>CM062937.1:15477500-25477500 GCA_031878705.1 Tapirus indicus
GTAAGTGTACAAGATAGAGACTGGGAAATGTTTGCCAAAAATGGAAACATTTAGAGACTAAAGACAGAAACAAAATTCCCTAACTTTATTTGATATTATCCCATTGGGATGGGGCATTTGCTTGCTTGCTAGTTTTTTGACCCTGTATCCCTCTATAGCTACCACTCTCTCCTTTCCTTTTTGGCCAAGATTCTTGAAAGACTAATGTACCCTTGTGATTTCCATTTAGAATTATTTTCTGAGATGATAAAAACACTACATCTCCTTCCTTTCTTGTTATCCCCACCTCCAAAAGTTAACATAATGGGCTGCTAAATGCTACCAAAATGAGAACACGCAGCATGTGAGTGACAGATTGGATCTGTGTCTTTGGCCCGGGACTTCATCCCCTTCTCAGACTGTTTCTATGGGTGAAGGAGGAAGTCGACTTTTACCAGCTAGAATTACACAATGATACCTTCTGTGTCTTTTCTTGATGCTCATTGTTCACCTTAGAGGAGGGCCACCAAATCAAGCAGATACAGTATTAACTCTCAGCTTTTGGCATTCCTAAATACAGCACTGATAATGTGCAATGGCAATACTCTCCAGGCTCATTTGATTTTGTGTGTCCACACACACACACACACACACACACACCCCTCAATGTTTGACTCTGACCAGAAAGCACACAGACGGGCAAGAAGAGAGCTGCATGATGGTAAACATAAACACTAAACACATAGTTAACAGAAATATAACTTGAATCCTCCCCACCACCCAAATTACTTCATTTCCCTCCTTCACAAAACTATCTGGACATATAATCACGTGATATAACCATTGAGCAGAAGTAGCCCTGTGTCTAGATAGCTATCATCTTTACCTCCATGTTAACCTGAGGATCTTGTCATCATTATTCCATTGGGCCAAACAATGGGCAGGAAGGGGAAGGCTGACTTCTGAGAGTCATGTTTAAAATACACAAATGCTACCTGAGATACATTTGTGAGGCAGAGCAGACAGAGCTTGTCTTTTCTCATGAACAATCTACTAACCCAAGGGAAATTTCACCTAGCTTCCCCTTGGGAATCAGAATAGAGCAGAGAATTTCAGTATTATGCAATAATATCAACAAACTTAAATGGAGCCCAGAAATTGTCAGGGAGGGGCAGTCATTATGCAGGCACTGGAATAGAGAAGGAAAGCCCCAAATGAGCTCACAGACCCTGGAAAGATTTGTGTGTGTGTGTGTGAAGAAGATTAGCCCTGAGCTAACATCCCTTGCTAATCCTCCTCTCTTTTTTTTTTTTGGTTTTTTTGCTGAGGAAGATTGGCCCTGGGCTAACATCTGTACCCATCTTCCTCTACTTTATATGGGACGCCGCCACAGCAAAGCTTGATGAGCGGTGCGTCAGTCCATGCCCAGGATCCGAACCTGCGAATCCCAGGCCACCAGAAGCGGAGCATGCAAACTTAACCACTACGCCACCAGGTTGGCTCCTGGAAAGATTTTTTAAAGAGAGAATCAGATTGAAAAGAGAAAAAGCAGGCAAAGGGGTTGACATGAGATTAGCAGGTATATTTGTGATTTAATCTAGGAGAGATGAGGAAAACTGAAGCCAAATAGATATTGTGACTATTAAGGAAGAAGTAATTGAAACATGGTGAAAGTGGATTCATAAAACAAAGGATTCTGCCATACTCTAGCATGAAACCGAAGCCTGTACGGGGAATCACTTCCTCAGTCAACCCAAATTGAATAGAATATATTAGGCCTGTTCAATGTTTTTCCATCTTGAGCATACAAATTTCTCTGCATCTCTTATAACATTGTAGCAGTTGGAAGCAAATCTGAACTATCAGAAGTTAGTTCTAGGGAATGTCATGATCAGAATTTACGTTTCGGAGAAATCACCATGTCTTAGTTATCTTTTGTCCTACACCTAGCCAAGTGGCTGGCCCATAGCAGGTATTCAATACACGTTGAATAGTTGAATGTTATAGCAGATGCAGTCAGGGCCTTAATCTCATCCTCTTTGCCCACCCTGAGGTCACCAACAGTTACAGGTGTGATATCCCTTACTTGCTGAAGGCTTCTGTTGTGTGGGTCTCAGCCTATTGATGTGATGCTATGGGTTAGGAATGCCTGAGGCACTCACCTGGGCCCATATTACCTGCGGTGAGCGGGGTGAGCCCGCACAGACATTTCCCCCACCAACCCGACCAACCAGAGCTAATGTTGTGGGTGGACGGGCCCTTGTGGTTCTCAATGTGACTACAGGAAGAGAGAGAGTGAGGGAGAACAGACCTGGGTGGAGAGTGGCATGCCAAGGCTTTCTGGGGTTCACTGTTTATTGGTGAATTTAAAACATAAGAGTGGGAATTAGGGCATGGGAAGGGAAAAGTGAGGTCACTCAAGCTGTCAGTTATCTAGTTTACCCAGGGCTCTCTGAAAGGGAGTTCATTGGTGGGGTCGGCCTGGTTTCTTATCTAGTTGTTCTGCTAGTAGCTGTGTCATCCAGCTGGTGATATGTTTATTCAAGATGGATGTCTTTGAAATGGATGCCTCGGCAATCAAAAGCTTAATGTCAGGTGCTTGCACTGCAGCTTCCTAGCATTTCTCTGCCTGAGGGCTTTCTGTGCCCACAGGAGCTGTTCAGCCCGGGCACAGAGCAGACCAGAAGTGCCACAGGAACAACCCTCCACTGAAGAGGGGCAGGAGTTGGTGGATAACAAACCCAACTTCCTCGCTCCTGGGTGAGACAAATCTGAGGTGTGGCCTCACACCTCCCAGAGGGTCCCTAGCGAATAGAGCCATTACCCACAGCTGTAACCTGCTTGTTAAGGAACACTTTATTGCTTTTCTTCTCTTCCCTATTTCCCCACTCCTTCAACATGCTTCCTGGGATACCCTCTGAATAAACTACTTGCACCCAAATCCTGGTCTTAAAGTTGGCTTTTGGGAGGTTCCAAAACTAAAAGAACTTGTAATAACCTATTAAGACAAGTGACTTTCTCTTACTATTTCCCTGACCTTGTAATTCCTTTCAGTTTATGACCCCTGGGCTCTAAAGTTATTAGTCAGGGAGAAATGTGGCTTTGAATCCCACGAGACAAATTTTGTTATTCATCAGAGTGAATAAAAACTGAATAATAATCAGATTCTGTTGGTTATAAAGCTGAAGTAAGATATTCAGTTATTAAAAATTGTCGAGAAATCTGAACACCAAACTGTGTTGAACCAATCATTATAACTCATTTCCAAGAGACTTGTATTAATACTAGCATTAATTCCCTATACAGACCCAACCTTTTCTCACCCAAATCACCCATCCTCTCAGCAGCTCCATTTTTCTTATTTGTGAAATGGAGATAATCATGCTCGCCAGCTCCTTCACAGAACATTCTGAGAATTAAGGAGTTAATGCTGGGAAGCACGTTTCTGCCTTAGATGGATGTTGCTATATAAATGCAAATTATTGCATTACAGCTAGGCTTACATGTACAAATGCAATGACTTTTAGATCCTAGATTCTTTCATAACACTGAGAAGTAATTTTAATCTGAACACAGCTTCCTCAATTTTTTTGTCCAAGAGAAAAAGCAATCAGTGTGAAGTGTAGCCAGGAATTTAGAGTTGCTCCTGATGCCTTTTTCCAGAACTTCTCTCTGTCTCCTAACTGCTCACTCGTTCTGTGTGTGCTCTCTCCTCAACTACTGATCAAGTCATCCCTCCATCACTCTCTGAGCTACCAGGTGTTCCCAGCGCTCCTGGAGCCCTTTGAGGCTTATTTAAATGAGCTATCTGCTTCTATTAAAAGAGAATCATTCTACATTTTACTTTTTCAATTCTTATAGAATTCCTCTTTCTCCTAATTCATCCCTTTGAAGCCTGATGAGGTGAATTCCGGGCAGTGATGAAAGAGGAGAGGAATAAAGTCCCTAATATTCCTTTGATCAAATTATCCTCTGCATGAAACTTGGGAAACTCTCCATGATCTGAAGGACAGTGTCCACACTTCTTAGCTTGGCACTTACACTTGGCACTTGACCTGGCCTGTTCCTAATCTGACCATGAGGCTCTTTCCATCCCTTTCTCTCACTATCATCCCATGCAAAGAGAAATCTCTTCCCTTATCTACCTTACAGTTCAGAAGACCTGGATTTAGTCCCTTTTTGTCCCTTACTACCTGTGTGACCTTGTATAAATTCTTTTCTAGCTTAAATTTTTTCATCTACATATATGCATGTGGTATAAAACTCAAAAGGTACAAAAAGTGTAAAAGTTAGTCTCCCCCTACATCCCCTGCTCCTCACTCCCAGAGGCAATCATTGTTAGCAATTTCTAATGAATCTTTCTGAATACAGGCATATACAAAACCATATATGTGTATCCACAAAATAACATGCTAGGATTTTGATTGGGATTGCATCAAACCCATAGATCAAGTTGGGAAGAACTGACATCTTGACAATATTGAGACAATCTTTTTAACCGTGCACATGGAATATTTCTCCCTTTATTTAAATCTTCTTTGATTTCTTTCATCAGAGTTTTGTAGTTTTCTTCATATGGTTGTTACACAAATTTTGTTAGATTTATACCTAAGTATTTAATTTTTGAGTTGCTAATGTAAAGCGTTTCGTGTTTTAAATTTCAAGTTTCAATTGTTCATTACTAGTATATAAGAAAGCAATTGAGGGGCCAGCCCAGTGGCTCAGTGGTTAACTTCACGCACTCTGCTTCAGCAGCCCAGGGTTCATGGGTTCGGATCCCAGGCACAGACCTACACACCACTCCTCAAGCCATACTGTGGCAGCATCCAACATACAAGATAGAGGAAGATTGGCACAGATGTTAGTTCAGGGCCAGTCTTTCTCACACACAAAAAAAGCAATTGACTTTTGTATATTAACCTTGTATTCTGCAACCTTGCTATCATTGCTTATTAGTTCCCAGAGTTTTTTTGTTGATTCTTTGGGATTTCCACATGCCTCATATGAACAAAGACAGTTTTATTTCTTCCTTCCCAATCTATATACATTTTATTTCCTTTTCTTTCTTTATTGCATTTGCCCAGAGTTCCAGCACAGCATTGTAGAGGAGTGGTGATAGGGGACATCTATGCCTTGTTCCTGACCTTATTAGAAAAGCATCTAATTTCTCACTCTTTCAGTTTTCTGGGGCTGCCTTAACAAGACTGGGTGGCTTAAACAATATAAACTTATTGTTTTCTCCCTGTGTCTTCACATGGTCTTCCCCCTGTTCTCTCTGTGTCCTAATTTCCATTTCTTATAAGGACACCAATCATATTGGATTAGGGCCCACCCTAATGATCTCATTTTAATTTAATTACCTCTTCAAACACCCTGTCACCAAATACAGTCACATTCTGAGGTACTAGGGGTTAGGACTGCAACATATGAATTTGGGGGGGGCTACAAAATTCAACCCATAACACTCATCGTTAAGTACGACGTCAGCTGTTGATTTTTTTTTTTTTTGTAGATGTTCTTTATCAAATTGAGGAAGTTCCCCTCTATTCCTAGTTTGTTGAGAGCATGTGTGTATATATTGTTTAAAATAACAGAAATGGCGTAGCTAAGTGATCTTTTAAAGACAAAAATCTGATCTCATCACTCCCTTGTGTAAACTCTCTAGTATTTTCCATTTCTGTTACATCCCATGTGGCCCTGCATAATCTGGTCTCTCCTTAGCTCTCCAGCTTCATCTTGTGCCACTTTCCCCTCTCCTCTTTTCGCTGAGCACCCCGGCCTGATTTTGTTTCCTCTGAAAGAAGGCCTTCTGTGTCACCCAGCCTAAATCACAGCCTCCCTGCTATATACTCTGTGGAAATACTGTTTATCATAGTTGTAGTTCTATATTTTTAAGATATTTTTAATTTAGTGTCTTCCTTCCCCTCTCTACTAAAAGCTCCACGAGGCAGGGATCATGTCTGTTTGGGTCATCATTATATCCTGGTAAATATATGATACATGAATCTGCAAAGTTAAGCTAATTATCATTGATCTACTTTTTTTTTTTTTTACCAAGTTCTCTACCTGTTGAATTCTGTTATGTGACTATATTTTATGATGTATTAGTTAAGGTTCTCCAGAGAAACAGAACCAATAGGATATATAGAGTAATATTTAAGAGGAGACTTATCATAGGCATTGACTCACCTGGTTATGGAGGCCAAGAAGTCCCACAATCTGCCATCTGCAAGCTGGAGAACCAGAAAAGCTGGTATAATTCAGTCCAATGCTGAAGGCCTGAGAACTGGGAGTGCCACAGGTACAAGTCCTGGAGTCCAAAGGCACAAGAATCAGGAGCTCTGATGTCGAAAGGCAGGAGAATATGGACATCCCAGCTCAACAAGAGAGAGTGGAAATACGCCCTTCCACCACCTTTTTGTTCTGTTTGGACCCTCAACAGATCGGATGAGGCCCACTCATATTGTTGAGGGGGGATCTTCTTTACTCAGTCTACCAACTCAGATGCTAATCTCTTCTGGGAACACCCTCACAGACACACCAAAAAGCAATGTTTTACCAACTATCTGGGCATTCCTTGGCCCACTCAAGTTAACAGATAAACTTAACCATCACAATGAATTATACAAATGAGAGATACTAATACTGTCTCCTAGCTATATCTTGTGCAGGTGTGTGCTTCATTTCAATACTGTCACACATGTTCTCCCCTAACGCCCCCTAACATTCCAGCTTTATCTCAGGTGTCTTTCTTCCTTATTCGTTATGCTCCAACCACTTTGGCATTTTAATATTTAATTTTTATTTTTATCTAATAAAAATAAGACTTTATAGTTTTTTTAAAGTACAGGGGTGGCCAAAATGGGTGAAGATGGTCAAAAGTTAGAAACTTCCAGTTATAAGATAAATAAGTCCTGGGGATGGTGACTCTAGTTAATAATACTGTATTATATGTTTGAAAATTGCTGAGAGTAAAGCTCAAAAGTTCTCATCACAAGAAAAAAATTTTGTAACTATGTGTGGTGATGGATATTATCTAAACTTACTGAGGTAATCATTTTGCAATATATACATATGTCAAATCATGATGTTGCACACCTAAAACTAGTACAAAGTTATATATCAATAAAAAATTTTTTAAATAAAGTCAAGTAGTACTATAATTTTTCAAAGCATAAAACAACAGTTCCCAACTCACTGTACAGTCCTATCCTGCTTAGGCAACCACTTTCAGCTCTTAAATGTTTCTTGTGACATTTGCAGATATTAGTATGCTCCATTCTTGATTTATTAATTTTTGATATTACCTATTAACTTCCTATAATGGAAAATAAGGATTTAGCATTCATTTACCATCATTCCTGACACTTCTCCTCTGATAATACCACCTTTTAGATATATCAAGACTAAAAAAAAAGGAAATCAGTATTCTGATTTCTTTACTGTGACTAAGTAATTATTGTTTACTGCTAAACCAAAAGTATAATTTGATTACATTTTCTTTCTGGTTTTATCTGAAGTTAATAGTTGATTCTTCTATTACTTTGCTTTGTGTAAATGATGTATCTGTAATCTTTTCTTCCCAACTCTTCGTAGAATTATAAATCCCACTTAATATTATTTTTCACATCATCAAATGCACCCGTTCTGGTTCGTGTGTGTGAGTATTTTTCTTAGAGCTCACCAATCTACCCCAATCTGAACCAGTTCTCTAGGCTTTCGACTTAACTGTTATCCCAGAACTTTCTTTTGTCATCATCTCGGGAGTTCTCTTTATCCCTCATTTATATTGTATCCCCTGTTTCCTTGATCCCATGTCTACCTCCTTCTTGGTTTACCACTTCATTTTGATGGAATACACCATGCAGAAACTTCCTGAGAAAAAGTGCTTGGGAGGTAAATTTTTAGGTCTGAACATATCTTTATTCTCCTATTACAATTTTTTGGTAGTTTATCTGGGTGGAGAATTCTGGGTTAAAAATATTTTTCCCTTAAGATTTTGAAGACATTTCTTCTCTGCTGTCTTGCTTCCAGTATTATTGATAATAAGTATGACATATTTCTGATTCTTGGTCCTCTCTGAAAATATTAGAGTTTTTGCTTTATTCAGTGAGGAAGATTCTGGGAAAACAGCAGCCACAGAAACATAGCTTTTGAATCTCTCCAAATCCCCACGTAAAAATTGAGTCATTATATAGCAAAAACAAAACAAAAAACTTGGTAACAAGATATCCCACAAATCCCAAAGTACAAGCAGGTGAGGACTAACTCCCAGCAGCCATAAGACCTGCAATGATATCTGCATTTAAGCAGGAGAAAAGCAGAGGAAAACAAGAGTCTCACAGACCTGAAAACAGGAGACTCCCACAAGAGCTAACAGGCATTCACTGGAAACCACAGTGGGTCAAATCTACAAGAGCATTTGAAGCTGGGATGGTTTTTTGTCCACTCCAACAGTAAATGAAAACAAGGAGTCTGCCCCTTGTAAAACAAGCTTAGCAAAACATATACTAAAATCTATAATTCAAGAAACCTTGTCTAAAATTTAAAAAAACAATTTAAAACTACTTGTTGAAAGAGGTACCTAACTATATGAACCTGAGAATCACCAACCCAATTTATTATTCTAATGACTGGACTTGAAAGAAAAAATTATTTGGATATCTAGGCAAAAAGAGAAAATGATATAAAAGGAATAAAATTAGATTATTACCAAACTTTTGTCAGAAATGGTTTATGCCAAAAGAAAATGAAGTAATATATTTAAGATACTAAAAGAAAATGTGTCAAGGGTTTTATATCCAGCAAAACTGACTTTCAAATATAAAGGGGTATAGGCAAACTATTATTCACACACAAAAACTCAGAGTTTCTTGAGTGTTGTTCCCATGGGCCCTTCCTGTAGAATCTACTAGAGAAGAGTTTGAAACAACCAATGTGACTAGAGAGATGTAGCCAGGACAACTGTCTGTGAGCGCTCACATGTCCCAATGCTATTTATACTTCAGGTAGGTGTTCATTCACTATCCTGAGAACTTAAAGGATGGTTTCAACCTTGAAACTTAGTTCAGAGAAATGTTCTTGTATTATTTCTATGAACACCCCCACCCCTACATTTTCTTTTTCTGAAACTCCTATACATCATATTTACTCTCCTTTGCTTTATGTTGTACATTTTGAGAGTTTCTTGACTTTATCTTTCAGCCTCTATACTGAAAGTTTTAATTTAATCTCTCATATTTTTGATGTCCAAATGCTCTTTCTTCTCTCTGATTTTATTTTTACAGGAATTGGATAATGTTTCATGGATGGAGTATCTTCTTTGATTTTGAGGATATTATAGTTATAAAGTTTTCTTCTCTTTATAATATCTGTTTCCTCTGAGCTGCTTGTCTGGTCTCTGTATTTCATGATACTGGCTTTCTTCTATTGTATCGTGACCCTTGATTGTCCACTCATATTTAATTGGAATACTAAAGAGTTGGCTAAAGCTCCATGTGCACAGACTGGTTTGACCACTGTAGGGAATCTGGGCAATGACCCTGGTGATTTAAGAGACTGAAAAATATCAGTTTGCATAACTTTTTTTTTTTCTTCTCTGGGACCATTCGGTTTCCCCATAGAAGTTTGTTGTTAATGCTGTGGAGTGGATTCTGACTCCTAGTGACCCTGTGCAAAGCAGAGCGGAGCCCTGCCTGGTCGTTTTGCACCATCCTCTCACCTTCCAGCACTATATCACACAATGATCCACTGCTATTCATACAGTTTTCATGGCCAATTTTTTCAGAATTGGGTGGCCAGGTCCTTCTTCCTACTCTGTCTTAGTCTGGAAGCTCTGCTGAAACCTGTCAACCATGGGCGATCCTGCTGGTATTTGAAATATTGGTGGCATGGCTTTCAGCATCACAGCAACATGCAGTCACCACAGTACGACAAGTGACAGACAGGTGATGTGGTTTCCTGACTGGCAGCAGTGAGAGCGCCAAATCTTAATCACTAGACCACCAGGGCTGGCTCCCAAAGAAGTATCTTGTGTTTTTTGCCTAGGAGGCATAATCGTGGTTGCTAACATTCTGGGAAGTGAACAGGGAAAGGTGGCTGGCAGAGGGGGCAGGGGCAGCTCTGCCTTTCAGTGTCCAGATTCTCACTCATTCTGCCTTCTATCAGTCCTGTACCTGACTCCCATCCTCCATTCTGCCAGCTGTTCTCAAGTGTGGAACTTCTCTAATTCAATTCCTCCAGATTATAAGCCTCTAGTGTCCTGCAGAGGCTGAGGGAAAGGTTGCTGCCAAGCTATGAAACAGGGAAAAGGAACTGGAATCTGTATTATATACGGATTGGTTTCAGCCCGATCACTTACCCTTACCTTCCACTGCTCCTGGTACCTCCAGTGACTGACCCTTTTCGTGGTTTTATGGGAGATAGGCTTGCTCTTTTTTGTCATCCTCCTATAAAGTCATGTAAGGTTTCAGCTTTCTTTGTTGTATTAATATTATTTATCACTCCTCCCTCTGCTTACTATCTTCCAAAAATTTGTTGACATCCCTAGTCCATTGTTGTCTCTGTTTTTATCTTTGAGAATTCATATATTTTAAATTCGTATTCTATCATTTTACTGGGGCCTTAGGAGGAAGCAGCTATAAACAAGACTGTTCAATGTATTCTTAAAAGGAAGCCCTCCTTTCCATTGCTTCAATAAAAGTATTGTGTTACTTTCTGTAGCAGGGTCTTCAGACATGCTGTTTCCTCTCTATGAAAGGCTCTTCCTCCTTCCTCTCCTCTAGGATATCCATTCACCTGATGTAGTGGGTTGAATTGTGTCTCCCCAAAAGATATATCTAAGCTGGTACCTGTGAATGGGACCTTATTTGGAAATAAGATCTCTGCAGGTGTAATTAAGTTAAGGATCTCGAGATGAGATCCTCCTGGATTTAGGGTGGGCCTTAAATCCAATGACTGATGTTCTTATAAAAGAAAAGAGAGGGAGTTTTGATACACACAGACACAGAGAAGACCCAGAGGGGAAGAAGTCCACGAGAAGACAGGGACAGAGATTTGAGTGATGCACGCACAAGCCAAGGAACTCCAGGAGCCACCAGAACCCGGAAGAGGCAAAGTTTCTCCCTTTGAGACTTCAGAGAGAGCACGGCCCTACCAAAGCCTTGATTTTGGACCTCTGGTGTCCAGAATTGTAAGAGAATACATTTCTCTTGTGTTAAACTACCAAGTTTGTGGTTATTTGTTGTGACAGCTCTAGGAAACTAATACACCTGGATACTTTCAACACAATCTGCAGGTCTCTGCCTAAACGTCACACTAATATAGGTCCCCCAAATTAAATCCCCTTAATATACAACCTCATTGCATTTCTTTGTAGTATCACAACAATTTTTATTATATAAATACTTGTGTACTTCTTTGTTTTGTATCTACTTCTCATGAGAGGGACTATATCAGTCTTGTTCATTCTTGCGTCTTCAGGCCCTGACACAACGCCTTGCATAAAGTAGATGCTCAATTCATTCATCCATTCATTTATTATTCTGGAATGTCTTCCTTCATTTTTTTCAATTCCACCCATCCTTAATGATATAGTTGCAAAACATTTCCTTATTATTCCAACTATATTACTGATGACCTAGACCTGTAATATTATAATTACTTTTTCATGTGTACATGATTTATCTCCACAACTCCACTGTGAGGTCTTGGCATTTCGTTCATTCACTCATTCATTTATCCACAAACATTTAGTAAAAGCCACCTACATGTAAGCTATATCACTATTAGATACTATTAGAGAGTCAAGGAGCCTCTAAATCTAAAAATCAGACACTTGAGTTAGAGAAATGGGACAAATTGCAATATATAATGTTATAAATGCCAAAGAAGAGGTAAAATGTGCAGGAAAAAAATTAGCTGGAGAGATTAGAAAAGTCTTTGTAAAGGTGGTCTTTAAGCTCCCTATCCCCCTACCCCCATGCCCCACAGTATCCATCACTCATGGTGGGAGCAAATAAATATTGGTTGGTGGTAATGGCAGTAGCTCCTTCAAGAGTTAACAATCATTTATCAGGCACTATGGTTAAGTTGTCTTCTCTTCTGTGTCATAATCAAGCCCTGGGAGGCAGTCAAAAACAGATGCAACATAATACTCCCACCGCATCTCTGGTAAGGGAAAAAACCAGTGACTCTGGGCTTCTGTGTCTATAATTTTTAATCACAGTTTTACCAAGTGTTCTTGAGGCTGGAGCAAGGCATCCTCCAGCAGCTTTATTCTCTACCTCTTTTTAACCTGTATATACCTCTATTTCTGCATCCAGCCAACTATATATTGTATATGTATGTGTTCATCTTATGTAACTGTATATTGGTGTGCTTCCTCCACTTATTTGTAAACTCAAGGAGAGGGACTACATCTTATTTGTCATTCTCCCCTAACAAAATGCCTGGCATATAATAGGTGTACAGTATATGTTTACTGAATAAGCGAATGTCATTTAGTTAATCTCACTCCATTCATGAAAGTTCTAATTCTGGATAATTTCTAAAAGTTGAACATTTTTTAAAGCTATGGTTATACGTGTAGCCATCTAAGGTGCATGTAAATCATGCCTTAAACTGGATGGGTACTTATTAACTCTCAGATCTATATCCACTGTTCTATTTGACCTGTGTGTCTATAAATAGACGTGGTGTGGAAATTCACCCATGTGAAGAAAAAGACAAGAATAGCTACATCCTTGCTTTCAAGCACTAATGTTAGAATGTGGGCACATTAACCCTAATGGCAATTAAGTAATAAGGAATATAAGCATTTGCCTAGAAGAAGCCCGCCAACACTGAGGATTCACAAAGCACACACACACAAAAGAGAAAATTCTCATCAGCCCAATTCAATAGACACAATGCCAAAGACCTACTGGCTTGGCCTTGCTATTGTCCATGTGCCTGTGGTTTGCTCTCCTCCCTCACCCAGAGGTCCAACTACCCAGGTATCAGGAAAGTCTCTTGGAATAGCTAACAGATGACCACTACGCCTCTTTCATCAGTGTAGTGGACATTTTGGGGGCTGCACCCAGATTCCTTCAGATTCATTTTACCATTTCTAAGGGCCCTCCTCACAGTTTCTGTGTTTTTTCTTTTAACCGCCCACACCAGTGACTCTTCAGAGCATTGCCCAAGGGCTACCAGAGCCAGTTTGCCCACACTTGCAGGGAGACACATATGCCTGGGAGTCGGCCTCTCTTTGGAGGAGCCCTTAGGCAATGGCTAAGGAGAGAGACAACATTCACTGAAGGAGCTTCAAGGCCTGGCTAACAAGTCTGGGGTGGATTTTGAGGATGCTGGACCCGAGTGGGGGACAGTAGTCTTATTTGGATAGGGGGACGTTTGTTAATATGAGGGTGCTGTCCTCTCACTCAGGATTTAACGCCCTGGCAATGGAATCACCTATAACATGCTGTTGAGATGGCTTTTAGAAGTTTGTGGAGGGAAATGCCCACAATAAAAGAAGTGGAGATGCCAGAAGTGCCTTGACAGAATGTTAAGGATGGTATTTAAAGGCTCAAAGATAAGAACATATCAGAGTAAATCAATGATTCAAGACTCAAGGATCCAGTATGTTCCCTGTGAGGGCCCAGAGGACACTCGTTTCACTTATAAGGAATGTGCTAATGAGCGGGACACAGCACCCTTGAGACTCTCAGTTGCGGGGTTCTCCATTGCCCAGGGCCGCTGGTTCCAGATGCTGTTATGGAACTACTCTCCTTACTGACAATGGGAATGATAGGATCCCGGAATAGTAGAGGCCGGTTGGCAGATCTTAACCATCAGAGACAAGTTGAACTTAATTATTGTAATGTTTGGCAAGATTGGAATCTTTCACGGATGGGTCAGCTCGTTGAAGCAAGCCACAAATGGAATGGGCCCCAAGCAGGAGTTTTCTTGAAAGACAATGGTGACAGGAAATCCTTCTAGTGGACTGAGTTTCAGGCAGTGCACCTGGTCATCTACTTATGTGAAAAAAGAAATGATCTGGAGTAAGGTATCATGGACTGTTGGGCAGATACTGTTGGGAAATGCCAAGCTGGGGGGAGGGGCAGTGGGAGCAGTCCACCCCAGCTTGGAGGAAGAGTTTAATACTGGCGTTGTTTAAAAATGCCACTGCAAAGTAATAATAAAAATTGAACCGACTTTTAGGCATTTTTATTATTGTTTGTAAATTCTCCACAGACAACATACACCCTGCCTGCCTGCACTGGAATGGACCACTTCCACCGTGGTCCCCCTAGTCCACTACTGCTCATAGGCTGTAATGAATAATTCATTTGGTTGGTCAGCATCTGGAAGGAATAAGACTGGGGACATGACAGCCTGGGGAACTAAGGGGGAAGGCCAAAGTGTGAGAATCTTTGTATCCTCCGTAAAAGCCCATCAGAGTGGATCCACTGCAGAAGAGGCATTAAACAAACATTTGCCCAAAATGTCAGATTTCTATCACCAGCCAGCTGGTGCCTGAACAAAGATGGCCAAGATGGAGGCTCTGTAGGTCCCAGCAGCATAGACTCCTTCTTACAAAGGCTGATTTAGCTATTGTCGCTGCTAAACGTCTGGTCTGTCACTAGCAGGGACTGACACCGAGCCCTCAATATGGTACCTTCCATCAAGGAGGCCAATCAGCCCCGTGGTGGCAAGTTGACTCATCAGATCCCTCCTACCCTGGAAAGGGCAGCGATTAATCTTGACTGGGATTGACGTGTTTTCTGGGTCTGACGTCCTTGCCCACAATATCTTGGGATTCCATATAACAAAGCCTCACTTTGCAAAACAAAGGGAACCAATTAAAAGCAAAGGAGTCACAGCCAATGGCCACAAGATCCATTGGTCATACCTTGGATTGCATCACCCAAGCACCTTGCCTGATAGAGAGTTGGAGTGCTCTTAAAAACGCTCTTAAAGATGCAGCTATGGCACCAGCTTAGAGAAGACTCCCTGCAAGTTCAGGTCACTATTTTTCGGGATGTTACACCTTCAACCAGTGGCCTTTCTATGGTGCTATTCTCCTCATATGTAGAACACAGGGGCCCAGAAACTAAGGAGTGGAAATAGAAGCGGCACTGCTCACTGTCACTTCTAGTGACCCACTTGGAGAATTTATCCTTCTTGTCTCCGTAAATGTGGGTTCTGTGAGTCTACATATCCTGGTTGCCAGAGGGGAAATGCTTCTGCCAGGGGACGCCATAAGAGTCCTAATGAACTTAAAGCCACAGCTGCCATACGCTCATTTAGGGTTCTTCTTGCCAGTAGAATAAAAGGCAAAGAAAGGAGTTACCACACTGGCAGGGGCAATGACCCTGTTCATCATGAGGAGATAGAGCTGATGCTACAAAATGGGGCAGGAGGAATGTCTGTGGGACTCAAAGGATCCACTGGGGCAAGTCCTGGTGCTCTCATGTCCAGTTTTAACTCTAAATGGGCAACGGTAGCAAAAATGGCCTGGTAACCAGGGGCTCAGACTCCTCAAGGATGAGGTCTGGGTCGCCTGATGAGGTAAGCCATCTAGACCAGAAGAAATGCTTGCAAGGATGAGAGAAACTAGAATGAGTACAGAGGCAGCTGATGAATATCAGTTATGACCTCAGTGCAGCAATGGGGACTTGCGCCAATCTCACCAACCTTCCTTTGGTAAGTTTCCCCCCAGAAATGTGACCAACCACCATCTTGAAGGAGCTGTGACAGGAGGGAGTGAACTTAAAGTGAGACTCAAACAGATCTGAGTGTTAGAATGAGTGGACGGTAGTGACCACTGTTGATGCTTTACCAGGATCCCCTACAATTCCTTAGTTCTTTCTGTGTGCCCCTCCCTCATTTTCTGTGCTCTTTTGTTTTTAATGGCTTGCACATGCAACTTTCTTCATACAGCTGCCTGAGAGTAGTTACTGGAGCTTCTGCCCATGCTTGATGAGAGCCCAAAATATCTGGGAGTTTACATCCCCTGGAGAGGTGTTTAACCTGTGAATGACTGGTGAGAGAATATGAAAGTCAAGCTTCCTTGCCCCAAACTTCCAAGAACTCTGAGATGTAATATATACTCCAGAGCTCCCACATGGATCATGCTGAGGTTCGTAATATACCTGTGGTAGGTAGAATTCTACCATGACTGCCAATGACCCACACTCTTGCATAATTCTCTCCCCTTGAGAGTATATGAGTATGGTGAAATATCACTTCTGTGATTATGTTGCATTATATGGCAAGGGGAAGGGATTTTTGCAGTTGTAACTAAGGTCCCTAGTCAGTTGACTTTGAATTAATAAAAAAGGAGATTATCTGAGGTGGGCCTGACTTAATCAGGTGAGCCTTTCAAAGAGAACTTAGGCCTTTCCTGAGGAAGGGAGCCCAGTGAGGAGGTAACTACAGTGGTCCAGGTGGGAGGTGATGGCAGCTGGACTGGGGAGGGGGTGGAGGGAGACAGTCAGATTGCAGAGAGACTTTGGAGGCAGAGCTGACTGGCTTGCTGATGGCTTAGGGATTTCCCTCAATAGCATCCCTCATAGATCTTCAGACAACTCTAATTCAACTAACACTTAAGTGGTAGAGAATTCATTTGGGGGCAGCTCTAATTGACAGAACCTTCTTTTCCATGGTGAGCTAAGTCTGTCTCAAATGTGCCTCTACCATTTGGTCCTAGTTCCAGTACAGGGTAGGTGCCTGACAATTGGCCATTTGGAATTGTAATGCAAGTGCCTGACATTACCCAGGCATCTACTTCAAAGACAGCTCTCTCCAACAAGCACATTGCAAGCTACATGACTAGATAAACAGCCAGGCCACCCCACCCTTGAAGCGTCCTTTGTTTTAGAGATCTTTGGTTGACTTAGATAACTGACTGTTTGACTGCTTGTTTTTCCCTTCCCATGCTTTAATTCCCGCTCTTATGTTTTAAATTCACCAATGAAGAGTGAACCCGTGAAACCCTAGGCATGCCACGCTTGATCCTGATAAAAGCAGAACCCCAGGCCCACAATCTCTCTCTACCTGCAACCTCACTGTGTGAGCCCAGGCTTGCCGTGTACCCTCCAGGACTTGTGAGTAATAAACTTGGTTTTTTTCCCAAAGTTCCCTGATGGTTGTTGCTAAGGTGCATCCTGCAATGATAATAAGAACCACAAGGGCCAGTCCAGCCACAAAATTCTCTTCAAAAGAGGAAATGTCTGTGAGGCTCACTGTGGGCCCAGGGGAGTGGCCCCAGGCATGTCAAGCCGGTAGCATCACTATTGATAGGCTGAGACCAGCACAAAACCTCCAGTCTCTAAAATGGCCCCAGAGAAGTCTGCTCCCTCTTCCACTTACCAAATGTCAGTCACTGCTTGCTCACGTCCTACCCTTTGCAGGCTCAGCTTTACTCATTTTTCAAACCCATGACAACCTAGTCTGGTAAGAAATGAGAAGCTCTCCCCAATAGTGAGTGGGGGTATGAAAATAATTGACTTACCAAAGGTGAAGAGAGTTCTGGATGTCTGTGTGAGCACTGTGAAACCTATAATCTTCACCCTGGCAAACAGATATACTCACACACACTCACGGATTCCAGGTATAGCCAGTCTCTGATTTGTCTGCTAGGGTTCTCCAACCCCATGCAACTTCCCCAGTGAAAACAAAGCATGGCCTTGAATCCCAGCTTTGTAGACTATAACTCAGATTCCCTTCACCAAGTTTATTCCACCCACTTCTGTCCAGGACTCTTGGTATCCCTCATAATGACTCTACCCTGAGTCCTCCCAGACTTATGATCCTGGAAGCCCACCTGATGCTGAGAATCGCTACTGTCCACAAATCCTGCACACAACACTGTGCCCATTGTTCCAAAACAAGTTTCCCCTCTTGGAGAGTACTGTTGACCTAGAGTCACCTGGAGATTGTCACATCCCCATGGACTTGTTGATATGATTGTACACATTTTCCTCAGGGGGAGTTAATGCCCCTCCTGATTTCTCCACAGCATTGCGCTTTCTGGCCCTGGTTCCCTGATTCTGCTTGTTAGAATATCCCAGCATGCCGTGCAGCTTGGATAGTGAATTATGACATGTGACTGAAAGAATGTTAGAACTTGAAAGAAACTTCAAGATCACCTTGTCCAGTGATTTCTCAAACTTTTCTCTGAACCACACATCTGAGGAAAAAACAAACACTGGCAGTGGATGTCTTCTTTTTACAAACAAGAAAAAAAACCCAGAGGCTAAGTGCCTTGTCAAAGGTCTTATAGCAAGTTACCTGACATATAGTATAGCATTTTGTGTACCATTAAGAGTCACATTCTCTTGGATCTTTTTTCTGTTAACTTGGATTTATTGCCAACCTATGAGAATTTTGAGGATTAGTGTGTGCACGATTAAAATTAACTTAAAAACATCTGTTGATCTATCTATCAGGGATCATGCAAGGTATTGAAACACAGTGATATTTAAAATAGAATTCTTTCTTTAAATTATTTTGCCAGCTTTATTAAGATATATTTGACATAACATTGTATAAGTTTAAAGTGTGCAATGTGATGATTTAATACACATATATATTGGGAGACACTTACCACAATAAGGTTAACACATCTTTTACCTCACATAATTACTATTTTGTTGTTGTTATACTGAAATAAGAGAATTCTTTACTTTTTAGGTTTATAAAAAGTAATAGTTTATTTAACAACTCTGCTTGAATAGAAATGGTAACCTTGATAGGCTGATAGGGTCACCATTTTTCAAATGGATTCAGATGAATAAAGTTAATATATAGAGTATAAAGAAAGTAATAATAATGTGTATGGGAAGTAAGATATTTTGGCAGTTTGATTCTAAACCACAGTTATGAGCTGTATTTTTCTCAGCTAGCCATTTCAAAGAACAAAATCACATTGTACTACATTTTCCTCAGTTTCTTATCTAAAGAACACAAGACTATATTTTAATAAAAGCTTAGCAATATAAAATGATAAGAAACGATTGAGAAAGAACAAGATTGAGAACAGAAGATAGAGATGAGACTGGAAGATTGAATAGAATTCCTTGAAAAAAGACCACAGAGGATCTTGGCTTAATAAAAAGAGAGTCTTAAAGAAAGATGCTAGGGCACTCTATTAGTCTGCCAGGGCTGCCATAATAGACGGGGTGGCTTAAAGAAGAGAAACTTATTTTTCCGCAGTTCTGGAGACTAGAACTCCAAGATCAATGTGCCAGCAAGTTTGGTTTCTGAGGAGGCTTCTCTTCCTGGCTTATAGACAGCTGCCTTCCCACTGTGTTCTCACATGGCCTTTCTGCTGTGTGTGCACAGAGAGAGGTTTCTCTGGTGTCTTACTCTTCTTATAAGGACACTAGTCCTGCTGGATTAGGGCCCCACCCTTACAACCTCATGTAACTTTTATTACCTCCTTAAAGGCCCTATCTCCAGATACAGTCACATTGGTGGTTAGAGCTTCATATGAATTTTGGGGGAACACAATTCAGTCTATAACAGGCACTTTCTCAGCTTATTTCAATACTACGCACTAAACTCACTTCTTTCCTTGAAAGTTGTCTCATGTGTTCACAGAAGAAAGACAATAAAGAATTAGTGTTTGTCAGGCTAATAGCTCTGTCACCATGATGTGTGTTATGTGAGTAATGGGCTTTTCAGCCTTCAGGGAGCATGCAATACCTGAATTCACCTCCTGTTCTGTATAAAATGCAATACGGAGGACTTGGCCACTCTTCCTCTTGTGACAACTCACTCTGCTCTGATCAAATCAATTATTAACAACTCCTAGCCTTACTCATAATTTTGTTCAGTGCTTTGCTGTCACTGGATAGCTTAGTTTTATTTTCTTTTCTGGCAATACTGTGAGTTTTTTACATATGATTACATTGACAGTATATATTTAAAAACTAGTACAATGGATTGTTGATATCTGATACAGTAGAAAAAGGAAAATATTATAAAGGCCATACGTAGATGCTGGATTAAATTTCTCTCTTGGACACAAGTTAATAGCAATAATAATGTTGGTTACTTTTGTTAAGCTCCTTATGTAAAATGCTTTCCTTCTTTTTCATTAAAAATTTTAGTTGCAAAAGTAATACATAATATTGTAAAAACAAACAAACAAACAAGCCACCTAGGAATATAAAGTAAAAATTAAAATCTTACCTACCTACCTCACTCCCATGCACTAGGGATAATCACTTATGTTTTTTTCCAGATGTCTTACTAAATATACCCACATACATACATACTCTTAGTGTGTTACTTTTTAAACAAAAATTAGATGATCCTATGTGTATTTGTGCATGTTCCACTTCTCAAATATATTATGAACAAAAGAGGGAGATAGATGAAATGAGAATTGCAGAATGTCGATAATTGTTGAAGCTGGAAAATGAATACATGGAATCCATTATTCTCTTAACTTCTGGGTTAAAAGAATTATAAACATCCTTCAATGTGAGTGAGTACAAAAAATCTATCTGATTATTTTTTCACAGTTGCACAGTATTACATAGTATAAATGTATTTTATTCTTCTATTTCCCTACTAATGGGTGTTTAGTTTTTCTTCCCTTTTTTCCCCTCTTGCAAACTATGCTGTGATTCACTTATTCATTTACTCATTCATTAATTCAAAAATATTTATTGAGAGTTTACAGTGTATTAGGCTCTGAGATTTTCATTTATATTTTTCTACATCTCCCTAGAAATATTCTAGTCTTTACTCAGTAAAGTGGGAACTATATTAATATTTAGTATATATTTTGATGCAATAGGAAAGCAGAGTTATGAGAATTATCATATGATCTAGCAATACCACTTTTGGGTATATACCCAAAAGAATTGAAATCATGATCTCATAGAGATATCTGCACACCCTGTTGATTGCAGCATTATTTATAACAGCCAAGATATGGAAACAACCCAAATGTCCAGCCACAGATGAATGGATAAAGAAAATGTGGCATATACATACAATAGAATATTATTCAGCCTTAAAAAAAGGAAGGAAATCCTGTCATCTGTGGCAACATGGATGGACATGCAAGACATTATGCTAAGTGAAATAAGTCAGTCACAGGACAAATACTTACACGATTCCACTTACATAAGGTACCTAAAATAGTCAAGCTTATAGAAGCAGAAAATTGAATGGTGGTTGCCAGGGGATGGGTGGAAGGGGAAATGGGGAGTTGTTGTTCAATGGGTATAAAGTTACAGTTATACAAGAGGAATAGCTCTAGAGATTTGCTGTACAACAAAGTACCCCTAGTTAACAATACCGTATTGTGCATCTAAAAATTTGTTAAGAAGACAAATCTTATGTTGTGTTCTTACCACAGAAAAACAAAGGGACACAAAGAAACTTTTTGAGTGATGAATGTTTATTACCTTCATTGTGGCAATATTATCATAGGTGTATGCTATGTCCAAACTCATCAAATTGTATACATTAAATGTGTGCAGTTTTTAACATGTCAATTAAACCTCAATAAAGCCAAAAAAGGATATATCAGGTCTATTATCAATTTATTTCAATGTGTTAATTGAACATTTAATTATTTTCAAGAGAAATGATGTTCCAAATATTATTCAGCCATAAAAATGAAGGAAATCCTTACCACTTGCAATAACATGGACGGACCTTGAGGGTGATATGCTAAGTGACTGAGTCAGACTGAGAATGACAAATACTGTATGATTTCACTTACATGTGGAACCATTAAAATAAATCCACCAAATTCATAGAAAAAGAGTTCAGATTTGTGGTTACCAGATGCAGGGGATAGGAGAGGGGGAATTGGAGGAAAGTGTCAAAAGGTACAAACTTTCAGATATAAGATAAATAAGTACTGGGGATGTAACATGCAACATGATGACTATAGTCAACACTGCTGTACGGTACATTTGAAAGTTAATAAGAGAGTAAATCCTAAGAGTTCTCATCATGAGGAAAAAAACATGTTTTTTCCTTTTTTTTTTTTTGGATTCATATGAGATAATGTATGTTAACTAAACTTATTGTGGTAATCATTTCACAATATATGTAAGTTAAGTCATTATGCTGTATACTTTAAGTTTATACAGTGCTGTATGTCAATTATGTCTCAATAAAATTGGGGGGGAAAGAAATAATGTTCCATTGTATAGCACCATTTATAGGGAGAGATTTATAATGGAATAATTGAGTTTTCCCTATGTTATATCAAATTATTCCTAGCTCTCCTTCCTGCCACCAACTCCCTACCCTAAACCAGGAGATACTTCCTCACTAGGGTCAATCCTAATCTTTGGAAGAAGTCATTGAAGGGGTTCTAACCCCAAAACACTAGACTAGATATCATCACATCTACCATTTCACATCTCTGATACTTATCCTGAGTTACAATAGTTAGCATTCTTCTATCTTGTTTCATGTTTCTAATTCTAATCTTGGTCAACTTTCCAGGTCAACAATCTTAAGGATTGGAGACCTGAATTCTTCTCAACTGTTGATCCCAGTGGTTGATCCCTCTAGCTGCCTATTCGAATCTGTGATTTCCATTGCCTCCAGAATTTACCTTTATTCCTCAAGACTCTTAAACTCGCCACCCTGCTTTTGGACTACCCTGAGATCAACCTTGTTGGGTGTTCCAGATCTCTTAAAACCTTTTTGCCTTTTGGTCTGGACTTCTTTCCAACCTCCCAGCAGCTGCTGCTGCATCTGTTATTGCACGGCCTATGCTACCTTGCAGGTCTAGTTCAAGGTTTGTATAACCTCCATTTTGCTGTGGTCTGGACCCATAATAAGACTCTTCAAATGTTTGAAACATTATTCTCCACATACCTCAGAAAATTTCACACGTTTCTAGAAACGGAAAGAAAGTGTAAAGCAAGAGTTGCTCTGAAAAGAGAGAAGCCAGTAAGAATCAAATTACAGTAGTTCAGGTTAGAGTAGGAAAGACATGCTCTGTGAATGAGATAATGACAGTGTGAATGATCTCATGAGGGTGGTTAAAGACAGGTTTTTCAGAATAAAGGAAATTGCATAGAGATTAAGGGATTATATTATCAATAAATAATAAATTCTACAAAGTAGAAATCCCTGACCTAAATAAAATAAAAAGTAGAAGCTATCAATAAAAAGATAACTTTTTAGAAAAGCAATTGCCTGGAAATATTAAACGACACCTCTAAAAAGGAGAAATTAAAACTGAAATTGCAAAATAAAACCGAAAAAAATCCTAGAATTAAAGATTATTTAGAATATAGCAACAATGTCACAGTACTTATCAAAGCTTTGGGGAGATAGCTAAAACCACATTCAGAGAAAAATTCAATGCTATAAGTATTTATATTAAATAAGAAATATTGATCAATTATGCATTTATCTCAAGAAACAAAAAAGGATCAAAAGAAAGTAGGGTAAAGAAGTATTCTAAGTATTACACTAAAATCAGAAACCATGAAGGAAAATATTGACATATTTGACTATGAAACTTATTTTTAAACTTCGAGAGCAAAATATGCCATAAATAAAAATAAAATACAAATAACAAGCTTGGAAAATTACAGACAATATGGCAGAACTATAATTAATACTGTTAGTATGTACAAATATCTTTTAATTTAATAAAAATCAGCAAACACTTCAATAGAAAAATGAATGAGGACTAAACAGAAAATTCACAGAAACAGAAAGTAAGAAGCTATTACACAGATGAAAAGATACTAAATTCGCTGACAATCGAAGAACTACAAATCAAAAGAAAAAGAATATAATTTGAATCTATGAAGCTAAGAAAAATTTAAAGGAGATTTTGCCCAGAGCTGGCATGGGAATGGGGAAACTGACACTCTCATCTACTGTTGATAGAAGTGTAAACTGGTGCAAATTTTACTTTGGAAGGTTGATTTTGACAATATGTTTTGAAATTTATAACTTGCATATTAACTTGTTCAAGACAGTGGCCTAAGCAAACATGTTTGTCTCCCATACCTGCCAAAATCTCACTGAAGTCATAGAAAATATATAATAGGAAGTTCTTTGCCTGATGGAGAAACCATAAATAAGAAACCTGCGGCCCCAAATAGTGGCCTGATACACAACTGAGCATCACTCTCCCCAGTGGTTTCTGGAATGAACTCCTAGCTCACAGTGAGTTGGAGTTGGAGTGAGTCATGAAATACAATAAATAATTGTACTGTTTCTATATAGAGTACCTGTCTGAGGCATTTGTACCCAAGTTAGACATGATGAGAACAAATTTCTAAATAAATGGGAAGACTTCCAGGGAGGGCACTGGAGTCCAAGAAAGAAGTAGAGTAAAAGCCAATACAACTTTGCAACTCCACAGCAGAGACAAAGGAAAAAAGGAAGTGAAGCAACACACAGGATGAAATACACTATAGCACTCTGTTGTGACATTAAGTCTGTCTTACTGCCGCAAATAAGGGGCCTGAGCTTAGCTGGATTTTTCCCACCTGTACAATCCGCCACCACTCTGAAAGGAATCCTGCCAGCACATTCCTGCCCACTCTCCTAGACAGCCCTGTCTCCCCTCCTATTTGTGGGAAAAGGTATCATGGACCCCACCTTTAGAACGAAGGAGGTCCCCTGGGTTACCTGGACCAGCTTATATGCTGTACAATCTAATGTGTCCTTGAAAAATACGCATGAACAATTTAGAGTCCCCAGATATTCGAAGCAAAACAAAACAAGAGCTCGAAGAAAAGCTTTAAGATAAACAAGCAGCACAACCCACTCTAGAAGAAACAGATATTTCAGGAAGAGAAGAGACCATCTAAAAACTTCTAATTACTGTCCTCAGAGAGAGTTGAAAACACAAAGAACCTGAAAAAGGTATAAGCTGCCATGAAAACAAAAGGGCAGTTGAGAAAGGGAAGAGTTCTTGGAAATTAAAAATATTTATCACATAAGGTTTATCCGAGAATTATGGGAATGATTTGACATTAGAAAATGTCTTCATAGTACACACTATTAATATATTAAAGAAAAGAAACATGTTTATGCAAATAAATGGAAAATATTTAGATAAAATTCAAAACTCATTTCTCATAAAAAATTTATTCAATTAAGAATACAAAGAGGTAAGGTAAAACTCTAAGTTTTAACATGAGAAAATGTCCATGATACATTATTAAGCATGGTTACAAACCTGAACATAAAGTATGATCATGTATATCAGGGTTTCTCAACCTCAGCAATGCTGACTTTGGGGCTGGATAATTCTTTGTTGTCAGGGGCTGTCCTGTGTATTGTACGGTGTTTAGCACCATCTCTGGCCCCAACATCAGATGCCATTAGCACTCCCAACAGCACTCCTCTCCCCGCCCAGTTGTGACAACCAAAAATGTCTGCGGACATTGCCACATGTCCCCTGAAGGGCAGAATTGCCCTGAATTGAGAACCACTGATATAGATGTAGGCCATATCTACATCCAAGTCTTAACAACGATCTTCTCTGTGGTGTGGGATTACAGATTTTGATCTCCTATGTATTATTTGAATATATATATTCAAATACACACATATTTCATAGCGGTCATTATTACTTCACCAAAAGAACTTCTGAGGAGATGAAACGATGAAGCACACCAATTTGTACCCATTTAATAAGAACTGGGTATAAATAAAATCTGAATATGTTATTTTGAGTTTAAGGGTAAGAACCCAAACTCTGAGTGAGACAAACTAAATTGCTTTTCAGAAGAAGAATAGAAATAACTCCTGAGAAAACATGCCTATGATATTTTGGGAGTGACTCGTTTTCTGAAGAGTTTCAGTGTGAGATCTACCTCCAAGTTCCACCTTTAACCTGGAGAATTTGTACCACAGCAGAGCTAGGCAGTGCTTGCTGAGGAACCAACCAGAGGAGGGACGTCACTGAGTGCATGCGTTACCTTCTCCTTAGACTTACATATATTTCTCCAGTCTCTTCCTTCTTAGGTGTAAGGTCTGATACATTTTTCAGTAATTTATGGGTTACTCAAGGAATGGGGAATCCATCAATATAACCAAATATTTATTGAGTGCCAAGGTCATGCTCAGAACTCTGGATAACAAAAATTATTCAGCTAGCAGCACCAATACAAGTAGGCCTCTTTCCAAAAGACGAGAAACAACCCTACTGAAAAAGAAATCTTGTGATGAAATGTTAATAGATTTTATATTACTTTATCATGGTTTTGTATGTAAAAGGATGCCTCAGAATAAGAATTTTAACTTTTTTTTTTTGGCCTGTCCTTTAAATTTATACACTTCACATACCATAAAATTCTCCCTTTGAAACTGTACACTTCAGTGGTTCCTAGTACATTCACTATGTTGTACGACTAGCACCTATACCTAATTCCAAAACATTTTTCATCACCCCCAAAAGAAATCCATATCTATTAGCAATCACTCACCAAGCCCCATCTCCCTTCAGCTGCTGGCAACCACTAATCTACTCTCTGTCTCAATGAATTTGCCTTTTCTGGACGTTTCATGTAAATGGAATCATGCAATATGCGGCCACGTTGTGTACCGCTCCTTCCACTTAGTATGATGTTTTCCAGGTTCATCCATGTTGTAGCATGAATCAGAATTTCTTTTTATGCCTGAATAATATTCCATTGTACGGATATACTACATTTTGTTTAGGTACTTATCAATTGATGGATATTTGAGTTGTTTCCACTTTTTGGCTATTGTGAATAATGCTGCTGTGCACATTCATGTACAAGTTTTTGTGCAGACATGTCTTCAGTTCTCTTGGGTATATACCTCGCAGTGGAATTGCTGGATTATATGGTAATTCTATATTTAATTTTTTGAGGAATTGCAGACTGGTTTCCACAACACCTGCTCCATTTTACATTTCCGCCAACAGAATATATGAGGCTTCTAATTTCTCCACATCCTCCCCAACACTTGTTATTTCCATTTTCTGACTAAGAAATTTAACTTTATCTCTTGGCTATAAATTTAGGATGAAATCTAAAACCTTGATCACGCAAATGTTCTGCAGGTGTACACCACATTGCTCACGAAGACAGGGTTTAGAAATAATGAACCCAAGTGAGTTAGAAGAGATAGTCAACCTGATCTTCAGATTGACTTTGGAATTACAGGTTGTGATGAGAAAAACAACTTTCGGGGAAAACAACTTTGTTTTTTCTGAGTTGCTGCCTAGGCTAGGCATTTTACAGTGTGATAGCCCTGCTCACACCCAGAGTTTGGACATTTAGATGAGGACTTGAGTTTAGGATGCCCACCATAATTTCCCGCTTCGCTTTTCCTGGGGCACCTTTTAAAATAACCACTTAGGGTTAAGTTAGTAACCTCTGCCCCAACCACCTTATAAATAGTAGGTGCTTGCTACCCTGCTCTCTACCTCCTGCTGGCTGGTGACGTGGAACAGAGGACTGCCCCTCCCCCGACTCTTTGCCACCCGCCCCGTGTCTGGGATATGTGAATAATAAATCTTATGACTCTACTTCCATTGTGTGGGTGTACTGAAACTGAACTTTCTATCAAAATGACTCTGTGAGTTTCACTTTTCCAAAGCAGGAGCTCAGATGCGGACGGAGCTACCTGCCGCCCGGTGTGGGTGATTTGTGCCCCTTCATTCAGCAGGTCATAATCTGCATATTCTTAATTCAATACACCAGCTCTGGCTTCTCAACACACAGGTCTGAGTTTGAACCCTGCAAGCTCTGTGACTTAAGGTAAGTTGTTAAACTCTTGGAATCTCAATTTTGCTTCCTTATTATGATCACAACAATTCCTATTTCCAGAATCAGAACCAGGATTTGGGGTCCTGAATCCTACACAGTTTTTTTTTTTTTAATTGAGATAACATTGGCTTATAACTCTATATAAATTTTAGGTGTACATCATCATATTTTGATTCATGTGTAGACTACATCATGTTCACCATCTAAAGACTAATTACCACCCCTCACTGTACACATATGCCCTATAACCCCTTTGTCCTCCTCCCTCCTCCCTTCCCCTCTGGTTACCACCAATCTAATCTCTGTCTATGTGTTTGTTTGTTTGCTGCTTTTTGTTCTTCTTTTTATCTTCTACTTTTGAGTGAAATCATACCATATTTGACTTTCTCTGATTGACTTATTTTGCGTAGCATAATACCCTCAAGGTCCATCCATGTTGTCCCAAATGGTAAGATTTCATCTTTTTTTATAGCTGAGTAGTATTCCATTGTATACATACACCACATCTTCTTTATCCATTCATCCATTGCTGGGCACTTGATTGCTTCTAAGTCTTGGCTATTGTGAACAATGCTGCAGTGAACATATGGGTGCAAATATCTTTACACATTTGTATTTTCCTGTTCTTTGGATAAATACCCAGAAGTGGGATAGCTGGATCATACGGGAGTTCTATTCTTAATTTTTTGAGGAATCTCCATACTGTTTTCCCTAGTGGCTGCACCAGTTTGCACTCCCACCAGCAGTGTACAAGACTTCCTTTTTTTCCACATCCTCTCCAACACTTGTTATTTCCCGTCTTTTTAATTATAGCCATTCTGACTGGCGTGAAGTGACATCTCATTATAGTTTTGATTTGCATTTCCCTAATAATTAGTGAAGTTGAACATCTTTTCATGTGCCTGTTGGCCATCTGTATATCTCCTTTGGAAAAATATCTGTTCAGATCCTTTCCCCATTTTTTAATTGGGTTGTTTGTTCATTGTTGAGTTGTATGAGTTCTTTATATATTTTGGATATTAACCCCTCATGGCATATATGGTTTGCAAATATCTTCTCCAGATTGATAGGTTGTCTTTTTGTTTTGTTGATTGTTTCCTTTGCTGTGCAGAAGATTTTTAGTTTGATGTAGTTCCATTTGTTTATTTTTTCTTTTGTTTTCCTTGACTGGTGAGACATAATATTCAAAAAGATGCTGCTAAGATCAATGTCGAAGAGCATACTGCCTATGTTTTCTTCTTCTAGAAGTTTTATAGCTTCAGGTCTTACATTCAAGTCTTTAATCCATTTTGAGTTAATTTTTGTGTATTGTGTAAGATAATAGTCTACTTTCATTCTTTTGCATGTGGCTGTCCAGTTTTCCCAACATCATTTATTGAAGAGACTTTCCTTTCTCCATTATATGTTCTTGGCCCCTTTGTCGAAAATTAGCTGTCCATAGGTGTGTGGGTTTGTTTCTGGGCTCTCGATTCTGTTACATTGATCTGTGTGTCTGTTTTTGTGCCAGTGCCCACTGTTTTGATTACTGTAGCTTTGCAGTATATTTTGAAATCAGAGAGTGTGATATCTCCAGCTTTGTTCTTTTTTCCAGTATTGCTTTGGCTATTTGAGGTCTTTTGTTGTTCCATATAAATTTTAGGATTCTTTGTTTAATTTCTGTGAAAAATATCATTGGGACTTTGATAGGGATTGCATTGAATCTGTAAATTATTTTAGGAAGTATGGACATTTTAACAATATTAACTCTTCCAATCCATGAGCACAGAATATCTTTCCATTTCTTTGTGTCTTCTTTGATTTGTTTCAACAATGTTTTATAGTTTTCAGTGTGAAGGTCTTTCACCTCTTTTGTTAAATTTATTCCTAGATATTTTATTCTTTTTGTTGTGATTGTAAATGGGATTTTATTCTTAATTTCTCCTTCTGTTATTTCATTGTTAGATATAGAAACAAAACTGATTTCTGTGTGTTGATTTTATATCCTACAACTGTACTGTATTCAGTTATTATTCCTAATAGTTTTTTGGTGGATTCTTTAGGGTTTTCTATATATAAAATCATGTCATCTGCAAATAGTGATAGTTATACTTCTTCCTTTCCGCTTTAGATCCTTTTTATTTCCTTTTCTTTCCTGATTTCTCTGGCTGGGACTTCCAGTACTATGTTAAATGAGTGGCGAAAGTGGGCATCCTTGTCTGGTTCCTGGTCTTAAAGGAATAGCTCTCAGTTTTTCACCATTGAGTATGATATTAGCTGTGGGTTTGTCATGTATGGGCTTTATTATGTTGAGACACTTTCCTTCTACACCCATTTTATTCAGAGTTTTTATCATCAATGGATGTGGTATCTTCTCACATGCTTTCTCTGCATCTATTGAGATGATTGTGTGATTTTTATTTTTTATTTTGTTGATGTGGCATATCACATTGATTGATTTGTGGATGTTGAACCATCCCTCAATCCCTGAAATAAATCCCACTTGATCATGGTGTATGATCTTTTCAGTGTATCATTGTATTCGATTTGCTAGTATTTTGTTGAGGATTTTTGCATTGATGTTCATCAGTGATATTGTCGTGTAATTTTCTTTTTTCGTGTTGTCCTGTCTGGTTTTGATATCAGGGTAATGTTGACCTCATAGAACAGGTTAAGAAGTTTCCCCTCCTCTTCAATTTTTTGGGAGAGTTTGAGAAGGATAGGTAGTAAGTCTTCTTTGAATGTTTGGTAGAATTTACTAGGGAAGCGTCTGGTCCTGGACTTTTGTTTTGGAGGAAGTTTTTGATTACTGTTTCGATCTCCTTACCAGTGATTGGTCTATTCATATTCTCTATTTATTCTTGATTCAGTTTTGGAAGGTTGTTATGATTCTAAAAATTTATGCATTTCTTCTAAATTATCCAATTTGCTGGCATACAGCTTTTCATAGTATTCTCTTATAATCCTTTGTATTTCTGAGGTGTCTGTTGTACTTTCTCCTCTTTCATTTCTGATTTTAGTTATTTGAGCCTTCTCTCTTTTTTTGTTAGGTGAGTCTAGCTAAAGGTTTGTTAATTTTGTTTATCTTTTCAAAGAACTAGCTCTTAGTTTCATTGTTCTTGTCTATTTTTTTGTCTCTATTTCATTTATTTCCGCTCTGATTTTCATTATTTCCTTCCTTCTACTGATTTTAGGTTTTGTTTGTTCTTCTTTTTCCAGTTCCTTTAGGTGCACTGTTAGATTGTTTATTTGAGATTCTTCTTGTTTCTTTAGGTAGGCCTGTATTGCTACAAACCTCCCTCTTAGTACTGCTTTTGCTGTGTCTCATAAATTTTGGCACATCATATTTTCATTTTCATTTGTCTCCAGGTATTTTTTTGATTTCTCCTTTCATTTCTTCATTGAGCCAATAGTTGTTCAGTAGCATTTTGTTTAATCTCCACATATTTGTGGCTTTTCCACGAATCTGTGGCTTTCTTCTTGTAGTTGATTTCTAGTTTCATACTGTTGTTGTCAGAAAAGATGCTTGATATTATCTCAACCTTCTTAAATTTATTGAGACTTGTTTTGTGACCTAATATGTGATCTATCCTAGAGAATGTTCCATGAGCATTAGAAAAGACTGTGTATTCTGCAGTTTTTGGATGGAATGTTCTATTTATATCTACTAAGTCCATCTGGTCTAATGTGTCATTTAAGGCCAATGTTTCCTTATTGATCTTCTATTTGGATGATCTGTCCATTGATGTAAGTGGAGTGTTCAAGTCCCCTACTATTATTGTGTTACTATCTGTTTCTCCTTTTATGCCTGTTAATAATTGCTTTGTATATGTAGGTGCTCCTATGTTGGTGCTCCTATTTTCAAGTGGTATATCCTCTTGTTGGATTATTCCCTTTATCATTATGCAGTGCCCTTCTTTGCCTCTTGTTATAGTTTTTGTTTTAAAGTCTGTTTTGTCTGATATAAGTATTGCCACCCCAGCTTTCGTTTCATTGCCATTTGCACGAAGCATCTTTTTCTATCCCTTCACTTTCAGTCTGTGAGTGTCTTTAGGTCTGAAGTGTGTCCCTTGTATGCAGTGTATATATGGGTCTTATTTTTTTATCCATTCACCCACCCTATGTCTTTTGATTGGAGCATTTAGTCCATTGACACTTAAAGTAGCTATTGAGGGGCCGCCAGGTGGCGCAGTAGTTTAGTCTGCGCTTGGCAGCCCACGGTTCGCAGGTTCGGATCCCAGGTGCCCGCTGATGCACTGCGCATCAGCCACGCCGTGGCGGCGTCCCATATAAAAGTAGAGGAAAGACGGGCACAGATGTTAGCCCAGGGCCAGTCTTCCTCAGCAAAAAGAGGAGGTTTAGCTACGGATGTTAGCTCAGGGCTGGTCTTCCTCACAAAAAATAAAAAATAAATAAAATAAAATAAAAAACATATTCTTTAAAAATAAATAAATAAATAAAGTAGCTATTGATAAGAATGTACTTATTGCCATTTTGTTACTTTTTTCTAGGTGTTTTAGTAGTTCTTCTCTGTTCCTTTCTTCTTCTCACGCTCTCTTCCCTTGTGGTTTGATGACTTTCTTTAGTATTATGTTTGGGTTCCTTTCTCTTAATTTTTTGTGCATTTATTATAGGTTTCTGGTTTGTGATTACCATGAGGTTCATATATAATAACCTATGTATATAGTGATCTATATTAAGTTGATAGTCTCTTAAGTTTGACCTCTTACTAAAAGCCCTACACTTTCACTCTCCTCCCCCCATTTTATATTTTCGATATCGTATTTAACCTCTTTTGTGTGTGTAGTGCATCCTTTAACTTCTTATCATGGAGGTAGATATTTTTAGTGGTTTTTGTCTTTTGACCTTCATATTAGCCTTATAGGTGGTTGATCTGCTACCTTTGCTGTATATTTGCCTTTTCTAGTGATTTTTTTCTTTGATAACTTTCTTATTCCTATTTGTAGTCTTTTTTCCAGTTAAATAAGTCCCTTAATATGTTTTAAGGCCAGTTTAGTGGTGATAACTCCTGTAGTTTTTGCTTGTCTGGAAAACTCTTCATCTCTTCTTTCATTCTGAATGATAGCCTTGCCAGGGAGAGTATTCTTGGCTGTAGGTTTTATCCTTTCAGCACTTTGAATATATCATGCTACTCCCTTCTAGCCTGTAAGGTTTCTACTGAGAAGTCAGCTGATAGCCTAATGGGGTTTCCTTTGTATGTAACTGGTGCCCTCTAGCAGTTTTTATGATTCTCTCTTTATCTTTAATTCTTGACATTTTAATTGTAATGTGTCTTGGTGTGGGCCTCTTTGGGTTTACCTTGTTTGGTGCTCTTTGTGCTTCCTGTACCTGAATGTCTGTTTCCTTCCTTAGGTGAGGAAACTTTTCAGCTATTATTTCTTCAAATAGGTTCTCTGCCCATTTGTCTCTCTCTTCTCCTTCTGGGACCCCTATAATTGGATGTTAGCATGCTTCATGTTATCCCAGAGGTCCCTTAGACTGTCCTCATTCTTTTTAATTCTTTTTTCTTTTTTCTGTTCAGCTAGGGTGATTTCCTCTAGTCTTTCATCAAGCTCGCTGATCCATTCTTCTGTGTCATCTACTCTGCTGTTAATTCCCTCTAGTGAATTTTTCATTTCCATTGTTTTATTCTTCAGTTCTGATTGGTCCTTTTTTATATTTTCCAATTCTTTGTTGAAGTTCTCACTGTGGTCATCTATTCTTCTCCCAAAGTCAGTGAGTATCCTATGACTATTAGTTTGTACTCTTTATCAGGTACATTGTTTATTTCTGTTTCATTTAGTTCTTTTTCTGGGGTTTTGTTCTCTTCCCTTATTTGGAACATATACCTTTGTCTCTTCATTTTGCCTACCTCTCTGTGCTTGTATTTATATATTAGGGAGAGCAGCTGTGTCTCCCAATCTTGGAGATGTAGCCTTATGAAAGAGATGTCTTATGCGGCCCAGCAATGTGCTTCCCTCTTGTTACCAGTTCCAAATGTTCCAGGAGTGTCCCTGTGTGGGCTATGTGAGCCTTTCTGTTGTGGCATGGTTGCTTTTTGCTGCAGGCCCATGGGTAGGCTAGGCTGGCTGTAAGGCTCAGCCACATGTGGCTGCTAGGTCACTTTAGTCACTTTATTTGGGGGCAAGCCCCACCATGGCTGGTTGCAAAGTCTAATAGCATACAGCTACTGCTGTTTTGCTATGTGAGTCAGGCCCCCAGCATGGCTGGTTGTTAGACTCAGAGGCTCACAATTGCTGTAGGCTTCTGGCCTGTGAGGCTGTTGTCAGCTCTCTCAGGAGTGCAGCTTGGTGGGGCCAACCCCAGACATGGCAGCATGCGGTTGTTTCATGCATTGGAGGTAGAGCAGATCCCTTGTGTGGCTGTTTGAGATGGCCACTAAACACCCCCCACTGCCTGTGGGCCCACACACCCTGCCAATGCAGTCCTGCCATGCATGCATGCCCCACCTCACTGAGGCAGACCCACTCGGCCCTGCTGCAGAAGTCCCACACACCCCACCCACACAGGCCCACAAGTTCTCCGCAGGCTTGCTGGTTGGAGGGGCCAGAGCCTAGGGTGGGCTGGCTGAGCTAGATTAAATCAAATGCTCTGTGGGAGGGGTAAACCCCTGTGGTAACAGGCCAGAGGAAGAAATCCAATGGTGTCTGCCAGCATCTGTATCAGCACACTTGTACTAGATCACAATAATGGCTGCTACCAGTGTCTCAGTCCCTGGGAAGGTGGCATCAGCCACCTCTTGCCTCTTTGAGATGTGCTCAGAGCTTATCAAGTCAGTCTCTTTTACCAAAGGACTATGCACCTTTCTCTCTGGTGATTTCATGTTGGTTTCCGGAACAGATGAATCTGTGCGTGGGCCCATTAAGAGCAGGCTTTTCTCTCTCTTATGTTCAATAGCTTTTCTGGGGGTATTCCCTGTTGATTTTAATAGCCAGCAAAGCCAGATATTATGACACTCCTCTCAGGTATGCTGAATTTAAAGGCTGCTTATTGTGGCATGCCTCTCCCACTCAGATCCCCCACTTCTCCAAGAAAAGCTTCATACCTTAAGATTGCTCCCAGCCATGAAGCGCTGCAGCTGGAATGTGTTTTTTCCCTCAGCAGGGGGGTATTTCTCCCTCTTCCACCTCTCTGTGTTGTCCTTTGTAGTGGGGGTTCTTTTTATGCAGTTTCCACTTCTCTCTCAGAGGTAATTGTTCCACAGGGAGTTGTAAATTTGTTGCGTCCATGGAAGGAGGTGAATTCAGAGTCCTCCTAGGCCGCCATCTTCCCAGTAGTCCTTATACAGTTTTGAAGGCCCATGTTTAAGGAAAAGAATAAAAAATTATGAATACAAAATTAGGTATGAAGAAGAAAAGATATCATAACAAAGTACAGATTTTAAACAGTTGACAAATACCGCAAAACCACAAAGTCTAGGAAAATGACATGATATTTTATTAACCATCTGATACACCTCTAATATATTTTTGCCTCCATGTTTAGGCTTCATTCTCTTTGAATGCCTCTTTGTGTGATGCAAATGTTGTACACACTACCATTTTCTATAGTGAGAACAGGAAAATAATTTAGTCTTCCAGTCTGGTTGGCTGATTTTTTATTTTATTACTGATAGTTGGGATATAAAAAACATGTGAATTCATACATATATACTTGCTGTTTGAAGTTCTATTACAGGTTTTTGTCCCTCCAACACAGGGATTCTGATAAATATTGGTGCTGGCCACGATAGGACATATTTAAGGCATGATACAACTTCTCAACATATATACTATACACAGAAGTGACTGTGAAACACAAAAATACATCACATAAACTCAAACTAAATATATCCCCAATTCAAGATCCCCACAGTCACACCCTAAAATTGTCCACAGCCCTTTCAACACCACCCTGAAGGTAAAGGTAAGCAAAAGAGGGCAAATGAAGTTGAATCAGCAGTCTTAACCAATTGCCATTAAAATATCTTACTTTTGCAAATTTTAACCAAAATATATGGCCATGCAAAGATATTGCTGTAGCCCTTTTCAGGAACCTGGGAGGGGGCATGCAAGTGAGGATCCTGAAACTTAAGTTTCATTAGTTTCATGGTAAACCTGCTGTTGACTCTTTCAGAGAATAGGTGTGAGGGGTTAATGAGATAAAATGTTAACTATTCATTTTTGTTTTGCACAGTACTTTATAGAGTTCCAATCACATCAGATGCTCCCTTTGTATTGTAGTAGAAATTATTACATCTCAGTAAGTATGTCTTTTTCCTAATGGAAAAACAAGAGTAATAGTGCTTTTTTTCCCCTGCACACTATATAGCTATAATAGAAATATAACACCATTTATGAACATGATTACTTCTATTTTTTTCTCTGATAGGCAGCTTCGCATATGATATGAGCCAAAAAGTCATATGGAAATAATTTTTTAAAGATTATATTAATGTAATATATTAAAGGGTGATGGCAACATCTAGAATATTTACAACTCTGTATAAATGTATCAAACTACTCTTGTTTAAAAAGAGAGATCACCAATATGGATTTTTTTCAAATGTTTTCTCAAGAGAAGAGAGGACAGGTTGAGATTTTGATTGAACTTTTCGATAGAACAGTGAGAACTGTGCAGGATGAATGAGCCTTTCGCACAGATGGACTGATCTTGATTCTGCGTGTATTGGCACAGGCACGGGATGGGGTGGAAGGAGTGGCCAGTGCTGCTGTAATTAGAGAGCTAAAGGTATAGAATTTTTCAAGTTCAGAAAGCGGGTTTGCTCAGCCCAGGATTGCTCTGTACAGTACTGTGTGCACAGCTGCCCTCTACTGGATGGAATGACAATTTGCCCAAGTTCCTTGAAACTGGAATTAATTTACTCAGGTATTCATTTAGCATTTAACAAGTATGACTATCTTTGATATTGTTTTGAGCTTCAGAGATACAGACATGGGGAAAACACAGTGCCTTCCCTCAAATAGCTCACAGAAAATTGGGAGAGATTCATAAGAAAATCAGTGATTGCCATACAGTGTTAACTGCTATAATAGTGGTAGGCATAGATACTATTAGATTACAGAGAAAAGACTATTTATAGTCTGCTTTAGCTTATTAACTGGTATTACCCCTTTCTGAGACCTCATCTGACAAAATTATCCAGAAATTCTGTAATTTTTACCTTGGAGATGGGGTTGACAGACAAAAATACAAGACATGCCCAGTTAAATTTGAATTTCAGGTAAATATTACATAGAACACACTTATACTGAAAAACTACTTGTTGTTTACCTGAAATTCAAATTTAACTGGGCATCCTATATTTTTATTTGTTTATTTTTTACTAAATCTGGCCACCTCCCCAACCACGATTTGTCCAAGAACTCCAGGGACTCAGTAAGTGCAAACGGGCCAGTTTTGCTTTGGAAAGACTGTATGCAGGAAGGACTGAGTGATCAGTCCACCAGTGGGCTGCTCTTTCCCACAGCCAATGCATCTGTCACTCCCAATGCCACTCCTGTGACTTCGTTTTACCATTGAAACAGCAGTTCCTGAATTGCCTGTGCACCCTTGCTTATGTTTGTGATGGAGCCACCAATCATCTAGCTTCTTGCAGAGGCCATAGAGATTACTCAAGAAAAGTGATTCTTTTTCTCCAGTTTTATGTTCCAAGTTTCTGCTCCTATGGTTACACAGCACCATGGATTCCCCATTCTGGAGCAGCCGGTTCAGGAAGAGCTTCCAGACACAGCCTAGGCTAAATACCAATGCCAGCCATTGTCTCCACACTTTCCCTTCCTTCATAGAGTGCTTATCCTTTGGGACATTTCAGGGAGATATCCTGCCAGCATATCCCAGTGGGGACCATCTCGGTTCATCAGAGAAGTTTTATATTGTCCCTAAAGTTGGTCAAGGCGTCCCTCTCTTTTCTCTCAAGAAGCTTATTGGTTCTGGAGTAAATTTGCACATTTTCTCCCGAATGTCAAGAGGGTATTGGAAGATGCAGCCATTTTTAAGTCATGGAAAATTACCACTACACTCTTTCTCGAGGGAATTGGGTGCATATTTGCCTTTCAATTACATAACTACTTGAGTCATTCTTTCTAGATCACCTACTATACAGAGAAAATGTTGAAAACTTTTAATTAATTTATTTTTTAATCGAGATAAAATTGGCATATAACATTATATTAGTTTCAGGTATACAACATAATAATTTGATCTTTGTATACACTACAAAGTGATCACCACAATAAATCTAGTTACAATCCATCATCATAGAATTGACCCTCTTCACCCATTTTGCCCACCCCCCAATCTCTTCCCCTCTGATAACCACCAATCTGTTCTCTGTGTCTATATTTAGTTTTGTTTTGGTTTTTACATTCCACATATAAGTGAAATCGTATGGTATTTTTTTTCTCTGTCTGACTTCGTTCACTTAGCATAATACCCTCAAAGTCCATCCATTTTGTTGCAAATGACAAGATTTCCTTCTTTTTAATGACTGAGTAGTATTCCATTGTGTATATATATACCACATCTTTATCCATTTGTCCGATGGACACTTAGGTTGTTTCCAAGTCTTGACTTTTGTAAATAATGCTGCAATGAACATAGGAGTGCATATATCTTTTTGAATTACTGTTCTCATTTTCTTTGGATAAATACCCAGAAGTGGAATAACTGGATCATATGGTAGTTCTATTTTTAATTTTTTAAGGGACCTCCATACCATTTTCCATAGTGGCTGTACCAATTTACATTCTCACCACAGTGCACAAAGATTCCCTTTTCTCCACATCATCTCCAACACTTGCTATTTCTTGCCTTTTTGATACCGGCTATTCTAACAAGTGTAGGGTGATGCCTTGTTGTGGTTTTGATTTACATTGCCCTGATAATTAGTGATGTTGAATAGCTTTTCATATGCTTGTTGGCCATCTGTACATCTTCTTTGGAAAAATGTCTATTTAGATCCTCTGCCCATTTTTAATCAAAAATTTGGGGGGGGCTATTGAGTTCTTTATATATTTTGAATATTAACCCATTATCAGATATACGACTTGCAAATGCTTTCTCCCATTCAGTAGGTTGCTTTTTCATTTTGTTGATGGTTTCCTGTGCTGTGCAGAAGCTTTTTAGTTTGATGCAGCCCCACTTGTTTATTTCTGCTTTTGTTGCCTTTGCTTTTGGAGTCAAATCTAAAAATTCATCACCAAGACCAATGTCAAGGAGCTTACTGCCTATGTTTTCTTCTAGGAGTTTTATGGTTTCAGGTCTTACATTCAAGTCTTTAATCCATTTTGAGTTAATTTTTGTGTGTGCTGCAAGAAAGTGGTAGAGTTTCATTCTTTTGCATGTGGCTGTCCAGTTTTCCCAACACCACTTTTTGAAGAGATTATCCTTTCCCCACTGTATATTCTTGGCCCCTTTGCCATAAATTAATTGACCACATATGTGTAGGTTATGCTGGAAACTTTTAAATGGTAGCTTTCTTGCCAGTAAATTAATAATTAATCATTCAAGAGAAGAGATCATTTATCTGGATTTAAGTCAACAGCATTTGTCAAGCAGCCCTTTCATGTGCGTTAGCACTGCCTTGGAACTACAGTAATTAGCTCAAAAATGTCAAAGACCTGAACTTATGAAGGTTATAACATTGTTAGGAGCTTAAAAATTTGACAAATAAACTATCTCTACTTTTGGCATTTGGTAAGAAAATTGTTTGTTCTTTCAAACTTTCACATAGTGTAGTACAGTGGAAAGGAAGTGAGTTTTAGAGCCAAAGCTCCTAGATTTGAATTCTCATTCCACCACTTATTAGCTGTATGTGCTTAGGAAATGATTTTATCTGAGCCTCAGATTCTCCAACTGTAAAATGAAGTTAATGACACTTTTTAGGATTGTTGTGAAGAGTAAATGAGAATACATGTAAAGGGTACAGTGTCTGGTAACATATACAAATTGGTAGTGTCCCTACTGAACCCCTAAAGGGCTAGAAAATATTCTACAGAAAATTGAGTTTTCAAAGTATTATAAGTTAGTTTTACCTTGTCTCTATGGAAGATAGAGAGAGAGGAGAGAACAGACAAATATGTCTTGATGTAAAGACATTTTGGGTTAAAACTCAGACAAACAAACTAACCGTGAAATATATCTAGAAACTGATATTGTCTTTCTGTATCGAAGGACATTGGTTCTTTCTATGACCTACTCCTCTTCAATCTTATTTCAAATTGAGTGCAATGTGTGGGAAGTAAGAGATTTCTTAGTAAGAAGAAAGTAATATGATTTGCTGATAAATATTTAATAAAATAATAGCTATATGACTTTGGACAAATTACGTAACATTTGGGACCTCAGTTTCCAGAATCTCTAAGGTCCTTACCAACTTTAAAACATGAGACTTTGAATGTCTGGATTGTAGATTATACTTAAGGTTCACCATTACCTTGTAAAATCCTGCTTTTATTGCTAACCCTACAGTCTTTTTTTTTTTTTTTTACCATTTTTTTTATTGATGTCTTAATAGTTTATAACACTGTGGGGTTTTAGTTGTATATTTTTGTTTGTCCATCACCTTGTGGATGTAACCCTTCACCCCTTGTGCCCACCCCCTACCCCCCTTCCCCTTGGTAACCACCAATCAGTTCTCTCTGTCCATGTGTTCACTTATATTCCATATATGAGTGAGTTTATGCAGTGTCTGTCCTTCTCTCTCTGGCTTATTTCACTTAACATAATACCCTCTAGGTCCATCCATGTTGTTGCAAATGGGACAATTGTGTCTTTCTTATGGTTGAGCAGTATTCCATTGTATGTATACACCACATCTTCTTTAACCAATCATCAGTCGAGGGACACTTGGGTTGCTTCCACTTCTTGGCTATAGTGAATAATGCTGCAATGAACATAGGGGTGCATACGCCTCTTGCGATGGTTGATTTCATGTCCGTTGGGTAGATGCCCAAGAGTGGGATTGCTGGATCATACGGTATTTCTATTTTTAATTTTTTGAGGACTCTCCATACTGTTTTCCATAGAGGCTGCACCAGTTTGCATTCCCACCACTAACCCTACAGTCTTTTGATAAAAAATGCATTCATATTGGTGACACTTGGGGACTAGTCACATCTAGGAAAAGGAATCAGAGTTAACTTGGGAAATTATTTTTTTAAGTGGCCTATTTAAAATTAGAATAGAATTTTAGAATAGAACAAGATTTTCACATTTAAGATTAAAAGTATGGAATAAAGAAAAATTGTCATCTCGATAACATGGGAGGAACAATGAGTTGACAATGTTTGCAGAGTTCCCAGCCAGAGCAGACGTCAATCAGCATACCAATGCAGGAAATAAGAAAGCTATAGATTCCAGGGAGGACAAGTCAGACCAGGAGAAAATATGAAATTCTCCCTATATCCAGTGAAATTCAAGTAGAAAAAAAATTCAGCAGGATATTTGTTGCTTTGGAAAGAGCCCAAATCATCGCCAATGGAAAGAGAAAAAGAACAAGCTCATGAGTTGAAAAAGATAACTGAATGGCAGAACAAAGTAGATCAAATGATTATCAACTGCCATTGAGTATTATGATTCTAAAAAGAAACCAAGGCTCAAAGGAGCAGATTGCAGCCTTTGAAATTATTGAGAAAGAGGTGAAGATGCAAACTGAAAGTAAAATTATGAGAAATTAAAGGGAATCACAAAATATAAGTTAGTGGAAAATGTCAAATACCAATAGAAAACAAAAACTCCATAGATATCTAACATAAATATGAGCAAAATATTCAGAAGTTATAAAAAGGAGCTCCTTTCAATATCTGCTGTCATGATATTCCACACAGCATTGCTTCAGGGTACTAGTTCAAGATGGTGACATAGGAGGCTACTGAATTCACCTCCTCTTATGAACACATTGATTTACAGCTACACATGGAATAATTCCCTCTGAAAGAAATCCAGAAAGTAGCTGAGTGACTCCTACAGCATTGGATGAATGAGAAAAAAAACCACGTTGAAACGGGTCTTGGCACACCCTCAATTACTGGGAGACACTAAGAACAAAGAAGCCTGCTTGGACAATCACAGAGGTTTGAGAGACAACCAAGAGCTAGGCCCAGGCTGAATGGTAAGCTTCATCTGCTATGTGAGACCACTCCTTCAAGACTGGAAGAGGTGGCTGTTTTATCTAATGCACAGAAACCAACACAGAGAATCAAGGAAAATGAAGAAAGAAAGGAATATGTTTCAAACAAAAGAACAAGATAAAACCTCAGAAAAAGACCTTAATGAAATGGAGATAAGTGATTAACCTGATAAAGAGTTCAAAATAATGGTCATAAAGATGCTCACTGAGGTCAGGAGAACAATGCATGAACAAAGTGAGAATTTCAACAAAGAGATAGAAAATATTAAAAAGTACTAAACAAATCACAGAGCTGAAGAATACAATAACTGAACTAAAAAATTCAATAGAGACATTCAACATTAGTAGAAGTTCAACTATATGAAGTGGAGGAAAAGATCAATGAACTCAGAGAGAAAGCAGTGGAATTCACTCAGTCAGAGAAGCAAAAAGATAAAAAGAATGAAAATACCTTAAGGGACTTACAGAACATCATCAAGCAAATCAATATTCGTATCTAGGGGTCCCAGAAGGAGAAGAGAGAGAGAAAGGGGCGGAAAGCTTATTTAAAGAAATAGTGGCTGAAAACTTCCCTAACCTGGGGAAAGAAACAGACATCCAGATCCAGGAAGCCCAGAGAGTTCCAAAAAAGAAGAATGAAAAAAACCAAAAAAAACCCACACACTGAGACATATTATAATTAAATTGTCAAAACTTAAAGACAAGGAAAGAATCTTAAAAGCAGCAACAGAAAAACAACTCATTATACACAAGGGAACTCCCATTAGACTGCAGCATATTTTTCAGCAGAAACTTTGCAGGCTACAAGAGTGGCATGGTATATTCAAAATGCTGAAAGAAAAAAACTGTCAACCAAGAATACTCTATCCAGCAAAGCTGTCCTTCAGAATTGAAGAAGAGATAAAGAGTTTTCCAGACAAGCAAAAGCTGAAGGAGTTCATCACCTCTAGTCTAGCCTTATAAGAAATGTTAAAGGGACTTTTTCAACTTGAGAAAAAAGGGCACTAATTAATAACAGGAAAAAATATGAAAGCATAAATCTCACTGGTAAAGGTAAATATATAGTTAAATTCAGAATACTCTACTATTGCAATGGCAGTGGGTAAATCACTTATATCTAGTAAGAAGATTAAAAGACAAAAGTAGTAAAAAAAAAAAAAAACCACTATAACTACATCAATTTTTTTTTTTTTTTTTTTGTGGGGAAGACCAGCCCTGAGCTAACATCCATCGCCAATCCTCCCCTTTTTTTGCTGAAGAAGACTGGCCCTGGGCTAACATCCGTGCCCATCTTCCTCCACTTTTTTATATGGGACGCCGCCACAGCATGGCTGACAGGCAGTGCGTCGGCGGGCACCCAGGATCCGAACTCACGAACCCTGGGCTGCCAAGCGCGAACTAAACCGCTGCGCCACCGGGCGGCCCCTACATCAATTTTTTAATGGATACATAAAATAAAAAGATGTAAATTGTGACATCAAAAACACAAAACATGGGGAGAGGGGACAGTGAAAAATGTAGAGCTTTAGTATGCATTTGAACTTAAGTTGTTATCAGCTTAAAATAGATTTATAAATATAAGATGTTTTATATAAGCCACACAGCATTGCTTCTGATCAAGGAACTCACTTCACAGCAAATGAAATGCAGCAATGGGCCCATGCTCACGGAATTCATTGGTCTTACCAGGTTCCCCACCATCCTGAAGTAGCTGGTTTGATAGAACAGTGGAATGGCCTTTTGAAGACTCAGTTACAGAGCCAGCTACCTGTCAATACTTTGCAGGGCTGGGGCAAGGTTCTCCAGAAGGTTGTATGTGCTGAGTCAACATCTAAAATATGGTATGCCATTTCTATGATAGCCAGGATTACAGGTCCAGCAATCAAGATGTGGAAGAGTGAGTGGCACCACTCATTATTACCCCTAGTGACCCCCAGCAAAATTTTTCCTTCCTGTTCTCGTAATTTTATGCTCTGCTTGCCTAGGGGTCTTAGTTCCAAAGGGAAGAACACTTTCAAGAGACACAATAGTGATTCCATTCAACTGGAAGTTAAGACTGCCACCCTGCCACTTCGGGCTCCTCATGCCTCTGAATCAAGAAGTGAAGAAGGGAATTACTATGCTGGTTGGGGTGGTTGATCCTGACTACCAGGGGGAAATTGGATTGCTTACTCCACGATGGAGGTAAGGAAGAGTGTGTCTGAAATACAGGAGATCCCATAGGGCATCTCTTAGTATTACCACGCCCTGTGATTAAAGTCAATGGAAAACTACAACAACCCAATCAAGGCAGGACTGCTGATGGCCCAGACACTTCAGGAATGAAGGTTTGGGTCACTCTACTAGGTAAAGAATCATGACCAGCTGAGGTGCTTTCTGAAGGCAAAGGGAATACAGAAGAGGTAGTAGAAGATAATTATAAATACCAGCTATAATCACATGGCCAGTTACAGAAACAAGGATTGTAATTGTCATGAGTATTTTCTCCTTATTTTGCTATGAATATATTTTGTGTGTATATATGTATATATTAATATATAATAAGAAAATATCATTTTCATTCTTTCTTATTCCTTTATCATGTAACATAAGATACGTTGACTTTATATCATAGTATTAAAGTATTGTTAATTTTACATCATATTATTTAAGTTACAGGATATCAAGGAGAAGAGTAAACATCACTCAGGACTTTACTTCCTTTTCTGGGGAACGGATTAGTGCATTTTCAGATGTACACAGGATAGTTGTATCATGATAAGTGGAATTATGACCTTGCTATTGTTTTTATTTGGAAATTAAGTATGGTTTAAGGAGATGAGTACTGGTGCCAAGTTGACAAGTGGTGGAGTTGTGATGATTAATTTCTTGTGTCAGCCCAACTTGGCCTCTGGTGACCAGACATTTGGTCAAACATTCTGGGTATGTCTGTGAGGGTGTTTCTAACATTTGAATCAGTAGACTGAGGAAAGCAGGTTAGCCTTCCTAACATGGGTGGGCCTCATCTCCGCAAATGTAGACCCAAACAGAACAAAAAAGCTGAGTAAGAAGGAACTTCTCCTGCCTGACTGCCTTGAGCTTGGACATTGGTCTCCTGTCTTCGGAATTGAACTGAAACATTCATTCCTCTTGGATCTTGAGCCTGCCACCTTTGGAACTTGAACTACATCATTGGTGCTCCTGAATCTCCAGCTTGTTGACTGCAGATCTTGACACTTTTCAGCCTCTATAACCACATGAGCCAATTCCTTATAATAAATGTCTTTATATATATCTATATCTTAAAAATCTTAAGCTCACAGTGTCAGAACACTTAACAGATCTTAAGATTCATCATACATACAAGTTTAATTTTTTAGCATTATAAAAATTATTTAATACTTGGGAAAGCTTGTCAGACAACCAATACATAGAAAAAGAACATTGAATATGTTACATTTATAAGTGCAGTTCAAAAAATAAATTCAATTATCTAAGTTTATAAATGGGACCAAATGTTCAGCAAATGCCCTTTAAAGTAATTATTATAATTACTACATTTATGAATCAAATAAGATTTGTAAGGTGGATTTCAAAGCTTAAGGAAGAACCAAGTTTAATTTTGCCTGGTAATTGATGGACACTTCTTTCTGCAGACTGAGGGCTTTCCTGCAATTAGCAAAGTTTTTTCTATGACAGTATTCATTACAGCATACATAACATAATGTTTCAATCCAAGTTAAAACAAATGAAAGGACAAACAAAAATTTTCAGAAGTGTCTCATGACATGCTACATTCAAGTTGTAAATACATTTAAATTTTGCCTTATAATAAATGATTATTGGGAAATGAAATGGTGCATCATTTTGGTTCCCTACCCCAATAGTTTTACTCCAAATAGTGAAGGATCCTTCAGTCCTGCAACTGCGAAGTTAAATCTAAGTTTAGGCTGGAGTGAAGTAACTGGATTCTGTGATCTATACAGCCCTTGAATCAGGCTGTAATCTGCCTTGCTACAAAGCATTATTTTTTTTCTTTTTCTTTTTTTGGTGTGGAAGATTAGCTCTGAACTAACATCTGCCGCCAATCTTCCTCTTTTTTTGCTTGAGGAAGATTAGCCCTAAGCTAATGTCCATGCCAGTCTTCCTTTATTTTGTATGTGGGTTGCTGCCACAACAGGTCCCCACCCAGATGGGAACAAGGAACCGGGTCTCTGAAGTGGAGCACGCTGGACTTTAACCATTATGCCACAGGGCCAGCCCCCAAGCATTAATTTTCTGAATGCAAGGAGTCTTAAAAATCTCGATATTTTATATCCCCCAAACTTGTCATATTTTTGCTACCTCCAAGCTCAAGCCTTAGCTAAGGCAGTTGGCCCTTAGCTGTGGAACATATAAAGTCCTTCCAAAACTTTTTGAATTAAATTACAAAGTCATTGAAAAATGCACCAGAATGGCCCCTTCATAGGAACTGAGGATGGCTGGAGGCTTAATTAAGCAAAGCCCACTCTGTTCAGTTCAGGAAAAAGAACCCAGACCTCTATCTGAGTTGAAAGGATGCCCGTAGCAGGTATATTCCATTTATTTAGTCACTCAACAAATGTTTGTTGAGGGCCTACTATGTGTAAATGCACTATGCACTGAACACACATTTCACTTCAGGACCCTGAACCCGACTATGGAGTCCATTCCCACCCAGCCCCCTCTCTCTGAGGCTCCGGGTGTCCCCCTGCAGGGCCTCTTGCTCCGCCCACTGCGCAGGCGCATAAGCGACCCCTTCTGGCACGGAAGCCTCCGCGAGTGCACGTGCCCAGGGAGCGCAGGTTTGTTCCTGAAGTTTCCTGGCGAGCTTGTGGGAGAAGTTCTGTTTCGCTGTGAAGATTTAGCTTCTGAGCAACTGAGCAAAGAAGGCGGCTCAAGGTTTGTGGGGAATGTAGCGGATGAGGGGAGGCGGTTTAGAAGTTAGAAAAGTTCTGGGTGAATTAAATAATGTTAATTATCATTAAGTTAAGGAATTTTTAACTTGGGCCCACAAGTGAGCCTCCAAGGGGTCGGCTTGACGCCCCGACACGATGTGAAATATTAGCTTTTCTCAGATGAGCTGGTTCCCACGCTCACGCCCCCTCTGTTCCCACCCTCACCCCCTCCCAACCTCGTGCCAAGGGCCACTGAGGTAGCCCGACGCATCTGTTAGCAGCTGGGGACGCTGAGGCTCGGGGAGGGGAAAGCCCTACAGCTTGGACGTGGCCTCGACCCCGGCCCCCGTGATCCTCAGTTCTCAGTAGCCCTAAGGCAGAAGGGAGCCCTCCGAATCCTCCGTGTCCCCTGCACGGAGCCGGGCACGTGGAGCACTCGACTCGCGTTCCTTCGGCGGACGCCCGGGTGCGGTTTCCCAGGGGGGCGGGGGTGGGCGTGGCTTCGTCGGGGCGCCGCCCACTCGGGGCCGCCACTTCAGACTCAGGCGCGACCCGCGACTCTAGAACGTGGGGTCCGCGAACGCCGCCCGGGTGACGATTGCGCTCGCGACGCTGCGAGGCGCTGACCTGCCCCGGGCCGTCCGCGCGCCGCGTCGCCGCCGAGCAAAGCCCGCGCTCGGACGATGCCCGCCGGCGCCGGCCGCCCGCTGTCTCGCTGCAGGAGCCGGTGGACGCGGGGGCGCTCGGGTAGGCGACGGCGGCTCGGGAGCGGGGCGTGGCGGGCGCTCGGGCTCGGGCGAGGGTACCCGAGGCGAGCATCCCCCGACGGCCGACAGGCGGGCGGACTACGCGCCCGGGATGCGGCCGCCGCGTGTCCGTGCGTGTCCGTGGCGCTGTGGCCGTTGTAAGGGCTGAAGGGAGGTTTTGCGAGACTCCTTCGCCTTGGTAGGTCTTGACTTCTTCATTCGACTCTTTGAACATCTTGAAACTTTTGCGGTCCTACAGTGATGTGGCTGCAGAAAAAGTCTCCTGACTGTCAGGTAGTTGAATATGAGCCACTTCCCAAGCCCATCCCTACTCAGATCTTTTAAGGCAGTTTCCATCCTTTCCGTGCTTGTGGTCGAGTTTATTCCATTTATTTGGAATACTCAGTTTGAGATTCGTGGCCGTTGTGGTGGCCGTGTGGAAAAAAGTTAAGTGATGATATTACAGAAAGTGGAAAGGTCGAGGGTTATTGCTAACTCCAAGGTTTTAAAAGATAACACAGTTCTCCTCAAGTTTTAAAACTTGTGGGCTCCATGTGCAATGTGAAGCATCGCCACATCGCAAGTGCATTGTTTGCTTTTTGGGGTGATAGATGAATATGGGACTATTTCAAAGTATAAAGGCAAACTGACACAAAATTATAATTTGCTTAAGTTTTTGAATTTCCTTTTTGCTAATTGTGTTAAATGTGTGTAGAGGAAATGTGTCATTGAGTTCACATTTAGAAAGTAGTTAATTTTATTTATCAGACATTCTAAAAGAATTAGGCTTCATTTAAAATATATCATTGCTGATTGGAAAGGAGGGTACATTTTAACATTTGAGGCCAAGGGTACTGGAGGAGTGAAATGAGTAGAGAGATTTTCGATGCTCTTTCATTGCTCACTTATTCAGAGCTTCTAATTAAAAAAAAAAAGAAAACTCTTTACCTTATTGCTCAGATATTTAAAAATCTGAACCTTACCTAATCATAAAGATGTCAAAATTTTAGAGAGAATGCCTGAGCATCTTGAATACCCATGCACATTTTCTTTTTAAAAATGTATTGAAGAATTCATATGACCAGGGAACAATAATGAATTATCTGTAGAGGTCAGCTGTTGACCAGTAGGAAGAATAACATGATAACTTTTATTTACATTTTCTGAAATTTTAACTCTAGTGGTTAGTGATAATTTCAACTTAGTATATATTTCAGCCATATTTTATTTTTGTAGTTTATTACATTAAAATGTTTTATCATTTCACAATATATGCATATGGAATCGTTATGTTGTTTGCCTGAAAGTAATATGGCGCTGTATATCAATTATATCTCACTGTGAAAATGTTTTATACAACTAGTAAAATATAATTATACTACTTTTATTAATAAAATATCATTACAGTACTTTCACTCAATTGCAAGTGACCTGAGGATCATCACTTTTTCTCAGTACACCAACTAGTGTACTTGGGCACTTTTAAATTATAAAGTTATGTTTTATTATACTGAAGGATGACATAATGTACTTGTATTGCAGAATTTTTAAAATTAGGGAAAACAATCACTGTTTTCATAATACCCAAAGGTTAACTTTAGAAAACTTGCAATTGTGATTTTCGGTAAATGTATTACTTTGGTCTGCTCTTGCTGCGTTTCTGTTTCCCTTCTCATTTATTTCAAAATATCTTGGCTTTCGGGAACAATGATTTAGGGAATTTGAAGTGCCTGCATGTTATCCTGTCAGATGGTAGAATCTGATTAACTCTGCAAACCCTGACTGTGTTGCACAGTGGGATTAGTTTTACTCTCAGTCTTACCTTATTCATGTTTTGTTACTTATCCTTATTTATCAAAAAGGAACATTTTTTTGCTTCATTTGAACAAATATTTCCAGAACACCAGTATTTTATTCATTTGTTTGATGTGTTTATAAATGATGTTCTAATGATATTCTATCATTTATAAATGATATCATTAAATTTGAATAATATTCAAATTTCAATTTGATTTGTTTTTACTTTGTAATACTTTCAGTTTTATAAAGTTAGTCCAGTAGTAGGGTTAGAGTGTCAGAAATTAACTTTTTAGAAGTAGCTATATTTTACAAGGTGATGTGAAGTTGCGTAATAAGCTGAGCAAAGTTCAGAAAATTTTAAACTCATATATAGAGTAAATTTGATGATTGCCTTAATGAGCAACTTTGCCTATTAAGGTAGTCCCTGAAGTCTGGTAGCAACCCTATATCCTTGGAATGTATAATCCACATAATGCAAAGCCTTTGTAATTACTGCTTTTTGACACTAGTGATAGCTGCTCCTGAGGGTCTGTCTTAATTACAACAGCTGAGACTTTGGCAAAGATGCAACTAATGCTTTCACCAGTGTGGCTGTGAATATATGTGGACAATTAAATCCTTATCAGAACCTAATTTTCGTTTTGGATATCTTTGGTAGTGCTTATTTCATTAGACCCTAGATAAACAATTCAAAAAATACTTTGATTTTTAGGTTTCTCTGAGAGGTTTAACCCACTAACTCAATTTGAGGATTTTGAGGATAATAATACAATAGAGAAAAATCACTGATTTGAATACCTAGCTTGACAGGATGCAGATCTAAAACCTCCCGCACACGCCTAAGGGGAGCAAATAGTTTCCTTTTGCCAATGAAGGTAAAACTTTCTTTTACACTTTTATGAGCATGAGCTTGTTAGCACTGGTATATTTACAGGTTGAACAGCAAGACTGTAAAGAGTGTGTGTGTGTGTGTGAGAGAGAGAAAGAATGAACAAATGGCATTTTTTATATTAAATCAGCAGAAACCGTTGTAATCTTCTTGTCCAGAGATTTTTAACTTGGGATACACGGACTTCAGTGATTACTAGAAGCCCCTAGTTGTTTGCAAAAATGTATAGATTGTCTTAACTTTTGTTGAGGAAAAGATATATGACATCATCAGACTCACTAAAGGGTGTGAGACGCCCTCCCCCCAAAACAAATTCAGCAATAATAAACTTGAGAGAGGTTGTTTTTAGAGGAACACATTTTCAGTTTTATAAACTGAAATAGCTGGATAGTAGCAGAGCTAGAACTCAAACCTAGGTTTTCGACTGCCAGTCCTTTGCTTCTTCCATTAGTCCACATTTATTTCACCCTGTAGTGACTTCTTTTTTGATAGGGCAGTGTTCTATATTCTGTGGCTTACAAGTAAAGCCTAGTTTAGAGAGACATTTCAAGCTCACATAAGCATTTTAATGCCAGACTTTAGCAGAAAGTATGAGCAAAAACGAATTTTTATCTGTAAAGGGAGATTTGAACAAATATTTCCTAATATAACTAGATGAAAACGTTACCACAATTTTGTGCCATTAATATAATACAGCAAATTTAAAAAGGACAAAGCTTTTATAAGATCAACAAATTCTTTGCTGGTAGAATTATGTATTGTAGTGGTGGTCAGGGAAATCTATAAGCCCTTTGAGCTTGTAATGATAGTCTTACTTAAGGGTTATACATCCTTTACATTCTGTGTGGTGTGTTTTGTGTGACAACATATTTAGCCAAGCAATAGGAAGCAATTTCAACAAACAGCAAAAGAACAACTCTTAAAGAAAAGTTTCACAAATCCACCTTTCCCTCTCTTTAGAAAACCCAATTTTTTTGTGTCTTTCTTTTGCAGATGTCTTTCAAGCCCATTTCAATCTATTAAACCTCATATTTTAGTTTTCCCACATTTACTATGTGCCTGCCCATCTGAGGTATTTAGCCCATAAAATACATGCACTTTATGTATACTTGTTCTCTCTTAAGGCTAAAAAGAGAATAGGGCTTCGCCAGTCAATAAATAATATAACTGGGGCTGGCCCGGTGGCATAGCAGTTAAGTTTGCGCACTCTGCTTCGGCAGCCCGGGGTTCACCAGGTTTGGATCCTGGGCGTAGACCAGTGCACCACTTATCAAGCCATGCTGAGGTGGCGTCCCATATAAAATAGAGGAAGATGGGCACGGATGTTAGCCCAGGGCCAGTCTTCCTCAGCAAAAAGAAGAGGATTGGCAACAGATGTTAGCTCAGGGCTAATCTTCCTCACACACAAAAAATAATAAATAAATAATTCTTCTGTAATTAAACATGCACTGATAATAACAGCCAACATTTATATAGTGCTTTACTATAAATCGATCATTGTTGTTTGTTTCATGTGTATTAATTCAGTTAATCAATACAGCAGAAGAATGTCAATTAACTGAATTAACTAAATAGATACTTAATTTTCCCATTTCCATATATGAAGAAACTGAGGCACAGAGAGATTGGGTAACTGGTCCAAAGTTGCACAGTTAGTAAGGGGCACAACAGGATTTGGAACCAGGTGATCTGGCTTTACCAAAGTGCCACTAAAAATATTTGTCTCTAATCTATGGGGCACAACAGGATTTGGAACCAGGTGATCTGGCTTTACCAAAGTGCCACTAAAAATATTTGTCTCTAATCTATGGTATGAGTGAGTCAAATAATTTTCTTTTAAAAACAATCTATCTGAACTACTTATGCTAAGTTTTTTTAAAGGAAAATTATTTGCTACAAATTTGGTGAGTCTGAAAAAAAGCTGATGGCAGATTTATTCTGTTATGGTCACCTTGTATTTTTGGACTATCCAAAAGTGAGACTAAAATTTTTATTTTAACAGAAGAATAGTATCACAAAAGTCAAGAAAATGATCCAAGTTCATTTCTCTGCCTAAGGTGCCATGACCGGTATTCTAGTTACTTTTCTTCTGGGGACTCCATAATATTCAAGTTTTGTCTACAGGTTTCTCTGAAGTCCTTTAAGTCTCCAGTCCGTCTACTTGATGTAATCCCCACCAGGTTTATTTCAGTTTTTCAGGCATTGCATGATTAATCTGCTTCTACAGAATTTTTGAGAAACCTGTTCATTATTAAAGTTAGGTAGAGTCTTAAAATGAATGTGATGTTAGAAATAGACAAATTATATTAAAATCCATTCTTGATAGGAACATTATTATTAAGGACACACATTACTAGCTTGTTACTGATATGAAAGAAGATTGGATAATTGCCAGTTGTTACCCTCTCAAATTTAAACTTAAATATGGAAATACTAATTTTTAAATGAACATTCTGCCTCTTTCATGAGGATGTATAATTAGATAAGTTTATTTAGGAATTATAATTGTGTATTAGTGTTTTCTGGGTATGACTATTGCAAATATACATCATCAAATATTAAATAGTTATCTTAAAAGAATTTGTTTTACCTTGTCTTTCTGGCCTCAGCCGTACATTTCTTTCTTTTAGGTTCAGCAGACCATAATAGGTGAATAATGATTGGTGGCTATATTTTCTATACCAAGATGTCTAGAAAATGATACTACTTTTGAATTCTTTGGACCTACACAGGAAAACAGCTTAATACTTTAAAACGAGAGGAGTGCCTTGAATAGCAGGAATGATTCAGTGCGTAGTTCACTGACATTAGGGGGCAATCTGAGGAATACTTTTGGTTTTTAACTAGAAAACAGTGCAGTGCAGGAGGAAAAGTTGTTTCAGTGTTGGTTCGGTCTTAGATTTATCACACAATGTCTCATGTATTATCTGTATAGCTATCTTTCCTACATTAATAAACATACATTATGTGGATTTTTAGATGTGACTGATTTTAGAGATTATTTTGTTGTTGGGGAAAGTAACTGATAAATTTTCTACAATGATTAAATAAGGTGCTCTTATTATTATTTTTTCTTTCCCAAGAGTTTTATGTTTTAAATTCCCTTGAAAATTGTGTGTCATTATCTTTAATCATCTGCTTATTCCTTTGTATTTCCCTAATGTCTTCTAAAAAGTCTCATAGCCATAATAGATTAGCTATTAATCTTATCCCTGTGCTTTTACAATAATTCCCTAATTTCTTTTGCATGTAATTTCCATCTGCTGAGCAGAAAATGCACTCAGTTTGAAGTTATATTGATTGATTGACCTCTTCCTTGTCTTTCACAGCCTGGTAGCACAGTTTACTTCCATATATTACACCCTTCTAGAAATACATGTAATTTCCAGGACTTTGGCCAGGCAGTCATATCTCTGTTTATGTCTGTCTGGGGAGGACAAGAAGTGGCTTTAACCTGGCAAAATGATGACTTTCTTGCTATTTTCATTTGCTTTTCACTGTGTTTTCAATACAGTAATTTAGACGAAAGCGTTGTTTATATTTAATACCTGGGCTCACTAGTAGTCACAATCACCCTCCCATTGTGTTCATCTATAAATGTTATAAAACAAGGTTGCTATACAGGAGAAGAGTAGGTAATCCAGATTATCCTTCTTGTTGTGGAATAGGTTGCAAGTTATCCTTTACTAGTTTACTCCATGGCAGTGTGGTTCTATTTTGGTCGAGCCAGTCTGAATTTGGGCATTTGAGAAGGCTGAAGGAAGGAATAGGACTGGAGGATTGAGTTAGTGAAGAGTTGAGCTGTTTTCTCACCTGTCTCTGTAGCCAGGATGACCTTGACCTCTTTGTGGAACCTGATCTGTTTTTACCAAAGCTCCTAGACTCCAAAGGGAAAGAAACCGGGGGAGTTGTAACCCTTGGGGAACCCTTAACTTTATTCCCCTGATGAAAAGCAGATGGACTGGAAGTACTGTTTCCCATAGCCTGGACTTGTGGGATAGTCTTTAAAGCATGTAAATTACTTTTCACTCTCATTTGGCTGTGTATAATTAGATAGTAACTGGATCCTTCTTGGGCTTGGAGGGAGAGCCTGCCCTAAACTTTTAGAGAAATCCATCGTACAGTACAGGACATTAAAACAAAATTAGGACTTCTGAATCACCACAAAATAATGGAAATCTTTGAATACTATTTTTTTTTTTTTTTGCTTCTAGTTTAGGAAACTCCTCAAATTGGAGATTGGTTGATCCAGCATAGACAACTGAACATGGGTTATTGTGATAAAATGGTTAAACCACATAGATTAAAACATAATCTCACTCTTGCCTGTTCTCTTTGCCCCTAGGGTGACAGACTAAATCTCAGCAATAATAAATGAATAAGCCTTGAGAAATGTGCTGGTAATCCTTAGATTTTTCATTCCTGGAGTGCCAGATTTTATTGTGTCTAATCATCTAGATTGGTGGTTTTCAAAATGTGGTCCCTGGACCATCAGCATCACCTGGGAATTTATTCAAAATAAAAATTCTTGTGCCTCAGCTCAGACATACTCAGAATTGGAAACTCTCGAGATGGGGCCCAGAAATCTGTAAGCCCTCTGGGTGATTCAGATATATGTTAAAGTTTGAGAACCACTAACCCTAGATCATCAGGAATGAACCATGGTTTTTTGCTTTGCTAGTCCATTGCTTCAATATAAATACCTTATTACTCACGTGAGTATTACTGCTTATGTGTACACCAGGAAAAGGCAACCTGTGTTACTGGTATTACATTAAATGTACCCAGAGTAAAGTTGTTCGTGGCCTTCAGAGTTCTGTTTCCTTGTCTTCTTGTGGAGTACCAGGAACAAGGTAGCTACTTGATAAATACTTACTAAATGAATTGAATGCCTGTCTCCCTTCCCACCCCAAAAAGCAAAACCATGTTCTTTTTTTTAAATTTCTTTTGGATTCTTCCTCTGCAGGAGCATTAAGCCTGAAAGTGAGGTTCCCAATTAAGAACATTTCTTTCTCCTAATAGTGACACTGGTTGAAAGAGATTGCTGATGCTAAAAATAAAAAAGAGAAAGAAAGAAAAAAAGACACGGTTCTTGTGTAGCTGATTGTATGCTTTTCTCAGAATTGTCTACCAGTAGACCTCAAACGTAGTTTACATCAGAATCACCTGGAGAATTCGTCAGGTCACAGATGCTGGGCCTTACTCCTAGAGTTTCTGATTCAGTAGGTCTAGAATGGGGCCAGAAGGTTTGCATTGCCAAGTTTCCAGGTGATAACTGATGCTGCTGGTCTAGGGACCACAATTCGAGAACCACTGCCCTTAGTTCACTAAGACCGGAAACACAGGTAATTTCATGAATGTGAATGTTAGTTCCTGCTGCTTGCATAGCCAGTGATCTATAAATGGAAAGTATATGTACACTTGGATAACCAACTTAACCGAATTTTTTTTCCAGAGGTGTCTGTTAAGATCCTCTTCTTCAACATAAGACTTTTTTTTTCAGAATTCTTTAAAAGCTGACTCAAAACTCACCTCCTAAATAATTTAATTGAGGGGAATAGATTGTTTATCCAAATCTTGCCACACTGATTATTTCTCTGCTTCTTTTCACCTCAGGTTTTGTTGAGAGATTAGCTAAGCTACTCACTCCATGGTATTGCTGCTTTGGCATGCATTTTGTTTGTCCAAGCCTGCAGTGACGTTAAACTGACAGTAGCCCCCTCATGCAAGTGCATGCCCTACATAGTAGCTCTCGGTCACAAGCAAGTGGAAGTTTCTGATATGACTTCCCCAATGGCCCTTGTGATCAAGTCTCCCCTACCTCCCATTGCCTTCCCCGTATACACCCCTTAGCCCCCGTGTGGCTCACCAAAACCCTGCTCTCTTGGTTTGAATTGACCAATCCAGCCTTAGCCCAGGAACCCCAAAGCACTCCCCCCACAGACCCTAGTAAAGGCCTGTGCCCCAGGTCCTGCCTGTCTGCACTCTGCCTTGATCTCCCCATGTTGTCCCTTGAGACATGTCGAGTACTTCCTTCAGGACCTGTGAATAATACACTTCTCTGTTTCCTCTTGTGGTCTGTTGTTGAACCTTGGGTCACCATCCAGCACTCTGTGCTCCATTTAATAAGTGTTAATTTGACATATTCATAACAAGCTTACTTAGTTTTCCAATATAATTTTATACCTAAACATATGTTGCTTGTTTATCTTCTTAAGTTGATATTTGTTCTCTGTTTTCTGTCCTCAAAAACAAGTTCGTAAAAAATGAAAAAGTTGGCATTTCTTTTGGATTTTTTCTCACAACTAAACACAGTTTTGTATACTTGACTCTGTCACTTGAATTCTTACATAACACATTTTTAGCATTTCCTGAAACAGGTTAAAACGAGGTGAAACAGGCTTTCTTTCTCCAACTCTTTTATAAGTTTTTTTATTTTGCTAAATGGGTAGTTCTAAAAAAGAAAATCTGAAATATCTCAATGACTATAGAATTCTTATATTTAATAGAAACTTTAGTTGAATATTTTCCTCCATACCCATACAAACACATGCATCTCTCTGCGGATTAGATTTAGAGTTACTGTACTAGATAGGTTCTAGTAGAGAAGAAAAGTCTTGAAGACAGCTTTAGTTTTTCTTTTAATGGAATATCTCCCATGAATTTGTGGAAAGATTTACCAAATCAGGACCTTCTTTGTTAAAACCTGTGATTGCTGTTGCTCTGTAATTTTAGTGTCCCCATAGCCAGTTTTTTTCCTCTTCCTGGGGGTTTTTTGCCATTTCAGACTCTGTACAAGTGTCTTTGTGTTAATATCCTTCCTTGAGCAACTCTCATGATCAAATTAAAAGACAATTGGTAGCTTGAATATCCTCATACATATTTGTTTTTTATACATGCCACTCATGTTAATTTATAAGTTTGCTTCAGATTCTTGTTAATGCACTGACTTAAAAATTATCCTTTAACTTACTATAATTATAGTGGACATGTAAATGCCACTAATCAATTTCCAAATGTACATATTACCCATGTAATTATTGCTAAATATTTCATACCATTATTGATATTCTCATGTGAATGCCTGCTCACATCATGGGAATTGGATGGGAATAGATCATCACTATCAAACTGCTCAGAATTTCTAGTTCCCAAATTATTTGGCATTGCATTTTTATATGCCAGTCTCTCATCTGTATTACCCTCATACTATGTGACTGTACCTACCCCTGATTGTTTCTTTATATTCTCTACTTTTATTTCTTTGGGTCTCTTGGGCAATGACACTTCATTAAAGCACCTGAGTAAAATATAGACAGAATAATAAGTAAAGGATAAGGTGTTTTATTTATACACTAAGTTTTAAAATGTGTAGTAATGATACTTTCTTTTCAAAAATGGGTCTACAGTGTCTATTTTAAATACCTTTTTTATTTTCTTGAATGTGTTACTTGGAGAGAAGAAAAAATTAGAATTTGGAGTCAGTCCCAAATTTCAGTGGATGGTTCACTAATAAAAAATATCTTTTCTTAAAGAGTGTGTAGAATTTTAATGTGCCATATGGATATTACCATGTCATCAGTGGTATTATCCTGAAATCAAGACATAAATGTGAAGCTAATTATAACAGGTCAGTAAGATTTGGACTAATTATAGTTCTTTATTGTTTCCATGGTGCATACAATCAGAGTTAAGGTTTAAATACCTCTAGAAAGAAACTTAAGAACTGGTTGGGATAGTGTAGTGGTTTAGAATCCAAATATCAGGCCTGGACTTGAAAACCACCTTTGCAGTTGGATAACCTTAGGCAAGTTTCTTCAACTTTCTGAGTCTCTGTTTTTTCGTCTGAAAAATGGGACTACTACTACCAATCAGTGAAGATTAAATGAGATGCTGTATATAAAGTACCGACACAGCACATAGAATGTGTCGTTAACTGTTTACAATGACAATTAAAATTGAGGCGTAAAACTAGCAATGTTACTTAGTGTTCAGTATTTTTTGCTATATATAAGAATTCAAGAGCAAGCTTATTTGCTGTGTCGCAAGGTCGTTTTCTCTACTAGATGGCTGCATAAAAGTGGTGAGCTGATTCTATTCAGCACATGAGAATGTACTGAAGGGAAGAGAAAGAAAAAGACTTAATGAGAAAATGAGACTTAATGAGATAGGAGAAAAGAATGCAGGGTTGTGAGAGAGAAGGCATTGAGACATGCAGAAAACAGACCCCTCCCTCCCCCAAAATGAAACAGGAGTAAAAGGGAAGCAGAAATAAGGAGAAAAAAAAAATGGAGAGGACAATAAAGAGATTATTCTGGAGGAAGCTTCTGACCATAATTCTCTACACATTTCTGCCTTTTTCTTTTTTTGTAGATTTGTCATTTTTCATCTATGGATTGAGTCCTGATCATAACTGTATGATGGTAGATTCCATTGAAGAGTGGTGAGTATTTCAAATAATGGCTTTGCTACTGCTATTATAATACTGTATTGGTTTTTTTTCCAACCCACTTTGGGTAAACTCCTCTACTTTACAATTGACTTATAAATAATTTGGCAATAAAAAAGATACATAAAGCATGTGTGTATTTTTTCACATACTGGAATACTTTTAAAGTATGTCAATATTTATCCTTTGTAGTAATTATTTATTGGATACTTATTTTATGATGAACTATGGTTGGTGCTGGAGATAGAAAATGGGTAAGTTATGATCCAGTGGAGAAGATTGGCCCATACAGAACTGACCTTAATTTAGCATAAGTATTGACTCTCTGAGTAAATTGGAAAGTCAAGCCAATATGCAAATATTGCTTAGAACATTTGTGGTATTCAAGGTTTGGAATTGCCTTTTGAACCAATACATAAGCAGGATAAGAAACTTAGTTATTTTGTAACCAGATTTTTTTTATTTTTACATTTTTAATCAAAAGTGGTCTTGCCACATTTGGTCACCCACATATTAAATCAGATGGGTTTTAAATGATATTTGGTTGATTCTAAAAACAAAACATGTCAGAGGATGGAAATTGGACCAGTTGTTGACACTTAAAAAAACAAAAGCACTGTAGTCATAGACAGAAGTACACTAGGCAAATAAATTTTCTAAGTTGTTTGAAAGTTGAGAGGGATCAGGGCTGTTTAACTTACGAAGCTCTCAGACTTTTATGGCATCAACTTGCATATGCCTGTATGTGGAGCCACAGAGAAGATTTAAATAAATAAAACCCAGAAGTGGTAGAAAGAGGATAGGTATAGGAAGAGGCAAAATTTTCTACAGTTTAGAATACAATTTTAAGCCTTACTGAAACACAGGTGAGAAGAGTAAAGCTTAGGAGCAGACGTTTAGCAAGTGGCAGAATCAGGACAAGAAACCCATGTCTACTGATTTATAGGGTCCTTTCTCTACTATATCATAAATACCTTCAAAAAAACTTTTTTCAAGCCAATTTCCTGAAGACAGTTTGGAAGGAAAGTGAGAAGTTGGAATGTTAAGTCACAAGAGCGTGAGCTCTCTAGCCGGGTTACCCTCAGCTACTTGTAAGCGGGCCAGAGAATTTAGGTATACCCCCCCCACCATGTTTTAACTGGTTACTGTGATCAGTTCTAGACTTTTTTGCATTTGGGAAAGAAATTGTTTTTTCAATCTTAGCAAAGTCTTCAAAACAAATCTGAGAGCTTCTCTCAGATTTTATTTGGTAACTCTCAGATTTTTAATTGGTAACATTCTGTAATATATTTATTGCATTCACACCAAGGTATTAAGGTTTTATTCTCCCCACAAAGTTGAAATCAGTACAGTTTTACTGTAAATTTCTAGGAGTTGAGAGAGAGAGTGCATTCTAATGGATGATCTTGTCTTTGGATACAGCATATCTTTCTGGGGAAGTGGTTGATGCGGGCACGGATTTTCAGAAGCACACAGGTTCTGCTTGTCTTAACGCTTTTAAACCTAAGTAAGACAAGTATCAACAGAACAGAGCTGTTCTTCTGGGAGTTACGTTGACTTTTTTTTTTTTTTTAATCATCCTTGTTATTTCTTGGTTGTGAGTCCAGGTAGCTATTGGAGTTACTGTGTGGTTGTTATAAGGCCTTGTCTCCGATTCACAGTAACGCCCTCCAGGGAAGTAGGACTCAACAGATGGCTCATCTTCTCCGAAAGGATTTGATAATCTCCACATGGTGCTCTTTCTAAAAGATTCTCAGTTTTGGCAGTGGCAAAGTAAACAAGATGAGCTGAAAAGGAATGATTAGATTCTAATGGACATTAGATCCTAATAGTCCTAATGGACATTTTAAATAAAAATTAAAAGCATAATAAAACTACTCTTGAGCCTCCTTTGTTATTTTGTTTTCTGTTAATTTTATATGAAGAGGGTGGAGATGATCTAGAAACATTTTTTATTTAATAACTTCTACCGTCTATGTATAAGACAGAGGAGCAGTTTTTTTTTTTAATATTAAATCACCTTTTATTTTTATTTTTTTATTTTTTTGTGGGGAAGACCAGCCCTGAGCTAACATCGTGCCCATCTTCCTCCACTTTATATGGGACGCCGCCACGGAATGGCTGACAGACAGTGCGTCAGCGGGCGCCCGGGATCTGAACTCGCGAACCCTGGGCTGCCAAGCGCGAACTTAACTGCTGCGCCACCGGGCGGCCCCTGAGCAGTTTTTTTAAAACAACAACTTTATGATTATCATTGTTCTACATGGCATTCCAGATATCCGTTTCTCCTCCCACGCTCCAAGTTACCCATAGCCAAACCTCGAGTTAAAGAAGAGCTTGAGAGAGAATTAAGGATAGAACTTCCTAAGTCACTACAGTGCAGTTAAGCTTTCTTGAAATGTGTGTGTTCACAGTGTTGACATGTAAACCTTTGAATAACCTATAAATTTGTCTTCGTGGATTTTGAATCTGAAATCAGTAAGAAGAAATGATCTAATGCTCAGCCAAACGCTCCTGCCCAAATTGATAGATAGAGGTCAACAGCATTCTTTAAGAGAAATGAGAGAATTATTTAACAGTTGGATTTTACTGATAGCAGCTTAGGGGCATCCTCTGCCCCTTCAGCAAAATTCGGTTTCAAGCTTCTAGTTCATGAAAAACAATGTATTGTTTAACTTTACCTCTTCAGTCCTCCCCAGTTCAACAATTTATTGAAAATCTATTTTTGTAAAGTTAGTTTTTAACCTTTGAGTCATTTTGCTGTATGTTTTTTTTGGTGTGAGCCGTTTTCCTTCTCATCACACAGATCATAATCCTTTTGATTGTGACCTTGCTCTGTAACAGTCAGTTCAGCCTCACCTCTTAGAGATTTTCTAAAAATCCTTTAATATTCATATCTTCCTTCTTAGTGTTCTATTCATTTATTATGGTATTAGAAGGAATTTCTTTCTCCAGTTTTCTGTCGTCACCCCATTCCTTTCCAAGGGCCTGTATCTTCCTGCTCTTGGCCTCCTCAATCTAATGCTTCATTTCCACTTGGAAATTCTTCATACCAGAAACCGTCACTGTGCTAGTATTGCTGACACTCTCTTTACCTTTCTTTTTTCTTTTTTTTGTTTGAGGAAGATTGGCCCTGAGCTAACATCTGTTGCCAATCTTCCCCCTTTTTTTCCTTTTTTTTCTCCCCAAAGCCCCAATAGATAGTTGTATGTCATAGCTGTACATCCTTCTGGTTGCTCTATGTGGGATGCCACTTCAGCATGGCTTGATGAGCAGTGTGTAGGTCTGCACCCAGGATCTGAACCGGCGAACCCCAGGCCACCAAAGCAGAGTGTTCTAACTTAACTGCAACACCACGGGGCCAGCCCCTCTCTTTACCTTTTTGACTACATACAATCTCTTTTGTTTCCATGCCTCCCACTCCATCTCTCCTATGGTGGTTTTTTAGCTTCACTGTAATCTCTACTGCTTTTGCCATTGTACTTTTTGTCAGCTTCTTTTGGCATACTTTGTATCATTATTGAAGCTGGATTTACCTAGGGTTACTCATTTCGTTAATAATTTTCCCAATATTTTAGATTTCCTTCCCCTGAAATGCCTAGCATTCCTAGAGAGTGTTATGATTGATTGTAGTGTACATTCATATTCAGCTTGAATTTTTTTTTTTTTTTAGCAACAACAAACATTTTTATTATCTCACACAGTTTTTGTGGATCAGGAATCTGGGAGTGGCTGAGCTGGGTGGTTTTGGCTTGAGGTCTCTCATGAGGATACAGTCAAGATGTTGGCTGGGGTTGTAATCAGCTGAAAGCCTGAGTGGTGCTGGAGGATCTGCTTCCAAGATGGCACCTCACATGGTTGTTGGTAGGAGGGCTCAGTTCCTCCCCACATGGACCTCTCCATTGGGCTGCTTGAGTGTCCTCATGACATGACAGCTGGTTTCCCCCAGAGTGAGTTGTCCAGATAGAGCAAGGAGGAAGCCAAATACTTTTTATGACACAACATTACTTCTGCCGCATTCTCTTCATTAGAATCAGGTCATTAAGTCCAGCCCATACTTAAAGGGAGGGGTATTAGGGTCCACCTGTTGGAGGGAGAAGTGTCAACAGATTTGTGGACATATTTTTAAACTCCCACACTGCTGTAGGATACCAGAAACAATGAAAGGCCTTTTTTGTTGTCCCCTTCCCAATAGGCAGACAAATCTTAGGATTCTAAATCTGAATGCCCCTGCCAGAGGAATTTTTTTCCTGAGGTAACATTGGTTTATATTATATAGGTTTCAGATGTACAACATTGTAATTCGACATCTATATATACTACAGCTATAGAGCACTCACCATCAAAAGTCTAGTTTCCATCCATCACCATGCAGTTGACCCCCTATACCCATTTCAACCTCCCCCAATCCCCCAACTTGAATTTCTTAATATTATGTTCTCAATTAGGGATCTAGTCTTGTTCCCTTATGAATATATAACCATTTATGTTGGCACCATTCAGTAAATAAACCATCTCTTTCCTAACAAATTGAAAAGCCACCTTTATTATACATTAATTTTCATAGATGCTTAGATTTATTTCTGGACTCTTTTCTGGTTCTACTATCTATATATGTCCTGGGCCAGTACTTTATCATTTTGATTATAGTACATGATAATAAATTTTAATAACAGTAAGGATATTGACTATTCTCAGGCACTTATACTTCCACATGAATTTTAAAATCATTTTTTTCTAACTACAAGAAGAAAGACCTTATTGGGATTCATAAAGGAATTGTCTTAAACTTATGTCTTCTTTTCTCTTTATCAGTCTTAGCAGAGTTATTTTTCAGGGTTTTTTTGGTCTTCACAAAGATCTGATTTTGTCTTTTGTTCATTTTCTCTATTATAAGTTTGTTTTCGTTCTCTTAATTAAATGAGACCTTAAATAATTAAGCATGAGTTAAAAGTTATGTACTCTGTAAGAGAGCCTGCTACCCAGGAGAATTAGGAAAGGGGTGAATTAACAGAAAGAGCACTGTTGGTAGCAGTTATTGAAAAAATAGATGGTCAGTGTTTATAAATCAATGAATTGAGACTCTTCACTAAACCAATTAATTATTCATCCATCTTGTTAGCCTAGAAATTAACACATGCATGCATAACTTAAGTCTAAAGTTAATCAGTATATTTACACTCCTTGTAGATAACATGGGATCTTAAAACAGTTTTAACTCCATCCCTCTGAAGTCAACTTGTTAGAAAATATGAAAGTAGAAAGTAAAAAGAAAATTACTGATAACCCAAGCCATAATTGTTGTTGAACTTTTGCTATATTTTCTGCCAGGTCTTTTTTTCCCTGCTGAATTTACCCTCAGTGACCCACGGTATTTCTTTCTAATAGAAACAGACCGGTTCTTCCCACTAAAAGCAGACTGTCTCCTCCTGTGTTCTTTTTAGTGAAGAATTATGTGACAACTCAAACCCTGAGTTTAGAGTTACGTATTTACATAAAAAAGTGTTACTCTGCATAGTTCTTATAGTGGACAAGCAGGGATGTGCCAAGAACAGTTTCTTTTCAGGCACATTTCTAGTGAGAAAGGACTTTTTAAAATTTTTTTCATACTTTTAGTGTCTAATCCCTGTTTCTTCAAGATTTTGTTACTGGAATATAAGCACTTATCTTTCAACATTTTTCTTTTACATCCTTTGCAAGCTTATAGTTACTATTCTTTTAGCCTTAATTTTCTTGTGTATGCACAATATCATCACATTCTTTATAGCATTTGATGAACTAGCCAATTCCAAATCAAAGTATAAGCATTGCTTATAAAAATGTCAAGTGTGTTACAAAAACTGAATAATACAAATAAACAGCATTAAGAATGGAAAAGGACTTGGAACATTTATATAACAATAACCACTGCAACAACAAAAGCAAACTTTCCCCCATATTCCTCAGAATGTCGTCTGGATCTGTGAGAACTCTGACATACACCAAAATTCATGGATGACTTCTGATTTTTCCATCAAAGTGAATACTCTGCCTCTCTCTGAAAGACGCTGTACTGTTCTTCCTCAATATCCTGATTCCTGTCAAGGTTGTTGCCACATGTAATGGCATAGCCTTACGACTTATTTTTTTATCCAAATATGAAGGGTAAAGTATGCCACTTTTTTGTGTGTGAGGAAGACTAGCCCTGAGCTAACATCTGTTGCTACTCCTCCTCTTTTTGCTGAGGAAGACTGGCCCTGGGTTGACATCAGTGCCCATCTTCCTCTACTTTATATGGGACGCCGCCACAGCATGGCTTGACAAGCAGTGCATTGGTGGGCGCCTGGGATCCAAACCTGCGAACCCCGGGCTGCCAAAGCAAGAATTAAACCACTGTGCCACCGGGCGGCCCCTATGCCACTTTTTAAAAAAATTAACTTTTGTTTTTTAATCAAACTAATACTGGCACATAATTTAAAAAGTCATAGTACAAAAGATGTATAATGAAAAATGTCCATTGTCCCACTGTCTTCTATTCGTGGTTCTACTTCCTAGGGGCAGCTGCCTTCAATTCTTGTAGTTACTTTCCTAGGTATTCATCTCTACACTTATAAATAATGTGCTTTTGCTAGTATTTCTTGATTGTCAATGGCAGAAATTATGCATTGATTTTTCTTATCATAGTAGATGAGACCATAGCTGTCCCTTCCATCCCCCATTCTTCCTTCCCCCATTCTTCCAACATACTTAAAGTTTTTTGTGAAAAGTCAGTACTCACATTATTATGATCCAGATATTGTTTACTACAACTGTGACCATCTATAACTGTCTTCCTTATAATTAATAATTGGTTTTTTTAGCCTGCTTTTTTATAAATCTAATAACTTTTTTCTGTATATGTACTAGTACTTGCCAGTAATGTGCTAAGACATATAAGTTCCTTTTTTTTTTTAACCTGAAGGATTGTCTTTTAGAGCCCTCCATTTTCCTGCTTCAATCTAGACTGATGGCTTCCTGGAAATTGTGTGCCACTTTCATCCATCCTGGGGTTAGTACCCAGTATTGGATCCATTCATTTTTTTATCCAGTGTTATCTTCATTTTAGATTCATTCTCTTTTTTCCTGAAGCACATCTTCTAGTAGCTTTCTAAGAAAGGGTGTGTATTTTATATATATATAAATATATATATTAAATATAATACACACACACCTGCAAAGGGCTTTCTCTTACCCGAGTGCTGGCATTCTGTGAGCCAGGCAGGGTAAAAGAGCTAAGGAGTCTATTTCCACCCTAGCCCTCTTTTTCCTAGTGTTATTTGAGTTGTGAAACTTTAGTCTTACCAGTAAGAACAGCTGCATTTTGGTTCCACAATCTGTGTCTTTATTTATACCAATTTCATATTCACTGGTGATTATAGCCAAAACTATCAAAGATGACAGTATTCGATCAAAGAAGTATCCTTTGTCTATTAATAAAGTTATCTTATAATCTAGTAGCAGTGGTTGAATTAATCAGAGATTTGATTTTACCTTCTCTGCATGTCACTAGATCAGTGAATTTTAGAATATTGAGATGGTCCAGTTAGGATGAACACAGTCCAATTAAAACTATTTTTAAGTTTATAATTAATTCTTTAGTAAAATTAGGCATTCAGATTGATAAAAAATGTAAAACTCACTTAAAATAAATCATTAAAAGCTAAGTTTTTGATATAGTAATATAATTTTGTTTGTAACAGTGCCTCCTGAAACATTCAGGCCTCTATTTTCTCTGTCAGTAATGGACTGGGTATTAGGTCAGGGTGAGGGCTGGTATGATGCTTGAGGAAATTTGTAAAGTGCAATAGTTACAATAGGGAATGGTAAAAGGAATTTATAGGGATTATTGAAAAATAATAAATTTTCAGTGGTCAGATTTTTTTCTTTTGGTAGCGTTCAGCTGCTACTCAGTTGTGTAACGTCTATCATGTTCCTTCTGTTCTAGATTGCCATTTGATATAAGATCTTTATCAATTTAATAGTAATCTCTTCATGGAGGAGATAAAAAAAATCCTACATTAAAATTCATATTGATCTTAATAAATGTCCTGATTCAGAAACATTGAAATTTGAAAAAATATATTTCCTGGAATTGATATAATACAGTAGTTATATCAGTCATCAATCTGCCTATGTAATGAAACCCCATGAATGAGTGGTGAGAAGGAGAAAGGATATTACTATAGATCTGTTAAGCACAAATTTGTCTAAACCCTTCTGTATATGTTTTTTCTAGACTTAGTTGTTCACCTGGTATAGGATTGAAAATTTTCTGTTAAGACTCACCAAGGTTGTTTATATACTGAGCTGATGACTTGCCTGCTATCGTATTTCTTCTCTTCTAAATTGTTTATTTTGCATGTGTTTTTTAACTTTATATAAATGGCATCATACTTTAAGTAATCTTTTGCAACTCGATTTGACATTATGTTTCAGATGGCTGTAGTTCATTCATGTTCATTCATGTGTTGTATTTCCTGGTATGTATACTACGGTCTATCCACTCTGCTGGTTGGTAATGGATGTTGCAGTTGTTCAGTGACAGTGCTGCTTTGAACATTCCTCTACTTGCCTTTAGTTATACATGTGCAAGAGCTTCTCTAAGGCAGTGGTTCTCAGAGATTTTGGTTTTAGAATATGCTCTGTTTCCACCCTAACTGGAGTGTAATGCAGTACCATTCAAACACTAACCACCCGGACTTAGCTTCAAACTCCACAAGTTAAGGGCTGAGTCCAACACAAAACTGCCCTTACTTCAGATGCCAGTCCCTAGTGGGGTCCTCGGACCATCCACACTTCTGACCACACTGGCTGCCAATTCAAGGGTTCATACGAACTCCTCAGTTTTCAATAATTTGCTAGAATAATTCACGGAACTCAGGAAAGCACTGTACCTACAATTACAGTATTATTATAAAGGATATATAGGGCGAGGTCTAGGAGGGTCCTGAAACAGAGCTGCTGTGCTCTCTCTCCATGGAATCAGGGTGCATCACCCTCCGAGCACATCTGTGTGTTCACCAACCAGGAAGCTCCATTGAGCTTCAGTGTCCAGTGTTTACTGAGGTTTCATTAAGTAGGCACGATTGATTAAATCATTGGACATGTGATTGAAGTCAGTCTCCAGCCCTTCTCCCAGGTGGGGCAACTGAAAGTCCCAACTCTCTCATCATATGCATGGTCTTTCTGGTGACCAGCCCCATTTTGAAGCTATCTAGGGGCACACTATGAGTCACCTTATTGGCATAGCAGACATTCCTGTCACTCAGGAAATTCCAAGGGGTTTTGAAGCTCTATGCCAGACCAAAGACCAGATATATTCTTTATTATACCACAGGATCCCTTTATACTCTTCAGATTTAATACCCTAAAGAACTTTTGTTAATGAGGATTATATCTGTTGATATTGACTGTACTAAATTAAAATCAAGAAACTTAAAAACATTTATTAATTTTTCATTTAGAAATAATAATACACCCATTACATGTGCCATAAATAATATTTTAATGAAAAATAATTATTTACCAAAGAAGAATGCCACTGTTTTACGTTTGTTAACCTAAAAATAAAGAGCCAAAATGAGAGGCAGAGAGGCATTTATTTTGGGATCAAAGGATTGCAATTCCAGGTACACAGATTCAGGTAGGAACCCAAAGAGTGTCCCACTAGGGAGTAAGAGGCAGAGACTTTTAAAGGCAAAAGAGGGAGGTTTGCCTTACAGAGAATATTACTTGGGGTTGTTGGAAGTAAGCTAATGTTGGCTCAAGTAATTGACTGCTAAGGCTAGCTAGAGGGAGGCAAATGTCTGTCACCGTGATGAGCTGCAGGTTTCTTGCAGCGTTAGTTCAAAAGTTCATGTTCTGGGACCAGAGCCCAGTGGCATAGTGGTTAAGTCCGCATACTCTGCTTCAGCAGCCTGGGGTTTCCAGGTTCAGACCCTGGGTGTGGACCTACCCACCACTTATCAAGTCATGCTGTGTATAAAATAGAGGAAGGTGGGCACAGATGTTAGCTCAGGGCTAATCTTCCTCACCAAAAAACCCCCCAAAAGTTCATATTCTGCCCAATGAGGACATGGATAAGACCCATTTCCTTAATGACTTCCCAGCTCCATTTTAAAGCCTTTAGACATAAGGGATACTGTTTTATTTCACATTTAACCCCTTTTGATCAAGATCTTTTTCTGAAAGCATTGCTAATCAACCATAGATTCATTTAGTCCCACATCACTGGGATGGACCTATCCCAGAAAGTCAATGTTGCATGTTGGGGGGAAATTTTTCTTTTTTTTTTTTTTTCCAATGGTTATTCCAAGGAGTCAGTGTTGTAAGGGCTAGGCCACATTTGAGAAACAAGGAGGCGGTCATGAAATGACTTGCCCAGGAATTTGATCTGGTTACCTAAAGATTCATGTGAATAAGCCTTATCTATCATTTCAGTACGTTGAGTGACCATAATCTTGGTGTTTGTAGAAGTTCTAGAGCAGATCTGAGTAAGTAGTAGCATAAGAAATTTAAATACAAGTATACACATAGTAAGTTTTCAGTAATAATCATAAGCAATATTTGAAGTCCTGATCTTATCCAAGCACCTAGACCTGAAGGAATCCAGCTGAAAATATCGATAGGAAACCAGAGGCTGTCATTAAAAGACATTAGATTGGAGAGATCCTGTGCTGTTTTTCTAATTTTTCCAAGTTCTAACTCAGCTTTTCCAGAAGAGTTGATCCAGGTACAGCAGGAGGTGTTGGCTATGGCACAGATGCCACCCTGTCCTGCAAGGAGATAACTGAGTGCCATTCTGTTATCTAATACAACCCTAGCTAGGGAATCCAGGGATCACTGTTGGTGAGCCAAGGCTCAAGGGATAGAATTTGCCAGTTTAGCTATAGTTAGGAACACTTTTTTTCAGTAGATCATTATGGACTATACCAATCCAAGGGACAAAGCCTTTGGCAGTGGTAATTAATGGAGAGTACGTGGAGTGAAAAGGATGTCACCAAGTCTCACCCAGATGTATGGGATTGTGGTTGTGTTTCTTCTTTAGCAAGAATTGAAATGGAATACTATGGTATCGTAAAAGGCATTGTCCTGTCATACACCAGCTGTCTAGACATTCATAAGCCCATGGTTCCCCATTGAAATCACACACAAAGGTGTACCTGGCTGGAGCATATAGTATGCAGTACCTTCTAGTTCTGTAGCAGTGTCAGTGCCAGGAGCCACCTGGTAAGGTCCTTTCCAATGGATCTGGATGGCTGTCTTGCTCTTAGGATGCTTCCAGAATGCCCAGTCACCAGGCTCTAGACTGTGACCAACAGGATCCTTTAAATTGGAATCTGGAAAAGCTTCTTTAACCTGTTGGTGACAGACTTGAGCATAAGACATTAGAGACTGACAGAAGCTGGTCATACTAAGACAACAAGGGATCAGCAGAAGATTGTATACCAATAGACATTGGTCTGCCGGTAATTATCTCATGTGGAATGAGTTTATGTTTTCCAAAGGCGGTACTGCAAACAGTTGGCAAGACCACAGGCAATACCTGAGGCCAGGGGAGTCCAGTCTACAGATATATAACATACTTCAAAGATCATTAACAGGACTAGAATCTAGTATCTACAAAGGTGTAAACATAATTCTTCTCTCTATAATCCCCCTTCCTTTTTTTTTAACCAAAGATATCACAGTAAAATTAATTTGTTTGTATTAAAAGTTGGCCTGATTATTTATATAAGTGAGAGGTTCTGAATTTTGGCAGGATCAAGTAGAGAGAAAAATCAAATGTTTCATCTTTGTTCACAAAGGTATCTTACCAAAGAGAAAAGATTTATTTAAATCTGGAAAAACAAAACATTAGTGCATCCTCCTCAGTTCATGCAGTCCCATGTAATTAATACTTGTTCTGCTTGAATCCAGTTTTTCCATTAGTTTTCTTAACTTTGCCTGATGATTGAGGGTAATAGAGACAGTGATAATTCCAAGAAGTCTGCAAGGTTTTTTTAAGGCTTATTTGATTTGCCCAGTGAAGAGGGTGCCTCAGTCATTGGAGATTGTGGAAGGTATACCCCAAATGAGAAACACATTTTCTAACAGTTTTCTTTGCCATTGTGAGGGTATCAGCTTTGTGGTAAGGGAAGGCTTCAACCCGTCCGGAAAACATACATACAATAACAAGAACATATTGACAGTTCGTACTAAGTGGCAGCTGAAGGATGTCCAGCTGCGGGTGTTCAGAGGACCCAGAGGGAGGAGTTCTGAGGACTCTTGGTCCAGAAATAGTTTTTCTCAATGCACTGTGGTCGGTGAAGGAATGCAAAAAACAAAAAGTGTCTTTTACCAGGGAGCGGGGAAGAGCCAAGAGGCCGTCTTGGGTTTCCCATAGCCCTATTTGTTTAATTTGGAGCCTATTGTCCACCCATCTGAGTTTTTCTGATTCAGGAGCAGACTGTTGCCATGTTACAAGAACATCAGGATGGCAGAATTCTGGCATTGAGAGGCTACTCTTTGCAGAGGCAGAATGGACTTCATCCACAAGCACCAATCATTATAGATTCTCTTGTTGCTGCCTTTACATGAAAATCAGCTAAGGAGTTTACCTAATATTTAGATATTCATTTCTTTTAGCGTAAGCCTCAATTTTGATAACAGACAACGTTTTATACCAGGATGTATTAGACTTCCAGGAATTTCACATAATTTCTGGAACTCTTGTAACATATACTTATAAACACAACATAAAGAAAACAATGTTATTTGACAATGCTTCCCATGTAATTTAACATATCAAATAAGCCTATTAGTTTAATATCCCCTTTTTTTAAGGAGAGAGAACAAATCTTTTGAGATATTCCAGGGATCCCCTGAAAAATCCTAAAATTTTCTAGAGGTCAAGAAAGACTTCATTTAGAATCTGATTTTAGGAAGTTTGTCAAAAAATTCAAAGGTTTTAAAACACTTGCCTAAATAGGATCACAGATCATTATGAAACGTAATATTTAATTATCTGTTTAACCAAAGTGACAAAAAGGTTTCAAAGATAAATTTGGAAGCTTACATAGCTGTAATACTTCAACTGTTTTTAATAGAAAAGATTTAGCTTTTAACATAAAGCACAGGAAATAGCTCTGATACAACTCAAAAAGGTAAGGAAAAACCTTTCATAATCTTTTGTCAGGAGCAGATCAATATCCAAGAATACTTTGTTTTTTTAAGAAATGAAAACTAAGTTCCAATTTTATATGAATACACTATTGATATTAAAGCTTATTTTTAAAATTCTTAAAAATAACAATTTAATTTTAGCTAACTTGACCACACAGGTGAGATTTTTTTTCTCTTTCTTCTCTCTCTCTTTTTAGCAGAGAGAGAAAACCAAATATTTATTGTGTACCAGCTTACTTTTGATATTAAAGCTCATATACTTAAATTAATTCCAATCGTAGCCAGCTTGACTATGCATAAAACTTCTTTTCTCAGAGTTCCTTTTCCATAAACCTTCTGTAAATTTTTAGTTTTAGTTTGTCCATTTTAGTTTGTCCCTTGTTCTCTTTTTATTCAGAAATAACCAGCATTATTTTGAGAGAAAATTTTTTTCATCAACAAAAATGTATCTCCATTCCTCATACTTTTTCTTACCCAAAACATACGTCTTATTTTCCTTGCATGTGGAGATTTTCCCTTATTATTTTTAGTAGCTATAATTATATATATTCATTAGAATTCGTAACCCTTAGAAACCCTAATTTCTAGAGAAAACTAAGAAGCAATTGTAAACTGTATGTCATACCCATATTCTTTAGATTAGCAAGTTTATAAATACATTTTATAATTTTGGAAACACATGTTTCTTCATAGTGCAGTCTTCCAATAAAGCACAAAACATGTTTATTAATAGACCCACATTTATCTTTTGGTTTCTCTCTAGTAAGAAGCCAAAAGTAGATAAACTTCTGTTCAGTAATTAATGTTTTAGTGTTTTATCTTATCTGGAAATGATCTAAATATTCAATGAATTTCCCATCATTTAATTTAACTTAGCAAAACTCTAAAGTTTCAAGTTACCAAAAAGATTTGAGGAACCTATTTTTAAGTACACATACCATAAAACACATTTATTGCATCTAAAAATTATTATTGCATTAACATCTATATAACTTATTCTTAAAATTCATACTTAGATTATTCATGAAAACTTCATGAGACATTAGAGGAGTTAAGCATCATCTTAAGTTAATGTTTTTCTGCTGACAAATTCTGTAAAAGAGATAACGTGAGCTTATTTGGCTAATAACGCAGGTAGAGTAAAAGTCACATATTTGTATTATATCCAATGCTGATAATCACTCTGAAGACAGGCCTATTTTAATTAAACCAACAAACTTAAACAAGCTTTTATTTAGCAAAGATTATTTTACATCACATTAACTTGAAAAATGTTTGGGTTAGTTTCTGTTATATTTAGAAATAACTTATATAAGTGCTTACTTTAAGTTAATTAAATAGAACCCTTTTTAGAAATTAATTTTGTTAATACCGTTCACTGGTAGAAAAATATCTCACATATATAATGTAAATACGTAATGTATAGACAGACTCAGAGATCTTACAGCTTTTATTTTAAAATTTTAGCCATGATTCAGGTACAATACAAAACTCGCTAGTTTATAAATAATTGTGTCTCTGGCAGATGGAGCAAGTCAAGGTTACCTGCTTCAAAGCTTTTTTGCTGCTGTTAATGTTTGTGGAGAAGATTTTTAAGATTTATGTTTGCCTTAGACAAGGAGGCTGTGAATTAGATTTTGGGTAAGAGAACCTCACTAGCAACTTTCATTTTAAAATGAAACTTTTTTCCCTTTTTTTTTTCTTTAACCTCAGGCTTTACTGATTGAGCTAGCCGGGATTAGTCTCCGACAATTGTGGGCCGTTATCTCCCGGGCTGTTTACATTTTAAAGACATGGTAAAATTTACAACTTCAAAGGACAGAGAGGAAAAAATGCAAGTTTTCCTAGGAATTTGGGGGGTAATTGCAATTTAAAATTTTCCTTCAGTTTTAGGAATTGGGGAGGGTCTAAATAAGAGTTCCCAGAGGGGTTACAAGCTTTTTGAGATAAATAGGGGAGGTTTGGGGATTGGTGAAAGAGAATGGGCGGAATCTGAACTGACTTTAGAGCTGTATTTCCAATTTTGCAAAGTTTTGAAAGATAATTGTGCTCAGTTCCTCAGGAATTGGGTTGTAACTTAAGTGACATCATAGGTTGAATTACCCATTCAATTACATTATCTCTAATTTGCTTTTTTCCTTCTGAGTACATAGTTTTATTTTAGCTTAGGGGAGAAAACCTGAAAAAATAATTCCCATCAGGCTCTGAATATCAGCTTCCAATTTGGCCAAATTTCTGTTTGTAAAATTCCTAAATCCTTTCAAAAATCTTATCAGGTTTCAGTGGGGACAAACAGTAAATATTTCTGACAGTATTAAACAACCCCATTAATTCTAATATTAATTTACCCTATGTTGTTTAAGGGAATAACACAGCAGTTTACCGGGAAAGCTCTCTGAGCCTCCTCAACTCTGGGAGGGACCCATAGGGGAGCCCTCCTACAAGAGTACATGTGAGGATGCCTGTGAGGATGCCTGTAAGGTCACTAACTTTTGTTGACAGTTGTGTAGTCTTGTCTTTTAGGTGCCTCTCATATCTTTAATTTTTCGTTAGTTCTTTGCAATGAAACTTTCAATGAAGCTGTTTTAGAATTTTGAAGCCTTTGCTTTTAAGTGCACCCTTTGAATGATCTTATCTAATAAGAACGTTCCTTCTACTGGTCCTTGTAATTTTAAATCATCCTTAGTAATTTTGGTTCATTGAAATAGAAATTTACAAGAGAAGGGATCATAGTTCTTAAACATAAAACCACATGGAGTTTCCGAGGGAGAAGCTTCTTGGGAAACTTTAAAAAATGAAAGTCCCGTGTTAAAGAAAAATGTGTAAACAAGAATGACAATAGGAAAAACCCCTCAGTTATGTCAGAGTCCTTAGCAATCAGGGAGAAAACAAAACATGCCAAGGAAAGCCTCCCCTGCAGCAATGAGTCTTGCTGGCACTGAGATAGTCGTCTCCTGGGCAGTCGCTTCCAATCCCAAAATAAGACACTGCCTCCACCAAATGGAGGGAGGTCAGAGCCTGAGAGGACTCACAATCGGAGGAGTTAGCAATCCATGGGAATGGTGAGCCCAAGGGCCTCATGTGGGTACCGTATCTGGTTCCGAGGGACTCCAGTCCACGAAAGTGAGATGGCTTCAGATCCTACTTCTGACACCACGTGTGATAACCTAAAAATAAAAAGCAAAATGAGAGACAGAGAGGCATTTATTTGGGGATCAAAGAATTGCAATTCAAGGTGCACAGATTTGGGTAGCAACACAAATAGTGTCTCATTAGGGGGTAGGAGATAGGGACTTCTAAAGGCAAAGAGGGAGATTTGTATTGCAAAGGATGTTAATTGGGGTTGACAGCAGAAAGCTAATCTTCACTAAACGTAATTGATTGGTAAGGCTAGCTAGAGAGGGGCAAAAGTCCATCACTGTGGCAAGCAGCAGGTTTCTGGTAGTATTACTCAGTTCAGAAGTTCATGTTCTGCCCGATGAGGGCATGCATAAGACCCATTTCCTTAATGGCTTCCCAGCTCCATTTTAAAGCCCTTAGACATAAGTTACCCCATTTTGTTTCATATTTTACACACTATTGCAAATTTCTGTGAATCAGGCATAATAGAAGTCAGGTGGATTTTCATATCTGCTTCCACATTCAATCTTCTACAGTTTTTCTTGTTCTGGTTGAAAAATATGAAGAAAATCTGGCCTCACAGATATGTAATTGGAAAAGAGGACCTTGATGATACCTTGAAAGGCTCTTTGGGATCCCCAGAAGTTTTTGGATCACACTTTGTGAGTTGCTGCTTGAGTGTTTCTACCTAGAGAATGGAGTTGCTAGGTCAGAAGATATGCATGTCTTAAACCTTACTAGATAATGCCTAATTACTTTCTAAAGTGGCTGCCAATTTTTATGATCACCAGAAGTATATGTGAGTTTTGGTTGCTCTGCACCTTTTTCAGCATTTTATATTGTCACACTTTAATATTTGCTGATCTGAGAGGTATAGAAAAAATACTTCATTGTGATTTTAAGTTTTGTTCTCTAGTTGAGCATCTTTTCATACATTTATTGGCTATATGTGCTTTTTCTTCTCTTTAGGATCTTTTCAGGTCTTTTGTCTGTGGTTCTTATTGCAATGCTTGTTGGTTCAGAGTTTCATTTTTCAACATTTAAATGATTAATCCATTTGGAATTTATTTTGATGTAAGGAGTAAAGTAGAGCTACAGCTTTGTGCTTTTGTTTTCCATATGGCTGGGCACTTATTTCAGTACCATAGATTCCCCAGGGATTTGAAATACCAATATTAGCATCTTCAAGATCCTGTTATTCTTTTTGGTCTTTTTCCTGACTATGCTGTTCCATTGTTTATTTTTGTGTCAGTACCACAGTTTTAACTTGCCCCTTATTATCTCTTTCTTTCTTATTAGTAAAACCCAAATTTAATTGAGTGGTAGTGTATCCAGCTAGTTATAATTGCTGTAACTATTAAATAAGCTTTACTCTTTAATAGTGCCAGTTTCCTCTTATAATTACTTCCTCAGAATTTCCTTGATCATTGTTTCTTCTTTTATGTCATCTTTAATATTATTTTTGTCAACTTTGAGATTGAATCGACTTTAGAGATTTCATGTAGGAAGATATTGCATATTCACAATAATAAGTACTCCTTCTCAAAAATAAAGTATGCACATTTCTCTTCTAAGCAAGTCTTTTATGACTTTCAGAGTTTTTCAGAAGTCTTCATATCAGCCCTGGCCATTTCTTAAGTTTATTCTTAGGTGTTTTATATTTTTTGTTGGTATAGTGAATGGAGTCTTTTCATTTTTTAAGAGGTTATACATTTATAAAGATAAAAATTAAAAAGGCAATAAAGATATAAACTGACGAATCTCTCTCCTCCCCATTCCTAAATCACCTAGTGTTCCTTTTTCCATAGGCAGCTAATGTTATCTATTTCAGAGATATTTTATGCACATTTAACCAAACACTCTTTTACTTCTATTTTTATTATGGAAAATACAAACATATATGAAAATAGAATACTATAATGAACCCCCACGTGCCCATTTTCAAGCTTCAGCAGTTATAAACTGGATATTTTTAAGCAAATCCAGATACCATATTATCTCTCCCTCTGTTTTGTGTGTGTGTGTACATATTAAGTCAACTTGATTGATTTTTAAATCAGCTTTATTGAGAATGCAGCCTAGGCAGAAGAGATGAATGATATGAATTAGGAGTTAAGAAATGGGAAAGATAAAGGTAGAAGTTTGAACATGGGTAGCTAAAAGTTCTATTCTAAGGAAATAGAACAATGCTACAACAATATTCAAAGGTAAAGTTGCTGAAAATCTCACAACTGTCAGATACCAAACCTTACATATAAGAAGTCCATCAAATACTTAGACTAGACCATCATGATGAAAATGGAGAACATGAGAGACAAAGAGAAGATTTTAAAAGTTGCCTGAGAAAAAGATTGCCCATAAATGAATGATAATTAGATTGGAGGCGATTTCTTAACAGAAGTAGTAGATGGCAGTAAGCAGTGGGATAATATCTTGAGAGTACTGAGAGAAAATAGTAGTCAGTCTAGAATTTTATACCTAGGGAAATTTAACATAATACAGTATGTCTACCAGAAAAAAAAAAAAAAGAATTTATCATTTAATTATAAAAGATTTAAACATTCTCTTTAAAATCAGGGAAAAGTCCAAGACGCCCACCATTATCACTTATTTTTGACATATGTTAGAATTCTTATCCAGCACAAGAAATAAATGGTATAAGAAATGGAAAGGAAGAAACAAAATTGTAAGTCATTATATTGTCTTTCATTATTCAGAGAGGAAGTGATTGTTCAGGAAGGCAAATTATTAGAATTAATAGGAGCTTAACAGTGTTGCTGGATAGTCAATATACAGAAATCAGTTTCACTGAAAGTCAGTTTGCCTAGTAGTTGAGTGTGTTCACTCGGTGCCAGACTGGCTCACTTTGAATTCCAGATTCAACACTTGCTAGCTTTGTTTTCCTTAGGTGCATTATTTAATTTCCCTGCACTTATTTTTCTAATTTAAAATAAGGCTATCTCATAGGGGTATTATGAGGATTAAATGGATCAATGTATATCTAAGGCACTTAGATTAGTATCTGGTTCCTAGTAAGTTTTATAGATAAATGTTAGCCATTATTATTATCATTATCATCAACACCATTTTAAACATATTAGCAGTGAATAGAATGTAAATTTTAAAGATACCATATATAGTAATTTAAAAAATTATGAAGTACCTTAGAATAAAGTCTTTAAAACATCTGTAAAACCCTCCTGGAAAAAATTATAAAACTTTATTGAAAGATATTGACAGATTAGTAGAGAGATATACCGTGGTCATGGATAGGAGGACTAATATGACAATGTTATTTTTCCCAAAATTGATCAATAGGTTCAGTGAAATTCCAATTAAAACCTAAACAGGATTTCTTATTAGATGAACTTATTTTAAAATGTGTATTTAAGAGCAATGATGCTTTGGAAGAACATGGTTTGTTTTTTCTTTTCTTTTGGTTATGCCCAAACATATGTCAAGATTTATTATGGCGTGATGTTGGTGCAGGGATGCAGAAAGACACTAACCAGTAAAATAGGGCATAGTGCCTAGAATTTATACATATATGGAAAGTTGATTTATGTCAGAGATGTCATAGGGAAAGGAAAGAAGATTATTCAAATAAATGCTGGCACAGTTTGATATTCACATGGAAAAACTGAGCCCTTCTTTCTTACCTTAGACAAGAATGAATCTCAGGTGGATTAAAGACTGAAAGGTGAAATGCAAAACTATAAAACTTTCAGAATAGAATATAGAGGATTATCTTTGTGACCGTAGGGAGAATTATTTCTTAAAGTTAATCAAAAGCAAAAAAGAAAACACAAAATATAAAGGAAAAAATTCATAATTTCACTATGTTAAAATATTTCTGTTCAAGGGGCCAGCCTGGTGGCGCAGTGGTTTCGTCCGCGCTTGGCAGCCCGGGGTTCGCGGGTTCGGATCCCGGGCGCCCGCCGACGCACTGCCTGTCAGCCATGCCGTGGCGGCGTCCCATATAAAGTAGAGGAAGATGGGCACGATGTTAGCCCAGGGCCAGTCTTCCTCAGCAAAAAGAGGAGGATTAGCAACGGATGTTAGCTCAGGGCTGGTCTTCCTCACCAAAAAAAAAAAAAAAAAATATTTCTGTTCAAAAACTAAAAAGACAAGTTCAAAAAGTGGGGGAAATTATTTGCAACAAACATAATTGGTGAAGAGCTAGTATCTCAAAAAGATTTCTTGTAAATACATAGAATAAAATAAACAGCCTCATAGAAAAGTGGGTAAAAAAACTTGAACAGGTATTTCACAGATGTGAAAACACAGATGACCAATAAACATACTCAGTGGATGATCAGTTTCATCAAAAATCAAAGAAATGCAAACTAAACTCAGTGAGATACGTTTGCACCTATCAGATTGGCAAAAATTAAAGTTTATCAATATCAAGATGTCAGTGAGGAGATGGAGCAGCTGAAAATCTCATACACTGCTGGTGATGGTATAAAACTCCAGTATAATAAAAGATTGAGAAATTAGACCACACAGAAATTAAAGTTTTGTGTGGGAGGAAAATGCCATAAACAAAAATTAAAAGACAAAAATATTGCAACACTCATGACAGACAAAAACTAATTTCTCTGTGTATACAGTTCTGACAGTTCTTACAAATCATTAACTAAGAGACCAATAAATGGAGAAAAAGATAGGAACAAGTAATTCACAGAAAAAATAAGCAAAATGACTCAACCTCACTAATAATGAAAGAAATACAAATTAAAATCACAAAGTTCTATTTTTATTGTTTGAAAAGATTAGCTTGATAAAATACTAAAAAATTGAGAATATTTTCTTATATAAGTAAAAATTAATTAAACAATAATATAAGCCAGACACATAAAGATGAGTTATTAAGAGACTACCAAAGCACCACCTGAGAAGTAGCTTTAAAACAGGATTATGAAGTCATAAAAGTCAGAGGAAAAATATTATTTCAAGAACCGATTGGTCAAGAGTATCAAACACAGAAAGGCCAAGTAAGTTATGAGCCAGAAATGTACTTATGTGAGTGAGGACTGTGGTGGAAATCATTGGTGACTAAAGATTGCTGCTGAGGTAGAGTGATGGAGGTAGAAATCAAAGTTGACTGAGAAGGAAGTAGGAAGTGATCTAGGTAAGGGCAAATATGACCCTGGCCAGTTTTGTTTGTTTTGTTTCTTAAATGGTCAGGTTTGAGCCTGTTTAAATGCCGTTGGTCAGGATTCAGAGAAGCAAAGTGCACAGGGATGAAATTCAGAATATAGTGGAGAGAGAATTGAGGCAATGGGAGTATAGGAGAAAGAGCCCTGAAATGGAAGTCATGAGGCCATTTTTATTGTCCCAATTCTTTGATACTTAGTTGCTTCATCTATAACAGGAGCTGGCAAACTTTTTCTGTAAAGAGCATAATATAGTAAAATATTTTAGTCTTTGTGGGCCATAGGGTCTCTGTCACTTTTACTCAACTATGCTCTTCTAAAAGGAAAGCAGTCATAGAAAATATATAAATGAATGAGTGTGGCAGTGTTCCAATAAAACTTACCATGGACGCTTAAATTCGAATTTTATGTAATTTTTTAAGTGACATGAAATATTATTCTTGATTTTTTTTTTCAGTCTTTTAGCTTGTGGACCCTACGAAAACTAGCAGTGGGCTGAATTTGCCCCACAGGCTATAGTTTGCCAACCCTGATCTATAAAATGAAAGGTTGGACTAAAGTATATTTCATCTCTGCATTGTATAGTCTTGACTGTGGGATTCTTAATCTCACTAAATGTATATAGTTTATTATATGTATGATCTGATTTGACTTAGCCTTTTGTTTGTCAGAAGTAATTTTTAGTCTGAACCATTTAGAACTCTGCAGAGAACTTAGAATTTATCTGTTTGTGACTAGAGTTCCAAGAATATTATTTATTCATTATCTATTTATTCATGGGAAACTCTTGCCTGAGTTTACTAGAAGAGGGATAGTCTTTGCCATATCTGCATACCATCATTCAATATCTCTTTTGAAACAGGTTTATTTTTTACTTAAGTATATTTTGGGATGGAAAATGAGTATTATTTGGCACAAATAAAAGGTAATTGCAAAAATAAGTTAGAATAGTGTTATTTGCCAGAAAATCCTGAAACTGAGGCATCGTTTCTTTTTTGTTAAAAAGATTAGCAAACTTTTAGAGATGTTAAAGATAAATTAACAGTCTGCTTAATGTGAAAGTGAAAGTGAACTGAAAAAATCTTTCTCACTAAGGCCTGGTGTATCTACGAGCATCCTGAGTTGCCTTATATAAGGAAACCCTATCATAAGTGGTAGCAGTTGAGTTTTATTAAAGGAACTCTAGGGCTCTCTATTCAGCTGAAACATCAAGCTCTGTTATTAAAGACTGATAGTAATCAGGTAAAAGATTTTGTGGGTTTATTTAGTAATCTCTGAACTATAACCACTGGTCTCAAGCATTCAAGTCCTTAACCTTTAAGGATAATCTTAGGAAACTCAGTACAAATATTCTTGTAAAATAGACTTTGAAAGGATCAAGTCTTTAGACTGGCTATTTGACGTCAGGGATTTATTTCTTTGCTGCTGACTTTTCTCTGAAAAATGTATTACCATTCAGAATGCACCCAGAGTAATGCACTGCAAAGGAAGTTAGTTACTTGTCCAAAATTAATTGGCTAATTGCAGAGCTAAAGTTAGAACCACATCACTTGACTTCTAACCTAGTTATCTTTGTAATACTGTGCTTCTGGACAAACTCTACAACTTGGTTCCAGCTTCAGGATTACGCTAATGGTTAATTGTGTGCAGTCATTATGTACCAGATTCTGCAACCATGTGAGGTATTGATACTGTTATTAGCCTCAGAGAAGTTAGGCATTTTGCATAATGTAGCACTGTTAATTAATGGTAGAACCAGAATTTGAACCATGATGATTTTTTGCCTTTCAAAGTGAAATTCATTCTTAATCTGTCTAGTATTTGGGTCTGAACTGTCTCTTAGGAGCTGAGACTCAATCCCAGAAATTCCCAAGCCATTTTCCTTTGCCCTTTAGCTTTTTAGTTTCTTGAAGCCTTTTATTTATTGTCTTCTGCCCTTGTGAGCACCTCCAGCACACTGTTAAAAGGAAGCAGAGATAGTGGGTATCCTTGTTTTATTCTTAATTTAAAAAGTAGTGCTTCTGACATTTACCAATTTGCTGTAAATTTTCAGCAGACACCTATCATCAAATTACGAATGTTTCTGTAAATTCCTTTTTACTAAGACTTTTTTTTAAATCATGTGAATTTTGAATTTGACTAGATGTTTTTTCTACATCTTTTGGGAAAATCACTTGATTTTTCTCCTTTAATAGGTTTATGTAGTAAATGAAATACACATATTGTTAAATCTCCCTTACATTTCTGGGATGAACTCAGCTTGTTTATGATATAGTAATATCATTTTTATTTTTAGAATCAATTTGTAACTATTGATTTAATTTTTTCTTAATAGTAATAGGATAATGCATTCTTTTAATTCCTTCTCAAACCAGTTTTAGTAAGTTATTTTTTCCCTGGAATTTATTATTTTGTATAACCTTTAAATATATTGGTTTAAAGTTGTTCATGATATACATAAAGACCTATAGGAATAGGTGTTTTAATTGTTGGGGAACCCTTCTGTTTTTGGTTTCTTTGTTTGATCTTTAAGTTCATTCATTCATTTCAATCTGTTATTCATTGAAACTGTTAACGACCTACACTGTGCAGTGTTCTGTGCATTAACTGTTCTTGAAGTTTTTAGAATTGATTTTTCTGTCTCTACTTTCTACTGCTAGAATAACCCGGGGCCCCATAGAACAGCCTTAGCATGAACCCTCAGGATTCAAACTTCCTGATTTTATTTTTACATGTATAAAAATAAATAATATATAAATACATAGATAATGGTTATAGAACTATTGTGTATGTTTTGCAACATATAATTATTTTTCTTATATATGTAAAAATAAACATATATAAATAAAAAATGGTTATGGGACTGTGCTATATGAATGTAAAGAAATGTATGAATTTGTTATCACCTTACTATGGCTAATGTGGTTGGGCCAAAGTTACAGGGGCATTATTCCTACTTGAAAAGTTATACTTGAAAAATTGCTGGGTGCAGCTTATTTAGTGAAGGATGTTGAATACCGTTGTGCCCTGAATATTCATCTTTCATCAGTTTTTAACTTAGCTACTTTGTGGCTAAGTATTATCCTAAGCACTGAGAAACAAAATTAGTGAATTTTAGAAAACTTTATTAGTAAATTCTACTAGTGAAGTATTTTGTAAGAAACCATACAGCTGAAATATCATCCATCTTTCCTGAAAATATAATTTAACTTAGTTAAAGGCAATGTTGAGGATTGTCACAGCACTTGGCTCTTCAAGTAAAGTATATTGAACCGATGGCTGTATACCTTTGTGTGCAATAGGTATAGATCATGATGAATTGAAGAGTTTTTTGGAATATAAGTTATTCTAAATAAGTTATTCTCCCTTTTTCTCCTTATTAAACTACCAGGTGAACATAGCAGTCTTGACAGCCATATCTGGAGCTGGGATATATTAAGGGTTTTCTTGTTAGGAGGCAACACCACTAGTGTCAGGATGAGAGAAAAGCTGATTGTCTTCTCTTTTTAGAAGTCCCTGTCTATTCTCTATTCTGAACTATATTTGATTGGAAGATTGCAAGATCAACTTTCATAAAGGGTGGAGGAGTGGAGATTGGCAGGAAGACTCCTTTGTGAACCTTCTATAGAATCTTATCCTTTGTGATCCTTCTGTAGAATTTTGGCAACTCTTAGTTTGGCTTGTGATCTGATGTTTGAACTAAGCAGTTGACAGATATCAGGGGACCCATGAACCATGTTATGGAAGGGTATGAAAAATCCATGTTTACATATATTTCTCTGTGTGTGGACTCCATACCTTTCCTTTGATATCCAGTGTGAGTTCTACTTGAAAGGTTAAGAATCAGTTTGTGTGTGTGTGTGAGAGAGAGAACTGGGGTGGGGGATTGGAGAAAAAAGGTAGGAGGGAGGAAGAGGAATTTGTTACTACTAGTATGACGATATGTGGTCTCTTAATCCATTTGTAGAGTGGTGCTGTGGAACAATAGCCAATGAGTGACTGACTGTTTTAGGCCTTCAGTTGTAGGGATAGCCATGCAGTAGTTGGTTTACAACTTTAATAAGTTTCTCCCAAAGCAAGAGATCCTGATTTAGAAAATATTGTTCAATTCACAGACGTATATAGGAAAAATACTTTTAAAAATAGAGTATTTGGCAAGAATTTTACCAAATGTTAATGAAAATTGTTTGGAACTTGTTAAACTTTTAAAGAACACCGAGGCCTTTGGTTACCCAATTAAACTTACATGAATTACAAGGGAAAGGTCTATTAGGAGCTATAAAATAAATATTTTTAATATTGTATAAAAGTCAAAGTTGTTAATTCATCTTCTGTTTTGGGTAACCTGGCAAATTGAGATTGAAACCTGTTGCAAGTGTGACCAAGAATATGTCTTCACTCAATTTTGTGTAGGAATTTTTAAACAATTTTACTGCCATTGACTCTTATGTATTTATTGACCTTTTGCTTAATAACTTTGGGTTGATTTTAGGCCACCAACAAAATGGAAATGAAAGAGATTGCTAAACACAAGACACTATGGAAAATGAACTCAGCCAGTGAACCTTTATTAGTTACTGGTGCAGACACCAGTCCTTTGAAGAAATTCACAATTCCCAAGATCAGGAGGACAGCTGGGAAAGGTAATATTTATATTTCTGTGAAAGAAATATGGAATTTCTGTGGAAGGGTTATTTCATAACTCTTACTGTATTTTTCTGATTCTTTATGTTTGTCTTCTGTTTGACTATATAAAATTAGATTAAATCAGGCCTTTAATTTCTTAAATACACATCTACTTTTGGTACCACACAAAATGGAGTAGACACATCTCCTATTTCTCTCACTAAGTACACCTAAAAATGCTGGGTATCATACATAAAACAAACATAAGAAGATTTTGAGAGGTGGAGAGAAGAAGACCAGCTAAGGATGCTGGGGCTCAAGGAATGACATAGCAATAAGTTCTCTGGATTTTCTTTTTGCATCTTCCATGTCTCAGATTGGATGCCCACAACCAAAGAATGACAACTGTCACGGACCCAAAAAGCCCCAGGAAAAATCTGTTCTCCCTTGCCAAGGAAAAGGGCATTCTAGAAAGACAGAAATCTGTTTGACAATAAACACCCTACTCCTGCAAAACATAAGGGGAAAAAAAAAGCATGGCCCCTACACCTTTGTAAACAGAGATTAAGTGGAGGGCCTAGACTTCCACCCATGCCTCTCCCCTTCATGGCAGTAACAAGTTCCCCTCCCTGCCATCCCCTGCCCCTGCAATATCAGTGGATTTCCACTCCTACCCTATGGTGATGAGTAACCTTCTCACTGGTGGTAGAATTAGTGAATACCAAGTGGGGAGCCTAGACATTCTTTCCCACCCACCAGTGATAAGGCATCTGTCACCCTCCCACAGTGTCAGAGGCTGAGTCGGGAGCATGGACTTCTACCCCTTTGTTATGGTAATAAGGCCATACCCCCAGGGTGTCAATGGAGACCCTGTGGAGAGTCAGGACTTCAACCCCACCTGGTGGTAAAGAGTTGGCCCCCCACCCTCCTCTTCCCACCTAGCAGTTTCCCCTGCTGGCTCAGTTTTAGTAGAGGCTTATTAAAACACAAGATTAACTATGTCCCAGAGTCTCTTAACAATACTCAAAATGACAAAGATATATAAAAAAATCACTCATCTTACCACCAACAAGGAAAATCTCAACTTGAATGAAAAAAGGTAATCAACAGATGCCAACACCATGATGAAACAGATGTTGGAATTCTCTAACAAGGCTTTTAAAGCAGCCATCATAATGATTGCTCATAATGTAATGAGCAATTACACACACTCTTGAAACAAGTGAAAAAAATAGAAAATCTCAACAAAGAAATGGAAAATGTATTAAAGAACCAAGTAGAAGTTTTGATACTGAAAAATACAATAATTGAAATAAAAACTGAATGGATGGGTTCCAGAGAAGAATTGAGAAGACATTGGAAAGAATCAGTGAATTTGAAGATGTAACAGAAGTTATTCAGCCTGACAATGCAGAGAAAACAGAAAAAAATTAACAGAGCCTGAGGGACATGTGGAACAATAATAAAAGATGTAACATCTTTGTCCTAGAAGTCCCAGAAGTAGAAGAGAAAAAGTGTGGAGCTGAAAAAGTATTTGAAGAAATGTTGGCCAGAAATTTCCAAAATTTGGCAAAAGACATAAACCTGTACAGTCAAAAGGCTGAATAAACCCTAAACGGGATAAACCCAAAGAAGTTCATGCCAAGGCACATCATAATCAAACTTCTGAAAACTGAGGACAGTTCCAGAAAAAATCTTGAAAGCAACTACAGAGAAACCACACATTACCTGGAGGGAAAAAATTGTTTGAATGACAGAAGATTTCGCATTAGAAACCATGGAGCCCAGAGGAAGTGGCATAACATTTTTCAAGTGCAGAAAGAAGCAAAAATATCCTTCAGGAATAGAAGGGAAATAGACATTATCAGATAAAGTAAAAGCAAGAACTTTTCATCAGCAGATCTACCCTAGAAGAATGGCTAAACGAGGTTCTCCAAACAGAAAATGACAAAAGAAAGAAGCTGGGAACATTAGGAATGAAGGAAAAACAATGGAAAGAGTAAGAATATAGCAAAATGTAATAGACCGTCTTCCTCTTGAGTTTTCTAATTATGTTTGACAATTGGAGCAAAAAATTATAACAGTCTCTGATGTGATTCTCAGTGTATATAGAGGAAGTAGTTAAGACAATTATAAAGCAAGATATTACCATTGGAGGGAACTGGGTGAATGGGATATAGGATCTCTTTGTGTTATATGTTACAACTTCATGTGAATCTACACTTATCTCAGAATTAAAAGTTTTTTATAAAAACACTATAGATAAATCAAAATGAAATTTTTAAAATGTTCAACTAACCCACAGGAAGGTAGGAAAAAATGAAATAGAAAATTGAACAACTGAGGGGAAAATAAAAGTTAAATGGCAGGTTAAGCCCTAACATACCAATTATATTAAATGTAAATGACATGAATATACCAATTAAAAGACAGAGGTTGACACAATGGATTAAAAAAAACATGACCCAACTGTATACTGTTGATGAATTCACCTCAAATATAGTGATACAGGTTGGTTGAAAGTAAACATAGGAAGAAAGATAAGCCATGCAAATAATCAAAATAAAGCAGGAATGGCTATATTAACGTCAGATAAAGTAGACTTCAGAGGAAGGAAAATTACCAGGAACAAGGATGAAAGAGTTAGTCCACCGGTAAGACATAGCAATTCTAAATGTGTGTGCACCAAACAACAGAGCTTCAAAATGCATGAACCAAAATTGGTAGAACTGAAAGGAGAAATGGACAAATCCAGAATTATAGTTGGAGACTTTGGCACACTTCTCTCAATAATTGATAGAACTACTAAGACTGAAAATCAGCAAAGATATGGACGAACTTAATGCTGTCAACCATCAGGATATAATTTATATTTATACATTACTCTACCCAACAGCAGAATAGACATTCCTTTCAACCACCCTCTTGACACTCATCAGGATAGACAATATGTTGGGCTGTGTCTCACATATTTAAAAGAATTGAATCATACAGAATGTGTTCTCGGACGACATGCAAACTAGAAATTAATAATAGAAAGTGGTAAGTAAGTCTCTAAACACACAGAAGGTAAACAACACATTTCTAAATATTCATGGGATTTCAAGGGAAATAAAAAAATGTATTGAACTGAATAAAAATGAAAATGCAACATATCAAAATCTGAGGGACACAGCTAAAGCATCACTAATAAATTTATAGCACTAAATACTTCCATCAGAAAATAGGAAGGGTTTCAAATCAGTAATGTAAGCTTCCACCTTAAGAAACTAGAAGAAGAATAACAAGATAAGCCCAAAACAAGCAAAAGAAAGGAAAATCAATAAAACAACAACAAAAAACTGGTTGATTGAAGCCAAGACTTGGAAGCAACCCAGGTGCCCATCAATGGATCATTCATATGAAGAAGATGTTGTATATATATATATACAATGGAATACTACTCACTCATTAAAAAAAAAGACAAAATCGTGCTATTTGCATCAGCATGGATGGACCTTGAGGGTATTATGCTAAGCAAAATAAGCCAGACAGAGAAAGACAAACACTGTATGATTTCACTCATGTGGAAGATAAACAAACACATGGATAAGGAGAACAGATTAGTGGTTACCAGAGGGGGAGAGGTTGGGGGAGAGGGCAAAGGGAGTAAAGGGGCACATACGTATGGTGATGGATAAAAACTAAACTATTGGTGGTGAGCACGATGCAGTGTACACTGATATATAATAACATACACTAATATATAATATCTGATATATAATAACGTACACCTAAAATTAAACAATGACCTCAAGGAAATATAGATTAAAGAACTGGTTGATTGAAAAGATCAAAAAAATTGACAGACCTTTAGCAAGAAGAATTTTAAGAACACCTGCTGAATATTATACAGGAAAAGGGTTATGTGGCAAGTTTTCAACCCTGATGAAACTGGCTTGTTTTACAAGGATGTTGGCAAGGAAACCTACATCACAAATGTCATTTCAGTTGTCAAAAATTTTGTGACCAGAGGCTCATAGGAAGATACTAAGCCTGTTATCTCCTCTAAGAGTAATAGTTCAGTACTCACTAATTCAGTGTTGTTGGTGGCTTTAATAGATTGTAACTACCACAAATAACAAGAATCAACTGTATTTGTTCCCTGCTTTCCTCTGAGTCCTCTTCCTTCAGGGTTTTGATCCTTGTATGCATCTACTTAATACAGCAGCGCTTAAAACATTGCTCATTGTCCTGAGAAAGTCTGTTAGCTCTTATTCGTGCCAGTGTATCAGTCAGCAGTTTACAAAGATGTTCTGGTATTTGCAAGTCAAAATAACCAAATAGTTTACCGGTATATAGGTTTCTTTATTTAGGGGAAATGCAAGAAATGTTCATGCGCTAACAGTAGCTACCAGATTTGTATAGCAATGCATGTTGTGGAATCAGTGTACATCTTAAGTTGAAAATGAGTCACCTGAATTCTAGTGCTATCTAATATATCTGTGTCAACTTTCAAGAAGTCCAATAAGTATGTACAGAAAAACAAGGTTCATATTTTCATTTATACCAAGGGTAGGAAGTCTATATTATTGTTATAGAACCTTAAATGTAAATTGTTGCCTCCAGATGTTAATGAAAATTCCAAGTGCTTGGTTATTTTGTGTCTTATATCAGGTATACATTTGTCATTGTACAGAGGTACAGTGATGTCATTTTAAACACAAATAACCATGTGCCCTTTTCTTTATCTTTAGTTTATTTGTCACCTTGTTGCACCAATACCAGAGAATATAGTTTCATACATGATACTCTTAACCAGTGCCGGCTTGATGTAAGCTGTGATCTACAGTCATCTTGGCAGTTTGGGGATACAAAACTGGTTCACAATGAGGATCTGGAAAAAAAATTTACTTCTAAGAGGTAGGTTACTCTGACCTAAAGAAGTTTGAGATTTTGTTTTGTTTTTACCATGAAGTCTTAATATGAATTTATTTCTACTAAAGTTTGATAAGTATTACTAAGAAAATAAGTACAGACATTGTTTATTCTTTATTTTGTGCACTGTCATAGCTTTGTGTAATAGTGAAAAGCTAAGTGTGAGATTTGATTAGTAAATTTTACACATTAATGTAGCCAGATTTCACACACTCTTGATTTTTTAATCTTGATAGATTTTTCAGCAGCATACGTCAGCACATTTCTTAAGCAGCCGTTTTGTAGTTCTCTTGTGCCACCTGCATAATATAAAACAGCAGTTAAAGTATACAGAATAACTTTTCAGAAACTGGCTTGATGTTTTAATTTGGCAGGATTGTATATGGCTATTTCTAGCTCCTCCACTAGAGCCACTATTTCTGAAACTTTAATTTTTAAAAAGTACCCCTACTGCTTTTTGGGAAGGCACGTTCCATTATGTTATTTTGATAAGAAGGAATAAGAGCATATGCAGAGTTGTCGTCGTAAACATTTTTATAGATACACATCTTGTGTGAATACAATTTAGTTTAGCTATTTCATTTTCTGAACTTGTCTCCTTCACCAATTTGCATTTAACTTAAAACCTATCTGTAGTTTGATAGACTTAAATGTGAAACTTCTTTTGGGATGTTTTTGGTTTCTTTTTTTGTTTTAGAATCAATTCCTCTCGACTCAAATATGCTACCCTACTTGGTTTCAGTTGGGAAAATTGATGAGAATGACAGAATTAGTTTATGGCATAGTCTTTTATCTAGAAAGCACAGTTTTGAGCAAAAGTGGAATGGACTGGATATACCCTGCCCTTACAGATTGAAATAACAGTTTGATCAAAAATGAATTCCTGGCAACGTGCTTTGATTTTGGTTCTTTTAGGCATTTTAACATTTTCTCCTTATTCGTAATGCCACCTTGCCCAACACTTAATTTTCAACCAGTTATTTTTCTGTTAATATTACACAAAAGTTAGAACAATTACCTAACAATACAAGACGTTAGAAACATTCTGAATGTTCAACAGGTATAGGATTTATTGGTTTCTGAGGTATTTGCCCACTTAGACAAACTCATTTGTTTCCCATAGTACTTTATACTTGTTTTATAGGATTTGCCACAATATATTGGTTTTGTCTGATTCCCCTACTACATTGTTTTATCTTATTTGTTTTTGTGTCCATAGTATAAAACTAAGTCTCGCAACACAGTGGGCACTTAACTATTAAATTAAGTTAAATTTTTAAAATCAGTGATGTTAGGAAGTATCCTTAAGTTGCCTTAAGGCACAGGTAGAAAAGAAAAATAAAAGGAAAAATAAATAAGAATGGTTAGCAGTAGAGAACAATCAAATGAAAAGAGAAAGTACAATCATGTACTGTACAACGATGTTTCAGTCGACGACAGGACTACATGTACTATGATGGTCCCATAAGATCATAATGCAGCTGAAAAATTCCTATCACCTAGTGATGTCTGTTACGTTGTAGCGATGTATTTGTGGTGATGCTGGTGTAAAGAAACCTACTGCGCTGCCAGTAGTATAAAAGTATAGCAATACACCTACGTACAGTACTTAATACTTGATAATAAATGACAGTGTTACTGGTTTATGTATTTACTATACTATACTTTTTATCATTATTTTAGAGTGTACTCTTTCTATGTATTAAAAAAAGTTATTGTAAAACAGTAGGCTGTGTTACACCGACAGCAGCCTCACACATCTTGTGTTCACCATCTCTTGATTACATCATTTTCTCTTGTGCTTGATTTAATCTCATGTTGTTTTGTCCCTCATGGCCCCTAAGTGTACAAAATCCACTGCTAATGTTGCCAGTAAGAGGCCACATTGACTGATTAACTTGGAAATGAAATTAAAAGTAATTAAGGACTACAAACGTGGAAAATCAGTGATGGTTATTGTTCACCAGTCAGGCATGTACCATTACACCATACCTACAATCTTGAAAAACAAGAAAAAAGTGATGAAAGCTGTTAAAGGATATGCTTCATTGAAGGCAGTGAGACTAACACAAATTCGAGAAGGGCCTATATCAGATGTGAAGAAACTTCCAGTGACGTGAACTGAAGACCAGACACAGAAGTGTATCCCTCCCAACATCGTGATGATCACAGCCAAAGCAAAAAGTTTGTGATGTTGAAAGAAAAGGCTGGACCCAACTATGATGTTGAATTTACTGCTAGCTCTAGGTAGTTTAAATGATTCAAGAATGTTCATTACATAATCTGAAAGTGAGTGGTGAGTCTGCGAGTGCTGATGTGAAAGCAGCTGAAGAATTTTTAGAAATGCTAGATAAGCTGATTGTGGAGGAAAATTACTTGTCAGAGCAAATATTCAGTATGGATGAAACCTCCCTATTCTAGAAACAGATGCCTGAAAGGATTTTAATCCATAAGGAGGCCAAATCAATGCCAGGTTTCAATGATAACAGTCTTGCTTGGGGGCAATGTTGCAGGCTACAAATTGAAACCCATTGCGATCTGGAGCAGTGAGAATCCCAGGGCCTTCAAGCATATCATTGAGGACACACTGCCAGTGTAGTATGGGAACAATAAGAAGTCATGGATGGGGGACCGGCCCAGTGGCGCAGCAGTTTAGTTTGTGCTTTGGCAGCCCAGGGTTCACGGGTTCGGATCCCGGGCGCCTGCTCAACGCACTGCTTGTCAGCCATGCTGTGGTGGCGTCCCATATAAAGTAGAGGAAGATGGGCATGGATGTTAGCCCAGGGCCAGTCTTCCTCAGCAAAAAATAAAGGAAGATTGGCAACAGATGTTAGCTCAGGGCTGGTCTTCCTCACACAAAAAAAATAGTAGTCCTGGATGACTCAGCTCCTCTTCCAAGATGCCCTTATGAATCACTATGTCAGCAAAGTGGAGAAGTACTGTTTGGAGGCTAACATACCTTTCAAGATTTTGCCTATTGTTAAAATGTTCCCGGACATCCTCCTTTTGTTGGTGATCTTCATTCCCAATGTCAAAGTGGTATTTCTCACTCCAAACACCACCTCTCCTTGGTCCAACCAATGGATCAAGGAATTATAGCAGCTTTTAAGGCCTACTACCTGAGGAGAACATTTGCCCAGGCTATTGCTGCAACTGAGGAGGACACTGAGAAGACACTGATGCGATTCTGGAAGGATTACATCTGTGACTGCATCAGGAACTTTGCTTGGGCTTGGGGTGATGTCACCAAGGAGTGTATGAATGACATCTGGAAGAAGACACTCAGGAGGTTTGTCCATGACTTCAGAGGATTTGCCAAGGATGAGGAGGTTGCAGAAATCAACAAGGCTGGGGCCAGCCCGGTGGCATAGTGGTTAAGTTCACACGCTCTGCTTCAGCGGCCCAGTGTTCGTGGGTTCAGATCCTGGGCACTGACCTACACACCACTCATCAAGCCATGCTTTGGCAGGGTCCCACGTGCAAAATAGGGGAAGATAGGCACAGATGTTAGCTCAGGGCCAATCTTTCTCAGCAAAAAAAAAAAAAAATCAACAAGGCTATGGTTAAGATAGAAAATAGCTTTAACCTAGGTGTGGATGAGGATGCCACTGAGGCGCTCCTGAAGGTGGTTCCTAAGGAATTGACTGATGAGTTGTTGGAACTGGAACAGGAACTCATAGCTGAAGAAGAGGCAAGAGAAAAGGAAACTACAAGAGAAGAAAAAGAACAACTCCTCAAAAAATTCACTGTGTAGAGTTTAGCAAAAGCTTTAGCAGATCTCAGCAAGCTCCTGGAAAAGTTTGAGAATGTGGACTCTAGCACTGAAAGGTTTACATTAATAGAGAGGAATGTTCATGGTGCATTACCCACTTAAGCAAATCTATGACGAAAAAAAGAAACAAACCAAGCAAACCACCATGGATCTATTTCTGGAAAGAGTGACATTTACTCAAGAAGAGCCTTAGGCGGGTCCTTCAGGAGGCATTCCAGAAGAAGGCGTTGTTATCAGAGGAAATGACAGCTCCATGCATGTTATTGTCCCTGAAGACCTTCCAGTGGGACAAGATGTGGAGGTGGAAGACAGTGATATTGATGATCCTGTCCCTGTCTAGGCCTAGGCTAATGTGTGTGTTTCTTTCTTAGTTTTTAACAAAAACGTTTAAAAAGTAAAAAAAAAAAAAAGTTTTAAATAGAAAAAAGCTTATAGAAGGATATAAAGAAAGAAAATTTTAAAAGAGAAAGAAAATGTTTGTACAGCTGTACAAAGTGTTTGTTTTTTAAGCTAAGTATTATTACAAAAGAGTCAAAAAGTTTAAAAAGCTTACAAAATAAAAAAGTTAGGGTAAGCTAAGGTTAATTTATTATTGAAGAAAGAAAAATATTTTTTTATGAATTTCATGTAGCCTAAGTGTGCAGTGTTTATGAAGTCTGCAGCAGTGTACAGTAGTGTCGTGGGCCTTCACATTCACTCACCACTCCCTGACTCACCCAGAACAACTTCTAGTCCTGCAAGCTCCATTCATAGTTAAGTGCCCTATACAGGTGTACTATTTTTTATCTTTTTTTTTTTTTTTTTTTTTTTTTTTTTGTGGGGAAGACCAGCCCTGAGCTAACATCCGTTGCTAATCTTCCCCTTTTTGCCGAGGAAGACTGGCCCTGGGCTAACATCCGTGCCCATCTTCCTCCACTTTATATGGGATGCCGCCACGGCGTGGCTGACAGGCAGTGCGTCGGCGGGCGCCCGGGATCCGAACTCGCGAACCCTGGGCTGCCAAGCGCGGACTAAACCGCTGCGCCACCAGGCGGCCCCCTAACTATTTTTTATCTTTTATACCGTATTTTTACTGTACCTGTTATATGTGTAGATATAAATACTTGCCATTGTATACATAAGTACTTGCCTACAGTATTCAGTGCATTAACATACTGTACGGATTTGTAGCCTAGGAGCAACAGGCTATGCCATATGGCCTAGGTCTGTAGTAGACTGTACCATCTAGGTTTGTGTAAGTACCCTATTGCTTTATTTCTATCAACTTGACCCTTTTTTGTTTTGCTTTAAAATAAAGTTACATTTAAACATTTCAAAGTTATATGAAAGGATGTCATTTTAAAGATTGTCAGTACCCAACTTGATGCTGTGGTTGAATTTGTGCTTGACGTCTCAATTGACATTCTACCCAGCATGCGTAGTCTGAGCCATTCGTGGTTACTTTCATCCACTTTATCAGTGATTGGTGCCAAAGGTAGGCAGAACTAAATCAGTTTGGGCCAGTGACACACTGAGGACAGATTGGCTTGGGCGCCTCTGGGAAAGAGAAGCCAGTCTGATGTGAACAAGGAAGCATGTTGCTCCGGCTACTGATAGTAGCACTGTTGGGATAACGAAACTGGTGTTAGGATGATCCTAAAGCTGAGGTCAGCAGAACAGAGAGATGGAAAAAGCCTGGATTTTTGATGACATCTGGGGCCATGGAATTAATCAACCCTGATAAAAGCTGCCTGATTTGGGAATTTCTTGTTAAAAAGTTAATTTATTTTTAAACCAATTTGAATGGGTTTCTGTCCTTGAAGTCAATAGCATTTCAACTGATATTGAATTAGGAAAGGGATACTTGCAAGTAAGAGTTTCTAAAATGTGGATTTAACTTTGAAAGAGGACGATAAAGACCCCCAATTTGGAAAGTTGATAATACTTCCTCATACCTTGGGGCACAGAGCATGTGCTTCATGAGGCTGTGGTTTTGGGGGATATTGTACACAAAAATTCAGGACCATCTCCTGCTTAGACCCAGGAGGCCTTTAAAATTCAGATTTGGTAAGAAAGATCCTTTCTGCTTGTGGTCTAGTTTCACAGGTCAACTTTGCAAGATTAGCTTGAAGTAAAGAATTCAACAATGTCTTCACAGTTTTACAGATCTTTCACCTCCTTGGTTAAATTTATTCCTAGATATTCTTTTTGTTGCAGTTGTGAATGGGATTATATTCTTGATTTATCTTTCTGCTATTTCATTGTTAGTGTGTAGAAACACAACTGATCTTTGTATGTTGATTTCGTACCCTGCAACTTTACTGTATTTGTTTATTATTTCAAATAGTTTTTGGTGGATTCTTTAGAGTTTTCTGTATATAAAATCATGTCATCTGCAGGGGCTGGCCCCGTGGCCTAGTGGTTGCGTTCAGCGCATTTCCCTTCAGTGGCCCAGGTTTGGCTCCCGGGCACAGACTTTGTTGGCAGCCGTGCTGAAGCAGCGACCCACATACAAAATAGAGTAAGATTGGCAACAAATGTTAGCTTGGGGAATCTTCCTCAGGAAAAAAAAATCATGTCATCTGCAAATAGTGACAGTTGTACTTCTTCCTTTCCAATTTGGACCCTTTCTTTCTTTTTCTTGCCTAATTGCTCTGGTTAGGACTTCCAATACTGTGTTGAATAAGAGTGGGCATTGTTGCCTTGTTCCTGTTCTTAGAGGGATAGCTTTCTTTTTCACTGTTGAGTATGATATGGTCTTTATTATGTTGAGGTACTTTTCCTTCTAGACAAGGGAAATAAAAGAAAAAACAAACAAATGGGACTACAGCAAATTAAAAAGCTTCTGCACAGCAAAGGAAACCATCAACAAAATGAAAAGACAACCTACTGATTGGGAGAAGATATGCAAATCACATATCTGATAAAGGGTTAATATCCAAAATATATAAAGAACTTATACAGTTCAACAACAAAAAACCAAACAACCCAATTAAAAAATGGGCAGAGGATCTGAACAGACATTTTTCCACAGAAGATATACATATGGCCAATAGATACATGAAAAGATGTTCAACATCACTAATTATTAGGGAGATGCAAATCAAAACCACAAGGAGATATCACCTCACGCCCATCAGAAGGGCTATTGTTAAAAAGACGAGAAATAGCAAGTGTTGGAGAGATTATGGAGAAAAGGGAACTTTTCTTACATTGCTGGTGGGAATGTAAATTGGTACAGCCACTATGGAAAACAGTGCCGAGATTCCTCAAAAAATTAAAAATAGGACTATCATATGATCCAGCTATTCCACTTCTGGGTATTTATCCAAAGAACACAAAAACACTAATTCAAAAAGATACATGCACCCCTATGTTCATTGCATCATTATTTACAATAGCCAAGACTTGGAAACAGCCTAAGTGCCCATCAGCAGATTTTGGATAAGGAAGATGTGGCTCAAATATACAATGAAATACTCAGCCATAAAAAAGATGATATCTTGTCATTTGCAACGACATGAATGGACCTTGAGGGTATTATGCTAAGTGAAATAAGTCAGACGAAGAAACACAAATACCATATGATCTCACTCATAAGTGGAAGATAAAAAACACACACACAGATAAAGAGTTTGGTGGTTAACAGGGAAGAAGGAGGGTTGGGGGAGGGCAAAAGAGGTAAAGGGGTACATTTGTACGGTGATGAATGGAAACTAGACTTCTGGTGGTGAGCACAATGTAGTCTATACAGAAACTGAAATGCGATAATGAACGCTTGAAATTTATATAATGTTATAAACCAGTGTTATCTCAATTTAAAAAAAAGAACTCATCGTTTCTAAAGTTAGTGTGAATGTGAGTTTAAAAGAAAGGAGATTTAATGGGAGATAAGTGTTTGTCAGCACAAATCTGTTGCCTTTGATCTTCCCCAAATACCTCCTAAGCATTTTCCACCTGGTAAATGGAAACTACTCAAGTTGATACAGTAAAGATATATTTTAAATGCAATCTCGGGGAAGAAATGGGTAGTTTCAAATTGGAATGCAATAGGTAAAGGCCATTCAAAATTCAGGGCCTTGAGGGATGGGAAGGTTTCAGAGGTTTTTGTTGCCAGGAGACTGAAATTCCTAATCGCAACCATTGTCTAAACAAGACAATGTCTTGCTATGGTTACTAGCCTTTGGAATTTTGAGGGCATAGAATCCTAGCTACTTCTTTTTTAGAAAGATATACTTTGTGCTAAAGGCCAGTTAACACTCAGCATCATCGTGTCATTCTTCACTTTTCTGAATTTAATTGTAGTTACCCTGTGTTTTCTCCACCAATGTATTTTGAGTGTATATAACTTATTGTAGCCATATATTGCCTAAATGGATGTTGACTATATAGATCTATATCTGGACCTGTTGGAAATGAAGACATATTACATCATAGATCTGAAGTTAGATGCAGTAACTGAATGACACTTGGGCTTGTTCCCTTTTGTGAGGTGCTTTGTGTGAACATGAGCGTTTTTGAAAGTATATGTTTTGGAAGAAGGGTGTGTAGAAAGGGTAATCAAATGAGTAGCTGCAGTCTCCCTAACAAGTCTAAATCATCTTACATAATTATTCTGAATTATTCTTTATCCCATTCCCCTTACCTTTATTAGTTTACTGATGTACAAGCCTAGTCAATATGGTTCAGTAGAACACGGAGTGAGACTTGGCTAGAAATCCTGAGAAGGTGAAGTCATTGTCTCTGTTGATGACTGTGAGCAAGGAAGCCAGTTTCTGCTGGTAGCCCTCTTGGGATCATAAGAGGAGCCAGACATAGATAAAGATAAAGCTGTGTACAGCAGTGTAGAGTGTCAAGGAAAAGAAACTTGAGTTCCTAATATTGTTGAGGGGCTAAATTCAGAATCTGCCTGTGGTAGGCAGCATAGTGTTCCCCCAAAGATGCTCACATCACCCAGAACCTGTGAATATGTTACTTCACATAAGAAAAAGGACTTTGGAGATGTGATTGAGGTAACAGACCTTGAGATGAGGGATTATCATTGGTTATCTGAGTGGGCCCAATTTAATTATATGAGCTCTTAAAAATGTAAGAGGAAGGCAGATGAGTGGGTCAGAGAGAGGAGACAGAAAAAGAGAAGTATAAGAGAGATTCAGCCTGCCTTTGATGGCTGTAAAGATGCGGGAAAGGTGTTACGAGCCAAGGAATGCGGGTAACTTCTATAACAGCCTTCAGCTAATAGCCAGCAAGGAAACAGAATTTCAGTCCTCCAACTTCAACTAATTAAATTCTGTCAACAAGGAAAGAGATCCTCCCCTAGTGCCTGAGAAAGGAATGCAGTCCAGATGACACTTTGATTTTTAGCTCAATGAGACCCATATTGGGCTTATGACCTACATAACTGTAAGATAAGATTTGTTTTAATCCACTGTTTGTAGTAATTTGTTACAGTAGCAATAGAAAACTGATACACTGCCTTATCTCCAGACTTCTTGTGTGAGTTAGAAATTTTCTTTTTTTTCTCCAGCTTTATTGAAATATAATTGTCATATAACATGGTTTAAGTTTATGGTGTACACTGTGGTGATTTGATACACATATATATTGTGAAATGTTTACCACAATAAGGTTAGTTAACATGTTGCTTACGTCACATAATTACCATTTTGTTATTGTTATAGTGAGAACATTAAAGCTCTATTCTCATAGCAACTTTCAAGTATACAATATAGTATTGTTAACTGTAGTCACCATGCTGTACCTTAGATCCTCAGAACTTATTCATCTTGTAACTGAAAGTCTGTCCCTTTTACCAACATCTTCCTATTTCCCCCACTTCCCTGGCAACCAATATTCTACTCTGTTTCTCTGAGTTTGCTGTTTTTAGATTCCACATATAAGTGAGATCGTGTGGTATTTGTCTTTCTCTGACTTATTTCACTTGGCATAATGCCCTCAAGATCCATCTCCATTGTCGCAAATGGAAAGATTTCCTTCATTTTAGTGGCTGAATAATATTCCATTGTGTATATATTGCATTTTATTTATCACTTCATCTGTCAACAGACACTTAGGTTATTTCCATGTTTTGGCTATTGTGAATAATGCTGAAATGAACATGGGAATGCAGTTACCTCTTAGAGACAGTGATTTCATCTCCTTCACTCACTTCCGAAAAGTGGGATTGCCGAATCATGTGGTAGTTCTATTTTTAGTTTTTTGAGGAATCTCCATACTGTTTTTCATAGTGACTGAAACAGTTTATATTCCCACCAACAATGCAATGGGGTTCTCTTTTTCTCCACATCCTCAGCAGCATTTATCTTTTTGGGAATATCCATTCTAACAGGTGTGAGATGATTTCATTGTGGTTTTGATTTGTAGTTCCCTGATGATTAGTGATGTTGAGCACCTTTACATGTACTTTTTGGCCATTTGTACGTTTTCTTTGGAAAAATGTCTATTCAAGTTCTCTGCCCATTTTTTAATCAGATCGTTTGTGTTTTTGTTGTTGAGTTGTAGGACTTCCTTATGTAATTTGGATACTAACCCCTTATCAGACACATGGTTTGCGAATATCTTCCCCCACTCCATAGGTTGTCTTTCCCTTTTGTCAGTTGTTTCTCTTTGCTGTGCAGAAGGATTTTAGTTTGAGGTAGTCCCACTTTTGATATTTCCTTTCATTGCTTGTAATTTTGGTGTTATATCCAAAAAATTCATTGCCAAGACCAATGTCAAGCAGCTTTTTTGGTATGTTTTCTTCTAGGAGTTTTATGGCTTCAGATCTTACCTTTAAGTTCTTAAGCCATTTTGAGTTAATTTAATTTTTGTAAGTGGTGTAAGATAGGGATCCAGTCTCATTCTTTTGCATGTGAATATCCAGTTTTCCCAACACCATTTGTTGAAGAGACTGTACTTTCCCTCTTGAGTATTCTTGGCTCTTTTGTCAAATATTAATTGACCGTATATGCATGAGTTTATTTCTGGGTTCTTGATTCTGTTCCATTGGTCTGTATGTGTTTTTATGCCAGTACCATACTGTTAATTACTGTAGTTTTGTAATGTAATTCAAAATCAGGAAGTGTGATGCCTCTAGCTTTGTTCTTCTTTCTCAAGATTACTTGACTATTTGGGGTCTTTTGTGGTTCCATACAAATTTTAGGATTATTTGTTCAATTTCTGTGAAAAATGCCACTGGAATTTTGATAGAAATTGCATTGAATCTATAGATGGCTTTGGATAGTACTGACATTTTGACAATATTAACTCTTCTGATCCATGAACATGGGATGATATCTTTCCATTTTTTTGTGTCTTCTTCCATTTCTTTCGTTGGTGTTTTTGCTGTATAGATCCTTCACCTGCTTGGTTAAATTTATTCCTAAGTATTTTATTGTTTTTGTAAATGGAATTTTTTTCTTTATTTCTTTTTCAGATAGTTCATTGTTGGTGTATAGAAACGCAATGATTTTCGTATGTTGATTTTGTATCTTGAAACTTTACTGAATTAGTTTATTAGGGCTAATCGTTTTTTTGGTGAAATCTTTACAAGGAGCCTTTCTATATATAAGATCATGTCATCTGCAAACAGATAATTTTACTTCTTCTTTTCCTATTTGGATGCCTTTTATTTCTTTCGTTGTTTTTTGCCTAATTGCTCTGGTTAGGACTTTCAGTACTCTGTTGAATAAAGTGGCAAGAGTGGTGGACGTCCTTTTCTTGTTCCTGGTCTTAGATGAAAAGCTTTCAGCTTTTCACTGTGGAGTATGATGTTAGCTGGGGGTTTGTCATATATGGCCTTTATTATGTTGAGGTATGTTCCTTAGGTACCCAATTTATTGAAAGTTTTTACCATGAAAGGATGTGGAATTTGTCTAATGCTTATTGATGATTATATGATTTTTGTCTTTCATTGTGTTAATGTTATATCACATTTATTAATTGGCATGTGTTGATCCATCCTTGTATCCCCAGAATAAATCCCACTTAATCTAGGTGCATGATCCTTTCAATGTGTTATTGAATTCAGTTTGTTAAGATTTTTTGCATCTATATTCATTAGGGGTATTGGTCTGTAGTTTTCTTGTAGTATCCTTGTCTGGCTTTGCTTTCAGAATAAAGCTGGCCTCATAAAACGGGTTTGAGAGTGTTCCCTCCTCTTCAGCTTTTTTGGGATAGTTTAAGAACTGGCATTAATTTTTCTTATTTGGTAGAATTTACCCATGAAGCCATCTGGTTCTGGGCTTTTCTTTTTTGGAAGTTTTTTGATTACTGATTTAACCTCCTTACTTGTTATTGGCCTATTCAGATTTTCTGGGTTTTTTATGATTCAGACTTGGTAGGTTGTTTCTAGGAATTTACCTGTTTCTTCTAAGTTGTCCAATTTGTTGGCATATAATTGTTCCTAGTAGTCTCTTATCATCTGTTGTATTTATGTGGTATCAGTTATAATGTCTCCTCTTTCATTTATAATTTTGTTTGCATCCTCCTTTTCTCTTGGTAAATCTAGCGAAAGTCTATTTTATTTCTCTTTTCAAAAAAAGCAACTCTTTGTTTTATTGATCTTTCCTGTTCTTTTTCTGTTCTCTATTTCATTTATTTCTGCTCTGATCTTTGTTATCTCCTTTCTTCTGCTAATTTTTGGCTTAGTTCCTTTTTAGTTCCTTGAGGTGTAAAGTTACATTGTTTGAGCTCTTTCTTTTTTCTTAATGTAGACATTTATCACTAAATTCTCTCTTAGCACTGCCTTTTCTGCAGTTCATAAAGTTTGCTATGTGGTGTTTCCATTTTCTTTGTTTCAATATATATATATTTTTTATAGGTTACTTTATTTTTTTAAAAATTTCTCGGTTTTTTGAGGAAGACTGGTCCTGTGCTAACATCTGTTGCCAATCTTCCTCTTTTTTCTTTTTTCTCCCTAAAGCCACAGTACGTAGTTGTGTATCATAGTTGTAGAGTTGTAGCTCTTCTATGTGGGATGCCGCCTCAGCATGACTTCATGAGCAGTGAGTAGGTCTGTGCTCAGGATCCAAACTGGCGAACCCCAGCCCACTGAAGTGGAACGCACAAACTTAACTGCTACACCACCGGGCCAGCCCCTCCATATGTTTTTTGATTTTATCTTTGAGCTGTTGTTTGTTCAGGAATCTGTTAATTTCCTCATATTTGTGAATTTCTAAGTTTTCCTTTCTAAGTTTCCTGTTATTGATTTCTACTTTCATACCATTAAGGTCAGAAAAGATACTTGGTATAATTTCAGTCTTTTTAAATTTCCTGAGACTTGTTTTGTGACCTAAACTATGATTTATCCTGGAAAGTGTTCCAAGTGTGCTTGAGAAAAATGTGTACTCTGCTGCTTTGGGATGGAGTGTTGTGTATATGTCTGTTAGGTATGTTTGGTCTAAAGTATAGTTCAAGCCCAATGTTTCCTTCTTGATTTTTTCTGTGGATAGTCTAACCATTGTTGAAACTGGGGTATTGACATCCCCCACTATTATTGCATTGTTGTCTATTACTCCCTTCAGATCTGTTGTATTTGCTTAATATATTTAGGTTTTGCATACATATATATTTACAATTGTTACATCCTCTTGGCAAATTGACCCCTTTATCATTATGTAATGACCTTCTTTTCTCTTGTTACAGTTTTTTGACTTAGTCTGTCTTGTCTGATTTTAAGTATAGCTACCCCTGCTCTCTTTTGGTTTCTGTTTGTGTGGAATGTTTTTTCATCCCTTCACTTTGAGCATGTGTGTGTCCTTGAAGCTAAAGTGAATCTCATAGGCAGCATATAGTTGGATCTTGTTTTTTATCCATTCTCTCACTCTGTGCCTTTTGATTGGAGAATTTAATCCATTTACATTTAAACTAATTATTGATAGGTAAAGACTTACTGTTGCCTTCTTGTTAATTATTTTCTGGCTGTTCTATAGTTCTTTTGTTCCTTTCTTCTTGTCTTCCTTCTGAATTGATGATTTTCTATAGTGAACCACTTTGATTCCCTTCTCTGTATCTTGTGTGTACCTACCATAGTTTTTCTTTTGTGTTTACCGTGTGCCTTACGTGAAACATTACAGTAGTTCCCCTCTCATCCATGATTTCACTTTCTGTGGTTTCCGTTACCCGCAGTCAACTGTGGTCCAAAATTATTAAATGGAAAACTCAAGAAATAAATAATTTGTAAGTTTTAAATTGCACACCATTCTGAGTAGCGTGATGGAATGTTGTGCCATCCTGCTCCATCCTGCCTGGGATGTGAATCATCCATTTGTCCAACGTATCCATGCTGTACCGTATAGGAAAAAACAGCATATATAGGGTTCGATACTTTCTGCAGTTTCAGGCATCTGCAGAGGATTTTGGAACATAACCCCCACCAATAGGAAGGGAGTACCGTATATAGATATAGCAGTCTGTTTTAAGCTTATGACTATTTAACTTTGCATAGAAAAACTCTCCCTTTTTATTCCACCCCTACATTTTAGCTTTTTGATATCATACTTTACATCTTTTTATATTGTGTATCCATTAACAAATTATTGTAGCTATAGCTGTTCTTAATACTTTTGTACTTCAACCTTTATACTAGAGTTGTGGTTAACACACCACCATATTACAGTATATAGTAATCTGAATCTGACTATATACTTACCTTTACCAGTGTGTTATTTTCATATGTTTTCATGTTACTTGTTACAGTCCTTTCATTTCAGCTTAAAGAACTCCTTTTAGCATTTTTTGTAAAGCAGACCTAGTTGTGATGAACTCCCTCAGCTTTTGTTTGTTTGGGAAAGTTTTTATCTTGCCTTCATTTCTGAAGGACACCTTGGCTGGATAAAGTATTCTTGGTTGGCAGTTTCTTTCTTTCAGCACTTTGAATGTATCATCCCATTCTCTCCTGGCCTACAGGATCTTTGCTGAGAAATCTGCTTACAGCCTTGTGTGAGAGGAAATTTTTTTCTCTTACTGCTTTTAAAATTCTCTTTGTCTTTGATTTTAGGCAGTTTTATTATAATGTCTTGGAGAAGATCATTTTAGACCGATATTCTGGGGTGACCTATTAGCTTCATGAACTTGAGTGTCCAAATCTCTCCCCAGGTTTGGGAAGTTCTCAGCCATTATTTCTTTAAATAAGCTTTCTACCTTTTCTCCCTCTCTCCTTCTTATGGGACTCCAGTGATGTGCATATTGTTTTCTTAATGGTATCCCATAAGACCTATAGGCTTTCTTCATTCCTTTTCATACTTTTTTCTTTTTGCTCTTCTGACTGGATAATTTCAAATGATCTGTCTTCAAGGTCACTTATTCTTCTGCTTGATCTAGTCTGCTGTTGAAGCTCTCTATTGAATTCTCACAGTTCAGTCATTGTATTCTTCACCTCCAAAATTTCTGTTTTTGTCTTTTTTATGTTTTCTGTCTCTTTGTTGAAGTTCTCATTTTGTTCTTGTGTTGTTTTCCTGATATCACTAAATTGTTTGTCTATGTTTCATGTAGCTCCCTGAGCATATTTAGAACAATTTTGAATTCTTAGTAGAGCAAATCCTATATATCCATTTCGTTGGGGCCAGTTACTGGAGGTTTACTGTATTCCTTTGGTGGAGTCATGTTTTCCTGATTCTTTATGATCATTGTAGCCTTGCATACACATCTGTGCATTTGAAGCAGTGATTACCTCTTCTAGCCTTTGTGGACTGACTTTGGTGAGGAAAGACCTTCACCTGCAGGTGGGGGCATGCCGGAGTATGCTGTGACCCCAGGTTAGTGGTGCAGGACACCAAATGCCAGGGCCTGTGGTGGCTCTGGGTCTGGGGTGGGGTGTGATGATTTGTTGGATCAGGCCTTGGGGTGTACAGCATTGACAATTGTGTGGTCTTTGGTGAGCACTGCTAGGAGTCCACAGAAGCTTCAAAGGCTATAGAGATTCTTAGCAGCTCCTGCAAGTTTATCAGCTCGGGACCAGGGTATTCAGCAGTAGTGGCCTGAGCCGGTGTGTGCAGACCCTCGACTGCGGGGCCAGTTGCAGGTGCCTGTCAGGGGCCAGTTGCAAATATACACGTAGTGGCGGGAGCCAGGGCAGACAGCAAGGGCTGGGTGCACTGGCAGCAGTGGGAGTCCTGGATGTTGGCGTGCACTCCTGTGGCTGCTGGGTCTTTCCATGGACACGTGGTGGTGGAGGCCAGTGACGGAGATTAGGCCAGGGGCATGCAGGTGCACAGCTAGAGGGGCAGCTGCAGGTGAGCCCAGTGGTGCAGGCCAGTGACGGAAGGCAGGGCCGGAGCTGGGCCCACATGCAGCTGTGGGGGCTTGGCTGTCAATGTGGTTTAACATGGCTACAGGGTCTTGCCATGGTGTACACACAGCAATTCAGGCCAGTGACAGGCCTTAGGTTTAGCTGGTGCTGTGTAAGTGCTCAGCTGGAGGGACTAGCCCTGAGCGCTTGCAAGTTGGTGGGTGTCAGCTGAAGGAGTCTAAGGTGATGTGTTGCATTTGTTCGGGTGTAGAGGCATTGGTTGGCTGCTGGCGGGGGTCCCAGGCTCCTGCAGGGGCCAAGTTGGGGGATAAGGAGTGGGGAGGGACTTGGGCGGCTGGTGTCAGCAAATGCAAATACATGCAGGGCAAAAGCTGGTGAAATTTGCAGGGATCTTCAGCAGCTGTGATGGCCATTAGTTTCTTCAGCGGCGAGAGCTGCTGGAGTTGTTTGCAGAGCAGGTCACTGGGAACTGTGGTTGTTCCTGCTGCGTGGCTGATATTGGTAGCCCCTGCTTTTCTTCTTTGTTCTTAACAGTCTCTGTGTGTCAGTTTTGCTGGTCTCTGTTTGTGGTGAAACACAGGTCCTTCATGTGGTGCCCCTAAAGGCTGGGGAAGCTAGTCACTCACCCTGCTCTCACTTTCTCAGTGAGGGGAAATCTTTCTACCCTCTTGGCACTGAGCAATGCCAGTTTGGGTGGGGGAATGATACAGGCAAATTGAAGCTGTTCGTCCTTCCCTTTTAGAGGAGTTATTCTCAAATTTTTTGTGACACCGTGTTGCTGAAGTTTTTAAGTGGACTCCAGAGCTCTCCCAGAGCTGTTTTTGTTCATGGATAGCTGTCTAGTTGTTGATCTTTATGAGGGGCCAGAGGCTGGGGTCTCCTACACCACCATCACTGTGACATCACTACCCTTGAATCAGAAGTTTCTTTATTCTTTAAACTTTGTTGAATCCCAATTTCTCTTAGCTGTCTATGCTTCATTTCATATATTGCACTTTCTGCCAACTGAACAGGGATCACTTATCACCAGCAATCTGATGGACCTGAAAACAATTAAGTTCCCTTTCAAGCTCTTCAAAGCCAATTACGTCATTTTCTTTAACTATCCTAAAAAAACATACTTAATTGAGTACTTTCATTCTCTCCTCTAGGCACCCCCAGTAGCTAAATAACCAGTAGCAGTAGCTCTAGCATTCTTTTGTTTCCAGTTAAACTTGGAGGTATGATACTTCCAGTGTTTCATGTACTCAACAAAAAATTATTCATTACCTACTGTGTACACATTATGTTGGAACCTATTCTGTAAAATTTAATTAACTGTGACATAGGCATTCTATTTGAGGCACTTATACATTGTACTCTGTTGTAGTTGGTTTCAGTAGATAGACATGGTAGCAAAGAGTTAGTTATAAGTTTGTGGTCTTCCAAAAGATGTCCAAGATTCTAATCCTATTTCTACCACTCATTCATTGTGCTAACTTATATATAACTTGTCTATCAATATGAGTTTTCTTATCTAAGTCTTTTACATTTATTTACTTAATGTTTAATAAAATAGGGGTTAAAAAATAATGACCAAATCACAACCAAGATATCTACGAATTTAACACTTGAGTGCTAGATCGATTTTGAATTTTCCACTCCAGAGCTTAAAGTATGTGTAAGGTTCAGGGGCTGACAAATTGTGACACTTATTTCTCATTTGCTGCATAAAAACATGAGAAAAACGTTTCTGGAAAATTATTCTTAACGCCTTTGTGATTTTTATATTTAAGATAATATAAATATCCCCTAGCATAGACTCTGATGGGTATTAATGTCTCTTGGTAATGGAGCACTTTGTATGTACTAGGTCTTCATATTCTTATCTGATTACATGTTACTATAAACACTAAAGACTATTTGGATTCATTTTACTTATTGTCTCTGAAATGGAAATCTTGAGACTCAGAGCTTCTGTCATTTAACAAGTTGACATGGATCCTAGTGTCTGAATAACTTTGAAAAGTCAATCTTTTACAAAACTTTTTAGACCTAAAAATAGTTATAAAGGCTAATGTTTTTATTATCTAAATCATATTTAATCCTAAATATTTTTCAATGTAATTCTGAAAACATACATTGAAAACTGCAAAGTATTTACCAGTATTATTACCAATATAAAACTCCAGGGAATATTCTATACTTTAATTTATACAAGTTTTTGGAGCCCTGGGTCAGATCTTTATTAAGTTATATTTTTTCATTCTGCTCAATTCGTTAAGAGGCTATATAATTAGCCAGTAAGATGACTAAGTACACAAAGAATTATTTGGCCCAAAATGTCAGTGGTGTCACTGTTGAAGAACCCTGCTGTCTAGGGTTTACATTATACATCTTTAATTTATCACAGCATACCTTCACATAATGTTATATTCATGTGTAGTGTAAGAACCTTAAAACAACATACTTTGGGGCCGGCATGGTGGCGTAGTGGTTAAGTTCACGCACTCCACTTCGGCAGCCTGGGGTTTGCAGGTTCGGATCCTGGGCACGGACCTATGCACTGCTTGTCAAGCCATGCTGTGGCAGTGTCCCATATAAAGTAGAGGAAGATGGGCACAGATGTTAGCCCAGGGTCAATCTTCTTCAGGAAAAAGAGGAGGATTGGCAACAGATGTTAGCTCAGAGCTAATCTTCCTCATACACACACAGAAAAAAACAACATACTTCAATTTCCTCCCATCCTTTGTGCTGTTGTTAGTGTTTGCATGTGGTAATTCCTTCCAGGCATTGCTCAGAAAGTTAATGCTTTTTCTGATCCTAAGAAAAACCAATCGAGAAATTGGAACAGCAGAAAAAAGTATTATAATTCTTCTGTGAGAATTAAACCATAACAATAAACATAGGGGATCTTAAGTGTTCACAGAATCTATTGATGTCAAGTTGAAAGCAAGAGCTGGAAATGATGACACGTGGAGTTGAAAGTTAAGGTTGACATTTCCAGGAACTGAGAGAGAAGTGGTTAGTCTTGCTTGTAGCTGTTGCTCTGTGTTTCGTGGCCCTGTCTACTGTTAATGGTGAGTCATTCTTGCAAATGAGATAAATATTAATATGCTAATGTGCATAGTATACTTACACAAATTCTATGAGTGGTGTTCCAGGAAATGAATATTGGTATATTGGTAGCATGTGGTTTTCAAGAACAACTGTCCTTTTGTAATATACACATTAATTTCTAGGTTCTGTAGGTTCTCCATTACTGATAATCATTTGGAATCACACTTCTATCCTAGTGGTTGAACCTCTGTATTGTATCACCTAGTGTGGTAGTTGCTGCTGCTACTACTCCTGAGCAAGCCATATAGAACTCCCTATCTAATCTGCCGATTTAGGGGGTGAGAAGAATTTATGTTTTATATGTTTAAGTGGTTCTTGTTGTGGAATGTAGTTGAAATTTCAAGAGTATCTGTACTTCAGATTATCTTTTCTGAGGGTGATTCATAGTTTTCTTACTATTAAAATAGGAGTCTGTAATCAAATCCTAGCTTGTTTCTCCCAGCTATTAATTAGATCCATGAAGGATGGAGAATGTCCCTAATAATTGACCATGTATGTGTATATATGTCTTTCTATATATATGTATTTAAGAAGTGTACATTCTTCCCTCCATAACACAAATGAGTAAGAACTTGTGCTCTGGAAACTAACGGACAAGAGTTGGCATATATAATTCTAATTCTGTCACTTTACTACTTTGGCAAGTGTTAACTCTCTGAACCTCATATTCTCCATTTTAAAAATATGTAAAACAACAGGAATAAGAAGATGAATAGCAACTCAGTTCTTGGGGAGTTGAGACCAATATGACAAAATGCATTTAAGGCATAATAGTAGCATTCAGGAAAGGTTAGCATTTATTGTAACTGGCCTGTACAGAATGTAGTCCATAATCCTGGACAAATGGTTATCTAACTACTACTTGCATTCTTTCCTTTCCTTGAATGATTTTCACCCTAACGTGTTAGCATAGGATAGTGACACCTCTGAATGTTGTCAGTTCAGTCATACAGCACTTAACAACAGGAATACGTTCCGAGAAATGCACCAATAGGCAATTTCGCCATTGTGTGAACATCATAGAATGTAATTACACAAACCTAGATGGTATTGCCTACTATACACCTAGGCGATATGGTACTGATCTTATGGGACCACTGTCGTATATGCAGTCCATCATTGACCAAAATGTCATCATGCATAGCATGACTGTAATTGTCCTATGTTCTAACTGTGGTATGCTGTAATATTTATCTTCTCCTTGAAAATTCTGTTGATATTCTCATTTAACTACACGCTGTTTGTTTTGCTTTAGGTCAGAGATGCGTGAGAGTGGAAGACATGGCAGAGAACTTGAAGAACATTTCTGCTTTTTAGCACTTCCTCAGAGTGATGTGGCTGAGATATATCAGAATGGGATAAGTACCAAGGCATCTACATTGAAGATATTAGGAAATCCTCTTCTTGGAATTTATATATTTAGACATGTTGATGTTGCCTTGAATTATGCTCATAGTAGAAGCATTACTGTAGATAGTATTATAATTTTTAAGGTAGGTAGCATAAAACAAATATTAAATATTATATTCAGTTTGCTTTAAATTGACCTGAATATATTTTCTTTTCAATAAGAATTATTAATGTTTTTAAGTTGCAATATATGAAATAAATGGTATTTATCTATCATCATCATCATCATCATTTGAAATTTACCCCTATTTCTGACTTTAGTTGGGTGTGCGGCATAAGGCAAGACTCCAAGTAAGCAAAGGCAGCCTTTATCATCTTTGTCTTCCAATGTATATTTTTTTCTGTCCTAATTGACTTTATTCTCTTTCTCTCTTTTATTCAGACCATGATTAATACCAGAGTGTTTTAAGTATCCTTCTCCAAATAATTGGTTATAATCATTCTGGCTTAAGCTAAAGTTACTAAACTCTTACTGTTTATTTTAGTTAATAGTATTATATAATGTTAATTTCTTAGTTTTCATAATTTTGCCTGGTTTATGTCAGATGTTAACATTAGGAAAAGCTGGGTACAGTTATACAGAACCTCTGAACTATTTTTGCGACTTTTCTGAAACCTAAAATTACTCAAAATTGAAAAAAATAAGTCTTGTAGTTGAATCTTAAGCATCGACAAACAAATTGTTTAAGATATACTTTCTGGGGGCCAGCCTGGTTAAGTTCGTGCTCTCCGCTTCGACAGCCCATTGTTCGCAGGTTTAGATCCCGGTCACAGACAGATACACTGCTTGTTAAGCCATGCTGTGGCAGTGTCCCATATAAAGTAGAGGAAGATGGGCACAGATGTTAGCCCAGGGCCAGTCTTCCTCAGCAAAAAAGAGGAGGATGGGCAACAGATGTTAGCTCAGGGCTAGTCTTCCTCACCAAAAAAAAAAAAGATATACTTTTTGGTTAATTGCAGCTTTGCCAGGACTACTAAAGTCACAGGCAGGCAGGATCCTCAGTTGTATAACAGGATGTGTGTACATCCATGTAAAACCAATGGTTCATTTGGTATAATTCCTTGTATTTTTAGACTTCAAATATTATTAAATTCATAAAGCATAATTTATTTTAATATTAAAAAGTAATACATATTGATTTTAGAAAGTTTAAAATATAAGAAGCTCCAAAAAGCCCATTAATAACCACAGTTAAATTTTTTGTATTTCTATACTTACTCTTCTGTTCATGTATATGGATATGCATGTATAACTAATTAAAATATGTCCTTATTTTATATACTGTATAACTTGCTTTTTTTATTGGTTATAAAATGAACATTGTCCATGTCATTAAATATTCTTCTGTAATACCCTTTTGAATGAGGGTATAGTATTCCACTATACAGCTCTACCATAAATTTGTATAACAAATTTTTTTTTAATTTCTTTGTGTGTGCGTGAGGAAGATTGGCCCTGAGCTAATGTCTGTTGTCAATCTTCCCCTTTTTCCTTGAGGAAGAGTGGCCCTGAACTGACATCTGGGCCCATCCTCCCCTATTTTGTACATGGGACGACACCACAGCATGGCTTGATGAGCAGTGTGAAGGTCCACTCCTGGGATCCAAACTGGCAAACCCCAGGCCGCCAAAGCAGAGCATGTGAACTTAACCACTATGCCACTGTGCCGGCCCCCTGTGTAACAAATTTTTTAATGTTGGGATATGTTATTTGACTCTGTTTCTATACTTTTAAATACTACTGTGATCATTCTTGTACATTTTGACACACACTTATGATTGTTTGCTAAGAATTAATGGGTTAATTCCTAGGTGTCAAATTAGGAATCAAACGTATGTACACTTTTACAACTTTCGATATGTAATACCCACTTGTCCTGAGCAAAGTTGTACTATTTGACATTTCTATCCACAGTGTGTACATATGTCTCTTCTCTCACACCCTCACTAAGTCTGTATATTACACTTTTTTTTTTTCAAATCTTTGCCAGTCTGATAAGTGATGGCTTCTCATTGTTGGTTCAGTTTTTTTCCTTTTTCGTAGTTGTTGCTGACTTGAAACATTCTGCACATATTCATTGACAACATTTAGTGAATTGCCTATTGATATCCTTTGCCGGTTTCTTAGTTTCTTATTTTTTTCTAGCTGATTTTCAAAGAATTATCGATTCATTAAAACATATCTTGAGAGCTAGACTTTTCTCTGTATAGTGTTTTATCGTTTAATGTTTTCATCTTTTTGAATGAACTTTTTATTTTGGAGTAAATTTAAATTTACAGAAAAGTTATAAAGGTAGAATAGAAATTTCCTATATACAATTCATCCAGCTTCCCCTAATGTTAACATTTCACATAACTGTGGCACATTTGTCAAAACTAAGAAACTAGCATTGTATATGTCAATTATATCTCAATTAAAAAAATAAACAATAAAATAAAAAGAAACTAACATTGGTACAGTACTGTTAACTAAACTACAGACTTTATTCAGCTTTTTACTGGTTTTTCCAATAATGTTTTTTCTCATCCAGTATCCAGATGCAGGATACCACCTTACATTTAGTATTGTTTTTAATTTTGAATGAATGTATTAACATATTTAAAAATAACAGTATTAGAATTGCTGACTTCAAATAAAATGTGTACTTGTTTTCATATTAATTGTACTTTCCTCTGCCTTGTCTTTTACCACTTAATTATGTTAATGGGGTTTTTTTTATTTTATACTCACTTCTTTTTGTACAGAATATACATAACTTCTGTTATATACAGAAGTTTTGGAATATTTTACAGTGAAGTCTGTGTTTTTGGTTCATGGTTTCTTGGCACAGGTTTAGAAAAGAATTCTCACTTTGAGATTAAAGATTTGCTTATATTTCTTTCTACAATGTTTGCATTACAACTTGTTTGGTATTTATTTTGGTTTATAGATTAAGAAAGGAATTTAATTTTTTTCGGTTCCATGTCATTTATTGAATAATCTGTTTTTGCTTCACTTATTTCAAATGGTACTTGTAATATTATACTTTATTTTTATAGACGCTTGGGCTTATCTGGGCTTTTTATTTTGTTCAGCTTTTTTTTTCTCCTCTCTGCCTTTTATTGTGGTAGTACCATCCTTTTTAAAAGGATTTAATATCTGGAAGTGTAAGTCACCTGTCTTGCTCCATCATTCTCTATCCTTGACCCCAAATTTTTTTTCAAAAATTTTTTTCAAAATTTTCTGAGCTATTCTTGTTTTGTTTAGCCTTCCAGGTAAATTTTTAGAATAAAACTCATTTCTACAAATAGACTTTCTAAAGTTTTTGTTGGAATTACTATAATCTTAGAGTTTAATTTAGGGGGTTTAGACTGTAATTAAATTAATTTAGGAGTAGGTCTGTAATCTTAGAGTTTAATTTAGTTGGACGTAATTACAATAAGCCATCCCAGTCATTTATCTGGGACATGGATTATCTCTTCATTTGTCTTTCTTTCCCTAAAGAAAGTTAGCCTTACTTTTCTGTTTTGAGTATGAGAATTTCAGGTGTTTTGGTTTATTTTTATATATCTTCTTTTTGCTTTTTTTTTTTAGGTTCTCTTTGGAAAAGTGAAGAAAATTCAGCCTTCAGTGGATAAAAACAAAGTTTCTTTGGATCCTTCGCCTAACTTTGATTGCCATATGTCAAGAAATATGCCTTCTCTAAAAGATACCATTGAGCTACAAGCCTATAGTTCAGCAGTATGTTAACTTTTTGGTTCATTTGACTACTTGAAGGTCACATGCTTCACATTATATGATACAAGACTTAAAATAACTTCTCAAAATATTAAATGAAAATGTCTTAATTCATTCAATATAATATGACCTTAAATAAATAATGAAAGCTATTTTAATATTTTGGGGAATGTTAGTAAAAAAAGTTTCCAAATTTATGTTTAACTTTGTTCAAAGTACAGTGGCTGCTTTTATTTAGATGTTCCATAGATCAATTCCTAACTTGCAGAACATGCCATCTTTTTTTTACACAAGGCTATTTTGAAATAATGTTATTGATCCTTTCTACTTTGCAAAAGGAGAAAAGGCTTACGAATTAGTCATTACGTGTGAAACAGTGATTTTCTATCATGTTTCTGAGACACTTAGTAGACCTTTAATCTTGTATAGAAGATTAAATTATATACAACATATATTATATGTAATTATATGTATGATTAAATGAAGATAAATCTACAAGTATATATATGCTCCCACATATAATACGTATTAAGCTATTATTATTTTTCTAATTAACTTTTCCTGCCAAATAAAATGTAGTATAGTGGTTCACAACATATGCAAAACATTGAACTTTTAATGCAAAAGTACTTTTTAATCTAAAAACAGTTTGTGTCTGCTTCTGCTGATATTGGTAGCCTACCAAGGAAAAAACAAGTGGTGGGGAAAAAAATTCCACACATCTTCAAAAAAACGAGGATTGAAGAAGGCAGGGAGAGGAGGGTATATGGAAGCAGATGAATAAATAACGTCATGTGGTTATATAGTATTTTTTAAAATATGTGCGTATTCAAGTCTGCTAAATTAATCAGCATAAAAATATTCTGTTTCTTCTTTATGTTTCAGGTATACTTCTATGAATACAATATTCTTTCAAAGCCAGTAAATAAACCTAGGCAGTGTCTTCCATATGCAATAGTAACAGTAAAATTTATTGGTCAAAAAGGAGGCAATGGACATTTTATGCCATCTTTGAGATTTCTCTCAACAGGATTTTCTAAGAGAGCTGGTAAGATATATATATCATTCTACTTCAGTAGCATTTGTACTGGTCTTATAACTTCTGAATAGTATTTGCTAATACATTGTGAATCTCAAAACAAAATAGTTGTGCTTTACCTATTTTCGATTTTATATATCTAGAATTATACTGCAGATATTTTTGTGACTTCTTTTGCTCAGTATTATGTTTGTGTGATTCTTCCATGTTGAGATGTATAACTATAGTTTCTTCATTTTAATTTATATATATACATACACACACACGTTATTCCATTTTGTGACTATACACTGTTTCTCTGGGGATATTTGGACACTTTCCAGTTTTTTCATATTCCAAACCTTGCTATTTTCAACATTCATGTATGTTTCTTAGTGCGTATTTGCAAGAGTTTTTCTGTGGGGTGTATATATATCTGCATCAAAAATGTGCAACTTAATCCAAAGACGATGTCAAATAGCTTTCAAAAGTGGTTGTATCAGGTTATGTAATTACTTTGCATCCTTGCCAACACATATGCTTTTTTATTGAGGTCATAATAGTTTATAACATTGTGAAATTTCAGCTGTACATTATTATTTGTCAGTCACCATGTATATATGTGCCCCTTTACTCCTTATGCCCACCCCCCAACCACCTTCCCCTCTGGTAACCACTAATCTGTTCTCTTTGTCCATGTATTTGATTATCTTCCACATGAGTGAAGTTTGTTTTGCGGTGTTTGTCTTTCTCTTTCTGGCTTATTTCGCTTAACATAATAACCTCAAGGTCCATCTAATGATTTTTTTCTTTTTTATAGCTGAGTAGTATTCCATTGTATATATACCACATCTTCTTTATCCATTCATCAGTTGATGGGCACTTGGGTTACTTCCACCTCTTGGCTATTGTGAATAATGTTGCAATGAACATAGGGGTGCATAAGTCTCTGAATTGTTGATTTCAAGTTCTTTGGCTAAATACCCAGAAGTGGGATAGCTGGGTCATATGGTATTTCTATTTTTAATTTTTTGAGAACTCTCCATACTGCTTTCCATAGTGGCTGCACCAGCTTGCATTCCCACCAGCAGTGTATGAAGATTCCCTTTTCTCCACATCCTCTCCAACAGTTGTTGTTATTGTTTTTGTCTTGGTAATTATAGCCATTCTAACAGGTGTAAGGTGAGGTCTCATTGTAGTTTTGATTTGCATTTCCCTGTTGGTTAGTGTTGTTGAACATCTTTTCATGACCATCTGTGTATCTTCTTTGGAAAAATGTCTGTCCATATCCTCTGCCTATTTTTTGATCAGGTTGTGTGTTTTGTTGTTGTTGAGTTGTGTGAGTTCTTTATATATTTTGGAGATTAACCCCTTGTTGGATATAAGATTTGTAAATATTTTCTCCCAGTTGGTGGGTTGTCTTTTTGTTTTGTTCCTGGTTTCCTTTGCCTTGCATAAACTCTTTACTCTGATGTAGTCCCATTTGTTTCTTTTTTATTTTGTTTCCCTTGCCTTAGTAGACATGGTATTTGAAAAGATGGTGCTAAGATTGATGTCAAAGAGTGTACTGCCTATATTTTCTTCTAAGAGTTTTTATGATTTCATGTCTTACCTTCAAGTCTTTAATCCATTTTGAGTTAATTTTTGTGTATGGTGCATAATAATGATCTACTTTCATTCTTTTGCATGTGGCTGTCCAGTTTTCCCAACACCATTTTTTTCTCCATTGTATGTTCTTAGCTCCTTTGTTGAAGACTAGCTGTATGTAGATGTGTGATTTTATTTCTGGGCTCTTGGTTCTGTTCCATTGATCTGTGTCTGTTTTTGTACCAGTACCATGCTGTTTTGATTACTATAGCTTTGTAGTATGTTTTGAAGTCAGGGATTTTTATGCCTCCCGCTTTGTTCTTTTTTCTCAGGATAGCTTTAGCTAATTGGGGTCTTTTGTTACCCCATATGAATTTTAGGATTCTTTATTCTATTTCTGTGAAAAATGTCATTGAGATTCTGATTGGGATTGCATTGAATCTGTAGATTGCTTTAGGTAGTATCAACATTTTAACTATGTTTATTCTTCCAATCCGTTTGCATGGAATCTGATTCCATTTATTTATGTCATCATCAATTTCTTTCAATAATGTCTTATGGTTTTCATTGTATAGGTCTTTCATCTCCTTGGTTAAATTTATTCCTAGATAATTGTATTCTTTCTGTGCAATTGTAAATGGAATTGTGTTCTTGAGTTCTCTTTCTGTTAGTTCATTATTAGAGTATAGAAATGCAACTGATTTTTATAAGTTGATTTTGTACCCTGCAACTTTGCCCTAGTTGTTGATTATTTCTAATAATTTTCCAATGGATTCTTTTGGGTTTCCTATTTATAGAATCATGTCATCCGCAAACAGCAAGAGTTTCACTTCTTCCTTGCCAATTTGGATACCTTTTATTTCTTTTTCTTGCCTAATTGCTCTGGCCAAAACCTCCTGTACTATGTTGAATAAGAGTGGGCACCCTTGTCTTGTTCCTGTTCTCAGAGGGATGGCTTTCAATTTTCCCCCATTGAGTGTGATGTTGGCAGTGAGTTTGTCATATATGGCCTTTATTACATTGAAGTACTTTCCTTCTGTACCCATTTTCTTGAGAGTTTTTATCATAAATGGATATTGGATCTTGTCAAATGCTTTCTCTGCATCTACTGAGATGATCATATGGTTTTTATTCCTTATTTTGTTAATGTGGTGTATCACATTGATTGATTTGCTGATGTTGAACCATCCCTATGTCCCTGGTATAAATCCCACTTGATTGTGGTGTATGATCCTTTTAATATATTGCTGTATTTGATTTGCCAATATTTTGTTGAGGATTTTTGCATTTATGTTCATCAGCAATATTGGCCTATAATTTTCCTTCTTTATGTTGTCCTTGTTTGGGGTCAAGGTGATGTTGGCCTCGTAGAATGAGTTAGGAAGTGTTCTGTCTTCTTCAGGTTTTTGGGAATAGTTTGAGAAAGATAGGTATTAAATCTTCTTTGAATGTTTACTAGAATTCTCCTGAGAAGCCATCTGGTCCTGGACTTTTATTTTTGGGGACGTTTTTGATTACTGTTTTAATCTCTTTACTTGTGATTGGTCTATTCAGATTCTCTTACTTCTTGATTCAGTTTTGGGCAGTTGTCTGCATCCAAGAATTTGTCCATTTCCTCTAGGTTGTCCAATTTGTTGGCATAGTATTTGTTTTTCATAAGTATTCTCTTATAATCCTTTGTATTTCTGTCATATCCATTGTAATTTCTCCTCTTTCATTTCTGATTTTATTTATTTGAGCCTTCTCTCTTCTTGTCTTAGTGAGTTGGGCTAAGGGTTTGTCAACTTTGTTTATCTTCTCAAAGAACCAGCTCTTAGTTTCATTGATCTTTTCTACTGTTGTTTTGGTTTCTACTTCTTTTATTTCTGCTCTAATTTTTATTATTTCCCTCCTTCTGCTGACTTCAGGCTTTATTTGTTCTTTTTCTAGTTCTGCTAGGTGTAGTTTAAGATTACTTATTTGGGATTTTTCTTGTTTTTTAAGGTGGGCTTGTATTTCTATGAATTTCCCTCCTAGGACCGCTTTTGCTGCATCGCATATGAGTTGGTATGGTGTATTTTCTTTTTCATTTGTCTCCAGATATTTTTTCACTTCTTTAATTTCTTCATTGAGCCATTTGTTGTTCAATAGCGTGTTGTTTAGTCTCCACATGTTTGTCACCTTCCCAGCTTTTTTCTTGAGGTTGATTTCTGGTTTCATAGCATTATGGTCAGATAAGATGCTTGATACAATTTCAGTCTTCTTAAATTTATTGAGGCTTGCCTTGTTTCCCAACATATGATCTATATTTGAGAATGTTCTGTGTGCACTTGGAAGAATGTGTATTCTGCTGATTTGCGATGGAGTGTTCTCTATATATCTATTAACATCTGGTCTAGTTTTTCATTTAATTCTACTATTTCCTTGTTGACTTTCTGTCTGGATGATCTATCCATTGATGTAAGTGGGGTATTGTGCTCCTGTACTATTATTGTGTTGCTGTTAATTTCTCCTTTTAGGTCTGTTAATAGTTGATTTATGTACTTTGGTGCTCTTGTGTTAGGTGCATATATATTTATAAGTCTTATGTCCTCCTGGTGGGGTGTCCTTTTTATCATTGTATACTGCCCCTCTTTGTCTCTCATTGTCTTTTTTATCTTGAAGTCTACTTTGTCTGATATGAGTATAGCAACACCTGCTTTCTTTTGTTTGCTGTTAGCTTGGAGTATTGTCTTCCATCCCTTCAATCTGAGCCTGTCTTTGTCTTTAGAGCTGACATGTTGTTTCCTGGAGGCAGCATATTGTTGGGTCTTGTTTTCAATCCATCCAGCCAGTCTCTCTTTTGACTGGAGAATTCAATCCATTCACATTTAGAGTGATTATTGATATATGAGTGCTTAATACTGCCATTTTATCACTTGTTTTACCATTGTTATGTATTTCCCTTGTTTCTCATCCCATGTATTTCTAACTGCTAGTTCAGTTTGGTGGTTCTCTATGATGGTTTTCTCATTATCATTTGTGTCTCTGTTCTGATTTTTTGTTTAGTGGTTACTGTGAGGTTTGTATAAAAGATCTTGTAGATGAGATATTTTCTGATAGCCTCTTATCTCCTTAGTCTAAGCAGGTTCCATCCCTTTCCTCTTCCCCATCTGAGGTATTGTTGTCACAACTTATTCCGTTTTCTGTTGTGATTTTTGAGATTAAAATGACGAGATTATAGTTATTCTTGATGTTTTCCTTCCTTTCATCTTTAATTGTTACAGTTAAGTGCTTGCTAACCTGTTCTGATAGAGAGCTGCAATTTTCTGATTTTGTCTGCCTATTTCTCTCCTTGCTCAAGGCTTTGTAAACCCTTTCTTTATTTTTTCAGGTATGAGGGCCTTCTTGATCGTTTCTTGTGGGGGGGATCTTGTGGCAATGAACTCCCTCAGCTTTTGTTTATCTGGGAAAGTTTTTATTTCTCTATTGTATCTGAAGGATATTTTCTCCAGATAGAGTATTCTTGGCTGAAAGTTTTTGTCTTCCAGAATTTTGAATATATCATTCCACTCTCTCCTAGCATGTAAGGTTTCTGCTGAGAAACCTCTGAAAGCCTGATAGGGGTTCCTTTGTAGGTTACTTTCTTCGACCTTGCTGCCCTTAATACTTTTACTTTGTCATTAACTTTTGCCAGTTTTATTAATATATGCCTTGGAGAAAGTCTTTTTTGCATTGATGTAATTAGGAGTTCTATTAGCTTCTTTTACTTGTAATTCCAGCTCCTTTCCCAGATTTGGGGAGTTCTCAGCTATTATTTCTTTGAACAAGCTCTCTGCTCCTTTCTCCCTCTCTTCTCCCTCTGGATACCTATAATCCTTATGTTGCATTTCCTGAGTCAGATATTTCTCGGAGAATTTCTTTGTTTCTTTTTAGTCTTAGTTCTTGCTCCTCCTCCATCTGCAGCATTTCTATATTTCTGTCCTCTAAATTACTGATTCTGTCCTCCATAATATCAGCTCTATTTTTAAGGACTCCAGATTTTCCTTTATCTCATTCACTGTGTTTTTCATCTCCAATATTTCTGATTGGTTTTTTTATAGTTTCAGTCTCTTTTGTGAAGAATTCCTTCTGTTCATTAATTTTATTCCTGAGATCATTAAATTGCCTTTCTGAGTTTTCTTGTAACTCATTGATTTTCTTTATGATAGCTATTTTGAATTCTCTGTCATTTAGATTGTAAATTTCTATAATGTGAGGATTGATTTCTGGGTATTTGTCATTTTCCTTTTGGTCTGTAGTGTTAATATACCTCCTCAAGCTATTTGATGGGGTGGACTTTTGCCATTGCATAGTGGTAGTATCTAGTCACAGATTCCTCCTGCAGCCACTGGCAGGGGCAGGAGCTGTGTATTCTGAGCCCACCACAATCCTTGGCAGCTGTGCCTGTCTTTCGGAAGCTGTGCCCGACTGGGGCCTGTCTGCATTTGCCTTCTGGCCACTGCTGCTTTACACTTCTATGTGCAGGCGCTCTGGCGGGAATCCCCTGTTCTGACCGACCTCGAGCTGGTTCACCAGGTGGGGTGGAGGGAGGGGTGCTTTCTTTCACGTGCACACCCCCGCTCTGCACTCACTGTCTGCCCCATTGGGCTGCTTGGCTTGGTATGGACACCCCCACGATTGCTTAGCTGCCTCGATGTGGAGCATTCCTCCAGGCTGGGAGGCAACTCCGAGAGCACAAGCGTTCCCATGGAGGGCTGCCCTTTCCCCCTTCCCCTCTCAGAGTTGTGGTTCTGCCACCATACAAGGTCCCACACCTTAGATCGCTGCCGCTCAGGGAGAGAGATGAGATCTCCTTACCTCCTTCCACTGCCTCCCCAGGGGGATCCAGCACCCCCACCTTTAGACATATGGCTATGTGGATCTCTCAGACGTCTGTTGTGTTGTGTGAATGTCCCCTGTTGGTTTATGAATGTCCTTTCCATTGTATCTTAGGGAAGAGAGACTAAGGGAAGAACTCACTCCACCATGAAGCTGACATCATTCCTTCACATATACTTTTTTATTTTTTATTTTTTTATTTTTTTATTTTTATTTTTGTGTGTGTGAGGAAGACCAGCCCTGAGCTAACATCCGTCGCCATTCCTCCTCTTTTTGCTGAGGGAGACCGGCCCTGGGCTAACATCGTGCCCATCTTCCTCCACTTTATATGGGTTGCCGCCACGGAGTGGCTGACAAGCAGTGCATCGGCGGGCGCCCGGGATCCGAACCTGCGAACCCTGGGCTGCCAAGCACGGACTAAACCGCTGCGCCACCGGGCGGCCCCCCACATATACTTTTTTTAAAATGTTCTTTTCTGCCAACCTAGTGAGTGTGATATTTTATCATTTTCACCTCAGAAAACTCTGTACCCTTTTAAAAGCTATCATATCCCTTTCCCCTCATGCCCTCCACCCCTAAGCAGTCACTAGTCTGCCTTCTGTCTATGTATTTGCCTATTCTAAGCATTTCATGTAAGTGAAGTCCTAAATATGTGGCCTTTTGTGACGGGTGACTCACTGAACAGTGTTTTCACGGTTCTGGCATGTTGTAGCATGTATCAATATTTCATTCCTTTTTATGGAATAATATCCTGTTGATAGACAATACTACATTATATCTATCCATTCATCAGTTGATGTACATTTGGGTTGTTTCCACCTTTTGGCAATTATGAATAATTATGCTGTGAACAATCTTGTGTAAGTTTTGGTGTCAATATGTGTTTTCATTTCTCTTGGGTATATAGCTCGGAGTGGAATTGCTGGGTCATATGGTAACTCTGTGTTAACCATTTGAGGAGCTGCCAGACTGTTTTCCACAGTGGCTGCACCATTTACGTTTACACCAGCAGGGTATGAGGATTAGGGTTTCTCCACTTCTTTGTTAACACGTGTTATTGTCTGACTTTGGGGTTATAGCCATCCTAGTGGGTGTGAGGTGAAGTTTTCAAGGTATAAGTTTTACACTTCTTCTGTTAAATTTATTCCTGAGTGTATTATCATGATGATCCTATTGTAAATAGAATTATTTTCTTAGTTTCATTTTGTATTGTCCATTGCAAGTATATAGAAATACTGTTCTTTTTTCTGTATTGGTCTTGTATCCTGCAGCCTTGCTTATCTCATTATTAGTTCTAGTAGTTTTTTAGTGGTTTCCTTGGGGTATTCTACATATAAAATGAGGTCATCTGCAGATGGAGATAGTTTTACTTTTTCCTTTCTGATCTGGATGCCTTTTATTTCTTTTTCTTAACTAATCCCCTGGCTAGGACCTCCAGGGGAATGTTTAATACAAGTGGTGAGAGTGGACATCCCTTGTCTTGTTCCTGAACTTAGAGGGGGAAAGCATCCAGTCTTTCACCAGTAAATATGAGGTAGCTGTGGGGTTTTTTGATGTCCTTTATCATGTTGAGGAAGTTCCCTTCTGTTCCTGATTTGTTGAGTGTTTGTATCATGAGAGGGTATTGTATTTTATCAAATGCTTTTGCTATGTCTTTTGAGATGATCATGTGATTTTTATTCTGTGGTATATTATGCTAATTGAGTTTCAGATGTTGAGCAAACTGCATTCCTGGGATAAAACCCATTTTATATGGTGCTGGAATCAGTTTGCTACTAATTTGTTGGGGATTTTTGTGTCCATATTTGTAAGAGACATTGATCTATAGTTTTCTTATGGTGTCTTTGATTTTGGTATCAGAGTAATACTGGTCTCAAAGAATGAGTTGGGAAGTGTTCTCTCCTTTTCCATTTTGTGGGAAGAGTTTGTGAAGAATTCACATTAATTCTTCTTTAAACATTTGGTGGACTTCACTAGTAAAGCCTTCTGGACCTGGGGTTTTCTTTGTGGGTAGTTTTTTAATTTACTAATTCAATTTCTTCACTTGTTGTGGGTCTGTTCAGACTTTCTGTTTCTTCTTGCATCAGTTTAGTGGTTTGTGTCTTTGTAGGAATTTGTCCATTTCATCTAACTTATCTAATTTATTGGTATACTGTTATTCATAGTATTTCTTTATCATCCTTTTTATTTCTATAAGGTTGGTAGTAGGATCCACTTTTTCCTTTGTGATTCTACTAATTTGAGTCTTTCTGTTTTTTCTTGGTCAGCCTGGCTAAAGGTTTGTCAATTTTGTTGATTGTTTCAAAGAACCGACTTTTGGTTTCATTAATTTCTTTTTTCCTATTCTTTTTCTATTCTCTATTTTTTTAATTTCCTTTCCAGTCTTTATTTCCTAAGTTCTGTTTGCTTTAGGTTTAGTTTGCTCTTTTTGTGGTGTCTTAAGGTGGCAGGTTAGGGTATTGGTTTGAGATCTTTCTTCTTTGATAATATACGTATTTACAGCTATAAATGTCCCTGTAAGTACTGTTTGAGCTGCATCCCTTAAGTTTTGGTATGTTGTGTCTTCATTTTCATTCATCGCAAAGTGTTCTCTAATTTCCGTTTTGATTTCTTATTTGACCCATTGGTTATTTAGAAGTGTGTTGTTTAACTTATATATATATGAATTTCCCAAATTTCTTTTTGTTATTGATTTCTAACTTCATTGCATTGTGATTAGAGAATAAAATTTGTATTATCTTTATCTTTTTAGATTTATTGAGGTTTGTTTTATAGCCTAGCATATGGTCTGTCCTGGAGAATGTTTCATGTATACTTGAGAAAAGTAGATACTTTGCTGTTGTTGGATAGAGTACTCTACAAATGTCTGTTAGGTCCAGTTGGTTTATAGTTTGCTTCATTTTCAATTTTCTTGATGATCTTCTGCATAGTCATTCTATCCACATTATCCCTCAGCTAGAAGGCTTTAAATGGAGATGATAGATAAGAACCTTTCCCCACTTCTATTCCAGCCCATCCATAATCTTACAGCTTATTACTTTAATCAAAAGAGGATGCCTTTGAGGATGAGAAACCTGGGGGAATACCTATGTTATGCTGAAAGTCAAGGCCACATGTGTTGGCTATCAGCATACTCATCTCCCTCTAGAGTACTCTAGACCACTGCTATCCAGGACAGTAGCCATTAGTCACATGTGGCTATTTAAATTTAAATTAGTTTAAGTTAAATTAAAAATTTAATGCCTCAGTCACACTAGGCACATTTTAAGTGCTCAGTAACCGCATGTGGTTTTTGGCTACTGTATTAGATAGCATAGATAAAGAACATTTCCATCATCACAGAATATATGGTGCTAATAACTATTTGGTAGTTTGCTTCATTGATTGTAATTTCATTTTGTTACAGTTTCTTGTATTATTGAAGGTATTAAGTTTATTCTCCATTTTTCATTTGTTATTTGGTGAGAATGCCAAAAATGGGAATAAATTTAAAATGCCTTTATTAAGTTGAAACAAATAGCATAACATAGTGATTAAGGTTCTTCTGCTTATAAATTGTGATCCTGGGCAAATTACTCTTAATCTCACTTCCTCATTGATAAAATAGAAATGTTGGGGAAGGTTAAATGAATTAAAGTGCATAAGGCACTTAGAAAAACCATACCTGGCATCCACACTGAGCATTTTAGAAGGCATTAACATTATGTATATGTTAATATGCATTTACCGTACATTTATGAAATTGAGATCATTAAACTTAAATGATTGGGTTTCTTTTCCCATGTTGGTGTGTATTAATCTATCTTAATCTTTGTAATAGCTGCATAACATTCTGTTTCTAGGGTATTGTTATAGCATATGCACATAGTACTTTTACTATTATAATTACTGATATGCCATATTTATTTAACCAATCTCATATTGATAGATAGGCTTCTAGCTTTCAGCTATCTTGGATTATTGTGCTAAAAATCCTTGTACGTATATCTTGGGTATTTGTGCAAGTGTATTAGAATAATATATGTGTAAAAGGAGATTTGCTGGGCATAGATGATTATACATTACATTTTAATGAATACTATACTTTTACTTTCTGGGAAATTAGTACCAGTTTATACTCCCATGAACAGTATAAAGAAGGCTTACATCTGCAGAGTATTAATTATCCTTCAAAATCTTTGCCACTCAAAAGTTTTTTAATATGAATCTTATTGTTTCTTTAGTGGCATTAGAGATCTTTCTGTGTTGGTTGAGAATTTTTATTTAATCTGTGATCTTGTTCATATGTTTGCCCACTTTTCTATTTTATTGTCTTTTTATTAATCTTTTGAAGATGTCCATATACTCTTTATGTATTCTAATATGTATGTAATTATGTTCTAAGCTTCTCTCATTCAGAATATACTTTTTACCAGTTTATCTTTCTGAGTTTTGTTTATCTCACACTTTGACCTATTAAAATATTTAATTTATATGTAATTGACATCATATTTTTATTTTTGGTTTTCTGATTTCCAGTCATGCTTAAAAACTACTTTCCTACCTTAAGATTATAAAACTATCCCTCCTTGTTTTCTTCCAATACTTTTATGGTTTTTTTTTTTTTTACAATGAAATTTATTTTTAGTATAATGAGGTATAGGGATCCGCTTTTCCTTTTTTCTACTATAGCTCCCACTTTTAAGAACTACATCCCTATTTGTGGTCATATTTCCACTATAGCTTACTGTAATTAAAAGTATAATGACAGATGATTACAGAATTTAGAAAACTTCAACAAAGGTATCTTTTAATGTATTGTGGAAAAGAGCCTCATGGTACTTCCCAGTGATATGATTATAACTTCATATGTGTCATAAATCTCACAAGCAATTTCTCATCATTAATTTTTCTTTTAATATAGGTGTTTCTGTGGTATTACTCAGCTTTGAATGCTTTGTGAACATTTTACTTGCTAAATACATTGTTATAAGTTTCTTTGTTATTACATGAAGTTCTTTATGAAATTTTAAGAATAAATTTCTATAAATTATAAAAGAAAATTTGCTTTTATTATCCAGATTTTATTTGCGTATATTATTTGCAAGAATACTTATTTCACTGTGGAGCAGGGGTGGTGGTTTGCTGTGACTCCTGGGAAGGATTTTGTGGAACCTTTTTGATCTTTTCCCCCCAACCTCTCCACCTCATTCCCTTTTCCATTCCGTTTTTGTTGTCCCATGTTAGAGGGAAAAGAAGCAAGGTAACAGTAGATAGAGGGAGACAGTTTTGCCTATTAATATGTAAATTCTGTCATTAAATATCTGAATATAGGAAATTAATATAAGAAGTATGTAGTCTATGAACATGTTTTTATTTCTATTTATTTTTCTCTTTCTTAGTATTTGTTAGAATTGCAATTGTTTTATGGCAAATAGTTTTTTAGTAAGATTCCTAGACTAGGACAGAGTTTCATGCTATATCATTTATACTTTATTGATTTGTTATTCATCCTCTTCTCTTTTTGCTTTTTCTGCTGAGAACACATTTTAATTATTATTAGGTTATTTGATGAACTTTCAGTTAAAATTGCTCATGATATAGTTTTGTATTAATAGTCTATAGAAACACTTTTTTCTCCTTTTTTCCTTACTTTCTTATTATTTCCACAGAAAGAACATGCTCTCTGAATAACTGTACAGTGGCCAAAAGAATTGGAAAAGGAAAAGATGCTACTGTCATCTTTGAGCATTTCAGGAAACCTGTAGATCCGTTTGTTCAGGAAAACTGTTCATGCAATACACCAAATTCAGAGATAAATCCTCCCAACTCAGATATTTCTAATTCCTATGGAAATGTGCAAAATGGAAACATTTCTGTACTTGAAACACACAGTGGACAGATGGAGCACAATTTAGCAGAATGTAGAGATACTTCCCAAGTACATGCACGAGATTCAGGTCTTTCATTTATTCCCAGTGATACCAGAGAAAGTGTTAATGTTGACCTGTTGTTAAATTTGACACAACTTAAAAATATTTTAAGTGGCCTTTCTGCTGCTCTTCCCCTTCATAACAATATTGACTCAAGCACAGTTATTACTTCAAAACTCATCAAAGACCCAAGACTGATGAGGAGAGAAGAAAGCATGGAAAAACATAATAATATTACAGGTTTAAATGAGATTTTACCATTTGAGAAGAGTTTAGATGTTGTTAATTCAGAAATAAACCTATCATCTATGCCAACTAATTCTGCCTGCTCACCTGAAGTCGTGCCTGGTGATCATGCTATTCTTACTAATTGTTTGGATGCCCCTGGCTTCACAGTTTCTTTTGATGATTCACCATCTCAGGCTCACACCATGGTCTCTAACAGCTATAATGATACACCTTCTAATATAATTACTGTGGCAGGACAGCGTGAGGGCCAAGACAATTTTTCCTTCCCAATGTGTTTGTCAAATGTAATTTCAGAAATTGAGAACCAAAACCACAGTGAGGGAAAAGCCCAGAGATCCCAAGAGAGAAGCAACATCCCACTTGTAATTGAACAAAACAGTGAGCCACATAACTCTTATGAATCAGAGAATACTTTTACAAATGGGTACAATAGTCACATCTCTCAGGAATCACAGGCTTCTGATTTAGAAACTAACTATCAGACTGGTCACCAGATGGCTACAGTTTTTCCACTGCAAAAGAAAGAAAGCATACATGAGTACATTCAAAATATTGGGAAGATGAGACACTTCACTAGCCCAGAAGACAATTTGAAACATGAAGAAAAGCAGAATTTGTGGAAAGAAATTCATAATTATTTTCCTAATGAAACAAAAATCAGTCCAGTAAATAATTACATTTCTTTGCACCAAGAATACAAAGAGGTTGAGAGTCTTGATTCTTCTGGAAAAAATTGTGATCAAATATTAATTACTCAAGAGTTAGAAATACCAAAATCTTCCACATCTACCACAAAGCATAAGTATGAGCTAGATCATCTAGCTTTGGAATTACAAAATAATCTTACTCCGAGAGTAGAGAGCCTTTCACAAAGGCATCCTCAATACTCTTTGGAATATGAAGATAACATTCATTCAAGTTTTGCCATTTCTCAAAAACTAATGGAACCGAAATTGGGAAAACCAAATCAGAATTGTGTTAGCATTATGACTGATGCTTTCCAGGAAGGAAAAGACATTCCCCAGGCCAAAGAACTGCCAATTGATACAGTTATTTCATCTCATGACACTAAAACAGCTCATGACAATTCAAATTGCAACATAGCGAGAGAACATATATGTGTCCTTGGAAAAAATCAAAATGATCCATTGTCATCAGAGAACATTCAAAGAGACTGCAAAGAACCTCCTCAAATTGACGATCAATGTCAAGATTGTACTCAGTTCTGTGATGCACAATTGAACAATGATATACACCTGAATGTTGATTTCAAAGAACAAAGGGATAATGATAAAGAAAACCAAAATGAGGCTAAAGAGGAAGACATTGCTTCGTTTACAGAAAACAACATAGAGAATACATATGGAGATGAGAAGCAGAGTTTTCATACAAACAAAAATTTCACCAATATAGACGAAAGGAGGGAGAATAAAATTTACAATAGTGTAGAAATTCTGAGTTCTGAAGGTTTTTCTACTACATTTAATCTGACTTGGGGAAAAAAATATGTATCAACAGAAACTACATTGTTAGAAAGTGGAGATAGTGTCAGTGTCGTAAAACAAAAAGATACTCAAAATACTGGAAGGAATGTAGAGCATTTGGCTTCTACAACCTTTCCTGTGATTTCAGATTCTTCAGTGCACGTAGCCTCAAATGCTGCAGTACAGATAGCTGATACTGTGATGCCTGCATTAGGCACAAATCATGAATATCACCAAAGATACCAGTTTAAAGAAACTTGTTCTTCTGAGAGTCCAGATTTTGGTTTGTTAGTAAAACATAGGGTTTCTGATTGTGAAATGGATGTGGATAAAAATAAATTACATGACTCATTTCATCAGTCAGTGAGTGACAACCCAGTTCTTCAAAGTTTCGAATTGGAAAATGAGATTGAAGTTGGATCAGAACAGTGTGATGATGCTTTTCTATTTCAACAAGGTATTCATAGCCATGGAATTGTACTGTGTGAGGACTTTGAGGCCTCATATGAGGCTCTGAAATCTCGTATAGATTGGGAAGGCCTATCAAGAAGCGGTAATGGGGAGACGGAAGTTTTAAAAAGCACCACAAGAAGAGAGAACAGTGATCAGCATTACTCTGAGGAAAGTAATTGTTTTTATTCCACTACACAAAAAAGCAAAGCACAGCTCTTCAACCCAGTTTTACTTCCAGATCTTCAAGTGAGAATTACTAATATATTTATTCCAGGAGACAGTCCCACTGTTGAATCCCTTGCATTGAAAGATAATTTTTGCAAATATGTCACTGAAGCCACACAACCAGAAATAAATGAGGAGGAGGGAAAAGTTCCAAGGTTTAAAATTTATTCCCACTGTTCGGGTGAAAATTTAGATTATCCACATGAAGATGAATTTGATAACATGAAGCATGAATTAGAACCAGGGAGTAAATCTGAAACCTCACTTTCCTTTGACTTGAGTCGTAATACACATGCGGATCACATGTCTGAAAAACAAAACAGTGGACCCGTGGTTACTGAACCTTCTAACGTCACAACAGTAAGTAACAAAAGCAGATGTTCCTTGACACAATCAAAAACTGATTGTATTGATACTAGAAGTAAAAAGTACACAGAATCAAGAGTTAGCAAAAGAAAGCCACAAACACCTTTTAGGGACCAGAACATACCACGTAAAGATTTAAGACATCACGAAATTAGTGGGAAGAAGAAGAGGCCACCCAGTCAAGTCTCATCTGAATGTTTTTCTTCATTATCCCAAGGACGAATTAAAACCTTTTCGCTGTCAGAAAAACACATTAGGAGCGTCCTGGATATTCTAAATAGTGAAGCATCTTTATGCAAAAGCAAACGTCTTTCCAGAAGACTTGACAGAGCTGTTCTTCACTTAAAAAAAGCTCATAGAAGAGTTCACACATCTTTGCAGCTTATAGCTAAAGTGGGAGAAAGAAGAAAAGGCCCATTACCAAAATCATATGCAATAATATGCAATAATTTCTGGGAAAGTTGTGACCTTCACGGTTATAGTTCTGTGTCTGAAAGAAGATATTATTCTACTAAGAATTTTTTGTCAAAAAGAAAATATGACAAACCAGGAGAAAAAAGAGCTTTGGGATTTGAAGTTGATAAATCATTAACTCATGTATCAAAGCACAAGTCGTATAAAACAAGTGGAGAGAGAATTACACAGTGCCTTTCTAAGGAAAATGTGGCCAGCAGTGTCTCTAGAAGTCATACCACTATTCACGTGAGAGAATTTTGTGATCAAGAGTATCCTGAATCACAGTTACCTCTGTGTTCCACATCCCAAAGTACAAGTCAGTCAGCTTATAACAGTAGCAGTATGAGAAATCCAAGTTCATCCGAACTTCAGCCCTTTTCTGGAAAAACTGGGTGTCTATTTTCCCCAGAGTGCCCAGATGAGAAACTAACTAAAAAAGAAAATCAAACTGACAAAAAGTTTTTATCTAACATTAGTAAATACGAAAAGCTTGAGAACCATTCAGCACATAATATTAAGGAAGCAACAGAAGAAAACAATTCTGAGGCTAATGAAGAAATAAATAAAAGTAATTCAGTATCATTAAGTTGCATAAAAGAAAACAATGTAAGTTTTAGCACAGACAAAAATTATGATGCAACTTGTATGACTGACACAAAGGTGAAAACTGACATAGTTATTTCAGTCTTAGAATCAAATGTGAAGCACTTTTTAGATGTTGACGTCTACAAACCAGATAACCTTATTTTATCTGGTTATAAAAGAAACCTGGAAGTAAATTTTCCTGTAGAAAAGTGGATAGCTCCTAATGAGAGCTCCGAACCAGGCATTATTACAGGAAACTTCCTTATGGACCCGTTAAATCTAACTCTGATAACAAGCAAGAAGTGTAACATCATTCCTCAATTGTTATCAACCACTTCAGTGACAGATAGTGAGGGAGAATCTCACTATTTGGATGAACAGAGAATTTTTGCTGTAGATTCTTTTGCAACATCCACCAATGTACCGCATTATCAGCAAGGATGTGGTGAAAAGGAACTTCTAAAGACAGAACAATGCTCTTCAAGTAATTGCTTCCATATAGAGGGGAATGAAACAGATGTTATTGAGAATTCTGAGTGGGGTCTCACATCAGTAAATGAAGAAAGTAAATGTCATGGGGAAAATACAATGAAGAAACTATTCTCCAGTGATAGTTCTCTGCTCTTAAAAGGTGATATAAAGGATTCTTCTTCAAAAAAATGTATTGCAAAGAAAGACATTCAGGACAGACCAATGTGGAAAGTTAAACAAGCAGAAAAAGCAAAAGACTTAATTCACAAAAAAAGTGTGACTGAAGAATCAACTGTTAAGACTGAGCACAAAAATCAAAAGAATAGCATCTTAGAAGAATCCTCCTGCTTAAGTGAGAAAACAATTAAAAATAACTTGATCGATTCTCATCTAAGCGTTAAAAATGCTACTGAGGCAGTCTCTTTGAATAACACAGTTTCTAATCAGCTTAACAAAAGAGAGAAAGAGCAAGGAGTTAAAGTTAGTAATGACTCTCATTCTGACTCTACATTGCATTCAGAAATAGCCTGTAATTCCAAACCAGGCATTATAGGAGTGAGTCATATGCCTATTTTACATGCCCACTCTGAAACTTCCAAAATCACTACTACTCAGAAAAAGCCTACATCATACATGAATGAATTAAAAGAAAAACATTGCTCAGCTAATCCTTCGGCTCTTATAACTAGGCTTACTCACATTTTGAGGAGGGCAGATGAAGCATCCTCTTTGCAGACTCTTCAGGAAGAAACTAATGTTTGTCGAAATATTCTCCCTTTATTTGTTGAAGCATTTGAAAGAAAGCAGGAATGTTCAGTTGAGCAAATCTTGATTTCAAGAGAACTGTTGGTAGAGCAAAACCTTTGGAATAATTGCAAACACAAATTAAAACCGTGTGCTGTTGACTCCTTGGTAGAACTCCAAATGATGATGGAAACTATTCAATTCATTGAAAACAAAAAAAGGCTCTTAGGAGGTGAACCGACATTTCGAAGCTTGCTTTGGTATGATGAGTCATTGTACAGTGAGCTGCTTGGCAGACCACGTGGATTTCAACAACAATCCAATTTCTATCCTGCTTTTCAAGGAAGGTTAAAATATAATGCGTTCTGTGAGTTGCAGAACTATCTTGATCAATTAATTGAATTGTTTGAAGAAACCAAAAGGGAAAACAATTCATACTACGCATTCTTAAAATACAAACGCCAGATTAATGAGTGTGAAGCAATAATGAAGCATTGTTCTGATTGCTTTGACTTTTCTCTTTCTGTTCCATTTACCTGTGGAGTTAACTTTGGAGATAGTTTAGGAGACCTAGAAACCTTAAGAAAAAGTACTTTAAAACTGATCAGTATGTATGGAGACTCTCCTAAAGTTGATTCCTATCCAGGAAAACAAGACCATCTGTGGATTATCATAGAAATGATCTCCTCAAAAGTTAATTTTATCAAGAGCAATGAGGCACTAAGTATTAAAATATCTCTTTATGGTTTGGAACATATCTTTTTTGATGCTGCAAAAAGTCTTGTTTGGAAGGAGAGGAGACAATCTCTCAGCAAAAAATACTCAGGAAAGAAGAACAAAGAAATGCTACTCAGAATGAATCAATCTGCTTTTTCTAAGTTGCAGAAGATATATGATACATTGTCTAAAGATTTAAACAGTGAACAAAATTCCAATATTGGGCTTGAGGAGAATACTAGAATTGCTTCCAGAAAGTCAGATGATCTAATAAACAAAGCAACAGTTAGCATAGAAAACTGTAGGTTTAACAATACTTTGCTTTCACACCCAGATATCTGTTGTATTAGTGAAATATTGGATCAAGCTGAATTTGGAGACTTGAAAAAATTACAGGAACTCACTTTGAGGTGTACCAATCACTTAGAAATTTTGAAAAAATACTTTCAGTTGCTGCAAGAAGATAATGTAGATAATATTTTCATCACTGAAGAAAATGTTTTGGACATGATGAAAAACCACAACCATGAGGCTATAATTTTAAAACCTGCAGCCATTGAAACCTATATTGAAATCGTCATGCTGTCCGAAACAATTCATTTTCTTAAAAACTCAATGGCAAAGAAACTAGACAAACAAAGGTTTCGAGGTATGCTTTGGTTTGATTTGTCACTTCTTCCTGAGTTGGTTCACTGCCAAGAAAAAATGGCTTCTTTTTCGTTTCTTAAAGATAACTCAGATTGCCTTTGGAAAGTGATAGAGGCTTCTGTTTCTGAACTTAAAAAAGATGTGGATATTATCTACAAATATAATGAAGCTGTTAATTGCTCATATGCTCTTCATTTGTTCTCAAGAGAACTTGAAGAACTTTCAGAAATAAAAAAACTTATAAAGAAATCTCAGTATTCTGTTTCTACATATATTGACTTTGTGCCTTATACAGCATCCATAAATTATGGAAGCACTCTGACAGAGTTAGAATACAACTACGATCAGTTTTCTACACTGCTCAAAAATATAATGGCTGCCCCTCGGAAAGATTTAGGGAAAATGGCCCATGTTATGAAAGTCATGAAAACTATTGAACATATGAAGATAATATGTGCTAAAAATGCTACATTAACCATTTCCTTTATCCTATGCCAAATGCTTCATAACAGAAAGCAGACTTTACAACTAAAGAGAAAAGAAAAAATGAATATTCATGTAAAACCTAGAAAGAGTATCAATAAATCCAGTAGTTGTTTGAAGGGGCCCTCAATCTCAAAGTGCATAATGAAAAACAGTTCCAATTCCTCTAAAAAACGACCTATCACTGGAGACAAATGGGAAGACTCTCAGGAACAAGAAAAAAATATTACTGTTTCCGGTTGTAAAAAACAAAAGGTAACGAATGTTTCAAAACAAAATCTATGTAAGCATTCTTTCTGAGAACAAGTCTACTCTTTAAGCAAACAAGTAGTTTGCAGAATTGTAAACATTGAGAATACCGTAAATATTGCCTTGTAAAATGAATTTACTAACTAAAGTATTGGATTAAACAATTCATATTATCTATAAAGTGATATAAATTATTCTAATATATGAGATACCTTGCAAATGTTTACTTTTAAACTTACAAATTAATTATTTAATTTAGAAAACATTTCTTGGAAGAATGTGAATTTTAATAACTTCTTAAGGGAAAGTCTAATAATATGAATGTGAGGTGAGTTGAGTGAGTGACCAAGTATTTATTGAGTAGCATTGTAAATAGCAAGGCTATACCCAGTGTAGTGAATGTTAAAAACTGGCTAATGGAGCCTGTGTTCTTAACCATTATCATCCATGTGGAGAAATAGGACAGATATTTTTAAATAGATGATTATGAAGGAGAAGTCCTACATAAATACATTTTATTGAACAAATTTTATACAGTATTTATTATGTACTTGGCACTGTTCTAACAATTGTACAAATCCTTATTCACAAAATCCTTATGATGTAGGCACTATTATCTTATTTTAAAGGTATGGAAACTGAGGTGTAGAAAGGTTAAATAACTTCCCAAGGTCACAGAGTTAGTGAATGGGAGACCCCAGATGTAAAACAGGCAGTCTAGCTCCAGAGCCCATACTAACAATTGCCTTACTCTACCCTCAGAGGCTTCTCTTAAAATTTTGGAGGCATTTCTGAGAAGTAAAGAAAGAAACCTATATGCAAAATGAAAAGTAGAATTCCTTCTCAGCTTACTCTAATTGAATTCATTAGTTAAACTAGTTTAGAGACTAGGAAACTAATCATCATTTATTGCACTGTTTATAGCAAAATGCTTAATAAACAACCAGTTTATAAATATACTTTTAAAACACAACAGGAACACAAGTTGCGTACTCCGTATCAAGAGTATAATGAGGGTGATACTAAAAAGGTGTTGTAAGTATTAAGAAAAGCAAAAAAAAAAAAATCAGATTGTTAGAGAAAGTTTATTTATTAATTTCATGGAAGAACACAGACCAAAGCTTTGCCTTAAAGGAAAAAACATCAGATGAAGGTAAAAATGAAGAGGGTAAGTTATGGAAAATATATGAGCAGACACAATGCTTATTGACATTATTTGAGAAATGAGTTTAAAATTAAGTCTAGAGCAAAAAATTTAACTTAGTGGGCAAGAGTAAGCTATGGATGGAGAAGAATATTGTTTTAGATTATAGAATGTCTTAAATATAGGGCCAAGGAGTTTGAACTTCGTTCCATACATATTGAAGAGAGGTGTCCTGTGAAATGTGTTTTTTCAATGAATTAAAGAGTAGAGATTCTGAGTACAATTAGAAGTAGTTAAGTCATCCAGGGCTTAGAAAAGGGGCTGTTTTACAAAACAGGAAAACTCATATTTGATAGACATTACCTCCAATGGGTCTTAGTGACTAGTTTACTGAAAAGGGTATAAAAGAGGGAGCAGTCATAAATGGACTCCGATATTTGTTATAAGATGTGGAGACAGAATGTTGCAAATTGCTTTTTAAAAAAGTTTCTCCAAACATTTATGAAATATGGGAAGTTCAGCAGAGTTACTGGTTTTTGAAGGGGAGGATCATTAATGAATGTAGTTTTAGGCAATGCATTTTAGATGATGACAGAACAAGCAATTGCAAATATCTAATATTAAAATAAATATTTATATGATGTTTTAAACCATCACCAGTGTTTTTCTTTGTATCTTTTAAACATAGATTAACGTGAAAGATGTCACAAAAATCAAGAGAGAAAAGGCAGCATTCAAGCATCCGAGGTAGGAGTTGCCATCAGCCCCATCTGAAGAAAAACTAAACAAAACTGAGTGCATATTAAGACTAAAACATTTATTTATATATCTCTGTTGGATCATACATGTAACTTGGGGAACAAGAGTAAGCTAAGGGGGAGAAGAAGGTTGTTTCAGATTATGCAGTGTCTCAAGTGAGGCCTAAGGAGTTTGAACTTCATTCTGTAAGTATTGAAGAGTAATGTCCTGTGAAATGTGTTTTTTCAATGATTTAAAGGTAAAGAAATACTTAGTACAGTTAGAAGTAACAAGTCAGCCAGTGCTTGGAAAAGAGTGATGTTTTACAGAATAAGAAAGTAAAATTCATATTTTACAGACATTATATACAGAATTGATGGGGTTTAGTGACTGGTTTACTAAAAAGGGCATAAAAGAATAAGACAAGTGGTTAGATTGAATTTTTTAAATTTAATGGGTTTCATAGACCAGTCACATTTCAAAATTGGTTAAAAAGGTATAATTGCCAATTTATATAACTAAGTGGAAACTTAGTCGTAAACACACACCCATATTGTAAATATACTACTATTTCATAAAAGGATGTTTTAACACCATAATATAAGAAGAACATGATTTCAAAATAAAAGCTAGTTCTTTAAACTGAATTAATTATTTTTATGAAAAACTCACTACATTATTTATGTTTCTCATTTTGACATGAAGTGGCACTACTGGACTTGTTGACCATCTGTTGTTTCATTCAACTCTGTCAGATTTTCAATTTATGACAAGCTTTATTTTTTTCTATCTTTTTTCCATTTTATGAAGGAGAATGAGTAATTATAATAAAAGATAAGCATCCTCATTTCTGTCTTATTTGGTTTTGCTTCTTTAAATACAACATTTTATATACTGCATTTCTAGAATCCTTCTCCTGGCACATATGACTCTTGAAATAGTTGTGTAGGGGCGTGAAGATGAATAAGCTGTTACAGGGATAACGTAAACCAGTTCTATAATCGTATTAGTTTTGGTAACTAAGTATAGGTGGTATTTGCTACTCAAAGAATTAAACTATGTCTCACTTAGCAGGAAAATGAACTCTAATATAAGGTTAATATAGGTGATATCTTCATGGAAGAATATTCTCTAAGAGAACACATAAAAGGACAGATCATACAAGCAGCTGTCAATCTGTAAGGCCGAGACATCGTGGAAACAATCATTGGAAATGTGATAAAGTCAAAATTATGCTTTCTGGAAACTCTGTCAAAGTATTATATGGTGTTGGATGACAATGTAGGTTGTCATTAATGTAGTGCCTTTTAAGGAGGCTGGATTAAGTAAAATATGGGGCTTTTAGTGTCATGAGTGGGATATACCAATTCCAGGTCAAATATTGATTTCTGTTGACTGGAGGAGTGGTTACTTCTTTTTCGTTTTCAATGTTTTCCACATGTAATTCAAAGAATTTGATGAGACACCAAAAAATATAATTGTCTTGGGGGGATCTGTATTAGCTGTCTGGCTCTAGACATTCCCATGATGGGTGCTTTCTTCAGCCTGCTTGTGACTAAATTTAGGTTAGAATGCCAAGGATATTAAATTGGCAAGATATTTTGGAGGTCTGCTTTTCTTATTCTCAACTTTGAACAAACAGAATATTTTAGTAGTTCGTGATAACAGAAGATGATCTTCTGGGGGGGTGGGCACAGCTGGTAGTTTCACTAGTTACATGTATCCATTTACAAGTAAAGGAGATCGTCATCAGGTTGGAGGTATGTGAATTAGAAACTACACTAAAAAATTGAATAATGATAGTTTCCTACTTCTGAAAGCCTCTATCAGGAAAGTCCAAAGCTAAAATAATTTATTACAATATTGGCAGCACCATATATGTCCAGATGTATTCGAAGTGTATTTGAAATGTGGAGCATATCACCTTCAGCAGGAAAAGTATCTAAATTCAAACCAAGGGAGTAAAACTGGGGAAGTACATTACTTTTGTATACTGCCAATAGAAAGAGAAAATGTAAATCTTAAGAACTCTTCTCCTGAATAAAAATTTCAAATATATATTTGTATTAAAATTTTGTGACTCTGTATATTTAAAGTTGTTTGTATTTATGTGTTACACTTAATAGGACTACAAGAGCTCATCCCGAAAGTGAAAATGAAATAGGACCAAGTTCATCTGACAATCTGAAAAGAAACCATGTATCTCCAAAAAAGGTTGAAATGCAGAGATCACTACCCGGCTCACTTTTACCTTTAAAGAACCTAAAAGATACTTGCACATCAAAGTCAGAGGGCAAAATAGATTTAGCTGATATTTCATCTGATACTTCAGAAGATTTTACTGGACAACAGGGAAACTTAAATAGCATGAAGAAAAGAGATGTGAATTTTAGTGCTGCTGAAACAGAGAGTGATGAGAAAGATTGTTCTTTTGCAATTTGTGACCAAAAGAGTGTGGCTGGCACATTTTCAAAAGACCATGAGACACCTTTGCAGAAATTTTTTAAAAATTCCCCAAATCCTACAGAAAAATCTTGTCCCTCAGACTTAAAACCAGGTGTTTCTCTTCTGCCTGATGCATCAGTGCTCTCAAAGCCTGTTTTTCGTTTTGTGAGGGATATCCATCCCAATTTAGAAATGAATGACACTGTTGTTGAACTTCAAGATAATGAAATACTAAATTCATCTTTTAAAAATTCTACATGTACCAATTCTCCAGAACCCATATTTATCCAGAACAAAATTCCTGTTCTGCAAATAAGTAAAACACAGCCTGCAAAAACTGAGTCAAAAGAAAAATATATGAAGGATACATTGAATCCCAGTATTTTACCTGTTGGAGCATCTGGGAACATAACACTTAATGTGAATCAGACAGCAGAGTATTCTTTTCCTGAACAACAGAATAATGAAAATTCAAAAGTCCTAACTCAGAATGCTGCAGCATATTGGAATGAACTTCCACAGTCTGCATGTACCCCAATATATAATTCTTCTGAGCACTCATTTGGAACTTCATATCCTTACTATGCTTGGTGTGTGTATCATTACAGCAGCAGCAATGGCAGTTCCATTACCCAGACATACCAGGGGATAACATCGTATGAAGTACAGCCATCTCCTTCTGGGGTATTGACTGCAGTTGCAAGTACTGTCCAAAATACATATTCTAATCTTTTGTATTCTCAATATTTTGGTTACTTTGCTGGGGAGCCACAAGCAAATGACTTTGTGCCAGTGAATGGGTATTTTCAATCCCAAATGCCTGTTTCTCACAATGTTCAGCAGCCGATTTTTTCACAGTATGCTTCCTATCAGCCATTACCACCAGCTGCATACCCTTACCCTTCTGATTCAGGTGTGCTTCCAGAAGTTCCTTGGACTTCTGGTGAGTTGCACAAGTTTTAATGCTTGCTTCATTGAGTCTTTACTTTTATCTTTGTACATTTATGTAAATGGAGTTTACAACAGGTGATATATAGCAGTCATTTTTCTGTGCACATTCATAGAATTGTTCAAATATCAGGCAGAGTTGAATTATGTTGTCAGATGGAAATCTAGTTGTCAAAGGTTGGAAAAAAAAAAAAGAATTGGTAATATCACTAATCTGTCCTTCAGTAAAACCCAACTTTAGGGGATAGTTAAGTAAATTATAGTTAATCTATGCTGTGAAATATGATTCAACTGTTAAAGGGTTTATAAAAATTTTTAATGGCAGTTTTTAAAACTGTATCATATAAATTTACCTATGTAAATAAAGAAATGCACACAAATACCGAAATGAAATACACCAACATTCTAACTTTGTCTGCCTCTGGGTGATAAAATGTAGGGTATGTGGAGAGTGTTTTTCTGTGCTTCCTAGATTTCCCACTGTGAACATACATTATTTTGATAAAGGGAGGGAAAAAAGAGAGAAAAACCAAGATGGAGAAAGAAACTTCAATCAGATAAAGTAACCTTTTTTCTTCTCGGTGTTCTAGTATAATATCTTGGTGTAAGTGAATGGAGTTCATTGAAATGTGTTGATAGAACAACTTGGTAGTTTGCCACTGGGACTTGAAAATTTTTTTCTTAAACGTAATTCTATTTGTAAAATATCATGATTAGAATATAGATTTTTAAAATTAAAATGTATATTTACCAGAGTTAAAGCAAAATTTTAAAAAATTAATAATTCTGCAAAAACTGCAGTTATCCATTACCACCCAAATATTCTACTGTCAGAGGTAAAATGTACTGGAAGTAAAATTAGAGAGTCTCTTTTAAATTAGAAAGTTGTTTCCCAGTGCTGGGTTCTCTTACAAATGAATAAGTAGAAAAACTTAATTGAATTAGTTGACTCATTCATTTATCTGAATTGGACAAGAAGTAGCCTGTAAACATAGTTCTATTTCTAATTAAGAAATCTAATCACAGCAGCACCTCTACATTGGAGTTGCCACTGGCATCCTATAACCTATAGGATAAAATTCAAATAGGTTAGCTTGGGATGCAGGGCCCTTCACAGTCCTGTATCTACAGCCTCATCTCCCACCACTTCCACCTCTGTATTCAAGCCACATTGAACTTCTTCCTGGTCTCCCCTGTGACAGTTCCTCATGTAGTTCCATAGTACTTTGTGTGTGCGTTTCTCACATGATAAGGCATGTGAGATTTATGTGCTGTCATAATTGTCTGTGTATCTTTCCCTTCCCTCCCTGCTCCACCAAATGAGTTTAAACAGAACTGGAAATTTTTCACTTAAAACAGAACCTGAAGAAAAACTAGAGAGGGGAGAAAGAAGTAGGAGTTGGAGTGGGAGAGTATATGACTGTGCTTTTTCCTTTTTGATTAATTTGATACATTGCTGCTGCTGCTGCTGCTGTAATGATAAACACACCAAGCATAGTAGATGGGCAAACCTGTGAATTAAAGTAGACTTTAATTTCTGAAATAGAAAACCTTGTATGTAATAGGTAAGCTATTTTGATGATAAAGATCTCTCTCAAGCTATCAATCAAGTCTAGCTTTGATTCTCAAAAATTTTAATTGTTACCTCCTTGGTTATATTAGTCAAGTGAAAATAAAAGGAGAAGAAACAATTACCTACTTATTATAGTATCCAAAAGTAACTCTAAAACAATTAGGAGGCAGTAAGCACATCTTTTAGTTTTCATAAATGCAAATAATCCATGGAGAACACCTCTCACACTTTCAGGAACTACATCTTTCTAAAGATGTGAAAATCCCTGTGACCCACTTATTGCTGTTTTGCTCACGATGCTTGTATTTAACACCATAAATGGAACTAAAGAAAGGGGCTAAGTGAGCCCTGTGTGCCAGACACATTACATGCTTTGTTCCATTTAATTCTCACAAGATACCTGAGAGAGATGTCTAGAGATATTGTTCTCTTACAGATGAGGAAACTACTCGTTGGAGAGCCTTAAATAACTTTCTCAGGGTCCCATGGCTAGTGAAGGGCAGATGTGCAATTTGAACTCTCTTGGCTCTAACTTAACTCAGGTCTTTCCACTATACTATTATGTACCCTTAATTTGCATCATTAACTTATCTCAAATCTTTGTGTTTTTTCCTTCCAGTTCCGTGGCAACAAGAACCCTTTCAACCAGGACATTGAAAATAGTCTTCTGTCTACTGAAATAAAAGAGATTTAACAAGTTTTTCCAAGTATCTTTTGCTTACATGTTTTTTTATTTTAACACTTTTAAATATATGTAAAGGTGGGAGGAATTATAAAGCATATAGCCCTTTATAAACTGTTTAAATGCAACAGTGTATCATCTAATGCAATAGGAAGTCAATTTCTGACATCTAAAATACCAAAATTATTTCTATGCGATTATTTTAGTGAACTGTACTAGGCAATTTTCAGTACCCACCTAGCCATCAGAAACAATGATATTTTGAAATTTATTTTTTGAAATGTTGCTGTCACAGCTATTACAGTTACATAAAGATTTTCACTGAGATTATTATAATGGAATAAGGAAAGTAAATGTTACATTCGGTAAAGCAATAGTAGTAAAATCTTTAAAACAAGATTTTTGTTTCTGATAATTTTTGATACATTGTTTATGGTAGAGTTGCGCCATTTGACTTAAAGAATTTTTTTTTACTTGGATTGGTCATCAGACCAATAATTTTATAATTCTTTAATACTTTATTCATCTAATTTACAATTCTGTGTCTCATATGACAAATTTATTTAATTTCAATATTTTCTAATTTTTCCTTGTAAAATATATTTTGATGGAGAACTTGATTTGCATATTTTTAGTGTTTGTCCTTGAGTAGAGATTTTTAAAGTATTATAGTCGAAGGAGTTTTACTTCATATATTGAAATTAATGCGCATTTTAGCACCTTTTTCCATAGGAGCTCTTTCCACAAGATTATTTCTTTTGTATTTGTATTTCACAATTTAAATGGTTCTTTTAATGGTTTTGTAGGAAATAATGTCTTTAGCTTATGCCATTAGTCATATTTCAGTAGTTTAAATAACGCAGCACAAATAGAAGTTTTTTAATGCTGTGGTCATAGATTTCTTTTTCCTTTTCAACATTCCACAAAAGTGAAAAACGTCTTCATAATAATCATCATAGAACAACAGGGGTGTACTGTGTAACTATGGTCTTCAGCAACCTCTCTGCCCACCAAGAGGCATTCCTGTTTTCTGTAAGATCCCAGTCAGAAAGATCCCTCACAACTGGGTAGACCTTTCTCCAGTGCTAGTGGGCCCTAAAATGTGACAAGAGATTTGCATTGGCTAAATCTAAACAGATAGCTAGCAAAGCTTCAGTGTTTTCTCAGACTTTTTACGCTAGCAAACTTTTTTATATTATCTAGCACAGGCTTCCAAAGAGAGTGTAATTCAGCCCAATTTATTGTAGAGTAACTCATTTTTCAATTTAGAAAAACTCTAAGAACCCTCAGGTTAAGTCTTTTTAGTCACATTAACCAAACAGGATGGAATTCAGAATACTTAAGGGCAAGTCAAGCAAAGAACTGCAACTGAAAGAAATAAGGAGCTTGAAAGAGACTACAGAATTAAAGCAGTGTCGAAATAATGTATATTTTTTTGTCCATATACTTTTATTTGAAAATAGTCTGCAAAAGTCGGAACTCCTGAATAGGTATAAAGCAGTAATATTAACTATTATTCAAAAAATGACTTTGCCTCAGCCATTTGATTTATGTTTGGTTATGGAAAGATGTTTCAAATTTATAATTTAAAATGTTTCTATTAGGTAAACCAAAAGTTAGATATTCTAATTAAGGACAATTTCTTTAAACAACTTTCAGATTCTGTTGATATTGTCTTTGTGATATTTTTATTTCATGAGATTTAATTTCTTCAAAAAAAAGAAAATGAAAAAAACCTTATCTAAATATTGTTACATTTAAAAATCTGCACTTTGAAACAGAAGATGAAAAAAATTTTTTTTTCCCCTCAAGTATGTGTTTTTGGTTCTAAAAATAAAAATAGAACAAATTAAAATTTGAGCAAACATTATAAACAAAACCTGCTTGTTTGTAAACATTATTGTTTTGGAACCTAAAAAAGAATTATCTGAATAAACGGAATTCCTTCTAGTTTCAGGAGTTTTTTTTCCTTTTGTGTTTCTTGACTAGTGAGCAAATATATGGATAGTCCTTGGTTTACACATACCCATTACATGAAAAACAACCCACAAAGAACAGAATTAGGTGACTAAATACACTGCTGGAGCACTCCTTCCACTCCAGCTGCTTTTGCCTTCATCTCCTTTCCTCCTTTCCCTCACTCTTAAAAACTTCATTACTGCCTGGAGTTTCATAGGACAGGCCAGAGTCCCTGCCCTGGTGCAGTTCTCATTTCAGTCAAGAGAGAAAAGTAATAAACATACAAGTAATTCATTTCACATCATGAGAAATGATATGTAAAAAACATAGTAATGGAATAGAGAATGACTGGATGTTACATAAGCTGAGATGTTCAGGGAAGGCCTCTTGGAGGAGGTAAACTAACTTTCATATTCTTATATTTTAATTATATTGCTCTGCACTTTGTTAATATACATAGTGTAAAAGTGCCCCTAAAACTTGAGTTCTGAATCTAGCCGAATAAAAGGCTATGCCCCTGTTTTCCCAAGGAGAAGATTCCTCAAAAAAAGGCTTTTGGTAAATTTAAATATATAAACTTTTAGAGATACAGATGAAATGTTTAAATGTCAATCATATGTTATATAAATATTTTAAATTATTTTTAACTCATTTTGTAGAACAATTTTATTCAGTGTCCTCTCGTGCATCATTGATATCAATGTCTTTGTCATCATTAGAGCCTTTTTGAGCCCCATGAAAGTTTTTTCCAAAGCATATCATCCTCACTTCTAAGTTGTTTGAGATATGTGATTTTTAAATCTGTGTACATATCCAAAATTACTTTTGATTGAGGTCATTTCAGGCTAATTTCTTTCCCAAAGACATTTCTTAATGACTTAAATCTTCAAAATATAGTGAGGTCCATATTCTTTTCAATGGGAGTAATCTTAGGGGAAAAATAACATTCAGGCATATGTGGTATTTTAAAACTATTAAATCTTTTTTAACAGGCATAGTTTGATTTCAATTCATACACTATTGATATTGCTTGAGTATTATGATAAACTCCCAGTTATCTGTGCAGTTTGAAAAATAGGATTGTGGAGGAAGAAAATTAAGTTCTATAAGACGCTTTTTAAATTAGTACTGATGGATGGAATTCTAAGAGCAGTGACTGCAGATTCCTAGTTTCAGTTGCTAATGAAAAGAAACAGAAGATAAGAGGTTATTGATTGCTAATGCAATGGGAAATAAGATTTAAAAGAACTCATTAGATTAAGAGATTACAGATTAAAAATTTTTTAAGAATATAAATGCTGCTCATTTCTTGGAGTGTAAACTCTGCTGTCTGCTTTATTGTTACCATCGTATTTCTGAATCTTATAACCGTTAAAGAATTCCTCTGGTATTTGTAAGAAGTCTACTTTGAAATACCCTGTAGAACTCTTAATCTCAGAATACACTGCATTCTAGTTTGTTGTCACAGGGAACTGCATTTCTCTTAGGATTTGTAACTCCTTTCATTTTTAAAGTCTAGTTTCCTTTATTAGGTAAGAATAATTTAGGTCTGTGGCAGATTCATTTCTTTGTTTAAAATATGAGAATCTATTTCAAGAAAGCTGGTCTAGTCAGTTGAGCATGTTTGGTTAATTAAGGATTAAGTATTTACATTCAGTCAGCAATTATTGAACATTTGACTTGTGCTGAAACTATGCTGTTCTATTTGTGTGTGCATCAACTCATTTTCACTGTCAGATCCATAAAGGGAGTTATTATCTGCTTATTTTATAAATGCATTCATTCAGAAGGCCTTTCAAGATATTTTTGCACCTCGAGTCATCTTTGTGAACATCAGTTAATAGTTTCCAGTATGGTTGAAAAGAATATAAGATCTCTCTTAAATCACTCTCCTTTGATGTATTACTTGCTTTTTAAATTCCAGACATCAACTTGTGTACCTGATACATAATCCCTTCTTTTAAAATTTGAATATAGAATGTGCAAAGATCAAACAGTAATCTGAGATTCATATGTTTGATTAAGAAACAGTCGCTCTATGTGCATGCAAATAATTCTAGTCCTTTGGCTAAGTGGGGTTTTGTTTGTTTGTTTTTGGTGAGGAAGATTAGCCCTGAGCTAACATCTGTTGCCAATCCTCCTGTTTTTTGCTGAGGAAGATTGGCCCTGGGCTAACATCCGTGTCCATCTTCCTCTACTTCCTCACCTGCCACAGCATGGCTTGATAAGCAGTGTGTAGGTCTGCACCTGGGATCTGAATGTGGGAACCACGGGCTGCCAAAGCAGAGCACGCAAACTTAACCACTATGCCACCGGGCCAGCCCAGAAGATTGTTTTAATTATATTAATAACTGAATGTGTTTTGCATAGTGGAAGTTGTGCTAAATCAAGTAATTAATGACTCCTAATCCACTGATTCCCAACTAAGGTGTTTTGAAGCCAATCATTAAAATATTGATGAAAACATCACTTTCCTCAAAATTGACTCTGTCTCCGCATCATCTCTTCAGATGCTATCCTGAAGCTTACTCTGCTCCATATCCCTTATGAGAGGCAGGCTCTACCTTTCTTCCCTCCCTCATTATTTTCACAACTATCCCGAGACCATTCACTTCTGTAACAGTTTCTTAGGGGTATGCCCACCCACTTAACCTTTCTTACAGGTCAACTATACAAAATAAAGTAATGTTTCAAATATGCCATCTATTGAAAATGCACACACACAACCTGCTGAGTCAGCTATGTTACTTTTGTGGTCTTCCACAAATTTTTTAGAGCAAAATGTTAGGACAGACTAAAACTAATTTTCTTACCCTGCTTTCTGGGTTCTTGATCAGGGACCTGTAATAAGGGGAAAGTTTCTCCTGTAACCTCCTGTGGGTACACATCAAATGGCAAAATAAAAATAATCTGTTTGTGAATGATATTGCACCATGAGTGTTTCTTTTGGATATAAGTCAGTGGAAAAAAATTCAAAGGAGATTTGAGAGTGGGAATGACAGTAATTTGCTTGCTTTCATAAAGACAAAATGAAAATCTATTCCATTCAGTATAAGTATACTACCAAGTTACAAACAACAAATGTTTATTGAAGTACCTCCTATTGCTGAGCTCAGCAGTGTGATGGACATTGGGGATTGAAAAATCAATGAGACATTTCTGGCTTGAAAGGAGCTTACAGTCTGTGTAGAGTGGGAGAGGCATGCAAGAAACCAACCATTAAAGTAAAATGAGGTAAATAGTGCAATAGATGCTTGTGCTTGGTGTTATAGGTTTTAAGAGGAGGACAATATAATTCATCCTACTGGATTTAGGAATAGTTACAAGAGTAAGACAACCATAAACTGAGTCTTGAACAGTCTGAGTTATACACGCTGAGAAGGTGAGATAAAGATCTTTAGATGGAGGAGACACATATGAATATATTATAACTTAAAGCATTCCACTGACATTGTATGTGTGGTTGTATGTATTATGGGAAAGTAAAGGGGACATACATCACACCCCATCTCCTATGGGATGCTTTAAGTTGATGAATAAAGAGAAACAATAGACTTCACATTCTTGACAAGATAATGATCTAGCATAGTGACTTGGCATTATCCCCTGGCCCAACCGTGGGTTTGCCATAGGAGTGAAAGGAAGTACAGGCAGATCTCACAGAACATGTCTCTGGTTAAAGTTCTGGTAGAATCCTTCTTTTTTATTTATTTTTTTTTAATTGTGATTATACACAACAAAACTTGCCATCTCAATCATTTTTAATTGTACAGTTCAGTAGTGTTAAGTATATTCACATTGTTGTGACACCCATGTCCAGCACTTTTACATTTTGCAAAACTGAAACTCTAAACCTGTTGAACGACTCCCCTTTCCCCCTCCCCTAGACCTTGGCAACCACCATTCTACTTTCTATCTATAATTTTGACTACCCTCAATACCTCATAAATGATGTCATATGGTATCTGTCTTTTTGTAACTGACATTTCAGTTAGCATAATGGCCTCAAGGTCCATCCATGTTGTAGCATGTGTCAGAATTTTCCTCCTTTTTAAGGCGGAACAATATTCCACTGTATGTATATACAGTCATGCACTGCATAACGATGTTTCCGTCAATGTCAGACCGCATATATGAAAGTGGTCCCATAAAATTAGTACCATACAGCCTAGGTGTGTAGTAGGCTATGCCATCTAGGTTTGTGTAAGTACGTGATGTTCGCACAACAACAAAGTCGTCTAACGACGTATTTCTCAGAATGTAGCCCCATCCTTAAGTGATGCATGACTATACCGCATTTTGTTTATCCATTCATCCCTTGATGGACATTTGGGTTGCTTCCACATTTTGGCTTTTGTGAATAATGCTGCTATGAATATTGGTGCACCAATATCTCTTCAAGACCCTGCTTTCAGTTCTTTTGGATGTGTACCCAGAAATGATATTGCTGATTCATATGGTAATTATAATTTTTTGAGCAACTACCATACTTTTCCATAGCGGCTCCACTATTTTACATTCCCATCACCAGTGCAAAAGGGTTCCAATTTCTCCACATTCTTGGGAACACTTGTTATTGCCGGGGGGTTTTTTATACTAGCCATCCTAATGGATGTGAGATGATAATTCATTGTGGTTTTGATTTTCTTTTCCCTAATGATGATTCTTGACATTTATGACCCAAAGTTCATATAATGTATATCCCTTGATGTATTTTCAGCCAGTTAAATACTGGGAAAAACAACTAAGTTCCCCAAACTTATGTAATATTTTAACAACACGATGTATAGGAAAAGTCTTGTTACATTCCAAATACATAGAACGTTTGAAAATAGACATTTTTTAAAGTGCCTGAGTGTCAAAAACAGTATAGGTGTCTTGATATAACAGCTAATACTCAATGTGAACCTTTCTCAACTATTGTATGTTTGTCTTAAAGGCTTTTTTCTACATTTAACCTTAGTTTGCCTGGTATTTTACGAGTCCCATACTAGATGAGAACACATTGAAGAAAATCGTGGAGAAGGAAGCAAAGCCAGTAAGACAGTGATTATGATAGACAAGAAGATACCTCTATGCACAAAGCTATTATTTATAAAACCATATTGTTTGGTGATCAGAAAGCTATGTTTTAAGGATTTTACATTCAAACATGTTAGCTAGTTATTTGTACTTGGATGATTTATCAAGTTTTTGTTACATTTTAGGAAATTGGAAATTTGGGGTTGACGTGCATTATAGTTTTTCCTATTTAAAAAATTGGGAAATGGGCTTCTATTCATGTGGAATGACTAGTTTTCAAGAAAGGATTACTGATTTTATCCCATTTGTTTTTTATCTTATCCAAATTATCTATTTGGATCCTAAGAACTAAAAAAAGTATATTCTTGAAAGAGTCACAAATTTACAGAAAAGTTGGAAAAACTTTTACTTTTGAACCATTTAAGAGTAAGTTGCTGACTTGATGCCACAACACTCCTGAATACTTTAGTGTGCATTTCCTACAAAGAAGGAAATTCTCCTACGTAACAATACAACCATCACGCTCAGGAAACTAACACCAATACATTACTACCATCTAATCCTCAGACCCCATGTAATTTTCACCACTTGTCCCAGTAATGGGCCTTGTAGCAAAAGGATCCAGGTTAGAATCATCTGTTGTATTTCATTTCAGAAGTTTCCTCAGTCTTTCCTTGATTTTTATACCTTGACACTTTTGAAAATTACAAGTTAGTTTTCACATTGTCCCTCAGCTTTGTTTTTGTGATGTTTCCTCATGATTACATCTTTGACTGGTCCCCTGCTTTTCACAGTGAACAAATATATACTAAGAGCTAATAAACTAAAATGTAGACTTAGGAGTAGGAAATGATTTAAGATCCAAAAAGGAAAAGAAAGTGGATTTGACAACAACAAAAGTTGCTAATCAAAGAACTCCACAGAGAGATGACAGACTGAGAGAAGTTATTTGCCACAAATAAAACTGACTAGAGATTAACATAAAGAACATGCTCCTGGAAACCAACAAACAAAACATGAATAGTGGGCATCCTGTGATTTGAATAGGCAAGTCACAGAAGAGAAAGCCCAAATGGCCAACAAAGGTATGATGAGGTCTTCAAACGAATGTAGAGGGGAAATGCAAACTATGAGATATCACTTCACACTCATCAGAATAGGAAAAAAATTAGAAAAGTGGAAAACATCATTAGGGAAATGGATGAAAGATTCATACAGTGGAATACTATACATTAGAAGTTAGAAACTAAATACTAAATATAGTAAGGATAACTATTTAGTGACAGAAGTTAGGAACAATGAAATGTATAGCACAGTACCGATATATTTATATGCACATGAAACATGCAATACTATACACGGATAACTTAAAAAATTATGTGACTACAGCAACTTGAAATTTAACTTTTTAAAAATGTTAAGATGACAATAAACTAAATATAGTTGTAACCAAGACTGTAAATTTCATAAGTTCAACTGTCAAAAGATGTACTAGATAAAAACTTAATGTGTTGCACTGTTCTGTCACTAATTTCATGACACTAATTGGGTGTCTTGCAATTCATTTCAATTCTGACACTACATGGAGTTAGCACAGCCCCCACAAGCAAAGTGCAGAGTCTTCACAAGATGGTCCCCACTTCAGGTTCCAGCCACAAGCTTCAGGTGTACCCCAAGTAGGCCACAAATTCAGGGGTTCCCATGACCCTTTCAGGCTCAATAATTTGCTTCAACAACTCACAGAATTCACTAAAATACTACATTTACAATTATAGTTTTATTATAAAGTTATACAAGTCAGGAACAACCAAACTAAGAAACACATAGAGCAAGTTCTTTGGAAGCAGAGGGGTGTTCAGAGCTTCTGGGCTCTCTCTCCTTGTGGAATCCAGACACCTCACCCTCCCAGCACATCGTGTTCACCAACTTGGAAGCTCCACAGAGCTTTGGTGCCCATAGTTTTTACTGGGGTTTCATTACATAGGCATGTTTAATTAAATAATTGGTTACATGATTTAACTCAATCAGCCCCATCCCCTCCCCTGAGGTCAGGCTGGCCCAAAGTTGGCTGACTTGTCATCTAGTTGGTCTTTCTCCTGACCAGCCCCCATCCTGAAGCTCTCTAGGGGCCCACCATGAGTCACCTCCATAGTATAACAAAGACACTCCTATCTCTCAGGAAATTCCAAGGGTTTTGGAAGCTCTGTGCCAGGAACTAGGGACAAAGACCAAATATATTCTTTACTATACCACTGTGCTTATAGAAGACATTTTAAGTGGAAAGATAAACCTTACAGTTTAATATTGGACAAAGATTTACCAATTGTCCTGTAGAAAAGAAAACTGGTGATAATATTAATAAGCAAAGTTACATTAAGGTAAAATTTGAGAATAATAAGTTGTAAAGTTAATATTATTATGAATACATAAAATATTAATATATTACACACAATATTATTGTGTAGTTAAAACATTAGAAAAGTTTTTCACAAAAAATTATAGAAACTCGGAAATAGACAGGATTATTATGGGAGATTTTTCACTTTATTGGCCTGTGACAGATTTAGTAGATTTTAAAAAGGCCATAGAAGTGAAACCAGGGACCAACTTGCTTTAGCTATGCTCAGTTGGTTGTAGTTTGCAAAAGTAGTTAGATAATGCATTGCTAAAGCCCATCCTATAGATAACATCTCTGACTCTTGGGTCATCATGGTAACAGGTGCTTAAGTTTTTTAGGAATTGAGAGTCAACTCCTTGTCCAATACAGGCAGTTTAAGACCACTGACTCATCAACTGGGCCTGCGTGAATTCCCAATAGGTGACCCTTTGACATCAAGGAGCTGAAAATTCCACCCTCAGATCATGCTTACACCATCATTTTGTGAACATGCATCCTATGAAGAACCATGAAGCTTGACTAAGCTTGCATGGAACATCGATTACCTCACTTATCCTTAACTCCAATCATCTATCCCCGCACTTCAGACCACCCTGCTCCTTTATCCCATAAATATCCCTAATCCCCATTTTCAGGAAGGCAGATTTCAGACTTGTTCTCCTGTCTCCTCGCTTGGCTGCCTCGTGAATAAACCCTTTCTCTGCTGCAAAACTCATTTTCTCAGTCGTTGGCATATGGTGCAGCAGACAAAACAAGACTCAGTAACAGAAGAAACGACAATATCTAAAAATAGATAAGCCCAGAGTAACTTTTGCTGTTCTAGCATTTCAATGTTACTATAACTGTGTCCCCTGTGTGCAGAAACAGGGGACATTTTTGGGTGATTTAATCTCAGTGGCCATTGACTCACAGATGATTGCTGAATATTCCTCTCAGACATTCTCCATGTTTTTGTGTTACTTGTGTCCCCAAAAGAAGCTGTCAGAATCAGGATCTCAAGCAATGCATCAAGTGAAATCTTTTGCTTCTGTCAATATTTAATATATTTATTTACTGTATTTGATTCTTATCCACAATATCTTGTTTTCCTATACTCACAGTTTTAAAACATAATCCCCATGATATCCTCTTCCCCTTTGATTACCACTTTTGGGTCATTTGTATCCATTACTTCTGTTTGATTAATTAGGCACTTCTAGTTTCCAATTTCCACTCACTCTTAGCTTTCAAATCGTGACTTTCAGAGATTATCTCAAGCCTAATTTTTAAATAACTTTATTATATTTAAATAAATAATAACCCATCCAATTCTTGACATTTACCGGTTAGTGTCAGCATTAATAAATGTGCCAGTATGTTCTTAATTACTCACTGGATTTTTGCATCTTAATTTCTTTGAAGAATCATATGAGAAAACATGCATAGGTAAACTTTGGGTGGATACACATGTGTGTTTGTGACACACTCTTCTTTGCCTTCCCAATAGCCAGTATCCCTAGTCACAAATGCATTTTTTTGCTGTTAACCAAACCTTGATTTTGTTCAGACACTAGAAGGAGAGCCCTTGAAATTGGGGGAAGATACATCCCCACTCCAGACCTAGGGGATTATTCATAATTAAGCCAGTCATTGTAATCCAGTTTTGGAGAAAAATGAAAAAGGCAGAAATGCAAATTAAAAATACACTGAGATATCATTTCTCACCTATCATATTAGCACAATTTTAAAAGGTTGACTACATACTCTGTTGGAGAAGTTGTGGGGAAACAGGCACTCTCATACATTGCTTGTAGGAATTTTAAATTGTATGTCTATAAAGCAGAAGTTGTTAATATCTAATGAAATTACAGCTGCCTTTCCTCTGTGACCCAGTAACCCTACTTCCAGGAATTTATCCTAATGATAAATTTCCAATTATAGAAAAATATAAATGTGTTATTTGTAATTGCAAAATCTTGGAAATCACCTAAATGCCCAAACATTTAGGCATAGTTGAATGAACTATGTTACATACACCAGTGGAGGACTATGCAGTTGTAAACAGAGTGAGGACAATCTATGAACCAATAAGGAGTGTTTTCTGTGAAGTATTTAATTGAAAAAAGCAGAGTACAAAAGAGTACATATGTTACCTTTTGCATAAGAAAGAAGGGGAAATATACATGCATATTTTTGCATAAAAGAACACAGGAAAAACCAAAAAACAATGAACTTGGTTACCTACAAAGAGTAGAGGAGAACTGAGTGAAAGGGATAGGAAAAGAATGATTTTCCTGAATTCACCTTTTTGGATAAATTTTACTTCTGGAAGCTTGTGTAATGTTCTACATATCAAAAAGAAAATTAAATCAATAAGGATGGAAGTAACTTAAGCTATATGCAAGCAGAAACAAAATTAACTATTAAATGAATAACCACACTAAAATGAAGGGAGGGGAGAGACCAAACTAAAGTAATTTGAACTCAGCATGTTGGCTATACACCCTCATTCTAAGTAGATTTGATTGAATCTAAGATGTCATTGATTGTAAAATGGGACTCAATTTCAGAGCTGTTAAGCTGTGAAAAAAAATGGTGTCTTAGAATCAATGGAATATGATATAATATGGGAAAATGCAAATTGGAATTGAATCAATAATCCAGGTAACTCAAGAGTATTAGAATAAGCACCAGAAAGCTTCTTTAGGGGTCAGGGTAAGGGTTCTTCTGAGGCTTATGGTAAGTAATATATAAAGGTATATGTATATTAGAGGGAATGGCGATTATTGTTTAATTGGTACAGAGCTTCTGTTTGAGATGATGAAAAAGTTCTGGAAATGATAGTGGTGAGGGTTGCTCAGCATTGTGAATGTTCCTAATGCCATTGAATTGTATGCTTAAAAATGGTTAAAATGGGTGATGTCAGCATCATGGCGGAGTGAGATAACCTCTTTGAATCTCTGCCCCCTAAGACACAACGAAAACATCATTTGCATTCCAACAGAGGTCAATCAAACACTACAAAGGACTTTTAAGAAACCCCTGCTGCCATACATCAGATGGTGGAGACACGGGAAGCCCCAAAGGACTCAAGGAGAGGTAAGAAGTTTTACTCCCCCTCCCCAATCGATTGGCAAAGACAGACAGCGTGGCTCACAGACAGAACAGGGAGGGATGGCCCTCTGCAGGGAAAACTATCGCCCTCCAAGTGCTCTCACAGACTGTCGAGAGATCCCCACCAGGAAGCGACGACAGACTGTTTTGGGGGTGTGGCAAACGCCCCAAGAGAGCCAGAAAGGAAACTCCTGGGTTGAGCAGGAGAAAGAGAGAACCCCTCCCCCCACATGCCCTGTGTTTCACCATAATCCCTCCGGGGACTTCAGCGGGCTCAGAGCACACCACGCGATCTCCATCCAATGGCAGCAGGTGGAAACTGCAGGACCAACTTCAAGATGAGGGGAAAAAGTAAGGCTGTGGGATCCATGCAAAGATTTTTTATGTCTACAGACCAAAAGGAAAATGACAAACACCCAGAAACCAACCCTGAAGGCATAGAATTCGATAACCTGAATGACAGAGAATTCAAAATACCTATCATAAACAAACTCAATGAAATACAAGAGAACACATGGAAACAAATCAATGAATTCAGGAATTTCGTCACAAAAGAGATTGAAACCATAAAGAAAAACCAATCAGAATTATTGGAGATGAAAAACAAAATGAACGAGATAGTGGAAAAAATGGAGTCTTTAAAGAGCAGAACTGACAATATGGTGGAACGAATTAGCATCATCAAGGATAGCCATGCAGAAATGCTCCAGATAGAGGAAGAGAGAGAGCTAAGACTAAAAAGAAATGAAGAAATTCTTTGAGAAATATCAGACTCAGTGAGGAAAAGCAACATAAAGATAATAGGTATTCCAGAAGGAGAAGAAAAAGAAAAAGGAGCAGAGAGCTTGTTCAAAGAAATAATAGCTGAGAACTTCCCTAACCTAGGGAAGGAGATGGAAATAACAGTGAATGAAATCAATAGATCACCTAAATATATAAACAGGAATAAACAATCATCACGACACACAGTAGCAAATTTGACAAGATTCAATGACAAGGAAATAATATTAATGGCAGCTAAACAAAAAAACAACATACAAAGGAACCCCGATCAGGCTCTCGGATGATTTCTTGACAGAAACTCTACAGGCTAGGAGAGACTGGAATGATATATTCAAAATCATGAAAGACAAAAACCTTCAACCAAGAATACTTTATCCAGCAAAAATATCCTTCAAATATGATGGAGAAATAATAACTCTCCCTGATAAACAAAAGCTAAGAGAGTTTGTCACCACAAGACCCCCACTATAAGAAATGCTCAAGAAGGCCCTTAGACCTGAAAAAAAAAAAATGAGAAAGGGGATACAAAGATTTCAGCAAGGAGACTAAACCAGAGCAAACTACAGTTGGATAACATCACAAATTAATTCAAGCTCATCACTCTAAACACACACTCACGACACGAGATGGAATAAGTAGTGACAACAACAAATAAGGAGGGGAAGAGGAAAGGGATTGAATCGACTCAGCCTAAGGAAACAGGAGGCATCTGAAAATGTACTATCTTATCCAGGAGATCGCTTATATAAACATCACGGTAACCACTAAACAAATAACCAGAAGAGAACCACACGTGACAAATAAAGAGAAAACTAAGAGAATGAGCATGCAGAAATACCAAACTGAATTTGCAGTCTGAAACACATGCGACAAGAAACGAAGGAAATGCAAAAGAACCAGAAAATGAACAATAAAATAGCAACATTAAACCCTCATATATCAATAATCACTCTAAATGTGAACGGATTGAATTGTCCAATCAAAAGACACAGAGTGGCGGGATGGATTAAAAACCAAGATCCAACAATTTGCTGCCTCCAGGAAACACATCTCAGCTCTAAAGACAAACACAGACTCAAAATAAAAGGGTGGAAAACGATACTCCAAGCTAATGGCAAACAAAAGAAAGCAGGAGTTGCCATACTTATATCAGACAAAGTAGACTTCAAGATAAAAAAGATAATGAGAGACAAAGAAGGGCAATATATAATGATAAAAGGGACACTTCACTGAGAAGACATAACAATTATAAATATCTATGCACCCAACACAGGAGCACCAAAGTACATAAAACAACTCCTAAAAAACCTAAAAGGAGATATTAACAATAACACAATAATAGTAGGGGATCTTAACACCCCCCTTACATCAATGGATAGATCATCCAGACAAAAAGTCAATAAGGAAATAATGGACTTAAAAGAAAAACTAGACGCAATGGACTTAATAGATATATACAGAGCACTCCACCCAAAAAAAGCAGAGTACACATTCTTCTCAAGTGCACATGGAACTATCTCAAGGATAGATTATATATTAGGAAACAAGGCAAATCTCTGTAAATTTAAGAAGATTGAAATCATTACAAGCATCTTTTCTGATCATAATGCTGTGAAACTAGAAATCAACTGCAAGGAAAAAACTGGGAAAGGAACAAAGATGTGGAGACTAAACAACATGCTACTGAACAACCAATGGGTCATTGATGAAATTAAAGCAGAAATCAAAAGCTATCTGGAAACAAATGAAAAAGAAAATACACCATACCAACTCATATGGGATGCAGCAAAAGCAGTCCTGAGAGGGAAATTCATAGCAATACAAGCCCACCTTAACAAACAAAAAATATCCCAAATAAATAACCTTAAACTGCACCTAACAGAATTAGAAAAAGAAGAACAGACAAAGCCCCAAATCAGCAGAAGGAGGGAAATAATAAAAATCAGAGCAGAAATAAATGAAATTGAAACCAAAAAACAGTAGAAAAGGGGCCGCCCGGTGGCGCAGCAGTTTAGTCCACGCTTGGCAGCCCGGGGTTCGCAGGTTCAGATCCCGGGCGCCCGCCGATGCACTGCCTGTCAGCCACGCCATGGTGGCGTCCCATATAAAGTAGAGGAAAATGGGCACGATGTTAGCCCAGGGCCAGTCTTCCTCAGCAATAAAAGAGGAGGAGTGGACGGATGTTAGCTCAGGGCTGGTCTTCCTCACAAAAAAAAGAAAAACAAAACAGTAGAAAAGATCAATGAAACAAAGAGCTGGTTCTTTGAGGAGATAAATAAAATTGACAGACCCTTAGCCAGACTCACTAAGAAAAAAAGGGAGAAGACTCAAATAAATAAAATTAGAAATGAAAGAGGAGAAATTACGACAGATACCACAGAAATACAAGGGATTATTAGGGAATAGTATGAAAACCTCTACGCCAACAAATTGGACAACCTAAAGGAAATGGACAAATTCTTGAATGCGTACAACCTCCCAAAACCAAATCAACAAGAAATAGAGAATCTGAACTGACCAATCACAAGTAAAGAGATTGAAACAGTAATCAAAAACCTCCCCCAAAAATAAAAGCCCAGGACCAGATGGCTTCCCTGGAGAATTTTAACAAACATTCAAAGAAAATTTATCACCTATCCTTCTCAAATTATTCCAAAAAATAGAGGAAGATGGAATACTTCCTAACACATTCTATGAGGCCAACATCATCCTGATACCAAAGCCAGACAAGGACAATACAAAGAAGGAAAACTACAGGCCAATATCACTGATGAACATAAACACAAAAATCCTCAACAAAATATTGGCAAACCGAATACAGCAATACATCAAAAAGATCATACAGCACGATCAAGTGGGATTTATACCAGGGACACAGGGATGGTTCAACATCCTCAAATCAATCAACGTGATACACCACATTAACAAAATGAAGAATAAAAACCACATGATCATCTCAATCGATGCAGAGAAGGCTTTCAACAAGATCCAGCATCCATTTATGATAAAAACTCTCAACAAAATGGGTATAGAAGGAAAGTACCTCAACATAATAAGGGCCATATATGACAAACCTACAGCTAACATCCTACTCAATGGGGAAAAACTGAAAACCATTCCTTTGAGGACAGGAACAAGACAAGGGTGCCCACTCTCACCGCTCTTATTCAACATAGTACTGGAAGTTCTGGCCAGAACAATTAGGCAAAAAAAAGGAACAAAAGGACTCCAAATAGGCAACGAGGAAGTGAAACTCTCACTATTTGCAGACGACACAATCTTATACATAGAAAACCCAAAAAATTCCATTGGAAAACTACTAGAAACAATCAACAATTACAGTAAAGTGGCAGAGTATAAAATCAACTTACAAAAATCAATTGCATTTCTATACACTAATGATGAACTAACAGAAAGAGAACTCAAAAAGACAATCCCATTTACAACTGCAACAAAAAGAATAAAATATCTGGGAATAAATTTAACCAAGGAGGTAAAAGACCTATACAATGAAAACTATAAGACACTATTGAAAGAAATCGAGGAAGACATAAAGAAATGGAAAAATATTCCATGCACATGGATTGGAAGAATAAACATAGTTAAAATGTCCATTCTACCTAAAGCAATCTACAAATTCAATGCAATCCCAATCAGAATCCCAATGTCATTCTTCACGGTAATAGAACAAAATCTACTGAAATTCGTATGGGGCAACAAAAGAGCCCGAATAGCTAAAGCAATTCTGAAAAAAAAGAACAAAGCTGGAGACATCACAATCCCTGATTTCAAAATATACTACAGAGCAATAGTAATCAAAACAGCATGGTACTGGTACAAAAATAGACACACAGATCAATGGAATAGAATTGAAAGCCCAGAAATAAAACCACACACCTATGGACAGCTAATCTTCAACAAACGAGCAAAGAACATACAATGGAGAGAGGGAAGTATCTTCAATAAATGGTGCTGGGAAAATTGGACAGCAACATGCAAAAGAATGAAAGTAGACAATCTCCTATCGCCATATAAAAATATCAATTCAAAATGGATTAAGGACCTGAAAGTGAGACCTGAAACTATAAAACTCCTGGAAGAAAATATAGGCAGTACCCTAATTGACATTGGACATAAAGGGATCCTTTCAGATTCCATGTCTACTCGGACAAGGGAAACAAAAGAAAAAATAAACAAGTGGGACCTCTTCAGACCACAGAGCTTCTACAAGGCAAATGAAACCAGGATCAAAACGAATAGACAACCCACCAGCTGGGAGAAAATATTCACAAATCGTTTATGTGACAAGGGATTAATCTCTGTAATATATAAAGAACTCATACAACTGAGCAACAAAAAAACAAACAACCCGATCAAAAGATGGGCAGAGGATATGAACAGACATTTTTCCAAGGAAGAGATGCAGATGGCCAATAGACACATGAAAAGATGTTCAACATCACTAATCATCAGGGAAATGCAAATCAAAACTACACTAAGATATCACCTGACACCCGTTAGAATAGCTATAATCAGCAAGACAAAAAACAACAAATGCTGGAGAGGATGTGGAGAAACAGGAACTCATTCACTGCTGGTGGGAATGCAAACTGGTGCAGCCTCTATGGAAAACAGTATGGAGAGTCCTCAAAAAATTAAAAATAGAAATATCTTATGATCCAGCAATCCCACTCTTGGGCATGTACCCAATGGACATGAAATCAACCATCACAAGAGACGTATGCACCCCTATGTTCATTGCAGCATTATTCACTATAGCCAAGAAGTGGAAGCAGCCCAAGTGTCCCTCAACTGATGATTGGTTAAAGAAGATGTGGTATATACATACAATGGAATACTACTCAGCCATAACAAAAGACAGAATTGTCCCATTTGCAACAACATGGAGGGAACTAGAGGGTACTATGTTAAGTGAAATAAGCCAGAGAGAGAAGGACAGACACTGCATGAATTCACTCATATATGGAATATAAGTGAACACACAGACAGAGAGAACTGGCTGGTGGTTACCAAGGGGAAGGGGGGTAGTGGGTGGGCACAAGGGGTGAAGGGATATATCCACATGGTGACAGACAAACAATAATGTACAACTAAAACCCCACGGTGTTACAAACTTTAAGATATCAATAAAAAAAAGAAAGTTGTATTAAAAAAATGGTTAAAATGGTAAATTTTATGTTTTACCACACTATCAAAAATTGCCAAAAAAATGGATTGTGAGATTTTAATAGAAAATCTACAGTAAATTCTATATTTCATTTATGTATGTATATAAAATACATGACAAATATTCATGCATTCTTGGGGCAGAAGAGCCTTTTTAAACAGCCTTAAGCAAAATGATTGACAGGATTGGTGACAGAGTATAACACAGAGGTTGGAGGGCATAGGGGCTGGCTTCCTGGCTTCATTTCCCAGGTCCAGCTGAGTGACCTCGGGCCAGTCACTTATCTGCTCTACCTCAGTATCCTCATTTGATTAACTGGACCAATAATAATAGCACCTGCTTCATAGGGTTGTAAGGAAGGGAATAAATGACATAATAATCTAAGTACTTAGAATACTGCCTGATGCAATAATTACTCTTATTATGACAAAAAAAATCAAAAACTTTTGTGTGGCAAGACTCTTATAAACAAATATAAAATCCAAGTAACACACTGTAAAATATTTGAAACGTATATCAAGCAGCCTATAAATCCATAATAAGGAAGTGAAAACCCCAATAAAATGAACACTTAGTTCACAAACACAATCTAAACGTCAAAAAAAAATATGAAAAATTAATTCAACCTTACTAGTTGTCAACATTGTATGATTTTTCAGCTATCGTTTAGTCAAAGCTTAAAATGAGTAGTCTCAGTCAGGCTTGTGTTTAGATGTAAGTAACAAAACCCTTTCATGTAGCTTAAACAATCTGAGTTTTCTTTTATACTCAGGATAAGTCTGGAGGTAGGCAATCCAGAGCGGCTGTCTGGTATCACATTGCCCTTAGGAACCCAAGTTCTTTTTATCTTTCTTTTTAGTCATCCCCAACCTCTAGCCCTTAGACTCTTGCTTTTTTTCTAGCAGCCTCAAAATGAGGCCGGCAATGAGTTCCAGGCAGGAGCATTTTGAGTTTACTCCCTTCAACAAGCTTTCCCATAGAGCCCCACTCAGCTACTTCTGTTTACATCGCTTTTGCCAGAATTACACCAAATGGCCACTCCTAGGTATTTTTTTAAGGCGGGCATTTTTCACTACAAACAGGATTGTTAAGAAATGTACAGTGGGTACTGGCCAGACTACTCACAATCTCTGCTCTACCAGCGTTGGCTGCAATGAAAAATAGTGTATCAAAACCGTAATGAAAGCATAAATATACCTTTTAAAAGAGAGAAGATGAAGCTAATATTGAGGCTTTCCCTAATAGTGGACCAGATATACTGAAAATAATCCTTTTAGTCAGTCTACCGTTCCCCTTCATTCTTGCTACTTTCCTCAAATTCACTCACAAATATTTACTGAGCACCTACTTTCTAAAGGGCTTGTCCTAGGTTTTTTGGTATCACAAATGTAATATATACATGGATCATGTGGTCAAGAAATCATAGTCTAATAAGGAAGAGAAGAAATTCATATAAATAACATGATATAGCAAGTATATGGTATGGAAAAAGGACAGATCCAAAGGTATGAATTTTTAAAGTGTGGAGAAATGAATTCATTTTGGTGTCAGTAAGAGAATGGACTTCATGGAAAAAGATAATCCTGACACTTGTCCTTGAAGGTTGAGGCAGGTTTATATGTGCATGGAGGAGGGAAAAAAGTGCTTTGTGTAGATGTAAAGCATGAATTAAGGCATAGAGCCAAGAAAATGTGTGGCAAGTGAGAACAGTAACTAATTGAACAGAAAAGATTAAAGCCATTGCCAGAAGTTATGATGGGGCAATTAAGTGGCTCTCAGAATTGAAGTGACCACAGCTTCTTATCCAGTAGTTATTTTTGGAAGTATCCCAGGTTTCAGAAGAGGGATAGAGGCTCCTCTGTGACTGAGAAATCAACACCCGAACTTTGTCAGTCTCTAGAATATTTTAGGCCTCAGCTTTTTAAAAGCCCATAGTGGTAGATTACAAAAAATTCTATTACGTAGAGGAAAAAGTGTCAACATGGACGTACAATTTTTTTTAATATTTAAAACATAGGGTTTTCGCTTTCACCATTATAAATGTCCAGAAGCTCTAAGGGAATTGCCTGCTCCAAAACAACTAGACCCAGGATAAGACACATTTTTTTGAGTCCACACTGCTATAGGGACACTGAGGTGGGGGAAATAACACTCTTATTCTGAGCCAAAACTCTTGCTGAAATGATACTGGGTTAGGGATATTTCCTGGATATTTCTGGAGATACAGAAGCAGACTTTCTAGAGGAAAGTCTTCCCAAGGTAGGCTCACAGTCCTGCCACAACTTGTTCAAGCTGTGAATCCATACACACTAGAAGGCTAGCCACTATGAGTAAGAGTCAGCAGAAACAAGAAAACATCTTTAGTCACTTAAGAACTGGCAGTGTTGGAATTGTCAGCTATACAATACAGAATAGCTAGGTATAAAATGTTTAAAGATATAAAGGACTCCACTTCCACAGTGGTATGCTAGAGAATTTGAACCAAGCCTCCAACCGAGGTCAACAAAGAAGGACAAAATATTAAACATAGTAACTGTTCTGATTCCTTTATCTTCAAATAATTCCATCTCTTCCGTGATAAATTTTAAGAGGTGTTTTAGAACCAAGTGTTTTGGGTGGTAGGGTGAGAAGAGGAGAAAAAAAGTTGGTCTTTTTATTAAGTGATTTATAGCTTTTAAATTCAAAGAAAGCATTTCCAGTTTGACTTTGTCTTTTTAATCTCATCATTATTGGTGGAGATTCTGATGCATAATTCCTTGTATAATTTTCACTAATATCATATTCACATTCTGATTGTCAGAAGGTTTTTGAACCAGAAGTAAAGATATTTATTTAATCTTCTGAGAATTATGGTGGCATAGAAGAATCTTTTTTAGATCAATACAATGTGTAATTTAAAAAATATAAATGATTCATATTTTTAAATGACATAATACCATTTAAATCAAGAAAAAATATCAATGTTTATATATTTTAAAAGAACCTAGTCAATTGTGTAGGAACAAAATCTAACATGTAATTTTAAGGCAAAGGATCTGCCAAAGTCACTGATTTTAAAATTCTTTGACCAAAAGGAAAGAGGTAAACAAAATAAAAATGAGAACGCTTCTGTTAAACAACGAAATTTAGAACGGGCCTGCAAACCTAAGATTAAATGCAGTTTTGTATGAAATGATTAGCAAAGATTGGAGATTGATGGTTATGTTCCATAGGAGAAAATACATACATACATGACATACAGACATACAGACATCATAGAAGCAAAGAGCAAAGAAAGAAGTTTTAAGAATTATAGTTTTTATTTTTAATTAAGATGCCTTCACAACCAAAATATCAAAAACTGATATTACAATCACCAAGCCCCTGGGCTGGTCTACCAATCTCCAGCTTTCCCTACTCCATCAGACTGTAGAGGTCATAACACATAAAGCATGGAGTAGAAGTCAGGCAGACTTGGGTGTCAATCCTGACACCACCAGCTACTCTCCATGTGACTTGAGCATGTTTTTAAGCTTCTATGTGTCGGTTTCTTCATCTGTAAAATGGAGGGCAATAATGGTACCTTTCTCATAAGATTGTTGAAGAATTAAATGAGAAGACAAATGTAACACACTTAGCATATAGGAAGCACTCAAAAAAAGCCTTCTTATTTGCTGTACAGCATAACTTGACTAAAATTTTCAGAAGCACTATTTTCACAAACTCGCCTTCCTACCCCCAACTCTAAGAACATTCTCCCGCATTAATTCCAAACACATTTGCTTCTGTGTCAAGAATCTCCCTCCCCAACCACTATCACATAGAGTTCCCATTTCTCCTTAAGGTATATTTTCTGTTCTCAATCCATCTTGTCCAGGAACTCTGAAAATGCCATTCTCATTCTGAGCTTTCCAGGGTTGGCTGAAATTCAGCTTCCTTTAAACCTCTATAGACTAACTTCAGAGACTGCAATCATACAGGTACCCCTTCTCTTCGTATTGTTTCATTACCTTTTCATGTTTTGTTCTTCAATTGGTTTGCTACTATTTACAAGTCACTTGAGAGCAGGAGCCCTTCCAGCCTTCTTTCCCACCACAGGACCTAGTTCTGGATGGGAATATTTATAGCTTTCCAGACAGACCATGGTCTTTCCCACATTTGTCCTCTGCCACACACAAAAAATTCCTTAAAACTTCTTTCCTCTTCTCTAGGCAACTCAAAGGTTTGCCTTGGGAGAAAGTTCAAAATTCAGTTCAAATGCCACCTTTCTAAAGCTTGCTATAACTGTGGCTTAGGAGGGATAAGGCGACCGACACATTGCTCCCATACTGTACTTATTGGATGGGCACTTGTAAAATTTAATCTTCACAACGTGAAAAGGTCGGCCCTGTTGAGCCTGTTAACAGATGAAGAATCTGAAGCTTGGGGAGATTCGCTGATCGCCCAAGGACACAGCTAGGAAGTTGGCAAAGTCAAGATTGGAAACTTGCCCTCTGATATTGGGTGTTGCCTCCCACTTGGGTTCAGCAGCAATAGTACATACCTCCAACAGAGGTTGTATGGTTGTCTAGCATCTGCTCTACAAGGGATCTGGCAGTAAGTAGTTGCTCAATAAATACTTGTAGAATGAACAAATCATTAGAACTCAGTAAACTTTGCAGTAAATACAGTGAAGAAGGCTGGAAGGGACACAGATTGATATTATACAGAACAGTCATTTCATCTTTCTGATGCTGAAAGGGGGGATTCGAGATGTTAGGGCCCCACAACTAATTAGTAGCAGAGATAAGGCTAGAAACCGTGCATTTATTCACTCAATAAATACGAATGCTTGCTATGGGAGAGTGCTAGCCTCTGGAGAGGCAATGTTGTAGAGGGAAAGCACGAGCTTCCCTATTCCCTCTTCAGAGCACTGAAAAAGCTCTGCAGGAGACTAAGATGCGGACAAAGTTCCAGGAGAACTCGGTCCAGACGCGAAGTGCGGAAAGAGGAGAGACGAGGGAAGAGGGAGACAGCCGGCCGACCCTCGGCCCCCTCGAGCCGTTTCTCCTCCGAGCCGCACGGGGGCGCTGCATCCCTCCTGGCGTCCCGCTCCCCGGCGTAGCCGCCTGCTCGCCTTCTCCCGGCGGAAATGCCCGGGCGATGACGGAAACCCGGAGGGAGGGAAGAGAAGGAGCGAGAGAGAAGGGGCGAGGGCGCCGGGAGAGGCTGGCGGGCGGCCATCTTCCGGCGGGAGCTGCGCTGAAGGCCCGTGCCGCGCTGCCCCCACCTCCCCGCGCTCTTCGCCCACTCCGGGGCGCGCGGCCGGGCGGGCGAGGGCGGGCGGGGGTCTCGGCGGGGCCGCGCGCCCGGAGCCGCCCGCCGCCTTAGGCGGGGCGAGGGGCCCGCGGCCGCCCTCCCCGGCTCCTTCCTCTCCCGCCGGGAGCTGGCGGCGGCGGCCGGGCCGGGGAGCGGCGCCCGGGGCGGGGAGGGGCGCGGGCCGCCATGGACGACAAGGCGTTCACCAAGGAGCTGGACCAGTGGGTCGAGCAGCTGAACGAGTGTAAACAGCTGAACGAGAACCAAGTGCGGACCCTGTGCGAGAAGGTAGGAGAGAAACGGGGAGCGCTGCGGCGGCGCGGGGCGGGCGGCCCCTCTCCCCGGGCCTGTCCACCCGGGCGGCGGGGAGCGGCCATTCCGGGGCCCGGGGCGCGGAGCCGGCCTCCCCTCGGGACCCCCCCTGGACGCTCGCGCCGCTGGCCTAGGGGGTCCGGTGTAGAACCCCCCCGGCGGGGGAAGTGTGATTGGGGCCACCGACACTCCTGGGGGAGCTGACCTCCAGTGTTCAGTGGGGGCTGGCGATCGCGGCCCTGGAGAATGCCGGCCAGTTGGTCTAATGCGATCTCCTATTTGAAAATGCCCTGAAAATTAATCTGGATGTTGCTGAAATTAACGAACCTGTTAATAAGCGTAGGATTTTTCTCAGGTGAAGCGAGCCCTTCAAAAATTACTAACTCGGAATGCGTCTAGCATTTGTTTGTGGAGAGGTGGGTGTGATGGCAGGCTGTGATTTTTAAAATAGAGGTTGACTTTGGTTGAAACAGATGGTAATTGGTTTTCGCGTCGAGTGGCTTCTTGGAAGCAAAATGTTGATTTTCAGAAATAAAACAGCAAGTCTTAAGTTTGGCAACAGTGCTTGCTTGAAATGATAAATGGGGTATGCATTTTTCTTGCAGAGTACCACTTTTTAGAAAGTCATTTCCATTTTTATTATATGTAAAGTTTTCTTTTCCGAAGAGTAGTAAAATATGCAGCTTTTATTTTAACTGTTTATAGTTGTCTTTGGTCGTACGATCTTAACTTTCTGAATTCTGTATCCACTGTTCTTAACCACTGGAATTATTTCAGACTCTCCATCTTATTTACGTTAAAGTCTACAGAGTTTTACTCATTCATCTAATATAATCTGAACTAAATAATTTTCATACATTTTTATGTTGAAAGACCCCATTTGAAGTCCAGGAAGCAGTAACGAGGTTATTCTTTAATGCTGTTGGGTTTGTTTGTATTTTTAAGCCATAATCTATAAAACTTTCTTGATCATAGTATTCTGAAGTGAGGATGCCCCAGAAATGCACTTTAGAAGGAAAGATTTTGTCAGTATTATTAATAGGGCACTCTTAAAGCAACTTAGGGTTGGAGGAGGAATAGCTAATATTAAGTTAAAATAGTGTTTGTAACAAGTAGTTGTTGCCTAGGGCCTTTATATATTAACTAACTATTTGTTAACACAGGAAAATTTATATCTGTAAATAGAATTGCTGAGCAAATGGTATGTTTCTGTTTCTGAAAAAACTGTTTACTTACAGCTTCAAGGAGACATTCGGTTTCCTTGTGTGATAACCTATAATTCCATGAGTCTTAAAATTTACGTTTTAAGTCTCTCTCTCTCAAGCTGTAGTGTCAAGTGAAATAGCCAGTTTTGAAATTTGCTGAGTCAGTCGACCTCACGAACATCAGACATAGACTTCACAAAGTTAATGGACACAGTCAGCTGAATCGGCTTTTCCCCTTGATGCTCTAATCATTTTAAGATGTGTTCCTAGAGAAGAATATTATACCACTACTCCATCGCCCTTGAGTCTTAATCACTTGAGGAAGCTTTCTGTATTTGTCAGGAAGGATTACTTTTACTTCAGCTCCTAAATAATTGCACTACCAATCCCTGGGACTTTATGGGTATATTCAAGCTTATATTTTACCCACTTTTTTCTTTGAATATTTGTGCTTATCCACTAATCATGAGTTTTTAAGTGAAAATCTCCAATCATTTATCTTTCTCCTCCACCCCTTTCATGGAGTTGCCAGTGGGATCAAGAAGTGTAATAGGACTCCTTTCTCTCTACCTTTTTAAGCAGCGCTTGGTTTTGCAGCCCTCTTCTGGCAATTGCGGTGGCCGGTTGTGGTATATATGTTCTGTCTTCTAACCTTAGTCTCTAGTTCCATTTTACATCCCTACCTCATCCTCCTTTTTCCTGACGAGTGTAGTGTTTACTTACAGTAAACTCGGAGGGTCAGTCTATCTGAGTTCACACCCTGGCTCTACAGCTTGATGGCTGCCAGTCTCTGCACCTCTGATTCCTTATCTGTAAGATGGGTGATAATATTTGCTGATCTCCTGGGTTGGTTGTGAGTATTAAGATACCACCCATGTCAAGTCCTGACAAGAAATAAGCATGCGGTGAATATTAAATGAAGAGAAGCTAAATAAAAATAGCTATTTCGTCTTGTTTTAAATCTGTCACCTCATTTTCTTTTGGAAAAAGATGCAAAATAAATAGATGTGATGATATGACTTCTCTGGAGAAAGTACTTCAAAAGGGGTCTTATATATAGTGGCTGTAGAATTCTGAAAAACACATTTTCAGTATTTCTTATGATCCCTGTTATCTGAAGCACAAAGTACTGGGATTAGTAGCAGTTTTGTGAAGTAACTTTGCCATCACTTGGTCTACTTAATACTTGCTCTACCCTTCCAAGTCAAGAATGGCAGGCATACAGAAAGAATATAAGAGAAAAATAAAAAGTCAAACCTAATCATGTAAATCATCTTTTTGTTTAATTCTTTGTGACTAGATTTTAGTTTCTTTTTTTTTTTAATAACATTTTTTGGAGTCTGTTGGAAATATTACCGTATGGAAAGTTATATTATATGGTGGTGATTTTTCCCTCAAAATTAAATTCGTATTCTAACTCAGATTGCCTAAAATCTAAAGGAGTCAGCTGAAATTAAGATCGAAGTGGTACTGGTAAAAGCCCTATTTTGAGGTACTGGCAAAAATAAAATCCATCCTAATGCTAATTGGAGAATAACTACAAAAAATATGGGTATGAATGGTATGGTATGTCTGGCCTTCCAAGTTAATTTCGGTCTAGAGAAAAATTGTTTGCATGAAATAGTAAGGCTCTTAACATTAACTTAAATTAGCAGGTTAGCTTTTGAAGCTAATTGTGAATTTGGCTCCTCTTATGTGTAGAGAAATTGCTTCTGCGATCCATTCCTGCAACAGCAGTATACACAGTAATTGTAAAAGGTAGTGCCTAGAGAGCCAGTCTGGCACTGTTGAGGACCTTATGTGCTTAGAACTATATTTAACTCTTGGTAGAGTCTCAGGAAGAGAAATTTTTTAGCTCTTTGACCTGATAAACTTTATTTTGTACTGAAGAATTTTGGTGATGATACTCCTCAGTGTGGAGGAAAATTTAGCCTGTGTGCTAGCAGATCTTTGTTCTGATGATTATAAAGTGCCTACTTAGAAAAATTTTGAGGCTTGTGTAGGAGTATAAATATGTAAATTTTATATTGGGCCAATGGATATGTTTCTGCGTCCTGGCCTTAGCCTTGACATAAGTAGAAATATCTTTAAAATATTACTTGCTTCATTAATGTCAAATAGCATGCTTAAATTTCTGAATGCCTAAAACCATTTTAATGAAGATTAGATCCTGGTAATAATGGATGATTTTTGTGAGCCCAAAAAAATCTTTTGGATTACTTTCTTTGATAGGTTACAGCTTAAAAATAGTGGTCTCAACAGCCAAAAAGCCTAACTGGTGCTTTCATTTTAACTTCCTGAGCAAGGATTAGTGCCAGCTTTGGTGGTCCATTGATACAGCCTAAAATGCAGTGGTGCGGAAAGTAGCTCCTTTCTTACTATAACAAAGAATGACATGATTACAGTGGAATACGAGGTGAAAGCCCCTTCTGCTGACTGAACAGATCATTGTTTTTCTAAGCCAAACCTCTCGTAGCAGACAGGTAAAGAAACATGCACTACTGCTAATGACTAGAAAGCAGACTTGTTAAAGTCAGTTCATTTCTCAGTTGTATATATGATGTGTAAAATCATATCCGTAGATAAAGTGAAGATATTTACATTATAAACTTTATTTTCACGTGGAGTGGTTTTTATTACAGCATATGCCTTTTATTCTTATTTGAAGATCTTGCAGAAATTTTTCCTTCACAGACTCATGGATAAATGCTAGAAAGGATTTGGTGGATAAAGTCCTTCTTTGGTGAAAAGAAACCAAAGTGCCAGAAATTGAGGATAAAATTAATGCCAAAACAATCACTGTATTTTAAACTATATCTATTTTCTGAATTTAGCTTTTCTTAGAAGAATGGCATTAAAATCACAGATGCAGTCAAATGTGTATGAAAAATTTGAATCTACTTTAGATTAAATAGGAATTTTGAATTGTTTTAAACTGATTTCCTTATAATTCTCCTTTGTGTAAATATGGTGAAATGTGAAACTAATCTTGGTCCTTTAAATAACTTGCATGAAGAAATCTTTTCTTCCATACTATTCCCTTTATTAATGACCAAATGCTGTCTAATACTTCCTGTACGTTGCTTCTCAAGTCTGAATTTCTTTAATAATCATATAACCCGGAGAACTAGGTCTGTGTTCCAGATAACAATTTCCTTTCTAGGGAATGGGGGAGCTCCAGCTTATCCTTGGTTTGCTGTCTCTTGTAGTCTGGGACAGTTTGTTGTCCCTTGCAAGCTGTCCTTTGACTGAAATACTTTTGTGATCAAAAAAATTAAATGACAGTCTTGAGGTGCACCCTGAGATTACTGACTTGTCCTATAATAGCACTATGATATAGTACAACTAAATGTGCAAAATTGCTTTAAAGATCTATTAAATAATATTTTATGCAAGGGCAACCATTTTGTTTTGAGAATGGAATAGGGAGGTGAAAATAAGTCTCCTTGCCTATTCAGTCTTAAATGAAACTTGATTTGAACTGACTTTTTAGCATAGAATTGAATTGTTTTTAATGTGCAAGATATAATGTGTAGGCTACAGCTTAATTTTGCTCTTCCCATTTTATAGGGAGGAAAATAATTATAAAGTTTCTCCTACTTGGGAAAGATTTCCACGTGATATTTAAGTCCTAGATGAGGAGCACTCAGAATGGGTTCCTTGCAGTCTTGCCTTTGCTTCAGTAGCAAAAGAGGCACTTGTTTGTGGGAAGTGAGAAAGAAGAGAAAAGTGGTTGAATAAATGTTACCACTATGTATTTACACCATACATGGAACAAATTCTAGTTGTGCTTCTATGTGCCAGACCCTGTTCAAAGTGCTGGAGATTCAGCTGTGAACAGAAGAGGGGACAGATGATAAACAGATTTAATAGAATATCAGGCAATGATTCTTGCGAGGAAGAAGCAGCAGGAGGATGGGGAGAGTGATGGGCTTGAGTTCAGGAGGCTCTTTTCATAGAGTGATCAGAGAAAGCCTTTCAGATTCTTCATAATATGATTTACTTTTGTGATCAGAAAGGATATTGCAGGAGTTAGAGGGCGCAGTTCCCAAGACTGCCCTCCCTTCTGACACCAGTTGCAAGTTCAGTGGGATCCCAAAACCATTCTCAGGTTCAGCAATTCACAAGAGGGACTCAGAACTCACTGAAAGCTATTAACTCATGATTACAGTTTATTACAGGGAAAGAACACAGATTAAAATCAGCCAAAGACAGAGTTCAGGAGGAATAGATGTCATTAATCTCCACTTCCTCCAGAGGCTGAACTGGTACCAGGTCACCTAAAGACCCCGTCGTAAATCACGTTGTTAGACTGTCCAGTAGTCAGAGCCAGTAGGCAGAGACACTCTTATCAAGCAGTACATTCCGGAGCCTAGCCGTCATCTCCCAGTAGCCAAGGGCAAAGGGCAGACCTCTGTGGGTAAGGTTAATTCTTGAACACACAGGTTTTTATTCCGTGACACATTTTAGGTGACAAGAACGTTAATATGCAATTTAAAATGTATTAAAATTATACCAAAATACATGAAGAAAACATGGGTGGATTTATCAGAATCATAGAGTGGGTAGGATGTGAGGTTTTTCCCTGTGAATTGAGTTGGCCTATTCTTTTTTTGTTTTAATTTCATAACATTTTATCTTTTCTTAATTCTGTAAGCTCTTTGAAAATGAAGAAAGTTAGCCATTTTTTAATGTTTTAAAATATTTTTTCCTACGTTTTAAAAAAGTTTTTACTATCCAAGTTTTAGCATTTTTGTGTAGTCTAAATTGTCCAGTTTTTCCTTAAACTTTAAGTGTGCATAAGAATAACTTGGAAAGCAAACAAGTTCCTTGACTCCATCCCAGAGGCTGATTGGTTATGTCTTGGGCAGGTGCAAGAATCAGCATTTTTAAAGAGCATCCACAGATACTCTGATGTGGAAGTCCAGATTGCATTTTGAGAAATGCTACTTGCTGGTATACGCTAAGATTCTGATAAATTTACTTTTTCTAATTTTGCATCAGCTTCCAAAAGTTTTCTCCTTTGTGCTTTTAATGTCATGAAATGTCCCTAAGAGTTCCTTTATGAGATTTTTGCCAGCATCACTTCCTCTGGGATATCTTCATCCTTTTTGTCACAACCGCTTTCCCCATTGGTGTCAACAGGTGTGTTTATTTCCTGCCTGCGTATGTGGAGTCCCTCTGCCCCAGCCGTCTCATCATTCCCACAGTCAGCTGTTTCTTCTGTGTGCTTTTTATTTGAATTTCATTTCCAGCATTACCACTTTTCATTTCTTTGCTGCAATTTCATCATTGTTGACCAAATCCCTGTTTTGAGTATCTGTTTTTGTAAAATGTCACATGAGTTTATTGCTAGACAATAAGGAGGCAGCACAGCTCTACCCTTGGCTGTCTGGGTTGAACCTAATATCCGATGTGCTATGACCAGTCACTTAAAAGACTTTGGAAAGAAGTGATGTGATTGCTCATTGGTCATGATTGATCATGATGCTGCACCTGTTGTTTATGTAGTGATTTGTATACTAGCAGCAAAATTTTATTTTTTGTAATTACAGTAAATATACTGTGGTAACTTAAATTTGAATCACATTGTTGAGGGCCTGATGTTATTAAAATCATGGTAACTGAAATTCGTGCATACAGGAACTGTGCAACGTGAGAACTGCCTATATGAAAGAGAAGTGATTGGGTAGAATTCAAATCCACTAGATAATTTTGTTCTAACTCCATTAGTTTTAGTTTTTTCCCATCATACAATTTTGTTTTATTGAGACATAATTCACATGCTGTAGAAGTCGCCCCTTTAAAGTATACAATTCAGTGGTTTTAGCCTATTCATAAAGTTTTGCAGCCATCACCACCATCTAATTCTAGAACATTTTCATCATCCCAAAAAAGAAACCCTGTACCAGTTAGCAGTCACTCCCCATTGTCCCCTCCCCACATCCCTTGGCAACCACTAATCTACTTTCTGTCTCTATGGATTTGCCTATGCTAGACATTTTATATACATGGAGTCGTGCAATACATAGTCTTTTGTATCTGGCTTCTTTCACTTAGCATAATATTTTCAAGAGTCTTTCCTATTGTAGCATGTATCAGTACGTTATTCCTTTTTATGCCTGAATAAAATTCCCATATATAAATATAGCACTGTGGTTATTTTTATGAATTATTGCCATCTGGAATTTGTTGTGGAGTTTAAAAAGTTATTTTTTCAGATTTAAAAAGTAATATATATATTTTTTTTAATTTAAGCATCTCAGAAATATAGGGAAAAGAGCAGATACTCTCCACTGTTGCACCCACCTTCCCCATCCACTGCCCTCCTACCTCAGAGACAAACAGTATATAGTCTGGCAGGCTTTGTTCTCTGTGTGCAAAGAACATGTGTTGGGGAGGGAATGGGTGTTTGTGGTGTATTGTTTTTATTAAAATGGGATCATAGGTATAACATCCTAAAACTTGTTTCACTGAGCAATGTATCTTGGCCTACGTACATACACATACCTCGTTCTTTTTTTAACAGAGTATATGACTTATTCTTGTGTTTCCATGCTTGACATTGGTTGGTGTACAGACACTTGAATTTGTTGAACTGAAAGGAAAAGTTCATTTCCTTGTATTTAAAAAAAAAAAAAAAGGTCAACAGTCATTTATGGAAGAACCTTGTAACTATAGGAGGACAGGCATCTGACCCCTGTAGGATTTTTAACTTCATTTAGTTTCGTCTGTTTGAGAGATCAGTGTTCTATGGCTTTCTTTAGATGAATTTGCCTAGAGAGTAGGAGATAACCTATAATGTTTTATAGCAGATAAATATGTGCTAAATAGAGATGAAAAGAGAAGAATTTGTATATTATCAGTGCCAAAACCAAATATAGTGCTTTTTGTTACTATGGCTATGGCAATGGGCATCAACGTGAAAACAGAAATAGACTGTCACCTGTTGGGAGGTGGGGAAGACTTGAGTATGTTTACATATTCTGGAGTCCTAAAACATGGGTAGAAGGGAAAATAAAGTATTTTGTTCATCCTGTTATATGTGAATGTCATTCCCAAATCTTCATTTTCTCATTTCTCTTCCTAAGGTAAATTTGATTTACGGCAGCAAGAAAGAATATGTCTTAAATGGGTGAGAAAGGAAACAAGTTTGAAAGGCTAGGTGTACAGTAGTGCGTGCCGCAGTAACAGCTTTCCTGGGTGTATCTCTGCCAAGTGGCATTTACCATCAGCACAGTCCTTCACTTTACAGGTTTAAACTTGGTCTTATCCATGTCCTAGAAATACTTAAACTTTGGGTGCTAAGTCACATTAAAAAACACTCATGAAATTACACATAGAATCACAAGGTGTAGAGAAGAGAGTTAACATAGCGGTCCTGAGACCACTCTCTGTAGAAAAGCCTCATTTCAAGGTTGCCCTTGGCTGGTGTCTGGAAATGTGGGTTTGGGGAGGGTTCCCACCATTCCCTGCTAAGAATGGCTCACTGTGTCTCAACTGTTTCTGCAAACAATATGATTTGTGCTGAACACGTGCTTTCTTTCTGACAGTTAGGAATTTTGGTACATGCTCAGCAGAGGGTACCTACATGATTAGCTCCCAATTACAGATCCTGGGCACTGAGTCTGTAATGAGCTTCCCTGTGTAGACAGCATTTCATGTGTGTTGTCACAGCTCATGGCTGCAGGCATTCAGTGCGCTCCGTTTGACTCCCCTGGGAGAGGACTCTTGGAAGCTTGCTGATTTACTCAGGACTTTGTCCCGTGCGCCTTTTCCCTTTGCTCTCCTTTTGCTGTAATAAATCATAGCCATGAGTATGACTATACGCTGAATTCTGTGGATCGTCTTTGTGATTCACCATCAAACCTGGGGACCCCTGCCACATGAAGGTTTTTACATTGAGAATGCTAAATATCAAGTGAACTGTATGCTTTCTTCTGCCAGTCCAACACATTCTTTCCCTGAAGGCAAGCCAAAGTGATCTTACAGTAAAATCACTTGGTGAGCCAGGAATTTGAATAAAAGGTGTGAGTTATAAATCAAGTGTTTAAAAACATGAGGGGATCTGTACAGTGGAGATAAAAAATTGGAGGGTGAGGGGTTGGCTTACACTGGCCTGACAAGTACATTCTTCACTACTATGTAGATAAAAGCTCAGAAAGTGTTATTGTAAAGCATGCACACACTCTGTATCATACAGCTTAACTCATCCACGTAGCTTTCTAAAACCTGTGCTGGTTTAACATAACCATATATCCTTAAAAGAAAATTGAATTGGATAATATTTACATTTTGGTGCTTTTTATTTCTATATTTAAAGTATGACAGTAAATGATAGTTGTATATGAAGCAGATTTCCTTTTCAGAGTTGGAACCATCAGCTGAGTGTTGATTTTTAAAAAATAATAATAAATAGAAGACATCAGCTCCGATTGAACTGTCTAATGATTTGTACTTTTCGGTTTGATTTTTTTTCCTAAACAAAATTAGGAGGCTGTCTTATGGAAAAAATATTGTTTTATTTGTGATCTTAGACATTTCTGAGCCATTTGTCAGACCCTGTAAGAGATGTTTGATAATCTCTAAAATTCCCTGCAGCTCTAATTGGAATTACACCTTGAAGCGACTGTGCCTTCATTCTAGTCACAGCCCAGTGATTGACTGCGGCAGCAGGAAACTAGTGTCTCAGCTGGTCAGTGAGACATAACGCCTGGCTGAGTGAGACTCCTGTGAAAGCTTTGTAAGATGGATGGGTGAGGCTCGCATGTACCCTTTGGCCTTCTGTCCCTTCTGCCTTCTTGCTGAGTAGGATGCCAGATACAGTGCTTAGAGATGCACCATCATTTGGTGACCATGAGATGCCAGTTCTCTTTACCAAGGGTGGTGAAGAAGGTGGGTAGAAAGAGTCTGCTGCCCTAATTATGGCCCTTGAGAAGCTGCACCAGTCCAGGGCTGCCTACCTCCCAGCTTCTTGCTATGTGAGAAAAGTAAATCCAGTTTGTCTTCTCTCCCCCACACAAAGATAGTTTCAGTAATGTGATGATAATAAAATGTATTTTGCGGGGCCGCCCGGTGGCGCAGCGGTTTAGTCCGCGCTTGGCAGCCCAGGGTTCGCGGGTTCGGATCCCGGGCGCCCGCGGATGCACTGCTCGTCAGCCCTGCCGTGGCGGCGTCCCATATAAAGTGGAGGAAGATGGGCACGGATGTTAGCTCAGGGCTGGTCTTCCCCACAAAATAAATAAATAAAATAAAATGTATTTTGCCATGCAACTAAGAATCAACCCTTAAACAATTTCAATCTCGAAAAAAATAACTATTTCCTCACTATCCATGTAGAAGATAAGACGTCATATTTCAGAGATGCGGACTCATAGATACCTAATGTAAATAAAGAAACTGAAGGGTATGTAGGTCTTAAGGTTGCACAATTAGGTTTGAACTGGGAAGAGAACCCATATTTTCGGGAAGACTTTTTACATATAATCTTATTCTAATTTATTATAGGCAAAGAGAAGAAAAGGTTTGGGCTACATTGTTCATAACTCTGGGGAAGTCTACCAGGCTAATTTAAGCAGAAACAGCATTTGTTGGAAGAATATTTGGTAGCCTAGAATCAAAAGGAAAGCTGGAGAGCCGAGCTTGGAAATTGCAAAAATTAAGAGAGATTGGAGCCACAGTCAAAGTCATACCATAGAAATGTTTTAGAACACAGGAGAGGACACCTCTGCTGGAATAGGACTTGCCATAGTCCCTACTGTTGAGAATCACTTCAAATTGAAAGTCTGGGCTAGGGGCATGTAATTGGCATAGATGAATCTGGAGATAGAGTTTCTTTGTGATTCCTACAGTGTGTATAGAAACTTTTATTGTGATTTTGTTTTATGTATTTTAACACCAGTACTTTGGATTAGTGTCTAGGACACTAATAGTCACTACAAACAAGTTGAAGTGAATAGGGTACATCTGTGTTGAAATGTGAACCCTCTTACCCTTTACATGGTTTCTTGTTTCTTTCATGTTACATGAAAGAGCAGTTGCGTTAACATAGTGATTTTTGAGTTTTTTAGTCTCACAACCCCTTTATACCCTTAAAACGGAAGGACTGCAAAGAGCTTTTGTTTATGTGGGTTATATTATTTATACTCACTATATTGGCAATTAAAATTGAAATTCCAAAAAATACTTGTTCTTTAAAATAATAGTAAATCCATCACATCTGAACATCCCCTTGGGTCACACTTTGAGAACTGCTACATTCATTTATCTGTGTATTAAGTGAATAAACAGTTTTTTCAACAAAACGTCATAGTCTCAGTATTATGTCTTAGAGCTATTAAAGCCATCAATATTACAGAAAATTTCCTTTCCTAGGCTTAAAAATTAACTTTCTGATGATAAAATACAGAAAAATATAACTTCAAATTCCATTTTAAGTCAGTTGGTATAAAAATAGTTACAAGCCCTCCTTCCATTTAACAGTTTAAAGATGGCTAATTCAGAGCTTTATATTCTCAAATGCTCCTGTATAAATAGTTTCTTAGGGCTTCTCAAAAATATGAACTTTTAAAATTAAGATTGAATCAGTGATTTTTTGAGACGTAATTTATTCTACAAATATCTTTATATGACATATGTCTATGTTTCTCTTGTGTGCTATAAATATTCTCCCAGCCTTCTCCTTTTAACTCTTTTTATATGCAGAAGTATTTATTTTGTTTGGTTGAGCCCAGTGAAGCCAGCGCATTGAGGCTAGAGTCTCCGTGTTCCTCTTTGTCTCTGGTACCTGGCCTACAGCAGACACTTGACAAATGTTTGGTACATGAATACATGAACCTTACTCTTCAGGAGTATTTGGATGTGTCAGATGATTGCTGTGTGTGGTATATACCAGAGTGAAGGGTCTGTCAGCTCGATAGCTGTTGTCCTGTATGGGTACTATGTATTAAATCGTTTCTCCTGTTTTTTGGTAGTGTTTCGTTTAGTGGATTTTTAAGGAGAATTAGCTTGTTAAATTCTTAATGTTATATGACTTGAGGATTCTATTTTACTATTTCTGCAAAATGTTGGTTATTTGCTCCTATTTAACTTGAAGAAAAAAGTACTTGATGCTTGCTGAGCACATGACATAATGATTTTACTCATTTTTAAGCTTGTTGCCATTGCCTTTTTTTTTTTCCAGTTACTAGATGCATTGCAGGAGATTATGTTGCTCTTGAAAGACCTCTGCTAATTGTTTTCTCAATCTTCAACTATTTTACTAGGATCCTGTTGACTTTGGGATCTGGCTTCTGTTGGTTCTTCTATTAAGGACTTTTTTTCTTTTTGAGGAAGATTAGTCCTGTGCTAACATGTGTTACCATTCTTCCTTTTTTTCTTTTTTCTCCCCAAAGCCCCAGTAGATAGTTATATATCATAGCTGTACATCTATCTAGTTGCTCTATATGGGACACTGCCTCAGCATGGTTTGATGAGCGGTGAGTAGGTCCATGCCCAGGATCTGAACCAGTGAACCCCGAGCCGCCAAAGCGGAGCACACGAACTTAACCACTACACCACCGGGCTGGCCCCAAGGACTTTTTTCTTTGCCCCCGATGCATTAATTCTTTGGCTGAACTTGGCTGACTGCTGTATTTTGCCCCTGTGATCTAAACCAGCTATTTGGAAAACCTAACATGACCGTATCTAAAAATTGTTAGAGCAGCTGCTTGGTGTGGAACTCCTAGACAGTTTTCCTTACTGAGCAGGCGATTGTATAGTTTTGTGACTTGCTTTTTTCATTTTTATATCCAATACCCTTTATATCGAATATACTTCTATAACATTCTTAATGTCTACTTAGTATTCCATTCTATGGATGTACCATATTTGTTTCCGTAACTATCCGATGGACATTTATAGCTTCCAGTATTTTCTCTTAAAAGCAAACATTCCTTTACTTATATCCATACATATTTATCTGATTTTATTCATAGTATGGATGTCTAGGAGTGGAATTTCTTGGTCCAGTATTGTAACCATGTATCAGTTAGTGTTAGGTTTGGTATGTGTAACAGAAAACCCAAAATAATAAAGGCTCAACCCAGTAGCAGTTTGTATTTCTCTTACATACAGGAAAGTTCAGAAAGAAGCAGTCCAGGGGTGATGAGGCGGCTCTGCAAAGTTATCAGGAAACCAGGCGTCTTGCTGTATTAGTTTTTTTCTGGCTGCAGTAACAAATTACTACAAACTGGGTGGCTTAAGACAACAGAAATATATTCTCACGGCTCTGGAGGCCAGAAGTCCAAAGTCAGGTCAGCAGGGCCACTCCCTCGGGAGGTGCTGAGAGAATCCACTCCTTGCCTCTTCCAGCTTCCAGTAGCCCCCGGCATTCCTTGGCCACATCACTTCAGTCTCCCTCGGTCTCCACATGGCCTTCTCTTCTGTGTGTGTCTGTCTCAGGACATCCTCTCTCTCTTTTATAAGATACGTGTAATTATGTTTAGGACCCGTCAGGATAATCCGGGATGAGCTCCTCCTGTCAAGATCCTTAATCACATCTTTTCATATGAGGTAATATTCTAGTGATTAGGAAGTGAGTATGTCTTCGCAGGGTGCTTTTTCAGCCTGCCACATCTCCCAGCACTCTGTTATGCTATTGCTAGGGAGCAGCCCTTGTCTTTATGGTCTGAAGTGGCTCCTGGAGGTCTAGCCATCACATATACATTCCAGGAAACAGGATGAAAGTGATGAAGGGGGCACACCCCCTCCTTAAGGAAACTTTCCAGTTCCCATGTAACACTGCTTACATCTCACCGACCAGAACCTAGTCTCATGGCCATTTGTAGCTGCATGAAAGGCTGGTGCTATGGACTGAATGTTTGTGCCTTCCAAAATTCATATGTAAAGCCTAATCCCCAGTGTGATGGTATTTGGAGGTGGGGCCTTTGGGAGGTAATTGGGTCATGAGGGTAAAGCCCTCAGGAGTGGGATTAGTGCTCATACCAGAAGAGACACTAGAGAGATGATCTCTCTCTCTCACCTCCATGTGAGGATTCAGCAAGAAGGCATCCCTCTGCAAACCTAGATGAGGGTCCTCACTAGGACCCTAATCAGCCGGCACCTTGATCTTGGACTTCCAAACCTTCAGAACTGTAAGAATAAATTTCTGTTGTTTAAACCACCTAGTCTGTGATATTTGTTATAGCAGCCCGAACCGACTAAAACAGCAGGGAGCTGTAGTCTTTTAGCCAGGAGCATGGCTCCCTTGAATACAGTCAGTTTAATTATTGAGAAGGAAGGGGAAGTGGATATTGAGGGTAGGCAGAGTTTGCCTCACATCGCTTTGCATTTTGTTAGCCACCGTCAGTTACTTTCCAAAGAAGATGTGTAGATGTGCATTCCTGGCAGTAGGGCATGAGAATAGCCTTGCCAGCAATGGGTAATTTTCATTTTTGCCAGTCTCACTGATGGAAAAGAAGCATATTTTTATAGTGCCTGACCCTCTTTTTTCACCACAGAATGGATCAGGTTACTCCAAATGTGGTCTGGCCAACACCAAGGAAAATGGATGATTACCTGCTTCCTTTTCTGACTAGTACTAATAATGATGTGAACAACAAACACATATACACAGGAAAAATTTAAAGAACAGGAAATAATCAGTAACCAAACAAGGAAAGAGGCACCACCCAGGGCTGTGGTCACCTAGTGTCACAATGAGGCACTGCTCCTCGCTATACCCCGCCACTCCAGGGTGTATGGGTGAGCCAGCAAAACCCAGAGGATTTTCATTAATTTCTCCGTGTCTCTGGAGAGAGACGGCTAAGTGGGATCTTTATCTCATTCCTTCTTTTGTCTGAGAAAATAACTTTTGGAGAGAAATGGGGAATGAGCTGTGGACCTGACAGTGACAGAATTGAATGCATCAGGGCTGTGCATTGATTGAGGGACATGTCCAGAGACTGAGAGTGGTCCCCTATGGGAATGGAGTGAACCCTAACAAACCTCAGAAGCAAATGCAATTTGTATGCCTTCTAGACCCCCATAGTCCCTCTTGTGAGCTCTCCCACCTCCTATCTTTGCCACCAAAAAAAGAATTAAAGTGAACTACCTTGACTTTAAACCTATGGCTCATTGGGAAAAACAAACAAGTCTCAGATGTGGTAGAGTGGGAGTTGATAAATGACCCACAATATATTGGAGTAAATAGAAGGTTTAGACTGATAGCTCAGCAATAAAGTGAGAAGGGAGAGCATGGCAGACAAATTACAGCAAGCAAGAAAGGAACATAGGTTGGGGAATGATGTACAAAGAACCCAAAATAAACCAAGGAACAAGAAGAAATTATCCACTGGTGCTCGGGTTATAGAACAACTCACTATGATCTGGATTAAATAAAAGAAGCTCAAAAACAAGAGCATAGCACAATGAGATGAATAGATATTTAGGAAACAAATTGAGGGCAAAACCAGTAATGATAATTAATTAATAACGAGAAACAGAATGGCCATGGTAGAAAGAAATCTAACTGCCTCCAGAAAGGAAAGACAAGATAATCTCAAGGAATGCATGTGAAAACAAAAAAGAACAGACAAACATGATTTTAAAAAACAGTTGAAGTAATTAAAGTTTCTAAAACGGGAAATTCAACAAATAGAACAGAAAAAGTATTGCATCCCATGACAAGAAAATTTCTCTGAATTTAAGAAATTTTAGGATTTTTGATCAAAGGAGCTTACTTCTGGAAATCTTGATCTTAAGGTTCCAGCCTCCAGAACTGTGAGAAATAAATTTCTCTGGTTTTTTAAGCCCCTCAGTCTATGGTGTTTTTGTTATAGCAGCCCAAATAGACTAAGATACTAGTGGTTATAAGATTTATAAAGGAAAAAACAAAATTGTCATTTTTTGGTCTATATGGAAAAATCCAAGAGGATCTAAACTATTAAAACTAAATAAACAGTTTTCAAGTTGCAAGAGTATTATGTAAAATCTGACATTAGGAATTTTTTTTTTAAATCCCAGCATAGTATCAAGTATAAATTACCTTGGATTACATCCAACAAGTAGACATTATTAGACAATTATGAAACTTGATGGAAGAATAAAGAAGTCTAAACAAATCATGATCAATACCATATTCATGAATGGAAAGACTTGTTATTTTAAATATGTCCATTTGCTCTGAATACATAAATTCAATGTGATTTGAGTCAAAATCTCAACAAGATTTTCATAGGATTTGACAAGTTCTAAAATTCATATGACAGGCTTAATGAAAGGGCCAAAAATAGCCAGATAATTTTGAACAAAAGGAATAAGGGAAGAGAGCCTCTCTTCCCAGTTATGATGATTTCTTATAGTAATTAAATCAGTCTGTTGACACAGGAGTGGTAGACCAGTGAGAACGGAGCCTGAGGCAAAGATTAAAGCGCTGACACTTTATTTGGGGAGTGCAAGCCCAACGATGTAAGGTAGAGGGAAAAAATAAGGCAAGAAAAGCTGTGGAACAGTGCAATATGATACAATACCTTGAGAGGTGGGACTTCTGAATCCGGAGAAATCATACCTCAGAGAAGTGCATGGAAGGAAAAACAGAGTGGCAGTTTATTTCCCTGGCTCCCTCCTTTCTCTTCCCACTAATCAAGGTTTACTCCATGGGGAGGTGACTCCCACATATTTCCAAATTGTGCCATCCAGCCCTCAGCACCTGCTCAAGAAGCCAGATCCCACATCCCACCACATAGCGTTCCATCCGCGTCTGGAAGGGGAGGCGCAGCTCAGCATAGTTAGGGCTCAGAGTGAGAGCCAGGCAGGTCCACGACTTCACCTTAGACTCCAGCCCGCTCAGGGCTGGGCAAGGGTGCCGTCCATGATGACAGCAGGGCAGTTCGAAAGACAGGCAGCTCAGAAGAAGAATGGTAAGACATCTGAGAGAGTGTACAAGGTTGTGTCCAGTTCAGATAAGAAATCAGGAAACAGACATAGGTCTTTACGAAGGTTCAGCAGAGGTGGCATTACAAATTAGGAAAGGAGGGCACTATCATAAATAATGCTGGGTCAGTTGGCTAACCATTAGGAACAATAAAATTAAAATTAATTCCTACATTATACCAAATAACATATTCCAGCACTAGATTAAAGACTTGTTAAAGGTGAAAGCAAAAACTTCTGGAATAAAAATACAAGAGTGCCTTTTTGCCCTCTGTGTAGGGAACAGTTTCTGAGACAAGACCCAAACAGCACAGACCATAAAGGGGAAAGAGTGATAAATTTGGCTAACGTTTACAAAAAAAAAAACTTCAGTGACTCTGTAAGCAAAATGAAAACACTAGCCTCAGACAGAAGATATTTAAAATGCATAAAACCAATAAAAGGAAATATTCATAATACTGGAAAAAAAAACTAATACAAATCAATAGGAAAAATACAGCCAATAAACACGAAAAGCTGCTTTTTTAAAGAAGTGTTAAGTATCTGAGGGCAAATTAAAAGATAACTATTTCAAACCTGCGAATGTTAGTCTGTTGACAAAGATGCCGAGCAACAAGAATTTACATTATGCATAGAGAAGCTCAAAACCCATGTTTTTAAATGCTCTTTAGATGATCAAATCCCTGGAGAGGCAGAGCAATGCCTGTCCCTGAAATTCCACTCTCCCACTAGTCTTCGCTCTCCTGTGCCGGGTCCTGCTGTGAGCTCCTCCTGAGCAGGTGACTTGTTGCCCTGTGTCACTTTCGCTGCCATCCCCCTCACTGTCAGGTGGTTTTTTACTCTGGGTTTGTATGTATGTGTCAGTCCTGGTTCTCACGTCTTGTTCTTCATGGTTTTATGTTGCTAATCTCTCAGAGACCTGGAAATGTGATAAATAGCTTATTAGAATTTTGCACATAACAAGTAAATAGGCCCAGAACAAGGCCTCATAGACTCCTCTGGTAGGTTGATCGGAAGGTACATATACTGTATCATATCTACAGGCCTCAGAGACCTTGTTAATTTTCTTTCTGATTCTGGGATCTGTTTCCTATTAGCAGAGTTGCTAAATAGATGAGGTGTAATGAACTTGAATTTAGCCAGTACATTTAATCTGCCATTGTTTATGTATAAACTCTGTACTTTAGGGCCTCCTAATGGTATATTCTAACTTGACTCATTAAATATAAAATAATTGAAATGAAGTTGAAGATTGGCTTATGAATTGGTGTAAGGGTATGTCTATAAAAGAATTTGAATAATTTGTGACTTTTTTCTTTATTAAGCTGTAAATAAGGTTATTCTTTTTAAAAAACATTTATTGAGATACAATTCCTATACTATACAATTCACTCATTTAGAGTTTACAGTTCAGTGACTTTTAGTACATTCCCAGAAATGTGCATGCATCACCACAATATTAAACATTTTCATTACCCCCGAAAGAAATCCTGCACCCCTTAGCCATTACCCCCCAGTCCTAGGCAGCCACTAGTCTACTTTCTGTCTCTGTAGATTTGCCTGTTCAGGCTGTTTCATGTAAATAGAGTCATACAGTCTATGACCATTTGTGATTGCCTTCTTTCACTTAATACAGTGTTTTCAAAGTTGTAGCATGTATCAGTACTTCATTTCTTTTTATTGCTGGATAATATTCCATTGAATGGATATATACCACATTTTATTTATCCATTCATCAGTTAATGGACATTTGGGTGGTTTCAGCTTTCTGGCTATTGTGAATGCTGCCAGGAACATGTGTAAACGTAATTCTCTTAAGTATATAAGTGGAATTGCTGGATCACATGGTAATTGTGTTTAACTTTTTGAAGAACTGCCAGACTGTTTTCCACAGCAGCTACATGGTTTTACATTCCTGCCAGCAGTGTATGAGAGTTCCAATTTCTCCACATCCTCACAAACCCTTGCTATTATATATCTTTATTTGCCATCTTAGTAGGTGTAAAGTGGTATCTCATTGTGGTTTTAGTTTTATGACTTTATAAAGCGGTTTCAAGTGTTTTTTTCCACCAGATTTTCTTTTAATACACAAAGAATGATGCCTTTAACTTTTTTTAATTGTTAATTTCATTTTTCTAACAGGCTAAGGAAATTTTAACAAAAGAATCAAATGTGCAGGAGGTTCGTTGTCCTGTTACCGTCTGTGGAGATGTGCATGGTCAATTCCATGATCTCATGGAACTCTTTAGAATTGGTGGAAAATCACCAGATACAAACTATCTATTCATGGGCGACTATGTAGACAGAGGTTATTATTCAGTGGAGACTGTGACTCTTCTTGTGGCATTAAAGGTATGATTGATGAAATTCAATTTTCTTTTTTTCAAGCTTTAAACCAGCAAAGGACCAGAATGGCAGCATTGCATCTCATCTGTTCTATTTTATGATCCATTCAGTTTATAACTCCTTAAACTAATAGCTGATTTTACATCTTTTAAAAGAGAGGGAGATGAGGATGATACCTTAAACCTCCTCTGCCTACTTCTGGTAAATCATTCTCTTGGGTAATCCATACTGTAGTCTTGGAATCATTTTTGACTTAGTCGCTTATATCTCATATTCAGTCAATTAACAGGTCTTTTTAAATTCTTGCCTTGAAAACCCTGTTATTCCTGTGTCTTTCTGTTTTTACTATCATCACACAATTTGTATCTTGACCATTTCACACTTTGATTATTGCAGTAGCATGGTAAGTAATATTTCTGCCTCCAAGATCTGACCCCTCCAAATCTACCTTGCACCCTGCATATGCTGCCAGATTAAAATCTCTTTTATTTAACACTTTCATCTTGGTATTTCCCTGCTCCCAAATTCTTCAGTGATTCCATGTTGCGTGTAGAATGGAGCTCAAACTCCTTGGTTGGCCCTCTGTAGTCTAGCCTGAATTTGCCTGCCAGTAGTTGGCAGCATAAACTCTCTGACTCAAATCAGAGAATTTCAGTGCTCAGCCTATCTCCATGTATTTCCTTAACCAATTTCCCCATGAGATTACTCCACCTGTGATTTGTTACCCCTTCTGCCAAGACACAACTCAAGTCCTGCTTCTTCCATGAAGGCTTCAACCATTTGAGCCTTACTCCGCCTACTCTAAATTACCATGAAGTGTATGCTCTCACCCCTTAATTTATGTTACATAGTGGTTTATTGCCTTGTATTATTTATTTCACCTACCTCTTCAGTGAGATTCGTCCCTAGAGAGCAGAACTCATGTATTATACTTGTGTGGACCTGTCACCTAGCTTTAAGCACTAAGTTTAATGTTGGACATATAATGGATGCTTAGTAAATATGTATGAATTGAAGTATGCATTTGCAGGTTTTGGTTAATTTGATTTATAGAATCTCATGCTTTTTCATACTTCTTCTCAGACACATTCCTAACTATCCTAACTATAAATAGTATGTTATAAGGTATGTCTCTATATTTTGTTATGCAAAAGAGACTATTAATACATTTGAAATCTTGCCTAGATTTGGCAAAGCCTTGTTTTTGTTGGCAAGTACAATCTTCCTGTGGGAATTAAAAGTTGAAAAGGCAGGGAGAAGTCAGTCTATAGAGGAGTTTGTCTCAGGTCCAAATGTCTGATCTTCAGTATCCATTCACCAGTAAGAAGTCATAGTGTTCTGGAACGATTTAGAAGACTAGTGATAGTTTGAGGATGAAGAAGGCATTTGAGACAATCAGATACAAGTTTATTATAATATAGGTATCAGTTAATAAGGATTCCAATGAGGGTGGTATAAATGGTGATAAGGAAGGATGACTACTTGTATCAGAAAGATTTCAAAGTTTAATCAATAGGACCTGCTATGAATGAGAACATTTTTGACTCTGAAGAAGAATTAACATTTAATTTACTAGCAGAAAAAAGAGCCATTTAAAGAAATGGGTCAGCAGTTAATGTCCTTAACATGACACTAGTAAAAATATGGTTTGTACAACATGGGTTTCTTTTTCTTTTCTCCAGGTGCGTTATCCAGAACGCATTACAATATTGAGAGGAAACCACGAAAGCCGACAAATTACCCAAGTATATGGCTTTTATGATGAATGTCTACGAAAGTATGGGAATGCCAATGTCTGGAAATATTTTACAGATCTATTTGATTATCTTCCACTTACAGCTTTAGTAGATGGACAGGTCTGTATGTATGTGCTTACATGGGGGCTGGGATAAAAGTAGGACAAGATTTTCTACAATAGTTTAGGGTCTAGATTGACATGACATGTGTTTCTGTATCCCCTTGGCCTTTTCTGCCTGTTTCCCTTATACTTAAGATTTCAGACAGGAAATTGGATAAATTTTATGTACATTGAGACCAGCAATTTTCATGTTGTTCTTAGATATGTGTGTAAAGCTTTGGGCCTAAGAATATGCCAATGTGCTTTTTTTATTATAAATAAATGCTTAAGGCCCTGATATACAATACTAATAAAGCTGGGTTTTTTTTGTTTTTTTGTGTGAGGAAGACCAGCCCTGAGTTAAATATCTGTTGCCAATCCTCCTCTTTTTGCTGAGGAAGACTGGCCCTGGGCTAACATCCGTGCCCATCTTCCTCCACTTTATATGGGACGCCTCCACGGCTTGGCTGACAAGCAGTGCGTCGGCGGGCACCCAGGATCCAAACCCCCAAACCCCGGGCTGCCAAGCGCGAACTAAACCGGGCCAGCTCCCTAAAGCAAAGCTGTTTTTTTAAAGCTATTTTGACACATATACAGTGTCTGCTGGTGACCATTAATAACTTTTTATTCCTATTTTCATGGTAATTGCATGCAGTAACATTGTGTTACACCTTCACTAAGAAGTGAATGCTTTGTTTCCACCTATAATGAGTATTACAGACGTACTTATAAAACATTCAAAAGTGTAAGAAAAAATTGTGCCAGTTTCCTATTATTCCAGTGTCTAGAGGTCCTCGCTGTGATCGTGAACTGATTTAAATTTAAATATGACATACTATATAACTTTATAATTCTTAAACTATAAAATATAAAAGCCCAGAATTGTCAAGGATGTAATAGATCCTCTCTTGGACTGCTGGTGGGAATATAATTTGGTTATGACCTTTTCTGTGTGATCCTGACAGTCCATGTTTTCCCAGTCATGATTTTGGACGTCACAATAATTAATTTAAAAGGACAGTATTTTGCTTAGACTTGCTAAAATGAAAGAAAACAATGAATTTAAAGGATGTTAAATTTTAATTAAGGTTTTTAATTTTTAAAAGCAATATAATATTCATTAACATAACAATGGACACAATTATTTTAGAAGAATGGCGTCTCAGTGTTATGGTGAATCTAGTTTTTCAAATGGGTGCATTAGTTGAGCTTTCATTTATTGAATATGTTCAACTTAAATTATGTATTTCACTCCCTCCCCCCCAACCTCTTACCTTCAATGGATCATTGATCTTTCCTATTATTTTATATTTTATAAATATAAAATATTTCCTTTATATTTTAAGGAACAAAACAGCCAGTACACACATACACCATTGGTGACAGGTTATTGTTTATAAAATATTGTTGTGGGAGGAAGACTTTATACACCTCAGAAATCAAGTGGATTAAAAAATAAGTATATAGAGTATTGGAACAATGGCACAAGCTTATCTCACAGATATAGACAGTATACAACCTTTGGTACATTGGTACCCAACAAACAGAAACCAGATAATCTTCCCACATATTCATTCATTTATTCTTTCTCTTGCTTTACTCCCTTCCATCTATCCATCCATCTATCTATCCATCCATCATTTATTTATATATCATATGTTAAGTGACAGTCTCCAATTCTAAGTAGTAGAACAAAACTCAGACTGGAAATGAAATAGAAAAGGATAAAAGAAAAATCTACTTGCTTGGGAACTTTTACAATCTTTTATTAACACTCAGAAAGTAGAGGTAAGAATCCAAATCATTTCTAAAGGACAGTGGAAGTATGGTGTAGATCAAAACTTTTGAATGTAAACAAGGGAAGAAATGCCAGGAAATACGTAGTTACATTTGTTTTGTAGAAAAATAGAAAGGAAATATTGTTATAAACATTTAGCTCAAAGAATGAAACAGTAAAATAAAGGATTAATTAAAAATAAAAGCAGAAATGGAGTCAATCAATCAGTAGAGCCAAAAGCAGTTTTTGAAAAGTCTACTAAAAAGACATATAATAGTCAAAACTGATGTAGAAGAAAAGAGGGAGATCACATAAAACACTAGGAAGGAGAAATAAGGCATTACTGTAAATATTGAGTTGCTTACATATCACAGCACCACGTACAGCTTTATTCCAAGAAACTTGAAAAGATGGATGAAAGTTATTATAGCAAAATATTAATTGTTAAATTGGTTTTGAGGAAATTAACCAATGTAAAGAGACAACCAAACTTAGAAGATACTGGAAAAGTAACCAGGTCTAGATAGATTTATAGGTTAATTCTACCAAGCCTTTAAGGAACATACAATTTCTGTGTTCCAAAGCTTAGGGAAAAGATGGAGCGCTTCAAAACTCACTCTATGGCTAGTATAACCCCCATACCAAACTAGACACAGCAAACACAGAAAAATAAAATCAAACCAACACCATTTGAAAAAAGCTCTATACCTTATTCATTAAAACTCAGTTATTAAGGAGTAAAATAAAATAACATTAATTGGATAAGGAAACTTTATACTGACTATACTTTTCAGCAAAACATCAGAAACCTCATCAAAATCAGGAGAAAAGTGCCCCCTAAAACTTGTAATATTATTCTCTCTGATTTGGAATCCCTAGAGGATGGGTCTGAGAAGAAGTATTTTTACCAAAAAAAAAAAAATTCAACTTGTGTTATTCAGTTTTGTTTTGGAAGTGCACTGAGCAATAAAAAGAATTAAAAAGTATAAACCTTGAGGAGAGAGAAACAAATATTTTTGCAAACAACATGATCGTGTACTCCAAAAAATCTAAAAAACTGAAAAACTGTTGGAACCAATGACAGGATTCAGTAGAGTCTTTGCTGTAAGAGAAACAAAAAAATTTTCATATGTCAGCAGTAACCAGCAGAAAGTGTAATGGTGGGTCACAAAGATGGAGATCCCACCAGAGAAGGGGAAAAAACACATAGACCTAGGATTATAAAGAAAAAGGACAGAAGTATATTTAAAAGCTAACAGCTCTCTCCGGTGATGTGATTTTTGTTCTTTTCCATTGTATTTTACATATTTTCCACAGTGAATATTTTTAAACTTTATTCCGAGAAGAGCTGTTAGCTTTGAGAGTTGCAATTATTATTTACTCTCCATTAACTTATTAGCAATTAATAAAAGAAATTCATTTTCTTTTTAAATTCGTAAACAGATATTCTGCCTCCATGGTGGCCTCTCTCCATCCATAGATACACTGGATCATATAAGAGCCCTGGATCGTTTACAAGAAGTTCCACATGAGGTAAACTTAGTTTTAATAAAAAAAAAAAAAAGAAATACAACCACATTGTGATAAAGCTAAATTAGTTAAATATGACTGCTAATCATTGATAACATGTACTTAATTTTCTTGGCCAGGGCCCAATGTGTGATCTGTTATGGTCAGATCCAGATGATCGTGGTGGGTGGGGTATTTCACCACGTGGTGCTGGCTACACATTTGGACAAGACATTTCTGAAACATTTAACCATGCCAATGGTCTCACACTGGTTTCCCGCGCTCACCAACTTGTAATGGAGGTATGTCCTTTTCCTACAGGATGATGATCTTTATTTCAAGTAAATATATACATCTGTAATAAAGCTTCATGACTTAGAATATAAGAAACATTCAAGAAAGGAGAAAAAACTTGGCTGGTTTAGCAAATAGGGAAAGTACTAGTTGGCCAGAGCAAAATTATAACTTCACTTTTTAAGTTAATTTAGACTTAGAGAAGAATTGCAAAAATAGTACCAAAAACTCCCTTGTATTCTACAGAGTCCTCAAATATAAATATTGTAATATTTGCTTTACCATTATCATTCTCTTCCCTTCCCTGTCCCCATTCCCCTTCCCGCATTACTTTAACTTGCTTTTAAACTGTTGGAATGTTAGTTGCAGACATAATGCTCCTTTACCCCCAAATTTCCATGTGTATTTTGTAAAACTAAAGACTTTCTCTTACATAAGCACAGTATAGTTATCACGGTCAGGAAATTTGCATTGATATAGCGCTGTTATCTAATCTAAACGCTTTATTCAAATTTTGATTATCTCACTAAAGTCCTTTATAGCAAAATTTAGTTGTGTGTGCACACAATCTAATCCAGGATCATGCTGCATTCAGTCTCCTTTGATGTGGAAATAATTCCTCAGATTTTGTTTTGCATAATCTTGACATTTTTGAAGAGTACAAGCAGTTTTACTTTGTAGAAAGACCCTTCGTTTGTGGTTTGACTGATGTTTCCTTATGATTATAGATTCAGGATATGCATTTTTGGCAGGCTTACATAGAATGATTCTCAGTGCATCATGTCAGGGCTCATGAAATCTATTTATCCCACTGCTGGTGGTGTTAACTTGGATCACTTAGTTGAGGTGGTGCCTGCCAGATTTCTCTACTATGATGTTAGTATTTGTAAATACTGAAGAAATATAAATGGGATATAATCCTTCCAAACCAGTAGGGAGTGGCTTCAAGATGTTAGAGAAAGCTTCACAAACCCAATAGAGGCAAGAGGAGAGGGGAAAGTGTGATAAAGAACGAACATAAATTCTTATGGTAAAGTTAAGTCTAATTATGTCAGTAATCATAAGAAATGGAAATGGATGAAAATTTTTACTTCCCTAAAAGACTGAGACTCTCGAATTGAATAAGTAATCAAAATTCAGCTATTATTTGGGATGTCTAAAACATGACACCAGAGACTTAGAAGTAGAGGGATGGAAAATGGTGTATTGGTATATCAGTTAGATAATCATTCAAAATACAGCTAATAATATGAGTCAGAATAGGCTGTAAGACAAAAAGTGTAATTAGAAATAAAAAGAGGTCATTACTGATGAAAACTGGCCCAGTTCTCTAGGAAAAAATAATTCTAAATTTGTATACCTAGTAATAGATTCAAACTATATAAAGCAAAAATTGACACAATTTACAAGGAAAAATTGAGAAATCTACCATCGTTGTGGGAGAAATTTGAACACACAACCTATTGGAGATCTCAAGCATAGATTAAGCAGGACAACGCAGCTACTGAGCTCCATGTAACAAAACCCTGTGCCCAACAGTTGAGTGTTTGGTGTGGATGCACAATACTAAAGATTGATACCATATAAGGTAACATAGAAGACTCCATTTCCAGCAGAAAACATTTGTAATTTTTAAGTTTAGTTTTCTAAACTTATCTATGTCAAGACTGTAATTATATAGTGAAATAGTGAAGTTTCTTTTTAATGCTGCAGGGATACAATTGGTGTCATGATCGGAACGTGGTCACCATCTTCAGTGCACCCAATTACTGTTATCGTTGTGGGAACCAGGCTGCTATCATGGAATTAGATGACACTTTAAAATATTCCTTGTAAGTAACTTTAAATTTTAATTGTATATAGTCACTTGCAGAAGGAAAATTTTAAATGTAGATTATTAAAATTAGAGGTAGAGAATTTCTGCTTCTGGAATAATGGGGCAAGGAATGTGGCAAATCCTCTCCCCAACAAAAACAATCACTTAACTGGAGAAAATGATTTTAAACAAGTATTTCAAGTTTTTGGAAGTTCTAAGTACATACAGCAAATAGAGAGACATTTATTCTAGAAAAGCTACTAAATCTCGGTAATAGCAGCCAGGGTCTGTGGAATTTGAGCCACAACATGCTCCTTTCCACTCCCCCAGATCCCTTGTACAGAAACTACTCCATGCACTTCTTTGGGTGGATGTGGTCAAGAAGATGGGGGCTTTTCCCCTTCGCCGGCCGCTAGTTTAGGGCTATGGTTTCAACCCTACAGGGGCAGGTGCCAGCATATCTCACTACCCCAGTCCTGGGTTACAGAACCCTGTTCCTAGTAGTTGCAGTCAAGCAGGCTGAGACTCCCTTCCCCCACCTAGTTTCTGGGGTGGAAGCTCTACTATAGACATGCATGGCAGGCAGAGAATGCTGGGTCCCCAGTTGTTCTGCCCCAGCACCTTCTCATAGAACAGGGGGTGTCGTTAAGAAGTGGGCCAAATAAGTGGGTGAAGGTGGTCAAGAGGTACAGACTTCCATTTATAAAATAAGTCATGGGGATATAATATACAGCATGGTGACTATAGTTAATACTGTATTTTATATTTGAAAGTTGCTAAGAGAATAGATCTTAAAGGTTCTCATCACAAGAAAAAGAATTTTTAACTGTGTGGTGATGTACGTTAACTAGACATATTTTAGTGGTCATTTCACAATGTATACATTTATTGAATCATTATGTTGTACACCTGAAAAGAATATATTATATGTCAGTTACAGCTCAATTTTAAAAAAAGTAGGCCACCATCCCTGCCCACAGCTCCAGAGCAGTGGCCTAAAAGTTCTGCTCTGAGTGAGAGGCAGAGCAAAAAGTTCCTCAGGTCTGCCTGAGGGGACTGACCTTACTTAGAACAGAGGGTAGAGAATTCAAGTATTTTGTTGAAAACAAGGGGTATTGTGGTGGAGACCAATTAAGAGGGCTGTCATAGCTCCCATGATACTTGTAGCAACAAACAAAAAAGCAAAGCAAGGAGAATTTTAACTGATAAAAACAATGAGGAAAAATGAACAGAGCCTCAAGTAACGTGGGATACCTTTATGCACACCAGTATAAGTGTAATGGGAGTTCCAGGAGAGGGGGGAGAGAAAGGGACGGAAAGAGTATTTGAAGAAATACTGAAGCTGAAAACTTTCACATTTGATGATAAACATTGATAAACACATGTAAGAAGCTCAACAAACTAACCTGGATAAATTCCAAGAAGTCCATACCCAGACACATCATAGTCAAATGCTAAAAGTCTAAAAAAAAAAATCTTGAAGGCAGAAAGAGAAAAATGACTTACAAAAGGGAACCTCAATAGGATAATCAGCTGACATTTCATCAGAAAGGCAATGGGACAACATATTCAAAGTGCTGAAAGTAAAAAACTCAACCAAGAATCTTATATCCAGCAAAGCTTCAAAATGAATGCAAAAGCAAGATGTTCCCAGATGAGAAAATTCAATGTAGCAGACCTGCTATACAAGAAATACTAGAAGGAGTACGTCAGACTGAAAGCAGATGACACCAGAAAGTAAATCAAATGTATTATACACAAGACAGTAATTGTGAAAGACAGAATAATTTCATCTTTCTTCTTAAAAGAAGTTATGCATCTTTAAAAACCAGTTGCATAACACAATATGGATATATTTGTAGTGCAGTGGAATTTTATTACAGAAATGTAGTGTATGTGGCTGTAACAGCACAGAGGAGGTGGGTGGGAACAAAGCTGTACTGAAGGAAGGAAGTGACACCAGGTGGTAACTCAAATCCTAAGGAAGAATGTGAAGAAAATGAGAAGGTTAATGTAACAAAATCTATAAATATATATCACTTTCCTTTCTCTCTCAACTTCTTGAAGGTCATAAGATTATGTAAGGTAATAATTAAATAGGTATTTTGGGGGTTGTAACATATATAGAAATACTATGTGTAATACCAGTAGCAAAAAAAGGGAGAAGAGGAGCTGTACTAGATGAGTGAATTTCTATAATTCACTAGAATTAAGTTAGTATAAATCTGAAATAGAATTCTGTAAGTTGTGTATCGTAAGCTGTAGAGCAACCACTAATAAAATAATTTAAGAAAAATAATTTTGAGGTTACTAAAGGAATTTAAATGATACACTACAAAATATCCTTTTAATAAAAAAGAAATCGGTAAAAGCAGGAACCAAGAAACAAAAAAGACAAACATACTAAAAAAAAGAAAATGGCAAGTATTAATCCAGTCATATCAATGATACTAAATTTGGATGGTTTTAGCAATGCAATGGAAAGGCAGAGATTATCATTTTTTTTTAAGATTCAGCTTTATGATGTCTACAAGAAACCTAATGTAGATTCAAAAACACAAATAGATTAAATGTAAAATGGTGAAAAAAGATATACCACGAGGGGGCCAGCCCGGTGGTGGAGTGGCTAAGTTTGCGTGCTCAGCTTCGGCAGCCCAGGGTTTGTGGATTCAGATCCTGGGCACAGACCTACACGCCGCTCATCAAGCCATGCTGTGGCAGCATCCCGTGTACAAAATAGAGGAGGATGAGCACAGATATTAGCTCAGGGCCAATCTTCCTCACCAAAAAGAAAGATACACCATGCAAACAACAACCACAAGAGCACTGGACTGGATATACTAAGACAAAATAGATTTCAAAACAAAAATTGTTACTAGACATAAAGAAGGACATTTCATAATGTTTAAAGAGCCACACCATTAGGAAGATACATCAGTTATAAGCATATGCACTTAATAACAGAGCCCTCAAATATATGAAGCAAAAATGAACAGAAATGAAGGGAGACATAGTTTGGCAATAATAGCTAGAGACTTTGTTATGCCACTTTCAATAATAGAACTAGGCAGAAGGAAGCAAGGAAATAGAAGACTTGAGAAACACTGTAAATTAACTGTTCCTAACATCTGCAGAACACTTCACCCAACAACAGCAGAATTCAGAGTCTTTGCAAATGCACAGGAACATTGTCCAAGATTGACCATATGCTAAGCCATAAACCAAGCCTCCATAAAGTTAAGAAGATGGGATCATACAAACTAGCTTCTCCAGACACAGTGGAATGAAGTTAGAAATCAATAACAAAAGGAAAACTGGCAGATTTATAAATACATGGAAATGAACATACTCCTAAATAACCTGTGGGTCAAAGAAGTCACAAGGGAAATGAGAAAATACTTTGAGATGAATAAAAACAAAAACACAGTGTACCAAAACATGGGATACAGTGAAAGCAGTGTTTGCAGGGAAATTTATAGCTGTGATTTCCTATATTAAAAATCAAGAAAGATCTCAAAACAGTAACCTAACTTTACACTATAAGGACCTAGAAAAAGAGCAAACTAAACCCAGTGCAAGAGTGAAGATACATTGCCAAAATCACTATACACCTTACTGAAATAAAAGAATTATAAGGGTATACAGTGAATATATGGCAACAAATCAGGTAACTTGGATGAAATGGACAAGTTCCTAGAAGGACAAAAACTACCAAAACTGACTCTAGAAATACAAGTGAAGAAATTGAATTACTAATTTTAAAACGTCCTACAAAGAAATGCCCAGGCCCACTTGGCTTCACTGGTGAATTGACCAAATGTTTAAAAAGGAGTTAACACCAAACCTTCACAAACACCTACAAAAAACAGAATAAGGATCACTTCCCAACTCATTCTTTGAGACTTCTATTACCCTAATACCAAAATCAAAGACATTTTAAGAAAACTAGAGACCAATACTCTGCATATAGATTGAAAAATCTGTAACAAAGTACTAGCAAACTGAATCCAGCAATATATAAAAAGGATTATATTCCGTGACCAAATGGTATGTATTCCAGGAATGCAATGTTGGTTCAGATATAAAAATCAATCAAGGAAATAAGCCATATTAAGAGATTAAAGGACAAAAACCACATCATGATCTCAGTAAAGCCAGAAAAGGCATTTGTTGAAATCTCACACCCTTTCATAATAAAAATACTCAACAAACTTAGTCAAAGAAGGGAACTTCCTCATCCTGATAAAGGTCATCTACAAAAAACCCACAGCTAACATCATTTTTTTGTGTGTGAGGAAGACCAGCCCTGAGCTAACATCGGTTGCCAATCCTCCTCTTTTTGCAGAGGAAGACTGGCTCTGGGCTAACTTCCATGCCCATCTTCTTCTACTTTATATGGGACGCCGCCACAGCATGGCTGACAAGCAGTGTGTCGGCCCATGCCCGGGATCCGAACCTGTGAACCCTGGGCTGCCAAAGCGCGACCTAAACTGCTTGCCACCAGGCAGCCCTCTAACATCATTCTTGTTTTGTTTTTTTGTTTTGTGAGGAAGACCAGCCCTGAGCTAACATCCGTCGCCAGTCCTCCTCTTTTTGCTGAGGAAGACCGGCCCTGGGCTAACATCCGTGCCCATCTTCCTCTACATTATATGGGACGCCACCACGGCGTGGCTGACAAGCAGTGCGTTGGCGGGCGCCTGGGATCCAAACCGGCGAACCCTGGGCTGCCAAGCGCGGACTAAACCGCTGCGCCACCAGGCGGGCCCTAACATCATTCTTAATAGTGAAAAACTGGATGCTGTCCCCCTAAAATCTAGAACCATACAAGCGTGTCCACTCTCACCACTTCCATTCAACTGATGATAATATTACAAACTTTTTATGCCAGGCACCAATCAGACATTTGTCTGCTTAAATTTTCACCATAACTCAGAGGTAGTTTTATGGACAAGAACACCTGCAGTGACTTGCCCAGGGTCATTCCAGTCCTAAACAACACAGTAAAGGTCAGAAACTAGGACTACTCTTTCTACTACAGTGTCTTAGTCTTTATTGATTTGTCTGCTTGCAAATTCAGATCCTTTAACGATTTGCTTTCTTTTTTGTCATTTATAGCCTTCAGTTTGACCCAGCACCTCGTCGTGGAGAGCCTCATGTTACCCGGCGCACCCCAGACTACTTCCTGTAAATTCCTCCTGGGAAAACCTGCCTTCATGTGTGGAAGTATACCTGGCTTTTTAAAATATATATATATGTTTAAAAACAAAACAAAAAAAGCAACAGTAATCTCTGTGTTTCTGTAACAAATTGGGATCTGTCTTGGCATTAAACCATATCATGGACCAAAATGTGCCATACTAATGATGAGCATTTAGCACAATTTGAGATTGAAATTTAGTACAGCACTATGTTCTAGATCGGTCAGTCTCAACAGTTTGCCTGCTGCATTTGTAGTAACCATTTTCCTCTGGACCGTTCAAGCAAAAAAGGTAACTAACTCCTTCATCTCCTTTTGCACTTATTTGGAAATTTTAGTTATAGTGTTAACTGGCATGGATTAATAGAGTTGGAGTTTTATTTTTAAGAAAAATTGACAAGCTAACTTCCATTTAATCCATTACCCTTTATTTTATTGAAATGTGTAATTAACTGAAGAAAAGATTCTTGGGAGTATGTTGTCATAACATTTAAAGAGATTTCCATTCATTTAAACTAAATTACTGTTTTATGTTGATCTGCATATTTCTGTATATTTGTCATGACAGTGCTTGCATCCTATTTGATGTACTGAGCAAATAAACTTTCCATTTTAAACAAAAACATTGATTTACTGTGGTACGCTTTATGAAAGTTTTACTATTTTGAAACTTGATATAAAATCTCTTGACCTTTAATAAACAGTTATGTTGAGGTAATTTAAATGTAATGTTCTTTGTATAGGGCTTATTTGCAGAAGAAAAAGAATTCAAATAGTAGCTGATAACTTTTAGACCATAAAAGTAGCCATCTTTATTTCTAAACATCATTTTGTTAGATAAATTTGTATTAATGTATTCACATTTTTAAGTATGGATTGTATGCTAAAACTGTAGAATACATAGCTGGGAAGAGAGAGAGAGAGAGTGTGTGTGTGTAAGATTAGAGTGTGTGTGTGTGTGTGTAAGATTAGCGCTGAGCTAACATCCGTTGCCAGTCCCCTTCTTTTTGCTGAGGAAGACTCGCCCTGAGCTAATATCTGTGCTCATCTTCCTCTACTTTGTACGGAACGCTGCCACAGCATGGCTTGATAAGCAGTATGTCGGTCCACGCCCAGGATCCAAACACGTGAACCCCAGACCGCCAAAGTGGAGTGCGCAAACTTAACTGCTATGACACTGGGCTGGCCCCCGGAAGAATCTTTTAAAAACTAGAATATGGGTTATTTTATCTTTAGCTTTTGATCTAGAAATGAGAATAAATCTCCACAAGAGAGTTTAGTAGTGGTAGTGGTAATAGTACTATTCAAATGTATAAGATAAATTCCAAATAGTAGAGGAGGAAACATGGGTAGGGGGTGAGGGTGGGAGTGGAAGACACGAGAAAAAACTCAATTTTTTTTAAATCTTTATAAAAGAAAACAAGATGGCAGGAATAAGTATAAATATCTCAAAACATAATTAAATGGCCTGAATTCTCTAGTTAAAAGACAAAGGTCAAATTTTATTTTTTTAAAAATCCAGCTATAGGGGGCTGGCCCAGTGGCGTAGTGGTTAAGTTCGTGCACTCTGCTTTGGCGACCCGGAGTTTACAGGTTCAGATCCCAGGTGCAGACCTACATGCCACTTACCAAGCCATGCTGTGGTGGCATCCCACATATAAAACAGAGGAAGATGGGCACAGATGTTAGCTCAGGGACAATCTTCCTCAAGCAAAAAGAGGAAGATTTGCAACAGATATTAGCTCAGGGCTGATCTTCCTCACCTCCCCCCACCCCACCCCCGCCAAAAATCCAGCTATATACTGATTACAAGACACACACCAAAAACTAAGTGACTTGGATAGGTTGAAAATAAAAAGATGGAATAGACTAAGAAGATACTAAACAAAGGAAATCTAGAGTAGCTATATTAATATTAAAATAGACTTTTGAGACAATATTTAGGAACAGAGGATCAATACAAATTAAGTCAGTAACTCAGAATGCACATACTAAAATAGGCTCAATATGTTAAAAGCAAAAATCCTTAGAAATGCAGAGACAGATTGACAAGTTTTCATTACAGTGGCAGATTCCAACTCACTTCTCTGTTATTAAGTCAAAAAAAGATGTAGATTTGAATAACACATTTTAATAAGACTGATATAATGAACATATATAGATCTCTGCACCCTAGCAGAGAATATACATTCATGTCAAGTTTATATGGGCCATTTATAAAACTTGTTAGGCTGTAAGACAAGTCTCAAAAAAACTTAGAAATTTGATATATGACACCAAATTCTCTGACTACACTGCAATTAATTTAGAGATCAATAGCAAAACTACAATTTTTAGACATACCTATTCATTTTGAAATTTATAAAATAAGGATCAGAGATATAATGGAAATTTTAAATTCTGTACAATGGAATTTAGAAAAACTGAATGGTTATGAAATTATATAAAAATGGACAAAACATCTAGAATGGCCAATTTTGAAAAACAAGAACAAAGTTACAGTACATTCACTTCCCTATGTCAAAACTTACTATAAAAGTACAGTTTGCAAGACAGTATAGGCATAAGTGTAGACACATAGATCAATGAGCAGAACTGAGAATCTAGAAATCTTACATTTGTAGTCAACTGTCTTTCAAAGAAGTGGCAAGGCAGTTCATTGAGAGAGGGATTGTCTGTTCAAATGGTGTTAGGACAATTGTGTATCCACATGCAAAAGGATGAACTTAGATGCTTACCTCAGAATGTACACAAAAATTCTCTAAAAATGGGTCATAGACTTAAACATAAGAGCTGAAAGTTTTACAAGAAAACATAGAACCCCTTTGAGACCTTGGGTTAGGAAAAGACTTCTTAGATATGATACCAAAAACATGGTCCATAAAGTTTAAAAATTGATAAATTGGACCTCATAAAAATTTAAAACTTTTGTGCTTCAAAGGACAAATGAAAAGACAACACACTAAGAAAATATTTGCAAAACACATATTTAGTTAAGGCCTTCTATCCAAATTTTACCACTCAACAAGACAACCCAATCAGAATATAGGTAGATGTGAACAGACATTTCACCGGAGAAGATATACAAGTAGCTAATAAGTACATGAAAAAATCAACATTAGTCATTGGGGGAATGTAAAAGCACAATTGACACACTATTTCACACCCATTAGAAAGGCGATAATACATAAGCCTTATTAACAAATAGCAATGTTGGTGAGAATGTGGAGAAATTGGAGCCCTCATTGCTATCAAAAGAATGAAAAAGGGGGCCAGCCCCATGGCCTGCTGGTTAAGTTCAGTGTGGTCTGCTTTGGCGGCCTGGGTTTGCGTGTTTGGATCCCTGGCACCAACCTACACCACTTGTCAACCATGCTGTGGTGGCAACCCACATACAAAATAGAGGAAGATTGGCACAGATGTTAGCTCAGGATGACTCTTCCTCAGGAAATAAATAAATAAAATGGTGCAGTGACTTTGGGAAATTGTTGGCAACTTGTTAAACATAAAATTTCCTTATGACCCAGCCATTCCACTCCTACATATCTGCCCAAGAGAAATATTTTAATAAAATACATATTCACACAAAGACAGGCATGCAAGTGTCCATCAACTGTTGAATGAATAGACCAAATGTACAATGGTAAACTGCCATTAATAAAAAGGAATGAACAAACATTACAACATGAATGAACTTCAAAACATGCTAGTAAAAGAAGCCAGACATGAGAAAAGTACATATTATATTATTCTATTTATATGAAATGTCCAGAAAAGGCAAAAATAGAGAAAGAAGTAGATTAGTGATTGGGGCTGGCCAGTGGGAATGGGAATTAACTGTAAATTGTCATGAGGGATCTTATTGGAATGATGAAAATTTCCAAAATTGATTTATGGTCATCGTTGCCCCATTTGGTAAATTCACTAAAAAATCTGAATTGTACCTTTTAAGTGCAAAAATTTTAGGGGGGGGGGCATGGCCTGTTAAGTTCAGCGCGCTCCACTTTGGCAGCCTGGGTGTGTGGGTTCAGATCCCAGGCGTGGACCTACACCACTCATCAGCCATGCTGTGGCCGTGACCCACATACAAAGTGGAGAAAGACTGGCACAGATGTTCGTTCAGGGCTAATCTTCCTCAGTGAAAAAAAAAGCAAAAATTTTGTGTGTAAAATATGCCTCAGTGAAGCTGTTTACAGAACAAAATAAAATTTGTGCAATGCAACTAAACCAGTCTTTAGGGGAAATTTGTAACTAAAGGCTTGTAACAGAGGAAAAGCTGAAAAGTAAAGAGCTAAGTGCTTACTAGTCCATAAAAGTTAAAAGATTATAAAGTTTATTATTATTAATATAATTATTATTAAGAAAAGATCAACAGAACTGAAGTTGGTACTTGAAAACACTAATAAATATAAAGAAATCATTCAGAAACCACAAATAAAAGCATGAATTCACAAAAGACAGAAATGATCAAAAAGAGAGTACTATATAAAGGGATCCTTTCAGATTCCATGTCTACTCAGACAAGGGAAACAAAAGAAAAAATAAACAAGTGGGACCTCATCAGACTCACAGAGCTTCTACAAGGCAAATGAAACCAGGATCAAAATGAATAGACAACCCACCAGCTGGGAGAAAGTATTCGCAAATCATTTATCTGACAAGAGATTAATCTCTGTAATATATAAAGAACTCATAGAACTGAGCAACAAAAAAAACAACCTGATCAAAAAATGGGCAGAGGATATGAACAGACATTTTTCTAAGGAAGAGATGCAGATGGCCAATAGACACATGAAAAGATGTTCAACATCACTAATCAGGGAAATGCAAATCAAAACTACACTAAGATATCACCTGACACCCGTTAGAATGGCTATAATCACCAAGACAAAAAACAACAAATGCTGGAGAGGTTGTGGAGAAACAGGAACCCTCATTCACTGCTGGTGGGAATGCAAACTGGTGCAGCCTCTATGGAAAACAGTATGGAGAGTCCTCAAAAAATTAAAAATAGAAATACCTTATGATCCAGCAATCCCACTCATGGGCATCTACCCAACGGACATGAAATCAACCATCACAAGAGGCTTATGCACCCCTATGTTCATTGCAGCATTATTCACTATAGCCAAGAAGTGGAAGCAACCCAAGTGTCCCTCGACTGATGATTGGTTAAAGAAGATGTGGTATGGGGCCGCCCAGTGGCGCAGCAGTTTATTTAGTCCATGCTTGGCAGCCCGGGGTTCGCAGGTTTGGATCCTGGGCACCTGTGGGTGCACTGCTCGTCAGCCATGCCGTGGTGGCATCCCATATAAGGTAGAGGAAGATGGGCACGAATGTTAGCCCAGGGCCAGTCTTCCTCAGCAAAAAGAGGAGGATTGGCAACGGATGTTAGCTCAGGGCTGGTCTTCCTCACAAAAAACAAAAAAACAAAGAAGATGTGATATATACATACAATGGAATACTACTCAGCCATAAGAAAAGACAGAATTGTCCCATTTGCAACAACATGGATGAACCTAGATGGTATTATGTTAAGTGAAATAAGCCAGAGAGAGAAGGACAGACACTGCATGAACTCACTCATATATGGAATATAAATGAACACATGGACAGAGAACTGATTGGTGGTTACCAAGGGGAAGGGGGGTGGGGGGTGGGCAGAAGGGGTGAAGGGATGCATTCACATGGAGATGAACAAACAATGATGTACAACTAAAACCCCACAATGTTATAAACTATTAAGACATCAATAAAAAAATAATAATTAAAAAAAAGAGAGTACCATGCACAACATTTGCCAATAAATTTGAAAACAGAAGTAGAGCAATTACCAGAGTATTGTGACCTTATCAAACTGACTCAAGAATAGTCTAAAATACTTCTGTTCCTGTTAAAGAAATTGAATTATTCATTTAAATCTTATAAAGAATATACTAGATACCAATGTTCATAGCAGCATTATTCACAACAACCAAAAGGTGAAAACAACCAAATGTCCATCAATAGACAAATGGACAAATAAGATGGGGCATATACATACAGTGGAGTATTATTGAGCCATAAAAAGGAAGGAAATTCTGATACATGTTAGCACATGGATGAACCTTGAGAACATGCTAAGTGCAATAAACCAGACACACAAATTATATATTTCCACTTATGATAGGTACCTAGAATAGGCAAATGCACAGAGAAAGTAGAATAGAGATTACCAGAGGTTGTGGGGAGGAGAGGAAGGAGGCAATGGGGAGTTATTATTCAATGGGTATGGAGTTTGGGATCATGGAAAAGCTCTGGAAATAGTGATGATGGTTGCACGATATTGTGAACGTACTTAATGCTGCTGAATTGCACACTTCAAAATGGTTAAAATGGTAGATTTTGTTGTATATATATATATACCACAATAAAAACAAATTTAGAATCAGCTTGTTATATTCACACACACGGGGTGAAAATCCTGCTGGGATTTTGACCAGGATTGTATTGAGTCTCTATCACTTTGAGGAGAATAAACATTTTTCACCTTGAGTCTACCAGTCCATGGAGATGACATATACCTCCTTTAAGTATCCTTTAATTTCTCTCAACAATGTATTACAATATTTGGTGTAGAAGTCTTGCCATCTAACCATATTTGATTTTTAAATACTTTTGTAGATGATACCTTTCTTTGAATCTTATTTTCTAATTATTGATGATAAATAGAAATAAGATTGATTTTTTAAAATATTTTGCTTGTATCCAGTAACCATACTAAATACACTTAATTCTTATACTTATCAGAAATTACTTTGGATTTTTTTAATTACAAAATCATGTTGTCTGTGAATACAAAGCTCTTCTCTTCCTTCCTAATCTTTATTACCTTTCCTATATGTTTCACATTGATTAGCTAAGACAACCAGTATTTCCTGCTAGCTGTAGGTTTTTTGGAGCGATTTATCCCTTACTACTGTTTCTTTTAGGCACCATATAGTTGGACATTATTTTTTTTTTAAACAATCTAACATTCTGTCTTTAACTGGGGGTATTTAGAGCATTTACATTTAATGTGATTATTGGTATAGATTAGGTTTAAATCTATCAACTTGCTATTTGTTTTCTATTTGTCCCATACATTCTTTCTCTTAATTATTTTGGATTAACTGAATATTTTTTATTCCATTTATCTCTTTTGTGGCTTATTAGCCACTAACCTCTTTGTTTTGTTACCTTAGTGGTTGCTTTACGATTTGTGGTACATGTCTTTGATGTACGGTCTACCTTCCAGTGATACTATACCACTTCATGTATACCATAAGAACCTTATAATAGTGTTCTTCCATATTCCCTCTCAAACTTTGTGCTATTTTTGCCATACATTTTGCTTTTACATGTATTAAAAATCCCACAGAACATTATTACTTTTCATTAAACAGTAGATTATCATTTAAAGGGATTTAAAGAAGAAGAAGAAAACTTTTATGTATTTACTCATGTGAATATATACTGTTTCCAGCATTCTCCATTCCTTTCTGTAAATTCATATTTCCTTCTGGTATAATTTTTCTTCTGCCTTCAAGACTTACTTGCATATTTTTTATAGTGCAAGTCTGCTGGTGATGAAGTCTTTCAACTTTTGTGTGCCTTAAAAACTATTGCATGTTCGTTTTTGAAAGATAGTCTCGCGAGATGTAGAATTCTATTATTACTCATGGACTTGGAGCCCATAGGCCTCAAATTCCACTAATGGTGGGCTGGCTGCTATTACCTTGCACTTAGGGCAGGGGTTGGGGTGCTAGGTTTTCCTGTGTTCCTGCTCCCCCTCAGCTCTCTATTGTCCCTGTATACCTGTGTCGTAGAGAGGGTCTCTCTCCTCTCCGTGCTCTCACCCCTTCCCCAGTTGTAGACTGCTATTGCTTGTGACTCAGTGCTAAGCTCATGGGAGGAGTGGGTGAGATTCCCTCTTGTCCTAATTCAGCCTCCATCTCAGGCAGGCCCTTTGTGCTTTGGCTTCAGAGATGAGGTTTTCTTAGCATTCCTGCTCCTCCTACCTGTGGCAGCCAAACTGCCTTACATCTGTGGTTGGTCTAGGGTGGTTGTTTTCTGCACCATCTCCAGCAGTATGGTATGTGTTTGGTATCTGTATCTGCCCCTCTCCCAGGAGTAGAGAAGTTTTTCTTCTACCTTTCCCCCAGAAGCAATAAATCTTTGCCTGTGTCCTGGGAGAAGCAGATGGATTTTGCATCTACTGCTTCTCTAGAAACAGTAAATCTCTGCCACTGTCCTGTGGCCATAGTACTTGGTGTTCCTACCGCCCCCAGCAGGGTTAAGACTTCGGCTTCGTAGGGGAGAAGGATCCCAGGAAGCTAGTGGGGCTTTGAGCTGTTCCTCCACAGCCACAATCACCTCCTGGTTTGCTCCAGAGTCGGCTTTCTCTGGTCTTCTGCGTGGCTCTCACTCCTCATGAACACCTGGTGAAAGCTGACGGAGGTGAGTGGGAACTCCCTTTGTGTCTGAGGCCCCCAGCCAGGACTGGCTTCTTGGGGAGTGACCTGTGCAGTCGCATACAGCACCACACTCAGAAGGCTTTGCGCTTGGCTTAATGCTCTGCTGTCACTATCTTGAATTCTTCATTTTTGGGCAAGGGCTCCTGCATTTTCATTCCGCAGTAAGACCCATAAATTAAATACCCAGTCCCGTTCCAGAGGGATGCAGTAGCCCATGCCCGGCCTTTAAAAATGTTATCTTAGCTGAATTTTTCTTATGTGCTTGTATAGCAGCCACCTTTCCTCCCAAGCTCTGCCAAAGGGAAGAGTCTGCGGTCCTGCCTCTCCTGGGCCGGGTCATCTCTCTCTCGATTCAGTTTCTGTGATTGTTTGCAGCCTCAGCAATCTGAGGGCTTGAAAATGTCATGATTTTACATCATCCAGCTGTTTCTTGTTGTTAGGGCAGGAGAAACATTCTTCTACATCCTAAAAGGAAGTCCGAAACTGCTGTATGGTTTAGAACTTGTTATTTTTAGGATCTCAATTTCAGCTAGCAGTACAATTAACTGATTGAGGCCAGTTTGCCCCTGTTGACGCAAAATAACCAATAACCATTCTATAGATAAGAGAAATAAGGTGAATTTACTTGAGCCAAAGTGAGGATTATAACCTGGGAAGGCCTTAGAAAGCGTTCCAGAGAAGCATGGTTTTCGGTACAGTCTTATAGTTTTTTAGAAGGAAGAACATACATTAAACACACCCAGAATGCATTTTCATCAAAATCTCAAAGCGATATTCAGTTGCAAATTAGCAGGTCATGTGACCGCAATGGCCAGAAAGGGACAGGGCCTTACCAATAGGGCGTTACCAATAGGGGTTAGGAGGGGAAGTATGCATTCTTTTCTTAAGAGAGTGTATCCTTTACTTTAATGGTTAAGCAGATGTGCAATGTATGTTTCATAGGCCATAAGTCAGGCTTTTTAGTTCAAGCCAAATCAGTTTTGAATCCGAATAGTTACCCCGTATACCTCAATATGTGAGAATCTCTTGTCACCCCCTTTGAAAGGGAAATGTCAGATTTCTTTTAAAATTTCCTTCAGAAAAAGATGGTTTTGTGTTTTTTTTTTCTCCCAGAACAAAATACATCTTAGTGTCACTGTCATAATAGTAGAACAAGCTAAAATGACATTTATAGGTTGTTTTGATAACGGGTGGCTATTGTATTTATTAAACTCAAATGAATAGATCTGCCACATCAGTCTCACAGTGAGGGAGAGAGTTTACAAAGTGAAGCATAAACAGAGATGAAGATTAATAAAATTAGGGGAAATTTTCTAAACAAGCATATGTGGCTTGTGTGCTAGAGATATACGTTACATAGTTCATTCCTCATCATTTTGACAGCATCCTATTTTTAAATACTCAGAATGTTCTTTAGTATACTTAAGAGGTAAGTCTTTTAAATTCTTCAATTTCACACCTTCACTGAAGTATGTTATTAAAAACAATAATAAACAGTCTAAGTTGAAATAAGATTCAAATTAGTTTTCCCTGGGGCTATTTTTTTTTAATCTAAAGCTATCTTAAGTCACAGCTTTCTCATATATTACTTGACAAATTTACAAGTCTGTCCCTTTTTTATCTTAAACCTGTTGATATCTTTAAACATTCTATCATGGAAAATTATACAAAAGTAGAAAGCGACTATAAGGTACCCCAATATACCTTTTATTTATCTTTAATATTCATGTATATCCCCACCTACTGTTCCCTCCTCCCCATTATTTTGGAGCAAATTTTGACCATAATTCCTATCATATTGTAGTATGTATCTTTAGACATAGGATTCTCTTTCTCTCTTTCTCTCTCTCACCTAACCACAATACCATCATCACACTTAGGAAAAATAATTCCTTAATCATCATGTTTCTAATTTTTCCAACTCATTGCAAGAGGACTACAGTATAATAGTATTATTAACTAAGAATCTAAAGATTTAGTTCTCTAAATTCTGTGGCAGAATTAGCTTTTGTAACCAAGGAAATAATTAACCATCTCTATTTTTAGCCCTTTAATTGTACATGCAACTGATATTGTCTTCTCTTTGTGTTAAAGAAAAATATATTGCCACGTAAGAAACGGCCCTAACGATTTTGTGTTAGAAACTGAAGGGGACAAGAGAAATCTTTATTCCACAAATTTTAGGAACTATCATCTGTTAATTGCTGAAATTTTGCCTTTTCAAAAGATCAGGGCCGGCCAGGTGGCGTAGTGGTCAAGTTTGTGAACTCTGCTTCAAGCGGCCCAGGGTCTGCAGGTTCAGATCCCTGACGTGGACCTGTGCACCGCTTATCTAGCCATGCTGTGGCAGGTGTCCCACATATAAAGTGGAGGAAGATGGGTACAGACGTTAGCCCAGGGCTAATCTTCCTCAGCAGAAAGAGGAGGATTGGCAATAGGTGTTAGTTCAGGGCTAATCTTCCTCACCAAATAAATAAATATATATATATTTTTTAATGGTAATAATCATTTTCTGTAGTCAATATCTTTGGAAATAGATGTGGATGGACAACTGAAAATAGAGCCTGTGAAAGTCTGTGATCAGAGCAGGTAAATATGGAAATGTTCATTCTTTTTCTTTTGCACTTCTATTTGCATTTGAGTCTATTTCAAAGTATATGGAAGCTTCCTGAATCTTTTAAAGGAACCCTGATGAAGAGATAGCAGCAGCTGGAGAAGCCAAAGACTACCCAGAAAAGTAAGTCATTCCTAAGGATGTCTTTATATTGTTGGGAAAAATGCCCTGCATATTTCTTATTTTTTTTTTTTTTTTTGTGGGGAAGACCAGCCCTGAGCTAACATCTGTTGCCAATCCTTCCCTTTTTGCTGAGGAAGACCGGCCCTGGGCTAACATCCGTGCCCATCTTCCTCCACTTTATATGGGACGCCGCCACGGCGTGGCTGACAAGCAGTGCGTCGGCGGGCGCCTGGGATCCGAACTCGCGAACCCCGGGCTGCCAAGTGCAGACTAAACCGCTGCGCCACCGGGTGGCCCCCTGCATATTTCTTGTACTAGTTATTTGTTGCCACTTAACAAATTTCCCCAAAATGTTATAGCTTAAAACAGCATTTATTATCTCCCACTGTTTCTGTGGGTCAGGAATCCAGGAGCGGCTTAGCTGGGTGGTTCTGACTCAAGGTCTCTCATTAGGTTGCAGTCAACATGTCAGCCAGGCCTGCAGTCTCTGAGTATGATTGGGGCTGGAGGATTCACTCCAAGCTCACTTATGCAGCTATTGGCAAGAGGCTTTATTTAGTACCTTGACACGTGATGCTCTCCACTGGGCTGCTAACAACCCACTTCCATAAGAGTAATTGATGAGACAGAGACAGAACCAAGATAGAAGTGCAGTCCTTGATAATCTAGTCTAAGAAGGGACATAACATTACATCTGGTTAATTCTATTGGTCATAATAATGATCAACCCTGGTATGCCATGGGACAGAACAGCACAAAAGTGTGAATACCGGGACAGAGGGATCATTGGGGGCCATCTTGGTGGCTGGCTCCCACAGCCTGCCTCAGCCCCCAGTGATTCATTCCCTCCCAAGGAATACAAAAGTCTCAACCCATTACAGCATCAGCTCAAAGTCTAGAATCTTATCATCTAAATCAGGTCCAGGTGCAGATGAGACTACTAGGGTATATGTAGTTCTTAAGCACAGCTCTCAAGCACGGTTCTTCCTGATCTGTAGGCCTGTGAACTAGAGACCTGTTATTGCTTCTCCCTATTCCCCACAATGGTGGGTTAGACAGAACGATGCCTGTTCAGAAAGACTGAAAGTGAAAGACACAGAAGTTACTGGTCTATGAGCAGTTCTGAAATCCAGCTAGGCAAGTGATAGAAATTCCTTGACTAGCACTCAGTCCTACTCCTGCCAGGAAATGACTTTCCAATGGCTCTTGACTTGGCCCTCAGAGACCTTGGATTCACCTTCTGTCATTCTTTTCATGAAAGGTGGCACAGGCTTACAGCAGAGCCATTTTCTCAGCTTGCTTCCTGCCAGTAGAATTTGGGGGTGTCCAAAGGCCTCTTTTAATTTTCACTTCTTTCAGTCCAAGCTGTCCAGGTTACTGCTGACAGAATTATTTTTAAAACTTTGAGTCTTCTGTGAATCTTATTCTGAGGCATCACCTTTGGTCTTTCTCAGCTCTTTTTTTTTTTTTTTTTTTTTTGTGGGGAAGACCAGCCCTGAGCTAACATCTGTTGCCAATCCTCCCCTTTTTGCTGAGGGAGACTGGCCCTGGGCTAACATCCGTGCCCATCTTCCTCCACTTTATATGGGACGCCGCCACGGCATGGCTGACAGGCAGTGCGTCGGCGGGCGCCCGGGATCCGAACTCACGAACCCCGGGCTGCCAAGCGCGGACTAAACCGCTGCGCCACCGGGCGGCCCCTCTCAGCTCTTAACAAAGGCTTTTATAGTTACACTCTTGGCTTAATCTTTGCACCACGCTTTCCTGAGAGTACCCTTGATTTGATCTTTGCTTTGAAGCCATTTCTTAAATTTTAGCATTATTTGCCACTTGGAGAGGCTGGGAATCTTCCACACCAGTGAGATTTGGTTCCTTTTTGTTTAAGTCTTTTTTTTTTTTTTTTTTTTGGAGGAAGATTGGATTGCCCCTGAGCTAACATCCGTGCCCATCTTCCTCCATTTTGTATGTGGGACGCTGCCACAGCATGGCTTGATGAGTGGTGTGTATGTCCACACCTGGGATCCAAAGCCATGAACCCTGGGCCACTGAAGCAGATTGCACAAACTCCACCATGCCACCGGGCTGGCCCCTGTTTAAGTCCTTTCTTTAGCTTCTCTCTTTCCTTTCACATTTTACCATGAGCAGCAAGAAGACACCAGGAGGCATTGTCAATACTCTGGTTAGAAATATACTTAGCTAGGTCACTTAATTCATTAGCTATATTTTCCACTTCCCACATAACTGCTGGTGAGAGTGTTGCTCAACTTCCTGTCCCTATATAACGAGGAGTTTCCTTCCTCCAGTTTCCAGTAATATTTACCTCACTTTCCGCAAGTCCCCACCTGCAGCTTTATCAAAGACTACAAGCCTTATCAATTTCAAGGCACTTTAGGTTTTCAACAACACTCTCCTCAAAGCCTGCTGTCTGGTTCCAAAGGCACTCCCATATTTTAGGGTTTTGTTATGGCAGCACCTCAGATTCCAAAATCTGTATGTTCTATATTGCTCCATAACTAATTAACTCAGAACTTGGGTGCTTAAAACAGTATTTGTTAGCTCACTAGTCATGAGAGTCAAGAATCTGGGGGCATTTTAGCTAGATGGTTCTGGCCCGGGGCTCTCATGAAGTCGTAATCAAGCCGTTGGCCAGAGCTGCCGTCTCTGAAGACCAGGCGGAAGGTCCAGCGCCAAGCTTCCTCACGTTGCAGTTGGCAGGCTTCCGTTCCGTGTCATGTGGACCTCTCCAGAGGCTGCTCATGACATTGGCCACACAGACCAGTCCTGATACAGTGTGACAGACGACTACACACCTGTGTGACTACCAGGAGACAGCGATCATTGGGGGTCATCTCAGAGCCTGCTACCGCATTTCCTAAGTAGCCTAATTACTTGGTAGCTTTCAAAATAATCCGTTTTTTAAAAGAGTCTAAAAATGTGGGGTCTTTGTTTTTAATCAATGGTACATAAACGTAGGAAAGTCTGGCAGGACATACAGAACACTATGATGTTAGTTATGTTTATTTCTGGGTATTGGGATTACGGGTGATTTTAATTTTGTTTTTGTAACTTTGTAAAGTTTTGAAACACGTTCACAATTAATTTAGAATCGGAAAATATGTTGAATATTTTTCAATGTGCGATATTCCAGAGGTGAAAAAAAAGTTAAAAGTTGAGACAACTTACTTATTTTCAAACATGTATTAAGCATCTACTATATACTAGGTACTTCTGATGGGAAAAAAAGACATAACCCTTGCCTTTAAGGAATTATGTATTTGGGAAAACAAAAACATAGCTATAATACAGTGTAACAAATTCTACAGAAAAGGTATAAAGGAGCATTAAATAAAGGGCAATACACAGGAGTCAAGTTAACAGACTTTTAAGACAGAGCATGGGAGAAGAAGTGAGTGACTAGAACAAAGAGCCTTTTGTACCATACTTGGAGTTTGAACCTGGTATTTAGTCCACGAATACACCATGACAGGTTTGTAAGCAGGAAAATGAAATAACCACGGATATAAAAAAATTCACCTACACTTTTAATGTTTTTATTGTTTTATTTAAAAAAATACTGATCCACCTGGAACTTTGTAAATGTTACAATTTAATGCAAGGCAATATTATATAAATCTCGAACATTAGTTAAACGTTAATGCATACCTATCAATCAAAAAGAACTTTAAAGCCTTAAAGACCTTTGAAATGTCATTCAAGTTTAATTTCTAGAAATACAACAGAATAAACATTCCTACTTATAAGACTTTAAAGAGTTGACTGAATAGTGAAATGTTCAGTGTGGCAAGATAGACTGAAGAGGCAGAAAACAAAGTTACATGACTTTGTTTCAACATACTGATGAATGATGTCAGCTAGGAAAAATATAAATTATTGAGTGCCTTATTGTACACATTTTTACCTAGTTCTCATTTGGTAGATTATAAAATGGCACATTCCAAAAATTATCATATGCAGAGAGCAATACTTTTCTAATCCTTTATTACCATCAACAGTAAAGTGTTTACTGCTTTGAGCTCAATCAAGGTATGGCATGATTTCAGTGTGAATCATTTATTGTCCTCTAGGGCCATGGCATAACTGATTTTATGTAATACAGGGAGTTCTCATTTCTGGACTAGTGGCTCTGCTCTTTCTCTTCCACATTGAGTACAGTATCCACAGTTATTCCTATGTCCTGCAGTGACCAGCCTCCCTCCACTTCCAGAGGCCTTCTGGGAAAGGAAGTAGAAAGGCTGTATAGGGATGTGTGGTACCCAATTTTCATCATCCAGTCAAATAAAACCTAAAAGATAAGAAGTTTTGTTATCAAATACTGTACAGAGTTGCGTCCCTCCAGATCACCATGATATTTTACAATTCTTTCATTGGTAGATCATGCCCCTAGGGGTAATGAAACAGAACTCTCACACCTTTCAAAGGAATCTTCCAGAGTGTAAAGGAAAATAGCATGCCATGAATTTTGAGATGTGAATAACCTTTAATACCTTTTGTTTCAGAGGAGGCTTAGGGACTACTGGCACCTACAGATAGCAGAAGCATTTAACAATTAGGAAAGCCCCAACCATAGGGAACAGAAAGATTATTTAATAAAAAGATTGAGAACAAAAGGTTAGCATTTGGGAAAAAAATGATTTAGATCAAAATCTAAGCCAATAGTCCACATCAAAATCACTCAGGAACTTTGTCACAATAGACATGTCCAGGCCCCAGAGACTCTGCTTCATGATGGCCCAATTTTCAATGGGCCATCCCTATAAATTTATAACATTTCATGTCATGAAGATCCCATAGTAACTGTCCACATTTCCACTTAGAATGCCTGCCAAAGGATGGTCTGTTGCTTTAGGAAGAAAGCTGAATGAAAGAATGTTCTCGGGGAAAGCTGGAGTATCAATTATAGGTAATCCCTGACTTCTACTGCTAACCCCCATACATGAACCTACTGATATTTCATGTAATAAATGTACATCTAAGTCATAAAGCTCCATAATCTTCCAGTATATGGATATGCCTTAATTTAACCAACTCCTACATAAACACTTATACTTTTGATCATTTCTCTTATTTTCATAGAATAAATCCTCATAAATGAAACTGTTGGACCAAAAGATATATTTTTAAAATATTTTAAAGATATATACTGGTAAATTATCCCACAGGAACACCAGTCCAGTTTACATTCACATGAGCAATTAATGAGAATCCCTGTTTTCCCCACATACTGGCCCAAACTGGGCACTCTTCTTTTTAATCTTTGACAATCTGATAGGTAAAAAATGATGTCTCATTTTAATTTGCACTTCTTTCTAAGTGAGGCCAAACATTTTTTTCATACTTTTATCTGTCACTCAGTCTTTCTTCTTTAGGAAATCTTTCATGTTTTTTATCTGTGATTCTACTGAGGTAGATTTGTATAGCTCCTCATAAAGAAATGACTCTATCATAGACAGTAAAATATTTTTTCCAAATTTTTCTTTAACTTTATAAACTTTTCTTTACAGAATTTTAAGTTTCTATGTAGTCAAATCCATCACTGTTTTCCATTATGGTTTATAGCATTCTTGTCACAGAAAGTTAAATGCAACATCAGGATAGAAAACTATTTAGATATATTTTTTAATGCATACATAGTTATATGTTTAAATGCACTTAAAAATAGAAATACATCAAAATATTAGTAATTGGCTTTGGTGTCAGACTGCAGATCAAAATTTTTTTCTATTTTCCAAATTATTGCTAATGAACACAGTATTGTTTCTAAGAGGATTAGGACATAAGGAAACAAGCCCTAATAGGTTACTAATCCATCAGAGATAATGAGAATAAAGTCAATACTGGCTGCTTCCCAAGCATTTGAAAGCATCTTACCCACCAAGCTGAAAAACTGTAATTAAAACAAATAAAAAAGAAACAGGAAAAGGAAGAACTGAAAAAATTTGAGTGCAGAAATCACCAGCATGCCCAATGATTCAAATTTCTGCGACATAGAGTTCATACAAATGCCCTTTATCCTCACCTGATGGGAGTACCAGACAAGAGTGATAATACCTCCCCCACTGCATGGGAATAAACTATTGCCAAATTCAACAAAAATACTTCTCAAAATAAGAATTTCCTCACCTGTGAACTGCAGGATTTAAAAAACCTTCTCCTCAGGACCTTCCCACTTGGACATCGGAGAGCAACAGTAACTACCTGAGGAATAAAAATGTTCAAATGAGAATTCCAATCCACTGCTCTTTGCAATTCCCAAATTACTACTCCTATGAAACATCCGCAGTTATAAAAGCTCATGTCGGGTTCTGTAGGAATTTAGCTCAGAGAGTTGTAGACCAACATAAAGGTCCAGATAAAATTCACTCTGAACATAGAAATAATTCTTCTGAAACTGAAAAATATCTTCCTACTGATTGAGGAGCTCAGTGACAGAGCCTTCCAGATAAGACACCAGAGACTAAATGTTTCTGTCTGCCCAGATAGTAGCAAGATTGCAGCTGGGCTTCAAAAGTGACCTACCTAACCAAGAAGACCCAGTGCCACCTCAGAGTCTACAGACAAGACAAACACTAGGTCAGAAGGAAACAAAAAGTTATCTAGTCTACTGTATTACTGCAGGCTGTGCACCAGGCCCACATCCTCCAAGCAATGAGAGACGAGCCTAGAGTTGGTCCTGGTTGCTGGGCGCTCTGAGACCTCCTCCCCTCGGAGCAGCTCCTGCTTTATCTGCTTTACGTATCGAGTTTCCCCATAATCTTTCCTTTGATAAAACAGTTAAATGGCTAAAAAGAGCTCGCAAACTGCTAGTATATTAAAGAATTCTAAAGTATATTAGAGCACTAGTATATTAAAGATTCTAAAAAGAAAAGATGAAGAATTAGTAATTTATTCTGATGTTCATTATTTACTTGTCAGGAAACCCTTTCTGACAGTTAACGTTATACTCTCCTGGGAGCTACGTAGGCATCGTAGTATGTAAAAACAGTGGTTTTACAGCAGCACCTACCCCCTTTAGGAAAGCCATGTTAGAAAATATTTCCATTCAAGGAGGTAAGGTATTTGATTCACATCCAAATCAGTGCAATGTTGAGCTCTGTTTTGTAAAGAAAAGTTTTATAATAAAACAAAGAAATCAAAAAATAACTGAATCACATATTAAAAAACCATTTGTCTTATTTTTAGAAACAATAAAATTTAACTTTTATAGTGAGGTTTTGTTCAAACTCTAATGATCTGATAGAATTAAGGCCAAATGCTTTATGAGAAACTAAGGTTAAAATATAGCCAATTAATGTTTTCCATTACAATCAGAATAACACTTGAGAGAAACAAACTATCATTGTTTGAAGTCTAGCAATCGTTCTGTTATTACAATTACTGTGAAAGCTGGTGGTATAGTTTCTCCTAATATTACTGACAGTGTAGTGGACAAAGAATGGATAAAAGGCCTGGGACACAATCCAAATTGGAAAGTAAATCACTGTCCCAAACGCAGATTGTTAAATGGAATAGAAATTAAAAGTAGCAGCACTAATTAAAATTTGGCTCCCAGGTACTCATTAAAATGAAATAAGATGACATACAATAAGGAAAATAGTTGCTATGGTAATATGGTAACATTATATGATGATTGACAAAATTATTTTCAAATTACCTTAAATTCTATGGTTATTGTCTTTTCAATTTAAAAGTAGAACAGTAACATATGGTGAATATTCTGTTGTGAATTCTAGACTACCACAAGTTATTTCCTCCTCTTTTTTAAAATCTTACCATATAAAACTCTATGGAGAGTTGCAATACTAAATACATAGTGGGCACTAAAAAACCCAGGTGTACTGCTTAACTAAGAAATGCAGTAATTATGTTTCAGATCCCTCCCTCCCCTTTCAGAAAGCCATGTTAGTCATTAGTTCACTCATCTATTAGTCTGCTCCTAAATCCAAGCAGGCTTCCACTATAATAGGAATTTTCTCATATGGCTCATTATTATAGAGTCACAGTTACTAGACATACAGAAATATACATATATATAGTGACAGCTTCATCTGGTTATGAGAACCTTAAAATAGCTGTTAGTCCCTTCCCCAGCAATACAGAATTATAAAGATGTCCCTCTATTCTGTGGGTGACACCAGACCTTAATAGGACCTAACTTAAATAAGAAAATAGAGAATTTCCTGAAAATTATAATTTCCAGTATTCCTAAAAGTGAAATTATTCTTTTAAACATATACTCATTAAAAAGTTATGCAGCTCAGGGATTAAAATATATTTGTTATGGGGCTGGCCCGGTGGTGTAGCGGCTAAGTTCGCAAGCTCCGCTTCAGTGGCCCAGGTTTGCAGGTTCGGATCCCAGGTGTGGACCTACACCACTCATCAAGCCATGCTGTGGCAGTGTCCCACATACAAAATAGAGGGAGATGGGCACAGATGTTAGGGCCACTCTTCCTCAAGCAAAAAGAGGAGGACTGGCAACAGGTGTTAGCTTAGGGCCAATCTTCCTCACCAAAAAAAAAAAAAACCCCCAACATATATATATATTTGTTATGACAAGGGCAGGCTTTATGTATGATGATATATCATGATTATGTAATATGATATGTAATGATTATGATACCAGTGCAAAACTGTTAAGTTGACAAAATAGGAAATAGTCTTTTGCAGAAAAGCAGAAATGTGACTATATAACAACAAAGACAAATGTTCTAAAATCATGGGTAACTATGGTATATCTCTCATTTCCTACTCCAGGCGTGCCTTTTTTACTTTGAAAACACTTTATTAGGGTGACAGGGTGGAGGATGGGTTGGAAGAGCACACTCCCCAAAATAGAATGCTTTCTTTTTCCTACTTTTAACTTTTATGATGATAATGACATTCCATGCTTAAGGTCTATTTTCATTATTCTGAAAAAGCTGGCTGAACAGAAGGCAGAGAAGTCTGGAGGGGCCAAGCTAACTGCCCGGAAACAGGTCATTAGACCAAGACTAGGAACACCAGATGTAGGTCAACAAGAACAGGAGAATTACTGAAAGATGGAATGGGACGTTTGAAGTCATCCAGGGAAGTAAAACTAATGGCTTGTGAATGGTTAGTGGGGAATTAAAAATTTTTGCATTGAATTTTTAGAAACCTATCAGCAGTAGCAACTGCACAGATGGAAAATGCCTTGCCCAATGATGAGTCTGATAGAATCAAAACATTCCAATATTTATTAGCTTTTCTTGATTAGTATAGACTAGAATACACTATAAAAGTATCAAGTAGTATCAGCTATGCATTAATGATATTCTTAGTAAAACTTCATTATGTAATATAAAAGTTGCTTCTATTAATACAATATCTGTAGGGTGCACATATTTTACTTGTGATTTTCAGGTAACAATTATCTACCATAATTTTGTTGACTTTATTAACCAAAAACAGAGCAAAGAGGACCAAAAATCAGAGCAGGGAGAAGAACATAGGCTAGTGTTGCTTGTGGAGTGAATGAGAGCGAATGCTGGCTGCAGCCAGGGCGCCTGCGTTCTCCCGGCAGGTACCTCGGAAACTCTTCTACCTGTGGCTTCAGCGTCAGGTGAGGAGCTGCGATGAGACAGTTACTTAGGTTCGTTCCAGCCCTAAAATAACGTTACTCTGACATACACTTTAATGAGTGTAACACGGAATATCTTCTACCAAGTACTGGAAAAGGAGAGAGAAGAAACAAAGTGGAGAGATTATAAAGAACTCTTATAAAGAGGACAGCAACATCAACTGCCTCCGTGGCAGAGGTTTCTTAACCTTTGTAGGGTCATAGACATGAGATTCTGAAGAAAAACACTGTCCTACTTCTAATCACAAAAAGGTACAATGTCGAAGGATTCACTGATGACATGATGCCTATAATCCATGTGCCTTTGGTAACAAACTGCTGTTCTGTAGAAATAATGTCATGTGTTTTAAAGCTAGAGTAATTCATAAAAGGCATTGCCTGTCAAATCTGAGCTATATTTAATTACTCCTGTATCATAAATGGTTGTCATGGATACCAACCCAGAGCTGGAGGAGAAATGAGAACGTAGAATGGTGAGGACAGACACATCACGGGCGTGAATTTGTTGGGAGGAATTAGAAGTTTGTCTTAACTGTGTTTCTCCTAGGGGTTCAGTATCTGGACTGTGCACTTCACTGTCCCTATTTTGCTATGATTTGACTTGCACATTTTCCTCAGACGTCCAAAGTACTAAACTTAAATGTTGCAAATGTGCTGACAAAAATGAGACCCTCCCAATGGCTTTCACGGCTGCCTCAAAAATGGTTTTCAAGGAGTGTAACAGTTGCCGAGCCCCAAGAAATGGAAAACCCCAGGGCTCTTCTTTGCCTAAGTATCTTAATGGCTTTAAAGACACATGCTCTCCGTGCACTAGAGACGTGTTTGAAACTAAGCTGGGCAAAGGCAGGACAGCAGCACAGATTATAACAAAGCAGTTGGGCGGAAGGCAGCTCAGTGCAGAGTGGCGGTTCATTCTGACCCTACCCTCAAAATAGCAAACCATCTTTCAATTCAAACATCTACAAAATAGCTGCATTCTTCATTTTTCTCTTTTTTAAGGGGAAAACTACAATTTGAAGTCATCTGCCTATTTTGATTCTGTTTTAATACGTAACTCATTTGCTGACCTGAAGTTCTGGAAAAGCCCACGTATCCTATCCTGGCCTGATGAAGGGGGAGGGCTCTAAAAACCACACTCAGCAGACGGCAGGCTTCCAAAATAGGACTCGACTGGGGAGTTTGATATGACACCATATCCAAACCGAGACCTAATGACAAGTGCAATCACATCAACACTTAAATGTTTTCCTTCTAAACTCAAATTTAGATAAGACACACTTACTTGATGTTAAATAAAATATATTTAATTTTTAAAGAAAAAAATAAGCTTACGTCTTCAGCTGTTTCAGGAGGTTCTTCAGGTAAATCAACAATCTAAAAAAAAGTAACTATTAGTAACAGGAATGTAAGCATTCTAAAGAAGAAAAATGATAATCTCAACAAGAAGAGTGCCTTTCAATATAGAGTTTAGACAACATCTAAGCTTAAAGAAATCTTTTCTTTAAATATACAAAAAACATATGTTCATAAAAAGTATACAATGAAAATGAGAGCTCAATAATAAACATTTTTGGGTAAGCAACTTTGTGCTAACAATAGATCATAAAAACAGGATTTGAGAAGACAGTTACCGATCTATACACATTTAAAGAATTTTGTTTTTATCATGATCCAAGGTACTAGATAAATATGTCCTATTTAAGGAAACAGAGGACAAATATTAACATGAATTAAGTTCAATAAGACCCCAAAATTATTTAGGTTCATGCCTATACACATTTTAAGCTGAGTGCATATGTTTCTTCTCGGGGACTGGATAACCACCACTTTGTTTTCAGGATTTACTCACATTTCCCTATTTCTGTTACTGTATTAAAAAACCAGATGTTCAGACCATTTTCTCTCATTAAAACACTTGTTACCAACAATTTCACCTCCAGGGATGCTTTTTATTTTTTTAATACCATGGACTCCATGTTTTATAACATTTTATCTCACAAACATTAATTGCATTTATTAAATAAACCATTTGTTTTCCTTTAGTATCAAAAGCATGGCAGTCAACCAAAATTTACCATTGGCATGAGGTAATTTGTGTTATTAACAAAAAGCAAAGAATCTTGAATTTTTAATTAGTCCATACAGTCCATTAGCTCTTTTTGGAATGTTAGAAAAAGTTCAATGACCTGATTCCCACCCTCAGGCTCCATTAGGGAGCAGGAAACCTCAGAGTGAGAAGCGAGATGTTAGAAACGACTTTCAGAGAAGAGACGGCCTGCGAGCTCTCCTAAGAGTCAGTAAAACAGGCTTTTTACTTCCAACCTTTGCCAGCTCCAGATTAGAGTCAACTTAGGGATCAAAGATTTGAAAGGAAAAAAGGAATAATAAACCTGGGCCCTGCTCCAAAATGAATGGCTGCTAACCCATTCCCTAGAAGGGCCACTGAGAAAAATGATATACTCATATTAATAATATTGGCCACTCACTAAATATGGCTTCATCATGCCTTAGCTACCCACAGAAATACTTCCCTTAGTAAAGAGTACATTTTTCAGGGGGCCGCCCGGTGGCGCAGCGGTTGAGTCCGCGCTTGGCAGCCCGGGGTTCGCGAGTTCGGATCCCGGGCGCCTGCTGACGCACTGCCTGTCAGCCATGCCGTGGCGGCGTCCCATATGAAGTGGAGGAAGATGGGCACGGATGTTAGCCCAGCGCCAGTCTTCCTCAGCCAAAAGGGGAGGATTGGCGACAGATGTTAGCTCAGGGCTGGTCTTCCCCAGAAAAAAAAAAAAAAAAAAGAGTATATTTTTCATTTCTACATAATCAAACTGCTTCCTCAAAAAGAACTATTTTCTAAACCTACTATCATTTATCGTCATAGCTTCCTTCTAAGTTTGATTCAGAACATTAATATTAGTATTAAACAGGGAAAGGGGTTTTTAATGAAGTTCATGGCTTTGTAAGGTAGTGGGGGAAGACACCATCTGGACTAACAGCCAGTCCTAATCTTCACTCAGGATACCACCTCACCCACAGAACACTCCTCCTGCACACTGACAGACCTCAGTGAAGAGGCATTAAGTAACACACCTCCTTCTGCGTGGGCTGTTCAGCAGGTGGTGAAACTTTGGGTGAAGGCTTGGGCAAGTTCCGTCTCTTTGCTGCTTCTCTGTTTGATGTTTCAGAAGATGTCTGACTTTCGTTTTCGAGCACCAAATCTTCACCACCCTGGTCAAAAACAGCAGAGAATTTCTAAAGAGATGTTCTCTGTCAACTCTATTCTGTTCACAATGGTTATTCCTTGTACCCTGATGGCATTTCAGTAAAAAATAAAATTAAGTCATTATTAGACCCAGAAAATTAAAGCATTATCTCCTTAGACAAGAAAACATGGAGCTTAATGTTTTATAGAAACTACCCTTATCCAGCTCTGAGCTTCCCTCTGATAGATACAAGGCTGAGAGGGACCTTTCCCCCAGGTTTTTCAGGAGGATGTAAGGAAGAAGAAAACCTGAATGATATCATTTCCTCCAAGGGATTATGCCTTAAAAATCTGTGAAAATAGAACATGTATGTAAAAACATATGTCTATGTATGTGACCAAAACCTCCATAGCCGAATGTGGCCCTAGTATCTTGTATAAACACACTTTAGTTCTCAAAATCAAACTTTGATCTTCCATTTGAATTAATCACTTTAGGAGGAAAAAAAATTTTACTTCAGAAATCATAAAGATTACTTTTTATTAATATTATCTATTCAAACTTTTTCCTTAGCCAGATAATTCACTTAAATGTCAAATTCTCAAATATATACATATTAGTTCAATAATGCCTTTCTTCCATATCTACTGACTTTCTAAAAGTTCACATTATCTGACTAAAATGGCCACCATTTTGGTGGCAGTTTTCCCCATTCCTTTATCCTAAGAGAATCTAGTGGAAGGAGCATGGGAAATGGAAGTCAAGAGATCTTGATGCTGAACAATTAACTGGCCAAACTTGGGCTGCCTCCCTGCAAACCACAGGGCTGAATCAGCCAATGGATACACTTACCTTCAGCTCTAACATTCCGATACTCATGTTCTTTGACAGGTTAGGGCCTTAAGTCATAAAACCAATGGTCTACCATGTCCCTAACTTTTTGTTGTCTCCACTAATTAGGTTAAAATATATACTAGTAGTGCCATGAAGACATAGCCTAAAGGCAAGGGGCAAAACGACTAATTCACATTGTGACCATTTCAGAAAGAGCTGTGGTGGCTAAAATCAGGCTCTCCATGTCTAAATCCACAAAACTGAATAGAAGACAAACTCAACTCAGAAGGGAAATCAGTACATAGAGCTGCTGCATTTTATGTTGCCCATCTTCCACATTAATTTTATTACCCATTCTTGATTGTTTTATGACATATTTGCCATCATGGAATGAATAAAAACTGATTCTGCTTCACTCTAAGAATCCTGTTTAACTTTACTGAATCATTTTCTTTACAAGATGGTGAAAGTACAGTATAAACAGAAAGCAGAAAAAAAAAAAGTATTTGAGACAGAAATTATCTTCCACATAAAATCTGTGGCCAGTTACTCTAAAATTTAATTCCTTTATGAATATCCTTTTTCCTCTGTGAGAAAACTTAAAATTGTAAACTTCCAATAGCAAATAATAAAATTCATACTCACTGCCAGAGGAAAAGAGTCAAACATTAATTGGCTTTACCAAAACAGAGCCAAACAAACATACAGAGATTAGATTGGTGGTTACCAGAGGGGAGGTGGGGAGTGAGGAGGATGAAAGGGATAAAGGGGTACACGTGTACGGTGATGAATGGTAATTAGTCTTTGGATGGTAAACACGATGTAGTCTACACAGAAATTGCAATATAATGATGTACACCTAAAATTTATATAATGTTATAAACCAACGTTACCTCAATAAAAAGAAAAAAACAGAGCTAAACATAATGAATATAATATGAGCTTATAATACCTGGGGGATCTTACTTGAGGAAAGATGTGAATTCCCTCATATAAAACATAGTGATTTAGTCAACAGTTTTCTCATAGACGACCTTATGTTAGAGCTTTTCAAGAATCTAAGGTATATGCTCTTTAGGCACCAAAAACTACTTAACTGTTTGACACACGAATATGCTGAAAAAAACTGATATACAATCATTATTATCAAGACTCCTGAAAAACAGACTAACAATTTAACATCATTTGCAATTTAAAAAATCAATATATGTAAAAGGAAACATAAGTAACAGCAGAATTCAAAATATAAAATGAGATCATTTTCTAACCCCAAGTTTACGACCATTGCTTAACTTCCAGGTTTCACCCGTCATCTGATAAAAGCGCTCTTCCAGTTTTTTCAGTTTCATTTCCTGGTGAGGTTTTACAACCTTCTCTATGTATCTGCTGGCCTGTTCAAAAAAAAAAAAGTTGGGTGTTGTTACTATACATTAACATTCCTAAGATTTTACATTGTCTATAAAGTTGTACATAAGAACCAGGTAAGAAATTGTTTTCACACTAACTGAATTTTTCCAAAAAAGCAGCATCCTCCACTTTTACATCATTTTCTAAAAATTTGCATTTGCATATAATGCAAATAAAAACAAACATTCTATATTTATGCTTGTATGGCAGCCTGCCTATATATCCTTTAATGTGTTTTCAGTGCAAGAAAAACTTACTAGGGGTTAGGGGTACAAAGATGCATGGGACATGGTCCTTGAGTTCTAGGAGCTACAGTCAGTGCAGTTCATTCAAGGCATGATGCCTGAGGCATGAACTCGCTTGGAAGAGGGTGAATTGAATAGCTCAATCTTGGTAAAATAGAATATATTTTTGGAGTCAAAAGAAATGGAGATTCTGGTTTTAAGATGACCAAGTGAAACTATTTTTTTTCTTTTTTTGTGGGCAAGACTAGCCCTGAGCTAACATCTGTTGCCAATCCTCTTTGTTTTTGCTGAGGAAGTTTGGCCCTGGGCTAACATCCATGCCCATCTTCCTCTACTTTATATAGGATGCCTGTCACAGTGTGGCTTGACAAGCAGTGCATTGGTCTGTGCCCGGGATCTGAACCTGCGAACCCCAGGCCGCCAAAGCAGAGTGCGCGAACTTAACCACTATGCCACTGGGCCGGCCTCAACCAAGTGAAGTTATTTCTGCTTCTCTCTCCTCTTGAAAATCAATCCAAAACAACCCTGGGAACAAGAAATAGAAACCCAAATTCCATCACTGATGAAACAAAGAAATACTATAATCCGCAAACCACTACAGGAAAGGACAGATGGACACGTGCTAACTGATATAACAGAGTGAGAAAGCTGCACCCTAACTGCCTGCAAAGCAAGCGGTGCACTCCACAGACCTGGAACAGCTCCGGGAGAGACACAAGATACGACGGCAGGGACGTGGGGTGAGGTGCAGAGCTACAAAAGGGAGGTGTTGGGGAAAACCATGTATCAACCAATGATGTTTGTAGTGAACCAAGGATTACCACTATTCCAATTCTTTGCCTCTGAGGTTCTTAGGGAAAAGAGAGGAAAAAAGATAAAAGAGTTATTAGACCCCAACACCGACTACCCTACCCACATCCAAGGATGGAAGGTTTATTCTCTGGGAATACGAACCAGAGAGGCTGCAAAGTCACAGATCCCAGTCCAGTGGAGGGCAGGAGTGCTAATGAAAACAGAGAGTAAAAATGTACACACTGAAAGGGAAGACTCCCAGCCACCTTCCCCACCTGACTCACACTGCTGGCAGCCAGGCTGTAACCCCCCAGGGCTGGGGAATGGAGGCCCCTTTTCTAGAGAAGATGAATTGCAAAAGAGGAACACAGATACTGACAAAGCTAAATTACTCGTCAATCACCCTGCAGTTAAGTTGGTGTACACCCTACACCAGCAGACAATCATCAACCTCTGCCTACCTAACACAGAAATCCCAATTAACTTTACATCTAAGTATAACTTATAAATAGTAAAGAATACAAAGCCTGATGAAATTTTACAAATGCATACACCATCAATTAGCTTTTTCGTGCATCACTCTTAAATCTGAAAGGACACAGCCAAGGATTACCAGATGATTAAGGAAAGCCTGCAACATGAAAAATGGAGACTAAAATTAACAAACAGAAAAAAAGGAACTTGAAAACCACACTGGAATTTGAGGATAAGGGTACAATACTTCAAAATTCTCATGATTTTCAACCTGTAATTCTATACCAAATCGAACAATCAAGAGTCAGAGCAGAAAAATCACCTTTTTAGAATGCAAAGACAAAAATTTTATGTATTATCAGGCACATGTCTGCACAGGCTGGGCACTTCATGCAAACTATACTGTGAGATATTGATTTATTAATTTTCCTTTGTCCAAAGAGAGAAGACACAGGGTTAAAATTTTTAGACTTTTGCCAAACAAAAGAATCCCAACTTTACATACCTTAGGAATTATAGATGCCAATTAGTACACAGTTGGCATATAGAGGGAATTATAGTTTACTAATTAGCATGCAAGGCTTTAAATTAACAGTTACTTCTATAGGAGATAACATTAAACTTTAGAAGTTCAAATATTTACAAGAGACCTTCCTACAAAAGCTCTTGCAAGGACACTGTCATTATTACTAAGTTCAGATCAGGGTAGTTACAAATGTAGTAACCTCCCCCCCCCGAAATATACAGGCTTTTACTCGGGATTTGTCTTCAGCCTTCACTTGCTTACTTAAAATGGAATACTTTGTTCACCAGGAAAAGCAATTGATAGACGTCAAAATATCAATGCCCTTGTACCTAGGCCTCTGTAAAGTGTTTATGCTTATTATTTAGGTGAAAGGCCACAGGAATTTCCTCTTTCACAAAGGTCAGGCATCAATCTAACAACCGCCCAAGTGCAACCTGACAGTTCAAGGTCAAGAAAATAACTATTAGAAAACCATCCATGGTAAATGCAATTCCTAGCTATCAAAACCAATCTCGGATAGCATGCAGCAAAAGCAGTGCTCAGAGGGAAAGTTATATCCGTAAACATCTAATTAAAGAAGAAAGATCTCAACTTAGTTGACTTTACATCTTAAAAAACTAGAAAAAGAACAAACTAAGCAGGTTTGGATCCTGGGCGCGGACCTATGCACTGCTCACCAAGCCATGCTGTGGCAGCATCCCATATACAAAATAGAGGAAGATGGGCACAGATGTTAGCTCAGGGCTAATCTTCCTCATCAAAAAAAAAAAGACAACTAAAATCAGAAATGAATGTGGGGATATTACTACCAACCTTACAGAAATAAAAAGGATTATAAGAGAATACTGTGTACAATTTTATACCATCAAATTAGATAAGCAAGATAAAATGGACAAATTCCTAGAAACACACAAATTATCTAAACTGACTCAAGAAGAAATAGGAAATCTCAACAGACCTAATAAGAAATTGAATGAGTAATTAAAAACCTCCCAACAGGGGCCAGCCCAGTGGCGCAGCGGTTAAGTTCACATGTTCCGCTTCAGCGGCCCGGGGTTGGCCAGTTCAGATCCTGGGCATGGACCTACTCACCACTCATCAGGCCATGCTGAGGAGGTGTTCCACATAGAAGAGCTACAACTCTACAACGATGATATACAACTATGTACTGGGGCTTTGGGGAGACGAAAAAAAAAAGAGGAAGATTGTCAACAGATGTTAGTGCAGGGCCAATCTTCCCAAAGAAAAAACAAAAACAAAAAAATCTCCCAACAAAGAAAAGTCCAGGACCAGACGGATTCACTGAATTCTATCAAACCTTTAAAGAAGAGTTAACACTGATCCTTCTCAAACTATTCCAAAAAATAGAAGAGGTGAGAATAGTTCCTAACTCATTCCATGAGATGAACATTATCCTGATACCAAAGCAAGACAAAGACACTACAAAAAAGAAAAGTACAGACCAATATCCCTTATGAATGTAGATGCAAAAACCATGGACAGAATACTAGCAAACTGAATCCAAAAGCATACTGAAAGGATTATATACCAATGCCAAGTGTGATTTATCCCAAGAATGCAAGATGGTTCAACATTAGAAAAATCAATGTAATACATATTAATAAAGGGGAAAAAATACATGATCATCTCAATTGATGAAGAAAAAGCATTTGACAAAATTCAACATTCTTTCATGATAAAAATACTCAGAAACTAGGACTAGAAGGGAACTTGCTCAACAAACGAGCATCTAGAAAAAATCCATAGCTAACATCACACTCAATGGTGAAAGGCTAAAAGCTTTCTAAGATCAGGAATAAGACAAAGATGACTGCCTTCACCACTGCCATTCAACATTGTTTAGAAGTTTCAGTCAGAGCAATAAGGCAAGAAAAAGAAATAAATGGCATCAATTTTGTAAAGAAGGAAGTAAAACTATCTCTATTCTCAAATGACATGATCTTATATATAGAAAATCCCAAAGAATCCACACACAAAAACCACTAGAGCTAATAAACAATAAGCAAAGTTGCAGGGTACAAGATCAACACACAAAAATCGTTTGTGTTTCTATACACTAGTAATGAAAAATCAAAAAAGAAAACAATTCCATTTATAATAGCATCCAAAAGAATAAAACACTTAGGAATAAATTTAGCCATGACAGTGAAAGCTCTATACACTGAAAAACATTGCTGGAAGAAATTAAAAACATAAATAAATGGAAAGACATTGCATGTTTATGGACTGGAAGACTTAATATCATTAAGATGTCAATACTACCCAAAGCAATCTATAGATTTCAGTGCAATCCTTCTCAAAATTCCAAAGGCATTTTTTGCAGAAATGGAAAAGCCAATCCTCAAATTCATATGGAATTACAAAAGGCCATGAACAGCCAAAACGATAGTGAAGAAGAACAAAGTTGGAGGACTCACACTTCCGAATTTCAAAACTTACTAAAAAGCTACAGTAATCAAAATGGGATGGTACTGGCACAATGATAGATCTAGAAACTAATGGAAGAGAGGTGAGAGCCCAGAAATAAACCCACACATCTAAGGCCAACTGATTTTCAACAACAATACCAAGACCAATGGGGAAAGAATAGTTTCTTTAACAAATGCTGCTAGGACAACTGGATATCCACATGCAAAAGAATGAAGTTGGACCCCTACTTCACACCATATACAAAAACTAACTCAAAGTGCGTTAATAATCTAAATATAAAAGTTAAAACTATACAACTCTTGGAAGAAAATATAGGGGTAAATCTTCATGACTTTGGATTTGGCAATGGATTCTTAGGACACCAAAAGCATGAGCAACAAAATAAATAATAGATAATTGGACTTCATCAAAATTAAAAATTTTTGTGCATCAAAGGACACTATCAAGAGAGTGAAAAGACAACCCACAGGAGAAAATACTTGCAAACATATATCTGATAAGCATCTAGTATCCAGAATATATAAAGAACTCCTACAATTCAACAACAAAAAGACAAACACAACCCAATTTAAAAATGGGCAAACAACTTGAATAGACATTTCTCCAAAGAAGATATACAAATGTCCAACAAACACATGAAAAGACACTCAACATCACTAGTCATTAGGGAAATGCAAATCAAAACCACAATGTGATACTACTTCAAATGCATTATGATGGGTATTTAAAAGGGAGGGAGGTGGTGGGAATAAAAAATGTTGGTAAGGATGTGGAGAAAATGGGACCCTCAGAAATTGCTGATGGAAACATAAAATGGTATAGCCAGCGTGGAAAAGAGTTTGGCAGTTCCTCAAAAGGTAAACACAGAATTACCATGTGGCCCAGCAATTCCATTCCTATGTATGTACCCAAAAGAACTGAAAATAGGTACTCACACAAATACTTGTGCACAAATATTCACAGCAACACTATTCACAATAGTCAAAAGGTGGGAAAAAACCTAAATGTCCATCAGCAAATGAATGAATAAACAAATTTTGATATACCCATACAATGGAATATTATTCAGCCATAAAAAGGAACAAAGTACTGGTATATGCTATATGGATGAATCCCAGAAAACATTACGCGAAGTGAAAGAAGCCAGACTCAAAACGTCCCATGTTGTACGATTCCATTTATATGAAATATCCGGAGGAGATAAATCCACACAGACAGAAAGCAGATTGGTGGTTGCCAGAGAACGGAAGGAGGGGGAAATGGGGAAGCGACTGTTTAATGGGTATGGGGTTTTCTTTGGGGGTGAAGAAAATGTTTTAGAACTACACAGGGGTAGTGGTTGCACAACATTGTGAATGTTCTAAATGCCACTGAATGGTACACTTTAAAATGTGTCAGGTGAATTTGACCCCAATAATAAAAATCTGAGCATGAACACAGAAAGCAACAGACCTAAATTTTAAATGCCCCAGATATTTCTGTATTCTCTCTCTATATATAAACTCTCTAAAATTATGGTTTACCTGTTCCCCCTGAGCCTCCTGTTGTTTTTTCCTCACAAGTTTTTGCCTTTTCTTGTTCTCCTCTTCTTCTTCTAAGACATCAAAAAATAAAAGTGCTTTTTAATTTACAAGTACCAATATGTTGAATATTTTCTCTGAAAATAATTTGTAAATCTTAACATTTTGGGAGAGACAAACCTTCAAAAAATAGATTATATTTTTCAAATAAAATGAGATACATGCAGACAGTTGAAAGAAAGAAATCTGCAAGTAAAATCTACAAGAAAAGGTCTGTTCTGAAACAAAAGTTCTCTGACATGTGTTAATATTGTGTGTTACAGTTTTGGTGAGGAGGCCGATGGTGGGTTTGAAGAATGATGATGGTGGGGTTTTCTCTGCGGGCCCCTGACAGGGCTTCAGCAGCTCCAAGGCATAGACAGCACGGAGCCCATTAGCACACACAAGTGTGGAATGCTTCACTGCAGACATGCAGAGGGCCATTCGGTCACCTTTGGACATGACAATAAGAGCAATACGCCTAGATCCCAAAGGTGGGGTGTGCTTAGCAACGACTATATTGACTGAACCAATATTAGGTTATAGTCCACTGAATGTCAAGAGAAAGGATTTCTGCTGTTGTACAGAATGTCTTCATTCTGAATATAACACTTTCCATTTAAGGGGCCGGCCCGGTGGTGTAATGGTTAGGTTTGCACTCCGCTTCGGCAGCCCGGGGTTCACAGGTTCAGATCCCGGGCACAGACCGATGCACCGCTTGTCAAGCCATGGTGTAGCGGCGTCCCATATAAAGTAGAGGAAGAGGGGCACGGATGTTAGCCCAGGGCCAATCTTCCTCAGCAAAAAAGAGGAGGATTGGCAACAGATGTTAGCTCAGGGCTAATCTTCCTCACCAAAAAAAAAAAATTTCATTTAAGTTAATTTCATTTAACTGTATTCTCTTGAGGAATTATCCATCTTTTAGGAAAATATATCCTTTAAATTGCCTGGCTCCTTAAATAGGAGCATTCCTTTCTGTCAACAATTTTATCTCTATGGCAGTAAATATTTCCTCAAGTTTATTAAGGAACAATTAGGGCAGTAAAGTGCACAGGAAATCAGAAGGCCCAGTCTGGCCACTAATTTGCTATGTGATCAGTCAAACTTAGTGATCTTAAGACTCCTTCCAAACTCTAGTCAAAGGATATAGTTTTAAAACAAATCAATAGCAGGGGATTAAGTGCCTTTAATCCTTAAAGCCACTGAGAACTGACTACTTCTGAACTTTTGATATACCTCATCTTGCAACCTTTCCAAAATAGGGAGAATTAAAGTTTTGGATAAATCTGGAGTGTTGTATCCCAATATCTGATGACAGAAGGGAAGACAGAAAGTACATGAGCAGCTGATTTTTTACTCATTTGAAGAAAATCTGACAATAATGAGGCACTACACACAGTCTTAATTACTTATTAGACAGTTTTAGTCTTCAGTGCTGATTATGTCTCAAAATTGTCAACCCATAAATGTACCAAAATGACTTGCACTCCAACAACATAAAGGTACAACTTAAGTACAGAAACTATGTCAAGTGCACATTTTCCTTATTTATAAAACATAGAATATTTGACCTGATAGTTCAACGTATACAGCAAATATCCTCTTGATATCAAAATATATTTAATACAAAATTTCTAAAAGAAGCTACAATGAGTAATTTTAATTTTCCAACTGGGTAATTTGAAGTATAAGAGATCAAATAATTTACCAAAAGAAGAAAGAAAAACATTTCCAAAATCTAGGATTGGGGGACCCTGAAACATCCATGCTGTTTCTTGTTTGGCTTGAACAGTGTAATCTTTTAGGATTATGGTTTTACTCACAGTTAATTTGAAAGGGCTATAAATTAAACACTGCTCATTTCCCTTTTATCTATTTACATTTAAATAAACAGCAAAACAAAATATAATGCACCAAATTCACCATTGGCAAGCTTCCTTCTGATAGGATATAAGACTGTAGGCATTAGTTTTAGGATTCATCTGTTCTGAGGTAAACTACAATATTGTCTTAAAAGGTTTCTAACCCTCACAAATGTTTACTTATCAAAAAAAACAAAACAGAATAAAAATAAGAAGCATGATTTCCTAAAATTAAGCGCACTTAACTGTACATAAGAGATAAGTATGTAAACAAAAACTGCCAGAATGGAATGAAAAATAAATTAGGTTGAAAAGCCTTTAGAGATTAATTTACCATTTGTAGAATAGTTTATAAGCTGTTTGTATCAAATAGCCATTAAGCTGCACAAACAATTTAAAATTAGGGAATTTGCAATGTCCCAACTTAGAAATGATATAGTTTCAAACGTATATATAAGGAAAATGTACAAGTTTTCATAAAAATGCTGAGATTTATAGTTCATTCAAAACTATGACTAAAGTTGTAATGATTACTCTACCTTGAAATTACACAGCACAAACTAATGGTAAAATGGTTCTTATTGTGCAAAGTTCTAGAATAAACAAAGGAAAGAAATTTCAGTAGAAAAGTATAAAAGGGTAGCATAAACAATAAACTTACCTTTCAGATAAACTGGAGAGGATTTAAATGAGTTAAGCCATGAGGTAGTCACAGAAATAATTAAAGTAAGAAGAGCAAGCAGCAAGAAAATCCGGCCACACAGCAAAATTAGATCTTTAATTCCTGATAAAGGTAAAAAAAAAAATCAAATTCAAAACATTCTTCTTGATACTAATAATAAACATATTAGAAGATTATTTATACTAGAAAAGTATAGTTAAAAGTTGAGTCATGCAGGTGTATTACTATTTTTCATACAGTCTCCGTTGGGTGCCCAAATTCATCATGGTTGTCATTACCAGAACAAGTTTTCAGAAGACAATTCTAGCACATCTTCTGTCTCAGGAATATAGGTAAAATTCCAGTGACTGGATACATTATAAATGTTATGACTATCAAAAATGCATAAATTCTGATTTCCCTTCTGCCCAGAGAAGGAATTAAAATTATCCACATAATTAGGAATTAAATTGTGACAGTATTATCTTGCCAAATTCTAGTTCTATTTAAAAACAGTCATTCCCACTGAAACACCCAATTCTTACTTCTCACAGTTAAATTATGCAACTGTATACTTCTCTATTTCTCAATATTTATTCGGTCATTTGTAAATAAAATTATCACATACATGTTTGCCTAGAAAAAAAGTAAAAATTCAGTATTTGGTTTTATATTAAGAACCAAGATGAAAATTAAATCAGCAAAAATGTAACAAGTACCTGCTTTGTGCAATACAATCTGCTAAACAGTGAGGGAGTGGATATACAAAGTTCGATTAAAAATGGTTTCTACCAGGAATTTTTAGTTTTGTTTTGTAATTCTCAAAAGTTACCAGCCAGAGGTGCAGAGGAACCATCTTAGCAATGTGATTAGGTAGTTAGTCAATTAACTAAAAATTAAAGAGGAAATTATATATACAGACTTAAATATTTCATTTTTAACTGAAAACTGATGTTATCCTTTTTTTTTAAAAGCGATTTAAAGTTATTTAGAGAAGAAATGCCAGCCCTGGTGGTCTAGTGGTTAAGACTGGTGCTCTCACCACCTCAGCCTGGGTTCAGGGAACCACCCCGCCCATTTGTCAGTTGTCACGCTGTGGTGGCGGCATATTCCTATGATGCTGAAAGCTATGCCACTGGGACTGCAAATACCAGCAGGGTCACCCATGGTGGACAGGTTTCAGCAGAGCTTCCAGACTAAGAAAAACTAGGAAGAAGGACCTGGCCACCCATGGCCATAAAAACCCTATGAATAGCAGTGGAGCATTGTCTGATACAGCACCAGAAGCTGACGGGATGGTGCAAAAAGGCCCGGCAGGGTTCAGCTCTGCTGTATAGACTTACTAGGAGTCAGAATCAATTCGATGGCACTAACAACAAAAAGAGAAGAAATGCTTTTTTTTGGCGTTACAGCCCCTCCAATTTTTGCCAGCATTAACTACTGATTCAGGTGTTGTTCAGTACAACACAATTAAATCTAGGATTACTCTGGCCATTACAAAAGTAATTTAATATCTAGAGTATTGGTATTTAGAGAAACCATTGAGTTATGGGATTTATGTTCCATAATATTGCTTTTTATTCTAATAAGCAAGCAATTTGCAAATGTCATATGGGAATATAAAAGAACTAGATTTGTGTGTACACCTTTCAAATACAGTCATGTGCCACATAATGATGCTTTGGTCAATGACGGGTTACATATATGACAGTGATCCCATAAGATTAGTACCATATAGCCTAAGTGTGTAGTAGGCTATACCATCTAGGTTTGTGTAAGTACACGCTATGATGTTCACACAACGATGAAGTCGCCTGATGACACATTTCTCAGAACGTATCCCTGCTGTTAAGCAACGCATGACTGTAAAAAATTCTTAAGTTAACTTTTTTTGTACCTACTCTCAAGAGCCCATGTGCAGGGTACTTCAAAGGATAACACATGTTGAGGAACCAGCATTAAAATATTTAGCTTAAGTACAAGTAAAAATGTATTGGCAATGAAGGCTTTTACACAGTAGAAAAATATAGCAATCATTTTTCAATGTATGTCCAAAAATACAGCCCAGGTGAATGAACAGGTCTGGGAATTCCACTTTTCCCCCTAGGAATTCAATTAGCAGCTCCAGTTGAGAGTATTAGTATCTATAAATACTGTTCCACACAAAACTAACCCTGCAGCTTTTCACTGGGATGTATGATTTGTAAAATAGACTTAAATACGGTTACTGGATATTTGCAGAACCAATATCAAGAAACCAAAGTAGGGGCCTGCCCAGTGGCATAGCAGTTAAATTCGTGCACTCCACTTTAGCAGCCCGGGGTTCACAGGTTCAGATCCCAGGCACAGTCTCACACACTGCTTGTCAAGCCATGCTGTGGCAGCGTCCCATATAAAATAGAGGAAGATGGGCATGGATGAAGCCTCAGCAAAAAGAGGATTGGCAACAGATGTTAGCTCAGGGCCAATCTCCCTCACACACTCACACTCACACTCACACACACACATGAAAATAAACCAAAATAAATAACCACAAGTTACAACTGAGAGGCGATTCTAGGAGAAAGGAGTTAATTAAGTGAAAGTTTCAGGAACCAGATGGAGATGCTGTCAGGAGCCCAGTTCCATTTTCCAGAATTTTTGGCATATTTTTATTAAATTAAACATTGTGATAAGGGATGTGAATACAAAAACAAATTAGATGTAGTCTCTGCCCTCAAGAAGTGTATTCCCTGTGATCAGAGCTGATCAAGTGAACAGATCTTCTGCAAGCTTCAGTAACCACCTTCTCATTGAGCAGTGACTCAAATATTAGTGCAAAGTAGAAGATTCTACATGAGCAGAGTAGGGGTGGATGCTGTAGAGGCAAAAAAGCAGGTAAAATCTGGAATAAGTAAGCGTGAAATTAACACTTCTGTATATCATTTGGATAATGGTCTTGTTAGATTCCAATACAGCTTACATGAGTAGGAGGCTTCTGGAGGGTCTTTGTAGATATTTTAAAAAGCATTTTATTTTAGTTTCTTATTTCAAGCAACATTTCTGTGTACCTGACTTCCTGGGGGTGGGGAGGGAGGGTGGAGAGAGAAAATACACAAAGCTAAGTTTCACCATGGTCTCTGACTTTAGAACTGAGTTTAATGAGGGAGACAGACATGTAAACTGATCCCTAATATGTCCCAAAATGAACTGATTCTCCACAGGTCCACCATTTTCCTTTCAGTTTTCCCTTTATCACTGGCACTACCAACTACTTAGGGTGGTTCAACCCCACATGTAGGAGTCATCCTTGAATCCCTCCTTTCCCTCACCCCAAACATTAATCCATCAACAAATCCTGTTGATTCTACTTTGTAAATATCCCAAATCTGTGCACATTTCATCTCCTCTGATATCATCCTAGCCCAGGCCATCATCACTACTTGCCTACTTCAAAGCCTAACTTGCCTCACTACTTCCACTATAGCTTACTTCCAAAACATTCTCCACACAGAATCCCGTGACCTCTTTAAACGTTAGGGAAGTCACTTCACCTCCCTATATCCGTTTCCTCAGCTGTAAAATGGGGATTATAATAGTACCCACCCCCTATGGTTGTAACAGATTAGATGAGATAATCAATAAACAGCACGTAGAGCTTGGCTTATCATAGGTGCTCAATGAATGTTATTATCTCGAGCCACTCTCCCTCTCAATCTCCTTGATCCAGCCACAATGATCGTCATCCTTTTCCTCCAACATGTCATAATTCCTTTTGTCTGTCACGTTTTCCCCCCTGGCTTTTCAAAGGGGTGGCCCCTTATCATCTAAATCTCTGCTTGAATTCCTCAGAAAGCCTACATCACATCACCCTGTTTATTTCCTTTTAAGATTTCAACACAATTTGAAAGTAGTGGCTATGTTTGTTCCCGTGCTTTCTGCCTCTGTCCCCTTACACGGAAATCTTCACCAGGTCAGGAGGGGCACTTCCGCCAAGTGGAGTCGGCCTCGCGGAGCCGGCGGGAGACTCGCTCCCAGAGGGACCCGGCACCGGAAGAGAGAGGGAGGCAGGCGCGATGCAGCCTGGGAATCGTAGTCAAAGCCGCCCAGAGGCGACGCGGCTGGGAGATGGTAATTCTACGCAACCGTCATTGGACAGTTACTCGCGTGGGAGCGCCAAGAGGAGAAAGCCAACGCTCACCTAGATGCGGGATCCCACGCCGCAGCTCCAGACACAAGAGCGGGAGAGCAGAGAGGAGAAAGACGCCAACCACCCCACGGGAAGCCATGGTGGCGAGAGTCCCGCCTCCGGGCGGAAGGCCCGCCTCTTCCGGTTGCGCCTTCCCTTGGAAGGTGGAGTGGAACCGTTCCTTAGCGAGGGATTTTGTGAGACAGCTAGATCCTAAAGCCGGGTCGTTGGTCAGACTGAGATAAGCCCCTGTTTTTGAACTTACAGTCTGTAGCCTTATATTAGCAGAAATACAGGTCGCCTCCCACATCACATGCTGTGCAGGGGAGACGGCCTCCCTGGCGGCCCGCCTGGGGCCCAGTCCTCTGAAAGCAAAGCGTGGGCTCCAGCGAGGCGGCTCCCTGAGGTAAGGCTGGCAGCCCCTGCCCCTTCGGCCGTTGGACTCGGGCGGCTCTGAGAAAGCTCTCAAGAGTAAAATGAACTGGAAGAGAAAGTGTACGGGCAGTTGACGCTGTGAGGAGGCAGCCTGGCCCCTTGGCCTTGTGTCCGTAGGGGTGATTGTGGGCTTTTGGGTCCGATCTACCAAGCACCACTCTCTTCTGAAGCACTTTCCTCATCTCCCTGACGGTTCCTGGCCCATCCCGCGGTCTCCAATGCCTGCGGGAAGATGACTCAAAAGTGGGCCATGGCACCTAATTTCAGATCCTAGAGACCCGCGACCCTTTGCTCCGCTCCTTGTCAGTTTTGACAACAGGTGTTATTTGTAATGACTTAAGTTTGGCCTCGCGGTTCTGTAACCTCATTGCCATCCCATGACTCACCTCTATGGCGCTTCTGCCAACCCGCAACTCAAGCTACGGAGGTCCTCGCAACTTACGTGATTTCGTGCTTTGAAATTTCGTTTTCTGACCCATCCATCAATCCTCCCACCTCACCCTTCAATTTAGTTCAACTAACATTTATTGAGTCTCACAATGTGCCTGGTACTGTAAAACTCATGGAGATTCAAGTACGTGTAAGTTACTGAATTTGTCCTCAAGAAACTCAGTTTAGTGGAAAAGATAGCCCTGTAAACAAATAAATATAATACAGTGCCTAAGTGCTATGATAGGAATAAGCACACAGTGCTACCGAATCCTACCCTGAGGACCTGGGGGAAGGCTTTCTCGAAGGAAATCCTGCCTAAATTGTGCTGTAAAGGGGGGGGGGGGACAATAGGAAGAGTGGGGTTTTAAGTTGAGGAAACAATGCAGAGGAACTACCAGCAGTTAAAATATTGCAGTTTAAAGTTTGAGTGGAGGTGTGTAGAGGCAGGTTGGAGCTAGGACCACAGAGGACTTTGCTTTGTATATAGGCTAAGAACTTTATCCTGGGAGTGAAGTTGCAAAATATAAGGGCACAATCTCAAAATCAATCGTGGTGAAGTAATTAAATTATAACATACGATTAACTATTGACTCATTCAGAGGTTCTCATTTGTTGTCTGCATGAAGACAGGAAAGAAAGGAAGTTCTACAGCTCTTACCATCTTCACGTTGGTATGATTTCTTCCTTTAGATATTTTTCTTCCTCCTTTCTATATTCCGAATTTAATCTGTTGATGGTGCCAGTGAATCCCTGTCAGGAGGATAGAGTGGACACTCCGAAGTACTCCAGATTTGCTTGGAGTCTTACGCTTTTCCCAAACTTTTTTGATTGTGAAATCTCTTCACTGCAATTGTCTACTGCTCACTCCCCTCAAAAGAATAACCTGTTCTGAGTTATTGACCTTAAAAGTAAAAGTCGGGGCTGGCCCCATAGCCTGGTGGGTCAAGTTCTGCATGCTCCACTTCATCAGCCGGGTCTGGATCCCAGGCATGAACCTACACCACTCCTTGGTGGACATGCTGTTGGGGTGACCCACATACAAAATAGAGGAAGATTGGCACAGATGTTAGCTCAGGGCGAATCTTCCTCAGCAAAAATAAATAAATAAAAGTCAGTTATTTTACCAGCAAAAATGGGTTTATTAAGGAATAGCAAAAAAATTGCAATTCTAGATATGCAATCTGTGGTGAACCACAGGCTAGTCCACTGAACAAAGGAGAGGAACATTCTGTTATAGAGGAGAAGGGGAGTTGGGAGGGGCTATTATAAACAGAGTCCATTGGAGTAAACTGGGAGTTTGAAGTCTAATGGCTTTTCTTTGGCTGAGTTGTGACAATCTCTCATTGGCTGAGCTATTGCTGAGCAAGGAGAAAATCTTCCTTGCTCCTTCTGGGGTAGTAAAGTAGTATCACTTGCTGCAGGAGATACAAGGTACCTATCTTCTTATTGGGGTCTGTATTGATGATGAGGGGTAAATGTGTGAGAGCTTTCCTCACTCCATTTTAAATGAGGCTTCTCTTTATTAATTTTCACAGAGTAAAACCAAGTTTCTCACTTACTTCATTTAGGGAGAACACTATTTTGACATAATCTTAGTAATGTCTCAGAGGGGTGGTCAAGGGTGACTTTTATAGGGTTTTTGGAGTCTATATTGGAGTAATTTAAGGTGACCTTTTCCATGCGGGGATCTCATTGGGACTGGATATGGTGCATGGTATAGTAGTTTAGGACTGGTGGACCCAGCAAGATGAGAGACTTAAGGCAGATTTGCCCCCTTTTTTGATAAGGAAGGGAGTTTGTCCAGTTGAGTGATCAATTCAACTTCTCAGTGCCTGAGAGGAATGCTTTTTACCCAGATGAGCAACCTATTATTCAGATAAATGGATTTTCAGAAAGTTTCTAAAGCTAACGATGAAGTTATGTACTGATTTATAGCCTAACTTTGTGAGCAAGAATTTTTCTGGAACAAATAGTAAAGGCATGTTGATTGATGTAAGGCCTTAGTTCTTAAGTGATGATAATTAAGCTATGAGCAACAGATGTCTCAGTTATCACAGTAAAATCTTAGGAACACCCTTGAGTAAGGTATAAGAGAAAGGGATTTTAATTTTTATATCTAGATAGTTTATATTAAACCAGTCTCTATTAACATTCTTAAAACACAAGTTTCACATTTTTCTTGTTTAACAAGTGATGCAACCTGTTTTCTTTATGTATAAAAAAGTAGGATTGTCAATTTACATTTTAAAATTACTTATAATCATATTTGGTTGGGTGGGGGCAAATGTTTATTAAAATGTAGCCTGAATTGTAAGTACTGAGTGACCTAACATTTGAAATTTTTGCATTTAAAAAAATCCATTAAATTTTTCAATATTTTATTATGAAATTTTTCAGACAAAAGTTGAAAAAAATTTTACAGTGGGTGTCCATATATCCACGATATTTCATTATACTTATTTTATTACATATCTATCAATCTATCCATTCATCCATCTTTTTTTGATGCATTACAAAGCTGCAGAAATTAGTATACTTCCTCCAAATACTTCAGCATGCATATCATTAACTATAAAGAAATGCACACATGTTAACTGTACTGTTCCTTGAGTTCCAATATAAGTATTGTTAAAAGATAAACTGAGGCATATTAAAAATGTGGAGAGTTTATTTGAGCAAAACTCTATCCAAATTAGGCAGCATCCAATCTAGCAGATAGAAAGGAGCTCCATGAAGCTGTACAAAATGAAAGACTTTTATAGTGAGAAGGAAGTTATATTAGGCAAAAAAGTGGGCTGGTTATTGCAAGGTTACTTTCCTTTAGGGGATGACAGGAGTCTATCAGACTACCTAACTAGTACTGATCAGGCGATTCCATTTCTGGGAGAGCCAAAACTGTATTAAATCTTGGTTTGATGACATGGGGCTTAGCATAAGTGACTCCATTCTGGGCCTGTTGTCTTGTTTTTCAGCAGCATATACCAGTGCAACCCAAATCACTATCAAAATACAAAACTTTACTCAGAAAGTAACCATTGTTCTGATTTTTCTTCCACCATAGATTAGCTTTGCCTCTTCTAGGACTTCTATAAGTGGAATTATACAAAATGTACCCTTTAATTAGGCTTTGTTCACATAGCATAATTTTTTTTAACTTTTTGAGATAATTATAGATTCATGTTAAGTTATAAGAAATACTACAGAGAGATCACATGCATCCTTTACCCAGTTTCCCCCAATGTAAATTTGTGCATAACCAAAGTACAATATCATAAACAAGTAATTCGTGTGGACACAATCCACCAACCTTATTCAGATTTTACTAGTTTTACATACATTCATTTTTGTGTGTGTATTTAGTTCTACGCAATATTATCACCTGTGTTGAGTCATGTGACCATCACCAGTCAAGATACAGAACAGTTCTATCACAAGAATCTCTTGTTCTACACTTTTTTTTTTTTTATGAGGAAGACCAGCCCTGAGCTAACATCTGTTGCCAATCCTCCTCTTTTTTGCTGAGGAAGACTGGCCCTGGGCTAACATCCATGCCCATCTTCCTCTACTTTATATGGGACGCCGCCACAGCATGGCTGATGAGTAGTGAGTCGGCTGGCACCCAGGATCCGAACCCATGAACCCCAGGCTGCCAAAGTGTGAACTAAACCACTGCACCATTGGGCGGGCCCCTCGTTCTACACTTTTATAGCCAGTCACCTCACTTTCTATCCTTCACTACCACCAAACCCCAGGCAACCACTAATCTGTTCTCCATCTCTCTAATTTTGTCATTTCAAGAATATTATGTAAGTGGGATCATACAGCAGGTAACCTTTTGAGATTAGCTTTTTTTTTACTCAGTATAGTCTCCTTGAGATCCATACAAGTTGTTGTATATATCAATATTCATTTTTATTGCTGGCTAATATTCCTTGGTATGAATGTATCATAGTTTGACTAACCACTCACCTGTGAAGGACATCAGGTTTCACTATTATGAATAAAGCTGTGATGAACATTTGTTTACACGTTGTTGTTTTTTTTAAAGCTTCAGTGTATGGTTGTGTATCCTAGTTGTTCATTTAGTTCTCTCTGTGAGCCGCCACCACAGCATGAAAACTGACCGACAGGTGGTGTGGTTCCACAAATGGGAAACGAACCCAGGCTGTAGCAGTGAAAGAGCCAAATCTTAACCACTAGACCACCAGGGCTGGCTCTATAAGTTCTTATGTGAACTTAAGTTTTCATTTCTCTGGGATAAAATGCCCAAGAGTGTAATTGCTGAGTCATCTGCTAAACACATGTTTAATTTTGTAAGAAAACACCATATTTATTTTTCAGAGTGGCTATACCATTTTATATTCCCATCAGCAATGTATGAGTGATTCAGTTTCTCCACATCTGTGCCCACGTTTGGTGGCACTATGTCACTATGTTTTATTTTAGCTATTCTGGTGGATATGTAGTGGTTTCTCATAGTAGCTTTAATTTATGTTTCCCTGGTGACTAATGATATATGATATTGGGGACTTTTTGTGTGCTTATCGACCATTTATTTATCTTCCTTTTTGAAATGTCTATCCAAATCTTTTAAACTGTGTTGTTTCTTTTTTGTCTTAATGAATTGTGGGAGTCCTTTATATAGCCTTGATACTGATATCAAACCTGAAGTGAGTTTGCTCACGGGATGCACAGCAAGCCAATCTCTGATACCAGGTGTAGTGAAAGAAAGTAGGAATTTTATTGCAAAGCGCTGAGCAAGGAGAATGGGCAGCTAACACTGTAATTCCCAAGCTCCTCAAAAAGCTATAAGCAAGGGTTTTTATTTGGGGTTTTAAGTAGGGGAGGAGGAGCATGTGGCTAAAGTTGACAATCAGTCATTGTAGCTTCTCAATGCTCCTGTGAGATGCTTAGTCAGGTGGGGTGCTGTAGGAAGTTCCTCTCTTATCAGTGGTTCTCCTGCTGTTCTGCAAGGCAAGCTCAGAAACTTTGCTTATTTTGTTTCCCATGTTAATCTTGTGGGTACAAGGCACAGTTTCACCCTAATCCAGGGAAATTTCAACTCCTTCATCCTCAGTTTCAATACCAGTTAGATGTGAGTTTTGTGACTATTTCTCTTAGTCTGTAGCTTACCTATTTATTTTCTTAATGATTTTTTGATGAGAAGTTTTTAATTTTGAAGACCAATTTATCAGATTTTTCTTTTATGGTTATTGTTTTCTACATACTGCCCAAGAAACCCTTGCCTACCCTGAGGTTGAAGGATTCTCTTATCTTTTCTTCTAAATGCTTTATGTTTTAGCTTTTATATTTAGGTTTATGAAATTAATTAATTTTTTTCCTAAATAATGGAGAAGATGGCTACTTATGAAAGTACTTCTTCCCTTAGGCTTTATTGCCAACAACTGCAAACTCAAATTGCAAAAAAAACACTTAATTTTCACTTCTCAACATTGTTTTAGAGACATCTTGGTGTACTCTATGAGGATTTTTTTTTTTTGAGGAAGATTGGCCCCGAGCTAACATCTGTTGCCAATCTTCCTCCTTTTTTGCTTTTTTTCCTCCCCAAAGCCCCAGTAGATCGTTGTATGTCATAGTTGTGCATCTTTCTAGTTGCTCTATGTGGTACGCCGCCTCAGCATGGCTTGATGAGTGGTGCATTGGTCGATGCCCAGGATCCGAACCAGCGAACCCCGGGCCGCCAAAGCGGAGTGTGCAAACTTAACTGCTACGCCACTGGGTCAGCCCCTCTATAAGAATTTTGATCAGTTGAATGTAACTTAGTGATCTGGTAGAAAAATATTTTGTGGTGAATTTGTAGATTAATATTTTTATGTCCCTTATTAACTTGTATTTAAACATCAATATTCTTTAGCTTCCTATCGTTATCCAGTGGTCCATTACGCATATATATTAAAATATATGACCAAGAATATAGACTACTTAAAACTATAAACTGGTCAAAACCTCCAGTGTCTTCAGTGTTCAGCAACCACAGTGATCTCTCCTTCCTCTGACTTGCACAGCACTCATTGCCTTTTCCATTTATTTGGAATTCTGTGATACTATTCTCATATTATTTGATTAATGTATTCAATATCTAGAATTCTCTTTAGAAGAAGCAGAGTATAAATGGTAAACACATTTTTTAGGACATTCATTATTGAACTTTTCATGTGTATATGGACTTCTTCCCCAGAGATTCTGATTTAGGAGCTATTATTCAAAGTTTCACAGGTAAATTTGATAAGCCACGTTTAGATACCATTGAGGGAAAGGAGGGTGAATTAGGCAAGCAATGTAATTGTTACATAAGGAACCATGATTCAAATCTTATAGACTTGATTCATTCAATCAACAACAAATCTGAAGCAACTACTATGCCCCAGGTATTGTTACAGATGCTGGCAACATAGCCAGAAATGTGACAAACAAGATTTCTGCTCACCATGGAGTTTGTACTCCAGTGTGTGACAGTTAATTTTATATGTCAACTTGGAGAGTGTTTTAGGTGAAATTAACATTTAAATCAGTGAACTTTGAGTCAGCAAATTACCTTTATAATGTGGGTGGGAGCCAGGGGGAATTGTCCAACAGACGGCCTTCAGACTGGAACTGCACCATTGGCTCCTCTGGGTCTCTGCCTGCTGGACTTTGGACTGGAACTATGACATCAGTTTTCCTGCGTCTCCAGCCTACTGGCCTACACTGCAGATTTTGGACTCACCAAGCTTCATAATCACTTGAGCCAATTGCTTAAAATAAATCTCTTTAAATAAATAAAATCTCTTATATATATAAATATATTTATAAAAATGCACACACACACACATATTCTATTGGTTCTGTCTCTCTGGAGAACTCTGACTAATACATAGTGGGAGAGACAGACAGAGAAGAAAACCAACATAATGTTTTTAGGTGGTGGTATGAAGTACGAAGACAACAAAACAGGGTAATATAATAAAGGATAGGGATTGAAGGGAACAGTTAGAGATACTTTAAATCAGTGGTTCTCAAAGTGTGGTCCCTGGGTCAGCTGCATCACCTAGGAACCAGTTAGAAATTCAAATTCTCAGGCACCACCCCAGATCAGTAAATGAGAGATTCTGGGGATGGGGCAAACTGTTTTAATAGGCCCTCTAGGTGTTTCTCATGCAAGCTAAAGTTTAAAAACCACTGCTTTAGATAATAATCAGCAGAAGCCTCTCTGAGAAAGTGATATTTGGCCTGGAGCCTGAATGACAAGAAAAAAGCAATCTTGTAAAAAGCTGAGAAAAGATTTCCCAGGCAGAGGGAACAGCAATTACAAAGGCAGAAATAAGCAGACCATTGTGTTTGGAGCATAGTAATCAGGAGTTTTGATTCAAGAGGAAGAAGAAATTGAAAAATTGGGCGGGGACTAAAAATAGTACCTTCTCCATAAGGTTGTTTTGAGGATCCATTGAGACAATTCCTGTTCAAGTGCTTAGGACACTGTGATACATGTAAGTGCCTAAGAAGTGTTAACTATCATTGCCCTAATGTAACAGATGAGCAACAGAAGCTGAGAGGTTAACTGAGCTCCTCAGATGTATATCTAGCAAGTGGTAAAGTTTAGATTAGAACCAAAGTTTATCTAAAGCACACCTATTTTCCACCAAGCCACCCTTCTCACAAAAAGCTAAATGAAATAGCCACAAACATGAGATTTTTTAAAAAAATATTCACTTATTTATAGATATAGGATCATCTATAAATGTTTGGATTTGATTGAACATTGCAACATATCACTCAGTTAATAATGATTCCATTGTACGTTTGGGGATGACACTGTACCAGATGGTCAATTTCATATGTTCCAGTATGAAAAATGGAATGTCTTCCAAGAAAATACAATATACTATTATGTGAAAAAATAAATATATTTACATAGACATAAAATATTAACAGGGCTTGTCTTTGGTAAGGAAATTATGGATAATTTTCACAATAACAATAAGAAAGGCTTACATTGAGAGCTCGTATATGCCAGGCATTTTCTCACTTAGTGTTTTGATTTTATTACTTATATATTCTCTATTTGACTAAAATTTCCAAGTTTTCTACAAAGAACTTTTTTTTTTTAGTGAGAAAAAATTACTGACTTTTGGGTAAGGTTAGAGGGACAAACACATGAATCAATCTTTGCTTCCTTTGGAAATCCCACTAAAAGGACAACAAAGAGATGTCATTAAAAGGCCCCAACCCACAAGAATACAGGGAATAAGAGAGTAGGGTCAGTATAAAAATATTTGAGGCTAGAAAGCATATGGAAAAGTGGCAAAAGACTTATCAGACCTAAGAAAGCAAATTCCCAAACTAACAGTAGGTAAATGCCAAGCGCTAAGCTGATTACAACGCAAAATCTCCAAAATGCCAAGGAATTGGAAGTACTAGATATCTCTGGAAGTGAGAGTGGATGAAGGTAGAGTTAAAACAAAAAGTACTGGTTGAAAGTCCATTTAAGATGCAGTAAACCTCCCCATTCATATGACTGCTTCTCCTGAACCCCAGCAAAATATGAGATTTATCATCTGGAAAAGGGAAAACAGAGGTGTCTACACTGGAGACCATCCAGTACAGTTAAGAGCCTGACTACTGTACCTGATTTTGCTCTTTCATAGTTCCCTGTACTTTTCCTTGAGAGCACTTACCACCATGAGACATAATAGTTAAGCAATTATTTATTTAAGTATTGCTCCACTACACTGTTAGCCCCATGAGGGGAGAAATATGTTTGTTTAGTTCACCACTGTATTTCCAGTGCCTACCACAGTCACTGGAATAAAATAAGTTAGCAGTGGATATCTGTTGAGTGAATATATACATATTAACCTAGAAATTATGACCTCCGTTTTTAAGTTCAGATTATTACATTTTTAATCACTATTGAACAATTATCCCCATAGTCTTCAAGAGAAAACTGATCCAACATAGGTCATTTAAAACTTTTGGCGTTTTATAAATAGTTTAAAAGAGGAGATGTCATAACCACTGTTCCTTCAAAATTGTACTCTTTCTCTATACCTAATATTTTCACCTTTTCCGTAGCCCATATTTGGTGCATGATTGATAAGGTGAGCCCACAGTTCATTTTACTGTGAAATCCAGATCTACACCATTGCCAAGTTTCCATTGATCAGAAGATTGTCCAAAGGCCATTTGAACAGAGGCCCACATTTTTCACTTTTCACCATTATGGAATAATAGGGACCAAATCTACAACTAGAAAACTCAACAAGAACATGAAACAACTGTCTTGCAGATATTGGACAACTGGCAGCACAGGATTATGATACTTTAGAGAAGGAAAACAAGTGAGGTGAACCCAGTGATCACCTCAGCTTTCTGTCTGGAGGCACATTACATATCATGGTACAAGAGGGGGACCTCAAGCAAAGCACATATGAGTTGAGGAGACTCAGACTCAACTCTGTCTCACTGAGTTGAGGAGACAGATCAGAGTTTAATGAGGCTAAGGTGGCTAGAAGTTGTGTTGCAGAGTTCTAGAGATGAGGGAGCTAGGAAAAAAAAGCTCCAGAAATCCACCTGGGGTCCTAAGCTGCACACATGAAGGGAGAAACTCCAGAAAACCAGGCCAAGACAGATCAGGGTGCTGTAAGATGAATGAATCATGTAGCTCAAGTAGGTAAGGAGACATTCATATTCCAACCACCCAGAGTAGAGAGTTCTTCTTGATCATCTTGGGAGGCGTCAACAAACATTTTCTGTAAATGACCAGACAGTGAATATTTTAGGCTCTGGAAGTCATACAGTCTTTATCTCAACTATTCAACTCTGCTATTGTAGCATGAAAGCAGTCATAGACAATAAACAAATTATTGTGGCTGTGTTCCAGTAAAACTTTATTTACAAAACAGTCTGTGGCTGGATTGGGCCTGCAGACTATAGTTTTCTGACCCCTTACTTGAGGCATTTAAGAGACCACAAGAGTCATACCTTATTAGTGGGGCTAAACTACCCCTAGAGTAAGGGCTACTTTAGATGTGCTCTAACAAAGCTTTAGAAAATGGGTCACAAAAGGATCAAGCTGATCCATAAATAACAACTTCCTGCAAAAACAAAGCCCAACACTTTTTAATGAAAAAAACCAAAATTCAGATATTCACTATCATGATGTCCACCATTAAATAAAAAATTACTAGGCATGCCAAGAAGCAGGAGAAGGTGACACATAAGCAGAAGAAACCTCAATCAATAGAAACAGACCCAGAAATGACACAGATGATGGAATTAACAGACATGACTTTAAGTACACCAACAAGGAAAAATCTTTACATCAGAGTGGTGAAATTATTTCTGATTTTTTATTTTTCTAAATATACGTATAAATAAAAATTTTAAATATTAGTATATTATGTATCTCTAAGTAATGTAATATTGTTTAGCATATTTTTAAATATGTTGTATGGGGGCCGGCCCAGTGGCGCAGCGGTTTAGTCCGCGCTTGGCAGCCCGGGGTTCCCCGGTTTGGATCCTGGGCACCCGCCGACGCACCACTCGTCAGTCATGCTGTGGCGGCATCCCCTATAAAGTAGAGGAGGATGGGCATGGATGTTAGCCCAGGGCCAGTCTTCCTCAGCAAAAAGAGGAGGATTAGCGATGGATGTTAGCTCAGGGCTGGTCTTCCTCACAAAAAAATTTAAAAATAAATAAAAAATAAATATGTTCTATAAATATATACTTTCTCATCTGACATTATGTTTGTTAGATTATTCCAAGTAGATATATGTAGTTCTAATTTATTTATTTTCATTTCAGCATGATTTTCCTTTATAAGAACATGAATATCTATTTTTCTGATGATGGACTTTGAAGTTATTTCCAAGAATAGAGAAACAATAAACACCAAATTTAGGATACTGATTACCACTTAGAGGAGGGAGAAAGGAAGGAGGATACGACTGTGATAGCTATATAGAGTTACACAGTAATTCATTTGGTAATAATTCAATGGTAGTAATTCATTTCTTTTTTTCTTTTTCTTTTTTTTTTTTGGCAGGGAAAGATTCACTGTGAGCTAACATCTATTGCCAAACTTCCTCTTCTTTTTTTTCCTCCCCAAAGTCCCAGTGCATGGTTGTATATCCTAGGGTGTTTTTTTTGGGTGAGGAAGATTGGCCCTGAGCTAACGTCCATTGCCAATCATCCTCTTTTTGCTGAAAAAGATTAGCCCTGAGCTAACACCTGTGCCAATCTTCCTCTATTTTGTATGTGGGATGCCGCCACAGCAGGGCTTGATGGGTGGTGCATAGGTCCACACCTGGGATTTGAACCTGCAAACCCCGGGCCACTGAAGCAGAGCATGCAAACTTAACCACTATGCCACTGGGCCAGCCCTTGTATATCCTAGTTGTAAGTCATTCTAGTTTTTCCATGTGAGCTGCCCCCACAGCATGGCTATTGACAGATGAGTGGTGTGGTTCCACATCCAGGAACCAAACGTGGGCCGCCAAAGCGGTAAGTGCCAAACTTTAACCACTAGGCCATCAGGGCTGGCTCAGTACTTCATTTCTTAAGCTGAAAGGTGTGGATGTTCACTGTATTATTCTTTATATTTTGTTTATCTTAAATATTGCAAATACATTTTAAAAGTAAAGAGTTACAGAAATAATACCACATATTTAGATTCCAAATAGGAATATTAGTGTTATTTCTAAGGCTTTTTATGATCTCCCTCATCTTCTAATTTCTAAATACATTTGTAAAACAATTTGAGATCAAAAGGGTGAAAAAGCTATTCAGCACATTTGTGATTTCTCTCTAGATGTGTCTTCTGAGGTAGTGTCCAGTTTCCCAACAAAGCAGATTTGCTGTTCAGCCTCAGGATTCCTTCTTGGGGCCAGCCTGGTGGCACAGCGGTTAAGTTCGTGCACTCTGCTTCTGGCAGCCCAGGGTTCCCGGGTTCAAATCTTGGGCACGGACCAGCACACTGCTTGTCAAACCATGCTATGGCAGCATCCCATATAAAGTAGATGAAGATGGGCACAGATGTTAGCCCAGGGCCACTCTTCCTCAGCAAAAAGAGGAGGATTGGCAACGGAAGTTAGCTCAGGGCTAATCTTCCTCACCAAAAAAATAAAAAGAAAAAAAAGAAAGATTGCTTCTCCTTATCATAAAATTTGCTATTTGCTAACCTCACATTCAGTTATAGTAGTTATGGTTCTGTCTCTTCAGTGTTTATCCTTTGCCTCAATATTAAACACTGATATTGTGTAACTGAGTAATATTTTATTCCTTTCCTTGTATTATTTTTATCCTCATAAAACTATAATTATCTTCATACAGTCATGTGCTCCATAACAACATTTTGGTCAGTGAGAGACTGCATATATGACAGTGGTCGCATAAGATTAGTACCATATAGCCTAGGTGTGTAGTAGGCTTTACCATCTAGGTTTATGTAAGTACACTCTATGATGTTTGCACAACGATGAAATCACCTAGTGATGCATTTCTCAGAACATATCTCCATCATTAAGCAACGCATGCCCGTATACACTTCATGAGAGATACATTTCATTGAGCAACCCCTTATGTGCAAGGTCCTTTGTATACCACTATTTCCTGTACAGACTTCTCAGATTGTTTATAGAAGTACCACCTTCCTTCTAACATAATAGCTCTTGACCTGTAACTGTTACCGAGCAATGGGCTCGCTGTGCTCTCCACGATCAGAGCCAGTTAATCACAATGAGTTAGGGATCAAGAAACGAAGTTTTAATTCAATTAACTGGCATAACCGGGAAGATGGTAGACTAATGTCTCAAAAAACCATCTTCAAAGATTACAGAATCTTGAGGCAGTTATACAGGGAAACTGGGCAGTAAGGTGGGGAGGCGGTCCAGGGATGTTGGTCTCCCAGCATGACGGGCTTCAGGCATCACATTGTTCTATTCTTCTGTCAGCTGTGATGGATGCCTTGTGTTTCCCACCTGTGGTCAGCCTGTTCCTGGAGAGAAACTCATAGAACCAAGTTTTTAATTTATCCAGCTATTGGGGAGTACATATGAAAGGGGAGGCCGTAAATCAGGAGAGCATGTGAATTTTTTAGAGTACGTGCTGAGCAGTTAGTCACACAGGAGGGGCTGGGGCCATTTAGAGTAACAAGATGGCCTCACTTATGCTCACTTACACAACCTCAAATAACACAAAGTTATCATATAAATTAGTCACTCTTCACGTTGGGGGTGATGGTGGTGGAATTAGGGAGAGGCAGGAGGGGAGGGAGGGAGGATTACAAATGGGCCCCAGAAAACTTTGGGAGGTGATGGATATGCTTATTATCCTGATGGAGGTGATGATTTCATGGGTGTACATATATGTCAAAACTTACTAAATTTTACAGTTTAAATAAATAAATACATTAGTCACTTATGAGTCATGAATATATTTCCTATAAATTATACCATAAAAAATGCAGAGGGAGAGAGAGCTACATTAAAAAAAAAAAAAAAGAAATAAAAAGTGATATTCAACATTTTCTCCTACAAAAAAAAATCATTAAAAAAAAATCTTGGCTCTTGTATTTTCACCATAGGACATTATCTATGATGACTTCTTCCCAGTAATGGTTAAGAGAATAGGCTTCAGAGTTAGGCCTCTAGGATCTGAATCCCTGCTCTGCCATTCACCAACTGTGTAATCTTGTACAAGTTATTTACCCTCTTTGAGCCTCAGTCTCCTCAGCTATAAAATGGAAATAATAATAGTATTTATTTCTTGGGCTGAGGAGGGGATAACATGTAAAACTCTTAGCACCAGCCTGATAAAGCTCATAAGCACAATGCTTAGCTCAATGCGTATTAATTATTATTTTGACAAATACTTCAGTGTCTTTGTGGAAATCACCCTGGTCTAGTGTTCAAAGGAAAATATTTAATGACGAAATTATTAAAAGGTGAAATAACTGTTTGGGGCTCTGCTGTTTCTCACAAATCATGCTAGTTTATAATGATGTCATAAGACTGCCACATTTGAATGATAACTTAGTTGATTTTTATTTTCAGTATTTAATATCATCCTGAAACTAACTCTTATTATTAACTCTTACATTAACTAAATTTTTACTCTAGCTGACATTTCTTTGCTTGAAGAAGAGAAAGCTTAGACATGGTCTGAAGTCTTCAAGTGCTTGATATGGCTACCTCTCCCCCTTCCCACCTAAGTCAGAAGCAAAAAGGAAAAACGCTTACATGAAAATAAAATATTTTAGTCCCAAATAATACCTTATGAATCTTGAGTTTCAACATATTGTATGGGATTATGTGACTAGGTGATTAAAAAGTTCTTTTCTCCTTTGAAACTAGCAGAGACATAGACCTTTACCTCCTTTCATCTTCTTTATGTTTGCTTTATGACATCATTTTTCTCCCATATTTCCTGGTTCAAGATTTGTCATCTTTGACTCTTGTACCCTGCCCGCAACTTGTCAATTTCACTTCTTTATGTCTGTTCAGTCTGTTCCTTCTTGTCTGTTCTCACTACTGCTACCTATTACCTTTGCTTCCCATACTGGCAGTTCCACCGTCTTCATTTCGTATATTTCCAGGGAAAGACATATCTGAGAAATCTCCAGTGACTCCTTACTGCTTGTGGAGTAAAGTCCAGACATCTTAGCCTGGTTATCACCAAGGCTTTTCAGGACTCCACCCATCTCCCATTACCCTCTTCAAGCTGCCCACCGTCCGGCCAATGTGCACTGCTCTACTTACCATTTCAAGTTCTCTTCCTCTCATTTCCTCCACTCTAAGTTATTCTCTTTCTTTGACATGCTTATTTCCTTTTTTTCAGCCTCCTCACTTCACAGATGAAGAAACTGACCGAGAAGTTAAATGACTATGACAGTAGCTGTGGTAGAACACGAGTCCAAGTGTCTCTGACTGAGACTCTTTACTCCTAAATATTTCAGTGTGTATCTCTTAAGAACGAGGACATTCTCTCACGTAACCACAATACAATGACCAAACTCAGGAAATTTAACATCGATGTAGTACCATTTTATATCATACTGGCCATATTCAAATTTCACCAATTGTTCTTTTTAGCGAATTTTCCCCAATCCAGAATCCCAACCAGATCAAGCCTTGCCTTTAATTCTCATATTTCCTCAATTTTCTTTAACCTAGACTAGTTCCTTAGTCTTGCTTTGTTTTCAAGACATTGATAGTTTTTAAAGAGTACAGGCTAGCTGTAAAATTCCCCTCAATGTGTGTTTTTCTGAGTGTTACCTCGTGATGAGATTCAGGTTCTGGAGTTTTAGCAGGAATACTACGCAAGTGACGTCGAGTACTTCTTACTTCACATTGTGAGGCACAAAATGACCACTGTCTCATTCCTGGCAATATTTGACTTTGATCACTTGGATAAGGTGGCCTCTGGCCCACTGTGAAGTCACCATTTTTTCCTTTGTGATCAACAAGCAATCTGTGGGGACATATTCTGAGACCATGTAAATAACCTTTTCCCCATCAAACTTTCACTCAACAGTTTTAATATTCATTGATGTTTATTGACACAATTATCACTATGATAATATTACCCTGGCCCCTGGCCCCACAAGACATTAACCACAGCCCTGCTCAGAACAAGCCTAACGTGTTGTCTTTAGCTTGCAGGAATCCACAAAGAAAGGAAGGAGAAGATGGTTGAACAAAACCAGTCAAAACAGTTTTAGGGCAACATGGCAGTCTGACTTGACCTGCTGTAGACCCCGAAGCTCATTATATGCTCATTGTAATACATTACCATATTATAGAACACACCCACTGACGCCACAACAGTTTACAACTGCCACGGCAACTGCAGGATATAACAAAATAAGGAAAGAGAGGGGCCCTTGCTCCCCAGAGAAGCCTGCCCATTTCCCAGAATAACTATGAACATTCCTCCCCTTCATTACCTAGACCCCTTATAATAGCTGCTTAATCACCCCAGGAGCTGAGAAGTTGATTTGTGAACATAGTTCCCACTTCTCCATTCTCTGGCCATTGAATAAAGCTTGTGCTGTTGAACAAGCTTCAGTTTCATTTCAAATCTGGGACACCAAACAGAAAAGAACCCTCTGAGGAAGAAAACGGCTGATTGTGAGTTCGAGGCTCACCAGCCCTGGGCTCTTCCTTGGGTCCCCTCTGATTGTGGGTTCAAGTCCCACCAGATGGAAGCAAAATGGGTAACAGAATTTGACTTTGATCACTTGGATAAGGTGGCGTCTGGTCCACTGTAAAGTTACCATTTTTCCCTTTGTGATCAATAAGCAATCTGTGGGGACATATTCTGAGACTGTGTAAATAACCTTTTCCCCATCAAACTTTCACTCAGTGGTTTTAATATTCATTGATGTTTAATGACACAACAATTATCACTATGATTGTTGAAAAATGGTGATTTTTCTAACTCTGTTGTTCCTCCTACATTTATTACATGGCACTCTACTGGAAGGAAGAACTTGCCCTTCTTCCTCTATATTACTTTTTAACCAGGAAAAAATAAAAAGCTTAACAGAAGTATTGGGTACCATTCTAACCGGAGCATGGTTGGTTCGCATTCTCCTTCAGGGTGTTGGGCCTAACTGCTCTGTGACCCAGACCTTCATTCCTCTGGCTACAGACCTCTCAGCCTTCTGGGTCATGGGCACAGGCCATAGCCAGTGGACGATCACCACACAAATTCAAAGCCCGTTTACTAATTTGTTGTGCAGTTGGTAGTTCCAGATATTCTAAAACGACACCCTAGTCTCTACAGCTTGGGAGGAAAATGCTTTTGAGTCTCCATCTCTACCTTATCTTTATGTTTCGTCTGTGGATCACAAAAATATTTATTCCAATGTTTCCCACACTATATGTGTTTAAGAATCACCTGAAAGCTGGAGAGGGTGTTGTTTGAAGTGTAGATTGCTGGGGTCCCGCCCCTGGAGATTGGGATTTAGTAGACCTGGGTTAGGGGCCAGGAATCAGCACTCCAGGTGGTTGGTCTGCGGATCAAACTTTGAGAGTCATCACCCTCCAAAATAGAGGCAAATCTCCCTTCTTCGAGGAAAAGCAGGCGCCACTGGCAATTCCCAAAGTGCCCGCTCAGGAAAGGCTGGGTGAAACAAAAGAGGGCGTTCATCCTTCCTTGCCCCATTGGCCTTCAGAAACATACATCCGGTTGATGCCACTGCGGTGAGGCGACACAGGTGCTCAGGGGAAGACGAAGGCGGAGAGATACCCGCAACCATCCTCACTTAGGGCAAGAGCGCCTGGCCCGCCCCGGCGCGCAGGGAGGGGGACGGATTGGGGGGGCCGCTCCACCCCTGGGCGCCGGCCCGCCCCTGGTCCCTCCGACCCTTGGCCGGGGAGCCCCACCCTCACCCTGTACCCCCTCCCCCGCGCGCTGCGGCCGGTGCTTAGTCACGGTGAGGCTGCGATTGCCCGGGCCCCGCGCCCCCTCCCTCCCCGGGGACCCGCCCCCGGGCCTCCCCCACTCCGCTCGTACTTCCGCGTGCATGGCCTTCCTGCCGCGGGCACTGAGCGCGAGCGCGGGGACCGGCTGGCGGCGGGCGGCGTGCGCCTTCCCCGGCTTTCCGCTGCCTCAGCCCCGGCCCGCCCGCGCCGCCGCCCGCGCCATGGCTTGCAGGCAGGAGCCGCAGCCGCAGCCGCAGTGCCCGCCGCCCGCCGCCGGCGCCGTGACCTCCTACGACTACCTGGTGATCGGGGGAGGCTCGGGCGGGCTGGCCAGCGCGCGCCGGGCGGCCGAGCTGGGTGCCAGGGCCGCCGTGGTGGAGAGCCACAAGCTGGGCGGCACTTGCGTGAGTACCGGGTCCCTCCCAGCGCTTCTCCCCGCGCCTCGGTCTCTGCAGCGCTGCGTCCCGCAGCTCCGCTTTCTCTTCGCCTCTCCGGGAACAGCCTGTGCTCTTTCCTAGTGCGATCCATCCGTGCGGGCCGGGAGGAGGGGCCCCCAACGCCGCGCTTTCCGCTTTCCCACCCGCATCGGAGGTCAGGATCTCACCAGGTTTAGATGAGAGAAGTGTAAAGGGACTTCCCTGCGGCCCGCAAAGCTAAGCCTTCGTCTGTTCCAACCCAAGTGCAGTATTAACGATAGCCGTAGGTGGTTAGATGTAACAATTTTCCTGCACCCACTCCTCAACGTGGAGGAGTATTGTGTTCCATGCTTGATCTCATCCCCAGGTCCATGAAACATAAAACTGCATCTGGAAAAATTGCAGCTGGTCTGTAGTATGTGGGGAGTGGGGATCGGGTAATGCAGATCCTGGTCCTCCCCCTTCCATTTCCAGGGCAGATGATTTAAAGCAGTGGTTCTTGCCCTTGGTTGCACATTGGAATCACCTGAGGAGTTGAAAAAGTTCTGCTGCCTGGGTGCAGCCTCGGCTTTGGGAGTTTCAGAAGCTCCACAGGTGATCCTGAATTGCAGTTTAGCCTGAGAACGACGAGTACAGCTTACTTTGATGTAGGATTTACTATTAAATGAATCCTCAGATCTTTTCCTTGTTTTTTTTGGCGGGATTTTAAAACTACCAAAAAAAGAAAAAAGAGAGAGTTGTAAATCCTGCGATGAGAAACTATTCATCATTTAAAAAGTAAGTGTTGTTCCCAAGTTATTGGTGTGGCCTTTTCTATTACAAGACTTGGATGAGGTACTTGCTGTTAGTATTAAAATGTTGTATCCACGAGAAACCTGGGGTTGCGGATGGGTTCTCTAAATTCCTTTGGAGACTGATGTTTAAATTATACTAATTTGGGAACCCCTTAAGGGCAGGGATAGGTTCATTTGTTTGTGCACCTCTTATCACCTTAAAATACATTGCTCGATGACCATTTGTGAAATGAATGAAACTTGAAATTGACAGCTATGAAAGGACTAACTCCATTGTTCAGAGCTCATTTTCAAGTTCAGAATGAAAGTGGTAATGAGGAAAGGAAAGATCCCTGTTAATTATCAACTTGACACCTTAGTCCAGACAGATTTTTAGGAGAAATCTGTCTCCGCAGAAAGCAGGTTGAGGGGTGTCACTAAGAGACCCCCTGGACAACTGGTGACAGCACTTGGTAACTGCTCATCTTTGTACCTCTCTACTTTTCTGTTTTTCTCCTTCCCGATTTATGTCATAATCAGCATGTGGCATCCCGTCATCATTGCCCCGTTCCACTGGATTAATCAAGAAGGGGCTGACCTGGTTTCTAGGTTTCTGTTAGGAATGTCACTACACTAAGAGATAAACTACTTCCGAGAGCAAGCAAAGGACAGCTCAAGACAGTCAGCCATTTACTGCCCTTATAGAGTGCCTGGCCTCGCTTATCTCCTGCTGTTGCAACTTTTATTTTCCTGTGAGCATTGTTATCTTGGGGAAATCTCCTATTTAACATTTTTATGACATTCCATTTGGGCTCTTCTCAAACTGGTTTTTGGTTTTGAATTACAAGGAAGGGTGTTAGGTATGTGTTGATTATCAGAGAAGATATAACCAATTGATAAGACAGGAATTTAGATTTGTTCAAGGATTACGGTTATTTGGGCTAGCCACAGTTGCAATAATAAACTGATTATGTGCAGCGATTTCCAAGCAGGTGTAGGGAAAAAAATTGAGGCTTTCTGAAGCACATCATTTCATTTGTTCACATCTTCATTTCTTGTATTCTCAGTGCTGAGTGTTTGGATTGGGGCTGGCTGAGAGAAAAGGGTGGATACAAACATTTGTAAGACAGAGGTCCCGTCCGTCAAGGAATTTACAATATAGTGGGGGAGTAAAATGTAGACAACCCCAAAGTGAGGTGGCCTGTGTTCATTGCTGCAGGTAATAAATTACAGTAGTTGAGAGAAGAGTTGGAATTATCACTTCTGCCTGGGCACCATGGGATGGTTTCATGAAGGAGGTTTTATCTTTCTGAACTTGAACAGATCAGTGTTATTTTTTGACAGGGTAGGGTCAGGGGCAAAGGTATAGAGGCAGGGTATGTTGTATCACTGAATTTGACTGGAGCAGAGGTGTCACTAATAGAAGTAAGAGATGGGACGCTGATGGGTAGGTTGTAAAAAAGGTAGAGTTTCTGGAAGCACAATGAACTGTGGAAGGGTTTTGAGCAGAAGAGTGACACAATAAAAGAGATTTTGTGGTAGTGGTTCTATTGAGAGATGTCCCTTGGGGAAGTCAAATAGAAGTTTCTTTAATATTGACTCTCCAACCAGTTTTTTCCTAAATAACATACGTTGATTCTAAAGCTTGGTAAATCTTTTAAGTTGCCATGGGTGAAATCACATGGGAGGTTCAGGTTAGTCTTACTGTAGTGGTGGTTATTTCCGGGTAATGGGATTCTGTTTTATTTTTGTTCACTCATTTATTAATTCATATGCCAGGTATATAGGTATTTTTTAGATGCTGGGATCACAGCAGCAAAGCAGGTAAAAATCCCTGTCCTCATGGAGCTGACATTGTAGTTGTCATCTGTAGTTTCTCAGTTTTCCATGCAGTACTTTTGTAATGAATTTAAAAAAAAAATACAAGTTTTTGTTTTTAGTATTTTTGTTTTGAGCCTTTCTCCACGAAAGTTTAGATTCATAGAGTGATAGAGCTGGAAGTGATTTTGGAGATCCACTGATCCAGTCTGATTATAGTTTTTTTTTTAATGGAAACACTAGTATAAGCTTGCTGGCTTAATTTTTTTTTTTTTCTGAGGAAGCTTGGCTCTAAACTAACATCTGTCTGTGCCCAACTTCCTCTATTTTGTATGTGGGACGCTGCCACAGCATGGCTTGATGAGAGGTGTATAGGTCTGCACCTGGGATCTGAACCCACGAACCCTGGGCCGCCAAAGCAGGGTGTATAAACTTAACCACTACGCCATGGGGCTGGCCCCCCTGACTTAACTTTTTTAGAGTAATAGCCATTAACAACTTCTTCTATCAGGGGCTGGCCCAGTGACAGAGTGGTTAATTTCACACATTCCACTTTGGTGGCCTGGGGTTTGCCCGGTTTGGATCCTGGGTGTGGACCTACTTACCACTCATCAAGCCATGCTGAGGTGGCATCCCACATAGAAGAACTATAACTCTACAACTATGTACTGGGGCTTTGGGGAGAAAAAAGAAAAAAGAGGAAGATTGGCAACAGATGTTAGCTCAGGGCCAATCTCCCTCAAAAAAAAAATTCGTCTATCACCTTCATCTTAATCAAGAATGATATTTTAATAAAAAGCAGGAAGCTTATAATTTCAAGAAAGGACAGCCCTTTAAATGGAATACTTTTAGCTTTATGAAACACTACATGGGTCCCATTGTGTTCATTTCATTATGGATTGGACTCACACGGATCCTTATAGGAATTTAGGAAGCATTGTTCTAGTCCAGGACCCTCACTTTACCGAGGAGCAAATTGAGTGTCAGCTAAAATGTGGTTGAAAACAAACCAAACCTAGTTTAACCTGTGGGATTTGTGGCCCGGCCATCAGACCACATGGCTTTGGTGTAATTGTGTGGAGTAATTTATGATTTGATGAACATTTTTAAGCATTGTTCTCAACTATGGGGGAGGAACCTTCTTACTCCTACTTCTTAGGATCCGGACATCATTTACTCTAAAAACGCTTGGTTAAGAGTCTACCACGTGGGTCTCCACCCCAGAGCTCCTGATTTAGTTGGTCTGGAGTGAAGCCCCAGCAGATGTGTTTTTAAAGAGCTCCATTCCGATTCTGGTGTACATGAGCCAGACACAATGCCGGGGGCTTCATGGGAAGCAGGAACTATGTGAAGCCTTGCACAAAGCGTTAGAATGAATCTGGTGAACCCTGCATAATTGTGGGGGTCAGATGACAATGAATTTGGTCCTTGAGTCATTCATTTCCTGGTTTCATAATGTCATGGTTCTGAAGTAACTAGCCTAGAATGCCTTCCAAGGGTGTCTATATGGTGTGACTGCTTGCCTTGATTTCCTGACTCCTCCTCAGTCTTTGTTTTCCAGGAAGTGCTTTTTTTTCCTTCTGTGATACAAATGAGTGGGCCCCTTTCGAGAAGACATATATTTTCAAGATGAGTGACTTGTGTTGGTGTACCTGAGAGTTCACTTCTCTTTGATAGAATTTATTACTTTAAGCTGTTAAGAGGGTCAGGTATGAGATGAGTTTGCCCCATATTGTGTTCAGTAGGGGAGGGAAAAACTTTTCCTCTACCCTCTTTAAGTTCAGTAGCTGGGGCCTGCAAATTAAACTGACAATAGACAGACTAACAGGAGAAAAGTTCATTTTGTGTGCACATGGGAACATCACAGAAAAGAAGTTAAAACAAGCAGTAAGGCCTGGGAGCTTAATACCAATTTAACAAAGGGTGATAAAGTATGGATGGAGAAGTGACTAGACAAAGGAAAGGGAATTTGAGCTTCTAGGGATGGTGAATTGTGGGAAGGTAAATATATGAGGCAAACTAATGGAAGATAAGGGTTACTTTAATAAGGTTTTTTGGTTCAGATTCATCTCAGTGCTATCTTTCCATCTCCAGTGATAAGGGTTGTTCTCTTCTCCCTGGCACAGGAGAGGAGTGAGGGATACCACAGAGGGAAATTTATGCCCCGCTTTTAGGTAGGAAGGGGGAGGTCAGAGAGTTCCTCTTGTGTCTGCTGTTTCTTAATTGCCTTCAGCTCAAAATAATCCTTATGCCAAAGTAGCGTATTTTGGGGTGGCACATTTTGATCCTCTTCAGTTCAAAGTGGAAGAAGCGATGGCCGGAGCTGCTGCTAAACTTCCAGTGGATAAACTAGGTCAAGAGGCATGGGTAGCTCTAGGAGTATGATTCCACTCTTAATTTAGTCTTTATTTTTCTGGATCAGGCAAAAAATGGTAGTATTAGGATATTAGGTTAGACGTTAAAAATAGGAAACTGAAAGAAATCATCTATTTTTCCCTAGAATTCAATTAAAGATAAGTAATCTCTTGCTGCCTACTGTGATTAAGTCATTTCTGAGGGCGGAAAAATACATGAGATCATCTTTGAAGTTTTTGAAGTCCCCGAAAAGCTAAATATAATGCTTCTCTCATGATTAAATATAGACCAAGGAGAAATGCAAAGATTGCCCAAAGCCAGGGTGAGTTAGAGCCTTCTGGGAGCTTTTTCTCTGCGGTTCAGTTCTCTGCCTACGCAGATGTGGGATGAGTCAGCTTGAGGAAAAGTTCTCTTTGACTTACTCTCCCTCTGCCCCAGGGCCTGTGGGAGCTCGTGTTCGCATTCTTGCTGAGTGTGCCAATTCTGTGATAACAAGTAACCCGGTTCTGGTGGTATAGGCATGCAGTTCTCACCAACAAGCATTGGGTGTAAACATTGATCAGGAGGAAAAAAAGCCGTCTTTTTTTTTTTTCATTTGAGGTGTAATTGACATATAACATTGTGTTCGTTTCAGGTGTACGACATAATGATTCAATCCTTGTATATATTGGGAAACGATCACCACCATAAATCGACATAATGATTCAATCCTTGTATATATTGGGAAACGATCACCACCATAAATCTCGTTAACATCTGTCACCAGACTTAGTTACAAAATTTTTTTTTCTTGTGATGGGAACTTGTATGATCTACTCTGTTAGCAGCTTTCAAATATGCAATACAGTATTGTGAACTGCAGTTACCATGCTGTACATTCCATCCCCAGGACATATTTATTTTGTAACTGGAAGTTTGTACCTAACAGAAGCCTTCTTGATCGTTAATGTCACCGTGAACTGTGCTGCACGGCAACAACTGAAGAGGCCAGCAGGAGAGGTGGGGGTTTTAAAAGAGGCCTGAGAAGCAGACTGCTCAGTAGATGCTGTCTGTGTTCATCTAGGCTCAAAACAATTACTTACCAACATGTAAATCATAGTCTAACTTGGAGGTGAGAGCGTGTACTTTGATATTATGATGTGTATATCCCCATAGGGCCGAACATGCCTTTTTTTTAATGGGAAGAATATTTAACATGAGATCGACCCTCTTAACAAATTTTTAAGCCCACAGTGTAGTGCTGTTGACTGGAAGTGCAATGTTGTACAGCAGATCTCTAGAACTTACTCATCCTGCTTAACTGGACTTTTGTGCCCATTGATTAGTAACTACTCATTTTCCTTCCCCCCAGTCCCCGGCAACCTCCATTCCACTCTTTGATTCTATGAATTTGACTATTTTAGATACTTGTAGAAATGTAATTGTGCAATATTTGTCATTCTATGACTGGCTTATTTCACTTAACAAAATGGCCTGAGGTTGAACATGCATTTTTAAATGTACATTTACTAAAAGAACACAGTTTAAAGGAACCCTGCTATTAATTCCTTCAGTATTGACAGGTATCCCTCAACACCAGAAAATTATCCTAATTTGTTTCATGGGTTTAGAGTTTCATAAAAATGGGGCACACCTGTATTCATAGGTGCCAAATAAAGGAGTGATCATAAAGGGTGGGGTTGGTTGAAGTAGGCAATACTATTGTGGAAATTTGTCCTTTGATTTACCTTCTAGATTGTTCAATCTTTTGCATCAGTCTTAGTATAATATTACTTCGCTATCTGCCTCAGGACCCACTAAATCTGCAGGGTCGGAAAAAGAAAGGCTCCTTCAGGATCCCTCCAAGTTCCTATTTCTTTGTAAAAGTCACTTTGAACAAGTAGCAACGGAGAATGTTTTCTCAAGAGTGGAAATGAAGGATTTAGGGAAATACTGATAACCTTTGGCATTTGTAAGTGGATTCCAGTGTCATAATTAGTAACCATTTATTCACTGGGTGTTGCAACATTAGAGATTACATAGGACATGGGATCCCAGATCCTCTTCTTTGGGGGGTGGGGGCAGGAGATGTGAGGCCAGATAGTGCTGCAGTGGGTGTCAGGCAGTAGAGAGAGACATTCCAGAGGAGTTGGACTCCCATGGCTATGTCTGGGTCGCCCTGGGTATCCTAGAGGAACAATTCTTTTAAGTTTCATGATCCTTGGGACTGGGATGTTCATGTTAATCAAATGTTCTGCCTAGCTGAGTATTCAACCAAAACAGCTTTAGTTCCAACCTTTATTAGTGCCTCATGTCAGTTCATTTTCATGTGTTAGATTCTGCTTTACACAGAAAAGCAGAATCTTCTTCTTTCTTCCTTCCTTTCTTCCTTTCTTTCTCTCTCTCTCTCCCTCCCCCTCCCTCCCTTCCTGTTTTGTGCCTTCCTGGACTAATCTTTATCTGAACTGGATATTGAACATTTAACATGTGCCAGAGTGTGATAGTGTGATTTATAGTTAGAAATATATGTTTGTTCTTTGTCCCCATTCCTAGCACAGACCTCCTAAAACCCTTGCAATTTCCTAAGTGATAAGGTGATAAATATGTCTTGATATTCATAACAAGCGTCTTTCAAACACATCTGAGTTTATGTTAATGAGGTGACTTTTGGAAAGAACTTAAGGATAGGGGCTGATTGGCAGGGGACCAGCCCTGTGATTTCAGAGTTGGAATTTCAGTCCCAACCCTCTGACCTCTGGTAAAGGGAGAGGGGCTGGGGGTTGAATTTATCGCCAGTGGTCCATGACTTAATCAAGTATGCCTATGTAATGAAGCTTCCGTAAAAGCCCGAAAGGCCTGGGTTTGGAGAGCTTCTGGGTTGAACGTGTGGAGATCCTGGGAGAGGGCGCACCCAGAGACCATGGAAGCTCCACATCCTCTCCCCATACCTTGCTCTATGCGTCTCTTCCACTCAGCTGTTCCTTTATAATCAACTGGTAATCTAGTGAAGAAAATGTGTCTCTGAGTTCTGTGAGCCACTCTGGCAAATTAATTGAACCCAGAAAGAGGTTGTTGGAACCTCCGATCTAGAGCTAGTTGGTCAGAAGCACAGGTGACAGCTGGACTTGATTGGCGTCTGAAGTAGGGGGATAGGGCTGTCTTGAAGGACTGAGCCCTTAACCTGTGGGATCTGATGCTGTCTCCAGGTAGACAGTGTGAGAATTGAGTTCATTGTTTGGTGGTGTGGGAAAAAAAGCCACATTGGAGTTGGTGTCAGAACTGTACAGGGGCAGGGCCAAGTGGTGTTCAGACAGCATCTTATTCAGTCACTGTTGGTGTAAAGCTGATGACACTCGACGGAGACGGGGATCTTTGTTCTGGTCACCTATATATTCCAAGCCCCTAGAACAGTCTTGTACTAAGGAGGTACTCAGTATAGAGTTGCTGAAAGAATGAGTTGATGAATTGATAGTGTTTTGCTTAGTAAATGATGACTGGTCCATTTTCTAAGTACTCTTTCCTCACACCAGTCTTGAACTAGATTTTAGGATGCAAAGCAGCAAAATAGAAGAAACTGTAGGCAACTCTGTGGTGGAGGACAAAAGGGAGAAACCAGAAGGGTTTCCTAGTACTTAAGACAGGTGAGATTCTTGACAGGTGCAGCTGTAAATTAGCCAAGTTCTTGTTTTACCACTGGCATGGGCAAGGTGAAGTTTTTATCTGTCTAGGCAGAATTGAAGGTAAGAGGGCCAGCCCTTGGAAAAATGGTGAAGCTCCTGAATTTTGCCACGTGTATCATCAGACTTCCGATGTTCTGTCCCTGTTGGAGGGCCGCCGCCCTCACTGTGTTGCAGGCAGGCCTACTGAACAGAAGGATTCTGAACACCGATCGGAACAGGGAGTTCCAGAGGTGGACTCTCCCTTTGCAAAGGGGGGTGGAGCTACAGGAATCTCTCTGGCGCTGGGTGTACTTGAGAGGACAAGAAACTTGTCTCTTTTCCTCCGGTTTATCATTGGTTAATGCCCATCTGGAGAATGGGGGTCTGCAAAGGAATTTGCCAGGTGCAAAGTTTGTATGTTTCAGGTCTTATCAGCGATAAGCACCTCGGGAAGTCAGAGCCCTGAGAACCCATCATCGTGGTGCCCCAGTCTGGGAGGCGAGTGTTCTTTGCCATCAGTTGGTCTGCTTCTGAAAGGGAGCCAGCCGCCGAGGGAATTGATCTCCTTTCTTTTCCATCTGTATTTTGTGCAGAGAGAGCCAGCAGACTGCAGAAATAATTCAGAAGGGTCAGTGTCATCATCAGGTCTATCATAACTTAAAAAATAGGTGGTTTATATATGTTATCTCTAATCTCAAAAGCTCTCTAATGTAAGTATTATCATTCCCATTTTACGGAGTAAGAAACCAGGCTCAGAGAGATTTAGAAACTTACCCACCAATAGCCAGTAAGTGGGAGGGTTGGGATTCAAACTCATCCCTGACTATGCCTGTGCTCTCTCCAACAACCTAACGCGCATATCAGCTAGAGAATGGGGGAGAGGGTTGAGCATGGCTGTACATAGCTCTCCGGCTCTGGTTCCCCAGCTGTGTAGGTAACGAAGTGTTCTTTTCTTCTCTTCCAAGTCGGAGGGATCTGATAATCAGTTGTGTTTTGCTCAAGTGTAACTAGGTTTCTAAAACCAGTGGAAACCCCTGGAGGCCTATTACTTACTGGGAGCTGCCAGAATAGGACCAGTAGTAGTTCGGGGTCGTGGGCTTTCTTTCAGCCATAGCCCTGGGACCCAAAGTGTGCTGTGCTAGAATACAGATTCTCTGGCCCAAAAAGGTCGCAATTTTCCACCACCCTCTTCCTCTGATTTCTGGCCCAAGGCTCTGCAATTTTAGGAATGTCTGCTGCTGCCACTTGAGTCAGCGTCCTGGACAGGCTGTGAATCTTTGTCTGGTGAGGACCGTAGGCTCCATGAGAGCCAGGACTATATCGTTTAGTGCTTTGCTTTGCATCATGCCTGGCACAAGTGAGTGAGTGCTTAACTAATACTTCTGAATGAATGAATGACTGCAAGTTAAAAAATTTTAGAAGCCCAAAATGCAGAAACTTCTAAAAGATAAACCAAAGTTAGTCATACACTTGGCCATCAGTGAGAGTCGGGCCATTTTGGTCCTTAGAAGAAGCATATTCCAAACTTTTTAAAAAATTGCCCTAAGTAACTTTGAAATAGCTTCAAATGTACACGAGGAGTAAATTGATGTTATACGAGAATGGTTCAGAACATTTAGTACCTTATGACAATTTGAATTGCTTTTCGAGCTTCCTGGGAAGCTGGAAAAAGTTGACTGGAGGACAAGCGGAGTGTATTTATTTAATATATTGAAAACATCTCTGCTTTTGAAGAAATTGGTTTTGGAGTCTGTCCCAACTGAAGCCTCTCTCTCAGTGAACGTCAGCTGCCAACTGCAGGGTATGAAGATATGGATTGGAGGGACTGGGAAGCACTTTGCCTGCCACATGAACTGGAAAAGGCAAGTTCGATGATAAAATCAACCCCACCAAGGGGTTGGGATTTCTCTTCCCACAGGGATTCGGCTGCCTTCCTCTGTTCTACCACATGGAAAAGACCTGTCTCCCTTAGAACTGGCTCATTCCCTCTATCCCCGTAACTTTGTCAGATATGCGGAGTCGAGAAATAGCATATCCTCTGCTTAGTTAGATGGGAGGGCAGTGTAGGTCGAAAGCCATGAATTATTCTAATTGCTAATGTAAAGTACTTTCTGAATAGTGTGCTTGTAATGCTGCTGTAGCTGTTGATGCCTTTGTTTTATTAGGCTTGAATTCTGCACCCTTCTCTTGATCCCATAAGTTCCTGCTTCCGTTGCCTTATGAATCCTTATTGTAGCATAATCTCGTAAAAAATTCAAGTCCACAACTAGGAAAAAAAAATCTCAAATGACTGATAACTCGAGACTATATAGAAACATAACTCACTCCTTTATAATTCTTGTGTGCAGAATAGTAGCAAATAATAGGATTATAATGAATTTGTAGCAGGTATGCTATTAGCAAATAGCATTTGGAAAACTGGAGGAATAGAAGGTTACTATTCAGTAAGACCCCCTCTTTCCAACATTTGCAGTCTTAATGAAATGTATGGACCTTGAGGGTATTATGTTAAATGAAATAAGCCAGACAGAGAAGGACAAATACCCCATGATTTCACTCATATGTGGAAGATAAACTAACACACAAACAAAGAGAACAGTTTGGTGGTTACCAGGGGGAGGTGAGTTGGGGGGTGGGCACAAGGGGTGAAGGGATGCATCCATATGGTGACTGACAAACAATGATGTACAACTAAAACTTAAATGTTATAAACTATTAAGACATCAATAAAAAAACTACCAAAAAATGTAGTTTTCTATTGATTCTTGCTTTTTTCACTTTTGTTACATAAATGTTTTTCTATATGGTAACTAACAGGAAGGAAATGATTATACCTAAATAGGTATTTGGACATAACATGGTCTTTGTGCTTTTCTATATCTTAGGTTACTCCTTTATGCTAAATGCCTAGAAGTAGTCATAAGTCATAGTCATATTCATGAGATCTAACGTATATTTAGGTTTTCTTAAGTTTCTTTGCTAATGGTTGATTAACATCCCAAGTTCCATGCCATCTACCTTATATTTTTGTGCTTTTGGTAAGTATTCACCAGTATCTAAATTTTCAGTCTTTACTCTGTGCCAGTAAGCATGAGTGAACATACCAATATTTTTTTAAGGATATACAGTTGAGACCTTGTTTATTTAATCTCATAACTTCATTGTAGTGGCCAAGACATCACCAACACTGCTCAGTCAGCCTTCATAAGGGTAAAGGGTATCTGGAATACACATTACATGGCAGGTCTCCGAGCTGAGAGGTCTGTAATTTGCCCTTGAAAAGAGTGAGATCAATCTAGTTTTCCTTCTACAACCAGCTCATCTGCTAGGGTACCCTGACTGGTTACCCATTCAGTCAAGTCCAAATTTCTTCACCCTCAAGACAGTTTTAATCAATCTTACTCTTGATTCAGCTTTTTTTTTTTAAAGCTATAAATTTTAGGATGTGCTCAGAAGGAAATAAACAGATGTAAACAAAAATATGTGTGTAAGCATATACATCACAGCTTGTTTAGAAGGACCATTGGGAGGAATTTCTCTAGTCTAATGAGTATGAATAGTTATTTTCTTAAACAAGTGGTTAGTTTTTAGGTGAAATCTTACAACTGTTTGTGTTTTCCTTTGTGTATTGGCTGCTAGAAAGCTAAACGTCAAATTTGTGGTCTATGTCTAGCAAGTATATAAGCGTGGAGAGAGAGAGATAAAATAGCATGAATGAACCTTAACAGGTTGATTTATCATCATCATTTGGTCCTGAAGAAGAATGTAGATTTCCATTAGAGGTTCCTCAAAGGGGAAGGGGACATTCTGGCTGTTCTACCCAGCATCTCCATAGTAAGTTTCCCAGAAATCCTCTAGGACAACTGCTCAGATGGTTCAGTTGCTCTTAATTCAGCTGGTGGGTCCTGTCACCTCCGTGCTGCTATTTCTCTTCTGCTTCATCCTTCTGGGCTCTGTGTGTGCTCAGGTTTCTGCCATCTCCTAACTGTATCATTGCTGCAGTGCACGGCCCCCTGGAAATGGAATTGTTCTCTTTCTCTCTGACTGCTTTTTTTTTGAGAAAATGCTGATGAGTAAAATCTCTGCCTCATCACATAAGAAGAATAATGTTCGGGGCTGGCCCAGTGGCGTAGCGGGTAAGTTCACGCGCTCTGCTTCTGGTGGCCCGGGGTTCACGGTTTGAATCCCAGGCACAGGCCGACGCACCGCTTGTCAAGCCATGCCGTGGCGGCGTCCCGTATAAAGTAGAGGAGGATGGGCACAGATGTTAGCCCAGGGCCAGTCTTCCTCAGGAAAAGGAGGAGGATTGGCAATGGATGTTAGCTCAGGGCTAATATTCCTCACACACACAAAAAAAGAAAAATAATGTTCTTATCTTTTCTAACTCTATGACAGAAAAAAGGAGGTACATAGCTGTAGATTGTGACTTAGAACTCAAGGAAGTCTCCTGGGTTGATACTTGGGGTTCATTTCTTGTAGGTTTGTTCTATGGTTTGAGTTTCATATTCTTAAAATATGTCCTTTTTCCTTTTTTTCCCTAGGTGAATGTTGGATGTGTACCCAAAAAGGTAGATTTTTTATTTCTTATTCCTTCCATACTCCTTTTACGTATTTGGTAAATCATGATCAGAATAAGGATGTTTCCAAATGTGTCGGTTAAAATTCTTTCTGCAAAAAATAACTGAGAAACCACTAAAAGTGACTTAAACAATAGGATAGTTTTTGTTCATGTTTTTAAATATCACTTATTAAGAAGGCTGGAGGAAAAAAAATGCCTAGAGATAGGCAGTTTCTGAGATTGGCTTAGTACTTACTGGTGTCTGAAAGGACGCTGGCTTCCCTCCATCTTTCCATTCTGATATCCTAGGTGTATAGTCAGCAGTTAACCCCGCTTCCCCCGTGGGGGAAGCTCCAGATAGGATGTCCTCACCCACCACTCTCTGCAAATTGCTTTAGGTTCTTCTGGCCAGGACTGAGCTACTCCTGCAGGCGAGACTGGGTGAGTGAGTGGCATTTTCACCTAGGAAGAAGGGGAGGGAGGGACTGCTGGAGAGAGAACCACAGAAATACTAGCTTGTGGACACTAATTGCATCATGCATGCAAAAGACATTCATTCTGGATGTTTGCCATGTGGTAAGTTCTCATAGTGACAGAGTTCCCGTGGGGGCACAATGGGGAGGTAACCAGGAATGGAACACAATGTCTGGTCCCAAACTTTTGATGGTCTCGAAGGACCAAAGACCAACAAAATATCTATAATCATAGCATAAAAGAAAAGCACTATCCATCTGCACAGGATAACTTTTCCTTAATAGGGAGCTGCAGCCAGGAAATAAAAAAGTTTACACCCAACTCTCAGCCCAGGTGCTGATGTCACCAGGACCAGGTGGATGATGGTGGCTCCTCACCCCCACACACGGCTCTGGTTGACTAGCTGGAATCCTGGGGTGACTTTGCAGAGGGTAGGATGTTTGCCTCAAGCCATCTGGTCTTTCACCTGCTCCTGTGCATCTCTGAATCGATTTTTCCCGGGGAGACTAGAACTGTTTTTCTCCTGGAACCATGTGCCAAGGTTGTTATGGGTTTTTTGTTTGTTTTATTTTGTTAGTGGTAGTTTTTGTGTTTAAACATGGAAATCTATTTCCCTATAAATTATTCATGTCAAAATTGTGTATCTTGTAACTTTGGGTATCTTGTGGCCACTCTAAGATTGTGTTTCTCAAGTTACTTGAATAAACATTTCTGAGTACAGTATTTGGATACCTTTGTGGTAAGCAGTCTGTTGATAAGTTGTTGTGTATTTATAAAATGCTGTCCATTTATAAAATGATACATTGACTTATTAGTTTAGAGTGAGTGAGATTATATCTGGGCCTAGTAAGTAGGACTGGTCATCTACACAGGATAGCTTTTTTTCAATAGGGAGACCTACCTGGCAATTCAAGTTATTAAATGGAATCTTCTTAAGTATTTCCATTCAACGCAGCCTTATGGATGCTCTTTACCACTGTAGTGATTTTTGGCCCTAGTGTCTGTGGTGCAGGTCACTTTGAATGAACTCATCTTTTACCTGTGACAAAGAGGAAGAAATGGCAGCTTTTGTTTCCAAACCTGCCTCTTGCTTATCCTGTAGTTGCAAATAATTTTACTCCTCGTTTGAATGGACTTTCAAAACATGCTATAACCCCAAATTTCCAACCTTTTGTTACTGAGATTACATTTTAAATTGGCAGCTTTTTGGTATCATGTAAATATTCTAATCTCATCGGTGACGCACCCCTGAGTTTAATTCCAGAAACGTTTTCTGCAACCTGTTCCTTAGTATAGGTAGGATTTTTTCTGTCTTAGGAAAATTTCTTTTTTTCTGTGGGACATTTTTCCTCAATTATTTTCCTTCCTTTTAGTCCTAGATTTTGGAATCTGTTCCACTTGGAGTCATGCAATTATGGTTATATGGATTATGTAAATTAGTTATAAGGTAGTTTTATGTAGTTTAAACCAATGTGGTAGTAAATCTGGTGTTCAGTGGTGCTCCCTCATTTTAAAATACCTTCTGGGCTAATACTACATAGTGGCCTGAGTTTGTAATACTTTGTTCCCATATATTGTTTCACTTTTTCCTTCTATCCTGATCACATGTACTAGACATTTACCTTATGTGGTTTTTTTTTGTTTTTTTTTTTTTTTTGGTGAGGAAGACCAGCCCTGAGCTAACATCCGTCGCCAATCCTCCTCTTTTTGCTGAGGAAGACTGGCCCTGGGCTAACATCCGTGCCCATCTTCCTCCACTTTATATGGGACGCCGCCACGGCATGGCTGACAGGCAGTGCGTCGGCGGGCGCCCGGGATCCGAACAGGCGAACCCCGGGCTGCCAAGAGCGGACTAAACCGCTGCGCCACCGGCCGGCCCCTACCTTATGTTTTTATAGGGCTCTGCTGATTTCAAAGTGCTTTTGCGTTCTTGAAGATCAGTTGGTAATTGCCTCTTGTTTTGTAGAATAGAAACCTAGACTAACTCCCCCCTCCAGAAGGGTAGAGTGAGGCAGCAGTAGAGAAGGAACCAGATGGATGGGCCTGCTCCATGCTGAGCAGGTCTGAGCCAAAAAGCCTGATGCAGTTTGTATAGAGGCACCCTTTCCGGAGGGTGTTTGATGCTATAGCATCGTACATAATACAAATTGGAAGTAAATAAATATGGTACCTCATGATGAGATGAGGTACAGTGATGTTTCTTAAAATAACATAATTTATTTATGGTATTGATAAATCTTTCATATGCATTATTTAAGATAAAGAATCTAGGGGCTGGGCCAGTGGTGTAGTGGTTAAGTTCGCACACTCTGCTTTGGCAGCCCGGGGTTCGTGGGTTCAGATCCTGGGTGTGGACCTATACACCACTCATCAAGCCATGCTGTGGCAGCATCCCATGTACAAAATAGAGGAAGATTGGCACAGATGTTAGCTCAAGGACAATCTTCCTCACCAAAGGAAGAAAAAATGGAGTCTCAGGTATGTGTGACAAAGAAAAATGGTAGTTTGTCTGTCAGCTAGAGGTCTGGATGCCAATTTGAATTCAGTTATCATGATGATCAGTTGGCATAAAAGGCCTTTACAGATTATAGGCTATATTCCACAAGAGCTGCATCAAATGTTTGAGTTCCAGATGTCTGATTACATAGGTCCTTAGAAGGACATGTTCGTATGTTACTGAATACAGGATAGGAATCCATTCTCTTAAGTCCTCAACTTTATCTAATAGCTTCCTTCTAAATCACTTTACTTTAAAGTTACAGATGCAATTCCATTTCCTGGAACTGATCACAAAAGGCATGTCTTAAAGAAATCTGAGACTTAAAAAGAGAATATAAGCAATAATAAATTTTAATGGAAGGACTATGAGGCTTATAATAGCCTGCTTCTAGAGTTTATAAACTAAGGAATTTATCAGTAGAAGTAATTTTCCCCGACATTTCAAAAGCCTCCCTATAAAATCTATCTGGTCATATTTCTGAACTTTCTCTTTTAAAATGTTTAGTTTTGTTTTTAATTTAAAGTTCAGTATTTTTATCTGCTATTATGTAGTTACCTTTCATTCATGATTTTTGTTTTCCCTTAGGACTCATGTTCTGGGTATTTGTTTTTTTTCAGGTAATGTGGAACACAGCTGTCCACTCTGAATTCATGCACGATCATGCTGATTATGGCTTTCAAACTTGTGAGAGTAAATTCAATTGGCAGTAAGTGTTCATGCTCAGGGAGTATGATTTTCAAATATAAATATTTTTCTTTCATAATTAAATGAGCCATAAATCTTTTTGGGGGGGATGTTATTGTGGTAAAATATGTACAACAGAAACTTTTGAGGGTGATGGGTATGCTTATGGCCTTGATTGTGGTGATGGTTCCACAGGTGTATACTTAACCTCTAAACTCATCAAGTTGTTAACATTAAATGTGTACAGCGTTTTGTATGTCAATCATACCTCAATAAAGTGGTTTTAAAAGTGTGTATATGTTTTATATACACACACACATATATGTATGCAGACACAAGGTAAAATGTCCATTTTAGCCATTTTTAAGTTGTTGATTCAGTGGCATTAAGTATATTAATAGTGTTGTGCAACGTTCACCACTATTCATTTCCAGAACTTTTCCACCATCCAAAACAGAAGCAATGTGCCCATTAAATAATAACTCCTCATCTTCCTTTCCCCCAGCCCCTAGTATCTCTGTTCTACTTTCTGTCTGTATGAATTTGCCTATTCTAGGTGCTTTATAGAATATTTGTGCTTTTATGCTTGGCTTATTTCACTTAACATAACATTTTCAGTTTATCTATGTTGTGGCATGTGTCAGAATTTCATTCCTTTTTAAGGCTGAATGATATTCCTTTATATACCACATTTTGTTTATCTGTTTATCCTTCAGTGGACTTTTGGGTTGTTTCCATCTTTTGTCTCTTGTGAATAATGATGTTGTGAACATTGGTCTACAAGTCCCTGCTTTCAATTCTTTTGAGTCTATACCTAGAAGTGGAATTGCTAGGTCATATGGCAATTTTATGTTATAAAATTTTTGAAGCCATCAAATTTTGAAAAAATATTAGCAAATTCATTCATTCAACAAATATTGAGTGGCCCCGCATACTTGGCTCTGTGCCAAAGCGGCTCTCCTTGTCTTCTATGTGGAAAGAAATTCACATGCCATAGATGTCAACTGAGCTTTCTCCATGGAATAGAATAAGGGTTCTCTACATATGGGAAAGCAGATGGAGACAGGGGAAGGGGAGACTGTCTTCAGAGACATTGATTCATGGGGTTCCTGTTGACAGTCTGTGATTCTCTGCTCAGGGGTGTTCAGGGACAGATGCCCAAGTTACTAACTGAAGGAGGAGAACCCTGCTTCTCAGTACTGACTCTGTTTTCATTGCAGTGTTATAAAGGAAAAGCGGGATGCCTATGTGAGCCGCCTGAACACCATCTATCAAAATAATCTAACCAAGGTGAGTGTGCTGGGTTTTGAAGTTGAAGAAGGAGCTTTTCTCTGCTGGAGTATTCTACCAAATCTGGCCAGACTAAAACATAGCCTTTACAATATCTTTTATTTCTCTTGCAATTAATGATTTTGAGGTTGACCTGTCAGAGCAGAAGCCTCTGACTCAGTTGGCCAGTCTCTTTTCTACAGAGAGTGGACAGTGTGTGCCAAAGTTGGTAGACCAGGTCTCACTTGATGGCTGTACCTGGAGTAGGTCTGGCCTTCCACTTGGTCCAGAAACCAAACACATAAGAGACTAATTTATGCACCAGAATGCCAGTTTATTACTTAAAATCAGGCACATTATTTGAATGGAAACCTGCCGTTGTTCATTTGCTCAGAGCACCCTCATCCTTTGTGGTTAGATCTACTCAGGAGACCAAATTATGGTTTAGAAGCTTATTTTGTGAATGAAGTCTGATCAAGAAAATTGGGCAAAAGTGTGTTTGCCTTCAGCAAATATATGTTGTCTTTCGCTATTCTGAAGCTTTTTCTGCCTTAGTGCTTAGATGTCATACCTCTTCCACCCGGGACTATGCTGGAGACGTTGACAAATTGTGTACCATCCAACTCTCCTTTTACTTGACAGTGTATATCTCACTACCCTTCATTTGCCTTTTTGGTTTTTTTTTTTTTTGTGAGGAAGACCAGCCCTGAGCTAATGTCCGTTGCCAATCCTCCTCTTTTTTGCTGAGGAAGACTGGCCCTGGGCTAACATCCGTGCCCATCTTCCTCTACTTTATATGGGATGCCACCACAGGATGGCTGACAAGCAGTGCGTCGGCCGGTGCCCAGGCTCCGAACCCGCGAACCCCTGGGTGCCAAAGTGTGAACTAAACCTCTGTGCCACCGGGCGGGCCCCTTCATTTGCCTTTTTGGTCTCACTTTGTGGTTTCTAAGATTTCAACACAGCTTAGGTTATATTTATGTAATTTTTTGTGTTTTTATTTATATTTTTGTTTCGTTTTGGGTTTTTTTGAGGAAGATTGGCCCTGTGCTAACATCTGTTTCCAATCTTCTCTTTTTTTTTCTTTTTTCTCCCCAAAGCCCCCGTACATAGTTGTGTATCATAGTTGTAGAGTTGTAGTTCTTCTATATGGGATGCTGCCTCAGCATGGCTTGATGAATTGTGAGTAGGTCTGTGTCCAGGATTCACACCGGCGAACCCCAGGCCACTGAAGCAGAGCACACGAACTTAACCGCTACGCCACCAGGCTGGCTCCCTGGGTTATATTTAGATCAGTAGATTCTTGATGATATTTGGGCCACCATAATCTCATTAGCAGCGTGTTTGTAAACCAATTTTTAGGGTGTTACTTCTACAGATGGCTTAACCTCATGTATTTTTATATTGATTCTTATGCTTTGGGTTTATTTTTTGGAGGGTGATATTTTCTGACCTTAATTCCCAATTCAAGGGGAAAATATTTGGGGGCCTTCAGTCCCCTATACACTGATGACAAGAGATTTTAAGGCTGCTAAACATGAGTGTAGAGATATCTCTTGCTATGTTAAAACACCCACATCAAAAATATTTTAAATGGAGCTAGCTAAAATACTTTTGCAAAAGAGATAGGAAAATCACTCAGGAAATAACGTTTTTTAATACTTACAAATCTTGGTGTGCAGTAGAACTTACTATGACCTGATAGGAAAGGAGTTACTTACAGTTGATCCAGAAATTCTGAATAGGAAAGGAAGCTTACTATCAAATATCCTAGGAAATGAAAATAAAAATTTAATCAGTTCTTCCCCTAAGCTATTATCTATATTATTGCCACTCAACTTATACCTCTTTTTGTCTAGCACCCCATGGGAAATCATTATGTCCTGTAGGATGGTTGTTCTGGAGGCTTGTGGCCTTTGGCATTGATCTTGATTCAGCCTGCTTAAGCAGGGCACCTGCAGAACAGGCCTGGAGGGGTGATTGGAAAGGAGGAGATAACTCAGTTCAGAACCAAGCATGTTCCAAAATGTTAAAACATTGTGTTCTGTGATTGTGCCTACCTGATTCCATTATCCTTGTAAGTTGCCCACGTTTGCATGCCAATACCTGTAGCATGGCTGGCAGAAGCTCACTGGCAATCCCCAGATTGTGGCTGTGGCACAGAGGACGCCAGTAGGAGCAAGTCAGACTCTCAGTTCTCGACATCTCGAGCATAGAATTTCATCATCATGTGATGTTGTGGTACTCTTCCCATTTTGTTTAAGAAAACAGAAGCATTGCATTTCCCTCCCTTGGCCAGAGTATTTCTCTTTTACCTCACCTCCCTTCACCTTTATCCTTTTTGCTTTTTCAATCTTCTGTTCCTCCTCCAGAAACGTCCTTCTTTAGTGTGCTTTCATTGAAAGTAAGGAAGACTTTCTCCCTCAACTCTTGAGGGCAAAGATGTAATCTTTTTCCTTTTGGGGTTGACTTGCATGTATTGTTTGGTTTCTGGGTTTTGGCCCAAGAGAGCACCTTTATTTCTTATTACTGTACACTTTCAGCATCAAATGGCAACCCCCTTTCTTAAGTGCCAATTAACAGAAGTCCTACAGAAACCGGAACGTTGGAGAGTTGTCTTGGCATCAGCAAAGTGAAAATCAAAATTGTCAGTAGGGAAATAGAAATATCTGCTAAGTTGTGTTGGCATGCACATCTGGGCAACTTGCAAGGATAGTGGAATCAGGTAAGCCCCATCACAGAACGGAATGTTTTAACATTTTGGAACATGCTTGGTTCTGAATTAAGTTATCAGGTGTTTTCGTTTTACCTTAAGAACAGGCTAATGTCGTGGTTCCTTCTCCAGTCCCATATAGAAATCATCCATGGCCGTGCAGCATTCACGTCTGACCCCAAGCCCACAATCGAGGTCAGCGGGAAGAAGTACACTGCTCCGCACATCCTGATTGCCACGGGTGGCATGCCCTTGTGTCCTACGGAGAGCGAGATCCCTGGTGAGGCTTCCAAAAGCAGATGCTCGCCAACAACAGTCAGGAGGAGTTTACTGTTGTTTTCAACCTTACAAGCCATGCCAGGGGATCTGCCTGTATCGGTTCTTTCTCTTGGATAAGGCCACGAGAGAAGGTCTCTGCAGAACCTAAATGTAATTGGCTTAAGTAGTGCCCAGTGATGGGACAAAGAAAGATATTTCATCCAGCTCCAGTCTCCGACATACTGCAGGTAACACAGGGAGAAAAATCATTGAGAGCCTCATCCTTTCCTTCTCAGCATGGTAGAGATTATTTCCAGCCTCAGTTTGTCAGATGGGTTATTATTTACAAGACACATGATATATTTACTCTTTTGTTTAAAGGAGAGAAATCTGGTAAGGATATAACTTAATTACCTTATTAAGTCTTCTTTACATGCATATTTTTCTCTCTCATAGAGAATTATAAAATTAAGGCAGTCAGGAATCTCAGAGGTAGCCATATCTGCCTTTGCATTTTATACACACATGTTCATGAATCATGAACATACTGCCTTACTCCCTTATAAGAAACATAGTCCATGTCTTTCTCCCCAACTAGATTATAAGGTCTTTGTGAATGGTGGTTTTAGTTTATATGTCTTTTGTATTCTCCATGGATTGGCTTCATAAGACTCATGACCAACCTGAGTTTATATGGGAAATTTTGAGTGCATATCCATTTATGCATTTTTTTTCTCTCTGGGAGAGAAGGATCCATAAATTTTCACCAGCTTTTAAAGGGGGTTCATCACTCCCAAAAGGTAAAGAACAACTACAGTAAGAGATATGAATAAACTGTTCTCAAGTAACTTAATATTTAGTTGAGAAGATTAGACATAAGCATCTTGATATGGGACAATCTCCAAAATTGATTGTTAAACAAAAAAAAAGCAAGGTGTGGGGGCTGGCCCCATGGCACAGTGGTTAGGTTCAGTGTGCTCCGCTTTGGCAGCCTGGGTTTGCGGGTTTGGATCCTGGGCTTGGACTTACACCACTTGTTAGTGGCCATGCTGTGGTGGCAACCCACATACAAAATAGAGGAAGATTGACATAGATGTTAGCTCAGGGCAAATCTTCCTCAGGAAAAAAAAAAAAGAAAGAAAGGTGTGGAACAGTGCGTGTAGTGTGCTACAGTTTGTCTCTTTAAAAAGGCAGGGAGGGGACGGCAGGGTGGTGTAGCAGCTAAGTCCGCGCACTCCACTTAGGCAGCGTGGGGTTCGCGGGTTTGGGTCCCGAGTGCGGACTGACGCACCGCTTGTCAAGCCATGCTGTGGCAGCATGCCATATAAAGTAGAGGAAGATAGGCACGGATGTTAGCCCGGGGCCAATCTTCCTCAGCAAAAAAGAGGACTATGGGCAACGGATGTTAGCTCAGGGATAATTTTGTATTTAAAAAATAAAATAAAAAGGCAGGGAGACTATCCATGTGCACTAGACTATCTCTGGAAGGATACGCAAAGCCCTGCAGTGCTGACTTCTGCCAAGGAGAGGACTAGAGGTCTTGGGTGGGAAAGAGACTTGCTTTTCACTAGATGCTCTGTTGTGCTTTTTGATTTTTTTAATATATACATTTACCAATTGAAAACATAAAATAAAAACAAATGCAAAGAAATAAAATGAAAGGTAAATGTTACAAGGTGATTGCCAGACAGTGAGAATTAGGACCTTCAGAGATGGGACAGATTACTATGGTATGGCTGGCATAAACCAAAAAGACTTCCCAGGAAAGAGGCTCACAAATTGAATATTGTGTGCTGAGGAAGAAGAAGACTGGAAGAACCGGGTAGATAATAAAGATGTCTGTGAAGGACGTTCAACCAATTCAACCAGTTTTTCTAGCATTGAAATAATCCAGAAGGGAATACCTTAAGCTGAGACTGGAGGAGGGTTAGGGCCAAATTGTGGGACATTAAAGTGAAATTAAGGCCGTTTCTAGAATTCACGACAACTGGGGCAAATAATTGTTAGCTTATAAATAGAGTAGTGATAATTGTAGAGAACTAATCTGACAGTGACTCACAGAGGACGGAGACTCTAGAGCAGTTAGAACGCTGTTACAATAGAATGTACAGGAGTTGATGTATGGTTCTGAACTACAGTGTTAGCATCTGAAATGTGATGGCAGAGCTCAGTTCTGCAGACAGTTACTGAGCTGCTGCTATATGCCAGGCACTAGAGAAGAGAAGAGACGTAAAAGATTCAGAGAAGGAAGAGTTGGTTACTGTGTTTCATTGATTCCAAGGCACATTTAAAAAAATATATACCACACCTCTGAAATCAGGATATGTCCTTTAATCATGGTGCCTTGGATTTGGCAAAGTGCAATATTTTTAATAACTGATGAGATGTAGGGGGATGTTGAGAGAAGGAATCATATTGACAACTCAAGACTTTGTCTTGATTATTGCTAGAAGGTGGTCCCTTTAGCTGAAATGGTAAACTTGAGAGAGGGATATGGTTTGGGACATCAAGTTAAGGCTGAGTTCTAAATATATTGAGTTTGAAGCAAAGTAGAATTGTATAGCGGGGCAGTTAGCAATATGGCACTGGAGCTTGGGGAGAAGGTCAGAACTGGAACGACGTATTTGGAAGTCCTCCACAATGAGGGGAGTGTTGGTTGAAACCTTTGAAGAAAAAAGCAAAGAGAAGAGGGCCAAAGCTGAGCCAAGGGGTTCCTGCCTGCATTTGGGGGCAGAAGAGTGAAACAGAGCCAGCAAAGAGTCTGTTAATGAGAGCCAAGAAGATCTTAGTTCCTTCCGAGAAATTGATTAGTGATTTAGTCATCACTACTCTTATTTCTACAGAGAAAATAAAAATGTTGACTTAGGGAAGGTTTGGTTGGCAGCTTCCTAAGTGGAGACCTTAACAAAACTTGTCAAAACAGAGTGTGATGACTGAGAGACTGTTTGGTTCTAGCATAAAATGTTGCGATTATTTTACAAGAGAAAGCTCAGTCTATGTGATCTATATTGCATTTTCCTGCATAGGTGCCAGCCTAGGAATAACCAGTGATGGATTTTTTCAGTTGGAAGAATTGCCTCGGTAAGCTGGTTTCCTTCCTGACCTTGGTGTTCATTCTTCCTCAGTCTCTCCTGCTAACATTTCTTCTACTTCCCCCTCCCAACCATTCAATGTAGGCATTTCCTGAATCCTGTTCTCCTCCGTCTTCTCTGTTTATGACCTTAGGTGTATCATCCACTAGTACCCCTCAGTAAACAACTCAAATCTTTTATGCTTTTGGTCAGAGGCCATTGCAGAGTTTTTAGAACCCCAATCAAGTACAGGGTGGTTTTGAAGAATAAACAGTAAACTCTTAAAACTATCTTCTTTCTTCAACTTGATAGAGCATCAGTTGGTAAAGTGTCTCAAGTAACTGATTCTGGTTTTCAAAGCAGCTAGTGCAGGGGGATCTCCATAAATGAAGGCTCTGTCAGTCTCACAAAAATAGATTTTCTGAAATTGTGCTTTCTATGTTATGTCCCTGTCATTGATTTAGATACATAGAGAGAAAAAAGATAATGAGGAAGATTGTTGCTCTAATTTTAAGAAGCTGCCAATTGCAGGCTTTCTAGGTGAGAGGGATCCTTTCTTCACTCATGATAAGAGATGACCCCTAGGAACTGGAGGAGGGACCCTGTTGGCCCAAGAACTGGCCTTTGTCTCCTGAATGGCACTCATGCTGGAGTCGTGTTGCTCAACTCTGCTGCTCCCTCAGCGTGTGCTGCCAATCCAATTTGAGGTCTTAATCCTGTGCTTTTATAAAAGCTTTCATGGAGGGTGACTAATAATCCACTCTCATACTTTTACCTTAATTCACCCAGAGCCACAGACAGTTAATAAGGGACAAGAGGGCTTCTTTGCAGGCCCCTAGCTGCAGTGAAAATGTCCCATTGAGATATTCAGACCAGGCAATCCTCGGACTTTGAGAAAAGCAAACCGTTTTTAGATTTGCTGTCTGCAGGGCATGGAAACGTCTTAGAGACAGCCTTTCTTCCCTCGTGATCCACCCTGTACTGTTTGGTTTTAGGGTTGAATAAGATGACACTTGTGAGAATGTATCCAGAAATGTGGTCATGTCTAGTCATGTTTAGCTGATACAATTGAGTCTAGACTCACCCTCAGAGAAGCTTCATTATAAATACCTGCCCATTAACTATTTTAAAATCACTTATTAAACTTGTATTGCTAGCAGTACAGGTTTAATAAATGAATTTTTGCATGTTGTAAACAAAAGACTCTGAGAACATAGGAAAATGAATGAACAATTATGTGAATTTTGTTTTTTTTCTCTTTTAAGATTCCTTTATCATTGTTATGTTGGTAAATAAGTAAATAGTCAGGGAAAAAGCAAATTCTATAGGCGAGGTACCATGTTCTGTGGGCCGTGTGATTCAGTTTTTGCCCTCACTGGTTGGATGGAGGCTGGAGTGTGGACCCTGTGGAATGCTCTGGTACAAGTAGCTCTGAGGGTCTTAATGAGGTAAAGAGAAGTGTTTTGAGGATTTGGTGGGATATAAATATTTTCCAGTGGATACTTTAGTGGTAGGAGGTGGAAGAAAGGTTTCTTGGGAGCTGAGAGGGGAAACACTGCACTCCTTGCAGTTCTCTGAAGAAGCCAACTTCTTTCATACCTATTTCTTATATGTCCCTTCTGGTTGGAATGTATCCCCCAACCCCTGCAAGAGCTGCTCATCTTTCTGGAATCTGGAGCCCTTTCAGAATCTGGAGCGTTTTCTTAGCCCTCTACCCTGCAAGAACTGACTGTTGACCGCCATGCTTCAGCAGACCCAGGGCGTGTTTCCCCTTGGGAATTCCTCAAGGGCAGGAACTGCTACCCATCCCATCTAGTGCAATACTTAACAAAAGTAATAATAATAAATTTGGGGGGAAGAAAGAAGATGGAGAGAAGAAAGAAGACAAGAAAGAGGGAAGACCCAAAGAAACGAAAAGGGGTCAGTATGTAATAGGAAAGAGGGAGATAGAGATGGAGGAAGAGCTATTTCATAGTTTCCAAACTATGTAGACATTTATCTTTTCATACCTTGGGTTGTAGGATAAGAGGGTCCTTATCTATAACTTGCAGCCATGTGGATTCATACTTCATCCTCCATCTAGACCACAGCCCTCTGAAGTAGGAACTCTACACGGCTACCTTACTTGTAGAAGGTACTAGAGAAAGATTTCCTTTGTTCTTGCCTGATTCCATACTTCTTACCCAAGCATTGGAACAATGGTAGGGGATCGTATTTGAAGTTTTAGAGAACTCAGTCCCGAATGGAATAGCTCCGGCCAAGGGGCACTTATCCTCTAGGCTGAAGCATGGAAGTAAACAGTATTGCACTGGGGTCAGGATCAGCTTCTCCACCATTGACTCATACCTTCGTCCAGCATTTATCTAGCGTTTAAGATGCTTTCTTAGACCAAAATTTATGCAAGGAGGCTAATTTTAATTCAGACCTATCCTACAAATTAAATGGCTTGCTTAAATTGGCCGTTAATCATCTTGCAAAGATTGATAGAATTGAATAATGATCAAGGAGAAATACTGAGCAGAGAAGAATAATGGTGGTGAGAATTGTGTTGCCAATTTCAGTTTTAGGTGTGAAAATCATTGCATAAGGGATCATCTCTAGTTTCAAAGGTTTTTTCTTTCCTCTCTGAAGAAATGAAGCTAAAGAACTTTTAAAACAATTAAAAATGTATTTCCCCTCCACAAAGGGATATTTCCTACTTAAAATTGCCATGTGGTATCTGGATGGGATCTTGGAACAGAAAAAGGAAATGAATGGAAAAACTGGTGAAATCTGAATAAAGTCTGGAGTTTAGTCAATAGCAATGTACCAATGTCAGTTTCTTAGTTTTAACAATTTTACCTTGGTTATGTAAGATGTTAACTAGGAAAAACTGGGCAAGAGGTATACGGGAAATCTCTTTACTATCTTTTCAACTTTTCTGTAAATCTAAAACTATTCCAAAATAAGTTTGTTTAAAAATATTAACACTCTGCTCTCATTTTAGCCGCAGTGTCATTGTTGGTGCGGGTTACATTGCTGTGGAGATAGCTGGGATCCTTTCCGCTCTGGGTTCCAAGACATCACTAATGATACGGCACGATAAGGTAAATTCTATCCTTTTCCCTTCCCTTTCCTTGATGTTAATCTTTTAAAAAATGTACAGTGAGAATTTTCTCTTATCATTAAATACTAGGGTGCAAAGTAGGTGGAGGTCAGTTGGTTTGTTCCATGTGGAGCTGCATAGAAGCTATTTGAATTAGACCTTATGTCCTTCCCTGCTACCAGCTTCTAGTTGATGATAATGATTTTGATTTGATCAAACTGGCTGGTATTTTCATCATGTTGTGGTAAATAGTATCAGATACCTTGATAAGGAGACATGCAGGCTTAAATATAAATATTAGTTAAATTGAACAGACTGTCAGGTTAATTTCTTATTCTGGAAATCAATTTCATATGCTTAGGTAGTGTTGGATTATTAACACTCAGAAAAATTTACTAAATTCTTTGCATTAAAAGGAAACTTATCAAAGATATTTGCATACCTACGTTCATGGCAGCATTATTCACAATAGCCAAGAGGTGGAAGAAACCCAAGTGTCCATTGACAAATGAATGGATAAACAAAATGTAGTATATTTATACATTGAAATATTGTTCAACTTTAGAAAGGAAAGTCATTCTGACACATGCTACAACATGGGTGAACCTTGAAGATATTATTCTAAATGGAATAAGCCAGTCACAAAAAGACAAATATTATATGATTATATTATATGAGGTATCTAGAGTAGTCAAACTCATAGAAACAGAAAGTAGCAAGTTGGTTACCAGAGGTTAGGGGAAGGGGAAAATGGGGAGTTGTTGTTTAATGGGTACAAAGTTTCAGTTTTGCAAGAGGAAAAAGTTCTGGAGCTTGGTGGCACAATGTGAATATACTTAACGCTACAGAGCTGTGCACTTAGAAATGGTGAAGCTGGTAAATTCAATGTTATGTGGTTTTTATCGCAATAAAAAATAATAATAAAAAAGGAAGCTTATAGATCATCTAATTGAACTTCATTTTGTAGGTGAAGATAAGGCCAGGAGAGATTTTGTGACTGCTAATTAGTGTCAAAACTGAGAGTCAGCTAAGGTCCCAGAAAGCCCAGGCCAATGTTCTCTTGCTGAAATGCTGCCTCCATGCTTGTCATTACTTCATGAAACATTGCTTTATAAGTTTCGTTGATTAATCATGACTGAGCGCCATTGGGTTGTGGCACAATGTTGGAGCTTTCAGAGAAGTGGTGTGGGGCGATAACAAGAATGTTGTCCTGAGAATCTGGTTGTCCCTAACAAGCATGTGACTTGGGCAAATCATTTGGAACAGGATTTATCAGATTGCTGACCACGCAAATGCTGTGATTCAAATTCTTGATGACTTGAGCAAATGGAGGGGATGAGGGAAAACTGATAATCCCAGTCAGTGTGCACTCCAAGGAACCTTCTCTTTGGCTTTGAGACTTGTCACGTAATTAACGCCCAGGAGATTTATGTTCTGAAAAATATTTTTCATAGGTAAATGTTATTTTGCATTGCTGGAATATATCCAGTGAATCGGAAGGAAGGAGAAAGGCAGGGGGATAATTTAAGTAATTTAATATATAAATAAGCAAATAAACCGCTACAGTTTATCAGTAGAGTAGATAATTTCTGCATTTGGAAAATTGGCTTGTTTGCAGAAAGCTGCATCTACCTGGGCTTCCTGCCCTCCCCCACCTCCAATGCATCAAGCTCATTCTCCCTCTTCTCCCTGTCCCCATGTAACGCTGTTCTAGAACTATTCTGTGAATAATTTATCACCTCCCCCCTTTACCCTGCCTGGAGAGTGTGGCATGTGTATTATCACAAAGAAGTCTCTAGAGAAAGAAAGAAGAGGCCAGTGAGTAAACAAAAGTTGCCAGACAGTAAAAACTATTATTTTAAAGAATAGTCTCCCTAGGATGGTAAGTGGAATCCATCATATGAACATTGAAATCCAATTGGAAATAATATTAATGGGAATTCTGAAAAAAGAACAACGATCCTGGCAGCAAAACCGTAGATTAATTGTTATATCAATTCTATTTCTTATTTCAATGATGTTATGCTATAGAATGCATGTGGCTCCTAATTAACTCAAGGCCACGTAAGAGTCTCCTATTTCTTGAACTTTATGAAGCCAAGCAACAGGATAGATATTTCAGCATCTTAAATGAAATTAACAAATGATAATGATACTTATCTTTGGGGATATTATATACTAATAACATGGCTTATTCATATAAGTGCCAAATGCTTTTTTCATCTTACAGTTCTACTTAAATTAACACTGTCTGTTAACTCTATCCTATGACACTGAGTTCTGAGGTTAATTATATATCTCAGGTTGTTTCCTTGTTACCAGTTTTACTTGCTTTAATTGGGTCTTCTTTCATTTGAAAGAGGCGTGGTCACTCTCATTAGATTCATTGCCTTCTCTAATTAGTTTAGCTGACTTAAATCTGCACTATCAATTCCATGATCCCTGTGCCTGATACCATCTTTGATGCTGCATTCCTTAAGTAGAATTAGGAGAGACTTTCACCAATAATGTGGTGTAGAGAAAAATGTGATTTTCCATTCCCTTTCCAATAATCTGCCTTTCCTACTGAGCATCTTCTTCCTCTTCCATCACTCCTAGTGCCAGATCACCACAAGCGTCATCATCACCACCAAGTCCTCCTCAAATGTGTTTTCTGACATTGATTTGCTCTTATGATTTGTGAGGCTTGAGCATCACTCCAAGTGTGTACTGAGCCCTCATCACAGAGTCTCATTATATGTGGTGCTTGTCTTCCAGGAATTTAACCCTCTCTAGCCTTGTTCTCCACTTCTTTTCTTCGGATTTCTTCCATTCAAACTGGCCTGCTTGCTGTTCTCCTTCTGTAACCAGGTCCTGTCTCCTTCTAGTTGTATGGACTCTTCTACTTAAGGTGTTTTCCCTTCCCAGGTCATCAAGATCCAGTGCAAATGCCACACTCTCCATGAAACCTTCCCTCGTCTCTTCTCTGTAATTTCTATCTCTTCTAAACTTGCTTATATGCACATCCTTTAATTATCAGTCTGCCTTTTGTTCTAATATTTTACGTCTTCCACATGGTAGAGCTTAATAAATATTTGTTGATGGACTGAATGAATATGGGAATTTATAGTGTGGATCTCAGTTTCACTTGCGAGAGTTAGCAGGTCTTTCTCCTCCACTGGAAAGGGAACAGAGATGTCAATATGTATATTTATATCCTCGTAGCACCTTTTAGAGTAAATCCCACAAAATAGACACTCACTACATATCTATTAATTTAAATAGACAAGTATTTTACTTAATAATTTAATACTAAAGGTAATATTCTGACAAAGACTAAGTGAATGATTGCTGTGAAAAAAGGTGAAGTATGAGAATGTTGTTATGACAGCGATGTTAAAGAATATGTAAATGCCTTTTTAGATATAACTGTTAGATATAACTGACCAATTGCCTTGAACTTCCACTCAACTTGGAACTCAAGAAAAAATAAAGTGTCCCCATATATATGAAGGGGAGATTAATGAACCTTAGTTCTGAGAATATGAAGATGTCATATCTCTTTACTCCCCATTTAGTGACACTATAAACTGATCTGAGAGAGGTGGCAAGAGAATGGCTTTCTACATCTTGTTCTCTATGCCTTCCCAGGATCTATAAGCCTGTAAGGGGAAATGGAGCATAAGTTGTCTGCCCTGGTAGGCGCATGGTGGTCTCGGTGCCTTTAAATGGTCTCCACCATTTATTATGGTGGTGGGATTATGGGATGGGAAGGAGCAAGTGTATACTGTCATGGAGAGAACTTGATCTGAAGAATCAGACCCATCTCAATTTGAGTCCTGGCTCTAGTACTTTCTAAAAGTCACTCCACTTCTTGGAGTCTCAGCTTCCTCATCTGAAAAAAAATGGGGATAACATCTCCTACTCAGTAACATCATTAGAACAATTTGAGAATAAGTAGATAGACGGATAGGGAGACATTCTCTAGAACAACACTTAGCATTCCAGAAAAAAAAAAAAACATAATGTTTTCAACTTTGTCAGGAACTTTAATTGGAATGGATCCCACATTTACCAAGTTTAGGACCCTAAAGTAGTTCGAGATCTTAAACAAATACTAGGACTAATATAAAATTAATTTAAAAAAAGAAATCTCCAAGGCCACGCTGTTGACTCTTCTGCCTAGGTAAGGAGATTTTGCTAGAGAATCTTCCCTTAAATCATATCAGAGGGAAAGCTGACCCTGGAATACTGAGAGGAGAAAGAGAATTTCTGGTCCCTAGACTTACAGAGAAGAGAATTGAGGTTGGGAGGAGAGGAACATGGTGAAGATAGTAGAGGCCTGAAGGTTGCCTGTCAATTTACCTCTAAAACAGGAGTTGAAGTCAGGTGTCATACAGACGGTGGTGGTGATGTAGGAAAATAGATTTATTAAAACCCCACTCACAATGTGGCCATGAATGAAGGAGATGAGAGGGAGGAAGATAGTGGAATTTCTCTCCCAAGTTTGTAGCATATCTTGAATCATGTTTTATTCTTTTCCCACCACCTGTCCCGCTGCTCTTGCTGTTTGTATACAGGTACTTAGAAATTTTGATTCAATGATCAGTTCAAACTGCACTGAGGAGCTGGAGAATGCTGGCATAGAGGTCCTGAAGTACTCACAGGTATGACCAAGCCTAGGGCGTGCTCACTGCTCTTAGTGGTTTGTCTGTCATGAATCACACTTTTTGCTTTTGGCTTCACCCCATTAGATTTATAAACACAAACTCTGTATCTACCCCAGTCAATTTACTCCTTTCTAGAGTGCTACCAATTCTTTTCTTTGTCCTAACAAGATGTATTTCACATTAGTGTTTTAATGAAGTCAAGGTGTAAAAGATTAGAAATCTGATACTTGAATTTAGTTTAGTTAGAACTAAAACTTTAATTTCTGTGCTCAAATGCCTTATTGAACATGCATATTTTTCAGGTTTATATTTATCTTTCAGGAAAGATTATTATGGAATCTATTTTTAAAGCATACCCTTTTGGGTTTTGCAGATGGAAAGAATTACAAAGTACTTACTTCTCAGGGGATCACCTAAATTTTAGAATTTTCCTGGAGCATTAGCCTTGTAAAAGTGATCCCCACCCCCACAGTCTCTCCCTTTCAGCATAGGCCATATCAAGTAAAATAATAAATGTAAATATGCTTTATGAATGTAAAAGTGCTAGACTGGTGGTGGGGGTCAACATCAGACTCACCTGGGAGACCTTCACTAAACTTTGTATGTGCTCTACTTTTCTTTCTTTCTTTATTTTTTGTGAGGAAGACCAGCCCTGAGCTAAAATCCATTGCCAATCCTCCTCTTTTTGCTGAGGAAGACTGGCCCTGGGCTAACATATGTGCCCATCTTCCTCTACTTTATATGGGACGCCGCCACAGCATGTCTGACAAGCAGTGCATCGGCGGGCGCCTGGGATCCGACCCCGTGAACCCCGGGCTGCCAAAGCGTGAACTAAACTGCTGTGCCACTGGGCCGGCCCCATGTGCTCTACTTTTCTGACTTGAGTCTTATCCTCCCTCTCCCATCCTGATTAAGATTGTCTGGGGAGAAGCAATGATTCTGCAGTTTCAAAAAGTTTCTAAATGATGCTGCTACAGCCCATTTCCTCCCCACATTCCTGTTGCAGATCACTGTGCTTAGATTTATGACTTAAAATTTTATCACAGTTTTTAAGAAGTACACTTTACTTTGTTTTTAAGCTGAGCATTAGGGCGGTAACATGAGCTGACATTTCTGGCCATTGGCTGGATGATTTGAGGCAACCTACGAATGGTCTTGGCTCCAGGGAGTTCTGGTGGCCTTTGGGCAGAAGTAAATATGTCAGAGTATAATATTCACGTGTAGGATTCAGTGGGGATTTTTTAAATGTTAAAAATTCTGTATTCCTCTTTATTTGCTGTCCTTCCTCTCACCGACCCCCCACCCCAGTTAACACATTTTATTTGCCAATAGGTCAAGGAAGTTAAAAAGACCTCCTCAGGCCTGGAACTCTCCATGACTACTTCAGTTCCCAGTAGGAGACCCACCTTGACCACGATTACAGATGTTGACTGCCTGCTCTGGGCCATTGGGCGGGACCCCAATTCCAGGGACCTGAATTTAAATGCACTGGTAAGCTGACCTAGTCTGCCTAAAACATTCTTGAATCTGTTAGTAGTCCTGTGGTTCCCCACGCCCCCTGACACCTAAAACTTGGGTGGGTACTATTGGATTCTTTTTTTTTTTCTTTGGGAGGAAGACCAACCCTGAGCTAACATCCGTTGCTAATCTTCCTTTTTTTGCTGAGGAAGACTGGCCCTGGGCTAACATCCGTGCCCATCTTCCCCTACTTTATATGGGACGCCACCACAGCATGGCTGACAAGCAGTGTGTCCGCGGGCGCCCGGGATCCGAACTCGCAAACCCCGGGTTGCCAACTAAACTGCTTTAGTGAACTAAACTGCTCCACCGGGCCGGCCCCACTATTGGATTCTTTTCTGTTTATTCCACATGTTACCAACCCAGATTAGTTTTTCCCGTCGCATAGAAAGCCCATCACCGAAACAAAGAGTTTGCGAAGAGAAAGGGTTTTAATCACAAGGCAGCCAAGTGAGGAGGCAAGAGAACAAATCTGCTTCCCCCAAAAATGGGGATCAGGGATATTTATGGGATAGGGGTCACGGTGATCTGAAATATGGGGATAGATGATGGGAGGTAAGAAGTGAGGTAATTGACGATCTGCACAAGTGTAGTCAAGCTTCGTGGCTCTTCATAGGACTCATGTTCACAAAATGGGGGTCTTACCATGATCTGAGGGTGGAGCTTTCAGCCCTTTGATGTCAAAAGGGTCTCTTATCAGGTGTTGGCACAGGCCTGGTTGATGGGTTGGTGGTCTCACCCAGCCTGAACTGGACAAGGGGGGTCCTAATTCCTGAAAAACAGCTCAAATATTCGTTACCATGGTGATCCAGGAGCAAGGGAGATGTTATCTATGGGAACCTAGTGGGAATCAGATAGTGTATTGCCTAAGCAGCACAGTTAACAGTGGTGGGCGAACAACTAAAAGCTATTATTAGTAACTGCCAAAAAACACTTTAGTTACTAGCCACCTAATCATTAATGGCTAACTGTTCACCAGTTTCACATGTGTCCAGTTAGTCATCAAATCCCATTGCTTCTTTCTTTGAAATTAAAAACAATTTCTTTTCCCTTTCTGGGTCAGGTCCCTGCAACCTCTAATCTAGATTGTCCAGGATTTTCCTGACTAGCCTGCTCCTTAAAGATTTCCTCATTGCCATGATACCTGTCTCTTTAAAGCCCTATAATTATTCCTTACTGTCTGCAGCTCTGATCCCAATCGCTGGGTGTGTAACTCGTCCTGGACATTGTGGCACTCGGGGTGGGAACACATGCGAAGCTCATCTACCAGTGCTATAATTAACGTTCTTATTTGTTCTTGTAAATTTTGAAGAAAAGTCTAGGATAGTAGCTTGGGGCATGGGTCCCCAGAGTTTGAGCCAGTTTTGAACTTTAGTTCTGTTACCAGCTGCATGGCCTTAAGCAGCTTAATTACTCTTAAGTTTCAATTGCTTCATAAATATGGGAATAAAAATAGTACTTGCCTCGCTGGGTCATAGAGAAGAATAAATGAAAAAGTGCATGCAAAGTATTTTGCTTAGATGCTGGCTTACAGTATGAACTCAACAAATGTTAACCAGCTGGTGTTGATGATGATGATGGTGATTTTTCTGACATACTTGACGAGTAATAATGGAATATTTTATATGTTTGAGATTTATATATTTGATGGAGCCTCTTAAGCAGTAACATTTTGATTTATGTTCTAATAGTAATATCTGTTATAATGTGGATCCCTGTTTCATTTCTATTAAGATGTTTTTTAACATTTAAAAATATATACGTATATATCTATGGGGCTGGCCCCATGGCCTAATAGTTAAGTTTGGCCTGCTCCACTTTGGTGGCCCAGGTTCGCAGGTTCAGATCCCGGGTGTGGACCTGCACCACTTGTCAGCCACGCTGTGGCGTCGACCCATATACAAAATAGAGGAAGACTGGCACAGATGTTAGCTCGGGGCTAATCTTCCTTAAGCTGAAAAAAAAAAAAAAGAGGAAGATCGGCAACGGATGTTAGCTCAAAGCGAATCTTCCTCAGCAAAAAAGAAACATATATCCAGGGAGAATTTACTTCTTTTTAATCTTACTGTTCAGTGAAATTTAGTAAAACTAGTTGTCTATTTTCATGTTAAAACTAGCTATCCAGCTTTTCACCTTTCAAGAGATATTTTGCTATTGTACAGAGATGAGGATTGGTAGGTCCAGTTTTCAGCTATATTTGCTGAATTTTTAAAAAATGAGGCAAAATTTTTCAGTCTCATTCACTGTTAAGATATATTTGTATAATGCAAATTGAATGATTACCTTGTATAGGTCTTGTCAACATATTACTAACCTAATTTAATCTTGCCAACAACTCCTTGAGGGATAAGGATGAGGAAACCAGGGACACAGAGATAATAATTCACCAGGCTGTAAACTCCATGGAGTAAGGAGGATATCTATATTACCTAACACTGTATTCACAGTACTAAGTTAATGCCTCATTTGTACTGGAAGCTCAAATACTTGTTGATAAATAGGTGATTATACAAGGTCTCCTAACTAGCAAGTGGCAGGGCTGAAATTTGAACCCAGGTCTATCTGGTTCCAAAGGTTGTGCCGTTAACCACTGTGTTACCCACTTCCTACTTCTGCTGTCTCTGTACTTGTCACATGAGAGTATACACACTTGGGATCTGCAGACCCACAAGATAAGCATGACACACCTTCTTGGAGCAAAAATTTGATTCAATATATAGGAAGAAAAGTTGGTTAAAGGAAATAACAGTATTTTTTAGAGTAGAATGCAAAATTTACTTAGATTTTTTAAGATAAAATGGTAAGCTTCAAAGAAATCTGCTTTTGATGACTGCTTCAGGCTGTGCCTCTCTAAGGGATGAGATAGCTTGCTTCAGGAGGAGTGTTTCAGTGGAAAAAGTTGAAAAGCACTGTCTTAGATGGACTCCACAGGGATAGCAAGTGGCACATGTGATGTGGAGTGATTCCTTTTCATGTTTACCTGGCCAGTTGAATTGCACATTGCAAAGCCAAATCCTGTTAAAACATCTCAAAATTGGATAAAATATTTACCTTTTATTTAAATCAAAAAATAATTTTTTGTGTGAGGAAGATTGGCCCTGAGCTAACATTTGTTGCCAATCTTCCTCTTTTTGCTGAGGAAGATTACCCCTAAGCTAACATCAGTGTCCATCCTCCTCTATTTTGTACATGGGATGCCGCCATAGCATGGCTTGAGCTGTGTGTAGGTCCACGCCTGGGATCTGAACCTGTGAACCCCAGGCTACTGAAGCAAAGCATGTGAACTTAACCACTATGCCACCAGGCTGGCCCAATTTTACCTTTTAAATTAAGAAAAAGATATAAAACTTGCCAACTTGCTAAGATGTTTTTCGCCTTTTGGTTGAGTCTTATGGATTCTTGGAGATTCAGGCCAAAGAGGTGCCTGAAATAAGGTAGATCCAGAGATTTGATCTGCCATTTTTTTGTAGATAGGCCGAATATTTACATGATATCCTTTCACAATTTTAGGGGATCCAGACTGATGACAGAGGTCATATCATAGTAGATGAATTCCAGAATACTAATGTAAAAGGTGTCTACGCAGTTGGGGATGTGTGTGGAAAAGCTCTTCTTACTCCAGGTAATGTTTCTTCTTTTCTTGTGTGTTAATATAAAACTGTTCAGCTCTTCAGAGTCAAATCAGCTTTAGCAAAGTTAAAAGAATGAGTGTAAAAATGTATTAAAATAGATGTTGGTTGGGTACCTGACATTTTCTGAATAATATTCATTTTTCCTTTAAAGACTTAAAAAAATGCTTAGTGAAGACTGAAGTTTTTGTATGGATGATATGGTCACCCTCTGAAGAACGCTATAAGTTAGAATCTGAGTTGTGTGTGGTGACAATGGAAGGAAGTGGCTTTGGAAAGAAGTAATTTAGAGTGGCTTTCTTATATGACTATTTAATCTTGATACAACCAGGATTGATTCCCGCCATGCCTCACGCCCCCCCCAATCTCATACATACCTCAGCCTCCTTCCTGAGTTAACTGGCACTGGCACAATTTCAAGCTCTTTGTCCCCCTCCTATCTATTAGCAACATCACTCTATGTGCTTTCACTCTGTAACCGTCTGGGACTCACCAGCCTTTCCATAATGGCCTGGGGTCTTACCTCAGAATGGAAACCTACCCCATTCTCACAAAGCCTTTTACCTCCATTAGGAAGTTCTTTTAACAAAAGCAAAATAACAAGCCAAGTTTCAAAAACTTCATGACATAATCTAACAATTGAAAATTAGGTCAAAGTGAGGAAAGTTTGTTATGTATCCTACTGATATCCTATTTTGGAAAAAAAACCACTTCAATTTGAAACCAATAAAATTAATAACTGATGCTTTTACTGAACTCAGGCATTTTTTCTAAAAGACTGTTAGGAATAAAAATAGGCTAAGGGGGATAAACTTTAAAAATATAATAAGAAATAAAAATAATTTAAAAAATAAACAAAAAAATCTTAGTGTAAACTGAATATGGTTATAAAGTAGAACTGAAAATCCTCAAAACTAATATAGTTTGCTCCATAAATACTATTTAAAAAAGCTGATATCCTCATTTAGTAGACAACTGCCAGATGATTGGGAACTTATAAATATGTCTTTTTGTTTCTTTTGTCATAATAGAATGTGCAGAATTCCCATGAGCCGATAGTTTTGAATTGTTAGCTAAAGCTAATGATGTGTCTTCATTATATTGAACTAGATATTACAATGAGCATTGGCATAAAACTTTGTCAGAACTAGTATGTTAAGCCAGATGGATAAATGGTTAGTAAAACAATTCTGCTGTGTTAAAATGAGCAATAAGCTAAACACTGATTTTGAAATATCTTTGTAGTTGCAATAGCTGCTGGCCGAAAACTTGCCCACAGACTTTTTGAATGCAAAGAAGATTCCAAATTAGACTATGACAACATCCCCACAGTGGTCTTCAGCCACCCCCCTATTGGGACAGTGGGACTCACGGAAGGTAGGTACTTAAAAACAAAGGTTATTTATGGTTTCCTTCCCTCCCCCCAACTTTAGGTGTCTGTCAGCTGACTAAATGTATCTCAGCCTCCAAGTTATACTCCTTTTTGGTTGGCCTCTTATCACGGTTCCAATTTCTTCACCAACTACTAATACTTTGAGAGTATGATTCCTTTTCCCACACCACCCTGTCTATCTCTTTGACTTTTTTTATTTGAACCAATTTCAAATTTAAAGAAAAGTTGCAAAAATAGTACAGTGGACTCCTGTATGTCCTTAACATTTTTGTTGTATTATTTTCTTTCTACATACACACGCACACACACCCCCACACCCCCACTTCAGTATCTATTTCCTCAGAACAAGGCCATTCCCTAGAGAAGCACAGTGCAATATTCAAATGAGAACATTTAAATTGATGCAATATCGTCTAAACTTTAGATCTCATTCAAATTTTGCCAATTATCTAAAATAATGTCATTTTTAACATTTTCCCCCAAGTCTAGGATTCAGTCCAGGATCATGCATTGCATTTAGTTTTCACACCTCTTTGGTCTCCTTTACCCAGGAGACAAAATGCATCAGTCTTTCTTTTGTCTTTCATGACATCAACGTTCATCTTGTAGAACGTCCCTCATTGTGGTTTTGTTTGTATTTCCTCATGATTTGATTCGGGTTATGTATTTCTGGACATCTCTCTCTTGGATAGCTCAGTGGGATTGTTTAGGTTTGACAGATGTTTTTTTTCCTCTGTGCATTATAGATGAGGCCATTTATAAATATGGAAAAGAAAATGTGAAGACCTATTCAACCACCTTTACCCCAATGTATCATGCAGTTACCAAAAGGAAAACAAAATGTGTGATGAAAATGGTTTGCGCCAACAAAGAGGAAAAGGTATGGGAAAAATCCAGTAAGCAAAAGAGTGTCTTCAAGGTTGGCAGGGAGGGAGGGATTTTGGTGAGGTGAGAAGGGAGGAAACTGAGTAGGTAAGCCTTCTCTGATTAAGCTGGGGAAGTCTCACTTTTGTCTGTCTATATATATTGGGATTCTTCATAATATTTTCTTTAGAAAGAAGGTTCCACTGCTTTCAAAACATAAAAGATAAAGGTTGAAAACCACAGAAAGCTCACTGTCATTGACCAATAGGCCAGGATAAATAGGCAACTTGGAAATATTGGTAAGTGTAAGAATTGAATGAAAGAGAAATTTAGATTTAATATAACCAATCGGTAAAGAAGAGGAGGTTTATTCAATAAAATTTTCTGAGGTAATCAATTATCTACTTTTGATTTAACTTTCTGAGGAACTGCCAAACTGTTTTCCAAAGTGGCTGTGCCATTTTACGTTCCCCTCAGCAATGTGTGAGGGTTCCAGTTCCTCCATACCCTCACCAATGCTTATTATTGTCTTTTTCTTTTCTTCTTCTTTTTTTTTTTCTGCTGAGGAAGATTCACCCTGAGCTAACATCTGTTGCCAATCTTCCTCTTTTTTGTATGTGAGCCGCCACCACAGCATGGCCACTGATAGACGAGTGGTGTAGGTCTGTGCCTGGGAACCAAACCTGGGCCGCTGAAGCAGAGTGCGCAGAGCTTAACCACTAGGCCACTGGGGCTGGCCCATTGTCTTTTTTATTATGGCCATCCCAGTGCATGCGAAGTGGTATCTCATTGTGATTTTGGTTTGAATTTGAACAGATTTTTTTAAAAAATACTTTTGAAATAGGTTTTGTTTTGGTATTAGGTCAGCCTATTGGGCTGTTTCTACAAATTGAATTAAATATTAAAGTGGAACTTAGTGATATACCTTGGGAACACGGCTCTGTGAGAGACAGTGGCTCAGTTGAAGATGGAGATGTAGTTTCCAACTTCTCTTATTAAGAAGAACATAGTCTGTATCTGATTCAGTGGCCCTGTACACCAAAAGCCACAAGACATAGTCCTTGGGTTATAGGAATCAGCGTCACTGAGGATTGACAGAAGCAGAGAATCAGAGCAAAGAGAAGAAAGTAAGTGGATTGAGAGCCAAACAAAGGTTGCTGTTTCTTGGCCCTGAACGTTCCTCAGTAGCCTAAGATTTCCAGATACTGAAGCTGCAAGGTTCCTGTTTATCTCTTCATCATTATTTCTTCATACCGGTTATCATTCATTAATTTGATAAACATTAATTGACAGTCGACTAAAAACTAAGAACTGGATTTGAAGAGGAATAATATAAATCTCCTGCCATCACCAGAGGCTCTTTGTAAATTCAGTTTAGTTCACAATATTTAAAAATCTGGCTCTGCTTAATGTATATACAATATGTGATTTGGGATTTTTTTGTTTTAGATTGAGATACACTTTTTTTTTAATTGTAAAAAACCCATAGTATAAAATTTACCATCTTAACCATTTTTTAGTGTACTGTTCAATAGTATTAAGTATATTCTTGATTTGTTTTTAAAAAAATATTTTTGTGGCTAAATTTTATGTTCGCTAACTTTGTTTTTCAATGGACTGTTTACCCTAAAAGTCATTGCTGAAGGTGAACATTAACTAATAGTTTTAAAATATATTGAGAAATCTCACTGGAAAATGCGATTTGACACAAATGCCTATTTACAGTCCTTCACGCAGTCATCCAGCATGTATAGACTGAGCGCCTCCTACGGGCCATCTTTGTGCTTGGCCATACGCATAAAGTAGGGAGCAAAAGCTGGCAGGGTCCCCTCCATCAAGAAATTAAAGTCTGCTGGGAAAGATGGGCTGTAATTGTCCAGTCCCCAAATAAATACAGATTGCAGTGTGATAGAACCATGATGGAGAAGTATTGGTACTGAGAGATCCCATGACAGACAGTTTAACTTGGTCCGGAAGGCAGGTGTAGCTATCTGAAGAATAAATGGGCTTTACCTCTTAAAAGAGGGGAGGAAAGATTGTCCAGACAGAGGGAACAACTTGTGCAAAGGAGAGAATACAATGAGTCCTTAGGGCAGAAGGAAAGCTAGTGAGGTTAGAGTGAGGAGAGCCTGAAGGGGAGCTGTGTGAGATGGACTGGGAGGGACGTCAAGGCAGGACTACACCAGGCCATGTAGGTTGTGTTATGCCACATTAGGGTTCGAGTTGTAAGTTTTTTAGAGGTTTTAAAATATCAGGTATCTCTCGTGGCTGATAAAACATTTATTAGTGTACCTAATAAAAAAATTTTACTGTAAGAAATTTTTCTCTTCTTTTCCCCAGGTGGTTGGGATCCATATGCAAGGAATTGGGTGTGATGAAATGCTGCAGGGTTTTGCTGTGGCAGTGAAAATGGGAGCAACAAAAGCTGACTTCGATAATACGGTTGCTATTCACCCTACCTCTGCAGAAGAACTGGTCACACTTCGTTGAGAACCCAGAGACTTGTATGGCTGGTAGCTGGACCAGGAAATCTTCTGAGATGAACCAAATAATTACATTTACTTATGTTCCCATTTTATGTATTTCTTTATTGTAACCAGGACCTTATGATAGTGGAAATGTTCAGTAAATAGTAGAACTTATTTATAGAATCAGAAATTTGTTTTGTTGTCCAGTGTTGATTTTTATTTGATTGCATCTCACAATAATTAATATTTTTAAGTTTTTTTATTAACAGCTCTGTGCTAGCTGGTTTTTTGTTTTCTTTTGTTTTTGTTTCAGCCTCATCCCAAGTATAAAACTATATGAAGTACAGTTATCGTAATGTACTGGAATGAAGATACCTTGCTAATTTTTGTAGAGGAAGCTGAGCTCTTCACCTTTAAATAATGCAAGTGCACAGAGTCATTTAATTTTATTTTTTGAAGCCAGTACTGTGCTCTGCATATTGCAAAGCTGCTTCAAGGATGTGACCTTTCTCTGAAAGCATGTAACATGACAGGCCTGCCTCCCTTATTTTATTCTTTTGTTTTAAATGATTAAAAATTGTTTGTGTTATATTATTAGATGAAGTACATCAAACTTGGGAAAGATTTGAGGAGGCTGGTTACATAAGTGAGGGACATTTTAGAAGTGATTCCTGCTTTCAGGAGGGGGTCTCAAATACTTCAAAGGTCCCTTCCTCTGCTAAGAGTTCATAGTTCAGTGAATGATTTCAATTTTTGTTTGTGTTCTTGTCATTTTATTTTTTCTGAAAACTATTTCCAAAAATTTGAAAATAAAATCACAGCCTTTTCTTCTTACAAAATTTGTTGTTATGAATTTATGGGTAATAGTTCATTTTCTAAGAATATTTCACATTGGAGGATCAAATGCCAACACTGAGCTTGGCGTAAGGCCTTATGGGGAAGAAAAGAGATTTCTCTTTTATAAACAAAGATGAGAGGTATAAAAGAAACATTTAGCAAATGTAATGGTTGAGTTGGAAGAACAGTCTAGAAATCACTTAAGTTTTAATGTTTTATTTCCATGAGCCTTTACCAGCTAGGTAAGTTAGTTAAACTTTTCCATGGCTTTCATTAGTGACATAATGCTACTGAATTCTTTCATTAAGCTTCTACTGAATGTCTTTCTGGTTGGTCATGGCCAGGTTGCTGCACTGACTTTTCAAGTAGGTCCAATGTCAACGAAAGAAAAACACCATGTCAATAACTAGGTTATGCAATTGTTACAGCAAGAAAATAGGGTCTAAAAACCTGGACATGGACCAACATAACCTCTCCCCCTTCTTCCCTGCCAGCCTAAAAGGTTGTGGGCCAGGGTTCTGAGCTCCACTGACCTGGTGGGTTTTTCTCTCTGCATGGGGCCCAAACTTTGAGTGTGACTCCGTAAGGAAAACAGGGGGCCTCACTAGTCACGTATGCACTAACACCATCTATTTTTCATCTGAGATATCCTTTGAGGTACCTGGCTGTTTCTGGTTCTGTAGTAACCCAACATGGAAGTAACCTTTCCAAGTTGCAGTCTTCTTTCTCATCAGTCCTCAAGTCAGTCCAGCCTGTGAGGTGATCTGGCCTACCAGCCTCCATTACACAGAGCACTGGGGAAGGTAAAGATATGCAAGGCAGCACCTTGTGCAAAATCTGGCACATTGCAGGTGCTCAGTAGACATTGATTGAAGGGAAGACGTGGTACTTGTCTTCAAGTAACCATATTGTCTAGAATAAGATAAAATTCTACACAACTGCAGTTCAAAGCATTGTGTTAAGCAAAGGGTGACTATATGATTTATTGACTAAATTGAGACAATTTTGGGAATGAAAGAGGGCACTGTTAATAATTAATTGGGAAAATAGGCACAAATTTGTACTGTTGCAGGAATATGGGAGAGTGCCACCTTAGTTAAGCATTATTAGGTGGAAGTATACAAGTTCAGAGGAGGCAGAAAGTGCCATTTTGCTGGGAAGACTGAAGAAGGCTTTGAGAAAGAAAGGTTATGTAGGATTTGGAATTTGAGGATTGTGGAGTTTAAGGTCAGGACATGTGGAAGGTACAGTGAGGCAGTTAGGTAAGGGATACATGGGAAATGATAAAAGAGTTCAATTTGGCTGGAGCATGAGATTGCAAATTCATTTTGTGTGGAATGTTCTTACCCACTTGTTTACCTGAGGATCCAGTTATGTATTGCTGCATAATAAACTACCCGAATACTTAGTGACTTAAAACAGCAACCATTTCATTATATCTCACGATTTTGTGGGTCAGGAATTGGAGCAAGACTCAACTTGCAAGGATGATTCTTCTATTGGGTTGACAAAGATCATTTGGCGGTATTCCACTGGTAGATGGGCTGGTTTGGAGAGTCTAAAACAGTTATTTATAGGTCTGGCATTTAGGTAAAGATGACTGAAAGGCTGGCTTCAGCTGGGATTGTCAACCTGAGTGCCTACATGTGGCTTCTCCAGCAGGGTAATGGACTTGCATGGAAGCTCCCAGAGATTGTTCCAAGATTCCCAGGCAGATGCTGCAAGCCTTATGACCTAACCTCAGAAGTTCTAGAATGTCATTTCTGCCACATGTTATTGGTGACAAGCAAGTCACTAAGGCCAGCTCAGATTTAAGAGGAAGTAAACTGGACTTCATCTCTCAGTAGGAAGAGTGGTAAAGAATATGTGGCCATCTTTAATCATCCACACCTGCCAATCTACTTATTTTACAAGGTTTGACAAAAACCACATCTGTGAAGACTTCTTTAATAGTTTTATGTATTATGTGTTCCCATAATACCTTGAAACAGTAGGTCTTCACCACATGTTTACCTTGTGTATGTCATTTTACATTAATGTCAATCATTTCTATATTCTCTATGTTTCACTATATTATTCCTGGTATGTCATGCAGCAGCTTTGGCTGCAAGAGGGCAAAAGTATGTTACTGTGTGATTTTTTTTGACAGTAAAATCTATCATAGAAAAGAGCCAACATTTTAATCGTTTCCTGTTTTGAAAAATGAGTAGGCAGGATTTTCATGTCTTCAACAAACTTTTCCCTTTCCATGAATCTGACCTGATTACAGATGAAGAGCTATTAGATGTGGATGTACAAGATCATTTCCATCGTGTCCTACTCTGATAGATGCTTGTTTATTGTCATTGCCTTTGATACAATTTAGTTATATTATTCTTCAATAAAGATCCGAGTCAGCACTTTAAAGGTAAGAATGATTATATATAGTCATTTCTGTTTTTTACGTAGTACTTTAAGTGCTATTCAATGTGTTAGGGGGCAGTGTTAAAAGGTAAAGTGTTGGATGGTAGGGTTGGGGTTATATCTAGACAACGTAAATTCTTTTTTTTTTTGGTGAGGAAGATTAGCTCTAAGCTAACATCTGTTGCCAATCCTCCTATTTTTGCTGAGGAAGATAGGCCCTGGGCTAACATCTGTGCCCATCTTCCTCTACTTTATATGTGGGATGCCTGCCACAGCATGGCTTGATAAGCAGTGCGTAGGTCTGTGCCTGGGATCCAAACCCGTGAACTCCGGGCCACCAAAGCAGAGTGCGCAAATTTAACCACTACACCACCGGCCAGGCCCCAAGACTTTACATAAATTTTTATGGAAACAATTCCACTTTTAAGTCCCTTCTCTGTAAGTTGTAGTAGCAGCATCCACACTCCATAAGTTTGAGGAATCCCAACCTTATGAGTCTTGGTAAGAGACAAAGCCCATTTCTCCACATAGAACCTGAAAATGCTGGAAGCGTGCTTTTCCAGGCTCCTTTGTGGCCAGGGAGATGGCACATGACATAGGCTTGGCCAGTCAGATGCACCCACCCCTGACTACTCAGAAACCAGTGATACAAAGAAACAGGGATGGGAGAATCCATTCTAGTGGCTATGGCAACAACATCAATGGTCAGCCTGGCAACAGTACCAGTGCCTGCCATGTCACTTTCTAGCTATGGTGACTAGAACACTGTGGCAGCAATGGTGACCTCACTGGCTGATTTCTGAGTCATAATTTTGGCCACCGTGGCTCTGGCTGCCTAGCCTCTGAGCCTGGATCACCAGCCCTCCCAAGATTCTGTGAGCTACACTACATAGGATACATTTATTCAACTTAGATTAGTCCAGGTCAGTTTGCAATGTTTAAGTAAGAACTGAGAGTGATAGTTTTATTTTCCTAAAACATAACCTTGAATTACAAAAAAGCTTATCTGTCTATTATAGCATTTGTTGCGTTGCCATTAAGTATTTGTCCATGTATCTGTTTCTTTCTTCCCTTCAAAGAAAAGGGAGCATGCTCTACACATCTTTATGCTGTACATTCTCACTGTTTACTACAGTGCCCCATGCTGTTGAATTGAATGACTAGGAGTAGTGGAAGATGACACTAGAAAATTAGATTGTGCTGTTTGGAGAGGATCTTGATAAATGGATTCGAGAAGATTAGCAATAAGGAAACATTGAAGATTGTTAAAGGAGGAAATGCCATCAAAGTGGGACTGGAAGATTAAAGTGGAAATAGCAGACAAGTAGAGAGTAGGATGGGAGATATAAAGGGCCTGGATCAGGGTGTTGGCAGTGGGAATGGAAAGGGACACATGCAAGAAAATTTGCAATGAAGGAATCAACAGGATTTGTGATTTGATTGAATTTAGGGCTTGAGGCAAAGGGAGGAGTCAAAACTAGCCCTGAAGTTTCCAGCATGAGGGACTGGAAGAAAGATAATACCATTGATAGACAGACCATTAATAAAATACCAAGACAGGTGAAGAAACTGGCTTAAACTGGGGGCAGATGCTAAGTTATGGACATGTTGACTTTGTGGTCCCAGTACGGATCTGGGAATAAAAAAGCTGGAGTTTAGGAGAAAAGTCAGGACTAAGGAGACAGATTTGTGAATCTGGAGGTCATAGTCAAAGTCATGAGTATGTGTATAAATGACCTTTAAGGCAAGAAAGAGTGTGGAACTTAAATCCAAAGTTGGTAAAGAACATAAACAGGTAATTCACTAAATATGAATGGCTAATAAATTGCACAAAATTTGTCTTTTACCAAATGGATAGTCAGTTGTCCCAGTATCCTACTCTTTCCATTGGAAATTCCTTAATAGTCCTGATTTCCTTATACTTATGTACTTTATTCCTTTGATCTATGTAGCATAAACGGTAATACAAATGCAAATTAAAATGTTTTTTAATTAAAAAAAAAAAAGAGTGTGAAGAGAGAGAAGCCAGAGGGTCAATAATGCCCACATTTAAAATGTGGATAAAGGGTGGATGGATAAAGGGTGAAGACCTCGGAGGAAAGAGACCAAGTAGGAGTAAAGTCATGGAGAAAGAGCTTGAAGGGGAAAGGAATGGTGGACAGAAGGTCACTGAGCTTAAAGACTTAGGAAAGTGACAGGAATTCACAGGAATGTCAATGTTCTTCAGCCAAGGACCACAGGAACACTTGTCGTTGAATGAGTTGGGTTTACTACTTGTTGCTGCGAAGGGTAGCAATCAGGGTTATAGGGTGTCTCAGCAAGAGTTCTAACAAAGAACCTGTTGGAGGATATGGGATTTCACTGGATAACTTTGGGGAGGATCTCAGGAAGCAGAGGTTGGTTCTAGATTGGTGGTGTCAGAAAACAGAGGGCAATTCTGTGATTGAGTATCACAATAAATGTTTATCTGCGGGAAGGCAGCTTTCCCCCACTGCCCCCCACCCCCCATTACTAGTAATTGGTAAGAAGCAGCAATAACGCCTTCAGCAAGAGAGGGGGGTGTTTGGTGTTTTGTGTTGCACAGTGACCTTGTCTAAAGTGGGTGTTCTATGAGGTTTTATGTCCAACAGGAGAACAATATGATTTAGCTGTGAGCGTCAGATGTGTTCTCAGATGTCAGGGGCTGTTCTTTTCTTTCTCAGGTTATTGGTGACTTTTGAGATTCCAATTCTAGTAGATCTGTAGGGAGAAAAAGCAAAATAGAAGTGGCTAAAAGGAGATTCCATGGTGAGGAAGAAGCAGCAGCAATTTCAAACTATTCATTCACTCATTCAAAAGAATTCATTGTCTGCCTATTAAGGCCCAGCTCTGAAGATAAGAGGATTGCTCGGGAGGCCATGGCAAAGCTATTTAAAGATGAAAAAAATCTGTGCATGTTTTTACCTGAGAGGATGGAGCTAGTAAGTAAGGGGGGAGGGGGAGTGATGCCGGCACAAGAGGTGATAACTGAAAAAATACGTTCCTTCAGAGCAAACACTGAGCATTTTAAAATGCTTTTAAAAATGTCTCTTGTTTTTCATTTTGTGTGGGCAAAAAGATCTGTTTGCTTCAAGATTAGGGATAATGATGTGTTTATCCCCATTAACGCCATGCCAACCTCCAACACAGATCCATGGTTCCTCAGATATACAATCCCAAACTTGAAAACTGGCCCCAACCTACCTTTCCAGCCTATCATCTTCCTTCTCAGACTCCACATTCCAGCCAGACTGGAAGGAAAACTCTTCCATCCCAGCCAACACCTTCTATCTAGTAAAGACGGTGTCTTTGCCGGTTCCAGCACCATCTCCTCTCATCGCCTCTTCTGGGTCTCTGCCTGCGATATCCTGTGCATCCTATGAGCTTGACCTCCCTTCCATAGAGCTGTACTTCTCTCCCTCAGCCAAAGCAACTTCTCTGTTCTAGTTCCAAAGCTTTTTGATTGTATCTCCTAGAGCACTTTCACAGTCTGACTTGCACTGTAGATCTTTGTTAAACTCCTTGACGACAGAAAGGAGGTCTTAATTCACTCTAGTATTTGTTCATTCCTCCTCACACTCAGACATAATAGATGATAAATGTTTGCTGTGGAATCACAATACACTGGGGACAAGTGAATCAAATTATCCCAAAACATTAAACTTTTGTTTATAAAGTTAACACTTTTTGACAGATCTATCTATATCTACCGTCTATATCTATCTATCTATCTATCGATCAATCGATTGATATTTCCAATATATTGGTATCCAGTATAACATATATACATATAAATAGATATGGATAGCTATATAGATACAGATATAGATATCTCTCTGTAAAAAGATATAGATATCCTATAAATTAATGAGAAACAATTTAAAGTAGGCAAAGGAAACGGTTAGACAGTTCACATAAATGAAAATTGAATGGCCAGTATATTTATAAGAAATTGTTCAACTTCACTAGCAATCAGGCAAATAGAAATGGATACAAAGAGATACCCATTAGATTTTTAAAAAAATATTTGATGATATATTCTTCTACATACTTGGGGCAGACCACGGTAGTTGTCTACTTAGTAATTACCCGCCTTCTACTTCCTTCTGCTGGCAAAGCCTCAATTTTGTTCTGGATTTCATTCTGCTTAGCCATGTGCTCAAGAAAGGCTACTCCCTTCCCACCCACAGAAAGGTGATCATGGCTGTCTGAGGTTGTCCTGGTGGTTTCTTTCCCTTCAACAGTGATTGATAGGTTTAGGCAAAGGCATGTGACTTCATCCTGGCCAATAACTACCTCTGAGGAAGTCTGTGTGTGTGTGTGTGTGTAGGGACAGGGGATCAGAACTCTGGTAGAGGTTTTATTTATCCATTAGAAGTGATGTAGGGGACAGGCAACAACATCAAAAATGAACAAATGGGACTACATCAAACTTTAAAACTTCTGCATGTCAGAGGAAACAGCAGAGTGAAATGGCAACTTACAGAATGGGAGAAAATAATTGCACATCATATATCTAATAAGGGGCTAATGTCCAGAACATATAAGAAACTTCTAAAAATCAATAACAAAAACAAAAAACAAATAACCTGATTTAAAAATGGGCAAAGGACTTGAAGAGACATTTCTCCAAAGAAGATATACAAATGGTCAATAAACACATGAAAAGATCCTTAACATCACTGATCATCAGGGAAATGCAAATCAAAACCACCATGAGATATCACCTCACACCTGTCAGGATGGCTACTATCAGAAGAACAGAAAATAACAGGTATTGGTGAGGATGCAGAGAAATTGGAACCCTTGTCCTCTGTTGGTGGGAATGTAAATTGATATAACCATTATGGAAAAACAGTATGGAGATTCCTCAAAAAATTAAAAATAGATTACCATATCATCCAGCAATCACACTTCTGGGTATATATCCAAAAGAATTTAAAACAAGATCTCAAAGAGATATTTGTATACTCATGTTCATCACAGCATTATTTACAATAGTCAAGAGGTGCAAACAACCTTAATGTCCATCATGGATAAAGAAAATGTGGTATATACATGCAATTGAATATTATACAACCTTAAAAAACAGAAGAGAATCTTGTCACCTACTATAACATGGATGAACCTCAAAGATATTATGCTAAGTCAGTCACAAAAGGACAAATACTGTTTGATTCCACTCATATGCTGCATCTAAAGTGGTCAAAAGCATAGAAACAGAAAGTAGAGTGGTAGTTATCAGGGGCTGGGAGGAGCAGGAAGGGAGAATTAGTGTTTAGTGGGTATAGAGTTTTAGTGTTGCAAGATGAAAAAGTTCTAGAGAGCTGTTGCACAACAATGTACATTTACAACAACATGCACAAGAATATACTTAATGTTTCTGAACTATACACTTAAAAATTGTTAAGATAGGGGCCAGCCTGGTGGTTAAGTTCATGTACTCCACTTTGGCAACCCAGGGTTTGCAGGTTCAGATCCCGGGCGTGGACCTATGCACTGCTCATCAAGCCATGCTGTGGGAGAGTTCCATATATAAAATGGAGGAAGCTGGGCACAGATGTTAGCTCAGGGCCAATCTTCCTCAGCAAAAAAGAGGAAGATTGGCAACAGATGTTAGCTCATGGCCAGTCTCCCTCACCAAAAAAAAAAAAAAAGGTTAAGATGGGAGCTGGCTCAGTGGCGTAGTGGTTAGGTTTGTATGCTCCGCTTCGGTGGCCCGGAGTTCACAGGTTTGGATCCCAGGCGCAGACCTACACACCACTTATCAAGCCATGCTGTGGCAGGTGTCCCACATATGAAGTAGAGGAGGATGGGCATGAATGTTAGCCTAGGGCCAATCTTCCTCAGCAAAAAAAAAAAAGAAAAAAAATTGATTAATATGGTAAATTTCATGCTATGTGTTTTTTACCACAATTGAAAAGTGATGAAGGGGAGCTTCTACAACTCAACAATAAAAAAACAAACAAGCCAATTCAAAAATGGGCAAATAACTTGAATAGACATTTCCCCATAGAAGATATACAAATGTCCAATAAGCACATGGAAAGATGCTCAACATCATTAGTCATCAGGGAAAGGCAAATCAAACCATAAATAGATATCACCTCACACCCATGAGAAAGGCTACTACTAAAACCCAGAAAATAACGAATGTTGTCAAGGATGTGGAGAAATTGAAACCCTTGTGCATTATTGGTGAGAATGGAACATGGTGTAGCTGCTGGGGAAAACAGCATGGTGGTTCCTCAAAAAAGTTAAACATAGAATTACCATATGATCCAGCAACTCCACTTCTCAGTATTTACCCAAAAGAATTGAATGCATGAACTCAAACAGATACCTGTACACCAGTGTTCATAGCAGCATTATTCACAATAGCCAAATGGAGGAAACAACCCAAATGTCCATCAGGAGATGAATACATAAACAAAATGTGGTATATAGATACAACGGAATTTTATTCAGCCTTAAAAAGGAATGAAGTTCTGACACATGTTGCAACATGGATGAACCTTGAAGACATTATGCTGCGTGAAATAAGCCAGACACAAAAGGACAAATGTTGTATGATTCCACTTACATGAGGTGCCTAGAATAGGCAAATTCACAGAAAGAAAGTAGAATAGAGATTTCCAGGGGCTTAGGGGAGGAAGGCATGAGGAGTTAATGTTTAATGGATACAGAGGTTCTGTTTGGGATGATGAAAAAGTTCTGGAAATGGATAGTGGTGATGGTTGCATAACACTGTGAATGTATTTAATGCCAGTGGACCATAGACCTAAAAATGGTTAAAATGGTAAATTTTATCTTATGTATATTTTATCACAATTAGAAAAAATTTTTTTAAATTATGCAGGGGAGAGAATGCCCTCTTTAACAGCTGGAACTGCTGCAGCCATTTTGTGGCCATGAGGGAAAAATCATCCTGAAGTTAGCAAACCAGGAAAAGGGTTCATAACAACACTTGTGTTGTTGAATTGATGAGACCTGGAAACACCTATTTCCACATTTGTTATGTGAGATTAGAAACTACTTTTTATTTAAGCTATATTTAGATGGATCATCTGTTACTTGCAGTCAGAACACCCTAAACCATAGAATACTTTTCCATAGTTCTGACTTTTTTACAGTGTGTATATTTATAATAAGCAAAAAATTAAAATTTTCTTGTAATGAAGTTAATTTACAAAACTCCACATTTACAGAATCTTAAGAAATACTTTTCACATTAAAATCACTAAATAGCAGGATTATTTTATATAGCAAGCTTCACATGTAATAGCATATGTAAAGTACTTAGCAGTTATCAGACATTTAGGTAATACAAAGTTTAGCTCCTTTCTCCTTCTCTGTTCTTAATGCTTTTTTTAAAATTGAGGTCATATTGGCTTATAACATTGTGTAAATTTCAGATGTACATTATTATATTTCAGTTTCTGTATAGACTGCACTGTGTTCACCACCAATAGACTAGTTTTTATCTGTCACCATACATATGTACCCTTTATTCCTTGCCCCCTCTCCCCCACATCCTCCTCCTCTGGTAACCATTAATCTGTTCTCCACATCTATGTGTTTATCTTCCACATATGAGTGAAATCATATAGTATTTTTCTTTCTCTATCTGACTTATTTTGCTTGGCATTACACCCTCAAGGTCCATCCATGTTGTCATAAATGGCACGATTTTGTGTTCTTTTATGGTTGAGCAGTATTCCGTTGTTTATATATACCATATTTTCTTTATCCATTCATCCATTGATGGGTCTCCTCTTTTCTTAATGCTTTTTAAAATACATTTAAGTTCCCAGAATTATATAAAACTCTGGAATGTATTATACCCCTACCGAATAAAGTAAAATACACCTGTATTATACATACTTTCATAAAAAAGACTTTATGCTTTAATTTTTTGTTCAAATGAACCCAATATCAATATTCTAGGGCTGTGTATGAACGCTCTAAAAGTGAAAGGAATTCCTGGTTATATAATTTGCAACAGCTATTATTTTGAAGGCTCAATCTGCTTTAAAGATTATTGCTGTGACAAGATATTATTTCTTAAATAGTAACTGATCTTTTTTATCCTCTCCTAAAATTTTTTCCTCTTTCTCCCCCCTTGTTTGAGTTGTCTCTTTACTCATTGTATTCAGGGAGGAATATGTCAGGGCAGAGAACAGAAAGAACTTTGATTTTCAAAAGCTTAAGTCTTTGGAGAATAAAGGATTCCCTTCATCCCCATTCTTAACATATATACTTTTTCTGAGTAATGTCTTCCTCCTTTCCTTTGAAAACTTAGATACAAATCCATCAGCATAAATGTTGATTTCCACCCCCCAATTTGACTAATGAAAACGATATCTAATTGTGGTTTTGATTTGCATTTCTAGGACTCCTTGTGAGATTGAATATATTTTCATATGTTTATTGTGATAGATTCCTGATCTCCAGATGTCAAACAACAGGATCAGAACAGAAAGCAAGAGAACAAGGTAAATATAAAACATATTTCATTTGTTAGGCCAATACTACACCAGACAAAGGAAATCTCAAGAAGTTATATCTAGCATGGCGTGTAGATCCTCCCAAATCAAACACTTGCTGTAAAATAAAGTTGCACAGCATGAGAACCAAGATGGAATCTGAGTGCCTAGAGCACTTTCTGGCATATACTAGAGGCTTAATTAATGATGGGGAGAGGAAGAAGACTGAAGCTGGTCATTTAGGAAGCAGTATAGTAGAGTGGTTAAAAGGCTCTGGAGCCAGGGTGCCTGGGTTTGAATCTGTGTATACTGTTTATTTGCTGGGTGACTTTGGACAAGTTACCCAATCTCTCTCCCTGCCTTCCTTTTTCCATATATAAAATAGGGATAGTGAAAGTATTTACTTCACTGGGCTCTTGTGAGGATTAAATGAGTTAATGCACATAAAGGAGTTAGAATAATAACTAGTGCCCGATAAAGTCAGTTACCCACGGCTATTTTTATTTTTCAGCATGGAAAGCTTCATACACAATGCCTCCTTTGAACATGTCTTTGAAGGGTAAGTGGGGTTATAACAGAGACCAGAGAAAGGAGAAGTCCGAGCAACAATGGGACCGGTTCAACATTCTAAAAATATTTGCTGTGCTCCTTCTACATGCCAGGCCCCAAAGAAGACAGAAACTTTAGGTCAGGAAAGAAGCAAAGAACTTGCAGTCAAAACCAGAAGCCCAGGTTGAGGGGTGAGAGGAGAGGGGAGGAGGCACAAAGGTGACATGTCTGTGTCCTTGGCCTTTGGTTTCTGGCTCTGTCTCAGGCCACCTGCTGTTAAGAAGGCCCATGTGAGGTGGGGTGAAGGCCCTACTGTGTTGGGGGAAAGGAGGGGCTGGGAAGAGGAAGGGCTTGAAATGTACCCAATCTTTAAATCATTATTTAAAAAATGTACATCCTCTTTGCTGTCCTCAGGCAAACCTGGGTTTTTCTTCCTAAATGTAACCCTACCTATTCCCCAAATTGCTGAGTTTCGGGAGGGAAGGCTGACAAATGATCAAGTGTGGTAAGAGTTGTGATAGTTGAAGCACCAGGAGCTGTGGAGCAAACCAAGGGCGTGCACAATCCAGACCAAGGGGTCCGAGGAGGCTTCGAACTTGAGGACTTTGCTCCTTCTTTCTCTGTGTAACACATTTCCGTTTCTTTAGTGGATCGGAACCACCCACATACACAGCTCTGTAATCAGCTCCTATTGAATCCAAATCCTTCCATGACCTTATATCCTCTTGCTACTCCTTTACTACTTTGCATGTATTTCTAGCAAAACCCTTAAAAGAATTTGTCTAGACATTCTGTCTACTTTCTCAATTCTCAGACATTCATCCCTACCACATTATGGAAACTGCCCTAGTGAAGGTCAGTAATGACTACATGATATGAAACCTAATGGCTGATTCTCAAGCTTCATCTTGCATGACCTCCCACCAGTGTTTGACATATGGTCAACCTTTTCTTCTTGAAACATTTCTTCACTTGGCTTCTGGGACATCCATTCTCTCTTAGTTCTCTTTCTCCTTCACTGGCCCCTTCTACTCAGCATCCTTGGTGGTCTTCCTTCGAGTGTCCTAGAGCTCATTCCTTGGCCTTCTTTTCCTCTCTTCATTCATTCTCTAGAGGAGCTCATTCAGTTCCATAGCTTTAAATACCATCTCTAAGCCGCCTCCTACAGCCAACTGCCTATCCAATAGCTCCATCTAGGTATCCAATAGGCATTGTCAGCTTAAAGTGGCCAAACAAAATAATTTCCTCCTCCAAACTTGCTGCTTTCCCAGTGTTCTCCATTTCAGTAAATGGATCACCATTTACTCAGTTACTGAAAACAAAGATTTGTAGTCATCCTTGACTTCATTCTTTCTTTAAGTGAAAGTCCTTATAACGGCTAACAAGGTTTTATAAGATTTGCTCCATGCCACACTGGCCTCCTTTCAGTTCCTCAAAAAGCATCAGTTCCCTCTGCCTAAAAAGCTCTTCCCTTCAGTTTTGCATATCTCACTTCTCCTCTTAATTCAGTTCTCTGCTGGTCTCTTACTTTATCAGAGACACCTTCTTTGACTCTGTCACATTCTATCTTCTGATCCTACTATACTTCTTTTCATAGCAGCTATTACTATCCAACATTACATCAAGTTTTTCCTTATATGTGTATACAAATATATAAAGTAACATATAAATATATAACATATATTTATATATTCAAATACATATTTTATATGTCTCTATCTATATCTATCTGTCTGTCTATCTACCTACCTACCTGTGAATGTGTGTGTATATCTTCCCCACTAAAATAGCTCCACTAGGGCAGGGACTTTGTATGTTCATCTGTGTATCCAAATAGCCCTAGAGTGGGCCTAGATCATCACAGAGCCAAAGAGCACTATGAGCCTAGATCATAGCATTTGTTGAGTGGGGAGGACATGATGTGGGATGATGGGCATGATGATTGGAGCATTGCATGAAAGGAGCTGGAGATAATAATGGAAAGCAAGCCAGGTTAGGATATAGGTCCTTCAGAGGAGACAGGACTTTATAACAGAGATATATGTCTAGGCAAAGTGTGGTTTTTGTTTAGGAAAGATATCTGGAGAGAGTGATGGTTCAACACCCAGTTTTGTGGATGGGTTTAAAGGAGACTAGCCTGACTCTCAGCTGAAGAGGAAAGGACTGGCTGAAAGGCGACTATAAGGGATCTGTGGATGGGATCTTTGGGTGGGGCTGAGCATACTGGTAGGTAGGAGGCTCCTTCCCAAAGGAGAGGTGGGAGGGTCAGAGGTCAAAGTATAGGGAAGATACTCAAGAAGTATTAGATCCAACAAGTTGCTACAGAAGGAGGAGTGAATTCAAAGGATGAGAATGAGTCCAGGAGCCCATCTTGTCAAAAGCATAAGGTAAAGGTTGGCATTAGATAGATCTGATGAATGCACTATCTGTATATGTCCTTGTCTGAAAGGCCAGTGAGAACACTGCCAGGCAAGGGGTTATTGGGACAGCTGACCTTTGTACTAAGAGGCCCTAGTTGAGAAAAGCATGGTGTTAAAAGTAGAAAGAGACTAACTATAGATGTTGTGTGAGGAGATCAGTTGACCATTTAAGAGCCTTGATGAATTCAGTAGGATACAGGTTGGTACTTAGTTTTATAGGAGCAAGAGCTAAAAAGTTCCAGTGCTTTCACACTTTATCAGGCTAGGGATAAACTCAGTGGCTTTCAATCATAAAGTTTACTTCTCACTTATGTTACATGTCTATTGTGGATGGGCCACAGCTCTGCTCCATGTCATCTTCACTCAAGGATCAGGCTGACAAAGTGCCCCAGTCTGGAATACGGCCCCAATCTGGAAAGAGTCTATGGCAGAGGGAAAAGCAAGACAATGAATCACAAGCTAGTTCTTAAATTAAAGCTGCCCCTTGGATATCACACATGTCATTCTGTTCATATTCTATTAGTCAAAGCAAGTCACATGCCACTCCTGTATTCAACAGGGCAGGCAGTATAATCTTCCTTCAGGAAGAGGAGGTGAGTAATTATGAACAATCATACAAGCTACCACAGAAGCCATTGAATCTGGCAACTGGGAAATCAAAATGACTTTTGAAAAGAATTTAACTGGAGTGTTGGGTTCTAATGATAATAATAGCTATTATTTACTGATTACTTGCTATATAGTCCACACACTGTGGTGGGTGCTTCACATTTATTATTTCATTTAATCCTTGTTATGAAATACATGTTTGTGTCCCTCAAATTCATATGTTGAAACCTAACCTCCAAAGGGATGGTATTAGGAGGTGGGGCCTTTGGGAGGTAATTAGGTCAAGAGGGTGGAGCCCTCATGATGAAATTAGTGCTTTACAAGAAGAGACGGGAAACAGCATGCTTCCTCTTTCTCCCTCTCTCTCTGCTTCCACCATGTGTGGACACAGCGAGGAGGCAGCCATCTGCAGACTAGGAAGCAGTCTCTCACTAGACACTGGATCTGCACCTTGACCTTGGACTTTCCAGCCCCCAGAACTGTGAGAAATAAATGTTTGTTGTTTAAGCCACTCAGTCTTTGGTAATTTGTTATAGCAGCCTGAGTGGACTAAGACAATCCTTTCCATTACAGAAAGGAAACTCAGGTTTAGAGAGAGAAATGCTGGGTCAAAGTCATACAACTAATAAGTGGTGGAGCAGAGATTTAGGCCAGTGCTGTCTGGCTCCAGGGCCAGTATTATAACCCCTGCGGCTTGAAAGTCACTAAGTGGAGGCAATAGCAAATGTTCGCTTTTAGGAGAAATTTGAGATAGAGAGGATTGTAGGATAGCAGAATATGCCACCACAAAATGTGCTCCCTCGGCATAAGGATTATTTTGAACTGAAGGCAATCGAGAAGAAGCAGATATAAGAAAAGCTTTCTGCCCTCCCCCTATTTGCCTAAAAGTAGAACATAAATTTGTAAAGGTGTCTCCCCTCTTCTCTTTACCAGGAAGGACAAAAGTTAATCACTGGAGACAACTTTAGACCCTTAGCAGCCTGAAGATGGTACCAGAGGAATGTACATATCAAACTTGACTAACTGGCCCTTATCGTCCATTAGTTTCTTCATATACTTGCCTTTGCACAATTTACCATCCTAGAAACTCAAAGTCCTTTTCACTCAAAGTCTTGTCACTTCTCTAAAAATTTATTGTTCTTTTGTTAAGATGTTATATAAGCCCAAGTTCTTACCACCCCTTTGAGTTACTCATCACTAGGTACTCCCGTGTGTGTGTGTGTGATGCACATGTTAATAAACTTCTGTTTGTTTTTCTCTTGTTAATCTGTCTTTTGCTAGTTTAATTATAGGGTCCCAGCCTGAGAGCCTAAAATGGGTAGAGGGAAAAAATTTTTTCCTCTCTTCCGGGATGAATGCTTGAAAAGGAAGCAGGGTCCTGTGAAGATATTTTTCAGGATTGGGCAGGCTGGGTCAGAAGGCAGGGGAAAATCTCCAAGGGAGCAGAGACTGTTAATGCTAGAGAAATTCAGGACAGATGATGAACAAAGTACTTACTTTAATTCTTGATTTGTGCGTATGTGAGCTAATTTGCTTTGTCAGCTATTTTGAGATTTAGGTAACTATTTAGTCAGTTGAGATGGATTAACAGGTGAGAGGAGTTGAAAGGCACTTATTATTTGATGGCAGAATGAAGTAAATTTATTTGCCTTACCTCAGTTTTCCTCTCCCAGACTATTACATAATGTAAAAAATTAAAATGTAAAATTAAGCCACTACATAAAAAAGAAGGAAGTTCTGATACATGCTTCAGCATGGATGAACTTTGAAAACATCATGTCAAGTGAAATAAGCCTGGCACAAAGACATATATTGTATTATTCTACTTATATAAAATATCTAGAATTAAGGCAAATTTCTAGAGATAGAAAGAAGATTAGAAGTTACCAGGGCCTGGGTGGAAGGGGGGGGAATGGAGAGTTATTGCTTAATTGGTGCAGAGTATCTGTTTGGGGTGATGAATATTTTGGAAATAGATAGTGATGATTGTACAATATTGTGAATGTAATTAATGCCATTGAGTTGTACACTTTAAAATGGTTGAAATGGCAAATTTTATGTTATATATATTTTACCACAATTAAATAAAATAGTAAAAAAAGTTAATCCACTAAATTGGAATTAATCCTGTGGTTACATTGAGTTGTTCTTTTTGAGGTGGGAGGGTTTGGATAGATCAGAACAGAAGAATATTTTACAAAATATACAAATTATATTTCCCTGAAGAAGCCACCATACTTTCTACCAAAGAGTATGCAGGATATTATAAGCATTCACGAGACAAGACAAATTGCTATTGCATTAGTAGCTTGAATCATTCTTTATATAGTTTGACATTAGCCACACCCTTCTGACTGAGAAATACTGAGGCTGCAAATATGTAGGTGGTTTTAATTATTATAAAGCTTTATTTAAGCATCAGTAGTGGAGACTTTGTGTATATTACACAAATAGCCATGTCCCTCACCTCTGAGTGGGATATTTTCCTATGCCTTCCCTAAGCCCTAGCTAGAGGCTGCCTCAGAAGCAATCCAGATGATGTCTATATTGAGTAACAAGGATGAGAAGGCAGAATAAAAATCCATGTTTAACCCCAATCTTGAATTCCCTGAAATCAAGCTAATTTGGGCTGATGTTTGGAAATGGTCAAGGTGGTCATTGTCGTACTCAACATTACCGGCAGACAAAGAGAGTCCTTTCTCAGTTCATTAGTGTGGCGTCCATGAATAAATACCTCTGACACAAAAATGGCCTAATTATGGGCCATATAGGGAGTTCATTTTTGTTTTCACTTGAGGAGTACCCTCAGAGTACAGGCCATCACCCAAAAGTGTTTTGAATGAATGTAGTCATTGCTCTTAGTGTTAGGACCTAGGTACAAGCAATAGGCACTATAAATAGGAGTGGTGCCACTGGTTGTCAACATTCATCATATAGACATTTTAGTGGTTTGCTGGCGTGTGTATGGGAGGGTTTCAAATTGGGCAATGACAGTAATAACAGCTTATATTTGGGTAAAGAAGGGGCAACTGAGATTTGGGGGTTTGGATTATAAATAACATTCTAATTTTGGCATGAGAAGGCTTAGCTATGTTCAATATCTGTTCCAACTGGCTGAAATGAGACAAGCCATTGAAATAAAGGAATAATTATGAGCATTTTGTTAATGTAATTAAACAAGGAAGCCATTAGACTGAGGTGGCTCTAAAGCCTTGGTAGCCTACATAAGCAAACTGAAACCCATGCCAGAGTCAGTGCACTGCAAACCAAGGAAACGAACCTTAAGAACAACTAATTACAAACAGCCAACGGGGCTTTCCCAAATAAGGCAACCACTTAAGCTACAGCCAATCAAAGACTTTCTTTGATTTGCCTCCGAATCTTCTCCATAAAAACCTTTCCCCTAGCTCCTGTCAGTGGAGCGCTCCTAACCATTTGTGGTTTGGGGGTGCCCAATTTGAATTCAAATAAAGTATTCAAAATTTTAATGTACCTCGTTTTTTCAACAGTTCGTTGAGTGCTTTCCACGTGGTAGATCAAGTTCTGTAAAAGCATGATTCTTTAATTGTTAAACTCATAATTCTCAAGTGACTAGATAATGAGCGTGTGTTAAAGTTTTATTTAACACAAATGGAAATAAATGAAGACCACTCAAATGAGAACAGAGACTTACAGAGCTTACCATAGCAAGGGAGTCAGCCACCATCATGTGTGTTTGGCAGAAACTCAAACACAATCAGGGAAGTGGGAAGTTTTATAGTTAAAAAAAGGATGTTTCTGGTATGTTCTGATTAAAGGTTGTTGGCAGAGGAAGCTGGAGGTGGAGTAACTAGAAGTGGGGCATCTATGTGATTCGTTTGGGGAGTGTATTTTTCTCTGGTTGATCTTGGGGTGTGTGTGTGTTGGGGGAGAGGGGTCTAAAATAGGGAAGTTGGCAGCCTTTGAGCAAATCCTGAGCAGTCTGAGCTGATTGCCTCAGAGGTTGTGGCTTGGTTTCTTATTTGGGTCAGAGTTTTATTATCATATGTGGTCTAGCCATTGTCTATTTGTATATTAAATCTCTCACTCATTAATAAGGGAGCCAGCAGAATGATAGAACTGATTCCATGAGGATATGAGAAACTGGAATTTATATAATCATTGATGAAAGGAATGATGAAATAAAAATTAATAAATTGAATCAAAACTGACTCCTGTATCTCAGGACAATGCAATTTTAACCTTTGGGATTATTTTTTGTGCTGGATACCTGCTCTTTCTCCCCATTACACCTCATCATTTTTTTTTTTTACCAGTTAATCTCTGACTATACTGGGTTGTAAAACCTCTGGGCCTTAATAAATTGTTGCTCAAACTAAGTTTCGTTTCCTAGGGGTTCCAGATGATTATCAAGTGAGTTTATTACAAAATCCTAGAATGAAACTAATTTTTAAAAGCCAATTTTTAAATGCTACTCATACAATCATCTTTTGGCTTTACTTCCAAGTTTTGAATAAAAATTCATGTATTATCTCATTTAATCTTCACAACAGTCCACTGCAAGTAACCCACTGTGCTAGTACAATTATTATGCTCATTTCCCAGTTGAGAAAACCAAGACACAGTTAAGTAACTTGAGAAGTAATCAGTATTGAGTAATTAAACGGCAGCTGCAGAATAGTTGAGCATTGGCTATGCTGCTGTTTTGGGTTATAAGAGTGAAGATAGGACAGCCCCAGGAAATCTGACACACTCCAATCCACTGCAGGCTGTGAGCAAGGCCAATTATCTTTTTCGTCGCTTTATTTCTACCCCTTTACGTTGCTACTGAGCCCGAAATCCTTTTCTAAGAGAGTACACAGATGTGGTGGTTGGGAGTTCAGAAACGGCTTCACGTCAGGATTTGCCTCCGTTAGCTGTGCTGTCTTGAGCAAGTTGAGCTTGACCGGGCCTCTTGTTTTCCCACTTGTAAGAGAGCGCTGGAACAATGTGCTTTGAAGTTTAGGCGCTGGTGAGCGGCATTTGACGTAAAGTCACAAAACACCTGGTAGGCAATGACTTGAAAAATCGCGTCGCCACTTGGATTAAACAGATTCCAGAGCACGCTGGAGAAGGATCTAGTAACTTTAAATTTCTGTAAAAGAAAGATTTCCTCCATCTTAGCGGCCCCTACTTGCCTCCTACCTAAGCCCGGTTCTCGGCCCCGCCCCCAGCCACCCTCGCGTTGTCAAGGAGATCCGGGACGCCCCAGCTGGCTGATTCCTCACCTGCTAGCGGGGCACGTGATGACGCGTGCGCGTTGTCCACGGCGGAGACGCCGCGGTGGCTGCCGGGACTGAGCTCCTAGCAGCCAGATCAGGAAGTGGCGGGCGGAGCCCCGGGTTGAGACGCCGCCTCAGCTCCCGCCGCCGCCGCCGCCGCCGCCGCCGCCGCCGCCGCCGCCAGTGCCGAGACCCCGACCTGGCGGGGCAGCGCTGGGCATGCGCGCGGGCAGGCGGGGGCGCTGACGAGGAGCAGGAAGCGGTGGCCACGCCGGCGTGGGCGGCTGGTTGAGGCGGCGGCGGGTCGCGTGGGGCGGCCCTTCTCCCTCAGGTAGGGGCTGCGGCGGCTGGGTGAGGGGCGCGGAGCCCCGGCCTGTTGTTCCTCGGGACGCCGCCTCCCGCGGGGCGAGCGTGTCTTCCACCCCCGGGAGGCTGGGGCCGCCGTGCCCTACGCGAAACACCTAAACACTGTAACAACTTCTTGGGAGCATTGTCTTTTAGGCCGGAGCTTCATGGAGCAAACTTTTGGGTTGGAAAGAGGGGAAATCGGCAGTCCGAGAGCTGACGGTGCCTCTTCGTAGCCCCCAAGTTTACATTAGCCGAGTGAACCATGTGTGTGGAGTTTGGGGAACCACGGAGTCCCACCAAGTAGAGGCTGTGATTTAGATGCTCCTTCACGGACTGTTTTTTTAAGCTACCTTGTAATGATTCCTAAACTTAAGTTATAATAGTTGTTTTTGGAAAGTCTGAAGACGTTTTCCCAAACAAAAGATTGCGTCCACCTCTACATTTCTGTCATTTTAGAGGGAAGCAGTCTCTTTTCTCAGCTGGCGTCTACTTAAGGCAGCGGTCTTAGGTGCCCGGGGCCCCTCTGAGGCTTCGGCAGGGAAAGAAGCAAAAGGGAGGAAAAGTAGAAAGGTGGAAAGAACGTGGGCTTTGGAGCCAGAAGATTCTGATTTAATTTTTGGCTTCTCAGTGTGCATCTGTGGAGGAACACGTGTACTCGTTGAGTTGTGGCGGTGGTGGGTTTTTTAAATGTAAAATGGGCATAGTGATGTGGCCTGTCTGCTACACCGGACAGTGCATGTAAAACTCTACAAATACTGAGTAGTCTTCTGAGAAGGAGGAGGAAAAGTTAGGTGATGGTGACAGGCAGACATTAAGCCTTGTGCTCTAGGTGCCATTGAACGGGACCTGTGCCACACAGGTCACCTTTGTTGTAGAGGCTTTTACCTTTACCATCCATTTCAGGTCTGGAGTATGGAGCACTTGAGTTAGGAGTCAGGATATTCGGGTCCTGGCCCGGGTACTTCCAGCTGTATGACCTTAACTGTAGCTCTTCACTTCAGATTTCACATACTAAAATAGGAATAAAACTAAACCTCATAGAGTTGTGAGGATCAAATGCTGCAAGCATTTAGGTCTTTGTGATCCGTTAGGCTTTTATTTAAATTTGTGTTGAAATCATGATTAAAAGCCTGGATTGATTACCTGTCTCTACAAGGTGAAATAAACAGATAAAATGTTTCCCATTTTAGGCTTGTTGCCCCCACCTTACCACTTGTGAATTCTCCTTTCTTACTGCCACACTTGCCGTCCCCGCGAGACTGTCTCTTACCTTCCTCACCCCAGTATAATATCATGGTTATTTTTCAGATCCGACTCAATATAGTAGTATTGAAATAACATGTATTTTTATAGCTTTATTATTTAAAAAGTCGCTTTAGGGGCCGCCCGGTGGCGCAGTGGTTTAGTCCGCGCTTGGCAGCCCGCGGTTCGCGAGTTCGGATCCCGGGCGCCCGCCGACGCGCTGCCTGTCAGCCACGCCGGGGCGGCGTCCCATATAAAGTGGAGGAAGATGGGCACGGATGTTAGCTCAGGGCCAGTCTCCCTCAGCAAAAAGGGGAGGATTGGCAACAGATGTTAGCTCAGGGCTGGTCTTCCCCACAAAAAACAAAAAAGAAAAAAAAAAAAGTCGCTTTAACATTTCCTCATTTTATTCTTACAGTTGGGCTAAAGGTAGACAGCATTGATAGTATCCTCATTTTACTTAAAATAAAATTGGATTTAGAGAGGTCTAGTGGATTGCCTCGGATCAGTTGCTGTTGGGGTTAGAACTGAGGGGAGAAGGCAGGTCTTTGATTTGAGGTCCAGTGCCAGTGACTCTTCATTACTCAACTGAAGTTTACTCTGATTATTTCTTATCAGTGCTTATATTTTTAACTTTTAGCACTCTAAGTCATATTTTATTTTCATTGCTTTTTAAGTGAGGTGCTCACTGTGTTCATGTTCTCACATGTAAGCTGCTTTAAGGCAATGGTTTATTTTCCAGAACTTTTCAAAGCTTGGAGTACAGTGCCTCACAAACAGAAGACATTTAATAAAGGCTTGTGAAACCAATAACAATGAGGCTGGAGCAATTTAAAGATGTTTTCTGTTCATTATTCGTTTAACAAATATTGAGCTACTCTCTGCTTGAAAGGCTTTCAAAGTATAAGATAGAGCCTTTTCCTCCAGGGCCTTCCTTCCCCATTTATGAACACTAGTTTTAGCAGTGCAAAAATAATTTACATAGTCAGCTTGTACACTTCCTAGAACCTCCACAGGGTTCTAGGGAGAGTTTAGATGAGAGAGGAACGTTTTTAATTATTTGTGACCTGTGGCTTCCCTGATTGTACTGAAGTTGCTTAGAATTGTAGTTTTAGAACTGGGATAAAACCCGAAGAGGTCTAGCCCCACCTCTCTCCAAATCAGGAATTTTCTGTAGATATTTCTGACAAATATTAATCCAACCTCTTCATCATTTAATGATAGAGAGTTCACTGGTTTTAAAACATATATTTTCATTTATAAGCAGTTCTGATGGTTCTTTTTTTTGCAGTGAGTCTGCCTCCTAATTTCTGCCCAGTAGTCCTGATGTTATTTCTAGAGCAGTGTTGTCCAATAGAAATACAGTGTGAGCTGCAAGTGTGAGCCACACATGTAATTTTTTTTTTTTTTGTGGGGAAGACCAGCCCTGAGCTAACATCTGTTGCCAATCCTCCCCTTTTTGCTGAGGAAGACTGGCCCTGGGCTAACATCCGTGCCCATCTTCCTCCACTTTACATGGGACGCCACCACGGCATGGCTGACAGGCAGTGCGTCCGCGGGCGCCCGGGATCCGAACTCGCCAACCGCCGGCTGCCAAGCGCGAACTAAACCGCTGCGCCACCAGGTGGCCCCCACACATGTAATTTAAAATTTCCTAATAGCCATATTTTTTTTAAAGTATAAAAAAATTAGGGGAAATTTTAATATTTTTTTAACCCAGTATATTCAGAATATTATCATGTTAGCATGTAATCAATCGAAAATATCTCATTGGTAATTTTAAAAGTTCTTTTCTTTGTACTAAGTCTTTTAAATCTGACATATTTTACGCTTAGAGTCCATCTCAACTCCAGCCCCATTTCAGGTGCTCAGTAGGCACATGTGGCCAGTGACTACCACATTGGGCAGCACAGTTCTAGAGCTTTAGAGAATAATTCTGTTTCTCTTTACTAATGCCTAGTAAAGTGCTTGGCACATAATAGGCACTAATTAAAGATTTTTTGAGTCAATGAGTAAGTGAATAAATACAAGTGCTAGATAACTAATAATAAAAGATAATTTTGTTTGGAAGTAACTCTTGTTGAGACCTATGGATTTGGCATGTAGGTTTGAGTGACTAGAATCTGTGTTAAAGATAATTATTTTTATCTTTGTAGCATTATGGATCCAAGCCTGTTGAGAGAACGGGAGCTCTTCAAAAAACGAGCTCTTTCCACTCCTGTAGTAGAAAAACGTTCGGTATCTTCTGAATCATCATCGTCATCATCGAAGAAGAAGAAAGCAAAGCTAGAACATGGAGGGTCATCAGGCTCTAAACAAAATTCTGGTTAGTAAAACTGACTCTTTAGTTTTTATCTTTCAGGAAACCATTTAGTCATGGCAAGTTCATTTTTCAGTTCAACATTCACATTGATTGTTAGGTATTTTGTTAAGTATAAGGGATGAAATGATAAGAATCTTTTGCTCTTAAGATGTTAATAGTCTTGTGTAGTAGTTAGAATTTAGGTTATCTTTCAAAGAAAATAACTTCATGGAGGTTTAATTTATGTACTACAGTTCACTTGTTTTAAGTGTACAACTCAGGTTTTTAGTCAATTTAGAGGTTGTGCAACTGTTACTACAATCCAGTTTTAGAACATTTCCATCACCCCCAAAAGATCCCTTATGTCCATTTGCAGTCACTCCTTTTTCCCACCCAAGGCCCAGATAACCATCATCTACTTTCTTTTCTACTATATATTTGCCTTTTCTGGCCATTTCATATAAATGGAATTGTACAATATGTGGTCTTTAGTGTATGACTTTTACTTAGCTTCTATTAAGTTGACCATGTTATTCTTGTTTTTTATTCTGTTAACATGGTATATTGCATGAATTGATTTTCATATGTTAAACTAACCTTGCATCGCTTGAATAAATCCTACTTAGTCATGGTGTATAATCCTTTTTATTTGTTGTGGGATTCAGTTTACTGATATTTTGTCCAGGTTTCATCCATGTTGTAGCATATGCCAGTACTTCATTCCATTTTATTGCTGAAGAGTATTCTATTGTATGGATATACCACAATTTGTTTATCCATTTACCAGTTAATGGACATTTGGATTGTTTCCACTTGTTGGCTATTATGAGTAGTGTTACTATGAACATTTCATGTAGAAGTCTGTGTGAGAACATGTTTTTTTTCCTCTTGGGTAGAGACTTGAGAGTGGAATTTCTGGGTCATGTGGTAAATTTACGTTTAACTTTTTAAGGAACTACTGAAATGGCTGTACGATTTTACATTCTCACTATCAATGCGTGAGAATTCCATTTTTTTTCTCATTCTTTCCGAGACTTGTTATTCCTTGTCTTTTTGATCATAGCCATTCTAGTGGATGTGAAGAGGTATCATTGTGGTTTTAATATGCAGTTCCCTAATGACTAATGATGTTGAACATTATTTCATGTGCTTATTGACCAATCATGTGTCATCTTTGGTGAAATGTCTATTCAGATTTTTTGCCCATTTGAAAAAATTGGATTGTCTTCCTCTTGATTTGTAAGAGTTCTTTATATATTCTGGATGTGATTTCTTGATCTGATATGATTTGTGTTCTTGGTGTCATATCTAAGAAATCTTTGCCTAACCCAAGGTCATGAAAATTTACTCCTATGTTTTTCTTCTAAGAGTTTTATAGTTTTAGCTCTTACAATTAGGTCTACGATATATTTGAGTTGATTTTTTGTGTATGGTTTACCATAAGGGTCTAAATTCATCTTTTTGCCTGTGATTATTCGTTTGTTTTTGTGCCATTTCTTGAAAAGACTGTCTTTCCCCATTGATTTGCATTGGCACCCTTGTTGCATATCAGTTGACTATAAATGAATGAGTATATTTCTAGAATCTCAGTTTGGTTCAGTTGACTCATATGTCTATCCTTATGCCAGTACCATACTCTCTTGATTGCTGTAACATTGTAGTTAAGTTTTGAAATTGGGAAGTGAATTGGGAAGTCCTTCAATTTTATTCTTGTCTTTCAAGATTGTTTTGTTTTTTCCTGAATCCTTTGCGTTTCCATATAAAGTTTAGGATGAGCTCATCAATTCACATCTGTAAAAGAGCCAGCTGCAATTTTGATAGGGATTGCATTGAATCTGTAAATCAATTTGGGGAGAATTGCTACCTTAACAATATTAACTCTTCTCGTCAGTGAATGGATATCTTTCCATTTACTTAGGTTTTTAATTTCTTTCAACAGTGTTTTATAGTTTTTAATGTATAAGTCTTACACTTATTTTGTTAAATTCATTCCTAAGTATTTTATTCTTTTTGGTTATTGTGAATGTAATTGTCTTTTTAATTTGATTTTTGGATTGTTCATTGTTAGTATATAGAAATATGATAGATTTTTTGTACATTGATCTTGTATTCTGCCACATTGCTGAACTCATTAATTATTTCTAGTTTTTTGTGTGGATTTCTTAGGATTTTTTTACATACAAGATCATGTCATCTGTGAATAAGAAGAGTTTTATTTCATCCTTTCCAGTATGAATGCCTTTTATTTCTTTTTCTTGTCTGTCTGGACTGGCTAGTTTGATGTTGAGTAGAAGTAGTGGGAATGGACATCTTTGCCTTGTTCCTAATCATAGGGGGAAAGCATTCAGTCTTTCACTATTATGTATAATGTTAGCTGCAGAGTTTTTGTAGATGCCCTTTATCAGGTTGAAGAAGTTCCCCTCTATTTCTAGTTTGTTGAGAATTTTAAATCATAAATGGGTATTGGGGGGCCGGGCTGGTGGCGCAGCACTTTAGTCTGCTCTTTGGCAGCCTGGGGTTTGGGTGTTCGGATCCCGGGCGCTGGCTGACGCACTGCTTGTCAGCCATGCCGTGGCAGCATCCCATATAAAGTAGAGGAAGATGGGCACGGATGTTAGCCCAGGGCCAGTCTTCCTCAGCAAAAAGAGGAAGATTGGCAATGGATGTTAGCTCAGGGCTGGTCTTTCTCACACACACACAAAAATAAATGGGTATTGGATGTTGTCAGATGGTTTTTCTGCAGATATTGAGATGGTCATATTGTTCTTGTTCTTTGTTAATGCAATGTATTACATTAATTGATTTTCAGATGTTAAACCAACCTTGCATTCTTGGAATAAATCCTATTTGGTCATGGTGGATAATCCTTTTTATTTGTCGTGGGATTCAGTTTGCTGATATTTTTATAGGATTTTTGTGTCTCTGTTTGTGAGTGATGTGGTCTGTAGCTTTCTTTCCTTGTGATACCTAGCAGGGTATTTCTGGCCTCATAAAAGATTTGTGAAGCGTTCCTTTTTCCTCTGTTTTCTGGAAGAGTTGTGAAGGTTTGGTGTAATTTTCTCTTTAAATGTTGGATAGAATTCACTAGTGAATTCTGAGCTTTCCTGGGGCTGAGCTTTCCTTTGTGGGAAGCTCTTTGTAGAAATTTCTTCTTATAGATGTGTTCAGATTTTCTGTTTCTTCTTGAGTTAATTTTGGTACTTTGTGTCTTTTTAGGAGTTGATCCATTTCGTCATCTCCATTTTGCAAAGTTTTTCAAAATATTCCTTTGCAATCCTTTTGATTTCTGTAAGGTCAGTAGTGATAATGTTCCTCTCTTTCATTTCTGATTTTAGGCATTTGTGTTTTTTTTCTTGGTAAGTCTAGCTAAAGGTTTGTCAATTTTGTTGATGTTTTTCAAAAAACCAACTTTTGGTTTCACTGATTTTTCTCTGTGTTTTTATGTTTTAATTTCAGCTGTTTCCGCTTTAGCATTTATTATTTCCTTCCTTCTGCTTATTTTGGGTTTAGTTTACTCTTAGACGGTTATCTTTTAAACAACAAAGTCAGTGCAACTTAGTTCACAACAGAAATTCTTTACCTACTTTAAAATGTAGTAATAATAACCTTTGTTGATGTCATCTTGTTAGATGTTCTTCAAGCTGTTTTACTAACTGATGTTAAAGCCGAACTAATCTTATCAAAATAGACCTATCATTCTTATTAGCACATACATTAGGTTTGATTACCTGTCATTCCAATGAAATTTACATTGAATTCATGGTAAACAAAATTTTAAAAATTGTTTTAAACGTTAACACAAACCTACTCTTAGAGCTAGTCTTTTTGATCTGCTTAAGAATATCTTTGCTCCAAATCTCAGTGGCTTAAAAGAACAAAGGTTTGTTTCACTTTCATACCATATGTTTATCATGTGTTGGCAGGGCTCTTAGCTCATTATAGTCACTCAGGGACCCAGGCTGATAGAGTAGCTGGTATTTCAAATATTGGTTTGTAGAGGGAGAAAGAACTGTGGAAGATCTTGCCTGGCAGTTAAATGCTCTGGCTTAGAGGTAATACACATCACTTTCTCTCACAACTCATTGGCCAGACCTAGTCACAGGGCTATACCCAGCCACAAGGGGTTTCATGAGCTTAGAAAGAGTAGAGCTGGAAATACTGGGTATAAACACTAAAGACTACCATACCACCCTAGTTCAGATCACCATCGTTGGATTGCCCTATTAGCTGCTTACCAGGTCTCCTGGTTTAGCTTCCCTACTGTCCATTCTCTGTACAGCAGTCAGTGATTTTTCTAATCATAAATCTGATGACATCACTTTGCTCAAGCACTCAATACGTATTTGTTGAATGGCTAAATAAATTCCAGGGTAAGGTAGGGAAAAGTTGATAGTGTACATTATCAAAAAATCCAGTTATTAAAAGACTTGTCTGCTTCCCATCTGTGGTAAGGCCATTTACCGTTTTAACGTTCAGACTGTTACCGTTTATGAAAATGGGGTTTTAGCAGTGCTCAGAATAACTTCTGGTTACTAAAGTATTTTATATACCTTGGTTTCACAAGTCCTTTGAAAGTTGGTTACATTATTTGTGTTTGTTTCTGATGTTAGAAAAATATAAAAAATATTTTGTCGAAAAGTGATTTCAGATTGGCAATTAGGGTTCTCTAAATTGAAAATAACAAATATTTATTTTTCACTTCACACATCAGATATTTTCTATTTTGCCATAAATTTCAGTAGCTTCGTAATAATCTATTAAGTTGGTGTGCCACATTTAGTTAAAGGCTGTTATATTTTTTGTTATTTTGAGTAATGCTGTTGTTAATATCTTTTTATCTTGAGCTTTTTTTCTTTTGAACTAACTTCTCAGGATAAATGTCCAGGAGTGGCATTTCTGGTCTAAGGGCAGTAAAATAAAACTGAGAAATAAAACTGCCATATTTCTCTTTTTTTCGGGGGGGGCAGTGAGGAAGACCCTGAACTAACGTCTTTTGCCAATCTTTATTTTGTATGTGGGACGCTGTCACAGCATGGCTTTATGAGTGGTGAGTCGGTCTGCGCCCAGGATCCAAACCCATAAACCCTGGGGCTGCCAAAGTGGAGTGCTGTGCTACTGGGCTGGCCCCTCTTTTGACTTTTTTTGCAGTCTTTTCTGCATTGGGTATCTTAGCCCCTGAAAGTATGAATGTGAGAAGCAAAATGAAAGAATAAGCTCAAGAAATGCACTTTAGGGGGTGTACTAGTAAATTTTAGTTTGAAAATAGTCTGGCCCTTTTTAGACCAGGTATTTCTTACTAAACAGTAAGTCAATTTAATGAAAATTTTATGCACATATACTTGTGACCCTTCTGAGTATTTTGAGACTTTCTTTACACTAATCCTATATAAAATTTAAGTCTTTAAAAATGTATAAGTTGCCAATAAACTAGAAAATATTTCATTTTAATAAGTAGGGACATTATAAGTGGAATTATTTACTTTGGACTTAGAGAAGCATTTTAAATTGCATTTTTATTAACATAACACGTTGAGCATAGTACTCTAATTTTTAGTCCACGTGACTTGTTTAGGTATAAGTCATTTTGGCATCTGTAGCCTTGCTTAATGTTTTCCAGTTTGCCTTTTGCTGCCTAGTATTGAATTTTACGAATCTTTTATCCAGTTTTTGATGTGCCATTTTAAATAGATTGGTAAATTACTCACATTTGTGAAGTTTTACTGTATATTTAATGAAAGGAATTCACAGACAAAAAGTGCATATTGAACTTGTTTTTCCCTTCTAGTAGAAATCTTTTAATCAATCAAAGTCAGAGTCAGTTATGTAATAACAGTTGGCCTCAAGAAAATTTTTTTGTTTCCTCAGTAGTGGAAGACCATTTTCAAAGATTTTGTTCACCTTATGTGGAGTGCTAGACCACTTCAATTTCACGTTTTCTGATGTTGTCCATCATACTTCTAAGAGGGTTAGGTTCACTTTTCAAGTCTTTCACAGTTTTGTTTTTTACACAGCAGCAGCAGTCAAGCACTTCATAAAGGAAAGCCAACACCACCAAAGATACCACTGTAAATATAAATAAAAGCAGAATGACAAAACAGGCAGTGTTCCAGTTATCATGGAAAGGGTAAATTTTTTGAACTTGAAAGCCGAGGTACTGATAAACAGATGTAGTGGTTTCATTCCAGAGGCTGGAGCTCAGGGAGGCCATTCTTAGAGATTCCACTTTCTGTGTTGCTCTTTTGAATCTATAAAAAGGTAGAAAATGAATATATATGACCAAACTCTACAGATTTGTCAATTCAAATCTCAATACTAAGATTTGTTAGTAAATTTTTATAGGCAACATGAGTCTTCCCTGTTTTCTGCCAGAATTAATGCTTGCATATTTTTGAATTTTTTTATATTGATGCCAATGTACACTGTAAACCATGCTATATATAATTTTTATGTGTATTATTTGTTAGACAAGTATTTATGTTTAAGATTGTATCATATACAGAAATTAACTGCTAGTGGAAGGGAAAAAGAGGCAGCTGAATTGGTTTAAAATTTGACTAAAGCAGTGGTCAGAGCTATTGTCTACAAAACAAATCTAAGTGTTTTAAGGTCATGTTCTTTAAACTGCCCCTGGAAAATGGAAAAGCTTTTCTCAGTACCTTTGTGGATCCTCCTTACCGTGTTGGTTCAGTATATTTCTGTCTCCTATTTCCACTCCTTTAAACTTTGAGGACAGGTGACCTGAATCAGGAAATAGTGGCTGAGTGAAAAATAGTAGAGAAAGAAAAGCCAAATTTTCAGAATAAGGATAATAAAATTTTAGGTTCAAGTTGCCTATGAAGAGACCTTAATCTTAGGATTTTTTGTTATGTATATGATAATCATAAATATTTCATATACTTAGATGACCTATGGACACAGATTTTTAAGAAACAAATTCAATGCCCCGAAGGTATCAACTATTAAATTGTTATTCCATTTCACAAAATTAGCCAATGAGTTAAACTTTCAATATTCATGCATTGTTTTGCTCTTGTTGACCTCATACTTGTTAGGCCTTAAATGGGACCATAATGATTGAAGATTTGATAGTATTAAAAACAAATGAATTTTTAGTATCTGGATTTTTCAGGAATATCTTTTTAAACTTATTTTTAAAAATTACAAAATATGTAGATACTACATTTCAGGTTTATGTTGTAAATGATGACAGTTTGCCTCTTATGAGTGAATACACTCATAATTGATGAGCAATTCAAAACATTCACTCTTTAGTTAGCTTCTGGGCATATCTGAAAAAAGTAAACCCTGTAATATGGAGTCATTTTCCACCTTAAATTTAATGTGATTTATTCTTTCAGAGTACAGTAGAATGCTTCAAATTTGTGTTAGGTTTAGGGTAAAATCTAAAACTTACTTGGATTAGGCATAATTAGACATGCAGAAAGATACCATTAGGATTTTCTCGTATTCTGAGACTGTATTTTTGAAATTAAAATGTAAATTTATATTAAGCAAATGATGTAAATATGCCATATGAAAAGTAAGAGAAAATAGTAAAAAAAAAAAAAAAAAGAACAGTGCATACTTTTGGATCCCCCAGCCCCTTTAAAATTTCGTTATAGGAATGGGATGTGTTAAAGTGAATAACCATATTTGTTTTTAGTTTCTTATTTTTGATATATTCCCTTCATCTATTTTTCCTCCCATTTCAAAGGCCCTAGTGTAATATTTATGGGGATAGGACTTGGAACTGTTCTGGAACCTTGAATTGCCAGATCAGGATAAGGTTATGCTTTTGCTCTATATATGGTAAAAGCCCTTGAATTGAATTCTCTAGTGCCTTTAAGCATATCACTTTGAAATTTGATCAATTAATCATAATGGCCTTTAAATATAGAGCAACTCACTCAGCACTGGAACTCTGAGACAGGCCATCCTCTAGTCCGTTTGGGTAAAAAGCAATAAGCCTCCATCTGTGCTAACTATAGATATATTACCAGTAAAATGTAGGCTGATTATGGTGTTAAAACAATGTGGGTGGTAGGGATTTCTATTACAATTTACCTGAAATTTGAGTTACAAGTAAACTGTTTTTTTGACAAAGTTGTTTTTATTTTATCTGACACTTTTTTGGGGGTCCCGAATTTTGTGTAGCAAGCAGGAATGTTTTCTAGGTAATTAACCCCGTTGTGCTGAACTTGGAGAGATCTAATATCTTCTTAGCAACCTTTAGGCTTTGTAAGGGATACTCTTTTCGTGTTAGCTGAACACTTGGTAAGAAATAGAAGGGATAAAAATTTTGAAGAAAAATCCTTTAAAATTTAAATAGATTAACCAGCAAAGAAAAGGACAAGAGTTGGTCTTTAGGTCAGTATGTATAGCTAATATCCTGGAATGCTAGCATCTATTAAATAATGATATTTTCATGCTTGAATATTATAAAATTATAAATTCGGTTAGTAATTGATTCTAACTTTTAGTAGTCATGAACGTTTACTCTTAGACATGAAAATAATCATATTACCTCAAAAGGTACCATGCCCTCCTCCCTTAACCAATTCTTCTTAGGATATATTTTTATTTTAAAATGTAATTTACAAAAAAGATTTACTAGGTATTTATTTTGAGGATCAGTTTAAGAATAACTTTAATATTATGTTGAAATACTGTGATAAATGTATATTCTTGTGGCATATAAAAAATGAAAGGCTATTTAAGGTTTTCATTTAATAATAGCATGACTTGTATATTACAGTAATATAGACATTAAAATTTTACTGTAAGGAATTATTTTAATTGTTGGGAAAGTCTAAAGCTCTATAAATGATCTCTTTGGTTACAGTATAGTGCAGTTTACGTGATACCTTTATGGTCTTTTTTAATATAAAAATCACAGTTGTGATAATTTCTTGACATTCTCTGCATCTACACTCAAAGTCAAATAAAAAACAGTTTTGAACTATTTTCTCCTATTTGTTAAAATACAGAAAACTTTCCTGTAACTGCTCTTTACTAGCGAATATAATTTGCATGTAGAATCAGAAAGCTTTAGTCCAGGATTCGCTTTTAGTCTAGATTTTTCTTTAAGAAAAATCCTTTGTTAAGACAGACCAAACTGCTGAGATGAAATAGCTTAGAGAAAATGAAATTAGCAAGTAACCACTTAACATCAAATACTTATGGTTTACTCTAAGGTCTGGATATAGTTCAGGTTCATAGACAATGTCATGAATTTTCCATTAAGGCACAGATGGTAAGGATGATTATCAAATAGCACAAGGCAGTCTTCATATTTTCATGATAAAATTCTGTCAAGCAATGAAATGAATACATTGTTTTTTTGGGTCTTTCGTAGGAACAAAGCTTTCTGCTTGGTTTTTATGGTAAAATATTTTTATATTGCATCATAAGTACATGTATTACTAAATGAAAAAGATCATATAAACCTACCTCTTGTCTGAAAGGCTGCTATTGAAGCGATGGTCTCGTCTGTTTGTAATGCAGTCTAGTGCACAGCCAAGATGGAGCTGTGCTTCTATTGGTTGAACCACAATGCAGCTGACAGTTTCCTCTATGTTCATTTGCATTAAGTCCTGCCACCCTTAAGAGTAAATCATTCATAAACTTGAATAGAGCTGTCTGGGATATCACCTGTCACCCCTTTTTCTTGGCTTATTTTTTTCCTTAAGCTAACTTCCTGCGTAGGAGTTGGTAACAAATTGATGATCCCTTAGTGTTTAACTGTAAAATTTCAGATCCTTCAGTGAATATATCAGTGCTAGGGCTAGGAGGTAATGTTGAGAGAGGTGGTAACCTAGGAAACAAGCAGTCCAGGTTTACCAGCTTGATTTTCATCCAGAAGTGTGCATGAAATCTTGTAAATGCTTTTTCTCTTTTCTTTCAATACTTGTGTTTTATATAAATCTTGCTCTCTGGATGTGATTATTTCCATGTGGTATTTTGATTTAGGAGAAATTCTGAGGGAAAAGAAGTAAGGTTTTCAGCTCTACTAGTTGGGAGAGGGTTGGTTTTGGTAGGTACACCACCTACCTTAAAAAAGCAGTCTGTGAAATTTAAATGGCATAAGAATCCTCAGCTGGATGTTTAGAGATAGAATGTTCTTATGTATGGTATGTTATTTAGAATTGTAGTCTAACAGAATCAAGGTTTTTAATTATGGGAGTGGCTATTATAACAACAGCAGGCTGGGTAAATGCTCGCTATGCAGACTTATTTTTTTTAATTATAGATAAGTCAGCACATTAGTTTCTGGAGCCATAAAGGGATTCATGGAAATATTCTTATTACAGTCATTCATTTATTCAACTAACATTTATTGAGTGTTGACTATGCCTGGCACTGAATTAAATGCTGGAGACCCCATGGTAAACAAAACTGTATGTGGTTCATGACTGGCCATTTGTATGGTGCTTATCCTTAACGTATTGTCATCTGTTTTTCATAGTCTTGTGCCAGTTAGTTGTTTATATAGTAGCGTAGGATAAACTTAATATTATTTTACTAAATTTAAACAAGAAAATATTAATTGTGCATTTGTGAATTTCTGTATTCTGGCAAAAGAGCCAGTTTCAGATGGAATAATCTGTGTTAAAGGCTAGTTAATGATTCTCATACAAGGCATTATCACAGGGTTTACAACTGGATTTGAATCTAATCTATACTCTGCCACTTACTACTCTCAGTTTTCTTATGTTTCAAAGGGTTTTTCTTTTTCTCAGTTTTCTTATGTTTATAATACCTCCTAAGTAGGTTTTTTTGGGAGGGATTAAATGAGAAAATAGCATGGCTCTTGGCAAATAGTAATTATTCAATAAAGGTTAGTTACTATTATTGTTATGAATGTCCTGAACACCTTGGGAAAATGAACTATGTGGGTAGTATTTTGTCATTGAAATAGTGAATATGAAAGCACACCTGCATTCTTTTTTTGTGTGTGAGGAATACCAACCCTGAGCTAACATCCGTTGCTAATCCTCCTCTTTTTGCTGAGGAAGACTGGCCCTGGGCTAACATCCATGCCCACCTTCCTCCACTTCATATGGGACGCCGCCATGGCATGGCTGACAAGCAGTGCGTCGGCCGGCACATGGGATCCGAACCCGTGAACCCTGGGCTGCCAAAGCGAGACCTAAACCGCTGCGCCACCGGGCCAGCCCTGCATTCTTAATATTATTGTTATTTTTGGAAACATAGTAGACATTAATGTGCCAGTTAAGTTATTATGAAAATTGTAAAAAAGTTTTTTTTAGAGGAAAATTGCATTTGAAGTCTCAAAAAATCATATTCAATAAAGCCTTTTCACTAATTTATCTCAAAGGGGTATTATGTTGCCATCTAGAAGCTCTTCTTTTGGATCTCTGACAATTGTTACATTTGACTTGAGGTTGTTCTAATGCATTCTTTTGTTTAAATTATTATTACCAAGCTAGTGCCAGACATTGACTTCCCCCCCCTTTTATTTAACCTCTTCCTTTGTGGATCAGCCACATGGGAACTTTATAATATCTGATCTGATGACTTGCTAATAGAATGTGTACTTCTGAAATGTTTCTCGTATTTATGATGAATTTTTTTTTAACTGTTCCTCCGTGTGACTAATGGAATGCATTTGTGATGCAGTGGTAGCATTAGGATTTCTGCCTGTAAGAATGCAATAAAATGATAGATGTTGTGAAACAAATTATCTTCTATACAGATTCCTCCTTGTTTTATGCTATCATCCTTTTTAAGCATCCATGTTTATGCAGTGGCATTTAAATAAAATAAAAATTTATTTCTAATTTACCTTTAAAGTTTACTTTAAAATAGTTATGGTATCATTCTTTTTATTCTCATTAATTAATACTCATTTATTTGTTTTAAGTTGCTAAGCAGAAATTGATGTAATAGGTAATAAATTGAACTTTTTATCCCTCAGAAGTAATTCACTCACTTCTCAAGATGTTAAGTCTGTTAGAAAAGCACTGTGGATCAGATTGAGATTTGTATTGTCCTCTTGTTTAAAAAGCCTTGCTTCTAATTATGGGGGAAATCTGATCAGAGTTAAGGAAAGAGTGAGATAAAGGTACTTATAAAAGAAATGTATTTTAATTCTTTTGAATTATTTATTACTTTGTTTCCATCCTTAGTGAGAAAATGGATAGTTTATTATATACTTAAAGATTTTGAATTTTTCACCAAAATTTTACAGGATAGAATTCACTAGATAGAAAAATTCAAACAAATATTTTCCCAGAGTTAAAATCATTTTAGCTGCTTAAAAGTCACGATCACATCTAATATGAAAATGTTATTATTGTTTTTTGAACTTCATTTCCAGATCACAGCAACGGATCATTTAACTTGAAAGCTCTATCAGGAAGCTCTGGATATAAGTTTGGTGTTCTTGCTAAGATTGTGAATTATATGAAAGTAAGTACTTTTCTCAAATAACAAAAATTGTATTTAACTTTTTGGCAGAAGAAGGGTATTGGCATTTTCAGAAGTAAATTTGTATATTCACGTCAAAATTTATCAAATAATATGTTTCCATATGTGTAGTTTATTGTATGCCTATTATACTTCAATAAAACTGTAAAAAATGTTGAATGCTTCAAGTCTTTTACGTTATATCATATTAGCATTGCAGTGATTCACCTAAATATATTTAATTTACATTAATTCGAGTACACAATTTAAGCCCACCATTTGAGTTAATAAAATAATGCTTAGGCAGTAGATAGTCACCTCTTAATTAGTTAATTACTGCTGGAAGAACTAATAGGAAGATGTGGATAATTTATAGGATGTTACTTCCATTTACGTGAGAAAAACTACAATTTTTCAGCAAAAGTTTAAACAGTGACACAGGATAGAATTCTGGCGTATTGTAATGTTTCAATAAAATACATCACTCTTAAATTTATCAAAGGAATCCAATTGCCATTATTACTTTAAAAATATGAAAACTAACTTCTGGTTGGAAATCTTATTTTCCCTTTGAACTTGTATGTCAGTTCTGTTACTCCCACTGAATTTTATCCTAATGTTACATATTTTTATGCTTGAAAAATTTTTAATTGATCATCTATCAAACTCTTTGTCACAATAATATGTATACAAATTGAAATTAGAAATGTTTTGCCTGTGACCGTAAGGCTGTAAGTATTAAAAGTATCTTCTGGTTTGAGTTTTTATTACAATTATTATTAGTACACAGTTCATCAGAGTAACATACATATATTAAAATTTTGATTAAAATTTACTTTGTATGTAATAATTATTCAGTGGAAATCAGTTTTTTTTTCCATCCTTTTATTTTGAGTCTGTGTTTGTCTTTAGAGCTGAGATGTGTTTCCTGGAGGCAGCAGATTGTTGGATCTTGGTTTTTAATCCATCCCGCCACTCCGTGTCTTTTGATTGGAGAATTCAATCCATTCACACTTAGAGTGATTATTGATATATGAGGGTTTAATGTTGCTATTTTATTGTTCATTTTCTGGTTCTTTTGCATTTCCTTCGTTTCTTGTCACTTGTGTTTCGGACTGCAAATTCAATTTGGTATTTCTGCATGCTCATTCTCTTGGTTTTCTCTTTTATTTGTCATGTGTGGTTCTCTTCTGGTTATTTGTTTAGTGGTTACCGTGAGGTTTATATAAGCGATCTCCTGGATAAGATAGTACATTTTCAGATGCCTCCTTTTTCCTGAGGCTGGGTTGATTCAATCCCTTACCTCTTCCCCTCCTTATTTGTTCTCTCTTTATTCCAGATTGTGTCATGAATGTGTGTTTCCAGTGATGAGCTTGAATTAATTTTTGATGTCATCCAACTGTAGTTCTGGTTTAGTCTCCTTGCTTTTCTCCTTGCTGAAATCTTTGTATCCCCTTTCTCATTTGTTTTTTTTCAGGCCTAAGGGCCTTCTTGAGCATTTCTTGTAGTGGGGGTCTTGTGGTGACGAACTCTCTTAGCTTTTGTTTATCAGGGAGAGTTATTATTTCTCCATCGTATTTGAAGGATATTTTTGCTGGATAAAGTATTCTTGGCTGAAGGTTTTTGTCTTTCATGATTTTGACTATATCATTCCAGTCTCTCCTAGCCTGTAGAGTTTCTGTCGAGAAATCAGCTGAGAGCCTGTTGGGGTTTCCTTTGTATGTTATTTTGTTTTTTTGTTTAGCTGCCCTTATTATTATTTCCTTGTCACGGGTATTCTTCAAGTTTGCTACTATGTGGCGAGATGATTTTTTATTCCTGTTTATATATTTAGGTGATCTATTGATTTCATTCACTGTTATTTCCCTCTCATTCCCTAGGTTGGGGAAATTCTCAGCTATTATTTCTTTGAACAAACTCTCTGCTCCTTTTTCTCTTTCTTCTTCTGGAATACCTATTATCCTTATGTTGCTTTTCTTCATTGAGTCTGATATTTCTCGAAGAATTTCTTCATTTCTTTTTAGTCTTAGCTCTCTCTCCTCCTCTATCTGGAGCGTTTCTGTGTGGCTATCCTCAATAATGCTAATTTGTTCCTCCATATTGTCAGTTCTGCTCTTTAAAGACTCCATTTTTTCCACTATCTCATTCATTTTGTTTTTCATCTCCAATAATTCTGATTGGTTTTTCTTTATGGTTTCAATCTCTTTTGTGACGAAATCCCTGAATTCGTTGATTTGTTTCTGTGTGTTCTCTTGTATTTCGTTGAGTTTGTTTATGATAGCTATTTTGAATTCTCTCTCATTCAGGTTATCAAATTCTGTGCCTTCAGGGTTGGTTTCTGGGTGTTTATCATTTTCCTTTTGGTCTGTAGCCATAACAAATTGTCGCAAGGATTGGACGGGGACGGCTTTATTTTTTCCCCTCATGATGAAGTTGGTCCTGCAGTTTCCCCCTGCTGCCACTGGATGGAGATCGCAAGCCTTATGCTCTGAGCCTGCTGCAGCCCCTGGAGGGATTATGCTGAAACGCGGCGTGTGTGGGGGGAGGGGTCCTCTCTTTCTCCTGCTCGACCCGGGGGTTTCCTTTCTGGCTCTCTTAGGGTGTTTGCTACACCACCTAAACAGTCCGTCGTCGCTTCCCAGTGGGGATCTCTCGACAGTCTGTGAGAGCACCTGGATGGCGATAGTTTTCCCCGCTGTGGGCCGCCCCTCCCCCCTCTGTCTACAAGCCTCGCTGTCTTTGCTGATTGATTGGGGAGGGGGAGTACAACTTCTTACCTTTCCTCGTGTCCTTTTGGGCCTCCCGTGCCTCCACTATCCGATGTATGGCAGCAGGAGTTTCTTAGAAGTCCTTTGTAGTGTTTGATTGAGCTCTGTTGGAATGCGAATGATGTTTTTGTTGTGTCGTAGGGGGCAGAGATTCAAAGAGGGAATCTCACTCCGCCATGATGCTGACGTCACTCTGGAAATCAGTTTTTTAATGAAATAAACGGGGCTCTCTTCCTCCAGTAGTTCTTTTATCTACTGAGACATTTATTACTTATTGATAGAATGAAATAAGATTTGGCACCAATTTCTGGTCTTATTTTTAGATTCTGAGAAATAAATGTTCATATAAATAAGTTCATTCTAATGGAAGTTTTGTGATAGCAAAACCTTCCAAGTTGTATGCCAAAAATCACTTAGTGATTTATCATCAAGCAGCCATTAATTGACAGTTCCATTAGGTCTTCCTTCGGTTTTGTTTAAAGCAAAAGAATGGGAACCACCTATCTTGCCAAAGGATTTGTTACCTGGTCCTTAACCATTTACTTTCTTAGTTTCTAGGAAGTATATCAAAAAGACTTTACCAAGAGTTAGACAAATGTTTAATTATGTCAGTTCCCCCTTTTTCCCCATATAGGCATTTTCTTTAATCTGATGTACTCAGAAGCAGTTGATAAATAAAAATATTAATTTCATTACACCTTTGCCAATGCAATTTTTTGATAAAATGCTTTTAGTATGTCTATAAATATATTTTCTCAAAACCTTCAGGTTGAAGATTGAGCTTATTCAATTTATGGGAAGTATCTCCCAGTTAACAAAGCTAGTCTTCATTGTCAAACCAACCAGCTATATCAAACTTTGTTTTTTACCATAAAATATCTTTTACTTTTAAATTCAGTTAAATAGGTTAATACATATTTTAAGTAACATAAAAACCGCTGAGAAATAAATTATAGAATGTACACTAAAATATACTACTAAGGTAGTTGAGATTAAAATTATATGGATCAAATAGAATTAATTTATCTATTTTTATAATAATTTTAAAAACTGCTTATGTTACATTGCATTATTATAAATTAAATAATAAAACGTTTATAAAGTGAAGGATATGATAAAAGGTGTGTAATTCTTTTTCTAAATGTGTGTGCTTGTATCTTCTGATCTCTGATATTCAGCTTTTAGGTATAAATAAAAGGGAATGATTTGGAAGTAACTCTGTAAATTTTATTTTGGGGTGATTAATGAAGGTGAAGGATACTTATTGCTAAAATTGAATCTGTCTTACAGCTAGCTATGACTTATTTGTTTTAATAGGAGGTAGAAATATTAAACTGTTTAAAAGGTGTAATGAGAATTGACTAATTAGAATAAAAATTTCACGATACAATTTGACAAAATAGGTTTTAACTACCACATTGAATAATGCACACTCAATCTAAAATGGTTCATGTATGGTTTTTTTTTTTTCCTGTGGATTTTATGTAGCATAATTTGAACAATTTGGTAGTCCTGGAAAATATTTCAGTTATATTTAAAAGAATCAGCCTCCTTAATTGATACTGCTTCAGCTCTTTAAATGTGCTTTTTCTTTAAGCTAATAAATATTCAAGGGGTGAGTTTGAAGAATTGCTGAAGAGATATTACTTTTATTTAAATACTTGAAAAAAACACCTTTTTTTATCTTTAGATATTTCTAACCAATGTTCCCTTTGCTTTGCCCTTATCAGACTCTCCCCTAAGAGTGATTCATTCCTGGACTATATGGCATGGAGGTGGGGGGTGAGGGGATGGAAGAGACAAAATTGTTTAAAGGAAACTGCTTTCAGTTGCCCACAAACTGTAATATATCAGAATTTAGAATGTCCTAGCATGGGCCAAAATATCCTATTTTTAACTCTGAGGGAAATATTTGAGACTGGAAAAGACAAGAGGCCCATAGTGGATAGTTTATGACACCTCAATTATCATTTATGAAGTCTTCCCCAAAACAATATCCTTTTGGTTGGGTCCCTGGAGTTTATTACACCTCCAGGCAGTGCATAATAAATTCTGAGTGGAGGTGAGAGTTGTACCTTTTTTTTTGTAAAAAGAGGCGGGCTTGTTTTGAAAGGGAAGGAGTACATATGGAAAGTGATTTGTAAACTGATTCTCAGCAAGTCTTCGACTGTCCCTTGTGTAACCTTTCTGAAGATCTGATAAAACCAAGAACTTAGAAAGCAAAAAAGGTAACAGCAAAAAAGCTCCTTATAGTTCATTTACTACTAGAACTCTTTAATTGCTCAATGAGAATTATTTAGAAATTATATGGATAAAATTCAAGGGGCTTCATTGGGGAACTGTTTGAGATAGGTATAGTGAGATTTACAGCAAGAAGTACAGTCATGCGTTGGTTAACAAACGGGGGTGTGTTCTGAGAAATACGTCAGGCAATTTCGTCATTGTGCAAACGTCATAGAGTGTACTTACACAAACCTAGATGGTATAGCCTACTACGCACCTAGCCTATATGGTACTGATCTTATGGGACCACTGTTGTATATGTGGTCTGTTGTTGACTGAAATGTCATGTGGTGCATGACTGTATTAAACAGGAAGAAAAATTAAAGGCAGTTACAAGAACTTCAAAATCATAATACCGAGAACATTTGGGACAAACTGCCCAACACATCTCACTGGCTCCCAAGATGGTTATTGTTACACCACAGACTAGAAGTTTACGTTATAATAGTGGCTGAGACATCAAAAAAGACTAAATTAATGTTCAGTGGACCTGTTAGAGAAGATAGAAAATTTTATGGTCCATTTTAGAAGGATTTTTGTAGAAACAGTTACTGTAGAACGAGTTTTATTGCTTAAAAGAGTAAGTCTAGGGAAAAAAAGCACTTTAAATTATCTTGAAAATCCCCTTATGAAAGATACCTCTTTCTCCCTATAAGATACTACTTTAGTTCTCAGATGACAAATCAGTGGTTCACTTTGCTTTTTTTTTTCTTTTTATTGATGTCTTAATAGTTTATAACACTGTGGGGTTTTAGTTGTACATTACTGTTTGTCCGTCACCATGTGGATGCATCCCTTCACCCCTTGTGCCCACCCCCCACCCCCCTTCCCCTTGGTAACCACCAATCAGTTCTCTCTGTCCGTGTGTTCATTTATATTCCATATATGAGTGAGTTCATGCAGTGTCTGTCCTTCTCTCTCTGGCTTATTTCAGTTAACATAATACCCTCTACGTCCATCCATGTTGTTGCAAATGGGACAATTCTGTCTTTTCTTTTGGCTGAGTAGTATTCCATTGTATGTATATACCACATCTTCTTTAACCAGTCATCAGTCAAGGGACACTTGGGTTGCTTCCATTTCTTGGCTATAGTGAATAATGCTGCAATGAACATAGGAGTGCATAAGCCTCTTGTGATGGTTGATTTCATGTCCATTGGGTAGATGCCCAAGATTGGGATTGCTGGATCATACGATATTTCTAGTTTTAATTTTTTGAGGACTCTCCATACTGTTTTCCATAGAGGCTGCACAGTGGTGCACTTTGCTTTTGATAGAAGGATTTTTCTCTTGATCTCACTATTATCCCTTTATGTGAATGTGTCTCAGTTATGTAAAATATCATGTTGAAAAATTTGGTTACTTTGGTTTAGTCTAGCTCAGTGGCTCTCAAAGTGTTATTTTCCAACCAATGACATCAGCATCATCTGGGAACTTGTTAGTGCAAATTCTTGGGCCCTTTCCTAGGTCTGTTGAATCTGAAACTCTGGGTGCAGCTCAACAGTCTGTGTTTTCACAAGCCCTTCAGGTGATTTGGATGTGCACTAAAGTTAGAGAACCACTGGCCTAACTTCTATCTGAATTAATTCTGACAATTTTATTTGAATTTAGAAACTCTGAAGTCCAGAGAAATTAAATGACGGCTCATAGGCACAGCTCTGGTTGATAGCAGGGCTGGGACAAGAACCTGGATTTATTTACAGTTTTAAATAAAGTATTTAAATTATGCACCAACATCTCTCATAAATACAGGTGTAAAAATCCTTAAAAAGATATGAACAGGGGCCGCCCGCTGGTGCAGCGGTTTAGTCTGCGCTTGGCAGCCCGGGGTTCGCAAGTTCGGATCCCGGGCGCCTGCCGACACACTGCTCGTCAGCCATGCTGTGGCGGCATCCCATATAAAGTAGAGGAAGATGGGCACGGATGTTAGCCCAGGGCCAGTCTTCCTCAGCAAAAAGAGGAGGATTGGCGACGGATGTTAGCTCAGGGCTGGTCTTCCTCACAAAAAAAAAAAAAAGATATGAACAGATAGAATCTGCTCATATATAAGGATAATATGTTGTGATGAAGTAGTGTTTATTCTAGGAACGTAAGAGTTGTTAATATGTGAAAATCAGTGAAAGTCATATTAACAGAATAAAGAAGAAAAATCATGGGATCATCTCAGACATCAAAAAGCTTTTGATGAAATTTAACATCCATTCATGATGAAAACTTGTAGCAAATTAGCAGTAGAAGCAAAGTTCCTTAAACCAATAGAACAGCCTTTCTTAATCTTCTTACCCTGAAGGAACCCTTGAAATAATTTTTAGGTCTTAGAGAACCTTTGCAAAAAATTTATACCTACAGCTCATGTATGTTATCTAATCAGTAAGTTGTGGACATAAGCCAATAATAATTGTCAGTGTTGAGTGGAGAATGATATTTTTATGTCTTCGTATGTATTTTGCCTACTTTTTTTGTGTATTTGTGTGGTTCCTTCTCAGAAAGGATACCAACTCTAATGTGAGTCAGTAAGTATAAGTAAACTTCAGTTGTTTTTTTTTTTTAACCCTGTCCAAGGAGGCAACTTGTTCTCAAATGGAGCAGAAGAGTCAGAGAAAGGGTCCTTCACCCAGGAGTACATTTGTGTTGAAAGGGAGGGAAAGTATATTCAGTTTTGTTTTTTAGTTCTTCCAGGTGGTTTTTAGTAATGCTTGAGGCTTGCTGATACCCTTGCTTACTCTCAAGCCCAAACAGCGTTACAAGGTTTCCTTTTGCCACATGATTTTTCCAAAGAACTGTTTTCCTTTGAAATCCAGAAGTCTTGTCACTTCAAGTCAAAGCATTTTTTCTAGAGGCTTGATGAAACTTGTTCAGCCAGTTCATATGATTAAAAAAATGTCTGCTAAGAAAGCTAGCTTCTCCAGTCATTCTTCGTCTTCAAAGCACTCAGTAAAGTATGGCCTACTATTTTCTTGAAAGCACTTCTGTAATACTCCTTTCAGCTTAAATGTTCTTTTGAGAACTCCTCTGCTAAGCCACTGGATTGCTGTATGTGGCAGGAGATTTATGTGCTTAAGTGCACTGGTCTTTGTTTAATAAAGCAAATCATTTCTGTAGTATCATTCAAGACATTTTTCATTTCATTTCCAAGGGTTTTTAATAACTAGTACCTCTCTGAAGAAAGCAGTGTCTTGTGACAACATCAGAAGATATACATGGTTTTGTTGTTGTTTTTTTTTTTTTTACAAGAGAGGTAAAACCTTGTACTGAGGCAACCATTGATGAGGCACATTAGTGAAGATGCCAACACAGTTCCTTTAAGACAGACCTTTGTTTCCAGATAGGAAGACACCACATTAAATATGTCCTGTTTTTTGTTTGTTTGTGGCAGTTTTTTGCCGCAGAGGTTTTTCTTGAAATTCATCATCATTTAAAAATGTTACAGATGTTAACTGCGTGGCATTTATTGGTGAATCTGTTGATTTGTCAACCTGGACAGACAAGCTGTTATTTCTCAGTGTATTAAACAAACCTTTTCAGCATCATGTGACATGTCATCAATTTGTCTACTTGTATTGTTTGATACTTTTCAGTTTCTCATACTGTGCATTTTACTATCACTTGATGTGTTGATATGATTAGGTTCCCACCAACTGTGCGATTTGCCCCCCACCCTCCCTTTTCAGGGGAATAGCTTACTTCCTGAGCCTTTTCACAAATGTGATTTTTTTTTTAAACTAAAGCTTTACTCTGTTTGATTGAGATTCTAATAGCTGTTTAAAATAGTAACTACTTTGTCTTGTCCAGTGCCCGTGATTTATATATAAGTGACTTTCCAGTTTTTTTGGAGCCATTGTAAGTCGTTTGCCACAGATGATGCACAGTGGAATAGGACACCTTGGATTACCAGCTCATGTAAAACCCATTGATTTGTAGCATTCATTTTAATGGTAGGCTTTTTTTTATATCTCTTGTTGCACTGCTGCAGTGAAATGGCTGAGAAGATTATAGTTCTTTATTACTAACCTTATTAGAATCGTTCATGGGTCTAGGCTTAGAATCCTCTTCTATCACAAATCTCATCTTCAAAAATCATCACACTGGACTATCAGAAATGTTTATAAAACAGTGCTGATAAATTATAAAACCACAGAGAATAATAACTAACTGAGAACATCACCAAAAATAACACTTCACAATATATTTTATTTCTACATGATCCATGTTTTGCAACATTTACAACAGCAAAGCAGCAAGGGGCAGTTGAGTCCTGGTGTGTAAAAATTGCTTGTTTAGAATGAACATTTCCTTCAGATTTTCTATTAGACCAGCAGACCTTGTTTGCTCCTATAAGTCAACTGGCATTGTCAGCCTGCTGTGCTCCCATTGGTGCAATATAGAGCTGACCAATTGTCAGTGGCCTCTCCCTATTTCATCAGAACTGGTAGTGGGCTCAGCCAAATGAACATAGCCCTACTTGCCACATGGTGCTAAAAGACTTGAATGAAGTTGTTAGCATGGCTGCTCGGTAGTTGCCCGTTACTATGAGCACTCACATTGGATGGTGCGTGCATTTGAAAAAATGGTTATTTTCTTAAATCACAATGTCTTATGATACCCCTAGTGACATCTTATGAAACCCTAGGGTTCCAACCCTGTTTTGGGAGCTCTTGAAAGGCAGAAGTAGTTTGCATTTCGTTGTATGTCTTGTGGCAGTTCTTTTGGCACAAAGGAGTTATCACTAAATATTTGAATGAGTAAGTGAATGAATTAACAGCAAATAGCAAATGCTCAATAAATGGTTCTTACGTGGCATGTGTTAGGCTTTATGTCTTTATCTGCTTTTCAAACATACCTTTTGAAAAATCGTTATTCTATTTTTGCAGTGGGCTGACTGAAGCCCAGCGAGGTTCAGTATCCTGCCCAATGGTGATGGAGCTTAGAGTCTGGGATTTTTAAAAAAAATTTTATTGATGTCTTAATAGTTTATAATGTGAAGTTTTAGTTGTACATTGTTGTTTGTTAGTCACCATATGAATGCATCCCTTCGCCCCTTGTGCTCACCCCTCACCACCTCTTGCCCCTGGTAAACACCAGCTGGCTCTCTCTGTCCAGGTATTAGTTTATATTCTACATATGAGTGAAATCATGCGGTGTTTGTCTTTCTCTCTCTGGCTTGTTTCACTTAACCCTCTAGGTCCATCCATGTTGTTGCAAATGGGAGAATTCTGTCTTTTCTTATGGCTGAGTAGTATTCCATTGTGTATATATATATATATATATACCACATGTTCTTTATCCAATCATCAGTCGAGGGACACTTGGGTTGCTTTCATTTCTTGGCTATAGTGAATAATGCTGCAGTGAACATACTGGTGCACAAGCCTCTTTGGATTGTTGATTTCAGGATCTTTGGATAAATACCCAGTAGTGGGATAGCTGGATCATAGGGTATTTCTATATTTAATTTTTTGAGGAATCTCCATACTGTTTTCCATAAAGGTAGCACCAGTTTGCATTCCCGCTAGCAGTGAATTAGGGTTCCTGTTTCTCCACAACCTCTCCAACGTTTGTTGTTTTTTGTCTTGGTGATTATAGCCATTCTAACAGGTGTAAGGTGATATCTTAACATGGTTTTGATTTGCATTTCCCTAATGATTAGTGATGTTGAACATCTTTTCACGTGTCTGTTGGCCATCTGTATGTCTTCCTTGGAAAAATGTCTGTTCATATCCTCTGCCCACTTTTTGATTGGGTTGTTTGTTTTTTTTTATTCAGTTGTGTGAGTTCTTTATATATTATGGAGATTAATCCCTCATCAGATACACAGTTTGCGAATATTTTCTCCCAGCTCGTGGGTTGTCTAATTCATTTTGATCCTGGTTTCATTTGCCTTGTAGAAGCTCTAGTCTGATGAAGTCCCACTTGTTTATTTTTTCTTTTGTTTCCCTTGTCTGAGTAGACATGAAATCTGAAAGGATCCCTTTATGACTGATGTCAGTTAGTGTACTGCCTATATTTTCTTCCAGGAGTTTTATAGTTTCAGGTCTCACGTTCAGGTGCTTAATCTGTTTTGAGTTGATTTTTGTGTATGGCGATAGAAGATAGTCAACTTTCATTCTTTTGCATGTGGCTGTCCAATTTTCCCAGCACCTTTTATTGAACCGACTTCCCTTTCTCCATTGTATGTTCTTTGCTCCTTTGTTGAAGATTACCTGTCCATAGGTGTGTGGTTTTATTTCTGGGCTTTCAGTTCTGTTCCATAGATCTGTGTGTCTGTTTTTGTACCAGTACCATGCTGTTTTGATTACTATAGCTTTGTAGTATATTTTGAAGTCAGAGATTGTGATGCCTCCAGCTTTGTTGTTTTTTTCTCAGGATTGCTTTAGCTATTTGGGGTCTTTTGTTGCCCCATACGAATTTCAGGATTTTTTGTTCCATTTCTGTGAAGAATGTCATTGGGATTCTGACTGGGATTGCATTGAATCTGTAGATTGCTTTAGGTAGTATGGACATTTTGACTATGTGTATTCTTCCAATCCATGTGCATGGGATATTTTTCCATTTGTTTATGTCATCACTGATTTCTTTCAATAATGCCATATAGTTTTCATTGTATAGGTCTTTCACCTTCTTGCTTAAATTTATTCCTAGATATTTATTCTTTTTGTTGCAGTTGTAAATGGGATTGTCTTGAGTTCTCTTCTGTTAGTTCATTATTAGAGTATAGAAATGCAACTGGTTTTTGTAAGTTGATTTTGTACCCTGCCACTTTGCTGTAGTTGTTGATTATTTCTAATAGTTTTCCAATGGATTCTTTAGGGTTTTCTATATATAAAATCATGTCATCTGCAAACAGCAAGAGTTTCACTTCATTAACTATTTGGAGTCCTTTTGTTCCTTTTTCTTGCAATTGCTCTGGCCAAAACCTACAGTACTATGTTGAATAAGAGCGGCAAGAGTGGGCACCCTTGTCTTGTTCCTGTTCTCAGAGGAATGGCTTTCAGTTTTTCCCCACTGAGTAAGATGTTAGCTGCGTGTTTGTCATATGTGGCCCTTATTATGTTGAGGTACTTTCCTTCTATACCCATTTTGTTGAGAGTTTTTATCATGAATGGATGTTAGATATTGTTGAATGACCTCTCTGCATCGATTGAGATGATCATGTGGTTTTTATTCTTCTTTTTGTTCATGTGGTGTATCATGTTGATTGATTTACAGATGTTGAACCATCCCTGTGTCCCTGGTATAAATCTCACTTGATCATGGTGTATGATCTTTTTGATGTATTGCTGTATTCAGTTTGCCAATATTTTATTGAGGATTTTTGCATCTATGTTCATCAGAAATATTGGCCTGTAGTTTTCCTTTTTTGTGTTGTCCTTGTCTGGCTTTGGTATCAGGGTGATGTTGGCCTTGTAGAATGTGTTAGGGAGTATTCCCTCTTCCTCTGTTTTTTGGAATAGTTTGAGAAGGATAGGTATTAAATCTTTGAATGTTTGGTAAAATTCTCTGGGGCAGCCACCTGGTCCTGGACTTCTATTTTTTGGGAGGCTTTTGATGACTGTTTCAATCTCTTTACTTGTGATTGGTCTATTCAGATTCTCTATTTCTTCTTGATTCAGTTTTGGGAGGTTGTATGTGTCTAAGAACTTATCCATTTCCTCCAGGTTGTCCAATTTGTTGGCATATAGCTTTTCATAGCATTCTCTAATAATCCTGTGTATTTCTGTGGTATCTGTTGTAATTTCTCCTCTTTCATTTCTAATTTTATTTATTTGAGTCGTCTCTCTTTTTTTCTGAGTGTGTCTGGCTAAGGGTTTGTCAATTTTGTTTATCTTCTCAAAGAACCAGCTCTTTGTTTCTTTGATCCTTTCTATTGTTTTTTGGGTTTCTGTTTCATTTATCTGCTCTGATTTTTATTAGTTCCCTCCTGCTGATTCTGGGCTTTGTTTGTTCTTCTTTTTCTAATTCTGTTAGGTATAGTTTAAAGTTGCTTATTTGGGATTTTTCTTGTTTGTTAAGATGGGCCTTTATTACTGTGAGTTTCCCTCTCAGGACTGCTTTTACTGCATCCCTTATGAGCTGGTATGGTGTATTTTCATTTCCATTAGTCTCCAGGTAGGTTTTTTGTGTGTGTGTGAGGAAGACCAGTCCTGAGCTAACATCTGTTGCTAATCCTCTTCTTTTTGCTGAGGAAGAGTGGCCCTGGGCTAACATCCATGACCATCTTCCTCTACTTTATATGGGATGCCGCCATGGCATGGCTGACAAGCAGTGCATTGGTGGGCTCCTGGGATCTGAACCCACGAACCCAGGGCTGCCAAAGTGCAAACTAAACCACTGTGCCACTGGCCAGCCCCTCCAGATAGTTTTTGCTTTCTCCTTTAATTTCATCAATGATCCAGTGGTTGTTCAGTAGCATGTTGTTTATTCTCCACTTCTTTGTCCCTTTCCCGGTTTTTTTCTTGTAGTTGATTTCTAGTTTCATAGCATTATGGTCAGAAAAGATGCTTGTTATGATTTCAACCTTAAATTGGTAGAGGTTTGTCTTGTTTCCTAATATATGGTCTATTCTTGAGAATGTTCCATGTGTGCTTGAGAAGAATGTGTAATCTGCTGTTTTTGGGTGGAGTGCTCTGTATATGTCTCTTAAGTCCATCTCGTCTAGCTTTTTGTTTAAGTCCGTTATTTCCTTATTGACTTTTTGTTTGGATGATCTATCCATTGATGTAAGTGGGGTGCTGAGATCCCCTACTATTATTGTGTTGTTGTTAATATCTCCTTTTAGGTTTTTTAATAGTTGTTTTATGTACTTTGGTGCTCCTGTGTTGGGTGCATAGATATTTATAAGTGATATGTCTTCTTGGCAGAGTGTCCCTTTTATCATTATATATTGCCTCTCTTTGTCTCTTGTTACCTTTTTTATCTTGAAGTCTACTTTGTCTGGTATAAGTATGGCAACTCCTGTTTTCTTTTATTTGCCATTAGCTTGGAGTGTTGTCTTCCATCCTTTCACTCTGAGTCTGTGTTTGTCTCTAGAGCTGAGATGTGTTTCCTGGAGGCAGCGTATTGTTGGATCTTGTTTTTTAATCCATCCCACCACTCTGTGTCTTTTGATTGGAGAATTCAATCTGTTTACATTTAGAGTGATTATTGATATATGAGTGTTTAATGTTGCTATTTTATTGTTCATTTTCTGATTCTTTTGCATTTCCTTCATTTCTTGTCCCATGTTCTTTGGACTGCCACTTCAGTTTGGTAGTTCTATATGATGATGCTCTTTGTTTTCTCTTTATTTGTCATATGTGATTCTGTTCTGGTTATTTGTTTAGTGGTTACCATGAGGTTTGTATAAAAAAATCTCGTGGGTGTGATAGTCCATTTTCTGATGCCTCTTGTTTCCTTAGACTAAGTCGATTTGATCCCCTTCCTCTTCCCCTTCTAACTTATTGTTGTCACTAATTATTCCATCTTGTGTTGTGTGTGTTTAAAGTGATGAGTTTATATTCATTCTTGGTGTTTTCCATCCCTTAGTCTTGATTTTTATAATTAAGTGTTTGCTAACCTATTCTGATAGACAGCTGTAATTTTTCTGGTTTAGTCTCCTTATTTTTCTCCTTGCTCAAAACTTTGTATCCCCTTTCTCTTTTTTTTCCCCCCCAGGCATAAGGGCCTTCTTGAGCATTTCTTGTAGTGGGGGTCTTATGGTGTTGACTCCCTTAGCTTTTGTTTATCAGGGAGAGTATTCTCCATCATATTTGAAGGATATTTTTGCTGGCTAGAGTATTCTTGGCTGAAGGTTTTTGTCTTTCAGAATTTTGAATATATCATTCCAGTCTCTCCTAGCCTGTAGAGTTTCTGTTGAGAAATCAGCTGAGAGCCTGATGGGGATTCCTTTGTATGTTATTTTGTTTTTTTGTTTAGCTGCCCTTAATATTTTTTCTGTGTCATTGACTTTGCCAGCTTTGCTACTATATGCCGTGTAGTTGATCTTTTCCTTATTATATATTTAGGTGATCTATTGACTTCATTCAATGTTATTTCCAGCTGTTTCCCCAGTTTTGGGAAGTTCTCAGCTATTATTTCTTTGAACAAACTCTCTGCTCCTTTTTCCCTTTATTCTCCTTATGGAATACCTATTATCCTTATATTTCCTAATTGAGTCTGATATTTCTTGAATTTCTTCATTACTTTTTAGTCTTCTCTCTCTTCCTCTATCAGGAGCATTTCTGCATGGCTATCCTCGATAATGTTAATTCTTTCTTCCATATTGTCAGTTCTACTCCCAAAGGTTCCAGATTTTCCTTTATCTCATTCATTGTGTTTTTCATCTCCAAGATTTCTGATTTGTTTTTCTCTATGGTTTCAATCTCTTTTGTGAAGAAATTTCTGAATTCATTGAATTGTCTCTCTGAGTTCTCTTGTAGTTCCTTGAGTTTTTTTATGATAGCTATTTTGAATTCTCTGTCGTTTAGGTTATAGATTTCTGTGCCTTCAGGGTTGGTTTCTGGGTGTTTGTCATTTTCCTTTTGGTCTGGAGCCTTAAGATACTTTTGGATAGAGCCAGTGGATTTTCCCTTGCTGTTTCTCATGTGGAGGATATCTGGTCGCAGTTTCCACCTGCTGCCACTGGGTGGAGGTCACGAGCTGTGTGTTCTGAGCCCGCTGCAATCCCCGGGGGGATTGTGCTGAAACTCGGGGCATGTGGGAGGAGGGGCTCTCTCTTTCACCTGCTGGTCCCGGGGGCTTCTTTCTTCCCTTGCTATCTGGTTTTCTGGGGTGCTTGGATTTTGACCTCAACCCCACAACAGCTCCATCATCACTTCCCTGTCCCCACATCCTCTGGGGCTTGCGATTGTTTTTTCTTATAAATTTAATTTATTTTTTGGTTTACGATAAGTAGTATGTCTCTTGGTGTAAAAAAAAGTATCAAAAGGTATAAATGAGGAAGTTTAGTTCTCACCTTTAATTCTACTTATTTTCTCCCCTGCCCTGCTTCCTATAGGTAATCTCTTTTGTTAGTTTTTTGTGACTGTTTCTAGTGGTTCTTTAGATAGAAACAAAGTACAAATATATCTTCTTATTTCTACCCCTTCCTATGTAAAACGGTTTCCTACTACATATTTTTTTCTAAAGAGAATATTATTGCAGTTATTTCTTTTTAATTGAGCATAACTTACCAATCCAGTGGAGAAATATGAGCAACTCTTTTATTTAATGCAACAAGCATGCAGATGAATTTTAAAAGATATATATTGTTTAAAACAGCATGAACCTACAATAGACTAGGTATGAATTTAGCCACATTTACATAGTATCTCATTTCAGAAGTAAACGTCCTGTAGTATTTTCACCATTATTAATTTAGCAAACATTTAATCTTTTTTTTTCCAGTTTTATTGAGAAATAATTGACATACATTGCTATATAAGTTTAAGGTGTACAGCATGATGGTTTGATTTACATATATTGTGAAATGATTACCACAATAATCATCTCATTATATTTTTTAACTTATACTTTCTTTTTACATTTACTTTTGTTTTTTTTTAATTGAGATATAAATAACATATAACATTGTATTAGTTTTAGGTCTACAACATGATTTGATTTATGTATATATTGTACAATACAGTATTGTTAAGTATAGTTACCATGCTGTACATTACATCCCCAGGAGTTATTTATCATACAAGTGGAAGTTTGTGCCTTTTGACCACCTTTACCCATTTTGCCCACCTCTTACCCCCCTTCTCTGGCAACCACCAATCTATTCTCTGTATCTATAAATTAATTTTTTTTAATTACATATATAAGTGAGATCGTACGGTATCTGTTTTTCTCTGTCTGAGTTATTTCCCTTAGCATAATGCCCTCAAGGTCCAACCAGGTTGTTGCGAATGGCAGAATTTCCTTCTTTTTTATGGCTAAATTGTATTCCATTGTATATAAATAGTATTTCATTGTATACATATATAAGTTATTTTTTACTTGATTTTATTTTTTAGAGCAGTTTAGGTTCACAGCATAACTGAGGGGAAAGTACAGAGTTCCTGTATATCCACCCTCAACCTCCCACACTATGGACATCCTGCACCATAGTGATAACATTTGTTAAAACCTTTGAACATACGTTGACACATCATTATCACCCAAAGTCCGTAGTTTATGTAGTTTACGTTAGAATTCAGTCTTGGTCTTGTCCATTCTGTAAGTTTTGGCAAATGTATAATGAATGTATCCATCATTATAGCATCATGCAGAATAGTTTCACTGCCCTAAAAATCCTCTGTGCTCTGCCTATTCATCCTGCCCTCCCCCTTAACAGTTGGAAACCACCGAACTGTTTATTGTCTCCGTTGTTTTACCTTTTCCAGAATGTCATATGGTTGGTATGTAGCCTTCTCAGATTGGCTTCCTTCACGTAGTAGTAGGCATTTAAGATTCCTCCATGTCTTTTCATGGCTTTAGTTTTTAGCACTGAATAATATTCCATTGTCTGGATGTACTATAGTTTATTCATTCACCTATTAAAGGACACCTTGGTTGCTTCCAAGTTTTGGCATTTATGAATAAAGCTGGTACAAAATGTGCAGGTTTTTGTGTGAACACAAGTTTTTAGTTCCTTTGGGTAGATACGAAGATGCACAGTTGCTGGATTGTATGGTAAGAATATGTTTAAATTTTTTTTTTTTTTCTTCTGAGGAAGATTCACTCTGAGTTAACATCTGTTGCCACTCTCCTCTTTTTTTTTTTTTTGCTTCAGGAAGATTCGCCCTGAGCTAACATCTGTGCCAGTCTTCCTCTATTTTTGTGTGGGTTGCTGCCACAGCTTGGCTGTTGATGAGTGGTGTAGGTCTGCACCTGGGAATTGAACTTGGGTTGCTGAAGCAGAGCACAGTGAACTGAACCACCAGGCCGTGGGGCCAGCCCCAGAATGTTTAATTTTATAAGAAACTGCCAAAATGTCTTCCAAAGTAGCTGTACCATTTTGTATTCCCACCAGCAGTGAATGAGAGTTCCTGTTGCTCTACATCCTCAGCAGCATTTGGTGTTTACATGTGTTTTTTAAGTTAAATTATCCTAGACATCTTTCTAAATCAGCATATAGAGAACATCTGCATTTTCTTGTTTAGTATCTTATAGTAGCATAGATGTGCTGCAGTTTATTTAATCAGTCCTCTATTGATGGCCACTTGGGTTGTTTATAATATTTTCCTTTTACAAACAATGCTGCAAGGATCTTGTCACTTTTCTATGTTGTGCTGGTATATCCTTGGGGTAAATTCCTAGCAATGGGATTGTTGGGTCAAGGGATTTATATTGCCAAATACCATCCCTACGAGTTGTATTAAATTTGCATTCTTACCAGCAATGTGTGAGAGGGCCTGTTTCCTTACAGCCTTACCAATAGAGTCATCAAACGTATGGATTTTTGCCAGTGTAATAGGTAAGAAATATCTTGGAGTTGAGTATCTTTTCATATGTTTAAGGTCATTTGCATGTCTTTTTTGTGATTTGCGTGTTCCTGCCTCTGGGTCATTTACCTGTTAGGCTTTTGGAGCTTTTAAAATATTAGGAAGATTAACTCTTTGTGATGCAAGATGCAAATATTTTTCCTCAGTTTATCATTTGATTTTATAGAGCTTATGAGTTTAACCTGGTTCTTCTGTCTGATTTATAGTCTATTCTGTTCATCACTATAATTGTACTGCCTCAAATAATACATGTTCTACATTCCTGAAAAGATTCATTTACCTGTAACTATTATTTAATGCATCTAGCATTTTAAAACTGTCTTCTGATAAGTTTCTTCCCTCAATAGACACGGCATCAGCGAGGAGATACGCATCCTCTAACTTTAGAAGAAATTTTGGATGAAACCCAACATTTAGATATTGGACTCAAGCAGAAACAGTGGCTAATGACTGAGGTAAGAAAAGGATTAAAATATTGTAAACAAAAAGAAAAAAGTTGATTACCATGAAATATTTGCTATAACTAGGGTTTTTAATATACTGAAATCTGAAAATTTTTGCTTTTTATTAAAAGAATTGGTATAGGGTCTTTGTTTTTTGTTTTGTTTTTTTGTGACGAAGGTTAGCCCTGAGCTAACATCTGTTGCCAATCCTCTTCTTTTTGCTGAGGAAGATTGGCCCTGGGTTAATATCCGTGCCCATCTTCCTCTACTTTATATGTGGGGTGCCTGCCACAGAATGGCTTGATAAGTGGTGTGTCAGTCCACTCCTGGGATCTGAATCTGTGAACCCTGGGCTGCCGAAGTGGAGTGCGCGAACTTAACCACTACACCACCAGACTGGCCCTGTTTTGTTTTTTAAACATACACATTTTAAGATTGTTTGATTTGTTGATTTTTGTATAATCTTATGTATCTTTTTGAAAATATCAAAGACTTGAGCATAAAAATTATAAAGAAGTCAGTCATTGTACCAATTCCATTTAAGATTTTTTACAGAATAATTGATGCTTTTTTTGAACTGCGAAATTTAGAATATATGTGTCAGCAAATTGTGTTGTTTTTATATATGTTTTGGAACATTTAAAGCATGAGGTATTGTAGGGATAGAAGATATTTTGTTAAGCAAGATATTTGTTATAGTATTACTACTATTATGACTTGATAGTGATGTTACTGCTTCTAGCAAGTTACTTGGAAAAATAATCATGAACATTGTGTATGTACACACAACATTGGAAGAAAAGAAATCTGAAAACAATCAGTGACCATGCTAATTTGGAAATAAATAGCATTTTACAAATGCAGATATTTGCCTCTTTTCTGTTTAAGTATCAAATGACAAGTCTATTTTCTAGGACCAGTCCTAGACCAAATGTAAAATTTCTAAAGTAGAATTCAATTAATTTATTTTACCAAGCAAAATATTGTTCTTGATTTTCTTAATGTAAAGCAAACCAGTTAATCACTGTCATTGTAGCTCATTTTATTACTGATATACAAATAGTGGTAATCCACATTTAAATTTTGTTGCTTTACTTAATCTTGGAATTTCGTAGACCACAGACATTAGTTAAAGATTATGTTTTTTACTAGTCTATTCCTCCTTTCTTCTTTCTGTTTTTTTTCTTTCTCCTTTCAGGGTCAGGCTGGCAGCAACAGCAGAAAATAAATAGGGTTGCTCTTTCTTGAAGAGCTTTCCTTCTGATATTAGTTTTACAACAGAACTGACTAGGAACATAATTATATTCAGTAATTCCTGCATTCCTACTCAGTTCCATTCTCAAGCTGACATTATAGGTAAATTTCTTATATGCCTATATATATGTCTGGTCCGTTTCAGTTTTTTCCACAACTGCTAGTGCCATTTGATACCAGGTGGGGCAGACTGACTATTGATATGTTCATCCTAGGGTAGTGTTTCTCACATTATAGTGCCAGTATGCAGTAAACTATACTTTGAGGGTGGGATAGGTAATACCCAGTTTACTTTGTCTATTAATGTTCATAGGTGTTTTATTGATTCTTACCTCTTTTGTCTTCCACAAGAATATGGGTTCGGCTTTCTTCAAAGTGGTTGTGATAAAATGGTTTCTTTCTCATCCAAAGAATTTCTATAAATAATAAACAATTTGTCTTACAACAAGTGAGCACCATGCTAATCTCTACCTTTTGTTTTGGATCCTGGATGTCCAGGATCTGCTAATTGATATTCACAAGATACTTTTAAATTACCATTGTATTGGATATTGTTATCTTTTAAATAATTAGTAGAATTTAAGAATGTATATATGAGGTTTCCTTTTATTAATATATTTGAATTGTGTCACTGTTGCAGGCATTAGTCAATAATCCCAAAATTGAAGTAGTAGATGGGAAGTATGCCTTCAAGCCCAAGTACAACTTGAAAGATAAGAAGGCCCTACTTAGGCTCTTAGATAAGCATGACCAGCGAGGCTTAGGAGGAATTCTTTTAGAAGACATAGAGGAAGGACTGCCCAATTCCCAGAAAGCTGTCAAGGTAACCTTTCTTTTCTTTCTATGCCTTGATATAATTTGAGTTAATAACGTCTTCTTGGTTTTAAAAAATAGCAAGAATTTTAAAATTTTGTTTTTAAAGCATCTATCTATACTTGGGATAGGGGTAAGCCAGTTGAAGATTTGAAATTTGTCTTGTGCTACAGAGCAGGACAGAGTGTAGCCTTTTTTGTCTAAGTTTGATAGCTCCCTTTTATGTTATTGTTGTGTATGATTGTTTGATTCTTCAGAATATTTCTGGAAAGTTTTCCTCAAAGACATTAGTGTTTTTCTCATAAGTTGTTATATTTGTATATAGGAGCTGTTTCAACAGTGCTAGTAGACATTTCTAATCTGAGGAACCTGAAGCATTAAAACACAAGAGCATTGACTAATAACCTGGCTATTTTATATTCCTAAAGGGGCTATCAATAACAGTCATACAGATTACATTTCCAGTTTAAATTCAGAACTCACTTGGAAAGGCTCTCTTCTTCACAATTGCTAATAATTGATGCTAACCTGAAAGCAGGTTAATTCTTTTTGCTTCCTGTGGAAAACTTGCTCCTTTCTCTCCCCTACTTCTTGGTAGTCCAGTTACACATGTTAGACCTTTTGATATTATCCCACAGGTCACTGAGGCTCTGTTTAATGTTTTTCAACTTGGTTTTTTTTTTTCTATTGATCCATTGTCAAGTCCACTGACTTCTTCTTTACCTCCAATTTGTTGTTAAGCCCAGTTGAACTTTTTGTTTTAGAGATTGTATTTTTTAGTTCTAGACTTTTCTTTTCATTCTTTCTTGTGGTTTCTGTTTCTTTACTAATATTTTCTGTTTTTTTCATTCATTACAAGCATATTTTCCATTACACCCTTGAGTATAATTTTTTGTAGCTGCTTTAAAATCCTGCTCTTCTAATTTCAACAGCTGTGTCATCTTGGGGCTGGTTTGCACTGACTCTTTGTCTCTTGAGTATGGATCATGTTTTTCTGTTTCTTCATTTATCTAATAAACTTATTGAGTCTTGAACGTTGTGATTTAGATGTGCAAAGACGCAGGACTCTGTTATATTCATCCAGAGAAATTTTTTTTGGTTGTTTTCTTTTTAACTGGGCAGTTACCTTGGCTAGACTCAAACTCCAAACTTTGTCTTTTCTGTAATGGGTGGCATATGACACATCTTTTTTATTCTGTTAGCTGTTTTGCTCTTTTTAAAATGTCTTGTCCAGAGGTTATAGTAGTTTTTTCTGGGAAGGTTGGTTCCTTAAGAGCTACTTGGCCGTTACCAGAAGCAGGACCCTCTTAAGATTTTTAACTTAAAAGTGTCTAAACTTAAACCACCTGCACAAGTGTTGCAAGTAATGTGTGACCAAAGTTGATAAATTATGCACTGTATAGCATGTTGAAAGGTAGAACTACCAAATCCTAGCTTAACAGTTGAGAGTGCTAGTTACATTTCCTGCTCCATTCTTTTTTTCCATTTTGATAGGGACCAGTATTGTTACTGTGCAGTAGGTTTTTCATTACATTCTAAAGTAGAACAATGACGTAAACTGATAGTTGCTTATTCTATTTTAAATAATTTTGTGCTGTAAATTCACTTTGACGCCCTATACTTAGTGGTGCTCTGTTCCCTAAGGATTAGAGTTGAAGAGCTCATGAAAAGCATACAATCTATTTCATTTTCAGGCAGGATTATTTCTAAATTGTTTGAAACCCAGATTTTTTATTCTGTTCTTAAAAACGTGAAGATGTGTTCTATCCTAAGTAATTTCTCAGGGGAGCTCTTTGGCATAATTAAGTTAAATCCCTTCTGTGTCACCTCCTGTTCTTCAGTTCTTGGTGGAGATGGAAGATAACGATTATTTCATATGTTCATTTTGTTGACCAAACAGTACTTTGAAAAAATGTACAGCATAGTGCTAGCAAGAAACAAAAAGGACTGCAAAAGCAAGAAAACAAAAGAATGAGGAGAATCAGTAACTGTTCCAGATTACTCATCCCTTAGTAATTGTTATTTGGGGTTTTCTAATAATTAACTGCCAATATAGTCTTATTAGCCCAGTCTGCATTTGTAATATGGTTTAATTTTAAGGTGGTCTATTGAATTAGCCACTCCTCAGGGTTGTTTTTGTTGATTAAAAAAAATTTTTTTTTAATTGTAGTAAAAAACTGTATAGTTCAGTAATGTTGAGTGTATTTATGTTGTTGTGCAGAAGATCTCCAGAACTTTTACATTTTGCAAAACTGAAATGACGCCCATTAAACAAAAACTCTACCTTTCCCCTCCCCCAGCGCCTGGCAAGCACCATTCTACATTCTGTGATTTTGACTACTCTAAGTAGCTCATATAAGTACAATAATACACTCTTGTTTTTTGGTGTTTGGCTTATTTATTTCACTTAGCCTAATGTCCTCAAGGTGCATCCATGATGTAGCATCGATCAGAATACTTCCTTCCTTGTAAGGTTAAATAATATTTCATTGTATTTATATACCACGGTTTGCTTATCCATTCAGTTGCTTCCATGTTTTAGCTATTGAGAATAATGCTGCTATGAACATAGGTGTACAAATATCTCTTTGAGCCTCTGCTTTCAATTCTTTAGGATATATACCTGGAGGTAGAATTGCTGGGTCATATGGTAATTCTATTTTTAATTTTTTGAGGAACCACCATACTGTTTTCCACAGCAGCTTTACCATTTTACATTCCCACTAATAGTGGACAAGAATTCAGATTTCTCCATGGGCTAGCCAATACTTCTTTTTTTTTTATTGATGTCTTAGTTTATAACACTGTGGGGTTTTAGTTGTACATTTTTGTTTGTCCGTCACCTTGTGGATGTAACCCTTCACCCCTTGTGCCCCCCCCACCCCCCTTCCCCTTGGTAACCACCAATCAGTTCTCTCTGTCCGTGTGTTCACTTATATTCCATATATGAGTGAGTTCATGCAGTGTTTGTCCTTCTCTTTCTGGCTTATTTCACTTAACATAATACCCTCTAGGTCCCTCCATGTTGTTGCAAATGGGACAATTGTGTCTTTTCTTATGGCTGAGTAGTATTCCATTGTATGTGTATACCACATCTTCTTTAACCAATCTTCAGTTGAGGGACACTTGGGTTGCTTCCACTTCTTGGCTATAGTGAATAATGCTGCAATGAACACAGGGGTGCCTACGCCTCTTGTGATGGTTGATTTCACGTCCATTGGGTAGATGCCCAAGAGTGGTATTGCTGGATCATACGGTATTTCTATTTTTAATTTTTTGAGGACTCTCCATACTGTTTTCCATAGAGGCTGCACCAGTTTGCATTCCCACCAGCAGTGAATGAGGGTCCCCGTTTCTCCACAACCTCTCCAGCATTTGTTATTTGTCTTTCTGATTATAGCCATTCTAACCGGTGTAAGGTGATATCTCAGTGTCATTTTGATTTGCATTTCCCTGATGATTAGTGATGTTGAACATCTTTTCATGTGTCTATTGGCCATCTGTATCTCTTCCTTGGAAAAATGTCTGTTCATATCCTCTGCCCATTTTTTGATCGGGTTGTTTGTTTTTTTGTTGCTCAGTTGTATGAGATCTTTGTATATTACTGAGATTAATCCCTTGTCAGACAAACGATTTGCAAATATTTTCTCCCAGCTGGTGGGTTGTTTATTCATTTTGATCCTGGTTTCATTTGCCTTATAGAAGCTCTTTAGTCTGATGAGGTCCCACTTGTTTATTTTCTCTTTTGTTTCCCTTGTCTGGGTAGACATGGAATCTGAAAGGATCCCTTTATGTCCAATCGCAATTAGTGTACTGCCAATATTTTCTTCCAGGAGTTTTATAGTTTCAGGTCTCACTTTCAGGTCTTTGATCCATTTTGAATTGATTTTTGTATATGGCGATAGGAGATGGTCTACTTTCATTCTTTTGCATGTTGCTGTCCAATTTTCTCAGCACCATTTATTGAAGAGACTTCCGTCTCTCCATTGTATGTTCTTTGCTCCTTTGTCAAAGATTAGCTGTCCATAGATGTGTGGTTTTATTTCTGGGCTTTCAATTCTGTTCCATTGATCTGTGTGTCTATTCTTGTACCAGTACCATGCTGTTTTGATTACTGTAGCTTTATAGTATATTTTGAAATCAGGGATTGTGATGCCTCCAGCTTTGTTCTTTTTTTTCAGACTTGCTTTAGCTATTCGGGCTCTTTTGTTGCCCCATACGAATTTCAGTAGTTTTTGTTCTATTACCATGAAGAATGACATTGGGATTCTGATTGGGATTGCATTGAATCTGTAGATTGCTTTAGGTAGAATGGACATTTTAACTATATTTATTCTTCCAATCCATGTGCATGGAATATTTTTCCATTTCTTTATGTCCTCCTCGATTTCTTTCAATAGTGTCTTATAGTTTTCATTGTATAGGTCTTTGACCTCCTTGGTTAAATTTATTCCCAGATATTTTATTCTCTTTGTTGCAGTTGTAAATGGGATTGTCTTTTTGAGTTCTCTTTCTGTTTTTTCATCGTTAGTGTATAGAAATGCAATTGATTTTTGTAAGTTGATTTTATACCCTGCCACTTTACTGTAGTTGTTGATTGTTTCTAGTAGCTTTCCGATGGAATTTTTGGGGTTTTCTATGTATAGGATCATGTCGTCTGCAAATAGTGAGAGTTTCACTTCTTCGTTGCCTATTTGGAGTCCTTTTATTCCTTTTTCTTGCCTAATTGCTCTGGCCAGAACTTCCAGTACTATGTTGAATAAGAGCGGTGAGAGTGGGCACCCTTGTCTTGTTCCTGTCCTCAAAGGAATGGCTTTCAGTTTTTCCCCGTTGAGTAGGATGTTTGCTGTAGGTTTGTCATATATGGACCTTATTATGTTGAGGTACTTTCCTTCTATACCCATTTTGTTGAGAGTTTTTATCATAAATGGATGCTGGATCTTGTCGAATGCCTTCTCTGCATCGATTGAGATGATCATGTGGTTTTTATTCTTCATTTTGTTAATGTGGTGTATCACGTTGATTGATTTGCGGATGTTGAACCATCCCCGTGTCCCTGGTATAAATCCCACTTGATCGTGGTGTATGATCTTTTTGATGTATTGCTGTATTCGGTTTGCCAATATTTTGTTGAGGATTTTTGCATCTATGTTCATCAGTGATATTGGCCTGTAGTTTTCCTTCCTTGTATTGTCCTTGTCTGGCTTTGGTATCAGCATGATGTCGGCCTCATAGAATGTGTTGGGAAGTATTCCATCTTCCTCTATTTTTTGGAATAGTTTGAGAAGGATAGGTGCTAAATCTTCTTTGAACGTTTGATAAAATTCTCCAGGGAAGCCATCTGGTCCTGGGCTTTTATTTTTTGGGAGGTTTTTGATTACTGTTTCAATCTCTTTACTTGTGATTGGTCTGTTCAGATTCTCTATTTCTTCTTGATTCAGTGTTGGGAGGTTGTATGCGTCCAAGAATTTGTCCATTTCCTCTAGGTTGTCCAATTTGTTGGTGTAAAGTTTTTCATAGTATTCCCTCATAATCCCTTGTATTTCTGTGGTGTCTGTTGTAATTTCTTCTCTTTCATTTCTAATTTTATTTATTTGAGTCTTCTCCCTTTTTTTCTTAGTGAGTCTGGCTAAGGGTTTGTCAATTTTATTTATCTTCTCAAAGAACCAGCTCTTTGTTTCATTGATCCTTTCTACTGTTTTTTTGGTTTCAATTTCATTTATTTCTGCTCTGATTTTTATTATTTCCCTCCTTCTACTGATTCGGGGCTTTGTCTGTTCTTCTTTTTCCAACTCTGTTAGGTGCAATTTAAGGTTATTTATTTGGGATTTTTCTTGTTTGTTAAGGTGAGCTTGTATTGCTATGACTTTCCCTCTCAGGACTGCTTTTGCTGCATCCCGTATGAGTTGGTATGGTGTATTTTCCTTTTCATTTGTCTCCAGATAGCTTTTGATTTCTCCTTTAATTTCATCAACGACCCATTGGTTGTTCAGTAGCATGTTGTTTAGTCTCCACATCTTTGTCCCTTTCCTAGTTTTTTCCTTGCAGTTGATTTCTAGTTTCACAGCATTATGATCAGAAAAGATGCTTGTAATGATTTCAATCTTCTTAAATTTATAGAGGTTTGCCTTGTTTCCTAATATATGGTCTATCCTTGAGAATGTTCCATGTGCACTTGAGAAGAATGTGTACTCTGCTTTTTTTGGGTGGAGTGCTTTGTATATATCTATTAAGTCCATTGCATCTAGTTTTTCGTTTAAGTCCATTATTTCCTTATTGACTTTTTGTCTGGATGATCTGTCCATTGATGTAAGGGGGGTGTTAAGATCCCCTACTATTATTGTGTTATTGTTAATATCTCCTTTAAGGTTTTTTAGCAGTTGTTTTATGTACTTTGGTGCTCCTGTGTTGGGTGCATAGATATTTATAAGTGTTATGTCTTCTTGGTGAAGTATCCCTTTTATCATTATATATTGCCCTTCTTTGTCTCTCATTACCTTTTTTATCTTGAAGTCTACTTTGTCTGATATAAGTATGGCTACTCCTGCTTTCTTTTGTTTGCCATTAGCTTGGAGTATTGTTTTTCATCCTTTTATTTTGAGTCTGTGTTTGTCTTTAGAGCTGAGATGTGTTTCCTGGAGGCAGCAGATTGTTGGATCTTGGTTTTTAATCCATCCTGCCACTCTGTGTCTTTTGATTGGAGAATTCAATCCATTTACATTTAGAGTGATTATTGATATATGAGGGTTTAATGTTGCTATTTTATTGTTCATCTTCTGGTTCTTTTGCATTTCCTTTGTTTCTTGTCCCTTGTGTTTCGGACTGCAAATTCAATTTGGTATTTCTGCATGCTCATTCTCTTGGTTTTCTCTTTATTTGTCATGTGTGGTTCTCTTCTGGTTGTTTGTTTAGTGGTTACTGTGAGGTTTATATAAGCGATCTCCTGGATAAGAAAGTACATTTTCAGATGCCTCCTTTTTCCTGAGGCTGGGTCAGTTCAATCCCTTACCTCTTCCCCTCCTTATTTGTTCTCTCTTTATTCCAGATTGTGTCATGAATGTGTGTTTCCAGTGATGAGCTTGAATTAATTTTTGATGTTTTCCAACTGTATTTTGTTCTGGTTTAGTCTCCTTGCTTTTCTCCTTGTTGAAATCTTTGTATCCCCTTTCTCATTTGTTTTTTTTCAGGCCTAAGGGCCTTCTTGAGCATTTCTTGTAGTGGGGGTCTTGTGGTGACGAACTCTCTTAGCTTTTGTTTATCAGGGAGAGTTATTATTTCTCCATCGTATTTGAAGGATATTTTTGCTGGATAAAGTATTCTCGGCTGAAGGTTTTTGTCTTTCATGATTTTGAATATATCATTCCAGTCTCTCCTAGCCTGTAGAGTTTCTGTCGAGAAATCAGCTGAGAGCCTGATGGGGTTTCCTTTGTATGTTATTTTGGTTTTTTGTTTAGCTGCCTTCAATATTATTTCCTTGTCACGGGTATTCTTTAAGTTTGCTACTATGTGGCAAGATGATTTTTTATTCCTGTTTATATATTTAGGTGATCTATTGATTTCATTCACTGTTATTTCCCTCTCGTTCCGTAGGTTGGGGAAGTTCTCAGCTATTATTTCTTTGAACAAACTCTCTGCTCCTTTTTCTCTTTCTTCTCCTTCTGGAGTACCTATTATCCTTATGTTGCTTTTTCTCATTGAGTCTGATATTTCTCGAAGAATTTCTTCATTTCTTTTTAGTCTTAGCTCTCTCTCCTCCTCTACCAGGAGCATTTCTGTGTGGCTATCCTCAATAGTGCTAATTCGTTCCTCCATATTGTCAGTTCTGCTCTTTAAAGACTCCATTTTTTCCACTATCTCGTTGATTTTGTTTTTCATCTCCAATAATTCTGATTGGTTTTTCTTTAGGGTTTCAATCTCTTTTGTGACATAATCCCTGAATTCGTTGATTTGTTTCTGTGTGTTCTCTTGTATTTCGTTGAGCTTGTTTATGATAGCTATTTTGAATTCTCTCTCATTCAGGTTATCAAATTCTGTGCCTTCAGGGTTGGTTTCTGGGTGTTTGTCATTTTCCTTTTGGTCTGTAGCCCTGACATATTTTCGCAAGGATCCGACGGGGACGGCTTTATTTTTACCCCTCATGATTAAAGTTAGTCCTGCAGTTTCCCCCTGCTGCCACTAGATGGAGATTGCGAGCGGTTTGCTCTGAGGCGGCTGCAGCCCCCGGAGGGATTATGCTGAAACGCCGGGTGTGTGGGGGGAGGGGTCCTCTCTTTCTCCTGCTTGACCCGGGGGTTTCCTTTCTGGCTCTCTTAGGGTGTTTGCTACACCCCCTAAGCAGTCTGTCGTCGCTTCCCAGTGGGGATCTTGCGACAGTCTGTGAGAGCACCTGGATGGCGATAGTTTTCCCCGCTGTGGGCCGCCCCTGCCCCCTCTGTCCGCGAACCGCGCTGCTTCTGCCGATCGATTGGGGAGGGGGAGTACAACCTCCTACCTCTCCTCCCGTCCTCCTGGGCTTCCCGCGCCTCCACCGTCCGATGTATGGCAGCAGGGGTTTCTCAGAAGTCCTTCGTAGTGTTTGAGCTCTGTTGGAATGTGAATGATGTTTTTGTTGTGTCGTAGGGGGCAGAGATTCAAAGAGGGAATCTCACTCCCCCATGATGCTGACGTCACCTAGCCAATACTTCTTATCTGTTTTGTTGATAGTAGCCATCCTAATGAATGTGAGGTGATATCTAATTGTAGTTCTGATTCACATTTCCCTAGTGATTAGTGATGTTGAGCATCTTTTCATGTGCTTATTGGCCATGTCACATTTTCTTTTTTTTTTTTAATTGTTTTTGGTTTAGTGTTTCCTTCTTTTATTAATTAATTAATTTTTTTGGTGAGGAAGAGTGGCCCTGAGCTAATGTTCATTGCCAATCTTCCTCTTTTTGCTGAGGAAGATTAGCCCTGAGCTAACATCTGTGCCCATTTCCTCTATTTTTTGTATGTGGAACACCACCACAGCATGGCTTGATGAGCGGTGTGTAGGTCCGCGCCTGGGATCTGAACCTGAGAACCCCAGGCCACCGAAGTGGAGCGCGTGAACTTAATCACTACGCCACCGGGCTAGCCCTATGTCACATTTTCTTTATCCATTCATTCGTCGTGGACACGTAGGTTATTTCCGTGGCTTGGCTGTTGTAAATAATGCTGCAATGAACATGGGGGTGCATATATCTTTTTGAGTTAGTGTTTTCATTTTCTTTGGATAAATACTATAGTCCTCCCTTATCTGCAGTTTCACTTTCTGTGGTTTCAGTTACCTGTGGTCAACCGTGGTCTGAAAATATTAAATGGAAAATTCCAGAAATAAAAAATTTGTAAGTTTTAAATTGTAAGCCATTCTGAATAACATGATGAAATTTTGCACCATCCTGCCTGGGATGTGAATCATCCCTTTATTGGATCCCTGTCCGTTGACATTGTCTGTTCCTGACATCCAGCCACTGACATTGTCTTGGCTCAGTGATGCTCCTTCTGATGTGTCTTCACAAGGTCAATAGTAACTTAATGCTATGTCACAATGCCTGTATCATTCGCCTCACTTTATTGTGTCACTTAGGCACTTTCTCATCTCACATCATCACAAGAAGAGTGAGTACAGTACAATAAGACATTTTGAGAGAGACCGCATTCACATAACTTTTATTATAGTATATTGTTATAATTGTTTTATATTATTGCTAGTTACTGTCGTTAAAGTTTAATTTATAAATTAAGCACAATAAGAAATTATCATAGGTATGTATGTATAGGAAAAAACATAGTATATATAGGGTTTGGTATTATCCATGGTTACAGGCATCCCCTGGGGGTTCTGAATCCCCGATGGATAAGGGGGACTACTGTAATCAGAAGTTGGATTGCTGGATGATATGGTAGCTCTATTTTTAGTTTTTTGAGCAACCTCCATACTCTTTTCCGTAGTGTCTGTACCAATTTACATTTCCACCAACAGTGCGCAAGGGTTCCATTTCTTTCCCCATCCTCACCAACAGTTGTTATTTCTTGTCTTTTTGATAATAGCCAGTCTAACAGATGTAAAGTGATGTCTCATTGTGATTTTGATTTGCATTTCCCTGATCATTAGTGATGTTGAGCATCTTTTCGTGTACCTGTTGGTCATCTCTGTTTTCTTTGGAAAAATGCCTGTTTAGATCCTGTGCCCATTTTTAAATTGGATTATTTGTTTTTTTTTGCTACTGAGTTCCATGAGTTCTTTATATATTTTGGATATTAACCCCATATCAGATATATGATTTGCAGGTATTTTTTCCCATTCAGTAGGTTATCTTTTCATTTTGTTGATGGTTTACTTTGCTATGCAGAAGGTTTTTAGTTTGATGTAGTCCCACTTGTTTATTTTTGCTTTTATTGCCCTTGCCTTTGATGTCAAATCCAACAAATCATTGCCAAGACAGATATCAAGGAGTTTATTGCCTATGTTTTCTTCTAGGAGTTTTATGGTTTCAGGTCTTACATTCAAGTCTTTAATCTATTTTGAATTAATTTTTGTGTATAGTGTAAGGTAGTTGTCCAGTTTCATTCCATTGCATTTTGCTGTCCATTTTCCCAGCACCATTGGTTGAGGAGACTGTTCTTTCCCCCATTGTATATTCTTGGCTCTTTTTTCATAAATTAATTGACCATATATGCATGGGTTTATTTCTGGGCTGTCTATTCTGTTCCATTGATCTGTGTGTCTGTTTTTATGCCAGTACCTTACTGTTTTGATTACTGTAGCTTTGTAATGTAGTTTGAAATCAGGGAGCATGATGTCTTCAGCTTTGTTGTTCTTTTTCAGGATTGCTGTGGCTATTCAGGATCTTTTGTGGTTCCATACAAATTTTAGGATGGTTTTTTTCTATTTCTGTGAAAAATGCCATTGGAATTTTGATAAGGATTGCATTGAATCTGTAGATTGCTTTGGGTAGTGTGGACGTTTTAACAATATTCATTCATCTTTTAATCCATGAGCACAGAATATCTTACCATTTATTTGTCGTCTTCAACTTCTTTCATCAAAATTTTTAGTGTGCAGTCTTTAGCTTCCTTGGTTACATTTATTCCTACATATTTTATTTTTTTTAATGCAGTTGTAAATGGAATTGTTTTCTTAATCTCTTTTTGATTGTTGTTAGTGTTAGAAATCCAACAGATTTTTGTATATCGATTTTGTATCCTGCAGCTTTACTGAATTCATTGATTAGTTCTAACAGTTTTTTGGTGGAGTCTTTAGGGTTTTCTAAACATAATACCTACCAAGATAATATGTCATCTGCAAATAAAGACAGTTTTGCTTCTTCCTTGCCAATTTGAATGCTTTTTATTTCTTTTTTTGGCCTAATTTCTGTGGCTGTGACTTCCAGTACTATGTTGAATAAAAGTGACAGAGTGAGCATTCTTGTTATTGATTTTAGAGGAAAATTTTTCAGCTTTTCACTATTGTGTATGATGGTGATTAACTGTGGGTTTGTCATATATGGCGTTTATTATGTTGAGGTACGTTCCCTCTGTATCCACTTTGTTGAGAGTTTTTATCATAAGTGGATGCTGAATTTTATCAAATGCTTTTTTTGCATCTGTTGAGATGATCATATGATTTTTATCTTTGGTTTGTTAATGTGGTATATCACATTGATTGATTTGTGGATGTTGAACAATCCTTGCATCCCTGGAATAAATCCCACTTGATCATGGTGTATGATCCTTTTAATGTATTGTTGAATTCGGTTCGCTAGGATTTTTGTATCTATGTTCATCAGTGATATTGGCCTGTAATTTTCTTTTCTTGGGGCATCCTTTTCTGGTTTTGATGTCAGAGTAATGCTTGACTCATAAAATGAGTTTGGAAGTATTTCCTCTCCTATGTTTTTTGGAAGAGTTTGAGAAGAATTGGTATTAATTCTTCTTTAAATATTTGGTAGAATTCACCAGTGAAGTCATCTAGTCTTGAACTTTTTTTGGTTGGAAGGTTTTTGATTATTGATTCAATCCTCTTATTAGTAAATGGGCTGTTCAGATTTCCTATTTCTTTATGATTCAGTCTTGGTAGGTAGGTATTATGTTTCTAGGAATTTCTAGGAATTATGCATTTCTTCTAGGTTGTCCAATTTGTTGGTATATAGTTATTCATAGTAGTCTCTTATGATCCGTTGTATTTCTGTGGTATCAGTTGTAAAGTCTCCTCTTTTATTTCTGAATTTGTTTGAGTCTTCTTTTTCTTGGTGAATCTAGCTAAAGCTAGATTTTGTTTGTCTTTTTGGAGAATCAGCTCTTAGTTTCATTGATCTTTTTTGTTGTCTTTTTAGTCTGTATTTCATTTTTGCTCTGATCTTTGGTATTTCCTTCCTTTTACTAACTTTGGGCTTTGTTCTTTTTCTAGTTCCTTTAGGTCTAAAGTTGGGTTGTTTATTTGAGATTTTTCTTGTTTTATGATATAGACAATTACAGCTATAAACTTCCCTCTTAACACTGCTTTTGCTGCATCCCATAAATTTTGCTATGTTGTGTTTCCATTTTCATTTGTTTCAAGGTATTTTTTGATTTCTTCTTTGACCCATTGATTGTTCAGTAGGATGTTGTTTAATCTCCAAATATTTGTGAATTTTCCACTTTTCTTTTTGTAATTGATTTCTAGTTTCATATCATTGTGGTCAGAAAAGATGCTTGATATGATTTCATTTTTCTTAGATTTATTAAGACTTGTTTTGTGGTTTAATATGTGATCTCTTCTGTAGAATGTTCCATGTGCACTTGAGAAGAATGAGCATTCTATCGCTTTTGGGTGGAATATTCTGTATATTTTTGTTAAGTCCATCTGGTCTAACGTGTCATTTAAGGCTGATGTTTCTTGATTGATTTTTTCGTCTGGATGATCTATCCATTGATGAAAGTGGGGTAATAAAGCTCCCTACTATTATTGCAATGCTCTCTATTTCTCCCTTTAGGTCTGTTAATATTTGCTTTGTATATTTACTTGCTCCTATGTTGAGTGCATAAATATTTACAAATGTATATCCTCTTGTTGGATTGACCACTTTATCAGTATGTAATGCCCGTCTTTGTCTCATATTACAGTCTTTGCTTTAAAGTCTATTTTGTCTGATATAGGTATAGCAACTCCAGCTCTCTTTTGGTGTCCATTGGTATGGAATATCTTTTCCCATCCCTTCACTTTCAGTGTGTGTGTCTTTACATATAAAGTGAGTCTTTTGTAGGCAGGATATAGATGAATCTTTTGTTTTTAATCCATTCAGCCTTCTATGTCTTTTGACTGGAGAATTTAGTTTATATTTAAAGTAATTTTTTTTTTTTTTTTGTGAGAAAGACCAGCCCTGAGCTAACATCTGTTGCCAATCCTCCTCTTTTTGCTGAGGAAGATTGGCCCTGGGCTAACATTGTGCCCATCTTCCTCTACTTTATATGGGACGCCGCCACAGCATGGCTGAGAAGCAGTGCATCGGCAGGCGCCCGGGATCCGAACCCGTGAACCCCGGGCTGCCAAGCGCGGACTAAACCGCTGCGCCACCGGGCCGGCCCTATATTTAAAGTAATTATTTATACCTATGTACTTATTGCCATTTTGTTAAATGTTTTCTAGTACCTTTGTTCATTTCTTCTCGCTGTTTTCTTTTGTGGTTTGATGACTTTGTGCTTAGATTCCTGTCTCTTTATCTTTTGTGTATTTACTATAGGTTTTTGCTTTGTGGTTACCATGAAGTTTATATGTAATAGCATATTTATAACAGTCTATTTTAAATTGGTAACTTAAGTTTGAATGCATTCTAAAGCTGTGTATTTTTCTTCCTCTCTCATGTTCTATATATATATATTTTTTGTGTGTGTGTGGGGAAGACCAGCCCTGAGCTAACATCTGTTGCCAATCCTCCCCTTTTTGCTGAGGAAGACTGGCCCTGGGCTAACATCCGTGCCCATCTTCCTCTACTTTATATGGGATGCCGCCACAGCATGGCTGACAGGCAGTGCGTCGGCGGGCGCCCGGGATCCGAACTCGCGAACCCTGGGCTGCCAAGCGCAGACTAAACCGCTGCGCCACCGGGCGGCCCCTCATGTTTTATATTTTTAATGTTACATTTTACATTTTTTGTCTTGTGTATCCCTTAACTAATTATTGTAATTATAGTTATTTTTAGTACTTTTGTCTTTTAACCTTTATACTAGCTTTAAAACTGATTAACCCACTACCTTTACGGTATATTTACCTTTACCAGTGAGATTTATACTTTTATATGTTTTCTTGTTCTAATTAGCACCCTTTTGTTTCAGCTTAAAGAAGTCTCTTTAACAGTTCTTGTAAGGCCAGTTTAGTGGTGATGAACTCCTTTACCTTTTGCTTGTCTGGAAAACTCTTTACCTCTCCTTCAATTTTGATTGACAACTTTGCTGGGTAGAGTATTCTTTGTTGAGATTTTTTTTTCTTTTTTTTTTCAGCGTTTTTAATATATCATGCCACTCCATTTTGTCCTGAAATAACAGTTTTTTGGTGCAGCCTTTAGGGTTTTCTACTTAGAAGATCATATCATCTGCAAACAGAGATAATTTTATTTTTTCTTTTCAATTTGGATGCATTGTATTTCTTTTTCTTGCCTAATTGCTCTGACTAAAACTTCCAGTACTATATTGAATAGATGTGGGAAAAATGGACATCCTTGCTTTGTTCCTGATTCTTAGAGGAAGAGCTTTCAGTCTTTCACCATTGAGTATGATGTTTGCTGTAGGTTTTTCATACGTGACTTTTATTAAGTTGAGGTAGTTTTCTTTTATTCCTAGTTTGTTGAATGTTTTTACCATGAAAGTGTTGAATTTTGTCAAATGCTTTTTTCTGTGTCAATTGAGATCGTATGTTTTTTCCTTTTTTCTGTTCACGTAGTATATTACATGATGATCAATTTTCATATGTTGAACAATTCTTGCATTCCAGGAATAAATCCCACTTGCTTATCGTGTATAAACCTTTTAATATGCTGCTGGATTCAGTTTGCTAGTATTTTATTAATGACTTTCACATCGATATCCATAAGGGCTAGTGGTGTGTAGTTTTCTTGTAGTGTCTTTGTCTGACTTTGATATCAGGGTAATACTGGTGTCATTGAATGAGTTAGGAAGAGTTTTCTCCCCTTCATTTTTTTGGAAAAGCTCAAGAAGGATTGGTGTTAGTTCTTATTTAAATGTTTGGTAGAATTCACTAGTGAAGCCATCTGGACAAGGGCTTTTCTTTGTTGGGAGATTTTTGATTACTGTTTCAATCTCTTTACTAATTATTGATCTATTTAGATTTTGTATTTCTTTGTGATTTTTTTTTTTGGTGGAAAATTTACCCTAAGCTAACATCTGTTGCCAATCTTCCTCCTTTTTTTACCCCCAAAGCCCCAGTACATAGTTGTGTATAGTTGTAAGTTCTTCTGATTCTTCTGTGTGAGCTGCTGGCACAGCATGGCTACCGACAGACAAGTTCCATGCCTAGGAACTGAACCCGGGCCACTGAAGTAGAGCGTGCCGAACTTTAACTGCTAGGCCATCAGGGCTGGCTCTTCTTTGTGATTTAGTCTTGGTGGGTTTTGTGTTTCTAGGAATTTGTCCATTTCTTCTGGTTATCCAATTTGTTGGTGTACAATTGTTCATAGTACTCTCCTATAATACTTTTTATTTCTGTAGAATTGGTAGTAATGTCTCTATTCCATTTCTGATTTCAGTAAATTGAGTGTTCTCTCGTTTTTTCTTTGTCAGTCTAGGTAAAGGTTTATTGATTTTGTTGATCTTTTCAAAGAACCAACTTTTGGTTTTGTTAATTTTCTGTTTTTCTATTCTCTGTTTCATTTTTCAATGCTGTATGCTTTTTCTTTCCTTCTGCTAGCTTTGGGTTTAGTTTGTTTTTCTTTTTCTAGTTCCTTAAGTTGTAAAGTTAGGCTGATGATTTGAGATCTTTTTTGTTTTTTAATGTAAGCCTTTATAGCTATAACTCTCCCCTTTAGCACTACTTTCACTGTCTTGTAAGTTTTGGTATGCTGTGTTTTCGCTTTTGTTTGTCTCTAAGTATTTTCTAATTTCCCTTGTGATTTCTTCTTTGATCCATTGGTTTTTTAAGAGTTTATTAATTAATTTATGTGCATTTTCCAGGTTTGCTTCTGCTGTTGATTTCTAACTTCATTCTGTTTTGGTTGGAGAAGATACTTTGTAGGATTTCTCTTTAAATCTATCGATACTTAATTTGTGGCCTAACATACGGTCTATCTGGAAAATGTCCCCTGTGCATTTGAGGAGAATGTGAATACTGTTGTTGAGTAGAGTGTTCTGTATATGTCTGTTAGATCTGGTTGGTTTATTGTGTTAACTCCTCTGTTTCCTTACTTATCTTTTGTCCTATTCTGTCCATTATTGAGAATGGGATATTGAAGTCTCCAACTATTACTGTAGAACTATGTCTTCGATTCTGTCATTTTTTGCTGCGCATATTTTGCTGGTCTATCATTATATGCATAAATATTTATAATCGTATCTTTTTGCTACATTGAACCTTTTATTAATATATAATGTCCTTCTTTGTTTCTTGTAACTTCTTTTGATTTAAAGTCTGTTTTGTCTGATATTATTACAGCCACCCCCACTCTCTTTTGGTTACTATTTGCATGGAATATCTTTTTCTATCCTTTCACTTTCAATATCTGTGTCTTTGAATCTCAAATGAGTTTCTTGTAGATAGCACAGAGTTGGATCATGTATTTTTATTCACTCTGCCAATCTCTGTCTTGTGATTGGACAGTTTAATCTATTTACTTTTTTTTTTTTTTTTTGGTGAGGAAGACCAGCCCTGAGCTAACATCCGTTGCTAATCCTCCTCTTTTTGCTGAGGAAGACTGGCCCTGGGCTAACATCGTGCCCATCTTCCTCTACTTTATACGGGACGCCGCCACAGCGTGGCTGACAAGCAGTGCGTCGGCGGGCGCCCGGGATCCGAACCGGCAAACCCTGGGCTGCCAAGCGCGGATGAAACCGCTACGCCACCGGGCGGCCCCTTAATCTATTTACTTTTAAAGTAATTGCTGATAAGGAGGATCTTAATTCTGTCATTTTGCTATTTGTTTTCTGTATGCCTTCCAGCTTTTTTGTGCTTCATTTCCTGTATTACTGTTTTCTGTTTAGTTGATTTTTTAATATTGAAATATTTAAATTCCTTTCTTATCTCCTTTGTGTATATTTTATGGCTGTTTTCTTTGTGGTTACCATGGATTATATTTAACTTTGTAATGTTGTAACACTCTAATTTGAAATTATATCATTATATTATATAATGTCAACAACATAAAAACTACTCCTTTAGAGCTCTATTCCCCCCCTTTCGGTTGTTGACTTCACAAAATTACATCTTTACAAAATTATGCACTGTGTTCTCCAAAACAAACTAATAATTGTTTTAAAACCATTAGTATCTTAAATTCTGTAGAAGATGAAATTTGGAGTTACAAAGCAAAGTTACAGTATTACTAGTTTGTAGACTAATAATTGCTTTTTGAAAATGTATTAGTCTTTTAAATCGTAGAAAACAAAATGTGGAGTTACAAAGTGTTATTGAAATAATACTAGCTTTTATAATTGCTCATGTATTTACCTTTATTGAGATCTTCATTTCTTCATACTACTTTGAATTACTGTCTAGTGTTCTTTCATTTTACCTTGCAGGACTCCCTTGAGCATTTCTTGCAGGGAAGATCTAGTGGTAATGAATTCCCTTAGGGTTTTTTTTTTTTTTTTAAATCTGAGAATGTCTTAAGTTCTGCCTCACTTTTAAAGGACAGATTTGCTGGATATAAAATTCTTAGTTGACTGTTTTCCTTTTTTTTAGCATTTTGAATTTATTGGCCCACTACCTTCTGGCCTTCAAAGTTTCTGATGAGAAATCTGTTTTTTATCTTATTGAGTATCCCTTCCTTGTCTGTGATAGTTGCTTTTCTCTTGCTGCTCTCAAGATTCTCTGTTTGTCTTTTGAAAGCTTGTTCATAGTGTGTCTCAGCATAGGTCTATGAGTTCATTTTACTTGCAGGTCATTGAGCATCTTGCTTGTTTATATTCATATCTTCCATCAAATTTGGGAAGTTTTCATCCATTATTTCTTCACATATTCTCTCTACCCCTTTCTCTCTCTCTTCTCCTTCTGGGACACATGATTTGTATGTTGGTTCACTTAATGCTGTCCCAGAGGTCTGTTAGGCTCTGTTCACTTTTTCTTCCATCATTTTTCCGTCTGTTCCACGTACTTGATAATTTCCATTGTCCTATCTTCAAGTTCACTGATTTATTCTTCTGCTTCTTCAAATCTGCCTTTGAATCCCTATAGCGAAATTTTCAATCTATTTACTATACTTTCAGCTCCAGAATTTCTTTTTTTTTTTTTTTTTGTGAGGAAGACCAGCCCTGAGCTAACATCTGTTGCCAGTCCTCCCCTTTTTGCTGAGGAAGACCGGCCCTGGGCTAATAACCGTGCCCATCTTCCTCTACTTTATATGGGACGCTGCCACAGCATAGCTGACAAGCAGATGCGTCGGCCGGCGCTCGGGATCCGAACCCGCGAACCCCGGGCTGCCAAGCGCGAATGAAACCGCTGCGCGACCGGGCGGCCCCTCCAGAATTTCTTTTTGGTTTCTTTTTAGGTTTTCTATCTCGTTATTAATATTTCCTTTTTGTTCATACATTGTTTTCTTGCCTTTCTCCACATCTTCCTTTCGTTCTTTGAGCTTCTCCAGGATAGTTGTTTTAAAGTTTTTGTGTGGTATATTTACCATTAGATCTCTTTCAGGGACTGTTGATTTATTTTTTTCGTTTGAATGGGCCATACTTACCTGTTTGTATGCTTTGTGATTTTTTTTGTTGCAAACTGGACGTTTGAATCTAATAATGTGGTAACTCTGAAAATCAAATTCTCCCCCTTCCCCAGTTTTTGCTTTTTTTTTTTTTTGATGATTGTACCCTGTCTCTGTGCTGGGAATTAGCCCTAGGTGTAAACCTAAGGTCTTCTCAGGTCTCTTCTAACCCTTTCCTTGCGCATGCACGGTCACTTTCTAATTTTATTTGTTGATGTAGTTATTTTGAATGCCTTAGTCTTTAATGTTGTTCAAGTGCTCCCCTGGAAGTTGCAAGCCTATAGTAGGATCCTGAGTTTCAAAATAGTTACGTAAGACAGATTTTGCCAGTGCAGTTGTTGTCTAGGTTGGGAGGCGAATTCCTTGTGCTTCCTATTCTGCCATCTTCCCAGAATCTTCTGTGATACATTTTGAAATCAGCAACTATGGGACCTCCAACTTTATTCTTTATCAAAATTGTTTTGGCTGTTTGGGGTCCCTTGAGAATCCACATTAATTTTAGGATGAATTTTTCTGCAGTAAGTGCCACTGGAATTTTGATAGGGATTGCATTGAATCTATAGATTGCTTTCGATATTATTGGCATCTTAACAATATTTTAAGTTTTCCAATCCATGAACACAGATGTTTTTCCATATATTTGTGTTTTCTTTAATTTCTTCAGCAATGTCTTTTGAGTTCTTTTTACTTATTTTACATACATAATCATTACCATTTACCATGGAGCCTAATGGAGTTTATTTTATTATTTTTAAAAATATTTCAAGTCATATTATTAATAATTTACATAAATAAGAATAAAGGGTTGGTGAAAAACAGCTTTATTTGAAATTTTAATAATATTTTAACATAGCAAACCTCTGTATCAAGTACGTTTTGGCAAACAGAAATCAGAAAGATGGAAGATTACTGTTACATGTCCTTTTAGCAAGGTGAGATGGTAAATTATCATGCAGTATTATATGATGAAGTCCTTCCTGTTGAATCATTAACTGAATGAAAATACCTTATTTCCTTTTTATGTCCTTAGAAATACATTGTTCACTCATTGATTCTTAAGCTTGAAATCATTCATCTGTGGTATTGTCATCTGTGGACTCATAATTTGAGGCTAATTCTATGATGAATTTTACCAGTATCATTAAGAGTCTAGAGTGCTGCTACTGGATTTTTGCATTCCTGTTCTCATTCATTAATAATAGTGAACTATCTTCTGTCAGTTTTCTTGTCATTGCTCTGAGGAGTAGAAAAGAAAAAAATTCTGAATTGTCAAATTGTTCAATAAAATCTAAAAGACAACAAAGACTACTCCAGTGTTTATTTTCTTGAAGGATGATGCAATCTTTTGGGCAATGCAGTAAAAAACTGGAGGATAGCTATTTATTTCACTGCTGCATCAAACTTCTAGGTGATTTAATCATTCTTCTATTTTCTTATTATTTTAGCTTTTTAAAGCATAATTGGAAATAATTGATGGGTAATGATGAATAAGTAGCAATATATTTCAAGGTAGAGGAGAAGTAAGAGCACTAAGATCCCATAGTTTTTCTTAGATTAATAAAAGGGTCCAGTGGACCCAAACCATAATTGCAACATAGATTGAATTTTACTTTTAAAAAATAATTTTCTTTTTGTACTTTGGAAGACCTCTAAAAATAAAGATTCTTGAAATGTGAATCTTTGAAAATAGAACTGTTCAAAGATGAAACTGAAGAACTAAAATTGGGCCTAGTGGATCCTAATGGTATACTGAGGGTTAAAAGAAATGGGAATTTTTTGTTGTAAAAAAGTTTTTTGGGGGGGTGAGGTAATTTGGAGTTAACTAAAAAGTGTCTCTTTATCTTTAAGGCTTTAGGGGACCAGATACTATTTGTAAATCGTCCTGATAAGAAGAAAATTCTTTTCTTTAATGATAAGAGCTGTCAATTTTCTGTGGATGAAGGTGAGCCTTTCTGTGTAGATACTTTCTTTAGTTTGCAAATATATTGCAAATTTAAAGTGACAAAATTTATAATATTTATAAATACAGCTATAATTTAAATTTTATAATACTGCTTCTTTTAGCATTATCTCACAGTGCTAAGAACTCCTATGTCGGAGATGTTGTTTCTCAGAATGCAATTTAATTTGAAATATGTAATTTGAAAGATTTTAGGTTAATTGTACTTGCAGTCATGGTATAGCAGTTCGTGACTTCTTATGCTTATAGCTCAGCCATAGCAAGCATGAGTTTTTATTTCTATTATTTTACAAATATTACTTCATATCTTGATAGAAAAGCTTGGCGCAGGGTGGGAAAAGAGTAAACTTTTGTTGGTGGCTGATATTCTTTTAAATAACATATGAATCTTTTGATCATCAGATTCGATAATGAAAGAGATTACTTTCTGGCAATTGTAGTGTTGGATGCTAAGCTATATGTTGAGTCTTCTACTAAATGTGTGATACTCGTATTTTGGGTTTTAGTTTTAGAATATTTCATAAATATTTGTCATGTAAAATAGTAATTAAATAAGGATTTAGTCATGAGAAATTTCTTTGCTGTATAAGCAAGAAATTCTTATTTAAGCAAATATATTTTACTTTAAATTTATATTAATTTTGAAGTTTTATAAAAAGGCAAGAGAAAATTGAACATCATTTTAATTGTAAAGTTTCAAAAGTGATACAAACTCACAGCAAAATATTCTAACAATATAGAAGTACACAGAGTAAAATGGTAATATTAGGCTCCAAATAGTGAAACTTGCTATGCCTACTTGGTTGTCATATTGACTCTTCTTTATGGCATTAAATGGAAGAGATTGTATTCAATGAATAACTTTGTATAAGAAATGCTTTTATAAGTCTTGTCCCTTTAGTAGCCCGTAGATGTCTTAATTATGATTTTGTAATTTATACAGTAACCATAAGTTTTTCTTTTATGTATTATCCTGGCTGTAGATATTCAGGTTTGTGGTGCTTGTAGATAGGAGTTTAGTCGACCTGAAGGTACTTAGATGATCATGATTTGTTTTAGGAAATAGAGTGTTGTGTTTTTGTGAAAATTGTGATCGAGAGTACCCTGTATGTAGTTGGTTCTCAATAATGTTTGTTCATTAAATAAAAATTTGCAAAGCTTTCCAATTCTTCTATACTGCCCTTCCTTATAAATAAACTTTTCTTTATGTAAATGAAGTAATAGTGAACTCCTTCTGTACATTGTAGTGATAGGTGCTCATTTAAGAAAAGTTTGGCTTAGCAATTTTTGTATTGCTTGAATCTCCTTTACTTGGAATTTCACTTTTACGTAAGCTTTTATAAGTGTCAAATGGGTTTCTTGCTTTTAAAAAGCATAGGGATGGACTTGGTCTTTAAGATCCTTCTGAGTTTAAACAAACAAACCGGGTCACCCGGTGGCGCAGCGGTTTAGTTCGCACTTGGCAGCCTGGGGTTCGCGAGTTTGGATCCCGGGCGCCCGCCGACGAACTGCCTGTCAGCCATGCCATGGCAGCGTCCCGTATAAAGTGGAGGAAGATGAGCACAGATGTTAGCCCAGGGCCAGTCTTCCTCAGCAAAAAGGGGAGGATTGGCAACGGATGTTAGCTCAGGGCTGGTCTTCCCCACAAAAAAAAAAAAACAAAGAGGTAATTTACCCTTTATTCTTGGTATAGTTAATCTGTGTGAAAAAAATTTGCAGTATTAAAAAACTTATCACAAGTGTCACATACAAATAGTAAGGAAGATCTTACAGTAAAAAGCAGATGTGCTTTTCCTTTCTGTCATTCCAGTCTCTGTCTTTTGTGGCAACTACTTAACTGGTTTTATTTTAGATTCTTCTGGTGGCTTTTCCCATATTGCTAAGTAATATGCTTATACTATAATTTTTTGATTTTTCAACTTGAAGCGTTGTAATGACTTATTCTATTCATATTTCTGATTCCAACACCTGTCTCCTTTCTATACTTCCCAATATAGTATACCACTAGTTTTAGTTTCTCTACCATTTATCTTGGCACCTTCAACATACAACATACTTAACCTTTCTCAGTGGGAATTTTTAGTAAGAAGTCTGCTGTGCAGATGGCAGCATAGTGTAGCATATTATCTGTTCTCTAAGTAGATGTTTAAATTGAGGCAAGTGTTAAGATTGCAGTAGCTCCATAAGAGTAGCGTGAAAACTCTAAGATTTCTTGATAGTATTTCATGGAGAAATTTTAGGAGTACACTTTGCACTTAGCAGTAATCCTCACACTTATTCTTATATTAAGCTATTATTTTTTGTCCCTTGTGCACTCTTTCTGTGGATACCGTTCTTTTAACTTTGCTCAGCCTTTTTCTGTTTGTGTATCTTTTACCTATATTTCTATTCCTTAATATTATCTCTGTTTTCATTTGCCATTTTATATGGCCTTTGTTGGTTTAAACTCTTCCCATCTCCTCATTATTTGTCTGATAAGTCCAAAATGAGGATTTTCACTTCCCCCCCCCGATTATAAAAGTAATCATAAATGCTTGTTAGTAAAATCCCAAACATCTAGAAATAAGTTCTGTAAATAGTTTGATGTTTATTTTTCTAGTTTGCTTTCTTTGTATTACAGATAGTCTGTAATACTATGTGGCTATTTAGTATTCCGTTTTGCTTATGTACCTAATGAATGGATTTTTACGTATTTAAAAATGCTGCAGCAAATATTTGTACACATCTTACACATTGGATATGTGCATATGTACTTTTTATGTTAAAGTAGCCATATAAATCAGGAAGATATTGGGAAGGTAAATTGATAAATTATTTTTCCATCTTTTAAGATCTTTATTTTGCTGACTTATTTAATATGTGTTGAAATATATTACTAGATTTCCTAATATTGAACCGTCCTTATACTCTTAGAATAATCCATCTTTGGCTTTATGTATTTCTGGATTCTTTTTACTAATGTATTTAAGGATTTTTGCTTTAGTATGGTCAGTTTTCTTTTTTGTATGGTTTTTCAGGGTTTGGTATGGGTGTAATGCTGGATTCATATAAAGAAAAGCATAGTTTTTCCTTCCTTCTGTCCTTCCTTTCCGCCTTTTCCTTCCCTTTCCTTATGAGAATATTAGATTCCTTGACGACATGAAAGCATACACCCATGAATGTATCTGGCTTGTTGCTTTTTTGACAACATTTTAATATCTTCTTTGATTATGTCCTTCTTTAAGTTTTCTATCCATCAATCAATTTTGGTAATGTGTTTTTTTCCTATAAAATCATTTATTTTTAATTTTCAAATTTAAGTGTATAATTTTGCAGAGTATGACCTTAGAATTTAATTTTTTTTCTGTGTTGTTTTTCCTTTTTATTGCTAACTTTTTGTATTTGGGCTTTTCTTTGTTATGCTAGCTATTGGTTTATCTATTTTACTTTTGTTGTGTTTTTGTTTTGAAAGAAAATATAATCTATCAGATCATCCTTTACATACTAGTTTTTGACTACCTGATATGAGCAGTGACTGAGCAAACATTAAACCCTCCCATTGCATTTATATTTTTGTTTATTTTGCTAGTGCTTTGTGTAGTTACTGCTTTATATATTTTGGTTTATAAATGTTCTTGAAGTCATAGTTTAAGGATTGTATCCATAATCATTGTAAAGTATCCCTCTTTTGTCACATTTAATGTTATTTTACTTGAAGTCTAGCTTTATCTCATATTACTATCTTAACTCCTTGCCTTTTTTTTAATTTGACTAATATATTTTTGTCCATTCTTTTACTTTATACCTGTCTACTTTTTTTTTTAGATATTTACTTTGTAGCTGGCATGTGGTTGGTTTTAACTTTTTGAATCAGTTCTGAGTGTCATTTTATATTTACTGTCTTTATCATATGACGTATTTGCCCCATTATTTGGAAATTGTATAGTTTTGGGTGGAGTTCTCCTATATATATATAAAATGGTTCTCTTTATATCTTTAAGTAATTTGCTTAAACTTATAGGTTCCAGTTTATCAACTTCATTCTCTTCTTTTTACTTCCTAGTTGAAACTTTCTGGAATTATTGTTACAATTTTATTATTTATTCATGAATCCATTTATTCAACAAATATTTATTAATCTCCTGTGATATGCCCCAGTCACTTTGCTAAATGTGGGGAATACAAAGTAGTGAACAAGGTAGACAAGTCTCTACCTTCCTGGAGCTTACATTCTAAAGGATAAAATAGACAATATACAAAATAAATGATTACAGATTGTATCAGATGCTAGGGAAGAAATAAATGAGGTATGTGCTAAGCTAGTAAAGTAATGGGAGGGGTTCAGAGAAGAGTTCTCTATGAAAAAAGATGAGGAATGAGATGGAGCAGCCTTGCAAAGTATAAGAATAGTGGCCGTGTGTGTGCTTTTGGGGAAAGTGTGGGTTCAGACAGAGAATAGCAAAGGCAAAGGCTGTAGGAAATACTTTGATTTCTTTTCCTAGTCTAGTAATCATTTTAGGTTTGTAATCATTTAATCAGATTCAGTGGACCTTTTAGATAACAAATATTTTGTAACATCTTTTTTGCTCTTGTAAAATAAAATTCATAGGTAATATAACCTACCTTTACACATAATTTTTTAAAAAGTCATTATAATACACTAACCGTAACATAAAGGAGAAATAAAAAGAGATTGACTTATATTTTTAAAATTTATTTTAATATTTGTAATTGGCCAAGCACATTTATGGTAGAATATAAAGGGAATATAAATAAAACAACTGTTTACATTTATATGTAGAGTCACCATTGAATGTGATAGCTACAAATGGACTAATACAGATATGATGCATTGGCAACCTGTATACCATAATTGGTGTTTTCCTTAAGCGATAGGGAAATTGGTAAAGTTGTCAAAACTACAAAGTGCAGCTTTTCTGTGATTTACAGAGGTTAATTGTGCTATATTCTGTATACGTTATACATTGTATTTTCCTAGAAAATCAAGTGTGTATAAAATCAACCAGTATAAAAAATACATTGTTTCTATATGTAAAAGAAAATTGGGTTCTAGGTTTAGTTTATTATTACAAACTAGTATTTTTCGTTAATCTGTATACTTTTTAGAAGGATGGTTGGGAGGAAGAAGAGTTTTTCAACCATGGCAGTATTGACATTTTGGAGCTGAAATATTTTTTTGGTATTGGAATTGTCACTGTGCTTTGTGGGATGATTAAGCAGCTTCTGTGGCCAGTAGCATATTTTCCCCCACAGTGTGACAGCCAAAAATGTATCCAGAAATTACCAAATGTTCCCCAGAAAGCAGAATTGTCTAGGTTGAGAATTACATTAAAGGTACAGTTTATGTTTATCACATAGAAAAAAATTGATTAAGATACATTGTCTTCAAGCTTCTTTTCATGCATTCTTTCGTTCAGCACATTTAGTGATACAGGGGATATCAAGTGAATAAGGTTTCTGTTCTTCAGCTTACAGGCTGAGGGAGGAATGACGTGGGAAAACATATAATACAACATGTCACGTAATTGTCATTGTGATGTTTATACAGTGCTCTAGAGACACTGGGGGGAACCTCAGGGGTAAGATCATGTTCTTTTAGTTGAAAGTGTTGGTATTGCATAAATCACTAATTGAAAAAAAACTGAGTTTTTATTAATGATATAAATTATGTGTTTCCACAGAAGACCCATTTAAAATTGATGCATATCTTACCATTTGTCTTCCTCTCTCTCTTTTCATATTTTACTCCTCAAAATGCTTTGTCTTGATTGTATTGATGAAGATTTTGTTTTTGCCCACTAGATGGCAGACTTAGCCATAGAGAGGAAATCTTAAGTGAGCAAGCTTTCAGTTACACACAAGTGCCACCCTTCATTCTATCTGTAATAGAAGCAGATGTCCTAAAATGAGATATAGCATAAGTAAGGAGAGAGTTTATTTTGTAGTAATTTTAAAAATCAAATAGATAAGTGAACACAGAGTAGTTGGACTTAACGTATGCGTCTTATTTCACAAAAGTATTTATTTCCTTAAATCAGGATCTTATTCATTTAGAGGCAGTATAAATGCAGTGGTCAAGAGGATGATCTCAGTAGTCAAACTGTAGGTTTAAATCTTAGCTCTACTCCTTACTAGTTTAGGCAAGATACTTAGCCACTCTTTGTCTGAGATTCCTCATCTATAAGATAGGAATAATGGTGTCTGTACCTCATGATCCTTAATGAGGATTAGGTGAATTAATGAAAGTGTTTAGAGGTTGGAACAGGACCTGGCACACAGTAAGAATAATGGTAACAGTAATCTTAGCCATTATTAGTAGCATTGAAAATATGAAATAGTACCAAAGTACTAGATTTTTTTTTTTTTTGCTTTTTTTCTCCCCAAAGCCCCAGTATATAGTTGTATGTCATAGTTGTGCATCCTTCTAGTTGCTCTATGTGAGACACCGCCTCAGCATGGCTTGATGAGTGGTGTGTAGGTCCACGCCCAGGATCCGAACCAGCAAACCTTGGGCTGCTGAAGCGGAGCGCGCGAACTTAACTGATATGCTGGCCCCAGTGTTAGATGTTTTAATCTTATCTGGTTACTTATTCACATTTACTTAGCTCTCTATCTGGTTATTGACTCAGTAGATCTGTAGTTTTGCATTTGGGTAGACAGGTAGCAAAGAAACAGAGCCAATTTAGCAGTCTGAGGCTACATCTGAGGTGCTGATCTTTTGCAGTTATGTAATGTTTGTTGGTGTGTTGGTGTTCCTGGTGAGAAGTCCCATGACAATCTCACTTTTCCTCCATTGCTGGTAACTTGTTCTTTTCTGCCTGAAAGTTTAAACAATTTTGACTTTATCCCTAGAATTCAGGGCTCTTCCCAGTAGCTACTTCCCCTGGGACTCTGATGCTGTTTTAAGCCATTATTTTTTAATGGCTATATGGTACTTCATTTTATGGACGTACTTTAAAACAATTTTTCTGATATTCTGTAGATAGGAATTTAGTTTGTTTTTTGTTTTGTTTTTTTTATTTTTTGCTATTATAAATAATTCTCATTATATCAGACAAAATAGACTTTGAAACAAGAACTGAAACAAGAGACAAAGAAGGGCATTACGTAATGATAAAGGGAACAATCCATCAAGAGGATATAACACTTGTAAATACCTATGTGCCCAATGTAAGAGCACCTAAATATGTAAAGCAAATATCACAGACATAAAAAGAGAAGTTGACAGTAACGCAATAATAGTAGGGGACTTGAACACTCCACTTACATTAGTAGATAGATCAGACAGAAGATCAGTAAGGAAACATTTGGCCTTAACTGACACATTAGACTAGTGGACTTAATAGGTATGTACAGAACATTCCATCCAAAAGCTGCAGAATGGACATTCTTTTTGAATGCACTTGGAACATTCTCCCGGATAGATCACATATTAGGCCACAAAACAAGTCTTGGTAAACTTAAGAAGTTTGAAATAATATCAAGTATTTTTTCTGATCACAATGGTATGAAACTAGAAATCAGCTATAAGAAGAAAACTGTGAAAGTCACAAATATGTGGAGATTAAACAAAATGCTACTGAACAACTATTGGGTCACTGAAGAAATCAAAGGAGAAATCAAAAAATACCTGGAGACAAATGAAAATGAAAATACGACATATTCAAGTCTATGGGATACAGCAAAAGCAGTACTAAGAGGGAAGTTTATAGCAATACAGACCTACCTTAAGAATCAAGAAAAGTCTCACATAAACAATCTAACATTAAATCTAAAGGAACTAGAAAAAGATGACCAATTGAAGCCCCAGATTAGTAGAAGGAAGGAAATATTAAAAATCATCAGAAATAAATAAAATAGAGACTAAAAAGACAGTAGAAAAGATTAATGAAACTAAGAGCTGGTTCTTTGAAAAGACAATATTGGCAAACCTTTAGCAAGACTCGCCAAGAAAAAAAGAGAAGGCTCAAATAAACAAAATCAGAAACAAAAGAGGAGAAATTACAATGGATACCACAGAAATGCAGAGGATTGTAAGAGAATATTGTGAAAAGCTATATGCCAACAAATTGGATAATCTAGAAGAAATGGATAAATTCTTAGAATTGTACAACCTTCCAAAACTGAATCAAGAAGAAATAGAGAATCTGAATAGACCATTACCAGTAAGGAGATCAAAACAGTAATCAAAAACTTCCCAAAAAACAAAAGTTCGGGACCAGATGGCTTCCCTGGTGAATTCTACCAAACATTTAAAGATTTAATACCTATCCTTCTCAAACTCTTCCAAAAAGTTGAGAAGGAGGGGATGCTTCCTAATTCATTCTACCAAGCCAAAATTACCCTGATCCTGAAACCAGTCGAGGACAACACAAAAAAAGAATTATAGCCCAGTATCACTGATGAACATAGATGCAAAAATCCTCAACAAAATATTAGCAAATCAAATACAACAATACATGAAGAAGATAGTACACCGTGATCTTGTGGGATTTATTCCTGGGATGCAGGGATAGTTCAGCATCTACAAATCAATCAATATGATACACCACATTAACAAAAAGAAGAATAAAAATCACATCGTCATCTGAATAGATGCAGAGAAAGCATTTGACAAGATAGAGCATCCATTTATGATAAAAATTCTGAATCAAATGGTATAGAAGGAAAGTACCTCAACATGGTAAAGGCCATATATGACAAGCCCACAGCTAGCATCATACTCAGTGGTGAAAAGCTAAAAACTTTTCCTTTAAGATCAGGAACAAGAATGCTCACTTATTACTTTTATTCAACATAGTATTGGAAGTCCTAGCTATCAGGCAAACAAAAGAAATAAAAGGGATCCACACTGGAAAGGAAGAAGTAAAACTGTCACTATCTGCAGATGACATGGTTTTTTATATAGAATACGCTAAAGAATCCACCTAAAACAATTAGAAATAATAATACAGTAAAGTACGATGTTCAACATCAACATAGGAAAATCAGTTGCATTTCTATGCACTAACAACAAAATAGCAGAAATACAAATTAGAATACAATCCCATTTACAATTGCTGCAAAAGTAATAAAATTTCTAGGAATACATTTAACCAAAGAAGTGAAAGACCTGTACATGGAAAACTATAAAACATTGTTGAAAGAAATTGAAGAAGATACAAATGGAAAGATATTCCATGCTCATGGACTGGAAGAATTAACATAGTTAAAAAGACCATACTTCCTAAAGCAATTTACAGATTCAGTGCAGTCCCCATCAAAGTCCCAATGATGTTTTTCTTGGAAATAGAACAAAGAATCCTAAAATTTATATGGAACAACAGAAGACTCTGAATAGCCAAAGCAATCCTGAGAAAGAAGAACAAAGCTGTAGGTATCACACTCCCTGATTTCAAAATACACTACAGAGCTATAGTATACAAAACAGCATGGTACTGGCAGAAAAACAGACATCCAGATCAGTGGAACAGAATTGAGAGTTCAGAAATAAACCCAGACATCTTTGGACAGTGAATTTTCCGCAAAGGAGCCAAAAATATACAATGGAGAAAGGAAAGTCTCTTTGGTACATGGTGTTGGGAAAACTGGACAGCCACATGCAAAAAAAATGAAAGCAGACCAATATCTTACACCATATACAAAAATTAATTCAAAATGGACTAAAGACTTTTAAGACCTGAAACCATAAAACTCCTAGAAGCAAACATAGCAGTATGCTCTTTGACATCAGTCTTAGCAGTATGTTTTTGAATATCATGTCTCCTCAGGCAAGAGAAACAAAAGAAAAAATAAACAAATGGGACTACATTAAACTAAAAAGCTACTGCACAGCAAAGGAAACCATCAACAAGACAGAAGGACGACAATTAGGAGAAGATACTTGTAAGTTATATTTCTGATAAGGGGTTAATATCCAGAATATATAAAGAACTCGTAAATCTCAACAACAGAAAAACACAAACCACCCAATTAAAAAATGTGCAGAGGATCTGAACAGACATTTTTTGAAAGAAGATACACACATGTTTAATGGGCGCATGAAAAGATGTTCAGCATCACTAATTATTAGGGAAATGCAAATCAAAACCACAGTGAGATATCACCTCCTGCCTGTCAGAATGGCTGTTATTAAAAAGACAAGAAATAACAAGTGTTGTAGAGGGATGTGGAGAAAAGGGAACCCTCATGCTGCTGGTGGGAATGTAAACTGGTGCAGCCACTGTGGAAAACAGTATGGAGATTCCTCAAAACATTAAAAATAGAACTTTCATACGATCCAGCTATTTCACTTCTGGGTATTTATTCAGGGAACACAAAAACACTAATTCGCAAAGATGTGTGCACCCCAGTGTTCATTGCAGCAGTATTCACAATAACCAAGACTTGGAAACAACCTAAGTGACCATCAAGGGATGAATGAATAAAGATGTGGTATACAATGGAATACTACTTAGCCATAAAAAGATGAAATCTTGCAATTTGCTGCAACTTGGATGGACCTTGAGGATGCACCTTCGCTTACTTTGCTAAGTGAAGTGAGTCAGATAGAGAAAGCCAAATAATGTATGATTGCACTCGTATGTGGAAGATAAAAACACAGACAGAGAATAGATTGGTGGTTAAGAGAGGGGAAGCGGGGAGGCGGAGGGTGTAAAGAGTAAAAGGGCACATGTGTATGGTGATGGATCGCAATTAGACTTTGGGTGGTGAACGTGATATACTGTATACAGATACTGAAATACGATGTACACCTGAAACTTATGTCATGTTATAAACCAATGTTACCTCGATAAAAAACTAGAAAAAAATAATGCTCAATCTTTGCACATAAGTATATGTGCACTTACCTGATTATCTCCTTATTATAGTTTTCTTTTAAGTAGAATTGCTGGGTCAGAAGGTAAGATATATTTTAAAAATCTTCAACATTTTGCCCAATGCCTGTTGTAAAATTTGCACCAATTGTTTTGGACTAATTTACTCATTCACAGCAATATATTAGGAGGTATCCATTTCTTTACCCTCACCAGTACTGGATGTTTTTAGTTGACTTTGACAGACTCATAGAAAATAAAGATTATCTTGATTTTAATTTGTATTTTCTTGTAATGACTTTATAAAATTAAAGAAAAACAGGTTATTTCACTTTGTACCTCTGACAACTGTGTGTTTTCTGTTCCCACATACATTAAAAAGTAATTAAATTTGGAATCTTGTGAAATCTTGCCTCTAAAATTAGGCCCTACAGGGGCCGCCCAGTGGCGCAGCGGTTAAGTTCGCGCTTGGCAGCCCGGGGTTCGTGGGTTCGGATCCCGGGCGCCTGCCGATGCACTGCCTGTCAGCCCTGCCATGGCGGCGTCCCACATGAAAAAAATAGAGGAAGATGGGCACAGATGTTAGCCCAGGGCCAGTCTTCCTCAGCAAAACGAGGAGGATCAGCAGTGGATGTTAGCTCAGGGTTGGTCTTCCTCGCAAAAAAAAAAAATAATAATAAAATAAAATTAGGCCCTGCTTTCCAGTGTTCGTCTTAAGTATTTATGCAGGTGTAATATATTTACATAGTAGATGTAATATTTAAATACCGCAACAGCATTGACCTAAGGAAAGTCAGGGATTAAAGTAGAAATGTTTCACTGGGAAAAAAAAAGACATTGAAGAGTTTTTGTTCAAGGATTTTCTTCTGAAAATAGCTCAAATGACACTTCTTTTAAGCACAAGGAAATAAATTTTGTTTTAATGTCCTTTCAGTTCCATTGTGCCATGAAAATTTATAGTCTTGTATATTATTTTTGGTGCTACATTAATAAACAGATTAACTTTCCAGACCATTGCTATCACTATTCTAGTAAGTATTATTGCCTCTGTGATTGTGTCATAAGAGGCCTGAAGTATTTAAGCTCTGTACATGTCAGGTAGAAAGTCGAAGTAGTTTTAATCTTCAAGGAACTGAAATTTTATAATTCTGATAATATAGAGGCTTGATAAAAAATGTATTGAATGAAATTTGCCACTGAATAAAAGGTTTTTTATTATATGTACTTTCATTCTTTTTTCCTTTTTTGTTGTACACAGAGAATTACACAGTTTAATTGTTGTACAGTTATATCATGTAATACTTATTCTAAATAAATGAGTACAATTTTTGTGTGTTGATAGTTAGAATTTAACAAGTCCATAACTTCCTTCAGCAGCTATGGTGAATTTGACATGTAGATTTCTAATTATGGTATATATTTTAGAACAATAATATTGCCTGCTTTCTTGCAATTAGAGAGTTGTTTTTATGGCTGATTTGGAAGTTTGACCTGAAGCTATTTCCTCTTGTATATACCTGTCCTGAGCAGAGGTAGTCACATTAAATCACGTTGTTCTTAAAGTTTGGCTAAAAAGTAGATAGTTGGGGACTTCTGGCTTCCAATTAGAATGGAGAAAGCTGGACGAAGCATTGTTCCCACACTTACAACAACAATAAACCCTAGGCAGTTGCAAATTTATAGTTTTCTTGAATCCATCAGAGAGCTGAGGTTGCAGGGTAGCCACCTAACCCAAAATCTAAGGAAAGATAGGTACCTCCAAGAAAATAGGGGATGCAAGCACTTGTTTACTTGGGACAGACAAAATGAACAGCGCTCAGAAGAATTCAGTTAAAATTTTTAATGAACTGCTGAAGGCTTAGTGTGGACAAGTAAGAGAATATAGAACCCCTGGGTGCTCTAGACATGTGGGAATTCACACCTACTCCCAGGCTTTTCTCCACAGACTTCACTGGATGCTTACAAAAAAGAGGCTAGGGCAGGGGTACTGCCTTCATTGAGCAGGCCTGGAGGAGGGAAACAGTGGACACTTCAGGAAAGGCAAGAAGCCCTGTCTGAATCGTTCTCCCTCCCTCTCTGCTATGAGACAAAACCCTTAAACTGCTGTGGGAAGGGAACAAAAAGAAAACACTTTACGCCTGGGGGAGGGGCAGGAATATGTACTGGGCCCAGAAGTTTAGCAGAGGGGGTGGGCAAGAACACTGAGAAGGCCACACTACAGACACCAAATGACACAATACTTTCCTAAGACCTAGGATAAATTAGTATCACAGAACTCCTTCCCCCATACCAGATGGAGAGTAACAGGTAGCAGTGGAATTCTGTGAGAATTGCGGGAGCATGGAGGCAGACAGAGCATCTGAGGTGCAACATAAAGGGAAGATCTAAAACTGCAGGTTGGACAGACACTCAGAAAAACCCTCTGGCAAATGAGCCTTTACCCTAAACACAAGGCATAGCTAGAGGAAGTTGAAGCCTGTGGTGCATTATGGGTAACTATAGCAGCAACAAATTCCAAACCAAGCTTATGTTCTGACAATAGAATGACTGCCTCCACACAGTAGCAGCCTAGCAAAAGGAAAGGTGTGTCCATATCCGGGCACAAAAACTGTTTACTTCATTCTCAGCTGTTCTACAGAGGATATCCTGCTTTCCAAAAAATTATTAGGCATAAAAAGAAGCAAGGAAAAGTAATACAGTATTGAGACAAGGGAATTAACAGAACCAAATTCTTAGGGCACAGATATGGGAACTATCAGATATGGAATTTAAATTAACTCTGATTATGTTAAGGCCTCTAGTAGAAAAGGCAGATAACATGCATGATTAGGTAGGATATTTCAGCAGAGGGACAGACATTATAAGAAAATCAAATGAAAATTCCAGAAATGAAAAACATGGTAACAGAGACAAAGAATACCTTCAATAAGCTTATCAGTAAACTTTGCATAATTGAGGAAAGAATCTGTAAACTTGAAGATAAGGCCAATACAAATTATCTAAACTGAAATGCAAGGAGAAAAATGTGAAAAATGTAACAGGGCATCCATTAGCTGTGAGATATAATCAGATGGTTTGAATATGTAATTAAAATCTCAGAAGGAGAAGAGAGAGAGAATGGGACAGAAGAAATAATGGCCAAGAATTTTCCAAAACCAATGAAAGACACCAAACTGAAGATCCAAGAAGCTCAGAGAACACAAGCAAGACGATCCTAAAAGCAGATGACAGAAAAGCACATAGGCGTGTCATATTCAAGCTGCTGAGAATTGAGGATGGAGAGAAAATACTGAAGGTAGTCAGAGGAAAAAGCTCATTACAGAGGAAAAAATAATTACCACAGGTTTCTCATTTGAACCTATGCAAACCGAAAGACAATGCAGTGGCATCTTTAAAGGGCCAAAAGGGAAAAACTTTCAACCTGGAATTCTCTACCCAAATTGAAAAATTTGAATTTGATATACTAGTTTGATATACTTAGTTTAAATACTGAGAAAGTTCTTCAGGCAGAAGGGATGTGATATTGGACAGTAACTTGGGTCTATACAAATAAGTGAGTGTGCTGTATATGAAATAGATGAAGGTAAATATAAAATTCATGTTTTTCTAATTTAAATTTTTTTAAATTTTTAATTAAATTTTTTATTTTTAATTGCTCTGAAAGATAGCTGACCATAAAGCAAAAATATTGGAAATGTATTTTGTGTTAAGAGCATATGTAAAATAAAATTTATGACAATAATAGCTCAAAGGTCAGGAGGCAGAAATTATAACATCTTTACATATAACATATGAACTGATATAATTTACTTGGAGTTAGGCTCTGATGAATTAAAGATGTGTATTGTAAATCCCTAGGACAACCACTAAAACCATTTTTTTTTTTTAAGTAACTGTAGTTAACAATACTGTATTGTACATTTGAAAGTTACTGAGAGAGTAGATCTTAAAAGTTCTCATCACAAGGAAAAAAATTGTAACTGTGGTGATGGGTGTTAAACTCAATTTACTTTGGTAATCATTTTGCAGTATATGCATATATATCAAATTATTATGTTGTATAGCTTAAACTAATGCAATATTATATGTCAGTTAAAAAAAAGTATAAAAAGCCAATATTGAGGGAAAATGGAATCATAAAAATATATTCAGTCAATCCAAGTGAACACAGAAACAGAAGGAAAAAGAAAGGAGTAGATGGAACAAAGAGAAACAGCAAGATCATAGATTTTATTCCAAACATATTAATAATTATGTTAAATGTAAATCATCTAAACCTACTAATTAAGGCAGATTTTCATCTGTCTAAACATACCAGGTCATCTAACATTCTTTTCACTTTAAAATTGTCTAACCATAGTAATGGAAACATGTAAATTGTCCTAACGTAATAATTAAGACAGAGATTTTCAGATTGGATACAAAAGCAAGACCTTGGTATATGCTTTCTATAAAAGAAATTCACTTTAAATATCAAGACATGGGTTACAAGTAAAAGGATGTAAAATGCTATACCTTGCAAACACTAATCAAAGGAAAGCTAGAGTGAGTGTATTAATATCAAAGTAGACTTCAGAGCAGAGAAAATTACCATGGATAAAGAGGAACATTACATAATGATAAAAGGTTCAATTCTCTAAGAATACATAACAGTCCTCAATATGTACGTATCTAACAACAGAGCTTCAAAATACATTAATTAAAAGTAGTTGTAACTGAAAGGAGAAATAGACAAATCCTCAATTAAGATTGTAGTCTACAACACTCGTCTCTCAGTAATTGATTGAACAAGTAGATTGAAAATTAGTAAGGATATGAAAGTTTTAACATTATCAACCAACTTGACCTAATTGACATTTATAGAACAGACTACCCAATGACAGAATACATATATTTTCCAGTGCATGTGGAGTATTCACCAAGACAAATGGTTTTCTAGGCCACAAAACCTTAATGAATTTAAAACAATTGAAAGTATACAAAGGATGTCCTTGGACCATAATGGAATTAGACTAGAAATCAGAAATATATTTGGAAACTCTCTAGAATGTTTGGAAATTAAATAACACTTTTAAATACCTCATGGTTCATGGAGAAAATCACAAAGGAAGTAAAAAAATACATTGAATTAAACTAAAGTGAAAGCACAACATATCAAAATTCATGAGATGCAGCTACAGCTTTAAAAGTGGTTAAAGGGAAATACAGAGAGCATTAAATATGTTAAAAAAGAATATTACGTTGTGTGGATATGTCACATTTTATTTATCCATTCATCAGCTGATGGACACTGAGTTGTTTCCACTTTTTGGCTATTATGAATAATGCTACTATGAACATTTGTATACAAGTTTTTGTGTGAACATGTTTTCATTTCTCTTAGGTATATACCTAGGACTGGAATTGCTGGATCATATGGTAATTCTGTGGCTAACTTTTTGAGGAATTGCCATAATGTTTTGCAAAGTGGCTGCATTATTTTACATTTCCACTGGTAATGTGTGAGAATTCAGTTTCTCCACATTTTTGCCAACACTTTGATTTTAGTCACCCTACTGGCTATGAAATGGTATCTTATTGTGATTTTGATTTGCATTTCTCTAATGACTAATGATGTTGAGCATCTTTTCGTGTGCTTAATGACCATTTGTATATTTTCTTTTGAGAAATGTGTATTCAGATTCTTTGCGCATTTTAAAAATTAGGTTTTTTTTGTTAAAGAGTTTTAAAGAGTCTTTATTCTGGATACAAGTCTCTTATAAGATTTATGCCTTGTGAATATTTTCTTCCATTCTGCATGTTGTCTTTTCACTTTCTTGAGAGTATCCTTTGAAGTACAAAAGTTTTTCATTTTGGTGAAGTACAAGTTATCTATTTGTCTTTTGTTGCTTGTGCTTTTGGTGTTATGTCTAAGAAAGCATTTCCTAATCTAACATCAGGAAGATTTACTCCTGTTTTTCTTCTCAGAACTGCAGTTTTAGCTCTTTCATTTAGATCTTGGATCATTCTGAGTTAATTTTTGCATGTGGTGTGAAGTGTGGGTCTAGTATCATTCTTTGGAAAGTTAAGTATTTATTACTACACTGTAATATATGTTACTGTATGACCCAGCCATTCCACTCTAAGGTTTTTACCCATGTTTACTCAAAATCCATGTGTATTTATATTAACTTTATTCATAACCACCTAAAACTGGAGACAACTAAGATGTCCTTTAACTGTCCCTTAATTGCACCTAAGTGTGGTACTCCATTACAATGGAGTACAACTCAGCAATAAAAAGGGACAAAGTACTGACATGCTTAACAACATGGATAAATCTCAGATATGTCATGCTTAGTGAAAGCAAGTCAGATTCAAAAGGCTACATATTGTATTATTGTATATATATGATATGTTTATGATATTTTTGGGAAATAAAACTATAGGAACAGATAAGATTAGTGGTTGCCAAGTGCTGGGGATGGAGAGAAGGGTTGACTACGAAAGAGCACAAGGGTGTTTTTTGCAGTCGTGGAATTGTTCTGTATTGTTATTGTGGTGGTGTTCACATGACTATACCTTTTTTGGGGGGGGAGGGGGCTGAGAAAGATTAGCCCTGAGCTAACATCTGTGCCAGTCTTCCTCTATTTTGTATGTGGGTCGTGGCCACAGCATGGCTTGACGAGTGGTATAGGTCTGCACCTGGAATCTGAACCTGTGAACCTGGGCTGCTGAAGTGGAGCATGCGGGACTTAACCACTGTGTCAGGGGGCCAGCCCTGACTATACGTTTGTTAAAACTTTAGGAACTGTACACCAAAATGTGCAAGTTTTATTCTATATTAAGGTGAATTATGCCTTAATTTAAAAAAAGGAAAATTAAAAAGTGGTTATTCAAAAGTGTATTTTCTGTTGAGGATGGTGTCTCTCCCGTTGTAAAGCAATTTTCAAAGAGTTACCCCAAGGTTTCTTTTACTTACATTTTGTACTGATATCATTTTATCCTGAGTAAAAAGTGCCATTGCTCAGTGTTGCATTTTGGCAGGATCACTAAGCACAGCAAATGCTGTCAGATTCCTTTTGTCTTTCTTAGCCACAGTCAGCTCTGGGCATGATTCTGTCCAGTTGCACCATCACAAAGATTTGGGCACACCATGCCTGTTCTTCACAGATGTCCAGCCTGTAACCACCATGCTAGTGACAGAATCCTCAACAAATAGTTGTTGAAATGCTGAGAATGAAATGTCAGTTGTCTGTATAATCCTATCTGTTTAAATTATACTTTTTAAAGAAAAATCTAAAGCCCTGTGTATTAGTTTTCTATTGCTGCTATAACAAATTACCACTAATTTAGTGGCTTAAAACAACACAAAGTTATTAATTGACTGTCTCTTCTGGAGGTTGGAAGTCTAAAATGGGTCAGCAGGGCTGCATTCCTTCTGGAGGCTGTTAGGGAGAATCTGTTTCTTTGCTTTTTCCAGCTTCTAGAGTCTGCCCAGATTTCTTGGCTCATGGCCCTGCATCACTCTGATGTCTGCTTTTGTTGTCACATTGTCTTCTCTGACTCTCCTGCTTCTCTATTCCTGGTAAGGCCCCTTGTGATTTCATTGGGCCCACCCAGATAATCCAGGATAATCTCCCATCTCAAGACTTTTAATTACATCTTCAAAGTCCCTTTTGCCATATAAGGTAATATATTCACAGGTTCTAGGGCTTAAGACGTAGACATTCTTTGGAGGGGCATTTTTCTATATATCATACAAGGGAAATTATTATTATAGTGTCTAAAATTTAGGATTATTATTTTAGGGGATGAGGTAAATTGAGAAATGTCCTAATTTCTGGAAGTGCAAAATAAATAACAACACTGTTTTGAAGGAAAAGGGAGACATCTTAATAACAAGTGAAGGAAAATGCTGGAAGATGTGGGTGTTGCTATTTGAGAGTCTACTTTTTCTCCTCTTTTGTTTTTTGATGAAGAAGATTGGCTAACATCTGTTGCCAGTCTTCCCCCCAGATGTTAGATGAGCTAACATCTGTGCCCATCCTCTTCTATTCTGCACGTGGGATGCCACCACAGTGTGGCTTGATGAGTGGCATGCAGGTCTGCACCTGGGATTCAAACCCACAAACCCCAGGCCGCTGAAGCAGAGCATGAAAACTTAACCGCTATGCCACTGGGCCGACCCCTTTCTTCTTTTTTTTGATGGTAAAGATGTGTCTAAACTTTAATACTCTTATGACACTATGGCCTAATGTGGATGTAAGAAAAAGCAATAAGTGTATTAATTATTAATAAGTATGATCCTTATTCTTAAGTTGTCATTTATGTACTTAAGGAATTATACTAGTAATATATAAATACCTCTGCCTGTTAAAATATCTGTCAAGAATTGTATAGAGCAAAAATGAAAATTCTCCAAGCAAAACTTCTTTCTCTTTGGGGATATGTATTGATGTGCATTTTTCTACACTTTCATGATGGATATAATATGTATGTACTTTTCGTTTTTATTTTATTTTTTAAATTTATTTATCTTTTTGCTGAGGAAGATTCGCCCTGAGCTGATATCTGTGCCAATCTTCCTCTATTTAGTGTGTGGCTTGCCACCACAGTATGGCTGATGAGTGGTGTAGGTCCGTGCCCAGGAACTGAACCTGGGCTGCTGAAGCAGAGTGCACTGAACTTAACCACTAGGCCATGGGGCTGGCCTCTGTACTTTTTGTTTTTAAAGAAATTTTTAGAATTTTAGTTTTTTCTGTTTTACATAAATGAGATCACTCTTTATTAGCCAGTCCTTTTCTTAGGTGTTTTATATTGCCTTCATTAAAGGCATTAGCACCCAGAAGTAAGAGATAATAGATATTAGATGATGATGATAATTATAGCAGGTATAGAGATAGTAGTTTTTTCTTTGCAGGCATTATTCTCAGTGGTTTACGTATGTTAACTCATTTAATCCCCACAACTCTATGAGACAGGTGTTATTATTATCCCCATTTTACAGATCAGAAAACTGGGGCAGAGAGGTTAAATAACTTGCCTCACGTTACATAGTTAGCATATGGGGTAACTGGACTCACACCCAGGTAGTCTGGTTCCACAGTCTGTACTATACTGTTCTACTAATTTTGCATTTTATAGGAAAGTTCTGGGCATAGGCAAAAATGCAAATGAGTTATTTGGGAATATAAGCTAAACCTCATTGATGAGTTTGCTTATTTTCTTTCCTTCTCTGGCATACTTTCCGTTACACAGTTTTCAGTCTTAGCTCAAGTAGGACAGGGGTCTCCTCAATTGAAAGGGTCAAATCTGAGTTTATGAATCGTAGCCTGCTTTTTCTTCTTTTCTGTTAAAAGACCGTAGGTTTCTAAATAAGTTTCTGGTTTCTTTACCCTTATAGTTTAGAGCATGCCTGACTGTCATAATACTTGGAGATCTTCTGCTAGAACAGATTATCTGCCTTTAAATTTGTTGTCCCCTAATCATTTGCTGTTTCAAAAAAGAAAAGCTATTGCTGGAAAAAGAAAACAGAATGCCCAGATCTTGGTTTCTAAATACCATTCTCCAGTAAAAGGAGTCAGGACTCCTTGGCGAAATGGTTGCTTCCAAGTTTGGGGAAATACAAGATGAACTTGGAACATCTTTTGGTAGCAGAAAGTAAGAGAGTGCTCAAAATAAACAATAAAAATAAATAAATAAAACAATAAAAAATAAATAAAAAGGGAAGCAAGTCCGAAGGACACAGGAACAATCTGAAGGGGCATTCAGTGACCAGTGCTAGGATGTTTGAGTAATAAATAATGATAGTAATGGGTTATAATTCATGAAATAAAATAAGTATCCACGAGTCCATACTAAATTAAACAATTGAATAAATAAATTGGAGAAAGAACAGCTCTTCCTTACAGTAGAATTCTAATTAACCCAGGTGGAAGGAATGATGGAAATAATTTCTCATTAGGCAAACCCAGGAGTAATAATTGTTGTAGGCAAGAACTGTCAATGGATGCTAAAATTAGTGCGTGAAAGAATAATGCTTAGTCTCAGTAGATCTCCTCATTAGCTACTTAATAATTACAAAGGGAAAAAGAATAACTTCGTGGTGGAGAAATCTGACAGATCCCAGCTTAACCATTGATCAGTTTAATAGCCCCAGTAATAAGACGTTGACATCATGTACCCTTGATGTTATGCACTGAGAAGGGCACACCATCATTTCTGTGATATTCTTGCTCCAAACGCACAACCTCAGTTTAATCATGAGGAAATATCAGACAACCCCAAATTGAAGGCCATTCTATAAAATAACTGACCGAAACTCTTCAGAAGTGTTGTGGTCATGAGAGACAAAGAAAGGCTGGGCTCACTTCGAGATTGGAAGAGACCAAGGAGACATGACAGCTAAACACAGTGTGGGATCCTGAATTGGATCCTGGACCAGGGAGAGGACTTCAGCAGTAAAACTGATGAAATTTGAATAGGCTGGTATCATTGTTAATTATTAGTTTCAGTAATTTTACTAAGATAATACCAAGTGTTAACATTAGGGGAAGCTGGGTAAAAGGTATACAGGAACTCTGTTTTTGTTGCAACTTTTCTGTTAATGTAAAATTATTTTAAAATAAAGTTTAAAAATGTAAAAAGAAAACATACTCTGTGGTGCATAGACTGTTGTAGACAATAGCATTTCACACGTTCAGTAGTCAAATTGAGGATGTGCTAGGTTCAGTGCTACCATTAGTGGGAAACTTATGAAAATAGAATTCCTGGCTCTCCGTGAGTTTATAAGCCATTCAAGAGGCCGAGAAAGTCATGCAAGCAAACAATTATCTGTTAACTATTTTCTGTAATGTATGCAGAGGAAAGTTCAGTGAGCATATAGGAGAAAGAGCCCCTAATATAGCTATGGAAATTCAAAAATTTTTATTTAGAGATGTTTTGGATTTAAATAACTTTGTGCCCAGGTTGAATTCTTTGTAGTAGAGTGTCATTTTTGTGTTTGGTCACCATCAACAAAAAGCTTTTCAGTGTGTGGCAGAAAACATTTCCTAAATATCACCAGAGTCCCAACTATTTGGGCATCATTTGCTTCACGTAGTATGTATTGAAATAAGAAAAAAAGGAGGAAAGAGGGAGGAGAAAAACTTGGTCCAGCACGGTATCGCCTGCCTACTTTATTTATAGCTTGTGAATGGACCATGCTGACACCCTATGGGAAAGTTAATGGCCCTGGAATGAAAGGAGGGGGTAGTGCTGTTGCTGTCTTGATTAGGCTTCTGGAGATTCTGTGCGCATTTGTGTGCCTGAGGCCTGTGGTGAACTGGAGGAGGCTCTGGGTGAACAGCCTCAGAGTGCTCAGGGAGCTTCCCCCCCTTTTTATCGCATTCCAGAGTGCGTGCGTCTTTCTTACGATTTGCCATTACAAGAAATTTTTTTGTGTTGGAAAGTAGATGTTGATAACGAAGTAAAACCCAGTTATTTGAGCCTGTCTTTAGGGAAGGAATTTAAGATTCAAACGAATTTCATTTTGGACATATCCCAATTATGATCTCTTTTGGTTGCAAAAATAGTGATGTGGCAGAGGGACCATGGGTCTCTGAGGACAAGATGTAGGCTGGACAAAAGGCCTTTCTCCTTTGTTTTTATAGGGGGTGAGAGACAGTGTTTCTCTCTCAGTATCCTCCCCCACCCCCCTTTATCACCTCTTAGTCACTCATTCCCAGGTTATTTGATTTCAAAATAAACTGTTATAGCTCCATATAAAACTTTGGTACTCCATCTCCCTATGTGTTTCTTTTTACTGATAGGAGAGGAGATGGAGTATACTCGGCTCGGAATGAGCAGGAATTTTGAACTGTTTCAGTGGAGAGAACTGATTTTTGAAATCAAAGGAGAGTGTCAACTGCCTTTCTTCCCCAGGAAGGCAGGGAGGCCTCAATCACATCAGCCTTCATTTACTAGACTCTAAAGATAGAATACTACTGGTCTGGTCTGTAATGATGCAGTTTCGTGTTCCCAGGCCCTTCTGCTTCTCAGTGTCCAGCATTTGCATGTTCTTGTCTTACTTCCTTTGTTTTTATAATGAAATCTCAGATGTACTAATTTAGACCAGAGGAGATAATACTGAAGCCTGGATTTCCATCACTGAGGTGCTATATAGCTTGTAAACACCTATTGTAAAATAACTACTATCTTGTTGGCAGAGTTTCAGAAACTGTGGAGGAGTGTCACTGTGGATTCAATGGATGAGGAGAAAATTGAAGAATATCTGAAGCGACAGGGTATTTCTTCCATGCAGGAATCTGGACCAAAGAAAGTGGTATGTAACTTATAGAAAAAAGTGTAATCCTCTGTTCTTTAAACTGTTAGCCTGCTTCCTCTTCAGCTCTCTGAAGAGCTGAATTTACGCACTTCTAGTTTGTTCTCAGTGTCCTCATTCACTGATTTTGGTCAGATGCAAACCAGATCATGTCTGGTTTATTGAGGGCCAGCTGATCTTTTTGCCCTTCGGTACTGCTCCTCAGGCATGTGAGAGCTTTCCCCTTCAGCCCTCCAGCCCCTGTCCTAGCCGTGCCTGCACTTAAGCTCCAGCCATTCCAGACTTTTTCGAGTGCCCACTTGTTGCCCTCCCAGTTTCTAACAGGAGCCTGCTTCAATCATCTTGGCCTTTAAGGCCTTAATTGTACTCCCCTCCCCCTTCTCCATGAGCCCTGTGGTCTTGGTGCCTGGCTCTGCCTTAGGCCTGATCACATTGTTGTTGAGCTTTCAAATCCCTTAGGAACCAGATATTATTGTCCAAATACAGCTCAGAGCAGGGATTTGTAATTGAGTGAAGACTTGTGGATTGCCTTGTACCAGCTAATCAACTATCTGTAGTCCAAGGAGAAAGCCAGGAAGATGAATAACTTACCAGCACCCTAGATTGTAGCTGCTCTGCCTCTCTCCCTCTTAATCCCTTGTCCACCGTCAGGCTTTGTAGCTTGTGATGGGGTTCAAGGCAGGCCGCCCCAAGATGCACCACTCTGGTATGCAGATTATTTTGAGCTGAAGACAATAAAGGCTCAGAAGGCTCAGGAAGAACATTGGAGCTTCCCCCAAACTGCCTAAGAGAATTTGACATAGAAGGTCTGTTCCAGGAAGGAGCCACTGCCATTCCATAGCTGTAATATAATGTGAAGTAAGTGTGATAAGAAAGACACCAACAAGCCCATCTTATCAAAATTCTCTCTCTCCAGCCACATTCTCTATAGGTGGCACAGTAGAGTCATCTGACAAACATTTGCACTCCCATCTTCATGTAAATTGTCTTCCTCCCCTCTGAGATCCCGAACTACTACTACCTGACACCCTGTTTGCCTTTAGCCGAAAAGACTTAAGCGAGCAGCTTAGTCAGAATGGGCGAGTTGCTCAGTTTTCTTTCTGAGTTTCTCCCATGTATATATGTGATTAAACTTTGTTTGATTTTCTCCTGCTAACCTGCCTTTTTAATTATTTGGCCAGCCATAAGAACCTTAAGGGAAAGGGTTGGGGGGCGGGATTCTCCCTCTTCCCCAACACTTGCCTTCTTTGTGACTTTGTGTGTGTGTGTGTTTTACTCTGAATTTTTGGACTCCTTAAAAGGGAAGATTTATTGTCAGTGAGCTTCATGAATTAATGTAATTGCAGCCTTTAATGGTTTCCTATCATTGCTTAGTTTGTTGATTTTTTTTTTGTCTTGTGATGTTAATATTTCAGGTATACAGAAAAGAATAGAGAATAATATTTAACAAATCTTCGTGTGCCCATCCATTTCCCAATTTTGCTGTATCTCTCTATTTTGCCATATTTACTTCAGATCTTTTTTTAATGGTAATGGTGAATGTATTTTTAAACCTGATAATAGAGACGAAAAACAAAGAGCTTTATTGCCTCTCTTTTTATCCACTTAGTGCCTAGAATAGTTCTGGAAGTTTTTGTGCCAGCCCATTTATTCCAGCTGGAGGTATACCTTTCATCATGACAGAAAGCCCTGGTTCTCGTCTGCAGTTGGGGTGTGTGTTGTGGACTGGTGTGTGAGGCTGGGCTATAAAACAGGAAAAAAGGTCAAAAACCCCGCATCTCTTTGCTGCTGGTTTCTGGGCATCTTTAGTAAATCCTCACTGTACTACCCCTTTGAGGAGCTATTGTTTCTAACTGTTTTTACTTTTTCCTGTAGGCCCCTATTCAGAGAAGGAAAAAGCCTGCTTCACAGAAAAAGCGACGGTTTAAGACTCATAATGAACACTTGGCTGGAGTGCTGAAGGACTACTCTGACATTGCTCCAGGCAAATAGTGAACAGTTTTGTCCATGAGCAAAGAGTTACAGATACAAAATCAAGATCTTTCTTGTTGATGCTGGGCTCTGAAGACTGTCTTCCCATTCTACTTATTAGGACTGAGGAGAGGAGCATTCAGTTTACAGAACAAGTGCAAATTACCAAACTCAAAGCTTATTTTAATTGAATAGGCTAATGAGAAATGTGATATTCCCTGTTAACCTTCTGTTACTTCTTAGGAGAAAGGCACATAGCATGGCATGCAGGTGTCTTTGCTATTTATCTCTACTTCTAAGTGGTTCCTGATCCCCTTTTTCCTCTTTTATTACTTTAGAACAAGTTTGCAGATAGTCTTGAATGCAATATTTGTCTATTCCAAAAGAACATATTTATAATAAAATCATTGTAGAAGGAGCTCTAAGATGTTCATGAATTCAGTTTCTTTCCATTCTTGGTAGTGGCAGTTGGCAGCTCTGGTCTTTAACTCCCACAGGGTGCATATTTGGGACATCATCGAAAATTGATCTGTGCTGAGCATACGGATTGTACAGTTGGAACACAAAGTGTGCCTCTTGTTAGCAAGTGAGGCAATAAAGATGCACTATGTGTAATTTTTAGCGTTTTCTTTCAAAAGGATGAATATTGATTTATCCTTTTGGATTTTGCAAGTCATGGTCTCATGCCATCTCCAACAAGGATAGATAGAGTCTTCTTGCCAACCTGGACATCACTTTTACTGTGTCACAGCCCTCACAGGGCTTAACCCTGAGGTTCTTCTGGTGGAGACTTCCTCTGTCTCCCCATTACTGGCTGAGCTCATGAAAGCCATTATCAAATGTGAGGGTTCTTAAGAGTCATGGTGACTTACAGGAAGGAAATGTGTGGTCATTCTAGCCTTCTGTGGCAAACTACCCATTTTCCTTATCTGTGCTTGTTATATGGTCTGTGGTGGTCCTTTGGGTTGATCTTTACAGTCCTCATATCATAAATTGAAATTGTAGTGGATTATAAAAACAAGGTTTGGTGTTCTCAAAACAGGTGTAATGGTAACCCAAAGCAGTGAGTACTTGGTGCAGATGAGGAGCAAAAAGGAGCCTTTTTGCTGTTTCAGTTTTTTTTATCCTTCCTATTTACTTCTCATCCATTTATAGTGTCATCTTATTGCTTACCTCTTTCTTACATCCAAGCCCCAAATCATGGCATGAAAAGATGTAAAACTGAGGCTCCCCATGGTAATTTAGAACACAGGAAACTCAACTCTGCTTCTTATCAGAGTTTTTGTGCTAGTAAGGAGCTTTAATGTCTTATGGCATCAAACTAGTTTTCCTGTAAAAAGTCTGGAGCTAGCTTATCTCCAGGTATGCCTACTTTTTGTGGTCTGTGCACACCATCCTGTTTTTTCCAAGTTTTATTGAGGTATAATTGACACACAGCAATGTATAAGTTAAGGGTGTACAACATAATGATTTGACTTACAGACATTGTGAAATGATTACCACAGTAAGTTTAGTTAACATCCATCATCTCATGTAGATACCAAAAGAAAAAATATTTTTTTCCTTGTGATGGGAACTGTTAGGATTTACTCTCCTAACAACTTCAATATATACCATACAGCAGTGTTAACTATAGTCATCATGTTGTCCATTATATCCCTAGTACTTATTTATCTTATAACTGGAAGTTTGTACTTTTTGACCACCTTCATCCAGTTTGCCCTTCCCCTACCCCCAGCCTCTGGTAACCACAAATCTGATCTCTATTTCTCTGAGGTTTTTTTTTTTTTTTTTTTAAGATTGCACATATAAGTGAGATCTCATAGTATTTTGTTCTCTGACTGACTTCACTTAGCATAATGCCCTCAGGGTCCATCCATGCTGTTTACATGCACACATACATACATACATACCACATCTTTATTTATTCACCTGTTGATGGACACTTAGGTTGTTCCCATGTCTTAGCTATTGTAAATAATGCTGCTGTGAACATGGGAGTGCAGCTATCCCTTCGACATAGTGTTTTCGTTTTCTTTGGATATATTCCCAGAAGTGGAATTGTGGATGGTAGTTATATTTTCATATGGTAGTTATATTTTTAAGTTTTTGAGAAACCTCCATATTGTTTTCCATAATGGCTGGACCAGTTTACAGTTCCACCTACAGTGCACAAGGATTCCCTTTTCTCCACATCCTCGCCAGTGTTTGTCTCTTGTCTTTCTGATGCTAGTCATTGTAACAGGCTAGCATCAGAATATCTCTTTGTGGTGAGTGATAGCTCATTGTGGTTTTGATTTGCATTTCCCTGATGATTAGTGATGGTGAGCATCTTTTCATGTACCTGTTGGCCATTTGTATATCTTCTTTGGAAAAAGCTACTATGTGGTGTGGCGTTTGTCTATTCCTGTTTTTATATTTAGGTGATCTATTGATTTCATTCACTGTTATTTACATCTCTTTCCCTAGGTTTGGGAAGTTCTCAGCTATTATTTCTTTGAACAAACTCTCTGCTCCTTTTTCTGTTTCTTCTCCTTCTGGAATACCTATTATCCTTATGTTACTTTTCCTCACTGAGTCTGATATTTCTCGAAGTATTTCTTCATTTCTTTTTAGTCTTAGCTCTCTCTGCTCCTCTGTCTGGAGCGTTTCTGCATGTCTATTGTTGATAATGCTGATTCTTTCCTCCATATTGTCAGTTCTGCCTTCAAAGACTCCAGATTTTCTATTATCTCGTCCATTGTGTTTTTCATCTCCAATATTTCTGATTGGTTTTTCGTTATGGTTTCAATCTCTTGTGAAGAAATCCCTGAATTTGTTGATTTGTTTCTCTGTGTTCTCTTGTATTTCGTTGAGTTTGTTTATGATAGCTATTTTGAATTCTCTGTCATTCAGGTTATAGATTTCTGTGCCTTCAGGGTTGGTTTCTGGGTATTTGTCATTTTCCTCTTGGTCTGTAGACTTAAGAAACTTGTGCATAGAGCCAGCTGATTTACCTTTGCTATTCTTCATCTTGAAGATGGTCCTTCAGTTTCCACTTGCTCCCTCTGGGTGGAGGTTGCAAGCGGTGTGCTCTGAGCCCACTGCAGTCCCCGGAGGGATTGTGCTGAAGCACAGGGCGTGTAGGGGGAGGGGTTCTCTCTTTCGCCTGCCCGACCCAGGGGCTTCCTTTCTGGGTCTCTTGGGGCATTTACTACACTCCCGAAACAGTCCTTCCTCGCTTCCCAGTGGGGATCTCTCGACAGTCTTTGAGAGCACCTGGAGGCCGATAGTTTTCCCTGCAGAGGGCTTCTGCTCCCCCCCACCCCGTCTGTGAGCCGTGCTGTCTTTGCCAGTCGATTGGGGAGGGGGAGTAAATCTCCTTACTGCTCCTCCCGTCCTTTGGGGCTTCCCATGCCTCCACCATCAGATGCACGGAGGCAAGGGTCTCTTAGAAGTCCTTTGTAGTGTTTGATTGACCTCTGTTGGTATGCAAATGATGTTTTTGTTGTGTCTTAGCAGGAAGAGATTCAAAGAGGGAATCTCACTCTGCCATGATGCTGACGTCACTCTGAGATTGTTCTTGTTTTTTGATATACGTGTTTTATTACTATGAACTTCTCTCTTAGAACTGCTTTTGCTTCATCCCATAAATTCTGGTATGTTGTGTTTCCATTTTTGTCTGTCTCAAGATAGTTTTTTAATTCCCCCTTTAATTTCTTCTTTGGTCCATTGTTTGTTCGGGAGAGTATTGTTTAATTTCCATGTATTTGTGAATTTTCCAGTTTTCCCCCTGTTACTGATTTCTAAACCATTTCTAAACGTGTTACTGTTTCATACCATTGTGGTCAGAGAAGATACTTGGTATGATTTTAGTCTTCTTGAATTTGCTAAGATTTGTTTTCTGGCCTAATATATGGTTTATCCTAGAAAATGTTACAAGTGTGCTTGAAAAGAATGTGTGTCCTGCTGTTGTCTGATAGAATATTCTGTATATGTCTGTTAGGTTCATTTCGTTCATAGTGTCATTCACATCTGCTGTTTCCTTATTGATTCTCTGTCTGGATGATCTATCCATTGTCAAGGGTGGGGTATTAAAGTCCCCAACTATTACTGTATGCCATTATTTTTTTTCAGCTCCGTTAGTTTTTGTTTTATATATTTGGGCGCTTTGATGTTGGATGCGTAAATATTTACAATTGTGATATCTTCCTGATGGATTGACCCCTTTATTATTATATAATGACCTTCATTGTCTCTCTTTAAAGTCTGTTTTGTCTGATATATGTATAGCTACCCCTTCTTTTTTTTGGATACCATTTGCTTGAAATATTTTCCATCCCTTCACTCTCAGTCTGTGTGTATTTTTAAGACTAAAGTGAGTATCTTGTAGGCAGCACATCACTGGATCTGATTTTGTAATCCATTCAGGCATTCTCTTTATTTTGATTGGAGATTTAATCCATTGACATTTAAAGTAATTATTCATAGGTAAAGACTTACTGGTGCCATTTTGTTAATTCTTATCTGGCTGGTTTGTAGATCCATGTTCCTTGTTTCATATCCTGCTGTCTTATTTTGTGTTTTGATATCAGTATGCTTTCACTTTTTTATCATGTTCTTTTGTGTAACTACTACAGGTTTTTCCCTTCTGGTTACCACGATGCTTATTTACATAAAATATCTTAAAATTATAACATCGTATTTTAAACTGATAACCTTCAATAGAATTCCTAAATGTTACACTTTTACTTTTCCTCCCCCTCATGTTTTAGGTATTGATGCTACAGTTTACATATTTTTAATATTATGTAACTAATAACAGATTACTGTAGTTATGGTTATTTTTACTATGTTTGTTTTTTAACTTTTAAACTAGACTTGTGAATTATGTACCACCATACCATATTATAACATCTGACTTTGACTGTATATTTACCATTACTAGTGAGTTTTACAGTATCCTTATGTTTTTGCAGTGTTATTTAGTGTCCTTTTATTTCCAAAGAACTCCCTTTAGCATTTTCTTGTAAGGTAGGTTTAGTGGCAGTGAGCTCCCAGCTCAGCTCAGCTTTTGTTTGTTTGGGAAAGTTTTTATTTCTCCTCCACTTCTAAAGGCCAGCTTTGCTGGGTATAGAATTCTTGGTTGACAATTTTCTTTCAACATTTTGAATTTATCATCCCATTCTCTCCTGGCCTGAAATGTTTCTATTGAGAAATCTTTCTCTAGTCTTGTGGGGGTTCCCTTGTATGTAATCTTTTTTCTCATGTTGCTTTCAAAATTCTTTCTTTGATTTTGACTTCTAACAATTTAATTATAATGTGTCTCGGAGTAACCCTATTCAGGGTCAAACTATGTGGGGTCTTTTGGGCCTCGTGGGTCTGTGTGTTCATTTTTCTCCCCAAGTTTGGGAAATTTTCTGCCATTGCTTTAAATATACTTTCTCTTCTTCTGGAATTCCTATAACACAGATATAGTTTCTTTTGATTGTGTCTCATGAGACCTGTAGGCTTTCTTCACTTTTTTCAATTCTTTTTTCTCTTTGCTCCTCTGAGTGGATGATTTCAAATATCTTGTCTTCTAGGTCACTGATTCTTTCTTTTGCATGGTTGAGTCTGCTTATGAAGCTTTCTTTTGAATTCTTCAGTGTAGTTATATTTTTCAGCTCTAGGATTTCTGGGGTATTTTGGTTTCTATTTGTTGTATTTCTTGTTTTGTTCACGCATTATTTTTCTAACTTCGTTTAGTTGTCTGTGTGTTCTTGTAATTCACTAAACTTCTTTAAGAGGATTATTCTGAATTCTTTATCTAACAGTTTATAGATCTCCCTTTCTTAAGGTTCATTTATTGAAACTTTATTAGTTTCCTTTGAGAGTCTCATGTTCACCAGAAGTTTTGTGATACTTGATTCCTTACATTGGTATCTGTGTATTTGAGTAAGCTGTCTCCTCTTTCAGATTGTACAGATTCACTTTGGCAGACACAGGTCTTCACCAGTCAGCTTAGTTTGGGTTTCTGGACATGTGTGCTGGTAACATTGTTGGGCAGGTGGGGCTTGCTGTCAGGTTCTATTTTTGGCGAGGCCACTGCCCAAGCTCTGAGGTCAGGGTGAGGGGGTGGCATTGCTGGCTTAGAACAGTTAGATAGCATTGCTGCCTTGGTTCCCTGCCTGGGTGAGGCTGTAGGATGGCCTCAACGGTTGCCTGGGTTCTCTGGTCTGCCATCTAGGCTTACTGGATGGTCAGGACTGGTTTCTATACTCAGCAGTAGGTGGGACTATGAATTAGCTTCTCTGCCCTGGTGGGGCAGCAGGACAGGACCCAGAGCCTGCTTGTTGTTTGGGGACCCAGATGAGGCAAGACTGTGTGTTGAATTTACTGGCTGGATTGCACCACCAGTTTTGCTCTGCAGATGGGCTACTCAGCTCCCCATGTGCTCTGGTGAGATTCCCTGGTCAAGCGGGCTGGAAGCTGTATTCAGTAATGGACGGGGCTGTGAGTTAGTTTCCCTGTCTGGGCGCAGTGGGAGGACCAACTCCAAGGCTGGTAAGACTCTTTCTGGTCTTTACTCAAGCCAACCCATGCCCCAACTTCTCTGGCCTAACAGGGCCACTGACTTTCTTCTGCAGACTGTCAGCTCTGCCTGCCAGACTCTGTTCAAGTGTTGTGGGCTGTGCAGCTTTTCAGGTGTTCTGGCCAAGCTTTCTGGTCAGGCTTCACTCAGTAGTGGGTGGGGCTGTGGCTTAGCTCCCCTGCCTTATGGGGGCAGACCAGACTCCAGGGCTGGAAAATCTCTTTGTTTGAGGACCCAAATCTGCAGACATGCAAACAGCAGAATTCTCTGGTCAGATTGTCCCACCAACTTGGTTCTGCAGATGAACAAAGCTGCTGTTTGGGACTATTAGTTTGGTGCTGCAGGTATGAACTTGGTCTCCCAAGATCTGAGTGCTGGTTTTGCAAGCCCATCCCCACTTCTCCATCACATTCAGACTCGCAGTGGTCAAGCCCCGCAGATTCCCTTGCAGTCCCCATGAGGCGAGATCAGAGTAGGGTCTCCCAAGAAGTGACCCACAGTGCTGGGGGATCTATATACCTACCCTAGGCTCTGTTTTCTCACCGGGGGAGCTGTAGGCTTAGGGGAGACCTCTGGGCATGGGGCTGCGCTGGCCTGGGGGAGGGGCAGTGTGGTCAGCCTGTAGCTGCTCCTTTTACCCTTCTGATGTGGTCTACCTTGATTTCTGTGGTGCAGGGGGTGCTTCAGCCTCACCCTCATGTTCTAGAATTCTCTCTGTGGTGTCTTGTCCATGAATGGTGGTTAGTTGTTCTTAGTAGGGGGAGTGAAGTCAGGAATGACCTATGTCGCCATCTTGGTGATGTCGCCTGTCACCATCCTGTTTTATTGGTTAGGTTTGAAAGTGCATTTTGGACATCTCAAACACTTCATCTTGTTTTGCAAGGAGACAGACAGACATCTGCCACAGGTTCTAGGGTAAGATGCTTTACTGCCAGTTGTGTATTAGTAGTAGTTTCTAGCTAAGCCTATGCTCATCAGTACTTTGTGAACTGGGCTGATAATTGATTTCAGTTACTTGTCTAAACTCATTTCAGAATTGAGGAAATTGAGATCTAGAGAAATGAAATGTCTTGCTAAATTGTCACACTTGCAAATTCTATAGCTTTACCTCATTCACTTGCATTTTCTTGTGTTAAGCCTTGATCCCGTTTGCCTACTACATGGAAGAGAAATTCCTCCATACACCCCATGTTGAGGTATGGGGATTATGGCATCTGGTGATGTGTAGGGAGGGATATAGTCTTTGTGGGAAATTGTGATAGGACCCCAGTTGTGTTTGAAGGTTGTTATAGAAAGAAGAGTCTTTTACCAGTTCTGGGCATCTAAAAACATCCACCAGAAATTCAAGTTACAGGGGAAGACATGTTTTCACCTCTGCCCATTTCTGCTGCATCTGCTGGCTGTTTGGAAGCAAGTGGGAATGAGCATGGCTGGGTGAGTTAAAACCTTAAGACAATCTGTAGTGCATTTTGATGTATAATTCATCACAATCATTTGAGGCTTTTAGGAGATAGCTAAGAGAAACGTAGTCGGGCCTAGATGAAGTGTAAAAAATGAACATTTGGCTGCTGCTGTCACATCCTGTAACTGTGGCTAGATGATGGTGGGACTCGGGGGACCGAGGAGCACTGATACTTGTGGAGCAGAGTATTAGCAAAAAGGCCGTGCAGGGACATCCCATTATTTCCAGCTCCAGTGTTCACAGGGAGGGCACTGTGAATATAAAGCCCTTGATTTCTTTTATGAGCTGTTGGAAATCACTAGCAGAAACAACATGTTCTGAATGTGGGAATAGGGCATTTGGATTTATAAATTCCCCAATTCTTATCAGCTAATGACAATTTTCTGAGGCATAGAAGATGAGACTCAGTGTCCCCCCTTTTCTCTAGCCACCGTTTTTACTTTCAGATGTTTTCATTTGTGGGTGGGGAAGAAGATTTCGGATTTTCTAAGGATTTTTTGACTGTTCTTAACAAGCCAAGACCAGCACTGTTGCTGTGTAGCAAAGCTGGAGTGCTGTGCATGGAGACCGCAGCCATGACCTGTCAGCAGTGTATCGCTGTCGCTGGGGTTTCACGTAGGACAGTCCATCCTTTCCGAGTGTGTATTTTGTGCGCTTGTTCTGAGAGAGTAATAGGTGTTCTGTGGGAGGCAGAGGGGTGGGGAGGTCCAGGGACCTCTAGGAAACCACTTCTCAGACTAACTGGGCCTTGCGACACCCACCCCTGTCCTGTCGCTTGAGTGTCAAGTGAGCACACTTTGGAAACACGGAACTAGAATAGGTCCTGGCATTGTGCTGTTGACCTTCCTTCTGGCCATAGTTAAACAGAAACACACTTTCCTTTATAAAAGGAGTTACATTAGAAATAAATGTGGCTGATGTTCTCCAGCAGAGTGACAAGGCTGCTGTCACAGGCCCCTTTGGACAGTTAGACCCGTAGGATTAGTCCAGCTCCCCTGGTTTGGAGGTGGGCCAGCCCATTCCTGTGACTCAAACCATGTGGTTTCAAGAACCTGTGAAAACCCAGTGACTTTTCAAATGCCCAGAATTTTGCAGGGCTCATACTTCAAAGGACATTCAATGCAAAGACTTAAAAATTTTTAAAAATAATTAAAAACACAGAAGGCTATTGGGGGCCGCCCGGTGGCGCAGCGGTTTAGTCCGCGCTTGGCCGCCTGGGGTTCGCGAGTTCGGATCCCGGGCGCCCGCCGACGCACTGCCTGTCAGCCACGCCGTGGCGGCGTCCCATATAAAGTGGAGGAAGATGGGCACGATGTTAGCTCAGGGCCAGTCTTCCTCAGCAAAAAGGGGAGGATTGGCAACAGATGTTAGCTCAGGGCTTGTCTTCCCCACCAAAAAAAACACAAAAAACACAGAAGGCTACTAAGAGGAGAGAACTGAGTAAATGGTAGCCTGAATTTGGCAGGACCAGCTCCAGAAATACCGAGAGCAGGATTATCTTGCACTTGACTGTTGTAAGACTTTGAACTTTCTTGCTGAGCCCTTCACAAGAGGGGCTATGTTCTAGTTTTAGGGGAAAAGTGCTCTTTTGTCCAAGTAAGTATTTTAACTTGGGCATCATTTCGCATTCCAAGTTTGGGTTGAATTTAAGCATCTGGTCTAATAAAGTTTCTAATTTAGTGTTAATTAGCATGGTCAAAGAGTTTCACTTGAATTTTAAGCTAGAGATGTGTGTGAGCAATGGTGAATGGAAGGCTTCACTGGTGTTTATTTATGGGCATATATGTTATGGTTTGTAGGAACAGGGCTTTTTTTCCCCTCCCTTATAAAGCAGGAATCAGTGGTTTGTACTCGGGAAGCAACGGTAACATAGAACCTGTGGGTGTCACTGGAGAGCTGTGAAAAGAGGATAAAACAAGGGGAAGAATTCTCAGGGCATGTTGGCATCTTTGGGGACTTGGGTAGTTACAGAGCCAGGCCAGTTTAGGGAAGAGTTAATATTATTTTGTACCATCTAGGATGTTCTGCAGCAGTGGCAGATAGAGCTTTACTGTGGCAGTTTTTACATTTTCTAATTTGGGGGCCTTAATCAATTAGCTGACTACATTTGGTTTTTCAGTATCAATCATTAGAGTTTTAGTGTAGGTATTTGGATCAGTATTTCAGATAACACCTCACTAGTAACAAGTATTCTTCCTTCTAAGAATGCTTAAAAGTGATGTCATGACAGGGTGTGATAGAATGGATTACGATTTGAAGAGTAAGAGAGCAACCATGGGCCAGTGCTCTTTAAACTGGGTAAGAATGCTCTCTTTACCCATCAGTTGGGTGTCCCAGTGATGTGGAATACAGTAGGAACCTCTGTACTGATTCCTGGCACTCAGCATGCCTTGCCCAGAGCACTCAGAAATAAGTGATTGATTCCTATATGTCACCCTGACACAGATGCCAAGAATTCTTGTGTATTGAGATACAGGATTCAGAGATGTCAGCGAAGCCATGCCTTCTTCATTCTCAAGAATGTTGCTTATGCTGCACAACTTAGGACCCAAAGATGCTATGTGGTACTGGGGGTCGGGGATCCTTAGAGATGAGGGCAGTAATAATTGCAAGTTGGTCCCATGAAAGTAGGTCCAACATACATGCAAGCACTGAATTTAAAGCCTAGATATGATTAACTAGAAGTGTAACTTTCATTTTGCAAGTTTTAAGGTTCTTTTCCAAATTCCTTTAGTTTGTAGTTTTGTTACAGAGGTGGAAAGCATGGCATTTAATTTCGGATGCCCTTTTTTTTTTTTGGTGAGGAAGACTAGTGCTGAGCTAACATCTGTTGCCAATCTTCCTCTCTTTGCTGAGGAAGATTGGTCCTGGGCTAACATCTGTGCCCATCTTCCTCTATTTTATATGTGGAATGCCACCACAGCATGGCTTGATGAGCAGTGCGTAGGTCCACACCCAGGATCTGAAACTTCAAACCCCAGGCTGCCAAAGCGGAGCGTGCACAAACTTAACCACTATGCCACCGGGCCGGCCCCTCAGATGCCAGTTGTATAGCTGTATTAGTCTTGTATTCACAACTGGCACATCTTCCCTAACTAAGGGTGCACTTAGTAACAGGACAAAGATGGCTTAGTTATCATCTTCTGGACCTACAAACTGGGACATTATGCGTGTAAGCAAGAGGGAACAGACCAACCTACCTTTTTCTTATTCCAGGTTCCCAGTTCTAAAAGACACACTTACTCAATAGAGTGACAGAAAAGGCAGTTTTTCAGATTGTAATGAAGCTGGTGTTTAACTGATTGGTCAGTGGGAATATATCTGGAGTTCCCCCTAGATTGGTAAATACCATCTAGACTTGTCACTTGCACATCACTAAGCACCATCAGCATAGTGATGACTTGGGCACTCACTTATCCATCCCAAGGCCCCTTGTGAAAAAACAAACGTTAGTGACTGTTCAGCCAGTGACTGGGACAGGGATGGCCCAAGGCAGGCTAGAGGTGCAGTAAATCTCCTTCAGGGTGAGTTGCCCTCATTCCTAGGCTGTCTGGCCAACCTCTGAGGTGTAGGGTCACAGATGGGCTGAAGGCAAAGCCGCCAGTCCTGGAGCCATGCTGGGTGTGGCCTTCAAAGCCTGGGCAGGGCTGCAGCAAGCCACATGTTGGTTTTCTAGTTATACCTGGGCTCCGGGTGTTAGAAGGCCACGATGGGGCCTGCTTTTGGTGGATGGTCTCCTCTGCAAAAGGGATGTGAGATCCAAATCACAGAACCAATAATGTCAGTGCCAAATAAGACTGATAGTTACTGGTGGTTGTTGCCATTACCTGGAATTGAGCACTGCGGTGTTTACCCTCCCTATTTTAGGGGAAGTGGGGCTGGTGAGAGTGTATATAAAACACTTTGTCTTGGCTATCGGTGCCTGACTTATCACTTAATAAAATATATTTAAGTTGGCAGAAAACCGTAAGTGACCCCTTATAGACTTCAGGTAATTTTGAGCTGAAACTTTGTAGGCCAAGGTGGATGTGGAGTCAGCTGAGTGTGGTAAAAGGCATCAAGAGGAGTGTGAATCTCCTTGAGAGCCTCCTGCTAGGTCGGGAGGGCTCCAGTATGGGCCAGCGGCCTGAGGTATCAGTCAGTCACCAAGTGCCCACAGTAGGGCATCTGTAGAGGTTATTCTCCGGCTCTCCCAGCCCTGTCTCCTCCTCTAGGCTCTCTGTCCTTAGCTCAAAGGCCAGTGCTTACCTCTGTCTGTGCCTGAAAATAGCAAAGAAGTCTGTGGTCCCCGCTCTGCAGTGTGGGATGCACTTGGTTGATCTTGCTAAAAGGAATTTGCCAAGCAGTGGTGTGACAGCTGGAATAAGCACTTTATTTTTAAAAATGACAATAGAAAAGTACCTTTAAACAGTTTATAAAAGCATAACAGACTGTGTGCAAGTTACTCTGTTTTCCTTAGAAACGAGTACAGACGTCTCAGCAAGAGCCAGGCGGCACTGACGCACACGCAGGGCTTGACTGAAGCTGCCGGCTGCTGTAACTGCCCCTCCCCTCATCTACAGTGGGGGAAGGGCCCTCACCCCTGGCTTTTCTTATCATCTGTTTTGTTTTTTATGATGCCCTTTAAAAGCTTCTTGACGTCTTTATTTTTACTGGAAAATAATGAAACAAGAAAACCCCGAAACCAATCATAAAATCAATCATTAAAACAAGTCTTCACAACGTGAGCAGATCAGTAAGAAAGCTTGTGATCATGTTGAGCTCTATCGGCAGTTGAAAATTCTTAGATCAATATATTTTTACACATGGCTCTTCTACAAGGAGACTGTCAGACTTGGTCACACAGGACTGACTTTGGTTCTGAAGAAGCCTTGAGCCAGCGGAACAGTATTCATTCCAAAGGCCCCCTGGCTGCCCCATCTCTCCCTGGGCCGTGTGGTAGGTAATGTCACAGGGAGCACACGGGAGTCAGGATAACATTTTAAATGGTTCATCTGGACGGTGCTGCCTAGACTCAGAACACCAGCTCAGTTCAACCGATGTTTTGCAAAATCACTTGGGAGCTGTGAACTGCCCATTATAGCCTCGCAGGTTGGGCAATGCCAGCTGGCCAAGGCTGGCAATGCCAAGGCCAAGGTTTCCCCTTCTCAGTGAGAGAGACTGCACGTTCACTGGGGGAGTTAGTGTCCGTGGGCCACACACAGGAGTGTGCTGTTTGTCAGAAAGATCAACATGAGAAAATGGCAGACCCAACACTCGGCACAGTTTCTATAGTCATCTGGAGCTGCCAGGGCTTCCTGAGGGCACAGTCGTCTCATCAGGAATTTGTACCTGTGAACATGCCGCTGTGGCAGAAGCCCCTGGAGGCTTTTGATTGTCTTGCAAGATGTCCTACTAGAACTGGGAGTGTATACCTCGTACTGCAGACAGCACAGTTCTGTTCCTAACAAACATCTAATGCCGCGATACTAATTCACCCTGGATCAGGCCAGGCAAACAGATTTCCTAGACGTTCACAATACGATTCTGGAAATTTTTGATAATATTTAAAAACATGCCTTAAACATGCAGCTTATTTTAGAGGAAAAAATAGATATTTTTAATTACAAGCCATCAAAAGTCAAGCACAAAAATTGTGGTCCAACCCAGTGTAAGATCATCCATCCTGTCATACTTAAAATGTTTGGTATAAAAATACTCACTCTCTTGGTTTTATTGTTGACATCTTTTATGTTTCGTTTGAAAATATCTCAACTGTACAGCAATGTCAGACCATGCATTCACAGATAACACACTATTTCTTACATTATACAGTGTAAAAGAGTAAAACACTTTTATTATATTTTTTTTCTTCGAGAAAAACAGATGTGTGATAGAGGCTGTGGCAAAGTCTTGAAGGAATCAAAACTGGGCACGGTTTTTTCAAGCCTGAAACAGAAAGAAAACGTCAGGGCAGCAGAGCTCACAAGCATGTGCAGTACTTCCTCCTAGCTGCAGGGCTGTGTTCCAGACAGGCCTGTGGACAGGAGAATCCATGGCTTATAGAGACCCCCTGGGAAAATTCACGGGTGATTCCCTAGGAAAGTGTATGCATGTATGTATATATAAAAACAATATATTTACTGACCCTCCAATTAAAGCCTATTCACAAGAGTATCAGTGGTCTCACCGTCGATACGTGGGGAGTATCTATTTAATTTTCACTTATCACTTACTGGAAACTTTTCAAGATTTCCTTTTCCTGCAGTTGCAAGCAAATGCTCATATTTGTTTTGCTTTGTGACAGAAAAAGTGGCCTTTGGCAGAGTCCCACCCTGGTCCCAGGATTTTCTTAAATACATCTCAGCTCCTTTGTCTCTGGATTTACTTATGTAAAGGCTGCACTGTAAAACATCTGCTATTATTCTGTCATTTTACAGGCATACCTCATTTTATTGCACTTCGCTTTATTGCGCTTCATAGATAATGTGTTTTTTTACAAGACCTTCACCAGCAAAAAGATTATGACTTGCCGAAGGCTCAGATGGTGGTTAGTGTTTTTTAGTAATAGTATTTTAAAATTAAGGTTATGTACATTCTTTTTTTAGACATAATGCTGTTGCACACTTAACAGACTACAGTACAGTGTAAACATAACTTGTATATGCACTGGGAAACAAAAAAATTCCTGTGACTCGCTTTATTGCAGTGGTTTGGAGCCGAACCCGCAGTATCTCTGAGGTATGCCTGTACTTTTCTCTAACTTTCAAGTCCCTTGTTTTCTTGCTGTCTTATCAATATGTCAGACTCTCATAAATTTGTGGTTGTAGAAAAGGTAGATGGAGAAGTAAATCAGCTATACTAGAATTTTGTACAAAGAAATGCTTATTTGTATGTGGGAGGAAGCTATAAAAATATAGCATCATTATTGATAATCCATATAACTGTCCTAAGTTAGACTTATTTGGGAAAATGTGTATTAGCAGTAAATCCTGAAATTAGAAACATATTTAGGTGAACCCTCTCCAACAGAGCTAACTGGACTCCTATGTGAGGATCCGTACAGTGCCGGCTGCATCTGGATCTGCACTAGAACCCAGTATATCTTGTCACAGCCTAGTTTGTAGATGACAGTACAAAGGAGCAGAAAGTAATAATGGGCCACAAGTCAGAAGACCCAGTATAATTATCACATACCCATGGATCATGGAAAAATCCCCAGGGAGAAATCAGGGTGTAGCTTTCAAGAGAAGGGATCTGGACATCCAGAAGCTCCTCCGTAATGTCAGAATAACACTTACCTGTCTCTTCAGCTTATTGCAACTATTACATTAGTCCTAGCACATTAATTTAATTATGCTTATTATAGTGAGAGGCCAAATTAGCCCTCTGGTTTGGAATGCTCTCAGCTCAAGCTCTGAGGCCTAGCACACACACCCTCAGTAACACCCCATCCCCATCTCCTCCCTTTTCTTTCTCATCAGAATTCTCTCCAACAGGAGGAGTTGTCTACCAGGAGCGATGGAGGTCAATTCCTTCAGGAATCTCACTTTATGACTACTTTGCCTCCCCTTGTGCCCAGCACAGTAGAGGGATCAACCCTCCCCTTGCCAGATGTTCCATGATGGAGAAATCTAAGTGGGCCGGGACTGTTCACATCCCATCTTTGGTACAGGTCACACGTCCTGTGATGCTTAGTGAGCAGGGCCAGCAGACGAACCCTCTCTTGAAAGCTGTACCTCTTGTTATACCCTGATTTCTACCAGGCAGGGGACAGGGCGTCGGAATCCCATGATCCTGGTGTGCATAGCACAGAGCAGCCCTGGGGGTGGCAGGAGTGAGAGAGTGCTCAGACTTGGGGCATCTTTCCATGGGACTGGGATGCAGGGGACTAAGGGCCCACGCGCTCTGGCCTGTCCCACATCCTCAGGAATGCCTGATCTGCTGCCCTTTAACTGTCAAAGGAGCCTCCCCTTGAGAGTGTGAAGAGGCGACACCCCCTTTTGCCCCACTCCCCAGTCACTGTACATCAACAGAGGAGGGAAACCAGCTTAGAAGAACTGGAGATAAGGCCAGTTTCCTTCCCCCACATTCTCGGCTTGTCAGGCCTGGAATGACAAGTTCCACGTCATCCCAAACTTGACCTCATGCCAGCAGCCCAAGCTATGTGTGTTGATTCCAGGAAACCATTTCTGAGGAACAGCAGTCACCCTACGGCTGTTCCTACTTTGGAACAATTCACAGGGGACAGCACTCAGCAGCCCTTGGACTCTGGGATCCTAAGGGGCCTGCACACTGCCAAAGACCTCTTACAGAGCGCGGGCTTGGAGAGGGCCATCTTGGGAAAGCAGCTGAAACTGGATGTGGTGACGTGGCATCAAGACCAATGGCCTGAAACCAAAGCTACCACACTGCCTTCAGGGACTGAGAAGGGACTGAGTGAGTGGGCAAAGAACATCGGCGACACATGATCGCTCCTTGCCATGGGCTGGGCCCACTGGTTGAGGGTGGACAAAGCCTGCGGTTTCTTCCAGCCCTGGGCTGTACATGGCATGGGGCCTGGCTGGTCTACTTCTGCTTTCTTCTCTGGAGAGCTCAGCAACCGTCACTGGGCGAATGCACGTTGTTAGCCCTGGCCTCTTTCTGGTTCTACCACCAGTTCTTGGACATTCCTATCAGCTTTGGCCTGGACATTTCTGCCACGACCTCAAAGGCAACGTGTCTAGACCCAGACTCACCGTCTGCCTTGACACGGCTCCAGCTCCTGACCCCTCTGCCCCTGTCTTTGTCCCTACGTCCAGCTCCTGGTGCTGCTCCATCCCTGACGGCCTGCTCTACCAGGTCACTGTTACTTCCCAATGCCACCACCACCATCCTGGGTTTGCCTCTCCTGGTGTGTTTCTAACCTGACTCTGCATCCTGCTCTGGGCAGCAAGATGACAAAGATTCCTAAAACACCTCCTCCTTGGCTCAGATCTCTCCAGCCTCTGCAAAACCCAACTCCCTAATACATCCCTCAAGGCCCTCAAAAGCTTGGTCGTAATCCACTTTCGACAAGAACATGCTGTGTATATTCCTACTTCCTCCCTTCTGTTCTAATCCCCCTCAACATACACAAACCCTACTGTCTTTCAAAACTCAGTTTAAGCCCCACCTCCTCCAGCCTTTCCTGATCCCTTCAGCCTGTAGGTCTTTCTCCTCTGAACTCTTACCAGGAGCTCTCACTGTCCAGGCCACTTGTTTGGCTTTCACAAGGATCATCTTGGATTATTTTCCTCCCTAAGACTATCTCCTCCCTCCTTCACCCCAGACACCTTGCATATAGCAAAAATTCAGACACTTGAACTCTAGGGCAAATAAAATGGGAATGATAGCCCATTAATGGGATGTGGCACGGAGACCCCGGCCCCAGTCTTGAGTGACAGCCAGGAGACTGTGCCCCGGGACCCACACTGGGACCTGCACACTGGCCCCATGGCACCCTGAGTACCTCTGCTGGGCAGCTTTGGCCCTGATGGGGGCCTTCTACGAGAAGCTGATACCGGGGAGAATGGGAAGGAGCCTTCAGCTTTCCCAGGCAGTAAGCAACCCACCCTTATAGCATTCTGTCCCCTTCTTCCTGGACCCCTGAGCAGGAAGCAAGGTGTACAGGTCTGGTTAATTTTGGCTGATTAGAAAGGCGAAGTGAAAAAGAACATGGAAGGGAGGAGGGAAGAGAGAAGAAGGGGGATGAGAGTTGATAGTTTCCTGAGCTTTTCCATAACTGTGCTGTGTAAATGTAATTCTCACATGGGAAAAGAATGCATCCACATTGCCATAGATGTTCCCAGACTGAACAGAAGGTCAAAATGTGGCTATTTCAGTCCCTGTAAACAAGGAAGGGGTTTAGTGAGGAACGGAGTTCAAACCTTGGAATGTATTAACAAGGACATTTTAAACAGAATGCAAAGACATCCGGGAACACAGCACCATGGAGGGACAGAGGGCGGGGTGGGAGAGCGTCAGGCTCTATTTAGAGAGCAGATTCTCCTCACAGAGCCTTTCCTGAAAGGGGGTCAACACCACATGCATGTGACAGGATAAACAGGGAGGGAAATACATGTAAGAAATCTTGTCTGAGGTAGGTCGCAACTGTCCCAATTTGATGACAACGGAGACTGTCTCCTGATATCTTAAGGAGTATTACATAATTCTGAAACACTTCATTTCAGTTGTCCTTGATCAAAAAGATCAGTGTGTGGCCCTCGGTACTTGGGGGCAGCTGATGGGTGTGGCGTCAAGGTGCCTGCTGCTGCCACGGGGGCAATCCAGACCTGGGCATGGCTGCTCTTCCTTTACTCTACTTTCCCACTGGTAAGTTAGAGTCTGTCCAAGTGCCTTGTGAGCTTTTTCTCTGAGCAATAAGAAAATTCTTTCTCTGTTTTCCCCTCATCCATCTACAAAAACTCAACCTCTTTACTAATGATTTCTTCCCCAAGAATTTCTCTCTCTAACATTTACTCATTTTTATCAAAAGTCAGATAAAGAATATTCCCCTCCATCTAACTCCCAATAAAACATGGGACATAGCATATGACTAAGGCTTTTAATTAATAAGAATGGTTCAGTTTTCATTTTATACCTGTCAGCTTGATTTTTAAAAAATCAAATGCTGATATTAATTTGTAATAACAAGACCAGTTAACATTTAAAAAGGTTCATAATCTATAGAATCTCCAGGGAACAGTCGTCTATAGTTAGAAACCCCTCCCTATTCTAAAGACACATCCCCCCCACTCCTCCACCCACAGTAACAAGTACTCGCTGGCTTCTCCCAGTCCAGGCCTATCTCTGCCCTCCCAGGGCAGGCCACAACACTATCGTCCAACTTCAGGTTTGGGAAAAGGAAAGCCTCCTCCGGACTCGCTCTTGTAACCCCTGGATACCCTAGAACTGGTGAGCCCCAACGTGAACATGGCTAGTGCTGAAGACACCCTTCTTCCCCACCTGGCCCATGCTGGCCAGCCACCCCACTTTCTCAGGCCTATCTGGGGTGTCTGCAACCTAACTCTTGGCTGCCCACCCAGGACCATGGCCCAGTTCTCCTCCCCCACTAGGCCCTTCTGTTATCTCCATGAAGTCACCACACACTCCAGCTACTCCTGCTTCCAGACTGGCCTCATCTGCATGTGCCATGAATTACTGATGTTTGGGTCAATTTACTGCATTAAAAAAAAATCATTATTCTAACCTGCTTCCAGAAAACTGTATGGGTGGCTTTTAGTTGGTCTTTAAATTTCCCCAGAGGAGAGAGAAAAAAAAATGGGCTGGCCCAGTGGCATAGTGGTTAATTTCGTGTGCTCTGCTTTGACGGCCCGGAGTTCACAGGTTCAGATCCCGGGCGTGGACCAGCACACGGCTTGTCAAGCCATGCTGTGACGGCGTCCCATATAAAGTAGAGGCAGATGGGCACGGATGTTAGCCCAGGGCCAGTCTTCCTCAGCAAAGAGAGGATTGGCAATGGATGTTAGCTCAGGGCTAATCTTCCTCACAAAACAAACAAAAAACCAAAATCTTGTCTTTTAAAAAAGTTTTACTGAGTGATAATATCAGTAATATCGTGGGCATTGCTATTCAGAACCATGACAAAAGGAAAATCCGAAAAATTAGAAGGCTATGGAATTAGTGGGATAAATATCAGTTGCCCTGTGTGATGTGGAAACACGTTTACCTGTTGATAAGTGGTTAGTGTGAGAGACGGATGGCAGTGGGAAAACAGACCCCAAGTGCACGTTGCTAGCTTCCTATCCAGGGAGCAGGGAGGCAGCCTGCAAAACCTGTACACACTGGCCGCATGTGCCCCTGGACGGGCCCCGAAAGGTACTATTCTGAGCACGAAATTACTTAAGCTCCAAAAATGCAGTAATGACCTCCTTGGCCAGAACTGCTTGGTTCTCTGTCCTTAGCAGGAATCTTGCCCTCTTTCTGACTCATCTCTTCTTTACAGGCCCCTTGTAGGGATGAAATCTGCCACCTTATTTGGGCTGAGACATACCCGCTGTTGGCCTGCCCCTGGCATTCCTGCTGTTCTAGGCCAAGCTTCCCAAAGAGGCTGGAAGCCCCTGCACGTGGTGCCTGGCAGGCAGGTCACCTCTGGGAATGCTACATTATTGTTTTAAGACTACACTTACTGCTAGAAGCGAATGAACTAAGAAGTAACAGCTGGTATCGACTGAAAAGAGACAAATCACCAAAATCATCACCCACTAGAGGAGCCCAGCAGTCGGGAGGGATTCAGTGAGGATCCTCTATAATTCAGTCACTGCCCAAGGGCAATCATCACCCTATTTCTGAAGAGGCTCATGGAAGTGTCCCCGAGTCACCAAGAAAGGGCTGTACTATATTCAGTATAATTGGATTAATAAGTCAGGAGGAATATATGTACTACATCTGAAAAAGATTTCCACCAAAATGGTTAATTTCCAAAAAAAGACTTAAGGGTATTTACAGATAAATGAAGCTTTCCCCTTTAGGTGCAATATCTCATTCCATGCTGCTGCTGGATAAGCAGGTGGAGATGGCCCTACCTAGGCATCAGCTCCACCTAGGAAGGCTGTGGTGAGGACCAAGTACTGGAGGGATGCGCTTTGAGAGTCTGGAAAACTCGTACTTGCTCTTCCCTAAGGAGGCCCTGGCTGGAGGAGATAATGAAAAGCACCTCTGACCCTGAGCACTCCACACCAGATCTAGGTCTCAACCTAGATCACAGTCACCTGGAGAGTGGTAACGCCAGAGTGCTGGGCCGCACCTCCTGAGTCCTGGGTGATGCTGGTGTGATGGTCCCAACCACACTGGTCTACACCATTGTGCCCTGCCCAGGACACGCTGCTTCTCCAGAGGACCTGTTCAGCCTTTGACTTTGGAACTCACCAGCACGCTCCAGTTTTGTAGAACAGCTCGAGAACAGTAGCCACCACTGAAGATTGCATTAATACCCACAAGACAGATTGCAGCCACCATCACACACCTGGAACCTGGGATGGAGAAAGAGATCACTCATTAACAGTGCACAGCAATCTCCACGCTCAGGCTGGCCTGCTGCTGGGCTTCCCTGGGCCTTGAACACCAGCCTGTTCTGAGGGCAAAGAGCTGGGTCAGCCAAAGGCAAAGGGACCAACGCCTCTGCTGCTGAGCTAAGAACAAGCGCCACTGGAGAACGATCTTCAGTAGTAGCATGAAAAGCTCTCGGCCAGGACAGCGAGCTTAGGACGTGGCGGAGCAAGTGAGAGGAGGCTCTCAGGGGCCGGGGGTGGAAGCACCCGAGCAGGAGGGGGCTCCCAGGGACTCCCTGACACCAGGCCTGGAGAAAAGTGTGCTGCAGGGGACATCTGTCTCACACCTTCACTCAAGAGCACAAGGTTGTAAATTACCCGGGGGCAGAGGCAGCATCAGGAGGCTGCCTGGTCAAGGAGGCATGACCTCTGCACACATGGGCCCGTGGGCTGGATCCTCAGGACTGTCCAAAAGCCCTGCTGAGAAAAGGCATGGGACCTGAGGCCCCCCACAAGAGGAAGAGCCCAAAACCTAACCAACTCCAGGGGCTGCCCCAGACCACAATAACAACTTTGGTCAGCCCACGGCCACTGAAGCAATTCTCCAGGAGAATCCTGTGCACTGATGAGCTCAACTTTGCTCCAAGCGCCTACTAGAAAACAAAAACCAAAAGGAAACATTTGCGAACATATCCTGCTATTCCCTAGGGTCTGAGAGTTTTGAAATATGAAGATGCAGCAAATAATAAATTTTTAATAGTCTTCCTGCAGGCATGGCTGTTTCTGAGCCAGCTGGTTTTCACAAGAATTCCTGGTGCTGAGGAAGGAAGCCCAACTTCCTGCACGTGGATGCCAATGGTCCTATTCTCTACTAACATTTCTCGAATTTTCAGCCCCAGTCAGTGCTGCTCTCCTTTCTGCAAACAGAGAGGCTATTTCTGGCATGCTGGGCTTCGTGAACAGGAGCGTACTGCTGCAAACCTCTGAGGTCCCCATAAGGGTCTCTGTTTTGCTGGCAGAGGAAGCCACCCCTCCAGAGGGAGACCCCATGCCCCTCCGGATTCAGCAGGGACTGTGCCTGTGCTGAAACCCACCTCCAGGATTATGGGTGAGGCTAAAGGAAAGACTGCCTTCCTAGGACATCTCTCTTCTCAGAATTAAGAAAAAAAGTTTTCCCCAGAATTTCATTATAAAAACATTAAAAGATGAGTAGATGTGATTCTAGTGTCCTAGTAAAAGTTGGGTTATTTGAGGACAGGAAAATAAATATTCATCTTTGCAAACAAAACCTATCAGCTCACACAACTTCTCCCAACCCTGTCCACCCTTGCCAAGAGCACGCGAGGGAGGAAGGGAGCACCCACAGCAGCAGACGGTGTGCCTCCCGGGACTGCCAGACTGAGGCTGCATTTTTAGGATGCCTGTCGTTTAAGAAATCCCACTGATGACCAGATTCCTCTAGGCCCCCGGGCTTAAGCTAATCAGGATGACTCAGGATTGATGAATTAAGGGTACTGGGACCCTAGCTCTTGTCCTGGGCTCTGGGAGCACAGGGTTTTATCACCAAGCTGCTCTTTGCACAGTTATTATAGCAACACCACCTGTCTGCACACCGGGGCTCACCTGGTGGGCAGAAAGAATGCATGTACCAGAGTCGACTCTACAGAGACGCAGAGAGATGATTCCTCAAAGACCATAAGACACCAGAGGGAAGTCCCAGTGTGTTCATTTTAACTTTACGGTGAGCACACAGGCCTTCTGAATCCTCATGTTCAGCCAGGTCAGAATGATGGAGGTGGGGGTCTGGGCAGGAGGCTCCTGTAAGTGGCCTGAACCGCAGTTGTTCTCGGGAGTTGAGTGGAGCTGCCGAGGCTCAATGTACTGGTCTTAACACGTGGCCACGCTCCTTGAACTTCTTCCAGGGACCAGCTGGGCAACTCTCCTGGTGCATATGCCCAGAGGTCTCGAAGATCTCTCAGCCAGACTCACAGAAAATAGGCAAGAGGCAGAAGGGGGAGACACAGCTTTGACTGCACCGGGTTGTCCTAACAGTCTTGGTTTGAGATGAGCTCAGTAAGTGCTTGTGTGGTCAGCAGATGTTTGCTGTGCTTTAACTTAACAAAGCCTGGAGGACATGGCAAGGGCTGGAAGGGGCGCCTGCCACAGTACCTGGCAGGGGGCAGGTTTTCAGGCCTGTCCCTACTTTATAACTCACATAGGAAGCAGAACAGATCCTGGGCTCGGGGGAATCAGAACCAAGGCATGTGGCTCCTCACTGGGAAAATGGAGAAAGCTCTCCCAGGGAGGGCTAATTCATTAGCATCTAGAGGTGAAGTGCACAGGCTGCCTGGGCATTTTCTCCAAGGCTCTCGAGAAGCCTCACCTAGCTCAAGCCTACTGCCTTTCAAGCCCATTTACTTTTTTTTTTTTTTTTTTGTGAGGAAGACCAGCCCTGAGCTAACATCCGTCGCCAATCCTCCTCTTTTTGCTGAGGAAGACTGGCCTTGGGCTAACATCCGTGCCCATCTTCCTCTACTTTATATGGGACGCCGCCACGGCATGGCTGACAAGCAGTGTGTCGGCGGGCGCCCGGGATCCGAACTTGCGAACCACAGGCTGCCAAGCGCGGACTAAACCGCTGCGCCACCGGGCGGCCCCTCAAGCCCATTTACTTTGATTCAGCAAATGAGGAGGCAAGAAGAGGACTGGAGAAGTTCAACTATTCTCTAAACTTGAGTACAGTGAGGTCTGTTCTGAAAAAGGAAGCCCATATAAATCTGGGAAAGCTCTGGGTCTCTGCTAGATGGGAAGTGTCAGGCTGACCCTGGCTCCTCTGCTCCCCTGTGTAAATGAAGCTCCTGCCAAGTCAGACCCAATATTTACCCTCTGACTGACCTCGCTTTGCTTCTTCCTTAGCGCATCTCCCCGTCCGACCTATTATGTTTATCTTAGTATCTTATTACCCATCTTCTCCCCGTTACAGAGCGTCAGCTCCATGAAGGCAAGGATCTTGTCTGCTTTGGTTCACTGAATATTACTGTGTTGATGAACTTACGTGAGACATGGAGACCTCGGTTAACAGAAGAAAGGGGAACAGCAGTTCATTCATAAGTACCACCCTGGTTTCTGGGCACGCTGCAGCCTGGGTCTATTCCAGGGAGAAGGCAGGGGTGACTGCAGGAGCCACAGCAGCTGTATGGGCCTGCAGGAAGACCCAGTGCCTTTCCGGCCCTGCTAAGCTCCAAGCTCTGCCTCGACATCCAGCACCAGGGGCTCTCCCCTGATGATGGCTCCCTCTCCAAGGTCCTCATGCTCCCAGCCAGAGACTAGGCCATTCCTCCCAAAACTAAACATAAGGAATGAACAGCTTTAAATTCCAGCCTTGTTATCTCTCGCCACGTCCTTCTCCAATTTGGTGTGGCTGTAACTACATGTGCTTATAATTTCTATGCTGTGGTCTTGGTCCATGGCCAGGGAACTTATGAGTTCTTAAGAACACCTTCTCCCATCGACCCCAACTTCTCCCCCATCCCTTTTTTATGATTTAGCTACATTTGGATACCCCTCAAGGAAAGCTGTGTAACTCTGATTCCCTGTGAGGAGGGATTAACTTGCTCATGCTTTCCTGTTCTCAGCACACCTGGGAAATCGATCATTTCCAATCACTATCACGTATTCTGGGGTTCTCTGCCACATGGCTGGACCATTCACAAAACTCTAGTGACGTGCAGACATAGCTTGTAGCCCGACTAAACATCATCGGTCAAGCAAGATCCTGAACAAATGAACACACCAATAACACCCACCCCTCTGATGGTCTTACTTATGCCACTGATGATGGCAGAGACACATACAAACACACACACACACACACACACACACACACACACACACACACACACACACACAACCTGACTTGGCAGCTTTGCTCGCAGCAGGCTCATCTTGGAGCTTCCTGAGCAATCTCCTCTCTCTTCAAAATGTGTGTCCATGATTCTCGACCATTAGAACTTCAACCCCTTAGGGGCACAGGCCTGGTTTTGCACATTTTTATATGCAGCACATAGCAGACACACTACATACATTTATTTAAATAATAAAGAGGGCTGGCCCTGTGGCGTAGTGGTTAAGTTTGCGCACTCCACCTCGGTGGCCTAGGGTTACAGGTTTGGATCCCGGGTGTGGACCTATGCACTGCTCATTAAGCCATGCTGGGGCAGGGTCCCACGTACCAAATAGAGGAAGATGAGCACAGATATTAGCTCAGGGCCAATCTTCCTCAGAAAAAAGAGGAGGATTGGCAACAGATGTTAGCTCAGGGCCAATCTTCCTCACCAAAAAAAATAAAGAGCTTGTTTGCTTTTCTAGTCTAGTCATTGATTTCCCTTTAGAAATAGGAAGTCAAAGTGGGTAAATTAAAAATCTCCAAAGGACCTGAGAGGAGCATGCCCTGGACTCTTCAGTATTTGGAAGGGTGACATCCCAGTGCTCCACACATCAGAAGTGATGGCCGGTCTGCTAATAGATGGTTAGTTTAATAACAGATGTCACTCCTGCTCTCATCTTCTATTCTGGTGTCATCTTTCCATGGCACCAGAGCCCCCTCTGAGGAATGGAGGAAGGTCATGTGGGCCAGTGGTACCACTGGTGGCAACTACCCTTCATTTGGCCTTTTTGAGAAACTCGTTTTGCTCTAAAGTGTTTCTACTATTTCCTCAGCTCCACTGTTTTCAATTCGAATTTACATTTCCCTAAGATGCACGTAGACTGGATTATTAGCTGTCTTAGAAAGGACTTGATCCAAGAGACTGGAAGGAGCCTGGGTAATGGATCTACACTGAGCTGGTCTAACTTCAGGCAGGATGGGAGACTAGGGTCCCAACCCCAAGTAAGTGGTAATGCATACAATTATCTATCCTCCTTCCTTACCACCTCCCTTCCTCCACTCCCTCCAGACCCCAAGGAAGGTTGGGCCCTGAGCCCAACTCCATCTCAGAACAAACAATGCATCCACACGAGACTACATCTTCATGCAGATCCTACAGTGTTTCATAAGCCGTACTTCCAAAGAGGGGCAACTGCTAGTCCTTCCCTGGTAGCCACTGCCACCTCCAGGTCTCTGGTGGATGGGTCTGTGGGGAAGGACGGTTTGGAAAAACCTTGGTGAGCTGATACAAACAAAACGCAGGATCTTTTTGGCTGGAACCCATGCAACTGCTTAATGACCATGTCTTTCCTTTGGCCAATATAAATACTTAAACATAATCCTTCCTTTGGCCCTATGCCACTACCACCCTTTGCCAACTGAAATTGCCAAATTCGGAGGTATTCTCTCATCTTAACTGCCCTATAGGATTTGACACTGCTGACCCAAGCAGCTCAACACTGCCCTGCCCGGGCTCCATGCCTCAGCTGCTCCTCCTGTCATTCTTCATTCTCGACCAGCTGCTCCTGCTCTGCTGACTCCTTACATTTAGGTGAGCCTAAAGGTTTTGTCCCACTGACCTCTCTTCCAAGTTCATTAAACTTCCTCAACTATCAATTTATGCTGAATGCCAGATCTACTTTCAACCCATGAACTCTTTGGTGACCTTCAGAATTTCCAGTTATCTCATCCTAGACACCTCCAGATGAATCCCTACCAGCCTCTGAAAACTGAGAGGTAAACACCCTGCCATGGAAGAGAGAGGTGCACATGAACAGTGCCTTCTGGAGCTGTCCACCATGACAGTGCTGGACCGACGTCACCCTGGTCACGGAGGGAGGTTCCCACATGATGAAATGATTGAGGCTTTTCTGAATGAAGAAACAAGGGCTGAGGATACCTAACTTAAGTTTAAAAATTAATTATGGGCATATGGATATGGAGCATGGACTTAGGAAATCCTGGACTTAACGGACCCTAGAATATACTTCAAAGCTTAAAAATGGTATTTTCAGGGTGAAAAAGTCTCCCCTAAACAGCAAACTTTTAGGTTTCACAAAATAGTAAAATATTTTAAACACTTTGGCTATCTATCTATGATGGATTGCTGACTTTATTTTTCTAACAAAGTACATTTAAAATACAATTGCCATTCATTAACCCTACCATTCATTTAAAAAGGGTACTAGAACAGAAGAACATAATTTCATAATAAGGGACACATATAAGTTGCTTTGAGGAAAGAATTGACTACATTGTCATGATTTTCCCCCCATCATCATAGGTTAGTGAAAAGCATAACAGATGACCACTGGTCCAAGGATCTATATATATAAGGATGCCACTGGTTTAGGATCTGGATAAGAGGTTAGGACACAGTTTCTCCAAGTATACTCTATGTAAAACATTAACCTCCTAAGATTATATGAAAAAAGGGTTTCCTGGTCTCAAATAGGTTTGAGAAATACTGCATCCTAGAGTTCCCTAATCTTAAAGATTCATGGCTCATATTGTTATAAAGGTTGTGAAAATCTTTTGGTAAAGGAATCTGTTTATGTACTCTGTCTACGATTATCCCCTAGGACGAGTGTTCTTTGGCCACACTCAGAAATATGTTGGGTTACAGGAAGAAAAATTCTAACTTACTCAAATTGATGTCTTAAAGCACAGAAATGTGATCCCTCAACTAACTTATTACTACCACCACCAGAAAAAGAATTCCTCTTAGTGGGAGTATGGGTCTACTGACTGGCCACTCTGGCCATCTTTGGTGGGATTTCTGATGCTCTGATACCCGTCACCAATCCTTCTGTTTGGTGAGGCCCTTCCTTCAGAACAAAATGTCTTCCTCCTGACCTAGGACTGGAGCTCTCTGGAAGTGCTGACCTCTTACGGTAGTGACAACTTCAGTAAATGAAGTCTGCACTCAGCAGTCACCCAGGAAATGGAGATGAGGGCGATGTGACCCGCCAACTGAGACTTCAAGTCAAGAGGGCAACTTGCTTGTGGAAAATAAACCCCAGAATTCTTTGAAAATCCTATCCAGTGCTCTCCTTCCTCCTCGCTAAGAGGGCACTGACCTGTACAAGGCCAGCTCCAGCACCCACCATTTCTCCAATATTTTCCCTGTGAGCGGTCTGAAACAGTTCTGTATTTAAGCTGAACCTAAGTCAACCAGAGGCCAATATTTTCCCACATAATATCTCCTCAAAAGGGTCTCAGTGGCCTCAAATGATCTAACAAAGGCACATGGGACTCAGTATTAACGGTAGAAGAAGAAAAAAAACATTAGTTTTACTTGGGAATATTTTTCTTTTTTTTTGGTGAAGAAGATTATCCCTGAGCTGACATCTGTGCCAATCTTCCTCTATTTTGTATGTGGGACGCCACCACAGCATGGCTTGATGAGTGGTGTATAGGTCTGTACCTGGGATCTGAATCAGCGAACCCCGGGCCGCCCAAGCAGAGTACACAAACTTAACCACTACGCCACTGGGCTTGCCCCTGGAGGTATTTTCATCTTCGACTAGAAGCTCTCCAAGAAAAGGACTGTGACTCTAGTGTCAGCATTAGGTGCAGATGCATAACAACTTTCCAGAGCTTCCTCAGTAACTGGATGAAGGTCTGGTCCTTCCCCATTCTCATTTTTCTTCCTGCTTTGTGAAGGAATGATATAAACCAAGAGAAAATCGACAAAGACTTGACTCTAGGGGAGACTCCCCAAATTCACATACCAAATTAAGAGTTCAGAATCACAGTGCTTTGTATTTAACAGAAATTTAGTTGAGACACTGAATTAAAGAAGGCATTTGGAATTTTATAGAAATTCTACATTTGTAGGAAAACGATTCATTTGGTAGTTCTCTGAAGCAAGGTTAGGCCTAAGATAAAATGGCATAAACATGCCAATTTAGGATATTGTTTCCTTCAAGATAAAACTTTAAGGAAAGTACACTGTTCACCTTCAGTACAAACATTAGGTATTATAGAAAGATTAGAACTTATCCAAAGTTCTAATATGCATGCATGCATGCAGGGAAGTTAATTCTGAAAAATCTCTGACTCCCATAATAAAGCACTATGTACATTAATAGATGACTTATGCCTGTAACTTGAGGAAGGTTTTTGTTTAATGCTGGCAGCAGGTGAACTACAGCCATGTAATGAAATCTCCTGACACTGCCCTAGCACTAACTGCTGATTTCTGAAGTGGAAGGCTAGGATTTGGTTTCTTAAGTTAGATTCAGAGTAGCATCTGTCAGTTCTCGCTCAATCCCAGGTGAAAATCTCTGAAGAGATGCATGTTCTAAAGCGGAGTTCTTCACATGGGTTTAGCGACGATGGACAATCACAGGAAGTGTGGAAGGTGTGGGTGCTGAGACAGGGTGAGAGCTGCCCATGACTGACCGTCTGCTCTGTACCAGGCTCATCTAGGCACCTGACACAGCTGTTATCGAAACCAAGTACTTACAAAGTATTCAGCAGAACTGACGGGACTTCCAGCCCTGAGAAGTAGCCTCGGAGGGAGGGAGCCAGCGCATCTGGAAAGACACGTGGGGAGAAGGCTGTGACCCAGGGCTCCCACTGGACAGTCTCATTCCTCAGAGCAGCCTGCTGGGCTGCCATCCCCTTCACTGTTCTGAGATTGCCTGTGGGCAATTCCCCCCCAGGGGCTGAAAAGAGTCAGAGCAGCAGCCCCAGAAATTTTCCACACCCCCGATGAATACAGGGACCAAGCTCTCAGGAAAGCACCCAACTCAAGGAGCACCCGAGGTCCAGCAGCTCCCCTGCTCCCACCCCCCTTTTCACAGTTAAGAGCCATTGCTGGGCTAAAACCCGGCCCAGTGAGTCCCTTCTTCCATACTCACTCAGCAATGCCTAGGCTGGGGGCAGGCTGCCTAATGGTTTTCTAAGCAGGATGTGGAAACATGCATCTGCTTTGATAAGGAAGGGATGTTCATGACCCATCCACGCCAGTAGTCTTGCCAAGACTTCTTTGAGATTCTGCTCCTGTTCCTTTAGAAAAGGGGTTCTGGCTTCTTGGTGCTGTGTGGTGTCTGAGACCCTGTGCCCTCTGCCCATTTTGCTGGGAGGGACCCATAGCCCCATCTCTTCCATTAGGTTTCCAAAGTGAAAGGCCAGCCCCAAACACAAATGGATTGAGTGATACTTTGTCCACTTGGCAGAATGTTCCTGGTCTTGTACTTGAGGAAAACGTGAAAAAACAAAAAGGACAAGTGCACTTGGGCTTTAACAAAGGTCAGTTTTGCCCCAAGCCCTTGGACAGAGGCAAGAGAGGCCTGTGTACTGCTGCTCCTCTGTGCACACTGAGGAGGGACAGCCTCCCCATCACACCATGAGCAAAACAGGAAGTTGGGAGTGGGGGAGGGAGAGCAAATTACAACAAAGTGGGAAGCTGCCTGGGAGAGGGCTATATCCTCCCCAGTGTGACAGGAGGAGAAAGACTGCTTTTACCAGGTCTGGTTCAAACCAGTTCCCGAGAAAGTCTCTAGAGTAGCATGTGACACTGGAAGGAATTTTACCCTGACAAATCTACTTCAGTGGTTTAATAAAATATATTTTGCCGCAGAACTCCTTTTTCATATGGCACCTTACTCCAGGTCTCCAGAGTGCGAATAAACAGACGAAGCAGCATTCTGGTTGAGATGGAGGTGCAGGGGGCCTGACGCCTGCGAGGCAGCTCTGCAGAAGTCAGGGGCTCCGGGGATTATGAAGCCCTCCTGCCTCATCTTACCTGATTTTACAGGTGGGGAAACCAATTGAGGTCTGGGTATTCTGAATCACGTCCCCATGGTCACAGAGCCAGTGGGGTCAGAATCCAGGTCTCAGGCTCCACTAGCTCTCCTAACTTGATTCTAAAGGCTGGGCTGTCTAGGAACAGGCCCGGGAGAAAGCCCAGACAGTATCCCCGGCCTTCTGCTCTGGTCCACATGCAGAAGTCCCTGGAGTTTCCTTCTACCTTATGGCTTCCTTACAGAGCGGTTATTTCCTCTCTGGCTGTCAACGCAGGGTGCTTTATTTACTCGGGAAATGGGGGCTTAAAAAGGACCAACGGTGCATTTTTGAGCTTCTGCCTACGCCAAAATTCATCCCAGGGAACCCTTTGGCCCAGCTGTGCATTAGAGACCCTCTGGGAGACCACATTAGATATTACTAGAAATCAGATTACCAGCTCGAGTGGGGCCCCCTATTTTGAGGGTAAAGCTGTATTCCTTGGGAGTCCCCAGCAGGTACTGAAGCTCATTTAGGGCAGGGCCAGTCATTTTCAACACTCAGAGCAATTAAAGGGACAAAAAACTCTTCACATGCAGGTAAGCTAAAAAACATGTCACTTTGGATATGCAGGACAAAGAAGAGAGAAATAAGGAGGAGAAATGTGGGAGGTGGTAGGGCCGAAAGGGAGAGGAAGGGTGGAGTACAGGGGAGGAGGGAGAGAGGTCAGAAGGAAGAAGACAAAAGAGAAAGACGCAAAGAAAAATTTCATACCTACCCATGGCTTATGGCTTTGTGCATCTGAATCCACTTGCTCACTAAGCAAAGGGCAGAGATGGAGCTGCCTTCCTGAGACAGGTGGTAAAGGTAAAGGATGGGAGAAGGGCACAGCCCTGTGGCAGGTGGAGGGCTGGGAACCTAAACACACAGTGGAAGGGGGATGGGGCTGTGTGCACCGGGGTCAGGGGAGCGCAGTGGTGGCGACTGGTGCTGCCTGGGTGTGGGGCTGGGGCACTAAGCCCACAAGGCCAAGACACTATGGTGTTTCACAGAGAAGACACAGGAAGAGGGAGGGCTGACTGGGGGAGGGGAGAGCCGCAGAGTGGATGGCATGATTCTTGTTTCGGTGAAGGTGACTGCAAGAAGGAAGGCCCTCATCTCCCATGTGCCCACTCCAGCCCCTCTGACCACCTTTCTCGCCCCCTGGCCTCTTCCACCCACACAGACCCCTCGCGTTCTCTCTCAGTTGCACACATGCCTGTGGTGTGTGGAACCAGAGTGCTATAGTCAGTTTGGTCTAGAACACCAAGCACTCCGCGGTGACAAGCAGGCTGATTCTGAGCTCTGGGGTTCAGCAGAAGTTGTGCTCAGATGCGCTGAGGTGAGGTCAGCCTGCTGGCCAATTCTCAAGGAGGATGTAGTGGTGATGACATAAAGACATGCCCCCAAATTCATCACTCTTGTGCCCCACGGCTTGAACACTACTGCGCTTGCCAGGAGGGTGGTCTCTTCTCACTGCATTCCATAGACACCCAAGGGTGCCTCCTCTTCCAGCTCTGAGGGGTGCAGCTGCGCCCACCTTCCAGCAGAGGGCAATGCTCCCCAGGCCAAGCCTGAGTTCATCAACATTATTGCTCAGCAGGGCAGAGCAGCAGTGCTCGTAGGGCAAAACTGCCCATTCAGGCAGCCGGCCCAGGAGAACGAGCTGTTTTGTGCTAATCACTGCTGCCCTCCAAAAAAGAAAAAAAAAAAAAAGGTTCGCCCTTACACCCACTTGGGCTGCTTTTTCTGCTGTGGTTTTTGGCCCCAGGTCACTTATAGACACTCCTGCTCATTGCCTAGGGTGCATCATAAACTCTGAGGAAACCCACAGTTCCCCTGACTCCCTCCCCAGGGACAATTCGGCAGGGATTAAGTCTACACAGTGGACCTTCTACATAAGGCAATGATCCTGTCTGCAGAAAAATGCACGTGTGCTTGCACACACACACATACTCAAACTGCACACTCACAATCTTGCACACAATTCCAGGGGCTTCTGAAGTCCCTGTAAGAACCTCTCATGTAACACATATCCAGACTAACACTGACATTTACTCTGTGCCAGAGACTGCTAAGCACAGCACACAGATTGTGACATGTAAGTGAATAAGCACACGAAGACCCTGGGACACTTCTCCACTAGAACTTAATGATGACAACAGTTGTTACTATTACGACCCACTATCCAGGGCCCACACTGTTTGAGATTCCACAGTCACACTTCTTCAGGAATGCTCTTCTAAAATGCAGTGCCCCTGCAAGGGTAACACGGAAGTCCCCAGCACCTTAGCATGGTACCAGCTCCTGTGACTGGTGATAGATTGGACAGGAGTAGGAGAGCACCCAGAAAAAGAAAGAACTCAGAGCAAAAATAAAATGGAATGCTAGAGAAAGCAGTAAGTATCTACAAAAATAATTTCCATCCTCTTCCATTTATAGATGAGGAAACCAAGGCCCACAGGATTAAAATACATATAGACTTCACATTCCCAATAATGTTGCCAAGGACAGGAAGACCTTGACTGGTCTCCAGGGTGGAACCTCGGCCTGATCCACCAGTACTTCCACAGCGGTTTGCAGTGGTCTAGGCTACAGAGCACAGTGTAAAGCACTAAAATTTGCATTGTACTATATTCCCTCTCTACTGACTGACTCCCATCATCACACTTGTCTTTAGAAACAGTCATGAGAAGCGCTTACCAGGTGCCTAGCTCAATCAATGGTAGCTATTATTAGTAAATATTCCTTGGTTTAGCTGTTGTCTTCTCTGTAGAATAAAAGGATAATTCTAGACCAGTGGTTCTGAGTGTGGTCCTGGACCATCAGCATCACCTGGGAACTTGGCAGAAATGCAAAAATTCTAGAGGAGGGGCCCAAGTATCTGTATTTAACAAGCCTTCCAGCTGACAATGATGCATGTGCTCAAGTTGGAGACAATGCTCTTGAATAAGGTTTCCAAAAGTGTGGCCGGAAGAAGGCTAGTCTAGAGATGCTCTTCAGTCAAGTAAGCTTGAGAGAAATGCACAGTCTATGCCCCTTCAGCCAATTCTAGATACACGTTAGCACATTAAAAGCTCTGAGAAGTTCCGCAACAAAGAAACTTGTTTGGCTTGATTTAACCCTGGGTTTCCCAAGTTTATCTGACCACAGAATCTTTTTATTATGTAACAGATATTAATACCTGTGGGTGTGGAGAAATGTTGGTCTGGAAGGCCCCTTCCAGTGGTGACATTTGGTGGATCTAAGAGGTGGAGGTATGCTAATATGGCATCCAAGTTTCTAGCTCTTAACAAAGCTAGTTAGAGCTAAAAGATCACCAGACCAGCTGAGGCCCTGGAGGTCTCATTTATAAGGAGCAGTGAAGATATTCTTACCTTTCCTCATCCAGGTGCTGTACCTGCATGCAGATTTCTCCAGCACTACAGATTCAGAACCAAGCTCTTTCCTTTTTAAGGCATGGATATTCTTAGGTAGGTTTCTACCACTAGCCCCAAGATGGAGCCCTGAACACCCTGCTAGGACTTTCCCAACATCGAGCCCACTACAGCCAGCCACTCACACATTCTTTAATTACAACCAACTCTGGCCCACTAACTCCAGGCCTGAAGGATCTGCTCTTGAGCAGCATCACCAAATAAAGCATGTCAGGTCCTACAGCAAACTTTGTTGAAGGCTGCCAGGCTGAGGAGAGGCTGCCAAGCCAGCAGCATACTCTAGTCCAAGAAACTCCAAACTCACCAAATAAACTGGAGTGATTTTCAATGCAAAAAAAATGATCTTTATGGGACTAATTACAGGGTTCTTTTAAATAGCATCCCCCATTTCTAATAAAGCATTCACCAAAACTGGAAAAACGCTTTTCAGGAATTTCTGTTTCATGAAATGAGGCCCACTGAGGATCACTCCGTAAAAGAACATCTATCCCCAGTCCCCTCCATGTCCCCCCACCCAAACTGTCAGCCCATACTCTTTCTCAGCAGACACACAGGGCAAGAAATGCAATCAGCATTCTTTACTACTTGTCTGGCATCTAATATTCCTTGCCTAGAGCAATTAAACAAGTTGCCGCTATCGAGGCAACTGTTAAGATTTATATGAATTGGTCCAAAAGTTGTCTGCCATTTGACCCACCCCAACAGCTGGAAAGGAGGTGAGTAGGAAAGTCCTGGCTGGCAAAGGCCCAGCCCTGTGCTCCTGCAAGATCTCCCAGTCTAGATGGTGGGACATTGCTGAGGCCTGAGCCCAGGAAGGGATAAGGTCTAGACCCCACGAGCAAGGTCCTAGGCCTGTGACCACCTCCTGCTCAGACCAATCAAGGCGGTACTTAATTAAACATAAGCCTTCAGGGATAATTTTCTCTTCTGGGCTTTTAGACTCTTTCCGTCTGTCCTAAGCACAAGCCAGGCCCTTGCTTCCAAACAGGCGTGTGAAATGTGCTCAGACATCCCAGAAGTTCACTCCAGACGCCACTCAGGTTGAGGGCACCCAAGCGTGTAACACCCTGTGTCAGATTAAGTCCACAGTGGTTGCTGGTCATCCATATTTAATTTAGTCAGTCTGTTAATTTTTAACTATGTTTGCCATCAAGGGCCATTAGAGGTCCCCAGGAGCTGAGCTCGGTGAAGCGAGAAGTACTTCGTGGCAGAGCGGATAAGGCTTGAAGTCGGGGTGTCCCACTTTCCCATCCTGTCACCAAGTTCTGGCCTTCCCCACCGGCAGCATAAGTCCTGAATAAAACATGATCCCTTTTGGAGTTGATTTTCCTTTTTCCTCCTGTCACAACTGGTTTTCTTCAAGGAGAAGTTCACTTTCTTTTTATGAAGGCTATGTTTTATAATTCCAGTTTCTTTGTGGCCTTGGTTTTATTTCCAAAGCAGTTAGAATTCACATACTTGATGGTATCTGGGTGCCTATTCCTAGAAAGAAGGCCAAAAACCCAGGGTGGACGGCCAGCTGACCCAACCAGAGCCTCACCTCAGCACACAGCACAGCCACGGGCCACCATTCTTGCCCTGGTGCCAGCTGCTTCTCTTCTTTACCAAAGCATAAAGCCTGGGCCCTTAGGTTTCTCTTGCTGGGGTGCCGGTCTTGAGTCCCTGCATCTTAACTGCTTCTTAAGCTACAAAGGGAGGGTTCAGGAGCCTCTGGGCCATGCCAGATCAAGTTCTAACAAAAAGAAGGAAAAGAAGAGCTATTTTAATAATAATTACTACTCTATGCCAAGCAATTTCTTTCCCTCAAAATAACCTCATGAAGTAGGTGTTCATTCTTCCTACTTATGGATGAGGAAACTGAGGCTTGGTGAGGTTAAAATAAACTTGCCTAAAATCCCAAAGGTGGCAGAGTGGGTGGGAATTCTCATTAACATCCAGCCTCTTTGACTTGAAAACACTGAGTCTTGATTATATGCTGGGCCCTCTGTACCCTCCTGTTGTGATGGTTGGACCACACGTTTGTGAACAATCCCCAGGAAGAGGCAGGCTCACAAACAGCACTCAGAGGTGTGACTTACTGAGACTCAGGGCCGGGCTCTCACTGCTGACAGGGTGGGGAAAACAGACATAGGCTCCAGGGAGTTGAACCTTACAGAGGACAAAATGAAAACGTGCATAAGAAACCTAGACAACACAGTGTACCCACTGAAGATGATCCTGCTGCCCCCGTCAGGAAGAGGCCCACTTTGAGCTGTTGTCTCGTCATGGCAGTGGTGAGTTCTAGGAAGGCTCACTGCGATCAGCAACCATGCTGATCGCAGCATGGGGGGACTGACTGCTTTCTGAGCAGCTAGTGCTGAAAGCTGCCCAGTGAGGGGAAGTTTGGGCCCCAGAAGCAGCAGCCCTGGCCAAGAGAACAATTCTCCCCAACAACTCTGGCTGAATGACTTTGGACTGCTTCTGAAGAGGCCAGTGAGGACAGGGCAAATGTGGTCTTTCACGGCCTTGCTACGGGGCTCCTCAGGTCTCCAAATACCAAATAGCAGAGAAGGGGAAGAGAGGGGAAGGGCTAGGGAGGAATAGTGAGGGTAAACAGGGAAAGGCTATTTCTTGGCCAGGAGTCGACTGAGACCCCCTGGGGTTCAGCCCCAGGGCTATGAAGAGGATAACCTCCCCAGGCACAAGATATAACTCCACCGCCTGGAAATGAGGCTGGGCAGAATCCCAGTGCAAGGACTGTGGGAAGAATGAGCCAGAAAGCTCAGGGAGGAATGGGCCGGGTGACCTGTGGGTCTCTCTTCTCCAGTTTCTCTGATAGGAAAGCAAGATAAGGCAGCAGCTGGAAAGTTCAGGGACAACGGGTGTGGGTAAAGCAACACTCATGAACCATTTGGTCTCTCTGGGAATTCAGCTGTTTCCTACTCTTGATCTATTTCCTGTCAGGGAGAGGTTTTCTTCTAGCAGGCGTGTTGGGGCCTGGCTGTGGGGGAGACTTCCTACAGGGAACAAGTCCTCCCCGTGCTGGCACCAGCTGCAGAGACCACACCGCTGGACGTAGGGCAGATGCTGTCACTTGGTGATGCTGGTGGCTCTGTCACTTGATGCCTCATCTTGCTTACCTGTCCCTCGTTCATTCTTTCCAGCCTCTGGCCTTCCATTTGGCTGCAGCCCTGAGGACCCTGCAGCCCCATTAATGCTGTGAAGACATGCTGGCTATCCCTGGTGTTTGAACCATCACAGCCCCGTGGGTAGCTAGTCCTAGGCTTCCTTCTCCTTGTTGAAAATTCAAATCTTCCCGAAAAAGGTAACATTTACCAAACCCTTACTGTGTACCAGGCACTCTTTTAAGTGTTTTACATGAGGGATTATTAGCCCCACTTCACTGAAGCCTAGAGAGGTTAAGGAACATGTTCGGTCAAGGTCACACAGTTTGTAAACGGCAAAGCCCGTGTCTGACCAGGAGCTCCAGAGCCTGCACTTTCAGCCCTACGTTACCACCATGGATGAAGGGGTCAAGTCCCAGGCACAGGCCAGGCCTCATGAGGCAGGCAGGGCAAGAGCCCAGAGTGGCCGACTGGGAAAGGAAAGGGGCTCTGTGCCCCTAGTAATTGGGAGACACAGCGCCCCGGGCTCACAGGGGGCTCACCGTGAGCACAATGCCTGGCCCACCGGACTGCGGTCTCCTACGAGAGTTAAGCCACCCACATGCTCCTAATGACCAGAAAGCCAAACACAATTGGGAACCAGACAAGGCTGCAACACTGAAGAGACAGAGCACCCAAGGGTGGTTTCTCCTCACAGTCTGACTTTCACAGAGCTGCAGGTTTAGAGGAAAGGGTAAATGTCAGAGGATTAATAGTTTCATTTATGTCTGAAAACAATTTAAAGCCTTAGGCTGATCAGCCCCAAAGGCAATTTCTGCTATCCTTCAAAGCTGTGGTCTTCCAGATAGCCACAAGCCCCCGGGTCGCAAGAAGACAACACACCTTTGGGAAAGCAGGCCTTAAGCATGAGGACGTCACGGGTTAAGGGCTGATGCCATCTGGAAGGCACAGAAGCAAATGCCCCGAATCTCCCGACTCCTCCCTTACCTCTGGGAGGGTGGCCGGCTGGTGAGGTGCTGAGGCTGCCTCCCACGGGTTTTGTTCACAGGTGCCACTACAGGACCAACCACCATTACAGCAGTGGCTACTGCCTTCTGAACAGGAAGGAGGCAGAAGCCGAAAAATAGAGAGTCCTTCCTGTGTGAATCCCAACATGTACCCGGGTAGGATACATTGCTGCCGTGCCGCTGGGGCCGCGTGCTCACCTGAGTCCACACACTCACATCTGCCCTGCTCCTGCCTCCCTCAACACACTCCCTATCCTGGTCGATATTCCCTGCCAAGCCAGAACTTCTTGTGTCTTCTTTATCTCAGTGTTCTCTGTAAGGCATAGTGAATGATAGAGGAGATGTGTAATGAAACTTATTCTTTAAAAAGTTTTAAAATGCACTTCTCAGGAATTGCACAGTGCCGCTGAGTGAATGCCTGGGTCTGGTGTACGTGGGGCGGCCCTGCAGTTCGGCCACCCACACACCATTCCTAGGCCCATCTCTCCCGCTGTGATCGCCCTTCCCTGTTTGCCTAGGTCTCTTTTCCCATGGCCCATTCTTATATTTATTTTGGGTTTAACCTTTAAAATTTTTCCAGTGTGTCACAAGGGCCCTCCCAAGGGGCATGTCTTGCCCCAGGGAAGTCAGTGTTATGATTTTAAAACCTTTTGTTTATGTGCAGGTGATGTGTTCCAGTTATCAGCTGCAGAGCAACCCTATAGGAAAGACCTGCTGTTACTCAGGGCAAATGAGGCCTCTGAAGAAGGAACAGGTACCAGGACTTGCTCTCTCAGTCCCACTTACCTGAAAAAGTTTCTGGCCCAACGTGACTCTGGTCAAAGGGAAATAGTGTTCTGTTTCTAGAATGTAGTGAGGACAGTGCACTCTAATGACTTTCTCTCTGCCCCATTAGCAACAAGACTAAAAGCAAAAATGGACCCAGATTTTAAAAGCTGAGATGTGTGAATACGAGGTGACAGGAACAGCTGTATGTTCTCTTCAGAGTATAACTTTTCTAAGAGCCATGGATGAAACCTTCCTCTCTTGGTCACAGTGACTTGCATAATAAATTTCAATTACCAATGACCTTGAAGGTAAACAGGATGATCACTTCTAAAAATGTTAATGATCTTCTTAGAAATCAGATGTTTGCTGCACCAAGTCGTTGTTTCACCTCTAAAAATAATTAGGCAGTACTGAGGCTTACGGTCCTATTACCTTATCCAGTAATTCCTAACAAGTGGGATCTGATGTCAAACAAGCATCTTCAATTTAGAGATGGAGGCACCAGACCACCAACTGAAGCTAGGGCAGAGGTGACTCAACGCCTTTTCAATGACAATTTCAGTCTCCTGGGTCCTCCTCCTTTTGGATCAGGGTGGACAGACTGGAAAATGCTTCCATTTGTGTCAAATAGGCTTCCACTAGCTAGACACACCATCCCTGCTGAAGCGAGATCTCCCGGTCGATGTGACCCATGGATGCCAGAATGAGAATCTTCCAATATGCAGCTCTTGGAGGTCCGGGAGCCCATGAAGACACAAGCAGCAGCAGTCAGGCCTGGCTGTGGGCCGAGTCTCCCAGGATACTCTGAGTCCTTCTCCTATATAATGTATACTTAGTGTCATGGGCCCAACTCTCCCAAAATCTCAGAGATAACATCTTAGCTCCAAAATCGCATCACCATGAAAACAAGACGCTGCAGTCTACTTGAGATCATTTTTAGTCTAATTCAAATTTTTATTGAAATCTCTCAAATGTTGCCAAGAAACAGTTTTTGCAAAAGGGAAGAAAATAGCTAACAAGCAAATTCAACATGGGAGCTCCCTTTGCTGGTCTGCAGTAGGTTGATATGTTACAAACACATTCCCAGAGACAAATCTAATTTGCTGGAGAAGTGGACAAAAGACAGGTGTGTTGGGCTTTGCCTCAGGAGAGAAACACTAGAAGAAAAAAAAAATCCATGTCTCAAAACAGAGCACAACAGAGCTAAGAAAAACAAAATTATTTAAAAGCCTCTCCAAAGACATATAATAAAATTTCCAAAACAAAAACCAAATTATCCACTAAGAGGATGCTCCATTTTGGTCTTCCCCTCTGCTCTACCTTCAGTTAATAAAAATTCTTAGGCCCTCTGGGTGAAGGTTAAGTTCTGATTCCCTTGTCTTTGCCTCCAAGTCTCTTCTTACAGGCTTCTCATCTACTTAAAGAAGAAAGATCCAAGGAATCACTGCAGTGAGGCCTTTCCAAAATTCCATCAAAGAGTAAGTCTTTGGTGAGCCAGCACGGAGGCGTGGAAAGAGCAAGGTGGAAGGGAGTCAGGTGACCTGGCTCTAGTCATGGCAGAGCCACTTGCGAGTTTGGGTAACTCTCTCCATCTTCTCCGGTCTGTTTCCTCATCTGTAAAATGGGTCAGACCAGTTGATCTGTAAAGCCTCTACCAGTTCATTCTATGATTCTCATATTGGACAAAGAAATTTACATAACCGTATTTGTTCATGAGTCTTTAGAATACAGAACCCAAGCTTGCACCAGGAATGACTCCAAACAAGAAGTGGGGTTGAGCACAAGGATCTCACTGATATCAGCTGAGAGTTCCACCAACTCTAGGACCGATGTGGCAGAGTCAAATGGATTCCAGGCTGGGGAAGTCTCAAGATCAGGGCAGAACTCAGAGGGAAGTGGCTACCATGGGCAATACATCCCATTAAGTCAATAGTTGAGTCCATCTAATCTCAGCACTGTCTCTCCCCCATCTTTCTCACAATGGCCTGGTTTCTAATATCTTAAGACTCTTTAGCTCCTCCTACCATATCCCCAGAATTACTTTTGATTTCATCTGTTTTATGAATGAACCAAGGGCAAATTATCCAGATGTCATGGCCAAAAGTCACTATTCCAGTCCTTTCTGGCCACTGTCAATTTTTGCTTTTCCAGGGCAATGGTGAAAAGCTTTGCTGCCAATTAACCAAAGCCATGGATATTCAGAAGACTATGCAAACTTGGCACTGATTCATGGTCTCATTAACGTTTGCCTCTATGTCAACTGATCTGTATCTACAGTCTAGGAAGAGGAAGAAAATAGAAGACATATCTACAGATGGCGGGGGTGGGCCCACAAACAGAGGGGGCTTTTTGAGTTGCTCCACATCATCTACAAAGTTATCTTCGAGGCCACTACGAACATTCTGATGACTCAGAAGGTGGTTTACCTTTTATCCCTTCTCCCTTCCCTGCTACCTGCCGTTGTGAGGGTGACCAAACACTGACATGGACAAAGGTGGAAAAAGCAGCGAAGGAAGGAACAGCAAAAAGCACAGCTAATCTAGAAATTGGGTAATCAGTCTCAGAATAACCTTGCTACTTTAAGTTATTTTCTGTGACAAGTACTCTCACCACCACCATCTACTTTTTCCTTCACTACTTTTACTACTTTCTACCTCCTTCTCCCAACACAGAGGGTAACCACTTCTGGGGCCCAGGCACCAAAGCTTTCTCGTTGTAGTTTGCCTGCATGGTGCCTGGGAAGATGGGTCATCAGTGCACTCAAGAAGCATTGAAACTCAACTGAAAGAGAAGGGAAGGATGTTCAGCCAACAACACTCCTCACCCCCTGGCCTGTGAGAACCCTCACTGGGGGCTGCTTTTAGGTGTCTTATACAACACAGTAAGTTCTGTACAACACAAAAGGACTTTAAGCCAGAAGGAAGAGTTTTCTGGGAAGCTGTTTATTTCATCCAGCCTTGTAAATAAACACTAAGCAAAACAAACAAAAACCCCACCTGTCTAGGTCAACAATTTTTTAAAAACCAGGCTTTCCTGATTTTAGAAGAGTTATACATGCAGTAAGACAAATGGAATCTACACTTTTTCTATCTTATTTGCTCTTCATCATCATTCTGAATCCTAACATTGATTACTACTACTTGCACTAAAAGCAAAGCTAAGAGAAACATTTTTCCCAAGGGGAGAAGGGGGTTGGTATGTAGACAGTAATCTTTGCAAAGAAACATGGGAGTTTGTTTATAAAACTGAGGCTATTCTTAACTAAGCAAGAAAGCTGGCCAGAACAGAGACCTCTACCTTGACCTATAATTACATACTAAACACTATATTGTACCTCATTTTCCACAGCGTTTCCTAAAAATGGAAAAAAGGAACGCTTATCTTTTCTGTAACATATGTAAGATAGCACAGAGTGCTCCTCCTGGAAGCTCCCAACTTCCCTCTGTGGTCACTAGATTTCACAGACCACAAGAGCAGAAATCTCTCAATACACAGAAACACACACAGACACATAACTCCTGTGACAAGTGCCCACTTCCCTCTGCAGCCCTTCCACACGACAACGCACACAAGTCTATGCTCTGGTGACACCCTTTAGCTGGCTAGGAGCTGGGGAGGTAACCTGGGTCCAGTTTCTCTTGTGTGATATGAGGGTGAGATCATTAAGGAAGAGAGAGGTGTCGTTTGGGGCAAACATCAGGCAGTGGGTGACATCATTGCCGTCAGACGGTCCTCCGAAGTTCTGGAGGAGTGTCAGCTTGATTTAGAGGGGATCATTAATCTCTTGAAGGTGGATCTGTTAGCTGGATAGGTGTTAGTTGTATGGTGTGCTCTGGGGAACCAGGTTTGAAAGGACTGGTGGTGGAGTGAGTGAAGTTGTGGCCGATGGGTATAAATTACCTGGGCATGCAGTGAAGCGGGATAGGTGAAAGCAGGAGGAGGTAGAGCAGGCGCTAACTCCGCTGGGTACAGAGGGTACGGGGCCCACACTTCAGGGCTACTGGGGTAAAGTGCAGGCACTGTGAGCTCATCTGCAAGAAAAGAATAAGGGAAGAGTTAGTGGTTACCAAACAGCTGGTTTCAAATCAGAAACAAAACACTCAATAACCCCAAGCCCCAACCAATGTCAGAAGTCAAATTACTCTCATTCTTTTAATAACCTGTTGGCTTTGGTCCCCCAAACTCTAAGCAAGGAAATGGTAAATACAAAATGGAAAAAAGCAACAAGCATCTGCCGCCTGTCCGGCCTGCTGAGATCTCAGGCCTGGACTCCTCTTTGGACACTCTGATGTGTTTCCAACTGTAGCTGGGGAACCTCAAAAAGTGGGGCTTTCCTGCACAAAACAGCAAACGTGGCCCTTTGAGGAAAAGAAGAAAAAGAACTGGTAGGAGATAGCCCATGAAACCACTCTCTTTGGGAGAACAATGGCTTCCTGGCAGGACCCCAACAGACAAGAACTGTAGGACTTTTCTGTTTATCAGTATAATTACAATTGACAAATAAATCATGATCACCAAGCACTTTCCCTTTAGCCCTCAGAAGCACAGGGCCAGACATTGTGCCTACAGGGCATTTAGGATGTTAAAAATTCAGAGAATGGAAGTGAAAAGCCTTTAGTATCCTGATTAAAGCTAAGCTGCACAAAGATGCAAATAAGAATGAACACAGTTGCTTTTTACATTGATTATATTTTCTAGGGAAAAAAAGTGAGTCATGTTGCCAACCAACTGGTCTAAATGTTCCTCATGCAGCTCCAATTCCATTCAGGGTAAGCTGCAGTTTGCCAGATCGAAGGGCAAGTGCCCAGGCCTCAGAATGCATCAGGAAGCAATCCATTAAAGTAACAGCAAACACATGAGGGAGCTTCTCAGCAAACGCAAAAATAACATCAGTCAATAGTTAGGAATCCAAACCCTGTGAAGCAACAATCTCAATATGCGTTTTTATCACCTGTCAAAACCTGAAATCAAGTAAGCCAAGGATGCTACCCAGGACTGCTGAGGGAGTCAGGAAAAGGTGACTTGAGAAAGCCATTAGTGACTCTGACAGGCAGGACTTTCCAGAAGTCTACAGTGCCTGTGACCCACGGTCAACAGAATTCCTTCACTCCTTCCCACCATCTAAGAAGCCACTCCAGGCCAGCTCATTCATCATCTCCCTCATCCTCCCCAGCTCCCCAGATTCTGGCTCTGGGCAGGGTTTTCAGTATTGGAGGGGGCCAGAAACGGAAACCTGCTTTGCTGAGTGTGATGTGGGGACTGCTCTATGGAGCAACCAAAACGCAGCTGAGCCTCTGGGTGCATGTGGATCTGAGGCTTTACATAGCTGGCCAGCATGGTAAGAGCTTCTCACAGGATGATAGGGAGTCCAGAGCTGACTGATGACTATCCATTCAGAAGGCTGCTCGGGGATCCCAACAATGCAGTGTGATATACTGTGGCTGGCCGACCTCCCCAACTCCCTCCCTCAATTAGGCAGTTAAAATGACCTCCTCAGGACTTGGTGATGGGAATACAGACTGCTTGTATGTCTAGGCTGGAAAGCCTATGCCAAAAGAGTGGACTGATAGTTATTATTTGGATAGGGAAAGAGTAGCATCATAAGCCACTTTAAAATGAGCAGGTCTATAACACCTACTTCCAAGTCTAGGGCGTGTAGGTGCCTGTAGTTTCTGTAAGGAAATTCCTTACAGAGGGGTTGAGAGAACACTTAACAGATCCCCATGTTTCCTGTCATGATGAGACCATATGATTTCCATTAGAGCAACTCTTGTGGGAGCCCAGCTCGTGGAAACTAACTGCTGCCAGAACCAATGCCTCGGATTTTAAACAAACAACCATTCTCAGGAATGGCAAGCTATTGTTGTTGTTGTTGTTGTTATTTCAGCTACCATGCTATTTTTTTTTAAATTTTTTTATTGTTATTTTTTTGTGTGTGTGTAAGGAAGACCAGCCCTGAGCTAACATTCCTTGCTAACCTTCCTCTTTGTGCTGAGGAAGACTGGCCCTGGGCTAACATCCGTGCCCATCTTCCTCCATTTTATATGGGACGCTGCCACAGCACGACTAACAAGCAGTGCGTCCGCGGGCGTCCAGGATCCGAACTGGTGAACCCCGGGCTGCCAAGCGCGAACTAAACCGCTGCACCACTGGGCCGGCCCCTACCATGCTATTTTAAGACATTCAAGTCTTTTTAAAAGTCAAAAGAGTCTCAAGAGCCAGCATACTAATTTCTTAGCCCATGCTTGTCCAGCCCCACTATGGCAGCAGACGACTCTAAACTCCACCATTGGAGATGTGCTTGGCCTGTAGCCTGACAGCAGTCTTTCCTCATCCTGCTGCCTAATAGGAACTGGATGGCGGGGGGTGGGGGTGGGGGTGGGCCTGATCAATGGGTGTTTCCGTTAGAAAGTTTTGAAAATGAAATGTGTATATCTTTTAAGATATCCAATCCTAAAGAGATAATGAAGATACGGTGGAGTCAGGGTTTCAATCTCAGCCTGACTGATAGAATTTATGATTTCCAGACATTTCCACATTTTTATCCTAAAGCTTTACTTTCCATGGGATCTGTACTGATGCTCAGAGATAGTTCACTGATTAACATCTGCACACCACCTAGCCCAGCAGAATGGGGGATTTGCTTTCAAATTCCCTAAACCCAAAGCTGCTGAGTAACAGTACAGTCAGATAGTGAAACAGAGGCTTAAAAGAGTAGGGTGAACCTAACACTTTACAAATCCCTTGATACTTCTCGGCATCTCTTCCTTCTCCCCTTGTGAAGGAATCTGGAGTTACTGTGAATGTAAAGATACATGCAGCACGCAGTGGTTTGGTCAGGAGGAGGACGAGCTCAAAATGTGTCAATGGAGATGTGCCGTGTTGGTGAGTACTGGGAGAAGAGGGCAGTGAGGATTTCCAACAACAAATTTTCAAGGGCAGGCCAGTGAGAACCCAGGAAAGCAGGATCTGGGTCTTAACTCAAGTCTGCACCCCTGGGTCAGCTCTGAGACTGGCATTTAGTGTGTAATAATTCTTGTTATATTGAATAGTACCCAACGGAAAATTCTAAAAGTTCTTGAAAGATATACCAGTTTTCTTTGTTAAAGGAACACAGGAAATATCCACAGGAACTAGATCTAAAATTTCCCAATCCCTGTGGTATTTGTCACACACACCAAAAAAACGGAGCTAAAGGAGGCTCAAACCAGAGCAAATGTTACAGAGCAGTAATTTTCAAAGATAAAAATAAAAGCAGTGGAACCCCTTCTTCAAACTAATTTTTTGTAGCTACTTTGGTTGACTTGGTGTGGTGGTGGGGGATTGCTGGAGGACCTCAACCCGTGACCGACCCCCAAGGTACACCAGGGTTCCAGAGGAAACAGTTTGAAAACCGCTCCTACAGGGGCTCTCACTCGGGGACCAGTTTTTAAAGCTATTCTTCAAAATCTCTGAAGCCTGAACTCCTTCCTGCAGCTGCTGGAAACCCGTCTGAGAGAGAGAGGCAGGGAGGTCAGTGAGTAGCTGGAGCAGGCGAAGAAACAAGGAAAAATGAAACAACTGGGATAGAACAAAACAGGCTCTCGACTGATACGGATTTCAGGGCCCAAAGTACCGTGGAGTGCCAATGGATTCCTCAAGTGTGCTTTTATGGCCTCAGAAATAAAGTGCAACAAAATCCCACCCAGGAAATATAACAGGTAAAATAACAAGAAAAGAGGTAAATAAACCAGGTGGAGCTCTTTACTCCCTCCTCCATGTTCCCAAACCGTGTCTTCATATCTGTACTACAGCACCCACAGTGCACTGTCTTGTGAGTCAGTGTTTCTCAAAATGTGGTCCCCTGACCAACAGCATCAGCATCATCTGGGTGTCTGGTAGAAATGCAAATTCTTGGCTCCACCCCAGACCTACTGAATTAGACATTCTGCCCTCCAGGCGATTCTGATGCATACTTAAGTTTGAGAACCGTTGCTGTAAGTTATTTATCTTCTTACTTGACTTTCTCTCTTATTGTATTATTAGCTGCTTGAGTGAAGTATTATATGCATTTTGCTTTCAAAGAGCTTAGCATAGTATCTGTTACATAGTAGTTTCTTGAATGAATGAACAAACACTCCAGGAGAGGAAACGGCAAATGAAAGCAATAATCCTGGACCTGTTTTGAGAGAGAAACTGGAGAGTCAAAGCAGACCCAGCCTGGCATCCCTTGCTTGGCTCTGAGCCACATTTACATGCCCTTCTAGTGACAAAGCAATATGACATAGGCAACCCGACCAGGTCAGCATCACACCTGTGGTAAAGGAGTCCTCACGGACACCTACATTTTAGTATGAGGTTGAGGACTCTCTGAAACCCACCCCCCTCCTTTGATGGAAGAGGGTAGTATGCAGAATGAGCTTTCTGCATTTGTATAATCTTTTTGGTTGCTAATGTGGTCTTGAGAAAATTACAAAAGCTGAAGAGACAGGTTTTCCATAGCACAAGCCCTTTAAGCCACTACTCTACTGAAGGACCACCCTACTGAAGGGGCAGGCAGCAGCAGGCGAGCAGCATGGTTCAGGTGGGTTTCACCTGCCTGAGTCACTGCCCAGCCTCCTGAAACTCAATAGGATGAGAAGGCTGAAAAAAAGAAGACAAAGTTTGCTGTCCTAGGCCCATTGGGATGAAATGGAGTTCAGGGAGGCGGTGAGATTCCCTGACAAAAGAGGCTCTTGACCACCCAGAGTGACCCAGGCGCCAGTGAGCAGAAAGAGATCAGGAGGCCAGGGCTTTTTGTCTGTGCCTAATGCGACCCTCCTGAGAGGCTGGGTCAGTCTTTTCCCATTGCACCGATCTGGCTATATCCCTTCTCCTTTTACATCTCTGAGGATAATGTTGTTGAGGGCTCACAATATACATCTGAATAGGCCTTTTTCTTAGCATAAGAATATGGCACCAGAAGAGCTCAAATTGAATTCTGACAAACAAGGACTAGAAACTTCCCCAACTCTACCCTCCAACCCCTTTGAAAAGAAAGAACTGCAGTCTCTGATCATCTAGTCTGCCTTTCATTTAGGCGAGGAAACAAGGATGCAGAGAGGTGAAACTTCCAGTCTAAGGTCACAAAGAAACAGAGATAAAGATGAAAGACTCTTAGAACAACTAAGAGCAAGAGGAACAAGGAGAATCTTTAATGGACTTAATCTGAGTATAGTTGAGAACACAAGGTCCAAGAACTTTAAATCAGTATTTACTTTGCCTCTTGGACATTTCTATTTGGAAACATTTCACAGCAATCTCATGCTCAACATGTCCAAAACTAAACAGACTCCCTCCAACAGCTTGTCCTCCTTAGTAACAGATTTCAGTAAAAGATTCCACTCAGTTGCCCAAGCCAGGGTGACATGGAAATCACCCCATTGCCCCTCAGATTCAATCTTTCAGCAAGGTCCTACTGAATCTCTCCCATCATCTACTTTGATCTTCACTACCATCAATGGATTAATGAAAAGGACTCCTAATAGTCCTACTGGCCGCCACACTACAGCCAGGACAACTTTTAAAACACAAATCGGTAATGTCACTCTCCTGTTTAAGAACCTTTCTGTTTTCCCCTTGCTCTCCGGACAGCGTCTAAACTCCAGGTATCATGGGCTAGAAGATCCCACATGATCTTGCCCTCTTCTACGTCTCCAGCTCTGGCTCTCTCCTGGTTCTCCCTTATAGTCTACGATCAGTCATTTTCATTGCTTGACCATGCCTGGTTCTCTCCCACTTCGAGGCCTTGCACACACTTGTTCCCTCTGCCAGGGGTATTCTCTCCTTTCACTGGGCTTCATTCTTCAAAGGACTCAACTTAGATGTCACTTCTTTGGGGATGGGCAGGGGAAGAAGTGCCTTCTCTGTGTTCTGCTGTGTCTCATACCTCCCAATCACGGCAGTTACCTCCAGGATTTTAAGTTCTTACACTTGGCTTACCCCAGTGCCTAGCACAGTATCTAAGAAAGTATCATGAACTCAATTACTTGCTCTATACTTGGTAAAATGAATGGAGAAAAAAATAGACTTCCATCTTACCCTTCAGAAAAGGAAATGATCAAATTTTAGGTTAATTCAATTCTGTGTGGGAGAGAAATATGCACAGAAAGAATATGGATGTGAGCATATAAATGCTACACCTTAAATAAATTACATTTCAACCCTGTTTTAATAACTTATATTTGCATACATTTTTTTGTATGTGAGGAAGACCGGCCCTGGGCTAACATCCGTGCCCATCTTCCTCCACTTTATATGGGACGCCGCCACAGCGTGGCTGACAGGCAGTGCGTCGGCAGGTGCCCGGGATCCGAACCTGCGAACCCCGGGCTGCCAAGCGCAAACTTAACCGCTGCGCCACCGGGCGCCCCCTGCATACATTTTTATATACAGCTAAGAGCTTGCACATCCATTATCATTCTGGATCCTCATTTAAAGCTCGGGGAAAAGGGCAGGAATAGGTGTCTCATTTTAACAATGAGAAAAGATCTCTAACAAGGTCTCATAGCTAAACTCATAGTGTCCGAACAGGGACTAGGATGCAGGTTTCTTGTCGCATGGTTCAGGGTCCGTTCCACATACCATCCTGCCTTCCCTAGGGTGGGGATGGGCCCCTGAAGTGCAGGTGGTCTTCATCTTTAGCTTTTAGCATACTCAATTTACTAGAATAAACACAGGGACAGAGTCCTTTAGGAGAGCTTGCCCGATAGATGAAGAATTCAGCCAGAAAAAACAGCAGTCATGACACAGAAGGCCCAAATATGATGAAAAATTCCATTTTTAATGGGAAAAAAATCAACTTTCAAACAAGAAAAATAAATCAAGGATTCTTAAGCAATCAACTCCCACTCACATACCTCAGTAAGTAGTTGATCCATGTCTGTTAAGTAAACCCTTCAAAAATCAGCCTTATGAGGCCCATTCTTTTGAGGACTATCCTATTAGGACACACTCTTCTGGTGTTAGGGCTAAGAAGACAGCCATGCCCAGCTTCCGAGGCCCAGCACAGTGCATGCTAGCTCCTGCAGTGGGTTGAATAGTGTTCCCCCAAAATTCATATCTACCTGGAACTTCAAAATGCTGCCATTTTTTTGAAAACAGGAATTTTGCAGATGTAATTATTTAAGGTTAAGGTTAAGATGTTTTAATTATTTAAGGATCTCGAGATGAAATCATCCTGAATTCAGGGTGGGACCTAAATTCAATGACTGGTGTCCTTATAAGAGGAGAGGACACAACACAGAAGAAGGTGTTGTGAAGATGGAGACAGAGATTGGAATGATGTGTCTACAAGCCAAGAAATGCCAAGGACTGCCAGCAGCCACCAGAAGTTAGGAGAAGCATGGGACAGTTTCTCCCTCGGAGCCCCCAGAAGGAACCAACACAGCTGACACCTTGGTTTCAGAGTTCTGACCTTCTAAACTGTGAGAGGATAGGTATCTGTTGTTTTCAGCCACCCAGTTGGTGGCAATTTGTTGTGGCAGCCCTAGGAAACTATAGCTCCCATAGAAGATCACACACCCTCACTGGCTCCCCAAGAAGATAGGTGGAGGGTAAGAATCCAAAGATTTGGTGAAAAGCTCAGGGATGTGTTCAGCACCACCCATCAAAAATCACAACTGTCATTTTTGTGTTCTGCACAGGAAACCAACTGTGTACTAAGTGCTGGAGACACCGGGAGAAATCAAGTCTGTGCTCAGCACTCCTCCACTTCTGCCCGCTCTTTATCACAGTCTGCAGCCACTTCCATTTCCTCAGATTTTATTTCTTTGCCAATGCAGACACCTTAAACTCATCAAATTCAACTCATCCAAAAGTGAATGCATTGTCACTCATTAAGCAATTCCTCTCACTTCCTAACATTTTCCCTTTATTTCATTTATTCAGGTTCAAAGCTTCCTTCATTTTCCATATCCAAACAAATGCTAAGTCCTACTAATAATAAAGATGACAAAGATACTGATAATAATGATAGCCATAGTAATAATAATAGTATCTAACGTTTACTGAACACATTTTATGTGCCATGCACTGTGCTAGTGCTCCTTGTGGGAAGTACTAACATCAGCCCCTTTTATGTTATGAGGAAGCAGAGGCACAGAGAAGTTAAATAACTAGCCCAATGACTCACAGCAAGTGACAGAACCAGGATACAAATCAAAGTCATCTGAGTCCAGAATCTAGACCTTTGCTTCTCTAACCCTCTATACTGATTTTTCCTCTATGTCTTTCTCACTATCTTTTCCTTTCTATCCCTACATCTACCACCCAAGCAAGCACAGGTTCTCACCTGGATTGTTTTAACAGCCTCTTGACTTTTAAACTGGCTTTGTAATAACTTCCACTGTCTCTCCACTCCAATTTTTCTCTCATAATACATATTCCTGGAGTAACTCTTTAAATCTACAGGAAGGCTAACCCAGACCCACAAGATACATATGCCAAGGAAATTCCAAAAGCAAGCTGGTCTTGATTCAACTGGCAGAGTCACCTCCCCTCCAGTTAATGCTTTTCTGCCATGCCTCTGAGTAGTCACTGTTCTCACGGTCCTCTTCCTTTCCTCATTGCCCAGCTGTCCCATGCCAATAAACTATCCAATATAATCCATAGTTTTAAAAGGATCTGATCCCTGATCTGAGAGTTCAAGGGAACCCAGGGCATAAGCAGGAAGAAAATTGTTTTTCTGGGGACTTAAGTCACTATTGTTATCTACTCTTGTTCATCATAATGGGACATTTTCATTCCTCTTCCTGCAACTGCAGGGTTGATGGGTACCCAAAGCTTCCCCAGGCAATCCCCTTCCCAGGCATGGGCAATTGAACATCGAGGGTATTGCCAGCCTCTCTGAGAGCCTGGATTTCTTAACAACTGCAGTCAAATTTGGATTTTTAACAGGAGCTATCTTCCCAGAAAGCATTGGTGTTTTATCAGAAAAACATTCACCCACCCCCAGTCTGCTAAAGACTTTGGTAAGCTTCGTGAGGGCAGAATACTGTTCTGCTGTATTCACTAATGTGCCTCTCACAGGCTTTGGCACAAAGGAGGCACTCGAGAAATATTTCTTGAATGAATATACCTTCCCTTTTGCATAACATATCCCCCCTCCTCTTTTTCTAGCCCAGAACTATACTGTCAAAGTGTTTCTTCTGCTTCTTTTGTAACCAAACAGCAGATAATTTAGATTATAAAAGGATTTCTGTATTGAACATAAGAGTGGCTGTGTGGCTCATCTATGGGACTATTCACATATCAAATGGCAATAATAAGGATATTTATACAGAGCATACTTTGTGCAAAATACTTCATAGACTTTAACCTACTTATTCTCCAGAATATTCTTATGAGGTAGGTACTGATATTATCATCTGCATGTCACAAATGGAGGATGCTAACTAAGGGCTTGGAGAGATTAAGTGACAGGCCCATAGCCATGCAGCTAGGAGGAGTGCCCTGATCTGAATATAAGCAACGTGGCTCCAGAACTCATGCTCTTAACCACCGTGTTAAGATGGTGGTTCTGTCTAGCCAAACACCTTCCCCCTGAACCATAAAGCTTAATTTGCTAACCAAGTTAGAAAATATAGGTCACTACCTTCAAAAACAAAAAAGAAACAAAATACTACTTCAGGGAGGATGAATAGCCCAAGAGGTTATTTTGAAAACACGACAATTCTGATCTGCTTTTCTGGGCCATGATGATATGTAATTAATACTTAAACTTATTTTTTAAATTTATAATAAAAAGAAAAGCATATCCCTAAGGTAATTTTGTCATGAGTTTTAGTTAGGAGACATACTATGTGTACATGAGCACTGAGTAAAAGAGAAAGAAGGCATGAGAAATTGCAGGTTTGGATCACAGAGATGATATATGAGAAATGTCAATAACTCGTGCTTTACTGAGAATACTGGAGGGAGTAGAAAGGAAGGAAAAGAAATTACTTTCTCCATTTAAAAAACATTTAGTGTTTAGTAAAACTTCTACTTGCCACTCACTCACCTTTTTGAGCATACATGTATATGTATTTGGTAAGGGAGGAAAGTTAGGAAGGCAGAGGAACGTTTACAAGAACATGGGGAGGCACAGGTGTCTTTTCAAGGAAACCACTGGTTGGATATATCTCTATCTAGTCTGTATAAAGAGATCATCTACAAAACTATTTTATTAAACTGTAAGCCCCTTGAGTGCAGGGCCTGTGTTTGTTTTGCTCACCACTGTATCCCAAAGTGCCTAGCATAGTACATGTTACATAGCAGATATTCATAATTTTTATAAGTGCTGTGTTAGGCATAAATCTTTGGGTACATCTTTTTTTTTCCTTTGAGATAAATTCTAAGAATGGAATGACTATGTCTATCTAAGGCGATGAGCATTTTTAAGGACCCTGATACTTTCTGCTGTACTGAATGTTGTTTCAACATATATTCTCAATAGAAAGATACATTTGTGCCAATTTTTTTTTTCTTACCCCCACCAAGCCCCAGAACATGGTTCTATATTCTAGTTGTAGATAGTTCTTCTATGTGAGCTGCTGCCTCAGCATGGTTGCTGACAGACGAGTGGTGTGGTTCTGGGCCCGGGAACCGAACCAGGCCGCTGAAGCAGTGCATGCCAAACTTTAACCACTAGGCCACCAGGGCTGGCTTAAGTGCTAACTTTTAAGATGACAATATTGGGAATCATTATTAAAAACAAAACTAAACAAAAACTGAATTTTATAAGCAAAATGTCTCTCCATTATTTTAATGTACATTTCTTTGATAGTTAATGAAACTGAACTAATGTACTTCCAGATTTTTAGTTAGAACATGTGCTGCCTAGAAAAGTCTTCATTAAGTCATGCTGCTCTCTTGAAAATCCAGGATGGACCAAATATCCTTCCTCACAGCTCCCATAACAGCATATGTATACCCGGATCATCACAGGTGATTTCAAACTATTTGTATTGAAAATGATTCCTTTCTGTATATTTCTCCTTCCCTAAACTGTAATCTTCTACTCCCAGTATCTATGTCTGGGATAGTCAATGAAAGCTTGTTAAATATAACTGATATTACCAAGTGCCTGCAACTTACTGACACTATCAAGAGCATGTAAAATTGAGAAATATAATCTCAACCCAATGATTTACAGTTTAGCACATTTCCTTGACTTTTAAGAAAATGTCAGTCTAAATCTGCAAATGTTCCAGTCCTGGATAAAAAGGCAGGAAGCTTAATAACTTGTCACAGCTGTCAGTTTTAAAGAGACTGAAACTGACTTAGGGAACTAATGAATCAGAACCTGAAAATACACCTTAGAGTACCAACAACAGAAATCTAGACACACACATAACCATAGTGGCCTGCTGGCCATGTGAGGGATTCCCAAATGGAGCTGTGTCTCTGAACTGAGCTCCTCCTTTCTTCTCCCTCCTCCTGCTCTATGAGTTCAGCAGCTCAATTGGCTTTTGGTTCCCTATCTATGTTCATGGACTGGCCCTGGGCTATCCGCCCTTGATTTATCCACAGGGAATGTCAAGAATATTCACAAGCCATTGGCAGAGCATAATGTCCTGGCTGCAGAAACAGCAAAGATGAGAGGTGGGTGGGCCACACTGGCAAAACCTCTGTCACCCCTGCTTCCCCCCTTCTCTGGTTTTCGCTCATGTAAGATCAACCCTGGTCTATGGTCTGCTATTCTGGAAATAATTCTGAGTTAAATATGAGTGGCTATGTCAAAAAGTTCTAAGCACATTTTCTAGAACTCAAGAAAATGGATCTATCTTTATGGAAATAACAAATAATAGGCACCAGCTAATGCAAACATTCTGTTTCCCAAGGGGCCTTTCTAATCACTGAAAAACAGCCCATAGACTAAAAGGTGTCAGTCTTAACATAGATAATAAAGACCTACTGAAGTAAAAATGCCATCATCTCTGGAGATGAATAGCTCAAAACTTTTACTGCTTTTCCTAGTTTCTCAGGTGATACTATAATTGGGACTCCTAGAAATTCAAATTAAGATTGCAACTATAAAATTGAACAAATCAATTAACACAGAGGGAGTTGTGGGTATCACTTATCACCTTCCTGACCGAGGTGGTTTGGGTTCTTAACAACAACCCTACCCCCACTCTGGCAGAATATCCTTCTTGCCCACCCTTCTGGATGTCCAGTGCACTGTAACGTACATCTAATACAGCCAGAGAATGCACTATGGCCAGAACAAGGGTCCACCAAAGCAAGGAGTATGGTAGCTGAATTGCACGTGTGACAAATGTCAAAAAGGCCCATGCATAAACATGCTTCTGAACTATTCCTGCCCAGCCTCTGAATGGTACTTGAAGAATGGGAGGACGACACAAAATAATAAGGACATTTATACCTCATGGCGTTGCGGTGAATGTCATTTGAAATAATACAAATAAAGGTGACCTGAACGCCCAATCATCATTACCACCATCCAAAAGACAGCCTTCTTTACTCAGTATCAGACATATCAGCACCACAATGCTGATAAATACGGGGAAGGCTGCTAAATGTTTCTCTGTGCTGAGGTGTTTTAACATCTCTTTTAGTGAGGCTAGAAATCTATCAATTAAATAGGAAAAGTTTCATACTGCCAATGACTGTGAACTGTGAAAAACCTATAAAACAAAGCCGTAAGTAGACCCAGAAATTCCTGTCCACGAGTAACAAAGTTGCTAGCATATAGAACACTTAGAAACTTGCCCTCCTTTTCCATGTCCTCCAAACTCTTGTTCCTTGATTCATTCAGTTTTATAACCTGGGGACCTCATTAAATTTTAAATGCAAAGCAAAACTCCACTTCCAGAAATATTTGCTGCTGTCTAAGAACTGCTTTCCTTTGTCCTCCTATACTCTCAGAAGCGACACAGGTTCCACATTACCACTGAAGGACACTTCCATCTGCACATTCTATGATGGCATCGAATAAAACGTTTTCTGAGAGTGTTGAATCAAAATGCCACAAGATGGAGGAAGTAATTGGGCAGTCTCTAGTTAAGAATAACAAAAAGAAACTAAGTTAGTTCTTAAAGTTAAATGCAGCTCAGGGACAGTATGAATAAATAAAGCCCAGAGTATCCAAAAATGTCAATTTAGTCAGGGGTACTTTCTTTCAAATTTTATCACATCTCAGTCAATGTCCTCAACAAATATTTACTAATACCTACTGTGGGCCAGAAGCTTAGTGAATACCATTATCTTTTATTTCTCCAACCCAAATTTGGGGCAGTGATGCTGAGCCACAGAAGGACCTCATTATCTACAAACTTGAAAGGTAATTCCTATTTAATTGAATGTATCTCAGTGATCCCAGGGTGGGGTGGGTAGAAGAATGTACTTGAAAAAAACTATTTGGAAACGGAACTCCTTATTAACTTCATGGTGGCAGGCTATTAGGAAGATGTGATTTGTCATCTGGAAAGTGCCAGAAAGGCTGCAAACTCTTCAGGGAGTCAGCAAATGGTGAGTGAAAAGGATACGGACAAGAGAAGAACAAATGACCTTCTTGTATCAGTATTACACACAAGGTAATTCCAGGAAGGTGGTGAAAAGTGACTCAGTAAGTTTCACCTGAAAATCAAATCAGTATTTTTCTTCTTTAAGTCTTTTAGTCATAAATGTTGCTAGCTCACTGTGTAACCTTGGACAATTTATCTAATTTCTCTGAGCCTCGGTTTCCTCAAAATAAAAATATGGACTATCATATTGGTTCATTATAAAAAGTAAAGGAGAATTTGAGATGCATATAGTGAGTGCATAGTATCATATAGTGTTAGCTAACAACAACAACGATTGATACTAATATAAAAAAGGAGATGAAGACGCAACCTGGGGATGTAAATAATGTTGTCTATGCTGTAGGAAATCTATCCTTATTACAAGAAAATTCCTTGGTTAATCAAACTGTCTGGGGCCGTCCCTGCTTGGAGAAGGCAGCAGGGAGTGGTGCTTTGGAATGTGTGCCCTCAGCCACTTCTCATGTTTAACTCGGCTTCTTCCTCATTCTTCTGTGCCTCACATTTATTGCTCAGCTCTTTTTACTAGGAATAAGTTGATGACCACTAGAAGATAAAGCTTTGTTAACTACGTGGTGTTCTTTTTTATTTTTAAAATAACCAACAGTGTTCTTTTAAGAGCAGAAGGCTTCCTTTAAAAGAAGTCTCGGGGCCGGCCTGGTGACACAACAGTTAAGTTCGCATGTTCTGCTTTGGCGGCCTGAGGTTTCGCAGGTTTGGATCCTGGGAGTGGACAGACACACCACTTGTCAGCCATGCTGTGGCGGCGTCCCATATAAAGTAGAGGAAGATGGGCACCGATGTTAGCCCGGGGCCAGTCTTCCTCAGCAAAAAAGAGGAGGATTGGCAACCAATTGTTAGCTCAGGGCTAATCTTCCTCACACAAAAAAATAAAAAATAAAAATAAATAAATAAATAAAAGAAGTCTCACTGCCCTTCAGCTTCTTTAAGGGAATGTGATCTGCTGAAAAGGTCCATTTAACCTCATAAAAAAAAAAACAAGTCCCTATGGAGACTCTGATCTACACTTCTCTGATCACCCATTCCACCAGCTATAAGACTCACAAGTTACAACAGCAGCTCCAGGTGTCGATGCATCTCAGCCCCGACTGGCCATACTTTATTTTCCTCTCCATCTCTTTGCCTCATAAAAATCAGAAAGAGTTAACCACAAAGTTTAAAAACAACCATAACAAAAAACGTAGATCTTAATTGTGCAGGAGTTTAATAGTCACACTGTTGACTTTCCAATAAGATAAACAGTGAAAACTTGGCAAGTATTAATGTATACAACCCCCCCACCTCATTCCTGAAGATTGTACTCATTCTTGGGATGTGAATGACAGGAAGAGTTCATTTGAGAGAACAGTGCATCCTAACCTGGTTAGAAGCCCTGAAATACCAGAAGAAAACTGGAGGTGTTTAGGCTAACTGAGCTTCTTCATTTGGGGAAATGATAAGTAATTCTATCTCATGAGGATCTCAGGTCTGTGAAGAACAGATTACCTTCAAACTTTAAAAGGTTGCCTGTCGGTGTAAGCCTTTTTCCAGTTCTACTCTGATATGCAACACTAGGGAAACCGGGGCGAGAGGGTCAGCAGGAACACTGGCTGGCTCTGGCATGACTTCTGAGCCTTGGTGGGCAATCCACACAGGAACCAAGGTATTTGTGGTGTTGCTTCACCTCCCTGGAACCAGACTACCAGAATGTTTTAGAGTAGAAAGGGCATGCCCAAGCCATCCCAGTGTCAGCAAGAACCCTCACAAATCTAGAACTGGCAGGTGGTTAAGCATTACGAAGGTGGTCATATGAGGTTTTTTAAAAAAATTAAGGAAGAGGACCTAATGTAGAGGCTGGTGAAACAACTATAAAATGGCACATTATTATAGCCACTTTCTGAAAATGATGACATGAGAGATCTGTATGCACAAATATGGAAAGAAGTAAACAAAACACTCAGTGAAAAAGAAAATAGATTACAGAACAATATGTATAGTACAATCCCATTAATATACACATGTGCACATGTTGTGCATGAGGAATTGCATAATGCTTTGGTAAAAAGACCAGGGTTAGAGCCACATATCAGCTATACAACCTGGGGTAAGTGAGTAACATCTTTAAGACCAAACTTCCTCATCTGAAAATTATTAAAGAGGAAGAAGGGGAAGAGGAGGAGGAGGGGAGTACCCGTTCTCATAGGCTGTCGTGAGAATTAAACAAGATATATAAAAGATTTAGAAAACTCCTTGTGAAATAACACACACTCAATAATAGTATTGTGATCATCTCTGGACAGTGGATTTTACATATTCTTTTTTGCTCATTACACTTTCTGAATTTCTACCATGACCATGTATTATTTCCATAGTTTTTTAAGGGGTAAAAACATCAAGACATAAGGGCCATTTGGGGATGGAAAAAAGAGAGAACATTTATTCTTCCAATGTTACAAAAACAAATATAAGAGAACTGAATATGAAGACCAAAGATTTTCATTTCATACTTGTTAAATTTCATGTTAGTAAAAATATAAAGAAGAAAAATATATAAACCCCAGCAAATGAGCCAATTAAAAAGTAACTATTGAGTATTATTTGTCTCAAAATAACCCTGAAGGGTAGGTATTATTGCTTCCACCTTAGAGACTGAGAAAATCCAGAGTGACAGAGGCTGAGTAACTTGTCCCAGATTCCTCAACTAATGTGTGATTGACCTGTACAGTCATGTTTCCCTTAATGATGGGGATACATTCTGAGAAATGTGTTGTTAGGCGATTTCATCACTGTGCAAACAACATACAGTATACTTATACAAACCAAGATGGTATAGCTACCAAACACCTAGACTATATGGTACTAATCTTATGTGACCACAGTCATCTATATTGTCCATCATTGACCAAAATGTTGTTATGTGGCATATGACTGTATTTCAAAACCAAGGTCTGCCTGACTCTCGTAAACACTACAAAAATGCCAGTGCAACATGGAGTTCTCTGCAACACAGTGCAACACCCAGGACTGAAGTCAGGAGATTCCATCCCAAGTCAGTCCTCAGCTTATGTTGTAATGGACATGCCCGTTAAAACTTGGGCTCTGCACAATAACCAAAAGGTGGAAACAACTCAAGTGTCCATCAACAAATAAATGGCTAAACAAAATTTGGTACCTCAATACAATGGAATATTACCGAGCCATAAAAAGGAATGAAATTTTAACAAGTTACAACATGGATGAACCCTGAAAACATCATGCTAAGAAAAAGAGGCCAGAGAGGAGTGACGTCAGCATCATGGTGGAGTGAGATTTCTTCTTTGAATCTCTGCCCCCTAAGACACAACAAAAACATCATTTGCATACCAACACAGGTCAATCAAACATTACAAAGGACTTCTTGCCTCCCTTGCCTCCGTGCATCTGATGGTGGAGGCACAGGAAGCCACAAAGGATGTGAGTAGCAAAAGGGGATTTACTCCCCCTCCCCAATCGACTGGCAAAGACAGACAGCATGGCTCACAGATGGTGGGGGTGGGGGGGGCCCTCTGTGGGGAAAGCTATCGGCCTCCAGGTGCTCTCCCAGACTGTCAAGCGATCCTCACCGGGAAGCGAGGAAGGACTGTTTCAGGGGTGTGGTAAATGCCCCAAGAGAGCCAGAAAGGAAGCCCCTGGGTCGGGCTGGCGAAAGAGAAAACCCCTCCCCCTACACGCCCTGTGCTTCAGCAGAATCCCTCCAGGGACTGCAGCGGGCTCAGAGCGGGCTCGTGACCTCTACCCAGTGGCAGCAAGTGGAAACTGCAGGACCATCTTCAAGATGAAGGATAGCAAAGGTAAATCAGCTGGCTCTATGCAAAAGTATCTTAAGTCTACAGACCAAGAGGAAAATGACAAATACCCAGAAAATAACCCTGAAGGCACAGAAATCTATAACCTGAATGACAGAGAATTCAAAATAGCTATCATAAACAAACTCAACGAAATACAAGAGAACACAGAGAAACAAATCAACAAATTCAGGGATTTCTTCACAAAAGAGATTGAAACCATAACGAAAAACCAATCAGAAATATTGGAGATGAAAAACACAATGGACGAGATAATGGAAAACCTGGAGTCTTTTAAGAGCAGAACTGACAATATGGAGGAAAGAATCAGCATTATCGACGATAGCCACACAGAAACACTCCAGATAGAGGAGGAGAGAGAGCTAAGACTAAAAAGAAATGAAGAAATACTTCGAGAAATATCAGACTCAATGAGGAAAAGTACCATAAGAATAATAGGTATTCCAGAAGGAGAAGAAAGAGAAAAAGGAGCAGAGAGTTTGTTCAAAGAAATAATAGCTGAGAACTTCCCAAACCTAGGGAAAGAGATGGAAATAACAGTGAATGAAATCAATAGATCACCTAAATATATAAACAGGAATAGACAAATGCCACGCCACATAATAGCTAAATTAACAAGAGTGGACGACAAGGAAAAAATATTAAAGGCAGCTAAACAAAAAAACAACATACAAAGGAATCCCCATCAGGTTCTCAGCTGATTTCTCAACAGAAACTCTACAGGCTAGGAGAGACTGGCATGATATATTCAAAATCCTCAAAGACAAAAACTTTCAGCCAAGAATACTTTACCCAGTGAAAATATCCTTCAAACATGATGGAGAAATAATAACTCTCCCTGCTAAACAAAAGCTGAGGGGGTTCATCACCTCAAGACCCCCACTACAAGAAATACTCAAGAAGGCCTTTAGGCCTGAAAAAGAAAAAAACAGAAGAGAAAGGGGATACAAAGTTTTGAGCAAGGAGAAAAACAAGGAGACTAAACCAGAAAAACTACAGTTGGAAACCATCAAAAATGAATTTAAACTCATCACTGTAAACAAACACTCACAACACAAGATGGAATAAGTAGTGACAGCAACAAATTAGAAGGGCAAGAGGAGGGGGATCAAATTGACTTATAGTCTAAGGAAACAAGAGGCATCAGAAAATGGACTACCTTATCCAGGACATCTTTTATATAAACCTCATGGTAACTACTACACAAATAACCAGAAAAGAACCACCTATGACAAATAAAGACAAAACTAAGAGAATCATCATGCAGAACTACCAAACTGAAGTGGCAGTTGAAAACACATGGGACAAGAAACAAACGAAATGCAAAAGAAACAGAAAATGAACAATAAAATAGCAACATTAAACCCTCATATATCAATAATCACTCAAAATGTAAATGGACTGAATTCCCCAATCAAAAGACACAGGGTGGCAGGATGGACTAAAAACCAAGATCCAATAATTTGCTGCCTCCAGGAAACACATCTCAGCTCTAAAGACAAACACAGACTCAAAGTAAAAGGATGGAAGACGATACTCCAAGCTAACGGCAAACAAGACAGCAGGAGTTGCCATACTTATATCAGACAAACTAGACTTCAGGATAAAAAAGGTAATGAGAAACAAAGAGGGGCAACATGTAATGATAAAAGGGACACTTCACCAACAAGACATATCACTTACAATCTATGCACCCAACACAGGAGCACCAAAGTACATAAAACAACTACTAAAAAACCTAAAAGGAGATATTAACAACACAATAATAGTAGGGGATCCTAACACCCCCCCTTACATCAGTGGATAGATCATCCAGACAGAAAGTCAATAAGGAAATAATGGACTTAAACAAAAAGCTAGACGAGATGGACTTAAGAGATATGTATATATCTCTGTATAGAGCACTCCACTCAAAAACAGCAGATTACACGTTCTTCTCAAGCACGCATGGAACATTCTCAAGGACACACCATATATTAGGAAACAAGGAAAACCTCTATAAATTTAAGAAGACTGAAATCATTACAAGCATCTTTTCTAACCATAAGGCTATGAAACTAGAAAGCAACTTCAAGGAAAAAACTGGGAAAAGGACAAAGATGTGGAGGCTAAACAACATGCTACTGAACAACCAATGGGTCGTTGATGAAATTAAAGGCGAAATCAAAAGCTATCTGGAGACAAATCAAAAGGAAAATACCCATACCAACTCAGATAGGATGCAGCAAAAGCAGTCCTCAGAGGGAAATTCATAACAATACAAGCCCACCTTAACAAACAAGAAAAGTCCTAAATAAATAACCTTAAACTACACCTAAAAGAATTAGAAAAAGAAAAACAGACAAAGCCCCGAATCAGCAGAATGAGGGAAATAATAAAAGTTAGAGCAGAAACAAATGAAATTGAAACCAAAAAAACAGTGGAAAGGATCAATGAAACAAAGAGCTGGTTCTTTGAGAAGATAAATAAAATTGACAAACCCTTAACCAGACTCACTAAGAAAAAAAGGGAGAAGACCCAAATAAATAAAATTAGAAATGAAAGAGGAGAAATTACAACGGACACCACAGTAATACAAGGGATTATTAGAGAATACTATGAAAAAACTATATGACAACAAGTTGGAAAACCTAGAGGAAATGGACAAATTCTTGGATGCATACAACCTCCCAAAACTGAATCAAGAAGAAATAGAGAATCTGAATAGACCAATCACAAGTAAAGAGATTGAAACAATAATAAAAAACCTCCCAAAAAATAAAAGCCCAGCACCAGATGGCTTCCCTGGAGAATTTTACCAAACACTCAAAGAAGATTCAACACCTATCCTTCTCAAGCTCTTCCAAAATAGAGGAAGATGGAATACCTCCTAACACATTCTACAAGGCCAACATCACCCTGATACCAAAGCCAGACAAGGACAATACAAAGAAGGAAAACTACAGGCCAATATCGCTGATGAACACAGACGCAAAAATCCTCAACAAAATATTGGCAAACCGAATACAGCAATACATCAAAAAGATCATACACCTTGATCAAGTGGGATTTATACCAGGGACACAGGGACGGTTCAACATCTGTAAATCAATCAATGTGACATACCACATTAACAAAAAGAAGAATAAAAACCACATGATCATCTCAATCAATGCAGAGAAGGCATTTGACAAGATCCAACATCCATTTATGATAAAAACTCTCAACAAAATGGGTATAGAAGGAAAGTACCTCAACATAATAAGGGCCATATATGACAAACCTACAGCTGACATCCTACTCAATGGGGAAAAACTGAAAGCCATTCCTTTGAGGACAGGAACAAGACAAGGGTGCCCACTCTCGCCGCTCTTTTTCAACGTAATACTGGAATTTTTGGCCAGAGCAATTAGGCAAGAAAAAGGAATAAAAGGACTCCAAATAGGCAATGAAGAAGTGAAACTCTTACTATTTGCAGACAGCATGATCTTATAGATTAGAAAACCCCAAAAAGTCCACTGGAAAACTACTAGAAACAACAAGTACAGCAAAGTGGCAGGGTATAAAATCAACTTACAAAAATCAGTTGCATTTCTATACACTAATGATGAACTAACAGAAAGAGAACTCAAAAAAACTATCCCATTTACAATTGCAACAAAAAGAATAAAATATCTGGGAATAAATTTAACCAAGGAGGTGAAAGACCTATACAATGAAAACTATAAGACACTATTGAAAGAAATTATGAAGACATAAAGAAATGGAAAAATATTCCATGCACATGGATTGGAAGAATAAACATAGTTAAAACGTCCACACTACCTACAGCAATCTACAGATTCAATGCAATCCCAATCAGAATCCCAATGTCATTCTTCACGGAAATAGAACAAAAACTACTGAAATTCGTATGGGGCAACAAAAGACCCTGAATAGCTAAAGCAATTCTGAAAAAAAAGAACAAAGCTGGAGGCATCACAATCCCTGATTTCAAAATATACTACAAAGCTATAGTTATCAAAACAGCATGGTACTTGTATAAAAATAGACACACAGATCTGTGGAACAGAACTGAAAGGCCAGAAATAAAACCACACACCTATGGGCAGCTAATCTTCGACAAAGGAGCAAAGAACATACAATGGAGAAAGGGAAGTCTTTTTAATAAATGGCGCTAGGAAAATTGGACGGCCACGTGCAAAAGAATGAAAGTAGACCATTCTCTATCGCCATACACAAAAATTAGCTCAAAATGGATTAAGGACCTGAAACTATAAAACTCCTGGAAAAAAATACAGGCAGTACACTAACTGACATCGGACATAAAGGGATCCTTTCAGATTCCACGTCTACTCGGACAAGGGAAACAAAAGAAAAAATAAACAAATGGGACCTCATCAGACTACAGAGCTTCTACAAGGCAAATGAAAGCAGGATCACAATGAAAAGACAACCCACCAGCTGGGAGAAAATATTGGCAAATCGTTTATGTGATAAGGTATTAATCTCCGTAATATATAAAGAACTCACACAACTGAGCAACAAAAAAACAAACAACCCGATCAAAAAATGGGCAGAGGATATGAACAGACATTTTTCCAAGGAAGATAAACAGATGGACAACAGACACATGAAAAGATGTTCAACATCACTAATCATCAGGGAAATGCAAATCAAAACTATGCTAAGATATCACCTCACACCCATGAGAATGGCTATACTCACCAAGACAAAAAACAACACATGCTGAAGAGGTTGTGGAGAAATGGGAACCCTAATTCACTGCTGGTGGGAATGCAAACTGGTACAGCCTCTATGGAAAACAGTAAGGAGATTCCTCAAAAAAGTAAAAACAGAAATACCTTATGATCCAGCAATCCCACTCTTGGGCATCTACCCAACGGACATGAAATCAACCATCACAAGAGACTTATGCACCCCTATGTTCATTGCAGCAGCATTCACTATAGCCAAGAAGTGGAAGCAACCCAAGTGTCCCTCGACTGATGACTGAATAAAGAAGATGTGGCATATATATACAATGGAATACTATTCAGCCATAAGAAAAGACAGAATTCTCCCATTTGCAACCACATGGATGGACCTAGAGGGTATTATGTTAAGTGAAATAAGCCAGAGAGAGAAGGACAAACACCACATGATTTCACTCATATGTGGAATATAAATGAATACACGGACAGAGAGAACTGGCTGGTGGTTACCAAGGGGAAGAGGGGTGGAGGGTGGGCACAAGGGGTGAAGGGATGCACCCACATGGTGACGGACAAAAAACAATGTAACAGCTAAAACCCCACAGTGGTATAAACTAATAAGACATCAATAAAAATGAAAATTAAAAAAAGAAAAAGAAAAAGAAAGAGAAGCCAAACATTAAAGGACAAGTATTATGTGATTCCACTTATATGAAATATCTAGAATAGGCAAATCCATAGAGACAGAAAGCAGATTAGAGACTACTGGAGGCCGTGTGATGGGGAAGGAATAGGGAGTTACTGCTTAATGGTTAGTTTCTGTTTGGGGCAATGAAAAACTTTTGCAAATAGACAGTGGTAATGGTTGCAAAACATTGTGAATATAATTAATGCCACTGAACTGTACACTTAAAATGGTTAAAACGACAAATTTTATGTCCTGTATCTTTTCCACAACTAAAAAAATTAACGTAATATAAAAAATTGAATTGTACACTTTAAACGGGTGAATTGTATGGTATGTGAATTATATCTCAATAATGTTGTTAAAGAAAACCACCTTGGGCTCTGTGGTCAGACAGACCTGGCTTTGAACCCCAGATGGGCAGCTTACCAATTGTGACCCTGGGCACATTTTTAAAACTCTGAGCCTAATTCCTCATTCATTAAAATGAGGATTATAATCGTACTTACATAACAGGTTGTTGTGAAGAGTAAATGAGATGACGAATACAAAGAGCTTAACAGAATGTCTTGAATGAATAACAGCTGCTGCTATCATCATCATTATTTTTTTTAAACTCCTCATACCTAAAGATTCCGAAAGGTGAAACATGCTCTACCTATTGATTCCAGGTTTTACCAGCTCTCAGAACTACGTAAGACCTAATGCTCCACCATGGCAGCAAGAAAGATTCAGTACATGTCCTGGTTCCCCAAATGGAGTCCATTAGGCAAACATACTTGCAGGAGCTCCACCCTGCCCCATCCTACACATCCCATGCAACATAGCTCACCCCTCTTTGCCATCAAAATCTCACAGTGAATCAGAGAAGGATCAGAAAACACAGGGAGCAAAATCCTACTGCAGAGACTGAGCACCTCAGACCATCCATCCTAAGCAATTTAACATCACGCACAAGGGGAGTCCATCACCAAACATAGGTTAAAAATTTTAAAGTATCTTTACAGATAATACTGTAACCATGATGAAAATGAAACAAGCCAAGGGAATGTTCTCTTTCAACCTCCCTCTAATCGTCCATCTCTTCTTAGAGTTAACACTACACAGTCCCTTCATCTTTTTCTCATAGCAACTCCTCTTTCCAATCTTTCAATCATTTTCTTCATGCTGGATCCCCTCCAAGTTTTTCTTTTCTCACACAGGGCTGAGGCCCAGCAGGGGATGCAGGGGCTGGGAACAGTCTGGTAAATGGATCATAAAGCCCACAGCACATACATTGTGGGGCTTGGATGGTAAATGATGAAAAGATTAGTCTGTGTATATAACCAATGGCTATGGGCCAGCTAGTGGGTGACGTGACAGTAGTTTACAAACGTTTCACAGAGGAAAGAGAAACTGTTTGGAGAGTTGTCCTCTGGACCTTTCATGAGAATTGATGAAAGAGATGAGACTGGGAAGTTTAGTTCAGAGACCTAGAGAATTGCTGGTTGGGGGGAAGAATAAACCTCATCCCAAGTGAGGCTAGGAGCCCCAGAAAAGGCCTCTCAGGGCAGCTGTGAGATCATGGCTGGGGCAAGGCTTCCATGGTATGGAGACTCCATACCGGTTCCCAAGGCTGTTCCATCTGTTAATTCCTCTGTCCCTGCTGCAAATATAGAATGAGAAGCCTGCCTGAGGGTTTACAGTAACTTAACTCAAGGTTTTGTTGGAAAAGTTATTTTTCCCACACTCAAATATCTTTAGATGAGAATCAGGTCCAAAGGGGCAAACGGTGCTGGAAATAAATAGACATGGGGATAGCACGGGGAAAGTTTCTTGAGAGTACGTGTCAGAAAAACAGGCTAACGTGCCCTTTTTAGGCTGGAGCCACAGAGCACTATCTGAATCATCACCCTGGCACTTTTGGTGATGCATTTTTAATCATTCATTTAATTTTTCTGAGTGAGAAATACCTGAAACAAAGCCGTAGGCTCCTTCAAAACCCACCGCTGAGTTCTTTCTGATAATTTAATTCCCTTCTTTCAGATCACCAATAGCTCCTAATTCCTTCTGAATCAAAGACAACTCCTAACTGTAATAAGATTTCCATTTATTCCTCCCTTCCTTCTTCCCCTATCACACACCATCAACTCACCTCTAGCTGAGTAAAATTAGTTATGGTTTCTTGAATGAAGTTATTTTTGCCACTGAACTTTAAAACCTGTTCTTCCTCTTGCCTGAAATGTAATTCACCTAAATCAACGGGTAGCCATATAGCTTAGTATGGTTTTGCCAAGGCTGTGTGTGCGTCAAGAGCCAATTTCAGGGTTCCTAGCCTTCAAAGTTACTTAAACAAAACCGAGCTCAAAAATTTGATCTCAGTGAAATGTCTTCACTTTTAAGAACTTCTTACATCTATCCTACTTAAATGTAGTCAGCATCTACACTACAACCTTTATTATCTTCTTTCCTTCATTAGAACAAAAACTTTAAAATCTTTGCCTACCATTTTTCAGGAGGGAAGCTATCCTTTAAGTCCTTTCCTCCTGATAGCTGTTCTATAAGCAAATAAGTATGCTCTGCCCAGGTATAAGAAATCATTCTTTCAGGAATATCTCATTCCTTCTAGGGAACCATCCTCCAGAAATCTATATTCTGAAGGGATATCATGTAAAAATAGGATTAGACTTGTCCCATGAGGCCCAGGGAGTAAAAATAGGTCAGTGAGTGGAAGTTTCAGAGTATACAGGTTTTGGCCAGTTAGTAGCAGAATCGGAGCAAAACCTAAATTATTTAGCAAGTATTTATTAAACACCTACTATGTGTCTAACACCACGCAAAGCCCAGTCTTATTACTCAAGAAGCTTAGAAACTACAGAATGAGTCTCTGTACCTTTATACCAGGATTTCCCTACTTATAATCCCCTCAAGGAGTTTCTATTCTCCTGAACTAACATCTCATTACCGATTCACTTAAAGGAGTAACACAATTACTTCTAGAAACTGGAAAAAAATGCTCTTGTGGTTTCATTTAATCATTTTAAGGCACTTAACGTTTCTCAAGTATAAAGTCTCACACTTTTATCTGATGGTTTGTATTCATGGCTCCAGAATTTTAGATGACTTCAGAGAGGAAGCCAGTGAACTTTGAAAAGACATCATTTACATTTGTTTGCTATATCCGGTAGCACTTAAAATATATAAAAAGATGTGAGGAAGAAAAACAGAAAGATTTCTAAGGTTTCCACAGGATTACTGAAGATTCTTTTTATTTGGGGGAGGGGGTTCAAGTGGAAAATCAAGTGGAAAAATGACTATATGATTTAAAACATGTACAAAAAGAGTTACATAGTTTCCCGTTTGTACATCTCTTTTGGCATTTGTTAACATCAGAGTCTAGGTCTTGGGAGAGGCCGATATATTTTAGACTTTTAAAAGTTCACTTGGATTTAAACTAGAAGTGGGAGACTGCTAATTGCTAAATTTAGCTTCTATGCAAAATTATAACATTCAAAACTTAGGCTCAACCCTTTGAGGAATATTTGTTCGCCAGAAGTTAAACTAAATTGCTTATTTAAGGAAAAGAACTTAAATGAAGCAAGTTTGTGAAACATTTACTATATAATAAAATGGCTTTTGAAATACCTTGTGTGTGTGTGTGTGAGTGTGAGGAAGACTAGCCCTGAGCTAACATCCGTTGCCAATCCTTCTCTTTTTGCTGAGGAAGACTGGCCCTGGGCTAACATCCGTGCCCATCTTCCTCCACTTTATATGGGACGCTGCCACGGCGTGGCTGACAAGCAGTGCGTCGGCGGGCACCTGGGATCCTAACCAGCGAACCCCAGGCTGGCCCTGAAATACCTTTTAACGACAGTTTATCAAACACAACTAGATTAAATTTCTTCATAAATATATTCACTGATAAATTAAGAGAGAAGTGCTAGGAAAAATGGTATATTTAGGTGAAATGATGGACTAAACTTGGAATGTTCCCACAGGATCCCAGCTTTGGTATTTTTTACAGTGTTAGTAAATAGTCTTTAAAGGATATGGGAGAAGGTACTACAAAAAGTAGTCTTTCTGGCAAAGTTTGAAATTAAGATTCTAAAGCCACTGACATTTGGTCAAATGTATATTTTGAAAAATACATGGGATCAGCCAATGAATTAGTAGACCTGAGTAATGATAATCAATGGGTGGATCATTATAAGTATCAGAGAAAATCAAAATGTGGAGAAACTGGGGAATGTTCTGGAAATCACTTTTATGTCTTTAGCTTTTCTATGTTAACCGTTGAGTTCCTTTCTTTTAATCTCTCACTTTGCCTTCTTTATTTCTTCCTTTCTGTCATTTCTCCTTAATGAAAATGAACAATTACCTGGGGCTGTGATGACAGGGAAGAAGGAAAGATGATGTTTTGTATGAGATTGAGGCAAGACTCTGTACTGAACCCTATGTATTGTACTGTGTGACCTTGGGGGAACCTCTTTAACCCTTAGGTACCTCATCTATAAAATAAGAAATTAAAATCTGGGTTCTTTGGTCCGTGGCTGTTGGCTATGTAAACTGGTATAATCTTCTTACAGGGCTATTTGGCAAACACATAAAATGTTTTTTAAATTTCATGAACTGCATTAAAATAACTAAGACAACTAAATAACTAAATACAAAAAAGAATGGGCAATTAACTAGTACATCTACGTAAACATCATGGATGGCTTTTAACATTACAAAGAGAGACAACTCATCATTGTGTGCCTCCTGATGGAAGTACTTACTGCCAGTATGAAGTATTCTTGCCATCCCCAATTCTAACCTGAATCTGATCAAGCCTTTATAACTAACGACTAATTTACAAAAAATTCAGAAACAGGAACGTGCTGAACACCACCACAGAGATGCAATCAGCAACATCCACACAATAGGAAATTACAGGACCAACAGTCTGGGTTCCTCAACAAATATACTGCAAGGGAAAAAAAGGAGGAATGAGAAGGAGCGCAGAGATTACTATAAGAGACTTAAGATTACTATAAGAGACTTAAGAGACCAACCAAATATAAAGATGGTATAGATTTGGATCTTGATTCAAACAAACTGTTAAAAACAACGAAACATTATACTAAGAATCTCTCTACTTTTATGTATGTTTGAAATTTTCCATAATGCAAAGTTAAAAATAAAAAATTAGGAGATCACCATTAAAAATGGTAACACTGAAGGCTGGCATGGTGGTGCAACAGTTAAGTTCGTGTGCTAGCTCTTCAGCGGCCCGGGGCTCGCAGGTTCCATCCCGGGCGCAGACTGATGCACCGCTTGTCAAGCCATGCTGTGGCAGTGTCCCATATAAAGTGGAGGAAGATGGGCACAGATGTTAGTCCAGGGCCAATCTTCCTCAGCAAAAAGAGGAGGATTGGCAACGGATGTTAGCTCAGGGCTAATCTTCCTCACAAAAAAAAGAGAAAGAAAGAAAGAAAAGAGGTAATACTGAAAGCATGATAACAATCAACTTGTAAATGTCAACTCTCTTTTCTTGTCTGTCCTCTTGATTATTGATTATTCCCCCATTCACCAGAAAGTAACACACCAAGAGACAGTTATCATATCACAATTTGTGTCTATATTAAGTGTAATGCAATTTATGGACTTTGTAAGAGCCCAGGAATCAAGGGGAAAAAAAGGTATTTCTAGAGGAACTGCATTCCAAATGACACTCCAAATGAAGCTGTGTTTAAGCCTTGAGCTTCAAATCCTCCTGGTGTAGCAATACTATTTGCAAAGTGCCATTATGTAGTGCTTAATATATTTCAAAGCATATTATCTCATTTTATGAGATAATACAGCTCAGTGAGGTCAAGCAGAACAGGGAGTTCATCATTATTTTGAGAAGAAACCATCAGCTGTGAGGCATGCTCATATCATCAATCTTGAGGGGGAGGAAAAAAGAAAACACAGCATTACCAGCTTCTCCTTCAACCAAACGATGAAGAAATTATCCACCGAAAATAAACCACACTAGTCAAGAAAGGACTGTTCTTACATAGAAATATGAGTAAGGAAAATAAGAAATAGACAAATGGAAAAATACCACTCTCAAACTAAATGGCCAATGAGTATATGACAAGAAATCAACTTCATTAATATACCATTAAAACACCATGTCATTTTTACCTTTCAGACAGAATGAATTAGTCTATATACGATAATATCCTCAGTTGAAGAGGAGAGACTGGGAAATAGGCATTCTTATACCAAGTGCCTACTAAGTTTCCATCTTTGTGCCAGGCACCACACTTATTGATGGAATCAATCTACTCTTCATAAACACAAGGTGAAAAAGCCAAGTAAGTTCAGCCTCAGACTCAAGTGTCTAGTCTTTCTGAGGAAAAAGTTAGTGAACCCAAACAGATCATAATGGAGTGACAGATCCATGCTGCCTTGATTCCAGAAAGCCACCAAATTTTCAATGGTATTAAAGAGAGTGCAAAGAAACAACTAAAGGGCTTATACAAACAAAGAGAAAATGTCAAACAAACCACCAATATCACTGAGTGTCTTCCAGTCTATACATTCCATCTCAGGGACCAAGGTCAGGTGTTAAAACAAGCAGAGGAGACATGTTCCAGGAATACTCTCATCAATGGCACACTGCTACAAAGCTAACATTTCACACTAATCTAAATATTTAACTTTCTGCCCCCTGAGCTTATTTTAAAGCATCTAGTCAATATCATTGCTCAGTCTGTTTTACGTTTATTTTACGTGTATAATTTAAAGACACTCTTTTTATGAGATAAATTTCATTTCTTTTTGATGAGAAAAGAAATCTGGCTGTTACATGTCCCACTTCTCCATTTTTAGTTTAATTTCATTGAGGGAAATTACTGGACATGTAGAACTATTTTTCATTATCCTTCTGCTCATATATTCCTAAAATTAAGAAGAAAACAACCAATCCTATATAACCACTAACAATCCAGTGTTCTACTGGAGTTCCTAATTAAAGAATCAAATAATTTTTAAAAATCTTATTTTCTTTCTAAAAATTTTATCCTCAGCAAGGTTGTACAAGTGGCCTTTTCTGTGGATAAAAAAAGTTGCTTTGACCAGACAAATAGCCAAAGAAACTCATTATACTCCAACAATGACAGGTTCTACAGAGCACTTGGGAAGCACAGGGACAAAGGTGCACTGCACCAGTCCTGAACCACCAGGCAGGGAGAACCCATCATTCCCAAGAATGATGGACATTCCAAAGCTCTGCCCACTGAGGCAGTCCTGGAATTTCCTTCCATCAAAAAGATGCCACCCCTTCCCTGCCCCCAGGCATCAGAAAGAGTAATGACTACAACACACTGAAAAGTCTTGAAAATATAAAACATGAGTTCATTATGATACTCAAAAATAGGGAAAGTGAAGGAAAAAAAGCAACAAAACAGTGATCACTAATGCAGATAACAAGGTACCAATCCTTTATGCTCAAAACTGGCAATGAAAAGAAAGAATTAAGCATTTATCTTGCTTTTTCTTTTTATGAACTAACTACATTTCAGGGTAAACCAACAGGAAAATCACCATTTTTCAACTCCTAATCAAGTAGTGAGGTCAAGATCAGTGGATGAAACCAAGAAAATGAAGTTGATAGGGACCTTTACAATGCAGGCATCATGCCAATACTAGCTGAATCCATCTTAATATCACCAAACGTAGAATAACCCAAACATTAGTTACTCCATAATGCAGCACCACATGAGGCACACAGCACTACCTGTGATGTATTCTTGACAAAAAAGGTGAACCTGAATTTAACCAAACATCTCAAATCTAATCAACTCTTTCAATTTGCAGTAAATAGAGGGGACACACGAGCAAGAAAAAGGATACCTAAACGAAGCAAACAGAAAACCCAGCAGGGTTTTCCTCAGGAAGGCTGATACCTTTTTCAACAAATCAATGCCATCAAAAAGGGAGAGTGGGGGAAGGGAGACTGCTCTATATTAAAAGACACTTAAGAGACACAAATAAATGTAATATATCGACCTGATATGAACAATTCAACTGTAAAAAGACTAAAGAGGAGGAGAAGAAGAAGGAAAGAAGGGATTTAAAAAGTTGTGGAAAATCTTAATAACTGTTAAATATGAATGATGGTTTTCTGGGCTTGATTATTTTATTCTCTCTATATTTTGGTATGCTTGAAAACAACAGACACAGCGTAAGCAGAAATAAAACAAACCTCGAGACACCAATCTCTTCTGTATCGTGGCCAAAAAACAAGTTTCTTCTGTAAAGTAGCCAAGGAGACACTGACGCCATGAGATGGGGTCCTTGGCAGTAGGCGATTTAAGTTATCCAGGGAATGTTTTCATCACAGTGTTTTGTTATGCAAACATGCCCCCCCACCATACTTAAAGTCACGGGGTAAAGAGACTTTTTAATAAAGGTTTTTCTTTCCAACTAAATTCAGGCTCCTGGGGAGAGGGACAACAGTTAGGCAAAACCACCAGAGACTCTTTCTTTGCTCATCAGGAAGAGAAACAAAACAAAACAAAACAGCATTCCACTTACTCTCTGCACCCTTTTCTCCATCTGTCAGATGGAGACAATACTGCCTTACAGTTGTTATGAAGGGTTAGCGATAACCTATGTATGCACCTATATTTGGCACATGGTAATGGCACAATTAAACGACAGATTAAAAACAAAATCGTACCCCTAACCAATTGCCTACAAGTTCAGACCCTGAAATTACCACAACCATGTGGATATGGAAGATCAGATGAAACTGCAGCCCAGCCAACACATTTATTTCAGCCTCGTGAGACCATGAGCAGAGGATCCAGTTAACCAGTGCCTGGAATTCTCACCCACAGAATCTGTGAAATAATCAATGTATGTCTTTTTAAACCCCCCCCCATCCATACTCCTTTATCAGTTTGCTGATTTCATATATGCTTATCTGAGATGATGAAAGCAGTGTGCCAGTGAGATGTGTTCTGTGATGAAGCAAAAAATCTGAAACGGTTTCCTCCTGTTCACAGAACAAAACCTTTCAACTTGGTATCTCTGGATTTCCTACATTTGGCACAGTACCCCTGTCCAGTGTTGCCGCCCTCTTATTTCCTTCTGTGCACCTCCTCAGCCTCACCAGATCATGAGCTCTTCTGAGATCCCTTCCTTCCTACATCTTCACAGCTTAGATCTTCACGTCAGCCATCTCTTCAGTCTGTAGATCCTTTTGCACATTCTCTCTGCTTACTGAAATCTTTCTCATTTTCAGCTATTAGGTCATGAGACCTACAGGACGTCTTTTCCCATTCTCTCCATATTACCAGCTTCATCATCTACACACAGCATTATCTATACCTCCAATTTAGCACTTTCTCTGCCTTCTCTTGTGGTCATTTACAAGCCTCTTTCTCCTACTAAAGTGTAAACACCTCAAGAGCAGAACTGTAACTTATTCAGCTTTTTATCTCTCACCTCCCCTCAAATGTTTGCTAAACTAAAGTGAGAAAATTGGAACAGGAACTTACCATAATGTCCATTACAGAGCTGTTAATGTTTGACCAGCTTGACCTCCTGAGAGATATTTAATTAAAAGACAGAAGAACACTCCTCCACCCTTAGCCACTAATTAGACTATTTTATCCAGGTAGAGATGCTTCTTCTGGTTCCAGCGCCATCATTCCACAGGATAGCTAAGATCCTAGTGGCTACACACATCGTGAAATAAAAAGGAAGATGACAAAGAAAGGACTTGCATTTGTACCGACTACATTACACCTCAAGCCTGAGATTTTTTACTTCTTTTATTCTCCAAGCAACTACCACTTCTGCTAGTCTTTTCCCCCAAGGAAAAGAGTCTTGGTTACATGGTATTCCATTGTCACAGATCAGCTAAAAATTTACTGATATGCAAAAAGGAGGCTTACAGCTGAGAATGAGAAATTTCACAGCAGTTATGTATAATCTCAGTCACACAAATACCAATATGTGTGTGGCTAATCTTCACAAATGTTAAAATGCTTATCTCTGGGTGGGTGAAATTATTTTCTGCATTCAATTTTTAAAATAAACATATATTATGTTAAATAAAAATAAGTTATATTATAAAAACCAATGAACACAAGCAAAACTATACATGTATGTTTTCAAAACTACCTTAAAATGCCTTAAACCTTTGTATTTTACAAAATATCTTATTTGTAAAATTGTATGTTAAAAAAATACAAAGAAATTACGATAGAATTTAATAGCACGTCTTTCGGTTTAGGAACTTACAAACATGAACTTCCCCCCCTTCTATCTTTTCCAAGTTTCTTGAAATGAGCTTGTATTACATTTGGTAATGGGGGTGTGGTGGGGGAGAACTAAGCATTTTTGAAAGATGCTCAGTCCAGATCCATTCACCCAAGGAGGTTCTCTGAGAATGAAAGGGTGGGTATCCAGCTCTTCAAGCCACCATTTATGCAGTTATTCCTGGGCTGGTCTCTAGAGAATAAGGGGCAGAAGTAGAAGCCCCTCATCAAAGCTGAGGCTGGCACACAAGCCTGCAGGGTCCCAGGCACTGGAGGGGCACTGTTTCCCTCCAGTTAAGCTCTGAATGGCTTTAGCTGCTGCAGCCAAACTTAAATCACCTGCCCCAAATCTACAGAAGCCATCTGTTAACTGCAGATCTCCACGATCACTCTATTCAACCAAGAACAAAATGTTAACTTTAAATGTTAAAGACCTGTGGTTTTTAAACTTTGGATTCAATATCCCTTTACAATAGTAAAAATTATTGAAGACCCCAAAGAACTTTTACTTATGTGGGTTATATCAATTGGTATTTACCATTCTAAAAATTAAAACTTAGAAAGTTTTTAAAATATTAATTCATTAAAAAAATCAAACCCATCACATATTTAAATAAATAGGACGTGTTCCGTAAAAAGCAACTACATATTCCAAAACAAGAAAAAACTTCATTCTACACTTTTAGTGTAGAAGTTTAGCTGATTTAATAGAATACAACTGGATTCTCATATCTGCTTCTAATTCAATCTATTGCAATGTATTCTATTGGTTGCAGTATAAGAAAAACAAAATACAGCCTTACAGAGATATGTAGCTTGTGAAGGAAGGAGTATTTTAATATATTTTACTGGTAATTGTGGATATTTCTTTTTTGCATTTTTTTTTTTTTTTTGGTGAGGAAGACCAGCCCTGAGCTAACATCCGTTGCTAATCCTCCTCGTTTTGCTGAGGAAGACTGGCCCTGGGCTAACATCTGTGCCCATCTTCCTCCACTTTATATGGGACGCCGCCACGGCATGGCTGACAGGCAGTGCGTCGGCGGGCGCCCGGGATCCGAACCAGCGAACCCTGGGCTGCCAAGCGCAGACTAAACTGCTGCGCCACCGGGCGGCCCTGGATATTTCTTTTTAACATTACACCAAAAGATTTGTTGCACTGTGGAATCTGAAACTTTACCAGTGAAGTTTTCGTGCTGTTACATTAAATACCATGTTATATTTTAGATGGATCCTTTACCCATGCAGAAATTTATAACATGATGCACTGGTCATTTGGAAAATAATGGTTCACTGAATTATGCTGATCTTCCAAATGTCGACTTGTCACTCAATAAAAAGCAATTCATTAATATCACCACCAACCCCATCAGAAAGTCCTTAAGTGTCGGGAAGCTGTCAAACTCATGGTGGTAGAAATAAGTTTTCAAAAACTCTAATTTTCGCTTTAGAGCTCAAATTTTATTATTGCAACAAATACTGTGTTGTTTTTTTTGAAATGACAGGCTCATTTCATTAATTTTCGAGGAAAAGTCTGCCAAATATCCAAGTCTGAATAACCACTGTCTACCAGTCATTCTTTCAAGTAAAAATGGCATCCACAAAGAAAGCAGCTAGTTCAGCTCACAACTTAACCGCAAAAGAGCTTTATGCGTACTCTCCATTTTGTCAAAAAAGAATCAGAAAATGACTTGCATTCAAGAGTTGAGATTGAATGCAATTACTAATTTTTCCTTCTTCATTAAGGACATTCTTAGGTGAAACTGTGTTTTTTTTAAACACAGAGTGTGAGGCTGTGGAGAATACAATGATGACTAGTACAGTTCAGGGCCACTGTCTTGACATGTACTAAGGTGCCAGTAGTTGTGCCCACTACTGCACAGTGAGAAAAACAAACTATTCTCATGAAAATAGTTTAGATCTTGTGGACTCCCTGAAAAGGTCTTAGAGACCAGAGGGGTTGGCAGACAAATACTTTGAGAATTGCTGTACAAGAAAAAGCAGCTCTTTATCTGAGGATTACAAGTGTGTGAAAAAGCAGAAGGGAAGCAACAGGGAGCCTGCTAACAAAGTAAGAAATGCCTTCCTTATAATGAGCAGGTGAGGAGAGTACATGGTCTTAAAAGAATTAAGTCTAGGGTAGCTGTTTTTTCTGAATTGTCCCAGTAAATTACTTCTTTATGTTTGCCTTTCTCTGCAGAGGTAATGAATAATTTGAATTTACAGAACACTAAAGTTGGGGCAGTTATTTGCATTACAAAAGAATTCTGTGATTTCCAAGGAGATTTGACTTCTTGAGTTCTTAAGGCATGTTTATAGCTGATCAATGATTAGATAAACAAGAAACAGAAATTCAAAGGAAAATGCTAATAGCCATTGCTAATCAAAGATAGGCTATTCATTAAATCATAATGTAAACAAACTGGATCGGATTAGCTGATCTACATGGTACTGCAATAACTTACCTCCCACGCAAAACAAGATACATCTAATATGGAAACCATTCCTACCAAATCCATTGCTTTATATTCATTTTATTGTTAAATTTAATTATTAAAATTATACACATTAAGCAAAAACTAGGAATGTATGCAGGTTTCAAGAGAAGATAGGGGCAGAGGTGAGCTGTAAATATTGGTGTGGCTCAATAAACGTTACATCCTTCTCCCTAAAAGGAAAACAACATTTTTGCTTTGTTAGAGTGAAACATATGTGGAAATAAACATTAGTTTTGGTCTCTGGTTTCTAAGAGTATTCTGCCATCCTTATTGACTGTTGTTTTGTTCCATGTTTTTATTTCTCAGAATGTCCAGGGGCCTAGGCACCTGGTGCCCTTTATACATATCTGGAGTGCCAAATGCATGTCCTTACTCTTGACAATTTTCTCTGTGATGTGACAATCAGGCCCACAAGCACCTGGTGGTGTTAGGGGGTAAGGTGTTCAGAGAATGCTCAGTGGGTTACTCAATCTTTCTGAAGTCTCAATACACAGAATGGAAATTATTGGCATGTTTCTGTGAACATCTCTTCTGGTAGCTTCAAACTGGTCCACAGCAAGGGCAATCCCTAGATAGTCCCCACTGCGGAGATGCCTCAGAGAGAATGGGCACACAAGTCAAGTGAGCACAATCCTGTGAGTTCAGCTTCCATACTTTGATGATCTCATCTCCTTTCCTCTCAGCAGCCAGCTGCCTCCTCTCTCCTCCCTGTGTCCATCTCCTGGACTCCTCCTTTACTACTTCCCGATGCCTCTGACTGACTGAAGACTCCCCATTACCATCTTCCTCCAGAACTTCCTTTTCATATCTGGGCTCCCCTCCCATCAAAACCCTTACCAGCAAGGACTGGGGTAAAAAAAAACAGGTGAAATAATGATTTGTGTCCTCACCACCACCAATTCCTCTTCCCCAAACTGGGTGTAAGGGGAGTGGGGGGACAGTGGCCTTCCTTCCTAAATGCACCACCTCCCCATGGTACTTCCCAGTGGCACTCCAAGTCATATTAAGAAGAAAATTCAGGCAACTGCCTTCTTTACCACCACCAACCAATTTCCTCCTCTATATAAAAGAGATTTCATGGTTTTCTGCTCCTTTTCCTGTCTCCCCAACACAGCTTCCTAGAGTTCAAGGAAGGAGAAAGTCTTCCTTAAAGTGTGAGACTGCCCTGCTCAACAGTCTCCATTCTCTCCCCACTAGTTAATTTAGAAAAAACTCCTCAGCCTGGCATTGAAGGCCGTGCTCACCACCACCCCACCCACACCTTTCACATAAAGAGTCTTTAAAAATAATACTCTGGGTATACAGTCCTGGATGGAAAGATGTTCACGAGGTAAGTGAGAAATGATAAGGACAGTATGATCATATGTTGTAACCAAACCAAACCAAACACAAACAACCTGACACACACTATATTTTTTATACGTATGTGTATAAATGTATAGAAAGGTATGTAGAAAGATACACAACAGAACATTAACAGTGCTATTTCTCAAAATGCAGATGGGCCCAGACTGTGATCAACATACCTCTATCTCTAGGAATGTTCCTTAGAATGGACTGAAACCTTTTATCTCCCCAAACAACAGACCCCATATTTAGTTAGATGATCCTTCACATTTCTGTGTTAGTTTTACTTTCAAAAAATTGCAGAACTAGGTCTCTCAATCCCATCCTTTATATAAGGAGCAGGCAAGGTTTTTTGTTGATCTGTTCAATCTCTTTCAAATTCAAAGTTTCCTGCAGATTGCTCATCAGCCTTTTGGGACTTTACAAAGAGGGACCACCTACAGAGCACACTATCTACTTCACCATAAACTGGTGAGTTTTTATGCTGGTTTTGTACTATCACTGTTTCAAGGAGTGTGCAGGTGAGGTCTTAGGATCCCAAACAATGTAAAACAGGGCTGTATTATTGCACCTTTCCACCCATGCTCATTTCCATTTCAGTGACTTGAAACACCTCCTAAATGAACTGTTTGCACATCCTCCAAGTATAAAGCAAAGAAGTCAAGTATCCTCATCTTTGCTGATGATGTCATTATTTACTGAACTAAAATACTTAAACTGTGGAAAGTGGTCACTCATTTTCAGAAATAATGACTCAGAATGAAGTACACCACTAAATAAAAACCATCCAGTAGTTCCATTTGGTCAACTATTTAAGAATACATTTTACAGTTAATGCATCCTGGCCATCAAAATTTGACGCTTTAGAGGGGCCGCCCCCGTGATGTAGTGGTTAAGTTCTGCGTGTTCCACTTTGGTCGCCCAGGTTTGTGTGTCCGGATCCTGGGTGCGGACTTATACCACTCGTCAGCTATGCTGTGGCGGCGACCAACATACAAAATAGAGGAATACTGGCAACAGATGTTAGCTCAGGGTGACTCTTCCTCAGTGGGAAAAAAAAAAAATCTGATGCTTTAGAGAGCTATACTGAAGCCTGATTTTCATTAAGTAATGACCTGAAATCTTGTCCTAATAATCTGATGCAGGCCCCTGGGGTCTTGAATAAGATCATCTTAAGGCTCGAGTGAGTTTAAAGCACCTCCTAAGAAATACCTTAAAAACAGCTATAGCCAAAAGCACCTGTGAGCTGGAAGTTAGGCAGTGAGACCAGCAATGGGTTTTAGAACCAATAAGAGCTGAAAAGAGCTGTGTGACTTTGGGGAAGTTACTCAGACTCTCGGTGTTTCAGTCTTCTTAGCTGAAAAAGAGGTATTTTACACAAAGTTCTTAAGGCTATAGAGTAGTTGCTCAATAAATATTTGTTTCCTTTCTTCCCATCCATTTAATAAAAGCCTATGGATCATTCAATCAACCAAATGAATTCGAGCAGCTCAGGAGCTGGCTGGGCTCACCTGAGACATCAGATAGTTAAGAGAGACAGCCCAAGACTATCTACTACCAATCCTCTTGCTCTAATTCTAGCAAGGTATCTGTACCACCTGAATCCCATAGTGCCCTAAAATCACTGGTGAAGAGTTGTGAGAGCCCAGATATTATTTTTGGCTCTACTAGGCCATTTAATCTCATGAGGCATCAGAACTTTGTCTTAAAGATAAAGGGTAAGTTAAATGATTTCTGAAATTTAAAAATCAGATATAGATTCATTTTTATTATATGCATACTAAAAGGTGTGAAAGGAAATACACCAAAATGTTCACGGCGGTTGTCTCTGGGTGGTAGAACTTGATAACTTTTATTTTCTTCTTTATATTTTCCTGGACTGCCTGAAATTATTTTTTTCCCTCTGAGAAGCATGTAAAATTTTTATCATCAGAAGAAACTGAAGCTATCTGCATTATAAAGATAAAACACAAAAATCCAAGAAGTTGCTTTGCAAGTAAAAAAGCCTTGCCCTCATGCAACTTTGTCTTTCCCTTGCCTCCCTCTGCCCAGCTTGATTAGGTCTTCCTCAGACCCCAGTTGCTGCATTTCTAAACAACCCCACTGGAGGAGAGCAGGTGTGGGGTACACAGCAACTGGTACTGGCGGCACTCAGCACATTTTCAGAGCAGAAGTGGGGACTGAGGATACCCTCCGTCTTTCAAACAGTACAAGCTATGCATGCCACCCTGGAAAATGCAGGCACCTTGGCTCTTTTCCACGGGCACAGGGAGCTTCAGACCAGGCCCAGGATGGCCTCCATCCCACAGAGGTGAAGGTTAAGAGATTTCGTATTTGCTGAGTGTTGTCCCGCGAGGGTACTTGCTAGACACCTTAAAGTTTTTCCTGAACTTCCACAGGATCTCTTCAGACATGAGACAGAAAACTCACTTCCAGATAGCTGGAGTCAGTATTGGATAAATGGGAAATTCCAGTGGTGTGGTAGGAAAATAAGCACGTGGTATGATTATTCACCAAAGGGTTATGTGCTCACCAGGTATTTAAGAGTATCCATTTAATGGAGCATGCTTTTGTTGTTTTGGAGGGGTGGGAGGAAGCAAGGGCAGGGGAGAAGAGTGTGTGACTGGAAGAAGAACTTTCCAATTCCTCGCTCTGCTGGTGATTCTCAAATCTGACTGTGCATCAGAATCACCCAAAGAGCTTTTAAAAATACAGAGCGTAAGGACTGGACCAGACCCACAGAATCAGAATCCCTGGGGATGGACTAAAGGAATATGAAAATCTGCCAAGTTCTAGAGCCTTTTGATATTTGCTCCATAAAAATCTGAAGTTAGAGGGTCTGTCTAATCTGAATAAAGACGACTAAGTGTTGGCTGCCTCCACCTTTAAGGGCACAATTATAATATGGTATGCTGCAAATAGTGTAAACAGATCAAGAGCATTTATTCAATTAAATTCTATATGTATTATGACAAAAGTTACCAAATTAGACACTTTAAATACATGCATTTTATCGTATTCCATCATACCTCAAAACACTGTAAATTTTAAAAGTTCCAAATGAAAAAGCATAAAATAAAATCTGCGACATCTTAAAAAAAAATTCTACATGTAATTCTAGGTGCTAGATGCTGAATAAACAAAGGCAGAAAAACTATAGGTCTCACAACTACGAGGAACAAAAGCACATAAACATATACATTCTTACACGCACATATTAAAATCACCAAGTGCTCACTATGTGGCCCTCTTCTAACTTCTACAAACGTCAATTAATCTAATCCTCACAACCCTATGGGGTAGATACAATTATTACTGCCATTTTATAGATGAGAAAAATGAGACACAGAGAAGTTAAATAATTAGACCAAAGTTACAAAACTAGTAAGTGACAGGCCAGAATTTAAATTCAGGCTCTATCACTGGGTGTATTTAGTCTGCTTGGGCTGCCATAACAAAATACCACAGACTGCGTGGCTTACATAATAGAAACTAATTTTCTCACAGTTCTAGAGGCTAGAAGTCCAAGATCAAGGTGTTGGCATGTTTGGCTTCTCCTGAGGCCTCTGTCCTTGGCTTGCAGTGCCTTCTCACTGTGTCCCCTGGTGTCTCCCTCTTCTTATAAGGACACCAGTCATTGATTAGGGCCCATGCTAATGGCCTCATTTTAATTTAATCACCTCATTAAAGACCTTACCTCCAAATATGCTTACTTGCAGGTAAGCATGCTTATTTGGAGGTACTGGGGATTGGGACTTCGACATACGAGTTTTGGGGGCACACAATTTTCAAGAAAGTTACTGGATCCTTTCTAGGCCTGTTTCTTCAACTGTAAAATAGTGTTATTGAGATAACATCAAATGAGATAATTCATGTAAAATGCTTAGCAGGGTGTCTGGCACATTGTATCATCATTTTACAGATGAGGAAAACAAAACTCAGAGAGATGGTGACTTGTCCTGTTTTCATCTCTAAAGTGGAATTCTTACAATACAGAACACTACTTTCCTGTACAACCAAATGCATAATCTAGGAGAATTTTATATAATTTATAAATTTTCTACATCTCACACTTCCTGCTTTCTCACAGTACTTTTCTTAGTTTATTACATACAAGAGAGTGAGAGAAGGAGAAGCTAAAATTAATAAAAATTTAGTTAGGGAAGCATACTACTTTTTCTGAGATTTTATGTTAATTTCATTCATCCTTTCTCCCAATTTGCAAAGACAACTGGTTAGAGTCACACAGTGATGACACCTCAGAAGATCAATACTTACTTTTAACTATTAAGAAAAAGCAACTCAATGCTCTTTTTTTAAAATTTCCATTGTTTTTTTTGACGAAGATCAGACCTGAGCTAACATCTCTTGCCAATCTTCCTTCTTTTTTCCTTTTTTTCTCCCCAAAGCCCCAGTAGATAGTTGTATGTCATAGTTGTACGTTCTTCTAGTTCTTCTATGTGGGAAGCCGCCTCAGCATGGCTTGACGAGCAGTGCATATGTCCGCACCCAGGATCTGAACTGGTGAACCTGGGGCCACCAAAGTGGAGCACACGAACTTAACCGATACACCACCAGGTCGGCCCCCTCAATGCTTTTTTTAAAAGTTAAGATTGTACTTTACATTTGCCTAGTACTCTACATATATTACACCCATTTAATCTTCAATGCAATCTTACGATATCGTTTTATTTAGCCCTCATAACAATTATGTGAAGAAGGTATTATTCCAATTTTACAGCTGAGGGAACAGGAGCACAGCAAGGTTAAATGTTTTTCTTTAAGGTCACAAAGCTGGACAATAACTGGCAGAACCAGAACTTTCACTGACATCTTCAAGTCTAAGGCCAAGGTTCACCAGTGCAGACCACTATCTACCTTGGCAAGTTGCAAACACCTCATTTTCTCCTTCTCCATGCTTGGCACAAACAGAGCAGGTGCTCAGCAAATAAGGCAGTCTGATTTGGAGCAATCTAGACTAAGCTACAAGGAATCTCTTTTACCTCTTTTATATAGGCCAAGTTTCCTGACAACTTTGACCACCATCAAGCCCTGGGACTGACAGCTCTTTTAAGACGGCAACCACAGTCTCCTTCTTCCCCAGTGTCTAGCACACTGGATGCTCATTTAAGTTCAACAAATATTTGAGAAATGAGAGCTCAAGTAACTATTTGTTGTATAATGGAATCACAGCACATTCTTCCTTTAGTGATAGCAATGGGTACATTTGAGCCACCACCATATAAAAACATCAATAAAATGAAGCATTTATAGAAATCCTCTCTCGTGGCCCACAACAGAGAAGTGTACAAGGCTTTTCCAATCCCAAAATTCTATGATTTCATTGTAGTCTACTCCTGACAAGTGGTTAAACTGACAGCCTCAAGTATCAATTATGGGCACAATGCAATTGGATTTACCAGTATAGAACCACCACAGTGTTCTCAGTCTGCAGTGTGCTTCCAGGAAAGCAACAACTCTGTGCTTGTGACAGGGAAGTTCACAATTCCCAGATTAAATTGTAATGGATGATAAGGTCGATCTGAGACACAGTGGAAGTGCTGTTTGTCAAGGCCTCTGTGTCATAAAAAGGAATTATATTAAGAGAAATTATGCGAACTTTTATTTCTCAAGAATACAATGCTGTCTGGCTTTGTTTTTTAACTTCAAGTTTGTTTTGTCATAAGCAGCCAGGTCAATTTTAACCCTGCCCTGGAAACTCTCTGACGACTTCTGAGCTGTTCTGTACCCAGGGAAGGGAGTGGGCAGAGCAGGCCAGTGCAGTGTTCTAAACTCTGCTCTAAGCTCTCCTGTGACTTCAGCGACTTGTGGATGTTCAGTCTGTTCATCTCCGTTGCTTTTGTGTTTCCTGCTGTTAACTGGCTATCACCTCCCTGGCTACCTATTTCACAGAGCTTTTGTAGCAGACTTAAAAAAAAACTTGAGCTCCCAGAAAGAAAAGCATTCAATAAACAATTGAAAAGATAAAGTATTGCCAGCATTACATTTCCTGTCTGAATTAATCTTTTCAAAGTACTCTGAGATTTGAGGCATGCAAATTCACTAGAAAAGTAAAGAGTTACTCTAGGTTATCGTTTCTAAACCAAAGTAACCTATAAATACTCTTTTCTGATGCCTTAATCAAGAGAGAAGAAATTTCAGAGAGAAATGTAGAGGCATACGAATGCAATAATTCTGCAAATAGCCCAATTAAAACATTAATTTACCCACTCATCATCACTGCAATAAATATTTATTAAATATACACAATATATAAGGCACCGAGCTAGATGCTGTAAGGATACGGAATTATGTAAGAACTGTCCACATATCCTCCTGCAGTGCAACTGCACCATAAGATGAAACTTTTGTCTAGATTTCCTTCCCAAATAAACAAAGCATTCAAGTTTCCCTAGGACATGGAAGAACAAAATTTTTTTCTCGATTATGACTTTCTGGCTTCATAGAAAAAGTTTAGAACACACTGGGTGAGAAACTCGTCTTTTATCTATTAGTTTCCACTGACAAGCAGCAGCTTTCTCAAGAGTGACTGAGCTACAGAATGACTGTAATTTCCACAATAGCCTGATTAAATCTGACGTGCACATGACACGGGGGGAGAAAGGAACCCACGTGCCCTTCAATTGCAATAAGAAAAGTTGAAATGTATTGTCAGGGAAAGCAGAAAGAAGATCAAGATCATGTGGTTTGGAAAGAAGATCAAGAACGACAGGACAGAAATATTCCAAATAACAGCAAGTCACTTGGGATTCCTTGAATGCCCTGCCATATTAAATCACATATGGCTATGCAATGAAAGGAAAAGTTAAGGCCTATCTCAGGCCTCACTTCTGCTACTGATTGAGCTTGAGAAAGAAAATCAAGACAACCTTTTCAAGTTATTCAATCAAAGGCAGAAACTACAGCCTGGACATTTAAGGGAATAGGCTCATTAGGTGGGGTAATAGCCTTGTTTAGCAATTAGTCAGTGTCCTTACCCAATTAATTTAAAACAGGAAGACCCAAATTTCCTTAAAACTTTACTAGTATTAGTTTGCTAGAACTGATTGTTCCAACATATAAACTCTTTTTGTGTGTTTACTTTCCCCCCTAGATTTATGGCTAAATTGTTTTCAAAAATAGAACCAACTTTTTAATATCTGTTTCTTTCACTTTTAATATTCTATTTTTCCTAAGCCACAGAGCTGATGTTCTTCAACAGATGAAGTAAAGTGAATGCTGAGAACCAGCTCTCATGTCCAAGGACAGGGGAATAAGGAAGGGTTTATATCCAAAGGCAAATAGGGCATACTCAAAATAAGGTCAAGATCACATTAAGGAAATCTATAGCATATCAAACAAAATCTTGTACTTACAGTTCTGATCAAGCTGAGCTATCTTTTGGGACAGCCAATCATGAACAAGATTGCTGTATTTGGAAGTCAGACAGCATGAACAGACAGCCTCTTCACAGAAATGGAAAATGACACTCAGCCAGCCCTATGTCCCGTGGTGTAATCTCACATGCAGCACATGAACAATTATTTTTTTTTTCAAAATGAAAAGTAGATCAACTTACATGGCTCTCTGGCAATGAACTGAGGTACAGTGTTGGGCAGAGGAGTACTGGGGTTTGGAGTCCCTACTAGTTTGTTCTTGGCCATCTTCGTGTTTGCCTTAGCAAACTCTAGTCGTAGTGTTTGCGGAATTTCAGGATCGAAGCGGATGCCCTTTGGAAATAAAGAAAAAATGGAAGATGTTTTCATTTCCTTAGAGTCAAACAGGAATGGTGACAAAATAAACACACCAGTAAACCCTGGCCTACCAGAAAAAAAGGTCACTTAGAGCTCTCATTCTCACTACTTACACAGAATACATGAAAACCCATTAACACAGCAAGTCCAGAAAGTCAGGTAGATTTTGTTTACTTAATTAAAAAATTTAGTTACATAGTTTTTCAACTTTTCCTTTTCTTCTGGGACAAAAACTTTCAGGTTCAAGTTCTAAATATGAACCAGCAGATTCCTAGCACAGTCAAAAACTTCAATTAATGGCTACCAATAAGAAAGAATTAACGTAAAGCCCGGTGCAATATTGGAAATTCTAAGAGGCCTAGGCTCTGACCAGTGTTCTGACACTGACCTAAAAATAATGTAATTCTTCAATGCCTTGGTTTCATTACCTATAAATAGAGGGGGAAAAATTCCCACCCCTTTTTAACTGGAGAGCTTCCATAACGGTGATACATGTACTCTGAGTTGCTAAAAAGACAGGAAATAAACAGTTTTAAGATTTCAATATATAAAACTAGTATCATTTAATTGCAGTTAGCTTATAAATTTATATAAAATATGAATGTCTTGACATGGTAAAGTCCTGATTTTAATTATAGTTGGCTTATTAGCTACAAGGATAGAGACAACAGATTATATGGGCCAAAGAGAGGACAGTAATTTCAACTGCCCTCTATTACTGCAGTTTACCTAAAACACAACATATTCCATAAAATAATCACAATCACTATAAAATACAAGATTTAGGGCAATATCTAAAGTTTATTTTGAAACCCTCCTACCATTCAAGAATGCCTTCATTACTAAGCATAATGAATAATCTCATATCTATGCCCAGTGCCATATATTCTGGACCTCAACAATAGTATCAAAAAGATATTCCAGTATTACACAAATATGCACTCCAAACAGACTCAGGTACCAGGCCTGTCTGTGGAGTGTGTTCTGGTAAGGAAGCAGAGTTTGGAAAATAAGTATCCTAAGAACACAGGTTTTCCATTTATTGCGCATGTGGGCCTGTGAGCCCCAAGTCCCCTTTCTTCTTCTTAATTAGCTTGAAGAAAATTAAGAACAATTTCTACATGAAATTAGTAAGAATCTCTGACTCTGTAGACCTGGATGAACAACTATGAACTTCACAGGCTCAGTCCAAAGATGGGAGAAAGAGCCTGTGACTGGATGGTAACAGCAATAAGAGAAATAAGGGGGGGAGGAAAAGGAAAGAGAGGTCCTTAGGGAGGTACAACAAGAGCCACCGAGCCCTGACCCACAGACGTCCTGGAGTGGGTAGAATTTCTTCGTTGAGCCTGATTTATTCGTTCTCTGAGAAGAAACCAATTGAAGGTGGCAAATGGGAGTGGGTGGGAAGAAAAGGAATCCACTTGTGCAGCTCTAAACAACAACAAATAGTGAAAAGGGGGTGCTAGTTATATGAAATGTAAAAAGAAATTCTTTAACTGGTCTTGGTTTTTGTTTTATTTTGCTTTAATTTGGGAAACCTCAGTATAATCTTGCCAAAAATGTACGTAAGGAAAAAGAACAAAGCAGCATTCTGAAGCCATGTTTGCTTCCATCAGCTTCCATTTAAAAGCATTTCACTCTATCAAAGCTAATATCACAATAGAATAAATATTTCCAAATATGGACCTAAAGAGTTATAGTCTTTGCTGGGTGACAAGCACAGTCCCTGACTATCATCTAAAGGTATGCTGTGGAGGGACGTGCATATTCACACCACACCCCATCAGCTACACACAGTAACAACTTGCCATCAATTTCAGGGTGTCTTCCCTGGCACTAAACCCTACCAATCTTTTTGTAAAGAAGCAACTTTCTAAACCTGAGCCCAGGCTGTGGTAACATGAGAAGAGTATCCTGGGACCTGTCAGTAGTCCTCTAGAGCTTCTAGCCTCAGATAATGAGGCTGCACATCTAAATTCCACCCCTCAGCTCTTTCACTGGTGTTTCAGAGTCAACCAAGGCTTCACACAACTTGCTTTCCTCTTACACAACCTGGGTTGGTGGCTCATGTCCTAAAACATGCTGAACTGAATCTCCCCCACTCCTCCTCACCCCTCCCCCCACCCAATTTGAGCTAAAATAACACCACCATCATGTTATGTTCCAAATCAAAGTTCCAGCTCCTTATTAAAAAAAAAGCTCAGAAGTTAAAATGACCTAATTTGTTTGGCAGCTTATTCAGAGGCTGGAGGCTTAGAATACAAGCCACATTCTTCTAACATCTTTAGAAGCAATACCATATTTGGTAATCAATATCCTGCTCAGCTCAGTTTCTATCCAGAGGGATTAGCCAAGCCAAAAACATTTTAAATGTTAAAGGATGATGAAGAGGAGGCAGAGGGGGGCAGGGGTAGGGAGAACATGGAAATGAAGAGGAAGAAAAGAGAAAGAGAGGAGAAAGATGAAAAAGAGGAAGGTAGATAAGAAGGAGGAGACATGAAAAAAAAATACCTTGTGCTTTTAATTAAAGCCTAATAAGATTATTCTCTGGCCAGAGTGACTTCACATTAAATGCTGTCAGGATAAGATTACTGCCAAGTCAAAGGGGGAATCTGTGCCTTTCAAAATCAACTTTTCCCTCTCTTGCCTATAATCCACCAAAACTCTTATAATGAACAGAAACCTTTCTCTTACAATTGTAAATGGTATCTTATTTACATGGTGACCAGAAAGGATGTTTCTGGATATCACTATGATTTGAGATCAATTTGAGAATAAACGGTTACTCAGAAGCAACTCAATCTGACTGGTTACAGGGACAGCCAAAAGTCTCTTCAAGATGGCCTAAAACATTCTGACCAAACCAACACAGGTTCACTACCATCTACAAAGGCTGAATTCTCTAGCCAGGGCAAGATGCTGTTGACAAATAATGGATCCTTAGTAGTCTAGTATACTTAATAGTATACCAGGGCAGTTTCAAATCCATATACTTATGTGTCACAGACCGCATGTCTGTATCCTCCCAAAATTCATATGTTGAAGCCCCAACCCCCAATGTGATGGTATTTAGAGGTGGGCCTTTGAGAGGTAATTAGGTTTAGATGAGATTAGGAGGGTGGGGCCCTTATGATGGGATTAGTGCCGTTAGAAAAAGAGGAAGAGACACCAGAGATCTCTCTCCCCATGAGCACACACCAAGGAAAGGCCACATGGGCACACAGGGAGAAGGTGTTGTCTGTAAGCCAGGAAGAGGTTTCTTGTCAGATACTAAATCTCCTGACAACTTGATCTTGGACTTTCTAGCCTCCAGAACTGAGAGAATTAAATGTCTGTTGTTCAAGCCATCCAGTCCATGGTATTTTGTTATGGCAGCCCAAGCTGACTAAGACACCATGCTAACACAGTTTTCTTTCCTGGGCCATAGTTCCTAAAATACATCATAGCATTCTTTCTGAACCTTTCTGTGGCCTCACACACCCCTACCAGCCCCATCCCCAACCCCACCTTTCCCCTCACTGAAGGCGACTCAACCTACAGGAACAGTTTTATTCAACCGGTATATGTGTCTGGTATTGTGATCATTAGAAGTCCTAATAATTTGTTTGCAAAAGCTACAGAGAGCAATTAGAGACTCTGAAGGAAAATTGCAAACTCTTCATTTACATACTGTAATGCTCTTAACTCAACATCAGTTGTTGCATTCAGGACTCCAGGGAATTTTTAAAAATCTTTTTTTCCCCTTTCTCTTAAATATAAATAAAGCTTAAGTAAGAACTATTTGTAAACAAGGGTTAAAAAGAGCATTTTCTGAATTGTGGGCTTAAACTCCCCAATACAAATTTATGTTTCCTATTTAAATTGAACTAAGATTCTAAGCAAGTTAGAGAGCTTAAAAATGCCATTTTATTGTTCTACAAACTATATCAAAGCCTGGAGACCCAAAAGGATAAGGGAAGAGCTAGAATCTAATAAAACACAAGGAAATGGGCAAGGTGAAAGGAAATTACCAAATCCTGAAGGCCCAAGCCTCCAGGAATCCAGAGAGTCACTGTAACTCTTTCAGTGACTCTCTGGAAGACAAAGTGGAGACTCCATTAATTGAATATGCCACAAAGCCCAGATCCTAAGTAGCTCTCCTATTTCTCTAGCTGTTGTGAGTCTGGCTTCTTGTACACATTGGCTGGTGCAGCAATGATTCATTGCCTGCAAATCACAGGTTTGAGCTCATACGAGGAGACTGGATTATTCTAAACATAAAGGTACAACATCACTCCAGCTCCTCACAAGTGTGCTGGTATTGGATTAATGTTATCCCACATGAATGGGGATAAATATTAGTTAGGAGTTTATTGACTGAATAACGGAAGAAAAGAAAAGAGGAGAGGGCTATTCTAAATGATTAAAATATCCCTAGAGGCCTACTCTCATATGCAATGTGTAGTCCTTGATTGAACAAACCAGATGTAAAAGACCTTTTGTGGGACAATAGAGAAAGCTGAATGTAGAATGGGTATTAAATGATATTTGAGAACTGTCAATTTTATTATTTATTAGGTGTGAGAATGATATTATGGTAACCGAAAATGTCTTTAGTTTTTAGTATTGAAATACAAAGAATATATAATGACAAAATGTTACGGTACAACATCATTTACTTACTTTAAAATACTTAGAAAAAAATGAAGCAAATGTGGCAAACTGTTAAGTTGGTAATTTCTGATGATAGGTTAACAGATGTTCATTTCTATACTCTCTACCTTTTGATATGCTTGAAGTTTCATAATAAAACTAAAAACAAAAACAAAAATTTAACCAAGCATATAATCTTCGTTATGTGCTGGAGACATAAAAGTCAATGAAATGAAGTTTCTGCCTTGAGCTCAGAGCTCACACTCTGGTGGGGGGAGCTGTACAGGTAAACTAACAGTTAGATAAACAAACAATGTTTAGGGCACCATGAGAAACACAGCCAAGGCAGAAAGTGCCTGGGGAAGAGGGAAGGCATCACAGAGAAAGTGATGAAAGAGCAGAAATTTACCAGATGGCAGTCCAGGAAAGGGCTCAGCAAAGTTCTGTGTGACAGGATGGAGGGGGAGAGAATGCGTACGTGGGGGAGGTGGGTAACCAACTACAGAAGTAGGCTGGGGTGAGATCACAGGACCTTTTATGCCATGAGTGAGGACTTTGGAGTATGTGCATAGCTGAGCTGTTAATTTTTTTAACTGGGGAAATAATATGACCAGATTTATTTAGTATAATTATGATCCTCAAATGTTAGGGGGGACCTCCTAAACACAGAGTGCTGAGTCTCACCTCCAGAGTTTCTGACTCAGTAGGTCTGCGATGGAATCTGAGAATCTGCATTTCTAAGAAGTTCCCAAACTGATGCTGATAATGCTTGTGTAGGGACCACATTTGAGAATCACGGTAGTGGAGGATAATTCAAGTGCTGGAAGGGCAGCTGAACTTAAAGGAGAGACTAGAACAGACCAGACTCATGAAGCAATTAGAGCAGCCCTGGAAAGAGAAGTCAGTTGAGATGGCTGCTCTGCTGGTCCTTCTTCTCTGGGAAGGGCACCCAGAGGCCAATGTCCAGGTTCTGTGCCCTTATTCCCCTAACAGCAGCTGACTATTTAAGGGACAGATGCTGCCCAAAGTGACCAAACATGTTTTTTCTTCTGAGGATTTCAACCTTGAGTATAGAGATATGGAAAATGGAGGTAGTTCGAGCTGAGTCACCTTAATAGTCTTCCACTAGAGATAAGGTCTCCAAACTCTTGTCACTGAGGTCTTCAGAGTTGTCTTGATGCCTGATGGAGTCTTGTTTATTCAAAACATCCTTCAAATCTGTGAGCTACCAGCTATCTAGTACCCTTACAAATGGTTCCACCATTCAAGTCAGTCAGTTTATCAGTCCTTGACAACCAGTTTTAGGGACAATGGAAACATTCATTTAGAGGAAAAAAATGGTAAAGAATGAGGCAAAGCTATGTATATTTACTGAGAAAGATATCCATGGCAATATTAGGTTAAAAAAAAAATGATACTCAACTATGTTTATAGTCTGAGTGGAAGGGAGGAGGAGACTGTACATGTATGTGTGTGAACACACTCTACCTGGGTAATTCCAGGAATGTTTATAATGCGACAACCAACCTGTTAATAGTGGTAACTTTGGTGGTGATGGTAGTGGGAGGGAAAGATTTCTATTCTGCACAATTTTGTATTATTTGAATTCATTACAAATATGTATAATTTACAAAGTTATCATTTATAAAATCTGATACAGATTTTAAAAAGAAGAAGAGGGAGGGAGCTGGAAAAAGGGACTTTCTGTGGAGTACTTCCTAGCAGAGCCAGAGCAGAACCAACAGTAATAGACATCCTGGCACAGAGCACTCAACGAGCTATGTTGGTGTTTTCTGTTTAGTTTTTAAAAAATCCTTTATTTTCTAGTAATTTCAGATTTATAGAAAAGTTGCAGACATAGTAGAAAGAATTCCTGTACACCATATGCCCAGATGTCCCCCCCCCTTTTTCCCCTCCCTAAACTGTTTCAGAATAAGTTGAAAGCATGATGCCCTTTTACTCACTACAGTATAATTTCCTAAAAACAAGGACATCTCTTTGTTTTTCTGATCCAGGATCTAATCCAGAATCACAAAGCATTTAGTTGTCCTCTTTAGTCTCTTGGAATATTTTCCTCAGTTCTTGTCTTTCATGACCTTGACATTTTTGAAGAGTACAGGCTATTTATTTTGTAGCATGTCCCTCAGTTTGGGTTTATCTGATTTGCTTCTTGATTAGATTCAGGTTATGCATTTTTGGCAGGAATATCACAGAAGAGATGTGTGTCATTCTCAGTGCATCCTATCAGGAGGTACATGATATCATTTTTGTCCCACTACTAGTGATAATACCTTTGATCACTTGCCAAGTTTCTCAACTGAAAGATTACTATTTTTTTCCCTTTTTAATTAATAAGCATCTCATAAGGAGACATCTTGAGACTATATATATATATTTTGTTTCTCATCAAACTTCCACCCACTAGTTTTAACATCTATTGATGATTTTTACCTGAAGAAATCATTACTACTGTGGTTGCCAAATGGTGATTTGCAATTTCCATCATTCTTTCTGTCTTTATTAGTTTTCTAGTCTAAAGAAAAGCCTACCCTTCTTCCCTATTTTTCATTTATTCATTAATTCATTCACTCACACACCAGTACTGATTCATAGCTTATTTTATTTTATGTTTTTAGTCCTCTTTTTGAAGGTAGTGATTATTATTCTACGAGGCAGAAGAAATCAGACAGTATAGTGGGATTGGGGGGTGGGGTGGTAAAGTGATTTCCTCCTAAATTATCAGAATTATCAAGCATTAAACAGAAAAGTTGAACCAACACTGCTAATTTCTGTAAACAGTGGTACATAAAACAATATCCATAGGGAAGGAAGAACTAATTCAATTCTCAGGAGTAACTAAAGAGAATGGCATACTCTGCTAATGGCGAGGGGGTTTTGTAAAGCATTTATGTTCTAATTCATAGAGATTATGACTTGATTGAGCTTTAGTAAACAACTACTTGATTTCTCTGCAACCAAGAAGGCTTCTTCCATAAGAAAGTTAACGCTCCAACACCAGTTCCCTCCACTACAGTTGACTAGAACAAGCTAATAAATAGAACAAGCTAGTAAATTAATTAATAAATAAATAAGAGAATGAGTCTTATTCTTTTCTCGTACATGTTGTACTCAAACGATTTCCAGTCATAACAGTATGTGGGCGAAGATATGGGCAAGAGAGTCAGAGGTGGCTTAATTATACTATACTACATTCAAAAGATTTTTCATTCAACCACAAAAATGTATTTGAGTCTTCCTGCTAAGTGACCAAACACTGAAGTCTATTTTATTTATAACAAGTTTCTATTTATTTAATGTTGATTTTAACTGAAAATTCAATGTTCTTATTTAAAAAGTTGCTGAAATAGCATATGCTATTATAGACATTTTTAATAGCTTTACGAAATATAATTCATGTACCATAAAATTCACTCTTTTGTGTACAATTCAATGATTTTTCGTATAGTCAGAAAGTTCTGCAACCATCACCACTATACAGCTTTAGAACATTTTTATCACCCCCAAAAGAAAGTCTGTTTCCATTAGCAGTCACCCCTTATTCCTCCATCTCTCTCCTCTTCACTCACCCCTCCAACCACTCATCTACTTTCAGTCTCTGTGAATGTGCCTATTTATTCTGGATACTTCATATAAATGGCATCATACAATACCTGGTCTTTTCTGACTGGCTTCTTTTACCCAGAATCATGTTTTCAAAGTTCATCCATGTTGTACCATGTAGCAGGACTTCATTGTTTTTTATTGCTGAATAATATTCCATTGTACAAATATACCACCTTTTGTTTATCCTTTCATTAGTTGACAGACAGTGGCTTGTTTCCACTTCTTTGGCTGCTATGAACACTTGTGTACAAGTTTTTGTGTGGACTTATGTTTTCAGTTCTCTAGGAGAGGAACTGCTGGATCATATGGTAACTCTATGTTACCTTTTTTGAAGAACTGTGAAACTGTTTTCCAAAGCAGCTATACCATTTCAATCCCATCACCAATGTATGAGGATCCCAATTCTTTCACATCCTCACCAACACATGTTATTGCCTGTCTTTTTCATTTTAGCCATCATAGTAGGTGTGAAGTGGTCTCTCAATGTGGTTTTGATTTGCATTTCTCTATGCTGTTATATTTTAAAACATTTTGTAAAGAAGATAAGAATAAAATCCTTCTATTTTCATAGAGCACTTTGGTTACAAGGAAAGGAAGTAACCTGGGGACCACAAATCTTTCAACGTATAAAAAGGAATGAAGTCGAAATAACTTTTACCTTTGAGAAGTTAAAAACACAAGTTAGAAATACAAACTCTTTTCTGAAAATTATTGCTAGACATGTCATTCCCATCAGAAACTGGGAGGTAAATACACACTTTAGAGATATTCTGAGTTCTCAGGGGACCAAAATATATTTATGGTTTTCTGAATACTGTCAGCTTTCTCTTCTATAGGCAGCATAAAACATTCAATCAGATTAGAAACAGACTCTAGGCAAGGTATATACAAAAGCTTCCCTAGGACTCTGAAAACGACTGTTAGATTCAGTTGGAGCCTTAAAATGACTCAATGACAGGCCAAACAGAAACATGCATCTGGGTAATCTAACTGTTACAGTGGAGTGGATGGGGCTCATTCAGAGACAACAGTGTGAAGGGAAGTTAAAAGAAGAGCTGCATGTTATAAATAGAAAAGATGACTGGAGAAAAGGAAATGGGGGGGGTATCAATGCCACAATTTCAAAAATTCCTCCAAACTCAATACTATTTCTGGAAATGAATGAGAAGAAATTTTCTACCATTTATAAAATGTCATTTTTTTATGAAAGTGAAACTCCCAAGTGAAAGCTTGTGATGCCCATTTCTCCTTTTTTTTTTCAATTTTTAATTTTTATTGATGTCTTAATAGTTTATAACATTGTGGGGTTTTAGTTGTACATTATTATTTGTCTGTGACCATACGGATGCACCCCTTCACCCCTTGTTCCCACCCCCCGACCCCCCATCCCCCTGGTAGCCACCAACCAGTTCTCTCTGTCCTTGGGTGAGTTTATATTCCACATATGAGTGAAATCACGTGGTGTTTGTCTGTCTCTCTCTGGCTTATTTCACTTAACATAATACCTTTTAGGTCCATTGCAAATGGGACAAAAACATTTCTTAAAAAACAAAACTGTAAGTAAAGATCACAGAAGCGGGGAGCTGGTAGAGAACTGGGTCAGGTTCTCTGATGCTAAGGAGTAGAGGGTTATCTACATAAAGCCTGACATTCACAGAATTTTAGTACTGAGTTTTTTGGGGGACCTCCTAACCTAGTAGTTTTCAACCATGGGTAGTGTTCCTCACCGTCCCCACCTACCCCCCTAGCCCCTAGCCCCCAGCCCACACACTCCTTAGGGATATTTGGAAATGTGTGAGGGTGTTTTTGAGCTTTTACATGACTGAAGACCATTCTGGCAATCATTGGGCAGGAAGCAAGGATGTTAAAGTCCTATAATGAGCAGGACAGTTCCATATAAGAACTGTCTCATCCAAAATGCCAATAACTTCCAACGTAGATGAAGAAAGTAAGATTCAGAAAAGTAGAGTAATCTACTTAAACTTCCAGTCAACTATTGGTAGAATCCAGATGAGAATTTAATTTTCTGACTCCTGTGATTGTGTACATGTATGTGTACATTACAGTCCTGTGAAGTTCCTTATTTTACAAAGACTTCATTATTTTCAGATAATAATGGAAGTGGTTGTTCTGTTTCCACTGCGCTGAAATTTAGGTAGACATGGGTTCCAACTGGGAATGAACAAGTGAGGAGAAGAATCCGTCAGATGTAAACCATATTTCATACTTTTCCTAAATAAGGGCATTGCTTGCAGAATCATCAGGGCTGTTAATACAACAGCCTGTGCTGCTGGGTCACTGCCCACAGAGAAACTATCAGACCAATTACGCGTTGTTCTTTTTCTTAATCCAGCTACCTCAAAGTGCTGCCCTGGATTTACTTTAGAATAATCTGATTTACTACTCATTGTCCTCCTTGCCTAAGCAGAGTCATTTGAAAAGAATGTGTCCCTCTCCACTGGTAATATATCTAGATTACACTTTAAGAAAGAGACTCTTTCCAAGGGCTCTCTGTTAGGTATATGTGGCCATTTGATTGAAGCCGGGCTACGAGTCCAGGCACAATTTCTTGCTCCTGGCCCAATTTAAGCCTTCCAGTAAGCATTAGGTTTCTAGGTGTCTTGTATTCCCCTCCGGTTTTTAACCCCTTGAATAAAAAAAAAAAAAAAAAAACTATATAATTTTGTTTCTAAACCAGATGTTCTATAAAACACAAAGAAATTTTATCCTGCTTTGAAAGTTTTAGTGACACAAAGGAATATGCCTCCATGTCTAGCCTAGAATGTCTCCAGAGTTGTCTCTGATTTCAAGCCTATGTAATTTCTCCTCTGATAATATTTTGTAACAAGCTCAGGTCTCTGAGTGTTATACTAGAATAAACTTGACCATGATAGAGAAACCCATTATCATCCCTCACTAGCCATCCTGGGTCTAAAATAAAAGGATTTTAACATTTCCTAGTGACGAGGCCAATTTCTAAAATACAGTTTATCCTTGGCTTCACTTTCATTTGTGCGAACAAACTGTAGCACTCTAATTCACACCCTCTTGCCACTAAGTCAGACGCTTGTGGTGAAAACTACGAAGTGGTTAAGGATGTATCTGTTCCAACAACAAAATGAGGAAAACCTCATTTCTGCCCCCCAAACCCAGAAGGACTAGAAAAGCAACTAGAAGATGGTCCTGGTGGATACTCTTCCACTTATTGGTGAAGACAGCAAGAAAACTGCTTCTCCAGAAGTACCATCAGCTATAGTTAATGACAGTGACAATTACAAAGGAGACACCCCAACTCAAGGTCACAACCAATTTTGCGTGGAACCTCCCCCCAAATAAGGGGCTTACATTGTGGCAATTGTGTGGGCTTTGAAGTCTGACTGCCTGCATTCAAATCTACCTCCACTGTTGACCTTGGGTATGTTGTTTAACCTTTTTGTGCCTCAGTTTCCCCAGCTATAAACTGGGAATGATAACAGTCCATACTTCATAGAGTTGATTGTAAGAAAAAAATGAGTTCTTCTTGTCAATGCTTAGATTAATGCCCAGCATATGATAAAAAATTCTGTGGCCCAGTGCTCCTCAGCTAAGGAGCTGCTCCTCCTAAACATGGAGTGATAGTGGTTTCTTCTCCTTTGGACTTTCTGGAAAGGTACTTCTACCACTTGTAAAAGAGAAGGATGAGATTCATACTCAACTCTGAGATTCCCTCAACTGGAGGAAGCAGCAGGATACCTTAGCTGCTGTCTGAGCTGATGCTGTGTAGTTTCAGAGAATTCTTTTATTCCACCTGGTTTCATTTCCCCCACAGGAAGCTGATGTGTGTCCTGCTTCTCTTGCTCACTTCTGTTGGTTCACACAGTCTGAGTAGCTCTTGAGGGACTGGCTGGTAACTGCAAAGATTGTATCCACTTTGTAGGCGAATTAGGTAGAAGTACTTCAGGGGTATCTGGGTCGCCATTTGACTTGACCATCCACCCCAGCTAAATTTATCTCTTTTCCACTAAAGCACACTTTTTGTTAGCCAGCCACCCCTGTGTACACAACCATGCCCTAGGAGAATCTGCTTTGTATAGAATAACTATAAAGTCATGACAGAGCCTTTGAAGAAGCTATAAACTCAATCTTTAACATGTCAACAGAATCAGAGTCAAACAGAGTTTATTTTCCAAAGGGTTGAGAGGGCATGATTGTTTGAACTTCTGCCACTATGTTCTCAGACTGTCCTGAAAAGGATGATTGAAAGACCTGGGCCCTGACAATGTTAGAAAGGGGATGCCTCCACTTCAAGCACGGTCAGTTACCAATTAAAGTAGTATTTTACAGTGACGCTTTGAAATAGATAATATTACGTGGAAAGAAACATAGGCCAGAGTGCAGATGGTTTCTTTCATTCAGGAATCCTGACGTTAACATTTTTACTCTAAGGATTTTGAAGGTAAATGGGTCAACTGTTCTGCTAGGGATAAAAGCATCTCTTGGAATCCTTAATACACAAATACCAAATGAGACTGGTGTTTCCAGCAGTCCCTTTCACTGTATAGTCCTCATGCCTCTTCCTCTCATGTCTCATTGTTGGGACAATGACTGTACCCATAAGCATCCCCTCCTTCCCCTGAGGAAAAACGCAGTAGCTTCATGACTGCTTTTCACTCCTGCTACTTGCTGAATGAAGGCACTCAAACAAAAGGCGCTCACAATGAAAGCTTAAGAGGAAGGAGACCCTAGGCAACAGTTTTCATTTGGTTCTGTTTTTGACCCTGAGAAGATCTTGAGATGATATGGGGCAAACTTACAAGCACACTTTTGATGGTCCACATCTGCTTAATTTTGGCCCATGACATTCTAGTCTGATGTCTGTCACTCCACTGGACACCAGAAAAACCTCAGAATTTTGATGGCTAACTTCACTTATTTGGAAACCAACAAAAAGGTTCTGCCTCAACCATGTACTTCCCTGTACTTGTCCACAATCTTATGGCTGTCACAGCAAAACTTTCAGGGATTAAAGTGATAGCCTAAGAAATGTAGGGTACAATCCATGCTGTGTCAATGTAAATGATTTCTAGGTTATATAATTCATCTCTATAAAGCCCAGATTATGGGCTTAAATCAATGATTTTGGCACTGAGGAAAAAAGAAAACTAAACAGTAAAACTAACAAACAAAAGAAATCACAACCCTATTTTTAGCTATAGTCTATATTACTAAGACAGGCCAGTCTAGAAAATACATGCCTTTGGCCACATAGTATATCCAATGAAACAGTAAGGGTGTTTATGTGCAAATTCATTACCAATTACAACCACAAAAATAGCTTAAATCTTTTCCTAGTGATGACAAATTGAGAGCACCACTTTCATTTATCAAGGCCATACACGTGCTCATATAACTTGTGCAAAGTACAAAACCCAAGACTAAACTGGGAAGGGAGGAGTTTCTAAATACTTACTAATTACATATCCAATATGTCATTAATAGATGACTATACAGGTCCTTCAAAGATAAAAGGGTTACTGGTGTTGAGACTAGAGTTTCAAGGATGGTGTTAGCTCTTCAAGGAAAAGACTAATCATACTAATTACACACTAATCTTCTAACTACTGAAAAAAGGAAACAGATCTGCTTCTGTATCTAACACATATTAGGAGAATACCAGGCAAAAATAAGATAACAATGTGTGTATGTAAATACTCTATGAACTCTGAGATATGTTGAATGATTAACAATGTGCAATATAAAGAGTCTCAGTATCATAAAAACCAAGTATTTCTGTGTCTATGCAGAAAAGCATATGAAGAATAAATCCTACTTGTGAGGTAGGCAGGCTAAGAGAATGCATTTAACACACTCTTCTTTTAGGTTCACCTGAAGTGCTTGTTAGGTCATTTGAGGACCCATCTTAACTTTCTTTATGTGCTTTAAGGATCATTCTGCAAAGTTTACTTTAAGTCTTTATTAGTGGCTCATGTAGAGGAAAAAAAAAAGACAGGGTTGGGGACAGGACGGTGCTGATATAAACAAACTCTTACAATTGAAAAAAGACAGTTGCCTAAACTTTCCAAAACCGTTTTGAAAAGACTTCCAATTAAAGATCAGACAGAGCCCACAAAAGGCCTCCAAGTATATTTTTTACAGCCCTGTTTCTGCTTTGCAGTTTTTTAGCAATGAACACTCCTTCTCCCAACAGGATCCAGGGCATAACCAAGTTTAGGTAATCCTAACAAAGTTAAATACCAAGAGGAAGTGGAAAACATGTACACTCTAGTTATTGATTTTTAAGCTGCACAACAGGAATAATGGTAATTCTTTAGAAAGAAAAGATTACATTTAAAAATTTAAAATGTTTGCAGAAGTCAATCAATTTATATCTTCAACTTTACTGAGGATAAAAATGAGTGCCATCTACACCAATAATAATTTATTTGGTCCTCAAAGTTACTAATTAACACCACTGCAGATACATCAATCCATAGGCAGGGAATCTGTTCGCTGATGCAGTAAAGATACAGAAATAAGGAAAGGGGGTAGCATTTGCTCCTTAAACCTGTTTTAAAAAAAAAACTAGCACAGACCATCAAATGGCTTGCAAGCTTTTCCAACTAAGAATTTGGGGCTTAGGCACAAGTTAGTTGAAAAGAATGTAAACAGTGAAATCCAAACTTCGGAAGTTCACTGCAAAGTACTTCCTGTGCTGCACAGGGAGCCAAAATAAAGTGAGTCAAAACGGATCTCACCTCTGAGCAACTTCAATCAGCGCTCTTCCTCCACTCTAATGCATCACACCTCAAGGCCACTTACTGGTGATCTGAACAAGGCTAAGACTGAATTTATCCCTCTCCACAAGTCTCGTCTAGACAATAAACTTTAAGGCATCTCACTGGCTGCTAAATAAAATAGTTTATACAGAATGAAAGTGGGGGGGGTCTTTGGTTTTAAATAGATTCAACTGGAATCTGAAGTGGAGAAAGACACGTGCATGATTAGCTTGATAGAATAAAAGGGAAATGAGGGTGTGTTTGTTGGGCTTACAATATTATGAAGACTTTATAATATTAAGGACAACATTGTAACTTTGTTTCCCCCAAAAAGCTACAAGGAAGGACTAATGACTCAACTTACTGTTAATTACATTATAATACAAATCAATGTTCAGAAGTACTCTGAACCCAGGGGAATTTGGTATTCCACTGAAATTATTTCAAAATCAGTGTGTAGGAAAGGAGACTTAAGGAATAAAAATTAGTCCTTTGTGAAGTTCATCACCACTATCAATTATCAGAATTTTTTTGTGTGTGTGAGGAAGACCAGCCCTGAGCTAAAATCCACTGCCAATCTTCCTCTTTTTGCTGAGAAAGACTGGCCCTGGGCTAACCTCCGTGCCCATCTTCCTCCACTTTATATGGGATGCTGCCAGGGCATGGCTGCCAAGGAGTACGTCCGCGGGCGCCCGGGACCCGAACTCGCGAACCCCGGGCTGCCAAGTGCGAACTAAACCGCTGCGCCACTGGGCCGGCCCATATCAGAATTTTTTTTACCATTTATTCAGTGCTAGTTGCTTTAAAAATACCTATATCTCATTTAATTTGATCCTCTTACCCTTTGAGATGTGTATTGTCAACAGAATATTATGATAACTGGTTACCAAGAAGATACACTTTCCTTGCTCTCCTCTTGGCGTTAATTTAGAGATTTAGTTCCTTTTCACAGGTACAAACATTCTTTGTTGTTGTCAGTGCCATAGAGTCGATTCCGACTCCTAGAAACCTTGTGTACAGCGGAGCAGAACCCTGCCCGGTCTTTTTGCATCATCCTCTCACTTTCCAGCACTATATCAGACAATGCTCCAATGCTATTCACAGAGTTTTCATGGCCAATTGTTCATAATTGGATGGCCAGGTCCTTCTTCCTAGTCTGTCTTAGTCTGGAAGCTCTGCTGAAACATATCCAATACCATGGGTGACCCTGCTGCTATTTGAAATCCCGGTAGCATAGCTTTCAGCATCACAGGAACACGCAGCAGCCACAGTCTGACAACTGACAAGACAGGTGGTGTGGTTCCCTGCCTGGGAAATGAACCTGGGCTGCAGTAGTGAGAGCACCAATTCTTAACCACTAGACCACCAGGGCTGGCTACAAACACACTAACAACACTTAACGTTATGCACAACTACATAAAACCACCCTAATACATCAAATACAGAGTATATTTTTAATATCAGTGAATTAAAATTCATTTTTAGGATTAAGTATGTTTTAGAATTTGGTGAGCAGCCCTACAGATATAACCAAGACAACAGAGTGAAGTGTTGGAAAACTCAACATCTTCCTACTATAAACTATAGTAACACCTACGTAACACCTAGGACGTCCCAGAGCCTAAAAGCCTTTCTCCTTCATTAGTTTTGTCACTCATTTATTTAGCATTCTAAGATGTGTAAACAGCCAGATTCTCTTTCATAATCTGGTTGTTTGCTTTTTTTCATTTTTTCATATCCATGACCTGTAATCTTTTCTGACTATTATTTAATGTTCCTTTATTTGCACATTACATTGCCTTCCAAATGAATACCAAAATTCTATGAAAAATTATACTGTTCTATTGTGTGAATTCTAATTTTTATTCCTATTTTTGAAAGTATAGAAACAACACTTTTATACTTTGCCTGTTTTTGCTCCTTTGTTATGAACTAACTTTCTGCTTGAGGATATGATGTGAATTCCTTTCCATCTATCCATCTAAACTTATTTTCATTTCCCATAATACACTTCCAAATTTACTCTTCAAGTTCTGTGTATTTATTCATTCATTTACTTTTGAGTGATGTCTTATGTAAGGCAAATAAAGAACAAAATGGATTAAAATGATTCAAAATATAAGAAAACCATTGGTTACCAGTTTACACTAGGAATTTTCTACCCAACTGCATTTTCTGGGGACATTATTAGGATCTTTTAATTTTAAAACATTATCTTTAAAATTAACTTGTACAATGGCTAGAAAACAAAAACTTACATACTTTTATGCAATGTCCAGTGGTACCATACCCAAGGTATCCCTAAATTTTTCAAATTGTTCTCTATTGAAATTTATCACTATATTTTTAGAAAAGAAATTTTAGTCTTAAAAATATATTCCATGGTTTATTTTTCTGTAAATATTAGCCTGTTTAGACAGATATTATTATTTTTAAGCTTCTAGATTAGTTAGCCTAATCATGTTCACTAAAATGCTGTTTTATGTCTTATTCCTCCTATTCTCATATTTATAATGCATTAGACATATATTTTTTCATATTCTGGAAGCATTTACTCTATTTCTTCTCCCCTACTTACTTTTTTTTTTTTTTTTTGGTGAGGAAGATTAGCCCTGAGCTAACATCTGTTGCTAACCCTCCCCTTTTTGCTGAGGAAGATTGGTCCTGGGCTAACATCTGTGCCCATCTTCCTCTACCTTATATGTGGGACACCTGCCACAGCATGGCTTGATAATCGGTGCACAGGTCCACTTCTGAGATCCGAACCTGCAAACCCTGGGATGCCGAAGTAGAGCACATGAGCTTAACCACTATGCCAAGGGGCCAGCCCCTCCCCTATTTATTTTTACATATAAAAAAAAAATCATTGACTATTTGTATTTCTCCCATTTAATTTTTAAAAAATGCTTCCATGTTATAATTATTAAACATCTATTAAAACAGCAAGAAAAGTTTGCATTTAATTATAAAGAAAGAAAATACTTCATATTATATATACTTGGAAGGAAATAAGAGTATAATAATTGATAAATTCCTGTCAAAATACTTTATTCCACTTTAAAGTGGGTAAGCCCCACCCCCACTCCCCAAAGCTTTAAAACGCTCTAATGCATTCCAGTTATAGAGTAAGACAGAGTTTCAGCTTTGTGGACCAAAAGTTCAAATCTGTGTAGATGATCAGAAACATTAAGCCAGTGGCAGGGAGCTCTGTAGCCCCTAGTCATTATGATGGTATGATCATTCAGTAAGAAGTAAAAGAGTGATTTTACAACAAAGACAGTGATTTAAGGCACCAAAATGTGCTGCACTGAAGAACAATCAGTAATGTAGATGGCCCAGAGAGTTGAGATCTTTGGTTCTAAAACTGGCTTGGCTCCTTAGCAAAAGGAATCCTAGCAAATAACTCATTCTTTGCACTTCATGTTCCACAAACACTAACGATATTCTCTACTTTCATTTATAATAGAGGCAAATAGATTCTCAGCATTTCTGAAATACCTGAAGAACCATGGAGCAAGGGCAAGGTCAACATGAGATAGCATTTTTAAAAAGGAGTCTAGGTAAGTTTAAACAAGTAGATCCTCAAAAGGTCCACAATGCAAAGTCTGAGGGCACTTTCACATAGCCATGTAATATGTGATGAACTATTTTACCTAGAGAAGAGCTGGGCGAACTTGAGATTTCCACATATACTTGTCGTTGGACTAAACACCGGTTTATGTGTGAGAACCTGTGCTTCTTCCAGCCTATTTCGTTGGGGACAGAATGATGCTAACATTTCTGCCTACTTTTCCTTCTTCAAACTTCTTTAGGATTTCCTTTACTAGCATTGCATTTTCCAGTTTCCTATGTGAATGCTTAATAGATTTCAGTAACCTACTTTTCTTCAGGCAAAGACTAATTGGGAATTTAGCAAATTCCGCACACTCATCTTCATTTGTTTTTTCAGAACAAGTTTCAAATTATGTGCTGCACTATCCTAGCAAGGTTTTCTAACAATCCAAAAATGCAGGACCATCATACAGAGAGCAGAGCAGAGCAAACAAAACAAAACAAAAATGGCTATTTCAAATTTCTTTGAGGGGCCTAGCTGGACTGAACTGTTTTGTCAAGCCCCAAAGTGCATGCAGTTGTTGAGAAAAAGAAAAGAATCCAACAACCTTGCATCATGGCAGACTGGCACAGGCACAGTCCCCAACCCAGTGATGTCAAATGGCTGCCTTAAAACTCTGCAAGTCAAGAGTAAGCAGTTATAAACAGATTTAACAGATAAACACTAGATTGGACTCATGATCTCATCTGGCAGCCCTGCATATTTCCCATCCAAAAGTCCCAGCTGGGATCACACTAATTGGGCCTCTTCAACCACTTTGAGCAACAGGCTAAGAGAAATTTAGGGAGAAATTTTTAAAACTGATAAGAAACATATTGTCATGACGCCTGGTGAGGGGGGAGCTGAGATAGGCCATCTGGATGCTTATGTTTGTGAGAAGTTTTGTTTAGTGGAAATAATTCACCTAACTCACAAGCTGTATAAATATTAAGATCAAAAGTCCTAACTTGCACAACCTGTCAGGAAAACCTGTGATACAGGAAACAGAGACCATCACAGACTTGTGTGAAACTGAAGCCAAAATGTCTTTGTGTGGTCAGTGCCTGTCTCGACGGCACTATTGTCCCTGTGGACTCAAGAGTTTGTACCAGCATTTTATGGCTACGTCTTTGGACTAAGAAAATACATCCACGATATAGGTTCACATTTAGAGTATTACAAGTTTTTTTGCTTGGTGAGTTCCCTTTACAGTTTTGGAAGTGAATAATACCCCTTTTTCACAGATAAGAAAGCTGGGATAGGAATAATGAATTAATTATACCCGACTGTTTAGAAAGCTCAGTAGTTGGAGAGCTCAAGTTATTCAACAAGACTGAAATCATGCACAAGGCTGGAATCATTGGGTATAAGTAACTGTAGTGTTTACTTCAATGACAGGAATTTATGGAGACGGAAAAAGCTAAGTTTTTCTGATGATATCAGTTGTTTTTCAACATGTGACACTATCAAGTACCTTTTCAACGTGCTTTCTTACAAACTATTGAAGATTTTTCTAAAAATTCCCTTTTTGCCACACACACACTGTTGAATCAATCAATTTCTTCAATAATCAAGAAATAATTTAATACCATATATCCTCAATTCCTCTTCATTTTTCACTTATTAAGCTTCCTTTGCATAGGAAGTCTGACTGCCATCTTTTTTCTCTTCAAAATCAAACTGCTTTTCACCTCTTTATTTCAAAGTCTATTTAGACCTTGAGAAAATACCTTTCCTTCATATCTTGTATGTTGTATATAAAGAAAGAAACAAAACATAAGTCTTATCTTTTTTAAAATGAACCATCCAAGGGTTGGGTTTTTTCCCTCCCTTCTTTTATTAAAAAGTAAACTATTAAGGGTAATACAGCTCCATCAATTAGAACTGCCATTGCAGAAAAGAAATGTTACTAATCCCTGTTAAAAGAAACAACATTTTAAGTCACATGTGATTGCAAAAGAACCCAAATCTACCAATGAAATCAGTCAAAAAGTATTTATTAAGAACTCAATGGAGCCAGACCTGATAGCCTAGCAGTTCAAGTTCAGTGTGCTCTGCTTCAGCAGCCCAGGTGTGCTTCCCAGTTGAGGAACCACATCACCCGTCTGTCAGTTCCCCTGCTGTGGCGGTGGCTCACATAGAAGAACTGGAACGACTTACAACTAGGATATACAACCATGCACTGGGGCTTTGGAGAAGAACAACAAAAAAAGAGAACCCAATGATTACTTCACACCTACTAGTATGATTTTAATTTAAAAAACAGAAAGTAAGTATTGGTGAGGATATGGAGAAATTGGAACCCTCATACATTGCTGGTGGGAATGTAAAATGGCGCAACCACTACAGAAAGGCTTGGAGGTTCCTCAAAAAGCAAAATATACAATTACCATATGACTCAGCAATTTCACTCCTAGGTATATACCTAAAGGAAGTGAAAAACAGGGACGCAGATACTTGTACACCAATGTTCACTAACGCATTATTCACAATAGCCACAAAGTGGAAACAATCAAAGTGACCATCAACAGATGAATAAACAAAATGTGGTATATCCATGCAACAGATTATTATTCAGCCATAAAAAGGAATGATGTTCTGTTATCTGCCACAACATCGATGAATATTGAAAACATTATGCTAAGTGAAAAAGGCCAGACCCCAAAGGACAAATATTTCAATATCTAAAATAGGCAAATTAGACAGAAAGTAGATTAGAGGTTACCAAGAGCTAGAGGGAAGGAGAAGTGGGGAGGTTTTACTTAGTGGTTACAAAGTTTCTATTTGGGATAATGAAAAAGTTTTGGAAATAAGATAGTGGTGATGGTTATACAACATGGTGAATTTAATTAATGACACTGAGTTGTACACTTAAAAATCATTAAAATGGTAAATTCTGTTATATATTTTTTATCACAATTAAAAAAAATAATGTAACATACCAAAAACCTTTGAATTGTACACTTTGTTTATTTATTTATTTTTTTGGTGAGAAAGAGTTAGCCCTGAGCTAACATCTGTGCCCATCTTCTACTTTATATGTGGGATGTCTGCCATAGCATGGCTTGACAAGTGGTGCATAGGTCCGTGCCCAGGATCCAAACCTGCAAATCCTGGGCCACCAAAGCAGAGCACGTGAACTTAACCACTACGCCCCTGAATTGTACACTTTAAATGGGTGAGTTACATGGTATGTGAGTTATATCTCAATAAAGCTATTTTTAAAAAACCCAGTGGACTTGGGGGTGCAATGATAATTAGAGATCACTTAGATCAATGAGTCTAGTTTGAGAACAAAGCAAATTACTGTGCTAGCCTAAGCAATGTTTAGTTGTGAAGGCAATTTGTAGTGATGGACATAGTCTGATTACATCAGACTTCTCTAGTTCTGATACAATACTTTGTAATAGAGCCTATGATAAAACCTAGCCCAATAACAACTATTTAAAATTAGGGAAGGAGAAATATCAAAACAAAAGGCACATATACTCAAGAGTTCACACACAACTTTTTAAAGTACTTTAGATGAGCAATTCCCAAATACCAGTGTAAGATGATGCCCATTATGGCAAATGTACACAAGCAGGGACCACGACGAGCCTGTTGATCTGAAGTGCTAAGTACAAATCATTTATTAAAACATGATTTCAGCTAGGCAACAATGGCAATATTAGGTCTTCACAGTCGGTAGGAACAGCCAGAGACGGTTTATCCCCACCTCTCCTCAGGATCTTTACCCTTAGACCTGCCCAGCTTCCTGTGCTTCTTCTTAAAATTTCCACAAATCAAACTGTCACTAAACTAGGCTCTCAGTATCTCTGTCTTTGGTTTACATTCCAAAATTACAAACAAACCCTAAAAAAATTTGATACTTTGGATTACCACCTCCTGTTTCCATTAGCATGGAAACTGGAAAACTGCTGCTACAGAAATTACAAATGTGTGTGAAGGGTGAAGGATAGGTCAGATATTTTGCTGTCAGGTAAAGAATGGATGGGGTTTTTAATCATGTGGATTAATGGGACCATAGATAACCTGAAGGGAAGTCTGGCTTTGGGTTATTTTCAGCTTCATTTTACTTTAGAAGATCTGAGTAACCCCCTGATAAAAATTCAGTTACCACTGAATTCAATCTGAGCATGTTTTTTCATAAAATTATCAAATTGACTGAAGCATAATCCAAAATGGAAGAAAATAAATGGATTTAAAAACCAGTCATTTTGGGAAAAGACTAATGATTAATACTGATAACTGAACCAGATAGTAACCAAGACAGAGAAATAATAACAAGAAGAGAAGCTCCCAACATGGAGAAGTGATTCATGACACTGTGAACTATTCTATATAGAGGGATTTACTGGATTGAGGCTTAAGTTTCTCAATAGTGGAATAAAACAAAACATTACAACATGGAAATTTTCCCCCAAAGGAATGTGAGGAAAAGCTTTAAAAGAAGCCTGGACGAATGACATACGAGGAGAAAATTTTGTAATGGCTACGAGCATCGTATGTTTTTAATTCACCAATTAGAAAAGATGACCCTGAAAAGAGCATAATATATTGGGTCATAGAGAAGATGTGTCAGCATCATGATTAAGTACATTATCCTAAATGGGCCCATTTTCTCTGCAGAGAGACGAAACCCTGCTCCATGGTCACATACCAAACTTTATCGTGGCCATTTGTCCTGGACAATGTGAATTAAATAGCCTGTCACTGCCACCAGAAAAAAGGAAGCAACATTCCATGGACCAAGCAAGCAGCAAGATGTTGTATAAAGTAGACAGGACTAAGATGCAAGAAGCTTACTCTAGTTGTAGCTCTAAACCTACACTTCTTGACTGAGCCATTTATCCTTTTCAGGTCTCAGTTTCCCTAACTATGACAATAGGACGGTTTCTAAGGTACAAAGATGTCTAATAGTTTATATATATATACAAAAGTTAAAAATACCAAGAAAGAAATCAACCAGGAGCCCAATAAATGCCCTATGCTCACAAGTTAGTTCCTGAGCAGAAGAAAATTCAGGTTTAATACTACACGGGTAAATGTTAAGAGTTAGCCTTAGGGCCACAGAACAGAACAGAATTAGACCTGTTTTGCTTGGAGTTCTTCCCAAGTTATTAATACATGGCAGCAAACAGCATTAATGATTAAGGGAGAGAATGCTGTTAAAGGAAGGCTTGCTGCCAGTGAAAAACGAAGAACTGAGCACAAAGAGAAGAACCTAAAACTAGACCTCAAGACATGAAAGCACAATGATCTGGGGCCTAGTGGCACAGGGATGGGCTTAAACACCTCTATCACTATGTTATAGCATGGCTCAATACCTGATATTTGTAATGCGAGCACCAAGACAAACTGAAATTATGTTTGCCATACTCTACTTAGTAGGTAAGGAAACACAGTTTATGACTATGACCCTTTAAAATTTTCAACAATAAAGTTCTGTTAAAAAAGAAAAGAGTAAACCTAGCCCAAAAGAAAACATTGCCTTCGTCAGAGGAGAGAAGTTACTATAAAAGCTTTTTGTTCTTCAGACAGTGGATCAGTGACATCTTTACAGAGAGAGCAGAGATAAAAGGCAATGGAGAGCCCATTCTGTGAACAAGCTTCAACTGCTGTTACTTCCTTTATAAGAACAATGAAAAGAACGTGGTGAAAACTTCATCTACAACTTAGGAAAACATATAATGTAACTTTGAAAGAGTCAGAATATTTATTTCTGCATTTAGAAAGATGCCACCTGGTCAGAATGAAAGAAAACACTGCCTAAATAGAAATCATGGTTTTATTTTTATTATTTTTTTTTTAATTTATTTTTTTTGTGGGGAAGACCAGCCCTGAGCTAACATCTGTTGCCACTCCTCCCCTTTTTGCTGAGGAAGACTGGCCCTGTGCTAACATCCGTGCCCATCTTCCTGTACTTTATATGGGACGCCGCCACAGCATGGCTGACAGGCAGTGCGTCGGCAGGCGCCCGGGATCCGAACTCGCGAACCCCGGGCTGCCAAGCGCGGACTAAACCACTGCGCCACCGGGCGGCCCCTCATGGTTTTATTTTTAAGTTTAAAATTTGGTTATATTGAGAAGTATCAATTTATGTATCTTTGTAATGCAAAAATCATAACAATTTTTATATCAAAACACTTGATTACACACCATGCTTCAGTGTGTACCACTGGTGTTCAACATATAACAGGTTTACATTTTGTTCTGTGGGAGAGGAACAGAGTGAGTAAGCAGTTATTCTGACCAAATGGTCATTTATCCAAATCCAGAAATATTCTAAACTCCTGGATTCCTAAGACATTCCTGTATGTTTTCATGAAAATCCAACAACAACAAGCAAACCATTTTTTCTGAGAGTGTACACATTCTTTTTTCAAAGCCTAAAAACCTTTCAAGATTGTGTCACAACGACATCAGTATGCTGAGTAAACAGACTCTTTGGAGGCCCTTTCCCTTGGGCCTCCAAATCATCAGATACCAGGTTTCTCCTGGTCCTCCTCAGCATGATCTGCCATGGCACCCAGGTGCTCAGAGGAGCAGCTGGCAGGGGCACCTGTAGGTTCCAGGCAACACAAAGGCCAGCAACAAGTTCACAGAAGCCTACACAATGACACTCAGGTCTTAACCAGTCAAGTGGCCACGTACCTTTCAAGAAGCACCCTAAACACTTTTGGCCACTTTAATCAACCCTCACAACCACTCAGGCCAACTGCTGGAGCAGGATGGAGCCAGACTCTTCACTGAGACTCCTCACCTGAGAATCAGTCCTCAGCATCTGGAACTAAATTCTGCTTCCTTCTACCTTCTCTCTGCGTGGTTCCTTAAGTTGTTTTGTTTTTCAACATACCAAAGGGGAAAACTAGTTACTAAAATCAAGCTGGTAAAAGTCTCACAACATATGGCGACAAGATGCCCACAAACCATATACAGGTATCTCTACTCAATGACAGTTGACTATCATTTATTATATCACAATGCAGAATGTCTTTAGGGAAAGCCATATATGCAAGTTTTTAATCAATCAGAATAGACTATGACCTGTTTAAAAAAAAAAGCTACATATCTAACATGAAAATCTCATGAGATTAGGAAAGCAAAGATTTTGATCTACTCTTGGCTCAGGCTCAGCCATTGAGAGTATAATGATGGCCAAACTAAGCTGTATACCACCATGAGATGGGATTGGGCTGAATTAAAATAAGATCCACATCATCAGGTCTTTTGAGCATTACAGTAAAAGCCAGAGAAAAGCAAAGTGTTATTTAACACTTTGCACATCTGACCACAATTCTAGGAAAATCTCTTTAGAGGACTAATCAAATTGATAAATCCCTGTTAGATTGTGCAGTCACATTCCCTTCATTTGATTTCTGGTCCAAAGAGGTTCTATTACTTCCCACCATCTCATAAGGAAACGTCCAGTGATTACATCATTAGTACTTACATTCAAAGCATTCTTTGCAGCTTCTGCTTCTGAGCGACTGTCAAAACTGACAAAACCTACGGGCTGAGGAAAGAAAAAGAAATATGAAGGAAAATAACAATCAGGGATGTCCATTTTTCTGGGTCAAAGGTGATGTCAAACCGAAGAGCTAAGATAAGGAAATGACCACAGGCAAGGGGTAGAAACAAGAAAGCCAAGTCCAGAAGAATCATGACTCAGTGGTTTAGCCAAATTTTTAAGATGAATCAAGTGGATTGTGAAGGTGGTTCTTCAAGGGCACAGCTGTGGATTTGGAGAATCATAAACAAAATCAGGAGTTGGAAGGTGAGCAGCAGTGAACAAGGGAACAGAGGAAAACTTGGGTCGAGAGGCTCTACTTTCCTAAATTCACTGTACCTCAGTTTCTTCATCTTTTAAAATGGAAAGAGAACTGTATCATCTTTTGGTACACTGTAAGTGCAAGGAATACAATGACACAGTAATAAAAGCCCTGTACTCTCACTGTATGATCAAAATTATAAAATGAACATTTCCATCTCAAGTCCCAAGGGATGCCTTTAAAAAGTCCTGTGTTTAATTAGGCGTGTAAACCACACTGTTCTAAGTAAATAGACAGGGTTCATAATCTCTTTGGACTCAGTATTTTTCAGTCCAGAAGGATGCTTGCAACATAACTTATTTCTGATGAACCAGAGATTACCTTATTGAGATGAAAAGTGATTGAGAGCTGAGCATGCTGAGTGGTCAGCATAAAAAAAAAAGAAAGAAAAGAAAAGGCATATAGCTAAAAATTTTCAGAAGCTTGCAGAACTATCAGCAGCACTGATTACCACTTCCGTTCTGCACTCCACTCTAGACTTGGGACTTTGCCTGTGGTTATTAGGGGTTTGAGAGAGTATGATTCTTCACCATCAGATACTCATAGCAATTGTGAAAGTTTGCCTGTTTAACCTTATTTTAAAAAAAAAAGGAAAGAATTAGGAATAAAAGTAAATTTGGATAGTAACTTATCATTTCTTTTGAACATACAGATCAATCCCAATATAACTATGTTGGATGCATTACATTTGCCTTCCTCAGGGATAGTCCCAGACACCCTAGCTGGAGACTATGGAATTACAAATCATTTTCCTGTGCTACTTCCTAACGGATCTCACCCTTAATTTTAAAGCAACAACAACAAAAAAATCCAATCCTAATGGAAATAAAAAAGTAATGTCGAGCGCTAGTAACATTTTTGAAGAAAGTCAATTCAAACTTATTGTAGAAGTGATCATTTATATGCAAGTCTGAAATTCTTACCTGCTTAGATGTGAGCTTTATAAGAGAACCCTCGTAGCCCTGAAAATAAAGAACCAAATTTAGACAATAAAAGGAGAAGGGAAAAAAAGCAATTGTAATAGTATCTTGCTCAATTAAAAATGAGTCCTTTATGACTATCAACTAACTCTCCTCACAAATACCTCTTAACTGGGAAAGCAAATTTACACACACACACAAACACACACACATGCGTACATGCCTTTGTTTGCATAATACTTGGGGCCTAAAACAAATCAAGCCTGAAATTCATGCATTTATCTGTGTTTCTTTTCTCTTTTTTTTCTCATGAAGTTAAGCAATGGTAGGAAAATGGGTGTCTCTGTCAACAGCAGATCTTTTTCATTTTATAGAACTAGGAGAGGGAAGGGGGTAAATTTAATAAGACAGGAAGGTCAGAGTATATCCTGCCTTGGTCACGTATCTGCAATAAAATAACAACAATGAAACATTAACAACGTAGTAGGTAGAACTTATTAATCAAAATTTCAAAACTGCCAGGGAAGGTTAAGCAGTCAGTGATGCTAAATTTTGTTCAGTTCTCTTGGTTATTTATTAAAACAGCCAAGTCTTCATATTGGTATTCTGATTGGGACACACAAACATTCCCTGTTGGCTTTTTACTCTAGCTCATCCTGAAGGAAGACAGAAACACTCCCTTTCACTCCCTCTCTTCACCCCTCCTGGCTCCTCAGGATAAGGATAACAAAGTGTGTTTATTTCTGAAAATAATCAATGGTTGGTGGCTTGCACTGATAGATGACACAAGAGGGGAGAAAACACCACTTGACATGATTGACCACCGCACAGATCGGTACAGAGACAGATTTGCAGACTAGGGTCAGCCTCCAGGGACTTTAATTAAAAGTCGGTTGTTCGGAATGTACCAGGGTCCTGACTTTAGCGTTGGGGTTTCTGGGCAGGATGTTGGGATTGATTCATCCTCATATCTTCCCAGCAGAGAACTATGTTACCAATTAGCTACTGTAAACATTTCACCTCAAAGGCCTTGAGCTCTTCTGGCCAGAGAGGTCATGATTCACAGCCCCTGCCTCTTCCTTTTTCAAGGTGCTCTCTCTGAAAAACCTGGAGGTTTAAACACTCTGAAGGCCTCAGAGGCAAAGGACAAATGGATATATCACTCAAGTAAAACACCACTGGTAGGGATATATTGTGCTCTCAAGTCACAAAAAAAGAAGCAGTATCACATAACAGTTCAGAAGAGGGATGGCAGAGTCAGACTGCTTGGGTCTGATTCTTGGCCCTGCCATTTACTGTGTGTGTAAACTTGAACAAAACGTATACAACTGCTTGAAGTTTCATTTTCCTCATTTGAAAAAATGAGGCCAACCCACTGTAAAAGGATTGTGGTAGGAATTAAATGAGATAATTCTCATGAGGCGTTTGCTGGATGAATCTCTTTCTCTCTATACATACAAAACTTTAACACTATTTTGTCCATTAAGAAGATCAATTAGCTTAAAAAGTCCTCATCCTACAAAATGGACAGATCAGTAAAAATTGCAACCCTGCAGAAGAAACTCAGGAAATTCTATAAAGTTGGCATTCTTCCCACAACACCTTCTCTTTCTTTTCCACTTCCTCTAAGCTAACCTCCTGTCTAACCTTTCTTTTCCCTCTGTACTGTCATCATTATTGCTGCATTAACGGGATGGCTGTCAGAAATGAAGTTATGTTCATTCTTACACAGTGCCCTCTTGGCACATAAGCTAGACTCTATTTTACCTTTGTTGGTTTTAACTGGCTGCCCCCCTCAACCCTCCCTCTTGCTTTCCTACCCAGCTGTTTTCAGCTGTCACATCCTATTCCCTTTCCAGAAGAAGCTAGATCCTGTCCCTCAACCTGTCTTTCCTCTGTGACTGGGGTCTTGCTGCAACCAGGATGAATCTTTAACCAGAAATCAAGGTGGTCCATCGTCTAATCATAAGTGTGCCCCAGACCAGGCATTACTGCTAACATGTCCTCATCGACTAGCTCAGACACAGGCCCCCAGGTTTACTCCTTGGGTGCCAAGGCCTCCAGCCCACATTTTGCCCAGTTCCAACTTTCTCCTCTTCAAGGTTTCTCCTTGGCAGCATGGTTATTTCAACTTCAGTCTAATTTCCTGTTAAGTTTTCAATCCCAGCAACACTGAGATAAAACAAAGTAGTTTTATTTCAGTAGTCACAATGGACAGGCAACTGCATTAAATATTTCACTAAGCACCAGGAGAGATTCCCCTCAACTCATACCAAGCAATTCTTTAAAATTTTGTTTGAAATTTAGGATATTTTTCCCCTGGAAAAAATAATGGTATTAGGTTGCTACTCTAGTTCATAAAAGCCTATTTAACCTATTATATATCTCCAAAGAATAGTATTAACAGCACTATTTCAACTAATAAGGAACCTCCTAGGAATAGGGCTTTACTTAAATTATCGCATTTGAAACATAAATACATAATCAGTAATTGACAATACTTTTGGTGATGTGTACTCATAAGAACAACTTCAACTGGCAGAGGATAAATGGAGAGGACAATAAGGCTGTTCTACATGGAACAGAGACGGATGCGTGTCCATATCAGTAAAAGACTTGTCTAGATTAGCTGTTGGAGGGACAAAAGGCAGTTTCAGTGTTTCCTAAGTGAGACTGTACATTAGAACTGCGTTGTTAAATCTCCTTTACTCATTAACCTTTTGAAAATATCACTTTACAGGGTACTTTCTCAAACATTTCATTCCTTCCTCCAAAAAGCCCCCATGAAGCTTATGCACACTTTTTGTCTCCTTTTACAATTTCTGAAAGATAGAAAAGGTACCTTAAATGGTCTAAAAAGCAGATAGAGCTCCCGAGGTTTGATATCCAGAGGGAGACCACTGACAAACAGCGTCCGGACCTGGAAAATAAATGTAAGAAGTGATCAAGGGAGTGAACAATCCAGAGACTAGCTCTCATTTGATATCCCAAAAACACATTTCTTCAAATATTCCATGACTCCTACCTAATTCGTGCTCTTTCCATGACACAATGACTACTTTAATGTTAAGATGCCATTGAGACCACTTTTGAATATTTCTGGGTGGATAATTCAGAGTGAATTACCTCTAGCTGATTTAAATTTACAAACTGACTTCTTTCCCAACTAGCCATTGCTTCGTTCTAAAAATGTGAGGGGAAGAGAAGGTCCATATAATTAAAATATTAGCTTAAGAAAAAAATGTCATGAGGACAGTAAATCTACCACTCCTTTGCTCTAATCAAATGAACATAGGATATGGTTCAAAAATAAAATTGAAACAATTTTTGTTTTCTCCTGCTTATCACTGCTTCCCTCCTCAGCATTAATAATTACAGCAATTTTAATAAGACTAAGTTTATTAAACAATTCAAACGAACCTAAATAGTAGCCAAAAGGCACAACTCTGCATCTGCTCAGTTCCAAAACAGCGAGGCAGACCTCACTCATCTACACCTATAAGGCCTAGGGTACAAACTATGTGCTTAGTGTCTACTAAAATACAGAACACAGATGACATACTTCCAGCTGGGAGGATCAGAGAAAAAACACGTTAGAATCTGCATGGGAACTTAAAGGATAGGCAGGATATTCCCACACAGATGTAATAGGTGAGGTGGAGAAGAGTCACAGGCAGAAAAAAGCATTAACCGATGCCATGAAGAGGGGGTTAGCACAGTGTATTCTGGGAGAAGGGTGAGCCAAAACTGAACAGGTAGCTAAGCATCAAACCACAGGGGACATCAAAAGTCAATGGCCCAGGAATTTAGCCTTGATTCAATAGGCAAGGAGTAACCACTGAATTATCCTCACCCCATTTTGTTTCTACTTATTTATTTTAGAGTGTTTTGTGTGCCTTTAGTCAGTTCCCTCCCCCCAGCTTTACTGAGATATAATTGACATAAAACATTAAGTTTGAGGCGTACAACATGTTGATTTGATACACATATATTGCAAAATGATTACCACCTTAGCTTTAGCTAACACCTCCATCACGTCACATAATTACTATTTCTTTTTGTGATGAGAACATTTAAGATCTACTCTCAGCAACTTTCAAGTATATAATACAGTATTGTTAACCATAATCACAATGCTGTGCATTAGATCCCGGAACTTATTCAACTTCAATCTGCAAGTTTGTACCCTTTGACCAACATCTCCCCATTTCCCCTAGCCCCCAGCCACGGGTAACCATCATTCTAACTCTGTCTATGAGTTCAGCTTCACCCCCACCATTTTCTATTCCTCTTCTCTACTCAGGGTGATACCATATGATCAAGTTACTCATTAGAAATCATGCTGCTTCTTAAAGAAAAATTCGATGCTCAATTGTTAACCATGTATAAAGATGGAAGATTTTTCCTCAGTGAGAAATATGGAGAATATTTTCTAGAATCCTAACATTTTCCATCGATTCTGGTTGTGAAGAAGCACAAGACCCTTTAATTGATCCAGCACAGTATACAGTAAAATGTCATGCCATTTGCAAGTAGGTATTTAATAAACACTATGATGATATACATAAACAGCCCCAGAATCAAGAATACCCTACTTTATTATTTGCTCATTCATTCACATTATAGATAGCTTTATTGAGGTATAATTGATATATAATAAACTGTATATCTTGTTTACAATTTGGTAAGTTTTCACATATGTATAACCTGTGAAACCATCACAATCAGCATAATGAACGTAGCCATCATCTCCAAAAGTTTCCTCATGCCCTTTCAATCTTCCTCCCACCCTGTCCTACTATCCTCATCCCCAGGCAATCACTGATATGCCTTTTGTCACTACACATTAGTATGTACCTTCTAAAGTTTTATACAAATGGAGCCATAAAATATGTATCCTTTTTGTCAGGCTTCTTTCACTTTAGCATAATTATTTTGAGATTCATCCACATTGTTGCATGTATCAGTAGTCTCCTTTTTATTACTGAATAGGATTCTGTTCTATGGATACATCACAGTTCATTTATCCATTCACTTATGGATGGGACACTGGGGTTATTTCTAGTTTTTGGCTTTTACATATAAAATGGCTATGAACATTCATGTATCAATTTGTACAAGTCTTTGCATGGACATATGTTTTCATTCTGTCTTGGATAAATACCTACAAGTGAAATAGCTGGATGATATGGCAGGTATATGCTTAACTTAAAAAAAACGCCCTACAATTCCTTTTTTATGGTCCAGAATATAAGTGTTCTGTGTGTACTTAAAACAAATGTGTATTCTGTTGCTATTGGGTGGAGTGTTTATAAATGTCACTCAGGTTAAGCTTGTTGTTCAATATATCTTTTGCCTCCTCCCTCCTCCCCCAACTTTGCCACGGATAAACTCTTTCCAAGGAACTTTATCAAAGCTGCTAAGGCTGAATTACTGACAACTGCAAAAGACACAGACGATGAGGGAATCTTGTTACCCAGTGTGCCCTCCCTGCCATCCACAACCCTCTTCCCACAGTCCAGAAAGTGAACGCCATCTGTTCTACTTGGCTGCTCTGGCCAGGACAACCTGGGCAGAGAGGTAATCCCAGCTTCCATTCATTCAGATTTTTAAGTGTCCATTTTATGTCTGACACAATGCCAGATGCTGACTGGATTACAGAGATTTCCATGGAAATAATATGATAAACAGATCCTATGTTTTAAACATTGGAGTACCTTTTGTCCAGCAGGGAAGCTTAACTATGTGACAGGTATCAATTAGGATTTGGGGAGCTAACTAAGGAAATAAACTACCATTTATAATACTGTTCTAAAGAAAAAGGCTTTACAACTTGCAAGTCAAACTATTTACCAACAAAACCCAGTAAAAATCTGAGGATTATCAACAAAAGATTACTTGATATATAAATTAAGGTTCAATTACATCCATAAAATGTAATATTATGCAACCGATAAAAATAATGTTCAAGGAGAAAGTACATAAGGTTTGTTTTTTTTCTGTAAAACAAAAGCCAACCCACATGTATTTGGAAAGGGGAAAAAATGTCTTGTAGGATATATATACCAAAATGCTTATATTTATAGGATTTCACCCTGCGTGGTGGAACAATAAGTGATTTTAATGTTTTTTATTAGCTTATTTGTATTTTCCATCTTTCTATAATAAGCATGTATTAGATACTATAAGTTTAATTTGTTAGGCTGAGAATTACCTAGATTTCTGTATTACTTTGCTTTCTTTAGGGAATTATAAATAATGTCAATATTTAAAGCAATAAAAATTGTCAAGTTTATGGAGGAAACTCTTTTTTATGTAAATATTTCAAAATTAAAAGTGAGAGATTCTTATCTTAGTGTCAACAAGAAACTGTTCTACATAACTCCTGTTAGGCTTAAGTTTGCCACTCACCCATAGATGACAAGAGGTTCAAAGCAACTCTGTTTTGTTCGCTGAATTAGAGGCAATTAACATGCCTGGCATTTTATTTACACATGGACAAAACTTACATTTTCTAGAATCTGGTGAAGCCCGTTATTGTCTCAGAAACCTGCCAGAATATCTCATCTCCCATTGAAGAGATATTCTCTCCTCTGACAGAGCAGATAGACTGACTAGGAAAAATGATTCTTAAATACTTACAATATGAATTTATGAGCACAACTAAAGATCACTTAAAACCAAGCGCTTGGAATCCATGTGCTTTGAATTCTTTCTAGACCTCCTCAGACTAGGAAACTTCATTAAGTTAAAAAAAAAAAAAACCCACGGATAATGAATAGAAAAAACTCTCCCTGAATATCTAATTCATGCTTTTCTATGGTGACAGGGACCTAGAATCATGGAGATATTTGAAAACATTTTAGTTTCCCTACTCTTCTCACCACCAGACTTTCTATCCCAGCCATTAAATAGCAAAGCATTTCTGGGTTTTGTCTTTGCTATGTCTATAGAAATCACAAAGGCAAGACATGATTCTTGCTTACAGGGAGCTTACTGTCAGTGAAGGAAACAATGTGGCAAACGACCTGTGATAACAGAAAGCTTAGTTCATTCACAAAGGAACCAATTAGAACCCAAATAAAAGTTTGAGAGACCCCATGACCAGATAATCAGAAAAAATGTCCCCCAAAATAACAAGTGAATGATGCCAAATGAATTCTGTGGCATGTCAGTCATTATTCAGGGCAGCCCTTAATTCACCAGCAGTGTCTACGGACACAGATGTGCCTGGCACTATGCCTTCACCATTGCAGATGTTTACTGTATCAGACACATAGGGAAACACATTTCTTAGTCAAGGACACAACATGCCTCATAGAAAATTCAAGACATGAAGCTGCTGACAGCTCTATCCCAAAGGGACGCTAATGAATTCTGTGGATGTACCTCCAACTTCATTTCTACCCCAAGAGGACTGAAAAAGAATAAGTGCTAGGAGAAATTGTCCTGCAGAATCCACAGTTACATTTTGGATAAAACTAGCCACGTGTTCTTAAATGGCACTGCCAGCTCCCACTGGGAAAGATAAGCCACATTTCAGTGACTGACTTCTAATTTAATAAACTCGAACACAATAAGTAAAGTCATTGTGTCAGTCTTGAGCTTTCCCGGATAGAAAGGCCAAAACAGGCCTTGAAATGGAATGGTCCTGCCTTTAATGAAGAACACATATTATCTTGCAGGTAATCTAGACATTAAAATAAACTACAGACAAATGCTTATTAATTTCAGTACATAGTAGAGAATAATCATGCACACTTTTCAGCAAGTGGCCGCACGTGGTAAACCCTACAGTGTCCAAAAACTACGGGCATTTTCTACGTATGTTTTAGTTGTTCGTAAAAAGGTCTTAGGGATCATCTCTGGCTGCTCTGAGCTGATCTCTTGAGGTTCCTCTGTAATTCATAGGAATTGGGAAAGGCAATTTCTCATTTCCTAACGACTCATGAATAACTGTATAGTCACTCGTTTGAAACATTCTAATGAGTAAAACCCATGGGGGTGCTTCTATGATCATCTATCCTATGCAAGCTTCCTCTCCATCTACCACCTTCTTAACTGTACAAATGTAGACTCCAAGAGAAACTTTCAAATGTGCTCTATGTTTAAATCATTCTTCTGGAGTAACCATTCTTTAAAACATACAAGTCGATTCACAGATAGGATCTTTCACAGGGCGTTTCAGAGTTTGGAGGCTCTTTTTTTGTAGTGTGGAGCACAGTCCTATGCACAGAGTACATATTCTATAAATATCTCTTGAATTATTTTAGCAATCTGCAGAATAACACTGTGTATTCACAGGAGACAGTAAGTGTTTGCTTGTCAACACCTTTGGTGAGGACACAGCAAACAAAATGCGGCAACCACATTTTCCAGTCACAATCACATCAGTACAGTTAGCATGATACCAAACAATAAAACACTCAGATGACAAAAGGCAGAAGAGATTAACATTATAAGACAAATTTAGAAGAGGAAAAAGAGAAATGAAACAAAAAAACAATCAGAATCAAGGGAGAAAAATGAAAGACTGAAATCCAACGCCCCAAAAAGTCAGAAACAGACCACAAAAAATTCAGGACTGTACACCCTTTAACAAGGACAGAGTGATCAATATACGGATGCTAGTAAAATCGCTCACATTTCAACTGATGCTGATTGAAACATACTTATGTAAAAATAAGTCCAATTTCAACAAATGTAAACGAGTAATTTACAAAAGGCTTTTTGAAAAGATTTGCTCAGACTCACTAACCTGCACGTTTAAAACAGTGAACAGATATCTATACATACTGACATAGAACAAGGTTCCTGATTATTAAGCAAAAAAGTAAACACTAGAAATCGCCAACAATCCCAGTTTAATTCTTTCAGTGTCCTTGTAAATTAGAACATGCCCAAGTAAAAAAAAAAAGTTTGAAAGAATGTATACCAAATTACGTATATGTTAACAGTGGGGAGGGAAGGTGGCATTACAGACAACTTTCATTTCTATATTTATACATTTTGGCATTTAAACATTTATAAGATTTTTTTAAGAGAATAAACACAAGCTGAAATACACCTCCTTCCTTTGAAAATATAAATCTTGGGTCTGCCTATCCATTTGGTCCTTAGAAATTCTCATTTTCCTGCCTGTCCTTGCTCCATGGGGACAAGCTTGATCTAGTAGAAATAAATACCCATCCATGAAACTTGCTTCACATTTCAATTCTGACTATCAGTGTTTTCTCTTACCTTAAAAATAAAATCTAACCAAAAAAAGGGCACCAACATCTTTAAGGTAAGGCCCTAGGAGCAGGACCATCCTGACTTCAGCTAAAGGGGTATTCTTGCTTTATGACTACTCTACTTTCCACTAAGACAAGAACAGAGGGATAACTCACTCTCTAACATCTAAGGAAGTGCCATCTCTTAGATGGCCACGAGAGACCATGTAATATAAACTTGATTCCAGGGAAAGAGAAGTTAAAAAAGAACCCCACAGGGGCAGACTCAGTGGCATACTGGTTAAGTTTGTGCGCTCCACTTCAGCGGCCCAGGGTTCGCAGGTTTGGATCCCGGGCACAGACCTATGGATCTCATCTCATCTAGCCATCTAGCCCATCCTGTGGTGGCATCCCACATACAAAATAGAGGAAGATGGGCACAGATGTTAGCTTGAAGCCAATCTTCCTCAGCAAAAAGAGGAAGACTGGCAACAGATGTTAGCTAAGGGCCAATCTTTCTCAGCAAAAAAAAAAAAAAAAACTGAAAACCTCCACATCTCTGTGCAGCATAAATCCCATACGGCTGAGTTGTGTTAACACACAAGGTAGGAGTTCCAGAGCCCTGTTCATTAAGTTTTACACATTGGTTAAACTATTTTACTCTTTTTAAATAAGGCATAAATGGATTTAGTTCTTTGCTTATTTTGTAAGTACAAGCTGAAACACTAAATTGCAAGACTGAACCCTGCTGAGGAACGCTGGTCATCTCATTTCCAAAGAAAGCTTTGTTGACCTGCTATGATTTCCCATTCATGTCTTGCCACCATTACCACAATCATTAAAGTGGTCTGCTAGGCTTTTAATTCTGGCTGCAGCTCAGTAGAAACTGAAAGGCCTTTGGTCACACTCCAGTTTTTTGTTGGCACTGGCTTCAAGATGGAGCAGGTGGTCAAGTTCCTTTTTTCTGACAAGGGCCACCTACTGGACTTAAAGACTCACTCCTCTTTTAGCCCTGGGAAGGTATGTTTTGGTGCAGGAGGCCAGGATGCTACAGACACCAAGGACTGACTAACCACAGGATAAAAGGGTCACTACGCTGTTATTATGGACTCCCAGGTTTGTTTTAGTTTTCAACTGATAATGCTCTTTTCTTTCTAAAGGAAAAAGCCACATAATTATCCACAATGCACACTTCCCTATTTTTGAGGGATCCACTAGTGATATCCCAGTGGATTGTGATATTCAGTTGGTTGACCCTATCTATAGAATAACCAAATTTATACCCTTATTTAGGGCCCATGGAAACCAGGGGTCCCTGTGCCAGCGTGATCAGAAAGTTTCCAGTAGTATCAGAGAAAGAAGGAAGACTCACGGGAGCACATGTAGAAGAAACAGGAATGCCACATTCCATAAACTCATATATGCAGGGCTCAGAACATGCACAGGGAATTGGGACAGCAAGTTAGTTCTAGGTATGCCATGCCACTATGTTCTTTTTTATTTTTTGCTGAAGAAGATTCGTGCCCTGAGCTAACATCTGTTGCCAATTTTCCTCCTTTTTTCCCCCCAGTTGAGGAAGATTAGCCCTGAGCTAACATCTGAGCCAAGCGTCCTCTATTTTGTATGTGTGTCGCCGCCACAGCATGGCTGACAAGTGGTGTAGGTCTATGTTTGGGATTTGAACCTGAGAACCTGGGCCACTGAAGCAGAGCACGACAAACTCAAACCACTAGGCCACCGGGGTTGGCCCGCGACTCACTTCTAATGAACAGAATATGGCAGAAGTGACAGTGTGTGACTTGTAACACTAGGTCAAAAAAGGCCCTCAGTAGAAGCCTCTTGTGGATCATTTGCTCTAGGGGAAGCCAGTTGCCATGTCGTGATGATACTCAAGAAGCTGTATGGGGAGGTCCACGTGATAAGGGACTGAGGCCTCAGACCAAAAGCCATTGTGAGTGAGATATCACAGAAGGAGATAGTCAAGTCTGTCAGTCCCAGTCAAGTCTTCAGATGATTGCAGCCCCGAGTGAAGATGTCTTCACTGCATCCTCATGAGACTCTAAGCTAGATCCACCTAGCTAAGCCACTCCTAAATTCCTGACCCTTAGAAACCATGAAATAAATGTTTGTGTTTAAACTGCTAAATTTGGGAGTTGCTTCTTTCACAGTTGTCGCAATGATTAAATAAGTTAACTGATGTAAAGTGCCTAGAGTTCAGTGCCTGTTTCAGAGTAAGGGTTCAGAAAATGTTATCTATATAAAGGTGGTTTACAACATTCAAAAAGAAGATCCATTTTCATGCTCCAAAAGTAACTCTAAGAGCAGCTACAACTGACAATGGTCTCGTGCAACTGTTAGACATATGCTTAAAGTAGGCAAGAGAGAAAATAAAAATAAGTTTGCATTTGCATACTAAAAGGAACTAATGTGCACAAGTTTCAATAGAAGTATTTTCCACATAACGAACCCTAACAGTGTGACTCAACGTCTCTTCACTACCATCTCTCTTTCTACCTCTTTAGAAGGCCATAAGCGAATCCCATTCTGGCCAGCACCCCATCCTCCTGCTGCCCATACATCCTCTTAAGCTCCTCTTCTCTTTCCTTTCTTTCTTGTTAACTTTTGTCACGTCAGGAAAATCTCTCCTTTCATTCTATTCTTGAAACTTGAAAAAGTATCAAGGCTGATAGGTTTAAGCATTCCTATCAAAGAAAAGGAAAAATAAAGTATTAAATTTTGAAGTGATGTCAGGCAAATCATCAATCTCTAAAATCTTCAATTAAACTTGGACATAATAACACCTGCCCTCATCCTACCTCCTCTGAAGGGAAAATTAAAGTATGAATTAACTTCTTGATTAAGTATCAGTATTCAAGGTATGTTAAAAGTATATTTTACAATAGTCCCAATTTGTTTAATCACTACTTTTTATTGTATATGATATTTTAGCTACATTATACATTGATTAATATCCATAACTTGTTAAATCATCCATTTGATTAATATCCATACCAGATTGTATCATCTCATATGATACAAAAATAATGACAATACCAATGCGGGCGAGGATGAGGAGAAACTGAATCTTTCATATACACTGCTGATAGGAATGTAAAAAGGTAAAACCGACTCTAGAAAACAGTTTGGCAGTTTCTTATCGAACTAAAAATGCAATTACCATACAACCTAGCAAACACTGCACTCTTGGGTGCTTATCCCAGAGAAATGAAAACTTATGTTCACACCAAAACCTGTACCCAAACATTCATAGATGCTTTATTCATAACAGCCAAGAACTGGAAATAAGCCAGATGTCCTTCAATGGGTGAATGGATAAACAAACTGTGGTACACCCATACCATGGAATATCACTCAGCAATAAAAAAGATTAACACAAACAACTTGGATGAATCTCAAGGGAATTATGGTGAGTAAAAAACTCAATTCCTAAAGGTTACATACAGCATGATTCCATTTATATAACATTGGTGAAATGACAAAATTACAGAGATGGAAAGCAGATGAGGAGTTTGTAGGAGTTAGGGCCAAAGCAGGAGTGAGGAGGAAAGTGCATGTTATACAAAGGCAATGACAGGGATCCTTGTGGTGGTGGGACTGTTCTGTATCTTAACTGTGGTGGTGGGTACACAAACCTACACATGTGATAAAATTGTATAGAACAAAATATACACATGTGAAACTGGGGAAATCCAAATAAAATGAGTGGATTGCATCAATGTCAATTTCTTGATTGTGATACTGTGCTATGATTTTATAAGATGTTACCATTAGGGAAAACTAGGAAAGAGCACACAAGGTCTCTCTATATTACTTCTTAGAACTGTAGGTGAACCTACAATTATCTCAAAATAAAAAGTTTGGTTAAACAAATTTAAGTGTACCTTAAAAAACTTTTTTACATAAATACTTATATAAACATTAATCAAGAGATTTACATCAGTTGATAAAGCTAGGCAGTGAAGCTATATAGTTATGAATTCATATGCCTTTCTATTTTAAAGTCCTAAAAGATTGATCTTTTTCCTATTTTTTCATTGATAAGACTCAGTATTACAAAAGAAACCAGAATGAAATAGATGTCTTTTTGTAAAAAAAGTATATTTTACTCAATTTATAATTTTCCTGATTTGTTCAATAACTACTTTTTATTGTAGTATATCTTAGTTATGTTCTATTTTGATTAATATCCTCATCTCATTCCAGATACATCTCACATGATATAGAATATAAAAAATAGCAAATATATAAATTTAAACTATTCTAAACTACTAGAGGGAAAAGACTATGAGGATCAAGCCCAGGGAAGTCCACAGAGCACAGATTAAATATAAAGGCTACATTTTATATTAACAGGGATTTGGTGAACTCACTACTAAGAACCACCCACTTTTCTAAACCTGTTGCTACATGCAAATTCATTCAGCCAATACTTGTTTGCATTTAAAATACCACAAGACTGAAATGCAAATTTTTGGAATACAGCCTACTTTAAGTCAGCTACTTCCTCTATTTTATAAACTAGTTAGTTTACTTTAAACACTGCAAAGCCCAGTCCTTATAATGTGTTCTTCCAGTAAAAAATCACCTCCTAGTTCTTCCAGTCATAGGAAATTTCCAATTCCAGAACACATTCGATATATGTAGGCTACAAGTAATAAACCCCCAGTGTACTACAGGACTACCTCTCCACCAAGACATATTCGTTCAATTTGATAACTGCCTGTAATTATGTCTGTTAACCATTTACATGGTCATTTAAATCAAGTAATATTAAGTTTATATATTACTTATGTGTACGTGTAATTATGTAAAGGGACGCAGGTCTCAGAAGACTTGGCATGATTTATAAGTAGGACTGGATGTGTCGGCTGGGAGCAATGAAAGATATATAATGAATGTCAGAAAAAAAGAAATGGTGAGGTTTGAGGTTGAGAAATAACCTAGATTAACAAAAGTAATATATGCTTTTCAAATGGATCTAAAATATTTAAAAATTTGTTAGATATTTAATCTAGGTTCCCAAAGCACTGTAACTTTTTGACTTCTACAATGAAAGGAAAAGACAACTAAATTAGTGGTTTAAATCACATTTCTGCTCCAAAACCAGCTGTTCAGGGCTTGGGCAGTGACCTCTCTGAACCTCAGTTTCCTTATTGATAAAATGAAGGTGTGGAATAGTTGATCTCCAGGTTCCATTCCAACTTCAGAGGTATAGTGAAAGGAAATGCTTTTGGTAAGGCATACTGGGGTCAAAGGACCTAAGTCAGGAAGACCTAGTTCTTGCCACTGAGAACTTCTCAATCAAGCCACTGAAATATATACATTTCATTATATATTTATTTAAGTATATTTAAATTGTATATTTTTATTTATGGTTCATATAATTAATAAAACAGAATAACATCCTGAGCCACAAATTTAAAGAATTCAGCAGAGTTTTCAGTGCTAAAGAAGGTACATGGGCTCCAGAGTTACTGATGTGCAGTCAGTTCATCACAGACATTCTGACCTAACCGTCATGATTAAGTCTATTTGCACTGGTTTTTTCCTTGTGAGAAAGAATTATTTAGGAAAGCACAGTGTTTAAGTATACAAACTCTGAAGCCAGACTGCCTAGATTTGAATCCCAGGTTCAACATCTACTAGCTGAGTGATCTTGGACAACCCGTTAATAACTGGAGCCTCGGTTTCCTCATCTATAAAATGGGAGGTACATATAATAAAACCTACCTCATAGGGTTGTGAAGAGGATTAAATAAATGAATATTTGTAAAGCATTTAGAAAAGTGCCTGGCATATAGCATTATACAAGTTTTTGTTAAATAAGTAAAATAAATATAACCCCTCAATTGCTATCCAGTAACACTTTCTGCCGGCAGGGGCAGAGTGAACACTCAAGAATGAAATTATTCAAATCCTAAAAGTTAGGACTTCGTTTAGCCGGCTAAAGATACTTTTGAAAGTTACCCAAAACAAAACAGTTTTTCAAAAATAGCTATTAAGTTGAAAAAAACATGACCACTGAACAAACTGCATACCACTTAAGAAGACACAAATATTTCATTATTAATACTGACTTCCCAAAGTATTGGAAATACTATTATTCACACATGTCCACTACCTTCACTTCCTTTCAGGAACTTGGAATTCCTTTTCAAGGTTTAACATGTGAATGAGAATATGCATTTTTAATATAACGTGTAAAGAGCACAAACAAAACAGTACATTTTACAGAAACCAGCTCAATATTTTCCATTTTGTAAATTTCAAACAGCTCAGGCAGTTTCCAAAACTGTCCTCCTCCAATAGAGGAAGAATTCTCAAAATTGTCAGAACCTGGGGGCATGTGAAGGATCTTTCAGAGCAGACATGACTCGGCCTGTCAGTGATCTCCCTGGAACCTGGTGTGCCAGCCTAGCCCTGGCCAGAACACAGGTTAAGATATGCACAGCCAAAACAGTTCTCACAGTGCCAGAGTCTGTGTTCTAATATGACCAAATAAAGATACAACCCACATCCCAGCTATGCTGTTCTTTTGTGCCAAAACTTCTCAATCATTCTTCCAAATGGCCATATCTAAGCTATTAATTAAAGCTACTTTATTCAGAGCCTAATGGAAGAATTCCCAAAAGTTTTAAATAGAATATAAAACCTCACCAGAAATCTAAAAGACAGTATGCATATATATTGAACTACAATATACCCATGACTTTCAAAAACTCTTTTTAGTATGGTTAATGCCAAATACCACATGCAATATGCTTCTTTTGCTAACTAAAATCATGTCACAGGTATTATGAACCCAGGGAAGAAAAAAATGGATCCTTAACCTCACACCTCAGCCCTTCGACACTATCCAAGTGTAAGCAGTGCTTGCACAACTGGCCTATAACCCTCAGATGACCCTCTAAAGCTAGCACAAGCATCACTGTTTTCCCCAAATGTCTTAATCTGTACTAGAGTATACATACCATTCATCAGAAATTTTAAATTTATTTGCAAAATCATCTTATGGCTCAAAGATATTAAAAAACAGAATAAATACACACAGACATACACATATACAAACACACATATTTTGATTTTCGAAATGCATAATAAAAACACACACACAACAAAATTACTGCTTTTCTAACCTCACAATCAGCACTGCTAACATGCACCAATTTCTTCCCAGTACATCAAAACAAAATTCCAGAACCCCTAGCCTTCAAATGTTCCACAATTATGATTCCCTCCTCTTCTCCAACTTTTCTTCCCTGGGCTCTACTGAGTCAGTCTTGACACCACATCTTGCTTATTCCTGGCTAAAAGCCTTTTTTTTTTTTAAATAGTTATTCTTTTTGTGTAGAAGGCTCACTGCTTGACTTAGAAGCCCAAATTAAGTTTCCCCCTTCTCCAAGGAAGAACCTTTGCGTGACAGCTCCAATTTTTTCCTTCTTTCTTTGCTGAACTGCTATTGTACTGTCTGCACCACAGTCATTATGTCTTACTCTGTTCTCACAGGCTTTAGTGAAGCCCTTTCCAATTAAACTATAAGTTCCTTGAGAGCAGGCATTGTATTTTATTCACCTATCACTATAATCTTGAATTGGGGATCTAAATTTCCTCAGATTAGGGATCTAAAGTTTCCTTCTACATCTCACATTTAAGGATGACATACTCACTTGGAGAAGGCCATACCTGGGAAGTATTTAAATTATTTCACAGAAATGGTCAGATTTTAATTGAAAGAGGAAAAGGTTCCTTTTCTATCTATCCATCCAAAACAATTAAGAATTTAAACCCATGAAATGGTTTATAAAGTATAAGAATGTGATATCCCAAATTAGGTAACATCACCTAATTTAATCACGATTTACACAAATAATAGATTCAGTGATTTCTAAGACAGTACCCTTAAGTATTTGATAATTTATCTTTTGGTCTTTTTTTTTTGGTGAGGAAGACTAGCCCTGAGCTAACATCCGTTGCCAGTCCTCCTCTTTTTTGCTGAGGAAGACTGGCCCCGGGCTAACATCCGTGCCCATCTTCCTCTACTTTATATGGGACGCCGCCACGGCGTAGCTGACAGGCAGTGTGTCGGCGGGCGCCCGGGATCCGAACCCGCGAACCCTCGGCTGCCAAGTACGAACTTAACTGCTGCGCCACCAGGCGGCCCCTATCTTTTTGTCTTAATGCTCATGATACAAGGATTACTCTAATCCTAAAGTAGAGATCAACACAATTTGTTTCTTTCCAAAAACCAACTCTCTTCTGCGAAGTTCAGAAAGGACAGCATATGAACTATTTAATTACAAGGAAAAGAGAGCATATTTCTCCAAATAATAATAATTGTAAAAATAATAAAAGTTTACCTCTGAGGTTAAAGCACATTCAAGAGTTAAATGTGAAGAAAAGGAGTTCTGGGATAAGAAACGGCAAATCACATATTTAACCCCTCCTCATCACCACCCTCAGGCACACCTGTGTTCATGCACCTTCCCCTCAAGTATTCCTTGATGCTTCATCATTTCACCATCTTAAATCTTGTTTCTTCCACATGCAGAATGAACATAACACTTTCCATCTTTATGATATTTTCAATTGATTATTCTTACATCCCTGACAAACAATATTATGCAGTACTTAGTTATCCACATTTCCTATTTTCAATACTAAACTGGCAATCCTGAGCTGCCTCTCTACTTCCCCTGGGGCACTATATGTCCAAGAAAACAAATATGATGACATTATGAGTTTCAAAAAATATAATCAGAAAGATAATCTGGGGGAAAGATCACATAATTCAGTGTTTCTTGAATATGCCTGATCACAAGAAAGTCCAGGGTATCTGTTAAAATATAGATTGCTGGGATTCTCCCCCAGAAATTCTGCTTCAATCGATCTGGAGATGAGGCTCAGTCTGAATTTTTAACAAGCAAAACAGATGATCTACCTGATCAGACATATTTGGGAAACACTGATATAACATATTACCAAATCCACAGGAAGGTTTTCTAGTTTTAAAAGAACATACAAACAACATTCAATTATACTTACTCCCACTGAGATGAGGTTGTGGCCCCTGCAAGCTCCTCACTGCCAAATGCCATATGGCCTGTTGGGAAGATTTTCCTTGATCTTGGAACAGAGATCTCTGAGCCAGGCCCAGAGTGAATTTCATACAGACAGAGAAGAATTAGACTCTTAAGTATGAGAAACAGATTTGCAATTATATTTTATGAGGTACTTCTGCATTTATTTAGGAGGAAATCACTAAATCTGTGCTTAAATTAGTGACATGATGAACTTTCACTGATTCTTTATTGAAAATAATGTAGTAAGAGAATTCTCCTGAGATCTCCCTAAATTTCTGAGAAGCTAAAAGTTTGTGGGTATTTTGTTTTGTTTTAGAAAAGTAGAATATCTGAGAAGACCAACAAACCAAGAGGCAATGATAAATTACTGAGAGCTTACTACTTGTAACAAGTTGTAAAGCAGTGTGCTCAAACTTAAGTGTGCATATTATCACATAGGAATTTATTAAAATGTAGATTCTGATGCAGTAGATCTAGTATGGGGGCTGAGATTCTACATTTCTAACTAGCTGCCAGGTCCACAGACTATACTAGAAACATTCTACAAGAATGATTACCCAAACTTTAACATGCATAAGGATCACAGGGAGGATATGATAGTGTATTTAAAATAAAGATTCTTGGTCCCCATTTCTGGATATTCTGATTAAGGCTGGGCCCCTGGAATCTGCATTTTTAACAAAGGCCCCAAATGATATTGACATAGGCAGCCCATAGAACACACACAGAAATACTGCTAACAGAGGTCACAAAGATTAGTCAAGTTTGGTATCTCTTTCTGAGGAATTTACAGGGTAGGGGAAAGGAGATATCTGTGCCAAATAGCAAGGCAGTATGAGATACTTGTTAAGAACAGTACCCACAATTTGCTCTAAAGTTAGGAGATACTGACATTTTAGGAAGGAAAAGATTTTCAAGTTTTGATTAGCAAACAGTTACCATTAAGTATGAAAAGGACAGTTTTTAGACAAATAGCATAAGTATGTCTTATATGACATAAACAAATGCCAGGAGTCAGCCTCCCACACTCTCTGATATAGTAAATGGTTTGATGCTAAAGCTAGCTGTCCTGGTATATGTCCCATAGAAAATACTATAAAACACCCCATTGATTGGCAGGAATTTGAGGCATAAGAACCATTTGGCACTCGTCCCCACCCAGGCATCATTACAGAGGTCAAAGATGACAGAATTATAGGAACTATACTGAAGGAAAAGAAGGAAGGATCATTCCTATGCACTCATAGGAAACAAACTCTTGTGGGGGTCGGTGGAGGTGGGGAAACCTAATAAATCTAGCTGCAACAATCTTGTTCATCTAGTGTCTGGACAAAACGCCAGTGATGAATACCTAACTCCAACCTAGTGATTCTCTACCTCTCCTCCATGTGACATCTAGCATTTTGTTTATTATGGTTTGGATGCCTTCTCTGTAAATGGTAATACCCAGTACAATCATCTCTGCACATGAAACATGAATTACTCATTCCCTCCTGCTTTCCTATAGGCTGGCCTTTGGTTTCTTGATCTATTGATGGACTATTGATGGACTTTGGTCCCAAGTCCTATCGATGGACTTTGGTTTCTTGGTCACCTATGAATAGAGATAACAGGCCTTGAGAACACCCATATTTTTCATGATAACTAAGCAGTGGTGACTGTAAAATACATTCTGATCATTGCCTTCCTCTTAAGTTCAAGCTATATTCAACTTAGTACAATACAATCTGTATTGATCTCTTAGAAACAGGAATGCAGCCTTGTTGAGACAGCTCACAAAGGAGGAAGGTAGACTGAAATGGAGGAAAAAGCACTCGACAGAGAATTATGAGTCTTGCATTCTAGTACAAATGACCTTTGACCACTGCTTCATCCCTAAAATTGTCTATGGATGTGGCATCTTTCTGAAGATGTTTTAAATAATACTGTAAATAAAATAACGATGGAAAAGAAACACAGAATCAACTGCTTTTTACAGTTCCAGGCTAATGACAATTCCTGAATCAACACTGCAGCTGCCTCATTGTGCATTCCTTAGAAGATGGGAGAGATATCTAACAATTTGATTTTAAAAAACAAATGGGCTAAATGTCTCCGTATATAAAATTTGCCCCCAAACTCTGTGCAAAAAACTCCAGTTTATCACTTGTTCTCCATTCTTACCAGTATATCCATCACCAACAGACTATTTTCTGCTGAGAAACATCAGTGAAACGGTAGTGTTCCCTGAGAAAAGACACTAGCCCCATTCACACTTCTAGAGAGTCTGAAATAATGGGAGTTATTTCCAAAGAGAAAACTGGGTGGAGAGGGAGATAATAATCCACATATATCAAAATCCAACTTAGTTCCTGTGCAAACTGAGAAAATATTCTTGCTTTGCTTGACAGACAACCTTCACACGACCTATATCGAAACACCCACTAAATAATGAAAGACATCTCAGTCTAGCCTAATCAACAAAGCCCCATGAGTACAGACTCTGTGTCAACGACTGAAGTAATACCTGATATACATCATTTTACACATGAAGTTTATTAGATATTAGCTTAGGGAGGTATAAAAAGAAACCTTCCGAAGCTTAGGGCACTGGAATGGCAGGTGTGAATCTAAAGACCTCAGGACTCAGGAGCTCAGGCCAGTGAAATGCATTGCCGTCTGCCTACTTCTGCTATAGAGCAGGTTATCAAAAAGAAAAAACTGCTATGCTGTAGCACCCAGGGCCTGTGCAAGACCCCCAAGATTGGAACATTTCTTATGGCATGCAGGTGATTAAATATCCTAGCTCCAGAGCTATTAAAGCAGTCTATTTTTAAACAAATATTAAAAATGCTGGCTAGTCACCATGCTTATTGATGTTTTCTACTGATTTTAACATATGTAGTAGGATTTTTACTAAAAAAATACACCTGCCTTTCATCAGTGAGTATCATAAAAGGCTAAGGAAAAATAATTTTACCCCAAAGTTTCTCTATATTTAAATGAAACATTTTCCTTCAGTTTAAGAAAACATATTTTTATTGCTTTCAGGCAATGGGAAACCAAATAAAACCAAAAGTGACAGATAAATTAATAGCTACATTTATTCATGTTGTTATAGAAAACTATGCCAGCTTTTAGAACTCTAGCTATTTTTTCATAGTCATACAGCTCTGGAAATATTATGTAGCATTTTATGTGATGACTTCTGCCCATTCAAGTGTCATGAATTCCAAGGCAGGAATTGAGATTGAAGACCAGAGCTGGTTGGAGAGAAACTGCCAAAAGTTACCATTCGCTCACCACTTGGAGCTCCCAACCAATATCACAGCTATGGGCATGGTGTCCTGCTTATACACTCCAGCCCCTACCTAAAGTGACCTCCGATGGTGCCTGTCCTTCCCTCCTCCTCAAAGTCTAGTTCTGGGTAAAAGGAATAAAAAGCAAACAGATCAGGTTGTAACCATTCAGAGTTTCCACCAGACTGAAACTAAGTCTACTTGGTAGAGAATATCAAACCCAAAGTAGTCCATCCATAAGTTCATTTCACGCTGAACTGCTTAATTATTCATTCTGGGAACAAGCCTGCAAGTCATTATATATTCTACCTCCAGGGCTTTTATATATATTCTACCTCCAGTCTACTTTTAAACAAATATTAAAATTCTGGCTAGTAATTGTGCTTCTTGATTGTAAAGTGACTAGATGTAGCAATCTGAAATTCTGTAATATTAATCCATTCTCCCATCCCTCATTTTAAGAGGAAAGTTATTTGGGAGAAGGAAACCATGCATTAATTTATTTTGATGTGACAACCTGCCTTCCATCTAAGTCCCTTGTAATACCTCCATTTGTTTAAAAGAAAGATAAACTGTTCTTTAAAAAGGCTTGGAGCCCTGCTTCTAAACAGGACATCCCTAGTTGACTTGGAGTGTAACCAAATGTAAATTGTAATTTTTCATGATTTTCTGTTGAAACCAAATTCTGCCCATAAAACTGTAGACCCTGGTCCTGAAGGAGTTCTTTCTAAAACAATGGAAAAGTACTGTGAAACATAAAATGCCTAAGAGACTATGAGAGGAGCAGAAACCCCCTAGAATCTGGCTTCCAGTCTCCTAAGACCAGTGATGCTCCTCCAGTGAATCTCTCGGTAGCCCAGTTTCTCCCTGTGTGAGGTAGAGGTGACAGTGCTTGCTCCTGTGTCATCCTGAGATGAGGTAATATGTGAGGAGGATAGACTTCATGACCTAACAAGAACTAAGAGATGGAGGGAGAAAGGGGACATTATTCAAGTTGCTTCAGGATATGAGAATATGAGACTAAGTCAGAAAAGGAAGATCACATTAAAGAGTCTTAGTATTTGACCTAAAAACCCAAGTTTAAAAACACTATGAAGTTTGTCGTCTTTCACATTTTCCTTTCTCTTACTTTATTTCTTCTTTTCTTTCATTCTCAATTAGGCTCAAAGCATTTAAGGAATACGTGCCAGAATAGTCAACTGTTCAAAAGCCTGAGAATGTGAAATTAGCCCTGCTCTAATCGCTGTCTTCCCTTGCAAAAGTTACCTACCATTCTCCTCTAGCATTCCTAGCACGTGAACAAATAATATAAACTATAAGGTACCAAACTCCCAAATTTCTAATCCTGACTTCAACTCCAAGGGTGAGACAGGAAGGATGAGGGATAACAGAAACAATGGACGGAAAAGTTCCTCCTATGAGTATGGTTTCACAAAATTTTGACAAATTGGATATGGAGAAGAGATGAAGGGCATATACAGAGATGTGTAATATTTGCCAAACATACTATCAAGAATTTTACTATGTGCACTACGTATTTAATCCTAACTCCAACTAAATAAACTAGGTCCTATTTCTATCCCCATTTTATAGATGAGGAAACAGGCTCAGAAAGCTTAATTAACTTGTAAGAAAACTAGAAAGTGACAGAGTCAAGACTTGAACTTGAACCTTGGGGATATCCAACAAGACTTGACTCTCGAGTCCAAGGGCTGTAAACCATTACACCCATTTCTACCCACTGCTCTCTCTCTCTCCATACTTTTCCAAATTCTTACCAGTTTCTACCAGCCACCTTCTCTTCTTCACACACTGCTGCTTTCATCTCAAAAAATTCTATACTTGATAGCTAATGCCTTGACTTGAATTTGAGAGGCAACATATTAAAGAGGGGAAGGAATGGAAAGGGAGCTGGTTTTAAGACTGGTACGAAAACAGCAGGAGAGCTGATCCCCATGCCAATGCCAGGAAGGGCATAGGGGCCAAACACTGGGAATGCATCATGTTGCAGGCATCTTGGGTTCTTCTACCAAGAAAGTTATTCTGTATATTTAAAAAATATGCAAAGGAGGACTTCACATGTGCTTAATGCTACAGCCATTAACACAACATATGAAAAATACCAAATACAGGTAACTCTTCTAATGCTCTCCTAACAAAGCTAACTAGTTAAATCCTAATATTCTAATTAACGGAAAAGAATTATGCAAAAATTATCTAGAAGTAGAAAACAGATCTAGTTTTAATTTTTTTAATGTTTCACTCTGAATTTAACGGTGGGCACTGTAGTTGTAAACCATCTTAATTTTTGTTTGTTTGCTTTTCATGCCAGAACTCTTTCACTTCTAACAGCATATGTATTCTCACAGAGAAAATTTAGGAACACTGAAAGACCAGACTATAGATTTCTGAGGCAAGAGGACAAAATGAACTAAGAGGCTTTAGAAATGTCCTGTTTATATCAGGGAGCTATCTAGAATTCATCATCTAGCAAAAAAAATGTAATCACAAACGAAGTATGTGACAGTTATATTAACAGCATTGTTTAAAAATTCTCCAAATAAATGCTATATACCATTTCTTAAATGAGGCAGATCTATATTGCTGACATAGAAAGATGTCTAAGACACATTGCTAAGAAAAAAACAAAAACAAAAACCAAGGATGCAGATGTGCTTTTGTATACTGACACAAAATGTCAACTGACAACTCTCAATGAAAGTTGGACTTTTATTTTCTAACCTCTTTACTGAATTTTTTTAACCATATGTTTCACTTTTTTAATAATAATTTCTTCTTACAAAGTCTTTCCTAAATTAAGAATTAGGCGATCTCTCTCCACATGTGACAGACTGGAAACAAAATATTTTTCAGGGATATCCAAGACTGGTGATTTATAGATCCCAATGGCTACATAACAGAGATGGGTCTTTTTTTCTTTTGCTAAATATCGATAATGATGAGTATCCAGTTAACAAAAAACTGCCCTTGGGGCCGGCCCAGTGGCGCAGCGGTTTAGTCCACGCTTGGCAGCCCGGGGTTCGCAAGTTCGGATCCCGGCGCCCGCCGACACACTGCCTGTCAGCCATGCCGTGGCGGCGTCCCATATAAAGTAGAGGAAGATGGGCACGGATGTTAGCTCAGGGCCAGTCTTCCTCAGCAAAAAGAGGAGGATTGGCAACGGATGTTAGCTCAGGGCTGGTCTTCCCCACAAAAAAACCCCCACAAAACGCTGCCCTTAATATTACATACTTTAGTAGCAACTGCCCAGTTTTCTCCAATATCTATTCTTCCCAAATATCTATTCTTCCTATTTTACATAGTAACACATTTTAGCTGAGTGCACGAGTTAAGGTCTGGCCTAAGGTGTGGGCATAAGTGATGCCTGCACGTTCTAAGCTGTGCCCAAAAAGGGAGGATTTGTTTCCTTTCCTGTTGTCTAGAAGATAAGATGGTGGGAACTGGAGCAGCCATCTTAGACCATCAGATGAAAGCTACCTGTTGAAGACAGAAGAGCAACAAAATATAGGGTCCCTGATGAATATGGACCCACCACACTGACCATGGACCACTTTTCAGGCTTTCATGTGAGACAGAAATAAATGTCTATTATGTCTAAACCACATTTTGTTTTTTGTTGCTGCAGTCCATACCACACTGCATGCACGTGTGCATACACACACAAACACACCAGGGAAGTTATTCTAACGCTATAATTAAATATCACCTCATTTTAAAGTTAAGTTTATTAAACTGACAACTGAAAAACTAACCTACCTGTATTAAGTCCCAAAATAGAAAACAAGAGAAGCAGAAGAACCTAACATATCTTCATTTCTTCCTTAATCCTCTTGGTTTTTGAGTAGCAAGTTTGAAACAGAACAGCCTCACCCTTAATGATTGCTGGCCTTGATTCTTACTTGTTAAAGGAGCAAAGTGTAAGATTTAAAATACTGTGAGACTGCTAAAAATAAAATGTACTATGACCTAATCTACCTCACAGATTAACCACAATAAAGGAGAAAGTGAACCAGAAGGAATCACTAAACACAATAAACTATAAAATCATCTTTAAAATTAATATCCCACATCACTATAACATGAAGCAGCAACACAGATAAATTTATACAAAGAAACAAGGCCTACTTCAACAAGGTGATCCTTGGCAATTTTGATCTAACTTTGCAAGTGATTTTTAGTGTACCACATTGATATGTCCTAACTGAATTCACTGCCTCCTTCTTTAACAAAGTCCTCACATAAATATATTTATAGACAGACTAAAGGTAAGTGATAAAGAAATATAAGGGATGGAAAAAAAAAAAAATTCCAGTATCAGCTTTCCTTCAACAGAGAATCAATTATTTTTAGGAACCAATGGACTACTGATTTATGGGTAAAAGTGGAATTTATAGTTCTTCAGAGAATAGATATAAGCCAACAAAATAATCTAAAAGATATGTTATTCTCAAGTGTCTAAATACCTATGTATTCAGTTACTTTTGCAGACACAAGGATAGTAACATTTTCCTTAAAATTTTCAACTTGCCCTTCATAGAGTATTATAGTTTCTGCTTCTAGTATCTGATTTATCTTTTCAAAAGCATACATTATTCTTTCCAAGATTCTCACATTCTCCTTTTAGTCAGGCTTTGACTGGGTAAATATATATGTATTAGATGAAAAGAAAGGATGACAATCTAGAAGTTTAATTATTTTCTACTATAAGAGCTACAATAAATATTCAATGGATTTTAATAGGATAATTTTGTACCAGATCACTAGATTTTCAGGCCAATCATAATATAACCACGAGTTCATACAAACATCTAATCCCACAGTCCTAAACTGAGGAGTCTCCTCTCTTTGGAAAGGAAAGCTAAAATCTTAGGAGCACTTAAGTTACTTAAAATTAAAGATTTTTCTATACCATCAGATGTTCGAGAAATGATCCAATGGCAGCAAAGCAGATCAAAAGATTAAGACCACAGTGTGGCTTTCTGTTCTTCATGTATGTTTAAGAGCAGAGGCAAATCAAGGCAGAAGTCACAAGTCACAACGAAAAAAACCATTTCACAAACTATTTGAAATCTTTGAAATAGATGTTCTTAAAAAATTGTTCTATGAGGAGCCAGCTGGTAGGCAAGGCAAGATGGCAGTTAAGAGAAACACGAACGTTTCTGCTCCACCTTATTCTTCATCTTTCTTGCTCTTTTACAATTGGGACCTGAAACCCAAATGAAATAGTAATACATGAAAAATACATATAATTATGTGTGGCCCCCATGATATCCACTTTAAACCACAAGTAAACTATTATAAATAATGACAAGCCAAAGGTAATAAAGTATAGAAAGAATTCAGTTCTGCACATAATATTTATATGGTGCTTACAAATGCTTTATGTATGTGGATCCACAAACCCTAATTCACAATTCCAAAATCTAAAAGCTCTGAAAGACTAAAGTTGGATGTACTGGGGGGAAAGGTGTTGTGTGTGCAAACTCACTGGGTGGCAAAACATGACCTAAAATGATGTATAACTATTTATAATATTAATTTATCCCACTTAGTGTAACTATTTGTTTCATTGCAAAAATATTAATGTACTTAATTACTAGGTGCTACCTTAGACCTCACTGGGAATATTATGTTATCTACGGGTTATGTACTATGTTACCTTTCAAAATCTGAAAGATTTTGAAGCACATCTGGTCCCAAGGATTTCCGATAAGGAAGTGCGGACCTGTATCAACTCAATTACCCTTACTACAACCCTATGCGATAGGAGCTCTTTTGCAAATAAGGAAACAGGGTTAAGGAACCTGTCCACCATCAAAATGCTGTTAAGTGTTAAAGCTGAGATTTTAACTCAAGCAGTTCAGAGCCTGGGCTCTTAGCCATTATGCTACGCAGCCTTTTCCTTTTACATCGTGCAGATAAGTGACGTTTTTGATTTTCTAGCCAAAATTATTCATGCAGGACAACTTTTTTTTTTTTGGTGAGGAAGACCAGCCCTGAGCTAACATCCGTTGCCAATCTCCTCGTTTTGCTGAGGAAGACTGGCCCTGGGCTAACATCCCTGCCCATCTTCCTCTACTTCATATGGGACGCAGCCCCAGCATGGCTGACAGGCAGTGCATCAGCCAGTGCCGGGATCCGAACCCGCGAACCCCGGGCTGCCAAGCGAACTAAACCGCTGTGCCACCTGGCCGACCCCTCATGCAGGACACTTTTAAAAAAATCTTTTAAAAACCATAGTTTGGCTTCAAAAAAAGGACAGTATGTTCGCATTTTAAGGAAAAACAGACTTTAGGGAGACTCCAATATTTTATGAATAAGCGACATCCACGCAGCACACTGCTCCAGGTTAGGGTGATACATCAACTGCAGAGCTTTCAATGGCTCTGTCACTCAGTACTGCTCTCAGTACGTACTGAGGAGCCACTGCCAGCGGTGGGACAAGGGTACCAACGCACAATGTTTTTTTCATCGCTCCTACTGTCACAAGTGGATGTTTCAGGGGACATGTTATTAATACCATGGTTAAAAAAAAAGTTATGGTGGGAAACAAAAGCAATGGTTACGAGTCATCGCACCAGTAAGGAGAGCTAATTGCCAATTCTTTCTATAGTCTTTCCCTGGAAGCCCCAGGTCTGTCACTAATATCACCCAAAAAAACCATCCTCTGACCTTTCGCACCTCCCGTCGGGGAAATGGGAGAGATCCCTTACAGGTGTTTGGGCTCTCGGGGCGCTCCCCCTACCGGGAAATGGCTCAGACCCAGGCAGCGCACTCCGATCCTCTACCAAGATGGCGGCCGTCCCGGGCTGTGCGACCGGAAGTGCAGCTGCGCACCTGACCCGGCTTCCGGCCGGCCGGACAGCTGGCGCAGCAGCGGGCATCGGTCGAAGGTCGAAGGAAGGAAAAAGCAGACAGCGAGATGAGGGCCTAAGGAGAACAGGCCCCACCGTTAGCAAAACAGGAAGCATTCCAGGAAGATGGCGGGGGTGGGGGGGACATAATTAAAATGGAGAAGGCTGTGACTGGCTGCAAAGGTTTACAGAAACAAGATGAAGCGCCACCAAACCCACATTTTGGAGCTGCCAGAGTCAGACAAGGGGTAAGGGAAAAAAACCTTCAAGGGACACAGCAGTGTCACAAAATAACGGGCAAAGGTGACAAAGCGACTAAGATCTGGAGAGGCGGAGAACGAGAAAATGGAATGTAAAGTATCTAAAATCTATTTCATATTTTGGCCTAATTATGCCTATATCACCTGAGGGAACATTTGGCATATAAAGATCCAAAAAAGTATCGTTTAAAATTGTTAGTCACTGCGTACTCTTGGGTCAGAAATTTCCCATGTTCTTCTATCCAAGTTTACTTGGTTCTGTAATATATGTAGTCTATAGGAGGCAGATTATAAAGTTATTTCCGAAGAGGATACAAGAATAAATAAATACTATTGATGGCAGATAAATCTACAAAACATCAGACTTTCTCTTCAATTTTTGGAGGGTTCATTTTTCAGATTTAACAGCGAGGAAACATTTTGATATTACCTAGCCTCTGTAACAGAGAAAGGACAGAAATTAGGCATTATGACAGAAAAAGTGAAACAATGGAGAGAGTTGAAGAGATCCACCACCTTATCCATCGTCCTTGACTGTACAGTCTCTACAGCACTTCCATTAAGGGGCAAGAAACATCCCAGTGCATTATCTATATACACCTGTTACTTGTAAACTCTTATGACATGAATAATGCTTTCCCCACAATCTGTTGTACCAAACTTTTTTTTTCCTATCAGCGTAATAGTCGTGCCAAGTTTGAGATCTGCAATTTTAGCAACCGTCATGTTGCACTGTTTTTTCTACCTCAGTTAAATATTCCCATACAGGCTTTGCTGAAAATCAGGAAGAAAAAATAATACTCTGCACCAGACCTGTTAAAAGCAAGTGAAAGAACAACATTCCAGCTTTTTAGATTGCACACAAATCACCTATTGTGCACACACCTGCCTACTGCGCACTCCAAAATTATTTGATCATTATGGTTTGTGTTGAAAACTATTACTCTAAAATAAAAGCCCAGAAGATAACAATTGTTGCTGAGGATGTGGAGAAATTGGAACCCTTTTGCATCATTAGTGAGAATGTAAAAATGGTGCAAAAGAACATGAAAACACCAATACATAAAGATACATGCACCTGTGTGTTCATTGCAGCATTGTTCACAATAGCCAAGACTTGGAAGCACCTAAGTGTCCACCAAGGGATGAATGGATAAAGAAGATGTGGTATATATACAGAATGGAGTACTACTCGGCCATAAGAAACGATGAAATCCAGCCATTTGTGACAACATGGATGGACATTGAGGATATTATGCTAAGCGAAATACATCAGAGGGAGAAGGTCAAAAACTGTATGATGTCGCTCATAAGTAGAAGATAAAAATAACAACAAACATATAGAGACACAGATTGGATTGGTGGTTACTAGAGGGCAAAGGGGGAGGGAGGAGGGCAAAAGGGATGATTAGGCACATGTGTGTGGTGATGCATTGTAATTAGTATTTGGGTGGTGAACATGATGTTATCTATGGAGAAATAGAAGTATAATGATGTACACCTGAAGTTTATACAATGTTATAAACCAATGTTACTGCAATAAAAAATTAATTTAAAAAAATAAAAAAAAATGGTGCAGCGGCTCTGGAAAACAGTATGGCAGTTCCTCAAAAGATTAAACATGGAATTACCATATGATTCAGCAATCTCACTTCTGAGTATTCATCCAAAAGAATTGAAATTAGGATCTCGAAGAGATATTTGCACACCTATGTTCCTAGCATAATTCACAATAGCCAGGAGATGGAAGCAACCCAAATGCCTATCAACAAACGAATATACAAACAAAATGTGGTCTATACATACAATGGAATATTATTCAGCCTTAAAAAGGAAGGAAATTCTGACACATACTACAACATGGATGAATCTGAGGACATTAGGCTAAGTGAAATAAGCCAATCACAAAAAGACATGTACTATACAACTCCACTTATAGCTAAAGTAGACAAATTCATAGAAACAGACAATAGAATGGTGGCTGCCAAGGGCCTGGAGGGACGGGGATGGGGGGGAGTTGTTGTTTAATGGGTACAGAGTTCCAGTTTTGTAACAAGAAAAAGTTCTGGAGATCTGTTGCACAACAATGTGAATATACTTAACACTACTGAACTGCACACTTAAAAATGGGTAAGATGGCAAATTTTATGTTTTTTACCATAATTTAAAAAATTTTTAAATTATATTAAAAAAACACACACCCTGACAATTAGCAAGAGAGAAGCAAATGGGAGATTAAGGAAGAATTTTTTCTCCTCACTTTCAGAAAAACAGTTCAGAATGTCAAAAGATTTTCTCACCACAACATTCCTTTTTTGAGATCTTCACTGCAAAGTCAGCCCATTTAAGGTTCTCTTAGGTACCATAAGGTTCCTTGTAAATCATGAATCAGTGCCTCCACATCATTACGCTACCCTGAGAAAGGACTCTCAAAGGAAAAGGTTTGGCTTTATGAACTATCAAAATTACTTTTTAACTTCTTGAAAACTGCCGATTCATGACTCCTCCAACTCAGCTGTAAGATCTGACAGGAAACATGGAAGAAAGGGAACACATTCTTTCCTTTCGGCTTTATGATTGAAGAGATTTGCTTTTAAACGATGCACGCATAAAGTTAATCCTCCAAACATTATTTCTTGAGCATAGTAACTGATTGAGCATAGTTAACTTGAGCTGTAACTGATTACAGCTCACGTGAACTTCATCTAAAATAAGAAAGGACAAAATAACCACTAGTACTACAGTATGAGTATTTTTGACACTTCCAAGTAAATTCAGACAACAAACATTTAAAATAAGACTACATCTTCCTATTTCTAGCTCTGGATATAAATAAGACAAACGACATGAATTGTGGCACATCTAGGCTATCTAACAATATCATTAATGCAAAGGTAAATAAAAACATAAAAAGGTAGAACAGTATAGTATCTGTACTTGAAATGCCTCTCCCTTCACCCTCCAGTGTGTGTTAGGATAAAGAACTAAATAATTTAAATTCAGTTGCAGAAGTAAATAGTAATTCTCATATTCCCCTGTGATAGTTACACTTTTGCTTAAACAAGTGTTTCCTCAAGCAAGTCACTTACTTAAAAGAGTCAGGTAAAATGACATTATTGGCTGCTATCATTTTCCTTACCCCTTCCAATAATGACCACCATCGACTTCTGGTTCCATGCACTGTCAGTCTACTTCACTGCACAGGTAGGACAGAAGGGACAGATCTACTTATATATTCTGTATCTGATAAAGGTTATAATGACCATCCTAAAACTCAGAAAGAAAAAGGATAAGACAAGCAGTTGGCTCAGAAATTTTACAGACTATTAGTTAGAGAACTCTGTTGATTAACTGGTATTTTACTAAAAGTATTTATCAGCAAGAGAAGGTGAAGATGGGAATGACTAATAAATAATAAATATCTGAATTTGTGCTCTAAGACAAACTTGCATAATAGATAAACCATGGCCTAAGTAAAAACAACAGTTTTTTTTTTTTAAAAAGCATTCAAACAAAGAGTCCAATACAAAATTCTTCTGAAGTGAACTTGTTTATCCAAATGCAGGCTTTGATAAGATCAATTTTAATGTTTGACCTATAATCCTAACAACTCTAGGTCAAATTGCTACACATATCATGACAGGGAGTGTAAACATTTAAAGGTTCATTACTTATTTCATTGCATTCAGGAAACATTAAGTGTCCATGAGGAAGGATCTCTGCTAGTACAAGATCCAGTCCTATGAATTCAACACAATGAATGCCTATCTTTCTTTCTAAAACAAAAACATGAGCAAACTATAACTGCGTGAAAGAATGCAAGGGCACCAGCAAATTGTGGCAAACCACATATCCTAGACTTGGAGAAGCAGGGAAACAGGGTGACTGACATGTGCTGAGAAAACTAATGCAGTCCGAGTGACAGTAATGTTAAAAGAATGTAATAGTGCCAACCTGTTCTGCATAGAAGGGCTGTGCTCAGAGCACAAAAATCCCACCTGAAGACTGGCAGGGACAAGCTGGAGACCCAGAGAAGAGCAATCAGGTTAGTAAAGGAACTGGAAAATAATGGCATACAAAAGAAAGTAGAGATGTTTAGCCTGAAGGGAAAAAAGTAAGGCTCAGGAGGAATTTGACAGCACATTTAAACTATTTTTAGAGCTGCTCTGTATAAAGAGTAGGTAAATTATGTAGTCATCCAACTAGGCAGAAATAGTACCAAGCATGGAAGTCATAGGAAGGTCCTAGAAATGTATAACCATTGGAACTGTCCATAGTAAAACGGACTACCTTGGAGAATATAAAGCTCTTGGCACCAGGAAATGTTTACAAGTTTAGAAAAGTGAAAAGAAAGCCTGACTTGAGAGAGATGCTGAAGTAGTTACTTTTCCGAACCTCTCAACATTTCCTGGTGCGAGGAGCTTTCTATTCTCTGAGGTAGCTCACTTTACTATGGACAATTATTTTCTTCAAAAGAAAATGGGGATAATTATTAGCAATAACTAAATTCCAAATAAGGATTTAAAGAGATGTCAGAAAAATTGTTATTCCCTCCCTGTATTTAGCCATATTCCAAAAAATTTTATATACTGGATCAATATATTGCTGACTTCAATAATCTAACCAAAGGTTGTTTCTTTTTCTCCCAGTCACTGACTTACCTTTGAAGGTGCTTCAAGATTATTCTTGATAAGGAGTCTTCCCCGACTCATCAACCCAACTCCCCTACCCGCCTCCACACACACTCTGCATGGGTCCCAATGGCTGCTCTCTCCGATCTAAGCTCCCACAGTTATCTGTGTATATCACAATACAGTACCCATTGACCCATAAGGATTATTGACATGAATGGAATTCGGAATTATAGAAAATGGCTTCGAACTTATAATGTATCATAAAATACTAGTCGTGCATCATAAAATACTAGTACCACTGGATTACAAAGATCCATGAAATTTATGGAGAGAATTAACCAAATCAAAAAGCAGTACACCTAAAAAGACCTCCAGAGAGCATGTATTCTAACTTAGCACCTTCACAAGGAATTTGCAACCACTTGAACCATATGGATATGTGTCTTCTTTGGAAGTTTGTCCCTAAGAAACATGTTTTAGGACCTTTTTTATTTTATATCTTTCAGCCTAGCTTAGATTATAAATTCTTTGATGATGGAGATGTCTTCCTTTCCCTTTTCCATGAGAGCCCTTAGTAGCTGCTTAAATGAAATTCCATAAACTGCTTGCCAAAAGAAAACAATTATACTTGGAGAACTAAATTGTGTGTGTGTGTGTGTGTGATGAGGGAGTAATTATTATTTTTGCAAATCTGGCAGAATCAAACACCGACTTCTTTTTCTGTTCTTAGTGGACACAAAAGACCACTGACAGTAACTCCCTTACCCCCACTCTCATGTAATAATCCTTGATACATCTAATTTCCTGAGTTGTGGAAATTAAAAGATCCCAATTCTATCACCAGGCTTAATACCAATCACAGAATTTCAGAGTTAGAAGGTAACTTAGAGACCATAAAAGTTATTTAAATTATATTAGATTATAACATCTCCCTCATTTTCTTGCTTATAAAGGTAAAGTGACTTGTTAATCCAGGTCTCTAAACAGTTTCACTTTTTCTTTTTTTGTGTGTGTGAGGAAGACTGGCCCTGGGCTAACATCCGTCCCCACCCTCCTCTCCTTTATATGGGACTCCACCACAGCATGGCTTGACAAGCGATGCATCGGTCTGCACCCAGGATCCTAACCTGAGAACCCCGGGCCGCCAGAAGCAGAGTGCATGAACTTAACCACTACGCCACTGGGCCAGCCCCTCACTTTTTCTTTTTCAACTACAAAAAAGTATAGGCTCAATCACCTCACAGAAGTCACTGCATTGGTTTAGGATCACCCGAGATTCATGCTTCCTCAATCATTTTATTCTTGAAGTAACTCATACTTGAAGTCATCACTTAGATAACATATGTATACAATGACAAGAATCATACAATGACAAAAATCAGGACATGGGAGTCCTAAGTCAAGTCAATAATTATAAGAACAGCTACCATCTCATGAACTCCTACTACGTACTAGACAGTTGATCCAATCCTATGTATATAATATCTCATGTAATCATCCCAATGATCCTGCCATGACAAGTATAATTAGCCCTGGTTTACAGAGGAGACAAATGAGTTCATTGTCTGTATTTAAAGCCAGGTCTGTCTAACTTCAAAGCCCATGCATCTCTGCTGCGCCACTTTAAGTACTGTCTTACGGTTCCTCAAAACTGTTCCAGTTCTCTAGGGCCACATCCCGAATGTTTGGGAAAGCTTACACAATAAGAGAGGTGGTATGGTTCATTCCAACAAGGAAGGGCTTAGAAGCCAGGCCCACCAGGGTTAGAGTTTGTCACTACCACTCACTGGTTCTGAATAACCAGGCACACAGAAGAGAGAGGTATTATGAGAAACTTAACAGGGCAAATTTTAAGAAATGAAGTCTTACTGAATTAGAGTTAGTCATAAATCATCGCCCTTAAAATTCACAGCAGAGTATAATCTTCGGATGGAACCTGATAAATTATTCCAAACTATGTATGACAGCCCTAGAAAGAGAAAACTCACCTTGCCCTTTAAAAAGGTATTTTAAAATTCAAACATAGAGAACTCTATACTTTGCTTCTCTTGTGGGTGTTTATTTTGTTTCACAATTAAGTGGCCATTGGAAGAATAAGTTTTTTCAGAGTTTTGGAAAGTCATCTTAAATTAGGCCCCGGAAAGAAATGGAATCTCTTAGTAATGACTCTTGTTTTCTTTGCAAGTTCATGTTTGGGTCAGCCAACTTTTAAACGGTAAAATTATATTGCTGTGTTGTTAGTCAAGTTTGGGGGTGGGGTGGGGGTGAGGCCGCTAACTATTTGGATCACTGCAGGACAGTTTATCTGGTTTCTATACTGAAAGAAGGGTCTATTCTTAGGAAGAAGACATCACCATTTTGGAGGAGCAGAAGCTTGCATTGGATTTCTATTGAATGTTCCACATGGGAAGACTCAAGAAAAGTCTAGCTCTCCAAATAAAAGCTGTTTTCAGAGCTTGTGTGATTTTTCTTGGGTCAATGGAACATCTAAGCTACAGAGTTTTTCTCTTGTTGTTTTCCTATGTAGCAATTTAGCCGGAACATCTAAGCTACAGAGTTTTTCTCTTGTTGTTTTCCTATGTAGCAATTTAGCCGGATAGAAAACAATTGTGTAATCATTTTTTTCCATTTATGTATTTATTCCTTGCCTTGTTCTAACAAGAATAAAGTGGCGAATAACAAATTTAAACTATTGCTAAGTTACAAATGAACCAGAAGCTGTACTTGGTTTTATTATAATAGCTACTACCCTGATCTCAAACCATCAGTCATATAATTAACCTGCCCAACACACTCTCACACTATTAATGAGGCCCATCTGACCTCGATATTACCATCTTCTTTGACTGTAACACCTTCATGGAAGTAGTCACTGCACAGTCACAGGACCTAAGGAAGTGATTTGGTTGATAGGAAGGCAAAATAGGTAAACACCACCAGTTAAGGCCATAATTCCCCAGAGATAAGAACATGTCACTCCAGGAAGGATTTAAGTAGCCCTTGGCACCAACATCCTCAAGGGACATCAAAAGAAGTCGTGAGCAGCTCTGTGGTCAGTACTGTGTCAGTACCAGATCACCAGAGGTCCTGGTAAAGATTTCTTGCTTAAGGGTAAAAAAATACAATGCGAATGAGATGCAGGGCTGACCTGTCTGCAGTTTTCCATCTAACCACTGATTCAAGAGCATCTCATCAGACAATGGGGTGAAAAACTGGAGAGTCAGTTTAAACAACTGACTAATAAAAGGATTATGTGTTACATTATGTTAACAAGTAAGAGATTGGTTCAAAACAAAAGTGGTCTTTGGGAAGTCAAACGAAAACGTTTAAAAATTCTTGACACAACAAAACCATATACTGATAAGCACTCTTATTGAAAGAGAGAAGAGACACAAGTGAATGGGAATAGGCCTTGGTTCACTTTAAAACCACTTTAACTTATATATTAAAAGTAAATCATACCCATGAATACTTGTCCTACTCCATTGTAATCACCTGCTTCCCTCTGCATCACTCTCACTAAGTAAGAAAAGGACCTTGTTTTATTTGTCTTTAAATTTCTGCAGCTTGCACACAATGCCTAGCACATGGTAAGCACTTAGTATATCTTTTTGGAATAAACAAACTGTAAGATATAGGCATTTTAAAAATTCATAGCACTTTCATCCATATCTAAGTAAAGTAAATGAAGATGAGGCAGAGGCTATAATTTTGGTCTTTAGGAGAAACTAGTAAATAGGGCGTTAGTATGTGCCCCTCAAAGCTATCCATATCTTCTCAAACGTGTATGAAAGGATTGCTGTATTATTAATCCACTCTATCCAATTAATAACTGAGATTGCTACTAGGAACTCAGACACAGTCTTTTCACTCATTTAAATACCAGTAATCTTTAAAATACTGTCATTATTGCATTTCTGTTCTTTGATATATTTTGTAATGTACTTTGGGGGAATAGATCAAAAATTATTAAATAACTTTTACTAAAAGATTAGTTTTCTTTATACGATCTGAAAAATGTGCCAAAAAAGTGTATTTCAGGGATACACAATGAAGCCTCTTCTTTGCTTTTAGCTCTCAAATCTTGCTCCACATGACAGCAGAGAATCAAGACATGCAATTTGTTTCTTCTCTTTTAGAGATACTACAGGTATAGAGCAATAAATATGATTCTCTCCTATATTGCCAACAGTGGCAAAAGGACTCACATGACTTCACATTTTTAAAATTTGCCAAGTTTGGGGCTGGCCAGGTGGCGCAGTGGTTTAGTTTGTGCTTTGGCAGCCCGGGGTTCACAGGTTCAGATCCTGGGCGTCAACCGTCACACCGCTTGTCAGCCACGCTTGGCAGCGTCCCATATGAAGTAGAGGAAGATGGGCACGGATGTTAGCCCAGGGCTGGTCTTCCTCACACACACACACACACAAATTTGCCAAGTTTATAAGTAGATTCTATAACTGTAGTTACAACCTCAAGTATTGTTCTATAAACCAAAGTTACTATGCCTTGGGCATTTAATTTATAAATTACTACTATTTAATTACTTCTAAGGCACTCTCCCCTTTCACTATTAAAATAATTCAAAAAATCACAAACTGACCTACATTTTGAAAAAGGAGACAAGAGCAAATGTATACCATTTTTTTAAAACATGGAAATCTGAAGGTAACAGTACAATTTATTGGGCTGCTGGGCTTAGAAGCTATGTAGACACCAAGAAGCCAAAACATGAAAGGAAATGGCTGCAAGAAGCTGATGAAAGGGATCTTGCTGGGTGACTCCAAGACCCAATTACTAAGAACGTATTGAGACCGACTATAATTGGTTAAACTTTGATTACAAAATGAGATTATAGACTGTTTTTATATTTCACTACAAAAACTTGGGGACATGTATATCAATCACTGGATGGGGTGGTTAAGGCTTCCAACACTGTCATTAGCTTAATTGTTTTGCTTTTTTAAAAGGAAAAACTAAATACCCTCCCAGGAGGCCTGGATTTCACGGCTTTTAATTTAGGCAAAATTTAGTTTTGAAAGCACAAAGGAGATACTGCCTGGGGAGTCCAGGAAGGCTTTCTAGAAGAAAGCTGTGTGCTTGAAGACAGACAGGAGGCTCCTGCGCAGCCAGCCACACGGCTATCCACGTGAACGCATGTGAGGACTGATGGCACAGCCCCACCCCACACCCACATCAACACAACGTCATGTGACAAGTCACTCTACCTTTTTGGACCTCAGTTTCCTCATTTGTAAAAGGAGAAGAAGCTGGACTAGTGAAGTTCCTTCCACTTCTAAAACAGGATTATTACATTTATGACTTTCGCAGGATGTCTCTATCCTGCCTACAAACAAAACATACCAAGGAAAGAACTCCTTCATGACATTTTTTTCTCACCACCTTTGACTTGTCTTAGAAGCAGAAGCAAATGCTTTTGTGATGAAGTGTTTTTTATGGATTCCCACAGGGCTGAAAGTTACTAGTGGGACTACACATGGTGGTGACCCCATACATTTCCCCAAGCTTGCTGGGGCTGCTCTGCAAGTGATTTGAAAAACACAAGGTTTTGAACACATTTAAACTATAACATTAAAATGGTGTGCACTGTGTATCCTTTAAAAAAAGTCTTACATTCCCACAGTACCTACTTCTAAACGGCTTCAAGCCATCACACAGATGACAGTTAACATTAATACAAAGAAATGGATGGCAGACTGTAGGGAAAGTATCCTACCTCTTGGGGCGCTCTACAAATGTTAGATTGATTGATCTATGCTGGGATTTAAACTTGGAGAATACAGAATTGACTACATTTCTCTAAGTCTAAATAATGTTATCTCCAATTATGGATGGATTATTTATAAGAGTTTTTCATTCACTCAATAATAATACTGCTTAATGTTATGATTATTATGATGGTAAGCACTTGCTGAATATTTCACCATGTGCCAGACACTGCACTCACTGACTCCATCCCCGTCCGCGCCCCATAGCCTACAGATGAGGAAACAGAGGCACAGACATGAAATAATTCCATTACAAGGTCACAAAGTCAGAATCTGAATCCTGGCCTTCTAACCCCACAGCCCACCTGTTTCAGTGCTGGACGGCAAACACATCTAGCACCCGACACTGTGCTGGGTGATCAAAAATGATTAAGACGAGCACTTGGTTTACAAGCGGTGGAGTCTGCCAAACATATAAAAACTAATTACAACATGAGATGTGCGCTGTAACCCAGGCCTTTAAAAACTGCCGGGGCAACACAGACGAGAGAGAGGCTGCCAGGGGAGTTCAGCAAGGCTTCTATTTGAGCTGGGTACTGAAAGATGAGCAGGCATTCCTGGGGCGCAGGAAGAATGGAAGGACGTTCCAGGTAGAGAACAGCATGTGCCAAGGTACGTAAAGGTGAGTGAGTTTGGGGAATCCAGTGTGGCAGGAGGGGAAAGAAGGCAGGGCAAGAATGGGGAGATTTTGCAGGCTAGCCAACTGCACCCCTTCCTGCATCAGTTCCTATCCGGCTGATGGTGGCAAGAAAGCAGGATCCACTTGACAGTTGTCTCCTATAGTGATCATATCTGGTCGAGTTTGAGGGAATGTTTTTTATTCCCTTCTGAGATTCACTTCCCCAGAGTCAAAAGACTTTAAAATGCAAACAGTCCTGGGACGCAAGTAAGAATAAGTGTAACAAACTAACCAGTTAGTTGAATTTTAGAGCCAGGATATCCAGGCAGAGGATGGCACAAAGAAGGCGAGGGGCAGTAAATTGGCTCCCATGATGAACTGCCATATACGCTAAAGCCCAGGTTTGTGGCCCTTAAGGGGTTATGAACAAAACGTATGGTGTGTTTTCCGTAGAGAGTGCCCATAGGTTTCATCAGATCCTCAAAGGGATCAATGACCCCCAAAAACAACAATCACTGCTTTCAAGCAGGCTTAGAGCCAGACCTTTACACAATTTATAATACCTGGGGCAACATTAAGACACAAGTGAAAAAATCACTGCAAGCAAAATGAGAAAGCCTGCCCACCCTCCCTGCCTCTTGAGCCTTACTTGAAACTGACAAACACTTTAGCTCCAGACTCTGCTCAAAAGGCCTTTAAGATCTGAGATAGTTATGTTTGCCTAACTTTATTCAGGTCCTATTATGCAAGCCTGCCACCTATTCAGGACCCCAAATGTTCATGATTTACTGATAAGATAAGGTATAAACCCTTCCATTTGTAACCTAATTCTCCTAAGGAAAACCTTCCCTCTAATTGGTGAAAACAGTGAGGAGATGCAAGAAGCAGGATCCTCAGGCCAGGTACTTAATTAACTTCTCTACACTAATATTTAAAAGAAAACTTAAAATAAACCACACTTCAGTGAAACTCACTTTAATTTTCTACCACAAGATTAAAAGGATGACTGCCCCCTGTGGAATAATAATCACCGAGGAGTCTGAACACAGGACACCTGATTTACAGATTGGCAATTTGGCCCCCTGGTGGAACATGAACGTTGACTCAACTTCTGTCACCATCATCACATATCACATCACCAGCATTTCAACATAGAATTCTTCTGTTGTCGGAATTCATTCCATTGCTGTTCCACTCCATGCTGCCATCTTTAAAGCAGCGCACAGGTCAAGGGAATATACGCAACTTGTCATGAAAGAGACAAAAAGAGAGAAGCCTTCCAGCACTTGGCATGCCTAGGCAGCAAGGTGCAAAGTGGTGGTGAAGAACACCAGTGCTGGAGTCAACAGCTGCCTGGGTTCAAATGCCAGCCTTATCATGGAGCTGTGTGAGCTCTGGCCAGTTACTTACCCTCTCTGCGGTTTCTTCACCTATAAATTGAGGATCATAGTTGTACCTCCTCATAGGATTGTTATGAGAACTCCATAAGTTAATGTCTTTAACATGTTTAGAATAGTGTCTGGAACCTAGTAAGTGTCTGACAAATACACCAAATCTTACCAAAATTCCTTGGTTAAGAAAACTAGCTATTTCAACAAAACAGAGAAATTAGAAAAGGCGTGTTCAGTAACATGCCAATATCCAGAGTTAATCTAATGTTCAATGTGAACTAAAACACCAAAAATAATCACTACAATGTGAATACTTTGTCCCTGGAACAAAAAAATACTTAAAAATCAAGAAATCAAATTAAGTTAAAGAGACAATTATTGAACCGCTATCACATGTTAATCACTGTGCTAGAGTTGGGGAAAAAGAAATTTAAATTACTCTACATATACAATACATCTTTAAATCACAGGAGCAGAGAATATTGACGGAATAGGACTCATGCTTATATATACTGCAAAATATTGAGGAACCTAGCCTTAACTTTTGAAGGAAGATATAAATTTCTATAGACATAATGGAGTACAGTTATTACTAATGCTGTTGTGCGTGTGTATTTTTTTCCGGGAAAATAAAATAATGCAGGAGTGTCAAAAATTCTGAACACAGAACCACCACATTTCCAAGGACAGCATTAATTGTTCTTTTACTGTGCCTTAAAGTTTACCTTAAAGTAAAAATAAGAGCTTCCTTTCTACACCAAATTCTGTGTCAGACACTGCGCCACATGCTTCACATACAATATCATCTTACGATTCCATGAAGTAGGTATTATCATCATCAGTCTCTTCTTAAAAATAGATGAAGAAACTAAGTTTTAGAAAGGTTAAAGGTCACCCAGCCAGCAAGTGGAACAGACTAGGAATATAGTTATGAATCCAACATAACCATGCTCCTTAAGTAACTGATTTATAATTAAATTTCCAGTGTCACAAAAGCTGGGCTTACTGATTTCTCCATAACCTGTCCTCATTCCACTTCTCCAGTGCTAACTTCCTTCCAAATAATAATAGCAGCTTTGCACTTTTTGAGCACATTATTTAAATTCTAATGAGGCATGCTGTCTATAATTATTGCTACAATCCTTATACAAACCCATGTTGTAGATTTTGTTATTCCCAATTTACACAGGAAGAACTGGCCTCAAAGAAATTAAGTAACTTGCCCAAGATAACACAGCTAATAAGTGACAGAGTCGGGATAAGGAAACCAGGATTCAAAACCTACGCTGGCTGACTCCAAAGCTCAACACACTATAATGAGATTAAAAGTTCATCTAAATTTTCTGAATGCAGATCCCGTGTGAAACTCTTCACCATCAAGCCTTTCTTCTCAACTGACCCATGTGACTTGTCTCTGAAAATCTAAATTAAGATAATCTCCTTCCAGGAATTCCCCCGACCCCTCGACCAATTTATTCCGCAGATACTTTGGTCCTGACGGACACCAGTGGGCCTGAGATAAAAGCAGAAATGAAGAACTAAAAGAGAGAGGAAAGAAAAAGGAGGAAAGAGTGTAAAGAAGAAATGGACATGGCTGTTTCTCCAACAACAGATTCTCCCTCAGCCCCTGGAAGCGCCGCCCACACTGGAGAAAAAGCACAGGCCTAACTCAGACTTCTCCCAGGCTTCCCCTTCCAGACCAGTCCTCACCCCGTCCCCTCGGTGTAGCTAGGCAACCAGACCCGATATACACAAAGAGGAAAGAGGTGCCAAGCCCTGCCACACAGGTCTTCAAAGGAAAGCAGAACTGGTGACCTATAAATATCCGCAAGGTGACGGAACACATGAACAAAGAGATAAGGGACAAATATTACAGATGTTTGAGAGTCTGGATCTCCAGTCGGAGTAAGGATAAAAAGAGCCTTGGCAAGACACTGGAGGACAGAGAACTGGAAGGCTGGGCTGGGAAACCAGATAACAAAGCCCATGACAATTCAGTACCCAGAGTAAAGAGGTCAGAAGTGAGGCTAAACAGCTCTTATTAACACAGTACAGGAGGTCCAGGGCATGGACTCTGTAATATACATTTCAGCTGCTGGGAAGCCTTCAGCCAGGTGTCCTGGTTCTCAACCCTACTTTGGATGGTTGAAATTAACAGATAAATGACCTTTATGAAATGAACTGTGAATTAGGAAGGGACTTACTGCAGTAAATAAGATTTCCTGCTTTAGAGTTCCCCTAGCACAAAGAGCAGACATAAACAAATTATTCATTGAAAGATGCAACTTTGCTTCAGTAAAACACAACCATTCAATATTATTCATTAAGAAATTGTGATCTTTCCTTTTTTTTTTTTTTTTAAGGAAGGTGCACTTGGGTATGTGCTAGTTTACATGAGAAAAAAATGAAGACAGTGTGCCCGAGGAGAAGGATTTCTAACATCTACCATCAGATACGTCTAAATTTGTTCAGAAACATACATTTGGTTTTCTCTTGTACATTAAGTTCCTACAAAAGGAAACGCCATGGAACACTCATGCCTAAACAAAGCCCAGATTTGTATATAAAATAACAGTAGATAATCCTACACATCCCAGCCCAAATGATACTGCTAAGAACCTTTCCTCAATTTCCTACCCAGTGATTACTTTATTCTTATCTCTGTTATAGCAATTAGCCCTTTCTAACCTGTGTTTGATACTTTCCACCTGGCCCATGGGCCATGTTGAGGGCATTACAATACTTGGCACATAGTAGGTACCTAGAAAATTTCTAAAAAAAAATCATCTATGTGATGATGTGCTTTCAAATTTAAGAATACTAAATATAGTATTTGGATACAACATTTGTACTTTAAGGAATTTTTAATGGGAAACACATATTTGCACACACAAATGACAAAAACACTGTAGAGGATTCATGAAAACATCACCAGAAAGAGGAAGCCAAATAATGCCTACATTTTCTTTAAGAAATTTACTTAAAATATGATTACTGCAGATGTGCCTGTCCAGAACTAAAGTTAAATTAGTCCGGCAGCTGCTGTCTGGTGATAATTTTCTTAGTGCCAGGAAGTTGGTGAATATGTGATTAAACATGTTTTCCGCCCTTAGCTCCACCCTAGATGCTATCAGTTCCCTCAACAGAAGGTTCTGCAGCTGACCAGCTCACACCACGCTCAAAAAAGCCTAAGAAAAACAAGACAAACTGCCAAATTTTTACACAAGTAATTACAAATTCTAAATCCCCTCCCATCTGTGCACTTTTTACTCATCTTCTTCACAACACAACACAAATGTAAAGCATAGGAGGAAAATAAATTAAAATTGGCCAGTTTCATGGCTTCAAAAAGATAAATATTTTAGACTTTTAACTCACAATGTGACTAAAATACGAATTACCCTGTCAATTGATCCCAAATTTCTAAACCGTTCCTACCTACAGTTCCTAGGTATGCCCCAGGACTCTCCTAACTATTTGGCTACATTCACAGGGGAAACACCAGAACATGCCACACACGGACTTGCCAGATTTGCATGAGATGTTCCTTTCCTAACCCCTGTTCAGCTTTGTGAATGTCCAAATGTCCAGTCAGGTGACTCCTTCAGTGCATAATTTTCCCAAAATACACTATCTTTTTAGTTGACAAAACAAGAAATCCCCAAATGAAGTTTTGCTAAAAGTTAGAATCACACAATCAGTTCAGAAACTAAGAAATACTTTTTTATTTCATGAAAAATGTCCCGAATTAGCTCAATGACCTTAAGGCAGTCATTTCACCTTTCCCGCTGTCAGTCTCCTCAATTAGTGATTTGTCTCTTTCGACTGCAATATATTATACTATTAGAAAAAAAATTTTGTTTTAACATTTCGAAATGGGTTTTGATATCTGGTGAGGAAAGTCCCCCTTCATAGTTCTTTTTTTTGAAGTTTTCTTGGCTTTATATACATTTATAAGTCCAGATGAACTTTACAATTAGGTTTGTCAAGTTCTATTAAAATTACTTTGAAATTTTTATTGATGTGTTTAATTTGTAAATTAATTTGGAGGAAATTGACAACTTTACAGTACACATCCAGGAATACAGTCTTTATTTATTCAGGTCTTTTAGGTCCTTCAGAATACAGTATTCTTCAGGCAGTTCTTGCAAATTTTTTACTGCTGCCAAAAATGATATCTTCTTCATTATGTTTTCTAGTTGATTAGTACTGCTATCCTATGCTGGTATGTTAAAAAAGCCCTGTGATTTTGTGTTTATCTTGTCTAGCCACCTTGCTGAAGTTTGTTATTAATTCTAATTTTTTTTTCAATTGATAATTTTGGATTTTCTAGACAGAGAGTCACACCAACAGCAAATGACAATTTGGGCCTATCCTTAAAAGATAAGCAAGAGACCAGGAGAAATATTTCCAAAATACATGATTAGAAAATACATACATGAGACAAACAATGTTTACAATATATAAAGAGTGCCTAGAAATCAATAAAATGACAACCTAATAGAACAATAAAGAATATACATAACAAGTTGCCTAAAAACTAAAAAATAGCAAACACATGAAAAGTTAAACTTCATTAATAAAAATACAAATTAAAATAATGAAATGCCTTTTTCCAGCCAAAGATTGCAAAATAAGAAAGATAGTATCTAATGTTAGAAAGGGTATGGAGAAATGAACACTCTAGATAGACCTGTAAATTGATAAGTCTTTTTGAAGGGCAATTCAGCATTATCTATCAAAAAATTAAATGCACATAACTCTTTCATCCAGAAATTCCATTTCTAGGAATCTTTACATTATACTCAAGTTCTAGAGTTAAACAGTAAATTACAAAGTGGGATATGGTAAAAAAAAAAAAAAATCCTTAAAGATCCCTTAAATTGTCCAAGTATATGTAGTTCATTTATTCAAAAATGCATAATATACATAAATTATATTTACGGATGCATAATATACATAAATTATATTTACGGATGCACATATATCATAAAGAACACATAGACAAATAAAATCTTACATTTTTAATTGCGTAAGAGTATATATGGTTGAATTCTAAGTTAAATACATAAAATGCAACTCGACTACACTATTAGAAATAATCAGTACAGCTGTGCCCAAAGATGTATATGCAGAGACGTTTCCTGCAATAGCATTAGTAACTGCAAAACTACTAAAAATAACTCAAATGTCAGTCAGCAGGGAATGGTAAAATACACTATGCTACATGCATACAATGAAATACTATGTTAACTATTAAAAAGAATGAGATACAGCTATACATTCTGACACAAAAGATCTTAAGATTGATTGTCAAGTTAAAATAAAAAGAGGGAGCAAATCATATGTATTGAACACAAGAAAACATTTTTATTTGCATCTAGGTGCACAGAAAGATGCACGTTAAATCATTAACTGGGATTACAGTGGTCCCTCGATATCCTCGGAGTTTGATGCCAAGACCTGCCCCCAAGACCAAAATGCACAGATGCTCAAGTCCCTTATATAAAATGGCATAGTATTTGCACAAACCTATGCACATCCTCTCGTATACTTTAAATCATCTCTAGATTACTTATATTACCTAATACAATGTAAATAGTTGTTCTCCTGTATTATTTAGGGAATAATGAGAAGAAAAAAAGTCTGTGCATGTTCCGTACAGACACAACCATTATAGTGTTTCATCCGCGGTTGGCTGAATTTGGAAATGAGGAACCCATGGATACAGAGGGCTGATACAGAGGGCTGACTGTACACTTCTGGAACAGGATGGGGGTGGGAGGTTGAGGGGGAAACTACAATGTTTGCTGCATATGCTTCCATATTTTACATTTTTACAATTTTTACATTTTTAAAAATCACAAGGACTTATTACTTTGTAATTTTAAGAACAGAAAATTGAGGGGCCATGGTATTTATAGTCCTTTGCAACTTTCTAAAAGTTTATGAAAAACAGGTTTTCTGAGGAGTCTCCCTACTGAGTTCAGCTACTGATAATATCAGTTATCTGGTAATGAGTAGTGAAAATTGACCGTGAGGTACACACAGTGATAAAGAAAATAAAAGATGGCATCCAACAATTCCAAACATTCTGGTAAAAGCTTAAATACCCAGTCAATGTTATCTATTTTGTTTTGTTTCTATATTACAGTAAAATATCAGAACATTTTAACAAACTTTTCAGTGATCACAAATACAACCAAAAGATTTTCTGGTATTCTTAGATTAGGTAAAAAGATGTATCTGTCCCTTTGGAGAACAAGCTTCCCACACCAAAAGAAAAACAATAAATGAAAAACATCAAGAGGGCAGAATGAGGCTAAAAGAGTGGACCTGTAAGACTGGAGAGGGAAGAACATTCTATTTTCTAGGGATTAACATTTACACAAACATTGACTCCACTAATGGAGGGCCTTTTCTACGCTTTATCATTTTGTTTAGTTTATCTGGCCAGGATGATGCAAAACAAATCCAAAACAAAGCAGGGGACATGGCTACTATATATGCAACTCTTCCAACTTGTAAGTCACTAGCATATCCAGAAACAACACTATATCCAGGCACAGAGGGATTTCCCAACTCTGAAAATCCCACATTGCAATGTAACACGACCAGGAATGTTACAAAAGGGATTCATTGTATTACATTAAAATTTAGCCCTACACACAACAATTATAAGTCTAAAGCTTACACAAAACCAAACTGACAAACCTCAGAAGCACTTATTTTAGATGAAGAAATCAGATGTCTTTCCCTCTGGGCAATGTGCTTCCCACATAGTTCTTCCAAGGAGTCATCCTTCAAAGCCCAGCAGAAAAACAAGCTGAAATACTTACTGAGTGACTTTCACAAGCCAAGCACGGTGCTCGGTACAGGGTGTACATGCACTGCACCCCAGCCATCTAACACACCAAACAGTCAACTGCGTGGTCCTGGCCCAGCTTTTCCCAAAGGCAGCCACTACAGCCTTCCAGCCAAGTCACTCCCATGTCTGTCTTGACCCCTTCCCCATCTCCCATGGGATGGGGATGTTCCCAGAACCTAGTCTGACATGGTAGATAATCAATAAAAATTCTTACTGCATAAATGAACAAGATGGTGCATGGTTAGAAAAGTCAATGAAGCTCATATGACAAGAGCAGAGCCTGCAGGAAAAAGTGTCGCAGAGGAGGCTATCTGGCAAGGGGACCCAGGCAAAGGTTTTAAGCAGAAGAATGGCAGATCATATTTCCAATTATTTTGAAAGGTTACCCTGGCTGTCCTGAAGAACAAGGACTAGGGAGGCAAGGCAGGAGACAGAAAGGTGCTTCAAAGCTGGTACAGCAGTGCAGAAAGCTTTGATGATGGCCTGAACTAGGATGATAGCAGGGAAGATGGAGAGAAGTCAACAGATTTGAGAGAGATGTGGGAGGACGAACTGTTGGATTTGGTGATGGACTGGTTATGGAGGGAGAGGGAAGAATTGGGCACCTGGGTAAAGGATGACCCATAGAGGTGCCGAACACAGGGGAGCAGGTTTGGGGGTGAGAATGATGAAATCGCTTACTGAACTTGTTAAGTTTAATGTATATGGGAGACAACCAACTGGAGGTGGTGTGGACACTTGTATATTTGAATCTGGAGCTCAGGACAGAAGTCTGGGACAAAGGATATCATACCTGGGGGTGCAGGATAATAAGAAATGAAGCCACAGGACAGAGGGCTAAGGAATACTATAATTTAAGGACCAAATCAAGGAAAAAAGATGAAAATGAGAATGTAGAAGCTGGGTCGGGGGGCTAGTGGGGAGTCCATGGGATCATGGAAGCCAAGGAAAGAGAACGTCAAAAATGGGAAAATCCAAAATGTAAAACCCGTCAGTAGTGAGATAACAAGTAATTTTTGTTTCCTTCCTTACCCTTTTCTGTATTTTCCTAGGATCCTCGCTAGACATGTATTTAGTTATTAATCAGAAAGAAATCTTTTTTTCTTCAAAGAAAGCTGTGTAAAATTTCTGTTATGCTATCCCCATAAATTAAAGAGCCCAGAATAGTCTACTATCCACGGGGCATATGTTCTGAGTTTGTTTTCAGGGCCTGGTGATGTATGTGCTCCAGCTTCGTGACCAGTGACACACATTGCCCAGCCTCCTGGCCAAGGGCTGGAATCCCAGCAGAGCAGAGCTGGCTGGCCTACACACTGATGGTCCAGTGACCCTGGGTTCATTAGCTTACTGTTCTAATCAAACGAGCTAACCAGCAACAGACCCTGCCTACTTTGTCCCACTTCCCACCACTACTAAGGCCAAAGTTCCCCAACTCTGCACCATTTCCTATAAACAAGAGATTGCCTATAAACTGTCACACAGATACAGGAGGTCCAAGGCTCACCAAAAATATTTGTTCATTGCCTCTAAATAGGATTTATGTTTACTTACAAGGTACTGCCCTGGCAAGCAGAAGTGTATCATTAATGAAAATGATGGTAGCCCACTGAGCCAGCACAAGAGTAACAAATGACCAAATACCTGTTGTTCTGATGACACTGAAAAAAAGGGGGTATGACCAAGGTACTTCTAGAGGTCAACAAGGATATAAGAAATAATATTCTAACCTTCCACCTCTCTCTCTTGATCCCAGAAAACCATTTTGGCATATTTTACAGCATTCACCTTTATAGCACCTTCCTTGGAGTAGTTTAAGAGTAGCCATCACTCCCTCAACTTTATAAATTAATGAACTCAAAATACAGGAGTCATATTACTTGACATCAAGGGATCCAGAAAGAGATGACAGCTCTTCCAGAGACAGACACAGGGATCAATTAGAACAATGCAGCCTACTTTAAAAAGGGAATGGGTTTCCAGATCCAGCCTTGGGCTTCAGCTACCTCACTGCTCAAGTGAGGGTGTTGAATGAAAGAACTTGATAGTTCCCTTCCAGCTCAAAAAAACCTATACTAGCATAAATCTGTGTGCTATTATACTAACAACCACAGTAGGAGGGAGAAATCTTTAAAATTAGCTCTCAAATATGTAAATTTCCATGTTTACATACTACTGTTTGAAAAGCAATGTCTGTTCAGGAAAGGAAAGTACACAAACTTTTGTAGTAATGTATATTGAATATTTGTGCATATTCACTCATTGATTTAAAAATACGGAACACTATTGGAATGTTATCTGCTATTTCTTTTTTAAATACAGCATTTAAAAAACAAAGTATTTATTTCAAAATAATTCTTGGGATAAGTAGCCTACTTTTCCAGGAAATCAAAATTTAACAACCTTGACTGAAATATTTTGCAAATGGATTTTACTATACTTGGTTTTCAGAGGGAAAGAATCACAGAGATGGAGTGCTAAAAATAGATGCAATAAAGCTGAAGGGAGAGTACTTGTGAAATCCCGCACTAACAATTAGCAAAAAAAGTGGTATCACCAGTATTAAAATAGGAAACCTCAGCCCATTCTGGGAACACTGTCATGGACTGCCACAGTCATCGAGGCTCGCAGGCTGGCCCAGCTCCCCAACAGGAGTCCCTCAGCCCCAGTGGACAGCCTTATAAGGCAACTATGCTCAGAGAGAAGATAAGAACACTAGGCACTTAACATTTCCAGAGGCCTCTACAAATATTAACTCATTAATTCTCACGGTGTTCTGGGATAGCCACATTACTATCATTTCCAAGAAACTGAGGAAGAAAGACACCTGATTAATCACAGCTGATCATGGCAAGGTGGGTAAGGAGCTGGGAGCTCTCCTTGGGTGCCTGGTTCAGGGCCAGACACGTCTCAGTTTTGTCAGGAACTGAATAAATGCCTTCCTACTAATGAACAGGAAGGAGGAAAATTTCTCAAGTTTGACTGTAAGTAAAGAACAGACTCCACCCTCCCTCCTCTATCTCCCACAGGGTCTCCACAAGATTCCAATCCTTAGAATAATTAAGACTCCAACTCGAACAGCCTGGGAAAAGAGCAAGACATGGGATATAGGAGGATGTGAGACTTGCTCTCCCAAAGCTGGTTTCTGTCCTCCAAGGGGACACCTAATATCCATCCTTTCACCTTCATGAATAAATTCAGCAACTGTGATTATAGTGCCAGTAAGAAGTAAGACAGCAACGTATTCAGTTTGGAGAGGATCAAGTGGCCTTGTTAAAATTTTTTAAACATTACTAAGAAAATTTCAATGTAATCGTCATCAAATAATGTTTATTGAGACTCTATACTGTATGACATCTTGTGGCCAGGTGCTGGAAATACAAAAGAGCAGTAATTATATATATATTTAAAAGTCATCTGAAATATAAGCTCTGCTAGAATCTACAGTCCCCACAAAGGCAAGGCTCTTCATTGATCTATCCCAAACTGCCTACTACATGCCTGGCACACAGTAGGTGTTCAATATGTATTTGTTGAATGAGTTACCTTAAAAAAAAAAGAGCGCCAGGTCTAACTAAACAAACATATGTAAATATACAGACGGTCCCCGACTTATGATTTTTTGACTTTACAATGGTGCAAAAGCAATATGCATTCGGTAGAAACCGTACTCTGAATTTTGATCTTTTCCCGGGCTAGTGATGTGCAGTACGATCCTCTCTCGTGATGCTGGGCAGTGGCAGCACTGCAGCCCCCCGGCAGCCACGGGATAACGAGGGTGAACAACCGATACCCTTACAACCGTTCTGTAGCCAGGCAACATTCTGTTGTTCACTTTCAGTACAGTACTCAATAAATTACAGGATATATTCAACTTTCTTACAAAATAGGCTTTATGTTAGATGGTTTTACCTAACTGTAGGCTAAGGTAAGTGTTCTGAGCACATTTAAGGCTAAGCTATGATGTTCAGTATTTTAGGAGTATTAATGCATTTTTGACTTTCGATATTTTCAACTTATAATGGGTTTATTGGGATGTAACCCCATTGTATGTTGAGGAAGATCTGTACAGGAAAGGATAGAAATAAAAATACTAGGTAGTATACTCAGTGTGCTAAGTCAGAGCCTCACGTGATAGTCCCAAGGGAGGAAAGCCCAGAGGGTAAGCCTGGAAGAAAAAAACGTAAATGCACAGAGAGGATGGAAGAAAGCACTGTAGGCACTAGAAGGTCAGGGACCTGGAGGTGGAATGCCTTTGCAAGAACAGGGCACCCAAAAAGTGGCAACAACTCAAATGTTCATCAACTGAATATACAAAATGTGGCATATCCATACAATGGAAATATTATTCAGCCATAAAAAGGAACAAAGTACCAAATCATGCTACCACATGGAGGAACCCTAAAAACATTATTCTAAGTGAAATAAGCCAGACACAAAAGGCCACTTTTTTTTTTCCATTACCATGGAGACAAAGAGTAGATTAGTAGTTGCCAGGGACTAGGAGGAGGGGTTAATGAGCACAGGTTTTGGGGTGGGAGGAGGCAGCAAAAACGTTCTAAAATTAGAGTCATGATGGTCACACAATTGTGACTATACCCAAAACTACTGAATTGTACACTTTAGAAGGGTGAATTTTAAGATATGTGAATTATACTTCAATAAAGTTGTTATTAAAAAAGGGCACCATTGGGGCCGGCCCGGTGGCGCAGCGGTTTAGTCCGCGCTTGGCAGCCCGGGGTTCGCGAGTTCGGATCCCGGGCACCCGCCGACGCACTGCATGTCAGCCATGCCGTGACGGCGTCCCATATAAAGTAGAGGAAGATGGGCACGGATGTTAGCCCAGGGCCAGTCTTCCTCGGCAAAAAGAGGAGGACTAGCAACGGATGTTAGCTCAGGGCTGGTCTTCCCCACAAAAAAGAAAAAAGGGCACCATCACTAGACTTGCTGCCGGGCTGGAGGTTGAGGAGAGACAGTGCATATGGGCAGATACTGTCAACACCAAATTTGGAAATGCAGGGAAGGGCCCGATCATGGGAAGCTTTATATGTCAGCTAAAGAAATCTGGATCTTACCCATTACCTGTAACAATACAAATGGTGGACAGTGCTCTCCAGTCTTCAGAGCACTTTCATATACATCAGATCCTTTGATCAAGGAGCCTCCAGATGTTTTCAGGTGCCAGCTGACTTATGGCGAGTAACACCTCGGGAAGAGGAATCCGCCTTTAGTGCTGAATACACTAAGGGTGAGAGAAAGTCAACTGAGGCTCTAAGGGTCTAATTTAGAGTCCAGACAGGTAGGATGGAAAAGGTGGGAAAGATTAGACTGGCAAGAAGTCAAACGCCACCCTGATTTTCTAAAACCAGAGATGCTATACATAAAGGGTGACTCACCTCCTTGAAAAGAAGTTGCCACATTACTGACCACTGAGGGCTCAGGCAGGTTTCATATCTCAAATTCCTCTTTCTAAGAAGGCAGGATTCTAAGAGGTACTAGACTCAAGAGACCTCTTGATCTCCTTGGAATAAACTTCTCTGCAGATTCCAGACTGGCAGTGAGGTTTAGTATAAAATCACAGATTTTGAACTAACTGCTCAGGTTCAGATCCAGGCTTTGCTATCTATTAGCTGTGACCTAGAGCAAGTTACTCAACTCTCTGAGCCCTATTCCTCACCTGTACATTCGGAATAATGATGGTTGGTACCTATCTGATAGCATAATGTGGACTAAAAAGAGTTAACACACACACAGTGATGGGAACAGTGCCTGGAACAAAGTGAACAAGGTCCCCTTGTTACCCATCAACCCCAGTTCTCACATCAACTATGCTTTTCCTTCTTAGCACTTATCACAGTTTGTAATGTTCTATTTACTCGTGCTTTGATTTGTTTAATATACACTTCCCACTACACTGTAAGTTCCAGGAAGGTCAAGGACAACGTCTGTTTGCTGCCCATTGTATCACCTGGGTCTAATACAGTAGGAGTTTGATATCTTAGGAATGACTATATCACCTAGGAATTATATATTCAGCTCCTAAGGCGAAGAGCCACCAAGACTGATAACAGCCGTGCTCTTGTAAATAGGCAGAATGAAGACACAGCGAAACAAGTGCAGTCATGGAGTAAATGGCTTCCTCAAGGAAGTGAAGGGGGAATAGCCAAAGACGAAACGCTTTATTTTTCCAATATGCTAATCTGAACAGCTTGCATGGTCTTGCAAGCCTAGTCTAAAAAAAAAAAAAGGGTTTAGCATGTTGGCATTGGGTTCTGCAAGCTGTATATCTCTCATCTTTAGAACAGGCTGGTTGGGGAACCAATGACAACTGACAAAAGTTCTTAAAAATATCCTCACGTCTTTATCATTAATTTACTCATTCATTAAAAATTAACAGCCAGATGAGGCTTCTCCCTGCCATATAAATATGTCACAATCATTCCTACTTCCAAACCCTTATGATGGTGACACTCTCCTATACCCCAGTGCCCATTTCTCTCTACCTATTTAAATCTTACCAGTTCACTAAGGGCCACCTCTTTCTTCCACAAAGCCTGTTTTACTCTCATCCACCATGATCTCTCTCTTCAAATTTCTAAGACCTTTCTGTTTATATTACGCAATGTTGTTAATTTATATAGGAACTCATTATTTCCCCATTGTTTTCTGTGTTCCCCATTGTGTTTCTGTGTTCTGGGTCTTTCCAAGGAGGCAGGAAAACTGCTTTTCTGTAAGCACTTCTACATCCTCCCCTGAATGGCCAAGACAACACTGGGCTCATGGCCTAGCTCCAACAAGGACCAAGGACTATACCCCAGGGGAGTCGCCCCTCTTCATCACTAATCAACTTTCTCTTCGCCAACTCCTTCACCACCTGTCAACTGGAATCAAGGACTCGAGGAAAAGAAGGCATGTTTTGACGTGCAAAAGCGCTTCCAGTTCTTCTGAGAAAGGTGCTACGTGCATATAAATTCAGTATTTCATGACCTCAATGGCAATTTACCCTGACATACTGTTAGAGTAAAAGCTAAATGAGATGCAAATTCCATTCACATGTAACAGTCAGGATGAGTCAAGACTGAGGTTTCCATTACATCTGCTCATTTCCTAGTGTCACACTCTAAGAACATGTGTGTAGGCCTTGTGGAGGGCGTGTGCTCTGCAGGAATGTTCTGTTAACAATTAAGGAGGCCCTGTGGGCTGGGAAAAATGGTGATTGCCCTGCCCACATGGGGAGACCTGAGCTCCACTCCTCAGACAGTATTCAGCTCTTGGTATGTTGTGGGCATCCGCAGTGAAGACAGCCCCTCTGGGGAGGATGAGAATGCTCCGGGGGTCCGTTCGGAGTGAGGAATACTTGTGGCGGCTTCTACACTGCAGCTCCAGGCCTTCCTTCTCAACTTAGAGAGGAAGAGAAGGAGCATTTCTACTAGTACACGCACTGCATGGTCCACACCTGATAAAATGCGTTGTTGTTTTAACTGTCTCTATGCAAGTTCCTTCCAGGTATGTACCTGGCTAGCTGTTCACCAAAACGTACGTCAAACTGACCAACATGTCTCTACCTTCACCTCAAGAGCAAACCAGCTGTGTGACCAGCAAAACAGAGATGTGAGGACACGTCCACCGGTTCTGACACACGTTTCCACGAAGTAACATCTCTGGAATCAGGAAGCATCTTACAATACAGTTTAATTGGCAGTGTTACTGGTTCACCCGACAAACGTTGGAAATGATTCAATGGAATTCTGTACGTGCACACAGAACACCCCAAGTACTAGCCTCATCACCTGTTAAGTTTACAGCCAGCAATATATATAAAGGACCCAATGCATAAGATCACAAAATCAACACTTTTCGTTGGGTTCAGTGAACTAAGAATGACATCTCCAGAAACTATTTGCTAAGCATTTTAGTGCCTGTAGCAATACCTCAAACAATTAGGAGATGTCTTGAAAGGGGGTTAAAAAAAAAAGTCAATATGTAACATCCAGGTGTTGTACAGATCAGACTGGGATATTAATTCTGAATCACAGAAAGAACACAAATGTGAAAAACTCCACAGTGAAGCAGCAGCCTCTGAAAGATTTTAAAACTGGAGTGGCAGCGGATGCAGGAAAATGGGCCTGGTGAAACTCTTGGTGGGAGTATAAGTTAGTACACAGTGTTTCTAGACAAGATTTGGCAATAAACATCAAATGTCTTAAGAAGAATGTATGCCCTTTGACCCAGAAATTCCACTTCTAAGAGTTTAAGCTAAGGAAATCATGAAGGGTGTACACACAGATTTAGCTGGGAGGATGCACAGCACATTTTATATCACAAAGCTGGAAACAAGCTCCACACTCAATAATAAGAAATGGGTTAAATATACTAAGGCACATCCTTACTGTGGCATAGTATGAAGAATTAAAAATACGCTGCAGAATGTATTCACTGGCATGCAAACATGTTCATAATAGCATGCAAAGATGTTCATAACATAATGTCCAGTGGAAAAAAATCAAACATAAACACTATTATATTATGATCTCATTTTTGTTAAAATAGAGGGGAGTGTATACGTTTGTACGTACAGAGAAAAGGATATAAAAAAGATACATACCGGTGTTAACACTGGTTGTAGAGAAAGAACTGTAGAATTGTTTATTTCTTTTTTGCTTACCTCTGTTTTCTGAGGTGAGGGGGAGAAGAGGAGATAATATAAGTGAATTTATTTGCCAATACAGAAAAAAAGACTTCGTTTCGAAAAAGAAGTAGTGAAAACAAATGGGCACAAAATGATCCAATTAGGTGAACAAATGGCTTATGAATTTTGGTAGTCTCAATCCTAAAATTCAAATAAATTAAAAATCTAATGGAGTTATTTTATTTTAATCTCTAAAATAGAAGCAATACGTTACTACCCTTTCCTTTGAGAAATGTTGGGAGAAATGACAGACAGAATTAAATGCATAACAGGATTTAAAATATGCAAAAATATCCCAGGAGACAATCTCTGCTGTCCACTGAAGCGACGCTGTGACCCACTCCTGTAGGAGTGGGTACTACCAATGTCCAACGCAACAACAAAAAATTGCATTAATATCATGGAGCTTTTGATAAAGGGAAACTACCTCGGGACTTTACAATGAACAATATACTTACTCTTTATCCAATCCCTATGTGAGAAATTTCCTAATTCATATGACTGCAAATTAATCCATTAGGAGTCGGGGGAGGGAGGGGAGGCATTTATGGCAGGCTTTCCAAAGAACATGACTGCAATTTTAATTTGGAAAATATAATGCTTATTAGTTTTGTGGAGAGATTTCAGACAGCATTGGAATGAGTGGGAGGATCCAGGTCAAACTGCTGGATTTCTACGCCTGGATCTCCTGCGCTGAGCAGACCCAAGCTTTGCCTGGGCTAACTTCATTAGTGAATGAGGAAAAACAACACTTTTTCATTGACTTCAGGATAAGCTCACACCAATAAGATTTCTCTGTATAATTACAACCCATGATTTACAATTATAGAAATAAGAGCAATTATCATGCTAATTAAAGGCTTGTGGGGATTTTTGGTAGGGACAGTTATGGTAAAAACTTCTCAAATGTGTATTTGCCAAAATCAGAAACTCACGATATTCCAAAGGCCCATAAGCATTTCTGAGTCTTTGCTCCCTCCCCACTGACTTTTGTTTTTAAGATACAGAGTCAGCAGGCTGGGTGCACTATGACCAAATGGCAACAGATGCTGGTCTTGCAAAGGGCAAGACACTTCTCTTTGATCATCCAAGAACATGGAGAGAAGGGACAAACATTCCTCATCAGGACATTTCACTTTGATTCAAGGTTTACCAGTAGTTGCACAAATGTGAAGAGCTACAGAAAAAGCTGCTTCTCCACCCAATAAAATCAGACACACTCCATTCCTGAATCCATCTTAAACCATAAAAGAGCCTACATAAAATATGCCAGTTGGGAATGCTTGCAAGGCTGATGCAGAAACAGTTCTCAATGCAAAGAATTTTAGTGCCATATATTGCATAGTTATAAGCAGCTTAAATGTAGAGAATGGATTATCACTGGTATTTTTATGTTTTCTTTGTAAAAATACAAGTGATGTTACATAGATAATAACTGGAAAATAACTGATACTTGAAAAATGAAAAATGTATGCCAAATGTATACTGTACATAAGCATCTAAATGAATCTAAGTCAGTATCTATTTCCATATCTGTAAATTAATAACACCACAACAATAAGTAACCTTTCTCAAAAGTTCACGTGTTAAAAAAATGAGAAAACCTACCAACACATCAGACACTAAAATTTTCAATGAGAATAATTTTCCCTGTAAACCTTGGAATTTACAATGATCACATCTCTTTTAAACACTGCACCCCTCGATTCATATTTAAGATAGAAAGTCTTGCGATACATTTAACATATGAACAAAACCCGTTCATACTGGGATCTGAGTATCAGTTTTAATCCCATCTCTGCAATTCTGTTAAGTATCTGGTGTCGTGAAGTAAGCCGTCCCTCTACCCCAACACATCAAATACATCAGCAGGCTTTCTAAAAATACACTTACAATAGAGAGCCTAAAAATAGTGGGCTATCAAACCTTTTTTGTTTGAAAATATGTTTGTCGTTTTCAAGTGTTCTGAAAATTAAGTAAACCACAAAACCATTTTCAACAAAATGTGTGTTTCTAATTATTAGTGAGAAGATTTATATTCCTGAAAAAAAAAAAATGGTGTGCCTGGAAGAGAAGTTCGTTGGTGCAAGTCAGCAAGAATTTGCAAAGGCAAAATAATTTTGATAAGACACAACTAATTTCCTAGTTTTCTGCTGTACAAATACTGATATAATGAATGGTCACTTTAAAGAGGAGAGGGAACATTCCAGAGCAGGCGCAAGGCCCGACGTTTCTTCACATGGGCCCGCTATCTAATACAACAATGATTACAAATACTGTTAGTCAAGAAGCAGAAGCCACTTGCTACTATCAGGACACCAGTTTAGATTTAGAAAAATGAAGACGCAGTTAACGCAGTAATTCAAACCTTTGATTTACTTATAGGATATTTATTTCAATTTACTTATAAGATATTTATTAACAAATCACAGCATCCCAACTTTTACTTATGGAGAAAAAGATCATACAAAATCCCTTTCGCCTCCTTTCCCCATTCTGTGTTTCTACATTTTGCTGGTGATGGGTTTTTCAAGCAAAAGCTGAATGTCACACTGCGTAGAATTCTGCCCAACCCGGTTCCTTCCTGCCTACTGGGGGTATGAAGCCACACTCTCCCGAAGAACCACCCCTGGCCCTCCTCTTAAGCCTTTCTGGAACTCACAGTGGGGACCGGCTGGCACTTGGACACTTGGGAGGGCGAGCAGGGCAGGAATCTTCTCCTTTCTCCCCTCCCCCATTAGAATGGCTAAAGCAGAGATTAATTTCTCAGCTCTGGTTTTCTGCATAACCCCTCCCCAAAATACAAAGACTCAGGATGGGCCTTACAGAGTCCTTTTGTTTAGAGAGGGTCATTTCCTGCCGTTAGCTCACACCCAGAAACTCCCACCCATTTCTCAAGGAGAGGCACTGATTTTCTTTGTAAAAAACAAAAACAAAACAAAACAGAACGTCAGGCTTAAAGCCATTCCCCCCAAACAGCCTACTCCAACACCCCAGATGTATCTTGGCTGGCGTGCCACCACAGCCTTCTGTATCACAGTGGGGAAATGAAAAGTGGGACGAAGTGGGAAAATGGGAGTGGAGTTACGGTTCTTTAACGCACAGCAGGCGTTGTCTGTCCAATCCCTACATTTTAGGTAAGGAAACAGAGGCTTAAGTGACTTGTCAAAGATAGGCAGCTTAAATGACTAGTCCTAGGTCCCTTAGAAAAGAAAATTAGATAAAGAAAAAAAATGAAGAGTACCGACGATTTGGTCCAGAACTGAATATAAAGATTCATACACCACTGGTTCTAAGACCATCAGACAATGGATGATGGTAAAGTTTAAAAAGCTTGCTCAAGGCTAAGTATTATGACATAAATGCTGTAAATGAGGCTAATCCAGTGGCCTGCATCTTCATGAGTGCCTTCGTGTGCTCAATTAACAGGTGGTCTGATGACCGAAGTAATGATGACTTATACTTCCTTCACCCTGAAATGTCATCGGTTCTGCTTTACAATGAATCAAAACAGCGCCTGAGTCTGGGAGGCCGACAAGCGGGAATAAACTGTGGCTGTGAGGTGCCTCCAATAGGGTTCACAGAGCCCAGATGAGACGCTCCCTCACAGCTGCCCATACAGGTGCTTAGAGGCCGGATTCGTCCAGCTAAAGCCCACATTATCCTTTTACTTTGTAGGCAAGTCCCTTCTGCTTTGGAGGCAAACGGAGGAAAGCATATAGAGCTTGAGGCTAGACTAAGTCAAAGAACTGAGAGTGCTAAGTCTATCTCCAAATCAATTCCACCTGGGTTAACATTAACCCTTTGCAACCCAACACATCTGCACAACAGGAATCAAATTCATCTTGCCCTAGTTTTACTTATCACTTCATGACAGCCCCACCTTTCACTCCTGGTCTGTGGAATTATGTACTAGGTTTACACTCTAACCGGACAGAGAGAAGCATTCCTTGATGTGTGAAAACTGCTGCATGCCCCCCACGAGGGATCTATCACTTACCATCCAAAATTTCTGGCTTAAAAGTGTGTGACAATTGTATTTTCTGATGTATTTAAGTGGGGATGGGGATCCAGAAACGGTCATCTTGAAGGCAGCAATAATTAAAATTTAACCTAAAAACTGCTGGAAAAGGTTCATGACGATGTGGTGTATTGCACAGGCTTCAGAGTTTGACAGCTTGGTTTGTATTCCAGTCATTTCACAAAATAACAAATTTACTGGGCAGTTCCAGGCATTGTTCCAGGCACTGGGGGCTACAGTCTTAAGCAAGACAGGTCCCTGCTGTCAGGGAGTTACAGTCCAGGAGTGCAAGACAAGTAAGTACACAAGGTAACATCCGTGGGTAAGAAGTACTATCTGGAAAATAAAATGAGAGATGTGATAGTGGTAGGGAATGTGAGGGTCCTTTAAACGCGGAGGTCAAAGGTCTCTGTGGTAACATCTGAACTGAGATTTGAATAAATGACAAGAACGAGGTTGCTGTGTAAACATCTGGGCGCAGAGTCTTCCAGGCAGACAGAAGAGCACACACAAAGGCCCTGAGGCACGAACAAGTTTGGCAAGTTGGAGATATCTAAATAAGGCCCAAGCAGCTGAAGCATAATCAATGAGGCTGTGATTCCTGGTAGATGAGGTCAGAGACCAGCAGGGCCCAGATCACAGGAACCTCGCGCACACTGGAGAAATTTTAAGCTCCTACTCACCAGCTGTGAACCTCAGACAAATTACTTGACCTCCGGGAGCCTCAGTTTCCTTATCCCTAAACATGGGAGGATAACACTTCCTTTGGTTTGTTAAAAGTACAACGTTTAAAACAGAGTCCAGGGGCCGCCCGGTGGCGCAGCGGTTTAGTCCGCGCTTGGCAGCCCGGGGTTCGCCGGTTCGGATCCCGGGCGCCCGCCGACGCACTGCCTGTCGGCCATGCCGTGGCGGCGTCCCATATAAAGTGGAGGAAGATGGGCACGATGTTAGCCCAGGGCCAGTCTTCCTCAGCAAAAAGAGGAGGATTAGCAATGGATGTTAGCTCAGGGCTGGTCTTCCCCACAAAAAAAAAAAAAAAAAAAACAGAGTCCACACTGCTCAGTAAATGCTTAATGAATGAATTTAATTAATATGCAAAAATTCCATAAATGCTTATACAAGTTTGATTATATTTGGATATGCACCTGATCTTCAACTCTCCCTCTAATTTTCTTACACATATTAAGAAAAGTAAGATTGAAAAGAAAATTTTTATAACAAATACGGTCTCAGTGTTAGCTCTAACGATTCTTTTGCTCATTACTGGAAAACGCTTGGAGGTCCCAGAGAAGAAGGAACTGGGCTTAGAAGAGTGGAGAGGGGACAAGGCAGAATCAGAACAGTGATTTGGCCTAGTAGTGGCTGACCGGCCTCCAGCACTTCCTTGCGTTCCTTCTAGCGATAAGCGAGGCCCTAAGGAGAAGCAATTACCAACGTCTTCAGTCCCCTGTCCCCACCATCTCTGGGCAGGCACAGGACGGAAGTGTGTTGTGTGTGTGTATGTGTTCGTCCCTGTGTGTGTCCCTCCCCCGTGTGTGTGTGTCCCTCCCTCCCCCACCCCAAAACACATCCTGCAGGCTTAGAGGGATACTGTATTTAAAAACAGATACCTCTTTGGAAACTCACACATTTTAAGTCCTGTAAATCACACATGCTGAGTCAAGTAATTACACTTTCGTAGCACTTCCCCTCCGAGCACAAAGGCAATTCTGCTACTTCGGTAATAAGATAGCACTTCTGTGCTGTACCTTCTCCCGTGGGGCCTCAACTATCCATCCTAAAGGTGGGCATAAGAGAAATTTTCACGAAACAGGATCCTGGGGATTCAAGGCAAAAAAGTTTTTTTAATCTTTAGGATTTCTCTTAGGATCACGTTAAGCCACCTGCCAGCATATCTACCTGATGACATAAGAATTCAGGAAGAGCAGAGGAACGTCATGAAAAGATCAACTCATGAGAAATAAAGATTAATTAAAAGTGGAAATTGGCCTCTAACTTATTTTCAAAGGTTGGTGAGATGCACCTCAACGTTGAGACTCCCAGATTTCTCCCACCTTTGCAAAATCCTAGGGGCTAACAGGATGGATAGAGCTAGGCTGCTTCGACATCCCCTTTGCATTTTGAATTTGTGTAACAATACTGTATTACAGCCTGGAATTTGGAACTATCTTCCCGGTGTGACTGGCATTTATGACTGCCATTTCCTTTTTTTCTCCAGTAGTCTACATAATATGCATCATAATGGTTGCAGCAGGGTTAAAACCTATGAGAAATACAAACGCAAGTTGTTGTTTTCTTAAATTCCTGGACTACTTTTCTTTCTTCACCAGCTGACACTTTAGCTGTGTACAGAAAAGGCAGCAAACTTTTAGAAAAGCATGAAATGAATACATTGAAAATATGACCCCCCGAAAAGATGACTTTGGGCTCTGGCCAAAGGCTCATTCTCCTCTTTTTCCCCCCAACAAAGTCGAAAAAGAACAAAGCAATTCAGGGAAATTTTTTCTTATAAAAACACTCAAGCCTTTCCAGGCCTTCCACCTTTACTGTCCAAATCCATCTACAAATTTGAGAGTAAAGGTTGGGAAAAGAAAAGTTGGAGAAGTGAAGGCCTGGGAATTAACTGTAAATTTTAGAGAAAAATAATTTCCAGTGACTGTTAATGAGAACAAAAAAAGTGTATGAGAAATATTACATATACCTAGATTTTTCTAAGCTCCCCCACTCAGGCTTTCAAATGGAGAAGTATATCAAACACTATTATGTTATAACTAGGCAGATTACATGCGATACATTTTTATGTTCCTAAATTAAAGAGTGCTTTAAAATTTTTGCTTCAATTTTTCCTGTGAACTTCCAGTTCTCGCCCCCACCATTTTTTTACATCGCTTCAAATTGTAAGTAAATTTTCTCTCTTTTGTTTGCCAACCCTCACAAGGCTTCCTAGGTACTCGAGTCCCACGCCTCTTTAATTTTCTGGGCGCACTCATTTACATTACCCACCTTTTCAATTACCAGTATACGTTCTTGAATTGTTCTGAAAATCGTTTTGCAAGATCAGATCTCTCCTCTGCATCTCAAACCCAACACCTTCACCTCCTAATTGCCTTCTTTTCTTCTCCTTTCAGTCTATTTTTCTATTTCTACAAATACAGCCATCATTTAGCTAGTCATCCGAAGGAGAAACCAAAGAGGCTTCAGGGATGAAACTCCTCGTCTTCTCTCCAGCACAGCTAACAGTTATCGAGGTTCCTGAACACCTTGGGCGTCTCTGCTTCAGTCGCCACTGCCACCCACTGCCTTACTTTGAGACCAGAACTCGTGCAGTACTAGCCTCCTAATCTCTCTCAACGGCTCTTCCAAACCCCACTGCACGCATCCCCTTGCCCACTGGAACATCCCAGAATGCCAGGTCCCTGCTGCACAGGAGCCCAGCTCCCATCAAACAACAGTCTGATTCCCTGACACGGAAGGCAAGCTCCTCCATCATGTCCCCCACCAACAGCTCCCTCTCCAGGCTCATCCTTACTTCCCTTCCCTTCCTCTCCTGCCATGGCTTGCTTGCTCTCCCCAAAAGGGTCCTTTGAAACCTCTGTATCTTCACATAGGGCAAATCCTTTTGACTGGACCATCTTTCTCGCATCTTAATTGACACTTAGCGCATATGTCACCTCTTTTAAAGCTTTCTTTGATACAGCCCCATCACCCTCTCTCCTCCTTGCAATGTTGACTGTGTTTCCAGCTTAAACAACGACCTCACTCTGACACAGTGCTTTATTATACCTGTTTGTTTACACAAGGCCATCACCACAAAACTGGGAGAAATAGGAGCAGGAACTACCTCTCCGAGATGTTGGCACCCCCAGAATCTGCACATGCAGGCCCCCGTTACTCCACCTCTCCGTGCCTCAGTCACCTCCCCAGAAAATGAAGATCATCCTCATCATACCTACCTCAGCTTGTTCTGAGGATGAAATCATGTAATCCACATAAAGTACTCGGCCAGTATTTGGCATGTAATAAATACTCAAAAGTTAGCAATTATTATTTCTTGAGTGAATGGATAAAAAGATTTCTGAAAATTTCATAGGATCAAATATTTCAGTATTTTCTTTTTTCTGCTATCAGCAAAAAATGACAAACTGGGCAACTTTATTCTGATCAGCTCTAACAAGTATCATTCCTGAGTATGAGGTCCAAGCACTCTCTCTCCTGTCCCAACTCACACACAGCGCACGGAATTTGTTTAAAATCTTCTCCTGGTACACTTGAAAGATAGGGATGTGAGTTCCAGGTCTCCTCACGTTATCCCCATACATCAAATGAGCTCATCCACATCAGCGGATGACATCCTCATATCAACACAGCATCGATTTAAATACCTGGTCCCAGCTGGCCTCAAGCCCACTGAGCCATGCAGCCACTTTTGCTACAGCTATTATTAAGGTTCATTCCCCTCATTCCTTCCTAAGTTTTTTCTTTGACCAAAGCAAGCATTGTTCAAGAGGAACATTTGCATTCCCTTTCACCTACCCCCAGGCAGACGCTAAGGTGCCAAATGAAACTGAACACAAACATTCCAAAGTGGCTGTCACACAGAGCAGGCTTGTTTGGGAACACAGGGAGCTCCATGCTCTTGTACCTAACCAAGGCTTCCGGAAGCCCTTGTCCAAAAGGTCAGATTAAGCCCCACAGTAAAAACCAAATTCTAATGGTGAAAACCCAACTGCACTGCGGAAGGAGCAGGCCCACACTGGCAGTGGTTGTCAGATGGACCGGGCACGCTCGCCTGTGCACCCAAATGGAGGCTACTGATGACGGGTGGAGGGAGATCATTTCCCATCCATGACCTCTAAATCCTCAGTGGGCAAGGGACTTCAATACTAAACAAGTGGCTGCTTTTTAACAGCTTACCTGTACAAAGTCATCATCGCCAACCTCACCAATAAGGATATTTCATATGTTTATAAATTATTTATAAGGAATTGGATGTATATATCTAAGTGTGTGTGTGGTGCTTACCTAGTGCTGGGGTACTGTCTGAGTAGGTGTTGAGCACTGGAAATACCGCGATAAGGTGACATCGTTCTTTTCAAAAAAAAAAAAAAAAAAGACAACAGTGAGAAAAGGTAATGATCCAGTAGTTAACCGGAGATGACAGAAAGTAACTTCTACTGGAATTCTGGGGGAAATCATCTCTTTGGGATGGGACATTCAGGTGGTGGGATCCTGAGAAATGGAGGCTGAAACCTGAATGCTGCCTTGAAAGCAACTCAGGCTAGATCAACAGGAAACGGTGGTTGAAGCAAATGGTTTGCAGAGTATACAGGTACATTAGGGCAATCCTGAATGTCAAGTCTGGACTTCATCGTGTGCAGAACAGAGCAGAACTAAAGGATTTGGAGCATCAGAGGACCCAGCAGTATGGTAAAATGATGGATTGAGAAAGCGTATTAGAACAAGGAGAGCAGCTAAAGATCACTAGAAAGGGCCAGGATAAAGAAATGAGTGAGATGAACGATAAAGAATGGACAAGAGGAAAAGAGGCCGGACTCCTGCAGCAAGGCTTGGGACCAAAATGAAAGGTGATCAACACAATGGTTTTGTGACACCTACAAATATCACCAGCGAATTGAATGAAATCTCCAAAGCAAAAAGACATTTAATTGTTTTTGTTCACATGTGCATTTTGGAAAATTTAGAAAACAAACAAAAAAAGCACCAGAAAGTAAATAAAAATTATCTGTAATACACTTGATAGCTTTTATTAATATTCGGTTATTTATTTTAAAGAACTGGCATCACACAGTATAAAACTTTTAAATCTGCTCTTTTCATTCCATGTTATAACATGAGAACTATCCTCTCAATGAAAATGCCGTCAGAAGCTGGAAGAGACAAAGTTGGATTCTCCCTACTGCCTTCAGAGCCAGCAAGGCAATGCCTACACCTTGATCCCAGACTTCCGGCCTCCAGAACCATGAGAGAAGAAATTTCTGTTTTAAGCCTCCAAAAACAAAAAATTTATATACACACACATATGTATATACATTCTTTAAAACCATGGCTTTTAATAGCCCCATAATATTCTCTTTCAGGAATTATACAATGATTTACTTCGCAATTTCCTTATGTTAGACGTATAGAGTCTTTGTGAATTTTCACTATTGTTAATAACTAATGTCTATAAATAAATAAATCTTTGTGCGTGCTTATTATTTCCTTAGGGTAAACTGCTAAAAATAAAAGTACTGAATCAAAGGGCTTGAACACATTTTGATATATGGTGCCAAAGTCGTCCAGAAAGCTGCACTAATTTATATCACCAACGTAATACACAAGAGTTCCCACTTTATTGCCCTGCCAAAGTTGAACACTTTTGCCCTCAAACTAAAAATTAATATGAACCTACAAAAATTATATGAAAGCATATCCAACAAGAAGCTCTAACCCCATCCAAACTATCTATCCCACAAACAAATGCCAAATAAAGAAGACTGTATGTGAGCATAGGGTTTATCAGGGAAATTTTTAAAACACTACTGAAAAAACAACTCAAAAGCACATGCCATATTGGCAGTGGTCTTGCAGCATCATTTTACTATGAAGTCACCATATTTTCATCCAAAACACTGTCACCAAATCCTATTCTATGACTGAAATACAAGTTTACTGTATTAGATTTGATTTGGAATAACAGAGACTACAAACTTGGTTAAATTGTATAAAACCATTCTGTACTTTCCCCAAATCATAATGTAGATTAATCTTAATGCTCAATGAAAACCTGAGCTTGCCACATCAAACTGAAATGGTACCCTTTCTCTGTGCCAATTATAAGAAACAATTTTCTTCATGACCCCAATATTTGGGCAAAATTACTGAGTACTTTAAGGAATTCAAGGTAAAGATTGGTATTAACTTCTGAAGTACTGGCTTTATATGATTTCTGTCCAACAGTTTCTTCACGACCCCAATATTTGGGCAAAATTACTAAGTACTTTAAAAGAAGGAATGCGGGTAAAGATTTGTATTAACTTCTGAAGAATTGACTTTACATGATTTCTGTCCAACATCTGCCAAACATCTTTTCGACCGATATTCCAACAATGCCAAGTTTTTTGCTATTTTAGCTTTATTTTAAGTACAAGAGAGTTCAGTCAAAGCAATTTAAGGAAAAATTACTGTTTAACACCAGCTCTTCAACATAATAAAACGCAAGTCTTTTAGAAATGATTTGCAATCAGCCTGAAAAGCAACCAATGACATGGATAAAAGTAAAAATAAAACCAAATTACATATTTATCTGATTTCCAAAAAGGAAATTTCTATTTCGAAAGTGACCAAAAATAAATTATTTCTAAGTCTCGACATAGAAAACTGATACGACAAATAATTATGAGTCTATTACTTACATATTAATTTTAATACAGTCTGATCCAGTGCAAACCACCCAAGGTGTTTTAAGAGAATACTGTCTAGTTCAAAATTAGAGGCTAATTCTAGGAATTATTTTATTATTTTATTAACTGTAAAATGATGTTAGAAATTATCTCATGCCCTATACATACATATGCCTTATAAATCTCAGAATCCAGTGAGATTTTGACAACTGCTTCTTCTTATAGGGACAACTTGCAAAGAAATACACATGTACAGCACACTAGAAGCCAGAAAGCCAGATGTGTTATCTTTCTCATAGTTACCTAGCCAAATTTTAAAATTATTTTTTCTCCAAGTTTTAAATACTACCCAAAGAAGTCTATGTCCTGCCCAAGTTCTCAAAATATTCCAACCCTAAAAAAAACAGAAAAATTCTCCTAGACTGTTTATTCTATACAACTGGAACCAAATAAGTGTTTCAGCATCATTGTTTCAGAGTACGCTTTAGAAACTCTCAAACAGGGCTAAAATGTACTGGAAGATAAAAGGAACTCATTAAAAAAAAAAAAAAACTTGGATCTTATAAAGGGGATAGAGAAAGCCTAAATTACCCTGATGATCTATGAAATGAACTATTTTCCCTTAATGATGGTTGGACTCAGTCTTCCTCGTCAACTCAGTGGCCACCAGAAACTATAACAAAACACATTTTTCCTCTCTTGTCATTATGTGTATATACATTTTATATGTGTGTGTTCTGTTTACTGGATTCCTCGGCCAAGGCTTTTAAATGTGTTTGAGAAAAAATTGCTGACTGCTGGGTGGGCAGGGAAAGGGTCCAGTGTGGTGGTTTTGTATAATGCTGAGCACATTAATGGGCCTCACCAAATACCGTATTTATTTAACTTGTGGCTTTCAGGGTTAGAAAAAAAGAGGTTAGGAGTTTTTCAAAAACAAAACATAAACCCCACACAGGGAATTAGGACAAAATTACCTGGATCGCTCAGGCCAACTTACTTTCTTTTCCTGAATTTTTAACATTATAAACATTCTCTCTTCATGGTGTATCTGTTTTGTACACTCCACTTCTTGTAGAACTTGGGTTCTGAAATCTCCCTGTCCTCTTATTTTTAAAATAACAAAAGTGTCTTGCTCAAACTACTGACACTTCCTAGAGCCAAATGCAATTCCCACCTGAAAAGGACACTGCCAGGGCAACAGGGCAGGTAAGAGGCAGTGACTGGGACTGCCAGTGATTCTACTCGTACACAACCTCCCACATTAAGTTAAGGTGCCCAGGAACAGGGCAGACAACACCCCCGGCCTGGCGGCAGTAGGGCTGAGATGGGTCAAGCAGGAAAATATGCCTTTTCTCTACTTACTTTTATCAAGTTAACTAAGTTTTGGTTTGGGGACACTCAAAGCTCGTTTTACTACCTACCAAAAGCAAAAAATAAAAAGTCTTTGGTTTGCCTGATTAACTTTTTCCACTTAAAAGTTTCCTCAATTGGGTGAATGGAGAAAGACGGTTTCATGCAACATATTCTTACCCTTAGAAATAAACAGATTGCCCATAGAAATAGAAAGGTTTTAGTTAAATATAACTCCTTAAAAAAGCAAACTTGTCATCATTTTTTAAGTTTTATTTCTGCTAGGGAAAATAAATAGCAAAGCAGCCAGTAAGGTTCAAGAAAAAAGGGGCACTTGCAATTCAAGCGTCCATCTCTTTGAAAGAGAAAAAATGTCAGTGGTATTCCTTCACTTGTAGTTAAAAAACCACTAGCATGTAAACAACACTTTTCAAAATAATAGTTCATAATAAAATGGGCAATTTCCTCAGGTAGAAAGGCAATTTTCTGTTTACTGCAATTCACCTAAGTTGCACTACCACACAACTGTGTTAAGAGGAAAATTTTATTTATTTTGCATTGTTTTGCATGGTCTTTGCTCTCTCCTCTATCATCCCCATTTAAATAGTTCCCATTTTACAAGTGGACAATGTGCTGAGAGCTTATGTGTATTAATTAAATCCTCTGCAAGGTTTCCTTTCACTATCGGAATTTTAGTTTGCACACAATATCTCAATGAAAATCTCAACATCCTAACAGCTTTAGAATCAGTTTATCGTTCTGTTAACCTTACATATGAGGATGCAGTACCTATGAGAACGTTTTATAGGTCATTTCTGGATGCATACTTGCTTGCATCCACACACCCTCAAGTTTCTTTTAGAATGTTAAGAACTCAGCTATGTGGGATCTTAAAAAGTAGGCGCAAAGTATTGTTTCTTGGACTCCAGATAATGTACCTGCAGAAACAGAGCCATTTAAGAGGATACCACAAAATAGCCTAACTACAAAATCCTGAAATGTTTGTTCAGGAGTTCTCTCCTACATTTACCGAATTTTGTTTCTACCGAATGAACGCTCCGCAGACGCAACATTTTTATCTCAATTACGGACGCACCACTTAAAATTTACGCTCCGAAGTCCAAGTCCTATTAAAACAGCCTCGATGATCATTTGGAGAATTTGTTTTAAACTCTTTTATTCTGCTCCCCACAACCGCATCGCCCCTATATTTACAAAAACTAATCGCCCAGGTTTGGGGTCTTTGACTCATCAGAGAAGAATGCGGCTGATTAGTTATCTATTAATCCAAAATGCCTCAGCTGGAAAGATATTTCACCAAGAACTTTTAACATTGAAAGGGAGGGGGCAGGGGACAGAAAGTGTCTTTTAACGAGAACTTTCCCCTAGTTTCTTCCTTAAACCACACACACAAACGCACCCCACGACTTGCAGCCCTAGACGCAGAGCTAAGTCCTGATCCTCCGGGTCCCAACAATCTGAGGTCACCCGGGAGTCAGCTCTCAATTCCGCTTTTAAAATCCTGGGCAAACAAAGCTGAGAGTTCTACTTACAAAACTCTCCGAAAAGTTCTCCAAGTTACGCAATTTTAGGCACGCAGACGCGCGTGGACCCACAAAAACACCCTCTCCGGACGTACACCCTCCCGGGGCTAGTTTGGGGCTGCGTCTCGGGGCAAGGACGTTCCCAGATCCTCGACTGCGGCGCCCCCTCCCCGGCGCGCAGCCGGGCGCCCCGGGACCGGTCTCTCCCCGCCGGCCCCCGCACTTTGGAGAAAGCCCGCGGCTTCCGTCCCCGGTCGTCCCCGCCACCGCACCGAGCCACTCAGTACCTCTTCCTCCTGAAGGTTGGCCTCGTTCGGGGTGTTCTCCTTCTCGGCTTTGCCGCCGTTGTTCATCTTCCCGGTCCTTCCTCGCCGGGCAGGGCTGGGGCGCGGGGCTGGGCGAGGCGCGCTCGCCCACTTTTCCCTCCCCGGGCGCCGGGGCTCCCTCGGGCGGGCGCCGCGGGCTGCGGGGGCTGGAGCCGGGGCAGCGGCGGCTCGGGCTCCCGCGGCGCGGCGAGACGGCGGCGGCGGGCGACTCAGGAAGTGCGAGGGAGAGACGGGGCAGGGCGAGGCGGGCGCGGGCAGACCGAGAGGGGGACGGAGACAATCGGGACCCGGGAGGGAGACCTGGAGAGGGAGGGCGGGCGCGAGGGAAGGAAGGAAGCAAGAAAGGATGGGGCGAGGACGCGCGTCCCAGGACTGAGCCCGGAGAGTTGGGGATGTGGCCGAGTGGGGGCTGGGGGCGGCCGCTGCCCGAGCGTAGCTGGAGGGAGGGGGCGAGGGGTGCCCGGAGAGAAGGAGGAGGAGGAGGAGGAGGTGCAGGGCAGCAGGGCGCGGGCCGCGGCTGGGACGCTGGGACCCGGAGAGCCGCTGAGTGCGCGCTCCTGGCAGGCTCTGGGAAGTACGGGATCCAAGCAGCTCCCTTTCTCTCGCCTTCCTCCCTCCCCTCTCCCCTCCCTCTCCTCCTCCCTCTCCTCCTCCTCTTCCCTCCGCCCTCCCTGGACGTGGGCTGCAGGCTCTCGCCTTAAAGGACGGGACGCGGGACGGCGGAGCCCCCCGCGGGAGGAGGGGCTGCGCCGAGGGCGGCTGCCCCGCGGCAGGATGGCGCGCGCCGGGGAGGGGCGGCGGGCTGCGGGCGGAAGCGGCCGACCCCAGCCCCCGACTCGGCGGTAGGTCGGAGGGCGGGGGCCGGGGAGGAGGAGGGAAGGAGGTCAGGTCGTCCCGCTCGCTCGGCCCCTGGGGGCCCCAGTTGGCCGACTCGCGTGGCGGTCCGCGCGAGCCTGGAGAGGGGCTTCGGGGAGCCAGGCCCTGCCAGCGCGACCACCGGGAAGCGTGATGTGCTCTTTTTGTTTGCTTGCTTTACACGAGGGATTTGCACCCCTATCCCTAAGCCTCCTCCTTTTCAGTGCCGCTTTAGACCCATTTCTTCCCCTCCTAGTCGGCAACTTGAAATGACAGGATGGCGAGAACTCGGTGACATCCAGGGGCAGCCCGCTCCGGGCCGGCGCTTTCAGGGCACAGCATCAAACCCACCTCAAACGCCGGGTCCTCCGAAACGTCTCCGGCTTCCCCACCGGCCGGCTGTGGCTCTCCGCTAGGCTTCTCGGGCCCCTGTTCAGACTCCTCTCACAGCCCTTATCAGACTGTTCTGGAATTGTTTACCTGGCTGTCTTCCTCACTCGTCTGGGAGATCCTTACTGGAAGACAAGACCGTCCCCTGTTTATCTTTTTAATCCCACGGCTTTTTAAATATGCTACCTGGTATATAGTAGGTGCTCAGTAAATATCCGTTGGCTAAGGGAATTTTCCTCACTGCAAGCCGAACTGGAGGCCAATACAGATGATCTTCAGAGGGCCAAAGCAGCTTAGAGGAGAAAGGGGTCTCAACTGAACTCTGGGAGGTCAGAGCACAAACTTCTTTTATGCACCAACCTCGGAAGGACTGCATGGTTTCCATTTCCTCACCTGGGAAGTGGGAGTAGTTCTATTGATCTCCAGGGGTTTGCTATTAAAGGAGATTATTGGTTGATAGGTCGCACTATAGCACCTAGCACCCATTCTTGCCCAGTTTAAGTTTACAAAACTTGAAGGCTAACATTTTTATTAAGGAAATTTTCATTTTTCCTCGAGCCGTAGAGAACTTTTCCAATACTGTATCATTTAAGCTTTCCAACATGACTAGTACAAACATAAATTTAAAACTCTGTACATCAGCAGGTTCTCCCTCACTTCCCACTCCCAGGAATTCTCTCGCAGCATGCTGTTCCTTTCCCCGCACAGCACCAGTAACAATTTCTAATTATTTACTTGCTTGCTTCACTGTTTGTCTCTCCCCCCACCAACCAACTAGACATTCTTTACCCTATACTGGTTGAAGTGCTGCTGGGAATGAGGGGGTGGGGGTGGGGATGGGGGTAGGACTTGAAGATAAGGCCCCTGCTTTTATGGAGTTTAAAGTGGTGTTGTGGAGACAAGATACCCAAAACAACTCCAGGGCAACATAATCGCAGATCCTGGCTCAAATTGTGGAAAGCAAAGAAAATATTTACTTTAAGAGCATTGTGAAGAGAATAACAGTTACTGATACTTGGGTTTCCATATTGGGTTTTTCTTGGGGGGGGGTTCTGAAGATTTTTCTGTCATTTCTTTATATGGGAAAAAAAAAAGGTGTATCCTGGATGAAAATAAACCAAGAGTCTATTGACATTGCAATTGACGTTCAGAAGAGGCGAGGGCTACAATTAATCCAGAAACTTGGACAATGCTTTCCACTTCCAGGTCCTCCCTCAGTTATGTGAGAAACCACGAGGGGGCAATGTCTTCTTGAGCAATGTCTGAGTGGTGGTCTTGGGCCTCTATACTGACCAATAATGCCCACACTTTGCCCTCCTTGGCTATTCTTTACCTGTTCCTGAATACACTCCACAGAAAGGCATTGTCTTGCTGGGGCCTGCCAAAGGCCCGAGAAAAATGACAATTGATCTAGTCATTGATGGTTCCAGTCAGACTCCACTCATGAGTAGGTGGAAGATGTGTGATTCCAGGGGCTGGGAGAACCTCCACTGCCCCCACCCAGGGAAATGTGGCTTAATTCCAAACATAGAACCTGATTCCTTTGTCTTTAAGCCAACCCAGCACTTTGTCCTTGTTAAAAGTCAAAAACCTCTGGGATAAAAAAATGAGAATAAGTTCCATGAGAGAGGATCCTTATCTGGTTTGTTCATTGTGTTCCCAACATCTAGACAGTGCCTAACGCACAGTAGGCACTAGAGAATTTTGAGTGAATGAACCCATTGAATCTTATCAGTTATTGATTCTCAGGCTCTAATGACATTATCAGATCCTTCCAAGCCCCTGCACGAGGGATTGAATTAGTAGAGGCATCTTGGTATGGAGAGCCACCACAGGGGCACTAGGCAGATTCAGTGTAGTGGTCTTTAGTCGCTATTTTGTAGGGGGGAGACCCTGGATAGAGAGCTTGCACAGAATGGGACAACATCAGGCAGCTGATGATAAAGCAGGGAGACCTAGAACGGATAGTCAGTGGTGAACATGAAAATTCACGGTGTTTTCAGAAAAGTGTATGGGGCTGGGGTAATACACCAGGAAAAGAAGGACTCCTATTTTGTCCTTTCCATGAAGAATGATTTAGACTTATTTGGAAGAACAATCAAGTCATGTTGCCAGCAAAACTCAATGAAAATCTCTAAATAGACTTTAGCTATTTATAAAACTTTGTGAGTGAGGGAAAAGAGTTTGACTGTGTTGGGGGTGGAGGGAATGTACATTCATTCAGGATATAATCTTTATGACCTGTTTACTGCTTCAAAGAAAGAAGCTTTCAAAAGTGAGATATCCTCAGTAGCAATTGTTTCCAGGCCTTCTAAGAGTTATAAGACAACAAAGGGATTTTATATCCTAGAAAAAAAGGGCTAATGACCAAGAAATCTGCTTTCTCCCCTGCCCACCATTTTGCTGCATTGCTTCTGGCCTATCAGGTTACGTGCTAGGTTGAAAGGGAAATATTGTCTGCACCTGTAGTTTTCCTTATTCATCTCCATTTCTCTGGCAGTGTTCATCTGAAGGCTTGCTTTAAGAAATCCAAACCTATAATTATGTATTAAATGTTTGTGTCTGGGAAGTGCAGACATTAAAAGTCTATTTGGAGGCAATTTGCATGGCTTGTGCTCTGTGCCTGTGTTAGCACTGCAGCAGAAAGCTGCAGTATCTACCACATGTGTTGTGATCGTTAACTCTTCTGCATCCTCTGCTGGACCAAAAAAGTTCTTGAGGCCAGAGGCTGTGTTTTATTGGTCTTTGTCTTCCTTAACACTTCTCGCTCCCTCACCCCACCCCCACCCCCCTCCAGGCCATCACCATCTTCCCTTAATTTTATTTATTAATTTTTAACTGTGGCTAAAAAACACACAACATAGTATTCACCACCTTTTTTTTTTTTTCGGTGAGGGGGATTAGCCCTGAGCTAACATCCGTTGCCAGTCCTCCTCTTTTTGCTGAGGAAGACTGGCCCTGAGCTAACATCCATGCCCATCTTCCTCTACTTTATATGTGGGACGCCTGCCACAGCATGGCTTGATAAGTGGTACGTAGGTCCGTGCCCAGGATCCCAACCTGTGAACCCTGGGCCGCTGAAGCAGAGCATGTGAACTTAACCACTACGCCACTGGACCAGATGGTTACTTACCCTCTTAACCACTTTTAAGTGTACAGTGCAGTAGTGTGAAGTGTATTCACATTGTTGTGCAACATCATCCTGATTTTTACCTCCTAAATAGTTCTGAGATTCGATCACTTCCCTCCAATCATTTGTGGAAGGCCACACAGCCACGTGGAGAGGCCCATATGGAAGAGAATTAAGTCCCCGGCTTACAGCCTGAGCTGAGCTCTCAGCAGACAGCCAGTACCAATTGCCAGGCTTGTGGGTGAGTTATCTTAGAAGTGGATACCCCAGCTCTAGTTGAGCTGCCCCAGACGCCACATGGAAGAGAAATGAGCTGTCTTCACTGAGTGGCGCCCGAATGGCAAAATTGTTAGCAAATAAGTGAATGCTGTTGTTTTAAGCAGCCAATCTTTCGAGTGGTGTGTTACACAGCAATAGATGACTGAAATATAATTGCAGGCCAAGAAGTAGGGTCCTGCTGCCACAGAAACCTAAAACGTATGGCAGGGGCTTTGGGATCAGGTAGAGGATGGAAACTAGAAGAACTTTGAGCAGTCCGTGAGTGAAGAGCTTTAAAGGACAATGTGAGTATTGTTATTGCAGGCTGGAGAAAAGGGGACCCCATTTATGTATTGGAAGAGCAATGAGATAAACTAGCCTGCTGTTCCATGACAGATAGAAAGATACCTAATGAACATGTGCATCTGGCTAAGAAAATTTTTGGATAGAATGTTGAATGGGTTGAATGGTTTCTTTTAGATGCTTGTGATACAGTATGAGACAAATGAGATGAGCTAAAAAAAAAAAAAAAGAACTATTCTGTTTTCAATAAGAATTTCAATCTAGTGACATAAAGAAGCCAGGACTTGCTGGATTGAAATAAAACTATTTCTCATTCCTATCTTCTCCAGAAGAAAACTCTCAAAATAAGAAATGGCTTAGGGGCAAAGGTCAAATCCAGGATGCTATCAGGAAAATATGGCCTTAGGTAAAGTTCAAGGCAAGGGTGTAGCTAGAAGACCCTGTGATAGGCAGCCTCTACAATGGCCCCCATGGTCCCTACCTCCTAGTATTCAAGCCCTTATGTAATCCCTTGAGTGTGGGCTGGACCTAGTGACTTGCTTTTAATGAATAGAGCATGGCAAAAGTGATGGATATCACTTCCAAGATTAGATTACAAAACAACCGGGGCTCCCATTTTACACACCCTCTCTTGCTCTCTCACTTGCTGCCTTTGATGGAAGCCAGCTGCTGTGATGTGAGCTGCCCTATGGAGAGGCCCATGTGGCACGGAAGGGTGGAGCCTCCGTCCAAAAGCAGGAAGGAACTGGGGCTTTCAGTCCCACAGCCCACAGAGAACTGAACCCTGCCAACAACCATGTAAGCCTGGAAGTGTATCCTTCCTAAGTGCAGCCTTAGATGAGACCTGTTATGGACTGAATGTTTGTATCCCCCTCCAAATTCATATTATGAAGCCCTAACCATCAGTGTGATGGTTTTAGGGCCTTTGGGAGGTAATTAGGTTTAGATGAGGACCTGAGGGTGGAGTCCCCATGATGGGATTAATGCCCTTATAAGAAGATAAAGAGACAACAGAGCTTCCTCTCTCTACCATGTGAGGATACAGTGAGAAGGTGGCCATCTGCAAGCCAGGAAGATGGCCCTCACCAAGAATCAAATTGGCTGGCACCTTGATCTTGGACTTCTCAACCTCCAGAACTGTGAGAAATAAATGTCTATTGTTTAAGCCATGCAGTCTATGATATTTTGTTATAGTAGCCTGAGCTGACACCTTGGCTGCAGCCTTGGAGAGACCTTAAGGCAGAGGGACCCAGCTAAGCAGAGCCTTGGATTCCTGACCAGCAGAAACTGTGAGCTAATAACAAAGTACTGTTTTAAGCCATTAAGTTTTAGGGTAACTTGTTATGCAGCAATAGATAAGTTGATACCCCAGAAAGATTTAAGGTAGTACCTCACAGATTCTTTCAACTAGACAGTAGGGCTTCTAAGAATCTAAATGGTGTTGCCCCACAACAGTCTGACACTGGGCCAAGGTAGAGAAGGGGCCTGCCTTGGAAAGGAATGTGAGTATGGCTTTTGCCTAAGGGAGATGAGTATAACTTGAAGTATAAGAAACCTATGGCTTTTTAAGGATCTCTACCATCTTGCATGGTAGACTGTTCATAATGAATAGAGACCTCTGGACCTTCAACCTTATGGCAGGAAGCAGGCGGAAGAAGCTACTCATCTGCAATTATAGGCTGTTTCCAAAAGGGAAGGTGACTCAGGATGGAGCAGAGAGCCACTGAGAATCATTTCCAAAGAGCAGGACTGGGCTGAATTAAGGAACTGATATCATTTGACTAGCTGGATTTCAGAATTGCTATGGGCCACTTTCGGTGCCCCTCTCATGTTCTCCCCTTTTTGAATGGGAGCGTCTGTTATAAGTTTTCTGTCCCTCCCTTATCACTAGATGTTGGGTGTGTGACAGACAGATACGTTGTCTCTGTAGTTCACTGATCTTCAGATCAAGAGGAGCCGTGTCTGAGGAACGACAGTCAAGGAACGGCACCCAAGGAGCCACATCTGCACTTGGACCTGACTTAGATGTCAATATCCTAGACCAGGGGTTGGCAAACTTTTTCTGTACAGAGCCAGATAGTAAATATTTTAGGCTTTGCAGGTTACATGTGTGATCTCTATCATATATTCTTCATTGTTTTCATTTTTTATAAACCCGTGAAAACATAAAAACCATTCTTATCTCAGGGACTGTACAAAAATAGTCCACAGGTCCGATTTGGCCCTCACGCTGTGGTTTTCTCACCCCTATCCTAGTCAAGAACTGATATATAATGGGATGAGATATTTTGATATCTTAGGGGAGGAGATAAGTGTATTTTTCAGATGGGAGGGAAATGTATTATTGTGGCCATGGGGTGGATGGTGGTAGCTAGCCTTCAAACATGGCCCCACATGGCCCCAGATCACTTCACCTTTTTGTACATGCCATGCCACTCCTGCCATCAAGAGTTAGAGCTTGTGTGCCTTCCTCTTGAATCTGAGCTAGGCCTATTTCTGCTTTGATCAATAGAATGTGGAGGAAATGACATTCTGGGAATTCTGAGCCCAGGCATTAAAAATATCTGGCAGTTTCTGCTTTCTTCCTCTTAAAACCCAGCTTCCATGTAATGGGAAAGCCCAAACAGTCACCTGGAGAGGCCCACATGGAGGCATTTCAAGCCCTGGCCACTCTATCTGCTCCCTGCACAGCTTTATCTAAGCTCCCTGAAACAGCCAGTGCCAGCAACCAGCCATGTGAGTGAGCCATCTTAGGGCTAAATCCTCCACATTGAGACACCCCAGCTGACACCACGTGGAGCAGAGACAAGCTGTCTTCTCAGAACCCTGCCCAAATTGTAAATACACTTGTGAGCAAATAAATGATTACTCTTTTAAGCCACTAGGTTTTGGGGGTGGTTACTTATGTAGCAATAGATAATGAAAACACTGGGGAAGGGAACAATGTAAGCAAGGCTCTGGAAACCAGAAAGCACTGGGCATTTTCAAGGATTAGCAAGTATAGTAACCCTTGACACAAGATCTGTAAAACAACAAAGATCACAAATGCCATTTCCAACATACACTTTTCCTTCTAAAAGACAATAAAGGAGAATTGAAAAATATATGTGTTCTCTTCAGAACCTTAATAAAAAGTTGCTGAATATATGATGATAAGTAGAAAACGACAAAGCCAGATTGAGGTGTGGCTGTGGGGCAGTTGGCAAGGCGCGTTTATGATTGACTTTTCCTATCACCAACCTTACAGTGTATGTGATTTGAATTTGTGCTTCAGGAAAATAATAAAATAGCAAATGTCTCTGGCCTTTTAGAGAGTCACTTATAACTCAAAAACTCAAAAGTTTTTAAATGTCTACCATACTCTAACTTGTCTACAATGTAGAGAACCTAGAAGTGACTGGTGGGAGATAAGGCTGAAGATTTAGTTCATGTAGTCATTATTTAGGGTTTTTCTTCTGCATTTAAGAAAGAAAGCTTCAGGGGCCGCCCGGTGGCGCAGCGGTTTAGTTCGTGCTTGGCGGCACTGGGTTCGGGGGTTCGGATCCCGGGCGCAGACAGACGCACCACTTGTCAGCCATGCCGTGGTGGCGTACCATGTAAAGTAGAGGAAGATGGGCACGGATGTTAGCCCAGGGCCAGTCTTCCTCAGCCAAAAGAGGAGGATTGGCGACGGATGTTAGCTCAGGGCTGGTCTTCCTCACAAAAAAAAAAAGTAAATAAATAAATAAATAAAAAAGAAAGAAAGCTTCAGTCGCTAGTAAGGTAGACTTGAGTAAGGGAAGATGGGAGATGAGAAACAGTGACATTGCATGGCCCATGGACAGTAGTGAAAAAAAGATGGAAATGAAAGCCATTTCCAAGGGAGAAGCTATATCATTTGACAAATGATTGAATGTAGGGGCTAAGGAAGACTAAGGCATCTGACCTAACAGCCAGGTTTCAAGGCTTCAAGGATTTGGTGATGCCAACTCCAAAAAGGAAAAGAAAAAGAAACAGATGTCCAGAGAAGACCTGGTTGTGTGGATAGATGAGGAGTTCAGTATCAGGCATATGGTTTGTTAGTGTCAGGATCATGCTGATTGTTGGAAAATGAGTTTGTAGCCCAGAAGAAATAAGAGACAATACATATATTGGGTGCCATCTGAGTTGAAACAGTAACAGGTTGGAGAATAGAATCTTAGGAAATATCTATGCTTAGGACAAGGAGAAAGACTAGCCAGAAAAGAGACAGACCAAGCAGTCAGATGTAAGAGAAGAACAAGCCCACTAATCAAAATGATAGCAGCTAACAGTATGGAACAGGGGACCATGCTGCAGACCTTACGTGGATTGTCACATTTCATTGTTTGAAGATGGCAGGTTAAACATACACATTTCTAACCACTCTGTTCCAAAACCTCTCAGAAAAACACAGAAAGGATTTGTTGTTGTTGTCATTATTTTAAGACATAAACTAACAAGTAAAGAGAATGAAAGAAAACAACAGCAATAAAATTTGAGAAGCTGCAAAACATATAGATAAGTACTGAGAAAACCAAATCCTAAGCCTGGCGGGAGAAAACTGAGAAGCAATCTTACGCTGAAGAATCCCCCAAAGACTCAAGCCTTGACAGCAGCTGGCACCTCAGAAGTGAGAGTGAAAATGGGGCTATAACCTGGAGGATTGATCGAAAGGAGAGTGGTTTGTACCCAGATTCCTCTCTCTCTTTTTTTCACATTTTATTGTCAACATTTTAAATTTCTCTGCTCTTTTTAGGAATATCCAACAGGAAAAAGAAAAACAGGCATTTCTTCATTTTTATTTCTTATAAAGAAAAGTCTTATGAAATTAGCTTAAGCATAAAATAAATATATAAATTTTTAAGAGGCAAAAAACATGAGTAATTAGGTAAGATAAGCATCAGTAGCTGAAAAATTGCAAAACTAGATCCTTTTGTGTGTGTGTAACTTTAGGGTTCCAGTAATCCTAAGCATTACTGTAATTTTCACTCTAAGTGACCCACTTTAAAATGTGTGCCTTTCCTGAGTATGACTAATCTTTGTAAAAGTAAACTGGACATTCTCCAACTGAAAATGTTCAAAACTAGCGGCTGGATATATTTATCTTGGTCCAATATGTTCTTTGAACAGTTTGTTTCAACCAATTTATTAATTGGTTTAATTGCTTTAAATTTGGTGTTTATCGTTTTTTAACATACATTTTAAATGACATCATTATATACTAATACTCTATACCTGTGTTTTCAATTAAAACGTATTATGGATATTTATCCATATCAAGACATCTAGGTTTTTCCTATCTCATCTTTTTTAAAGCTTTGTAGAATTCCGCCCTGTGTGCACAAGCTCTATGTGGGTGGACATTTAAGTTGTTTACAGGTTTTGGGGGTTTTTTTTGTGAGGAAGATTTGCTCTGAGCTAACATCTGTTACCAATCTTCCTCTTTTTTTTTTTTTTTTTTTTTTTGCTTGAGAAAGATTAGCCCTGAGCTAACATCTGTGCCAGTCCTCCTCTATTTTTATGTGGGTTGCCACCACAGCATGGCTGATGAGTGATATAGGTCTGTGCCCAAGATCCGAACCTGTGAACCTGGTCTGCCAAAGCACAGCATGCTGGACTTATCCACCATGCCACAGGGCTGGCCCCTGTTTTCAGTTTTTAATATTAAACAATGCTGTGGTGAACATCCATGTGCAAACATTTTTGTACAGTGTCTGATTATTTCCTTAGAATATATTTTAACGAAATAACTAGGTTAGATGGTAGGCACATTTTAAATGTTAATATTTATGGTTAGAAAATTTATATAATTTACTTCACTTCTATAGTATATGAGAGTACCCATTTCATCACAACATTCCCTACATTGGTGAAATCAGAATTGCCAATCTGTTGGTGAAAAATGATAAAATATTCTTTTAACTTGCATTTCTTGATTGTGGAGGGGCTGACCATCTTTTCATCTGTTTATGACCATTTGGAATTGCTTATCATATCTTTGGCATTTTTCTACTAGGATGTTTGCCTTTTTATAATTGATCTTTGATATTATTTTGCTTCCAATGTCCTACAACTCATTCGTGTGTTCCACATATACGACTGCTAGGTACCATAATAGGTCCTTCAGACACAATAATGAACAGAGAAACACAAATCCAGCTTACATGGACTAGACAATTTGTTAAGCAGTTACAATAAAGTGGAATATGTACTATAACTGGCAGTTCAGATTTCTAGGGACTTCATAAATGTGGCAAATACATACTCTGGGTGGTCAGTAGATGCTTCTGGAAGGAAGGGACATTTCATCAAGTTCTAAAGGATGAGCAGTAGTGCCAGTTAAAGTAGGAGTGGAGAGCGTTCCAGACATAAACTAGCCTGAAGGGAAGAGAGAGGGCTTTCGTCTGGAGAATTGAAGTCTGGAGAATTGAAAAAACTGAAGAGTGCAAAAAGTGAGAGTGAGCTTAGAGAGGTAAAGAGGGGCCAGGTTATTAAGAGTTTAAGACCTTTATAAGTTATAGGAAGTAGTGGATTTTATCCTAAGGCAGTAATAAAATGTATTCATTAGAATGCTTTCAGCTACAAGTAACAACAACAATAAAAATTTTGACCACAAGTGACTTAAACAAGGAAAACTTTGTGTGTGTGTGTGTGTGTGTGTGTGTGAGGAAGACCAGCCCTGAGCTAACATCCGTTGCTTATCTTCCTCTCTTTTTGGTGAGGAAGACTGGCCCTGGGCTAACATCCGTGCCCATCTTCCTCTACTTTATATGGGACACCGCCACAGCATGGCTGACAGGCAGTGCGTCGGCAGGCGCCCGGGATCCGAACCCACGAACCCTGGGCTGCCAAGCGCGAACTAAACCCCTGCGCCACTGGGCTGGCCCCCAGGAAAACTTTTTTAAATGTCACATAATGAGAAGTGTGGTCCCTGGGTTGGTTCATCTTTTCACTCTGCCATTCTCAGTGTGTGTGATACCTCTTCTTATGGTCCCATATCTCCCTTTATAGTCCTAAAATAGCTGCAGCAATTCTAAGCATCACATCCTTGCACAGTTATGTTGAATGACCTGGAAAAGGTAGGCAGAGTCTGTGTTAACAGGGAGGAAAATCTTTTCCAAAAGCCTCTAGCAGAATTCTCCATCTCTCATTGGCCAGAACCAGATCACATGCGAACCCCTAGCTGCAGTAAATGCTGGGAAATTGAGTATCTGGCATTTCATGCTTTGTGATGGTACATCACATCTCCCTGTGCATGGGAGAAAGGGAAAAGTCATAGCTATGGCATAGGAAACCAACAGTGTTGTTCTCAGCATTTGAAGAGTTTTGAGCAAACAAGTCATGTGATCAGATTTACATTTGGTTCTCTATTCCTTCAGGTCTTCTTGATCCTTTCACTTTAATCTCCATTAACCACCGTCCTCTACTCTCAGCCACCACTTTCCATCTAGTGCTCCCAATTTTTTTTCTAGCATAATAAGGTTATTGTCTACAACAACTCTAAACATTCATAACTCTGATTTAATTCTGATATAATTACCTAAGACAGTTGTAACTATAGCATTTGACATGAATACTTTGGAAAGTGCTTTAGTTGATCTAAACAATGTTTTAAAACAACTAATATTTTGGGTTTCAAGTAAGCTCAGGTATGCCTGGTATTGCCACTGGTATGTTAACCAAAACTTACTTAATTTCCATTATTATTTATTTTTTGATGAGGGACATTGGCCCTGAGCTAACATCTGTGCCCATCTTCCTCCATTTTATATATGGAACGCCGCTACAGCATGGCTTGATGAGCAGTGCACAGGTCCGCACCCAGGATCCAAACCTGTGAACTCTAGGCCGCCAAAGCAGAAGGTGTGAACTTGACCACTACGCCACTGGGCTGGCCCATAATTTCCATTATTAACATAAGAAAATGACACATTTTCTTAGATTGTGTGCCTGGCACATATTCGATAACTATGTGTAGAATGAAGTGCTTTTTATTAAGTAATAGTCTCTAATCTATGTCTTTACTTCACCACCTTTTAAAAAAAATGAGAGTAAGCATATAAATTTCACTGGAATATTCATTGACTTTCAAAGATTAATAGTGACATGGCCTTATCTGACACTCCCATTATATCTACTATGCCATATTTAAAACATGTGAAAACCACTACAGGCAGACTTGGCTAGATGATTCTTTTTTTAACAAGGATGCAAATTCCGCTGAATTGTCTTTCAAGTTTGATGCCACATCAGTTAAGCATTCTAGAAAATGTTTTTTGAAAAGCATTATTTGTTGTGAAGCTGTCTGGAATTTATTTCATGAGTGCTGATCTTGATTTTTTTTGCTGACCAGAGATAATCAGACTTGCTATCACAGATTCTGGGCTATAACCTGGTCTGATTCAACAAATTTTGTCTGCATCTTGAATGTCAGTCTGAACTGAACAAGAGCCAGTCAAGAAATATGGAGGAATGTATATGTGAAGGTCATGAAAGAAAGTTTATTCTTCAGCTTCTGTAACGTAAATACTAACATTTTAAGCACCTGTTGATACTTCCAATAAAAGTGAAATGTTTTAGAAATGAGTTACATATGAGTACTTTATACTAGCTGTTATTGAATGAATGGATTTTTTGAACTACACATGATAAGATATGAACAATGGATTGAGATCATGGAGTTACTGCTTTATGTTGATTTGTGATTCTTTTGAATGAGCATGGTGTCATGGAAATTTAGAGGTAGGGCATCCATGTTGAATCCAAGCTGTGTACTAGCATCAACTTTGGGAAGGCACTTCATCTTGCTTAGATGTGGTTTCCTTATTTGTAAAATTGGACTAGTGATAATGGCTTACCTCCTGCTCAGAGCTGTTGTCAAGACCATATGAGAGAATGCACATATTTATTTTAACAAAAGTACAAACATAAGTTGGGATATAAGTTGCCAGTCTGTAATCTCCTTGACTGATATACTTGCACATGACCACATGAAATAAATTGCCATAAGTGCTGTCTCTACAATATGCTATGCAATGCTGACATAGAGCTTGCGTCTCTGGAGATTAACTCAGCTAACGGCATGGTGTGCTTCTTCCATCTTTATGATGAAATACAGGCTTCCTATTAAAAGGTGTATCCTTTATTTGAAAAGGTTGAGTAGGATGACTCTAAAAAAAAAGAGTTCCAGATGGTTAAATTTAGGTCTGAAGCCCATTCTGAGAATATCCTCTGGCTCTAGGCCCACAGTCCAATACATATATATTTTTTTCATTACTATGTTTTTTATTGGATTTTGAACTGATTGCAATTTCTTCACTTTAAACTCTTGGTTTTCACTATGTAGTTGTTTGTGAGATAGTGGCAATAATCATGTTGACCTTAGTAGCTCTGCCTCTTTTTCTGATTTATCTATTTCTGTTATATTTTTGCTAATTAATACAAATTTTATTTGCTGAAATGGTCTCACTAAAAGCCTGTGCAAGAAATATTGATATTTTACAGCCATAGGAGCCTTCTTTTCTTTTCATTTAAAGACTTTCCTTCATCGATTTACCACAAAAAAGAGGTTATTTGAGCATTCTGTCTTGTTCCCAAATCTGCTTATAAATCTTGCACTCTTCTGGCTTTCTTCTGCTTATGATTTTTTTTCCTTTTTCCTTTTTATTTTGAAATAATTTCAAACACAGAAAAATTGCAAGAATAGTCCAGGGAATTCCCATACACTTTTCACCCAGAGACACTATCAAGTTTCACCAACTGTCCCAATAATGTCCTTTGCAGCAAAAGAATACAATCCAGGGTCACACGTTGTTATGTGTGTATGTGTATTGTTATGTCTCTTCAGTTTCCTTAAATCTAGAATACTTCCTTGGTTATCTTGTAGAATATCCCTCAGCTGGGTTTGTCTGATGTTTCTTTTCTCAAGATTAGTTTAAGGGGCTGCATTTTTTGGCAGGGCTGTCACAGAAGTGATGCTGTGCTTTTCTTACTGCATTCCCACCAGGTAGCACATGATGCCACTTTGTCCCAAAATAATGTTAATAGTGTCTGATGATAAAATTACTCCTTTTCCTCTTGTAATTAATCACTATTTTGTGGGGAGGAACTTTGAAGCTGTGTAAATATCCTGCTCTCATCCAACTTCCATCTTCCAGTTTTAGCATCAATTGACATTTCCTGCCTGAATTAATTATTACTATAATGACTGACAAGTAATTTTCTAATGCCACCACTCCTTTTAAACTTATTAGTTGGCCTTCTACTCCAAGGAAGAGTTTTATCTTCTCCCCGTGTATTTATTCATTTGTCTACTTATATCAGTATGGACTCATGGCTTCCTATTCTATTCAATGGGCTGTAATCTGTTACTATCATTATTTATTTTGATGCTCCTAGGTTTGAACCCCCATTCAAGCTGACTCTTATGTACTTTTGATATGTCCCATCAGTCTATGAGCACTTTCTTACTTTCTTATACAAGAAGATGTCAAAGACTCATCTTGTACTTTCCATACCCCAGACCTAGAATCAGCCATTTCTACAAGGCACACTTTCAGTGGAGGATGGTATTTAGATACCAAGATCTGGGCATTAGGTGTGCTCAGTGCTACAGGTCCTCTTAGTGGACAGAGCTAGGGAATATATAAATGTGTACACATGCACACACACATTTTTTGCATATGTGGTGTGTGTGTGTGTATATATGTATATATATAAACATATATATTTGTTTCTACATCTCTATATTCCAAACATTAGTTTACATCAATCCCTGTAATTCCAAGCTAGCACACAATGCTCAATTCTAGTTTCTTCCTTTTCCATATTTGTAATTCTCCAACAGTGAGAAATCTGGCTCTCATTATTCTCAATATATTTACTTATTGCTCAATTCTCCTGTATGTGCCCTTCTAATGCCTGCCAGACTGTCACTCTGCTTGGCTGCCTTCCTTGTATAAGCTTCAACCACTTTCCATGCTCAGACCTGCATAATTTTTTTAAATTAAATTATGAGGGAAGAAAGGGAAGAATAAAGGAAGAAGGTTGCTCATGATTATTAAAATTTTTTAATTAAATATATTTCACACCAATAATATTGAAGATGTTTTTCAATAACCCAATAGAAAAGTGATCAAAGGACACAGAGAGGGAATTCACTTAAGAAATGTAATATCTAGGTGTTACACACAGGCTAAATGTTCATAAGTAAGGGACTGAATAAATAAATTAGACTAGCACCATGTATACTGGGCAACCATTAAATAGGATTAATATAGATCCTTATTTATTGATTTGAAAAGACTTCCATGATATATTACATAAAAATTATGTTACTAAATATTACCTATTTTATATCTTATTCTTTGCATGTATAGGTATGCATAGAAAAAAGCATGAGAGGTTATAAAGGAAAATATTAATGCTATTCCTGAGTCTTACAATAATAGATATTATGAGAGATTCTAAGGAGATCCTCTGAAACCACCATTTAATGATTTTTTTCCATCCCTTTGCAAAACACATGGGTTTAATAAACTTTGACTATTTAGCTAGGCCTATGTGTCCTTTTCAAGAAAATAAAACTATATATAAAAATCAAGGAAAGAGAATGTATGACATTTGTAGAATTCTGTGAGAAGTCCTTTATAAAGAAAGAGTGCTTGCCTGGTATTAAATAGTTTTATTAGAGAACAGAGACAGACTCTCCCCTCAGTACCTGGATGAGTTAACAAAGTTGTAACTGGAGTTTGCCATTTCACAGCCTTATATGAGGTAAGAGAGTTGTGTTGCTACAGTTTGTACCTAAGAGAAAGTATTAAAAGTGCATACACTACATCTCCATCTCAGAGCAGGAGCTTGGTCATGCTGGTGGGGCTTGGCAGTGGCTCTGTGTCCCCCCTTTGATCAAATGGTCCACATCAGCTTGGAGGTCCCAGATGTCGGAAAAAATTCCACCGACAGCAGAGAGCTGGAAGCAGTGTGGGTAACATCAGAATGTTGCTTAGCATCGTCAGTAAAACAACCTGCCTTTGACTCATCAAGAGTCTCTGTCTCTTGGTGTCCTGAAGCTTTCATCTCATTATGATTAAAAGAATCAGGGTAAGGTTCTCTGATTTTTTTTACTTTCTTTAAACTATTATGTGCTTCCTGATTTTTAAAATGAGTATATACTACATTTCTAATCAGAATAAATAACATTTTCATTTTGAAATTAAAGAAAAGAACGTCTTAAGAATGCTCAAAACTCAGTAAGAGAGCAACCCAATTTAAAAATGGGCTAAAGATTTAAACAGATATTTCAGCAAAGAAGACATATGAATGGTGATTAAGCATGAAAAAATGCTCAACATAATTAGTTATCGGGGAAATGCAAATTAAAACCACAATGAGATAACACTACCCACCTTTCAGAATGGCTAAAATTTTTTAAACTGATAATATCAAGTACTGATGAGGATGTGGAATAACTGGAATTTTCATGCATAGCTATTTGGAAGACAATTCAACAGCTTCTTATAAATGTACTGTACAACTCAGCAACCCCACTCCTAGGTATGTACCCAAGTGAAATAATAACTCGTATTCACACACAAGACTGTATGTGAATGTTTGTAATGGCTTTATGTATAACTTCCAAAGACTGGAAACAACCCAAATGTCCTCCAAATGGTGAATGGATAAACACACTATGTTATATTCATACAATGAAATACTACTCAGCAATAAAATGGAACAAACTACTGATATGCCTAATGACATATATGAATCTCAAAAACATTTTGCTAAGTGAAAGAAGCCAGACTCAAAAAGGCACATAGTGTGTGATTCCATTTGTATGACACCCTGGAATAAGGACAGAAAACTGATCAGTGGGTACCAGGGGCTGGGGGTGGAGGGAGGCGTTGACTACAAAGGGGTGCTGGGGAATTTTGAGAAGGAGGAGAGTGAAACGTGGTGATATTTATACAGTTGTGTCTTTCTCATTTTTGAATTATTTTTTTGAAATATAATTGACATATAACATTGTACAAGTTTAAGGTTTACAAAATATTGATTGTGTCCTTCAAAACTCATAGAACACTAAAAATGTGACTTTTGCTGCATATAAGTTATACCTCAATAATAATAATGAAATTGTCTTCATTTCGGTTTCCCTGAACAGTTCCTGAAAGAGAAGGATTTGAGTGCAAGTAGTTTATTAACAAGGAAGTATCATGAGGGAATGGGGAAGTGCAGGGAAGAGAGGAGAGCGTGCTGTTGAGCAGGCTACTGCTCATTCCCACTGAGGTCCCTTTGAGACTACAGAATCCACTTCATAATTGTCCTACCACGGGATGAGAACACTGGGGCGTTTATCACCAACTCTCATCCCTCATTGATGAAAGTTGCCCTTGGGGTTTTTCCCTCCCTGGTACTTCCTGCTTGCTGGGCACATAAGCTGAGCACTCCTCTGCAGCCAGAGAAAGCACTCAGGAAAAGAGACTCAGATGCTGCAGGTGACCTCAGGAGTGGATTGTGGGGTTATTGGGGGGCACCAATAGCATCTACAATATTTTAATTAATTAAAACATTTTAAAGAAAACTCTTTCTTTCCTGTTGAAGCAAGATTTGAGAAAGTATAATTCTTACTGTCCTACTGAGCAGCCCTGAAAACAGTCTCATTAAGCCCATTAACACCACATAACCAGCCTGCTGTTCCATTTCCTCCTGCATGGCTAGGTTTGTGTCTTCAGGGTCTCTATTCCTTTCATTTTCCAGCCCATTCTCCATGGTTCTGTGGAGCCAAACTCTATGTATCTCTTTTGACATGAAGGTAGAATGTGTCTCACAGGAATACACCTGGTTGTGGATCAGGGTGTCCTGTGCCCTTGAGGAACTTTACCACTTGGAGGCAACCTTGGAGGCAAACATTGCTCCAAATTCCTGTTATGCTGGTTTGATGATTCTTCTACAGGGGAACGAGTAGAGAGAGATGTCAGTTGGACTCACTAGGTTGCAGGTGACAGACCCTGGGTGACAGACAGTCTAGAGAACCTGACTCAAGATGGGATTTATTGCCTCTTGGAATTCAAGAAAGGTTTGCTACATCAAGATGAGGAAAGATTAAGAAACATGAGTTTCAGGAACAACTGGAAGCAAGGTCTTGAATGTCTTTGCCTCCCTGTATCAACTCAATCCTCTTGCAGACTAGCTTTTTCCACATGTCAGGACATGGCTGCTCACAGTTCCTAGTTTTACATCTAGAACTCCAGTCACTAGAAAAGTCTGAGCTGACTCTTTTGATTCCAAGTGAAAAATAATGAGGAGGAGCTCACTGGTCCAGCTTAAGGCAAGTGCCCTGGTCTGGTCAACTGTGGGCTGTAAGAACAAGCCACTCCCATAGGGATTGTGCCTCTAAAATAGGGGTATTTTTCAGAGGATGGGGTGATGATGCTTGGCAGGCAAAAATAATGAGTAACAGAAAGAAAAACAAATGTCAGAGTCAAGAAACAGTAGACTTTTACATCGTCCAAATGAAATGTGGTCTGCATTAAAAAGGATAGACTAGTCAATGCTGCAATAGCAAATAAACTTTCAAAGTTCTGTGGTTTATTTCTCATTCACAAAAAGTTCAATGTGGGTAGGATGATTCTCTTCAATATTGTAGCAACACCATCTAGAACACAAGATTGCCACATCAGTGGAATAAAACGTGGAGGAAAATAACTACCTTGTGTCCATTGACACGTGTCACTTCCTCATACTCCTCTTGCCAGAACTAGTCTCATAGTCCCAACCCAACTGCAAAGGGGGCTGGGAACATGGGAGCACATGGGTATTTGGTGAGCACTAACTGTCAAAAGTCATTGTTTCTACTCAACAACTAAATCCTTCATAAGGGACAGGAATGGTCGGGGACACTTCACAGAGAAGGGAGAATTTGTTTTGTATCTTAGACTTCTGGCTTGTATAATTGGAAGGAAAAGGGAAAGCAGCAGAATTTCATGCTGCTCTTAAAGGACAATGAGTCTAATTTAGTGGGGTGGAAATTTGTGTAAAGGTGAGGTTGAAGAACTGGATGGGGACAAGATTGCAGAAGGCCTTGAATGTCTAGCCAAGGAATATGGATATTAACATGAAGGAATTGGGATACTACTGAAAGCCTCTGAGCCAGAGATCAACCTGATCAAGATGAAATTTTAAGTAAGAGTAATCTGGCAGGAATGTGTAGCTTGGCTTACATTATTCTATGCACAGTCTACTTGCAAGTATTCTGTTGACCTCAAAAACATTCTTTGGAGGACTTCCATTTCTGGTAAAATGGCAGACTAGGTAGCCTGAAAAAAAATCCCCCTACAAAACATCTGAGACAAGGAAAGACAAATCCAGATGGCACTGGAGGCTCATTTCCTTCCCATTTCTGTAGCTTAGCAAGAAACTGCCTGAGCAGGTCTGTGTCAGCTCAGCAGAATAGCTTTGCCAGTAGCTGAGCTCCAGAGGTTTCTCCTTTAGAATAAACTGGTTTCCTTGACTAGGAAGCTCTTATTGTCCTAGTCTAATTTCCCTATAAATTAGCTACACCTTGCCCAAGCACACCTATCTACAGGATAGCAAGAGAATGGGGGACCCATGATTCTCTGCCTGTAAGTTTCCCAGGAAACCTCTCATTACATTTATATTACATGTTGCTAGAGGTGTATATATCAGTGCCCTTTACATGGCAAAATGATCATCTTTTTAAATGCACATCCAAGCTGGTAACAAAGTAAGGGAATCCTCAGAGGCCGAAAGTTGAATACCACACACTGGGAGAAGATATTTGCAACCAACAAAGAATTAGTATCCAGAATATGTAAGCAACTCTTAAAAATCAGTAAGAAAAAGACACACAATCCAATGGAGAAGTGGACGAAAGAAAAGAGCAGGCAATTCACAGAAGAAAAAACATGGAACATATGAAAATCTCATTAATAATCAGGAAAATACAAAATTAAAACCACAATATCATTTTATATTTTATATTGGTAGAAAATTTAAAGTCTGACAGTTTCACATACAGACTGCATCTCAGGGTAACCAAATGATGAGGGGAAATTTCTCTTTAGAGAAATATTCCAGCCAATATATGAAAAAGGAGTGATAGCATCTCACAATATTGCAACTTCTAATGAATTAGTGAAGTAAGCAGTGATTATCAATGATTGCTGCCTTTCCACACATGCACAACCAAACATTAGGTGCCCCTGGATGGAAGAACACACCACCACTTTTCAAATGATCTTGTCAGAAATCTGCTCCTGAATCTGGTCAAACCTCTGGATTTAACAATCATGTTCCTGGAAATGGGGAAGAGAGGAACATGTGAAACAGCACCATGAGAATGCCTTCAACAAAACCTGGATGGTGGGGAGCTGCAGAACAAACCACCCGGTTTGTTCATCAAATAAATTGCAAGGAGGGGAAAAGGATGGTTTTTATTTGGAGCCTGATTTGAGCAGACAATAAAACTAACAAAACAAAACAAAAAGTAACGATTGAAGACATTGGAATATTGACTGAAAATTTCATTAAAGAGTTGCTATTAAATTTTAGGTGTGATAGTTGCATTGTTCTTATTTTTTTTATAAGGACCTACAAAGGAACCTTCTGGGTGAGTGGGAATATTCTAGAAATTGATCTGGGTGGTGGTTTCACAGCTGTGGACATGTGTAAAGATTCACCAATCACTGAGCTGTACTCTTAAGATTTGTGCAACTTATGTAAGTTTTACCTCAATTTTTAAAAGGTAAGGTCCTTCTTTTTTAAGGATACATTCTGAAATTTTTACAAATGAAGTGATATCATGTCTGGGATTAGCTTTAAAATACTCCAAGATGGGCCATGGGAGATTGACCATAAATTGGTAAGTGTTGAAGCTGAAGGATGGCTCACTATACAATTCTTGTACATGGTCAAAATTTTCCATAATGTAAAATTTAAAAAAGAAATGTCTGAGGGGCCAGCCCAGTGGTGTAGTGGTTAAGTTCACACATTCTGCTTTGGCAGCCTGGGGTTCGCTGGTTCAGATCCTGGAAGCAGACCTACACACCACTCATCAAACCATGCTGATGTGGCGTCCCACATAGAAGAGCTACCACTCTACAACTATGATACACAACTATGTACTGGGGCTTTGGGGAGAAAAAAGAAAAAGAGGAAGATTGGCAACAGATGTTAGCTCAGGGCCAATCTTCCTCAAAAAAAAAATATGTCCAACAAGATAATGTTGCCAAGGATATGGAACAACAGAAACTCTCATACATTGCTGGTGAGAATGTAAATTGTAAATTGAACAACTATTTCATATTACCTAGTAAAAGTGAGGATGGGTATATCTTATAACTCAGCAATTTCTCTCTGAGGTTATAACCTAGAGAAACACTAGCACGTGTGCTCATACATGTGTGTACATGTAAGACAATTCACACAATATTGCTTATGATAAGCCAAAATAAAAAGGGAAGGAAACAAATATCAATTGATAGGAGAATGAATCAATAAATTGTGACATTCACACAATGGAATTCTATACAACAATGACTGAGTTATAGCTATATTTATCAACATGGATGAATCACGAAATTAATGAGCAAAAACTTTACAAGTTGCAGAAGAATACTATAGTAATTTGTTGTTAGTGCCATCCAGTGGATTCTGACTCCTAGTGACCCTGTGGACAGCAGAGTGGAATGCTGCCCGGTCTTTTTGTGCCATCCTCTCACCTTGCAGTGTTGTATCAGCCAGTGTTCTGCTGCTATTCACAGGGTTTTCATGGCCTACTTTTCAGAAGTGGGTGACCAGCTGCTTCTTCCTAATCTGTCTTAGTCAGGAAGCTCCACTGAAACCTGTCCACTATGGGTGCCCCGCTGGTGTATGAAATCCTGGTGGCATAGCTTTCAGCATCACAGCAACACACAGCTGCCACAGTGTTGACAACTGACAGATGGATGGTGTGGTTCCCTGACCGGGAAACAACCTGGACGGTGGCTGTGAGAGCACCGAATCTTAACCACCAGATCACCAACTACAGTAATACCATTAATTAAATGCTGAAAATATGCAAAATAGAATAGTGTATTTCAGGGGTACATATATATATATATATATATATATATATATATATATATGTAGTAAAACTATAAAGACAAGCAAGTGAATGACAAACACAGGGGGGTGCAATTGGGTAGAGGCCAATAAGGGCTTCAAAGTTTCTGATAATATTCTACTTCTTAAGCTGAGTGATGAGTGTTTATTTTAATATCATTTTTTACTGTAAACCCACATATATGTTATAAAAAACTTACATGTGTAGAAATATTTTATAATATTTTAAAAGCCACTTCCTGTTGTTTTTCAGTAGTTTAAGACCTGGCTCATAGGTAGTGGTGTGTATGATGCAAAGAACACTAGGCCATCAAGAATTTGGGAAACCTGGGTTTTAGACCCAGCTGTACCACTAAGTAGTCCTGTGACCTTGCACAAATTGCTTAACTTCTCTTAACCCAAGTTCCCTCATCTAGAAAATGGGCTGATCAGCATTTCCCAACTATGTTCTTCAGAAGACTAGTTCTAAGTATGTTATAGATATTTCGTGGCAACAAAAAAAAGCTTCACAGTCAAATTAGTTTGAGGAACTCTAGATTAAACAATAGTAAGAGAGTTTCCCTATAGCGAGACTTCTCAGAGCCTTGAATATACAAGTGTGAGTTGTAAATCTCTAAGAGAGGAATACAGAATTTGCAAAAGTACTTCCACAGAATCATGTATATCTGTATGTATGCATAATAGCTCTTAAAATGAGCATGGTTTTGGAAATCCTGGAATAGCTGCTTTCTAAGATCTTCAACCTAAGCTTCAATAATTCTACAATTCTCAGATAACCCTTACTGCAGGATGTATGGCGAATTTTCGAGAAAGAGATAGGAACTGGGATATCCATGAGGAGATCATTGCAATGGTCTAAGCATGGGAGCTTGATGACCTTAATAATGGTGTAGTAATGGGGACGCGAAAGGGGAGGCATAGTCAGGAAATGTCACTAATGGTAAGGAGAAAAGTGAGCTGATTTGGCACCCTAGAGCCAGAGGAACAGGATTTTGGAAACACCGAGGAACCATGAAGCAGGGCTAAGCACAAGGACACCTCCTGCCTCATTAAACTCTACACACTGATGCTAGTCAAGCAAAACCAGTGTTTGGTTGTTGCTACAGTGATCAGTTAACCACTCTGAACCTAGCTGTAGCTTTGCAACACGTCGAATATTTTTGGAATAGGAAGGGCTCTGTGAGCTCAGCAAGTCCAATGCTAGCATTTGCATGTGAGCATATTCTGTTCCAGAGTTTAAGTGACTTCCCCAAGGTCACACAGCTCATTAGAGTCAAGAGGAGAACAGCTCAGGCCTCCTGATTCCCAGGCCAACCACTGCACCACGACACCCTGACATCCGAATATGGGCGTGGAGTGTGAGCGCCTCACCAAGTACTCAACCTAGTTTTTATTCCCTTCAATTTCAGTGATGATCTTGTGTTAAACAGCATCTGTAAAGTGAGGCAGGTGTTATGAATTCAAGCGTCTCAGAACCAAGAGAAGATGATGTCTGCTTTCACCCTAGTCATCTCATATCTACCATTAGTGACATTTGAGAATGTGGATGCATTAAGGAAAATCTCCCACAACTGCTACTCCTCCTGAAGAATAACAGTGATGTCACACCTGTTTATAATATTTTGTGTTTTCCAAAATGCATTCACATATTTTATTTCATTTGATTCTCACAACCCCGGGAGGAAATTATTATTTTCATTTTAAATAAGAAATGTATTTCTCCAAGGGCCAATAGCTAATTAGTGATAGAAACAAAACCTGAATCCAGGTTTCTTTATTTTTTGTTCCATGGCTCTTTCCATGAAATCACACTTGAGTTTCAATGTATTGGTTAGTCTACCATCTTGAATCAAAATAATGGCTAATCAAAAATTTCAAAAGGGCATGTGTTCTGTAAATAGTAATAGGTTTCAACTGGCTGAGGTCCATAGGTTTTAGAACCCCTGATTATCATCAGTGGTAGTTAGATAAAACCGTGGGGTTTGGAAATACAGAGACATTCAAGAAGGTAGCATAGGATACTTATTGTTTAGCTGCATTATTGGGCAATCCTTGAGTTCCATTTCAGTTAACCAGATTAACTGGAGCACTTAGTGTGTTTCATCAAGCTGAATGGCATGCTGTAATCTTCCTATCCCAGCCCATTCATCAATAATAGTACCAAGACAACACTAATTTTTTAAAATGTGGTGTAAAACTTTCTGTCTGGACCAGATGGCTTAGTACAATTTTTCCCTACTCCTCCCCATTTAGCACAACTATACACCCTGGAAATAGCACAAGAGACAGTCAAAAGAGATCTCTAAAAGATGGTAAGGAGAAAGTGACCTGGTTTGGGACTCTAGAGCTGGAGGAACAGGACAGGAGCAGGGCATCTTGCATCTGTCCACCCTGCAGAAGAAGGCAACCCCGACCTGGCATTCTCTGACCTCTGAGCTAGCAACAGAAGGCAGCCCAGTTAGGCTCATTCCCCCCTGCCTCTCCAGATAAAACTGGAATCCTTCTGACATTAGGTGATCCTGACACAACCAGCCAGGGGGCTCAATGTGGAGTGTCACCATAAATAAGTGGCCAGGGAAGGCATTCTTATGCCCTGATGGGCCTGAGACTCCCCTTCCTGCCCAGTGATACCAAGATGGACAGATGGAACCGGCAAGAGAGATCCAGCTACAGCAGACAGATTGGTCTAGGAAGCCTGTGTTCCTGTGGTCCCCAGACCGTCCTCCCCCACCCAGAGTCACCAGATGTTAAGGACTCAATGTTTGTGTCCCCCCAGAATTCACATATTGAAGTGTGGCTGTATTTGGAGATGGGGCCACTAAGGAAGTAATTAAGGTTAAATGAAGTCACAAGGGTGGGGCTGGGATCCAATCAGATTAGTGTCCTTATAAGAAGAGACCCTAGAGAGCATTCTCTCTCTCTCTCCCTCACTCCAAACACTCAGAGGAAAGGCCGTGTGAAGACATGGAGAGCAGACAGCTGGCTGCAAGCTACGAAGAGAGGACCCACTAGAAGTGGAATTTGCCAGCACCTTGATCATGGACTTCTACCCTCCTGTTCGGTCTGTTCAGGCTGCCATAACAAAATACCACAGACTGGGTGGTTGATAAACAACAGAATTTATTTCTCACAGTTCTAGAGGCTGGAAGTCCAAGATTAAGGTAATAGCATAGTCACATACTGGTGAGGACCCTCTTCCTGGTTCATAGCCAGGACCTTCTCCCTGTGTCTCACATGGTGGAAGGGGCAAGGGATCTCTCTGGGGCCTCTTTTATAAGAACACTAATCTCATTATGGGGGCTCTATCTTTATGACCTAAGCACCTCCCAAAGGCCTCACCTCCTAAAAAATCATTTTGGGGGTCAGGATTTCAACATATGAATTGGGGGGTGGGGGGGACTCAAACATTCAGACCATAGCACCTCCAAAACTGAGAAAATAAATTTCCATTGTTTGAGCCACCATAGCTGTGGTATTTTGTTATGGCAGCCCAAGCAGACTAATATACAGAGTCAGGACAGAATGGGCAAGAAGAATCCAGCTACAGAAAGTGGTCTGGTCTGGGACACCTCCTTTTCCCCCAAAGCCAAGACTCTCTTCCTCTGTCCAGAGAGACTGGGCTGCTAGGGGGACACTGGCAGTATCGTATCATACATCTCCCTCACTGAGAGGTAACCAGTGGCCTGCCCTAGGGAAACTACCTTTGCCTTCTCAGGAAGTACCAGCAGGGACCAGTGTGAGCCCTAGTGACACTAGACAAACCAAGCTGACCAAAATAACACTGCAAAGGCTCTGAAAATTAAATTGCCATTGGACTCCATTCCAGAAGTGTAGGCTGAGACCTAAACAGGGTAACTGTTTGGTAAAATAAATTATTTAAATAGGACCCAAATCCCTTACACGGTAAACAAACTGTCCAGAATACAATTGAAAATCACCCGTCATACCAAGAACAACAACAAAATCCAAGGTGAAGGAGCAAAGATAGTCAACTGATGCCAATACCGAGTTTAATCAAATGTTAGAAATTTCTAACAAAGATTTTAGAGCAGCCATCATAAAAATGCTTCGGCAATCAATTACAAATTCTCTTGAAATAAATGGAAAAAAATAGACTATCTCAGAAAAAAAATAGAAGTAATAAAAAAGAACCAAATGGAAATTATAGAACTGAAAAATAAAACAATGGGAAAACAAAAAAACCTTGCTAGATGGGCTCAGTAGTGGAGTGAAAATGACAGAGGATAGAATCAGTGAACTTGAGAGCAAAACAATAGAATTCATTCAATCTAAACAACAGAAATAGACTGAAAAAATAATGAACAGAGCCTCAGGGACCTGTGGGATAATAACAAAAGATCCAACATTCATATTGTTGGAGTCCCAGAATGAGAGGAAAAAGAGAGCTAGCTAAAAGAGTATTTGAAGAAATAATGGCTGAAACTTCCCAAATTTGACCAGACACAAGCCTACAGATTTAAGAAGCTAAGCAAATCTCAAACAGGATAAGTCCAAAGAAATCCATGCCAAGACACATCATAATTAGACTTTTGAAAACTCAAAACAAAGGAAAAAATCTTGAAAGCAGCCAGAGAGAAACAATTCATCGTCTGTAGGAGAGCACCAATTCACACGACAGCAATTTCTCATCTGAAACCATGGAGGGCAGAAGGAAGTGGCACAATAATTTTCGAGTGCTAAAAAAACAGAACTGTCAACTGAGAATTCTATATCTGGCAAAACTCTCCTTTAGGAACAAAGGAAAAATAAAAACATTTTAAGACAAGGGAACACTAAAAGAATTTGTCACTTGCAGAACTACCCTTAAAAATTGGCTAAAGGAAGTTCTTCAGACAGAAGGAAATGATGAAAGAAGAAATCTTGGGGTATCAGGAAGGAAGAAGGAACAATGAAAAGAACAGAAATATGGGCACATATGACAGACAACCCTTTTCCTCATGAGTTTTATAAATCATATTTGATAATTGAAACAAAAATTATAACACTATCTGATACTCAAGGCAATGATATTTAAAAGAGGGGAGAGTGAAGTGACGTAAGTGGAAGTGAGGTTTCCACACTTCACTGAAAGTGATAGCGTTGACACCAGTAGACTGTTAAAGTAATATACATATATTGTAACACCCAGAGCAACCACTACAAAAACTATACAAAGAGACATACTCAAAAACACTATAAATAGGGGCTGGCCCAGTGGTGTAGTGGTTGAGTTCGCATGCTCCGCCTTGGTGGCCCAGGGTTCACAGATTCGGATCCTGGGCACGGACCTATGCACCGCTTATCAAGCCAGGCTGTGGCAGGCGTCCCACATATAAACTAGAGGAAGATGGGCATGGATGTTAGCCCAGGGCTAATCTTCCTCACCACACACACACACACACACACACACAAACCCACTATAAATAAATCAAGAGGGAATCCTAAAAAATATTCAAGTAAATTGCAGGAAGGCAAGAAAAGAAAAACAGAGGAAACAAATAGAAAATAAACAATAAAATAGCAAACCTATGCAGTAACATCAAAAATTACCTTAAATGTAATGGTCTAACTACACCATTCAAAAGACAGATATTGGTAGAATGGATTGAAAAACATGACGCAACTATATGCTGCTTTAAAAAAACTCACTCCAAATTCAACAACACAGGTATGTTGTAAGTAAAAGGATGGAAAAAGAACTATCATACAAACGTTAATCAAAAAAAGCAGGAGTGATTCTATTATTTGATAACGTAGACTTCAGACAAAAGAAAATTACCAAAGACAAAAGGGGACATTACATAACGATAAAAGGATCAATTCTTCCAAGAAGATATTCTGTCCTAAATGTGTATAGACCAAACAATGGAGCCTTGAAATACACAAGGCAAAAACCACTAGAGCTGAAAGGAGAAACAGACAAACCTACCATTATAGCTGGACTTCACTATTCCCCTCTCAGCAACTGATAGAATTATTGGACTAATAGAAAATCAGCATATAGAAGATCTGAACAACACAATCAACCAACAGGATTTAATTGACCTCTATAGAACACTCTATCCAACAACAGAACACACATTGTTTTCCCCAAATACCTGTGGAACATTCACTAAGATAGATCATATCCTGGGCCATAAACAAACTTCAATAAATTTAAAAGAATTGAAATCATATATAGTATATTCTCTGGCCATAATGGAATCAAACTATAAATGAATAACAGAAAGATGACACGAAAATCTCTAAACACATGGAAATTAAACAACACACCCCTAAACATCCTATGAGTCAAAGAGGAAGACTCAAAGGAACTAAAAAAAATACATAGAACTGAATGAAAGTGAACATAAAACATATCAAAATATGTGGGATGTAGCAGAAGCAGTCCTGAGAGGGAACTTTATAGCACTAAATACTCATATTAGAAATGAGGAAAGGTCTCAAATCAATAAAGTAAGTTCCTACCTCAAGAAACGTGTAAAGAAGAGCAAAAATAAACCCAAAGCAAGCAGAAAGAAGAAAATAATAAACAAATAAGCAGAAATCAATGAAACTGAAAATAGGAAAACAATAGAGAAAAATTAATGAAACAAAAAGCTTGTTCTCTGAAATAATAAGATTGATAAACTTCTAGCAAGATTGAAAAATAAATAAATAAAAAGAGAGAAAACACAAGTCACTAATATCAGGAACAAAGTAGGTGATATCACTACAGATCTTGCAGCCATTAAAACGTTAATAAGAGAATCCTGTGGACAACCTGACTGTCATTAACTTGATAACTTAGAAGATATGGACCAATTCCTTAAAAACCACAAACTACGAAAACTTAACCAAGATGAAACAGACAATCTGAATAGTCATACAGCCATGAAAGAAATTGAATTCATAATTAAAAAGCTTCCCCACATCACCTTCCAAAACCCAAAATCTCCACATGATGAGAGTGTGTCAAAGGGACACAAGAGCCAGCTGAAAGAGCTCCCAAGAGCCAAAGCTAGAACACTTTAAGCAATAAAATGAAGTGGTATTGGATTATAACCTAAAACTTAAAATGAATTTCTATGAGTCCATGCAAATAAATGATTGAATAAACAGATAAAAGGGGGAGAAGAGACAAATCTCCCATGCTGAATAATTCCAAATAATGTATATAGATACTCTGTCCTCAAGGAGGGGGAGCATAACTCCCCACTCTTCAAGTGTGGGCTGCACATAGTGACTTCTTTCCAAAGAAAGAAACGGAGGGAGTAAACTTACAGTGGAGAAATCTGACAAATAATTCATGAGCCAAGTAGTCAAGGTCAATATCAACAGTGATAAATCATGTTGATAGTATGTATCTTTGATATGATGTGATGAAAATGGCACTTTACCTCTGTGGTCTTCCTCCCGAAAACACTCAGCCTAATCAAGAGAAAAACATCAGATAAATTCCAATGGAGAGAAATCCTACAAAATACCTAATCAGTACTCCTCAAAACTATTAAACCCATCAAAAATAAAGAAAGTCTGAGAAACTGTCACAGTCCAGAGGAGCCTAAGGAGACATGACAACTAAATGTAATGTGGTATCCTGGAACAGAAAAGGGACATTAGGTAAAAACGAAGGAAATTTGAATAAAGCATGGACTTTAGTTATAATGATGTATCAATAGTGTTCATTAATTATAAAGAATGTACCATTCTAATTTAAGATGTTAATGATAGAAGAAACTGGACATGGGATATATGGGAACTCTCTGTACCATCTTCTCATTTTTCTGTAAATCTAAACTGTTCTAAAAAATAAAGTTTATTTTTAAAAACTGCTCTGCCCCCCCACAAAAATCTTCAGGCTCAGATAGTTTCACTGGAGAATTCTATGAAATACTCAAAAAAGAACACCAATTTTACACCATCTCTTCCAGATATAGAAGAGGAGAGAACACTTCCCAACTAATTTTATGAAGCTAACAGTACCTGGTAACAAAACAAGACAAAGACAGTACGAAAAAAAGAATACAACAGATCAACATCTCTCATAAAAAGAATTATGAACCATGACCAAGTGGGATTTATTTCGGGTATACAAGGCTGGTTCGAAATTCAAAAATCAATCAGTGTAATCCATCACCTCAACAAGCTAAAGAAGAAAAATCATATGATCATATCAATTTGATGTAGAAAAGGTATTTGGTAAAATTTGACATTGATTCATGACAAAACTCAGCAAGTAAGAAATAGAGGGGAAATACCTAAACTTGACATATAACATCTGCAAAATAATCTAGAGCTAACATCATACTTAATGATGAAAGAATGAATGTTTTCCCCCTAAAATTGGGAACATGGTAGGAAAGTCTGCTCTCACTGGCTTATCCAATGTAGTACTGGAAGTTCTAGCCATTGTAATAGGCAAGAAAAAAATAAGAAATAGACAGATTAGATTAGAAAGGAGGAAATAAAACTCTCTCTATTTGCAGGTAACATGATTGTCTATGTAGAAAATCCCAAGGAGTCTATAAAAAATCTCCTAGAGTAATAAAAAGTGAGTTCAGCAAGGATTTAGGATATAAGACCAACATAAAAAAAAGATCGCATTTCTATTTGACAATGAACACGGAAAGTGAAATTAGAACATAATGCTGCTTACAACCACTCAAATAAAGCAAAATATTTAGATATACATAAAACATGATCTATATGCTGAAAATTACAAAACTCGATGAACGAAATCAAAGAAGACCTAAATAAATGGAGACACATACTGTGGTTATGGATTAGAAAATTCAACATAATAACGATATCAATTATCCCCAAATTGACCCATGGATTTAATACAATTCCTATAAAAATTCCAGCAAAGTTTTTTCGTACACATGGACAAGCTTATTCTAAAATTTATATAGTAAGGCATGGGCCTAGGATAGCTAAAACAATCTTGACAAAGAATAAAATGGGAGGAATCACTCCACCCAATATTAAGGCTTGCTATAGTTGGCTCTCCCTCTGTATCAGTGGGTTGTGCATCGTTAGATCCGTGGTTGGTTGAATCCTCGGATGCAGAACACTAGATAAGAAGGGCTGACTAAGGGACTTGAGCATTAGTGGATTTTGACATCTGTGGGGGTGCTAGAACCAATCCTCTGTGGATACTGATGTACGATTGTATGTAGCTACAGTAATCAAGACAGTGTGGTAATGGCAGAGAGATAGACACATACAGCAATGGAACAGAATAAAGGTTCCAGAAATAGACCCATAGAAATATGCTCAATTGATTTTTTTATAAAGGTGCAAAAGCAATTCAATGGAGGAAAGATAGCCTTTTCAACAAATGGCACTGGAGCAACTGGCCATCCACAGGCAAAAAATTAAATCTTGACTTAAACCTTACACCTCTACAAAAATTAACTCAAAATAGATCACTGATTTGATTTAAAATGTAACCATAAAATTTTCAGACATGAAACAGGAGAAAATCTTCATAATCTAGGGCTAGGTAAAGAATTCCTAGACTTCACACAAAAGCACGATCCATAAAGGGAAAAATTGATAAATTGGGCTTTATCAAAACTCAAAACATTTCCTCTGCAAAAGACCCTGTTAAGAGGATGAAAAGACAAGCTACAAAATGGGAATGAATATTTGCAAACCACATATCTGACAAAGGACTAGTACCTGGAATATATAAAGAACTCACACAAAAAAATTTCACAAAGTTCAACAGTAAAAAAAACCACATTAGTCAGTTAGAAAATGGGCAAAAGACATAAACAGGCATTTTAATGATGAGGATATACACATACCAAATAAACATATGAAAAGATGTTCAATGTCATTAGCCCTCAGGGAAATGCAAATTAAAACCACAATGAGATATCACTACATACCTATCAGAATGGCTAAAATTAGAGAGTCTCAACACTAAATGCTTGTGAGGATATAGAGAAACTGGGTCACTCATATACTGCTGGTGGGAATGGAAAATAGTACAGCCACTCTGGAAACAATTTGGCATTTCTTATAAAACTAAACATGCATTTATCATATGACCCAGCAATTACACTCTTGGGTATTTATCCCAGAGAAATGCAAACTTACATTCACACAAAAACTTGTACATGAATGTTTGTAGAAGCCTTATGTGTAATAGGCAAAAACTGGAATCAGCCTAGATGTTCTCCAATAGGTTAATGGTCAGATAAAGTGTGGAATATCCATGCCATGGAGTACTACTCAGCAATAAAAAAGAATGAACTATTGATACCCATGACAACTTGGGTGAATCTCCAGGGAATTCAACTGAGTGAAAAAAGTCAGTCCTGAAAGGTTGCATACTATATGATTCTATTTATGTAATATTTTCAAAGTGAATAACTTTTAGAAATGGAGGACAGATGGATTCCAGGGTAAGGGACTTCGAATTGGGGGTGGGGTGGGGCAGGAGGGAGGTGGATGTGGTCATAAAACGGCAACACGAGGGGATCCTTGTGGTGTTGGAATATTCAGTATATTGATTCTGATAGTGGACACATGAGCTTACACAAGTGATAAAATTGCATAGACCTTAATAAATGCTCACACACACATGCACACAACTGAGTATCAGTAAAACTGGGAAAAGTACAAGGAGTATATCTCTGTATTATTTCTTACAACTGCATGTAAACCTACAATTATCTCAACAAAAAATTCATTTAAAAATGTGTAAATAATGACCTCAATCAATAAAAAAAAAAATGTGTAAATAGATGCCATGGTCAATAGCTACAGGGTTGATCTGGCAATTGCTTAGAAGGGTAAATGACAGTATACAAAAGGAAGAGAAAGGAATTTGGAGAAGACAATTAAGAAAAACAAGGAGGAGAGAAGCTATAAGAAATTTCTGATAGCACCTCTGAATTTTGGAAATATGGATAAAATACTAAGTTGCTAAAAGTACTGAAATTCCCTCTTCATGTATTGCCTACATTTGATTTCTGTTTCTTAGAGTAGAGCAGCTGGTCTATTTATGATATACAGGTATGGAGCTCCAAATGCATCTGGATCTGATTTAATGGAATTCTCTTCATTTCAAGATGGGTATATCTTATTCTCCTGACTTTCAGTGTACAACTCAAGCCATTTTAAACATTTCTGGTAATGATTAATTACTTTTTATTTGTCGTGTGCAATCCCATAATTTTAGGTTTTCCTTCCAATCTTTCAACTTTGTGCTTCTTGACGTAAACGGTTTACCTTGAAAATCGTCCAGTGTTTTGTAAATGTGTCCATATAAGGCATGATCAAAAAGCAATGCCTCCTAATTTTCATCTTCTTTGTCAGCAGTCAGTCATTTGCCCAAATTTATTCTTTGATGTCTTTGAATCTCCTGTTTCTACTTCTGAAATTACATTAAAGACCAATAGTTGAAAACTAATTAGAAAGAGCTTTGTAGCAAGGAGATTCCTGGCTCAACTGCATCTCATGATCTACAGCCTCTTTTAAAATATCAGATGCTGAGTCCTACCCCATGCTTAATAATAACAACTAGTTTCATCCCATTAACAACTCCGTGAGGTAGATTACTGTTACTATCCTAATTTTATAGATGAAGAGACTGAGGTGCGGCAAAGCTAAGTGACTTACCCACAGACACACATATAGTAACCCAGGGAGCTGGAATTCGAACCCAGGCAATCGGACTCCAGAATCTATACTTTTGACCTCTAAGCCTTTTATACTTCCTGAATCAGAGTCTCTAAAGGGTTAGTGTCTGAGTAGCTCTTGTTTTATAAAACAAACAAATCTCCACAGTGCCAGGTTTGGGGACCTCTAGGTTAAAAACTATTCTGTTGGAGATGTTCACGAGCTGAAGGAGGTGCTTACGCTCAGGAGCTAACAGCTTCCTGCTGACCGACCTGGTTGTCCTGAAATAGGGGCCATCTGTTGTGGTTAAGTGTTTTACATACATTTTCTCTCTATAACTGCCCTTCAAAGTAAATATTATTATCTTTATTTTATAGGTGAGGAAACTGAGGCTTGAAGAAGATCACATGCCCCAGGTTACTCCCAGCTAGTAAGTGGCAGGGGCAGGATTTAAACTCTGAAGCCCAAGCTCTTAACATGAATATTGCCTCTTCCATTCAAGGTCCACCAGTCAATCTTGATCAACTGGTTAGAGCACTTGCTCTGAGGTCTTAGCAAAGAAGTGTTCCCAGAGGTGCTTTGCAATCTTCAAAGCAGAACCATAAACATGATTAGCTTTCAAGACTCCAGGGAAAATTGTAATAACAACCTCAGGCATTGTGATAAATCTATAGGAAAGATATGTGGGGTCTAGGAGGTCTGCTCAACACCTTCTCAGATAACAGGCCTCTGTGGAAGTGCAGCCTGTGGGTACCCACCCATCTTACCCCACAAAGCTGCCCTCTACTGAAATAGTAACCCTGGGTTGGCCTTGTCTTCATCTTTCTGGCTTCCCCAGAGTCAGTCCTCACTCTTCTTTTCCCTTCTTCAGATCTACCATGAAACTTTGCCATGTGCCATAGACTGTGGAGAAGGTTTTTAAAAAATGTTCTGGGTATGATTGTTAATGTTTGCCCAATTTAAATAAAACACTGTTCATTGTATTGTATATAATGATGAAACTCATTAAGTACATAATGGTTTCATGCTCCCTGGTCTAAAATATAGAATATGCTCAATATTAAAAATTAAAATTAATCCATCAAAATCTAATGGCTAAATGGGGATATTAAAAAGTAAGAGGCATTATTTGGATCTGTGGAAAATTGTCATGGGATTCATGAAAATAATTGGCAAATTTTGACACAGGACAAAGCCTGAGGTAAAAATAAAATCTCAGGCAGACCAAATCGCAGATTTGTGATGTCCAGTTAGTGTAAGGGTTCACCTAATTATACCCAAGTCTCAGCTTGATTGAGTCATTAGCTCCTCCCCAGCTCTGGGCCAGTTCTCTCCCAGGGTCACCTGAGGCGCAAGCTCTGATCTAAGGGGGCGTGATCCTGGCTGTGAGATCAGCCCTCGGCTTCCTGCGCTGACTGTCTTCAGCTCTTTGTTATAGTTTTATCACTTCAAAATCTTTCTGGTTGGGTCCCTGCCTAACTTAGTGGAGCCTCTGTTGCTGTTTGTTATTGAAATTTGTTTCAGCTTCACTGCAGTGGCGTACTGAGTGTGTCTTTACCTAACTAACAATAAATGAAGTACTAAATATTCAGTTTTGGTAGATTTACATGACTAATTGTTTTATATTAGTTTAATCCTAACTTCAAGGCTTAGGGCTTTCTCCCCATTCTTCAGGGAGTTCAGTACCCACAGGCTGCACTTCCACAGGGAGTTCATCATTCTTCTGATGATTCAGGAATCCTGGGTCATTTATCAGTCTTTTCAATCACACTAGTGCTCTCAAGACATAAAAAAATACCATCTTTGAAAGTGGAAAAAGAAAATCGTTTATTTTACTCACTAATCAAAAAGAGGAATATGGATTTGGTCTTTTTCTTCCTTTTGCTGAGGAAGATTCCCCCTAACATCTGTTGCCAATCTTCCTCTATTTTATATGTGGTGGCGGCCGCAGCATGGCTGACGAGTGGCGAAAGTCAGAGCCTGGGATCCGAACCCCTGAACCTGGGCCGCCGAAGGGGAGCAAGCCGAACCTAGCCACTAGGCCACAGGGCTGGCCCTCAATTTGGTCTTCTTAAGTTATACTTTTCCCTTAAAAAAGTTTATTTTATTTTACAATTGTAAAGTAATGTATGCTCATGTTAGAGAATATATATATATTTCTCAAATATATGCTTATTTGAGGACTAAGTAAAAGAGGAAAGAACTACCACATAGCATTCCGCTGCCCAAAGATAGTCTCATTTGAATTTTTTGATTTATTTATTTAAAGTGATTTTTTCTTCTGCATACTATTTTTTAAATTTTATATATATATTTTTTTTATTGAGATAACATTGGTTTATGACATTATATAAATTTTAGGTGTACATCGTTCTATTTCTCCTTCTGTATAGACTGCGTCGTGTTCACACCAAAAGTCTAGTTTTCATCTGTCACTGTACAAATGTCCTTCTGCACTCTATTTCTACTGAACTCTACTCATAATGGACACCCAGTTTTGTATCTAGCTTTTTAAACTTAACATTGTAAAATGTACTTTCCCATATTCTATAATATTTTAAAGAAATATGATATTCTGTTGAATAAATGTATAATAATTTGAATAAGCATTCAGAAGTTGTTGGACAGTGTCGATTGTTTTTACTTTAATTTTTTTACCATTTGTAAATAATGCTTCAGTTAACACCTTTGCACAGAAAACTTTCTTTATGTAGAATCTAGTTTAGGATCCATTTCCAGAAATAGAACTACTTCGAAAATGAGTATTTAAGATTCTGGTATATATTTTCTAATGACTTTCTAAAAGGATTGTGCCAATTTACATTGCCAAATTGTTGTTAAAAGATTTCCAATTTACTAAATCCTCAAAAACATTGGCTATTACGCATTTATAAATCTTTGCAATTAAATAAGCAGAAACTGGCATTTCATTGTTGTTTTAAAACCATACTATTTTTAGAAGTAATGCTAGTCCTATTAATACTACTATTTTCTTTAAAAATATTTTCAGATACAAAAATTTTCAACCAAAAGAAAAAGAAAAAAAGAATTCCTTTAACTTCCAGCTAAGTAACTTGAAATCATTTAATTTTAAACTAGTTATTTACCAGCTTTGTGACCCTGGGAAAATTATTTAACTTCTGTAAGCCTCAGTTTCCTATGTATAACATGGGGATAATAATAACATCTCCCTTATAAGATTATTATGAGAATTAAATCCGATAATACTTGTAAATCTCCTAGCATGCAGAAAGCACTCAATAAATGTTAGCTGTGCTTATCATTATGTGTACCTAGTTAATTGACCATTATTGACTTTTTTGGTGGTAAGGCTATTTGCTATTTTGGCCATTTTTACATGTACAATTCAGTGCCATGTTGTGATGGTTGTATCACCATTATTTCCAAAATTTTTTCATCACCCCAAACAAAATTCCGCATCCATTAAGCAATAACTTCCCATTCGCCCTTACCCTACCCCCTGGCAACCTCTATTCTACTTTCTGTCTGTAAGAATTTACCTTTTCTAGGTATCTCATATAAACGGAATCATACGAGATTTATCCTTCTGTGTCTGGCTTATTTCATTAAGCATGATGCCTTCGAGGTTCATCCATGTTGTAATGTGTCAGAACTTCATTCCTTTTTAAGGCCAACTACTATTCTCCATTGTATGGATGGATCACATTTTGTTTATCCATTCATCTCTTGGTGGACACTTGGGTTGCTCCCACCTTTTGGCTGTTGGGAATTACATTGCTATGAACATTGGTGTACAAGTATCTGAGTCCCTGCTTTCAATTATTTTGGGTATGCACCTAGGAGTAGAATTGCTGGATGATATGGTAATTCTGTTTAACTTTTCGAGGATCTACCAGACCATTTTCCACATTCCCACTGCGCCATTTTACATTCCCACTGGCAATATACAAGGGTTCCATTTCTCCACATATTCTCCAACATTTGTTCCTTTTCATTTTTGTATTATAGCCATCCTAGTAGGTGTTAAGTGGTATCTCATTGTGATTTTTATTTGCATTTCTCTAATGACTGATGATGCTGAACATCTTTTCATGTGCTTATTGGCCATCTGTATATCTTCTTTGGAGAAATGGCTGTTCAAGTCCTTTGCCCATTGTTAAATTGAGTTGTTTATCTTTTTGTAGTTGAGTTGGAGGAGTTTTTAAAAATACAATCTGAGGGGCTGGCGCAGTGGCATAGTGGTTGAGTTCGCGTGTTCCACTTCAGCCGCCAGGGTTCACAGGTTCAAATCCTGGGTGCTGACCTATGCCCTGCTCATCAAGTCATGCTGTGGCAGCGTCCCACATATAAAATAGAGGAAGATGGGCACAGATGTTAGCTTTGGGCCTATCTTCCTCACCAAAAAGAGGAAGATTGACAACAGATGTTAGTTCAGAGCCAATCTTCCTCACCAAAAAAAAAAAAAATCTGAATATTAAACCCTTATCAGATATATGATTTGCAAATATTTTCTCTCATTCTTTGAGTTGTCTTTTCACTCTCTTGATAATGTACCTCAATGCACAAATTTTTAATTTTAGTGAAGTTCAATTTATTTATTTTTATTTTGTTGCCTGTGCTTTTGGTGTCAGATTTAAGAAACCATTGCCTCTAGGTTTCCTCCTAAGAGTTTTACAGTTTTAGCTCTTAAATTTAGGTCTTTGATCCACTTAGAGTTCATTTTTGTGTATGGTGTAAGGAGAAGGTACAATTTCATTCTTTTGCATATGGATATCAAGTTTTCCCTGCACTATTTGTTTAAAAGACGGTCCTTTCCCCATTGAATGGTCTTGGCATCCTTGTTAAAAATCAATTCCTTGACTTTTAAATGTTAACCCATTAAGTAAAACTTATTCCTGTCTCTGGATGAAACAACCTTCTTTTTTGGTCTTCTTGTCTCCCATCCTTGGAAGGTAAACTCAGCTTGTGTATCCCTAAAGCCACCTAGACCACTAGTCCTGTTCAGAGTCCCCACCCACTGAAATGTGTATTGTAGCCATCGGAGAAAGAAACGCCCAGCAGACAGAGGTTCAGTGTCAGCTGCACATACTAAGGCATCCACTTGTCTGTGCCTCTCTTGGTCTTTTGTCCCCCATCACTGTTCCCTTTCTTGTTATTGACTTCAATGGTTTCTCTAGGAATCTCAGTTGCCGATTGCCCTGGGTAGACTGGGTTCCAAGTGTTTTACTAGCCAAGCCATGGTGGAGAATAGAACCTTCGGCCTTCAATTCAATCATTAAAAACCTGACAGGTTCCTGACACATATTAGGCACTGAGAATTCAGACAGAAAAGGAAACATTGCTGAGAGATTTGCTTCTTATTCCCTAAAGGGTGAGGGGGCATTTCCTGACCATTGTACATCCACATCTTCTACCTGTCCAAAACCTCAGTGGACATTTCCACCTGGATATCCTCTTCCATGTCCAAACTCAGTGTGTCTAAAACTGAATTCATCATTTTCTTCCCAACATCCCTGTGGTGGCCCTCTTCTCCAGGCATCAAGATGGCCAACCCTGGAGCCATCTTGAATTCTTCTTTTCTGTCACCTATCACATCTGATCTTCCAAGAAAGACCTGTTAATTTTTCTTTCATGTGTCTATATTTATTCCTTCTTTGTCATTCCCACACTAGTTCAGGACCTTGCTAACTGGTTTCCATGCTCCAATCTACCCTACATACCACAAGTTGTTTAGCTCAAGCCGCCTGCTTGAAAACCTTACAGTGACTTTCTTTTGCTTATAGGATAAAATCCACAATCCTTGGCATGGCTATAGTCCTCTGGACTGTCTATAATTTTAATCCAACTTATCTTTCCAGCCTGATTTTAGCAACTTCCCCACATAGGTCTTCAGCTCCAGCCAGACTGGTTCATTCAGTTTCCCACACTCATGCCTTGAAGTCTTTTCTACCATGTTGCTCCTTTCCTTATGTTGTTACCACACCTGTAATGCCTTTCCTTCCGTTTCTATCAAGATGCTATTCATCCATCAAGGAATCCCCACATCCAGTCTGTTGGGAGTCTCAAAGGGTTCCCTAATAAATAGCATCTCTCTTCTCTGCCCAGTTTATGTAAATTTGATAAATAAAGAGTAAATATGTAGGCCAAGATATTGAAAACCTCACAGTGGCTTTACTGATAGAGAAGGGTGGGGGACTTAATTCAGTGCAAGGGCCAGATGGGCCTGGCATCTAAACCACAGTAGAAAGCAGACCCACTCACCCTCCTGGTCCTGAGCAGTGCTTACAGCTCAGTCTCTCCCAGGAGAAGCTGAAGAGAACTCTTGCTCTTTGTGGCAGCTCACTCCCAAGAGGAAGAAGGGCTGAGACAGACTCTTTTCATAAGAAGGGAACACTGGGATTGAGGAAAAAGGCTTCCACATTCTCACGATCTATCACTAAGAACTGATACTAACTTTTTACTCCTAAGCATCTCCCAAATCCATCCACTTCTCTCCTCCAATGCCAACATTTTCTATTGCCTGGACTAGTGTAATTGCCCATGGTTGGTCTTCTGCACCTGATTGGGAGCCCTACAAGCAATCATTCCCCACAGTGCAGCCAGAATAGTGTTTTTAATAGACAAATCTGATCATTTCTCCTCTTCTTAAATTCCTTCAGTAGATTCTCATTGCTCTTGGAATCAAGACCAAAGTCCTTACCTGACTAGGCTCCGAGTGGTCTGGCTCCAATCTTTTCTTGTTCTTCCTGCCTCCCTATTATTTTTGCTACATGGATATTTTAATTTTTTCAGTTGCTATGCTTACTCCTACCTCAAGAACTTTGCATGTGTTGTTCCCTTCAACAGTAACGCCCACTCCCTTCTCCTCTCTTTTTACTTTTCTCCTAGTTAACTCCTACTCGTTTATAATTTATAATTTTTTTTTTTTTTTTGGTGAGGAAGATTGAACCTGAGCTAACATCTGTTGCCAACGTTCCCCTTTTTGCTTGGGGAGGACTGTCCCTGAGCTAACATCTGTGCCAATCTTCCTCTATTTTATATGTGGAGTGCTGCCACAGCGTGGCTTGATGAGTGGTGTGCAGGTCCATGCCTGGGATCTGAACCTGCAAACCCTGGGCCGCTGAAGTGGAGCACACAAACTTAACCACTATGCCACTGGGCCGGCCCCTCCTACTCATTTATAGATCTCAGCTGCCACATCCCGTCCACAGAGAAGTCTTCCCTGACCCCTTCTTTTATGCTCCCTGTACTCCTTCATACAACTTACCATGAGTTATTATTATAGAATTGTGTGATCATTTGATTAATGTCCTCTTCCCTTATAGGCTCCATAGGATCCAGGGACCATGTCTATTTTGTTTATTCTTGTGTTCCCCAGCAGTTGGCACAGTACCCAGTCCTCAGAGATACCCAGTAAATATTTATTGAATAAACAAAAACCCAGCTCAACTTGAACTTCCTCTGTGAAGCCAGAAATTTTCTCTCCTTCCTATGAAATCCTGTGGCACTTGAGATCTTCACCACTCACTCACATGGCATTTATGGTACACTGCCTAGTAGTGTGGCTAATTGTACATATCTTATCTCCCCTGCTAGATTGTGAGTGCCTGTGGGCCAGGGATCACAGCTTCCATGAAACTGTGACTGTCACAGTGCCTAGCCCAATTTCCAGTACTTGACATGTGCACAGTGACAGTTTATTCAAAGAATTAATAAAGATGTTGGCTTTTCTTTTCTTTTCTTTTGTCTGTAGCAGTATTGGTGGTGATGGGAGGAAGTTATAATTCCCTGATTTTTGGAAATGCAATAGAGACTGCATTTTATAGATTAGAGCTGGGAAAAGATATTAGGATGTTGTCCTTTTATTGCAAGAACATCATCTCTGCAAACTTGCTTGGCAAAGCAAAGCCTTTTCTGTAAACACAGCAACTGGTTCTAATTTTATGCAAAAAAGGAAAATACAACAAAAAAGCTGCATATTCACATAACGGTGAACTGTTTTATTTATTCGAGTTATATTTCATTATATTTGTTTGCTAATGGTCACATGCATTCTAATCACAACTGTAACTGTTTCAACCTTCAATTGTTCACTCATCTTCGTAGTGAAAGATACGGAGGCAAGACTGTCAGAAATGTGGAGTTAATAGGCCAGAACCAAGGGTGTGGACACAAACACCAGAATGACCAGATCTCTTTCTGGGACACATTGGGCAAGGCCTTCTTGCAGGGAAGTGCAGAGATTCCCAGGCCAGGTCAAGCACTTACCCTGAGGCATGGTTTCCTGAGAAAGTGCTGTGTTGAAGAAGAAAGATGCAAACATAGCCTGCAGAGACCAAGGCAGAAGGTATTGGACTGTGAAGAAAGCAAATAACTGTAGATGGGGAGTGAGGAGGTTGCCTGGTGGAATGAAGAGAATGGTGTGAGGAATAAGGTATAGTGAGGGTGAGGCCCTTGGTTTAGTAAACCATGTCCTTGAATTTGGGGCATCCACTGGACAACCCCTTTAATTTAGAGCCAGGTCATAGGAGGGCTGGGGCAGTTCCTAAAGGGTTCCAGGATAGACCATGATGGGGGGGCTTCTGACACATCCCTGCCTTTGGGATGCTTCCAGTTTGGTTCTTTGCAGATGGTGAAAACCACAACTGACTTGAAGGAAAAACACTAAATTACACATGGGAAGATACATGTCCGGATGCATACTCCAAAGACTGTGACACTGGGTAAGATATGAAGACAGTGCGTCAGAGCTTCTGCCAGAACAGGAATGTGTAAGTGGAGGGGGAGGTTAGGGCAAACCATCACATGTTACACATTTCCTCCTTGCTCATTAAACCTCATGCCCTCCCTTTCTAACCTGCTCTGTTTGCCCCCTGGTGGTCTTCTACCTGGGTTCCACTTCCTCCTAGGACCCTCACAATGGTGCTGGCTCTTGAGTGAGTTTTTTACTCTAAGTCCTGTCTCTCTACTCACTCTTAGCTCCATGCTCTGTGTCTTGGAGCTGGACCCTCCCCTCCCCAAGCCCAAGCCAAACCAACTTGCATCTGTATGAGGAGTGTGCACATTAAGAGCCTAATTGCCAATGATACTGATCTGCATACTGTTCAAAGTGAAGTAGACACATTTTTACCCTTGGGAGTGCGTAAGTTAAAACAAAAAGGACAGACATAACAACTGACCACATACCAGAGGAAAAGGCAATGAAAAGATATATATTGTGAAGTCAAGGGTTGTCGTCATTGATGACACTTCCTCTACACGTTCTCCCTTATCCACTCGAAGCCTCAAGCATCACGCCTGTGTGGATGACTCCTGAATCTCTGTCTCCAGATGTGCTACCCTACTCAGCTTCCAAGTGGAAATTTGTAGTTGTGTCTGGTGCATCTCCACTTAAATATCTCACTCTTCAAGATCACATTCACATTATTCATATATAATTCTTCAACCACAACACTATTACTTTCACATATATGAAACAAAATTGGGAATTTTCCAAACTGAACCCATCACTCTGTGCTACACTTCCCGCCTTTCCCAGTTTTTCCCTTCTCAGTTTGTCTCTCTTTACCTGTACCAACCATGGAAATCATTTTAGCACTTTAGAGATTATAAAACCTGTCCTCACACTTAAGCTCATTAATTTTCCACTTGCCTAGGCTTGGAGCCTGGAGTACCAACATTAACTCCTGTTTCTCTTGCATCCTTTCACCAAAATTTCTATCCGAATCCTTGGTTTGATCTACAAATAGTGTCATTACTCTTTTTTTTCCCTTGAGAAAGAAGAATAATCTCATTTATTTATATAGAGAGAGCCAAAGGGTTTTTGGAAACTGAGTTATCTGCCATTGAGCTAGGCAGTGCTGCAAATTTGAAACTGGGCCCCAGTAAAATGCAAGGCTTACTAACATAATGGAACCTAAACGGGTTGTTTAAAGCTGTTCTTGTTTATTGATCTGACGCGTATACAACATCCACATCGTAAAATACCATTTTATTTTTTCAATAAAAATACAGTGTTTTAGTAGACCCTTTTACAGGTTAAATTACACCCCTCAGATATTTACCCTGATAGCAATAGGTATATCCACACTAGATTAATTTCCTACATACTCTCCTCCTCCCCTTTTATTTTTGGTTGCAGAATATTTTGCTGATAGAATCCTACCAAACAGCACCAAGAAGTCCTGTTAAATTCAATGTTTACATTTTAAATCAGAGAGCTAACTAACTAACTAGAGGAGGAGAAGGACTAAAGGAGATGGATTTTTGGGAGAGGAGAGAAGAACCCCAGGTAAATAGAATTTTGAGAAAAAGGCAACACTGTGGGCTAGAAGATAGATGAGCTCATCGACCATTTCCCATGCAGGGAGATGACTTGAACTGAAAAAGAGCCGGTGTAGTGAAGACAGCGGCTGCCTCCACAAATATGTCAGTTATTTTTGGAGGATATTTGGGTGTCTTTCTGCCTTCCTGAACCCTAGGGTCAGCACCACCAGCCAGCGGGAACATGAGTGTTGGCAGCACTGAGCAGGTTTCATTCACTCAAGGAGTCTCATGTTAAAGGCAACTAAAGAAAGCGTTTCAAATATTTTCTTAACTTGGAAGCTCTGCTTAGTGTAAAGCCTGACAAGAGAAGGGCTGAGACACAAAATTACTGATAACAACTTCTAACAATAGAAAATTGCAATACACTTGGTTTACAAAGCTTGTACAGTTAACATGGCTTAACGGCAGATTCACACGACTATCACATTTATAACAATATAAATTCTATAACAAATGATGTATTTATCCATATATTTCAGTAGCAATTCTGAGCCCATGAGACATGCTGTACTTTGATTTTTGCTAAGTGAATCTTTTATATATTTGGACAAAAGTCATTCAGGTACCAGATTCTCTCATATTTAGCATCAGCTCACTTCCTCCTTTCTCTTGCTTTTGGAAAACTCCCTAAAAGTCCATTTGTCTGTTTTTGATCACTTTAAAAATGGTGAAAATGTTTTCCTTTTTTTGTCAGAAAAAAAGCAGATGCACTTTTATACTCATAACGAAAAGATGGCTTTGTTTTTAATAACTTCGGCATGTACTAAATTTGGTCATGGATGAGGAATAAGACCTATTTAAAGAAAGCAGATTTTGAGTCTCTATATTTGTAAATGTTTTTAAATTTTCTGTCTGCACAGACCCAATGCAGTCTGCTACTTTTATTTAAATATGTTACTATCCTTTTGCCTGTGTTGTTGTAAACATGACTCAGTGATGACTTGTTGCTGTAAACAACAAAATTTGAGAAGTATGTTATCTGAGTCAGTAGGAATTTTTTAAAATACTTATGTTCCGGGAAGGACTCAATGGTCCTTCCTGATATGAATTTGTGAAACTAGGTTATAAATCTTCACAACACTCTTGGCTAATGGAGAAGAGAGGAAAGGGCCCCCTCAATTATAAAATTTGAATTGCAGAATTATTCATTATTAAGAGATGATGGGTTTTATCACTTAAGAAGTATACAGTAACTTGAACTGACGCCTATCATAATGCTGTCAAACATAGGACTACTATTTGATAAGTGTTGATGACATTAACTGAGGACTTGATACCACTCCAACATGGCTTAGAGGTGAGTGGAAGTTGAGCGTGGATGCCTTTCCCGAGCTGGGACTTGCTCTCTGAGCCTGTTTACTTTATTACTGCCTGACCTTGGTGGGAAACACAGTCATACAGTTATGTGGAGATGACGCCAGATCAGGTTTCCAAATATGGGAAGAGCTTCCTTCTGCAAGAGCCCAGACTGTCAGGCACAGCTCCCGCCTGGAGGACCAGAGCTCATAGGAGAGAAGCACAGGAGGGGGGCCCCCCAGGTGTCGAGAGAGACCTTGAACACAAGAGTACTTCCTCCTCAAGAATGAAAGTAGACCCTTTTCTTACACCATACACAAAAATTAACTCTAAATGGATTAAAGACTTGAATGTAAGACCTGAAAACATAAAACTCCCTGAAGAAAACATAAGCAGTACACTTTTTGACATCAGTCTTACCAGCATCTTTTTGAATATCATGTCTTCTCAGGCAAGAGAAACAAAAGAAAAAATAAACAAATGGGACTACATCAAACTAAAAAGCTTCTGCATGGGAAAGGAAACCATCAACAAAATGAAAAGACAACCCACCAACTGGGAGAAAATATTTGCAAATCATATATCTGCTAAGAGGTTAATATCCAAAATGTATAAAGAACTCATACAACTCAACAACAAAAAAACAAACAACTCAATCAGAAAATGGGCAGAGGATATGAACAGACATTTTTCCAAAGACGCTTTACAGTTGGACAACAGGCACATGAAAAGATGTTCAGCATCACTAATTAATAGGGAAATGCAAGTCAAAATGACAATGAGATATCATGTCACATCTGTCAGAATGGCTATTATTAAAAAGACAAGAAATAACAAATGCTGGAGAGGTTGTGGAGAAACGGGAACCCTCATTCACTGCTGGTGGGAATGCAAACTGGTGCAGCCTCTATGGAAAACAGTATGGAGATTACTCAAAAAATTAAAAATAGAAATACCTTATGATCCAGCAATCCCACTCTTGGGCATCTACCTAACAGACATGAAAGCAACCATCACAAGAGGCTTATGCACCCCTATGTTCATCGCAGCATTATTCACTATAGCCATGAAGTGGAAGCAACTCAAGTATCCCTCAGCTGATGATTGGATAAAGACAATGTGGTATATATATACAATGGAATACTACTCAGCCATAAAAAAGTCAGAATTGTCGCATTTGCAACAACATGGATGGACCTAGAGGGTATTATGTTAAGTGAAATTAGCCAGAGAGAGAAGGACAAACACCACATGATTTCACTCATATGTGGAATGTGAATGAACACACGGACAGAGAGAACTGGTTGGTGGTTACCAAGGGGAAGGGGGGTGGGGGTGGGCACAAGGGGTGAAGGGATGTATCCACATGGTGACAGACAAATAATAATGTACAACTAAAACCCCACAATGTTACAAACTATTAAGACATCAATAAAAATGAAAAAAAAAAAAAGAAATACCATACAATCCATCTATTCCACTTCTGTGTATTTAGCCAAAGAACAGGAAAACACTAATTCAAAAAGATATATGCTACCCTACATTCATTGCAGCATTATTCACAAGCCAAGACTTGGAAGCAACTGAAGTGCCCATCAATGGGTGAATGGATAAATAAGATGTGATATATATATATATATATATATATATATATATATATATATATATACACACACACACACACACATATACATACAATGGAATACTACTCAGCCATAAAAAAGATGAAATCATGCCATTTGTGACAACATGGATGGACATTAAGGGTATTATGCTAAGCAAAATAAGTCAGATGGAGAAAGACAATTACTGTATGACTACACTCATATGGGGAAGATAAACAAACAAACATAGATACGGAGAACAGATTGGTGGTTACCAGGGGGAGGGTAAAAGGCAGAAAGGGGCATGTATGTATGGTGATGGATGGAAACCAGACTTTTGGTGGTGACCACAATGCAGTCTATACAGAAGTCAAAATATGATATACACTTGAAATTTATATAGTGTTATAAACCAATGTGACCTCAGTAAAAAAAAAAAAAATGAGTACTCCCTCCTCCTGGAGAGCCTGATGGAGGAGCCACTACCTCATTAGGAAATGAATTTCATTCACAAACAGCTTTTACTTTTAGAAAATGCATCACTTTATTGAGCAAATTCTTCCTGGTTGCCACATCCAGCTATTAGCCGTATTCACACCACACCACTAGAACTATATCTTCACATTGTGTATGTCTTTTTGTGTGTGTGTGTGAGGAAGGTTAGCTCTGAGCTAACATCTGTTGCCAATCCTCCTCTTTCTGCTGAGGAAGACTGGCCCTGGGCTAACATCCGTGCCCATCTTCCTCTACTTTATACGGGACGCTGCCGCAGCATGGCTGACAAGCAGTGCTTTGCCCCAACATAGGATCCGAACCCGCAAACCCTGGGCTGCCAAAGCGCGAACTAAACCCCTACACCACAGGGCCGGCCCTGTGTATGTCTTTTTAAAAGCAACCTCTTTACCAGGAACTTGTAGCCTGTTATAAAATTCCCAGAGTTTTTATTTTTTTAATCAAAGTTGATATTAAGTTAATTCTCCCCTAGCCTACCTTTGCATACTTTAAGATAAGGTGTGTATTCATTCTATTATATTTTATGTTTTGGATTTTTAATCTATTGATCTCAGTTATTGAGAGAATATTGAATCCTAGCACTTTCTAAGACTAGAAGGAAATCCACATTGAGGCTCTCTCCTGGATATTTTACTTCTGTGTGTAGTTTAGTTCTCACACAGCCTCTATGAGGTATTCTCATTTTACTGAGACTCAGAGAAGGTAACTGAAGCTTGCAGAAGCTCCTGCAGCTGGTGAGTGTGTGAGCGGACGCCTGTGTGGCACCCTCTGTGTGTCAGCAGTCCCTTAACTTGTGGGGTCAATTATAAACCTGATCAACTGGTCTGCAGTGCTTCCATCTGGAGGCTGACAAAACTATTAAGTGGGCAGAACTAAGGACAGACACTTCATAGGGATTGCTCTACAGGCTCATGTGGGGCCAACAACCCAGTCAGGTTGTCCTGTCGGCCACGGGGCCCGCATATCTCCTGACCAAGAGGAGACCGTGAGAGATTTTGTTAGATGTCTATCACAAATCATAGTGCATAGTATACAGCCTTCCCCTGTTTGTTTTTTACAATTAATTTTTTTTTTAAATCTTTAAAAATAGCTGAGGTTAGGTGGGTTGTATCTTTCACTTGTCCCTTTTCTCAGTGCTTACTTACCATCTGTTATTCGTCAACTTTTGGGTTTTGCTGGGGATGAAAATCAAATTCTGGTCTACATTCTCTGGAATACATTCTTCTTCCCTTGTTGCATTTTGGCACATTTGGTTGCTACCTGTTTTAAGTTTGTAAGCCATTACTGAGAATGGCTCAGATTACATTCCTATAGTACCAAGGTGTGTGTTTTATGTTGCTTTGAAGTTAAAGTGACAAGGTTTTCATATTAGAAGTGTCTCTGCTGCTCCTGATTCCACTAGAAGGACATCTTGCTCTTGTAAGACTGTTTGCCCAAGTTTTGCTGGCTTCAAAGTTATCTATAAACAGAATCGAGGGGCTTTCCTCCTTGCTCTTTTTCACTGGGGATATTCAGAACTGAAATGAGTGTTAATTTTACCTCTGAGAACGATGGAGGTTGTGCTCAGTCTTCCACAAGATCCTAGGATGTGAGACAAGTTTGAGTCCAAGGGCAGATGTACAGTTCTTATTTTCCATCTAAATTGTGTATGGGTGATTTCTCATCAAACTTTCTTGTTATGTAAGTGCATATAAAAAGCAAGTGAAACTAAACAGCAAAGGGCTGGTGTTTTGAATTCCAAATCTCTGAAGGTTAAGTGAGTCTGCAGACTGCTCAGCCAGGCTGCCCGGAGTGGAGCTGCCACCCAGGGACCTGCTGGCCCAGCTGGATTCACTTAAGGCGCTGTAACCACTTATCTGCTCCTTCATTTCAGCACCGCTCTTCCCCGCATTCCTGACAGCACTTAGCTCGACCTAATGGACAGAATGTGATTCCCAGATGATACTGTGTCATAAATCCAACTTACCTACCATACATTAATGTCTTCAGTGGGCCTGGGACCTACAATGTGCTCATTCCAGAGTCTTACGCTTTGAGATAAAGCAGGTGCCCTTGCTGGGAATTTGAACAACTTTAGAGCAAGTCCACAGTTTTGTTTGTCATTTCCAGGTGTGGGTTGTGTTAACTCTGCTCAGCTAAGAGGGCTCACCATTGGCAGGACAAGTGTCTGTGTCTATAGCTGTGAAATCTTCTTGCCTTTGTGTCACGTGTAACAGTTGTCAAGAAGCCTCGACCAAGGAGAGGAGTGTATATGCCGCATTGAATGGGGATATCAACTGCCCAATAATAGGAAAGTTCTTCCTAGAGTCAGATGTCTGTTCACTCCATGTATTGAGCACCTGAAATGAGCAAAGCTCTGACCTCTCTGTGGAGGACATTTTAAATATATGCGATAGGCTCCAAGTGCGTCTAAAAGACGAGTTTAAGTTTGCCCTTCAGTGTAGGGGATTTTTGGTGTCATGCTTCGTGTTTGGCAATGTGCTGTTTCCATCTTTCTCCTCTTCTGTGTGGCAGCAGTCTCTCCTCAGTCCTCAGCTCCTGGGATAGATATCATTTCCCTGAGAGGCCTGCCTGGAACACCTTATCTGGACTGGTCACCTCCCTCCTCCCATCACCCTCTATCATAGCACCTTGCTTATTTACTTCATGGTGCAGATCACAATTTACAATTAGATATTTGCTTGCATGTCTATTTTCTGTTTCATATACTTGTTTTTTATCGTACAAGCTCAGGGACCCTCTGTCTGTTTTTTTTTTTTTTTTCCTTTCTAGTGTATTCCCAATGCCTAGCACACAGTGCCTATTTGGTACTTAGTAGGTTCTTAATAAATATTGAATTAATAAATGAATCAGTCATTAAGTGCTAGCACTAGTGAAATCCAATGATGGGATCTCTTATTTTCTTAAAGCTTCCTGCTTGTCTACAATGAACTTCCTATCAAGTTGCATATATTTTAGGATTTTTATTGTTCATACTCTTTTTTTGGTGAGGAAGAGTGTCCCTGAGCTAATGTCTGTGCCCATCTTCCTCTGTTTTGTATGTGGGATGCCGCTGCAGCCTGGCTTGATGAGTGGTGTAGGTCCACACCTGGGATCCGAAACTGCGAACCCCAGGAGCCGAAGCCGACTGTGTGAACTTAACCACTATGCCACTGGGCCAGCCCCTTATTGGTTGTGCTTTTAAACTGGTTTAGGGAAAGTTGTTTGAACCTCAACTCCAATATTTACCAATAGACTTAAAAATTTTTCAGAGATAGTGGTGTTTATTAGATGTCTTCATTCCCTTAAATGCTGATGTGTTTGCTCCTATTGCATCTTGTCCAGTATTATCAGACTTACCTCTCAGTTGGCAAGAGCTATGGTCTCTAGAGTGAGCGGTCACACTGAGGGCAGTGGTGGGGGGAGCACAATGATCTAAGGAGTTTGGGGAGAAAAATATCAGAACTTCTGTTTATATACTTTTATCTATGGATAAGAAAGAAATTAAACTTTATGAATATTTGCTATATGTTTTGACAGTAGTTCATGCATAAATTTGTACATTAACACATATGCATTGGAGTACATGCTCAAATTTTTTTTACTGATAGGAGTTCTCAATTAGAAAGTGTGGAAGCCACTAGACTAGAACATCATGTTAATGTAAGTTTCTTGAAGGCAGGGATCATGGCTCATACTTCTTTGCATCCCTTGGTGGGCCTAACACAGTGATTGGAAGACACAAATAGTTGTCTGCTTGATTAGTGAGGTCAAAGATCAGAGGTGCTGCTTAATTCAGGATAATTAACTTTTCATTGGAGAACAATGAAATCAACAGGTTGCACCTCTGGCCTGCCTGCAGTTCACCACAAGATCAGTTTGTAAACACTTCTGATCAGTCCTAGGAAAACAACTCAAAATGGAAGCCCCACTGACAGTGGATCAGTAGAATTATCTTAATATAGAAAGAGCAGAATATTCCATGTTTACCATATGCTTTCCCCTCAGGGCTCCGTGAATCAGAGAAACTGTGTCTGTCCCCTGGCTGAAGCATAGGGGACCTGATTAAGTTGATAAAAGTCAAATTGTAGGGTCATAGAAGCAAAGTCATTTTTGTGATGGCACCTTACATGTACATACTTTGCTTCCATACTTCTGGTAGTGTGGAACTCACTGCCTCCTTTGAATGACTCTACTCCTCATGTTGACTTGAACTCTGCTTTTCCATAACTTCTGTCCACAGGTCTTGGTGCTTCCCAAACCCCCAAAGGAGCCCAACTCTTTTCCACATGAATGCTTCCCAAGGGCTAGAGGAGAGCTCCTTGGGTCTCTGATAGGTTTTTCTGCTGTGGACTAGACATCCTTAGGCTTGTCAAAAGCTTTTTCCAGATTCCATGGTCTTTAATTACTACTCATCCTAGTTCTCCTCCTTGAAATGAGCTCCAGTTTTCAGTCTCTCCTGGAGTGCGGTGTCTAGAACTAGACGTAATAACCGAGACGCGGCCTAGAGAGTGTACGTTAGGTGCCCCCACCCCCTTGCTCTGAACACTGCATTTCTAGTAAGTAGATGAGCACAGAGTTGGCTCCTCTTGTAGACACATTACATCGCACATGCACGTTGAGCCTTCTGATTAGGAAATCCCCTCTCTCTTCACCACGAGCAAAAGAGAATGATGGATTTTTTTCCATTTTCTTTCCCCAAACCAAAATTTAGAATTTTCCTGGTACTGTGGACTTTAAAGGGGAAAAAAAGGCTATAAATTTAGAGCACCAGCTATTTGCAGCCCTCTGTTAGCTTCTGATCCTTATCATTGAGCACGCAGACTGATTTATGTGTGTAGCCAGAGAGTACGTTCTCTTTTGCATTCTTCTCTTCTCTCTTAACATTATCTTACATGTGCGTTTTGATGTATCAACAGAATCTGTAAACTTAATTCCTTTTAATAGCAACATAACATTCCATTGTCTTAATGTACCATAGTTTGCATAACCTTTTCCCGATTTTGGGCATTGGGTCACGTCCCATTTTTCCACTGTTATGAATGGTGTTACGGTAAACATCTTTGTGTTATTTGCTTTCTTTTCTCTTTTGCATATTTCCTTGGGGTATGTTCCAAAGTGGGATGATTGGGTCATAGTGTAGGAACAGTTTTATAGACTCTTTTTATATATTGCCAGGCTGATCTCCAGAAGGGGTGGATACTTTTCAAATGTGCCAAATAAGACAATGGGGCCTGGAGAAATTGTAGCTTAACTGGTAAAGTTGGGCCTGCATGTTGCATCAGGTCCCTTTCCAAGTCTTCCACTCTTAGCTCCAGTGATCTAAATGTGAGGGAGAGAGGGTTCAGAAGACCAGCACTTTCGGTAAACCTCTCTGTTTAACCCAGAATAGCTTCTTTTCTATGAGAGGATTTGCCTCTCATAGAGGCAACCCAGGTCAGGATGGCCTGAGCTAGGTTCTAATCCCAGTTTTGCTACCTCTTCACTGTGTGTCCTTAGACAAGTCACCTAACCTCTCTGAGCCGGATTCCTTCCTTGTCTGTACATGAGGTTAAAGGATAGTCCTTACTCAGAGGGTTTTGAAAAGATATTTTTAAAGTGCTGGGCTATTGTTATTACCTATAATCCACTTAGTGTGAGGGGACCATGTGTTTCTTCCTTCTCCTTTGTACTTCTAGGGTCCAGCTCTGTACTTGCTCCATGACTGAGGGCAATAAATGTCTATTGTGGAAAGCATGGATTGTCTTCACCCATGATCTTGCTTCAGAGTGTTTAGGAACTGAAAAAACATAATAGAAAAGTTTGTGAAATAATATGTCTTTAACATGTGAGGAAAGGCCTGCACTTGAGTGTTTGTAGGATGTGCTAGGTTTGGGGCCTGTGCTTTAGTTTACTCACCAAGACCAATATATTGCTGCACGAAGAGCATCTCCTGTTTTTAAAGACCTCCAAAGACATAAGAGTTTGTAGTTGAGGTGGGCTGGAAGCTTAGGGAGAGAGGTTAGAGAAAGGTCTTCATTTCAGAGAAAGGTACTCACAAGGAAAGCCTGGGGTCTCCAGGTCTCCAGCAATGTTTGCAGTACCCTTCAGTCTCCAAGAGGGGTTGGGAGGATGTGTTCAAGACCTGCCTTGCATCTCTCCAGTTTCCTTCCCGCTACTGGAGAAGGAGTCAGAGAAGTGAAAGGATAATTGTGTAGGTGGCCCACTTCCACTGGGTAGAAATTTCTTCCATTCTCTGACGTTCTGGGTTAATGATAGCCACAAATTCTTGCTACTTTCCCTATTGAGAGGTAGAATCTAATGCCCCTCCCCTTGGAGCTGGGCTGGCTTTAGTGACTTGCTCGATCAGTGGAATGCAACAGAAGTGACATTTTGGAACTTCTGAGGTAAGGACATAGAAGCTTTGCAGCTTCCACTCAGGTCTCTTGGAACTCTTTCTCTGGGAACCCTATGCTACCATGTGAAAAGTCGACTACCCTGAGACTGCCATGCCACAGAGGCCACACCAACATGCTCTGGTCAGCAGTTCCGGCCAAGCCCACCAAGGCTCTAGATATGTGAGTGAAGCCATGTCAGACCCTCCAGATGAAGCTTCCACCAGCTGACCTCAGTTGATGCCACATGGAACAGAATAATTGCCCAGTCGAACTATTCTGAATTCCTGACCCACAAAGTCATGGAATAGAATGTTGTTTTAACCTACTAAGTTCTGGGGCAATTTATTACGCAGCAATAGATAAGTGAACACCAGGGCTACCTGAGCTGTGCTGATCCTCTACTCTGCTTCATTCCCTTCACTTGGCTCCGCACAGCAGAACCAACCCTGGGATTTGTGATCTCACTTCTCACTGTTGGGACTAAATATCAGAGGCCATGCAGAAGTCATTGACGTCAGTTGTTCTATCTGACAGGATTCCCCAAATGTATTTTTGGACTACAGTCTATTATTTATGATTCCTTGTTGAATTTTACAGTCAGATAGGGCAGGAAGAGTCGGCAGTGTTCCAGAATCCCAGCGAAATGGACTTTTCTGTTGTATTTAAAGAGGAAATGATAAGGCAAAAATCTGTAGAGCTCTTCCTGTTAAACTAGTCTCCCCAGTTACATGTGGGGTGACTCCATTCTATGGCAGCCCTGTTCTGAGAGTCTCAAATCCTAAATGAGGACCTGTTTAGAGTACCCAGGTATTTAGGGAGTCAGTGCCTTCTGGACTACTCTCATCTGGCTTCAGGTAACCTAGGAGATTTTATTTAAATTTATTATATTTGGATATATTTAAATATTCCAGAAGATTAGAAATGTACCTTCCCTTGCTGATGTTTCCATATGTCACATGGTTTCTATTAGCCGGATCCAGACACATAGGAGAATCCAAAATAATGAAACAATTGACATTTCAGTTTTCAGGCTTCACTGCCATGACATGTCAATTATTAACTAAGGAATTAATCATTAAGGGCATTAATGAAATCGACCCAACCATTTCGTCAGCCACATTGCTCCTTACACAATGGAGCTGGTTAACTTCTGGCCCTCCATCACTTTCCTAGCAACCTTGTTTCTCTGTACTGCATATTTCTAAGGGAGTCAACTCTTTTATTTCCATTTACTTCCATGGCAGTGCTAGTGACTGCTAGGGACATCAAACTAGCACTTCATTTTGACCTTCAACTCTTCCAAGCAGATTCTCAAAGGTCGGTATTTCTATATCGATTCATTTCTTCTTCATTCGTTTTTTTCCATCCATGCATTTATTTACTTATTCAATAAGCATTGATTTAATTGCTTGATTAAATCAAAAAGCATTGATTTAATGCTTACAATGTGTCAGATACTGTTCTTAGCATCTGGGATGGAAGATGAAGAAGTCATGGCTCTGCTTTACAGGGGCTCACTGTACTTAGAGATGCTCTATAAACAGATGCTGAATAGGCAATCCTTCTCTGAGAGGCTGTGCTGGGAATTCTTGTTGGGGAAACTGAAACTCAGAGTAATTAATGAGCACAAAGCTGGACAATAACAAAGCAGGAAGGAACCAAGGAGTGTCTGACTCTGCATCCTGACTACATCACTGTACTCCTTTTCTCTCCTGCTCTGCTCTTACTGGTCTTTCCTCTGCACTTAGTCATATCTTGATTCAAAGTTTGAGGCTTCAAGTGTTTGTAGTGAAAAAGTCCTCTCCTGTGCATTCTACACCACTATGTCTCCTTGTTTCACGGCAATGCTTATTAGAGGATCCCACTGCCAATTATAGAGCATTCTCTGTTAATCTGTTATGGAAAAGCAACAATTGTATTGCAATGAAAACAAAAGATGGCTCGGGGGAAATTTTCATCCACAAAAGATGCCAAAGCCCCTCTCAGAGGGCAAGATAAGGCCAACCCTTATCTTTGGAGCTAGTGAGTTGGTTGGCACTGAAAGCTTACTCAGGGCCACTGTCATGTAAAGAGCCTGGAAGTCCTGAAGCCCAGGGGTGGCTGCACTGTGAGCTGACCTTGGAAGCCTGGGAACTGAATAACAGTCTGAAAGCCAGCTGAGTCAGTAGCAATAAGGGCATTGCCATTAATTCCACCCCTCACCCAACCTCCTATTTTAACATTGCCCAATCCTTTCTTTAGATCCTTTTTCCTTTTTCCATTCTGAGCATAGACATGGCCAATCAAAGCCAGGGTTCCAGAAGACGGGGGAATGCTTGGCCCACACCCAGACAAATAGAATGGGGCAGTAACTGAAGCAATTCCCAGAGGCAGTTACTAAAGAAAGTTTACATGACAAGTATTTATCACGACTCACTTTCAAACTGTGGTTCAGCTACCCAGGAGGCAGGAGGTTATACACAACTCCAAGGTGGCAGATAAGAAAGTTCCCTGAGATTCAGAATAGAGATTGGAGGCTCTATCTAGCAGACCTGCTGGACACTCAGCCTGGGTGAGTGGGGAGGACCCTGATGTCTAGTCTAAATGGGCTCTGAACCTGGGCTTGCCCTTTGCCCATGTCCTTGGTTCCTCTCTCAAGAGGCACTCAAACTGCCTTCCTACTTGGATTCCTGGGCCTAACTCTGTACTAATAGCTGGGTATTAGGATGGAAGGAGCACTGCTGGCCCAGTCTATGCTGATGCTCACCTGCTTGCTCACCCAGTAACTGAAACTTCTGCTTGTTCTTCTGTCATCTCTAGTGCTGATGACAGTTGCCAGCTGTCAAGGGCTCCCTCTCCACCTGTTCTCCACCTGATGACCTCTACCCCATCCTACAACTCCCCAGAGCACACAAATGGCATCTTTCTGTAGCAATATTGTGAATCATGACAAATTGGTCTGAACCCAGTTGATTGTGAAATATTGGACTTATGAAGTGAAAAGAACTTGTGCCTAGAAAAAAAAATCATGTTTTTAGTGGGGGAAAAAAGCAGGACATAAAATTGTACAACATAGTGTAAACTTACCCTTAAGAAGTTACTTAGAAGAAATAACAATCCTTAATGTGTATGTTCCTAACAGCAGAGCACAAAAATAGGTGAAGCAAAATTGATAAAATTGCAAGGAGATGAATCCACTATTACAGTTGCAGAATTTAACACCCCTCTATCAGAAATGGACAGATCCAGCAGGCAAAAAATCAGCAAGGACATATTTGAACTTAACAGCACCATTAACCAACTGAATATAATTGACATCTAGGACTACTTCACCCAACAACAGTGGAATACACATTCTTCTCAAGCTCACATGGAGCATTTACCAAGATAGACCTCATTCTGGGCCATAAAACACACCTCAACAATTGTAAAAGAATAGAAATCATACAATGTCTGCTGTCAGACCACAGTGAAAAACTAGAAATCAAGAACAGAAAGATCTGGAAAATCCCAAAATACTTGAATATTAAGCAGTATGCATCTAAATAACACAAGGTTCAAAGAAGAAATCTCAAGAGAAATTTAAAACTATTTTGAACTAAATGAAAATGAAAGTACAACTTATCAAAATATGTGGGATGCAGCAAAAGCAGTGCTTAGAGGGAAATTTATTTCAAATCTAATAGAGTATATTAGAAAAGAAGAAAGATCTAAAATCTAAGATTCCACCTTAGGAAACTTGAGAAAGAAGAGCAAATTAAATCCAAAGTAAGCAGAAGTAAAATTAAAATTAGAGCAGAAATCAATGATATTGAAAACAAGAAATCAATAGAGAAAACCAACAAAACCAGAAGCTTGTTCTCTGAAAAGATCAATAAAATTTATAAGTCTCTGACTAGGCTAACTAAGAAAAAGAGAAGATACAAATGGCCAATAACAGAAATGAAAGAAGGGACATCACTACAGATACTATGGGCATAAAAAGGCTAATAAAGGAATACTATGAACAACCCTATGCCCACAAACTTGATAACATAGATGAAATGGACCAATTCTTTGAAAGACACAATCTGCCAAAACTCACACAAGAAGAAATAGACAATTGGAATAAACCTATATCTGTTAAAGAAATTGAATCAACAATTAGGGGGCCGCCCGGTGGTGCAGCAGTTTAGTCCGCACTTGGCAGCCTGGGGTTCGCGGGTTCGGATCCCAGGCGCCCGCCGACGCACTGCCTGTCAAGCCATGCCGTGGCGGCATCCCATATAAAGTAGAGGAAGATGGACACGGATGTTAGCCCAGGGCCGGTCTTCCTCAGCAAAAAGAGGAGGACTGGTGACGGATGTTAGCTCAGGGCTGGTCTTCCTCACAAAAAAAAAAAAAAAAAACAATTAACCTTCCAAAACAGAAAGCACCAGGCCCATATGGATTCACTGGGGAATTCTACCAAACATTTAAGAAAGAAATTATACCAAGTCCCTGCAATCTCTTCCAGAAGATAGAAGCAGAGGGAACACTTCCTAACTCATTCTATAAGCCCAGCGTTACCCTAATACTCGAACCAAAGACATTACAAGAAAACTACAGACCAATGTCTCTCATGAACATAGATGGACAAATCCTCAACAAAATATTAGCAAATCAAATTCAACATTGTATAAAAAGAATTATACAATGCAACCAAGGGGGATTTATCCCAAATATGCAAGGCTCATTCAGTTAATGTAATGCATCACATCACCAGGCTAAAGAAGAAAAAGCAAGTGATCAATCAATAGTTGCAGAAAAAGCATTTGACAAAATGCAACACTCATTCATGATAAAAATTTTAGCAAAGTAGGAATAGAGGGGGATCTTCCTCAACTTGATAAAGAACATCTAAAGAAAAACTATAACTAATATCATAATTAATGGTGAGACACTACATGCTTTCCTGCTAAAATCAGAAATAAGGCAAGGATATTCACTCCCACCACTCCTTTTCAAATCGTATTGCAAGTCCTAGCTAATGCAATGAGACAAGAAAGGGATATAAAATGTATACAGATTGGGAAGAAATACAAAACTGTCTTTATTTGCAGATGACATGATTGTCTATGTAGAAAATCTAAAAGAATCAACAAAAAAACTCCTGGAACTAAAGTTGGGTGATTATAGCAAGGTTGCAAGATATGGGGTTAATATACAAAAGCCAATCACTTTCCTATATACCAGTAATGAACAAGTGGAATTTGAAATAAAAACCACAATGCTATTTAAATTAGCACGTCCCAATAATGAAATACTTAGGTATAAATCTAACAAAATATAAACAAGATCTATGTGAGGAAAACTACAGAATTCTGATGAAAGAAATCAAAGAAGAACTGAATAAATGGAGAGATATTCCATATTCATGAACAGGAAAACTTGATATTGTCAAGATGTCAGTTCTTCCCAACTTGATCTATAGATTCAGTGCAACCCCAGTCAAAATCCCAGCAAAGTTCTTTTGTGGATATCAACAAATTGATTCTAAAGTTTATATGGAGAAGCAAAAGACTCAGAATAGCCAACAGAATATTGAAGGAAAAGAACAAAGTTGGAGGACTGACACTGCCTGACTTTAAGACAGTAATCAAGACAGTGTTTTATCTGCAAAAGAATAGATCAATAGAACAAGACAGAGAACCCAGAAATAGATCCACATAAATATAGTCAACTGATCTTTCACAAAGGAGCAAAGGCAATACAATGGATAAAAGATAATCTTTTCAACAAATAGTTCTGCAACAACTGGACATCCACATGGAAAAAAAAATGATCTAGACACTTACCCCTTGCACAAAAATTAACTCAAAATGGAACATAAACTTAAATGTAAATGTAAATGTAGATGTAAAACTATAAAACTCCTAGAAGATAACAGAGGAGAAAAATCTAGATGACCTTGGATATGGCAATTACTTTTTAAATACAATACCAAAGGTATGATCTATGAAGGAAATAATTGATAACCTGAATTTCATTAAATTAAAAAAGTCTGCTCTGCAAAAGACTCTGTCAAGACAACAACAAGAAGACAAGCCACAGAATGTTATAAAATATTTGCAAAAGACAGCTGGTAAAGAATCGTTATCCAGAATATACAAAGAACTTTTAAAACTCAGCAATAAGAAAATGAACAACCCAATTAGAAAATGAACAAAATATCTGAATAGATACCTCACCAAAAAAGATACACAGATGGAAAACGAGCATATGAAAAGATGCTCAACATCATATGTCATTAAGGAATTGCAAATTAAAACAACAATGAGATATTATTACACCTATTAGAATGGCAAAAACCCAAAACTCTAACTACACCAAATGCTAGTGAGGGTGTGGAGCAACTGGAACTCATATTCATTGCTGGTGGGAATGCAAAATGATACAGCCACTTTGGAAGACAGTTTGGCAGTTTCTTACAAAACTAAATATACTCTTACCATTAAATCCAGCAATCATGCTCCTTGGTATTTACCCAAATGAGCTGAAAACTTCTGTCCACACAAAAACCTGTACATGCATGTTTATAGCAGCTTTACTCATAATTGCCAAAACTAGAAGCAACCAAAATGTCCTTCACTAGGTGAAAGGATAAATAAACTGTGGTACATCCAGATAATGGAATATTAGTCAGGGTTAAAAAGAAATGAGCTACCAAGCCACGAAAAGACATGGAGGAAACTTAAATGTATATTGCTAAATGAACGAAGCCAATATGAAAAGGCTACATACTGTATGATTCCAACTATATGACATTCTGGGAAAGGCAGAACTATGGAGACAGTAAAAAGTTCCCGAGTTGGGGGAGGCGGGGATGAAGAGGTGGGGCACAGAGGATTTTTAGGGCAGTGAAACTATTCTATATGATACTATAATAGTGGATACATGTCATTATACATTTGTCAAAGCCAATGGAATATACAATACCAAGAGTGAACCCTAATGTAAACTGTAGACTTTAGGTGATAATGATGCGTAAATGTAGGTTCACCGATTCTATCAAATATACCACTATGGTGCGGGATGTCAATAGTGGGGGAGGCTGTGCATATATGTTGGTAGGGGAAATATGGGAACACGTTGTACTTTTCTCTCAATTTTGCTGTGAACCCAAAACGGCTCTAAAAAAAAAGTCTATTTAACAACAAACAAAAAAACCAAAACATCAAACGAAGCAGGACAAAAAATAAGACAGCATAACATGAACTTAGACTGGAGAAAAGGACACTAAAATGTTAACAGTGACTATCTCCGGATGGGGACATTATTGATTATTTTGATTTTATATTTTATTTTGTCTTTTCAAATTTTCTATAAAGAATATGTGTTACTTAGGTAATCAGAAAAATGACAACAATATTTATTTTTAAATAAGAGGAAATGAAAGAGCACAGAATTGAACTCAGGACTGAATTGGGTTGAAGATCTACTCCTTACTAGCTAGGTGATCTGGCAAGGCATTTAGCATTGCAAACCTGTTTCTTCATCTGTAAAATGAGGACAATAAAACCTACTCCACAAGGGTTTTTGTGTGTGTGTGTATGTGTGAAGATAAAACTAGGAATATGAATGTGCAAGGTGCCTACAGGACGCTTCAATATGGATTAATTTCTGAGCCCTAAGGATATCTGGGTGTCTATGGGTTCCAAGGAGACTTGACCCGGCATACACAAAGCCTTTTGTTCATCTGTCTCCCTTTCCCATCCTGAGGTTCCTGCTGAAACAAACAACCAGGCCCAGCGCAGCCCACCCCCACATCCACCAAGCTCCTCCATTTTGGAGGAGAGAAGGGAGCCCTAGAAAGGAAGGCGCAGTAAATGTTTCTACTTTGAAAACCCCAGAAAGTGCAAGGCTCTGAGACTGGCTGATTTTTGTTCTTTTTCTCCCTCTGCTATCCTTTAAACATGTTTCTGTGCTTCCTGTCGCAGCCTGAGGGAGAAGCCAAGGGTACACGTCACCAGAAAATAGCTGCAGGGCCAGTCTTGCAGGAGGATTTGGATGCAGAATGGAACGGGCTTCTGACAGACAAGGAGGAGACTGTTGCCAGCATGGGGCAGCGAGGAAGGGTGCCCAGAGCCGCAAGGAGGACAGGAACAAAGGACTTAGTCTCCCAACAAGCCTGGGCCAAAGCGGGCGGAATTGGGGTGTCATGAGCGGAAAACAACCCGGCCCCCTCCAGCCAAGAGTGAGGTGTGGAATGTGGAAGGAAGGTGAACTGAACGTATGAAGGGACTTTGGTTCTTATTCACATTCAGTGTTACTCCGAAGCATTCCAAACATGGCGGGAACAAAGCCTGCTTGGAAAGGATTGTTATCTGAGGCCAGGGCAGGATGGAAGGGAGGGGGAGGCGCTCACAGTGGGGGTGATGGCTGACGGCTCAAGAGAGCATTCCAGCTTGGAGATAAGTGAAGGCGGAAGGTCAGGGATGATTCAATGGAAGTCTACAGAACTGCTCGTTTCACTCCTGATGTGAGTCGAAATGAGATAAATCAGAGAGAACTTTCAGTGCTACGTTGGCCCTTTCCTAATGCTGGAATCAATCAGTTGTTGCCAGATTTCCATTAAAGACAGGTCCTCTTACTCTCAATTTTAATTTCAGAAAACTTGCTTATTCTTTTTTCTCTAATTTTCGTTGGCAAAATAGTGTTTTAAAAGCTAAAAAAAAATTGCATTAAAACTACCAATAACCCCCTTCAATTAGCTGATGGTCATATTACTAGGGCTGATTATGACAGGAATGTAGAAATAGATGACAACAAAATTCCATATGCGCCTTTTAATGACAAACTTGAGTCCCCTGTCTTTGTCACCTTACCTGCCTCCAGCCAAATTCCCTTTTGTCCCATGGGCTTTTCCTGTGCTTTGGGGTACAAGCCATTTCTGCAGTGGAGATGAAGGAGGATGGTGGCAAACGCCACCCTCAGCATCACCCACAAATATTGACTGACTGCCATGAAGGTATAAAGAGATAGGGGACTCATTCCTTGCTTTCAATGACTATACTGTGCTCTCAAGAAATGTAAGAGTCTTTGACATTTTAAATGGATGGACCATGAGGTTATAGAGGACGCCTAGAATAAACTCACTTTGAGAGGTCGGTGAGTCGTTTCTGAGCCTACTGCATCATTTTGTTGCAGACTTTCCTTGACCTTCCAGGCTCACTATATTAACTCACCAAAATGTTGTTTTGAAGGGGCAAGCAGGGCCTTTGCACTTGCTGTTTTCTCTGTGGTAATGCCCTATCCCCAGATCCCAGCATGGCTCACCTCCTTACCCCTCATTGTCAGACTTTTGCTCAAATGTCATCTTCACAGTAAAACCTTCTGTTATAGGTTGAATTGTGCTGCCACAAAAGATGTTGATCTCGGGGCCGCCCGGTGGCGCAGCGGTTTAGTCCGCGCTTGGCAGCCCGGGGTTCTCGAGTTCGGATCCCGGGCGCCCGCCGACGCACTGCTTGTCAGCCATGCCGTGGCGGCGTCCCATATACAGCAGAGGAAAGACGGGCACGGATGTTAGCTCAGGGCCAGTCTTCCTCAGCAAAAAAAGGGGAGGACTGGAACAGATGTTAGCTCAGGGCTGGTCTGCCCCACAAAAAAAAAAAAAAAAAAAAAAAAAAGATGTTGATGTCCTAACCTCCACTACCTGTGAATATGACCTCATTTGGAAATAAGGTGCTTGCAGATGATCAAGGTAAGATGAAGTCATTCATTAGGACGGGCGCCTAATCCAATATGACTGGTGTTCTTATAGAAAGGGGAAATTTAAAAATAAAAACATGTATAAATTAAGAAAAAAAGAAAGGGGAAATTTCGGCACAGAGACAGATACATACAAAGGAAAGATGATGTGAAGACACAGGGAGGAGACAGCCGTCTACCAGCCAAAGAACACCTGAGGTTACCAGAAGCTCAGAGACAGACATGGAACCAATTCTCCCTCACAGCCCTCAGAGGGAACAAACCCTGCTAACACTTCGATTTCAGACTTCTGTGAGACAATACATTTCTGTTATTTAAGCCACCCAGTTTGTGATACTTTCTTACAGCAGCCCTAGGGAGCTAACACACCTTCCTTGACCCACACTGCTTAAAATTGCACTCTATATACCCCTTCTTTTCTCCAGAGTACTGTCAAACACTATATATGTGACTATTTGCTTATTTACTCACATATTTGTTTGTAGTCGGTCTCCCTCCACTGGAGTGTAACCGCTATGAAGGAAAAGATTTTTGTATTTTCTTCATGGATTCCCAGCACCTAGAATCAGTCCTGCCTTTACACCCATCAGGCTGTAGGAGGCTCTCTCTGGCCCTCCTCCAGCCCTGCGCCCTCTGACCAGGTGAGGAGTCTGTGGGGCCAAGTGCATGCACTTTCTTGATGTAGGTGGTCCAACTTGGTCAACTCTTACTGGCGCTCATATTTCATAATAAAAATGGTTTACTTTTCTGGTAGAGTTCTTAATAGAATCATTGAATGTTAAAAGCTGAAAGGAGTCCTCATTGATCATCATGTCTAAACCCCAATTGTGTTAGTTAGGAATCTTTTAGTTGCAGATAACAGAAAGTCTAACTCCAACTGGTTTACACAATAAGGGAATTCACTGGCTCATATAACTTAAAAGTCCAGATTTATAGTGGTTTTCAGGCAAACCTTGATCCCGGGCTTAGTCATCTCAACAATGGTCCAGTTTATTGTCATGTCTTTCTCTGACTTCTACACTGCCTGTTGTATCTCAAGGCCAGCTTCTCTGTTGTTGTGAGATGATTACCAGCAACTTTCATGGACTTATGCTTTTTTGTTCATGGCCAGGTAGAAAAGAGCATCTCTGTAGGTCACTTCCATAGAAGAGTGAGAAAGTCTCTTTCCTTGAAATCTTCAGCAAATGTCCTCTCATCTTGCATTTCATTGGCCAGGGGTGGGGTACTTGCCCATTTTTGACCAATCATTGTAGCCAACAGGGTGACAGGATGTGATGATTGGTTTAAGCCAAACAGGATTTGTCCCTTGTGATAGTTAATTTGATGTGTGGACTGGACTGGGACATGGAGATCCCAGATATTTGGTTAAACATTATTTTGGGTGTGTCTGTGAGGGTGTTTCTGGATGAGATTAACATTTGAATTGGTAGACTGAGCAAAGCAGATTGCCCTCCCCAAAGTAGGTGGGCTTTATCCAATCTCTTGAAGGCCTGACTAGAACAAAAGGTAGGATAAGGAGGAATTTGCTCTCTCTGCCTGTTTTTGAGCTGGGATATCAGTTTCCTCCAGTACTCAGACTGGAACTTGAACCATCAGCTCTGCTGGTTCTCCAGTTTACAGACAGCAGATTGTAGGACTTCTCAGGCTGCATAATCACATGAGCTAATTCTTTAAAATAAATCTCTTTACATATAAATATTGGTCCTGTTTCTCTGGAGAACCCTGACTAATACACCCCTAGAGCCAGGAGTAGGATCAGATTTTCCCAAAGGGCAAAGAATGCATAAGCAAGGAATGCATAACTAATGAAAATTGGGATTCTGTTATTAAAAGGAAGGAAGAACAGGAGCTGGCCCAGTGGCGCCCGGTTTAGTTTGCGCTTGGCAGCCCAGGGTTCGCGGGTTCGGATCCCGGTGCCTGCCAACGCACTGCTTGTCTGTCATACTGTGGCGGCGTCCCATGTAAAGTAGAGGAAGATGGGCAGGGATGCTAGCCCAGGGCCAGTCTCCCTCAGCAAAAAGAGGAGGATTAGCAATGGATGTTAGCTCAGGGCTGGTCTTCCTAACAAAAAAAAAAGGAAGGAAGAACAAAAACTGGCAAGAGAAAAAGAACAAGTGGCTGCTATACTTGAGTTTATCCTGTTTTCAGTGGCAGGGCCATGTCTAGTACTTGCGTGTCTACACTCCTTACTGCTTCTTATTATTTATTTCTTATAATAGGCAACACACTGTGCTAGGTGCCATGGTAAAATAATGCCCCAGAATATCCAAGAAACCAGAGGTTTAGTGTGAGATAGAAGGCATCCACAAATAGCTAGAGTGGAGGGTAGTGTATAATACATGCCATCAAAGAGAAATAAGTAGGATGGTTTCCCTGTAGAAAAATCTCCTCCTATAGACAAATGGTGCTTTCTTCCTTAGCAAAGTTGCATACCACTTTTGCACTGTGTGCTGAGAATCCTTCCTCCATGAACTGTGGGTTTCACAGAAACAGCATATTGCACAATCTTTCCTTAAAGTTAATATGTAAGATGAACTAATATGGAGAAAATGCAAATCTCTTACATCCAGGACTCTTACTATGTTCTTTAGAGGAACTAAAGGCTTAACTGAGTGGTATATTATTCAAATTTAAGCTTTAAAATGTGCCCTGAGCCTCCAGGAAATATTCCTGAAATATTTTTCCCTACATGGGATAATGTCTAGTGAGAACCTTTCTTCCTTCCTTAGTCCGAAAATAGTTTTCTTTTTTCGCATCTTCCTGCTCAACACCAAAGAAGGGGCATAATTCTTTTGTTCTGAATTTAACGGATTATGTTTTAAAAAATGCCTAGCTTAGTGCCTAGTGCATAATAGGTCCTAGATAAAGGCTAGTTGAACCCGAGTCTATAGTTACAAATGCTTATCAACTCTGTCTTCTTTTTAAGATATTCTGCTTAAGCAACACCTGATTTCAGTCTTTCTGGCCAAAGGTTTCATTCTCTTGTGCTATTTTCTTTTTTGTGAGGAAGACCGGCCCTGAGCTAACATCCGTTGCCAATCCTCCTCTTTTTGCTGAGGAAGACTGGCCCTGGGCTAACATCCGTGCCCATCTTCCTCTACTTTATATGGGACGCTGCCACGGCATGGCTGACAAGCAGTGTGTTGGCGGGCACCTGGGATCCAAACCTGTGAACCCTGGGCTGCCAAGCGCGACCTAAACCGCTGCGCCACCGGGCCGACCCCACTCTCTTGTGCTATTTAAATGGAAGTTACCATCTCCTCACTGGGCTCATCCTCTTGGATACCCAATATTATCACCCTCATCAAAGGTTACAAGATCAAATAGCTAGAGGGGCCAAGCAGATAAACAAAATAGTAAAGCATGGTCAGCTTTCCATGGGTAGTCTAATACCAATCTTGACATCATACTCATTAATTATTTTTCATCTCCCCAAAGATGATTCAACACGGTAATGAGAAATCATTAATCTATAGAAAATTTTATGGAGAGAAAGGGCAGAGCATTTGAATACCAAAGCAGAAATAATCAAATTCTCCATCTTCCCCCAGAATCTTCTTCCCTGCTAGCTACCTTATCTCTCTGCCTTCTCTTTCCCACATACGGATGTAGCCTCTATATGGATGCAGAAGATTCTGAAATAAAACAAGGACAGAACTTGACTCTGTGAGGTGCAAGTGCCCATCTTTCATCAGGCAGATTCCACCCATGAGGAATGAAGTGTGGTGAACACTCTGTATATCTACTGTAATGGAAGCCAGAGACCAGGGGGTGGGGGAAGGGCTGCAACAGGCAGTTCACCCACCAGATGTTTCCTCTTTACAAGTGTGGAGCTTAGATGTGGAGTGAGCCCTTTCGGTACAGGAAGGAAGAAGTATTTAAGAGACTCCAGAATGTAAATGTTTCCTACCTCCAAGTCCTTTTAGAACGATTTGCCTCAGACATTTACAAAGCTCTAGCCCGCCAAAGACCATTAAACATTCGACTGACATGAAGTGGATGCCCCTGCCTCACAGTAGAAGATGCAGTGTTAGCTTCCCTGAGAGAAGTTAAACTGGCTGAAGGCCTGAGGAGTGTTCACTCTATGTGGCCAGACATTGTCCTTTACTGTAAGCCAGGTTATTCAGAGATACCCTTTGGCTAACAGCATCTAAAAATGATGATTAAAAAAAGGTTTTAAAATCTTCATGAAAGCATCAATTACTGATCAAATAGAAAAGAAATATCAGGCCAAAAGCTAAGAGAAAGCAAAAATCCAGAAGTTAGCAGAGCACTCTGAACTACTTTAGTCAGGACAGTGTTTGCCAAATTGGTCTGAGAAACTGAGCAGTGGTTTTCACAGACTCAGCGTGAGAGGGACAGACACTGAGTTCAGGACTCTCTAAAGGTGAAGATTTAATGGAAGCCTCCACATTAAGTGGAACTCTCAAAGGTGAAGCCACCTTCCTGTTTCCACCCCCAAGGAGTTTGAGAAGATTTAACCGGGCCAGGAGGAGCAAGGGAGAAAAACAAAATCCATGAGAGGTTACAATTACAAGCAGTTACTCCCAAGGATTCAAAAGAACTGAGTGGCCTAAGAAACCTTAAACCCTGAATAAAGTTTAAAGTGGTACTACACAGAAGGGTGTCTATCTGCCTAAAAGAAGCAAATATAAATTCTCTTTGAAGAAGGCCACCTTCGTCTTCGGCCACAGAGTATCTCTGCAAACAATTTCCTAAGGGCAGTGAGCAGCACGTAATTAAAAATATTCAAGCACACAACAACAAAAGCAACAGAGAACCATGAAAAGACCCACGTAGACTTGAGATTATTGAATTAGTGGTTATAAGTTATAAAACATTCATGCTTAGTTTTTAAAACATAAATTTAGAAATATCTTCAGGGAATGGTAAACTATAAAAAGTATTGCCAGTGGATTTAAAAAATAACTAAGTTTAAGTTTTAACCAAAATTAAAAACTCAGTGGATAAATTAGACACAGTTAAAGAAACAATTAGTGGAAGAGCAAAATAAACTTTTCTAAATGTAGCACAGAATCAAAAAGATGGAAAATATGAAAGAGGGGTTGAGAGACATGCAAGATAATGGTAAATAGGAATTCCAACAGGAGGAGGAGAAAGAATTGGGCAAAGGCACTATTTGAAGACATAATAACTGAACATTTTCAGATACTTATCCAGAGATTTGGGAAACCCATCAAATCCCAAGCAGGGTGAATAAAACATACTTAGACAAATCATAGTGAAGTGTAGAAAACTAAAGATGAGAACAGTCTTAAAGGCAGCTGGAAAAAAAGAGATAGAAAAGATTGCCTTTAAAGAGCAGCAGTATAGACTGACAGCAGGTTTTCAACAGCAAGCAATGGAAGCTAGAAAAACAGTGATGTGTCTTCAGTGTACTGAAAACATAATTTGCCAAAAATCTAGACTTGTATATCCTGTGGAAAAAAAATCTTTCAAGAATAACGACAAAGTAAATAAATATTCCAGAGAAACAAAAATTATTTCCTCACTAACAAAAGCTCCTAAAGGAAATGCTAAAGGATTATACTTGAGGCAGAAAAAAAGTGATCTTATATGGAATGTTTGAGATACAAAAAGAGTGACGAGCAAAGAAAGTGGCAAATGCAAATGAACATTGACAATATAAAGTTGTAAATAATAATTTTGGGTTGTGTTTTAAAAGTTGAATTAAAATATGCTAAAAAATCAATTCATAAGTAGGTAAGGGGGAATGGAATTTAAGTATTCTAAGGTCTTTGTGTTGCCCGGCAGGAGAGTAAAGATATTGATTAACTTACACTTTGGTAGGTTAAGTATGCAAGTTGCAATTTCTAGAGTAATCTAGAATAGAAACAGAGTGTATAACTTCCAAATTAGTGTGTGGGGGGGAGATGGAATAATTTAAAACTCTCAGTTAAACCAAAAGAAGGACACAACAGTATAGACATCCAGATTACATCATTCCCATTTAGTTTTGAGATATGTTGGAGACATGAAGAGAAGACTGCCCAACTCAAATGATTCTGCCATAAACCATATCTGTGCTATCTGGCTGTCCACAATGGGGAGAGACTTCTGACTCCAACTGTACTAATCAGATTCTCTCACAGGAACTTGAAAACATGAACAGAGATGATGAGTAAGTATGGCTGAAACACAGGATAGCAGCAGCCCAGAAAAAATACCCGTGAGCTCCAGTCCTTGAGGTCCCTGGAGGAGCCCAGCTCCCAGTCCCCCTGTCCTTCCCAAGGCCTAGCTGGTCAGCTTTTCCTTTGAGCTCTCCCATGTGCTTCCAATACTTTCTACCACCATTCCCTTCCACCACATCCTCCTTTTTTTCCTTGCTTAATCGGCCTTGATTTGCTTGAAACAAAAGCAACTTAACTGACACCAAGAACCATTATGGCTCCTGCTAGAAGTATCTTCACTCTCTTACACAAAAATCCAAATGTTTGGCATGGATGGTGAGGTTGTCTTCTTAGCAATACCTTAACCTGAAATGCAGCTGAATTCTTTAACATATCAAGTATCCAAGATGAGGATCCCCAAGATGTAACCCAGATGGGTGGGCCTCCCACGGGGGACCTTGGCTGTTTCTTTACATTCACTTTGAGGCCACTCTCACCACTTTGTCATATCCTCCAAAATACATCCAATAGCGCAACACGTTAACGAAAAAATTGATGTTTTATTGGAGATTCTTTGGAGCCTGTGAAAGAGGGGGACATCCCATACATACCACTAGGCAGAAACATAATCTATTACCCCATCAGACATCTTTTCCCTTCCCACTGAAGAGCCCACCTCTGCCAGTTGCTTCTCCCCTCTTCTTTCTTTTCTCCCATCCAACTTTAAAACTTCTTTTTGTTACCTTAAGAAAGTCAGTCTTTGTTCTCTGCTTGTATACTCCATTCAGCAAAACAAAAACCCTGGTGGGATATAGCAGAACAGCATATTCCTTGGGGTTGGGGATCTTGCTTCCTTTTACACCCTGTCTGATGTGTTCTTCTTCAATAAACTGTGAGTACCTCAAGGGTAGGAGCTCTACAGCACTTCTAGCACTTGAACAGTGCCTGGCACAATAGGTTTTTCATAAAGAGTTGTTGAATGAATTTCATACATCTTTGTATACCTCATAGAGTCTAGAAATATGCATCACATGAAATACGTGCTTGACAAATGGTCCTTGAATAGATGACTGCATCACCAGTATTTAGGAGCATGTAAGAAGACAAAAGGTTGTGACACTGGACTAAGAACTACAATGTATTCAAAGTTAGAAGCAATCAAATTAATAGTGGTCATACTAATAAGAGAGCATTAATGTTACCGAACCAAGTAGGCTCGCCTGCTGGTGAGTTAAATAAGACTCAACACCAGTGGAAGTTGTCTCACAAAGTGAAGTGTATTTGCAGCAGATAGGAAGCCACAAGGAATTATTTCCAAAGTCATGGCATCCTCAAACAAAGGGAAGCAGGGACCTTTATTTTGGATGGGAAATGAATATTCAAAGGGAGAGGTTGGTATTGGCCTGCATAGGCTCAATTGGAGAATGTGCTTCCACAATAATGAGGCCTAAGCTCCTCCTGGAGAGATCTTTGCTTAAAAATAAGGCAAAGATAATGGGTGCAGCTCTTGTGGTGAGGCTTGGTCAGTTTCAGGATGTTTGGTGGTTACAACTCCCCTGAATTTCTCACTTAGTCAGTTTCAGGATGGTGGTGGTTACATCCGTTAACATACAAAAGGAAAAGAAACAACTTGGAAAAACAGTTAATTGCTTCCAAACCCACCTTTGAGTTTCTCAAGGCACCTAGTCAGTGACATTAACTCAATTTATCTATTGATTAAACTACATGCTGTAGTGCTCCATGCTAAGGGTGTGGGCCATACAAAAGAATGGTTGGAATTGAGGAAAGCAGTCTAAATTTCCACTTCAAAGATGGTGGAAAGGTAGATAAACCATGGGCAGGGCTTCATTTCTATGGATATATATCTTTAAAAGAATCATTATTGGCTTAAAAATAAAATTCAGACTGTGTCTATACAAGACCAAACTAATCTAAGCAGAATTACCATATAAAATACAGGACACCTAGTTAAATTTGAATTTCAGATAAACTACAAAAATTTTTTAGTATAAGTGTGTCCTAAGTATTGTGTGGGACACACTTATACTAAAAAAAAAATTCATTGTTTATCTGAAATTCAAATTTAACCAGGAATCTCATGTTTTTATTTGCTAAATCTGGCAACTCTAAACCTATGAAAAAAATATTCAGTGCGTTGTCTAGATATTTGACCTGTGTGTCATCTGGATAAATTAATCTCCTTTTTATATAGATGTTTGGCAATTATGTAAAATGTAAAAAGCTCACTTTCTCCTATTCTTACATCTCTTCACTCCTTTCCTCCTTTAACCTTAAGAGTTCAGTTGAAACAAGAGATTTTTCTTGCTATCCCCCCAGCTCTCAAGGACTCAAGGACCAGAAGTTCTGGGTAATTCAGTTATTATTGACTTTCAGTGGAGGTGACATTGATAAAAGGAGTCAAAATGACTACTCTGGATATGAAAGATCTCAAAGTGTGAAAAAGCTCAAAGTGACAAAACCAACTCATCCTTGACATACTTTCCAATCTGAGTCACACAGCCCTGGCCATAAGGGACCATGCCAGAAAAGCCAGTCTTAGGGAATATGTTCATAATTTTTTATAACGAATAATGACCAATGTGGGCAAAAGAAACAAAGCTGCTCTCCATATAGCAAATCCACAAACACTGGCATTCAAAGTATAGGATGCTGGTGGAAGTGGAGGAGAGGAAACTTGGCAAAATACAGAGATATTTGTACAACAACAAAAAGCTGTAATTGGGCTTGATGCCATTTTTTTCATTGGGTGCCATATATATATGCATGGAAACTTCATCAACCCATTTTAGTTGGAGGTAAGGCGAAACTAGATTAGAGGAAAGTTTTAAAGGTCCTTTAAGAAAAAAATCAATTTTATTCCCTTCAAGTATATATTCTAGTTGGAATTAGATTGAGCAAGTGTAACTATTAAAAGTCCTACTTTAATGAATAGATGAGAATAAGGCATGTGATTAAAACAACTAAGCACCACCCTAAGCAGTGACTGACTTCTTATGGCACTACAATATAATTCATATGAATTTATATAAATATTAACAACACATATTTGTTATAAATTTATTGGACGCAGGTGTATTATAATGCTTGGGGTACTTGCCTGGCTCATGAAGATTCCTCTTTTCTAAAAATGGCTCCAGAACTCGGCAGTGAGCTCCTAACAGACTGAGTCATCCAATCACCTGGCCACAGCTGATTGGTCCAGGGGCAGACACCTGACCCAGGCTGGACCACTCAGAGTACTTCTCTAAAATTTTTTTCACGTGGAAACTTAAATACATGCCCTCTTTGGAGGCGGAAACCTCATATGTGAGGGTCCAGCATTCTCAGTGCCAGGTGGAGGAATCTTGACTGCAGCAGGAGAATGAATCCAACATGCAGAGAGAAGCAAAGACAGAGCACATGTGTCCTGTTAAATTCCAGTCCCTAGTTCCATTTGTCCCTAAGGCCCAGCTGTTCCTCTGTACTTCCCACTGCTGTGTGAATTGCTGTGTGTGTTTATTTAATAAATTCTCTTTTTTCCTATGTTAGCTATGTTCCCATCATTTGTAATAAAAACTTCCTGAATGGTCCAGCATTGTGTGTCATGTGCTGTGCTGTTGCTAGCGGGCATATAGAGATGTACAGAATAGGGTCCTTGCCCTTAAAGAACTTACAGTTTTGTGTGACAACCATAATACAGGGTGGAAAGTTATAAATGCTGCCAGAGGATTCAAGAGCTAAAAGAAAGCAAAGATGGGAGAAATCACTTCTGGGAGGAGGGTTTGGGGACAACTTTTGTCTGAGAAGGCTTTTGAGCTTGCTTTTAAGGTAAGATAAGATTTGATCAAGTGGCAATGAGGGAGACAAGGCCCTCAAGACAGAGAAAATAACATGAGCAAAGATTGAGTGGCAGACAAAATGGGGTCTGTGTGGAAAGCAGCCATGCCTGGCAGGTCAAATTATTTAGCAGCAATGGGGAAACCTGAAGTTTTTTTTTTTTTTTTTGCTGAGGAAGTTTGCGCTGAGCTAACATCTGTTGCCAATCTTCCTCGTTTTTTTTTGCTTGAGGAAGATTTGCCCTAAGCTAACATCAGTGTCCATCTTCCTCTATCTTGCATGTGGGTCACCGCCACTGCATGCCCATTGACAAGTGGTGTAGGTCTGCGCCTGGGAAGTGAACCCAGGCTGCCAAAGCAGAGTGTGCCAAACTTAACCACTAGGCCATGGGGCTGGCCCCAAGACCTGAAGATTTTTAAATAAGAGAGGAATGTGGTCTTTGGAACAATAAATCCAACTGTGGATTGGAATGGAGGAGAGAATGGGGTCGTGCAGTTGGGAGGTTATTACAGTGTTCCAAGCTGAAATAATAAATGTTTTAATAGGAGAAGGCTGACAGGGAGTGGAAAAAAACCTGAGGAAACTCCTTACTTTATATCATCACAATATTTTCAGTCAAGAAGGACATCTGAAGAGCAGGGGACCGAGATGGACTGGGAGCTAAAGGAGTGAAGTCAAGGCTGTGGCAGGCTCTGTGGGCGATCTGAGAAGGGTCAGAAGTGACTAAAGGACTGCCAAGGGCCACTGAAGTCTCCCTCGAAGTTAAATAATAAGAACTAGAAGTAAAATCAGCAACGAGGCTCCTCAGTTGGTGGCCTCCCAGCAGAGGAGAGAAACTGGAAGGTGCAGGTTACCCAGAGTAGGGACCTCATGAAGTCTGTGAAAGAGGAACACAGAAGGATAAAAGAACAGGGATGCTGGAGGGAGAACCTTATAGAAACGGTGGCGGTCAGGATTGGCCCACCCATCTGGGCATAGTGAGAAGGGAAGTGATGGGATCATGGGTGCAGTAGGATCGAGGGAAGGTCAGATCGTGCAGAAGTGAAAGGAGAATTTCAGGGCTCCAGAGCGTGGGCCTGGAGCAGTTCTGTGTGATGATCTACTTGTGTCTTGATGACATAAAATCAGTGGAGATAAAGGTCTCTAGACCTGCAGAAGCTGAGTAACTATAAGAAAAGGACATCTTATGGATCTTTCTAGATTGGGGAGGAGCAAGAGACTAGGACATCTGAAGAAAATCTTAGATAGTGGTAGGCAGGAAGAAGGACTGGGAAATGTGTGTATACAGAATGGTGTGGACTTCCAGAGAGGTTACTGAGAGTTGACGATGGAAAAAATAGGAAAAGGAACTGGGGAAACGAAGAATGAAGAGAGGCCCTTAATTGTATGTCAATTTGGAATGGGGAAGGTGGGGTGGGAGGTATGTGTGTGGAATGCTGTGCAAGGAGAGGAGGAAAGTGTTGTCCTGAAGATAAAGTCAGATTTTGATTAAAGTGAGGTGATGAAAGGAGCATTTGAAGATTAAGGATATGGGATGGTTTATTTCCAAGAGATGACTCATTTCCCGGGTGCCCTGAGAAGAGCTCAGACTGAGCTCTATGGAAACAAGAACGCAGAAAAAAGATGAGCACGCGTGATAATTTTCCATAGTAAGTTTAATGAAGTGAGAGGTAGCTCGAGACTCACATTGATGATAAAGAAGCAGATATAGGAAGATGGATTCTCCTAAAATTCTTTTTAAAAGATTGTTTTTACAAATGGGTGCATATCCTCCCTCCCATCCTTGAGCTTTTTATTTGCTTTGCAAATCATGCGTGTGTATACATCTGCATGTATGTGCATGCGTGTGCATGTGTGGTGTATGTACGTGTGTGTACATGCGGGATAACAAGGGCTCACCAGACCTTTGCTGTGTTTGGAGATAGGGGACCCGTGTCCCCCTTTTCGATCACTGCAGTTGACAGATGAGTGTAAAAGATTCTACAGCAAATAGATGCTTCCCTGACTCTCTTATTCAGTCTTCCGGGGGAAAAAAAAAGGAATGCCAGGTCTGAGAGCTAAAGTGGAAGCAAAGGTTATCTGAGGGCCACGTTATGAGATAAGCCCATTTTCCCTTTATGGCTTCTTCTTTCCCAAAGCTTCATGGTCTAAAGCTTATCACCCCCTTGTCTTCTCCCTGCAGCAGGGATGTAAGATAACCCTGCTCCACTCATTTTCAAACCAACATGGCAGTGCTTGGGGTGGCCCCAGCTCCAGTGTCCCAGGTGCAGGGAGTCTGATTTGGTGAAGGTGGAGTCTTACATACAGAGGAATTAGGCACAGGTCCCAGAGCGGCACCCAGAGTCCACGAAGGTGTCCCACTCTTCAGATCCCTCCCAGCATTTGCCACCATGTCACTAATGGAGCAGCAGCACAATGCAATAGTTAGGATCTCCAGTTCCATTACCCATTGGCTGTGTGACCTTTGGCAAGCCATTTGACTTCTTGGAGTGTGGGTGTCCTCTCTTAGATCATGGGTATCACAGTCATATATCTCATTTGTGATGATTAATGGACATGGGGTACCTAATTAGCATAGAGCCTGCTGCAGAGTTGAGCGGGTTGCTAGTGTTATTGTTATAGAGTCAATAAATTTCCAGTGGGAAGCAGGAGGAAGGCAGTGTGCATGGTGTCACCCAGTCCTTGAGTAGTACAAGGACAGGGATGTAGCCCAGGCACACCAGGGCAGCTGGGAGAGCCCATGTCTGTGGAGAGAAGGGGAGCCTTACAAACCCAGGGGGTGGAGGATGAAGTCTTCAGGTGTGTCCTGGGTTGCTCTGTGTTTCTAGAACAAGGTCCTCCAGGGCCTCACTCACTACTCAATGTTGTCTTGACCAGAGAGCACTGGTATCCCCTGGAAGCTGGTTAGAAATACTGACTTCAGGCCCCACCCTGGGCTGCTGGAATCAGCATCCACATTTTTTACAAGATGTTCAGGCAATTCCTGTGCACGTTGGAGTTTGAGAAGCCCTGCTGTTGGGAGCTGAGGAGCTCTACTGACTTGATTTGCTTAATTAGCAAAACCTTTCAACTAAGCAGGGGAAGTGCTTACAACCCTCCTGTTGCTTCTGGGGAGTGACCGAGAGGAGGTGCTGGTCAAAGAAGAAACCTCTAGGCCACCCCTACTCAAATACATTCACTGGCCCCTCTCCGGGAAGGCCATTAATATGGGAAAAGAGTGGGATAGATCTTTTTGAACACTCAGCAGTGTCTGGTAATTTGAGTCCTCAGAAAAGCATTTGAAAACTTTAGGGAAGCAAGTTAACCTAGTGTCAAGAGCAAAGGCATCACTGCCTAGGTCAGCCCCATACAGGCTGTGTTTGCAAAGTGCCCAGTGCCCTCCTCGCAAGTGTGTGTGTGTAAACAGTCCTCTCCCATGACACGCGTGGTCAGGAAAAATGTCTGCTTTTTTCATAAACAGATCCAATGTGCCTGCATCAAAGGGAATACTATTTTATTAAGACCTCTTCTGAGGGTACAAAAACCTCTCCCACCAAAGATGACTAAGGGATTTCTCTTTCCTGTGAAATGTAACTGGTCTCCAGATCCAGCTCTCCCTTTCTCTTTGCCCTGTCCACAAGGGATTTTCTCTGTTGTTATTTTTTAGCACAGAACGTAAGTTTCCAGTTGACAGAGTCCATGCTCTGGTCCTTCACTGAACATTGCACAAGTGACACAGGCCTCTGGCTGCCCTGCAAACAAACAGGACAGGGGACACCCGAGTGTCCCAGCAACAGCACAACCCCAGCCTGGGTCCTCCTGAATGCCCCTTCAGGTGGCACAGCCTTGTCCTGGAGTCCTGGTGGGGCCCCTGAGCCTGGGGCCAGCCCTGTGTGCTGTCAGCAGAGACCCCTTGTCCATCAGCACTCCCCTGGGATCTGTCCTGTTTTAGTCAGGAATGTTCTCAGATAAAGAACTGAGCGGAATGCAGGCCCTCCATCGATGTTAGCCAAGGACAGCCGGATCTTTATCATGCGGCGGGCAAGGGCAAGCGTGCGACTCAGACTGCTCAGTGTGAAACCCGAAAACAGTGATGACACTGAACTCGTGGAACCGAATTGCAGGACAAGAATGTGCCAATGGTGCTTTCTCCAGGATACCTTTGACCTGGAACTGCAAACAACCGCTTATTCCCCTGCCTGGCTCCTCCTATTAGAATGACCCCAGAGGACTGCAGATTACTTAACAGTTATATTTAGCAAGTCATGGAAGGGACTAGCCAGTTCCAGCCGACTAGTCTTCCTTCAGAGGCCTGGAGTCCTTTGTCTTCTCCTTTTGCCTCCCCTCCCAGGCCTTCTGCTGGCTGACTCTTAACCCCTTCATGGCTCGAGGATTCCCCTGCTGGCCTCAAACTCAGCAGAACAGATAAAATACGAGGGATGCCACCCAAGTGTGGCATCTTGACAGCCTAGAATTCTGCTTTACAGACTTCTCTGTTGGAGCTTGAATATTTTTTGTCATCCAGCGTTTCCTAATAAAATTATGCAAGTACCCTTGGGAAGGGAAATGACTTAAGCTTTTCTTTTATCAGCTCACAAACTCTGAAGCAGCAGTACAAATCCTGGCTTTGGAGGAGAGAGGGCTGACTGGAGATGGAAGAAGCTGACTTCTAGTGGAAATGGGAGGATGGATGACTCCCCCAAATCCACTAAAATGGAGCAAAGGAATGAAAAAGGGCATGAACCCACGAGGACAAAGTGAATGAAGAGAACACAGAGAAGAACGGACATGACTGCCTCAGCTGTGAATAAAACTAAAGGTCATAACAATGGAAACCCTAAAAGTTGATTTGATCAAAATTTGTGAGTGGGAGGAGGGGAAGTGCACGGGAGGCAGTGCAGATTAAGACTTGGAGAGCTTCATCTTCCAAACCAGAGAGGCCGGAGTCAATGTCTAAAACTGAAAAATCGAGAAATAGCCAGGTAGGCTTCTATTTGAGAAATACCGAGTCAACAGCAGAAAAGAAACCACTTAGAAGCAGAATTAGAAGTGCAGAGGAATGCAGCCGGGACTCTCGTTTTCCTTTCAAATTCCAGCAGTTTTCAGTTTTTAAACCATGTCATGTGTTTTTTCATAAAAATGAGATTCAAATTTTAAAAAATGAAAGCAATGAGAAGGTATAAAAGAGAAAGGCCTCTGGTCTCAGGTTTCTACCCAGGGCTGCTCGGCTGGGCGGTTCTCAAGGCTGAGCCATTCAGAGCTGACTCGGTTGAATGAGCCCCACCACACCCCGGAGAGCAGAGCAGAGAGCCCTGCCAGTGTTTTTCCGAAGTATGACTGAGAAGACAGAATTTGCCTTTGTCCTGGGTTGGCTTGAAAATAGGCAAAAGCTGGGGCGAATCTATAGGACCCTAAGCTGCGGTTCTGGGGGGAAAGAGCACTTGTAAAAGACCATTTGCTTCCCTGGGATTTCTACTTTCCTGTGCGCTGACTCCACACAGCAGGTACACCTGGCCTCCTGATGATTCCTCCCCGGCGACACGCCAGGGGACTCCGCTCGCATCTGTGTGGGCCCCTGGCTGGCTTCAGTGGGAGGCTGAGTGAGTAGCACAGACCCGCTGAGCCTCGGTGGGGACCTGACACTCCTCCTTCCTTGGGCGTGTGGGGATCCCGGCCCGGGTGGGGGAGCCGGGCACTGACTCTGCAAACCCAGCTCCCCCCTTTACCCACGCGGTCCTCTTTCATTTGCAGAAGCGGAGGCCGGCCTGGTGGCATACCAGTTAAGTTTGCGCGCTCTGCTTCAGGGGCCTGGGGTTTGCAAGTTTGGATCCTAGGCACAGATGTACGCACTGCTTATCAAGCCATGCTGTGGCGGCATCCCACATATAAAGTAGAGGAAGATGGGCATGGAAGTTACCCCAGGGCCAATCTTCCTCAGCAAAAAGAGGAGGATTGGCAATGGATGTTAGCTCAGGGCTAATCCTCCTCACCAAAAAAAAAAAAAAAAAACCCAAAATAATTCACAGAAACGCTTTAAAACCGGGACCTGGCTGCTAGGATCCCCAGACTGTAATTCAGAAGCCACCATCCCTCAGGGGCATCGAACCCACCTGGCACATATAATGCCCAGAAGAAAAACAAATTGCAACACTGTATGGGCATGCCTTGTGAAATGCATAAAATGAGATGGTATAAAGCACTTAGTAAAGCCCCTGGCATATAGGTGGCACTCAAAAAATATCAGTATTACTATGATAATAATCATGATCACCTACTGATTGGCCAGGAAAGATGCTAGAAACTGTGATAAATTGACATTGTATTCTCTTACCACAACACACGCTTTTCATGTCTTAATTAATTGAAAAATAATTTAATCAATCCATTGTTTGATGATAAGTCCCTGGATTCCAGAGCTTTCAGTTTTGTAATGTATGTAAAACAAAACAGCCAACCCTGCCCAAGCAAGCCATAAAGGAGAGTTACGAACCTTCTCCAGCCCTCTGTGTCTTTGTCCTGCAGCTAAGCGGGTGTCTGGCTGCCAGTCCTTTAAGACAATGTGATGTTCTAAGGAGTGAAGCTGTCACAATTTTGATAACCATTCCCCAAGTGCTGGATATTTGATTGTTTCTTACTTTTTGTATTATTTATCATGCTGGGTGAGCATTTTTGTTCAAAAGGCTTTTTCCATATTTAAGATTATTTCCTTATGTTAGAGTCACTATAGGGAAACATTAAAGGGGAATGAGGATTTTAAAAGGCTCTTGAATTTTATTCCCTAAGAGTAATTTATAAATTGCATAATTTATGGTCTCTCTAGGAGTATTCCCATTTTATTGAACTCTTGCTAGCATTGAATACTATCATTTAAAAAATAATTTTAATTATTTGAAAAATGGATATGGCATTTTCTTTTAACTTGTATTTCTCAGAGGAGTGAAACTGAACATTTTCTTATATGCCTGCCAATTAGTTGTATTTCTATGTTTGTAAAATTTCTGCTCATATCCTTAAAGCAGTTGTGCCTGTTTAGAACCAAATATGATAAATATAAATATTGATTATCCAGATCCTAAAACATCGTGCTTTTAATTACTTGGAGTTTTTGCAATTGTTTTACTCCTGGGAGAAAGTGGTAGATTGTAGACTACGTGGATGAAGCTGACAGACGTAATATCGAGTCAAAGAAGCCAGACACGCAAGAGCACATACTGTATGGTTCCATTCATACAAGCTTAGAGCAGGCAGAGCTAATCTCAGATGTTCGACCTCCGAGTGGTAACTCCTTGACAGAAACATTGTTTGGGAGGGGGCAAGAGGAAGCATTCTGGGAGGCCAAAAATATTCCCTCCCTCCCTCTCTCTTCTTTTCTCTCTGTTTGTACATACACACATACATATATGCAAACACTTTTTCCCCCCATAAACTTACTTTTACAACTTCCATGAAGCATCCTAGGGTCAAAACTCTAAGGATCCCACAGAGCCCAGGGGGTTGGCAGTTCCACTGCAGAGTGAGGAAGAGGCAGCAGACAGCCTCTTGGGTTTTTCCCCCATGTGAGAAACTAAGAGCAACAAAAGTCTGTTGTAACATAAACAGACACAGGGAAAAAAGCTAAATTTTCATGAGGGTGTGAACCAGGAAATACTATGAGGTTGAAGGGGAGAAAGAACATTGTCTATCCACTCTGGGTCCTTTCTGGCTGGGCTATAAATTAAACTGACATGAGGTTGAATAGTAGGAGAAAATCAAACAAAGCTTTATAACATGTATACATGGGAGAGACCTGGGGAAACTGAGTATCTCTCGCCAGAATGGCGGAGGTTCTCCTCTTAAACAGACAAAGGAGGATATTGGAGGTTGGGTCAGTTATGAGAGATTACCAGAAAAGCACAGTAAGGTTATTATGCAGATTTAAGGCCTCGCCTTCCACACTGACAAGTTTCTAGCGATGAGGTCATCTGCCCCTCTTCCCAGTACAGAGAAGGAGATACCTTTACAAATGGAGATTTCCCTTACAAATGTAAATATTTGGTAAACAGAACTTTGATAAGTTCTGTTGATACCCAGAGTTATCCAAGGTGATGGCCCATCCCAGGGACAGGCCCTCCATCCCAAATCCCTTTAGACAGTTGGGGGGGGGGGTGAAGGTCAAAGCCTCCTTCAGAGCAAGGTAAAGAGACACATCCTGAGGTGGCCAATTCTGATCCCCTACAAGGTCTACGATATTCCAGTGCTCGCAGACCACAATGTGGAGTAAGGTCTGGAGTGACTGTTAAGTCAGAACAGACTAGAAACGGCTGGAAAGAGAGTTGGGAGTGGCTGTGCTGATACTGTCAGAGACTGGGGTGACTACAGAAGATCTCAGGTATCTCCAAGGACCCCTCCTGAGAGGGAGCAGGCAAGTTGCAGACACACCTACAGGACGTGGGAATGAATGTTCAGAATAATGACCCTCTCAACCCTGCAAGATCCTCCACTAGCAGAAAAGATTCATCTTCCTGGATTTAGACCAGAAAAGTAATTTAAATACTTTAAGGGTTTTCATTGATAAATATTGAAATCAAGGCTAACCTGAGAGTTCGGTATCCAGATGGCCAGAAGTCACCCTTCCATAAACATTTGGATCTCCAAGAGCTGGGTCTATGTCCCCTCAACTGTCAATAGCATAACTGTGAGCAGCTGTTTCACACCTGGGTCTTCTTACCTTCATGTGTAAAATGAGGGGTTTGGACCAAATAATCTCTCAGATTTTCTCCATCCCTTCCCATTCTATGATTTTATGCAACACATTCCTGGAGAGTATGCAAATACTAGGATATAATGGGTATTGATTTTTTGTCCCAGGGACCACAGTGTGTTTTATAACTATGATCCAAGTTGTTCTAAAAGTTCCGTGTGGTGAAGCCAGGGACAAAACAATCCTGGCCTCCAATGGGGCATTTTTCTGATGACCTCCAGTTTAACTTGTTGTTGCTGTTTAAAAAGAAAAGCTGGAAGGGAGATTGCAGTCCTTGGATTTGATGAAAACTGTTGACCCTATCCATAAACAAAAGCAAACATTCACATATTCCAAACTTTGCATAAAATTTCAGCCGTTCATTGATCCTCAGAGGTCTGTCCATGGAACCAGATTAAGAAACCCTTTGACCTGGTGAGTGGTGTTAGAATTTATTAATCTCGGGTTCTATTGACCTCAATCCCTGCTCTGTGTATCAATTAAAGGCCAGAAAACAATACTAAGTTTTAAGACACACACTGTCAGATGAGTCTTTAGAGATATTATTTTATATACACAAATTAAACCCTGGTGTTTGGAGGATAAATTACCACATTTTTCCTGAGCAATATGAGAATAAGTATCAACATCCTTAAAAATCTTAAAAAATTTTGACATTTGTCCCGATATTTCTCTTCCGGGGAATTTACCTTAAAGGTAAATAATTATAAATGTGGCCAATGACTTAGCTACAAATATTTTTATTTCTTCTTTAAAATCTTGACAAATTGGAAGTAATATATATGTGTGAAACTAGTAGACTGGTTAGAGAAATGATGGAGTCTTCATATGACAAAATATGATGCAGTGATGAAAAGTTATACTGAAGGAGTTCAAATTGCTCTCTTTGGGATCCCTTCAGAGTAACTGGTGGTGGAGGAGGCAGAGATAGAACTGGAGAACATGTACACAGGGCCCTGGGCACCACAAAACTACTTTTATCAGATGCGCTCCATCGTTCTGTGCTTTAAGTATTGTGAGTCTGCATAACATTTTATTAGGAAAAAAGAAAGGATTTTGTAGCTAAAACGGATTTAAAAAATACAACATAATAGAATATTTCATGATGTGGGAAAATGATATTAGGATAAATGAAAAGGCAAGTTTTAAAACAGCATTATGGAATTCTAGCAAACTGAATTCAGCAGCATATTTAAAGAATTATATACCATGACAAAATATCATTTATCCCTGGAGTTCGGGGATGGCTCAACATATGACAATCAATGTTATACAACACATTAACAGAATGAAGGGAAAATACCCACGTGATCATCTCCATTGATGGAGAAAAAGTATCTGACAAAATTCAACACCCTTTCATGATAAAAATACTCGATCAACTAGGAATAAAGGCGCACCTCCTCAACATAATGAAGGCTATGTATGAAAAATCCAAAGCTTGCATAATACTTCATGGTCAAAGACTGAAAGCTTTTCCCTCAACATCAGGAACAAGACAAGTGTGCCTGTTTTCACCACTTCTATTTAATGTAGTACTGGAAGTTCTAGCCAGAGCAATTAGGCAAGAAAAAGGAAAAAAAAGTATTCAAATTGGAGAGGAAGAAGTAAAATTATTTGTGATTGCAGATGACATGATCTTACATATAGAAAACCCTAAAGATTCCACCCAAAAAAACTCTATTAGAGCTGATTAACAAATTCAGCAAAGTTGTAAGACACAAGTTCAACATAAAATCAGTTGCATTTCTGTATACTAGCAATGAACAATCTGAAAAGGAAGTTAAGAAAATAATTCCATTTACAATAGTGTCAAAAAGAATAAAACATTTAGGAATAAATGTAACCAACGTGATGAAAGATTTGTACACTGAAAACCACAAAACATTGCTGAAAGAAATGAAAAAGACATAAATAAACAGAAAGACATCCAGTGTTCATGGATTAGAAAATGTAATATTGTTAAGATGACAATACTACCCAAAGTGATCTACACATTCAGTGCAACCCCTATCAAAATCCCAATGATGTTTTTTGCAGAAATAGAAAAGTCCATCCTAATATTCATTTGAAATCTCAAGGGACCCCAAGTAGCCAATCTTGAACAACCTTTCAACAGTCTTGAAAAAGAAGAACAAAGTTGGAGGACTTGCACTTCCTGATTTCAAAACTTACTGCAAAGCTAGAGTAATAAAAACAGTGTGGTACTGGCAGAAGACAGATATATAGATCAATGGAATAGAGTAGAGAATCCAGAAATAAGCCCTTATATCCATGGTTAATTGATTTTTAACAGAAGTGCCAAGACCATTAAAGTGGGAAAGGACAGTCTTTTCAATAAATAGTGCTGGGAAACTGGCTATCCACATACAAAAGAATGAAGTTGTACCCTACCCCATACCGTATATAAAAATTAACTCAAAATGGATCAAAGACCTAAGCATAAGAGCTAAATTTATAAACTAAAAAGAAAACATAGGGGAAAATCTTCATGATATTGGATTTGGTAATGATTTCTTGGCTACAACATCAAAAGCACAGGCAACAACAACAACAAAATAGATAAATTAGAGTTCATCAAAATTAAAAACTTTTGTGCATGAAAGGACAGTACCAAGAGAGTGAAAAGACAACGAACAGAATGGGAGAAAATACTTGCAAGTCATATATCTGAACAGGGATTAATATCCAGACTGCATAAAGAACTCCTCCAACTCAACAACAACAAAATAAACAAATATTTCAAAAACGGGCAAAAAGCTTGAATAGCTATCTCTTCAAAGAAGATATACAGATGGTCAATAAGTACATGAAAAGATGCTAAACATCATTAGTCATTAGGGAAATGCAAATTAAAACCACAATGAGATACTACTTCATATCCATTAGGATGGCTATGATCCAAAAAATGGAAAATAAGTGAGAACGTGGAGAAATTGGAGCTCTTGTACATTGCTGGTGGGAATGTAAAATGGTGCAGCCACTGTGGAAAGTAATTCAGTGGTTCCTCAAAATGTTAAACATAGAATTACCATATGATCCATCGATTCTATTCCTAGGTATATACCCCAAATAATTGAAAGCAGGTACTCAACCACATACCTGTAAACCAGCATTATTCACAATAGTCAAAAGTGGAAGGAACCTAAGTGTCCATCAACTGATGAATGGATAAACAAAATAATAGTATATCCATAGTGTTCAGCCTTAAAAAGGAATTAAATTCTGACACATGCGAAAACACGACTGAACTTGAAAACATTATATTTAGTGAAAAGCCATACAGAAAAGGACAAATATTGTAAGATTTCACTTATATAAGGTACCTAAAATGGGCAAATTCATAGAGAGAGAAAGTAGAATAGATATTAACTGAGTCTGGGGTGATGGGGGTATGGGGAGTTAGCGTTTTGTGGTTACACATTTTCTGTTTGAGATGATGAAAAAGTTCTGGAAATAGTGGTGATAGTTGCACAACATTGTGAATGGAACTAATGCCACTTAATTATGTACTTAAAAATGATTAAAATGGTACATTTTATATTATGTATACTTTGCCACAATAAAAAAGGCTTATAAAATAGCATTGTGCAAAATAATTCAAGTTAAAAAAATAAATATGGTTGGAGAAAAGAATGGAACAATTTGGTGCATCAAAATATTAGTAATACTTTTCTCTGGAGGTGAGACTATACTGATTTTCATTTTGTTCTTTTCATTATTTTCCTATTTGACCTCAATGAACCCTTATGGCTTGGTGGTCACAATGCTTTTTCTTTTTTCTTTTCCTTGCTGAGGAAGATTTGCCCTGTGCTAATATCTGTGCCAATCTTCCTGTATTTTGTATGCGGGTCGCCGCCACAACATGGCTGCTGATGAGTGGTGTAGGTGCACGCCTGGGAACTGAACCTGGGCTGCTGAAGTGGAGCATGCTGAACTAAACCACTAGGCCATGGGGCCAGCCCCCACAACTTTTAAAATTATGAAATAGTCCATGTATACAAAAGACTACATTATATACATGTAAGATGTAAAGATTAATTTTAAAATATCACCAGACTTTCACTTATGGCTATGATAGAGGAGCAGGAACCATAATTCAGAGCCACCATTCTACCTCAAACAATTAAAAACATAGGGAGAAAATATATGGAAAAAAACCCAAACCAGTTTTCAGGCATTGGACAACTGATAGTGCATGGCAGTGATCTCTGGGAGAATGCAAATAATTGAGACGAGCCCTAAAATTGCCCACCTTATTACCTGGAGAGAATTTCCAGGCCGTCGCATAGGGTTGGACATGGCCTGAGTGGAGGAGGTAGAATCCAGCATTGGGGGAAGCCAAGGCAGCTAGAATGGGCAAGGTAGAGTAGGGTAGAGGAGAGAGCTGCCTAGAGAGAGGGCTCTAGAGGTTTGGAGATGGTCGTTTAGATTTCTGCTGCGTGCTCATCAGGGGAGAACACTCCCTGAGGCTGGGGGCAGGTTATGGGGGAGCTCTTTTTATTACTCTTGCAACTTCTCTGAAAATTTGAAATTGTTTCAAAATAGAAATTTTTTTTTTAAGTAAAGGGATGTTAAATGGTATATCACGCTAACATTCATCAAAAGAAAGCTGGTGTGTCTATATTAATATACAAAGTAGATTTCAGAGCAAAGAGTATTACCAGAAATAAAAAGTATCTTTTTATAATGATAAAGGGGTCAATTCAACAAGAGCACATAACAATCCTAATCATTTATGCATCTATGGATATTTAAGTTTTTCCCATATTCTCATATTGTGACTATGGAGGGTATAGAATTTTGTAGATGACAAAATTCACATGTGAATGAAAGGCAACTTTATTTTTCTAAAGGTGGATCTGTGTCTCTCTTGAGTCTCCATTCTCTCTGATGTCAGGAGACAGTGTACTCAAGTCTAGGTGTTTTCAGTCATTTCAGGTTTCAACTCAGCTGTTTCACAATTTTTCTTCACTCTCCACCTCTACAGAGATGATTCTAAGTTCTGGGGGGCTTATGATATTGCCATAAGGTTGGTGTGGTAGTGGCATCCGGTCCTTCATTATGGGTTCACGCAGCTCACTGCTGAGGAGTACCATTTCCCATCCGGTCTTGGTATCAGCCTCTATCTTCCCTACGTGCACTAAGATGTCCATATCCTACCACGGTCTCTGGTGTTGGTTCACACACTCTCCACCCTCATTGTCATGACCACAGGCCATTGGTGCTGGAGGAAAAGTGAAGTGTTACCTTAGGCTGTCTCTGCCTAAGCCTACTCTGTTGGCTCCAAGGGTTCCAGTAGAAATTGGGGCAAAAGACTTATCTACTCTTAGATTCCATATATATGGAATTCTTTTGTTGCTTGAGCATGAAAGAGGCAACAGAGTGCAAGGACCCCTTAAGAGATAAGCAGCATCTAATTCTCTTGTTGCCTTCCTAACTTCTTTCCCTAGCCTAAGAAATCCTTATCTGGCCTCCCAGGGGACAGGGTAGTCCAATTCTTTATCTGTTCTCTTTTCAGTCTATTGTTTATGGCACAAATTTTATGAACCAAACTTTTGGGACTAAAAACTCTGTCTCTCAAAATGTCTGTCACTTAAAATTTGGGTTTCCATTCTTTGTCCATGGAGTCCATGCACTTCAGGGGTGGGTCATTGATTTAGTCTCCTATGGCTGCTATAACAAATTACCACAAACTTAGTGGCTTAAAACAATCCACATTTATTATCTGACAGGTCTGGAGATCAGAAATCCAACACAGGTCTCACTGGGCTAAAGTCAAGGTGTTGGCAAGGCTGTGTTTCTTCTGGAGGCTCCAAGGGAGAATCTATTCCTTGCCTTTTGCAGCTTCTGCAGGCAACCCACATTCATTGGCTTGTGGCCCCTCTTCCGCCATCTCCAAAGCCAGCAGCTAGAGCTGAGACCTGCTCACACTGCCATCTCTTGCGTTATCTCTTCTGCCTCCCTCTTCCACTTACAAAGACCCTTGATGATTACATTGGGCCCACCAGGATACTCTCCCCATCTCAAGATCAACTCACTAGCAAACTTAATTCCATCTGTAATTTTACTTCCCCTTTGCCATGTAATCTTACATGTTCATAGATTCCAGGAATTAGGACGTGGACATCTTTGGGGGGCATTATTCTGCCTACCATAGTCATATCTAGCTTCAGCCAATTAGCACAATCCATTCCCCTGGCTATAGTCATTGGTACATAGTTATAGGCATATAGCCTAATCCTGGCATACAGTCATTGGTATAATGATAGGCATATAACCTAATCCAGTCCAATCAGAGTGAATATCAACTCTAGCTAGGAATGCTGGGATAGGACTCTCCCTCTTCTTCTAGACCTGTCCTGTCCAGTACAGTAGCCACTAGCCACATTAGACTATCGAGCACTTGAATGTGGGTACTGTGACTTGAGAGGTTCTGTAAGTATAAAATACACACTGAAGTTTGAAGACTTAGCACAAAAGAAAATTAATGCAAAATATGTTATTAATTTTTAAATGATTACACATTGAGGTAGTATTTTGCATATATTGGGTTAAATAGAATATATTATTAGAATTAGTTTCACCCTTTTTTTCTTGTTTATTTTTAAATATGACTACAAGAAAATTTTAAATCACACATAGGGCTTGCATTATATTTCTACTGGACAGTGCTGTTCTAGATGGTGTAGTGAATAGATGTGAAGACTGGAACTACTGTAGCAATTTTTGCCAGAATGTGGGAAGTCCGCTTTGGATGAAGGTGAAACTGAAAAAGACAAAACAGAGAGAGAAAGAAATTGGCTCTTTGATGACATCATTGGGCCACTGGTTCAACCAACCTAGAAGCATCCAACCACAATCCTTCCAGTCTAACATCCTCACAGGCTTTGTATCTCCTCTTCTTCAGTCCTATAAGTCAACACTTTGCCAGGCTGTGCATCCCCTCCCCTTAGTCTCAAATATAATGTCTAAATAAATCTTTGAACACTTACAAACCTTTTTTAAAACTAGTGATTTTAAAATGATAAAGTAGTACACGTTCATTGTAGAGAGTTTGGTCGATACAGTAAAGTAAGAAGACAACGTCCATAAGCCTACCACTCAGAGATTGCCTCTGCTAACATTTATTCTTCCTAAGTTAAGCAAACATTCTATTCTGGAATGTATAACTCAAGTCGTGTTTAAGTAAAAAAGTACAACAATCATTACATCATCCAGTGAACAGCATCCAGAATGTGTTTGCTTGCAAGACAGAGCAGCGGAAAGGGGTGACTTCCCCCTTCCTTCCTCTGGCACCTTCTCAATTTCACAGTCCCTCTGTTCATCTCCAAGACTTCTGAGGATCCGAGGTCTCTTTCCTCAGACTGTGCCATTGCCAACTCGTTCTCATAGCATACGGCTGCCAGCTCCTTGAAGATGAAGCTCGGTGGTTTCCCTTGTGTTTCTGCCTTTCCTGGGCCCTCAGCCCCTTCAGCTTTGGTCTGTCTTCGACAGCTGCCATGTAGAATTCCGTTCTTTGCTGCAGGACTTGGCAAGTTCATCAGCAGCATCAGCAGCTCAAGCTGTCTGTAAGCCTCCCGTTATTGGTGCCTCCTTCAATTCCAATGGCCTCAATGCTGTGTCTGTTTGCACTTAAGCAAAGTTTAGGATGCCTTAGAAAACCATAGATGATTTTTCAAAATTAGAAAAAAGCTTTGCCAATAATAATACAGAAATCCCATAGGCATAGGGTGAGACTCTCACAATAACAGAAACAGCGTGAGGCTGAAAGCAAAAGGCCCACGGGAGCCGTCTCCTGCCGTGTGCTCTTGCTTATAGGAAGTTGTCCAACCCCAGAAAGCTTCGTGTCCCCAAACAAAATGCAAAACTTTCTGTGACTGTAAAGTTGTATTGTGCACCAGACTAACTGACCCAGTTTACCTTATTTTCCAGAGAGGCTTTTTTATGGGGGTGGGGCAGGGAAGAATCACAGATCTGAAATAAGGATATTCTAGGGCATTTTCTATTCAGTTACATGCTATTTTTTACTAAAAATTTTAAATTACTTTTTAACAACTCAGAGGTTATTTCCCTCAAAAATAAATTTAAGATTAAAGTTATTCAAAGACTTTATAAAGACTCTATATTACTTAAACAAAGGCAGTGTTCGAAGTTAGAAGTGAGATTTTTGCCAGAGCTTGATTTTATTACGGCCATTGCATAGGACGTCCTCAGCCCTGTGGCCCCTACCTCCAGGGGGCTTTTATACAGGGAAGAATGGCCAAATGGGAAACAAAGCATCACTTAGCCAACTACTCCCAAATGTGGGTCACCTTCGTAGAAATGGATTGGAGAATGTGGCTTAGGCCAGGAAGACACAGTGGGACTCTTTGCTCTCTGCCCTCTTGAATCCGAGAAGGCTGTCTGCAGGGCTCCCTTAAGCTTATGACCCCCCCCATGTGGAGCAAGAACAGAGAGACTTGGCCAGGCTTGAGTGCCCAGTGACCTTGACCCTTTCTGCTTATTATCTTAGGATGCAGAAGGCAGAAAGGGCAGGAAGCTGCCTAGAGGATGAAGCCCCTGAAGGGGGGGCTCACCACAGGGGAGCAGAAAGGATGAAGGGGAGCACCATAATGCTGCTGATCTTTAAGGTGGACATGACAACTTCTACAATGTTTCACACTAAATCAGAAATATCCCCTCCTGTTGTGTAAAGGAGAGGTGGGGAGGGGTTCTAGAGGGGCAGAAATGTGAGTTTGCAGGAGTCTCCTTCTGGAAGGCAGCACCTATTCTAGAACCTCACACTTAGTAAACTAGCAGGCGTTTGCTACTCGTTTGACTGTTGTGATGGAATGAGCATTTTATTCTTATTTATGATGGAGTTACCAAGTACCTTCATGTAATGCTTTATTGAGTGTTGCAATTTTTAAGCTATAATATCTAGTTCCTCCCTTCAAAGAGCTTGTAATCTTATTGAGACAATATATAAACACAAAAAATTGTATCTATAAGGATTTACATAAATGTTGAAGACAATAATAAAAGATATAAAGCAGCCAACGGTTAGCTGTCCAGTAAGTTGTAAGGACAATACTTACTAAAGGCTTTCCAAAGAAGCACGGGCCACTGTGAGCTAGGCTGGCTAGGGAAAGGCCAGAGGAAACAAGATTTCAACTGGACTTTACAAAACAGTTATAAGTTAGGAAGGACAACGTTCTAAGAAGGTGTAGGCAAATATAGAACAGATCAAGGTAGATTTCAGAGACAGTGAATAAAATGGTTTGATCATAGAGTTCATTAGGGAAATTGTGGAAGGTATGATTGACAGGTTATGTTGGCATCAGATTTTGAAGGAGTTTGAATGCCAGGCTATGGAATTTGAACTTTATTTATAGGCAAGGAGAAGCCACTTAAGGCCTCTAAGCAGAGTAACAACAAGATCAAACCAAGGTTAAAACCAAGTCTTTGGAAGATAATGCTCAAAAATAATGATATGGTAGTGTTAGGATGGTGGGTATATTTTTTTCTTCTCTATTTTACAAACATTCTGCAATGATTTAATTTTTATAATTCAAAATTATAATCAGGTCTTTTCTCACTAAAAAGTATAAGTAATTTTCTTTATGGTCTCTCTAGACTATGTTTTCTCTTTCAGAACCTTCTTGGTTTTAGGCATTTGGTTTTGATTAGCAATAAGTTGAAGTGTCAAACTAGCTTGCTGTCCGACTTGGGATTCCAGTCCAGTAGAGCATGGACATCCCCTCACCATGGGCATATCTCCCAGCACTTGCCTGGCTGTTCCCTTGCTACGAATGATCATGAGTTATTGTTATAAACACCTAATTAGAAAGCTTTCTATTTTCTTCCTCCATAAGCTCATCGGAAGGAAGGAGCAGATGTTTTTAATTCAGTTCATTTTTTCCCCCAAACACATATAGAGGACTCACTAGCTTCTTACTGGACTTATTTCTCTGCATGTAGCACAAGTTTCCCTTATAAGATGCTCGGCTGGTGCCTTTCTTTCTACTCAGCCCATCCTCAGCCCTAATTTCTTTCATCCCCGTAGGCTAACGGGAAAACACCCTCACAGACACACTCAGAAAGAATGTTTTACCAGCTATCTGTGCTTACCTTAGCCCAGTCAGCTTGACACATAAAATTAACCATCACACTGCTTAACCTCTCTGAGTTAAGGTTCTTCACCTTTAACTGGGACTAAGACTTTCTCCATCATGGGGGAGTTGTGAGGATCAGGGCAGATGATGAGGGGTCCACAGTAGAGGCTCAATGGTAGTTGTTCCCTCTGCCTATTCATGGTCCTGTTGCTGCCTCTAACAACCAGGATGCCCAAATGATTCTAGTTATTTCAGTTAAAGCCTCAAGCTGCTTCATTCCTTTCTCTACTTCTCTTTACACGTACCTGCCTTGGACACTCATTTCTTCTGTTGCTTGTCCACTTCTTTTGTGATGACAGAAGATGGGGGGATCGCTGGGCAGTACACTCATTGATTTATATTTATCTGTATATCTCCTTACAGCTGAAACGCATGTATCTCCAAAAGGTCTCTAATTGGTGTTCCTAACAGTAGGAGTTCTGGGGTCTGGGAAGCCCCAAAGGAGAACTATGGAATGGGATGTTAAGCAGGACTTTTCCTGCCAGACTGGAACTGTGGCTGACTAAAAGCTGAGGACAAGAGGAGCTAATACTGAGGGAGTTTGCCAATACTGGGACCGTACACATTCCCCCAGAGTTTCCCAAGGAGTGGTAGAACTGGCTCTACTCCCATCACCATCCCACCATGGATTCTATTAGAGAAGACCGGGGAGAGGTTCAGGGTTCATAATGAGTGGTGATTCTCTCTCCATCCTCCAAGGGAAGGAGATGTTTCTGTTCTGTGAACCCAAGTGAAGAGAGGATACCTCTGACAGAGCACTATGCCTGGGAAATGAAGGTGCCCGCGAGAAGCCCTGTTTTGGGCATCTCATTTCCCTGTTGGACATCAGCTTACATGGCCAACTTGCTGGCCGCTCCTGTGCTGGTATGAGCAGGGATAAGTGAGTTGGAAAGAGATGGCTGGACTCAGGGGAGGGGTAGCAGCTGCAGTCCCATGCTGGGAAGGGAGCACCACAGCCATCCACAGAGCTGTCGGTATTGTGGTGTGGCAGTTTTGCAATGTCCGCTTGGCTGAGCTGAACTAGGTTTCCCACACTCCTTTTCTTATATGGTTCTGGTTAGGGTTGGCCACAAGAGGAATTTGCAGATTTGGAAGACGGAAGTGGAGCAGTAGCTAGGTCTACTCGTGGAAGGTCCAGGTAGGTCAGGCTCTGTCACAGTTCACACTGGTTTTTGTGGATCCAATGGCTCCATTGCTGGTGCGGAAGCAAACTGGCTAAAGCTCCAGCTCCTGTGGGACCTTTTCCTTCAGCTCTTCCAAATCCCAGGCCATGAGTTAGCGTGGCTCTGTAGCCAGAGCAGCAGCTTCTCCAACAGGTCATCCACGGCAACAGAGTCAGAGGCTTGGAGCTGGGAGGGGGCTGACACGATTCCAGTGAGAGGCAGATGTAGGTCCAGCTGCCCCCCTCTCTCCCACTTTGCATTCATCTCACCTTCCTCATCACCAGTCCCGTGACTTTGGGCTCCAGAAACAGGAGGAACAGCTGGACTGAGATTGTTCTACCAGCTCTCTCAATTGAGTGAAATCTCTACAGTAAATCCCTTATTCTACAGTAGGAAGATCTATTTTTCTTGGTAAAAACTAGTTAAAAACTGATTGCTTATTGATTCATCATTTTTATACTTCTTCATCCAAAACAGGAATTTTGGTTTTGAAAAATTGCCTACCCCTGTTAGAAAATGGACATTCTCGAGCTGCTAATAATATTATATTTGTCTGATGGCAAGAGTAAAAACAACTTCCTTAACATCAGTCTCTCTTTCTATGGCAAACAAGCATTAACCTTCCTCATACTGAACTGAACATCCTCATACAAAAACGCAGTGAGTCACCAATGGTCTCAGGTTGGAGCGCTGGGCTGGACACATAAAGATGGGGTTCAAGTCCCAGTACTGCTGTTTACCCTTGGATAAGAGTGTAAACTCTGTGACCCTCAAATATTCCGTCTATTAAATAGAAACAACATCTTTCACACAAAGTTGTTGTGACGTTTACATGAACTGCTATATGCCAAAGCACTTCATAAACCATCAAGCTCTTTACAAATGTGAATTCCTAATACTGCACAGTTGAATGTCTGTGTAGAAATATAATAGAAAACACAAGTAAACGATGGAAGACAAAGGAAATACTGTCAGACAATGGGCTTCCAAGTGGAGGGCCAAAACCTCAGTGGAAAATTCCCTTTCTCTCCAATTAATCTAAAGTAAGAGTGACTATAATCACATAGAAATGAGCTCCTTCTTCATGTTTATACTAAGGTAGAGAAGTAATGTTGTTCTTTTTCACGATCCAATCATGTGAACATGGGCATGAACAGAAACTCTAACATACAGACTCAAAAACACATTCCTACAGGTTTAGCTTAATGAGATGTGGCACATCATCTATATATACAAACACTTCTATGGATGGACATAACACCCTCTATATGGTGTACACATATTTACACAGATAGTGAGGATTCCAGAGCGAGAGCCTAGCTGGGGTATCCACTGGGAATTCAAACATGTTCAGGCATGTCTGAAGGGCCAGGATGTGAGACCACCCAGAATCTATTTACATGAGGGCCTGAGATGCCGCATGCAAGGGACAATGATGGGACATGCTGGGACAGAGAATAGACCCCTCCAAGAATAAGATCACCTGCCTTTGGGAAAACAGAGATCTGTTAAGCCCTCCTTGCCCCCAGACAAGCGTGCCTGAAAGGGAGAGGGCACTGTATATATAAGTCTGCTGGAATTGAAACTGTAGTTTAGGGTGCAAGGGAGAGCCAGTTCCCTACAGCACCAATGTGCTGCATTGGTGTCACTCACATGTCCTCAGTGTCCCTCTCTTGTGACCAAGAACTAAAAAGACAGCTATATCTCTAGAGTCTGTGTGGGCCAAGTAAGGGTATAAGAAAATACTGTTGGAAGTCATTTCCTCCCCGTTTCAATATGGTGCCTGATTATTAAAAGCCAACAAGGCCCATGAAAACAAGACTGATTTAGAAGCAGCACCTGCCCATTGTGATCTGTCCCCAGCTCACTTTCTCCCTCATCTCCCCTCACTCTGTGTGTCTGGCCTGTGCCCATGGCAACTTCCTCCCCACCCCAAGGTGAGGCTGCCTGTACCCTCTAAAAAACCCCACGTGACTCAACTCAAATGCAGAGGTTTGCATTCGCTGTGGCACAGCATCCTGGTGTCCCATGACGCCCTCGCAAGGGTGATGTAGTCATAAGGGCAGATAGAGCCATCCTTTAACACATAAGTCACGTCACTCTCTGCTCAAAACACTCTAGTGGCTCCCAACTCACTCAGAGGAGAGTCCCTGCTTCCTTCCTGCCCTACTCCCCTTCTACTTCTCCTACTTGTAGGAGGGGATCCAGGGTGTGGGGGGCCCGAAGCTTGTACAATTTGGAGGGCTTTTTAAGAAATATCATACAAAATTATGTATGAACATGACTATTTATTTACAATGAGAAAACAGATCACAACAGATTAAAAATCTCCCAACTCAATTTCCCCTTTGCTGGATCCCCAAAATGCCAAATGTCAAATGTCCAACACCATCCAACCTGGGAGGAAGTATAATGGAGGGGATGGAGAGGTGGAAGTCCTAATCCATTGCAGTTGAAATATCTTATTTATGTAAATTTTACAAAATATATGACCACGTCAATACACTGCTAGGCTTCTCTCAGGGCTTGGAGGGACCTGTGCAAGCGAGGGGCCCTGAAGCTTCACAGGGAATCCACCTCTGCCTAGGCCCATTCTTTTCTCCACTCTAGCCATACTGTCCTCCTTTGTATGAACACATCAAGTCTGTTTCCTTCTCAAGGCTTTGCCTTTTCTATTCCCTCAGCCTGGAATTCTCTTCCCTCAGATATCTGAACGGTTTCCTTCAGGTCTCTGCTCCAATATCACTGTGTCAGAGAGTCCTTTGCAGACACTCTTTATGAAAAATAACCTCTGCCATTTTCTATCCCTCTCGCTCGGCTTTATTCCTGTCCCTGGCATGTATCAGCATCTGATATGATATCTACTTGTTTGCTGGCTGTCTCCCCACTAGAATGTGAGAGCAGACTCTGTTTAGTTCACTACTTCATCCCCAGTACCTATCACGGTGCCTGGCACATAGTAAATGATGAGTAAACACTTGTTAAAGCAGTAAATATTTTCATAATTACAAGTACTACATTACAAGTATTTGTTGACAGGCCTCTACTAGGTGGTACAATTCTTGAGAGCAGGGGGCTTATTCATCCTTCCATTTATTTATTTAACAAAATTTCCGAGCATTCCATGCGTATTTGTCTGCTCTGGCTGCTATAACAAAATACCACAGACTAGGTGGCTTAAACGACAGACATTTATTTTCTCACAGTACTGGAGGCTGGAAGTCCAAGATCAACCAGCCGTCAGGATTGGTTTCTGGTGAGAGCTCTCTTTCTGGCGTGCAGATGGCTGCTTTCTCACTGTATCCTCACATGGCCTTTCCCCTATTTCTGTCTCCTGCTGTATCTCTTCCTCTTCTTATAAGGGTATCAATCCCATTGGATCAGGGCCCCACCCTTATGACTTCACTCATGACTTCAACTTTCATTACCTCCCTAACGGCCCTATGTCCAAACACAGTCACATTGGGGGTTAGGGCTTCAACATATGAATGGGGGGGGGGGGGGAAATTCAGTCCATAACAGCATGTTAGCCAGTGGAGATGCAATGATGACGAAAACAGTCCTGACCCCCACCTGCAGGGAATCTGCAGCATATACTGCAAAGAGTAAAATTTGACAAAAATGTTCATAGGTGGGGCTTTCTGATAGAGTCAGAAAGCCCTGTAGGAAGCAAGAGATATCAACAACAGCAACAGTAATAATGGCTAACATTTATTTTGCACTTCCTACATGCCAAGCACTGTTATAAACAACAGCGTGAGGTAGATACTATTATCCTCACTTTACAGTTGGGGCACTGGGAGGATACAGTAGTCCCCCCTTATCCGCAAGGGATATGTTGCAAGGCCCCCAGTGGATGCTTGAAACTGTGGGTAGTACAGAACCCTATATATACTATGTTTTTTCCTATACATACATATTTGAGGTGTGACAGCAAAACTAGCACAAATTTCCTTTTCCTTCTTCACAATTTCACAGATAGAAGATTTGTTCTTACGATAGATCTTAGCAACGTCTGCATCCGATTTGTTTTTCTTTCCTTATTAAGTCAAGAACTTTCACGCAAAGGATGCACTTTACAGCTTCTATTAAGTAAAATAAGGGTTACTTGACCACAAGCACTGTGATACCGTGGCAGTTGATCTGATAACCGAGATGGCCACTAAGTGACTAACAGGCGGGTAGGTATACAGTGTGGATACGCTGGACAAAGGGATGATTCATGTCCCATGGGGCAACAGAGCAGGACAGCCCGAGATTTCATCACACTACTCAGAACGGCCCCAAATTTAAAACTTATGAATTGTTTATTTCTGGAATGTTCCATCTAATATTTTTGGACCACAGTAACTGAAACCACAGAAAGCAAAACCTTGGATAAGGGGGGTTCACACAACTAGTACATGGCAGAGATAGGATTCAAACCCAGGCAGTCTTCTCCTAGAGCCATGCTCTTAATCATTGTGCTCTAGAAGGTCTGAGAACCACTCCATCCCCTTTCACCTTACAGATGAAGGCCACATCTTTCTTTTTCACATGACTTAGTTCACTTAATCTTTGTAATAATACTAGTTGATAGGGAATGTGACCCCATTTTACATGAGAAGAAACTGAGAGTAAGAAAGGGAAGATATCAATGACAGGAAGCAATGGTTTTTCCTAGAATGAGTGAGGCCTCTGGTTGGCCTCCTTGGAATCCCTGATCTCAGGCTTAGATTTTTCTGGCTGTGAGGTCTTGAGCAAATTGCTCTGTCAGGGGAGTGCTTTCCTAAGTGCAGGCTTGATACCTTAAACAGGGCTTCTCGATCTCAGCACTACTGACTGACATTTGTAGGGGCCGCCCTGTGTGTTATAGGATGTGTAGCCGCATCCCTAGTCTCTACCCGCTAGATGCCAAGAGCACCCTCCTCCCCCAAGTTGGGATAACCAAAAATGTCTCCAGACATTGCCAAATGTCCCCTGGGGATAAAATTGCCCCTGATTGAGAATCACCTTAGAGGCAGCTGGGAGGAGCCAGGAGTCATGGAAGCTCATCCCCAGGGATGTGGCCCTATGTAGAGATGAATCCCCTAGATTCTTGCAGCCCTGCAGCCCGTCAAAGGCCTCCTTGATCTTCAAAGCAGGAATCCACACCTTGTGCTCAGTATATGTCTTATTAACATGTAACATTATAAATATTTATACCATGTTCTGCCACAGACCCCTGCATCAAGGGCATTGCCAACAAACAGTGATGAACCTGTCACCACAGCTGGGAGGGAGGTGAGGGATGGGCCCAGGCATGGAGTTCACAGAGCCAGTGATGGGCTGAAGGCCTGACCAAGCTAGTGGTTCCAGGGCCTGCCTGGCCTCTTAGTCTGGTATTGGGCCCCAGCGAGCCCTGTGTGCCTTCCTGGATAGTTAATTTGAAGACCTAGGTTCCAGTTCTGGTCTTGTCATCTGTCTTCATAATGTCCTAGTTTGCTCTTCTACAACGTGCCTACTTGCTCAGTTGAGATGAAGCATGTAGAGGCTCTTTAAACTAAGTGTGTTGTATGTCAGCTATCAGTATGAAAAGTATCTGCCCTTGTCCCACAGGCCTCCTGATTGTTGCCAGAAATTGTGCCATAGAGACATTCCTTTTGGTTAAGGCACAGTCTGGAACTAATCTGAAACTGGTTCCAACTTCCTGGAACTCTGTCCCAACGTCCAGAATTCACTACCATTCAGCCCTGCCTTTACCAGCTAGCTGATCTACCTGCCCACACGTTTTCTGGGAACAAAATCCACACGAGCCACAAACCTTCCAGAAGAAGGCCAGGAAAATCTGGAACTAGATGTGGCTCCAGGACCCTCCTGCCAGCCACAGCCTGCCCAGGTGATCAGTAGACTGTGAGTAGCCCTTACTGGCTCTACTTTGAACAACTGGGGAAACTAAGGAAATAGCATTGTCCATTTTTGAATAAGCACATGTGGCATGAACTTTATAGCATTGCCAATGATTTCTGTAACATGGAATTAAGGAGAAATGGTTCTAAACACACTTCACTTCATGTGGATGTAAATTACCACTTTAAATCTTAGTGTTCTTTTCAGAAATAGTCAATAAGAAATCTGTCCTTCCTTTCTTTCTGTTGGAGGTTCATTTTCCTTTTTGTAGAAAACTCCATCAACACTGCTTAAATATACCATTCAAAAAATGGCTAGGGATGCACCACTCAGTGTGTGAATTTACACTTAATATTTTTAAGTTCATTTTTTAATTTATTTTTTGCTTCACCCTTGTCCTCCACCGTGCCTGGTATTGCGAGAGTCCAAACTGTTTATGGTTCAATATCTCTAGAGACGAAAACTTCCAACTCCTGCATTTTTTAACAAATTTTCTTTGGGACAACCTACTCCCAATTGAAGAAGAAAATTTAAATTTTTGAAAGTAGTGCTGAAAGAAGTAGAACAAGCAAGAGGATAAAAGGCTGTGCTGTGGGGTGAGACTTTTGCCTGTGGACTTTTGGAATTGTTGATTAAAAACTATGGAAAAAATCAATAAAACAAAATCAAAAAACAAACCAACAAACAAGCAGAACAGGCTGAAATGAATCAGAAATTTTCTAAGTGAAAAATTTGACAAAAATACTTAAAAGCACAAATCATTTTTAAGATTAGTTTTTAAGTTCACAAATTTTGACCTACTTGTTTAACCAAAACATCTGCTTCTATGAACTCCTCCTCGTTCTTCCAATAATACACAATTCATACAATTAATTGTTTATCACATTTAATGCTTCGCTCCCTAGTTAGTCACTGATTCTCCTCAGGGTCCAGGGCAAATTGTGAAGGAGCTCATCTTTGGCCTTGCTGACCGGGGCTCATTCATTCATTCATTCAATCAACAAACATTTGTTGAGAGCCTGCTGTGCTTCAGGCAATATACAAGGCAGTGTACGCTCAGACCAGGAAGAACTCATAATAAATGGAGAACAACAAATAGCACACAGATAAGAGCTGTTGCAGAGAATTATGTATGAAGTATTATGTGACTACAGCTGAGGAACCATAGACCTTCCACGGAGAGCATGGGATGGTTTGGTCATTAACTGAACTATTTTAAAATTTCCTCCACCCATATCATCTGGCTCGTTCATCTTCTCCATTACACGCTAACAAAAATAAAGCCTATTGTGCTCCTCATTAAAATAAAAATATGGGTGGGAGTTCTCTCATGAGTTGCATCCTTTTTCGCACCCAACATCCTCCCAGGAGGAGCTTGTGATAGAGTGGAAGGTCACAGACTTTGGAACAGAAATTAGAATTTCCCATCACTTAATTGCTATGGACCTTGGGCACGTATAAATCACTTGACCTCTCTGAACCTTAGATTCCTCATATGTAATAAGGGATGAAAATAACAACTATGTGGCAGGCTGCTCTCAGGATTAGCGATAATGTATATAAAATTACAGACTGTTACACTGACGGTTCCCAGTGAATCAGGTCCCCTGGTATTCGTGGTATTTGTGCCCTTGGGTCGTCTCCTCCCACATTGACTCTGGGCTTGGCCTTGTGACTTGCTTGGCTAATGGGACACAACTGTGACACAAGCGGAGGCTTGATAAGCATTTGCACATTGGGGCTTACCCTCTTGGAATCCAGATTCCATGTAAAGAAGTTTATCCTATGTAAAAAGAGAGGTCCCCGTCTCCCTGCTATCCCAGCCAAGTGAGGCCATCTTAGACCTTCCAGCTCCAGCCAACTCACCAGCTGAAGGCAGCTTCTTGAGTGGGCCCAGGCAAGACCAGCAAAAGAACCACCCAGCCAAACCACAAAATCATGAGAAATAATAAATGGTTTTGTTTTAAGCCACTAAGGTTTGGGAAGGCTTGTTGAGCTGTAATACATAACGGGTAAATTAATTCCTACTACTATATTCTGTTTTTACTGAGAATACTTCTGATACCAAATGCGTGGGATTTTTTTCCCACACCAGCCAATTCTCCAACTCTCTGAACACCAACTGGGTATGCTACAATTTAATTCAATTCTGACACTAACTACCAGGAGTTAGCACATACCCTACAGGCTAAGGGCTCAGTCCCAAAGACTGCCCCCACTTCAGAAGCCAATTACAAGTCCAGGTCTCCCATATTTCTCACCAACCAGCTATAAAGTCAGGGTGGGGGTGTAACCATGGGTCCATTTAGAGCCAGTTTGAACAAACCTCATCTCTTATCAACAAAGTGATTAAGGATTGTCTTTCAGAAAATCTGCAAAGTCACATAGCCAGAGCATGTGCAGAAGAAGAAACCTTGACCTGAAATGACCATGAAATCAAAGATCCTCCTCCCCACGGAACCAAAGGACTGGGACACAATCAGAACTTAAAAGTTGGACTGATCAGAAGCGAGAGGTACCTCATTCAGGAAGATCTGGTGTTAAAAGTCTTTCCCCACTTTATCATAAATGTTTAGAACCCTGTTATAAATGTTTAAAAGCTTACCATAAATGCTTGAAGCCCACCAATCAAACCCTGTCCCACCAGCATTTCTGTGTGCCAGTTTGTTCTCCCTAACCTCTTAAATTTTGCCCCAAATCCTGAACCGGGGAGATAGCTCTGAGGGCACGTGCCCCTGTCTCCCTGCAGATCAATTTTGCATAATAAAGCTGATTTCTCACCCCCAAAGCTGATGCCATAATTAATTGGCTGTTTATGCACATTGAGCAAGAGAACTCCAATTTTGTGCAGTAATGGGGGAGGTCCCACAACCCTTCCGAGGGCTTGATAATTTGCTAGAATGGGTCACAGAACTCAGGAAAAATGGTTTATGTCCTATTACCAGTTTATTATTAAGGATACAACTCAGGAATAGCCAAATAGAAGAGAGACATAGAGCAAAGTATGGGGGGCTGGGTCAAAGCTTCCATGCGCCCTCTGGACATGCCCCTCTCCCAGCACCTTGATGTGCTCACCAACCCAGAAGCTCTCTGAACCCTGTAGTTTAGGGATTTTATGGAGGTTCCATTACATAGGCTTGGTTGATTAAATCATTGGCCACTGGTGATTAATTCAATCTCCCCAGAGGTCAGGAGTTGGGACTGAAACTTCCAACTCTCTAATCACATGATTGGTTCCTCTGGCAATCAGCCTCTATCCTGAAGCTACCTAAGGACCCATCAAGAGTTACCTCATTAGCATTTACTCAGGTATGGTTGAAAGGGGCTTATTATGAATAACAAAAGACACTTCTCTCACACTTATCACTCAAAAAATTCCAATGGTTTTAGAAGTTCTTATGCTGGGAACCAAGGATGAAGACCAAATGTATATTTCTTACTATATCACAATATCACACTCATGTGTGCCTACTATGAGCCAAGCACTATGCTAGGCTTTAGAGAAACCGTGGTGAACAAGATCAATATAGGCCTTCCTCTCACGGAGCTCACATTCTAGTGGGGAAGACAGATCAAAAAAATAAATTAAACCATTGCATATTGTTTTATGTACTACGAAGAACAAAATTTAGGAAGTGAGGCAGAGAATAATGGGGAATGATATCTGCTTTCAATAATGTGATCACTGAAAACCTCTCTCAGATGAAATTCAAGCAGAAGCTTAAAAAACGAGAAGGAAGTAGCCATGCAAAATGTTACATAGTAGGTCTTCAATAAGTGATAGTTATTAATAGACATATAAAATTATTGATTGATATTTATTATTTATGTTCTTGGAACATAGCAGGAGCTCAGTATATATTAGTTCTCTGCCCTTCCCTTTCCTCTGTGTCACCATTATTATCAGTCAGGAAAATAGAAATCACATGAGGTATACCAACAGTGGGGATTTAATATAGAGAATTTGTTATAGGTGGTGGAAGGCTAAAGAGCAAAAAGGAATACTGAAGTAACCTAGAGGGCTATGGGAAGCAACTAACACTTCTAGTGCTTGAGTAGCTAAAGGGAAGGGGTTGGGCATTACTAGAACCTAGAAATGTGGAGGAAGGGCTCATGGAGAGAAGCCATCACTCAGCTACTACTGACATTTCAGAGGGGGCTTGATGAGGTTGGTTCTCAAGGAGCACCCAAAGTAGATAGAAGCTGGAACCAACTGCTGTTCCTGAAGCAAAGTGCCACTGTTGGGGCAATGTTGACTGGGACAGCAAGTAATCAGAAAGAAGAAAGTCTCTTCTCCCCATGCTACTACCTTTCAATCTCCCTATAGTGCCCACTATTGGCAGAGCCTAGCAGGGAGACAGCAGGCAAAGAAGACTGTGAAAGGTACATTGCAGAGTCCCAGACACAGGATAATAGAGAAGAGCATTCACAGGTGGATTTGGAGCTGAGAAACAACAGGCAAAAGACTAAGATTGTCCAAGTTGGTCCTAGTTAGCACTTGTTCTTTTCTAGCATGTGATCCAGTATTGCATTTTGTCCTGAATATCTATTATTATTTTTTTAAGAAAGAATTTTTGTTTTAGAAAATAATTTCTGAATATAACTGTTTTTTATGTATACCAGTATAATAAAACTGTGACCAGATATGTGTATCTAATACATAGAGCAACCACTAAAAAAGCTAATCAAAGAGACATGCTATAAAAAACACAATAATAAACATAAAATGGAATTCTGAAAAATATTCAAGTAAGGGAAGTTAGGAAAAAAATAGAAAAATGAAGCAGAGAGAACAAACAGAAAACAAAAAATAAAATAGCAGACATAAGCCCTAACATATCAAAAATTACATTAAATGAAATGGTCTAAATTTACCCATTGAAAGACAGAAATTGGCAGAGAGCATAAAAATGTTGAACTCCATAATGTTTACAAAACTATATATTAAATATAATGATACAGGTAGGTTGAAAGTAAAAGGATGGACATGATATCCCATGCAAACATTAATCAAAATGGAGCAGAAAAATAAAGACAGACAATAACAAGTGTTGGTGAGAATATGGAGAAATTAGAAACCTCATAGATTGTTGGTGGGATTATAAAATGGTACATTCACATTGTGAAAACAATTTGGCAGAGTGACGTCAGCATCATGGTGGAGTGAGTTGTTCACTTTGTCTCTCCCCTCTAAGTTACAATGAAATGGACATCCATTAACCAGCAGAGGATTCCCTACACAGCACAACAGGATGCCTGAGAGGTCCACGCAGCCATACATCTGAAGGGGGATGGACTGGATCCCTGGGATGCAGTGGAACTACACGAGTGCACCCCTCCCCTACCTCAGCAGCAGCAAACCAGGTCAAAGATCCTCACACAGTGGCCAGCATGACTGTAAGACAAGGCAGGGGCAGCCTGGCCTGTGTGTGAATGCTTTTGGAGTGGTAGCCCAGCCCATGGGAGAGCCCACTGTGCCACAGTGACCACATCCATGGGAACACTCCCCACTGAGTGGCAGTGGCTCAGTCCCTGTGTAGATGTCCCTCCTGCCTAGCACTGCAGCTCAGCTGAGCCACCCACAAGCACAGTGCTGACCCACACAAAGGAAGGTGCCCCTCCTGCCTGGTGCAGCAGCTCCACCAGTCCCCTGCTGAGCACAGCAGGCCCTGCCCACATGACAGCAACCCACCCACTGGGCACAGAGGCCACACCTACATGTGTGTGCATGACCTGCGGAGTGGCTACAGCTAGCTTGCCATTACACAGGGCAGCCCTACTGGCAAAACTACAGCAGATGGGGTGGGATCAGAAAACACAGTTCCTGCCCTCCCCCCACCCCAGCAGCAGCAGGTGGAATCTGCAACCTGACACTACCACAAATGTGCCAGCAAAGGTCCACCTCATCAAACACCATGAAGAAATACAGTAACACTTCAGAGCAGAAGGAAAATGACAAGTCTTCTGAAACCAATCCTGAAGTCACAGAAATTTACAATCTAAATGACATAGAATTCAAAATAGTTGTCATAAAGAAACTCAATGAGTTACAAGAAAACTCAGAAAGACAGTTTAATGAGCTCAGGAATAAAGTTAATGAGCAGAAGGAATACTTCACCAAAGAGATTGAATTCCTTAAAAAACTATACAGAAATTCTGGATATGAAGAACACAATTAATGAGAAAAAAAATAATCTAGAAACCATAAAATATAGAGCTGTTCTTATGGAAGAGAGAATAAGTGACCTAGAAGACAGTAATCTAGAAATGCTTAGGTGGAGGAGGAGAGAGAACTGAGATTTTTAAAAAATGAAGGAATTCTTCAACAAATATCTGACTCATTTAGGAAAAGCAACATGAGGATTATAGGTATTCCAGAGGGAGAAGAGAAGGAAAAAGGAGCAGAGAGCTTGTTCAAAGAAATAATAGCTGAGAACTTCCCAAACCTGGGGAAGGAACTGGACTTACAAGTACATGAAGCCAATAAAATTCCTAATTACATCAATGCAAAAAGAACTTCTCCAAGGCATATAACATCAAAACTGACAAAAGTCAATCACAAAGAAAAAATATTAAGGGCATCAAGGGAGAAGAAAATAACCTACAAATGAACCCCTATCAGGCTTTCAGTGGATTTCTCAGCAGAAACTTTACAGATGAGGGGAGAATGGAATGATATATTCAAAATATTGAAAGACAAAAACTTTCAGCCATGAATACTCTATCCAACAAAACTATCCTTCAGACATGATGGGGGAAATAACAACTTTCCCAGATAAACAAAAGCTGAGGGAGTTCATCACCACTAGACCTGCCTTACAAGAAATGATGAAGGAAGCCCTCCTACCTGAAATGAAAAGGCAAAGATTTACAAAGCTTTGAGCAAGGAGATAAATAGACAAAATCAGAAAATTGCAGCTCTCCATCAGAACAGGTTAGCAAACAATTATAACATAAAAGATAAAGGGAAAGAAAGCATCAAAAACAACTATATACACTTCAATTTAGTCACATAATCACAACAAAAACCAGAATAATTTGTGACAACAGTAACTCAGAAGGGGAAGAGGAAAGGGATAGAACTTGCTTAGGCTAATGGAGATAAGAAGCTATAAGAAAATGGACTATCTCATCTATGAGATCTTTTATACAAACCTTATGGTAACCACTAAAGAAAAAGTCAGAGCAGAGCCACAAATCGTAAATAAAGAGAAAATTGATAAAACCATCACAGAAAATCACCAAACTGAAACAGCAGTCAGAAATACAAGGGAAGAGAAACTATGGAAATATAGAACAACCAGAAAATAAGAGATAAAACGGCAGTATTAAGCCCTCACATATCAGTAATCACTCTAAATGTAAATGGATTGAATTCTCCAACCAAAAGACACAGAGTGGCAGCATAGATTAAAAAACAACACCCAATAATATGCTGCTTCCAGGAAACACACCTCCTCTCTAAAGACAAACGTTGGCTCAGAGTGAAGGGATGGAAGATGAAACTCCAAACAAATGGCAAGCAAAAGAATGCAGGTGTTGCCATACTTATATCAGACAAAGCAGACTTCATGATAAAAAAGACAATGAGAGACCAAGAAGGGCAGGATATAATGCTAAAAGGGACATTCCACCAAGAGGACATAACACTTATGAATAGATATGCCCCTAACACAGGAGCACCAAAGTATATAAAGCAACTATTAACAGACCTAAAGGGAGAAATGGCCAGCAACACAATAAGAGTAAAGGACCTTAACACCCCACTTACATCAATGGATAGATCATCCAGACAGAAAGTCAACAAGGAAAGAGTAGCATTAAATGAAATACTAGGCCAGATGGAATTAATATATATATATAGATTTCCATCTAAAAACAGCAGAATATGCATTCTTCTCAAGCACACATGGAACACTCTCAAGGATAGACCATATATTGGGAAACAAGGCAAGCCTCAAGAAATTTAAGAAGATTGAAGTCATATCAAGCATCTTTGCTGGCCACAATGCTATGAAACTAGAAATCAACTACAAGAAAAAGGCTGGCAAAGTGACAAATACGTGGAGACTAAACAACATGCTACTGAACAACAATTGGGTCAATGAAGAAATCAAGGGAGAAATAAAAAAATACCTGGAGACAAGTTAAAACAAAAACACAACATACTGACTCTTATGGGATGCAGCAAAAGCAGTACTAAGAGGGAAATTTATAGCAATACAGGCCTACCTCAACAGAGAAGAAAAATCTCAAATGAGTAATCTTAAACTACACCAAACAGAACTAGAAAAAGAAGAACAAACAAAGCCCAAAGTCGGCAGAAGGAGGGATATAATAAAAATTAGAGCAGAAATAAATGAAATTGAGACTAAAAAAAAAAAAACAACAACAATAGAAAGGATCAATGAAACCAAGAGCTGGTTCTTTGAGAAGATAAACAAAATTGACAGACTGTTACCCAGATTCACTAAGAAAAAAAGAGAGAAGGCTCAAATAAGTAAAACTAGAAATAAAAGAGGAGAAATTAAATGGATACCACATTAAATGGAAATAAAATGGATTGTAAGAGAATACTATGAAAAATTATATGCCAACAAATTGAATAACCTAGAAGAAATGGATAAATTCTTAGACTCATACAACCTCCCAAAACTGAATCAAGAAGAAATAGAATCTGAATAGACCAATCACAAGTAAAGAGATAGAAACAGCAAACACCTCCCAAAAACCAAAAGTCCAGGACCAGATGGCTTCTCTGAAGAATTCTACCAAACATTCAAAGAAGAGTTACTGTCTATCCTTCTCAAACTATTCCAAAAAATTGAAGAAGATAGAACACTTCTTAACTCATTCTATGAGGCCAACATCACCCTGTTATCAAAACCAGACAAGGACAACACACAGAAGGAAAATTACAGGCTAATATCACTGACGAACATAGATGCAAAAATCCTCAACAAAATATTGGCAAATCGAATACAGCAATACATTAAAAGGATCATACACCATGACCAAGTGGGATTTATATCAGGGACACAGGGATGGTTCAACATCCACAAATCAACCAATGTGACACACCACAAAATGGTGTGATACACCACAAAATTAACAAAATGTGGACTAAAAATCACATGGTCATCTCAATAGATGCAGAGAAAGCATTTGACAAGATCCAACATCCATTTATGATAAAAACCCTCAATAAAATGGGCATAGAAGGAAAATACCTTAACATAATAAAGGACATATATGACAAACCCACAGCCAACATCATACTTAATGGTGAAAAACTGAAATCCATCCCTCTGAGAGCAGGAACAAGAAAAGGGTGTCCACTCTCACCACTTCTATTCAACATAGTATTAGAGGTTTTGGCCAGAGCAATTAGCCAAGAGAAAGAAATAAAAGTATCCAAATTGGAAAGGAAGAAATAAAACTCTCACTGTTTGCAGATGACATGATTCTATATATAGAAAACCCTAAAGAATCCACCAGAAAACTACTAGAAATAATCAGCAACTACAGCAAAGTTGCAGGGTACAAAATCAACTTACAGAAATCAGTGGCATTTCTATACTCTAATAACAAACTAACAGAAAGAGAACTCAAGAATACAATCCCATTTACCATCACAACAAAAAGAATAAAGTGGCTAGGAATAAATTTAACCAAGGAGGTGAAAGACCTATATATGGAAAACTGTAAGACATTATTGGAAGAAATAAAGAAATGGAAAGATATTCCATGCTCATGGATTGGAAAAATAAACATAGTTAAAATGTCCATATTCCCTAAAGCAATGTACAGATTCAATGAAATCCCAATCAGACTCCCAATGACATTCTTCATGAAATAGAATAAAGAATCCTAAAATGTATGTGGAACAACAAAAGACCCCAAATAGCCAAAGCAATACTGGAAAAAAAGAACAAAGATGGAGGCATTACAATCCCTGACTTCAAAACATACTACAAAGCTGTAGTAATCAAAACAGCATGGTCCTGGCACAAAAACAGACACACAGATCAATAGAACAGAATTGAAAGCCCAGAAATAAAACCACACACCTATGGACAGCTAATCTTTGACAAAGTAGCCTAGAACATACAATGGAGAAAGGAAAGTCTCTTCAATAAACAGTGCTGGGAAAACTGGACAGCCTCATGCAAAAGAATGAAAATAGGCCACTATCTTACCTCATACACAAAAATTAACTCAAAATGGATTAAAGACTTGAATGTAAGACCTGAAACTATAAAACTCCTAGAAGAAAATATAGGCAATACACTCTTTGACACTGGTTCTTAGCAGTTTCTTTTTGAATAACATGTCTTTTCAGATGGGAAACAAAAGAAAAAATAAACAAATAGGACTACATCAGACTAAAAAGCTTCTGTAAGGCAAATGAAACCATGAACAAAATGAAAAGACAACTCACCAACTGGGAGAAAATATTTGCAAATCACATATGCAACAAGGTGTTACTTTCCAAAATATATAAAGAACTCATACAACTCAACAACAAAAAAACAAACAACCCAATCAAAAAATGGGCAGAGGATATAAACAGACATTTTTCCAAAGAAGACATACAGATGGCCAATAGGCACGTGAAAAGATGTTCAACATCAATAATTATTTGGGAAATGCAAATGAAAACTACAATGATATATCACCTTACACCTGTCAGAATGGCTATAATTACCAAGAGAAAAAAATAACAAATATTGGAGAGGATATGGAGAAAAGGAACCCTCATACACCACTGGTTGGAATGCAAACTGGTGTAGCCATTACAGAACACAGTATGGAGATTTCTTGAAAAATTAAAAAAGAGAAATACCAGGCAATCCAGCTATCCCACTACTAGGTATTTATCCAAAGAACATGAAATCAAAATTCGAAGAGATTTATGCACTCCTATGTCCATTGCAGCACTATCCACAATAGCCAAGACATGGAAGCAACCCAGATGCCCATCAACTGGTGAATGGATAAAGAATATGTGTATAGACTGCACAATGCAGTCTATACAGAAACTGGTATATAATAATGTACACCTGAAATTACAAAATGTTATAATCCAATATGACCTCAATAAAATTTTAAAAATAAAATAAGACCTTCAGCAATAATAAAAACATTTAAAAAAGTAATTTGGCATCTCCTCAAAAAGGTAAACATAGAGTTACCATATGATCCAGCTATTTCACCCCTAGGTATACATCCATGAGAGTTGAAACATATGTCCACACAAAAAATGTGCATACAGATATTCAAACCAGCATTATGCATAACAGTAAAAAGTAGAGGCAACCTAAATGTCCATCAAATGATGAATGGATAAACAAAATGTGTTATATGCATACAATGGAATGTTATTCACATAAAAAGGAATGAAGTATTAATAAATGTTACAACATGGATGAACCTTGAAAACACTACACTAAATAAAGAAGCCAGTCACAAAATACTGCATACTGTATGATTCTATTTTTATGAAATGTCCAGAACAGGCAAATCCATTGAAACCAAGAGAAGATTATTGTTCTCCAGGGCCTGGGGCAAAGGGGAGAAAGGAGAGTGACTGCTAATGAGTATGAGGTTTCCTTCAGGGGTGATGAAAACGATCGGAAATTTGGCAGTGGTGATGGTTACACAACTTTGTGAAGAAACAAAAAATCACTGAACTGTACAATTTACTTTAGGGTGCATTTCATGGTATGTGAATTATATCTCAAGAAACTGTTTTTTAAAAAAGAAAGCAGGAATGGCTATATTAATATCAGATAAAGAAGAATTCAGAGCAAAATAATCACCAGAGATAGAGAGGAATACAAAGAACAGAGAGAGAGAAAGAAGAGAGAGAGAGAGGGAAGGAAGGAAGGAAGGAAAGAAAGAAAGAAGAAGAAAATAGACAAAAAGAAAGAGGTATATTTGAAAATACTTCAGAATAGAGCTGCTTTCTAGGTGTACTGATATGGTCAAACTAATTTATCAGTCTATAAAAAATCATTTGAAATATGATTTTAAGGTTTTTTTTGCTCTTTTCCATTCTCAAAAAAATTGGGGTTGGTTTCATTAATTTTCTTTATTGTTTTCCTAGTCTTTATTTCATTTATTTCTGTTCTAATCTTCATTGATTCCTTCCTTCTTCTTCCTTTGGGTGTAGTTAGCTCTTCTTTTTTTATTTCTTAAGGCAGAAGATTAGGTTATTGATTTGAGCTAGCAAGGAGATTGAATCAGTAATCAAAAACCTCCCAACAAACAAAAGTCCAGGATCAGATGGCTTCACTGCTGAATTCTACCAAACATTCAAAGAAGAATTAATACCAATTCTACTCAAACTCTTCCAAAAATATTTTATGGGGCCACCATTACCCTGACACCAAAACCAAACAAGAGATCATTCTCTTTTTTAATTTGGCATTTACAGCTATAAATTTCCCTCTAAATACTGCTTTAGCTTCATTCCATAAGTTTTGGTATGTTGCATCTTTGTTTTCATTCATCTCAAAGTATTTTCTAACTTTTCTTTTGATTCCTTCTTTGATCCATTGGAGTGTGTTGTTTAATTTGTATGTATTTGTGAATGTTCCAAATTTCCTTCTGCTATTGATTTATAATTTCATTTCATTGTATCTATATACAAAAGTATATAGATATCTTTACTGGTGTTCTTTATTTCTTTGTGTGGATTGGAGTTACTGTTTAGTGTCCTTCCATTTCAAGTTGAAGAACCTCCCTGAGAATTTCTTGTAAGGCAGGTTTGCTAACAAAGAATTCTTTTATTTATATATATATATTTTAAATCTGTGAATGTCTTCATTTCTCCTTCATTTTTAAAAGATAACTTTGCTGACTATAGAATTTTTGGACGACAGTCTTTTTTTCCTTGGATGATAGTACTTTGTATATGTCACTCCACTGCCTTCTGGTCTCCATAGTCTCGGGTGGGAAATTATCTGTTAATCTTATTGAGAATTCCTTTTGCATGTGATGTGCCACTTCTCTCTTTGGCTTTAGCTTTCAGTAGTTGGATTATGATGCGTCTAGGTGTTGATCTCTTTGAGTTGATCCCACATGGAGTTTGGCGAGGTTCTTGGATGTATAGATTAATGCTTTTCATCAAATTTGGGACATTTCTGGTCATTATTTCTTCAAATATTCTTTATGCCCCTTTCTCTCTTTCCTCTTTTTTGAACTGATTATGTGTATGTTGGTATACTTGACAGTGGCCCACAGATCTCTGGGACTCTGTTCATTTTCTTCTTTTCTGTTCCTCAGATTGGATTATCTCAATAAAACTATCTTCAAAATTGCTGATTCTTCTGCTCAAATCTGCGTTGTGCCCTCCAGTGAATTTTTCATTTCAGTTATTATATTTTTCAACTTCAGAATTTCTACTTGATTCTTTTTTTATGATTTCTATATCTTAAATTGATAGTACCCATTTGGTGACACATTGTTCTCATACTTTCCATTAGTTTTTAGACATGGTTTCCTTTAGTTCTTGAACATATTTATAATAGCTAGCTAATTTAAAATCTTTGTCTAGTAAGTCCAATGTCTGGATTTCCTAAGGGGTAGTTTTTATTTACTGCTTTTTTTCCTATATATAGGCCACACTTTTCTGTTTCTTTCATGTCTCATAATATTTTGCTGAAAAACAGACATTTTAAAGAATATAATCAGCAACTCTGGACATCATATTTCCACTTCTCCAAGGTCTGATTTTGTTGCAGTTTGTGTTTTGCTCTTTATTTGTTTAGTGACTTTCCTGAATTAATTCTGTAAAGTCTGTATTTTTCGTCCTGTGTGGCCACTGAATCCTTTGCTCACTTAGCTTAGTGATCAGGAAGTGATCAGACAGGTATTTCCTTAAATCCCCTGAACCAATATATTTTCCAGGCTTTGCCAAGGGGTTTTGTGTGCAGGGGCTCACCATCAATGCTCCAGCAGGTTACAGCTCTGCCTTAGCTTTTATTTTCTGCTTGCGCAGAGCCTCAAATCAGCCTGAGTGAGAGATTAGGGCCTTCTCAGATGTCTCCTGGGCATGTGCACAGCCCTGCACATGCTTGTGGTCTTCTAGATCCCTATGAGTATGTCAGAGTTTTTAAAATCTCCCTATGGACATCTCGTTCCGTGGATTTCCCTTTGGTGGTTTCCAGAGAGCTGCCAGACAAGTCAAATAAAGACAGTTCTTTGGGAATGGGGCTTTTAGGAGATCTCCAAACCCATTCTGCCTCCTCCACTTGCTGTTAGGCTGCTGGTTTTCACAACTACAACAGTTACAAAGCTCTTGGTTTTCAAGACTACTGCAGAGCTAGAAAGAAGGGATGGGACTACAGCAAGCTAAAATGCCATAAAGCTCACTGTTTTTTTTTTTTTTAACCAAGATTCAGCTATTTTTTTTGAATAAATGCTCTTAGGATTGTTGCAAGATTTTGTTTAATTTCCAAGGTTGTGACAAAGTTGACTTTGACATTTTTCTTCCAGCATTCTTATTGCTTTTATGGAGGAGTAGATTTTCCAAGGTCCCTACTCCGCCGTTCCAAAAGCTGACTGCCATCATACCACTTTTTATGACCTAGTGTTATAAATTAGGTAGCATCACTGTGTTGAGGCAGTTATAGAGGCCTACCCAGTTTGAAGTGAGAGGCAAAAGATTCTGTCACTTGATAGGGCAGTGTCAAGTCTCTGGAAAAGCATGTGGGACTAGAAATGGGCCATTTTTAGAAAATAAAATCTGCTACATTTACTATTTTGGAAAATCAAGTCACCAAAGCAGTTCTGCTTGTAGTATTCAAGTCACCGGTTCAACACACTTAAATCAGTTTACATTTGTATTATCACATTTGTGGAGATGATTTTTCTAAGTGTAAGCCTGCAACTACATTAGGTCTTCTGAAGTTGTAGTGGCCAGGAATGTTTATATTAAACTACTTTTCATAATTTTTTTCTTTTATTTTCCTTTTATATGACAATTAAGGTATTCTGTTTTCATTCTGTATTAAGTTGATTGTTAAATTAAAAATTTTTTATTGTGGTATTACTTATATATGGTAAAGTACACAGATCTTCAGTGTACAGCTCAATGAATTTCTTTTTAAGCAATAGTACTCATTTAATATTTCTCATAGTTTGTGTTAGTCAAGAATTCAGAAGCAGCTTGATTGGGTGGTTCTGACTTGGGGTTTCTCATGAGGTTGCAGTCAGATCACAACTGGGACTGCAGTCATTTGCAAGCTTGACTGGGGCTAGAGGATTCACTCTTTTTTTTTTTTTTTTCAGCTTTATTGAGCTATAATTGGTATACAAAAAACGAACATAATATACAAGTTGGTGAGAAGATTCACTTTCAATGTGGCCCATATGGCTGGCAAGGTGGTGCTGACTGGTGGCTGGGGGCCTCAATTCCTCTCTCTATGGACCTTTCCACAGGGCTGCTTGGGAGTCCTGACAACATGGTGGATGGATCTCCCCAGAGCAAATGATCCAAGAGACCAAGGTGGAATCTGCAAGACCATTTACGATCTAGTCTTGAAAGCCACATGCCATCATTTCCACCATATTCTATTCGCCACAGAGGACAGCTCTGATTCACCGTGGGAGAAGACCACACAGGGCATGAATACCAGGGGCTAGAAGTATTGAGGGGTGGCTACCACTTTGCCCATGGATGGATTCTACTCTTAGTTCCACAACTGTGCCGGTATCACATCACCTCAACTTCCTGTGCCTGGAGTGTTGCACTGGTATTTTTATGCAGTCACCCCCAGCTCCTCGGGGTTGTGCCTTCCTTAGCGTCCTCAAGAGTTCTGAGAAAACTGTTTATAATCAGCCAAGCAGTAATCCCCAGCACTGAGATAACTCCAAGTCTCATCTGCTTGCTTCTCTGGAGGTTTTTAAATAGACAGGAATGTGTAATGACAGTACATTATCTGTCTGTTACAGTTTTGGCAAGGAACACGGAAATATGACTTTTTTAAAGAAAAAATAATATTTTAATTTTATTCTTAAATAAACACAGTTACTTACTAATGGAATGTATGTGCCTGTTGGGCACTGCACAGTTCCTCAAACCATGGGATCATATTAGATGTTTCCATCCACGTTTTCTCTTCCATGCTGACTTTTGCACAGTACTTGCATTTTATTTTAAATAAAAGAAAAAACTGATGAAAAATTTTTCAATTTTGTAACCATTAGTAACAATATTCCAAAGAATGTCTCATATGTATATTCCTGTTCATGTGTGAGAGTCTTTCTCAAGAGTATATTAGCATTGGAATTTCTGGCTCATAGGGCATTTATATTTACAGTCTAACTAGGTAATACTGAATTGTTCTCCATAGTCATTGTACTAATTTGTACTCCTGCCAGTGTTTAAGAATTTCTCTTTTTTCCACATCCTTGCTAAATTGAATATTATTAAACTTCTCAATTTCTGCCAATCTGATGGGTGTGAAACACATATCTTTTGTGTGTGTGCCTTTTTTTTTTTTGCTGAGGAAGATTTGCCCTGAGCTAACATCTGTTGCCAATCTTCCTCTTTCTTCTGTATGTGAGCCACCCCCACAGCATGGCCACTGACAGACAAGTAGTGTATTTCTGTGCCTGGGAACCCAACCCGGTGGCTGAAGCGGAGCATGTGGAACTTAACCACAAGGCCACTGGGGCTGGCACTCATTTTTTTTAAATTGTGGTAAAATGCACATAAAACAAAATTTACCTGGATCTTTTTTTTTTCTTTTGGTGAGGAAGATCAGCCCTGAGCTAACATCTGTTGCCAATCCTCCTCTTTTTGCTGAGGAAGACTGGCCCTGGGCTAACACCCATGCCCATCTTCCTCTACTTTATGTGGGACACTGCCACAGCAGCGCTGACAAGCAGTGTGTCAGTCCACGCCCAGGATCCAAACTTGCGAAGCGGGCCTGTGAATTCAACCACTGTGCCACTGGGTCAGTCCCTGGATCTTATTTTTAATTGAATTTTTTATGGAGATAATTGTAGGTTTACATAAAGTTGTAAAAAAAAATCCTTTGTTCAATGAATTTTTATATACAAATATAGCCATGTAACCACCACCTACATCAATACACAGAACAATTTCAACACCCCAGAAAGCTCCCTTGTGTCCCTTTCCAGGCAATATCCCATGAAAGGCAAATTATATTGATTTAAAACTTTATTTCACTATAATTATAAACAGTGTATTTATTGTAAAAAGGGGGAATTGGATCTGGTGCGGTTGATAAGCACCGTGTCTAGTGAGACTTCACGGAGCTGGTCGGTTGGAGGCACACGGGGATGCTGCCCACCCTTTGCTTACTCCCATCGTCTGTCCCAGCCAGTCACTCTGGCTCTGTGCCTGGACAGACATCACATCAAAACGGAATGATTAAGTATTTTTTGGTAATAATTGATGATGGTCTTAGAATTGCCCCCACGCCATGCTGTTTCTTATCCATGCAGCCTTCTGTGTTTTTCCAGGGCAAGGAGCAAGAGGAGCGTGGGCGGCAGAGGACGCCAAGAGATCGCAGAGACAGGGACGCACAGGCTGACCTGGCCCAGGCGCAGGCCATGTTCTCTGCGCTGTGGTTTGTCAGCGGTTGGTCACTCTCGGTTGCAGGAAGAAGGGAACTAAGAGTTTCTGAGTGTGGAATCCCAGTATTGTGCACGGGGAGCTCTGCGGGGCCATGTCGATTTTCTCACTGAATTCTCACAACCACCCTCATAAGGCAGGCGTTGCTATTCCCTTTCTCCGGGTAAAAAAGTAGAGCACTTATTTGAAGTCAGGCAGACAGGGGTTTGCATCCTAGCGCTGCCAGTTAATCTACCATGCATGTGACCTCAGCCTCATCACCCACCTTCTCAAATTGGATAAAATATGTGAGGGGTTTTATCCAAGGAACGAATATATGTAATATTATCAATCATTTTTAAATATCTAAGACATATCTTGCTAGAGGCCTGGCAAGGGGATTTTGGCTTCTGGACTCAACATGTGGGCGGAATCCCTGGCTCCAGAAATGCAAGTCTCCACAAATTGAAGCAACGTGGGGCACACCTCAGCCCTAGCTTCTCCCTTGCCCTCCTCTTCACCACCACCACCTACTCCATGAGGATAAACACTCTGCCACACGGAACTGCCTCACTGGCAAGCCTACCTTGGGGGCCCATTGCAACTGGGTGGTGGGAAAGGCTGGGAGGGGGCTGCTGCTGATCCGCATCTTGCAAGTCCAGGCTTTGCATATCACCGTTACACTTGGGGGGCCTGGGTGCTCCCTGCCTGTGTGGGTTACTTGTCTCGCTGTGATTAGGTGTCTCTGATGGGAAGAGAGCACGTCTGCAGGATAAAGGTTTGCAGAGCCAAACAAGGGCAAAATGGTGAAATGAGCTTCGGGGCCTCCTCTTCTCTGTTCACGACTGCCTCCCTCCGCCTCTCTGCCTACTCTCCCTGTGCTCCCTGCTGGCCCCGGGGCCTCCTCTGCCACAGAGCACCTGAGTCAGAGGAGAATGTGCATGCTCACTTTACGCCAGAGGATTTCAGTCAGGAACTCATTCCCTCAAGGGCCTGCTCAGCTCTGCACTGGTTTGTGCCCTCAGAGCTTCTCTTAATTATAGCACTTATTTCACAGTGCGTTCTTCTTCTCTCCCATGACCTTAAGCAACTAGCCCTTAAACAGGGCCTCAAATTTTCATATTGCCCCTTTGAGTTCACTGATTAAGGCACTCCCTCTGGGCACATGTAGGCTATCTGCTGCAAGGCTTGCCTAGTGGAGTATGAACTGGATTTCAGCATATGCTCCTTTCCTAACTGGCACCTTTGTGCAGTGCACAGCTTGCACAACTGTACAGGGAAGCCCTGTTATCAGCCGCTGTGTTTTATTCATCTCTGCATCCCCCATCACCTACCATTCTGCATGATATCAAGGAACACTTGTTGATTAAACACATGTATACGTGCATAAAAGGATGGATGAATTGCATCTTCTTGGCAACACAGTGACTTACCTAAATTACCTAAATTTAGCATGACCCAGGGGCAATTATGCACACAAGATGTGTAGTATCATTAAGGAAGGATTTGTTATTCATATGTAAACCCATACTTTTGTGAAAAGGGGCTTGGAACTTACTAACTCTTCCAATCACAACTGGACACCAGCAATAGGCTAAACCCTTTGAAAGAGATTATCAAATGTAAAATATGCCCCTGCCTTCAGGGCACGGGTGGTCAGTCCAGTTGGGGAAGGAAAGAACCACACAGGGGATGTAACTGTCAACACGGGACATTAATTAACTAATCACATAACTTAATGGAAGATTGCACCTGTGACGAGTGGGACATGAAGGAGAGCTACATACACGAGTAATAATGGGCACAGACCCAGCCAGAGAATTCCAGGCAGGCTCTCCTGAGGAAGTGACCCATGAAGCAAGTCAAGGGTTCACCAGGTGAAGTGGGGTGGGAAGCACTTTCCAGGCAGGGGGTGTGACTCACGCCAATGTCTCGTCCTAGAAGGAATCACGGTAAGTAGGAAGTAACGAGGAAGGCTGGAGAGTAGGGGAGGAGTGTGGTGTGCAAGGATGAAGAAGCGGGGAACAGACATTGAAGATCCCTGTGGTCATTTAGGGAGTTGCCTTTTCTCTGTCCTAAGACCAATGGGAAGAAGCTACTGAAGGGTTTCGAGCAGGAGGGTGCTATGCTCTGATTTGTGTTTTGAAACTCTCACTTTTACTGCTGTGTGATGTTAAACACAGGACAACAGGCCCCAAATGGAGTCGCTTATGCTAGGCCCCATGTCATCACATGGAGACTTAATTCCAGTTTCAGCTCTCCCAGAAATGGGATCTTAAACCAGTTAACCAGGAACACCTGATCAGCACCAGTTAGGTAATCAAGTGCCTGATAGACCCCTGCCATCCCCTAAAGGAAAGTAACTTTGCAAAGACCCACCTGCTTTTTTGCCTCGTATAACGTCCTTGTTCCCACTCCCTTCTGCCTGTAAAAGACTTTCATTTTGTACAGCAATGCGGAGCTCTTTCCGTCTACTAGATTGAATGCTGCCCGATTCAAATTGATTTTTGCTCAAATACACTCTTAAAAATTTTAATATGCCTCAGTTTATCTTTTAACAGTTCAGAACTGAAGGGGGGGGGTCAAAGTGGGTATAGATAGACACAGTTAAGAAGTTATTATAGAGGCCAGCCTGGCAGCATAGTGGAGTGTCATACACTCCACTTTGGCAGCCTGGGGTTTGCGGGTTTGGATCCCAGGCGCGGACCTACACACCACTCATCAAGCTATGCTGTGGTGGCGTCCCACATACAAAAAATAGAGGAAGATGGGCACAGATGTTAGCTCAGGGACAATCTTCCTCAAGCAAAAAGAGGAAGATTGGCAACAGATGTTAGCTCAGGGCAATCTTCCTCAGCAAAAAAAAAAAAAAAAAAGGAAGTTATTACAATTGCCCAGGAGAGAGAAGATGAGAGCTTGAACTTGGGTGATGGTGCTAGAAATGTAGATAAGTAAATAGATTCAAGAGGTATATTGGAGATAAAATTGATAATAGTTAGGAAGAGACTGGATGTGGGGATGAGGGAAGTATTAAGAATAACATCTAGATTTCTGGCTTGTGCAACTTGATGGATAGTGGTGCCAGGTTTTGGAGGGAAGGTCTAGAGTTTGGTATTTCAAAATGTTCAGTTTGTGATGCCTCGCAGGCAGCCAGAGGAGGACATGTCAGTTTGGCAATTGGCTATAAAATCTGAACTGAAGAGATAAGTGTGTGAGTTGTCCACCTATAGGGAGAGCCAGAGGCCTTGGCTGTAAAGAAGATAACGTAGGAGAGAGGATAGAGTGAGAAAGAGTGCATCTAGTACCTTCAGGTAGCTTTGGGTCATTATTTTAAATGCTGAGCAGAAGAGGGGGTCTGCAGAGGGACAGGGAAGAGGCAGAGTGACAGGAGGGATACGTGGAGGCTGAGGGAGTAGATATCACCCGGGCAAATGGTCAGCATCGTTCACCACTATAGAGAGGGAAAGAAGAGGATGGAAATACTTCTGCTGGCTTTAGCAACAGGAGCGTCTTTGGTGTTGATGCTGAACTGGTTGAAGAATCAGCGGGAAGTGAGACGATGGAGGCAGCAGGTGTAGACCACTCTTTGGAGAAGTTCAAAGGGGATTTGAGTGGAGATGACTTGTCAAGGGTGTGTGTGTGTTTTGTTCTTATTGGAAATGACCTGTGCATGTTATGGAGTCAACAGAAAGGATCCGGGAGCCAGAGGCTGACAACAGGAGAGAGGGGATAATGGACAGTTTTATGTTCCTACTAAGGGCTCTTGGCCAAGATTCATGCAGGAACAGAGGGCCTAGCTTTTGGTAGGTGGGGCAGTGCCCTGCCATAACAAGAGGACTAAGAGAGGAGAAGGTAGGCTTTCGTTTGGTGTTGGGAAGAAGAGGTGGCAATTGCTGTCTCAACCACTTCTATTTCTCTGGAAGGTAGGAGCAAGATCACCTGCTGAGAGTGAGGGGATCTGAGGAGAGTACAGTGGGTTTGAAATTGTGCTTGTGAGAGGAAGAGCGTGAGTGGACCAGCAAAGCCCAGTAATGTTACTCAGTAGGTCTAAGGGGCCATTTGTAGAAAGGAACTGATCTGGTTAGGGTCAGAGTGAAATCTCTCTCATATACATGAATACAGTCTGAAGAAAAGGCATGAGAAAAGTAAAGATGAGTAAGAATCAGTCCTTGCTCTCCAGGGCTCACAGTCTACTGGAAAGTTTCAAGGACATGAGTTGTAGAATAAGAATTAGGTTTGGCTAGGAGTAACAGAGAAGCCCCAAACAACAGTGACTTAAACAAAGTAGAATTACTTTTCTCTCAAAAATAATATATGTAGTAGCCCAGAGCCAGTGTGGCACACCACAGTGTTGTGAACCAGGACTTCTCTCTTGTTGTTCTAATGTGTGTGGTTTTCATTCCCAAGATCATCTCATGGTCTGAGATGGCTGCCATAGCTCCAGCCATTACGTTGTTATTCCAACCAGCAGGAATGTGGAAGAGAGGAAGAATTGGCAAAAGGTGCATGCCAGCTATCTTTTATGAAGGTTTCACATATCATTCCTGTTTGCATCTCACTGGCCAGAACTTAATCACATGGCCACACCTAGCGGTAAGGGAGCCTGGCAAATGTCAGCTTTATTCCATTTGACCATGTGCCAAACACAAAATTTGGGGGAGGGGGATTTAACCACTAAGGAAGAGAAAAAGAACAGAAATTGAAGATAACTAGCAGTCTCTTCCACAGAGGAAAACAGGTGAATGCAGCGAAGTGATACAGCCTGAGACCCAAGGACGGAAAAGGGAGAAGTCAGCTCAGCCTGAAGACGTCAAGAAAAGCTTCGTGGAGGAGTTCAAGTTGGGGCTGTTTGGGTGCAAGTGACAGAAACTACCTTGGGGCAGACAGCTAATTATTGCTCCATGTCCATTCTCTTCTTCCAAAGAATAGAGAGTTTCTGCTGGACATGCGGCTATCCAGCTAAGGCCCATGAGGCGAAGTGTTGTGTGCTGTTTCTGGGTCTCACCCTTAAAAATACTGGGCACATGCCTTCCTGGTATCTTCTTCCCTCCTCGTGGCTGGAATGCAGGCTTGGTGCTGACAGCCAGCTTTGATCTTGCAGAGAAGGGCAACGCTCTAGGGGATGGCTAACAAACAAGACAGGAGCCTTGTTCCCCGGATGTCCCAGTGCCGCAGAGCCCCCTGCCTCCCTAGGCAGACTGCCCATCAAGAAATAAAATAAAATATCTTGTTTGAGCTATACTTGGGGGTCTCTTTTGCAGCAGCGGCAACAGCAGCTTAATCTATACCTTAAATAATTTATTACTCAAGCTGTTTTAAGAAAAAGAAGAGGGGGGTTATTGCAAGGAGGGTATTATAGAACCCAAGTCGTGGAAAATGCGGCCAGCCTCGAGAAGGAACGAGAACTAGGAATTGGACACCAGGTGGGAATCCAAGAAATTCCTTCACTGACTCTCATCCCTCCTCTGCTCCTGCCTTCCGGCCTCTGCAGACCAGTTTTGTCCGAATCCGCATTCGCAAGGCTCTTCGGGCCGCCCCACAGCCTCCACGTGTATTTGTTCTAGTTCCAGCCACAGGCAGGATGCACTGGTGGTTTCAGTCCCACTTTCAAATTCCGAGGGAAGATCTGAGTGGCTTGTCCTGGGTCGGGTGTTTGTCTCATGAGTGAGACAGGGGGGTCAAATACTACACACTGGCTGCCTGGAGCCCGCCCACATGGAGTGACAGAAAGTTTGGGGAGCTGGGTGTGGCTCTTGCACTGGGAGTGTGCCCCAAAGCATGTGCTCTGCAGGGTAAATCCACGTTCCTCAGTTTGGAGTGTAAAGCTTAGCACAATCTGATTCCACTCCGCCTCTCCGGTTTCTCTCCTGCCTTCCTTCCCCATACACATACCTGCTCCCTACGGACATATGCATGTGTCTGGTCCAGCCATGACTGCAGGCCTCTACACATGCTGCTCACATTCTAGAATGTTCTTCCTCCTTTTGCACCTGGCCAGCTTATACTCACGCCTCAAGAAGCTAACTCAAACGTCATATCCTCATGACTAGAAAATAAACTTGATTCTAAGTTTCATTTCGCTGGGATTTTATCAACTCAATTGTCATTGGGATATGACCTGTCTCTGATGGGCAGTGATGTATGTCTTGCGAATACAAAACGCACATAGGAAACTGGTATAGGACATTCTATTCACCTCAAATTCCTATGCACTGGCATTTCTAAACACTGACAGTGCAATGACAATTCATAGAAGATACAAAATTGTGCTACGAATCAATTAAAAGTAAAGTTACGTTGTGTGAAAAAAAGAGAGGCTTTCTGCCCAGATTACTAGCTAGGTACGCTGCTGCCCAGCTGAAGACTAATTTCCCAGCCTCCTTCAGCCGGATGCAGCCGCATGACTAGGTCCATGCCCTCGAATGTGGATAGAAGGGTAGGTGCACCTTCTGTGTTTTCTTGCTTCAAAGGAAATTGCTTGCCTGCCACTTTTTCTCTTCCCCTTTCCCAGGCTGAAGCATGGATGAGGTCATGACCCAGCTTTGACCACGCAACCAAGGACAATATCCTACGGATGATGACGCACGACGAGATGGGAAGAAGCCAGACCCCCGACTGACCCGATGAAGCTGAGCAGCCCCACCAGTCTGGACCACTCACCTCTGGTTTCTTGTGTGAGAAATGAATAAACTGAATCTTCTTTAAGCCACCGTGCGCACGCGTGTGTGTGGATGCCTCTTTGACATAGCTGCTTACCCTTTCCTAGGCGGAGTAGGCAATGAGCTTCTCCAGAGCGGAGATGGAATCGCCCTCATCTTTTTATCTGCAGCACCCAGCAGAGCACCTTACAAAAAGTAAATGTTCAATACACCTCTGCTGATTGAATGGGTGCCTGAATTGGTAATAAAGAAGCCCATAAAAAGTGAGTAGGATCAAATCCGAAGGGCCTGAGATGTCCTAGTTAGGAATTTGGATTTCATGCTGGCCACATTGAGGTTCCATCGACAGTTTTCAAGGAGGGAAAAAGAACTTCCTATTCTCAGGCTTCTCGGAATCGTGTTCGCTGGCGGCACCTACCGGCCAGTCGGAACACTGCAGCCTCACTCGGGCGAGAACTCCTCGGACAGGAGATGCAGGAAGCAGTTGTGACGTGAGTTACAGATTGACGATGCTAACGACCATGTGATAAATAACAACAATTTGGGACTACTCTGGGACAATCACTGCGATGGGTGCTGTAGTGGGGGGTGCAGCAAACTTTAGACGTGGTTCCTGGTGTGGGAGTTTTAGGTTTTATTATTTTTGTCATAGGTACGTTTCTGTCCTTTGATCTTGATAAGCTATAAAATGCCTCTCCCATCCTCTCCCTCTTCCTGTGATTCTTTCTTGTCCATTTGCATTGACTTATGGTTTTCTCGTTTCTACCAAAGGAGTTGGTCACCATGGCAATGTTAAGTTATTTGAGCCAACTTGTGGCTTTGATTTAAAAAAAAAAAGGAACCACAACCGAAAAACCAAAACAAAACAAAAATCCCACACTATCATGAAAAATTAGCAGTCTTCTTGGATGAGATGGGGCAGCAGAGCTCTTTGGCTGGGCCCACCGGGAAATTTTTCTCAGTTTCAAGAGAAGACATTCTATTCCTAAAGGCCAGTCTGACTGTACCTCAGGACCCTGTGTGGCCCCTGCAAGGATGGTTTGCCCCTTAGCTTCAGCCTCCAAGAGACTTATAGAAAATTTCTGGCCTCCTTCTAGCAACTGTATAAGACTGTGCTTTTCACTCATTATACCTGAGTTTTTTATCTTTATTTTATGTTTTTGTAAGCCACCTGAAGTCTCTAATACAACATATGACTAAACATTAGGTGAATGACCCAAATAAAAAGGGCCTATGGGATGATGGAGAGGGGAGATCTAAGTGAGTGAAGGCCCCTGGGAAAGGGTCTGTATGTGGAGGAGGGAGGTGGGGGTCTTTATTAAGCCTTGGAGGGTGAACAGTACGAAGTGAGCTCCTTCCCATTCCTATCAATTCTGTATAACTCTTCTCCTAACCTCTGGAAATGACAAAAGGATTATTTTTGAGTTGGCTTTCAAAATACCTGGTGAACTTTCCTGGTAACTAGCCACCTCCCCCAACCCCAGAGTTGGTCTAACAGGCACCAGCATTCCTTCTTCAGGCATCAGGCCATTGGGCAGCCCAATTGTGTGAATGTCTGAAATAAAGATACCTGCACCCCTATGTTCATTGCAGCATTATTCATAATAGCCAAGATACAGAGCAACCTGTGTCCATAAATGGATGAATAGATAAAGAAGATGTGGTATATATATCTGTGGTATATATATCTGTGGTATATATACACACACACACTGGAATATTACTCAGCCATAAAAAAGAATGAAATCTTGCCATTAGTGACAACATGGATGGACCTAGAGGGTATTATGCTAAGTGAAATAAGTCAGACAGAGGAAGACAAATACCATATGATTCCACTTATATGTGGAATCTAAAAAACAAAACAAATGAACAAACAAAACAGAAACAGACACAAATACAGAGAACAAACTGGTGGTTACCAGAGAGGGGGAGGGGATGGGGGTGGGTGAAATAGGTGAAGGGGATTAAGAGGTACAAACTTCCAGTTATAAAATAAATAAGTCACTGGGATGTAATGTACAGCATAGGGAATACAGTCAATAATATTGTAATAGCTTTGTATGGTGACAGATGGTAACTAGACTTATGGTGATCATTTCGTAATGTATATAAATATCGAATCACTATGATGTACACCTGAAACTAATAGGATATTGTGTGTCAATTATAGTTCAATAAAAAATAAATGAGTGGTAATAAATGAATGTGAACCAAAAATAAAGGCACTCAGACTGCTGGAAGCAAGAGGTGGCCTTCACTGCGTGGATTGGCAGAGCTGTTTTGGAGGGGGGGCTCCTACAGTGAATTAAGTTACAAATAGCAGGCAGGTGCAGCAGGAAGGGGCTGGAGTTTTCTGTCAAAGTGTTGAAATCTGTTTTGATAGCCACACGTCTCTGCCCAATGAAAAGGTACTTTTCTGATTCTTTGCTTCCAACTGCTAGACGAGAAGCAGAAGGAGCTGCTGCCACTTGTTCATGAGGCCAGGCTCTCAGACATGGGCAGTAAGCAAGGCTGGAATGAAGTCTTCAGAGTGAATGTCCAGCTCCTTTTGCACAGGCCCAGACTGTTCCCGGGCAGGCAGGTGGGCAGGGCTCGCTGGGGTCCGATGCTGCTCCGCCAGGTCAGCCCGGCCTTCGGCCTGATGCTGGCTCTGTGAACTCCATGCCTGGGCCAGTCTCTCACCTCCCTCCCAGCTGCAGCAAGAGGCTCCTCACTGCCGTGTTGGCAATGCTCTGATGCAGGGGACTGTGGCAGAAAGGGGCATAAATATTTAGAATGACCAGTAATTAGGATGACCGATTACTGTCTGGAGCAAGGTGTATATTTCTGCCCTGAGGCCAAGTGTGTAGTGAGGTTGGGAGATAGCCTGGAGCTTGGGGTAGAGGAGGAGGCCCCTTTGGCTTACCAAGGGCTCGGAGCAATAAGGCTGTGGGGCTGAGAGGGCTGTGGATCTGCGTCTAATTATGGCATTTCCCTGGGTGGGCCTCTATGGCTCCTGCCTCACCCCGATGGAGACTCAGGGTCAGGCTGGTGGTGGGCGAGAGTCAGACCTGAGGGTGAGGCTGCTGGTGTGGTGTCTGTGTGTGTATGTCGGAAAGATGTGTTCACTCTTAGCCCAGGAAAACTTTCCTGTGCCTTGTTTTTGGGGGAAAGGACTGAGAGGAGGGAGGTTTATCTAAGCAGTTAGATCTGAACACAAAAAAAGGAGGAGGGGGTATTATTTCCACGTCTATGGTTCCTTGAGGAATGGACAAGAGCTCTTTCTTATCTATCACAGAGGTTCATCCAAATGACTCCTGGGGAGGGGTACGTGTGAGCAGGTGGGGTGTAATATGGAGGAGCTGATTGCTAAAGAAAGGGAAGGAAAGTTCCTACAAATAGAGCTGAAATAAACTGCCCAGGAGGAGTGGGGCAGGTTTAGGAAAGCTGGATGACTACCCAACCAGGGCAGAGGGCACATTGGATGGCCATGGAGAAGTGAGGGGAAGAGAGAGGAGAGGAAGAGGCCAACGTCAGGACAGCTGACTGTATTCCCAGACCCCACCACACTTCCTAAGGTGTGTATCTGCTCTTCCCTACAGAACATTCTTGAAGAAATTGAATATGGACTATATATTAGATAATATTGTGTCAATGTCAAATGTCTTGGAGATGACAATGGTGTTGTGTTATGTAGGAGAGTGTCTTTGTTCTTAGGAGCACATGCTGAAGTACTTAGGGAGGAAGTGTCCTGATATCTGCAACATTCAAGGGGTTCAGTAAAAAGAAGGAAAAAGAAACTGAAAGAATCAAAGCAAATGTGGCAAAACGTTAACAATTGGTGGATCTAGGTCAAGGGTGTATGGGGTTCATGGTACCATCTTTCAGCTCTTCTGTAGGCTTGAAATTTAAAAAAATAATGTTAGGGGAACAAATTACTGGTGCATGACAGCATGAATGAATCAACATGCTGACTAAAAAAGAAACCAGGCACAAAAGAGTACACACTGTATGACTGCAATTATTTGAAATTCTAGAATACATAAAAGATACAGTGTTTTATACTGTAAAAGATATCTTTTCAGTGGAAAGATATCAGAACAGTGGTTGCCTGAGCGTGTGTGTGTGTGTGTGTGTGTGTGTTGGGTGGGTGGATTGACTGGGAAGGATCATGAAGGGACTTTTTTATATTTCTATAGGGGTTTGAGTTATGCAGGTATGAGGCATTATTCAGAACTGGGCAAATGTACACCTAAGATTTGTGCATTTAATGATATGTGAAATTCATGTCAAAAGGAAAGGATGGTTAAAATACTGTTGGGGGAAAATGTTGAGTAAGGGTCAAGTGAGGTTTGTCTTGAATTTCTGAGCTCTTTGGGATAATCCTCAGGATCTTTTGCAGTTTCCCAACATGGCCAGGCATATGTTGAATGCTTCATTTGAGGGTTCAGAAAGAATACATTGTTGCTCAAATTTTGGAAGTTCCTAGCCCCAGAGTTGGTCTCTGGGCACTCAGTCAGCCATGGATCCAATGATGCAGCTACACTCATGGCTTAGCTCTGTGTAGACTGTGGCAGCCAGCCTCCAAGATGGCGCCCAATGATCCTCACCTCCTGGTTTTGTAGCCCCTCCCACACTGAATAGGGCTAATCTGTGTGACCAACAGAATATTGTGGAAATGTTGCAATGTGTGACGTCTGAGACTATGTCGTAAAAGACATTGCATTGTCTGCCCTGCTGTCTCTTGGATCACTTGCTTTGGGGGAAGCCAACCCGATGGAGGAGTCCACTTGGCAAGGAACTGAGGCCTCCTGCCAACAGCCAGCACCAGTTTGTCAGATGTGTGAGCGACCCTGTTGGGGAGCGCATCTTCCAGTCCCAGTCAGTCCTTCACGTGACTGGAGCCTCGGCTGACAGCTTGACTGCAACCTCATAGATCCCAAGCCAGAATTATCCTGCTAGTTCACTCCCGAACTCCTTATCTGCAGAAACTCGGAGGTCATACGCGTTTATCATTGTGTTAAGCCACTAGGTTTTGAGGTTATGCAGCAATAGATAACTAACACAGAAAGTGACGCTGGGGACTTCAGAGGACAAGAAGGAGCCTGTCTGCAGGTGTGGCCCGCCTTCCTGTGGTGAACCACAGGACTCTCCCTTCTGCCCACACGCCTCACCCTCCCTCCTCAGTTTTCATTCACAGCAGCCCAGGGAGAGACTCAGAAGTATTTTCTCTAGCCATTCTGACCCCAGAGTTGTTAAAAGTCATTAAACTTCTTCAAGACTGCTCTCTAGCGCCATCCCCACCCTACCCCACTCCAGCCCACGAGAGGAATTTATCCCTCACCGCACACGCACCTCAGGACGTCATGGTGCCTCACCGCACCGCCGAGACAATTACTCCTCGGACCTGAGAGGTCCCCAGGCCTCACACATTGAAATGTGATTGCCGGCATCTCACATTTTCCTCAGCAACCTCAAGCCTCTCATCTGAGGAGAATCTCTCCATCCACAGTCAGGTTCTGTGGCAGATGTAACACCCCCTTTTTAAAGGAAATTTTACAAAAATGTTTTCTTTGTATAACTAATAAGCTCATTTTAGAAAAATTAGAAAATGCAGTCAGCAATCACTGTTAAGGGTATTTTTGTGTGCGTGCGTGTGTTCTCAAAGGAAATTCACTATAAATAATTTAAAAGAAATGAACTGTTGAAGTAATTTATTTTGTCATAGCCGAAGCTCTGAAATCAACATATTTTCAATCTGGAGGCCTTGTGTATCAAAGACATATTCTGGCAAATAACAACTTAATCTTCTAGAAATAATATGGATGCAGATAAAATGGGGGAAAGTGATTTTTGTGGTCTGTTTAACGAGAAATAAATGGCCGCAGGTGGGGAGGATTAAAGAAAAGGGAAATGACACAAAACACCTGCATGCTGATTGGACCTTTGCTCAATGCCTGGCACCTGTGGTCACCCCCAGATTCTCTCACTGCCCCTCACAGTGAGAACCATTGCCCTTTCCCCACACAAGTGGCAGAGCTCTGCTCAGACCCAGGTCCTTCTGAGGCCACAGCCTACTCTAATTAGTTTGCAAGGGCTGCCATAACAGGATATCACCAACTGGGTGTCTTAAAAGAACAGAAATTTATTCTGTCACCATTCTGGAGACTAGAAGTCCAAAATCAAGGTGTCGGCAGCTCCGAAGGAGACTCTGTTCCAGGCCCCTCTCCTGGCTTCTGGTGGTTGCTGGCCATCCTTGGCGTTCCTTGGCTTGTAGATTCATCACTCCAGTCTCTGTCTCCATCCTCACGTGGCATTCTCCTCTCTGTGTGTCTCTGTGTCTTCACATGGCCTTCTTATAAGGACACCAGTCATTGGATTTAGGGCCCACCCTAATCTAGTATGACCTCATCTTACCAAATTACATCTGCAAAACCCTATACTGAAATAAGGTCCCATTCTGAGGTTCCAGGTGGATATGAATTTTGCGGGGACACTATTCAATCCAGTACATCAAGGTTCAAACATTCCACATGTTAGCCATCAAAATGACAACACCTAGTAGATTATAAATCCCTACATCATGAGAAATAAAGGCAGGGGAAAGATCAAGAAAAGAAAGGCTTTACACTGATGAACTCTGCTGAAACACATTTGACTAAACAGGTTTTCCGGAGGTCCCGGGAGAGCTTGGGTGAAGATTTTTCTGTCTTCCTTGTTGCTTGGAGGAAGCAGAGGAAAAGTTCTTTGCAGGAGGAAACATTCTAAGACGTGGGTAATGAAAGCAAATCTCCTAGAAACATAAGGGCTGGATCACAGCTAATTTAGGCAAGAAAACCATGCAATGAATATTATGCAACCTACGAAATTGTCTTTACAAAGTTCTTAAGGACATGGGAAAATGCTTATGCTGTAATGCTAAACGAAAAAGCTGGGATTCAAAATTGCATTTGCAGCATGAGTTCAACTGTGCAATAAAGAGGAAACATTTCCAGAAAAGAAGGCTGGCGCCAACCGTGAGATGGGGAGATGAAAGCAGAGGGCTATTGCCTTTTATTTTATACACTTCCCTAATGATCATGTAGCACTTTTTAAAAATAAACTTTAAGTTTGAGAATAGTTTTAGATTCACAGAAAAGTTGCAAAGATGGTGCAGAGAATTCCCATATATCAGGGGTCCAGTTTCCTCTGTTAACATCTTACACTTGTCACAACCAACGAATCAATATCGATACATTATTATTAATGAATGTGTACACTTTCATGGGATTTTTATAGTTTTTGTCTAATGTCCTCTTTCTGTTCCAGGATCCCATCCAGGACAACCCTTTACATTTAGTGATCATATCTCTTGAGGCTCCTCTAGACTGTGACAATTCCTCAGACTTTCCTTGGTTTTGATGACCTTGATAGTTTTGAGGAGTTTTTGGGAAAAAGACCACAGAAGTTAAGTGCCATTCTCATCACATCCTATCAAGAGATATATTACTTTTTTAATGAAACATACAATAAAATGTATTTTAAATAAGGATTATGCTAGAAAAGTAGTGTTTGACTCTGAGTGTGGATTATGAGTTTTCTTAATATTTTTCTTTATCTTTTTCTATGAAAAGCATAAAATATATTTTATAATTAGAAAAATTATAACAAAAGCCTCCTACTGTAAATACCCAGGAAGGGCTGCTGGGGCGTTTGGCTGGGGAACAAGGGAGGGAGGGGGGAGTCTGGCGCAGGAACAGAAAGTGTCAGCCTGATGGGGAACACACCAGGCCTGGCTGCGTGCTGAGAGCAGTCAAGATTACTAATGGCAGGACAGAAAGTAATAGCAACAAAAGGAGATCCAGGGCCCAGGGCCGGAGCTGGGAAGACGCGCTAATAAGAACATTGAGATGCATTCCAGGCAAAAGGGTAACCCAAAAATATAAGCAAGCCTGGAGCTGAGATTAGTTATAGCCAAATAAGTCATGCAGGATTCAGAGGGTGCAGGCAGTCGGGTGGAAGCTCGGGCACCTCTGCGTCTCTGAATCTGGTGACGTAATGCTTTGTATAAATACTGACTTTTTAGGGAAGACAGAGAGGAGCCTCTCTCTTTTTCCACTGCGAGGATTAAGAAAAGTTTATTGATTTTTAAACAGGCTGTTTCTAATCGGGGCTTATTTTAGATCTAATAAAGCTGCTATTATTATTTTTTTAATTGGGTGCAGACAAGGGAATTCAATGTCAATCTATGGGTAAACTATTTTTAATTGCTTTGGAAGATGTTACATTGAAACTAAGATTATAGGTCACATGCGAGTCTCAGGGCACTGGTCCCACAAGGATGTTCTCCTAGAACCAGTATGTCACCCCAGGTCTTGGTCCAGCATTAAAATGGCTGAGCAGATGAGTTAGTGTCCACATAATGGGGTCAATGACCATAACTTCCAGAGAAAGCAATCTTTCAGTTATGATTGGCAAACTTCTACTCATCCTTAAAGACCCAAATCAACTATTCTGTGAGTCTTTTTACATTCTCTCAGGCATCACAGTGGCTTTGTCCCCTGCTTCCACTATGGAATGCTGTAGTTATTTTAATCATTGCGTTTATCGCATTGTACTAAATCATTAGTTTGTGGTTCTGCTTCCCCAGTAGACTGTGAGGCTTAAGGAGCATAGCTTGTAACTTATTCTCATTTTGTATTCTTTTCTCTTCCAAAGTAGCTCAGTTACTAGAATATAGCAGGCATGCAAATACATTGTTTTCCTGAGTAATAGACTAGCTATACCTCTGTAGGTATGATTTGCCTAGATCCACCTTCATGTGTGCATACAGCCAATTCTTGATTTACTAAATTTATGAGGGTTAGTTGTTGAGCACTTCCTATGGGCTTAAGTTCTGTCCTAGGATATATAAGCGTTATAAAAGAACTCTAGGATGTAATCTTGCTGCTGTGTAGCCCTTAATCTTTAAAGAGATTCAATAGAGGAAAATATTGTACAATCAGAGAACAATAGGAGAATGTGTAACTATAGAAAAGTAATTCTAAGTCAAGTGGCCCAATGCGTGGTACAGGCAGCCCCTGGTATGGGGTTGAGGAGGAGAAGGAACCATGGGCTGGTGTCATTGGGAAGGGACTTGGGCTGAGGCATGGAAGATGGAGACAGTTAACCAGATGGAAGAAATGGGGGAGCATGCTTCGGACCTACAGAGCAGCTGCCAAGGTGGGACTGAGCACCAGGAGGAGCAGACTGTGAGGAAACCAGCCTGGAACTTCCCATGGATTTTGGAATCCCTGGGATAAAGGCCTGGGGTCATGGGCCACTCCTGACTGACTGAGAAGCCAAGTGCTAAAACCACAAGCTGAGAATGAGGGCCGGCCCGGTGGCGCAGCGGTTTAGTTCGCGCTTTGGCAGCCCGGGGTTCATGGGTTCAGATCCCAGCACCGGCCGTCGCACTGCTTGTCAGCCATGCTGTGGCGGCGTCCCATATAAAGTGGAGGAAGATGGGCACGGATGTTAGCCCAGGGCCAGTCTTCCTCAGCAAAAAGGGGAGGATTGGCAACGGATGTTAGCTCAGGGCTGGTCTTCCTCAGCAGAAAGAGGAGGATTGGCGACGGATGTCAGCTCTTCCTCACACACACACACACACAAATACAAGCTGGGAATCAACCAAGTCAAATTGGAGGGCTGTAGCATCTGTGAGCAAGCTGGGGGAGGCCTCAGAGGCAGCGTCTGAATAACCAAAGAGGGATGGATTCAGGGGCCATGGGATTTGGGGGATCTGGCAGCCCAGGCCCCAGAGCCCCAGGAAGCCATGGAATGCTGTGTCCCCACTCACTGACCTGTACTCCTTCTCCTCTGTCTGAGATTTCTGCTCCCTAAAGCACTTACAGGCCCAAAGCCCTTCCTGAGGATGAGAAGGGGCAGCAGGAAAGGAAGGATGGACTAGGAGAAACCTAGAAAGTAGAAATAATTCTCACTGGAGGGGATTAAGGCAGTAGTGTGGCACTTGGAGCAGGCTTTGATGAAAATAGTGGTGGTGCTACCTGCCAGCACTGTGCCCGTGGACAAGTTTCCTGACCCCTCTGAGCCCTAACCTCATTTGTAAGACCCAGATGCCCATCTGGATCTTGGACTTGTTGTTAGGACATAAAGCGAATGAGGTACGTTTGGTTGCAAGAAATCTCGACTCCCTGAGATCACCTCAGGGATGCAGAGGGTCGTGGCCAAGTTCATTGTGAACACGTGTGGTGGAAAGGAAGACGGGATCTCAGTGTGGCTCCTCCCAGCCTCACGGCGACAGAGGTGGACACAGCGGGGACTTACTCAGAGACTCCTAGAAGTGAGCCTGGGATCCAGAGCAGCTCTGTTGACAGGGCCACCTCTCACTCATTCAGAAGTTCATTGGTTGCCTCTTTGCCATTTGTTCGCCAAATCCCTCCTGAGTACTTACTATGTGCCAGATACGGTGTGGGTGCTGGAGATGCAGCCTTCCCACAGCTCACTTGGTCTCTGCCTCTGTTTGTGTCTTTTGGCTTCTGCCCCCTGTACTTACTGCTCAGCTCTCTATTTATGCATTTAGTCAGTAGTCTTTATCTGCAAGTGACTCAAAGTAGCTTAAGGAAAGGGAGTGATTGGTGGCTCATACTGTAAACAAACCATGGAAAGGCGGGGTTTGGGGGGAGGTAGAGGGAAGCAGGGGGGAGTGAGGTGGCCTCAGGGTTCACTGGATGGAGCTCACCAGAGAGCAGGCCAGGCTGTAAAAATAGCTGCAAATATCCTCCAAATAGATAATGCTTAGGCTGCAGGAGTGGGAAGGACTCTACACAGGAATCAGGATTCTTTTTCTTTAATGTTATCTTTTCTCTGGATAGTTTTTTCCCCAGCTTTATTGATATATGATTGACAAATAAAAATTGGATATATTTAGGTTGTACAATGTGATTTTTTAAGGTGTACAACATGGTAATTTAATATACATATACATTATGAAATGATTACCACAATCAAGTTAATTAACACAGTCATCACCTCACATAGTTACCTTTTTTTATGGTGAGAACACTTAAGATTTGCTTTCTTAGCAAATTTCAAGTATACAAAATAGTATTATTAATGACAATCACCATGCTGTACAGTAGATTCCCAGAACTTTTTCATCTTATATCTGGGAGTTTGTACCCTTTGATCAACATCTCCCCATTTCCCCCACCCCTCAGCTGCTGGCAACCACCATTCTGCTCTCTGGTTCTAGGAGTTTGACTTTTTAGATTCCACATATAAGTGACATCATACAGTATTTGTCTTTCTGTGTCTGGCTTATTTCGCTTAGCATGATGACCTCCAGGTTCATCTATGTTGTCACAAATGGCAAGATTTCCTTCTTTTTTAAGGCTGAATAATATTCCATTGTATGTATACCACATTTTCTTTATCCATTCATCCATTGACAGAGGATTCCTTTATCTACTCCCAGATCTGCTACTTATTAACTGCATGATAGCATTTATAACATTGCTAAGGCTTCAGCTGTTAAATGGGCATAAAAATCACATTTTTTGCTACCTCACAGGCTATTCTGAGGAACAAGTGAGCCAGTGTTTATGAAAGTGATTTGGAATCTGCAAAGTGCCATAAATACTGAGTGATATTATTATTATAAAAATATCTGCATGTTGGGGCCGGCCTAGTGGTGTAGTGGTTAAGTTCATGTGCTCCACTTTGGTGGCCCGGGTTTGCAGGTTCAGATCCTGGGCACAAACCTACACACTGCTACATCAAGCCATGCCGTGGCAGGTGTCCCACATATAAAGTAGAAGAAGATGGGCATAGGTGTTAGCTCAGGGCTAACCTTCCTCACACACACACACACACACACACACACACACAAATCTACATGTTAACTGTATAGGCCGCCTACATGTTAGGTACCTGTACCTCTGCACAAAGACTTGTCTGGGGGGAGGGAAGTTGGCCAACATTGACAATTGATAATTCATCCTGTTCGAGTTCAGCAGGATATGTGGCTTCCACCCCATATTTCTGGTACTTCTCCACCAACTGCTCATGGCTGGGACCATTGACTTCACAGCCCTCCTCCCCTGTGCAAGTTGAGCCAGTGCTCAGGCAGGAAGTAATTAAAGAGATTAAGCACTTCCCCATAACTGTGGGGTTTAGGGATCCTGGGCCCCCAGCTGACCCCCAGGTTCCTATCTTGGTCCCAGCTGTGCTTGGCTGCCAATCCCATGGGTGGTGTGGGGGTTGTACAGAACCTCAGGAGAAGCCCGATGCTTCATCACCATAGGACAGGGCTTCTGCCTGGCTCTCGCTGGCTCTCCTCCCAGCTGGGAGCTGGAATTCTGGACAGGTCATCTAAGAGCCAGATTCCGGATCACCTGACGCCTGAGTTTCCTGGGCTGCTTCCTCCTCTCCAGGTGGGAACTTGCTGCTACCCGGAACCTAAATGAGGTTTGAGAGCTGACCCTCTGTTAGCAGCCAGACACATCTTCCCTCTCCTACTCCACACGGTGGGCTGAGCCTAGACCCCTCCTCCCCACCTGCCCTGTTTTGCCAAGGAAAGGTGCTGCCTATGGGCCAGTGTTGGGTTGTAACAAGTTGCTTTACTAATTTGCTTTTTGTCTACACTTACATTCAGATGTGTTCTCTCCCATTATACCTCTCCAAATGGCCAAACCCACCAATGTATTTTTTTGCTTTTTTTAAATTGAGGTCATAATAGTTTATAACATTGTGGTATTTCAGATGTACAATATCATTTGTTAGTCACCATATAAATGTGCCTCTTTACCCCTTATGCCCACCCCCAGCCCCCTTCCCCTTTGGTAACCACTAATCTGTTCTTTTTGTCCATGTGTTAGTTTATCTTCCACATATGAGTGAAGTCGTATGGTGTTTGCCTTTCTCTGTCTGGCTTATTTCACTTAACATAATACCCTCAAGTTCCATCCATGTTGTTGCAAATGTGATGATTCTGTCTTTTTTTATGGCTGAGTAGTATTCCATTGTATATATATACCACATCTTCTTTATCCAATCATCAGTTGAGGGACACTTGGGTTGCTTCCACTTCTTGGCTATAGTGAATAATGCTGCAATGAACACAGGGGTACATAAGTCTCTTTGAATTGTTGATTTCAAGTTCTTTGGACAAACACTCAGTAGTGGGGTAGCTGGGTCATATGATACTTCTATTTTTAATTTTTTGAGGAATCGCCATACTGTTTTCCATAGTGGCTGCACTAGTTTGCCTTCCCACGAGCAGTGTATGAGGGTTCCTTTTTCTCCACATCCTTTCCAACATTTGTTATTTTTTTCCTTGGTGATTATAGCTATTCTAACGGGTGTCAGGTGATATCTCAATGTAGTTTTGATTTGCATTTCCCTGATGATTAGTGATGTTGAACATCTTTTCATGTGTCTGTTGGCCATCTGTATATCTTCTCTGGAAAAAATGTCTGATCATATCCTCTGCCCGTTTTTTGATAGGGTTGTTTGTTTTGTTGTTGTTGAGTTGTGTGCGTTCTTTATATATTTTGGAGATTGACCGCTTGTCAGGTATATGATTTGCAAATATTTTCTCCCAGTCAAACCCACCAATGTTTTAATAGTGTTCTGCTCTAATTTAGAATCTCTGCTCTCAATTCACATTTACTGAGGACCCATATAACAGCACCAATAATAAAGAGCAACTGTCTATAGATTACATCTATGTGCCCAGCACTGGGCTGAGAGCTCAGTGCCCTCCCTGTGAGGTCTGTGTTAGTTCCCTCTTTCCAGGTGCGGACACTGAGACTCAAGACGCTCCCCAATGTGGCTGGTGTGTGACAGAGTCAGGATTCTGACCGGAGCTGTCTGATCCCAAAGCCTGTGCTTGTGACTGTGATGTGACCCAGGTGAGTGGACTACACCAGCATGTAGATTGCTGTGGAAGAAATAGAAACATAGCTGAATTCCCACAATTTACATAGGTAGTGTCATATACTTCTGAAGGTTTTATTAAATTTCCAGGTTACGTGTTATTTTTTTCCCTGTGGAAAATTCAAATGGCCCATGTCCCGTTCTATCCCCCTTTTTTCTCCAATGCTTTGCTATTCCTGCTGAAAGCCTTCTGCTAGGAGCTGTGGGAAATATAAAGAATAATCAGAAATAGCTTCCGCCATCAAAGGGTTTTAGTTTAGGAGACACAAGGAGATGAAACTAGTGCTGAATGAAGCTTTAAGCAAGTTTCTTTGCTGTTTCCTTTTGGCTGCCTAGAAGTGGCAGCAACTGAGTTTATTCTGCTGAATATCTCAAATTGGAGAAAGGCCTTGAATTCAATGGCTAATGGCTAAGTTTTAGGAGTACAATTTTTCTGTGTGTTTTAACGGACACGGATAAGACTTGAAGGGTGGGATAACGCTGTTACTGTCAATTGCCAGGGAAGGTGGCAGTCTGCCCTTGCCCAGAGATTTGGAGAGGAGAATAAATTGTAGATTTGGTCACTGTGGAAGCCATTCCATTTCCCAGTCCCTCTGGCCTGCCTTGGAATTATTGTTGAGTTCAGTTTAGCAAACCTTCATTGATGATCCGCTAGGAACTAGATAGTGTGTGAGGAAGGGTGGGGTGTTAAAAGTTACAAAGGGCATGGTCTTTGACCTGGAAGGACTTATCGAGACAGAATGACAGATTTGTCAGTAAAAGCTGGTCAGTTCAGTGACAGAGGTCTGGATAAGGTGCTGTGAGAACCCAGAGAAGGGCCTTTAGCCCAGTCTTGGAGTGTGGTGTAGTACAGTGTGTGTGTGTGTGTTTGCACGTGCGCGCGTGTGTACATGTGTGTCTGACTATCTCTGTGTATGTCTGTGTGTCTACACGTGTCTGAATGTGTGTCTGTATGTGTGTCTACGAGTATGTCTGAGTATCTGTGTGTGTCTGAGTGTGTGTCTGTGTCTGTGTGTGTTGGTGTGTGTATATTCCTTGAAGACAAGACACCTGACCTAAATCTTGAAAGGAGATTCCAAGCAAAGAGAAGGGCATGCACAAGTGCACAGAGGCAATAGATGACATGCAGAGACCCATGAACTGGGATATGAGGTGGGGGGGTCAGGAGACAAGGCTGAAGAAGCAGGCAGGGGTTAGGACTGGGAGGCCCATGGATGTTGGCTGAAGCACTTGGGTTAATCCTGTAGTAGAATGGGGCCCTGGGAAGCAGGGAAAAGATGTGCTTAGATTAGCGCATTGGAGACACCACTCTGGTGGCAGCCAGGAGACCAGAGTAATGCTGGGCAGAGGCGAGGTCACTGAGGTTAGTAAACAGGGAAGACAATCCAGGAGAGAGGCAATCAGGGCCTGAATTCCAGCAGGGGAAAGTGATGGAAGAAGGTTCCACACCACCCTGCTGTCCCCAAACCCAACCAACATTTCCATCTCCTCCTCACGGCTTTCTCTCTTCTCCACCCCTTGCCAGCCTTTCCCTTAGCAGCTCCCCAGCCCTCCAGATGGTCTGGCCTTCTGACAGGCTCTCCTTAAACAATTGGGAAGAAGGAAGTCAGGGGGAGGGGAAGAGACCCCATTGGAGTTGGCAGAAACAGAGCCTGCGCTGCCTGTCCACTCTGAGCGGCCTTGTTTGATCACCATGCAGTTTCATTTGCTCTTTGCAGTTTATGAAGTCCAGTTACTTCTCTATCAGCCTAATTGAATTGTACACTTAGACACATATGAGGGGGTTAAGTTATGGGATAGAGGTTCTAACTCTGGGAGGTTTCACAGCCCCGTTTCTTTTTCCTTTGAATGGGAAAAAATTTGCCTCCTGCCTCCTCCCCCAGCCTCCCCTGCCACGCTCCAGGTTGTCCAAGTGAAGACTGTGACCACTTGAGGGGAAGTTTCTGTTACCTCAGGAACAGGCTTCCACTGGGAGAGTTTCCTCATAAGAGCTTATTCTTTGCTTCTAGAAGTCATTTCAACAAATATCCATCAAATTAGATTCTCATTTAAACAGTATCCGTTGTGGGGAGAGGAGGTAATTAACATGTAATGAGACTGTTAGGAAATGAATCTGTGACTTTCCAGCTTTCTTATTCTGGTGAAATCAAAGCCCACAGGCATTTCTGAGCACCTACCCTGTCAATGCATCGCACTGGTTGGAGCGGGGTTGGTATGTGGTTGAGTGAGATGAGGAACAGCCCAGTCCTGTCCTCTAGGAGGTAGGTCCATGGGCCCACGGGAGCACAGGGGAGAGCGGGACTCTGCTCAAGGGAGTCAGAGGGGCTTGTGCCTGAACTGGGTTTTTAAATGGGGAATGAGTGTTTGACAAGCAGAGACAAGGGCATTCCAAGCTGAGGAGACAGTGTGACCAATGCATGGTGACCTGGGAGGGAATGGTGTGCTGGAGGCCTGGGTGCTTGGGGAGTCACTGAGGAGGCTGCTGGTGAGGTCGCCTGAGGGCTGGCTTCGAAGGCCCTGGTGCACCGGGCACCGGAGTTGGGCTTTACTTAAAAGCAGCTGAAGTCATCAAATGTGTGTAGGCATGATGTGTTTGTGTGTTAGGAGATCACTAGACAGACTAGAGAGAGGGGAGTGATGAAAATCAACCCGGAAGCTGTTCGAGGATAAAGATGATGAAGCCTGACTTAGGCAGTGGGATGAAGAGAAAGGGACAATGTGAAGAGAGATTTAGGGTGTAGAATTGAGCTGAGTTGGGTACTGATGGTATAGAAGAGAGGAAAGTATGATAGAAAATTTGCTAGTTTGGAAAATAGGAGCCTACCACACACCGTGCCAGGAAACCTGAGTGGAGGTAACGCTTTTATAAACTGCATTCTGGTATCATCTCAGGTGAATCTAAGAATGGAACTGCCTAAGGATTTGCCAGAAGGCAAAAAAGAAGAACTAAAGGAAGACATATGAAGAGAGACTCTTTCTTTGTGTCCAGATGGAATCTGCTAGTTTTTCTAAGGTCTGCAGTTGTGCCATTGGTGCCAACCACTGTCTGCTGTATAAAGTGGGACTCTCGCTCCAGGTCCCACACGAGGCATTTCTGGGAGACTTGTTGAATGGAAGCACCCATTGAATATGGTGCTAGGAGGACATCAAGGTGGAGCTCTCTAGAAGGCAGCTGGAGCTTGGATATTAGAAGATAGCTGGGTTGGAAATCCGGGCTGCAAATAAATAGCATACTGGAGGCAGTTGAAGCCAAGGGCGTGGGTGAAATCCCCCAAGGAGGGCCCAGGACAGAAACCCAAGGAACATGAGCCTTTAGGGAGCAGCTGGGCAGGGGTGGCATTGGAAATTGAGGTATGAAGGGGACAAGGAGAGCAGAGGCTGATTGGCTGGACTGGCTAAGGGGCAAGTAAAGCCAGGTGAAGCCTCTGAGAGGAAGACAGGCACAGTGGGAGTAAAGAGAAAGGGCAGAGCAGGGAGGAGGGTGGAGTGTTGCCTTAAGCCATGCTGGGGCACATTGCAAGGGAGGCAGTCACATCTGGACTGTTGTGCCCTGTGCACTAACTTCTCTCAGTCCAGGCCTAGCTTAGTTCGCTCTTGGCCCATAATTCACGGCTCTAAGAAATGCCGCTGTCTTGACCTTTTGGAACTCAGGCCTCTGGGATCAGAGATAAAGCCAGAAAGGTCTTATTACCTCCCTTCACTCATGTCTGGGATAAGAGCTTCTGGACCACTGGGCCAACGCCACTCTTTCTTGTTTTGCACTGAGAAAAAATATCAGTGTAGATACCATGTGGAGATATTTCTGAGTGTGGCTTTGATCTTGTGGTAGGAACATTCCAGGAGAAAAACAAGAAAAATCTTCTTAAGAATCTGCTGCTCGTTGGCTGAGCGATTGGGTGTCGGGCTGATTGATGAAGGTCACGATGCACAGCAGTTAGGGGGAAAAAGCCCTCTCCTCACTATCAGAGGAACCGCAGGGCATGTTCTAATCCTGGCAAGCCAGCTGCTATCTTCGTGGGTAAGCACCTCTAACAACTACCATGTGTCAGCTGGAAATTCTACTTAACCAAAGAAATAAACAACGATATGTAATAATAGTGCCATAAAGCGTTTGTGTACTCTGTTCACATCACAGGTGGAATCATGTCTATTAGAATTCTACCTATGTGCAAACAAATAAACTTTTTAATACACATATAAAGTTTTATAATCATCTCTGAAGATTTTTAATTTGGGAATATGATGGGACTGGGTTGGATAATTTAACAATGATATAAAGTCTCTACAAGTCAAATTGTTCTCTCATTTTTTCTACTTTTCATAGTTAGTGTAACTATACATAGATAATTAATGTAACTGTTTATAATGTATATAACATGTATATAATATAACTGGTATAAGTATTAGTGCTTATTTCTTTGGTTAAATAAAAATTCCAGTAGAGGGGAGGTGGATTTTAGAGGTTCTTAACCATGAATGAAGCAAGATAGGGTAGTTATTAGCCTGAGATAAATCCAAGAAAATTACATTCATTTTGGTGGTTTGGGACCAAATGCAGATTTTTCAGGAAAAAGTAAACAGGCATTTAACCCACAAATTTTGTTTTTAGAAAATTAGTATTTTCTATTTGATTAATGATGGAAATTGATCATGTCCATATTCCCTCCTTTCTCTTCTTATCAATTCAGAAAATAGAATATATTCCATCTGCTGTTTCTCCCCTCACCCCAGATCTTCTTAATTGCATTAAGACAGAATTGCTAAATAATAATAGTTGATGATGGTTTCTGATACAATGGGGAGAACTAGATAATCATAGAGATTGAGGGGACATCCAACAGGTATGATCGAAGGAGGAGGCTGTGTATATGGGGAAATCTGTGGGGTCTCATGTTGACAATTTTGTTTTGACAACTCATTCCTCTCTTTAAAAAAATATTTTCTGGACAGAACTTGAACCACTGGGGTCATTTTTGTTCTGGATGCTTTTTGGTTTCATTCATTTATTTATTGAGTGTCTACCATGCACTGTGCCGGGATACCTGAGTGGAGGTAATGCTTTTATAAGCTGCCTTCTGATTTCATTTCAGGTGAATCTAAAAATGGAATCGCCTAAGGATTTGTCAGAAGGCAAAAAGGAAGAGCTAAAAGGGGGCATATAAGGAGAGACTTGGCCTTAGTGCCCAGACAGAATCCTGTTAGTTTTTTCTAAGGTCTGCAGTTGTGCCATTGGTGCCAACCACTGTCTGCTGCATAAAGTGGGACTCTCGCTCCAGGCCCCCACACCTGTGGCATTTCTGGGAGACTCTCAGGGGCCTCGCGGCCACACAAGTTGGTTCTTAAGGGCAGCAATCTCAGGGCCGGATGAGGGATAAGAGGAAAATCCTGTTTGGTTAGATTCTCCAGTCTCTCTGACCTGCACTAGAAATATTTTTTGAGTCTTCTAGTTGAAACCTTCCATTATATGTGATGAGAACAATGCAACTTACTCTTCTCTCTTAATAGTCATGGCTACCAGGAATCACAGAGATGTTTTTCAGACCTAAATACTGGGGACCTTATTGCCTCCAAATTTTCCAGTCAGAGATGAACGAGCTAACTATATGGCAAAAGCACGTTGCTAGTTTAATCATTCTTTTTTATTTCCTGAAACACAAGGCTCAAATGATCCTGAGAAGAGTGAGCTCCCACACAGCCCAGTAGCGCTCATTGCTGGGCTGTTCTGGAAGATTCCCATCCATTGGCACCTTGTTCCAAAATGATTTTAAAGCCTAAAAAATGGAAGTAGGTGCAACTTCATGTGGTGAAATAACATGGGTATTTGAGAAGAGAAATGTTATATTTTTTATAATTATAATATCACCTACCGTGTATTAGCCCATACCACATTCCACGTTCCAAACATGGTAAGGTAGTTTCTTACCATGTTTCTACTACCTGCTTTGTACACCTGCTCTTGAAGCCAAATCTGATGATCAGTCACAGTTGGGAGCTAGTTCTCAGGGTTAGCATGCTGCTTCTCCTCATTTTCCTGCTTGCGATCTTCATTTCTACTTTGTTAATCTCAACTCACACACATTCTTTATCTGAATCCACGTCACATTTCTTTTGGAAAGAGGCAGCATTCGGATTAATGAAATATGTTTTGGGATGATTTTCTAAAGAGTGATAAATTGTGAAAGCTTTAGTTTGTCTTCAATTCTAGAGGATTGACGGTTTACCCAGAGGGAAGACAACAGCCATTCTTGTTAAATTATTCGGCTAATGTTTACTTTGGAAAACAGTGGTATTTTATGTAAACAAAACTGCAAAGCCTCAATTTGGGTTCTGCAGGAACAAAGGCCTTTCCTCTAAGTATTGTCTGGTGGGGCTTGTGGGGGGAGCTCTGTCAATTCCACACCTGCCCATGTGGGGTGGGCTGTCTTCTAGAAGGAAGTCTGACTCACTCTCCTTTTCAATATAAATAACGTGTATTCATATAGACGTAATCTTCACACCTGTACTTTATGAACAATTTGTATATGTGTGCATATAAACATAGTATATATGTGATCATTTCTTTAAGCAGTTTCATTTCTCCCTGAGTAGTCCTCCATAATTACATATATTGTGTAAAATTATATTATATCGTGCAAAATACTTATGCACAATAACCTATTTGAAATATAAGCTAGTCAAAGACAATTTAGATTTCCAGAGAGGAGGACAGTTCCCGGTTGACGAGGACTCCCGCCCTCAGCAAACTGTTTTTGAGGGAGCTGTCAGAAATCTGAGAGCGACAACTAACACCTTCCCTCTAGGGCAGGAAAAGGCACCTCCAGCTGGCAGCTCACTCCTATCACTCGGGTGATGTGAAGTCGGGTGATGGACACTTCTTCTGGCGCTGGGATCCCATTGTCTATTCCAGTCACACTGCCTTTGGGAGGGACTTTGGGAAAGCAGGGAGGGGACATCAGTTTAGGTCATTGCTCAGAAATCAGTATTGTTGACTCAAAGATCCTCTCATGAATTTCCAGGTGCCTTCCAAGCAAGGTTTAAAGGGAACTACACAGCAAAGCAAGTGGTCCTTAGAATCTGAAGGGGAAGGCAATTCACTAAATGGAAGCTTTGTGATTGAAGAGCCCTTATCTGGCAAGGCTCTGAGGTAAAACCAGTTAAGTCCTGATTTGCTGTTTTTGTTTTAATGTTGTGCTTTGGTGAGTTCTTACTCTGACTAGAGGGGGTAAGGGTTGGGGGGAGGGAAGGACCCTAAGGTGATGGAAGGATTTTTACTTCTTGTGTGTTATGTCTTTGTGCATTTACACTGGGGCTTTAGTTATGCAAAAATATAGATAGGAAAAACATTAGTAAAAAACATAATAAAATGGTATCAGTGGTTGTCTCTTTATGTTGGGGTTTTGTATGTGTTTCCTTCTTCTTTTCTTTTTTCCAAATTTTATATACTGAATGAGACGTATTTATAATGAAACTGAAATCTGCAAGAATATCTTAGCCTTGTTTTGCAATTTATACCACACATTTTGTTTGAAAATTCCATCAAATGTAACAGTCTTCAACCTTGGGGGTGTGTGTCACCTGGCAAGGTTTTAAGTTTTTCAGAGACCATGAAGTCTGGCATGGGGTGCTGGTGCACGGCCAACGTTGAGGACCAGTGAGCTGATGGTTTCCACAGACTTTCTCATTAATCTGGGTATAACCCTCTTGTGAGGATGGCAAACAGGGCTCTGGGCCAGAATCACCGAAGCTGAAGGGAGTATCTGCAGACAAATGTGAACAGTGGATGACGGAGTCCGGGTCTCCTGGGTGTGTCCATTTGTGCAGGCTTCCCCACTGAGGTTTCCATGTCACTTATTAGCCTACTGGACACTGGAAAATAGTCCAAGTTAATTCCCAAAGCAATATTCATTTAAATTCATTTTTTAAAAAAAGCCTAGATCTCACAGCATTCTTGGATATGGGAGAGGGTTTGTGAAATAAGATATACATGGGATTCTACAGGTTGGGATTCACCTCTTCAGACAGTTGATATCAATCAATAGATCAAGTGTGACAACTTTTAAGCTAGATATTCAAGAATACACCTGTCTTTTTAACTAATGTGTATGGGTGGGTGGATGGTGGTGGTGGTGGCCAGGATCTGAGACTGCAATATGGGAAGCGACACAAATCCCTCCAGGCTTGGTTTGCAGTAAAGATAAAAGACCTAGATCAACAAGAGAGATTCTGTTCTAAAAGTAAGATTACTGTTTCAGTAAAGCCTTCTCTCTTAATTATCATCCCATAGGAAATGAGAGGATTTTCAGATGATAGAGACTCATATAAATGAAAATTCCCTGAAATTCAGGTGTACAGACAAGCAAATTCATTTTCAATTGAGTGGAGCAGGAGACACAGATGGAGTGTCTCTCAGCCTCTGCTCCTCTTTCCTGAAGGACAGCCCTGCTCAGACCCAAGGGCAGCAGTCATGCTTGCTCTACAGGATCTTCCCTTCCCGGCTGTGGTTGATGGGACTAGCAGAGTCTCAGTCCTGAGAGTTTTGAATTGGACTGAGATGCTATTTAGCATTCCTGCAGGTCAGTCAACAGAGGACATGTAAACTAGGGCGTGAGGGCTACCACACTGGGTTACCTGTATGCTTGAGCAGTGACTGCTGGTTTGCTGAGGGACCAATGGAGCGCACAATACAGAGAGAACTCCAGTGAGGGAAGCAGGCTGCTGGTTTCCTGGTCCAGTCCACTGTGAGTCCCAGCTACACTCGATGCCCTTCGATTCCATTAGTCACCTCAAGAGCCTTCTATAAAGACCTTTTTGCTTCAACTAGTTTGAAGTGGTGTCTTTATCTTGTGACCCAAAAAACCTCAACTAGAAAAAATGGTAACTCGGGCAAAAAGCACAACTTAACCAGTAATTAACATTGAGAAAGAAATGTAAATGGAAGCAAACATTAAGAATGTATTAGTCGTTTTTCCCTGTTGAAAGCTTTAGAACAGTCTTTCTTAGCTTTTTGAGGGTGGTAGTGATTATAATATTTTAAGAAACTGTGGAAGTTATGGACCCTCTTGTCAGAAAAAAACACATTGTGCACATAATCCATGGACCACAGGATAAATACTTAGGTAATTAGTGTTTTGATTTGAGCCTTAATATATGTACATATATACCTGTTATTCTTGTTATATCTCCCATATAGATTGTAAGCTTCTTTCTAAAGGGTGAGATCATTGCGTCTGTGTAAACTTACTTTAGTTCCTTTACTTGATGGCTCAGTTAGTATTATTAAATGAAGTTATTATTATCTGTTAAATTATGGGATATATATTTTATCAAAATACTTTTTTATCATTTATTAGAATACTTATTGAATGCAAATCATGACCTGTGCCCTACACTTTATAAACGTCCTGTTAAGGTGGATTAAGGACACTTCACATTGAAATTGAATCTCTTCCCTTCTGTAGGCTACTCTTTTGTACCTCTATTGAACTTGTAATTTCTCAAAGAAGGGCCCAAGCAGCTATCAAAGTCAGACTTGGAATCCAATCTCTACTACTCACCAAGTAACCCTGGGCAAGTTATTTAGTCCTTTGAGACTAAATTTCCTTTTTGGCAAATGAGGTCCATAGTGGTACCTAATCATAAGATTTTTGTGAGGTTTTAGTAAGATAACCCATTTAAAGCACTTAGCAAAATGCCTACCATGAGTAAAATGTTAACTGGTAAATGTGAATTTACTATCTAGATGAATCGATGTAGAAAACTAGTCACAATATACTGTTACCTTGCTTCTTTTGAAAGCCCTTTTCTCCTGACTTGTCCTGCATCCTTATGCTCATAGAGTAAGGCCCAGATTGGGTCAGGGTCAAGGTCCGTTCAAGGCTTTGCTCCTCTGTGGACCTCCCTCCCTCCTCCAGACAGAGCAAGTGGCCTCTTCAGGGTTCCCTGGGTATCCTCCACACTGAATTGGAATTGTTACTGGCGTCCTGGGTTCTTGTTATCCCTCAGGATAGAAATCAAGAGAGACAATGAATGAGAGTAAAGGGATGAAAATTTTATTAGCTTGTGCACAAGGGAGCCAATCCAGGGAGGGAAAGAGGAGGCGGATGACTCCCTGAATAGGTTTACTATGGGGCTTTTTTATCAGGCTGGGGCAAGGGGAGTGTCCTTTGTCATAGCATGCAGAAGTGGGGTTGTTCTTGCGCTTGCGCTATTGCGCATCATGTTACTACGTGCGTCGCATGTATCATTAGCATGCTGGCTCTCCTCTCCTGGGTGTGATTTTTACTATGGTAATGAGGCAAAGGTCACTTTCAGTCAACTCCTGGGTGCTAGGGCGCATGCGTGAGCCCGGGAACGTCCTGAGGCCACGGAATGTGGATCTTGGTGGTCTCTATCTGATTCTCCTAGCTTACCCATTGGTTAGGAGCCTTATCTTGTTTAGGTCAGGGGCCTTGCGGGTTTTGGATGACCCTATCTCCTTAGGCTGGTCCTGTCTCAGAATCAGCTGTGTAGTGGGGCTCCCTCTCTAGAGTGTAGGGGCTCTGAAGACAGGGATTGTATTATTCTCCTCTGTGTATCCCATAACACAATTTTGAATAAATACATGAATAAAGAAGCACAGAGCCAGTAGTGAAAGGAGATTTCTGCCCTTGCTCATTGATCAGCTCCTGAGGGAGAGCATTGCAGAGGTTATAGAAGTGGAAGAGGTTGGTATGAGAATAAAAAGGATCCTACAAACTTAGGGCAAGACTGATTGTTCTGTAGCCGTGCTAACAAGGAGCCATCAGAACTTGTTTGAAATCTGTTCAGTCTGTCGGTGACAACCAGCTGAAGTGAACATGCTTTTGCAAACCAACCAGTTGATGTCAGCTCTTATGAAAATCAGCCAATAAGAGTGGACCTACTCCAATAAAAATGCCTCAGAGCACCAGCCAATCAATATGTCTCACCCGAGCAACCACACTTTACAGATGAGGTCAACCCACTCACACCTCTGAAAGTCCACCAATCCATGAATTCCACACTTCTTAAAAACCCCACATGAGATCAGCAGTCTGCTCTGCTCTTGGAGACCATGCCTGACCAGCATATTCTCCCTTACTAGAGCAAGCAATAAGTTCAGTTTTGTCCTTTTATTTCAGATGTTGAATGATAGTCTCATCATCCTTTGACAATTCTGACATAGAAACTTTTTTGTATTGAGATATATTTCACACAACAAAATTCACCATTTTTAACATTTTAGAGTGCACAATTCAGTGATTTTTAGTACATTCACAGTGTTCTGCAATCATCATCCCTATTTAATTCCAGGATATTTCCTTTACCTCAAAAGGAAACCCTGTACCTCCCAATTGCCGCTTCTCTTCATCACCTGCCAACTGCTAATCTACTTTCTGTCTCTATAGATTTGCCTATTTTGGACAGATCATATAAATGGGATCATACAATATGTGGCCTTTTGGGTCTACCTTCTTTTACTTAGCATGTTTCAAGGTTCATTCTTGTTGTAGGATGTATCCATACTTCACTTTTTTTTATGGCCAAATAATATTCCATTGTATGAGCATACTACATACATACATTCATCTGTTCATGGATACTTGGGTTGTTTCTACCTTTTGACTATTGTGAATAATGTTGTGAATAACAGCAGCTATGAACATCGGTATACACATATCTGTTTGTGAGTACCTGTTTTCAATTCTTTTCTTTAGGAATCACCAAACTGTTTTCCACAGTGGCTGCATCATTTTACTTCCCACCAGCAATGAATAAGGGTTCCTATTTCTCTGTATCCTTGCCAACGTGTTGTTCTCTGTGTTTCGTTGTTGTTGTTTTTTTTTTTTTTTGTATAGTAGCCATTCTAGTGGGTGTGAAGTGGTATTTCGTGGTTTTGATTTGCATTTCCCCAATGCCCAATGACTACTGTGTTGAGAAATCTTTTTATGTGCTTATTGGTCATTTGTATATCTTCTTTGGAGAAATGTCTATTCAAGTATTTGCCTACTTTTTAAATTGGGTTGTGTGTGCTTTGTTTTTGTAGAATTTGTAGAAATTGTAGAATTTCTTTTTATCATGTAGATATTAAATCCTTATCAGTATATGATTTGCAAATATTTTCCCCATTTTGTGGGTTGTCTTTTCACTCTCTTGATAGCATCCTTTGAGGCACAAAAGTTTTTAATTTTGATGAAGATTTTTTTCTTTTGTTGCCTATACTTTTAGTGTCATATCTAAGAAACCATTGTCAAATCCAAGGTCATGAAGATTTGCGCCTATGTTTTCTTCTAAAAGTTTTGTAGTTCTTAAATTTAGATCTTTGATCCACTTTTAATTAATTTTTATATGTGGTGTAAGGTAAGGGTTCAACTCCATTCTTTTGCACGTGGCTATCCAATTTTCCCAGCACCATTTGTTGAAAAGACTGTCCTTTCCCATTGTATAGTCTTGGCACCCTTGTTGAAAATCAATTGACCATAGATATAAGAGTTTATTTTGGGGGTCTCTATTCTATTCCATTAGTTTACATGTGTATCCTTATGCCAGTACCACACCATTTTGGTTACTGTAGCTTTGAAGTAAGTTTAAAAATCAGGAAGTGTGAGTCCTCCAGCTTCTTCTTTTTCAAGATTGTTTGGCTATTTGGGGGGGGGCTCCCTTAAAATTCCATTTAAATCTCAGGATGGGTTTTCCTATTTGCAAAAAATGCAGTTGGGATCTTGCTAGAGATTGCATTGAATGTGTATAGTTAGTATTCTCATCTTAACAATATTAAGTCTTCCAATCCATGAACTTGGGATGTCTTTCCATTTATTTAGGTCTTCTTTAATTTCTTTTAGCATCTTTTGTAGTTTCCAGGGTACAAGTCTTACACCTCCTTGGTTAAATTTATTCCAAAATATTTTATTCTTTTTGATGCTATTTTAAATGGAATTGTTTTTTAAATTTCCTTTCAGATTATTTATTGTTAGTGTATAGAAATGCAACTGATTTTTTGTGTTGACTGTGTATCTTGCGACTTTGCTGACTTCATTTATCATTCTAACAGGTTTTTTTTTTCTGGTGAATTCTTTAGGGTTTTCTACATATAAGATTATTTCATCTACGAACAGAGATACTTTTACTTCTTCCTTTCCAATTTGGATGCCTTTTATTTCTTTTTCTTGCCTAACTGCTTTGGCTAGAACTTTCAGTCCTATGTTGAATCAAAGTGGTGAAAGTGGTCATCTTTGTCTTGTTCCTGACATTAGGTGAAAAGCTTTCCGTCTTTCCCCATTAAGTATGAGGTTACCTGTGGGTTTTTCATATATGGCCTTTATCATATTGAGGAAGGTCCCTTATATCCCTATTTTATTAAATAGTTTTACAATGAAAGGGGGTTGGATTTTGTCAAATGCCTTTTCTACATCACTTGAGATAGTCATGAGTTTTTTTCCTTTATTCTATTAATGTGGTGTATTACATTCATTTATTACTATTATTATTACAATATTGTTTTCATATGTTGAAATACTCTTGCATTCATTGCAACTACCCTTGCAAATCTTACTTGGTCATGATGTACAATCCTTCTAATATACTGCTAAATTAGGCTTGCTAGTATTTTGTTGAGGATTTTGCATCAACATTCATCAGGGATATGGATCTGTAGTTTTCCTTTTTGTTGTATCTTTGATTGGCTTTGGTGTCAAGCTAATGCCAGCCTCTTAGAATGGGTTAGGAAGTGTTCCTTTCTTTTCAATTTTTAGGAAAAGTTTGAGGAGAATTGGTGTTAATTCTTCTTTAAAGATTTGGTAGAATTCACCAGGAAAGCTATCTGGTCCCAGGCTTTTCTTTGTTGGGAGATATTAAATTACTGATTCAATATTCTTGTTATAAATCTATTCAGATTTTCTATTTCTTCTTGAGTCAATTTTGGTAGTGTGTTTTTCTAGGAACTTGTCAATTTCATTGAGATTATCAAATTTGCTGGCATACCATTATTTACTATTCTTTTATAATCCTTATTTCTGTGGAATCAATAATAATGTTACCATGTTCATTTCTGATTTTAGTAATTTGAGTCTTCTTTTTTCTTAGTTAATCTAGTGAAAGGTTTGTCGATTTTGTTGATCTTCTCAAGGAACCAACTTTTGGTTTTGTTGATTCTCTTTACTGTTTTACTATTTTCTATTTGGCTTATCTCCACTCTAATCTTTATTATTTCCTTCCTTTTGCTGGCTTTGGTTTAGTTTGCTCTTCTTTTCTAGTTACTTAAGGTAGAAGGTTATGCTATTAGTTTGACATCTTTCTTCCTTTTTAATGTAGGCATTTATAGCTATAAATTTTACTCTTAGCACTGCTTTTGCTGCATCCCGTACGTTTTGGTATGTTGTGTTTTTGTTTCTGTCTTAATGTATTTTCTAATTTCCCTTGTGTGATTTCTTCTTTGACCCATTGGTTAAGAGTGTGTTGTGTTTAATTTTCATATATTTGTGAATTGTTCAATACATCATTCTCCCGATTTCCCTCATTCTTTCCCATAGTTTCCTTTAGCTTGTTGAGGATATTTAAGACAGTAGAGGTAACACTTTTGACTAGTAAGTCCAGTGTCTGGGATTCCTCAGGAATGGTTTCTGTCAAATTCTTTTTTTTCCTGTGAATGCACTATACTTTTCTGTTTCCTTGTAGGCTTTATAATTTTTGTGGAGAACTTGACATTTTGAATATTATAATGTGGTAACTCTGGAAATCAGTTTCTCCTCCTCCTCAGTGAGTAGTGATTTTTGCTTGTTAAGGTCTGTAGCCATCTGCTTGTTTGGTGACTGTTCCAAGCTATTTTTGCAAAGTGTGTGTTCCTAGTTAGTTGAGTGCAGTCACTGAAGTTTCTGTTCAGTTAGCTATGCAGTCAGCTAGTGACCTGACAAAGATTTCTTAAGTGTTTGGCTCCAAAATGGAGGGAAAAAAAGTGGTTTGTCACTTTAAATCTTCTAATAGATGCCACCAGGGGAAGCCACTGCAGCCCAAGAAGACTGAATCCCAGGCAACCAATTGCCATGGTCCCTCAGGTAACTGTCAGAACAATCAAAAGGTGCAATCCAAAAAATTTTGGAGGACAAGGTCCTTTCTACCTGCCCTGGTACCAGTCACCTGCTCCATGAATGTGGGCTTCTATCTTAACAGGCACAGCAGTGCTAAGAAATGGGAGATGGTAACTGATTTGCACATCATATACTCTCTTACCAAAGATTGGCAACTTTCCCTTGATCAAGCACTACCCTGGTGATAAATGTCCATCCAGATTCCAGAGTTCTGAAATAGTTGATTCTGATCAATTTTTCCAATTTAATGATTGTTCCAGTAGAAGGACTGACCCCTAGAGCCTCCTACTCTGCCATTTTGGATGACATCATTCCTCTTGATCTATTTTGAGTTAATTTTTGCTTATAGTGCACATACTTTTATTTTATAAATCTAAGATGATTTGAGTAAAAATTCTTCCAGCAAGTTTCCCTGCTCCTTTGACTATAACCAGCACAGGAATTCTCAAGCTGTAGAAATATACTAATATACCAAGGTAGAGAGAGAAATTGAGTTTATACTTGAGCAAAAAGCCAGAATATGAATGCACTATAATACACTTATCAGAGACGATATTAGTGCTAATAGATAAGTCTCAGAAAACAAGCTTGGGGATAGGAAATTTTCCTCTGGGTTACACACTCATATTTTATTGCCTATATCAAAATCTAGTTTGGAACAAATTTAGAGGAATCACATTTCTCAATTTCAAAACTTACTATAAGCTACAGTAATCCAAGATAGTGTGGTACTGGCATAAAGATAAACATATAGATTAATGGAATAAAACTAAGAATCCAGAAATAAACTCATACATCTATGGTCAACTGAATTTTGACAAGGGTGCCAAGACAACTTAATGGGGGAAAGAAGAATATTTTCAACCAAGAATAGTCTTTTGTGTGGATATCCAGATGCAAAAGAATGAAGTTGGACTCCTACCTCATGCCATATACAAAATTAATTCAAAATGGATGATAGACCTAAATGTAAGAGCTAAAACTATAAAATCCTTAGACAGGAATGTAAATCTTTGTGACCTTGGATTAGGTAATGGTTTCTTGGATATGACATCGAAAACAAACAACAAAAGAAAAAAGCATATACCATGGACTTCATCAAAATTAAATACTTCTGTGTTTCAAAGGATATTTAATTAGCTTGCTAGGGCAGCTATAACAAAGTATCACAAACTGTGTGGCTCAAACAACAGAAATTTATTGTCTCACAGTTCTGGAGGCTAGAAGTCTGAAATCAAGGTTTCAGCAGGGTTGATTCCATCTGAAGTCTATGAGGAAAGGTTCTTTTCCAGGCCTCATTCCCTAGCTTATAGGTGGCTGTCTTCTCACTGTGTCTCTTTATATCATCTTCCCTCTATGCATGTCTGTCTGTGTTCAAATTTCCCCATTTTATAAGGACTCCAGTCATATTGGAGTAGGGCCTACTCTTATGACCTCATTTTAACTTTATTACCTCTGTAAAGGCCCTGTCTACAAATAAGAACACATTCTGAGGTACTGGGGGTTAGGACTCCAACACAACTTTTTCCGGGGGACATAATTCAACCCATAACACATATCAGGAAAATAAAAAGACAACCTCCAAAATGGGAGAAATTATATGCAAATCATGTCTCATAAGGGTCTAGTATCCAGAATATATAAATAACTCCTACAACTCAACAATAAAAAGACAACCCAATAAAACCACGGGCAAAGGATGTGAATAGACATTTCTCCAAAGAAGTTATACAGATAACTAATAAGCACATGAAAATATGCTTAACATCGTTAGTCATCATAAAATGCAAATCAAAACCATAAGATACTACTTCATGCCCATCAGGATGGCGAAAATAAAGACATTAACAAGTGTTAGTGAGGATGTGGAACAACGAATCCTCTTTCACTGCTGGTGGGAATGTAAAATGGTGCAACCACTTTGGAAAACAGTTTGGCAGTTCCTCAAAAACTTAAACATAGAGCTACCACGTGACCCAGCAATTCCACTTCTAGGTATGCACTAAGAAAAATAAAAACTTGTTCACACAAAAAACTTGTACACAAACATTCATACCAGCATTATTCATAATAGCAAAAAAAAAAAGTGGAAACTCAAATGTCCACCAACTGATGGATAAACAAAATGAGGTATATCCATAGAATGGAATATAATTCAGCCATAAAAAGGAACCAAGGGGCCAGCCCAGTGGCGTAGCAGTTAGGTTTGTGTGCTCCACTTCGGCAGCCTGGGGTTCGAGGGTTCGGATCCCGGGCGCAGACTGATGCACCGCTTGTCAGCCATGCTGTGGCAGCATCCCATATAAAGTAGAGGAAGATGGGCACGGATGTTAGCCCAGGGCCAATCTTCCTCAGCAAAAAAGAGGAGGATTGGCAACAGACGTTAGCTCAGGACTAATCTTCCTCACACACACACATACACAAAAGGAATGAAGTACTGACACATGCTGCAACATACATGAACCTTAAAACGTTATGCTAAGTGAAAGAAGCTGGTTACAAAAGACCACATATTGTATGATTCCATTTATATGAAACATCCAGAATAGTCTCCACAGAGACTGAAAGTAGATTAGTGGTTGCCAGGGGTTAGGAGGAAGGAGGAATGAGGAAGGACTACTAATTGGTATGGGGTTTTCTTTTTGGAGTGATGAAAATGTTAAAAAAAAAATTAGTAACGATGATTGCACAACTCTGTGACTGTATTAAGGACCACAGAATTGTATACTTTAAAAAGATAAATTATGTCTCAAGCTACTAGAGAAAAATCTAAATTGGATATCTCAAAGACATCTAAAATTCGATGTGTCCAACATCAAATTCTTGTTCTTCAGGATCAAACCTTGTCCTCTTCCTGTGCTCTCTAGAGCTTAGTGAGTGGACCACCATCCATCTACTTACACAAAATAGAAACCCCAGGGTCATGCTTGGCACCTTGTCTCTCCCTTCCCCCAGTATTAAGTCCATCCCTGAATCTTATCAATTTTACCTTGTAAATATCTCTTTAATTTTTCCACTTGTCCATATCTTCATGGGTACACCCCAAAGCCACCATCATCTCTTGTTAACCAAGCCTCTTATCTAGCCTTCTTATCTATCCACTCTTACCTCTCTTCAGTTTGCCATCCATGCAGCAGCTGGCAGTGTTGGATTGCTCAATAGACACACCAGGCATGTGCTAACTACATCAGCAAAGCAGGGCTCCAAAAAATCAAAGCAAAATTTCTTGGGAAATTTTGGTATTTTCTATCAGTTAGGATATAAAATTTCTGTAAGGAACAAAAAACCTAGCTCACACTTGCTGAGATAGTGAGAAAATGTATTATCTCACCTAACTAGTCGAGTTAGGTAGGCTCCAAGGTTAAGTTCAGCCTTCAAGTCTTGAAGCACCTATATTTTTTCTATCTTTCCATTCTGCTGCCTCCCCTCATGGTGGTAAAGTGGCGGCCAGCAGCAAATAGGCAGCATGTTCCCCTAGTCACATCCAGTGAGAGAAGGAAAATCTACTCCCCCAACAATAAGTTCTTCCCTTAGCTTGTATGAGACAAATTTAAGTTACAGGCACACCTGTGGACCAGGGAAAGGCCAAACACTTGTTGGCATGGACGGCTTAAAGTTTACCTGTGGATTGGGTGGACAGCTGAACAAAATTTGAGGATCTGCTGAGAAGGAGGAAGAGGGGGATGGATGCTTGCCCTTGCTCTAATATGACTCTTTTATGCAAAGCTTGAAATACAGGGAAGGGGCCCTCACATACTGCAGAAAGAGGAAGGTAACTTCAGCAAAGTGTCATTTACAGCATGAGTCTTCCCCTTCATATTTCAACATTCAAAACTCAAATGAACTTGGTTTTCTGTCATCTGACAGAATTTAATAATTAATTTAATAATAAATTTAATAATTAAATTAAATAATTAATTTAATTAATTAAATAATTAAATTCAAGCACAATTTAATAATTTATCTATAATTCAGTGAAGATCTTTCTAATTTTCCTTATTGCATTATGACACGGTAACGTAATGACTACTGTATGGGATCGCGTGTCGGTCACTCTTTTTCCAGTTAAAAAATATATCGAGCATCATGGCAGAGGGCCCTAACTATGGGGGTAAATACAAAGTCACAGCCTTCCTTTTTTGGGCTCTAAGCATTTTAGCCATATAGATCACAAACCTACAACTGTGCCAGCCAGCCTTAAGTGAAAAGGAAACACCTTTTAGGCACAGTTACAGGATAAGTTGAAAGACCTGAAACCATTCTTTCAAGCTAGTAGGCTTAGACACATTACAGGTAATTAAGTTATAAAAATCTGCTATATTAAAAATCACCCACATCTAACTCAGAGATAAGGGACTCTGTAATCTTTATAAAAATGAGGTTATTCACTTGAAAGTGTACATAAGTCACTAGCAAGCACTGAGGTCCAGGCAATTCATTTCCCTGTACCCATGCATGGTCGGCAGCTCCTGGAATTATACTGTGGAAGCTCTCTTGCCCTGTGTAGTCAGGATCTGTAGTTGGTCAGTTAAAGAGAAAAGTCAGTTAACATGGGGAATCAGAAAATTATAATAAATATCCTTAAAATTTTATTTTTAATTTAAAACATATACAAGTCCATTCATCCATCATTCCTTTGGTTATCAGGCTTAGGCCTCTCCTATGAGTAGGGTCTACTGACTGGGGCTGTACATAAGACATCCGTTAACACAGCAAGTAGCGTTGTCAATTTTAGTTTCAGTGGAGTGAGGATTCAAGACGCTTGTGGAGCAAACTGAGGGCAGAATTCTTCTAGATTTTGACAACCTTGTCCTCCAGCCAAACTTTAACATCTGTTTTGCCCACAGCATTCTTTTTCTTGATAAAGACATGTCTTTATCAGGTCTTTCCCAAACATTCAACTTATTGTCATAGAGATTACAGCTTTCTTCACACTCATATCTGTTTGATTTTGGTAATACTGAATTAAGTTATGTAATTATTAAGTACTATTTGCATAAACAAGTTTGGGAACTAATTACTGACTTTTGGAAAGCATACAACTCAATTAGAGAAGTGATTAGCCCATAGGGACTAGCCTAGTTAGTAGCTGTAAAAACTGGATGGGCCTTGAGCATCAGGCATATTTTTCACAGAGAACAGAGACTGGTTCAAAGGTCTGAACCATAGGAAAGCTGAATTGGTTTAAGAAACAAATCTAAATTCAGAGACTTAGCACTTAAACTCACACGAAGTTAGTGCTGAAACTTTTTTTGAGAGGAATGCCAACAAAGATTTGACCAAACCTTTCTTTGCTGGGTCTCTAGGAGGACCTGCAATGCTTCTCTGTAGGAGGATGCAATGCCCGAGCCTCCATTTGGCTGTGTTTAGTGTCACTGGGTCTACTCCTGGTGAATGCTCTGAAATATTAAAATATATCTCCCTTTGAAGGAGGCAGGAAAAGAACTGTTCCTAGTTTATGTTTAATAAAGTACTGAAGTCTAAACTAGCCTTAATAGGGGTCAGATTACTAAGGATAATAAAACTCCCCAAGAGAACCCATTGGCTAACCCATAGGGGAAAAACTATCCAGTTTCCTGGTGCCCTCTTGTGATAAAACAGCAGGCCTACAGTGGAGATTATAAAGTTTTAAGATTAAAGTGTCTGAAAGAGATATTCATTTGCCTTCATTAATGGTGGGATTGCATACTAAGAATTAGCTACCAAAATGATAAAAGTGGTGGTGCTTGAGGGTGGGCCATGGAATTAGAAGTATTTCCTCCTCACTCCCTAAAATGTCTAAAATGAAATTATATTACTTTTGTAAGTAAAAACAACAAAAACACAATTTACCACCACAGTTAATTAGTAATTTACTAGTAACTTATTAGCAATTCACAATTTACTAAGAACTAATAGTAAGTTAATAAGAAGACAGCATTTGCAGAAGGTTCTCAGATAAAGACCTTTGATGATGTCATGTGCTGTGCCCATTAATAAACAGCAGTCCTTCCTAAAGCCACTTCCCCACAGTGTGGAGACCCCTAAGAGATGGTGACAGTGCACCAGGGAGGAACCCAGGTGGAAATGGATGTGTGTACATGCTGGCGGCTTTAGAACATGAATATGGATTCTTGGATGCTCCTCTCTTCAAAAGGTGGAGCCTAATCCCCGCCTCCTGAGTGTGTGATGGACTTAGTGACTGGATTCTAACAAATAAAATAAAGTGGAAGTGATGGGGTGCACCTTGAGACTAGGTCTCTCCTTGCTTGGCTGTGAGGGAAGCTGAAGGAAGCCAGCTGCCATGGCGTGAGGATGCTCAGCGGCCCTGAAAGGCTCACGTGGTGCAGAACTGAGGCCTCCTGCCAACAGCCCTCTTGGGGGCGGATCCTCCAGCTCCACTCCAGCTTCAGGGGACTGCAGGTCTGGCTGCTGCTCGAGAGAAACCTCATGAGGGACCCTGAGCCAGAGGCCCCGGCTGAGCCACCCCTAGATTGGACCTGCAGAAACCACGTATGGTAATAAATGTGTGTTGTTGTAAGCTGCTATATTTTGGGGTTATTTCCTATACAGCATAGATCACTACAGTGTGTGTATGGATGAAGTAAAGAAGAGAGCAGTGTAAAGTACCCTTCCTAGACCCGACACTATTCACCTGGTGAAAAAGCCATCGTCTTGACCCAAGAACTATCATCAAATTGAAGGAAGATACTGTGACAAAACGGTTTCTTTCTTCTCCTGGCCCGGCTGCTACTTTTTATGTCACAAGCAGGTCAGGGTTTGTCCTACCATTTAGTGTAATTGCCTAGAATATCTCTGATGAAATTTGAGAGCAGTCTCAGTGAGATGGAGACTGTTACTAGGAGAAGGCTGGCAGCCTGGTCACGGAGAAGCCCCCAACAGTGAAGTCTGCAATAAACTGTCTGGTCTTTGGTTCTTTGTCCTGAAGAGTCAGAAACTATATTTTACCAGAATATTTAGAACTCATAGACTAAACTGACAGACTTGGGGGCAGAACTATACAAACTAAATTCACATGAGACTGATGTATAAATCAGAAAGCTTCTCTAAATGTACTATGTGCAGAATGGAATTCTGCTGTCCCCCTGAGTTCCTCCTTTTCCTGAATGATAGCTTGGAGGCCATATTAGCGATCAGAAGGTGGTTCAGTTAAGCTTGCAGTCAGAGCCCAAAGTGGCACGTCTTGAGGTATGTTCTTCTGAAGCCACAGCAAGTCTTGATAAAGTGATACTACCTGAAGGAGAGGACACTTCTGGTCACCAAATTGCTCACATCTCTTGGATTCACTACCTCGCCTCTGTGGATAACACTGTATACACACTGTCAAATTTTGTTTCTTCAAAGTCTTGGTAGGCTTCTGTTCATATTTTCTTTCCTCATATGAGTTAGTATCACCTAAAACCACAGTGTACCTGGGAAACATTAAGGCTTGTCTCACCACATGTTGATTTAATTAGTTTACTCTCTTCGGGTGTCTTATTACCAAGTTCTTGGGAGGAATCTCACTGCTGTCTTCACACCACCTGTCGAGTTCAGACCACCGGACACTTATTAGTGTATCAGAGTTTGTCCAGAGATAGTATTTTAGAACTCACACAGCATTTCAAAGGCAGTTTTGTAATTTCTGATCTTTTATCTAGAAAATGAAAAATGGATAAATAGCAGTTATCAAAAATAGGGCATTTTTGTGATGTTCTCCTTTTTAATCCACTATACGCAGTAGTACAGTTTGCTAACTTCAGTCACGAGTATTCTTACCAAAATCAAGTCATTCAAATTTGGAATGAAGGCTGATGTGTACTTGTCAGTTTCAGAAATTCAAAAGTAGTCTTTTTTTTGCTGAGGAGGATTCACCCTGAGCTAACATCTGTTGCCAATCTTCCTCTTTTTGGCTTGAGGAAGATTCGTCCTGAACTAACATCCATGCCAATCCTCCTCTATTTCGTATGTGGTTCGCCGCCACAGCATGGCTGCCGAGTGGTATAGGTCTGCACCCGGGAACTGAACCCAGGCTGCTGAAGCGGAGTATGCCAAACTTAACCGCTAGGTCACAGGGCCAGTCCCTCAAAAGTAGTTTTTACTATCCACAATTAAAAATTAAATTTCAAGAGAAAATATTTTAGTATTTAATGTCTTAGTTGTAATCAACATCAATTAATTCAAAAATTGAAAAGTATGTTCCATTAAATGTATGCACTGGAATTATTTTAAAAACTTGGAATTACAATAAAATCCTCAATATTCTGCCCATTATGAATTAGATAAATAGAATTATAAGAAGGTCAATTAGTGATTAGTAATATGCCAAAATAACTTCACAAATTTATAAATATATCAAAATCTCTTTTAGTTTCACTGTTCTCAGAAACCCAGGAATACCTCTCAATGGTCATTTACTTGTCATTTTTATCAGACAGCATTTTTTTGACTTCGTAGTCTCCTGAATATATCTTTGCCCGATTACTTTTGTTTTACTAATAAGAAAAAAAATATTTTTTTCTTGGAAAGAAGTCTAAATTAATTCAATAGCTGCTGAAATTTCACCTGAAACTTTATATAGCTACAAATCCACAAAAGGAAAAGATAAACATATTAGCTTTACTATAGCTAGTACACAATAAAAAGTATAAGAGCTATTTTGGGAAAGTTAATGCAAGTAGAAAAACCAATTGAAGTATGTTCACTAAAAGTACTGTCATCAACATTTTTATTTAGTTTAGTATACGCTAGAATATAAATACATAACAATATGCCCTTTGTTATCATGACTAGTCTTTTATATAACTAAAATTTGTAGCCAACATTTTAAATAACAAAAGAAAAATAATCTGAAAATTATCAGAAAAGGAGAAAGGATATAGGAAAACAATACATTTTAGATAAATTATAGAGGATAGTTACAATGAAAATCCATTACTTCCCTCTCTAGCTCAATTTTACAGAATAAAGTCAACAGGTATTATTCTGTGAACTGCTAAGAGTTCATAAACACTGTGGCCCTTTCAAAAGACAGCGGTCAAAGACAAACGTTATCTTGATGTCATATATTGTTCTTAGTTCTTAACTGGAGTTGAGCTTCCTTTCATAGTCTTTTTTAGGTGGTGGTAGTTTGGCAAGATTTTCATCAGGAAATCCAGCTGTAGTGTCTGGGGCTAAAAAGATATAATAATTAAGAACTGACCAGCAGAAAGCAAAGTTAAGAGTACCAGGTAGAAATGATTATCACCAGGTCGTGGAATTACAGGTGGTTTCCACTGACATGCTTTAGCTTACCTGTTTTGTTTTTTAAATTTACAATGAACATATATTAAGTTTGGTAATAAGAAGAAGCCAAAATATTTTATATATAAAATTATATACAATTCAATTTTCAACCCCACTTTTGTAGATTTCACCCCGGCTTCTAAAAAGTTAAACAGTTCCGATTATAGAGGACAACAGAAGTAAAATACCTGGAGCACACGCAGCACACAGCTGTGATCCCCCCCGATCGTCACTCTTCATATACCAGCTTTGTCCAAACTTCCCTCATTGCAAAACTCACTTGGGTAGAGAACAGTATGGACTTTTAGACTCTTTCCCTAGACACTCTGATTCAGTAAGTCCTGGGAATCCTTTTTGTAATAAGCACCTCTATGTGATCCTTATCATCAGTGAAATTGGAAAACAGTGTTGAATGCCATTATGTATGAAACTTCAGATACTCTTGCTCACTTAATTCTAATCTCCCTTCTCCAACTCCAGCTTCATTTCTCTCTTCAATCATTTTTGCTGTTATGCAGAAAGTTGGGGAAAAATACTGGATTTGTTCTTATTTCCTTTTTAGTCTATAGAAGTAATACTTGCTTATAATAATAATAGCAAAAGCCAAACTTTACAGAAACAGAATAACCCAGAAAGAACTGGAGTTTTAATTTCTGATAAAATATGGCTAAGAATCAGAGGGAAAGTGATAAGTGTCTTGAAAAGTATTTTCTTTTGCAGGGGAGGGTAGGAGGCTGGGTAACTAGAGAAATATATTTAGTGTGCCAAGCAATAAGGCTCAAAACTTCTATCAGAATGTCTTCTGTCTGAAGGAAGCCCCAAATGTCCTATCTTATTTGTCTCCTACTCCAACATGAAACTCCAAATACGTACTCTTCATTATTCTTGGTTAATAGGAGGGGATAATTTCTCGTAAACCAGGAAAATATCCAAACACACTTGCATATTCACAAGCTGTGTTTATTTTCAAGCCAACTTTGTTAGTAAACTAATAGATGGACCTGAGTTGGCTGTCCAGTATAAATTTGGTAGGGTCATTCCTTACCCTTGAACATTGATATTTTAGGAGTGAATCAATATAGTGTATAGTGTATCAATATAGTGTATACGACCCGGAGTAACACCTCTGGATTTTCTTTTCCCATAATCAATTTGTCATTGTCATCTTTGTACATACTTTTGATATTAACCACTAAATAATCCCATTGCAAATAAATTCTAGTTTTAGGAATGTTTCTGATGTTTTATTTTAATCATTTGCTTTTTAAATAGCAAACTTGCTGCCCTGTTAAAACAATTATGTGGTATTTTGGGAAAATAAGCAGCCCTAGAAAGAACTCTTGAAAGTGAGGTTCTGGGAATGTACCTGTGGTCGCTCAGTCTGCACTCGACGAAGGCAGTCTGCACCATAGATCACTGTATTCTCAGGGATAACTTCGAATGTATTCAGGTTGCAACAAGCCCCAATAATGCACCCACTTGTCAATATTACATTCCGGCCTACATACGCTGCAGTAAAAACACAGAAAGAACTGCAATTTAAGACATCAAATGATTAGAACCCTGTTTTCTAAGATGATTTAAGTACAAAAATGCGAACTGGCCTTCAGAAAAAAATGAAAGAAAATACTTCAGAGTTTGTACAGTCATGTGCCACAACATGACATTTCAATCAATGACAGACTGCATGTACGACGATAGTTCCATAAGATTAGTACTGTCTAGCCTAGGTGTGTAGTAGGCTATACCACCTAGGTTTGTGTGGGTACACCCTGTGATGTTTGCACAACAACTAAATCGCCTAACAACGCACTTCTCTGAACAATCCCTGTCATTGAGCGATGTATGACTGCACAGCATGGAGGCAGGCACCAGAGAGCATCAGATGGATTCAAAACAGACCTCTGCTGCCGGCTAGTTGTGTGACCTTGGGCAAGTCACGCAAATTCTCTGAGAAAGTCTATCTCTAAGATGGAGAAACCATCCTACTTCACAGTTTGCCGTAAAGAACACGTGAGATAGTAAATGTAAAGTGTTGAGCATAGTTTGACACATAGTAAGTATATAATAAACAGAAAGTGATGATGATAAAAATAATAATAGGTAATCTAAATTAAAACAAAAACTATTAAGTAGATTAACGAAAAGTCTAATTGTATCATTTAAAAAAGGAAGCGTTTTCTTTCATGCCAAAACCCATTATTCTAAAGAAGTCTCATCCTTCAGGTTCTTTCTGGACCTCAGTGGGACAAGCTGTTGGAGCTGCTTCCCAGCAGTGGTGGTGACTTTACATGACCCTCTGCCTAGCCCCAATTATGATCAGTAGCTTCCATTTGTTTCTGATTGGTTAGGGTAAAGTAGTCCTGAAATTTAAGAAAGCAAACTGCTGGCTAAACTCATTTTTTTTTCCTTTAATTCTACAATAACATTAATCAACTAAATTATCACTGACACTAGTTTTTAGTAGAAATATTTTTCACATCTTTCACCTGAACTTTATGGTTTAATTCAATTCTGATTTAAATGTACACAGCTGAATTTTTAATTTAATGTATTAAACACATTACTAAATCAGGTTCCTTAAAAGCAAAGAATTGTTCTCACAGCTATTTCAGTCCACTTCCAACCACGCCTTCCCTCCAAGCACACCACTCTGCCATAATTTGTACTTTGGTTGTTTTCCAGGATACCACAAAGAGAGAGGAGGTAATCACTTTTCACAACAAAATTCCAAACATAGCTTACCTTTTGATTCAATAACATTATTATCTCCCATTTTCATGGCTTGGGAATCTGTAAGCCAGAGGTAAGTAAACATTGTAAATATGTTCACCTTTTTTCTCTACTAGCTTACCATGCTCTTATCCTGCACTGGGGCAGCGGACAGAGGCATAGGAAGGCCATGCTCAGCCTGGCCAGAACTCCTCACTTGGGGCAGTCGGAAAGTAAAGTTTTAAATATAAATATCTTTAAGTACAAATAATAACTTCTATGTTTTTTAAAGAAACAAGCACCTTATACCCCAATTCTATAGTAATATATTTTCACAATTGTTTTATGAAAATTAAATCTACCTATCACCCAATCACCTAAAGACAACACTGTTAATGGTTTGAGATATCTTCATATAAATATATATAATTTCCTTTATATAACTGAGAATCAAACTGCATAAACTTTTGCATCTCACTTTATTCAGTTCACTTAAATTTGCAAAGATTATTACATACCATTAAAATCTTTAAAAACATAATTTTAAATGACTGCACTTAATGGTCCTTATAGTCCATTTTATGCTTGTAGTTTATTTAAATATTTTGCTATTGTTAAACATTTAGATTTTTTTACTCCAAATATTTTCTATTATAAAATATTTTGCTAACACCATGAAAAGATTTTACTATCTTTTAAAAGTACAAAATCAAGGAAAAGAACTGGTGACACTCCAGGGGAAAAAAACCAAACAATGAAATATTTTCATCCCCATCCACCATTTCCTTGCATCAGACAACATACTGTCAACCTAAAACTATATAGGAATCAAATGGACAGAACTGTGGTTCTTAAATTAGGAGAGAAGCTGGGATTACTCTGTTTCTGTGTCCACTGCCACTCAGTCATTGCTACCTGTCAACAAGTTGTAGCAACAGGAGCAAGATGGTACCTAAAGATGTGTGTGTGCGTGCACATGCGCACACGCCCCCGAAAAAAACATGCTTCCTTTACTCTGTTGGCCTATCCATGGAGGAGAGGGGATATTCTTTTTGATGTACTGCAAATAAGTCTTTTCAAAGAGCTGGATGGCCTAGTTCTAAAAATGTAAATTATATATTTTATTTATATATTTGTATTTTATATAATATATTTGATAGGAAAATTACAACTTCTACGGAGGAGATTTAGATATTAAAAGACAGCTGGGAATAATTTATCCTAAATTATTGAAAAGGATACAACAGCCAACTTCAAACACATTATTGGTGCCAATGATCATAGGTTTGGGTTCTGGATCTTCAGCGTCAGGGGTGATATTATCAGGATGACTAGAAAAAGAAGAGATAAATAATCAAAAAGTCAATAATGCAATAAGAAATTCTCTTGTTTTAAAATCTGGGCTCATTCTCTCAATTTTACTTCCATCAAGCTTAAAACACGCAACTATGTAAGTAATTTCTTAATCCAGGTGAATTATTTATCCTCTATGCTGGAGAAGACTTGATTCTGAGTTGGAAAAGAACTACTAAAATGTAAAGAAGTCACAGGTATGTATAGAAGGTCAGCCTTCCTTTGCTTATTTTTTAAACTCGAAGCCCAGAGGGCCTCTTCCAGGACAAAGTAAAAAAGATGCTGGCTATGACTTTTAGCTTGTTAAACTAGAAACAAAATCATGCTTAACTTGAAAATTTTCCATTCTTAATAATCAATCATTTGAGATTGTGAAACATAAACAGATATTCACATAAAATAATTATTTTATGCTGTAAGGTAGTTAGTTGAAATATTTGGAACATAAAATGTTTGTGGTCTAAGAGGAGGAAGCCATTTTAAAATGGTATTTTATCTCTGACAGTTGAGTTACTGCAGAATATAGCTATTGTTAATTGACTTACACTAAAGGTGCCAAAACATATTTTAAAAAGAAAATGCTTAATATAGTAAGAAACTCCCAAATTCTAAGTAAGCATTAAGACAAATCAATCTCTTTATCGCAGTTAAATATTTTCCCAAGTCTTTCTAACAAATTCCATACATTGTTGCTATAAATTAGGTATAAGCTTGAATTGCCTGCCAAATTTTTATCTAGAAAGTTTTACAAGTGCTTATGAAGATTTCATAGGTATTACAGTCCAGTTCACTAAGATCATGTACATGTTCTAATATTTTATTATTTTTTTAATCTTTAAAGTTTAAAAATTGCCTCTAGGACTCCAAATTTTTCAAATCTAATTCTGGGTGTTACCCCTACAAAGCATATGAAAATATATATCAGAGTTAAGTTCATGTGTCTGGGCATGAGTAATAATAACATTTTAGCCAGAACCAAGAAATCCAACCACAGACTCTCTTCGTGATAGTCAGCAGGGCCCTTGAACATTGGAGGTACTCAGGAAACGTCTGCTTGAGGAATAGAGGAGGTAGTGATACGTAAAGGGAAGATCACCACACTGACAGTCAGAGATTCTAGTCCACTGCCAATGAGCGAGCTTACCTTGGACAAGGGTCTTCCCCCATCTGGTCTTTGGTTTCCTCATTCACTAATCACTTGTGTTGAAAAAGATCCTTAATGTAATTAATCCTTAACGTAACTTAATGAAAAAGATCTCTAGTTCTAAAATAGTGTGCTTTCTAGATGTCAGTTGTAAAAGGTTCCTATAAATAGCTGAAATTAATAAAAACACTATCTGTGGTACTTAGTTCAGAGTATCTGTAAGAGTCTTACTCACGCATTTATGATAAGCGCCTGTTCTTCTATTAGGTTACCTTCGCCAATCACTATTGGCCCGGCTTCCGCAATAATTCGTGCTTTAGGGTGGATCACCGTCCTAGGTCCTGTTAAAAGTATGGTGAAAAGAAATTATTGGTGGGCGCTACCCTTTCAACAGGAGGGTAGGAGGTGACCGAGAGGCTGAGGCTGTTGGGAAGAACACCTTCTAAAGTATGTGCCAGGCACCGCACTAGGCACTTTACAAACGTTATCTCCTCAGCTGTTATCAGCAGTTAGTGCCAGCTCTCAAGCCAAGGTGAGTGGAGACAGCACAGGCTGTGGAGCCAGACAGCCCTGGCTCACCCTCTATTTGAAGCCTCTGTTATCTCAGTGGTGAAATGGGGGTGATAATATCAGTCTTGCAGGGTTGTAAGGATTAAATGACATGATGTTTGTAGACACAGTATTCTGGCACATAGTTGGCAGTAAAAATTAATTCCCTTCCTTCCTTTCCCTCAGAAAGGTAAGGCTCTCTCTGCTTACTACATTGGTGCTTTCTTATGCTTGTGAACCCATTAACACTTCCGTATGCCAGGGTACTAAAGGATTAGTTTTTTTGTTAAGTGATTAAGAGGAAATATGGGTGGGATGAAAGTCAGAAAATATGGAAACTAACCTTAGCTTTGTTACTTTGTCACCAAGCCTAACCATTGGGAGGAGGCAGAGCTTCTGTTGACTGGTCTAGGATATGACTTTAACCAGTTAGAGGTTGGAGAAGGTTAAAGGGAGGCAGTGGATGGAGCCATGTGATTACTGGAGTCCTAAGACTGCTACAGGGAGACCTGAGGCAGTGACTCCAGTCTCACCTCAGAGGGAGCAGGAAGGGGTCCCCTCACATCCACTTCATGATCAGGGTGGTGGAGGCTCTGCATTGCCTCAACGGGGACACTGATTCTGGAATGCTAACACACCCCCTCGCCTGGCTTTCATTTACCCAAAGGCCTAGCATTTTGGTGATAATGAAACCACTGATGAGAAAACCAAACCTCATTTTAGCCTCTCCCTCCAACACTATCCACCCAGCCCCAATACAGAGGCTACTTTCATTGGTAAACAAGGGGACAGGAAAGCAACTCAGAAAGTAAGAGAGGGTGGGTAGAAGTGTTGACAGATGGTGGGGAGGGAGTCAGGAAGATGACATAGTCCATGAAATTCAGTATTCAGTTGTATGAATTGTTAATTTATTCAATAATCATTATCTGCTTGTGACAGGCAAGATGCAATGCTGTATGTTATAGGGAAATAAAAAGAAATATATGCTACTTTTGCCCCTTTGAGCTTGTTTATCTTGAAAACTGGGAATATTTAATACACTCACTCACAAATGTATCAAATAAGGAGGTGTTCCCAGTGCCCAGAGAATTGGAAGGAACCTCAGTGCAGCTTATTTTTTCCTAACAATGAAGAGCTGGCGACTGATAAAGAGGGTGGGGCCCACGACAGGATGCACAAAGCACACACAGTCTGGTAAGAAATAACATGAGAGTAGCTTTGTTATTTCTGTCACCGCTGGCTCCCCAAATCCTCCGCTGCTAAAGTTAAATTTCGCTGGCAAATTCTCCTATTCAGGAAAGGAGATTTCAGGAGAGAAGATGGGATCTCTTGGATCCCTGAGAGGCTTCTCAAGTTGACCACGACTGTGAACACGTGGGCCTTTTTTCTTTGTTAAAAAAATACACACAAATACATTTATAAAAGGAACACATGCTCATTACAAAAAATTCAAACACAGCAAAAAGTGAAAGATCCTCTCCTCACGCTAATCCCATTCCCTAGAGGTAACTATCCTTAGAAGTTTGGGGTATATTATTTCAGACTTAAGTACTACTGTACACTTAAGATCTGTAAATATCACTGTATATCACATATATTTCATTAGAAAGTTAAAAAATATATTAACTTGGAAAAAAAATGTAGATTACAAGCACATACCTTTTTTTAAAACCAAGGAATAGTAATTACTATTCTGCAATTGTTTTTTTCACCTAATAAGTCACGGCGATTTTTCCATAAAAGTATATCTAGCTAGCTATTTTTTTAATGGCTGAACAGTATTTCACATATTAATATACCATAATTTATTTAACCAATCCCTTAATAATGGGCATTTAGATGTTACTACTTTTGGGGGAGAAAACAGCTAAACAATGCTGAAGCAAACACTGGATTCCCTTGAAATGAGAAATTTCTTACAGGTCTTCCAGCTGTGGGAACCAATTTAAATCTGTAGTTTGCACAATACCATATTTACATTTTACTTCAAAATATTCTATGATAAAGGACACAACCTCTCTATTTTAGGTTCTTTGTAATTAAAGCCCCAGCTAGCACCCCACCCCTTGTCTAGAAAGTCTAGACTCTGGCCTCTTATTAGTTAAAGGCTACGTGCTTATTCTCTCAAAGGTCTCAGTTTTCTCATCTGTAAAAACATGAGATCTATAACAACCTACCTCATTGGGTAGAAGCGTGGATTATATGAAATGATATTTGAAACGGCGATCATGGGGTCTAGCCCATACTTCTTAAAAATGGGAGATTCATCACTATCTGACACTAAGAGCTAACAAATAACTTCATCATAGTAGGCAAAGTAACTCCTTCTGGTCTGAGAAACAGAAGAAAAGGGTCTGCTTGACTCCTCTACTCAGGTATCAGGGTAATATCCTCTTCTAACTGGGGGGAAAATTCCACACCTTACTGTAAGATAGTAAAAAAGATTAATAACTATATTTTCCATACTAGCATTAAAAATCTTAGGAGGAAGAGATCACGGCTGCAGTAGAAAGCAGATCCTTTGCCACTGCTAGATAAGTAGCCAGAGGCGCTAGCTCTTCTGTCCTCAAGCAGCAGCTTTTGACTATAAGCAGACTCGCAAGAAGCTACCTGAGAACAGACTAGTAAGAAAAAGCTACCACTGGGACCTGTGTTTCTATATAAGTTTCTCTAAAGCGTAGCTTTAAAAACAATTCATTTTTCCCTTTTAAAAATGATAGTATTATATAATTAACATGTATTAATGTTAATTATACAAAAAACAAACAAACACATTTAAAAAAAATTAAACTAATCCCAAGTCACATATCTTCTTACACAATATTTAAAAATAATGCCTGAGCTATTTTAACTAGCTTTATTATTATTTTTATCATTATTAATAAGTTAGTAAACAACTGGAAAACTCCTGGTGAGAAATCTGAGGGCCTTGCCCTGGGTCCGGTATTAGCACCAGCTTCCGTGAGACCTGTGTTTAAGACGCCGGCTCCACCTGGTGGCAGAATTGCCAAACTACAAGTCCTGGTGTTTCAGGGCTGAAATGACGTAAAAAGTGAGTATTAACTTTGAGTTGTGGAGTAACAGCAAATATCCCGGGCGACAACAAACTGAATGGTCCCCCTAAACCTCTTGCAGGTCTTTTGTGGGCAGAGACTAGAGAGGTCAGTATACACGAACTTCAGTATACGTGGCTGCTGAGACTTGGGTTTGTGAACTTCCTAAAGGAAGACCTGCTTCAGGTGAGTGAGGCTCACAGCGGCTTTGCACTGTCGGTGCTGGACCTCGGCACCGGGGAGCCCAGCAACCGAGCACTATTCCAAGATCCGGGCAGTGACAGCACACTGAAACGTGGGCACAGTTTGTTCCACACTTTTCTGCATGCAAGAAGCACTTTTACCTAGAATGGGTCTGAATGCAAACCAGGTTTAAGGGTCTTGGGGTTAAAATGCTTCAAAAATAAAAATCTGTCACCATGGAAAGTTTTTTTTAAAAAGGCTGTTGTGAACTTCTTGGAGCTCTTTCTGGCAGGCTAGTTTGTATATTTTCTTACCAAATGTGCTGAAACCCTATTTGGCTTATCTCCTTGTTTGGATAAATGTGTCTAGAGTTGGAGCTGCCTCACTGGCTGATGACTAATTTTTCTAAATGGTTGGCTGGCCTTGACACAACATAGCCAAAAAGACATTCCTTCCATCAAATTTCCATTCCCGTCATTTGGTAAAGGACATTTTTCCTGTTTATCTTTGCCACAGAAAGCAATCGTTATGTACATTTTCATATGTCAATAAATAGTTCAAAAAGCCACAAGCTCTCTTTTGAAAATTAAAACAATTCCTTTGGCCTGTGAGCTGAAGTATCTGTAAGAACTGCTTTATATTCGATGATTTTCTCAAGTCAAAGCCACTGTGCTGCCTTGTTGAAAAGATTTCCACAATAAAAAGGATGCTTTTGATTTATATTAAAAACTCTAATGGAGAGAAAGAATAAGTGGGACAAAGTGCTTCCATCGCAAAGCTTTTCCATTGTGCCCAGTTCTGCCTTCACATGTGATGTCCCGACCAAGCCCTGCCCTACCACCAGGAGACTGCGTTTCACCCTATAATAGCACTACAGAACTGGGCTTAGAGGTACCTTTCTGAAATGTTTTTCAGCCTTCAAAACAAAATTTACAGGAAATAATGTATGGCCCAAGAATCAAGGCAGCCTAATTAAAAACAGGCTTGATACTATGAAACCTTATTTACCCAAATTATAACTAACAAGAGAGCTGTTATTTTTCCCAAGGTCTGTTTCCTAGCAGCCTCCAATGAAAGGGGTCAGGCTTCGGCAGTCTCAAGTCATAGGGTTTCTGGGTAAGGACAATACTTCAAAGCTTTTGACTAGTTTCTTTGATAAACCAAATACCTACTTTTCTAGGAAAATAGAAGATTAGGTTCAGAGTGCTACTACATTGAAACAAAGCAAAGGAAAAATTACTTTCTTGCCGAAATACTTCAGAATGGAATAATTTGGTAAGAGTATAACCAATTAGGGGATGGAAAGTTAAGCATAACATCCTGAAAAATCTATTAATTAAACTACACTTCAGTTTATTGCTACTTAACCCAGAAAACAGAGCTTATTAAGTGCTCAAATCTCCACATCCATAGCATAACAGAAAAAGACTTTAGTTATTCCAGTAAATTAAGCAAAAACAAAAACAATAAAAACCATAAATTGAAAAATAAAACATGGTGGGGAGAGTGAGTTTTAATGATAACTTATCTCGACTGTCTGTTGTGACTTAACTTTATATCTCCCAGCAGCTTTTTAATGATGTATTACATCAGAAAAATGAATTAATAGTAGCCAAAAGATTAGAGATATTTTATAAGAAATGTAACAATGATAGAAATGACTATCTAAATACCAATTCTGAGCAAATTTTATTGAGTTAAAAAACTGGGTCAAAAATAAACATAACAAATATTAACTTAGATCCATTCGATGATAAACTTCAAATTGCTAATTAAAAAAAAATTATTACCACTTTTCTTTTTTTTTTTGCTGAGGCAGATTAGCCCTGAGCTAACATCTGTGCCAGTCTTCCTCCACTTTATATGTGGGTTGCTGCCATAGCATGGCTGACGAGTGGTGTAGGTCTGCACCTGGGATCCAAACCTGCAAACCCGGGCTGCTGAAGCGGAGTGCACCAAACTTAACCACTATGCCCCAGGGCTGGCCCCTTATTACCACTTCTTATGCTATTCCATCATTGAAAATCTGTGTTGAACTGTCATTTTATATTTTAACCATCAGAGCTGTGCACTATCAGCTAGTGGTCAAAAGCTATATGGAAAGTAGACAAATACTGTATATCTTTACATAATTTCAACATTTAGGGAAGGTTGGAGGATAATAGGGATAAAGAAAGTGGAGGAGCACAGAGTAATGAAAGACAGAGGGAGAAACAGAAAAGTGAGTGCTGACCTCCATGCCCCAATCTTACACTATGGTGGACTTCCCCTTTTCATAGGATAAAGCCTTTACTGCTATTCTAGAAAAGCTTCTGCAAATAACAGGTGTTATTTCAAATCTGAAATACAGACACACACAATGTATACCTGAATGTACATTTATGCCTATAGAGATATCTATTATATAGTACATGTTGTATACTTTTGTTTAAAATGGGAAGTACAAATGAAAGGGAAAGTTTATATAGTTAGCTACTCTATTTTAGTCTTACTTTTCTTCTAATTATAGAATATGTTGTGAGCTAATCTTAGCATGTTATTCCTCAAATCATGATGAGAACCATAAAAATACCAGAATAAAAATAATGCAGAAGAGCATTTTGATAAACACGGGGCTGTCATAATTTCTCCTCATAAAAAGTTTGCAAGTGGTTTAAGAATTAACAAAGAGTTAGCATACCACTGAAAAGAAACAGTCACCTTCTAAACTTTGAAGTTCTGTCAATTTAAAACAATTAAATAAATCCAACCTGGCAAATTCCTAATAATGTTCCATAATACTGGCACGATCTTCATTAGTTTTATAAGACATGGTGCCTAAATTGCTTGTAGGCTTAGACTTATTAAAATTTACCATTTTTTTTTTCTATTAGCGATTCTGTTAGTATAAAGGAACAAGGCATATTTTCTCTCTGAAAATGTACTTTCTTCACTGGGAGCTCTACTCCGGTAACATGCAGCTGCTAGTAAGGATGGGCTCACGTTAATAAAGCTGCAAGGGCACCATATCTAGGGAAAACATGTAAAAGAACTAGTGGCTAAAATGTGAGTTTGGGGGAACTTAACCATGTTCATATAAGCAAGTTGCTACATGTTAGATTGTTCATGTGATTTAAACGGACTGACCGCTAGCAAGGCTACACTGATAAGATTTAACAGTGCGATTAGCCAACATTTATAGAGTGCTTATTACTTGCTAGGTATCGGGCAATGACTTTCACAAATATTCTTATTTAATCCTTCAAAAACCTATGAGGTAGGCACTCCTATTTTGCATGTGACAGAAACTGCTAATTGCCACCAGATCTCCATTCTTCCCTTTTTCCTTGTAACAGAACCCTATTTTATTGGGGTCAGCAATGTGCCCAGCTCAGACTACATGTCCCAGCCTTCCCTGCAGCTAGATGTGTCCATGAGACTAAGTCCAAGGCATCAGACACACAAAGGGTTGTGTGGAACTTTCAGGAAGACTATTTAAACGGAGCTGACTCAACTGGGAGGTGTACCCTTTTTTTTCCACTCCTCCCCTTTCTTATCCAAGACCATTCTTGGTGCTCTAGCCATCCCATCCTGGCCTCCAAGGCTGGAGCTCCTGGACAATCAACTGACCAGCCCTAAACTGCCTACCTCTAGACTTTTTATGTAAGAGAATAAACAGGTGGCATGTTTAAGCCACTCCTACATGCAACTGAACGTAATCCTGATGCACACAATTACACAGATGGGGAAAATGGAGGTGAGTGAGGTTAAGTATTATGTGGAAGGTAACCTGGCAGGTAAAGAGCAAGGATGCTAACCCAGGTCTATCAGACTCCATGGTACACGCTCTTAATAACTATCCAGTAGAATGTAAGCTGCACGAAGGCAGTACCTTCCTCTGCAGTGTTTACTGCTGTGTGCTATGCACGGTGTCTGGCGTATAGTAGGTACACAATAGATGTCTCTCGAATAAATGAACGACCTTATTATATTGCCCCATTAGTTTATCAGATAAGAGTTTAAAAATAGACTCTATCACACTAAATTCTTTTAGAAATATTAAACACTTATGGAAGAAATACATTGTTTTGTCAATAACATTAGGACATCAGTGAAACAAACATAGAATACTAATTAATTGTAAAGCACTGAAATAAATTAAATCACATCAATTCTTGAGAAACAACACTAATAAATGATTTTCTTACCTATAGTTACATCACCTCTGATTTCACTTTCCACACAGACAACTGCTCCAGGAGCAATCTTCACACTATAGGAAGAAAAAGGTAACATTCATCATGGGTAAGGTTTATAAATATTGTTATAGAAGCTATCCTGACACTGCAGTGAGAAAAAATTGATGAAAATGAAAAGTAAATTATAAGAGGGTAAGGTTTAATATATTATAAATTTCTCAGGTGGCATACTATCCACCACTAAAATCTCATATGATGCTTTATTAAAATGCTTGAGAAGAAGAGAGACGTTGGATTCTTTTCACACCAGCATTGTTTTTAAATAGCAAAAAGCTGAAAACAACCTAGATATCCATTAGTAGAGGACTGGTTAATAAATTATGGTACACTATGGACTAATACACAGTCATAAAAAAGAATGAATAATCCTTTATGTAAAAGATTTGGAATGATCTCCAAGCTATACTGAAGATGGACAGTATATAATGTGCCACTATTTTTGTAAAAAGGAGGAAAAAGAATGTATGTTCAAAATATTTAACAATCAGCAAGGTAATATTAACAGAAATCAATGTAGAAACTTAAAATTTACAAATACTCCTATTTATTCTCTAACTATATATATTATAGAACTGCTTATCAAGTGACATAAATTGTACGGCAAATTGTTCAAAGAAATAATTTCCAAATAATTTATTGATGCTTTTTGATATTCTGTGATCTTTCGACACAGCTGAATCTAGCTAAATGCTGCCCTAGCCATGAGCTGACATGAACAACTGCACCAAATGACTTCCCCATTAAATTGATAATCATTAGATAACTTGCTCTCATTAAGTAAAAAATTCTTCTTAGTAGTAATGATATTATCATGGTGTTGAAATATGTAATTTTATTAAGACCTAGTCAAATAAATTAGGCTTTATAAAACGCCTTTTGTTTTAGACCTTATTTCCCATCCCAATTTTCCATTCCTTCAGCCTCCCTCTATGACTTTTTTAATGAAAAGAGCATTATCTTTTTTTTATGAAAAGAGCATTTAATTTGTCAAGGACAAGTGAGGATAGGAGCGAGTCACAAGCGCCCCTCTGTCTTCAGTTTTATGCCTAAGGGAGAGGCCCCACGCAGTCTGTATCACAATCAGCATACTTCCCCGTGAGGAGGAAAAAATTAAATTCACCACTAGACCAACTAAAACGTGGTCCAAACATCTCCATGTGAATTCCACTGCACCTCGGAGTGCTGGGGCGGAGGGGGAGCAGGCAGCTGGGAGAAGGCAGAGACTCAAAACTCTTAAAATAAGAAGTCAACCCCACCTTCATCTCCACTGTACACTACTGTATACTGTCCATAATATTCATAGTAGATCTATTCCTCTTCAGCTTATGGAAAAAGATTGCAGTTACCTGCCTAAATGAAAAATCTAAATTTTAATTTATGGCACAAGAAACAATGTCGGTTTTCTTTTTCAAAAAGTGTCAGTAGAGGGTGCTCGACACCGCAGCTTTTGGAGACAGGTGAACTTATGTTTCTCATCCAGGCCGTTCCTCTCCACCAACAGTGCCCAGCAATGAAGACTGCTGGAGAAGCCACAACCCCTGTGCTCACACGTTTGCTAAGGAGCTTGCCCACGCTGGGCAGAACGGCTCCAACGGTTCCAGTCCGGGTGCGGCCCCCTTTTTGACAAGCGACCGTGCCTCAGTTTACACAAACACACAGCGGCCGGGACAGGCGGGCAGGGACTGGGGTACAGCCAGCACAGGCGGGTGTCCCGGAGCACAGGGCCGAGAACGCAGCTACAGGCCGCGGCGGACGCCGCCCCGAGCGCAGCAGAATGGAGGGATGCGGGGGACCCTCTGTGTACCGGGAAGGGGGCGACGCCGTTCTCCCCTCGCAGCCCCGCCCGGAGACCCCTTCCGCGCAGGCGCGCTGCGGAGAAGGGATGGCCAGGTGGCGCTGGGACGGAACAAAAACCTTCCCGGCGCCGATTCCGCGTCCCTTCCCATTCCCCCTCCGTCGCCTCCTCCCTCAGCGGACGCCAGGTCCGGGCCTCAGGAACCATCTAGGCCGAGCGCCCGGGATAAGACACCATCTCGGTCCCCACCACTGGCGACCAGGAACACGTCCACGCCTGCGGAGAGTACAGAATAGGCTTTTCTCAAACAGCACACCCACCTCTTCTGAGTCTTCTCCGCCATGGTTTGGCCCCCGTCTCCAGTGGGAGCCGAGATCGACACAACCGCCTGGGGAAAGCGATGATCTCTACAAGCGATTGGAGAGCCTGGCTGGAGTGGGAGGAGGCGGAGCCGGGTGGGTGGGGCCTACCCGTGGGGGCGGGGCTGGGGGCGGGGTCGACGCGGGTTCGCGGAGGCTCCACTGGCCCAGTGGGCCGCACTGTGCAAGGGGGCGGTGCGCGCTCGCGCGCCAATGTTAGCACAGTCCGGGGGTCAATAAACTGGGATTTAGAACAGCTGTTTAGTTCAAGCCAACGCACCTCACTGTGACCTCATTATACCTTACCGTTCATTTTCAGCCTCCTTTACGGTCTCTACTCCTTAAGATTCCTCCTGCTAGGCCTTGGGCCCTTTTCCCCAATCAGTATGAGCTCATCTCTTCCTGGGTGAGCGCTTCATTCCCATCAATTAAGTACCCTCTCTCTGCTGGCTTCCTCAGGTTAATATCTCTAGTTCTGTCCTCCTTGCCGAGCTTCACCCTGATTACTCGATCGCCTACTTGACATCTCCCCTTGGGTGCCTCCAAGTCTTATCGAACCTAAAACGTCTAGAACGGAGCTTTCGTTTTACGCACTCGCCCTCTCTCCATCTCAGTAAAGGAATCCACAATTCACCCAGCTGCTCAAGCCAGAAACTCGAGTCATCCTAGGCACTTTTCACCTCTCCATATATAATTTGCTGGCAAGTTCTGCTGGTCCTAAATTTGGAGTCTCATTCTTCCACTTTTTACCATTTACTCTACCACCTCTCTAAACTAATCTCAGCTGCCATCTCTCCCCTGTTGTCTGCTCCTTCTACCCTTGACCTCTAATGTCATGCCCCCATCCTCGCCCCCCACCCCGCATCCAAGCCATTCTCCTGTAGCCAAAATCATCCTTTAAAAACAAAATCTAGGGCCAGCCCTGGATGTGCAGGGCTCGGGAGCTGGACTCTAGTGGCCAAGAGATGGCCTGTTGTTCTTGTCTCTAGGCAGTGTCCCCTGTATTTCTTGCCCACACCCCAAAGAAAAGCTTCTCTTTAGGCGTTTCCTCTCCACACTTTAGCTTCCTTAAAACCTTTTTAACTCTAGCAAGTATGTACTGAGTACATCGTATGTGCCCAGTGCCAATCTATGGGCCCAGAGATACAGCAATAAACAGAGAAAGTGCCTCCCTTGTAGAACTCACATTATAGCAGGGGATGGGCAATAGACAAATCGAGAAATAGTTATATAAGGGGTGATGAGAGGTACTATGAAAAAAAAAAGTAGCACAAGAAGGACAGTGGTGGTTGGGAGGGGGAATCTTCTTCTTTGGGAACCCACCTCCCTTCCTCATGCCCCTGGTCTTGGTCCCCCTCCCCAGTCCAGTGAATTGTCTGTCCACAAAGGGAAAATGAGATTTTTTTCCTTAACTTAGCGAAGAAAATATGACAGCCAGATGACTGGAAAGGCAAATAACGTGGTATGTAAACTAAACAAAGCCAGGACTTCTGAAAGCGATGTTTTTCCTACATTATTAAGTAATGTAATACCAAAATGCGTTTTGGTTTCTATAGTGCAGTTAGTTCCCTTTATCAGAAAGTCAACTTTTATGCTGCCTATCTCCAGTGCTTGTTTGCCTTTTGCTCACCCAGGCCTTCCTAAACCGTATAAAAAGATCAAAGGGACCCTGGTTGAGGTTTCTCTTGCAGAAAGGCACCAGTTACGGACCCTGGAAAGGACAGCATCTTTTGTTCCAGTTCATGATGGATGGGCTTCAGCTGTTCTTCTTCCAGCCTGTATCACTTTATCAAGGGGCTGCTTTTCCTTTTGCACTTCTATTTAATTATCTTTGCACTCTGGATTCATTTTCCACTCATGCCAGGTAGGTTTGATGGCTAATTTTGCTCTTGCATCTATGAACACCATCGTAGGCCAAAAAGCACAAATTGGAGCGCAGATGTGAATATTAAATATTAATGATGCTGGTTGTTGTAAAGTTATTATCACTGCCACTGACATTGATTGCTGGGTCATGAATATCTCTAATAGAGTGAAACAGAACTGGAAATTGACATCATGTCTGCATTGACTCAGAGTTTGGTAGGTTTACATTTAGTGGGAAAAGGATAAAAATAAACTCTGGGGAGAAATGAATGTTGAGATGGTACGGGAATTCCCCAAATGGATACATCTATACACCCGCCATATGTCCTAGATGTTCTTGAACAGTCCTGGTTTCATGGAATTTTATCATTATCAATAAAATTAAAATTTATTAAATATATAACTAAATGGGATTTTTAAAATGCCTTTGTATGATTTCTCAGAGAAATGAAATGTCAAAACAAATTTTTTTAGATTAGCTATATCTCAGTCTAAGGTTCAAAAATTATTGTCACTAGAGATTTGATAACTTGATTGAAATGATTTTTTTGGTAGCTAATAAACTCAACACATTAGAGACAGTTTCTATTTTTAAGAAAGTTTTATGGAATATCCTTTTGTAAAGTGAAAATCCATTGCCAGAGGACTACTTCCTAATAATCCCTTTAATCTTGGAAATTAGGATTTTTGTACATTGAAGATTCTTAAGTAAAATCTAGCTGTATCTAACATTCAGTTAGGATTGCTGAGTTTGATTAAACTATGGTATGTTACTACATGTTCACAACTGGTTGACGGCCTTTAGCTTCATTTAGTAGATGGGGGTGGCAGTTGTCAAAAAATTTCCTATGGAGAGCCAGCCCTGATGGCCTAGTGGTTAAGGTTCAGTGCTCTCATTGCTTCAGTGGCCCGGTTTCATTTCCTGGTCATGGAACCACACCATCCGTCAGTTGCCATGCTGTGGCAGTGGCTCACATAGAAGAACTAGAAGGACTTACAACTAGGATACACAACCATGCATTGGGGCTTTGGGGAGGAAAAAAAAAAAAGAGGAAGTTTGGCAACAGATGTTAGCTCAGGGCAAATCCTCCCCCCACAAAAAAAATTTCCTATTGAGAAAGAATCATAAACAATAAAGCAAAACAAGGGCAAAAATAAGGGTTCATTCCTATGGATCAAGATTGCTGGCTTTGGTGTCAGCCTGGCAAGTCCTGGATCCCTTACTTCTCAAGTTTCCTTGTGTATGTGAAGAAATTCTCTCCAAGTTTATCTGTAAAATGGAAATAATAATGCCTATCTCGTGGGGTTATTTTAAGGATTAAATAAAGATATTTCTTATAAAGGGATTATTAACACAATGCCCAGAATAAAATAAGCATCCATAAATAATGCATCCTACATTGTACATGTATAGACATTTTAGTGTTTACAAACCCCTAGGGCAGTTGCCTCTGGCTGGAGGGTTGCTTCAGGCTTCCACTTCTGCTGTTTAAGGAATAAGTGTTTCCCCTTATTTTCCCATGGCAGGGAAGTGAAGGCTTGGACCACAGAGTTAATTGGGGTGGCTGGCTCAAAGAGAAGCACAGGAATGTCCCAGAGCCTGTGTAATAGAGCTTGTCACACAGAGGCGCCTACCAGTCTCCCCAAGAAAGTAATTCTTGCCAACGCGTGCGCGTCACTCTGCCTTGGAGCCCTAATATACGCCTGCCTTGTGACAGTCAAGAGGATGTAGGCCTCTTTGACTCAATTTTCCTGTTCCTGTGTCCGTGTTTCACATCTTTCTTGACCTCTTCATTCAGGTTTATTAATTTGGCACCAAGCAAAAAACAAACAAACCGACTTCCATATGCTATGGAAAGAAGAACCGAGTCCTAATCATGTGAGTTCTCCCGGGTCTCTGCAGATCCTCGGGGCATCTACTGGCTTCCGAGGGAGGCAGGCTCCACAAACCACTTCACTGATGTGGGTATTTTACAACATTAACAACACTAACTCATAAGATTTACAGTGCAGTAGAGAGGATTAAGGGCAGATGTAAAGATTTTCTAATTGAGTTTTCAAACACTTACCAAAGGTGTTGAGTCTCCTTTCTCTCTCTCTTCCTCAGTCCAGTGGTTCAGGGCGGTACAACCCTGTGAAAAGGAGAAACTCATCTCGATGAGACGATGTCTGAAGAGCTCTCCTAGATCCCCGACACCAGATTCATATCACTTTTCAGTCAGGCAGCATACCGCTAGAGTTTTAAGATGTCCCTACTAGGAAGCCTTCTGGACCTGTCACCTATACGATTGTTAGGGACAGATGTTGTTCCTGTTGGAATGGCAGACGTTCAAGAGAGGTTTCCAGGGTCACGAAGGCGGGAATCAAGATTTGTGTCCTGAGGTAGTCATTTACAAATGGATTCTGGCTCTTTCTCCCATGGTTCTATCCTTCAGAAGAACAAAAGGAAGACTTTGGAGTGATAATAGTATGACTTCTTTAGACGTTATATGGGACTATCTCGACTGGGTTACCCAGCATGACATCTGAAGTGACTCGTCTGTCGCACTGTTCTAAGTCAGTCTCCCGGGTTGTCTTTCTCTTTCAGGTACCTCTTTCTCCTGGCTGGAGGAGGCGCCCTGGCCTTGGCTGCTATGGGTCCCTTCGCTGTGCTTGTCTTCATCCCCACTCTGTGTGCCGTGGTTCTGATCTACTCACTCGGCCCACAGGAAGTCCACAGGTGGACTTTCTTCTTTCAGATGAGCTGGCAGACGCTGTGTCACCTGGGTCTGCACTATACTGAGTATTATCTGCAAGAACCTCCTTCCATGAGGTAAGGCGGTCAGCTCATTTGGTTGTACTGAGCTGACCCAGGGTTTGCTTGCCCCGTGGTGGTTGTGGAGAGAACCTGGGTGTGGAGTGTGAATCAGAATTCTTCCACATGGGAGCAGTGTGACCTTGAGCAGGTCATTTAACCTCTTTCATTCTCAATTTCTTTTTCTGGAAAAAAAAGTGTGTGTGTAACAATACCTATCTGGCAAGACTTTTAGGTTAGGGATAATGAATATAAATGTAATTATATGACTACTAATAACCACCGTATGTTGTCTGTGTAGCACAGTGTCTGACTCTTAGCTGTATTTATTGTTGTGCCTGAGAAGGGGGCTGAACCAGGAGTCCCAGGGCCCACAGCTGAGGTCTGTCTGGAAGTGACTAAGTGCAGTTTGCTCACCTCAGTGTGGGTGGTTTAGACACAGCCAGCAGCCTCTTCTTCCCTTGAGCAGGACAGGGAAGGTATAAATCTACTGTAAACGTTTGCTGCCTTCCCATAGCACCTGCTGTGCAAAAGTTTAATTTTCATTGAGACTCAGCTGTTCCATCCCCGTGGGAAGAAAGGTAGTCACCCAATCTAGGAGAAAAAAAATCAGGTGCTAATTACAGTCTAGAGAAGTGTTGTCACGAGTCAGTGAGATCACCAAGATTAGCGGGAAACAGGTATCTCTGTGATCTTGAGGCCTAGTGTTCCTGGCTCCCTCTGTTATCACGGTTGGCATGGGTCCGTGATCAGTCGGAGAACTGGGGCTGTGGCCTGTCAAAGTGGGTCGCCTGAGTCTAGCCTGCCATTGTTCACTCACTTTGCCATCCCAACCACACCCAGAATCCTTTTCTTTATTCTATTTTCACCAAAGTCTTCAGGACTCTCTTCTCTGAAGAAAAGGCAAGATGGCAGGTGGGTAGGGAGTGGGGAGAACTGACAGGGATGAATTAGGATTTCAGTAGGAAGCCGGGACCTGAGAGGTGCTGGAGGAGCAGGTTGAACAGGATCTGGCTCCATGGGACGAAGGCTGAGCCAGAGCTGAAATGGGAAGATGTGTTAGTTTGCTCTGGCTGTCATAACAAAGTACCTTGGGCCAGGTAGCTTAAACAACAGAAATTTACTTCCTCTGGAAGCTGCATGTCCAAGATCAAATTGCTAATGACTCAGCTCACACCCTGAACCCCTAGCGTGACTCACCGTTCCTCAGTGCAAATCTCAAAGCCTGCAGAATCTTATAGTCAGGGACTGGTTCATACTTAAGTTCTTCAACTTCCTATAATCTCTTTACACTTTTTGTTTCTTCTATGGCAAATTTCTCCCAGGTCCCTGGTCCTAATCTTTATAAACCCTTCTTAGAAATGTTATCATCAGTATTTTCCTACAATATTCCTTGTCATTCTTTCATTTGCCTCTCTGACTAATGATTAATTTCCCCATTTGCCTTTTGATCCTGCCCAGAGTAGCCTGTGGTTTGGGATGAATCCAAGTCTTTGTGGGGGCGCTGCAGGCCGTGAGATTAATCGCAATTGTTCAGAGCCACCCATGTGCTGTGGGGTCATGTGTGAGAGACTGGAATGGGATGAAATAGATATGGAGTGTTTTTACGTTAAAAAAAAAATCTCTTTCAGGTTCTGCCTCACTCTTTCTTCCCTCATGCTCTTGACCCAGAGGGTCACGTCCCTGTCTCTGGACATTTGTGAAGGGAAAGTGGCAGCAGCATCAGGAGACATCAGGAGCAGGAGCTCTTTGTCTGAGCATCTGTGTAAGGCACTGCCCTATTTCAGCTACTTGCTCTTTTTTCCTGCTCTCCTAGGAGGCCCTCTGTGTTCCTTCCAGAGATTTCAGGCTCTTATTCAGGGGTCCAGCAATTTGTGTCCCCGGCAGTCTTTCAGGGCTCTGACCTGGAGGGGTCTGCAGATTCTGGGACTAGAATGCCTAAAGTTGGTCATGAGGGCAATGGTGAGTGCAGGAGTGGGACTGACTGACTGCCGGCAACTCCAGTGCGTCTATGTCACGTGGTCCATAGCCGGGCTCTTCAAACTCACCTACTACTCCCACTGGATCCTGGATGACTCCCTCCTGCATGCAGCAGGCTTTGGGGCTGAGTCTGGTCAGAGCCCTGGTGAGGAGGGATACATCCCTGATGCGGACATCTGGACACTGGAAACAACCCACAGGATATCCCAGTTCGCGAGAAAGTGGAACCAAAGCACAGCTCGGTGGCTCAGACGCCTCATATTCCAGCACAGCAGGGGCTGGCCATTGCTGCAGACATTTGCTTTCTCTGCCTGGTGGCATGGACTCCATCCAGGGCAGGTGTTTGGTTTCCTCTGCTGGGCTGTGATGGTGGAAGCGGACTACCTGATTCACACCTTTGCCAAACTGTTTATCAGAACCTGGCCGATGAGGCTGCTCTACAGAATGCTCACCTGGGCCCACACCCAGCTCATTGTTGCCTATATAATGCTGGCCGTGGAGCTCAGGAGCCTCTCCTCCCTCTGGCTGCTGTGTAATTCTTACAACAGTGTCTTTCCCATGGTGTACTGTATTTTGCTTTTTCTATTAGCGAAGAGAAAGCACAAATTTAACTGACATCTTTCCCCGGCCTTCGACTTACACATCTATGAAACAGAGTTTAGAAGGTGCCAGATGGTGCATTGATGATGCGTATGTTTGAACTTTTCCATAATAAAAGTGTTTTCAAAGTACTGGAATGTATATACCTGATGACTTGCCATAGAAGTTTGTGTATCTGCTTTAACAAGCTATTATACTGGTACTGAGGATTCAAAAAAGACAAAGACATGGTTTCTTCCCTCAGGGTCTACAGTTTAGATGTGGAAGCAAAGTTTAAGTAAAGCAATACATAAAAACATACTGTAAACCAAATGGCAAATGGTTTATACATGGACATCCAAAAATCAAGTGTCCAACTGGTCCCCTGGATCCTGGAATGGGAGTTTAGCAAGACAAAAATGACAACAAAACAAAACCTAAATCATATTATCATATTGGTTTGTTACATGAACTGGAGACTCATCCCTATCCACAATTTGAAAAATTTGCTCTAAAAATGGAAAGGTTGATATTATCTCAGAGATACGTTAATAAACTGAAAATCCAGCTAAGACTTGATAACCACTTACATAATTGTTAAATAAAAAACTGACTCATGGAATATGTCACCTGAAGAGACCAATAACAAGAAGTAAACACTGTTTTAGTACGGCTTTGAGGGTCTGGTTCCTTTTTCTTGGCATATCCTAAATAACCCCCTTTGTTTCTTCCTCTGTTAGGACTTAAAATACACCAAGAGAAAGATGTCAGGACCTCCAAGTTATAGTGAAGCAATGTCATTTAACTAGCACTGTCACAGTGCTACCACATCTGCAGGCCATCTGGACTATTATGTAATTACTACTTTTCTTTAAATCAACTTTAACTCAACTTACTTTTTTTTTTTTTTTTTTTTTGTGGGGAAGACCAGCCCTGAGCTAACATCCGTTGCCAATCCTCCCCTTTTTGCTGAGGAAGACTGGCGCTGGGCTAACATCCGTGCCCATCTTCCTCCACTTTATATGGGACACCGCCACGGCATGGCTGACAGGCAGTGCGTCGGCGGGCGCCCGGGATCCGAACTCGCGAACCCCGGGCTGCCAAGCGCGGACTAAACCGCTGCGCCACCGGGCGGCCCCTAACTCAACTTACTTTTAAAAACTTACCCTCTTTCTAAGCAATGGCATTGGTGAAAATTTGGTTTAGTGGACTAATTATATTTTATTCTAGTACTCACTAAAAGAAACACATACTTATTTATATGAAAAATGTTTATTTGTGTCCTGCTTAAAATCATCTGCTTACCCCAGGGTTACACCTGTCCCACCATAGGAAGCATTGTACAAGTAACTAAGCTTCCAAACCAATCGTTTACATCCTTCTCAAAATATAAAGTTGCAAATAAGCTTTTAATCTTTGAAACCTGACAAAGATAATACTAAGTTAAAGTTATAGATCACTTAGAAAGTTATAGGTCAATATTGCTCACTAATGTTAAGACAAACTAACAGCCCAATCTTAGCACACAGAAAGTAACACAACCAGCAGTGAGGACCTTCAGCAGATGGCATGAATTTGGGGGTGACCTTAACCAGCACCGTCTGTACTTCATCTCACCACTCGCAATAGCCCAGAAGAGATAATGTGGACAAATGGGGTTTCCAGGGTTGGGATAGTCAAGGGGGTGTTAAAGGACTCTAAGACTGTTACAAATCTGTCACTGAAATGATGATCCTTAGAATCCAACCTGGAGAGGCAAGTGGGGTGGTAGTGGTAGTGTTATTAAGTTGGGAGAAAATTTAATTGTTGTAGCATTATTTATTATGGAAAAAATGTTCAACTAGGAGAATTATTAAGCAAATTAAGCAATTAAGCAAATGATGATGGACAATTACAGACCTATTGAGTGCTTTTTGGGGCCAGCTCGGTGGCATAGTGGTTACATTTGCGCGCTCTGCTTTGGCAGCCCAGGGTTCGTGGGTTCAGATCCCGATCCCGGGTGGGGACTGACGCATCGCTCATCAAGCCATGCTGTGGCAGCATCCCAAATATAAAGTGGAGGAAGATGGGCACAGATGTTAGCTCAGTGCCAATCTTCCTGAGCAAAAAAGAGGAAGATTGGCAACAGATGTTAGCTCATAGCCAATCTCCCTCACCAAAAAAAAAAAAAAAGTGCTTTTTATAGAGGTGCTTCTGGGGAGCTGGCTACATGGATGTATGTCTTCAGTCTATGAATATCCTTCAAACTTAAGATGTGCACAAGTTTCTTTATATATATTACACTTCAATAATTTTTTTAGTGTTTATAATGATTAGGGAGATGCTTACCAGAGGATGTTCAATTTGAAAAAGAAGTTGGTTAATAAAGTCTTTTAAAGTGCAATTCAGTCTCTAAATCTATGTCCTCATTGATGGCCAGGGGAGATTTCTGCTCCTCTGGTTGGTTAAACCAGGACGTCTACTTCCTTCCCTTTCTATTTGCATCCTATAGGAAGGGTTTCATTCAGCTGGACAGTATACAGAACAATGTGATTTAACGGAATTAATCTAAGGAAAAAAGTCAGAGCCAGAGATGCAGACCTGGGAGCTATCTGTCTGCACAGAGATCCTGGGATCCACAAGGGCAGAGAACAGAGACTGTGCCTTCTTCTAGTCCTCATTTCCTTTGTTAGGACTTAACTTTCAGTTTCTGATCCCTGCCCCAGCTGCTCACTGAGCACCTGGCAACTTTAGTTTCCTTTTCCTTCAGTTACTGATTCTGTCACTCCCAAGACCCGCCCATTGCCTCCCAAATTCCCTTGACACATGACTGGTAACCTCTCTTATTAATCTCATGGCTCTGAAGTTGCTTCTAGAACTGGATTTGATGTTTTCCTTCTCTTGTTGGATCTAGAAGTGGCCCCCAGGCCACCCCTGCTTTCTGCCTTGTTCTGTTCTGACCCATTTGTTGGACCAAGCAGGCTAGTATTTTGACAAATCATGCTTATCTTCTACAAATGCAAGGAAGGGGCCGGCAACCTCTATCCTGTTGGCAGCAGCACTGGACAAGTGAATTAGATTCTGTGGGGCAAGTACTAGAGCTAAGTAACCCCTGGCATCAGCTCCCAGCGGGCATACACCTTCTGACTCCTGGCCTCCCATCTTTTATCAGCCAAATTACTCTGAAGGGTTTGTTACAAGCCCTTACACACCCCCGAGGGGACTTCATCCAGTTGTTTGACAGTATTGTGTGAGATTCTGGTGACTAAGAAATCCTGAAAAATGGGATAAGCCATGATAATTTAGAAGCTCAGGTTTGGTGCAGGAGTGTGGGTAGGGAGGATCAGGTATATTTAGTCCACCGGAAGCACGTGTCACAGCATCCTGGCAGTGTTTATGAGATAATCAACAGGGCTTCTTGATTAACCTGAAGTCTTGCTACGAATGATTGGGAACAAGGTGGCTACAGCATTTCCAAGAGATATGAGGCTGACAGAGTGACTCACGTCTGCCATATGTTCTGTCAAGACTGGATTGTTAAAATGTTTTTCTTTGAGGGGGGGAGCCCAGCCTGGTGGCATAGCGGTTAAGTTCGTGCACTCCGCTTCGGTGGCCCAGGGTTCACAGGTTTGGATCCTGGGCACGGACCTACGCACTGCTCATCAAGCCATGTGGTGGCAGCATCCTATATACAAAAAAATAGAGGAAGATGGGCACAGATGTTAGCTCACGGCTAATCTTCCTCAGCAAAATGAGAAAGATTGGCAATGGTTGTTAGCTCAGGGCCGATCTTCCTCACCAAAAAGAAAAGGTGTTTTTTTTAAGAATTTATCTACTTGTATGAGAAAAGGGAACTGCTTAGCAGTACAGAGAACTGGTAAGAAACATAGTAATCATAGCTAACATTTAACAATCACTATACTGTGAGACCTCTGCATGTCACATTTAAACCTTACAACCATGTTATGAAGTAGGTACTATTATCCTCATTTTACAGATGTGGAAATGAAACAGAGAGAGGTTAAATAACTCACTTGAGGTTACATATCTAGTATAAGGAAGAGCTAGAAGTGCAGGAGCCTGACTCCAGAGCCTACAGTGTAACCACCCGGGCTGAGGTGCATGCTACAATGTCAATCCTCAAAGAACTTATAAAGTAGTTGCAAGGTTAAAGTGTCACATGTCTCAATAGTATTGTTTTGCCTAGTAAAGGCTTTAAATGAGGCAAATGATGGTAACAAATGGATACAATGAACCACTAGTTTGGATATGTGGTCTACACCTTCGTTATTTTTTTTCAAACTCTCCCTCACTACTTCTTCACCCTCCAGCCCCCTCACATGGACAATCAAAAACTTGGTAGTCACCCTTGACTCCTCTTTCTCCCACACAGTTGATCAGCAAATCTGCTTGGTCATTCCCTTAAAATATACCCTAAATATCACCACCTCTCACATCTCCACTGTATCTGGGATCCAGAGATCAGGGTGTCAGAATCAAGAACCGACACCCAACTGCTTCCTGACCTTCAGGAAGCTAAAGGACTGATACCAGAACACTGCTCCAGAGAAACACTCACCTTTTTATGACCCGGCCTGCCAGCAGAAGACTGGCCAGAGCAGAACAAGAAACGTCCCTCCAGCTCACTTTTGCTTCCCAAATCTTTTCCTCCTGTGGACACCCACACTTCTCTTTTGGCATGTATAGGAACCAGCTTCCTTTGATATGTTCTTCTTTGTCTTATCTTAACTAGATTGCTAGTTCAGAGAGGGACCATATGTTCCCATTTTTTTTTTTTCTATTCCGCAACAGTACCTAGAATGCTGTTGTGTAGCATATAATTGCCAGTGGGAATAAAGAACTTTTCTAGATGAAAAGCTTGAACCAAACACAGAGTTCAGCATTAAGTATCTCAGTGACATAGCTGAGGTGAAGTACAGAGGTGCGAACACCAAACCATTTCTAACTAATTAGTTGGAAACTTCTCTATATCTAGAAGTGTTTTTTTTAAATAATATATTTTTTGAAGACACTATTTTAAGCACTGGACTGTGAAAATATCACTAGGCCATTTATGTTTGTAAATGACCAACGTCATTTCTAGTATGGAGTATGGCTCAAAACCATCTTTTTTCAATCCTTAGAAGATATGGGGGAATCAGAATTTGCCACCCCAAAATGTGTCTCTTTGGCTAATTTTTAAGAAAAGACACAGAAAGAAACTTTGACCTCCCCCACTAACTGCCTAAAAGAATTTAAGATAGAAGGCCAGGAAAGAGCTAATACCATAAATAACTATAGTACAATATAAACTAGGTATGGCAAACAGGGAGGCACCTAGCAAGGCCCATTTGATGCAAGTCCTCCCCATGTCCCACTGTCTCTGCAAAGCATGGCAAACATTTGTTTACCAAACATTTGCTTTTCCATCTCCATGTGAATTGCCTTCCTCCCCTTTGAATTCCAAAACCACTACCCCCAACATCCTCCTTTGTCTTTAGCTGAAGACAGTATTTAAGGTGGCTTTCGCCATTTTGGCTAGTTACTCAGTTTTCCCGAGTTTCTCCCATGTTACTAAATTTGTTTGATTTTCTCCTGTTATTCTTCTCACGTCAATTTAATTCTTAGACTAGCCAGAAGAACCTAGAGGGTAGAGCGATATTTCTTCCTCCCCTACAAGACTAATGCCCTCTTCTTCACTGCTATACTCATAACTAGGTTTCAGAGCTGATCTTACCTGTTTTGGAAATTGATGATTCAGACCATGAAAAAAATAAATTAAAATCCATCCATCTTAGTTTAAACCTAGGAAAGTTGTTCAATCATGAACACTTTTAGAAACAATTCTCAAATATCTATATAAGTATACCCAGCTTTCAGGAAAACATCTGTCCTATTTTGGGAAGGTTCACAAATCTATGCAAATTCACTGTCTTTTATGTCATAGTTATATTTACATATCAGACAATAAATTGATCTGCCAAGAGAAGAAGGTATTTCTGATATTAAATGCCAAACTATAAATCAAGATAATTAAGTAGTAATGCTCTTACAAACACATATGGGAATACTCATGTTTATTCCATAATAGTTTATTCTACTTGATGTTTTCTGTGGTTGTAAACTGCAACGAAGTTTCTCTTTCATAGTATTAGCCATTCTACTGGCTCCTGAAATAAAACATTCCTGATTTCTCCCTATTAGTACTGCCCCTAAATACAACCAAGAAAACAGAACTATCATTGAAAAAGGAAAGTGTTATGGTCATTTCTCATTTGTGGAAACATTTTTTGATTTTCTCTGTTTTATTCTTTCCAACTGGAATTTCCAAGTTTAACAATTAATGTTTGAATTGTTGTGACTACAGTGTATAGTCCTAAACAGAGGGATGAATTCAAATAATATTCAAGACATTGGAAGCAAAATATATGGTGCAAAGTTTCCTGTAAAAATAAACTATAAAATTGTCTTCATCTCCAGACTGTTTTTAAGTTAAAAACAAATGGTGAAGAGAGATATGAGATCTCAGAAATCAGATAAAGGTTTGTGAGTAACTTAAGCTAAGAATAACTTCTACATTAAAGTGCAGAAAACTACCTCTACAGCTTCTGCTGCTGCACAGCACAGTAACATCTCCCTGTCTGCTGCTCCCCCTCACAACCTCCCATTATCTGGCACACAGTTAAGAACCAACAGTTTTTTTTGAAAAAGCCTTTTCAGCAGGAAGAATACTCATCACAAAGGGTTTCATTTGTATGAGAGGTGGGAGACACTCTAATTAAATTCACTGATATTGTACTGTGTACACAACTATATAAGAGTTGATTCAGTCAGCTTGTCTTCATTTTTCCTTCACAACTTTCCATTCTTACTAATATACCATAGATTAGAAAATTAGAAACAAAAGAAGTTAAGAAGTGCTAGGAACAAACAGTTGTAAGAAAAGCCAGCAAAAACACAATTCCAGAAAAACATAGGTCTAGGGCCATTTAAAATAGGGGAAAAGTAATTTATGAAAATCCTAAATTACTAGTGAAAAATCAAAATGTTTTAATATATTCTAAGAAAGTACAAAAGTATATGATTTAATACTTTCATTAAAATAAAACAAATGTTAGCTCTTTTTGAGTTAAGCTTCAGTTATCTGGAATATTTATTTTATAGGATATGTTTTCTTCCCTGGGAATTCCAGAAAATTAGGAGGTAACAAAATAAGAGCTCCTTAATCTTCACTGAGAAAAAAGACAATTCAGGCTTATATGTAAGAAATATGAATTTGAATTTCCACCAATTTTATGCATCATAAAGCAAACCTGAGATCTAAAACATACATATCATTTAACAGTAACGTTACATGGCTACTTGTTAAATTTGATGCGCTGACTTAAAGTTATCTGAAACTTATGAATCCAGTCACATTCAATATAAATATTCCAGAGTTTACTTTAAAAATCTGGATTATTTTCACAATGCCCAAAAAATCACATTAAAGCAGACACTTAGAACCTATGATCTGAACTTTTAATTTTATTTTTTGCTGAGGAAGAGTCACTCTGAGCTCACATCTGTTGCCAATCTTCATCTTTTTGCTGAGGAATATTAGCCCTGAGCTAACATCTGTTGCCAATCTTCCCCTATTTTGTATGTGAGCCACTGCCACAGCATGGCCACTGACAGTGGTGTAGGTCCAGGCCCGGGAACTGAACCCGGGCTGCCAAAGCGGAGCATGCTGAACTTAACCACCAGGCCACTGGGGCTGGCCCTGAACTTTTTAAAGTATATGAGATTATAATTAAGACAGTTTGGGACAAGATTATTGTTTGATAAAAGAGAACAGTACCTTTCCCTGTTTACTTTGCACCACACAGATACATTTTTTTACCTTTAACTTTCTGAAATGTTTGCAAAAAAGCAAAATGTTCTAATAATGAATGGTAATAAATATATAATAAAACATGCAGTCATTAAAAAGTTCTGAAAATTTAAGAACAAATACAACCTTGACTTTAGATCATCAGTAGTTTTTTTATGTCAACCAAACCTTCTTTGGCTGTTTTTGTAAAAGTTTAGGTAAAAATTCTACTTCCCCAGATTACTAATCCTTTTACTATAGCTCAAAATCATAGGGCTTCATTGTAATATTTATTACCACGGTTCCAATTTTATTTTGCAAGTGAAACTTCTGCAAGTCTAACATTATAACTAATGTCATACTTGCTTTATATCACATTATTAAAATGGATAATGCACTTCAGGAACTGAAATGTGTAGTGTATTTTCATTTCAAAAACACCCACAAACTAAGATAGATATTTAAAATCTTTATTGTTTCATCATCAAAAGTCTTCCTTCCATAGAAGAATGGCAATGCAGTATCAGTGCATATTCTATGGAAAATTCATACTTCAAGTAACTAACTAGCCTAGAAATCAGAGACAGCACTATGTCAAGCTAGTGTGCAAGGTCAGACACAATGCTGCCAATGCAATCAGTATACAGAAAGAATATGCAGCTGTTAGAAAAAGAGTCTATGGCCAAGTGAATAAAATAGTAGCAGTGCACTGCACTGACATTCTAGAACAGAAAACGGGGAAGGACCAGAGAATGTACTTCCTGCACAAAAGAATCAAGCAGATCACAGGCACTGAGTTCCCAACTGTACTGTCAGCTAATTCATGTGTACCTGTCCGTCCTCTTTAAGTCTACAACATTGTAACACTGCAAGCCATTTTCAGCCTAAGGTGTAAATGGGACAGCCACAAGCAGTATTTCATTCTGCCTCCCATCTCACGGCTAAAGTAACAACTTCGGTTCGGCAATAAAACGTGTGGCCTTTAGGCATCTTTAGTAAAAAGCTGAATGAATCCAAAATTTGTTCCCATTTTCTTGAGAAATAAACTTTATAAAACAACAAAAGATAGCTGTCATGATTACTCAGTTTTGACTGAAGGCAAAATAATTTTTATGTAAGTATACTGAATAAACATACAAATATCCTTAACAAAATACTGTCAGACCAACGTGAACATTTCATAATGAGCTCCTGAAAAAGGTACTGATAATTGAGATGCAAATGCCCACTACACTTTGATCATGCCTGGTTACTGGGAATTTTTTGGTCAGGTTCGTGTCTGAAGCTGCTACACAGGTGGATTTGGCTACTTTGCATTAATTCACAAAATAAATGCCATTTAAAAGGAAACAGCAGATCTATCATGATGAAATAAAAAATCGAAACAATTGAGAGGTATACAGGAAACTTGTCCTAAATATTTTTAAATTACATATGATATACCCTAGAGAATAAGAACTACAATTACCATGGTCTAAATCTTAAATTGTTAATGCATGAATTATCTCTAAGACTAACAAGTCACTTGTTAATCATGGCAAGGCCTTGCGGGGCAGGGGGCACTCTGCATGTATGGCATAGCAATTACTTTCCAGGTGAGTTAAACACCTCTAATTTAAAATGTTATTAAACTATATTTGAAAAGTTATTTTACTTAATATATACAACATATAAAATAAGTTAAAAGGAGGAAGCTGGGAAAGGTTTTCTGGTATACATGATGCAAACAAACAACTTTCCCTTATCAGTAGTAGTTCCATGTATGTCCATTTCACTCATGGTAAAACATGAAAGGCTGATAGAAGAATCAAAAATTTCAATTATAAATAGAAACAGGAGTCAAAAAATGGAATTTCAACATCATTTCGTCCCACAATACAACTCACTCTAACTATAATAAACATAAATAAAAACCATATCTCAAAAATGTTTTTACACCCTTACCTTTAACAATAAATTCTTCTAACAATTGAGAAGAAAAGCACTTCTTTATAGCAATTCCATAAAATAATTTTCAATTCACAAAACACCTGCTTACTGGCAAAACCAGCAACCCTTATGGGAGGGCACGGGCATTAACACTTGGCCCTTCTGAGGTATAGATGCAGCTAGATTTGCAAAGAGTAGAGTCTGTAAGGTGTGCCAATGGCCTGCATGTCTGCATAAAATTGGGAGTGATGTCATCCTGACTGATTGAAAACTTATAACTTTTTGTAATAATGGAGGTTAAATAATTTTAAGAGAAAAGATGTCCTTCAGCCCAGTAATAGCCAGCAGAAATCCAATTCCTAACCAATGCAAATGGTTATTACATTTAAAAAATGTTTGACATTGCATAATGATAAAAAAAATGAACAGGGAAAACACATAAATATTTAAATTCAGCAGGACACCACAAAAAGCATACTATAGATAAGTGTGAAATCAGTCAAGCTTTTCCAAAAGAGAAAATCCTTTTAATCCTTCAGCAAGTCTCTGTGAAGATAGTATGCTTACAATAAAAGTGAGAAGGGAGCACCTAGAATACCCCCAGGAGGCTTGCTATACCACTCAGCGTGACTGCCCCATCTCTGGTGAGCATGGATGGCCAACAAATGACAACAAGTCCACTTGACAAGAGTTCAGTAATTCCTTTCACCACTGCTGCCAGCTGAAGTCGTCATTGCTTCCAAAGACCAAGAAAAAGCCCAGTATAGTTGCAAAGATGACTGTGTTGCCTGTGAGAACAAGTGCACAAGCTCCCCACTCAATCTATGGAAATAAGATATAAACACTCAGTTAATAGACATACGAACAACAACAACAAAACGAAGAGCAAATCAAAGCTCTAGCTGTATGGCAATCATGATCTAAAACAAGTGACTTGTAGTAGTAACTTCCACACTACTGAACACGCAATAGTACGTCTATATTGCCATGTTTATCTCTGGTTCCTTTAAAAAGACAGAAAGTCATAGAAGATGATAATTATTCAAAAGCAAGCTTGACTTCTGGGCTATGAAGAGACAGCTTAGAATTCTACAATTTTTCTGTTTATAAAGAAATTTGCTCCAACTTTTCCTTAGCAAATCTAAAATTTTATCTAGAGAGCAGATTACATTTAAAGTTTCAGAGATGAAAACACACTCATATACTTTTTTTTAAAGGGGGAATAGTCACCCTCTCCATGTGGAAGGGTGGCCAGCCCCTGCCCTCTCTGCTTTCTCTACCGCCTGGAGATGGAGGAGTGAATCTGACTGGTGAGGTTGTCGGGGAGGAACCAAGTATATGTAGCCCACCCTCTTCTCCTCTTTCGCACTTCCCCGCCTGCAAAGAACACGAGATTGCCTCGGGTCTTCCATGTTCTAAGTTGTTCTAAGTTGTGGTTGTTCAGCACTAGGGGAGCTGATGTGCCCAATCCTGAGAAGGAAGTACTGACAAGCCATGGTTGCTGCAGACCCCAGCCATGCTTTCCAATATCAATTTTATCAGTTAACACCAACAAAAGTAAGATTTTTATCTCTATCCTCTAGGTTTCTATGTCTCTCATCTCTTTTTCATGTCATTTAACAAAACTTTTTCCTGAGAAAAACTGAACACAGTCTCATGTAAAATCATTACTAGAAGAATGGATTCACTTACCAGATGTGCTCTGGCAAATACAATAGGGAGTCCAAAAGCTGAGACAACAATGCCTGTTGTAAGAAATATGGCAAGTTCCTTACAAGCATTACTCATAGCATCGGTATCATCCACTAGTCTTCTTGCTATGCAGTACGGAATAGGCGAGAGGATGTAAAAAAACAAAACAAAGAGGGGCCAGTATTGGCTAGAAAAAGAAAAATAAGATAATGTAGTTTTTGCTATGTCATTTTCTTACAAATAAAATATGCTTTTTAAAAATAAGGACCAGAAATCTACCCAATGGACATGAAATCAACCATCACAAGAGGCTTATGCACCCCTATGTTCATTGCAGCATTATTCACTATAGCCAAGAAGTGGAAGAAACCCAAGTATCCCTTGACTGATGATTGGTTAAAGAAGATGTGGTATATACATACAATGGAATACTACTCAGCCATAAGAAAAAACAGAACTGTCCCATTTGCAACAACATGGATGGACCTAGAGGGTATTATGTTAAGTGAAATAAGCCAGAGAGAGAAGGACAGACACTGCATGAATTCACTCATATATGGAATATAAGTGAACACACGGATGGAGAGAACTGATTGGTGGTTACCAAAGGGAAGGGGGCTGGGGGGTGGGCACAAGGGGTGAAGGGATATATCCACATGGTGATGGACAAACAATTAAGTACAACTAAAACCCCATAGTGTTATAAACTATTAAGACATCAATAAAAAAAAAAAAGAATGGTATACTAAAAAAATAAATAAATAAATAAAAATAAGGACCAAAGGAATATTGCAAGGTACAAAACATGACACAGTTTTAAAATAAGCTATAACCTGAACACTGAAAAGAGAAACATTCAGAGTTACAGTATTCCTCAAGTCAACTTTGACACAAGGATTAAATATTTCTTAAATTACAAGAAAATGTTTTATACAGTTGGAATCAAGGCCCAAAATAAAAAATATTTTTCATTTTAGGTTATAAAGACACACATGGAAAATGGGAATATTAACAAAATTTTTTTTTTTTTTTTGCTGAGGAAGATTCACCCTGAACTAACATCTGTTGCCAATTTTCCTCTTTTTGGTTGAGGAAGATTTGCCCTGAGCTAACATCTGTGCCAATCTTCCTCTATTTTGTATGTGTGTCGCTGCTACAGCATGGCTGCCAACGAGTGGTGTAGGTCTGTGCCCGGGAACCAAACCCAGGCCACCAAAGGGGAGCGTGCCAAACTTAGTCACTAGGCCATGGGGCCAGCCCCAACACAGTAATTTTTAAAATTCAAGATTCATGCCTTTGTCATGTCCTTAAAATTTAAGATTCATGCCTTTCCCACTTCTAATGTATGGTATCCTGTTTCAGCACAAAGCTGGAACATCCCCAAACTTTCCTTAGGTCCCTAGGAACTCCCAAAATACTGAAACCAAAATGTAGAAAATGAACTGAAAGTAACATTGAAGACTTTCTGTCAGAATATCAAATTTATCACAATAAAAATAGATGGCTTTTAGCCTATAGTCTAGCTACTGTATTGTGCCAATGCCATTTCCTGATAATATAACTACGGTTATGTAAGATATTACCGCTGAGGGAAGCTGTGTGAAGGATACAGGGGACCTCTCTGTACCATTTTTGCAACTTCTTGAGAGTCTATAATCATTTCAAGATAAAAAGTTAAAAAGAAATAGATGGCCTTTAAAACTGCTATAAAATAAAATACACATCATAGTGGAGATTAGCTTGTACTTAGAGACAAAGAGCAAAGATTTCCCTATATGTTTTTCCTAAAAAAAATTTTCCTAAATATTTTGAGAATAAAAAAATATAAATGGACATATGCTTAAGAAGAAAATTTACAATGATATAAAAGCACAAAGAATGAAAACTCAAAGTTGCCCATGTCTCCCCCGCTTTCTCTTTCCCACTCTCTTATTGAGCTTCTTGTGGATCCCTCCATATTTCTGTATAGGTAAACTTTAAAAACATGAATGAATCACTGCACTGATTTAACATATATCTTGAATATCTTTGCATATTAGCACTTATAGCCTTACCTCATTCTTTTTTTTTTTTTTGTGAGGAAGACCAGCCCTGAGCTAACATCCGTTGCCAATCCTCCTCTTTTTGTTGAGGAAGACTGGCCCTGGGCTAACATCCGTGCCCATCTTCCTCCACTTTATATGGGACGCCGCCATGGCATGGCTGACAGGCAGTGCGTCGGCGGGCGCCCGGGATCTGAACTAAACTTCTGCGCCACTGGGCCGGCCCCTCCTCATTCTTTTTAAGACTGCCTAGTATTTCCATTGATGGATGTACCATGATTTAACCATTTTTCTTTCCAAAGATCTTTAGGATGCTTCCAATTTCTTTTGTTATTATGAATAAGGCTGCCATGAACATCCATACTCACCCCCAACTACACCTATCTTTGCAAACACCTATAAGCAGATTTGTCTGAGAGATTCCAAGAAGTGAAAGGGCTAATTTAAAGAATACACACATTCTGAGAGTTACAAGCAAACTGGCTCCAAGAAGACTGCATTTACTTACCCTTTCACCCAGAAGACATGACAGTGCCTGTCTGCCTGTATTGTTTACTTTGCCAATGGATTTCATTTAGTTTTGAGAGAGGATGAGTCTATTTTCATGTGCATATTAGCAATTTTCAGTTCTTTTTTCATATTTATTGTTCATTTTTCTGTTGAGTTGTCTATATTTTTCTTATTAATTTATTCTATGAATTTTTAAAAGCTCTTTCTATTCTAAGGAAATGAACTGCTCACATCACTTTTTTTCTTAGTCAATTGTCTCTTCACTCTGCTTATGGTATTTTTTGCTGAAAAGACGTTTTTAATTTTCTTGTATTTAATTTTATCAATAGGTGCTCAAAACTAAGCAGCAGTGCTGGGCCACTGTGTTGCTATCTTGTCATTACACACTGAGCAGCAGTCAAGGAGCAATAGTCAAAAGTCTTTGTTGCACCTTGGTGTCCTAAAATCTTTACAAACAAGTATTAAGTGAAGACTTTTAAAAAGGTTTGTCCTTGGTAAGTGAACATTTTTCAGGATTTCTTCTACAGTAGAATCTTTCATTTAAAAAAATTTTTTAAAGCTTTAACTTAAAAGTAGAAAAATTTCACCCATAAACGTTCAAAAAGACAAAAAATTTACATACTTGTATATTGGAAGGGCACATCCAAGCATCAAAAACATCAGCCCAACTGCTCCTCCAAAGGACAAACTAATCAGAGCTGCAAAGTAAGTAAAAAGTCACATAGAAATACCAATTAAACTAAATTAATATTATCTTTATTACTATTACCAGTCTGAACATTACCTTTTGATCCTAGAAGCAAAAAGCAAAACAAAACAAAACAGAAAAAAACCAATGTATTAAAAGTGAGTTGTCTTCAAAAGTGTAAGTTATTTAGTCTCAGAATAAGTCTTTTGTGGCATCTTCAAGGCAAAATAAAGCAATACTGATTTTCAAAGCCCTGACCTTTTGGTAGCACAGCACACATTCCCTAATTACTGGTTCCATTTCTAATGAGCATCCCAGTCCGCAAGATCAATGCTCCTCCAGGTGTTAGTATTATATTTACTCCACAGATCATTACAGTTTTGGAAAGCAGGATGTGGAGAAACTGCATTGTCAGCTCTACTGGACTTCTTTAGAAGCCTCACGCTATGGGAAAACCTCTTCCTATCAGCTTCTGCTTCCTGTACATACACCTTTTACATGCACAAAACTGGTAAGAAAAAAATGCCCAAGGATATCTGCAGGTAATAATTTTGACTGATTAATTTTGTTACAGATCTTTAAGTAGTTTGCAAAACTATAGCTGGGTTTCCTCCCTTAACCCCCTACACATTAGAAAGCCGGCAGGATAATGGGTACAGATCCTTCTGTGGTATCACTATTTTAAGACATTATCACACCAACAGATGCATTCTATAGGTGGAATAAAGTTTCCACAGGTGAAACATAGTTTCTAAAGTTGAAATATAGCTTCTAAGGTCACACACACACACACACTTATACAAAGCATTATATTTTATAAAGTGTTTTCACGTGTATCAGTGAGTAGAAACAAGTTTTTTTTTTTTTTTTTGGTGAGGAAGATTCACTCTGCACTAACATCTGTTGTCAATCTTCCTCTATTTTTCTTTTCTTTTTGGTTTGAGGAAGATTAACCCTGAGTGAACATCTGTGCCAATCTTCCTCTATTTTTCATGTGAGACGCTGCCACAGCATGGCCACTGACGAGTGGTGTATGTCTGCAACACGTGAACCCGGGCTGCCAAAGCAGAGTGCAACGGACTTAACCACTATGCCACAGGGCCTTGAACAGGCATAGTTAATCAACAGCCTAGAATTAAGCAAAGAAATAAATGGTCAATTTATTTTGAGTTCTGTCTAACCTGTATTTCTGCAATTGTGGTGGCTAAGAGAATAACTATATCTTTTTTTTTCTAAATGATGCAGTCTACTAACCTTAACAGAAATGTTAAAATTCAAGAGTTGCAGAAGGTCTAAAAGTGACCAAGACAAAAGCTAACATATAAAAAGCAAAATTAACAGTAAAGGGTTAAATGCTGCCAAGCACTACTGTTCCACTTCTCTGAATTAAAATGGTCATAATCAAGGACACCACTGACATGGTAGTGGGGCAGATTTCATTTTCATTAGATCACTGATGTAGGTCATGTCAACCCTGAACACATTTACTTAGTTCCTAATGCCATTATATTTTCAGTTACAGAGAAAAAAAAGAAAAATGTGCACTTTTATTTTTCAACAAATGAGAAACTTTGTTTACAATGGAATGCAATGTAAACTGGGAGGAAAATACTAGTTTACCATTTGCTTTCTCAGTTCGAAATAGGTCCTCAAAATCTGCCCTGCTTACTTCTCCTGACACATATCACACCAAGCTGTTCCTTTGCTCTCTGCACTCCAGTTACAAGAGCCTTTCCCTTCCTGCACATCAGCAGGCTCCCTCACCCACATGGCCTTTGCACATGCTGTCCCTTCTACCTCAGACACTATTTCATTCATTCATTTCATTCAAGAAGTATTAACTGAGAGCCCAGTATAGAACAGGTGCTGGAGGTCTGTTAGTACACGAGACAAGGCCCTCGCGCACTCACAGAGCGTGCATTCTCATCCCACTCCTCTCCTCTTCCCTCCAAATTAACAATGCCTCTTCCTCCAGATCTGGGCTCCGTCATGTCTTCCTCAGTGAAGTCTTTCCAAATCTCCTGATTGACCAATTCTCCCTATTATATGTATCCATTCTTCATTCAATAAATATCTACTGAGCACCTAAAGTGTGTCACACACTGTTCTTGATTCTGGAGACAGAACAATGAAAACAATCAAAGCTCTTGCTCTCATGAAGCTTACATTCTAGTGGGAGAATAAAATCATAAAAAAGAAAGGAAGCAAATAAATGTCAAGTGCTATGAAAAATGTCAGGTAGAGTAAGGGGATGGGAGTGCTATTCTAGACACAGCGGCCTGGGAAGGTGTCTCTGATGAGGCGACATAGGAGCACAGATCCATATAAAATGAGGGAGTGAATCATGTGGCCATCTGGGGGGAGCATTCCAGGCAGAGGGACACGCACGTGCAGAAGTTCTCTTTGCACTATACACCTCCTCTTTGCTCAGTTATCACAGATGTAATTTTATATTGATTTCTATTCTTTCCTTCTAAACTGTTTGCTCCGCCAGAGCAGGGAAAAAGTTTTTCTGTTGTGGCTGAAGTTCACGCCCCAGCTCTTAACACTTAGAAAAGAGAGAAAAGGGAGGGGAGGGGGAGGGAGAGAAAGATGTGTCTAATGCAGCAGAGTAGAAACAGCATATAACTGAAAGTCAGGAGACACTGGGTCCTAGCTCCTACTAGCCACTCACTGGCTGTCTAAGTTATCTGAGGGGCAGTTCTTTCTTCTATAGAATGAGTGGGACTAGATCTAAAATGCAAATAATTTTCTAAACACCAAAGATACTTGTTTTAAGACACACTGAAGAAGCAAAAAACCATTTCTACTTTTTGAATGTAGTTGTCAAACAGCTAAGTTCACCACTATAAATAGAATATAGTAACACCTTATTTATTCAGAAGCTAGAATATAGCTTAGAATCCTGGAGGAAACAAAAGTCACTAAAGAGACACAAAAGATGTCACAAAGCCCATACACTAAAGCTAACAATCTTTATAAAGAGACCCTTAGGCTCTTATTTAGAGGTTATTTATTGATTTTTTTTGGTGACAAAATTGTATGTGAATTTCAGCACAATAAAAAATTTTTATTTTAAAGAATCATCTATGCTCATTTATACACATATTTTTTCAACAGCAATTCATGTATCCAGAACAAAATTAAGTGAAAAGTAACTTCCCCTTCCCAAAAATGATCACTGTTACCTGTACCTTGTGACATAAAATTTTATAAGTTTGATGATCTTGTTTCCCATTTTGAAACAAATGAGAAATAGGAGGTAAAACTGCATATAAGCAAGACCTGCCCTCTGACAGGAGGGAGGAGACTGAAAAAAATTTTAAATCAGGCATAAAAATCTCAAAAAGCATACCAGTTTACGGCAAATAGATTAGGACTGGACGGTTTCTGAGGTAACTATGTTCCGTGACAGAGAACAATTATTATGTTCCTATCATCAAAAAGTCTAAATCTCTGAGTATACTCTTAAAAAGGTAATGAAAGAGAATTTCTTAAAAAAAATATCAAGGAACTGAAACAAGATAAGATTCAGGTATCAAAAAATAATTTTATGTGACATTTCACTTCCCACTCATATTTGCTAAGATAAAAGCCAATGGAGTTAATACAGTGCTCAAAAGTATTCTTGTAAAGTTTCTCCAGTGTTATGAAATCAGCAACTAGGCTGATTTATATTCAAATTTCATCATTTGTGTATAAATGGTTGTCCTAGATGACACATCAACAAGGTAAGAATTTACACCGTAAGTGAGTGAGGCAATATTTGGAAGACAAAACTTAGATGAGTCTGGTTTCTACTCCCAAAGCCTCAGGGCTAGGGATGGACCAGCCCAATTATCTAAACTCTCCAGAGACAGGGTGCTGGTTCTGTGATTACAAAGAAATTACAGTAGAAGGAGGGATGAATTCCCTAACCTGGGAGTTACCAGAAAAACCCAATATATAACAAAGTAATAGGCAAATAGCTCAAGAAATAAGTAATGGATTCCAATTACAGCAACATTTCTCCCTAATATAAAAATAGGCCAACAGGAAGAAAATATCCTGGTAAACAATCCTAACAATCAGACGGCCTAACTGAAACCAAAAGTGCAAGTACAATTCCATCTGAGACACTTTCACCTGATTAATATTTACCTAGATTTGGAGAAGGAAATTACAAAGCAGTTTGAAGACAGAGACTCCTGTATTAATGATACTGAAGCTTTGGGAACAGGGAAACAGGCAACATCCTAAAAACCACAGCATTCTACCATAACTGCCTTTCACACGAGGATTTAAAAAGGTGTATCATAGTTCGAAAGGAGATTGGAAAGTATCTCAGTTGTTCAAATGATAACGTTTTACATGGGAAATGAAACGTCTTCAGACATTAAAGTAAAAATGTGACTCTCAGAAAGCAGCTCGACAAAAGCGGTCCTTGAAGGAGATAAAATACACAGAAAAAACACTGCTCTCAAAGTTCTCACTTCCTGTTTGCCTGCCGCTTCTACAAAGCCGCAGGTCAGGAAATCAACGAAATTCGCTGTCAAGATGTTCAAGTTGAAAACGCTCTTAATATTATTTGCTCGTAATCACACTAACAAAACTTTGTAAAGAATGCAACATTCCTTATTTCTAGAGAAAATACACGAATAAAACGAGTAATTTTTCTTTAACACTATTTTATCTTAAAAAAAGAAAACTAAATAAAAACTTGGAAATGTGAAAAAGCCTCAACGTGCAACCGTGGAGAGGGAAGAGAAAAGGAGCACTCTGGGGTCGCTTATAGGATCTCCCCCATCCGACAAACACCTCAAATCAAAATGCATCCGTTTTAGGAGCGTGTCAGGCTTCGAGGACCGGTCCTGAGAATGGATGTGACCGCCCAGGTTTCGGAAAGAACCGTCCCTAAGTCCTTCCAGAGCGTTCCTGGGGCAGTCGGTTCGGCTCGGCACCCGAAGATCGCATTCGTGCCTTCAAGTGGGAAATGACACTGATTTTCCTTAAATGACATCTCCAGTGGCCTCAACCCCCTCCAAACCACACTCCGCCCGACTCCCTCTTGGATGCAAACTCCTGCAAAACGAGTCTGATGGCCCGAGTCGCTGCGGGACTCCTCACAGCCACTTCATTCCTGGCACGGGGGGCGACGGGTGGGAGGGAGGCTGCTGACATCAGCAGACAGTGGGGGCCCGCGGGGTAGCCGTCCTCCCCGAAGGGCGCCGCGCCCACCCACGCTCCAGGGCTGCGCGGGCGGCGCCGCGGTCGGGTCCGGGGTCGCCCGCCGGCGCAGGGACCCCACAGCGCGTGCCCGGGTCGGGGAGGCGGTGTGGGGGTCCGCGCGGGCTCCCCGCCCCCTCTCTCCCGGCGGTCCCCCGGCCCTCCGGCGCCCCGCGCCCCAGGCCCACCTTTGATGCCGGCCATGGCGGTGACGTCGCTCCTGGCTCCGGGACCCGAGGCGGCGGCGGCCGGGAGACCGGAGACGCGCCGCGGCGACGGCTAGCAGACAACACCCGGAAGTGCGCGACGCAGCACTTCCGCCGGCGGCTCGCGCTCGCGCGGGGGCGCGGGGGGCGCGCCGGGCTCGGGGTCGTGGGGGCGACCCCTGCCTTCCCTGCTCGGCCGCTCCCTGGGTCGCCGCCCTCTGAGGCTTTCCGCCCGGGTTCCAGGCTGTGCGGGCCGGCTCCCGCCTCCACGTTCCCCTCAGGGGCGGCGGAGCTCCATCCCGAAGCCCGCATCGCGTATCCCCCAACCTCCCACGTTCTCTGAGGAGAAGGGAGCGCGAGTGGCCGCCGTCTCCTGGGGGCCGGCGTGTGATGTCTCCGGGGGATAATTCTGCGTTCTTTAAAGGGCATCCACGTCTCTCTCTACTCCCTAGCCCTGTAATAAAGGAGAAGTGAGGCTAGCTGGGTCGTCTGCGCTTGGCTCCTGGGGTCCTGCTGAGAACCCACCTCCAGAGGCAGGAGCAGCGGGACCCAGGAGAGGGTGGATGTAATACAAATCCGAGCTCTTGGTCTGTGAGACCCTGGTTTTTCAGTAGTCTCAGGGCTAGAAAAAATAGGCGAAAGCAGAGGTACAAATGCGTTTGTTTGTCATCCTACAATTCACTGAATATTTGCTATGTGTGGGGAAAAGGGCTAGGCACTGAGGGGAGCAAAACTAGGTACGGTTTCTGCCCTCAAGGAGCTTGCAGTTGGGGCCGCCCGGTGGCGAAGCCGTTCAGTGCGCGCGCCGGGGGTCTCAGGTTCGGATCCCGGTCGCGGACATACGCACCGCTCATCAAGCCACGCTGTGGCAGGCATCCCACATATAAAATAGAGGAAGATGGGCACAGATGTTAGCTCATGGCCAATCTTCCTCACTAGAAAAAAAAAAAGCTTGTAATTTAGTGAGAGAGACAGAGACAAAAAAGTGTAAAATTGGAACAATGATAATTGCCAGGAAAATGGGTGGATAGTTCTATGAAAGCCTCTGGTTTAGATCAGTCAGAGATTTCCCCGAGGGAGGGACAATGGAGGGATGAACAGGTGTGTAACTAGAAGAGAAAAGGGAAAAGCCACCACCGGGATGGGTTAGTGTGTTGAGGGGGGTGAACCAGGGGGTGAGCCTTGGTGGCAAACTTGAGGAGCCAGGAGCTTCATCTGTTGGAGAGAGGAGAGAAGGCCAGTGGGATTGCTCCGGATTGGAGTGGAGCAGCATGGTTATCCAGTAGGGTCCTATACTATAAGGATTTTTTTTCCCTCTGAGCAATGAGATTCTTTTGAAGCGTTTCAAAAAGATGCAGGAGGAGGTGGATGACATAAGATTTGAATTTTTCAATCTTCCTCAGACTAAGATAATCTGACATATAAAATTTTGTTGAGTGAATGATTAGAAGAGATGTTTCCAACATACTTAAAATGACAGCCACTGGGAAGCTAAAGGTATTGTCCACCCTGCTTCCCTTCACTACTTCTAGGGTTGAATTTTTTTAAAAAACAGGTCACTTGAGGCTTCATGACCCAAATAAATCTATAGATATCTTGCAGAGGAGTAGAATTTTTTTGTGTTCAAGTTAGTGCAAAAAGTTCTGCCATCTTCTGTATCAGGAAGAAAGTTTCCATTTAAGGATTGTGGTAGCAAAAACACAAGGCACACTTGAACATATGCTATGGAAATGCTGTTTAGATAGTCTGAACTCTCTTCTCTCAACTGAAGCAGGCGTATGCCTCCTCCTCCCCAACCATCTTGAAGGAGTAGGTAGAATTCCTGGAGAAGTAAATGATTCCATCCCACTAACACCTTTTCGTGATTTGTTCCACAGTATTCCATCCTTGAAAGCAGGGATGGCCTAGGGTACATAGTAGAGATAGCTGATCTCTACTGTGGGGTAGTGATGGGGTACTGGTCGTGGGAAGTGATAGGTTCTCATCTCATAGGCTCATAGCTTGGGTCCTGGGGGAAAGACCACATTTTAGGAAGCCTTTTGGGGCTTCCACAAGCCCCAGTGGCTGAGTTAAGTGCTAGTCCCCTACTTTTCTCTTGTGAATACTAGTGGCATTACAGACATTCATCCTTGTTGACATTAACGGGCAACGGGGATTGTTCTTTGGGTTAGAGAAATCTATGTTCTTTTGCTTCCAGTGTCATGGAATCCTAAGAGATTTTACTCCTTTGATTTTTTCCATGAGATCCACAGTATTTCCAGCAAGAAAACACTCACTTCCCTAAGGACTATTTTTGGTCTACAGATGTTTAGAGCCACTTGAGACCTTAAAAACAGTGTTTCCAAATGTTTTATTTCAAAGACCACGTACAACAGAATTCTTTGGGATGCTTCCTAAAGATGCAAATTCCTGGGTCCCACTCCAGACCTTCTGAATTAGAGCTTTTGTAGGCAAAGCCCAGGAATCTGAAATTTTAATAAGCACCCTAAAGCTTTCCTATGTAAACTAAAGCTCGAATATAATTGTCTGAAAAAGGTAGAATGTCAGGAGTTTTCTTCAGCAGTTTGCCAAGTGAATCCTAAACTTTAGTTAATGTTACATCCTTTAAATGTTCTGTAAGTATCCTTACATAATAGATAATCTGTTACTTTTCATAGTTTCAAAACTTTTTATTCAGATGGCTTCCCAATCTCCAAAGTTAATTCACAAAGATGGGGATGGGGGTGAGAGGAAGAGAGCTGTAGTTTATTGAACAGCTGCTGTGTGCCTGGTGCTTTCAGTATTTATCTGATTTAATCCTCCCCACAATTTTGTTACCTTGGAATTACTAACTCTTACAGATCAAGTCAGAGAAACCTCAGAGAAAATTTTAGTTTTAGTTTTAAAAAAACTTTTTATTGGGGCTGGTCCTGTGGTGTAGTGGTTAAGTTCGGGGTGCTCTGCTTTGGTGGCCTGGGTTTGGGGGTTCTGATCCTGGGCGTGGACCTACACCACTTATCAAGCCATACTGTGGCGGTGTCCCGCATACAAAATAGAGGAAGATGGGCACAGATGTTAGCTCAGGGCCACTCTTCCTCAAGCAAAAATAGGAAGATTGGTGACAGGTGTTAGCTCAGGGCCAATCTTCCTCACCAAAAAAAATCCCAAACTTTTTATTATGGAAAAAGTTAAATATATAAAAAAGTCAGAATAGTATAATGAGCTTCCATGTATCATCAGCTACTTTCGACAATTAACACATGGTCAATGTTGTTTTATCTATACTCCTTACTCACTTCCCTCCAACTCCCATATTATTTTGAAGAAAATTCCAGACATAATTTTTCATCTTTAATATTTCAGTATATTCCTAGAAGAATTCTTAAAAGTAACATAGTTATAGTATATTTATCACACCCCAAAAATAATTCTTTAATATCATCATATATGAGTCAGTGTTCAAATTTCCAATTGTTCCATAAATGTCATTTATTTTATAATTTGTTTGAATCAGGATCCAAGTCAGATTGACACATTGCCATTGATATGTCTCAGAGACATTTTAAGAAACTGCCTCTTATCATTTAGATCTCAGCTCAGATGGTAGCTTCTCAGAACCTTTCCTGGACATTCTATTTATTATAGCACTTCAAATCATATTACCTTGTTTTCTTCTTGAAGGCACTTATTTATCTGAACTATATTATTTGTTGGCTGTGTCTCCCACTAGAATGTAAGTTAGTACAACTTTTTATGTTTTGTTCACCACTGTCTAGAATGTACATGGCAAGTGATGGGATCTCAAATAACAGAAATTCTCTTACTAAGGTAATTAGTGACCTCTCTATTGCAAAATCCAAAGGTCATTTTTTGATTCAACCTTTCAACAACAGGGGACACTGTTGACCATTCTCTCTTTCTCTCATCTACCACATCACTACGCTCCTGGTTTTTCTTGTACCTCATAGGAGGTTACTTTTCAGACTCTTTCTAGGGTCTTCTGCTCAAGGTTCAAATGATAGTGTTCTCTTAGTTTGGTCCTGGACCTCCTTCTTTGCCATATCTAAACTCTCTCCCTATGCATTGTATCTTTCCCTGTGGCATTAAATACTTTCTTCATTTTCATAACATAACTACCAAGTTTACCTTTGCTTTGAAATTCAGACTTGTATATCCAAATGTCTATTTGACCTGTCTACATGGATGCTTAATAGTCACCTCAAACTTAACATGTTGAGAACAAAATTCTCCATTATCTTTATTCCAATCCTGCTCGATCCTACTCCAAGCCGCCACTGTCCTGCCTCCTCTTGTTCCAATCTTCCCCTAATTTACTTTGCTTCGGTTATACTGGCCTGTTTGCCTCTCCCACCCCTGGAATTTTGTTTCATTCACTGCTGTACCCCCAGTGCCTAGAACAGTGCCTGGCAGGTACTGTAAGGTACTGGTGAATGCTCAATATATAATAAAGTACTGGTTGAATTGATGAATGACTGTTCCTCAAAACACAAAGCTAGGGCTTTTGGATCCACTGTTCCCCAGGCCATGAAGTCTCTTCCCCTGATCTTTGTATGGCTGGTTCTTTCTCATCATTCAGCTCTCAAGCTTCAAAATCACTTTCTCAGCAAGGCCCTCCCTGAAGTTGCCTCCCAGTCTCTATTGTATAACTCTGTTTTATTTTCATCAATGCCTTTATCACTACCTATTATCTTTGGTTATTACTTTATTATTTAATGTTTGTCCTATCACACTTCAGTGTAAGCTCAATGAGTACAGGGGCCTTGTTTGTATCTTCCATACCTAAAACAGTGCCTGGCACATATTAAGCATTCAACTTATATTTGTTGAATGAATGAATGAGAGAAACCCAGGTCTGTCAGACCTCAAAGATAATGCCTGTGCACTCTTAGAACTGTTTTCTCTGACTGGTTCTTTAGGTAGTAGTTTCTCCTCCTGATATTTTGTAAATTCTTACTGCCTCCACCTACAAGGAAATACACTATGTACGTAAAGGTTCTGAGCTTCTGAAACCTGACAATATCTTTCCATGCTACCTTTCGCCCGAATCTTCTCTGGATTTAGCAAGCGGTAATAGAACACGAATCATGTGCCAGGCGCTATGCTAGGTGCTGAAGACATAAAGTTGAATACAGCACAGTAACTTTCCTCGGGAAGGTTACTGAAGTTTTGGAAATACATAACTTGACTACACTTCTTAGATTTCGGGTTCCGATGGTTTCCATTTCTCCAACTGCGAGTCTGAGACTAGACACAACAGAGCCACAGCCTGCTCTCGGCCCCGCCCACAGCCCCCACGTCCCGCCCTTGGCTCCGCCTTCAACGGCGGCGTCCCGCCCTCGGCCCCGCCCTCAGCCGCGCGGAGCCCCAGGGGCGGGGCCAGCAGCGTCCACTCACGTTCCCCTACGCGCCGCAGCGTCGGTGACGTGAGTCTGGCGCACGGACCGTCGTTGCGGCTGGGGCTCTGTTGGCAGACCTTCGCTTCTCCGCTGCCGGAGCTCTCGGCGTCGCTGCGCAGTGGCGCGCGGAATTGCGTAGCCGGGTCCTGGCAGCGCGCGCCATCTACACCGAGCGCCATGGCCGCGGCTGGCGGGCCAGGAGCGGCCGGACGCTGCCCTCTTAGCCTCTTTTTGCTTCTGCTCATCGCAGGCCCTGCCCTGGGCTGGAACGACCCTGGTGAGTGCTGTCCTCACCTGCCCCTTCCTGCCGCCTTCAGACAGCGCTGAGGGGCCCGGCGGGCGACCGTTTCCGTTCGCCGCCCCTTGAGCCCTTCTACCGTAATTCCTTATTTCCATCTTCTCCACTCATCTGCACGCTGCCTGGCCCCTTTGCTCTTCCCAGCTGTCCTACGGGACCAGTGGGGACTGTTGGGGAGTGGGCGGGGCGGGACGACTCTGTATTCTTAACGTCCCCCTTCTCCCTTCTCTCGACTCCCAGAATTTGTCCACTTTCTTCTTTCTTGGGCTACAGCCTTCATCCCTGAGTCTGGCTGGAGAGCTCGACACTCACCTGCGCATCTTGCTTTGTTGTCATGACTGTCTGATGTCATCGTCGCTGACTGTTGTCATGGCTGCCTGTTGCTGTGGCTGGCAGTGGCCGTGGCTCCGGCAGTTCTGAGTCACACTTAGTAGACAGGACTGCAAACCTTGTAGGCAGGTTAGCAGAATCACAGACTGTGCTATTTATGTGAGCACAACTCATGCTTCTTATGCTGATCGTTACAGTGAAGTACATTGCGTTACACCAGCTTTCCCATTGTTTTTCACCGTACACAAGAATTTAAAAAATATTTTCGTCTTACTTTTTTGTATGTGTGTGATGGTCCATGGTAAGTGATTTCTAGGGAAAAGGTTCTTTTGTATCACTGTGTTATTAGACTTGTCTAAAGAACTTTTGTGGAATCAATAATATTACGTGTAACTAATATATATGTATATATACACATACATGCAGATTTCTTTTTAATGAATGATGGCATGCTGTTAAATTGGAATTATGTGAAAAATGACTTTTAAACAAAACATCATTTTTGGTTTGAGGAGTAAAGATGTTAAGGCATGGAAAGTGTACCAATATTGCATTTGTGATTTGGTGATAGAAAATGCCTATGTTTTTGAACTTAAGCACCAGATTTATTTCTATAATTTCCTATTTTATTCCTAAATGGTGAAATGAGAGAGAAGGTGCTATTTGCCAGTACTTGAATTTGAGTAATCCATTTGGTGTGGATGTTTTATTACTAATAAATACAAAGCCAAGTCGGATTTAAATCTCTGTACATTTTCCTTCTGTATTCCTAGAAAGTTGTATATAAATAGGAGACTTTAGTCAGAATTTTAATTTAAAAACTGGAATGAAGCATTAATTAGTTAAAGCCTCAATCAATTCTTAAATAAAAAAGGAAGTTTACAGATGAAGAGTCAGGGGAATAAAAAAAAAGGAACTAAATTTAAATTAATGGTGAACTGCTTCCTTGTAGCTCTTAGTCTGTGTACTCTATAAAACTATTGTTCTGGAACAAAACAAAATATTTTGCAGAGTAAACACAAGAGATTTTTATGAATTCACTTTACCTTAAATTTACTTTGAGGAACTGTTTTATAAAGGCATTTTATTGGGTTAATTTTATCAGGTCCTTTAGTAGAGCAATAGTCACTCCCTAATTTGTCTTTTTTTGACTTTAGATGCACTTACTTTGTCTTTAGCTAACATAGAGCAATAATTTTTCTGGAAAAAAAATTGTACCAGTTCTAAAGGGATTACCTGAGACTTTTCAAAATTCTTTATTGAATTAGTCTTATATTTAAGTCACTCTTCTGGGTGTTGAGAATATAGCAAGAGTGTCTTGCCCCCAAGGAGTTTGTCTCTCTTTAAGAGGAATAGACAGTAAACAAATAAACATGTAAACAGCATGTCATATTGTGAAAAGTGGTATGGACAATGATAAAACAGGATAAGCAGGACAGAGTGTACAGGCAGAAGCAAGAACTTTCAAAACATTGGTTAGGAAAGAAGTCACTGTTAAGGTGACATTTGATCAGAAACCGGAAGGGAGAGGAGGAGTAGATGACCTGCTATGGCTTGTATTTTAACAGGAGGTGGGGGGAAGCTGGGAGGCCAGTGAGGAGGCTGCTTGTACAGTAGGTTCCAAGAGTGGTGCTGGTTGGGCCAGGGAAGAAGCAGTGGAGTTGGTGAGTGGTTGGATTCTCTTCTCACCTGCTTTGAAGATGGGACTAACATGATATTTTGATGGATTAGATGTAGGGATGAGAGAAGGAGAGAAGACAAAGATGACTCCAAGGTTTTTGACCTGAGTGACTAGAAGTGTAGAGTTACCATTTCCTGAGACGTAGAAGATTGTGGGAGAATCAGTTTGGGGGAGTTTGATTTTGTTTATCTTAAGTTTGAGACCTGCAAGTGGATTTTGATTTGTGAGTCTGGACTTCAGAGAACTCCGTGTGTCCCTTGACTGACTTAGTCCCTTAACTAGTAGGGTATCGGTGTGAGCATTTTGTTCTTAGACCTTGACTTAGTTCAGGCTGCTATAACAAAACACCATAGACTAGGTGGCTTTAACAAGAATTTATTTCTCACATTCTGGAAGCTGGGAAGTCCAAGATCAAAGTGCCAGCACATTCAGTGCCTGGTGAGGACCCTCTTCCTGGTTTGTAGATGGCTGACTTCTCATGTCTTCATATGGCAGAGAGAGAGAGTGCTCTGGTCTCTTCCTCTTCTTATAAGGCCACTAATTCCATCATGGGGCCTCCATCCTCACGACCTTGTCTAAAAGTAATCACCTCCCAAAGGCCCCACCTCTAAGTACCATCACATTGGGGATTAGGGCTTCAACATATGCATTTTGAGGGACACAAAACACAGCAACCTTTAGGACTGCTAGGGAGGAAAGATGCTGTAGGGTTATGGTAAAAATACCCCATGTGTATATAGCTCTTTAAACAGTCTCAGTAATGTTTACTGTACTTGATCACCTATTATGTGACAAGTACTCTGCTAGATAATTTTAGTAAATCATATCTAAGCTTCACAACCAATTTTAAGGTTGATACTATTGTCTTACTTTTATAGGTGAGGAAACAGATAAATTAAGTTACTTGGCCAAAGTCATATAGCAAGTTGGTGATGGAAATTTAGTTCAGTGTTCTTTGCATTATCTCAACCGTGCCACAATAAATTTAAGTTATTGTTATTTAGTTTAATAATACTTTCTGATTTTATAAACCATTGAACATTTTCATTATTATAATTTTTTATGAGTAAGGAGGTAGTTTGGGTTTAATAGCATTTTTTTTTAAATTATTTTTTTGCTGAGGAAGATTTGCCCTGAGCTAACGTCTATGCCAGTCTTCCTCTATTTTATATGTGGGTCGCCACCACAGCATGGCTGTCAGCAGGTCTGCACCTGGGAACTGAACCTGGGACACCAAAGTGGAGTGCACTGAACTTAACCACTAGGCCAAGGGGCCGGCCCCTAGCATATTTTGTTTTAATATAGTTCTTGGAAATTTTAGATCTTTAGCACATGTGGAATTAAGGTTTTTTTTGCTGAGGGAGAATTGCCCTGAGCTAACATCTGTTGCCAATCTGCCTGTTTTTGTTTTTGTTTTGTTTTTTGCTTGAGGAAGATTAGCCCTGAGCTAACATCTGTGCCAGTCTTCCTCTACTTTGTACGTGGGTCACTGCCACAGCGTGGCTGACCAGTGGTGTAGGTCTGTTCTCGGGATCTGAACCTGCAAAGCCAGGCTGCCAAAGTGGAGCACTCCGAACTTAACCACTACACTGTGGGGCCGGCCCCGCTGGAATTAAGTTTTTATATAGCTTTATAGTCAATGATGGCAGTGTCATTTATTAAAGAAGGCATCCTTTTTCCACTAAATTAAAAAGCCCACTTTATCTTAAATTGAATTCCCACATATATCTGGATTTATTTCTAGACTTTTGTTTCACAGTTCCCTTGTCTATTTCTGTTCCAATTCCATACTATTTTGATTAAAATCATTTTATAGTAAGCTTTATTATCTGGTAAAGCAATGCATTCTTTTAAAAAAAATTTTTGGCTATTTATAGACATTAATTTTTCCCTAGGACCTTTAACATAATTTCTTTCCAGTTCCCAAACAAAAACCCACTTGGGTTCCTGGTTGGAAGTGCATTAAATTTATTTGGGTCTTATTGTGTGTGTATTTATCGATTTATTTATTTATTTTTGCTGAGGAAGATTCGCCCTGAGCTAACATCTGTTGCCAATCTCCCCCTTTTTTTTTTTGTGAGGAGGACTATCTCTGAGCTAACATCTGTGCCCATCTTCCTCTACTTTATATGGGATGCTGCCATAGCATGTCTTGACAAGAGGTGTGTTGGTCTGTGCCTGGGATCTGAACCTGCAAACCTCGGGCCACCAAACTGGAGTGTGCGAACTTAACTGCTATGCCACTGGGCTGGCCCCAATGCTTTTTTTTTCTTGTTTTATGAGGATTTGCCCTGAGCTAACATCTGTGCCAATCTTCCTCTATTTTGTATGTGGGTCGCTGCACAGCATGGCCCCTGACAGTGGTGTAGGTCCACACCCGGGAGCTGAACGCAGGCCGCTGAAGTGGAGTGTGCTGAACCTAACCACCAGGCCATGGGGCCAGCCCCTATATATATTTTTGTATAGATCACATATTGATCTTAAGTTTCTTTCTAGATATTTTATGTGTGTAGTCACTAATTTGAGATAGGCTTTCCATTTTCATTTCTGATTGGATATTATAGGTATAAAAAAAGCTGTTGACTTTGGTAATTGAGACAAATGCCCAGCTATTTTATCGAATTCTCTTACACTTGTAACAGGATTGTCTTTTGGGAAATTCTCTTGGATTTTGTAGGTCCAAAGACTCTAAATAAAATGTTATTTCTTCCACTGTTTGTACTAAGTGCGACAGACACTATTGGATGATTACTCGGAAGCTATTCTCTACCTTCTCCTTGTCTACCTCCATGTAAATACTGGAAAAGCCAAATACTCATTTCATTACTGGACCAAATGTGGGCCTCTTCTTGGTGAGTTAAGTCAAACTGCACCAGAAGTAGTTGTCTCACAGAACAGAAATTTTATTTGTGGCGTGTGGCAAAGAAAAGAGACCATAGAGAATAATTTCACAAAGCTATGGCTCCCCAAGCCTGGGGAGGTGGGTACCTTTATTTGGGATAGGAAATGAATATTCAAAGAGGAATTTTCATCATCGCATGTAGAGGTGGGCATAAGCTTGCACATGCGTGGTTTGAAATCATGCTTTTACATACGTGGTGTGATCTAAAAATGGCTGCTTCGCCCCTTCCAGAGGAGAATTTAGGACGTTAATGAGGGCAGGTTACTTTAGTACAACTTTCTAACTGTCTGTGCAGGTGTCATTCTTGTGGTTGTGGTCTGGACTGGTCTGGCCTGGTTCAGAGCGGATGGTTCCAGGATGGTTGTCACTTAGAGCATCTTCCTGAAACGTAACTGAAACCACATAGCTCAAAACCCCAAAGTCTTTGGAGAAAGGAACATCTGCACCTTTTAACAAGACAAGAGAATTAGGTCAAACACAAAAAAAGGTTACAGTTTAGGCAATGCAAGAGAAGCAGGTTAGGATCCATGGCTGGTGACAATTTTACTAGAATCTCTTGATGCTAAGTCATTCTAATCAGTCTACTGGAGGAATTCTGGGAAAGATATTTTAAATTTTGATGAAAATTATGTCATATGTTTTTTGTTTTCTTTCAACACTGTTTTTAAAAAAATGTTGAAACATTTTAATGTAAATTACAGGCATCCTGACAGGCTGCTACTAAATCCTTCAGTAGTCACTTCTTTTTTTTTGTGAGGAAGACCAGCCCTGCGCTAACATCCATTGCTAATCCTCCTCTTTTTGCTGAGGAAGACTGGCCCTGGGCTAACATCCGTGCCCATCTTCCTGTACTTTATATGGGACGCCACCACAGCATGGCTGACAAGCAGTGCGTTGAGCAGGCGCCTGGGATCCGAACCCGTGAACCCTGGGCTGCCAAGTGCGAACTAAACCGCTGTGCCACCGGGCCAGCCCCCTCCTTTTTTTTTTAAAAAGGAGGTTTTCCCCACGTGGTAAAAATAACATTACACCTAACAAAATTAGTTCTAATTTCTTAATATCAACTAATTACCCATTCCATATTCAGGTATTACAGTTGTCCCTAATATGTCTAAGCTAGTTTGTTCAAACCAGGACCCAATCTTGGACCATGCATCATATCCAATTGTATTATCCCTTTAATCTTTTTAAATGTAGAACAATCTCTTTTATTCATGCTACTGCTTTGCTGAAGGGATTGGGCCGGTTGTCCTTTAGAATAACCTACTTTCTGGATATTCTGTTTTCTCCTGGTGTTGTTTTAACTTGTTTTTTTCTTCCCTGTATTTCTAGTAAAACTGGATATTAGATCCAAAGGATTGATTAGATTCTTATTAAGTACCTTTGGGGACTATGTCATAGGAAATGCTATAATATCAACCTATTCTTCCATTAGCGCTGCTGAGATTGACCAGTGGATTAAAATGACCTTATCTCTCCCTTGTGAAGTTACATTTTTCTGGTTTGTGACTAGAAAGCAGTCTGTTTAATGTTACTTGGCACCATACCAATATTCATTCACTTAATGAATTAAAAACTAATTATCCTTGTTTGAATCAGTTTCTTTAGGGGTTGTAAAATTAAAATGATTTTTCTAATTCTGTCATTTATTCTAAATTTGTTAGCTGGCATTCCTCAGTAAAGTTGAGATTACCCTTATCAACTGAGGCTATTTCAGATTACAGTTCCTGCTGGAAAGTCAGGATAAATATTTAATCTTTAATTACCACTTTTCAAAGTAAGGAGGTAATTGGGTAGCCACTTTAAGTAGTGACAAATGAGTTTTTGATGTTCTCTGAGTATTGTTATGGATTCTTGCATTTTCATAGATTGAGCGTGATTTGATCAATCACAGTCATTATCTTCCTGGTCAGTCTTTTGCTTTTCAGACCTTCCCCATCCCAGGATCATAGCATATTCTGTTGTGCTTTCTTCCAGTACTTTTCATTTGTTGTATGTTTTATGGTACGTTTTTAACCATCAGGGATTAATTTTTCTACATTGTGTGAGATAGGGATCTAACTACCCCTGCCTTCCCATGGATAGTCTATTGTCCCAATAGACAATACTTTTTAATTTTATTTTTTAAAATTTCTTCTCCTCTTTTATTTTGGTGAGGAATATTCACTCTGAGCTAACGTCTATTGCCAATCTTGATTTTTGCTTGAGGAAGATTGGCCCTAAGCTGACATCTGTGCCAATCTTCCTCTATTTTGCATGTGGGATGCCATCACAGCATGGCTGACAAGTAGTGTAGGTCCACACCCAGGATCTAAACCCACAAACCTGGGCTGCTGAAGCAGAGTGTGCCAGACTTAACCACTACGCCACGGGGCCGGCCCTCCAATATTACTTTTTGACTGATTTGATCTTTTCTCTCTATATTGACATGCCACCTTAGTCATATACTAAATTTTCGTATACCTATGAGTCTCTGTTTCTGGGTACTTGTTTCATTGACTGATTTTTCTAATCCTATGCCAATACTATACTGTTTATATTACTGTAGATTTAATTATATGTCTTGATATCTATAGCCCAAATTTTCTTTCTTTGTTGTTATTGATTTCTTCAAATAGTCTCAGCAGTTTTTCCTACATTCTCACTTTTAAGTTTTGGACTCAATTGTCAGGATTCAATTGGTAGTTTGATCAGGATTTCATTGATTAATTTGGAGAGAATTGGCAATTTACTATGTCGTATTCCCATCTATGTATATCATACAAGTTTCCATTTATGAATTTCACATTTTCTGTATTGAAGTAAAGTTTGTTGTTTTCTATACAGCAGTTTTATGCATTGCTTATCTATTTTAAAAGAACCATCTGTTTTTTTTTAGCTTTTCTACTTCTTAAAATTTTAAGATTTTTATCTTTATTTATTCCCTCTTATTTTGTTTTGATTTATTTTTTCTAATTTCTTAGCATGAAAACCTGGTTCATTTGTGTCCTACTTAAAAACAATAAAAACATCTAGCCTGTAAATATTTCTCTGTACCCTATAGATTCTGACTTTTTAAAAAAACTTATATCAGAACCTGAAGTTTACAGAAATGTTTTAATTGGACTGAATCACTTTAAAATTTTAAAACCTGAATTGCTTTAGTTGGCATTTGAATTCTCCATTTACCACAAGCCGTACCACTTCCTGCACTTATCTGGTGACTGTTCATATATTTTAGATATTTGACTGGCACTTGAAGGCATTCGAGTTTGTAAGCCAAATTCTAAATTTGTTTTGATATCCATTTGATACAAAGGTTATGTTTCTTATTTTCCAATTAAATTATTTTCAGTCATCTTTTTTTTGGTGAGGAAGATTGACCTTGAGCTAATAGCTGTGCCAGTCTTCCTCCATTTCATATGTGGGATGCCGCCACAGCATGGCTTGCCGAGTGGTGTGTATATCCACGCCTGGGATCCAAACCCGTGAACCCTGGGCCACCGAAGCAGAGTGCATAAACTCAACCACTACGCCACAGGGCCAACCCCTCAGTCACCTTTTCATTATTATTTTACATGTTATTACATTATTTTATGTTTCCAATTTTATTGCATTTTGATGAGAGAATGTGGTCAATAAATGTCAGCTTAGTCAAATTTATTAAGTTCTTTTTTGGTAAATAAGTATAAATAAGATCTGTATCTACTGATATGAGGGAATGTCCATGATGTATAATTAAGTGAAAAAGCCATATGAAGAGTAACATGCACTGTATGATTTGATTTTTATAAAAATAAACTAACAAAAATCAACCCTTTATATGTATCTGTTTGGGTGAGCAAGAAATAGGTACTTACCAGGCTGTTAATTTTATCACAGAAATGTGAAATTGGAGGAAGAGTGGGTTTTACTTTTCAAAAGGAAAAGGTATTACTTTTACATTAAAAAAATTCATGAAACATATATATATAAAGGAGAATAAATAATAATAAAATGAACACGAATGTACTCCCACCCAGTTAAGAGAAAATTAGAAGAATTCTGTGTTTCTTTCTAAGCACATTCCTTTTCCCAGAGGTAATTACTTTCCCGACTTTTGAATGAATACTTTTCTTACTTTAGTTGTTCTACCCATGTATGTGGTAAAACTCTAAAAGTTTTTGAAAAACTAACTAGCTGTTTTTCTAGCAGTCTAAAGAAAGTCTCTCGCTTTCATATTTCCTAAGATTTTAAGAGCCCCATCTGAGGAAGTCACTGGGGAAAGTCATGGGAGACATAGGGCTCATCATAATTAGGTCATCTGTTGAGGCCTCTTGTGGTCTAGGTACCTAACATCTGGCAGAAATATGGTCAGAGGGAGTAGGTTGCTCTATATCTTTTGCTTCTATGCTTACCGTGGTCTATCTGTAGCACTCAGGAATAGGTTAAAGCCAGAATGCTTCAGTGGGGTGACATGAGTGTCCTCAGCTGATCTAAGGTAGCAGGACATGAAGTTAAGAGGAGGAACTTCATCAACTCCAGGTCAAGGCAAACCAAATACAGATAAAAACCAAAGCCGGGTTCATCTGGGCATTCTGTCCTCAGGTTAAAAGAGATGGTACCGTAGCAGCAGGGATCTTTTGCTGGCAGCCCTCCGGTCTGTCTTCTGAGCAGTATGTACTCTTCTGGTGTGGACTTGTTGCCCTCTGACTGGTCCATGGCTGTCGTCCTGCTACCTTCATTCCTCATTCTCCTTGGGATTCCCTTTGTCCCTCTGTATACCATTACTTTTTCTTTACTTCTCTTATTTTCATGTCTTTCTCTTTGTTTTTTCTCTTGGTGGTGAATCTTCCAGTATTTTACTGAGAATGGATACCTGGGAGGTAAATAGTTTGAAACCTTTCAGATGCCTGAAAATTCTATCCTCCTGCTTGAGTGACAGTCTGGAATTCTATACCTAGCCAAAGTTTTTTCCTTTAGAGTTTTTGAAGACATTTCTCTATTTTCTTTTTCTATCTTTTTGAGATATCGGAAGCTTTTCTAATTCTTTTTCTGTTGTGTGTGACCTGGTTTTCCCCTCTTCTGGCAGTTTTTGTCTACAGTGTTCTAAGATTTCACAATGATATGCCTTTCTGTGGCTCTCCTTTGAGGACTGGTTATTTATTGCCTCTTTAAGCATGACAGTTCACATCCTTCAGTTGTAGGAATTTTTCGTGAATTATATCACTGAGTTAGTCCCATCTGATTTCTCTGCTTTTTCTTTCTGTAACGCTTGTTGGATTTTTGGACTTCGTGAACTGGTCCTGTAATTTTGTTCTTTTTCCCCTCCTACTTTCCATCTTTTTGCTCTACTTTCTAGGAGATTTTCTTACTTTTAACTTTGAACATTTCTATTGAGTTTCTCATCTCAGCTGCCCTGTTTTAAATTCCCAGGAGCTCTTGTTTTGTGCTCCGAGTGTTCCTTTTACAAATGATTATTTTATGAATACAGTGTTTTCCTTTATCTCTCTGAGAGTATCATAACTTAAATTTTTTTTTTAAGTTTTCTTCTCCCTGTACAGTCTCTCTTTACTCCAAATTGTTTTGTCCTGGTTGCTATATTCGCTCTTAGGGTCTTTCCTCATATTTTTAGTAATCCTTGGCTCTCTGCTCATGGTTAAGGGTGGGAACGAAAAAGCTGATTGGAAGCCATCAGTGTGTGGTTGGTGCTTTTGGATTTTGAACTTTATTGTGGGGTGACCTGGTGACTACAGGGTTACTTGGGTGGTTCCTTTTTGGGGGAAACTCTTAATGTCGGTATATTTAAGTATTTCTTATTGGTTAGGTTACAAAAGGAATAGATTTCTAGTCTCTCATTCAGAGGGCAAGAGAATGGTTGCTAGTGTTTTGTGGGCCATACAGGGAAGAGGTCTATGCTTTCAGCATTCAGAGTGCATACAGTTACTTGGGCTCCCTGTTATGTTTTTATACCCATGGCCTCTAATGTGCCAGATACCTCCCAGTGCAGAGAGCCCTTCACTTTTACCCTCTTCAGAGAATAAGTCTCCAGACATTTTCCTGGGTGGAGGAGGGGTTTTGCAGCAGCATAGAGTTGGGGAGAGGATCTGGGCGTGTAGCTTCTTAAGTAGCTTTCACCTTGTAGTGCTTATTTTAGGTATCTCCAATTCAAGAGATGCCATTTCCTTTTTGGGATTCTGTTATGTATGTCAGGCCGGTTCTCAGTTTTTTCCCCCTGCTGGTCTGGCATTTGACTTTACTTAAGTCTAGTCACCGATCACTGGTCCATCTGCTTTCACCTTCCAAAATTGTTGCCATCTCCTTTTCTGCTTTACTGGATCTTGTTTGTTCACATCATCAAAAAAATCTGTTTATTGTAGTTTTAGTGAAATTTGGGAGGCAGCAAGTTCTGCTTATTTGGCAGAATATCAGGAATATCCGGTTGAATATTGAGAATTGGATGCTATACTGTCAGGAAAATCCGGAGCCCCCCCGACTGTGCTTGCCTGCCAAAGGACAGCACTTAAATCTGAGTTTAAGGTCTGCTCTCCAGGTCTTGCAGGAGTCCCTCTGGTTGGCAGAACTGAAATCACTTTTGGGAACTGTAGCTACAAGAGGTTTTGGGGTTCCTTTAACTTTGCAAGAAGACGTATAAGTTTGAGGATGAAATGGAACTTGAGTGAACCCATCTAGAGCATCTTCCATCATAACCCAAGGGAGATAGGTAAGAAGACTATTCATTTTCCAATATTACTTTATATATATCTATTAGTCCATCTGGTCTAGTTTTTCATTTAATTCCATTATGTCCTTATTGACTTTCTGTCTGGATGATCTATCCATTGATGTAAGTGGGGTGTTGAGGTCCACTACTGTTATTGTGTTGCTGTTAATTTCTCCCTTTAGGTCTGTTAGTAGTTGCTTTATGTACTTTGGTGCTCCTCATTAGGTGAAGGATATTCATAAGTGTTATGTCCTCTTGGTGGAGTATCCCTTTTATCATTATATACTGCCTGCCCCTCTTTGTCTCTCATTGCCTTTTTTATCTTGAAGTCTGCTTTGTCTGATGAAGTATGACAACACCTGCTTTGCTTTTTTTTTTTCTTTTGGTGAGGAAGATTGGCCTTGAGCTAACATCTGTTGCCAATCTTCCTCTGTTTGCTTGAGGAAGATTGTTGCTGAGCTAACATCTGTGCCAATCTTCCTCTATTTTGTATGTGGGACGCTGCCACAGCATGGCTTGATGAGGGGTGTGTAGGTCCATGCCCGGGATCTGAACCTGTGAACCCTTGGCCACTGAAGTAGAGTGTGTAAACTTAACCACTATGCCAGTGGGCTGGCCCCAAAGCCTGCTTTCTTTTGTTTGCCATTTGCTTGGAGTACTGTCTTCCATCCCTTCACTCTAAGCCTGTGTTTGTCTTTAGAGCTGAGATGTGTTTCCTGGAGGCAGTATATTGTTGGGTCTTGTTTTTTTAATCCATCCAGCCACTCTGTGTCTTTTGACTGGAGAATTCAGTTCATTTATATTTAGAGTAATTATTGATACATGAGGGCTTAATACTGCCATTTTATTTCTTGTTTTCTGGTTGTTCTATATTTCCCTTGTTTCTCATCCCGTGTATTTCTGACTGCCATTTCAGTTGGTGATTTTCTATGTTGGCTTTCTCTTTGTTTATCATTTGTGTCTCTGTTCTGATTTTTTGTTTAGTGTTTTGTTTAGTGGTTACTGTGAGGTTTGTATAAAAGATCTTGTAGATGAGCTAGTCCATTTTCTGATAGCCTCTTATCTCCTTAGTCTAAGCAGGTTCCATCCCTTTCCCCTCCCGCTCTGAGTTATTGTTGTCACAACTTAGTCCGTTTTGTGTTGTGAGTTTGTGATTAAAATGAAGTGCTTATAGTTATTTTTGATGCTTTCCTTTCCTTTATCTTTGATGTTATAATTAAGTGTTTTCTAACTTGTTCTGATAGAGAGCTGCAATTTTCTGATTTTGTCTGTCTATTTATCTCCTTGGTCAAGGCTTTGTAAACGTTTTTTGTTTCAGGGCCTTCTTGATCATTGTGGGGGGGGGGTCTTGTGGCGATGAACTCCCTCAGCCATTGTTTATCTGGGAAATTTTTTATTTCTCCATATCTGAAGGATAGTTTTGCTGGATAGAGTATTCTTGGCTGGAAGTTTTTGTCTTTCAGTGTTTTGAATATATCATCCCACTCCCTCCTAGCCTATAAGGTTTCTGCTGAGAAATCAGCTGAGAGCCTGATAGGGGTTCCTTTGTAGGTTATTTTCTTATGCCTTGATGCCCTTAATATTTTTCCTTGTCATTGACTTTTGCCAGTTTTACTGGCATCTATATTCTTCTATATGCCTTGGAGAAGGTGTTTTTTTTTTTTTTTTTTTTTACCAAGGAAGATTCACCCTGAGCCAACATCTGTTGCCAATCTTCCTCTTTTTTTGCTTGAGGAAGATTAGCCTTGAGCTAACATCCATGCCAGCCTTCCTCTATTTTGTATGTGGGTCATCACATGGCATGGCTGATGAGTGGCGTCGGTCTGTGCCCAGGATCTGAACCCGCGAACCCGGCCTGCTGAAGTGGAGCATGCCGAACTCAACCACTAACTAGGCCATGGGGCCGGCCCCTGGGTCTTTTTGCATTGATATCATTAGGAGTTCTCTTAGCTTCATTTACTTGTAATTCCAGCTCCTTCCCCAGGTTTGGGAAGTTCTCAACTATTATTTCTTTGAACAAGTTCTCTGCTCCTTTCTACCTCTTTTCTCTCTCTGGAATGCCTGTAATCCTTATGTTGTATTTCCTAATTGAGTCAGCGATTTTTTGGAGAATTTCTTCATTTCTTTTTAGTCTTAGTTCTCTCTCCTCCTCCACTTGAAGCATTTCTGTATTTCCATCCTCTAAATTACTAATTCTGTCCTCCATAATGTCAACTCTGTTTTTTAAGGATTCTAGATAGTTTTTAAAAAAATCTCATTCATTGTGTTTCTCATCTCTCAAACAGCAATTCTGTCTGTTTTTTTTTAAAGTTTCAATCTCTTTTGTGAAGAATTCCTTCTCATTAATTTTATTTCTTAGTTCACTGAACTGTCTTTCTGTGTTTTCTTGTAACTCCTTGAGTTTCTTTATGATAACTATTTTGAATTCTCTCTCATTTAGATTGTAAATTTCTGTGACTTCAGGATTGGTCTTGAGACTTGTCATTTTCCTTCTGCTCTGGGGCATTAATGTATTTCTTCATGGTGTTTGATGGAGTAGACCTTTGCTGGCACATAGTGGTAGTATTTGGTTGCAGATTCCACCTGCCACCACTGAGGGGGCCAGGAGCTGTGTTTTCTGAACCTGCATCCAATGGAAGTTGTACCTGTCTGTTGGAAGCTGTTCTGAATGGGCCCGTCTGCGTTTGCCCAGTGGCTGCCACAGCTTCACACACACAGGTTTAGGGGCTCTGGCGTAGATCTGCTGCCCTGGCTGACTGGCTGACTGGCTGAGCTGGTGCATCCGGCGAAAGGAGGAGGGAGAGGGGTGCTTTTTTTTCACGCCTGCGATCCTGCTTTGCACCCACTGGTGGCCCACCTTGGCTGCTCAGCTTGTGGGGCTGCCTTGGTGTGGAGTGTTCCCATGGGCTATAAAGCAACTCCAAGAGCGAAAGCATTCCCACTGAGGCCTGCCTGTTCCCCTGTCTCTTCTCAGAGTTGCATGCCAGCTGCTGTATGAGGTCCCATGCCCTAGATTGCTGCCACAGGGGATGTGGAGGAGATCCACTTACCTCCTTCCACTACTTCCTGGGGATCCAGTACCCCCACCTTCAGACATATGGCTGTGTGGATCTCTCAGACATCCTGTTGTGTTATGTGGATGTCCCCTGTTGGTTAGTGAGTGTCCTTTTCGTTGTATCTTAGTGGGGAGAGACCAAGGGAACAGCTCACTCCACCATGATGCTGATGTCACTTCCCAATAACACTTCAAAATTAGTTTATGTACATGAATACCAGACATTATTTTATTGCTTTGACTTATTTTTAAACCTCTTTGTTAGTGATTTTCAATTTGTGAAATAGTTTAAATATTTTTAATTTTTAAAATTGTGAAATATTTAAACGTACAGAAGTACACAATGAACACCCATGTACTCACCACCCAATTTTATTAAATCTTCGCATTTTACCATATTTGCAGCAAACCATCCTCCCCCTCCCCCAAAGTAATAAAACACTAGTGATAGAGCTAAAATCTCTTCTCTTTCTCTCTTCTCAGAGATGCTTATCTGAATTTGGTGTTTAATCATTCCTGTGCATGTTTTCATACTATCATTTATATATACATATATATATATGTATATGCATATATGAATAGGCATCAACAATATGTTACTGTTTTGCTGGTTTCCAAGGTTTATGTAAAGCTATTATTCTGTAGCTTGCATTTTGCTTAAAATGTTTTTACTATTTCTAGTCTGATACATGAGTTCTAGTTCACTCATTTTCACTGCTGTAGAATATTCTACTGTACAAATAGGCCAAAATTTTATTAATCCATTTATCTGTTGACAGACATTTACGTCATTAAATGTACTTCAGGAACATTCATGTATATTTTTTGCCATTTTAATTAACCATGACTTTTGCCATGTAATAGTACAACCTTTCAGGTTAATGAACTTTTAATTCTGATTTTGTAAAAATTATGTAGAATTTATGATGTAGAAGCAGTTTGGGAGGCATCCACCTGAAATGGAGAGAAACTTGAAAGGTGTGACCATCTAAATTTTGTGGAAAAGGCCTGGACATTGTTGGGGTGGCTTTGGGAAACTGTGTCTTTCTTACTCATCTCAAAAGACGAGAAAGACACATTTGAAAGTATTTCCTATGCCAGAAATTTTATTAGGATGAATCTGTCTATGTTTGACAAGATATTTATTATCTGTTCATCTGTGTTCTTGCTATTTCAGACAGAATATTGTTGCGGGATGTAAAAGCTCTTACCCTCCACTATGACCGCTATACCACCTCGCGTAGGCTGGATCCGATCCCACAGTTGAAATGTGTTGGAGGCACAGCTGGATGTGATTCTTATACCCCAAAAGTCATACAGTGTCAGAACAAAGGCTGGGATGGTTATGATGTGCAGGTAATATATATTATGTTGATGGCAGTCTAAATGGAATTTTTATTCAATAAAGTGTTTATTGGGACTTTAGTATTTTTGGGAAGCACATATAGAAAATCTCAGGTTAACCTAAAATATATAAATATAAATTCTCTGGAAGAACATCCTCCAAAAGAAATGAACTTTTTTAAAAGCCTAGAAATATTCATTGTAATTTTCATACCATAAATTTCTTCTAAGACATTAGTAAGTTTTCAAAACTTTTTGTGTACTTTGGGGTAAAGGATCTCTTCTGGTTGTCATTTTCCTGTCATTCTTCAAAGAATACCAGCCTCTCCTTAAGAAATAAAGTTAAGATGATCAGGAATCATAGATTGTAAATAGTGCAGGTACATGTATGCCTATTGTGCTTCAGACACTTGATTTTAAAATTATTTTAGAACTGAAGGTGGTTACTTCTGAATGAAAGCATTTCAGTGGGCTTTATTTATTGTCTTTGGGACCCTGGCATTTTGTACTTAGGGCAGAACATTTGCTTGAAGTTTAATATGCTTTAGAAATGGAATAGAGTTTATTAAATAAATTCAGTTTAAATCACTACTAATATATTTCTACTTTGTATTCTGCCTGCTTTCAGAAAGGATATGAGATGGCTGGTCATTAGGCAAGAATGTTGTGTTGACTATTTCCCCTTCCATCAGAATGATATTCTTGTTTGATACAATCTTTATGCATGGTGTACGCAGTTCAGAGAGAGAGTTCATATTTACTGGATGATACTTATTTCACAACATTTTCCCCCAGTATTGCTAATTGAATCACAGACTCATCAGGTCAAAGCGAAAGTCCCACTCCCGTTTTACTTTTAAATTACTTTTACAGTCTTGATGGAAGAAAAGGCAATAATGCTGAAGTCATTCATTAAACATGTATTAAATTTGTAGTATACAAAGATAATAAGATGGAGTCCCAACCCTCAAGAAACTCTCTTCCTAGTAGAAGAGATAAGATAAGCATTCACATTATGTCTAGATACCAGCAAAGTGTTGTCAAGTCATGTCCAGTTGGGGAGATTGGGGAAGACTTAAAAGAGAAGGTATGTGCTATGTTAGGAAGGAAGGATAAGATTTTTAGAGCTGAAGAGATAGAGAAGAGAACAGGATGAGCAAAGTGTAGAGGATATCAACATTGACTTATGTTTAGTAGCAGGAGAGGGCCTCTTCCAGTTCCAGGAGTTTAAATATAATAATGAGAAGCAATTTTTAGTATACACTATTAAGGAAGTGACAATTAAAATGCAATACCAATAGAGATTTAGCTTGTTTTATTTACCTAAATCAGCAAGCTTATAAATCTTCCTCCAAATAAAATTATTTAAAAAAATAAAATAGTGTAGCAACAATAACAAAATAAAAAAATTGTATATTATCCAAATTAAAAATTTTGGGGCTTCAAAGGACACCATCAAGAAAGTGAAATGACAGCCCACACAATGAGAGAAAAGTTTTGCAAATCATGTATCTGATAGGGGACTGTTATCTAGAATATATAGAGAACCATTGCAACTCAATAAGAGGACAAATAACCAAATATCAAAATGGGCAAGACATGTGACTAGACATTTCTCTAAAGAAAATATGCAAATGACCAATAAACACATGAAAAAATGTTCAGCATCATTAGCTACCAGGGAAGTACAAATCAAACCACAATAAGATATCAGTTCACACCCAATAGGATAGCTATAATCAAAAAGACAGATAATAACAAATGTTGGTGAAGTTGTGGAGAAACTCTCCTATGCTACTGTTAGGTGTGTAAAATGGTGCAGCCGCTTTGGAAAACTGTCTGGCAGTTCCTCAGAAGGTTAAACATAGAGTTACCATGTGCCCTGGTCATTCCACTCTTAGTTATACCCGAGAGAAATGAAAACATATGTCCACACAAAAACTTGTACATGAATGTTTATAGCAGCATTATTCGTAATAGCCCCAAAGTAGAAACAATCCAAATGTCCATCATTGATGAATGAATAAACAAAATATGTTATAGCAAGACAATGGAATATTATTCAGCTATAGAAAGGAATGAAGTACTAATACACGCCGCAACATGTGTGAACCTTGAAACCATTATGCTAAGTGAAAGAAGCCAGTCACATAGATCCCATATTGTATGATTTCATTTATGTGAAGTGTCCAGAATAGGGGAATCCATAGAGACAGACTGCTAGTTGCCCAGGGCTGGGAGATTTAGGGGGAAATAGGGAGTGACTGCTAATGAATATGAAATTTCTTTTTGGGATGATGAAAATATTCTAAAATTGATGGTCGTGATGGTTGCACAATTCTGTGACTATACTAAAAACCACTGAAATGAGTGAATGTATGGTATATGAATTATATCTCAATAAAGCAGTTATAAAAAAATAAAGAAATGTATCTGAAGTTTGAGAGAGGAAGATAATTTGACCAAAAACTTACAGAAAGGCAGTAGAACCAAACGAATCTATTTTAGCTTGAGTCTCTTTAAATGTTGTTAAAGAAGCATATTACCATTCAGTTCAAAATATGGTTACAGAATTTAAACTAAATTTGGGTTTTTTTTAAGGTGGAAATTTTTGAAGCTATCATGGATTCTTTTTGCATTTTTCTAGTGGTTAAGGTTTAGTGCTCTTACCACTGAGGCCTGAGGCCTGGGTTCGTTTCTTGGTCAGGGAACCACGTTATCCATCTGTTAGTTGTCATTACTGTGGTGGCTGTGTGTTGCTGTGGTGTTGAAAGCTATTCCACCATTATTTCAAATACCAGCAGAGTCACCCATGGTAGACAGGTTTCAATGGAGCTTCCTGACCAAGACGGACTAGAAAGAAGGACCTGACCAGTTAGGACCCTGGAAAATTAGTCCATGGTTTTATAAAATTTGTGTAGAAAGTTTTTATCAGAAGGTTATATACTGTCTCTGATGCTGTATGTAGCTACTGGATCTTCATGTATGATGGTGATTTTTGAGCCTTAACATTTAAAAAACCCTCTATTTTTAAAGAAAGCATCTTGAACAACAGTGGCAAAAAGTTGACATTTTAAATATTTGCTTGAAATATATGTTATGGGATAATTAATATGTGCAAAGGAGTTCCTCACATGTGTATATGAGGAATAAGGAATAGTAATAAAACAAACACTTGTGTACCCACCACCTAGCTTAGGAAGTAGAACAGTAACATCACCAATGTCTTGGAAGCTCCTAATTTGCCCTCCCCTCAACACAGAAATACTCATTGTCCTGAATTTTATCATTCTCTTACTTCCTTTGGCAGTTGTATTTCAGCTATATAGCCCAAATAACATATATTAAGTGAAAAAAAATCTTTTGGTTCTAATGACCTATGTCTACTTTTCTTCACAGTGGGAATGTAAGACCGATTTAGATATTGCATACAAATTTGGAAAAACTGTGGTGAGCTGTGAAGGCTATGAATCATCTGAAGACCAGTATGTACTAAGAGGTTCCTGTGGCTTGGAGTATAACTTAGATTACACGGAACTTGGCCTGAAGAAATTGAGAGAGTCTGGAAAAAACCCTGGCTTTAACTCTTTCTCTAATTATTATAATAAGTTGTACTCCCCAGATTCCTCTGGCATCAGTGGATTGATTACCATTGTGGTGCTACTTGCTATTGCCTTTGGAGTTTATAAGTTGTTCCTTAGTGATGGTCAAGATTCTCCTCCACCATATTCTGAGTATCCTCCATATTCCCATCGTTATCAGAGATTCACCAACTCAGCAGGACCCCCTCCCCCAGGCTTTAAGTCTGAGTTCACAGGTATGTTTTCTTAGGCAATGGCAATAAGTAGGGTGGATGTGAGGTGGTGAATCCTGTGCTGGTTTCTGAAATAGAAAATGGTTACTTTGGGAAACCAAAGCAGATTTGTCTTCTAATTTTTTTTTTTTTTTTAACTTTCAACTTCTTTTACCTTTTCTGTTCTGTTTCTCTATAAGGATAATTGTGATTACTGTTTCAAGGATGCATCATTAAATTATAAATCCTCTTAATCAGAAAAACTTGATCAGGTTTAGTAATAAGTATCTACCTTGAACTCTATCTTGCACCATAAACAAAAATTAATTAATTAAGAGTTAAAGATCTCAACATACAAGGTAAAACAATTAAGCTTCTGGAAGAAAACGTAAGAAAATATTTGTCATGATCATGGGATAGGCAAAAATTTCTTAGAACACAAAAAGTACCAGCAATAAAAGAAAAGATGGATAAATTGGACTTTATTTAAATTAAGAATGTCTAGTCATCAAAAGACAACATTAAGAGAGTGAAAAGGCAAGCCACAGACTGGGAGAAAATAGTTGTTAAACATATTTCTAGTAAAGGACGTGTATCCAGAATGTATAAAGAACCTCCCACAAATCCGAGAAAAGATAGACAACGCAATTTAAAAATGGACAGAGGACTAGAACAGCCATTTTATAATAAAAGAAGATATCCAGGTGTCCAATAAAAATATGAAAAAGTGCTCAGCATCATTAGTCTTCAGGAAAAGGCAGATTCAAACTACACTGAGTGCATTATTAACCACCATAATGGCTAACATTAGAAAGATAGAGTACCAAGAAATGGCAAGGATGTGGTCAACTGGAACTTGCTAGTAGGAGTTAAAATGGTAAAATACTTTGGAAAACTGTCAATATCTACTAAAACTAAATATCCACCTACCCCAAGATGCAGCAATTCCATTCCTCAATACATAGCACAGAGAAATGCATGCGTTAATGCACAAAAAGGCATGCACAAGAATGTTCATAAGCAGTTTATTCACAGTGGCCCAAAGCTGGAAGTGGAATGTCCATAAACGTTAGAATGCGACAAATTGTGATTGTTTTCACACAATGGAATACTATACATCAGTTTAAAAAAACAAAAACTGGTATGTGCAGTAGTGGGGGTTGACTCTCGTAGACATAATGATGTACCAGACATAAAAGAGTACTTACTGTATGATTCTATTTATAAAAAGTTCAAGAATGGGTAAAACTAAAGTATGGTGAACGAAGTCAAAATAATGCTTATCTCTGATGTGGGTGAGTGTCTATTGGCAACTGTCATGAGGTATCCTGGGATGCTAGAAACGTTTTATTGATGTGGGTAGTGGTTACATGCATGGGTACATACGTACAAATTTATTATGATGTACACGTAAGATTAGCATAGTTTCCATTATGTATATCGTATATTTAAAAAAAACTTCCTCTGAGCAGAAGATACTTTTTGGTCCCTTTAAGATCTGACTTCCTAACTGATACAAATATCTGGCTGCCTCCACTTGGATTCCTCCATTAGACACTCAAATACAGCTATCACCTGGAGCTTTTAGAGATGCTCACAATGCAGAAAGGAAGTAACTCTGACAAGTGGGGTCATCTTCTAGTGGCTGATCTTGAGCAGGGCAAATGTGACTTTATGGGAAGAAACCATCCTCCCCTGTCCTAAACTATATCCCTCCTTTTCCATGTCTGTGGGAAAGGTGCTCCTTAGTTATAAACCAGTATTGAATGAATACAGTTTTTGAATACAACTTGTTTATAAGTTGAGGACTGAGTATTACTAATAAATAGTACAGATGAAATAATTGAAATGTCATGTTATCTTTGGTTTTCTAGACTATGTTTTGTTTAAGCAAGGATGCATAATAAATCATTTTTGTTTCTAGGACCGCATGGTGCAGCTTCTGGTTTTGGCAGTGCTTTCACAGGACAACAAGGATATGGAAATTCGGGACCAGGGTTCTGGACTGGCTTGGGGACTGGAGGAATATTAGGATATTTGTTTGGCAGCAATAGGTAGGTTTTGCATTTATCTCACTTGCTCTTTAATTCAACTTTTCATTACAGGCTTCTTTGTTTTGCTTACAGTTTGACTGGATTTGGCTTTGTTAAGGAAAATAAATTATGGTGACATTACCTTATTAAATTAGATTCTCTGGGGATGGGGAAAGTATATTATATGTGCTTTGATCAATATTATATATGTTATTTTCTTTGATATGTCATCCTTATAGATATGAGATTGGAAAAATACTATTGATTTAATGTCAAAGTCAAGAAGGCAGGAAAGAACACGACATCCGGGGAACAGTGAGCAGGGCGGTTTGGCAGGAAAGTGATAGAAGCAAGGCTGGATAGAGCTGGGGACCAGATTTTGAACTGTCTTCAGTATCAGTGTAGTTTAATAAACTTAAAATCTAAGTGATTTTATTTGTATGTGAATTCATAAAGAGCCTTTATTCCCTGTCATTTTCGTCCCTCACAGCAGTGCCCATAACAATGACAGAACTATAAAACAGTATTTCATGTTAATTCTAATATACCAAAACACAGGAAAAAACACTTGATAAAAGATTTTTTCTGATGGTTTAGGAATAGGAAGATATTTAAAAATCATAATCACAAGAAAATGCCTGACACCCTTTTATGTCTTTTTTTTTTTCATTATAGGATTATCTATAATTTTTTTTTTACCTTTTTTTTTATTGATGTCTTAATAGTTTATAACACTGTGGGGTTTTAGTTGTACGTTTTTGTTTGTCCGTCACCTTGTGGATGTAACCCTTCACCCCTTGTGCCCCACACCCACCCCCCTTCCCCTTGGTAACCACCAATCAGTTCTCTCTGTCCATGTGTTCACTTATATTCCATATATGAGTGAGTTCATGCAGTGTCTGTCCTTCTCTCTCTGGCTTATGTCACTTAACATAATACCCTCTAGGTCCATCCATGTGGTTGCAAATGGGACAGTTCTGTCTTTTCTTATGGCTGAGTAGTATTCCATTGTATGTATATACCACATCTTCTTTAACCAATCATCAGTCGAGGGACACTTGGGTTGCTTCCACTTCTTGGCTATAGTGAATAATGCTGCAATGAACATAGGGGTGCATAAGTCTCTTGTGATGGTTGATTTCATGTCCATTGGGTAGATGCCCAAGAGTGGTATTGCTGGATCATAAGGTATTTCTATTTTTAATTTTTTGAGGACTCTCCATACTGTTTTCCATAGAGGCTGCACCAGTTTGCATTCCCACCAGCAGTGAATGAGGGTCCCCGTTTCTCCACAACCTCTCCAGCATTTGTTGTTCTTTGTCTTGGTGATTATAGCCATTCTAACGGGTGTAAGGTGATATCTTAGTGTAGTTTTGATTTGCATTTCCCTGATGATTAGTGATGTTGAACATCTTTTCATGTGTCTATTGGCCATCTGTATCTCTTCCTTGGAAAAATGTCTGTTCATATCCTCTGCCCATTTTTTGATTGGGTTGTTTGTTTTTTTGTTGCTCAGTTGTATGAGATCTTTATATATTACTGAGATTAATCCCTTGTCGGACAAACGATTTGCAAATATTTTCTCCCAGCTGGTGGGTTGTCTATTCATTTTGATCCTGGTTTCATTTGCCTTGTAGAAGCTCTTTAGTCTGATGAGGTCCCACTTGTTTATTTTTTCTTTTGTTTCCCTTGTCTGGATAGACATGGAATCTGAAAGGATCCCTTTATGTCCAACCTCAATTAGTGTACTGCCTATATTTTCTTCCAGGAGTTTTATAGTTTCAGGTCTCACTTTCAGGTCTTTGATCCATTTTGAATTGATTTTTGTATATGGCGATAGGAGATGGTCTACTTTCATTCTTTTGCATGTTGCTGTCCAATTTTCCCAGCACCATTTATTGAAGAGACTTCCCTCTCTCCATTGTATGTTCTTTGCTCCTTTGTCGAAGATTAGCTGTCCATAGGTGTGTGGTTTTATTTCTGGGGTTTCAATTCTGTTCCATTGATCTGTGTGTCTATTCTTGTACCAGTACCATGCTGTTTTGATTACTGTAGCTTTATAGTATATTTTGAAATCAGGGATTGTGATGCCTCCAGCTTTGTTCTTTTTTTCAGAATTGCTTTAGCTATTCGGGCTCTTTTGTTGCCCCATATGAATTTCAGTAGTTTTTATTCTATTACCGTGAAGAATGACATTGCGATTCTGATTGAGATTGCATTGAATCTGTAGATTGCTTTAGGTAGAATGGACATTTTCACTATATTTATTCTTCCAATCCATATGCATGGAATATTTTTCCATTTCTTTATGTCCTCCTCGATTTCTTTCAATAGTGTCTTATAGTTTTCATTGTATAGGTCTTTTACCTCCTTGGTTAAATGTATTCCCAGATATTTTATTCTCTTTGTTGCAATTGTAAATGGGATTGTCTTTTTGAGTTCTCTTTCTCTTGTTTCATCGTTAGTGTAGAGAAATGCAATTGATTTTTGTAAGTTGATTTTATACCCTGCCACTTTACTGTAGTTGTTGATTATTTCTAGTAGTTTTCCGATGGAATTTTTTGGGTTTTCTATGTATAAGATCATGTTGTCTGCAAATAGTGAGAGTTTCACTTCCTCATTGCCTATTTGGAGTCCTTTTATTCCTTTCTCTTGCCTAATTGCTCTGGCCAGAACTTCCAGTACTATGTTGAATAAGCGCGGTGAGAGTGGGCACCCTTGTCTTGTTCCTGTCCTCAAAGGAATGGCTTTCAGTTTTTCCCCGTTGAGTAGGATGTTTGCTGTAGGTTTGTCATATATGGCCCTTATTATGTTGAGGTACTTTCCTTCTATACCCATTTTGTTGAGAGTTTTTATCATAAATGGATGCTGGATCTTGTCGAATGCCTTCTCTGCATTGATTGAGATGATCATGTGGTTTTTATTCTTCATTTTGTTAATGTGGTGTATCACGTTGATTGATTTGCGGATGTTGAACCATCCCTGTGTCCCTGGTATAAATCCCACTTGATCGTGGTGTATGATCTTTTTGATGTATTGCTGTATTCGGTTTGCCAATATTTTGTTGAGGATTTTTGCATCTATGTTCATCAGCGATATTGGCCTGTAGTTTTCCTTCTTTGTATTGTCCTTGTCTGGCTTTGGTATCAGCATGATGTCGGCCTCATAGAATGTGTTGGGAAGTATTCCATCTTCCTCTATTTTTTGGAATAGTTTGAGAAGGATAGGTGCTAAATCTTCTTTGAACGTTTGATAAAATTCTCCAGGGAAGCCATCTGGTCCTGGGCTTTTATTTTTTGGGAGGTATTTGATTACTGTTTCAATCTCTTTACTTGTGATTGGTCTGTTCAGATTCTCTATTTCTTCTTGATTCAGTTTTGGGAGGTTGTACGCGTCCAAGAATTTGTCCATTTCCTTTAGGTTGTCCAATTTGTTGGCGTAAAGTTTTTCATAGTATTCCCTAATAATCCCTTGTATTTCTGTGGTGTCTGTTGTAATTTCTCCTCTTTCATTTCTAATTTTATTTATTCGAGTCTTCTCCCTTTTTTTCTTAGTGAGTCTGGCTAAGGGTTTGTCAATTTTATTTATCTTCTCAAAGAACCAGCTCTTTGTTTCATTGATCCTTTCTACTGTTTTTTTGGTTTCAATTTCATTTATTTCTGCTCTGATTTTTATTGTTTCCCTCCTTCTGCTGATTCGGGGCTTTGTCTGTTCTTCTTTTTCCAATTCTGTTAGGTGCAATTTAAGATTATTTATTTGGGATTTTTCTTGTTTGTTAAGGTGAGCTTGTATTGCTATGAATTTCCCTCTCAGGACTGCGTTTGCTGCATCCCATATGAGTTGGTATGGTGTATTTTCCTTTTTGTTTGTCTCCAGATAGCTTTTGATTTCTCCTTTAATTTCATCAACGACCCATTGGTTGTTCAGTAGCATGTTGTTTAGTCTCCACATCTTTGTCCCTTTCCTAGTTTTTTCCTTGCAGTTGAATTCTAGTTTCACAGCATTATGATCAGAAAAGATGCTTGTAATGATTTCAATCTTCTTAAATTTATAGAGGTTTGCCTTGTTTCCTAATATATGGTTTATCCTTGAGAATGTTCCATGTGCACTTGAGAAGAATGTGTACTCTGCTTTTTTTGGGTGGAGTGCTCTGTATATATCTATTAAGTCCATTGCGTCTAGTTTTTCGTTTAAGTCCATTATTTCCTTATTGACTTTTTGTCTGGATGATCTATCTATTGATGTAAGGGGGCTGTTAAGATCCCCTACTATTATTGTGTTATTGTTAATATCTCCTTTAAGGTTTCTTAGCAGTTGTTTTATGTACTTTGGTGCTCCTGTGTTGGGTGCATAGATATTTATAAGTGTTATGTCTTCTTGGTGAAGTGTCCCTTTTATCATTATATATTGCCCTTCTTTGTCTCTCATTACCTTTTTTATCTTGAAGTCTACTTTGTCTGATATAAGTATGGCTACTCCTGCTTTCTTTTGTTTGCCATTAGCTTGGAGTATTGTTTTCCATCCTTTTATTTTGAGTCTGTGTTTGTCTTTAGAGCTGAGATGTGTTTCCTGGAGGCAGCAGATTGTTGGATTTTGGTTTTTAATCCATCCTGCCACTCTCTGTCTTTTGATTGGGGAATTCAATCCATTTACATTTAGAGTGATTATTGATATATGAGGGTTTAATGTTGCTATTTTATTGTTCATCTTCTGGTTCTTTTGCATTTCCTTCGTTTCTTGTCTCTTGTGTTTCAGGCTGCAAATTCAATTTCGTATTTCTGCATGCTCATTCTCTTGGTTTTCTCTTTATTTGTCATGTGTGGTTCTCTTCTGGTTATTTGTTGAGTGGTTACCGTGAGGTTTATATAAGCGATCTCCTGGATAAGAAAGTACATTTTCAGATGCCTCCTTTTTCCTGAGGCTGGGTCGATTCAATCCCTTACCTCTTCCCCTCCTTATTTGTTCTCTCTTTATTCCAGATTGTGTCATGAATGTGTGTTTCCAGTGATGAGCTTGAATTAATTTTTGATGTTATCCAACTGTAGTTTGTTCTGGTTTAGTTACCTTGATGAAATCTTTGTATCCCCTTTCTCATTTGTTTTTTTTCAGGCCTAAGGGCCTTCTTGAGCATTTCTTGTAGTGGGGGTCTTGTGGTGACAAACTCTCTTAGCTTTTGTTTATCAGGGAGAGTTATTATTTCTCCATCGTATTTGAAGGATATTTTTGCTGGATAAAGTATTCTTGGCTGAAGGTTTTTGTCTTTCATGATTTTGAATATATCATTCCAGTCTCTCCTAGCCTGTAGAGTTTCTGTCGAGAAATCAGCTGAGACCCTGATGGGGTTTCCTTTGTATGTTATTTTGTTTTTTTGTTTAGCTGCCTTCAATATTATTTCCTTGTCACGGGTATTTTTCAAGTTTGCTACTATGTGGCGAGATGATTTTTTATTCCTGTTTATATATTTAGGTGATCTATTGATTTCATTCACTGTTATTTCCCTCTCGTTCCCTAGGTTGGGGAAGTTCTCAGCTATTATTTCTTTGAACAAACTCTCTGCTCCTTTTTCTCTTTCTTCTCCTTCTGGAATACCTATTATCCTTATGTTGCTTTTCCTCATTGAGTCTGATATTTCTCGAAGAATTTCTTCATTTCTTTTTAGTCTTAGCTCTCTCTCCTCCTCTACCAGGAGCATTTCTGCGTGGCTATCCTCAATAGTGCTAATTCGTTCCTCCATATTGTCAGTTCTGCTCTTTAAAGACTCCATTTTTTCCACTATCTTGTTGATTTTGTTTTTCACCTCCAATAATTCTGATTGGTTTTTCTTTATGGTTTCAATCTCTTTTGTGACAAAATCCCTGAATTCGTTGATTTGTTTCTGTGTGTTCTCTTGTATTTCGTTGAGTTTGTTTATGATAGCTATTTTGAATTCTCTCTCATTCAGGTTATCAAATTCTGTGCCTTCAGGGTTGGTTTCTGGGTGTTTGTCATTTTCCTTTTGGTCTGTAGCCATAACAAATTGTCGCAAGGATCGGACGGGGGCGGGTTTATTTTTTCCCCTCATGATAAAGTTGGTCCTGCAGTTTCCCCCTGCTGCCACTGGATGGAGATCGCGAGCGGTTTGCTCTGAGGCGGCTGCAGCCTCCGGAGGGATTATGCTGAAACGCCGGCTGTGTGGGGGGAAGGGTCCTCTCTTTCTCCTGCTTGACCTGGGGGTTTCCTTTCTGGCTCTCTTAGGGTGTTTGCTACACCCCCTAAACAGTCCGTCGTCGCTTCCCAGTGGGGATCTCACGACAGTCTGTGAGAGCACCTGGATGGCGATAATTTTACCCGCTGTGGGCCGCCCCTCCCCCCTCTGTCTGCGAACCGCGCTGTCTTTGCCGATCAATTGGGGAGGGGGAGTACAACTTCTTACCTCTCCTCCCGTCCTTTTGGGCTTCCTGCGCCTCCACTGTCCGATGTATGGCAGCAGGGGTTTCTTAGAAGTCCTTTGTAGTGTTTGATTGAGCTCTGTTGGAATGTGAATGATGTTTTCGTTGTGTCGTAGGGGGCAGAGATTCAAAGAGGGAATGTCACTCCGCCATGATGCTGACGTCACTCCCTTTTATGTCTTGACAGAGCAGCAACACCCTTCTCAGACTCTTGGTACCACCCGTCCTATCCTCCCTCGTACTCCAGCACGTGGACTAGCCGTGCTTACTCTCCAGTTCGCGGAGGCTCAGGTAGCTCTTCAGCATATTCAAACTCAGAGACAAGAACCAGAACAGCATCAGGTAAGAGCAAAATATGGAAGTTCCTATTACATAGCAGTGGAGTATAGAAATGGTCTGGGAACTTAAGATGTTTCGCTATATATTTAACAATCATGGTTTGACTTGGTATACCCACCAGAAATATTATTTGCAGAATTAACTGAGATTAAAATGTAATTCAGATTTATTTTCTCATTTCTATTCTTTAAAAATCAGATTTAGGTTTAGATCAGGTTTAGACTCACTTCTACTACTAACTGAAGTTTTAACTTAAGCCTTCCTGGATGTTGGTTTCCACATAGTTTAGTTCTGTGATCTCTAGGGATCCTTAAGGTCTAAAACAGAATTTTCTAGTAGAAGTTTGAAGTTTTTATTTTTTTTTTATTTCTTTAATATTTTTTTTTGTGATTTTTTTAAATTGATGTCTTAATAGTTTATAACACTATGGGGTTTTAGTTGTCCATTATTGTTTGTCCGTCACCATGTGGATGTATCCCTTCACCCCTTATGCCCACCACCCACCCCCCTTCCCTTTGGTAACCACCAATCAGTTCTCTCTGTCCGTGTGTTCATTTATATTCCATATATGAGTGAATTCATGCAGTGTCTGTCCTTCTCTCTCTGGCTTATGTCACTTAACATAATACCCTCTAGGTCCATCCATGTGGTTGCAAATGGGACAGTTCTGTCTTTTCTTATGGCTGAGTAGTATTCCATTGTATGTATATACCACATCTTCTTTAACCAATCATCAGTCGAGGGACACTTGGGTTGCTTCCACTTCTTGGCTATAGTGAATAATGCTGCAATGAACATAGGGGTGCATAAGTCTCTTGTGATGGTTGATTTCATGTCCATTGGGTAGATGCCCAAGAGTGGTATTGCTGGATCATAAGGTATTTCTATTTTTAATTTTTTGAGGACTCTCCATACTGTTTTCCATAGAGGCTGCACCAGTTTGCATTCCCACCAGCAGTGAATGAGGGTCCCCGTTTCTCCACAACCTCTCCAGCATTTGTTGTTCTTTGTCTTGGTGATTATAGCCATTCTAACGGGTGTAAGGTGATATCTTAGTGTAGTTTTGATTTGCATTTCCCTGATGATTAGTGATGCTGAACATCTTTTCATGTGTCTGTTGTCCATCTGTATCTCTTCCTTGGAAAAATGTCTGTTCATGTCGTCTGCCCATTTTTTGATTGGGTTGTTTGTTTTTTTGTTGCTCAGTTGTATGAGATCTTTATATATTACAGATATTAATCCCTTGTCAGACAATCGATTTGCGAATATTTTCTCCCAACTGGTGGGTTGTCTATTCATTTTGATCCTGGTTTCATTTGCCTGTAGAAGCTCTTTAGTCTGATGAGGTCCCACTTGTTTATTTTTTCTTTTGTTTCCCTTGTCCGAGTAGACATGGAGTCTGAAAGGATCCCTTTACGTCCAATCTCAATTAGTGTACTGCCTATATTTTCTTCCAGGAGTTTTATAAGTTTGAAGTTTTTAAATTCAGTAAAACTCAATAAAAAATATATCGAGCCACACTTTAAATAATTGTCCAAAATATGATTGTAATGTCTATTGCTATTTGTTAAAAGAAAATTTTGTAAAAAGCAAAGATAAAAAAAGAAATAACTATTTGGAGTTAAACATACAGCTAATTAGCAAAGAATGGGACGTAGTGGGTAATGAGCAGTAATAGATTGCTGTGGATTGGCTTTGTCTTCAGCGGGGGAAGTTACAGAACAATGATTAATTCTTTTTTTTACTGTAGTAAATTGGCTTATAACATATCAATTTCGGGTGTATATCATTATATTTCAATTTCTGTGTAGATTACATTATGTTCACTGCCTAAAGACAAATTATAATCCATCACCATACACATTTGCCTAATCACCCTTTTACCCTCCTCCCTCCCCCAAATGATTAATTCTTGAAATTGATAGGAAAACATATTTAAATATGTTTTGAAATGTAAGAGTGAAATTCTCTTAGTGCTGGTGTGAACATGAATTGATACAATCACTTTGAAAAACTGGAGTTGCCTACTATTATTGAACGTAAGCATACTCCATACCCAGCAGTTTCACTCTCAGGCATATAGCCACAGAAATGCATGCACTTGTACACTAAAAGATAAGTACAAGAATGCTCATAGCATCCTTATTCTTAATAGCCTCCACCTGGGAGAAACCCACATATCCGTTAGCAATAAAAGGGAGTTATATTCATAAAGTGGAATACTGTGCAACAGTGAGAATGAATCAATAGTTGTGTGCAATAATGTGGATAGATCTACCAAATATAAAGGAAGAAGCCAGACACAAAAGAATATATACAATATGATTACAACATTCATATTTTATAAATATACATGTTTATAAACAAGTAAAACTATAGGTTAGATGTTTAAGATAGTGGTTACTTTTGGGAGAAAAAGGGAAGTAGTGATTGAGAGGATATATAAAAATATAACTACATAGGACACAACATGACAAAAGAAAACTCATTCTCAGTGAAAACAAAAATTGTAAAAGAACTCCCATAAATATCAGCTAGGACTTATATGAAGAAAATCATAAAACATTACCAAATAAACTAAAGGAAAACCTGAAAAACATTGAGACTTTCCAGATGGGAAGGTTTTTCATCTTCTAACCTTTCTGTCAGTATGTGTGTGTGTGTGTGCGCCTGCATGTGTGCACGTGTTTGTGTATGTATGTATGTGTGTGTGTAGTGACTAAGTAACGTTTACCATTGAAAGATTGTAACCCTCCCCCACATTAGTTCTCTTTACTGGTGGAGTTGTGGGAGGTAGCAGGGCATGGCTTAGGCTCCATCGCCCTCTTTGCTTTTTGGCTTAGACTTTGAGTATTGCCTGTGCCACGTTGGCCCCACCACAGAACACATCTTTGGTTTCCTGACTAAAAGTTATTTGCAGCAAGCATGTGTGAGTGTGGTGGACTTGATGATGGTTAGATGATTTGGAGGGCTGTTGTGGGGAGGTGATGCATTGTGTCCTGTGTAGCCCTGGTCCACCTGGTGGCTCATTTTCTCCTTTCCTCATATCTCTGTTACTTATTTGCTAACAGTAAACATGTATTACTGTTGTAATTTTATAAGCAATTCTAATGCATTTAAAAAAACTGATATAAGTTTTACTTTTCTCATTCTAGGATATGGTGGTACCAGAAGACGATAAGAAAGTGAAAACTTGATGTCAAACATTGGACGCAAAATTTCTGATTTTTCATCACTTTTCTCTTAAAAAAAAATGCTACCTGCTAACAACTGGGGAAAGGGCATATTCAAAAGTTCTGTGGTGTTTTGTCCTGTGTAGCTTTTTGTATGCTGTTATCTGAGGCTAAGAGTTGATATATGACAAAATGCTTATGTAGAGAATTGGATGTTAGTGTAACATGGAGACGTACATTACAGTTTTTGAAAGTGTGCAATGCTGAAAATGTATTGTTTGATTTCTAAAACTTGTGATGCCATAAGAAGCATTAAGAATGAAGGCTTTATACCACTAGGTACTGAGTACAGAAAATTTCCATCTTAGGTGGTTTTAGTTGAAACATAGAAACAATAATAATCTATTTGGTCTTTATTACTTGGTGTTTGCTGTTCTTCAAACATTTAAACCAAGCTTTGGACTACTAATTATACTAACGTGTGGGTTTTGATCACTTTTTAGCGCAGGAGCTTTGAGTTTTCGGTGGGTGGGGTTCTGGTAAGTGAGAATTACCTTTTCAAGGAGAAGGTAGAAAGTCAGTATCTGGAAGCTCGTTGTGAATGATTGTGTGCTGACAAAAATGCTTGAAACTTCCATATTCATATCTTAAGAGGTGAAGTTCAAATGCTTCGACAAAGGTCTTTTAATAGTAAAAGCATGCAGTTCTCTGTGGAATCTCAAAAATTGCTGTAGCACTCTGTTTCAATCATACATTAAAATGACAGAAAAAATAAAACAAACAAGGGGTTTTATTCTCATTCTTTCTAACAGCCTTGATGCTAATTGGTGTTACTTTTTTTACCCTTTTTCCCAGTGGGAAAGGGGTTCATGAAGTTCTGTCTTCCTGAACAATAATTTCCCCTGGTAGTCTTGCCTTAGCTACCAGTCATTTGGTAAATATTTAAAAAAAAGTAATTTAGAAATGGTGTAGAAGAATGTCTCTGCTAAAAAATTGCCTTTTTTAGAAAAATAATTAAATCTCCAAGCCTCCCACCCCTCAAAGATTGCACAGTCTGTCTTCGTTAAGCTCTGTAACCTGAGAGTCTTACTTTTACCTTTTAGGAACCATTTGAAACCAAATAGATCCTTGTTTAGACTTCAAACTGTGATTGGGGGAGTAGTTGAAAGGGTATTGTGAATAAAACTATCCTTTCTTCATCAGTAAAACTTGCTAGAAATGTTAATTTATGTTACAGAGCAAACAGTTTTTCTTCGGGAATGTTGCACTAAATCCTTACCCCATTTTCCTTAGTAGAAGGAGATGGAATGAAAGAGAATCCAGTTATTTATTGCCTTTTTCCCCATTTGCTTATTGTTTTGGGTTTTAATTTATTTTTTTGTTACAGGAGTTGATAATCTTGCATTGAGTATGTTTTACTTGGAGAGCAAAGTAAAAAAATTTGGTAATTAAAAACAGTTATAGATTGGGCCAGTGATGGTGATCTGCATATTAAATTTGCCGTTCTTACAATGCTTTGTTCAGATTTCTATTTTTGAACATGTTATTGCAGGTCTTTGGGATCTTAAAATAATGAGTCAATGTAGTGTTGACTGAATTGGTGGCTCTCTGATTACTCTCGGGAGCCCTAGGGGTGTTGTTTGAGGCTCTTTCAGAGGCTACCTGGAGGGAAGCCAGGGAAAGAAGCTGAGTAGTAGGGTTCAAGATCCTCCTCCACCCCCACTGACTACAGCGTTCCTCTTTTGTCTGTTGTATGTTGACACTCCTTGTTATTTACGGAAAAGATTCTGAGGTATCACTTCCAAGATCTAAGACTCAGAGAATAAAAGACAGTACATCTGGGCCCCATTAGGCAGTTGATAGGAGTTGATGCCCAGGGAAAGTGGGGTACTTCATTTAGGAGCTTGGTGTGCCTGGTTGAGAGGGCATAAAAAGGAGGAAGAAGAGAGGTGAAAGGGAGCTAGAGATAAGCTTTACGGTTTTACTCACATGAGGGTTCAGCAGAACTTTTTGGATTGCTGGTATTTTAACCAGTTAGGCGTGTTTCTGTAATTTCGTGGATGCTTTCCTGTGTAGCTCTTGGATCTCTTCCATTCTGACCCCTATCCTCCAAGACTGGCTTAAGTTTATCTACTGTTCTTCCATCACACATTGTACATACTTTTGCTTTTGTACTTAGTACATTGCATTGTAGTTATCTTTCAAGTGTAGGTCTTTCTTACTACTCTGAACTCCTTAGGGAAAAGGGTCAAATATTACTTCGTTCTGTCCCTTTCAGCTAGTGCATGATCACATGACTAAATTCTGTCAATCAAATGCTTCCTCCAGGTCTTTGGAAGGAGTGGTACAGAGACCTCAGGACAGTTAAGAGATTATTCCCAGCAGTGATAGAGTAGTGAGAGATTTAGCAGAGGTGTTGGTGAGTGTCTGGTGGTAGTTCCTAGGGAAACATTCTAACTGTCCAGTTGCTGTGGTGTGTTTTGGTTGGGTGGATGCTTCCTGGATGCCTATGGCTGAAAACCTGCCTCTTCCTGGTTTTCCGTACTTCCCATCAATTCTATGAGCTGTTGGACACATAGGTTAATAAGTTCCTTTTCTGCCCAATTTAATGGAGTCGTTTTCTGTTGTTTGCTACTAAGACCCTCATATGTATGGTGAAACTTGTAAGATTCTTTAAGTGCAAGCAGCAGATACTGGCTAATTGTAATAAAACATTGTGGTTGACTTTCAACATCTGTTCCTCCCTATTGATTTGGTCTCTAAACCAGTGGTTCTCAAACTTGAAGAAGCATCAGAATCACTGGAGGGCTTTGAATACAGATTGCTTGGAACTACCCCAGAGTTTCTCATTTAGTAGGTATAATGGTCAGTTTTATGTGTCAACTTTGCTAGGTTATAGTCCCGTTATTCAATCAAACACTGTTCTAGTGTTGCTGTAAAGATATTTTGTAGATGTGATTAACATGTACAATCAGTTGACTTTAAGTAAAGGAGGTGATCCTCTATGATCTAGGTGGGCCTGATCCAATCAGTTGAACTGGCCTTGGGAACAGAACTAAGATGTCCCGGAAGAAGAAATTCTGCCTGTGGACTGCAGCTTCTGCTCAAGAGTTAGCACCTGCCCTTCCTGATGGATTTTGGACTTGCTTAGCTAGGCTCCACAATCGTGTAAGCCAGTTCCTTCTGATAAATCATGGAAGCAGTTCCTCCATATATATCCTCTGCTGGTTCAGTTTTTCTGGTTGACCCCTGACTGATACAGATTTTGGTACCAGAAGTGATTCCAGAGAAACAGAATCTTAAGGATGAGTGTTTTGAATTGGTTCTGGGTTTTCTGTAATATGTTCCCTAATTTGATTAAATTGAAAGGCATTAATAACTCTATTTCCAGTGGTAAAGAGGGTGCTGGTAGTCCATAGTGGAATGTGGCAATGTTGATAGACAAAATAATCTCAGCTGGACACTCCTAGTCAAATACCTATAAAAGGCAAGATTCTGGATAACCATGTACAGTCATGTGCTGCATAATGACATTTCAGTCAAGGACCATAGGTGGTCCCATAAAATTAGTGCCATATAGCCTAGGTGTGTAGTAGGCTATACCATCTAGGTTTGTGTAAGTACACTGTGATGTTCGCACGATGACGAGATCGTCTAACAACGCATTTCTCAGAACGTATCCCTGTTGTTAAGTGACATGTGACTGTATTTGATACCTTACAACATTTTAGTCAAACAAGGAGTGTAATGGGATTGGCTGGTTGCTCCTAATTGGGCTGGACAAAGTGGAGGAAGAAAAGGACGAGCTCAGGGCTATGAATTCCCAGCTGAAGCTTCACATAAATGGCATGAAAGCTTTTTATATCTTCCCAATAAATCTGGGGACATTGAATCCCTAAATTTTGCTGAGTCCTCCTTGCCAGAAGAAGCAGCCCTTCCACCCCTCTCTGAGAAGGTTAACCCTACTTTGCCTGAAAGACCTGTAATGGTCTCTCCAGAGATGTTCCTTGCAAGGCATTAGTAATTCTCCTCAGGACTTGTCCTCACCACCCCAATTTGCTTCTAGACCTCTACATTCAAGTACCATCAGGTACCACAAAGTGTGATCTGTGAGGAGTGTACACCAAAAGAACTGCATGATTTTTCCAATCTATACAGACAGAAATCTGGGGAATATGTGTGGGAATGGATCTTAAAAAGTGTAGGATAGTGATAGAAAGAATATAAAGTTGACTCAGGCTAAATTTATTGATAAGGGCCCACTAAGCAGAGATTCTGGATTCAACGTTTTAGTTTGAAGGATTGGAAAGGACTCTAACAGTTCTGTTAGTTGGCTGAATGTGGACTCAAAGGTGGCCTACACTAAGGTCAAGATGCCACAGCTGCCTTGTATATTGTAGAGGAAAGGATCTAAAGGCTTAAAGAGATTGGAATGTTAGAGTGGATTTATCATGTAAGACCTCCTCACCCACCCTGGGAGAGCCAGAGGACAGACCTTTCACTAAGTCAGTGAGAAATAAATTAGTGAGGAGTGGCCCCAGCATCCTTGAGCTCTGTGGTTGCTCTTTGTAGGTCAGAAAGTACAATGGGAACTGCTACCATCAACCTGAGATCCCTAAATGCAATGAAGTTAATAGGATCCTAGGGGAGCAGGGGCCAAATGACAATACTTAATTGCCAAAGACAACATGGCGTGGCTACTGTAATAGAGTCAAAGCAACAATGGGAGTCAGCTGATTCCAGAGACCTATGGTATTGGGTAATTGATTATGGTGTACCTAGAAAAGAAATGCACAGTCTACTAAATTCTTGATCTAAGTAGAAGAGTTCTACATCGAGTGAACAGAAGTCTAAACCTGCTACACTGCCAAAATTTTATATTGTTACTCTTTGTCCAAGCCTTCCTCCAAGGGACCTATGGCTATTTACTAGGGAGATTATGCACTGGGGAAAGGGAAATAATCAGATATTTTGGGGATTACTGGACACAGTCTCTGAAATGACACTAATTCCAGGAGGCCCGAAATGCCACTGGCCAAATAGGGAAGTTGGACCACTGGTGGTCCACCAGGCAGAGTGGGTGCTTATGGTGGTCAGGTGATTAATGGAGTTTTAGCTCAGATCCTCCTCTCAGTGAGTCTGGTGAGTCCCCAAATGCATCCTGAGATTATTTCCCCAGTTCTGGAATGTATAATTGGAATAGACATACAGTAACTGGCAGAATCCCCACATTGGTTCCCTGACCTGTGGAGTGAGGGCTGTTACAGTAAGAAAGACCAAGTGGAAGCTACTAGAACTGCCTCTACCTACAAAAATGGTGAACCAACAGTGGCTGCAGTGTGGACACTGGATTAAAGGGGCCAAGAGGGTGTGTGGGGACTCCAATTGGAAGGCAAAACATCTAAGTTAGAAATGATAGTGGCTAGGAATACAGTGGGAGTGAGGAAATGAAGTGAAATGGAGGGATGCAGAAAGCTCCAAGGAAAATGTGTTTAACATGTTACGAGTTGCATTGTGTCCCCCCAGATTTCTTATATTGAAGTCCTAATGCCCAGTAAATCAGAGTGTGACCTTATTTGGAAATAGGGTCGTTACAGATGTAATTAGTTAGATTTAGATGAGGTTATATTGGAGTAGGGTGAACCTCTAATCCACTATGACTCATGTCATTATAAAAAGGGTAAATTTGGACACAGAGACGCACACACAGGGAGAACACCGTGTGAAGATTGGAGTTATGCTGCCATAAGCCAAGGACGCCAAAGAGTGCCAGCAAACCACCAGAAGCTAGGAGAGAGGCCTGGAACTGATTCTTCTCTAGCACCTTCAGAGGGAGCATGTCCCTGCCAATACCTTGATCTCATACTTGTAGCCTCTAGAACTGTGAGACAAATTCCTGTTGTTTATGCAAAAAAAAAAAAAAAAAGTAAATCAAAGCAATACCACATTTCTGAAGGGACTGCAGAGATTAGTGCCACTATCAATTACGTGAAGGATGCAGGGCTGATGATTACCACCATATTCCCATTCAACTTCCCTATTTGGCCTGTGCAGAAAACACATGGGTCTTGGAGAATAATAGTGGATTATCATAAATTCAGTCAGGTGTGACTCCATTTGTAACTGCTGTTCCAGATGTGCTTTCATTGCTTGACTGCATTAACACATCTGGTACCTGATATGCAGCGCTTGATCTGGCAAATGCTTTTCCTTGATACCTGTTAGTAATGACCACCAGAAGCAATTTCCTTTCAGCTGGCAAGGCCAGCAAAACAGTTTCACTGTCCTACCTTGGAGGTATATCAACTCTCCAGCCCCATGTCAAACTTGTCTGCGGGGACCTTGATCTCCTTTTCTTTCCACAAGACATCCTATTAGTCCATGACATTGATGATATTATGCTGATAGGACCTGGTAAGGAAGAAGTAATTACTACTCTAGATGTATGTCAGAGGGTGACATACACCCTGACAAATCTGACAAAAATTCAGGGGCCCCAGTGAAATTTCTAGGGGTCCAGTGGTGTGGAACATGTCCAGATATCCCTTCTAAGGTGAAGGGTAAGTTGTTACATCTGGCCCCTCCTGCAACCAAAAAAGAGGCACAATGCCTAGTGGGCCTTTGGATTTTGGAGGCAACAAATTCCTCATTTGAGTGTGTTACTCCAGCCCATTTACTGACCTGAAAGCTGCTGGTTTTGATTGGGGCCCAGAACAAGAGAAGGCTCTGCAACAGGTCCAGGCTGTCATGGAAGCTGAAACATCAGCTCACTAAGGCCTCTTGCCGTTCTCTTGATCACCGTTTCCAGACAGTTCCTATCCTCTTCTTATTTTTTTCTTGTTTAAGTTTGATCTCTTTCATTTGATGGTTGGCTTTATGAGGGCAGGGAATTTTTTTGTTTCTTTATCTTTTTCCTATTTTGTTCATGGTTATATCTCCAGTGCCTAGAATAGTAGATAAGGTCCTAGCAGAAAATAGATGACACCTACAAATTAGAATAATATGAGGGTTTCATAAAGGGACAAAGGTTTTACAAAGGTGTGGGCAGATGTAGGGAAACCACAAGAGTTGGTCTAATAAAACAGGGCAAGTAACCATATGGCTGTTGTACCCATACTCCTGAAGGGCTGTTGGGTAAGGAATACTAAGAGGCCTTGTCCCCCTTGTCATCACTGAGTAGCAGCAACCCAATTGTTCCTTGGTAATTAGGATGAATTACTGCAGTCAGAACAGTGACCCTTTTCTTTGCCTGTTTGTTCAGTAGCATGAGGAGCCTAAACTGGCCAGAGGACAGTTTCAGGTTTCCAATTCATCATGACAGTATTTCCTGGTAGAAGCATTTCTTTCTTGGGCAATAGAACTTCCAAATCCACTGTATTAGCACCATCTGTGCGCCTTCTCAGATTTTTTCCTACTGCCCTCTTCTTTCACTTAGTTGGTGTCTCATCCACATCAGGCCACTCCTCCACTTTGAGATTTGAGTGAAACATCATACTGCTAGGCGTGGGATATGGCTTCCTGAATGGCTGCCAGGGGACCGGATCATGGACCTCAGAAGTTCAGAGAATTAGCTCAGTGGAATGTGCAATGACCAGTGGGAAACAAATTCTCCCTCTGAGGAACTCCTACAAGGTGTATCTTCATCTTGCAACTCTTGGAGAAGTCCTGTGACAATGAACTTGCCTGCACACAGGTCACCTGCTGTGTCTCTAGCTCATTGTGAAGCAATAGTCAGTGCCGTAATGCATTACATGCCATTGTATCATGTCTTCACTCATCTTACTTCTCTTTTATTCTTGCCCTTGTATCTCTGGCCATGCTCCTCTTTAAGTGCCAGAACTTTAATCTTTGCCTTGGGTTCTGCCTTCTAGAGGACTTGTGCTGAGACAATTGGTTGTGAGAGTTGTTCAGGAGTATTTCCCTTCACTAAGGTACTAAGGAATGTACTGGTGAAGGGGATATTGGTGTTTTTAAAAGTTCAATGATGGTTGCCTTCTGTAGGCTAGGGTTAACAGTAGGAGATGTTCTCATGGAAATAGACTTCCCAGTATCAATAGGCATGATGGATTTCTAAAGTGACAAGTTGTAGCTCTTAATTGTCAGAGGCAAAGTGGATGTAATTCCATATTGGGCAGCAAGGCAGGAGGCCTGAATTACAAATGGATCTGCATGATTTACTGACACCACCTAAAGGACATTGGTGAAGAGAAATCCCATGAGTGAGTGGAATTTATCTGAAATGATAAATGGCAAGGGAGAGGTATCTACACTTTTTCATAGACAGTGGCTTATGGTTTGGCTGGATGATCAGGAACTTTGAAAAATAAAATTGGGAAATCAGTGACAAGAGATCTGGGGAAGAAGTAGGTGGATGGATATCTTTGAACAGACCAAAAAAATTGCATTTTTTTTTTTGTGATGCTAACAAAAGGGCAACCTGAGCAGTGGAGGCTCCTACAAGATGACATTTTCTGTGGCTATTTTTCAGCCTCTTTCTTTAGCAAGCCCCATTCTTGCTCAGATGGTTCATGAACAGAGTGGCTGTAGTAGTGGGGATAAAGGTTATGCATAGATTCAGCAACAGAGGCTTTTACTCACTGAAATTGATCTGGTACAGCCACTGCTGAGTGCCCAGTCTCCAAGAGCGGAGATCAACACTGAGCTCTGGATGTGGTACCATTCTCTGGGGCACCGGCCAGCCACCTGGTGGTGTTTTGTTTATGTCCGACCACTTCTATCATGGTTTGTTGTCATTAGAATAGACATTTACTCTAGGTTTGGATTTGCCTTTCCCACTTGAAATGCTTCTTGTAAAAACCACGATATGTGGGCTTACAGAATGTCTTATTAATCATCACAGTATTCCACATTGCATTCTTTCTAAGAAACGCATTTCATAGTAAATGAAGTGCAGCAATGAACTATGCCACATGTTTTATAGGGGCCTCTGTCCTTCCCTGGACCCAGGAGCAATAAAATTTCATGGTTTTGTTAGCTCTATGATGCCTTCAGGAAGATGTCTCTCATATTTTGTTCAGTATTGCCGGTTCCCTGTGTGACAGGATGGGTCCGTATCATCTAGTCCTCAATCACTTGAAAGTGGAGTTCCCCTACGTTGTGTATTTGAAGACAGTTCTATCTTTTGCCCAAGGTAAACATCCAAAACATCTTCAATCATTTCTCACTTTATTTAGTGTTTAGTCATCATTCTAGGTTTGATAATATTTATCTTTCTATCCCTGGCACAATCTTTTTTAGTTTCCTTATAATGCTAGAGGAGAAAAGGCGTATTTTTTTCCTCTTATATGAGAACATTCAAGATTATGAATATTTATTAAGTTAAATTATTTAAATTAAGATATTCAGTTAAGTTAAATCATACAGTTAAACGAATTTACAATTATACATATTTTAATAATTTTATGTTATAATCATAATATACCTATTCCATAATTAAAAGTAATACAAATTCTTTGTAAAACATCAAATAGTTAGAAGGATGTAGAGAGAAAAACAAAGAAGCCTGTATCTGCCCTACTCCATACAGCCCTTCCTCTGCTCCCCTCAATGTGACCTCTCCACCTAGAACTAATCTCTGTTAACAATTTTTTGGTTATTCTAGAAATAATATGTGATGTCCAGAATTTTTTTCACAAAGAATAGATCTATTTTATTCTTTTAACAGCTGCATAGTATTCTATCATATGGATATAGCATAACTTAATCTACCCATTCTTTTATTGATAAATGTTTGCCATGTTTCCAAAAATTTTTCTATTTTCAACAGTGCAATAACGAACATCCAACGATATCTTAAATACATGTGTTTATGTCATGCTACAAAGAGACAGGATGGATCCCCACTGAAACAGTAGAGTCACTCTTTATTGTAGTTTAGATCTTTAATATATATGTGTTTAGATTTGTAGACTATATTTCTAGAGTGATAGATCCATGCTTAAATATGGCACCCAGACTGAAATTAGGATGTGGATGTAAGAGGAGCTGCCATTTAAACATGGCCTTCTATCTTTCTACATGGCTGGATAGAGTGAATGACTCTGAAGCAGATCTTCTTTGTTCCGAGAAGACTCTCTTTGTGGTTCTTATTAAGTAATTAAATATAGGGTAAGTAGGCATCCATTGCTCTTGGGGGAGTGTATAACGGGACTCTTAAAAATGACTCGATAATACCTTTTAATACTTAGAGATCAAAGTTTACTTAAGAAGAAGTAAGTAATTTTCTTGGAGACCAAGGTGGCTACTGGAAGAGAATGTATCAATATCTTTTACGCTTCTCTTTTGGAGTGCCTCATGAGTAGTACCTCTTGAAGAGATAGCTTTTATTGAGGGAGGGCAGGATGAGTTTAGACTGGGGATTCTGGCTTATTACCAGATTCTAGACGGTCTTATGGGAAATCTGGTTCTGAGTTAGCTTGTGGCTGTGTCTGGAACTGGAATTGCCCCAGATGTCTCACAACAGGCCATAATAAATATGCTTTCGAGAGAATGGCTGAACATGCAGATCTAACTAGAGAGCGGTAACCTAGGAAGTCTAGGAGTGGGACACGACTGTGGCTTGTACATGAATAGGGACTGAAAAGAACAGTGGAAAAGAATACATCAAGACCGGTTTTCAGAATGTGGCAACAACAATGGTAGCTAAAAATTCGGTCTGATGGTGGATGGATCAGATTCTCCAGATTGCTCTCCAGAAGGCATTTAAGCTACTCTGGACAATGTCCCTGGGATTCTTGAATAAGTGGATGTAAGAAGAGAGGTCCCTTGAGAGGTATTATACCTGTTGTTAATCTAAAATATTGTGGTTCTGGCCAAGTTTAATTAGGAAAAATAAGAGATGCAACCGTATTTGTTCCTCAGGCTGATTAAATAAATCATGCTGGTTAGTTATACCAGTACAAAGTTCAGTGGATGTATTCCTTCCTTGATGTGGATGAACATTTTATTATTGCAGCCTTTTCGGCACCTACACCTCTCTACTACTTCATGCTGAGCTTATGATGACGATAAAAAGAAATGCCACTCTGTTTCATGCAAACTACAGTCAGGAAGTTTGCCACCATCCTGCATTTGTACAACCGACTAAAAAAACAAAGTCCAAAAAATGAAATTCAGGAATTCCCAGTTATACTCATTAACTTTCATCATTTTTCCTTTATAGATGACAAGGGAATGTTCCAACTCAAATGCAATAGTCAGGGTACCTTAACCCATGGGACCTTCACTCGGGATTCTTGCTTTCTTGAAAATTATGGATAACTTTGAAAAGCAATGCCAGATTTTATGTTCCCTCATATAGAATGGCTCATGGTATCTCCTAATCAAAAATTGTTATAAATTAACCTGTCATGGCATAAAGAGAACCCCAAATTTCAAAATGTATATTTCTCAGCAGTATTGATGGCACTTTCTAGCTTTTTCTGAATTCATTTTTCTTTCATCACTAGAGGGCAATAATGCTCCACTCTACAAAGTTAGTGGGTAGGGAAATCTCTCTTTTTCTACTTATATTTTGCAGGTTGTTTATGCTGTTGTAGAACTACTGGAAAGATTATTTTCTCTCAGACTGTTACCAGATATAAGGGTTGCTCATATTAGAGTTGTTTTCCACACGAGATGTCTCTGACAAACTATGAGAACCAATGTGGTCTGCTGTCACTGGTCTCACATTTTCAGTCATATAGGACTGAATTCTTTTCTATTCAGAAAAATATGTCCAGATTATGATGACTTCTCATCTTTTCCACTATTGCCACTCAGGTTCAAGCCACCATCATCTGTCACCTCAGTGAGGTCTCCTCTGACTACTTGCATCAGTTAGGATAGGCTAGGTTATTCTGCAGTAACAAACAATCCCCAAATCTCACTAGCTTAATCAACATGTAGCTCACACCAAATGTCTTACACAGGCTGGCAGGGACTTCAGCTCATCACAGTTACTCAGGGATTCTGGCTGATTGAAGCTTCCTTTTGGCATGTTCTTCTGCAGTTGCTGCAGCAGAGGGAAGGGCATGTGGGGAATCATGCACTATTCTTAAAGCTTCTGTCCAGAAATGACACCTGTCATTTCTGCTCTTCATTGGCCAAAGCAAGTCACATGGCCATGCCTAACATTAATATGGTAGGGAAGTACGATCCCAGCATGGGCCTGGAAATGGAAAACCAAATATATTTGGTGATCAACAGCGATGAAACCAAACTATTTAAAATTTCCATCTCCCCATTTTTGCCCTAGGTCTTTGTATCTTCCTTACTCTGTTGCATTTTCCCCATAGCACTTATTGTCTTCTAACTTATTATATAATTTAATTTATTATTATTTTTTTCTGCCTCCTCTCACTAAAATATAAGCCTCACAAGGACAGGGATTTTTGTTTATATTGATCTATACTATATCCACATTGCTTAGAACAGTGTCTGTCTTATAGTAGGTATCAAATAAGTACATATTGAACAAATGAATAAGCAATCGATCATACACCAGTTTTGTTCTCCTCTTACAATAGCCCACCATATATCCTTTGTCAAGCAACAGAGGGATGGTGGCATGAATTAGAGAAATTGCTTTCTGTGGTTATTCAAAACCATAGTAGTTAGGAAAGTACTTGCAAATAGGATGTCTTATTGGGAGAAGAATTCTTCTTTTAAACATGGGAGCTCCTAAAGCATCATGACAATAAGCAGATTGGTAATATTGTTTACTGGATTATCTTTACAGTTGGCTTCATAAATGTGGTAAACAATCACTTATTTTAAGTATATGCTGTTATGGTCCTTGCAAAGGCAGATGGACCCCCACCCAAAGTTTGGTTTGGATGTCGAGACAGATGACACTTCACATACACAAGAGGGCATAAAAAGGTTTATTACTTACATAATTGAGGTCTCCTGGGAGAGCAGGGCAGGCCTCTCAAGCAGGTTTGAAATGGGTTTTAATCGTGATTAGGGGGTGGAGCTGGGGTGAGAACTCCTGCGTAGTGGCAGAGGCTTGTGTGGTTTGAATTTCCCGCTGGTGCCAGAGGAAGGGGCACTCAGACTTTCTCATTAGCTTGTCCAGGTGTGGGGCACAAGAGGAAGAGGGAGGGACGAGCTTAAAAGGTGTCAGCAGTCGGACATCAAAAAATGGAGTCAGACTCCTCATTACATAGGAATTCTTATTAGTTCGGTATTGCTTAACTTGATCTTTGTAAAATGATTCACAATTCATTAGTCAATGGACTTCATGGAAATGAAAGGATCTACTGTCACTTTTTGTAGGGAAAATGTCAGCACTGGTGGGAAACAGACACAGACAACCTCTTGGATATTTTTTACATCTTTAGTTTCAAACTTTTTGTATTCCAAATGTGTCTCTAGTAAGCAGCTTACACCTGCATTTTTAAAAAAGTGAATGCTCTATTAATCAATGAATTTCATCAATTTATATTTTTGCTATTACTTACACATTTGGATTTTTTCCCTGTTAGCCTCTTTTGTGCTATTTATTATGCTTTCTCCTTGCTCCTTTTTCTGTTTGTCCTGCTTTCTCTTATGTGTTGTTTTTTTCAAAATTCACATTTTTCTTCTAAGTTAACTAGAAGTTATGCATTCAGTTTCTATTACATTTAACTTGTATCTTGATTTAAGAAAGTCTGAAATTTATCACAATAACCAACTCCTCCAGAATTATATATATATAAAAACCTTTAATCTTAAATCACTCCCAGTAATGTGCTATACTTGGATAATATTCTAGTTCCACAATGTTCTGTTCCCTCTGCAAATTTGTCATTTTTTATTATTGTTTTATATGGTACATTAGTTAGTGAGAGTTTTCGAGAGAAACAGAACCAGTAGGAGATCGATGGATCTATCTATCATCTATCTATCTATCTATCTATCATCTATCTATCTGTCTATCATCTATCTATCTATCTATCATCTATCTATCTATCTATCTATCTATCTATCTATCTATCTATCATCTATCATCTATCATCTTGCACTTTTGCACATATTTTGGGGACACAAATTTCTCATAGTTTCCATTTTTGGAGGCTTAAGGATTTTTTTTTTCTCTTTGAAGAATTGGGGAATTGGCTCCTTATGAGGAATTGGCTCACACAATTATGGATGCTTAGACGTTCCATGATCTGCTGTCTGCAAACTGGAGACCCAGGAAAGCCAGTGGTCTAATTTAGTCCAAGTGTGAGGGCCTGAGAACAAGGGGTGCAGGTGGTTTAAATCCCAGTCTGAGGGCCAGAGGAGATGAGATGAGATGTTCCAACTCAAGCAGGCAGGCAGGAAGCAAAAAGGAGCAAACACCTCCTTCCTCACCTTTTGTTCTGTTCAGGCTCTCAGGGATTGGTTGATGCTCACTCACATTGGGGAGGGCAGTCTGCTTTATTGAGTTCACCGATTCAAATGCTAAACACCCTCACAGACATACCCAAAAGTCATGTTTAATCTGGGCACCCTGTGACCACTCAAGTTGACACAAAAAATTAACCGTCATGTATGGTAAATGCTTGTTTAGATTTGACCACATTTTGCATCTTACTTCTTTCCTCTGGTTCCCTTTTCCTTCCCTCTGAATTACGTTTTTTTTTTTTTTTTCTGGTGAGGCAGATTGGCTCTCAGCTAAAATCTGTTGCCAATCTTCTTCTTTTTGCTTGAGGAAGATTGTCCCTGAGCTGACATCTATGCCAATCTTCCTTTATTTTTTTGTATGTGGGACACCACTACAGCATGGCTTGATGAGCAGTGTGTAGGACAGCACTTGGGATCCAAACCCGTGAACCCCAGGCCACTGAAGTGGAACACATGAACTTAACCATTATGCCACTGGGCAGGCCCCTCTAAATTACATTCTTTAGAGTTCTTTTCAGTTAAAGTTTGGCAAAAGTCGACTCTCTCATTCTTTGTTTGTCTTAAAACGCCTTTAGTTTGCCCTCACTCTTTAGTGATAATTTAGCTTCTCTATCTGCATAGAATTCTTAGTGATAATCATTTTCTTTTTCACTTTGAAGATATCCTATTGTTTTGTTTCTATTATTATTGAGAAGTCTGCTCTTTGTCATTCTTTTGTAGGTAATCTCTTCTTTCTCTTGGTGTTTAAAATATTTTCTTTGTCTTGGTATTTTGCAGTGTACTATAATGTGATCGGGTATAGATTTATTTCTATATTTTCTGCTTGGTCCTTTTTGTGGTTCATGAATCTGAGGATTCATGTCTTTCATTAATTCTAGAAAATTCTCAGCATGTCTCTTTGAATATTACCTTTCTCACATCTATTTCTTCTGGAATTCCTATTAGGCATATGTTTATTTTTTCATTCTATCCTGTGTCTCTTAATCTCTCTTTAATATTTTCCATCTATATCTCTAGTACATTCTGAGTAATTTCTTTAGTTCTATAATCTATTTCCCTTTTCAGCTATGTCTAATCTGCTGCTTAATTTGTCTAATGGGTTTTTAGTTTCAGTGATTACATTTTCATTCCAGAAGTTTTTTATATAGTCTTATCTTCTTTTATGTTTTAATTCCTTTTTGAAATGTCTTTAATCATTTTATAATCTTCATTTGATTAATTATTAAATTATCTGAAGTTCTGAGAGTCTAATCTCCCCCCACCTGAACTTTGTTACATGCTTGTTATCTCTGCTGGCTCTTGCTCATGATGGATTATTAAGCAGTGTGTTTTGTGATTTTATATTATGAGTTCATCTTTAGCAGAGTTTTATTTGTGATAATAGTGGTAAATGTGTGGCCCTCCTGTGTGGTTTTCTTCTGCCAGGTGCTCCAGTGATGAAAACATCCTAGGAGCTATTTATGGGTTAATTTTTTGGCTTGGGAGTTCCAGGACTGTCATGTGACATTGATCCATAGTTGAATTTCTAATGAAGAAACTCCATTTTTTTCCCTACTCAGAATCTAGGCCCAAAATCATAAGCTTCCACACCATCTCCTCATGCTGAGGAGAGAGGTTTTTCTAGTCCCTTCTTTTACTGTGCTTTATGTGGGGCAAGGGAGGAAAGAAGGGTAGGGCCCAGTTTCAACAGTTTACTTGGCACAGTCTCAAGGCTTTTTCACCTTGTGCACATTAAAACCCAATTCTCTAGATTAGTCAAAGTGTAAATATGCCCCACCAATCCAGGTTAGCTGCCACTTCAGCTCACTGATATGATGCTCTGGCCTTTGGGAATTTCTATTACTCTCTTTTGAGCTTAGCTACACATTCAAAAGGATGTTTCAACTGGCATTCCTCTGTGTTAATGGTGGGAGGTATTTTCAGAATATTGAGTTTGCCCTATTAATAAAATTAGAAGTCTTATCAAGAGGCTCTGTCTATACCACATCATTACAGTGTAATTTACATACATAGCACACACTTACACAGATGCATAGTGCATGAACACGTATGTACACATGCATATGCTCTCTCTCTCTCTGTCTTCTATTTTCTAGTCTCTTAACCCTATGGAAAGCTTAGTAGATTCTAAATTATAAACAATACAGCATAACTGAGCTTATCAAAAGCTGCAAATCCTGAACTTAAGAAGTCTGTTGCATACTATAGACTCACCATTAGTACCTATGTGTAACTTTATCCTTTATAGGGCCTAAGTGAAAAAGTAGAAATTTGAATGGCTAGAAAAGCATATAGAATCAGAGGGAGTTTTTTTTTTTTTTTTTTACTGTATTTCCCCATTTATCATGAGTAGAAACTTTGCAGGAAGTACAGAGCTGTGTTTAATACTTGTGCAGCCAGACAAGCCTGTGTTGGCATCTAACCTTTGTCATTCTGTGACAGGGAGCAACCTGACCAATTTGTGCTTCAGTTTTCCCATCTGTGAAATGAGAGTGTTAAATGTTGTAAGAGTTAAAGGAGCAAGTATATATATATCAGCGTAGTGTTTGGCGTATAGAAAGATCTCAATAATATAACTATTGCAATTATTATTATTATAATCATTTATTTTTATGCTTGAAAAAACTCAGCCCCCTTCAAAAAAATCTAAGGCCTGTGCATTAGGTTGAACTCTATGAAAGTGCCATGATTATAGGTCAAAAATCATCAAAGACTGGCAATTTCATGAGGTTCCATCTAATACTTCCTTCAGAGTCTGAATCCCATTTTGAAGCTGTTTGAGGAAGAAACATTGGAAGGAGGAAATTTTGATAATAGAAACACAGATGAGGGCTCAGTCTCTGGGGACAGACAGAAAAGTCCCCAGATGTTGAATCTGTGCCTATTTGAATTCCCCATTGGCTGGGCATTTCTTCAGTTTGATTGTAATCTGGTTATGCAATTTTAACTTTGCCTAATTTAGATGAAGTTTTACCAGAAAGTTGCGGAAAAGTTATGTATTTCAGTGTACTAAACTGGCCTATGTATTTGGAATAAAAAAAATCCCACTTTGGAAGCGATCACTCAGAATAGGAGCTGGCCGGCTTGTTAGTTGGCCGGGCACCACATTAGTGAGCTCTGAAGGTGGCCTGGTGAGTGATTAGGAGAAAGAATCGAGAGTGAATTTACATACTTCTGGAGCTGCTCTTCTTGTTAACACTGGATCGCTGATTAATAACTGTGGAGAAAATAAAGGTCCTGCTGGGTGGCCCACAGGGAGCAATACATAATTAGAAGGCACATCCCTTGCCAAACCGAGAGCTGCTGCTGTAGGGTTGATGAATAACCTTCTGACACTGGGAGCTGGAATTTAGCCGAATTCCTGTCACTTTCTCCTGTAATGTGACTGCGATTCACTGACAAGAAAAGCGGCTCAGCGGAGGTAAACCCTCCCACACTGAGCTTCTCAAATGCTGTCTGATTCCTTTTAAATTCACTCCCTTTTAGAGATCAGTGATTAGGTAACCTCTCCAACTCAGTTTTTATGATTAAGGTAAATTAGAAAATTAATGACAATTAAATCGGCTATGGGAGAGGCTTGAGATATATGGCCTGTCAAGACATAGGTATTACATTCTGTAGCACTTAATATGATCTCCTCAAGACTCTGGCTCATCTAGCTTCTTAGCTGGTAGAATTTAGTTTCTATTTTTGCCCTAAAATTACCAAATGGTGGCTGAATGTTGACTCCAATGACAAAGTGGGTATTATCACATCTCCAAGCCTGTCAGAAGTTTTAGATGACAATGGATCATACCCTATTCTTAAATTCTTCTTTAAAAATTATATAAGTAACCCATCGTCACTTCTATAACACAGATAAACAAAAGAAAAAAAAAACCCAACCAGATCACCCACAATCACTCAGAAATAGCCATGTTAACACCTTGGGTGGACAGGAAGGCCCTGAGTGGAAAGAAGATTCAGTCTAGAGCAGATACAGAGAAATATGAGTTTCATTTAGGGAAAGGCACTTCCTCCATGTAATGGAAGGAAAAGGAGAAAGTAGTTGCACATGGAGGATTGGTGGCTGAAAGATGAGGGTCTTGGCATGTTGGGCTCTGTATTTTTTCATGAAGTGTGAGGAATGATCATCAGCTGAGGGTAGAAGGAAAGGAGGAAGTCAGAGTTTTAGTAGAGAAGAGAGGTATGAAATAATAATGGAAAGTGGGAGAAGGGCTTAGTAGAGAAAATTAGGAAGATTTAGGGCATGGTTGAGTGTAAATTTGAGGTTGGTCACTATGAATTTGACCTGTTACCATTCTGTCTAGTTGGGTGTTGTTCTCCAGCAATAACTAATGTTTCAGGGTGAGGCTCAGAGGGTGTAGGTGATACTGGATCTGTGCATAGTTAGGGTTTTGATTTGAAAGGAGAAGGTCAAAGAGTTGAAGGTATTTGCAAGAAAGCAAATGCAGTGTTAGACCCTAGAATTGAAGCTGGATGAGGAAGGACATGCTGAATAAAATGAAAGTAGAAGTGTTAATGTGCTGGGGATGTCGATGAGGTCAAAAAACTCTTGTGCTAGGATGGGAGGAACTTGAGAAAGTGATGTGAAAGGAAAGAGGTTATGGTAGAAGACTGGGATTTTTGAGTTAGTGCTTTTTCTTTTTTTTTTCTGAGAAGCTCAATGGAAGAAGAGGAATCTTCAGATGGGGTGAATGGAAAGGCTCAATTGAAGTGAGATTTGAATTGGCCTTGGAAAGATTTGTATGGGCAAAGAGACTGAAAGTTACGTGGAACTGTAATTTTGGTGAATGAATTGCACAAAGTGGAAATTCACAAGATTGGTCTTCCCTTGCAACAAATAGCTTTCCCCAGTCACTGCTGATGCTTCTTTAGAGATGAACTAGTATGTTATGTCAAGCAGGCTCTCAGGTACGTGTGTGTGAGTGTGTGTGTGTGCGTGTGAGAGAGAGAGAGAGAGAGAGAGAGAGAGAGAACAGGCTCTCAACATTTTAATTCAATGACTTTATTTTGTCATTTTATCAGGTGTTTTGCCTTTAGGGGACTGAGTCATGCTAGGCAAAACTAGAAGAGAATGATTGATAAATTACAAAATTCCTAGTAGTTAAGTTTCAAGACAAGAAAGTTTCTGTGGCTGATTAGCACATTCTTCCCAGTAGGAGTTTACTTATCTTTCTTCTGTCTCATTGTCTCTACATAGGTATCTATTATCTGTGCATTTATTTATGTTTTGCACTATTTATTGAGAGCTTACTATGTTCTAGGGCCCATGATATATTTTTTACTTTCAATAGCTCATTTAATCCTCTTAACAACTCTGTGAGGCAGGCATTATTATTATCCCCATTTTTTACATAGGAAACAGACTCAGGAGGTTAAGTTTCTTGCTCTCATTCACCTAGCCGGTGGAGCAGGTTGTCATATCCAGTCTATGGACTGACCATAGTTTGAGTAACTTAATCTTGTAGTCTACAGTAGTCCCCCGTCATCCGCGGTTTCACTTTCCGCGGTTTCAGTTACCTGTGGTCATCCGTGGTTGGAAACATTAAACTGAAATATTCCAGAAATAAAGAATTCACAAGTTTTAAACTGTATGCTGTTCTGAGTAGCGTGATGAAATCTCACGCCCTCCCACTCCATCCTGCCTGGGATGTGAATCAGCCCTTTGTCCGGCGTTTCCATGCTGTATATGCTACCTGCCCATTAGTCAGTCACTAGTAGCCGTCTCTATCATCAGATTGACTGTCACAATATCGCAGTGCTTGTGTTCAAGCAACCTTAGTTTACTTAATAATGTCCCAAAGGCAAGAGTAGTGATGCTGACAATTCAGATATGCCAAAGAGAAGCCATAAAGTGCTTCCTTTTAGTGAAAAGATGAAAGTTCTTGACTTTATTCAGTCAGGAAAGAAAACAAATTGTATGCTGAGGTTGCTAAGATCTACGGTAACTTTTATTACAGTATATTGTTATAGTTGTTCTATTTTATCATTAGTTCTTGTTAATCTATTACACTGCCTAACTTATAAATTGAACTTCATCATAGGCATGTATGTATAGGAAAAAACATAGTATGTATAGGGTTCAGTACTATCCATGGTTCCAGGCATCCACTGGGGGTCTTGGAATGTATCCCTCATGGCTAAGGGGGAACTACTGTGCACACACACACATTTTAAAAATTGAGGTAAAATTCACATAACATATATTCACCATTTTAGAGTGTACAATTCAGTGGCTTTTAGTACATTCACAAGGTTGTGCAACCATCACCACTGTCTATTCTGAATATTTGCATCACTCCAAAAAGAAACTCCCTACCCATTATGAAGTCACTCTCCATTTTGCCTTTCCATCAGCCTCTGGCAACCACTAATTGGCTTTTTGTCTCTGTGGATTTTCCTATTCCGGACATTTCATGTAAACAGAATCATATAATAAGTGGCCTTTTGTGTCTGGCTTCTTTCATTAGTTTTCAAGGTTCATCAAATTGTAGTGTGTATCAGTACTTCACTCCTTTTTATGGCTGAATAATATTCCATTGTACCCATATAGACATTTTGTTTATCCATTTATTAGTTAATGATATTTGAGTTGTTTCCACCTTTTGGCTATTATGAATAATGTTTTTATGAACACTTGTGAACAGTTCTTATTTCAACATACATTTTCAGTTCTCTAAGGTATATACCTAGGAGTGGAATTGCTGGGTTGTATGCTAATTCTATGTTTGACTTTTTGAAAAACTATGTTTTCCACAGCAGCTACACCATTTTACATTTCTACCAGCAATGTATGAGCATTCCAATTTCTCCACATTCTTGCCCAAACTTGTCATTTCTCTCTCTCTCTCTTTTTTTCCATTACAGCCTAGTGGGTGTGAAATGGTTTCTCATTGTGGTTCTGATTTGCATTTCCCTACTGACCAATGAATTTGAATTTGTCATTTCATTTTTGAATTTTATTTTTTAACTGACTCCAGAATAACTCACTCAGAATTTCTGTTTGGTTTCTTTTTATAATTTCTAACTATCCATTGATGTTCTCTATCTGGTGAGATATCATTCTCACAGTTTCCTTTAGTTCTTTGTACATTGTTTCCTTTGCCTGTTTGAGCATATTTAATACAGTTAATATAAAGTTTTTGTCTAGTAAGTCCAATGCCTGGACTTCCTCAGGGACAGTTTTTGTTAATTTCCTTATTTCCTGTTTCTTGGTTTTTTAATTTCTTTTCATGTCTTATAATTTTTTATTGAAAACTGAATATTTTGAGTATTAGAACATGGCAACTCTGTTAATCAGATTCTCCCACTACATAGGGTATTTTGTTGCTGTTTGTTGTAGTTGTTGTTTGTTTAGTGACTTTTTTTAAGCTTCAGTGTATGGTTGTGTATCCTAGTTGTTAGTTTTTAGTTCTCTATGTGAGCCACTGCCACAAATGACAACCGACAGATGGGTGGTGTGGTTCCAGGACCAGGAAATGAACTAGGGTCACGGTGGTGAGAGAGGCCGAGTCTTAACCACTAGAGCACTAGGGCTGGCTCTGTTTAGTGACTTTTGTGAACTAATTTTATAAGTCTGTATTCTTTGTCATGCGTTGTTCTGTTAGTTTGGTGGTCAACCAGTGATTCTACAGAGATGTCTTCAAATGCCTGGAACCAGAACAAAAGTCTCCCATTCTTTGGAGATGGGCTCTGTGTGTGTTGGGACATGCCTTCAATGGTCAGTCAGGTAGTTTACAACTCTGCTTTAGGCTTCATTTCCTGCCCGTGCAGAGCTTGAACATCAGCCAGAGGTGAGAACTTAGAGCTTTCTCAGGTCTTTTCTGAGCATATGTCCAGCCCTGGGCATTTGTGTGGACTTCTAGATTCTTGGGAATATGTGGGAGCTTTTCAAAGCCTTTATTCTCCAAAGCAGTTCATACCTCAGCCTTTCCTCCCAAGCTTTTGTTTGTCTATTGTTTATTTCAACTTTAATCCCTTGCCCCAGGTGGCATCAGCTAATATATTTTCCTTTAAATATTTTTAACAAATGGCCCATGACCCAAACTTCCGCCCTCCAGGTAGCTGCCTCAGCCCCAGGAAAGTTCTGAAATAAAGGCAAGCCCTTTGAGTTAGTCCTTCAGGGAACCACCAGACGGGTCAAAACAAACAACCACAATCTTTAAGAATAAGGTCTGCTCTGCTGCCTCCTGTGCTAGGTACCTGTACTGGGAATGTGGGCTGTTGCCTTCAAGGCCACTGCCACGCTGGAGAGTGGAGGATGGGGCCAGGGTAAGTTAAAAATGCCACAAAGCTCTCTTCCTGAGGTTCAGATTTTTTTCTTGATTAAACGACCCCAGGTTACTATAAGCTGATTAGATTCCAGCATTCTGAAAAACTTGTTTCTGACGAATTTTGCCAGTTTATTCACTGTTTTTATGGAGAGATGGACTTTTAATTTCCCTACCACACCATTTTCACTGATGTCACTCAGTAATTGAATCCTATGATATATTGCTTCTTTCATGAAACTAAATTAATACCACATGTTTACTTGATCTGCAAGGTCAGAATGAGGATTTGGATGATTTGGAGGATTCTGTCACTAAATTGTGACAGCTTGGTCATTTCTTTATTATACAGATCCTCAGTCTAGGAAGGAAGCTTTATTCCTTGAAAATAAAATGGACACAGTCTTAATGTTTCACCTATTTTCTAGATATTTTGCAGGCTATAACTCAACCAATGGTAAATGCCCATCAGTATCATGTGATAAATATTTCAGTTAACTTTATATGATGCCCTTCCATGGGCCAGGAAAGAAATATATTTGCAATCAAAAGATGGGGGTATTTCAGTTGATAACTAATATTGCCAATTTTATGTTAATGTTTGTTAGTTTAATTTTTAGATTATGATGTTTTCTGATTTTTTAAAATTTCATGTGCTGGTAGTTTCAACTCAGTTTCTTTCTTTCTTCTTTTAGCAGTTTATTTTGGAAAAATTCCAATATGTTATAAAATGATATATTTAAAAATAATATAATCCCCCAATGTCAATAGTTATCTGCTCTGGCCAATGTTGCTTCATCTGTGACCACCCTCAAGATTATTTAGGCATCGTATTATTTCATCTGGAAATATTTCAGTGGATGTCACTAAAAGACAAGGACTCATTTGAGAAAACAAAACCCCAGCGTGGAGTGGTGGTCTTTTAAAGTGCAAATGTGCTTGGGAGGCATAAGAGTCAACTTCCCAACTCATGAGTGAGAATGAAGAGAGAGCGTGATGTGGTGAGAACAGAATGGCTGGAATCCAGCTTCGTACCTTGCCAGCTCTGTGAGCTCTAATACTTAATTAACGTCTCTGAGCCTCAGTTCCCTCATTCATTCAAAGAGAATAACAATGCTTCTCTTAGAGTGAGGGGTGTAAAGAAAGAGACATATGCAAGGCACTAGCACCATGTCGGGCACATAGTAAATACTCAGTAGGTGTAACTGTAATATGGGTGGTTTTCAGCTGACTTTTCTTTGAGTGAGAAAAACTCTAGTAGACATAAAATCTAGGAGGAAGCAAGGAGAAGAAGGGGAACCTGAAGTAGCAAACTAGATTAACAGAGGGAACAGGTGAGAAGAAGCCATCTGAAAGGAAACTTGGATTAGTCAAATTTTGTGTACGTGCCATCTGAGTTGAGTGAGGATGTTTCCAGGATCCTCCCTCTACTGTGTTATCATAGTGACCATATCTATTGTCTTGCCTGCATCCTCCCAGGGCAGATATCCATTAACAGCTAGGTACTTCTGTTTGGAGCCAAGCCTCGTCTCACCACTGAGGCTTGGGGTTCGTTTCCCAGTCAGGAAACCACACTACCTGTCAGTTGTCATACTGTGGTGGTTGTGTGTTGCTGTGATGCTGAAAGCTATGCCACTGGGATTTCAAATACCAGCAGGGTCACCCATGGTGGACAGGTTTCAGTGGAGTCTTCCAGACTAAGACAGACTAGGAAGAAGGAACTGGCCACTTACCCCCCCCCCCCCCCCCGCCAAATGGCCATGAAAACTCTAAGAACAGCAGTGGAGCATTGTCTGAAATAGTGCCAGAAGGTAGAGGATGGTGCAAAAAGACCGGGCAGGGTTTCTCTCTGCTGTACACGGGGTCGCTAGAATCTGGAATCGACCCAAGGACACTAACAACAAAGTTCTGCTTGGCTGTGATCCTTCCAAGGTCTTTTGATAATCTTTTTCAGACTGCTTCCTCCAAAGATCAAGATGGATTTTGACTTAAAGCACTTAGACTTGGGGTGTGTATATGCTTTACTTGGGTAAGTTTGTGATTTCTCTTCATGGATCTTTACCTCAATTCCCAAATCAAGCAGGAAAATTGGGCCTTTAAGTCTGGGATCCTAGTATTATTCAGCAAGATAAGCTCTTCCTTTCTGCCTGCCTGAGAAGCTGATCAGAACTTCAGTTCTCTCTGTCTCACCCTGCTTGTTGAAGACAGCAAAACAGCAACATAGAGAGAATAAATGATTCGCCTCAGTCATTCCATAAGGAGAGTTGGGATGAAATCTCCCAGCCTCTGAATTCACTGAATTGGCACAAAGATCCATTTCTGCCTCTGTGCTTTCTTTGGCAGTGGGATATATAGAACTGTGCCAGCTGGGATAGTTCCCATTTTCCTCCTCCATCTCCCTTTGGCGTTTGGACAAAAGTTCCTTGTACATATACAACCATTTAGCTCTGGTAGTGAATTTACTGACTGAGTGTTTATCCTGGAATTTAGTTTGCAAACCAGATATGAATGATATGCATATGATCATCCAGATTGATCGATGGATTGATCCATTCATTTAACAATCATTCCTCAAGTGTCTATGTGCCAGGTGTTAAGCAAGGTACTGGTCTGAAAACTTCACCTTAATTTGAATTGTAATAGAGGTGGAAGGCATTAAATTTTTTGTTTGTTTGCTGGAAATGTCTAGAAGATTGTGTGGATTCAACAGTGCAGACCTCTCTGAACTTGGACTAGGGGGATGATTGTATCTATACCCATCATAGGCCTCATCACTACTCCTGTTGGCTGCTTTCCAACATGTAGCTATCAAGATGCCTTTCTGGGATGGACCATAGTAAATAAACAAGATGCTGTTACTGTTGATCAAGAGTTCTTGAGAAGTGGTTTTATATGTAGACACTGGGACTCTCAGATACAACAGATGGAAAGATGTCAGCATAGACTATCTGAGTCTATAAGGTGGGAAAAGGATGAATCACTCTGATCTCATCCATGGAATTTACTTTTTACCTTTTTTTTTTTTTTGGCTTAGGAAGATTAGCCCTGAGCTAAAAATCTCTGCCAATCTTCCTCTACTTTTTATATGTGGGTCGCTGCCACAGTGTGGATGACTAGTGGTATAGGTCTGTGCTCAGGATCTGAACCTCTGAACCCTGGGCCACCGAAGTGGAAAGCACAGAACTTAACCACTATGCCACGGAGCCAGCCCCATACTTTTCACCTTTCTTAAATTTAGTTCTACAAAAATTTTCTTTTCATCAGCTATGGATTCTGTTTCAACAAAAAGTTCTTGCAGTCCTTCAATGACAAGTCTCTGCATTGTGAGAAGGTATTATAGTCAGGCTTTCTTTGCTGATTCATGCAAGAAAGAATTCAACATTGATGTTCCTTGAAATGTCAATGGTAGAGATTTCTAGTACTAAGTGGTCTCCAGTTTTCTTCCCCCTTCTGGACATGTGGGAGGAATACTCTTCCTTTCCTCCTGCAGTAAGGCAGGGCCATGGGACTAGTTCTGGCCAATGGGCTGTACGTAAAAACAATATGTGTCACTTCTGAGCCGAAGCATTTATCTATTGGTGTAAAACACTCCATTGCTAAGATATGCATCTAGAAGCAGACTTGCTGGGTTGTGTTGTCATGAACATCTTCAGCTTATGTAGTGTCCAATATTGCTCTCCTTGATGGTTGGCAATAGTTTACACTTTGACCAAGGTGATATGACAGTGCCCATTTCTCCACATCATTAATTTAAAAAATTAATTAAAAAATTGAAATCCAATGGTTATAAAATGGTCTATTTTTTGGTCATTTGGATTTCCATGATTACTAGTGAAATTGACAATCCCTTCATAGGTTTACTGGCCATTTGGGCTTCATTTTCTGTGAACTGTTTGTTCTTTTCTGTAGGGATCATATTTCATTTTTCACTGCTCTAAGTATTCTCTCTACATCTTGTAACTGTCCACATTCAGAATTCTGCTTTCACGAGAATGATGTCAGAAAACTTGCGTTCCCAGGGTCTCTTGCAGCTAGGGTGCAACATATAACCTAGATTCTTCCAATTGGATGGGTCCATCTAAGACTTAATTTAGAAGTGAGCAATGGGAGTGGTATCCTCTGGGTAACTGTAGCTGCTGTAGGAGATAAATCTCATATTCTCAGCGCTGAAACACAATATACATCTACTTTTCACTCATATCAAAGTCCGACATGGGAGTTCCTGGTAGAGCAGCCATCCATGTGGTCTCTCAGGGACTCACGCAGTGGAAGGGGCAAGAAAGGGCCACTTGTAGGAGGTTTTTGCAGGCTCTTCCTGGAAGTGGTGTACTTCTCTTCTACCTGCATTCTATTGGCCAGAGCTCAGTGATATGCCACACTTAGCGCTTAGGGAGGCAGAGAACTATAATCTTGTCATGTGATTTGGTGAATGGCTAGTAGTTCTGCTACATAGTAGGAATTGATCTTTTGGCTAGCATGGTGACAGATGACTGGTTCCTTGGGGAAAGTGATGGTGGAGCTTTCTAATGTTCGGTCTCAAGAGGCATAAGGACTGAGCAGTGTGGCAAAGGAAGTTCATTAGAAGCCTCCACAACGTAGTTGGGTGTTGTTCCTGCCCACATAGCTTCAGTGTCTGACCTTCTAGCCCTCCCAGTAATTCTGTTGGCTGTCTAATAACCTTGAGTAAGTTCCTTTTCTGCTTAGACTAGCCTGAGTGGATTTCATGAGTTGTAGCTAGGAATCCTGAGAGTTTTAGTTTCTTTTTCTTTTGGTTATTTGTATTTACCTCTAAGATTGGGCCTCAGAGAGTATCTCTACAGGTATAAGTAATGGTGTTTACTTCTCTGCATAATAGCCTGTATGCCCTACTTGTGTTAAGAACAAACCTATGTCCACATGTGTACAAAAGCACGTCTACACCAGATCCATTCTGCAAGTTTCAGGCCCAAAGACACCTCTTCCTGAACTAAATCAGAATACAGTAAGTATTCATAATTCTTCTGCAGTTGAGGTAGGACAGTCTTATCTAATCTTTGACTGTAGAGAAGTTTATTTGGAATCTTACTATTGCCACTAATGATAAGGTGTAGTGTCAAGAATGCAATCCTAACTCTAGGAGCGGAGCTGCCACCTCTGTGTCCCTCCCTGTTGGGAGTCCTCCCTGGGCAGTGAAGTTGTGACAAATAGCCAGGAATCTGGCTGTGTGATCTTGGAGATCCACCAGGGGGAGAATCAAGATTGACTAAGAGATCATGATTGATCCTTTAGAGATTCCTGGGTTAAGGGGGAGGCCAGAGTCGAAAAGTTTTAGGGTACAGTACAAACCCCCTGGTAATTGAGGCTCTTCAATATCAGTTTCTCCACTTTTTGGTTCATATTGGACTTAAATCATATCCAAGGGTGACCAATTTAATAATGCCATTATCTAATTCTCTAAACTTAGGCAAGTCACTGAAATTTGCCGGGTCTCAGTTTCATCCTATGTGAAAATAAAGAGTCTCTTCCAGTCACTACTTCTGGGATTTGATTTCACAAGCACTTTTCAGACTTTTATTATTAGTCTCAGTTGCTTTCAGTATTCTCCACCAGATGGCTCTAGTCACTCAATGTAAACCCCTGCCCACAGCCTTCTTTTGAATCAGGATTGCTTTTGTGAGTTACTCCCCTCGGCACACTCAACTTCTACTCTTGTCTAACTCTTTAAACAAAACCACTTAATGTGTTTGAAAGCATCTTCTTCCTGCCTTCCATAGCACATTACTCTCCTTGTTTAAACCATAGATCAGGATTCAAATAATCCAATAATTTATTAATTTTTGATGATACCAAGCTACTCTCTACCGTAATCCCTATGGTGGGTTGTGGCCAGGCCTAGTGCCCCACACCTGAAGCTGGCCCACTGGTACTATTAGAATAGAGTGCAGATGTATGTACCTCATGTAGCAGGAGCTTTCCTGTGTGGTTAAGGAGGTTCCTATACAAGTCAATGAACTGAGATTCTGGGCTTTCTATCTTGGTGGATTCCTTACTCTATTTGACCTGATGAAACCACTAAATTCCGGGGGCTTCCCTGTGAGAAATTAAGCAGGCAACAAGGAATATTCTACTCATCTGTATGTTTATTCTTGTGTATATTGTTTTCACTGCTTGTTGGCTAGTTGGGTAGCAAACAAGCAAGAGCAACTTTAAGCCAAGTCTGAAATATCATTCTGAAAATCACTGAATTCAGATCAGTTTTGTGGTGTGGTCCAGCTTAGCCCCTAATCAACTTTATTCCCTTAAAATAATCCTGACATTATAGACATATCTGTATGTATATATGTAATAAGTGATTGAAAAATTAACTTGAGTTTTCTTCTGCTGTGGACTCAGCTTGAAATAACGAAAGGCACTTTCCCATTTTCCATCCTTGAGTTATGCTGTTTTAGGAGATTTAGGTCCATTAGGGGTGGGGTTTGTTGGCGGAAAAATGCAGGATAGTATAAGAGAAGGAGGAGGTTGGAGACCTGGCATATTAAGTTATTCGTTCAACAGATATTGTCACTGATGTATGCCAGGCACTTTTCTAGGTGTTGGATATATATCAGCAAATAGGATCGGCAAGGATTCTACTCTTGTGCAATATATATTCTTTTCAGTAACACGGAAAACCAACACATAGTCAACAGATCCAATGGTTTTGGATAGTGATCAGTGCTATAAAGAAGATATGACCATGTTGTGGGACATAGAGTGTCAGGAGGTGCAATTTGAACTCAGGGCTGGAAGGTTGAGGAGGCAATGGCTAAGTCCTCCAGAGTAGGAAGAAGATTGTGAGTTTCATAAACAGTGAAGAGCTGAGCTCACCTGAATTCAATATCTCAGAGATGGAAAGATGTGCAAAAGCAATGGCTGCTGGGCTGTCTGAGTACTGGTTATTGAGGGACTCTGCTCGTGGTTGAACCTTGCACGGAGGAGGGAATAAAACTGCCTGCTATTGAACACATGTAGCATACATCCTGAATTAGGAGCAAAGCAGTATATCATCTTGAAATGATGATCAGGATTCTCCTCCTTTTTTTTTGGATCATCTAAACTCCATGGGTTCTTATGATGATGGGAAGGGAAAAGAACCCTCTGAAATGACAGACACTAGACTTTCCCAGACACTTCAGGGTCTCATTAGATTTAATTTCACTAAAAAAACCCAAAACGAGGCATTTTTTCTATCCCCAATGTCATGGAGCAGCATGAACCAGCTTCACATATATTACCTATAGTTGCCCACCTTATTTTTTCTGTTAGAATGTAGGCACTTGACGTCATACACAGAAAGTTCCAGTGATTTGAAATCTAACATTCAGTAGCCATTTCAACACAAAATCTTTTTTTTTTTTTAAACCAAACAGACCGATGTGAGTGTGGGGAGAGCTGTGTGAAAATGGGGCATCATTTGGCCTGTCCAGGGTAGGACAAGTAAGTGGTTAGATCTAGAGACCGGTTTTGCAGAGGGGCCCAGAATCCTCCTTTTGGCTGTTGCCATTGCTCCCCTAGTGATCTTCCTCCTTGAGGCCTCCGTGATTTGGGCCTCTCTGTGTACTTAGTGGCCCTGTGACCCGGCAAGACCTGCAGGCTGTGAAGGGTAGGCAGAGGCTTCTGTGACCTAGAAAACGCAGGCCCCTCATTCTTGCGGGGTGAGTGACAGATCCTGGACGACTATGCTGAAGGGGCTGGATCCCACTCCAGGAAGCAAGCTCCTGCGAGGCGCTGGCTCAAGAAGGGCCTGAAGGTGCCAAGAAACCTGCAAGGAAAGTGACGTCGCATCTGCTGTGAGCGCACGGTGCATCTGCCAGAGTCGGCGCCTGCCACCTGTTTCTGTGTGCTCGGCTGCCTGGGGCAGGGGGTGGGGGCCCGAGGAGGCAAACGCAAATGCAGCTTCGGAGGCGGCCATGTTGCCAGGAGCCGGTCCACGGAGCCGTGTTCTCTCCCTTTCTCTCCAACATCTTGGCTTCAACGGAGGGTGCTGTGTCAAAATAGTAGATGCTGTGCCGGTTCCTTGACGGCGCGCCAGCGTTTTGAGTGGGCAGGTGTTGTGAGCTGTTGGAGGTAGTTGCTAAGGTTTGAACCCAAACCAGGAAAAGGGTGGGAGTGGAGCAGGGCAGAGTGGGAGAGGGAGAGCAGCTGCAGGGGGAGCATGTGAGTCAGCCGGAAAGAGCCTCCTCGTTCCTCGCCTGCCCACACCCCTGGCGCTGCAGCCCGGAGGCCAGCCCAGCCTCCCAGCCCTGCCCCTTTCAGCGCTCACTGCCCAGACCTACACCGGGAGCTCTTCTGCTGCTCAGGCAAACCCGGTCCTGCCAGACCTTTGAGGCGTAGCTGGAACATTCCCCAACCCCCCTCTTTTTTGTGAGCTCTCCTTTCCCTACAACCTGTACAAAGGATTTAAACCCAAGCCTAGCCTGCTCCCTTGCTTGGACGGGTGCCTTCCCTTTGCCCTTTAGTTCTGGGCCCTGCGGAGGGAGACAGTGACCCGACGAGCGCACGTTTCCTACCTGGCGCCTCCTGTCTCCTTGGGAAGTCATTCACACTCGCCGAAAGTCATTTAGCCCCATTCCCACTAGCGAACAAGTTTTATTGGGTCCCCAACAGGGCTAAAAATATGGATTTATGGAGTTACGGATTAAAGGATGATTTCCAAACACACAGGCTAGGTGGCAACAGAAATCCACACTCATTTCTATAACCCCCTTTCCCAAAGAGGGAAAATTGGAGTGACTGAGTTTTCCCTGCAAAGGGCATAAGGACTCTTCCTATCTGACTTCCGGGAGAGGTGGCGTTAACTCTGTGACCTTGAATCTCTGGACGTCTTTTTCTTTACTTGTAAAATGAAGAGGTTTGTAAAGGGTGACATGATGGCCACAATCTCTTCCATCTTTGATTTGCATGCTCTTTCCTAGCAGGTGGGATTGGCAGGAGCTCAGTGTAGTGTCCATGACTGAGGACACGAGGCAGCGGCGGGTGTGGGGGCAACGGGTTTGGCCCCGGGAATGAGGTTTCTGGCTACAGGGTTGATAGCCCTGGAGGCTGAGCGGATTGATCAAGATAACAAGAAATCAGAAGTATCCTCTACCTCTTGTGCCAACAGAAAAATTCATATAAATCTCCCTAGAACAACTAATTTTTTCTTCTTTTCAGATGTCTTTCAGTTATGGAAAAATAATTTGGGCAACTTAGAGTAATTTTTTTTTCATTATTATAGTAAAAAACATTTATTGAGAACCTGTTTAGAGCTGAAAATACAGACAGAAACAAATGGTGGTTTTCTTTTAACTGAATGCTTTCTCCCTAGTGATGCTGAGCTAGATCCTGCTGGTGAAGTCACAGGGAAGACATGGTGGGTGGGTGGGTGGGTGGGGTGTTACTGGAGCTTTCAGGTTCTAAGGCCTGAATAAGTTGAAAATATTCAAGTTTTTACAGTACAAACTAAAGCAGCTGCCCCAAATACCCAATTCAACCCAAAGCAACAACATTTAGTAATTCCTCAAAAGAAAAGGTGAATCTATTTTTTGCCTGATGCTCACAGAGGTACACAATGGGTCATTCGTTTGTTTCTTTTGATTTGTTTTAAAGTCAAGGAGTATGCTTGAGATTTTCCAGACAGACTGGCACTTCTTTAGTCTTTGATTCTCCTTTTTGAAATAGAGTGATTGGTTTTGCTAAGAGTGGTGACTGGTACGGTAACGGAACTTGCTTGTATGGAAAACATAGTTTTAAATAGTATTAGTTGTCATTGGGCTGTTGCAATGAAGACCCAAGTCATCCATGATTTCTGTTGTGCTGTATCTCTGTGCTGTAGCCTTGGCCTCCTAGCATCAAAATCACCTGGGTTTTTTCAAAAAAAGATCACAAGCCTACCCCAGACCTACTAAATAAAAATTTTAATAAGTTTTTCGGGAGCTCTGATGCGTGCAAAAGAAACACTGGTTTACAACCAATGCCATGCAATTCCGCCCTGTTATATGCCATTATGCTAATTGTTCTTTCACTATTATATGTGCCACCCTAACTATATATGCTTTTGATAGGCGACGCACCACCCACTTCTTTTTATGTAGTGTTTAACACGTATTTGTGCTATTCACCTATGGGGTTTAAATAAAAATCTAATTTGAAATCCAAAAGTTTGACACAGCTCAGGGATTTTGAGGAGCAGCTGCTGGTCCTAGGAGGGAGGATGTGGTGAGGGAGGGAGAGCTCGGGCTTGACTGTTCCAGATGCATTTGCATGTTTCCCATCATTTCCTGGAAAGTATCTGTTGTGTGGGATTCTTCCTCTCCCTGAAAGTGTGGGTCCTAAGTGTGTGGCACCCGTTAAAGGGTCTATCAGGACCACATTCTAGGAGAATGTGAGTGTGGAGGAGGGCAAGGGTGGAAATGCTGACAGCAGGGCATTGCAGTCCTGTTGGTTGGAAAACTTGGGAGCTTCTCGGGAGAAATCTGGAACTGGCCCCCGTACATGGAGGGCAAGGAGAAAGCGAAGAAAGAGCAGACCACCCCAGATTGGTGGGTGGCGGATTTAATAAGTGAGGGAACTTACATATGCAGGGCCCCAAGACTAGTAGATCTTTGCACCTCCTGCCGGAATCTTGAGTTTCCATAGAGGCCTTAGTGGGGTTCAGTCACCGATACCAGTCCAGTGGCCTCAGCAACACATTGCTCCTTCAAGGCTGCGTCCTTGAAAATGGCTCTGGCTGTGGGAATGGTGGGCAGAATGAACATTCCAAGGATGGGGTGGGGGTGAGGTGAGGAACCTCTGATTGCCTCGTCCAAGTCGCGGTCAACCGCGCTCGCGTCCTCTCCATGACCTCCTTCAACAAGTGGCCGGGATGGTGACCAGTGTGTGCTGGACTTGACTCTCACCGTGAGGCAAACAGGTTAAAGGTGATCTGGAGACCCCATGGAGGTCCCGAGGTTGGGAGGCAGGAAAATGCCGAGGCGCTGCCCTTCGGAAAATTTCTGAGCGGCCGCTGGATGCAGTCTTGCTTAAAGAAAGTAACGTTATGGGGTACCTCTCCCCTCTGCACACGGCAGACAGAGAAGGCGTGTTAATGACTAGAGGTTGTGTTAACTTCTGGGTGAGGGAGAAGAACCCAGCAGGACAGGCTAAGAGACAACTCCAGGGCAATGATGGTAGGGTAGGGTGGCCAGCACAGGGTGGGGCGCAGGAGCACTTTGGTGGCAGTGGCAAGAGGGAACCAGCGGGAATGGGGTCTCCAAGGAGTTCAGTGGTAGTGGCAGTGGGGGAGGTGAGAACTGGCCCTAGGGAGCGGGCTGACTTCGGGAACTGGATTGCTCAGCACAGTCGCAGACCCCGAGAACTGGTGTGAGAAGCCATGTGGGGCGCTCGAGGACCGCCAATGGGCTGGGCTGTGGCTGCTGTTGGGGAGGTGGACCTTGCTGAGAAGGAGTTGTCAAATGTCAGGGTCCTTTCAGCCAGAGTGGAATCAGTCCCTTGCACTTCTTCCGTGGCTGTGCTCCTCGATAAAGTGCACTGTCGGATCCATACACTTTTGCAGAACGACTTATTTCAGTGGCTTCTGACTTCTTTCAGAAAGAATTCAGGGGAATTCATTTGTGGCCCAACATAAGCTAAGCGAAGGCTGCATTGCAGCCAGAGCACTTGAACTGCTAAGGAAGCATTGCAGAAAGGCCTCACTGTGGTCCGTGAAGGCCCAAGGAGAGGGGCGGTGTGATTTTCTCTTCCACCTCCAAAATTTCTATTAACCTCTGGTTTATGTTATAGATGAGTTGAAACCATGAAAATATATGATACTTTTATATTATAGATAAATATATCTATATTTTACCTATAATATATATTATTATATAATAATTATATAATATAATATATAATGTATCTATATATCACATCAATCAATCCATCTATAAATCTATCTATCATCTATCTAATCTCCAAGGAGCTTCAAGTTCTTTACTACCATCTGTTTTACTCTTCCCCTGATTCTAAGAGATGGCCAGAGGACAGGAATATTATTCCTACTTAAATAAATAGGAAAATGTAGGTTAGAGAATGCAGGAGAGTTCTTTGAAGATTACAACACATTAATGGTAGAAGCAGGACGAACACCTTGTGTGTGGCCCTTTGAGTTCTTTGAGATCACAGGACCTCTCCCTCAGTCTTAGTCAAACTGGCAGCCTTCGTCTAGCTAGGCTTGCTCTTCATTCTCAGATCAACATTGTTTGTTGGCAGGCCTCAAAGATGAGGGCTGGCAGGTGAGGCCACTGGGTGTTGCTTCTTGGAGTAAAGCTGCCTGGGGTGCAGCTTAAACTCAACTGGTTATCAGCAACCCAAGACACTCAGAGAGGGTTTCTGGTGGTACAAACGTGGAGATGATGTTCGCTCTTGACATCTGCTTACATTCCGTTCTCCATCTCCATTCCTCTCCATCTCTTGGAAGCTTAAGACCTGTCTTCTCAGGTTCCCAGAACTTCCTGCTGTTTCTGTTTGTTCCATCCCTCACCCCTCTCCAGCTTCTATGGCAGTGGCCATCTCTTTTAAGAGGTCAGTTCTTGGTCTACATTAGCCATTAAAGTTAAAATAATCATTGGACCAAACCTCTGACCATCCATCTGGGCCCTGATGTGTCTAAAGTCAATGCATGTGCTGTTCTACTTTTATTCTCTGTTCTCCCTTCCCTTTTCCATCTGGATAATGGTAAGGTCAAAGAGAGGAAGGCACTGAGAGTTAATTTTCTCCCAATATTTGTTCCTTCCTTTTTCTCTTCTATAGATCTCCCAATTTTTAGCTCAGCTTATAGCTGTTCGGAATAAACACTGCATTTTCCCATCTTCCTTCACAGCTAGATATGGCCTTATGACTAAATTCTAGCCAAGGGGATGTAAGTGGAAATATTGTGTAGCAGATTTTGAGAACCTTTCTTCATCTTGCTGCCTGGAAGGTAGCCTGCCCAGAGCTTAGACTTACATTACTATTTTCTTTTTTCGGAATTTTTTTTTTTTTTTTTACTATAAAGCTACTGCCAAAAGAAGTGGGGTGGGCCACTAGGTCCATTAGCAGTGGGCATATGTGGCTCACCCTTGGTTGGATATTCTTCTGACTTTTGAGTTCACATATGCAAAGCAGTCCACAGTTCTGCTTTTTATCATTTCATTTCCCCTACCCGCTGTCTCTTGCTACAAGGTCTAGCTATTCTGTTCAGTTTCATCTAAATTTACTAATTTATCCCAATTTATTTCTGCTAGCTACCTCGATGCCTTTTTCTCTTCCTACAAAAAAGATTCCCTTCTAAACTACCTCTTTGATCAACACTCATGTTTGAGCTTGGGGCCACCTGCTCCTCCATTTGCAGCCCCCTCCCCCCATTCCCATTGCTATCCATCTTCCACGTAAGCCATTTAAAGTAAGCTTTAGGATCCCAGTGAGCTTTCAGTGCTGTATTTAAGGGCAATAAAAACAACTTTGAAAAGATCCAGCCCCTTGCATAAAACTGGAATTCGCCCAGAAACATTCCCATCTGTGATTCCCTACTTTTAAATGTTTGGTTGTAAGAAGAAGGAAAGAGATCAAGGAGAGGAAGCTGGAATTGGAAGGTATGAGAAGCAGCCTAGAACTCTGACCACAGATTCTGAAGTGGAATAGTGGAATCTATTCCAGCAAAAGAAAAGACAGCTCTATTTTCCCCTAAGTATAACCCACATGGAATTTTACATTATGGAGTTAAAGGGGACTTCAGCTCAGATACTCAACCCACTCTGTGTTGACAGTCGAATATTGCATTTGCCATGACCGTGATGTTTTCGTTGGCAAGTAGAATGCATAATTCTTACATGGTGAACTATTCATATTTCCCCAGTGGTTTATTTCTTATTATATTATGTTCATCTTTGTGAAGGCCTTTTATTTACTTTGATTGTGAATAATCTCCATTTTCCCCTTATCTTTCTACTCTTAAGTAGATTTGCATACAAATTTCAGCTGGGAAAACATCTATGAGAACATTAATATTATTTGCCAAGATTGATTTATTTGTCCCTGAACCATAGTCTGGCCTGCCTCAATGACATACTTTACATTTCTCTGTTCTGCCTTTGAAAGATTTGGCTGTTTCTGAAACATTCCCTGGGCTGGCTCTCTAGCCCCATATCACGTATCTAGAGATATTTGGATAGTTGTGTCATTAGTTTTAGATTGCATGAGCATGAGTATGACTTGTGATTTCAAATCTATCCTATGACCATTCTAGTGACTTAAACCAAACCTTCAGGGAGAGACCAAAATCTGTCTGGAAATTTTATCTTTGTTACAGATCCTGAACTGGATGTTACCAGTGCTCTCCAAAAGCCCCTTTTAGACAATCGCCTTGTTTTGGACTGCTTCCCTGCTTTTGAAAACACTTCAGGGTCACTCGGGAAATTGCTGAGACTACAGGAACTTCTTCTGAGCGGGGAGCCAGGACTAAGCACATGACCCCAGTGTTAATCTCTAAGGCTAGTTGTCATGAAAAATTCTGAACCATAGGAACTTTATCACAAAATGAGAACAACCATTAACAATTTCATCAACATGAAGCTCTTCAAATTTACCTCTGATCTACTTACATATACCAGGGATTAAACTGCAGTTAAAGAAGTGTGAATGTACAATTTTGTGTTCTAATATTTTTCTTAAGATTATTATTCCAATTTATTTGTATCAACATCATCCTTACCGTCCTTGATGTTGATATAATTCATATCATATGTGATTCTACTGATAGGTCATGTTGTTATTAGTAATTCTTTTTTTTTTTTTTTTTTGCTGAGGAAGATTACCCTGAGCTAATATCTGTGCCCATCTTCCTCCATTTTGTATGTGGGATGCTGCCATAGCATCGCTTGATGAGTGATGCATAGGTCTGTGCCTGGGATTCGAACCTGTGAACCCTGGGCTGCCAGAGCAAAGTACATGAACTTAACCACTATGTCACTGAGCTGGCCCCAGTAATTCTTTTCTTATTGTGTCTTTATTGTGTTTTATATCCAGTTAATAGGGCTCTTGGCCTTTAGAAACAAAAGCCTGGAAATGATCATTTGGCCTCGAGCTATAAGCTGAGAGTTAGTTAACAGCATAGTCTTGACTGGGAGGAGACTTGTAGACCTGAAAATTTTATTCTAACCTAGATATCTGTTAACAAGCAGTTTAAAAAATGGAAAAGAAACAATGAAACAAAAACCAAAAGACTGTCAATCATTCCCTACTTTAACACAACTGTTTTCATTATTTTATATTCCAATCTCGTATTAGTCCATATCCATACAATATACACATTTTACAACTTGTAATTATGCTGTACATGCAGTTTATAATCTTCTCTTTTCATTTCAAATCAAACCACATTTAGAGGTTTTAAAGTCATTATTTTAAGTGGGTGAGTAATATAATAGTGAAAAGCTATTGCCAATAAAGTTGTGGTCTACATTCCTGTCTATATAATTTAAAAAATTTGGTTCCATTATTTCCTGGAATCAAGATAAAAAGGTAATATATTTCATGATACTTAGACATACTGTCATGTTGCTTTTCAGTACACAATGATGCCAACAAAGGATGAGCTAATCAGTTTTTCTACAATTTTGACATTACTGGATGTTACCATCAAAACATTTTCTGGAGTTAGCTTACTAGATGTAGAATGATAACTCTGCTCAATGTTTAAACATGGAAACTACTGCTCTTGGATCGTGAGTTAAATGTCCTAAGATTCCCTTCAAAAATCTTTCCTTCACCCTGAATAATTTATCACAAGAACGTTGTTTTTATTCAGCTTGTCAGGTTGTGAGGGGAGTTAAAGCCTCCGATTGAACACTAGAGGGCGCCCGTGGCTACTGAATAGCTCTGCCCTTCTTCCCATTCGTTTTTCCTTAGCGTTGTCTCAGGGAAACTGGCCTTGGCACCAACTCGCGTGGCCGGTTAAATGCTGCTTCGTTTACTCCAGGGCGTGATAATCTCAGGCGATCAGAAATGCAAAAGGATGTTTACCCCTTGGAGACATGTGTGCCTTTTCCTTTCCTTCTGGTAGTGCACTGCTTGGATGCCTTCAAGAACAAGAGGGATATCAAAGGAGTTTTCAGTGGAGGATTCGCTGATGCTCTGAAAAAGCCCCACGTAGGGGTTTGCTCCAACAAAACTCCTGCGGAGGGATCTGGGCTGCAAAGCCAAACTGCAAGGATGGCTCAAGCGCATGGGAGCTGAACACAGACCCTGGCATTCGGAGATCTTAATTGTTACTTTGGATTGGGGTGGAGGTTGGACCGGGAGGGGACCAAAGGAAGGCCAAGAAGGCAAGGAAGGAAGAGACACACGGGCTCCTGGAGGAATGTAAAATGAGGGAAAAGGAAATAGTCTTGAGCCCCTGGAGCCTGGACTGATGGTCCTATAGGAAGAGAGGAAACAACTGCGGCCCTTAATTATTTTGCTCCTATCAAAATAATTAGAACAAAATTTTGTCCTGAATCTAGGTGGCCTCTTTCTCGAGGAACTCAGAAGACGTGATCATTAGCCCTGAGGGCAGCTGTGTGAGGATAACTCCCCCAGGGCCACCTGGCTCCTGAGGAGGAAATCGAGGCCCCAAAAGGAGAGAGCAGTGAGGCCGGACAGTGGCAGGGGCCGTGTTTCCGTCCTAGACGGTACGTTCCTTGACTGTGATTGTGAGGGGTCATCTGGGGCTGTCGTCTGTGGGCTGGGGACAGGCTGAAGAGCACGACCTTCCCATAAACTCACGCCTTCTCCAGAGCCTTCCTCTTTCAGTGCTCTGTCTCAATTTCTTCTGGATTTGTCTTCAAACAAATTCAGGTTTCTCCCACATTAAAAACAAACAAAATCCCTCAAATCGCTCTTCCCTCCACCTGCCATACCCTGGAGCAAACTTCCTGTCCTTATCTTTCTTCCCAACATCAGGAAAGATGGATCTTGATTTATAACAGCAAGAGATTTGGAATAACCCTGACTATCCTAGCTGTTGACATACGTTTTGGTTTAGGCAAAAGTTGTACTATTACTCAAAAAATTAAAAACAGCATTTAAAAACTACTTAATTACATACGAAAATTCTCCACATATAATTTAAATGAAATGATCAGGAATAAACCAGCATATACGGTATGATTCCAATTTAAAAATACAACCCTCTCTAATATATGCATGGAAAAATGTCTGGGGGGAACTATTCCAAGACGTTAACAGGGTTTATCTCTGGGGTGGGAGTATGGGAAATTTAAATTTTCTTTTTTATTTGTCCTTAAAACATTTTTTACAATAAATTGGTATTACTTTTTATAATCAGAAAAAGGGCTGTATTGTTATTTATTGTCTTGTTTTTTCCACTTTCTGTAACCTGCACACCCCCTTACAGCCTCTCCTCTCTCCTAAAGTTGTTCTCTTCAGGGTCACAAAGATCACCTACTTATTTAATTTAGTGTTTTTTTTCTCAACTTCAACCTAATGGAGGTCACTTCTAACTTCCTGATCATCTTCTAGACATTTCCAGCTGGTGTCTACCAGGACCTCAAGCTCACAATGTCCAAAATGGGATAAATATTCTTTATTCACCTGTTCCCATCCCTCCCCACTCTCCTCCCCCATCCTATATCTCTTTCTCATTTTTGAATTTCTGATGAGGACATTATCTTGCTCCCATAGACCTGGACTTGAAATAGCAGATCCGGTCTGACTCCTTCCTCTTCATGGTTTCCTTCCCCCGTCCACTTGGTTGCTGAGTCCCCGGAATTCTATTTCCATAATATCTCCTTCATCAATCCTTTTTTTCCTGTTCTTGTTGTGCCTTGTCTAGTTCTGATGCTCCCTGTCTGATTCCCGGGGTATTCTGATGGTATCCTAACAGTTTGCTTTGTCTCTAGTCTCTGCCACACACTTGCTAATCAGTCCACCGACAGAGGACCACAGCCCAGCTCTGAGCAGATCCCTACTCTGCACAGACGTCTCCATAGCTCCTCACGATCTTTCAACCCCCAAACAGATTTTCTTAGGCTTTCTTAGGCCTAACTATCCCTTTCAATTTTGTTTTCAGCTATCCACTGATCTAAATTCTGTGCTTCAGCCTAACCAGACTATCCACCTTTACCCAAACCTACTCCACCAAAAGCTTGCTTTCTTGTGCCATTCAGAGAATCACAATATTCAGAAGGGACCAGGCCCAACATGTCTGATTCCTCCTTTCTATCATTCTTTCTTGTCCGATCTCATTTGAAAAAACTCCAGCTTGTTCACGACCCTTTAAAATTTGGCACCCAGAACCAATGTCAGTGTTCTGAGTTCAACTGGCCTTTGGCTGAGAAGGGGATTGGAGATGACAAGTTGATGCTGGAAAGGCTATTTGCAGCCACTTCTTTGCATATGGCGCTGAAGAGGTCCCCTAGAAGAGGGTGTGACTCCCACTGAGGTCCAAGGACATAAAAACATGTCTAATAGACTGGGGTGGCTCAGACAAGGAAAATGGGGTCCCTGAGAGAAACTCACTGTAAGGACAAGAAGAGATGAGCTGCAAACAACGCTCAGCATCAGGTCCCTAGGCTTGGAGGGGTAGATAATGCTGGATAGGGAACCCCTTGTGACCTAGTTAGGCTAACGTGGGCAGAGATGGTGGTGTGGGAGCTGCTGGTCCTGGTTGTGTGGATGGGAATTACAAGAGTGGTAACATTTAGAGGCTCAGGAGGCTTTGCCATGGGATACCCCTTGCATGGGGAGGAAGCATTCTCTATTTTCTTCAAAAACAAGTGATAGCACTGTAAGGATAAGAGGCTGGCTGTGGTGGAAATTTCCTTTGCAATGAGTCCCGAAGCGATTAGTTATAGAGTTTGGTTTCTTGGGCTAAGTATAAGTTCCCATTCTCCTGCCAAGAAGTGAGAAGAAATCCGGAGTGAATTGTGGACAATTATAAACCCGCCTGAAGACTGTTGGAAATATCTGCGGAGAGGAATCCTCGGAAGAGGCTGGACTTCTTGTGAGGCAAACATATGGAGATGAGGACCGTCCAGGTCTGGAGTAATATTTGTAAGGCTGTCCTCATTTGCACTCACAGGCTGTCAGCTCAGTGAGCACAGGGTTATACCTGTCTTTTAACTGTAGTCAACCCAGTGCCTGACTCTGAATAGGCACTTCATCAAAATCTGATGAATGAATGAATAAATGAGTAGTTTGATCTACTTACAATAGAAAGCATGGTCACCTTTATTTTAGAGTGTATATTTCTGTTAATACAGCTCAAGACCACACTGATGTTTGAAGGTGCCATGCGACGTTTGTGACTGACCCTGATCTTGCTGTAGACGGGTGGTCCTCAAATTGAGGTGTCCTTCTGAACTACTTGTGACATTTAAAAAGCCTACAGATGTCTGGGCCTCCTGATTCAGAACCTCAGGGGCTTATACATTCTATTGGGTTCCTCTGCTTAAACCTCTGCTGTGGCCTGAAGCACCTGCATAGTTTTCATAAACATTGCTGCTACCTCGTATTTCCATCCTTCCTATGTTTTTGTAGTTAAACTTTTGGACTCCTGCTAAATTTTATCTTATCAGTTTTGGCTCTTTGCTCTTGCTCATCAACATCTTTTTGATCATAGTTCTGTCATTTATTCTATTAGCAATTTTCCCCCAGATTTCTGTCACATGCAAACTAGATAAACGACTTCTTTTTCTTTATGCAAGTCGTTGATAAACATGTCGAACATAAAAGGGTTAGGGTTGAAGTGGATTCATCAATTAACACCCAGAAGTAAAATAAGCTTAAAAAAATTTTTTTTAACAGCAATTTATTTTTCCTTCATAAAAGTGCTTTAGAGGGAAATAACACCAAGACACAGTGAGGAGATGGGATTTGTATTTCCAGCTCTGCCAATCAATATCTCTGTGACCTTGGGCGAGTCATTTACTCTTTCTGGGTCTAACTTTCTTTGTGAGGAAAACCACAGGGAGGAGAGATTAGTGCTCTGAGCTGACCAGAGTCCTCTCCTTCTGTGTTTTTTCTCTCTGGACCTGCCCCTAGTTCCATTCATTCCTTCCAGGACCTCAGCCTGGTGTGGCCCCTGCTGTCACCAAACCTGGCCTCTCAGGGCATGATTTCCCTGCTTTCAGGTCTAGTGTAGACTGGTCACCTGTTCCATTAGACCAGCCTGGAGAATGTACGAGATTTTCAAAAGGACTTTTCTAATGGATAAAAACAAATAACCCTAAGAAAATAGAAAGGAAATTATATACACAGAGAAGTGGGGGATATTATTCACTCATTAAGTATTTTTTGGGTTTCTATGATGTGTCAATCATTGTTCCGGGTCCTGGGGATACAGCAGTGAAATAAAGTACTTGTCCTGATGAAGCTCACATTCTAAAGAGGGGGAGACAGATAAGAAACACACAATCAGATACTTTAGGTAGTGAAAATGCTTCAGAGAAAAATCAGTTCTGGGAAAGGGGATAGGGACGGTGGGTGGGTGTTAAAGGAAGGCCTCTCTGATAAGCTGACCTGGAAGCAGAGATGTGGAGGACGTGAAGGAGTGCTGGAGAAGAGCAAGGACCTTGAGGAGGGTGCATGCCTGTGAGCTCCAGGGACAGCAAGGAGCCGTGGGAAGGGGAAGATTAACTTAGTGGGAGATGAGATGGAAGAGGCAGCAGTGGGGCCAGATTGCTGGGCCCTTCTGGTCCATGGTAGAGACTTTGGAATTTACTTGAGGGAAATGAGAAGCCATTGGAGAGTCTTTGAATAGAGAAATAACATGATCTGACTTCAGTTTTTAAAGATCATCGTGGCTGCCGTGCAGTGAATAGACTTCACTGGGGCAAGTGTGGAAGGAGGGAGAGCAGTTGGATCAGGGCGGGGGTGATGCGGTGGTGAAAGTGCTCAGACTGGGAATGTCAGGGGACTTAGGAGGTCACCAGCAGGATGTGCTAGTCGAGATGTAGAGAGAGAGAGTGTGTGTGTGTGTGTGTGTGTGTGTGTGTGTGTGTGTGCGCGCGCGCGCGCGCACGTGGGTATGCACGATAGAGAGAGAGAGAGAAGTCAAGGGAGTGACGCCAAGATTTTTCCACTGAGCAACTGGAATGACAGGGTTGCCATTTGTTGAGATGGGGAGCCTTGGGGGTGGTGAACGTGAATTTGATTTGGCACATGTTAAGTTTGAAATGACATTTCAACATCTGAATGAGTCAGGGGTTGGTTTGGAAAACAGAAACCATTATGTCAGGGAGGATTGTTATCTTAAAGAGGGGTGCTTCAAAACTAAACTTACATGTCTCTGTATCTCCAGGTCCTGAAAGCTATCCTTGGCCCTGCATGTTCAGTCTCTCCCATTCATTTTGCATATATATATGCTTATTAACTTCTTGCTAAGGCTGGTTTTCCCTTTGGACAAGCCTGCTTTCTTCAGCTGTGATTTTCAGGAACTAGTTTATATCACAAGCATTCCTGGCATAGACTGGGCCAATCTGGCAGCTGAGAGAAGACTTCTGGGCTTTTCCCTAATTCAACAATGAAGTCTTTGCCTGCCTGCTGAGTTCTGGTTTCCTCTTAGAGGGTTACTGCTGTCGCTCCCTCATTTGCAGAGTGGGAGTGACTAAGATACTGTGGGCCTGGGTATTTTTCCAGAAGTAACCACTTCCCCAGGTTCCCTGTGGTGACTCATAAAAGTGTCCCCCTCATGTCTCCACCTCCTTCCATTGCCCATAAGAATCGAAACACTGCAGGTTTCCAACAGAAAACGACTCTAAACAGAGACAAAATCTCAGTAAGAGAAGATTTATCCCATTCACATTCCTTTTTATAAATCAGGGGATGGATTATCATTAAGATAGATAGTACCCCACGATTCTGAGTATCAAGGGTCATATAATAACACAAACATTTAAGGAAAAAAAAGAAAGAAAATAAAAAGAAAAGCAAAAAGTAGGGAACATTATTTCTTACCTTGATTCTAAGGAGGATTCTATAATTAGAACTATAAGATTCTTATTTTAGGTGATGCCTAAGACATCAACAAAACCATTTCTCTGTCTCAGGTCAAGTTGAGACTCAGCATTTTACCCTCTCTCCTCTTCAGTTTCATTCCTTTTGTGTTTTGTGAAGGTGTTAATGAACAGTAAATTGCTTATGGATGGGCTTGCTGACGAAGGAGGAATAAAGGCAGGAAACCAATGACAACAGGAAGTTTCAAAAACTGTTAATAGCAAATTATCAATGATATCTGCAGACCCTCAGATTAAACAGATTGGGGTGGAGCTACTCTGCCTCTGGATCCCACCAAGACCCCCCACCTCATCCCACCCCTTTCTCTCTATGGAGTTTTTGCAGCCCCTGTTAGCATTTTCCTTGTTGACCTTGAAAGAAGAAAACCCTGTTCTCTGGTTGATTATAAAGGGCAAAGACAATTCTGGGTAATCCCAGAGGTGGATTTCTTCATCTAGAGGGGTTTCCTTCATGGTTAGAGCCAATAATTAAGAAATTGAAAGCCAGGTGGATGAGAACCTGGGCTAAAGCTATACATTGGTTGAATATTTGTGGACCCCAAACCATGCTTTGCTTGTACCAACCTGAGAGGGAGAGTTTGAGATTCCATTCATGTTGTGACTGAGAAGAGGGCAGAGTAAGGGTGTGTAAGCAACAGAAGGAAGTGAGGGAATGCATACTCTGTACCCGTGCAGTACCCGGGACACTTCTGCAGACCTTTGCAGAAGGACTTGACTTTTTCCTCCCCAAATTCCCCAGAGTTTCCTGTCTTCATGCCCACCCAGACTCATCATTCTAGATATTTTTATTATGAGAGCACACACTCCTCCCCGACGGTGGTTCAAGCTTCAGAGAGACACAGCAGGCTGACAGTGACAGCTTCGGCTCTGAGTGGTGAGATGCATGCTGGACTGTGACTCACTCCAAGAATTTCCATCACCTGCTCCTGCCAGTCAGCCCATCAGTTATCTGTGGTTTGTCTCATCCTTCCTGAGCCTATTAGCTCATCTCTTTTTGCCAAGTTGACTTTCGGTTTTCTTCCTTTGTTTGAGTTCCCGGGACTGTCTGCCGCATTACCTTCTTATGTGCTCATTGTCCCACATGGTGCCATTTGCAGACACTATTAACATGCCATTTACACTCTCCTAGATCACTAATAAAAATGTTAAATGAGTCAGAACCTGACACTGTACTTTTGCCATCTGAGATATGTTGACATTTTTTATTACCACAAGCTGATGGCCTTTTAAGGCAGGAATCAGACCCTACATTCGTAGTGGTCAAAACTAGACCCATTCAAACTTGACTTTCAGCATTTGCAGGGACAAGCATCCCCATTAACCATAATTATTAGCTGGATTCATCCACAGTGGTGGCCTGTGTAGCACTCAAGGAGCTGACTGGGGTGGGGAGTAGGGAGCAGAGGGAGTGATGAGATCTGAGCTGATGTTGCCAGATCTGAGATTCAGTGGGTTTGGTTCTCTGGGTACCTGAAGTCTGCAATACACACCAGTGATGTGTCGTCACTCAGATCAGATTGGGGAAAGGAGCACTGAACCAGGGCTAGCTCTGCTGGGTCATTTGAGATGCAAGGCAAATTCTTTTTGGTTTGAATTATTAGCTGCTCTGTCTACTGTGATGAAATTGACACGTTAGCATATACACAATCCAGGGATTTATAGAATATTAATTATCTTATTTCCTTGACTGAATCATTAAATGCTAATTTATACATCTTTATTTTTCAATTTTGTGGTTTGACTTTTTTTTTAAGACCCTCTGATTCTTTTTTCTTTTTTGGGGGTAGAAGATTGGCCCTGTGCTAACGTCTGTTGCCAATCTTCCTCTTTTTTTCCTCCCCAAAGTCCCAGTACGTAGTTGTGTATCACAGTTGTAGAGTGGTAGCTCCTCTATGTGGGACGCTGCCTCAGCATGGCTTGATGAGCGGTGAGTAGGTCTGCACCCAGGATCTGAACCAGCGAACCCGGGGCCACGGAAGCGGAAGGCACGAACTTAACCGCTACGCCACTGGGCCAGCCCTGAATTTTCTTTTTTTCAGAAGTTATTCTGGTTATTTAAAAAATTATTTTTGAATCTTCTCATTAATTCACTACTCTCCTCACTTATTAGCTTGATTTTATGTCTTGATAGGAAATTCTGTTTTTTTTTTCTGGAAAATTGAACTTATTCTGTGTGTGTGCATGTATGGGTTGAACTCTGCACTGTACACACTGGTACAACACAATCTTACAAGTTTTCATGTATCTTCCATTTTTGGTGTGGGTTATTCTTTTTTCTGTAGAGCCTTGAGTGATTCTCCAACAGTCCATGCTGCAGTCATTTATTTCTTAGGAAAATTGAAATTTCACGGCTTGATTTCTATACTTTTAACATTCTCTAGGATGCACTGTGATTCTTCTCCTCTTTTCGATCAGAGAAGGAACTAAGACATGGACATAAATGACATTAATGTAAGGGGCAAGTAATAAGTGACATCATGCTGGTGCCATCGACAGCGGCAGTGACCCAATCCCTGCCGTGGAGGATGCTGACAAAACCTATTGTCACAGAGGGTGTTGCAGTGGAAAAGAGAAGCCAAAGAAATTCCACAATCAAGGATACATTTGTTTGGAGCACCAGAACTTGCAATGTCTGAGTTGGGAATCTGAAAGCAGGAAAAGAGAATTTTAGAATTAGCAGCTGTCTGCATCATTTCTTGGAACAGTTTTCTGGAAAAGGCAGTAACACAGGCAGGAAGAGGGTGAAAAATGAGCCTTTATGAACTTTCAACCATTTATTTAACTATAATCTATTGTGCCAAGCTCTGAGTTAAATGCTCTACTTGCGTTAATAATAGTAATTATGATTATCCCAATAATTGCTGAGAATAATAATTCTCAATAATCCTCCCATCAACCAAGTCAGTTTAGAGAGGTTAAATAATGAAAACTTTCCAAGGTCACACAGCTCGTAAGTAGTGGAAGAGCTGGAACATCACCCTATCTGATCCCAGAGTCAGAGCTCCTAACTATTGCTCTAAATGTTAGAGACACAGACACGAATCAAATGGTGCCTGCCCTCGAGGATCTTATAATCAAATGGGAAGGAGGTGGGGTTCATGATAGAAGCATGCACAGGGATTATTGGGGTACAAAGAAAGGCGTGCTTGATTCTATGTAGTAGAGATATTGAGTCAAGATAGGAGGAAGTGGCCATGAGCTGAGTCTTGAAAGTTGAGTTGGCCAGAAATTTCCCCCAGACCAACTTTCTGCATGTTTTCCTTTGGCTCTTGAGTCACCAGCAGTCCTGGATTCAATTTACCTTTCAGGACACTGCCTTTAATTCAACAAGTATTTATTGAACACCTGCTACAGAAAAAGCTCCTTGTTAGAAGTTTAGCAGGAATACAAGCAAAATATAAGATTGGCCTCAGCTCTGCGGTAGATAGTGAGAGACAATGGGGGTTGCAGACAAGCAAAGCTCAAGCAATTCAGAGCAGGGGGAGATGGGTGTGGGTGGGTGTCTCGTGGAAACCTCCATGGAGAAGGCAACCTCAGGGGTCCTGAAGCAAGAGGAGGCTGGGAGTAGCGAAGTGATGTTATTTCTGGTGTGGGGAAGTAGCATGAGCGAAGGCTTGGAGTTGTGACTGAGCATGCAATGGAAGTCTCAGCTGAGTGAAAGAGCTGGTCAGCGTCAGTGTAGACTGGGCCAGTGATGCTCCATCCATCTGAACACCCAGCTGTTAGTACAGAGTTAGGGCCAGGAATCCAAGGTGGAGGGAAGTTTCAGCATTTCTTGAGAGAGAAGCCAAGGACATGGACAAAGGGCAGGCCAACGTTCTGAGAGTCCACTTAGACTAGACAGTAGGGTCAGCTCTACTCACCTAGGCTGAATGTCTAGCAGGTCTGCCAGATGGGGCCTCCAGTCTCTCTTCTGAAACTTAACTTCCTCATCTGTTCAAGGTGACAAAGGACCTTACGTTTTCACTTGTCTAAGGTGACACGGACCTGCATAAGCTAACAAGAAGTACAGCCCAGGTTTAGATCTAGGTTTGTTTGATGTAACCTCTGGATAACATTTCCTCTTAAATTACTTCTTTGCCTGAAAAGTGCAGTAAATCCCTCTCTTTTTCCTTCTCTCCTTTCCTCCTCCTCTTTTCTTCTCCTCTCCCTGTGTTGCAGTATTTTTTTTTTATTAACTTGTTGGACAAACCTTTTAGAAGAGAAGCAGTGCCGTAGATAACTGGACTAAATCATTTCCAGACCTAATGGGTATGAACTTCTGTGGTCTACAGAGAAAGTACGTCTTCAACCCACCTTTGTGCAATGCAAAAGTCAAGGCAACCCTCTCACCTTACTCTCCTCCCCTCACTAATAATAATAATAACATTAAAAAATTCCAACTCCCTGACTAAAATTCATGATCAAGTACACATTGTGTCAATGCTTGAGATGTCATACATAAGATTAATTCATTTCAGCAACAAAAGCAATCATATGACAAAACTCAACTTATTCTTTTAAGAACACACCATGAATAGTGGCCACAAAAGGATCTACTCTGGAGACTCATTGGCCTAGAGATCTTCTTTGACCTCTATTTTAATTACACACAAAAATCAACTCAACCTGGATTAAAGTCTTGAAAATCAGACTGGAAACCATAAAACTCCTAGAAGAAAACATAGGGGATAAGCTCCTTGACTTTAGTCTTGGCAATGATTTTTTGAATTTGACATGGAAGCACAAGCAACAAGCAAAAATAAACAAGTGGGACTACATCAAACTAAAAAGCTTCTGTACAACAAAGGAAACCATCCACAAAAGGAAAAGGCAACATATGGGAGAAAATGTTTGCAAAGCACATATCTGATAAGGGGTTAGTATGCAAAATATACAAGGAATTCATACAACTCAATAGCAAAAAACCAAATAAGTCAATTAAAAATGGGCAAATGATCTGAATAACCATTTTTCCAAAGAAGACATACAAATGGGCAACAGGTACATGAAAAAGTGCTCAACATCACTAATCATCAGGGAAATGAAAATCAAAACCACAAAGAGGTATCACCTCACACCTGTTAGAATGACTATCATCAAGAAGACAAGAGATAACAAGTGTTGGTGAGGATGTGGAGAAAAGGGAACCCTTGAGCACTGCTGGTAGGAATGTAAACTGGTATAGTCACTATGGAAAACAGTATGGAGGGTCCTCAAAAAATTAAAAAGAGAACTACCATGTCATCTAGAAATCTCACTTCTGGGTATATATCCAAAGGAAACAAAATCATTATCTTGAAAAGATATCTGTACTCCTATATTCGTTGCAGTATTATTTACAATAGCCAAGAGATGGAAACAACCTTAGTGTCCATCAACAGATAAACGGATAAAGGAAATGTGGTATATATACGCAGTGGAATATTAGTCGGCCTAAAAAAGAAGGAAATCCTGTCATTTGCAACAACATGGATGAAACTGGAGGGCATTATGCTAAATGAAATGTCAGACAGAGAAAGACAAATACTGCATGTTGTCACTTATATGTGGAATCTTAAAAAAAAAAGAAAGTCAAACTCATAGAAACAGAGTAGAATGGTGGTTGCCAGGGCCTGGGCAGTGGGGGAAATAGGGAGAGGAAGGTAAAAGGGTACAAACTTTGAGTTATAAGATAAATAAGGTCTGAGGACCTAATGTACAACATGGTGATGATAGTTGATAACACTATATCATATAATTGAAATTCGCTAAGGAGTAGAACTTAAGTGTTCCCACTAAAAAAAAGAAAAGGTAAATTTGTGAGGTGTTGGATGTGTTAATTAACTCTGTGGTGGGAATCCTTTCACAAGGATGTATATGTATATCAAATCATCATGTTGTACACTTTAAATATATTACAATTATTTGTCAATTATACCTCAGTATAGCTGGGGAAAAAAAAGAACCTGGGAACGAATTGGGACTTATGCTGGAGCACTGAGTAGAAGGTGACAATGGATTTTCTGAAAGATAAGGGAGATGTTAGGGGCCTGAAAGAGCCCTTTTCCAAAAGAGTGGAGCAGGTTTTACATGTAGGCTTATGCGTTAGGATATGTGAGCTGCCATTGCAAACTCTAAAATGTATAATAACTCCAACACAGTGGAAGTTCATTTCTTCCTCACTGTGGTGAGGTGTTCCTGGCCAGCAGGCAGCTTTCTTCTAGGCAGTGACTAAGGGACACAGGCTCCTCCATCAAGTCTCTGCCAGCTTTAACACATAGCTCCCACGATCCTCTTGCTGGGTTACCTCCAGCCAGTGGAAGGAGAAGGAAAGGATGGAGAAGACACCCTCAGCCCCAAGTGGCACACACCAATTCTGTTCATGCTCCACGTTTGTGGAGACTGAACCCTCAACCCCACTCCACATGAGGAAGCCGGAAGTGTAGTTTTGGCTGAGCAGTCACTTTTCAGTCACACCCTGGAAGGGGAAGTGTATGTTGGGGTGGAGGCTTAGTCTCCCTGCCAGAGGCTGGTGAGGTTTTCTTGGAGACCACATTACAGGGTTTCTTAAGGAGATGCATTGCTGGCTGCCCATTTTCACTGACTATAGCATTAGTTTAAACTGGCCATTGTAGACAGCAGGGCTGGTGGCCTGTGGGACATGTCACAAATGCCTGTGAGATTATACTTCAGAGAGGTTGGTGGAGATTGGTGTGTGTGGGAGTAACAGGTGGGGAAATCTCTCTCTCGGGCTTTCCCTGAACCACCTGTTTCCATGCCTTGGTTTAGCAGCTTAGACTGGTCTTGTTCTGGGCCCAGGAATCTCAGGTAGCTGGGACCATTTCTCTAGAGTATCTTAGGTAATTGAGATCCTTGGATGTGTAGGTCCATGGGAGCCATTTTCCCTCTGTACCACAACCTATCCCCTTAACCCGGTGTTCTTAGGAGGGAGTAGGTAGGAGAAGACCTGCCATGTCACATCTGGAAGGTGGCTTTTCCCCTGCTATAGGGTTTCAACCAGCCACAAGAGAGCAAAGAATTAAAGCTGAGATGGGCAACCAAACACGAACAGCCATTGAAGAGATGCTAACCATGAACATTATTGAAAACATTGTCAGTGAGTCCATAATGACGTTGAAATGGCTTAGGGTTTTAGAAAAAAAAGTTTTTGCATTTACTGGGTGCTTTTTAAATTAGAAAAGTAATATATGGATAACAGTTTAATGCTGCTCCCTGCAGTGCTAATTTGTTATAGCGCTATTTGTCTCTGGAACATTTTTCTAAAATAGATGTATGTGTGTATGTGAAATAATCAGTTACAGAAAATAGTATATGATACACAGATATATATTTTATATAAAAAATTCCATTCTCTGAGAGTCATTGAACCATGGAAGCAACATTATAAGCTTCAAAAGAAACCAAAAAACTATGACTTTGAATCAACCTTACATAAAATTAGAGGAAATTACGGGTACCAATTCTAATTTATGGGGAAACTTGATAGGATATATCTTGTTGAGGGAAATCCTTTGAAAATTTAAGTGTAGGTTGCTCTATTGCATGTCTCAGAGAGATAAACTAGAGAAAGTTAGAGTAGCTTAGGTTTTGTTAACCCAGAGCACGGTGAACACAGACCCCTGTTAGACACAGCCCAGTGGGGCAAAGGTCCCGTTTCAATCGAAAACTCTATCTGCTTTGTTTCTTGTCATCATGATTGCAATTCCTTTCTTCGTGCTTGCTGACACACAAAGAGAAGAAGCAAAATGCTTTCTAAGTTGTTCTGTTTTTTGACTATAAGCATTTTACTTTACTTCCTGGAAAAGTAATGTTTTAACTGGGAAGCTGATGATAACCAAAATGTTGAAAAATGTGTTTATTGTATGAAACTGTAGTCATCTACTTAAGCCATAACTAGTTTGTATGGAAAATTGAGTGTGCTTACTCAAGCTATACATGAACTCCCCAGTCCTATGTTAATTAACTCACCACTCTCATAAATGAACTCACAGCTTTCTGTTAATTGACTTTTCACCAGAGACAGCATCTGTATTCTCTTGTTCGGCAGAAAGCAACCAATTCTAATCTAGTTTTCTCCCTGTAGGCCTGTTTGAAATAATGGGTGCCTCTTGCAAATTTTGACCCAAACACGGTGCAGAGTTTCATTATTCCACAATATGCTCTCAGACATTAAGAGCTAACTCTTCTGAATCTACTTTCCTACTCTACAGTGGCTTTCATATTTTAGGTCAATGGTCATTAATGCACCATGCTGCAAATCTTTTCAGTCAATGTCTGCTCTACCACTCGATCCTGAGTTGAGTGCATTTTGCAATGCATGTTGTTTACTGTTGTCTTTCTATGTGTCAATTATTTTGTATGCTGGTGAATTGTCTTGACCCATAATAGTTGTCAAAAGTGCATGAGTGATGGTGCTGGCCCACCAGGAACCAAATGAGAGCATCATGGCAGATGTTAAAGTTTGAGTTCCAAGGTCTGGAGCACATCATTGAAGAAGCGGGGGGTAAAGTTCAGTAAGCAGTTAGGAATTGGTGGATATCCTTTGACATTATGAATGACATCATGAAAATGATTGCAACCTGAGAATGACTGGTCAGCAACTGAATGAATGGAGGTCAAGAGAAAATGGCCAGGTCAGAGAAAGGCCCGTTTTGACTTTAGGAGATTTGAAGGGAACAATCTGTGATTGCCAGAGGACAATTCTGGGGACACATCTCTTAGTGATGCCACAACAATCTTGGGAGTTCTGAAGGAGTCTATGTTCCAAATTCTAGGAATGTATCCCCACTCCCACTACTTCCACCAACTAAAAGCGGCATTTATGTTATTGCACATGGTGGAAAACTAACCATATAGAGGGAAAAAATGAAAAATACAAATCTCCATCCTCTCTTCTTCAGTTCATTCTATAGGGGTAACTACTGTTAGCCATTACAGAAATTTTTCATACATATGTCTGCATATAGATGAGTACAAGCAGTGGCAAACTTTAGGCCATACCAAGTGACAGGAAATATAATTAATGTATATTTTTTTGTATAACAGAAATTCTACTTTTAAGTTGTCATTAGGATGTATGAACTTAAGTGTAGACATTTTAGGATTTACCCTTTCCCTTTCATGGAGTTGTGACTAAGCTCTGAGGGTTTTGTGGACAGAGGGTGGTGGAGAGTCAAGATGTGGTGTGGATGAAACATGTGTTCCTCAGTGTCACCTGCCACTCTGGCATCTTTGAGTTCTTTTCCCTGTTCAGTGTCCAGCCACTGGTCCATGGAGATAGCTATGGCAGCCTTTCTCATTCTGGCTCCAGGGCCTCTGAGGCCTGGCCTCTCCTTTACTTCTGTACCACTTTGGGTGTGAAGGGGAGGAAGACTATTCTCTACCCACTCTGGGTCCTTTCTGGCTGGGCTACAAATTAAATTGACATGAGGCCGAATAGCAGGAGAAAATCAAACAAAGCTTTCTAACATGTATACATGGGAGAGACCAGGGAAACTGAGTTTCTCTCCACAAAATGGTGGAGGTTCTCCTCTTAAATAGACAAAGGAGGATATTGGGGGTTGAGGATGTCAGCTATGGGGGATTATAAGAAAAGCACAGTAACAAGAGTATGCAGATTTAAGTCTTCACCTTCTGCACTAAGAGTTTCTAGAGATAAAGTCATCCCCCCTTCTTCCTGGTACAGAGAGGGAGATATCTTTACAAATGGAGATTTCCCTTACAAATGTACGTGTCTGGTAAACAGCACTTTGATAAGAATGGGCCCAGCAAAGACCCTCCCAGTCTATTGATGCCCAGAGTTATCCACGGTGACAGCCCGTCCCTGGGACAGGCCTTCCATCCCAAATCCCTTCAGACAGTTGGTGGGGGTGGGGGAAGGTCAAAGCCTCCTTCAGTGAAAATAAGGTAAAGAGACACATCTTGAGGTGGCCAATTTTGATCCCCCACAGGTGCTTCAAGAAACATCTGATTCTTCTCATTCTTTAGTGGGTGTTACACGAGGGGAAATTTGCCATGCCTCAGGGCCACCCCACTCGGCTGTCTCTGCTTTTCTTCTTCCATGTCTTGGGGGGAACCCTGACATGCTTGCCACCTCCCTGGGTGCCCCCTTCCCTGAAGTAAGACCCAGGTCTTCTGTGCTCTTGGATCTCCCAACTTCTCTGGGATTTCTATCATATCCTTCCCTGACTCATGGGGAAGGGTGGTGGCAGGGCACAGGGCCCTTTCTTAGGGACCTGACAGCATTTAACTCACTGTCCTCAACTAGTCCAAGGAATCTTCATTTAGTCTGAGGGTGAGCAAAATGGATCCGACTAAGCATACATTCTTCCAAAACTATGGCTTGTGGCACAAAATGATGTGCATCTCAAAGGCCCAGCTTCTTAAAACTCAAAAGCCATGGCTTCTGAACCCCTCAAAGCTATTATTTATGCCAGGAGTATCAAAAGCACATTTAAAAACTCAAAAGCCAGGGATTGACATCTTTGTTCTCGTGTAGTGCTTCTCTGAGGCAGTACACGTAGAATGTTCTAACTGTTGCCTAAATGGTGGAAAGGTCACAGAGTAACAGGAAATACCAGGAACAAAGATCACATCACTAGTAAAATAGTACACCACTGTAAATGTCTATCATTTGCAAAAATACTCATGGGATCAATATGCACCTTTCTGCACCTTGGCTGCTTTTTTTCTGTTTGTTTGTTTAATTGCATTGATAAATAAAATGGCAAGCAATAGGAAATATTGGAGTATATGAGGAAGCCATTTGGCATAAAACTAATTCGGCCTGACCTTGCTTTTCCAAAAGGGCCTGACTGGCCTTTGAACATGCATTGTATATCTGCTTTAAACATTTACCATATTCCAGAGACAAGAATGATGCCCTTAAGATAAGGATGCAACATCCACCACATTGGCATTTCCTTAAGGATAAGCATTTCTCCCTAGGTGAGGATTTGATTGCTGTGTTCATCCTGTGACCACCCAGCTTGAGACAACAGACCTGCTACCTGCTGTGCCCATCAAAGGCTGTGCCAACAGGGCAATCTTGTGACTATTGTAAAAAGGACACTGCATTCATATGTGATATATGCTCTTTGACGGTATATAACCACTCTGTACACCCCACTTCTTTGGTGCCCTTCCTTCCTTGGGGAAGGAAGGCCCCAGGCTATATGGTCCTCAAAATTTGGCTCATAATAAATTCACCCCAATTTTGATTTATAGATTGGCTGTGGATTATTTGCGTCGACAGTATATTTTGGAGATATTTTCATATCATTGCATATAGACCAAACTTGTCCTTTTGAACATTTGCTTACAATTATTTTGTATGACTGCATCATAATTTGTTCAAATGGCATTTTCTTGTTTCTTTTTTGGTTTGTTATTACAAAGAATGCTCCGAGGGGGCATTGCCACCCAGGCCCTTTCCCTAAGGAGATTTAAACCCACACTGTGTCCTGTCCCTTTTCTCTTCCAGCATTGTTTGAGTCAACTGGTTCCTAAGGGCTTTCCCAGCGCAGAGGAGAAGAATGCTGGGAACATTTCACCCTCTGGGCTCCCCTGGAAGGGATTAAGCCCCTTGTGTAAACAGTTTTCTACAAATAGTAAATTTTTGCTTAGCAGTTCTGGGTGTGGCTATTTCTATGAGTTAAATAGAGAAACGTCTGGCTGCTATGCTCCTCAAGACGCTCACGCATCTACTTGAATGCTGACCCAGGTCCTGAGCCCATGGAAAAGGCTTGTGTAAGTGGCAGCCTCTCAAGGCATCCCATTGGATACTCACTTTGGTTGAACCATCAGTAAAACATGGCGACCACCTTCTCAGGGTCATCTCTAAGACCGTCCCACTTTTAGTCAAGAGTCAAGAAAATAGCCCTGTAATTGTAGTAATGAGGATCTTTGAGTAATTCCAGTGGGTTCTGCGGGGAAAAAAAATAATTGGCTAAATTCAACCGCAATGCAGAGTAGACGCTCTTAACACATATACAACAGACATAGGTAATTATAATAAACTTTTTCAAATTCCATCTGATAAAGTCAGATTCAATGGCAGGAATATACAACTCTGAAACAGACTTAGAATTTAAAAAACTAAAAATTCTTCAGTAAAAATGATTTCTGGGTTATGGTATTAAATTTTGGGTTCTAGTGGCTCTGACTCTAGCAAGTGGGAGATATTATCTCATGTTGAAAAAAATCTTTTATTTTTAAATTTTAAAATGTTTCTTCATGTGTGCATGTAACAAACATTTCTTGGATATCAATGTTTATTAGATATATATTAAGTGAGAGACCCTATGTTATGCTTATATTATCATTCATCTCATCCACAATCCCACTAGCATTCCCACAAAACACTAATGCTCTCTTCCTTTGTCAGCATTTCATCTCCCATCCTCCTCTCTACCAGGCTGCTCTTAATATTAGTGTGACACTGTTAGGTCAGGAGGGGATAAAGCACCCAGCATGTTTCCCAGTCTGCACTCCACACCTTTCTCTTGCTCACATCAGGGCCATCGAAGAGTCACTTACCTAGAAACGAGGGGACACATTCTGCCCCCCAAGACGGGAAGGGAGATTTTGATATTAGGGAAGGGAAGGACTTTCACTAAGACAATAAAGACTAGTGTGTACAAAATTCTTAGCACAGTGCCTGACCCATGATACACACTCCACAAACTGCTGCTATTTCATTGCTGGCCTTGGCTCTAGGTTGACATCAGTCTGACCAGTGGGGAAAACTCACCTCCTTCCATCTTGTTGGCTACTCTCTTAATGAGTGAAAACTCCCAGAGGATCTTTTTCAGAAGAGAAGCTGTGGCAGATCCACTCACGATTAAATTTAATGCAGCTGTTTATCAAACAAATGAGATTGAAGGGAAGAAGGATGGTTTTATACAAAAGGAGATGAGATCAGGGACATGGCATATCTCCTCTCCTTCTCCCTGACCTTTCCGGCTAAGAGAAAAACAGTTACTGTAATTACCTAAAGTAGCTGAACTTTAATTCACTTAGGGACCCCAATGTGTAATAGACTAAAAGAAATGCAGACAAATAGTTCAACCTCAAATTGGACCCCCATCTAAACTTGCTGACAAAGAGATTCTGTTTCCAGGTTTGCACAAAGAAAACCCTCCCTTGGGTTAATCAATAAACTAACTTTCCCTTTCCACCAACTGCTGGTGGAAAACATTCTTACTGGCTCTTATTTGCCAATTCTCCCTATTTTCACCAGAGTCTCCCAGCATGACGTGAGTTGGTCTGTGTTCCTACACATTAGAAGCTTAGTAGAATTGGAAGTACTCGGGAGCAAAATGCCAACCTCTCTCCTCAGATGTGGGAGACGGATAGCAATTAACATACCCTCTATTGTTTTCAACCTACCTGTGTCGCCACAACAAAATATCACAGACTGGGCGGCTTCAACAGTGGACATTTATTTTCTCACAGTTCTGGAGGCTGGATGTCCAAGATCAAGTTGCTGGCAGGGTTGGTTCCTGGTGCAGGCTCTCTTCCTGGCTTGCAGATGGATGTCTCCTTGCTGTGTTCTAGCATGGCCTTTCTTCTGTGCACTTATGCGGAGAGAGCAATCTCTGATGTCTCTTCCACTTCTTATAAGGACACTAGTACTCTCAGATTAGGGCCTCACTCTTATGACCTCATTCAACCTTAATTACCTCCTTAAAGGCCCTATCTCCAAATACAGTCACATTTGGGCTTAGGGCTTCAACACACGAATTTTGGGGACACAGTTTAGTTCATAACACTACCTAACCATCTCAAATTTAGATTGGCTTATGTGTCAATGATTTCTTTTGCCAGATGTATTGGTTTCCCATTGCTGCATAATAACCACCCCCAACTCAGTGGATTAGAACAATAATGATTTATTAGCCCTCATGTGCCTGTGGGTCAGCTGGGGTTCAGCTGATGTAGGCTGATCTGCTCCTCACTCTGCCTAAGGCTTAGGCATCTGGAGCAGCTCTACTCCAGATGTCTCTTATCCTCCTCCTGGGGCCAGCAGTCTAGCCAGACATGGTCTTCTCATGGTGAAGGCAGAGTTACCACTGCACAGGGCACAAGCCCTGCCTGTGACTCACCTGCTAACATCCCACCTACTAACATGCCAAAGCAAACTACATGGCTAAGCCCAAAGTCAAGGGGTGGGGAAATAGACTCTGCTTTTAGAGGACTGCAGAGTCCCGTGGCAAAGGGTATGGATTCAGAGGGGGACGAGGGATTGAAGCTGATCATGGAATCTACCAGTGTGTCCTCTTGGCTACAATTGTTCACATGAAAAATATGCTCACCCCATCCCAACTTTTCACAGATAGGAAACAGGCTGAGAAATTTGCTAAGCCACCCAAAAGGGGTATATTTTCCAATGTCCTTCTCAGAGGTGTCCATGGAAATGATGGGAAAAAGAATGACGTTGCAGAGGGCAAAACAGTGGATGAGGAGTTACTCCAGGGAACAGAATTAGGACTAATTAAGGAACATTCCGTAACCCCAGAACAGGGAAGACCTGGCAATATTTGACCAAGGGATTTCAATTTTTTTTGGACCATTCACTGCTATGTACCCACAATTCTTCACTATTTCAAAAGGAAATGTAAATTGCACTTACCCTGTTTCACCATTGTATATTGGGAGTATTGAGGGAGATAACACAAGTCCATGAGTCTCCAAATCAGGAGGTCACATCCAAATTTGATATAGATCATGAGATCCTAGACTTCAGGTCTGAAGCCATGGTGGGATAAGACATTGGTGTTCTTGGGATGGGAGAAAGAAGTTTGGGTAAAAAGTACTGTTCAATGCTGCAGGAAACTGGGCTTACCTTGAGAGTACTTTTTTCTATTATGTGAACACACAAGGGATCCTTTCCCTGGAGTCCCATCCTCCTCGTGTCTGTGCTGGGGAAGAATTGTAAGCAAGAGTAATACTGTCCTGGGGGCCGCCCGGTGGCGCAGCGGTTTCGTCCGCGCTTGGCAGCCCGGGGTTCGCCGGTTCGGATCCCGGGCGCCCGCCGACGCACTGCCTGTCAGCCATGCCGTGGCGGCGTCCCATATAAAGTAGAGGAAGATGGGCACGATGTTAGCCCAGGGCCAGTCTTCCTCAGCAAAAAGAGTAGGATTAGCAACGGATGTTAGCTCAGGGCTGGTCTTCCTCGCAAAAAAAAAAAAAAAAAAAAAAAAAAAAAGAGTAATACTGTCCCTAATCTATACTTGCCTGATGTCCAAATAGGTAGCTTTGTGATTTAAAAAAATTATTAAATTTTATACTTGGAAACCTCAGTCTCAACCTGTCCCTAATCTATACTTGCCTGATGTCCAAATAGGTAGCTTTGTGATTTAAAAAAATTATTAAATTTTATACTTGGAAACCTCAGTCTCAACCAAGGAGAGACACAATCTTAGCTTTTCATGAAGTATTAGGATAGAGTCTCATCAGTCTGTCACTGAGCCCAGGGTAAACTCTGCATCTTGATTTTCCCTCTATACCAGGACTGTGAGAAGATGAGTACACAGAGAAAAACCCAGGGGGAGGCGGGTGTGGTGGTATGGTAATATTCTGCAGCACAAGCTAAGTTGCCCATTGTCCTCATAGTAATAACCAATATTTTTGAGCACACACCATATATTGTGGTGGGTCTAAACACTTCACATGTGTTAGTGTCATAACTCTGTGAGGCAGGTACTACCTTTGCCCCAATTTTTCAGGTAGGGAAATTGAAGTCCAGAGATTTTCAGAAACTTATCCAAGGTCACAGGGCTAATAAGTTACAGGGTTGGGATTTGAACCTGGGCAGAATGATTCCAACCCCACACTCTTAACCACCGCGCTATTCTGTCTTGATGATTCAGGAAAGTTGCCTGCATCTGAAATAGACGTACTAGGAGAAACAGAGGATAATTTTAGAACATATCTGCTCCATTTGTCCAAAAATATATAAGGGGGCATTTCCTCTTAGAATTGAGAGTATTCTATTATAGAAAAATATGTGAAAAATGCAAGACAAGAAAACATTGTGTGTAAAATTAAATATAACAGCTAAAAGATATCAGTTTGGAGAGGGCAAATAGAATACTTGAAGCCACGGAAAATGGAATTCATATAGTGAGGACGGGTTTGAGAAACAGTTCAAAAGCATAGCTTCAAAGAATAAAAGATTAAAAATGATAAGCTGTTGGATGGCATGTCATAGAGATCCAAATTCTTTGAATAATATTTGTTTCTAAGGGAAAAAAACAACAGAAACAACAAAAAAGACAGCAACATAATCAAAGAAATGAAGAAAAAAGTCTTCATTCCGTGAAAGTTTTAAGCTTAAAAATGGAGCAAAATTTATGAAAAGAAATTGTATTAATTTTGAATTATAAGTGACAGAAAAATAAATTGATTTAAGGAAAGGAATTTATTGGTTCATTTAACAGAGAATTTCAAAGTATGGATCTGGCTATACCTGTGGCTGAGTCCAGGGGGCTTCAATGTTGTCATCATGACTCAATTTTTGTCACGTTCTCTCTCTCTTTCTCTCAATTGTTTTCCTTTGAGTTACCTTTACTTCCAGGCAGCTTCTAACTTGTGGTTCCAAAGACAGCCACTGCCTAGGCTCTAGGCCAGCTCGAGGTTTACATCTTTACAGCGAGCTGATGATGCCAGAGAAAAGATGGCGTCTCTTTCCCTGTAACTCCATCCGAAGGCGTGGGGATGATTCTCATTATCCCGGCTTGGATGAGGGGCTCCCATCAAGAGGATGGCGGGACAATGCCTCCTGAGCAATAGACAATGCCCCAAAATAAAGAAATGAAGAGAAAGCAAATAAAGGGGGGTAATGTTCACTACAAATAACAATACCAACTTGTTTTGGTTTACGATAAGCTAGGTGTTCTGCTACTTATATATATTATTTCATTGAAAACTCACAATACACTACTGAGATATTATTATCCTCATTTTACATGGAAGGATATCAAGGTTCAAAGAGATTACATAAAAAATTTTAAGGTCTCACAAATAGTGAATTACAGATACTCAATTCAAGCTCATGTCTATCTAATTCCGGAGTCTGTCTACGACTTTAAAAAGTAAGGGTGAAATCATGCACAGCTCTGCCATTGAAGCATGAGCAAGTATTTTGGTGCGTCTCTTTCCAGCTCTCTTTCTCTTTCTTCTCATTTAATCAGAGCTTTCTATGGCTGGTCCCTTTAAAACTCTAAGCCTTTAATACTAGATGGAACTGGACAGTCAAAATGGGACTCTTTAATGTAAATAGCAATATTTCTGTAAAGTCAGATAATTTCTTTCCTTCTTTTTGTTATGGCTTTTTTTTTCTTTTAGCTTCTCTCTTTCTAATAAACTCTCTTTTGCTGAGATTAGCTGCCTTCCACCTGTTAATCTTTGCTCATGCCAATGTGTTTGTTAATAATTTTTATCATGAAATATATCATACATAAAAGGAGAATATATAACACATCTATTTAAAGAATAGTAATGAAATGAACACTTACGTACCTATCATACATATAAAGGAAGAAAATGTTTTCAGAACCCTTGAAACCTCTCTAGTTATATCTTTCTCTTCAGAGATAACCTGATGTTGGGTTAATATTTCTGTTGCTTTTCTTTCTAGTTTTACTACACATATTAATTACTGTGTGACTGTGGGAAAGTCACTTAACCTCTCTGTGCTTCAATTCCCTCTGTAAATTGAGAGTAATGAGCGTACCAACCTCACAGAGTCGTTTAAGGATTAAATGAGTTAATGTAAAAATGTTCAGATTAGTGCCTGGCACAGAGTAAGCACTATATAATAACTGGCTATTATTATTATTAATTATTAAACAATGTATTTATTTTTTTGCTTCTTTTTGAGTTCTAAATAAATGGAATCATACTGTACATATTCTTCTGTGATTTGCTTTTTCTGTTCAATACTATGCTTGAGAGATTTATCCGTAATGATATATATAAACAGTTCATTTTTGCTGCTTTGTAGAATTCCATTGTATGAATACACCTCAATTTATTTATCTGTCCTACTCTTGATGGGTATTTGGGTTGTTTATTCATTTTCTTGCCATTATGAACTATGCATCTATGCAGTCTTATACACATTTCCTGGTGTACATTTGCTAGAGTTTCTCTAGATAATATGCCTCGGAATGGAATTGTAGGATCACAGAATATGCACAATCTCTCTCTCTCTTCCATGACTCAAGCTTTTTTTTCATATTTTCCAACTCTTTGTCTTTCTGTGTTGCATTCTGGGTACTTTCTTCAAAACAATTGGAGCAGATGCTGTCAGTAAGTGCCCCATCTGTATATATCCCCTTACCCTTACCACATCAGTATGTATCTGCCTGGCTTCGAACTGCCAACATTTGAATTTCTTTGCTTTGATTTTAAAAACCCACTTTGCCACTAATGTGACAGGTCAGAAGTGTCTGGCATGGGAACAGTGACTGATGGATGAATGAATACCCCAGCTCCCTTGCCCTCGGGTGGAATAACTCTGAGGTATGCGTTCTAGATTGGCTTCTAGAGTACCTCCAGTGGTATTAAGCTCCAGTTGCTCACAATGGTAACTGGCTTGATAACATACCCTTAATTGGCTGCTTTGCCTTCCTTGTTTGATTTACATACTTCTTTACTGGTGTTTTTTTCACCTCCCAAATAAATACTTGTACTCAAATCATTGTCTCTCAGAGTTGGCTTCAATGGGAACTCTAACTGACATATGTGTCTTCCAGTTCGCTAATTTTCTCTTCATCTGGGTCTAATCTGCTGTTTAACTTTTCATTAAGTTTCTAATTTCAGTTATTTTATTTTCATTTCTAGAAGTTCTATTTGGTTCCTTTGAAAATCTGCTTAGCCAACTTTGATAGTCCCTGATTCTCTATCATTCAATTTCCTTCTCTCCCTTAAAATTTTGAACATTCTTATTTTATAGTCTATATTTGATAATTCCAACATCTGCTGTCTTTGCCATTCTGATTTTGTGGTTTGTTGTTTCTGTCAACTCTTACTCATGGTGTTTTCTTTCCTGTTGCTTTTAGTAAATTTTTTAAGTTAACTTTTTATTTATTTTATTTTATTTTTTTTGGTGAGGAAGATTGTCCCTGAGCTAATATCTACTGCCAGTCTTTCTCTATTTTGTATGTGGGAAGCCGCCACAGCATGGCTTGGTGAGCAGTGTGTAGGACCACACCCAGGATCCGAACCTGTGAACCCCGGGCTGCCAAAGCAGAATGTGCAAACTTAACCACTACAGCACCAGGCCAGCCCCTGCTTTTAGTAATTTTTGATTGTGAGTTTTATCTGTAAGACTTATTCAAGGCCTGGTTTGAAAATTCATTCCTTCAGGTGAGATATGCATTTGGTTTTTCCAGGTGGCTGGGGATACTACCTACTTGAGACTACTTTAAATTCCCTTTTGAGCTTAAGGTTTTCTGGGTTATACAGGTTGTTTGAATTCTGACTCAAAACTCCCATAAGTGTAGATTTGTGGTTAGGAACTCTTAGGCGAAAATTCTCTCTCTTTTTTCCTCCCTCCCTCTCTCTCTCTTTCTCTTCCCGCAGAGCCAAATTGAGAGAATATATCCTATTGACTCCCTTTGTGGGGTACTTTTTTTCTAGGTCATCCACTTAGAAAAGGATGTTTACCCTCATGCATTCCTGCTTTAAAAAGTGAATATCTTTAATTCAACCTCCCACCCTGGAAGACCACAGGCTTTATCTTCTTAGTTCCCAAAAGCAATCTCCAGCTTCACAACTATTTACTTTTCTGGATTTGAGCTTTCTTATCTTTCCTGGCCTTCAGAGAATATCATTACTTTCTTGCTAGCTCTTTCATATGTTTAAAAAGTTTAAATTTTTGCTTTTTTTATGTATTCAACCTTTTTTGGTGCACTTTACTGGGAGAGATTTCTCTAAACACCTGCACCACAATATTGCTATTTAAGGCTCCAGTGTGTTTTGCCATAATGATGCATCCTGCTCACTCCCTCCTTCTCTCTGTCCTTTCTCTTAAATATTGAACATTCTTGTTCTGTGGTATATATTTGACAATTCCAATGTCAATTCCTTCCACAAATGCTGATTGATCTCAACCACGTGCCAGGCACTCTTCCAGGGCTTCAGTGTGAATACATCAGACAAGGTCACGATCCTTGTGGTGCTCACATCCCAGAGGAGAGTGTAAGCTCAGTAGTACTACCTACTGTTCTAGTGGGTACCTTGGCAACATATAGTGTAAACAGTCGTGCAAGGTTGAGATGTGGAGTAGGCTGTATTTTGTTTGGTTGCTGATATCTGCAAGTCACAATAGGGAGAAATTGTGGCAATTTTTCTACTTGGAAAGGTTAATGATTGTATCTGAGTCTGAAGATGCAGGATAGACAGCAGACACGCGTGGGTAAGCTGATTTTATGTGTACAAAGGAGAAGGAGGATTGGAATTCAGGTTCATACAGCATTAAGTAAGATGCTTTGTATATACGATCTTGTTTAATTCTGACTCCCCTCCCCTATAAATTCCACAAAGTGGATATTATCTCTATTTTAAGGTAAACTGTACTGTAGCTGAAACAGCTAGTTGTCTCCTAATATTTTTTTCCTGTTATTCAATAGCAGTAGATATTTTTCACTGGCTACATGAATGCTCAGCCTAAAGATGACGTTTTCTACCCTCTCTTGCAGTTAAGTGTGGCCATATCACTAAATTCTGGCCAGTGAGATTTCGAGTGGAAGTGTCAAGTGGCGACCTATGGAAAACTTCTCTGAGACAGCTGCTGTAAGCCTTTCACTCCTACGTATCCCTTCTTCCATCCTTCTGCCCGGAATGTGGGTCCTGCTCACAACCACGATAATGAGGCCACGCTCTAGGATGAAACTGAGCATGGAAGGAGTTAAGCCCTGAGGACTTTGGTCAGCCAGACGTCCACACCAGCCTTGGACTGTGTGTCTCTGAACTTCTATATTAAAGAGAAATGCACTTCTACCCTGTTTAGGATATTGCTGTTTATTCAAAAATTTTCCTGGGCCAGCCCCTGTGGCCTAGTGGTTAAGTTCAGTGTGCTCTGCTTTGGTGGCCTGGGTTTGGTTCCTGGGCACAGACTTACACCACTCATCTCAGTGACCATGCTGTGGCTGCAGCTTACATACAAAATAGAGGAAGATTGGCAAAAGATGTTAGCTCAGGGCAAATCTCCCTTAGCAAAAAAAAAAAAGAAATTTTCCCCTGAAATCTGCCATCAAACCTAATCCTAACTATGTATCGAGGCTCAGAAAGATTATGTAACCTGCCCAAGGTAACATGTCTGGTAAGAGGCAGAGTAAAGTGTTGAACCTAGTGCTCTGCATTTAAGTAATAATGGCTGAGTGAGTGATATTTGGTATAAGGGAACTACTGTATTATATACACCAAGCCAAATCCCTTGGTTGGTTTTCAGGGCTCCTTTAATTTCCCTCCATTTTACCCATCTATCCAACTTTTCCCCACCAATTCTGTAACATACACTCTTCATTTAGGCTGGCTGACTTACACCCACTTATTCATAGTGGTCTAATTTATGCTTCTAGGCTCACTCTAGAGCACTAGGTGTTCGAACATGAAACAATCATTGAAAGACTGAGGAATATTTCAAGCAAGAGAGAGAGACATAGATCTAGAGCTTGGATTTAAAGATAAACAGGATTTGGATGATTGGAGGCGGGCAGCGAGGGAAAAGACACGGAGGTACTATCAATTTTCCATCCAAGGTGGGTCCCTAGGCAATCTATTATGTCTCTCAGTAATTAAATTTTATGTGCTAGGGAGACCGCATTAACATTATGAAAGAGACTGGTGAATGGGCCATTCCTTTAATAGTAATGAAACCTTTTAAGACTTAACTTTGCCTCCATTAAGTCATTTTAAAGGTTATGAAGACAGCGTAGATTATTGCTGTAGGATGTACTGGAGTTTGCCCTTACAATTAATTTCGTGCTAAAATGGGCACAGAGCAGTACTAATAAGAATTGCTGATTTAAAAATCTTTTTTTCATACCTTATTTCATTTGTACATATCATTCTTGTTTTTGGCTTTAAATATTACTACACACATTGATAACTGAGGCTTTTGGTTAATTTTTTAAAATGCAAGGAATTACTTTCGGAAAGAGTATTTTAAAAAATCTGTTATTTCTCCTCTCTGGAAACAACTTCTGAAATGACTGATTTTTAGAGACCTATAACCTGAGACTGTCTCTTTGTCAGATAGTGCTGAATTCTGGAAACTGCCTGTAGCATGTGATTGTGGTTGAAATCATAAGTGGGTAGATGCCCGTCTCTCCAGAATTGTGGGTGATGGATGAGACGATTCTGAAAGTCTTACTTTCTTTGCAAACATGTATAACCCAAGCATACGGCTGTGTGATGGCTACTATTCTTTGCTGATGATGCTTTGGGGCTCACAAAGAAGAAAGGAAGGCTGAGTGGGGTATAAAGTAACTGATTATCATTAGTCCAAGTCTTTGTTTTACAAAATGGGGCTGTTGACAGATATTTAGCACAAGTGTTTATGGTAAATTTAAAAATGTTCTTCTGAACAAAGTTACATTGGTTTCTTGGTTGTGGGAATTTTCAGGGTCCTTAATGTGGTGTCGTTGAGTCTCTAAGAGGAAAGTAGAATAGGCAGCATTCCTAAACTTTGATTCCAGGACCCATTATTAAGGGAGCATGTCACAAAAATAATGCTCCACGAAGAACACTTGGGTAACATTGAGCTGGGTGAAGTAGAAGTTGCAGGCTGTGTTGTAATGAGATTCGGGGGCTAACTGTGTAACTATGCTATCAATAATCTAATCTGTGAGACTGGGCCATTACTGGGCACAGGATGATTTCTGTTTTCAGCCCCGATACTCTGTCAATACATTTGTCCAACTTCCTCATTTTATAGGTCAGGGAACTGAGGCCCAGAGAGACCCAGGAGCTCATTCAAGGTTGTACCCTAGTTAGTGGAGAGCTGATACTGGCACTTCGGTCCTCGGATTCTCGGAGCCCACTCTACTGCCTCATTGGTGTGGCGGGCTGCAGGGGAACACTGTGAGTTCAGCTAATGGAGTAGACACCGGTGGTGGGGTGAGCAGTGGGGATGGGCTGGATCGGTGTTGGGGGGATACCTCCATTCTTTCAATCATGCATTCGTGGCAGAGTCCAGATGCCTCACCATGCTGGTCTCTAAGATATGCACGAACTCTAGTTTGTCAATTTCTTCTTAAAACATGGAGCCCAGACCTAGGCCTGATTCTCCAGCTGTGCTTTGACAAGAGCAGAGTACACTGGTTTACCTCTCTTCTTAGATCACTGTTGATGCACTATTCTTGAATTAATGAAGACTAAGAGCAAGATAATTATTTTTCTAGGATCCATGCATCACTTTTGGCTCATGTTAAGCTTGTGGTTAACCCTAGATCCATTTTATGTGAGTTACTATCTAGTCAATTTTTCTCCTAAGCTTAAATTAATCAAGTAAGATTAACTTTTGAAACCTAAATGTAGGTCTTTACATTAACCCTGTTTCATTTCATCTTGGTAGTTTTGGCCCAGTACTCTTGACTGTCAGGATTAATTTGAATTTCGACTCTTATTCTTCCAGCTCTTTCTTCTAATACTGCAATAATCGCAGATGTGGTGTGCAAGTCTTTGATTTCTTTGTTTCTCAACCTGACTACATTTCCCTGTAAAAGGAAGGCAGGGAGGCTGAAGAAAACTAATTTAGCACCTATATTTGCCAGGTACTATGCCAGGTGCTTTATACGTGTTTTGTTATTTAATCCTCCTAGTAACTGTTTATGATCGTAACTTCATCTTCTGTAAAAGGAGAATGAAAATTCTCATCTCAAAGAGTTCTGCAGAAGAATAAATAAGATAATTTGAGTTATGTACTTATTACAGTACCTGGCAGATAGTAGGCACTTGATAACTATTAGTTGCCTTTATCTCTGTCCCTCTTCCTTCATCATCTCTTTGGACAGATAGGGACAAGGGCAGAGAATATGACATTCCATTAAAGAACCACCAGTCAGCTCCTACAAGTATCGTCAGTCAATTTTCACACCATGTGAATATTATTTATTGCTGCGTTACAAATTACCCCCAAACTTAGCAGCTTAAAACACACATCTATTTTTTCCCCACAGTTTCTGTGGGTCGGGAATCTGAGCATACCTTACCTGGGTCCTATGCTTTAGGATCTCTCCCAAGGCTGCAGTCAAGGTGTTGACCAGGGTGCTTTCTAATCCCAAGGCTTGACTGAGAAGGAGCCTTTTTCAGACTTGCTCATGTGGTTCATGACATGAGTCAGTTCCTGGAGGGTTGTTGGACTAAGGGCCTCAGTTCCTTGCTGGCAGTCAGCTGGAGGTCCCCCTCAGTTCCCGGTCATCTGTGCCTCTTCAGCTTGCTTCCTCAGAGCAAGCATGTGAGAAGAACTAGAGAGAGTGTGAACAAGACAGAAGTTACGGTCTTTTATAGTCTAATTTCACAATGACATCCCATTGCTTTTGCTGTGTTCTATTCATTAGGTCTAGCCCGCACACAAGAGGAGGAAATTACACGCGGGAACGAATACCAGGAGGTAAGGATCATTGAAGGCCGTGTTAGCACCTGCCCACCACATCCTATAATCTTTTTGATCAGCTCAATGTCCTAGTTACTGGCAGACCTGTGATGTAAAGCCAGGTTTCCAAGTCCCTGCTTTTCCCCCAAAAGTCTACCCTGGGAGGAATCTTGAGCACTGGTTGTAGTCATAATTATGTACCGATTATGTAGCCATTTTTTCACCTTTGCTTTGTTTTAGAACAAGAGCAATTTAATTGTAACCATATTGGAATGGTTAGCTGTGGGACTTTCTTCACATTTACTTGCCCTCAATCTCCTCCCACTCATTTCTTCAAGTGCTATTTCATCCTCCTAAAAGGCTCAAGCCTTCAGCTTTCTCACTCTTAGCAAATAGCTGTGTTTCCAATAGAGAAATCAGGCAACATCATATTCCTGGAATACATCCTGCTGCTTGGTTCCCTCTGCTTGCACTGTTCTTCCTTGCCTTTTCTGACCGGTTGAACTTTTCCTATCCTCTAAGAATGAACTTGAACCACACTCTTTGGTGAAGTCTTCTCTCTTCCCTGGAGCAGAGTTAATTATACCTTTCTTTACATTTCCAGTGTATCTCACATATACTTCAATGATGGCCCCCCTCTCACTGGGTTCAATTACCTGTTTAAAGGGTGTCTCTTTTCATATTTTATAAGGTCTGTGAAATCAGGGACTATGTCTAATTCACCTTCATATCTAACAAATATTCACCTAACATTTTGTGGAATTCAATAAATGTTTGTCAAATCAATGAATGAATTGTCCATTACTAGCCCCCAACCATGTACATAATAATAGGTGAACAGTACCAGTAAAGAAAGGTACTTTCATTGGATACTAGTGTGTCCAATGACTAATGTCATCCGTGACTTCTCCCTTTCTCTCACACTTGATATCATACCATGAGCAAGTCCTCTTGGCTCTAATTTCCAAATAGCCTATTTAATTGAATCTAAGATGACACTGATTGTAAGACATAGTATTATATTGCAAGATAGTATATATAAAATATATATGAAATATACATTATATATTATAGTATTTATATTATATATTAACATAGAATTATATATTATATATACTATATATATAGTATAGCACAGTCATGTGTCGCATAATGATGTTTTGGTCAATGATGAACCACATATACAGTGGTGGTCCCATAAGATGAGTACCATATAGCCTAGGTGTGTAGTAGGCTGTACCATCTAGATTTGTGTAAGGACGCTCTATGATGTTCGCACAATGACAAAATCACCTAACGATGCATTTCTCAGAACATATCCCCATAGTTAAGTGATGCATGACTGTATTATAGTACTACTAAGAGAAAATTCTGCTGATTAAACTGTGGCATGCCATTAACCATAGAATGCATCTTGATTGCATGGGTATAAAATATGAAAAACAAATATCTTAGAATTGATTAAATAGGTATATACTAATTTGAACACTTCCCACCATCGCCACTGCTACTCCAGTAGTCTAAAGCACCACTGTCTCATATAGAACATGCAATAACCTTGTCACTGGTATCTTCAGAGACTGTTCTTCGTAGAGCAGACAGAGGAATCTTTAAAAAAAAATCAGTTGGCTCATAGAACTCCTTTGTTCAAACATCTTCAGTGAATCAACATACACAGAAGAAAATTGAATTCCTTAGCATGGTATACAAATTCCTGCACAGTCTGGCCAGTGCCTACCTTTCCACTCTCATATTTTTTATTACTCTCCCTCTCGCTCACTCAGATCTAGCTCTACTTTCCTTCTATCTATTCTTTGATCATACAAAGCTTATTCCCACCTTAGGACCTTTGCACTTGCTATTCCTTCTGCCTGGAATGCTCTTCTCCTACAAGTGTACAAAGCTCATTTCTTTACTTCCTGTATGTCTCTGCTTACATATCACAACCTTGAGGAGATCTTCATTCACCACTCCCTCCCCTATTTACATTTGTCATAGAATTTATCACTACTTGACAGTGTGTGTGTGTGTGTGTGTACTGACCCTAAAAGAATGTAAGTTCCTTGAGAGAAAGAACTTTGAATTACTCACTGCTGTATCTCCAGTACCTATAATTGAGATGCAATAATTATTTGAATGAATGAATATATATTTGATTGAAACCTGTTTTTATGACTCCTCATCTCTCATTAACTCCCACAAGGTGGTTTGATAGTAACATACCTGTTTATGAATGTAATCTCAAATTTCTCCATTTGGGAGTTTTATCCTAAATAAAAAATTCTATCAATATGAGGCTGAGATTTTCTTTTCTTTTAAGACTTGCAAGATAAATACAAACCATTTGGGTTTCCTCATCAGAAAAAAGAAAGGTCAGACATGCCAAGACTGGTCCCATGATGTTTGCTATCACTGTGACAACTGGGTTTTGCAAGCTGGCCTCACAGGCCCACCCCATCCTTCCCTTTCTGCCTGGTGCCTTGCAGTGTGAGTTCCCACTAGTATTACCCTGAAACTTCGATAAGAGGGACCCTTGCCTTGGATCTTGTGCTTTAGACAGCCCCCTCTGGCCCTCCTCCTCTCCATGGAGTGAGGAGTCCTTGAAATCAAGGGGATATAACCACCTGGAACCCATATTCCTCACTTCCAGAACACGTTTTGGCACATGAGACCACAGAATTCCCTGCCCAGGTGGTCACAATTTAACTTCCAAGGCTTGTGGATTCTTTTCTGGGTCTTTTGTCTCTAGGGTGGAGGATGCTGTCTGTGGGTGCACACCTGGGCCAATGGATGGCCAAAGTGTTGACTGTTTCAAGGCCCATGGATGGAGCTTTGCATATGTGGCCTGGGTTGTCTCTATGTGTGTGCACTGGGCTGCTTGTGGTACAGAAGGAACTAGAGATGGATCTAAGAGAAGGGGGGTGGGCCATGTTCAGGCATGGATTTCTGGGAATCTGAGGATTCTGAATTCAAGTATATTTGTTAAAGTGGAAGTATAGATGTTTTAACTAATGATGTTAGCTTGATATATAACTTTTAAACATTTAGACGTATGGTATGTGTGGGCTTCCATTTGTACTCTTGGCCAAGGCTCTGCAAATATTAGGGGTGAGCCTGGTTCCACAACTGTGTGAACAGCGCTGCTGCCTTAGACTTATGTCTGTGTGGACTCGCTCACTCTAGATGAGGTGTTTGCAGTTTTTTTTGAATGAAAATTAAGAAATTAAATTGAATTTTTAGATAAATGGAATCTTACCTGGAACCGCAGTGTATAAATACAGAGATATAGGATTATTCTGGCTGCAACAAGAATGAAAGCTCAGAGCCCTGTGGACTCAAGGACTCTTCCACCCCATTCCCTCCCTCCCTCAGGACAGCTTTGAGGCATAGCCTTGGAACTCCACACTTCACGGACAGATACAGTTTGAGAATCATGGCTTTACATCAGCTTCTCACACTGGTGTTGAGAACGCTTATATTCTTTGAAAAGGCCTTGAAACAGTGCTACATAATCAAACAAGTCTGGGAAAACCAAGGCACTATTAGATCCCTTTGGCAATTGCAGTGCACAAAAAAGTCAAGTTTTCTTTTCCCCCCAGCTTTGTGGCGATATAATTGGTATATAATGTTGTGTCAATTTTAGGTGTACAACATGATTATCTGATATATATATATATACACACTGCGAAATGATGACCACGCTAAGGTTAGTTAACACATCCATCACCTTGCGTAGTTACCATTTTTTTTTTCTTTTTGGTGGTGAGAACTTTTAAGATCTACTCTCTTAGCAACTTTCAAGTATAAAATACAGTGTTGTTAACTATAGTCATCATGCTATACATTAGATCCCCAGAATTTATTCATCTTATAACTGGAAGTTTGTACCCTTTGACCACCTTCACCCATTTTCCCCACCTCCCTGCCTCTGGCAACCATCCATTTACTCTCTGTTTCTATGAGTTCTGTTTTTTTAGATTCCACTTATGTGTATAAGTGAGATCATATGGTATCTGTCTTTCTCTGTGTGACTTATTTCATTCAGCATAATGCCCTCAAGGTTCAGCCATGTTGGCACAAATGGCAGGATTTTCTTCTATTTTTTTGTGATTGAATAATATTCCATTGGAGATACACACACACACACACACACACACACACACACACACACACACACATCACATTTTCTTTATCCATTCATCCATTAATAGACACTTAGGTTGTTTCCATGTCTTGGCTATTGTGAATAATGTTGCAATGAATATGGGAATGCAGATATCTCTTTGAGATAATGATTTTGTTTCCTTCAGATGTATACCCAGAAATGGGATTGCTGGATCATAAGGCAGTTCTATTTTTAACTTTTTGAGGAAGCTTCATACAGTTTTCCATAGTGACTGCACCAATTTCCATTCCCACTGACAATGTACAAGTGTTCCCTTTTCTCCACATCCTCACCAACACTTATCTCTTGTCTTTTTTTTCCATTTATTTTATTGAGACCATAATGGTCTATAACATTGTGTAATTTCAGATGTACATTATTATTTATCAATTTCTGTATAGACTGCATCGTGCTCACCATCTGTAGTCTAGTTTTTACCCGTCACCATACATATGTGCCCCTTTCCCCCTTTCTCCCACCCCCCACCACAATGCCCCTCTGGTAACCACTAATCTGTTCTTTTTATCCATGTGTTTGTTTATCTTCCACATATGAGTGAAATCATGCAGCATTTATCTTTCTCTCTCTGACTTATTTCACTTAACATCATACCCTTGAGGTCCATCCATGTTCTTGCAAATGGGACGAGACGATTTTATCTTTTTTTTATGGCTGAGTAAAGTATTCCATTGTGTATGTGTATATATATATATATATATATATATATATATATTACACCACGTCTTCTCTATCCATTCATCAGTTGATGGGCACTTGGGTTGCTTCCATGTCTTGGCTATTGTGAATAATGCTGCAGTGAACATAGGGGTGCATAAATCTCTTTGAATTGGTGATTTCAAGTTCTTTGGATAAATAACCAGTAGTAGGATGGCTGGATTGTTTGGCATTTCTATTTTTAATTTTTTGAGAAATCTCCATACTGTTTTCCACAGTGGCTGCGCCAGTTTGCATTCCCACCAGCAGTATATGAGGGTTCCCTTTTCTCCATATCCTCTCCAACATTTGTTATTTTTTGTCTTGGTAATTATAGTCATTCTGACAGGTGTAAGGTGATATCTCATTGTAGTTTTCATTTGCATTTCCCTAATAATTAGAGATGTTGAACATCTTTTCATGTGTCTGTTGGCCATCTGTATTTCTTCTTTGGAAAAACATCTGTTCATGGGGCCAGCCCAGTGACATAGTGGTTAAGTTCGCGTCTTCCACTTCGGCAGCCCAGGGTTCGCAGGTTCGAATCCTAGGTGCAGACCTACTCACCACTTATCAAGCCATGCTGAGGCAGCATCCCATATAAAAGAGCTACAACTCTACAACTATGATATACAACTATGTACTGGGGCTTTGTGGAGGAAAAAGAAAAAGAGGAAGATTGGCAACAAATGTTAGCACAGGTCCAATCTTCCTCAAAAAAAAATGTTCATATCCTTGGCCCATTTTTTGATTAGGTTGTCTTTTTGTTGTTGAGTTGTATGAGTTCTTTATATATTTTGGAAATTAACTCCTTGTCGGGTATATGATTTTCAAATATTTTCTCTCAATTGCTGGGTTGTCTTTTCATTTTGTTCCTGGTTTCTTTTGCCTTGCAGAAGCTTTTTAGTCTGATGTAGTCCCATTTGTTAATTTTTTCTTTCGTCTCCCTTGCCTGAGTAGACATGGTATTTGAAAAGATGCTGCTAAGGCTGATATCAAAGGGAGTCTTGCCTATATTTTCTTCTAGGAATTTTATGGTTTCAGGTCTTACATTCAAGTCTTTAATCCATTTTGAGTTAATTTTTGTGCATGGCGAAAGATAATGGTTTACTATCGTTCTTTTGCATGTGGCTGTCCAGTTTTCCCAACACCATTTATTGAAGAGAATTTCCTTTCTCCATTGTATGTTCTTTGCTCCTTTGTGAAAGATTAGCTGTCCATAGATGTGTGGTTTTATTTCTGGGCTTTCAATTCTGTTCCATTGATCTGTGTGTCTTTTTGTGTCAGTACCATGCTGTTTTGATGACTATAGCTTTGTAGTATATTTTGAAGTCAGGGATTATGATGCCTTCAGTTTTGTTCTTTTTTCTCAGGATTGCTTTGGCTATTTGAGGTGCCTTGTTGTTCCATATAAATTTTATAATTCTTTGTTCTATTTCCATGAAGAATGTCATTGGGATTCTGATTGAGATTGCATTGAATTTGTAGACTGCTTTACGTAATAGGGACATTTTAACTATGTTTATTCTTCCAATCTGTGAGCATGGAATATCTTTCCATTTCTTTTTATCTTCTTCAGTTTCTTTCAATAATGTCTTATAGTTTTCAGTGTATAGGTCTTTCACCTCTTTGGTTAAATTTACTCCTGAATATTTTCTTCTTTTTGTTGTAGTTGTAAATGGGATCATATTCTTGAGTTCTCTTTCTGCTAGTTCGTTGTTAGTATATAGAAATGCAACTGATTTTTGTAAGTTGATTTTGTACCTTGCAACTTTGCTGTAGTTGTTGATTATTTCTAATAGTTTTCTCATGGATTCTTTAGGGTTTTCTATATATAGAATCATGTCTTCTGCAAACAGCAAGAGTTTCATTTCTTCATTTCCAATTTGGATTCTTTTTGTTTCTTTTTCTTGCCTAATTGCTCTGGCCAAAACCTCCAGTACTATGTTGAATAGGAGTGACAAGAGTGAGCACCCTTGTCTTGTTCCTGTTCTTAGAGGGATGGCTTTTAGTTTTTCATTATTAAATATGATGTTGGCTGTGGGTTGGTCATGTATGGCCTTTATTATGTTAGGGACTTTCCTTCTATACCCTTTTTATTGAGAGTTTTTATCATAAATAGATGTTGGATCTTGTCAAATGCTTTCTCTGCATCTATTGAGATGATCATGTGATTTTTGTTTCTCATTTTGTTAATGTGGTGTATCACATTGATTGATGTGTGGATGTTGAACCATCCCTGTGTCCCTGGTATAAATCCTACTTGATCATGATGCATGATCCTTTTAATGTATTCTGTATTTGGTTTGCCAATATTTTGTTGAGGATTTTTGCATCTATGTTCATCAGCAATACTGACCTGTAATTTTCCTTCTTTGTGTTGTCCTTGCCTGGTTTTGGTATCAGGGTAATGCTGGGCCTTATAGAATGAGTTAGGAAGCATTCTGTCTTCTTCAATATTTGGAATAGTTTGAGAAGGGTAGGTGTTAACTCTTCTTTGAATGTTTGGTAGAATTCTCCAGAGAAGCCAAGAGGTCCTGAACTTCTGTTTTTTGGGAGGTTTTTGATTACTGTTTTGATCTCTTTACTTGTGATTGGTCTATTCAGATTCTGTATTTCTTCTTGATTCAGTTTTGGAATTTAACCATTTTTTCAAGGTCTTCCAATCTGTGGGCATATCATTTTTCATAGTATTCTCTTATAATCCTTTGTATTTCTGTGGTATCCATTATAATTTCTCTTTCTTCATTTCTAATTTTATTTATTTGAGCCTTCTCTCTTTTTTTCTTAGTGAGTCTAGCTAAGGGTTTGTCAATTTTGTTTATCTTCTGGAAGAACTAGCTCTTAGTTTCATTAATCCTTTCTACAGTTTTTTTTGTTTGTTTCAATTTCATTTATTTCTGCTCTAATTTTTATTATTTCCCTCCTTCTGCTGACTTTGGACTTTGTTCTTCTTTTTCTAGTTCTGTTAGTTGTAGTTTAAGACTACTTATTTGAGATTTTTCTTGTTTGTTGAGGTGAGTGAGCCTGTATTCCTATAAATTTCCCTCTTACAACTGCTTTCGCTGCATCCCATTAGAGTTGGTATGTTGTGTTTTCATTTTCTTTAAACTCCAGGTAATTTTTGATTTCTTCTTTGATTCCTTCATTGATTCAATGGTTGTTCAGTAGCATGTTGTTTAGTCACCACATATTTGTGATCTTCCCAGCCTTTTTCTTGTAGTTGATTTCTAGTTTCAAAGCATTGTGGTTGGAAAAGATGCTTGATATGATTTCAATTCTTAAATGTATAGAGGCTTGCCTTGTTTCCCAACATATGGTATACCTTTGAGAATATTCCATGAGCACTTTAGAAGAATGTGTATTCTGCTGTTTTGGGATGGAATGCTCTCCATGTATCTATTAAGTCCATCTGATCAAATGTTTCATTTAAATCCACTATATCCTTGTTGATTTTCCATCTGGATGATCTATCCATTGATGTAAGTAGGGTGTTGCGGTCCCCTACTATTATTGTGTTGCTGTCCATTTCTCCCTTTAGGTCTGCTAATAGTTACTTATTATTTGGTGCTCCCATGTTAAGTGTATATATATTCATAAGTGTTATGCCCTCTTGGTGGAAACTCTCTGTTATCATTATATACTGCCCTTCTTTGTCTCTCATTGTCTCTTTTATCTTAAAGTCTGCTTTGTCTGATGTAAGTATGGCAACACCTGCTTTCTTTTGTTTGCCATTTGCTTGGAGTATCACCTACCATTACTTCACTCTGAGCCTATGTTTGTCTTTAGAGCTGAGATATGATTCCTGGAGGAAGCATATTGTTTGGCCTTGTTTTTCAATCCATCCAATTACTCTGTGTCTTTTGATTGGAGAATTCAATCCATTTACATTTAGAGTGATTATTGATAGATGAGGGCTTAATACTACCATTTTATCTCCTGTTCTCCAGCTGTTCCATATTGCCATTGTTTCTCTTCCTTTGTATTTCTGACTGCCATTTCATTTTGGTGGTTTTCTGTGGTGGTTTTCTTTTATTTTATGAATTGTGGCTCTGCTCTGATGTTTTGTTTATTGGTTACCATGAGGTTTGTATAAAAGATCTCATAGATGAGATAGTACATATTCTGATAGCCTCTTATCTCCATTAGCCTAACCTGGTTCCATACCTTTCCTCTTCCCCTTCTGAGTTATTGTTGTCACAAATTGCTCTGCTTTTTGTTGTGAGTTTGTGACTAAGTTGAAGTGTTTATAGTTACTTTTGATGCTTTCCTTTCGTTTATCTTTTAAGTTATAATTAAGTATTTGCTACCCTGTTCTGAAAGAGAGCTGCAGCTTTCTGATTTTTGTCTGTCTGTTTATCTCCTTACTCAAAGCTTTGTTGACCTTTGCCTTTTTGTTTCAGGGTTGAGAGCATTCTTGATCATTTTTTGTAGGTGAGGTCTAGTGGTGATAAACTCCCTCAACTTTTGTTTATCTTGGAAAGCTTTTATTTCTCCATCATATCTGAAGGATAGCTTTGCTGGATGGAGTTCTTGGCTGAAAGTTTTTGTCTTTCAGTATTTTGAATATATCATTCAATTTTCTCCTAGCCTGTAAGCTTTCTGTTGAGAAATCTGCTGAAAGCCTGATAGGGGTTCCTTAGTAGGTTAATTTTCTTCTGGCTTGCTGCCCTTAATGTTTTTCTTTGTTGTTGACTTACCAGTTTTACTATCATATGCCTTGGAGAAGGTCTTTTAGCATTGACGTAATTAGGAGTTCTATTGGCTTCATGTATTTATAAATCTTATTCCTTCTCCAGGTTTGGGAAATTCTCAGCTATTTTTTTTTGAACAAGCTCTCTGCTCCTTTCTCCCTCTTTTCTCCCTCTGGAATACCTGTAATCCTCATGTTGCTTTTCCTAATTGAGTCAGATATTTCTCAAAGAATTCCTTCATTTAAAAAAAAACTTAGTTCTCTCTCCTTCTCCACCTGAAGCATTTCTATATTTCTATCCTCTAAATCACTCATTCTTTCCTCAATTCATTCAGCTCTATTTTTTTAAGGATTCTAGGTTATTATTTTTTTTGAGGAAGACTGGCCCTGTGCTAACATCTGTTGCCAATCTTCCTCTTTTTTCGTTTTTTCCCCCAAAGCCCAGTACATACTTGTGTATCATAGTTGTAGAGTCATAGCTCTTCTATATGGGGCACTGCCTCAGCATGGCTTAATGAGCAGTGAGTAGGTCCACACCCGGGATCTGAACCAGTGAACCCCGGGCTGCTGAAGCAGAACACATGAACTTAACTGCTATGCCACCAGGCCAGCCCCTCCAGATTATTTTTTTATCTCATTAATTGTGTTCTTCATATCCAGAATTTCTGCTTTTTTTTTAAAGCTTCGATCTCTTTGGTGAAGTATTCCTTCTTCTCATTAATTTTATTCCTGAGCTCATTGCACTGTCTTTCTGAGTTTTCTTGTAACTCATTGTGTTTCTTTATGACAGCTATTTTGAATTCTCTGTCGTTTAGATTGTAAATTTCTATGACTTCCAGGTTGGATTCTGGAGATTTGTCATATTCCTTCTGCTCTGAATTGTTGCTGTAGTTTCTCATGGTGTTTGATGAACTAATCTTTTTCTGGTGCATCTGTGGTAGTATCAGGTCACAGATTCCACCTGCTACCACTGGGGGGAAGCAAGAGCTGTGTTTCTCACCCTACCTTGCCTGCTGGAAGTTGTGGGGATATGGTGAGCAGTCCCACTGGCCTGGAAACCATTTCAGGGTGGGCTCAGGGCTGCTGATGCTTCTTCTTACAGTTGTGCCGAGGCATGTTCCCACTGGTGGGGCTGCAATGGTACTATGGACACTCCTGCTGACTGAGAAAGTGTTTGCATGTGCATGTAGATCTGCTACCACCTCTTCTTACGGTTGCACCAGGCACTGTGCTTGGTGGGTGGGGCTTCTCCAGGGGGTCCGAGCCTGGGCCACTCCTTGGGACTGCAGTGGCATGTTGGGTTCTCCCACCAGCTGGGGAAGCATTTGTGTGTGGGCTCAGGGCTGCCTCCACCTCTTCTTACAGTCATGCCAGGCTTGTTCCCACTTGTGGGACCACAGTGGCACTAAGGCTACTCCTGGCTGGGAAAGCATTTGCGTGCATGCACAGGGCTGCTGGGGAAAGGTCAGGGACCCTTCACCTATCTCCACTATTTCCTGAAGACCCAGTCCATCCACTTTCAGGTGTATAGCTGTGTGAGTCTCTCAGACATCCTGATGTGCTGTGTGGGTATCCTCTGTTGATCAATGTATGTCCACATAGTTGTAGTTCAAGGAGGGAGAGATAAAGGAAACAGCTCACTCTGCCATGTTGCTGGTGTCACTTCTTGTCTTTTTGATAATAGCCATCCTACCAGGTGTGAGGTGATATCTCATTGTGGCTTTGATTTGCGTTTCTCTGATGATTAGTGAGGCTGAACTCCTTTTCATGTACCTGTTGGCCTTTTGTATATCTTCTTTGAAAAAATATCTATTCAGATTCTTTGCCCATTTTTAAATCAGATTATTTGATTTTTTGCTGTTGAGTTTTATGTTAGCTGTGGTCTTGTCAAATATGGTCTTTATTATGTTGAGGTACATTCATTCTAATTTGCTGAGAATTTTTATTATGAGAGGATGTTGAATTTTGTCAGTGCCTTTCCTGCATCTATTGAGATGATCACATGATTTTTATCCTTCATTCTTTTAATGTGATGTATCACATTTATTGATTGTAATATGTTGAACCATCCTTACATCCCAGAAACAAATCCCAGTTGATCATGATGCATGATCCTTTAAATGTGCTGTTGAATTCAGTTTGCTATTATTTTGCTGAGAACTTTTCTATCTATATTCTTTGCTCTGAAATCTACTTTGTATGATATTAATATAGACACTCCAGCCTTTCTTTGATGATAGCATGATATACCATTTAACATTCCTTTACTTAAAAAAAACACATCTATTTTGAAACACCATGGTATATTTTGGATATTAACCTCTTATCAGATATATGGTTTGAAAATATTTCCTCCCATTCCAGGAAGGAAAAATGAAAGCTGCATCTTCATTTTGTTGATTGCTTCTTTTGTTGTGCAGAAGCTATTTAGTTTTATGTAGTTCCACTTGTTTATTTTTGCTTTTGTTGCTTGTGCTTATGATGTCAAATAAAAAACATCATTGCTAAGACCAGTGTTATGGAGATTACCACCTATGTTTTCTTCTAGGAGTGTTATGGTTTCAGGCCTTACATTTAAGTCTTTAATCCAGTTCCAGTTAATTTTTGTGAATGGTGTAAGATAGGGGTCCAGTTTCATTCTTTTGCACGTGAATATCCAGTTTTGCCAACATGTTTATCAAAGACACTATCTTTTCCCCACTGAATATTCTTGGCTACTTTGTCAAAGATTAGTTGGCTGTATATGTGTTGGTTTATTTCTGGACTTTTGACTATGTTCTATTGGTCTATGTGTCTATTTTTATGCCAGTACTATATGTTTTGATTAATTTAGCTCTGTAGTATAGTTTGAAATCAGGAAGTGTGATGCCTCTGGCATTGTTATTCTTTCTCAGGATTGCTTTGGCTACTTGGGGTCTTTTGTGGTTCCATACAAAGTTTAGGATTTTTTTGTATTTTTAAGAAAAATGCCTTTGGAATTTTGGTAGGGATTGCATTGAATCTATAGATGGCTTTGTGTGGTATGGACATTTTAACAATATTAGTTCTTATCCATGAACACAGGATATCTTTCTATTTGTTTGTGTTTTCTTAGTTTCTTTCATCAGTCTTGTAGTTTTCATTGTCGAGATCTTTCACCTCCTTGGTTAAATATATTCCCTAAGTATTTTATTCATTTTGATGTTAATGTAAATGGGATTGTTTTCTTAATTTCTCTTTCTGATAGTTCATTGTTAGTATAAAGAGACACAACTGATTTTTGTATATTGATTTTTTTATCCTACAACTATACTGAATTCATCTATTAGTTCTAACAGTTCTTTGGTGGGATATTTAGGGTTTTCTATCTATAATATTATGTGATCTGTAAACAGAGACAGTTTTCCTTCTTCCTGCCTGACTTAGATATTTTTTATTTCCTTTTCTTGCCTAATTGCTCTGCCAAGAACTTCCAGTACTATGTTGAATAAAAGTGTCTAGAATGGATACCCTTGTCTTGTTCTTAATCTTAGAGGAAAAGCTTTCAGTCTTTTACCATTGAGTATAATATAACTGTGGTCTTGTCAAATATAGCCTTTATTATGTTGAGGTACATCCATTCTAACTTGTTGAGAATTTTTATTATGAAAGGATGTTGAATTTTGTCAGTGCTTTCCCTGCATCTGTTGGGATGATCATATGATTTTTATCTTTCATGCTATTAATGTGATCTATCACATTTATTGATTTGCATATGTTGAATCATCCTTACATCCCAGGGACGAATCCCACTTGATCATGAGGCATGACCCTTTTAATGTGCTGTTGAATTCAGTTTGCTATTATTTTGTTGAGAATTTTTGCATATATATTCATCAGGGATATTGGTCTATAGTTTTCTTTTCTTGTAGTGTCCTTATCTGGCTTTGGTATCAGGGTAATGTCAGTCTCATAAAACGAGTTTGGGAGTGTTTCCTCCTCTTCAATTTTTGGAAGAGCTTGAGAAGGATTGGCGTTAGTTCTTCTTTAAATGTTTGGTAGAATTTGCAAATGAAACCATCTGGTCCTGGGCTTTTCTTTGTTGGGAGGCTTTTGATTACTGATTTAATCTCACTCGGTATTGATTTATTTAGGTTTTTTATTTCTTCATGATTCAGTCTTGGTAGGTTGCATATTTCTAGGAATTTATCCATTTCTTCTAGGTTGTCCAATTTGTGGCTGTATAATTGTTCATAACAATCTCTTATAATCCTTTGTATTTCTGTGGTATTTGTTGCAATGCCTCCTCTTTCATTTATGAATTTTTTAATTTGAGTCTTCTCTCATTTATTCTGGCTTAGTCTAGCTAAAGTTTTGTTAATTTGTTTATCTTTCAAAGAGCCAATGCTTAGTTTTGTTAACCTTTCTTATTCTCTTTTTACATTCATTTCTGCTCTACTCTATTATTTACTTCCTTATGCTATCTTTGGGCTTAGTTTGTTCTTCTTTTTGTAGTTCTTTGAAGTGTAATGTTAGGTTGTTTATGTGAGATCTTTCTTTTTTTCTTGATCTATGCATTATTAGCTATAAACTTTCCTCTTGGAACTGTTTTTGCTGCATCCCATAAGTTTTGGTATGTTGTATTTCCATTTTCATTTGTCTTATCCAGCTCAGCTTGGGATACTGGATGGGTCAGTTGATAGCATCCCCTGGCAGGTGGGCTTGCTATCAGGATCTCTGGTTGGGTGAGGCCACTGCCCAAGCTCTGAGGTTAGGGGAGAAAGGTGCTGCTGGCTGGGGTCCATGTTTAAGGGGGCCCCTGGATGGGATCCCTGGTTGGCTGGAGCTGCTGGCTATTTTGCGGTCAAGTGGGGCCATTAGCTGAGCTCTACAATCATCTCTGGTTAGGCAGGGTCATGGTTGTGTTCCCTGTCAGAGCAGTGCCACTGGTTGGACTCCACAATTGGGCAGGGCTGTGGGCTGTGCTCTGCAATTGTTTCTGGTCAAGTGGGATCTCAGGCTGGGCTCTGTGATCAGGTGGGGCCACAGGCTATACCTTGAATTTGGGCTGGGCTGCTGACTGGGCTTTGCAATTGTAGGCTGCTGGCTGTGCTCTGTTGTTGGGTGAGGTTGCTGGCAGGGCTCTCTAGTTGGGCAGGGCCTCCAGCTCTATCCTGCAGTTGGGTGTGGCTGGAGACTGTGCTTCACAGTCAGGTGGGGCTGCTGCCCCTATCTCCCTGGTCAGGTGGGGCTCCAGGTTATGTTCCACAATTGGACAGGGTCACTGGCTTGGCTCTCTGACTGGGCAAGACCACAGGTTGTGTTTAGCAGTTGGGCAGGGCTGTAGACTTGGCTCTGTTGCTGAGAGGAGGGGCACTGTAGACTGGGCTCTGAGGCTGCTCAGAATCACTGTTCAGGCTCCCTGGTTATATGGGACCAGAAGCTATGCTTAACAGTTGTGCAGGGCTGTGAATTTACTCTCCTGCCTGTGCATGACCATAGAATGGGGTCCCCACTAGTGTGGCCTGTTGGCTTGGGATCCAAGTCAGGCAGAGCCCATAATGAAGCTCCCTAGCCAGATGAGGCCACCAGCTCAGCTCTGCAGATTGGCAGAACCACTGGCTGTATCTGTGCTTGGGCACTGCTGCAAGCCAGAACTTGGTCCATCAAGATCTGAATGCTGGTTTCTGTAAGCCCTGACCACTTCCCCATCTCTTTCTGATCCCAGTGGTTGAACTCTGCATTCTCCCAGTGGTCCTTATGAAGTGAGACCATAATGGGCTACCTGCAAAGCATCCTGTAATGTTGGGGAAGCTGGATGTCCACCTTGGGTTCTTTTTTTTCCCACTGGAGAAACTCTAGGCCCAGGGAGGCCTTCTTGGTACAGCATTGTGCTGGCCTGCAGGAGGGTCATGGGTTCAAAGTGCAGCCACTCCTCCTACCTTTCTAATGAGGTCCTGTGTGGTCTCTGTACTCTGGGGGTGCTTCAGCCTCATCCCCAGGTTCTGGGATTTTCACAATGATGTCTTATCTATGCATAGTTGTTAGTTGGTCTTCTTGGGAGGGAGACTGAATTAGCGAATGACCTATGTCACCATCTTAATTCAGGAAAGTGAAATTTCTACAGAAAAGGAAGTGGTATACCTTGTTTAACCCAGACTTTCTCAGGTACATCTTACCAGGAAACTCTTCTCACGGAGGCCTTTTTAATATCCATGCAATCCATTTTGAGAAAAGTTGTTGAAGACTATTCCCTACTGTAAAACAGAGCGAAAACCTCATAAGGTTTACTCACTTATGTTTTCCCTGTAAAAATTTAAAGAGTAATTATAAATGATTAATATAAAACTTAGAGGAATATAGCCTTTATAGAAATACTGTGATAAATTTCTCATTACATTAAAACTATTTATTTTTACTACCTTAATTTTGTATTATGTACTTTAATAATGTATATAAAATTGTATTTCACTCTAAGGAGAAATGTTTAATTGTCACTCATTTATTCAAGGTGTAAAAAGGCCCTAAGCCTTATTCGCAGCACCTGGCTTATTCTTACAACTACCTTCTGTGGCTGGAGTTAAATGTCTTTGCTGAAAATTCTAATGGCAATAGCAAAAGATTTGAATCTTATGTTCTGATCATCTTAGGCTGCCAAAGTTTTTGAATGTTCCTTAGATGTATGAGAACTAATTTTCCATTCAAACAGCTGCTGTCTCCTTCCTTCAGCTTGGCATTTGTTTAGAAGATAGAGTATTGAGTGAACAGTGTTTAGACTGGCAGTGGGGCGGATCCCTCAGGATGATCTCTTTTAGATAGAAGATTCTTAGGCACCTGATTCCTTGTTGTACCTACAGTGATACTATTCATTAATTTCATTTAATACTGACTTCAAACACAATTGGATACTTCTGTTCAAGCTGTTCTCTTGTGCTGTCAACTTTAGTATTTGATTTTTAATCTGACCAATGCTTTGTGCACAGACTGCTTTTTTCCTTTTCTCTCTCAAGCTTTTAAAGGACTATAGATGGATCAGGGAAAAAAAGGAAGTATGGTGTTTTTGTTTGTTCATTTTAAATAAGTTCCCAGGAATATGACACTATGAGCAATGATCAGTTCTGCAAGGGATCTGAACTGCTTCCTGTAGATGCCTCTGGCCCATTACTACCATCTTTAGTGTCTCACCTGGAGATTCTCTGTTGATGTTGCAGTGTGGGGTGCCATGGAAACCCACTGGGCACCCACACATGTGCAACCTGGAAACGTTGGGGCATTAACACTGGTAGGGTGAACTTTGATCAATGGACATTGGGAACTGCTAGATAAATATTTCTTCTCTTTATTGACAGTTCTGAAACATATTTCATATGGTTTGTCAGACGGTCTTTTGGGACCAAGAAGCCAATTGTCAATAGTGGGAGCCAACTTGATGATGTGTATTTGTAATGGCTCTTCCTCCTGGCCTGCCTTGCTGACATTGTCACTCATACTTTTTCCTTGGAATCATATCTCAGTAAAGTTCTCACCCATGGGTCTTTGTCTCAAGCTCAGTTTTCAGGGGAACCCATGTTAAGATAGTGACTAAGTTATAGTTATGTTTACTATGTTTCACAAAAATATGAGTTAATAAAAACAATAATCATTTTATGATTCTGAACTTATTTCTGAAATAAGTTTGGAGAGCTATAAACCTTGAATTGAATTTACTTATACATTTAACAATTCTTTTAAAGAAGTGGGATGGCCTGAAATCTTTATCCATTAATTCTTTCTTCCACGCCTGGTTTTTAAGACCATCCTGAGGAACTGTCTCTAAGACATTTGCTAAAACTCAGATTTAGTGAGTGACCCCAGCACAAGGATTCTGGTACTAGACTCACTGGGTACCATCATAGACTTTCTCTCCCAGGACACTTGTTTTCCTGCCCCCATATGGTGATGCCATCTACTGACCTGCATAAATTATAGACAGATATATATCAACATTTATTCTCCTTGGTTGGGAATTTATTTTTTATATCCTTCAGAAATAGTATGAGAGGATAAAAAATAAACAATCAATGAAATAAGGGTGGAGGAAAAATGAGGGTAAAAATATTAACACCAAAAACATACCATAGGTCCTGTGCAATGACTACAAAGGCCTTTCAATTGTGTGTGTGCATTGCAATTGTATTTATGCTTCCTGGTAGCCAAAGCGAAAATATAAATAGGATGAGTAATGACAGTCACAGTGTCCATAAAATAAAAATTTATCTTCTTCCCAGGAGATTCAAAACCTGTCTTATACCAAGATCTGAGAAAAATTTTTCTGGAGGTTCCACAGAAAAGGTGAGTATTATATGATCAGCCAATTAACACGCTCCGTGACATGCCAGTTATACAGGCAAGAAGGACTTTATAAGACTGTTTCTTTAAGTTTCCTTCAGTGTTGCCTAGGCAGCTCTCTGATCGCCTCATTGACTGAGCAAGCAGAAGGCAGCTCACCTTTGAGGCCATCTCCCACAAATATGACTTCTCCCAAATGAATTTTTGGTGAGACTTGGGCTAGCCTGGACTTCGCCCTGGGAGAACATTTTAAGTCTTGGACACAATATCATTTAAATATGCATCTCCTAATGTGAGAAGGCTTAAACTCTCTAGTGCAATTTCAGGTTTTTGGGTGAAAAATCAGTGATTTGGTCAACAATGAAACAGGATCACACTGTCTGGGCAACAGAGTCTTTTGATCCTTTTGACGTCTCTCACACCCATACAGGCTGCACCTCTATTAACGTGTCGATTAGCTTGTGTTTAGTTGAATGTTATGTCTCTGTCTTTGTGGCATATCTGTGGGGATCCGGTTGTCAAACAGGCTCACTACTTAAAATATTTTCTAACTCTTTTCAGGGGCTCGGGCTGCTTGGTTGGTGGATCCTCCCTGATGACATGGCAGTCGTCAGAGGAGAGTTAGTTGTCTGGTGGAATTCTGTCTCCTGACACTCTGCTGACACCCACCCTCCAGTAGTGGGTGCAATGCAGGGAGCATGGAGACATATGTTGCACTCCTGGTTTCATAATGGTTTCCATTTTATCAGGAATGTCACCATCATTTCTCGCAATATCTACGCGAGGAGAGGCGATGTCGGGCCTCTTTACAGATAGGTAGCTGACAGATATTCATATTGAAGAATAGTTCTGAAGTCAAACTTCTCATTGAGGAAAATTAAAAAATAATTTTTTTTCCAAGATTGCCCTTTTCTTCACTTCTCTCTATGGTTTTAAAGCTTTCAAAACTAACTTGAATCTCAAATTTTCTGTAAAGCTTTTCCTGACCTTTTCTGATTGAACAAAATTATTCTCCCTCCAGGCCCCCGTGGAGCTTTATGCAAACATTTATTTTAGAATGTATTGTAGTTATTTGCTGTTGTGAGATTCTTAAGGTCAGGGGCCAATCCTTTTTCATCTCTGTAAGCCTATTGCCTTGCGTGATATTTGAACATAGGCCCTACAGAATTCTTTAATGTGACCTGCCTCTAGTGATCAATTTATTCTGGCACTTTCCTTTTCTTATAAGGGATTACCATATATATGAAATCCCATTATAGAAACCAACAGTTATTTTTTGATAGACAATGAAAACCAGATTTGACCTTCTTTAACCTTCCAGGAAACCAAGATATTTTGTTGCTCACATGAGAATTCTACAGTAATACTAATGAAGTCATGGGCTTGCAATGGAATAGATGGACAATTCCATATTGCTCTTCCCTCTCCTGACTGATACCTTAAAAACAGATATTAATAAGATGCAAATGTGTTTCTAAATAGTGTTACGTTATTGTGCTAGATCATTGCATATGTGTTGACAGTTGAAACTCATGAAGAGCTATAGTAACTGCAAACTGCCCCTGTGCAGACACTAAATGGGCCTTACTACAAGCAGTATTCCAGCTATCAGCTGGCCTGTGCCAAACTGTGAAGTTGACTTCTATTGAACAGTGAAGGCATTTACCCTAAGTCTTTGATCTGGAGTAGCTGTTTCCATCTCCTCTCTCCTTTACCAACTGAGTAAAGTGATCTAGGACTATCACTACCCAAGAGTTAATAGCAGGCTTAATAGGAAAGAATAGTTGTGACTTTTCAGATTGAGAAATTTGGGTGGATTAAGTGGCTAGTCCTTGTTAGAAAATGAAAGACTGAGGTGAGGGAAGCAATTTCAATAAAGGAAGATGGAAAAAGGTATTGTAGCTCAATAGAACCAACACTTAGCCTGTTAGCTTGAGTGCTGAGACTGCTGGAAATAATCTAAGAGATTATCGAAATCAGGGCCAAATTTTCTCACCGTTGTATCCCTGAGATTAAACAGAGATTATCAAGCATATGGTAGACATTGTGAAAGATGTATGGAATAGTACAGTAGAAAGTCATGGGCTTTGGATCAAACAGATCCATGTTCAGATCTTGGGTCTACCACTTATCATCTGTGTGTCCTTGGGAAAATAACCTATCTGATCTTCAGTTACTTTGTATATAAAAATGAGGATAGTGCATATTGAATAGATTTTTGGGAAGATTGAATGAGATATTGTCTGTAATGTGCCAACATAGAGAAGATGCTCAATAAATGATAATTTAGTTGGTGAGTAAATTTTTGATGATTAAATAGAGATCAATGCCTCAGTTTTTCCTTATGTGAAATATGTTCTTTTATAATTTATTGTGAGGGATGAAATAATATTAAAAATGTTTGCACAGGACCTAAAATAGCTAAAAAATTTGAAAAAGAAGAATAAGGTGGGAGGAATCACTCTACCTGATTTTAATACAAATTAAATATCTATTGCAATCAAGGCTGTGTGATATTGGCAAAAAGACAGACACATAGATCAAGGAAACAGAATGGAGAGTCCAGAATTAGACCCATATAAATATGCCCAATATACAATATATATAAAATATATAAATATTTTTATTGTTTAAAAATGTTTAATTGTAGTAAAAAACACATGATATAAGATTTACCATCTTAACCATTTTTTTTTTGTTGTAAGGAAGACTAGTCCTGAGCCAACATCCGTTGCCAATCCCCTTTTTGCTGAGGAAGACTGGCCCTGGGCTAACATCCATGCCCATCTTCCTCTACTTGATATGTGATGCTGCCACAGCATGGCTTGACAAGCAGTGCGTTGGTCCGTGCCTGGGATCTGAACCTGCAAACCCTGGGCCACTGAAGCAAAGTGCGTGGACTTAACCACTATGCCACCAGGCCGGCCCCCATCTTAACCATTTTTAAGTGTACAGTTCAGTAGTGTTAAGTATATTCATGTTGTGCAACAGATCTCCAGAACTTTTTCTGCCCAACTAATTTTTTTTATTGAGGTCATAATAGTTTATAACATTGTGAAATTTCAGTTGTACAAAATTATTTGTTAGTCCATATATATATGTGTCTCTCTATGCTTATGCCCACCCCCAACCCCCTTCCCCTCTGGTAACCACTAATCTGTTCTCTTTGTCCATGTGTTTGTTTATCTTCCACATATGAGGGAAATCATATGGTGTTTGTCTTTCTCTGTCTAAGTTATTTTGCTTAACATAATACCCTCAAGGTCCATCCATGATGTTGCAAATGGGATGATGTTGTCTTATTTTAATGGCTGAGTAGTATTCCATTGTAAACACATACCACATCTTTATCCATTCATCAGTCAACGGGCTCTTGGGTTGCTTCTACGTCTTGTCTGTCCAACTAATTTTTGAGAAAGGTGCAAAAGCAATTCAATAGAGGAAAGTTAGCTTTTTCAACCAATGACCTGGAACAATCGGACATCTATAGGCAAAAAAGTGAACTTGACCTAAACTTCACACCTTATACAAACATTAACTCAAAATGGATCATGGGCTTAAATGTAAAATGTTAACCTATGAAACTTTCAGTTAAAAAACATAGAAGAAACTCTTTGGGACCTAAGACTGGGTGAGGATTTCATAGATTTGACACTAAAAGCATGATCCATGAAAGGAAAATTGATAAATTGACTTCATAAGAATTGAAAACTTTGCTCTGTGAAAGACTCTGTGAAGAGGATAAAAAGCTACAGGCTGGGAGAAAATATCGGCAAACCACATATCTCACAAAGTACCAGTATCTAAACTTCATAAAGACTCTTAGAAGTTAACAGTAAAAAAACACACAATCCAATAGAAAATGGGCAAAGGACATGAACAGACATTTCAGTGAAGGGGCCATGCACATGGCAAATAAGCACATGAAAAATATGATTAGCATCATTAACCAGTAGGAAATGCAAATTATAACAACAAAGAAATATTACTACACACCTATTAGAATGGCAAAATAAAAAGTGGTGACAACACCAAATGTGGATGAGGATACAGAGAAACTGTATCACTCACAGTATCCCCACAGCAGGTGGGGATATAAGGTGCACGGTCACTCTGGAAGAGCGTATGGCAGTTTCTCACAAAACTAAACATGCATTTACCATATGACCCAGCAATTGCACTTTGGGCATTTATCCCAGAGAAAGGAAAACATAAGTTTACACACAAACCTAAATGCAAAGGTTCATAGCAGCTTGGTTTGTAGTAGCCAAAAACTGGAAACAGCTCAAATGTCCTTAAAGGGATGAATGGTTAAACAAACTGTGGCATATCCATACCATGGAAAGTACTCAGCAATAAAAAGAAACGAGCTATTGATACACTCAACAACTTGGATGAATCTCAAGAGAATTATGCTGACTGAAAAAAGCCAATCACATAATGTTAAGTACTATATGATTGCATTTATATAACATTCTTGAAATGACAAAATTATAGAGATGGAAAACAGATTACTGATTGTTGGAAGTTAGGGAGAGGGGAGGGAGTGAGGTAGTTGTGACTATAAAATGGTAGCATGAGAGATTCTTGTGATGGAACTGTTCTGAATCTTGACTGTGATGGTGGTCCATGAATCTGGACACATGTGATAAAATTGCATGGAACTAAATACACATACACACAGACATAAACACATATGAGTACATGTAAAACTGGTGAAATCTGAATAAAGTCAGTGGATTGCATCAATGTCAATTTCTTGGTTGTGATATTGTACTATAGTTATGTAAGATGCAACCGCTGGGGGAAACCAGGTGAAGGGGATATGTATCATTTCTTAGAATTGCATTTGAATCTACAATGATCTCAAAATAAAAAGCAAAAAAAATATCTGGGCTAGACTGTAAACTCCTCTACTACAAATCAAATGCAGATTTAGTGGAATCCCATTTTGGCAGGGGCTTAATAATCAATATGCAATTGAGTTTCAGAGTTACAGTGTTTGAGAAGACTAAAGAATTCACAGTCTAGTTGGGAAGAAATCTGCAGCTTCTAGAGCAGTGTCGTCCAATAGACCTTTTTGTGATACTGAAAATGTTCTATATCTGCTTGTCCAATATTGTAGTCACTATCCACATGTGGGTTGTGAACACTTGACATGTGGCTAACATAACCGAGGAACTGAATTTTAAATTTTATTTAATTTTAAGTAATTGAAATTGAAATTTACATCACACATGTGGCTAGTGCTACTGTATTGGACAGTGTAGTCACAGGGAAACAGTGGGTTCGGAAAGTAGGAGGAAGCTTTTACAGCACAGACAGCTTAAGGGAGTTGACCTAAACTGTGTTTTCTCATTGAAACATGGCAAGTTTAGATCAGAAGAAAAAAATTTTGGTCGGAATCTTGGAAGTCACTGAATCAGGTGGCTTTAAAGAAAAACTTAGACCTAGAATGGAGAGTTGGACATGAGAGACATCGCTTTCCCCATGACCTAGGGCAATGGCTTTGCTCCGAGATTGGGCGTAATGGTGAACTATGGAGGAGAACTGAAAGAGACCACGTGAACGTAAATTATACATAAACAGTACTGGCCAAAATTGAATAGCATGTAACTTTGAATCCCGCAGTTGGTACTTCACATATGTCCTGAGATTCTTTAGTCCTACAAGGGTGAGGAGTAAGGTGCATAGAAAGGATTCTGGTCTGCCAATGACTTGACTCTGAATTCCAGGTGTTGGTGGCTCTGGCCTTAACCACGAGGTGCTGGGCTCCTCTCTGGGCTTCAATAAAAGGGTTGGGCTAGTGACTTTTAAGGTTCTTTCCAATTCTCAGGTTTTGTTTATTTTTAATTTTTATTTAGCATGCCCATTTTTTGGGTGAGGAAAATTAGCCCTGAGCTAACATCTGTTGCCAATCCTCCTCTTTTTGCTGAGGAAGCTTGGCCCTGGGCTAACATCCGTGCTCATCTTCCTCTACTTTATATGTGGGATGTCTGCCACAGCATGGCTTGATGAGTGGTCCATAAATCTGCACCCGGGATCCGAACCTGTGAACCCTGGGCTGCCAAAGCAGAGTGTGCGAACTTAACCACCATGTCACCAGGCTGGCCAACAGCATGCACGTTTTAATCCATCAAATCTGAGAATAATCTCTTGGGTGAAGTGCTGAAGAATGACTACAATCTACAGATGTGGAGACTCCTCCCCAGCCCGCCCCATCTCAAAGTCGTGAAAGTGGAAGGCTATGCTAATAGTCAAGAAATCAGAAAAAAAATCTTCTGTTTGGGGTCTCATCTAGATTGTGATACTGTGAACGCAATATTCAATTATTTTTTAAAATTATAAGATTATAAAAACCAGACTTTATCCAGGGATGATTGTTTGTAAAAGATGAATTTTTCCTCAAGTGCCTTTGAGGGTCTTGGCTTAACAGAAAAGTGTTAAGCTTGATAGACAGTGTGCATATGTGGGGTGTATTTAGGTTTATTAGGATGAGAAACTGCTCCTGTCCTTCTAAATGCCTCTAGGGTAGCTCTAAACAGTTCCCTCAGTGTCTCTAAGACTTGACAGAACCGGGAGACATCTTATAATTTCAGCTGCTTTCTAAGGTGACATTTCTGGGAGGTGGTTTTTGAAAGAGAATGGTTTCAAAAGAGACCGCGTGCACAGGCCCCTTTTTCCCAGGGGCCCAGAGCTCTTCATTGTCAGTTTCCTGTGAAGGGCACTAGTGGGACTGCGGCTCTTCTCCCCATTGTGCACTGCAGGTCCCCAAGCCACCAGACTGACTTGTTCAAGGTCCCCCTGCTCTCTCTACTAATTAGACTTCCTCTCTTGAGTTAGAAGTCTGGGCATTTAACAAGTAAAATGGCGAGCAGATTGAGAAGACTGACTCTTGGATGGAATTAAGTCCCAGAGATTCCCGAGGACAGGTTTGGTGAGTGAGCCCTTGGTTGTTACTCAGGAGTTAGACTTCAGTTGGAAAATTTCATGGGGAAAAATCTGTACTCAATGGGAGGCTGTAAGCATGGCAACCTGTTCTAGATAAACATAGACCATGGAGCAAATTGATTGCACATGTATTGCTTGATTTGCGTGTTTACCTCTTCCTCTGCAGGTGAGCTTGCACTGCCCCAGGAGCTGACTGCATGGACAGCCGAGGGTCTTGGCATAGTTGACTTCATGTTAGTGTAGTATCATGTATAGATTTCATTTAGAATTTAGGATTTTATTTTAGATTCTGGCTGAGACAACTTGTAGGTTCAATGTAAAGTGGTAGGTCAAAACTTTTACCCAATTCAGCTACTCTACCCACAAAAACAGATGCCTTTAGATAGTAAAGAGGATTAACTACTAAGATTAGCAAAGGACACATGGAACTTGACCTCACGTCACTAGCTGTGTTATTTTTTTGTGAGGAGCAAGCAACCTAAACTGATGTCCCAGTCAGCTGAGACAGCTGCTGCACTGTCATTTTCTGTCTTGATCTCTGAAGTTCTCCTTCTTTTGGCTTGAATTGTGTGTGTGTGTGTGTGTGTGTGTGTGTGTGTGGTATTTTGGTTGAAGACAGAGACTGGGAGATCTCTGCGTTTTTCTCTCTGACTTTGTTAGCTTGATATCTTCTGATCTATTAATTTCTTCAGGTCAATTTCTTTCTTGGCCAGTATATCATCCCTGTTTAGTAATTAATCTTTACACAATACAGGGAATAAAGCAGTGTTATAAAGGAATCCAGTTACTTTAATGGTGCAGAAACCTTTTTAAGATTTGACTTGCCTTCATTAAGTCATTTTAGAGGTGATGAAGAGAGTGTAGATTATTGCTTGGAGATACCCTCAACTTGTGTCCTAACAGTGAATTTTTATGCTGAAATGGACAGCAGTGATGTGCCATTATGAATTGTGAGTCTATGGATGTTTTCTACTGGGTATTCTTTTATATTACCATCATGCATTCTTTATTGTGTCATTGGAATAAAGCTATGTGAATGTAGGGACCACATATCCAGCTCAAGCCATTAATTTTCATTGCTATTGACCTTCTTCATTAATTACCTTTTTAAGAAGTGAGTTTTCTCATGTCCATTTGTAATCTTACATAGAATTGTAATGAAGTTTTAAAAAAACTTGCTCAGTTATTTGGGAGATATCCAAATGCAAAAGCAGAAAAAGTATTTGTCAGCCACTCAAAAAATTATTCCAATCCTCTGTTGTACTCAGAAACCTTGAAAATAGATCAATTTACATATGACATTTATTATAGCTATTTATAGTTTGATTTACAAAATATGCTCAGCATGCAAACTTGCTGCATGCATACTAAGAGAATGAATACTTAAAGGAATTTTTAGCTAAAAATAAAGTTCAAGCTGAACTCTTGCTCAAGTCAGCTAGGTTAAAATATGTGTGCTCTTGAATGTGTTTTGTCCATAAACAAGATAAATGAATATGCCTTTATTAAAGTATTATGGATTGATGAATTCAAACATAGGTTTTACCTTTAATTCTACTATTTCTCTCTTTAAAGTTCTAATTTAGAGTAAGTAATACCAGGCACTGCAGGAAATACAAGAGGAATATAAGATATGCCGTCTTCTTTCGGAATCCCACAGTTTAGTTAGGGAGCTATGACTAGCATGTACAAAAGCATCATCACTGTTGGCAAGACAGTATATAATCAGATGGTACAAGTGAGGTATGGATTGTAGCTACAAAAGAACTTCAGAGAAGGGAGAGAAGAATGTGGATTAGAAAAATCAGAGAAGGGTTAGTGCACTGCTTTTGCCTACTTGAACAACTTAAAATTGAAGCTTTCTAGATTCGAGTTTTTTATTTATTCATTTATTATTTTTTTTGCTGAGGAAGATTTGCCCTGAGCTAGTGTCTGTGCCAATCTTCCTCTATTTTGTATGTGGGTCACTGCCACAGCATGGCTGACAAGTGGTGTAGGTCTGTGCCCGGGATCTGCACCTGCAAACCCGGGCCACCAAAGTGGAGTGTGCCAAACTTAGACACTATGCTATGGGGCTGGCCCCTGGATTTGAGTCTTTAAAAAAGAAAATAAATCCTTTCCTTTGGTTGAATCCCATTCTAGAACTCCTTTTAGGTGTATGTTAATCCTTCTTACTTTATCCTCCGTCTCTTAACCTCTGCCTGATATTTTCTTCTCTTTGAGATTCACGTCGAGCAGTTTCCACAGGTCTATCTTTTTATTTTGAGCATTTTATTAATTTTTAAATTTATTTTATTGAGGTCATATTGGCTTACAACATTGTGTAATTTCAGGTGTACATTATTGTATATCAGTTTCTGTGTAGACTGTATTGTGCTCACCACCGATCGTCTAGTTTTCATCCGTCACCATACATATGTGCCCCTTTATCCCTTTCGTCCTCCTCCCATCCCCTTTCCCTCTGGTAACCGCTAATCTGTTCTCCTTATCCATGTGTTTGTTTATCTTCCACGTATGAGTGAAATCATTCTCTGCACAGATCTATCTTTGTGTACACCAATTCTCTCTTTTCCTATGTTGACTCTGCTATTTAATGCATTGGCTGAATTTTATAATTTCAGTGGCTATATAAATTGTTTATTCCTAGAAATTTTACTTACTTATTTTCAATGCGTCTTTTTTCTGAGCTTTTTCTTTCTTGATTTTAATTTTTAAACGTATATTGCTCTTAAGCTGTTTTCATGTCTTCTTTTACATCCTTCATCATTTTTAACATAATTATTTTCTAGTCTTATTCAGATGGTTTAATTATCTGAATTTATTGAAGCTCTAATCCTGCAGTTTATTGTGCCCATGGTGGACAGATTCCTAGTGCATTTATAAAATGTTGCTCACATACTTGCCATGATTGAGCCCCAAGTTCATCTTCATTGGTACTTTATCTGTGGGACTCCTATGTGGCCAGAACTGGGGACATAGCCTTTCGGAGTTGTTTTACATTAGCATTCCAGGGTATTAGCAATCTGGGACAAATTTTTATGTTGATTTCTTGGATTGAGGGTTAGCATATCATGTGGCTTGTATAAACTTAAACCAAAAACTCTGTGTGTGGCCCAGACGCAGATATATGCATTCCTAGGACAGAATATTTCTTCCACTCAAGGTTAGGCATGAGACAGACAACTTTTTTTGATGTCTCTCTGTGCTTCTGGTTGGTTTGTTTTTTCTCTAATCCGCTTTTCATGAGATTAGATCTTTAAATGTTCCTAGCTTGGAGCAGAGGCCTGAATTCTAGTTCCCACACAGCCAAAAAAATCAATCCTCCTCGCGTACCCAAAACAACAATGTCCCCCTTCCTCTGTGCCTTGCAGATGATGCCAACTGGAAGGCTTACCTCTCTGGTTTCCAGCAGCTTCTTATTTCTGGCATTTGAGAATTTCATTTTCCTGCAAACTCATGTATACTTTTCAAGAATGCTTGTAATATTTTATCCAGCATCTTTAGTTTGTACTGTAAAAGAAAGATTTTCAGGACTTTTTTTGTTCTCAGAAGCCGAGATCCTTAATTCCTTACTATTCTCCTCATAAGAGATATTCCAAACCTTCTTATCCTTTTCAGCTTCATAATTGCAACTATCCCTTTGCTTTCCAATCAACAAATCTCTCTCTTTGGGGCATCTTTCTGTTTAGCTAAAATGAGCACAGATCTCTTCCATTTTGAAAAAGTTTTCATTTGACTCTGCCTTTTCTTATATCTAATTCTTTTCTGCTTTTCACAGTTGAAGCCATTGATAAAGTGTGCTATTACTATATTGCTAGCTGTATTGTCTGATTATTAACTCATTTCTCAATGTCTTATAGTATAACTTTCATCTCTAGCACTCCACTGAAACTATCCTCCAATGTCACCCATGACAATGTACGTGCTTTATCCCACGGGAATTTCTCCTTCCCCAGATCTCATGCTATTTTGCTTCTCTGAGGTTTTTGTGTTGACCATCTCCTGCTTTAAATATTATTTCTTTGAGCCTTAAGCCATAATACTGTTCTAATTCTCCTCCTACCTAACCAGCCTACTCTTCTTTGACTTCTTCCCTGAATTCTTTTCTTCTCCCCATCCATGAAATAGAGGTGGCGTTTCTCTTCTTGATTCCATGTTCTTCTTTCTCTACATTGTCTCCACTCCCATGTCACTTTTGTACAGATGATTCACAAATTTCTATCTTTAGCCTTGCATCTCTGGAACTAAAATTCTTGTTTTTCAGTTGTCTGTCAGATACTATTTCCTGGATGTCCTGCTGACATGTCAAAATCATTAGATTTAATACCAAACTCATGATTTCTCCCCTCCCCCCCAGATAGTCCATTCTTTACCTAATTCTGTCTGGGTTATCACTATTCTTTTCATCTCCTGGGCTTAGAAAATGGTTAGAGAAATCTTTCATTCCTGTCACATTTTTCTTTCCAAATTCTTTCTCACTTATCCCTTATTTTCCAGTCTTAGTCTGTCTCTCCCGGTTTGTACCACTTTTGTAGTATTTGTCTTCCAAGTGGTTTATCCAACCATAGGCTCACTTTCATATAATCCATTCCACCCACCTTACTCTAAATTAAATAGGTTAGCCTATTTAATTCACCAGTGCCATGTCATTACCTAGCTCAAAAGCCTTAAGTAACTACCAAAAATGAAAAGGATTAACCCCAAACTCCTTACTCTTGTGGTAAAAAAAAAAAAAAAAAAAAGAAAGAAAAGAAAAGCCTGGAGAATCCAGTGGGGTTGTTCTGGATCTGACTTTTGTTCTATGACTAGTTTTATAAACATGGTGAAATCACTAGTTACCAGGTAAAAGGTCTATTTCCTCTAAAATGTAGCACTAGCAAAAGAAAAATAACCCAAAGAGACTTTTCCAAAAGAGGAGAACCAAATGGCCAATAAAAGCCGAATAGATGCTCGATCACAATGCAATAGCACTACATACCACCAGAAAAGATCAAATGAAAAAGGTAGACAATGTTGTATTTTGTCAGGGCTGTGCAGCAACAAGAATTTTTATATACCGCTTGTCCATGAGCAACAATTCTGTTCCTAGGTATACAGTCAACAGACATGTTTGCATATACTCACCAAAGGGCGTGTACAAGCATGTCCACAACAGTACTATTCAAATTAGCCAAAAACTTGAAACTACGCCTAAACCATAGAATGGGTAAATAAATTATGGCACATTTACAAATGAAATAGAATTCAGCAGCAAGAATGAACAAATTACATGACTCAGATGAATCTCACAAACATGATGACAGAGGCCAGACATGTCAGATTATATGCCGTATGATTTGATTTCTAGAATCTGCAAAAACAGGGAAAATTCGTCTGTGCTGTGGTTACCCTTGCGGGGGTACTGCCTGGAAGAAGCAGAGGCAGTTCTGTGGTGGTGGTAAGTTCTTTCTCTTGGTCTCGCGGCTGGATGCACAGGCGTGTTCAGTTTGTGAAAATTTACTGAGCTGCACACCTACGATATGTATGCTTCTGGTGTATATATTATGCTTTAACAAAAGATTTAAAAATGGGGACTTGGGGGAGCTGTTGACGGTGGCAGCAGCGTAGTAATCAATTTCCCCAAATGATATGAAAAACCTTTATATCTATGAAAAGTCTAGGAAAACCACTTCTCAACATTAAAGTCAAAGAATGCTGAAACTGTAAAACCACTGTGAGTAAAAGCAGAGATGCCTGCAACTACCAGAGCCGTGGAACACGTGCTCCCTTCTCACCCCACGGGACTTTGTGGCAGGCAAAGGCAGACCCAGAAAAATCGTGGGGACACAAAGGAGGGACACAAGTGAAGGGGCTTGTGGGTGAGTCGGAGTGACCACTGGAAAGATGACATCCACCCTAAATCTGGAAATCCTAAAAAGGTAGTCAGGCAGATCAGAGCACGACAGCAGAGAAGGGATTTTTTCAGTGTTCAGGTCTTAAAGGACCAGACGTGCTATTTAAAGGGACAGACTCTATTTAAAGGGAAAACCTGATTTAAAAGGACAGGCATGATTTAAAAGGATAGGCTTCCGGGGAAAAAATCTTCTGGGGAAGAAAAAGGCAAAAGGGAAGGAAGATGCAGCCTTTGGAAATCAGCTGGTAAAGGGGGAAAGAAGAAAAAGGGAGAAATTTCACGTCCTGTAAGGTAAAAGAGAACCCAAAAACTGGAAGCCTCCATATCACCACCAAAACAAACAGTCCAACAAAACTCCACTAAAGTAACTGGACATTTCTAAACAGAAAAGGAATTAAACTAGGAATCTTCTAAAACACTGCAATATCATAAATATGAACAAAAGGAAAGGAAAGTTTATGGAGAAATATTTCAGAAAATCAGGAAATGAATTTGCATGCAAATCAACTGAGGAAAATTCCCTTCCTGAAAAACAACCATGAAGAGGAAGAAAATTGTAAGTCTACACTCCAAAAAGAATGAAGTAGACTGAAACAAACATCTGAGGATACAAAAAACCACCTGAAATCTGAAATCCAAAAACTGAAAGCAGAAATGGACCAAAAAAAAAAAAAATAATAAAAATAAATAAATAAAATAAAGAGAGAGAAAAGAAAAAAGAGTTAAACTCAGGAAAGAAATGGAAAAAAAAGACAAAATTATCTCAGAAATGAGGAACCAATTACAAGATGCACAAGGGAGAATGGACCACATGAAAATTTAACGAGTGGCAGGAAAACAACCAAGGGAGTGGAAATGAATGAAGAAAAAAGTAAAAAGGCTCAGAAAGTAGTAGAAATGGAAGACAGGTAAAGAAAGAGTAAGATTTATGTTATCTGAGTTCCTGAAGAAGAAAAATAAAATGATGGAGCAGAGCTAATATTTAAAACTATAATCCAAGAGAACTTCCAGAAGTAGAAAAAGACTTAAATCAACACATTGAAAAGGCTCATCTGGTAAAATTAACCCAGAACTAGCAATTCTCAGACAGAGTCGGGTCCAACTATTAGTTCTCAAGAAATAAAGATAAAATCCTCAAGGTCTCTCTGTAGGCAAAAAGATAAATTATTTACAAAGACAAAAGAGTTAGATCAGCATCAGACTTTCAAAATCAATGTACAAAGCAAGGTAACAATGGATATTTTTGTATTCCTGTAAATTTCCTTGAGCGTGGTGCTGGGATGTAGTTAAGTCACTTAGAAGCAGTCAGATCCTTTCCAATCTTGCTTTTATAATTTGTTAGGTGGGTCTGGAGTGGTGCTCAGTCTGGGGCTAATTATTGCCCACTATTGAGGCAAGAGCTTCCAGAAGACTTTCCCTAACGCCCTGTGAGTTTTTCCAGTTTGGCTGGGGGGAACAGGCCCTATCCTCTGCTCTTGTGTGAGTGCGGCTTCCTCTAATCCCTTTGGATGGTCCGTCCCTTTGTCTTGGGTAGTTCTTCATCATGCACTGATCTGTACTCTGCTGAATACTTGAGGGGGACCCTCTGCAGATTTCTGGGTTCCCCCTCTGTGCAGCCCTCTCTGCTCTAGCATTCTATCCGATGAACTCTAGCTGCCTTGGTCTCCCCAGACTCTCAGTCCTGTCCCCTCAGCTCAGAGCATCCCCCAGCTTGGCCTCAGTTACTCCTCCCTGTGTCATGGCCTGGAAATTCTCTCAAGGCAGTAAGTCCAGAAAACTGTAGAGCTCATTTCATTTCCTTCCTGTCTCTCGGAGATCACTGTCATTCATTGCCTGATGTCCAGGGTCTTGACAACTGTTGTTCCATGTATTGTTCCAATGTTGATTTTCTGGCTTTGGAAATCATACTATGGTTATGTAAGATGCTAACATCAAGGAAACATCAATTTTCTGTGTCTAAAATTAATTTAAAATAAAAAAAATATTTTAAAATGAGGGGTTTAACTTGATAATTTTAAAGTTATTTAAAGCACCTAGATTCTCCTTAGGCATATTAGCCTTCCATATAAGTCTCATAATTGAGAATGTTTTCAAATTTTTATCTCTGCTTATGCATTCAGAAAAATGCCATTCTTCATATAATTTTCTCCTTTGCATATTCTGTCAGCACCTTCTCACCTTGAGGCCCAGCTCGAACACCACCTCTTCTACGGAGTCTTAAATAATCACCCAAGTTGGAAGAGATTTAACTTTATGTAAACACTAGAAACATTTCACTTATATCACTGTGTGGAATGTAAGACTGCGATTTTAATAAGTACAAGGGGTACATATGTGAATGGTCTCTGTAGTCAGCTCTTTTACACATATTTGGATTGAGCCCTGAGTCTGGAAGAAAGGATTAGATTTGGAAGGACAGAAAGAAGGAAAGAAGACATTTCAGGTGAGGATATTATCATGGGGAAAGGCATGATACAGAAATAAGTATGGCAGAAGCAGGGATAAGGAATGCTGAGGAGAGGACTTCTATTGGGTTGTAATCCCATCTCCTTAGATGGAATATTGCAAAGGAAATTCTGATTTGGAACAGGAACAGAGAGATTTTGGATTTGTTGGCTATGTAACCTCAGAAAGCCACTTAACTATCTCTGAGCCTCAATGTGTTCTGTGAAATATAAATTATAGAACATACTCCATAGGATATTTGTGAAAAACAATGATTAAAGTATAAGCTAAAGTACTTTGGCACCTAAAAGATGATGCATGGTTTATTTTCCTTAACTTTGGTTTTACATCTAGAATAAAATGTTTGTAAAATGACTTGCTTTAACAAAATGAGTAAGTCGTTGAGCCTTGTTTGAAGACAGGTATTTCCTTGGAGTATCTGATGGTAGCAAGGTGCCTGTGAAGATTAAAATTCTCTTTTCTCTGTCCCTCTTCTTCTTTAGTAAATGAAGAACTAAGAAATCGCCCTAGAATAGTTGATAGTAACCACTCCCTGACTAAGGACAGTGAGTAGAAGCATCTTGAAAATGCTTGGTGTCTTCCTTGGAACAGTATTCAATTTTGGGTCATGAAATGCAGTCTTTTTTAGAAGAGTGGGTGAGGCTGCCCCAAGAGTCATCAGAGGTAGGGGTAAGAGAAGTTGCACCCCTATCCAGGGAAATGAAATGTCACAGAGCTCTTTGTATTTTAAAGGATTAAAAAGAGAACCTGCCCAATACCTATGGCAAATCCCTGGGGATCACGATGGAAAATGGGGGTCCTGGAACTAGCTGGCACAGCAAGATGGTTGCGGGTGTGGATCACAAGAGCCGAGCATGCAGAGCCACACCTCTATGGTCCAAAGGTGAGGCCCCTGGTCAATCCAGTGCTCAAACTGTGGGATTATCTTCTGTTGAAGAGCTGTGCCATGTGCCTCATGCTGGAATTTGGATCAGAGAGGAATCATCGCCAGGTAGATTAGCATCCTCAGAGACCACGAAGAACCAATCTTCAACAGTGACACTGTGTGGCAGCAAGAAGCAATGGCATCAGTGCATTGGACTGTTCCCATTCTTTTCCTGCTTGACTCTGTGTCTAGACTCTCTCCTCCAACCCAAAAAGATTTGGGATGGCATAAGTCCAGTGGTGTGCTGACAAATGTTCAACAACTGGCTCTCTGAAAAAAGAAATAAAGCCCTCATTTATAGCATTTCCAATCTCGTGGTGTAAATACTCCTGCCGTGGCTGATTTCAAGGTACCAATATGGTGTCACTGAACATGGTGCTGAGAAGGGATGTTAGACAATATTTCCACCACACAGATACAATAGACATACACAACCTCGAAAGCATATAGAATGGTGAAATGTAGTACAAGACTTAGGAAGTGGTGAATTCTGAGTATTAATTACCTTTGTTTTTAATATAGTTTACATAGTTTAATTTTGAATAATGGGTATATTTGGTAACTGCCTTGAAAAATTCCCCAAAACTTAACAATTAGCCCTCATGAGCTGATGAGAGCTTGCTCCAGCACATTACTGGATAACTGCATAAAGATTTAGAATGGGAGGAACCTCAAAGTTGAGATAATGGCTTGAGACAAAATTGGAAAAATGCCTGATATAATGTATCCTGGGTTTGTGGAGTATTCATATAGGTTGTACAGTGCTGAGTCCAAAATCTCCCAAACCTGGGACAAAATAGTGAAAAAAGGATATGGCTTTGAGGGTTTGATGATGTCAGGAGTCTAGATGTACTTTTTTCTTAAGTTCTGAGTGTTCAGAATCCTTGAGCATTTAGAAGAGTTGGATTGCCTCCCTCATTGGAATGAGGTTTTTTATTATCAGAGTTCCTATCCTGTTTATTCAGACTGTTTTTCTGTGAAGGAGACACGGCAATGCATATTTTTGTTATGGCTAGTGTCATTGCTTCCTTAGGACAGTGGCCAGAGAGATAAATTAACTGAGTTGACCGAGCTGGAGCCAGTGACATACCCGTTCAATCCCATGTTGTTCTGTTTATTCCTTCTTTCACTCAGTCAACAAAGAGCCATGGAACCCTTGCTATGTGCCAGGAATTGTATTAGCATCAGGAACATTAAGATGAATAAGACATGAACTGTGCCCTCGGGGGCTGGCAGTGTCCCATGCAAACTCCATTTACCTTGTACAGGAACTGGCACCCCCGGGAAGCAGATGTGAAGTAATGGAAATGTTTTTACGGAAAAGGCTCTTGGTTTGGGTTGCCATTGTGGTCCTATCAGATCATTGTGTTTTCAACTTTAGAATTCAAATGTCCTACTGTCCTCAATATCAAACTTCCCTTCACTCTATCGCAGTGAGCTTTCTAGGACTCCTCTTAAAATGCTAACCCTCCCAGGAGTATTTGGAGCAGGTATGAACTAAGTTTTCAGAGGTTAGCCAACCAGGCTATGAAGAAGTGGGGCAAAGGAGGAGGCCAAGATGAGGGCTGAGTCTGGAGCAAGGAGCAAAGTCTGGGAAGGGCAGACCCAGACCAGGTACTTTGAAATTAGCCATGGTGGGAGTATGGGGGCCTTGGGTGGTTATGGACCACAAGAGGGTGCTGGAGGAGTGTGAGGGGATGGGAGAAGAAGAGTGGAGAGACTGGGAAGAAATTTGCCCAGTTCTCATTGTTACCTAACTCAGGTTTTGCTTTGGGTTAATCAAGGCAATATGATGACTGATTAAGATATGCTTTGAAACTTACAAGACGTGTTCAAAGCCCTGAGTTTTTATTTATAAACTTCATGGCCTCAGACAAGTTACTTAACCCTTTTGAACCTTTATTTCTTCAGACACAAAATGGGAGTAATAATACCTGGGTAAGGATTACTGTAAGAATTAAATTAGGGTATCTCTATAAAGTGTCCAGTATGGTGTCTAATTCATACTATAAGCTCAATTAACGTTTGTTCCATTCTTCTCTACACATTCAAAAGGACAAGCATTGAGGCATAAAAACTAGCCTTGAATCCTCCACAGTACCATCTAGCAGCTATCCATGTAAGTAATTGTGTGGATAAAATCAACTCTTCACTTGGCTAGGATGGCTGCTTGGTCAAGTGGTTACTAGCTGAAATGAGTTACTTGCCATTGCTTCCACTGAAAAGGACATCCTGATTATGGTACCCTGTGAGTTTCCTGATTAAATAAATCTAAATGATTATTTTCATGACAGTAATCCTCTATTTCCCCAGGTATAAGAGGTAGAGAGGTAGATTTGGACTGAGTAAAACATAGCAGAGATTTTCCAATTATTACTGTTTTCTGAAAGTACAATGCACTGAAATGAGTTCAGAGTCCTGGCTGTGTTCAAGGAGAAGTTGGGTTCCCACTTATCCGAAATGGAACAGAGAGTTCATCCAAATTATTTGCCAACTATGATGTTTCTTAGATGGATAATTTGGGATTTATAAGATCCAAAGGAGGGAAGTCTAGCTTTCTGTTGAAAAAGTCTTTCTATTAAGTAAAAAAATGTTATAAATAGCCAATTTTCAGCCAATGGGTAATATTTTTGGAATGCTTATGAAGAATCTAGGTTGTCATCTTTGAAATATGTGAACATTGGTGAGAAAAAAACATTTCTTCAAGTATTATGAAAAATTTCTGATGTTTCAATAACTTAGCCATGGCTAAACATTTTTGACTTTGCTTCTGATTTACTTCACTCCTGGGTTCACCCAGAAGGCAGGTATAAGATACTTTGGTTCTCTATAAAATTTCCATAGTGTCCAGTATAAGGAATCAGGAAAAGATAGTGGAAAGATAATTGGACTATAAATCAAGAATTTTGAAATTATGTCTTGGCTCAGTCTTTGGGAAATCTCTTAATGTGGCTACCTCACCTGTAAATATTACCTACTGTAAATAATAATGAAGATTTCTCTACTATCTTACCCAATAGGATCACTGTGGGGTCAGATGGGCAAGTCTATATGGAAACACTGTAAATTGGCCGGAGCTGTACAAATGGTGGTTGCTATTATTTCAGCTTCACACATTCGATAACTTAGCAACTAAACAAATATTATCTTTTAACAATGCCCCAGAAAGATGGTTTGGTTTTATCTCTTCTATTTTATTGATTTCCATTCTTATCTTTACTATTTACTTCCTTCTGCTTGCTGTGGGTGTAATTTGCTCTTCTGTTTCTAGTTTATTAGGGTGGACACTTAGGTCATTGATTTGAGACCTCTCTTCTCTTCTAATGAAAACATTTAATGCTGTAGATCTCCTTTTAAACACTGTTGGACCTGCATCACATTAATTTTGACATATTGTGTTATCATTTTCATTCAATACAAAATATTTTCTAATTGCCCTTGTATTTTTTAACTCAAAATTTGTTGTTTAATTTTCAAACATTTGAGAATTTTCCAGATATCTTTCTGTTATTGATTTCTAGTTTAATTTCATTGCAGTTGTAGAACATACCTTGCATTTTTTTCAATCCTTTTAAATTTGTTGAGTTTTTTTACCTGCTGAGAATATGGTCTCTCTTGGTGAATTCTTTTCATATACTTGAAAAGAATGTATATTCTGCTGTTGTTGGGTGAAGTGTTTTATAGTGTCAATTAGGTCAAGTTAGTTTATAATATTATTCAGATTTTCTGTATCTATATTGATTTTCTGTATACTCGTTCTATCAATTACTGATAGGAGAATGCTGAATTTTCCAACTTCAACATCAACTTGTGGATTTGTTTATTTTTCATTTGGACCTATTAGTTTTTGCTTCATCTATTTGGAAACTCTTATATTAGGTGCATATTTCTTAGGACTATTAGGTCTTCTTGGTGGATTGTATCCTTTTATTGTTATGTAATATAGTTCTTCATATCTTGTAATATTCCTTGTTTTGAAGTCTATCTTGTCTGATCTAGCTTTTTTTTGATTTGGTTTATCTTTTACTTTTAACTTATCTTTATATATAAAGTGAGTTTTTTGTAGACTGCATAGAGTTGGGTCTTGCTATTTTTCTGATTTGACAATCTCTGCCTTCTGATGGGGACAGTTAAACCGCATTGTCACTTAACATAATTATTGATATGGTTGGATTTAAATATATTATCTTGCTACTTGTTTTCTATTTGTCATCTGTTTTTGTTTCTTGTTTTCACTATTTCTGCCTTCTTTTGCATTATTTATTTTTTCTGTGATTCCACTATCGGATTATTAGTTACACCCTTTTTTAATTTAAGTGGTTGATGTAGAGTTTTGAAAACATACCTTATCTTATTATGGTCTACCTTTGAATAATATTATACCACTTCCTCTATACAGTCATGCAGTACATAACGATGTTTAGGTCAATGAAGGACCTCATATATGGAGGTGGTCCCATAAGATTAGTACCATAGAGACTAGGTGTGTAGTAGGCTATACCATCTATATTTGTGTAAGTACACTCTATGATGTTCGCACAACAATGAAATTGCCTAATGACACATTTCTCAGAATGTATCCCTGTCATTAAGCAATATATGACTGTGGTATAAATCTTACAACATATACTTTCATTTTTTTCTCTCCCATCTTTTGTGTTATTTTTGTCATATATTTTACTTCTACATATGCTATAAACTCCACAATATATTGACACAGTCAATTTTCTTTTAAAGAGACTAAAAATAAGAAAAAAAACCTTTTATATGTACTCTGATTTTACCAATCTCATTCCTCTCCATTTCTTTTTTGTGGATCCAAATTTCTCCAGGAGGATAATCTTTTATTATCCTCCTTTTTCCTGCAGAACTTTCCTTAATGCTCCTTTTAATGCAGGTCTTCTGGCAATAAATTTTCTCAGCTTTTTTTTTTCAGAAATGTTTTTATTTTGCCTTTATTTATAAAAGATGTTTTTGCTGGGTGTTGAATTCTAGGTTGAAATTTTTTCTTTCAGCATTTTAAAGATGTCACTCTCTTGTCTTCCATCTTGTGTAATTTCTGATCAGAAGACTGCTGTAATTCTTATCTTTGTACCTTTGTATCTAATGTTTCTTTTTTCTCTAGCTGCCTCCAAAATTTTCCCTTTATCTTTGATTTCAGCAGTTTGAGTATGATGTGTCTAGGGGTGTGTGTGTGTGTGTGTGTGTGTATTTGTGTGTACTTATCCTGCTTGTGTTTCTCTGTGCTTCCTAGATCTGGTGTGTTATCTTTCATTAGCTATGGAAAATTCTCTGCCATAATCTATTCAAATATTTCTTCTGCAGTGTTCTTTCTCTGTTTTTCTTCTGGAATTTCAATTATATGTATGTTAGACAGTTGGATATGCAGGCACAGTTTGTTTTTTTCTTTTACTTTTGTTTTTTTTTTTTTTTGGTGAGGAAGATTGATGCTGAACTAACATCTGTGCCAATCTTCCTCTATTTTGTATATGGGTCACTGCCACAGCATGGCTTGATGAGTGATGTAGATCCATGCCTGGGATCTGAACACATGAACCCTGGGCCACTGAAGCGGAGAGCATGAACTTAACAACTATGCCACCGGGCCAGCCCCTCAACCACAGTTGTTTAATGCTGTGTTCTGTTTTTTTCCTTTATTCTGTTTTAATTTGGATAATTTCTTGTGACTTATCTTCAAGTTTACTTATTCTTTCCTAAATTATGTCCCATTGCAAGAATTTTTTATTTTCAAATTTATTCTGAAATTTTTATTTCAGATTTACTGAAGATAAGTACAACAGATTCTAAACTCAACTCATATCATGCTTTTTTATTTCTAGCTTTTTCACTTGACTTTTTTTATAGTTTTCATTGCCCTGCTGTAATTTCCATCTGTTCATGCATATTATCCACCCATTTTACTAGATTATCTAACACATTAATCCCGGTTATTTTTAATATCCCATCTAATAGTGCTAGCATCCAGATCATCTCTGGGTCTTGTTCTATTGATTGCTTTATCTCTTGATAGTGGTTGGCTTTGTCTTGTTATTTTGTGTGTCTCGTTATTTCCTGATTGACTGACAGACATTATGTGTAGAAGAATAGTGAGTCTGTTAGTATGGGGATTTGAGTTAGTATTATTGGTAGATAAGCTGAGTTTAGGTTTTGTTGTCTCTGTATTTGCCTTCAGTACACCATAGACTTCAAATTCCTTCAGTGGTGGACTGCTGCTACCTTGTGCTTAATAGGGTGCCTGGGGTGCTGAGGGTTTTTCTCAGTGTTTATGCTTCACTATCAGCCTTTTATAGGCTCTGCACATTTGCATCACAGATGGGGTCTGTTCACACTCTTGTCCTTATCCCCTCAGATATAGACTGCCGTTGCTTGTTATTTGGTGTGAGGCTTGTGGTGGTCGTGGCAGGGAAGATTCTTTGTTCTTCTAGTCCAGCTTTAGTCTTAGGTAGGTCCGTGGCCTTGGGCCTCAGTGGTGGCACTTTCTCAGTATTCCTGTCCTGTCTCCCATTGCAGCCAAGGGGCTCTTGTGTGAGACATATTTTTCTCCATTGCTACTTCAGTGGTAACAGAATGCTGCTTTGTATCAAAGCAGGATTCTGGGCCACAGAAGTTTTCTTACCCCTCCTGCAGTAGCAGAGAGCTTTTGCTTCTCTCTCTTCTCGAGAAGCAGGGATCTTTGCCAGGGTTCTGAGAGAGGGAGTGTTTCCTGCTTTTCTCCCCAGCAGCTTTAGGGTTTTGCTTCACATGAAAGAAGAGTCTAGTAAATGGGTGAGACTGCGTGCTTGTATCATCACAGCAGCAGATGTCCACAACCAGAACATTGGCACCACTGAAGGGGATGCACTCAAGTTTCCTCTCCTGCTCCCAATCTTTCTCAAGAGTACCTGGTAAAGGTCCATTTTGTAGATTCTGCTTGTATGTGGGGTTCCAGGGATTCTGTGCTGTTTCACTGACCCACACTTGACCTATAAGAATTTGTTAAAATTTTAGTTGTTTTCTTCTTAATTACTTTTATGGCAGTTGCTTCTTCCATTTGTTCTCTGCCGTGAGGGAATAGTTTGTGTGTTCTGTTTCTCCTTGGAGAGGTTTATTAGTCATTGGAATTTAGTTCATTTGGTTGCTTTGTGCTTTCAGTTCTCTTGATGGGCTCAAGAAAAGTTATAATTGTATAGATTATTTGGCATTTTCTCATTGCTAGGGTGGGATCAATATTCTCTTGTGGCTTTCTATATCGGAAATGGAAGTGGAACTAGAAGAGAGTTTAGTAAAGGAACTATCTATATGAATGCAGATAGAATATATGGAAACACAAGGGATAATTCAGCACTGTGAGAATAGTAATAGCAGAGCACTGCCATATCCTGTTATAGCTAGAATTGTGTCTCTTGAAAAGATATGTTGAAATCCTAATCCTTGGTTCCTATGAATATGATTTTATTTGGAAAGATAATCTTTGCAAATGTGACCAAGTCAAGATGGAGTCATTAAGGTGGGCCCTAATCCAATATGACTGGCATTCTTATAAGAAAAGAGAAGAGACACAGACAGAGACACAGGGAGGGCACATGTGACAATGAACGGAAAGATTGGAGTGTACATCGATAAACCAAGGAATGCCAAGGATTGCCAGCAAACACCAGAAGCTAGAAGGGGGCAAGAAGGGATCCTCCCGTAGACCCATTAAAGAGATCATGGCCAAGCGAGCACCTTGATTTTAAACTTCTAGAATCCAGAACTGTGAAACAAATTTCTGTTGTTTTAAGCCACTCAATTTATGGTAATTTGTTAAGGCAGCCCTAGGAAACTAATACACACCCTTAGGCCTGAAGGAGCAAAGGGAGGGAGACAGAAAGACCTATGTGGAGCTGTGAACTCAGAGTGACACCCACACAGAACGGAGCCTAGAGAATAAATATCCTGACCTCTCTTTCTTCTGTCCCTTCATACTCCTGCTGGGGCTCCCTTTGGTAAACTCAACTGGAAGCCAGAGGGCAAGGGAGCTGGTTTAGGTAGGCCATGCATGTTAGCCTCCTGTGTCAGAGAGCAGGGTGGGGAAGTCTGGATGGAAGACTCGAAGAGCAAAAGGAAGATAGCCACTCCAGCAGGGCTTTGTATAATAGACAATGTAACTTTGAATTTGTTTCTGGTAGGTGGCATGGGGTCAGTAGAAAGATCACAGAGTTAGCAGATCTGTGGTTTTGTGCCAACTCTGTGCTGACTCACTGTGACTTTGAATATTTCACTTAACCTTTCTGATCCCCTATTTCCTCATCTGTAGGAAGGGGTTAGACTAGGTGACCTCTATGGTCTCTTCTAGGCCTTGTGTTGTGTATATGGGAACGAGTAATCTTAGACAAAAAGGGTTCTAAAATAAATTTTCTGAGGTCCATAACTTGAAGCTTTTATGATTTTGAGCCAGGTTTGGTGAAGAAAACTATCATTTTTGTTGATAATGATTATACTTTTACTTGATTTGTCTTCATAATTAAAAAAAAGTGTTTTTGTATCTACAATCTCTTTTTAATGTAGCAGTTCTGCGAAGGTTTTGTTACTTAAGGGTAAAATTCTTTGTGTGTGTTTATAGTCCAAGTGGTCCATCTAAGACAAAAGCTGAATTTCTTAGTAATGCCATTTGCCTTTGTCAAAGAACTCACCACTTCATCACTTATTATTGTTATTATTATTTTTACAGTTTTTTCAGTTACTCTTTCAGCATAGAGTTGGTGAGAAAGCAAGAGAGAGAAAGTTTTTAGGTTTTCCGTATTCTCTAGTTACTAAGCAGCCAAAGGGTTGCTTGCTGCTTTTCTTTTAGTCTTCGAAGTCAAAGGTGAAATGTGCTTTATACTCTCTATTCTTCCACATGGGCTACAGAATTCTTGGTGTGGTGATGCCTGATATCGTTTATCCAGATGCCAAAGTTGGCTTTGAGCAAAGGCAAAGGCTGACGGTCCAGTAATATTACTTATCACAGATGAACCAGATGGAATCAGTTTTCAAATATCCTGGTGTCTGCAAGGTGAGTTTTCCCTTTGTGTGAGGCCCAACTTAATTCATAGCTCATTCACAAAGCCTTCTTATTATACCATTTTTTTTCTGCTTTCAAAATATTCTCAGTAGTTTATCATAGACAACCTTCTGATGTCAATTCATTTCTCAAGACAGGAATCAAAAGGACTTCCAATATGGTGACATGGGGAAGGGGACATTTATTTAGGGACAAACGAAGCAACCAAATTCATGACAGACACAAACTCATAAGAATATACGACTAACATTCTTTTTTTGCATGTGTATAACAGAACTGTAATACATGGATGTAAATTGGATGACTGTGTCATCCGAGATACTTTTGTAGGAAGCAATAGGGCAAGAAATGTTGGCACAAGATATGGGGAAAGAATGAGAGTAAGGATGGAAACAAGAGAATAAGAGAAGGTGGTACTGTTTTATGTAAGTTCACTTTTCTTAACCTAGCCCACCTCTTAGGAACTTGGCAACGGCTGGTCTGATATGGAGTAGTGAATTGCAAACTAGCCAACGTGAGTCAATGACTGCAGAAGTAGGCATTGAGGCAAAGGGAAGCAAAGATTCAGAGAGCCCACTGGCGGCAGCAGGGAGAGAGTCTGTCCTTTGGAGAGGGTCTTGTGTTCGCCTCCTAGAAGTGTGTTTGGAATGTCAGGAGAAGGAAGGAAGTCCCAAGCAACCTGGGGTCCATAGACCAAGGGGTCTGTGGGTAGACCTGTATTTTCATGTATTTCTTTCTTTTGTAATCCTATGTATGTTAAGACCATTATTCTGTCAAAGAGATAGAAAAGAAGGTTAAGAATTCCTGAATTAGAAGACTAATAAAGAGGTACCAAGGTGACTGATGTCAGTGCATTTACTAGATCCCACGCCAGCAGATAAACTGAGGCCTGAATCAACAGGCTGCACACACTTCAAGGTCATCATGTAGGAAAAGTAAAGAGCTGGTAAAGGTTGAAGTAGCCCAGGAAATGCCAGCGTGTTGCATAGCCCCGACACCCTCACGATGGGATATATGCACGACATAAATTTTTTGTTATTTGAACTTAGTATGATTTCCTGGTAAGAGTTCCACCTGGTAAAGCTTGATACCTACTTCCTTTCTTACACCAAAATAAATTCCAGAAGGATCAAATGTTTAAATGTAAAAATATGGATCTATAAAAACACTAGAATAAAATTTTTATGCATTTAAAAAATGATCTTGGAATGAGTATGGCCCTTCTAAGCGTGATATCAAACTGAGAGCCATAAGGAAAAGGAAAAAAAGCATTGCCTGTATAAAAATAAAAAATTCTTCTTGAAAAAAATACCCCAAGGAAAGTCCAAAGACAGCCTGGAAAAAAAAAAAAGCAACACTTGAAACAAAAGGACTCATTATCCATAATACCCAAAGAGCTCCCAATAAAGAAAAGATAAAGGACAAAAATTCAGAGAAAAATGGGCATAAGACGTGAAGAGGGAGGTCACATAAAAAGGATAAAAACAGACTCTTGCTCACTGATAATGAAAGAAATACAAAATAAATGGATGATGAGCATTTTACCCCCATTGGATTGGCAAAGATTAAAAAGTTTGATAATCCCCTCAGTTGACTAAAATATATGCAAACAGATATCCTTGTTCACTGCTATTTGTGGGAGAACAAATTGGTACAAGTGTTTGAAGATAAATTTGGCAATATCTGTAAAAATCTAAAATGCTCAATTCCTTTGACTCACCATCTCTACTTTTATGAATTTATTTCGTAGATAAACTCACATAAATTTGCAAAGTTAGGTGTACGGCATTTTCCATGCTGCTTTCTATTAATAACAAAACCAAACACGTAGACACTAAGAAATAGCCCAAATGCCCATCAAAAGGTGGCAGTGTACATTCACTATGGTACAATAATATGATGGTTTACAGCTATTAAAATGAGGTAGATATATATGTGTTAATATGGAAAGTGGTCTAACGTACATTAAATTAAAAAACAAGTTGCAGAATAGTATCTATAGAATGATCCTATTTGTGTTAAAAAAAATTCAGAATATTTACAACACATAAAGCTGTTATAGTGTTTACCCTGGTGGTGTAAAATGGTAGGTTGAGGTGGAGGATGGGAGGAGAGTGGGGGAAGGCTAAACAATTGGAAAATCTTCCCACCCACTCCCACTTGATAGCCTTCTCCACAGTTATTTTTTAAATTAAATTAAAAAAAATAATTTAAAAAATCTCCACAGTTGATTTTTAAAATTAAATTTATGAACTATTTTGAAAAACATTAAAAAAGTTTTATAAAGAGGGATTACTTACCAACAAAAAAATGAATACCTGCTTCTTATATTAGATATTCCCACTTGTATGATGTTGAGAGGCTGGGGAGGGACAGATTAAGGTAAAGCTGGTGGCTTTGAGTAATGGCCACTAGGCCCACCTCAGATCTTGCATTTTTGGAGAAGGATAGACTAGTGTTCAAGAAGCAGGCTCTTGATGTCATTGAGGTTTTGATAGAATCTCAGCTCTACTATTTATTAGCTGTGTCACCTGGACAAGTTACTTCAACTTTCAGGGAGAGAAATGATAGAGGCCACCTGAACAATGGACATAGCACAGACAGCAAAGTAAATCTGCACTATTTGGGCTAATTCAGTGGAAAACGGAAGAATTTGTTGTGCGTTTATCGTTTTCAAGGTGCTTTTAGTAGCATTATCTTATTTGATTCCCAAACAGTACAGTGTAGTAGGCAAAGAAGGTAATTGCCTTTCTTGTTTTACAGGTAAACCTGGAATACAGAGAGGGGACTTGTTGAAGCTATGGAGGTAATAATAGGAAGACGATTGGATACTCCTGGCTCCTGTTTCAGACCCTTTCCGGCACATCTCAAAGCCCATAGAGCGCAGCATAAACAGAATGAGAAATTTCATGTGGTTAGAAGCCAGCACACTCTTCATAGGTAATTGGTGGGATGGTCTCCCACAGAGGCCATTACCAATTTTCCCTCAACTTTGTGCATTATGGGAATTCAGACAAATGAATGCCTCGAACAGGAAACAGGTTGGCATCTTGCATCTTGTTTCAGTTTGCCATTCTGTGATTTCCTGGACAGAGTTTGTTTCCATCTGGGGTCAGGGGTGTTTGACTTGATTGTGTCTGTGTTGAGTGGAAGCTGCTGTGTCCCCAGCACCAACATCCACTTTGGACTCAGAAGCATGTTTCTCTGGTCTAGGGTTATAGACTAGTTTGGGAATAAGGGCAGTGGTATAGACTGCATGTTTGTGTCCTTTCCAAATTGATATGTTGAAACCTCATCCCCAATGTGATAGTATTAGGAGAGGGGGCCTTTAGGAGGTGACGAGGTCATGAGGGTAAAGCCCTCATGAATGGGATTAGTGCCCGTATAAAAGAGACCCCAGGGAGTTCCATTGACCTTCCACCATGTGAGGCTGTAATGAGAAAATGGCTGTCTATGAACCAGGAAGCAGGCTCTTACCAGACACCAAATCTGCTGGCACTTTGATCTTGGGCTTCCCAACCATACGAAGTGTGAGAAATAAATTTGTGCTGTTATAAGCCACTCAGTCTATGGTATTTTTGTTAATGCAGCCTGAACTGACAAAGATAGGCAGCATAAGAGAACTTGAGAATTAATTTTCTGGAGATAGGATTGCAGCCAAAGAAGAGTGTATAGAAATGGGAAAAATGTCAGTGGCTTTTATGGTGGTGGTTATGTTTGTGTTACCTAGGAAAAAAGGAGTAAGAATTTGAGGATGTATCATGCGTTGATAAGTCTTTGAGACAGACCTACCTGAATCTTCCAGAGCAGAGAAAAAAATCCCCTCTATTTTCAGCATGAAGGGAAAGGAGAAAAGGCTGAATTAGCTTCTCATTCCATCCAAGCATCCTTTAAGCAGTTTTTGTCTAGCATCTGCAAGCTGACATAACGTTGATCCATTCAATCTGGTTCTAAATTGTTCTGTTAAATGCTAGACAACTTTTGTCACAGAAGCTGTCCCCCCTCCTTCAGAATGATTGTCTATAATTAAGGAGGAAACCAGAAAATAATAATAGGGTTCTCTTTTGCCTTTCTAATGGCTTTCTTATTAAGTATGTCTGAAAAAGCTACTGAGATGTTGATTTCCCACGTAACCAAAAGAAGTTAGCCATTATATAATTACTTCTTTTTAAAGACTACAAAGAGAAATGTATGAGAAACGCTTTCAATGGGCTAAAGACACCATGAAACACAAAGAAAAAATTCCTTTCCCAGAAAAAAAGCAATGAATGCATTAGTTATTAAAGAAATGTCTTTGTCGACAACCGTGAGGTGCCTGTGCCCATCATGTGTGGTGTGGTTGTTGGAGGTCTGATTGTGGCAGGAAGAGGAGGTCAGGAAGGAGGGAACATGGAAGAGGGCAGCAGGGCTGTGGGTGGTATAATGGTATCTGTGCCTTTTAATTAAGTCCTCACTTATGAAAAGAGTCCTCACTTATATTTTCTCTACTGGAGGAGACCAAGATGTTCACAAGCTGAGACTTGATTCAGATTCCTGGTGATGTCATTGCTGTTAGTCATATTTGTTGGGAAGGGGCGAGGTCCATGTTCTAAATGCCCAAAGTTTCAACTACCAACTTGTTACTATACTGGGGCCCTGAGGGATTGTGATAAATACATGGTGGGTTGGGTTCCCTTCCCCCTTCACTGCCTTCTTTCCTTTCCTCCTCCCTCCTCCCAGACAGAATAGAGAGAGTTTGTTAGTGTAACTACCCATTGAAGTTACTCAGTGAAAGGTGGCCAGTATTAACAAGAGCAAGATTTGTTTGTTTTGTAGATGTTTTATTCTGAAAAGCCTGAGGGCTAGAGATGCCTATGTAACCCAGAGGTTACTTTACGCCAAGGCCATATGCTATGAATGGTTGGGGATTAATTTCCAAATTGTTCTATAATTTTCTTTCTGGTGATCTGGGCTCCTCCCCTTCAGGTCTCCTTACCCCTGGACCCCATTATGATCCTTTCAGGTTGGGCGTGACTCCAGACCAAGAAAAGGAGGGTTGATCCAGGAGAGCTTTTGTGCTAGTCCAGGATAAACTTCACCCCCTCTACAGTGGCCGCACTTTCTTCTTGGAGTCCATTTTATGCTTTACTCATACAGGAGTAAATCCACCTTGAAGGTGGATTGATGAGCAGGGTGGAGGCAAGCTTGAAATGGCCTCAAGAAGTGGTGGTGTGGGACCAATGATTGTCTTGAAACATCTCCTTAGCATCTCAGATCACGTTGTAGTGGAAAGAGCCTGGACTGGAAGACCTGTATTATAGTCCTGGAATGAGCCATTTAACCTCCTCAAATCTCAATTTCTTTGTCCATAACGGGGTGAGGGAAGAGTAAATTATTTTGTATTTAATATTTCTTGTAGTTATTAGTAGTTTGCTTGTATTAATTATATGATAATGCTATATTAGAATCAGAAGAATATTTAGAGATCGTTGGCAATCCCATGGTCCAACTTCCTGTGAAGAAAGTTATCTTCTGTGCAACATCCCTAACAGGTGATCATCCAGTGACAGTTGGAACATTCCTAGGACTAGAAGCACATTGCCTCACAAGTGAACCATTTCAATTTTTTTAACAACTCCATCAAATGGTAAAATGTGCATCCCTGTAATATCCACTCATTGGTCTAATCCTTGCTGTTCCAGGAATCCCATTGTGATAGTTAATTTTATGTGTCAACTTGGGTAGGCCATGGTACCCAGATATTTGGTCAAACACCAGTCTAGATGTTGCTGTGAACGTATATTTTAGATGAAATTAACATTTAAATTAGTAAACTTTGAGTAAAGCAGGTTACCCTTCATAAAGTGGGTGGGCCTCATCCAATCAGTTGAAGGCCTAAAGAAAAATACAAACTGAGGTCCCTTCTGCCTCCAGACTGTCTTCATACTTGCGCTACAACATCAATTCTTCCCTGGATCTCCAACCTGGGGCCTATCCTGCAGATTTTGAACTTGTTATCTTCTACAATCACATAAGCCAATTCCTTAAAATCTCTCCCTTTCTCTCTCTCTCTCTCTCTCTCTAGTTATAGGTATAGATACATACAGAGTGTATTTCTCCGGAGAACCCTGTCTAATACACCCACAGGGCAATATGTCAGGCTTTCAAATATTTGAAGAAGGTCTTCGTATCATGCCATATTATGCTGGGTCCTGAGAATGGGTGGATGGTTTGATGGAGCTCTTTCTGGGCAAATAAGAGCAAACTCACCTCTGGATTCAGGAGGGGCAGAGATAAATGCCGACAGATTAAAGAGAAAATAAAGAACACTAGGTACTGAAGGTGTTAGACAGAGCTTTGCAACTACTAAATCCCCCTTTAACGAGAGGTGTTATGATGAATAAAGAAACACCAGGCCAGGAGAGACCATCATCCCCACCAGAGTCCTCTAACATTTGTTGAGCTTGTTGGGCTATCACAATATTTGCTTTCACGCTTGGGAGATAATTGGCACTTAGCTGTTACAGCAGCAGCAGTAGGAAAAAAAAAGCCACGAGGAAGAGGGTAGGTCTGGTTCTCATCTGCTAGATCCGGCACATGCCCATGTGAAGGAAAAATAACAGCTACGGGATGGCTCAGTGCCTGGACATCTGTTGTCACCCTGTCTGGTAGCTGTGCTTTCTTCCTCAAACATGAATGAGGTGACTGAGGGGGAACTGGAAAATCTTTGCAGTGTGAGAGCCAAGGACAGCGTCCCTGAGGCAGCACTGAAATCTGCCTGCGGCCTGATTCTTTGTGTGGGAGCTTATGTACTGTGGACACTTGTACCAGGATTGGGAACTGCGGCTGTTCTTCCTTGGTGGGCTCCCCCTGCCCCAGTTGTGTCTCTGGTACCAATACTCTGAGAATATGACAGAAAAACAATCAACTCAGAATCTGACAAGCCCACTGCCCAAGCACAACTGTTCTCAATTCTTTCAGTTTTTTATCCACCTGCAGACATACTTTAGTGTCATTATAATCAGTGAATGAATAGACTTTGTATTGTACGTTTGTTTCACTTAACACTCTATGCCAAACATGTTCTTATATTGTTTCTCTTCATCAGTACTATTTTATAGTTGTGGGATCATGGTATTTCAGAGCTGATGTACCGCAGTTAGGGTAACCATCCCTCATTGTTAAACATTTCCAATACTTATTATAAAAAAACCTCCAATGAATATCTTTTTGTGTATAGTTTTTTTCTTCTTTTCAATAATTTCCTTTAGCGTTTCCAGAGAGTGAGTCAAGACAGGTATTTTTATGTCTTGATATATATTGCTATATTGTCTCCTAAAAGGGTTTATACTGGTATAAATTACAAAAACGATGTGCAAATGTGTCACTTCTGTCAGAATGTTGACAGATTGGGTATTAATTATAATGAATATAAGATGATATTATAGTGCAGTTTTCTTTTCTTTTTTTCTTATTAACAAAGGTAACTGTTTTCCATATATTACGTACCAATTACATTTCTTCTTGTGTGTATTATCTGCCTGCTGGGGTCTATTAGGGTATTGATTTTTACAAATTAATTTAAATGAGCTCTTTATGTATTAGTCACAATTGATGGAAATATTTCTCAAGTGTATTATTTTTAATTTTATCTTTATTATTTCTTTTTGTGTAAAAGTTGAATTTTTTTCTTAATCTTAATGGGCTTTCCAATTCTTTATTATCTTATTAAGAAAAACCCTTTAATCAACCCTATATTGTCTTGCACTTGTTTTTTTGTTTTTATCTGTGACTTGAACTTGAATATTGCCTCACTTCTGAGAACATTTGGATATTCAAGTTTAGTTCTGGTTCAAAGTGGTTCTGGTTACTCCAAACTCAGCCGACCAACAAACCAAAAAATCCCAAAACAAGAATTGGCTCATTGTATTATTCAGAATATGCAATTAATAGGTCAGTTTCTGAACTGTTGAAATGTGGTTCATTGTTACATCGAGTCCTCGAAGTCCTTGAATGGCTTTAGTGTCTTTCATATGTACTCCATATGTATTCTCCATGAGGGGAAATATCTTTGAAGGCAGGGTTTATGTGCTCCATTTACTTAATGTTAAGTTCTCTCCCCTGCCTGAATAATTTCCAGCTGTATTGCCTGGGTTGCCCGTCCCCTGGTTACTGTCTGGGTCAAGGCTTGTCACTAGCCCTGAAGCAACCATTGGTTTAGAGCTTCCATTCTGGCCACTGGTTTGTGGCTTGCCTCCCTCCCACATGGCAGCTGTGAAGGTGGACAGAAACTCTGCCCCAACTTGCTGGGGTAGTGTTTGGCCTCCGCTTCTCTTCTGGGTTAAGGCCAAGTGTCTGCTATTCACAGCAAAAGTTGTGGTTAATTTGCAAGTGGGCTCCAGAATGGAAGGTTGGAAGACGCTGCCCTATAGTGTGTTCTGCTCACAGTGACTCTTTAGTAAGTGGTATCACTCATTCGTCGACAAACTGGGGATTCTTTTGTATCTTAGCCTGCAGACTTTCTTAGAACCCAATGGTAGAAGGACAGAGTGAGGCGGCAGGAGCTGTGGTCCAGACTGAAAATGGGCTCCTGAAGGGTGCTGTAGTTGAAGTGAAAATGTCCAGAGACTGTAGTAAGCAGGACCCAGCCCAGGCTGGAGTTAGTACCTAACATCTGGTGGGTGGAGACAAAGACTCTGGGTTCTCTGGGGTAAAATTAGTCATTGATGGGCAGGTTGCTGAGTCATTGTTGTTGACTGAGTGGGAAATGGGGAAAAGGAACATTTAGATGAGGTGAGATTCAAGGCACTGGAGGGAGCAGGACCCTACTACCAGGCATAAGGCTGTAAATTGGGGCCCAGATAAACAGTCTGGGTTCAGAAATTCTGACTTCCAGCAGGGAATTGGAAATCAATAGGAACCCAGGAACTTCACAGAAGTAGAAGTGGTTGAGCTGGAAGTCCACTGGAGATGTTGTTGGTGCTCATAGCAGCTCACCCAGGAACTCTGGACAGTAAGGCTAAAATTGCCTGCATGGGGTCTTACCCTGCTTCTCTGCCAGGCTGTCTGTCTTGCTGAACTGACCTGCTGGATTTTTTGGCAAAGACTCAGACTCAGACTCCTGGGAGAGAATTTCGGCTCCGAGCTTGTTAGGGGAAGCTTTAAGACCTGCCCTTCTTCCCAGACTAGATTATATGTCCTGTCTATGTATGCCTACAATACTCTGTGCAGATTTCTAACATTGCTCTTATATTTTTTTATCATCATCATCATCATGACTCAGTTTTCAAAGCAATGTTTAACTATGTACTATTTCTAACATACAGAAAAAAAGCAAAAAATAAAAGCAAATACCCATGTACCTAACATCTAGATTTAGTAAATGTTAATATTCTTTTTATTAGGTTTTATAAAGAAATAAAATACAGCTAAATCCCACCTCTCCATCACATCGCCTTCCCTTTTTCTCCAGACAGAGGTGAGCACATAATGATTCATCATTTTCGGGATGTGAGTCTCTGGAGCGTGTATTCTTGGAGGGTAGAAGCATACCTTATTCATCTTGAATTTTTAGCTAATAGCAGTGCCTGATGCAAGCTAGAGATAAATAAATATTCAAACAATGAAGGAATGACTGAATGGCAGAGATTGTTTGTTATTATTATTGAAGAATTAATAATTCTTCACTGTACCTAATGGGACTCTATAAATGTTTGATGAGTTGGGGAATTAAAAAAAAATCTTAGTCTCTTACTGAGAATAATTTTCCTAGTTTTTTCATGCTCCTTTCTCCCTCTTGTTGACTCATAGCATGCGTTTGCTTCTAGCTTTACAAAATGATAATGTTTAGGCATCTTTAGGCTTTGTAAATATGTGACATAGAAACATGATCTGCCTTGAGGAATTTACAGCATATATAAAGGACCACTTGGTGTCCTCAGAATTAATTGCAGATGTTACAGTTTGTTTCAGACTAATTTCCAAAGAGGAAGAGGGAAAAAAAGAATATGTGTGAAGGCATGTGATGTATCAAGGAAGAAATCAACTAAGTTAATGTCATTAGAAATTGCTTCTACTCAATATTTTGAATGGAAAATATTCTAGACTACTATTTCACATAATCTCTTGTCAAGAAATGCCAGCCCCAATAACTCGATACACACAGATGTGGAAACACACACACACACGTATACACACATAACCACATCCTTTGTTTATTTGTGTCTCTTCTTCAGTGTGTGGCTCCGTGAAATCTCCTGAGGGACTTCTAAGGACCTGGATATATAGTGGAGAAGAACTAGAATTTTAGCTTTTATTATGGGAAGTTTCTCATCATAAGTTAATACAACCAACCACACAACATGCATATTTTTCTGTGGGACACTTACAATGTCTTTTATGCTTCCATGTCTTTGTAACCACCTGTTTTCTTGAAGAATATTGATGTTTCCATACAGATATGGAGCAAAAAGTCTTGGTTTTATTCATTTTTCCCTCTGAATTAGTGATGCTTTTCAAAATGAGCACTGAACAGCAAATTATCATCCCATTAAGCACTTAAAATTGTAGACAGCTGAGCCAAACCTGCTACTCACTCATTTCCCTGGATATAGTCTAACAAGCCAGCTATAAATTCCAGATGATCAATTTGCTTAGCTGTGATGGTCATTTACAAAACCCAGTGTTTTGCTTCAAAGTCACTGAGAGGTAGTCTTGAATGCTTCAAGACTCAAGGCTATGCTTCAGGCACTCTCTGGCAAGAAGCCTTCTACTTGGGCTCTTGTGTTTTTCATGGTTTTGGTGTCCAGCCCCAGCAGTTCTTGGTATCAGAAAGGAGCCCTCCACTGTTGGTTCCACTGTCACCACATTTACCATTAGTACAACGTCTCTCCATATGAAATGCAATTGTTGTCCAGTACCTTTTGCACAATACAAGTGACCATGAGGACTAGGGATGCATGATCATATCCATTAACTCATTTATTAATTAATTCAACATTTACTGAGCACCCACTATGTTCCAGGCACTATGTCAAGTACTAAAGATTAAAAGATGAATGACGGGCTGGTCCCATGGCTTAGCAGTTAGGTTTAGCATGCTCTGCTTCAGCAGCCTGGATTTCGTTCCTGGGCGTGGACCTACACCACTCACTGGTGGTGGCCATGCTGTGGTGATGGCTCACATACAAAATAGAGGAAGATTGACACAGATGTTAGCTCAGGGTGAATCTTCCTCAGCAAAAAAAAAAAAAAAAAGGTGAATAAGAAACAGTCACTGCCTTCATGGAGTTCACAGTCTATCAGGAAAGACAGACACATAAAAAAAAAGAGAGTAATGCAGTGGCCTGTAATAGAAACAGGGACAAGTTGTCACCATTAGGTCTTTATTGATCAAGTAGCTTCTGAAGAACATAAGGACCCCTTCCAACAACCATGTTTCCTCCATCCTCAGAGTCCACGGGGTGTGTAATTGTTCTCTACAAAGGTTAAATGAGAGCCCATTCATGATGGAAAGAGGCTCCAGGAATTCCAATTTCCCAGTATTCCCTTCATGCTCCCCTCACAGAGTACACTCCAAATGAATTGAATTTACTCATTATCCCAAAGCACACATTGCCCTGCTTTCCTTCTGCTCATGCTCTTTCATCTTCTTGGGATGCTTCCTCCGTGTTGCTTTGTTTTCACATCTTACCAGTACTTCAAGGCCAGGTCCCCTTTGCTCCAAACTCCTGGAGCACTTGATGCTATTCACAGAGCATTGAGCACGGAGCAAGTGGTCTTGCTTGAGTGTTTTAGATCCATTTGAGTCTCCACAGTGGACTGTGGTCTTCCCAGGGGCTCACAGTCCGTTGGAGAGCATAAAGTGCCCTAGGAAATTTTTAATAACTATTTGATTACAGAATAGGAACATTTTGATACCCAGGAGAGAAAATTCAGCTCAGATTTTCCTGGCTGTGCTGTTATCAGGAAATCCCCCAGACTCATAGTTTGAATCTCATCACCCTTAAAGTGAGAGATATTTACAAGCCTAATGACAAGATCTCATTGTCTAGAGACATGACCTGGAGGGAGATCAAAAAGTTTTCTTCTGTGTTCTGTTGTTTAAGGACATAAATATTCCAATTAATTTTAAGCCAGGCCAGGAAAAAAAAGCCTCTGATTAGATTTTAAAAAGCCTCCAAACGTAGGTGTTGGCTCATAGATGTAAAGTCACGTGCATTGCCTTGGAATTCACTTGTCACTAGCCTGACTTGTGCAGCTGTGGCAGGATCATTCTATCAGCCATGGGGGGTTTATTCCTGTGGCTTGGCAGGAGAGGCTGGCAAAGGGAGGCAGGATCCTTCATCCTGGAGATCTTGGATGTGATCTTGTTGGGGTCAAGAGATCCAGGTTCCTAATACTTATTAACATGACAGCGATTTGGTAACTCTCCTCTGAGTTGGCATTTTCATAGTAAGCATAGTAACAATGTTTAATAAATCACAATCAGGAGTCAATTTCATTGTGGAATTGAAAGAGAATACACGTTGTTTTTAGCTTCTGAGTCTTAAACTTAACAGAAGAAAAGACAAGAAAAACACACATTCCAAAGGCATGAAAACAAAGAACAGATGCTCATAATTCCGTATGGCTTTGATGCTCTGCATTTTCCTCCTGGCTGGGCCAGGTGGTCACTCAAGTCAGTAGAGTCTGGGTGCCGGGGACATCAGTCAGGGACCACCTTCTTCTGGTCCTATGATGATGTTAGACTCCACATGTAGTCCCAGTTCTGAGGAAACCAAAGCGATCACAGCATAGTAATGGGTTCAAGCTGGTACTGTGTTGCAGAAATCCCTTGGCTGATTTTATTGGCATTTATGGGACATTTCCAAGAGTTGGGAATAGATGTAAGTGAGACAGGTATCTGGGTGTTAGCAGCCATGACGGGTGGTGATGCTGACCATGTTGGGTTTGGATTATCTCATAATCAGATTTTAGGATGGTGGTCCTGGTCCAAGTGGGAGACATCTGCAAGGTTAGCACAAAACCCCACTGATTTAAAGATTCCAAAGCGTAAGTTCCAGGATTCTAGGCAAGCAGGTTAAGAGGTGGAATCTGGGTTGACAGCTAGAGCGATCCTTCAAAGATTTCACTGAGGTCGTGAACTTCAGCAGAGTTTTGGAAGAGAGAAGGAATGCATCTTTATCATGAGGATGGACACATGTGAAGCACAAGAAAATGGCAAGTGGTTCCTATCTGCTGAATGAGAGGACTGGTCCAGGTTGCTGCTCCGTCCTTCTGGGGAAATCTGAGGCATTAGCTCTGGTGCCTCCGGGACTACCTGGAAGTCAATGGAAGAGGGTGACATTGTCAAACTAACAACGGGGCATTCACTTTTCATTTCAAAACCACTGTCAGGATTATTTTCCTTGGCAGTCAGCAAGAGTTGGCAACCCCTTTGGCTTGGCATAGTCATGAGGGAGTCTTGAAAATCTGTTGCTTTTTAAAAATTGTATTTGAAATTCTGAGATATTTTAATCAGTTGAGAATCAATCTTCCTCAGAAAAAGAGGATGCAAATTTGAAAACCATGCCATTGTAGCTCCTTAATATCTAATTATGCTATAGACAGGGAAATGGTTAGGCGGTGACTCTTGGGATGAATAATGACGTTAAATGAAATACAGAACAAATCCATACCACTGTTATTGGACTGGAAGTAAGAGACAGAGACAGGCTGAAAATTTACCTGAATCTTATTAGGAAATAAACCCTCAGACAGAGAAACGATGGATGATGATGTGAGCTGATTAACTTGAGCCCCATTGGGAGGTAAATGGGAGAGAACGCACCACAGACTTTCAGAGCTGGAGAGAGTTCAGATATTCAATCCAGATATGCTCATTTTTACAGATGAGAAAACTGAGGCTTAAAGGAATAGACAACTCAGTAAAGGTCCCACCAGCTAGGAAAGGACAGAGTTTGAACTTGAATCCACATCTTCTGACTGTTGAAAAGTTTGAGGCAATTTGATTCATCACAGTGCTTAGCATGTTGACAGGCTGCCTGCAAGAAGTCCTCAATACATACCTATCAGGCTAACAGAGTCAGATTTCCTTGTCATCTAAGTCCCTTTGTCACCTTGGGGCACTGGGGTTACCAGTAGGAGGGCAGCTAATACCACGCAATATGGATGTACCATCCTGTGCCCTTTACTCTTCTCAAGTGTGGCAGGACCCTCAGCTGGGTCTTGGTTCCCTTGATTCTCAAATCAATCTCTCAGTCTCCCAGTTGACTCAGTTGACTTGCTTCCACAGGTATCTGCCTCGCAGAGCACTAAGTGTGCCTGAACTGCTGTCAGCTCAGAGAGAAAATGTGGAAAACAGCAACTCATCTCTCCTCACCCTCACCTGGGCCCAAGCTGCTTCCCCGGTGGTCGGAGCTATCACTTTCCCACAGCCTACAGCCAGGAAGTCTTCAGTAATGCTTGTCTTTCTGCGTCCTTTATTTTGCACATGGAATTAGTGCTAAATTCAGAGTCTTCTTAAACTATGCATTCCCATCACCCTTTCTTCTATATCTTAGGCCGCTGCCTTAAATCAGGAACTAATAGTTTTCTAAGCAATCTCTATCGCCACTGACAAAATAATTGTCTCTGCCCTTGACCTGACTGTAGCATCTTTTTTCATTAGGGCAGAATGTGGTTTTCCACTCCCTTTTGGATCAAGTCTAAGATTTTATCCACCCCTCTTCTTATCTTGCCACCTTTTATATTGAATTTCAATATCTTTCAGTCTCAGAGAGAAATATGAATCTATGGAAACAGTTGAGACCTACAGGGAGTAAAATGTGGACGTGTTAATATTAAAGCAGGCTCAACCCACAGTGGCTGGTGAATTTCTTTTCTAGTCCAGGAGCATGAAATATAATTATGCATTTTCTTGATGTTTCTTAAAAAGGACCTCTAGAAAGTGAAAAGCAATTAGCTTTCTATTTATGGCACTTAATCATCTTTGTTTTGACAAACAATGTCTTATTTTAAAAAGACTTGAAGTAGCACTTTACTATCCAGCAGTCTGTTTTGTGGATGAAGATGCTTTTAGATTTCTGGAAGCTTCTTAGTCTCCAAACATATATGTTGGAATGTGAAGTGGTTATACTTTTCCCAGGATGACATTTTTTTAATCATAATGGTCAAAACAAAAATTCTGAGGTTTTGGCTTCTGGTTGAAGATTAAAGATTGGATGAAGAACTGATAGAAGTTGGCCATGAAGCAAGTGAGCAGTGACTGGAGATGAACACAAATCAATTCCAGATGGATTGCAGATCTAACTGTGAAAGATAATACAGCTTTTAGAATATAAGTAACTATTTCATGACTTTAGAGTAAGCAAAGATTTTTTAAAAACAGGACACAAAAAGGAAAAAGAATGGATAAAGGAAAAAAAGGACTATATTAAGATTAAGAATTTTAATTCGCCAAAGGACACCATGAAAAGAGTGAAAAAGTAGGTGAAAAAGATATTTACCACACATATATTCCACTAAGGACTCATATCCAGAATATACAAAGAACTCTTATAAACCAATAAGAAAAAAGACAGAAATGCAATAGAAAAATAGGTAAAATACTTGAATAGGAACTCCTGAAAGAGGATATCTAAGAGGCCAATAAACGTGTGAAAATTTGCTCAACATCATTAGTCATCAGGGACATGCCAAATAAAATCACAACGAAATGCTAGTACATATACAGCAAAATGGCTAAAATGAAACTGACAAAAAAGATATCATAGTTGGTGAGGATATACAGCAACTAGTACTCTCATACACTGTTCATGGGAATATAAATTGGTAATTTGGAAGCCACTTTGGAAAACTGTTTAGTGCTATCAACAGAAAAAATGCTGCACTCTGACCTAGAAATTTCAAGCCTAGGTAGATGATATATACAACCAACAGATGACCCACTGTAAAAGTTGAATGAAGAGCAAGTAGGGAGACAGAAAGTGCAGACTCTTTTCTTGAAGGGTTTGGTTGTTCTGGTGGCAGAGATGGGACAGCAAGAGGGGAATTCTAGGTTGAGGGAGGGCTTTTGTAAGAGGGTGATAATCAAGAGACAGAGGTTAAAAATATAGGAGAGGTTAGAATTAATTTATGGGATAAGTTCCCATAATAGAAGAGATTTTAAGTTAATAAAAACACATTTTCCCTCCTAGGTTTAGGAAGAAATATGAGAATTAATGTACATGTAGGTAAGTCATATGTGGGTAGGTGTGTGTTGAGGGAGTTTTCTATGGATAGCTTCTATTTTCTTGGTGAAGTAAGATGCTAGTTAATTTGCAAAGTGAGATGGACAGGGGTTAAGTTGGGGACTGTGAAAAGTGTTGGAGTTTTGGAATAGCTACTATGGGGGAATGGGAGAGAGAGGTGATCAAAGAAGGTAATATTGGTAAAAGTCATTCAGGACTCAGTTGCTGTGGGAGAACATATGCTTGCAATGGCATCAACTTACACTCCCACGTGCCTTCCTTTAGGATGACTCAGCAGCCAAGTGTAGGACAGGCAGGAGTTCAAGTGAGTTGAATATTTTGGCAAGAGGAGCTGAAGAGATGCTTTGTGGAAACTAGGTTGGATAAGAAAGGATGAGAAGCAATGAGAGAGGCGACGGACCGGTGGAAAAGAGAGCAGGTGAGGGCTGATGGTCTTGATGGGATGTAATAACAAGAAGGAAGACTGGGCCTGAGAATGAGCTGGCTAGAAGGAACAGTAGTTTTGGTCAGAAAGAGGCATTTTGGCCTTTGTTTTCCCATAATGATAAGGTCCAGGGTATGGCTGTGATAATGGGTGAAATAGGTGAATCTCACTGAGTTCAAGAGGTCAAGGGACTTTGCAGCCAGACTGTTATCTAGGGTCATTCTCCTGGGCACTGAGACCTGCAGAAGGATGACAGGAGCACAGGAGAGACAAACCGGGAGAAAGATACAAAAGTTCTCAATTGAGCTAGGAGTGGTGACCAGATGGTCTGTGAAGAGGGTGCAAGAAAGGGTCAAAGGTGATAGAACTGGGAAGCATGAGTTTCAGAGGAGGGAGTAGTTTTACATGTGGGTAAAGGAGGGAAGTCTTGAAGAGGTGTGGGGAAAAGGAATAATTCAGAACCTAATGCCAATCATGTGGAATGAAGAGTTTCAGAAAAAAGAAGAGGCTGAACTTGACAGGATCCTTGTCCCCAAGAATTCTCCAATGCAATTCCATAATCATGGCAGCATTCAAAATAAAAGGGAGGCAATTTGCCTTCTAAGAATAGGTTTCTAGGTGCAGTTCACAGAGCAGTAGGCAAGAAAAACAGTAAACAAAGGAAGGATCACAGTAGACTGCAAGCTCTTTGAAGGCAGGGACTGTGCTTTATCTACCTCTGTCCTCTTGCAGCGCTTAGCACCAACATTTGCATAGTGCACCTGCACATGTGTGTGTCAGTGCGTATGTGTGTATACACATATGTGAGTGGCTGTAAATATGTATGTATATGTACATATGATCTCATATATATAAATATGACCTCATTTGAATTTCTACATATATATGATTCATTTGAATTTTTTTTTTTTTTTTTTTTGTGGGGAAGACCAGCCCTGAGCTAACATCTGTTGCCACTCCTCCCCTTTTTGCTGAGGAAGACTGGCCCTGTGCTAACATCCGTGCCCATCTTCCTCTACTTTATATGGGACGCCACCACGGCGTGGCTGACAAGCAGTGTGTCGGCGGGCGCCTGGGATCCGAACTTGCGAACCCCGGGCTGCCAAGCGCGGACTAAACCGCTGCGCGATGGGGCGGCCCCGATTCATTTGAATTTCTAAACACCACATAAATTGTCTAAGTATTCTACTCCCTCCTGAAGTACGGAAACTGAGGCTTAACTAGGTTAAATGTCTTGTCTGAGTTTGGAGGGAGGGGTAGGACCAGGATTTGAACCTGGGTCTTCTGACTCATCCAGAGTGAAAGCACTGGAAAATGTTGAATGCATAAATTCAGAAGAAATTATTGCTTCAGTGGGTTATATTTCATGTGGAACAGGATCTTGATTTATTTTGATAGCATGCACTGCAATATATTTTAAAATAGCCTTAAAATGGAAAAGAAAAGACCCACAACAAGAAACAAAACCCATCAGCCCACATTTTTTTTCTCTTCTTGGTATCTCTGTGGATATTTGCACTTGACTGAGAGGAAGTGAAAGAAATCCGTTTCCCCTTGACCCACCATAAATTTACCGACCTGAGGCTGCTATAAACGGATAGGAACACTTCAACCACACAACGATCATTAGAAATTAATAGGACCACTTTGCCTCTTTCCGACATGCAAAAGTGGTTCGATTTGAATTAATCACAGCGATATTAACAAAAGGAAAGGTGCCTTCTTATGCACACGTCCTATACAAAGGGCTTCATTTTTAAGGGAAATGAAATCTTTTACTCTGAGACCCTGGAGTGCATTGTGTTCAGTTCTGAATATTTTGTGAAATGGCTCACAAGCTGATGGAGCAGCAAAGCCTGCAACCCGTCTACTCGCATTCCAATTCAATCCCTTTCCTGGATCTACTGGAGATTTTATTGCCACTTAGAAACACTGACATTCTGCAAATTGTATGGTGAACCCTTAATGATTTCTGAAACAAGAATGAGGTAATCTTCACAGCAATTTTAAATATTCCAGAGGTCAAAGGGGCATTTATGGTTTCCTTTATCACAGACTGAATTGACTTTTTCAGTTAATCATTTAAGCAACAAATTACGTGTATTATGTATATTATCACATAGGGTTCTGGTTCCTGTGTTCCTTTTCCTAGGTGCTTTGGGTATTTGTCGGTAAGGCAGGAAAGTCAGACCAGATGGCCTGGATTATTATTGGAAGCAGATCATTGATTCATGCATGCCTTTCTTTTTCCCTTCCTCCGCTCTGTCTTCAGTTCTATCGGCAAAAACAGTAATTGGTTCTCTGGAAAAAAGGGGAAATTGGTTCTCTTGGAATGGCTGCCTGAGTAAAGGAAAAGGTGCTCTTCCTGCTTTCCATGACCATATGTGTGTTTGTTCAAGGCTCAGATTGAAAATATTAGCTTTTGTACATAGTGTGATGGAGGTGCTGATAACAAGAAGCGGATTTGAATGTTCTTTTGTGGCTTAGAATTTCAGTGTACGCCTCTCCAAGAGAAAGGCTTGGATAGGTTAGGTGTTTTTTTTTTTTTTTTTTCTTGAAAACATCTTTATGAGTAGAAAGTGTTTGTTAATTAGGTCATTTTGGTCTTAGTAAAATTTTTGAAGTCAGAAGTAAGGTACATACATGTCTGGGTGGCCCCTGGCCCGGTGCTCTACATAATAAGGTGCTGTTGGATAATAACAACAATGATATGAATAAAAATAATAAGGGGTCACACTTTTTGAGTCTAACATGATTGTGACAGGGCCTGGGTTTTCAGATTATTGTCAAGACAAGGAAATGACATTGTTCCATGAGGTGGGCTTCCAGGTCCACTCCACCAGTTTGGGGTTAAAGTTGCAGCTTTAGGAGCTGCTTTCAGAATCCCATTTCCAAACACTCCAAACCCTTTTACTTGCAAAGTCTGTAAATACTGGTCCTAAGGAAAGAGTTGGTGAAAGCCCATCAGAGTGGGAGTTGGGGTCTGAGCTTGGCTGCAGGTGTAAGGTCACTGCCTTAGGGCACTGTTTGCCAATGTCTTGGCTAGAGCCAGGAAGGAGGGGTGTGGTGGGGGGCCTTCTTAACTATGCTCAACATTTCCTAACTACTTCCACTGGTTTAATCTCAGTAGGCAAGTGAAATGGAAATATCAAGAAAACATACATGAAAGCAAATCCCCAATTCCCTGGGATCTGAATTTAATTCGAATAAATGAGGAAAAGGATTCGAGGTGGGAGGACAATACTGCAGAAAATATCTAAGCAATTGCCTCCCCTCCCCATCTCCACTTTGCTTCCTTAATAGAAAGCTGACTTGTGAGGGTTCTTTCAGGACCTCTCCTATTTTAAGTCTCCTCTCCCACCCCCAGACTGGGGTTCTTTTGGAACTGTGAGCCATCTGTGTGTGTAGGAGCCACCACGCCACGTTGAGATGGTGGTGACAAACCAAACTTCCTCTGCCCTCAATCTGAACACACTTCATGGTTGAACAGCTCTGCAGGGTCACATGATTTTCCTCCCTGGTTGGTATCATTTGCTTTCAAGAGGGCATGAAGGCAGCAATTATTACAGGTCACAACTGCTGACTGTGGCCACTCTCAATAGCATCAAGCAACTCCCCACACCAGAATCAGTTTATCTCCCTGGAGAATCTGCCTACGCCGGGGCAGCCATATGTGTTTTTCTGACTCCTCAAGGCTCTGAGCCACTCATTCACATTTGTCTGATCTGAAAGCAGGCCTCTTGGAGGAGTAGGTGGTGGCTGCGGGGGACATATTTGCATTTCTGACCTGCTGCATGCCTTTGCTGAATGAAATTCATATAATTACTACACACCATGACTTCCTCTAGAGTTGTATCCGTTCTGGGTGGCTTTTTTTCTTCCTCCACTTCATCAGCATCCAATTAATTAACAGTTGCCACGGTGACTGTTGCCATGACAGCATTCTCCCAAAGGGCTTCTCATTCATATTCTAATGAAATACATGCACAGAGCTGGGTGGCTGGAAAAAATGGCAGGGAGAATTCAAGAAGAATGGAGGAGGAGAGAGGCAAGGGCTGCTTTGTCTCAAAGTCCTGCCCCCTCTAGCTTCTGCCTCAGCCTGCCTTATCTTAGGAAGAGTATTTTTATTTTTCTTTATTATTTTTCCTAATTTCTAAGTTTTTCCTAATCCTTTTTTTTCTATTTCTAATGCCTGGCTATTCCTGGGGCCAGGAAAAATATAAGTATTATTGGGTAAAATGGGCTTTACCTGCCTCAGGACCAGATTCTTCTCTCATTCTTTTTCTAGTTCACAAGGTGTTGGGCATGTTGATGTTCTTTGTTGTTCAGTCTGACAGGCCTGCCGGCGGGATTTCTAATGGATTCTTAATGGGTCAAATAAAGAAAGTGGAGTTCTGCTACTTACAGTCATTGGCAGCTTCCACCTCTCAAAGGAAGATAGTTATCTGTCACCTGCCCACATATAATTTCCCAGAAAGCAATAATTCTAACAAGATTTCTTAACTGCCCTTGCAAATCTGACCGCTGATCCCTGCCTGATGTCTAACTCGATTCATTCACTCTTTCAGGCCCTTCAGAAAGGTCTAAAAATTTCCAAAACTCCGCGACAGCCTACCACCCACTCGTAATAGAAGTGCCTCATATTTTGGCCCAAGGCCCTCAATACCTCTGCTGTAGCTCAGCTCAGGTCCTGTCACCTTGCTGGCTTTCCTGCCTCCAGGGCCCACCCTGGTCAAAGACATTCTCTGCACTATTTCTAAAGCACAGTCTTTTTTGTGTGTGAGGAAGATTGGCCCTGAGCTAACATCTGTGCCCATCTTATTCTATTTTGTATGTGGGATGCCGCCACAGCATGGCTTGATAAGTGGTCAATAGGTCTGCGCCCAGGATCCAAACCAGTGAAACCCGGGCTGCTGAAGCGGAGCACGCAAACTTAATCGCTACGCCACCGGGCTGGCCCCTCTAAAGCACAGTTTTTACTGTAATCTTCAACTGTTTTCAGCTTTTCAAAAGGTCTCATTGTCTACAGCAATGGTCCTCAAACTTTAGTGTGGATCAGAATCCCCTGTGAAATATGCTGATCCCTGGGCATCCCTCCCGTGGAAGGGACCTGCTTCTCTGACAAACACTCTGGGTTATTCTAATATAGATGATCCACAGGCCCATCTCGAGAAACACTGGCCCATAGGTGAAGTCCAAGTTCTTAGCCTGGCATACAAAGCCCACAACAATTTGATGCCAATCTACTTCAGCCTTTTTAACTTCTCTTCTAGTAACAGTTCTTCCTCAGATCTTCCATCCCCATGCCTAGGGTTCTAACCACGTCAAATTTTCATTATTCTCCATACATGCTACACACAACTCAAGCTCTAAGCCTTTGCTTAAACTCTTCCTTTGTCTTAAACGACCTCACTCTTGGAGAGGATCAGAATATGCCACCCCCAAATACGCCACTTTGGCATAAAGATTATTTTGAACTAAAGGCAATTAAGAAACAGCAGATACAGAAGGAACTCTCTGCCTTCTCCCTTTCTGTCTAAAAGCTGGGCATAAATTTCCCTTTGTGAAGATGTCCCCCCACTCTCCCATACCAGGAAGAAGAGACTGACTCTTAATCACCGGAGACGACTAGACTCTTATCATTAGAGACAAGTAAGATTTAGTAATATTTTATATAATTTAATTTTTAAGATTTAATTTAACATTTTAGTAAGATTTAGTAAGGTTTGTTATGCAGACTTGAGTCTTACTTACAAATCTTATTAAATAACTCTTATCTTCCACTAATTTCCCCCATATATTTACCTTCCCATGATGTACTGCTCCTAGAAGCTCAACCCCCTTTTATGGTCTCGTCATTTCTCCACAATTCATTGCCCTTTGTTAAAATTATATGTAAGCTCACAGGCCTAACTACTTCTTGGGTTTTCACTTCTTTTCTGTGAGGCGCCCCCATGTGCATATGAAACATTTTCTCTTGTTAATTTGTCTTTTGTTAGTTTAATTCACAGGCCCCAGCCACTGAATATAAGAGGGTAGAGGAAAAGTTTTTCCTCCCTTACACTCTGTGTGATCCTGGTCAGACTCCTCCTCAGTCCAATGTCACCTCCTTCTTGAAGCCTCGTGGTCTCTTCCAGATAGAATCACTCTTTCTTTGTGTCCCATAGCACTTTATTATGCTTATGCTTGTACTTCCCACATTTTATTTTAATTCTCTTTAAGGGTTCTTTTCCTTGCTCCTTGAAGTTTCCTGCTGATGAAAGAAAATACTTACTTAGCATCTACTAAGTAGTGTTCATGGTGCCAGTTAACTATTCTCACCATAAACTTCTTTTTAATCAACAACAACAAGAAATAATAATAATATAACTACGTGAATTGAGTTCTTCATTCCAGGCAGTGTGCCAAGGGATATACATACATGTTATCATATAATAGTCACAGCAACCTTATGAAACTGCTATTATGATTCTCTTTTTTATTTTACTAGTAACTAAAGGACAACAACTTACTCAAAGTTGATAGCTAGTTAATGGCACAGTTGGGATTTATCCAGATTAGTCTGACCCCAGAGCCTGCCTGGGTTATTGAATTTTAAGGTGGAGAAACTTGTGCGAGGGTTCCCAGCTAGAGGGTAGGAGAGTCAGGCCAGCGGGATTCCAAAGCTTGGTGACAGATATCCTTCACACTTTGAACGCTCAGCTTCTCCTGTAGTTCTCGACACATGGTTAATTGAACTGAAGTAGGCCTGTTGGATATTAACATGATTCTTATTTTAACTCAGAACAGTGACTTATCTGGGGTAGCATAGTTAGCAAGACACTGAGCAGAAACTCTAGCCCAGATGTTCACACACTAAAGTGAAATTTCCACCAAGTCACAGAAACCTTCTCAATACTATGGGCACTTGGATGAACCTGGAATTCTGATCACCACCTATAACATTGTTTCAAGGGAAAAATATATCGTGGGGTTGTTTTTTAGACCATCATAGTGAACACTGAGAACCTGGGCTAAGTGGGGCCTGTAAATAGGTGTGCATCTCACGGAGCGGCCATATCGCTGTGCCCACCACCAGCAGCATTTGAATCCAGACCCAAGCAGGTATCTGCAAAGTAGTTATGGTCTTTGGAATTAGGAGATTTCAGTCCAACATTTGACTTAGTCCATAAAAGAACATTTGGAAGAGGATTCAACAGCACTCAGCAGCTGATGAGGGAAGGAGATGTTTTCTCACCTAATTTTCACAAAACGGTTTCTGCAACCTCACCTTCAAACTCCTTGCCAAACACAGCTCTGCCTGCAGAGGAACTGAAAAAATATATAATTAACCCCATATGTTCTGCTTAGAAGAGCATCTGAGTGACAGCTTAGAGCCAGGGTTGGATACACTAGGCGCTTTCTGATGAGGGGGTCTGGTGATTTTTTAAAATTTAATAAGCCAGGGATCCATCTGTCTACCAAGCATCTGAAGTCAGCAGGGCCTCAGATCATTGTGCCCGACCCGGCCCCATGGCAATGCGACTAACTCCATCCAGGGAGAGCTATTAGCCTGCTGGAGATTTGTTCTGCCCGGGCTTCTGGGGATGGGAGGCTATTGGCTCCTTCCCAAGGTGAAGCCTGTGTTGGGAGGTCACCGGGCGATGGGGAGACAGAGGGCTCCTGTGCAGGTAATGGAGCTTCACTGATTTCCACCTTGCCCAGCTGTATCACTCGGATGCACCTGCTGCTGGCCGCCAACATTGGTAACAGACCCTGCTCAGACAGGAGGGAGGGGAGGATGTGGTGAACAATTCATCTCCGGATGATTCATCAGGTCCCTGCTTCCTGATCCACTCCCATGCTCCCCCCCACCAACATTATCAGCAGGAATAGCAGGGCGCCCGATTTTGAAGAGGTGGAGGTCAGAGGGCGAAATTATTAACCTCCACATCAGTTCTAATGAATGCAGCAAGCCACCTGGATGTTTAGTGACTGGAAATGAAATCAATTTAAGTTTTAAAATTTAATTTACATACAGCTGGGATGATAAATCAGTGACCCATTGCTAGCTAACTCCTCTGTAGTTGGGGGGAGAATTTCTGTCCTCACTGTTATTTGGGTATTTTGCAGATTCAGAAATTAATCCAGAGCTGTTGGCCTCCCAAGAAAGGGCATGTGGTGTAATGGCTTTGAAAAATTTAACTCTCACTGCAGCTTGGACATAAAGAGGAAATGTAATTTCTATATTTTGTTTATAGCTGTTTTAGTTTAATTCACGATTCCCCCTCCCTCCCCAACCCACAGTGGAAAAAAATAACTAAATGTCTAATTTGGTTTGAGTGAATGTCTCTTTAAACAGAGCCTTCAAGGAATACGCAGTCTTTCTAGAGAAAAATGGTTTAAATCTCAGATGCTTCCATCCTCCTACTGCTCCTCTTCCTGAAATGGCATCTGGCGAATGGGGGAGGGGCTGTGGCTCTTATGACGTCACGGGGGAGGGGAGGAGCCGGGGTCCTCCGTTGTGGGGGCTATGGTCTCAGGTCCCCGCCTGTTTGTACCGGTTCCTGCCTGTTTCAGGAGTCTTGCCTGAGTGTGGCTGGTGTAACCTGATCTGGCTGGGCCTTGTCCCCAGGCTGACCTCTGACTCCCAGTGGCTGTGGTTATCAGACACAGGCCCCTGACAGGCCTCTGGCTGTCAGCTCATCATCGGTGCCAGGCTGGAAGTGAAGGTGGCTTGGAAAAGTGCAGCCTGAGGGCCCTCCGTGATCCCTCCTTATCGCATGGCCACGAGGTTGTGCACGTGGCCCAGGCCCTAGGTTGGTGCGGGTAGCCCGAGGGTTGTTCTTTTTCCAGAAATCTATGTAGGGAGCAGTGGGCGCGCCTCCTACTCTGTTAGGTTCGCTCATTGAATGCCAAAACTCAGAGGGGGGAAACGGGAATGAGGTCTAACAGCTTTGCTCTCCTCCCCTCTTCCACCACCCTCCAGGCTGGAAAAGGTGTGGCTCTTTCCTTCCTCTGTATGAAGGTCTCCTTCTTCTATGGGGTAGCAAGCATTCTGGCCTTTCCGCCCCGGTGGAGGGGGCATAGAATCTAAGTGACAGTAGGACTTTTATGCATTAATGTCATCCAGGCTTTGTCCTTGATAATTAAAGTCAGGGAGGGATGTGAAGGGGTTCGGGGGTTAGGGGCAGAATTGGGAAAATCTGCTTTTATGACAAAAGCCTGGCTTCAAGGCTGTTTAGCCTGCTTTCTGAATGCCATAAACTAGAAATTACTCTTGCTGTTCTTTTGTATTCTTTCTGTAAAAATTCTGCCTTTTCAGGTGGTTGGGAGTCTCTGGGTGCCTTTGGCAATTTGAGGGTGATGGCAACGTATCCAGAAATCCAGAAGAAAAAACACACGAGTGATTTTTAACAAAATTTTACCTCATTACAACAGTAATATGTGGGGATTTGTCACATGTTCTCATCTGTCTATAGTTCATAGAATGTGGATCCTTAGTCAACAGCATTTAAGAAGCAGCAACAGCAACTTGCATGTGTCAGCTTGTGTGTGTGTGTGTGTGTGTGTGTGTGTGTGAGAGAGAGAGAGAGAGAGAGAGAGAGGATGGGCAGCCAGTTATGCACTGAGTAGTACCAGAAAAGATATCAAAGATGTAAAACATCTGAGATTAAACTTGTAGACAGAGCACAAAAATGAAAATATTTAAAAGGCCACAAAGAAATGACTGAGATTAATACAGCCCTAACTTAATATGGGAGTTCTGAGAGAACACAGAACAAAGAAGTGATTAGAATTAGACATTTAATCAGAAAAGACTTCCTAAAAGAGGTGATTTGGGGATCAGACTTGAAAGCAAGGTTATTTATACATATACAAATAAAAAGAGATGGAAGCATAAGGATTAGGAGATGGGAGCTGAAGTTTGCAGAAGGAAATAGGGTTGGTGAGATAGAGGGGAACCGATCTGAGCGATGGGATGGTATTGTGAGAACAGCTTCAGCTTCGAAATGAAGAGATCTCCTCAAACTGTTACTGATGAGCGGTGTGACCTTGGGTAAGTGTGACCTTGGGTAAGCCTCTGGACCCCCGAAGCATCAATTTTCTCTTCCGTTGAAAGAGGGGTCAGAGAGTTTCTTAGGTCCCTTCCAGGTATAGCCAGTCCTGATTCAGTGGCGAAAAGGAACTTGATCTGGGTTTTGAGTGGTGGTGGGGTGATGAAAATGATGTTGACATGGGATTCTTCCAGCCACTGTAGGTAGAATAGATGGGAGCCCAGGAGAGCAGTGAGTCAGGCAGGAAATGACATAGATACAGTGTAGTGGGCTGAATGGTGGCCTCCCAAAAGATATGTCTGGATCCTAATCCCTGGAACCTGTGAGTGTTACCTTAACAGCAAGGACTTTACAGATGTGATGAAGTTAAGGATCTGGAATGGGGATCTTATCCTAGGTTATCTGAGTGGACCCTAAATGTGATCACAAATATCCCCATAAGAAAGAGGCAGAGGAAGTTTTGAGGTAGAAGAGGAGACAGTGAGGAGACAGTGTGACTGCAGAGAGATTGGAGGGACGTGGCCGCAAGCTAAGGCATGCATAGAGCCACCAGAAGCTGGAAGGGGCAAGGAAGGATTCTCTGAGGGAAACTCTAGAGGGAGTGTGGCCCTGCTGACATCTTGATTTTATCCTTCTGGCTTCTAGAACTGTGAGAGAATAAATTTCTGTTGTTTTAAGCCACATACTTTGTGGTAATTTGTTACAGCAGCTACAAGAAACTAATACATATGGATTAAGAAAGTGAAGGTTTATGAGTTATTGGCCTTTAGCATGGAGGGACTATGAGAGAGAAGGAGAGAAATCAAAAATGACTCCAAAGTTGTGAGCTAAGGGACTGAGGTGTTCACAAGAGTGCATATTCTTGGCAGGGATTATACTTTGCTTCTTACACATATTATCTCATTTCATCACCCTGTGTGTTACTTACTTTTGTCCCCAATTTTAAAAGTAAACAAATTTTTATTTACCTCAAAGTCACACATGCACACAGAGGAAAACAGTCATAGAGCTAAAAGGCTTATGATGAAAAACCTTAGTGCCTACTCCTCGCTTCCACCCTCCAGTTCCACGTCACAGTGACTTTCCGCTCTAGAGTCAGGTTTTGTGGGGTTTTTTGTCGTTTACCTTTGTCTATTACTATTCCTTGATTTATCAATTTTAGACCATATCTAGTACTAATTTCCTTTTCTGACTGTTAAGGATTTCCTTCTCTTCTAATTTTTCCTCTGTCTACATCCCGTCCCTCTAGCCTTCCAGTGTAGTTTAGGTGACAGGATGTCATCTTGGAAGTTTGGATCAAGACACCACAATGTAGTAGTCGCCCAAAGGAAGTGACTGAAAGCTGGACAGCTGATTCCAAAACCCATAAAGAGGACAGAGAGTTGAGTGTGGGAGTGATGTGAGCGTTTTGTGAGGAGATTATCTTCAGGGAAAGCTGTGCCGAATCCCCGCCAAGAGTGTCCACCCCTCACCTCAAGCCTGTGAGGGACGTCCCTCAGGATTACGAGGAGGGCTTAATGTGCGTGCCTGCAGTGAGGGCCGTGTGGACCTGTGTGTGACTCCCCCTGGACATCTGGAGGCTGAGAACTGGGCTCCCGCTTTGGAGGGAGAGCCTGGAGACTTGCTTCTGGTTGAGACAAGCCTGCGCTCTCAGAGTCTGACAGGACAGAAGATGAGAGACTATGGAGGGCACCATGGCGAACCAGGGGCTGACAAAGGGGTGTCAGCTAGAGGAGTTAACGTGTCACCTATGTCATGGGAGTCGCCGTGTGGCCGGCAGGGAATTCTCCAAAGAACCAATGAAAGCACACTTGAAGAGAGAAGGGGAACCATCTCAAAACCATTCCTTCAGGTATGAACTTTCTGGTATCACCTTCCCTCTTCCTCTCTCCAAATTGCAAGGAGGTGGTGAGTGACAGAGGGGAAGTGACTACACCTCCCCCAGGAGTACCTACCTGAGGGAAGAGAAACTATTCACCACTAAATTAGTTTGAGAGATTTCATTATTACATGGGGATGGGCATTCTAATTATGAAACGGAGACCATGTTTCTTGACATAATGACTCTAGGACTAATGGTCAGCGGTAAAATCTTGGGGCCTGCCAGGGTTTTCATCTAGGAATAAGGGGAAAATTTCCTCACTGAATACATTTTTAAAACCTTTAAAAAAAAATTAAGCTTTTTATTTTGCAGTACTTGTAGATTCACGTGTAGTTGTAAGAAATCACATGGAGAAACCCTTTGTACTTTTTACCCAGTTTCCCCCAAAGGTGACATTTTGCAAAACTATAGTACAATCTCACAGCAAGATACTGACATTGGTACAGAACACTTCCAGCACCACACGGATCCCTCCTGGTGCCCTTTTTTTTGGTGAGGAAGATTGCCCCTGAGCTAACATCTGTGCCAATCTTCCTCTTTTTGCTTGAGGAAGATTGTCCCTGAGCTAACATCTGTGCCAATCTTCCTCTTTTTGCTTGAGGAAGATTGTCCCTGAGCTAACATCTGTGCCAATCTTCTTCTATTGGCTTCCTCTATCAAGCATGGCTTGATGAGTGGTGTAGGTCCACGCCCAGGATACGGGCCCACAAACCCCGGGCCGCCGAAGTGGAGCATGTGAACCTAACCACTATGCACCATGCCGGCCCCCTGGTGCCCTTTTTTATAATGACAGCTGCCACTGCCCTCCTGCTCCCACCCCATCCTTAACCCCGAGCAACCACCAATCTGCTCTCCATTTCTCTAATATTGTCATTTCAAGAATGGTATATAAATGGAGTTATATAGTGTGTAACCTTTTGGGGTTGATTTTTTTTTCACTCATCCTGATTTTCTGGAGATTCATTCAGGTTGTTGCATGTGTCAGTTCTTTCCTTTTTAAGGCAGAGTCACTATTCCACGGTATGGATGGACCACAGTTTGTTTAACCATCCACCTGTTGAACGGTGTCTGGCCTGTTTTCAGTTTTTGGCTATTATGAACAAAGCAGCTCTAGACATTTGTGTCCACGTTTTTGTGTGAGCCTGTCTACATCTCTGTGGGATAAATGCCTAAGAGTTTTAATTGCTGGGTCATATGAAAGTTGTCTGTTTATTTTTTTATGAAACTGCCAACCATTTTGCAGAGTGGCTGAGCATTTTACATTTCCAACAGCAATGTATGAGTGATCTGGTTTCTCTGTGAATATATTTTAAAGGGACAGTTGGAGATAAAAATTGTGTTTTGATGACATCCTCTGGGTAGTGCGGCTCTGGGCTTGGTAAATAGCAAGTTTGATGCTGTTCAGAGGCAGTCGGGTCTGCAGGGCTGGGAGAAGGCCTGGCCTGGCTCTCGGGCAGGTACTGGGGCTCTGGTGCTGTGGTACTAGAAAGTGGCCAGAGAAGCACCCCAAAGCCTGACAACCAACCCGTTTGGGGGAAGTCTTTGAGATAGACCTCTCAGGGGTCTTCCACATCCATTGGTCAGGGCTATGGCAGCGTATGGAATTTGGGCTACTTTTTCCATCATGGAGACAAGAGACTGTTTTTTTGTTTGAGTGTAGTAGTTACTATTAAAAGCAGGCTGGAAGTGGCAATTCAGAGAAACTTTTGTCTTCCCACGCCCTGAGTGGAGCCAGATGGAGGAGTTGGGAGTGGAGAGGGGAAGAGTGGGGCTAGGATCAAAGCCAGAAGGAAGATGCTTCCTGAAGAAAGCCCCTACAGGCCGGTTTAACCCTTCAATCGCTGAGGTGGCTGGGGGTGCCTTCTGTCAGAGTCCAGCTGCTCTTGTAAAGCTCAGCTATGAGTCTGCAAGGCTTATATGCTTAGGCCTGGAGATAAATGCCTCGGTCCAAACTCCACCTCCACCACTTCCTAGCTGTGCAGCCTCAATGTTCTTTTAACCCTCGAAGTCTCAGAAATCTCATCTATAAAATGGGGATACTAATAGTACCTCACAGGTTTATTAAGAGGGTTAAGGGGGACAATATATGCAAAGCCCTTAGAACAGTGGTTCTCAAACTTGGCTGCACATTGGAATTGCCTGGAGACCTTTAAAGAATATTGATGCCTGTGTCCCAACCCAGAGATTGGAATCATTACCATTGGTCTGGAGTGTGGATTATAAAAAAAGTCCTTAGGTGACATACTGGTTGAATTGTATCCCCTCCCAAATTCATGCCTTTCTTGAACCTTAGAATGTGACCTTATGTGTAAATAGGGTCATTGCAGATATAATTGTTAAGATAAGGTCATATTGGCGTGGGGTGAGCCCTTAATCCAGTATGACTGATGTTCTTATAAGCAGAGAAGAGACACAAAGACAGACATGCACAGAGACAGAACAACATGAAGAGACACGGGGGAACACCATGTAACAAAGGAGGGGGAGTTGGCGTGATGCGTCTACAAGCCAAGGAATGCCAAGGATTACCAACAACCCCTAGAAGCTAAGAGAAAGGCCTGGAACAGACTCTCACTCAGAGCTCTCCAGAGGGACATTTTGGTTTTGGACTTATAGCCTCCAGAACTGTGAAAGAATAAACTTCTGTTTTTAGCCATCCCGGTTGTGGTACTTTGCTACAGCAGCCCTAGAAAACTAATACGAATTATTATAATGTGCAGCCACTGTTGTCAATTACAGTTGTAGATCGTAGAGCGTAGTAAGTGCTCAGTTAGTGTTAGCTGTTGTCATCATCCCGTTGCAATGGGCTCCAGAGGAAGGGCATGGATCCCCCTCTTTCCTTCTCCGTGTAGATGGACAATTTCTGGGGCTCTGGGGCTCTACAGCCTTAGCTGTTATATTCATGAGTCTGCTGACCCTCAGAAAAGCATCTTGGGTAGTAGTTGGTGCTGACTGAGAGGAAAGAGTCCCATGGAACTTTTGAGGATGGGCTTCCCTAGTAAATCAAGGGGAAGGGGTAGATATGACCGCTGTGAGGGGCACACAGCACATCCTGTCTGTCCTGCACAGCACATTCGTAACGGTCTGGGAAAGCATAGGCTTCCTGTCATTTAGGATCGCATAAGCTTGGGAGACATTGCATCCCGTATTCCCCTCTTTGAAGAGTCATAGTGCACGTAATACTTTCAAGCCTCTGGGAAATCCTGTGGTAAAGAAACCCCTTTGACTTTATCCTGGAATTTTCCAAACCTATTTGACCATATAAGGCCCCAGCTAATTTTTACATAACCTGTATTATCCTTGCAGAATTGTGCTGTGGAGTCTCACTTAGGAAATCCGGATTGAGGCTCCATCATCATGGGTGGTTACACCTTTGCCTGGAGGGAAAACCTGGAGGAGAGTGGTCCCTCCATTTTGTCACTAGGCAGAGCTCAGCAGTGGGGCAGCATGGGGGGTGGGGCTCAAAGATATTTACTGTTCAGGGGCACAAGGGGCAGGTCACACACACAGGTTGGCTGTGCACACTGAGGCTGCTCTCTAGAACTAGAATCGCTTTCCCTGCTGTGAAAGGGGCTCGTGGTCAAGCTTTCGATCAGGATGCCCTTTCAATCTGTCATTCTTGAATGCAGCGGACAAATGCTAGCTGGGATGGCAAAGGATGGTTTTTAAAGAGCAGCGTTGTTTGCTCTTCAGGAGGTTGAGGGAAGACCTAACAGCTGTTGGAGGGGAGGGGGATGATATCAGTTGTCCTTCTTGGAGGGAGGAATGAGAGAACATGAAGCAGAGAAGCCCCATGAGATGTGAGGAAGAATTTCCCAATAAGTAACACGACCTCGAAGTGGTAGAGTTAGGGCCTGGAGCCAGGTCTCAGACTCTCAACCCTGTGTTCTTTCCACTGTAGTATGTGAACGCGGTAGTAGATGAATCTCAGTTTTTAGACTCAGATGTGTAAGGAATGCAACCACATTTTTCTGGAGCTCAATTATTTCAGATCCCCATTGTGACAGAGTGGCAGAAACTTAATTTTAGTCCATTTAAGAGTGGTTCTTACCCTTGAGGTTGAACCCAGTTCCAGGGGCTTATATGGAGCTAGGGCACCATATAAATTGGCAGAGCAGGGCTGTGGTCCTTGCTGTCCTTTGTCTGTGCAGGTGTCCTATGGGGTATCCATCTCCTGTCTGGTTCTTTGTCATCTGTTCATGAAGATTGTTTCTGTCACCATGGCCACTTTCGCTTTGGTGGCTCTACTCGTGTGCTGGGCGAGGTCATGGGACTCTCTGGCAGCTGTCTCTGCTTTGGCTTGTCTAGATAACCTACATAGTCACTTTCTCTCTGGTGCCTTGCAGCCTCCCTGAGGCTCACCAAGAGGCAGGGTACAGGGCCTTGCTCTCCTTTCCCACCAGAGCATCAGCTTTTGGAAACCCAAACCGGGAAGACAACTTTACTCCTTGCGTTCCGCTCTGTCATATCCTTTCCTCGAAGAAATGAAACAGAAGAGCCAGAGGAGGAGAGTGAGGGAGAAAAAACCCACAAGACTCTGGGAAATACTGGACTACTGGAAGGAAAAAACCCCACCACTGGATACTTCAGTAGCAGTATTCTTCCAGAGCTCACTCCCATTGCAGTGGGCTCCAGAGGAAGGACGTAGATCCTTCTCTTTCCCTCCTCGTGTAGATGGACAATTTCTGGGGCTCTGGGGCTCTACAGCATCTAAGTGTTGGAGTGGGGCCTATTTCCTAATATCTTGACCTCCTGTTCTTGGTGTTAAAGTGCCATTCCAAGCTAAGATGACCAACTGTCCTGGTTTGTTGGAGACTGAGGGGTTTCCCAGGATGTGGGACTTTTGTTGCTAAACTTGTTGCAGGCCAAGGCAAACTGGGACAATGGGTCACTCTGCAAGAAGCTTTGCTTTTTTTTTTCTCTGGGACTAGGATTCTGCCCTCTGTGTAGATGCACCCCAAAACTTCTCCAGTCTGGCATGTCTTCTCTCTGCTGCATTCAGTGCAGTGGGGACAATCATTCATGCCCCGAGTGCTTGTTAAGAGTCAGCCACTGTATTTCCCAGATTGGTCTGACCTCATTCTCCTGCTGGCCACAGGGTTCACTTTTTGGATGAGTGTCATGGTTCTGGAGCCTGTCAGCTGAGAGCCTCGAAGGTCCTCCCTTTTTTTCTGTCATTATCACCGGCTTGCTATCAGCATCTCATCTGTTTTTACTCAAATAATTATTAATTTTTGCATTTGCTTATACTGATGCCAGGTGATGGCCTTCCGATGAACCACTGAAAATGGGCAAGAGACAGATTTCTCTATCAGTGGATTAGTTGTCAGTACTGACGAGCAGCAGGGAGCTCGTGCAATGTGTGTGTGTGTGGGAGTAGGTGCGTGCATGCACTTGGATGGGTGGGTGAGGGGGTGTAGGAAAGAGAGAAAGGGAGGTGGGAATGCAGTAGAGAAGACCATCTGTTCCTTGTAGCCAATTTTAACTCTTTCCTCCCTTCATCCCATCTTTACATACTTTCCTGGTTACCATTGTCTGAAGGCGGACTTTCAGTGTTAGATATTTCTGACTTACTGAGCTATCAAAAACAAAAAGTGGGGGCTGGCCCCATGGCCCAGTGGTTAAAGTTCTGCACGCTCAGCTTTGGTGGCCCAGGCTCGCGGGTTTGGATCCCCAGGTGGACCTACTCTACTTATCAGCCATGCTGTGGAGGTATCCCACATACAAAGTAGAGGAAGATTGGCAACAGATGTTAGCTCAGGGCGAATCTTCCTCACCAAAAAAAAGAGACTCCTGCCCCTTTTTTCTACTCTTTAAGATACCCAAGCAATAGTTGGGATGATAGAAATCCTACAGTTGAACGAAATCTGGATTCTGTTACGTCTTCAGGCTAATTTCCCACTCTCCATTCCTATTTACTGCTTTGTAGCTTTAAGAAAATCAATTAACCTCGCTGATTATTAGTTGCTTTGTAATAAAATGGTAATAAAGACAGAGTCCTGGACACATTGACATATTTTCAAGTGTGATTTTGATGATGCTGATTGAAGAGTCTTTTTATTTCACCGTTCATGTGCTCAAAGCCCTAAAACAGGAGCTAAGAAAGTCCCACAGCCTATAGAATAAAATTTAAACTCCATACTATGTCAGTCCATCTCCTACAAAATCTGGATTCTGAAAGCCTGAGTATTAATCATTTATTCCCTCATTTGGCCCTCTAACATATATTAAATTGACTTTAGTTACTTTTATTGAGTGTCTTACTTTTTAATTTATTTAAAAATTCCTGACAGATGGACTGCTTTTTTACCATTAAAAAAAAAAAAATCCCAACACCTGGCAGCTGTTTTGCATCTAGTAAGTGCTCAATAAATGTTAAATTAAACTGAAACTGTTTGGGGGATATACAAATGCTTTCCAAAAATACAAATATCTTATGGGTTTTTAATTTATCCTGAATTTGTTCCCAATCTTAGGAAGAACACTCAATATTTCACCAGTAAGTATGATGTTAGCTGTGGGTTTTTCATAGATGCCTTTTATCAGAATGAAAAAAATTCTTTCTATTCCTAGTTTGCTGAGAGCTTTTATAAGGAATGGATGTTGGATTTTGTCAAATGCTTTTTCTGGACCAGTTGAGGTGATCATATGATTTTCTCCTTTATTCTGTTAATGTGGTGAACAGATTAATAGAACAGGTAAATTGATTTTTGATTGTTGAACCAGTCTTGCATTTCTGGGATAAACTGTACTTTGTCAATTTCTATTATCCTTATTATATATGTCATGAATAGTATTGGTCTGTAATCTTCTTTTCTTGTAATGTCCTTTTCAGATTTTGGAATCAGACTTCTGCTGGCTTCATAAAATGAATTGAGAAGGATAGTTTTATATTTATAGAAAAGTTGCAAGGATAACAGAGAATATCCATATACACTGCACTGAGTTTCCCCTATTGTTAACGACTTACATTACTGTGGTGCGTTTGTCATAACTAATGAACCAATATATGTAAATTATTATTATTAACTTAAGTCTACTCGTTATTCATATTTGCTTAGTTTTTACCTAATGTCCGTCCTCTGTTTCGGGATCCCATCCAGAATACCACATAACATTTAGTTGTCGTGTCTCATTAGGCCCTTCTGTGCTGTGACAGTTTCTCAGATGTTCCTTTTTCTATTGTTCGGTTTTTATTTCATTGATTTCTGCTCTTAATTTATTTCTCTTTTTTCGAGTTTAATTAATTTTAATTTTTTGAGCTTCTTAAAGTGGAAACTTAGATAATTGATTTTTTTCTGCTTTTCTGGTCAAACTTTATTCTCATCATCCACAGACAGATAATAGGGTAAGTTTTAATTAATTCTGTCCAGTTCTAACAAAATCAGGTGTTGTTAATTATGTCTACTTCTTTGGGCAAATAACAACTGATTTTGTTCCTGTGATCAGTATTTTTCTTTTTTTTGTGAGGAAGATTAACCCTAAGCTAACATCTGTTGCCAATCTTCCTCTATTTTATATGTGGGATGCCTGCCACAGCATGGCTTGATAAGTGGTGCATAGGTCTGTGCCTGGGATCTGAACCTGTGAACCCCGGGCAGCTGAAGTGGTGCGTGTGAACTTGACCTCTATGCCACTGGGCTGACCCCTATGCTTAGTATTTTAAAAAATCCATTAGTTTGCCAATCTCTTTGTGCTTTTAATTTTATTTTTTCAATTTAGTAAATATTCTTTTTTATTGCAATTTTATTGTAATATTGGTTTATAACATTATATAAATTTGAAAATTGAAATATACATCATTGTATTTCAATTTCTGTGCAGATTACATCATGTTCACAACCCAAAGACTAATTACAATCCATCACCACACACATATGCCTAATTACCCCTTTTGCCCTCCTCCCTCCCCCCTTCCCCTCTGGTAACCACCAATCCAATCTCAGTCTCTATGTGATTGTTTGTTGTTTTTATCTTCTACTTATGGGTGAAATCATACAGTACTTGACTTTCTCTCTCTGACTTATTTCACTTAGCATGATACCCTCAAGGTCCATCCATGTTGTCACAAATGGCAAGATTTCATCATTTTTTGTGGCTGAGTAGTATTCCATTGTGTATATATACCACATCTTTATCCATTTGTCCCTTGATGGGCACCTAGGTTGATTCCAAGTGTTGGCTATTGTGAATAATGCTGCAATGAACATAGAGGTGCATATATCTTTATGCATTCGTGTTTTCATGTTCTTTGGATAAATACTCAGCAGTGGAATAGCTGGATCGTGTGGTGGTTCTATTCTTAATTTTCTGAGGAATGTCCATACTGTTTTCCATAATGGCTGCACAAGTTTGCACTCCCACTAGCAGTGTATGAGAGTTCCCTTTTATCCACATCCTCTCCAACGCTGGGTATTTCCTTTCTTGTTAATTATAGCCATTCTGACGGGCATGAGGTGATATCTTATTGTAGTTTTGATTTGCATTTCCCTGATAGTTAGTGATGTTGAACATCTTTTCATGTGCCTGTTGGCCATCTGTATATCTTCTTTGGAGAAATGTCTGTTCAGATTTTTTGTCTGTTTTTCAATTGGGTTGTTAGTTTTTTTCTTGTTGAGATGTATGAGTTCTTTATATATTTTAGATATTAACCCCTTATCAGATATATGGTTTGCAAATGTCTTCTCCCAGTTGTTAGGTTGTCTTTTTGTTTTGTTGATGATTTCCTTTGCTGTGCAGAAGCTTCTTAGTTTGATGTAGTCCCATTTGTTTACTTTTTCTATTGTTTCCCTTGCCCAGTCAGACACAGTACTTGAACATATGCTGCTAAGACCAATGTTGAAGAGTGTGTTGCCTATGTTTTCTTCTAGAAATTTCATGGTTTCAGGTCTTACATTCAAGTCTTTAATCCATTTTGAGTTAATTTTTGTGTATGGTGTAAGATAATGGTTTACTTTCATTCTTTTGCATGCGACTGTCCAGTTTTCCCAACACCATTTATTGAAGAGACTTTTCTTTTTCCATTGTATGTTCTTGGCACCCTTGTCGAAAATTAGCTGTCCATAGGTGTGTGGGTTTATTTCTGGGCTCTTGATTCTTTTCCATTGATCTGTGAGTCTGTTTTTGTGCCAGTGCCATGCTGTTTTGATTACTATAGCTTTGTAGTATATTTTAAAATCAGGGAGTGTGATACCTCCAGCTTTGTTCTTTTTTCTCAGGATTCCTTTGCCTATTCAGGGTCTTTTGTTGTTCCATATAAATTTTAAGATTCTTTGCTCTATCTCTGCGAAAAATGTTGAAACTTTGAAAGGGATTGCATTGAATCTGTAGATTGCTTCAGGAAGTATGGACATTTTAACTATGTTAATTCTTTCAGTCCAAGAGAACAGAATATCTTTCCACTTCTTTGTGTCTTCTTCAATTTCTTTCAACAATGTTTCATAGTTTTCAGGGTATAGTTTTATTCTTTTTGTTGCAATTGTAAATGGGGTTGTAGTCTTAATTTCTCTTTATGCTACTTTATTGTTAGTGCATGGAAACACGACTTATTTTTGTATTCTGCAATTTTACCATATTCATTTATTATTTCTAAAAATTTTTTGGTGGATTATTTAGGGTTTTCTACATATAAAATCATGTCATCTGCAAATAGTGACAGTTTCACTTCTTCCTTTACAGTTTGGATCCGTTTCATATATTTTTTTCTTGCCTGATTGCTCTGGCTAGGATTTCCAATACTATGTTAAATAAGAGTGGTGAAAGTGGGCATCCTTGTCTGGCTTCTGTTCTTAGAGGGATAGCTTTCAGTTTTTGTCCATTGAGAATGACATTAGCTGTGGGTTTTTCATATATGGCCTTTATTATGTTGAGGTACTTTCCTTCTATACCCATTTTATTGAGAGTTTTTATCATAAATGGATGTTGGATCTTGTCAAATGCTTTCTCTGCATCTATTGAGATGATCATGTGATTTTTATTCATTTTGTTAATGTGGTGTATCCTGCTGATTGATTTATAAATGTTGAACCATCCCTGCATCCCTGGAATAAATCCCACTTGATGGTGGTATAAGATCTTTTTAATGTATTGTATTTGATTTGCTAGTATTTTACTGAGAATTTTTGCATCGATGTTCATCAATGATATTGGCCTATAATTTTCTTTTTTTGTGTTGTCCTTGTCGGGTTTTGGTATCAGGGTAACGTTGGCTTCACAGAATGAGTTAGGAAGCTTCCCTTCCTCTTCAAGTTTTTGGAAGAGTTTGAGAAGGATAGGTATTAAGTCTTCTTTGAATGTTTGGTAGAATTCACCAGGGAAGCCATCTGGTCCTGGACTTTTATTTTTGGGGAGGTTTGGATTACTGTTTTGATCTCCTTACTGGTGATTGGCCTATTCAAATTCTCTATTTCTTCTTGATTCAGTTTTGGAAGGTTGTATGATTCTAAGAATTTATCCATTTTTTCTGGTTTATCCATTTTTTTGGTGTATAGCTTTTTGTAGTATTCTCTTATAATCTTTTGTATTTCTGAGGTGTCCATTGTAATTTCTCCTCTTTCATTTCTCATTTTATTTATCTGAGCCTTCTCTCTTTTTTTCTTGGTGAATCTAGCTAAAGGTTTGTCATTTTTGTTTATCTTTTTGAAGAACCAGCTCTTGGTTTCATTGATTTTTTTTCTATAATTTTTTAAGTCTCTATTTCATTTATTTCTGCTCTGATTTTTATTATTTCCTTCCTTCTACTGATTTTAGGCTTTATTTGTTCTTCTTTATCCAGTTCCTTTAGGTCCACTGTTAGATTATTTATTCGAGATTTTTCTTGTTTGTTGAGGTAGACCTATATGGCTATAAACTTCCCTCTTAGAACTGCTTTTGCTATATCCCATAAATTTTGGCATGTCCTGTTTTCATTTTCATTTGTCTCCAGGTATTTTTTGATTTCTCCTTTGATTTTTTCATTGACCCAATCGTTGTTCAATAGCCTTTTGTTTAATCTCCACATATTTGTGGCTTTTCTGATTTCTTCCTGTAGTTGATTTCTAGTTTCATATTGTTGTGGTCAGAAAAGATGCTTGGTATTATTTCAATCTTCTTAAATTTATTGAGACTTGTTTTGTGGCCTAATACGTGATCAATCCTGGAGAATATTCCATGTGCATTTGAAAAGAGTGTGTATTCTGTGGTTTTTGGATGGAATGTTCTGTATATATCTACTAAGTCCATCTGGTCTAATGTGTTGTTTAAGGCCAATATTTCCTTATTGATCTTCTGTTTGGATGATCTCTCCATTAGTATAACTGGAGTGTTAAAATCCCCTACTATTGTTGTGTAACTGTCTATTTCTCCTTTTATGTCTGTTAATAACTGCTTTATATAATTAGGTGCTCCTATGTTGGGTGCATAGATATTTACAAGTGTTATATCCTCCTGTTGGATTGTTCCCTTTATCATTATATAGTGCCCTTCTTTGTCTCTTGTTACAATTTTTGTTTTAAAGTCTATTTTGTCTGATGTAAGTATTGCTACTCCACCTGTCTTTTCATTGCCATTTGCATGGAGTATTTTTTTCCATCCATTCACTTTCAATTTGTGAGTGTCTTTAGGTCTGAAGTGTGTCTCTTGTATGCAGCATATGTATGGGTTGTGTTTTTTTATCCAATCAGCCACACTGTGCCTTTTGATTGGAGCATTTAGTCCATTGACATTTAAAGTAACTCTCAATAAGTATGTACTTATTGCCATTTTGTTACTATTTTTCTGGGTGTTTTAGTAGCTCTTCTCTGTTCCTTTCTTCTTCGCTTGCTCTCTTCCCTTGTGGTTTGATGGCTTTCTTTAGTGTTATATTTGGGTTCCTTTCTCTTCATTTTTTGTGTATTTATTGTAGGTCCTGGTTTGTGATTTCCGTGAGGTTCATAGATAATAATGTATGTATATAGCAATGTATATTAAGTTGATGGTCTCTTTAGTTAGACCTCTTCTAAAACCTCTACTCTTTTACTCTTCTCCTCCCACATTTTATATTTTTGATATCCTATGTAGCCTCTTTTCTGTGTGTGTGTGTATCCATTACCCTCTTATCATGGAAATAGATAATTTTAGTACTTTTGTCTTTTGACCTTCATATTATCTTCATAGGTGGTTGGTCTGCTACCTTTACTGTATATTTGCCTTTATCAGTGATTTTGTAGCTTTTTTTTTTTTTGAGAATTTTCTTATTCTTATTTGTGGTCTTGTCTTTCCCACTTAAATAAGTCCCTTTAGCATTTCTTGTCAGACTGGTTTCTTGTTGATAAACTCCTTTAGTTTTTGCTTGTCTGGGAAACTCTTTATCTCTCCTTTCATTCTGAATGATAACATTGCTGGGTAGAGTATTCTTGGCTATAGGTTTTTTCCTTTTAGCACTTTAAATATATTGTACCACTCCCTTCTAGCCTGTGAGGTTTCTGCTGGGAAGTCAGCTGATAGCCTTATGGGGTTTCCTTTGGATGTAACATATTGCCTTTCTCTTGCAGACTTTAGGATTCTCTCTTTATTTTTAATGCTTGACATTTTAATTATAATGTGTCTTGTTGTGGGCCTCTTTGGGTTTTTGTTGTTTGGTGATCTCTGTGCTTCCTGTACCTGGATGTCTGTTTCCTTCCTTAGGTTAGGAAAGTTTCCAGTTATTATTTCTTCAGATAGACTCTCTGCCCCTTTGTCTCTTTTTCTCCTTCTGGGACACCTATAATAGGGATGTTAGTGCACTTGATGTTGTCCCAGAGGTCCTTAGACTGTCCTTGTTCATTTTAATTCTTTTTTCTTTTATCTGTTCAGCTTGGGTGATTTCCTCTAGTCTTTCATACAGCTCACTGATCCATTCTTCTGTGTCATCTACTCTGCTATTGAGTCCCTCTAGTGCATTTTTCATTTCCAGTATTGTATTCTTCATTTCTGATTGGTTCTTTTTTATATTTTCCAGTTGTTTGTTGAAATTCTCACTGAGTTTATCCATTCTTCTCCCAAGATCAGTGAGCATCCTTATGACTTTTTGTTTGAACTCTTTGTCTGGTAGATTGTTTATTTCTGTTTCATTTAGTTCTTTTCCTGGGGTTTTGTCCTGTTCCCTTACTTGGAACTTATTCCTTTGTCTCCTCATTTTGCCTCTTTCTCTGTACTTGTTTCTATGTATTAGGTAGGTCAGCTATGTCTCTCAATCTTGAAGAGGTGGCCTTATGTAAGAAATGCCTTATGAGGCCCAGCAGTGTGCTTCCCTCTTGTCACCAGTTCCAGATGTTCCAGGAGTATCCCCTCTGTGGGCTCTGTGTGTCCTTCTGTTATTGCAAAGTTGCTGTTGCTGCAGGTGCAGGGCGAGGCTAGGCTGTCCCCCTGGCTGGCTGGTTGTACTGCTCAGCTGCTTGTGGCTGCTATGGACCCTTCAGTCACTTTATTGGGTTTGGGGACCCCTGGCACAGTTGGCTGCAAGGTCTATTAGCACATTCCTGTTGCAGTTTTTCTGTTAAGTGAGTCGGCCCCCAGTGTGGCTGGTTGCTAGCCTCTCAGGATTGCAGGTGAGTGAGGCTGGCCCCAGGCACAGGAGCACCCAATTGTTTCAAGCTTTGGAAGGTGAGGCTGATCCACTATATGGCTGTCTGAGAAGCACAAGTCTGCCGCAACTGACAAGCCCCACCACCCACAGGGCCACACACCCTGTCAACACAGTCCTGCCCTGTGTGCATGCCCTGACCCACTGAAGCAGACCTAGTCACCCCACAGCTGAGGCCCCACACACTCCATCCACTCCTTGTGCATGTCCTGCCTGGCAAAGGCAGACCCACTCGCCTGGTTGCAGAGGTTCCAGGCACCCCACTTATATGCACCCACAAGTTGTCTGAGGGTTTGCTCTTGGGTGGGACCAGTCCCTAGGGTGTGCTATCTGCCCTGGCTGATCTGGATTCAATTGGTGCTCTAGTGGGTGGGGCAGACCCTGGGCTAGCACTAGGCCAGGGGAAGAACTCCAATGGCATCTGCCAGCATCTGTGTCAGCATGCCTGTCCTAGGTCACAATAATGGCTGCCGCCAATGTCTCAGTCTGTGGAGAGGTCTTACCTCTCACCGAGATGCACACAGAGCATATCACGTGAGTCTCTTCAGCAAAGGACTGTGTACCTTTCTTTCTGGTGATTTTAGGTTGCTTTCCAAAATGGGTGAATTTGTGCATGGGCCCTTTAAGAGCAGGCTTTTTTCCCCTTATGTCTGATAGCTTTTCTGGGGGTATTCCCCATTGTTGTTAGTAGCCAGCAAAGCCAGATATTGTGACACTTCTCTTGGTTATGCTGAGTCCAAAAGCTGCTTATAGCTATCACTCACCCCTGCTCAGATTCCCCCACTCCTCCAGGGAAGGCTTCATAACTTAGGATTGCTCTGGACCATCTGTGAAGTGCTGTGGCTCGCAAAGGTGGCTTTTTTTCTCTCCAGAAAGGAATTTCTGCCTCTTCCACCTCTATTAGCACTGTCCCTTGTTGTGGGGGTTCTTTTTATCCAGTTTTCAGTTCTCTCTCAGGGATAATTGTTCCACGAGTAGTGGTAAATTTGTTGTGTCCATGGGAGGAGGTGAGTTCAGAGTCTGTCTACACCTCCGTCTTGACACTGTCTCAGATAATTGATTTTTAAACTCTTTATTTTTTAATATAAACATTTAAAACTGTAATTTCCCTCTAAGCTTTGCCTCAGCTCCATCTCACAAATTATGATTTTTTTATCATTCAGTTAGAAATATTTTCTAATATCATTTTGATTTCTTTTTTTTTTTTTTTGGTGAGGAAGACCAGCCCTGAGCTAACATCTGTTGCTAATCCTCCTCTTTTTGCTGAGGAAGACTGGCCCTGGGCTAACATCCGTGCCCATCTTCCTCCACTTTATATGGGATGCCGCCACGGCGTGGCTGACAGGCAGTGTGTCGGCGGGCGCCTGGGATCCGAACCAGCGAACCCCGGGCTGCCAACCGCGGACTAAACTGCTGCGCCACTGGGCCGGCCCCCATTTTTGATTTCTTCTTTGACCCATGGATTATATAGGAGTGTGCTACTAAATCAACAAATTAAGTTGGGAGATTTTCTAGCTATGTTTTTGTCATTATTTCCTAATTTAATGTGATCAGTGTGTGGTTAAAGCCTATATTATGTATATTTTAAATATTTTAAAAAATCTGTTTTATGGTCAAGGATATGGTCTAACTTGGTAAATGTTCTATGTGCATTTAAAAAGAATGTGAATTGTGCAATTGTTGGGTATAGTGTTCTATAAATGTCAGTAAGACCAAGTTGGTTTGATATAGTTGTTCTGATCTTCTAAATTCTTGTTGAGTTTTATCTAGTTCTACCAATTTACTGACATGGGGTGTTAAAATCTCCAAGAGGTGTAGGTCCAACCGTGATTGTGGATGTGTTATTTCTCTCTTTAGTTCTGCCAATTTTACTTCATGTATTTTGAAGCTCTGTTACCAGAAGTGTATAATTTAGGGTTGTTGTGTCTTCTTGATGAAATGACTCTTTATCATTCAGAAATAACCATATTTATCTCTGATAATATTCCCTGTCTTGAAGTCTACTTTGTCTGATATTAATATAGCCACATCTGCTTGCATGTGTTTTTCACTCATTCAACCTTTTATTTTCTCCTTCCCTATATTTTTACATTTAAAGCATATCTCCTGTAAGTAGTATACAGTTGGGTTTTGTTTGTTTTTAATCCTTTCTGAGAGTTCCCTTGTACCTCCCATCCCCACCCCCAGTTTCCTTATTTTTAACATCTTGCACTAGTGTGGTGCATTTGTTACAATTAATGAGCAATACTGATACATTATTATTAAATGAAGTCCACAGTTTACATTAGGACTCACTCTTGGTGTTGCACATTCTGTGAGTTTTGACAAATGTATAATGACCTGCATTCACCAAAAGTATGATACAGAATAGTTTCAATGGTTTCACTCCCCTAAAAATTCCCAGTGCTCCCCCTATTCATCCCACTCTGTCTCCTCCAAACTCTTCACAATCATTGATATTCTTACTGTCCCCATAGTTTTGCCTTTTCTAGAATGCCATATAGTGGGAATCATTCAGTATGTAGCCTTTTCATATTGGCTTCTCTCATTTAGCAATATAGGTTTAAGTTTTTTGTGGCTTGATAGCTCATTTCTTATGATCACTGAATAATATTCCATTATTATTGTATGGATGTTCCACAGTGTGTTTATCCATTCACCTATTGAAGGACACCTTGGTTGCTCCCAAGATGTGACAATTATGAATAAAGCTACTATAAATATTTGTGTAGATTTTTGTGTGGAGGTAAGTTTTCAGCTCCTTTGGGTAAATACCAAGGAGCACAATTGTTGGATCAGATGCAGATGGTAAGAGTTTAGTTTGGTAAGAAATCGCCAAAATGTTTTTCAAAGTGGCTGTACCATTTTGCATTCCCACCAACAATAAATGAGAGTTCCTGTTGCTCCACATCCTTGCCAGAATTTGGTGCTGTATTTTCAATTTTAGCCATTCTAATAGGTGTGAATCTAATAGGTATCTCATTGTTTTAATTTGCAATTCCCTGGTATGTATGATGTTGAACATCTTTTTATATGTTTGTTTGCCATCTATGTCTTCTTTGGCAAGATGTCTATTTAGATCTTCTGCTCTTTTTCTTTTTTTTTGCTGAGAATGATTCACCCTGAGCTAACATCAGTTGCCAATCTTCTTCTATTTTGTATGTGAGCTGCTGTCACAGCATGGCCACTGATAGATGAGTGGTGTAGGTCCATGCCCAGAAACCGAACTGGGATGCCAAAGTGGAGCATGCTGAACTTAACCACTAGGCCACCAGCGCTGGCCTCTTTTGCTTATTTTTATATTGGATCATTTGTTTTCTTACTTTTGAGTTTTAAGAATTATTTGTATATTTTGGATGAGTCCTTTATTAAATATGTGTTTTGCAACAATTTTCTCCAAGTCTGTGGCTTGTCTTTTTATTCTCTTAACAGTGTCTTTTACAGAGCAGAAATTTTTAATTTTAAAGAATTCAACTTATCAACTTTTTTCATTTCATGGATTATGCTTTTGTTGAAGAGTAAAAACTCATCACCAAATTCAAGGTCACCTAGATTTTCTCCTATGTTATCTTCCAGGATTTTTATAGTTTTGCATTTTACTTTAGGTCTGATCCATTTTGAGTTTATTTTTGTGAAGAGTGTAAGGTCTGCATCTAGATTCAGCTTTTTGCATGTGGATGTCCAGTTTTTCCATCACCATTTGTTAAAAAGACTATCTTTTCTCCATTGTATTGTCTTTGCTCCTTTTTTAAAGTTGACTTTTATTTGTGTGGGACTATTTCTGGGCTTTCTATTCTGTTCCATTAATGTTTGCGTCTGTTCCTTTGCCAATACCACAGTGTCTTGATTATTGTAGCTTTATAGTAAGTCTTGAAGTTGGGTAGTGTTAATCCTCCAACTTTGTTCTTCTCTTTCAATACTGTGTTGGCTGTTATGGCTCATTTGCTTTTCCATATAAACTCTAGAATCAGTTTGTCAATATCCACAAAGTAACTTGCTGGCATTTTGATTTGGTTTGTGTTGAATCTATAGATCAATTTGGGGAGAACTGACATCTTGACAGTATTGAGTCTTTCATGTACGTAGAATATCTCTCCATTTGTGTAGTTCTTCTTTGAATTCATTCATCAGAGTTTTGTAGCATTCCATGTACAGATCTTGTACATATTTTGTTAGCTTCATATCTCAGTATTTCATGTTTTAGTGCTAATATAAAAGGTATTGTGTTTTTAATTTGAAATTCCGCTTGTTCATTGTTAGTATATAGGAGAGCATTGACTTTTGTATATTAACCTTGTATCCTGCAACCTTTCTATAATCATTTATTAGGTTTATGAGATTTTTTTGTTGTTTTTAAAAATTTTCTGCATACACAATCATGTCAACTGTGAACAAAGGCAGTTTTATTTCTTCCTTCCCAATCTATATATTTTTAGTTCCTTTTCTAGTCTTATTACATTATCTAGGACTTGCAGTATGATGAGAATGAGCATCTTGCCTTGTTCCTGATCTTACTGGGAAAGCATGTAGTTTCTCACCATTAAGTATGATGTTAGCTATAGGTTTTCGTAGATGTTTTTCATCAAGCTGAGGAAGTTCCTCCTCCATTCCTAGTTTTCTGAGAGTTTTTATCATGAATAAGCATTGGATTTTGTCAAATGCTTTTTCTGCATATACAGGAGTCCCCTCCTTATCTGCAGTTTCACTTTTAGTTACCTGTGGTCAACTGTGGTCTAAAAATATTAATTGGAAAATTCCAGAAATAATTCATAAGTTTTAAATTGTGTGCTTTTCTGAATAGCATGATGAAATCTGGCGCTATTCTTGCTCCATCCTACCTGGGACGTGAATCATCCCTTTGTCCACCATATCCACACTGTATACGCTACCCACTCGTTAGTCACTTAGTAGCTGTCTTGGTTATTAGATCAACTGTTGTGGTATCACAGTGCTTGTGTTCAAGTAATCCTCATTTTACTTAATAATGGCCCCAAAGTGCAAGAGTAGTGATGATAGAAATTGGGATATGCCAAAGAAAAGCCATAAAGTGCTTATTTTAAGTGAAAAGGTAGAAGTTCTCAACCTAATAAGGAAAGAAAAGAAATTGTATGCTGAGATTGCTAAGATCTATGATAAGAATGAGTCTTCTATCCATGAAATTGTGAAGAAAGAAAAAGAAATAAGTGTGAGTTTTGCTGTTGCACCTCAAACTGCAAAAGTTATGGCTGTAGTGTGTGATAAATGCTTAGTATAGGAAGAAACATAGTGTATATAGGGTTTGGTACTTTCTGCAGTTTTAGGCTTTACTGGGGGTCTTGGAAAGTATCCTCTGTGAACAAGGTGGGATTACTGTATTTTGAAATGATCATATGATTTTTCTTCTTTAGCCTACTAATGTGGTGGATTACATTAATTGACTTTTTTCCAGCTTTACTGAGATATAATTGATATATAACTGTGTAAGTTTAAGGCATAAAACATATTGATTTTATATATGTATATGTTGTAAAATGATTACCATAATAAGGTTAGTTAACACTTCCATCACCTCATATAGTTACAATTCTTTTGGGGATGAGAACTTTTAAATTTACTCTCTCAGCAATTTTCAAGTATACAATACAGTATTGTTAACTATCGTCACCATGCTGTGCATTATATCCCCAGAGCTTATTCATTGTATAACTGAAAGTTTGTACTCTTTGACCACATTCACACATTTTCCTTATTCCCTACCCCCTGTCCCTAGCAACCACCAATCTGTTTTCTGTTTCTGTGAGTTGGTTTTTTAAGATTCTACCTATAAGTGAGATCACATAGTATTCATTTTTCTCTGTCTGACTTATTTCACTTAGCATAATGCCCGCATTGTTCATCCATGTGGTTGCAAATGGCAGGATTTCCTTCTTCTGTATAACTAAATAATATTCCATTGCACATTAATTGGTTTTTGAATGATGAACCAGCCTTGAATACCTGGGATAAATCCCACTTGGTCATAGTGTATAATTATTTTTACACATTGTTGGATTTGTTTACTAATATTTTGTTGAGGATTTTTGCATCTATGTTCATAAGAGATGTTGGTCTGTAGATTTCCTTTCTTATAATGTCTTTGGCTTTGATATTAGGGTAATGCTGGCCTCATAGATTGAGTTAGAATTTCTTCTGCTTCTATGTTCTGGAAGTGATTGTAGAGAATTGGCATAATTTCTTCCTTGTGTATTTGGTAGAATTCACCAGTGAACTCATTGGGTCTAGTGCTTTCTGTTTTGGAAGGTTATTAATTATTGATTCAATTTTTAATAGATAAAGGCCTATTCAGATTATCTATTTATTCTTGTGTAAGTTTTGGTAGATTATATCTTTTAAAGAATTGGTTAATTTCATCTAGGTTATCAAATATGTCAGCATAGAGTTGTTAACAATATTCCTCTGTTATCTTTTTAATGTCCATGAGATCAGTAGTGATGGCTCCTCTTTCAATTTTGATATTAGTTATTTGTGTCTTCTCTCTTTTTTTCTTAGTTAACCTGGCTAGAGACTTATTAATTCTTTTGATCTTTTCAAAGAACCATTTTTTGGTTTCATTGATTTTCTCTATTGATTTTTTTCAGTTTCTTTGATTTCTACTCTAATTTTTATTATTTATTTTCTTCTACTAACTTTGGATAATTTGCTCTTTTTTTTTCCTAGTTTTTTCTTAAGGTAGAAGCTTAGATTATTGATTTTAGATGTTTCTTCTTTTTAACTATATGCATTCAGTGCCATACATTTCCATCCAAGCCCTGCTTTGGCTGCATCCTCCCTAATTTTGATAAGTCATATTTTCAGTTTTATTTAGTTCAAATATTTTAAGTTTCTCATGAGACTCTTCTTTGATCCATGTATTATTTAGAGGTGTGTTTAATTGCCAAGTGTTTTGGGGTTTTAAAGTTATCTTTCTGTTATTAATTTCTAGTTTAATTCTATTGTGGTCTGAGCATATTTTGTATGATTTCTATTCTTTTAAATTTGTTAATGTGTGTTTTATGGTCTATTTTGATGAATGCTCTGTGCAAATTTGAGAATGTGTGTTCTGCTGTTCTTGGATAAAGTAGTTTATAGATGTCAATTATATCCAGTTGATTGGTGGTGCTACTTATTTCAATGATGTCTTTATTGATTTTCTGCCTGCTGTCTGTCAATGACTGATAGTGGGGTGTTGAAATCTCCAGCTATAATAGGGGATTCATTTATTTCTCCTTGCAATTCTATCAGTTTTGCCTCAGATATTTTGATGCTTTGTTGTTAGGTGCATAAGGACTGTTATGTTTTCTTGGAGAATTGACCCCTTTATCATGATGTAATGCCCCTCTTTATCTCTGATAAGCCCTGAAGTCTGCTTTGCTTGAAATTAATATAGCTACTCCATTTTCTTTTTATTAGTGTTAGCATGTGTACTTTTCTCTATCCCTTTACTTTTAATCTATTTGTGTCTTTACATTTGAAAAGGGTTTCTTGTTGACAGCATATATTTGGGTCTTGTTTTTTGTTTCACTCTGACAGTCTCTATTTTAAATTGGTGTATTAGACCATTGACATTTAAAGTATTATTTATTATATAGTTAGATTAATGTCTATCATATTTGTTACATTTTCTACTTGTTACCCTTGTTCTTTCTCTTTTTAATCTCCCACTCCTTTTCTGCCTTCTGTCATTTTTAGTGAGTATTTCATATGATTTTTCTCCTCTCTGCATATCAATTATACTTCTTTTAGAGGTTGCCTCTGAGTTTCCAATATACTTACAACTTATTCAAGTCCTCTTTCAAATAACACTTTTCTTCAAGGGTAGTGCAAATACTTTATAACAGAGTATTCTCAAATTCTTCTCCCATCCCATATATCATGGCTGTCGCTCATTTCACTTATCCATAAGCTATATCACTGAATACATTGTTGCTATTATTATCTTCAACAAAATGTTATCTGTCAGATTAAGAATAAGAAAATAAAACATTTTATTTTACCTTTATTTATTCCCTCTCTAGTGCTCTTCCTTTCTTTATATAGATCCAAGTTTCTGACCTATATTATTTTTTCTTCTTTCTAAAGAGTTTCTTTTAACATTTCTTGCAAGGCAGGTTTAATGGCAACAAATTCCCTCAATTTTCATTTGTCTGAGAAAGGCTTTATTTGTTTTTCACTTTTGATAATTTCTCTGGATACAGAATTCTAGCTTGGTGATTTTTTTCTTATAGTACTTTAAATATTTCATTCTACTCCTTTTTTGCTTGCATGGTTTCTGAAGAGAAGTCCTATTTTATTCTTCTCCTTTATTTTCTATAGATGTTTTTTCCCCCCTTTGGCTTCTTTCAAGATTTTCTCTTTGTGTTTGATTTTTCTGCAGTTTGAATATGATGTACCTGGGTGTAGCTTTTTCAGTATTTATGCTGCCTTGTGTTCTCTGAGCTTCTTGGATCTGTGGTTTGGTATCTATCATTAATTTTGGGAAATTCTGTCATTGCTTCAAATATTTCTTCTGTTCCTTTTTCTCTTTCTTCTTCTGATATTTCCATTATGCATATGTTATATCTTTTGTAATTGTCCCACAGTTCTTGGATATTTTGTTCTTTGCATTTCAGTTTTGGAAGTTTCTGTTGATATCTCTTCAAGATCACTGATTCTTTCTTCAGCTATGTCCAGTATATTAATGAGTCCATCAAAGGCATTCTTTGTTTCTATTACAGTGTTTTTGATTTCTAGCATTTCATTTTGATTCTTGCTCAGATTTTACATTTCTGTGCTTACATTACTCATCCATTCTTGTGTGTTGTCCACTTTCCTCATTAGAGCCCTTAGAATATTAATCATAGTGATTTTAAATTCACAGTCTGATAATTCTAACATCCTTGCCATATCTGAGTCTGGTTCTGATGCTTGCTCTGCCTCTTCAAAGTGTGTTTTTTGCCTTTTAGTATGTCTTGTAATTTTCTCTTGATAGCTAGACATGATATACTGGGTTAAAGAAACTGAGAGTGAGGTTTTATGATTATCTAACTAGGTTTTAGGCTGTGTTTACTGTTTGTGGTAGCTGCAGGTGTCAGAGGAGTCCTTGATTTTGTCTCCCCTGTTGTCTTTCCTTAGAGATCTCTTCTTAAATAAGGTCTGAGATGTGCATTTTTTTCAGTTCTATTTTTCTGTAGTTAAACAAGAGTCCTCTTGATCTAGTATAAGGTGTGGGGGGGTAGAAGAATTCTGTAATCTTATGGTTAGGTCTCAGCTTTTTAGTGAGCATGTGCTGTCACTTTCACAGGTGCTTTTTAGTTTTATTCTCCCTTCCCACCAACACACACACTTAGGTGAGGCAGGAGGGCTAGTAGGGGCTGGAGTTGGGTATTTCCCTTCTCCCATGTGAAAGGCTAGCAGGTAGAGATGGCTGGAGTTGAGTATTTCCCTTTCCCATTTCCCTCTCCCTTAGGCTCTGGGAGAATATCAGTTGGTTAGACTCTGGTACAATAGTTTCTGTTGAGAGCAGGCCTTATTAAGAAGAATAGAATGTTCTGGGTATATTTCAAAAAGGCTACTTTTCCCCTCTCCCTGCCAGAAGCATGAGGGGATTTTTGTTTGATCTTCTTTGTGAGAACTTGTTAGGTCTCCAGGAGGTAAAGCTTACAAAAGTGTGGTGAACCCCTAAGACTACTCTCCTTTCCTTGGAGTTTTTCTCTCTCAGACTTGTCCACACTGAGCCTCCAGCCATTTGTCAATTACATTTTAGGATTTCTTACCCAGCTACTGGTTCCCACAGATGTTTCTGCTCCTGGGCTTCTGCTCTAGTAAGTTCTGATTCTTTGTAATCACCTGTTTCTCCAATTTTGAGGGACTCTGTATTCTCTGTGATCTCCATTCTCTGAAGAATGCAGGAAGAGTTGTTGATTTTCAGTTTGTTTGGCTTTTTTCTTGTGAGGGTGGGAGTGACACCTTCCAGTCTCCTTACATGCTCAACCAAAACCCAGAAGTTCCAAACTAGTTTGTAAAAAATCTTTTGCAGAATTTCTAATTGTTTTCAGCAGAATTGATTGATACAAGCTACTACTGGAAATTTCATTGCTGGAAATCAGTAGCCTCAAGTATTATTTTTAATAATATAATTTTATCATATTACTGTTTTATTAGTTATTTAACCAGTGTCCTATCATTGGACATTCTGGTCAGCTTCATTTTTTACTATCACAAATACAGCTTAATATCTTTATATACAATACTTACTTTTTTTAAATCATGTCCTAGAATAAATTCCTTGAAGTGGAATTGCTGGGCCCAAAAGTAGACATATTTAAAGACTTCTGATATGTTGCAAATGCCGTACAAAAACTTGTACTAACTTATGTTCCCAAAAGCAGTATATGAAAGTGCCTACTGTCTCATACTTTGGTCAATAGTGAATATTATTATTTTATTATTTTTACATTTGCTAATTAAAAAAAACATGATATCAAATATGCATTCTTTGATTACTATTGGGGATAAACATTTTTTTTGCTTCTGGTTTTTCTTTTTTCTTTTTTTAGGTCATTTGTTGAAATGCAATCTTTGGTTGTTTCTTCAAAACAAGTTGTTCAGTTGGAATTATTGTTTTAATGAGAGGTTGAGACCAATTAAGTCCCATTAGTTGGGTTTTATCTGAAGACTTCTCACTTAGGCTAAGGGAAGAAAGGTTCATGAAAATGCAGCCCTGATGCAAACCTTCTGGGGACAGTTTAGCCTGACTGGTAATGACTTAATCTCTGGTGGACCTCATGCAGTGTGCCTTCTGAAACTCACGCCTTGTGAAGTGAGGAGAGATGAAACACAAAATGTTGGCTGAAGTGATGATTCTGCTGAGCCAGATGATCAGCCTAGGAAATTCCCACATCCTTCTGGAATAAGATTAACACTTCAGACCTGTTGCTAAGGAAGAATCTGGAATAGTCATTTCCAAACAGCCACTCTTATTGTGGTGACTCAGGCTCCTTACTCATCCTTTTAGAATTGAGTGAAAAAGTATTGAAAGTTTTGAAAGAATTCAGGGACTTTTGAGATCCAGGGCATGTAACTTTGTAGTAAGTGCAAGAAACCTGTGGGGTGAGCATAGTTTTAGGGAAAGAGACCTGGCAGTTTAAGGACTGTTAGTTCTCAGATTTATTTTCTGTTTTCCACTAGGAACTAGTTCACCTGGCTCAGTCAGTCTTAGATGTCAACACTGATAAATGACAGTGAGAAATGTCTCATCCTCTAAGATGAATTTAAAAGATTCATCTTCTGGAAAATGCACTAAAGGTTGTGACCTTGTTTGAATGACTGTGAACTAGGAAGGACTCATCCCTCCCTAGGGGGCAGAAGGATGGATAGTTCTGGGAAGCAAGTAAACAGGAAGAAGTCAGGGATGAAAGGTTTCACAGGCAGGGAAAGCTAAAGAGCAAAATACATGAGTGACTGGCATGCCGGTGTGGGTCTCCAGGGTTCAATTTTCCTTTTAATTCTCCCAGCTGGGTGTAAATCTCTGTCTAAGGAATTGTGATCAGTATAGGCAGCTTTTGTATATTTGTCTGCTCTTCAGGTCGATCTCCCCCCACCCTGTCCCCATCCCCAAATGATGCTCTGGTTCTGCAAAAACCTATCTGTGGAAGTTCCTTGGCCAGGCCTCAATGTCAGGGAGAAGCTAGAGACTCCTTCAAAGTCTCAAAGTCCCTCCCACCCCAATAGGTTACTGAGTGTCTCGGGAGGAGACCCAGACTGTTCCCTTCTCAGGTTACCAAATGTAATCTCAGCCTCTGAGGAGGGCAAAGGCAGGGCCGTTGAGGTGGATGGAATTAACTGTGTTCTAAGGTGGCTATAAATCATTCTGGCGTCATGATTCATCTGACATTTTAAGGCTGAGTCAGTTCTCTTTGGCTTTGCCCTGAAGCTACCATGAGGGAGAGTGAGGCTGCTGGTTGATCAGGCATTTACCTTTAAAGGTGGTAAAGGATGTGTGGGGGCCTCTAGACCTGGCAAGTTATAAATGAAGATGAAGACATGATACCCTTCCTTGAGTAGTTAATAACATACTGGATAATTAGGCCAAAGATAAATAACAGTAGCAAAACTCAAAACAACAACGGTGCTAGCTAACGTCTGTTGCATACTTACTATGTCTTTTCATTGTTATGGAGGATGCTGTGATGGTTAATTTTGTATGTCAACTTGACTGGGCTAAGGGATGCCCAGATAGTTGATACACCCATTATTTCTGGGCTTATCTGTGAGAGTGTTGGCTCACTGGCTCCCCTAGTTCTCAGGCCATTGGACTCAGACTGATATCCCATTGGCCTGTCAGGTTCTCCAGCTTGCAGACAGCAGATTGCAGGACTTCTCAGCCTCCATAACCACATGAGTCAATTCCAACAAGTAAATCTCTTTTTTTATTGAGGTATAATTGACATATAACATTATATTAGTTTTAGGTAGTCACATTAGTGATTCAGTATTTGTATATGTTACGAAATGATCACTGCAATAAGTCTAGTTAACATTCATCACCATATATACTTGCAAATTTTTTTTTCTTGTGATGAGAACTTTTAAGATCTACTCTCTTAAGCAACTTTCACATATGTAATACAGTATTATTTACTATAGTCACCATGCTGTACATTACATTCCCAGGACTTATTTATTTTATTACTGGAAGTTTATATCTTTTGACCCCTTCACCCATTTTGCCCACTCCCATCCTCTGTCTCTGGCAACCACCAATCTGTTTCTGTATCTGTGAGCTTGTTTTTTGTTTTTTGTTTTTTTTTGTAGATTCCACATATAAGTGAGATCATACAGTTTTTGTCTTTCTTTGTCTGACTTATTTCACTTAGCATAATGCCCTTAAGGTCCATCCATGTTGTCACAAATGGCAAGATTTCATTCTTTTTTATGGCTTAGTATTCCATTATATATATATATATATGTAAAATTATGTGTAATAATAATATATTATATATATAAAATGTATAATATATAATATATATCAATATATCACATTTTCTTTATCCCTTCATTCATTGATGAATACTTAGGTTGTTTCTGTATCTTGGCTATTATTAATTATGCTGTAGTTAATATGGAGATGCATATATCTTTTTGAATTAGTGTTTTCATTTTCTTTGGATAAATATCTGGAAGTGGGATTGCTGGATCATATGGTAGTTCTGTTTTTAATCTTTTGAGGAACCTCCATACTGTTTTCCATAGTGGCTGCACCAACTTACAGTCCCACCAACAGTGCACAAGTGTTCCCTTTTCTCCACATCCTTGCCAACTTTTGTTATTTCTTGTGTTTTTGATAATAGCCATTCTAACAGGTGTGAAGTGATATCTCATTGTGGCTTTGACTTGCATTTCCCTGATGATTAGTGATATTGAGCATCTTTTCATGTACCTGTTGGTACATATGTATGTCTTCTTTGGAAAAATATCTATTCAGATCTTCTGCCCATGTTTTAATTGGATTTTTTGTTTTTTTGCTATTGAGTTGTATGAGTTCTTTATATATTTTGGATATTAACCACTTATCAGATATATGATTTGCAAATGTTTTCTGCCTCTCAGTAGGTTGCCTTTTCATTTTGTTGGTGGTTTCTTTTGCTGTGCAGATGCTTATATATCTATATATCCTTTTATATATGTCTATGTATATCCTGTTGGTTCTGTTTCTCTGGAGAACCCTGACTATTACAAATGGCTTGCCATAGATTAAACTGTAGGTTTTATTTCTCTAGTGAAAGAGATGTCAAAGAGTCACTTTGGTCTCTCTAAGTTCTGCTGGGCCTGGGAGAGAAGGCAGAGAAAGGAGCATGTTCAGGGTCTAGGTCTGTAAGTGGCCAGTGTTCAAGGCATCCTCACCCTGTGGGCTCAGCAGCCTGGAGTCCGGAGCAGTGCCATCCAGTAGAAATGTTATGAGAGCCATCAATGCAAGGCAAGTACATATTTGAAAAATTTCTAGTAGCCACCTTAAGTAAAGGAAAAAGAAACAAGGGCAATTAATTTTAATAATATAATTTATTTAATCAATACATCTAAAATATCATTTGAACTTGTAATCAATACAAAAATTCTTTGTGAGATATTTTTACATTCCTTTCTTTCAGCTAAGCCTTCTAAATCTGGTGTGTAGTCTACATTATTAGCACAGTTCAGTTTGGACCTGTGTCACTTTAAGTGCTCAATAGCCACATGTGGCCAGTGGCTACTGGATTGGACAGTGCAGATCTAGAAGGTATCTTGCATATCCACTTGTTTGTCTTTGCATATTCATTTGACACTCATTCAACAAATGTTTCTTAAGTGACTACTCTGCCAACCACTGTTTTAGGTGCTTGGATATACTGGTTAAGTCCAGAACTTATATTTTACTGGGGAGAGAGGGAGACAAAAATCATAAATAAATAAAATAATCAGATGTCAAAGAGTGATATTGATAAAGCAGGGTATGGAGGAAGAGAGTGACAGGGTGGGAGCACTGCTGTTCTGGATGGAGTGGTCATGGTAGGCCTCTGGAGACGTTACAACTGGGGTGAGATCTAAATATTGTGAAGAAGCGTGTCGTGTCAGTGGAGGGGAACACACTCTAGGCTGAAGGGACAGTGTATATAGGGCCAGGGGTGGGGACAAGCCTCTCATTTTGAGGATGAGAAAAAAGACCAGTGAGGTGGGAGAGGAGGGTAGGGCTGATTTGGGTAAGGTCTTATAGGCCGTAGCTTAGGTTTTATTCTAAGAGCTATGGCAGCCAGGAGAGGATTAAATGGCAGGCAGACGTGATTTGACAGATGCTTTTAAAAGGTCACTCTGGTGCTGTGTGGAGAATGGACTATAGGGGAGCATGAGCTGAAACTGGGAGAATAATCAGGAGGCTGGCTAATGCTGTAGAGCGGGCGGGAGGTTCAGTGGCTGGGGGAAGGTGGCAGAGTTCAGGTGGTAAGAGTCTCCAGGTCGTGCTGTGACCGTAGAGCCGACAGGACTGTAAGTGGGCTGTGAGGGAAAGGGGGGAGTCGAGGATAACTCCAGTGTTGGGAATTGAGCAACTAGGGAATGAGGCCATCAACCAAGATGAGGGAGGAGGTGGAGACTGGGTTTAGGGGGGCGTCAGAAGTGTGAGTGATCAGGGAGAGCATCGCTGTGAAAGGCACTAACCAGGGTTCAAAGGGAAAACAGAATAGAAATCCAGGCCTAACTCCTCGTTCCTGGCCAGGCTGGTTCCAGGTAGGATTCCCAGATAAAGTACAGGATACAGGGTTAAATTTGAATGTTGGATAATCAATGAATAATTTTTTAGTATATATCGCATGCAATATTGGGGGACATACTTAATACAAAGTATTATTTATCTAAAATTCAAATTTAACTAGGCTTCTGTATTTTTATTTGCCAAATCTGGCAACGCTGCTCCCGGACCTGTTTTGCTAAGTGTTTTGGAGACTGGGGTGGGGTGAGGGCAAGCACCCTTTGTACCGTGGCACATTAGTGCACCGTGAGCTGAGAACAGTGGGAGAGGCCAACCCTGTATATCTCTTTTGTATAGAACTTACAGGTTTTAAAGTACTTATATTTCCATGATCTCTTTTGATCCTTCTGTGGGCTGATTTCCCCCCCTTTTTTACATACAGGTGAGGCTCAGAGGGATCAGATGACTTGCTCAAGATCACACAACTAGTAAGGAGCTGAGCCAGGACTAGTGTGCTGGAGACTGTTGCGTGCCAACCCAATTTCACAGTATACTTTCTGTTTCCTATCAGAACCTTGGTGTTGTTCAAGTTTGACTCATGCCAGCTCAAAAGGAGAGATGTGCTAAATCTAAGCCAGACCTACAGGGCATTGTCCTAGTGGCTCTTATTAGTCAGGGTAGACTCATGACCTAAATTAGCTCAATCAGACTGAAAGGAAAGACTTATATCTCATAGTTCGTGGAGACTGTTTGCCTCTTGCACTCTATCCAGACATAAATGAAGCCATATATAGAACTGATTCTCACTAGCAGCCATCTTGGAATCATTCGGGAAACCAGCCTGGGATGAAGCTGACACTGAGTAGACCAGAGCAGAACCTGGGTCCACGATGACATGTTGAGCTGCTGATCTTTGCCTGGCCTGGAGCCACTCACCTCTAGGCTCCCAGTTATGTGAGATGATAAATTGCTTAGTGGTTAATCCACTTTGACTCAGGATTTTCTGTTGCTTGCCACCCAAATCATCCTGACTGCTGCGATGAAAATCAGCTCTCCTTCCTCCAGTGTTTCTCCTACCACACTACGTGGCTGCTATATACAAAGGCAGCCAATACTGATGGTTTTGCACAGGATTATTCAGGATTAGCTTCAGGGGGCAATCTGGGAGCTGCCTGGCACTTGTGATTACTCAGAGGCAAGAGCATTGTCACGTGTAAGAGCCAGGAGAGGCAGGAGGGGGTGACATTCAGGAAGATTGTTGAGGCTCCTGTTTAGGAGGGGCAATTGATCTGAGGGCCGCCTGGAAACCCTGAGAAAAGAAGTAATATGACGGAAATGAAGGCTCAGAAAATGCCCCTGGTTCACATGTTTTGGGAAGAGCAAGCATGCTTTATCTTTTTAGATGTGTACGAAAGTTTTGAAAAGCAAATAGAGAACGAGTACTCTTGAGTTCGTTACCCATTGGTTGGTGTTCGCGCACATAATTGTCTGGAAGGACTAAATCCTTGTTGTCTTTGCACTGACATATGCTCTCCAGCTCTTTCAGTGCTTGCACAGAGGAATGATTTGATTACGTCGAATATCCACACAGATCTCTCATTTCATTCAGGTGCCTTTGAACTGTTGTTCAGCCTACATTTTGAAAGGATCTCTCTCAGAAAGGACAAGGGTTTGTTTGTTTGTTTGCTTGGTTTGGTTTGGTTGGGGAGAAGGCAGGGCAGATGGGACTGGGGCCTAAGCCCTTTGATTCTCTAGGTCTCCTTCCTAAGGCTTCTATGGTCCTGATGTCATGGTACGGGATGGGAAAGTTTATCATTAAACCACCCGAGTTGGGTTTCAAGGGCTTGTATTGGTTTTCTAGGGCTGCTGTAACAAATCACCGCACGTTTTGTGGCTTAAAACAACAGAAATTTATTTTTCTCACAGATCTGGAGGCCAGAAGACTGAAATCAAGGTGTTGGCAGGGCCATGCTCCCTCTGGAGGCCCTGGGGGATTCTTTTCCTTGCCTCTTCCAGCTTCGGGTGGCTGTGGCACAGACATTCCATGACTGTGGCCACATCACTCCAGTCTCTGCCTCCTTTTCACATGGTCTTCTCTTCTGTGTAATCTCCCTCCATCTCACTCTTGTAAGGACATTGTCATTGGATTTAGGGCCCACCCAGACAATCTCACCTTGAGATTGTTAACTTCATTATATCTGCAAAGACCCTTTTCCCTCCAAAATTCACATTTACAGGTCCCAGGATATGGATAAATCTTTTTTGGGGCCACCTTTCAACTCACTACAGGCCTCTTTTGCTGCTATCAAGTTATGCCATTTAAACTCTTTGAGTCTCAACACTCTCACCTGTGAAATGGCCGTACAGTGACTGACTTTCTTATTTCACAGGTTTGTTGAGATCCGTGCCTTCACCTAAGTGAATGACGAGTGGATGGAAAGATAACATATCTGTTCTCTCCTGACTCCTTGGCTGGGAGCACCATCGCTGTCCGCTTTGAAGGAGGACAGTCAAGAAAAACTGGTGAGTTGAGGGAGGATGGCAAGAAGGAGAATGAAAAAGGGAAAACAAGAAAGGAATGTGCTTTCTCTGGTTACCTGTGAGGATAAAATGGGAAACCTCTAATCTTCTTCATAATTTTTTTTGTTTTTAATTCACAAAAGGAGAAAGGAGAGCCAGCAGCTGGAGGGCTGTGGTGATGTCTCTGAGAGGAAGGTGTCCTGGGACCCTTAGATGTCCTGGGAACAAGAAGCAGGCAAAAGTGAAGTTGCGTCGGATCCCACTCCCTTCAGTTAAAAGTGTGCAGAGGATTTCACTGGAAACAAAGCCCAGGAGCCCTGATCCTGAGGAACAAACCAGACTCCATCTGAATACCAAGAAAGAAGGGAAAATAAGATTTGTTGATCGTTTACTCTGTGGGAGGACTTTTATACATGTCATCTTGCCCCATGACAATCTCAGAAAAGAATTTTTTCAAATCGATGAGGAAACTCAGGCTCAGAGAAATTCAGAGACTTGCCTGAGGTCACATGCCAAAATGCATCTCCTCCAGGCTTCAAACTCTAGTGGTTTGGCATTGAAGTTTATGTTTTGTCTACTCTCACTGGCTGCCCTGGAGGGGCATGTCCTAGAGGACATACCACCAACCGTTGCTTATATATGGCATTTCTTTACCTCTTGTCTCAACTTTTGTTTTTTCTCATATTTAAAATGTAAATTTCAATCATCAGTATTTAGTAAAATTCTGTTATTTAACTGCAATCCTCTATTTTATGGCAAAGGACAACTGGCGGACTGAGTATGGTCATATTCATATTATTCCAAGTGTGTAAGATAACCCTGGGTGGCTCCCCAGACACAGTGACTTTGGGGGTTCCCAGCTTGACAGAAGAGTATGTCTGGCAGATTTAACCCCGTTATGTACTCGCAAATGTCATAGCTAGGGTAACTCTGGCCTAGTCTTCTGTCTCTTCAAAATCTTATCACTGAGGGCAGGGCCAAGAACGTGACCTTAAAATTCTGCATTAAGGATGAGCAGCAGCATTGTAGAAACACTGCCGCCAAATAGAGCTGTCAAGAACGATTCCACTCAAAAACAACTTTACCACACTGATGACGTGTTTCGAGGAAGTGAATTATCTACCTGAGTGGAGGACAAAAAAAAAGTATTCTTCCTTCAGGCCCAGGAAGATGAGTTGGCTGAGTCACACAGACTGTCAACGTGCTGGTCCTTAAGTGGTGTCACATTTTAATCTTCTCATTAGAATTTCAAAGGTTTAGAAGGAAATGTTTCCCTTCTTTTCAGAACCTCAGCATGGGGGAGGACTCACTTGCAGCCCTGTTACTCTTTTTTTTGTGTGTGTGTGAGGAAGACCAGCCCTGAGCTAACATCTGTTGCCAATCCTCCTCTTTTTGCTGAGGAAGATTGGCCCTGGGCTAACATCTGTGTCCATCTTCGTCTACCTTATATGTGGGATGCCTGCCACAGCATGGCTTGATAAGCAATGCATAAGTCCATACCTGGGATTCAAACCTGCAAACTCTGGGCTGCTGAAGTGGGGTGTGTGAACTTAACCACTACTCCACTGGGCCAGCCCCCCAGCCCTGTTACTCTTTAAGCTTGTATCAGAAAAAAGAGAGGGGTCCTGTTCTTAGGGGGAAGTAGTGGATCTGAAATTTGGATTGATGGGCCTGGCTATGTAGACATGGTCACAATTCCAGCATCCAAAAGGTTTGAAATGAGAACAAAGTATGCCTATGAGGATAAATCCCACTGGGATCGTTTGAGACCTGCCATCAACATATACTGAACTGGACAAGAAAAATGATAATAATAACAGTGGCAGCAATGGCAACCGTATTCTCTATTTATATGCCAGGCTGTGGAGTAGTGCCTCTATCTGAATCACCTCTGTCCTTTCTTCCAACACAACATCCAGGTAATATAAGATCCAAAGAGGCTAAGAGTGGAGACTGGAGATAGACTGCTAGGCTCAAACTCAAGCTCGGAAGAAGGGGATAATAATAATAGCTAGGGTTTTGAGGATTAAATGAGTTGATACATGTGATGCACTTACAGTGTCTGGCACATTTTAAGCCCCACACCAGTGTTGGTGTTTATTATTCTTATCTGCATGAATGAAGACATTAAGGGTCGGAAGGATTTGAAGCCGGGTACCTGGGGATTCCATAAGAACATGGTTATCCTTTGACCTTGTTCCCAACACAGCCACAGGATGAAAAGAAGTTAGTACCCAGGAAAATCCTAGATAAATAACCTCAATCCCCGTTAGATGTATTTGTTGATCCCAAATGCTTGCGTTGCAGCCCACACATCACTATAGCTTGCTAATTTGCTGTTTTCTTGTTTAACCAGAGGGGTGACTCAGTGGTCACAAGGATTTAATGAGCTTGTTTTGCAGAAGAAGAAGAATGCCTTTAAGGAAGTTATGACTACCGGATGACCTGACCCCAGCTGCCACTGGTGCCAAGAAGTCTAGTTGCTCAAGGTCTTATCTGAAGTGAAAGAAACATGGACCTCCCCTTTGTTTCCCCAAAACTCCACCTCTCAAGCTCCCTAGCCCTATAAAGGCCCCCTGCTTCCTTATTTTGTTAAGGTGTATCTGAGAGAACCTACTTGCTCGCTTTCTCATTTTGGTCAATTCAAATAAACCTTTCTCTGTCTCCAAGCACTGGTGTCTCAGTGATTGGCTTCTATTGCTCACTGGGCACACATCCCTGAGGTTAAGAGGTGCCGTATCAGGTTAACCAAATGGGCCTGTAACCCAGGCCCATCTACAAAGCCTTTTCTCTTTGCACCAGACACCTCTCCTTCTCTTCTGAGTCCAGGTCTCTGGAGTAGAGTGTACAATAGGAAGCACCTACCCAGCAGAAACAGCACTGCACAGCTGGACTTCCTTTTCTCGAGAATGGTGGAGCTTTTTTTTTTTTTTTTTTTGGTGAGGAAGACCAGCCCTGAGCTAACATCTGTTGCCAATCCTCCTCTTTTTGCTGAGGAAGACTGGCCCTGGGCTAACATCCGTGCCCACCCTCCTCTACTTTATATGGGACGCCGCCACGGCATGGCTGACAGGCAGTGCGTCGGTGGGCGCTCGGGATCCGAACCCGCGAACCCCGGGCTGCCAAGCGCGGACTCAACCGCTGCGCCACCGGGCGGCCCCCGAGAATGGTGGAGCTTTAATTAATTCCCCAGAATGAGTGAGGGCAGGGGCTATCCCACAAAGCTTTGTCTCTTTACCCACAGCTGTGCGGGTTTTGCCTGCAGAGGTACTTCTTAGTTTTGAGGATCTGATCAGAGAAGAAAGTTTCTGGGAAAGTGATTTGGTTTGTTACTGAGTGGTCTTGGAGGAGAAGGACATTTCTCTTGGTTACTAAATAGGACCCACTTCTGAGCTGGTCTCTCTCGGGTCTCCTCAGGCTTCCCTGGCCTGCCCAACCTCTGCGACTGTCCAGCAGAAGTTGAGCTGCCCAGATCCTGGCTGGCTCACAGGACACACATGCTCTCGACTAATTCACTGATTCTTCTCGAGTCTCTTCGGTAACATTATGGTGTCAAACTAGATCTTCAGTAAGCTCCCTGGTAGCTGTCAATCGCCACCATTCTAACACCAATTAATATTTGGATTAACTTTGGAACCTCATATCAATCACCAGCCTTTTGCTTTTCACTGGGACTCTGCCAAGCTCAGCGAGGAACTTGTCTGAGTTTCCTAACTTACTAGTGAGCACAGGTGAGGCCTGGGGCTGGTGCACTGTCTGGGGGAAGCACAGTTCTGAAGAGTCCAGAGCGGAGGGTTCTATCTTGAGTGGATGCTGCTAACAGCTGCTGTCTAACTGCAGCCTTCACTTTCACAAGTGCAGAGAAAGTGTTAGAACAGTGAGAGAGTGTGGATAGATTAGCAATAACCCAGGCTAACTGATACACAAATAATTCAGGTGGGGAGTGGGCAGTCAGGCCATTTCACATTTTAAGCATGAATTAATTTACATTTGTGACCATTATTGAGAATTTGGGGGCCGAAAAAGCCATAGCATTTTACAGCTGGATATGAACTCATATATCACTAAAAATGAGCGTGGTCTTATTGAAGAATCCCAGGATTTTGGATTGTATTTTGTGCAAAGGACTAGAACAGATAAAATAGTCCTGAATGTTTGTGGAGCAGTGACAGTAACCCAGAGGCAGATGTGGATGTGGTCATGGACTCCGTGCAATATCATGAAGGAAGACTCTTGAAGAAACATCATCCAGATCTTGCCCTGCCCCCTTGAAATGCATAACCATCAAGATATAGGGTTAACCATAGGTCTGTTGCATTATTGGATGTTACTTCCAAATTCTACACCAAAGTTGTTCTTGATAATTTGATAGGACAAAATTTGTTGTTGTTATTTGTGTATAGCCTTTCTTTCTAAAATAAGCACATCCTGGAACTGGGAGCTTTGGTTTGCTGATCCCTGGACAATAAGTTATATGAGTCTGTAGGCAGCAGCTGAAAGAAAGGCGTGAGATAGGGAGACCCAGAGGAAGAGTTTGGAGCTGAGAGACTGGAATCCTGGGGAGGAGAGCTACAAGGGAAGAAAGAGAGACCCATTAACTGAAGGCTGGGGGAAAATTGAATATAAATGAAGATTCAAAGAGTTTGGTGGGGTGTTTGTGCATGTGATGCAAAACCCTCCTCTAACTTCCCTAAGGAATCTTCAGTAAACTTGCTAAATCACCCTGTTGTTGAGATGTAGTAGATTCTTTCTGGAGAAAGGAAGGTTTGGCTGAGTCCTTCATTAAGGCACCTGGAAAAAGGCCAGATGGGGATTACAGATGGGTTACTGTGGATCACAATTGTTACTCAAGCCAGAGTATTTTGTTTAATGCACACACACACACACACACACTCACACACAGAGAACTGCATAGATTCCCCACAGTGTGTGTTGGGTGTGTGTGTGTGTTTGGAGAGCTAACCGTATCCACTTAATGCACACACACAACTGCATAGGCCCTCGCAGTCATGTGTTTGGCATACTCACTTTACTACCTTGCTTTGTCTCATAGTTTTTCCCCTTCTCCTTGTTTCCTCACTTATTTTATTTGGACATTCACTATGCATTTTATAACCCATTCCTAATCTTTTTGCATAGAGCTTGTGTAGTTAAGTGCACACATCCAGTTTCAACCATATTGCACCTACAGGTGCAATGACCAGTGTCACAGTGGACAGGCAATTACCCTGTCAGCATTGTTACCCAGACTGCTGAAATCACTTTCCGTTCAGCTTTATTATAATTGGAAAAAGAGTGTGATTAAAAATACACATCAGCTAAATGACTGTGACAACTGCTGCCTCTTGGTGTCCTGGCTGCTTGATGCTTGTGGCCCTGGTTTATGTCCCTCTGCTGGGAAGGGTTTCCTCGCTGGTGATGCGTCTGTGGTCTCAGCATCCCGAGGCCGGGCCTCCTTAACTTCCTGTAAGTGTAACTCAGGCACCTTGATCAGATAAAAGCTATTTTTGTTCTGGCTCTGCTGAGCTAGATCCCATCTCAGATTACATTAAAGGAACTGCCTTCTTTCTTTTTCCTTTGTTGCTAAGGAATAGCTTTTCCTCTCAGATTGATTTTTTTTCCCTTGAAGAAGCCCCCACCTACACAACACTTGGTAGTAATTTAAAATGAGCCGGAGACCTGCAGCTCCTATTAGAAGAACAAAGCAACCTGCGAAGAGTCATTAGGGGTCAGCAGGGCCTGTCTTTTAACTAAACACCGAGGTGCTATTTTAGAACAAAGGAGACGTCTTCTCTTTGGCAAACACTGATCTACTGCTCGATTTTTCCAATTATGGGCTGAGCTCCCCCCTGCCCATGAGCCGGTTAATCAGACTTTTATTAGTATTGCTATCTGACGCCCAGGGTTCCCAGCTGAATGCAGGTATCTGCAGAGAGGAGGCCACGCTTTCACTGGAAGCCTGCTTCCCACTCTGATCTGTGAGTCAAGAATTAGATTGGGCTGCTCACCTGCTGTGAAACAAAATGCATTATGCTTGCCTCTTCAGATCCAGGGGTGTGTGTGTGTGTGTGTGTGTGTGTGTGTGTGTGTGTGTGTCATTCCCAGTGTGAATGGGCAGCTCCAGGGGTGTGTGCGTGTGTGTGTGTGTGTGTGTGTGTGTGTGTGTGTGTCATTCCCAGTGTGAATGGGCAGCTCAGCTGTAGGGAGGTGGTTTGCAGAGCCAGCTGGGATCAGTGGGTGCGAATGCTGTTCTCCTGCAGGCTCTTTGTGGGTTGTTCCTGCCTTGCCTCTCCCAGCAATGCTGGATTCCACACCTAGGGCCATCGTCAGCTGGTGTGGCCCTGGGGATCAGAGTGGGCTTGGTTTTGTTACAAAACTAATTCACAAAATTCTGTTGTTGCTGAAAGGGCTTATTATATGGAAGCTGGGCTTGGGGAAACTGGCATGTGGGTAGAAATTCACCTTTTTTCTTTTTTTTTTGGTGGTAGACATTGTCCTTAACGCTCAGGCATTGAGGAAAGTTTCCTGATTTCCCCACACTGGGAGGCTCCAGCCTGTCCTGCTTGTTCTCTTAGCAAGCTCTACCCACCTAGATCACGGCATCCCCATCGACTTCCACTGGGCTGGGTGTGCTGTGAGGAGCAGAGGCTGGGTCCTGTCATCTCCATATCTCCTGGCACATAGGAAGCAATAACTCAAGCTTTGCTGGATATTTGGTCAAGAGGAGGAGACAATTAGAATATTCAATTTGTTGACTCAAGATGTAAATACTAATTCTCTAAGCGATTTTGACAAATTCATTCAAATGTGTACATACTTGCTGATATTTTCTCTCTCCCACATAGATCCTTGTTCTTTCTTCACTGCTTCCAAGACTCTCTTCTCCTCCTCTGGACCCAGAACACTGGGAACCTTGGGACCCCAAACCCCACCCTAGTTTCCAGGGATTTGAGGTCTCCTAGGAGAGTCCAGCTTCCATCAACAGGGGGTATCAGGACCATGGTGGGAGGGAGGGCCTGGGAGATATGCCAGGATATCTGGAAGGGGAACTCAGAATGAATTCTCCTGTACGGCTACCTGTGAACTGTGCCTAGCATGTTGCATGATCAGGTTATGGGTTGGACATCTAAACAGGTATGTTTTTCATATGTTCTATGAGAAACCGTGCTGATTGCCAAAGAATTGAAACATAAATGGAAACACCTAGAGAGTGCCTGACCTTGTGGAAAATACTGGTAATTCCAATTATTTTCTTTTTAAAGCCCAGCTAAGCCTAAGTTTTACAAAAAAATAAAAGCTTTTCTTTACAATATCCTGAACGTTATAGTGCCACATTATATTGACTAACTTCAGCTGACGCAAGGAAAGAACAAAAAAAGAAGTGGTGACGGGTGAGTCATCAGCTCTCTGCAGCGGCAATTATGCAGGGCACAAAGAGTCTGCGAGAACAGCTCTGCTGTGGAGGGAGTGAGAGGACGGAAACAAAGAACAGGGCGCTTCAGTGCACTGGGTCTGCGTCTACGTGGACAAATGGCCCTGCGTAGGACAGTCATCATGAAGGCTTGGCCGGTGGAGACCTGGGTCCTTTGAAGTTTCTGTTTAACAAGGGATTTCAATTATAGAGCAGTTCCTATTTTAACAGTGTCCTGGGTGAAACCAGGCTTTATGATTTTGAAATCTTGATGAGCAGAAACTAAGAAAACGGTTTAAAAGCTACTAGCCATTTTTGTGAAAGCATCAGTTTACTTTGGACAGAGAGTTGGTTGTTTTCTGAAAGCCTCTGAATGGGCCTTTGGGTCCAACCTGTGTCAAGGCAGGTAGCCAGTGTCTGAAGAGAAGAGTGGGAGGCAATCTAAATGCAGGTGTCCTACACCAAAGCACGATAATCTTCTTGGTAATGGTTATCTTGAGATATGGCTGAGGTAGATCTGGGCCTCTGTGAGTGCGTGGTTTTTTATAAGGGGAGAAAGGGAGTAGAAAGGGGGGCATGCTTCTCTCTTGGAGGGGCCCTAGCAGAAAGGGACCCCAAATAAGGCTGTTTGGACACCCTCTGGTTGCAGCTGTATTCCAACTCTCTATGTTATATTTCTCTTCGGTTGGCCTCAAAACCTTCAGTCAAGTCTGGTCTAAAATTTCAATCTGGTGTCAATAATCACTATGGGAGTCAAGGGAAGGGTTTGTCTATTCATGGAACAAGATGTTAAGGAGAGAGCAGCTGAGGGGACTCACAGCTGAAGGCTGGTGTCCCAGTGTCAGAGAGAAGGTCACTGTATGGGGCCGGGCAGCCAGTTTTGGGGGCAAACCACACTGAGACTGATTTGCAGAACATGTGAGAATTCTTGATGGTGATGGAGGATGTCTCAGAAATCTTTGGGAAGGAAAACTGGGTGAAACACTAGACTGCGTGTAGCAAGATAGGGTGGACGTTCAGAGCCAGTGAAGTTTGTGGTATTCACAGCTATGTGACTTCATGGGCTGAGGGAGTCTGGGACTTCTCAACTGACCATGACTGTCCCAAGGTTTCTGCTGGCCAGGTTTGGTTATCTGAGGCTGTCGGGGCAATTTTCCCAGTTTTTGAACTTGCTCTGAGTTTGATAATCATAGGCTTTGCCTCAGGATTTGCTCTGGTCTATTTTGGTGTGTTGAAGCATTTCTCCAAGATGCTATTTAAATAGATGACTGATGGAATAGAGAGTCTGACCACTGCACAGCATGGTGATTAATTAACTTGGTGCTAAAAAGCGTATTTTATGCTTCTTACCCCTAAGAATCTCCACACAGGCCTAGCATGATGATGTGACTGTTGACTGTTTGCTCTGGCCTTGTCCATTACAGACCATAGCTGTCATTATATTGTTATTATTCTCAAGAGAATATACTTTAGCTTCTTTTGTTTCCCTTAAATTTCTAATTCTCACTTTTTCCATCTTGGAAAGGCTTGTTCAGTCAGGACGATTTGGTCCCTGAGTCCTCCCAGAGAGTATAGATCCTAACCATGGACACTCATTTCCAGCCACTGCCTCTACCAGAATCATCACCTCAGAGCAGGAAAGGATGATTGTTACAGATGCTGCATAAACACGTAATGCAAAATAATAATGTTACAATTAGCTCATGTATATTGAACTCCTGCTTTATGCTGGGCATTGTGCTAAGTGATTTAAAAAGCATGATCTCACTTGGTGCTTACCAAAACTCTATTTGGTTGAGACTATGTTATCATTGAAAAAAAAAATGAGGCTAAGGAGATTTGGGTACTTTGCCCAAGACCACACAGCTGATAATTGGTAAAGCTGGGGCTCAGGCCTGGGGCTGCTGAATGTTGGACTTGAGAATAATGGGAGGGCCGTGTGTCTCACCAATGCTGAGTTACATGGAGAGAGTACAAGCCTTGGCTCTGCATCTGGGGAGTCAGCAGAGGGTGTCAGAAGTCATACACCAGCCTTAGAAGCTGGAGAGTCAGGCGATGGCTTCTCAAATGATGGTGCCGTCAGAAGGACCTCAAAAGAAGAGAAACAGAATTTGCTGAAATACAGGACTGAGTCAGCCACTGTATTTGTGTCACATTAAGGTAAAATTATGGTGTGATCTACACCTTGGAGGCACAGGATGTGCCAAAGTCAGAAGCACAACAAAAATTTACAAGATTCACTATTTTTGGCTGGTTTCTTCCTATCAATTAGCCTTTCAGCTTCTTCTATCCCAACAGACCAGGGCCCTTACATCCCCATCTTGGATCCCAGTAGCTCCTTTTCCATTCAACCCTGGTCTCTGTCTTATTCTCCGGTAAGAGTTACGTACTTGAACCCCATCTCAAAAACGAAGTGTACCCCAAGGGAATTAGTGAGGAGCAAGGATTCAGAAGTTCAAGACCATTGTCCAGTTCCTTAGAATAAGGGGGAGCGAGGAACATTCCAAGCCAACTACATCACCTCCACCAAAAGGCCAAGGCCCCTCCTGTACTGGCAAGTTCAGGGAACTGAGACTGAAATCATCTCATGTCGTTGTTTTCTCATTTTCCCAGAAGGGAGTGGGAGATGAATACTACATATTTACCACATAGGAAGATAAAAATGACTCCGGAACAGGTTGTTTGCTAAAAAATATTAATGTTTAGCACCCAAAAACTCTCTGCAGGAACTCCAGGGAAGAAACTTGGAGAGAGGTGTGACATGAGTTTAAGCAATGACTACATTAGCATCTTGGCATCCTGTTGGTTTATGTAACACTAGATTTTTTAGGGTTCTCAGGGACTGGAAAAATGAAGTATGAAAAAAACCAGACTCTAATGGAAATTACTCATATTGATTACATACACACACACATCTCAATTTAATTCTTGGAAAGCATATTGGTGATGAATGATATCTGTAATTGTAACTGCAGTGCTCGGTCCTCACACGCTGATTAAATTTCACCTGCTGTCATGCATCCTGCAGAGTCCTTCGATGGCCTCAGTACCTGGGTGGTCTCTCAGGAGCCACAGTAACTGGAGGGTTGAAAATTTGGTATCCTCAGATGCCAAGATCCCAGGGGTCATTTAAAAAAATCTGTGTTCCAGGGATGCCTAGTTTGACTCATTTTTGCCTCACAGGGCAGTGGTGGTACCTGCTATATGAGGACTGAGTCTGCCCAGATCTAGAGAGAACTCTAGCTGAGTTTGTAATAAAAAACAACTCACACAAAGAACGGAAACCAACCAAGAGCTACTATATCAGTAGAAGACAATGTTTCGGTTAGAAAATTCAAATTAGCGGGACACCCATACATCAAAGAGCGGCCGGGTTAAATAAATGGATCAGAGTGTGAACTCTTGTTTCCTCGTCAGCTCCATTGGTTTGTCCTCAGCCCTGACCAGCTGTACATTGCTGTCAGCTGTGCTGGGCCTCGCTGGCTGACAGTTGCTTTTTTTCTTAACACATCTACTCTTAATTCAGAAAAAAAAAAATGCTTTCCACAGTTAGCTTCACCCCTCCTCTCAATGTGAAGACTTCTTGGCCCTCCAGGCAATTCATCACACCCTTTAACTGCTGCCACTGAGAGTGTCCTTGTGGGAGGTGCTAATTGTTTAGCTGTGGGCCTCCCCATTCCCCCATCCCTTCTAGACTGAATTTTACCTTTGTATCTCCAGCACCTAGCACTTTCTCTGGAACATGAGCCCTTCAATAAACATTTGTTGAACAAATAATGGATAATAATGAGAGAACTTTCTACCTCTGTCTCTGCCAAAATTATACAACCCTAATTGGCTTTTTAAAAGGGATATATTTCTTTTACCCTGTACCTGCTACACTGTATCAGTCTAAAGATACCAAATCATTTAGCATATATGTTCTATTAGAGGGTCATTTCCAGAATTAGCCTTAGGCTCTGTCCACTTAAAGTAGATGTGACCTTCTTATGAGGCTGAAACAACTGAATTTATTTCAACCAGATTGGGGGTAGGAAGAGGAGAATAAGTCCATGCGGTGTAAGCCAACTGATTAAAATAAAAGATGGATTTACACCTACTCTTAGGGCCCTTTAGAAGAAAATTTCAGTGCAGATGCAAATTGCTTTTGGCATTATCTTACGAGACATTTGAATCAACCTTCCCAAGCTTGAGTTGTCACTTTATCCTTTGTCAGCCTCCACCTGAATATCTTTTGATTATAGATACATTTTATAGACTTCAGCATAACAAACCACCTGAAATTGGTTGCGCCATTTCTAGAGATCAAGTCTTTGGTCCCCTTAAACTTTACTCAGTGGAAAATAAAACCCAAGATAGGCAAAGCTTAATACTTGGGAATATTCAGTGAGAGGGAATTTACAACTGGAGGAAATTACAAATACCCCAAATCTCATGTTCCAAATTGAAGCTGTCAGGGTCCAGCCAAAGAGTTCAGAAATAATCCCTGCTTCATGCTTTGCTCTTTTAGGTTCACAGGGGAAGGGCAGGAGACACCGATGCACCTATACAGTGTATGTTGGTTGTTGTCAGGCCCTGACTGCCCAAATCCTGCACGAGAAGTCATGGAGACCTGACATTGCATGTTTAGGTCCTGAGCGGTGTATTTGCAGATCGAATCTCTTCAGGTGGCAGAGCTAGAAGAACTGTACAACTCCTAAGCTTGATGTCTGGGGTAAGCTCTGAGGACCTGCCCTGAACCTCCTTCTGGACTTCTGCTCTGGTTCCTGGTATCTCAGTCTTTTTCTTTTCTATTGAGATATAATTGACATATAACATTTTGTAAGTTTAGGGTGCACAATGTGTTGATTTGGTGCATTTATATATTGCAACATGATTACCACTGTAGCTTTAGCTGACACTTGTATCACATCACACAATTATCATTTCTTTTTTGTGGTGAGAACATATAAGATTTAGTCTCTTAGCAACTTTGAAGTTTGTAATATAGTATGGTTGATTGTAATCTCTATGCTGTGCGTTAGATCTCCAGGGTTTATTCATCTTCTAGATGCAAGTTAGTACCCTTAAACAACATCTCCCCAATTCTCCACCATCCACCCCCAGCCCCTGGAACCACCATTCTACTGTCTGATTCTATGAGTTTGGCTGTTTTAAATTCCACAGATAAGTGATATCATGCAGTATTTGTCTTTCTCTGTCTGGCTATCTCACTTAACATAATGCCCTCGAGGTCCATGCATATTGTCACAAATGGCAGGATTTCCTTCTTTTTCATGGCTGAATAGTATTTCATTGTACATGGATAGAGAGATATCACATCTTCTTTATCCATTCATCCGTTTCAGTCTTGCCTTGATTGCGGAGCCAACCCTAATGCATTGGCAGCCCAATCCTAATGGCCTTGCCAAGACCTTGTCATTCTTCTTGTTCAGGATGTCTACTCCTGATCCTCTCCCTCTCTTCACCGCCTGGAGTCCTGGCTTCAAAGAAGATGGACTCTCCTGGTTCCCAGGACTTGCTGCCACATCGTTGTTACTAGTGGCGCTGCCCAGAGTCTCCAACCACAGGGAAAACTGATACTTGCCTGCATGATATCCACATTGTCACATCACCTTGAATTTTGTAATTGGGTTGGGAGGGGGTCACCCTTCTCAGGGGTCAGCCACAAAGTTGGGTCAGGATTTTATGCAAACCCATGCGACCCTGTCTCTGCAGTCTCTGTCATCCCAGTAGGCCTTGCAGTCACGTCTGTGCGCATTGTGATAACTGCTCTCTGTTTGAGTTGGGAGAAACCAATGATTAAATGAGATATTTTGACTATGTACCTATTTCAGCAAGCTATACCCTCCCCACTCCCATCAATTTTCTTGTTACCATAGAGAACTTAAAAATTTTTTTTTTGGTTAACCATTTTGCTAGTTGTTGCAAAGAGGGACAAAGGAATCCACCATTCTGCTCTAAAATTGCCCGGAAAATGGAAGTGAAGCCAAGTTGGCTGGTCCTTTCTTAGTAAAGTTTAATTCTTATCTTTGTTATGGCCCCAAATGAATGATCCATCTGAAACAAAGAGGGCTGGAAGTTCAGGATGAGAGAGGGAAATTGGGGGGTAGAGGTCAAACATGTTGCCAATATTGGACTTAATTTGCCTGGCAGGAGAGCCACGACTGTGAGTGACGTGGGCAGAATGGTTTTTAAAAGAACGCAAACAAGTGGAGACATACAATTTGGGAGATTGAATTTGGTTTTGTTTGTTTTGTGTGCAAAATGAGATTGTGTGGGAAACAGAGACATTATCCATGAAGAATGCTAAGGTAATTTATGTTGCTTCCTTCCATCAATTACATTCTGTGAGCTCTGAGTGGAATTGTGTTCCATTGAGTTACAGTCTTTGCACTGCCCGTCTCTATAGAAATGACTCTCTAGGGTAATTTCATAACCTGCACTGATGAAGATATAATTCATACTGTGCTGCCTTTTGTGGAAGCTTTAAAAAAACAAACCATGTACCATTTCACAGTTATTTTTTTTTCAGTTTGACCAAGGAAGGGAAAAACACATTTTTCCTTCCCACTAAATTATAAAACCAATAGACTTAAGGGGAAAAGGCAAAATCAGGCTTCCTAGTCTTACTGAACAAGCTTGGACTACGCAGACCATAGTTTTCTCATGAAAAATGACAAGATTGAACTCAATCATTTCCAAGTTCAATTTCCACCTCCAAACGTCTCAGAATCTCTGGTTCTAGGCTTTATTTTTTCCCCAGAAATGTGACTGCTGAGTGAAAAAAGAAAGTTCCTCTGGAGGCTTTTCTTTAGATGAGAATTCCTCTGCTGCAGATGGCTTCCATTGGGTTCTGGCTGACCTACTTCCTTTGTGTGTTCTGGCAGGAGAGTTGGAGATGAAGACTGGAAGGAAGAGTTAATTTAAGGAGGTTTGGGGCTGAGGGGAGCAGCCCCTGGCAGCAGGATGGAGGCAAGAAGGTAAAGAGTCAGGGAAGAGCTCAGACATTTATGTGGCTGAAGACTGAGGCCAGGGCACAGGCACCAGTGAGATCAAACAATGGGAAGGCACCCCAAAAGAAGATAGATGGTGACAGGAACTAGGAGATTCCATGAGCAAGGCCAAGGTGACAACAGCCTGGGAATGGCATTGATAAGGGAGGCAGTGTGCCGGTCTGCCTTGGCCGCCCCATTTCTGTATGACCCAACCAATAGCCAATCGGCAGGAGGTCTGCCCAGGAGATTATTACTAAAAACAGCCGACTGTGGAGTAGCGGGGGGAATGGATCCATTCTCCCGCCCTAGCTGATTTCCTCCCAAGGGCAGAACATTCTTTAGATGTCTTGAGACCACTTTATTGATCCATGAGCTGGTGGAATTTGCCACTCTCTGTCCCTCAGGCACCTCTGTTTCCAAACCAACCTTGCACATTGCCCTCTCTCTCCAGGGTATTTAAAATTTTTATAGGCCCCGGGCACTCTAACTTTTGGGTTCTTTCAGACATATTATAATAATTCATAATTCACTTCTAAAATTGGCTACTCATTTAATTTACATTTGGCCATGATTTCTCAGTAATCAGCTGGCAGACTTGGGAATTCTTGTGCAGTGAGAAAATCTAATGTAACATGCAAATTGTTTTCAGAGGTCATAAAATTTTGTGGATTATAAATTTAACAATGAAGGAAGTTGATGTCGGGTTGTTTCACTGAGTATTTACCAATTTGTTTTTTAAGAATGTTCTGGGACCAAATTTTCTGTAGCACAGGGAGCTTGTCAATGCCCTTCAACCAAAGCTCACCAGGAACACACTTGCATTTGAACGAGTCAGGTATTACTTGTTGCAGTGATGGCGAACACACACCATGGGGAACCATGGGCATCTCAATAGGAAAGACCTCTTATAGGATTTGGGCTTGTGTTGGGTGATTTGGGAGATAATTCAGGGAAGTGGGGCTTTGCTCTGGATTGGGTATTGCAGGAAGTGGGGTAATTCTCATTGGGTATCTTCATAAACCTTATCTAGAAAGAGGGCATACTAATGGGGCTAAAGTTGTATGATAGGGCAGCCAAGGTCGTTCATTTCAGCTGGGATAGGGGGATGTTTGGTATTTTTAACTTGGACAATGTTCATGTTTTGTCTGTGTTTTGACATAATTTTGGAGTGGTCTTAGTTCGTCTTGATCCATCCTGCTTACACAATGGCCTTGTCTGATGTTGGTGTTCTGTGAAATTATTTGTGTTCAACAGGAGAACACCAAGGCCTAGCTGATAGCACCAGGCCAGCTTCTGGATGTCAGGGGCTGCTTTTCTCTTTTGCAAGCTAAACATTTTTTCAGATCTCAAGCTTTTTTATGGGCCTCTGAAAAGTTTCTAGGCTGTAGGCTGTATGTTCCATGCAGTAGTAACTATAGGATAACATGGCTTTGTCTCCATCACAAGCTCTCATAAGGCCCTTCCTGTATGGGCTTCCTTTACACAGACCTCCTGTGACCCTTTCCATGAGTAAGGAGGACTTGGATCCCCTCGGGGAGAACAGTGGGAGGCCCAGGGATGCCCTGCTGTGCACTCACCCATACGTGGGCAGGAGGAATAAGAGCTGGTTTTCTGTGTGCTGGGAAGAGGTGTGGCCCTGGCTGCGTCCTGGTACCTCTCCGGGAGTAGAAGGTAGTTCAACAGAGGCTACGATACAGCTAAGCTCTTTACAACACCAGGACAAACTTCCTCTGGGTTACTGTCTTTTGTTTTGAAAGAGAGCAAAAGTCCAACGTGTTTCTCCATGTCGTAAAGCAGGTCAAGAAAATCATTACAAGCAGTATCTTCGGTTCTTGGTTTTCATTCATTTTTATTTTCCGTGTAGAACTCCTACAAACTTTATAGTTCATACCACTTTTTATCCCCTTCTTCACTTTTTATTTGAAACTTTTTAGGCCTTCAGAATTGTTGAAAGAATGAGCCAGAGCGCTCTTCACCAAATGGCAACATTTTGCTACATTTTCTCTCTCTGCAAAATCATTTGAAAGTAAGTTTTAGACATGACATTTCGCCCCTAAATACTTCAGCATGTATCGCCTAAGAACAGGTCCTATTCTCCTACATAATCCCAATACTATGAATGTAGGTGTGAACATATGTGTGTCTTTGAGCCACTTGAGGAAGAGCTGTCATGATGCCCCATCACCCATGAAAATTTTCGTGTGCATTTCTACAAACAAGGGTATTCTCCACAGAACCACCACACAGTAACCGACATCGGGAATTTACAGTGATATATTACTACCATCTAGTACTCAGATCCCATCCAGAATTTCCCTAGTTGTCCCAATTGTGTGCTTTAGAGCAAAAGGATCTAGTCCAGAATTGCCGTCACATTTAGTTGTCATGTCTCTTTAGTTCCTTCAATTTGTGACAGTTCTTCACTCTTTCCTTCACTTTCATGACTTTGACACCTTTGAAGTTTACAGGCAGGTTATTTTGTAGGATGTCCTCAGTTGGATTGTCTGATGCTCCTCCCTGTTGAGGTGCGTCTTTGGCAGAAATATCTCAGAAGTGACGCAGGATCCTTCTCCTCGCACGCTGTCAGGTGGGGCATCATTTCAATGTATCCCATTACTGACGACATTCGCTTTGAACATTTGATTAGGTTGGTGTTTGCCGGGATTCTCAAATTTAGATGCACTCTCTTCCACTTTGTAACTAATATGCTTTTTTTTCTTTTGAGGAAGATTAGCCCTTAGCTAACATCTGCTACTAATCCCCCTCTTTTTTGCTGAGGAAGATTGGCCCTGAGCTAACATCTGTGCCCATCTTCCTCTCCCTTATGTGGGACACCTGCCACAGCATGGCTTGGTAAGTGGTGCGTAGGTCTGCACCCAGGATCCAAACCTGCGAACCCCGGGCCACCTCAGTGGAGCGCACGAACTTAACCACTACACCAGTGGGCAGGTCCCTCTGCTTTTTAATTTCTCTGGAGATATTTTGAGGCCATTTAAATACCCTAGTCTTCATCAGACTTTCAATTTCTTCATTTCTTTCTTTCTTCATTTATTTATTTATATTGATATGGACTCATGGATTCTTATTTTATTTAAGGAGATATAATCCATTACTATCCCTACTTATTTGACTTTCAAATTGCCCAATATTTGGCCAGCAGGAGCTCCTTCAAGCTGGATTCTGGATACTTTTTGATGATTCCACATCATTCTTTGAGCCCTTCCTTTCCTTCTTACACAGTGAGATGCTCCTGTATCACTTTACCTGCCCCAGCCTTGGAATCAGCCATTTTTCCAGAGAACCCTTGCTTCCATTTAGTGAACAATGGCATTTAGACATCAAAATCTGGGTGCTACATGTGCTAAATGTTCTTGGTGAGTCATTGCTTCCAGGTCCTCTCAGTGGACAGAGCTAGGGAATAAAAGCATGCATATACAATACATATGAATATATATATTTACATTATGTTTATTTCTATACCTACATGTATCTATATGCATATTAAAAAAACCGTGAGTTCATACTGTGATCTCTAATTCAACCCAACACCACAGGATTCATCCTAGTTTTCTCCCTTTCCATATTTGTAAGTCCATTTTCTAACCAGAAACCTGATCAGAAACCTGGCTCTCCTTTTCTTTAATATATTTTCTTATTTTATTAAGCCCCTATTGTAACCAATCTGCTATGCTATTGCCACCTGCCTCTGTGGGGATGCCCTCTTCACCCAGATTAGGCTCTAACCCCTTGGGTTGGGTTGCTCTCCCGTTAGGATGCCTCTTCCCTTTCCCTGGGATCCAAGAAGCCCTGATGTACCACCTGCCCAGGCTCTCACTCCCTGTCCTGAGCTGCCCCTCTGCCTCACTTGGGCTCTGATACCCTGTGCCAGGATGTCTTCTTCACCCCACTTGGACAAATCTGATTTCTAGACACTAGGCTGGCTTCCTGAGCTGGTTACTGTAGAAGGTGGGTTGGTTTCCTGGGCTGGTAGCTGCAGACTGTGGGTCAGAGTTCTATTTTTATATATTGTCTGCCCATGGTTCAGTTCATTTGTATATTCAGTTTCTCAGTAAATTGACACCTAATGAGTCTACTCCTAACTCCTCCTATGTATTAGTCAGATTTCTCGAGAGAAACAGAACCAATAGAATGTGTTTACATGTAGAAAGAGATTTATTATAAGGAACTGGCTCACATAATTTGGAGGCTGGTCCAAAATCTGCAGGTGGGCCAGCTGGCTGGAGACCCAGAGAACTGATGTTCCAGTTCGAGTCTGAAGGGTGTCTACTGTAGAATCAGGAAGAGCCCATGTTAAAGACGAAGTCTGAAGGCAATCTGTTGGAGGAGGCCCCTCTTTTTGTTCTATTCAGGCCTTCAACTGATTGAATGAGCCCCACCCACTTTATGGAGGGCAGTCTGCTTTACTCAAAGCCCATGATTTAAATGTAAATCTCATCCAAAACACCCTCACAGAAACATCCAGAAAAATGTTTTGCCAAATATCTGGGCACCTTGTGGCCCAGCCAGGTTGACACAAAATTAACCATCCCAACTACCCCACCAAGTCTCCTAGAAATGTGTGAATCCCAAGGTGCGCTGGTGACCCTTACTTTCTCTCACACTGCACCCTTGCTTCACGTCTACCTAACAAAGTGATCAGAAGTCTCGAGGTTCTCTTTGGCTTCTCCAGCTGCTCCTGCAGAGCCTCTGTGCTTGTGGCAGGATCCATGAGTGGAAATGCCTTCCATAGAGCTCTCATTCCAACTGGATGTGAGGAGAAGAGGCAAATTCATTCAGGCATAGGAAAGAATGAGGCTTCCAAATTGAAGGGGCGGTGATATCACGCACACTTCTCTCACATTTATTTGCCTTTGAGCAGAACTGTCCTATGGCCTCGTTTCATCTCTCTGGGAAGGCCTGAGCCAATCGTGACAGTAGCAAGGTAGGCAGTTTGGAAATCCGACAGGATCCCTCAGAAGCCTTTGACTGGGGGAGTCTCCCTGTGCCCCCGGGGATCAAAGTGGGGAGCAAAATGGCACTGTTCCTTTCTACTCTGTTCACTAGAACTGACAGGGCAAAGACTGAGTGTTGATCTCAAAGCAGGCTGGCAGCTATGGTCGCAGAGTAGCATATTATCTACAGTAAGATCACCCCATTTAAAATCATTCTTTTAAGTCTTTTACCAGTTCTTTTTATTTTCCTTGTCAGTCAAGAATGTAAAATGTAGATACTATTTTATCAATAGTATTCAAAGCAGATTTAAAATGTAATTGCTCTTTGCTCTGTCCTAGTACAATCTAGTCTGAATTATCTCATCTGACTTAAGGAAATATCTTGTTGAGTTGAAATGTAAACCCCCTTCCTTTCCTCCCTCCTTCCTCCTTCCCTTCCTTCCTTTTTTCCTTCTCTCTTCTATTTAGTCACTCCTATCTAAGAGGTATTTATCAAGCACTGTGCTAGTCACTGGGGGTATAAAGATAAATGAGAACCAGTCCCTGGTCTTGAGATGATCACTGCCCAGTGGAGGAGATAGAAATAACAACAAACCTTCATAATGCATTGTGGTAAAAACTGTGACTCACACCGACCAATTCTGGGGAAATTGAGGCAGGAATTTCAAGGAATGTCATGCTCTGCACATTCTTGAAAGATGAGTTGGAGTTTTCTAGGCACACACAAGGCTGGAGGTGGGGAGATTGTCCTAGGGAGAGGGACAAAATGATGGGAAGAAATAAGACTCCTAGGCTCCTCCCAGGACAATTTCTGCCCTGGGGCCGTGCTGTGGGACTCTTCTCTAGCATCCAAGATCTGCCTGGGCAGGCAAGCATTGTTCTCTTTTCCGTATTCTCAGCCCCCAGCCCCCACCCTTTCATCATTTTGCCAACACTTGAGTTGATGTCTTTGCCCTCTGAAGTGTCTTTCTGATGTGTGACAGCCTCTCTCTGTGGGCACGCTGACCTTGGCCTTGTCCAGCTTTCCATCCTTTGCTCCGGGCTCAGGGACGTGAGTGATCCTCTGATGAATTCTTCTGACCCAAAAAGAGCTGCAGCAGGAGCCAGCTCACCATCTGAGCTTTAAGTGAAATATCGAGCAGTGATTCACCATTACTCAGAAACTTGTCAGTTCATAAATTTAAAGCAACTCCATTTCCTTTGCTTTTGAACAAACAAAACTGGATGGTGCATATATATTAGAACCATCGAGTGGGATATTAAGCTTATCCTTGCGTAGGTTTGTTTCCCATTAGTCCAATGAGAGAATGCTTGTGCTTTTGTGTACCTATGTAAAATAGGCATGCTGACATCCTTCGGGAGAAGTAGGAGTGTGAAAATGTGGCTGCACTGCCAATAATATGGGAGGAGGATGAAAATAGCAGATGGAAGTTGTGATTATGGCCAACAGAAATAGGAAAGTGCTGCTGGGTCATCTGCCTGGTACCCAGCACTGGCCTATTAGCTGTCATTAGCCCTTATCCAGGAAACAATTTACATCCGTGGAAATCCTTATAAAATTGGACTTCTGCCTACAGACCCATCATCCTGCTTTTTCTTGTGGATTAAAGAGAAAGTGGCCTGTGAACTGCTTCTCTTTGTGGGCAGAAAGTGCTACCCTCTGGCCTCGGAGAAGTAGGTTGGGTCATTTCTCCTAGCAACAGTGTGGCCATGGGCTCAAATTATCACAGGATGGAAGAGACTATAACAGGGTGTCCTGTTCCTTCTCCTGTCCAGCGGACTCCATGTCCCCCAAATCTGGGAGGTTGTCAAGTTTCCACTGGAATTGAGCAACTTCCCAGAGAAATCCTCTCCAGGGACCACATAACCTTCAAGTTTAGAATTTTTCATGTGTTTCCTTTGGTTATTCCCAGTCTTGAAGATGGCTCCAAAAGGTGTATATAACTGGGTGTCCTGGGATCCAGCTTCAGGACGAGACTTCTAGACCATGGGGATGAGCAGGTTACCAGGTTGGGTGACCCTGTTCCTAAATTCCCCTTAGCTTCTGTCTGCTTCCAGTCTCCTATGGGTCAGTTTGAATCCTCTTTCTTCTGCTCAGATCATTTGAATCTTGAATTTTCCCTTTTCAAGGCAAAATCTGGCCCATGGTAAGAAGCACCAGATCTGGGCCAAAATGCTTGAGTTGGGGCTCTGCTCCTGCCTCTTATGGAATGTGTGCTCAGGGCCTGCTTATCTAATGCCCAACATCTCTGAGCTCCGGCTTCTCTCTGTCTCTGGCTCTCTCTCTGTCCCTTCTTTCCTCCCATTATTATGAGGCTATAAAAACCATCTTATGAGGAACGCTGAGAACTTTTATAAATGGGCCATGAAAGACATTTAAAGAGCTTCACTTGACCTTCTACACTAAGATTTAAAACTCGAGAAGGTCTCTCTTTTCTTCATGTCTATTTGACACAAGAATCTCTTTGGTGCCTCCACTTAAAAATTTGAGACCAAGTCTCTATGATGATTCACCACCCTCTCCTTCTCCCACTCCATTTCTATTCATCTTTTAAGGTCCACCTCCTCAAATAAAATCCTTCTTTCATATTCAGCCTGCAGTAATCTTCCTCCTTCCTGATCACCACTCCCAGAACGTGGTTGTCCTGACACATATTTTAACACCTGATTATTTCCTGCCTGTGTTGTTCAAGAGTTGACTTAGATTTTTAGTTTTCTGTCCTCAGTTAGGGAGTGCAGTTCCAGATCTCACTTCCACGAAGCTCTTATCCTGTTATAGGGAACTTTTCTATTTGGGTTCTATTTCCCCAAGAGCCTGTAAGCACTTGAGGGCAGGGATGGATGGGTCATATTCTTCTTTGTCTCTCTAGTGCCTAGTACCTAGTAGATGCCAATAAATAGTTGTTGAAATGAATTAGTGAACTTCATTTTGATCTTATACTAAGAGAATGTGTGGTAGGTAGTAGAAGCTATATATGCGTATGCTGCATCAAACACAATTATACACATTCTCTTTTGAACTTTTAATTATTTTGTACACACAAATGTGGTAGTTGGAGTCACTGTTCCTGGAGACCCCTACGGTGTCTGCCTCTGCTGGGATTCTGATATCTCCTGCCCCATCCTCACATATGATCTCTTAAACTCAGACTGGTGCAACTGGGAGGGTCTGTCGCCAAGACTCCTACGTGGCCCCAATATTCATTTTCCCTTTCTTCCTATGTAATAGAATGTTTGCCTGGTCACGTGTTCTTCCAGCCACTCTGGCAGGCAGTTGTGGCCATGTGTCTAGGTTCTGAGTCATAAGTGTAATTTCCTTAAAGAGAAAGAATGTGGCCTTCACTTCCCTATTCCCCATTCCAGGGGACAAGGGCAAACCTCTAGGGGTGGCAGAACAATAAAACAGGTACCAGGTACCTGAGCCCCTGAGTCAGCATGGAGCAGAGCCGTTATAACCAGCTTCAGCTTTTGTATGGGAAGCAATGTTTAACCATTGTTGTCTTGTCTTATTGTCTGTTTCAGCAGCCAGACCTATTCTTACCTAAAGCGGGGGCCATGGAGACAGTTCAGGCTCATCCCTTATCTTACAGATGAAGACACTGAGATCCAGAGTGGCCAGCCTAAGTTTCCACAGTGTGGTGGTAGGGTCTCTGAGCCTGAAAGTCCAGGCCGGGGCCCACTCCTGACTGAGCAGCATATGTTCCAGTGTAAACCTCGTGACTGCTCCTCCAGTGAAGGCAGAGAGGAAGGGCCTCTAAGATCTTGCAAATTACTTTACAATTCTGAAGACGTGTAAGTGGAAACAATTCATTACACGATATCCTCTTTCTTTTGCAGTGTGTAAACAGAAAGGGGAGGGCAGAGTGGGTGGAAATCCAGGACCTAGCACAGCCATAGAGAGCTCAGCCCCAAATGCCATGTATTTTAATGGATAAGGAGCCAGGCAGCTGGAAGTGTAGAAACACAATTGACTTAACCTATATACAGGCCAGGGATGGGCCTTAGAGAGAAGAGAAAGTAGATCATGTATCTTCTCCCTGGAAAGAAATAGGATTTTGAGCAATATTGAAGTTTGGAAGGTAACTGAGCAGAGAGGCCACCTGGGCCAGAGTTCTTGCTATTAGAGGGAGGACGAGGGGAGGGGGAGTCTGCCCGTGCTGAGGTCTGAGCAGCGAGGACTCTTCTCCACCTTGTAGGGTATCTACTTGTTATGCAATTATTCCACGAGGCAGTGTTTTCACCAGCGTATGTCTCTGTGGAGGATCCTGTAATTAGGCTCTTTTGTAAATCATGAATTCTGTATACAAAATAGAGAGATGTCCCATCACAAAATTATGTAACGATAGCAGGCTACGTGCTTTTAAAACTAAAAATATTCAAGGTGGGCCAACCAGATGGACAGACGAAAAGGCAGTGTGATCTCTGGGAGGAGCTGTGGCATCTGGAACCTCAACTTAGGGACTCTGGTGAGGCCATCTGACTTCTCTGGGCTTGAGGCTCCCATTCACGGGGTCTCCAATGTGGGGCCTTCTCTGTGGTTGTTGCCTCGAGAATGCTTCTTTTTTTTCTTTTTTTTATTGATGTCTTAGTTTATAACACTGTGGGGTTTTAGTTGTACATTTTTGTCCGTCACCTTGTGGATGTAACCCTTCACCCCTTGTGCCCCCCCCACCCCCCTTCCCCTTGGTAACCACCAATCAGTTCTCTCTGTCCGTGTGTTCACTTATATTCCATATATGAGTGAGTTCATGCAGTGTCTGTCCTTCTCTCTCTGGCTTATTTCACTTAACATAATACCCTCTAGGTCCTTCCATGTTGTTGCAAATGGGACAATTGTGTCTTTTCTTATGGCTGAGTAGTATTCCATTGTATGTATATACCACATCTTCTTTAACCAATCTTCAGTTGAGGGACACTTGGGTTGCTTCCACTTCTTGGCTATAGTGAATAATGCTGCAATGAACATAGGGGTGCATACGCCTCTTGTGATGGTTGATTTCACGTCCATTGGGTAGATGCCCAAGGGTGGTATTGCTGGATCATACGGTATTTCTATTTTTAATTTTTTGAGGACTCTCCATACTGTTTTCCATAGAGGCTGCACCAGTTTGCATTCCCACCAGCAGTGAATGAGGGTCCCCGTTTCTCCACAACCTCTCCAGCATTTGTTGTTATTTGTCTTGGTGATTATAGCCATTCTAACCGGTGTAAGGTGATATCTCAGTGTAGTTTTGATTTGCATTTCCCTGATGATTAGTGATGTTGAACATCTTTTCATGTGTCTATTGGCCATCTGTATCTCTTCCTTGGAAAAATGTCTGTTCATATCCTCTGCCCATTTTTTGATCGGGTTGTTTGTTTTTTTGTTGCTCAGTTGTATGAGATCTTTGTATATTACTGAGATTAATCCCTTGTCAGACAAACGATTTGCAAATATTTTCTCCCAGCTGGTGGGTTGTTTATTCATTTTGATCCTGGTTTCGTTTGCCTTGTAGAAGCTCTTTAGTCTGATGAGGTCCCACTTGTTTATTTTTTCTTTTGTTTCCCTTGTCTGGGTAGACATGGAATCTGAAAGGATCCCTTTATGTCCAATCGCAATTAGTGTACTGCCTATATTTTCTTCCAGGATTTTTATAGTTTCAGGTCTCACTTTCAGGTCTTTGATCCATTTTGAATTGATTTTTGTATATGGCGATAGGAGATGGTCTACTTTCATTCTTTTGCATGTTGCTGTCCAATTTTCCCAGCACCATTTATTGAAGAGACTTCCCTCTCTCCATTGTATGTTCTTTGCTCCTTTGTCGAAGATTAGCTGTCCATAGGTGTGTGGTTTTATTTCTGGGGTTTCAATTCTGTTCCATTGATCTGTGTGTCTATTCTTGTACCAGTACCATGCTGTTTTGATTACTGTAGCTTTATAGTATATTTTGAAATCAGGGATTGTGATGCCTCCAGCTTTGTTCTTTTTTTTCAGGATTGCTTTAGCTATTCGGGCTCTTTTGTTGCCCCATACGAATTTCAGTAGTTTTTGTTCTATTATCGTGAAGAATGACATTGGGATTCTGATTGGGATTGCATTGAATCTGTAGATTGCTTTAGGTAGAATGGACATTTTCACTATATTTATTCTTCCAATCCATGTACATGGAATATTTTTCCATTTCTTATGTCCTCCTCGATTTCTTTCAATAGTGTCTTATAGTTTTCATTGTATAGGTCTTTGACCTCCTCGGTTAAATTTATTCCCAGATATTTTATTCTCTTTGTTGCAATTGTAAATGGGATTGTCTTTTTGAGTTCTCTTTCTGTTTTTTCATCGTTAGTGTATAGAAATGCAATTGATTTTTGTAAGTTGATTTTATACCCTGCCACTTTACTGTAGTTGTTGATTGTTTCTAGTAGCTTTCCAATGGAATTTTTGGGGTTTTCTATGTATAGGATCATGTCGTCTGCAAATAGTGAGAGTTTCACTTCTTCATTGCCTATTTGGAGTCCTTTTATTCCTTTTTCTTGCCTAATTGCTCTGGCCAGAACTTCCAGTACTATGTTGAATAAGAGCGGTGAGAGTGGGCACCCTTGTCTTGTTCCTGTCCTCAAAGGAATGGCTTTCAGTTTTTCCCTGTTGAGTAGGATGTTTGCTGTAGGTTTGTCATATATGGCCCTTATTATGTTGAGGTACTTTCCTTCTATACCCATTTTGTTGAGAGTTTTTATCATAAATGGATGCTGGATCTTGTCGAATGCCTTCTCTGCATCGATTGAGATGATCATGTGGTTTTTATTCTTCATTTTGTTAATGTGGTGTATCACGTTGATTGATTTGCGGATGTTGAACCATCCCTGTGTCCCTGGTATAAATCCCACTTGATCGTGGTGTATGATCTTTTTGATGTATTGCTGTATTCGGTTTGCCAATATTTTGTTGAGGATTTTTGCGTCTATGTTCATCAGCGATATTGGCCTGTAGTTTTCCTTCTTTGTATTGTCCTTGTCTGGCTTTGGTATCAGCATGATGTCGGCCTCATAGAATGTGTTGGGAAGTATTCCATCTTCCTCTATTTTTTGGAATAGTTTGAGAAGGATAGGTGCTAAATCTTCTTTGAACGTTTGATAAAATTCTCCAGGGAAGCCATCTGGTCCTGGGCTTTTATTTTTTGGGAGGTATTTGATTACTGTTTCAATCTCTTTACTTGTGATTGGTCTGTTCAGATTCTCTATTTCTTCTTGATTCAGTTTTGGGAGGTTGTACGCGTCCAAGAATTTGTCCATTTCCTCTAGGTTGTCCAATTTGTTGGCGTAAAGTTTTTCATAGTATTCCCTAATAATCCCTTGTATTTCTGTGGTGTCTGTTGTAATTTCTCCTCTTTCATTTCTAATTTTATTTATTTGAGTCTTCTCCCTTTTTTTCTTAGTGAGTCTGGCTAAGGGTTTGTCAATTTTATTTATCTTCTCAAAGAACCAGCTCTTTGTTTCATTGATCCTTTCTACTGTTTTTTTGGTTTCAATTTCATTTATTTCTGCTCTGATTTTTATTATTTCCCTGCTTATGCTGATTCGGGGCTTTGTCTGTTCTTCTTTTTCCAACTCTGTTAGGTGCAATTTAAGGTTATTTATTTGGGATTTTTCTTGTTTGTTAAGGTGAGCTTGTATTGCTATGAATTTCCCTCTCAGGACTGCTTTTGCTGCATCCCATATGAGTTGGTATGGTGTATTTTCCTTTTCATTTGTCTCCAGATAGCTTTTGATTTCTCCTTTAATTTCATCAACGACCCATTTGTTGTTCAGTAGCATGTTGTTTAGTCTCCACATCTTTGTCCCTTTCCTAGTTTTTTCCTTGGAGTTGATTTCTAGTTTCACAGCATTATGATCAGAAAAGATGCTTGTAATGATTTCAATCTTTTTAAATTTATAGAGGTTTGCCTTGTTTCCTAATATATGGTCTATCCTTGAGAATGTTCCATGAGCACTTGAGAAGAATGTGTACTCTGCTTTTTTTGGGTGGAGTGCTCTGTATATATCTATTAAGTCCATTGCGTCTAGTTTTTCATTTAAGTCCAGTATTTCCTTATTGACTTTTTGTCTGGATGATCTATCTATTGATGTAAGGGGGGTATTAAGATCCCCTACTATTATTGTGTTATTGTTAATATCTCCTTTAAGGTTTTTTAGCAGTTGTTTTATGTACTTTGGTGCTCCTGTGTTGGGTGCATAGATATTTATAAGTGTTATGTCTTCTTGGTGAAGTATCCCTTTTATCATTATATATTGCCCTTCTTTGTCTCTCATTACCTTTTTTATTTTGAAGTCTACTTTGTCTGATATAAGTATGGCTACTCCTGCTTTCTTTTGTTTGCCATTAGCTTGGAGTATTGTTTTCCATCCTTTTATTTTGAGTCTGTGTTTGTCTTTAGAGCTGAGATGTGTTTCCTGAGGCAGCAGATTGTTGGATCTTGGTTTTTAATCCATCCTGCCACTCTGTGTCTTTTGATTGGAGAATTCAATCCATTTACGTTTAGAGTGATTATTGACATATGAGGGTTTAATGTTGCTATTTTATTGTTCATCTTCTGGTTCTTTTGCATTTCCTTCGTTTCTTGTCCCTTGTGTTTCGGACTGCAAATTCAATTTGGTATTTCTGCATGTTCATTCTCTTGGTTTTCTCTTTATTTGTCATGTGTGGTTCTCTTCTGGTTGTTTGTTTAGTGGTTACCGTGAGGTTTATATAAGCGATCTCCTGGATAAGAAAGTACATTTTCAGATGCCTCCTTTTTCCTGAGGCTGGGTCAGTTCAATCCCTTACCTCTTCCCCTCCTTATTTGTTATCTCTTTATTCCAGATTGTGTCATGAATGTGTGTTTCCAGTGATGAGCTTGAATTAATTTTTGATGTTTTCCAACTGTATTTTGTTCTGGTTTAGTCTCCTTGCTTTTCTCCTTGCTGAAATCTTTGTATCCCCTTTCTCATTTGTTTTTTTTCAGGCCTAAGGGCCTTCTTGAGCATTTCTTGTAGTGGGGGTCTTGTGGTGATGAACTCTCTTAGCTTTTGTTTATCAGGGAGAGTTATTATTTCTCCATCATATTTGAAGGATATTTTTGCTGGATAAAGTATTCTCGGCTGAAGGTTTTTGTCTTTCATGATTTTGAATATATCATTCCAGTCTCTCCTAGCCTGTAGAGTTTCTGTTGAGAAATCAGCTGAGACCCTGATGGGGTTTCCTTTGTATGTTATTTTGTTTTTTTGTTTAGCTGCCTTCAATATTATTTCCTTGTCACGGGTATTCTTCAAGTTTGCTACTATGTGGCGAGATGATTTTTTATTCCTGTTTATATATTTAGGTGATCTATTGATTTCATTCACTGTTATTTCCCTCTCATTCCCTAGGTTGGGGAAGTTCTCAGCTATTATTTCTTTGAACAAACTCTCTGCTCCTTTTTCTCTTTCTTCTCCTTCTGGAATACCTATTATCCATATGTTGCTTTTCCTCATTGAGTCTGATATTTCTCGAAGAATTTCTTCATTTCTTTTTAGTCTTAGCTCTCTCTCCTCCTCTACCAGGAGCATTTCTGCGTGGCTATCCTCAATAGTGCTAATTCGTTCCTCCATATTGTCAGTTCTGCTCTTTAAAGACTCCATTTTTTCCACTATCTCGTTCATTTTGTTTTTCATCTCCAATAATTCTGATTGGTTTTTCTTTAGGGTTTCAATCTCTTTTGTGACATAACCCCTGAATTCGTTGATTTGTTTCTGTGTGTTCTCTTGTATTTCGTTGAGCTTGTTTATGATAGCTATTTTGAATTCTCTCTCATTCAGGTTATCAAATTCTGTGCCTTCAGGGTTGGTTTCTGGGTGTTTGTCATTTTCCTTTTGGTCTGTAGCCCTGACATATTTTCGCAAGGATCCGACGGGGACGGCTTTATTTTTACCCGTCATGATTAAAGTTAGTCCTGCAGTTTCCCCCTGCTGCCACTAGATGGAGATCGCGAGCGGTTTGCTCTGAGGCGGCTGCAGCCCCCGGAGGGATTATGCTGAAACGCAGGGTGTGTGGGGGGAGGGGTCCTCTCTTTCTCCTGCTTGACCCGGGGGGTTTCCTTTCTGGCTCTCTTAGGGTGTTTGCTACACCCCCTAAACAGTCCGTCGTCGCTTCCCCGTGGGGATCTCGCGACAGTCTGTGAGAGCACCTGGATGGCGCTAGTTTTCCCCCGCTGTGGGCCGCCCCTCCCCCCTCTGTCTGCGAACCGCGCTGTTTTTGCCGATCGATTGGGGAGGGGGAGTACAACCTCCTACCTCTCCTCCCGTTCTCCTGGGCTTCCCGTGCCTCCACCGTCCGATGTATGGCAGCAGGGGTTTCTCAGAAGTCCTTCGTAGTGTTTGATTGAGCTCTGTTGGAATGTGAATGATGTTTTCGTTGTGTCGTAGGGGGCAGAGATTCAAAGAGGGAATCTCACTCCGCCATGATGCTGACGTCACTCCTCTCGAGAATGCTTCTTGAGCCTGCGGGACAACTGAAACAGAGGGGCCTGCACAACAGGGACAATCCAGGGTTTGCTTTGACCAAATAAAAAGCTCCTAGAACTGGAAAGAACCTAATAATCCACCAATTCAAATTCTCCCCTCGTTTCTTAGCATGAAAAACTCAGGCTTAGAGAAGTAACATTTTCAAGTTTGCAAAGTAGGTCATTAGAAAGTCAAGAAAGCCAAGGCCCCCTGATTCCCAGGGTGGTTTTCACACTGTCCGAAATGCAAATAAGGACTTGGCCATCACCGTCATAATCACCTAAAACACAGTTTCGGGTGTATTTATCCTTAAAAGACGTAAATATATATGGTAATCTGTATTGAAACTGAAACAAAAGGGGAGCAGTCACTTACACACCTGGGGAATACCCCCTTAAAGGGTTATAATTTCATACACTGACTGACTGTATGTCAACCTGACAGAGTTGAAGCCAAGTTGTAGTGGGCCAAAATCCTGAACAATGGGATGTAGTGAATGGACTCTTTTGAGTATATCTTGAAGGATAGTAGCTTTGGTTTAAGTAGAATCATGAATTGTGTGGGCAGAGGTGAGCACACACACACACACACACACACACACAAGGAGAGAGAGAGAGAAATGGTTCATTAGTAAACTTGGAGATCCCTCTATGTCTAGGCCAATGGTTTTAGAAATAAGAGTGTAGTAGTTAAAGAGGAAGGTAAATGTCTATATGGGAGGCTGAGTACTAGTAATTGAAAAGAGTTTTAGTCTTATAAACCCATGGACCAGAAGGGTTAAAGTTCTCTGATATCTCAGGAAGCCACTCATGCTGGACTAGGGATTGAAGCTGGTTAGAAATAGGAGGATGGTGTAGCAGGCTGGGAGAGGATGTGCTGAAGAGAACAAGGGTGTCAGCTAGCTGGGGAAGAAAGAATTTTTGAGTCAGTCAGGCCAGGAAGGCTTGGACTGGGCACTGGTTGGACTTTTTGCCTAGGATGGAAGAATCCAAACTATGTAATCTCAATTGGCTTTTCTCCCCAAAGCTTGGTGAAATGGGATTCTCTCTTCCTCTCTAGAGTCATGTGCATGGTAATCTGTACATGTGTGTGTCCTCAGTCTATATGTGTTGGTTGCCTGTGATAAAATAGGTTGGTTAAACACAGGCTACATCTGGTAGTCTGCTGTTGTCACAAAGGCTTTTAAAAAAATCTGCATATGTATTTTTGTGGTTAAATATGCATAACATAACATTTTAGCCATTTTAGCCATTTTTAAGTGTACAGTTCAGAGGTATTGAGTACATTCATAATGTTGTACAACCATTATCACTATTTCTTTCCAAAACTTTTTTCTTATCCCAAATACAAACTTTGTATTTGGATTGTTTTGTTTAATGGGTATTTAACCACCCATTAAACAGAAACACCCCTCTTCCCAATTCCTGGTAACCTTTAATCTAGTTCCTGTCTCTGAATTTGCCTATTCTAGATATTTCATGTAAGTGGAATCATACAATATTTGCCCTTTTGTGTCTGGATTATTTCACTTAGCATAATGTTTTAAAGGTTCACCTATATTGCAGCATATATCAGAACTGCATTCCTTGTTATGGCTGAATGATATTCCGTTGTGTGTATATACCACATTTTGCTTATCCACTCATCTATTGATGGACATTTGAGTTGTTTCCACCTTTTGGCTGTTGTGAATAATGCTACGGTGAACACTGGTGCCCAAGTGTCTTTTGAGTCTGTTTTCAGTTCTTTTGAGTAGATATCTAGAAGTGGAATTCCTGGATCATATGGTAATTCTATGTTTAACTTTTTGAGGAACTGCCAAAATGTTTTCCACGGTGGCTGCACCATTTTATATTCCCACCAGCAATGCACGAGGGTATGATAACTTATTTCTACTTTTTATTTATGTATCAGACAGGAGTTGGTTAGAAAAACAGAAGCCACTCTATATGTCATGGATATAAAAGGCTTAAAGTAGAATTGGGATCTTCCTCATAAGTTGGAAGATTTAGGGGAGTGGAGGTCAGAGAAGCTGCTGCCAAAAGTTTGGTGGAGATGTCCCGGGAAGTCAAGGGAGTTGGCACTGAGAATCTCAGTCTGAAGCTCCAAGCTGGCTCGCAAAAGCTTGCTTGGAATTCTTGAGACTCTCCAAGAATCTCCCACCAAATGTCTCAGTCTGCAGTGATAAAGAACTCACCAGAAACCCACAGGGAATCTCTCATCTGTCCACACATCTGGCCATAACTATTTCTGAAAACTGATGGCTTCCATTTCCTTTCTGCCTCTCAAATCTCATGTGAATTCCTCTCATTGGAAAACTAACCCAGAACCATCCAGAGAAGGGGATCTTGGGGACTGTAGTTGGAAGGGAGGGGTAGTGGTGCCAGCTGATAACAGATAGACCAGCACAATTTACACTCTCCTTTATTGCAGAAAGGATTACAGGTAGTTTATAAAAATATACAAAATGTGTCCAATTGACATAAATTCAAATTTGAGCAAATGAAGACAAAAAGGCAGGAGGAAAGTGAAAATGGAGCCAGAAATAACATTAAGCATGTCTGCCACAATCATCTCACGCTTATCGTGGGTGAGCCCCGTTGTGAGCCGTCAACCACAGAATTCACACTCTCCACAAGATAAAAATTGCTGTGGAGATTGAAAAATGTTCCTAAGGTGTTAAGGTCAGACAAGAACCTCTCTTAAGGGACAGGAAGTCTTACCCTGGGGAGATCAAGTAGAGGCCATAGCCATGGGGTGGCTCCTGGGTAGCAGCAGTTGGCTGCACCTAGGAGTACATCACGGGGGTTGTAAGTGCTGCTAACTTACCTCTTGTTATGGACTGAACTGTGTTTCCCCAAAACACATTTGTTGAAGTCCTAACCGGCCCCCCGCCCAGTGCCTCAGAAAGTGACTGTATTTGGAGAGAGGGTCTTTAAAGAGGTAATTAAGTTAAAAGGAGGTCATTAGGGTGGGCCCTAATCCAATGTGACTGGTGTCCTTATAAGAAGAGGAACTTAGGACACAGCAAGTACAGAAGAAGGACCATGTGCAGACACAGGGAGAAGATGGCCATCTACAAGCCAAGGAGAGATGCCTCAGAAGAAACTAACCCTGCTGACACCTTGGTCTCAGACTTCCAGCTTCCAGAATGTTGAGAAAATCAAGTTCTGTTTTTAAGCCACCAAGTCTGTGGTCCTTTGTTATGGCAGCTCTAGCAAACTCATACATCCTAACACCTAAATTTGACATCATTTATTGAGTGGGGTTGTGCTCAGGATTCCTTGGAGAGATATTGTCTTTATTTCAACAAATGTTTACTGTGTGTAGAACCATGCAGGCCTCTGTACAAGGCCTACAAGGAATACAAACACGAAAAGGACAAAATCTCAGGTCTCCGGGAGCTTACAAACCAGGCTGGATAACTCCACTGAGAGGCAGCAAGTGCAGATATAAAGGAAGTGCTTTGGGAGCAAAGATGAGGAACAGGTTCATTGCGGCAGGATGAATAGGAAGGCTTCAGGGGGTGGCAATCGATTGACTTGGATTTTAAAGGAGAATGAGAAGTAGGACTTTCATAAGTGTGTGTGTGTGTGTGTGTGTGTGTGTGGCAGTAGCAGTAGTGGTATGTGTGTAGTATGTATGTGTGTGTGATGTGTGTGTATATGTAGTGTGTGTGTGGTATGTGTGTTTGTGTTATTTGTGTGTGGAGTGTGTATGTATGGTGTGTACATGTGTGTGATGCGTGGTGTGTTTAGTGTGTGTGTAGCGTGTGGTGTGGTTTGTTTGTGGGATGTGCGTATGTGTGGTGTGGTGTGTGGTATGTGTGTGTATATGCGTGGTATGTGTGTGTGGTATGGTGTGTATGAGTGTAGTGTGTGTATGATGTGTGTGTATATGTATGTTGTGTGTGTGTAGTATGGTGTATATGTGTGGGGTATGGGATGTATCTGTGTGGTGTGTGTGTGTGTTATGGGGCAGCGAGTAGCTGTGGGGCTAAACCTCTGAATGTCTGGGGGATCACACTTTAGACAGGAGCTGTGGGCAGGCAGTGCAGAGGGTCTGGCTGGACTGTAAATGCTCGTGGTTGGGTGGGAGAGACTTGAGGATCAGAAATGTGTACTTGTTTCAAGCTTAGTATTAAAAGTCTGTCTTGCTTTGGGTGACAGGATTACGTCCTCTATGTCTTAAAACGGGGGTGGAGGTGAAACGGGAACTGGCAAGAGAAACTTGCAAAGCGTTTAGTCATGTCCCTCATTCAGGAAACCCCCCTCCACTCCTCAGTGACTGTGGGAATTGCTTTTGGCCTCTCTTACCAAAACTGAGTGATGAACAAAAGCGTCTGGCTAGGAGTTTATGGGCTAAGCTGGGATAGCCCGACACATGTACACAGCAGCTGAGAATCTCTTTGAGCAGCTCAAGTGGCTCTGAGGGTGCCAGGCTGTGTGGGCACTGGGTGCTGTGTGGTCACCAGCCTATGTGGGCACTGGGCGCTGTGTGGGCACCAGGCTGTGTGGGCACTGAGCTGGGGCTGGCCTAGATGAGACTAGCCCCTCTACTTCACAATTCTAGGTCAGCCCAAGGCAGCAGGCTAGCAAGGCATTTGGAGTCCAGGTGTCCAGCCCACCCCAGACCCCGGCTCCTCCCTGAGTCTTACTCCTCCTGGCCCTGCCACCAACTCTCCCTCTGACCAGGTGGCTCTCCGGAACAGATGCCGCCTTAGAAACTAGCGAGTGGGAGATGGATGAAGACACGATTGAGGTGGGTTTTGCTTGACTGTAGTCCCTTTGGGGAAAAAGAAAGCAAAGAGAAGTTCATCCACACCCCAAAGCATCTCAGCAGTGCTTGTCCTTGACGGCCCCTGTGGGCTGAATGAATCAATTGGAACCATCTGACAGAGCGTCCTGAGTGCTGGGAAGAGCAGCATTTAAGGGGTGACCCCTGCAGCAGTGACACGGGGGTGACTTCTCATTCTCGTCACTGTGCCCCAGAGAAGAGAGGCCGGGGCTCTCATCCCAGCTCCACTGCAGACACCTGTGCTGCCTGGACGGGTCACTCCATCTGAGAATGGAAGTGAGACCTTCCTGACAGGAAGACAAAGGGCTGGAGAGCAGCTTCGAGGCTCCTCCCAGCTCTGAGGAATTTGGGTCTATGAGTTATACTCACTTTTCTTTTGAGCAAGTGACTCTTGGTTCACTCTGATTTGGCTCCTGAGGGATGACAGGGTTATTCAGAACCATAGAAGGCACCATCCTTCTCTTATGGGAAATGGAAGGGGGTCTAAGGGTATGCCAAGTGAGAGAGGGAGAGGGGAAGGAAGAGGGGAAGGGAGAGAAGAGGAGAAGGATAAGAGGAAGGGGAGGAAAGAGAGAAGAAGAAAAAGCATCCAGTGTCCCTAGTGGGGTTTGTCTGGGTTGGGCAGTTTGACGGATGGAGCCCTGGGCTGATCAATATGAGGTGTCTTATTCAGTCTCTATCGGTTGCTGATTTTCTCTGATCTGAGAACACTGTTTGCAGATATGTGCTACGGATACCGGGGAGACCCCAAGGAGAGAGCTCGGATGGCTCTATACAAATTCATTCCCAGCACCAGAGAAGCAGCTCACACTGCATCCCTGCCTGTTCCTGAGTCTGTGGCGCTATCTCAACAGGAGGGATACCTCCCATTTACTGAACAGTCATGATGAGCCAGACCCCGTCTTCAGCTCCTTCATAGGCACTGCCTCATTTAATCCTCACAACTGCTCTGTAGGGTCAGTACAATTATTATCCCCACTTTAGACCTGGTTTGGGTAAGTAACTTGTCTGAAGTCACTTAGCTAATAAGTTGTGACACCTGATCCAGGTTTGATGACCCCAGAGCCCACACTAGTAACTATGATACACGATGGGCTCCCTAAACAAGAATCTTTGTCTCCCCAGCACCAAGCCCAAGCCTGACACAGCCTAAGTGCTCATTGAATGAATGAATGAATGATGGAAGGGCAGTGAAGTCAATGCTTGTAAGCCTGGTAAGAAAATTTATATCCTGTCCCAAGAATCAAATTTCCCTAATAGATTTCCAAGGCAAGCCCTAAAAACAGAGAGAACCTGTTTTTCAGCAATGCCCATGCATCAGTGCAATTTTCTATTTTTATTTTTGCAACCACAAAGGGCCCTGGTTGACACAAGTTTCTCTTGTGACTGAGCTCAGCATCCTGAAATTTCCAAGATGAACCAACCCCGAGATGCCTTGAACCACTGCAGTCCTCTTCCCAGCCCACCCTCACTGTGACCTGTACCCCTGAGGTGTCCTCAAATACACTCCAAGGAAACACATTTTGAAAGGAAGGATGTAACGGAGCCCAGGGCCTAATTCTGCATTTGGCATGGCCCCAGGGATACTCTACATTGTCAGAAATATGATTTCCAGTTGACTTCATGGGACACTGGTTTCAAGACTTGTCTTTCTGGTCTGCTTACCACATCTTTCTTTGTAATAGGCTCTTCTTTTCTAGAATTTTTATATTTTCCCCAGCATTTTGTGTTTTGGTAATTGACTTACAAGAATAGTTCTATAACATAAATCAACAATGAAAAACAAATTACCCCTGCCCACATCCTTCCATTCCTTTCTCATCTCTAATGATATTTTCTGTGTGGTGACTAACCAAGACTGACGTAATTTATCAAATGATCTTCACGATGTACGTTAGAAAATGCGTTCCACAGGCCACAGCCTTCTGTGTGTACCACATTGCTTTAGGAAACCTATTAGTACAACAGAAATATCTAAAGCCCGGCCTTTTTGCTGAGAATATTAGAACTGGTGCTAATTACTTTATTAATCATTAGGTGAAACAGCAGTGCTTATGTCACGGCAGCTGTAAAATAAATGCTTTTATGGCAAATGTAGTTAAATAGAAATGACAGATTGGATTTATAGTGCTCAGCGGTTAAAAAATAAAAAAAAGAAATCATGCTCACCAGCAGTTTTCTTTCTTTGGTTAAACGTTCATTAAATGTGTACCACTAAAAGTCATTTGTAACTAATTCCCTAGTGGGCATGTCCTGGGGAAATTTATTTTAAAATACAAATTAAAGCTTAAATTTGCCTTTATTAAAAAAATATATAGTGAGTCAACATTTCATCTCCTGGGAGAAAGGAGAGAGAGATGTAAACGCGCTGAAAGGGAAGGCTCTGGAGCTGGAACCTGGAGGCGATGTTGGTATTGGGGACACAGGTGGAGCCTGTTGGCACTTGCCATTTTCGAGGGCAGCAGAATTTGGAGGCAATGGTCCAGACTGAAGCCCCAGTGCAGCCACTGACTGAAGGCAGGGAAACCACAAGGACCAAGATCATCATTTAGGGCATGTTTGCGTTTCCATTGATAAAGCTCATCTTTGACTTTAATGTTGGATGTTTTGTTTCCTTAAAGTCACTATTGCCTGTGAGTCAAAATAATCTTGAGTTTCCACAAGGATGTTCGGCTTTCACACACCTGGCAATTAAGCGAACAAGCAAACAAAAATTAGGATTAGTTAACATTTCACTTTCTATTACTAATTACAGCTGTGTGTGTGTATTAGATGGAAAGAAGAAAATTAACGTTTGCTGAGTGCTGACTCCAGTCCACATACTTCATACAGACTCTCTCGCTTAATACTCAAAACAGCTCTGTGTTTGAGAAGGCATCATCTGCGTCTATGTGACGAAACCTGGGCTCCCTATTCTCTCTCTGAAAGTAACTCTGGGAGTGGCAGTTCTGGATTCTGACTCAGAACTGCCAGAGTCCAAAATCCACGCTCTTTGCCCTCCACGAGGATGTTTGCAACTAAAATGAAAAACAAAATTATTGAATTCTGAGTGCTGGACAATTTCACAAGCAGAATGGTGAGGTATGTATTATTGTCCCCATTTTACAGGTGGACAGTCAAAGAAGGTAAGTTGCCCAAGGTCACATAGCCAATGGGTGAATTCAAACCCAAATCTGTTTACAGGAGTCGAGGGCCCTGTCTATATGTTCTAAGCAACCTCTCTCACCAAAGAACTGCCAGTTCTAGGCACTTTCTCTTTGCATTAAATCCCTCTTGGCTAAAAGTTAAATTCATTTTCTTTTGCTTTGATTTTTGTCATCAATAGGAAAAACATACCATCATCCTTCAGGTAATTCCATCCACGTAGTAGCAACTCTTCAGATTGTCCTTCAGCAACTTAAATGATCTCAACTCACAATGTTTTCTCTTTGTGGAGATGGTAGTACTCGTTGCTTCTGTTAACCAGAATTAACCCAGAGAAATCAGACAAAAGAAACTGCTTCATGAAACAGAACCTGTCACCTTTTATGTCGCAGCTGGGGCTGGTATTGTTTCAGACAGACAGAATTGGAATTGAGAACTCAGTTGGGGTGAAGATCTGGCATTGAGTGGGCACCTAATACATGTTGGCTCTCATCTCTCCTTGGTAGGCCCACTGGCCCAGGGCAGGAGACCCGGGAGTTTCCTGTAGGAGGCAACGATGGGAGTTCTGACAAGCAGGTGGCCTTCGGGGGGTTCTTACAGCAGATCTTAGAGACTGGGGTTCTGGAGGAAGATTCCAGACAGAGAGTGAGGCAAAGTGGTCAAGACAGGAACTCAGCAATCACACTGGGGTACAACGTAGGTCAGAAAGAACAAGCACCAGAGAGCACATTCAAGCAAGAATTGATATGTTACTTGCACTCCTGAGCCATTTGGGTCTTTAAATTCCTTTATGGACATGAAGGTCCCAGGACTTGGGCTAAATCTGAGGCAGGGCCAGCTGTATAGTTTCATTTTGCAAAATGAAAATGCAAGGTCCTTATTCAAAAAACTGGAAAAACGTGCCATTAAAGGTACTTAAATGTAAACTCTTTCCTCTCTTCCCAGTCTCTCTATTTCGTTGGCTTTTTAATTGCTGTTTAATATTGCACTCCCTTGGACATAGGGATACTTGCATGGTCAGTATAAATGCTCCCAAGTGCCTGGGGACCCTGTTACTTGGCAGTGTGGCCCACTAGCTTCCAGGATCCCCTGCCACCAGCCACCACAGGGTCATGGAGACCAATCTCCTTTTCCCCCAGGCCCAAAGCCCCAATTCACTTAGGACTGGTGTCCCCAAAAGGATTGCAGCCTCCACACCGGGAAGTGTTTGGTACCTGGATCAGAGGTAGGTGAGAGGCTCACAACTGCCAGGTTGTCCACCGCCAGGATGGGGACAAGTGCCACCATGCTCTGCCCTTAGACACAACGCTGAACCTCCCAGCATCCCTGTTTGTGCCAAGGCCCCTACTGAGAGCAGAGAGTCATGGGAGAATGAGGGCCTTCCACCTGTGTCCCTCAGCCTAAGTGACTTGGCTGCCATCCTAGGCAGAAGGCAGCAAGGTGGGGAGAGGGAGAGGGAGAGGGAGGGTGGGCAGAGTCAGGGCACCAGGACCCAGATGCAGCTAAGAACCCATCCCAGGGAGGCAGGGAGGTGGTGAGAGGTGGGACCATGTGTTCCCCGCGCATGCTCCCATCAGACTTCAATTACAAAACAGAAATTAGAGATAAAATTAAGAATCTCAAGATGGTGATCTTATGGCATTAAGCCCCAGGCCCGGGGCCCTGGACAGCCGCACTGGTCAGATGCCCATGAAGCTAGCCCTGATCCAAGGAGGGGTTTCCGGAGTCCCACCAGAGGCATTGGACAATATAATAGGGCAGGAACACTAGACAGGGTTGTAGCAGCTTGAACTTTTAATTAAACATTTCTATTTATATATGTCTTTTATAAGTGTTCCATGATCTTTTAATAATTTGGTGTGTCATCCTTGTCCAGGTTTTCTTTCTCTATTAATACTGCTCTGTCCCTATTTAGTTATCTGACTTTGGACAGATATTAGTACCTCTGGCCCTTAGTTTCCTCTTCCATTTTAACTCACACATTCTGCGTGGTTCTACTAACTTAGAGGTTTTTAAAACCTCATATTGGATATTGAGACAAATGACATCATTTTGGGTAGTTCTCCCTCTCTGTTGGTCTGTCTCTCCCCATTCTGTGTTTAAACAAAGGGGCTGCTGGCGCTGCCAAATCTTTCACTTACCATCTTTTAGATGATGTTTTAGGAAAGTGAAGCCCCTGTGGCCAGTTATTGATAAACGGGAGGAAAAAAGTGGCCTCGACCCACACCTCTTGTTAGGAATTAACATATCTTTCTGGTAAGCAGCTGGACACTTCAAAGGGCTGGGAAAGATATTCAACATTCTGGGCACAAAGAACCCAGGCACCAGAGGTGTGGCCAAGAGGCTGTGTATCCAGGAAGCAGCAGAAGAACAGAGCATCTGACAGGTCTGCTGCCTCCTGGTTGTTTGACCACAGGCCAGTCATTTTGCCTCTCTGGGCCCAATCTCCTTGCCTTTAAAATAAAGAGATTGGATTAGGTCATCTCCAGGACTCCTTCTGGCTTGAAAATTTAAGGTTTATGACTGTGAATCTACAACTTCCATCTCCTTAGTAGCTTCTGGTTAAGTTGTTCTGGAGATCAGAAGCTCCCAAAGTTTCCTGAGCTTCATTCCTCAAAGCAGCTCAGAGCGCACTTCTCAGCCCGTTAGAAAGAGGACTGGTGGAGGCGCACTTCGGGCTCTGCGTGTCCTCCCTCAGCTGTAAGGTCTGGGTGTGTGGGAAACCCACGCGCTGCCAGCACAGCATCTTTGCGGGCCCTGACAACTGCCTGCAGCGAGAAATCATCTGTTAGGTGGTACCATCGTAAATGCATGTGAGTGAGAAATGTAACCAGTGACTCAGAGCCTGCCAGGGACCCCCACCCATGAGCAGTCTTCTGACTAGATGGGCTCTGCTTGCCCCTGCAGGCAAGATTGTTCTGCACATTGTCGCTGGGTTCATTACTGGAACAATACAAAGAAGCCAGCAGTTAATTATATACTGAAAAAGCTCCTTCACATCAGCCTCTACTCAGTTCTCTTTTTCATGCCCTCTGAAAAGACGTAATCATCCATTATAGTCATCACCAGCTTTGTTACTTTTTCAGCCTCTAATTGGCACTTTTCTTTTAGACAATGAGGTATCATGGAAAATGTGCTCATTGAGGAGCCAGCAGCCTGGTGTTCTAGTTCTGGGTCTATTAATACATAAGTGTGTAACCCTGAGCAAGTCCCTTTACCTCTTTGGGTTTCAGCTGTCCAATCAAACAAGGGCATTGGAGCAGACCTGGCTAAGCTCTGCTCCTGTGAGATGTTCCGTTATTTCCTTCCGTGATGTGCCCAGCGGTATGCTGATCATCATGCGTGACCTGGAAAAATAAGCACGGGCTCTAGTCTTGGCCCTGAGACAGTTCTCAGGGTTGGGGAGGCCGGATAGAAACAGAGGGGTACATCATTGTGTGGCGTTCCAAGGGAGAAAGAAGTTTACAGAGGGGAAAAGTTGGTATCCAAGCTGGAGCAAGAGCGAGGAGGCCATCCCATGAGAGCAGAGGGTCTCATATTGGGAGCAGGAGGCCGAAAGGAAGGGACAAGTCAGACTAACAAGGGATCTCAGATAAAGGCAAGGGAGTTTGGACTTCGTCAGCAATAAGGAACCATTGAAAACATTTGCTTAGTGGAATTACAGCATGAGAAAGACTCCTTAGAAGATTTATCAATTAAGAATGCATTCGGCTGCATCAACCACAGTGGTTGAAGCACATCAGGGTAGATTTTTCTATTGAACAAGACATCAGGAGGTGGGAGGTGTGGGTGTTTGTTTAGCAGTTAGGTGATGTCAGTGTTATTTCTTCGATTCTCTTGGCCTTTTCCTCATGGTTGCAAGAGAGCTGCTGCAGCTCCTGCTCAGGTCACCATATAAGTCCAAAAAGAGTGAATGTAGGGAGGGTTTTAGCCATTGAGTCTTTCTCTTTTTATCACAAAAAACTTTTCAATAAGCCCACAAGCCCAGCTCCCTCCCCCCAAGAAAGTAAAACTAGGCTTCCATTTCTGTGTTAAGGGGTGTAGTTTGGTCACATGGCTATCCTAAAAAAAAGCAAGGCTTTCCAAACTCTACAGAAGACATTCCCGGCCCCACGTCCCCTTGCAGCCTCCTTCTATATGTTCTGCATTGATTGCCTTTGGATTTTTTTTTGTGTGTAGCTAACTATGAGCAACTTAAGAAACTTCTCATCATTGTATCTCAAGTATTTGGCACCGTGCTGGTTTGCGATGACACTTCATTCATGGCTGTGAGAGTGAATTGAGGTAGGATGGCCGAGCTCCTGAGCTCCCTGACTCTGTCACTTTTCTCCACTAACAAAATGTCTGCTGTGTTGGCCAGAATCTGTTTTATTACTCTGGCCCTCTTCCAGCATATTTCACAGCAGCCATTAAAAAATATATTCTTAGGTCTGTACTTATAAAACTTTATTGTCTTAATCCGTTTATTATCACCCATTTGAAGCTTAAGCCCTGAAGTGTAGTCTCAGCTACGTTGCTGCCTCCACATGCTGTTGGGGAGCCTGGGGTGACAATTTTAATTGCTTTACCAGACCCCGCACAGCCACTGTCAGTGGTACATGATGGTTGGTAGAGGGTTTTGCTCTTTTCTGAATGACTATAACAAAAGTCTTAGTTTGGTCAAGTAGCTTACTTTGCTCCATCCATAAATTTGCTGTGTCTCAGCTGGGCTTATGCTATTAAAAAACAGAAAACTCTGGATTGCTGCTTCCGGACAAGTTTATTTGTGAGCCTTTTTTTCCCCTGCTGCTTTTCCCCCTTTATCTTTACAAGTTTCTGTGGTGTAAATCTGGTCATTTTTACTGACTATGACTGCAGGCTGAATTCTTCCCTATAAACCCAGAATTTTGTAATCTGGGAGTGATACACATTGCTGATGTAATTCTTACCTGTCTTCCCCATCTTGGTCTGGGAGAGCAGGCTTTCTTGTTGTAGAGTTGTGATGAGGTCTGCATTCAACACTCTAATATTGCAGATGCTTTGTCTAAGACTGTAACAGACCATTTACAGCCTTGATGTTTTGCCTATTTCTCAATGAATTAAATATTTTCTCCGTTTGTGAGCTGAATCTTTACGCTTGATTTTTCTCATTGATCCAGTACTAAAATACACGTTTCCTTATGCCTAGAGCCTTATGGATTGTTATGACAGTATGCAAAGATTATTCACACATTCTAATATGCATATGAATCTCACTATGATGTCGGACTGGTCCCTGCAGAGTTGTGCCTCATTAAGGAACATTTTAACCTCGTATGCTTTCTAGATTGATGGCCCAAATAAGGCAACTGCCTGGTCACTGCGGACTGTCTCCATGCTGGAAGTGTCAGCAACCATTGTACAGTTGTGGGTTTCTGAAGGGGAGCATGTAAACAAATGAAACTGACCCTGGTGAGATTGGGTTGTTTATAGAACAGATTTTGTGGTCCAAACCTTGCCTCTGGATGCCTGGAGGGGGGCTGTCATGGAACCCTCCATATCACTGACAGTGGTGATTAGAGATGGCAGGCGAGGAAGGGAGAGGGCCAGGGGAGAAACACAATCCCCACGCATTCAGATATATTCTCTCGCTTAAGGCTGGATATATTTCTGCCTAGCAACGGAGCTGTTCTGACACACAACCCCAGCGCAGAATTCCAAGTTCTTTTGTATTCAGGGAACAGTGATTTGGGTTAGCTGGGATTAACCCACAGCTGAACTGCGGCAAGAACGGTTCTCTGTCTCTCAATGAATTGAGGAAACTTACAGTTCCATGAATGGGATTCGTTTGCCTGATGCGTGGAGCTGGGTTGTCAGGACGTGTGGAAGGGCAGACTGGAAAATCCCCCTGCCTCGCAGTCTCCCGGTGTGTTTCCGTGTTTGCCTTCTAAAGGGGCTCTGGGTGGAGACTCTGACAGCGACCCCTCTCCTTCACCACCCAGCTCACAGACCACACAGGCATAGACACAGCTTGGTGGTTGCCTCTGCCTTTTGAAACTATCTTAAAAATTTCAAAATGTCCTTTATGCAAAGATCCCAGAGCCTGCGTGTTTTAACCCCCGAGTGTCGGAGTCTTGTTTTGACAGTTGAAGCCAGACGTTCACATCTGTATAAAATAGTATCCTCTGGACATCGAGGAATATGCATGAAATCTTTAAGACATGTTGTGGAGGCAGATTTTGAGAGCCTGCATCCAGAATTGTTACACCTTTGTTTTTTTGGAAGAAGGGGTAGAAGGGAGAGCCATGGCTGATACAATTAGTCCTTTGTTGGGAAATTTGTAAATGGGATACTCTGGGTCCAAATAGGTGTCATTTAGTGTGTGCACGTCTTATTTCTCGGAGATAGCAACATGTCAGTCTCTCTCTTCCACCCCCATCCACACCAGTGAAGGTGAATAGCAATAGGTTAATGCTTTTAGGTTCTTGCTATTCTTTGTGTCTCTTCACTGTTCCTAGGGCTGCAAGGGTGTGGATACCAATATGACAAGTCTGTGGTTTGGGGGAAAAAGGAGGTAAGGAGGAGGGGACCAATGTTTATTGAGCACCTGTGATGTGCTAGGCTTCACGAAACACGTCATCTTATTTAATCTGCCCACACTTAAGAGGCAGTGACGTCATCCCTACTTTAGAACTGAAGACACCACAGTTCAGACAGTTCTGGCAATGATTGCCACTGGAGACAGAGCTGGGTCTGCTGAACACAAACCCCACACACTATACATAACCCCATGTTACCTAAAATATAAAGCATTTAATCCAGTGATCTAGTTAATTTGTATATACCAACTTACCTATGGAAATTGCTATACTTTAGGTAATGACATTTTACTGGGAGGGTTTATAGACTGCATCCCACAAATACTGAAAAAATACTCAAACTTTGAAGGTTTATTCATAATCCTTAGCTTCTGAGATCTTTCTAGGACTTCTAGCTTATTCCATTTCTTAATGTGGCAGGGAGCTTCTACAGTTGGGTCAAAATAGGAACAATCCAGGCCCTGTTGATTTCAGGCCACATGGACTTATACCAGCTTCTTCAGAGGACTAGGCTTAAGAACAAAACATTCCCTGGATTTACGTAATGGTGGTGTTCAGGGTGCAGGAAGCGAGGGTGGGAGTAAGATCCCTGGCTCTTCCAGGGAAGGATTAGGTGGCACTTGTGCTCATCTTCAGGTTCCCTCCCCGGACTTTGGGTCCTCTCTCAGATGCTCAGACTGGCTGGCCTCTCACTCTGTCTGGTGCATGTACCCATTCACTTCGGCTCACCCTTGCCCACGGTACATAAGGAGATTATATCCAGCTCAAACTGCATCATGGACTCTCGGCTGCCATCAGCTGATGCAGTCACCGATTAATTAGGCATCAACAGTCTGGTTAATGATAACATTAGGTTAACGTCCAGAATAGACCTTTCTCCCGCACTATTTTAGTCCTTAATTATCTGTCTGGGCTAATCTTTAGAGGGACCAACCCCAGACTTTAGGCTGTAACACATCTGGATTCATCCGCCACCCATATGCATACTCTCGGTGGAGTACTCTTGGAAGCACAGGCCAGTAGAAGAATAGCACTTGGTGCAGCCGACTTTGACTGTCAGGGAAGTGTGGGGTAAATACTATTAATATGAGCTTGATGCTGCCTGATGGAGCTGAGTGAGTGGTGCCATATGGCAAGGCTGTCATAATTAATAACAGCAGCTGTGTTAGGAATAAAAAGGTGTCTCTGTGTGCAGTGAAATGGGGGAGGGGAATTTGAAATACGTCATGGAACCCACTGGGGAGAAAACCAACAGAAATGGAGTCAAAATGTGGCTTCACCCCTTCTCTCTCACACTTGGCTCTGCTGAAAGCAGAAGTGGAGTCCTTGCAGCTGGAACATAGCTGGCTTTTTCCTTTCTTTACGATTGTGGCCACTCTACTTTTTTAAAAAAAAGACGTGGACTCTAGGCTTCTCGCTTTTGGCATCAACTTTAGTGGGTGACACAGATGAGAGGGCAGGTTGTCAGGCCTGTATTTGGTAGAAGAGCAAGGAAAGTCTGAAGATGAGACTATGAATGGAAGCAGAGGCGAGGCTGCCGTCCACGTCTTGAAGTGTCCGGCATCTCCGAGTTTCCGAGGACATGGTCTTGACGTCAGCTCATCTCTAATGGGAGGTCAGGACGCAGGGCAAGCTGGACTGTGGGCTCTTCCACATTCCTCAGAATATTTTCACATAGCTGGAATCTGGATAAGGTGAGCTGCCTTATACAGGAAAAGGAGTAGCTGAAGTAGAGCTGTCATAAAAAGCCACATGTAGCCAGGGAAATGTGAGTGGAGAGAGGAGGTGGGGATTTCTTGCCTGAGAGCCAGCTCCAGGCCCACCTGCATTGCCTTGGCAACGGTGATGGCGGTAGAATTTATAGGCTCATTCCTATGTGGGTACCTTAGGTCTTTTTAAATACACGTTAGCTCTTCTACCCACCCACTCCTTCCCTGAATCACGCGTGGGCCTCTGGGAAATGTTCTCCACAGTCTGAGCCTTGGCGCAGGCTCAGGGGATGCAGAGTGGGGTAAAGGGGATGGGGAGCAGCTTTTTCAGTGTTTTGCTTTGGTCTCTAGAATGGTAATTCAAGGACCTAGATGGAAAAGTAACACTTTGAAATGTTACTGTTCCAATTCCCTTCGTTACCCTAAGCCTGACCATCTGAAGGGCCTTTGAAAGAGCTCAGTGAGGTGTAAGGGAATCCGGAAGTCAGACTCACAGTGTTCACTCTCACTGTTCAACGGGGCCACTCCGGGCGAGTCTCCATGCCGCTGGTCTCCTCCTCTCTAAATGTGAGCACTGGACTCTCTGGTCACAGAGGGCCCTTGCAGGTCCAGCATTTTGTGCGTCCTGATTGGGCTGCTCCTTGGCTAACCACCACCAGTTTAAGAGCACAGCATCTGTCCCATTTTCTGTCGCCAAGAACTTGCAGAACCGAGCTAAGAAAGCTGCGTCGTCAGTGCCAGCGAACAGGAGTCGGGAGCCAGGACTCAAACCAAATTTGGTGCCAAAAACTGGAATAAACTGAACCAAGTGCTCGGCTCTCAAATTACATTTTAAAAAACTGAACTTAGAAACCAAGAACCAAATGTGTATTTTTAAAAATAGAACGAGCCACTTTTTGAACTAGTTAGAACCAGAACTGGTTCTTTATATTTTTGAAAAGTAATTTGAACACCAAAATATCCTCTGGATTGAATCAAACAGATATTTCCATCAGTTTTGGTCTCTGGTTAAAAACAGACAAGCGAGCAAGCAAGCATACAGATCGAAAAAAGCTCTCTGACATTTAGAATGGGATTTTGTTTGGAAAAAAATCAGAAAAAGGAGCTTTTAGTACGTTTTAGTTGTGTGAACCTCTATAACCAATTGGGAAAATATTGGTGACCTCCACTATCCAAATTATCATGGATCTACAATGGTTCACCTCTCTGTCATGAGGCCATAATTTCTGGTCACTTCTACAGCTCTTCCTTCTCTGATCGTTCCATTATTTTTGGAGGATTTAGGTGACCATCAACTACATAATGAATACACTGATGGGGATGACCAGGATTTTATAAGGAATTTGGTTTGCCCAAAACTCAGGTGACTTTTGCTCGGGAAGCTGGTCCCTGTGACTTGCAGGGCAAGAGGGGGACTAGGCAGTGGCTATGGTGAATGTGGTCTGGGGCTCATACCTGATGCAATCTGGGGTATTTTACCAATGAGACGGACTTGATGAATGAATCTCTTCCTAAATGATGGCATGGGGGGCCGTGCTGCTGGAAGTGGGTAAATTGCTGGAGAAAGAAATTGCATGGGCTTAGTGCTGAGTGGGCTGATTTGTTTGTGCGGTGCTTCTCAATGTCAGGGAATCTTTTGTGTCCAGAGTCTCCTTATTTGAATGTTTCTTCTGGTTATGATTTTCTTGGACCTTCTTCTCATCTCCAGTCTGTCACTGGTGAGGACAGTTGATCTTGGGACTTGGTAAACTTTTTAACTGGCAGGGTGCATGTGTAAATGTCACCTTCTATTTCATATCTTGTCACAGTGCCTGGCTAAGATGTTGGCATACAGCCTTGGTGAAAAGAAAAGTGGATATAATTGCTGGGCTTGGTCTCCAAAGTGATCTCCTTTCTTCAGGAAGCCTTCTTTGACTAACCCCAAGTCTGAGTAAGGACCTTCCCCCATCACATCTTGGCCTTTCGCCAGCCTAGCACTAAATGTAGGCAACTCTTGATTCCTCCTTCTTCTCCACTAGACTGAACCCTGTGACCGAAAGAGCTGGGTCAGGCTTGTTCACTGCTGTGTTCTCAGGGCCTTGTGTGGGGCATGGCAGAGAGAAGGTTCTCTCGGGGTATTTGGGCTCTTTTGAGAGCTTTCTCATGAGGTGGTCATACTTTGAGTAATGGAATCTCTTGTTATTGGTCCCATTTTAAAGATGTTAACATTCCCATAGTTAGTAAGAATAGTTCACATTTATTGAGTTCTAAGTTGTGTACAGTACCATCATATGTGAATGATTAAGTTAGTTTTTTTCTTCCATGAAAGTTATACATGCACATAGTTTTAAAAAGTCAAGTTATCTTCCAAGGTTTGTTAGGAAAAACATCAGTCCCCACTCTCCTCAAAGTTTCCATTCCCCAGAGGCAGCCATTTTCAACTTTTTAAGTGAATTTTGGAGTATTAACCTCAGTATCTTTACATAATGTGCTTATATTGCTGCCTAATTTATCAGGACTTCCTCACTGCAAAGTGAATTGCCGTCAAGACAAACACACACACACACACACACACACACACACACACACGCACACACACTTCCTGGACCTTCCATTCTTGCAATATGGTTATATTGTAATTTTTATTGATATGATAGTCATCATTTTCATTTTATGAATTTATAAATGCTCTACGCAACTAAGCCATGTAGTAACTTTGGTTACTTTCCTTTGCTGCACAATTTTTCTCTTTTCCTGGAGTTAATAATTAGCTTGGGTTTTTGTGTGTGGGGGTAAATGTGTGCACTTAATATTCTATGACTCATCACTAAGTCAACCACAGATTCTCCTCCAGCTGCAAATCTCTCAGTAGTTTCAAACATATTAGGTATTCCATTAATTTCACATTTAAACAATTAAATCTCCTTCCTCAGTGTTATTTGTAGGTTGGGGAATAAGAAGAATTTTAGCTGTTTTCTAAGGACTGCATGTGGCCAAACCAGTATGTAAGGTCCCCAGACCTAGATCTCTGGGTAAGAGTTGATCTAAGTTCAAATATTATTCTTTCAATGCTGAAATACTTTTTAAATTTTGCTCACCACCCTCTAACAGCTGCTACAACTTTCCAGTGTGAGACCTATCTGCAAAACGCTGGTGGAAAAATAAGTCTTACAAGCTGCAGGGTATAAAAGCAGATGTGTCCTGTCTGCTTTACCCTCCTATCAGCCCACATATATCTTGTCTTTTCACTCTAAATAAATCAGAGCTAACCTGAGAATTAAAATCCTTTAATATACATATCATATTTGAGGTACCTGCTACCATTTCCAGACTGCCATTCTGGCATGGGGTTGATTCTAGAAAGTGAAATAGCTTGTGCCTCTACCTGAAGTACCATTTTTTTGTCTAAAATGTATAAGATCACTCTGGGTACCATAGTATTCAGTACCTTCCCACAATCCTCTCCAAGTTAAGGATTAAATACACTTCAGTTTAGAATTTCAGGAAGCACAGCGGCATCCCTGGTGTGCCTTAACCTAATGGGATCCTGAAGGCTAGAATAGAGAGAAAAAGAAAACAAATGCAGAAGACCTGTGTCAATAAAGCCTGTCTTTGATCCAGGTATTTCTCTTCATTCCCAAACCACCCATGCTAATAAGGAGCCAGATGCATCCTTCTTCCTTCTGAATTAGCCAGATCGTTGCCTCACTAAGATAAGCAATTTAGATTTCAAGACTAGTGTCTGGCTCCACTTCCATCCTACCCCTATTTTTCCATCTCTCCCTCCCTCCTTTTATCCTTCTTCCTTTCTTCTTCTCCTTTCTCTCCTTCCCCTTCCCCCCCCCCTCCTCCTTGTCTCTCTGTCTCTGTCTCTATTCCTTTCACCTAAGAGGGGGTGGGTATGAGGGGGTGAGTAAAATTATAATCCTGCGTTCAAATCCTCGCCTGGCTGGCTTAGGACCTTGAGAAGTCCACATAGGCTCTCTAACCATTTCTTCTTCTGTAATATTGGGATAATAAGACTACCCAGTGGTTATGAGGATTAAACAAATTATGCATGAGAAGTGCTTAGTGCAAGATTTGGGATATACCAATTGCAGAATAAATGTCTTCATAATAATGATGATAATATCTTAAAATTTCCCCCCCAAATTCAATGCTGCTTAAAATAGGTACTGCCACTCTAGGAGATTTTGGCACTATTTATATTATGGATCCATCTTTCAGATCTTTGGAATATTTGAATGAAATAAAATATTGGTTTGGTTCAGAGAAGATTTTCATCCAGTTTTATTCTGGCTTAATTATTTTAGTAAATATACAGATTTTATTTGGGTTTACCCTGTGGATTTATAAGAAATGATAGGTAAGGGTTTGGTTTGGGCTTTTATCCTAACATTTTAGTTATAATCTTGGATTCAAAGCCTGGGGTGTACATGTGGCTGTGACGGGAATCCTAGCCTTCTGTCTTGGGCCAGAACAGAATGAATATCCAAGACTTGTGAAATGATAGCTCTCTGGCTCCTCCATCAAGAAACTGCCCATGTTGAGTGGCACAGAAAGGATTTGATGAGTCTGTTACCTAATCGTACAATATCTTTGTGACCTGGGGGAAAAACAGATCATAGGCCCACTGGAAAAGAGTCTCTTAATGTGGTTTCTGTTTGTGGAATTTCATCTAGTGCTCACCTGCCTGTGTGAGTGGCTGCAGGAGCCGGAACAAAAGGTGACGGGAAGGAAGCATTTCACAGGCTTTTATCCAGCGTGGCACATCTCAGGTTAGTCTCCCAGCTGCTGTGCATTGTCTGAGGCCCTGAATCTGGGTGCTCTGTGGGCTTTTACCTCAATGAACACTTGAGGATTTTCAGGGTCCTTAATTAGAGAGAGGTGAGTGTTGTCAAGGCAACCTCCTTTTGATTCATTCATGGAATGGAAGTTGGAGTATATAAGAAAGAGCCAGAAATAATAGTTAAACTGGAACAACCTACATCTAGCTCGTTCAGAAAATCTGGACACTTAAAAGAAAAGAAACAAGGATGAGAGACATACAACCAGGCCTAGCACATACAACCAGGCCTAGCTGGTATCTGCATTTTCTTCTGTGAGTTTCATCTGAAGAAATAGTTTGGCTAAGAGAATGTGTTAATGTCCTACTTCGCTCTGCAATGTCTCAAATTGCCACTGTTGCTATGACAGTTTACAGAAAACACTCTATCTAAATCTCTTTTCTGTGTAAAATCTTGAACATGTGATAGCTGACTTTTCCCAGAAGATTATAATGGCCTCTGCTGGATGCAGTACCCACTGTGGTCTGTGCCTATATTTTACTTATTTATTCATTCAACAAATGTTTGTTGAGTGTTTGCTATGTGCCAGGCTCTGTGCCCCCACGAAGCCTGCATTTAACAAACGTTTGTTGTTGAAGACAGTTCCAGCATCACATGCGCCAAGCACAGGCAGGAAGGATGAAGGGTACCTGGGGACTCTAACGAACACATGTGAGGGGGGCAGCCTCCCAAGAGGGAAGCTCCTGAGGCATCTGTGACTCTTCACCAGACAGCGCAACAGAAACTAAGCCCTCTTATCTTCCGTGAAACACCTCTCACAGTCCCCCTTCTCTCGAGCCAGGACATCTGCCTTGGGCAGGGTCTCTATCAACTTATGGACAGATTGTTGAAAGAGCCTCCTAATGGGTCTTCTTGCCTCCCAACTCTAATTCATCCTGTGCAGGCCTGGCCAACAAATTGTTCTTAAACACTGTTTCCCCAGGAACCCACATGCTCAAATCCAAGGCACACAGCTTGACTTTCAAGGTCCATCATTTATCTGGCTCTAGTGAACACATCTGATTTTCTTCCCCACCTTCAGTTGCCATTCCCAACAGGTTCATTTCCTCCTGTGTCCAGAATGCACCTCCCAGATCTTGAGCATGCAGTCCAGCCTGCTTAGGATGTCCTCTTTCTTTCCCTTTACCCACTTGCATGGCTGGCCCTGTGCTGCCATCTCCCCTCCTACCCATCTCTCAAGCCCCACATGAGCCTCCCACATATGGTTGAGTCTAGTGGTTATTCTCCACATTTGTTCTCTCCTCTTCCCCCGTAATAGAAGTCTAGCTGGGAATATGGCTGCCAAGAACAAAGACCACATGTCCCAGTCTTTCTTGTAATAGATCAAATGAGCACGTTCATTCATGAGCAAGTTTGTGCAACATGTAGATCATATTCTTAAAGGGAAAGGCATGCTCTTTCCTTGCCCCTTTCTGTGGCTGGGATGAGGACAGGGTGTGAGCTTCTTGGGCTGGATGGATGTACACTAAGATGGCAGAGCCACAGGAGGGCAGGAGTCTCAGTCCCCAATAGCATAGAGCTGTTACATGAGCTCCATGTCACATCAGCCCTAGATGCTTGCACTTAGACACCTGAGATAGAAATAACTTCTGACTTGTTTAAGCTTTTTAAAATTTAGGTTTCTGTAATAGCAACAGAACTACACACCTCCTCCAAGAAGCCTTCCTGGCTCTTCCCTTTCTTAAACTCTCACTATGACCACAAAGTCTGGTGCATAGTCATTTTCTTTTACCAGCCAGGCTGCTTGAGGACAGAGACCATAAATTAGACCTGGACACAGTTTGGCACAGGTGAAAGAACACTGAGCTAGAAGTTAGAAGACCTGGGTTGTAGCTTTTCCTGATTAACAGTATGTGTTTGGGTGTACTTCTTAATCTTTCTGAGCCTCAGTGTTCTCAACTGCTTACAGGGAATAAAAATTGTGTCTCCCGTGAGACGAGAGATGTGGAAATATTTTGTAAACCACAAAGTAATGTTCAATGCTAAGATGGTAGTATATTCTGCTTCAATCTCAGTTACCATGCTGTTTACACAATGGTGACTCGAATGATGATTCAGGCCAGTTCCACCAAGGATGTCCATGGACAGCTGTCTGCTAATCCCCAGTCGTCAATGGTAACAATGACCTATTAGTAAATTACTCATTATTCAAGTAACTATGGAACTCTTCATAATAGGAATAAATTTTTAACAATTCATGAGAAAGCTTGGCACAAGGAACAAGTTGAATTATCTCAGCACCTGCTGTGTGGATAAGGGGTCAAACTAGGGACCCGTTGTTTACTGTGTAAATTCCTTTTGGTGAGTTACCGATCTGATATTGTAGACCACTGTACATGGATACAGGGATATTTGGGGGGGGAGTAGATTTACAGAGAACATACATGTATGCGTGTCTACCTACCATTTACTAAGTACCTTAAACATTTCTCCTCCACAGAAAAGCACACACCCACCTTTGTTGCACCTATCCAAGGGTTAAGAGGAGAATTGTTCTTTCAAGCCCCTCCATAGCAGTTATCCCCAGTGAACTAGGGTTTTTTAATGGCCTTTTCCAATAATTAGAAATTTAATTAACTTCTTAGCTTTGATCAGAGCCTGGTTTCTCATTACCTTTCCCTATGCCTGTTTCTGAGTCAAGTGCTATTTCTGGGCCTTCCCTTTCCAATTATAAAGTACTGTTTATGCTTAATTTAGCCTGGCACAGCTGTAAAGAAAGCAACTCTCCTGCTCAACAGCCTCCAATGACTCCCTGCTGACCACTGAGTTAAGTAGGAACTCCTTTGCCCGGCGTTTGGGCTTTCCACAGCCCAGCCCCAGAACACCCTTCTGATCTCATCTCTCCTCTTCCTGCACTTGGACTTTATGACTTGATGCTTCTCAACGGGCCCTTGTCTTCCTGCCTGGGAGCCTTTGATGCTGCTGCTCCTGCCTGAAAACTTGGCCACCCACATCATGATCCTGCCCCTGTTGAGTCCTCCCTCTTCCAGAAAGCCTTTCCTGACGGCTCTCCCCTCACCCCAATCACCAGGGGTTGCAATCTTTCCACTTGTGAATTTGCACAGAAATTCACACCTTCCTCACGATATCTTGTATGATAGCTATTGTGCACTCATCTTCTCCTCTCTCTTTGGATTATAGATTTTAAAAGAAGAAATATCTTACCCATCTTTATACCCTTTAGCACTTAAAACAGCACCTTAATAACAACAACCATTTCTGAGTTCCTATTTCATGCTAGATGCCTTACATAAGCTCTAATTCCCGTGTTCACCAGGAGAGATTAGGAAGCGAATCTCAGACAGGTTAAGGAACTCCCCCAAATCTGCAGCCAGGAAGCTCACATTGGATTGTGCTATGCAAGGGGCTGGGCACACTGACGGTTTCTGTTGTCACTACTGACTGTGCCTTTGAGAACATGGGCCACCATTTCCAGGGAAGAACAACGGCAAACGTGGTTCTGAACCTCTGGTTGGGTGTAAGGACTGATTCTCAGCAGCAACCATGGCCTGCGATGTTTTTACCAGGTCTCCCATGTTGGCGATGGTTTGCCAAGCAGTCCCCTGGCATCATGGCATTGGGACCTGCTCACCTTATAGATTGTCCCAGAGTGTTTGAGGTCTGTTCACATCATCAAACATCTTGCCCCAATTCTTTGGTAGCTACTGAAGCTTCTTCAGCAGTTTATGAGTGGAAATGTGAGTCCTCTCGCTGGAGCTTCTTTCAGCTCCAGAGAGACTGGAGATGACTTCTTCACCCTCCAGTTGGGGAAAGAGAGAAGATGCTTACCATTCCAATCGAGCACCCTTGGTCATAACCTCCTAAAAGCCTCTGGAAAGGAGGAGGAAGAGTGTCGAGCTCAGCTCAGGGCTACTTGCTCGGGGAATGTCTGCACATGTTGGGGGAGCTAGGGAAGAGAGCTGTGAAGCACACGCAGGCCAGGCTCGGTCACCCAGTGAGCAGAGGAGGGGTGGGGACTGTGTGGGTGTGTGGAGGTGTTGAGGGAGGGAATCAGGCCTGTTGGACTGACAGCCACATTTCCTAGCTCCCCGCCATCCCCTTGTTCTAGCTAAAAATGTGCCTTCTTTGTATTGAGGGGAATAGAAAAACTGAGACTGCTATTTGGGGTGACCTACTTTTCCCACCTCTTATACCCCAGCTTTATCATTAATAGTCTCCCATCACCCATTTATCCACTCCCCCCACCTCTGATAACTGGAATGGGATCACAAGGGGCCTCAGATGCTGTAAGTTACCCCATGTAAGCCTTTGACATCTCTGTGTTTTTCCAGATTATCCAGTGGTTGGTTGGCTGGTGAGTCACTTGGTGCTGGTTGTGATCCAGCTGCTGAGCAGGCCTGGCTGCAGGATCAGGGCTCCTGCAATGGCTGGTCGTGATCTTTCTGGGAATCATCTGGGGCTGATGCAGAACCAGTGAGAACTTCCCCTCTTGGGTCAACTCCAGATTGGGTTTAGCCAGCGCCTTCCCGAGGATGGGGCTGCAATCGAGTCATCACAGAGGATGACGTCAGCACTTGTCTTCATCATCCTCCTCACCTACTCTTCTCTCTCTCTGTGTTCTCCTATGCTCTTTCTTCCTTTGTATCTTCCATTTCCATTTCTCTTGGCTTAATCTCCCATCTTTCTGTACGTTCCATGCCTCCATTCTGCCACCCCTAGGCACCTTTCTTTTCTCCCATTTCTCTGTTTCCTCACCTGTATTTCAGTCCTCCTGACTGTGCCTACTAGGTTGGCACAGTGTGCCAAGCCTAGGTTGGACCTGCAGGATACTACAAGAGAAAGTGTGGTCTCTGTCTTGAAGGAGCTACAAACCAGTGGAGAAAAACAATATTGCTATATGAAACCCATGAAAATTGGAGCCAATAGAAACTTTATTTCTTCTTCTCTCTCCATCTTCTTCCCTTGCACCATCTTAGGATTCAAACATGTTTTCCATCCAAATATGGGCAAGAAAGGCTCTGGCGTTCTGTAGCATCATTTCCTGATACTGTGGGTGGATTTTCTGTTACCAGTGAGGTTGGTTTCCAATTTGCATTTTATTTCCTTTTATGTTGAAAGAAATATATCTGTAGTAGCAATATGCGATCATCATAGAAAGTCTTGAAAATGCAGGAAAGTGTAAAAAAAAGTAAAAACCATTCATAATTCCAATTCATAGAGATAACCACTGTTAACATTTTTATATACTGTTTTCCTTCTAGGCTTTTCACTCTCATGCATAATCTTTTGTTTACATAATTGGGGTTATACTATGTATGCAATTTTGTTCTCTGCCCTTTTCACTTAATATACTGTCATGAGCAATTTCTTATATCATTAAAATAATATTTGCAAACGTCATATGCTAAACTACAAACGTACTATGATTCATTTAACTCTTCTCCCGTTGTTGATTGCTTAGGTTGTTTCCAAATTTGTATCACTATGAATAATGCTATAAGGAACTTTTTGGTGTGTAATTCCTTGCCTCAAGCACTAATTTCTTCTTTGGGAAAGATTCCTAGAAGGGAAATTACTGAACCACAAATGTGAACTTTAAAGATATTTGATTGCTTTCCCCCCAAAAATGAATCTCTACATATTTCCACCTGCTGTGTATGAGAATACCTGTGCCAGCAAAAGAGAATTCTTACCAACAGGAGTATTATAATTCTTTAAAACATTTGCTAATTTAAAAGGAGAAAGAGTGGATTTCTGTAATATTAATTCCTAATCCTTTAATTACAAATGAGGGTCACCTACATTTCTTTTCTTAACCATCTAGATTGCTTGTTATTAAATGTCATCTGTATATTTTTATTTATTTATGAAATTAAAATTTAATATTCATTTTATTAAATAATAAAATTTTATTATTTACATGTTTTTATTTTGAGATTTTAATTCATTCATTTATCCAGTTGTTCATTTATGAATAATTATTAAGCGACTATCATGTGCCAGCCACTGCTGTAGCTAAACTCTGGGAACACCACAGTGAATAAAATAGAGAGGTGGAGGGAAGAGGATGGATAGATGATGATGAGTGTTACAAAGGGAAGTAAAGCAAGAAATCCAAGGTGAGGGAGTACTGAGGAATGCGGTCTAAAATCAGATGTCAGATACATCTGCAGTGAGATGACTTTCTTACAGATCTGAGTGAAATTGACAAACGAGCTAGGCAGGAATTTGGAGAAAGAGTTCCAGGCAGGAGGAACAGCAAGTGCAAAGTCCCAGGGCAGAAACATGCCTGGCATGTTAGAGAAAGAACAACGAGGCTGGTATGTCTGGAGCAAAGAAAGAAAGGAGGAAAGTAGTTGAAGATGAAGTCAGAGAGAGATCCAGAATATGAGGATTCTTTTAAATCACCCTGATGACTTTGGCATTTTACTCAGCATGAACTGGAAAGCTATTGGAAGTGTATTAGTCAGCTATTACTGCCTAATGCTGCATAACAAACAATCCCAAATTTTCAATGGTTTACAAGAACAAACTTTATTTTTCACTCATGGATCTATGGGTCTGTTGTGGAGGCTCTGCTTTGAGCTGCAGATGGGATTCCTGACTGCTTCAATTGCTTCTTCAGTAGCTGCCAAAGCACAGTCTTCTATGGCAGATAGCAGAAACACAAGAGGGAAAGCCAAACCAGCATGCATGCTTAAAGAATGCTCACATCATGTTGGCTCATATTGGTTAAAGCAAGTCACTTGACCAAGCTCAATATCAATGGGCAAGGAAGTAACACAACCTACCACTGGAGGTTTTTGAGTAGAGGAGTGAGCTGGTTAATATATTAAAAAGATCACTTTTAGAGCCCACAGATCATCACTAGGCTAAAGTATGGTTACTCAATAGTCTGTCTTCAGATGCAATATCTTGCATCTTTGTTCTTAAATATTTTAAAATTTGATTTTTTCATGGGTAGAAATTGCATAATAAATCCCACCACAAATAATGCCCTTTCCCACGACTTCCTATCTTTAAAGGCAGAAACATGTGGAGGAGGAAGAGGAGAGAATCATTGCAATCATGAGCTTTGACTTAGTGCAAAGTGCTGTGGAGGGGTATAATGATTTTCCACTTAAAATCGCATTCAAAAATTAGGGGCCCTTGCATCCCAGTTGGATGTTTGTTTATGCAGTAGGATGGCTGATCTTCCCCTTGTGCCTATTTGGGGAGTAGAGAAGTTTATCAACTGGCATGATGTTTGACTGGAAGTAAGGAAAACTCAACTATCGGGGCTTAAGCAAATAAGGGATTTATTTGTCTCAGGCAAAACATGTTTGGAGACAGGCAGTCTAGGGTCCACAATGACACAACATCCCAGCTTCTTTCTCTTTTTTAACTCTGCAATCCTTGGCTTGTGGTTTTCATCCTCATAGTCAGAAGATGGCTGTATTAGACATAATGTCCACATTCCAGACAGGATAAATGGAAAAGAGCAATAGGCTAAAGGAGATATGCCAGCTCAGTCTGTTGCCTTTAAAAGCTTTCCCAGAATCCCCTTCCTACAGCTCCTTATTAGAGCAAGTGGGAGGGTGTTGTGAGTGTCTCTTGGGTAGCTAATCCACAGCATCCACAACAAGAACAGAGGAGACGTGGAGAGAGATGATAGGACAGGGGAGACCTGCATGAAGCAGCTGGCATTCCCATTGTTTGGCGTGGCAAAGAGACTGATCTCCCCGGGATCAACTGGGCACTGTAGCTGGTAATCTGGCTGGAAATTTCTTACCTAGTAAAGGGCCTGGGACTTGTCCTGCTATCTGTGACATAGTCGAGAGTTATTCAATTTCATATTTCCTTAGAAAAAAATTAATTTTTTAATTAAAAAAATTTTTAATAGACTATTTTTTTAGAGTAGTTTTGGATTCATAGCAGAATTGAGCAGAAAGTACAGAGTTCTCATATACTCCCTGTCCCACCACCCCCCCTGCAAAAGCTCCCCCACTATCAACATCCCACACTACAGTGGTACATTCGTTACAATTGATGAACCTGCATTGACACATCATTATCACCCAAAGTCCATAGTTGACATCAGGTGTTGTAGTGACAAAGAGTCTCTCCTTGAACAAACCTCATTAGGTTCCTCTGAGCGTGCTTCTTGACCAGGCCTTGACCTTGGCCCCTGTCCTGTACTTGCCAGGCCTGTATCATCCAGTCTCAGCAAGAATCCTGCTGAGTCAGTTTAGTGAGAATCCTCGACCCTTAATATCTGATCAAATTCCTCATCTCTCACCCTTGATAGCTGATCACCCTGGCCTGCTTTCATCAAGAATCCTGTTGAGCCAATTTAACAAGAATTCCCCTCCCTTGATTTTCTATCCACTGACCCCCTCACACTGCTCATTGGCTATAAATCCCCAGCTGCCTTTGTTGTATTCGGAATTGAGCCTAATCTTTCTCCTCCATTGTGATAATCTTGACACCTATTGCAATAATCTTGAATAAAGTCTTCCTTACCATTTTAACAATTGTCAGAATAATTTTTTCATTAACAGTACATTCTCTGGGTTTTCACAAATGTATCATGACATGTATCCACCATTATAGTGTCATACAGAATAGTTTCACTGCCCTAGAATCCTCTGTGCTCCACCTCCTCATCCCTTCTCCCCTGGCAACTGTTGAATGTTCCTTTTTTATTAACCCCAGATCTTCAAAGATGCCCTGGTCCTGGATGTGCTGTGGGAATTAAGGAGGCCTGCAATCGTGCTTTGGCCTAAGAAGTGAATGGGAGGGGAGAGTGTTCCCACCTTGTGAGTGGGGCCAGCAGTGGGGGATAATGATGCCCATCAGAGCTGTGATCTCAGGAAGGTTTTGGGCCACAGAGACAATGGTGGGATACCAGGATGAGAGGATCAGAGTGGAAGAAACAAGACAAAGATTCCCAAGCCCTGGTGACATAGAGCTGGGGAACTCCAAAAGGACTGGGGACATTTGAGGAGAGGAGACTTAGAGCAATATCTAGTAAGAGCTGGCCTAGTTTCTTTATGAAAACTTAACCAATTGCACCAAAACCATTTTTGAGCAATCCTACCTTTCCCTATTGATTTTTGATACCATCTTTTAAATTAATTAAATTTTATACATCGATTTACTTCTAGCGTGTCTATTCTCTTCAATTGATCTGTCAGCTCTAGAGCCAGTACCATGCTGTTTTATGCATTATAACTTTAAAATACATTTTAATGCCTGATGGGGCTCACGTCCCCTCACTGCTTTTATTTTGTCAAAATTTTCTTCAATATATTTACCCATTTATTTTTGCAGATGAACTTCAGAACTGCTTGGTTAAGTTCCAAAAGAACACTCCTTGATATTTTAGTTGTAATTGGGGAAGAATTGGTGTCTCTAAAACATTCAGTTTTCCATTTTACAAACCACTGGACCATGTTCATCAATTGAAGATGAGCGATCTGCTGGGAAGATTTGCAAACCAAAGTTCTAACTCTTGGAAATCTGTGTGACAAGGAAGGATGAGCAAATGGAAAAATTTGGAAGAAACAGTTTTCTCTCTGTTGTGTTTTTCTGATACAGCACTGACCTCGCAGAGAGCATGCCCTGCTCTTCTTTATGCTTTCCCCACAGCTATCTTTTCCCCTCACCACCAGACCCCCAACACACATAATGGGGGAATGAAAGCAAGCCTAATTAAAGATAGCTCTTGTTAATTACAGAAAGATCATTGAGTCCAACCAGGCAAGTGAAGGATGTAACACTTAATTCTTCTTGGTTTGCAGCCCTGTGTCCCTTAGATTGAGGTCTTTCTCTGAAAGCAGAAGCTTGTCATGAAGCTAGTGGGTCTCTTGGGTCTTTCACGTTCATAGTCAGAGATGTTGAGAATCATCTTGCTGTTGATAGAAGTTTGGAATGTAGACCCGTCTCATATCTGCTGTGGCTATTGTCCTGCCATGGAAAATGGAAGCTGTGCTTCTGAGTTGGAAGATGAGAATTATTGCTGGCACAACTGTTAGCACCCAGACTTAGATTTCTTCTTTCCTTTGAGATGGATGGCGGTAAATGGTAGAACCTATTACACAGTGTAGCTTTGTGGTTTACTACATTATTATGCAACGCGCACCTTCTTTAACCACCTTTCTTTCAGTTTTTTCCTTACCTTTGTTCCATATGACTCCAATAAATATTAATGGTTCCTAGTTCACATTTTCCTTTGATTATAGACTTCCTGGCCCTTTGGTAGCCTCAGATTGCTCAGTATTGCTAAGGGACCTCTGATCTCCTTGCTTAGCATTTGATGAGACTTTGTTTATTGTACGAAGTCTCAGTTGCCTTGATCAAGGAAACAGACAGAGGTATGTGTGCTCCTGAGAAGAGGTAGGTGGCACCCTTGCAGTGAAGGGACTTTCTGAAATGGGGCATAAACCCAAAGACAAGTCCATAAGTTAACTGGGTGTCAGGCACGAGACAGAAACATGAAAGAAGGGTCCAGTACGGGTGGAATCAACGTGGCATGTGGTACCTGCCATCCCATGGGAGGAGGGCAGAGAATAGCTAGGGAGAGCTGGTCAATCCCAGCTTCTGTAACTTGAGCCTGGCTAGCTTAGATGCAGCTTCATGTCCATCACTTGGAGAAACTGATAAGGAAAAAGCATGCTCCAATTAATGATTTTAAAATCATTAATCCTCTCCGCCTGCCAAGTAGCCCTGTTCCTGGAGGAGCATTCCAGATGGAAGTTAGGAAGAAGCTTGGTAGAGGGTTTCAGGCTAATATTAACATGACCTTGCCTAGAAAGTCATAAACAAATCATATACATAGATGCAATATATGCTTATACATACACAATATACTCCTAAAGCAATCTTTTCTTCTGTTTGCTCAAGACTGTGACTCTTCGTGACAGCTTTGGATCTTTGCTTTGTTCCTGATGATAATAGCTGACATTGATTGATAATAATAGCCGACATCGATTAATACTGCAAAATTTTCACAACCCAATAAGTTAGGTTCTATAGTGGGATTATCTCTGTCCCTACAGAGAAAGAAATGCGCAGTGAAGTGAGTCAACTTGTTGTGGTCATGGGGAGGGAGTGGCAGAGTGAGGATTTGCAACCAGGCCCTTTGACCTCAGAGCCCTCACTCTCCCCAGTCCCACCTTTCTTTTGTAGGTATTTTGTGGCTGTCACATTTGAGCCTGTGTGTTTTGTAGGTCTCTCCTGTGGGAAGGCAGAGGGAAATGGCCATTATTGGAGTTCTTAGCTTTTGCAATCTTGCTCCTCTCCCTGGGCTATCTCCCCTCCCCCAACTCCTAAGACTGTACTTCAGTCTGAACAGGCTGTGGCGTTCCAGAGAAGCAGGTCTGTTTTCCAGCCTTATTCAAAGCATTGCATTGGTTTTCTGCTATGCCGTCTGCTGTGCGAATCTGGACAATGACGGCGGGCTGAGGCAACATCTCATTTATCCAGGGACGTGAGGGAGCTGAAGCCTGACACTCGTATTTGCCTTCGTGAAAAGTATTTGAAAGGGGGAAAGAAGAAAATTGACTGATTGCTGAAAACCTTAGACTGATGAGCATCAGCGAGGGCTATAGGAGGCACCGGGAAATTCACCCGCTGGCTCTTTCCATTAATTCCACCTTCCCGTCCTGGGTTTTAAGACTCTTAAATAAATAGAACACACCCACTATCTATAACAAATGACAGAAGAACAGTTTTCTGTGATGTCAGGACCTTTCTTCTATTTTTTTTCATTGTAATAAAATATACATAACATAAAATTTACCATTTTAAACACTTTTAAGTATACAATTTGGTGGCATTAAGTACATTCACAATGTTGTGCAATCATCATCAACATCCATCTCCAGAACTTTTTATTATCTCAAACAGAAACTCTGTACCCATTAAACAATAACTTCCCCTTCCCTCCTCCTGCCAGCCAACTGGTAATCTCTATTTTACTTTCTGTCTCTTTGAATTTGCCCATTCCGTGTACCCTGTATAAGTGGATTTATATAATATTTGTCCTTTGGTATCTGGCTTATTTCACTTAGCATAATTTCTTCAAGATTCATCCATGTTGTAGCAAGTGTCACAATTTCGTTCTTTTTTAAGGCTGAATAATATACCATTGTATGTATATACCATATTTTGTTTATCCATTCATCTGTTGATAGACATTTGGGTTGTTTTCACTTTTTGGCTATTGTGAATAATGCTGCTATGAACATTGTTGTCTGTTTGAGTTCCTCCTTTCAATTCTTTTGGATATATACCTATGAGTAGAATTGCCAGATCATGTGGTAATTCTATATTTGATTTTTTGAGGAACCACCAAACTGTTTTCCACAGAAGCTGCACCATTTTCCATTCCCACCAGCAATGTATAAGTGTTCCAATTTCTCCACATCCTCACCAATGCTTGTTAGTTTCCTGTTTTGTTTTGCTTTTATAATGGGCAACCTAATGGGTACGAAGTGGTGTCTTATTGTGGTTTTGATTTGCATTTCTCTAACGTCTAGTGACGTTGAACATCTTTTCATGTGCTGATTATCCATTTGTACATCTTCTTGGAGAAATATCTATGCAAGTCCTTTGCTCATTTTTGCATTGTGTCGTTTTTCTTTTTGTTTTTGAGTAGTAGGAGTTCTTTATATATCCTGGATATTAATCCCTTATCAGATATATGATTTGCAAATCTTTTCTCCCATTTTGTGTGTTGCCTTTTCACTCTCTTAATAATATCCTTTGATATACAAAAGTTTTTAATTTTGATGAAATCCAATTTACATATTTTTATTTTACTGCTTGTACTTTTGGTGTTATATCCAAAAAGTTATTGCCAAATGCAATGTCATAAAGCTTTTACCATATGTTTTTTACTAAGAGTTTTGTAGTTTTCTTTGTTCCATTTTGAGTTAATTTTTGTATATGGTGTAAGGTAAAGGCCCAAATTCATTCTTTTACATGTGGATATCCAATTTTCCTAGCACTGTGTGTTGAAAAGACTGTCCTTTCCCCACTAATAGTCTTGGTATCCATGTGGAAAATCAACTGGCTGTATTTACAAGGGTTTCCATCCTATTTTTGAGCATCAGTTGGTTTGGAGGACTTAGTCTCTGACAGTGCTGAAAAAGTTATTACTTAGCCAGAAGAGCAAGCAGGTTTTCCTAGTTAAACACTATTTTTTTTGGTCTATTTAATACTCTGAATGAGAATATTTCTAACATACTTTTATCCACTTGTTATTGTATTTACTTGTTGATTGTGCTATCATTTTCCTAAACATGTGGGTTTAAATCCTTTATCACTCTGCAAGGTAAACAGTGACTTCTTCACTAAATCATCCTGAAATTCTCAGATTAGCACTTGGAAGGGTCTAGGACTTGTGAAGGTTGTGACCTTGGACTGTGGAGGAGAAGGAGATGTTGAGCATCTAACATCTTGGTCTACTGGGAGTTGGCTCCAAATGGCTACTGGAAGTGTAATTTCTATGATATTGGTGTTATGATGACTGTATATGCCTTTATGCCTTGGGGACATCTTTGGGGTATCTGAAGACCCATGTTTATTGCACTTTAAAGTTTTCAAATTATTTTCACAAATTCTGTCTCATGTGGTTTTCATGACCACCCTATGAAGTAAGCCAATTGAATATATATTTTTAAAATTAGATACTTGAGGCTCAGAAAAGTTGAGTAATTAAGCCCAAAGCTCACAGTTGGTCAGTGGAGGGCCTGGGATCTGGTTCCTGACTCCTGATGCTGTGGCTTTCCTTTTACAATGAGCAGCCAGAATACGGCACCTGCTCTTCTGACTTACGTCACTCCTAGATATGGAGTAATGGTGGATTAGATAGTTTTCTCTGCCTGATCATGGAAAGATGAGTGTCAGGCAGAATGATAAAGATGTACCCTATAGCGATTGAGTGCAGTTCTTCTCAGTACATGCCCATTATAAGTGGCAGGTCAAGAGCTACCAGAAAAACTTTAGCCACAAAGAAAGAAAGACCTCTGTCTCTGAAAGACCTTCTCTCCACAAGGAAAATTCTGGTTTTACTGGGAGATGGCAGGCAGTGAGATGATCATTCTCATGAATCATATCGCACGCTGAAGCCAAAGGTTCCCCATTTAGGACAAGTCTCTCATTTCCCAGATGAACAAACTGGCGTCCAGGGAAGGAAATGAATTCCTCATGGTCAAGCTGCTGGATAAAGGCAGAGCTGGCATTAGTGCCCCGCCCTCCTAGTCCTGACCAGAGCCCTCCCTAGGGTACATGCCTGCTTCATAGCTACCTTCTCTGGCCTCCTCATTTCTGCAAATGTGCTGTCATGGTTTTTAGACTGAGAGTGAATCCTCAGTCATCTTGAATAAAAACTATGAACATAGACTTGTTCACCAAATTGTGCTGAATTTTTTTTTGGAAAAGGAAATACTTTAAATCTTGAGTAAGTTTAAGTGCAAATAGAAGAACAAATTGTCTCATGTGACAGACCATCTACTGTGATTAATACGTATAATATAATATCAAAACCAGAATGAACCCAACAAAGCAAAATTTATTATTAATTACTTAATCGATACGTTTATTTTTATTATTCACTGGACAAATTTTTTTTTTCTTTTTTTGCCCAGGATCCGAACCTGCGAACCCTGGGTTGCCAAAGTGGAGCATGTGAACTTAACCACTATGCCTCCGGGCCGGCCCCAGGATTTTTTTTTTTTTTACTTTTTTTTTATTGATGTCTTAATAGTTTATAACACTGTGGGGCTTTAGTTGTACATTTTTGTTTGTCTGTCACCTTGTGGATGTAACCCTTCACCCCTCGTGCCCACCCCCACCCCCCTTCCCCTTGGTAACCACCAATCAGTTCTCTCTGTCCGTGTATTCACTTATATTCCATATATGAGTGAGTTCATGCAGTGTCTGTCCCTCTCTCTCTGGCTTATTTCACTTAACATAATACCCTCTAGGTCCATCCATGTGGTTGCAAATGGGACAATTGTGTCTTTTCTTATGGCTGAGTAGTATTCCATTGTATGTATATACCACATCTTCTTTAACCAATCATCAGTGGAAGGACACTTGGGTTGCTTCCACTTCTTGGCTATCGTGAATAATGCTGCAATGAACATAGGGGTGCATATGCCTCTTGTGATGGTTGATTTCATGTCCATTGGGTAGATGCCCAAGAGTGGGATTGCTGGATCATGTGGTATTTCTATTTTTAATTTTTTGAGGACTCTCCATACTGTTTTCCATAGAGGCTGCACCAGTTTGCATTCCCACCAGCAGTGAATGAGCGTCCCCGTTTCTCCACAACCTCTCCAGCATTTGTTGTTATTTGTCTTTGTGATTATAGCCATTCTAACCGGTGTAAGGTGATATCTTAGTGTAGTTTTGATTTGCATTTCCCTGATGATTAGTGATGTTGAACATCTTTTCATGTATCTATTGGCCATCTGCATCTCTTCCTTGGAAAAATGTCTGTTCATATCCTCTGCCCATTTTTTGATCGGGTTGTTTGTTTTTTTGTTGCTCAGTTGTATGAGATCTTTATATTACTGAGATTAATCCCTTGTCAGACAAACGATTTGCAAATATTTTCTCCCAGCTGGTGGGTTGTTTATTCATTTTGATCCTGGTTTCATTTGCCTTGTAGAAGCTCTTTAGTCTGATGAGGTCCCACTTGTTTATTTTTTCTTTTGTTTCCCTTGTCTGAGTAGACATGGAATCTGAAAGGATCCCTTTATGTCCAATCTCAGTTAGTGTACTGCCTATATTTTCTTCCAGGAGTTTTATAGTTTCAGGTCTCACTTTCAGGTCCTTGATCCATTTTGAATTGATTTTTGTATATGGCAATAGGAGATGGTCTACTTTCATTCTTTTGCATGTTGCTGTCCAATTTTCCCAGCACCATTTATTGAAGAGACTTCCCTCTCTCCATTGTATGTTCTTTGCTCCTTTGTCAAAGATTAGCTGTCCATAGGTGTGTGGTTTTATTTCTGGGGTTTCAATTCTGTTCCATTGATCTGTGTGTCTATTCTTGTACCAGTACCATGTTGTTTTGATTACTATAGCTTTATAGTATATTTTGAAATCAGGGATTGTGATGCCTCCAGATTTGTTCTTTTTTTTCAGAATTGCTTTAGCTATTCGGGCTCTTTTGTTGCCCCATACGAATTTCAGTAGTTTTTGTTCTATTACCGTGAAGAATGACATTGGGATTCTGATTGGGATTGCATTGAATCTGTAGATTGCTTTAGGTAGAATGGACATTTTAACTATATTTATTCTTCCAATCCATGTGCATGGAATGTTTTTCCATTTCTTTATGTCTTCCTCGATTTCTTTCAATAGTGTCTTATAGTTTTCATTGTATAGGTCTTTTACCTCCTTGGTTAAATTTATTCCCAGATATTTTATTCTTTTTGTTGCAATTGTAAATGGGATTGCCTTTTTGAGTTCTCTTTCTGTTGGTTCATTGTTAGTGTATAGAAATGCAATTGATTTTTGTAAGTTGATTTTATACCCTGCCACTTTACTGTAGTTGCTGATTATTTCTAGTAGTTTTCCGATGGAATTTTTTGGGTTTTCTATGTATAAGATCATGTCATCTGCAAATAGTGAGAGTTTCACTTCTTCATTGCCTATTTGGAGTCCTTTTATTCCTTTTTCTTGCCTAATTGCTCTGGCCAGAACTTCCAGTACTATGTTGAATAAGAGCGGTGAGAGTGGGCACCCTTGTCTTGTTCCTGTCCTCAAAGGAATGGCTTTCAGTTTTTCCCCGTTGAGTAGGATGTTTGCTGTAGGTTTGTCATATATGGCCCTTATTATGTTGAGGTACTTTCCTTCTATACCCATTTTGTTGAGAGTTTTTATCATAAATGAATGCTGGATCTTGTCAAATGCCTTCTCTGCATCGACTGAGATGATCATGTGGTTTTTATTCTTCATTTTGTTAATGTGGTGTATCACGTTGATTGATTTGCAGATGTTGAACCATCCCTGTGTCCCTGGTATAAATCCCACTTGATCGTGGTGTATGATCTTTTTGATGTATTGCTGTATTCGGTTTGCCAATATTTTGTTGAGGATTTTTGCGTCTATGTTCATCAGCGATATTGGCCTGTAGTTTTCCTTCTTTGTATTGTCCTTGTCTGGCTTTGGTATCAGCATGATGTCGGCCTCATAGAATGTGTTGGGAAGTATTCCATCTTCCTCTATTTTTTGGAATAGTTTGAGAAGGATAGGTGCTAAATCTTCTTTGAACGTTTGATAAAATTCTCCAGGGAAGCCATCTGGTCCTGGGCTTTTATTTTTTGGGAGGTATTTGATTACTGTTTCAATCTCTTTACTTGTGATTGGTCTGTTCAGATTCTCTATTTCTTCTTGATTCGGTTTTGGGAGGTTGTACGCTTCCAAGAATTTGTCCATTTCCTTTAGGTTGTCCAATTTGTTGGCGTAAAGTTTTTCATAGTATTCCCTAATAATCCCTTGTATTTCTGTGGTGTCTGTTGTAATTTCTCCTCTTTCATTTCTAATTTTATTTATTTGAGTCTTCTCCCTTTTTTTCTTAGTGAGTCTGGCTAAGGGTTTGTGAATTTTATTTATCTTCTCAAAGAACCAGCTCTTTGTTTCATTGATCCTTTCTACTGTTTTTTGGTTTCAATTTCATTTATTTCTGCTCTGATTTTTATTATTTCCCTGCTTATGCTGATTTGGGGTTTTGCCTTTTCTTCTTTTTCTAATTCTGTTAGGTGCAATTTAAGGTTATTTATTTGGGATTTTTCTTGTTTGTTAAGGTGAGCTTGTATTGCTATGAATTTCCCTCTCAGGACCGCTTTTGCTGCATCCCATATGGGTTGGTATGGTGTAGTTTCCTTTTCATTTGTCTCCAGATAGCTTTTGATTTCTCCTTTAATTTCATCAATGACCCATTGGTTGTTCAGTAGCATGTTGTTTAGTCTCCACATCTTTGTCCCTTTCCTAGTATTTTCCTTGCAGTTGATTTCTAGTTTCACTGCATTATGATCAGAAAAGATGCTTGTAATGATTTCAATCTTCTTAAATTTATAGAGATTTGCCTTGTTTCCTAATATATGGTCTATCCTTGAGAATGTTCCATGTGCACTTGAGAAGAATGTGTACTCTGCTTTTTTTGGGTGGAGTGCTCTGTATATATCTATTAAGTCCATTGTGTCTAGTTTTTCATTTAAGTCCATTAAGTCCATTAGACTTTTTGTCTGGATGATCTATCCATTGATGTAAGGGGGCTGTTAAGATCCCCTACTATTATTGTGTTATTGTTAATATCTCCTTTAAGGTTTTTTAGCAGTTGTTTTATGTACTTTGGTGCTCCTGTGTTGGGTGCATAGATATTTATGATTGTTATGTCTTCTTGGTGAAGTGTCCCTTTTATCATTATATATTGCCCTTCTTTGTCTCTCATTACCTTTTTTATTTTGAAGTCTACTTTGTCTGATATAAGTATGGCTACTCCTGCTTTCTTTTGTTTGCCATTAGCTTGGAGTATTGTTTTCCATCCTTTTATTTTGAGTCTGTGTTTGTCTTTAGAGCTGAGATGTGTTTCTTGGAGGCAGCAGATTGTTGGATCTTGGTTTTTAATCCATCCCACCACTCTGTGCCTTTTGATTGGAGAATTCAATCCATTTACATTTAGAGTGATTATTGATATATGAGGGTTTAATGTTGCTATTTTATTGTTCATTTTCTGGTTCTTTTGCATTTCCTTCATTTCTTGTCCCTTGTGTTTCAGACTGCAAATTCAATTTGGTATTTCTGCATGCTCATTCTCTTGGTTTTCTCTTTATTTGTCATGTGTGGTTCTCTTCTGGTTATTTGTTTAGTGGTTACCGTGAGGTTTATATAAGTGATTTCCTGGATAAGAAAGTACATTTTCAGATGCCTCCTTTTTCCTGAGGCTGGGTCGATTCAATCCCTTACCTCTTCCCCTCCTTATTTGTTATCTCTTTATTCCAGATTGTGTCATGAATGTGTGTTTCCAGTGATGAGCTTGAATTAATTTTTGATGTTTTCCAACTGTATTTTGTTCTGGTTTAGTCTCCTTGCTGAAATCTTTGTATCCTCTTTCTCATTTGTTTTTTTTTCAGGCCTAAGGGCCTTCTTGAGCATTTCTTGTAGTGGAGGTCTTGTGGTGATGAACTCTCTTAGCTTTTGTTTATCAGGGAGTGTTATTATTTCTCCATCGTATTTGAAGGATATTTTTGCTGGATAAAGTATTCTTGGCTGAAGGTTTTTGTCTTTCATGATTTTGAATATATCATTCCAGTCTCTCCTAGCCTGTAGAGTTTCTGTTGAGAAATCAGCTGAGAGCCTGATGGGGTTTCCTTTGTATGTTATTTTGTTTTTTTGTTTAGCTGCCCTTAATATTATTTCCTTGTCACGGGTATTTTTCAAGTTTGCTACTATGTGGCGAGATGATTTTTTATTCCTGTTTATATATTTAGGTGATCTATTGATTTCATTCACTGTTATTTCCCTCTCGTTCCCTAGGTTGGGGAAGTTCTCAGCTATTATTTCTTTGAACAAACTCTCTGCTCCTTTTTCTCTTTCTTCTCCTTCTGGAATACCTATTATCCATATGTTGCTTTTCCTCATTGAGTCTGATATTTCTCGAAGAATTTCTTCATTTCTTTTTAGTCTTAGCTCTCTCTCCTCCTCTATCTGGAGCGTTTCTGTGTGGCTATCCTCAATAGTGCTAATTCATTCCTCCATATTGTCAGTTCTGCTCTTTAAAGACTCCATTTTTTCCACTATCTCGTTGATTTTGTTTTTCATCTCCAATAATTCTGATTGGTTTTTCTTTATGGTTTCAATCTCTTTTGTGACAAAATCCCTGAATTCGTTGATTTGTTTCTGTGTGTTCTCTTGTATTTCGTTGAGTTTGTTTATGATAGCTATTTTGGATTCTCTGTCATTCAGGTTATCAAATTCTGTGCCTTCAGGGTTGGTTTCTGGGTGTTTGTCATTTTCCTTTTGGTCTGTAGCCATAACAAATTGTCGCAAGGATCGGACGGGGGCGGGTTTATTTTTTCCCCTCATGATAAAGTTGGTCCTGCAGTTTCCCCCTGCTGCCACTGGATGGAGATGGCGAGTGGTATGCTCTGAGCCTGCTGCAGCCCCAGAGGAATTATGCTGAAACACGGGGTGTGTGTGGGGGAGGGGTCTTCTCTTTCTCCTGCTCAACCTGGGGGTTTCCTTTCTGGCTCTCTTAGGGTGTTTGCTACACCCCCTAAACAGTCCGTTGTCGCTCCCCAGTGGGGATCTCTCGACAGTCTGTGAGAGCACCTGGATGGCGATAGTTTTCCCCGCTGTGGGCTGCCCCTCCCCCCTCTGTCTGTGAGCCGCACTGTCTTTGCCGATCGGTTGGGGAGGGGGAGTACAACTTCTGACCTTTCCTCACGTCCTTTTGGGCTTCCTGAGCCTCCACCGTCCGATGTATGGCAGCAGGGGTTTCTTAGAAGTCCTTTGTAGTGTTTGATTGAGCTCTGTTGGAATGTGAATGATGTTTTCATTGTGTCGTAGGGGGCAGAGATTCAAAGAGGGAATCTCACTCCACCATGATGCTGATGTCACTCCATTCACTGGACAAATTTTATTGAGTGTTAGTATGTGCCAGGCATGGTGATTGGTGCTGCAGAATCAATGATGAGCAAAAATAAACATGGTTTCATGGTCATTAAGCTTATAGTGTGATGGAAAAGACGGATATCAGCTACATGAACACATAAATAAATGTAAAATTGCCACTCTGGTCAGTTCAAGGAAGGAGAAGTACACGGTGCTCTGAGGGTATTTAACAGAAGAGAGATCACTGAATATGTGGGGTCAAAGTTTATCCTGTGGTGGGATGGAGCTTGGGATGTTCAAGGAGTTCAAAGGCCAGTATAGCTGGAATTAAGAAAACAGTGGAGAGCATCAACAGATGAACATTTTGAAAATATCTCTTTGGCTACAGTGTGGAGAGTAGACTGGAAGATGGCAAGAGACTAGGCTAGGCCCAGCCCCTACAAACCTCCTACTCCATCCTCCAGTCTCTTTATTTGCTGTCTGTGTGGCTGTGAGTGAAGAACTCCAAGGTGTTAAGGCGTAACAGAGCTACCAGATGGAAGCAACCTGGATCCCTGAGTCACCACTTTGCGGGAGCCTCCAGGAGGAACACTCACAAGGGATTGTTGCACGAAAATAGACCTTTGTCATATCAAGTCACAGAATCTTTTGAGTTGTTTGTCAGAGCAGTTGCACTACCCTGAGTAACATATCATGAATCTACAATACAATATGAGCTGTGCTATGAGTGAGGTTTAGATAAAGCATTATAAGAAGAGAAAAAGGCCCAATAATTCTACCTGGGAAGATTAGGGAACAGTAGAAAGAGATGTTATTAAACTGAATCTTGATGAATAAAGAGGAATTTGCCAAGTGAGAAGGATGGAGAGAAAGTTTAAATAAGTGGTCCAGTGTGGGTAAAGTCCATGGGGCATGGAAATACATTCTGAGTTCAGAGTGTATGGTAAAGGTCTTCTATGGGGTCTCTGTAGGTGGTGGTTGGAGGAGATGCCAGGGACGCCAGAGCAAGCTCTGGAGGGATACACCATTTCAGTTCTTCCAGAAGGCAATGAGGAGCTATTAACATTTTCAAGAGGGAAGTATACTTTAGAAAGATCCTGTGGCATCTGTGTAGAGTATGGATGAAGAAAGTAGCATGTGGAGGCTGGGAGACCATATAGAAGGTAGCTTTAGAAATCTAGGGAAGACATGCAAGATAATATACACAAAGCACACAAAGACACAGTGCCTGGAACTAAGAAATGGTAGTTCATTTGATTCCTCTTCCCTGGATGAGGAGAATGACTGTGGGATTGAAGAGAAGATGAGTGCATACAAGAGGCATTTTGAGCTATAAATATTTGATGAACAAATATTGAATAAATGATGCAGTGTCTTCTGGAAATGCTGAATATCTTACTGTTAAATGCCCCCCCTGGTGGGACCAAGGGTTATCAAATAACTTTGTCCCATGTCCTCTCCTTCCAGCAAAAGCTCTTTAAAATGCAGACATCCCATAAGAGACGGGTGGAATCAGCTGATGCTTTGTGAGTGAAGTCAGGACCAACGTGGGTTTTGAGCATCACAGGCTGAGTTTCCTCAGATTCGCAGACCTGCGGCTGATTTATCTACTGGTCAGCTGGATCTACTAGTCAGAGGTTTCCTTCTCCCACTGGGTGGGAGGTCAAGCAGGAGGGACTGCTTCTCTGGAAGACTTTGTCTGCTGTCCAACCGAGGGCACCTTTAGGGAGACTTATACACAGTTTGGTAAGGTGAGTGATACAGACCCCTTGAATGAGGGACACAGGGCCATCTGTCCTTAGTTATGCAGACAGCAGCCAGTTCAGCCTCTGGAAGAGACTCAACCCCTTGTTCCGGACTCTTGCTGTTAGGCTTCACCTTCTCAGTGAGGGTAGGGATTGGTGGTGAAGTGGATGGTAATGAGAGCTGGAAGGGAAAGAGTAAACTTATAGTTGCCTAAAATCTGGGTCTCTTCAGGTGATTATAAGAGAGTGGATAATAACTTGATGAAATTGATAAGAATGTGGTGCAATGGGGGCAGGGTTCTCTGATGGAAACCCTGTCATCAGTCTCAGCCTGGAAGGGACAGTGAGATTTCGTCAGATCTATTCCTAAGACTCTAAGCAAGACTGCATTCACCACCATACATTCATGCCCGGGAGGAAGCTGTCTGCTCTTTCTAAAAATATCTTGAGATTTCGTTAACACATCGTCCCTTTTAATATATACCACTGTCTTACCACCCTAGGGAAGGATTTTGTTTTGCTTTTTTCTCTTTTGTCTAATCTAATTCCTTACAGCTGCACTTTATTCTATTTTCCCTTGTAGTTCAGTGGCTATAAAGAGACATTACCAGGCCACCCATACAGTATTCCTTTGTGGCAGCCAATGGCACTTGTGAAATGCCACATGCATTAGATGCAGGCACAGATTGTCTGAGGATCCCCTGTGCAATGGAAAATCCAGTTGAAATTGCACATATAATCACTAACACTCTCCCTACTTCAAGGGGGCTGGGAGAGGGGATAAGAAAAAGCCCCAGCACGTTTTCTGACAGGCACACAGGAGCTATAAATACACGCCCGGCCGCAGTGACAGCGCAGGTGGATAGGAGCTGAGTGGGTGCGGGCCAGCTCCCTGCCTCATTTTTGGCAGAACTGAGTGCTGGAGTATTGAATTTGTTCCTTGGGAGTCTGAGGTCCAAATTTCCATTCTGCACTCCTGGTTTCTGGAAGGGACAGTAGCCTCTGCTAAGACAACAGCTATCGGGGGCTGTTTATGTTGGCTGATGTGGCTTGGTTGTGGCCTGGGTCTGGTTAGTCAGAGGACTGGAGGGGAGTCACTGTGACTTAATCCTGCTTTGCTTTGCAGAAGCCTTTCATATAATCAGAGGGCTAGAAAAAAAATTTAGAAATATATGTGCTGGCTGCGACATTTTACAGATGAGGAAACGGAGGCGCCAAGAGACAGAGTCACACAAAATCATGTGAGATAAGGGTTTTTAAGAATTATTTGGTTGAATGTAAGAGAAACCAATTAGGACAAGGTTAAGGCTTAGGTAAGGCAAAGGCCTCAGCGCAGGAAGTGCAAAAAGGCTTCGTAAGGGACTGGAACCAGGATCTTAAAACCTTTAGAAACTAATATTTCTTATTTTCATTCTCTCACTCTCTTTTTCCCCAGGGTCTCTCTGCTCATCTGTTTCTCTCTCCTTTTTCTCGGTGGTCTGACTTCTCCTCGAACATGGTAGGAGATCCAACCTTGTGCCCTATTTGCCCTCCCAGTTGGTGTCCAACGGAGGTGAATGGTGGCCTTGGCACACCACTGAGACTATGCTACAATGACAATTTTCTAGACATGAAGATCCAACTGCCCAGCCTGGGTCTGGGGTTCCTCCTTAGTCCAATTAACTGTGGTTAGCAGAACAGATATATACTATTAGGGTCAGATCCAGGCATTGTAGGCCTGAATCTTATATAATTTGTGGAACCTACTTTAAGAATTGATATAAAACCACCAATACAACATTAGGTACAAAAGTGAATATTTATTTAAAATGAGAAACCACAATAAGTCACTGGAATCTTGAAGATTTACGTCCCTTTCTTCCGAGGTCTCCTTCGGCAAGGTAAGAGAAATGCCTACATAGAAATGTATTTCACTCTGAACTCTACAACCTTCAGCTCTTGTGTGGGGCCCATACAAGTGAGGGGCTCTGAAATTCAAGCTTCTTCAGCTCCCTGGAAAGTCCACCTCTGCTCCCCAAATCCCCACCCACGCAGCAGAGATTGTGGAGCAGATGCTCTGAGAAGTGAGTGTAGGTAAGGCAGGGGAATTGGCTAGCTCATCTGCTACTGTAGGAGAGCTGGGCCCAAAACCAGACCTCAGACTCCTTTTCCTGTGCTTTTTCACTACACTGGGCTGTGCCCATATAACCACTGAGAAATCAAATACAAATTGAAATAGAAATTTGGAGTTGGGTTTGGGGCAAGAGATGATAATTCTCCGTTTCTATAATGCTTTAGCTTGGGCCTTCCCTCTGACATTCCTTTTTGTTTCTCAAACTGTTTAGAGGGATGAGGGATCTATTTATTGAGTTCGCCTCACATTGCAATGGTTAGCTTGGCATTATTCTAGAAGCCTGGCTTTGTTGAAATAAATAATAATGAAAACAATTTTGCTGTGGATGGCAATTCAGCAATCCTTTCAAACCAATCTGTTTCACAGAATCATAGGATTTAGAACTGAAATGGAAAAGATACGTTAGTCTAACCTTCCCCTCACCCATTTACAGATGAGGAAACTGAGACCGCCAAGAGATAAAAGGACTTGTCTAAGCTATCCTAAAAGCTAGTGGCAGAACTGGGGCTGATGAAGACTCTGTATTCCTGATCAGCTTCTGCCTGAAACAATTGCTTACAATAGCTCTTTCCTTAGATCTGGACGAGCCAGGAGGACATCTGGGACATGAGAATCCACTTGAAATGCCAACAAGTGGCCAGACCTTTTCTGCATGTTTCTAAAGGGCTCAGAGATTCACTACCTTCCTCAGGGACAATCAAAAAAGTTGGTCCAGCTGACAGAGCTGCCAGCAGGAGTCAGGCCTCAGAGGCTTTAGCCCCTGGCTCAGCTCACCCACTGCAGACAGGCACTGAAGTGACCCCAGAGCAGCTGAGACATCTTCCCCCAGCCCTTGTACATGTCCTTGGCACATGAGCACACGGCCATCCTTGCTGCTGATAATCAGGCCCTGCTGGCAGAAGAGCAGCGTTTATGGCTCCCTTGTGAGACACAAATCCAAACATGCACCAATTTCATTTCCCTAATGATAGCATTTCTAGTCTTCCTATAGCACCAGTAAATTGTCTCTAGAGTATCACTTGCTTTAAAATGTCTCCCCTTTCCTTTGCTTCTGGGGGAGCAGGCAGTTCAGGAATCTCATCCAAGTTGATGGCAACCCATTTCTTTGGCTTCTTTGGGATAGACCAGATGGTTTTTTTTTTTTTTTTGAAAGCCTTCTTACCTGTCTCTATCCCTTCCCAGAATCCTCTGTACATGTTCGATTTATTCATCAGCTGTGAGTGGAGCCTATGGTGTAGGACACTGGGCAGAATTCATTGCAATGGAATGGCCAGAAGCTAGAGATATCCTTTGCAGGACTGTCCTGACTTTTCTCCACAATCAATGACCTTGGGGTAGAGTCCTTTGTCTCTCAGCAGTTTAGGCATCTCACTTGTAAAAGTAAAAGAATAGAAATGGAAGGGCCAGAGTATACAGTTGGCAGTCAGTCTACTGTGCAATTTCTGCGTGGGAATGGAAGTCACCTAAACTATGATGTGAACAGCATCTTCTAGAGTTGTGCAACACACACCTGCACACACATACAAATGGCCCTGGCAATGGCCCACTTGTCACCAGAATTCTAAATGCAAAAGATTGCCAAGAATTCCCACTCTAACCAGGGAAAACCAGGATCACAGCTGACCTGGCCAGTGGAGCAATGGTTAAGAGCCAGGGCCCTGGGTTTGAAACAAAGCTCTGCCACTTCTCAACTGTGGAGCCTCGGCCAAATTAAATATAGTAAGTGTTCAATAAATATTAGCTGATTCTTCATTATTACTCTGACTGCTATAGTAATCTTGTCTTAATCAGGGGCTGACCCACCTTTGCAGTTCTGGTTCTCCCTCTGGCTGCAATTGCACATTTCTGCTCTGAGGCTCATCTCCTGACTTTAGGTCCTTTCTACCTCAGCTTGTCTGTAGTTATTTGACACACAAAAAATCTGAATTCCTTCTCATAAAACTCATCACCAACCTTCTCCATAGCTGTTTAATGTCTTTTCATGAAAAATTTTTTTAGCAGCATTTTGAATGATAAATCCAGAGATGAACTAGCCATTGAGCATTCATAAATGCTCAATAATAATGGACCAATAAATGGGCCAATCTAAAATATCTCACAAGGAATACATTCATTGCAGTAATTCACCAAGGTGTCTGAATCTTGAAACGAAACCAGGCTCCACTGGGGATTTTTTGCTTGTCTTTTGGTGAGATCTGCAGAGAAGGCCTACTTCAAATATTTCTGAGTCTGTTGTTTGATGCTATTTTGAGTTTTCTCACATGTGGTATTTATTCCTATACTCAGCTCTTACACCAGCACCCAGGGGTATTTGAAAATGTTTTCAATTGACCAACTGTAGTGTATTAACAAATCCTTGCACATGCCTCCTGAAGCACTTAAATCCAGCTGACCACCCTCGCCCCGTCTCCGTCCCCATTCCCAGCATAATCTCCAGCCCGGGCTGTGCTGACCACACCTTTTGCAAAACTTTGACCAAAGAACAAACCCAGTTCAGGATCACCAGATCCCACAGACAGCAGCAGGCCACAAAATAAAATGCTGATGTCAGAAAGTGGGCTCTCAGAAAAATTTTAATTGGAGGAATACAGCAGAAATGTACATGATTAAAAGTACTGCCCAGAGTTTCTTAAAATGTAGAATTTTTTACCCAAAGTCTTGTCCTTCTGTGTTGATTAAAGGATGTCTCTTTTCAAGCAACACAGTGGCAGTGCGTCTGACTTCTGTATGCCTAAGCATGAACAAAAGTCCTGAGGTTGAGACCCCCCACTCATCCTTCTGACTCAGCTTTATCCCGGGTCCAGGAAAGGAGAAATAGCAGCCCACCCAGGGACCAGGGAGGGTGGGTAATGCCTTGTAGTGATGCTCTCTATAGTACGAGAATGCTGTCTGATGCTCCCAAACCCTAGAAGGTTCAGCCCAAATTAAGGACTTTGTTAGTAACACATTGCCAAGCCTTTCCTTCTTTTATTTCTTCTGTTGATTTGCAGCAAGCTACACAAAAGGAACCTCTTTCTCCTTCTGCCCACAGATTTCTGCCTCAAAACCTTTCCAAGAAATAATCCAATTCTGTCTCCAATGTAAGGACTTTCATTCTCAATCTTTTGTATGATTTATCTTGGTAATTTCTTTCCAGTTTTAGGGTTTTTGCTTTTTTTCTGCCCAAAGTTAAGCACATGGCTTGCAATGAGAGGAAGACTGCACCAGTAGGCGAAGTAGACCACCATCTTGGTACTGTGACCAAGCCAAATGGGTTCCGGGCCTAGCTCTTTGTAAGCATACTCAGCAGAGGAAGAAATATATTTATTCTAGGTTAAGAGGCAAATTATGCATGGTTGGAGTGATTAATCACCTCTTAGTTGTGAAAAATAATGCAGATGGAATGCAGAATTTATAAGGAGCAGAAAGACTGAATTATGCATTAGCAGGTGAGGTAGGAGCTGTGAAACATGATTATATATCCACGGTGTGTCTGTATGTGGTGTATATGTGAAACATATAAAGACACAGCTACCTTTGCAAAAATAAATCAGGAAAACATTGTGCTATCTGCAGCCACATTAGCATCTCAGTTATTAGCTTTTTAAACAAACAATTCAGACAAACTCAGGTTTTCTTAGTTCTTTCAAATTGTTTTATATATTTAAAATGTCACTCAACAGCATTTTTCTAACAAATCATAGGAACAAATATGGCAAAATTCTTAAATACGGATCCAAAAAAGTGAGTACCATGATGCAAGATATACAGAATAAAAGTTCTACCTATGATTGCTTCACAACTTAAGGTGGTGACTTGGTATACACATAAAATCCATTTTGAGTTTGTTCTATTAAAAATGGTAAACAGGCCAATAGTAAACTTTCCAGCTCTTCAAGCTAGCTCAAGTACATTTTGTCAGAATGGAGAGTATCTTGGCATGGCTGATAGCACAAAGGCCAATGATCCTGGAGTGTGGAGAAGAAAAATGAGAAAGATTTCAAATCTGTCTCTTCTGCTCTATGAGAGGAGCATCTGCCTGTGAATTTGATCAAAGACTGCAGTGGGTTCTGGTTCTTGTAAAGATGGATTAAGCACACAACACACCATGTCTCCCACTGAATGCAGCTCCAGTCCCTGGAGAAAATGCATGGAATAGCTACTGGAGGACGCAGGAAAGTAAAATGATAGCAAGCAGGGCTCAGGACCACAGAACCGGTAGCAGATGCAGCCACAGGAAGAGTGCAACAGGACAAGGAAATTAAAGCCCTGGATTTCTAGCCAGTGGATAGAAAGAGGGATGCCTGGGAGCTGGAAAAGTCCAGGGAGATCAAGGCAGTGATTCTATAAAGTCGTGTATGAACTCCTGCTCAGCCTTGGGCTGCACATGCATGGATCTGACCCCTGGCCACTGGACACAGGAAGTTAACAAGAATTTGGGGGCTGGATAAGTAGTAAGAGAAGAGATTAGAAAAACCTGCCATGAGAGGTGCTCAGCAAGAAATTCTTGGTGGCTCAACAAAGGATCATTAAGAATAGGTACATCTAAAATTCAATTTGAAGCTGTTTTGCCATTTTTAATGGGACAAATTCAAAATAGGTTTTATTTACATAATGAACCATCACTTCAGATGGTGGTAAAACCTCTTTCCATCCACCAACCTTCCGTAAAAGCTTCTACCACTCACGATCCTTGTGTGAGAGGGAAAAATCAAAGAAAAGTCATGATGTCCTTGTGGCAAAGATGGCAAACTGTCCAATAAATACTCCTGCTCACCCTCCCATAGCACAGAGCTATTGCTTGGAAGCAATTGCCCAAACAGAAGTACATTTCTCAGCTTCTCTTGTGTCTGGGTGGGGCCATATGGTTGACTGGTTTTCATCAATGGAATGTGAGCAAAAGTGATGTGTGTCAATTCCCAGAGGGCAGCTAAGAAGCAGGTGTACCTTCTCCACTCCACTACCCCATCTGCCAACTGGATGCACAAATCTCCTTGAACCTGGGAGAGGGGAGGAATCCTTGATCATCATATGAGGAAAGCTGCCTGCCATTCAGGAACATCCACATTAGACTATTATTTGAGAGAAAAATAAATCCTAAGCTATGGACTTTTTTTCATAGTAGCTACCAGTACCCTAACCATAACACTTCTGCATTTGGGTGGGTCAGTGCCCCCTGTTGGGAGAGAATATCTAGAGTCTGGGGGAGTGGAATGCAGGTGAGACTAAGGATTCTACTCAAGCTAGAAGGAGCCTTTAAGACAAAAGCCTTGGAAATATGCGGAAACTTTGACTTGGGCATAGGGCTGCCCACTGGACATGGCCTAGGGAGCTGAAGCTAATTTTATGTAAATCTCCATGGACAGGTGACCTCAGCTGATATCTAGTTTTTTTCTGCTGCTTTTTGACAGCAGGATGCACTACTTTGCCTTCCAAAGCTGGCTTAATACCTGGGGTACAGAAGGACTCTCTCAAATGGTGTTTGGAGTCAAAGATAACCTGCAATAATTGTTTGTGTGAAATAAAGCATCCTTTCATCAGGTGAATAAGTATTGCCTAATGTGTCCATTTCATTAAGCTTAAACTTTTATGTGCCACTTTCTTAAAGTGGGACTTACCCCAAATGGGCAAAATCTCATTTTAAGAACAAATATAATTGAAGCTTCATTTCTCAACCTTCTACTCCAAGAATCTAGGACAGGGGTGGATCCAGGGAGATCCACAGACCTCTTTTGCAGCTTGCTTTTATGAAGTGCTGTTTAAGGGGTTCCCTCTCCTTGCCCTTTATGACAGATTTCCACTTAGTGAATTCATTTTGTGGTGGACCAGTCCGCTCTCCTGTGCTCATCCAGGAAGGCACTAAATGTCGGTTCCAGAAGTTTGTAGAGGAAATGGGTGTCACATGCTCTGGGACTAGAAGACAGGCGCTGAGCTGGGAGCAGAGACAGGGAGCAGGGTGAGGCTGAGATGCTGGCTTGCCAGCCAAGGCCCTCAGAACATCTCCCCAACACACCAGGGATGCACACTGCCTGCCCAGGACCAGGGCTGACTGAGCCCCACCCACAGGCCACAGGACTCTGTGGCTTCCTCACAGGCCTGTGCTTGGATTGGGTGACACACGTGGTGGAAAATACCAGCGCCAATAGGGCCTTCGAGCTGACTTCTAATTGCCCCCTAGACAGCGTCACCTGAGTAATCCCTTCACATCTGTGTGCCCAAGAACCCACGTCCCTCCATTCCTACAGAGGCACCTGGGGCTGGTAGACCTCAAAGAGGCACATTTCTTCCCGTGTAGCGTGACGGGGAATTCCTCTTTTCCCTCTCTCGCCCCCTCTGGGAACGTTTCTGTAAGCCTCTTCCTTTGGCCTCTCATTTTCCTGGCCCTTGGCTTTCCCATCTGGGGTGTCTCTCCTGGGCCATCGAGCCTCCTGAGGCCCTGGTGTCCTCCTTGTTTATTCTGGACACTGCTCCCCTGTCCACCCCATTCCAGCTTGGTGCTCCTAAGTTTTAAAATGTTAAGTAGATGACCATGTCATATGGTCTACACACTAAGATAAGATCACTGATGGGCAGAGCTTCCTGCTGAAATCAATATATAGATATATTCCTAATGCTAGGAACCACTGAATTTTCAGGACTGTTTTTTGCATGTATGATGTCTTATGATAAGCGGCTCAAAAGTAGTGCTAATGTTTCCCTTTCACAGCCCGCTGTCCCCTTGTGGTGGCAGCAGTTTCTGGAAGTTGGAAGGACCAGGAATGAAGAAGATGGCGTTATGCTTCCTCCTCCCCAGCGGGGCTGAAGGAAGGAGTTCGCCTCTGGTCTCTCATCCCCGCTAGCTTCCTGCCTGCAGCCCGGGTCCCAGCCTCTGTTTTGATCTTAGGAATGGCTTCTGCAGGTTCCCTGTTAAGCCATGCTTATCCCTGGGCTGTCAGGTACTGATTCTGACTCAGTCTTGATGTCAGGAGAGCAAATGCCCCTGCTAAGATGCCTGGGACACGTGCGAGGCATCTCCCACTCCAGGGACAGCCTGTGAAATGCAAGGCAGCTTTCAGAGCCGTGGCTTTGTCATCGGATGAACTAGGGTTCGAATTCCTATCCTGCTGCTCACTCTCCTCACTAGCTGTGCAACCGGGAAAGCCATTCACCCTCTCTGGGCTCCAATTTCATTTGTTAAATGGCAAAAATCTATGCAAACCACCCACCACAGTGCTTTGTGTGTTACGGGTGGATAAGAAATGTTTTTTACGTTCTGTCTCTTTGCCTTCACTGTAACCACAGCCCCTCCTCCTGCCCAAACAACTCCCACCCCACCCTGGCTGTGTTGCCTGGCCACAAACATTCCTTGCCCTTTCCTCTCGCAGGCTGGAGTGGGTTGACTCTTCAGACTGTACAGTTCATTAGCAGGCAAGTGGACAGGTGACACTTCCTGCTGGCAAAATAAACAGCTTGAGAGAAGGCAAACGTGAGGGTTTAACACCAGGGTGGTGCTGCTGAGTGGGGCCTGGCAGGGCGGATGTGATTGCATTTTCAATGTAACCTAAAACAAAGAGATGTGCTTAGCATAACCACTGTCTGACAGCTTTCCCAATGCTGAGACCAAGGGAGGTTTCACGGGGATGTGATCAGACAAGAAGGCTTTTGCAACATGGGGACCTTCTGGATAGTGTGTGGCTGGGTAGGGGTGGGACTTTAGGGCCTGGGTGTAAATAGGCAGATGGTGCTATAAAAAGTGAGCGTTGATCACAGAAAACAGATTTAAGAGAGGGATGCTATACAAACTTCTCTGATTTGCTTGTGGCTTTTTCAACTGCCCATCTCTCAAAAGTAAGAGTCACTCAGCCCCACCCCTTGAAGCCCCCTGGAGGAGCAGTGTCTTTGATGGGATGTGATAAGCCAACCCACCGTGCCAGCTCTGCCCATTGTGACATTGGTGGGACCAGGTCCAGCTGGGAGTCCCTCTCCTCGGGAGCCGAGACTCGGGCCCCTACTCTCTCTCTTTGCCCTGGGCCCCATCTTCCTGGACCCACATCACTGGCCTTGTGTGTCTGACCACCTGCTCTGTGACTGCCCACCATGGAGATGCAAACTTCTGTTTCACAAGACAAACAGAGGAACAGATGGATGGGGCCGGCCAAGAGGCCAGGGACAGCTGTCCCAGCTGTCCTCTCTTGTGTGCGTCCCACCACCTGACATTCGCTCTGTGAGCTTTAATGGGCGTGGGGGAGAAGGGGCCTCGGGAAGACCCCACAGTAATAGTGACCAGACTGAGCGTCTTGCCAACAGCCTCTCTTCCCTTCCATGGTAGAGATTGACTTCCTCGTCTGCTGAGTCAGGAAATAGGAGTGCAAGACCAGGGAACAAGGCTTGAGATAAGGGACAATCTTAGACAAACAGAAAGTCTACTGTCCCGACTATTCAGCGCCTCGGTCATTTGTTTTTCTGACCACAATCCTATCAGGAATGTCCCAGGCTATTTAGAGGCCCCCAGAGTTCAGTAACCACAGCTTTATTGGAGGTGCAGGCAGAGGAGTGAGGGGCTGATGAGCTGAAATACCGGCTCTGCTCAGCCCTCTCTCCCCTAAAGTCCTCCCAGGATCAGGCGGGTTCTTGCTGGCCACAGTCACCTTTGTCCACAAGTGCTTCCTCCAGTGCGGCTGGCCTGGGACAGCAATCAAGGAATCCAAGTAGAATGCTCAGAAACCCAGTTTGGGTGTCTGGCTGAGCTCCCAACAGCAGAATCTCTGGAATGTCATTCTGGTTGGAGAGGCCCCGGGTGATTCCTTTGGGTCCTCATGGGTTCCAATGGCAGTTTTCCCTGAGGCTCCTCCAGGTCCCCAGGCCTCCACCTCTCCCAGCACCCCTCTTCTGGCCTCAGAGTCGCGGAGAATGCTCCCACTCCCCCGGACCTCCTCGGTGTGGCTGGTGCTCCTCTGCCCTGACGTTGTTGAGGTTGTAGCTGCTTTTGGAGTTTCTTCAATAGACACTGTGCTGGATGGGGAAACGCCCTCTCCTTCCCTGAGCCACACTCGAGCCCTAGGCCACAAAACTGAATGCCTGTGGGAGAAGCATGTATTCATTAGGGCTCTTTCTGGCCTTTTCCCCCACCTTTCCTCTCCTCTTCCCTTCTTTCTGCTGGTTTCTGGCACAAACCTCTCAGTGGATGGCCCAAGGAGGACTTGAATGACACTAGGCTTTGCTCCCACACCATTCTTCCTCCCTCAGACCCACACCAGTGTCCCAGGACCACGCCTAGGCTCCTGGATTCTCAGTGCCTGCGGGTGAAGTGTCTCCCTTTTTGATCCTTTGCCCCAGAGGTTAAGAGACAGCTATAGTTTCCCAGCCACCAGAGGCTCTTTAGATCCTATGGAAATAAAACTATGGCTGACCTATTCCTATGGACCAAGTTCTCAGTCCCTACAGAAAAAAGTATCAGTAGATTCTTCTTGTTTAGAGAGGCTTCTTGACTCCTTTAGAAATTGGAAAATGTTTCCCTTCTGAATGAAAAAAGTCATTACCAAATTTAGTTGTGTCGTTGTGCAACTTTTTTTTCTTTTTCTCTATTTCTGTTATGTGAAGAAGAGGGATAGGTAGCCAAAGAATAAGCAAAACCAGCAGAATAAGGCTCCCCTTTAGTTAGCTCTATCAACCGATGGGACATGCAGCAATCACAGTGTACACAAACCATGTTTCCAAAAGGTGGAGGGCAGCTGGCTAGAAAGACCTGAGTCATTCTTGAAGCCCTGGGTGCTGTCAGTGTTCAGGTGAGTTAGAAAGGGAAGTTCTAATCAGAACAGATGCAAAACTAAGATTAACAAGACTAAGTGTAAGGATTGGTAAGAGGTACAAAATTGTTACTGTGTGCTTATTTTTTTCAATCTTTATTCTACTTGTGTTGTTTCAATATATTCTTTAATGGAACTATTAATACCACTATTTTTAAGACCATGTGTTTAAATCTTAATTTTGTTTGTAGAAGGATAATTGGATAAAAAGCAAGTGATTATTTTCTTCTCTTAACTACACCCAAACTACCACGAAAGCCACGTGATCATGAGTGAGACACTGCTTACGTAGTGCAGGCGGGTCCCAACTGCAGACAAAGTACCTGAGGGGAAATTGCCAGATGCTGACAGATGCAGGCTATGTGACTCATCTCCAATTAACGGCATCAGTGTTATTTGATTTTGCATTATCAGTGTTGTTGGTGAAATGAAAATGATTTTCTTCTCCTGCTTGGCTATATCTCCAAGCAATTAGTATCTTCTGAGAACAAAATAAGCCCAATGATAGCATTTATTGAATACTTATTATGTATCTGGAACTGTATTAGTCACTTTTGTGTGGTATCTCAGTTAACTGTTCAAGAAACCTGTGAAGTAGGCATTATCATCTCTATCTTGCAGAAGAAGAAAGTGAGACTAAGAAAATGTGAAGTCATGGCTCAAGGTCATGCAGCAGGCGAGTGGTGGGGCTGGGATTCCGGCCCACATCTGGCCAGACTCCAGAACCTGGACAGAATAACTTCTACAAGTGAGGGACAATTTTTGGTTGTGCTTTAATCAAAAGCTGTACTTTGTCTGCCAGCATTATCAATAGCACCTTCTTAATCAACACTGTACTTTTTTTCACCATTTGATAGGGTGATTACGTTTTCCCCTGAAATTTAAAAGTTTATTGGATCAGGTTGGAGCCATTTCTGTCCCAGGAATATCCATGATGTTAAATAGTTTGGTTGTCTTCCCAATGATTTAGTAAGAAATGTTTTTCCTGATGTCATCAAAATGTATGTTTTATCTCTGCACTGCCATGACTTAAGTCAAGGTTTTGTAGTATGTGAGATTTATGGATTGACTATGATAAGCAAACTTGTGTATATGAGAACACACATGCATTCTCCATGTGAAGAATGCAATGTTTCTTAGGATTATCCAATTATTTCAACAAAAATCTGGATACTTTTGATAAAAATATTGCCAGCCGCAAAAATATGTACATGATATGGGAAGTTTGTTGGTTAGAATATCTTATATTTTACATGAGGCTATGCAGCTTTTGTCAATTTTATTATTTTTCAAAATTTTTTCTTTTGCTTCTGTGATGGTTAATTTCATGTGTCAGCTTGGCTAAACCATGGTACCACGTTGCTGGTCAAACACAAGCTGAGATGTTGCTGTGAAGGTATTTTTTTGATGTGATTAACATTTAAATCAGTAGCCTTTGAGGAAGCAGATTACTCTTCATAATGGGGGTGACCTTATGGAGAAGAAGACTAAGATTCCCCAAGGAAGAAGGAATTCTGAGCCAGACTGCCTTTGGACTTGAACTGCAACATCAACTCTTGCCTGGGTCTCCAGCCTGCTGGCCTGCCCTGCACATTTCACACTTGTCAGCCTCCTCAACTATATGAGCCAATTCCTTAAAATACACCTCTCTCTAGATATACACATTTTATTGGTTCTGTTTCTCTGAAGAACCCTAATATAGCTTCCAGCTGAGTAAAAGACACGTTAAAGAAACATGAAGCTCACTTCTTTGTATCTCATATGTAATATTCTGGGTCCAATAGTCTATAGATTATTGATGATGCTAAAGTTATTTCCACACTGGTTTTGCCAAGGGAAACGAAAAAAAATTTAAGACCATTTTAGGAAATTTGGAGTAGCAGATTCTTTGTGCAAAGGTATTTCCACTTCTCAAAAAATATGTTCTTTCAGGAATCGAACATCATGTTAAAAGGGAAAATTTGCAGGGAGCCCTTTTTTCCATGGTGAAAATATTTGGATCAGAGCTACTTCATCAAAATAAGATTTCTAATGATTAGCTAAAACTCAGAGCTCCAAGTTACAGTACAGTGAATTTTCAAAAGGAAACCATGTCTCCCAGTATTTGGGGATTACGTATGTACACAGGGTCTCAGAAGTAAATCTGTTGAGTGTATGAACTCATAAAGAGTCCTTCCACAATAGAAAGAAATAGGCAGATAGTGATGGAGCACCTGCCGATGAGAGGGTTCTGGAAAAGGAGACTCCAGGAGGGAAGAGTAAGAGCTCAGAGTTAGCAACCATGGTTGGGTGTGTGGTCTATTTAGGTTTCCTTCACAGTCCAGGCTGTCATATCCCTTTTGATCAGGATTACTGTTAAGCCCCACATCACCAAATTGGAGCATAAACAATGTCATTACAAAGTAGCTTCTCAAAGCAAAACAGCAAGAGATCTAAACCTCCCAGATTAGTGGGAGACCCATCTTATTCCACCCCATTCTTAGAACTCCCTCCAATGGCATATTCTAGAATTCTTAGATTGGGCACCATGTCCAAAGGTAAGTTCTAATTATTCTCACTTCTTGGCTGGTGCCAGATCTCTATTTTGCCTTTAGAATGTGTCATTGCCTTGCTAGTGGAAGACATGTGGCTTGTTCTGCTCTCTCCCTGCTGGCAGCCATCTTGACCAGCCTCAGTGCTGTCTCCAGATCTATGACGTCCTGTGTTGTGCTCAGCCAAGGTTGAGCCTCAAAGGGAGTGGGCTCTCAGTGTCGCACCTCTTTAGAGTTGCAGCTCTTGCCTTTCACTCAGTCAGCCAATTCCTGGGGGTACATGCTTGTCTCCATGATGACTCACTTTGAGAACAGAACCTAGTACTGGGGGTCTTAAATCCCAGAACTGAGATTCCCCCTCAGCGCTTGGCACTTCCTTTTCATAGGTTCTGTCTGCTTCTCCTCTACATGGTAGATTATTTATTTTTCAGACAACTATTGATGAATAACCAACAACCACAAAATCTTGGTGACATACAGCACTGGCATTTATTTATTGCTCATCAGTCTACAGATCAACTGTCATTTGACTGATGTAGGCTGGCTCAGCTGGGCTTGGGTCCAGGCTGCAGGTTGGCTTCAGGCTTGCTCCACATGTCTGTCATTCCTCTGGAGTCAGTAAACCACCCAGGGCATGGTCTTCTCATGTAGAAGTGCAAGAAGCAAGCCCAAATGGGCAAGCATATTTCCAGGCTCTGCCAGCATTCCATCAACCATCACATGGTCATGCCCAACAGGAATGGCGTGGGGGAAGTATGTTACTTTTGTGGTATGAGCGGTAGGGAGTGAATCCTTGCTGAACAAAATTCAAACCAGCACACCATCTAAGGGATGCACAGCCTTTTCCTAATTTCTACCTTGGTGGATGTTACCCTATGGTGTCTGGTGGTCTCAGTGGTTTTGAATTCTAAAAGAAAGTGTTTGAAATCTCAGGCTCTTTTCTCAGGAGTCTGCTCTTCTCCTAGGGACAACTGTCTAACTACTCAGCAAATTCTAAGCTCTTTAATGCCAATGCCCCTTTTGATTACAAGTTATGACTCACCAATTGCCTACCATGTTGCAGCTCAGGCCTGGTTCATGACAAAGGAGTGTAGCACAAAAGAGGCATTATTGTGATGGATCTGAGCTCTTCATTCTTCTTTATTTGAGCAGAGTCTCAAAACATCCACAATTATTCTGCCACTTTGCTGCTCACCTGCCCAAAGTATTTTTGTTTGTTTGTTTATTTGCCAGTTAATTAATATGGAGTTGAATTAATTATAGAGGAATAAAAATTATGGCAACATAACCATGTTCATTATCTGACTGTTTGTCAGCCGTGATGTTTGGAGAATTGACCAATGTAAAAGATGATTTTTAAACTGTATAACATGATTGTATTTAATTATCTGTGATCAAGTGAGAGATTAATGAGTACATATTTATTCCCAGTGGTCATCAAGAGTCCATCATTGGTTTAATTTAAATTTAGAAAGATTGAGCAGAGTAGGATATTACTTAGATGCACGACTACAACAATTCATTTGGCTTAGTAATTTTGAGGACCGATATTTGCTAGTAAATAATTAGATCATTTATACAAGTCCTTTGTTTTGTGTGGTAAGTTTCATAAGTAAATTGTAACATCATCAGCCAGTAAATTAATCATGTGTGAAACATTACCAATTCTAGTCTCTTATAATTTGGGATGATTTCCCTATGACTGTGGGCAGTTCTACTGAGAAAGGCCAAAGAGGATTGGTGGGCAGGAGGGAGCAGGGAGTGGGGGCAGCTCTACCTTGTTTCTCTCTTAACTGCCAAATCAAGATTCAATGAGTGCTTAATTTTTTGGGCATTCAGCCCCACATGCCACAAGGCCAGTGGCATGTGACACAGTGGTAAAATCATAGACTGAGATGTTTGTCCTCATGGCACCACTTCTTATTTCTGTGCTTTTAGTGAGTCATATAACCTAGCCAATCCTTGATTTTGCCTCTGTAACATATCCGAAATGAGGTAATACATCTGAAAGTATTTTGGAAAAGGTGAATTGCTTTACAAGTATTTATTTTTGTCATTCTTAAGATTATTAACAGCCACAGGAAGTTTTCCTTCAATTACAGTTTTCAAAGGAATGAATGCACTTCCTTATTTTGTTTCTTTTGTTGCACTTAGCTTATTTTTGTTTCTTTTGTATTTGATAGTAATATCAAAATGGGAAACATAGGAAATTTGCAGTAGTCTATTAATGTCAAAACTTTTTCCCCCACACTCCCTGCCTGTTTATATTAAATATATTTTGGTCATGGTTTATTCTTACTTTAGTCTTAGATGACATAATTTAGTTTCTTTGATAATATGAACATAAACAATTTCATGTCTTAGTGGAAGGGTGTCATGGGTCAATCCCACCCTCACTTCTTCCGTCTTGGTTTCTCCAGCTCCCACGATGGGTGGCTTAAGTTCCCAGACCAACCTTGACTCAACTACTTGAGCAGGGGCTGGCCTCAGTGCCATGTCACCCTGTTCATCTGGCCAGAAGAAGGCTTCAATGCTGACCACTGACCTCTGATGTGGCTTCACAGGTGCACCTTCCATTCCCTCTCAGCAAAACTTTCCAGGAATTGGGCCTCACCTATGCCTCAGTTTTCAAATCTAGCCTTCTGCTTTGGTCTGAGACCTAAGTTGGGAGCGCCTCTCAATGTCCCTCCCTGGAGCCTGAAGTCCTGTCCACGGGCTGGTCTATGTCACCTGTGAGTTGTCCTGTCAAATATTGTTATGTCTACTTTTCTACACTTTTAAGGATCTTATTTTAGGAGGTGGCAATAGATTTTCTCTTAGGGAGAGAAATGTCTTTGTTTACAAAAATTCCTTGATAAATCACTGGAGTAGAAGGTAAAAATAGAAGAGAAAAATGTCACCAGGAGCCCAAGGTACAAAACATTGTAGTTGAGCTGGTCCCTATAAGAAACTGGTGGGGCAGGGGGTAGAAGAGAGAAGAGGAGAAGAAAGGAGCCACTGCTAACTGTCTGGGTGGTGTGCACATTGATCAGGAACCCCAGAGGCAGGTAACTGTGTGTCCTTTTTTGTGCAGTGTATGAGGTCACCCTCAAATCAGCGTTTACTACACAGATAACTGCTTTATGTGACTGCAGTTTCCTTACAGAAATCAAGGAAGGACTGGTTCTATAAACAGAGGCAGCACTACATGTATCATTTAAGATTCTGAGAGGAAACAGATAACCCACTCAAACTAGGTCACGGAGGAGAGTTTAACAAAGGGAATATTTTCAGGGACGTGGGCAGAGTTAAGGGAAACCAACACAGGATGGTGAAATACCTTGGAAGCAGCAACAGTGGGGAGCAGTCTCTACTCCAAGGCCTGAAGGGGTGAGAGGAGGGAGCAATTCCTAGAACCAGAAGGTTGTAGCTGTAGCTGTGGGTTAGCAGTCACTAGGGGATGGATCTCGAAGTGGGAGGGGGAATAATTGCCCTGACCTCATTCTTCTCTCACCTTCTGATCTCCGGCTAATCCCTCCCACTGGCCAAACCCCACTGGAAGCCAGAAGACAAGGGAGTCCATTGATGTAGCCTCTGCATATCAGACACCTAAGACACGGGACAGAGTGGAGAAGGGAAGGCATTGATCTGGAGGTCCAATCAAAAAATATCTTCTATGCTGTGGAAGCAGGGCCCTTAGGCAAACATGACTTGAGAACTTAATCCTCTTAGATATTCTTCAAAATATTTGGGATGGCTTTGATGTCCCATAGGATAGTGTTCAAACCAAATTTATTTAGTTCTAGTGGGGTTGGAAAACTCCAGGTAAGATTGAATTATGAAAGTGTTAAAACTCCAATTTCCCATCTATTGAGTCTGCTTAAAATACATCATTTCTTCTGGAAACCCCTGCTTCTGAGGGTTTTCTTGAACTGGGGCTAGAGTTTTCTCTACCCCTTGGTCTCCATACAATGGTGGGCCTTCATTGTCGGTTGGGCCCACCTCCCAAAACTGATCCTTAAAAGCTGGTACACCTAGTGCCCTATCCTGGCCCTAGCCTCTGTGTTATGAGCAAACAGCCAAATGTTTCTAACGAGTTCTAAGATATGACCTTCTGGGTCCCTCATAAGTGTCCGGCAATCTTACCTGCCCATGGAGAATATCCATATATATCATCCGTATAGATGCCTCAGGATTTCTTTCCTTTTGTAGGGCCTGTATTTGTATACTGAATAAATATTTCCACAGCTGTTCTATCCACATCCATGAGAAATACAGGTAAAACATCATATCTGGCGGTAACCTTCAGAGGCCTGCAGGCCTTTCCACACAAGTTGGTGTTTTAAAGTTGATTTTGTTGATTTCAGAGTTGCCCTTGATGTTTTCAAAGAATCCAAATGTTCTCATTCCGTAGCCAGTTTGCCCTGTAGGAAACCTAAGAGGAGAAGATTTTCTATTTTCATCAGAAATTTGTTATTTTGAATGAGAATTTAATTGTCATATAAAATTTGCCCTTTGGGGTTAATTATTGAAGTTGCACATTTTCCCCTGCCCACGAAAATCCCGTTCTAATCTTTTTTGCTTCTGTCTGCGTAAACTGAATGCTGTTAAATTCACCTTGGCGTCGTTGAGCAGGACCACAACGGTATTTTGCTTGAAGCTGTCTGTTCTGGTGTCAGCTTCCTAAGCAGAAAAACCTGCGTTTCGAAGACAGTACAAAGGCGAATGGTGAGCACCTGCTTCCAAGAGGGATGCAGTGGAAGGCTCTGGAGCTTGGACTCTTGAGTATGGAAGAACCTGACTCTACTACCTGGGTGACTGGAGGAAAATCAGTTGTAAAATGGGGGCTCATATTTGGTTTGCAGGTTTGATGTGGGGCCTAAATGGTCCTGTGTACGTGCATGGCACATTGTAAATGGCTATAAGGTGGTGGATGCACTGTATATATTTGTATATTATTTTATAAATATATGGTGCATTTTGGCTGTTTCTGCTCAGTGGGCATCTTCGGACAAGAGGATGGGATTAGGAGAAAATGGGGTTGCTTTTTAACCACAGATTTGCAATAGGAGAGGATTCAGTCATTGCTGCAATACACATTTATTGAGAACCTACTTCAGGTGCTGTGCTAGATGTTCAGGAAACTAGGACGAGAACGGAATAGGCTCTGCCCTTAAGGAGTTTGCTTCTACTTGGGGAGAGAGGTCAGAGACCTTGCATTTACTATGCTGAAGTGCAGAGTGCTACCTGCTGTGATAGGGGTGGGGGGGGATGCTATGAGAGCTCATGGGAGGGGGCACCTGACAGTCTTGGAGGGTCAGGGAAGGCTTCTAACGTGAGTGCAGAAATGAGTGGACATTAGCCGAGTGGAGGGATGGGAGGGTTGGAGGAGAGCAATCCAGGCCGAGGGAGCAGCATAAACACCAGCCAGGAAGGGAGAGAGAGACTGGCATGTTCCGAAAATTATAAGTGGATCAAAATGGTGGGCGTAGAGCGTGTAGGTGAGAATGGCAGAAGGGGATTCTGGAGAAGTAAGTAGCATTGGATAGGAAATGACCTTGTCCACCATGGTGCAGTGTCTTGACTCTCCATCCAGGGTGAGTTGATGGGGAACTGGTCCACTTGGGCTCCAGTCTTGGTTCTGCCGGGTGAGCTGGGTAAGTCCCCTTACCATCTGGGCCTTTGTTCCTCACCCGTGATAGGAGGCTGTTGCACTATAGTCTCCTGTTCCTTTTTATTCTTACTTTGTGGGGCCCAGATTCTTTCCCCATTCATCTCCTAGATGGTGTGTGTATGTCCTTGTGAGGAGCTGTCTGCAAGGTCCTCAAGAGTATGTGCCAGTCATGCCCAATTATGTACTGGGGTTCTGGAATAATTCCTGGATTTGTAGTAGATTTACTTCAGGATTTTCCTTATGGTCATCTTCAACTTTCAATTCCACGTTAATATCGATGTGAAAAATCTATTTGAAGGCCTATTAAGATGGGTATATTTTCCACACTATTTCTTAAGGAAGCTGACACTGTTGGCCATTCCAGATCCCTGGAAATGCGTTTGGCGTCCCCTGTTGTTCATTCCTGCAGAGGCACAGAAGGCTCCCTGTGTCTACTGTGTTCTCCCACGCCCTCCTGATTTTTCCCAGGGGGTCCTGACTGTCTGAAATGCCCTTTTCCAAACTGTGTGCTTGACCATCTCCAACTTTGACTTTTATGGTTAGCTTTCATATCTTTATTGTAGCTTTCCCTCACACCTCCAGGAGGAATTCAGTGCTCCTCCCTTTTCTGATGACCACCCCCGCACCTCTGCCAGAGCACTCACCACGTCCTCACAGGCTCATGAAGGTGCACTTCTCCTCCGGCCAACCGAGAGCTCCTCGGTAGCAGTGACCACGCCTAATTCATCTTTGTATCACCAGCACTTGACTTGGATCTGGCAAATGATAGATCCTCAGTAGATGTGTGTTGAATTAATGAGTGAGTGAGCAAGTAGGCAAATGAATGAATTAACAGTTCTTTCCCTGAGATTAATATAGAATGGAGTCTGATTTGCAACCAGGAAAGGGAAATGCATGGTTGAGGAAAATCCATAAGGATTTCTGGTGCCATGAGTCTAAATAAGAGAATGTATACGGAAGTGCATAAAATAATCCCAGCAATCAAAGTGCACAGAGCAATCATTAGTTCCATTTGCTTCTTGTCATTAGATTCCAGCCCCAAGTATTATATTGTAGAGGTTATATCAGTTCTCAGCCAGAGACAGCAGTACTATGTTTAAATTTGGGGGGAGTTGGAAAGGAAGGACAACCAAATTTTCTCAGGTTCAAGGCCTAGGGTCCCAAATAAGGAATTATTCCAAAAACAGGAAGAGAGAGCAGAGTGTGAGTCTACAGGATCTTAGATACCTGCTGTCTCCATCCTGGAGGGGAAGGAAATGTCGTGGAGTGCTTACTATGTGCTAGGTGGTGTAACGTTATGTCACGTATACAGCTGCCTGTGAGACAGGTGTTATCATGCTGACTTCTCATAAGTCACAGAGCTGGGTCTCTTCAGCTCCAAAATCCAAGTTCTCTTCAGGCCGCCACGCCCCCTCCAGGACACGTGTGGGCCAGCGTGTGTGTTCCGGGAGAGGTGTGTGGCTCCTTTTAGAGTAGCAACATCTCTACAAGTCAACGAGGAAAATACAGTCTCCTTCCTTTAGTGACTAAGAGCAGCATGGTGTCTGTTAGCCCTGTAACCATTCCCTGTCACTCAAAGAAAAGATGGTTTTGGGTGGTGAGGGAGCCCGAGGTTGGAAGGTTAGCTGGCTCTGGCAGCTGTTGGGGAGCAGCAGGGAATCCCCGTAAATGTTTCCATATGTTATTTCAGAAACTCTCAAACACTCCTGATCCCTGCAGGCTGCCTTTCCACCTGCCAGCCTCGCCTCCAATGCACACACACACACACTGCCGTGTCTTGCTGCTGGCTGTGAATGCCCCTGCCTTCGATGTAAAATGGATCAGGGTTTATCTCTGCCGTTCACCTGAGCCCGAAGCAACTCGCTCAGGGAGCACTTTTCTCCCTTGATATGGAGAGGGAGACAGCTGTCATGAACTGGCCAAGAAGCATTGGGGCCATTCAGGAATCAAGTAATGGGATTTTTTGGAAATAGGTCTGTGCAGAGAGAATAGATGTCTTTAGAAGTTAACTGATGGAATTACAATATGAAAACTGAGCAATTAATTTTCTTCCTACTTGGATCCCTGGCCTATAAACCCTCCTTCCACCTAATCTATAAATTTTTCTTTCAACCAGCACTAATCCATTACTGTGTGTATAAGGTTTCAGTGCCCCTTGCAAATGCCAAACCCTCCCTGGTGCAGGACACAGGAGCTCATCTAAAGTCCCTGGGAGGGAATGTGGTTTGCCTCTGGGCTTTGGGCTCCTGTAGGCCTCATCTCTGGTAACTGGACAATAGCCCTCCTGACATTTCGTCTAAATCCCAAGTCCAGAATGAAACTGGGGAGGGAGTAGATGGGGAGTAGTTATAGTTGTTGGCTTTCTTGGGCCCTGTACCCATGGAGTAGGGTTTCTATAATTACTACAATTCTTGATAACTCTTCTCTTTCCCTTTGGGGCAGTGGAAATAGCCCAAGGAGACTCATAAAATCAGAAGCCACTGAGGAAATACAGACATGTCATTGAAGGGCCCACCGTGGTCCACTGCTGCCTGGGAAACTCCTCATGCCATCTAGTGACTAACCCACACTTGGGCTCTTGCTCCTTGGGCTACTGCCTGCCCTGGGTGCTCAGACACAGGGCTACTGCCCCACACAAGGCCACATAGGCTGTGCACACAGCAGCACCCCTGGAGTTGTGCACTGTGGTGGCTCTGCAGAGAGATCAGTGCTGATGCCCAGCCCTGAGGGAGCTGAGAACTACAGGCCAGCATGTACCTCCCCTCTGCCAAGGCCACTTCCTGCACTCACCACCTTCATACACTTGAGGCCAGGGTGCTAAGTGGCCCCCAAGTGGTCCTTCTCACTGTGACCCAGTCCATGGGGCTCTATGAAGCATCCAGAATGGAAACTTGAATCTGGCAGGCATGGAGGAATCACAAGTCAAAATCGAGTTACCAGCCCAGTTTGGAAATTTTGGGGTTGAGGCCCAAGGAAAGGAAGAGAATGGAGATTAGTGTAAATTAGGTAATTTGAGTTGGGAAAACATGAAGTCTAAGGCAGTCAGGATGACTAGCTGGTAGAATGAAGACCTGCCAACTGAAAGAAAGACACATCACTGTAGGGGCTTAATTATATGCTGGTCCTTCTTCATCTGACCTTGGACCTGAGAACGTGGACATATAGCTTCTCCATGAGATTCTGGCAAAGGAAACCAAAGAATGGACCGTTGTATATCTCTAGGAGCACTTAAACTCTTCTTAGAACTATGTTGCCTTTTGAAGGAAGAATGGTGTACACCCTTGGGTGGACTCACAAATTACAGGCTTGGAAGATGCCACCTTAAAGCTCATTTGTTCCAACTATCCATTTGAATGATAAATTCCTTTTAGCTTGCTAAGTGGTGATTCAGTCTGTGGTTGAAGGCATTCCTTCCTGAGCTTGGCTATTTAACCTTGTTCAACTCTACTGCCTAACAGTTCCTTATATTGAGCTGTAATCTGTCTGGCTACAGCTTCCAACTATTGGTCATAGTGCTACCTATCTCTAGGAACTAGATATAAGTCTAATTCCTCTTCCTCTGGTCAAAAAACATTTATTGAGAATCTACTATACGCTGAGGATACAAAGAAAGTAAGACACAGTCTCTGTTCTCACAGAGCCTATAGTCCTGTGGGAGGAAATTAACATGGAGATAAATTTCTACCATGTTAGAAATACACATAGAGTGATATTAAAGCACAAGGGATTGAAAAACCAATCTGGACAGGCATTCTTCTGTGTTCTTCTAAACTTTGAAGACAACCCATGCACTCCACTTACTCCCAAATCATTCCTTCTTTGGGCATAACACTCCTTTCCTCCTATGCTGTGGCTTAAGACCCATCAGCATTCTCTGACTCTCCTCTGAACCCAGTCCTGTTGGTCTACATCCCCTTGAAAGATGGCACTCAGAACTAGACGCAACTCTCTGGGTGTGTTCCGACCAGGGCAAAAGAAAGTAGGCCAACCTCTTCATTCTAAATTCTGTAAGTCAATATATAAATCTTAGGACTCAATTTCAGGTTGGCACCCACAGTGGTACCTGAGCCCCCTCGACACTGTTCACAAGAACCACTACTTAGCTATATCCACCTCCCCCTGTGTTTGTGCATTGACCTTTGGGCCAAGGTCAGGACCTGATATTTATTAAATGTCTTCTTGCTACATTCCGCTCTTCATTTCAACTGTCAAGCTCAGTTGACAGCATGATTCTGTCATCAAAATATTAGCTGCAATTTACTCACAGATTGGATGAGCTTGCCTTTTCTATTTTTATCAGTGTCAGCAGGTCTTAACCTTTTTCCTACCCCAACATCTAAGGGATATGATTCCCTCCCATCAAGAACACTGTCTGATTACTCAAAGTATGGGTGTATAGGGGGTGAGGAGCAGGACCACCTACAGATGAGACTGCAGGGCATGTGGGAGTTGAAGTCCTACCAGCTTCCTTCCTGACCTCTGCTTACAATTCTGATTAGCCACTAAGAATCACCGACTCAAGCTACATTAGTAATTATGATGAAAATACAGTGGTACATGACTAACCACTTCACTCCAGACTGGCCTCCACCCATTGATCATTTGGAGAATATTTATGTATTTATGTATGTCTGTGTGTATGTTCACCAAGTAATTAATCTTGTTGGCCATAAGGTTATCATGAGACAAGTTGTTAAATGCCTTGAGATCCACATAGACACATACACACATACCACACACACACACATACCACACACACACACATACCACTCTCTTCCACAGTTCTTTCATGTAGAATTCAGACTTTTGTACTGATAACTGCTTTTGAAATTTAGAATTTAAAATACCCAGAGGATATACAGATTTGGAAAGAGACCTGAGCCACCCTCATAACTCCGTATTACAGTGTCACACCCAGCTCTTTCCACAGCGAAAGCAGCATATGTAGGTAATTATATAACTTCAACATAATATAATAGATTTTCATATTAGAGTTATTTTACCTTATATACACATTTCTCAAGATTTTTTCTGGCTTGGTTTATTACTCCTATTTCTTTTAGTCAATTATATGTTAGCCTTTTTCATTTCCTCTGAAAAGTCAATAAAAACATAATTACAAAAAGTTCTGGGAGAAAAGGCTATCATCCATTTCATTGTCTGGGTTGCTAAAGAAATGTTTATTTCTGGACCGGGAATTTCTTATTTGCATTGGCTCTGCTTTTGTGTATATATCCACTGCAGAGCAAAAATCCCTTTCCTGAGTTGGTGAGGCTTGGAGGCCTTTGAAATGAACGCCATGTGGCAGATGCTGAACAGGTGGCCAGAAGTGCCCAACATTAACCGTTTCAGTCAATGGGTTTGCTTTCTGTTACTGACAGAGCAGGCAGCAGTATTTATCACACGCCCAAGTGAAAAACAGGTTTCAGATGATGATCCAATATTTAAAAAATATGCCTCATATTCTTTTGAAAAGGAAAACGGAAAACCCAAGAAGGAAGTTTGTTAATCAGATAAATATTTCTTTATTATTCACTACATTTAAAATAATATTCTGGGCCTGAACCCTGCAGGAGTTACGAAGCTGTGGATGATGTGTTCAGTAAAAAAATGCCCTTGGGAACTTAAAATCTGGTTAAGAAAATCATCATATTTAAAAAAAATGTTTTCTGTTTATAAAGATGACATATGTTTATTGTAGGAAATTTGGAAGAAGTATAAAAATCTAAGGAAGAAAATTTAAATCACCCATATGCCATCACCCAGAGATAATCACCATTAACATTTGGTATAGTTTTTAAAAATGTGTATGTGTTTAAATATCTTTTCACAAAGTCGGGATCATATGCACATTAAAAACGTGCCTTTTCACCTACTACAGTGATAATATTTCTCGAAGTCATTAAATATTATTTAAAACTATATTATGGATATGAGCTATTCCATCATTGGGATGCACAATAATTAATTTAACAAATCCTTTTTGGGCGTTGTGTTGATTGAAGCCATTGGCTATAACAAATACTGTTGCAGTGTATATTTTTGCATACATTTTCGTGTATATTTATAAATAGTTCCCTAGGAGAGTTTCCTAGATGTGAATTTAATGGACTGAAAAATATGAATATATTAAAAGATTAAAAAAACACAAGCAGGGTTCCAGCGGTATATTTTTTCTCATCAAAAAAGCTGTAGGAATTTACACACACACCAACAATGAATGAGGGTACCTATTCACTTCATCTGTAACCAACCTGGATGTTATCATTTTTAAAATGTTTGCCAATTTGGTGGTTAAAAATGACATCTTGTTTTAATTTTTGTTTCTTTGCTTACTAGAGAAGTTGAACATGGTTTCTTGTTTATTGGTTATTTATTTTTCTTTTCTGTGAATTGTGTTTTTAGCCCCTATTCTTGTGGGGTCTTCAGAGTTTTCTTATTGATTTTAAAAGGTCTGTATATACCAATACTATTACCCCATTTGTGTGTCATATATGTTGCAAATTTTTACCTGGTTTGTCTATGTCTTTTAAAAGTTTTTTTTAAGTATACAGAAATTTTCCATTTTTATGTTATCAGTGCTATCTAGTCTTTTCCTTTTGAATTCCTTCTTCTCTTTTGTGTTATTAATGCCTTTGCCACTCCAAGATTGGCTAAATTTTGATTTATATTTTCACCTTGTTCTGTTATTGTTTTTCATTGTCTCTTAAACATTTAACTCTTTAGTTTATTTGGAATGTATCCTAATGTACCATACAAACATGCAAAGTTTGGTTTTTATCTTCATTCCAAATGATTCACTCAGTTTGCAATCATCATCTTTAATTTTTCCCCGAGTCAGATTGAAATAGTCTCTTAATCACATATTAAATTTGTGCATATACTTAGGTTTGTGCTTTGTTTTTCTTTTCTGTTCCACTGATTTGCCAGTCTACTAAAATCATTCTGTTTTATTTTTTGTAGCCAAATATCCTGCTATCTGGCCTTATGAGCCAGGCTGTTCTCTCATAATTCTTATGTTTCAGAATTTTTTTGTTTGGTCTACCATATAGTCTTCCAAATCAACTTTAAATTATTTTGTTAAAATATTCCATTTGTAATTTGATTGCAATTTCATTAATCTATAAAATAACCTGGGAAGAACTGAGTAAAAGTTTAAGAGACTTTCAGATGAAATTGACAGACTGAACACGCACGTCTGTCTTTTTGTCTTGTGATGTCCCAATAAATGATGGTAAAGCAATAGAAAAGTTAGAACATACAGCAATTCAGATAACGGAAAGAGGAATCCAAGGACATGAAATTGCACCAAATTCTTGGAGGATAGGAAGCTGCAGCCTGCACCACATATCAAGGATGGAGCTGATGTGGCCCAGAATCTCTGGAGCAGGAGAGGGCAAATGTGTCAGAGAGTGGAGGGAGAACTGGGGCTGAAAATGGGGTAGCTGAAGTTACTGGAAGTTATGTGGAACAGATAACTCCTGTGTCCTTTCCAAAACTCCACAGGGAGAAAAGTCCAAGGCCCGAGACTTATGCCCAGGAAAAATAGGAGGTTCTTCCCTATATAAATGCACAGATTGTCTGGAGAAACTGGTGTGGCTGTGTGGGTACTAGCAGATTCTTTCTAAAATTCAATTCTGTATCTCTGGTGAATCTTTTCCAAAGGTTATTATCTTGATGTCTCTTTTGTGGGTTAAATTCTACTTCATTTTTGCAGAATCCTTTCCTTGACTAAATATTGGCTTTTGTTTTTTCCCCTTGAGGAAGGTGGGTAAATTCTCTCCATCTGGTTACTCTCAGAAACCTCCTCTCATTTCTTACTTATGAGAGATGGTTGATATAAGTTTATACTATTACCAGCTTTTACTCTTTCTAGGAAGGGTTTCTGCTGAGATCTTCTCCACTTACTTCTCCAAAGCTCCTCTATGACTTATGAGGGGGAAGGTGTGAGACCATCTTTCTTCAGTCTGGCTCTGTACCTACACAATGTCTGGTGGATATGTCAATAACATAGTAATCATATATAGTTTCTGGCACGTAAATAGCATCTATCCCCAGGTTACAGTCCCAGTGGAAATTTCTTCCTATGGTTATATTCCTTTTGTCATTTTCATTAGAGTATAGAAAGCAGACTCTCAGACGTGTGGGTTCATCTCTTTTTATCTGGCAGTGTGAGATCATTATTTTTTATTTACACATATATGCAAATTATGTGAGAATTTCCAAATGAGTGGTGAAGGTCACTGTGAGCTGGGATGGTCACAGGGAATCACAGGATGAATAATATCTGAGTGAGGACTTGAAGGATGGATGGGATTCAAGTTGACAGACAGATTATGGAAGAGACTTCTGAGTTGGGTAAAAGCACAGACACAAATACACCAGTTGAAATCTGAACACAACAAAGAGAATGGTTTTGCTCCTGGGGAGGACTCATAGAGGGCATTCATGGTAGATTAGTTTGAAAGGACAGGTAGGGACTAGATAATCATGGGTCCTGAACGCAAGGAAGGGAGTTTGATTTATGTTCTATAAACTACATCTAGCAGAAGAGACACATGTTGAAAGATGTGTTCCAGAAGGATTGGGAGCAACCTCCAAAGGGAAGAACGTGTCTTACCAGTCATAGGGAGGGCCAGGTCAGGGCACCTGTTGGAGCACTGGTTCCTGCACATTGTGGTGCCCATAATCAAGTCCCTAAATAAACATCGAAGCCAGTACACAAACACGGAGAGCAAGACCAAGAAAAACAAAGAGCTTTTAGACAAAAGACAAAGCACTTAAGGAGTATAGGGTGGAAGAAAGAGACTGTTGTGCTCTGGATCTCAAGAATTTGATCCCTGGTTTGGGGAGGAAGGATGTTGCTTGCAGAACAGCACGGAGCCTGCTGCCCCAGTGTTCAGAGACAAAGGAGGAGCCAGGAAGGGGGCAGATGGCAAACACAGACATCCCCTCCAGAGGAGAAAGGAGAGGAAGCCGTGAAGGGAAATGTGGCTGTGCCAAGGCAGGGGATCCAGTTTGACAAGCGTTCTAAGACTCCACAGCCAGCTTTGATGCCACAATTTCTCAAGGAAGTGACGGAGCACACTGGCGTCGTTAGTCAATCATACCCACGTTAGCCTGAGGCTTGGCTTGTATTTAGGGTCAATGGAAACACGAGAACCCCAGTACTACTCTTTCTTTTGCCTTTATTTAGTTTATTAAGTCAGACACATAAGCTAAAATCACAAAATAGAAGGAAGGATCACATCTCAAGGGGATAATTTTGGTGTTTTCCTGTGCCTGAAAACTGACCTCCAGCAGCAAGCATGTGTCCAAATAATACAAGTAGTTTTCCTTTAACAAATAAGAAAATGTATTGGTGTTTTTCTTATCATATGCCTAATATATGCTCATTTGTGGAAAATGTAGTCAAAAATCATATTATTTTCACCACCTTCAAATATTAGCATATTGGTATACTCTTTCATTCTTTATATGTATGTATATATAAACATATACCTATAAATACAAAATATAAAAATATATAAACATATAAGTATATGTATAAGTATATACACACATACACACAACCACTATAAAAATAGGATTCTGCTGTGCATTCTGTTTGGTAGCCTTAAACAGTGTAAATTCAAAGATGCCAAGACATAATTTCTGCTTGGAAAAAATAATAAAAACAAACAAAATGTAATTTAAAAAAACCCTTTCCTACAAAGATAATAGCTATATGTTAAAATATACCAGTAATTGAGGGTGAGAGAGGCAAGTGGAAGCTGTCCCTCGGTGACGAAAGTCGTTTTACATTGCACTCTTGCTGACTCGCAGAGAGCCATGGGAATGTTCTGTGTGTTCACAGTTGCCAGTTGGAAACCACTCCTCTCGAGACCTGAGAAAGAAGACTGAGGTGATCAGAGTGGGCCCAATACAGATCCTGCAGGAACATCCATCCATGGTAGGGAGAGGGCAGCAACCTCACAGTCACTTTAAAATATTTAAAATACAAGTGAATCCCTTAGGAAAGAGCACGAGTCCATTCCCATAATTGCTCTACCACCATGGATTAGTTTTTCAATTAGCGAGCTGTACTTCAAGTACATTCAACAAATGGCAGACACTGTTGTATGTGCTGGTCCCCCTGTAACAGAGAAGAAAAATCTCCTGCCCTCTTTGAGTTTACCTTCTTGTCAGAGGAGCAGAGAATAAATGATATGTCACCTGGCAAAAAGCATATATCAGCTGGAAAAAATTGAGTAGAGAAGAGGATTGGGGGTGCCAGTGATGAGGGGTGAAGTTTTAAATACCAGGGGTCAGGAAAGTCCTCACTGAGAATGGAAATCTGAGCAAAGCCTCGAGGGACGTGAGGGAGTCAGTCAGTCATGTGGCCACTTGGCAAGAGGTGTTGCAGGCAGAGGGAAAGGCAGGTGCAAAGGGCTTGAGGTAGGAGCATGCCTGGAGCACTCAAGGAACAGAAAGACTCCTTGTATGCTGGAACCGGAGAAAGAAGGGAGAGAGTTGCAGGGGATGAAACCAAAGAGAAAACAGAGAAGGCAGACTGGGCAGGGTCTTGTGAGTTGCTGAGGGATTCGGGAAAGCTCGGAAAGATTTTGGACAGGGGAGTCCAGGATCTGACTTAGGGTGACCCTGGGAGCTGTGTGAAGACTGGAGCGCAGGTAAGCAAGCATAGAAGCAGGGACACCAGAAGGGAGGCCAGGGTTGGGAGTGGCAGCAGTATTCAGGGAGAGGAGTTGAATCTCCAGGGATGAGAGCAGGAGCCAAGGGATGCAGTCTTCTCTCCCCACGTGGAAATTCTCCCTCACCACCAACCTTGGGGTTTGGGGTTTGAGCTCTTTACAGCCATGCACAAAGTGGGCCCTGGGTAAGGATGAATGGAGGACCGAAAAGAGAACAAGGAGGATCTTGGTGAGGGAGGCCACAGTGTCAGACAAGCACTAGTAGGAGCAGTGTGGTGTCCTCACTCTTAGAAGGAAGACCAGAAGGGGGGACAGACAACAAACACAGATGCTGGGCTCCCTGTGCGGGATGGAGGGCAGCCTGCAGAGGCTGCATCCCTGTAGAGAGCAGAGCCCTTGACCCCTCAGAGGGGCCCGAGTGCCTCCTCTGATCATTTCCCAACATGCATGCTTTGTTCTGTCATCTGTGCCCCTGGGCACAGTGTGTTTGATGCCCATTACAGTTTTACTTCCCTTTAATTCAGCTTCAGAGCTGGTAGAATTCAGGCACGGTCTAATTAATCCACGGAGCTCTCCGTTTTTGTCCCAGCTGCCAGGCTACATAGGGAAAGATACTTTCATAATTTTTTTCTATTGCTAAATATTGGCTTTTCCCTCAAATTCTCCCCCATTTTCCAAATATCTATATACTTATGTATATGCTTTAAGGTTTGCTGAAAAGCAAGTAGGGATGAGACAAGAGAGGGAGCAAAGATGAGCAGGGGCACGTTGTGGTTGGAAAATATGCAGCCGTGATTCCATTCTAAATGGAATACAGATTCACTGAAGAGTCCAAGTCACCTTTCTGTAAAATGGAAAAATAATATCTGCTCCTAATTTAACACAGAGAGATCTCACGTATATCCAGGGAGAAGTAAGCCCCTGCCTGGCTCTTAGGAAATTCTCTGTTTTCTACACTATTGGTCATTTATTTCTGAGGCTGTCCAGGAAACAAGGATGGATCCAAAAACACTTTCCCCACTATGGGCAAATCATTTACTTACTGGGGAGGCTGTAAGTTCCACATCGTAACTGCCCGCTGGTTTGTGGTATGATTACTATTTTTATATGTTCTTAAATAGGTCTGTATTAGTCTGCCAAGGCCGCCATAACAAAATACCACAGACCGGATGACTTAAACAACGAATTTATTTTCTCACAGCTCTAGGGGCTGGAAGTCTGAGAGCATAGTTTTGGCAGGTTTGTTGTCTTCTGAGGCCTGTCTCCTTGGCTTGCAGACAGCTGTCTTCTCCCTGTGTCCTCACATGGTCTTCCCCCTGTGCACACACCCATGTCCTGTGTCCAAATCTCCTCTTTGTATAAGGATGCCAGTCATATTGGAATAGGGCCCACCTAAAGATCTCATTTTAACTTAATTACCTCTTTAAAGACCTTATCTCCAAATATGATTATGTTCTGAGGTAATGGAGGATGGGACTTGAACATATAAATTTTGGGGTGACACAATTCAGCCCATAACAAGGTCTAATCATTTGTCTGAGAGGCATTTACTAAGCACTCACTGCGTGCTAGGCAGTTAGCTCAGCTGGCCAGGGCACAGCCAAGGTCATATTGTCATGTTAATAGGTCAGCTGGTTTAGAATCCATGCATAAGGAGGAGAGTGGGAGGAAATAGGGTAGTGCTTCCATGGTTATGGCCGAAACAGCCCCAATCATGTGCAGTGGGGGCACGAGGAGATCATCTTCAGGAATAAAGACAGATATGCTCCAGCCAGAAGAATGCTGCTGGGCACAGGGGGATAACCCAGGACTGTGGAGTCCAGAGATGAAAGCTTTCTTCTTTGGGTCACTGTGGGAGGGCACACTCCACTGGCCTTGGGCTCAGAATAGACTTGAATATGGGCTTATGGGCCTTCAAGAGAAGGGGCCATTTGAATATTTTATGGTATCAGTGATGACATGGGCTAGTTCTTGGAAGGACTCAGCCATGGCCATGTGATTAGCAGCTGTTGATAAAGTGATGTAGGATGGTGAGTGGAGGGGCAATGTCTGACAGCGGGTGGGCTAAACGAGAGGGCAACCAAAACGCTCAGCGGTGGATGAGGAGAATACCAACCTAGAAGCAGAAGCAAATGAACACATTGAAACAATTTTGGACACAGTCATGGGCTTTACTTTTATATATCTTAAACTTTTTGTATTTGTTATATGATTTTATCCTCCCAACAAACTTGTTGAGTGAGTAGGGCAGGTACTGTTAATCCTGTAAGTTAAATGAGACAGTGAGACCCAGAGTGGTTGGATGACTGGCTGAGGCCACCCACCTAATTAGACAAAGAGCCCTTTCCTGAGCTCATTCTCCTTTCAGCTGTGAGACTAGCTGTGGAGTTTGTCAGCAGTGATTTGAAAAGGAGCTCATCCCATCCTTTCAGGCTTATGTAGGGGAAAATATTCTTGCTGGGTCTGAACATTGCCCAACTCCTCGTCATATGTCAGGAGGCATCCTGCAGGGGGTGAACCAAGGGTATCTCTTATCCCTGGGTGTGACTTCTGACAGAGTCTTGGCAAATCTAAAGGAAGCCTAGTCCCCCTTCCTTTCTTAATGCCTAGAGCGTAAAGACACTCTCTACTCTCTTTCCTCCGGGCCACACCCTTGGCCTTTCTTGTCTCCCTAGGCTCAAAGCCAAGCAAAAAATACACTAGCCTTTCCAAACTAACTCCAAAGCACAGAGCCCTGGGGCTGCTTCCTTGGGGAAGCCCTCCTTTACCTCCCAGACTTGAGGCAGGTGTCCATCCCTTCTGCTCCATAGTGCCCAGCACTCTCATGGCTCCAACAACCTCGACTGGTAATTTCCTGTTAAACTTTCTGGGTTCCCCACTAGATTATGTGCTTCTCATGGGCAGGCCCAGTCCCCCTTGATAAACAGATCACCCCTGGGGTGATCACTGTGCTCAGGAACACTTGCTGAAGAAATGGATGGAGGAAACAAAAGAGTTAACAAGACTTTTACTCCTTCCTCCCAAAGGTTCCACTCCAGTCATAGATTATCAGAGGAAAGTAGGGGTTGGGGGTGGAACTGATCACTTTTTGCTGGAGCTGGTCCATGGTGGTGCCATTGTGACTATAATGCCCAAGGAACCTGGACCAAAATGCTGGGTGGTGAGAGGCAAATAAGGATCCCAAAGATCACTTACTTGGAAAGAAAGGGGGATGGAGGCAAGAGGGATCGTTTCCCTGACCTTAGAGGGTAAGTGATGGGAAGAATGAAACGGAGTTCCGGTGGAATTGCGGTAACAGCTATTGATCATGACGAAGGCTAAGAGGGTTAGGTCAAGACTGCCATGGCTCATCTTGGCAGCTGCACACAGATGTGGCCTGAGCAGTTCAGAATTTGAGCTTTGAATCTGAACCATTATAAAAAGACCAAGGTGAACCAAACATCTAAACATGCAGAATGCAAATTGTAAGAAATTAAAATGTGATGACCTTTTTTCAAACCCCAAGGCAAACAGCATTCAAAAAGGGCGTTGATGTATATGGTGATTGCAGCTATTTCCTAACTCTAAAATAGAGGCTGTTCCAGCCCATCTGACACATGGCTATTATGTAGAACAAGTCATAAAATATGACGAGAAAGCACTTTGCACACATAAAATGCTACACGACTGATACTACTACTTCCCATCATTTAATGTCTGAAAATAAATGTCTACCATTTATAATAATTTTACGTGACTTTGATGGCTATTGGCTCTTACCAAACAAGGAAGGAGAAACTGGTCTATGTGTGGAAGCCACCTCGTAGATGAAACTACCTTATTATAACTAATTTGTTTGGGTTCCTTACTTTGGGAAAAAAAATTGTTTGCATGTCTGGAAGCTTCTGAAGGTAGATAAAATGCTTCATTCACACTTTTTCCCCTGGGTTCTGTCACATAGTACATAGTTAATATGTTTTTCTCAAATGAATTATGATCGCACATGATTCAAGATGAACTAAGGCTACGAGCTTCTAGGTAGAGGGGGAACCATCAATATTGTCCCCAACCCTGACACATTGCTTTATGACTGGAGTAAGGTCATTGGCATTGTTAGGGAACTAATCCAAGTTATTTCAATACCGTCCATTTCTCTAAATGGTAGGACTGTCAGGTTTGAATCTTTTCCCCTTGAGCACCATAAGAACTGTTTTTATTTTGCAGTCATGATTCAATTAGCCATTTTCTTGGAAATGTCAGAACTCTTTTGTTGGCCAGATTAGGATCCTCTTCATGCCCCCAACAGAAAGAAAACAAAAAACCCACACTGCCCTACATGCTCTGGACATCAGATCTTGCAACTCTAAAGAGTAAAGCCTGGTCCAAACGACCCCCTCCAACTTAATACTCTGTCATTCTATTAGGAAATACTCAGCCTAGTGCCTGCCAATGGAGTAGATTCACTTTGAGAGAAAAATAGGAGGGGGAAGGAGCTGCTGAACAGCCTCAGCCATTTAATACTGTGCTTGACGACGCAATTCACCTTGTGCTCCTTCCTGAATCATAGCTTCCAATATGCTGCATACCCCTGACAGCTGGGGCACCATTTGCTGAGTTGAGGCAAGACAGGCATTTTGCAACCACTCTGTCTCACCCACGCAGGAAACCATTCACCTTCTGCTGACCTAGCGACCAAATCATAAGCTCAACTGAGAAACTGGAGGTGAAGAGGAAAGACAGAGGGAGAAAGGACAAGATTGCTTTATGCAGGGCCATCGTCCAGATTTATTCATGGCCCCTAAATTAGACCCCACATGCTGTTGCCTAAGAAAGCTGATATTTAGCAGTGGGATGATTTGTTTTAATCCTTGAAATTATTACATGTTTCCAAAATTCAACTTATAACAGCTTGACAAGATCAGAAGATGGTTCAACAAATGCTGTGCTGTCATTAACTTGACCGGGATGGAGGAAGGGGGCAGAATGTGGAAACGCCGCATGCTCTTACTGGGATTATAGTCAAGAGCCAATCATAGCTTCTTCTTTAAAATAAAAAAGAAGACAAGATTGACAACATGAAATATTAATATCAAGCACCAGCCAACAGGTTCATAAAAATTTAGTACTCCTTTTGCCTTCTGCCTCCTCGGAGTGGCTTCTCTTTTTGGACTCAAACCAGATCTTCTTGTCATTATCCAATCAATATAGCCAGTGGCAATCATGGACACTTAGAAATGGCTCTGATGTGCTTTTCAGCAGCTCCCATCCATCTCTTTTTCTTCCTTAATTTCTGCTGAAATAGATGTTTGCTTCCACAGAAGACTTAGATTTGCAGCTCAAGAGCATTGGGGTTGTGTCCATTTGGCTTAAATTTGGTGCCATGGCAACATTTTAATGAGATTTGCTCATTGTAAATCTTCATCTATAGGACTCACCAAAACCTGCTTCAGTTCAGTTAACACTTACGGTATGATGAATGTTGGGAACTACAGGTACATAGTGGGCTTTGAAGGAACATTCAAAGACTGCAGCTCTCTGATGTGTTTGGTTTATGGAAAACAATGTGGAGAAAAGAATAGTTTTTAAAAAGATCTATAATAGTAAGTAGACAAGACAGAAGGCTGTTGAGGGATGGAGGTGAAAAAGACACTATGTTTTTCCCTCTTTATTACTTCTCCCCTCATCAACCCAGAACTAGGAGGCGTCATTATGGCTTGGCTCCTTAGATACATCCCCATGTATCCTCCTACATTGCAGGTTCATTTAAATGCCTTCAGATGATTAAAGTCGACAGATAAGTTTGGAGGTCAGGATGCTAAAACCTCACAAGGTGCAGTGATTGACAGAAGTGACTTGTGAGAGAGAGATTCAAACATGAAGACCTCCTGTGGGACGTTTTCTGCCACAGGCTTTCCCAGCTGGATGTGCTGAAGCCCCTTGAGTCTCCTCCCTTCCCAGCCCACCCCAGATGGATTCTCTGGGATGTATGTGAGAAGCCTAGAGCAGTAGGATCTGGCATCATTTGCTCTCCTGGCCACCTAGGGTAAGCCTTGGCAATGGTGTGCCCAGCAGATCCGAGTCTTCCTCCAGTTTGTTTGATTGAGTTTCTCCTCCAATTCCAGTTTTGCATTCCATTCATTTCCCCATTAGGCTTGAAACCCTGTTCTAAACCCTGGACAATTAATGGGGCCTGACAAGCCCTTGGCCCCGCCCACCTGACTCACCCTCCTGGGGCACAGAGCCCTGAGATGACCGAGACTCAAGGTATTTGTCTCCGATTTGATGCTCTTTTTGCCCTAAGGACCATGAAAATCCACTAGACAGAACTATACCCAATCCAAACTCAGGAGAAAAATCTTTATTCTGTATTAAATGCCTTGAGGACATCTGTGTCAAATATTTGAGGTCCCTGGAAGAAAGTGTATATGCAGGTATGGGATGTATCATGGTGATCAACTTAATCTGCGTAATTCCCCCCCCCCCATTTGTCAGTAGATAGTAACTAAGGTTTATGAATAAGGAAAAGCTTGGAGGTTTTTGAGAGGATGTTGCTATGTTTCAGACACAGCCTCTAAGCTGCAGCAGTGGGGTAGTGTTGAGTGGAGGATAAAGGACAATTCTTGGTAAGGCCAAGATGGAGGGAAGAGGATCCTAGAAAACAAAACACAAAGTCATGCTGTCCCATTCCCCTTTTCACCCCTTCCCTGCCCTGGCATAGCCTCCTGGGGCAGGGCTTTCTTCTTTCCTGCAATGCAATTCTGATGCTAACTACTGGAGTTAGTACACAGTTCACAGGTTGGGGGCACAGTCCCCCACAAGCCTCCCCTCACTTCAGACCCCAGTCATAAGCACTGGGGTCCCAGGCCACCCACACTTCTGACCACTGGCTACAAATCCGGGGGCTTCCTGTTACCCCCTCAGGTTTGATAATTCATTAGAATGACTCACAGAACTCCAAAAGTGCTATATTTGTGATTATAGTTTTATTATAAAGAATACAAATTAAGACCTAGCAAATAAGATGCATAGGATGAAGTCTAGAAGAGTCCCAAATATGAAGCTTCTGGGTCTTTAGGATGCGTCACCCTCCTGACATGTCAATGTATGATTATCAACAAGGAAAGCTCAACTGAGCCTTGGTGTCCAGAGTTTTTATGGGGGTTGCATTATGTGGGCATGATTAATTGAATCACTGACCACGTAACTGAACTCCATCTCCAGGTTCTCCGCCATTCACAAGGGTGGTCTTTCTGGCATGGCCAGCCCCTATTCCAAAACTATCTAGGAGCTCACCATGAGCCATCTCATTAGCATAAACTCAGATGTGGTCCCAGGGGCTCGCCATGGATAACAAAGACACTCCTATCACTTGAAAAGTTCTAAGGGTTTAGAAGAAGTTCTCCCCCAGGAACCCAGGCAAAAACCAGACAAATTCTTTATTATACAACACCTGCCTTTCTCCTCTCACTGTAAAGTCCAACAGCCTGGGACACAAAACCCCAGTCTTAGTCATTGGCTCTCATCCCTAATTACTTATAAGTGGATTTCCTTTTACAAAGCCTGAATTAAGACTGAAGAACAGAGGCAAAAATCACATTTATTTTACAAATTTGCTTTAGCATGAGATTCCTTTCAGCTTAAACTCCTCAAGGCATTTAAAATCTAATTATAACTCCACTGTATTGTGTGTTTGCTGTGAGCCAGTCCTGCATATGGTGAGCCACGTGTTAGAGGCAGACCATCTAGCTCCAGTCCCAGACCCCCTGCTTCTTAGCAGTGGGAGCTTGCAGGGCTGCCCTAGGGCGTGTGGCCCTGGGCAAATATTTTTGTAGGATCTCATTTCTATACAAAAATTTGAGTCACCTAGAATCATGGTGTCAACACTAACCTGGTGTCTGTGAAAGAGATGCCCTGCTGATCAGCAGGCATGATCTGCTTGTTGGGACACCCTCTTGAATCTGGGCCTGACCTGGGGCCCTGGGACAACCCCACAGGCACAGGTCTCTGAGCTCCTTGGGCACCTGGTCTCCCCCAAAGAGTGTGTTAAATAAAGGGTTGGAGAGAAGATGGGCTGCTGGTCCCAGTGCCTCTCAGTTACAGAAGGGCCTAAGGCCTGGAACGGAGCAGGTCTCCCCTGACCCCAGTTTGCCAGGGTCTAAGGGTGTTGTTGGATGTTGGGCAAGCTACTTAATTTCTTGGTGTCTCAGTTTCCTCATCTGTAAAATAAGGATAATAATAGCACCAATATTAACAACAATTAATAATAACCTCTTAGGGTTAGTAGAAGGACAAAATGATTTAATACATGTACAGTGCCTGAAAGTAGGGCCTGGAACAAAATGTGTTCTTCAAGTGTTAACTCTTTTGTTGTTGTCGTTGTTAACATCTAAGTAATTCACACAACTCCATAAATCACTTGTTATTTTTATTCACATTTTACGGATGAGGAAATTGAGATTTTAGAGAATTAAAATAATTTGTCTAAAACCACACATATATTTAGTAAGTCTCTGAGCCAGAATTTGAATCCAGTTTAGCCCGACTCAGAGGCATGCCCATTTTATTGCATGCTCCATTGGCTTTTATTTGCTCAAAAGTTGAATTCATGATATTTAAAAAATCGTAGCTAATTCATAGAGGTACATTTGTGTGGTGCGATATCAGTAAAGAGGCATTCTTCTTAGAGTGCAGGCTGCAGGTAGATATAAACCCCGGCTGCTAGAGAACTTTCTAGAAGCAGGAGCTGAGTAGCAGAGGAGAGCCTGTAATGCCAGGTCATTAGCAAGCATGTAAATACTGAGAAAGTGACACTACAATTATTTCTCAACCCGGCACCCAGAGCTACAACTTGCCTTCCTTCCAGAACTAACTGAACTTCATTCAACCTTTCTCCGGAGGCTCTGCCAAGCACTGGAGGCTCCTCTCTGCTCCTCAAATCCCCCAGGAATGTTTAAACATCCCTACTCTTCCGCCTTGGCTCTGGGAGAGAGGCATTCAAAAAGGAGCCCACAGCCAAGATGCAGTTTGGGGAGGAATCACTTAGCAGCATGCTGATGGACAGAGTTGAAAAAGAAATAGATAATTCCAGAAGCAGCCTGAAGGCAGTTTCAGCAGAGAAAAAGGCACTTTAAGGTATAGAAGAGAAAAACAGGTGGAAGTTACGGGAATCCACCAAAGTGAGAGAAGTCACGTAAGGTGGGATGAACCAACTGCGTTTAGGGCCTGGGGCAAAGCTAAGAATAGCCGCTCCAGGTACAGATGATGAGCATCACACTTAGAGGTGTGGAGCAGGGAGGCTAGGGAGAAAGGCAGGGAAAGGAAGTCACACCCACGGCAATGAGAAGCAAGTTTCCCAACCAGGGGACCTCCCTGTTGGAATTATTCCAGTAACACCAGTGTCAAGGGCATTGCCTGTGAGTCAGAAATTTAGTAGCCAAGGCAACTTGGCCTTTGAAAACTGATGTTCCGTATCAGTGGACTGACAGCACCTCAGCTATGATTCTGACGTGGGTGGAAAGGGACGAGAAAGTATTGTTGACGTTGCTTTACGACTTTGTGAGGTTTTTGCAGAGCAAAACAGTTTCCAATGGTCGCACAAGATGGAACGATTCCTCTTTTGAAAATTGAATGTGATAACAACCACAAAAATCCACCTATTCAAGCCTTCAGATGACTGGGCTCAGATTAATTGAGACTTTCACCATGTTAGGATAAGTGTAGTTGAGCATTTTTGGTTTTGATTCAGAGGTCATCACAGAGACCATCACAGAGGCTCATGAAACAACTGTGGATGGGAAGCATCAGGACACGGGAGGCAGCGCAAATGACACAGAATGGAGCCAAGAGCAGCAGCAGGTAATTACAAAAGGCTGGGTCATCTGATTTCCCTCCGTGGGGATGTGAAAGCCTTTTGGCAGACCAGAGGCTCTGCAGCTCACACTTCCTGAGGGTCAGTCAAGGTCGTACTGGCCAACTGGAGGCAAAACAGAGACTGATCAGTAAATCTCCTTGCTGATAAGTGGCTGGATCCATGAACGTAATCTAGCGATGAATTCTGGACGTTTTCCACCACTCCCTTCAGTCAAAATCAGGGAGCTAGCTATAATGTTACTGACATTTGTCTTCAGGGTTCTTTGCCCTTTCTTTTTCGGCCCCTTATGGGACCCACTGCTATACCTGGACACTGGGGTCTTCCACTATACAAGGGTCTCCTTTCACAGAGTTGACTGATAAGACCTATTAATTTATACTAAAGTTTTGATGGTTTAAAATATTGTATTCCCATCCCTAGATGTATCTTTGCTGCTGTTGTTAATAATAATCGGGTAGAGAAGACAATGCTTACATCAGGAAGGGAATTGAGGAACCTTCTCTCTCCCTACACACCTCACTGAGTTAGAGTGTTGAGAATTCTGAATTTGAAGCCAGGAACCTCAACTTCTAGTCTCTGCCACCAGGATGCTGTGTGACCTCGGGCAAGTCACATCCCCCCTCAGGGTCTCCTTTTCCTCATCTAAAAGGAGAGGCATGGGATAATCTCTAAAAGTCCATTTAAAAAATCTTCCAAATGCTACCTGTGAGTTACCTGTGGGTAAAGCCAGGCCCATTAGCTTGGCTTCGGTCTAACTCCAAAGAACAGCTCAAGCGTAGAACAGTTGCTTCACCACTGGGTCTAAAGGATATTTAGGGCAGGGCTTGTGAGAATGGGGCAGGGAAAGCTGATGAGAAACATTACAGAGCTCACCACCATAGCCCGAATTGCCTGGGAATGTGGTTGGAAGCAAGGGTTGTAGACATGACAGACATTAATGTAAGCAAACCTCTTGCCTTCTCTCATCACACACCCTGGGAGGTAGCTCTGCTTGACATGGGCCCAGTGGAATATTTGCTGGCCTATTATGCATTTGGAAGCCAGAGATAAAAGGTTAGGAAAATGAATACTGTTTCAAAAATGTTCTTTAAAATAAAGTCCACCCCTTGCCCCCACCCTGTGGAAATAATACTTTGTTGCTCAGGTGACTACAGATTCCACACCGGAAATCACCTTCTCAAAAAGTACTTTTCCTGGTCCGTATTTGGATTTTTTGCAATAGTTGACGATGAAAAGCCTTGACAGCTGCTGTTTACATGGAAGGTGGGGAGAAATCAGCTGAAATGGAATTATCTGTGCTTCTCTTGTCTTGCCATCAAATAGCAGCTATCTCCGGCTGAACTTTATCAGGTCAAGGACCTCCGCTTTAACAAAACCCAACTCAACCCCTGAATGAAGACCCATGTGGAAGGACCAGGGGAACTTTGGGCTGAGGAGGAAGGGAGGGCAAAGGGTGGGTTTACTGGCCCCCAGAACACCATCTTCTTTTCTTCATTGGGTTCAAAGCACTTGTTTTTGCCTGGGAATTAATCACCGGGAAGTGATTTGAACCATGGCCGTGCCTATGGGGGAGGAGGCTTATTACACACGGCAAGTCGTAACTGGTGTCTGTCTTTCCCACGTGGCAAAGGGCCCACCTCCCAGTCAGTCACTGGATGCCTCTCCAGGGTATTATGAGTAGATCCAGGCAGAATATTCTGAGAGGAGAGTGTTCTCAGCTCAGGCCAGGAGGGTGGACTTATTCTCCAGCGTTGTGCTTTGCCCTCGTGAGCTGTCGTGTCATTTCCTCCGCTGACTTATTTCTGTTCTTGGTAAAGTCCTCCAGCATGTGGTCTTGGGTGGACCTTCCTGTTCAGTGTGCACAGCCAATGAGCTGTACGGCACTTTCAGGACCCAAAATAGAAAGTCTGCAGGCACGTTGCACCCCAAGGGGCCACTTTGTGCCCGGGAAGAGCCTGCCTACTCAGATGCTACAGGGGTGGCGCTAGGAGGACAGGCTTCTCTGAGGCCAGATGCCCCGCAGGAGTGGGCCTCTGGGAGAGTGGTGCTGACCCTCAGAGCAGAGGGGATACCATTTCTAAGTCACCACCCTAATAGTTCCAGTAATCATTTCAAATCTGCCAATTACAGCATTATTGCTAAGCCCTGGCTTCCCCACTCTGACTGAATATGAAAAAAAAATGTTGATTGCTTTCTAAGATTAAACAAGCTAAACACACTGATTTTAGGATTTCTGAGGGTAAGAGAGGTACTTGAATCTGATCAACATCAGACCAAGCTATTAAGAGGAAAGAAGGGGAAAAGCTTTAAACAAACAAACAAAAGCCTTTCTCCTGCTCTGCTAATCCACCTTGAGATTTGATGACTCATGTTGGGTTGCCTTGGTAACCATGACATAAGAAGGGTGTGTGTGTGTGTTGGTGGGGAATCCTTTCCCACCTCCATCCTGTGCCTCATCCTCTGAGTGCAGGGAGCTGACCCTGCATGTGCAGCCATCGCCCTTTTGCACCTGGAATCATTTTGCTGTCACGTGGTCTGACCATGGGCTGCTTGTCATTGATCATTTCCTCTGGGTGAGCAGTTTTGATGGATGGGGTGTCTGTAAGTTTGCCCAAGGGCATCGAGAGTGTGATCAGAGGCTCTGTGAGCCTTTCTCCATCCCCTCCCTAGCTCTCCTGATGGGGACTGTGGTTTGTCCCATCAAATGAGGCTGCTGCAGCTTCAGGGTGGTTTTGGTTCTTGGGAAGTCTGGTCTGTCCTCCAAGGCTGTGACTCTGGCCCTGTCTTATGACAGCCAGGTGGGCACATTCAATCAGGAGTCGCAGAGGCTGCCTGTCTCACCACAGCATCACTCACTGAGGAAGGGTGGGTAGATTAATGGGTGGGTCCCTAGCCCGCCTTCTCTATCTCTAAATCCAAAGAGAAACTGCTCTAATCTCTGGTTTGCTCTGGAATGCTAGCTGCTGAGAAACAGCTACAACAGTAGCTTCTTAAGATACCCCCTCCCTTTGAAGTGGAATTTGCAGGAATGGCTAAACATTCAGGTGAAATCACATTACAGCAAATCCTTTCATGCAGAAATGCCTCAGCAAAGCCATTCTGTATCCTGAGAAGACCTCCAGATTCAGCGAATCCTCTGCAATCAATGATCCTGGGCAGTGACCATTTTATGTGGTTCTGGTTCAGTAACTGTTGCTAATACCGTGAAAAGCTCTGTACAATGAGATTTGTCAGAGAACGACTTGCATCCAAGAATAAGTGGTGTTATTAAGAGGCAACATGGAGCAGTCAAAAAATTGACCACTTGCAAGGAGGGTGACCTTGGGCAAGCCCCCAACTCTATGAACCTCAGTTTATTAATTTTTAACAACGACAATAGTAATACCTTTCAGGGTCATGGTGAGAGTTCAGGGAGAGAGTGTGGGAAAGTGCTTTGTGATCTGAGATGTGACATTCCAGCAGAGGTTAATGCCATGGCTTCAGATTTGAATTCCTGCCAGTAAAGTACACTGAGCCTTGGCATTGTCTCATCATGAGACTTCCAATGTCTTCCATTAACACTTTCAAAACAAAATTTGGAATTTTAAATAAGAATTCCATGCTTTATACTTAAGGTATGCAATTTCTAGTCCCTTGGTGTCATACAAACAGGAAAATGAAGTTGTAAGTGGGGAGGAGATGGGGTAATACACTCCCCGGCCCCTCTTGCAGGCTGTTCCTAATAAGGCAGTAGAGTGTGAAGGTTAAGTGCAGGGGCTTAAAAATCCGACACCCCTGGGTTCCTGTTGCGCTTTGCTACTTCCTAGTCTGTGACCTTAGGCAAGTCACTTACCTCTTTAGCCCTCAGTTTTGTCTTTCTTAAAATGACTTTTGTAAAGGAGCCATAATAAAGACTCACAGATTTCTTGTGACGTTTAAGTAAGCCAATGCATATAAACACTTAACCCACTGACTGGTAAACAGCAAGTGCACAAAAATGTTAGTTATGAATAATTCCTGTAATCAGTTTATATTTCCTAATCACTTAGTGTTTCTTGGAACACTAAGGAACTTTAAAGAGTCCACTTAGTTCCGGTTTCATTTTGCTGTAGGTTGAAAATATTAGAATACACATTATCATTTCTATTTATGATGTTGAAGTTGCAGTACTTAGTAGACATATAATAACGTGAAAGTATCCAACACAGTGCCTGGCACATAGTGAGTGTTCTAGAAACCTATCACAGTTTAATGAGGATGTGCCAATGTGATGGTTAATTTTATGTGTCAACTTGACTGGGCCATGGGTGCCCAGATATTTAGTCAAATATTATTCTGGGTGTTTCTGTGAGTGTTTTTGGATAAGATTAACATTTAAATTGAAAGACTGTGTAAAGCAGATTGCTCTCCCTAACATGGGTGGGCCTCATCCAAACAGTTGAAGGGCTGATTAAAACAAAAAGGCTGACCCTCCCCCTGCCTGATTGCCTTTGAACTGGAATATTGGCTTTTTTTCTGCCTTCAGATTTGAACTGAAGCATCAGCTCCTCCTCAGTCTTAAGTCTGATGGCCTTCAGATGAGAACCACACCATCAGCTCTCCTGACTCTTAGGCCTTCAGACTCAGACCGGTACTGAACTGTCTGCTCTCCTGGGTCTCTGACTTGCCAACTCACCCTGCAGATCTTGGGACTTGCCCACCTCCATAACCACGTGACCCAATTCCTTACAATAAATCTCTCTCTCTGTCTCTCTCTCCCTATATATATATATATATCCTATTGGTTCTATTTCTCTGGAGAACCCATACTAATACAACCATGCTCAGGAATTTGAATTGACTTTGATGAGTACTGTGGAGACATTGATGATTACTGAGCAGTAGAGTTCCTGATACTATTCAGGCTTTAGGAAGACAATTTTAGAACAGTATGCAGAATAGATTGAGTGGGAGGATGTCTGGATATAGGAAGATTATGGCTACTATGTCAGAAATAGAGTTTGGCAGCAAGAATGGGATACATTGAGAAGCATGACAAAGGTGGGACCTACAGGAATAACTTTGAAACTAATTGCAACTGGGGCCAAAACAGAGGAAGGATTGAAGATGAGCATAAGGTTTCTAGGGCAGGCACTGTGAAAAGGTGATGCTCGTGTGGAAGTGGGAAGTCAAGAAAAGAAGGGTTGGGAATGGAAGACCACAAGACCATTTGGACTATTGGGTTCTAGGGGTGGGGTTGGTAGAGGAATATTAACGTGGAAATGCTTATTCAGAGCTCAGAAGAGAGAGCACAGCTTGAATTAAAGTAAAGAGATCCTTTGCTTCAGGATTATTGCTGAAACCACGGGATTCTCTGCCTATATCCAGGGTTGGAGGGAGAAGGACTCCAGGGAAAGAGTGGTCAGAGAGGCAACGAGAAAGGAGAGGGTGGAGTATCACAGATGTCAGAAGGCGTGGGCCCTTAGACAAGGATGAATTGGCCAAGCAGTCACTTGCTATGAGTCAGGGACAGAGTCCTTGGTGGACAGAGGGGACAGAGGACAGAGTTGAGGCTGCTGGATTCATAATGAGGAAGCCCCTTTGAGACATCCTCTTTAAAGAAATGCAAGGATGGGCAACCAAAGGGGGGGAGGGGCCCAGGTCCAGAAGTGAGTCACTTGCCAGATGTGACTAAACATACAATGGATGATATTGTATCCATGACAATACATGGATGTAGGTACCAACAGCTTCAGAGCAGGCCTGAGGCTTGCGAAGGACGATACCCTCCCTTCTGGGAGCTGTGTGTAAAGGTGATCATTTAATGAGAGGATCGGAGTCAGCAGACTCGATCCTAACCAGCTGACCTGGGGCAAACTTCATTTTACTTTAAGGTCTTCATCTCTAAAATGAAGTGATGGAGCCAGGTCATCTCTAAGGTGCCTGAATAGACTATGACTATTTTACACTTAATTTTCTCCCTATTGTAGGAACAAAATTCAACTGATTAAAAAAAAAGACATCAAAAACAAAAACCCCACCAAGCCAACTGGTTTTCCTCTCTGATTTTCTTTCTCAGCCTAAGTCAATGTCTGGTCTTGGCTAAGTCACCACGCTGCTTTGTTTCCAAATCTCTAAGACGAGGAGGGAGAGCGGAGAGGAATGTCAGTGGGCCTCTTTCCTCTCCTGCCAGTGGTTTTTTTCAGAGCAAAGTTTGTGTGGGTGGTGTGGGGAGGAAGGATAAATTTTATTTGCTCCTCATCTCACCATAATTCTATGCACATATAGAGCAGGTATTATTTTCCGTATTTTACAGTTGATAAAACTGAGACAAGAGAGGTTAAGTGACCTCTTTAAACTCACACAGATAGTTAATTGAACATTTACTGAGCACCTTCTATGCTCAACTTCCACGGAAACAAAGATGAATAAGGCATTAAGGAGCTGTGTGATCTAAAGTAAATGACTTCACCAATCTGGCTTTAGTTTTACCTTCTTTAAAAAGAGGGGACTCCATTCTGTGATTCACCAGGTCCTTACATTTCACACATGTTGGGATTTGGTGCCCAGATCTCTGCATCCTCCTGTTCTATCACAGGAGAACGTTGGAGCCTTTGCCTGGGCTCTGAATGGGTCTAGGATGTGTGAGCCTCTAGATGCAGAGGTCTTGGGCAAGAGGTGAGGCACCAGTTTTCTCTAGCAGATATAGTTACAGAGTTGACTATGGAAGACGATTTTGCCTCTGTTTCTAAGATCATGAGAAGGTGGGGGCACAAGGAGAGGATATAACGATTCACACCAGATTGTTTATTGAAGGAATCATTCTTAAGCCAGCACCACCTTCTGCCCAGCATCCTTGCCATTTGGGACATTCTTGAGCATCTTTTCAGGCTACATCTCCCATGGGGGACAGCAGGTCACTATTCAGTTTCCCAAATCTGTCCCTGTTTGAATCCTTAAACTTGTGAATGATCAGTAGCAGAGGATAAACCAGATTAAAAAGATAAAATGATCAATATAAACGTACCCATTTGTATGCAAGTTTATGAACTGGATTTACTGTGAATCCACTAGAGTATTCTGCAAGACAAGTGTGCCAGGGTAGTGGAGGGCTTGGGAGCATGGACTATAGACCCAGACAGCAGGGCTCAAGTCTGGCTCTGACACACTCTGGATACGCATCGTGGTGATGTCTCAGGTTCTTTGTGCCTCAGTTGCCTAGCTGTAGAATAGGAATAATAATAGTACCTGCTTCATAGGGTTACGTTGAGGACAAAATGTCCTAATTCATGTAAAGTGCTTCGATCAGTGCCTGGCACATGGTAAAAACTTAAAATATGAACGGCTAATCGGTTCTTATTATTTATAGAGAATTAACTCACAGTCTCACACCGTGTCTCCACATTGGCTCTTAGAGTGTCGGTAATTCTGATTGTATTTCAGCCTTTTTTCTTAGAGTAACTTAAGAGCCTGATATCAGTTTTTTAAGACATTTCAGAGACCACCAGATAATAGGTTATTATCTCTTTTTATCAATGGAAAATTTGAAAGAAAAATTGTTTGTCCCAAGTTCCCTTGTACATCCATAACTCAGATGGTGGTAGAATCCAGAACCTTCACTGAGATAATGCATCTTTATTTTGGTGAGGAAGGTTGGCCCCGAGCTAACATCTGTGCCACTTTCCTCTATTTTTTGTATGTGGGATGCCACCACAGCATGGCTTGATGAGTGGTTCATAGGTCCGTGCCTGGGATCCGAACATGTGAACCCTAGGCTGCTGAAGTGGAGCACAGGAACTTAACCACTATGCCACCAGGCCAGCCTATTGGCTGCATGGTGCACGGTGAGTTTCTTATCATGCTCAGAGGATCCCACCCTACCTCTTGAAACATAGCTGGCCTTTTTAGCTAAAGGGCCACACCTGGAGACTCCAATCTATTCTCTCTCAAGGTCTCCTTAGACTTGGAGTCCTCACAACACTTGCCTGTTTCCAGGTGGTCCTTTACCCTCAGTCCTTAAGTTCACAGTCAACTGGTCAGTGCTGATTCTCAGAGGGCCTGGGGCAAAGGCAAGGACTGTGGTCCTTCCTGCCTATGGTCAGGGGAGGCCCCTGCACATCCAACCAGCCAAATTGCTGCTATCCTTGCAAGGCTGAGGGAAGAGGAGTTGTTAGGGCCTGTATTATTTTTTTTCTTCAATCAAAATAAATGTTCCCTATAAGGAAATAAGCTTATTCAGATAAACAGAAGGTAGAAACCAAAATTTACCTATAACCTTACATATTTATTACTCATAAATACCTATCAGGCTCAAAAAGACAAACAAAAGTGAAGAATCTGAAAATTTGGTATTGTGAAGAAAAGTCACTGGTCCTACAGGTAGCTAAGTAAAGAATCAAAGATTTTAACCATTTATTTATCTATCTTTTCTTTTTTAACTCTCGACCAAAGGAATTTGAACTGGAAAAGATGTAGGAGGACTTGCAGGCTATTTTCAATCGGAAAAGACACTCCACTTAAAATAAGAATTAGATTTCTAGCATTTAAGACAGAGGGGTGGATGCTACAGGGGAAAAGAACTTGGGGAGGGCTGCTGACTACCTCACAAAGGAAGCCATGATCACGTGATTGCATCACACAGAGAGCCGTGATCACGTGACTGCGTCACACAGAGAGCCATGATCACGTGACTGCGTCACAGAGAGAGCCGTGATCACGTGATTGCGTCACACTGGAAGCCGCCATTGCCGAGCCCAACCCAGTGCGCTGGGGATCCGGTTAAAGTCACACCTCTCGATCTGGAAGTTATTAGACAGATACAGCTGCAAACATAGGGGAAACAGTGTGTCTGGATTGTAGCTAAGTATTTAATAAGCTTTTCTCATGTCAAATTAGGTGGATTCTTAATTCATTAAATGATCATAAATCAAAGGCTCTAATTCACGGATAAAGGAAAATGCATGGAGATTTCTGCAGGTACTTTCCGGTGCTTGGAGTTGGCCCTGCCTCTGTTTATACGTTCACCCGTGATTTCAATGAAGAAGTGGGAGGCCAGTGGTCAGATCTGCATGTGACATAAAGCCGAAAAGGACACTAAACAAACTGAATGACAAAGTCAGGATCCAAAATATCTTAATCTGAATGAGAGGATGATTTCAAGAAGAAGGAATTTCAAAGGAATAAATGTTGAGCCCTGAGCTCTAATCCAAACCTCGGGGGTTCTAGTAGCGTTGCAGAGGTGTAGCTGCATGGGAGTGCTTCTAACCGGAGTTTTGTGGGAGCCAGATAAGATGGGTGATCTTTGCTCTCTACTATTTGGTTGCTGCAGCCACCTAACTGTGGGGTGAAGTTCTGGGCGCTGCTGGACAGTGCCCTGTACAGAGAGGAACTTGAATCAAGATGAAGAATGGTTAACAAAAGGAAGACTCTAAGGCAAGTGAAACAAGACAGCATTTGGGGTGTGTCTCCATATCCTCCAGGTTTCTTGCTGATGAAATACAAAGACAAGGGTTACCAGCCAAATGAGAACTACTGTGCCGCGTTTTTAATCAGCAGTCTATATCATGCGAAATTCAAAGGTAAAATTAAAAAAAAAAACTGTTTTGGGAAACATGGTGAAAGGTTGAAATTCAGAATTTTTTGAATTTTTTTAGGAATGTGCACCTACCCCCGTGGGTTAGAGGACACATCCTATAACCAAATACATTAGTATTTCTGTAGCAAAAATGCATGGATATTCACACCAAATGGGATAGAGACTACTGAATAGCTTCGTGTCCGTTCACATCAAGTTTCACTGCCAAATGAGTTTGTCTCAAACTTATGACAAACTCAGTTTTCAAAGTCTTTTTGATTTTAAAATTGAAGATATGAGTTGTGGACCTGTATTGCTCCCCATGCCACTCATTCAGGCATGAAGAGGGAGAGAGAGAAAGAGGAAAGGCAGGGGAATGTGGGGGAGATGGTGTGTGAGAGAAAAAGAGACAGAGAAAGGAGGAGAGAGAGACTGAAAGTGGAGGATGGAGATGGGTCTACAAAGCAAAGTCTAAATCCAGGCACCCAACCACCCGCGTGGCTGAAGACCACAGGCCCGCCCCACATAGCCGGTTTCCAAAAGAACAGGTAGAGAATGGCTGGTGAGCGGGCATCCCAAAGCCCTACCTGAACTACTTCCCACACGGAGGCAGGTACCACAGGGCGCTCAGCGTGAGTATAGGAGGTGCCAAGAGCAAGCAAGAATCCCACAGCTCCTGACCAGTGGAAGAGGAGCCTGCCAACCCTATACCTACCTTGGAAGCCCAGTAATCAGGCCCACAAGTAAAGTATATCCAATAAGCATCGGGATCTCATCAATAAGATTAGCTGTGAGAGAGGGGCAGAAGTTCCTTGTCTGAGAAAAATGAGAAGGGGGGAGAAGGGACCCCTCCCACATCTTATGTTATAGTATTGGAAGGGCTGCGATATAAAAGAAGAATCAGCTTGTCTGAAATATCCCAAAGGAGTGGAGTAATACCAATGGAAGTATGCTATAAAAATACATTTCAGCACTTGATAAAGTAGAAATTTCTAGTGGCATAAGAGTCAAAAGAACAGGTGGACTGCCTTTTGATGGAATAAATTCCCAGTGCCTGGAGAGGTTTCACCCAATGCAGGGCTACCACTTCACTTAGAGGGGGTTCCATTATAATGGTCACCTAAGAATTAAAATAAGAATTTTGCAGGGGCTGGACCCGGGGCATAGCAGTTAAGTTCACGCATTCCGCTTTGGTGGCCTGGGGTTTGCTGGTTCGGATCCTGAGAGTGGACCTACTGATTGTTTGTCAAGCCATGCCGAGGTGGCATCCCACATGAAAGAGCTACAACTCTAGAACTATGATACACAACTATGTACTGGGGCTTTGGGAGGAAAAAGAAAAGAGAGAAAGATTGGAAACAGATGTTAGTGCAGGGGCAATTTTCCTCAAGAGGAGAAAAAGGTTCCTGATTTGAGATCTAATGAAATCTTAAAAAAAAAAAAAAAAAAAAAGAATTTTGCAATAATGGAACAAGCTCCTTTCAAAATAGTAAGCGTTCTGTCTGTGGTGTCTTCAACCAAAATATCTGCCATATGAGGATGTGGAGAAAAGGGAACCCTTGAGCACTGTTGATGCGAATGTAAACTGGAGCAGCCACTATGGAAAATAGTATAGAGGTTCCTCAAAATATTAAAAATAGAACTACCATATGATCCAGCAATCCCACTTCTGCATATATATCCAAAGGAAAGGAAGACAGGATATTGAAGAGATATCTGCACTCCCATGTTCACTGCAGCATTATTCACAGTAGCTAAGATATGGAAACACCCTAAGTGTCCATCAACAGATGAATGGGTAAAGAAGATGTGGTACATATATACAACGGAACATTATTCAGCTGTGAGCAAAAAGGAAGTCCTGCCATTTGTGACAATATGGATGGACTTTGAGGGCATTATGGTAGGTGAAATAAGCCAGACAGAGAAAGCCAAATACCGTATATATCACTTATATGTGGAACCTAAAAAAAGTCAAACTCAGAAACAGAGAGTAGAAAAGTGGTTGCCAGGTGTTGGGGGGTGGGGGAAATAGGGAGAGGTTGGTAAAAGGGTACAAACTTTCAGCTGTAAGATGGATAAGCTCTGAGGATCTAATGTGACTATAGTTGATAACACTGTATTGTATAATAGAAATTTACAAAGAGAGTAGAACTTATATGTTCTCAACAACAACAAAAAGATAAATATGTGAAGTGATGAATCTGTTAATTAACTAGATGAGGAGAATCCTTTCACAATGTGTATGTATATCAAGTCATCATGATATACACTTTAAATATCCTACAATTTTATTTGTTGGTTATATTCAATAAAGGTGAAAAAAATCTGCCATAAAATTTTGAAGCTGCTGCTAACACCCATGACAATAATTATTGGGACTCCTGAAAGGAGGGAAGGGTCAGTTTCAGCACTGGAGTTAGTCATCTGTGAGGGGTCAAATCGAAGATATTTATCAAGCACATAGTATGTTCCAAGTACAGGGCTCGATGCTGAGGGAAATAAAGTGGCTCGAAGTACAGCCAGGACCCCCAGAGGAGCTTATGGGTAGTGGGGACATAGGGAATTGAGGGGTCAAACCCACTTTCCTGGTTTCTAATATGGTAATATTGAGAAATTACTTGCCAGATGGCAGAGTTAGAGGAAGAAATGGGAGGAGAATCTGTGACTGGATGTGAGGAGACAGGAAATGGAGAGTCACAGGGAATAAAGAGGGGGTAGGGATGAGGGCTGACGTCAGCTGTTCATGGATGGAGAGCTCTCCATCCTGCCCACCAGGTCTGATTCCAACTTTGAGGGGAAAGCATATCATCCATCCTCTCTCCTGCTGGCACTAAGACCTTGGCTCCTTGGGGCAGTGGCTGACACAGGGTATCTCTCCCTCTTCCTGCACTCTCACCGTCCCTTCAGGAAAGCTGAGGCCCTAGAGCCTGTGTCTGCAGCTTGGCTTGTACCATTTTCTCACAGGTCGTGGACACACTTCTCACATTTTCTCCCATCTCTCACAGACTTTGTACCAGTCCTTACATTTTCTGTGCTTGAGCTGCGTGAGGCCATTTTGTGTCCCAGTTAGCAAGCCTGGAGAACTCTGATTTGGTAGATGATAGCACAAGTCATCTGGCCTGCGATGGTGGGTGAAATACCATCTGATTCAGAGCTTCTTTCGTGACTTCCTCCAGAACGGACTGCCTCATTCATGTCTCCAAAAATAAAAATAGCAAGGATTCAATCCCTACGCCTCACCTCTCCCTTGGGGATGCTGTGATTGAGTGACAGCTTTCCCAGCAAAATATCAAGGCAGGCACTTTGCTCCCTTTTAATCAGAATCTAGAAAAGGCAATACCTCGCATTGGAGCGTGAGTAATATTACTTACCATTCTCTGAACTTGGCTGCTTTCATCCCACGGGGTTAAGGGCTCAAGAGAACCCATTTGAGTCAACATTTTCAGCTGGGTCGTTTCATGTTGAGTTTTGTCTTCTCTCTTTTCTACACATCAGTCCTGCGGACAAGCTCCATCTTTAACAAAGGTGTGGTTAAGGCAGTGTTATGGAGGGAGGGATGGGGGTGGAACCATGGTGCCGGGATTCCATCAGTAAAGATCCGTTCTGTTGGATTCCTCTCACTGAGATCCTTTCCAAAGGTTCTTGAAAAAGAACATAAAGCTTTAGATAGGGCCACACAGATTCCGACTAAGGCTTGGCAAGGCTTGTTACTCCAGCTCAGAGGTATGGGGGTCAGGAAGCTCAGGGAACCATTTGGTCCTAGAGTTTGAGACAAGATCCAGAATCTAGGAAATTTGCATGTGACTGCAAGAGCGCCAGGCCCAGGAGTGCCTGCAGTCCTGCTCACACTGCTCATTTATCCCTGGGGTACTGTTTTCCCTCTTGGAGTATTGATGTTTGGAGAGTAGAATGGTGCTCACGACAGAGTGTGTATTAAAATTCAATTCCCTCCTCTTCCATTGAAAAGAACTCATCTCTGTTGTTCATGTACACCCCCAGAACATATTTGAATGTAAAATTCCAGGTCCCTGAAGATGCAGGAAGTAACCAGATTCTGCATAGATTGAGTGTGAATTCCCTTCTTAAGGGGACCCCAGAACAGGAAGTCACCCGCCTTTGAAGGAAGTGGGTCATGGCTGAAACCAGATGCTTGGCACCTTCTCTAAAAGCACAACTTGGCTTCCACCATTCATGACCCTTTTTAGTCACAAACACCAGCTGTCTTTCCTCTGCAATCAGCCCAGCCCCTTCCATCATCCTCACACCCATAGACTCAGGTCTGCCTGTGGCCTCTCACTGGTTCTATCATTGGACAGTCCCCAGAGGCAAAAGAGTAGTTTTCATGGTGACCCTGAGATCTACTCACTTAGAAGTAGATGCTTAGGGCTAGTTTTGGGCATAAATAGTAATTAGGCTTTTTATGGGATGTCCCCTCCCCCCATATTACACATTTCCTGTCTTCTCTCTCCTGCACTTACTGCTTTTATACCTCTAGGTCAGGGATGGCAAATGCATTCCATTTTGAGTGCCAGCTCTGATTAATTAGTAGGTACTGCCTGGACCACTCTGTTGAGATAGATTTTTTTTTTAAAAAGCTGCATGTGCATTCTGCAATTGTTAATGTCTGTCATGGAGACATCATTTGCCATCTTCTCCTTCGTCCATGAGTTTTGAGAAGGCAAAGACTGTGTCTTATTTAGCTCTAGATCTCTAATTATTAGCCTTCAGTAGTTTTTATAGTTGAACTGTGCCTGTGGCTACTGTGGAATCTTTAATCCCCAACTTGCTGTTTCTAGTTTGGCCCAAATTTCAGCTGTCACAGAGTGAGTGACAGTGTAATAGAAATGTATCATTTCAGTTCCGCAAGGCCTGAAGGTATGTACAAGACGAGAACCTGTAGAGAAAGAAAGAGCATGTGAGGAGTTTAGAAAAATTGAGAATGTGAAGAAGGAAAAGGAAGGATGTAGGGGAAGATGAGGGAATATGCCAGAAATCTTAGGACCAGCCAAAAAAAAGTAGAAGCATTCCAAAATACGCAGTGCCATGTGCTGTTAAAGAACTCTCTAGCACATACACATAAGGGCTATATACAGTAGTGTGCCACAGCAGGCTTGAACAGACTTGCAAGAGCTGATTGTTAAATTTTCAGGAATTTCGTGAGTCAGTTGACATCATGTTGGTAGCTTGAAATTGGCTATGGTGGGAGTATTTACGCCACAGAAATTGGCAAAGGCTCCAAACCAGGATGCTCCCCACCCAGAACCGATTGTCAAACATTCACCAGTGCATCACTGGGTATATGCCCCCAAACTCTGGGTGCAAAAAAGGCATGAAAGCATTAAGTGTCAGTCTATATATTATCCAAAATGGGCTCATCTGTCCTCAATTTTGAGCCTTGTCCATTCTGATAGATAGGCGGCACTGGAAATCTCTAGCTATTCTTCATGCCCAGTGGGTTGCTGACCTTTTCAGTATTCTGGGGTTTGATTGGCCAAATCATCAGAGGTTTACCCTGGCATTAGAGTGGAAGAATGGTGACCAGTCAAAACACAGACGGTGGAGAAGGTGAGCTGGGCACAAAGGGGCCTCTTGTTGGTTACAATACTGTGAATTAGGTATCGAGTTGCATTCCTGCAATGACATTTTGAAGGGAAAATGACACAAGAACCCACTCTTAGGTCATCTCAAAACATGGAATGCTTCTTAACTGAATTGGAATGAGATCTGGAGGACAGGCCCAAGCCCCCACTGGCAGGGTGCTGGCAGAGGAAACACCCGAGGTGGCTGAGATAAAAGGTTCTTCTCATTGCAGCTCAGAGGAATTTCTCAGTGTGGCCCTTTCCCCCCCTGCCTGACATGGTGTTGATGGCAGAGTCTTCTCAGGGACCCTGTCTGAGGAAAAGAGGCTTCAAGATTGCAGCAGCTGCGTTCTTCATGCCCTCAGGGCAGGAATCCACCTTCTTCACTGCTGGGGGCTGTTGACCATGTCATTGGGACACGAACTTTGTCTTGGTGGGAGGAGAGAACTGGGGGATGCTGATGGAGAGGGCGGGAAGATCCAGGGAGGATGCCTGATTTGGAGACCACTCCTTCATTATAAGCTGCTGGGAACAGTCCTAGAGGTGCCTCCTTAGCTGGACCTCAAGTTTGGAACCACTGCTGAGGTTCCAGGAGAAGGAGGACTGTCCTGCACATTGCAGTTGACTCAGGGCAGCAGGACTGTGTCAGGTAAAGGCAGGAGCCAGGCAAGCTCAGGAAGCAAACAGACAAAATAAACATGAGAAGGGATCAGTCTGTTGTCTCTCCAGAGAGGGGAGAGGAAAATATTTAAATAGCATTTGCTTACTTACAGCAGTGTTTTCCTAACCTCAGTGATTTTTGCGCACTAGCTCACGATTTTTGCCACCTCTCTTTTCCACCCATTTCCTTATTTATTTAATATTTGCCTTCAAAATAACTCACTTTTTTTTAAAACTCACCCTCATGTTAAAAATAGTATTGTTAAAGTCCCAGGTTTGATATGCCTGTTTGATTTTTTTTCTAATACACATTACTATAAACACAGGATTATTAATAGAAACTCTTCATCCATCCACCCCGGGAGTCATTGGGTGGCAACCGTGATGCATCTTGATGGGAATAGCGGTCTCCCTGAACACAGACGTCACTGGAATGAAGCCACAGAAGGCGCCTGCCTTTAGATTTCTGTCCTTCATCAATGCCTCCCCCTCACCTACCCAACTCACACACTCGTCAAAGCTCTCATTTGGCATCAGACACTTTTTTTTTTCCCTTTTAAAAGCCCTTGAACACAACGTGAACGAGAGTTAGAATGTCTGTTCTGTTAGATCAGGCGTTGGGTGGTGGTGGTTTGCTTCATTATTAGGAATGGAACCATTGCCTGTCTAATGCCATACAAGATGCTCCTCTGAAAACTGGATCTCTGGTGGGGATTATTCTAGAATAAGGCATTTCCCTCCATCTAAAGCATTTCATGTCAAGAATAAAGGTCATAAAATTAAGGAAGAAACATGCCAAGAAGTAATATGTATTTTCAGGTCATTCTTCTTCTGTCTGTGTTCTGTCCTCTGCCTCTTTTTCATGCTGGACCTGTATGTTCCTAACTCTTGATCCTTTTCTTGCTGTCTGTCTTCTCTTTATCCTACCCCAAAATTATAAATCTGTTTTCCATCTTTTAAAAAATTCATAATAAGGCACATTTCGTTGGTAGAAGCTTAAGCCCGATGTGCATTTTTTGGCAGCAAAAATGACTTTTGGAAGAGGGTTATAGGAAATATTTCCCAAACGTGAACACTATCCAACAGCTTTTAATGGCAGGCCTGGCTGCCTGATTGGATTATACTTCCACTAGGGGGCACTCTTCCCTTTACATGTCAAAAATTCTATTGCAATAGTAAAATAGAAATGCTGGTTTCCTTTTGGAAATAGATGCTATGAACACAGCTTTGAGGAGGAGAACATTAAGGATAGGAAGCCAGTTGCAAAAAACCCACTTGGTTTTAGCAGCAAATTCACCCAATATCATACACGTAATGTCAGTTAATAGTGGGGTTGGTAGCAGCTGTGACATTCCTAATGTAGTGACTTCCATGAGATCTTTTCCATTCCAGTTGTCAGCTAGCAAATGTCTTTCCCTAAATTCAATCTGGAGCCAAGGGATCCTTCTCAATAATGTCAGAGAGTACTGTCTGGGCCTATAATCTTTATAGGATTAATCCCAGGTTTGTTTTCACTTGTTTTACGCTGAGTAAAATATCAGCCATTACCTAGTCCTAACCCCACACAACAAGGACACAGGCATAGAGAGATGGAGCAGTTTGTCCAGACCACACAGCTCTCAGTGGAGGCAACAGGAAGATCTTCAGAGCTTGTGGCTCCCATTTCTTCAGTCCTTACATATCTGTCTTCCTTGCAAATGCCCTCTTCCAGCTTTCAATGGTGTCTTTTTTTTTTTTTGCTGGGCAAAATTCGCTCTGAGCTAACATCTGTTGCCAATATTCCTCTTTTTTTCTCCCCAAAGCCACAGTATATAGTTGTATATTCTAGTTGTAAGTCCTTCTAGTTCTTCTATGTGAGCCACCATCACAGCATGGCTACTGACAGATGAATGGTGTGGTTCTGCGCCCAGGAACTGAACCCTGGCCGCTGAAGCAGAGTGCACTGAACTTTAACTGCTAGGCCATCAGGGGTGGCTCTCAATGGTATCTTTTGTCAATGGGATTTTTAAAAAGTCTTTTGTAACTTGACAGGGTTCACTATAACTCAGACCTTGTAATATTTCACTTCAGACATTGGGTTACAGCAGCTTATTCATACCTGGGGTTATTGCAAATTTTTCTTGAATAATTCAAGATATTGAATTCTAATTAATGACTTTCTTAGGCTCTTGAAAAATGAGCCATCATGAATAGAGGAAAATGAAAGGGACTGTCCTGGCATCCAGAGACTCAGGTTTTCATCCAAGCTATCCTCTAAAGAACGAGTTACTTTGGGCAACATTGCTTATTCTGGTCTTTATGTCCTTTCCTGTAAGATCTAGCTAGCGGTAGAGCGACATTTAGTGAGCCAGTGACTTCATGTGCATTATCTTACTCCTCAAAATAGCCCTCTGAGGTAAGTACCATTGTCGTCATCCTCATTTTACAGAAAAGGAAACTGAGACTCAGAGAGGCCAAGTAATTTTCTCAGGATTGTACAGTGATGTGTAGCTGAGATAGACATTGGGCCTGGATCTCTTTAGTTTTGAAGCCTTTACTCTGAAGCACAGGATGAGGCCTTCATTCAATAAATATGCATTGAGAACCTTCCATGTGCTCGGCACGTCTTGCTGGCTCTAAAACTTGACATTCTCATTTCAAACCACAGGGAGAGTGCGAAAAGGAAATGGTTTAAGAAAAATGATATGGGAGCCGCCCGGTGGTGCAGCGGTTTAGTTCATGCTTGGCAGCCCAGGGTTCGCGAGTTCGGATCCCGGGTGCCCGCCGACGCACCGCCTGTCAGCCATGCCGTGGTGGCGTCCCATATAAAGTGGAGGAAGGTGGGCATGGATGTTAGCCCAGGGCCAGTCTTCCTCAGCAAAAAGGGGAGGATTGGCAACAGATGTTAGCTCAGGGCTGGTCTTCCCCACAAAAAAAAAAATAAATAAATAAAACTAAAAAAAAAAAATTAAAAAAAAAAAAGAAAAATGATATGATATTTGCAAGGCAGCATGGTTTTATCAGGGGATATGAGTTCATGTCCCTTTTCTCCCTCACGCTGTGCATGATTTTAAGCAGGTCACTTCACTTTTCCGGGGCTGTTCTCTCAACTGAAAAATGAGGGGGTTGAGATGAACTCCAGCCTCTCACCCCTGACGTGCTGTGTTCTCTGGCAGTGTGGCCTGACACCAAAATTCTTTCTTCTTGCTCTGGGTGGATCTCCAGCTCTCATGCACTCCCCCAAGTTTTCCAGTCTGAGTTCTGGATTATTTTGTTCCTTCCTCCTGCCCCTTGATTTCCTTATTGGGGAAGCCCTGCCCTGTTGCCTCCATCCGTCTGGAGCTCTGGTTCATACAGTGGAGCCACAAAGCAGAGGAGAATTAATAGAATCTTGCTTTCAGGCGTGTCAGCTGAGGCTTGCTCTGGAATTTAATAAGACTTGCCCACTGCCGGTGTTCACCACGGTGGAACCAGGCATTCAGGAATAGAATTCTGAACGAGCCCAGGTTAATCAAGTCAAGACAATGGAGCTTACGGGCAGTGTCACATTGAGTCTCTGAAGATCCCACTGATGTTGTCATCCTTTTCATCAAAATGATTGCAAATGTATTTCTAGACAGAATTGAGGGGCCCTGACTAAATCAAACTGCTGTCTTGGTCTTAATGTCCTGATTTGAAGTGCTTCGGCTTCCAGTCCACAGTTGCTTCTCAGCAGAGGTGCTTTATTATTGCTGATAACAACAACTGTGTGAATAAACAGAAAAGAGGTTCCTATTTCACGAGAGGAAAAAAAAAGAATCTCATTCAAACCAGGAGAGAATGAAAATTGCTCTTGTTCAGCAGCTTTACAATTCCTGCTGGAAATGAAGCTAAGTTTAAAAGCTTATCTTGATTTGACTCTTTTTCCCTCAAACCAGAATAGCATAGCTATTTAGCTTGAAGATTCATAGGAACTCATGTCAACTGATTAACAAAACACATACACGCAGGCACAGGCACACACATATCTTAATGTCCTCATTATATAAAATCCCAATCACCAAAAATTGACAAGACAAAAATTCCAGGACTCCAATAGACAATTGAGCAGAGGATATAGACAGATGGTTCACAAAGCAGGAAATGCAAATGGCAAGAAATCCTATGAAAAAATATTCAACACGCAAATAATAAAAGAAATCCAAACTAAGATGACAATGAGATACTGTGGTCGCTCAACAAATTAGTAAAGATTTTTTAAAAATTATGGCAAAAGCAGTCCTTGCTTTTGGGAACTGCGTTCCTGGAAAATACATATGAAATCCGAATATATAAAAGCCTGACAATAGCCTCACATGATTTAAGGGGCTGCTATTAGCCGAGAGTTAGTATTATTGAGCTCTCTGAGAACAGAACCTTCCTTGATCTCTCTCTCTGCCATTGTACTGTGGTCCCCGCCCCCCCATCAGTGTTACCATCTGTGAAGTGGACTGCACGATCAGGAGGCACAGTCCTAGCCTTCGCTGTGAAAACTGTGCAAATCCACCAGTCTCTTTGTTTTTTAAGTTCCTCTTTGGTAGAAAGTTGTATTCAGATTCTTAAATGCCACAGTTCTCCCACAGTACTGTTCTTCTTTGCCGCAAACTTTTAGGTCCTCACTAATGAATATGCAGCAACATAATGAGTATTAGATATGGAGTGTCCTTAAGAGCATCCAATCCAGATGGTGATTTTATTTTTTTTTATGATAATTATTTTTCCTCCCCAAAGGCCCAGTGCGTGGTTGTATATCCTAGTTGGAAGTCCTTCTAGTTTTTCTGTGTGAGCCGCCACCACAGCATGGGAACTGACAGACGGGTGGTGTAGTGCTGAGACCAGGAAATGAACCCAGGCCACCGAAGTGGTGAGCGCACCGAGCTTTAACTCCTAGACCATCAGGGCTGGCTCCAGATGGTGATTTGACAGTGGAAGAGAGTGAAGCTCACAAATCCTGAAGGTGGGGGGCCGAGCTCTTTTTACTGTAAACGTTTTTCTTTGGGGTGAAGGTCAACATCCAAGTGGCACCTGCTTATTGCCCTTGTTAGAAGACTTGTGTGCTTGACCACTGGCTTTGCAGGTTAGAGCTGTGGCCTCCCAAGTGTGTAACACAGAATGATCCACTTGAGTGAGCGAAAAATGTATTTGAATTACTGCTCTCTCCCTTCTCTTGTCCTTTTTAAATTTCCATTTTTAGTACTGTTCTGATGTGCAGGTCAGTATAGTGGTTTATTTATTAGGGATGTGTGATCAAAATTGCTTTGCTGGTAGGATACTGTTATCAAAAAGTTTGCAGACAACTGGATCAGAGAGAGGTGCTAAGTGTCAAATCCTGTGCAATTTGGGAAGCAGGGCCTTTAGAATTAAGGACGAAGCAAGGCAGGCTGTGGTCATAAGGGAGTGGCCAGCAGAGTTCCGAGTGGAGGGCAGGGATCATCTGCTCACCAAAGAGGCCATGTTGATACTAAAGCACTTGGAACATTCAGGTGAATCACAAGGACACGCTGGGAAAGAATCCAATATTTTTGAAGGCCATCTTGCCAGAAAAGACCATTTGTGATTGCTTGGGTCATGGCCAGGCACCACGGAACCAAGATTCCAGGAATCACCTCACTATGGCATGCCAAGCCAAGGGTCTCATTGAGATGGTGTCAGTTGGGAGTCAATGGCAGGGAAGCCAAAACCAGCTAAGGGGTGTGGAAATAAAAGCACCCATGGAATCCAGCTGAGACTCAAGGGACAGAGAAGTGGCCTGGAGAATTTAGCAGGCTTGTCAGAGTGAAAGCAGGTGTCATCAGGGGTCTGAAAGTAAATCCATATGCCAGATAGAGATGTGCATGGTGGAGGAGAAGGGGAGTCAGAACTTGATATTTGGAATGCGTTTGTGTAGTCTTGGCCCCACTAAACTAGGTATTGGGAAGATCCAGTGGCAGGGCTCTGAGCTTCATGTATGTCCCATTTAAGGACCACAAACTTGGGACAATCAGCTCACAAGTTCATGCCTTTGTTCAAAAGGAGAACCCTGGGAAAAAAGCATAGACATATCAGGCCAATTTATAATCTCTGCTGGATAAGGAACCCCAATAGCTTTCCAAGTATTTCTGGGTGTCCCAACAGCTTCTTTCATTTGTGCATATATCTCATGTGCTTATGCTCTGGCCTCCTTGTGAGAGGTTAGTACTCCAGAACCATCTTGGGACACACCACTGTTCCCACTTCAGTATTTCTTAATGGAGATAAGGGGTGTGCACACTCACAAAAAGCTGCGAGCCAAGTGGAAATCAAACTGCCAGCTTCAGTAATGGGCAGGTGCCAACTAACCCCCAAAGCATAGGGCTTTCTGGGGAAGCTGGAGTGGAGAAAGTGGCTTGGACCTGAGGACAAAGGAGGCTCCTCCTGCATCTCTAATTACAGAACTTGAGCCTGCCTGTCCGTCTAGACTGTCACCTACCCGAGGACAGGGGTAGTGCAGGGGACAGGAATAGCATCCAGCGCTCTGCTGTGGACATACGAACCTGCTAGATGCCAACTGAGTCACATCTCATTTTACTTAGTACCGAAACTCTAACATCTGCTCTAGCACACTAGAATTTAAAGGAAGAGATGAATTGAATTTAGAGCTGATTTCCTGTAAAAACGTTTATAGGAACTATAAAATTTCCTAAGTATCTGGAAATGTTATTTTTGTTTAGTTTTGTTTTCTTTTGTTTTTATTAAATATTTTATTTTGAGATAATTATAGATTCACAGTCAATTGTAAGAAGTAATACAGAGAGATCTTTGTACCTCTATGGAGTCCCCCCAGTGGTGACATTTTGCCAATTTTGACAATTTGCCAGACATTTTGCACTTTTTCACTCCAGGATATTGATGTTGATACCATCAAGATCCAGAACGTTTCCATCACTATAAGGATCCCTCATGTTGCCCTTTTAAAGCCACGTCCACTTCCCTCCTGCCCCCATCCCTTCCTCAATCCCTGGCAACCACTGCTTTCCATCCCTATAACTTTGTCATTTCAGGAATGTTATATAACTTGCAACTAGTAGATAAGTCCTAGAGATGTAATGCACAGTATAGCGAATATAGACAACAATATTGTATTATAATGATCAAACTTGCTAAGAGACTAGATCTGAATATTCCCACCACAAAAAAGAAATGATAATTTAGTGACGTGATAGAGGTGTTGGTTAACACTGTGGTGGTAATTGTATTGCAATATATATATATATATATATATATGTACCAAATCAACATGTTGTACACCTTAAATGCTTGACAATGCTATATGTCAAATATATTTCAATTAAAAAATGCAAAAAAAAAAGAGAGAGAATTTGGCAACAGGCCCGGTGGCATAGCAGTTAAGTTTGCACATTCCATTTTGGTGACCCAGGGTTCGCCAGTTTGGATCCCAGGTGCAGACCTACTCACCGCTCATCCAGCCATGCTGAGGTGGTGTCCCACATAGAAGAGCCACAACTCTACAACTATGATACACAACTATGTACTGGGGCTTTGTAGAGAAGAAAGAAAAAAAAAGAGGAAGATTGACAACAGATGTTAGTGCAGGGCCAATCTTCCTCAAAAAAAAAAATGTGTGGAATAGTATTTCTAAGAAAAAAAAAGAGAGAGAGAATGTAACCTTTTGGGATTATCTTTTTTCTAACAGCAATTATTCTTTGAAGATTCTTCCAGGTTGTTGTGTGTATCAATAGTTGGTTCATTTTTATTCTGAATAGTATTCCATGGTATGGGTACACCACAGTTTGTTCAACTCTTTACTTGTTGAAGGACATCTAGGTTGTTTCCAGTTTAGACTATTACAGAGATGCTGTAAACATTAGTGTACAGGTTTTTGTGTGAATATAAGTTTTTATTTCTCTAGGATAAATGCCCAGGGAGACAATTGTTCGGTCATATGGTAATTGCATGTTTAGTTTTTAAGGAAACTACAAAACTGTTTGCTAGAGTGGCTGTACCATTTTCCATCCCCCCCAAACAATATATGAGTGAGCCTCACCACCACTTGTTGTCATTCTTTTTGTTTTAGCCATTCTGAAAGGTGTGTAGTGATATTTAAATGAGTTTTTAATTTATGTTTCCTTAATGGTTAATAATGTTGAACATCTTCTTGTATGCTTATCTGCCATCTGTACATCTTCTTCAGTGAAATGTCTCTTCATGTCTTTTGCCCATTTTTTAGTTAGATTGTTTGTTTTTTCAATGTTAAGTTTTGAGAGCTCTTTATTTATTCTAGATGTTGGTTCTTTGCAGATATGTGATTTGCAAATATTTTCTCCTGGTCTATAGCTTGTCTTTTCATGCTCTTTACAAGGTCTTTCACAGAGCAAAAGTTTTTAATTGTGATGAAGTCCAATTTATCAATTTTTCCTTTTATGGACCTCACTTTTGCTGTGAATTCCATCAACTTTTTTGCCTACCCCTAGATCCTGAAGATTTTTTTTCCTATGATTTCTTCTAAAAGTTTTGTAGTTTTACATTTTATATTAAGTCATGATCTATACTGAGTTAAATTTTTTATAAAGTGACTTAGGTCAATATCCTTTTTTTCTGTTTTTGCTTGCAGATATCCAATTGCTCTAGCACCATTTGCTGAAAAGGCTGTTTTCCTCCACTGAATTGCTTTTGCACTTTGTCAGAAGTCAGTTGGGCATATTCATGTGGGTCTACTTCTGGGTGCTCCCTTCTGTTCCATTGACCTATGTATCCATCCTTCCGCCAACACCAAACAGTCTTGTAAGTTGTAACATCAGATAGATTAATTCCTTTCACTTTGTTCTTTTTCAAAATTGTTTAAGCTATTGTAATTCTTTTGCCTTTCCATATAATCTTGACTAATCTTGTTTATATCTGCAAAAAAATCTTGCTGGGATTTTGATAGGAATTTCATTATGCCTGTATATCAACTTGGGGAGGACCCATCTTTATTATGTTGCATCTTCCAAAACATGAACGTGGTTTATCTCTCCATTTATTTAGATCTTTGATTGCTTTCATTGGCTTTTTGTAGTTTTCAGCATACAAGTCCTATACATATATTATTAGATTTATACTCGTATTAGTTTGCTAATAGGGCTGTTGTAACAAAGTACCATAAATTGGGTGGCTTAAACAAGAGAAATTTATTGTCTCACAGTTCTGGGGGCTGGAAATCTGAAAACCAGATTTTAGCAGAGTTGTTTCCTTCTAAGGGCTGTGAGAGAAGCATCTGTTCCCAGCCTCTCTCCTTGGCTTGTAGATGGCTGTCTTCTCCCTGCGTCTCTTCACATTGTCTTCTGTCTATGTATGTCTGTCTCTGTGTCCAAATTTCCCTCTTTCACAAGGACTGCAGTCATATTGGATTAGGGCCCACCCTAATGACCTCATTTTAACTTGATTGACTCTGTAAAGACATTATCTCCAAATAAGGTCACATTCTGAGGTACTGAGGGTTGGGACTCCAATATATCTTTTTTAAGAGGACCCAGTTCAACCCATAACAACACCTAAGTGTTTTGTTTTTATTTTTTGAAGTGATTGTAACTGAATTTGTATTTTTATTTTGGTATCCACATCTTCATTGCTAGACTTCCACTTTAATCAATGGATTATTTAGAAGACAGTTGTTAAGTTTTTAAGAGTTTGGAGATTTTCCTGTAATCTTCTGTTATTGACTGATAGTTTGAATCTATTATGGTCAAAAAACATACTCTGTATGATTTAAATTCTTTTAAATTTGTTGAGATTTGTTTTATGGCCCAGGTTATGGCCTCTCTTGGCATATGTTCTGTGGACACTTGAAAAGAATGTGTATTCTGCTTTAGTTGGGTGGAGTGTTCTATGAATGGTGATTAGATCCTATTTGGTGGTAGTGTTGAATTCTTCTATATTCCTGCTAATTTTCTGTCTAGTTCTATCAATCGTTGAGTCTCCAAGTATGATTGGAGACTTTGTGGCTTTGCCTAATTCACTTCTATAAGTTTTTGTTTGACGTATTTTGCAGGCCTGTTGTTTGGTGCATACAAATTTAGGATTGCTCTGTTTTCTTGGTGGAATGACCTTTTATCATAAGGTCCCTCTCTGTCTCTGATAATTTTCTTTGCTCTGAAGTCTCTTTTATATTAATGTAGACACTCATTTTGGTTAATGTTTGCATGATATCTTTTTCCATCTGTTTACTTTCAACCTGCTTATATATATGAAGTGAGTTTCTTGTAGATGGTATATAATTGGGGTTTTTCTTTTTAATCCACTTGGCCAATCTTTGTCTTTAATTAGTATATTTAGCCCATTTACATTTGATGTAATTATTGACATGTTAGGGCTTATGTATGCCATTTATTTTTTCATTTTCTTTCCAATTCTTCCTGTTTTTTGATTCTCTATTTGCTTTTTCCTGCTTTCTGTGGTTATTTGAACATTTTTTAAAAATTCCATTTTGATTTACTTATACTGTTTTTGAGTCTGTCTCTTTGTATAGATTTTTTAGTGGTTTTGCTCTAGGTATTACATTATATATACATAGCTTATTGGAGTCTACTGGTGTTGTCACTTTTCCTATTCAAGTGAAGTAGAGAAGCTTTCTTTCCCTTTGTGTCCCTTTACCCTTCCCTACTTAGAATGTAATTGTCTGAAATATTTCTTCTATGTACATTTAGAACCACAACAGATGGTATTATAATTTATGCTTCAACCCTCAAATGTCATTATTTTACATTTCTTCTTCAAGAGAAGAAGAAAAATCTATTGCATTTACCTGTATTTTTGCTTTCTGTGTTCTTTCTTCCTTCATGATGTTCCAAAATTGCTTATTTTATTGTTTTCTTTCTGTTTTGATAACTTTCTTCAGCATTCTTTTAAGGTAGGTCTGCTGGTGACAAATTCTATTAGTTTTCCTATTCTGAGTCTGTCTTGATTTCTCTTTCACTCCTGAAGTATATTTTCACTGGATGTAAGATTCTGGGTTGACAGTTCCTTTCTCCCTTCTGGCCTCCTTGGCTTCTGATGGGAAATCTACTTTTATTCAAATTGTTTTCATCCTATAGGTAAGGTGTCATTTCTCTATGGGTGCTTTCAAGATATTTTCTTTGTCTTTAGTTTCCAAAAATTTGACTATGATGTGTCTTAGAGTGGATTTCTTTGGGTATATCTTGTTTAGGATTTGCTTAGCTTATTGAAACCGTGTAGATTTATACCTTTTGGTAAATTTGGGAAGTTTTCAGACGTTATTTCTTCAAGTACTTTTTCAGCTCTGTTCTCTTCCTCCTCTCCTTCCAGGACTCTGATGACACAAATGTTAGATCGTTTGTTATAGTTCCATAGGTTTCTGAAGCTCTGTTTGTTTGTTTTTCCAGTTTATTCTCTCTGTTGTTCAGAATGAGTTATTTCTGTTGTTCTAACTTTAAGTTCACTGATTCTTTCCTCTGTCTCCTCCATTCTGCTTTTGACCCCAACTGTAGCATTTTAAAATTTCACTTACTGTATTTTTCAGTTCTAAAATTTCCATTTGGTTTTTCTTTATATTTTCTATTTCCTTGCCAAGTCTTTATATTTCTTTATTGAGACTTCCTATATTTCCATTTGTTTCAATTGTGTTCATAATTGCTCATCGTAGCATTTTTATGATGGCTGCTTAAAATCTTTATTGGATAATTCTAACATTTCTGTTCTCTTGATGTTGATGTCTATTCATTGTCTCTTTTCACTCAGAAATCTTCCTGGGTTTTGGTATGACTGATTCTTCTATTGAAACCTAGACATTTTGGACATTATGTTATGAGGCTGGATCCTATGAAAGCTTTCTGTCTTAGCTGTCTTTCTTTGACACTGCTCAGGCAGGGGAAGCAAGAGGTGCTGCCTTATTACTGCCAGGTGCGGGTAGAAGTCTAAGTTCTCCCCTTGTTTTTGACTGACACCCATGAGAGCAGACTCCTCTTTATTGCTGCACAGGGGTGGGACTTCTGGCTACCCATCAGGCCTCCACTGATACCCCTCTGGCTGGGAGAAGTAGGAATGCCTTATTTCTGTTCCCCATGTGACCTCTATTGACATCACCAGGTGGGGATAGTCTTGTTACTGCTTGGCGGTAGTGAAAGTTCTGACCTTCCAGTAGGCCTCCTTTGACATCACTCCAGCAGGAGGAGGGAGGAGTCCTCGTTACTGCCAAGTGGGAGTGAAAGTCCAGGCCTCCACATGGTCTCTCTTGATACTGTTAGGGGAGAGAACTCATTACTGCCTGGCAGAGATGAACATCCCAGCTCCCCACTCGGTCTTCTCTGACACCATCTGCTGGGGCTGTCGGGATGCCTCATTACACCCTTGCCAGAGTGGAAGTCCAGCCTCTCCTCTTGGCCTTTGCTGCATGGGTGTTGGTGGGGCCACAATTATTTCTGAGGTGTTTGGTTGGAGTAGAGTGGTTATTGTCTAAAAATTCTCTGTCTTGCTAGGCTGCCCCTTTCCTTGTCCTTTGGCTAGAGAGAGCAGCCTTTTGTTGGAGCTTTTTTTAATCTGCACTTGTGGCTGTTTCAGGGTCACTGGCTTCTTTAGTTCTGAGTTTGGGATATATGAAGCAAACAAAAAACCCAGGGGACTCACCATCTTATTGTTGCTTGGGTCCTGAGGTCCCTAGCTGGTCTGCCTTCTTCCCTGCAACTTTCAGAGTCTTATGTTTGTTTTATGTACAATGGCCAGGCTTCATGGTCATACTTAGTGAGAGGAGTAATGTAACATATGTCTACTCCATTTTCTGAGAAATGGGAGTTCTTGAAATCACTTTTTAAGTCATGTCTTTAAGCGGAAGAATACAATGAAGAAGTTAGTGGGGCTAGGATGTAGGGCAAAGAAAAAGTGAACAACAGCAACAAAAAGGTACAAGCAAGCAGCCAGACTTTGAGTCTACTGATAGGGATCAGCACAAGCTCACGAGGATGCAGCCCACCTAAGGGCATGCTTGGCCTATCATCTATGGAAGGCACAGAAAATCTGGTGGCAGGTGCAGTTCTTTACCTGATATGTTTCATTTATGAGATTTATCCTCCTCTTCCACGGTTTGTTTAATATCTTTCTCCCACCAGATGGTAAATGCCATGAGGGCAGGAGCAGTGCCTACTCGGTTAACCACTGTAGCAGATCTTTTGTAGGTTCTTCCTCTGTCTTTCTGTCTATCTGTGTTGAGTTGAAATTAAATCAAAGAGTTTATAATCTTGTAGTACATGCTTTTAAATACATATTTTAAGGTACAATTCTTTAGTAACTATCATTCATATAAAGATTCTTAATCTTTTCTACTTTTTTTTGTGTGTGTGAGGAAGACTAGCCCTGAGCTAACATCCGTTGCCAATCCTCCTCTTTTTTGCTGAGGAAGACTGGCCCTAGGCTAACACCCGTGCCCATCTTCCTCTATTTTATATGGGACACCGCCCCAGCATGGCTTGACAAGCGGTGTGTCTGTCGGTGCCCAGGATCCTAACCTGTGAACCCCAGGCCGCTGAAGCTGAGCACACGAACTTAACCAGTGTGCCACCAGGCTGGCCCCAATCTTTTCTACTTTTTCTCTTCCAGTCTCAAAGGGAAAATCCTCAACTCTTTTCTCACTTTAGGCTTGTACACAACTATCTTCAGCTTTGCTTAGAGCTCAGATCTCTTAACTCCCTTCATGGCTATGCACTGCCTCCACCAACACGAGTTCTTAGTTCAACAGCCTCAGAGAGAATTGGACTCTAGATTAGAGGGAACTTAGCCCCCACTCCCGGTCTTCTTTCTCTTCTTCCTGCTTTCGTGGATCTTCTAACTATGTGGCCAAAGAAGGCCGTGTATGGTTGTGGCTTTGAGACTTCAGGCTAACACTTATTTTTCTGGATTTTCCCACTTAGAAATATGATACATTTTTTCTCTTCTTAAAGAGTGAATAGTTTCCCTCTATCTGGGTATCTTCAGCTGTTATCTGCCCCTGGAAGCCTAAATGTGATAATATTCTCCTGTCATTTCTAGTTGTCTCAGGTTTCTGCAAATTTCATAGTGGGTTACTGATAGACAATCTCCTTCTTCCAATTAGATCTCTATATCAGAGTGTAGCTTTTAAAATAACAGTGAAATAGAGTGTGTTTTACTTACGTTAATTCTTAGCTCCTCGGGGTTTATTTAAGGCATTCAAGGCATGGTTCTGGCAAGGCTGCCACACACCAGGGCACTGCTCATTTTACATCGGCTGATTAGAAGGGCAGCCCAGATGGCATTAATGATATGTTGTAAGCCTGAAAAATCCTGATAACTAATGAAGCATTTCTTTAAAATTTTGTTTCATTTTAACGAAATTCAACACACTGAAACTCTACCTCATGGAAAACATATCTTAGAGAGTGATTTAACATTAAGACTTTTTGGGGGGACTATTGAACTTTTCCAATCCATTACACTGATTTCCATCAGATCTTCCTCTTCTTGCACAATCTCTGTTTCAACTGTAGCATAGCACCAGGCACTTATGAATACTTGGTAAATGTAAAGTGAACAAATAAATGGCAGGAATACATGAATGAATAAATAATGAATGAATGAATGCATAAGAGAAGTAATGGCCAAATGAATAAATTACACACCATGTGCGTCTGCCTATCATAGCTTCCAATTTCTGTGTTAAGGACAAATCATTTCAGGCCCAGAGGGTGATTGTTGGATTACACTAGATAAGAATATTAAACAAGCAACTGCTAAGTTGGTCGTCTATTCCCTGCCAGACACCATACACAGAATTTTTATGACAATTGACTTCTTCATGAATGCTTTGCTGAAAGTTTCCTTTAAAGAATAGTTCTATATCCTGAATAAAAAATAACAACCAAAATGACAATGCATTCTAAATCATCGATTTCCAAGCCATATTCTATAAATCACATACTCTAGATGAGGCAGAGCCTGGTGCAGGCACTGGGCATGGAGTGATGAAGAAGATAAACAATGGCTCTAGATGAATGGATACAGAAGACGTGATATATATATCACGTCTATATATACGATGCAATATTATTCAGCCATAAAAAGAAGGAAATTCTGCCATTTACAACATGGGTGGACCTAGAGGGCATTATGATGAGTGAAATAAGTCAGACAGAGAAAGACAAATGCTGTATGATTTCACTTATGCCAAATCTAAAAAACAAAACAAATGAACAAACACAACAAAACGGAAACAGACTAATAGACACAGTTTCTATGGTGGTTACCATAGGGAGGAGGGGTTGGGGGGCAGGCAAAATAGGTGAAGGGGATTAAGAAGTACAAACTTCCAGTTATAAAATAAATAAGTCATAGGAATGCAATGTACAGCATAGGGAATAAAGTCAACAATATTGTAATAACTTTGTATGATGACAAATGATAACTAGACTTATTATGGTGATCATTTTGTAATGTATATAAATATCAAACTGCTATGATGCACACCTGAAACTAATAAGAAATGTTGTATATCAATTATACTGCAATAGAAACAATGGCTCTGGTGTCATGAAACTTATATTCTAGGGAGGGAGACAAACCAAAAGAAGTAAATAGTAGTAGGTTGTGATGAATGCTAGGAAAGAGCCGAACAGGGTTCTGGGACCTAGACTAACAGAGGACCTACTTTAGATTGAGTATCTCCGAGGAGGAGACATTTAAGCTGAAAAGCTTCATTTTCAATTGGGTCACAGGGGACATCATGTTTAACCTTTCGAAGTTCCACTTCGATGGCATTTGCTAGACTTAACATTACACATCTTCCACTCACAGTGGTCCCACTGGACACTAGTCAACACTCTGTGGAAGGTATTGTCTTTCCAAAATATGTCTACTCTGCTCCATTACATTTCTGCCATTTTCTCTTGAGAAACAGTCCATGAGTTATACATACACCTCCTTGGGGGGATAATTCTGCTTCTCATTAATGGGAAGCTTCACTTGAAATCTTAGTAGTTATTGAGTAACTGCCACCTATTGACTCCTCATATAAATTGTTAGTTATAAATTAACTTGAGGGCACCTTTTCAATCCACATAAATACGAAGAAAAACACACAGACCATGGGCTTTGCCCACTGAATGCAGCAGTAGATTTATTCATAATGTAAACAGCGGGGCAAATCAGAGGGACTGAGGAGGTGGACCCAAGGGGTATTGGGTCTCTCAATTAAAGTGTGTTATTTCTTCCTTTTCCTTGATTTTGCCTTTGGCCTGAGATTGAATGAACGGGATGCCTGTGCTCAGAAAGATGCTTGAACTCTCTCTGCCCACTTAACATGCGTTAGCAAAAAGAGAGAGCTGAAATGAGAAGTGGAGATGGTAGCATAGGTGTAAAGCCAATATAAAATTTTTCTGGTTCGATGAACTTTTTAAAACAAATTGCGAAACTATAAATGTCAGAAAATTGTCTTTTTGCTAAGTATCTAGGTGGTAAACATCAATGTATACACATATATAGATAGTTATGCAAATAACCATGAACATATATGTTCATGTTACATAGGTGCTGTTGACCAACCATTGTGTTTGCATAGATGCTTGCCCTTGGGGCTGAGAGCCAAAAACGATTAGCTCTTGTCATGGGAAAAACAATTTTAAAGCTCATTAATTATGTCTAAAATTTACATTTTTATTTTTACTCCAAGGCTTGATTGCAGTCTATTAATAAATGAAAATGTGCTTGCATTTTTAAGTACTTCTGGATTTCACAAGCTTTGTTTTCGAAGAGGGCAAAGCTCAGTCAACACTTTAATTTACTAAGGAAATTGTCAGGGGAAAAGGCTTTATTAAATAAAGAAATTGTTTTTGAAGAAATAGTTGGAGTTGAACAAATGTACTTAATGCCTACTGAGGCCTTTTTCTTTTTAATTTATGCTTTTATCAAAGTAAAAGAGAGAGTTTTAAAAAAATCAAAAAACACAGCAAAGCATATGAAGCAAAAACCAGTACATTATCCCACCACTCCCCACTCCTGAATCATTTAATGTCTAAATTTTTCTCTTGAATTTATATCTATATTATACATACTTATAGTGTTAAAAATTTTTTTCCAATTTTAGGAATTAGGTATTGAATTCAAAATAAAGACAGATTTACTTTTTCCTTTACAATCTTTACACCTTTTATCCCTTATTCCTGGTTTATTTCACTGGTTGAGACTTCCTCTATGATGTTGAAAGGACCTTGTCTTGTTCTTGATCTTAGGGGTGAAATGTTCACTCCCTCATCATGAAGTGTCATGTCAACTGTAGAGCTTTGTAGATTCCCTTTATCAAGTTGAGGAAGTTCCCCTCTATTCCTAGTTTGCTGAGTTGTGTTTGATTTGTTCGTTTTCGTCATGAATAGGTATTGAATTTTGTCAATTTTTTTTCTGCATCCATTAAGATGATCATATGGTTCTTCTATTTCAGTCTGTTGATATGGCAAATTGCATTGATTAATTTTAGAATGTTAAACTAACCGTTGGGCCATGGTGTATGATTCTTTTCAAGTATTTTGGATTTGAGTTGTTCATATTCTGAAAGAATTCTCTGTGTCTATGTTCATACAATGTTGGTCTTTAATTTTCTTTCCAGGAAATATCTTTACCAGGTTTTGGTATCAGGATTGTGCTAGTCTTATAAACTATGTTGGGGCGTATTCCTGTCTTCTCTAATTTCTGAAGTAATTTGTATAAGATTGCTACTATTTCTTATTTAAATGTTTGATAGAATTCACCAATGAAGCCATTTGAGTCTAGAGGTTGTGAAGAGATATTTTATTATAAACCCAATTTATTTAAGTTATAGGATTATTTATAGTTTTTCTTTCTTCTAGTTTCCCTTTTGGTTAGCTGTGGTTTTCAAGAAATTTGTTATTTTCCTCTAGTCAATGAAATTATTGGTATAAAATTATTCCTAATATCCCCTTATTAACCTCTAAATATCTGTAGAAATTGTAGTAATTCCTCTTTTTCATTCCTAATATTGGTAAATTGTTCTTTCTCTTTTTTTCTTGACTAGTTTAGCTAAGAGTTTAGCAATTGTATTAACTTTTCAAGAAAACAGCTATTTACTTTGCTGCTTTTTCTCCACTGTCTATTGATTTTCTATCTCATTGATTTCTATTTATTATTTCCCCTCTTCTCCTTACTTTGGACTTAATTTGTTCTTTTTAGTCTAGTTTCCTGTGGTGGGAGCTCAGAACATGGAGTTTACATTTTTCTAATATAAGCATCTAAAGCTATAAATTCCCCTTTAAACACTGCTTTAGGTGCATCCCACCAATTTTATGTTTTCATCATATTACAAAATACTTTCTAATTTCCTGTTTTATTTTGTCTTTGACCCACAGGTTATTTAGAAGTGTGTTATTTTGTTTCCAAATAATTGGGGATTTTTCCAGACATATTTCATTATTGATTTCTACTTTAATTCCATTGTGGTTAGAGAACATACTTGTATGATTTGAATCTTTTACATTTACTGAAATTTGTTTCATGGCCTCAAATGTGGTTTGTCTTGGTAAAGGTTCCGTGTGTATTTGAACACAATGTGTGTTCTACTGTTGGGTGGAGTGTTTTGTAAATTTCAGTTAGGCCTTGGTTGATATCGTTGTTCAAGTCTTCTCTGTCCTTACTGATCTTCTGTCTACTTGTTCTGTCACTTTTTGAGAGACAAGGGTTGATATCGACTATCGTTACAGATTTGTCTATTCCTTCTTGAAGTTGTATCAGTTTTTGCTTCATATGCGCAGAAACTCTGTTATTAAGCACATAAACATTTGGTAATGATATATCATCTCAATGAATTCAGTCCTTAATCATTATAAAGTGACATTTTATATTCCTGGGTAATAATTCTGTGCTCTGAAATCGATTTCACCTGATCTGAATATGACCACTCCAGCTTTCTTTTGATCAGTGTTAGCGTGGGTATCTTTTCTCAGCCTTTTACTGTTAGCCTATGTGAGTCTTTACATTTAAAATGGGGTTCTCATTCGCCATCCCCAGCCTTCAGCAGCTGCTATCTTGCTCTTGGGGGAGACTTGCATGCCTCAGAGGCAATTTCCTTCAGTGCTCCTGCCTTGCCTTCAACTGGGAATCTTCAGAATTCTAGTCTATTATGGCAGCCCACTCATGACCATTCATTATTAACAGTTCAGCTGACTTTTCCCTCCTGTTTTGGGTGGGTTACCTCTTCTGATGCTCTATCGGGAATGAAAGCAGGCATAAGTCACTTCCCTTCTGTAAAGGGCTCATTACTTTCTGGATTTTAGTTTGTTCAGACTTCCCTGTATTCTCAGCTCTCTAACGTGTTCAGTAAATCTATGATTTCATAGCTTATCCAGCTTGTTTCATTGTTAGGTTGATGCAACGGTCTCTTACAACTTTCTACGTCCTAACCAGAAGTCAAAGCTTGAAGTTTCGTTATGGAAAGAGGAGAACTTTATTTTCCACTATCTTGCAATCCTCACTGCTCTTAAAGTACACACCTCCTTCCAGCTTTCCTATATAGGTCTAACAAATTTTTTTTTGGTTGAATCAATATTTATGCTCACATCATTTTAACTGTATAACTATTGCTCATTACTGAATGACAATTACTTCCTTATACCTGTTTGTTTCTCCTGGACTTAATGATTAGTGATAGGAATACAGAAAGTTCAGTAATTTAAAAACAAGAGCCCAGATTCTCATAGGGTCTTATAAACTCTTTATCAGAATTGCAAAAACCTACTAAGTCTTATTATTTTCTACATGCTCAAACACATCAAGAATCCTGTTGGTTCCATTTTCTCCTTTCCTTCTGGAGCCTGCTGTACTGTTCTATTCCGGAATGGTTGTGCCATGCCCAATACACAGCTGACAACCTGGGACTTCAGCTCACTTCATCCCACACTGAATCTTTTGTTGCCTCAATTCTTTGTCTTCTTTCTTCTTGGTCATTCTCTTGTTTTGGTGCAGCTTAGCCACAGTAGCTGCTTGAGAAACAGAGTGTGGGAGGTAAATTTTTCAAGTCCTTGCATATTTGAAAATGTTGTTAGTTGATAGCTTGACTGACTACAGAATTCTAATTTAGAAATCATTATCCCTCTGAATTTTGAAGAAATGTCTCCTTTGCTTTCTAGCATTGCTAGAAATATTACTGTGGAAAAGCCCCATTCCACGCCAAGACCTGTTTTTCTTTTTTCCTCTTTTGAAGCTTTTAGGATCCTCTCTATCTGCAAATTTCTGAAGTTTTGTGATGAAATGACTTGGTGAACCTTTTTCATGGGCAATTTTTATCTGGAAACCCATATTTTTCAGTTCCTGATTTATTCTTTTATTATTTTCTTCATACTTGCCTCTTTTAATTTTTTCTGTTTCCTTCTGTAACACTTACATTTGGTTGTTGGACCAGCTTTTCAGTTTCAATTCCCTTCTTTTACATCTCTTGGTGTGATCTCACCATTCATTCATTGTACAGACTTTTGCTTAATCCTTTGTTTTTCCTCTCTCCTTACTCAGCTGTCCTGATGACCCAAAGTTCAGAGTCTCTCTGGATCAGTTACTCAGGAGGGTAAGCCTCCTGTCACCTCATGGGTTGGGGGAGGGGATGCTACCTGAATACACAGGGTGAGTGAGGGGATCTGAAGGCCTAATTTTCTTTCTTTTTTTTTTTTTGTGAGGAAGACCAGCCCTTAGCTAACATCCGTCACCAATCCTCCTCCTTTTGCTGAGGAAGACTGGCCCTGAGCTAACATCATGCCCATCTTCCTCTACTTTATATGGGACGCCGCCATGGTGTGGCTGACAAGCAGTGCATCGGTGGGCACCCGGGATCCGAACCTGCGAACCCCGGGCTGCCAAGCACAGACTAAACCGCTGCGCCACTGGGCGGCCCCCTGAAGGCCTAATTTTAAATCAATCATTTTCATATCCACCCCACTTCTCACCTTGCCTTTCAGAACCTACCAGTGCCTCTAGTTCTAAGCTCTCTTAGTTTCGAATGAGAATATTATCTTGCTTTTCACTGGCATCCATATCTGCTGGCAATTAGATATTAGCTTTCTTTACTCTGCTAAGGTAGTTACCAATGGTCCACCTATTTTCAATCTTCCAAAATGTTTTCTGTCTCTCATCTACAATCTTCTCCCCAGGATTTCAGGAAGGAGCAAAGATAACACATCTATTCAATCTACCATGTTTAACAAAATTATATCTGAATTGTATGGAGATATAGTATACATATAAAAGTCACTCCTTTTAAATGTATAGTGGATGAGTTTTGATAAATGCACACAGCTGAGCAACCACTGCTACAATCAAGATATAGAACATACTCATCACTTCCAAAAAGTTCCCTCATGTGCAGTTGCAGTCAATGCCCTCCCTCTACCCTGAGTCCCTGGCAATCGTTAAACCAGTTTCTCTCCCTATAGTTTTGCCTTTTAGGATGTCACGTAAATGGAATCACACAGTTATATAGTCATTTGCGTCTGGCTTCTTTCATTTAACATAATACTTTTGATTTGCACCTGTTTGTGTTATGTATCAGTAGTTCATTGCTTTTTACTGCTGAGTAGTATTCCATTGTATGGATATACCACAGTTTGTTTATCCATTCACTAGTTGATGGACATTTGAATTGGTTCCAATTCTTGGCTCTTATTAATAAAGCTGCTATGAGCATATATGTAAATGTATTTATGTAGACATATGTTTTCATTTATTTTAGGTAAATACTTAAGAGTGGAATTGCTGTATTGTGTAGAAAGTAAAATGTTTAATTGTATAAGAAACTTCCAAAATGTTTCAAGGTGGCTGTAAGGTTTTTAATTCCCATCAGCAATGTGTGAAAGTCCCAGTTGTTCCATATTCTCACCAACAATTTGTCATTGTTGGTAAGATTGACATTGTCATTTAAGAAATATTAGATAATATATTGGATATTAAATAGTATCATATTGTGGTTTAATTTGCATTGCCTGAATGATTAACATTGTTGAGTATTTTTCATTGTGCTCATTGGATATTTGCACATTTTCTTTGAGGAAGTGACTGTTCAAATCTATTACCCATTTTTAAATTGTGCTGGTTGTCTTTTGATTATTGAATTCTAAGTGTTATTTATGTATTCTGGATATAATCCTTAATTGGATATGTGTTTTGCAAGTTTATGGTCAGTTTATGGTATGTCTTTTAATTTTCCTAATAGGAGTGTCTTTTGAAGAGCAGAAATTTAAAATTTGATGTTAATTTTGTCAATATTTTTTCTTTTGTGGTTCATGCTTTTTGTGTTCTATCTAAAAATCTTTGTCTTACTCTAGGTCACAAAAATTTTCTTCTAGGTGTTTTCTAGTTTTAGCTCTTATGTTTAAGTCTATGATACATATGAAGTTAATTTTTTGTATGATGAGACATATGGATTGAGGTTCATTTCTTTTGTGTATGGATATCCAAATGTTTGAGCACCATTTGTTGGAAAGGCTACCCTTTTCATAAATTTCCAGATTGTGGAAAGTTCCCCTTTATGGACAGGTTGTTAAGAGTTTTATCATGAATGACTGTTGAATTTTGTCAATACTTTTTCTGCATCTATTGAGATAATAGTATGATTTTTCTTATTTTGTTCATTGATATGGTGAATTACATTGATTGATTTTCAAATATTGGGCCAGTCTTGCTTTCTTAGGGTAAATACCCCTTGGTTATCATTTATTATCCTTTTTACATATTGTTGGATTTAATTTGCTATTATTTTATTGAGGATTTTTGTGTCTATGTTCATGAGAGATATTGATCTATAGTGTTATACACTTAAAAACTTTTTTGAGGGGAGTTTCGTATAAGAGTAATACTGACCTCATAAAATAAGATAGATAGTATTCCCTCCTCTTTTATTTTCTGAAGGAGTCTGTATAGAATTGGTGTTATTCTTGCTTAAATGTTTTGTGGAATTCACTAACCCATCGAGACCTGGAATTTTCCTTGTGGGAAGGCTTTAACAATGCATGCACTTTATTTAATAGATAAAAAGTTATTCACACTATTGAAAGAGACGTGGTAGTTTGTGTCTTTCAAGGAACATGTTCATTTCATCGAAGTTGTCAAATGTATTGACATAAAATGGTTTATTATAGTCTTTTATTTTTCCTTTAATACCATAAGGTCTGTCCTCTCTTCCCTTTGATACCATAGTGCAATACTCTCTTTCATTCCTGATATTGATAATTTGTGTCTTCTTTCTTTTTTCTTAATTAGTTTAGCTTTTGGTTTTCTTGATTTTCTCTATTGATTCTCTGTTTTCTATTTCATGGTGTCTACTCTTATTTTTATTCCTTTTCTTCTCTGCTTACTTTGCAATTAAAATATTTTCTTAGTTTAAAGTAGACATATATTATTTATTGGAGACCTATCTTCTTTTCTAATATAAGCATTTGAAGGTATAAATTTTCCTCCAAGCTTTGCCTTTGTTGCATCACAAAAATTTTGATACATTCTGTTTTCATTTCCATTCAGTTCAAAATACTATAATTTCCCTTGTTATTTCTTATTTGACCTACAGGTTATTTAGAAACATGTTTTTTAAAATCCAAATGTTTGATGATTTTTGAAACATTATGTCATTTCTAGTTTAATTTCCAAAAAGCATTTTTTATTTCAAAGAGTAGAATAGTTTTTAAACTATGAAAAATAGCAGTTCCATGTATAGTTATCTATTTCCATTTCTCACTCCTAACAGGCGTCCCTTTTCAACTTCCATATCTAACTTTTAATATATACCTCCATATCTCTAAACAATATGGACCTATCACCAGTTATTATTATTTTTTTTTTGGTCAGTTTCAGATGTTATCTATTGACTTCCTATTATAGAAGATAAGGATTTAGCTATCTTTCATCTCTTTAGCCTTTAATACATTTTCTCTCTCTCTCTCTCTCACTCACACACACACACACACACACACACACACACTTTTTCTCTCCAGTGTTGTTATATTGGTATTTTAATTTGGTCAGCTTTCAGAGTTTGCATATTATGGTCATGAAAGACTTTCACAACTGTGTTATGTACTACGTATACCATGACTGCTTTTTCTTTTCTGTACAGCCTCCCACTTTCCCTGAAGCAAAAAATGTTTTATTTTCTAAATACTTACCACTAATTCACTCCAACTCTATCCCAGTTTTGTAAATCTCTTCACCATATGTTCAGAATATTTGATAGTCCATCAATTTTCATTTTCCGGAAAAATCTCTCTGGAGCCATTTGATCTGCTTGGATCTCACTTGGCTGCTCTCTACTCTTGCTGCAGAACTGTTGTTTTAGGATATTTTCACCATCATGTTAGGGATTTCCTTCATGTCTTTTGTGTTGGCTTCTTTTTTACCTGGGTTCCATTGCTTCCACCTCATTGGTTTATTCCTTTATTTTGGTGTAGCATTACTTTCTAGGAGGTTTTTTCACTTTTATTTTCCAAACTTTCTGTTAGGTTGTACTTTTTTCCTATTTTTAACTTTCAAGAGTTCTTTTTGAGTCCTCTGATGTTCCCTTTTTTTTTTCCTGAGGAAGATTTGCTAAGATTTCCTGAGCTAACATCTGTTACCAATCTTCCCCTATTTTGTATGTGAGCTGCCACTGCAGGATGGCCGCTGACAGACAAGTGGTGTGTGTCTGTGCCTGGGAACCAAACCCGGGCCACCAAAGTGGAGCACGCCAAACTTTACCACTAGGCCACTGGGGCTGGCCCCTGATGTTCCCTTTTTTAAGAAAAACAATTGCATTCTGATTGTTTAAAAGGTGCTTTTCCCAGGGCTGGCCTGGTGGCATAGCGATTAAGTTCACATGCTCCGCTTCTGCTGGCCCAGTGTTCACAGGTTCAGCTCCCAGGTGTGGACTGATGCACCACTTGTCAAGCCATGCTGTATTGGCAGCACCCCATATAAAGTTGAGGAAGATGGGCATGGATGTTAGCTCAGGGTTAATCTTCCTCAAAAAAAAAAAAAGGTGCTTTTCCCTGTGAAGCTATTAATGATAGTTTTTAGATATTTTCTTCTGTCTGCATAATTTGGTTTTTTTTTGCTTATTTTGCTCTTTGAATTTCATATTAGACATTTTCTTTAAATGTATGGGCATCCTTGGCTTCCCACTCAGCACTAAAGGGTTGACTGGAAACTCCATGCTCGTGAGTGGGCTTGTCAACCATAGTCTTTCCTTTAGTGACCTGCCTGGCTGGTTACATTGAAGAATCCCACCTGTCAGAGTCTTCAGGCCTATTTTTGAGTTGGTCAGTTTCCCCAGAGAAGATAAAAGGGTAAGAAGTCTAGAGAGGGCTTTCAATATTTATCCCTAAACTTTGTTAATCTTCCTATTTCAGTAAGGCACCCATGTTTTCAACTATAGCTGACAACCCTAGTCCACAGTCCTGGGATTTACCTCGACAAAGTAAACAGTTGGTCTTCTGTCAGAGGGAAAGGACTTATATCTACATGTATAGAGTGGGAGATGATCCAAGGGTCTAAATTCTTCTCAACGAGGATGTTGAATTAATCCTAGATTTCTTTTTTTGCCCCACTGTTTCCCCAACTTCTAGAGAAAACAATTGCTGCCAATTCTTGAGCCTTTTCAGGGATCTTCAGTACAAATTGAGTTGCTTCTCAGCTTTTCCCATCAGCTGTTTAAGAGTCAGGTTTTTAGGTTTCTTGGTTCCCTGAACTATTATCTCTTCTACTTTTTTTTCTTCTGTGCTTACGGGCTTATGCTGTTTTAAACATCTTTTTACCACTGCTTTAGTGGGACTTTGGCAGGAAATGGATGATATGATATCATATATGACTTTTTAAACTATAATTATTTATCTTTATAGATGAAACTCCCCAAAATACTAATAGCTTGTCAGGTGCCTATTATGTTCTAGGCAGTGTGCTGAATATTTTAGCATTCATTTAGCTTATTTGATTCTCACAATAGCCTTATGGGGGAGGTACTGAAATGATCAGTTTATTATTGGCATGACTTTGGCCTCATAACTAAAGAACCAGAAGAAGATGTGGGCAATATGTAGCATCCAACCAAAGGACTTGTGCCCTGTCAGACAAGATAAAATTTAAAAAATATTGTAAGAAAGCAGAATTCAAGCAAACAGTAAAGAGATTATTGAAAGAAGTTAGACTGAGTGTAGGTGAATGGAGATGAAATAATTAGGTAATGGGGTAACTTGCCCCCAGAAGACACTGGTAAAACTAACTCTACTTGAAGAGTAAGGACTTTGAATCCTTTAGTATTGCAACCATAAAAACAAATCCTGTGTCTGTCAGTAGATGCGGAGAGTCATTCTGGAGGTACACATCCCCCAGGTTTCTTCTCCTGGCCTTGGATCTCTGGTCAGTAAGCCCCTTTCACTTGCTTGAGATGGTAGCCTCAGTTCCCTTGGGACAGTTCCCACCATTTGCCTGGGATTCTTACTCATGAAGCTGAGAATCTTTTAACTCCAGGAAGCTTAGTGGCGATGAAGTAAATAAAAATACATAGTGCTATTACCTTCATATTAGGTTTAAGAAAATTGAAATAATCTTTGTGTGTTTATTGTTTATAATGTTTAAGTTCTCTTAAACTTGAAATTCACTGTAAGTTTCATGTGTTAAATTTACAAGAATTGAATTCTTAGACTTTGGCTAAAAAGGCAGACATTTGAAGGGCTCAAAGAGGAAGTTGAATATATTAAGTTTATAAATAGAGTTTAAGGTGTTTAATTAATTAAGTTGTAAATGGTACTGATCGTTTGAAGGAGTTTGGTCTGTTTGATCTGAGTTGATCAAACGTCAACAAAAAAGGCCACCTGAAAGGTGATTGTTGAAGTTTGCTATACCTAGATACAAAATTATAAGAATTTGTTTTTGAGGAAGATTGGCCCTGCACTAACATCTGTTGCCAATCTTCCTTTTTCTTTTTTTCTCCCCAAAGCCCCAGTACATAGTTGTGTATCACAGTTGTAGAGTTGTAGCTCTTCTATGTGGGACGCCGCCTTAGCATGGCTTGATGAGCGGTGAGTAGGTCCAGGCCCAGGATCCTAACTGGCGAACCCCAGGCTGCTCATGTGGGATGTGCAAACCTAACCGCAATACCACCAGGCTGGCCCCTAAAATTATAAGAATTTTAAGTTGAATTCAAAGACTAAGGAAAACTAGATTTTTGAATATGTATCGTCAAGAAGTTAACTATTAACTAAAATTTCAAATAGCAAAAAACAGCCTTTTCTGAATCTGGGAAGTTGCGCTTATATTAAAAAAAAAAAATAATAACCTCACATTGACCCAGAAGAGGAAACTGAGACTCAGAGAAGTTCAGTAATTTACTCAAGATCACAGAACCAACTAGATGGCACGTTTGCTTGCCTCCAAAGCCAATGTGCTTAACCATTGAAATTATACTATACCACCTCAAAATACACTTCTTGAATATATATACTTAAAAAATCCCTTTGAGATGGGTGTAATTTAGTGTATCACTGCAGCTTAGCAAATCTCAATTGTGAAAAGAAAAGTATAAGCAGTCACAGGGGGTGACTTTGTGTGTGGTTTGCTTATATTGAACATTAGATGCTCCTTAGGGGTAACGTTTAACCCTAGGTGGTTACTGTTGGAAATTAGCTTATTATTGAAATTAGAAGTAATGTATGTAAGGTTTAATGATAGCACTTGGGGAACACGGCACAGCTGAAAATTCGATGCAGGTTAATGCAAGAGGAGACAGAAGAACAATTAGAATATTCATTAACTGTTTCTATTTATGCTTCTACGCCCAAACCTTAATATTTAAGTAAAAGCCTCTTCTTTGATTATAGCAGCAATAAATGAAAGTATGTTTGCAATTCCCAACTAGGTTTAAATTTGTGAGTCTTGAATCTTACACCAGGGAGCCTGAGTCAACAGCCCCTTTTATGGATTAAAAACACTATAAGAGAGGCTGGTTAGGAAAAGAGGATGGGCTTTCAGTTCCTGGAGATCTGGGTTTCAGGACTGGCAACCAGAAGAAAATACAAGACTAAAACAATGCATTAATCTATGCACTATAGGGGGTGTGTGTTTATGTGTGTAAGCATATGTGTGCTTGCAATATTATGATTGATTAGAAAACAAGAAATATACCAGCTCCATTAACTTTCAAAAGGAGCAAACGTGCATGTGGGTGAGGGTGTAGGATCTGATAGATCTGTGAGTGCAGACCTTCATTCATTCAGTTGTAACTGACTACATGCTAAGTTCCAGTAAAACAGTAAGACGTAAGTACTGTCTTCACTTCCTGACCTGGAGGAATCATAATCCAGTGCCAAAGACAGTATATTAATAAAAAAATTGGATACAATGTGACACTTGCAATGATGAAAGAGGTGGGGAGAAGTTTCCTGGAGGGACTGACACCTGAACTGAGTGATGAAGGATGAATAAGAGTGAACTGAGCAGAGAAGGATGGAGAAGGCATTCCGGGTGCAGCAAGAACAAAGAAAGGCACAGAGTAGGAAAAGGCATGGTATACAAGCCAGAAGCTTCAAGCAATTTGTGTTGCTGGAGAGCAGGGCACAAATCTGGGAGGGGTGAGAAATGGGGATGGTGGTGGTTTCTGCCCTTTTGAAAAGCATGAATTTTATCTTGGGAATCCTGGGGAGTTTGGGAAAATGGGAGTAGTTATTCCTCTTTTAGGACTTTCTGCTACAAAAAATACATATTTATACAAGGACATTTATTGTAGCATTCTCTGTAACAGCAAGAGATTGAGAATAACCTACTTATTGGTTAGAAATAGTTAACTAAACCATGGAGCATTCAGACTGTTAAATATTAGACAGCCATTAAAAGAACAAAGAACTTTCATAAGGAGTGAAACAGAAAGATCTTCAAGATGTATTGTTAAATGAAAAAAAAGATGAACAACTTGTATGGTATGATCCATTTGTGTAAGAAAACAACACGGGATTCTTTCTCTCCATTTTGCGTCCCTCTCACCCCCCGGATGTCACTTCATTCTTCCTTCTTTCTCTTCTGACTGGCTGCATCAGCTTCTACGCTCATCAGGGCAAGAAATCTGGCCACCAAACTTAACCAAATTTACATCTTACGTCGTCACCATAGAGAGAGGTCAATTAGATACTTTGAGCCTGAGTCCCAAACCACGGGAAAGAACTCTCAATGTGAACCAATTAACCGTGGCCTGAGTGAGAGACCAAACAACAAAATGGCAGCTCCTGCGAGGAGAGGGGGACTTAATTTATGGAGCTGGAGGAAGGGCAATTCTTAGAAGAAAAAAGAGGAGATGGGGTGTTAGACAGAAAGGGGGAAAAATACTATAGAGACTTCTCTTACTACTTTATATTACTTGTATTATTTGACTTTTTTGGGAAGACATGTACTGTTTGATAATATTTTTAATGGAAAAAATAAAGGTGAAAAGGGAAATTGTTGGATCTGTAATTTAAGTGCATCCCTCTCAAGTGTCTGTATAGAGGAAGGATTTGAAGAAGACGAATTGGTGGAATGCAGACAAGTGAAGTGTTTTCTTCCAGCCGAGGAGAGAGATGAGGAAGGCTGGCATGGGGGCAGTGGGGGCAGAGATGGGAGAAGGAGGAATTCTGAGAAATATTCAGGAGATAAAACTGACAGTCAGGGTGACTGATGTAGACCGGAGGTAAGAGACAGATGGAAGCCAAGGATGATGCCAAAGTGACACCAAGGTTGTGGCTGAGACAAGTGTGTAGGTGATTGTCGAGAAAAGAGAAGGACATTTTTGTGGAGAAGGTTTAATTTTTTTGGACATGTTGAGGCTGAGATGTCTGAGACAAGTGGGTTGAGTGTGAATTGGGTAGCCCAGATGGCGATTTGGGGGAGAAGTCTGGCTTGGAGAGCTGGAGTGGAGAGTAATGTACATTTAGTGGTACCTGGAATTCAGAACATGCTCATGTAAAAACTAAAAGCGCACGTCTCCCAGAAACACTCAGATAAGTGGCTGATGGTAAGGGGGGAGTCAGGAGCTGCTTCCCCTTCTTCTCCTTATTTTTTCATTTATGAATAGACTTGAATATGATGGGGGCAAAAACCCAGTACTCCTTCCCTTTAGTCATTATAGTCAGTCGCTAAAACTAATTAGCTCAGGGTCATCTCAGGTCCAAGAGCTGTTTTGTGTAGAGGCAGCCCCAAACTAGAACATCGCCACCAGGCTGCCAGCATTGGGCTGCTGAGCAGCCTAACCCAGTGAAGGTTGAGCCCTTGGGTTCTCCATCTCTCCACAGAACACGACACATCAGGGACCAAAGCAGCACTTACATTTCCTAGAAACATCCCTGGCAAAAATGATCTTAGGTTAGGTTTCCTGGAAACAGACTCTAAGACAGAGACTTGTGTGCAGGAGTGTTTTAGGGAGTTGCTATATAGATTCATCCAGTCTTTGTCCCAGGGTCCTGGCACAGAGCTTCAAAAACCCTTGGAATTTTCAGAGTGATAGGAGTGTCTCTGTTGTGCTAATGAGATGAAAGGGCTGGGCACCTAGATAGCTTCAGGATGGGGGCTGGTCACCAGGAAGACCACCCACATGATTAGAGGGGTGGGACCTTGAGATAGCCAGACCTCCAGGGAGGAGAGGGGGCTGGAGAATGAGTTTGATCACATGCCCAATGACTTCATCAATCATGCCAGTGTAATGAAACTTCCTAAAACTCTGGACCTGAAACTCAGTGGAACTGCCTGATTGGTAATCATACATCATAAATCATCCGTCGATGTGCTGGGAGGGTGACTCAGCCTGATTTCATGAGGAGAGGGCATAGGAACACTGTTCCCTCCCAGACCTCACCCTGTGCATCTCTTTATTTGGCTGGTCCTCCTTATGTGTATCCTTTATAATGGAACTATAATAATAAGTAGAGTGATTTCCTGAGTTCCGAGTCATTCTAGTCAATTGTCAAAACTGAAGGGGTCATAGGAACCCCAAATTAGAAGGTGGGTGGCCTGGAGACTCTCATGACTTGCAGCTGTGGGGAGACCTGTTCGGTGAGAGGAGTCAGGTGGAGGACTTTGCCCTTAACCCGTTGGGGGTCTGCTAACTCCTGGTGGCTAGCATCAGAACTAAAATGCAGAACACCCACTTGGTATTAGAGCAGTTGGGGTCTTGAGGGAGTAGGAATGCTCTCAGCAAACCTGTAAAAGAGTGAGGGAAGCAGGATTGGACAGAGGGAGAAGTTGAACTGCAACGCTGTTGCAAGAGGGACCTCAGCTGATGCCACAGGGAGTTCTGAAACTTGAATGGCCTTCAGAGGTATCCTGAATTGAAGCAAGAAGGCTGGCCCTTTGACTCTCACATTTTGACTCCCAAGGCGGGGAGCATAACCTTTGGCAGAGGACAAGTTTGGGGAAAGGACTCAGCTGTAAGCCATCAGCATCCTACATTCCTGGCAGCTGGGGAAATAAGTGCCTTGATCCTGAAGGGGGTTTAGGGGTGGAAACTACAGCATCCAATATACCTGCTCAGTCATATACAACTGTCCATGTACTGAGCATTCATGCTTGGATTATTAAGCCTCTACGCACATACATCTTTCTTCCCATAGTCTGAAATAAGCCAGCTCCTTCCCTTGCTCTCCTTTATCAAAGGATGCTGAGCTAAATTGTCCTCAGAAAGAATGAACATGACTGTTGCAAGCTTTTCTCACTTACAAGCCAGCCATAATAGTGTGTAGTTAGCCAAGACCCACTAAGCTGTTATTATGAGTTTGGGGATGGCATGGAGCAGTGGGTAGATGTATGCAGAGACTTTATATAAGGTGGGACTTTTCAAAGTGAAGTTTAGAGGTAAAAACGCATTGCCAATTCCCCAGTTTCTATCCTTATTGTTTTATGCATAGATAATATCTTTCTGTTGCCATCTCATTTATTTTCACACCGTTTACATTCTGAGTAATACCTTCATTTTATTTTATTCATTCTGACAATCTTTGTTTTTTAACTAATGCATTTATTCCTTCACTCTTAATGTAACTATTGCTCTATTTGGATGTATATCTCTTTGCTATAACATCCTTCCTTCTTGTTATGTTTTCCTTTCTTGTTGGATTCTCTTTTCCCCTATTAGTTGGGAAGATATGCATTCTGTATCTGCCCTTATAAAACCCTAACTTTGCTTTCCACTCTCTGACCCTTAGCCTGTATTTTAATTTAATTTAATTTTTCTTTCTGTGGACCTTGGGTATACAGAATTGAGTTAAACATAGTCTTTGGTTCTTGGCATCCTCTCAGTATTGGTCCTTTCATGACACTCTTTTACTCATTTATTGGTTAGTTTTTAATAATGTAATAAGCACCTGCAAACCTACTCCCTAAAACAAACACCAGGATCTTGACAGTAGCCCCATCTGTCTATACTAGTCCTCCCATCCCATCCTCCAGCCTCTCCCCACCCAAGGGAGCCGTCATCTTGAATCCCAGATTTATCATTCCAAAACTCAAAACTTTTTATATAGTTTTATTACATCTATGTGTATTCCTAATATATATTAAATTAAATATATAATATATATACATAATTTCAATTGCTTTTATCTTTGATAAAAGAATGTCATTCTCATATAGTCTTTTGAGACTTAACTTTCCAATTAGCTGCCTGATGCTGTAGTTCCTTTGTTTTGACCGCTATATAATATCTGTTTGTGTGACTTTATCACAGTTTACCTATTCTCCTATTGATGGCATTTGGGATTGTTTTCACATTTTTGCTAAATCATGCTTCTATGAGCATGCTTCTATGTACATGTCTCCTGTACATGTGCAATAATTTCTCTTCAGTATAAGCCTAGCATGAATTGTTGGATTATAAATCAGTTAACACTCAACTTAGGAGAGAATGCCAAACAGTTTTCCAATTGACAGTCCCTCAGCAATATAAAAGAAAGCCTGTGGATTCACATCCCCTCCAACACTTTCTAATTTTTGACAGTTGAATGGGTGGAATATGTTGTCTTATTTTGGTCTTGGTTTTCATTTCCTTAATCTTTAATGATGTTGAATATCTTTCCATGTCTTTATTGACCACATTTCTTCTGAAAAATGTCTATGTGTCTTTTCTACATTTCATTCCTTCTTGCATCTTAGATCTTCTAATTAAGATCACTTTCTTTCAGCTGGAAGTTCCTCCTTTAGTGTTTTCCTTTAGAGAGGCACTGCTGGTGGCAAACTCTCTCCACTTTGTTTCCATAAATGTCTTTATTCTTGCCGTCATCCATGAAAGATAGTTTCATCTTGTATAGAATTCTAGATTGACAGTTTTTGTCTTTCAGCACACTGAAGACACTAGTGCATTGTTTATAGGTTTCCTATTGCTGTTGAGAAGTTAGCTGTCCATTTAATTGTTGCTCCATCAAGAGCAATCAGTTTTTCCTCTGAGTGCCTTTAATTTTTTTTTTTTTGCCTTTGCTTATCTCTTTTACTATGATGTATCTAAGCTGTTTATTTGTTTTTAAAGAATTTTTACCTAATCTTTTTGGGATTCTTTGGAATTCTTCATTCTGTAGTTTGCTCTCTTGCATTGGTTCTGGAAAGTTTTTAGTCCTCTCTTTAAATATGACCTCAATCCCCATTCTCTCTCTTCTTTCCCTCTGGACCTCTGATTCTATATAGGTTAGCCTTTTTCGTTCTATCCTTCAGGCCTCTTAACCACTCTTACATATTATTTTTTATCTTTTTGTCTTTCTGGTTGCATCTGGATAAGTTCTTCTGACTTATCTTCCAGTTCGCTAACTTTCTTTTCAGCTGAATCTAATTTGCTCTTAAATCTATTTATTAAACTTTGCATTTTAATTATTACATTTTCATTTCTAGTTCTATTTGGTTCATTTTCCAAACTACTTGGTTAGTCTTTGTAGCTTTTGTTCCTGCAGATATGTACAAGTGAGCCTTTTACTTTTCTAGATGTACTAAGCTTAATTATTCTATATAGTATCTAATAATTTTAATATCTGAAGACTTGGATAGTCTATTCATGTAATCTGTTATGTCTGCTAGTTTTTGCTCCTGGTATCTTGCTTCCTGGTGTGTACACAGTAATCTTTGCTTTGAAATACTTATTTTCCTTGGAAAATTGTGAGACTTCTTTGAAGACTAGGATGAAGGTACATTCCTCCAGAAACAATATGTGTAAAACTAAAATGCAAAAATCAATAGCCTTTATATAAATAAATAAAACAAATGGGAAGATAAGATCATCAATTGCCAGTAGATTCTAACGGGAGAAAAGTTAACCATTTATGATAGTAACAATAACCAAGAAAAGAAAAATATTGAGAGGCAAACTTAATAAGAACCATGCAGGCTCTATATGAAGAAACAGTTTTAAACACTTCTGAGAGAAAATAAAAGAGTTGAACAATGACAAAAATATATAATATATGCTGAATAAGAAGATTTAGTGTCACAAAGGTGGCATCTCAAATCAGTGAGGAAAAGATGAATTATTTAATAAGTGGTGTTGAGACAATTGGGTAGGCATTTGGGGAAAAAAATTAACTTTACTGTATGCCTCACACCTTGCACCAAAATGAATTCAATATAAATCAAAGGCTTAAATGTAACAAATGAAATTATAAAATTACTATAAGAAACACTGATTTTTTTCTCCTTAGAGTGGAGAAGTCATTCTAAAAATGATATGAAAGCCTGACACTGATGAATTTGACTACATAAAAGTAAAGATAAAATTTTCTGGCAAAACTGTTTTAAGTAAAGTAAAAAGACAAATGATTGTATGGAAAAAGAATTGCAACTCCTATCAGAGTCAAAGGGCTAACTTCCTGCATATAAGAAAAACTCCTACAAATAGGGGGCCTCCTGGTGGCGCAGCTGTTAAGTTTGCGCTTGGCAGCCCGCGGTTCGCGGGTTCGGATCCTGGGCGCCTGCCGACGCACTGCCTGTCAGCCTTGCTGTGGCGGCGTCCCATATAAAGTAGAGGAAGATGGGCATGGATGTTAGCCCAGGGCCAGTCTTCCTCAGCAAAAAGAGAAGGATCGGCAATGGATGTTAGCTCAGGGCTGGTCTTCCTCGCAAAAAAAAAAAAAAAAAAACCTCCTACAAATAAAAAAGAAACCTAATTGGGGGCCGCCCGGTGGCGCAGCGGTTTAGTCCGCGCTTGGCAGCCCAGGGTTCGGGAGTTCGGATCCCGGGCGCCCGCCGACGCACTGCCTGTCAGCCATGCCGTGGTGGCGTCCCATGTAAAGTGGAGGAAGATGGGCACGGATGTTAGCTCAGGGCCAGTCTTCCTCAGCAAAAAGGGGAAGATTGGCAACAGATGTTAGCTCAGGGCTGGTCTTCCCCACAAAAAAAAAAAAAAAAAAAAAAAGAAACCTAACCTAACCAAAAGGAAAATGAACAAAAGGATTTAAACACATAGTTCATAGGAAAGGAAATACAGATGGCACCTGGGCATAAGACTGGATGATCAATTACATTCATAATAAGAGAATTAAAAATAAAATCACACTGAAATAGCACTTTCTCCTCATTAGGTAGACAGAAGTCAGAAAATTTAGAAAGTGTGAGCAAGGGTGGAATAAATAGGCAAATCACGCATTACTGGTGAGAGTATAAATTAGCATAACATCTTTGGGTGGCACTTGGCAATATCTATCAAATTACAAATTCCCTCACTTTTTGACCCAGAAATTCCAACTCTAGGAATTTATCCACAGATAAACCCACACATGTATGAAATGGTGCATATACACTTTTATTCATTGTACCCTTGTTAATGATAGCAAAATATTGGAAAGAACCTAAATGCCCTTCAAGAGGGAATTGTTTAAACATATTATGGTACGTGTATGCAATGGAATGCTTATGCAGCTACCAAAAAGGAAAGACTAAGGAAATTATGTATTGATATAGAAACATGTTCAAGATTATTAAGTCAGAAAAGCAAAGTGCAGAGTAGTATGTAGAGTGTGATTCTATTTGCATAAAAAACTGGAAAAAGAATATGAATGACTATTTTTGTGTATGTGCATGTAATGTCTTTGGAAGAGAAAAATCTCAACTATCTCTGGGGGAAAAAAAAGACAAGGGGGAAACTGTGTCTGAGGGATAGGGCTGTGGAAGGGAGAGTTCTTACTCAATTCTCTTTCAAACTTTTAAATTTTGACTGTGACTATGACTACATTACATATTCTAAAAATATGTAACTTTAAATATGTAACTTTGCAAAAAATATCCCTTCTATGGATTGGAAAGAGTTAAAAATATTTCCCAAGGTGATAAAAAAGATTTCTGACCACCATTACTGTGTTGATTTTTTGAGAAGGGAGAAGGTGGCCCATCCCAAAGTCTAAAATGAAAGGTTGGTTTCTTGGGTGATTGGAATCTAATTTCAAAGGGAAGTTCTGATATTTCTATGGCTACCATCTGGTGGCATGGGCTCCAAAGCCTGGAACAAAACTAACCCTTGAGGAAACTTCTAGAAAGAGTTCCTGTCGTGGTGAAAGTAAGGTGCTGAGCAGGTCGGGCTAGGGAGAAAATATTTTATTGAGAACTCTGGGTTCCAAAGTTGACTAACTCAGTCCTTGACTGTTGGTGTTATTGCCAATTTGGTCTCCTACTTGTCTTGCCATAGTGTTGCTAAAATATCCTCTTAAGTATATTATCATGGAGTCATTAAAGGGAATCTTCATAGGAAGAGCTTTTAGGGGGTGAGATGAAGTCTGTGCTAAGTTCTCCCATCATGGTAGCTAGCTTTCAAAGATGGCTCCCGAGGAGCTGCATCTCCCAGCATTCGGACCCTTGTGTAGATCCTCCCACGTGGATCTGGGCTGAGCCTGTGACTCGCTCTACAGAACTCGGCAGAAGTGACACTGTGCAGGCTCTGGGCCTAAGCCTTCAGGATGCCTGGCAGCTTCCTTCCTGGCACCTTTGGAGCCCTGGAGTCATGTAAGGTGTCTGACTGTCCCGCTGGAGAGACCACGGGTACAGACCACCCGAGCGTCTGAGCGGAGAGGAGAGGCCCTGAGGCTACATGGAGAGGGAGAGACCCAATCTGCTCAGCAGCCCAGTCGAATCTTCAGTGACTCCGAATCCAGCTGCCATCTGACTGAAACTGCATGAGGGACCCCAAGGGAGATGAGAAGAATTGCGCAGCTCAACGGTCCACCCAGAGAACCATGAGAGATGATAAAACGGTTGTTTTAAGCCTCTAAGTTTTGAAGTGATTGTCACAACACGATAGATAATCAAAACACCCATTTTCACAGAAACAACCAGAAATGACGGCGCACTTTTTCCGAGGTATGCATTTGCTGGGGGGGGGAGAGGTCATGGGAGACTTCAAAAGCCCCCATCTTTCTGCACTGCAAGCTGTCTGATCAACCCAAAAAACAGGGCAAGCTAACAAATGTGAGGACTTGGGGAAAAGCACAGTCAAATCTGCTGTGGATTTAAAGGGAAAGGAGAAGAAATGCCAAGTAGGAAATCTAATTTACATGCAAGAAAACTAAATGAGAATAATGAAAGAGCCCAAGGATTGAGAGAATGGATTGGGGGAGGGGGTTGAATCCTACTTCATTTCTGTCACTTACTAGCTGTGTGACCATGGAAAAGTGATTTAATGTCTCTAAGCTTTATTTTCCCCTTCTGTAAAATGGGGCAATTGCACATACCCACTAGGTTTATTATAAGGATTGAGATGAGATAGTATATGGAACCTGTAAGCGTGGGCCCTGGTCAAGGAGGGACTTAATGTAAAATCAGTAACCACTGTTTTATATATTGAGTGAAAAAAAGCAAGTCGTGAAAGAATATGAATAGTATAGTAACATTTATGTAAGTGTTAAATGCACATAACAATGCTATAAATTGTTTATATAGATATACATATACAGTAAAAGTACGAAAAATGTGAGTGGGAGGGATACACACTGACCAGTTATTTATGGAGGGGACAGGGCAGGGAAGGAGAGTGGTGTTTTAGCTGTAGCTATAGTTCTACCATATTTTTTTCCTTAAAACAAAAAGATATTTACAGTGAAAAAGGCAAAATATTAACGTTTGTTAAATATGGGTAGTGGGTGTCACCAATATTCTGTACTTTTATTTATTTGAAGTATCTTATAATTTAAACATCTTAAAAACTTTAAAACAATCTATACAATCATCTTTAGTGGTTGCATAATGCCTCATTTGACAGATATATATGTATACATTTATATATAATTACATATTGCATATATTTTATATTATGTAATTTAACATTTGTTATTTAGTATACTTAATATTATTTAGTATTTAATATATTTCTTATGTTTCCAATCTTCAATCTGCATGGTAAGTAGACCATTTTATTTTATAGTTGTATTAGTCAGTGGTCTTCAGAGAAACCAGAACTGATAGGACATGTATATATTACATATATATTATGTACATATATATGTGTGTGTATATATATATTTATATCTTTATTTATTTATTTTAAGAAGTTGGCTCTTATGATTGTGAAGGTTGGCAATTCCAAAATCTATAAGGTGGGCTGACAGGCTGCAGACCCAGCAAGAGCCTATGTTGCAGTTCAAGTCCAAAGGTTGTCTGCTACAGAATTTTTTCTCATTGAGGAGAAGTCAGTATTTGTTCTATTTAGGCCTTTAACTGATTGGGTTAGGCCCACCTACATTATGGAGAGCAATCTGCTTTACTCAAAGGCCACCAATTTAAGTTGATCTTATTCAAAAGCACTCTTACAAAAACATCCAGAATAATATTTGACCAAATATCTGGGCATCGTGGCTCAGCCAAGTTGACACATGAAATTAACCATCACAACAGTTGAAGAAATGGGGGCTCAGAGGGATTCAGTGACTTGCCCCAAGTTCCAACTCACACAGCCACTATACCATTATAGTGCTACAGAAATTGCTCTCCAATGAGGGATAAGTAAGAGACTATTACTGAGGGGCGAGGAGTCCATGAGGACAGAAGCATGACCCTGGAGTTAGGAGGCCTGGGTCCCTCCCCGCTTTGCCACATACCAGCTGTGTGATTCTAGGGAGGCCACTTCACCTCTCTGAGCTTCCATTCCCTGATCTGCCCTCTAAGTGTACTCATATCTGCCCTCTATGCCTCATAAAATTGCAGAGATTAAAGAGATAATGTAAGTAGAGTACCTGCCACTTCTAACACACTCAGTCATTGATAACTGATGTATACTTTCTTAGATAAGACACCTTGCAAGCAATGAACACAGTAATTCACAATGCAATAGAGATATGTCACCTCCAAGATTCTGTCTTGAGAAAGATGTGCAAACACTTGAAGAGTAAGTGAATTGGCCCAGAGGTAGGCCAACCACTGTCTACATCGTTAAACACATGGATTTTTTTCTTCAGAGCTGACCTCACCTCTAAACTCCAGACTCACTTACCCAACTGCCTATTTGACCTCTCAACTTGGATGTCTCAGAGACATCTAACACCTAATGTGAGTTCTTGACTCTCTGTGTTCTCACAATTCCCAAAGCTGTTGCTCCTGCACATCTTCCCCATCACAGGCACTAGCCAGATGCTCATCTCGAAGACTAGAAGTCATTTTTGAGTTTTCCTTTACCTCAGGCCCATATCTACCCCAAAGCAGACTTTGTCAAGCCTATTTCCAAAATACATCTCAAGTCCATCCATGTGTCTCCACCTTGCCTGCCACCAACTTGATCCAGGCCATCATCATTGCTTGCCTGGACAACTGGTAAGCATGCAAATGGTCACCCTGCACCCCGTTGACTCTGCTGCCATCAACAGGAAGCTTCTTAAATGTAAATTGAAACATAGCATGCACTTGCTTAAAACTCTTCAGTGGCTCCCCATTACCCTTAGAGCGAACACCGAGGACCTGCATGATTTGTCTCTGGCCTATCGATTCGACCACGTCTCATGACACCTTACTCACCAAGCTCCAGGCACGCTGTCTTCCATTTCCTTTCTGTTCCTCACACTGACCAGGTCTTTCTTGGACCCAGGTCCTTTGCACATGCCGTTCCCACTCCCTGGAACTCCGTGCATCACCTGGCTGCCTCCTTCCAGCAACCTTGTTTCAGCTCAAATGTTGCCTCTCAGAGAAGCCTTCCCAGCCACTCCATCTAAAGGAATCCCCTCCTCCAACCCACCTCCCAACACACAATCTCACCTACTTGGTTATTTCCTGCACAATACTTATCAACTTTTGAAATCACTTGTCTATTTATTTGTAATGTGTCTGTCTTTCTTACTGGAATAACATTTGATCAGAGTAAGGATTATTTCCACCTTGTTCATGGTTATATCTTCAGCACCAAGCAAGGTAGCTGGTGCTCAGTAAATATTGAATTAATGAAAAAATGAGGACTTTTTAAAGAAAATGTCAAATTATCCTCCTGAATCACAAGCTTGCAGTCAATGCTTCTCTAACTCTGTGAGCTTCGTGGTTGCCTTGTTTGATTTCGTGAGAGTGGCTCACCTTGCTTCCCCGGACGTGTGGGATGGACATAATCGACTTCTATAGATGTGTTCCTAGTCATTTGTGTGCTTATTACAGTTCTCCTAACTCCCAGCTCTTTTTAAATACATGTGGGCAGCTTGCTCTATAAAAGAATTTTCTATTATGAATCTTTTTTTTTTTTTGTAAATGGAATGACTCATTCCCTAATTTCTTCTGGGCTAGCTTAAAGACAGATATACCTGAATTGCATAAATTTGTATTAGAAAAACTTCGAAATTAATTTGACTTCGACTATGTCGTGACTCTCAGCGGTCCTCAGCTGGGCTGACTTGGTGCCTTACATGCTGTGTTCCTGCCCTGTTTAGCAGGGCTCAGAGGGGCTTTATCATCCAGTTCCCAATATACACAATAAGCCCAGCCCAAGAATGACGTTAAGTTTCTCTCCCATACCTGCATCTCTCTGCTAACTGAAATGCCACCAAAAGCAAAGAGGCTTTGACACAAAGGAAAGATAAATATTCGTGATAATATGAGAAGCCTTATTGATCACTTATGGTTCATTTTCATCGGACTCACTCTGGATCTTTTATGCAAATAGAGTAACCCACCCAATATCCCTGTACCCTAAGCCAGCTGCATCTGAAGCTAACGCTTCCTAATGCCCCCGCCCTCCGCTCTGCCAATGTTCAGCCTCATCCCCCTCCTGCCACACTCTTGGCTCCTGCTCTGACTCTCCCACCATGTTTGACACAGGACCTGGCTCTCCAACCAGCATTTTGGACCTTGGACTCCTATGCAGCTTCTGGCTTCACTCATTCCACGTGCTGGCATCCCCCATGGACAGGAAGAAGTAGTGTCCACCCCAGCTTGTATCCTCCATACCACTCCTGCACACTCTGGCTGCCCAGCTTGGGCCACACCTGGACAGGCTCCCCCAGCTCTGAGGACACTGGGGAGCTGGAGAAGGCTCTATCAGAGTCTTTCTTAATGTGGGGGAAGAATAAAAAGAGCATGCCATTTCTTGGTGCTTCAGAACTGCCTGGAAGAGAAAAAAAAGCAAACCTTAGTGTTGGGGAGTAAAATTTTTTATTTAACTATAACTATGCATGTCCCAGACCCATCAGATCTCCAGCTATTGCAGGCTCTTCCATCCCAGAAGGGGGGAGAAGTCTCAGCATCAATGCCACCAAGTGCCTGATGAGTGTCCAAACAGTGTTGCACCCCCTGAAGCATTGGTTCCATTGTTCAACGGGTGATTATTAAATACCAACAAGGTGCCAGGCACTGTGCTGGTGACAACCACATTAAGACACAGTCTCTGCCCTCAAGGAGCTCACAGTCTGGTGAGGGACAAATATAATAAAGCAAACAATTCCCTAACGATGTTGGTTTTTATGGAAGTGATTACACTAAGAGTTACTGGAGCGCAAAGGAAGAGTGGTTCACTTTGCCCAGGGTAGGGTGGTGGGGATCAGGGAAGGTTTCACAGAGGAGGTAACATCTGAGCTGGATCTTGAAGAATGAGCAGGATTCTTTCAGGGAGAAGAAAGCTGAGGGAATAGCATTGCTGAGGCATGGAGGCAAGAAGGTATCGGTGGGTTGCTGGGAAAGTGAATTTTTCAGTGTTGCTCAAGCCATGAGGAAAGGAGGGAGCAGAAGCAGAAGAAGCTGAAGGACAGGCTAGAACCAGAAAAGGGGGTGTTTTACGAGCTGGGACTTCATGTATGAGCAGTAGAGAAGAGAGGACTTAAGGATGTTAAGCAAGACAGTGACACAAGCAGGTCTGGGTTTTAGAAAAACCCCTCAGTTTGCAGTATGGGCAATAGGTTGGGTGGTTGGTGGCAAGGTGAAGCAGAGAGAAAGAGGACTTGACATTGGAGGCAGGAAGAACAGCTTGGAAGCTATTGCTGTGGTTCTGTTGAGTAGTAGTGAGACCTAAACCAGGTGATGATGCTGAAAGTGATGGGGGGCGGTGTACAGAGCCCAGAAACAACTTGCAAGTAGAAATGGAAGGACGGGATGATGGTTTTACAAGGAGCAAACAGCAGATGGAGGAGCAGAGGATGACGTTATCCCACCTGCCTTTTGTAAATTGCTTTGTGTCTCTCAGGACACTTGGATGTGCGTCATTGGCTATTGCTTTTTGAAACAATTTCAAACTTAAAGATAAGTTGCAAATAGAGAACTAAGAACTTTTCCCCCTAAACTGCTTGAACAAGTTGCCAATATGATATCCCATCAACCCTGAACTCTAGTGTATTTCCTGCACACAAGGATATTTTCCTCCACAACCGCAATATAACCACCCAAATCAGGAAATTAACATTGGTGTATTACCACCATCTAACCCTCAGGCCTTATTCAAGTTTTCCCTATACTGTCCCCTACTGTCATTTAGAGCAAAAAGGACACAGTCCAGGATCACACATTGCATTTCTATATCATGCCTCTCGTGTCTCCTTCAGTCTGGAACAGTTCCTTGGGCTTTCCTTATCTTTCATGATCTTGACACTTTGGAGGATTTTAGATCAATTATTTTGTAGAATGTCCTCTGATGGGCTGCCACGGTTGGAATAGGGAGTTAGTTCTTCATGATTAGATTCAGGTTATGCCTCTTTGGCTGGGATATCACAGAAGCGATGGTGTGGTCTTCTCATTACATCCTATTGGGCGGTGCATCACTTCAATTAACCCCATTCCTGGTGATATTCATTATGGTCACTTGATTAAGGTGGTGTCTGCCAGGCCTCTCCACTGTAAAGTTACTTTTTTTCTCTTTATAATTCATAAATATTTTGTGGAGAGGTAATTTGAGACAATGTAAATATCCCAACAAACCTTTACTTTATTCATCTCTTCATATCTTTCTGGACCCATGGTTTCCTATTTTATTCTCTAGGTTATAATTTCTTACAATCATTATTTATTTTGATGCTCAAAATGTCTCACATGTGGCCAGTGGGAACTCCTTCAAGCTGGTAGTAACATCTCCATCATTCTTAGAACACTCCCTTACTTTCTGGTGCAAGACTTGTCTCTCACTCTCCCTGTGGAATCAGCAATTTCTCCAAGGAGCCCTTGACCCTTTTAGTGAAACATACTATTTGGAAGCCAAGATAGGGTGCTAAGTGCTCTCATTGCTACTGGGATATTGCTAATCATAAGACCTCTTAATGGACAGAGCAAGGGAACACACACACACATATACACACACACACCCCTATATTTGTTTCTACATCTATCTATAAACAACTCTAATCCAACATCAAAGGGTCCATTTTAATTTTCTCTCTTTCCATATTGGTAACTCCCTTCTCCAACAGTGAGTATCTGACTCCCACCATATTTAATATATTTATTTGATCAGTATCCCTCTGTGTAGCCCATTTGCTGTAGTTGGGACCAGCCCCCATCTCCACTGTACATGGATTCCCTCCTCACCCTTCTCAGGCTCAAGCACTCTGAACCACCCTACCTCCATCACCACTAGGAGATTCTCCTGATCCCACTCATATTCTATTACTTTGTACCGGGCTATCTTCCCACATGGATGCCCTTCTGATCACCCCAGCCCCCCTACTGTTTGGGCTCCGGGGAAGGAAAGGGGAGGATGGGATAGGAAAGGCATAGGGAAAAAAGAGAAGAGGTGGGGAGGGGAGGGAAGGGAAGAGAAAAAGAAAGACTAGGTGTCATTGCTTGGATTCTTACAGTGATCCTGTTAGGTAGCTGAGGCTGGTATTATTCTCCCTCTAAAGACCAGGTGCTTGGTGTTGAAGGATTAGTGTCTTGCCCAGAGTCTCACCCAAGAGGAGTGGTAGAGCTGAGGGTCACTCCCAGGTCTTTTGAGTCCAGTTCTCTGACCTCAGCATCACATTGCCTATGTTCTGCTGGTCTCTCAGGGACATGTAGGTATTCCAAGAAATGAAAATTATTACTCAGGTTAAAATGTGTCACAACAAATGTAACTCTCATAGTAAAAATGCACCTTGGCTACTAATTCACAGAAGATCCTGATGGTCCCTGGAGGCTCCCTGAAAGAAATAAACAGTCTGTGTATCTCTGGGTGGTCACCAGGGTCCACACATCCTCCCTCTAGCTCTTCCTTACTCTCTCCATCAAGGATTTAATTAGAGAGGGAAGAAGATGAGTCCTTCCTCCTTCCCAGCAGAGGATACCCTTCCTTAAGATTTACTTCAGCAGGGGCCACTCTTCAAGGTCTTTTCTAGAATATCCTGGGTAAGAGTTTGAGCTCTAGCAGTCTAGACCAGTGCTACTCAAAGAGGGGTGGTGGTAGCAACATCTCCTGGGAACTGGGTAGAAATGCCAGTTCTTCAGTCCCACCCAAACTAACTGCAGCAGCATCATTTGGAATGGAGCTCAGGCTTTCCAGGTGATTCATGTGTTCACCTGCTCTAGAGCCCTCTTCTGGGGCCTGAGAGTCTACATTTCTACCAAGCTCCCAGGTAATGCCAATGATCCTGCTCCTGGGACCACAGTTTGAATGGCAAATCTGGAATCTAGCAAATCAGAATCTGCATTTCAATCAGATCCAACAAGATTCAAGTGTGCACTAAAGTGTGAGAAGCACTGCTTAGAGCTCTCTCTTCTGAGTTCCATCCACAGCCCTTGAGGAAAGTCAGAGAACAAAATGCCTTTCTGAGTTGCTTTGCTATTGATTGAAGTGAAATTAAATAGGTACATAAAGTAAATATCTTTTCCAGGTTGATCAAGTATCACAAATTAATATGGGATTAAAAGTTTAAGAATGTCACACCAAATTGGGACCTTTGCACATGCTATATGATTTTTCTCTCCCTTCTTTTCCTGAATAACTATAAGACCTTGGCTCATGTGTCACTTTCTCAGGAAAGTATTCACTGGTTGCTGACTAGGCTGAGTCCCCTGGTATGTGCTTTCTTAGCACCATGAGCCATAACTTGACATGAATTCATGCCTGCCTTCTCTTTTGTAAGCTGCATGGGGGCAGACACCATGTCTTGTCTTACTCACTTTTATGTGTTTTACCACCTTGCACAACGCCTGGCCAACAGTAGACTCTCAATAAACATCTCTTGAATGCAAGAGTATAGCAGGAGCCTCTACGATAGTCCCTAATGATCCCTTCTGGTATTCATGCCTATGTGTAAACTCCATCCCCTTAAGTGTAGACTGGATATTGTGATTCTTTTCTAATGAACAGAGTATGGCAAAAGTAATGAGTTATCAGTTTCAAGACTAGGTTACAAAAGGACTGTCTTGCATGCCTTCCCTTGCTCTCTTGCTTGTCATTCTGAGGGAAGCCAGCTGCCATGTTATGAGCTGCCCTGTAGAGAGGCCCACACAGCAAGGAAATGATGGCTCTGGCCAGTAGCCAGTGAGGCCTGCCAACAATGTGTAAGTGAGCTTAAAAGCAGATCCTCCCTCACTTGAGCCTTCAGATGAGACTGCAGCCCTGGCCAACCCTTTCATTGCAACCTTGGAGAAACCTTGAGCCAGAGGTACCCAGCTAAAGTGTACCCAGATTCCTGACCCATAGAAACTATGAGATAATAAATGTTTGCTGTTTGAAGCCATTGTGTTTTGGGTAATTTGTCACACAGAAATAGATGACTAATACAAAGTAAACTAATATTACGTGTCAGACTGTTCACATACACTTGCTTTAGCCCTTCACCTAAAGATAATATGTTATCCTTGCTTTACAGATGAGGATATGGATGATCAGAGAGACTAAGTAACTTGCCCTGGTCACAGCTAATAAGTGACACAGGTGGGATTTCAACGCATATCTGTCTAGCTCCAAAGCTGACCTGTTTTCTACAAGCCATTCTGCCTCAAAAGTTAAGATGGAGTTTTCATTTTATGCAGTCTTTACCAAGGTAGAGAGGGGAAGGAAAACTTCCCAGTTCTTCACATTCATACAGTATGAATCACACTCAACTTTTCTAAGTAGTTCTAGTGCACCCTTTTTATGAATCTTTCACAAAGATACTACAAATTGAATTTTGATATTTTTCTAACTCCCACAACCACTGGCTTAGGATCTATTCTCCTGATTTCTCCAGCTCCATCTCGGGCTGGGCCACAGTCATTTCGCAGACCCACCACCTATGACTCACTACTGAGAACGTGATCCTTTGGGGAGTGGTAGAAAAATGGGGAGAATGGAAGGAGGAATGAGTCATGCACCACACAGTCGATTTTATTGCTCTGTTGGATTAACTTTCCTTGATGACCAGCAGAGTCATAGGCTTGGAGAGTTGGCCAGAAGAGAGAAATAGTGAAAAAAAGTAAGGCAGGACCCAAGTAAAGAGCCCTTTGAAATTCCACAGTAGAAAGGATAACTACAGAGGTAAGGATTGCAAAGTAAGTCTCTTGATTACGTATCCATATATATGGCAGAAGCTTCTTGTCCATCTCTGCCTAGAGGCCCAAGCACAGAGGGGACCCCCAGGAGTGGGAGAAAGAGAAAAATCTGCTGATCTGAAGCAGCTGCCACTACTGTGACAATTATCTGATGTCTCATGTTAATCTTTAAAATTCATGCAAAAATGCCCATTATATTACATGACAAATGCACATTTGTTCAATACAAAAAGATAATGTCTTCCCCAGATTTTCAAGTACAATTTATGTTCAAAGAAATTCCCCAATTCCTGTGGCTCTACAAGTCCCTCCCAACACCCCCCACACACCCACACTCTGTATACATATGTATAGAAGGAATTAAGAATATGCATTTTCCATAGCTTAGGTTGCTTCAGAAAGAATGCCTTTGTCAATTAAAAAACAGTCTTTCTGGGACACCCTAAACAAAATTATAAACAAAACCCACTAAATTGTGTCTACTTGTTAAATTACCTAAAATAGAAAATCAGTTATCAAGCTTCTGACTCAATTCCAGATTTATGAAGTACAGGGAATGTTCTAGAAGATTTGTTTTTTCCTTTTTTTCTCTCTAAGCTTGTTCTACTCCTGAGGATAGCTCTGTTATTTAATACCCTCTTTCTTCTCCTCCCTTGATTGGCTCTGAATGTACTGTAATCCTCTTTTCTGGTTACTGTCCCTTTTACTACAGGTAAATCAGCTGTATCCAGTCATGGGACAGATGCTGCATGAAAGAAGAAAGTTACAATTGCTTTATCTGAGGCTGTCACTCACCTCTGGGTTGAGAGGCAGACATTTGTAAGAGTTTAAGGGCTCAGACACATCGAGGAAACAGATGGGAAACAAATGAAGCATTGAAGGGTTTGCAAATTCTAGTTCTTTGATTTTTGTCTGCCTGGGAGTGGGTGGGACAGAGAAATGTAGAGGAATAATGGGGATATGGCTGGGGAAATGTTTGCAATTTTTCACATTCTTCTTTGGATCTGGACTGAAGGAAGGATGTGGGGAGGAGGCGTTCATCATGTGCTTTGCACTCTGACCTTTTCCTAAGTTGCTGTGCTCCTTGAAATATAAAATGGTAATCAGGGGCCCCTAAAGGATAACTGCAATTATACATCAATTCATTCAACAAATACACATTAATACCTACTTAATTAGGCTTGCATGGAAGTTCAGGCCAAAATAACTGAGAAAATGAAAAAAATTTTAAATTGAAGTCACATTAGTTTACAACACTGTGTAAACTTCAGGTGTACATCATTATATTTCACCTTCTGTATAGACCGCATCATATTCACCACCAAAAGTCTAGTTGCCATCTGTCATCAAACATATGTGCCCCTTTACCCCTTTCGCCCTACCCCACCCCGTTCCTCTCTGGTAACCAACAATCTGTTCGCCTTATCCATATCTTTGTTTGTTTATTTCCACATACGAGTGAAAATGAAATTTTACCAGAGAGTGCTCTGTGCTTTTTCCGGGAACTTAGTCCCCCATAGTCGGCACGCCTGACAGTTAAACTAATCAAGCAAACTATCACAGGCCTAGAGGGTGGAACCCAAGGCAGGGACACATAAGGATTCACACAACAGACAATCTCCCTATGTCCTGGGACTATGGGCAATGCTTCACAAGGAATTAAAAAAAACCAACTCACTCATTCATTTTTTTCATTTATTCACCAAACATTTATTGAATGCCTACTGTGTGCCAGGCACTTCTCTGGCACTAGGAACACAGAGATGAATAGGGTGTAGCCTCTGCCTTTTAGGAGCTCCCTGGCAGCTGAGGAGCATGTCTGTGCTAACGCCCCTGCACGCCTGATGAAGAGACGTGCAAGGGAAGCTGGACGTCTTCCAGAATCACCTCCAGCTCATCCCAGCTCACGTCACCCCAGCTCACCTCCTTCCAGAACGCCCAGATTTCTGCTGAAGGGGAGTTCCACTCCATTTACCTGTCACTTTTGAGCACCATGAAAATTCCAGGGCAGGCTGCAGCCACACATTTATTTAAGAAGGATTCTCATGTCCCCAAACTACGATAGCTTCCTTACAAAGTAGAGCTTTCTTCCCCAAGGTTTGGCAAATCAAACCTGTTATTGGAGAATTAAGTCCATGACCAGAAGCGTCAAGACATTTATCTATTTAGCGCCTCTGAACCCTCAAGTCCAACGCAGGGAAATCCAACATACACATTCCAAGATAAACATCTTCTGAGTAGTCAGCTGGTCAGTTTTTCAATGTTTATTTAATAATCATGCTATATTCATAATATGCTGAAGTAAATGCTAGATCCCTGAACTTGAAAATTTTCAGTTGAGGTGGGGACATGAATAAATGTATTAAAATAGCAGTAAAAAAAAAAATTAAATTGTACATCAGACATGTAGAAATGGTGCGTATGAAGTCAGAGAGGTCCTGGGAAAGGTAAACAGTTGGAGAGAGTTTACCAGGGGAGAGTTCTGAGAAGAGATGAGCTTGGAAGTGGATTTTAAACGTCCACAGTGTGTGTGGAGACAGGCCTGCAGCCAAACTTCCCTGAGATTCCATTTCCTCATCGAGAAAATGGATATAATGCACACAGGTTGCAGGAGCTATGGAAGGATGAAATGCAATAACATTTATCCATTTCCTGGCACAGTGCCCAGGCACATCGGAGGCATCAGTGGATATCGGATTCCCTTCTCTTGTTATATATCATGCCACCCACATGTGTTATTATTTAATGATAGAAATGCTGATGAAAATAAGAGTACACCTCTCACATTTTCTATATGGAGCACAAATTACTTTTAACATAGAAAAAAACTAGTGAAAAATTAAAATAGCATTTTATTTAGAGAGACCTATTCTGAAACAAGAAGTGGGTCTGTGGTAGTTACATCCCAGCAGAATGTCGAATGAGGGTTTTCCAGTCACACAGAGATGTTATTTTAATCTGATGTTAAGTGCGCTTCAGTTGCTGGTTAGACACGCTCAGACTGAAATCGATGCCAGAAATGTGATGCTCTGTTCACTAGCCAGTTACTTCCCAAAGGTGTGGTAAGGACTGAGGTCTGTGTCATCCACTTCAGGAGAGCTGCTGTGCCCCGCTGAGCATTGCTTCATGCAGTCACAGCCCCACTGGGAGGCACAGCCCCAGCACAGGCCGGGTTTGTTTGCATCAGGGGCTGGAGACCTGGAAGGGAGGACACACAGCCCAGAGATGTCTCCACAGTAGAGGGTGCAACCACAGGCTCACCCAGTCCCAAAGTGCTACCTTTCCTCGGACTCAGAGAGGAAAGTTTAGCCTGCTGTTCTAGGGACTGGGGTATAAACATGCCCAGACCTCAGGCTCTTTCAGCAGCCCACACTGGGCCACACTTGCAATATCCAACAAAATTCTTGGCTAAGAAATGGTCTTAATTTACACCAAAACCTAGGACTGCAAGTTGTTATCATCGTGAGGGAAAACCTGCTACCAGAGAAATCCCGCTAATCCCAGACCTCTTAATTCCTCTGAGAAAATAATGGGTCTGAGAAAGCCACAGGGGCAGCTCTGAGATCCATCTCTGGTTACCAAGATTTACCATCGTTATGGGTTGAACTGCTTTCCCCCAAAAGAATGTTGAAGTCCTAACCTCCAATACCTCCCAATGTGACCATGTTTGGAAACTGCTTCTTTACAGAGTTAATCAAGTTAAAGCGAAGGCAGTAGGGTGGACCCTAATTCAATATGACTGCTGTCATTATAAAAAGGGAAAGTCTGAGCACAGAGATAGATGCGCACGGAGGGAAGACGATGTGAACAGACACCGGGAAAAGATGGCCATCTATCGGCCCAGGAATGTGAAGGCCACGAGAAGCTAGGAGAAAGGCCTGGAACAGATTGTTCCCTGCTGCCCTCAAAGGGAGCGTGGCCCCGCTGGCACCTTGATTTTGGACTTCTGGGCTCCAGAACGGTGAGACACATTTCTGTTGTTCTAAGCCACCTAGTTGGTGGTACTTGATTACGACAGCCCTGGGAAACAAACACACGTGGAGGAGAGCGTTTTCTCACTAGAAGAGACTAGCATCAGAAAGACCCCGTTCAATTAGGACATCGAAGCTCCACCAAGACAATTACTGGGTTGCATGAATCCTGGAAAAGGAAAAGGCACCAAAGCAACATCTAGCTGGAAGTCGGTGCTGTTGGACTGAATATGGCTGTGGGCACTTCTGCCAGCTGCAGGGACTTTTTTCAGCCTCCCCTTCATGTCCATTCTGTTTTCCATTTTAACAAATAAATTTCAATTGTGTATGACATTTAGTTCCATAATGTTTTCACTTTTCAGCAACTCAACTCCTCCTCACCTCCTCAGAGGGGCAGACATGACGCTCCTGTGACCCTGGGCACGCTGTCGGGGACAAGTGGGAAGTCCTTCTCTGGCCATTTCTCATAGGGCCCTGATTAACGGTGCTGTGGGAAAGGCAAAGAAGGATCTCTGAATTACCTTCTTGGAACTGGGAGGGGCACGAAAAACAGGAAAAGTGAGTTCCAGTGAAGTTGCTGCATGTTGCGGGCTGTGTTGTGGTGAAATGACAAAATTGTTGTCTGAACGGGGATGGGATCGTTCATGAATGCGGCATGAATCACCACAGGTAGGATAAGACGGCTGATGGTCATATTTGGAATTCTAGCCTGCAGTCCTGTGAAGTCTGAGGGTTTGATGGAAGTCGAGAAAAATCTGCATTGAGACTCTTCAAAGAATGTGATATCTGATATATATAATCAATATTCCTCCCATTTTTTAAAAAGTATGTCCTCACCTTAAAATTATTTTTGATTAAGAATAACATTGAACCACACTAGAGAAAATAGAAAAATAAAACAAAATAGAAACGAAGTCACCCATAATTCTGTAACCCTAATTCAACTTCTCAAATATTGAAAAATGAAGGAATCCTTAGGTAAAATATAGTATATCCATACAGTTAAATTTTATGCATTTAAATGGAAATGATAAAGAATTTTACATAAACACTTTGTGAAAATGTTTACCTAAAAGAATAGGAATATTAAATTCTGTATACGGCATGATCTGGAAAAGTATGTGCAGAAGGAAGTCTATCAAAATACAGTGGGTAAATTTTACTTTCTTCTTGATAGTTCTTGCATTTTATAAGTGTGTTACAATGTTTTAAAAGTTAGCTTCTACCCAGAATTTGGTAAATGTTCAGTTTTATTTCCTTCTTATTCTGCTATCATCTAATAGTATTTACTTTAATTAGCTGAAAAATTTTCAAGAAGGCCATGATCCTTCCCCCATTTTTTAAAAAGTTGTAAACAGATAACCACAGGATGTTAAAACTAGAAGGGGGTTTTGGAAGTCAACTATTTAATCTGCTACAGAGATGGAAACCGAACCTGAAACTGTTTACTTCTGTTCCCATAGCTAGTGGCAGGGCTGGGACAGCAGGACTACCAGAATGTCTGTCCTAGCACTCCATCCTCAGTGTCATGCTGTTCAACATGTTGAGTGAGCAACAAACCCTGGCTTTATACCCAAGTTAATGTGAAATAGAGTATGCTGCTCAGAAATGTAAAAATTGATAAGAAAGACATATACGTGACATCAGCAATTATCTGTACTGTCAATTCAGTTTCTGGTTTTTTTTCTCATGCTGTAAGTCCTCTGGGATCTACACTCGGGTGCCAAGTTATTGCCTATTCCTGACCCCAGCACTAGCTCTCTTGACCATGGATGGTTGTCTACACCGATAGTTCTCTAGGTGTGGCCCAGATACCCATGGGGGTCCCTGAGACCCTTTTAGGGGATCCACTAGCTCAAAATAATTTTCATAATATTAAGATGCTGTTTGTCTTTTTCATTCTCATTCTCTCATCAATTTCCATGTTGTTTGCCAGGGGCTGCTGCATAATGTGTGAACTGAAACAGGCTGAACACAGGAGAAGATAGGAGAACCCAGCTGTCATGTATTAAGTCAGACATAAAAGAGATTTGCAGAAAGTAGAACAATGCTACCAATACTTTTTTTTGAAAATATTGCCAATTTTCATAAAATATATTATCCATGTTAACTTAGAATGGGTTTGTTAATGTCATTTTTAAGTAAATTGTTGTACAAATATTTTTTAAATTTGTTTTAATTTCTAATAATGCAATATCAATAGATGTAACCTACATAAATAAAAGCTCCTGAGGTCCTCAATAATTTTGAAGAATGCAAAGTAGTCCTGAGACCAAAAAGCAGGAGAACCCCTGCTCTACAGCCCCCATCTGAGGGACTTAGGTCCCACACAGCAGTATCCCCTCACCTTCGCTTCTGCTCCCGGACCCAAGGCCCTTGAGCAACTGATGCCCTGCAGAATGGAGAGTTTGGAAGGAACTTTCTGGATCATGAGGTTGGAATCCCTGGTGACAGATCCCACCGTGACTTCCTTCTGGGTTATAGGGAGAGCAAGTACTGGAATGGTGAGGGATTGTACAGGGAAGGGAAGAGGGACCAGTCAGAATGGGCTCTTTAGGAAGAAGAATGGGAAGGGAAAATTGAGAATTAAGAGAAGAAAGCTAGAAAGAGGGTAGGCTGCCTTGTGCCCTTTACTCTGCTTTCAGACCTAAACTATCCTAAATCACCTATAAGTCATTTATCTTTAGCAGCCATATCTGATGCTGTATGACTTTAGAGTGCAGGAGAAGCCCTCACAGCCCGTGGAATTATCTCCCTTGCCGAAGCATGAAGTTCTTTAATCTAGGACAGAGTATGTGATTAGGCTATTAGAGATAAAAGACGAAAATGCAAATTCCTATGGAGAGTTTATATATTGGATGAGGGACGTGATGCACAAGCTTGGTTTCACATTAGTCACCTGGAGGGCTTGTAAAAATCTAGATGCCCAGGCCCAGGCATCAGTATGTCTTAATCTCTCCAGATAATTCCAATGTGCAGCCAAGTTTGAGAACCACAGAAGGAGGGAGGTAGGAATCAACAGCACAAGTTACACCTGGAATTGGATAGGGGCCACTATTGCCTGAAGGAAAGGGGGATGTGTAAGGGATCCCAGAAAAACAGAAGACAGACTTCACACCTTAGCTCCGGGCCTTAGCAGGTCATCTTCCTCCTCAATACTTCCTATTCTGAGCCCTGGGGGTTCTCAGGATTCTCTTTCCTCCAGCTGGACCTTTGCTCAGCCAGTTCAGAGAAGACACAGCCCTTAGACAATAAAGGAGAGAGAACTTCACAGTTTTCTTCCCAGCTCTTCAAATCAACTATTTTGGTCACAGATCAGACTGCTAAATCTTTACACATCTGAAAGTTAGACTTTGACGTGCTTGTTTTTCTTCCCCTGTCTGACTCACAGAATGAGTCATATTGAACCTTGTTAATCTCCACTGGACTAAGGGAAGCAAGGGCAGAGGGAGAGGGCTTCCTTTCTCCGTGAGGGTTGGGTTGAGGCTGAATTCCGAGCTGCCTTCTCAGCCCCCATCCCAGCACTATGCGCTGCCTCCATGACTTATTCTTGGACCTCTGCCCACTCTCAGGCAGAAATGATGGTGGGGATCGGTAAACCCACGGCACCAGGGATCTCTGGCTGGGGTGCCCACCAATCCTCTCTGGCATCTCTGTCCCCTAAGGAACCTGAGAAAACATCACACCCAGAACTCTTAGGCTGAAGAAGCTTTTGGGTGAAGAGTGTGGTCCGATAAGCCAAGCGTCTTAGTAGCACAGAATTCCGGAGCAGGGAGATATCTTGAAGACTTAAAGAGAAATGTAGCCCTCTTAGCTTTTTCCCGAGGCAGGGGGACACTGTAAACATCTAGGAGTTATATTTATCCTGCCCCCTGGAATCTAAAAAAGGGAATGTGAAATTCTCTCCTTTCTGATGCTGCCTGCCTCTCTTCCGAGCTGTCAGAGGTTGCTCAAGCTCTAACGACCCTTGTCCATGGACAGATGAAGAATGGAGCCCAGGGGGGCAAGGTGACAAGAGTTAAGGTCTCCTGCACCCCTGGCTTGTGCTGGGTGCACCCCACCCCACATGCTTGGGTCTGACACAGGGAAGGAGGAATTCACAAACCATCCACCTATTGTTTCAACAGCCTTCTATTGTGAGTGACAGGCATGAAGACTCAGGGGGAGACATGCTTCCTGTTCCAAGGGGCTCACAGCCTAGCAGAGGATGAAAGCCCCACAGGGCAGAGTGGAGAGAACACAGCTGGTGATACCCTAGGAGGCCGGGGCACAGAAAGGAGGGGGATTAACGCAGACTGTCTGGAGAGGCGGGAGAGCTCCCCGGAGACTGAGCTGTAGGTGAGAGAGCCAAGTGAAAAAGCCTGGGGAGGGGGAGTCAATAGTCAAAAATGTCTGTACTGCTTACCCTCTCAATCCAGAGAAAGGGAGAGCAAGGCAAAGTCTAAGGAGTGGCCCTGTCACTGTGTAATGGTGAGGCTACAAGGTGGGTGTCCCTGAGGTGCTGTGACATGGACTCCGGAGCCTTCTCTTGCCCTTGCCCCTGCTGACTGGGGGCCTGTGAGGAGGCTGTCACTCACCTGGACTTCTCCCCTCAGGGGCCAGCTGCAGCTGCTTCAGCCTGGTGACGCTTTGCCTCCTGGGTCCACTCAGGGGCCCCCATCCCTGCTGGCTCTATCAATTGGCTCCAAGGTCACTTTGTCATTGGATGACCACTCAGAAAGGATTCATCTTTTTTCATTTTTTGCTCAGCATCAAAGTAAGAGTTCCTTTTGCATTCAGCAGATGCTTATTGGGAACTACTATGAGCCAGGCACTGTGCTGGGCTGTGGAGATAAAGGAGTGGATTAGACATGGCCCCTCATAAGCTTAAAGGCAGGCAGACCAGTACAGACTGCAGTACAACAGCAGAAATGCTGTGAGGACAGAGGGGGAGCAACTAATTCTGTCCTGAGAGAACAGAGAAGGCTTCCCAGAGGAGGTGGTATGGGACCCACGCCTGAGAGAACAACCGAAGGTGACCAAGTAGAGAGGGGAGAAATAGCAACCCCTGGCAGAGGGAATAGTATATGCGCTCTTGTTTGGGGAAGTCTTGTTTGGGGAAAATGCTCACAATGTGTGGACTAGCAAGAAGTTTGGTATATCCTGACATGAGGTGAGTCAGCCTGTGGATGTATCGTGAGGGGCCTTGAATGAGGTGTCACTGAGCTTCATTTCATTCTATGTTAGGCTATTTCTACTTCTATTAAAGCAATACATGTCCATAGTTTAACAAGGAGCTTTCCTAGCCCTTCCTGGGCTGCCAACCTCCATTCTTCAGAGACTCTTTAACTCTTCCCTTTTGGTACTTACCTTCATATCTCTAAATAGCATGCTTACCTTGCTGTTCTTCATTTTTCAGTCTTAGAGAGTACCTGTTGATTTCATACTATGGAAATCGAGAATTTCACTTCTTTATATACCTGTATACCGCTCTGGCACAGACACACACACACACACGCATACATATGCACACACACATGCACATGCTCCCATTTTCCCAAAATGAGTTAATGATTTATGGCTGTACCAATATCCAAGGATTGCATTATTGTGGCTAATGAATTCTCAGCTGAGCCATTTCATACATTATGATTACATTTGCTGCTTGTTCAACTGTGTTGTTCCTAGAGTTAATAATTTTTCCTATTATTCTTTTCTTGCCCAGTTTCCTGTGTACCTATAACCAATTTACCCAAAACTCTGCCAGAAGTATAGATCTCCTTTCGATACTTCCAAACATATCCACCATCAGTGGAGACATCCTTCTAGAGCCCCCAGTCCCCCCGCTGGACTTGTAGCTTCCTAAGGATGCTGCCCCATTATTGTCAGTATCACATGTGAACATGTTTGGGAGGGTCATTATTCTGCTGATCACAGTGAAATTTATTCCACTTTCAGCTAGACTGAAATGTTCAAATCCACCAGCCCCACTTCCTCCCAGTGCCCCTCTCTGTCAGTCAACAACGTCTTGAATTTGCAGCTATAAGAATGCAGCCTTGCAGCCTTTTCTTTTGCGTCACAAAGCACTTCATCTCTCTTTTCAGGAGTCAGGAATCCGTGTTCCCATTTTACAGAGAGAAGAATAGAGGCCTAGAGAATATTAACATTTGCTGAAAATTCTAGAAAGCAAAGTCCAGTCTCATTTCTAGGGCTGATTTCTGTCTTCCACATGTGACATCTGTGAAATTCTTCTCCAGTCAATCCTGGATAATGTGACAGACTAGATAGTCTACTGGCATAAAGCAGTTCCACATGATCCCTTATCGAGAAAAAGTGCCACCTAATCATGCTCCCAGCACAGGTGGCCATTCTCTATTTGCCAGTTTTACTTTCACAACCTACTTTTTTATGGGCATCTTACTTCTAAATGAGAGAAGATCATGTGATCATATTACTTTTATAGCCATGAATGCTGGAAGCCTGCAACAAGATTTCCATGACTCCCATCCACCTCCTCCCTGCCCAGCTCTAGGCTAGGTCAGCCACAGCACCAACACCCTCAGAATGGAGCCTTTGAAGGCTGGGTCAGAGCCAGTTAAGAAACAACCCTCTTCCCTTTGTTCTCAGCAAGCCAGCTATAAACACATTTCAGACCTCTTGTTTTCTCTCAATTCTTCTGAAGTTCAAGGTCATGTTCAAGATGGCTACTGCCAAAGCTTCTCTGTTCATGGTCAGGTCTCCAGCTTTGACAAAATAGAAGTACCGTTGATGTTGGCTCCACTAGCTTCATCACATATTATAGAATGAAGCATGAGCATCAATGATCTCAATGTCGACGTGTTGAAAAGTCAGAGCCCTGGGGTGGGGGCAGAAACTTGGCATGAAAGTGCTTGGAAGGAGAGAACAGAAGTAACTGGAGGCTTGAGGGGGGGTACTGAAGAGGCAAGAAGCGAGGTTGCTGTGAGATATCTCAGTGCATGGAATATTCAGCCATACTCAGAACCCTGAGCATGCAAAGATTTAAAAAAGAGCTGTAGAGAAGGTTTGAATACCTACTGCCTTGTGCTGTGTGTGTGTCCGTGTGTGCGTCTGTGTGTCCCTGTGTTCTACTCAACATAACTCGAGAGTCAAAGCAAAAGCATCAATGAAGCATCATGATGTGGAGTGCCATCCTTGGTACCCAGAGCCAAAGAACAGCACGAGTTGATGTTTTGTCTCTTGCGTCAGAAGTAGCTGCTATGGTCACAATATCATCTGCTTAGCCAACCACTCAAGGGTCAAAACAGTCAAAGGAATTTACTGCAAGGAGTTGTAACTTAGTAAAACATGCACTTCAAAGCATGGGAGAGTGCATCTTTCCCTGGTTTAATCCCAGATCATCCTCACCCAACTGGTTGCCTGGCTCTTTCTTATCCTTCTAAATAATCAAGTACTTAAGGAAACCTTCTTCTCTGCCCCAAACTAGGTCAGGTCCCCCGTTCTGTGCTCCTCAGCACCCTGTCCTGTTCCTTTGTGCCCTTAGCACAATTATAATTAGATAAGTAATTGTAATTAGTTACCAATTTTGCCTCCCTCTTCTCATGCTTTATGTCTATTACATTAATATTATATACTTATTTGTCAAATGAATGACTGTCATTTCACATCTAAAAGTCTCTCTGATATGTAATAGCAAAAATCCAATTTAGAGAGATGTAGAGAGTATATTTTCCTTTTATTCTAAGGTCAGATTGCTTCCTTTATACGTCTGTTTTCAAATTCAAAAGCCCAAAGGAGGCTGTGCACTTAACAGAGTGGCTGGGACGTTTCTGGACACATAGGTGCACTTAATGTACGTGACGACATTTGGTGGCCGCGATGACTAAGCTGCTCTGTAGTGCTCATTGAGATAGTTCTAGATTTCTATTTAGAGTAAATTTAGCCATAATGACAGCAGCAGTCATCATCATCATAGCTAACTCAAAGAAGCAGCTTTTATCCAGAGAACTGAGGGCTCCCATTTAGCCTAACACTCCTGCCTTCCTTCAGACTGCCCAGGTAGATCCTAATACACCTTCCAACCCCTTCCTGTCCTGCCTTTCCTGGAACCCTCCTTCACTTCTCCAGTCTCCATCATCACACTTATATGAACTCCCATAGTCCTTACGTGCTTAACAACACGATCAAGCATTCATCCACTTGTCCAACAATTACATGTTGTACAGCATCTAACATGTGCCAGAAACCGTGCCAAGCATCTGCAAATATTCTGAAATACATCATTCCCTATTATTTCACAGGAGCAAGGTTTGTGGGGGGGATGAGGGAGGAAGGGAGGACTGTGTCTTATGCAGTTTATCCCCAGTGCACTCAGAACAGTGTTCAATGATAGAGATAATAGATGATGTTACCTTCATTTCATGACTAACCAATTATAGCAGAAAGGACTGACGAATCCATATCGAAAGGGAATTGACATTAAATAAACCAAAGCAGGGAACAATGACAAGGAAGAGAACAGGCAGAAAATAGCAAATAGAAATATTCTTAGGAAGGACTGAAGCTAGAAAATACCAGCCTTCGGTTCCACACAGCATCGGTTCCACACAGCATCGCTCCCCAAACACTTCCAAAGAGGAAGTTTCGGCTGCTGCTTTTGTGTGACACCACTGAGTGATGTGGTGAGGTGCAAAAGAGAACACATTCCAGAAAAAGCACCTGGAGACAGGAAAACAAAAGAAGGAGGATGACTGTGAAGAATTACATTAGTAGGTGGCGCCACTGTCACCTACGAAAGCAAAGTTGTGCAGTAGCAGAGTCAGTGCAGTGCTGGCTTACTGACATCGACAAAGAGCAAAGTCTGAGTGGGCACAAGAGTTCCAAGCTTCTAGAAATGCATTGAATATTCAATGAGCATTCTGTTTTCCATGAGGCCTGCTGAAATACATTCCTGTTCTCTCTTACGTCCCCATGTGAGCCTGGGTCTCTTCCTCGCATCCCGAAACAAGCCCAATTAAGAAACGGGTCAAAACTGGTACTATCCTCTCCAGGCAGAGCACCTGTCCCCTCTGCTCAGGCTTCCAGCCCACTTTTTCCATAAAAGTGAGACCAGGAGAACTGTGAGGAGTTTATTTCTCACTTCAGTTGAAGAGTTGAATATATTGCTGCTGTGCCAGAGACCAGAGCATTTGATGGTGACCTTCCAGAAAATATCATTGAATCTATAAATTTTAGAGACTCTTTTGGTTCCTATTCAACTTAAAATATGTTCTCTTTCACCCAGTGAAATCCTTCTAGAACCACAGGATAAGCCAGGTCCCACAGCGATCAGAGCAGAGAGACAGAAAGCAAACCATCATGATGTACAGGCTGGATGGATTCCCAAGGTTTGGGGGAGTTGGAGAGTGAGGGTAAAGGAGACGTTTTTCTGTATCAGAGGCAAAAGAAACCTCTTTAGATTTCAAACAATTATCAATTAAAAAGGCAGATCTCTGGAGCTAGAGGAATACAATTGATGACTTTCTCCTTCAAGTCCAAAGCAAGAGCAGATGGATAAGCAGAGTTCTCAACATTTGGTCTGCTCGGGGCCCTTATGGAGGGAAGAGCCCATTCTAGCATAAAGGACATGGGAATAAGTACAGGGAGGCAAAGAGGGAGAGGGTTGGGAACCCAGAATAAAGAAATCTAAATAGGACACACACAAAATTAGCCAGAGAGATTTACTGTAGTCCTGACTGGCTAACAGTTTGCCGCTTCCTTAGTAAGGAGTAAATGGAGGTTAGTATAAGGATTCTACAAGGGGTTACCTGTTACTAGCCATATATATGGTTATTTACATCACGACTGTGTAGCAATTGTATGGCATCTCAATTTCCTTCTCTATTAACTTTCTTGTTATCATTAGGTCTAATCTAATCATTAGATTAGAATCCCAATTAGATCTTTTTAACTCCCACTAAAATAACTTCAGTTTTAACTGAGTTCACCAGGTATGTTGATGTGGAAGCAAGTCCTCAGAATGAAGACCATAACTTTTTCTGTAATTTGATGTTTATCACTGAAATGATCAGACTGTGTGTGACATTCCTCCATCGTGGGTGACACTCACATTCATTGAGCATCGTGCCTTGCCCTCTGGTTTCAAGCAGGAGGATGAGGTGGGCAGTGGCTAGAAAGATGTCATCCAAGGATGGCACGTAAGTGGCACACATGCTGCCTGGCCCCTCCTTACCCAGAGCAGACATTGCTCATCCATTAGGCATTTCTTCCTGCCAAGTCACCGTCTCACGATCTTTTTAAACATAGCCACAAGGAAGCCACTATAAATTGATAGGTGCTGGTAGATGAGAGAAAACCTATTTGCTAACCCAATCCTTTCTTACTTTGTTGTTTTCCAAAAATAGTTAGAAAAATCATGTCCAGAGAAAAGTGTCAGAATTTATTCTGAATATACTATTCAGAGTAAAAGTTCAGAATTTTAATGATGTTTAGACACTCAGATATGAGTGAACCAATTATGCTGATAGAATCGAAACAGTCCTGCACATATTAGTCATATGTGACTATTATGAAATATATATGAAATAGAAATATGTACTTATTAAAAGAAAAAAACAAAAGCCTGTGTTAAAAATCTCCTCCAGATATAATTAGATGCTCCCTAACCTGTGAAGAATTCAATTCCGCTTGTCATCTTGGATCTGGTATCCAGAAGGGGCAGACCAGAAAAGCAGCTCCCAAGAAAAGCAGCAGACGGAAAAATGCAGTTTGCAAGATGTATTCTCCTGTGGGGGTGCCACACGTTACGCTGCAGCTATGAGTCAGAAACCTTAGTGGGAAGGAGATGATGCTAGTGGGCTCGTTAAGAGGCCTCCTTTAGGGAGGCATGAGTTGGCAGCTCAGCAGCGGGGAAGCTGGCATGAAGAGCCTGAAGATGCCCTGAGGGAGCAAGGAAAGGCTTAGAGTATGGGTTAAGAGATGAAAGTGCAGCAAAGCTTTTCTTGCCACATTCCTCAACCACCTTGGCAAATCAGAATGGCAATGTGGACATGAACCTAGGCTCCCATTGCTATTGTCAAAGTCATTCAGAGAACAAAGATAGGAAAGACTTCAAGGAACCCTCAAGAATAACTTAAAACCCTGAACCTCACACCAAGTAGCACCACAGCATTTTCAAGCTGAAACTGTCTTTATTGACATAGCTCTCAGCCAGTCTTCTCTTTGTATGGATGAGCAAATTAAAGCCCAGAGAAGTCAAGAAGTTTAGTAACATTAGACAACAGAACTGGGATTAGGACCCAAGAGACCTGACCCTTGGCCCAAGGACTTCTCCTTTCCTCCTGCCTTTGCAGACAGTGGCCTTGAAAATTGAAGAGCAGAGGACCTCACAGCTCAAGAGACTTGTGACCAAGTTGCTGGGTCATTGAGTTGTTACCAAGTTGAGGAATCATCCTTTGTGTGGAGGTCCTTCTTGCCAATGCCCTTTGCGAATCTCAGTCGATGTCTGTCATGAATCACTAATGAATGCGAGCATGGTGGCAGACCCAGACCTAGTTTATGAAGAAACAAATGGGTTAGTGTAGAGAAAACTAATAGCACGCTGATACTTCTGATTCCTTGAATGAGGCATTAGCCCTGAATTATTATAGCAGGAAATGCTCTACTACAACGGAAAGAAAAAATGTGATTACTCATGTCAATGTTAATATTTTTCATGAAGGGATTAATCACCAGCTATGAAACCTGCTGTACTTGATATAAAGTACTTTCCTCTTCCCCATGAATTTTCCACCTTGGCAGTAGAATTTCTTATATATAATCACGTGGTCCCTTCCAGAAATTAAAAACAGAAATTAAAGAAATTCTCATCTACAGAGTGCCTTAAGTCTATTCTAGATTGAGGAGGTTTCCTCATCAGGATTGGGATCAGGCTGTGGCAAGAGAGGTGCTTAGGGTGCAAATTTAAGGAAGAACTCCCTCTCTGGGTCATGCAAGTTCAAGGTCAGCACTGAGAATGAGTGCCTCCTTAAATTTTATGCCCCAAGTGCCTCACTGTCATCCTGTCCCTGCTCTTCATCTACTATTTGACGTTCAAGGGTTCGAGATGAGGATGGGAGGAGACAGGATGGGTCAGGAAGAGCATGACAGAAGGGGACATTTCAGACACAGTAGCATGGATGGTATACATGTTGGGAGACCTAACACTCAAACAGTCAGGACTCTGCTGCTTTGACAATTGGCATGTAGGGTTGTAGGGACTTCTGCTGGTCTGCAACCAGGAGATCAGGCCCAGAAGGAAAGTTCAGCCCAGGCTATGAGTGCCTTTAGCTAAAGCCCAAAGTCTGAGATCTGGGTGAACAGTGGTGAAACAAGGGGAGAACTGGTCTGGGTGGGAAGACAAACAGCACTGGGAAGGTTGGTCCAGCTGGGAGTAGCAAAAGCTGAATCCCTGAGGTGGGACCCCAGGCATTAGGAACTGAGCTATGACAGTCAGAGAAGGATCAGCAGCCAGACTGACTCCCTGTTAAGCCAGATGAACTCCAGACTTGGGATTTCTTGTGTTCCCCTTGCCAAGGCAGGGCTGGGATGGGGGAAGAAGGTGATGAGCTGGGTAGACCATGGCACTTGATAGTGCTCCTCCCCAGTTGGTTCCCTTGCATTGCTTTAAAACAAAATGCTTGCCTCAGTCAAAGACTGAAACCTTTGTTTAGTGTTAAAAAGAAACATGTTTAAAAGGCCTCTCTGTTGGGGCAGCTGTAGTAGAGAATCAAAGTGAATTTTGGGTAGGGAGACATTAGATCAATATTCTTGCCCAAAGGTTTTTAACCTGGTATTCATGAATGGGCTGCAGTGTGTCTGTGAGTCATTGAGCTAACATGCAGAATTGTGTGGGTTTGCTTATTTTTATGGAGAGGAGAATTCATTCAACTGTGAATTGGATCATGGGGAACTATGACCCCTGAAGTATCCAAATGTCTCCCTTATAGATGAGAACCTGACACACAGAGACGGGGAGAGACTTTGAGCATCTTCTCAGCAAGGCTTTTGTCTTGCATCAGTGTATCTCCAACACATAGCAGTCACTCAACAAACATTTGTAAAGTGAATGGATGAATGAATGAATGGATAGATGGATGCATGAATGAAAGCTCTCTGCTCTCAGTCCACTTGTACCTTCACCTTATCCCCACCACTCCCCACTGGTCTCTCCAGCCTAATGTGGGATGTTGAATGCCAAGCAGGGTGACCTCAGGAGTGGAGGACAGATGCATTTAATGATGGTGCAGAGAAGCTGAGACCCCAGGTCACAGAGGCCTCTATTCCAAGAGAGCCTTACCTAGAACATTCTTCCCTCTGGGACCATCACCCATCCTTCTCTGCTCCCACTGCTGCCACTGCCTCTTTTCAATAGAAGAGTGAGCCAGAGTGCCCCAGGCTAGTGAAACTGACACTTGGTCCTGATCTCCCAAGCTCATCAGTCTTTTCTCTAGCTCTGGAAATGTTCTGTCTTGTTTATATTTCAAGAGAATAAGAGAAGAAAAAGAGTTTCGCGCTAGAGAAGAGCATCTATCTTCTAATACCTGAAAATGGCCATTTTATTGCAAGCCATGACAACCATTTTGAATCTGGCATTTGCCCTTCCAACATCTCCAGTTTCTCCCTGGTGAGGGCAGTGAGAGCTGCCACGGTGATGAGCAGTGAGGACAGTTGTTTAATGTTATCATTGGCTAATTAACTGATGATGTCTTCATCTTTCCTTCACTCTTTCCCTTCTTCTTTCTTTCCCTCCACTACTCCCTCCTTCTTTTCTTCCTTCCTTGCTCTTCCTTCCTTACTATGGGCCACTGGACTAAGTGCTGGAGGTACCAAGTTGAATAAGACACAGTCCCTGACCTTACAAAACTCTACAGTCTGGCCATGGACAGAGACACCCACAGGAGGGAGCTGTCTATACTGCTTGGAAGGTCCAGGAAGGCCAAGAGGAAGTAACCACTGAGATGAGATTGAAAAGACTGTTGCTGGGCAAACACTTGAAGAATGGCAGTGCAGGCAAAGAAGAGAAGTGCAGCCCTGAGCCTGAAACAGTGGGGTCTTCAGGAACTACGAGTAAATTAGTGTGACTGACATGAGCCAAGTGTATGTCTGCTGTAAAAAAAATGGGTCAAGAAAGTACAGCAAGAGATGAAGCTAGAGACTGAGTGGCCAAGTGATGCATATCGTAAAATTCTCAGTATTATTAAATAAAAAAAGGGAACACATATTTATTGAATCCCACGTACCATGTACCATCCTAGGTATTTACTTAATTGCCTCACAACAACCCTGAAAGTTAGGTCCAAACTCTTGCTTTATGCTTACAGAAACTGAGGTTCTCAGAAATTAAGTAACTTGCTCAAGGTTATAAAACTAATAAGTGGGAGGGCTGGATTCAAACCCAGATCCATCGAAGCCCATGCTGTTTCCATCAGGGGCACTCACTTCCCTCATAGCTGACTAGAATCTTAACACACTTCTGCTGCACGTCTGGGTATTGATGAAAGCAGCTGGTCCCCCGCCTTCATGGTGAGAACTCCTTCAGACTTGGGGTTGGAGAGCAGCCATGGCAGTTAGCACAGCGACACACTGTGGTGTGGAGTGTAGGGTGGGGGTTCTGCAGGCAGGGTCTTTGGGCCTGCATGACCGGCCCCAAGCTCTGGGCCTCTGAGCAGTTCCTCTTGGAATCTGATGAGAACATGATTGCAGCATAAGCCAAGTGCCAAAGGGAGGAGCAGGCAAAAGGGAAGGGAGTATTGACAGGGGAAGTAGGAGCTTACCCAAATTTAAATAGCTCAAAATTTGCTGGATTCTCATAGGATTTCAGCCCTATGTTTAGTGATAGAGCAAGAAGGCACCTTGATGCTACTTTTTAATATTCTTTTTAAAAAACACTGGATGTTCTGATATATTTAAGCAGAAATGAGAGATAGTGATAGAAAAAAACCCCAGGGTTCCAAAGCCTGCTGGTTCATTAACTAACTGTATGACTGGAGGCAACTTCCTTCTCCATGCCTCAGTTTACTCATCTGTAAAATAAAAGAGTTGGGCTGGATGATTTTTGATAAATGCTCAAACTTTAAAATATTGTGAGTCCATAATGGAACAAAAAGCAAGTTTCTTCTGATTGGTGTGTTTCCTTCTCCTGGGCTCCTCTCTCCTTTGAAGTTTGCCCTGACCAGCCCCATCCCACAAGAGTAGCTCCCGTGCTATGAATCCCCTTTCTTCTCTTGGAGCCCACATGGCTCTGCCCACATTATCTTCCCAAGCACGCTAAGGCACCAGTTCATTTCCTTCCTAGCATCTACTATAGTTTGTCATTGTATATTTATAGGTTTTCTTGTTTTATACAGACTGTATCTCCCACTAGGTTGCAAGTTCCATGAGAACAACTATTATGCCTGCTTTGTTTACCAATGCATAACCAGTGTCCTAGTGCAGTGCCTGAAACATAAGAGACTCTTGGTTAATGCCTGTTGAATCTCCCTTTCCCTTTTTTGGTCATTATAGTAGCTGTCATTGATTAAGGGCTCACTAGGGGCCAGACATTGTGCTGGTATTTTGTACGCATTTTTTCATTGACTTGTGACAACAACTGCATGTGGCAGGTGCCATCTGTTTTGTAGATAAGGACACTGAAGATCAAAGAGGTCATGGAGTTGATACACTCTTGAGCCAGGACCTAAACCACATCTGAGTCACCCAGAGCCTGAGCCCTGAACCACTGCAATATACTGCCTTTGGATCCTCAGTGACTTGGGCCAGACACATGGCAGGTCCTTAGGAGGTATTTACTGGCTTGAGTCCCTGAGTGAAGGATCTAACAGATGGTGGATGGAGGTCAGTATTTCTGACCCATGGGGCAAGGACTCTGAAGCTCCAGTGCCCGGGAGGATTCTGAAATCCGGAGCCAGGACTAGTAGAGTAAAAAATTTCTTTCTAACAGTAAGATTCATTCTCATTCTGTGGAGAGTTTAACAGAGATCCTTTCTTCCACTGTATGAGGGTGTGACTTCAAATTTTTCTCAAAATGCACATTTTTAATTAGAGTACTTTACGTGGGTTGCCAAGCTTCTGGGAATTAAAAGGACACTTGTGCCTGGGGGACAGTTACAGAGACTGATCCCTGGGTATGTGCATAATAAAAATACACAGAGAGCAACTGAAATGAAACCCCTGGGAAACCTTTTCACTCAGTTTCAAATACCTAGAAAATTACTTGGCAGCTACAGAATGAAAAGAAAGAACAGAAACAAAAGCCAATGCCAATTTACTTAATTTTGGATTCTTTTTCCTGAGGGAATTCTTCTGAGAATCTAGAGTAGGCAGAGATTTTGGAGATTGTCATTTCTAAGATCCCCTTCTGCAAATGGGATGGTGAAGCCTAAAGTACTCATGTCAAGGTCAAAGCAAGGTCAAACCAAGTGAGCCATGAGTGGGAAAGGAAAGAAGAGAGGGTATAAGTGAGTTGTACAGCAGCTGCCCTCGTGGGCTCCTAAGTCACTGCTAGAAATTTACTGGTAGTGATGAAGATGGGAGGGCAGCTTTCTGGTGACATGGCTCTTGCTTTGTTCAAAGGAAAGTTAAAATACTAAGATCAGATGTTGAGGAACATAGAAGTCATTTATTATGTTTGTTGTTATTTGTTGTTTGTATCCAAGACCGTTTGGTCAATTGCACCCCCTTCTCTGGTACTTGGTTCCCCCAGCCCTCAGATACATTGCTGTCTGAGAGTGGCACTAATAAGATGGCCAAGTGTCCTGGACTGAACAGGAATCAGAATAATGTTAAAGTGCTTAGAGAAAGAATGGGCCATTGAATGGGTGGGGGGAGGTTAGTATGGTCAGCATTAAAATATATAATTGAAAGGGCAGAATTGTCTGATACATTCAGCCCTATCAGAGGAGCGGGATCTGGTATCTGAGGGATGCTAGTAGATCTAATCACCAGAGATATAGGGCTAGGATGTTGATATATTGAATAGGGTTTTCTATGAAATATTTCTTCCAGCTCAATCTGATTCTACGGTCGCCAAATAACCTTCTTATAAATACTTCAATAACCAGACACCCTGATTCTAGGAATAAAATATGAGTATGAACACAGGACTGTTGAGAATTGGTTTGAGCCTCAGTGAAGAAAAAAGATGTGAAGGCCCCAGCAACAGCAGACAGTAAAAACCTTCATGGGGGTTTTATACTGATTTGCAACATGGTCAGGCCGAGGTCCCCTCCCCAGTCTGGTGGTCCCAGTAATTTGTCCTCAGCTTCCACCCTCTCACACACAAACATCAGCCCTGTATGGACATGAGTGTTCCAATCACTGGGGATAGGGATCACTCTTGGTATAAAAAAATAAATTGGTGGTGTGGCTTTTTGTCCACTCCTGTGTTGTGAGTTATTGAGAGGGAACCTTCGCGAGTCTGTGGACCTGATAGACGAGGGCCAGGTCCTAAAGCCTCTTAATTCTCTGAGGTAACAATCCCCACCTTAGAGATGTCTGGGCAGCGAGTCATTCTTCACCAGATGATGCCCATCCTCTGTCTCTCCCAGGGCCTTTTTCAAGTCCTGTGCTCCCTGCAAAGTTGCCCCCTGCTGGCCAGTCGCTCTCACATTGCAGTGCCTGGGACCACATGGATGGCTGGAGAGGGGGAGCTGCTCCTGACTTTGTCAGTCCGGTGTGGCTGTGGGTAAGGCTCTTCACCTCTCTATGGCCCTGTGTTTCACCTCTTTCACCGGCACAATGGAAATGCTGCCTCTGCACCTCTCCCACAGCCCAAATGAAATCCCGTATAGGAAAGGGATTTTTAAAAAGCATCAAACATTTTACAGATGCGATATACTACTAATAATTCTACCAGCTCACATTTCTATACATGCTCCATATACAGTTATAAAGATCGTAACGATCCTTTTCTCCAACCACTCGCCTTTAAGTGGGCAAATGTCCAAAACAGATGGCCAGATGGCAAGAGATCTGAGGGTGAGCTTATTTTGGTCACCCTAGTGTTTTATTATCAAAAAGTCTCAATTCACGTCTGTTAACAAATCAAGATCTTTTCTTCTAAATATAAGTCCATTTCCTCCTTGTTCTTTTAGGAATATAGGAAATGATTAGGAAGGATTTAATTCACAAAACGTCTTCACTCACTTGAAGACAGTCCTAATGGAACCTTCCAATTTGCTCATCTTTAAACAAACAAACAAAAATTCCAATTATCTTGATTCCCGTATATCATTCCCTAAATTGCACTTTGTGTCCCATGCAGTATCATCGTTTTTATTTTGTTAGCTAAAAGTCTGAGCATCTGTAACAATTTTTCTTTAGTATCAAGCAACGTTACTTGAGAATCTCTGTTTTCTTACAGTTCTTTTATTAACAGACCATTTAACAGCTGTTCTGGACTAAAGGTGAGTATTTTCACTTGCCTAGAAATTCTCTTTCCATGTTATTTGTAGTGTAATTGTCTTCGTCGTCATAGTAATAGGGTATTTATAAAATGACTAAATAAATTCCTAATATGGCTAAGATTCTAGAGGAAGAAACAAGGGATACTGAACTCTCTCATCCTTCCCACTGACTTTTTTAGAAGGTTCTGACAATTAATTTCCATGTGGCCCCAGCCTATAAGAATCTTCCAGTTTATGTCCTCAAGGCAGATGCTCATACAGTGAAATGGTGTTCACACTGGGGCTGGTGTCGTTAAGGACAAAACGTGCTTATGTAGTAAATCTTGGCAGGAAAGAAAAATAGTTCCCTACTCACAAAACATCTTTCTCAGTCCACTCTCTCTGTGCCATTCTGAAAAAATCCGGAAATCAAACTGGCGTTCTTTATTTTTAGTCCATCCAAAATGTTACTCACTTGAGGCATGTGGGCACAAAGCTATCTTTAGAATCGTCAACCAAACACCTTGGAATCATAGATTATCAGTGCCTGGGCAATTCTCTAGATGATTTTTTTAGCTGAGGAACTCCACTATATAAAACAGAGGTGGAATGGGGGACTAGAAGTGTTGCCCTTTTGGTCTCCCCCATCATCTGCTTCTCGGGCACTACCATGTAATCTTAGGGTTCTAAGAAACAACTGGAAAACCACTGCTCTAGGCCAAACTCTTCATTTTTCAGGAAGCAACAGAGGCCCACAAGGATGAAGTGACTCGCTTGAAATCCCCCTCGCTTGAAATCCCCCAGTAGCCACCAGTGAAGCCAGGAGAAGAATTCGGGTTTCTTGACTTCCGGTTACACGTCCTTTCCATTACACGGCACATAAGATACTATTATAACAGAAACTACTTTTTTTCTTATTACTAGCCAAAAAGTTCAGCTGAAAAGCAGATGACTGGTTGGGGAAGTTTTTCTACTGGAGGCACGAGGAGATCAAATGACTTAATCGAGAATAGATAGTAGCTCTTTTCTTTGACTGAGAGGAGAGTGAAAAGTGCAAGGAGAAACCAGCATAAGAATGATTTCCTACAAGTTACTCCATTATAGTTTGCCATGGGTGCTATACTGAAGGATACTTCCCTGGCCATTCACTGCCTGGGTGACCTAGAGCAAGTCACTTGGTGGCTCTCGTCTCCTCTGAGAACACAGCAGATGCACTGTGCACTGGACATCGGACATTAGGCGCCATGACGATCTGTTGTCTTTCCCACATCAGCCCCTTCCTGTCTTCCTTGTCTCAGTACTTCTTATAGAGCCAGAATATCCTTAATCTCACATTATGGTTTTTTTTTCTGTAGATATTTTGTGCATTGAATAATTGTCTTCCCAACTGGATATTAATTTTTTTTTGGCCTGACCATGTCTTTCTACTTCTTTAACATGTGTTTTCCGCATTCTCCTCTATAAGTGTTGTCTTACTTATAATGCAGGAACCCAGACCCCTGCAAAGACTCTGCCTCTGATATTTCCAGAGGCCCTGGGTGGTCTCATATGTGCTTTCATACAATCTGTTCGTCTCTCCTTTCCCCCTTTCTCTGCTCCAGGCCTCCCTAGATAGTACCATCCCCATTTGGCACCATCACATCTGCCTGGAGTCACTGGCACTTCTACTGGGCACTGCGATGCCCACTTGGTGCTGCTCCTTACTAGTTGCAGAAAATGACTGTAGTAGCTACTGACATTTTCTTCCTTTGTTTGATGTGTTTGTGTGAGTGTATATGAGTGGGCATTTATAACTTCTCCCTTTCCTTCTCCCTACTATTTATTCAGTCCCCAGGCTACTGGATATCTAGTCAGGATTGTGACTGCATTAGAAAAGGAATAAACATCATGTAAAGGTGGAGGCACTGACCAATGATACTTGGAATCTTTCCTTTTGGGGAGAGAGTAAGAGCATTTTCATTTGTCTAAGGATGAGTTAGATGACATTATGTTGGCCCATGTTGTTGCTGCTACTGTTATCTAAATGTTTAATTATGGAGAGAAGGGTGTATATGGATGTTGAATAACAAAAGAGTGGAATGTTGCTCACTCAACACCTATTTCAACCCCTTTAACTTGCCTTCTTTTATTTATTTATTTTTTTGGTGAGGAAGATTGGCCCTGAGCTAATATCTGTTGCCAATCTTCCTCTGCTTTGCATATGTGATGCCACCACAGCATGGCTTGATAAGCAGTGTGTGGGTCTGTGCCTGGGATCTGAACCTGTGAACCCAGGGCCGCCAAAGCGGAGTGCATGAACCCAACCACTATACTACTGGGCAGGTCCCTTAGCTTGCCTTCTTGAGACTAGGAAGCCAGAATTACATTTCCCAAATCCCCTTCCAGCTAGGGTGCCTGCTTGAGACACAATATGGCATAAGACTGAAATTAAGATTCACTATTATGTGCTGCCTTGATATCTGGTAAAATTGAGAGGGACTGACATGGTCTAATCTCAAGTCCTTGCCCATCCTGCCTCAGGGGATAAGGTCCCTTAGCCAAATAGCCCTCCTTGTCATGGGGACCTGGCCCAGTGCCTGCTTATCCTTGAGTATCGCTTTCTAGTTTCCTGTCAGCCTGTGGAATTATTCAAACAAGCCAATCACATCCTTACATGGGAACCACAAGTTATCTCACCCTCTTGTTACTACAAAGCCTGCCGCTCATGGTCCCTGCTTCTTCACTCTGTTACCAAGTACAACCCCTGTGTGGTGTGCTGTGTCCTCCTCCCCCAGACTGTGAGTATGTGACCAAGAAACTGCTATCAGTCTCATCCGTTCAGCATTAGTGTCATGTTCAGCCATCCTCATAACCCTGGAGCAGGAATCCCTCCCTTACCAAGTGGGTGAAGAGGAAGTGAATAAAACACATGGTTCTACCAAAGGTGCCCTTGCATGAGATTTTGAGGCAGAAGTGAGCAACATGGGAATAGCTACATGTAGAGAGTACAGGAAGTTTTGGCCATGGAGGGAAGTCCATTCCCTAATAACATAGGTACAGGGCAGTGGGAGGTGGCAATACTTGCCTTTCCACTAGAACAGTCCTGCATTGTGGTTGGGCTTTTCTCCTGGCTCTGTTGTATCTGGCTGCTCTTTTCCTGGCTCAGTAGAATCCTAGACTGTTTCTCTGGACTTCCAGAGGTTCTATAAGCTAACTAATGTATTTTGATAAACTACTTTCTACCTAAATTACCTGAAGTAGATTCTAACGTCTGCAACTAAGATTGGATAATACAAGTGGGTTAATAACATAAGGTTGTATTTTTCTCACAAAACATAAAGTCTGGAGGCAGATAGTCCTGGGATGGTACAGCTATTAGTTCTACAATGTCATCAGTTTGCCAGGCCTCTTCTATCTTTGTGAAATGCATTCATCCCCATGGTTGCAAAGGCTGTTGCTCCATTTGAAGGAAGAAGAAAGTGACCTGGGGAAGGAGTACAGATTTATTTACTTTTGCCGGATAAAAAACAAAGCCCCAAACCTAGTAGCTTAAAACAACAATCATTCTGTCAGTCAGCTGAGTGGTTCTTCAGGTCTAGGCTAGCTTAACTGATCTCTATTGGATTCACCCATGCATCTGCAGTCACCCAGCAGGTTGGTGGGAGGTTGGATGATCTAGCGTGGTTCATTCACGCATCTGGTTGTTGGCATGCTGTTGGCCAGAGCAATGGGAGTACCTGGACCACATGCTTCTCATCATTCAGCAGGCTAGCCCTGGTGTGTTTCCATGGCTGTCCCAGTTTTCCAAGAGCAGCAAGAAAGGGCAAGTTCCATCATGCAATCACATTTCTGTTTTGGTTTGCATCTTGTTGTTATTGTACACTGGCCAAAGCAAGTCACAGAACAAGCCCAGAGTCTAGGGTGGACTGCCTCTTGATGGAAGGAGTTGCAAAGTCAATTCCAAAGGCATAGCAAGGAGAAGAATTGTGGCCATTCCTGCAAACTACTATGGAGAGACATCAAATCAGGAGACCAGACCTTTCCGCAAATCCCCAGTAGACTTCTAACTGCTTCTCATTGGAACTATGATTTGTCATATGATCATCCCTAACAATAAAGAGGCTGTGAATGTAGTTTATCTGCACTGCTCCTCCTCCTGGGACAAAATTGTAGTTCTCTGAGTAATAAAAGGTGAGAGAATGGAATTGGGTTGGTGTGAATTAATAAGAAATATATATATATTTGTATATAGGTCTTTGCCCCCAGTTCCTGCTAATATTTGGTCTTTGACTCTGGTTCCTGACACCGAGTTCCTAAAACCTTGTAATTAACTGAGTGATAGAAGTGTCTGATAGAGGACTCCTAGATCCCTTGGAATTTTCTGGGTGATAGGAGTGTCTTTTGTCCTAATGATGTGACTCTTGGTGGGCTCCTGGATGAAAGTGGTCACTAGAAAGACCAAGCCATGATTAGAAGCTTGGAACTTTCAGCCCCATCCCCTATCCTCTGGAGAGGAGAGACGGGCTAGAAAATGAGGTAATAATCAATCATGCTTACACGATGAAGCCTCCATAATAATCCCAAAAGTACAGGGATCAGAGAATTTCCAGGTTGGTGAACACATCTACCTACTGGGAGGGTAGAGCACCCCAACTCCACAAGGACAGAAGTTCCTGCACTTGGGACCCTTCCAGACCTCACCCTATGTATCTCTTCATCTGGCTGTTCATGTGTCATTTGTTATGTCCTTTATTACATAATAAACCAGTAAACATAAGTAAGAGTTTCCCCGAGTTCTGTGAGCTGTTCTAGCAAGTGATCAAACCCAAGAGGGGGTCACGGGAACCTCCCATTTGTGGCCAGGTTGGACGGAAGTTGTGAGTAACCTGGGAATCCACTCCTTGCAATTGGTGCCTGAATTGGGGGGCAGTCTAATGGGACTGAGACCTTAACCTATGGGTTCTACCCTAACTCCAGGCAGTTAGTGTCAGAACTGCCTGGTGTGGAAAACCCACACATCTGGTCGCAGATATGTTCTTCTGTGTGAGTGAGTAAAGGAATACAGTGTGTTTCATCTAGACAGTTGGATATTAGCAGAATCTGCCATACATAATATGAGGAGCTATAATGGAGACATTTCTGTGAAACTCCATTTTCGTTCTCTTTTCCATGGAGGACTGGGTGGTGGACAGACACCATAGTCACCTCCTACCACTCAACGGCAGAGGCTTTGTGACTGTGTAACTCTCTTTGGGCCTCTAGTATGTAGTTCACCGGACAGGCTCAGGCATCACAGTTGATCAAGCTTGGTCTCTCTGTCCCCAAAATACACACAACACACATCTTGCTTCTACCTCCCCTCCCCCAGCTAGCACCCACCAAGCATGTGGCACATGCATTAGACCTTGATGGAAGAGTAAGGCTTCCATTGCTGTGCAACCCCATTGATGGCACAGGCCCTGAGGCTGCTTATGATGAGCCCAGCATGTTATTGTTAATCCTGCTGTTTCATAGTCATGAGATGCAAAGCACAGACAGCTAGCAACACACTGTCTCATACAGTCCTTATGATCTAGAGAATCTGTGTTCCTTTGTGCAAGAACCCAGTCTCTTTCTTTGTGTGCTCTTTTGAAGAACTGAAAGGTTCCCAAAGTCTGGAGACAAACTTCTGAGTGAACTGCATCTGAACTTTTTAAATTCCTTTTTTTCCCCTTGGTTAAATCTCAGTGGAGCCGGAGATGATCATAATTTTCATGAACACAAACTAAAGGTTTTGTTGCCTGTTGAGCAAAGTAGCTGCTTCCTATTGCAAAAGAATTGATTCCCGTTCTCATTGCGTTGGCGTTTTCATTAAAATTTCCATTATCCTCTTCCTTCCAATGCAGTTATGGATGAAATTGTCCTGACAATGTTTCTCAAGCAAAATCACTCCTGACGCAAAATATACAAAAGGGATATAGGAGGGAAAGAGCCATGCTTCCCCAAATAAAGATCATCTTGATAAGGAAAAAAATTATTTTGTCTCAGGCTTCATCATCATTTTAGGTCACTGTTATTAGCTTCATCAACCATACCAGGCCCAGAAAAACAGATCTGGATTGAGATATAGTCATGGTGGTAAACATAGAATTATGGTACCTAAAGATGCTCTGATGATAATGTCAACCTGCTTGTTGAGGGCCTACTCTGAACCAGCCCTGGCCCCAGAACACTTATCTTATCTGTGCAGTCCACTGCACTTCATGTACTATAAGCCGGCCTCTGATTCACCTTCTCAGGAACTGGAGGGTTAGGCCTGTCACAGCTCAGAGTGCCAGTTCTGGCTCTGCCTTGTGTGAGGTGACCTTGGCCAAGTACTTTATGCTCTTTGAGCCTCAGTTTTGTTATCTAGAAACCAATGCTAATGATACTTTCCCTATCATCCTACTTTACAGGGTTCTGGTCAAGTTGAATGCATTTGAAAGTGGTTTGTCAACTGGAAAACTCTATTCCAACATAAAGATAGATTGCCAAAGGTCGTAGACAAAAATTGGTGTGTGAATCAGCCACCCCCAGCATGATCAAAAAGTCAAGTCTTCATTTGTCTCCTCTCCTTGGAGAATGGTGATAGCTCTATGCCTCCACACCTCTATCAGGGAAATGGGGAAAAGGAAGCATTAAGCCCTTCAATTCATGCTACGGTAGCCATCACTTTTGAGTGCTTACTCTGCGCCGGGGAAAATCGTTCACATGCATTATCTCATATAATCCTGGAAACAAAACCATTGCTCCTAGTATATAGGCAAAGAGAAGTTAGGTAACATGTCATTATCATAACACTAGTAACTAGAGGAGCTGGGTTTCCAATGTTTGTTCATCTGAACTCAGAGCCTGAGTTCTGAGGTACTTATTCTTACTAAGGAAGAATAAGAAACTACTGCTCTTGGTAAAAGAAACTCAGAAGAGCTGAGAGTCCAACTTATCTTGTCCCAACAAACTAACCTACTCTTCTACTTTATTGTATTTGGAAACAAAGTCCATAAGGAAAGTTGTCTTTTAAAATCACCTTCACAGGGGCTGGCCCGGTGGCGTAGTGGTTAAGTTCACACTCTCTATTTCTGGTGACCCGGGGTTCACAGGTTTGGATCCCGGGAGCAGACCAACGAACTGTTTATCAAGCCATGCTGAGATGGCGTTTCACATAGAAGAACTAGAAGGACCTACAACTAGGGTATACAACTATGTACTGGGGCTTTGGAGAGAAAAGAGAAAAAGAGTAAGATTGGCAACAGATGTTGGCTCAGGGCCAATCTTCCTAAAAAAACAAAAAAAAAAAATGAAACAAAACAAGATACCTGTTGGCCTTAAAAAAAAAAATCACCTTCACAAACACTTATTGATGCTTATTAAGTATCAGGCATAAATTCTGTGTATATAAATCTATTTATTCCTCATACCAATCTATGAGGTGGATACCATTATTATCCCTACTTTAAGGATGACAGAACCAAGGCACAGAAAGGTTATGGAACTTATTTAAGGTAACATGGCTACTAAGTGACTGAAAAAGGTTCAAACACAGGCATTCTGATTTCAGAGCTTATGCCACTACATTCTATGCACAGTGAGAAGTTTGAAAGGATACACACCAAATTATCAGCAGTTATCTCAGGGAATTGGATTTAGGTGGGATATAGGGAGAGAAAGACTTTCACTTTATTTTGTCTGCACTTAAGTACTCTTGAAAATTTTACAATGTACATACATACATATAATTTTTATAATTAAAAATATATCTCTGTAGATTTAATTATTTTTTGCTCACAATACAGTTTGGATATTAAGTACAAACTAATTATTTCCAATCAGGGGAGTGACATTTTCCAGGGGATTCCAGAAATCTAGAAAAGATGCCTAGAGCAGTCGGGTTATTATGAAGCAGAGCCTGCACTTGTCAGGCACGTCCAGTAGCTTGGGGTCCTCTGTTCTCCTTCCTCCAACTTTTATCCCAGGGCATGGCCCGCAGACATGGGGCTCTATGGCTGCATTATGTGGATTTATATCCACTCGGAACCAGAGGGCAAATGGAAAAATGTAAATTTCGGCAGCTGCTTTTGTGGGCACTGACCTGGTGGGACTCATTCAGTCCCAGACCTCACCCTGGGAGTGATTTCCCCACATCCGCTATAATTTATTGACAAGAGTTGTTTCTCTTCCTGAGGCTGAAGGAATTGCCTAGCACAATTTTAAACAAAGCACTGCACGGGTCAAAGAGATGAACTGAATCATCATTTCCTCACACCACCAGCCCTGCCCAGGGTAATATTTTTCCCTCCGTTGTCTCTCATTTTTGAAGGTGCTGGTAGCACAAATAGCCTCCAGACATTTCCCATTGTCCCTCTGTCAGCCTGAAACAAAGGCAAGTCACCATGTCCCTCACCTTGACCCACCTGGGCAGCTGAGACCTCTCAGCGTTGTCCCACAGTGCCTCGTGGCAAGCAATCTTTTTAAGATAAGCATTTCCAATAATAAGTGATGTTAACTTAGAAATATATGTTTCAAATTTCCCTGCTATCCCAAATGTCATAAAATTAAACAGACTATGGCTTTCTACATTTTGGACAGACCTATGAAATCACAGGACTGTATCATCATTATTTCCAGGTAACTTCAAGGTATGGCTTAGGTATGAACCCGTCCAGGTTATGACTGTAAATTCACTTTGATCTAATGGGGACAATTGCTACCATTGGAATGTTTCCCTGAATGTCACTAGGCACTCTGTAAATGATTATGGTGTCTGATGAATCAAAGCCCCATTACATCTCATTGACCCCATGGGAAGTTGGGATTGTCATGATGATGATCATATTAAGGATTGTTACCACTCACTGGAAGCTTCCTAGGTGCTGGGTAGAGGGCGAAGCACTTCTATCGATGATCTCCCAATCCCCACAACAACCGTTAGAGCTTGGGGTTACTATTTCCATGTCACAGATGAGAAGGGTTCTGAGATGTTAAGGCCTCCCAAATAAATCAGATAATTCAGACAGGGACCAGATGGAAGTTTACCTTCCCACAATGAAGAGTTTGGGGTCAAGCACTTAAAAGAATAGACTATTCTCATGTTCTCTTAGAATTCAAAGTATCCCACCACCTGACTTCCTCTCTCTGCCCCTTCCTGGGATGGGACACTTCAGCATGTCCCCTGAGATCCATGGCTATGCTCACGCTGCTCCTTCCTCTCCCTTCTGCCTGGGAAACATTTTCATCTCTCGAGACTCAGCTTTAGCACCACATCCTCTAAGAAGCCGTATCACTGTCTCTCCCACCCACACACACCATGTTGTTCTTCTGTCCCACTATTCTCTACACAAAAGTTTATTACAAAACCCATGACACTTCATGTTGGTATTTAGTTTTATGTCTGTCTTTAGTACTGAACTGTCAGCCCTTTCAGACTAGACTGCATCATCCTCATCTTCATATTCCCACAGCCTAGACTGGTGCTCGATAAACATCTGTTGCACGAATGGGTGGATGGACAAAGGGATGAATGGATGAATACCTCCTAGAACTTAAATGAATCAACATATAGGCAATCAACACTGTCATGTGTATTTGCTGTATTATTTGAGAATATTCAATTCTGCTATAGAAGACAAGAAAACAGTAAAATGGATGAAACTCATAAGATACATGAGCTGTAGATGATGAATAGCAAGTAGTTCATGAGACATAGATAGAAGTCATAAGATGTGTTCAGTATAGACAAATAGGTTAGTAACCCATGAGACACATTAGATATGGATAAAGTTAGTAAATTATGTATTGCCGATCGTGGATGGACAATCTGGAAGGACCCAGAGTCAACAAATAGTCATGAATCTACAAGAGGAATAGGAGACATTCAGTATTTGTGTGGTCTCAAATAGACCACCCATTAGTGATACTCCTTTTGGCATCATGTACCTTTTGCTTAAAAACTGTAGATAAAATCCAAGTATATCTGGTTGATTAGCAAACTATAGTTATTGGTCAGGGGATTTGCCCTGTGTCTCTCTGATAGAGAAAACTTCTGTTGGCTTCAGGTACCTCCAGGCTGAACCCTCTTGCTGAAGCCTCATCTCTCATCTGCATAACTCGCCATCGGTGGGGAAGGCTGATGAGGCAGAGAGAGACAGGATGTATGAACATTGTGTAACTGAGGATCAGGTGGTGTGCTCCCTCTACCCCACCTCCATCCTAAGCGTTTTCCCCTACCTCACCTGTCCCCTCTAGCTTCTAGCTATGTATTTTAAAAAATTCAAAAAACTATATGTTTCAAGCATATTAGTTTGGTGTGAGCCCCTCTGTTCCATGATCTCTGGGATAGCTTGCCTGATAGTATATTTGTAGGTTACCACGGCATCAAGGAAATTTCCCAATGACAAGTATATTTCCTATAAACACTGCTAGAGCTTCCCTCCTTAGGAGGCCAAACATGGCTGCTATCCATCAGACTGACCAATCTTTTCTCCAATTACTATAAGAAAAGAGAAAATTCAAGGTCCTAGAGACCTCTCTATCCAGAGTGCACAGCAGAAATATTGAGATTATGGACACACTAAACATTCTTTAAAACTCAGGCTAGAGTTATGGTCCTATTTTTTATGCAAAACATTTATGAAAAATCTTAAAGAGAAATTGCCTGGCTAAGATGCTTTATAATTAACTGATGCAAATGTGAGAGACTGAGTCTTTTCTCCAAGAATGAGTAAGTAATTTTATTTTGTCACAATGTCAGGGCAGTACAAGCCCACATGACTATGTTCTTGCAGAATTCCACAATTGCACCTGATATAGTTTGAATTCCTATGTGTGTGGACCAATAGTTATTATCTGATTGAGTGGGATATTAGCTGTCTGAGTTGGTTCCTAGTGTTTAATATTATTTCAGACTTTCATTCTTGTTTATTGGCCATCCATAGTGTCATAAGTCCTGTTTATTGCTGCTGGTTTCACATAGTTCAAATTCATGTATAAAAAATGCTCTCTTCCTGAGTCACATTTAAATTTATTCATAATGAGTTCCAAGATTTTTCCTTTCTCTGGACAAGATCTATGCTAAACAAATCTTTAGAGCCACTAATTCTTTTCCTCTAATCCTTTCAAAGGGTCCCTTTAAAATGAATTTTTTGCGCATTACATTGTAACTGTGCTTGCGAAAGCTAAAAGCTCCTCACAACCAAGATCTGCTGGTTCAGTAACTGCAAAAAAAAAAAAAAAGAAAAGAAAAAAGAAAAAGACAAGAAAAGAAAAAGAAACATCTGCACTTGATCTTGTATATTGAATTTACTTCCCATCTTCTAATAATGGGATGATATTCAATCTCCTCTAGAACAGCATTGTGACATCTATGACTTGGAGGATGTGTAATAATAGGAAAATAGCCTTATGGGGCCTTAGGGACCACTGATGTGTCTGTGATCCTGTCTAGCTACTTATTGGCAATGCATAACAGAGTCAGGGCTCAGTTTCATATATATTGGTGAAAATAAATGGCACTTCGTGTTACTTGGGACATTTCATCCTCGGATCTCCATAGGTCTGAAATACTATGACCATGCAAAGTCTTCATTTGGAAGATTTTTCAATTGGCCTCATGGTTGTCTATTTACAACCCAACTAAAATTCCTGCAGCTGAGAGGAAGACCTGCACACTTAGCTCCCTGAGGATGGCTGCTCATGCAATATGGAGTCCCAGTGAGCTGGCTCCTCTATAGACCACAGGAAGAAAGATGGGATAGAGGAGCATATCACCTCACCCTGGCCCAGAGCCTGAACTCCCAATCACTTGGTGCTCACCAGGCGTGCAGCATCCAGACCAAAGCCCGAACACTCTGGCCTCCCACTGTTGAACAAGCAGCTGACCCCCAAGGCCTCCCTCCTACCTGGAAATGGAAGTGGTGGCTGCCCTCTGAACTCCCCTCCCCAGCATATTCCCCATTGCTGCTCCCCAGCTGGAATTCCCATGGAGACAGTTTTTCACTCTACTCTTGGAAATCAGCCTTGAAACTAAAATATGCTGAGGGAGGCAGCCCATTGTCTTTAGATCACATTAAGATGCAAACGGCTGACATCAAATGCTATCCCGACAGCTGGTTTTGCTGGGGCACACTCTGGGCTGTGTGAGGGAAGGAAAATGCAGAAATGGAAGTCGGGGTCCTCAACATGGGTTGAAACATTTGATATAGTCCTCTTTGTTCAGACGTTCTTTGGGATGTGTGGGCAGTGTGGAGTGTAGGAGTTTACTGTTACTTATTTTTCCCTGTGTCGAATGCTCTGTTTATGCCATAAATCTAGTCTCCCTTTGAATCTCTGCTATCTTTTGCCCTCTAAAGAGGTCAATTTTAAATGACCAGATCTAATGTGTACAACCTGAAACATCTTCCCCTTGGATTGTGTCTCCCTCCCACACCATTTCTGTCTTCCTCTGGGATTTCTCTTGCTTTGGAGATTTATGGTTGAGATTTTTACTTTGTTTATACAGAGGCCTACATGACTGCTCAGGAAGTGGGCTAGGCCTCAGATCGTCCCTGTTCTAGCAGAGTATGGGGACAGGAATACACGAGGAGGGGGGAGCCTCCCTCCACCACTCCAAGCAGTAAAGAGGGTCTGTGGTCTCTGCGCTGAGCTCATTGCTGCATTTCTCATTGCTGCATTTCTCATTGCTGCAGGAAAGGTGGTGAATAGGGCACCCATTTTCTACTGGCTTGCTCAGAAAGCTGGTTTCTTATCCATTTAAATTACGCTGAAGGAATCAGCCCTCCACCAGGGCTGCCCCCGAAACCTCAGTTCTCCCAGATCTTTTTGTGCATCTTTCTCACCCTAAGGAATCCTTTCTCTCCTTTTGCTCCATTTCCCCTCCATCCTTCTCAGACACTCATTGCCCTGTCTTTTCTTGTCAAGTGATGCGCACAGAATAGGATTTAAGACACGTTCGTGTTAAATTATAGATTAACCAAAAGAACGATGGCTCTCACCTCTCCCAGAGTATCACATTTTAACAAGGATCAAAGGCTTAAATTAATGGAATTAATCTGTTATTGGGAGATTTCAGCCACTGCTACAGGAGAGGAGTATTATTGGGGATATGCCATCTGGCTTCCCATATCCCTGGAATCAGGGACTTAGGAGGTGATTTGGAAAACAGAATTGAAGCCTTGCACTATTATTCATCATTCTGTATGTGTGGTGATGTTTCTGACCTGTTGTCACTGATAGCCCTGCTTTCCTCAAGAAATCGTCCAATCCAACCTCCCAGACGATGCCTGAAGCTCTTCTAGAACATTCCTGATTTGTACTTAATCAATAGTTCAAAAACCAGAGAATTCACTGTCTTACTAGCCAGGCCAGCCATTGACAGACATCCCTAAACATTAGTAAGTTCTCCTCTGACGTTTACTCACTGGTCCTTAGTTGTGTGCTTGAACCCTTGTGGGTTAAATCTGTTCTCTCTAGCATGTGACAGTCTTTCAAGGAGTTGAAGACAAGAGACACATCCTCCCTCCCCAGTTTTTCTTCTACAAATTGGGAGTTACTCTGGCAGAGTGAATTGAGCTAAACCCCATAGGGAGGATCTCTTAGGAGGATATCTTGGGGATACAATAGTTTTTAAATATAGCCACAAATTCATTGACATATCTTCTATCATAAGACGAGGTTTACGTTTTCTCCGCTTGAATCTGGACAAGATTGTGATGTTTTGACCAATAAAATACAGAGACATCATGCCATGAACCTTTCACCTCATTTGCTAGAAAACTTCCTCTTGAAGCTTCAGGCTGCCATTTAAGAAATCCAACTATCCCGAGCTGCCATTCTGTGAGGAAGCCCAAGTCACATGGAAAAGCTCCAGCAGATGGTCCCAGCTGAGGCCAGCCTTCAGATCATCCCAGCCCAGACACTAGACATGTGAGTGAAGAAGCCTTTAGATGATTCCGGCCTCCAGACATCTAAGTCACCCCCAGCTACCACAGTCCTACCAGATGAGGCCCTATATGTTATGGAGTAGAGACAAATCGTTCCTGACATGTCTTGTCCAAATTCCTGACTCAGAATCTGTGAGTATAACAAAATGACTGCTATTTTACATCATTGGGTTTTGGGCTGGTTTATTACATAGCAAGAGATAGCTGGAACAGAGATCAACCCCTAAATGACATTGGCCATGCCTGCTTCTGCCCTTGAGTAATATTAACACTAAATTCCCTTACCCCTTAAACTTGGTTATTAAATTTATTAATCTTGCATTTAAATGACAACTTCCTCCAGAGTACCAGGGAAAAGCAGAAATCTCATAAACTGCAGGAAGTAATCACAGAAATAGATAATGCATCAAAAACAGTGCCAAGAGAAATCAAGTTTCTAAATGTTGTATCTTAGACTTTACTGCCTTATATTACACCCCCCATGCAAACTGTTAGTTTGAGATCATTTATTCAGATAATGAAGACTTTCGGAATCCTCATTCCATCATCCAGTATTAATTATGCCATCTTCAGCCTTGCGTCTTCAGAGGGAGGGAAGCCAACTTGGGTGTGAAATACAGGTAAGTCCTACAGTCTTCTGTGCTCTAAGTTGAAAGTGATGATGATAGCTGCCTTGGAAGATTGTGGTGAGGATGAGAAATGAAGTAAAGAAATTCCTTGGCAACCAGTATGTGCTCACTATTGCTCTCTGCAGAACTGGTCAGGTGCCTCTTATGTCTTCATCCAAGTTGTTGAAAGAAGCACTGGACAGGACAGGGTCAAGGGCAGGTGACCCTCTTTGAGCCAGTTACCAACACTTTGGATTCCGTAGCTGAATCAACTTCAAATGTAAGCTCCACAGAAGCAGAGATCTGAATCTGCCTTGTTTACTGACATCCTATGTGATTAGAACAGTGCTTAGCACATAGTAGGTACTCAGTAAAGATTTGTTAAATAAATGGACGTGACTCTATGCGTCACTCTCTCCTTAGCATCATCATGTGCCAGGGAAGTCCACAGTGTGCCATCCTCCTGCTCCTGCCTCCCTCAGCCAAGAATTTCAGCCATAGAGGTACAGAGCCCAAAAGTTCACATATAGAGCTCAGGAAACTGACAGCTCCCCTGCTACATCTATTTTCCACCTCTAATCACCAAGATGCTTAAACTATAACATGAATAGCCACATTAAAGCCATTTGTTATATGTAAAGCAGGGGCATAACACTCTGATAATTAAGGCCTCCCTCTGTGCCAACCTACACACAGAGGTATATTTAAGTGTAAGTACCTCTTAGTTTGCTAGCCACTATTACTGGGCTTAAACATATATTCAGCCAGTTATTAGTGAAATTCTATAGCGTCCTGAGGAGCTATTGTTTTCATAGGTGGAGTAGGGTTTCCAGCCGGTACCAGGCTTGCTCAGCTGATCTTGGTCAGAGAATTGGTGGTATAATTTTCTGGTGTTTGCATACCCTCCATTTTCAATATGGAAAACCCAGCTCCTGGACACTATAAGGACTGTAAGAACAACCTCTTGACACTGTTTTCTGGTTCACATTGGTCATAGAAGAGATTATTCCTTCTTCTAAGATTTGCTGCTCAGAACCTCTTTGTTCCAAGCAAAACAAGAAACACCCGAGAATCCCAGGTCTCTTCACATTTGGTTCCAGGGATCAAGGACTTACAACCAAGTGAACAACATGTATTTATTAAGGCCTCGCTATGTCCATAGCCCTGAGCTAGGACTATATTGAAATAGTATGTTTTCATCTTGAACTAGCATTTTAAATAGCCATATTTAAATATTTAGATCTCCATCTTATTAAAAGGAGGCAGGAAAGCAAAGATGGTGAAAGAGGTGGGGTAGCTTATCTCCTCATACCTTATTCTGGCTCCTATTGTCCTATGGGGAGAATAAGCCTCTGAAATGGAGGGAATCCCCAGAAAGGAAGGGAGACCTCCTGCATCCTCTCTTGAGATTGGCATTGCATGACTTCTCTTCCCAGATCCTCAAGCTGCAGCTCTGGAATCTTCCTGTAGCGGGGGCTCTAGAGCAGTTATCAGGAGACAGATATGTTTTGAAGCCACAGTGGCATAGTGAGCACAACAATGTGTACCTGGATCATTTGTTTGGGGTGACTTGTGGGAGGGGGAGAAGTAACAGACTATGGAGGCATTAAAGGGGCTGAGGCCATCTCTTAGAACAGATCCCCGGATGGCTGGAGGACAATGGACCAAGCTACCTATCCTTGTGTTCCTCTGTTCCCAGTGCCTGGCACTCAGTAGGGGCTCAATCCAGATTTGTGGAAGAAACCATGCCTCTCGTGAGTAGAGAGGTAGCATTTCTCCATCCACTATGCAGCAGTTTCAGAGATGTATGTGCAGATGGTCTCTGAGGTCCCTGGCAGCTCTGTCGCTTTGAGAACCAAAGGGGGAAAGGAATTTGGGGACAGAATAAATACTATATACTGTGTTATTGGCTGAAAGGAAGGCCAATTGAGAAATGGCCAATGGGTTAGAGAATTGAGTTCAACAGGCATTGGACCAGAGAAATATGTTAGATTCTGGAACCACAAAGATGAAAAATATGCACATTTCCCCCAGAAAATGCCCACCAGAAGGTCCCTAATGCTAAGCCCAAAGTCTGTCGCATTTGTCAAGGCTGCCTCATGAAAATCAGAGTAGTGACCTGGAAAGATGGAGTTGGGGGCTGCTTGCTGGCTCCAAGGTTGGCCTCTCCCCCCAGCCCACCTTCCACCACATCTCTCTGAGGCTGGCTATTATCTGAAGTCTTAACTCCTTTAAATGCTTCCACAACACTCCACCTATACAGGAAGCCCTCCCTAATTGCTTTCTCTATATCCTTATCTTTTCTTCCTGGAGACAAACTGTGCATTGCTCCCAAGGATTTGGTTCATAGTGAATTATGTGCTAAGAAATTAATCACTTAGAGGGAGTGGGTTGAAGGTGAGAAGACACCTTAATATATGGCAGGCCATGCACTAGGAATTTTACATGAATCACTTTAATCCTCCCAACAATCCTACATGATAACTAGCATCTTCTTGACATATCAGGAAACTGAGGGTCATAGAAAGAACTTCTGTCATCCATATAACAATTGTTTGCTGTGTATCTGATATGTGCTATGCAAAATACGAGGTCCTGCAGAGGCAACTTGAAGAAGACAGATACAGACTCGACACTCACAAAGTGTATGGTCTAGCAGGGGACACAGACAAGGAAAGGGTCCACTCCACAGAGAGTAAAGAGCACTGGGACGGGGGAGAGCTGCATGCTAAGAGAACATGTGGAGGAGCCTCTAACCCATAGAGGAAGTGATGTCGTAACAGACATAAAAGAGGGCAGAGTTCCAGGGTCATCGAGGGGAAAGAGTGGAAAAGTGAAAAGACGAAAGGGGAAAGGACAGGTTTTCCAGGCAAAGGGAACCGCATGTGCAAAGATCTCAGGCTTGAAGGAAATGAAAGGACAGTGTGGCTCCACCACACCAACTTCCAGAAAAGACTGAAAGGAGTTCACAAGGATATAAAAGCTGGAACAAAGAGGCATAAATCAAAGAGAGGAACTTAAGAAGGAATAAAAACAAGGATGGGGATTTCAAATGGAGCCAAGAATAAGACTTTAAAGACTGCGTACCGTAACGATATGTATGCTTGTTACAGGGGAGCCACTAATTTGACTCTAAGCTTTCTAGGAACCAAGCCTGAAGTGAAAAGCTGGTTGCATCTCCAGACAAGGCTTTCTCAGGGAAGCACAGCTGTTGGACCACAAAGGCCTACAGGCCCTAAGCAGGCCAGGACACCCTCCACTGATGGGCAGCCTTGAAGCATCCCCATGATGGGATGTCCTGTCCATCACCCCAAGGCACCTCGCATGAAAACAATTCAGCTGGTGGTCACGTGACATCATCCAGGAACCCCACTCTTGGTTCGTGTGACTTAATCCCAGAGAAGATCTTCAAATAGCCGAAAGAACTGAAGAACTGCTTATCCTTCAAGCAATTGTCCCTAGAATAGCCTCTTTCTGCCAAGTTTTTGGAGTATACTAGTTAGTAATAAGTTTAAAAACTTTACTTCCTTACAAATAGTTGAAATTCAGCTCATCTATGCTGTCAATTAAATAGAGACCCATGTGCCTTAACATACAACCAAGCTGAGGGTCAAGTGTGCCTGAATGAAAAAGCCATCTCTTTCCTCTCTTCCTTCCAATCCTACCTAAATGTCACCCTCTCCATGAAAGCTTTGTATGTTTCCAAACCAAAATTACTTCTCCATCCTCTAACCTCTCAGAGCATTTTACTCTTTTAAAGGCACTGATCCCATTTGATCTGGTGCTGGGCATCTTCAGAGTTTACTTTCCTGATGTACCCAGCACAAAGACATCCTCACACTCATGATCAATAAAATCTCATCTCATGAAAGCAACACCCTCCAAATCACAACTTTGAAAATCACACGTTCTCAGATCACTATCTTTTTATGGAGCATGTGGATTCAGCCATTTATTTGGAATATGTACATGGTGGCCTTTAATTTCTTCATGTAATGGTTTGTGTTGAATCTTGAGCTTATTCAGTCTGCGTGAGACCTTCTGTGACCTCCCCATCTACAATGTGAGGTCATGGGTAAAGGTCATATCCTTTGAGGAAATGTAAGAGCAGATGGGACAAGGAACTGGAAAAAATGTAATGCAGGAAACAGCCTTGACCTCTGGCCCTGACACACAGACTGACTGGATTAGAGATGGTTATAAGGCAACGGGGCCTAATATTGTCTTAAAATACAAAGGCTAACATTCATTGAATGCTTGAAATGTAATAGGAATTGTGCCAGGCTTCTTAAAACATTTTAGTGGGAAAGTGTTGTATCGTTCAGCCATCACAACGACCTGTGCATTATGACCATTTCTAGATGTGGACACGAAGGCTCAGAGTAGTTAAGTAAACTGCTCAAGGTATCATAGTTAGTAATTTTCAGAATGAGGATTTAACCTCAAATCCATCTGACTTCAAAGCCCAGGCCTTTTCCAGCTGAGAGGAGTGAAATCCCAGTTCTGCCAGTTGGGAGACTCAGGACAGGTCACTTAAGCCTCAGTTTCCCCATCTAAAAAGACAGGCATAATACAGTGCTTGTCTTATAGAATTGTTCTGAGGACAAAATGAGAAAAGACATGTAATGTTTTTGGCACGGTCCTTGGCAAATAGTGAGTGCTCAATAAAATTTTGTTGTTGACATTAGTAAGCTTGCTGTCTACTTTAACAAGGAAACATGTGCAAAGTGAGCCGTTCTAGCCAAAAAAGAACTCAAATTCACCAACATTATTAGTTTTCTAGGGTTGCCATAACAAAGTATTATAGACTGGGTGGCTTAAACAGAGGAAATTTATTTACTCAGAGTTCTGGAGCCTAGAAGTCCAAGATTAAGGTATCAACAGGATTGGTTTCTTCTGAGGTCTCTCATGGGCTTATTAGATGGCCCCTGTCTCCCTGTGTCCTCACAGGGTCTTCTTCCATGTGTGTCTGTGTCCTAATCTCTTCTTCTGAGGACACTAGTCATATTGTATTAGGGCCTACTCTAATGACCTCATCTCATCTTAATCACCTCTTTAAAGACCCTCTCTCCAAATATAGTCATATTCTGAGGTACTGGGGTTAGGATTTCAGGATACGAATCTTTGGGGGGTGCTCAGAGGGTCTCAGTAAGATTTTTGATGAATGAAACAAGTTTATTGGAGGTCATGAATGATGTGATCACGCAAATGACTCGATTTCATGAGAACCCATGAAAGAAATGCATGTTAGACTCAAAATCTGGAAACGTGAGTTCAAATCCTGCCTCTACTATTTGCTATCTGTGTAAACTTGATGAATTATGTAACCTTTCTAAGTCTCCTTTCCCTTATGTATTAAAAGAAAAGAGCTTTTCCTGGGTACTGGATATAATAACTGGATCAGAGTGGGAGCCTGATGGATGTTAGTTGAAAGTGAACAACAATGAGGAATCTGTTTGTACTTTAAAAGAGTAGGCTATATCCTCCCCAAAAGATGGTTTGTAGGACCTACAGATCTTGGTTGGGATGATCATTGTACATTTTTGTGCACAGGTTTTAAATTTCACTTGGCAAGCAATCAAGTATGATTTTGGTGGTGGTATATCCATCGTAAAGGCTTCTACTCAAAGAGCCCTCAAGAAATATTCAGAGTTCCATTACACATAAAGTCAAGCTACCCAGGGGAGTTGTGAGGTCCCCCTGCACCGACAATTGTGAGCCAGAACAAGTCTTCAGGATGTGTGGCCCCACTCCCTGACCTCTTTGTGCGGAATCTGAAGCCGAGCTTTTAAAAAAGTTCTTCCCACTGAAACCAATGAGTCCATCTCCACCAGGGAGTTGTCACAATGCCCATGACTTCTAGGTCTCTGAACCTCTCTCCTCTGGGTGGAGGTCCTGGGGCCAATCAGTTCGACAGACATTTTCTAAGCACTGGAAGCCACCTGCAAAGTTCCCTATTGTTCCCTGTGACACCTTGCTGGCATAAGACAGGGGTCTTGCACTCTACCTAGCTGAGGTGCAGGTGAGTTGCCCCAAAAAGGAGAGAGCATGCTAAACAAGCTGAGACCGTGAGGAAGTAACTAAGGCTGGGACATTTGAAAACCTCTTGTGCTGTTACCACAGCAATTCCTGTTGTGTTCCTAGACCAGCTGTTTCTCTTCTGCACCTGCATTTTGCTGAGAAGGTAGAGCATTCCTTCTGTGGCTCCATTACCCTTGTGCTCTCCTCTCCTCAGGACTCTGCCCTGGCTCCCTGAGCAATACCCATGTCCTGCAAAGTCTTTGGCTGCTGACACTCAACCAGTGTCCCTCCCTCCCCTCTTCCCTTGCCACTCAACTCCTCCTGTGCGTTTGCTCAAAACTGTTCCCACTGCCTGGACTCCCTTTCTCCTACTCCTACTGACAAACTCCCACTCAGACTTTAGATGAGAGTCAACTGTCATCACCAGTTCCTCCCTCCATACTATGTCACCCTGTTCTAATATATACCAAGATACATGTCATTTTTCTGCTTCCATTTCTATCTAGTGGCAGGAACTGTTTCTTCATTTTTGATCCCCAGAACCTGGTAGAGTGTCTACGATCGAGGACGAGCTTGTCCAAGTTCACAAAACAAGTAGAACAGAGAGTCCAATTCAGGATTTCCTGCTGAGTCTTAACCATGCTGACCTCATCCTTCCACCCTGGCTCTCAACACTAATGGCCTACTGCTTCCCAGTAGTATATTTTTCTATGAATGGAAATGGACTTTTAAATAGGAAGAAAAATTCATAAGATGCATATTTCATTACCACCTCATCGCTACCTGTGTTGCAGAGAAAATTGCAGGTGAAATAGTAAAGGGGAAAGTTCACCTAGGACATTCCAATCCTGGTTGAAAAGCAAGAAGCACTTGCCACACCATTGCCTCATATCACACCCTAATATGGCGTCCTGCATCTCTCAGCCAGATGGCGCTTCTACTACGCTTTAACCTAAGCTCTTCTCACTTGATGAGAAAGCAAATGAAAGCGGAATTCTGAAGCCAAACGGGGTCTGAAGTCAAGTCACTGGCATAGTGTTAAGGGACTCTAGGTTGAGGGGTGCAGTTGGTGTTAGAAAGTCTGAATCTGTGTCAAAATTCATGGCCGGTCACATTCCAAACCAGTCTGCGTATATGAGTTCCTGCTTTCTCAGTCTTGAGTGGGAGCTAACACACCATTCTAGAATAAATAAGAGTACTTATGGGAGCTTTTGGCACAGGCTACCTGACCCAGGCTTGGGGGACCAAAGAGGCCAGGGCAGCTGAGATCTGAAGGTCTAGCGGGGTTGGCTTATGAGTGTGGACAGGTGTGTGTGCGTGTGTGTGTGTGTGTGTGTGTGTGTGTGTGTGTGTTGGGAGTCAGCTGGCAGGAGATAAGAATGGGCCAGATCCTGAAGGGTCTTGGGAACCATGTTCATTCCTATAATGCCATGCACTGTGACCAAAATATATTATAATAAGTGAGTCTTTATTCTGAGAGCATGTGGTAGCCAGAATTCTCAAATGGCCCCCAAGATCTTTACCCCCTGCTACCTTCAGTGTGGACCGAAACTGGGAATATGAGGGGCTAACACTCCCATGGGATTGATTATATTGTTACCTGGCAAAAGAGATTTTGCAGATATAATTAAGGCTACTAATCTGTTGGCTTTGAATTCATCAGAAGGGAAGTTATCTGGCTGGGCCTGACATAGTCACAAGAGCCCATTAAATCTGGGTTTAGAGACCCAGAGATTCAGTACATGAAAAGGATTCAATGCAAGAGAGCTTTTCTATTTATGGCTTTGAAGATGGAGGGAAACCTGAAAGTAGCCTGTTGGAGCTGAGAGTGGCTACTGCTGACAGCCAACAAGGAAGCAGGGGCCTCAGTCCTGTAACCACAAGGACCTGAATTCTGCGGACAACCTGCAGGAGCTTAGAATAGCACGCTGAGCTCCAGATGAGAATGCAGCATAGCCTATACCTTTCTTTCGGTCCTGTGATACCCTGAGTAGGGAAACCAGGCACACCGTACCCAGACTTCTGGCCGATAGAACTGTGAGCTAATAAATGGGTGTTGAATTTAAGCTGCTAAGTTTGTGATAAATTGTTTTACAGCAATAGAAAACTGATATAGGACATTTCACCACAAATTCAGATTTGACTAATGTTTGAGCATTTCCTATGTGCTAGGGGTGGTGTTGGGAATGTTCACATACGCAAAATTATTTAATCCTCTCTTTAATCCTTCATGGACGATGCTACTTTTAGGTGACATGATTAGAGTACCCCTTCTCCACCATGGAGCAGTTGTGCTGTTTGGATGCTTTCCTCAAAGCAATCAGCCTAAATCAAACAGCAATTCTGTCCCTCTTGCTATGGTGGTTGGTGTTGGCCCAGGCCTAAGACAATTAATGAATGGCATTCACGAGGCCAAATGATTAGTTCCAGAGTAAGCATGTCATGTGAGTCCAGTCAGACTGAGGTCCAATAATTTTGTTCAGTGACTGGGGAAGAGAAGTTCTCTACCTTATTCTGGGCAGTGTGATGTGCAAGATGGGAGGCCTGGAACGGCTGCCACCATTTTTCTCTCAAGAAGAAAGCAAAGGAAGAAGGACAGAAACAAGAGACTCCATGAGGAATGCATCCGGAACCCTGATCAAACCATGCCTGAAGCTTTTGCCACTTATGGACTTTTTAGTAGCCATGAACTAAATCATTTCCTCTAGTATTTAAGCCACTTTGAACTGGGTTTTCAGTTATTTGCAAGTAAAACCATCCTGATACACTACTATTCCTACTGGATGGATGACAAACTGAAACTCAAGGAAGTTATTCCCAGAGGTCACGAAGCTAGTAAGTGGCAGAGTTGGGATTTAAAACCCAATTCTTAGCCCCAAATTCAGTGCTCATTCCATTAGACAAGCAGCCTCGCCCAATTTACCTTTGTCCCATCCTAACTGGTAGAATACCTTTACTTCTCTAGGAAAAAATCACCCTCATCTTAGCCATTCCCCGCTTCTCCTCATTGCTAGAAAGGGACCCCCTAGCTCTGCAATCTGAGTGTTTCTGCATCTCGGTTTTCCACACCATCCTGTGCCTCAGTCTTCCCAACCACAATTTAGATCCAGTACAGCCAGCCTATATCCGAAGAGAACTGTCTTTTTTTAACTCACTGCTTTTCCTTCAACAGGTCAGAGCACTGAGTCATATGGAAATAGCACAGACCTTTCCGGTGGGGTGGAGAACAGCGGCTTAGATGAACACAGCAGGTGAGGGAAGCGCCTTACTCAATTGTCCCCAAACCCCCAGGGAGCCAGCCGGTCTCCAGGAAAGTCTCAGGAGGTGGGCAGTGAGTCAACAAAAGAGAATGCCCAGAGATAAATGAGAAGGAGTCCCACTCTTTAGCAAGAAAATGTCCCATTAATCCATGTCAAGGCGCCCCCACCTCCCGCGGGATCGGCCTCTGAAACACAGTCGAGCAACCAAAGACAAGCTCCTTCCTGTCAGTTGAAAGCGATATTATTAGCAAATTAGCAAACATATCCATGAGCAGTAAATAAAAATCAATGGGCTCTGGAGTTTTGCAAAAGACAGGAAAAAGGAGAGAACCAGCAGCAGAAAGGCGACACATCTCTTACCGAGTTTGATGTTTCTTCCATAGAGATTAGGGCCCCGCCAGCTTCGCAGCCCCCACCCCCACTTCCTCGCCCCGGGGAGGGGCCTCACCCTGTTTCCAGACACCGCCGTGGCTTCCTTCTACTCTCTGCTCTCAGGAGCTGAGCTGAGAGTTTTTCCAGTGCCTGAACAATGGCTGACCAGAGTGCATGAGCCCTCTTGCCCTGGGTGGGGGTGGGGTGCATTTGTTGGGACATCCCTTTGAAGTCATTCTGGGACTTGTGCATGGTGAGAGGAGAAAAAGTGTTGATCTGAAGGCCCCTGGTGATTTCTTCTTCCAGGATTCCTTCTGCCCGGCAATGAATGGCTGTGCAGCCAAGAAGGAGCCTTCCAATGACTAAGGGGGTAGGACAGAGTGGTCTGGTTCTCTGCTTTGGGAAAAGTAAGGGGACATTTGGGCGGTACAGAGGACAGTGATAGAACAGAGACAGAACAAGGGTGGTCCCACCCAGCTCCTGAGCTGTGTCAGCTGGGGGTCCTGGGAGAGGGGCCTTTGCTTTTCTGTTCTCTTGTCTGTCTTTCTTTCTTTTTAAGAATGTGATAAAAGTTACAGGCCCTGTTGTTAAAAACAACAACAAAAAAGCACATTTTCTGGAGATTCACATACACTTTGGGGGCCCATTACTCCTAAAAACCCCTTGTCTTAAGAGGAATCACTGTGCTCTAGAGACAGACCCACCTGGCACCTTTCTCAGTGAAGTGCAGTGAAGGGCATGAACCTGGCACTTTGCACCGGGGCAGCCGAGGTCACTTTGAACTAACAAAGGGGACCTTAAATCACGGAAGGGAGCACAGCCTCCTTCCGACATCTGGAATTTTAATGAGGTAGGATCAGGCAGGCAGAGCCAGAAAACGTGCTTCGGGCCTTATAGAAAAGCCTTTTTATAAGCATATCGGTTGGTTTTCCAAGCATACAGCAGGCACTCAATAAAGATTTTTGAGAATTAATCTGTTTTGTTGAATAACAGAGATCTTTAGGAATGACCATTGCTGAAATGCCTCCTCCTCTGGGTATTTGGGAAATGCACTAAAATTCTCCCCCTCATTCAGCTTAATCATCTCGTTCTGGCCTCTTTTAAAGCCTGGTTTAAGTTTCAGGTGAGCGCACGACTCTCAGAGGCGGACTGGCCTCCTCTGCTTCCTGGGGGGCTGACACAGGTAGAGGGGCAGGCACAGCTGGGGACCACCAGCCACTCACACGACTCCCCCCCGAATTCACTTGCCTTTCAGGAATCTTGTTCTGTCACAGGCAGGCGACAAATCAGGAGCAGACCCCTTGTCCTGATCCAGCCCCAATCCACCATGACAGAAGGGGAGACAGCAAAGGCTCACAAGAACCCATCTTTTCCCCTCTTCAGTTCAAGCTCTCACTGAGAAATGCCCCCACGTCCCCAAAGTCGGCCCTTGCTTCCACCCCTGCTTGTGTCCCAGACACTGAATGCCATGAATGTCTTCGCCACGGAAGTACCTAGAAGAGGTTCTGCTTGGTTCCAGGAACCTCCTCTCTGCTCAGAGCAGGCTCTTCTCTGCCTTACAGCCCACTGCTCACTCCCTGCTCCAGGATTGTCCATCCTTGAGGGGATCAAAGAGGGAAGAGGGGAGCTAGAAGGGCAGTGGGCAGCCCCCTCGCTAATGGTGGTCTCTGAGGCACCCAGGAGTGGGGAGAGTTGCTGAGGGGCCGGTGCCGGAAGAGCTGGAACACCTTCCCCACGTCCCTCCCACAGGCCCCCAGCCCTGGTTCCACAGGGCGTGTCTTCTGGGCTGCAGAGTGCGCGGCCCCATTTCCTGGGTCTGAGTCAGGAGAGCTCACTTCCCCACCTCCTCGATGGGTTGGGTGCTCTGGGGACCTCTCAGTCCCTTCCCTGGTCTGGGCTTCTCCACACCAAGAACTGCACCCATTCCGTCAGTGATGATACAAAGCTTAGATAGATTCGAGACCATGAGGGCCTGAAAACAACTCTGGAAATTGCTTTCCTCAAGGTCTTCATTTGATAGATAAGGAAACTGAGGCCCAGAGCAGTTAGGAAAGAAAAGAGATTTGCAACATTTGGCATAATCACTCACCTGACATTCACATGCTGTCCAACTCTAGTCTCAGTTGCTACATCTAGGTCTTTCCATTTAAAAAATGTTCCTAATGAGCAGATTTGCTGAGATGACGGAGCATCTAGTGGAGCAACATAAAAAATTATCTAGCACAGATAGGAGACTGGCCCAGAAGGAAGGGAGATTCCTGTCTCTCTACTGCAGGTAAAATGTGGACAAAAGCAGAATATAATTGCGAGCATGTTAACAAGGACAGCCAATTAAGCTGATTCTCGCTCCAGACACTCTCTGTCAGTAGACATTATCGTGTCTTTTGTGTGATTAAACCAAAACCAATGTCCTGGGCAGTCGCTGTGAATGCAGATATTTTTCAAATGGAAATGATAGCTCTTTACACGTAAGTAGAAAATGAATGAGCAGGGAAACTGGCCCATTTCAACAGTGACAATGCAGGTGATTGGCCCTTTGGGAGTTAGTAAAATTTCTAGATGAATAAAACTAGTTCTAAGGTACCAGTTAAATGTTAAAAGCAAGCTTTAAAAAAAAAAAAAATCAACTTGTGAGTTAGCTAACAGAACAGTCTAATCAAGAACCCAGAAGGCTCCCAAATGCATCCTCTTGTTCCAAAGATGGCCGCTATTACCACCACTGCCTGGCCAAGGGGGAGTACAGTACATTCTCCTTGCTCCCACACAGGCAGTTCATCATTTTCTTCTCACTCTACCTGCAAAAATGTTTGTCTGCTCCAGACTTTTCAAATAACTTTGCATTTTGGCCTGCAGCTTTCCCTGTAAGTCTTTAGCCCAAGATAAATCACCAGAAGTGCAAAGGAAGTTGGTTCTTACTGTCCATCCCCTCAGGACACAGCTTGGGAGAGTCAGGCTTCTCCACAGGGAGGCCTGTGGGCTTTGGGACATGCTGAGGGGGAGCCTGCAGCTTCCATCCCCTACCAGCTTGGGAATGAAGAGAGGCATAGTCGAGCACAACCCTGGGCCTCTACCAGTGGTGACTCTCCACTCTCCTGACTAGATTTGTGTTCTTATTCTCTTGAAAGGCAACCCTAAGGTTTTCACTAACCTGGACTTTTAGAATTGAGCGGCTTCAAACATAATCAGAAGAACAAAATGTGGTTTGGATGCTTTTGAGGCAGCACTTGGAGAGCTGTAGGCTAACCCTGATGCCAGTCACTTATTTCATCAAGTATCAACATTTACTTAACACCTGTCCTGCACCAGACACTGTAGACAGGAGAACATGAGTAGGACTAAGTCCCTGTTTTCTAAGAGTTTGAAATCTAGTGGAGAAGACAGACAGATAAGCATCTGTTTGCAACATATGATAATTACTATAATAAAAGACAAACCATTATAGGGAACAGAGTCAAGACCTTTTGCCTGTTCTGGGTGAAGGAGAGCTTCTGAAGGGGGTGATGCTTAGCCCCCAGAATGGAAGGATGACTAAGCGTTCAGCAGGCAGAGGGGAGGAGGGTGTGGGTAGAGCAGGGTGTGGAGGGCATTCCAAGCCAAGGACACGGCACATGCTAAGAAGCATGACGTGGCATGAAAGCAAGTGTGAGCCGAGTCCTCTCCCTCCCCATCTAGCTCCTTCCTACTCACCTTCAGGTTTTGGTTTAGACAACAGTTCCTCCTAGATGCCTTCTCTGACCATCCCCACCCCACCTTTTGGGACTCCCTTCTTTTTTTTTTTTTGGAGAGTATTTTTTTTTTTTTTTTGTGAGGAAGACCAGCCCTGAGCTGACACCCGTTGCCAATCCTCCTCTTTTTGCTGAGGAAGACTGGCCCTGGGCTAACATCCGTGCCCATCTTCCTCCACTTTATATGGGACGCCGCCAGGGCATGGCTGACAGGCAGTGCGTCGGCGGGCACCCGGGATCCGAACCGGCGAACCCCGGGCTGCCCAGCGCGGACGAAACCGCTACGCCACCGGGCGGCCCCTTGGAGAGTATTTTTTTTAATTGACATATAATATTGTATTCGTTTTAGGCATACAACGTAATGATTTGATATACATATATATTGTGAAATGATCACAATAAGTCTAGTTAACATCCTTTATCACATACAGGTACAATTTTTTTTTCTTGGGATGAGATCTACTCTCTTAGCAACTTTCAAATATACAATGCAGTATTGTTAATGATAGTCACCATGCTGTATGTTACATCCCCAGGACTTATTTATCTTACACCTGGAAGTTTGTACCTTTCGACCACATCCACCCATTTCCCATATCCCCTACTCCCTGCCTCTGCGAACCACCAATCTGTTCTCTGTTTCAGTGAGTTTGGTTTTTTTAGGTTTTACATGTAAGTGAGATCATATAGTATTTATCTTTCTCTGTCAACTTATTTCACTTAGCATAATGCCCTCAAGGTCCATCCACGTTGTCACAAATGGCAGAATTTCCCTCTTTTTAAATGGCTGAATAATATTCCATTGTATATATGTACCACATGTTTTTTATCCATTCGTCTGTTGATGACACTTAGGTTGCCTCTGTTTCTTGGCTACTGTGAATAATGCTGCAGTGAACAGCGGGGTGCAGCTATCTTTTCGAGATAGTGATTTAGTTTCCTTTGGATGAATAGGGACTCCCTTCCTAATCACAGTCCTTATCCTCCCACTCCCGTCCATTCGCAGGTCTGTGTTCTCTGTTGTCGTAAGCTCCATGAAGACAAATCATGTTTGTCTTGCCCACAGTTTTAGCCCTAGTGCTGAGCACACTGGCATATGGAACATGGCCTGTCGTAATCTCTCAAGAAATATCTTTTATATGATTAAACCAAAATAGAAGTGGAAAAAAATTCTACAACGTGCTCAAGAAGTTAGTGGCTAAATGCTAACTAAATTATCAAGCATTTGCAATATCTGTTATGTGAGATCTAGTTGAAAAAACAGAGAGTCTCAAGACACAAGTCCTAAGAGCAAGTCCTGTCTCTGTCACTAAGGAATTTTGTGACCTTGAAGGTACCTCTCTTCTCTGGGACTCGTTCTCCTCTGCAAAATGACAGGATTTCAAAACTGTGTTTAACACTCGTTCCCGTCCTCACCCATGACCCTTCACTTGTTTACTGAAGCCCAAGGCAAAGCCTGCATCCAGAATTTTTAATGCAACTGAAATCGTGTTCCACCACGAGCACTTTTGGAATTTTCTCCTTGAAACATGAACTTTCTCTTTGCATTTCAAGTAAAGCTTCATACTGAGCCCAGTTCTCTAGGGGAACCCAGGACTCCCACTCCAGGAATGATGTGGCAGGAGTAAAGACCTGGAGAGAACCGACTGGGAGAGCTTAATTAGCTGAGAGCAGAGGGACATTATGACGGTGCCATTTTGTTCCCTGGGACCTTCAGGAGTCACAACAATGTGGTACTGAGACTGGTACAGAGGGTGTAGCCTGCTGGCAAATTTCGGACTCAAGGCACAATCTCCCAATTCCACTATTATCCAAGGAGTTTGGTATATTTAAACCAAAACAAACAGACAAAAATGAAACACTACCACATAACTGCACAACGTCTCCCACTTCTTGGGGAAATTGTAATTGCATGCACCGAAACTATAGAAATGACTTCTTTAGCTACAAAGCCTATTGATGTTTTAAATTAGAACGAGATTCAATAGATGAAAATTGCTGGCTGACTGGGAGGCATTTGCCTCCCAGTGAAATTAAGGTGCCAACAATATTCAGGGTTTTTGAAGCTGTGAAATCCAAATAGGGTGCCTCTGGAATGTAGGATGAAGGTTAGAGTATGTCACCATCAGGACTTAAGACTGACAAGAATTCATGTAAAATCGGATGATATTTGCCATCTTCCCTCCAAAAAATTACACACCAAAGACTGATATAAATGTGTTGGTAATGAAGCTAGAGCATTCTCTAAATATTAGCCAAGGTCTTAAATTACCTCCCAAAAGGAAGGCCTGCATTTAGAATGAAAAATGAAAGATAAGTTGTAGTCTTGGACACTGAAACATATCCATTATGAGGAAGTAATGTCATAATGGGAGTTTCAATGACTGGCCAGAAATATTGGAAAAGGATAGAGGAATCATCAGAATTTATCAGAGTCTGTCTAGTGCTATTGAGAGCAGAGCACCCTGCCCCTTCTGGTCTGCATTCCCTCTAGTGAAAATGGGTACATTAAGCAATTGTAACTTGAACATTTAAATTCTTTATTCAACTCTATACCCATTGGCAGGATTCTGATATTGGTTTGGCTTTTCAAATTTCCATATTGGAAGAAGAATGTGCTAAACCGCCAACAAGAGCTTTTAAGTACCTCCTTGGGAGATCTATTTTGCAATAAAAATTGATGATTTGCCATTTTGGTCTGTTAGGCAACATCTTAGAAGTTGAGCATAAATGAACCAGGCTCCCATGATCAAATAGATTCTCCCTGAGAGAGCTGACAAAAGTTTCTGAATCTTGTGGTGGTGCCACCAGGAAGCAGGCATCCTGGGATGTCGACCTTACTACACTTCCTTACTGCTACACCAAGCTTTCAGTGGCCATGAGATGAATGGACCCTTGGCAGGATGTACATTCCAATGTGTTTTCTCTGAGAGGAAGTACATCTTTTAGAACATTATCCAAGGGGATTATTGAGAAAGAATCAAACTCTTCATGGATAGGGAAGACAATACCCATGATACTCTTTGTGAGTTATAGGTTTTGTTATGAAACCTATGAAATGAAAGGATCAAGCCACAGAAATTACCGTGGAAATCATTCACTAGACATTTGTGCAGTGTCTATCACATGAAAAGAAGTGTGAGGGATATAGAGCAGAAAGAGGCATGGGTTTCCTTCCAGGAACTTTCAGTCTAGGAAAGGAGAGAAGATAATTTGTATAATAGAAAGTAGAGATTGGTATGCAGTGTAGAAGATATAATTGAAATGCTACTAGCAATTCAGAGGAGGAAATCTTATTTATTTCATTTAATAAACACTTTCGTAGTACTTACTATGTACCAGGCAATGTTTTAAGCACTTAATATGTAATAGCTTATTTAATGCTCATAATAACTTTTACTATCCCCATTAAACCAAGGCACAGACATAGTGAGAAACATTACCCAAGTCCCTTGACTAGGAAGTGATGGAGCTAGGATGTGAACTGTGGTGGTCTGGTCCCATAATGTTTGCTCTGCCCCAACCCTGCCATCTTACAATTGGCAGCAGGAGGACCCAAGGAAGCTTTCAGGAAGGCAAAGATATTTACACGGAGCATTGAAGAGGGTGGGTGACTTTGGGATGTGCAGACACGGAAGGAAGCACATTCCTGGCAAAATAAACAGTATGAGGGAGGGCGGGAGTCTAGCATGCTTGGAACTGTTGTTTCCTAGTGAGCCAACAATAGTTCTTCAGCCTGAGCACAAGTTCAGGTTCAGAAAGAATAACTTGTCAGAATAAAGGGCCTGAATAAAGGGTCAAGTATGAGGAACAAACAATGGTTGAGAATCTAGCCTTTTGAACTTCAGTTTCCACAATTTCCATTAATTCTCTCTGTCCCAATCTTTAGCTGAGTAATTGACTTGACAAGAAGGTGTGGATTTAATAGGAGCAAATCTACATTAGGGCACTGTGAGCAGGGCAGTTTAAATCATACCCTGACATGGCATGGACCCAAAGGCAGGGTTAACCACTGCCCCAGAACCTCAAGGTTTGGTATTTCCTGATCTATAGGGAAGGGTAAACAGACCACATTTATTTTTGTATATCCTAGAGCAAGGGAGAAGACCATGCTGGGAGACCAGGGGTAATGCTCTCTTTCTTAAGAAAAAAAAATCAACCCTATTTAAAAAATAAGATCTCTTCTATTGCTGCAAGGATGTCTCATGAAGCTTTAAAAGCAGTCAAATCATGATGGTAGCACTCTTCATGGGCAATAAGATTACTCACTGAGTATCAGCACTGACTACAAAACTTGAAGAGACTGTGATGGGTAAATGCATGATATTTCCTTTACCTGATTCCTGATTTGCTTCATATCCATCTCCTGAATTGGGACCATGATTAAAAACCAGGAAGACTGAAGAACAGACATGTGATCCCACAAAAGCTGAGTCTAGACAAGTGAATAAGTATGCCAAGGTTCTGGACCTTTCCCCTCCAGGGTGATGTGGGTAGGGACTGTACTTCTTTTGACATGTATAGCAGCCTCCGGCTCATGTCCACGGGCTCTGGTGGAAGGCAGGGAAGGTGGTATGGTGGTGGTGTAAGTAGTTCACATTGAATAAAACATGGTCCAGGTGTCAGATCCCCAAGCTTGCCATCTCCATCCCAAGGGCCTTCCTGGTAAAGAGGAGGAAGTTGTGAGCTTTGGCTCCAGACAGACCTCAGTGCAAATCCTCGCTATACCACATACTAGCTGTGCAACCTAGAGGAAGCTACTTAACTTCAGTGAATCTCAGTTTGCTTACATGGAAAATGGAGATTATAACATTTCATTTAAGAGGATATTTGGAAGAATCCAAAGCAATGATGAAAAGCATTTGGCACAGTGCCTGATGCTTAATTGATGCTCAGAAAGACTTAGTTCCCTGATCTCTCTTCTCTTCTCTTCCTTGATAGATTCATCCACATTCTTGTAAACCAAACACTGGAGTACACATGTTATATCCACTCCTCAAATGTTCAACAAGAAGGCAATGCTGAAAATCAGAGACTCAACCCTTGTGAAGGAGAAGAGAACTGGAACTAAGTGCTAAAAGTGGAATTGAAATCGGATCCTGTTGGAGGCTGTGACAGGGAACACGTCATGAAATCAAAAGAGAAAAGTGTTCAGGCCTCCTGAACTAAGATTTTGAACATTGCCTGTCTGCTGAAGGCAGACTTCTGGCCAACATGGTGCCTAACAGGGTCTTCCCACGTGGACCCTGAACTCCTCGCCTCCTTCACCAATCACCAACAGAGGAGAAGGATGGATTGCATGATTCAGCAGGAGAGGGACTGGCTATTGATGACACACCTCCTCAAAAATATATAAGAGGTTCAGGACCTCACGTTAACCACTAAACTAAAGAGACACATGTGATAAATAAAGAGACAACTAAGAAAACCATCATATAGAACTACCAAACTGAACTGGTAGTCTGAATCACAAGAGACAAGAAACAAAGATCTGGAAAATGAGCGAGAAAGTAGCAACACCAAGTCCTCATATATCAATAATCACTCTAAATGTAAATGGATTGAATTCTCCAATCAAAAGACGAAGAGTGGTGGTATGGATTAAAAACAAGATCCAACAATATGCTGCTTCCAGGAAACACATCTCAGCTCCAAAGACAAACACAGACTCAGAGTAAAAAGTTGGACGACAATACTCCAAGCTAAGGGCAAACGAGAAAAAGCAGGTGTGGCCATACTCATATCAGACAAAGCAGACTTCCAGATAAAAAAGGTAATGAGACACAAAGAGGGGCAATGTATAATGACAAAAGGGACACTCCACCAAGAAGATATATCACTTATGAATATATACGCACCCAACGCAGGAGCACAAAAGTACATGAAGCAACTATTAACAAATCTAAAAGGAGAGATTAATAACAGCACAATAATAGAAGGGGACCTCAATACCCCACTCACATCAATGGATAGAACATCTAGACAAAAGATCAACAAGGAAATAGTGGACCTAAATGAAAAGCTAGATGAGATGGAGCTAGTAGATATATACAGAGCACTCCACCCCAAAACAGCAGACTACACATTCTTCTTAAGTGCACATGGAACATTCTCAAGGATAGACCATATGTTGGGAAACAGGCAAGCCTCTATAAATTTAGGAAGACTGAAATCATAACAAGCATCTTTTCTGACCATAAGGCTATGAAACTAGAAATCAACTACAAGGGAAAAACTGGGAAAGTGACAAAGATGTGGAGGCTAAACAATAAGCTACTGAACAACCAAAGGATCATTGATGAGATTAAAGGAGAAATCAAAAAATATCTAGAGACAAAGCAAAATGAAAATACACCATACCAACTCACGTGGGATGCAGCAGAAGAGGTCCTGAGAGGGAAACTCACAGCAAAACAGGCCCACCTTAACAAACAAGAAAAATCCCAAATAAGCAATCTTAAACTACATCTAACAGAACTAGAAAAACAACAACAAATAAAGCCCCAAGTCAGCAGAAGGAGAGCAATAATAAAAATTAGAGCAGAAATAAATGAACTTGAAACCAAAAAAGCAGTAGAAAGGATCAATGAAACAAAGAGTTGGTTCTTTGAGAAGATACACAAAATTGACAAACTCTTAGCTAGACTCACTAAGAAAAAAAGAGAGAAGTCTCAAATAAATAAAATTATAAATGAAAGAGGAGAGATTACAATGGATACCACAGAAATACAAAGGATTATGAGCAAATACTATGAAAAACTATATGTCAACAAATGGGACGATCTAGAAGAAATGGATAAATTCCTAGACTCATGTAACCTACCAAAACTGAATCAAGAAGAAATAGAGAACCTGAATAGATCAATCACAAGTAAAGAGATTGAAACAGTAATTAAAAACCTCCCAAAAAATAAAAGTCCAGACTTAATACCTATCCTTCTGAAACTATTCCAAAAAATAGAGGAAGATGGAACACTTCCTCACACATTCTATGAGGCCAACATCACCCTGATACCAAAGCCAGACAAAGACAATACAAAAAAGGGAAACTACAGGCCAATATCGCTGATGAACATAGATGCAAAAATCCTCAACAACATATTGGCAAACCGAATACAGCAATACATCAAAAAGATCATACACCACAACCAACTGGGATTTATACCTGGGACACAGGGATGGTTCAACATCCACAAATCAATCAACGTGATACACCACATTAACAAAGCAAAGAATAAAAACCACATGATCATCTCAATTGATGCAGAGAAGGCATTTGACAAGACTCAACATCCATTTATGATAAAAACTCTCAACAAAATGGGTATAGAAGGAAAGTACCTCAACATAATAAAGGCCATATATGACAAACCCACAGCCAAAATCATACTCAATGGGGAAAAACTGAAAACCATTCCTCTGAGAACAGGAACAAGACAAGGGTGCCCACTCTCACCACTCTTATTCAACATAATTCTGGAGGTTTTGGCCAGAGCAATTAGGCAAGAAAAAGAAATAAAAGGACTCCAAATAGGCAACGAAGAAATGAAACTCGTACTATGTGCAGATGACATGATCTTATATATAGAAAATCCTAAAGAATCCATTGGAAAACTATTAGAAATAATCAACAATTACAGCAAAGTTGCAGGGTACAAAATCAACTTACGAAAATCAGTTGCACTTCCATATGCCAAGAACGAACTAACAGAACTCAAAAAGACAATTCCATTTACAGTTGCAACAAAAAAAATAAAATATCTGGGGATAAACTTAACCAAGGAGGTAAAAGACCTATATAATGAAAACTATAAGACACTATTGAAAGAAATCAATGATGACATAAAGAAATAGAAAAATATCCCATGCACATGGATTGGAAGAGTAAACATAGTTAAAATGTCCATACTACCTAAAGCAATTTACAGATTCAATGCAATCCCAATCAGAATCCCAATGACATTCTTCATGGAAATAGAACAAAGAATCCTAACATTCATATTCAGCAAAAGACCCCGAATAGCTAAAGCAATCCTGAAAAAAAAGAACAAAGCTGGAGGCGTCACAATCTTGGACTTCAAAATATAATGCAAAGCTACAGTAATCAAAACAGCATGGTACCAGTACAAAAATAGACACACAGATCTATGGAACAGAATTGAAAGCCCAGAAATGAAACCACACATCTGTGGACAACTAATCTTCGACAAAGGAGCTAAGTATAGATAATGGAAAAAAGGAAAGTCTTTTCAATAAGTTGTGCTCGGAAAATTAGACAGCCACACACAAAAGAATGAAAGTAGACCATCTTCTATCACCATACACCAAAATTAACTCAAAGTGGATCAAAGACCTGAAAGTGAGACCTGAAACTATAAAAATCCTGGAAGAAAATATAGGCAGTACACTCTCTGACATTGGTCATAAAGGGATCGTTTCGGATTCCATGTCTACTCAGACAAGGGAAACAAAAGAAAAAATAAACAAGTGGGACTTCATCAGATTAAAGAGCTTCTACAAGGCTAATGAAACCAGGATCAAAATGAATAGACAACCCACCAGCTGGGAGAAAATATTTGCAAATCATATATCTGACAAGGGGTTAATCTCCATAATATATAAAGAACTCACACAATGGAACAACAGAAGAACAAGCCACCAAATCAAAAACGGGAAGAGGATATGAACAGACATTTTTCCAAGGAAGATATACAGATGGCCAACAGATACATGAAAAGATGTTCAATATCACTAATCCTCAGGGAAATGCAAATTAAAATTACACTACGATATCACCTTACACCTGTTAGACTGGCTATAATCACCAAGACAAACAACAACAAACGTTGGAGAGTTTGTGGAGAAACGGGATCTCTAATCCACTGCTGGTGGGAATGCAAACTGGTGCAACCTCTATGAAAACTATATGGAGATTCCTCAAAAAATTAAAAATAGAAATACCTTATGACCCAGCTATCCCACTATTGGGTATCTATCCAACAAACCTGAAATCGACAATCCAAAGTGGCTTATGCACCCCTATCTTTATTGCAGCATTATTCACTATAGCCAAAAAGTGGAAGCAACCCAAGCTTCCCTCGATGGATTATTGGATAAAGAAGATGTGGTATTTATATACAATGGAATACTACTCAGTCATAAAAAAAAAGACAAAATTGTCCCATTTGCAGCATGGATGGACCTGGAGAGTATTATGTTAAGTGAAATAAGCCGGAGAGAGAAAGACAAATACTGCATGATTTCACTCATGTGTGGGCTATAAACTAATAAAAGGACAGAGAGAAACTGTTTGGTGGTTGCCAGGGGCAAGGGGGTGGGGGGTGGGCACAAGGAGTGAAGGGATGCATTCATATGGTGAGTAGCAAACAATAATGTACAACTAAAATTTCACAATGTTATAAACTACTGAGACATCAATAAAAAAATTATATATATATATAACCTCTTATATATATACATATATATAAGAGGTTCAGGCTTGGTTGCAAGTGGGAAAAAGGCAGTCCCAAGCAGCCACCTCATAGCAATTTCTCGAAGGATTTGCTTGCATCATCCCAAACAAAACTACTGAGGCCTAGGTCTCAGGCGTGCCCTCAGAGAAAAGCATGAGTGTGGAGGCTGGGATGTGGCAGAACCTCCCTAACAATACCCCCTCCTTCCAGCATCCTCCTGCCCTCCCCACTGTGAGAAAGTTCTGAAGCTGGAGCAACAATGAGAGGTCTTCCTCCCCTGTAACCTGAGCCTCCACTTCGAAAGTGGCGGGAACTCATGGGCAGCCTTGTCTCTGCCTTTGCAGTGTTGCCCAGCCCCCCAAGACTCAGGTCTTCTGGTTTGTTGACTACAAATTTACAGAAATTGAAATTGCTGTTTTCCCATGAGCTGTTGGAGCCGGGAAAGTTCTGATCAGTCATTGAGGTGTTTCTCTGTAACCCAGGGTTGGGACTCCTGGGCTATAATTCCTTCAGGACTTACCCTCCCTGTCCCACGTAACCAGCAATGCTAGGAAGGCAACATAGTTTAGGCTTCATTGTACATCTGGCTTAGGAAAGAAAACACTGAGTGTGAAAGAAAAGAAACCCCACTCTAGACACACACGGGTGACTAACATTTCCAGGGTGTAAGGAATAAAGTATAATTAAGGGTAAAGCAAACTTGAAGTTAGCATAAGTGCATGAGACTGGAGCTTAAAAACAGCAAGTTTGAAGCCTAAAAGAAAACAAAATATTAGCATAAGAAAAATGCCAACTATAAAGTCAACATTTTGATTTTCTACTGGCTATTTATCAACTGCTCTCAGGAAAAATTTCTATATTCCTGATTTTGAGGCCCAAGAAAAACTTATGGTCCATTGCTAAGTGTTTCTGAAATAACTTAGCTTTTCTCTCATAATAAAGATAACACATGTTTACTGTTTAAAATTGGGAAAACACACAAAAAAGTACCATGAAGAAAATAAAAATTATCCTGAATTCTAGAACACCAAGATATAGTTGTTAGCATTTTACTTATTTTTCATCTGCAGCTTCTGTGTACTCATAGATATATTTACATAATTGAGATTAGATTATACATAAAATGCTATCATTTGAATTTTTAAATTAGTATATCATAATAATTTTATGATGTTAAGTATTATCTTATCATCTGTATTCAAATTGGAAATACTCCCTTTTCAAATTTTAAAAATAATGCATGCTTTTTGTAAATAATTCAAGAATTAAAACAGGTAAAATAAATTCAAATAAAAATCATGCCATTAATTGGTACTTGACAAAGGTGGTTTTCCAAATGGGAAAAGGATAATCAATTAATGGTGTTGGAGCAATTGGCTATTCATTTGGGAATTTTTTAAATTAAATCATCTCACACCATAAACACAAAGAAACACCAGATGTATTAGAGTGCTAAACATAAAAAGCAAAACTACAAAAACAATTCGAGGAACATATAGGGACATATTTTTCTGATCTTGAGGAAGAGAAGTTCTCAAATACATAACAAAATCGTATAATCAGAATATATATTGTTAAAATCATATAAATCACTCACTAAAAGATAAGCAACCCACAAAAAAATGAACAAAAAATACAGATATGGATTTCCCAGAAGAAATGTCTAATAAACATAGGTAAAAGTGCTCAATCTTGCCAGTTATCAGAGAAATGCAAATTAAAACAATATAAAAATATAGTTTCCTCTCTGTCAAGCCAGCAAAACATGAGAAGATTAGTAACATGACTCAGCGTTGACAAGAGAATAGAGAAATGTCATTCTCACCTAATATTATTAGGGGAATTAGTGTCACCTTTGGGAAAGACAGTTGGGTAGAAATATCGACATATGAATGCATAAATTCTTTCACCTGGCAATTCCACTTCAAAATATTTATCCTGAGAATACACACAATTTTTATAAAGGGACCCAAATTAGATATCACTGCAGCATTGTGGTTTGTGACAGCAACAGAGGGGACCCAACTTAAATGCCCATCAATGGGGGAGTGATAAAATAAGCCAGAATACATCCATACTAGGTAACACATGTATCTTAGAGATTATTATTCAGCAGCTAAAAAGAACAAGAAGGAGTCATATGTGCTAATAAGGAAAGAACTTCAATATATATTGTTAAATGAAAAAAGCAAATTACAGAACAGTATATACAGACCAGTCCCATTTTGTTTAAAGAATATACATAAATAAAACTGTGTTGGTGTATATGTGGGTACATTTTTACAAGTCTAGAAGGATATACCCAAAACTGATAACAGTGGTCATCTCTGGGAAGGAGGGTAGGATTTGGTAGGGTGGGAAGAGGAGAGAATGAAATAAAAAGTTCTGCTTTTTATCTATATAGTTTTTTCCATATTGTTGGAAGTTTATACACTGAGAATGTATTCATATATTATTTTTGTATTTATGGGTGTAGTTAGGGAGTAAAGGGTTGGGGAGGAGGGAGAGACAGCATCTGTCACACAGAGCCAACCAATGCCAGCCTTTAGGTGAACTGACCTTACAGATGTCCCTCTGGATTACATATACATATGGAAATAGAGACACATAATATACAGAAGTGGAATTCATGTATTCATCTGTTCATTCTACAAACAGTTTTGAATTCCTATGATGTTCAAGATTCTGGGTACAGCAATAAACTTAAATTCCCTGATCTCATGTTACAGAGGGCAACAGATAATAAACAAGTAAAAAATACATAATTTCAAGTGGATATAATGATTTCAAGGAGGATATTCATGAAGACCCCTTACTGATATATTAACAACAAATATTCATGTTGATGTGGATTCAACATGTGCCATTCACCATTTTTTTTTTTTTTTTTTTGTGAGGAAGACCAGCCCTTAGCTAACATCCGACGCCAATCCTCCTCTTTTTGCTGAGGAATACTGGCCCTGGGCTAACATCCATGCCCATCTTCCTCTACTTTATATGGGACGCTGCCACAGCATGGGTGACGAGCAGTGCATCGGCGGGCGCCCGGGATCCGAACCTGAGAACCCCGGGCTGCCAAGCGCGGACTAAACCGCTGCGCCACCGGGCGGCCCCTCTACTCACCATTTTAACTGCCTTATAAGATATTAATTCAATAAGTCCTCATGATAATCCAATGAAGTAGGTATTCAATATCCTCAGCTGACAGACAATAAAAGTAAAACAGAGAGATGATATAAATTGCCTAGTATCACACAGCAAGTATGTGGCAGAACCAGGATTAGAACCCGGGTAGTCTGATGTTAAATCCCCTATGCTGCCTCTAAACATGTGGAGTCAAATGGAGGTAGGCAGGATTTTTAACCTTAACCCATTTTGCCAACTGGCCCTTCAGAAAGAGTTTATCAATTTAAAAACTCACAAAAGTTGTTTGAGAGGGTCTATTTTCCTAATCCCTCGCCAACATCGAGTATTATGTTGTTGTTTTAATCTTTGCCAATCTGATAGGTTAAAAAAAAGAATATCTCTTTTTTATTAGCATTCTATAAAGTAAAAATAATTTTTCAAAGATTTACTCACTTTTTATTTCTGGGATTGCTTTTTCATATATTCTATCTTTTATTTCTTTGTTCATCTTTTTCTTATTGATATTTTAGAATTTTTTAACATCCAAATATATCTTTTGTTTTTTTGTTTTTTTTTAAATTGTAGACAGCAGTTTTATTTTTATTTATTTATTTATTTATTTATTTGTGGGGAAGACCAGCCCTGAGCTAACATCTGTTGCCAATCCTCCCCTTTTTGCTGAGGAAGACTGGCCCTGGGCTAACATCGTGCCCATCTTCCTCCACTTCATATGGGACGCTGCCACGGCATGGCTGACAGGCAGTGCATCGGCGGGCGCCCGGGATCCGAACTCGCGAACCCCGGGCTGCCAAGCACGGGCGAAACTGCTGCGCCACCAGGTGGCCCCAAAGCTCTGTGATTTTTTTTTTTTGTGAGGAAGACCAGCCCTGAGCTAACATCCGTTGCTAATCCTCCTTTTGCCGAGGAAGACTGGCCCTGGGCTAACATCCGTGCCCATCTTCCTCTACTTTATATGGGACGCCGCCACAGCATGGCTGACAAGCAGTGCGTCAGCGGGCGCCCGGGATCCGAACCAGCGAACCCCGGGCTGCCAAGCGTGAACTAAACCACTGCGTCACTGGGCCAGCCCTTTGGCATATAAATGACAAAATTTGAGCTATATTGTCTTTATTTTTAAATCTTGTTTATGAGCTTCTGCTCTGATATTTGCTACATAGAAGTTTAAATCCCAATTGGTTAAACTTTTTCAAGATTATTATGATTTCTGAATTTCATATGCTTATAAATATTTTTACCACCCCAAGTTTTAAAAAATATTTATCCATATTTCCTTCTAGTGTTTTTATAGTTTCATATATTTTCTTCATTTAAATCTTTGATCCACCTAGAATTTATTTTGATGTAAGGAGTAAAGCAAAGAATCAGCTTTATTTTATTACAAAATTGCAAGATAGCTGACCCAATGTCAACCTATATAAAAGAAAAAGAAAATTATGAAGACAAGCAGGGAAAAAAGATACATTATAGAAGAACAAAGATAAGAATTACAGAAGACTTTTCATAAGAAACTATGCAAGCTAAAAGATAGTGGAGGGACATCTTCAAATACCAAAAGAGGGGGCCTGCCTGGTGGCGCAGCAGTTTAGTTTGCGCTTTGGCAGCCTGGGGTTTGCGGGTTTGGATCCCGGGCACCTGCCGACACACTGCTTGTCAGCCATGCTCTGGCGGCATCCCATACAAAGTGGAGAAAGATGGGCATGGATGTTTGCCCAGGGCCAGTCTTCCTCAGCAAAAAGAGGAGGATTGGCAATGGATGTTAGCTCAGGGCTGGTCTTCCTCACAAAAAAACAATAAAAAAATAAAAATTTACAAATACCAAAAGAGAAAAGCAAAAACTGTTAACCCAGAATTCTATATTTGGCAAAAATGTCTTTCAAACATTAAGGTGTAATAAACACATTTTCAGACAAACAAAAGCTGACATTATTCATTGCCAGTAGAGCTGCACTACAAGCACTGTTAAAGGAAGTTCTTCAGGCAGAAGAATACAATATCAGGTGGAAATCTGGATCTAGGCAAGGAAATAAAGAGTGCTGAAATGGTAAAAATGAAAGTAAATGTAAAATACATTTTCCTTATATTTAATTGCTCTAAAAGATAACTGATTGGATAAGGCAAAATAGAAACAATATGTGGTAGGGTTTATAACATATATAAAAGTATAATGTATGACAATAATAACACAAGAAAATGGAAGAAATCAATTTGGAAGTAAACTGTTGTCAGATTCTTATGTAATATAATAAATGAAATAATATTATTTTAAGGTAGACTGTGATAAGTAATGATGCACTTTATAAACCCTAGGGCAACAACTAAAAATTTTTTAGAGAAGTATAACTAATAAGCTAATGATTAGACTAAAGTGGAATCATAAACAATAGCCAATTAATGCAAAAGAAGGAAGAAAAACAGGGATAAAGGAGCAAGAACAGAGAGACAAATAAAAAACAAGTAGCAAGATGGTAAATTTAAATTCAGTCCTATCAAAAATTATGTTAAGTGTAAATAGTCTAAACACACCAATTAAAAGAGATTGGTTGGATGGGAGAAGATATTTGTAAATTATTCATCCAACAAGGAGTTAATATCCAAAACATAAAGAACTTATACAATTCAACAACAAAAAACAACAACCCAATTAAAAAATGGGCAGAGGATCTGAATAGACATTTTTCCAAAGAAGACATACAGATGGCCGACAGGCACATGAAAAGATGTTCAACATCATTAATTATTAGGGAAATGCACATCTAAGACACAAGATATCACCTCATACCTGTTAGAATGGCTATTATCAAAAGGATAAGTAATAACAAGTATTGGAGAGGATGTGGAGAAAAGGGAACCCTCATACACTGCTGGTGGGAATGTAAATTGTTGCAGCCACTATGGAAAACAGTATGGAGATTTCTCAAAAAATTAAGAATAGAACTATCACATGATCTAGCTATTTCACTTCTGGGTCTTTATCCAAAGAACACAAAAATACTAATTCAAAAAGGTATATGCACCCTTATGTTCATTGCAGCATTATTTATAATAGCCAAGATATGGAAACAACCCAAGTGTCCATTGATGGATGAACAGATAAAAAAGATGTGGTATATGTATACAATGGAATACTCCTCAGCCATAAAAAAAGAATGAAATCTTGCCATTTGTGAAACCATGTTTGAACCGTGAGGGTATTATGCTAAGTGAAATAAGTCAGATTGAGAAAGATGAATTCTGTAGGTTTTCACTCACATGTGGAATATAAAAAAAATGAACAAACAAAAATAAACTCATAGATACAGAGAACACAGCTGGTGGTTACAGAGGGGAAGGGGGTTGGGGATTGGTTGAAATGGGTAAAGGTGGTCAATTGTGTGGTGATGGTAACTAGACTTTTGGTGGCAGATCACTTTGTGGTATATACAGATTTCAAATTATAATGTTGTATACCTGAAACTTACGTAATGTTATATACCAATTTTACCTAAATAAAAAATAAATAGGGCATGAAAAAGAAGAAATTGATTAGAAAAGAAAGACCCAACTATACAGTGTCCAAGGGGAACTAATGTTAAATGTAAAGACATAAGTAGGTTAAAAGTAAAAGGATGGAACACATTGTGCATACATTAATCAAAAGAAAGCTGGAATAACTATACTAATTATCACAAAGTGATTTCAGAATAAAGAATTTTACTAGAGATGAACAATGACATTACTTAATCATAAAGAGGTGAATTCACCAAGAAGATATGTGTGTTGAACTCTGTTGTTAGTTACATACATGTTTAGAATTGTTACAGCTTCTTGGTGAACGCACCAAACAATGACACCTCAAAATACATGCGGCAAGAAGTAATAGAGTGAAAATTTCTCACTAGGCAAATCCAGTTATAGTTGGAAATTTTGACATTTCTCTCTCAATAATCGATAGAACAAGTAGGTAAAAAATCAGCAGAGATCTAGAAAATGAACAATTTGATCTCATTAACATTTGTAGAATATTCCATTCAACAAGAGCAACATGCACATAATTTTCAAAGGCACATAGAACATTCACGTAGACCCTTTTCTGGGCCATGAATTGAACCTTAACAAATTAAAAAAAATTGAAATCATTCAAATTATGCTTGCTGACTACAATGCAATTAAACTAGAAATCAGTATCAGAACAATATCTGGAAAATCCCCAAATATTTAGAAATCAAACAATATTAAGTTGCCTATCTGAGAACAAGATATCTCATCATTTATTCAGAACTTCTTTTATGTCTTGTGGTTGGATTTTACTGTTTTCTTTATTTATCATGCACATATTTTTAAAGTTTATCCTAGGTATTTCATTTTACCTCGTTTTATCTTATTGCTGTGGTTGCTTTTGTGAATGGGGGTCTTTTATTACATTATATTTTCTAAGTGGTTATTGTTTTGCTATTTAAAAAAATCTGGCCACCTTATTAAATTTAAAATTTCCAATAATTTTATTTTATTGAGTTTTTCAATTACATGATCAGATCATCTGTAAATAATGTTTTCCTCTCTTTTAAAGTATTTATATTTCTTCATCCTTTTGTTTAATAATATTGACTAACATTTTCAAAAACAATGTTAAATAAAGTACTGGTACCTGGGACGTTGTTTTGTTCCTGATCTGGAATGGGATGGTTTCTAATGGCTGCAATGAACTGATGGGTTGTGAAGGCAGACACAACACACAGTGCAAATGAAACTGAAGAGTCTAGCTCCATGCAATGAACAAACTGTGTGTGAGGAGGGGGGAGCTAATCTAAAAGCCTCAAACTTCAGCAGAGAACCAGGATTGTTCAATCACAGAAGCGCAAGGCCATATAGCTATGTAGCTCTCCGGATAGTTTCCTGTTGGCTTTGGAGAAGGGGGGTGCTGAGCGTGTGATTTGGGGGTGAAACTCCTCAAGGAGAGGCTCACTTGAGACCTGGGGCTTTTTATTCTTTGAGTGTCCTTCAGCAAAGATACCACTGTTAGCCTTTTCAGCTTTCGGGGATTAGCTGACTAGCCCTGGGGGTGAGAGGAGGGACACTGGCTGGGAAAGGCACTTGTTGCTGGCTGTCAGGAGTGGTGAGAAGCCTGCTATGCAGACTCAAATACTACCATCCTCACTCATTTCACAGTGTCTGAGGCTACTCCACCCCTCTCCAGGACCCTGGAGCATTACCAAACCTTAGTGAGGAAAGTTCACACCTCTTCTGATCTGATGGGTAGCTTGATGAAAGAGCCCATGGCAGTCTTTGGTACCAGAAAAACCTGGACATTTCTTCACAGGTGTGAGCTTCGAGGTCTTCAGCGCTACAGTGGAAATCATAAAGTCCACTTCACAAGAAAGGCAAGAAAGTAATTCAATAATACACATAGAATTCCTCGCCCTGTGCTAGGTACATAAATGCTTGTTGACTTGCCCTCCCCTTGTATTAAGGAGAGAGGAGGGAAGGATTTACCTAATCCTTATTTTGTGGATGTGGAGATTCATGGGTGAATGGGGGCCACTGTGTCCCTGTTTTGCTTCCTTGGAGTTCCTAGAATTGTGTAATGCAGTGGTTAGTGTGGGGCCTGCCTGGGATAATTTCTACAGTAGTAAGAAAGTGTCAGAAAATGCTTGACACTATTTTGCTGCTTCCTTTGCCACCTAATGTGACATGGACTGTGATAAAGACACTGTGGGCAAATCAAGTCATCTGAGATGGTGGGACAGTACTAAATTCCACCTTCATGTTTCTGTAATAACCCACCATAATGCCCAGAAGATTCTGAGGCAGATTCTCTCTACAGTAGTGACACCAGAAATAAATGGATGAACAGAAAAAGCATATGCTTTCGGTCAGGCAATTGCTGCATCTGACCTTGGCCTGGTCTTGTTTATGATGGTGGCAACAAAACATACTCAGAAAGAGCAATCACAGTGGCTGCTCTCCATGTGACGACATGAATCTCTAGCAAGAGATCATAAACACCACTCTGTCTTCTAAGTAATTTTTCTTATGAGGGAAGACTGAATTTGAAGCTGGGTACCTGAAGGTTACTGTAAATATTCAATAAAAACATAGTCACCTTTTGACTTTGTTCCCAACACAGACACAAATAAAAAGAAGTTAATCCAAGCATCATTATAATCTTGTTAATTTGCTGTTTTCTTGTTTAACGTAAGGGGTCGCAAGGATTTATAAGCTTGTTCTGCAGAAGAAAATGCCTTTAAGGAAGTTATGACCACCAGACAACTAGCTCCCGGCTGCCACTGATGCCCAGAAGTCTGGTTGCCCAAGGGCTTATCTGGAGTGAAAGAAACACAGGCTTCCCCTTTGTTTCTCTGAAACTCCTCCTCCCAAGCCCCTTTGCTCTATGAAGACCCCTTGCATTCTTCTTTCATTAAAGTGAATTTGAGAGAACCTATCTTTCCACCTTCTCATTCTGGCTAATTCAAATAAACCTTTCTCTAACTCCAAGCACTGGTGTCTCAGTGATTGGCTTACTGTGCATTGGGCACACGAACTTGAGATTAAGAGGTTTGGTATCAAGTTCACTCAAAGAGGAGAAACACTAGGGGTGCTGAACACAATGGGAAATATGGCTGTCCCATTTGGGGTCTGAATAATAGAATGCTAGCCCCACGAGGGAGAAGGCTCCCCTTTGTGACCTCCCTGGGCTGTGACTGGTGCAGCAGAGAAGGAGCCAGGACCAGGTCAGAAGGATGGCCTCCGTGCAGAGGAGGAGGACTCCCTCAGTGATGCCCAGGAGGGGAGACATCAGCTGACACAGTGATTGGGGTGCAAAGGAGCAGAGACGGTGTGGTCACAGAAAAGAACATGCTCTCTGGTCACCCCCGAGCCCTGACCCATGCCAGAGGCTCCACTGAGCATCTCTTACACTCACACAGTCACTGACTAGGTGCCTCAAGAAACTCAAAGGTGGGTTTGGAAGAAATTAACTGTTTTTCCAAGTTGTTTCTTTTCCTTTCCTATGTTAAGGAGATGTAACCACCAACCGTCCTGAAACTGACCAAGCCTCAATACAAGAGCTACACCCATGACCTTTGCCTTATTTTTAATGCAAAGATCTCTCCAGGAGGAGCTTAGGCCTCATTACGTGGAAGCATGTTCTCCAACTGAGCCTGTGCAGGTGAATACCCACCTCTCCCTTTTGAATATTCATTCCCCAACCAAAATAAAAGTTCCTGCTTCCCTTTGTTCGGGGACGCCATGACTGTGGAAATGATTCCTCATGGGCTCCTATTTGCGGCAAATACACTTTACTTTGTGAGACAACTTCCACTGGTGTAGAGTCTTATTTTACTCACCAGGAGGTGAGCCCACTTGGTTCTGTAACAACACCAGGGTGGGGTGTGGGGGGTGGATTCTGATCCAAGAAACACCTGGCTTACACATCTTCAATGGAAAGACAGTTTCAGCTTCTAAATACCATGCACAAATTCTCAGTTTTGTAACTTTCCTGTGAAATAAGTTCCCATTAAAGTTACCGTTACTGGTTTGTTATTCCCTAACTTAAATGTTGGGGGACCTGAATTTGGAGAGAGACAAACCCTGAAACTTTTCTTTCATACCAGAAACCATCCACACAAAGCAAAACCCCCAACCAGCTAAAATGTCATATGAAGTTGGGCCACACCTCTCTGACTTGGTTTCTTCAGCAGTTGAGCCCCAGCGTGAGAGTCTGTGGGGTCGGCAGGCCTACCCTCTACCAAACGGTAAAAAGGGAGGTAAGAGGACCCAAAGAACACAAATCACAGAGTTCTAAGTGTGTCTAGAGGCTGAGGGGCCCTGTCACTTGCTGTTCTCATCTCTATTCCCATGGCAAAACTTCCCCGAAAAGGTGCCAAGGAGTTGCTGTTTGGCACATGGAGGAAATTGGATATTTTAGAGCACTAGGTAGGCAATTGTGTCAACAAATAACTTCTGCCTTTTACATAAAGCAGCCACCTCTATGCTTGGAGTGACAGCCATTCTCAGGGTGGATTGCAAGGAAAAGGCTGAAATGGAAAGAAAAACAGTCCTTCTGAAATGAAAAATAGAATGCAGAATAAACTAATCTTCCTCCACATGCAAATAGATTTCCTGCATTGTGGCCCAAAGGCCTGTCCTGCGTTTGACCACTTCTCTGCTTAGGCTGGAGGGCAGGCCCGGTGAACGTCCCTGTGAGGACTTTAGGAAAACAGCTGGAGACCACTGAACCATAGTGAGTTGGAGACCCCCAATCCAGTTGGATCAAATCCCCTCTGCTGGGAATCTGTAATTGCAAACCAGAGAAATTAGTTTTGGCCTCCACTTGTGACCAGGACTGAGGTGAAGCAAACGCTGGAGCAGCAGGCAACCAGGAGGCCAGAGAAGGAGGCCAGCCAGTCTGCAATGAGAAAAGAGAAGGCAGATTTAAGCAGAAGACCACACCGCTCAGGGACAGTGCGCGATGATTTTCTGGTCTCAGGCCCTGCCTGGATTCTGTGAGATATCCTTGAGCCTTTAAAACAAATACCGCCCCCCCCCATTTTAGATAATATACTTAAAAAAAAAACCCAAATCCCGTAAACCCCTGCTGACTGTTGAAGTGAATTTGAATTGGGCTTCTGTTGTTTGCCACCAAAATGGTCTTAACTAAGACAGAAGCAAAAGTCCTCCTTCATCTGGGCAGCCCACCCCTGTGTGACTGACTTCATTTCCCTTGTTCATAGTGTTGGCCACCTCTACTGCCACTTCCACTTTTTGATGATGGGGGTTCCTCATATCTGAGTCACCGATGATTCTGTATGACCTGGGAAGGTCTCCTGGCCTCTCGGCATCTGTGCTGCTTGTCTGTAAGAGTGCAGATGTCTCAATTGCCACACAATGCCAGTGGGAGTACTTGGTAAGACCTCAGGATCATTGAAACCCATTTTGCATAGGGAGGATGGTTGTGCAAATGAACCCAGCACTTTGTAAGTTAGCCAGAGAATCTGTTCTTTCACCACTACATGTTTGGGACCCTCTGTGATCCTGTTCCTTTCTCAGCACCCTGGCACAACTAAACAAAAGCCTCCTTGTAGGAGGGAAGTCTCATGACCCAAGAAGTAGGTGGAGGGTCCTGCCCTTGCTGGTGGCGTGGGGCCCACTTACAGGAGTGATAGAGTTGAAAGAGAAAGGGATTTGGAGTCAGGAGTCCTGAGTTTCAGAGCTGGCTGCCACATTTACTACAAATATGACCTTGGGTGAGCCTGTCAAATTCGCTGAGCTTTAGTTTCTAGATCTGTAAAATAAAGGTAGAAATGATCCCCCTTGCTGTGCCATTGTTGAGAGGATTCAAGGGGACAATATTTGAAAGTGCTTTGGAAGCCACAAATCCCTACTCAAATCGTGTTGCTATTAAGTGTTATGGTAGCAAAATTTTTTTTCACACTACACTCAGATGTGCAAAATAAATGTAACATCTTATTTTTCATAACTGACCTAACTGTCCCCAGGAATGCCACCTCTCTGGGGAGCAACAACGGTCACAGCAAGGACATTGATGACAACCTGTCAGGTTCCAAATGCTTTCTACACACTCTTTAATCCTCACAGCAACCCTGGGAAGTAGGTGCCAATGCCTGCTCCAATGTAATGAGTAAAAAGGAGACTCAAATATGCTAGTTAACAATATCTGAGTCTCTTCCTACTGCACCAGTCTCTTTTCAAGTTTCCAACAGTCCTTTCAAGGAAATACTCAGAGTCCTGTCCCACTCCACCCTTCTTCCCAAGATGATCTCTGGGTAGTATCTGGGGGAGTTTCTAAGTCCCTTTGGTCACAGAGGTGGCCTCCAATGCCTGTGGTGCCCTTGTGCTACTCTCTGTCCTGTGGGGCATGGCACTCCCTGTCTGCTCAGTGCTGCCAATGCCGTGGCAGGAGGCTATTGGTCAACCAGGCCCATCTGGCTCTCACTGGTACTGAGTGTCCTCCTGACACTGACTGAGGACACTATTGCCCTTCCAACCCAAAGGGTCCTTCTTGAAGCCTCCATTGTGGTAACATCCCATATAAGTTCACCACCCAATCTTCCCCACTCATCCATAGCCCCCCATGGGGCTCATAGAGACTCTTGGATGCCTTCCCAGCCACTTGCTGGAGCTCTGCCCAGAGGCAGCATCCCATCAATTTTACTCTGATGTAGTCACCCCAGAAATATTTATCAAGCACCCACTATGTTCCAGGAACTGTGCTAAGTACTTGGGATCAGAGAACAAGACAAAGATCCCTGCCCTAGTGGAGCTGACCTTCCAGCATCTCCATGACAGTGGAGGGGGTGCTTGTCGAGCGGTCTCCTCCCAGAGTCCCAAAAGAAGTGGAGGAAAAGCCTCTCTCATCTTGGCTTCTCTATCAACCTAACAACTCCCCGGGGATCTCAGACCCACACTCCTTCTCCATTCTTGAAAGCCAGAAGGTGTTGGCATTTCACTTTATTGTCCTCAATGGCAAGGACTTCCTGTACCCCAAATCCATCCCCTTCTGGGCAGTGGATTGGGAAGGGCTGTGGGGTAACTGCCCTCTCCACCACTCTTTGGTGGAGCCACAGCCAGGCTTGGTTCTTAACACACCAAAGGGAAATATTGGGGATTTGGAAAAGTTCCTCTCTCTCCACAAAGAGCATTGTCCTGATAAACAGGCAAAGGAACTTTGAGACTTAAAGTCAAGTGGGACTCCTTTGTTCTAGGGGTCCTGTCCTGTACTTTCCTGGGTGTGTTCAGGCTCAGGGTTCAGCGTTGGCAGTACATTGTTGACAGGGAACAAAAGCTTTAAAGGGAAAGTGAAAATCCATCAGCACCTCAGGAACTAACCAGGGCAGAGACTTCATCAAACCATAGAGTCTCATATTCTGACAAATACACTGAAGGTCAGTGCTTCTTAATGTGCTCCCTGTAGCTTTCACTACAGCTCTTTATAATAACGCTGGTGGGAATTGTAAAAAGCTTTACACTCAGTAAATCTTTTGTTGAATGAACAAGCGATCTATTAGAGAACATATTCCACGTTATTCGTGTTGAGGAATAAAGTCCGAGGGCCGTAGACTACAATCAATTCACAAAAATGTGTATTTAACTCCTACTTTATACCCAGCATTGAAAAGTATACACAAAAATAGTTCTTGCCTGTGATGAAGAGGAGAAAACCAGTTCACATGAAAAATTACTGACCTATTGACTCAGGAAGAGAGACGAGCGTGGGATGAAATTGTCTGAGGCTCTTTCTGAAAGAGCTAGATGTTGAGATCAGCACAGGACAGGAGGTAGAGGGCAGGAGGAACAGCAGGCACAGAGCAGGAAAGCAGGAGTGGGCATGCTCAGGCCTAACAGAGACCAGGGTGACCAGAAGAGAGAAGGCAGAGGAGGGAGCAGTAGGAAATGAAGCCAGATAGGGGCAGGGGCAACTTATGGAAGATCTTGGAAAACAGATAGAGGACTTCAGACTTGAAGTGGGTGTTAGGCTAGGCTGGGCTGTGGTAATAAATAGACCCAAATATTTTCTGACACAATACAATTTATTTCTTGCTGATGTAGATAGAAGTCCAGTCTCATTGGTGGGTAGCTTTCCTCCTCACCATTATTCAGGGACCCGGGCACCTTCCATTTCCAGTGCTGCCATCTCCTAAGCCTCATCCTCATCTGCTTATAGCTGGTGCTCTTCTTAAAGTGTTGGTCATTCCAAAGCCTAGAACTCAGTTATACACTACATTTAACTTCATGGGAGACCAAGAAATGTAGGCTAGTCACATGCCCAGGAAGAGGAAATGGATTTCTGGTGCACAGGTAGCATTCTCTGCCACATGTAAAAATTCCTAAGGGGCTGCAAGAGCAGTTCTTGACACGATCCATCATCTCGTCATCCTAGCATGACACTCGGAGTTTGGGAGAGAGAAATACCAACTGCAAATTGACACTAGGAGATCATGTGTGATGTTTTGAAGGCCAAAAGCTGTCTGATGGTGGTAGAAAACTGAAGAAAAGAAGGTGGAAAAAAAGAACAATGGAATTGGGAGGGGGAGAGCAGGATTGCTTTTAGGAAATGAATAAAAGGGTGTTTAGTGAATTTAATAAATCCAAGGGGACTCCAGGGTCTGTGACCTCAGAGGCCAGAGAGGTCAGTGCTAGACTGAGGGAGCCAGTCTGAGGGGAAAGAAGGCTAATGAGGTGAGAGACCAAGTGTCTTGCAAAAGCAGTAAGAGGGAATTTCAGTGAAAAAGATTAATGCTAACTTATCTCAGCTTTCCTGTAGGGACTGAGACTTCAGTCCCTTAGGAGTATGTCTTCCTGTCCTCAGATGATGAATGGAGAGGCCATAGGTCCACAGATCTTCAAGGGCTGCACCAGGCAAATTGGTGCCACCCTAACCTTCAGATTGGCCCTTGACCATTTGAGATACAAGGAGTACCCATGCTCTTTTTGAAGAAGATTCCAGAAAAATAGATGCTCCTTCTACCATGAAATCTAATAACTCTACCCCTAGCTGCAAATTTTAGCCTCTTCCCATGAATCCTTCTCAAAGGCAATAGTACTGTAAAGAAGCCATGGGGCAATAAGCACAGAGTCTCCCACATAGGAGGCCCTCGCTGATGCATATTGATGGTCTTTCATGAACCTAAATGATCCACAGTTTACTCTCAGACTATACTTAATAAATGGCTCCACTAGGTGGTAGGTCCTATTGCTGTCTTAGACCTCTTCTCCCTAACCAAATCTTCACCAACACCCCCAATATACACACATGAACCCTCTCAGAGAGGACCAACTTCTCCCCTGGGTTCAATGACTAACGCTTGATTCAGCTGTACTCTTAGCTTGAATGTCATTTTTTTCCTACCAGCATATCCACCCATTCTTTTCTCCCCACGTCAACCTGGGGAGATGACTCACCTGCTGTTAGCTATGCCCCAACTCCTCCACCCTCCTCACACCCCCAAAGGCTGACTGGGCTGGAGTGAGGAGCAGAGGGGAGGCTTAGCAGACAGGACAAACTCCCTGAGGATGATGGAGCCCACAGGTAAACATTCGATGAAGAGAGGCATGAGCCGGATGCAGGATGAGTGGACCTCAGGGAGGGCCTGGGAGAGGAAGGGAGTGCTTGACAAGGGGGACAGTTTGAGAAGAGCCAAGGCAAGGGGGAAGAGGGAAACCTGACTAAAGCCTGAGCACATGAGATGGTATGAACATCCTTCAGGTTCCGCCAGGGCCTCTCCACAACACCCAGAACATCCTGGTAGGCTCTGTCCCATGATTCATTGTGTACATTCCCACGGTGATGTTGAGAAGATCTGGAACAAAGGAAAAGCCAAAGGGAGAATATTCAAATGCAGCCCTGTAGGATGATTTAGCTCAGGAAGTTACATAAAGGTGACTTAGGAGTCACAGTTACATGAGAGATGTAAAGGCTGTCAGAGCTGTGGTGTGACCTGCCCGAGGGTAAACCTGCACTCCAGGCCAAGGGACAAAGGAGAAATGCTACTGCTTACCTGGACAGGGATTGCATCACCTCTTCATGAGATAGCACCTCTACTTTGCCATGGAGCGACTGGAGATTCAGTTCAACATATCCGATAAGTCAGTATATCTGAGCACTTATTACATACCAGGCCCAGTGCTGGAGGAGTGTCACACACTTCGGAGCCGGAAGGAAGCTTGGAGAACTTGTACTCGCTAGGGGCCCCGAGAAGTGAAGTAACTTGCCTAGAACACCAATTAGTAGCGACTGAGCCAGAAGCAGAGTTCTTACTTCCTGTTTCTCTTCATGATCCACTCTATCCCACCTTCTCCCAGGAGATTATTTTATAATAAGGGAAACACCTCTTCCCAGGAAACCTCAAAGTTGAGAGCAGGAAAGAGAAAGTGTTTAGTGCTGTGCTGCGGTTCCCAGGCCTGTGTAGGTTGAACATGCTCTTGAGAGAGCCCAGCCATCCTTTGCCTGGACCCTTTCCTTTCTCATTGACACAAGCAGGCCCCTTTCCTCATTTTCTCTGCAGGGTCATCTCCTGCCCAAGTTCACTGGTATCCCTAGAATCGGGCAGCCTCCCCCATCTACTTGTCCCTTAAAGATGAACAACCACTAAGAAATGCAGGAAGAAAATCTGGTTTCCATTTCCCCAACTTCCTCCTTGGTGCTGTTTCCTTGTATCAACCTCACCTCCTCATTCCTTGTCTCCTCCCCACGATTAGAGGAACCCCGATATAGCACAACGAGCATACAGGGCAGTGACCTGTTAGAGCCAGATAGATATTGCTTGAATCCAACCTACATCATTCACTAGCTCGATGATCATGAACCGGTTATCTAATCTGTCTCCATGTCTTTGTTTACAAATTGAAATTGATCATATCCTACTCAGAAGTTTTGTGAGAACCCTAGAACATAAATGGCACTCAATACGTGAATGTGGCCTATAAATGGAACTCAGTAACATGCTGATTCCTTTATATGACTGTTTATTCCTAATCTATCCTGGCTTTTTTGTTGTTGTTGTTGTTAAACCACAGGGCCAGAGCTGGGGCGGGGAGGAGAGATAAAGATGATGGGACAGAAGAGGACTTTCAGCAGCCCTACTTCTGTGCCTTTCCCAGGTCTCACCCTCGTCTCACCCCTGACACCCCATCAGTTGGGCTTCCTCTTCCCCTCACTACCGGCATGGCCCACGTCCTCCCACCTGTGAGCCAGCCTAGTCACAAAAGGCCCAAGAGACTCACAGCATCTGGATTTTCCTCCGAAGTGTCAGTGCTCTGACTAGGGTCTTTTGTGACTCCCATAAGCCACCATTCTCATCTCTGGGATCCTTTACCTACAAGGCCTAGTCAAGAAAGGATGGGGGCCCTGAGGAGGAAGTGTCTTTGCTTGAACCCTGTTCCCTTGTCTGCCAGCAGCAACATCCCTTAGAAGAGCCAGAAGGGCTCCGAGCTTGCCTGGGGACCAAAGCAGTGGTGCTCTGTTTCTCTGAGGATGTGGCAATTGTGTTTTTCAGAGATGGCTTGTGATGGCTAATTTTATGTCAACTAGACTGGGCCTCGAGGTGCTCAGACATCAGGTCAGAGGTTGTTCTGGGTGTGTCTGTGAGGGTGTTTCTGGACAAGATTAACATTTGAATCCGTAGACTGAGGAAAGCTGATTGCTCTCCTCAATGCCGGTGAACCTCATCCAATCCATTGAAGGCCTGAGTAGAACAAAAATGCTGAGGAAAAGGGAACTTAGCCTGCTTGTCCACTGAGCTGGGACATTGGTCTATTCCTGCCCTCGGACTAGAACTTACACCATTGGCTTTCCTGGGTCTCCAGTTTGCTAACCTTAGATCTTGGGACTGCTCAGCTTTCATACTCATGTGAGCCAATTCCTTATCAGTAATTAATTAATTAATTAATTAATTAATCGCCTATTGGTTCTGTTTCTCTGGAGAACCCTAATACATGCTGGCAGCATTAGCTCCCATCCCACTCTCTCCTTACATGGTAACTTTGACACACCTCCATCAAGGAGTGGGGCCTTTGTTCCCCCCCTTTGGACCTGGGTGGGCTTGTGACTGTGACAGAAATGACACTGTATGACTGAAAGGGCTAGGTCATACAAGATGATACAGCTTCTATTTGGTTCTCTTTTACTATTGTCATCCTTGCTGGTGTATCACAGAGAAGTTCAGAGTCCAAAGGTCCAAGAATGCAGGAGGCAGGGCAGGGATCAGGCCCAGTCCCCACCTCTTGGCCTGAGTTGTGTCCCTGAGTGGATTCCCACCTCCCATGACCTGGCCCCTCTCACTGGCAGACTGGTCAACCTCCAGGTGACCTGACCTGATCCCATTAGGGGCACAATGCTGAACCAATGGTTGGCACCCAGAGTCAGTCTGGGAAAATTGAACGCCTTCCTGGGACAACGCTGCTGTTTTAGCTCCCATTCAGTGACAGTTGCCCTGCAGGAGTGAGGATGCTGTCCTGGAGCTGGGTCCTCCCACCTTCACTTCCAAGACTCCTGCCTGCCTCAGAGCAAGTGAAGAAATGCTGTCCTTCCTCTGACTCTGGTCTCCCAGTGCACACCTTCCACCAGGGAAAGGGGAGAGAGAAAAAAATTACCTCCCCGTTGTCAGCCAGCTTTTATGTTCCAGTAGACCACTGTGACATTCCAACCCAGGGAGGCAGAGATGGAGACAAGAGGAAACAGACAGACAGACAGAGGGAAGCAGAGAGAGCTGAGCACCAGCGAGGCCCAGGAGATGAATTCGGCTCAGTCAGTGGTGATGCAGGGCCTGCTGTTTGCCAGCTCTGCTCTGCACTGAGGGTAAAAGACGAAGGAGCCCCTGTTCTGCCCCCAGGGCACTTGGAATTTATTTAGGTCTGCAGAGTGGGGACTTGACCTGTATGTGAACAAAGTCAAAAGTGCTAAGTAGGCTGGGAGGGTAAAGACAGCAGAGGTAAGGAACTGAGCCCACCCGGCTCAGAGTCCAGAGAAGGCCCCAAGGGGAGAGGAGGCCGAGCTGAGTTCTGAAGCTCGTTCAAATGCCTTTTCTCATCCTGCCCTTTGAAGTTTTATCACAACTAACATATTCCTGAGCCCTCACTGTGTGTCGGGCACCCTCTGTCCCCCTTACTTATTTGACATCATCTAATTATCAACAAGCCTACACGACTGATATTCTTCTGATGTCCATTCTATAGATGAGAAAACTGAGGCATGAGGAGGCATGACTTGCCAGGGTCACGCTGTTGGTAAACCACAGAGCCAGGACTTGAACTCAGGCATTCAGGCTCCTGGGCTCTTGCTGTAACTGTTGCCCTACTGCCTTTCTGGAGAGTTTCACAGGAAAGCGAGGCTGAGAGGGCCTTGAGAAATCATCTGTGTCTTTCCTTCACTACCTGTTCCCCACACTACCTGATCCTTGAGATCACAGGAGTGCCTATTAAAAACAGAGATGCCCATGTCCCTCCATGGAGAGTTGAATTCAGGTGGTCTGACACGAGGCCCAGAGAGCTGGATTTTTACCGTTGGCCTGGATGAATTTTCTGGTCAGACATTGCCCTAATTCCACCTGATTTATCACTAAATTTTATAGTTGAGGAAAACAATGTTCAGAGGAGTTAAGGAAAGGGCCCAGGATCACATGGCCAGTTGGTAGCTGAGCCAGTCCCACAATCGGGGACCCTGGCTCTCTTAGCCTTCCCCCACCCCCATCTTCCTGCCTGGTCTTTGAGGGAAGCCTCCTTCAGGAGGAGTTTGAGCAAAGATTTCTTTCCCTGGGACTGACTTCTGAGGTGAAGCTGAAAAAACTCTGCAGACCTAAATAAATAAATTCACTTTCTATGTTGGTCCAGGGTCTGTTGAGTCTCGTGGTGCAGTCAGCAGTCACATATGTCCTATGATTCGAGGGCCTCTAAGGGACACTCCCCCACTGCTCTGTCCACCGTGGGCCTGAAATTCCCACTGTTAGACTAGAGAAGGCTGCTAAAATGCAAATGGCTTACCTGGAAATGGTAGGATGCTCATAGCTGTTAGGACTTTTGTTTATCAACAGATCCAAACTTTAAAATGTTGAGGCAAAGGCCAGCTGCGCTTTGACAGAGGAGGTTGAGAAGAAGATGATGACAGTATGAAATCTTAGTGTTCCCACAGACGTGGACCAAGATAGAAACTAGGTTTCTGGGATTGGGGGTACAGGGACACCACCCAAGACAAATTTTGTCCCACATAGTTTTACCTGTTCTACTTGGAGCCATCTCTCCTCACCCCAGCTGCATAAGCCAAAGAGGAACATTGACACATAAAGCATCTACTCCACAGACCCTCTCACTGACACCTAGAATATAGGGAAGCAGAGCCGATGGAAAACACAGCACAGCAGAGCCCCATGATGCCACCCAGCATCAGAAGCATAGCTTGGGACCTCATTAGCAGCAAAATGCTATTTACCAGAGTGTTTTCTGGTACACCAGAAATAAATCCCCCTGGATGGAGACAGTATTGATCCATCTAATATATAATTCTCTGCTGAAGTAGCTAAGACTAGAAATTTTCTTGAAAAACACACAGCTTCTGGGAAAGGCTGACTTCAGCTTGTATTTTTTTCCAGTGGAGAACTTGAGGATAATTCCAAGCAACGATCCATGCCTCACACGTGGGTAGTAGTGACTTGAGGATGTAACATCCCCACTGCAGGCCTATGTTTATTTCTTCTGTTCTGCAGGGAAGGCCCTTCTCACCCACAGTCACTAGACACTAATTTTCCAGAGTTACACCCTCCCACTCTGGAAGGAATGACTGAAGCCCAGCCGGAGACATCCCTGTCATTTCTTCACAAAAACATCACTGGGTGCCCAGTTCTGACAAAGACATCATGTTGCATTCAGGAAGAAACTTCCTTCATCCTCCAGAGTAAATCGGCCAAGCTATTGCATCATCTCCAAATACTCTCCAAAGATTTGGGTTATCAGCTCAACATGCCCATCCCCTTGCTAGAATGCTAGGGTGTCAAAGATGGAGAAGACTTGAGAGAGCATCTAACCCAGAGGACACAAACTCAGATGCTCACAGGAGGCAGACAGGTAAAGTCAGAGTGATTTCAAGCCAGGTGGGGACCATCCAAGGGAATAAAATGCAAAGAAAATTAAGACACAGGTCCTTCTCACTCCAAACCCCAGGGCCTTTTCCCTTAGGCCAGGTTTATCCATTTTTCTAGAACTGCCATGACAAATGCCACAAACTTGGTGGCTTAAAACAACAGAAATTAATTTTCTCAAGACTCTGGAAGCCAGTCATCCAAAATCAAGGTGTCAGCAGGACCATGCTCCCTTGGACGTTTCTGAGGGAGAATGCGCCCTTGCTTCTTCCAGCTTCTGGTGGCTCCAGGCATTCCTTGGTTTATGTCTTCTGCCTCTGTCTTCTCATCACCTTCTCTGTGTGTCTGTTTCTTCTTCTTGTCTTATAAAGACAGTTTCATTGGATTTAGGTCTCACCTAAATAATCCAGGATGATCTTACCTTGAGATCCTTAATTTGATTACATCTCCAAAGACTCTTTTTCCAAATAAGGTCACATTCACAGGTTCTGGGGGTTAGGATGTGGACATATCTTTTGGGGGCCATCCTTCAACTCACACCAGACTACAGTGAAAAGAGAATAAATGAGCCCTTCCAGGGTCTGCAGGTGAATCTCAGCAATGTAATTCCCTTTTTGTGATTTCTGAGAGTAATTTGCATCCATGTTTGTTCTTTTATCCTAGTTAGCTGAGCCTCTCCTTAAAACTTCCGCATGACGTCAGTGGTCGGTGTGTTCTGACTAAGAATCCAGGCTACTACGAACTGCTACAATCTTGACTCACATTATTCTTTGATTCTGGCAGCCTTCATCACTTTTCCTTTTTATGGAGTAGAACTTCTTTCTACTTTTTAGTCCATTCTCCACCCCTTCCTCCTCCTCCCTCCCTGCAAACCCAGTGTTACCAGGACTATCACTTCCTCATTCCAGAAGTGCTCCTAACAGATTTTAGCATGCATTAGAATCACCAGGAGGACTTGTTCAGGCACAAATGGCTGGGCTCCACCTCCGGAGCTTATGATTCAGTAGGTCTGGGGTGGGGCTAAGAATTTGCATTTTCATCCCAAGTGGTGCTGATGCTGCTGATCCAGGGGCCACACTGAGAAGCACTGCTCTAGCTCAGCACCCTTCTCCTTGCTCTTCTAATGGCATTCACTTCTTACCCCATTACCACATCCACCTTCCTCTGCACTCTGTGGTCACTTACTCAATCCCATCTGTTGGAGTTATCTCTAAATAGCTGAAGCCACAATTGATTTAGTTTCTACCCTACACACATAGATTCCCACCTAAGCATTTCATACCTTTGATGCTCATCAAAAACCTTTCCTCCATTCCTCCACCGTCTCACTTCTCTAGGTCAAAGTTGAGGAAACCCAAGTAACTAGGACTCATAATAAAAAAACAGGAATATCTAGTCCCAAGCAGGGGAAGAGTCAGCCTTGGTGATAAGCTGACTTTAGATACTCTCAATGGACTAAGAAAGTGGGCAGTCTAGAGCTGGCTCCAGCCCAGTCTGGGGCGATTGCAGAGAAAACATCCAACCCCATCTCTGCCCACCCATCCACCCATGCTCCTTCTGTCCCCACCAGACCCATGTGCCCCAGAATACTGCAATACTTCTCCAGGGTGAGTGTCCAGATGCCAGCAGACTGTCTTCCCAGGACGTTGAGCAATATTTGGTGAAGTTTTTCCAGCATTCATGTACTCCCCGATAGGCTGCAAGACATTTTCTCTAAGGAATTTCAACACACATAACTAGTGCTTTGTTCCAATGTGAATGAGGGTTTGTCCGGGTGCCAGTGTTTCACCATACGGAAGATTAGCAAACATGAGCTGAGGCCTCTCAGCAGCCACATTTCAGTCTTAGTGATCTTTCTTCATATTATGAGCAAATGTCAAGCCACTCTAGAAAAAAAAAGGAAGGAGGTGTCAGTCCTATTTGAAGATCTAATTAATCTAGACAATCTGCTATTATAAGCCCTTTTAATGTCAAGTACCCACCATCAGTTTTGCTAAAGATGGTCTGAGCTAAGCATGGCCTGTGTACTTCATCAGAATCTGGCTAATAGTGTGTTGACACTCAAAAGTTCCTCACACTTTCCCCTTATGCCCTCATAAATGGAATTAAAAAAAAAGAGGTCAAGTGGTAATGGTGCTAGTTCACATACAGCTCTGATGTCCCGAGTGAACAGTTGACTTCTCCATGAACTGAGACCCAAGTAGAAGGGAAGGTCTAATGTGGTACTGGGTTAATTAAACACAAGGAACCCACTAAGGTTGGGCTGGAGGTCTCCTGCCAAGACAGGAACTATCTCTTATCTCAGTTCCTTGTCCTGTGATCTTAGAAAGCTTTACTGAGGGATCTGTATTAGTTTACTAGGGCTACCATAACAATGTACCACAGACTGGGTGGCTTAAACAACAGAAATTTATTTCCTCACAGTTCTGGAGGCTGGCAGTCTGAGATCAAGATGGTGGCAGGATTGATTTCTTCTGAGGCCTCTCTCCTTGACTTGCAGATAGGTATCTTCTCCCTGTGTCTTCACATGGTCTTCTATGTGAGTCTGTATCCCAATCTCCTCTTTTTATAAGACCACCATTCATATTGGATTAGGGCCTACTCATATGACATAATTTTACTTAATTACCTCTTTAAAGACCTTATCTCCAAACACAATCACATTCTGAGGTACTGGGGGTTAAGACTTCAACATATAAATTTTGGGGGACCACAATTCGGCCCATAATAGTATCATCATTCTTTTAAACCATTTACCACATTTCACTGATTGTAAGATGTATGTTTTTCTCATTTTAACATCTGTGAAATCAGGCTGCATCTAACAATCTGTGGTGTTCAGAGTTTAGTTGGTAGATATTTTTTTCTATTAGTGGCACGTAAAGTTATTGTGCACCTTACAATGGATAACTTCTTGGATTCAATGAAGTATAATTGTCCTCACAACACCTCATTGAATTAGGTACTATTTTCACTCCCATTTTTCAAATTAGGAAACTGAGGTACATAGATTAAGCAGCTCGCCCAAGGACATCATCTGGTAAGTGGTGGAGCTGGGTTTCAAACCCAATCTGTCTGACTTCTGGGCCCACCTTCTTAACCACTGCAGTGGACTGTCTCAGGGGTTGCAGTGAGGTTAACTGAGGAAGTGCATGTGAGGCACTTACAACAGTGCCTGGAACAGAGTAAATGCTCAATAAATGTTAGCAACTATTATTCTTTATTTGGGGGAATCGTAAATGGCATGTGTGTGCCTTATAAGTCATGGTGGACTGGACGTGTGTTCTCTACAGCGATGTGTGACCATGATGCCTTCCCCCTTCATAAACGAACATTTGCAATCTAATAAAAGCCAGTGAAAGTTTCCCTATTTGTTCCTTCAACATGAATGCGTGCTTTCTAATTATCTACCATATACAAGGTTTGATGAGCTTTGAAGAATAAAAAATAAGGAAGACCCCTGTTTTTGAGGGATTTAGTGTCAAATAGAATAAAAAGATAGATAACAAGTAAATACTTGTGGGGCACCAGCCCCATGGCTGAGTGGTTAAAGTTCCACGCCCTCCACTTCTGTGACCCGGGTTCGCATCCTGGGTGTGGACCAACTCTACTCATCAGTCATGCTGTGGAGGCATCCCACATACAAAATAGAGGAAGATTGGCACAGATGTTAGCTCAGGGCTAATCTTCCTCAAGCCAAAAAAAAAAAAAAAAAAAAAGAGGGGGCCGGCCTGGTGGCATAGTGGTTAAGCTCGTGCACTCCACTTTGGCAGACCCAAGTTTGCAGGTTTGGATCCCATGTGTGGACCTACTCACTGCTTGTCAGCCATGCTCTGGCGGTGTCCCACATATAAAGTAGAGGAAGATGGGCACGGATTTTAGCCCAGGGCCAATCTTCCTCAGAAAAAAAGAGGAGAATTGGTGACAGATATTAGCTCAGGGCTAATCTTCCTCACCAAAAAAAAAACCACGCACACAAAAAAAGTGAAACACAACAAACAAGTAAATACATGTCAAGAAGGTGCATGACAAACGCCATCAGGGTGGTGTAAGGGAGTCATGATAAGTACATTACTTCTGGCTGCGTGATCAGAAGGGTCATGTCTCAGAGGTGGAGGCATTTGAGCTGGGACTTGAATGATGGGTAAGATTTCAAAAGGCTAAGAATGGGGCCAAGAAAGGTGGTTGGAGCCAAAAAACAACATAGACAAAGGCCCAGAAGTGAGAATGTCCAATGGGAAGTGCTAGCTCACTTGAACAGAGGCTATGTGTAGGGAGTAATGGAAGATGAAACTAGTCAGGCAGGTTGGGTCAGATTGTTGGGGGCCTTGAATGCTACAGTAATTAATTTAAATTAATTAGAAAGAAAATTAAGTCCTTGAAGTTTGAAGATGTGGAGGCCAGGCACAATTATGCATGGGGAAATTCAATCAGAGATAGTGTGAGGGTGATGGGTAGGGAGGAGAGACTGTGCACTCAGAGTCCAAGGAAGAGCTTACTGCAGTGATCCAGGCATGGGGTGACAAACTTGTCCTGGTTTTCCTGGGACCTTCCCAGTTTTAGCATGGAAAATCCTGCATCTCTAAATCCCAGGCAAGCCAGGACGGTTGGTCCCCCTGTCAGCATGAGAGAAGGAGGCTCTAAACTAGACTACAGGAAATGAAAGGGCAGGAACTCAAAGTGAAAGACACAGTCAAGGAATAATCTACCTCATGGGAACTGGTTAGGTGAAGAGGGGGGTAAAGGACAAGAAGGATTTAAGAATATTTCAGTTTGTGAGTGTGATTGTTGAGGAAAAGGAATAACCATGCCAAGGAGGGAAGCTGCGTTTGAAGGAATAGATGAGGAATTTCATTTCAGATGCCCTGAATTTTAGGTGACTTGGGGCCAGCCAGATGGGCTATGAGTGTGTGGACCCAGGGACAGTCAGAGGTGCCAAAGACAGATTCCAGAGCCATCCCCTGGAATGCGGCCAGTGTCCAGGGTTATGATGAACCCACCAAGGGCAGCCTGCAGGGGAGAGTCACCTCCTGGCTAGAAGGTAGACCACAGCCTAAACATTGGTTCTCAAACTTTACATGGGATGGAATCACCTGTGGAGCTCGCATAAATGCAAACCCCACACCGAATCAGAATTTAAGACTCAAGACTCCACACCTTCAACACATTCTCCAAATGATTCTTTTGCAAATAGTCTGAACACTACAATTTGGGAAACTTTGGCCCAAGGGTGTGGGGTCAGAGAAAAGGCAGTGATGTGTCAAGTCTCCAGTCCCTCTCTGTCCTCACCTCCCCATTTTCTTTGTTGATCTTATTGTATGTGCCTCTGTGATGTGTTGATTATAGGAACCAGCTGGCAGTGTCACCTCCCTCTCTCCTTGGCAGCCCTATCCTCACAGTCCTGGCTGTCTGGTTCAAGAAAAGCAGGGCCCCTAGGTCTGGGTGTGCCCAATACCTGACTTCGTGTCCACAGTGGGTAGTGCTGGGAATATCGGTTGATTTCCTTGCCCCCAAATGACTGACCTTGTGCGTTCTGGATTTTATCAAGAGGGTAATAGTAATCTAAGCTAAAGAATTCTGTGGGTTTGTCTAGCAGGTCACCTGTGTGAGTGAATCATCACAGCCAAACATGAAAGGGAGGCTGAGGGAGAGCCATAGTCAGGCAGAGGTAAATCATTTATCTCTGGTTCTCCGGGGGTCACATGTTCAGACCACCCAAATGGGTTCAGTTACTGGCTCAGAGCTGCAGCCTGAAACAGACCGTAAAAAATGTGGGTGGGAGGTGGCCAACTGGCTCCACTCTGTCGCTTCTTCACCAGCTCATGAAAGTCAGCCAGATCTGTAGCAAGGACAGGGAGAGAGGAAGCAGCCACCATTGCTTGCCTCTGGGCTAGTGGTAGGGCAATAAATCCATAGCCCAGTGTTCAGCACCCCACTTAGTATACAGTAATCATCTCATAAATGCCTACAAGTGTTATGAGGCTCAAGAAAAATATATCATTCATTACTTTCAGTGAATGTAAGGTAAAGGAGCTAAGTCCTCCCCTTATCACTGAATTTGAGGTTGAATTCATTCAACTTCATCTAAAGGAATCACAGAAGCTATCTTACTTACAAACTTCAACTTTCAAGCTCTCGTGGACAAAGTGTCACATCCAGTAACATCACGTCATTCTCTGTGTTACCAACAGACAACTCAATGGTCATGTAAGGTTATTTTATTCTCTGCCGTTGACTCAGGCTACTGTGACTTAATTTGCTTATTTTCATTCATTCAACAAAGATTCATTGGGCATACACTACAGGCCAGGCAGTATTCTAGATGTGTGGGATACATCAATAAACATCTCAGAAAAAAATCCCTGCCCTTGTGGGGGTTATAATTTAGGCAGAAGTGAGAGTGAGAGTGAAGAGACAGATAATAAACAGTTGACATGATAAATAACTAAATTATGTAGTATGTTAAAAGGAGGTAAGGCTTATGGAAACAAAAAGCACACGTAAGGAGGATGGAGTGAGCAAGGCGACGATAGCATGCAATATTGAATAGCATTCTTGGGTAGGCTTCCTAGGAGGGCAACATTTGAATAAACACCTGAAGTTTTTGGCCTGAGTGAGGAGAAAGATGGGGTTGCTATCAACTGAAATTGGAGAGCCCAGAGCAAAGCTGGCTTGGAGAAAAGAATCAAGAGCTCAAATTTGGAACATGCTCCACAAAGTTCCAAGTGGAGGTATTAGGAAGGCAACTGGTTTTTGAGTTTGGAGTCCTGGAGTAAGGTCTATGATAGACTTACAAAACTGCGAGTCCTTGACATATAGATGATATTTAAGTCTTTGATACTTGATGAGATCACCAAGGGAGGGGGTGTGGATAGAAAAGAGGAACAGGAAGTGAGCCAGTGTCAGGAAGAAAAGGAGGAGCCTGTGAAGGACAGGAGGTGGAGACGGAATGTCCGGTGATGCAGGAAGAAAGGCAAGAGTGTGTGGTCCCTGGGAGCCAACCAAGGAGGTTGTTCCCTGGAGGAGGGAGTGACCAGCTCTGTCAAATCCCGTTGGTAAGTCAAATAAGGTGAGGAGTAGGTAGCATTGACCATTATCAGACTCAGTGACGTGGCTTTAACAAGGCCTCCTTCTGATGAATCCTGAGTGTGAAATCCCGTCTAGAGACAGTTAAAGAGAGAATGCAAGAGGGGAGATTGGATGCAGTTAGTATAGACAGTTCTTTCAAGGAATTCTGCTGCAAAGGGGAATAAAAAACAGGGCAATAGCTGGTGAGGTTAAAAGACTTCTGTGTGTTTTTTTAAGAGAGAAAAAATAGTGATGTGAAAGAGAGAGGAGAAAGTTCTAGAACAATGACCTTGAGAAAGCAAGTGGGAATGAGATTTGGTCCACATACTAAAAGATCGACTTTAGATGGGAGCAGAAAGTCCATCTGTGGCAGGTGAGAAGGCAGGTACACAGGTTTAGATGGGGAGGAGGTAGATGGTGTGGTGGGGTCAGCAGTCATTCTCTTCTGACTGCTAAAGTTTTCTCTGGAAATAAGAAGCAAGATCATCAATTGAAAGTGAGATGAGAAAGGACGGTTTGCGGAGAGAAGAGAAACTGTGAACTAATTGTTTAGGATCCTGTAAGAATGAATGGGAGTACGCTATACTCTATTTCTCTGGCATCATTGAAGGCCCAACTGAGGATTGCAGTCATGACTTCAGTATGAGACCAATGAGGCTGAGGGATTTTCTCCACCTGTGTTCCATTGCACAGGTGCAAATGTGGGGTAGATGGAGAGCAGGTAAGATCAGGGTGGTGCTTTTGTCAAATCAGTACTTTGTAAAAGAGAGGCCAAAGGAGCCAAGGGTTTTTGCAGGAAATGATTAGCAACAATTAACCTTGGGATATAAATGGATAAGGAAGGAAAAGAGGGCACTAAGGGGTGCAGAACCACGAACAAATGGTAGGATAAGGTAGCGGGAGGTTCCAGTGTGGCTGTGAACTCTTGGAGTCAGGCTGCCAGAGAGACTGAGTTGGACAGATAGAAGGTGGTGGTCTGAGATTGGGATGCATGAATTTGAAATACAGAGGAGTTTCATTTGTTGGTGATGACAAGGTCTGGAGCATGACATGGGAATGAGTGGCTGAGGTAGAGCGAGGACAACAGCATTGGAAGAGAGGAGGTCAAGGAACTGAGAGGCCAAGGCATTGGAAAGACCAACTATGAGAATCCTGAAATCACCAAACATTAAGACAAGAGAGAAACTGGAGAGAGTGACAGCAAACCGGGAGCTAAAATCTCTAGAAATGAGGGAGAAAGACCCCCTTCATACATGGTAGCAACAATGAAGGGTATTGGGTGATATAATCTGATATGAGATTCAAAGCTGGTGATGTTTGGGGAGGAAAGTGGAGAAAGAGCTTTAAGAGGGCATGGGATTTATGGAGAACATCTAGCTCTCCTCTAAGCCCAGTGGCACCAAGTCTACAGGAGAAAAATAGTCACCCTTGAGAGGCTGCGGAGGAAGCACTGTCCTCAAGGGAGATTCAGGCAAAGAGAAGAGATTAAGGATATGAGGGATTTTGCTGATGATGGATCACAAATTACAGAGACACAGCAGAAGAGGTTCAGGAGTTAGGAAGGGGAAAAAATGGGGACAAAATAGTGGGTATTCAGAACCTATAGGAATTAGAGGGTGGGAGATGGGGAATGACCTGGGAGGCTGGGGCTTCTTAGGATAACTGAAATAAACAAGGGCAGAGGGCTTAATGAGTTTAGTTCTACTCAACTCAGGACAAATATTGGTGGTGAAACTGTAAGTATTGAAAGGTCGGTATCTCAGGCCCCAAAGATGGTGGGATAGAAGACCTAGGGAGGCAAGGTCTTAATTCCAGAGCTCAGGAATCATTCTTAATACTGCCTCCCTGTCTCCCCTTTGAGCCTTGTATATGAAGTTACAGACATTTGGGAAAGCCAAGTGTTAATCCAAGACCAAGTCCCTTCTTGACCTCTGTCAGTGGAGAGTGAAGGCTTATTGTTTTTTAGGGATTTTGCAAATAGTATTAACCCCATCATATCTGATATAGTCAAAAACATTAAGAGTGTTGAAGATTCTAGTAAGAAGAGACAGAATTACTGTGGAAACAAATATAGAAATAGGTATATTGAGAGTGATGAGAAAATGTCAAATGTTGCTTGTTTGAAGACACTTTGAACTTGCAAACAACTAGGTTTAAGAATGACCTTAAACTCAAAGTGGAACGGTGGTTTTTAGGGGCTGCAGGGGGGTAGAAATGGGGAGTTGCTAATCAACTGGCATAAAGTTTCACTTAAACGAGATGAATAAGTTCTAGAAATCTGCAGTACAACATTGTATTTATAGTCAACAATACTGTATTACACACTTAAAAATGTGTTAAATGTTCTTACCATAATAAAATAAAATTTTAAAAAAAGAATGACCTTAAGAACCTAACCTGTTTGTAAGTAAAGAAGTTTAGATATACTCTGCAAATTCACTGGTCAATATTCTCACCATAATATGTCCTGCATATAAGATGCAGGTAATATAACACAGCTATAATTGCAGATAACCAATCTTTAATTCCACATAACTGTTGCTCTTTTGAATTGTTTTCTGATGTTAATGCAATCAGAAGAAGAGAAGAAAACTGGTTTGGATGATAAAACTGACTTTCAAAGCATTTATTGTCAGATTCAAACAATGATGGATCTAAAAACAGAGTCTATGGAAATCTTCTAATCCAACTGCCTCCGCCTTTCATTTCAGAGATCCTACCACTCTCAGGATACTTAATCATATATCACCCTATGAGATTTCAGTTGTCTTGGTCTATTCAGGCTGCTATACCAAAATATCATAAACTGGATGGCTTATAAACAACAGAAATTTATTTCTCACAGTTCTGGAGGCTAAGTCCAAGATTAAGGCACCAGCAGATTCAGTGCCTGGTGAAGGCCTGCTTCATAGACGGTGGTCTTCTCGTTGTGTCCTCACATAGCAGAAGGGCGAGGGAGCTCTCTGGGGACTCTTATATAAGGACTCTAATCCCATCCGTTAGGGCTCTGCCCTCATGACCTCATCACCCTCCAAAGTCCCCGCCCCCAAATGCCATCACATTGAGGAAATAGGTTTCAACATATGAGTTTTGGAGGGATACAAACATTGTCTATGGCATCAGTTTATACTTGTATTGCCATTTACTTTCTCACTTATTTACATCTTCATCTTTGAACCTACTCACAAGGTCCTGGAGAGAAGGTTTTCCTCTTTATACCCATGATGTACAATGAACATGGGATGCTCAATAATACTGGTCAGATCCTAATCCACAAACTCCAAGGGACTGCCTGAGTTTTCTTACGCTGTAACTTTATGCTTCCAATAAAGAGTCCTTCTCTTGGGGATCTGCACTGGGATGTATATAGACAGCATTGTTCATCAGTTTTACTTCACAGTCCCTGCTTGACATGTAGAGCTTTGTGTCTTCTGGCAGTTTCAAAGGAGATTCTTAATGAACGTGGGCAATCCGGACAACTAGCAGGAGCCAAGGTAGGTAAGAGATCGAGGCAGGCCTCTGAAATTTGGGAGGAGGGGGCTCAGGAGGCACACGCCCTGATGTGACTCTCCTTTGCCCTTGACACAGCCTCTCTGGTTTATAGTAAGGAGATGTTCAGATCTGTGCCATCTTAAAAATAAGATAAAGCACAAGGGGTAGACTCCAAGAGGATGAAGAGTCCATGGCAAGCATGGAAGGAAGAGTAGGTGTCCTTCCCCTTTTCTGACTTTTGAAGTCTTACTTATCCTTTAATGTCCTGCCCAAAGACAGCTTCTTCTCTAAATTAAAATATTACCCCCTGCCTCCACCTCTGTGCTCCCATAGTCTTACTGCACTCCTCTTGGTGGACAGATCATATTCTGCCTCCATTGCACCAATGCATCACTTGGAATTGTCATCCTCCCACTTTGGATGACAGGCATTACACCCTGGGTCTAGGATGCAGCCCTCTATAAAGGTCTACCCCTGGCTGAGGGCCACTTTTCCTCTTCTATTCTTCTTAGAATAATGAATATGTGAGTGTATGGGTGTAGATGTGTGTCCTCCTATAGACTGTGAACTCCTTCAGCAGAGATGCTTCATGTTTTGTTAAATATTACTCTTCTTTACATCGCTAGCTCTTTGCCTAGTGTCTGGCACATATTAGGACTTAAAAAAAAAATCCTTGCTGACCTGAACTGAAGAGGTTTCACAGGTAGAAGCCCAACTAAATAAGGTCAGAATTATATAGTGTGACTTTAGGAGGATGAAAGATTTTTCCTTCCACCCAATTTTTTCTTAACCTCTGACCAAGGCAGGAAATTGAACAGAAGGGCTTAGTCTCTTTAGGCTTAAGACTTAGGTGGTGCCACAGTGTGGCTCTGCTGAGATATGGTTCCATTTAAAGCTGCCCCATCCCAGGAGACTTAGAGTATCCAAGTGTTCTGGGGCAAGACACAATGTGTCTACTACACTATGTACTCAGGGTGTTAGCACCAACACCATGACTCCCCAGAAGCAGCCCAGCCCCTGGTCAGTTTGGGGGACAGAAGCATAGACTGCTCAACCAGGGGAAATGTTTGGAGGAAAGAAAAGGGCTACAGACAAGATAAGAGAGAAGGTAACTCTTAACTCTACAATTAATTTGCAACTCATTTTACACCATCCTCCCACCCACTCTTTTGTGTAAGTCTGTTGCCCCATTGTTTATAAAATGAAATCACTTTTCACATTGTGATGCATTTAACACACATTTAGAGAGGGACTTAAAGCTTTTTAATGCCAAATGTCCTTTCACAATTTAGAGATAAAAATCAGAAACCGATCTCACGGTTGACAGAGTTGTGCAGATTGCTTTCAGTGGGAAAAGGGTAGGCTGCCACACCAGCCAGAAAGTGAAGCCAATCTGGCAATTGGGAATGAGCAAAACGAAATTCTGTGCTGTTCATGTAGAGGCAGATGCCATGGGTGCTCCTCGGAGGCTGATGCACCATTCAAATGCTGACAACAAAGTGATTCAAGAGATAATAACGTCTTCATGAGTACAGCTGACTCCATTCACAGAGTCATAGGCTGATAACCTGACACTAGGTGGAGGTGCTAGGATTTTCTTTGATGGCTTTGTCTGCCGTAAGAATCTAGAACCACAAATAAAGTATTGGGATAGTTATGTGTGCTTTTGCATTTTTTACGTGTTTTCCAATAAAAATCCATTTAAAATTAGTACCTTTCAATTAAGTTTACAAGAAAGAAATTTCTAAGTATTTAATAGAACATTTTCTCTTCTTTTCTCTTCCTTCTTACCAGGTCCCCACCCCCACCCATTCTCCAATTCTGAGGGCAAATGTAACTGGCTCAGTGAAAAGAACAAAATGGATGATAGCTAGTAGGTGTTAGGGATACCGGAGACACAATTATTTAGTCAGGTCTTTCTAAATATTATTTATTGAGGACCCTCGGTGTATCTGGCACACTATTATGTGCTAAAGGAGTTGCAAAAAATGCAAGTGCTATACTACCTGCCCTTACAGAGCCACATACTCATTGGAGATTCAGGGCTCCACACAGAAAACAACTGATGAGTTGCAACAGCTCTTTCCATTGGCCTGGATCTTTTCAGAATGCTCCAGTACATAGGGCCCAACATCCCGAGTCTTTGGTGTTTCCATCCTCAAATCTCGTTAGAACCCTGGAGCTGGTTAATTTTATACACTCATTTGATTACCAAGCTTCACCGTCTCCAAGCCAACCCCTCCATAGACATTCCACACCTCAGTCTGCCAGATGACCTCCTGGCTGCTGTCCCTTCAATTGCTAAATCAACAAGCACTGCTCTAGGTATGAAGTCTTGGCCCTTTCCCCTGATTCTCGTCCTCAGCTGTGGCCAAAGCCTCCCTCTTCTCTAGAAGTGCTCCCTGTCTTACAATTCTTCTATCAATTCTGTGTCATGCAGGCCGTGTCCTCGAGCCTGTGTCCTTGAGACTGTGTCTTCTAGGCTTTGTCCTCAAACCTGTGTCCTTGAGACTGTGTCAAGTCTGTATCCGTGGCCAGTGTCTTCCAGACTGTGTGCTCTAGAATGTACCATTGGGCCTGTGTCCTCGAGCCAGTGTTCTTTAACTGTGTCCTCAAACCTACATCCTCAAGTCTGCATCCTCAAGCCTGTGTCCTCTAGACTGTGTCCTCCAGCCTGTGTCCTTGAGCCAGTGTCCTCTAGACTGTGTTCTCTAGAATGTATCCTTGACACTGTCCTTGAGCTTGTGCCTCTAGACTGCTGTTTCTCTTTAAATCAAACCTCTCTCAACCTTTTTTTCCTCCTACACACTTTCTACCACCTCACTATAAGCTGCAACTTTGCTTTCCCTGACAACATCACTGGTCATTAGTAGGGTAGGAAGCAGATTTAAGGGAGATGATTTCAGTTTGAGCCTTGTTGAGCTTGGGGTGCCTATGAGGTATTAATCTGGAGATGACTCACAGACAACTGGACACGTGGATCTGAAATTCATGAATGAAGTCAGAGAGTCATCTACATGTAGGGACAGTTGAAAAGAAAACAAACTTAACAACTCTGGAGTGTATGGAGATTGCTGAGGGACTGCAAGAGGAAGAAGAGAAAAGGGCTGAGAGTGGCAATCCTTGAAGAACACATTTAAGAGGTAGGTAGGCAGAAGAGGGGCTAGAGGGATCAAGAGAAACAAGAGGAAAACCAGATGGCTGTGGAGTTACGGAAGTAATGGGAGGAGAGAGAAGGGAGACATCAACACTGCCGGCCACCATAGAGAAAGCAAATGAGATAAGGATGAAAGTGGCCATTGAGTTTGGCCACTACATTGTGGGTTTGAAATTTGTGACCTAAGCAGTTTCAGAGAGGAGAAGAAATAAAAACCTAACTATATAGGCTGAGGAGTGAAAGAAAGATGAGAAGGCAGACATGGCTACAGACCCTTCTTTTTTTAATATATTTTTATTTTATTGAGGTCATAATAGTTTATAACATTGTGAAATTTCAGTTGTACATTATTATTTGTCCGTCACCATATATATGTGCCGCTTTACACCTTATGCCCGCCCCCCAACCCCCTTCCCCTCTGGTAACCACTAATCTGTTCTCTTTGTCCATGTGTTTATCTTCCACATATGAGTGAAATCATACTGTGTTTGTCTTTCTCTGTACAGATCTTTCTTTTGAAAAGTCTTGACTAGATGGAAGGAGTCAGGTGGTAGCTAGAGGACAATGCAGGATTAAGGGGGGGATCTCCCCAGTTTCTTATGGTCCTTATTGTTGCTATTGCTTTAAGATGAGTTAAATCTGAGCATATTAACAATCTGGGAGTCAGAAGCCTATAGACATGGTTAGGGCAAGAATTCCAAAGGGGACAGTTAATGGAGCAAGAACCTGGAAGAGATGAGAATCAAGAATTTACGTGGAGTTTTTAGCCTTAAACTTATTTCTCTGAATCTTGAAGATAAGCAACCTAGGGTGTGTTGATACATGGGAGTTCTGGCCTAAGTGCTTCAGCATCTTTCCTGAAGAAGGAGGAAAGGTCATTTTCTGAGAATGAGGGAGAGTGTCTCCTAACCATGCACCTATATGCCCGGCGGTCTTGAGTTTCTGGAGCTGTACTCTGCAACATCTATACTCCGTATTTAGGAGCAGAGAAAAAATTGGGGGGCTTTGCTTGTTGAGTTGTTGAATAGAATTTGTGTTCACTGTAATATATGCTTGTTCTAGATATGGATTTGTCTTCCCTGCCTACCACGCTTCTGCCATCTATGGACTTACTCAATAATTCTTCTATGGACTTACTCAATGCCTTATTCATCATCATTTTATCCAACACAACATAGCTTCTCTCAAAGAAAGCTATTTTATGGGAAAAGTAGAAGGCCACGTGCTCATGCCCACAGCATTCACTGGTCTGACCATATGCCCTTCATCCAGAAACAGATGGCCTCATAGAATGGGGGAATGGCCCATGAGGGCCCAGTTACAGTGCTCGCTGGGAACAATGACTAGCAAGGTGGTGGGATGTGGTATATGCTCCAAATCGGCAACAAATAAATGGTGATGTTTCTCCCACAGCCAGAATGCACGGCCATAGCAGCAAACCAAGCAACAAAATATTTTTCACTCCCACATCTGATAAACCATTTGCAAAATATCTGCTTCCTACTTCTGAGACCTTGAGCTGTGCAGATTTATAACTCATAATTCACCGGGAGACACAATCATTGTCCCATTGAACTAGAAGTTGAGACTGCCATCTAGCTACTTTGGGCTCTTGATGCCATTGAAACAATAGGCAAAAAACAAAAAAGGAGTTATTTTGTAGCCAGGGTGATTGGTCTTGATGGTCAAGGTGAAAAAAAAAACAAAACATGCTATTATACAACCAGGGCAGGGAGAAATATGTCTGGAATGCAGGGGATCCTCTGGGGCACCTCCTAAAATGGTTGTGCCTATGGTAACAATTAAGAAAGTCTGTAGCAACCCTGGACAGGCAAGACGATCATAGGCTAGACCCCTCAGGTATAACTGTCTAGGGCACCCCACTAAGAGCCCTGACCAATTGAAGTATTGGCTGACGGCAAAGAAATTGGTAGGGAGGAAATTGGAGAGAGGAAACTATAAATACCAACCAACCACAATTTGGCTTGATCATTTTCAGGAATGAGAACTGCAATATCCAGCCATATTTTCTTTTGTTCTCCCTCCCTCTCTTTCTCTCTCCTCTGCTTATAACTATATAAATATAACTTCTTTTATCTCTCTCTCTCCTTCTTCTACTGTTGTGGTTACAGTGGCTATCTTTCTAATTTATTCCATAGGTTAGAGGATAGTAACACTGGATTGTAAATGAACTAGAGAGGAATGACCATCAGTCAGAGATGGATGCTCTGACCAATAAGACTTTTGAGGAGAGGGTAAATATGTGTATGGGTTTGACCATACATGAGACAATTATGATTAAACCACATGAATTTGCCATTTTTAGATCAAAAAGTCAAAAATCAGTGATTTCATAAGATCCAACTTAATACCTTAGGTTAGGCAGGAAAGTCTGTTGTTGCTGTTGTTTGGAAATTTAAGTAAAGGGAAAGATGTGTATGAATGTTGAGTACCAAAATGGTGGATTGTGGCATTACTGGGGATTAGCTTGCTCAACACCCATTCTAACCCTCTCTTGTCCTGTGGATGTTAGATCTCTCAGACTCCCTACCAGTGAAGATTCCAGATATGATTTAATTGCACTTGTATTAGTTTTCAGTTGTCAATTGACTTAGGTGGGAAGAAAGGCTGAGCACAAGACATCCAGTTTTCTGATGTGGATCAGGGTAGAGAGGCTCCTGGAGCCAGCAGCTACAGTGATGGCTTTCTGATTTGGCTTCTTGGTCTAGTGATTCCCTGATCATATCAAAAGCAATGTAATTCTGGAACCAGCACCATCTCACTATGCAGAAGCAACAGCCCCCTTGGTAGTCCAGTTCTGCGGTGTGGTTTTGGGAGTCACTCCTGGAAGTTCTGTCTAGGCTAAAGTATGTTTATCAGTCCCCTCAATGATTCTATGAGTGATGCATACCCTTTAATAAAATGCTCAGTGCTTACACTAGCTAGGGTGCATTATCTTGTTGCATCTAAGAATCCCATCTAATATACAGGATATCTGTCTCTCAGCCCTGAGTTCTGACCCATTATTCCCCTACTCTTTCCATCCACAGTGATGAGACTCTGCATCCAAAAGAAGGACAGACACCATTCTTCCCTCATTTGTTCTTTTCCTCATCCCTCCTCCCCACATAGCACCTGAATGTTTGACAGCGCTAGGGAATGGACAGTACTCTGGTCAATCTCATTATTTCATTTAGTGATCTCCAGACTGGGCACCTTGGAAACCTGGGACAGCACGGAGAGTTTGCAGGACTTTCCCACTGGAGTATCTTCCATCAAATGCTGAAGATATAAATTGCCCAGTATATCATTTGTTAGAAACCATTTACCATGTCAAGATTCTGCCTAAGATTTTCTTTGAAAAAGAGAATTCTACAACTAAAATATTTTTAAGCCACTGTTCTAGTTCCTAACCACTGCACTAAAAATGAGGATGACACTCAGATACGGTTAAGGAACGACTCTGAAGCCAGAACTGTGAGGTTCATTGCTTTATAGACAGATGAATCACCCAATGACACTGATCCCTTCTGTACAGACTATTTACTTGCAATAAGCCCCACGCCGGGGTAGGTACCTGCGGCACAAAGGTAAATCATATTTAGTTCCTGACTTAAGGAGCTTCCAGCCTAATATTTTGCATTTGAAATTAAAGCTGTATTGAACTTTTTTCACAATACTTAATAAAAGTGCTCTGTTTTCTCTGAAACCCAGTGAAAAGAGCTCTAGATTCACAATCAGATGCCCTGAGTTCTAGACCAAATTCCCTTCGTCTCTTCATATCTCAGTTTCTCATTGGTGATATGTGGCTAATAACTCACTAAGTTACTGTGAGGGACAAATTAAATAGTGTAAGATATACAATAGTGTAAAATATATATGAGTGTAAAATAGTGGATGTAAATCATTCTGTAAGTGTTTAAGTGTTACACAAATGTTAGTCCTTCTGCTTATTGTGACTTGGATCTTTGAAGAGTCCAGAGTGAGGAATTCCAGAAAGGTCTGGCTCATCCGAGCCCAGTGGCCACCCTGCTGTGGGCTGATGTGAACAGCAGCTTTGATCTAACTCCTGAATTTGGCTCTACCCTTTACTTCCCGTGTGATCTCAAGCAGGTGACTTCCCCTCTCTGAGCCTCAATTTCCTCATCACTATATCAGGGCAACATTGCCTCTTTAGGAGGCTGCTGTGCACATGAAGTGAGATAACGCATATACCGTGCCTCGTTCAGTGCCTGGTACAGGGCAACTGTTGAAAAGAAATGTTACCTGCCAACTTCCCCAAATTCCCTTGACCCCACAGCACTCTTCCGTATGGCTCTATCCCATTCAACCTTCCAAAGTCATCAGCTGCACTGGAACACAAATAAGTTTTCTAGGCTTTGCAGTACACTTTCAGTATAGCTTCTATTTAAGCCAGACTTACCACCACATTGAGAATTTTTTTAAGTGGGTAAGTGATCCAGAAGTCATTCAACTTATCCAATTCACTCAACAGATATTTGTTGATGGCCCCCCATAAGCTTCACACAGGGCACTTGTAGAGTGAGAGAGACTTCAGGAAAGATCAGGGCACTATTATATCGCTGGCAAGAACTACAGAGCAAGGAGAACACACTGTGCAAGATAAACCTGTCAGAAGACAATTGTTTCCAGGGCCAAGTGGTAAGAAACAAAAAGGCATCTCAAACCACAGCCGGGGGCATTGGCTGCCTCCTGGGCAGTGGAAATGTCTTGCCAATACAGCACTGACAGAAGCAGGAAGCCAGTTCAGTCCCCCAGACCACACGGAGGGTTATTCATGTGCCAGGAACGTGGGGCATTGAATGAAATCCAGGCTGTGCACCTGGTTAACAGAAGGTGACAATATGACAGGCAATGGGCACTGTCCCCAGGGCCCTAGCATCCTCCCTGTCATTTGCATTTAAAAGGTTTGGAGAAGAGTGAGTTAGGCTAGCTGTGGGCTACGGGAAACACTATATAATTACCTTGTGGGAGAGAAGGAAGGGCCAGTTTCCTCTGTGCTTAGTAGAAAGGAAGGGTGCTGCCAGCTGTTTGCTTTGGAACTGAAAGTGGACACTTGTCAGGCAGCCATCCCTCCTGGGACCACATCCTGCCACCATGGAGTAGACTCTGCCGCTTCCTTGTGGCAACCTGTGAGCTCTCCAAGCCAACAGCTGTGTGATGACAGACACCAGCCTGAAGGCTCAGCCAGACTCCACAGCTGACTCCTTGGCCAGCAAGGACCTCAGGAGGAAGCTAGACAACCTACAACTCCAGTGACTTCACTCTGGAAATGACAACTTGGCACTTGAGCAACCTATCCAAAAATATAAAAAAAAAATAGGATTAGAATCAAAAGACATTCAAGGCATCAGTCGGAATTTCTGTGAAGTTCAATCCGTTATCTCTTCTGTTAGCGCTAATGGCTTTAATAACTCAAGAAGGTGTTAATTCTTCTTTTTTTTTTTTTTTTTTTATGAGGTGTGTGGAGCTAAGGGTGGGACACATTTTTTTTTTTTTTGCAGGGTAAGATTTGCCCTAAGCTAACATCTGTTGCCAACCTTCCTCCTCTTTTCTTCCTTTTTCCCCTTCAAAGCCCCAATACACAGTTGTGTATAGTTGTAAGTTCTTCCGATTTTTCTATGTGAGCTGCCACCACAGCATGGCTGCTCACAGACGAGAAGTGTAGTTCCGTGACAGGGAACCCAACCTGGGCCACCAAACAGGAGTGCGCAGAACTTTAACTGCTAGGCCATCAGGGCTGGCTCAAGAAGGTGTCAATTCTTAAAAAAAGCCAAGTGCAAATATGGCTAAAATAAATAATCCTTGATCACAGTTACCACCTTAGTTTTAGTTGTGTTTCGTTAGACAGAGACAAATTAAAACTCTCTCAAACTCCTTGGAGCCATTATATTATTGGGTGTTTCTCAGCATAATTCTAAATAAACCCATTTCTGCAGAAATCCCTCATGATCCATAAATATCACAGGAAAGAGAGAAAAAAATGACCTAGGCCATGGGGGTTGGGTTTGGGGAGCTAGAACTGCAGAACAGGATCTGTTGGTAATGATAAAATCCTAATAAATAATAAATTGTTCTCTTCTCCCTTTTTCCTTTGAATCTCAAGCATCAGTAAGTAGCTCAAACTCCAGAAGGTGATGGAGTTCCAGACACCAAATGCTATATTAAGACAATCCATATTGAACAGGAAGCACCCCTACCTGTGCAGGATCTGCTCCACTACCTGGCAAGCTGATGTTCTGCAGTAGGGTGGTTTGCGTTATTTAGAAGCATAATCAGCTGGTGAGTGTGAATGAGGTCATACATTCTGCTGTCTCATCATCCCTTTTGTGCACATAAATTCATCTCAGAATCCTGCCCAAGTATTTCTCAGAGCCCTCTGGGAACGTCTTTCATGTCTGTGAACAGTTCTGGGCTTGCTGTTTTCACTGGGCTCAGCAGGGAGTCTGCCTGGTCTCCACTGGGGAAAGGCTGCCCTGCCCAGGGCCTGTCTTCCTTTGTCCCCAAATTTGCCCTCCCAATGCTGCACATAAGAGTTGCATTTCTCTAGCCCTCTCTGTCCTAGAGCCAGGGTGGTTCCCTGCAAAAATACAGAAAAGGGGGTGGGGGGATGCTGCCCCTTTCCAAAGGGGTTGGACTGGACACACCTCCATTGCCGCCATCTTTTCCCTCTGCCCTCTAGGTGTCTTAGCACCTAAAATTTTCTACTAAAGGATCCCCTTCTGGGTTCCCAGGACATTTAGAAATAATTCCAATATGGTTCTTATCAGCTGGATATTGGCAGCCTGTAAATATACATATTAAAAAAGGATCCCCTCCTGGGCCCTCCTCCCATGCGAAGCAACTCACCTAAGGACACCCAGGGGCCCCACCTGCCCATTCTCAGTTTCAGCTCAGCCAGGACCACTCTGCTCTAAGAAACCGGAAAAGTTCACAAGGACCAGCAAGGCAAGCATTTCAGAGAAGGCTCACAGAGGAGGTGGGACTTAAATGGGATTTGGAAGCAAAGGAGTCAGACTGGTAGAAAAGAGGGTGGAAAGATGTAACAAGAGCTCAAGGACTCGTATCTGTTTAGTCCTGGAGAAGAAAAAGGAGGGAATGACCAAGGGAACCAGCCCCGGGCAGATTCCACAGGTGTTACTTCATTTAACCCTCAAACAACCTTATTAGTTCCTATTATCTGTGTTTTACAGATGAGAAAACCAAAGCTTCGACAGATTAAGTAACAGCCTTTGTTACACCGCGGATTATAGTTTAGTAAACTCCAGAGGAGTTCGTCTCGATCGAGGAGTCAGGATTCCAGAAAAGTCATAGGGTAGCTCTGAGAGTCTCTTCTCTGGGGGTGACAGGGATGAAGTGGGCCGGAAGAAGGTGGGCAATCGTCTTCCTGGCTTCTTGCTCACTGATGTCCTCGGTCCACACCACAGAGTTCCTTTGGGTACCATTGTGTCTATAAAACCACCGTCGTCGTTTCACAGGCCAAACAAGGGAGAAGGGGCCAAGACCTTAAAGAGGTAGCATGGGATTGAAAATATTTGATATCCTCTTTTTCCATCAGCAGAGGAGCCTCAGAAGAAAAGGAAGCTATTAATAGCTCTGTTTCTAAGTATAACTATGATTATACCTCCCCTGGAGCTGGTTCAGAGGAGACACCATTCCGTGGCTTTATTTGGATTGGCGTATCTAAATTCAGGCTAGAGGGATTATTCGAAGCTATTTAAAGTCCTAAACCATGGATAGGAATGGAACCCAGCAATGCAGGGGATGAGCAAGCAGGTTTCTGGGGCCCTTAGTCACTCACGCAGATAATAGTGTACTGAGTGTCTTCTACGGGCAGCACCCTCCTGGGTGCTGGGCTGACGCAGGGTCCCTACCTTCAAGGGAAAACCAATCTCTCTCTCCTTGAAACAGCTTTTCTCCCTCCACAGTAAACAAAGGTGCTGATACAGTGACATCATCAGGGCATCTTCACCTATTGAAAACACTCGGTCTAAACAACCTGGGCCCAACTATATCCTCAACATGTTTCAAACTCACTCACAGCTCCACTCCCATACCCAAGTTTTAAAGAACAGGTACACCAATGGGTTAAAAAAAAAAATGCCAGTGACAAAACCAGGAAATGCTCTGCTGGACTTGGCAGATCCCAAACACAGTTTTCTCTGTGTACAAATGAACACGGAAGCGTGGATTGGAACAAAGGTGACCCTGTAGTACAGTCCTTTCTGTGCAAATGAGAATGCGTGAGTGGGGCCGAGTGCTCCTTGACCGAAACCTTTGCTCAGGGAAGTTGGGTCATGCCTCGGCCTTTGACAGCAGTTTTGTTGGAGGTCAGCAGCATCTCAAGGCCTGAGGAGCGGAATGAGCTGCTAGAAAAGAACTTTACTAATGCAGAATCAAAATCAAGCCTGCTTGTTTTTGTGAGGAAGATTAGCCCTGAGCTAACATCCATGCCCATATTCCTCCAGTTTATATGGGACGCCACCACAGCATGGCTTGACAAGCAGTGCGTCCGTCAGCGTCCAGGATCCAAACCTGCGAACCACGGGCCGCCGAAGCGGGGGGGCGTGAACTTAACCGCTACTCCACCGGGCCAGCCCTGAGGCTGCTTTCTTGTGTGGCAGAAAGTAAAGAACTCGAGAAGAGGGATCAGAAGGTTTCAGTTTGAATTAAGGCTCTTTAGCTCACTGGCCCTGAGTCCCCAGGCAGCTCATACTAGCAATTTGAGCCTCAGTTTTCTTATATTTAAATGGGAGGGGTGGGAATACCACCAGCCCTCATGATCACAAAGCAGTATTGTGAGATTCTAAAGATATAATATATTTGAAACCATGCTGTAAGCTGCCTAATGCATCACAGATAAGAGATTCCCATTATTATGGGTATAATAGTCTCCAGAACAACATATTTAGAAAATTCAAGTAATCCAGTTGCAATTCTGTTTGCCTCCTACCATTTCCCTTCTGTGGAAGAAAAACAGAAGGCATGCCCAACAGAGAGAAGGGGAAGGATTTGTGAATTCTATTAGAGTCTAACCATTCTCCTTCCACCTAGTGTCATGTAAATGTTCGTTATTATTAGGCATGCTGCTTGCTAAAACAACCTGGACTCGATTTTTATTCTTTCCAAAAACCTGTCTTCTTCTCTTCTACTAGAAGCAGAGAAGCCTGCAGGAGGGAGGCCCCGTGAGGCCAGGGCAGGAAGCTCAAAGCTTAATTCTGTCCCAGCACTGCCACACTGATGTCACAGAGACCCTTAGAGGAAGCTGCAGCTAAGCCCCTACTGTTCCTGCACACCTTGTCCTGGGCTCAGGAACCCCAGGCCCTGGAGCTAGGCTGATGGCTGCTTTGACAACAGGCCCGTTCGGCCTCACGGAGGGCTTTAGCAACTACATGCTTCATATTTTATGGTTAATAATTCATGCTTAGCTTCCAAAAAGCAGACAGGAGCTCAGTCTATAAAATCCTCATCCAAACACCATAGCAATGGTTTTCTTTTGCCCAAAGAGAAAGTTCCAAGTCCTTAGCCAGGCATGCAAGGTCCCTCACAATTTGTTCCCAGTTTGGCTTTTCAGCCCCCTATCTATCTATCTATCTATCATCTATCCATATATATAAATAACTATTTGGGAAGGAATTAGTCTAAGTCCCAGGGGAACGCACTGATGTAAATTGTACCTGAAACAGTATATTGATTTATGCATTCATTGACTCTAATAGCCACACAAACTTATTCAGATGCAAAACATAATTGTTCAGATATTACACATACACTTTCAATGTGGGCAGAAAAGCTCTTGGCAGCATTATCTTCTAGTAGAATCACTATTTCTTGTTAAGAAAGTTGAATTTTAACCTTTTAAATCATTCCGACTTTCAACCATTTCCACTTGCCTCATAATTCTCAAATACTCGTCTGTTATTCATAAACAGTGTTATCTCTCAAAAGGTTGGATGTCCTCTTTCTATCTTTGTTTTAACTCCTGGTGCGTTTGTGTCCACATTCAAATAATCAGGTAGCTACAGAAAACCCCCAGGATTCTCTTGTCACAGCCAGACTCTGCTTTTGGGTCTGCTCCAAGCACCTTTGTTAATTCACGCTCTCATATGTTCCATCTCAGATACACATTCAAATGTCAACTGACCAAAATTGGCTGTAAATAATGCCTTCAGTTGGTTACTTCCCTAGTTTACACTCATCTGGAAGCTGAGATCTGAACACCATTGTCTTCTGCTCTAGTTAGACAGTACTTGCAGATGCCCCAGCCAGCCTTGACTGTGTCTTTGGTCTGTTTGTGACCTCCACCTATATTCTTGCACTTCACTGCCTTTGCTATCGTCATGCTACCTCCCTTCCAACTCCACCATCCATCCCTCTTCCTCTGAGAAGCTTTCCCTGGCCACTCACAGCCAGATCTGATGCAGTGTAAGCAAGCACAGCACGTGTACTCCCTGCCCTGGTTTGGCACTTAGTGTACTTCCATCTATCTGTTGTTACTCTTTCTTTAATAAGATGATAGTGCCTGGAGGGCAAGGACTGTCTGTCTCAACATGGCACTTTGCCCTTGGTGAGCATCTCACTGCTCATTTATGGGTGAAATGACACAAGAGTCCTATAAAACTGAGCAGCTGAAATACAGAAGAGCTACATGGAGAATACCTTGTGAACTCTAGCTCTCCCATGCCTGCCTTGGTGGGGAATGTGAGTTCTGGAGTCCCAGAAGAGCCTTGACCACAGAATCTTTGACTAGAAGGCTCTTTGGAGAATATAAAACCAGCCCCCTTTGGACAAGTGAGGATACTAAAGCCAAGATAAGGGTGATAGGTTCACATTCACACAGCTAGTTAACAGCAGAGCTGAAACTAGAATAAAATGAAAAGTCACAACAATCCAGAACAAGTAGCACAAAACTAATTTCCTTACCGAAGAGTTGGAAGACTCAAAGAACGTCTTCCTTAATATCAATGATCACTGTCATCAACATTTACTGAGCACCTTCCAAAGTCAAGGCTCTTCTGAGTCAAAGTAATGAAAGGCAGAAACCTTGGTTAAGCAAATCCACTCCTAGCTCAACAAGAGAAGCAGAGAATTATCACTGTGCAGGGGCTGTCCAGAGACCAGTTGAGGTAGATGAGGCTGGAGAAGCACCATGGGCAAGTGGGAAGAGAACTGGATTGTCATTCAGGATCTGTCCCACACCTGGCTGTCCCATCTTGGACCAGTCCTTCAACCACTCTGACCTTTGGCTTTCTTATGTGTCCTTTCTAGCTTACACATTCTGGGATTGTTTCTCCTTTAGTATGTTGGTAATAGGACCTCGAATCTTTTATCCTTTGGCAAAACTTAAAAGTCTAATAGGTGAAGCTCATGCCTATGCATAGCCGATGTTTACATTAGAGTCCCTCCATTCTAGGACTAAATAAATTATTTCTGAATGTGAAGAGGGAAACACTCACTCATGTCTTCCTTGTCATTCCAAATCTTGTCTTAACCTCGTCTACTTTTCCCTTGCCCTGACTCTTATTCTTTTTCAGAGGGGAGTGGGGATGCTCAAGTGCACAGGGTTGCATTCATTATATTTCTCAGTTCACATCACAGTATCATCACTGGGCCCTCAGAAGTTCCCCTCTCCTGTCTTTCAGGCCTATTCCTCACCCCCAAGAACAACCATTGTAATGGGTTTAATATTTCATTTTGCTTGAAAGTGCTCTTGTAAAGTATGGGGTTTTGCTTTGTGTGTATGTATTTTTAAATTTCTGTAAATACGATTGAGTTGCATCCATCTCTTTTGCTGGTGAAGTTGGCAGGAGAATCCCCACCCTCAAGCTCCTTCCTCTCCACCACAGAGGATGTCTTCAGCAGAGGAGATCTGCTAACACTACACTCTCTCCAAGGTGAAAGAGCCCATATTATTCACCCTTTCAGTGAAAGGAAGGGAAACAATATAGCATAGTGATTAAGAACACAAGCTCCTGAATCAAATGCACTTTAGCCTGAATCCTGTTTTTCCAAGTTTATATGACTTTAGACAAATTGCTCAGCCTCTCAAATATCTCCATTTCTTCATCTGTAAAATAAGGACAAGAGTAAATCATGAGGTTATTCTGAGGATTAAACAATATAGGCTTAGCACAATGGGGCTTGGCACAGATTAAAGTCCAAATAAACAACAGCTGAATTATTAATAAATACTTATTAGAATGCTCACAGATGCCAAGCCCCACACATCTCGTGCATGGGAGTGAGCTTAGGATGAAAGACAAACAGAAAGTTAAGAACTTTAAAGACACATCTGAGAACATAGAAAATTGCACAATTAAAATCTTGTAATCATTAACCCTTCAAGTCCCTAGGATAAAAATTTCCAATGCAGATGCTTACAAGTGTCACAGTCAGTCATTCTCTACATTAACACAAAGAAACAAAAAGAAAAGAGTCACCTTCCATGGGTGAAACTTCTTTCTTGTTTAAAGGTTAAAATATGTAATTTGAGGCATGTGCTTTGTCTGAAACTAGTTTTCCCCACCCCCAAATGAGAGTCTAGCACACATGTAAATTACCTCCTGTCTGGAGTCAACTTGGTCAAGAGTGGGCAATCTTTATTCTGAGATTTACTCTTCAAGGAAGCTTAGAGTCATAGAAAGTTGGTCAGAGCCTGGGAGGCCCTTAGCAACCACCTGCCCTACCTCTCTCTTACACGTGAGGAAGCTGAGTAGATTGACCTTCTGTCATGTCATGTGTTTTTGTGTAATGTGCTCCGATAGACACGCAATGATCATACAAACAACCCGTGTGACTGATAACTAGCAAGTTGTGGTGCTACCTCCAATTTCACGGACACCTGAGTGGAGACAGCAGTGGGGGTGATGTCTGACCTTTACTTAGGACCAGGAAACACTCCAGAATGATGTCTGGAACCAGAATATACTAGGGAAGAGTGAGGACTAAACTTAGCAAGTCACATGTTCCTGAGCCCCTGAGCCCGTCCCATCTCCCTGCAGATCTAACCTTTAAAGGCCATGCCCTGGGGAAACAATGATCTCAGCCATTGCCCTTCCACAGCATGAACTCTGGACTGTGTGTCTAAAGCTGCCCGAGCCAGGTGAGTCAGAAAAAGTGACGCCCAAAGCCGCAGCGATCGTCACATGATTTTCATCAGTTAGCTCAGGGAAGCAAGTTGAGTACTTCCTCAAAGAAATGTCTTTCAACTAGCCTAATGATTCATAAGAGATCAGAAAATATGTTTCTATTTATACTTTCCAAACCAGCCTCACTGCCCTTAACATCTGCCATGTGTCATTAGGACACGGGAAAGCTATCTATTGAGTTCTAGCAGAATGATAGATTAAACTTATCTTTTCTCTTTGTTTCTCAATATAATAGTTGTGTTGTTGCTTTCAAATACCTTCTTTTAAATGCACTATCAGCATCTAAAGATATCAAACCATTAAGTTGAAATTAGAAAAGTCAATACACTCATAATTAATACTACTGAACTGAACTGCTGTCAGTGATGGACGTTAGCTGGTCAATGGACTGGAGTCATAATTAGTGTCAAAAGTTTAAGAAAGGGCACTTTGACTTTGTACTGTTCATGTTAACACAAACAGAAAGAACACATATACAGAATCTTGTGATTCTAGAATAATTTTGACATAGATATGTTTTAAAGTTTTATGTCCCTCGGCTCTGCTTGTTCTAGATATATGTAGAGTTCCCAGAATTCATCGTGTTTTTTGTGATTAGTTTCAGGTTTGGAAAATTCTGCCTATCAAATGAACTGAATTTATTAAGGCATAATTAACCTATTTTCATGCTTTAATCATCTAAGATATATATAACATAATCACAGCTTCAGATCAGCATGATAATCAATGTTATCAAACTGAATGTATTTAACTCTAATCAAAAGCAAAAATACCATAGCAGTCTAGTTAATTCATGCAGTTTTATTTTGGGAAATGTGCAATTTCTGTTGGACTTTTTGAAATAATAAAAATAATTCAAAAATCCTTCTTGTTTCCTTCAAAGACCCCCTTAAGGGCTCAGATACCCTAGTGGAGGTTATATAGCCTTGAACTGGAGAGGGAGACCTGCCTTTTGTTTCCATCTCTGTCTGCCACGAAAAGGTATGTGTAACAAGCCATGAACATAATGCTTACCTTTCCTGTGTTTCAATTTTCCCATCTTACAAGTGGCAATAACTACCAGACAATTAAAAAGAAAGGAAGAAGGAAGGGAGGGAGGGAGGGAGGAGTTAGGGAAGAAGGACAGAAGCAAGCAATTGAAAATCTTCACCTCAGGGCTACACAACTGTTCTACAGAGAACACTTTGGTTGTTCTGAATTCGGAGAAAACCTTGTAATGTTGAGGTTCACCACTTCTTCTGAGTCCCAGATAAATTCAATTTATTTGAGGGTTTAAAGAATTCCAAAAATTCAACTAGACCAGATTAGCTCCATTTCAAGTGATTTGAATTCAATAATATTCAGAAAAAGAGTATAAGACCAGAGGGAGAGATTATTTTGAATTCTGGACCAGTGAACAAAGCCAAAAGCTTTGACTCACGCCCTAAAGACATTCAAGTTTTATTTCAGTTGGAAATAAAAACTTATTATGTCCACGTCTTCTTCTGCAGTTTATATCATAGCAGTTTAGAGTGACTTTTCTTAGGAAACAGCCTGTACCTTAATAGCTAGAGGGATTCTATAAAAACTACACTAACTTGTCTAGAACAAATCTACTGAGACCCAAGTTGATTGACTAGAATAGCATAAATTAAGAATGAAGCCAATTCCTAATCAAATGGATCTAACAGATCAATTACACTTTCTCTGTGCTCTGGAATTTATAGCAAGGTACAAGTAAAAATTAACTTCCAGAAATTAATGGGATGACCTTCACAAAGCTTTCCAGTGTGTATGTAGGGTCCTGAAGTGACTGATTCTAAGAGACTATTATCGTACAGAGCAGTGCTGTTGATAGTGCTTGACTGAACGCAGGTGACAGGAAATCAGAGAGAACAAGGCCATCTCTTTATAGCAAAGGGGTCATTCTTGCTGTCCATTGTAGTGACTTCTTGACAGGAATTTACAGAATACAGATGTTAAAACCACCTTGAAATTTCAGCACTCAAGTCATTCCAAAACCCCATTTCAAACTGACCCTGGGAAAAGAAAGCAAACAAACACAAAATCTGTTTCCTATCACGCGGTATGCTTCCAAACTATTTGTATTTGTCATCCTGAAGCATATTTTCTGACTTGAAATCAGGTGCTAGGTCTGACTGGTAATACCAGTCCCATTTATGGTCAACAGCAACCCCTCCTGCAGCCTGCCATCTGGGAAGACAGACACAATTCAGGAGCCGTCTGTTGATTACGCAGCCTAAGCCAATAATAATGATAGGCGACACCAATGGAGCACTTACTGTTTGCAAATTCTGAGGCTCCACCCCACATTCTGATTCAGGAAGATTAAGGTAGAGCCCAGAAATCTGCATTTTTAGCAAGCACCCCAGGTGATTCTGATGTTAGAAGTCCTCACCCACATTTTTTTAAAATATTGATTTAAAGAAATACTCTTATTTTGGCCCACATGAGGCTGAAAAACCCTAACCTATGCCACTTGGAGACTAAATGAGAGAGTGGTAGAGATTCTGTCTGATTTAGAATGCTCCATGACACAATATTCCGTTATCTCCCCCACTTCATTTATACATTATTTAGTGCTCACTAAAAGATCCTTTAGGGTTGAATATAGTTGCAGTGGTATTATCATTTGCACACAGAACTTCCAAAAAGCTCAGAAATTGATGGCACTGAGTTACTTTGGAAGTGGAGTTAATGACTGAAAATAGAATTGTTTAAAAGATTGTTTAAGGGGCTGGCCTGGTGGTGTAGTAGTTAAGTTCATGCACTCTGCTCCAGCGGCTGGGGGTTCGCAGGTTTGGATCCCAGGTGCAGACCTACACACCGCTCATCAAGCCATCCTGTGGCAGGCGTCCCACATATGAAATAGAGGAAGATGTGCACGGATGTTAGCTCAGGGCCAATCTTCCTCAGGAAAAAAAAGTGAAATCGGAATGGCATCAGAATACTCAACAGCAACACTGAAAGCTAGAAGACATTAAACTAATACTAACTTCAAAATTCTGAGGGAAATGATTTTCAATCTAGAATTCTATTACCAGCCAAATGATTGATCAAGTGTGAGGGTAGAAGAAAGGCATTTTCAAATTTGCAGGGAGTCAAGAATTTTACCTCCAATGCACCCTTTCTTTTTTTTTTTTTCTTTTTGTGAGGAAGACCAGCCCTGAGCTAACATCCGATGCTAATCCTCCTCTTTTTTTTGCTGAGGAAGACTGGCCCTGGGCTAACATCTGTGCCCATCTTCCTCCACTTTATATGGGATGCCGCCACGGCATGGCTGACAGGCAGGGCGTCGGCGGGCACCCGGGATCCGAACTCGTGAACCCCAGGCTGCCAAGCGCGGACTAAACCGCTGCGCCACCGGGCAGCCCCCAATGCACCCGTTCTTAATAAGCTTCTTGAGGATGTGCTTCAGGAAAACAAGGGAGTAAAATAATATAGCAATGAAGACACAGGAAATGTGTAAAAATACAGGATGCCACTGGACAACCCACCTGGAGTCCAACCAAGTCCCTACTGGAGGAGGAGGATAAAGGGCTCAGGGAGGGACGCTTTTTGGAGTGCATTGGAATTGAATGATTATCAAAGATGTTTGACCATTTGAAAGTAAAACGGGAGGAGACAGATGTGAATGATCATGTGGTGGGTGGAGGTAAAGAAATCTAAGGAAATGAAAAAACAAGGCAATTAATTATCTCCAATAAAAACAAAAATTTCTAAAACAAACAAAACGTAATTACAGCACACCACTTGGCTCACAACCTTAATAAAGTGAACACCAAATATGATTTAACCATAAATTTTTTGGTAGAATTAGGGAAACAAAAAAAGACAGTGTATAAAAGCTAAACTTGACTAGCACAATAGAAACTAATAGATAATGTCTAAAATTGATAAATCAAGAAATGGCAGTCAATGTATATTCTTTAGAACCAAGAAGGTAAATATCAAAATAATCAGTGAAAAGAATAGATTGGAAGTCAAACACGGACAAAGTCTGGACAGCAAGATCATGGATTGGTCATGGAGGCGGGGAATGCTACTTTTCATTATTACCCTTTAAATACAAGTTGATCTTTAACCAGGTTATGTATAACTTTGATAAATATGAAAAGTAGTTCAGGGGCCGGCCCTGTAGTTGAGTGGTTAAAGTCCTATTTGTTCTGCTTCAGGGGCCCAGGTTCGTGGGTTCAGATCCCGGGCGCAGACCTATACCACTCATCAAGCCATGCTGTGGAGGCATCCCACACACAAAATAGGGGAAGACTGGCACAGATGTTAGCTCAGGGTGAATATTCCTCAGCAAGAAAAAAAAAATGTAGTTTAAAATGAATAAGTACAATAAAATAAAGGCCAAATTGCCAACCACCAGGAATATTCTACAGAGTGATTCTGGTAAGGGTAATAATAATGATAGCTAAGACAAGTCATATTCACTATCTGCCTGTGCTTTTCTAAGCATTTAGTATATATTAAAGCTCATAAAATACTTATGTTACGTCCCCACTTTGCAGACAAAAAACTGAGGCACGGTGAAGTTAAGGAACTTGTCCAAGGTTCATACAATCATTAAGTGGTCGAGTCAGGATTTGGACTGAGACAGAAGCTTCCAGAATCTGGGCAATTTACTACTAATTGCTCCTTTGGCAGAGATATTGCAGCAGATTGCTGAAATTTCTTCTAACTCTCCTCCCCTTTCCTTCTGTTTTATGTTCTATTTAGATTCCATGTTGACAGTACACATAAAACATTTTAAAATAAATTTCGATTTTAAAAAATATTCCAAAAATATTATTTTATTTATAAGAATCAAAAAGTAAACATTTTTGATGACTATAAATTGTATATATTATAAAACGATGATTACTCAATATGTAAGATTTATGAAAAATATAAACAATAGATTACTCTTCTCCCCAAAGCTTCAGGTTTCGCAGATGTCTGAGTAGGGCCAAGAGGTTTGAAGTCTACTGAAATAACAGTGCTGGGTTTATAGAGCTTCTGTTCTATAGGAACTGTCTCGGTTTCAAGCTATTGAAACCTTGAAACATCACCATCAGAGCAAGGTCACAATTTTATATCCACATCCTCCCCATGTGTAGAGGTATCGTTTCCCCATGTATGGGCTGCTGACCAATTGTACTAACCATTTTGCAGAATGAGTAGGTACTACTATCATCACTCTTCCAATATCATGGTCCCTGAGCCTTCTGGTCAGGTAATCCCAGGCAAAGCAAGCTGGTTGTAGTACCCTAACAGATGAGTTTGCAGAGGACCCTCAAGTTGACATGTGCTAGATTGGTTTGTCAGAAACCATGACATTTTTTTCAGATTCCATATATATGACCATGTTCTCTTTGTCCCCTATGTCAACTTTGTCTCTTTGTCTCTGTGTCTCAACTCTATGTCTCCTGCATTCTCAGTAAGAGCCCTGAACTCTGAGATGGCTCACCAACTACTGTGGTTGGTTTTTCTCACTGTATTAGGTGTAACAAGTACCTTTAGGAGAAATACCTTAATGCTCATATATTGAACACTGTGCCCACACACAAATTCATTTACTGGTCACAATAAGCATGCAGGACAGTATTATTATCCTTATTTTAAAGGTAAGAAGACAGATTCAGAGAGGTCAAGTAATTTGACTAAAATCACACAGTCGGATCTCAATAAGTGGCATTCAAATCTGGTTGTATTAACAGATTTCTCCATTATCCAAACTGTTCTCAGTTTCTCTAGTCTGCAAAAATAAAGCTATAATATACTGAGATGATTTAGACCCATGGAATATTTTTCAAAGGTCAGATGTCCCTTCTTCACAAGTAGGTGTAAGGATCTTGACAAGAAATCATTACTATGTAGAATGGTTTGAGATAAATTCAGAACCTGAGAAACGTCTTGTCTTTCATTAAAATCACATATGCTAAAGGTCAGTCCACCATTATGAGCATTGTCTTGGGAGTTTTTGGAGAAGAAGGGAAAAGGATGGTGTTTAAATCATTTAAATTACCTCTTAAGTTTCCCTTAGTTTCAACATAATTCCTTAGTAAGTTGATGGCACTTACAGCTTTGAGGGGTTTTTGCATTTATTTGACATTCTGCAACTTCCCTTTCCATTGAAAGAAATATTAGTTATCTTCCAGAGAGCTCTAGGAACAGTTTAGAGATCTATGCATCTTTAGGGGAAAATGGTTTCTCACATAAAATATTGTTTTAAGCATTTAAAGCTGGCTTTGTTAATCTTCCATTTCTTAAAAATTGGGACATCACAGCAACATTATAAGAGAGCAGTTGTCTATAATTTGCACAGCTAAATTTGGTTTCCGGATTGTCAAATATGCAAGTGTATTGTTTGGAATAATAGTTAATAATAGTTTCCAAGCAAGTCGGAAATAGAGCCACTATCATTTAAAAGCTGGAGCCAAAATGCAACTGCCTCTCCAGCAAGATAATGAGTTAATGAGAAGGACCTCTTTGGAACCAATAAACACGATCATGCAGAGTTATCTGGGCACCCACTACCTTGAAGTTGAAGCTGCTAACCCATCACAAAACGATCACTAAGAATAGACCCATTACCGCCTCTTTAGCAAGGGCTTCAGCTAAGCAGCTGGCACTTGTGTCTGGGTTCTGCAGGAAATGATGAACACAATAAGAACAAGGCCCTGGGTTTATAGAGCTTCTGCTGTGAACCAGGGCAAGCCGTTGGATTATGAAAGGGAATGAATTTAAAACTCAGAGATTCTAGGGCACCTGGAATAGCTCCTTTGATGCACTGTGCAGAAAAGCCTTCCTGGATCCCCCCAGCACAGGTTTTGCACTGGATAGTCTCCATCTTTCCACCCTCTATCCCTTTCCACTCTGCACTATACCCAGGAGGCTGACCTCTAAGGACTGTATCCACACAGCTCCCGTGACCTCTGGCTTCCTGTTTGTTTGGGCCAATAGGAGGAACCAGGAAGTGAGGAGAGGGTGCAGGGGGAGTGGGGTGCACCAGAAGTTCGGCACCCCTTCTGCCCCCTTGCCCCCACACTTGGGGATGACAATGGCTTCTTGCTTTTGCTGGTCCTGGTGCTTCACCATCTCTTGTTGCTTTGCTCTAAACCTGCTCCATCTTTGTAAATGGCCCTCCATGGAACTCTCTTCAATCACCCCCTTTGAGTGGGTCATGGGTTTCCTGTGGGATGCTGACTGATGCCATTGTCCTCATTCTCTTCACTGGCTGCTAATTGAGGTTGGTTCTTGCAATACAAAGGTCTCAGCTTTTGGAGAATACAGAGGTTGGTAAGATGTATAACTAGGCAGGACGCCTGACACTTAGTCCTAGCTTGACTTTTAGCTCTGTCTGTAAACTTGAGCAACTCATCAAAACTTCACTGTCTGGTTTTTAAAGCTCCAAATATTCAGATCCCCAACTACACATCCAATGTCAAATGCTCCACTTCTCCTCCTTCCAGTCAGGTGCTTTCCAGAACCACATTGCCCTCATATCTCTACACTCAATCTCCCACTTCATGCCTCACTTCTCCAACAACGTGATAAAGTGTTTGCCAGTAGGTATAACATTTTGTCTCCGCCAAAGCACAGAGCACAATTCTTAGGCTGTGATAACTTATTGATTCTTGTTAACTAAAACACTTGGGAAGAAGTCAATATATGTAAATTTATGTCAATCGCAAAATACACTTATCCATGTATTTTGTGACTAGTTTGCCTCCATGTTCTGTTATAGACTGTTGTGCTTTTTTTCTAAGGAATTTGAAAGTTCTTAAGATGTAACATATAGTATATCCTGTTATGTATGTATACACCTATGTGTGTATATCTTTATCTACCTATATATAAATTGTTGATATTTGTCTAGGGGTGGGGAGCAGAGGGTAGAGTCATGATTTAGAAAGGATGGGCTCTAAAATAATATAGCCCTGGGTTTCAGTTCCAGCTCATGCCACTTACTGTGTCACCTTGGTCAAGTTGCTTAGACTCTCAGATCTTATTTCCTCTTCTGTAAAATTGGTGATAATCCCATCACTGTTGCAGGTTATTTCTGAAGATTAAATTATTTCTTTTGTGTAAAGTGCTTGACATATCGAAGGCGTTTAACAAGTGTTCACTTCCTTCTTCCCAGAATTATGGCTTATAAACAAAGGAAATCCTCAAATTCATGGAAGTTCTCTTTTTCCTAGAATCCTTGATTCTTTGAGTCAAACTGCCCAGGACCAGAAATTCTGACACTACAAGCTTTACAGAGTGACAGATAAGCTTTCTACTGCAAATACCTTCAAATTAATGTTGTCAAAGTCCCTTGAGGTCAAATGTTTAATCATTAGAAATTTAGGTGATTAATAAGACTTAGTAGTAGTAAAGCCTTAAATTTTGTTACCTACTTCCTGGCTCCTAGGAAACTAGAGGAGCCTCAAAGAAGTAACCACTATGGTGTAAATCAGTTTAATGTTAGATGTCTTCAGCCCAGTTCATGAATCTGTTCCATCTTAGTAGCTAGTATGAAATATAGAGGCAAGAAAAACTTCCAAGGGGGATGCATATGTATATACACAGTTTATTATCGTATGCCAATTGTACCTCAATAAAGCTGCTTTTAAAAGCCACATGAGAAAAATAAATTTTAAAAAAGGAAAAAAATTATTGGCCTGTGTACTTATGTTCTGTGCATTTTGCTATATATAAGTTATACTTCAATAAAGTACTGTCCATGTGAAAAATAAAAGCAAGATGTCAAATAGTGAATATAGTATGCTATCTTTTGTATGAGAATTAGAAGGGGTATAAAAATATATTTCTTTATGTGTTATTATCTGCATGAGAGTCCTGGAAAAATAAATAAGAATCTAATGACAATTATCCACATGTATGGCCCGGGGAGAGGAGGATGAGAATAGAGGAGGGAGAGGGACTTCTCAGTGCATACCTTTATATATCGTCTTGCTCTTTGAACTCTGCAAAAATAAAAAATAAATAAAGAGTCTTTAAAGGAAGATGAGGAACAGGGTGATTGGGGTGGGGGGTTGAAGCAGGGAAGAGAAAAGGCAAGACGAGCATTTTCTAAACTCAGGAACACCTTGAAAGTACAAACAGGAAAGCCCTAATCGGAAGGTTCTGCAAAGCTTGGTGACAAGGCCATCCACAGTTTAAGGTCACTGAGTAGATGTGAGCTGCTTGCCACGTGACTTACCTCCTGCCCAGGAGTATAAACATATTGGTATACGCTAAATAGACTTGCCAGGAATACTTAAATAAACAAACCAAAACCACCCTAGGCTGTAACTTAGTTGTGATACCAAATCACCCAACAGTAAATATATATTGAGAGACCTGTACATGCCAAGCTCACTCCTGGCACTGACAGGAACCCAGAGAAAGTTCCCTGTAAGCTGAGGTCCATTCCCTTAGGGACTTCAGGTCCCATCACAGTTGAAATGGCAAGAGCCAGTTCTTGACTGTTGTTATCTGCTGAATAAGGAAGTTCAGGTTAAAACGGATGAGAGCAGCCAGAGATGACTTCAGTGACTTAACTTCCAGACATTAATTCTTTAGGCCACGGCTAGGCCCCACAGTGGCTGGAAAGGAAATGGGTTCAGTTCACCACCAGCCAGAAAGGGGCCCACACATTTTTCTTTGTTGCTCCCCTTGCTCACCTTTAGGTGGCACCAGGTAAGCCTCACATGGGCTCCTGTGTGCCCTTCTCCCTGGTGCCCTGACTCCTTCCTTTTCTATCCCCATGCCCAGGTCCTGACTTCATCCCACCTCAGCCTCCTGGATTCCAGCTAACAAGTCCCCTGTGCAGTGTGTATTTTCCTGGGGCTGCTGTAACAAAGTGCCACAAACCAGGTGGCTTAGAACAAGAGCTATCTAGTCTCTCACAGTTCTGGAGGCTGTAAGTCTGAAATCAAGGTGTCAGCAGGGCCACGCTCCCTCCAGAGCCTCTAGGGTGGATCCTCCCTTGCCTTTTCCAGCTTCTGGTGGCCGCTGCTGTTCCTTGGCTTGTGGCAGCATTGTTCCAATCTTTGCCTCCGTCTTCACAAGGTGTTCTCTGTGCACGTTTGTCTTTGTGTCTCTTCTCTTTTCATAAGGATGCCGGTCATACTGAATTAAAGGTCCACCCCACTCCAGTATGACCTCCTCTTACCTCACATCTTAATTACATTCGCAAAGACCTTATTTCCAAATAAGGTCACATTCACAGGCCGATACCTGGGGTTAGGACTTCAATTTACCTTTTTAGAGGGCACAGTTCAACCCACAGCTCCCTGGGTCCTCACATTCTACTAAGAGTGATCTCCACTCTACCAATAAGTTTCCTTTTTTGTCATTTGGATGGTTTCCCATAGCAAAACTTCAGTGAATAATTATGTTAAAAGCTTCCCTCCCCACAGCAGGGGAGGATGGAGATGAACAAAAGGGTGAAGAGAGTAGAAAACCCACTTCCTTCCACCTTGGGGAGGATGAGCAAAGACAGAGCAGGGAGATGGGCAGAGAACCCTGCTTTATGCTCTAATGCTCTCCCAGGTGAGGCCCCCTTGAAGGATGCGGACTGTAGTGGAAAGCAGGGTGAGGAGGCGTGCCTTCCAGCCCGCTCTACCACCACCTCTGATAAGCTGTTAACCTTTCAGAGCCCTGGTTTTTCTGCCTGAAAAATAAAGGGATTGAACTGTATTGCCCAGGTCCCTTTTACCTTGCAAATGTCCCATTTTCAGGGTGACATTTGAGGGTTTCCTGCCATCATTGATTGGGTTAACCAGAGGTAACTAACTTGGGTGTGGTAAGAGGCCTTGGCAGGGGCCACCTGATTGAGAGGCTGTCCTACTGCACCGCCTGGGCCTGGTCTGGAAGGCCAGAAGTCTGGACTGGCAAAAAGGGAGGGGTGGCCCCAGAAGGGTGTGGAATGCAGCTCTGCAGGATGCAGGCCCAGCTCCATTCATGCCCTAGTTAAGGAGTCTTTGGGGATCCTTCAACTCCTCCTCTTCCACCAGTCACTTTCCCTGCTCACTGCCCCTCTCAGAGCAGGGCAAGCGAAATTGAAAAGACCAGTTAGACTTCCTGCCTATTAGCACTTGACTTAGAAGGACTTAAGCAAGGCCTTAGATTTCCTGAAACTTGACCTCCCAGCATCCCCACCCCCCTGATATCCCAGCGCAGCACATCCATTGCCCTCCCCTTCTCCAGGTGTCCTCTGCATTTCCTGTGTGCTCTCCAGGAGCCACTGGGTGCTGGGTTCATTCCCATAGGCATGCATTCATCCATTCAATCAACAAGCTCTTTTCAAGCACCTACAGTGTGAATAAGGTACCCTCGCTGTCCCCAGGGGCGCTCACAGCTCAGTAAGAGGAATTAGTCTCTATTCTGCCTGCACCTCCATAAGAGGGGCACCAGAAGGACAGAGGATCAGAGGGTGAAGAGATACATCTGATATTGTGCTTTACTGATTAGATTAGAGCTTGAACTCAGGCCACTTAAAGATTTAAGGCCTCTGGTTTGTGGGGATGGAGTAATTTGTACCGAGCGTTCCTACAGCTGATGAAAGTATATATCGCTTAGGCCATGTCTTATTAGAGTTGGTGTCTCCCATGTTCCTGAATACTCAGCCACTGGATGAATGTCTTTCCATCTGCATCTCTGCTTTCCCATTTCCAGGGAATGTTTTTCTCTGGCAAGCATTCTTGGCTTCCCCACCCTCCACCCTCCAGCAGCCCCCATGGATCAGAACCATCCCCATCATGTGCCTCCTCCATAGTCAGTGTTAACATCCAGTGCTTTTGACCCTTTCATTCAGATTACAAAATTTTTTCCACATTACAACACAAGCTTCTACTCAAGATTGATCTCTTCCCTCCACTGTTACCATTTCTCAAGTCTTGTTTTTACATTGATTTCATCCCAGCAGCTTTATTTCAAGTGGATCGAAGCAGATTTTCTCTTTTAACTTAATTCAATCTTGGGGGAAACTGGTCTTCAAGTACATTAAAAGAGCTACTTACTCTTTTAAGTGTAGAGAATACGCTTTCTCTTTATTTTTGCCTCAGTGGCCTCCAATGCAAATCCCCTCCTCATGTGTGCTCTGGTACATGCCCTGGTACTTCTCTACCCATAGTTTAAAGTAGAGGAGTGACAGGTCACAAGATGCCTGGGGTCCTGCCTGGCTCGCCTATGACTCAATACTTACACGGCACTTCACAGAACTACCAATCAGCCCCTATTGTTCCAGTTATGTATTTTTGTGAGCAAACTACTCCAAAACCTAGTGGATTAAAACGATAATCGTTTACTTATCTCACAAGTGTATAATTGGGGCAGGCAGGACTTGCAGGGAACTCAAGCTCATGTCTGCTTCACATACTATCAACTGGGGTGGCTCAGCTCAGGGTGGAAGGATCATTTCCAAGTTGCCTTATTCTCACGACTGGAAAGTTGGTGCTGGAAGTAGGATGAGAGGTCAGGCTGAGAGCTGGGGGCCTCAATTCCTCTCCACATAGACTTCTACCAAGGTCACTTGGCTTACTTTCAGCATGGTGGATGGGTTCCAAGAGTGAGCATCCCAAGAGAATGTGGCACTTTTATGACCTAGCCTCAGAAGTCACATAGTGTCACTTCCACCATACCCTATTGGTACAGGCAGTCGTAATGGCCCACTTTGTTCTAAGGAAAAGAGACACAGACCCTACCACTGGATGGAAGGAGTGTCAATGTCATGTTGTAAGAGCATATGGGATGGGATAAATCATAGTGGATGTCTTTGGAAAATACACTCTACCATGATTTACTCTCTGGCCATAACAACTCATGTCTATCCCACATACAAAATACACTCAACTCCTCTGCCAAAGCTCCCCAAGTCTCATCCCACTGTGGCATCCTCTTGGAAGTCCAGGACCTCGTTATCTAAATCCAGTCCAGGTGCAGATGAGGCTCCTTGGATTCAGTTCTTTGAGAATAGCTCCTTGGAAACTATTTCTCTATGCCCAAAGACCTAGAAGACCTATGAACTAAAGAGACATGTTATTAGCATCCCACCCCACCACACACAACCAACATACAATAGTGGGATATGCGTGGGATAACCACTATAGACTCTCATTCAAGAAAGGGAGAAAAGACACACAGCATTCTCTGGCCCACAGCAATTCTGAAATCCAGCCAGGCACACGTTGCCGGTTGCTTGATTAAGGCTCAGCACTACTGCCTAGGAATTATTCACTGTGGGCTTTGGCTTTGCCTTCTGGGCACTTAGTTCTTCTCTCTCAATCATCTTTTTTCCAAAAAAAGTAAACCTATATTTGCAGCTGAGTAGTTTTCCCAACGTGCTTCCTATGAGTAGAAGTTTAGGGATCCAAAGACCTCTTTCCATTTTGTACTGTCTCTATCCCTTTCAGTTCAAGCTGTTATAACTCTTGTTTTGTAGGTCAATTTGTAAATCTATACCAGTAGATAAAGGCCACACCCACAATCTCTTTGAGACGAATTCTTCTCTCTTTTGGATTCCTAGTGATACTGGTATGGGACAACACCTTAAGATTTTTAGAAGTCTTATTTCTTTAATGGATTGAATCTGAGAAACATGCCCTTAATATTCCTACAAAGGCTTTTGTCTATCTGAAAGTTTTTATGAGGTACTGCCTCACATCTTTCTGATGTCTTAACAAAGAATCTTAGAGGCCCACTCTGAATCTGATCTTTCCCTAGAGATTATTTCTTAATTTGTATATTTATTTGAGAATAAATATTATTCTTAATTTGAGAATAGTTGCTATCTGGAGAAGTTGAGAATGAGAAAGTTTTCTTTTTCAATCCAGAAAGCTCTGACTCACTTACATTTCCTCTAGATTTTGCTTGACAACTGAGCAGCTCCTTTTTTCTTTTCTTTTTTTTGTGAGGAAGACTAGCCCTGAGCTAACATCTGTTGCCAATCCTCCTCTTTTTTTCTGAGGAAGACTGGCCCTGGGCTAACATCTGTGCCCATCTTCCTCTACTTTATATGGCATGCTGTCACAGCATGGCTGACAAGCAGTGTGTCTGTCCACGCCTGGGATCCGAACTTGTGAATCCTGGGCTGCTAAAGCAGAGCGTGCGTACTTAACAGCTACGCCACTGGGCCAGCCCCTTCTTTTTTTTTTTAGTTCATTTCTCTCCATTTGAATTTTACTAAGGCCAGCTAGAAGTCAAGTGGCACCTTTAACACTATACCCAGCAATCTCTTTAGCTAGAGCATCAAGTTTATTAGGTACATTTCCTATTTTCCACATCACTGCAGGTGACAATGTTGCCAGACTTTCCACTGCTACGTAACTAGGGTTCCCTTTTCTCCAGCTTCCAATAATATTTTCTCTACTTTACTTTAAGCCTTCACTAACTCTCTCTTCAAGGTTTTTAGGCATTCACCTGCTGCCCAGTCGCAAAGCCAGTGCTACATGTTTCAGGATTTGGGTTTAGCAGCAACCCACTCCCAGAACCAAAATTTCATCCAGTTCTCTATTACTTCATAACAAACCATCCCTAAACCTAGTGGCTTAAAACAGTGGTCATTTATTTAGCTCACAAATGCGTACTTGGGACAGAGCTTGGTGGGCAAGCTTTATTTCTGCTCTATGTGGTATCAGCCAGGGTAGCTTGACTGGTAGTTTGAGAACCACTTCTAATATGGCTTATTCACATGCCTGCCAAGTTGATGCTATTGCTGAGAGCTTAGCCAGAGATAGGTATAGGGCCTTCAGCTTCTCTTCACTTGGGCTTTTCCACAGGCTGCTTGGCTTCCTCATGGCAAGGTAGCTGGGTTCCAAGAGTGAGTGTGCCAAGAGAACAAGCTAGAATAACATGGCATTTTTATGATCTAGCCTTAGATGTCATATAGCACACTTCTCCCATACTCTATCAGTCAAGGCTGCCACCACAAAGGCCCACCCAAAGCCACCCGGGCTCAAGGGGAGGGAATATAAACCCACCACTTGACAGGAAGAGTACCAACATCATGTTGTAAGAAGAGCATTTTGGATGGGATGGATGGATAGATAGGGAGGTGGGCAGGTACGTAGATAGATTGATAGATCAATAGACAGATAGATAGAGATAATCTTTGGAAAATATAATCCATCCTACCCAGGAAGGTTTGGGAAAATAATACATAAAAACAGATTCAAGAAACTCAGATATCTGGTTTTACAAGGAGTTCTAAGCCCACATTGGACATGATTCTGTGTTTCTAGATTCACGTTGTTGTGTCATCACGTGAGGCATAACGTGCTTGATCTCTGCCTGTTTTTCAAGGTGCTCCACGATCTGCAACCATCTCACCACACAAAACCCATCTGATCACCAGTAACTCTAGAAACACTCCTTCTCCTCCCATTTGCTCAGTTTCCTTGTTCTCCCTGGCACATATCTTGCTTCTACCTCTAGACTTTTCTTGTGCCATTTTACTTGCCTGAATTGCCCTCTTTACCTTGCTCTCATTTATTCAAATTCTTTGAGGGTTCACTCATGTATTAGTATCCAGCACATCTTTATTGAGTGTTTACTCTGTGCCAGGCCTATGCTAAGCAGTAGGGCTATAACAATGAAAGGCATGGTCTCTGACCTCAAGGAGCTTCTACTCTTATGAGAAGATATACACCAAAACCAAACAAAAACTATAATACCCTAAGATAACTGCCTTAATGGGATGTACATTCAGGGAGAAGCCCAGGCCACCTAGAGAAGTTCAGGAAGATGTTAGAGAGGAGGAAGCCTGTGAGCTCAGACTGGAGGATAAGTAGGCGTCTCTAGGCTGTCCAAGCAGCAGGAGCAGATGCAACAGGATGGTGGTGCACACTCGGAAGGAAGACGAGAGGGAGTAGGGCTGGGATTTGTCTCTGTCTGTTCCCCACTCCAGGGCCACGCTTCTTCAGTAGACTCGATGGGTCCCCCAACCTGGGACTAGGGTCCCCAGGTTCACCCTAGTCCTTTGGAGTACAGCAAAAGAACCAGCAGAAGGTAGTTTCACGGTGAGACCAAAGATGACAAACACTTCTATATAGTTGATGACCACAATGGCTCCACCAGCTTCTTTGGTTAGTTTAAATTTATAGAAAGCTGTCACTCACAATGACCTAGTTCCATTTAGGTTACATTTATAGAAGCTTGTCACTCAAAATGACCTCTGGCTACTGACTCGGGTGAATCCGAGCATGTTACCCCTCCAGTAACTAACAAGTGGGACACAGATGGTGACAGCAGCCACTGGCTAGCATTAGGAGGCAGGAAAAGTCTAGGCCTGATGGCTGCCATTTACAACATTGGTTAGAGTCATAAGCAGGCATGGCAGGCAAGGAGTTAAAATGATCAAAGCAGAAATTTCTTGGTAATACATCTTTGTTCCCTCTCTTTGCTGAGCTTAGCTTTCTTATCCACAGATGAAAGTGTTATGCTAATTGTCTCTGAGGTCTCCTATCACATGGACAGTGTGTAAGCCTGTGACTCCCTCCCTGGGCTAGCCCATTCTTGCCTCAGGTGACTCCAGGCATAAGTTCATAACTGGCATGGCTCCTCCAAGGAGGGTTCACATTTTAAGGAATACTCTTGAAAACAAAAACCCCTCTATGACACAAGGAATGAAATGAAGATGGTGGAATGACTGCCAATAGGGTCAACAGTTTGGGCAAGAGAACACAACCTAGAAGACTTTCAATGATTTAGAGGCAGATGCCTACCCTTAAGACCAGTTTTAAGGGCATAGCACATGAAACCATGGCAACCTTTGCATTAGACCTCAAAGGGAGGAGCCAAAGAACTGTAAGGAAACCAACAGACCCACACAATTGCAAATGTCTTTGCACAGCGCATCGCAAATATTTCCACCCGAGTACCACTAAGAGCAAGAAAAGAGTGAAGGAACACATCCACTCTGAAGTCTAGAGGTGTAGCCTAGAACAGTCCCTTGCAAACTCAAAATGTCTTATAATTTTTTATTTAAAATTTATAGAAAGATTGCCTTTTATGTTGTAATATTTGCATACTTATTTTAATTTAAAACATCTGTCTTTCTCCAAAATGTTCAAGTAATATTCACACTCCTGGAAGAAGTACCATGTTATCCTGTAATTCTACAAACACCTTAGCATAACATCACGTGCCTACAGATGTTTAAGAAGAACGGCCCCACTGTGAATGGTGAGCACCTCCTCTGACCCATAGTTGGCATGCAGTAAAGGGTAGTTACAACTTTCATCATTACTTAATAATAATGTCTTAACTGGCTGGGAAATGCCAAACTAGGGGATGACAAAATAATTCTCCCTGATAAGTCTTAGTAACTTAAAACCAAAGTAAGCCAGATGCTTTTTTAAAAAGGAGAGAGCTGTTTAAAACCACCAGGCTTATTTACCTTCTGAGAGGCCCAACTGAGAAAGCCCGTGGAAATTTTTAGAAACTTTACACTTATGAGGTGTGGTTAACATCGGGCTCTCAGATGTCTGTTATTAGCAGCCGTACCGTCCTAACTGATACATAGCTTCACACCTCTTTGCTAAGCTTCTCTTCTCTAAGGACTGGCTGTTTCCATTGAAAATTACTCCAGTAGCAACTCCCAGATTTTAAGTGTTTTCTAGTACTGTGCTACTCAAAATGAGGTCCACAGACCAGCAGCATTTGTATCACCTTGAGAGAAATGCAAATATATGGGTCCCATATCAAACCTACTGAATTAGAATCTGTGTTTTAACAGGCTCTCTGGTGACTCTCTTGTGCACACTCAAATTTGAGAAGCACTGTCCTAGGAGACCTGCTCCTGGTCAGCTAACCTCTGCCTTTCCTTGCAGCTGCTCTGTGGTGCTACCCTTCAGACAAGTCTGCCTGCCTTCTGGACTCAAGTTAATTAAATAACTTCCCCCCACCTCCAATGAGTTCCTACATGTAGCCATCTGCTTGAAATGGCACCATCAATTGTTCAATCCTCATCTTAGTACAAACATTATTCACATCACAATTTCTTCTGCCTCAGCTGAATGGGATGCACATGTCTCTATTTTATTCCCAAAGAAGGTCCCAGATTCACTGCCTGTCGTAAAAGTTATCTGTACATGCTGCATTTCCTCAATAATTGATTGGCTTAAATTTAGAGAAGAAAACTCTACTGCCCTCTAGAATGAATTTGCTAAAATTTGATCTCATTACTTCAGAGATTTAAGGCATTGCCATGATCAAGCTTCTTTTGACTGATGTATTGGGTTCATCCATTATACCAACAATCTTTCCAACTTTCTTTAAACATCCTCTGTTTTCTTACTAAGTTTGAATCTGAGATAAGACCTGAAGCGTCCTTGGTTTTAATTAACTCCTTTTTTGTCTGTGGTTCGGAGTTTTGTTTGCTTTACCGAGGGAACCAACCTCTCTTTGGAATGCTTATTCCTTATGCAGAACAAATCCCATATATCAGAAATCTAAAATTAGACAAATAATAGCCCTCACATTTGACCACGTGGCAATGTAGGATGGGCTGTTAGCCTGGGGAACACCCAGACAGCTCAACTGCCTTGGGCTCCTCAGGTTAATGGTCATTGTCTTGGTAAATTAGCACAAAGTCTATTTCTCAGTCTCAGAAGTTCAGAAACTTGGTTTTGTGGGCACGACAATGGTGGCTGCTCCTCTCATAGCAGGGCTGGATCGTGAGATGAATCAAATCAGAAGGCCAATTTATTAACTTACATTGGGAAATTACTTCTTCTGGAAATAGGAAACCCTGTTCCACATATAATCAATGCACAATTTTCCTATAGTCCGACTACGTGGAAAGCCAAACCATCCTCTAAGTCTAATTTATAGATTTTACAATGAGAAATCACTGACCCAGGAACTAGAATACTTGAAGTATGTATAACCAAGACACACTTTCCCAGAAGGAAGTCTCCATGGGAAGCAACATCATAATCTAAGCGTTGCTGTTATAGGTTTAATTTGAGCTTCCCAGAAAGATATGTTGAGGTCTTATCCCCCAGTACATGTGAATGTGACCTGATTTGGAAACAGGGTCTTTGAAGATGTAATTAAGTTAAGATAAGGTCACTAGTGTGGGCCCTAGTCCAATATGACAGGTGTCCTTATAGGAAGAGAAGAGACACAGAGACACACAGGGAGAAGACAGCCATGTGACGACAGAGGCAGAGATTGGAGTGACGCATCTACAGACCAAGGAACGTCAAGGATTGCTGGTAACCATCAGAAGCTAGAAGAGGCAAGAAAGGATTCTCCTCTAGAGGTTTCAGAGGGAGGATGGCTCTGCAGACATCTTGATTTTGGATTTCTGGCCCCAAGCACGTGAGAGAATTAATTTCTATTGTTTTAAGCCACCTAGTTTGTTGTACTTTGTTACAACAGCCCAAGGAAACTAAAACAGTTGCTTTTCCCGTATGGAATATAATGAAGGGAATTAGGGGGAATTCCATGTTTAAGGGCATCAGGCTAAGAGAGCCAGCTCACCTTTCTTATTACACAGAGGCTGTTTCAAATGGGACTGGACTATTCAAAATCCATTAGCTAAGGCCCACTCTTACATGGACAGTGTTTATGGGATTAAATACTACTTATGGGGTCAAATTTCATGTTTAATAGAAATCCCACACACCGAGGCACATGTCCTCATTTCCAAGCAGCGAACACGCCAAGTAGGGTCTAGTAAAACACTCAAGAACAAACAAAGACACCCATGAATAACTTACTTAATGGTATTCTCTCCCACCATCTTTTTTTTTCTGGAAACAAATTCATGATCTGACAATACTTTGTAACTGGCAAATGTCCTAGAAAAATCTTCCTGGGCTTGACTTCCACAGCTTTTATTCACTGGGTTTTGAGGCTTTCCTTTAGGGGTCAACAGACTATTAGCCAAATGAGTAGATCCTGGACCTGTTGGACCCTCCCAGGTACACACGGCCTCTTCTTCATGTCAGAGGAACTGAGCCCTCAGCTTCTCCTCCCTTCCCTCCAGTTGTGCGTGTTCACTGCCACCACCTCTGACCTTCTTTCTCCAGTCTGGGCCAGGGAGATGATGGAGGCAGCAAATAAAGGCCATGGAGGCCTTCTTCTGGAAAGGGGCGGGTACAAGTGTTTTCTTGTTAGGCACATTCAAAAGTCAAAGAATCTCACAGATTTCCACCAGCTCCACAACCCAGTGATGGCCCGCGGCCGTCACAACACATGCAGTTACAACCTGGATGACTGAAAATCTATGCTTAGAACAGAGAGCCCTCTTCCCTCTCTGCTCTCCCTGGCCTCCCATCCAAGCCCCCACAAACACCACCTTCAAAACTTCCCAGGGAAACTGCCAAATCTCCTCATCTTAAGAAAAAAGTATTCTGTAGAAATCTACTCTAGCCATCTCCCACTTTGAGCAGCTTTTCCTACTGTTGTCCAGAACACTTAGGGGTCCTGCCTACAATATTTATATTTGGATGTCTCCCCTGTATCCAGCACTACCACCCACTCCCCATAAGTACATGCTTTTCTGACATCCCCAGGACCGAGAGAGCACAGCAAGAACAGAGCTTGCCCTGAAAACCGACTTTTACTTCTAACTTTAGAGGCACAGAGAGAACATTTCTGGCAAGTTAGAATATCCGTTTTGTGCCTCTCCTACCTCCCAGAAATCAGAAACCTTGAGCTTCCATTCAGAGCCCCTGACATTTATAGACATTTTCAGGTTTCCTTTGAAAAACATGCATTTTGTTTTATCAGACAGTAGCTGAAGTACCCAGCTGTCAGGTTCAGTCCTGGGGAGCAGGCATCTCCTCCGTGCATAATGAGCACTGAGGGATCTGCACCTCTTTACTTCCCCTCTGGCCCTTTCTGACCTACGAGGGTTTTCTTTAGATATGTTTATATATTTGATCTGGACACGCTCAATATGTTGAAGATCTGGCAGCCTCTGTATCTTTTAAGATAATTTTGCCTATCTGTGCTCTGATCATAAATTAATCTTATATTTAACTCTCAGCAGCTTTAGTTCCCAATTTGGACAGAGAGACGACCGGCCTTCCCAAGCACTGACAACACATACTGCCCTGTGGCCTCAGGAGTGAGGCTAGAACATCAGGAACAACAATGAAAGTGCTCTTTTACCAGCTGTTGTGTATTATGGAAATACTTTTCATTTTCTTGGGTGTTAATGGTGTGGTGATTTGTTAGATGTTCTTATTCTTATGGGATACAAGTTGAAGTATTTAGGGATAAAGTGTCATGATGTGTACAACTTACTTTTAAATGATCCAGCCACACACACATACACACACACACAGAACTACATATACGCCGATTAAGCAAACATGGCAAATGACAGCAATGGTTCAGTCTAGGTAAAGTGTATGTGAATATTCTTTGTACCATTCTATCAATTTTGTGTATGTCTAAAATTTTTTTCATATTAAGGGAAATAAGCTGTGGTTCCTTCTGCATTCTGGGGTAGAAGCTTGATGGCAGGACACTCTCTTTTTCCCAGCAAGGCTGGCTCTTAGAAAATCCAGTGGAGTCACCCAGCTGCAATTGCTCCAGACTGAGATGTGAAATAAAACTCCATCTTCACTTTGGATAGGGGGCTCTTTGGAGAGATTATTTATGGCTCTACAGCATTCACTCCCTCCTCCTGGGGCCAGGAGACAGGGAGGAGCAAGAGACTGAGAGACCTGGGGCCAGAAGGTGAGCTGATCTGGCCAGTCAGGGAGCAGGCAAGAGTGAAGGTGAGATGGTGAGTAGTGAGTGAGGGGCAGCCGAAGGAAGGACCCGGAGAGCAGGGGAGACCTCATGTCCTGGTCAGCTCGGGCTGCCATAACAAATCACTACAGACTGAGTGGCTGCAACAAGTGGCTGCAGAGGTTTCTTTGTCACAGTTCTGGAGGCTGGAAGTCCAAGATCAAGGTGCCTCGGGGTTGGTGTCTGGTGAGAGCTCTCCCTTTGGGCTGCAGATGGCGCATCTCACTGTGTGCTCATGTGGCCTTTCTCCGTGTGTGCTCTCTGGTGCCTCTTCTATGAAGACACTAATCCTATTAGATCAGGGCCCCACTCTTATTTAAATCTTAATTTAACCTTAATTACTCATTTAACCTTAATTAGTTCCTTAGAGGCCCCATCTCCAAGTACAGCCACCCTAGGGATTAGGGCTCTAACATAATTTTGGGGGGGACACAAACGTTCAGTCATAACACCTCAAACTGATTTCACTTCCCTTTTCTGCATTATAGTTCCCTTAGGTTATCCTTGAGCTCTGAAAAATTCTTTAAACACATTGCCTTGTGTTAGCTTCTTTGGAGAATGGGAGGGAGGGCCCTGTATCCATCCTTCTCAGAAAGACTGAGGGGAGGGAGCCGCTGCAGCACAGATTGGCAGCTGTAAGATGTCCAGAGTTGACCAGGGAGAGGCCCCAGGCAGTGGGCTTCTGGAGCAAGCCAATGGGTGAGTGGCACCTCTCAGCACTCTCAGAGGGAGCCTCAAAGATATGGGGAGGGGGCTGGATTTGCTGCAGTGTCTCAGGAGTGGGGCTCAGACCATTTCAGTGGGCAGAGAAAACTTGGGGGTATGTGGGTTATGTATGTCGTGGGGACACATTTTTTCCTTTTCCCCTTCCCCCAGTGCACTCTAACAAGGGGAGATAGTGTCATCGGGAAGGGCTTTATTTTACCAAACATTTGGTTAGTTTGCGAAAGCAGAAACTGACATCCTTGAGATGTTGACCTCTGCAGTAAGACCTTGGAGGAAGGGGGCTCCGAATTTGCACTGTAGTGGGGAAAGGATTGGAGCAACTAGGGGCCAATCCAGGATGCAGTGAATGCGGCCCAGAGATTAGGGAAGGGAGTCACAGAGGAGATGGGGGATGCAGAAAGCTCAGCACTCCACCATGAGACCCCATCCCACAAACACCCCAAACTTTGGGTAAGTTCTATTAAAACTCGAGACGTGCTTGGCACGAGGGAGTTCCTAATGGAAATCAAGTGGGAGGTGGGCCTCGGTACCCCGTGGCCCAGGCTAAACAGAGGCAGAACATGCAGGCAGACCAGGGGGCCAGCCAGGCCCTCCTGACATCTAATAACGTAATGTCTAACGATATACACAGACTTAATTTTCAAGTTTGATTAGAAATGGTTTAGATATATACTTGAGGTTTCCTAGCACAGGTAATGATATCTCCAAAAGTCATTTCCTTCCACTTTTACTAGTGGTTTCTCCATGCCATTCCCTCCAGTGTCTTGTTTCATGCCAATAATTTAATTGCTTTCTTTGCAGTGGCTCACTTCTACAGACAGTCTAATTTGAGGTTTGGCTAACTCTTAAATGTATATCATTTCACTGAACTTATGAAGGGAAGAAAAGAGTGCAGAACCAATTAAGGCATCAAAGACAAGCTTGTCTATCCTCCCAAGGCAAAAAGGAAAGGCCCAGTGAGGATCTCCTGTCTCCTCTGGCCCTCACTTACAGGGTCAGTGCCAGGGCTGTCTGTTAACACCCTGTGCGCTGCTGGGCAGATTCTCCCCGCCTTCTCATATTAAGAGCAGCTGTCCTGTGACTTGCTGGTGTCCCCGCAGAGCTGGAGCTGAACTGTTGGACAAACTGCAGCTGATTAGTTTAAAGCTCAGATGGAAAGAGAGAGAGAGGGCTTTCTGAGATAAATCATGGACTCCCTTGATCCATATCCTGAAGGGTTAATTGCTTAAAGGTTATTGGGGTTTCTGGCCACAGGGAAAGCTGCCAAGAAGAGTCCCTCTTCCTAACCCGAGCCCCCACCCCGTTCTTTTAATACATGACTTCCTCCAGCACTTCCTCTGGCTTGGGGGAGAAGGATGCAAATTTGTCTAACCTCTAAAAAATCTTGTGGTATGCGCAGGGAGTGTTTTAGCCAGAGAGAAAGCAAAGGGACCCAAGGCTGTTTCCGCCCACGCGCCTCGGCTCAGCCTCCAGAGAACACCATGTGGTTTGTTTGGACCCTGCCGGAGTCTCTTCCAGATGCTGCTGGAAAAAAACCTGGGCAGCAAATGTCACAGCCCAGATCCCCGCTCGGCCTAGCGGCGGAAGCGCAGACACACGGCACTCACTGAACCACGCAGGTGCCCGGCCCAGGGCGCAGGCTAACGCTTCAGGCCACATCCTCTCTCCCCTGAATCTCTGAGCAACTTCACTGGCGAGGAAGAGGGGATGCTTACAGATGCGCTCCGGCGCGTGGGTGGGACCCCAGAAATGACTGAGGGCGGCCGGGCCGGTTACAGCCATAGTATACTAGCGACTTGATTACGGGCAGAAACCACCCCACTTGAGAAAGGAAACCGTTCACGGCAGCTTTTGTGCACTGGGCTATTTATGCAGATGGGAGGCCTGGCCCCGAGGTCAGAACACACCATATTCTGATCTTGCCAATTACTGCTTATTTCAGGACACGAAAATGCTCCTCTCTTATTAAATTTATTAAGAATGAACTGGCTGGTTCCACTGTAAGGAATCTGACTTTAGCCCACCTAGTTGAGAGAGACTCTGTCTCCTTCCTCTTTCCCCACCTGGCTGACCCCTAGCTCACCCTGAGTGGTAGCTTGCTCAGGTGCGGCCACCCTGTGGGAAAGGCTGTGCCAGTGGGGGCCCGGGGCATCTGGGGAGGTCCTTCCAGGCAGAAATATGACCAGCTGTCACATTTATGCATGGTCTCATATATGATCTGAGGACCACCTTCATCAGTATCCCCCAGAAAGCTGTGAAAATGCAAATTCCTGGGCCCCATCCCACTCCAACTAAATTGGACTATCTGGGAGTGGCCTCTCAGAACCTTTATTGTAAGCAAGCTCCCCAGGTATTTCTTATGCAAATTTGAGTTTGAGAACTACTCTGTCACCACATTAGGAATTCACTACATGCTTGTTGAATGAATAAAGGGCAACTAATTCCTGCCAAGGTACTAACCATTCCCTCCCCATAAATGGGGAACTCTTGAATATTCCAAAAGTAAAGTTAAAAATGGCAGAACTTTGGCTGTGAACTATAAGGGTGGCAGCTCTGTCCACATCCCCTCAAATTGCCACTTAGGCCCTCTACGCAGAGGCCTACGATCCATGCAGAGAGACACCTGGTGTCTCTGGTGGTAAATTACCTGGTGGTAAATGCTAACCATTTTCTCATCGCCTACCAGGTCTCACCAGGCACTTTATAAACGTTATGTCAATTTTCACATCATTGTGCACAGTGCAATCCCCAACTTCCAGACAGGGAAACTGCAGCTCAGAAAGGTTAAGGAATTTGCCTCCTCATATGGCTGCTAAGTGTCAAAGCACAGATTCAGGCCCAGTCACTCAGGCCCAAAGTCTGCATGGGCCTGTCACACCCACTAAAAGCCATTTCATAAATTCCAAATGGTGTCAGAGAATCATGAACTCTCAGGACGAGCAAGGACCTCCAGGTTTATCTAGTCCAACCTGAAGCTCCCAGATGTGTTTTGTCTGGCCTGCTTAGTGTTTTTAAGAAAATTGAATTAGTCAACGTTTAAAACTCTGGAGACTTTACATTAAAACTCAGACTTTTCCTCTTGAGAAAGCAGAAGATTTTATAATTCCTGGGTCTGGTAATGGTTAACTGTACAGATATTGGGATCCACATACCTGGGTTTCAGTCTTGGCTCTAGGCCTTATTGGGTGTGTGACCTTGGATAAGTTACTTAACGTCTCTGAGCCTCTTTCCCTCAATGTAAAGTAGATATAATAATAGCGTCTACCTCACAGGCTGTTTTGAACATGGAATGAAAGATTTATGCTCAGTGCTAAGTACTTGTTCTTAATAAATATTAGTCAGTATAAGTTTAGAGAAGGCAGGCCTTGAGCATGGCAACATACCTAGTACATGACAGAGCCAAGACTCACACCCAGCTTCCAGATCCCAATCCCCAAGCTGCTTTCACTGCATCATTCTACCATCCACCCCCCCAACCCCCAACTCTACCACTCCCCCCATGAAACACCCAGTCATCATGCAGGCAATGAGGAAATCTGAGTTTTCCAAATGTCTTACACAGCACTAGCCAGAGACATCATTTTGCCTCAAGTGGTCATGGTATAAAGAACACTAACTTGAGATCCAGATTGTAGTCTCAACTGGCTTACTGAACCCTAGCAAGTCACTTATCCTCACTGGGCCTCAGTTTCCTCATCTGTAAGATGGGAAATACCTGTGTTATGGGCTACATTGTGTCCCCCTAAAATTCATAGTCCCAGCCCCCAGTACTTCAGAATGTAAGCATATTAGGAGATACGGTTTTTAAAGAGGTGATTGAGTTAAAATGAGGCCATTGGGGTAGAGCCCTACTCCAATATGACTAGTGTCTTAGAAGAGGAGGAAGAGACACCAGGGGCCCATGTGCACAGAAGACAGCCATCTGTAAGCAGAAGAGAGAGGCCTCAGAGGAAACCAGCCCTGTTGGCCCCTTGATCTTGGACTTCCAGCCTCCAGAACTGTAATAAAACCAGTTTCTGCTGTTTAAGCTACTCAGTCTGTGGTATCTTGTTATGGCAGCCCTAGCAGACTCATACAATTTGTTCTACAGAAGAATCATTGAAGAGCCTGGTCCATAGTAGGTATCTGACAATGGTTAGCTTTTGTCCCTACACGATAGGAGTAGAGGGCGTAGGCTCTCCCTGACAGAGACGTTATTGCTCCCTGAGGCTGCCCGTGGAGCTAGCCTTCTCTGCTGACGGAGTCCGCCTGCCAAGCACCTGGAATGCACGCATCGTCTGGGCAGAACACCCTCTGCCTTGGACAAGGCTGGAAAGATAACGAACAATAGGTTTGTCAACTCTCGTTCAAGCCCCCACCCTCCTGTTTGCACTTGTCATGACAACAAAACCTTTCTTCATGTCAACATCTTTCGTAACATGCCTCAGTCTCTAAACACCAGCTCCACCGCCATGCCGTCCTTTAAGATTACTTCTTAACAACATCTAGCGGGCTCCTTGGACTCATCAGTAAAATGTCCCTCAAAGTAGAATGGATTATTCATAGGACATATTCATGGCCTTTCACACCCCTAGTGTGCTGATTTTGCTAATGCTAGGGGATCTACTTTTCCATATCTGGCTTCCTTGACCTAGTCTTGGCCTTGCCTCACTGGTGTCTTGTAATTCATCGGCTCCTCATCTGATCTTTTGAAATTTATCTGAACCTCCAGCCCATGAAGGGAAAAAAGATATTCATATTTTTTCTTGGCATCACCGTGTATCTTCACCTGTGTCTGTCAAATTGTTTAAAGCAGATATTCATTCAGCTCTAAAATACTATACAGTACTCTTCAAAAAGCAATAGACATTGATATCTTTTGTTTCTGAGAACACTACACTCATTCATCTATTGTAGAGTAACCCCTGTGACTCAATATTACTATAGTGTGATGTTGTTTTGTGCTATTTTAAACAACTCAAAGAGCTTTTGAAATTAAAAAAGCAATAGATACATCCTCCATTATGTAGAACTGCTCTGTCCACCAGCCACATGTGGCTAATCTGAATTAAGAGGTGCTATACATATAAAATACACAACAGATTTCAAAGATTTAGTATGAATAATAAGAATGTAAAATATATCATAAATTTTTTATATTGATTATACCTTGAAATGATAATATTTTAGATATATTGAGTTCAATAAAATATATTCAGTTAATTTAACACATTTCTTTTTACTCTTTTAATATGACTCCTAGAACATTTAAAATTACATGTGCAGCTCATGTTCTATTTCTATTGGGCAGTATTGATAAAGAAGAAAAATTGAGGACAAGAATAGTTTTAAATGACTTCCCGTACGTTCCATGGAGCATCAGAACTAAAACCAATGTCTGACAGCCTGGGCGGGACCACCCACCAGAGGAGTATAATCATGTGAAATAAGAATGGCACCATTTGACATGATTCTATGCAAACATCTCTCCAACACTGAGATCTCCATTCATCACTTTGTGTCCCCTGAGAAGGAAGCGTGTGGAGATGAGGTCAGCCCACGGGGTGAACAGAAAGCCATAATCCTACATGTGTCTTGAAGGGTAAATCGGATGACCTAAGAATTTTCCATCCCTGATGTCTAGAGCAGTCATAAGAGGATTCTTTACTCCCACCACCACATCAGAACATTTATGACTAAGAAAAATAGTGAGAGACTCATATGACAAATATTTTCACTGTTATCTCTTCTTCATCAGCAGCAGTTGTGGTTGCTCAACAAATCCCCAAATGATGTCATCGAAGGTACTGAAAGAATCATTATCTTGCATAAGGACTCACCTGGCTATGTGCATTGCATCTAAGTGACAATATGAGGCAAAGATAGGGCACCTTAACTGATTTTGTCTCAGCTTTGAAGAAGGAAAAGCCATGTATAACAACAATGAGCATCCAGTGTGGCAAACTGAACTGAGTTTGGGGACCAAGCTCCCAGCAGAAAGGTCCTCATCTCACCCAGCTCTTGCCCGTGCCCTTAAACCCTCAATGTAGTCAGAGCCATTCAGGGAAGACTCCTGGCTCACCCTCTTACAGAGTCTAAAATACCTTCCTTATTTGGAGGTCACTGCAGGACAGGCAGGAACCTTGATGTAAGAATAAAACAAAAACAGGTCTGGGGATGGCTTAAAGAGCTATCAGTTAAGTTCACAGGAAACTCATCAGGTTCTTTCCAGAGTTTATTTATTCTTACTTTACATATGACTATAACAAAGCAATTTATCAGTTTCAGTAGAAACAAGGGGGAAGGAAAAAAAAAAAGAGGGAAGTACTTCCAGACAGACTTCAAAAAAGATATCAAAACCCAAGAAAGGGAAAGATGATGAAAAATACAGAAAGCATAGCCACGTATAGCTGGTCGGGATACCTTTGCAAGTTTCAATATAGTATTTATAACACCAAGATAAAAGAGTAGCTGTGATAATTCATTATGTTTAAAAATGATATTCACGGGTGTTAATAATTTGTTCCCTGTTTCTGCTTTCCAAGACATATAGATATGATACTTAGAAATACTTTGATTAATTCTTCTAAAATGTTTAATCCTTGGCAGGGATGAGCTTCAGTTATCCTGCATTCCTCCAGCAATACCCCACAAAAGAGGCTTTGTTAGAGAGAGAATACTAACGACGCTCAGGGAACATATGTCTCCGTAATCCCCGGACAGAAGTCAGTTGTCCCACCCTCAGAAAGGGGCCCTGAACAAACCTCCCTGTGCTCAGAGCGTGTCATTTGTTTGGTGGCCACGTGGGCCAGCATCCTGGCAAAGGGCTGTGCTCAGAGCAGGGGCAGGGTGCTGGCTTCCTGCACCCTCTCCTCTCCCGGAGCAGATGGGCCAACCCTCAGGGAAAGGAAGCTCTTCTGAGATTCGCCTGTCTTCATTCTTCCCAAATGGGCTTTGCTATAAAAAGCAAATTAAACAGCCATTGTTCCTTTCCTCCATGAAGCTGGCAGACCAACATCCTGCCTTGTACCAAAGGCTCCCGGATGTTCGCTGCCGGCCTGCTGACGCCTACTGCTGCTCAAAGCAGTAAGAAAAAACGCGCCTTCCACTTGGGAACAGAATATACCTTAAGTTCTGAGCCTTCCTTTTCGTTGGGTCCTTTTTTACAATGACATCTAATACACAGCAGGAAAGGGCTTTCTTTTTAACTCTGGCATTCTTCTGTGCCTGGAGAAGCCCTCCCACGGGCTTTACAAATAGGCTTAGAGATCCTGGAAGACTGGCCCTTACATCTTCCCCTACCTGCGAACCTGGGATTGTTCTCCGTGAAGGACTTATTTATTTCAGTGTTTTCAGGAGTCCTTCTAAAATACTAAGGAGTCAAAGAGGTAAGTATGTGAGGTGATGGATGCCTTAACTAACTTGATCGTGGTAAATATTTCACAATGTATACGTATATTAAATCATCAGGTTGTACCCTTTAAATATATACAGCTTTGTCAATTAGACCTCAGTAAAGCTGGAAATAATAAATAAAATGTAATCACCCCCCCCATTCTAAACTGGAAAACATAAAATACTTTCTAAAAAGACAAACAACTGAGAGATAATAAAAATGTACTAAGTACCTACAAAATGAGGCCCTGAGTGGGGGGAAAAGGAAGTAAAACACATCCTGTCTTCAAGCAGCTTTTGGACTCTGCAGAGAGAAGAAAAATTGGAAAGGAGAGAGAAAGAGGGAGAGAGGAAGGAAATTGGAAAAGAGAGAGAGAAGGGAAGCAGCCCGTATTTCTCATATCATAGCATTGATCACACGAGTATAATTGCTGATATAATACTCTCCCTCCCCTTACTATATCCACTCCAGGATCTACTTTTTAGACGTCTATTTTCTATATCAACTTTGCTTCAAATTCGCTTTTCACCGAAGTCTAACATTTATCAGCAACTCACTGAAGCTATGACATCCTAAAGTGACCCACAGGGCCAGTCGTCATTGAACAGCATTTCTGAGGCTTCTTCATGGACCGTCCAAAGATAACTGGGCGCTGGCTGAGGTCGTGGGACTGGGCAGTGCCATTTCACTGGATAAACTGAGATCCCTCTTTTCATACTTTTATATGATCCTAGGAGAGCCATTAACCGTGGATCTCTCTAGCTGATGTAATGAATAACTTACAACAAACAACTCAAACATCCAATTCATTACACACTTCAGGAATCCAGAGGCAGAGTCAACATTTCCAATAAACCTTGGGGGAGCTCCAGACACAAGGTGCTGAAGAGGGACAGTTCTATGAAAGGGAGTCCCAGGAGGAAAAATGTGTCTGAACAGCAGGGTTTGGGCCAAAGGCTCAAATTATTTACTCTTCCATCTTTGAAAGTGAAGGCTAGAAATAGGTATTTGAAAAACCAATTTCTGAAAAGCCAACTGTACCATTGGGACATGTCATGCTTAACTAGTTCTCTAAACCATTACTAAACTTGGGGGTCTGTGAGGTTTCCAACGTCAGCTCTCACATTAAGATGTTCAAAATAAAACCTTTGTACGTGTTTCCTGAACAGCTTCTCTCCACGTGGTCAAGTGGACTTGTTCTCAGAAAGGAGAGACATTTCTGGTAAATAAAGGACCAAAAGAGGAAGTGAGCCCGTGACAACTGAGCAGTGCGTGGATGGTGTGAAAGGACGAGAAAGGTTCCGTGCGGATGGGGCTCATGCTCCTCCAGACAGAGCTTCATCATGCTGGGCTTCTCTCCCTCAGCCCCCCAGCTGTGAGAGTCCTGCATGCGGTCACCAGCCAGGACCTCTGACTGCAGGGGCTCATTTTCAGGCGCGTGGCCTCTCTCTGAGGCTGTGAACATTGCAGGAGATGCAAACTGTACTAGATTCCTATGGCTGCAGTGACCAATTGCCACAAACTTAGTGGCTTAAACAATATAATTTATTATCTTTCGGTTCTGGTGGTCAGAAGTCTGACACGATCTCACCAGGCTAAATCAAGATGTCAGCAGGGCTGTATTCCTTCTGGAGGCTCTAGCAGAGAATCAGCTTCCTTATATTTTCCAGCTTCTAGAAGCTGCCCACACGCCTTGGCTTATGGTCCCTTCCTCCATCTTCAAAGCCAGCAAGGGCAGATTGAGTCCTTCTCATGTCAAATCATTCTGACCTAGTCTTTTGCCTCCTTCTTCCACTTTTAAGGACCTTGTGTTGACATAGGGCCCACCCAGATAATCCAGGGTAATCTCTCTATTTTAAGATCAGCTGGTTAACAACATTAATTCCATCTGCAACTTTAATTCCCCTTTGCCATAGAACATAACACTCACAGATTCCAGGGATTAGGATGTAGACATCTTTGGGGAGCCATCATTCCGCCTGCCACACAAGCAACCCCAAATGGAAAGGATGTAAAGTGGAGAAACATGTCATCTAGGTTAGCACACGTGAAGATATCGTGAAAACGCCAGGCAATAAATGTGAAACAATAGGTAAAAAGTGAAGAAACAAACAACATCAATGATTCAGGGCCAGAAGCTCACATGTGTCAGAAGAGGTAATTAATGAAATTAAAGCAGGATGAAGCAGCTCAGGAGACTTTTGATCAATGAGAACTGGTAGGAACCTCAAGAAGTCCTATGACTACCATGACCGAGCGCTCATACAGTAGCTCAGGCTGCAACATTTTCACAGTGAAATGTTTTGTGGCAACAGTTGAAGATATTAAAAGATGCAAACCAACACTAAGCAAGTTGTCAACCACTGGCGCATATCACACTGCCTTTAAAAGTGTCCATGGGTTTCACACTATCTGCTTGTTACCCATCCTCACTCCCTTCAACTCTGAGTCACCGTTCAAAAGACAGTCCTGACAGCTCAGGAGGCAAACTTTTCTCACATGTCCCAGTAAAAACATGATTTCCTTTTTGTTTGGCAAGAGCTTGCACCAGCAAATTGTATCCCCACTACCCTGTGTGTCAAACTGGATGTTGAAAATCTGACAAACATCTGGTACCCAATCGGGTAACAGTGCACAGCGGACATTCTTGAGAAGGGTTTGAGGGACACCAGTGTATCTTTGCACACTGATTGAGGCCCAAGGACCTCTGAAGTGCCAAGTCAAACCTTCTCTCATTTCACCCTCCCAGCAACTGTTGAGGTAGGGAGTACTACCAAACCTGTTGGGCCGATAAGGGAAATTCAAGTTCCGGGAGAACTGAGGTGGAAGCTGGGTCTGTCCTAACCCTAAATGAGAGTTTTTCTACCATGTTTGCCACTCATCTAATCATCGCTGATGGCTCTGCTATTCCTACAACATTATAGAGAAGATGGATTTCCTGTTGTCGTATTATAAACAGTATGTACATGATCTAGATATGCAAGCTAGTGTCAGTAAACATATCTTTCTGTCACTTCTCTAAATTTTCCCAAACCCCGAATTTCATTATTTTTAGTTTTTCTATGAAATATCATATTATTAAAACGCTTTGTTTCTCTGCGTCTGTCTCTCTGTCTCTGCCTCTGTTTCTCTCTGTTTCTGTGTCACTGTCTCTCTCCATCTTTTTCTCTCTTTCTCTTTCTGTCTCTCTCACTACCCCTTCCCTTCCTTTAGAAATTCACTCCAATGTATCACACCCATTTTTTGTGGTCAGGAAAAGACAAGTTCTCTTCCATTGTAGATTTTTTGGGTACTTCCTCATCTTAAACCGCCTCATTAATTTTGCTCCATCTCTCTCTAGCCAAACAATCTCAGGTTTAATGCACTTCCCTTTCCTAATATGACTTACGGCTCTGTTCTTAGTCTCTTCAAACCATTGGTCACCTACCCATCAATTCAAGGCCCCCAGGTATTTCTGCCCTGCTGAGTTATGCCTTTTCCTTCTTCATTTGTTCATCTCATCCCCATTTTTAACATTCTATCCAAAGTGTTCTTGTGGGAAGATTTTTTACCCCAGACGCCCACCCACTCCCCTCCTCCACTTCCCCATCTGGTAAACTCCTCTCATCTTGCAAAATTTCCATCTGTCCTGCAACATTGTCCTAACTGCTCTGTTTTAATAAATACGTACTCTAAGGTGGTGGAGTATGTGAATAATACCAGGTAGCAGTTTTTTAAAATAAGATCCAGAGAAATGGTCTGACATTATAATTCATGAATGTAAATTTATGCAAGAAGGGGGGTGTGTTCATCAATGGAGAACCCTCCCATCTTCCTCAGAGGGGATTTTACTGTCAAAGGAAAGAGAACAAGTCTTATCAAGATACTCAATCCATTCATTTCACTCAGCCGCAGAGGTTTGTAACACCTCTCCTGTGAGAGTTTTTGCAAAGGAGGAGCTTTGTTCAAAAGGCTTCTGTGCTAGAAAAAGCCCCAAGGTTCAGAAGAGCAATTAAAAGAAGCTGTGTTGCTGAGGCAAGGCAAGAAGAGGACGGAACTCATCCTTTTCCCTGGTGAGGCAGACAGGCGAGGGAGGAAAGAGTTTTGTTAAGATCAGAGGAACTGGGAGGCAGTGCCTGACTAGTGTCGAAATCTCAGGTTGTCTTTCTGTATAGAGGGAAGGGAGACCAACACAGAGAGTCTTGCCCCAAAGCTTGCTTTAAACTGAAGTGTTTTACCCCATTGTCTGGCTGCAAGCTTTCAATTTGAGAAGATATCAAAAGGGATTACTGTCCAGAAAGGCAAAACTATTTTGTTTCCATCTTTCAATGCTTGGGGAAAATACCAAATGGAGAAACTGGAGCAGAAAAGAAAGTTGATTTCTTGAACCAGAACCCAGCAGAGGCAAGCACTTCCTTCAACACTTGGGGACCAGCTCTCTGAGAAGAATGGGCAGCCCTAAAGTGTTCAGGGCTGCACAGAAATTATAGGATTTTCATTATACCCAAGAGGAGAATAACTGTCATTTATTTAGCAATTATGATGTCCCAGGCATGATTCATAGCTCTCAAAATTACTGTAATCCTGTAGGAAAAGTGTTTTTATACCCGTTTTACAGTTGTGGAAACTAAGGTTTTACCAACTCGTAAGTTGGGAGAGCCAGAACTCAAAACCAACTCGACCCGATTCCAAGGCTGATGTTCTTTCAGTCTTTGAGGGAAGTAGAGGGGCATATATCCAACAGGATTTCCAACAGGAAGATTTCCAACAGGAAGCCCGCTTGTTCCTACCTTTAGGAATTAATGTGAATGACAGTCCCAATGCACATGCTTTGCTCCATAGTCCCTCTGAAGACTGATATTATTGAACCATTTTTCTTGATGTTTAGACACTAAATGCAGATATTTCAACATTATTAATACTCAGAATGAAAACGTCAACTGCTACACAGAAGAAAGGATTCTTCAAGAGATGGATGCTAAACTGACAATTTCTGACAAGACTTTTGAAAATCACTTGTATCCATGGTTAGCTGCTCTTCAGAATCACCTGGGGAGCTTTTTAAAATAAATGCCCAGCTCCGTGCCTAGGGATTCTGTTCAGTGGGTCTGGGGCAGGGCTCAGCAATCCGTACTCTAAAAAAAAAATTGCTCAGATCATTTTGATCTACAGCCAGGGCTGGTACCCGCAGAAGCATGATAAAAGCAGACTTCAGATTTCCTTCCATTCTGTCACTTGCAAATGCAATCACAATGCAATCAGCGAGAGTCGTAAATCCCTAATCCAGAAACTCTTCCACAGCAGCACAAAGCAATCACAGAATAGTTTTTTAAATATGAAGGCCAACGCTAAGCATAACTGGAGCAGGAAACCACCAGATGTGAATATATTAAGCTTTATTTTAAGAGCTGGCAATGGGAAATTGTTTAAATACTCGGGAGAGAGCCGGGAGCTGACAGATGGTGAGCAGCGGCACCGAGGAGGAAGGCAGCCTGGTCTAGCAAGCTCCACCTTAATCCCACCCCACCTCGCTGGTCACCGTCGTGGGAGATGCTGTATTCTGTCTTTGGCGTGACTACTCTCTGGCTGTACCTGAACCACTCTCATTTTAATTCAAATTGGTCCTTTTAAATAGACAAGGTCCAAAATGCTATCATTTTTAGAACTATCATTTCAAAGTAATACTCCAAAACGTATTATGCATTTGTCCCATATGCAGAAACTCATCATCATCCCTAGCATCACCAATTTTCATAAAACGCATGAGTTTTAAACCCAAATGCAGACTGTGGGAGAAGAGTGGAAGCATCTCCCATGGGCCGTGCAATGTTGGGAAGAACTGCACATCGTTCCTGTTATCTTTGCTTAGTCTGAGGACTGTGTTTCGACATCAGGGATACCCTAAAACTAGATCTGCACCTGCCTGCTACAAAGCACTGTGCTCTGGGATCCACTAGGTTAGTTCCCAAGGTCTTTTGATGTCTTTCAGTAGTGCTGCCTTAAAAGTTTGGGGTATACATTTTGGGTTCACAGACAGCAAAAGAGCTTCCAGAAAGCAGGGTTGGCTATAAGCTTAGAGGGTCATGTAAACTCAATGGATAAGACTCTGGAAGCATCTGTGCAGCACACTCTCAACAGCCCTTTCCTCTCAATGCTGCTCTCTGAGGGTAAAGCAGCCCAACCAGCTACCTGAGCAGAATGGTGAAGGAAACTTCTCAAAGAAAGTAAGACTCTCTGAGGTAAGGTGGGAAGGATGGGTAAGAATTAATCTGATAAAATTGAGGTAGGGAGAGAGAACAGTGTGTGAGAAGGAACATGGTCCGTTCCAGGTGATGTAAGTTCAGTGAGACCAAAATGTAGAGTGACACTGCAAGAAAATCCCAGGAGGTAGAGCCGAGGCTGGGCAGGCAGGCCTCAGCTGATTGAAGTGGGCTTGTAAAGCATGGTGAGCAGTTTAGACTTCATTCTAGAAGCAGTAGGGTATAGTTGAAGAGTTTAAAGCCAGGAAGTGATATGAACATTTGTTCATATCAGGAGACTGGACTGGAAGCGGGTATTACCATAAGAGGAGGCCAGTTAGGAGGCCAGGCAGGAGAGAATGGTAGGCAGGATGAAAATACAATGCAGATGGAGAGAAATCAGTATATTCTACAGGAAGCATTGTTAGCAGGACTTGAGGCTTATTTTGATTGAGGGGCAGGGGAGGTAAGAGGTAGATGGGGAGAGAGAGAAAGCATCAAGATAGCTCCCGTGCCATTTATTGAGAGTGGGGAGATTCTGAGACCATTTTGGACTTGCTGAATTTGAGGCACCTGTGACACATCCAAGTGGAGGTATCAAGTAGGCAACTGACTAACAAACCTTGAGCTCCTTCAGGCCATTTCCCTTCTCCCCATAAGGCCAAACCACCAGTTAATTCGGCTTTCCTACCCTCTCTTTATGTGTCTCCCCAAGTGACATATAACCATCACTGAAAATTCTCTAGGAAGAAAGAACGCAACAAGACAAATGCCCAGTGGTGTGTTGGTAAATATTTACAAATGCTTATTCCTCCCACTCCCAAGAAAGCCCTGATTTGTAGCATTTGCCGAATTCCATAGTGTAAATATTCTCATTATGGCCAAGTTCAAGACACTGATATGACACCTCTGAATGTGGAGTTGGGAGAGATGTGCAGAATCAGTTTCCACAAGCCAGTGCAAGCCAGTTCTAGCACACTGCTGTACATACCCATCAAAACCAAAATAAATCAAAACTGAAATAAATAAATAAATAGCCCTAGGACAGAGTCCAAACCACGCTGGCCCATCTGGCCAACCCCAAGTGACCTCCACTCTTGAAGACCTGTTTCCTACAAAGATCCTAAAGAAAAACAATTCTGTTTGGTGCCTGGGATGATCAGAGACTTTATCGGAAACTTGAGATGAACCCATAGTTGGTTCCCTATTTCTAAAACAGGGATTAGCACATTATAGCCCTCAGGCCAGATTTGGCCAGCTGCCTACCTTTTTAAGGTCTGCCACCTAAAAATACTTTTTACATTTTTAAATAGTGGCATTTTAAATAGTTATATAGGCACCTACATAATAGTCTTCATTTTGACTCTTGTCGCACAGTCCCCAAAGCCTACAATATTTACCACCTGGCCCTTGAAGAAAAAGTCTGCTAACTCCTGCTCTAAAGGTCCTGAAGACAAAGCCAATTCTGCCTCCTACACTGTTTTCAGCAGAGCAGCAAGTATTTTTCCCTTCCTCACCCAGGCCATCTCCCACCCCCTGATAGGGCAGGGCCCACAACGAAGTCAGGAGACCACATCTAACTGGTCTCATTTCTCTCAAGCTCCACAGCCACCTGCTCCATCTGAGGCTAGTCCTGGGGTCTCTGGCTGCTCCCTCCACTGCTGGGTTTGGCTGAAGCTCCAAACCACAGGATGTGAGCACTGACTTCCCCAGGAGCTGGGCTACGCAACCTGCAAGTGCAGGGCTGAAATTCCCACAGGCAAACATTGACCTATGGAAGACAAAGATAGAAGAGAGCCAATGAATAAATTGCCTCTCCATTCCTCCCTCCAACGGACTATGCTGAATGTGATATTTCTGCGTAACCTGTCCAGAATCATCCCATGTAGCCAAGCAACTAGCTGTGTCCCTTATAAAGTAGCAGCCAGTTCAGTAAGGCACCTTCTCTGCCCCATTCCTTTTTTTCCTCATCCTGGTCACCCTGGGATCGCACTTCTTAATAAAGTATTAGCCCTTAAGCTGTGCTAGGCTCTTTTTTCTAGGGATCCTGGCTAAGAAATCAGATGATAAGGCATTACCTTTGACAATCTAACTCTGTTCCTACACAAAAAATAGGTCATCATGCCATACTTCCTGAATAACCTCAAATGGCATAAAAGTTTTTTAAAAAGTCATGAAAGGAGCTATTCAAAAAACTACAGAAGACCAAAGTATGATGCCATTTGTTTGTGTGTGAGGAAGATCAGCCCTGAGCTAACATCTGTTGCCAATCCTCCTCTTTTTGCTGAGGAAGACTGGCCCTGGGCTAACATCCAGGCCCATCTTCCTCTACTTTATAGGGGATGCCGCCACAGCATGGCTTGACAAGCGGTGTGTTGGTCTGTGCCCAGGATCTGAACCTGTGAACCCCAGGCCACAGAAGTGGAGTGTGCGAACTTAACTGCTTTGCCACCAGGCTGGCCCCAGTATGATGCCATTTTTAAAGCCATAAGATACATTCGTTAGAAAAGAAAGACCTGGGGCCAGCCCTGTGGCCTCGTAGTTAAGTTCAGCATGCTCTGCTTCAGTGGCCCAGGTTTGGTTCCTGGGCATGGACCTACACCACTTGATGGCAGCCATGCTGTGGCAGAGACCTACATACAAGATAGAGAAAGATTGGCACAGATGTTAGCTCAGGGCTAATCTTCTTCAAGCAAAAAAAAAAAAAGAGGAAGATTGGCAACAGATGTTAGCTTAGGGAGAATCTTCCTCAGGGGGAAAAAAAAAAGAAGAAAGACCTAAAAAGTGAAGTACTAAAAAAAAAAATTGTGACAACTAAAAGACAATGATGAGAGACAATGAGCCAAGGAAAGAGACTAGTTCAGGGAAATGCCTCAGTGGAGAACAAGAAACACTCATGGGTCAGCTACTTGAGCTGCAATCCGACCTCAAGGTGAGGCCCGAGCAAACCAGCCAGCATGAATCTTACTTCTTTATTGACCAGGGAAACTGAGGAAGAAGCTTTATCTGGGACAGAAATGAAAGGAAAATAAAAACCCAGAAATCAACTGCAGAAATGTGGTGAATGTGTGAAAGGGCGTCAAGTGGATTATGGGTAATGTGACTGTGCCCATGTCTCTATAACTTACCCACACATCTGCTGTTTTGTCCTAAGAATCCCTCTGGTCACGACTGCCTTGCCTCCTCATGGATCTGTGCTGGGCTTAAGAGACACAACCTAAGAAGGATGCCATACTTTGGAGGATGAGAGATCTCGTCAATAGATTCTTGAGGGTGGGATGGGTTTCTGCCTATTCTGCCTATTTTCCATCAAGTGTTAATTGTTTTCCTTGAGCCGAGATGAAGGGTCCTAAAACTCAATTCATGCTCCACATCCAAGAGCATCTCTAAACTAGGTGTATCAGCAGCAATGTGTCAGTACGCGCACATCGTGCCTGGCAAGGTGGACACACAATAAATATTGTTCAGAAAATGATTGAATGTATGGCCAGTCTTTGAATGCCTATTTGTTTTTTTCCAGGGTGGGAAACACGGAAGCCTCTGGTTTTGTATACCCAAGCCAAATGGATTTCAATGGCTTTTCCAGAGAATCAAATGATTTCTTCCCTTGAGAAAAGAGTGATGAATAGGCTCACATATTACCTCACTCTAGCACATGGTTTAAAATCCTGCCATTTGGGCTAAGAAGTTGAAAAATATCTGAGGCAGGAGACTCCTTGCCTGCCTCACTGCCTGGATAACCATTTGATAGGTTTCAAGAAGTAAGTGAAACAAGGTTTCTAAGGCATTTAGCACAATGTCTGGCGCACAGGAGAGTTAAATAAATGTTCATCATAGTGGGAGATTTTACTATTATCATTGTTGCTGTGGTTGTTACTTACGCGTTAACTACGCAGGCGCAATAGTTAAGTTAGCCCTCCCATCTCAGCCTTTTGATGAGTTCCAGCTAAATGAAAAGTCATATAGTAATCCTTCATCCAGACCTGCAGAGGCTTTCCTGAGATGATTTCCAAACACAGTTACACAGTTTAAGCTTTTAAAAATGTGGAGGATTTAGGAGGGCTTTCTATGCAACAAAAACATTTAGGATTTTACCGGAACAAAAAAATAAATAAATAAACTTCCCTGAGCCCAGTACAGGGCTGAACTTTCCTAGAGAACACTGAACATTTGGCCATGAGTTTGCACACCTAGAATTCAGGAAGGAAAGACACTCCATCGAGCCTAATCCTCCCTCCTCCTGCAGTGTGCACCACCCCCTCCAAGAGGGTTGAGTCTTGCTGCTCACAGACTCTCGTGATCCCACCACACCCGAATTTCCTTCGCCCAAACTGCTCCTGGCTTCAAAGAATATTCTAAAACCTTGCAGAGGGAGATTAAGTAGGGCCCTGACCCTTTGGTCTTATTTACATGAGCTGCCTACTGGCTAAGTATGTGGCATTTGGAAACCATAATGGCCACCAATATCTGGGCACAGAGTAGCTATTTTCAAATATTGCCTTCTCACTTGACCAGTGAATACTCGCTATACTACAGGATAGTGTACCTATAGGTTGATATATTTGATACAAGTTCAGGTGAAGCCAGATGAATTCCACTACAGATTCTTTTTTTTTATATTTAAAATTATTATTCAATGTATTAAAGTTACAAATGAAAAAAATTCAACCAACAACAGGTTCACCTTACAAATCCTATTCTGTCTGTAAGTTCAGCAAATTTTAGCTATCACCTTTCAAGGGGCCTTTGGTTAGTATTTGGGAATATTACCGCAGATCTTTAAGGCAGGATACACAGGTATTCTCCTACAGTGCCTTTTCTGAAAGGAAAAGGGATTTCCTCTGCAGGTTCATTCTTCCTCCAGCTATCTTGCTGAGACTGCAGAAAAGAAAGCAAACAGGTAGCTGCCCACTCGAGCCTAAAATGAGAATCTTTTGCTGTTGCCATTTGCTCTTTCTAGCAAACACACACACATAGTCACAGAGCCCCCACTGGCCTCAGGCCTCCATTGACATCTGAGAGCAGTAATACTATCTTATGTAGACTCTAGACTGTGCTATTGCCTTTAAGAGTCCACTGAACCAGAGAATTCTCTCACGCCTCTGACTCTGCAATGTTATTTCTTCCCCTCTTGCTTCCTTTTTTTTGAGATGAAAGAATCTTACCCAGCTGCTAATTCACCTGCTCAGAGGCACCGGTAACTTCCATACTCCAAAGAGCAACCGTCAGTCGATGGAAAAGGTGACAGGCCTCTGTGAGGGCAGAGGCCACCACAGTAGTGGCACAGCAAAGTGTCAGGGGGAGCTTCCAGGAGGAGAAAAGTTGCTCAGCATCCTTCAGTAGACTTCCTGTCCTCAGCTGCCTTTCCATGAAAGTAAAATCTGAAGCACATTCTTCATAAAGTTATTGAGAAACACAGGCAGTGTTCCAACCATTTCCTCTCACAACTTCAGGCTCCTGGCTCCCAGAGCCTGTGGCACCTCTCCTCCTTTGCACCTTGAGACTTCCCTGGGGCATCATCAGTGAGATTCAATGGTGCTATGGAAAGAGCCCTGGAGGAAGAGTCAGGAGAGCTGTTCTAACTGACCAGTACCTTTATCTCTTTGTGGCCGCAGGAAACCCTCTTTAATTTAAAGGAAACAGACTGGATGTCTCTAAGGACCTTTCCAGACCAGTGACTATTCTAACACTGAATGAAGAAGAGTGCCTTAGACTATGCTGAAGACCCAGAATGAGAGAAGGTACCTGCCCTTGGGTGCTTGACCTAGACTAAGATGGCAACACCTGGAAGAGATCAATACAGGGAAGACTATGAAATATAGAGAAGTGGTGACACCATGACAATTTCAGTCATATTCAGGATTTTAAGTCAATACTGAGGGAGCTCCAGGAAGAGTGAGTGTATCCATTTAGTCAACCTAAACTTAATTCAATAAACATAAAAGAAAGGGGAAGGGAGATGCTAAAAATTTACTCCATTATTTTCTAAAAATGTCCTAACTGTCCAATTGAGACCTGGGGGAGAAGGTTAGCACAGAGTCATGTTTGCCAAATCAGATATGCTCCCAGGCTTGGAATCTTCTGGATGAGTAGTGGGAGACCATCTCTCTGAGACCACCAGTGTTCACCACTCAGCTGATTCTTCAGAAGCGCAACAGCTGTCCATCTTCCTTCCAAGTCTGGACACAACCCCTTCCTTACCTCATGGGGCACCAGGTACTACTCAGCAGGGAAAAGACAATAGCAATAGTGTTCAAATCAGAAAGTGGGTGTTATGGACTGAATGTTTGTATCCTCCAAAGTTCATATGTTGAAGTCTTAATCCCCAATGTGATGGCATTAGGAGGTGGGACATTTGGGAGGGGATTAAGTTTGGATGAGGTCATGAGAGTGGGGTCCTCGTGATGGGACTAGTGTCCTTATAAGAAGAGACACCAGAGAAGCTGTTCTCTCTGCCTCTGTCCACCTTGGGAGGGCACAGCAAGAAGGTGGCCACCTGCAGGCTGACAAGAGGGCCCTCACCGAGAACCCAATCATGCTGGCACCCTGATCATGGACTTCCCAGCCTCAGGACTCTGAAAAATTAATGTCTGTTTATGGTATTTGGTACACCAATCTATGTTATTTTGTTATAGCAGCTCAAGCTGACTCAGACAGGGGAAATCACTAAATAAAACAGGAGTAGGTCCAAGGACCTTTGCAATGCCCTTTAAGCCCTGGCAAAACAACAGCTGCCTTGTTCTCATCCAATCTAATCTTTCAGAATTTACGTTCCTTAATTCTCCTACTTGGCCTCAATACAGACAAAGGAAGTACATGGCCTTTGTCAAATCAGGTCTTACTACTCTGCCAAGTCACAGGCCTGTCTCAAAAGCCAGAAGGCCCATGTTCCTTCAGGTAGCTATCCCATAACAGACCTGGGCATGTAGGATCCTGGCACCAGGTAGGTGGTAACTGAGTCTGTCTGGGAAGGTGGAGTTTTCTAGGGTCTCAAGAGGAGGCAATTTCTCTTCTTAGGTGTCACTTGGATTCTATAGATTGACTCTAATGTCTTTCCCCAGAATTAACACACAGACAATTGAAAGTCTGATGGAGTATGCTGTGTAATGGTTCCAGGAAGCTGCTTTTCCTACCGGGCACAAGACTGTGTCAGAACAAAGAGGGAAGAATATACTCACTCTTGGGGTTAAACTGAAATCCAACACCAGTCCTAAAGCACCTCCAAAGATGGGAACAGAATTCAGCAACTCAGAACCTCATGAGCCCTCTTTAAAGAGCCTGTGATCCAAAAAGGTTACAGATTAGGATGGGGTCATCTGAATCTACTGTAGAGTCACCCCGGCCCAGAAGCAGGTAATATACAAATGATTTGCTTGTGTCCAGAGCTAGTTTTGGACCAATCACATCAAAGTAGCTATTCTGCTGAGCACTGAGTCTGTTCTTGGCCACCTCAGCAGCTTTGGTGGTCCCACTAGTCCACTCAAGTCACCCAGAGCCAGGAATGCTGAGGCAAAGCTCAAGAGTCTAAGTGGGTGAGCAACTAAACAGAAGCAAATTACCTCTTCTGAAGGCCCAATCTTGAACAAAGCAAATTCACTTCATATAAATGAGCACTTAATTGACAAGATGGAAGACATTTCTAAATCCTTCACCATTATTGCACGAAAACGATCATGTGCCAACACCACACGGGTGCCCTAGAGAACAGGGGAAAGGCATAGTCTTTACCTACAGTTTTAGTGTGGTAAGGAAAAATGACTCTCCTGTCTGGAAGATGGGTGATCTCCACAAGTGGAAATCTGGCTGATTCCATCCTGGTAAGAAGGAGCAGATGAATGTCTGCCCTGCTGCCTTCTCTTGTTCTGAATTTTGTGATGGTGGTATTTTTTTGCAGGGGCAGGGGAGACAGAATTGGGGATTTCATATTTTTTGTTCCCCTCCAGCAACCATTTGAGAGGAGTTACAGCGCCCATTGAACTTGGGAAGGAATTTGAGAAGGTAGGACAATGGCATCAAGGGAAGTCATATGTGTGAGATGCAAAGATAGTTCTGAGAAGACTAGTGAAGTGAGTGACTCAGCTGTGCCCAGATGAAGGGAAAGGAGACAAAGCATTAGTAAGTAGCACTGAATCCCATGGGCTGGAAATTAAAAAGAGAGGGGTCAGTATTTCCTATATGAGGGATGACAAGAGTGGTCTTATTCTCTTATCTAATATCAAATTTTCTCATGCTATAATACCCTAGAACTCTCAGGCAGCAGTACAAAAAGCTTCACTTTATAAAGGTGCAATAAAGTACAGAGTCTATGAAATACCTGCTTAAGGTAACCCAGTAGAAACTCGATGCTAGAGCCAGTATAGGCCTCTACATGTCCAAGACAGTGGGATAGGAATCTGAATCATTTGCTTGGAACAGGTAGGTTTCTTAGATGTTGGTACATACTCACATGAGCAAACACCAATCAGAGTTGCCAGATAAAATACAGGACACCTTGGTACATTTGGATTCCAGATAAACAATGAATAATTTTTAGTATAAGTATATGCCAGATTTTATATGTGCCAAATATGGGACATACTTACACTAAGAAATTATTCATTGTTATCTGAAATCCAAATTTACCTGGGCATGCTGTATTTTCATTTGTGGGATCTCACAACCCTAACATCAATGGCCCTTTCCTCCCAGATCGTTGTGGTCGTCCTCCTAGAAATACTATCCCCTCTCCTTGCGTCTATTTAAATCATGCCCATCCTATAAGGCTTAGATCACACCTTGCCTACTCTAGAAGTCTTCTTCTGATTAGTCCCACCTATGCCATTGTCTCCCTGTTGTGAACACCTGTAACATATTCTGATGGGACCACACCAGCCACCTTGGGAGATGCTGCTGTGTCATTCTCAAATTGTTTCATGAGTTTTCCCTGCCTCTCTCCATAGAGGTTTCCAGCCAGTTGAGTTGGTACGATGCCTGACTCTCATTTTGTGTCCTCTGTTGCTTCCACCATGGGACCAGGCAGAATAGTCAATAACGGATGGAAAATTGTTTGCTTTAGGGCATACAGAGAAGCTGACCAGGAGAAGATTATGATATCATTTTCTCCCCAGTTTCTCCCAGGTATGAAAAAGGCAAAGGATGGAGGAGGAAGAGTCTAGAATGTTCAAAAAATGATTTGCACATAAATTAAAGATAACATTTCTGTGTGGAATAAGAAGCCACAATCAAATTGTGAATTAGGACAATTATAAGAGCAGGTGATATGTTGACCTGTAGATTTGCTTCTGTGGAAATTCCTCTCCCATGGAAAATGTATGCAAATACTGTTCTACTCCCTGGGCATTAGAGCTGGAAAGACCTTAGACATTTCCTGGGCCAAGCCATCATTGTACAGGAAAAGAAACTGAGACCAGGAGGGCAAAGTCACTTGTCCTCAGTCATATAGCCAGTTAGTGACAGTCTTCTGGTCCCCAGATCAAAGCTCCTTCAGTTGTCTCATGCCAGGGGCCAGGTTATTAGCTCTGCTCATTTTTAAAAATAACACTTGTTATCTTTTTCTCTATATAAAAAGTATTTACTTTTAGTAGGAAATCTAGAAGATATAGGAATGTGTAAAAAAATGTTAATTACCAACCCACCAGAAAAAACGGTTGTGAATATTTGATGTATTTACTGCCATGACTTTTCCTCTGCATAACAGACTATAAACTCCACAGAGGCAGGGACTGAATTAGTCTTGTTTGGCTCTATATCCTCAGCTCCTAGGACAGTATCTGACACATAAAAGGCACTTAATCCATGCTTGCTGAATAAATGACTATGTAAATATGCATATTTATGTATATGTGAATATGATTATGCTTATATCAAAAAGTTGAAGTCATACCATTATAGTTCACTTAATGTTTTTTCACTTAATATCATAGCATAAATATTTCCTCATGTCAGTAAATATTCTCCTATAACAATACTTTTATTGTTTTCTATTTTATGGTTAAATCGTTTTCTATTATATGGTTAAATCGTAATTCATTGACCCATCTCCAATCAATGCATACTTAGATCATTTCTGAACTATTTTGAATTACAGATAGTACCATGAAAAATATCTCTGGACATGAATCTCAGTGAGAATCAGCTGTGGGAAATCTAGCCTGTACCTTCACTAGTGGGAGAAGTTTGCGCAGCAGAGTCAACTGCCTGGAATCATCTTATCAGCCCATATAGGTCATTTGACTCAGCTTCCCTCACAGATCACAGGCCGCAGGTCAGAACTTCCAGTCTCTGATGGAAGGCATTAGATAATCAATTTAAATTTTATCTCTGTCATATCTCACATGAAAAAGTCATCCCATGTGGGTGAGATAAAGACATCTGAACCGAACAGCATTTTACAGTTGACTTTATCAGTCTCACTCTTAGCTGAAGAGCACCAAAATATAAGTAAATAAAATGCCCTCCTCTCCCCAAACAAGTTCAGAATATGTATTCCACTAGGAAAGTGACTTTAAATTCAAGAAAAATAGAAAGATGACCCAAATCCAAACTTAAGGAACAAATTTATTTTTCTAATGAAATCTGTGTACATAAGTTCCTTGCATTACTCATGCTTGGTGGAACATTTTTTCTGATTATTTATTACACATCCATTGACATTCAGCAAGCTATGAGTTCAAGCTGCTTCATTAATTTTCCCTGTCGCCTGAAGCAAAGCAAACCAAAGCAGATCCTTCAATGGCCAGAAGCTTCTGTTCTAAGATGCAAAAGGGATCTTCATGGTATCATTTTATGTTCTGTTCTGAGCATTAAGATAAGACAAAATGCTCTTCTTCCAGGGAAGAAGCAGGGAAAGGGGGTTCCTTTCTCACCAACATCACCTGCTCTTCTCTCCCAAGTTCAGACTCAGCTTAGTTCCTGGTCTGGGGGAAGGACATCAGATTCCAGGATTGGGCTGCTGTACAGGCAGAGAGTGTTAGCAGCCTTTCTGCTGTCAAATGCCTTGGTGTTGATATTCTGGATGTGACTTCAGACTACGTGCTGTTTCAGGATCTCTCACACACGCTGTAGCGTACATTGCTGTTTTACAAGCCAAGTCAGAGTAGGACATATAATGCTTCTCTCACAAAACCTTCTAGTAGGAATCCAACTGATGCAGAGTACCGTGGTCATTTCTGATCCCCATCTTAGATACTAATAAAAATTCAGAAGAGACCAGACTTGTACAACAAGAGCCTCAGACTGTCCAGTTGAAAAATGTAGAGATTGGACAGGATAGCAAGCATTTTTCATCTTATGAGCTAGTTCTAATTGACTGATGGTAACTTCCATCAGTTAGCACCCACTGGGGTGCTATCTGAGGACAATCAGACCTCATCCAGAGCACAGAAGAAAAAACGTTTTAGAGTCACAGAGCAATGAGGCCAGAAAGAAAATCTAACCCACTCAAACCCCAGAAAATAGGCATTTGTCTAACTCATCTTGTCACCCCAGTGGCTGACACAGGGCCTGGCACATAATGGACACTGAGTACATGTCTGAATGAATAAACAAATACTGAAAGTCTGACCACAAGGCTTCCTTTATTTTAAGATGTTACCATTGGGCACAAACAAAAGGAAATCCTCTTCCAATGGAGGAACATATTGCCAACCCTGCATAGAGATCCAAATGAACCCTAAAATCAAAGACAACTCACCAGGGACTGCTGGTGAGTCATAGGACGAGAAGAACAGTGGAGATGTTATCTCTCTTCCCCCTCACGCTCAGCCTGCAAAATGCTGAGTGTAGTCAACAGGTAGAAGCTGTCTTCCAAACCCATTGGTGACAACACTCCTGGAGTAGAACCAGCTGGGATAAATAGGAGCCTACAAAAATGATGGTGTCATCAGCCTAGACTTCCCCTTCCCACCCCTTCTTCTATTGTGGTGGATACCAACCCCATTTTAGAGAGCTAAAACATCAGATACATTCATAACCTCCTCAACAGTTAGAACTTGAGCATCTTACCCCATCTAGAGAGGTTTCCTCTTCAGTCAAACATTGTTGTGTCTATAGATGATGCCTGCAACTGCAGCCACCATCTTTTAATCAATTCTAAGGATGCAGCCAATACAGGGAGGGGGGTAGAGGAGAAAGATGGAGAAATTCCAGGTCCTCGATGATGCTGTTGAATAATAAAAGCTTGTAATGCCCTATTCAGAAAACTTTTGTTGTGTATGATTTTAAAATTGTATTATTTAAGTTAGGTATTCTGCTGCTTTCTGTCAATCTATTGGATGTGCCCAAGTTCCATGGCCATGGAAGGGCTGTGATAGGCATGACTCCAGGATCCAGTTCACCTTTTGGGGTTGGTATGAGGTCTTTGATACTAAGAGTGGGAATTTTTCCCTAGAAGCCCAGGGGAGCAATTGCTACAACCCAGGATTGACTGGAGCAGTACATTTCAGGTTATGAATGACAAAGCCAGGCTGAGGGAAGAAATAGCTCTAGAAAGGAATCATCCCTGGAAAATGGAGAAGAAATTGAAATTTACATGCTTCCCTGCTTCCTGCCTCCCAGGAAACTTTTCTTGAGGCAGTTAAAAAATAATCAAAGGTCACCAAAGGAAAACAGGTTACTTCTACTCTGTTTATAGCTTATGGGTGGTAACACTGCCAGCAACACCATTTACATTTCTATTTTCTTTTCTGATCACCATTTTTTCTAAGTGAGTATTGAACACAGTATGTCATCAGGAATTCCCATAGGCAAAAATGAAACATTTCAGTGGAGAAGAAAGCTGAATTAGGAAAAAAGGCAGTACCATCAATCTACAAAGGTTAATAGAAAGAAAAAAAGGAAAGAGAGAGAAAGAGGGAGAAAAGAAGGAAGGGAAGACTAAACAAAAGGAGGGAAGACTGAGGGGGTTGGAAAGAGTCTCTTGTCACAACAGGCATTCTAAATACTAGAGTGAAGCAAGTAATGCAAAAATAAGCCTGGTGCTCTGTCTAGTATTTATGGTTTGCCCAGAATGATGTCATCACTAAAAAGATACAAACATCCATTAGTAGGAGGCAATGTGGGATATTGGAAAGAGCCACAGACTTTGAAGAAAGAACACATAGATCTGAATCCCAGCTATGCTGGTTGCTATTTGCAAAACTTAGGCCAGAGGCCAGCAAACTATAGCTTGCAGGCCAGTCACCTGTTTTTGTAACTAAAGGTTTTTTAGGAACACAGTTGCAACCACTTGTTTATATATTGTCTATGTAGCTTTTGAGCTAAGCTGGCAGAGTTGAGTATTTGTGATAGAGACTGTATGAACTGCAAACCTAAAATATTTACTATTTTGCCCTTTAAATAACAGTTTGCCTTAGGCAATTAATTACCTAACCTCTTTTACACTCAGTTTCCCCATCTGTGAAATAAGGATTTGAGATTTACAAAAAAAAGAATCAGTGAACTTGAAGGTAGATCGGTAGAAAATTTCCAAGCTGAAGAAGAGAGAGAAAAAAGATTGAAGAAAAATAAACAGTCTCAGAGACCTGAGGAAAAGCATCAAGCAAACCAATACATCTAATGGGAATTCCAGAAGAAGAAAGAGGCAGAAATTTTTAAGAAAATAATGGTTGAAAAATTCCCAAATTTGATTTAAAAAACATTAATCTACAGATCCAAAGAGCTCAATGAACCCCAAGTAGAATGATCATAAAAAGATCCACACCCACACACATCATAGTCAAACTGCTGAAAACCAGAGAAAAAGAGAAAATCTTGAAAGAAGCAAAAGTAAATGATTCATCATTCACAAAAGAACAATAATACAATTAATGGCTGACTTCTCAACACAAACAACAGAGGCCAGAAGGTAGTGACACAACATATTTAAATTGCTAAAAGAAAAAACTGTCCACCAAGAATTTTATACCCAGCAAAACTATCCCTCAAAAAAATGAAAGCAAAATAAAGATGTTTACAAATAAACAAAAACAGAAAGAATTTCTTGCTAGCTCTCCTTCAAACTAAAATAAAATGATACAAAACAGTAACCTGAACCACAGAAAGGAATGAAGAGCACCTAAAATAGTAAATATGTAGGTAAATATAAAGAATGGACAAACATATTTTTTCTTTTAAGATTTTTATAAAAACATAAGGTTGTATGGAGCAAAAATTATAACACTGTATTGCTGGGTTTATAATATATATAAATGTACAATATGTGACAATAACAGCATGAAAAGAGGGGAAATAATGGAGCAAAATTGCTTTTTTCTATCAGAATTAAGTCAGTATTAACTTGAAGTAGATTGTACTGAGTTAAGATATCTGTTGTAATCCCTAGAGCAAGTGCTGAGAAAATAAATCTTAAAAACTGCCTACAAAATCAACAAAGGAACTAAAATGGTACACTAAAAAAATGTTTAACATGAACAATGACAATAAAGGAAGCAAAAAAGATTAACAATTAAATGAGTTCATATATGTAAAACTCTTAGAAGAGTACTGGTAGGTGGGACATGCAACCTAAATGTGGTTGTCATTGTCTTTGTTGTGGCTGCTGTTATTCAATTCTGAGAGAAAAAAGAGCTTACCTAGGAAGCTTTGATGGTAAGTCACAAGGTGTGAAAAGCCGGAAGGGGACCAGCAAGCATCTGAAGCAAACAGTGTTGCTCAGAAGGAAGCTCTATGACAACCTCAGAATTCTTAAGAAAATATAATAATCATTGGGAAATAGAGAGGGAGAGAATAGAGATGATAGGGCACTTGACCTAGAATAAACCTCAAGGTCATGGACCCGAAAGATGCCTTGGAGTTTTAGCCTAGAGAGTGGACTCGCATTAAGGTGTCAGATTCAGAAAGAGTTTTTTTTAAAGTTGTGTGAGTGGCAAGAGTCAACTGAAGCTTAAGGCTGATCATGTCAAGTTAATGAATGACGAAGAAAAAGCAGAACTCCAACCACTGCTGGTTTGTTTCTGCCTTCTAAAGAAAGGACCATTTATGGGCTTGATTATATGCTAAAAACTTTTCTCATCAATCATTGAATCTCAAAACTCAGGAAGGCAGGGGCCAGCCTGGTGGCATAGTGGTTAAGTTTGGGCATTCCGCCTCAGTGGCCTGCAGTTCACAGGTTTGAAACCCGGGCGTGGACCTACACATCACTCATCAAGGCTTGTGTGGTGGTGTCCCACATACACAATAGAGGAAGATGGGCACAGATGTTAGCTTAGGGCTAATCTTTCTCAAGCAAAAAGAGGAAGATTGGCAACAGATGTTAGCTCAGGACCAGTCTTCCTCATCAAAAAAAAAAACCACCAGGAAGGCAGAAATTAATATCTCTCACTGAACAGATTGAGAAACTGAGCCAATGAAAGGAGTTTCACTTTCCTGGGTATACACAGCAGTTAAGCAGCAAGTCAAGATTCAAGGCCTGGCTTTTTCTTCTATGCCACAGATACTCTCTGGGTCAAATAAAAGATCTTTGGTCTAAAACTGGAAATGTTTAGAGAGAGCTGAGGCTGAACAAAGTGGGTGAAGAGGCTACAAGGGAGCACTGAGTTGCCCTGCATGGGTACAGCCCTGATCTTGGTGAAGTCTACCTGACGTACAGAAAGAATCAATGTGTTAGTTTCCCATGGCTGCTGTAACAAAGTACCACAAACTGGGTGGCTTTAAACAACAAAAATTTATTCTTTCACCCCAATCCAGTATGACCTCATCTTAATTAATTCCATCTGCAAAGACCCTATTCCCAAGTCAGGTCACATTCTGAGGTTCTGGGTGGGCATGAATTTGGGGGAACATCATTCAATCCGGTACAGGCATCATCTGTAGGCAGATGAAAAAGGAGGCTTGTTGCACATTTGAGAATGCCAGAGGGAGTCTGCAAGATGCAGAAAGATCAAAACTAGAACCTGGGGAAAGTGAAGGCATTCCAGCCAGAAAGGAGGCAAAATGGACCTCTCTAAGACCTGTCCTGAGCACACAAGGAGAGAGGGCCATGGAAGCCAAAGGAGCTTTGGGATTTCAAAAGGGAGCAAGTGGCAAATGTGGCAGAAAAGCCAAGCAATAAACCCAAGCAGGCACCATTGGATGCGGCAATTAAACTCATGGATGACCTTCATCACATGGTATTGGTGGAGCAATGGGGGTGGAGGTCTGATTGCAGCAGGTTGAAGAGGAAGAGGGTGCTGAAGAGTGGGGGCAGTGAGCAAAGACTGCTCTGCAGAATTGCTTCCATAATGGATGGCTAAGGTAGGTAGGAGCTAGAAAAGGCACAGGATCAGGGATGACTTTTTATTTATTTACTATTTTGGAAAGGAGAGACACTTAACCATAGTATTATGCTGATGTAAAAGAGCTGGGCATAAAATATAGATTTCAGGGGTCAACCCCATGGGGTAGTGGGTGAATTTGGCACACTGCGCTTTGGCGGCTGGGTTTGCGGGTTTGGATCCCAGCTGTGGACCCACACCATTTGTCAGCCATGCTGTGGCGGCAACCTGCATACAAAATGGAGGCAGATTGGCACAGGTGTTACTTCAGGGCTAATCTTCCTCAGCAAAAAAAAAAAAATAAATAAATAAATTTCATAGTTTTCATATATAGATGAAGGGGAAACTGATGATTCAGGAAACTTGAGGTAGTTACCAGGGGTAAGAATTAGAACAGTTTGAGGAATAAGCCTTAGACAAAAAAGAAGGGCAGTGAATCCCCTGAGACAAAAAGTAAGAAGGAAGAATGAGTCCGCTTTAAAAGAGTGAGAGTTGTTGCAAGAGTTTAATCTGATGACCTCGCTCATAATAACAGCAGCAACAGTACTGTTTTTCATACTCGCTGTGGTGAAGGGGCCAGATCGAGTGCTGAAGCAAGCAAGAGAGGAAGCTGGCCAGGCTCACGTGCAGCGCTGCAGAAGGCCCTGCTGGGGCTGGAGAGCATGAATTTGCAGTCATATCCGCCTGCATTTCCTCCAGCTGGGCTGCTGCTAGAAGGAATTGTTCTAAGGTCCAGCGTTTGCACCCAAAAGCCACCACACAAGTACAGACTGGTTGCTGTATTATTTTAGCAGCAGCCTGTGCGAAATTGACTTCAGAGTGTTTTAAATGAGCACCTGCCAATCTAAGTGCATGGTCTGGTCAAGATGGTGCCGAAAGTTCATGGTTCATCACACCCCACTCTGCTCCGAATGCATAAAAAGGAGAGAGATAAAATATCAAAAGAGAAACCCAGTAAAACACAGCTGGGCTCAGAAAGAAGCTAAACATCTCCAAGGACTAGAAGCAGATGGAAACCAAAGCAATGGGTGGAACTGGAGCTGTGAGCCTGCTGGGTTCTGGGGCCTGAACTCGGCAGTGGTGGCTAAGAGGTCAGCTGCTCTGAATAACAGGGACTAAATGTGTTCCTGCTGGAGGCAGGGGTGGAACCAGGCTTACCACTGGATGCCACACATAGGGGCAGCTGAAAACATGGTGGCTGCCCGCTGCCTGGCTGTGACTTTATGGAAAATGGAGGCTGTAGTGCACAGAGAGGATAAGACTCAGCGCCAAGACCAGGAAGTGAATCAACTGCCCAGTGGGACTCTGGCCCTGCCACACCTCAGTGTCCCAGGGCAGGAGGGAACTCCCACCCACATAACTGCAGATGGGAACCTGGTCCCAGGTGGAGGACTCTCAAACTTGCTGAACGGAGATGAAGGGAAAACAGCAAGTGGGGGGCCTTGGCATGCCTGAGCAAGGGGACCAGAGTTGGGGAGGCAGAGAAAATAGGGGGACAGTGGCAGGAGGTGAGGTTGAGGAGCAGCCAGGGTCCACATCATGTAGGACTTGGTAGACAGTGGTGATGGGAATGTGATCCCAGCACAAATAACAACAGGATTTATTGGGAGGGAGGGAAAGGGTTTAGACAAGTTAATCATGAAGTTAATATGGAAAAAATTTTAAGCCAGGTCATCCAGGAGTATTTGAGAATGAAGAACAATTGAGGAAGATTAGCCCTACTAAATATTAAAATATAAAGCCACAAGAAATAAAAGATAATGGCACTAAATGTCCAAAAATAGATCTAATTTTTTTTTAATTTAGTATATGACAAAAATGGCACTACAAATCTGAAAAAAAGTATTTACAATTCGTGCCAAAAACAGGCTAACTTCACTAAAACTTAAAGAGGCACCAATATTCCAAGGGAAAACGAGCAAAAAATATTAACAGTTCACAACCAAGGAAATCCAAGTGGCCCTTAAATACGTGAAAAGACATTCAAAAGAAATGGAAAATAAAAACACATTGAGCTGTCATTTTTCATCTACCAGATTGGCAAAAATCAAAAACATTGGATGACATACCATATTGGTGAGCTTGCCAGTCATTTGCCTATTTTGCTCTCAGATCCATTCCCAGCTTTTCTCCGCCCTGCTAGTTTTACCACGTACCCCATCACCGAGAGGCATCTGGCAGAATGGCCTGCCAGAAGCTCACTGGTGCTCCAGCTGGGAGACCACACCCTGTGTGGTTGGGATGCTGTCTTAATAGGATGCTGTACATACTTTGAACCAGGAACCAATACACGTTCAGTTTCCGCCATGGTCAGAATACATGGGGCCCGGAGCAAACAAAAAGAAGGATGACTCCTGTCACTACACTTATGGCCCATTCACAGAATGCTTCTAGTCCTGCAACCATGGGCTCTGCCCAATTAGGAGTACTAATTCTCAAGAGAAGAATGTGTCCACCAGGGACACAACAATGGTTTCATGGAACTGGAAGTTGAGACTGCCGTTGGGCTACTTTTTCACTGAACTAATGGGCAGAGAAAGGGGTTACCATTTTGGCTGAGAAGAATAATCTCAATTACCCAGAGGAAATTGGGTTTCTGTTACACAATGGGGCAGGGAAGTCTGGGTATGGAACTGCCTGGATTCTCTCCGGAGCCTCTTAGTATTTCATGGCCAATGGTAAAAGTCAATGGAAGCCACTGCACCCATAAAGGCAGGACTATTAAGAAATCAGACATTTTGAGAGTAAAGATTCGAGTTGCTCCACCAGGTAAAGATTCTCAAACAGCCAAGTGCTGGCAGAGGACATAGGGAATATAGAATGAGTGGTGGAAGAAGAAAGTGATAAATATCAGCTACAACCTCATGGCCAGAAGACATGAAGACTGACCTGCTTTTGTACATATGCATTAACCAATTTTTTTCTTTTTCTTTCCCATCCCCTGATGGTTTTGTGTGAGGGATGCTGATGGGACTTAAGTTTACAATCAGAAGAACGACATCCAGACCTGAATGGGAGATCCTAGGCTATTGAGAAGCATATGGTGAGTGAGGAACTTTATGTGTCCCCCTTTGGGGAAAAAAGATCAAGAGTCTGAGTTGGTGCAAAGGATAGTTGCACCCTGTTAGGCAGAAGCCCGGAGTTATGGCTGTTAAATGGGAGTAGAAGGGTAAGAATGGAGTTGAGCAGCAAAAAGAGTGGGCCATGCCATTCATTTTCCTGTTTTGCTTTCAGAGCCATTCCCCATCCCTGGTCTATGTTCATAGGAAAATGCATTTCCAAAACTCTCTTGCTGAAATCAGGTTGTTTTCAGAAACGAGAGGCATTGGCACAAAAACAGGAGGGCAGAAGAAAGAGAGAAGCCAGAGTATTTCTCCCCTTCACTCTCTGCCTCAGGGGGCATCTCTATCAGCAGCTGCTTATCTACCTCCCTCCTGACAGCCCCTCCTTCCATCCTCCCAGCTCCTGCCAGGCAGGCCTGCAGCAGTTCCATTTTCCTCCGGATGGCCCTGGCTCCTGGGGTCCAGCAACACCGCTGCTTTGACTCTTCAGCCCTTGGGTGGTAATAGCTTCCTGCTGTCGCGGTTTTGGGTTCCTTACCATCCCAAGTGTGACTTCCCAAGCTCCCCCATCACCCGGGTAATCAGTTCCCTGTTTAAGATTCCTTCTGTTTAGAATCCTGAGAGATGACTCTCTTGACTGGCTTTTGTCTGATAAGGTGAGGAAGTGGGAAAACCAGTGAGTGGGAGTTAGAATGAAATAGAACATTCTTTGCCAGTGGGAGTGTAAACTGGAAAACTCTATGAAGGGCAATTGAGCGACATGTACACCTATCAGAATTGCAAAAGTATACACCCTTTGTCCCAGCAGTTCCTCTTCTAGAAATTTCTCCTATAGATATACTTGCACATGTTTAAATAATATTTGCACAAGATTATTCATTGCAGCATTGTTTATCAAAGTAAAAGATTGGAAAGTACCTAAAAGTCCACTGATGGGCGATAGATTAAATAGATTAGGATACATTCATAAAGTGAACTAATACGCAGTCACTCAAAAGAATGAGGAAGTTCTTTGTGTACAGTTAAGGCTAAATCCCTCAAAGATGAAAAAGCAAGGTACAGAACAGTGCATATAATGCCACTATTAAAGAAATAGGTATACAGAACATATGTACTTATATTCACAATGATTAGCTCTAGCAAGAAACTAATGCGATTGCCTGCCATTGAAGAGAGAGACTGGGAAGATGGGGAAAAGGAGATGCGAGGGAAAATTTTTAGTTTACTCTTTAGTATATTTAGAATTTGGTAACATATGAGGGATTACATAGTTCAAAATTAAATAAAATTTAAATTTAAAAAAAATGCAGCTCTACCCTTCTTACAAGAGACACACCTAAAATATACACATGCATGGAGAGAGAGGGAGAAAAGTTGAAAATAAATGGATGAAATGTATATACTAAGAAAAATTAAATAAAAAGCAAAAGAATGCTGGGAAATAAGTCATAATCAGATCAAATAAAAAGTAAGGCCAAAGCATTAAAAAGGACAAAGAATGATATTATATAAAATTTAATGGAAAAAAATCTACCAGTCATGAATATGTATATATCTAACAACACAGTCTCAGATATATAAAGCAAAAACTAAAATAATCAGAAAGGAGAAACTAATTGTGCCAATAAAAAATTAGTAAGGACATAGAAGATATCCTTTTGTTAGAATAATAAAATCAACAAGTCTGATCTCATAGATATACACAGACTATTTCACTCCCAAATGGAGACTCTACGTTCTTTTCAAGCATACATGGAATATACACAAAAAATGACTGTGACCACAGAAGACAGAAGAAATCTCATTTGAAACACATTTCAAAGAGTCCATGTCATACAGGCCACCTTCTCTGAGCACGTGTTGATCAGAAATCAGCGATAAAAAGATCCTTTTACAATACATTTGGAAATTTAAAAATCCATTCTTAAGTAACTCATGAACTTAATTAGAAATGAGAGTGGAAATGACAAAATATTTGGAGCCTAACAACAATGGAAAGTACTAAATATCAAAATCTGTGGGAAGAATATTTTAAGGGAAATTGATAGCTTTGAGTGCATCTATTAAAAAACAAGAAGGACTGAAAACAAATTAATAAACTATTCACCGTTCAAAGAGAATACATTTATAGAAAATGGAAGAAAGGATTCTGGGTTAGGATGTTTGAACACATACATCTAATTTCTCTCCCTCCAGAGAATCCACTAATGGTACAGTAAAGGGATTATTTAATACGACAGAATGCACACGCACAGAGAGGACAGAAGAGGAGACAGCAGCAATAAAACGTGGAAGCTGGACCACAGATGGATGAATGATAACTGACCCAGCAGACCCGCACGGGCAAATCCTCAGCCACACTGGGTAGAGCTGTGAACAAAGCTGGTTCACAAGGCGGTAACCTCACAGGCTCAGACACTGGCAGCACCAGGGGATGCTGGAATTGGGAAGAAAGGGGATAGTAAATTAAGGAGGATTTGGTGAAAGCAGTTTGGGAAACAGTTACTTCCTAGAGTCCTTCCTGTACTCCACACTGCATGTAACCACCCTGGCAGATGACCAGAAAGTCTTCTGGACTAGGGGGCCACCAAGACACAGTTGAAGGAATAGGTATCTGCTATGATCTGAACGTTTGTGTCCCCCCCAAATTCATATGTTGAAATCTAACCCCCAGGGTGATGGTATTAGGAGTTGGGGCCTTTGGGAGGTGATTAGGTCATGAGGATGGAGCCCACGTGAGTGGGGTTAGTGTCCTTATAAAGAGATGCCCGGGAGCACCGGGCATGTCACGGAGAACTGTGCTGGCTGGTCTCCATTTGTAACCCACGCAGACCCCTTGTCTGCCCTTCACTGCCCTGCTCTGGGCCCTGGGGAGGCTGACCCCTACAGACTGCATCTCCAGGACTCCCTTGCCCTCTGGCTTCCCTCTGGGTTTGACCAATGGGAAGTAAAAGCAAAAGAATGGAAGGCAGGAGAAGAGAGAGGTTGAGATATTTATTCCTCCACTCCCTCCCACTTTGTCCCCCTTCTGACAGGGGCTACATCTGTCTACAACTATAATTCTTGTGGGGCAGCCCCTCTTTCTCAGTTCCAGGTCTCACCTGGGATCCACGAACGCTGCCCCCTACCCTCGCCCCTAGAGGTGGAACTGGAACAGTAGGGGAAAGCAGTATTATGCAAAAAATGTTCTCGGGCAACTGGTGATCTTTATGAAAAATACAATAAAATTAGATCCCTACATCACACCACACACAAAAATCAATTCCAGGTCAGTTAAAAACCTAAATTAAGGTGGGGGGGGGCCTGTAAAATTTAATGAATAAAATATAGAATAATATACTTATGACCTCTGATGAGAAGTAGGAAGATTTCCTTAAAAGGAGAAAAAGTAAAAAAAAGAGGGTAAACCATTAAAGTACATATTATTGCATTAAAATATAAATCTCTTTGTTCACCAAAAGACATATAAACAAAGTTAGAAGACAGGCACAGTCTGGGAAAAGATATTTTCAACACTTAAAACTAACAAAGCATTGTGTCCAAAATTTATAAAGGATTTCTACAAATGAAAATGAAAAAGACAAACATATTCATGGAAAAAGAGGCAAAGTATAGAAGGAGATGAACCACAGAAGAAGAAAATTGAAAGTAAGCACATGGAAAACATACTCAACAGTGCTGATAATTAAGGAAATGCAGATTAGACAACAGTAAGATACTCTCGGGTTGGTGAGAAGTGTTCACGTAAAAGAAATGAGTGATTGAACCCTGAAAAGACATGGAGGAACCTTGCAGGCATATTGCTGAGTGAAAGAAACCGATCTGAAAGCCTACATACTGTACGATTCCAACTATATGACATTCTGGAAAAGGGAAAAACTACAGAGATGATAAAAAGATCAGTGGTGGCCAGGGGCGGGGGATGGGGAGGGATGAATAGGAAGAGCACAGAGGATTTTTAGGGCAGTAAAAATGCTCTATATGATATTATAATGATGAATATTTTTCGTTATACATTTGTTCAACCTCATAGAAAGTACACCACCAAGAGTGAACCCTAAGGTAAACTATGAGCTTTGGATGATTATGTTGTGTCAATGTAGGTTCATCCTTGGTAAAAAATGTACATTCCGGTGAGTGATGTTGATAACGGGGAGGCAATGCATATATGGGAGCAGGGGGTATATGGGAAATCTCTCAATTTTGTTGCAAACCTAAAACTGCTTTAAAAAAATTGTCTTAAAAAATGTTGACATGATAACATCAAGGATTGGTGAGGATGTGGAGAAATGGGACCTCACATACATACTGGTAGGTGTGTACATTTGTCAGTTTCAGTAGACCCAGCAATTTTACTTCTAGGTATACATGCTAGAAAAAAATTTTTCATTTGCACACTAGGAAAAGGGTACTAGAATATGTGTTGCAGTATTTTATAAAAGGCAATGAAAAAAAAGAAAACTGCATAAATATCAATCAAATGGAGAGTGGATAAATAAGTTATGTTATATTCATAAAATGGAATACTATGCAGCAGTGTAGTAAAAAACAAAACAACGTGGAGAATTCTCCAAAAACAAAATTTAAAAAAAAAAAAACAAGTTACAGAAAGATAGTACCGAATGATAGCATGTATGTAAAGTTTAAAAACGTGTAAAACAATGCTGTATATTTTTAAGGATATATACACATGAAGTAATAGTGTGAAAAAACATGCATGTGATTGAAAAATACCAAATTTGGGATAATAGTTACTTCACGGTAGGGAGGATGTGAGAGACAGAGGAAGCACGGGAGAAGGGAGGCATATGAAATGGGGTGGTTCCCAGGAGACATCAAGTGTAGCTCTAAGATGTTATGGCAAAAAATAAAAAGGCTTTTGATAGAGTTGGAGAGCAGGGACATAAGTGTTCGTTGTATAGTTCTTTGTACTTTTCTGTATGTTTAAAATATTTCATAATGAAAACGTTTAAACCTATTATGATCTTAAAGGGTGTTAATAGAAATGTGGCACCAAGGTGATGGAAATAAGACGCCCACTCTTAGCTGTACTAGGCAGATAACATGGGGAGCAGTGCATGCATACTTGGACCTCGGATAAACAGGTATTCAACTGGTAAGCAGTGACCGGGGCCTGTCAGCAGACGCAAACTAGGTCAGAAAAGAAACGGGCATGCACCTGGGATGGTTAGCCTGGAATCAGACTTTCTGAAATTTCACAAGCAGTGGGGCATGTGAGCAGCTTATGGAATGTCCTCCTAGAAAGTGGCAGCCTGCCAGTGACCACTCTGTATTCCAGAGGATATAAGTTCGGACGAGAGACAAATGCTGTCCAGTTCTCAGCCTCACCCTCGTAGCAGGGCAGCTCTGGTGATACAGATTCATCAGGAAAAGAATGACCGCCCCTACTCTGAGTCGGCACTGACCTAAAGATGCACAGGGCCAATCTTTCCAGGCTTTTCCAGAAAGGCACATGTTCTCTAGTTGCCCCTGTGTCCTGAACCGGATTCCCTGATGGGGCTGACCTTGGGCTGACTTCTGGGGGCTGGAAGGCACAGTAGCCAGAGTTTCTCAGAGTTTCTTGTGGTCTTTTGGAGCATCAGGGTCTTGGTGTTGGCCTGAGCGCCTGAGTGCCATGTCTAAGTGCTTAGAGGCAGCGATCTATTTAAATTCACTGGAGCTAACCAATAAATAGGCAAAGAGCTCATTTGTGACACTAAGTACTGCTTTCTCTCTAACACGAACAGTGAACAACAAGCTCCCAATCACTTCTATTCCATTAAACATTGCAAATTAGAGTCCAAGGGGGAAGTTAATTTCCAATCAAACAGAGGAAACAAGGGGCCCCAAATCTGTTCCCCAGTTTTATTCCAGATGGCCACGTAGGCACACACTCCAGGGCCAACTCACCCACTTCAAATATAACAGAGCAAAACACATAAAAACAAACAAGTGACTAGATCCTGTGTCATGTGCTCTTTTGCTATTATTACAGTCATCCATTTTTGAAACAACTCAAGGAGGATGGCCTGGATGCTACAATATTTTGTGGAAGGGGTACAGGCGTTTAAAATAGATTTGCTTCCTGACTCTTACCCTGATGCTAGAAGGTTTTGACCAGGTAGCATCGAAGCACACTACAATCTTCCATTTGAGCCGATATTACACTCTGCCAAATGAGAGCACTACATCCACATTGCAGATCAATTTATTCTACTTGAATATAATGTGTCTCATTAATCTCTTCCATCTGTTGTTTATGTGCACGAGCAATTCTAATGGGAAATATAAAGGACTGACACAGGATTTACTACTTGGGCCTCTGAGTCCAGGCTTAATTTGTAAGGAGTTACTATTCCTGCAGATGGATCACAGATATCTAAGAACTGGCTTTCCCCCAGTCACAAAGACATTTGTGAGAACTTCCCTGTCTGCCTGGGCAGTGTTCCCGTGGCCAGTGCCGCACAGATGCTCATGTGTCAACCTCTCGTGGTATCATCAGAAGTCAAAGGCAGAAGAGGATTTCCAAGACAGGAACAGAGGGCTGCCAACTCTCTTATTCAGGCGTTTGTCCTCTTCCTACTGCCACTGCTTTCAGATCAATTCATTGCTTAGCGTAGCCTCCACCAGTCTCCAGACAGGACAGACAAAAGTCAATGTCAGTCAGTTTTATACTTGGTAATAGTGCAATTGAAAATGCTCATGTGAGAGGACGCTGACATTAAATTGGCTAGCTTGAGGATTGGAGATTACTGACTATATGGTCTTCCAATTCCCACATGACCAGGGGTAATCAACATCTTTGAGGGCAAATTAACACCTTCTGAAAAGCCCTTCTGACAACCGCCAGTATAATTAGATGAGGATAACTAAGTGTGTTCATTAGTTCAACAAATTTGTGAGGGCCCAATATGTGCCATGCTTTGTGCTAGACACTGGGGCATTCAATGGGAAACGAAACAGACACAATCCCTACTTGTCTAAATTATTCAATGTTGTTATGGGTTTGAATTGTGCCCCCCTAAAATTCATATGTTGAAGTCCTAATCCCCAGTATCTCAGAATGTGACCTTATTTGGAGATAGGGTCTTTACAGAAGTAATCAAGTAAAAACGAGGTCATTAGAGTGGGCCTCAATCCAATATTTCTAGTGTCCTTATAAAAAGAGGAAATTTGGAGACAGACACACACACAGGGAGAACGCCATGTGAAGACGAAGGCAGAGATTGGGGTGATGTTTCTGTAAGCCAAGGAGCACCAAAGATTGCCAGCAAACCACCAGAAACTAGGGGAGACATAGAACAGATTTTCTCCCCCAGCCCTTAGAAAGGAACCAACTGGCCAACGTTGGTCTTGGACTTCTAGCCTCCGTAACTGTGAGGCAATACATTTCTGTTGTTCAAACTACCTAGTTTGTGGTACTTTGTTAGGGCAGCCCTAGTAAACTAAATACAAATGCCTTCCATGAAACAATGTCACTTAAGAAGGAAGAATTGATGAAAGATCAGAAAAACTTTCCTGATTTCCCTTCTACCACCTAAGGGATCCAGCTTCCAATAAACATGGCAGACTTCCATTTCCCTGAGTGGCAGCAAGCATTCCCACCTGTGCATGATCCCAAGACCAGCTCTGGCCCAGCCACCTCCGAAGGAAACCAGGGCCAGAATAATTGGGGGGCCCTGGAGTTCCTGTGGAGGGGATCTTAAGGATCAATGGAATATGAAACAATGAAAGGAAAAGAACCTCTCCAAAATTTCTCTGGGGGTTCCAGGGTTATCCTGCCACTTTATTGTCTCCAACATTTCTGGGATGTGTTAGCTAGCTTCAAAGATATAAAATTTCTAAATTAATGTTTTCCACCTGGATTCTAATTCCATCCACGCTACTAGTGAACTCTGTGACCTCAGACAAGTCTTATCTTCACTCTGAACCCCAGGAGTTTAGACTAGAGGATTTTGAGGTCTTCTCTTCAGATTCAGTCACTTTGCAACTTGAGCTTATGAGTGCTGGATAGTCTATAATAGTAATAATAATAATAATAATTAAAATGTCAGTGCTGATTTTACCAAGTTTTGTTCTATGTAATTTTTACAAATTAATGTATTTTGTCCATGCAACTCTTTCACAAGAAAACTAAAAGCAAATAGCTCTTGGTTATTCTCAAATTTCTCTGTGCCCGGACTCAGTGAAATAAAAAATGTTGCTGTCACAAAAAAGAAAGCCACTATCTCAGCATCGTACGAAATGGTCCTTAACCCTCAGAGCACAAAAGGAGGCGGCTTGGTCTGTGCTGCATGCTAGACATAGGGCCTGCAGTCAGCTGCAGAGGCCATGTTGGGGGCAAACTACCTTACACAGTGATTGGGTTTGTGTAGTCTATTAGTATTAGTATTAGTATTAGTCTATTCCTCATAAACAATCATACAGAGGCCACTGGCCTTTACCGTGCACTCAAAACATCTGGATTCGAACTGGTACCTCCCCAAAGTTACAAACGAGTATGTCATGGACTTTGGGATCATGTGTCAGTAGCTGACACCGAGGACATTAAGCACCAGAGCGCTGAGGGTCTACTGTACTCGACGAGTTGTGTTGGACCATGCCTAAGAGCTTTTCCAACTCCTTGTTTTCCATCCAACTTCATTGACCTAAGAGATTTACCCACAAAAGCTAGCTCTTCAGTCCATGGCCTGTACAACTGCTTCTCTGAGGACTGAGGGGGCTTTTTTTGTATATGCCATAAAAATAGTAAGTACTTATTGTTTAAAAACAAAAAAACTTAGAGTACAAAAACGTATAAAAGTAAGAAATAGAAGTCCTCTGTTTCTCAACAGCCCCCATCCCAGTGCAGACAATCCAGACTCCCCATGATAGACACTGTGAAGAGACTGGGGTATGTGTTTTTATTTTCTAAGCATATACAAGAACCCCCACACACACACCGAGAAATGCAATCATACCAAACATAGCATAAACATGTTGCTATTTTCAATAATACTCTGCCTTGGACAGCTTTCCATGTCAGCACTTACAGATTTTCCTTATATTTTTAATAACTGCATGGTTATTCCATTTTATATATGAACCATATTTATTAATCCATCTTTTATTAATAGACATCTAAGTCATTTTGAATTTTTTGCTATTACAAAAAATGCTACAAAAAGTATCTTTGCACAGATATTCTTTCACACTTGTATGATTTCTTTCTGTAAGGTAAATTTCCTGAAGTAAAATTGCTGGATCAAAAGGCATGTGTATATTTTTTACTTTGATGGATATTTTCAAAAGGTTGTAGCAGTTTATCCTCCCAGAGAGGTGGTTTTTACAGATACCAAGTGTGTCACTGCTGCCTGTCTTGGTAGGTCCCAATCTTGCCTATTTAGCTTAGAAGTAAAATCCTTGGCTCCCATCGTGACTGAAAGATGCTGTTAGTCATTAGGAATTCAGAAAGCTTACAGCTCTGCCAGTTTATTTATGGACAAGGTGGTCCTCAGCGGTTACAGGGGAGGTGGTGTTTCAGAATCACAGAAGGTTGGCACAGTAGGGTCCTTAGGGAAATGATTTAATCGACCTCCTCATTTGACAGATGAGCAAATGGAGTGGTGGGTGGATGCTGTCTCTGGGTGTGCATCACCCTGTCCCCATCCTTCTGTGAGATGTGGGTGTTCATCAGTCATCCAGAACTTCTGGGTCTTTCCAATACAACCTCGGGGGATGGGGGGAACAAGCTTGTGGAGGTACAGCAACCACCAAGGCTCTGAGAGGTATTCTCAAAATGTACCTCAGCCTAGTGTAAAAACGTGCTACCTGCTCTGGGATGAAGAAAATGATGAAAATGTATTTGTTAGACTACAGATTGAAGTAAAACCTACCTGCTGTGGCATGACTCCCTCTTCAGCATGTGATCTGTGGGAGCATCCTGCTCCATCCCAGTCTTCCCATCTCAACCCTTAAAGTAGAACTTCCTCTCTTTCTTGTCTACCCATTTTTCCACCTCTCTCTCTCCTCACCAAAGGAGGAAGCCTGGCTCATCTGAGTGGTCAGACTGGGATGATGGAAGGGCCACACGTAGCCCCCGTCTGGGAAGAGCTCTACTTGGAGTGCTATCCTCCCAGGCTGCCTTCACAGCAATTGCATACCCTGGAGGGGCGGCCTGACACCGTCCAGCTCTGACCATGTGTACGCATGTGTCTGGGGATGGACAAATTGCTGGGCAAATTGCTTTAGACTCTCTGAGGCCCCAATTCTAAGCTGGCTCAGTTTGGCTTACTAGTAAGAGGATATTTTCATCTGACTCCTGTTTTGACCTCTTGATTGACACAGAACTCATAGGAAGAAAGGGGTTTTATGAATCGGCTGTCTTGAAACCGCAACATTCTCCCTCAAAGCCTGTGGGTTTAAAAGCTCAGGAACGGAGAGAGAGATCCAATTATTTACCTGACAAATGCTCAGTGGTTTTCTATGTGCAGAAGCTGCTGGACCACGGGGCCCTCATTCTCTTTTCCTCAAGAAGCAAGGATCCGGTTGGACTGGGTGTCTCAAGCATATTCAGTTACGTGATGCTCTTTGTATCTTGACTGATAGGATTGGGGGCTAGGAACCTCCTGGAAGAGCAGCAGGCCTGTTAACATTGGGGGCAGAGATGCCTTCAAAGCCAAATGCAAATAAGAACTGGTGATACAAAATACACACACACACACACAGACAGACAGACACACACACAAGAAAAAGGGGGATTAGAAGAGAAAATATAATTGAGCTGTATCTCTTGAATTGTTAGGTTGTTCCTAATATATTGTCAAGGGTAGGGGGACCAAAAAATAAATTGCAGACTAATGCATTTGCTTTAATTATATGTGAGTAAAAACAAACCAAAAAAGAATCTATCTATATGTAAATATGCATTTGCATCTGTTTGAATGAGCAAGGGAACTGCGTGGGAAGTAGACAGCAGGTGTTAGCATTGGTGGCTCAAGGGGATGGGATTGGAGATGGGGCCAAAGCAGATGATTTGCTTTTATTTTATATGTCTTTGTACCATTTCCATTGTTACAATAAGCATGTATTACTTTTGTATTGAAAAACATCAATAAATTAGATGAAAATGTAAAGAAAATATTAGTTCCAGATTAGTATATTTCTCTGTTTTGGGGGAAGAGAGAGAGAGAGAGAAAAGCAGAGTATAGAATAGCAAATATTGTGTGATCTATTTATATCAACAAAAATTATTCATTCACATATACACTAGTATATGAATCAAAATATATTTCAGTACTGTTTGAAATATTTGCCATGGGTATGTAATTCTTTCATGTGTGAAAAAAATTTAATGCTATCTATGAATAATTTATAATACTAGGAGAAAATGCTTGTGATGTATTAAACAAAAGAGCAGTATATTAAACTGTTTGTATATTAAAATTTCAATGGTAAGGGAACAGTTGGGGGAAAATTCACAGACAAAAGACTAGATGGGAAAATGCCATAATGTCAGCAGTGATGGTTAATTATAGGTGACATTTATTGAAATTAAAAACAGGTCCTGTGGGCAAGACTTGACCTCTGATGCTTCAGGGTTGGGATGGTTTTGCCTGGTTGTGGACAGACAGCAGGTTCTGGGACCACAGTATCTGCGCTGTATTCCTCTGAGGTCCTGAATGACAGCCTTAGCCTTGGCTCGGACATGTGAGGGATGGCACAAGAAACAATGCTATGATGCCCTGCTCCAGGGACAGGGTCAATACCCTTTACTCTGACTACAGACAACATTAGTAAAGACAGAAATGGCCTCCATTGGAGTGAATAGGAGTTAGAAATATTCCGTGTCAAACAGTTTCCTTTTATTGGAGTGATTCAGAATACAGACTTCATAGTCAGAGGTCCTGGATTCAAATTCCAGTTCTGTGATCTGGATCAGGTGCAAGCTTGTTAACCTCTCCATGCCTCGATTTTTTCATCTGTAAAATGGGAAGAATAATGATACTCTATGCCTCATAGGATTATTATGAAGGGTCCATAAGTTAAGACATGTAAAAATCTTAGAATAACACTTTGAACATTACACTATATGTGTTTGTTATTGTTATTAATATTATATTATTCCTTTCCATTTAAAAAATTGTTACCAAACCAGGTTCATTTTGCCTGCCACACAATTATGCCAATCAAGGAGATGAGGAGTTTGCAGCAGAGAAAGTGTTTATTCACGAGGCAGCCAAACGAGAAGACAGTAGAACAAGTCTCAAATCTGCCTTTCCAAAAATGGGGATTAGGGATATTTATGGGATAAAGGGATGATCTGAAATGTGGGAATAGATGATTGGAGGTAAAGAGAAGTGAAGTAATTGATGATCTGAGCAAGGTAGTCCAGCTTCATGGCTCTTCGTAGGACACATGTTCACAAACTGGCGGCATTACCATGATCTGAGGGTGGAGGTTTTGGCTCCTTGATGTCAAAGGGTCATCTATTGGTCATCCGTGCAAGCCCAGTTGATAAGTCAGTGGTCTTAACCAGCCTGAACTGGACAAGGAGTCAACTCTCAGTCCCTGAAAAACTTAAGCACCCCACCCATTACGATGGTGACCCAAGCATCAGAGATGTTATCTATAGGATGGGCTTAATAATGCATTATCTAATTACTTTTGCAAAATAGACAATGAACTGAGTATAGTTAAAGCAAGTTGGCCCCTGGTTTCCAAATGATGGCATTAATACTTGATTTGTTGTCACTGCTTTAATAATTACTACAACTTATTGGAGGTCAAAGTTATGTCTGGAAAATACATGGATCTCTTCTGAGGAAGGGCCACAGGGTCAACACAAATGGTACTTCAAATGAAGAATAGCATCTGAGCTTGTGAGTTCCAGAAAGTCTTTCCCAAATTGGTGCTCCCATGTCAGGTTAGGTTTGAGAGCCGACGGATCCTATGGAGAAGTTATGCATGGGGACAGGTGGTGGAGACAAAAGACATTCCCAACAGGAAACATCTCACACCAAAGTCTTGGAATTTTCCCTAGCAGATTTAAGAATCTTTGTACTATTTCAACTCCTAAAGATAACTAACCAGTTCTGAACCACTCATTATATTTCAGGACGCGGTCTCTGCATTTCTTGTAGCCATCACATCACATGTTGTTTCATTCATGCCATGAACCGAAGTGAGCCAAGGAGAAAATTCTGCAACTGATATGCCATTTGCATCTCCTTGTATAAATATACAGATAAGTGATAGACACACAAATAAATGAATACATGTAAATGTTGTGCATGTAGAAATGTGTTTTTCAAGTACCATATATTAATTTATTTGGAATGCTCACATCCTCCTCTGTCAAGTTCTGCCCAGGTAAAGTCCTACATGACCATCTTCCACAAAATGCCTCCTAGTCACTCCCAGATCCCCTGGGCACCCTGCCCTTTGGAGTTCTTAAGCCTTCTAAACAATTTCCAATTTAATTATAGACTAACTTGCATTGTTACAGGCAGTTCATATGTGTTTATCTTTCTCATCTTGATAAACTTCCTGATGATAAATGGCAAAAGGATTAAACCTCCTTTAAATCTCCTCCCCCCTGCCAAAAAAACCTGATCATCCTATGAAACTCAATATAGTACCATAGGCTCACAGAATTTTAGAGCTAGAAGGGACATGAATCAGTGAAGAGACTCCTTTCATAAGAGGAGAAACCTCATCAAGCATCACATACTAGCATGACTATTACATCTAAACTATGGACTCTGCCAATAAACACACACACACACACACACACACACACACAAATTCTTAATACACCTACCTACCCAGATCCACTCTGAAATCAAATGGGCACTGTCCGCTATGACAATGAGACACAGCAGAATTCTGAAGCAACCTCTGATCAGCCAAAGGGAGACCTAAAAAGTCCCTCCCTGTCTGTCAAAGACAGGACTCATGAGATTTCCGGGTGCTGTTCTTTTTCATTGTTTTTGCCTTACAAATGCAAAGAGACAGCATCAGGGTTTGACTAGCCCTAAAGTCTCTGCCAGCAAACCATGGCAACTAGTTTCCTAGTTCTAACTGCAAAGCATTGTGTTACCCTGTTACTTAATCCTATTAGTCACATTAATGGGAAAACCCTATGCACAGTTGTATACCTTTTATGCTAATCTACCTTCTTCATAACATGTAACTAAGGCTAAACAGTCAGCCCAGGATAATGTTTCACCATTGTATAAGAAAAAAGAACTGCTGGCTGGGGGCAGGGGGTGGGTGAACATGAATACCAGAAACTGGACCCAAGTCTGTTTCCTCATCCACTAACAAACACAAATGGAACCAGGAAATTGGTTCCCATGGCTTACTAGCTGTGACTTTGGAGTAAATCAAACCCTCCACTTTCCCTGCTGCACTTATAAAACACACACGATAAGAAGGAATAGGTCTTGACTGGTCACCCACAGCCTTCTTGAGTCTCACGGGCTGACACTCAGAAGTGCCATAGCCAAGTATGGTGGTCAGGCTTCACAGTTCTGCTGTGATTGATCTCTGAAAAATCTTCTCCTTCCTCTTGTCTGCATCCATTAGACTATAAACTGATCAGCGATCCTCTGTTATCTCTGTGCCTTAGTACTAGCAAAGAACTTGGCTCAAAAGATATTTATTGAACTGATTTGAAAGTTAACAGTGTAGACAGTAGGCAGGCTACTGCCCCTGACAGTAACCATCCTTTTCGAAACAACGCCTTCCTACCATCCACCAATGATTACCACTCCTTTTCCTTGCTCCACATCTCAGCAGTCGAGCGGTTGGCCCTGACTCCAGAACAACCCCCACCTGGCTCTCTTCCCATTTAGAAAACTGACATTTGTTTACAGATGATCCCAGATTATGCAATGCTCCTTACTTTCCCAAAATATCATGCGTCAAAATGCAGCCTGAATATAGATAGTAAAATGATCCCCGATGTTCCGCCTAAAGGCCTTCCACAAGCTGCAGGAAGAATATTAATTATGTGTTCTGTTTGTTTTCATAGTCTAGGGGAAGCCCGAAACAGATACTAGCGCATCTTTAATCTCCTTTCTACTTCCTGTCTCGGGGAGGGGAAGGCTGACTCTCCTTTCACAGACTTTCTAATTCAACCATATCCATTCACATCAAGCCAGTATGAGCTAGCAGAAAGCACACAGGAATCTGAAACATGATTGGGGAAGTTTTTCCAGTGAGAGGTGGCATTGGTGTAATATAATTACAACAAAACCTTAAAACAGTTCTGAAATGATTTGCTTCTACATCTCTTCAAATACAGGATATTTCTTCTTTCATAACAGTCCGTTATAATGACTATCAGAAGATTTTGCCTCTCTTTGTCAACTTCTGTTTCTCAAAGTTTACCTATAGCCCAAATTTCATACATTTATTGAAGTGTAAGAATTGTAAGAACCTCATCCTGGGTACTAGAGAAATAATAATATCCTTACTTAGTTTCCTTTTAGTTACAGAACACTGACCTAAAGGTCTGTAATGCCTTAAGGTCTGTAAGACCTAAAGGTTTCTGTTAATGCCTCGGTCTTTCTATAAACATCCCAGGTATTTATAGTCTTATGTTCCAATGAATGTCCAAAGAAAATGGAATAGTAGCTGTCCTTATAATTTATTTTTCAGCATTTTCTGAAATTGATTTTACCATAAATTAAGTGAAATTTAGGAAGTGAAATATATTCAAGGAAGGAACAGCTATCTATCACCTAATCTAGAGTCTGCTATATTTGGACTTTGAGAAAACTTGTTCATTTTTCTAGCAAACTTGGAAACCATTTCTCAAACTAATTTTTAGACAAGAGGAAGGATTTTCTGATTATACTTTGGCAGGTAGTAGTCTCTGACAGGATAAGCACTACAACTATTTTATTGACCTAGCTTTTAAAATACACTCAGCCTGAACCATTCCCACTATTACAGTTATTTTAAAAGAACATAATAATATGTTGAATGCATTATGGAACAACAAAGATGATACAAACTAGTCAATAAAAAAGTACAAATGGACCTTGCCAAGTGGCAATGGTTGGCCTACACTCTCAATCTACAGAATTGATCCTACACGGAAGGAGGCGTGTTTGCAGGCAGCTATGCTCAGGGGGACCCTAGCCCTCTTCAGTGACTCCAGACAACACAATATTGTCCCCCATGGGTGTCTCGAGGTACATGTTGCTTAGCACCACGGTCCTTGTTGGGGGGTGAAATACAAACCATCGCCACTGGAAAACACACACACATGCACACACACACACACACACACACATATTTCATAATACCCAGTATCTTTCACTGTGATTCCAACTATCCGTTTCTTGGATCTCCCCAGCAAGAGTGGGACTAGGATGTGGTAAGTGAGGCACTCACCTTGGGAACAAAATTTAAGGGGATATCTAAAACTCAGTTATCAAGATAAATAACATTTTAATGCATTATTTTAAAAAATAAAATTAAATGCAAAAAAAATCCATGATGAACAAAATATCAAACTTTAAATAGCGGTAAGATCCAACCTCCACTTGCACACTTGCTCTACCCTAATTGTGGCCTTGGTTCCAATAAAACTTTATTTATAAAAACAGGGGGCCAGCCCATGGGCCATGGTTTGCCAAGTTGATTTTTATTATATATTGTATTAAAATATTATTGATCTTGATTAGTGAGTTTTTTGGTACCCCGTTAAATTTCACGTTCTAGTCCTGGCTCTGTTCTCCCACTAAACAGTAAATACTGCGAAGGCAGAGACCAAGTGTTATTTATCTTAGGTATATGGTAAGCACTCATTAAATTCTCAGAAGTCATTCTCAGAACTAATACTTAAATTCACATTCAAATCATTTCTCTAAATTTAACCCTTAAATTTTTTAGTAAAAAAACGCATTGCTTATCCCTTAAGGAAAATAAAAATATGTAGCATGAACTACAAGTAAAATCATCATATTTAATATGGGTATTCTACTTCTAGCAATTTATTATAAGAAAGTAATTCAGCTAAGCAAAAAGATATAGGTATGGAAATGTTCATGGCCACATAAATAATTCCCAAGCTAGGGGAGCTATTTAATATGTTATGGTATATCAATATGATAGAATCTTATGTATTAACTAAAGAAAATAATTTTTAAAAGATTATGTGAAAATTTGATACATTTTGTATAATAAAGTAATAAGTAAAAATTATTAAAATACAGAGAAATATGTATACTATGGAAAACCAGCACATGTATACAATTAGAAATTAATATGCAAAACAATACTTTATTAGGATTATGGAATTATGTTTTCACAATTGTTACTAAATTATTCTTTAATCTTGTTTTTATAATGCTTCTACTAAAATAATTTTAATGAAAATTCAGTTTGATTAAAATATTCTCAGCATGCACAGGGGAAGTCTAATATCTGTAATATATTTCCTCTCTTAATGAATATCCTAAGTCTTGGTAAGCGGAGTTGAAAAAATACCCTTTCTTTTACTTCCGGCCAATGAGTTAACTCTCGACTCTTCATTTTTCTTACTAAGCTTTCAAAATTACCCTATTTATAAGCATGGCAAATACTAGGGGAAATCACATGGAGAGGATTTAAATATCACAAGTTTCTACGTCAAATGTAGATGAGAGTAGAGAGGAGGAGGGGGAATGAAGATAGTTATAACAGAGGTTAAGGAAAAAGGAAAAATATTGTAGGGCAGAGATTGGTAAACTATAGTCCTTGGGCTCAATCCAGATTACAAACTAAGCATGGCTTATACATTTTTAAAGGGTTATTTTAGAAGAAGAGAGTGAGGGAGGAGAAAGAGAACAAGGAGAGGAAATAATAGCAACCTACATGACCCACAAAGCCTAGACTATTTACCATCTGATCCTTTACAGATGAAGTTTGCCAATGTCTGCTTTAGGAGAAAAAAATACAGTTCTATGTGTTAGTCTACTTTACATTTTTTTAATTAGTAAATTTTATTTTTTTAGAGCAGTTTTAGGTTGACAGAAAAATTGAGCAGAAAGTACAGAGTCCCCATATACCCCTTCTGCCTCAACACTCACACACAGTGTCTCCTAGCATTAACATCTTGTATTAGTGTGGTACATTTGTTAAAATCGATAAACCAATATTAATATATCATTATTAACTAAAGTCCATAGTTTACATTAGGGTTCACTCTTGCTGTTGTACAGTTCTGTGGGTTTTGACAAATTCATATTGTTGTGTATCCACCACCACAGTGTTGTACAGAATAGTTTCGCTGCCCTAAAAATTCTCTGTGCTCCACCAATTCATCTCTCCCTTCCTCCTCCTGAAACTCTTGGCAGCTGCTGATCTTGGTATTGTCTCTGTGGTTTTGCCTTTTCCAGAACGTCATATAGTTAGACTCATACAGTATGTAGCCTTGTCAGACTGGCTTCTTTTACTCAGCAATATGCATTTAAGAATCCTCCATGTCTTCCTGTGGCTTAATAGCTCATATCTTTTTATCACTGAATAACATTCAATTTCACGGATGTACCACAGTTGGTTTCCATTCACCTGTGGAAGGACATCTTGATTGCTTCTAAGTTTCGGATGTTATGAATAAAGCTGATATAACATTTGTGTGCAGGTTTTTGTGCGGACATATATTTTCAACTCATTTGGGTAAATACCAAGGATTGCTAGATCCTATGGTAAGACTATGTTTAGTTTTGTAAGAAACTGCCAAACTGTCTTCCAAAGTGGCTGTGCCATTTTGCACTCCCACCAGCAATGAATGAGAGTTCCTGTTATCGCACATTCTCACTGCATTTGGTACAGTCTTTTGGATATTGGCCATTCTAAGGTGTGCAGTGGTATTTCACTGTTGTTTTAATTTGCAATTCCCTAATGCCATATGATGTTGAATATCTTTTCATATGTTTATTTGCCATCCATATATCTTCTTTAGTGAGGTATCTCTTAGATCTTTGGCCCATTTTTAATTGGGTTGTTTGTTTTCTTATTGTCAAGTTTTAAGAGCTCTTATATATTTTAGATATAAGTCCTTTATCAGATATGTGTTTACACATATTTCTCCCAGTCCATGACTTGTCTTGTCATTCTCTTAATAGTATCTTTTGCAGATCAGAAGTTTTTAATTTTAATAAAGTCTAATTTATCATTCTTTTCTTTCATGGTTGAGCTTTTTGTGTTTTATCTCAAAACTCATCACCAAACCCAAGGTAATCTAGATTTTTTTCCTTATGTTACCTTTTAAAGGTTTATAGTTTTACATTTTATATTTGTCTATGATTCCTTTTGAGTTAATTTTTTTGTGAAAGACTTAAGGTCTGTGTCTAGCTTCCTTTTTTGTGCATAAGGATATCCAGTTGTCCCAGAACCATTTGTGGAAAAGACCATCCTTTCTCCCTTGGATGATGTTTGCCCCTTTGTCAAAGATCAATTGACTATATTTGTGTGGGTCTATTTCTGGGCTCTCTATTCTATGCCATTGATCTATTTGTCTATTCTTTCAGCAACACCACACTGTTTTACATACTGTAGCTTTATAGTAAGTCTTTTGGGGGGGGGGTGAGGAAGATTAACCATGAGCTAACATCTGTTGCCAATCCTCCTCTTTTTGCTGAGGAAGATGGGCCCTGGGCTAACATCCATGCCCATCTTCCTCTACTTTATACGTGGGACACCGCCACAGCATGACTTGATAAACAGTGTGTAGGTTCCTGCCCAGGATCTGAACCTGCGAACCCGGGCCGCCAAAACAGAGCATGCGAACTTAGCCACTAGCCGCTGGCCCAGCCCTTATAGCAAGCCTTGAAGTCAGATGGTGTCAGTCCTCCAACTTTGTTCTTCTTCAATATTGTGGTGGCTATTCTGGGTCTTTTGCCTCTCGATATAAGCTTTAGAATCAGTTTGTCAATATCTACAAAATAATTTGCTGGGATTTTGATTGGGATTGTGTTAAATCTATAGATTGAGATGGGAAGAACTGAAATCTTAACAACATTGAGTCTTCCTATCCATGAACATGAAATATCTTTCTATTTATTTAGGGTTTTTTTGGATTTCTTTCATCAGAATCGTGTCATTTTCCTCATATAGTTTTTGTTTATATTTTATTAGATTTATACCTATCTCATTTTTTTTGTGCTAATGTAAATGGTGATGTGTTTTTAATTTCAAATTCCAAAGTGCATTAGCTAGAACTTCAAGTGTAATAGTTAATATGAGCGGTGAGAGAAGACATCCTTCCCTTGTTCCTGATCGTAGGGGGAATGTATCTACTATCTCACCTTTAAGCATGAGTATAGCTATAGGGTTTTTTGGTGATGTTCTTTCTCAAGTTAAGAAAGATTCCTTCTATTGCTAGTTTGCTGAGAGTTTCTATCATGAATGGATATGGGATTTTTTCAAATGCTTTTTCTCCATCTTTTGATATCATCATATGGTTTTTTCTTCTTTAGTCTATTAATATGAAATATTATATTAATTGATTTTTTTAATGTTGAATCAGCCTTGCAAACCTGGGATATATCCCACTTGGTCATGGTGAAGAACTCTTCATACATTGTTAGATTTGATTTGCTAATATTTTGTTGAGGATGTTTCATCTATGTTCATGACAGACATTGGTCTGTAGTTTGCTGCCTTGTAATGTCTCTGTCTGGTTTGGGTATTAGGGGAAAACTGGCCTCATAGAATCGGTTAAGATGTGTGCCCTCTCTTCTATTTTTTGGAAGAGATTTTAGAGACTTGGTATCATTTTTATTCTTAAATGTTTGGTATAATTCACCAGTAAAGCCATTCAGGCCTGATTCTTTCTGTTTTGGAAAGTTATTAATTATTGATTCAATTTCTTTAATTGATGTAGTTTTATTCAGGTTATCTATTTCTCCTTCTGTGAGTTTTAGTAGATTGTGTCTTTCAAGGAATTGGTCCATTTCATCTAGGTTATCAAATTTGGGGGGTATAGAGTTGTTCATAATATTCCTTTCTTAATCTTTTAATGTCCATGGGATAAGTAGTAATAACCTCTCTTTCATTTCTGACATTACTAATTTATGTCTTCTCTCTTTTTTTCTTTGCTAGTCCAGCTAGAGGTTTATCAATTTTACTGATCTTTTCAAGGAACCAGCTTTTAGTTTTGTTTATATGCTCTATTGATTTCCTGTTTTCAATTTCATTGATCTCTACTCTAATTCTTATTATTTCTTTTCCTCTGCTTACTTTGGATTTAATTTCTTCTTTTTCTAGTTTTCTTAGGTGGAAGCTTATATTGTTAATTTCAGATCTTATTTTCCAATATGTGTATTCAATGCTATACAATTCCCTCTAACCACTGTTTTTGCTGTATCCCACAAATTTTGATGAGTTTTATTTTCATACACTTCTATGTGTTAAATAGTGTACTTTTTTTAAAAAAAGTAAACCATATCTATATTATCATCTCCAATAAAGTTCTTTTTTAGAGATTCTTTAAGGTTGGAAAAGACCTCATGGGGAAGAAAAGTGATTGGCAAATAGAAGATAGTGTCTTACACTGACTTTTCCTGAACTAATTATTGTGAAGAGTACTCAGACATGTTTCTAAAGCATAGAGCACATGCCAAAGAGTTCAGACCAAAAACAGCCGCTGCCCCAGTCCACTTCACCTGGCCTCTCATTTTAGAAAAGTGATGTCTTACTGAATTTTATGGTCTCACTGGTGTGTTGGAGCCAGCTTGTACCTACTCTGGTGAGTCCATTGTTAACATGATGGTCACTTGAAATTGACCATGGTGGAAGTAGTTGTAGTTGTAGCAGGGAAATTGGCACACACCACAAATCAGGGGTATTTGGGGAGGGAGAGAGCTGGCTCATCAATGCACCAGTTCTAAATTATAAAACCTATGAGTTCTCTCAGCTTTCTACATTTGCAGAGCACATGTAAGAAACACACACTATTATGCATGAAAATTGGAGGACCATAAAGCTTCAAAACCCACTATTCCTCCAGATGCCATGAATACGTCAGACTATCTGAGAAGAGGAATTCTTTCAAGCAGCAATGTAAATTGTAGCCGGAAAACAGTCCAAAATAGATTTTCTAGGAACACTCAGTTCTATAAACATGACGAAAACATTCTTCAACCAACTTTCATAGGGTTAAACTTAGGTGAAGTGGTTCATCCAAATGTATAAGCTAAAAGGAACTAAAAATGGAAGCACACTTGGATCATTATTTACTCCACAGTGGTTCAGATAAAGGTTTTTCCCTAGGAATCAGTATCATCCACCAGTACCAGAATAAGGGCAATTACCTGAGGCTTGGGGTTTGGAGGTAATGGGCAAGAACTGAGGGGAAAAGGCTGGAAGAGGGAGAGAGGATTTTCCTATAAAGCTAAAAGTAACTTTAGTGTCATTGTATAATTATTTGTATATAAATGCACATTCCTAACTATAATTTGAACAGACATCTGGTCCTACAATCTAGTTAGTGCCAGAAAGAATAGGGATAAATTATTCTAAAACTAAAGTGACTACTTTTAATTATTTAGAAATAAAAATTATACAAAACAAGTTATCTCATTTAATTACTTTGGTGTATAGTTTACACATTCATGAATACAGGCACGTACATACACACACACATGCAAAAATCTATCTATATCTGTCTCTCCAACTTTCTCCCCCTCCCTACAAAAATACAAATATATAAAAATCAGTAAGGTCCAGGAAGCATTATCACAGGCATTATCCCATTTACTCATCATTTGTTAACAATGTAAACATTATTTACAAATGAGGTTATAGTTTCATAGATGAGGAAACCAAGCCTCTGAAAGATTCACTGACCGGCTCAAGGTTACACTGTAGGGCAGCATATGAATCAGGATTCAAATGTAATTTGTTTTTAACTGGAGTCCTCCACCTGCCCATCGTCACACACAAACTCCTGCTCAATGTTGCCATTTTCTCTTTGGGGCCGCCCTGGGCAAATATTCTAACCAGAGCCCATCAGTAGTGTTGAAGAGTAACAGAATATGCCACCCCTATATGTGCCACGTTGGCATAAGCATTACTTTGAGCCGAAGGCAATTGAGAAGAACCAGACACCAGAAAAGCTCCCTATTTGCCTAAAAGCAGGAAATAAATTTACAAGGGTGTCCCTCCTCCCCTCTCTACTAGGAAGGAGAGAAATTAATCACCAGGAAGAATTCTGGACCCTGATCAGTCCGGAGACAGCACCGGAGGAGTCTACAAAACAAGCCCTCCTAAAACTAGCCCTTACCTTCCTTTAGTTTCCCTATATATTTGCCTTCCTACAATTTGCTGCCCTGAAAACTCAAAGTCCTTTCCCTCTGTCTTGTCACTTCTCTAAAACTTTATTGTTCTTTCATTAAGATGCTAAATAAACACAATTCCAACTACTCCTGAGAGTTACTCATCACTAGGTGCTCCCATGTGTAGGCTTAGTGCACATGTTAATAAACTTCTGTTTGTTTTTCTCTTGTTAATCTGTTTTTTGTTAGTCTAGTTACAGGGCCCCAGCCTGAGAACCTAAGATGGGTATAGGAAAAAGATTTTTTCACCTCCCCTATAGTGTCATACAATAGAAATAGCCTTAGACCAAGAATTTTTTGCCCTCTTTCTTATAACCCCCATGCTATACTGGGCATTAATCCGGAGGAATTATGGATTTGCCCCTGCACGTAAGAAACGTGTTTGCACAGGCCTAAAACAAGATGGGGGAGAGGACCTTTCTAATTCAACCACATCCTTTCTGAGCACATGGGCTGCAGCCTTGCTTGGGTTTGGTTCTATAAAGCACAAATAGTAGCATAGTTAATGCTCAACTCAAAATGCTTAAAAAGAGAGCTTTTACTATGACATGGGTTCTTTTTGGACTTTCCTACACAGAAATAGAGAAAATAACTTTTTAAGTCAAATGAGTTACTAAGAATGAAATCATTTGCATTCCTGGAATATCTAAATTTGCATCTATCCAGCTCATGTTATTTACCACTCAAAAAAAGTGATTTCTCTAAAAATGAAAACTACTTCTCTAATATCACTGAAAGGCTCTAAGTCATTCTGATGGATTTTGGGTTTTTTTTTTTTTTTTTTGATGTTTAAGGATTTTTGTCTGGTTGTTATTACCATTGATTTTCATAATCTTTGTGAGCCACTTCCTATGAATCTGAGACCTCATGCAAAGTGTATTATTCAGGTCATAAAACACAAATATGAATAAGGACTATGTCTGTGCCCATCTCAAATTCTAAGAATTTATGACCAAGTCTGAGAATTAGAAAAAAAAAAATAGCATTTTCTTCAAGTTTTTTTTGCAGGAAAGACTTAGCCCTGAGCTAACATCTATCGCTGATCTTCCTCTTTTTTTTTTTTTTCCTCCCCAAAGCTCCAGTGCATGGTTGTATATCCTAGTTGTAAGTCCTTCTAGTTCTTCTATGTGAGCCACCACCACAGCATGGCAACTGATAGATGGGTGGTGTGGTTCTGCAACCAAGATGTGAACCCCAGGCCCCTGAAGCGCTGAGAGTGCCAAACTTTAACCACTAGACCATCAGGGCTGGCTCTCTTCAAGCATTTTTGAAGCCCAAACTAATTTAGAAGGATGTAGTTGGATTTCAAGATTCTGTAGATTTTTTAAAATGTACAAATATAGACAAGCATTCAGGTTACAGTATGGAGAAAGGCTGACAAACTGGCATCATCCTGTATGAGCTGCTTGATGAGTGTCTGAATGGCCCAAATGCCCCTTTACTTTGTCTCAGATGGAGAACTGTTTCTACTTACAGACACTCTTTGAAAGCAAACATGCTATAACCAACTTGGCTCAGCAGTGTCGCGAACTGTCAATTTGCTCCACGATGAGTTCTCTCCGGGTCTTTTAGGAAGGCAGCATCTCAAGATATTCGAAGTAGGTAATAATTCACTCTCCAACAGGGAGGTGAGGAAAAGCATTTTCTAAAGCTCTTATGCATTAAATACCTAAAACAAGTTAACTGAGTGTTAAATTAATTAAAGAAGGAGGCCATTAGATTGACTTGGTTCTAAAGTTTTGGCAGCCTACTTATGCAAACTAAAACTTGAGCCTGTAAATGCTTCAAGGGTAAGAAATCAAAACCTAAGGACAGCCAATTAGGCTTTCTCAAACAAGGTCACCATTTAAACTATAGCCAATCAAATAATTTCCTTGCTTTGCGTCCAGTTCTTCTCTATGAGTCTTGCCCCTACCTTCTGTCTGTGACATGCTCCTAACTGCTTCCAGTTTGGCACTGCTAAATTCAAATCCAACGTTTGCTTAAATAAACTCTTAAAATGTTTAATATGCCTAAGTTTATCTTTTAACATGAGGGAAGATAAATGGAATTGTTGTGTTCTTATTTTCATTAATTTTGAAGTATCTTCCTCCGGTCCTAAAATTTCTCTTTAGCAATGTGGGATAAAATTAAAAAACAGACTGGTCCCTAAATGTAAGTACAAATTTGCCACACAAATTCTTCCCTCCTTATCTACCCTTTGCTAGCAGGGGTTTGGGAGAGAGCAGGAGGAGTTGGTTCTGCAATTCAATATACAGTTGCTTACTTGGAACAGGTGGGACTCCTTGAGTTTGATTAGGTAGTTCAGATTCTGTGAGGCCAGCACAGAGAGAGCTTGGGATGGGTTCATAGAGCTGGGCGATCTGAGTTCTGAGATGCTCCTGCCACTTCCCATCAAACATGCACAAGAAAAGATGTTCAATATCACTAATTATTAGGGAAATGCAAATCAAAACTACAATGAGATATCATCTTACACCTGTCAGAATGGCTGTAATTACCAAGGCAAAAAATAACAAATGTGGGGAGGATGTGGAGAAAAGGGAACCTTCAAACACTGCTGGTGGGAATGAAAACTGGTGCAGCCACTATGGAAAACACTATGGAGATTTCTCAAAAAATTAAAAATAGAAATACTATATGATCCAGCTATCCTATTACTGGGTATTTATCCAAAGAACTTGAAATCAACAATTCAAAGAGATTTATGCATCCCTACGTTCATCAAAGCATTATTCACAATAGCCAAGACTTGGAAGCAACCCAAGTGCCCTGCTATGGATGAATGGATAAAGAAGATGTGGTATATATGTGTGTGTATATATATATACATATATATATATATGTATATATATATACACAGTGGAATACTACTCAGTCATAAAAAAGACAAAATCATCCCATTTGCAACAACATGGATGGACTTTGAGGGTATAATGTTAAGTGAAATAAGCCAGACAGAGAAAGACAAACACTGCATGATTTCACTCATATGTGGAAGATAAACACATGGATAAAGAGAACAGATTAGTGGTTACCAGAGGGGAAGGGGGCTGGAGGGTGGGCAAAAGGAGTAAAAGGGCACATATGTATGGTGATGGATAAAAACTAGACTACTGGTGGTGAACACAATGCAGTCTATACAGAAATTGATAAATAATAATGTATACCCGAAATTACAGAATTTTATAAACTTTTATGATTTCAATAAAATAATTGGGGAAAAAAAGAGCATCCCTTGAGAATCCACCAATCTTAGAAAGACCAATACTCCCCTCCCTCCCCCCAAAAAGCCTCAAGGCTCTCTTTGTTTCAATGTCTTGATTAATGGAAAAGCACTTCTCACAGCCAGAAGTAGCATTTTCCCTCTTCTCTAAAAGCATTAGGTGGGACACGCCCAGGGCTTCCATTTGCATTTTGATGATAGATTGAATCCCTCATTTTACTCCCAGAGCCTACACTGTGTTACCTACCTTGATTGATAAGGGCTTCATTTACAACACAAAAGGTTTAAAAAAAATGTGAGGGAGGGAATTTAAATAGATAATCCCAACTGAGCTCTCTGACCCACAGAGAAACCAATTACACTAATCTTGCTATTTTAACTCCCTGGGGTCTATCCCCATCCCCATCCTCCAAACTGTAAGCAAAATTTTGTTTTGAAAGTAGCTACATCATTTTTCCCTTGGGGAAGGGGCCAGAGAGCTTCTCAGATTTTCAAAGTTGCCCAAGACCCAAAAACTTTGAGAACCACCCCTGAGGTGGAGAAATGGAACTGGAGAAATGGAAATCAACAAAGCCTGAAAAAAATGAAATCAACCTGGTTCTCCCTGGAGTCTCCTGTGGCACTGCTCAAGCAGCAAGGATTAAGGCTGTTAAATCCAGCCGTCAGATGAGCTTCCTGTGGACTCCCCCATGGGCTGTCACTCTCCTGAGAATTTGGATGAGTTTCTGGCCTGTGGATGCAGTGTATTTCCATGAAAGCAGTCAGAAACACCAAGAGAAAGAAAGGCAACTCCCAGCATTACTTGTCTGTGCTCCTGTATGAAACAGAGAAATGTGCACACCTGGCTGGATTACGTGAGGCCTTTCACTGTAACGGGCATATTAATCTTCACTCCTTGCATTGAAAATGAACGAAACCCATCTAAAGCCAATTCCAATGAAAAGAGACTTTTAAAATAATGTCTTAATTGAAGTATAACAAACATACAGAAAAGTGCACAAATTATAAGTATACATCTTTATACATTGTCACAAAGTGAGCATACCTATATAACCACCACCCGGGTCAATAGATTTAAAAAAAAAAAAAAATTGAGCCAGCCCTGACAACCTTGTGATTCAAGTTTGGCACTCTCACTGCTTCGGTGGCCTGGGTTTGTTTCCCGGTTGTGGAACCACACGGCTTGTCTGTCAGTTGCCATGCTGTGGTGGCGGCTCACATAGAAGAACCAGAAGGACTTAAAAGTTGGATATACAACCATGCACTGGAGTTTGCGGATGGGAAGATAAAGAAGAAGATTGGCAACAGATGTTAGCTCAGGGAGAATCTTTCCTGGCCAAAAAAAATTACCAGCATTTTAATATCTATATATGGTGCATATTATGAATGTAAATTTTAATAAAATTTATATATTATTTGGATATTCTTTTTTATGAAGTGACTTTTCAAGTCTTTTCCTCATTTGTCTACTGTGTTATCTGTATTTCCTAACTGATTTGTAAGCAATAATTTGTGTATTCTGGATAGGAGTCATTTGTCAGTTATAAGTGTTTCAAATATCTTCTCCCACAATGTTAGTGCCACTCCCTCCCATGCAGATATCTGTGATGAATACAATTGATGGTTAATATTTGGTTTGTGTCCTGTTTAACAAGTCTTTGCTTACTCCAAGGGCATGAAGATATTCTGCTATGTTCTAGAAAATGTATTGAATTACCATTTGCATTTAAGGATATAGGATACTTGAAATAGATTTCTATGTGTATGAGGTAGGGGTCAAATTTCAGTTTTCCATGTGGATATCCCATTGACTCATTTATTGAAAAGACTGTCATTTCCCCATAGCTCTGCAGTGTTCCTTTGTCATAAATCTAACGTCCATATATGTGTGATTCATTTTGGACTGTTTTCATCAACTTGGCCTAGTTATCCTTGCACCAATTGCATGCTCTATTCATTGCTGTAGCTAAATAAAGTCTTGATATCTAGTATGAGTTTTCCAATTTCATTTTTCAAGATTGTCTTGGCTATTCTTGTCCCTTTGCATTTCCATATAATTTTAGAATCAGCTTGTCAATACTCTCGCACACAAAAGAAGCCCATTGGGATTGCAATGAATATAGATATCAATTTGGGGAGAACTGACATTTTACAATATTGAGTCTTCCCTCCATTTATTTAAGTTTTCTTAAATTTCCTTAATTTCTCTTAATAATACATAGTTTTCTGTGTAGACATTTTCCACATCTTCCTTAGATTTATTCCTAAGTAGTTGATTTTTTTAAACTGTTCTAAATGGTGAGTATTCAATATTATTTCTAATTGTTCACTGCTGGTAAAACCATTAATTTTTATATATGGATCTTACTTAAATCACTCATTAACACTAAAAGTATATCTGTAGATTCCTTTGGAATTTGCATGTAATACCATGTCATCTATGAATAATGACTTTTTTTTCCTTCCTATTGAAACAATCCTAGTATCTCTTCTTTTTCTTCTTCTCTTTTTGGATAGGACTTCAGGACAATGTTGAATAGAAATCACTGTAGTGAGCATTCTTGTCTCCATCCCAATTTCAGGAGAAAGTCTCAGAATTTCACTGTCAAGTATAATGTTTACCATGGAATTCTTGTAGACACACACTGTAAGATTAAGGAAGTTCCCTTTTGTGGAAACCAGGTTCTAAGATGGTCCCAAATACTTCTCCCCTCCTAGTATTCAAGTTCTTGTATAGTATTCTCCCACATTGAGTCATGGCTGGCCTGTGTGTTCAATAGAATATGACAGAAATGATGGGTGACTTCCAAAATTATGTCACAAAATACATTTCAGTTTCTACCTAATCTCTCTTGGATTTCTTAATCTTCTTGGATCTCCCATCCTGAGGTAAGACAGTCACTATGTCCTGAAAAGACTCAAGTAGCCCTGTAAAGAGGTCTACATGCGATAATAATGATAAAAGAATAATGCCTCCCAACAACCAACACCAACTTGTCAGCCATGTGAGTGAGACACCGTGACAGCAGACCCCTCGAATCAAGCCTTTCTTTGTAGGGGAGGAAAAATAATTTTCCCTCTACCCTCTGAGTTCTTGGCTGAGACCACTGTAATAAAAAACATATTAGGAAGAGAAAAGCAAACAGAAGTTTATTAACATGTATACCTCATGTATATGTGGGAGATATTCAGGGGAAAATGAGTAACTCCCTGAGGTGGCTTAAATGTGATTTTAATAGGGAAAAAGGAGGAGGGATGTAGGCCTCTTAGAGGAGAGTAAATGATGTTTAGGAGAGATGAATGGGCCCTTAGAAGAATAGATGAGAGGTGTGATAGTTTGTGACATAGTTTGGCTGTGGTGTCAACCTCTAGTCTTTCTCCTCTCCTGTGACAAGAGTCAATCCTCCCTGGTTGATGACACTCCTGGGGAGGGGATCTATGACAATCAAGTTCCTTTTGGAGGATCTGCCTTTAGGCAGATAAGGGGAGTACAGAGAAAGCCTCTCCCTGCATTTGCTGTTTTCAAGCACCTACAGCTCAAAATAATCAATATACCAAAGCAGCATATTTTGGGGTGGCATGTCCTAAATTTCTACAGTCATATTTTGGGATGGCATATTCTACTACTGTTCAATATGACCATAGCCCCCACTAATATATTGATTAAAACCTCATGAAAGATCCAGAGTAAGAATTCCAACCTAAGCTGTTCCCAAATTCCTGATCCACAGAAAGTGTAAGGATTGTAAGTGTTTATTGTTGTCTCGAGCCATGAAGTTTTGGGTAATTTGTTATGCAGCAAGAGATAATTAATATACCACTATGCTTACTTGGCTAAGAGTTTTTATTGTAAGTGGGTGTTAAATTTAATCAAATGCTATTTCTGCATTATTAAGATGATCATATGATTTTTCTCCTTTACTACTGTGGTTAAGTGCATTGATTGATTTTCCTTTACATTACTGGAATAAATCCAACTTGGTCGTGATATATTAGCCCTGTTATATATTTCTGAATTTGGTTTTCAACTTCCAATATATTGCTTAGAAATTTTACATCTCTGTTTAAGAGACATATTGGCCAATACTTTTCTTTTTTGTAATGTTTTTGTCAGGTTTTGGTACTAAGTTGAAAAGTGTTTCCTCTTTTTCTAGTCTCTGAAAAACCTTGTGCTAGATAGGTGTTTCTTACTTCTAAGGTGTTTGAAAGAATTCACTGGTGAAACCATCTAGGCCTGCTGCTTTCTTTGAAGGAAGGTTTTAGTTAGAGAGTCAAATTCTTTAGGAGCCATAAGACACTTCAGATTTCATATTTCTTTTTGTGTCCATTTAGATAAGTAGTGTTTCTCTGGAAATATTCATTTCATCTAAATTTCCTAAAATTTTGGCATAAGTTTGTTCATAATGTTCTCTTTCATCTTTTTTATCTTTCTCTGTAGACTATTACAATGTCCTCTTAAAAATTCCCAATGTTGGCTATCTGTGCTTTCTCTCTTTTTTTCTTGATCAGTCTCACCAGGGATTTATCAACCTTATTAGTTTTTTTCCAAAGGTCCTTCTTTTGGCCTTTTTGATCCTTTCAATGTACATTGCACTAATTTCTGCTCTTATATTTATTATTCCCTTTTTCCTAATTTCTTCAGTTTTAATTTTCTGTTATTTCTCTATCTTCCTGTATATAAGCTTAGATCAAGGATTTTCAGCTAATGTAAACATTTAAAGCTGTACATTTTCCTTTAGACATGGCTTTTGTGCATCTCATAAGTTTTGACACTTTTTAAATCATAATTCTGTTCAAAATATTTATAATTTCCCTCCTGCTTTCTTCTTAAATCCATAGGTTATTTAGACATACATTGCTTAATGTCCAGATGCTTAGGAATTTTCTATTTTTTTGTTATTAAATTTCTCTGTGGTTGAAAAATGTTCTTCTGTACAACATTCTGAAATTCTGTATGATTTTATTCTTCAAAGTTGTTACAACTTTCTTTATGGCCCAGTATGTAACCAGTTTTGGTAAATATTCTCTATGTGCCTGAAAAGAACGTATACTCTGCAGTTGTTGAATGAAGCGTTCCATATATGTCCATTAGGTCAATTTTTTTTCATCACATTGTTCAAATCTTCCATATCCTTACTGATTTTTTTGTCTGCTACCTCTATCAGTTACTGAGAGAGGTGTGTTAGAATCTTCCACTATGATTATTTGTCTATTTCTCCTTTTGGTTCTATCAATTTTGTATGTGTGTACATGTATGCTATGTTATGAATGCATATAAATTTAGAATTCTTATATCTTTTTGATTGATTGGTCATTTATCTTTATGAAATAGCCCTCTAACTTTAGTACAGGCATACCTCGGAGAGATTGCAGGTTCTGTTCCAGACCACCGCCACAAAGTGAATGTCGCAATACAGAGAGTCACACGAATTTTTTGGTTTCCCAGTGAATATAAAAGTTATGTTTATACTGTCCTGTAGTCTGTTAATAGCAATAGCTATTATAGTTATTATTAGCTATAATAATAGCTATTATGTGCAATAGCATTATGTCTAAAAAACAATGTACATACCTTAATTAAAAAATACTTTATTGCTAAAAATGCTAACCATTATCTGAGGCTTCAGTGAGTCATAAATTTTTGCTGGTGGAGGGTCTTGTTAAAAAATGCAATATCTCTGAAGTGCAATAAAGAGAAGTGCAATAATACGAGGTATGCCTGTAATGCTTCTTTCCTTAAAGCCTGTTTTGTCTGATATGGTACTTTGTCTGATATGATTGCATAGTGTATCTTTTTTCCATCTTTTTACTTCCAACATTTCAGTATCTTTATATTTCATATCTTATAAACAGCACATAATTTGAGTATTTCTTCATCCATCCTGATAACCTTCGTATTTTAGTCGGAGTATTTAATCTCTTTACATTTACTATAATTACTGATATATTAGATTTTAATATACTATCTTACTATGTACTTTCTATGTGTCCTACCTGTTCTATGTTCCTTTCCTCTTCTTTCATGTCTTCTTTTGGATTAATTGCTATTACTTCAGTTTTCCACTCTATTTGCTTGTTAATTATACTTTTAAAAAAACTATTCTTTCTTAGTTACTCTAGAAGTTACAACGTTCAGCTCTGACTTATTTAAGTCAAAATATAAATTGGTACTTTGTCACTTCCCAGACAATGCAAGAGACTTAGAACATTTTAACTCTATTAAATTCTTCCTGCCTTTATACCATGGTTTCGTGCCTTTTAATTCTATACATAGTTAAAAATCCACAGAACATTTTAATTATTGTTTTACATATTCAATTTGTATTTAGATTTACTCATATATTTACCCTTTAGGTTATTCTTTCTGAATCTCCAAGCTTTAATCTAAGGATCATTTTCCATCTCCCTAAAAAATTCCCTTTACTATTTCCTTCCATGCAGGTCTGCTGCTGATGAATTGTTTCCATTTTTTCTTTAAATAATGACTTGTTTTCTCTTCATTTCTGAATATTTTCAGTGGATCTAGAATTCTGAGTAAATTATTTACTCTTGGTACTCTGAATTTATCCTTCCATTGGCCTCTGGCTTCCGCGATTGCAGTTGAGAAGTCAGCTGTAAGTCTAGTTGTTGCTCCTTTAAGGGTAATTTTTCTTTTTTTCCTCAGGCTCCTTTATAAGATTTTGCATTTTTCTTCAGAACCCGTATCACAAAGGGCTGCTACAAATTGATAATGATAATATGTATAAAGACCTCTTACAAACCATAAGGAAAAAGACAAATAACCTAACAGAAAAAATGGGCAAAGAAGGAGAACAAAGTTCACAGAAAAGGAAAACAAATGGCTCTTAAATATATGAAAAGATGCCCAGTATCATTCAAAGAGAAATGCAAATGAAAATACAAAGATAGATCATTTTTTAAACCTATCATATTAGACAAATCAGTAAGTTGATATCACTTTGTTAGCAAGGCTGTGGGGAAACAGGCCTCTCTCACATTACTGATAGGAGTGTAAACTGATAGACCTTCTTTGAGGGCCTATTTGGCCATATCTATCAAGACTAAAAATGCACATTGTCTATTGAGTCAGAAATTCCATTCCTGGGAATTTATTCTACTCACACATTGGCAAAATTACATTTTGTTTTAAAATGCACCCAGGATTTGGTTTTATCAGGTGTGGTAAGACATGCAGACATGGAAATGACTATCCATGGAAAGAAGTTTTTATTCGCAGTTCCCTAGAAACAGGGGGCACACCATGCCACGCAGTGTCCTATGAGGAAGCATTAGGGTCGGTCAGGAGGCAAGAGGAGCAAGGAGAAAGGATAGGCAAGAGTTTTTGAGGAAAGGAATGGGTGAAGCAGTGTGGACTGGTTAAGGATCGACTGGTTTGAATAATTTCTGCCAGCTCTCGGCATAGAGACTGCCCCTAACTGTCCAACACCTGGTCCTGGCATGATTAGGGCAGACGGGTGGTGGCCTGGGAGTATAACAGCTCAATAAAGGAGGTGGTTGGGGGGAATGGATGCTGGATTGGTTGGTTTGCATATGAAAGGCACACTCACAGAGGAGCCATTTGCTATCTCTAAGAATTGGTTCATCCTAGGAGGGGCAGTCTCTCCCTGGTCAGTGAGACCCCAGACACCAGAGCATTGAGAATACAGAAAAGAAGAAAATCCAGTTAATACACATTTATACAACTTTATTCACTGTAGCATTATTTGCACTAACAAAAATGGAAACAACCTCAAATCCATCAGTAGAGAACTGAGAAATATATTGAGTTCCATTCAATGAACTACTACGCAACCATAAAAATAAATAATGACTAGCACTTTATGTACTCATTTGAGAGGCCATATGGTTCAGTGGTTAAGAGGATAAACTCTTGAGCTGAACATTTTAGGATAGCTCTACCACTTTAAAAAAGATTTTTAGAAGATTTTAAGAGATTTTTCCATAGGAGAGAAAATCAATGTCCACAGAAAATAAAATTCACTCTCTTTTCACCTTGGTGTGTTTGTGGAGGACAACCGACAATGCTCAGTTATCTAGGTTTGTAATTACAGATGACCAAGGAGTGAGTCTCAGCTAGTCCACACAACAAGCAGGACTTGGTAAGGCCAGTGTTGAAATAAGACTTAGATAATTACCATGAACTACCTAGAACAAATTTCAGGAAGTAAACGTGAACTGGTATAATGCATCAAACCACTGGCCTTGATTCTATCAGCAGGAAGCCACTGTGAGAGCAAGCTATAAATATCAAGTATTTGGGGCAAAAATAGAGCAAGGTGTTAATGCATCTCCTCCAGACTTCATTTCACTGCCTTCATGTTTTTGATATTTTGTCTGTCCTTCCAATTTTTGCCAGATTTTTAGAAGAGCTCATTATAAAGTCTTCTTGCTAGTTTTCAAACTCCTTCACAATATGAAACTGAAGTTATGTGGTAAAATGGAGAGAGCTGGTGACTTTAAGAAGGAAAACTTGTTTCAATTCTTAGCTTTGTAATAAACTGCCTCTATGACCTCTAAGATCTCTCCGAGCCTCTGTTTCCTCTGCTGTGGAATGGATGAGAGTGAAACCTGCCCCACTTCATAGAATTGCTGTTAATATGAAAATGACTTAATGCACGTACACGTGGAAATGATAAAGCCTCCACAATTGTGAGGTTCGATCTGTCCAACCAGCAACCCAACTGTGGCAGAGAATGACAGTTGTCTGCCTAAAATTTATTCTCTCCATTTCATTTACTAACAGAAATTCAGTTTTGTCAGGGAGGGGAAGACATCACGCTCAGCTAAACAAACTGCACCTCCTATCCCTCCTTGAATGTCAGAAGTATGTTTATTTTACAAATATAAGTATTGCCTCTTCCACTTTGTTCCTTCCTTCTTCTTCCTGCTTAAAATGTGGACATGAAATCAAGAACTGCAGAGGCCTCTTAGGACTATGAGGGAAAACCCAACAGATGACAGAGACCTCAGCTCTGACATCTTTGGGCCATTGAACCAACAGTAGCCACTACCTGTGTCCAGATTTCGCAGTGCATGAGGAACTAAAATAAACTTGTGGAGTTTAAGCATTGGTAAATGTTAATTCCCAGCTCCTGAGGAAAAAAGCCCTGATTTTTAGCATTTGCCATTTTCTATGGCATAAATTCTCTCCCTGTGGCTGATTTCAAACTACCAATGTGATGTCACTGAATGCAAAAATGAAAGAGATATAGAATAGCACATTATTGTATAGTATTCCAACTACATAGATAAAACAGTTGTAAATAACCTCAAGAGCATAGATAATGGTAAAATAGTTAGGAAGTGATGAGTTTTGAGTATTTATTATCTTTGTAATATGATTAATTTAATTGTACATTTATATCATTTAATTTTAAATAATGGCTATATTGGACAACTAGCTGGCAAAATGCCTGAAAATTCAATATTCAGCTCTTGTGAGCTGAATTAATATATCAGCCAATGTTATTTCCCACCTTTCTTCAGTTTGGCCCTCTAAGTCATCCAGACCAGTCCCTTTCCAAATTCATTCTTGCTCTCATGCTTTCTCTCACATCTTCCTTTCGGTATTTTCCATCTTTCAAAAGGAGAAAATCCCATGTTCTGTAGCAGCCTTTCCTGAACACTCCCTGGCTGTGGTGGACAGACCCTAGGGTGACCCCCGTGTCTCGCCCTCTGTAATCCCCTAACCTTGAGTATGGGTGGTGCCTGTGACTTGTTTCTAACCAATAGACTATGGCAAAGATGATAGGATGTCACTCACATGGTTACATTAGGATATACATATATGAGGCGCCATCTTGCTTGCATGCACTACAGAGATTCTCCTTGCTGGCTTGATGACATGAGCAGCCAACCTGAAGTAACCCAAGAGTCAAAGAACTGCTGATGGCCTCTAGGGCCTGAGAGCAGCCTCCATCTGATAGCGGGGAAAAGAACTGCCCTCAGTCATACAGCCAACAACCGGAATCAGCCTGAAAGAGGATTGTTCTCCAGTCAAACCTCCAGGTAGGAAGGCAGCTTTGCCATCGCACAGCCTTGGGCAACGCTGAGCGGAGAACCCAGCCAAGCCAGGCCTGGACTCCTGACTCTCAGAAACTCTTGAGATAATGACGGTGTTGTTTTAAGCTACCAAGTCTGTGGTAACCTGTTATACGGGATAGAAAACTAAAATGATGCCCCATCATTGTTCCTCCTCACTGCTTCCCATCACCACTTAAATTCCATACCAAAAAATTTAACGTAACTTAGGAGTTCTGTGATATGGTCTTATCCACACTAGAGATGTATACATTGGCCACTCCTGCCTGGGTATATTCAGACCTGTCCTGTTCCACTGTTAACAATTTGCATGACGTGTTCATCAGATGCATATCAACATGGAGCTAGGAGGGATAACTAATATTTTTAAGGGATAGAATAAATGAGAATAATGAGAAAAACAAGATAATGGGGGTGAACATAAAGTATCTTCAGGTTCATAAGAATACAGTGTGAGACACCTGAGTTACCGGCAATACGGACAATCAACAATTTGGAAATAGTTGATCACAGGAGGAATGAATAGTCCAAAGACCTGTCCGTTTTGTGTTTTTCCAACACCATCAAGCAATTAACTCAATTCTGACACTATAGTGTCAGATCCCACAGGTTAAGGGCTTAGTCCTACAAGACTACCCCTGCCCCCTTCAGATGCCAATCTCAAGTCCAGGTTGTCACCTGTGCTTCTGACCAACCAGCTATAGATTGGAGGTTCCAATGATCCCCTCCTTGGATTCGATTAATTTGCTAGAGCAGCTCACAGAACTCAGAGAAACATTTTGTTTACTAGATTACTGGTTTACTGTAAAAGTATATAACTCAAGAATAGCCAGATGGAAGAGATGCACAAGGCAAGGTATGTGGGAAGGGGAGTGGAGGAGCTTCCATTCTCTCTCTAAGCATGCCACTCTCCCCGAATCTCCACATTTCACCAACCTGAAGCTCTCTGAACCCCAATCTCCCCCAGTCCTTTTGGGTTTTTATGGAGGATTCATTCATTTTTATGGAGGATTAAATCATTGGCCATTGGTGATAGAACTCAATCTCCAGCCCCTCTCCCCTCCAAGGAACTGGGGGTGGTGGGGGGTGGGGAGGGAGGGTTGGGCTGAAAATGTCAACTCTTTAATCACAAGGTTGATTTCCCTGGCAACCAGACCCCAACCTTAGGTTACCTGGGACTTTCCAAAAGTCACCTCATTAATAGAAGCTCAAAAAGGGCTCCTTATTAATGACCAAAGACACTTCTATCACTCAGGAAATTCCAAGAGTTTGAGGAGCTTTATACTAGGAACTGGGGAGCAAGACCAAACATACTTCTTATTATACCACACCCTGTAAAGTTATAAACTGGAGAAAAGCCTAGGCCGGAAAGATTTCTGAAATAAGAAGTAATTGAATTAATATCTTCTAAGGTGCTGTATATGAATATGATTCCATGTTGGGGAGTATATTGGTCCAAAGACATGCAAAAAAATTGCTAATTGTGGTTCTTAGAATCCAATTTGAAGACACAGAATCATTTTGAAACTTGGTGTGGCTTTACATTGGCCATCAAGACCTACAGCATTGTATGTCCCTCCCCCTCCCTTTGGATTGGTCAGTCTCAATATAGCTAATGGTGTCAGTTATCTATTGCTGTGTAACAAACACTCCAAAATTTAGTGACTTAAAATAAAAACCATCTTATTTGATCACAATTCTGTGGGTCAGTAAATTGGGCTGGGATCAGCTGAACAGATGACTTTTGCTAGTGTTGCCTGGAGTCACTCAATGAGGCTGCAGTTCTGGTGGGTCAGCTGGTTGGTCGAAAGAGTCTCAGCTAGGATGGCTCATCTCTGTTTTACATAGTTTTGTCCTCTAGTGGGCTAGCCTGGGCTTCATCACACAGCAGTGGTAGCATTCTAAGGGGACAAGAACAGATGGTGCAAGACCTCTTGTAGCCTAAGCTTGGAAGTCATACCATATCACCTCTCCAAAATTCTATTGGCCAAAGAGAGTCAAGGCCAGCCCAACTGGAAAAGGGTGGGGAAATAGATTTCACCTCTTGATGAGAGAAGCTGCAAAATCTTTGTGGCCATTTTTAATCTACCACATAAGTCAATCCATCTAATTTTATCATCCCTTGTACAAATGCCTAGTCTTCTGTCTGTGTTATCTGGTGGTGATATTCCAGTAGGATGGGAGTGGAAACCTTTTCCAAAAATATTTCAACTGCGATGAGGCAGCTGCAGCCTCATTACTTCCTTCATAGTTGTTGATAAGGTCAGGCACATCAAACCTTTCTTGAAACTGTCTGTCGCCAGTATCTTGTATGAAGAGGAGGCAGAATGGTCCCAATTTGCTAGCCACAACGGATTGCTAGGGAAATGGCTACTTTCTTTACGCTCAAGTGCCTTTTTCACAGTACCCTTGCTGATAAACTAGTGTTAGCTGAAGACCAGTAAGCGTGCTGACATTTCACTAACAGTTGTTATCTCTAGACACCTGTGGATAAATGTGCTGATGAGAGACTTTTCTTAAGGGCTCTTATATCCATGATTATGGCTGAGCCACAGTTGAATGCAAACATCGTCAGAACAGTGTGTTATGCTTAACAGCCTAGAATGCTCTGTAATACTTAACCCCCTATATACTTATGACAAATCAGCCTCTGAAATAGGAACACAGCCCCAGGAGGAGAGCAGCTTAATCATCAAGCCTCAGGTAGAAAGGCACCAAAAGTTACAGTCATGTGTCACTTAATGAGGGGGACACGTTCTGAGAAGTGCATCAGGCGATTTTGTCCTTGTGTGAACAGAGTATATTTACACAAACCTACATGGTGTAGCCTGCTCCACATCTAGGCTATTTGGTACCATCTTATGGGACCACCGTCTTATATGTGTTCAATCATTGACTGAAACATCGTATGTGGCGCTTGACTGTAATGACTTCCCAGCCCTGTGACGCTTATAGAGCTGACATATTTGTATTCTAATCAAGACATCAACAAAAATAATTCTTTTCCATCAAATTTCATTATTCAAACCATTTATGGAATAATTCTCTGAGAGGGACTAGCTTGGTAGAGTGAGAGGGGATAGACCCTTGGTGGGGGATCTTTTTACATCATGCAAGGGCTTTAATCAAAGAGAGACTTGGTGACCCCACACTGTTTACACAAACCTGATGACCAAGCATCTGGAGTGTGTTCAAGTTCCTACAGGATCAATGTGATTCTTGATGTCCACCTAACAACAGATCTGAAACCCAGAACTCACAGCAATGTTGCTCCTCCATTCTGGGGTTTGTCACGTTCTGTGTGGACTGTCATGAGTTGTGGCTGTTGCCTTATCAATCAGTTGGAGGTGTCTCTTTCTTCTCCTTACCTCTTGCACCTTCTCTTTCCCACCATCACCTTCCTTCTGTCTTCTCCCTTTCTTCATTCTCCCCATGGGACTTGTTTACTGTATAAATAAGGAGTTGGTGCTTGAAACGGAGTCCAGTCTTTTTAAACACAAAGGGGTTTAATTAGGGAAGTGGTGGGAAGGCCAAAGAAGTGGGCTTTCAGATGAGTCTCCAGGAGAAACTCCCAGAATGCCAGAGCGGAACAGCAGGCAGCTGCTCCCTGTGCTAAAAATCAAAAAAGTGGGGAATCAGGAAGCTTCCCCAGAATGTATTGAGTTCAAGAACCTATCACCAAAGCTGCAATCCAGGGATGAAGAAACAGGGATCTGAAAGCCACAATCAGAAAGTCATTGCTTCTCATCACCTAGAAAGTTGGACAAGTGCTCCAGAAAAATCCTATGATCCCGTGACCTTGCTTACCTGCAGAAAATAGCCAAAAGCAGTGTGAAAATGGCCACTATCTCACTTCCTGTTGTAAATATCACATAAGCAAATCTAACGAAAGGAAACAATTTTCTAGCTGAAAGAGAGTCAGGGAAATGTGGTAGTTTGGGGTTTTCTAACCTTTCCAGTAAGGGAAGTCACCCTAAAAGGAAGTGGGGATTAATGTGGGTGCCTATTGACTAAATTCTGCGCAAGGACTCTCACTGGTCATCAATCCCTCTAATAACATTAATTAGAATGTTTAACAAACAAGCACGTGCCGGGCACTCCTGAACTGATTTTCAACATTATTCCATTTAGTGCTTACATCAGGAACTATTAACCCAGGTTTCCAGATGAAGAAATGGGGGCCAGAGAAGTTAAGTAATTTGACCAGGGGCACACAGTAGTAACGGGAGAGCTGATAATCAACCCCAGGTTTGTGTAATGCCAAAGATCATCTGGGTCAAAACCTACCTGGCACCAAAGTCTATGTTAACCACTAGACTAGACTACCATACAGAGGTGTTCACTCTGTCCCCAGAACATGGGCTTGGCCAACTGAGCACAGAAGAATAGTTTCCATTCCCCCTTCTGGAATCTGACCAATTGCTTCATTTGCTTAATCCACTCCAGCAAGCCCTGGATGGAGGAGTAGACATGGGCCAAGTGATGGCTGACAATCCTCTTGCTACACAATGTTTCCTATGCTCTCACCACCCCTAAGCCAATTGGCTTTCTAAGAAAACAGCATCTTCACAGAGAGACTTGAAAAGCGCTTTGAATCTAATGGCATAAAAAAGAGCTTGGGAAGGACTTTTAGCTCATGTTCGTAATCATCCCCTGCATAATGAATATCATTCGCAAACACTAGGACAAAGAACACAGGCCCGCAGAACCACCACTGACCCCACGATAAAGAGCCTTCTGGCAGGTGAAAATAAAGATGAGGGCATAGCTCACCCACTTGATTGGGCGCCAAGGGCTATTTAAAGCACTTTCTTCTACTCTGATAAAAAGAATATAATTTAGAATCTGATGGAAAGATCCCCCCTGGGAGGCTGCTTGAAGCATCTTTCTGTCATGGCTGATTACCAGACTCGTGTTTATTGTCAGGAAAACAAAAACACAAAATTACTGCTCTTGGCACAGTACTTGTGTTTTTTCATTGTAATTCAGTCAAGGTTTAAATCCTCTCAACTGAGCAATTCTTCATTCAAATAGAATGCTGCAGGAATCTGCAGTGGAGTAAGCGTGTGACAGCAGAGACAGCCACGTGACTCGGTACCTGGCCAGTCCTTCTGGCAATGGGTGGGCTCCCCTCCACACTCTATATATTTCCTTCTTAGACACAAATGCCTTGAGAGAGAGCTTCTAGTTCTCAGAGGAAATCACTTTATACACACAAACTGGTCAGTAAGAAATGCTTTCAGCAGGCAGACTCTTTTAGAACTATCACTTCCTAAAAAATGTAGCAGAAGTTGCCAAAAGGGGTTATTTTTATCTGAGGAGTCCCATGGGCTATGCCCTCCTAAAAAGGATATGATAATGAAAACACACCTTCCTTTGAGGATCTCTTTACCGACAGTAAATGTTCTCAACCAGCCATGAGGCACCCTTATCTGCCTGGAAATCACCTCAGCATGTGTGGGCATTTTCTAAATGTGGGTGGTGATTCATCGTGGGTAATAGCCAAGGCTTTGGCATCATCAACTGAGAGGATAAGTCCTCCTTTTATCAGTCAGATTATCTGCTCTTTATATATCAACAGATAATAATATAATATCCCACATTAGCATCCATACACTCAACTCCTCTTTTGGTTTCTGCTATAATTAATTGGAAGTTCTTCCTAACTCCCATACAGCACACCTGTCCAAATGGGACCTGTTACCGTCTTCAAACATTTATTATATTGAAAATCCTGTCTTCGTGGGGTTAAATAGTTCCAGTTCATTTGGGTTTTTCTCACCCTCCAACATTAGAAAGTCAGCTTTGTGACTCATCTCTGAAGTGTCTCCTACTTCTACAGATCCTATTCTCTAAAACCCTGAGCAAGTTTTGATGGTCTAGAGATGCAAAGTATCACACAATGTCCCAGCCTCCAAACGTGTAAGAGGAGCATGATCTGGCCTCAAAAGGGACCAATGCTTCTTAACAAATAGGAAGTTAAGTTAGGAGAGAGATTTATCAGCTCAATTTACACAAGAGTTGGGAGGTAAGTGGTAGAGTCAGAGCCTGGGCTCAAACTGTGCTTGAGCCAAAACCATGCCGTAGGTGGATGGTGTGCGCCCAACTTTATTCCTGGTGCGAGTCCAGCAACAGTAACTCAAAAATTTTCCCTTCCAAAAATTCCTTTACCAGTTATTTTCCCCAGTGCCTCTTTAGTAAACTGCTTTCCTTTAATGTTAAAGTTATTTCCTTTTAATCTGTTTGAAATTCAATATTTAAATTTTTTAACCTAACGGGTGGTTAGTATTTTGCTAAAAATTTGTATCTACTAATGGAAATTCAAAATATATTTGCTATTTAATTTTTTTAAATGTTTTCTCATAAAATGAAAGACATATAGTGCCTGCAGGAAATCCCACACCTTGACCAGGCTCTGCTCATAATATGTCTATAGCTGTCTCTAAGGGGGGGTATTCTAGTAAACCCAAGCCATGTACTGACACAAAATTCATAAAATAATTTTTTTCTCTCTGTACAAGCACAAGTTGTATAACAACATAACCATCCAGGGGGTATGGAATATATAGAAATAAATTGGTCAATTTATCATGTGGTTTAAAAAACAAAGGATGAGAGCGAAGATGTCACCTCATATGCCCATGAGTGCATATTTAATTTCCTTAGCCACCCATTCCCTCCCCATACCTAGGGAGACGTGAGAAGAGTGGTACAGCATTGATACCCTTTGGCCATACTATTCTAAAAACTAACAGACACTAAGTCTATGATTTTCCATCTCCCTTACCTACCTCAGTGTTTCCTCAGAGGCATCATCCACGAAATGGGCTGGCTTCATATCAAGCCCTGGAGAAGTGCAACTGATTAAAAAAAAAATCCAATGGATAGATGTCTTTCTTTATTACATTAGGAGGTACCAAAATCTGATTGTTTGACTTGAATATTAAATGTCATCAGCATAAATTGTTGCATCGTGTTGGCCACTCATACCTGTTGAATGAAGCTCCAGAACACCAGGCATTAGATACTGATGTCCCAACTTGTCCCCAGCAAAAGTTTTACACACACACACCCTGCCGCCATCACGGAAACCATATTTAGAAGAGTTTCTTTCCCAAGAAAACTGCATTCATTCATAATTTCCTTTTCCCATTTTTGCTCATCAAATATACCAATATCTGCCATCAGAGGTTTTGATGAGCACGAGGTGATCAGAATTCTGTAATGAGTTGATAAAAATCCAGTGAAGAGCAAGGAATCTTGAGATTTTTACCTACAGCCTTACCATGAGTCAATGAAAAGTCAAGGTACTGATCTAACCCCCCACACCTGACTCCCATGGGTTCTTCCTTTATAGAATCTAAGGGTTCAGAGACTCAGCCTAGAAGCTCCGGTTCAGGAGATTGAGCCTTAAAAGAATTTCTTAGATTGTCCTTCCACCCAGTAATCTCCAAGGCCCCAGGACAACAGCTCCATTTAAAAAATGGAGTTCCCTGAAAGGGAAAAAGTAGTGGAAAAGGAGAATTTGTGATGATTATTCTAATCAAGGATTGAAAATTATCACTCTGGATTGGCTAAAGTGAGTCAACAAGTCTGCGAACAGTTGGTTAAAAACAAGACCCATAGTTTATCAGTCAGTAACGAGCCTTCTGTTAGCTCTGGGACACGCTCCTTCAGCGTCAGCCGATCAGAATCAGTGGTGATGAATCACAACATTCAGCTTTGATATCTCTTAGGCAAGTGCTGCTCTACATGAAAAATTTTCCTGTCACAACTTCTACTTGGTCACCCAAGCAAGAAATCTGGGGGTTATCCTGGATGTCTCCATCCCCACACACTCTGCCTTGATTGTCTCTTGCCTAAACCATTGAAACTGTCTCCTGACTCCTCCATACTCAAAGTGTGGCAAGAGCAGCAACCTCAGCATCACCTGGGAGCTTGTTAGAAATGCAGAATCTCAGGCCCTGCCTCATCCGTACGCTGTCAGAGTCAGCAGGTGATCCCCAGGTGATTCATAAGCACATAAAAGTTTGAGAAGCACTGTCCTAACTCATGTCCCTTCTGACCATGCCTCTCTAACTCACCTTCCAACTCGTCAGACTGTTCTAAAATATAGCTATGACCGAGTACACCCCGTACAGCTTTATTAGTATAATATCCTACACCCTGACTTCCCTTTGCCTAAATCTGTTGTGTCTATCCCTGGCTAAACATTAGAATTACCTGGGTTGCTTTCAAAAATACCAATGCCTTTGCCCCAGTGCCTGAAATTCTGACTTAATGGATGTGGGGGCTACTTGGTATAATGTTTAGGTTTGGGATTATAATGGATAGCTAAGAGTTGAGAACCATTGATCGAAAGATGAAACTTCAATTCCTTATTATGGCAGGTAAGTTCCTCTAAGATTAAGCCCCCCCGCTGGCCTTCTCTCTCTCACCATATTGTATCCATCAAACTGTGAGCTCAGCCGCACCGAAGGCACGCAGGAGCGCTCCCCACCTGCATCTCTAAGCCCCTGCTCATGGGTGGATATCTGTTCCCGGAAGCCCCTGATCTTCTCCCACGCGCCCAGGCTTCTGCTAGCAAACACCTACTCCTCTTTTAAAGCTAACCTTCTGCCACCACCAGGGAACGTTTCCTCCTCCCTCCTTCTTCCCCCACTCTGCTGGACTTCTTTACATGTCTACATCTCCTCCCACAGCACTATATTCACCCCACTCTCCCTCCTAGGGCCAGGACCCAAATCTAATCCTAGCAAATAGGTAACATGAGATCAGGGATCTGTGTCTGCTTTGCTCACCACTCAGGGCTGGCTACATAAATTTCAGGGCCCAGTGCAAAATGAAAATGCAGAGGTCTTTGTTCAAAATTTATTAAGAATTTCAGGATGGTGCCAGTGGAGCATTAAATCAAGCACAGGGACCTTCTGCCTGTATATAGTTGGTGCTCAAAAATGTTTGTTGAATGAATGAGTTTTTGCATCTCCTATACCTGGCAGGATGTTTTGTGGACAGAACGTGTACTCCCTGCATTCTGAGAAAGGCAGAGGCTGCGGTGGTGGAAGGAAAGAGGAAGGATGCGAGAGGCATTTTTCAATTTATGATGAAGCAAATGCCTCATTTAACAACAACCAGGCCCTGCAAACAACCTCTCAGGAACCCCCTTTATGGTCCTATTGATGATTCTACACAGCAACGGCTCTTCTCCTTCCAGACTGGAGGGCAGAACATGAAGAAATGGGTCTCTCCACCCAATCAAATATGTTCTGCTTTTAATTGGGTTGCAACATAGCCAAGAGTGATTCATCAAAGGCACTTGATCTTGGAGATAAAAATATATGTATTTTTAATTTTGCAAATGGCTTTATTGTTTTTTCCACTTGCTAACCTGTTTGTTTTTCTAATTTTTTCTTATATTCCTGAAGACATAGAAGCCACGTCTAACCACGCATTTTACACAAAATGACTGTTACAATTTTGGTCTTTAAAGCAAATCTAAGGCATTATGATATTTTATCCCTCCATGCATCTCCTAAAAAGTTGGACATGACTTACACACCATAATGCTACAAGACGTCCAGAACCATTAGTGTTTTTACACCAACAAAACTACAACCATACTCCCATTATCACACCTGACAAAATTATCAATTCCTTCGTATCTGTCACCCGTGTCTCTCCTGAACAAGTTCTCCAGATTCCACCTTTATTAACCTCACCTTGCACCCTGCTACATCCTCTCAGAACAGACCATCTAGAAAAGGACTTCCTGAGAACACCCAGCTTCAAAAGAAGAATGAGTCATGTCGAAAGTACGTCGTCATGCCCATCTCTGCCTTACACACCCTCTGTGGAGGAAAATCATAACATTCTGATTTCTGGGAGATGAGGGCACCTGGTTTTTCTCATAAAGAGGAAAATCAGTAGGTCAGTTAACTTTCTTCATTCTCTATTTTTAAACAGACTTTTCTCTAGAAATTTCCCTTCCTGTCTCACCATGCCCACATTTCTCCTTTTCTTGTTGCTAACCCTCCTCCTCACCTGCTGAAGACTCATAATAAAAATGGTACTCAAAACACCAAGTTTAGCTCATGAATACTTCTCCAGAAAACTCAGATTTGATTTTCAGTAACTCGGATCAAGGGTTTTCTTAATCATTCCATTCTTAGTCTTAAACACATTCTATTAATTATTCCATTAGCAGTGATGAATCCCACTATGCTTCTTCCCCCTCAGGGCAAATTCACTCAGATGAAGGTGGGCTTTCCACTGAGACCCATTTAAGGGAAAAGGGCATTAACATCTAAATGGATTTTTAAATATAAAATAATACTTATTTGCCATCACCAAATTAATTCTGTACAGGAATGCCCTGCGCATGGTTGAAAAAGAGCATTGCCACCAAAAGTCCAGAAGTGTTGGGCCCATTAGAGGCAAATTCCAGAATAAAGCCATATACTATAGGAGCAAACATGTGGTATTTAGGATCCTATGATAAAATTTAAAATAATAATGCTAATGTTTATTTAGTAATTTACCATGTTTCCATTAATCCTTAAGACATCCCTATGAGGTAGGTATGACTAGGTTGGCAGCAAATCTGAGCCCAGGTCCCCCTATTTCCCATCTAAGTGCCCAGGACTGTGGTTCACTCAGGCTTTTCACTCTGAGAACAGTGCCTCCTCCCTTCCCTTCTTTTCCCTCCTCAAGGCTGCATTGTTTCCTCAGAACTACGAAGAGGCTTCTGGAAACCCAAGACCATTCAATTGCATGCAAATGTTTATGTCTATTTGCACTCGTTTATTTTTCCAGGAAAAAAGGACTAAGTTTAACAGAAAACAGAAAAGTAAAAGTTAAGAAGCACCCTCTTAAAACCCTACAATTATTTTAAACCTCTTGTTTTGCAATTGGCACTGACAACCTTTTCCTCCCGCAACTGCAGGTGCATGCATGCACACATCATACATGCACACACACACGATACATCCCTACAGAATCCTCACATCCTTAGTTTAATTGCCATAGATGACAAATATTCCTCTGACCCAACGGGTGTTTCCACGACCAAACTTGGCACAGTCCATATGACAACTAAAAATATATCCAGGAGAGACCATATTTCCTGGAAAAGATTGCCTTTAGAAATGAAAATTCAGAGCAGCTGTTCAGGTAAAAATTTTATTACCACTTCAAGACTGAAGGACAGTTGTAGAAGGAGCTACACAAGTCCTTGGCTGTAAATTCATTACCAATTCAACAACCACTAATTAAGACACCTTTGCTTTCACAGCCTGTGGGATTTTTGCCATTAAAGGTATTCCCTCAACCAAATTTGTGTCCCAGAGAGAAAATAACTACCCGAGAAGCCCAAGCAGCCAGAAAGAGAAGGATGAGGCTAAATCATCAGAACACAGGCCAGTGAAGCAGAGTTATTGAAGGTGATAGCTGGACACCTGAAGAAAAAAAATAAATGAGGCTCAAACCCCAGAATCCTGCTGCTTAAAAATATGATTTGCAAACTGAAACTCTTAGTAGCTGAATTCACTCTTCACGTGTAAATTAGTGGCCTGGAAAATCAAGAACATCTCAAAGAATAGAGAGAAGAAAATTATAGCGAAAAGATAAGAGACTCAGAAAATAGATCAAAGAGACAATGTGTGAAAAATTAATGTTTCCACAGGCTGGGTATTTGATATTAAGGTGGGATAATGGTATCGCAGTTGTTATGGGTGAGATTTCTAGTGGTGTTCTTGTGAATGAAATGATAAAATATCAGGGACTTGCCTTAAAATTCTCAAAAAAAAAAAAATGAAACAGAATACGATTAAAAACCAAGCAGAATGGGAGGGTGCGATTTGGTGAAATAAAAACAATAAAATGTTGACAATTGTTGAAACTGGATAATGGTGCATGTGAGTTCATTATACTGTTTTACCAGAAGTCAAGTTAAAACAAAGTGACAGAGAAGAGTGGAAAATTGAGGGTGGTAACAATATGGTGACCCAGATGCTCTAAAGCTTTCACTCTTACTGAAGTATAACTAGCTTCTTGGTAAATTACAACAAACAAAAATTATACTGATAATGCATGTAGGACATAATAGAAAGTAAGCGAAAAGTTCAAGAATCAGAAAGAAAGGAAAAATGAAAGCAGAAACCTAAATCTTGTGTTGGAAGCATAAGCAATACACACATAGGTAGAAGGAGGATTAATAAGAGCAGTTGCCATGAAGAGGCCTCCTTATATCCTAAATTAGCGTTGCTGCTTGGTTACTAAGCCTTGGGTGCTCTGAAAATTGGAGAAGCCGAGCCTGGGTTTTTGGTGTTAAAGCTGGGACCCTCAAGGGAAGCTAACTCAGTGCACCCCTGATATAAAATGATGTAGCTCAGTGCACCTCCTGATATGAAAGACAGGGGCCCCAGAAAACAAGGAAAAGGAGTAAAAAGTAACTTATAAAATGGACACTTTTCAGGGAGAAAAAAAGATTGTTAAACTATTATTAATACCTTCAGAGAAATATGAGGAAATATATCATTTACTAAATAAAAACAAGATGCAATTTTAAAAAAAGGAATATGTAGGGAACAAAAAAGAACTCTTGGAAATTAAAAATATGTGAGCAGATATTTTTAAAAGTCAACAGAAGGGGGGCCGCCTGGTGGCGCAGCAGTTTAGTCTGCGCTTGGCAGCCCGGGGTTCGCGAGTTCGGATCCTGGACGCCTGCCAGATGCACTGCTTGTCAGCCACGCCGTGGTGGCGTCCCATATAAAGTAGAGGAAGATGGGCACGGATGTTAGCCTAGGGCCAGTCTTCCTCAGCAAAAAGAGGAGGATTGGCGATGGATGTTAGCTCAGGGCTGGTCTTCCTCACAAAAAAAAAAAAAAAAGTCAACAGAAGGGCAGGAAGGTAAAAGGTGAAACTCTCCCAAAAAGTAGAGCAAAAAGACAAAGAAATAGGCAATAGAAGAGAAAAGACAAGAATATTAGAGGACAAGTTATGAATAGAGAGAATTACTGACAGAACAGGAAAAAACAGCAGTTGAAGTAAAGAAATAATCGCTAAAAATTCCCAGAAACCAAGGGCATGTGTTTCCAGGAAGAAAGGGGCTGTGGAATGCCCAACACATTGGGTGGAAATAGATCTAGACCAGTGTCATAAAACTTGGACACAAAAAAACCTTAGAAGCTTCCAGAAAAAAGTGGGCCACATACAAAGGGTTATGGATCAGAATATAAAGCTTCCCAAAAGCAACAGTGGAAATTAGAAGAAAATGTAGAAATGCCTTCAAAGTTCTAAAGGAAAATGATTTCTAACCAAGAATTCTTTACCCAACCGAATTATCCATTAAACATGAAGATGTTGGGGCTGGCCCGGTGGTGCAGTGGTTTTGTTCACTCTTGACAGCACGGGGTTCGCAGGTTCGGATCCTGGGCGCCCGCCGACACACTGCTTGTCAGCCATGCTGTGCTGGCATCCCATATAAAGTAGAGGAAGATGGGCACGGGTGTTAGCTCAGGGCCAGTCTTCCTCAGCAAAAAGAGGAGGATTGGCAACGGATGTTAGTTCAGGGCTGGTCTTCCTCACCAAAAAATAAAAAAACAAAAAACAAACAAACAAAAAAACAAAGATGTAAAAAAATATTTTGAGACATACAAAGTCTCTAAAAATTTACCTCAGACTCACTCATTCTCAGAACACGCTCCACCAAAACGTGGGAGTAAATCAAGCAAGAAGACATGAGCTCCATGGAGTGGAAGATGCCAACTGGGAGAGAGGTGAGAGGATTCCTTGGATGGGGTTGAAGGGCAACTCCAGGGTAACAGTTATGACCTGCTACAGGGGGCATCCAGTCCATTTTGGAGGTGTTCAGAAGACAGGGAAATGGATTCAAGAATATGAAATTGATAAAATACCTGATGCTTCTGAACAAAAAGTGAGTATCGACTTTGAGAACTGGACAGGAGTTTGAGTTTGGTGAATACATAGAAAATTATGGAGCAAACGAAAAAGATGACTCCAAGATAGCAACAGTTTTACATGAAAGGAAAAGTAATCAAGTACCCTACATTGCTTGGTTGTGAGCAAATATTCATAGTTACATAAATATAAATATTGAATACTAACCTAATCAAAATTACATATGACAATATTGGGAAGACTGGGTAGAGGGAGGGGCAGGAAGGATGTGTGTTTGAAATGTGGAAGGCAGATGAAATGCAGCATTCTCACATAGTGGGACTTCAACTGATAATACCCACAACTGATATTCTGATATAGAGATCCTATAAGATTCAGCTAAAAGAATTGAAAGGGATTACCTCAAGTATTCCCCCTGTTAGAAGGGCAAGAAATGGGCATTTGGAAGTCTGCTATTTTACAAAAAAAGGCTTGCGGAACTACTTGAGTCTTTAAAAAAAATCAGTTTTACTGATTCGCATATAATATAACATGCAGATATAATTTACATGAAACAAAATTTATCCTTTTTAAGTGTGCAGTTTAAGTTTTGATAACATATACAATCATGTAACCACCATCAAGATATAAAACATTTCCTTTCACCAAAATGTTTCCTTGTGCCCCTTTGCAGTTAATCCCCTCCCACATTCCCCAGTCCCTGCGCTCACTAGCCTGTTTCTTTTCCCTATAGTTTTGCCTTCTCCAAAATATCATATAAATGGAATCATATAATATACAGCCTCTTGCCTCTGGTTTCTTTGCCACTTGGCATAATGCTTTGAGATTCATCCATGTTGTTACATATATTGGTAGTTCATTCCCGTTTTATTGTTGAATGGTATTTCATCATATGGATGTACCACAAATTTTTTTTATCAGTTTACGATTTGGAGAGCATTCGTATTATTTCCAGTTTGGAGCTGTTAACAATAAAGCTGCAGTAGACATTTGTGGACAGGTCTTAGGATGGACATAGGTTTTCATTTCTCTTAGGAGTGGGATTGCTGGGTCACATGGTATGTTTAACTTCAAAGAACTTGCCAGACTGAAAAAAAAAACGAAATTTAAAGAAGAAATTGCCAAACCATTTTTCAAAGTGGCTGCACCATTTTGCGTTCCCACTAGTAAAGCACAAAAGTTCTGGTTAATCCACATCCTTGCAAACATTTGCTAAGACCGATCTTTTTTATTTTGGCCATCCTGGTACATGTGTAGTGATATTTCACGGTGGTTTCCATTTGCATTTCCCTAATGTCTAATAGTTATTGAGTATCTTTCCATATACTTATTTGCCATGGTGAACTTTTTGTTAAATCTCTCCATTTTTATATAGGAATGTTTATCATCTTATTGAATTTTGAGTCGCTACATATTCTAGACACAAGTCCTTTATCAGATATGTGTTCTGCAAATATTTTCTCCTAATTTGTGCCTTTTTTATTCTTTCAACAGTGTCTTTTGAAAAGCAGTTTTTTAATATTGATTAAGTTAAGTGTATCAATTTTTTCTTTCACACTTTGTACTTTTTGTGTCCTAGCCAAGAAATCTTTGACTAACCCATTATTACAAAAATTTCTATGTTTTCTTCTGGAAGTTTTATTATTTTAGCTCTTATGTTTAGGTGTATGATTCATTTTAAGTTAAATTTTGTATATGGTGTGAGGGAAGGACCAGATTATTTATTTGTTTATATTTTTACATATGAAGTCCAATTGTTCCAGCACTATCTGTTCAAAAGATTATCCTTTCCTCATTGAATTACCTTGGCATCCCTGCTGAAAACTCTACTGACCATATTTGTATGGATCTATTCCTGGACTCTCTCTTCCATTATATTTATCTATATCTCTATCAGAACACCAATACCTCACTAACTTAATTACTGTAAATTATAGTAAATCTTAAAATTGGGTAGTGTGCCCTTCAAAATTGTTTTGGCTCTATTTGACTCTTGGTATATACTTTTTATTAAAAAATTTAAAAATAAAAGACCACAAAAAAAGGAAAAAGACAAGCCAAGAACTTGAAGATGTTTGCAACACATATAAACAGCAACAGATCTTTTATATATCTATATCTATATCTATATAGATATATATATATCTTAAGATAGAAGGGCCTGTCTCAGGAAGGAGCTATCACCATAGATAATTCTAGTATAATATGAACTAGGTGTGGTAGACAGGAAGGAACCTAGCAAGGCCCATTTTATCAAAGTTTTCTCTTGGGTCCCATTGTCTATAGATGCCCAGCAAATATTTGTTTACTGAATATTAACTCTTTTCACCTTCCTGTAAATTGCTTTCTCCCCCTTTGAAGTCTCAGACCTCTATCTCCCTCTCCTTAGTCCAAGCAGACATATATACCTCATTTTGCCTGACTGTCTTTGAAATTCTTCATGTTTATGTGAATTCCCCTTGCACATATATTAAACTTTGATTTTCTCCTGCTACCCTGCCTTACATTCTTTTTAATTATTTGATCAGCCATAAGAACCAGAAAGGGAAAAGCAAGGGAAGTTCTCTCCTCCCCCACAGAAGCTATAAACATTAATAGAGAATGAAGCACTAACAGGAAATAAACATTTTGGTTGAAAAAATTCTCAACCTCCTGATAATTAGGAAAAAGGAAATTAAAACCACCATAGGCTGTCAGTTTACAACTTGGGAGATTTTACAACTTGGGAAAAATTAAGAAATTTGACAGTATTAACTGTTGTGAGGATGGGAAGCAAAAGAAACTCTTAAACACTGCTAGTGAGAGTGAAAACTGGTAAAAACGTCTTTGGAAAACATTTGTCTTTATCTAGTACAGTTGAACTTAAAATTTTAAACCAGAAGAAAGCTAAATAATATATTATTTAGTGATACATACATATAAAGAAAAGTGGGAGGGATGAAGATTAGACTGGAAAGGGATATACAGAGAGCTTCAAATGTATTGTTGATGTTCTAATTCCAAAGTTGAGTAGTGAGTAGAATTACTTCACTAGTTTATCAGTATTATTATTTTAAATTTATATTTAAAAAAGAGTGTAGGCAAAGCAATACTGGGCAAATGTAAACAAAAAGAAAACATGAGTAGAAATATAAGTTTCAGACAAGATGAAAGTTAAATTTATAACCACTTAACAGGACAGAGACATAAAATACAAATGTCCAAAATGTTTTGCATTCTTTCTTCCCACTTCCCACTTCCTACCTAATGTCCCACACTAGGTAGGACATTATCTGAGGGAAAAAGAGAGAGAGAGAGAAATGTGGTCTCCATTTCCTTCCAGCAGGATTTTAAATGTTGGTTGGTTATCTTGCCAGATGATTAGATTGATGTCCTTTGCACTGGAGCATAATGTGGAGAAAAATGGACCTATCAGAGTGTACAGCTTGATGAATTTTTCAAAAGCTAAACAACATGAATAATTAGTCCTGGGTCAAGAAACAGAACATTACCAGAACCTCATTACCACCAGTACCAGCCCCTCATGCCCCTTCCAGTCACTGCCCGCCACACAAGGTGATCACTCACCTGACTTCTAATAGCATAGACTAGTGTTGTCTGTTTAGTAGCTCAATGTTTAACAATCTGAGAATGTAATCCACATTGCTTTTGAATGGCACCTACAATGGAGACCAGTCACAGTCCTCACTATTGCATGTATACCCCAAGACACCAAAAATAAATTTAAGTGATTATTTGATATGAAAGTACATCCAGTCACCCTACACATAAGTAAAAAAACCCAACAGAGAGTGATGTCAGCAACATGGTGGAGTGAGCTTTTCCCTTTATCTCTCCCCCTTTGAACTACAACTTAAAGGACATTCATTGATCAGCAGATGATACCCACACAGCACACCAGGATGCCTGAGAGACCCTCACAGCTATCCATCTGAAGGTGGATGGACTACCCCCAAAGGAGGTGGTGGAGATAGGTGAACACCCTCTGGACCCCAGGCAGCCCTGTGCGTGTGTGCAACTGCTTTCCCAGCTGGAGCGATCACAGCACCACTGTGGCCCCGAGGGTGGGAACGTGACTCAGTGAACTGTGGAAATAGGTGACAGTAGCCCTGAGCCCCTGTGTGATTGCTTCTCCATCTGGTGAGAGAGTGCTCAGGGTCACATGGTCCAGAGAGAGTGATGCAGGTTTGGACCCAGTGGGGAAGCCCCACTCACCAAGCACAAATGCTGGTGAGACCTAGGAGCAGAGGGCAACTGCACCTCTGAGTCCAGGTGAACAAGCTCCCAGCTGCTGTGAATGTCCATAATATCACTGTGACCCCAAAGGGGAGAGCACAACTCTGCAGGACTGTGGGAGCAGGCAGCAGTAGCCCTGACCACCTGTGTGATCATTTTCTCATCCAGTGGGAGAGTCCACAATCCCACCACAGTCCCAGGGGGTGGTTTTGGCTCAGCTCCAGAGGGTAGGTCCTGTCCACCAAGCACAAAGGCTGGTGTAACCTAGAAACACACAGTGGCAGAAACCAAACAAACTCCTGGCAGCTATGAATGCCCATAGCACTGCTGTGGCCCTGAGGGGGAGAGCACAACTCGGTGGGACTGTGGGAGCAGGTGGCAGCAGCCCTGAGTCCCCTGCATGACTACTTTCTCTTTCAGTGGGAGACCCCACATGGCCACTGCAATTCCAAGGAGTGGTCCAGGCCTGGAAAGGCACAGCTGACAGGGATCATGGCAGTGGGCTCAGATTACACAACTCCTGTCCCCATCCAATCAGCGGCAGGTGGAACCTGCATCCAGAAGCTATCACTATGCACTGGCACAAATCCTCTCCATCAAATGATATAAAGAAATATATTAATACTCCAGACCAGAAGGTAAAAGACAAACACCCAGAAATCAATCCTGAAGGCATGGAAATCTACAATCTAAGCAACAAAGAATTCAAGACAGCTGTCATAAGAAAACTCAATGAGTTAGAAGAGGATTCTGAAAGACAGTTCAATGAAATCAGGAACCAAATTACTGAACAGAGGGAATTCTTCACAAAAGAGATTGAAATTTTAAAGAAAAACCAATCAGAATTGTTAGAGATGAAAAATACAATGGATGAGATAAAGAAAATCTGGAGTCCTTAAACAACAGAGCTGACAATATGGAGGATAGAATAAGCAATCTAGAGGATAGGAATACAGACATGTTTCAGATGGAGGAGGAGAGAGAACTTAGACTAAAAAGAAATGAAGAAACTCTCCAAGAAATATCCAACTCAATTAGAAAATGCAACATAAGGATTACAGGTACTCCAGAGGGAGAAGAGAGGGCAAAAGGAGCAGAGAGCTTGTTCAAAGAAATAGTAACTGAGAACTTCCCAAACCTGGCAAAGGAGCTGGAATTACATGTAAAAGAAGCCAACAGAACTCCTAATTACATCAGTGTAAAAAGACCCTCTCCAAGGCATATATTAGTAAAGCTGGCAAAAGTCAAGGACAATGAAAAAATACTAAGAGCAGTAAGGCAAAAGAAAATAACCTACAAAGGAAGCCCTATCAGGCTTTCAGCAGATTTTTCAGCAGAAACCTTACAGGCTAGAAGCGAGTGGATTGATATATTCAAAATTTGAAAGACAAACATTTTCAGCCAAGAATACTCTATCCAGCAAAAATATCTTTCAGATATGATGGAGAAATAAAAATTTCCCAGATAAAACCAGAGGGAGTTTATGCCCACAAGACCCCCCCCCAACAAGATTTGATCAAGAAGGCCCTCATACCTGAAAAAAAAAAAAAAAGAAAGGGTGTACAAAGCCTTTAGCAAGGGGATAAATAGGCAGACAAAATCAGAAAGTAACAACTCTCTACCAGAACAGATTAGCAAACAATTATAACTCCAAAGATAAAGGGAAGGAAAACATCAAAAATAAATATTATGACTTCATTCTAACCACAAATTCACAACACATAATGGAATAAGTTGTGACAACAACTTAGAAGGGGAAGGGGAAAGGGATGAAACCTGCTTAGACTAGGGGAACAAGAGGCTATCAGGGAATGGACTATTTCATCTACAAGATCTTTTATACAAACTCCATGGTAACCAGTAAACAAAAAAATCAGAACAAAAACACAAATGATAAATAGAGAAAACCATCATAGGAAGCCACCAAACTGAACTGGTAGTCTGAAATACACAGGACAAGAAATAAGGGAAATACATAACAACTCAAAAACAAGTGATAAAATGGCAGCATTAAGCCCTCATATATCAATAATCACTCTAAATGTAAATGGATTGAATTCCCCAATCAAAAGATACAGAGTGGTGGGGTGGGTTAAAAAACAAGACCCAACAATTTGCTGCCTCCAGGAAACACATCTCAGCTCTAAAGACAAACACGGGCTTAGAGTGAAGGATGGAAGACAATACTCCAAGCTAATGGGAAATTAAAGAAAGCAGGTGTTACCATACTTATATTAGGCAAAGTAGACTTCAAGATGAAAAAGGTAATGAGAGACAAAGAGGGGCAATATATAATGATAAAAGGGACACTCTACCAAGAAGACATAACAATTATAAATATCTATGCACCCAACACAGGGGCACTAAAATACATATTAACAAGCCTAAAAGGAGATATTAACAACAACACAATAATAGTAGGGGACTTTAACACCCCACTTACATCAGTGGATAGATCATCCAGACAGAAAGTTAGTAAGGAAATAGCAGACTTAAATGAAAAACTAGATCAGATGGACTTAATAGATATATAGAGAGCACTCCATCCAAACACAGAAAAGTACACATTCTTCTCAAGTGCACATGGAACATTCTCAAGGATAGGCCATATATTGGGAAACAAGGCAAGCTTCTATAAATTTAAGAAGATTGAAATCATAAGAAGCATCTTTTCTGACCATAATGCTATGAAATTAGAAATCAACTACGAGGAAAAAACTGGGAAAGTGACAAAGACGTGGAGACTAACCAACATGCTATTAAACAACCAATGGATCATTGAATAAATTAAAGGAGAAATCAAAGAATATCTGCTAACAACAGAAAAAGAAAACACACCATACCAACTCAGATGGGAGGCAGCAAAAGCAGTCCTGAGAGGGAAATTCATAGCAATACAGGCCCACTTTAACAAACAAGAAAAATCCCAAAAAGGCAATCTTAAACTACACCTAACAGAATTAGAAAAAGAAGAACAAACAAAGCCCCAAATCAGCAGAAGGAGGTAAATGATAAAATTAGAGCAGAAATAAATGAAATTGAAACCAAAAAAACGGTAGGAAGGATCAATAAAACAAAGAGCTGGTTCTTTGGGAAGATAAACAAAATTGATGAACGATTAGCCAGACTCACCAAGAAAAAAAGAGAGAAGTCTCAAAAAATAAAATTAGAAATGAAAGAGGAGAGATCACAATGGATACCACAGAAATACAAAGGATTATAAGAGAATACTATGAAAAACTATATGCCAACAAATTGGACAATCTAGAAGAAATGGATAAATTCTTAGACTCATACAACCTCCCAAAACTGAATCAAGAAGAAATAGAGGACCTGAATAGACCAATCACAAGTAAAGAGACTGAAACAGTAATCAAAAACCTCCCAAAAAATAAAAGTCCAGGACCAGATGACTTCTCTGGAGAAATTTACCAAACATTCAAAGAAGATTTAATACCTATCTTTCTCAAACTCTTCCAAAAAATTGAGGAAGATGGAACACTGCCTAACACATTCTACAAGGCCAACATCACCCTGATACCAAAGCCAGACAAGGACAACACAAAGAAGGAAAATTACAGCCAATTATGTTCGCTGATGAACATAGATGCAAAAATCTTCAACAAAATATTGACAAATCAAATACAGCAATACATTAAAAAGAACACACACCATGATCAAGTGGGATTTATACCAGGGACACAGAGATGGTTCAACATCAGCAAATCAGTCAATGTGATACACCACATTAACAGAACAAGGAATAAAAACCATATGATCATCACAATAGGTGCAGAGAAAGCATTTGACAAGATCCAACCCTTTTATGATAAAACCTCTCAACAAAATGGGTATGGAAGGAAAGTACTTCAACATAATAAAGGCCATATATGACAAACCGACAGCCAACATCATACTCAATGGGGAAAAACTGGAAGCCATCCCTCTGAGAAAAGGAACAAGACAAGGGTGCCCACTCTCACCACTCCTATTCACCACAGTACTGGAGGTTTTGGCCAGAGCAATTAGGCAAGAAAAAGGAATAAAAGGAATCCAAATAGGCAACGAAGAAGTGAAACTCTTGCTGTTTGCAGATGATATGATTTTATATATAGAAAACCCTAAAGAATCCATTGGAAAACTATTAGAAATAATCAACAACTACAGCAAAGTTGCAGGGTACAAAATCGACTTAGAAAAATCAGTTGCATTTCTATACACTAATAACGAACTAACAGAAAGAGAACTCAAGAAGACAATCCCATTTACAATCACAGCAAAAAGAATGAAATATCTAGGAATAAATTTAACCAAGGAAGTGAGAGACCTATACAATGAAAACTATAAAACATTATTGAAAGAAATCAATGATGACATAAAGAAATGGAAAAAAAAAAAAAGGAAAAACCAATCAAAAAATGGGCAGAGGATATGAATGGACATTTTTTCCAAGGAAGATATACAAATGGCCAATAGGCATGTGCAAAGATGTTCAACATCATTAATCATCAGGGAAATGCAAATCAAAAGTACACTAAGATATCCCCTTGCATCCATTAGAATGGCTATAATCAGCAAGACAAAAAATAAATGTTGGAGAGGGGCCGCCCGGTGGCTCAGCGGTTTAGTCCGCGCTTGGCAGCCTGGGGTTTGAGAGTTCGGATCCCGGGCGCCCGCGGACGCACTGCCTCTCAGCCATGCCGTGGTGGCGTCCCATATAAAGTGGAGGAAGATGGGTACGGATGTTAGCCCAGGGCCAGTCTTCCTCAGCAAAAAGGGAAGGATTGGCAACAGATGTTAGCTCAGGGCTGGTCTTCCCCACAAAAAATAAATAAATAAATGTTGGAGAGATTGTGGAGAAACGGGAACCCTCATTCACTGCTGGTGGGAATGCAATCTGGTGCAGCGTCTATGCAAAACAGTGTGGAGATTCCTCAAAAAATTAAAAATGGAAATACCTTATGATCCAGCTATCCCACTACTGGGTATTTATGCAAAGATCCTGAAATCGACCATCCCAAGAGGCTTGTGCACCCCCATGTTTGCTGCAGCATTAGTCACTATGCTGAGTGGAAGCAACCCAAGCGTCCCTCAACTGATGACTGGATAAAGAAGATGGTATATGTATACAATGGAATACTACTCAGCCATAAAAAAAGACAAAATCATCCCATATGCAATAACATGGATGGACCTGGAGGGTATTCTGCTAAATGAAATAAGCCAGAGAGAGAAAGACAAACACTGCATGATTTCACTCATATGTGGAAGATAAACTAACACATGAACAGAGAGAACAGTTTGGTGGTTACCAGGGGCAAAGGGGAGGGGGAGGTGGGCACAAGGGGTGAAAGGACACATTTATATGGTGACTGACAAACAATAATGTACAACTAAAATTTCACAATGTGATAAATTATTATGACATCAATTAAAAAAGAAAAACTCCAACGACTCAAAAACGTAATATAACGGTGGGGTGCCTTCACACTCAGCCCAACTTAGAAATGTTTAAAATATTCGAGTACTTGCTTGTGTGCTTTACGTATATAACCTTATTTTGTTCTCATATAAATGCCATCAGAAGTGAGGGCTATTATGATCTTTACTTTCCAAAATAAGAAACTGAGTCTCAGAGATGTTAAGCAACTTGGCTGAGATGGCACAGGTAATAAGCGGGTCTCTCTTACTCCAAAGCCCACATGTTCTTAGTTACGGTACTGTTAGACCTTCCAAAGATAGTTGGGCTCTCAGTGTGTAGATAAGGAAAGCAGAACTAGCTCCTATGTCCCCTGATTCTATAGGAACTATCTGATAAGCCACACTCCTGATCACAGGACAGTACATATTAATCATTCTAAAGGTGATATGAAGAGGGGGAAACCAAGACAATAAATTATCCAAAATGACCCTTGCCTTCAGGATTATTACCACCACTCCCAGATCACATGAGATGTCTGGAAGAGGGAAATTTCCTTTACACTTCAGACACCATCAATGATAAGCATCTGGAGGAACAGAGTTACTGGGAAATGTGGTTTTCATCACCACCTTTCAATGCAAGGCAGGCAGCTTCCTGTGGTTCATAGAAGTGAGATAAGAACTGGGTATGCCAGTCTATTTATTGTCTTTTATAAAGGAGGTTAGATTAGACTTGCACGTAGTGGTGAAATGGCTTTTAACACTTCACTTCTGCAATGACAAGATAACCAAATGTTACTTCATTGTGCGTTGAAGAGCACGTTTACTTGCTACTCTTGTATGTAGTCAGCACTTAACACAGTTAGAACATGAACCTATGGATTCCATCTGGTTTTCCAGAAACCTACAATATCAGCCAAAAAGGATGGATGGGAACATCATCTGGTCAAATTCCAGCTGCTCCACGCCTCTGGCTCATATTAGATGATGGAAATAGGTAGAAATGTCCTGCTACTGCTGTCTGTCCCCCAGGGATTATCCCAGTGGACCTCGAATCTCCACTACCTACTCCCCAACCACTGCAGTTCACACCTCCAATCCACAAAGCCTGCTGTATTTTTATCAAAGAGAGGAATTCGGACAATAATATTCACCACTTAAGAGTTAGGATAAGTCCAAGCACACCAGGGTGATGAGCCTTCTTAATGCCTCCATCCTCTTGCTGAGAAAGCAGCCTCCTAACCCACATGTGGTTGAAGATCCTTTAGGACTAGGGTGTTCAGTAAGTCCCTGACATTTTTAAGAGATCAAGATTGGAGAGATCATGGTACTAACCTCTTACCAGGCCCCAGGGCCTTTCTATCATCGCCCAGGATGAACTCCTGGTGAGGAGCCTGAGTAGAAGCCAACACAATGACTTGAGGCCTTCCTAAGCCTAATCAGCACCAGTAACCACCAACTGCCTCTCACGATAAAAAGCATGTTTATGTCATTCATTTCATTGGACTGCTACATCCTATGGAGTTCATTAGTGCTATTTGCCAAATATTTTTGGATCTACCCCTTTCCAGGCACATGATAGAATTGCACTTCCTGGCTTCCTTGTAATTAAGTGGGGCCATGTGGACGGTTCTGGCCATTGAGTTGTGAGCGAAAGAGATAGGTGTCACTTTCAGTTTACATGATTTAATTGCAGTGCAACCAGCGACATTCAAGATAGGAGAGCTCCACCAGCCTGGGTCTTTGAGTACCTGGTGAGTACAGCCCCCCTGACAACCTGCGATGGACATGAAGTGAGAATAAGAAACAGACTGTTGTTGTTTTAAACTGATGAAAATTTGGGGTTGTTTGTGACCACGTTGTAATGTGGCCCATCTATATTTACACCACCGCTAGGTGGAGGAAACCGTCATTTTCATCACGTCACAGTTTCATTCATTCCTTTATTCAACAAACATTTACTGAGCCTCCACTTTGTGCTAGGAGTTGTATTAGTTCTGGGGGTTACAGAAGTGCAGAAGGCAGACATGGTCCTTTGCCCTAGGTCTGTGGCTACAGATACAAAAATGTGTGTGTGTAGGGGGGGGACTTTATTCACTTAAGTAATTTGGCTTGTCAGTTAACCTCTCTGAGATCAGTTCCCTCATCTGTAAAATACCCATAATACCCACCTCATGAGATTTTTGTAAAGATTAGCAAAATATCTGGCATATGAGAGGGGAAAACTAAATAACAGCTATAAATATTTTCTTTCACTTTCATAACAACTTATTTTCAGTAAAGAATGAGAAAGTAGCAGAAGAAAAGAATTTAAATTCTGTGATACTCAATTGCCGTTTTCACATTATTCTTTATCAGGACATCTTGGTGTTTTTGTTTCTTTTTTAATTTAGTAATTGGTACCAGTTGGCCTTCCAGCCCCTTTCCAACTAGGTCCAAGATCTGTACCAAGAAGCCTGGGTCTTCCTTGGAGACAAATCATCTTGGAGAGGCCCCTGGGTTTCCATAGGCTGAGCTTACTAAGGACTAGTACCATCTTCTCATGAACTCTCCAGAATGGTCATGTGGAAGAGGAACTCTGATGTGTTAGACTCTTTTCTGCATTTAGATCAGCTCAAAGGTGGGAGAGGCAGGGAGAGAAAAGACATTCCCAGAGAATAGATTGGATAGAGGGACTTGAGATAGTGGAAGATATGCGTATGGCCCACTCGATCATTTTCCTAAGCGTGAATGCGTCTCCATGAGTGGGTGTCCATGACTCAAGTTATGCCTGAGTGCCTAAGGATTCACATGATCTTGAAGCTTTCCCCAGCCTTCTCAGTATCATACACAAAGTGAGAAGAGAAGAGGTCTGCACATGGAGGGAGTTTTCTTGAGATAACCATCATCGCCATCTCAAAATAGTCCCTCAACCCAACTGGCAAGAGTAATGCCATTTGGACTGTCTAGAAAACATGCAAAATAGCTGAGAACCTACTTAATCTTTAAGAAGTGAGCAGCAATGGAAAAACAAATGTTCAGCACTCACACCTTGGGGAACTCATCAAAGCCAGTGAGCTGTTGACTAACAAGCCTGAGCAGTGGGCAGGTCTTAGTCTTCAGTTTGGCGACATGTTGAATTTGGGTGCCTATGGAGGTGAGTATGCAGTCAGAAATATGACTCTAAGCTAAGGTGGAATGTTGGAGCTGAAGATAAACATTTGGCAGTCATCCTTTTATGAATAGTAATAGAATCCTTGAGAATGATTGAAAGTAATCCAGATTCTAGACAATGAAGACAGGAGAGGCAAGAGGATGGTATGAAAAGCATTGCGCTTACTCAAAACAGCAGGCCTTCTCTAAGGTACTGCCAGAAAAGAAATGAGAAAAATCAAGAGGAACACCGGGATTGGTCCCTGTCTTCTGTTTTAGTCATTAAAGGCTCAAATGTGCCCGTGTGACCTAAACACTTTTTTTAGAGTCAGGTAGACCAGGATTTGAATCACAATTCCAAAATGAACTACATGTATGAGCTTGGGCAAGTAATTTAATCTCTGAGTGTCAGTTTCTTCATCTATAAAATATGATAATAGTATCTACAACAGATAGCTACTAGTTAATTAGAGAATTAGATTATACATTAGATTGTATATATAGTACATATACATACAGTGCAATGCCTCGTAAATAATAAGTATTCAAAAGATGATATATGAAGACATTATGATTATGATTATAAGAGAAAGATAGCTAGGTGTCCAACAAAAATCCAGATGCCCCTTTCCATAGTGTAGCATTGTTGCTAGGAAGTAGATGCCCAGCCAGGAACTATATTTCCCAGGCTCCCTTGCAGTTAGGGGGCCATGTGTCAGAGTTCTGGTTAGTTGAATGTGAGCCGGACTTACATGCACCACTCCCAGATCTAGCCTGTAAAAGCCTGCCACGCAGGCTCCTCTATGATTTTTTTCTCCTTCCAACTGATGGACTGTCAGTCTTGGAAGCCACATGTTGGAGAGAGGAGAGCCATTGAAGCCTGGGGTCCAGAATTATGATGTGGCAGAGGGTCACCTTGCTAAGCTGCTCAACCACCCACTTGTTATGTGAGCAAGAAATAAATTTTGAGCGTGTTAAAGCCATTGTACACTTGGAGGTCCATTTGTTACAGTAGTTACAAATAGCAAGCAACAAATAAAGTAGCAGTTAGCCTACCCGAATGGATTTTACTTTCTGGTGACTTGGCTTTTGAGAGTTAAGCATCTATTTAAGAGGCACTGATAGATAATATTATCATTCTAGTGCCTTCCTGTCACACTTCTCTACTCTTAAGGGAATTAAACACTCAGATATGTATAATCTTTTTTGGAGGGAGAGAAGTTGATAGTGGTGGGTTTAGATAGCACAGGCTTTTAATAATACACTATAGGAAAGCAAAGTAGGTTCTGAAAGACAACACAGGAGGTTAGAGTCTGCAGAAATATGGTCAGTAAGGAATTTCTGGTAGCAACGTGCCAGCAGGACTTTTAAAAACACGGATGAAGGATATTCATTTTTAAGTTATTTGCGTTGCTGCAATGTAAACCTCCTTCTTCCCCAAACGTAAACAAATTTGATATGAGTGCACACACACACACCCTACATCTCTATACTCTACGGCCCTAAAAGTAACACAGTTTTCTGTAGAGATATGGCCAAGGAGCTTTGGGAAAGCTAAAATGTAACCTTGGTAATACAATCTCAGAGACGCACTTACTGAGATATGAGTCTAACTAAAAAGACAAAAATCTGGCTGCATTGTGCCCAGGAGGAAGGGTGATGATAAGTATGAAACCTAAGGGGCAGGGTAGTAGGGGGGAGTGTGAAAAAAAGGGTCAGAACCTGTCAGTGTTTATCAGTGTCCAGAAAGAAAGCCACTTGGCCTGGTAGACAAGACCATTCCATCCACAAGAGAGTTCTACTCCATTGGAGGAGAAGGATGCTTTATTCAAGTGCTCCAGGGTGAAAATAGCCCTTAAATTATCTCATTTATTTCAGCAGTTTTTGTAACAGCATGAGATTGTAAGCAACAGATGTGCCCATCAAATTATGGTATGTCCATACAATGGAAAAATCAGACATCTTGGAAAGATGTCGAAAATAATAATATTAAGCGAAAAAGCAAGGCATGTAACAGTGTGTCTAGAGTACTACCAGATGTACGTATAAAATGTGAGTGGAAGAAATATACACGCACGTATGTTTCTACACATACAGAATACTTCCGGAAGGAAACACAAGAATTTGGTAACTGGATAGGGACTGGAGAACTGGGGACATAGTGGGAGCATGATCCTGTTTTCACTGTATCCTCTTTGTTTATTTGAATTTTTTAGCATGTGCATGCTTATTATTATCCAAGAACAATAATAAATAGTAAATAAAAAGAACAAATAATCTGTAAAGCTTGTTTTTTTTTTATTTTAGCAAATCTGCTACACATGTACATACACACGAGAACAATGGAGGGGTAAATAAAATTGGACACACATTTCAATTAACCTCCCTTTCCTCTGATTCTAGCTGTACCAAGGCCCTTTCTAAAACTATAATCAGCTTCTCGTGTACATTGGTCTACAAGGAGAAAGTGAGCTGTCCAATGAACTGTCTTCTTGTCCACTGGTGGTTACCTCTCTTATTCTAAATTGATCATCTCTTCTTGGGAGTTTGATTATGATAACTGTGTTCCTCTATTCCTAATCAGAATATCTAGATCTGAAACTCCAACCAGAGACCAGATCCTGGTAGGGAGATTTGCCCTGGAGGCACTGTGGCAGTGGGGGGGTGGGGGGCACCTGTGGCAGGACATTGCCAGCTAGTCCATCTGGAACACTCCATCTGCAGTGGGGGCGGCTAACGCCCAGAGCAGAGGAAGAGCGGGTTGCCCAAGAAGCCACGTGGTGGGTCAGCCGCGCTCCCCACTTCCGCTCCGGGCGTTCTTCCACTCGCCATTCATGCAGCCCTTCCTCTCACGGAACCCAGGTCATTTCCGGGAGGAAAGGGAAGAATGCAAATGTTTCTCACTAGCCAATGGTTCTGTGCCTCTTTTGAGGGCTGAAATATTAGCCAAAGATTTGTCATGAATCAACACAAACAAAACTACTACAACAACCACAAGAGCCAGCCTGGGCTGTTTAGTGACTGTGCCATTAAAAATGGTTTCATCCCAGCTCTGCCCAGAGAGGGAGTCAGCCTTCCCAGGTGGTGGGAACTGGCTTTTAATAAATGATAGCGAGTAGGTTTATTCCGACCTGTGACTGTGAGTCACCGTATTTGAAACTGGCTGACAAACACCATCAGAAGCAGACAGATGACCTTGTCCTTGGGACTTTTTCTTTCAGGGAAAATCAAGCGTATTTCCTGATAGCGGTATCGAGGCCCAAAAGTCTCAAATCAAATCAGTGAGAAATGTGTGGGCCTGTCAACTGAGAGGACCAGACGATATGTCACCAGGGTCCCTCTCTCCTCAAAAAGTCTGTGATTCAGCGTGCTTGGAAACCTGGTGGGAGGAAGAGCATTTAATTCTGACTAAAACTGAGCTGTGATGGGAGAGGAGGGTAAATTACTTTTTGGAAAAAAAAGTTAGAACCTTGTGATTCCTGTTGTCACTAATAATACTGCAAATTAAGAATAGGCTGAAAGTTCAGCAACTGCTTTTTACTTCAAATTCCCTTTCATCGTGACTGAGCACCTTTCCAAGAGTGAAATGGGGAGACTGTTCAGAGGCCCACGGGTATCTGTGATTCGGTGGGCTATGGGCCAGGGAAATGAGGAGGAAGTCTTTATGAAGCCCACCAGGGGTAGAAGTGACGGGGACATCGCACTCTCAGAAGCCACAAGGTCACCCCCTTGATGGACACTTGCCTTCCACAGTCTGGGAGCTGTGAGCTGCACAGAACACAGCTTGGGGGGCGCTTGGGGGTGGTTTCCCAGAGGTGATATCGGCCTGCTGCAGCCTCTTTTTCTTCTACATTTTTGCTTCTTGCTTGAAAGTACCATTCTATCATCTAATAGTAAATTCAAAAAAAAGAAAAAAGGAAGAAGAAACAGGTGTTTGGGGATCAGAAATAAATGGGGGTGGCTGTTTCTCTCTGAGCTAGAAGAGGGAGGAATGAGAAAATGGTAGAGATTAGAATCTGAACCAGAAGCCAGAAGTCTCAGCCCCAAAGAAAAAGGTCAAGGAGAGAGGAGGTAGGTCAGCCCAAAGCAGAGCAACCCAAAGCTCACTTTATTTCCAGTCTTTGTTTTTGTTTTTATTTTGGCCCAGACTGTCTGCAATAAACATCCGTGTGTGCCTGTGAGTGTCTGCTTACATAAACAAGAAAAATCTCTGGAAAAATACACAAGAAACTGATAACTTTGCATCCAGGAGGGAACTTCTCGTACCGTCTGAATGTTGGATGAGGTGGATATGTTACCTATTGAGCTATGTCAATAAATATACAGAAAGAGGATGCTTCACAACCAGTGGGAATAAGGAAACTGTGGTCCCTGTCTGAGAAATAGTGAGTACAACAGAATAGGTAGCTTAACCTATCAGCAAATGAAATTCTTATAGATGAGGGTCATAGTGGGAGGTCTCCACAATCAGGTACACACACACACACCCCGCTTCCAATACATAGCAGGGGAGAGAGGTTTTAGTTTTTTGGTTTGTTTTTGGTGAGGAAGATTGGCCTTGAGCTAACATCTGTTGCCAATCCTCCTCTTTTTGCTTGAGGAAGATTGTCCCTGAACTAACATCTGTGCTAGCCTTCCTCTACTTTATCTATGGGATGCCGCCACAGCATGGGTTGATGAGCGGTGCTTAGGTCTGTGCCCAGGATCCAAATCCATGAACCCCGGGCCACCAAAGCAGAGTGTGCCAACTTAACCACTACACCACTGGGCCAGCCCCCGAGAGGTTTTAGTTTTGAAACTCAAGAATATGTAAATCTTTAATAATATTTCTATTTTAATAATTGTAAAAGTAACACATACCAAATGTAGAAAATATTGAAAATAATAAAATTACATTTAATCCTGCAATCAGAATTAACCATTTCAAGTACTCACCCCTGCCTAGCAGAGTAGAGTCAAGACCATAAGACCACTTTTTGGTCATATCTAACTAAACCTCAGTATAGAATTGGCCCAGAAAGAGATAATCCCTTCAAAAAAATCTGCCAACCCAAAGACATTTCTTGATGTTCTGAATATTTTCCATTTAAAGTCTTTCAACAAATAGGGCAACATTTTTTTTGAGGTAGTCAAATATCTGATTCCTGCAGTATGGAAGATTCTCTAGGATTCTTTCAGAAAATATACTGTTTTTTCCTAATCTGGATAGACTGAGGTTGAGTTTTCCAGAAAAGAAGAAATGGACCACCATCAAGCATAGATTTCTCCATAACCCACTGATGATAAAGTTCCAATCTTCAACAAGGGTGTCTGTACCCCTTCCGACCACCTTACTATCCACCCAAGACTCCCTCCAAAGAAATAAAAATTCAACTTGTTTTACTGCATTATATTTCTTGAGTTAAACTACCTTTGGAGAGCTAAAGTCAAGTCAAGTAAATCCAGAGATGCCACAAACAGAAGTAATGGAAGGTGTATTGTTCAGCACTGTTTAGAGGTTCAGTCCCCCCATATGTCACACAAAGTATTTATATTATGTGACATTAGACTCACTTTCCTTTTTATCACAACATGGTAATCAACAAAAGCTTTGGAGTCAACCAGACTGGGTTCCAATTACTGATGCTGCCAATTATTTAATTGGGACTTTGGGCTAAATTTTTAATCTCTTAAGTCTCTACTTCCTCATCCGTGAAATAAGGATAATAATACCTTCCTCATGGAGTTTTTGTGAGGTTTAAATGAGAGGATATAGAAAAAATGAACCGAATGCATGCTACGTGGTACACCCAGAATCAACAGTATCTATTATAATTGTCCACGTATTGTGGAAATAAGGGTGCCTGACTCGTGGGTGAGTAAACATAGCTCAAAGTTGCCAGGGATCCAAACTCTTACATTCTATCTCTCTGGGTTCTAGAGCCCTTGACTTTTCAGGAGCCACAGAAATGGTTGATTTCTTGGGTTCCATCCAATTCCATCCGCCCACTCCAAGTCCCACCTCCTATGAGTGAGCAAACAATACATTGTCCTAAAGGAATGAATTTCACCATTTAGGGTTTGACCCAAATCACAAGTGAGCTCTCCCTAAGAGAACTCTGAACAATAAAATGTTAACTAAAATTTTTTTCTAAAACCCCAAACAGTCTGGGAAGCTTGGCAAGGAGAGAGTAAGGATTTTTTAAAAGCCTATTGATCCCATGTAAAAAACTTACAAAGTCCACTAACATCAGCTGCCGGCTCCCCTAGACCAGAAAAGAGAATCCCAGCTGCCAAAGACCAAGCAAGTGGCTTTGGAGGACTCAGGAGTTCTTAACCATTCTTTTTCAGATCACTGTGCTCAAGGTCTCAAGGTCATAGAATTTGAAATTTTTTTAAATGACAAACAAAGCACACTTCCTATATCCCACAGCAGCGAGAAACGTCAGCATATAAGGCACTTGTGTTCAGAAAGAACACTTTCCCACCGATATAAGGATGGAGCCATACAGATTGGCTTAATTCCAATGTGCTTGATATGCTCTGTAAATTCCTCCACTGTGTTCCTAAAAGGAGTCCGTGAGAATACAGGCTATACTCCCACGGCTTTCTCCCCTTCCTCCACCCAGCCATTCCCACCCCACTCCTACCAAATTACAATAACAGAAAAAAAATTAATAAATAAGATGTCTTTCATTTGTGTGATAGGTTTTCCTAAAAGTAGGCTGTATCCTGTTTATTTTATAAGTAGGGAAGTTAGAGTGAAGTAACCAAGGCCATTACTATAATGCATTATAGTATTGAATAAAACAAGGACTATAGGACCCAAAGTAAGTTCTATCTTCAACATTTCAACAATGAGGAAAAGAATGATTTGAGGGGAAAAAAAACCCCACAGTGAACACAAAACCAAAAGCCAAGACATCTAAGCCTAGTAAATGATGTTTTTTTAATCTAAATTAGCATGTATGTATAAACTAGGAGTCAGCCACCTGTAGGAAGCCTGTTGAGAAGGCAAAGCAGAGATATGGCGAAGGGGAGGAATCTTGAGTGACTGAGGCACTGGCTCTTAGGAGGGGTGATGTTCCAGTGTCATATCCATTGGTAGAGCCACCATACATCCCAGCTTGCCTAACATGATCATGGATTATGGCTACAGCCCCAGTTTAAGGAGTAATAGCACCTCTTTTTATTCTCGAAAGTGTCCTTGTTTGGATGATAAGTTATGTCTTCACTCTACCAATGGGGACATTATAAAGATGTCAAGTGTTCCATGCGGGATGATAGAGGGGATTCAATTTCCTAGAAGAGACAAAATACAGGTGAGTTGATATTTCGCAGAGGATGTTCTAAGGCATAAATATCAATAGAGAAGAGTCAATATTGCCCAGAAGAGAGCTGAGGAGTATTACTATCCGCCAGGGACATCAGGGCATTTTACAATTCTTTGTCCTTTGAACTTCTTGTGTATTTTGTTCTTATGCCATTCTTGCCATTTATAACCTTCTGTCTTATACTATAGCTATGTGTCTGTATTACACATAGGGTATTTCTTCTACGAAAATGTAAGTTTCTTAAGGTAGAGATGATGCCTTGTTTTCTCTTTGTATCCTCCACAGTGACAAGAAGACACAATGACAAGAACAGGTTTATACAAGAGTATGTAATAAATTCTTGTATCTTCAATTAGAATATTGCAATTGAGGTTGCCAGTTGCCCACCAAAATCCATTTCATCCTTATTTCTGGGCACATAAGCAGACCACATTTCCCAGACTCCTTTGCTATTAGGAGTGCCCTGTGACTAAGTTCCTCCCCAACAGAATGTGAATGGAAATGATATGTGTCATTTCTAGACATGAGCCTTAAAATAGTGGCTGTGCCTCCTCTGTGTTCTTTTGTCTCTTCCTATCAGCAAACCCACCTACCACCCAAGTTTCAACCATGTAGCGATGGTAGGATCCTAGTTGATGGTGAAGAAAACCAGTGGAAGGAATCTGTGTCCTTGATAGCTTGGGTGGGGCAGGGCTGCCTGCCATATTGGACTGTTATGTGAGAGAGAAATAAACTTTTATCTTCCTTAACTACTGAACTATCACAAAGTCTCTGTTACTATAGCTAGCCCTAACCCAGCTAATAGAAACACAAATTCCAGTATGTCAGGGACCTTGTCTGCCTTGTCTGTGCCTGGTAGGAAATAGGCATTAGCAACTATTTGTTAAACTGATGAAAAAAATTGCCTCCCTGAAATGTGAATGAGAGAAAATTTACTGATAAGATGAAAAGGCCCTTCCTAGATATTACTAGAAAACTGCTTATCTAATATGGAAACTTCTCTATATACATTATTAACTTAGAATTGTAACCTATTGTGAAATTAAAGTAGTATGATAAAGTTAAGCCTGGAAGGGAAAAATTAGAGTGTATTAACCAATTCTTCTCTAACACTATTAATGAAAGACCATCCCTGACCAAGTCTGCTCGGCTTATATACCTCTTTAGAGAAGAGAATGAGTGATGAACGTGGCACAGATTAATGAAAACATCTTAGAATTATCCAACTCCTTTTGCTCTGCTTCTGATTTCACCAAGTGGCCTTGTGACATTCTTTGATTTCCTAAGCAGATTTTCCTGTTAGAAGAAACCTAAGAAGCACTTATTCACCATTGTATATGAACTCAGTTGTTATTTGTATCCATGTATCAGTCAGGATAAGCTAGGTTACGCTGCAGTAACAAAAACTCCCCAATTTAAATGCTATGTAAGAATAAAGTTTTATTTATTGATGTTGTTTACATGCCCATCATGGGTTCACAGGTGGATTCTGCTCATTGTATGATCCAAGGATCTAGAAAGATGGAGTACCTACTACCTAAATTTTGCGAGTCTCTGCCAGAAGGAAAAAGAGAGAGATGTGGAGGGTCTTGAACCAGCAATTAAATGCTCCAGCTAAAGTGACAACTGGCCTGGTTTGCCAGAGACTGTCCTGGTTTAACGCTGTAATTTCCACATCCTGAGAAACCCCTCAGTCTCACAAAAACAGCGACAGTTTATCACAGCTTTAGCCCAGAAGTGACACATATCTTTTCTATTCATAACTCATGTCTAGAACCAGTCACATGGCTTCACCCAACCACAAAGGGGGGGCAGGGAAGTATAATCTGAAAATGTGACCAGAGTGGGAAGAACCAGAAATATTTGCTCAGCAGCTTTAGCATAATCCCCTTCATAAATTGATACTCCGATTTTTAAATCACTCTCTCATGAGTTTATTTTTTTCTCCTTGCTTTTGATTGTATGGGAAGTTGGTTATATAAGTAAATTCTGAATTCAGCTCAATGTATTGAATTCCTACTTCTATGCTGAGCTATGCAGGTGGTATAGAGATAAGTCAGCTAGAAGCCCTGCCCTCAAAGAGTTTAAAATTAACAGGGGAAATAAGACAAATATTATAAGATAAAAACAGAAGAATATAAAAAGGGCTGAGGCTTTAAGAATCGGGATGAGTCACATCCAGTTGAGAAGACATTCAGAAAAATAACCCAAGAAGAAGAATATTATCCCATGATGATATTCATCAGAGACATAAGTACCTAGAAAAATCAAAACCATCATATCAAGCCGTCCAGGAAATCTTGCTCCATTAATCAAACCCTCCATTAAATCCTCCCAAATTTGAGACTTTTAAAACTGATCCCAAAGACCAGGCTAGTCACTCAAATGTTATTATCCTCACCTTCATATTTTCCACGCCATTGGCAAACCAGAAAAAAATTTAATTTTTCAGTCAATAAATATTTATAGAATGCTATGTGGTTCTACTAGTGTTATTTTTTCCCATCACTTTTAAGAAATCTCTTCTGCATTCTAAAAAGCTTCAATAACATCCCCTCTAAGTGAAAGTTAGCACTGACGTGTGGGGATGTTTTGCCCTGTAATAACTATTCTTAATAAAAATGACTAACCTCTCCACAGCCCACCTACAGTTAACAGGGGGAGTTGTCACGCATATTATCACATTTAACTAACTAGAGAATCAAAAAGAGATTTAAAAGAAAGTGATATCTTAATGTTTTTCTCTCTCTGTAGAACCAGAAGTGAGGCCCCGGTAATTAAGTAAGATTTTTTGCATTTCTATCAACTGATCAAATGCGGCCCCTTTTCCCAGCCAGATTTCAGTAAAGCAATCCTGGAAAATGGTATCTGAAGTGGATGAGACTGACATTCCTTTCAGGGGTTTACTCCAGGATCTAAGGAGACCCTGTCACCCAGATGACTAGCATTTGAAAATGTTCCCACTTCTTCCACAGCCGTCAGGATGCAAGCGACTGTGGAATGGGGATCTGTTTCACAAATCGATTGAGAAAAGGCCAAATGCAACATGATAAAGGGATTTACACTTTTTTGAGTGCCTGGTGTCTCTCAGCAAAAGGCAGCTGGCAGCAGCTGCTCACACTCTTGCTGGTCAGTATCTGTCTACCCAGATGGTCATTACCTGAGTCTCCCCTAGTCAGGTTCCCCCGACTAGACACACAACAATGGCAATAAACCTGGGCTCCCAAAAGACGAGGGCTTGCCAGGCAGTGTCTGCATATACAAGTCTGACTATCCAACAGCTTCGGAGAAAATCGTTCATTCACAAACGCTGATGGCTTCCTACTAGATGCCAGACACCGTGTGAAGCTGGGGCACCAAGGTAAGTAAGGGTTGGTCCCTGACATCAAGGATCCCTTCAGACTTATAGGATAGACAGATAATGAAGTCAGTACAATGTGGTAAGTTACAGTAGCTCCAGGTGCTCTGTCCCAGTGCTGTCCCAGGGAGGAGCAGCATTTGAGCTGGGTCTTCAAGGGTAGGTAGAAATGTAACAGAAAAAGGTGGCCTTCTTGGCAGAGCAAATAGCATGGAGGTAATCGCCTGGCCTGTCTGAAGAACTGCAAGAGGTTTAGTATGGTGGTAACATGAAGGGGGAAAGAGAAACAGAGATTTGCTCATTCACTCAACAGAGACCTGCTAAGAATTTTATTCTTGATCTTGGGGATGTAACAGAGAACAAGACAAAGTTTAGGCTCTCATGAGTTTACCTTCTAATGGGGGAAGACAGGCAAGAAACAAGCAAACAAATGAAAAATGTAAGAGGATTTCAGGTAGAGATATGGCTAGATAGAGAACAAAACGGAATAATGCAATGGGGAGGGGGAGGGACCTTTGGATAGGTGGTCAGAGGCAACCCTAAATTGGGGAGGGGACATTTTGCTGGGACCGAAAGCAAAGGAAGCAGCCAAGTACAGTTCTAAGGAGAAAGGCTGTAGGCAGAGTGTAAAGCAAGTGGAAAGGTGGTGAGGAGGGATGCACTTAGCCTCACCCCTAAGACAATTGCTTAGAAATTCAAGTTTTTATTCGTAATGTTATTCATAATTGATTTTGAGGATCTATTCAGTCTGTGACCTTGTAACATACCCAAAACTTATATAAATAATCCCCAACGGTGATAAATATCAACCCTTCACACATAGGTACTTCTAAGTTGTTTATCTTAAGAATTTTCTAAAGAAAGTTAATTTATGCCACCACCCATCCAGCCACCCAAGAAAGGAGGTCAGAGTTGATAACATATAAGCTAAAGAGGACTAAAAAGAACAATAATAGTTTCATATCCAGAGTAGAAGAAATCTTAAAAGTGATCTAGTCTAACCCCCTCACCACCATTTCACAGATGGAAAAAAATCAAACTGTTTAAGTCACAAACTAAATCAATGGCAGAGCTGGAACCAGAGAGAAGCCAGGTCTCCTGACTTCCGTGTTTAATGCTTTTGCTATTTTTTTTTTTTTTTTTTAGAAAAACTCAAGCATTTAAGCAATGTAAGTCTACTCAACTGGACTAAGAAAGGACGTTTACTATTCCCATCCATTTCAAGTTAAATAGAATCACAAACAATAGCAGGACAATTGCATAAGAGTCCATCCATGAACAATCTCGGAGTCTATTAAATGCACTTGTGCCTGTCTTTCCCCTGTCCCAACTCCACCTGCTATCAAGGGCCTAGGAGAATGAAGTGTTACTGTATACTCAATTTCAGACTTGGAAAAATCAAACCTAAAATAAATAATTATTCCGCAATTGAGCAGGAGATCTTAAAATGGAAGTATTTCTTACTCTTGGGAGAGGATTCCCTGCATTGTTTTCATCAGATGGCAGTAGCCATTAAAACCTATTGGCCTTGAAGGAGTTGCAAAGCCATTCAAACTCTTCTGTATGGAAAATGAAGCAAATATTTTGTCCTGAGAAACGTCTGGCATTTTCCTATTCCTGGTTGTGATCCCTGCAGCCTGAGAAAAGCCAGCATCATACATACTATTTTGGTACATCTAATCCCAATGCCGAAAAAAGTACAATTACACCAAGTCAAGGAGAGAGATCTAACCACAAGTTGTGTTCAAATTAGATTCCACTTAGTTTTGTGGTGGAAAGACAGTTCTGCCTCCAACACAGGCTTTGTGAGTTATTTCATAAATGCTGTCCTTCAAGGCCCTGTGAGATTCCTCCATGTGATTAACGCCACCAAGAAGTTTTATGATTGAAAACTCCCCTTTGCCTAGGATTTATTTAGATATTCCTCTGACACACTTTTGCTAACTCTGTAGCTCCGGTGGGAATTGTACAAGGAAATTTACTCATAAGTCACAAAACCAAGCTAAGATGACAAGCAGAGAAGAGCCATCGGGCAAATTGTTTGTAAAACACTTTCCTTATGTTTGTTAAATCCTGTTTCCTTGTAAGTCACTTACCAGGAGACCCAGCACACACAGTTTAACCAATTCTAAATTCCCCCAAAGCTTTCTGGGTGGGTATCAAGGGCAGAAAAATAGTTAAAGCCTTCCAGGTAAAATATGCAGATTTTTTAGATTCCTTCAGTGGTAGGGTATTTAATGATGGCATTATGAAAGAGATCCAGGCATTATGAAACAGACTCAGAAGCTAGAATTTCCAATAACTGACATAAGAAAACCAGCCTTTGGTAGGTTAAGTGCCAGACTGATGCTTTCCTTGGAGTTCACAGGAGGTTGAGAAGAAGGGGAAAGAGAAAGACACACACACACACACACACACACACACACACACACACACACACTGTCCCCCCAGACTTGAAGGGCAGAACAAGAGTTCTAAGATGGTCACACCCACAGCACATCATTTCACCCAGGAGATGAGGTATGAAAATAAAAAGGGCTCAGGCGCCCATTCCAGCTGATAGTGAGCAGGAAGCAGAAACCATTAGACAGAATCCAATCAAGCCCAGAAGAGTCTTTAACTAATAAAGCACAAAAGTGCTTCATTTCATTTCAAAGCACAAACAGTTTAGATCTCTCTGGTTATTCTCTTTGGGTCCTGGGACTATGAAATGCTAAAAGACTTTAAATGGGTCTTGGATTAGCATCCGATAATTAGCAATCCCTACGTCTGACTTCTGTTTTCACTCGTGACTTGTGAAGGCCACACTGACTCCGGGTTTGGAATAACGAAGTGGAGCTTCACCCCACACCCCAGCCCTCCACCCCATGTCCCTGTCCCCTTCCTCTCCTCTGCCTTATTCCATCCTGACACCAGAAACACAGGTGTGGCCCCCTCTGCAGCCTCAGCTGCTCAGCAGTTGACAGTGTGAGCTGGGGTGCTGACAGCCGTTGTTGCCTGGGGTTCCTGTGAAGACATGGGTGCTGGAGGTAGAGACCAGCAAAGCAGATAAAATTTGTTTTAGCAAACTGCAGTGGTGTCAGATGAAGAATTTACAAAACAAGAGTCTCCGGCCGGAGCTGAATGCAGCGTTTTAGCAGAGCCTCCAGCTTCTATCTGTCCCCCACGTGTGGGAAGTCTCCCACACCTCTTGCTCACACTGACTCCTCATGAATTCTCCCCACTCCAGGGTGAGCGATGATCCTCATGAATCCTTTAGTGCTGAGAAAATGATAGGAAAAGGGCTAGTTACACGCTCAAGTACCAACTGTCCCAGGATCTCAGGGGGAAAAAGTCTGGTTTAATCAGGGACTGTAAACTGTTCCTTCATCTTTTAAGTAAGGACATTCAGAGTCAACCGCGCATCTCCTGCCTGCACTTTCCGTCTCCACAACATTAGCTTTGCCATACTTTGGAGAAGAAGAATTTGTTTATTTTTAAAGAAAGAGATCTATAAATATGATAAATTGGAAGAATTGGGAAGTTTAAAAATTGAACAGTTTTGTTTCAGATAAAGTAACCAAGACCTAGACATTTTAATGCTGGCCTCTCAAGACGGCTTTAGACCTTCTATGCATCTTGAGAAATTATTTTTCCAACAGCTGCCTGCACTTGTCCTTCTTCTGATAATCTGTGTTGGTCGGGGCCAGAGACAGCCCCATGACCCGAGACCTTATTTCATTGAGTGTAATGGTGCTCTAACTTATTTGCAAAGCAAATAAATGTCATCCCCTTTGATCTTCTCATCAGTAATCTGGGTGACAGAGACTAAACTGAAACCCAGGTGCGCTCTGTCTTACAGGAGCGGTGTGGACTCAGGTTTGCTGTTTAGTCAACATTGACAGGTTCACTAGCCTCCACGGAGATTCTCCAGGCCACTTTCCCACCACAAGGCCAAATTCCATTTCCATCCATTCACTGGAGCTGCTGGGTGACTTGAAGTTCCAGAGCTTTTCTCCCCTTGTGCTCTCTCTCTTGACCCTCTGGTCAGGTCGAAAGGGTGAATAGATAGAAGAAACAGGAAGAAGAAGAAAACAGGGTCTCTCTGGCGGATCTTCCCTTGGTCCCAAATGTGCCCACCCCTTCCGACCCTCTCCTCATCCACCATGTCCAGCCATAAATTCTCGGTTCTCACCGTATCAGAGTTTAAGAGGCAGGACAAAACAATGACTTCCAGAAGAGTGGGGAGGACAAGACCAGATGGTTCACCTAAAGGTTAGTCACAACTGGGAAATCAGACTAGTTGATCAGCACGTGGTGCTTCTTCATTCCTGGAATTCGAAGAAGAAAATTCAGATCACAAAATGTTCCTCATGCAAAGCACGGGATTGGTTCTGGAAAGCAGTGTGTGTGTTGAGAAAAGTTAACACGGGGAAAGGAAGCCATCTGTCTGCAGTCTGCCCCCGAGACACCTGGGGCCTGGCTGCACGGGGGCTTTTAAAGGGGCCTTAAGAGGACAAGCGTTTGAATATGGACAATGGAAGAAAGGAAGGCAAGCAGTTTCTCCGGGTATTGGCTTCTCTTTCTCCTTTGTTTTACTCGTAATATAACAGGCCCCTGAATGAGTTGGGAAATACACACAAACACGAAGTGCCCGAAAAAAAGAGATGAAATTTGTGAAAACAGGTGGTGATACGGGATGAGGTGGAGGAAAGGCACTGAGATTAATGGTATGCCCAGCAATTCCACTTCTGAGGATGTGTTCTAAGAAATAACTGGACAAATATACATATATATACACACACACACAAATATAGGTAATATATATATGTAAATATATGTATCTTTGCATTATTTATAGTAGCAAAAATATGGGGAAAAAACTGTCTGTCACTAAGACCTAAGTTAAATAAATTGTGTTACATCCATAGAATGGAATACTATGGAGCCACTTAAAAACAAGAACATTGTAAATTTACATATTAACATGGTTAGATATCTATATATGTAAGTTAAAAAAGCAAGTTGTCAAATGGTGCTTATAGTATGATTTCATGTTTCGGTTTAAAAAAGATAGGCACATATGTGTGTGATTTAATTTTTTGCAAAGAAATTTATTTATACATTATATTTATACAGAAAAGACTGGAAGAATACACACTGAAATGTTAACGGTAATTATGGCTGGGTGGTGGGATTCTTCTTTATATACAGCATGTCTTTATTATTTGAATATTTTATAGTGAAACACAAACAAAATCAATTTTCATTTATAAGAAAGCACGGCCTGGGCTGCCGTCCCGGTAGTCGGGGGAGCCCTGGCGGCTGTGCTCCAGAGCACACGTGTTGTGGAAACCAGCTCACGGGGTGACACGTGCCGGTCCCCCCTCTGCAGCACATGGCTCCCTCCTGATGCCTGGGAGGAAGGAAGCTCCCAGGATTCTGCTTCTGTCCCTGGCTGCTTTATGGAACAGACTTGAAGATTTGTGATTTTGGTCACCCCTCAGAGGAAAATAAAAACAGCAAATGAGTCAGAGAAACTACACATAAGGAAAAATAAAATAAGCCCCCAACCTCAAATACACTGATCTGAGTTTGGATGCTGTATCATTTTGCCCTGGGGTCAAGTTCCAAGTGATGAAGGAGAGAATCTGAAGATAACCTCTGGTTTCAGGTGCACAAAGAGCAGAAAAAGCAAGTCTTTATTTGAGGTAAAACAAACAGAAAGGGAGAACATCGCCTTCCTTTTCTTCCTCGCCACCCTAAGAAGTTTAAATTAAGACTCTCACTGGGTGGTGGCATGGGATAGTTTCTACGTCCCCAGGCAAAGACCTGGACAGGCAGAGAAAACCTCTCCAAGGAGGTGAACGACCCGGGGCGAGGGAGACTCGGAGAAAAAAGAGAAATAAACAGGAACAAAGTTGGGCTGGGGGGCTGTTTCATCCAGCTGAAGAGTGAAGACGCAGAGGTAGACCCCAAATTCTGAAGACCTGTGCAACTACTTAATAAGAAAGAGGGAAGGAGAGAGGGGACAGGAAATTGGTGTGTGTCTGCATGTGAGTGTAAAATAATTAACTCCACCAGTTCACGGTGTGTAAAGGAGAGTTAAAGAATCATCAGAATTCCATGGGGAAGGAGGAAAAGAAGAAATCTGAATTGCCCTCCAAACACTCTGCGGCAGACAAGACTCTTTCTGGAAGCAAGGCAAGGGATGACGCAGGTGGGCTCAGGTCTGGCCAGAGCCTGGAGAGGACGCGCATCCTTGCTTAGTGGGAGACGGAGGCTTCGTCATTAAAGCTCTAGTGGCGTGCAGGGACATTTCAACACTTGTTGCTCAGGGACCTGCCACCATAAAGGCTTTCACCTCTCTTAAGTCAGAGAGGGAGTGGGAGGTGGGGGAAGGCTTTTGGGGGGAAGGAAATAGCCCAGGAAGGAAGCTTCCAGCTGTTTATCACTCCCAATTTCCCTTCCTGCTATTTCCACTTTCTATTTCCATGCATCACCTTAAAAAACAGCTTTCTCTCTAAATGACTGTCCTGACCAGAGGCCCTACCCACCAGGCTGACACAATCTTGACTTTTTCTCATCAAAATGTAAAAATCAGTTATAAAAAAAAGTTTTCTTCAACAAATTCCAAATAAAAGTTTATGAAAGCCAGACATTCCCAACACCTCATGCTACAATCCCGTGAAGTTTTATTATTTCCTATGTTTACTGGAAGAGCTTGAGGCTCAGAGAAGTTAAGTAACTGACCTAAGGTCACACAGCATAATCAGTGGTAGAGCTCAATGTGAATTCAAGTCTTATGTACAGACTTGGGTTTACAACATGTTCTGACATCCTCAGTGGTGTTATAGCAATACCCCCAAATGTAAGAGCTGGATCAGAGTTATGACCCACCCAAGAGCAGAAGTTTGACATTTTGTTTGTAAGTACTATGAGTAAGGACATTTCACAGTGACACCAGACAACCCCAAAGGCAATAATCTCAAATGTCTCCAATTGTCCTTAATAACCCACTAAAGATCTGGCACTCAAGATACATTTAGTCCCTTGTGAAATACTTGGATCTTTTACTTTTAGCCACTGAGAGTGGGTTATAGGCCCACGGCTAGTTTAGGGGCCGGTTAACAGGATTCCCACGGATGTCGAGTTAACAGACCCACGTTCCAGGTTCCAGCTGGTTAACTTGAGCACCCACTGCCTGAAGCAGATGGTGATCTTTTGTTAATTTCAGAATAATCCTGCCCCACTTGATCTTCAGCTGTCTGAGATGTGCAAGCAGGGCTGGCCATTCCAAAGGCCCAGCTCAGACAGTCTGGGAGCCCATGGTTCTGTGCTCACCTACCTCCTCCCAGCTTCTGCTTCCCCCTCTGGAGAGTCCTACTTTTCTTAGGCAGCCAGCTCCCATGTCCCCTCCATCCTCTTAGTCACCCTTGCTTGACAATCTGTCTGTAGGAGGGGTGGGCCAGACTGCCCCCACTACTCAGCCTGGGGGACCCTGGGTGTGCCTCTTTCCCCAGATCAGGCAGTGCCTTGGACACCTCTAAACCATGAGGTAGAAAACCTCATCAAATAAGATCGTCCACGGGTAATGGCATCCTCTGAGGGTCTTAGGGAATGGACATCTGGAGTATCTTTGATGGAAAACTCTTAGGAACACATCTGTGAGGAGAACTTCTTTGTCTCTCTCTTTTTATGATATTTTCTACAAGGGAACATTTCTAAGAGCAGAGTGGGAACATGACTTTGACTTCTTTCCATTTTCTTTAAAACATAAAAAATCCTCCTGCTTCCCCATAACTCCCTCTGTTTGGTATCTCTGCTTTATTTTCTACCCTGTCAAGTTTCTCCCTGTTCGTTCTTTGGATACTTAAGAGGAAGTGTAAGGGGACTAACGTTTAGAAGCTCTTTGTGCCAGTCATTGGGTACACACTCACATACACACAGTTTTGCTTATTTTATACACATCACCTCCTTTAATTCTCAACAACAAACACTTCGAGGGTATTATCATTGCCATTTCACACGTGAGGAAGCTGAGTCTTAGAGAGGTTAAGTCATTTGTGGTTGGTCATTGTCACGTGGCTTATATAGTAAGTACTTTAAAAATACTTCAGTAAAGACGGTGGGATTCGAGGTGTCTTGGATAAGGGGGCAGTTAGTGAGTGTTCAAGGACAAATCAGGAGCCAGCCCTCCAGGCATGGTTAACAGATGAAGTGCCCTAATCAAGAATCCATACCTTCAGAGGTAGTGACTTAGCATTTAAATTATAGTGTGGAATGCTACACTAAAGAATTTATTCAGAGGAGGGTGAAAGGGATGATTAGGCATACGTGTGTGGTGATGGATTGCAATTAGTCTTTGGGTGGTGAACATGACGTAATCTATGCAGAAATAGAAGTATAATGATGTACACTTGAAATTTATGCAATATTATAAACCAATGTTACCATAATTAAAAAATAAAATAAAAATTGTTTTAAAAAGAGTTTATTCATTAGCATAAAGGATGCTAGAAATATTTCTATTGGTGAAATGAATAGGTGATGTATTCTCAAATAGGTCATTGGTTAGAAATATGACACAGCCTCCACTGCCCTTGCATAAATGAGGCTTAAAAAGCAGGCCAGCCCGTCCTGGCCCGGTGGTGCAGAGGTTTAGTCTGCGCTCCAGCATCCTGGGGTTCACGGGTTCGGATCCTGGCTGCCGGCCAATGCACTGCCTGTCAAGCCATCCTGTGGCACCATCCCATATAAAGTAGAGGAAGATGGGCACGGATGTTAGCCCAGGGCCAGTCTTCCTCAGCAAAAAAGAGGAGGATTGGCAACAGATGTTAGCTCAGGGCTGGTCTTCCTCACACAAAAAAATTAAAATTAAAAAAAAAAAAGTGGGCTGGCCTGGTGGTGTAGTGGTTAAGTTCACGCACTCCAATTTGGCAGCCCAGGGTTTGCAGGTTTGGATCCCAGGTTCGGACCTACACACCACTCATCAAGCCATGCTGTGGCAGCATCCCAAAACACAGCATACAAAATAGAGGAAGATTGGCATGGATGTTAGCTCAGGGCCAGTCTTCCTCACCAAAAAAAAAAGTGGGCAAGTCCAGTAGTTTAGTGCCAAAGGGCACCTCCATTGGTCCTGCATCCCTCCAATTCCCTGCTGACCTATCAGAAGGCATGCCCTGCACCTCTGAGCAAACCTTCCATGCATGGTCCTCGCTAGCTAATACATGCTTGTACACTTGGCACAACTGAGCCTAAGATGGGCTTTCATTACCACCAGGAACGCCACTGTGGGGAAAGGGACATCTGCCCACTTACCTCTGCTCTCCAGAGACCCACTCTCTCTGCCAGGTGGTCCTGCATTTGCTGAATGTGCAGACTGGCTTTGGTGCGTCAGCAGCAGCCCCACAACTGTGAGGGGCAAAGCCAGACTCTGGGGCCGGGGCCAGCTACTCCAAAGCCCACAGGCCAGCTGCCTCTTGAAGAAAGGATGGAAGCCCAAGCGAACCAACAGAACCATTGAGACCAATGGTTCTGTGAGTCAACAAGTAGGAAAAAAATCCTTTCTATTGACTGAACCGTCTTTAATCTTCAGGATCTTCCATAAAGTGAATCCTCAGAAATCCTACTCATGTCAGAAATTCTTTAAAGGTCAGGCTGACTATATAATCCACTTTAAGTCCTAACAGAAAATAAATGATTTCAGCTTGAAGTATGTACTTACAATATCTCATGTAAAATTCAGTCCCGGGCCTATAAAATGAGGGTGGGGGTGGCGTGGAAACCACGGACACAGTTTCTCAGTGTTCCTTTTCAAAAGGTCAACTTTATTTTAACTGTGCTGTCCCTGGGCCTGGGGAAACGCACCCTTCTCTTTCATGTGGTAAGACTCCGGGCTGCTGCTGTTTCGAGCAGTCAGATAATCAGATTGTCCAGATCATCAACAAATTCTTATTTTTAGACCTCAAACCATGAGAATTTCCATCCTTCCACCATCCTCTGAAGGCGGTGGGGCCTTGTTTGTGAGGATTATCAACAAGGATGTAAATTAGAAAATCTTTCAGATTTTTTTTCCATCAACACTGACAGTTGACTGAAGGCATTTCTGAATTGGACCCCAAAAAAGAAAACATTGTGAGCAGGCAAATCTCCTTGATGGGAACGAAGGGTGAGTTGTAGCCATTAAAACATTCATCTTAGTCTTTAAAACACAAGAACTCGTTGCAAGAGACTGCTGTGAACGCTTCCCCTGAACACACCTAGAGCAGTGAGACCAACAGGATCACCGCTTTGAACTTGTGATACCAGAAGCATAGGTTTCAGAGGTGGAAGGGGGTCTTGGAGATTGTCTAATCCAGCATTCTCATTGTCCAGGTGAGGAAACAGACTTACCTGAGGGCCTAGAAATAGCTAGATGTAGAACCAGAAGGATGTGGGAGTTTGGAATTCTAGCGTCCTTGTCCCACGACCACTTACTAGAAGCTAAAGTGCCTGCGGGTTCCAGGCCAAGAGATAGAGTTGGGACATCACAGATAAAAATTTCTAGATCCTTATATACTAATCCTTTGATGATAAAGAGCCACACTGGGGACAGAGGGCTCAGGAAACCTCCTCTTCTCCACACTTCTCTTGCAACCTTTAGTTCCTGCCTCGAAGGACTTAAAGTGTTGAAGACTTGTCATTGAAGGAAATATATTTATCCCCGTGTTGGAACAAACACACTGAAGTGAAGCCACATTTTCTATCCCTCGTAAGATCAACTTCCCATCCACCGCCAAGTGGCTGGTTTCCTGAAGAGCTGAATGTCTGGAGACCCTGGCGGGGGTGAATGAAAAGCTAGCTATCTGTCATCTGGCTTTGTTTGATGCCTTTATGAAGATCTGAAAACATCAGCCTGAAGCAGCAACGAAGTGAGAGGTAATGCATCCCAAACATGACGGGGGGTTCCCTGGGGCTCTCCAGGTGAAGTTCTTGATCCTAAATGGGAAGAATTTCGTGCTTGGGTCTACCAGTGTACAAGAACAGAAGGGATTAGGTATGGGATTTGGGGGCAAGAAAGAGAGCCCAGTTTATTCTAACTTTACTCTGGAAACTCTTAACCTCCTCATCCTTATCTCCAGAGCCCTCCCCTGGACCTTTCTCCCTGTTTGACACTGGCCCTTTGTCTGTGTACCCTGGAAGGTGTGTCTTTCCAGGAAGCAAGGATGATGTGGAAGCTAGGATGCTCCAAAAACAAGAGGACTTAATGATTTCAACACTTGACAGCCTATTTATTCCATTTCATTCGTTCAACATATATATTCTGAACACTTAGCCTGTGCTAGGCTCTGTGCTTAGCACGGAGGCTGTGGTAAGAGCTAACACCTACATTTTCCCTGCTGACGTTCTGTCTCACTTCTGGTGAGCTGACCAGGCTGGTCCTACCTCTCATCTCCTGAACTAGGCTTGGAGAACTCTGCATCCTCCTTGGCCTTTCACCCATGCAACAAAGACTTATTGATTCATCTGCTATGTCGGAACACTGTGAGGGGAGGCAGATGAATCAGGTAAGCGTCCTGTCCTCACTGTCCAGGAGAGAAGATGCTCCTATAAAAATAGAACACCCATTTGGGTCGTTTCCAGTTTGGGGCTATTATGAGAAAAGCTGCTCTGAATATATTCTTACAGTTCTTTTTGTGGACATAGTCTTCATTTATCTTGGATAAATGTGTTATCCAAAGGTCCATTATTGGATGAATAGGTAAATTGTGGTGTATTCATCCAATGGAATATTACTCAGAAATTAAAAGGAATGAACCACTGATACTTGCAGCATCATGGAAGAATCCCAGAAACATTAGGATGAGCAAAAGAAGCCAGGCGCAAAAGAGTTCATTCTGTACAATTCTATTTATATAAGGTTCTAGAACAGGCAAAACTAACCTATGGTGAGAGAAATCAGGACACTGGCTGCCTCTGGCAGGGGATATTGACTGGAAAAGACACACTGAGAAAATTCTATATCTCATCTGGGTGGTAGTTACACATATGTACACAGTTTTCAAAACTTACCACACTGTACACTCAAAATCTGGGTACTTTATTATATGTAAATCATACACCGATAAATATTTAATTTAAAAAAAAACTCACAAATCTGCACAGGGTTCATCTGCCTCCAAAACAAACATGGCAAAAAGTTATAATTTGACAGGTTGTGGTTACATATGCGTTTGTTATTTACTGTATTATTTTTGTACTTTTCTGCATGCTTGAAAAATTCATAATAAAAATATTTTAAAAGTTAAGAATAATCAAACCCCAAGTTGGAAGGCATCTTAGTGTTCATTTAGCCCAAATTCCCGTCTCCAACTTAAATCCCCTTAAAGTATCCCTGTCAGATGGTCTTCCAGACTCAACTTGAACACACTGAAGGAGAGCACTCACCACCTCTTGGGGCAGCATATGCCAAAACTAAAATGATGACTGCAGCATCCAGGGAGGTACAAAGATAGGAGGCCATGTAAATTCAGAGGGGAAAAGGTTGCCCACCCTCCAAGGAGCAGGTTCATTTGAGAACTACCATCCATTGAGCACTTCCTACAAGCCAGCAATGGAGATGCAACAATGAGCAATAGCTGACCACGTCCCTGCACGTGGCAGAGCTGCAGCCAATAGGTTTGTAGGACTTAAAGTTCTGGTTCTTTCCTCTCTGCCTTACACTCTCCTCTTGTCCTAGCACCGACCTCGCTCCAGGCTCTTGGGTGAGCTACAAGAGAGGAGAGGGCAAGAAGGAAGTCAGCCAACTTAGAGCCTGGCCTTGTAAGGAGTCAGAGCTGGGAGGCCAGGCTGGATGCTGGGCAAATTCTGAGAGGACCTCACTCTCCCCGACCCAGGACTCAGGCAAGGTAGAGAGAACATTCTGGAAACTGCAGTCCAAAATATGAAGGAATGTTCTTCATGGCAACATTCACCACACAGCAGAAGGGTAGGGGCAGACCAGCTATTCCTCAGACATCACAGTGCAGCTGAGTGGCTCTACTAGCTGAACACTTCTCTCTCTAGGGCTTCACCATCCTTGATGAAAGCAGGGTTCTGGGGACTTTGTAAGCCTGACTGGTTCTATGTCAACCTTTCCCTGTGCAGGAGCAGATCAGGGCAAGCCACAGATTAGCTTTCCTATCACTTAGGGTTCTGAGGTTGCCAGCAACAGAAAACAACTCTGGGTAATCTAGGCAAGAAAATGGATATATTGGACAGATACGGGATAGTTCCCAGAATAGGAAAGGGAATTGAATAAACAAGGTTGAAAAGCACAGGAACCAGAGCCATCTGGAATCTGAGTGGCAGAATCACATCGACAGGCCCACTGGGACAAACCCATGCCAGCTGACTTCTGTCTGCTCAAGAGAAAGAGTCTGATAAGCCAGCCTGGTGGTTGTGTCCATCTCAGGCAGGCAGCTTGATTGACAGTCCCACCAAGATTGAGAGAAAGTGTGTACTTCCCCAAAGGAAAATCATGGTGATGTGGCCAGAAGAAGGAATACTGGGCAGGCAAACGCCTGGCATGGTTGAACCGCCCTCAGTGCCTGCTCTATGTCCTCAACTGCCATAGGGCATTTTCCAGGTGATGTGATATTACGGAGCATTGTGCCACCCTGCGACTGTTGCACTAATGCCCCATGGCTTCCCCTAAGTCCTCTCCCCTGCAGTCTCGCTGCTTGGATCTCAAAGAGTAAGCAGAGGAAGTGGATAATGTGGATTCGAGTGTACTTCTCTCCAAATCCACCCACCAAGTTATGCTCACAAATGTGAGTTTCCCGGGACCTCCAGTGTGGACCAACCCAAGCTCAAATTGACTGGGAGCCATCACTGGGGGCAATCACCAAGATGATCTTTCTGAGTCACCTCTGTCTCCATCAGGCAGAGCAAGTCTCAAGTCTTACCTTGCAAGCCCTGCCCCACACCAGGCTTTAAGCAGGTCTGTGCCTTCTGGAGGCTGTGATAGGAGCTTACGCAGGTAGAAGAGGCTCACAGGTCTGAATCCAATCTTAGCTTTGCCTGGTAATCTGTGCTGACTCCCAAGGTGACCAGGACCTGGAGGCAGGACAAGGTGAAGAGGCTGCGGTGGGGACCACAGGATGATGGAATGCCCAGTGGGGCGACACCAGCTTAAGGCTGGAATTCTTCGGAATCTGGTTAACTTGATTCATTCATCTGCTAGAATGTGAACTCCCAGAGTGCAGTTCCGCATTCGCTTTGTTTACAGCTGTGCTTCCACTGCCTGGAGCAGCACCTAGTTTGGGAGTCACGAAGTATTTGCAGCATGAATGGGCAATGTTGCTTTGCCTTTTTTTTCAAAACTGGTTTGGGATCCTCTCTCCCAATGTCTGGGCCTGCCTGAGGAGAGGGGCTAGAAAGGCACCTCTGCCATTTGGTCCTGGCCATCGGGGGCAGCAGAGTGACCGGGCCAGGCAGCTGGCCAGCTGCCCTGCAGTGCTCAGGGCCGAGGATGAGTCAGGAGCTCCGCCTTCAGCGCTGAGCTGCAGAGGCTGTGACGTGGGCCCGGTGGCCCCTCCGGGCAGTTGCTCACAGCAGAAACACACAAACAGACACACACGAGCCCTCTGCTACAGCACGCCGGAAGGAGGGCAGGATGGTTATGTAAGCGACAGAAGGGGGATCAAAGGCCCCTGCACGGCGCGTTCTCCCACATGGCTCTATTCTTGGCCTCCTTTTCTTCCTTCAACTCCAGAGGATGTGACGAAAAGGATGAAAAAACCTGCCACTGAAAGAAGCTTCATTCACGGAGCTTGGGAGACAAGCTCTCATCTTAGCTCAGGCCCTCTGGGGCTGAACAGGAGCCCCATCTCCACCCAGCAGGGCTGACAAGCCCTGGGGCCACTTGCTTTCCTGGGAGGCACCCTTGGCAGGGGCGGATCCCATCCCACTGCCCTGTTTGCTAAGTTCATTATCAGTTATCACCTCTCCTCCCCATGTCCCACCCTCCACCCTGGTCCCCAGCTGTAGCCCCCTCTCAGCTTCCTTCACTTCTGCTTCTCCCCGGGGTTTCTGTGGTCAGGAAGGATCTCCCCTGGGCAATCACTGTCCAGGGGTGAGGAGAGCTGCCTGGCAGAGCTGTGCCCCCAACAGTCTAGCAAAGTTCGCCTCCTGCTTTGCCCAGCACGGCTCCTTGGCCCAGTCGAGGAGGCTAACTGCACCACAAACTCACTCCTGAGCCCTCTTAAGTGCTACCTTTGTCCCCCTCCGCCTGTATACCTCAGGGAGCAGTAGTAAGGAGGGTCTGGAGTAGGACTCTGGAGCCAGACACCTGAAATCATGATCCCGGCTCTGCTCCTGGTGAGTTCCCCCCAGGGAACCTCGAGAAGTGCCCAAAGCTCTGCGTCCTCACTTTTCTCATCTGCACATTGGGCGTCATCGCAGGACTCGCCTCATAGGCCCGCTGTGAGGATGGGCTGGGTTAACACAGCACCTAGAACAGTTCCTGGCACGTGGCAAATGCTTGATAAATATTTATAACTATCATCACTCCTGTCCTAATCCCGCTTACCCTTCAGGGCCCAACTGGAAGTCTCATCTGGGTCTTTCTCTTCTCCAAACTCCCAGAGTGTGTCTTATCTGAATCACACAAGATAATGCTGTCTATCCATCACATATGTCAATAGGTTTTTGTGACTCGATCTTGTTCCAGTTACTCCACCTGGTCATCTTTGCTCCGAGAGAGATTGTAGGCGCCCGCTCAGCGGAATGCCTCTCTTGTGGTTGCACTGACACTGAACAGCTGGCGACAGTCTCCATGAACTAGGACAATTTGTGTAGGGGGGCCCTGATTTCTTACAAACTGATTTCAAAACTCTCTCTTAGAGAGCATTTAAGTTCAAACAACCAAGGAATATTTTTCATGAATCTATTTTGTGTTCAGTGCCATGGAGACAAAAAGATTAATGAACCCAACTGTTCGATTCGAGCCAGAAACCATTCAGTCATGCCTCCCCCTCCCCTGGTCCCCATCTCAAGCAGTCAGCAGGCCCTGCGGCTTTCACCGCATCCTTCCCCTCTTGAACTTCCTCACAGCACTGCCCCAGTCTGGGCCCCTCTGTGTTTCACCTAGACTGTTAGAAAAACTCCTCGCTGGTCTCTCCGCCTCTCATTCCACTCCTGAAACCCCAGAGGTATCTTACCAAGATACAGATTGGATCCCGTCACTCCAAGAGTTAGAAATTGTCAGTGTATTGCCTGTGGAATACAAGTTCAAATTCCACACAAGGCCATTATGAACGTGGTCTACAACCCCAACAGACTCAGCCCCCACCATCCTGGCTGCATGCATTCCAGCCTTCTCATGCTCACGTCTGGACAACACTCTTCCTTCTGCTGAGAACTTTGTTCCCAGACTCTCCCTGGCAACCACCACCCTTCCTTCAAGACCAGATCAGATGCCACTTCCCTGAACTTCCCCAGAGTTTGTCTCTGCCTCTTTCTGCTCCCATAGAACTTGGTACAATCCATTATTTGAATACCTGTCCCTGTTTATAGATGGGTTTCCTCTGCTGGGTGGTGGCTCCCAGGGGGAGACATGGCTCTAGCCTTGTTCAGTTGGTACCCATCTCTAGCCAGTAGTAGACGATCAAGAAATATGGGATTGATCTAAGGAGAATAGCACCCTACAGGGACTTACCTCCCATTTTTCTCTTGTTTTCAGGAATACTGATTGGAAGAGTGGTTTATGCTCAGTGTCTCCAATTTTGCTCATCCCATTCTCTTTTGAATCCACCCCAACCAACTGCTTGCCTGCACTACTTCTCATCAAGGGGCCAGTGACCTCCATGTTGTTAAACCCAGAGGTCAGATCTCTGTCCTCATTTTCACAGTGGATTGCTCCTCCTCCTTGATCACTTTCTTCCCCTGTGCCCGGGACACGCAATCTCCCGGTGTTCCTCCCATCTCATCCTCGGCTCCTTCTCAGACTTCTCTGCTAGTTCTTCCTCACCTCCCTGACCTCTTAAAGCTAGAGAGTCTTAGAGCTTGTCCTGGGATCTCTTCTCTTTTCTATCTACTTTCTATCTCACTCCTGGGTCATCTCATGCAAGTCACGGCTTTAAGCACCATCTCTCTGTTGAGTACTCCCAAATTTATAACTCCTGCCTATCCTTCTCTCTTGAACAGAAGGCCGCTGTATCCAACTGTATGCTCCACGTGACCACTCCACCTTTCAAACTGATTAAACTGACATCTGGATCTACCCATCCCCCCCAGCATCTTCTTCTCCTACAGTCTTCCCCATCTCAACTTCCCCATGCAACTCCAACCTTCAGCTCGCTCAGCCCAAATATCTTGAGTCAACTTTGAGTTCTTTCTTTCTCTCACACCCCACCTCCAATCCATCACCAAATCCTGCTGCTCTACCTTCCATGTAAATGCAGAACCTAACCTCTTCTCACTACCCTGGCCAGTCTCACCTGGACTATTTTAATAATCCTAAGAGACCTAACTGGTATCCTCGCTTTAGTCTTTGTTCCCGTCAGTCTATTCTCAACAAGGCGACCTGAGTGATCCCGTGAAGACCTGAGCCAGATCATGTCACTCCTCTCTGCAAAACTCTCCAGTGGCTCCCATCTCACTTACAATGGCCTGCAGCACTCCATGAGATCTGGGCCTATGACCTTTCTGGCACCATCTGCTATAGCTCTCTCCCTCCCTCCATGACTCAGCTTCAGCCACACTGGCTCCTTGCTGTTCCTCAAACAGGTCGGGCACTCACCTGCCTCATGGATGTTGCACTTACTATTCCTTCAGCCTAGAATGCTTCCCAGAGGATGCATGGCTCACTCCTCCACCACCTTCAAGTCTCTCGATAGATCACTTTCTCAGTGAGGTCTTCCCTCAACACCTGTTATAGTATTTGTAATTTACTTTAAAATACTTCAGTATAGTCAGTAGGGTATTATGTGTGTGCCAGCTCATTTAAGTTTTATTTCTAGAGATGGTCAGTTCACACGCGATCAAGAATGAACAGCTTGGGAATGCTCAGCTGCCATTCTACCAGAAAAGGCCACCCTCCAAGGCTGCTGCTCCGAGAGTTTCTGTCATATGCAACTCAACCAACACTTTGCTAATTAGCACACTAAATTAAAAAAATAAGTCTTTCCTGGTGAAACTAGAAACATGTTAATTAGCATAGTAAATCTGAGGAATTGGCTTTCTTAGGTAAAATTAAAATTATTTCTGTGGATTCTCCAGCAGTTGGCTACAATCATTCCACGACTTAGGGACACTCACTCCCTATTCTTATATAAACAGAGTGTAAGAATCCAGCAAGACTTGTCACCTGTCCCCATCAGGAGAGACTCTGTACCTTATCGAGATATTGATTTGGAAGGATTTGGGGTGCATGATCCCACCAAGAGGGCATAGAACCTCGGAAATGTGGAAAGGTCGATGGGAATTCAGAACAGGTTGTACGAACAATTTTGGACTTGCTTTGCTAACAATTATTTGGTTAATAAATGCCATAAGCAGAATCCGGTTTAAGATGTGCTTTGATTATTCCCTGATAGTGACATTACGGAGGGGTGGCTAACCCTCACTTACCTCCAACTTCTTGGCGGCTACCATTATCTACCAAAAGGGACCGAAGAGTCAAGCATATCCAAACAGGTTTAGGTGAAGTTTACAAGACCTTCTTATTTAAAATTCTTCACCATCCTCCCAGGCTCTCTATCTCTATCCTCGTTTTATTTTTCTCCGTGACCTATCAGCATCCAACAGGTTGTGTACGTGACTTTTTTGTGTCTATTGTCTCCACCTGTAGATGATGCGAGCTCCAAGAGGTCAGGGATTTTTACACTTGTCTATTGTGTTCGCAACCATAACCCAGTGCAAATACAGAGCCTAGTATAATAACAATGCCTGGCTATTTGTTAAGTGAATGAATAAAAGAAGATAAGAGAGTGCTTCGAGAGAACAGACAAAATACTGAAGGAGTTCAAAAGCAAAGAGGATCACTTTTGGCTGGAAAATCTAGAAAACATAGAATTTGGGCGTGCCATGGGAAAAAGACAACCAGTGAATCTACTGCCTGCCAGGCGAGGAGAGTCACCTCCTTTAAGAAAGGTCAGCGAGTCTCCCTGAACTGAAAGTGAAAGGGACAGACACAAAGTGGAAAAGAACTTTTGTCCAAATTTCCAACTGATTCAAAAGTGAAGTCTGAAATCTCTCTTGAGATGGGTTATTATTTCTGTTTTTGCATCACTGTGGTGTGGGGCAATTCTCAAACAGACCCAGGAGAGGTTGCATAAGTCCCTGGTGGGAGAAGACCGGGGATCACACTGGGGCAAATACGTTTGTGCATGCTCAGTCTTTCTTAAACTGTCTCAAGAGATCCAGCAGAAAGGCATTTTGGGCAGAGAGAACAGTGTGAGCCAAAACACTCAGGAAAGAAAATATAGAACATGGTCCAGAGAAGACACAGAGGAAAAGGTGATTCCAGACAAAGGGCTGGAGATGTTGGGAAAGGACGTAGAGGTTCCACTGCAGACTCTTTGAATGTGGCCAGCAATAGAGAGTCACGAAACATTTGTAATCAGGAAATGTGATCAGACGTGTTTAAGAAGATTAATCCAGCAGGAGTGTGTAGGATTCACCGAACCAAGAAGAGATGGGTGGACAAGTTAGGAGGCTGCTGCAATATTCCAGGTGGGAGGTAGGAATAGCCGAAAGACTCAGAGACAGTGAGACAGGCAAGCTAGCCACCAGGGAGGTGGTCAAAGAAGAGGCCAGGAGAGGTCACAGATGGCTCTGGGAGAGGCCACAGTCAGTCGAAAGCCCACTGCCATGTATGCCTCCTCGTGCTGACACTCTCAGATCATAAGGCTTGTGGGTCAGCGAGGAGCCATGCTTGACTCCGCAGATGCAGGCTGGTGGCCTGGAGGGATTAACTCAGTTTGGTTTAGCTGGTCACCAGGTGGAGGTGGAAGGAAAGGCAAATTCCAGTGGGCAGCAGACAGTGTGGCTGGCTCCAACACCCCTAGCCAGCAATGACATGCAAAGGGGGTCACTCTGGGGGTGCAGGGTCTTTGGATCCGACCAGATGGAACAGCCCCCCATCTAGGAGGTCACGGTTCAACAAGCAGCATCTAGCCCAACCTGGGAACAGCCTCACCACTGTCTCAGCTGAGGGAAATAAGATTCAGGCAGCAAAAGCCCAGCCCCAAGAGAGATTTGGAGCAGAAATCAAGAAATCAACGGTGAAAGGGCAGGCATGGGCCCGAGACAGACCCAGTGTGAGGTTACCAACCCAGCCACAGGGCCCACCAGCTGGTGGGGAAAGGGCTCCAGATACACAGCCAAGCATGGCTGAAGGACAGCAGGGCTAAGAGACATCTGTGTCTTAATGGATACGCTGGGGGAGGCTGGGAGTTCCTCTTCCTACCCAACATTTCATTCCCCACTCTCTGCACAGCTTTAGGCAGATACTTGGCTGTGGAATGGCCAATGCTTTCTTAACCTTTGTCTATTTTCCATTGCATTGGGAAGAAAGGGGGTGCTTTTGAGTACACATACCCCAATAACTCTAACACAGATACCCCTGCCAAGCAAAACAGGCTTGCTTCTCTGTCACCTCTTCCCCTTTCTGCACCTTCCAGAGAAGATGTGAATTAGTAGTGAAAGGGCAGAAAAAGGCACCGGAGACAGGAAAGCCCATGGCCACTAACGGGCCAGCTGGCCCCACAGAAGCCCTTCCCATGGCTGACCTCTCAACAGTCCTCTGCCAGCGGGTGCTGCCGCTCAGAGCCCCCGATCTCAGCAGGACAGGAGAGTCGTGGGAGAGGTGTGGGGGTGGCATTGGAAGGGACTCATTCCAGCAGCCCTACAACACTCCTTCTGATTGAGAAACTCCTTTCCCTGTCTTCAGGGACGTCCTCCGCACACCACCTTCCAGAACAAGGAGAGCCAAGCTCGCCCAGTGAATCTGGCACTTTCCCCCATCTCCTCCGCTCTTCTCAACTGCTCTTAGCAATTGCCTCTGACTCTCCTGACAAGCAATAGGTCACCTTCCCCAGCTGGGAAACTGCTAATCACAGGAATCTGCCAACTAGTGCAAGTGGCTTTGTCTTGGCCCCAATCCAAGGCTAGAGTGTCCCATTGATTTTGGTCTCCGGCCACTCTGGCATCTCCACCGGGAGACCTCTGTGTGTCTGGGAGCAAGTGTCCTTGGAGATAAGGCTCCCTAGCCTTCCCCCACCCCAGCCCAGCAGGGGAAGGAGCTGCTATAGGGAGGGTCCAGGAGTACAAAGCAGGCTCAGCTGTGCATGTGGGAACCAGGTAGCAGAGGGCCCCAGGAGACCAAGATCCTTCCTTGGAGGTTCTGAGATGTCACAAGGCAGTCATAAGCAATTGACCTAGGAGGCAGTTGCTCACCTGGTCAGAAATAAATGCATCTGTCTGATCTCTAGATGGGTATGTTCTTAGGGACCTCAGAGAAGTGAATGAGTCAAGAGCCGAGGTAGGGGACTTGGTACTGAGCTAGGTGCCATGCCGGCTCTTTTATGTCATCTCATTGAATCCTTGGGCATACCCTGAGATGTGTGTATTTTGTCCCCATTTCACAGCAGAGGAAACTGGAGCTCAAAGATATTAAGCAACCGATGTAAGGTCACACAGCCACAAAAGGCCAAGCTGGGCCCAAATCCAGCTTTGGCTGACTCCAGAACCTATGTTCTCTCCATTACATGAAACTACCCCCTGGAGAGAGAATGTAAGGAAGAGTAATGTCGAGGGGTTCAGGCCTCTTTCTGGGAAAATAACAACAGTTCTGTTAAGTCACCAAAATTCATATGTTAAAGTCCTAACTCCCAGTACCTGAGAATATGATGTATTTGGAGAGAAGGTCTTAAAGAGGTAATTAAGTTACAACGAGGTCATTAGCATGGGCTTGAATCCAATATGACTGGCGTCCTTATAAGAAGAGGAGATTAGGACATAGACACACAGAGGAAAGGCCATATGAGGGCAGAGAGAGAAGGCGGCCATCTATAAATCAAGGAGAGAGGCCTCCGAAGAAACCACCCCCGCCGACAATTGATCTTGGACTTCTAGTCTCCAGAAATGTGAGGAAATGAATTTCTGTTGTTCAAGCCACCCAGTCTGTGGTCCTTTGTTATGGCAGCCCAGGCAGACTAAGACAAGTCCCCACTTGCTGAATGTCCATTGTTTTCTAGACCCCGTGCAGGGTATTTTACATTGAGTTATCTTCAGAATAGAGGCCCGTCCAAGAGGTAGGCAGGGAGGTGGAGGAATTGCATGCATCCACACAACCCCTTAACTGATGGCACACTTTGGCTACGAAGCTCAGCGGATGGCATATGCCACTGTCAACCATCTTTCCACCTTTATTATCCTGGTAACAACCACCTCTGCCTCCTCTCAAAATGGGACTTGAAGGAGTGCAGGAGGGAGTCGGAGAGGCAGACACCGACCCTCCCTGGCTGCAGGTACAAGCTGACCTTGAGGCACCAACTGGGTGGGGTGCCGGGCACTTCTTCCTGTGGCCTAATTTGAGCAACTGCTTTTCTCCTCCGTAACAATCACAGTGAAACTCAAGATGCCTCGCTCCTGGGTGCTCCCCGATCCTCCCCACTCCCGCCTGTCAATCATCACCCAGTGTTGCTGTGGACCTTCCAAAGTGATAACTAACTGAACATGAAACGACAAACGAGAAAACCCAGCCTGGAGGTGGAAGAAGACTGGTCTCTGAATTTTGCGAGCATTTAATTTGAATACATCCTGTCACGAGTGAGCAGAAGCTAACACTCACATAAAGGGAGAAGAAGAAAGCCCCTTTGAATTGTAAGAGTTGTGGCAAGAACAAGGGGTTTTATAAAAATGAGCCCAAGTATAGAGGGGGATGTTGGAAATGGTGTTTCAAGAAGAAAAACTAAATTTTATACACACATGTATGTGTGTATATGTATACACACATATGTATGTGTGTGCACATGTATGTGCATGCACACACACACTTCATCTTCTGCAATGCAAGGGCTTGGGGAATTTCATACACGGAAAAGGCCTTTACCAGAGCTGCCCTCCAGGGAAGGTTTAAACCTGTCTCCAACATTTTTCTTGATTCTTCAGTCAATTGGAAAGAAGTCACAGAAACAGGAGCCCTCGCAAGGAAGACAAAAAAAAATTCTATATTTTCAGCATTCTGCACTTTGGTATTCTTCAAACTGGATAACTTCCAAGTGGGAATCTTGATAATTTTTAGAAACTATTTCTGTGTTTTTCCCAACCCAAAGACCGTGAAGATACCGCTAAAGCACACCGTCTAATCTCCTGTCATTCCCCTTAAGCCAACAAATACCCCAGAAAAAAGTCTGCTCTGGAATCGCATCTCCTGACATATGTGTAAAATATTTAACATCATGCTTTGTTTATTCCATTTTTATTCACATGTATAAAACAGAAGAAGGAAAAACCTCTGCCTGACCTAATATTCTAGAAGAGAATGGGTTCTGACCACACTTCACTACAAGCGTGAAAAATATCCCTTCTGAAAGGGAAAAAAAATACATGTGGTGTTCACGCCTCAGGCCAGGAAGTGCACCCTTTAGCTCGGGCTCTGCTCTGACCAGCCATCTACACACATAAGCTCATTTCAGTGACCGTCTTTGCGTGCCTCAGTGAGCGGAAGCAGCTAGTTTGGTCAGAAGTTCCACCACAAAGCACATGAGAGGATTAGACCTGCCTGTCCGGAGCAGGATTGGAAAGTGCCTGAAGCTCGTGGACCATGGATGGAGACAGGGAGCCCAAGGGCCGTTGGCCCGGGTGGACCAGTCACAGGCAGAGGGTCTGGATGGGTCTCTCCAGAGAATGAGCTGTGGTCCTGGGGACCCCCGCAGCAGACATCAAAACCACATAAAATGAGCAGGAAATGGTGACCAGAGAAACCAGCAACAGCGATGGTGTGGTGGAGCAGGGAAATCCTACAGAGCATATGAAAGAATGTAAGGAGCATGAAGAGCGGAGAGGCTGGCAGGGGGCGAGGTGGGGAGATGGGAGGGCTCTTGGCATTTTTCCTGGGCATAGTCATAGCAATTATAAGCTAACAGATCTCTGTCCTGAGGTTTCTGTGCACAGTGCTGGCCTGAGGATTCCCGGAGTTTGTCAAGGCCCAAGAAAAGGTCTGACAGTGTTGCTAGGCAGACGATATGGACAGTTTTGTAATGTGAATTTGTTGCAACATCTAAGATTACTTAATTCTGCTATAGAAAATGAGGAAAACTAAGTAGAGAAGCAAGTAACTTGCTACAGACTGAATGTTTGTGTCTCCTGAAAATTCATATGTTGAAACCCTAACCCCCAGTGGGGTGGTATTAGAAGGTGGGGCCCGTGGGAGGTAAGGAGTTCATGGGGGTGGAGCCCTCATGAATGGGATTCGTGCCCTTATAGAAGTGACCCCAGGGAGCTCCCCTGTCCCTTCTGCCACATGAGATTACAATGAGAAGATGGTCATCTATGAACCAGGAAGTGGGCCCTCACCAGACACTGGATCTGCTGGCACCTTGATCTTGGAATTCCCAGCCTCCAGAACTGTGAGAAATAAATGTTTGTTGTTTAAGCCGCTCAGTCTACGGTATTTCATTATAAAAGCCTGAATAAATGCAGACACAGCTTTTGAGACCTGTTAGCTATAGAAAAATTATTATAGGGCATACAAGTATTGAACACAGATAAAAAAAAATGGACCAGGTGGTTCCTCAAAAAGTTAAATGTAGAATTACCATACGATCTAGCAATTCCACTTGTAGGTATATTCCCAAGAGAACTGAATGCGGGGACTTAAACAGATACTTGGACACCAATGATCATAGCAGCATTATCTACAACAGGTAGAAATAACCCAGATGTTCTTCAACAGATGAATGGATAAACAAATGTCATATATACATACAATGGAATATTATTCAGTCTTTAAAAGGAATGAAATTCTGAAGCATGCTACAACATGGGTGAATCTTGAAAACATTATGCTGAGTGAAATAAGCAGACACAAATGGACAAATATTGCATAATTCCACCTATATGGAGTATTTAGAATAGGCAAATTCTTAGAGACAGAAAGTGGAATAGAGGTTGCCAGAGGCTGAGGGAGGGGAGAATGGGGAGTTACTGTTGACTGGATACAGAGTTTGGGATGGTGAAAAAGTTCTGAAGATGGATAGTGGAGATGGTTGCACAACATTCTGAATATACTTAGTGCCACTAAATTGTACCCTTAAAAATGGTTAAAATGGTAAATTTATGTTACGTATATTTGCCATATTTTTTTTAAAAAAGGATGAAACAAGAATGTTACTAGTAGACAGAAAAGGATGGAAGGAATGAGTCATAAGGTATGGCTTATGACACCTCTAGGATGTCAGCTATGTCATCCCTAAACTCGCCACCATTGGTGACATCATTTTGGTCTCATTCTGGCCCCACATATGCTTTGTCTAGAAACATATCCATGACTGTTCAGCAAGCTACTTATTGTCCAGGCACACTCGCTCTGTTCGTCTCTCTGATAGAGTACGTGTGGCTCAGACACTGTCCTCTGCTGAGTCTCCTCCAAACCTCAGCGCTGGGCTGCGTAACTACACTAGAGCAGGGAAGGCTGCTGGGGCAGAGAACACAGGGCATACAAACATCACATAAATGAGAATAAAAGTGGTGTGGTCCTTCTACTCGGTTGCACCCTGACCTAAGTGGGTTAACCTACCTCATCTTTTTCCCCTTGTTTCTCACTGGGTGTTTTCAACTCATTCAACAAATCGTGTGGTTCGAGCAACTTAATTTGGCCTAAGAGCCTTTCTGTTCCAAGACCTCTGGGATTGCATTCTGAACTGAATGTGTCGTCCCTCCCACCAAATTCATATATTGAAACCCTAACTCCCAATGGGATGGTATTAGGATGTGGGGCCTTTGCGAAGTGATTAGGTTATGAGGAGGGAGCCCTCATGAATGAGATTAGTGCTCTTATAGGAAAAGACAGGAGAGAGCTTACTTCCTCTCTCTCTGCTCTGTACTGTGTGATGATGTAATAAAAAGACGGCCATCTGCAAACTGGGAAGTGAGCCCTCACCAGACACCAGATCTGCCAGCACCTTGATCTTGGATGGAATCCCAGCCTCCAGGACTGTGAGAAATAAATGTCTGTTGTTTAAGCTGCTCCGTCTATGGTACTTTTGTTATAGCAGCCTGAATGGACTAAGACAGTTTGCCTAGTAGTGCAATGGGAGGCTACCATCGCTTCATGGAAATTTCTCACATAACACTAGTGAAAAGACAAGCACGGTGCAGGAAACAGTAAGAAATAAATGAGTGAAAGGCAGTAAGGATTGGGGAAAACTAGAATAGGGAAGGATTGCCTTTCCGGCTGAAGCAGTCACAGAGGGTTCACCGAAAGAGTGAGCTTGAGTTTGGATAAATGGCGGGTGGCGTGGAGACATATCAAGGAGACTGGGAGGAAGGGGTGTGGAGCAGTCCAGGATAGTGGGAAGCAGCAGGAAGAATCCAGAAGCCTTTCATGTTACGTTGGCCAATGGGCAAACAACTGGGCAAACACCTGCATTAACAGCTGGGCCAACTGAGCAGCCTGGCCTGATGATGCAAGAACCTCCCCATGCTGTCCAGTGTGCCTGGAGCTTTGCCGATTGCACCTCCACGGAGAGAATAATGTACAAATCAGAAACACCGTCTCATAGACATCTCTTAGATTCTTTAAAAAATTCTCCAAGAGAAAGGGAGTAAGATTTGTTGAATAACATTCCCAACGATTAGTCTAGGTGTTAGTAACAGTCCCATTGAAAAAATGTGGAAAGTGACACTCAGAACTTACCCAAAGTTCCCCAGCTGCTAAACGTCCCAGCGAGCATTGAAACCCACATTTGTCTAGCTCCAAAGGCTGTGTCTGTTTTCATTGCACCAAATGAAGCCCAGGTCTGGAGAGGACACGGCCCAGACTCAAGGCAGGGACATGTGGATGGGCCTGGAAAAGGGTCCCTGGTCACCTAGAAGAAAAGACAGATCTTGATACTTGGTGGGGAGGTTCAAGACTATGTGACACAGGACACTGGGAGTCTAGAGAAAGAGAAATATATTAGATTAAAAATGGAGTTGGCTGGGTGCTAATTAGTCTAATAAATGGGATGAATAGCAGGATGTAATTAACCGCTGCTTAAAGAGGACCCTAGGTATTTCCCTCAGTGAGTAAACCCCCGTGGATTGTTATGCTAATTACAACTGGAAAGGTGGAGAGGCTACAATTCTTATCTGGAAAAGAACAGAATGCGGTTAGCTATATTCCTTTTGTATGTTGATTACAGATAGTCCAGATAATTTTTCTAAAAGACAAAAGCTGGATTACATAGAAGATTAGATTATCTAGAGGAGAATTTACACTGTCAGAGGAGCAGCTTCCTGGGGCAGGATGTGGGGCTGGGAGTGCCTGAGCCCATGGGGCTGTCCTGCAGGGGTCCTCTCAGAACGGCAGCCCACTGAGAAGCTTGTGATGGAGGGTGCAGCCCCTCTGCTCCCCCTCGTCTCTGCTTCTCCTTTTGTTCCTGTCCAGGGCTGGTCACCTTGAGTATCCCATCAGGCTGGGAGAGGCTGCTCACACACTGACTTCAGAAAACTATTATTTCAATGGAAGTGAATTGATCAATCTCATGCAGTGTCAAAGGCCTTTTGCTTTTTGCTAAAATAGTTAACTAAAGGTGGATATTTTCCATTTAGAAATGGTTGGTGCTTGGCCCCTTCCTTCCGTCTACCTGAAAACTCAGGAGTAAGGACTTTAGGGTTTCTAAAGCCACTGATTGGCTGAATGGGGCCTGCTCATCGTTGAAGCAAAGCTCAAGTTTGAAACTCTGATACCTCTCTTTGCACCACCCAGCACCTGGTCAAGCTGTGATATGGTTATGAAGGGGTTCAGAATATGACACCCCAAAATATGCCACTTTGGCACAAGGATTATTTTGAGCTGAAAGCAGTTGAGAAGAAGAAGACATAAGAAGAGCTTTCTGCCCCTCTTCCTAGCTGCCTAAACTCCTTGTGCAGATGTCTCCTCCAGTACCAGGAAGAGGAGAGCATCCCTTATCACCAGAGATGGAGAAGGCACCAGGATGAGTCTGTACAAATCAACCCTACTAAATAACCCTTATTTACCATTGGTTTCCCCCATATATTTCCTAGCTCCTTCCCACAATATATCAGCCCTAGACACCCAAACTCCCTTTCCTTTTTCTAGTCACTTTTCTACAATTTATTGCCCTTTGTTAAAATGGCATATAAGCCCCCAAGTCTAACCACTTCTTTGGGTTTTCATTTCTTCTCTGTGAAGCCCCTGTACATGTAAAAAATTTGTTAACATCAATGAATATTGTATGTTTTTTCTCCTGTTAACCTGTCTTTGTCAGTTTAATTTGCAGGCCCCAGGTACAAACCTAAGAGGATAGAGGAAAGATTCTTTTCCCTCACCCACAGTTATGATGAGAATTAACCAAACCACTACACAAAAAACCCTCAGTAAGACCAAGATGTGCAAGCAAAGACTAGCTAAAACATCTGAAAGGCAGGACACATACTCCCTACACTTTTTGGACAGGAGGGACTGTGTCCAGTACCATGTGCAGAATGAATGTGGAGACGTCAGTGGATAATGATGACCTGGGGCTGTGGTAGCAAACAGGCAACACGACAGGGGTCTTCTATGACTCCATTTGCTTTACTGTTTCACCAATGAAGAAATAATGTCCTGAAGTCCCAGATTCTCTGTGATAGTCAATTTCAGGTCATTTTATTGCTTTCAGTAAAGGAAGATTTAGAAAATACACAAATAAATGTGATTTAATGTTTACTTTTCAGTAAGAATTTTTATATAAATAATCTCACAAACCCCAAAATCTTTTCTGACCATGTACTCCAACATTTGGTTTGGAAAATAAGTTCAACACTGGATCCTTGGAAAGGTGATTTAGACATTTTGTTGTCCTGGAAAAAGTAAATAATAATTACATTATTTAACCCAGTTTTAAAGATGGTAAAATTAGAGTATAGAACAACTGACTTGCTTAAGACGACAATGAAAGCTAGAGTCAGGCCCTCTCACATCTAGGTCACTTGCTATCCATGACACAGATTTTCTACAGAGCCTTTGCATCATCTTAGCTCCTTTAGCTTCAGACCAATTGCTCATCTATTTTTAGCAGGCAAACCACTGGGGAAGAGAGAAGTTAACAAATGAAAGGAAAAGATATAAGGCACAGGACAGAATGAATGTCAGAGGTGGGAGAAAGTTAAAGAAGAAAAGAAGGACGCTCTCATGATACCAAACAAAGTGGGCTCACCTCCTGGTGAGTTAAATAAGACTCTACACCAGTGGAAGTTGTCTCACAAAGTAAAGTGTATTTGCAGCAAATAGGAGGCCATGCGGAATCATTTCCAAAGTCATGGCGTCCCTGAACAAAGGGAAGCAGGAACTTTTATTTCGGTTGGGAAAGGAATATTCAAAAGGGAGAGGTGGGTACACTGCAGATTATGGTAATAAGGCTTAATCTCCTCTAGAAGGGATCTTCGCATTAAAAACAAGGCAAGGTCACGGGCTAGCTCTTGTAGGGAGGCTTGGTTAGCTTCAGGGTTGTTGCTGGGTGTGTCTCCCTAACATACAAAAACAACTTGGAAAAACAGTTAAATGCTTCCAAACCCACCCTTGAGATCCTCAGGGCACTAGCCGGTGACACTAAGAGAAGTCAAGGATATTTAAGTAGATGAAATGCATTTTATTCACAATGGCCTTTTTCTTCCATTTCCCTCATCCCACAACACTGTTCAATCTCCTTTTTTTGTGTGTGAGGAAGACCAGCCCTGAGCTAACATCCGTTGCCAATCCTCCTCGTTTTGGCTGAGGAAGACTGGCCCTGGGCTAACATCGGTGCCCATCTTCCTCTACTTTATATGGGATGCCACCACAGCATGGCTTGACAAGCGGCGTGTTGGTCTGTGCCCGGGATCTGAACCTGTGAACCCCGGGCCACTGAAGCACAGTGAGCAAACTTAACTGCTGTGCCACCAGGCCAGCCCCTCAATCTCCTTGTCTGAACCCCCCTGGCATTTTGTTTGTTCTTCCTTAATGACACCAAGATCCTGCCCTGCAGGAACACACAGTGACAATCACACCCAGACTAGACTGACTAGATTATAAACACTTTGAAGACACAGTCAGTGTTTCTAACAAATTTGTTTCCCCCACTGAATTTAACATGTTTGTTGAATAAATGAATAAGAAAATATTCACAGCTAGAGTGACAAGAAAAAAAAAAAAAAGGCTGAGCCCATTTTGTTTCCTATTTGGAAAAGTATTTATTTCCAAAATTTGATTTTGAAAAGCTGAAGAAGTTTTATCGAGATGCTTGGGATGTTAGCACGTGACTACACATATAAAAACTATGAACTTTGCTCTCCATGAGCGAAAAAGGGACGGAAGGGAGCTAGAGACTGTTCTGTGCGTGATGACCCCTGGCTTTGAGGATGGAGAGGAGATGGCTGCTGAAGCTTGGGCTTTGGGTTGGGAGAGAGCTCTCCTGCTCAGAATCATACAGGGCTAGACCTGAGGAACCGTCCTACCCAAACTCTTCATTTTGCAGATAAAGAAACAGAGCCCCAGGGAGATCGTCTTGCCCAAGGTCACTAAGCTGGATGGTGGCACAGACTAGAGAGAATAGTTTTCAAATAAAGTAGTGAATGAAGCAACGTATTAAAACCTTTCTGCAGAGACCTTGGGTTAGAAACCCAGCATTTTACATCATTAGCAAGTGCTATGGTATCACGCATAGAAAATAAATGGAGGCTACTGAACAGGTCTGTGACAGAGTTTGATGTTGTTTGGTGATGTTCAGGCTAAACACTGAAGACTTTCCATTGCTTTTGAGTCCTGACTTGATGAGCAGAGATGGGCAGGGAAGGACAGACGTTTCTCGATTCCATTCATACATGTTGCCTAAGAACACAGTAGACACAGACTTCTCTGCCTGGAGGAGCCTGAGACAGCTTCCCAGTGCTTCTGAGCTTTCCACCACCAGAGGGGAAGCTCCCCAAGCTGATCCAAGAAGCCTCACCAAAAGGTCCACGCAAAACGGATCATTACTGTTGCAGTCGAGAGTAAGGAGCAAAGCATCCTCTCTGCTCAGGAAAGAGGAGTCCACAGGCCCTTTCTTTCCATCGCCACCTTAATTAATTCATTCATGATTCTTCAGACAAGTTTTATTCAGGCACTTTGGGACAGGGCAGTGAGTCAGAGGTTGGCATCAAAACCAGAATAGAAGCCATAATCCTCTCTGGGGATCCTACTCTGGGCTTTAAATTCCCAGATCACACAACTTCCTAATTGGAAAGAAATGTTCTTAAACAAGAGCACGGGTTTGCCAGGCCTGACAGTGACTAATAAGGTCGGTCTAAGGACTGTCTGATGAAAGAGAAGCTGGATTTACATGTCACAATGAATTTTTAAAGTGGTTTCACCCGAAGGTTTACTGCTGAATATAAATAAAATCTCTCTCCTTGGGCAATCCCATCCAACTCCTGCAGACATGCCTTCGTTAATTAAATTAACTTTGAAATGACATTCAAACAATGTCTTCCTTCCAAATGCCTTTGTTTTCTCCAGGATCTACTTATTGACAAGCTGTTTCACAAGGTTCCTGTGTAAACTGAGTCAGTCAGTTTCCCACCTCCAGCCTGCATACTAATTGGAGAAAAGTTTTATCATCTCTATAGTCCGTATTGGGTAGCCCTCACACTGTACTCATTTCACTATGTACCAAATGGCCCTCTCACTTGCCAATAAATAAATAAATAAAATAATCTAGGGTGTTTACATAGGATCTGGATAAACACAAAATTTAAATCTCGTTTGCTGAAATTTACACATCTGAAGGCTAATTCCTGTGTCGAAGAGAGAAGATTTTTTTTTCGTTAGTCTCTTTCAAAAAATCAGGCTTTCGCGCTCATAATTACAGAGGCTCTTGGCTTATAAACATTAAGTCCGAAGCTGCGGCTCCCCTCCAGGGTGCGGGCGCGCAGGCGCGGACACACACACGTGGACACACACACACACACACACACACACACACACACACACACGCGCGCGCGCGCGCCCGCCCACACCCTCTTCCGTGTGAATCGCCTGCGGGATTTACCGGCCTCGCCACCACGGATTACGGTCAGGTGCAGAAAGCAAGTCTTTGTTCGGTGGGCATTTTCCTCCCCCCGGATTTGACTGTTATTTACCGGCCACGTGAGCGCAGGGCGGGGGTCGGGCTGGCGGGGAGGCGCCCCCGGCGCAGCGGAGACAAAGGCCAGCAGAGCGCAGCCTGCGGGGCCCGGAGACGGCTCCCCAGCTCCTGCTACACGTGCGAAATTGGCCCGGACCTGCCTCCGACTGAGAGGCTCTTCCAAAAAATGTGCTGTCCAAGCCCTTGTAAAGGCGTTGGGGAGGTCTCGGCCCGCGGGCCTGGCAAGGGCTGGATTCCTGGGCTGCGAGCGCGCCCGGGACTGTCGGGGCATGGGGGGCTCCTTGGAAAGGGCGCACGCTTGGTCTACCAAGGAGAGCCAGCCTCACAGCCACCTCAGCAGAATGAGAAACCGGACAGAGGCCCTCTTTGCCCTCGAGAGGGAGACCCAACTCCTCCCTACCGGAGAGGCCAAGCAGTGAGCCTCTGACCACTGACCTCCCACCCGGAGTGCCCAGCGTCCGAGCTCCCGCCACCCGGAGGCCTCGGTCGGTCCGCAGTTGTGGCCCCTTCCAGGGCCAGGATTAGGGTGAGCAATGCATCTCGGGCGCAAAATTTAAGGGGGCATCAAAAAGTCAGTAGTCAATAAATAATATCTTAATGCAATGCTTTCTTAAAACAGTTAAAATTAATGCAAAAAATCCATGATTACCGGAACAAAATATTAAATTCTAAATAGAGAGAGGATCAGTACAGTGCCGCGTTGAGCCATTTGGAGCCCGAGGTAAAAGGAAGATCCCCTCGGTTGAGCGGCGCCCCTCACAGTCCACTCGACCTGGCCCGGGGTGTCGCGGGATTCGGGGCGCGGTGGGAGGGGAATCTGGGTCGTAGGCCTCGGAAGTGGAGGCCCCCGCCAAGCCCGGCTTAAGGAGTGGAGGGGTGGCCCTGGGGGCCGGAGGTGACAGCTCGGGAGAGACGCTCCGCCGGGAACAAAGGCGGAGCGGAAGGCCGAGTCGGGGGGCGAGAGGGACCCCGTGAGTGCGGCGGCTTCCACCTGCGACCAGAAGTGGAAGACCCGACCCCGCTGCCCCGGAGGCCGCGAGCGAGTCCTGTAACTCCCCACTCGGTGGTTAATTCTCACTAACAAGACTTGGCAAGATGTCGGGCGAATAATTTTTGGCTTCTGTCGTGTCCCCATCGCGGCGCACACAAACCCCCTGCCAAAAGCAGCCTCTGGGAAATTAAGCGCATAAGTAAAACTGGGGGCGGGAAAAATGCTACATTGTCATTTCCTGAGAAGACGATTCACACGTGTGCAAGATGGGGTGAGGACTTTTCCCAAAGCCGAAAACGTCGGGTCTTTCCCCGCCAGGGTGAAATAAACATCTTTAGGAAGCGTGGAGGGGAGTGGCACCCCGCCTTCCTCCATAGGCACAACATTCCGGCAATTAATGCCTCCCTCTTGTTCGTAAGGCAACAAACCCAACACCTCACTCCTTGTTACTGGGCTTCGGGGCAGGAGGGCTTGCTCTTTCATCTTCTAAGTTGGGGCTTGCCCACGTTCCTGGGAAGCTATAAGGCAGATTTAATGGCTTAAGGTGAAAATCGATCACGCTAATGCATAAGCTAAAGTCTGAGGAATCGTACTGGAAAAAGGCTACTGGCCGGGCGGAACGCGCTCGGTGAGCCTGGGGCAAGGGGATCCCGGTCCCGCCGGCTGCTTAGCGGTGCCACGTTCCCCTCTCCGCCCCGGTCCCGGGAGGAGACCTGCGAGGCTGTAAGAGGGGAGCACGAAGGGAAAAAGGGAGGAAACCTCCAAACCGATCCCTGGCTCCGTTAGGCCGGCTTCCCGGCCGGCTATTTTCTTGATCCCGAACACCGCAGGGGTGGAGGGGCTGCTCGGCCACCGGTGTCGGGCAGGACACGCGCCGCGGAGGCCGGGGCCGGCGGGCGGCGACAGGCGCCGCCGCGCTCCATTCACAAAGTCCGGGCGCGGCAGCCCGCCTGCCGGTCGGAGGCCGCCTCCCTCTTCCTCCCGGTCTCGGTTTTATGAATGGGCCTGCCGGCGAGCGCCGAGCGCCCTGTTTACTCCGCTCTTTGTGACGTCGCGTTCCCGTGACCGGGCGCGAGCGGCCGGCACTCCATTCACGCTCTGGGGAGGGGGCGGGAGGAGGGGCCCGCGGGGCCGGGGAGCGAGTGCGCGGGGCGGGGGAGAGCGCCGGGCCCAGAATGGAAAGAGGCGGGGCCTCGAGAGGTAGTAATGAATCTGCCCCCTCCCGGGGGAGAGTCGAGGAGCATTAATAAATCTATCAGCCGAGGAGGAAACTCTGGCTGGGGCAGTGCGCGGAGCTCCGACTGCTCGTGGGGAACCGCGGCCGGAACCGCAGCGCCGGCGCCGGCGGCGGCGGCAGGAGCAGCACAACCAGCAAAATACAATAGAGGCAACAACAGAAGGGAGCCCGTGGTCCTCTCCCGTAAACACACTCCCCTCCACCGCCACCTCCCCCAGCACCGCGCGCCGTGCTGCCTGGCGCCCGAGGCCGCTCCGACTGCTATGTAACCGCGAGACTGCGGGCGGAAGGGGACTGGAGAGAAGAGGTTCGCCCGTGGGAGCCCCTGGGGGCCAAGTTTGCGGCCACTTCTGCACGCGCCCTCCCGTAGCCCTCGCCCGCCCCTTCCTCCACCCCAGCTGGCCCGGGTGTCCTTTGCCTCTTCGCGTGCCCAGCAGCCGCGGTTCCCGGCGACCATGGTGACGGTGGAGGAGCTGCGGGAGATGGACTGCAGCGTGCTCAAAAGGCTGATGAACCGGGACGAGAACAGCGGCGGCGCAGGCGGCAGCGGCAGCCACGGCGCCCTGGGGCTGCTGAGCGGCGGCAAGTGTCTGCTGCTGGACTGCAGACCGTTCCTGGCGCACAGCGCGGGCTACATCCGAGGCTCAGTCAACGTGCGCTGCAACACCATCGTGCGGCGGCGGGCCAAGGGCTCCGTGAGCTTGGAGCAGATCCTGCCCGCCGAGGAGGAGGTGCGCGCCCGCTTGCGCTCTGGCCTCTACTCGGCGGTCATCGTCTACGACGAGCGCAGCCCGCGCGCCGAGAGCCTCCGCGAGGACAGCACCGTGTCTCTGGTAGTTCAAGCGCTGCGCCGCAACGCCGAGCGCACCGACATCTGCCTGCTCAAAGGTAACGGCGGGCGCCGCGGCGCGAGCTGGAGAGTAGGTGTACCGGGCTTGGAGGTCTGGCCTTAGTGGGCAGAGCAAGTGCCCGGCGGGACTCGTGGCTGCGGGAATCCCTGCGCACTCCTTTGTGCGTGTTGGTGTGCACGGTTTTGCAAGGTTTTTGTGCGTTTGTGTGCAAGTGCGAGCCCGTGGAGTCCTCAGAGACGGTGAGGGCGCGTTTGCTCCGTCACCTGTAATTCCGCACCCTTCTGCATTTATTTACACTCACTAAGGGTCTGGCCTCGCGGGCGAAGCCACTCATCAGCGTTGCCCACCTTCGAGTCCAGGGAAGTGCTCCCAGATGCCACTGTGCAGGTGGGGACAGGTTAGGCCTTTTGCTTTGGCGTACCCGGGCCCTTCACTGAGTCCGACTCCGAGAACCCAAGAGGTGGGGAAGAGGGTGAAGGAGGGTGAGCGCCGAGGTGGGATCGGCCCAACGGGTTCGATCGGAAACCAGCCCTCGGTAGGTAATGCAGAAAGAGAGATCGGGTTGCGGACCTTGTGTGGAGCGATCTGTATCTCGTCTCCTGATGCCCAACTCCCAGCTCCGCCTGGAAGGTGGCCAATTCGTCCCGCCTCGGGCTAGACTCGGGCTCCAGGAGCCGGGGGGCGGGAGGTCTGGGTATTTGGGAAACGCAAGGCGGGACGGTGCCTCTTAAATTCGGGCAGCGGAGAAGTACGACCTTTTGTTCAGACACGATTCTGGACAGATGGCGGCGCGTGCTTGATTTAAGTGAACTCTGGAGAAACTCTTTGGGGAGGAGAGGTCTTGTAAAATCTGGAAGTCAGAACCCCGGAAGGACCGAGCGCTCTCCAAGTAACTGGAGGGACCGTGCGCCGGCCGCACCTGCCTGGCCGTGTCGGGCAGCAGTTCTCCGGGACCCTGGCTCGAGGGTGGGTAGGGGGGAGGGCAGAGAGCGAGGGGTAGGGGCGCCCCCTGCCGCGCTGCGCCCCTTCCTCCCGCCGCCGCATTCCGCGCATTCTTTCGCCCTCGTCGGGTCCTCGCTTCTGAAGCCGAGAGGCGTTTCGGACCCGGGCCATCAAAGAGCCGCTCCTTTCCCTGCAGGCGCCCCGGCCTCCTCCCTCCTTTTCTTTCCTCTCCGGACCTGCTCACTCGAGAGGAAGGGCGACAGTGGAGGGAGGAGGGCGGAAACCTCTCCCTGTCGCCCCTTCCAAAAAGCACAACAAAACTGCTCAGTGCTGACGAGCCGGGTTTGCCCCTGGTGAACAGCGGGGGGCTTTGTTCTCGGCAGTTGTTTCCTGGCCATTTGACCTGTCAGCTGCTGGGGAAATGCTGCTGTTGACCTTTGGTTGAACCACTAAGGCGATTTTGCTGATTTTTCTTTCTCTGGGAGGGCTGCCTTTTGCGCTCCGATTGAGCGCAGTCCTCCTCCCTTCTCCCCAAAGCGCTTTAAGAGAAAGTGCCAGGAAGGGGCTTACCCCGGAAAGACCGGCCGCTAAGCGGGGCGAGCTGGGCGCTGGGGCCCGGCCGGCCTCGCCCGCCCTGGGCTCCGAGCTGTGCCCGGGGGCGCACGTCCAGCGGACTCCCGCGGCCACTACTGTTGGACTGCAGTATGGGGGTCCAGGCTGTTGAGCACGTCTGCCCTCCCTTGCCTGGTGCTGGCGCTGGTGGAAACGATGAGAAAAATGTCTCTGGGACGAAAGTCCCTTTGAGTGGCAGGGGCTGGCCGGGATGTTCTCGGTGCCACGCCGCCCTCGAGTCCCGTCAGATTTAGAGCCGAGCGTGCGCCTTCCCTCGCGGGCCTCTGAACCCAGGACCCTCCTCGGAGTAGGGCCGACCCACGTGGAGTCTGGGTTCGTTTTGTTTTGTTTTTCTTCCTGGAAGAAATCGAGCGGACAGCTCGAGAGCGGCAGCTCGGGGACCTTGGCCCTTGGGCTTCCGGGCACGCAGACACTTAGGCCCCGTCCTGGAGAGGGAGGCATATTTTTTAAGGCATCTTCCTCCGGCTCGTGGCACCTCCCTGGTCCCCTCGAATCCCACCCCGAGAGCCCGGAGCCAGATCGCTTCCCAGAGCCAATTTGAGAGCACAGCGAGGCAAATGCCAGCGTCAAGACTGGGGAGGACAGGAGCCGCCGGGTAAAATGACAGTCCCCTGGCGGTTGGCGAGGTGCCCGGCCCACGGAAAAGGAGTGTTCGTTCTAAGGGCCGTTTCTTCCCGAGGTTGCACTGCCTCCTGTTGTCTGACCTGGTGCGGGCAGGGAGGGCGACCCTCTGCATCGACATGTCGCCTGGGCTGCAGGTTGAACTGCGGTCTTTTCAGGAGCAGACTCGGGGAGTAGCCAGGCGAGGTTGAGCTGGGTCTTCACAAGGGAGGGGAGCCTGCCTTTGGAAACAGCCGCCTAAAATTCACAGAGGCGGGGGGGGGGGGGGGGGGGTGCTTCCAGCCTGTTCTGTAGAGGCGGTAGAACATCTTTGAGGTTAACTGGGTCATTTTCTGTTTAACTTGGTTTATTTTCATATTTGGGCTAGGCAGAGGTCGTCTTAACACAGTTCCTGCGCCTTCTCTTTGCACCCTAATGAAAAGGCAGCCCTAGTGCGAGCAGAAGCTGGGCAGCGTCTGCCCCCATCCCGCCGCGGGAAGGTGCATTCCCCGGGAGGAGAGGCAGGCCACCTACGTTCCATGGAGAAGCCAGTGGAATGGGGGAAACCTGGGTTCATGGGAAGGGATCTGGGGGCAGGAACTAGAGGGAAACACTGGGAAACACAGAAGAAAGCCCTTAGATCATCTTTAGTAAATGCCTGGATTGATTAGGGGTTGGATCATTTGTTTCCCAACGGAGTTGTTCATTTTGCAGCTAATGGGCCTGTGTGTCTCATTTCATGTGTGGTGGTGGTGTGGAGTAAAAGTAGTCAGACAGAAGCCAGTGGAAGAGGAATTGTTGGTGTCCGCCGTCCTGGGGGGACAGTAAAAACAGCAGGGTGTTTTCAGAAGTTGTGTTATCCTTCCTGGCCACCAGCTTTCTAACTCCACCAAGTAATTCCGTTTAAAAATCTGATTTTTCTATTTCTGTCACTTGGGCAGTGGGTTACTCGCGGCAGGTAGTTAATAACCAACACCACGGGCAAGAATTCATAGTTAAGAGTAAACTTTACTTAATATCAATAAAATGCTGCGTAGCCTTTACATTTCTTAATATTATCCAAGTTTTGCTAAAAGCAATAACCCAACTCACTACATTTTCTGGTCTTTTTGCTAGTAAAAGATTTCCATTGGGGTAAACATTTTTTTTTTCAGCTCATTTTATTTAAAATCCTGTAAGGTATTTTTAGGGACAGTTTAGAAATTTCAGATTTTCAAATTTTATTACAGTACAGTACACATCTCCTTTGAAATCCTGTTCTCTCTCCTTCATAAATCCTTGGATTAGGGTTTTAGATGCCCCTGGTCATTAGAAAAAGACAGAGCATTTTCTAACCCTAATAGAAGTCATTCTTTATCTTCCATATTCCCCAAATAACAAATCAGCCTGTTACACAGAAGATTTCAGGTATAAAAACATTATCTTACTTTCCTCCTGTCTAAAATTCATCTCAGCTCATGACCTTTGTCAGTTCTTATTCAAGTTCTGATTTAAAAGCTGTCCTGGAGCTGTTTTGAGAAATTGAGAGGATCAACTAGCTATTCCAGCTTCTCCCTCCAGGTTGGAACTCACATACCCTATAGTCCCCAGGCCTGACCATATAGACTCTGACATTACATGTTCTGTGGGAAACAGCCACTAAGGCCAATAATGAATGGTGTGGATGGGGGCTGGGGCTCAACTAGCAGCCCTGGCAACTCTGGTGACTTTCGTCTGTCTTTTCTCTCTCTCTCCCTATTTGCCCAGCACATCCTAGTTTCCCAGAAGGTCAGTGGCATCAAACAGCACAGACTCGGTGCTAGGTTGCACACCTCTTCCACCCAAAGGGAAAAGGACTGGCTTTTCTCCTTGCCAATATGACACAATGCCCGTGACAACCAAAGACCTGGAGTGAGAGAATTACAAAAAATGGTAGGCCTGAAGGATAATTTCTAACCGCTACTGTAATTCACTAAGGAATTACGACGAATGAAGCAAACTCACTCCTTTTTGCATCATTTGAACTGGATGCTTCTAACCAACAAAAGAACTAAAGACAGGGTGTAGGTGTAAATTGAGAGTGAAAACCTGATCTTTACTGAGCCCATCACAGCTCCCTTGGGCTTGTCCTCGATGCTTATTGGAGAGGTGGGCTGTCCCTACCGTGGTGGGCTGCACAGAACTGAGAGAGGGAGAGGGGGTAGCCTTTTGAAGGAGCCAAGAAATTCCTTTAAAAAATCCAAACATCTGAAACCAGATAGCCAGTTTCCTTACTGGGAGCCAGTTTCCGCCTCCCAAAGAGGAAGTTTGACAGGAAGAAAAGTTCACTCTCCAACGGAAGCCAGCTTGCTGAATGCAGCAGATAGCACCGAAGGACTGGGAGGGACTGTGAACAAGGTCCAGCTGGAATGTGGCCTAAGGTGTCAGCCAGCTGGCCCAGACCTACAGGAGGTCTGTGCGTGGAGTCCCAAGGCGAGAAGCCCACTCAGGTAAATTTTCAATACTGCCCAGCACTTCCATGGGTGCTTACTAAGTCAACACCCCCATCAAGGGAAGTTCTCAAAGCCAAATGACCTTCGAGTGACCTCAGACTTCCTTGCTGGGCAATGTTTTCCTTGTATCGATAAGATGATCCTGGAGATCAAGGCCGTGAGCCCTGTCTGTAAACGGGTGATATTCTGAGTGTTGAGAGTGTGATGGGAAAAAAGCTGCAGCCTCATTACATGTGTGACCATAGTCACCACCAAAAGACAGTCTTCCCCATCACAGACCCCAGTAAGAGTCCTCTTGTGGTGGGCTGATCAGCACTAATCAGTCTGCCCTGTCCAAAGCCGTTTCACACACATGCTCTCCTACCCCTGCTTGGGCAGGAGGCGGGCCGCTGGACTCGTGGCCAGCGGGTCATCACTTGCAGTAAACTTTGAAAATTGCCTTGTTGTGTGAATGTATGTGAGAAAAAGAAAAGACCGTGGAGTTGAACTGTAGATGTAGTTATTCTTCAAGAAAGTTGAGTGAAAAATTATATTTCTTTTTCTCCCCCTAGACTTTGTTTTAAAATTAAGAAGAGAAAATGGGAGTTTTAAGACTAGAAGGTCTATTATTAAATAAGAACATGGGAAAAACAGGTCAAAATTAGAATATCTGTTACAGAATCACATTCAATAGGATGTGGAAAAAACAGGTGGAAATTCGTTGGCATGTCTGTTATGAAATTATATTCAGAGGATAGAAAAGCAGATATTGTGCACTTGCTGTCAGTTTGGAGTTTGCAAATAAGTAGATTGTGGACATTTAGGATCACAGAATATTGGAACTTAGAGATGCTGGAGTCTGAAATCCTTACATTTGGAGAGTGGGAAACAGGGGTTAGGAGGGAATGTGCTTGGCTCGGGCTGCACAGCTTGGGCTGGGACTCTGACCCACACGTCACCAGCAGGAGCCTGTGTGGATGGTGGGAATAAGCTTTCCCCCTCAGGAGTTGTGGGTAAAACTTAGTGATCTAAAATCTCTCACTGGTCTCCATCACGACCCAGTATAGGGATACAGACACACCTGGAACCAGAGTTCCATGAAATTATACCCTCTTTAAACGCAGTGCATTCTAGTAGTTTCTATTCTATTTCGTTAAATAAGAAATGCTGGTCACGACTCCTTAATGACAACCCGTAGTTAGAAAAGCACTGGAAAGCAGCAGAGTTTGGTGAAGTGTCAGCAGTGCCCTCTTCAGATCCTTTCTTTCTTGGCATGAAAAGTCTGTGTCTTCACGCGGTGAAACCAGCAAGCCATGTCCCTAGAGAAGGACCACCAGGACGCCAGAGGTGGGCAAGCAGCAGGGTGGGCTCCTGACAGCCAGGGTAGAGGTCGGCTTTGAGGCCAGTGGGCTGAACGCTGGCCCTGCTCTTACTTGGGGCTGCTGTGCACCTCAGTTTCTTCTGTAAAATTGGGGCTCGTCAGGCCTTTCTCAAGGGCTGCTGGTTGGACACGTGTGGAAAGAGCCTGGCACATAGTGAGCATTGCCTCTTGACAGTGGCTTTCATTTTTAACATGGATCTGACACCCAGAGGTGACTTCCTGGGGGCTGGCCTTGGGGGGGTGGGACTTGCGTGGTTCTTAACTTGCCCTTTCCTTCTGCACCGCCTGCCTGCATGCCCCGGCCCCATCATCGCACAGTCTACTCCTCCCAGGCCCTGGCCCCAGTGTGGCTCATGGGCCCGCCAGAGGAGCTCCCATGGGGATGCTCCTTGGAGCAGCCAGCCACAGACCCTCAAAACCCAGCGGCAGCTCAGGAGGGAGAACCTGGTTCATTGCTGCCACCATCAGGGATGTGACCCTTCCAGTGCTCTCCTGTCTCTTGGGCTAATCTGCTTCCTCACTTAGTTCCTTCTGCTTGTTCTTTAAAGATCCGCTGGAGGGAACTGACTTTTCAGTAATCCTTTTCCTGCTCCGTCTAATGGTGGCTTTCCCGCTGCTGTCTCTCTGTCCTGTTATGAGCAGCCTGGAGGGAGATGACAAATGGGTCCCCTCAGGCCTGGTCTGGCCTCTGGGTCACCTCTGTCCTGCCCACTGGGCCGCCTGCACCCCCGGCCCGCCACACCCCCGGGGTTCAGCCAGGGATCCTTCCACGAGGGTTCTGCTGCGCCCCGGGATTGATGGATGATCGAGGTAGCGGATGTCCCTGACTGGGAAGGACGCTGAGCTCAGGAGGGGCGGTACCTGCCCTTCTGCTGTCTAACCACCAGGTCTCAAATCTCCAACTGGAAAAAATAAGTGAAGCCCAAGACGAGAAGGCTGTCCAAAGTCCGGGATGTTGCCAGTAATGCTGAAGTCCCCTTGTAGGTGCCAAAAAAGGAAACCTCCATTGTGTGTCTTCCCGAGGCCAGACACAGAGCACTGGCTGTTCCAGTCAGTCCTCGAAGGACTCCAGGTGTGGACATTTCATCACATTTTACAGATGAGGAGGAGGCTCAGAGAGGTTCAGCGACGGCCCCAGGCTGCACAGCTGATGATTCACAGGGTTGGGATTCAGCTCAGACCTGGGAGTCTGTCTGTGAAGGCGGTGTGCTCAGCAATGGGAAGAACATTCTCTCCACCACTCTGAGGCTCCTCCCCGTTCTGCTGTCCTCAGGGTGCTCCTCCTCTGTGACCTCACAGCCCGGCCCTGGCGCTCCTGAGACTCCACCATTCGCTTCCAGGTGGTCCCACTTGTCAGCCTGTGTAGGTGATGAACTTCGGAGGGCTTACATTTCTTTGAAAAAAATGTGTTTTAATAGCTCAAGTTAACACAAGGATCATTTTATTTAAAAAATTCCAAACCCTATAGAAGTATCTAGAGTAACAAGTGATGGGTTCTTACATAGGTTTTCAATGACAGCTTGTTGATCGGCCCATTTCCCCTCCCATGTTTCTTGGCCCCAAGGCCCATGGTAGGGCCTCAGCTGAAGACGTTTGCTGGCTCTTCCTCCTCCATGCTCTGTTCACTGCATTTGTGGCAGCAGCGTTTGCGGCGTTATCAGGGGGGTGACGGGGTGATAATGGGAGGGAGGGCCCCGTGATGAGATGGACACTAAGGGCACCGGCACATCTGAAACGGGCAGTGGTGGCCCCTCAAGTGGGTTTTCCATCCAGGAAGGCTGGTCATTATGACTCAGCAGGAGCGGGGGCCTGTGACCAGAGAAAGATCCATTTATATCCTGAGGGAGGGAGTGGAGGGGAAGAGAGGAGCCTCCGGTCAGAGAGGAAGAACTGTCTGCCCTGTTTCTGTAAGCCTTATGATGTGGCGAAGAATCCTTCCCTTCCTCTCCGAGGCAGTAGTTTCTAGGGCTGGGATTCAGGGCAAGTGATTGACTAACCATCACGTGTCTGCATACTGGAAGATTACTCTGAACCGTTGCAGGGAACAGTGGCCCCATCTCGCTCTGTCAGAAAGATTTAAAGGTGCCAGTTGAATGGGTCCATTAGAGGGGTTGTTCCACAACGTGCAGGCCCTACTGAATTAATTAATTAATAATTGTTAAGTAAGTTTGTGGTGGTTTTGGGTTTTTTTAGGTATAATTGACATAAAACATTATGTTAGTTTCCGGTGTACAACATAATGATTCAGTATTTGTATGTATTGCAAAATGGTCACCAGAATAAGTCTAGTTAACATCCGTCACCATACATGGTTAAAAACAATTTCTTTTCTTGTGATGAGAACTTTTAAGATCTATTCTTTTAGCAACTTTTCTTTTTTTTTTTTAGCAACTTTCAAATATGCGATACAGTATTATTAACTGTAGTCACCATGCCGTACATTCCATTCCCAGGACTTACTTATTTTATAACTGAAAGTTTATACCTTTTTTTTTTTTTTAAAAAGCAATAGACTTCTAGTTTTTAAAGCACCCTAATTTGCATATTAGCAAAAGACTGGAAATCCTCTAGATGTTCGACCCTAGGGGACTGCTTCTCCAAAGACTGAAAGTTTATACCTTTTGACCTCCTTCACCTGCTGAATCAATTTATAATCCATCTTTGGTCTTACAGAAACTGCAAAGTGAAAATACAAGCAGGGCCAAATATTGACAGTAGATGGTAAGTCACCCACAGAGCACAGGCCCAGAGATCACAAGAAAATCAGAGATGTAGGCCGAGCGTCTCTCTTCTGGGACTGTTTCCCTGCCCACCCCCGCCCAGCCAGCATTTTCTGCCAGGCTCTAACACTATTACAGATAAGTTGGCCATTTATCTTTTTTTACTTGAAAAGCCTCCCTTCCCCGGAAGATGATCCCACAGATAACCATTCCAGGGCTTAGCAACTCTCAGGTCAGGAAATCCTCCATTGCCCCAAACCTGTATGTAGCAAGAGGGATTTATTTAGATTTAAGCCCATTTCCTCTTGTTTTGGCTCCTTGTTGATGGAACAGCTGTTCATGAGGACTCGCGACTGGCATCTCTTCCGCTGCTGAGACCCAGAAGGGTTGGTGCCAGGGTATTTTTTTCTCCTCTCCCACATTGGAGGACTTCTCCAGAGGAAGGGCTGAAGTCGGGGGGTGACAACTTTGCAGGTCCCAGGGCTCAGCTGCAGGCTGCCTTAGTGCTCGTGGAAATCCACAGTGGCCTTCCCCTCTCTCATGCCTTGTCATCGCCCTAAGGACCCCCTCCGGAGAGAGTCCCTTCTGCACACCCCCTGCACGTCTTGCTTTGTGTATCTGCATCCCGAACCACAGTCTCGTTCATACAGCTTTCCTTCCAGTCTTCAGGATGCAGTTCCGGCCAAATGTGGATTCTGCGTCTCCGGAAAAAGCTCCATAGTCATTATCTCTGGGCCCACAGCGCCACCCCCTGGCGAATGTAGATCCAGCCACCCCGGCTTCCCGGTTGCTCTCCTCGGTTGGGAAAGGATTCACGTTCTTTTTGGTTTCCTGCTGGCTTAGTGATTCCATTAACTTGCTTCTTTCTCCTTTACAGGTGGCTATGAGAGGTTTTCCTCCGAATACCCGGAATTCTGTTCCAAAACCAAGGCCCTGGCAGCCATCCCACCTGCTGTGGCCCCGAGCGCCGCCGAGTCGTTGGAGCTGGGCTGCAGCTCCTGTGGGACCCCCCTGCACGACCAGGTTGGGAGGGGCTTCTTTTCAGAGCTCTGCTTTTCAAAGGCTTTGGATGCATTGCCTCAGTTTGGGGAGAATGTGGTGAACCACGAGTGCGGGGTGGGATGTTAGGTAGGTTAGGAATAAATTCCGTTCCTTGGAATTCTCTCCCTTCCCTCTCTTATTACCCTCACTTAAGAAAAAAATGTAAAGACATAACTCCCTGATTAGCCTCCAGAGTTACCTGCAGACAAGCGAGGAGGCCGGCTGAAGCTGGAAGTGTGTGACCTGCCATGTAGGAAGCCGAGAGAACACCCTTCTCTGAAGGAACGGCCTGTGGACCCCAGCCCTGACCCACAACAGTCTGGTTGCCCCCCATGTACAAGCCAACTGTAAAGGCCAAATGTACATAAATGGTCAGCCAGCCCTCCCTCCCTCAAGAAAACCAGCTCAAGCCACTACATTCTTACAAGCCCACCCCTTCCAGCCCTTTCATTTAGATGGAGAGGGAGTGAATTTATGGGGTATGGCAACTCTGCTCCCCAAATCCCAGATCACTTGAGTTGATCAGAAAATTTCTGAGTGACTCAGAAAATTATCACCTAAGACAACATTACCTCATTTTACCACGATCCCTCTTCTTGTCTGTGGGGCTGCCGTGGCACCTGTTTTTGATGTGCTAGGTGAAGACTTACTTCTCCAACCAAATAAGTCCCTAAACCACACAACAGATAGCTTGATGATTAGCAGGTGTAAGCTCTGAATGTCACAAATGGTGTTGAAAGCTAGCATCGTGTCTGTCCCTCCATTTATCACAAGGGACATGGGCTGCTGGAACCAGTGGGTGGGTCCCCCAAGGCTTTACCTGTCCTGACTTCTCTGCCCACAGCAGAGTGGAGCGTAAAGGCTGGAGGTGTCCCACTGAGCCCATTGCTCCCTCCAGGTGCCCCCGTGGATAAGGGGAGACCTGGAAGAGCTGTGTCCACAGGCATTCTCCCAGGGCCTTGTGAAAGCCCGCCTCAGACTGGGTTCCCGCCCCCTGTCCCAAGCACCCCAGCCCTTTTCCTGACTGCCCACACTCATGATGTCTGGGGGCCCTTGTTTCCCCTTTCTGGTGCAGGGGGGTCCTGTGGAGATCCTTCCCTTCCTCTACCTCGGCAGTGCCTACCATGCTGCCCGGAGAGACATGCTGGACACCCTGGGGATCACGGCCCTGTTGAACGTCTCCTCCGACTGCCCAAACCACTTTGAAGGACACTATCAGTACAAGTGCATCCCGGTGGAAGACAACCACAAGGCCGACATCAGCTCCTGGTTCATGGAGGCCATCGAGTATATCGGTAGGCTGGCCCTGGCTGGGGTACTGGGTCGCGGCTGGGTCAGGGAGGATGAGAGGGAGCCACCTGTGTGTTGAAAGAGGGACTTAGGAAGTACTGTACCCAGAGTGTACCCATTGCCCCTCCTTCTCCACAGGAAGGCTTGCCCATTGGATGTTGTGTTGGGTGGGGACAGGAAGTTGGGCGAGATACGCCCCTACTGTTGGCTTATAGAGCTAATAACCTTTCTTTGTGAGGTTCCAGGTGTGTAGGCGATAAGGCTTTGGGGATGGGTAGGAAGACAAAGAAAGGGAGAAACGGGTCGTTGGTTTTGTTTCTGCAGATGGAAATCCTTGAATGTGTGTCGGGGTTTACCTAGCTTTAGCACAAGTTTTTCCCAATTGTAGTGCATTTGTTTGGTTAAGTCTCACAAATATCCTAGAATGGGTGGATGTTTGGGGTTTCTGGGTTTCTTCTCTCCCCTCCTCAGCCTAGAATGGCGGTTCCTTCGGTGGGCCGCCCCATCCTCCACACTTCTCAGATCCTCCCCGCGCCCCGCATTCTGGCTCGGGCCCCCTGCACCTGCCGTTAGGTGAAGGCCCGGGGCTGCCGAGGGCTCTAACCGCGCCCCGCTCTCTGCCCAGATGCGGTGAAGGACTGCCGCGGCCGGGTGCTGGTGCACTGCCAGGCGGGCATCTCGCGCTCGGCCACCATCTGCCTGGCCTACCTGATGATGAAGAAGCGGGTGAGGCTGGAGGAGGCCTTCGAGTTCGTCAAGCAGCGGCGGAGCATCATCTCGCCCAACTTCAGCTTCATGGGGCAGCTGCTGCAGTTCGAGTCGCAGGTGCTGGCCACTTCCTGCGCCGTGGAGGCCGCCAGCCCCTCCGGGCCCCTGCGGGAGCGGGGCAAGGCCACCCCCACCCCCACCTCGCAGTTTGTCTTCAGCTTCCCAGTCTCCGTGGGGGTGCACTCAGCGCCCAGCAGCCTGCCGTACCTGCACAGCCCCATCACCACCTCCCCCAGCTGTTAGAGCCACTCTGGGGACCCCCAAACCAGTCGGCTTCCGGCAGGGGTTGGGTGGGTCGTGCGTGGGCAGCAGGTCGGGACTGAGGAGCTGGGGGCAGGCGACCAAGCTCCTTCCCATCCATTTCTCCTTGGCCAACCGTGGGGCCGCTAGAATGGCAATAAGGACTTTGAATACATATTAAAAGCAAACAAAACACTCCAACTTAGAGCAATAATGGCTGCCTCAGCAGGTAGGGGAGCCCTTGGTTTGGTTTATGTGTCAGTTTTACTTTTCAGATAGGAATTTCTTACCTCATTTTTTTAAGCAGTAAGGCTTGAAGTTATGAAACCCACAGATCCTGGCAAATGTGCCCACCCAGTTCGATTTAGGGGGGAGGGAGAGTGGGGAGGGAAAGGGACGGGAAGAAGACAGGTCTGCCCGAAGTGCCCGGTTCTCTGTGCTTGGTCCTTTTTTGTTGTTGTAGTTACAGGAATTTTTTGTTTTTAATCTTTTAGGATATGGTTTTCCTTTCTAAGTCACCAACAGGTGAATAATTATGCTTAATAATAAATAAAAGTATTTATTAAGAATTTCCTCGGAGTATGTAAGTACAAGGAGTCTAGTGACAGTGGATTTAGAATATATTTATGTTGATGTCGATCAGCTGAGCACAATAGCATGCGAATGTCAAAACAGGAAGTAAGTGGTGTCTCCCCGGTATGGACCAGGTAGCATGACTAGCAGCTTGCATTGGTTTCCACGGAGAAGCAGGCCAGGTTGGGTGGGAGGAGGAAGAAGGGAAAGGACTACATTTTAATTACTTTTGAAGCTGGTTCCTGGACACGTGGACCACTGAAGTGATGCTGAACCACAACAAAACAACCTTTCCTCTCTCTGATGATCAGTAATTCAATTGGCGGTGGAAGCATTTTTCTCACAAGCCTGCCTGAGGACTTGTATGTCATCACCTGTGATAAATGTCATCATATATGGTGCTCCTGAAAAGTTGGGTGCAACTCAGATTTTCCTACAGCGAATCATTTGGCAAGGCCATTGGGGAAACCAGCTAACTAGCGACAGACCTGAAATGGATCCTTTTGTAAGCGGAAGCACCGTCTTTTCTCTTTTGCATAAATTGGAATTTTTAATCTTAGGGGATTTACTTGAAGTAGACCAACAAATTCTTGTGTTCTTGAAATTCCCGGTTTAGGTGGATATTTTTAAAGGCCCTCTTTGGAATAAAAAGAGAGGAGTGGACACCACATTTCAGATCTTGTTGAAGTCTAGGATGGCAAGAGAGCGTGGGTGAGGAGTCAGGCAGACTCTTTGCTTGGGAGCTGGTTGCTGGGCTTCTGTGACGGGCACCCTGGGCACTCCTTGGGATAATGCCGTTTTAATGGGCCTTCCCAAAAGGAGGAATGACTTTTGGAGGGGGAAGGATGTTTGCTGTGGGTTGGGCTTGGGGGGAGGGAAGAGGGCACAAGCTACATGTGATTTTGTTTGTAGTATCGTGGAACAGTGTTGTCATGGAGTGCCAGATTAGAGATAATTGCAAACTTGTCTAGAAACGAGAGCATGCTTTTTTTTAGCCCTCTGAGAATCTAGATCTAAATGAACATTCTTGCTCACCCATAAATAACTTCAAGCCTCAGTGTCAGATTAGTGTTGGAATGCTCTTTCTCATCCTGGCATCCCAGACTGGACCAGGTTTGTTACATTTCTTTCATAAACATAAATCTGTGTTGGCATCATTTGTCCTGCCTTTCTCAAGCCCTGTCTCTGGGTGAGGCCCGAGTTCCCACTTCCTGTTTTTAGAAAAGCCTGAGGCTCCCTCCTACCCCGGGAGCTGCTTGGCTGAATAGTGAGGGGTGAGGCGTGGAGGGGTCGGGGTTCCTGGACAATGGACCTATTTAGAGACAGCACAGTTGGGCGTTCCACTCTTTCCTTGATTCCTGGAAGTCGCTTCATGTTTTGTGATGAATGCGGTCAAGTGGGTTCTGCAGCTGAGAAAGCTATGGGTCCCAGCAGCAGAGAGGCCTGGGAGGAGGGGCTGCTCAAGGAGGAGGGCCAGTAGCCTGGAACAGATTCACTTTTTGTAGAATGAGGGTACATTTGCCAAAACCTGCGTATCCTGCTTTCCCAGACTGGATTCCAATCACACGGATAGTTGGAGCTCAGGACCAGCCCCAGACATGTCTTTCCCCTGCTTTCTAATTCAAGTCTTCTATTACAATGTCAAACCGCTATTTATAAAGCCATTTGCTTTGTACTTGGTAACAGCATGAGTCCCAAAACTCAAAATAAAATAGGAAATTGCCTTGATTGGAAAAGGGGATTTTTGGTCGTTACTCTCCTCTTGGATGACTTGGAATAGCTCTAATGAAGACACCATGGCCGTGTCAGTCCACACCGCCAGTGGGTTTCAACAGGTATCCCTCCTGTGGAGTGACTTTTGGTGATGCGAAATTTCTGTAATGGCCAGAAAGCATTGCCACTTGCACTGATTATCAACTGTCCTGTTGGCTACAAAAGGCTGTAGACTCCCTGGATCTTTCTGTGAAGACTGAGGAGTGCTGCCAGTTCCCTCCTGGAATCTTGTGTGACGCAAGGGTGTTGGTGGAGCCCTAAGGGAAATGGGCCTCCTCTCCCACGGAGCACTGGGAGGCTAAGGCTGCCCGTGAGCAGGTGGCCCAGAGCTCTCAGCTTCAATCCTCCCTTCCTGAGGCCGTTTTCCTAGATGCTCATTCCAGGCAGATTCCAGAGTTTTCAACAAAGTTGGGAAACCATGAGAAATTTAAAATCCTTGGGAAGGTGGACAGAGGGAGGTAGGACGGTTAATTCAAATGTGAGGGGAAGGGGGTGTTACATTAGAAGTTGGCCACCGAGCCCGTAGTATTAAAGCCGTGGTTCACCTTGGTTGCCCATGAGCATCAGCTAGAATAGCTACCAGGCTATCCCAGACCAATTAAACCAGGATTTCTGGAGGAGGGATCCAGGCATCAGTACGTTTCAAAGCGCCTCAAGTGCTTTCCATGTGTAACCAATTTGGGAAACTGCTTTCTGGATGGCAAGGTGCTGTTGGAAGCTGGGTCTTGATAACACAGAGCTGTTTTGTCTCCCGGAAACCGCAGCCAGGGGTTTGTCACTGGCTCAGCATGGTCTCACTGCCAGTACCAGACTGGCTGAGGGACAAGACGGTTTCTCTCAGTTCAAGGAGCACATGACCTCCTGAGCGAGGCACCCTTTCATGCTCCTTGAAAGTCAGCTGATCTGTGGATCACTGTGGAGAATACGGTGTCTGGATGTTGATGTTTTTCCTTGAACGTTTCCTTGTCTGTCAAGAAGGATGGAGAGTTTCACCTCTTTGAAGGTACCGCCCCCCCCCAGGAGCACCCTGCCCTTCCTTAGAGGTTGAGTCATACGAGGAAGAGGCTTCTTCAAGACAGAGCAATGCAATACTTGTAACTTCTGTAAGTAGCCCCATCTTTCAGAGTGATGTCATTTCTATACTTGATATGCTTGTATTTCTGTAGGATGTATATAGTTTAGGGAATTTCTTTGATTGGTTTTGTTTTTTAGACAAGTTAACATGTCTGTTTTTATTTATTGCTTGAAAAAGATCATTTGAAGAAAAATAAATACATTTCCAACCACCTCTGGCTTGGTTTATCCTTTCCTTGAAAACTGCTGCTACAATGACCTGGAAGGAGAGGAAAGAAGCTCTGGGTCATTTGATAATCTTGCTCACTTGGTAACCTCTCCAGTGGAGACTGGCTGGTAAAATCAGTGAGCCCATCATTGCTCCCTGAACACCAATCAAGGACGGTGACAGGAGAAAGCTGATAGGAATCTCTAAGAACCTGATTTCTCTAGGCAGAGAGACTCACAGTAAGAACTGAATAAGAGACAGGGAGTGTCCTTCATCTGAGAATCTACTTTATGCCAAGCACAGGATGGAGCGATAAGGATGGCTCCTTAGTGGGAGAGGTCCATCTGAAACAACCTAAGCACAGGTGACCAGGGCTGTAACAGAAGAATGTATAAGGAGTTAACCACTGCTGGGACACCCCTCCCCATGGTGGATAACAAAGGGGTCCAGCCTGGCTCACAAAATCCTAGGAAATTTTACTGACCTTATATTCTATTGGAATCATGGAGATAAGCATTATGTTTCAAGGCCAGATTGAGGAAATGAACAGTTGAAGATGCTACAAATCAATGGTTACCCAATGCTGATCTGTGGATTGCTTGTATCAGATTCCATTGGTACAAATTTCTCCAATTGTAAACCAAAAGCGTGTTAATAAACATGCATTCCCACTGTATCATTGTTATTTAACATTGTTGTGGAAGCACTAGTCAATGCAATTAGCAAGTGAAAGAAATGAGATATACAATTTGGAAAGTGGGAGGCCAAATTATTTGCAGATGCTATGTGTCTGGAAAACACAAGGGAATCAACTGAAAAACTGTCAGAAATAAGAATTCAGTAAGTTGTTGACTGTAAAATTAATATGAAAAAAATCAATAGATTTCCTATATGAAAATATCAATTAAAATAGAAGTAGTAGATCCCATTTACAATATCAACTTAAATATAAAATGCCTACAATAAACTTTACCAGAGATAGGCAAGACCTCTATGATGGACATAGTAAAATCCTACCAAGGGACATGTAAGAACACTTGAAAAAAGCAGAAAGACATACTGTGTTCTTGGGTAAAAAGACTCAATATTGAAAAGATATTATTTATCCATAAATTAACTTATACATTTAATGTGATCTAAAAACACCAACAGGATTTGGGAAGAACATGGCAAAATGATCCTGATTTCACCTGGAGAAATAAATATGCAGAAATAGGCAGGAAAACTGAAAAAAATAACAGGGGAGCGAATCACAAGGTGGGGGGTATTTATATCCTTTTGTATGGTGCATCTATCACTATTGTGATAAAAATAGTTTAAATTTTCTTATAGGAGATAACTTTAAGAAGAGATTCTTGGGCCCACCTAAGACAGTGAGTCAGAGACTCTGCTAACTCCCACAAGTGGTTCTGATTGACAGCCCATTTCAGGAACTCCTGATACAGCTTGTCCTCTTCCACGCCCCTTCCATTCAATCCCCTGCCATCATAACAACCCACAGACCATAACTGTCTGATTACTATCACCATTACTATAACAATTTACCCAAGAACTTAGTTGTGTAAACACACGACCATTTTATTTTGCTCACGAATTTGGAAATTAGAAACCTGGAAAAAGCTCTGTTGGACAGTTCTCATCTGGGGTGTCTCCTGTGGATGCAGTCAATGTTGGCTTGGGTTCAGGTAAGCTGGCCATCCAAATGGCCCACTCACATGACTAGCAGTTGATGCTGGCTGTTGGCTCAGAGTTCAGTTGTGACTGTGGCCTTGAGCATCTACCCATGCCTTCTCCAGCAGAATAGTCAGATTTCTTACAAGACAGCTCAGAGCTCCAGTGTGAGTATTCCAGTGAACAAGGTGGAAGCTACACCCCCTTCTATGATCTTGTTTCAGAAGTCACAGACCATCACTTCCTCTCTACTTTATTGGTTGTAGCAGTTTCAAGCCTGCTCAATTCAAGGGGAGGCGAGAAAAACCCTGCCTCTTGATGGAAGGAATGTCAAAATATTTTTGTAGCCAATTTTTAAAACTACCATGCCAATAAACAGATAGTTATCTAGAAAACCTGAAAATACAAGTTTCAACCCCTAATCCAGAGACATTTGTTATCCAAGGACCAAAATACAGCTTTCAACCACTATGGATACTGCCAGCTTATGTTATATTGGCCCCATCTGATCCAGAAAAACATCACAAGATAAACCTATCCCTCTATAAAGAAATGCTGGAGAGTAGAAGCTGTAAAACCACAATCCAAGGAGGAAGTGGGAGCAGGGAAGGTTTGAGGTGACCACTGATTTCAGAGCTCTTTAGAGCTTCCCTTAAGTCTTCTCTAGTCTATTTACATGTGTCCACCCAAGATGTCTTTCCCGCTGCACAATGAGTGGCACAGAGACCAACTGAGTGCACGATATTGATACTGAACCTCTTAATCTCAAATTCGTGTGCCTGATGCACAGTTAGCCAATCACTGAGACACTGGTGCTTGGAGGTAGAGAAAGGTTTATTTGAATTGGCCAAAACGAGAAGGTGGGAGGATAGGTTCTCTCAAATCCACCTTAAGGAAAGAAGAAAGCAGGTTTTTTTTTTTTTTTTTTATACAGCTAAGGGGCTTGGAAGGAGGAGTTTTGGAGAAACAAAGGGGAAGTCCGTGTTTCTTTCACTCTAGATAAGCCGTTGGGTAACCAGACTTCTGGGTGTCAGCAGCAGCTGGGGCTGGTTATCTGGTGGTTGCAACCTTAAAGACATCCTTTTTCTTCTGCAAAACAAGCTTATAAATCCTTGTGACCCTTGAGTCACCCCTCAGGTTAAACAAGAAAACAGCAAATCAACAAGCTTACCATGATGCATAGATTAACTTTAAACAAGAAAACAGCAAATTAACAAGCTTATAATGATGCATGGATTAACTTCTTCTCATCCGTGTCTGTGCTGGGAACAAGGTGGAAGGGTAACCATGTTCTTACTGAATATTTACAGTAACCCTCAGGTACTTGGCTTCAATATGAACGATTAGCTAGAAAAAATGTGTACTGGATCCTACACCACCAGAATACAGAATAAGTGGAAACCTTTGTCTGGCAGCTGGGTTGGGACAGGCAGACAAGGGAAGCTCCAGGGTCTCTGGGTTATACAGATACATCCCCAGGAGCCCCTGCCAAAACTCCTTCCCCTGGTTCTCTGGGGTCATATATAGTGCTATGAAGGTGGGGAGGTTTGGGCTGGGATTTTCATCCAAGGATGTTGGTAACATCCATCAATGGGCATGCATCTGCTACCTCCCAACAATGGGCTCTCACGGAAGAGCTGAGTTGGACAGCTTAGACCTCCAGCTTCTTACCCATGAACTTAAAGAGCCACATCCATAGAGCAAGCCCCACACTAAGTTACCTTCCTAGTTGCAGGTGAGGAAGGGAAGGCACAGACTTTGCCTGTGGCAGGAGAAAGAACAAGAGGAATATGCTATCCCTGAGGCATAGGAGCCTCATCCAATGGAAAAAAATGTAATCCAATGGACATCCTGGGTTCTGACCAGCTGGATGGGCCACTCCTCTTCCTGGGAGAGGGAGTTGTTGGTGAGCAGATGGATGGACAGGCAGAGGCACAGAAAAGGGATTAGAAACAAGGCAAAGAGTCAGTTTCTCAAATATGTACCTTCACAGGAAGAGAGGCCTTTAGAGAAAAGTTGTCTACTACCCATGAGATTGGGGATTTCATAACTATTGTTCCCTAAAGGTTTTGTCCAGCCCCAGGACCCATGTGTCTACATGGTGTGCACTCTATCCTACAGGAGCGAGCAAAGGGCCCATCTGGGTTCCAGGAATCTCACTGGTGACAGCACAGACAGAATTTGGGGGATGATCTTCTGGAAGTGGTGCTCAGGTCTCTCGTGAAAGCAGGGAATCTATTCTCAGAGCCATAACTGAGGGAACTGGCTCCCACTAGCTGCTGTGAGCAAGTCCAGTGGGAAGCTACTGACCTTGAGGTTCCAGGTGTCTCCCATCATGGTGTTCCCAAGTTGACCTTGCATCACCGCTTCGGTGGTGGTTGTACAACCCTTTAGTAAGTTTACTGTAAATCACTGAATTGTATACTGAAAATGGGTGCATTTTTTGGTATGTAAATTATACCCCAATAAAGCTATTCAATGATTAATATATGAAAGTATGCTCACTGCCAAAAAATTCAAGTAACACAAATACATAAGAGGAAAAAGTGAAAGCTCCTCCTTCTCCATATCCCCAACCTACACCCCACTTCTTTTACTCTCAATAACCAAAATGAGCCATTTGGTGTAACTACCTCAAGACTTTTATTTATGCATTTTCTTAATTTACATGTTTGACAGGATAAGATGTGAGCTGTTAGCCAGGGTCTTTTCCCTTTCTCTCCCCTGTTACTCCTGGCCTGCCCTCCCCTGGATCAGCTGCCATTTACTCTTATTGCCTCAGGTCAGGGATGGCACCGGAGAACACAGAAACTCAAAAATCACATTCCTATCTTTTGAGTTGCAAAGGCATAAAGCAATACAATTGGGAAAACGTGTGTTTGCTCAGTCAGATCCTCCAGGCCTAGGGGATCACGGTGCACGTGTTAATCCACAGCCTGCTTTCTCATTTAACAGTATGCTCCATGGATGCTGTACCCCTACATATAGTTCTACTTCACTCTTTTTAATGGCTGCATAATATTGTACAATATGGACAAATTCTTTATTTTTAAATAGCATATAATTTGTCTTTTTTCTTTAGCTCAAGAATGGTATAGAAGACTATTCTTTAACTTTGAAGTGGCTAGGTTTTGTTTTTTTATTTCAACTTTTTCATGTGATTGCTATAGTTTTATTGCACCGTGGTTGAAGAATGTGGCATGTCTGATGTTTACTTTTTGCAATTTGAAGGTTTATTGTGGTTGAGTACAAGTCAGTTATTGTAAATGTTTCAAGGACATTTGAAAAGAATGTACATTCTCGGTTTTGGAATACAAATTTTATGTATTTGTGAAAATCAAGTTAGTTAAATATGATATTCAACACCTTGATATTTTTACTTATTTGTGTAGTCTTTGTCAGTTTCTTAGAGGAATGTATTAAAAATATAAGGAGGATTGGATTTGATAAAGCCAGAATCATGGTGGATGATTTTAAGTTTTTGCTTTTTATGTTTTGAGGTTGAGTTACGTGACAAACAGTTGTGATTGTTATGGCCTCTTGTGGCTCATAGGCGATGTTTCTCTTTGTTCTGTGTAATGTTCCATTCTACTTTGCCTGGAATCAATAATACCATTTCTATGTTTGTTTAGTTACCACTTGCCTGGTATGTCTTCATATGTCTCCTTTTCATTTTAAGTAATAGTTGGGGATTTATCTTTCAATCTTAGAGAAAAATTGACCATTAAACAATAGAAATATGACTGTAGTATAGGTTGAATTCTGTAATTAGGCCAAATGCTGATTCTGGAAATTTGTTTACAACGGTATAACTATATTTAATATACAATCCATTGCTTTGGGTAGATACAGCAAGAGACAGTGAAGAGAGACATCTCCCTCTGTCCTCTTCATTTCCATCTTCCAATGGAAAAGATTCTCTTCCAACATTCTGAGCAAGTGGGCAAAAACAACAGAGGCGCTAGCAGAACTGCACATTTATATTTCTGTCATCATCATTACAACTTCTTTTTTCATTTCTAAGATGATTGCTACTGCTTTAAGTTTCCAAAAAGATTCAAGCAATTCACCTGGAAATCAGACTCGAAATCAGAGAAGAGGCCTTGAATTACTGGGCCACATGTTTAAAAAAAATTATTATTCTTGTTTCATTTTTTTTCCTTCCCACAGTAAAATAGCTTTACTGAAAAATTCAAAAGAATCAAAATATTAGAAAGCAAAAAATCTCCTGAAATCCTATATCTCAAAACCACCACCCTCAACATGCCATGACCATCTTTTTATATATATGTATATACATGTGTGTGCATGTATCTATACATACATACATATGCTTTGATGTTCTATCTCATGGACAAAGAGTCATGATAATTATATTTTCTTGTGGCTTGTATGTGATGTTTCTTTCTTTGTTCCATATTTTAAGATAGATGTAAGTACACACATATGTGCATATATAAACACACACACACGTAGTATTTCTTTCACAAATATGTCAGACATATTGTTAAACAATACTTTCTTTTGACTTAGCTCCCTCCCTCCACCTGGACCCTGCAAACAACCATCGTCAATGATCAGGTGTCCTTCCACAGCTCTCCATGCTCATAGAGTCAAATACAATATAAGTATTGTATTACATGGTATAATGGTATAAAGTACATAAACCATATATCTATATGTATAATTACATATAGGGATTTTATTTGGTATCATTTGTTTTATAAAAACAAGACCATAAAATACACAATTTTCTGCATCTTGCTTCCTTCAATATATTGTGGAAATCCCTCCAACTCAAATGATAAATGATTTAATTCACTCCTAATTGTTAGTTCTTTGTATCGATAATTTATTCACATAGATCAAAATCTAAAAATACAGACGTGTATATAATAAAATGTCCCCTTCTCCACTATGTCACCTAATCACCCAATCACCCAGTTTACCAACGTTACCAGACTTTTACATATTCGCTTGGAAGACAGTCCATGCATCGACAAGTAAGTACATGAGGCATGTTTATATTTACATAATTTCTCCCCTCACCCACTGCTTTTTTACCCAAACACTCACTAACACATGGTTATAAAACTTCCTGGGTTTTGTCAATCTGATAGGTAACTTTCATTAACTTATTATTTTAACTTGTATTTCTCTTATTATGAAATTGAGCATCTTTTTAAATATTCAAGAATCATTTGTATTTTTTCTGTGAACTGTGTGTTCCTAACTTTTACCTGATTTTCCTTTTTTATCTTACAGATTTTCAGGAACCCTTTCTGTATGAAAGAGATTAGCCCCTAGTCTATAGTATGAATGGCAAACATCCCCCCAGTTTGTCATTTGACTTTGCTTATAATATATATATATATTTTTAAAGAAATATCTGCTTGAGTCCCTGCTTTCAATTCTTTTGGGTATATACTATCCTGCCTTATTTTAAAGACTGTTTAGACAGAGAACAAAGCTGCTCACCTGTGGCTGGGCCCCCACTGCTGTGCAAGGGAACATCAGTTCAATTTTAATTTCACATGCTGAGTGAGGGCATGGGAGAGAGCTCATCTGGCTAACTGCTCTCTTTTCCTCATAATTCTCCCGGGTCTGAACTCTGGAGCAATGGTCTGTAACATCAGACTCCGAGTCCAAAGTGGAGGAAACATAAAGAATATTTACTTTTCCCCTCCGTTCTCTCCAGTTTCAAACTAATTAAAAATACCAGGATTCCTTAATGTATGTTTACACTATTTACCTCCTTGAAGTCAAAGGAGGAGTTAGTCAAAATTAATTATTTTTATCTATTTAATATTTATTTCTTCATGTGCATCTCTAAGTCTCCTCTCTCAAGTAAAAGAATAAGTACATATGTACATACTTGGCTTGTACATACTTTTCTGTCCTTACCTCTCGTTAAAAATGGACTTAATTTTTTAGAGCAGTTTTAGTTTCACAGCAAAACTGAGCAGAAAGTAGAGATTTCCCATATACCCACTGTCCCCACACATGCACAGCCTCCCCCATTATCAACCTCCCCCATCAGAGTGGTACATTTGTTACAATTGATGAACCTACACTGACACATGGTTATCACCCAAAGTCCATAGTTTATATTAGGGTTTACTCTTGGTGTACATTCTATGGGTTTTGATAAATGTATAATGACACGTATCCACCATCACAGTATCATACACAGTATTTTGACCACTCTAAACATCCTCTGTGCTCTACCTGTTCATCCCTCTCTCCTCAACTAACCCCCTGGCAACCACCGATCTTAAGTGTCTCCATAGTTTTACCTTTTCCAGAATGGCATATAGTTGGAATCACACAGTCTGCAGCCTTTTTAGACTGGCTTCTTTCACTTAAATAATAGTCATTTAAGGTTCCTCCATGTCTTTTCATGGCTTGGTCGCTCATTTCTTTTTAGCCCTGAATAACATTCCATTGTCTAATGTACCACAGTTTATCCATTCACCTACTGAAGGGCATCTTGGTTGCTTCCAAGTTTTGGCAGTTATGAATAAAGCTGCTTTAAACATTTGTGTGCAGGTTTTTGTGTGAACATAAGTTTTCAACTCCTTTGGGTGAATACCAAGGAGCACAATTGCTGGAAGGTATGGTAGGACTATGTTTAGTTTTGTAGCGTTTGGCATTCCCACCAGCAATGAATGAGTTCCTGTTGCTCCACATCCTCACCAGCATTTGGTGGTGTCGGTGTCCCAGATGTTGGCCATTCTACTAGGAGTGTAATGGTATCGCGTTGTTTTAATTTGCATTTACCTAATAATGGCATATGATGTTAAGCATCTTTTTATATGCTTATTCGCAATCTGTTCAGTTCTTTGGCCTATTTTTTTACTCACGTTGTTCATTTTCTTAGTACTTAGATTTAAGAGTTCTTTGTATACATGGAATAGCAGTACATTATCAGATATGTCTTTTGCAAATCTTTTCTCCCAATCTGTGGCTTCTCATTCTCTCCATAGTGTCTTTCACAAAAGTTTTTAATTTTAGTGAAGTTTAGAGTATCAGTTTCTTTATTTCACAGACCATTGTATTTTAAAAAGTCATGTGGTATGGGGTTTCCAGTTCTGCATGTAAGGAGCTTGGAAGTCTCCACTTTGTCCCAATAATATGCAAAAAGTTGAACAGACTGAAAAATCAACTCTAGTAGGATATGTTAAGAGAGGTGAGGACATAGGAATGCTGCCGTCCCCAAGATTGCAGAGACTGACAGGTGAATACAGAGAATAACAATTTACTGGAGCAGAGACTCATGAGTGGAAACTGCTGTAGGAGCCGGTGTCGGGGTAGGAAGACAGAACTGATGAATTGCTGGAGGCTCAATGTGGACAACTCTGAGAGTTAAAAACTCCAAGGGGACCCAGTCAGAGAGGGCTACTACAATTTTGTGAGATGGATTTCCAGGATCTCAAACAGGTTTCCGTGGTAAATACTGGAGAAAAATCTCCTCGTGCTTCTGGCAGGAGGGAGAAAGGAACCATTCTGCAATACTCCAGGGCACTCCATTCTTAACCAGTCCTGCCCTTAGGAGAACTAGTTAACCAGAGCCTAAACGGGCAGCTGCTAACTCTGTGTCTTGGAGAGCCAGGTCCACTCTGTCGCACCCTGGCTGCCAACCCACCAGAAAGCTCATTTAACTCTCACAGCAACTCTGTGACACAGTTGTAGCAGTGTATTCATTTTTAAAGATGAAGTAACTGGGGCACAGGGAGGATAAAGAACTTCCCAAGGTCACATGGCTAGTAAGTGGCAGAGCAGGGCTATAAATTCAGACAGTCTGATGGCAGAGCTGGTGGTCTTAATCCTATACAGTCTTTCAGCAAACTTACTGCACTAATAGACTGTTTAGTCACCTAAATTCTCATTGTTACACTTCTGTTTTCTCCTAGGACCCCAAGAGCATTTCATTTGCATCACCTTGTGTATCTTCCAAATATTCCTACTAAATAACTATTTGGCAGACAGTATTCCTACTTGGTAGATAGAAAAGTAGAGGCATATAGCCCCCACAGAATTTCCTTGCAGTTGTGAGGCACTTTATTGGTATATGGCACCCATGATTTCCTGACAACTTCAGCCTCTACGCATCCCCAGTGATTCACATCCATGGTTATCTTATACTTTACGCTTTGTATTACATACTTCTGATTTGTGAGCAGAATTATGAAAGTAAAGATGAATAGACTTACTTTACAAATCAGTCCTTGGCCAAGAAAAATAGCCAAGATCATATTAACAAAATGAACATGTAACCTACGTATTGTCTTAGGTATGCAAAGCACTGTTATTAGCACTACAGGAGAGGTGGGAATTGGTCACAATGAAGACACACACACCCTCTTCCACTTCTGCTGTTTCTAGGTCCAGGGCTTCAGAGTAGATGCCAACCAGAAAACCTGGCAGCTAGGTCCCAACTTAATGGGAACAGATGACCTTTTAGTATTCCCAATGTAGTGCCAGGTGCTCCTTCACCTTGGAGGCCTATTGTACTGTCTTATGAGCATAAAACAAAGAGGAAAAGTGAACTATGACAAAGGTTTACAAGTGCTTTTAACAGGGTGTGCTGCCTCTAACCTAAGACACTGGATCACAACCACCAAGGCACTCAATGTAGTCAATGTAACTCAAAAACAGTTCTTCAAAATTTGCTGCCCAGGAAGCACCATCTCTTTCTATTAATAGGATTTAGTTTTTTTAGCAAGTAATTTTCTGCAGAAAATAAATCCAACCCAGCAAGTGATTTAGAGCCCTCCTCCCAACATTTCCCCCCCCAGCCCCCCAACCCGCTGTGGTTCAAGCTATAAAAGCAAGCCCTTGGAATACTTCTGTATCAATAACCAAACCAAGCTGCTGACATTCTAAGTTGTTTGTTATTTATATTCCACTTGCTTTTTGTGCACAGCTCAGATCATTTCTATTTTCTAACACAGTGATAACCAAAGGGGAGGACCTGAGTCTAATGGCATTTAGAATCTGATCTTCTCAGGAGACACTGATGATATAAAACCATGTAGCAGAGTCACCTCACTGCTTTCATTCTGCTTAAACACTGAAACTCCATTTACAGTCAGAGTCTGTGCATATTGTTGGGGAAGAAGAAATTTCTTTTCTTCTCTTCAAAGTTCTTCTGGCTGGTCTAAGATTTAATTGACATGAGACAGTTTAATAGCATGTGTATCTCCTGTATACATGGGAGAGACCCAGGAAAACTGAGTAACTCACCAAAATGGCCAAAGCCACCACCTTAAATACTGTCTTCAGCTAAAGACAAAAGAAGATGTTGGGGGTGGGGGGAGTCAATTATGGGAGGTTACCAAGAAAAGCACAGTAAACAAGGGTAAAGTTGTTAAGCAGATTTAAGTTTTTGCCTTCTGCATTGATAAGAGTTTCTAGAGATAAGGTCATCCCCTTTTCCTGGTACAGTGAGGGAGACATCCTTACAAATGGAGATTTCCTTAACAAATGTAAATATCTTTTACAAAGGGTAACTTTTACAGTCATGCACCGCATAAGACGTTTAGGTCAATGATGGACCACATATACAACTATGGTCCCATAAGATTAGCACCATAGAGCCTAAGTGTATAGTAAGCTACATCATCTAGGTTTGTGAAAGTACACTCTATGATGTTTGCATAACGACGAAATCACCCAACAATGCATTTCTCAGAAATGTATCCCTGTTGTGAAGTGATGTTTGACTGTACTTAGTTTTCAGAGCTTCTCCCATGTATGCTTCTTAAAAATAACCAGCCTAAAATAATCCTTATGCCAAGGAGACATATTTTGGGGTGACAAATTCTGCCCCCCTACAGTCCCTCCTCTGTAACTTCAAACAAGAAGTTTCACAGTCCAGAAGCTAAGTTGATAGATTGCTTCATCTCACTGAACCAGTCACTCAGTCCTGAGAATAGGTCTGTTCAGTTAAACAGGTGTGTCTTATTTTAGGAGGTGGTGACACAGCTGGGTTCCCCAAATTAGGTCTATATTGTGCAAGAAATTTATTAAATACCTATTTAATAAAAGGCATTTCTATGGAAACAAAAGAAAAACAAAGGTTAATAATTGGAGTAGACTATAAACCAGTTTCCGAGCCCAGGGGCAGCCAGTCAAGATTTCTAGGGTCAAAGCATCTTTTGCAGTTTGAAATGTCTCTGATGTTCAGGGAAACTTTCTGAGTGGCTTACATAGCAATAGGCATGAAGATTGTCTAAACGTGGGCTATTGTGGTGATCTCTCTTAAGTTCATATCAAGTTGTTCAGCTTCAGTTTGTAGGGATTCAGGAAAAGGGCAGCTTTACTTCTCAACGATTCCAAATCAAAGGTGGGAGAAAAATTGGAAGTGTTAGTTTAGAGAGTTGTAGCCAAATATTTGAGGAAACTAGAAGAATTCAGGATACAGTCCAGTTTACAGGTGGAAAACAAAATCTCAAAGAAAATTAACAGAACTAGAATCTCATATTCATAAGTGCCTATTATAGTTTCTATTGAAACATAATTTCTTCCCTCTAAATCATTCTCATTTTTATCAAAGATAGCCAAATTAAGACAAATTTATTTGCAAAATAAGTCTAGTTTCAATAAACTTGGCCTCATTATTTACATAAATGCAGCAAGAACAGCAATTGATCATATGGCCTTTTAAAAATCTGCTTTGCTGAAACTTTTCCTAAGGAATCTCCAGATCAAACTTTTAACAGCCTCTTGAGGCTAAGAAGCCAGGCCAAATATTTGCAATCAGACTTTGCCTGTAATACCTTTAGATCTGGGTTAATTCCTCTCTTCTTGAGGTCCCCAAAATATCCTGAGGTTCTTGTTCCTGCCAGGAAGTGACCTTCCTTGTTCACCTGGTAAGGCTGCTGGGAACTCTATAGGAAGGTATGAGGCCAATTTTTTCAAGGGGGCTTTATAGGCTTTCACAAGGTCAATCTTAGTTCCTTATGCTGTCTGGTCATATCTGAGTCTGTGCATGTCATTCTCAAACATGAAATTCCAGTCAAAGCCTTGGTAATATAACCAATGTTTCCAATTGTGCCCTGTTACAAGGAGAACAGATTCTTAGTGAACTCATGTAAATAACTATATTGCCAAGAAAATATAAGAATATTCACTGAGAGTTTCTGAATTCTAGAGGGATCAGATAGGGGAAAAAAAGATAAATGTTTCATTTCTGCTCTAAGTCATAGGTAGCTCAAGAGAAAAGAGAAAAAGTTTTCTTTAAATCTGGAAAAACAAAACATTAAAAATAATCAACAATATTTCAAAAAAAAGTTATAAAAATTATAATCATCCTCATTAGTTCATTTAGTCCTAAGTAATTAATTCTTGATTTTGATCTTTAGCAGTTTTATAGTCATCAGTTTCTTCATTAGAGTTCTGTAAATTCTTACCTAGGTCAGTGGTATGATCTGAAAGTTTATCAGAAACCTGTATTCTAGAGTATGTGTCAGAGTCCCTTCCATGAATCTCTGTAAAGGTGAAAGACATTTGCAAAAGCATCAGAGTAAAACAATAACTGTCTGTAAATGACAAAATACTTAAAATGGCATGGTTAAAGATCTGATTACAGTGTAATTGACAAGGAAATTTGGTTATTTCTGTAACACATTTTAAGATAGTAACTAGAATTATGACTGATAACATTATACCAGGACATATGAGATTTTTAGGAATTTCATATAATTTTTAGAACACTTATATTGATAACATTCACTCATGCAATATAACTTAAGAAGGTTTATCATCACTTATTTGACAATGCTTTCTATGCAATTTAACATACTAAACAAACGTAATTAGTTTAATCTCTCTTTGAGATGTTTCAGGAGCCCTCTGGAAAATCCCAAAGTTAGCTAGAAGTCAAAAGGGCTTCATTTAAAATTTGACTTTTGGAAATTTGCCAAAAATATCAAAAGGTTTTAAAATATTTAGTCAAACAGGATTGTAGATTACTGTAAACAATACTTAGTTATTCATTTAGCCATAGTGTCAATTAAAGACTTTGCAGGCAAATACAGAAAGTTAAAAAGTTGTAAGTAAAACTCAGCTCTTGTAATCAAAGACCTGATAAAAAACACAGGAAATTATTTGAATAAAACATAAATCCCTGCTTTTTAGGTGGACTACTCAAAGGTAAAGAAAAACCTTTCATAATCTCTTTATCAAGAGCAGACCAAAGTCCAAAATAACTTTGTCCTTTTAACAGAGAGAAAATCAAATTCTAATTTTGCAGCAGCTTACATTTGATATTAAAACTCACTTAAATAAATTCATTCTAACCTGAGTCAGCTTGACCATGTGTAAAACTCTTTTCTCAAGGTTCCTTTTCCACAAATCTCTTATAACTTCCTTTTTCACATTTAGATTTTGTCCTATGCTTTCCCTTTCTCTCTCTCTTTTTTAACTTCTCTTTAGGACAAAAGAACTTTTTTTTCCCCCTTAACAAATGCATTTTCATTCCCTATACTTTTTTTACTGAAAACATTTTATACTAAGATGTTTCCTTTATTATTATAGTAGTTTTAACTACGTATATTAATTAGAATTTTTAATCATTAGAAACCTTAATTCCTAGTGAAAACTAAGAAGTAAGCCACTGTGAATTGCTTGTTATACCAATATTTTTTTGATTGGCAAACTTATGAATACATTTTATAATTTCTAGAGACATATGCTTCTTCACAGTACAATTTTCAATAAAGCATAACACGTTTACTAACAAACCTAAATTTATTTTTTAGTTTCTCTGTAATAAGAAGCCAAAAGTAGATAAACCTATGTTCAGTAATTAATGTTCAGTATTTTGTGTTATTTGGAAATGACCTAGATAGTCAATAAATTTCCATCATTTAACTTAATTTAGCAAAATTCTAAGGTTTCAAATTACCAAAAAGATTTTGAAGTTATTTTTAAGTAAATATTACACACATTTATTGAACAAAGTTCACCTAAAATTTTTTCTTATTTACATCTGTTTAAATCATTTGTTCTTAACAATTATGTTTAGATTACCTACAACAACGTCATTAGACAAAGTCAGCTATCATTCTAAGCTAATATATATATTTATTTTATTATTATATATTTAATAAGTTTAATATATTTTGCATTTATATAATTATTACATATACTTTAATATTATATAGGTAACGTTATTTTATAAAATATACATATTTTGCTGACAAATTTTGTAACAGAGATAACATGAATTTGACTAGTAAACCCAGATACAAGTTATCTGTGTTATATTCAATGTTGACATGTCTGCTTTAATTAAGCCAATAAACTTAAACTAGCTTTAATACCTAATATTTTCCCAGATCACATAAACTTGAAATTCATTTGGGTTAGTTTCTATTATATTTCTGAGAATTTAGAATACCCAATCCTTAATTTATATAAGTGATCATTTGTTTTAAATCCAACTGAATAGCACTCATTACAAATTAATTTTGGCAATACTATCCAGAGGTTAAAAAAAAAAAATCACATTCACAACATACATATATGAGCACACATACGAACACACAGAAGCAAACAGATATAGCTTTCATTAAATTATTGCTATGAATCAGGTACAAAATTTACTAGTTTATAAAAGAACAGTTGGATCCAAATTTTGTTTTGGCAGTTGGAAAAAGTTAAGTTCCCTTGCTAAAACTTTTTGCTAATATTTATGGAGATGACATTTAAAGTTTTTTTCATTTTTCCAATTTCCAAATATTTCCTTTTTTCTGGGGAGAAACTTCTCCCTAAAGTTTGCATTTCAAAGAATGGCTCTTAGTTCCCTGAGAAAGTGAGGGTAGAAAATTTACATTACAAAGGCACAGAGAAAAGTATTCTAGTTTTCTCTAAGACGGAGTTTTCGGGACATTTTTGCCTATTATGAGAAGTCTAGGGCAATTTAAATTTTTAAGCACAGGGCAATTCAGTTTCTGATGTCCTAATATCTCCAAGCATTTTGAGATGAATAGAGGAGATTTAGGGGATGGTAAAGATAGGTGAGCTTTTCAATTGTTTCTAGAGCCACATTTCTAGTTTTGTAGATTAGCAAGACAAAGACAGTTGTTTTCAATTCCTAGCCTGAACATCAAGAGACTGACCTGCCCATCCAAATAAACTTGCTTTTTTATATCAGGGAGAGTTCCAACTAAGATGGAAATCAAAAGACTTTTATGTTCTAGAACTTTAGGACAATTATTTAGACTGAGAACTCTCTAAAATTTTTTTTAAATTTGGAAGTTTTTCCAATTTAACAGATCAATTGTCTGGTCATTGATGAGTAGGATCTTCTTAATAGCAACTCAAACCAATAAGTCTTTTTATGGCTTAAACATGGATGCAAGAGGCGCCCTAAAAGGAGAGTGCAAAGGATACAACCCTCGCAAGATCCAGAAAGTTCACTCTCAAAATAGTCTAAGAAAGCAAAGGCCTTCATTGCACAGACAGTAAGGATGGTGTAGTGAAAATGGTGTCTCCAGTCTCCACAAATGTGAGATGCTTCCAGTCAGAAACCTGTTAATTTGTGGCACTGGGGAGGTGCTACTGGAATGAACTTTTCCAGCACTAACAAAGCAACAAAGGTTGAGACAACAAGGGCCCCTTATGGACTAGAACCTTATATGACAAATTCCCCTGAGAGCTGGCATGGCCAAAGAGTGCTGCTTGTGACTTTGTATCTTGGAACCCTGGTCCATTTGATTGGCTACCAAGATGCATCCAGGTAAGGGTACCTTCCGGATGGTGGGGACCAGAGATAATATTCTCATTGGTCACAAAGCCAAGCTCTGAAGACACAGAACAAGACAAATGACACAACAGACAGAGACAAAGAAAAACAATGTCCATCACTGGGAGGATGGATCAAGAAAGCCAAGAGTACTCTACCAAATTTACCAGAGTTGCTAATGATACTGGCTCAACACAAGGCTGACAGGAGGGAAGCCATATTGTAGAAAAGAAACCATATTGTAACTATGAATGACCTCTGATTAACTAGCCCAGACATGCTCTGTGGGTTTTGTGGCCCCTCCCAGCTGCTATAAGTTGATAACTTTGTTCTCTTGAGTTCCTTAGGAATGTGATGACCCCCAGGGAGAGAATCTAGGCTGATAGCCTTCATCAGTGACAAATGAAAGACCAGGGTACAGGGCATTGTTCCAGTCTCTGACACATATCAAGTAAAACAAGACTGGCAGGAACTAAGACTACATGGATGCCCCACCCTGAGACCAGATGCCTCCCCCACCAGGAGACCTGCCCCCTATATAACTGGCCTGTAGTCTTTGTTCTGTGAGATGGTTCTTTGAGACGTTAGTTGGCCATCTTCCCCCTTGCTAGCAAGCTGTAAAAAACCCTCTCTTTTCCACCATCTTGCCTCTTGACAATTGGCTTTTGTCATGCGGTGAGCAGATTGTGCCCTTTGAGTGGTAACACTAAGTCCAAGGAACTAGCTCCACAAGTATTTTCTCCTACTTATCTAAATTCACTGCTCTCACTTCCTTTGGACCATGCAAGCAGAGATCTGGAAGACCAATGTGGTAAGAACTCTTACCATCTCCCAGCCCCTGTCAGAGGTCCAGGATCTCTCAGCTGCAGATCTCCCAGAGAGAGCAGTGTCCTGCCAGTGAAGTCACTTGGCTGGCTTGCCAACTGTTGGGAAGGAAGAAATATCTCCTTTACCCTTCCAAGTTCTTCTGACTGCTCTAAGAATTACATTGACATGAGACAGATTAACAGGAGAAAAACCAAGTTTAATAACATGTATACCACCTGTATACATGGGAGATACCCAGGAATACTGAGTAATTTGCCAAAATGGCCAAAGTCACCATCTTAAATACCATCTTCAGCTAAAGACAAAAGAAGATGTTGGGGGTTGGGGGTCAGTTATGGAAAGTTACCAGGAAAAGCAGAGTAAACAAGGGTAAGGTTGTTATGCAGATTTAAGTTTTTGCCTTCTGCATGGATAAGTTTCTAGAGATAAGGTCACTCCCTTTTCCTGGTACAGTGAAGGAGACACTCTTACAAATGGAGATTTCCCTTACAAATGTAAATGTCTGTACAAAGGGTAACGTCTACTTGGTTTTCAGAGCTTCTCCCATGTCTGCTTTACTTAAAAATAAACAGCCTAATATAATCCTTATGACAAAGAGACATATTTTGGGGTGACAAGTTATGTTTCCCTACAATATCAACTGGTATCATAGTCTATAGCAGAAAGAATTCTGGGATATAAAATATTTCATCACTTTGAGTCTCAGTTTCTTCATCTGTAAAATGGGGATTAAAATACCTATTTTGCAGGGTTGTTGGGATTATTAATGACAATGGATACACAGTACCCACGTCATTGTACAGGCTCAGTGATAGCTATTGTTACTTGCAGTGTTATTATAGAGTACCTCCAAGTACTTAATTTATGTCTCCTTGTGACTGATAATCCCTCTGGAGAATAAATTACAGACGACATTCTAGTTTTCAATTTACTATCTAATGAATCACTAGGCATGGAGAAAGGAGAGGGAAATAAAGGGAAAAAGTTTCCCTAGTCCTCTGTGCCAGGCACTGTGCCAGGCATTTCATGTTTACCATCGCGTGAGGTAGGTTTTCCCTCCCCTCTTCCTCCCAATATGACAGGTAGAGGGAGTGAGTCTCTGAGCAACAGAGGTTGTGCGGGGTTCTGAGTTGCCCTGGGAGCTGGTGTGAGGTCTGCCTCCAAAGCCCGTGCCCCTTCGTTTCTCAGATATTTCTAAAAGGAGCCTGTGCTTCTCCTGCTGTTGCTGTACCTCAGTAACTCTCACGCGGGCTTAGAGGTGAGGATACGGCACTTCCCACACAGATCTCACCAGGAAGATGAGAGGGACAGTTGTTATTGGTATTCTGACAGTTTTAGGTCAGTTGCATTATGGTTGGTCAAGCTGAAATGAACAAACAGGGAAATGAAAACACTTCAGAGCTGACTGCTATCCACATACAGTATACTTTAAAAATGTTTTTATTGAAAATTAAACAATTACAAGTACTGTAAGTTAGACATTTAGCCGAAGCACAATTACAGGTTAAATATAATCATAAAGATGTCTTAAATAGAAACCCACCATGCAGGCAGGTTAGGTTCCTTGATGCTCTCTTGTGGAAAGTAAAGGGTGAGGGGAAACAAGTCTTCCATTCCATGTGAAACATAGTGAAGACTAGAAGAATTCACATGCTGTAAGCGATTTTCCATGACCAAACTGAAAGGGTTGCCAGATTTAGTAAAACAAAATATAACAAAGCAAAAAGCCAGGATGCTCAGTTAAATTTCAATTTCACATAAATAACAAATAATTTTTTCTACTGTAAATATATGCCAAATAATGCATGAAACATACTTAAGCTAAAAAATTATTTGTTTATCTGAAATTCAAGTTTAACTGAGTGTCTTGTATTTTATCTGACAATCCTACAAATAGACGAATGCAAAAAATAAATGGGAGGGGACTGGAGTCCCCTGCCACTGGTGGGTCACACAGAGACTAAAAATACAAACAACACCAATAATGAACCAAGGAATCACTACATTGGTTACTTATACAGACCAACATCACAATGAGAAAATACAATTACTACTCCAAATGCTGTTTGCCAGGAAACATTCTAGATTTCCTTAAAGCTGGTTTTGTAAATGTGTTTGAGAAACCTTGTTGACAAAAGTACCTTTTTAGTTTGTAGGTATCAAAGACAAATACTACTACCACAAAGACAGGATGAGCTTGAAACAATGGAAGCAGAAGCAGGTATTATATGCACATGAAGAGTTTAAATATTTTGTGTAATGAATACAATGATTATATAGTCAAGGTCATCTTCTTCGTCCAGGCTATTAGCCTCAAAGATTTTGGTTCCTTTCTAACTTTTACTGTGTGTTTCCTAGCTTTTCATTCTGAACCTTGGGAGGGGCATGGGAGTGTGTGAGGGACATCCCACTACCAGAGTTTAACTGCATTTCTCTGCAAACACTGAATCAACAAGGGGCTGTGAGGGCTGCCTGCAGAAATGGGTAGAAAGATAAAAAAAAAACAATCTGAATTCTGAAGCATGAGAAATCTGTTTGAAAAGATGGGTGGTAGGGTGAGTGTGGAGACGTGGAAGAGTAAAGCAGAAAAGGAAATGTGAATGAATGAAGAGCCAAAACGCAATCATCTCCACAGTGCGAATGTTATTTCGAAAGAGGTAAAACCTCTGGCAGATGCAGAAAACCAGTCACAACACGGGCATATCGGGTCTTACAGAGCATATAAAATCTTTAGCTTCCTACTGCTTTTCACTTATCACAATGGTTTATATTTCAAAGTGATTAAAAAACAACTTGTGCAACACAAATTCTACACGGTGTCACTTCATGAGTTGTTGCTGTATCCCCACATACACAAAACTTAACAGGTTCTGAAATCTTTCTAGCATTTCTCCGAACCAGATAATCTGGTAGCTGAGGCATTTCAGACACAGCGAAATTGGAATGGATTGATTCCGTCAGCTCCTTTGCACGTAGGGGAGCATTACTTATGAAATATACCCTCATGAAATAAGCTGAACAGGTGTAAAATGCATGGAGACATACCCGACTCACTGACACCTTCCAAACACTAAGAAATGGAATTACAACTTTTTATTTATTAGGATATAAAAGGTTAAAAAGTTTCTGCCAAATTAAGGCTTTCCTAAGAAATACCTGCTTGTCTATTAATTTCAGAATGCACCAGGTGTCTGAAGAAGCCTCACTTTTTAGGGTGGTTTTTAAAAAAATGCATTCCCTTTTCATATGCTAGACGTGTCCAACCAAAGCTCAAATATTAACTTGACAATTACTTTCTTTTCATTTCTCTGTCACTGGTTTGACATCAAACAAGCTTAAGTTTAGTCTTTAAATAAATTTCTGACACACGAAACCCTATCTTAATGTCAATTTTGAGTGTTCTCTGAATGACTAAAATCTATAGCTCTATGCAAGATACTTGCCCAACAGAAAACACAGTCAGAAGCCTGTGTATGACAGCTTATCATACAAACGGGATCTGGACACACTGGGAAAAAAGGTACTTACAAATATACACCATTTCTGTTTGAAAGGCCATTTACAGGAATCCAGAGAGTGCATATGTTTAAAAAGGGAAGGTGAGCAATGTCCAAAATAACCCTTTGTGCAATTGGGAGATGTACTGAAATAGAGAAAAACCTAGACAACTTATTGCATTCTAATGCTGTTCTTTCAGCATACACCAAAATTTTATTTTTTGTATAAAGGCTATAATAATAGAATATTAATCTATATTAATTTATTTGCCATTTTCAGGCATTTCTCTGTATATATCAATGCACTTGCTATTTTGAGAGCAAAGGGAAATTAGTCTAGCCACTAACATCAAGCTCAAATGAGCATAAGGATGATACTTTATGAAAACATACTAATATTGTTTATTCTACTTATGTTTTTGAAAAGCTAGAAATTCCAAATTCCAAGAAGGAAAAGGTAAATAAGAATCTTGGCTGTACTGCTATTATTTTGCATAGAATTAAAAGTCTGGGTTCCATGCTGTCATTTGTTAACAAAGTGGCAGAATCTTCTGAGCAGAGCACGAGGCCTAACACCTAGTTGAGGTTGTGATATGGAAAGAGAGAGGTACAGTCTCCTTTTGCAAGACTCAAGATGAAGAAAGGAGGAAAATGAGTGGGGTCAAAGGTAATTGTTGGAGCTAATTATAGTTCTAGATTAGCAATCTGGGGAAAAGGGAAGGAGGCCAAGTACAAGGAGAAAGTGTCCAGTCCAGAGCACTTAACTTATGCCAGAGTCAAGTGTCCAGCTGGCCAATACCTAGTGAACTGGAACCATCAGGTCTAGAAGCCCTGTGATTTCAGAACTGCAGTAAAGCTGGTGGAGGTGTCCAGAATCTCTCTTCCATATGGTTTGGGAAACAGAAGGGCCATGTCAGGGGAGGCCATATTGGAAGTCCTCAACTTGCTAGTGTTTCTATATGGTGCATATACAAGAAATTAAACGGATTTCAGCCGTGCTTTTATAATCCAAAGGATTTTTCACACTGCTATAGTCGGAAAACTCCAAATGTAATCAACTTGCACTAACTTGAGTGCACTCATGATGACCTTTGGTTTTCAAGTTTTGAAAATTGTATTTGGCTCCTGTGAGATATCAATTAACCCATTCTCCTTAGCAGATGAATGACACATACACACTCTTTCAAGAACTACTATATACTTGAATCATTACAAGAAGTGCTGCAAATGTCTTCCTTACACAGTACCTTTACTCGCCACACAGAACATAACAGATCAGATACACAACATTGGCAGTTTAAATACTGAACCACAGTTTAACTTCTCAAGTGTAAGGCCGAAGTTTAAAACTGGCACGTCCATTAAGCTAGTTAGGATGATGGAAATAACATATAACCAGGCAGGTACTGGCTTATCTTTTTAATGAAGCTTTAAAGCTTTTGATATCCATACCATATTAACCTTTTACATGAGTAAAAATCACAGCTGTGTTTACCATTTTAAACTATATCTAAGTGGGGAGGCAAGGAACATACACTTTCACAGCCACTGGAAACTACACAGATGCCAATTCCTCCAACCCATTGTTACACACAGCAAAAAAGAAGGAAAGGAGGAAAAAAGCCCTCAATGAATATCAAACTTCGCAGCTTCATGTGGAATTCTAGTGCTATTAAACAAGTAGCCAAGACACAAACACCCAGCTTGGGTCACTAAAACTTCAATAGAAGCAACAACTGAGGCTAATTCTTGATTTAATTTTGAGGACCCATGCAAGATTCAGCTATAAAACTCAAACTAGTTCCCAATGCCTAGTTCTAGCGTTGGAAGAAAGCAAAATGTCTATTTTAAGAGCCTATTCTAGAATTTCTGCATGTAACCATTTTATTTTTCTTTAGGAGATTAAATGAGGTCACAGTTTAATCAGCCTGCATTAAAAAATGAACAAAATTAGTTTTCAGGACTTTAAGTTGAAATGGCAAGTTTGTGTCACACTGTTTTTTTCACCACATTTATATTAAGTTTGCTTCAAATTTGAGTGGATGCACAGCATGTCCAAGTAAATAAATTAACGCACTCAATTCGACATTCAGTTAAGGTGAAAAGGGCAAGTGTAAGAACCGTAATGGATACTTTTTTACAAGTGTCAATATGTACTTGGCAAATGTTGACTAAAACAAGTAAAATAAAAAACTGTTTCATGAAGAACAGTATGGTATTTCTCCACCTTCATTTAAAAAATAACTGAAAGAGCTTTGGTTTCAGTTTTTGTTCTCCTTGTCTCTTGACAAGTTTGAAGAAATGGTTGAAAAATTTAGTGCAGGGGCCTATGTAAACTATTTCAAGCACCTCACTCAAAATACACCCTAAAAATCTGGAGTAAACAAAAAAGTTTCTGCATTTGTGCATATCTACCTACTAAACAGGATTTGAATCTAGCTTTCTAAACTAGAGAAACAATAAAGTAATATTTTTGTGACTCTAATGAAGTACAATAATTCCACTGAACTTGCAAATAAGGCAGCTGATTTTGGGGGCGACAATTTTGGTGGGACGGATTAAGTGAAGAGAAGTATTGTTTTCTTTGAGGAGGCCCCACAATCCTTTTCTGCTGCAGGATTATAGAACCACATGCTCCTCACACATCTTAATGCTGCTTCTCCTCCACAGCCCTCCCCAGTTGTTTCACCTCTGAATGTCACATCGGCATCCCTCAAACCTTCCCCTGGCTGTGCTCTTCTTGGATCTCCAGCTCTGATCTGAACGCCTCTGAAACAGGCTTGTATTGGAAAGAGCAAGTGGCCTTCATCGGCTTTGACTTCTCTGAACTTGGGAGCTCCTAAATCAGGCTGATGTTTGTGCCTTTCCTTTGTAAGACTGGCCAATTAATAAAAAGAAACTAAAACTTGATGTTTTTCTCTTCCATCTCACTTTATGTTGATAAGAAGTACAGCTACAAAATAAAACAGTGAAAAAAAAGTGCAAACTAGGTCTTGCTCAGCCAGAAGCTTGGGCTGCATTGCTAACGATTTCAGTCAGTGTGACTTTGCACACAATGTCCTCAAGAAGGCCCTGGCTCGTTTCTGAAGTAAGCCAAAAAAAAAAGAAAAAGCCAATGATGCATGTTTACACAAAATTAAAAATGAGCCTGTCATATGTGTATATTTGTTATATACAAGTGCCATATATAACAAAGCAAATGTAGTGTGTGAACTGTGAACATCTGGGCAAGTATTGGTTATGTTTTCTTTTTTTCCATTTCCAAGTCTAGATCAAAGCAGTCTTGTTTTAGAAATGGATAACTGCAATGAAAATGAGCCTGAGATACGTTAAAAGGCCGCCCCTGTAAACATTTCCTCAAAGGGAACAGTAGCAGTTGAGTATGTGTCAGTTACTCATACTATATTCATCACTATAGCAATGCTTTATCAAAGACAAACAGCTTATTTCTAGGCTGTCAGGGATTTAGAGAATATTGATTTTGTTGGAAACAATCCACTGTAATCCAGTCTCAGCTTTAAATCCGATCTGGCCTTTACCCGTGAGCGTTCACTAGGTCTTCTGCTCTGCGGCTGTGGCGGTCTGTGAAGGAGCTTCCGGCTTCATGATCTGGTATGTGATGAGATACTCTGGGTATGCCTGGAGAGGACAGGAGGAAAAACAAATCACCGTTTGGCAGGGACAATATTAAAGCTTACTTAATGTGGAAGCCTCAGAGACTGCTGATCCTAACCAATATTCTACATACACCCAAGAGCCTGCGACGGTCAGCCAATTAATAGGTGCTTCAACAATTAGGAGGTCTGCTTACAATTCTGTATGTAGATAAACACGTATAAATCCTTTAATCTAGGGAATTGTTCTAATGTTACTTCTATTTTGAATACTGTAAATTGGTTACACTGTACTCATCCCTCATTAGAGAGCCACATGACATAAACAGGAAAATTAAGGCAAGAGAAAAATCTCTTTCATCTCACCTAACATAGTGCTGTCACATAGCATGTGTTCAATAAAAGTTAGTTAAATGAAAGAATAATTTGCTGAACCGATTTCAAATTAATCATAGATGATGATGTAACCCACTGAGCTAGAAGGAGGAAGGGTGAGGTGTGTTTAGTCACCAATAACTTAGAGGCAACAGTTCAGAGATAAGTTTTAAGTTGACTAATTAAAGGCAACTTTTACAGGAAAGATAATGGCTCAGATTTAGACCTTCTAACTCCTCTATTCTGTCTTTCTCTTGGTCTCTTCTTTCTTGCAGTACGTAAAACCAAAGGCTCAGAGTCTGGAATGGGAAGAGTACTCCTTGATGGGAGCAGGAAGGGGAAGCCTGAGCAGAGGACTAGCTGTTCTAAACCTTAACCAGAAATCACTATGAAGACAACTGGGGGGTGGGGGCAAACCCCCCTGAAACCACGTATACTACATAGGAATTCTTCAACCCTCAATATAACATAATGATAAGACTAGACTCAGTATTTCAGAGTGGTCTGTGGCTGAAAAATAGTATTCTTTGGTGAGGTAAGTGTTTTGGGGCCCCCAAAATAATGTGTTGAACGCTGACCTACAAATTACTTGTAAATAGATATGGAGTAAGATAATAAAAAGAATTAAAGATAAAAAAAACTGGACTGTTCAATATTTAAAATGAAGAAATAAACGTGATAGATTTACTAAATTATTTCTGTATAATTTTACACATCTGATCTTAGGAGGCAGAAACTGTTACATGTCTGTGCCTCCACTCATCTATAAATGGGAACAGTAATAATACTAAGACTTTTGTGAGGATTAAATACAAAGATTTTAGAACAGGTTTGGCATAGTAAGAATCCAGTATGTGTTAGTTATTACTATTAATATTATTATTGTCACTATTATTATCATTTATTAAAGACTAGTCCCTCCTGAAAATGTCTCAGCAAGGATAAAAAGAACAAAAAAATGTAAATGTGTTTTGAAAAGTTATAACTGTCTCTATACATGTAAGGAACCATTATCACTCATAATATTCTCTTCCAAAATTCCAGGCTGCTCTGGTTTAACTTAAAAACAGCAATGATTTCCATCTTTAGTACATTTAGTTGAAATAACCAAGATCAACAATCCTCATCTCTCCTGACTTTCCAATCTGAAACTTCGATAACTGAATAACTCGTAGTTTTATTATAATTTGAATACTACTTAATTCTTGAAATGGTTTTAAATGGCATTTTAGTTTTTGGTTACTAAAACAAGCTATGTCAGCTATTTACTGCTAATTCTAGAGTTGAGCATAAAGAATCTAGGAAAGCTCAAACACTGGTGGAAAAATGGAAAAACTGATTAGTCAACCAGATGGTTTAACGGTTAAGAAAATTATTTATTCATCACCAATATACACATATTGAGCATCTACTGTGTATAGTGCACTCTGGTGTGAGACATGGACCCTGACGTTTGGGATGATAAGCCAGACACAAAAAAAGAGGAATTCAAAAATAACCCGAGCTGGCATGTGCTAAGTGTCAAAATGGGTGCGAAGCACACTCCTACTTCCTTTTGTTCCAGTGAAATGTAACATCTATGATACTGTGTATGACACATTCTTTTTGCTTGCAGGAAAGTTGCTTAAGCAAAGGAGTCAGTATGCTAGTATTACTATTTAAGGAGATCCCTGACACATGTAAATCTTAGTCAGGCAGAGTCTAAGATTCTAACGGCATGAATTACTTAGAAGTCCTTATCGGAGTGCTCCCGGTTCCTCCTAATTAGGCTACTGAATTGTTTCTCTGTACAGTCTGAGATACTAACTAATCACCTCAAAGTCCAGAGGGATTTAAGGCAAGGGAATTATTAAACTGCAGGACCAGAAGGGCCCAGGATAGACTAACAATTATTTTCTGTCAAGTCACTTTAAATCCATTCTGGCTATAAAAGCACAGAATGTATTTTTTTAAAGTTCCCATAAGAAAAGATTTAACAGCCATTTTTGGTAACTGCCTTTCAGGAAACTCTTCTTAACCCAAATCCCTAATGCTAAAATTTAAACTCAAATGCTTTTAGTTTATCTTCACAGAGGGGAAGAAGGGACTATCATGCTCTTTTTTTCTGCTGAGGAAGACTGGCCCTGAAATAACATCTGCTGCCAATCTTCCTCTTTTTTTCCTTGAGGAAGACTAGCCCTGAGCAACATCCATGCCCATCTTCTTCTGTTTTGTATGTAGGTCGCCGCCACAGCATGGCTGATGAATGGTGTAGGTCGACACCGAGATTCAAACCTGCGAACCCAGGCTGCCAAAGTGGAGCATGCCAAACTTTAACCACTACGCCATGGGGCCGCCCCCTGTGATACTCTCTTGGATAATTTCGTATATTTGAAAATCACTCTGTAAATCATTCTATAGTCTTCTATTCTCTAGGTTAAATAATTCTGCATTGTTCATATCATTTCAGTAAAATAGGCTAAATCTCTGTAGCAACCAGTGACCAGAGAATACCTCTTCTTCATGTCTAATTTAATGTGAAGCCTAGAATACAACATATAAAAATAATTTTAAGTCCAGTTATATACTCAAATCAGAGCCATTTTTCTTTTTAGACATAGTAAATTTTCAATGTATCTTTTTAATTCTAAAGGAAGAAACAATCCCACCAATAATGAATAATACTCCTCAAATCAACCCTCTGAATAAGACATTTGCCTGTTCTTGAAAGTTTTAAATAGTATGGGTGAAGAATGATTTAAGGTATAACTAAGGGGAATGAAATAAAAGTTAGCAAAGGAAAACGTCACCATAAATCAGGGGAAATTGCTCATGGGAAATAACTCAATTACTAGACACTGCAGTTAACACTTATCCATGTGGACAAGAATATCTGGATATGGAAGAATGAACACTACATGCATTTCATTTTTCAAAGTAATTTTTTCTTTCAAATAAGATTTGAACCACATCATTCTCTAAAATTCTTTTAGCAAGAGACTCTAAACAAGTTATCAACCCAATTATTTGGGAAATCACTGAATGATCAGTAAATTTTAGAAATATAAACCCCCTTATTATTTTTGAAGTATTTATTATTTCTTTCTACCCAAATATGAAAGAAATTATATTTACCGTAGGTAACTTACAAAATCTCAAAAACTGTATAGTAAAGAAAACTGAAATCACCTATAATCTCAATACCCAGAGATAACTGTTCTTATGTTTTTGATTCTGTGTTTGACATATATCATGTAAATGCACCTTTTTAATCATAGACATATAAATATACTAACATTTATTTAATCATTCTCTTTTTGTTGAATATTCAGGTTGTTTAAATTTTTCATTATTATAATCAAAACAGTGATGAACATCGTTATAGGGTTTTTTTTGTGTGTGTGATCATCACTAAGTTGCAAAAATTAAAATAGTACCCAAAACACCTGTATACCCTTTACCCACATCCACCTATTGTTCAGGTTTTATTTATTCCATTTGCTTTATCATGTGTGCTTTTCCCCTACCTCTACATACACTAGGCAGATACACAGACACTTTTTTTTTTATGAACCAATTCAGAGTAAGTTATAGACATCATCATGGTTCTTCATCCCTAAATATGCCAGTATTTATTTCCTAAGAATGGGGATGTTCTCTTATTCTCACAGAATCAACTTTATAATTTATATATTGATATAATACTTGTATTTACCTAACATTCATATTCCAGTTTGTCAGCTGATCTAATAATGTCTTTTCTCTTCCAGTACCAGATCTAATTTGGGGGCAGACCCTTAAGTTAGTTGTCCTGTCTCCTGGGTTTCATTTAATCTGGAAAGTTTTCAAAATCTTTCTCCATCTTTTATAACACTGACATTTTTGAAGAATCCAGTCTTCCTACATTTTTTATTGATCCTCATTTTGATTAGACTGAAGTTATGCATTCTTGGCTGGAACACTGCATAGACGGTGATGTGCCCGTGCCCGTCTCAGAATATCACATCCAGAGGCACACTCTATGTCTATCTGTCCCTCCTTGATAATGTTAATTTTGATCATCTCGTCAAAGTATTGCCCCTTTTCAATATATAATTACTGTGATTTTTTTTCCTTCTTTGTAACTAATAAGAATACCATGCAAATATCCTTTTCCTTATCAAAATTATCCCCTAAATTTAGCATCCATTCATGATTCTTGCCTGATCTAATCTTTACCACAATGGTTACAAGATGATTTTCCAAATGCCAGCACTCCCTGCACATCTACCCATTTGCCCTTGGCTTTCTAATGCAAGCAAAAGCCATCTTTCCCTCTTCATTTATTTATCTATTTGTTATCAGTATAGAATCATGAATTTTTATTTTTTCCAAGGGTTTAATATTTATTACTGTGCTTATTTTGGTGTTCACATTGTCCCAGATTTGGCCAATGGGATACCCTTCAAGCTGGCTCTGTGTCCTTGTGACATGCCCAATCATTTTTTTTGAGCACTTTATTACTTTCTGGCATGACAAGATGTTCCAGGCTCACCTTGCTCCTAATCTGCTCCAGCCCTGGAATTAATTGTTTCTTCAAAGAGACCAGGATCCTTTTAGTAAGGAATGGTACTAGAGACCAAAATCTGGGCTCTAGGTGTGCTCACTGCTATTGGGGTTTCTTTGCTTTCAGCAGACAGTGCTAAGAAATATATGCACATATGTACTCATATACATACATGTGCTTACATCTACTCTTACACATATGCTTGCATATATTTACCTGTCTACACATATACATACATATATTAGAAACTACAAGTTCACATCAATACCTCCAATTTCAGTCCATCCTTGCAGAGTCATTCCTACCTTCCCCCGTTTCATACTTGTCTCTTCTTCCACAGTGGAAGCCACAGCTCCCCAAATCAACACATCAACACATTTACTCATGTGCTCAATCCTATAATACACCTAAAAGAGTTTCACTGTTTTGCCTATACCACCACAATCAACAGATCTACTAAATGTAGTTTAGGATTTGTTTGCAATTCTTCCCCTTACTCCACACCCCATCCGTCCCAAGGCTGATACCATATAATAAAATATTGTTTTCATAGGTTACTGTATTTAATTTCTTCTTTCTCCTTTTTTTCCCTCCGTCAGTGTAGTAAGACATCCATTTGAAATTCAGTTAAGTTCAGACAAATGGATTTTTGTTTTTAGACAAATTGGCAGGCATTTAGCAGTATTATGAGAATTAAGGACTGGGTTGAAAATGATAGAAAGTTTTCCTGCTTGTTGACAATTTTATTTTGGAGCCTCAAGCAGTTGGCAGAATTGAATGTACTGTAGCTTTATGACTCAGAAAGCTATCGTTCTCTCTAAACCATGATCAGCAGTGTAGAGATTCACCTCGTGACCAGCCTGTGTCACTATATCCACGAAGAAGATCCACTAAATGGCAGCTGCTCTTAGCTCTCCACTGCCACGTTAGGGCATGAAGGATACAAAGCATTAATTCAGAACAGCAGGCCTCAAGAACAGCATGAGATCTCATGCCTTTATTTCCCAGCAGCCCTCTTGTTCACACTGTGTTACTTGGTTAACAGGTGACTGACGGGTTCTCTGTGCAAAGTTGATATCAAAGAATTTTGATATCTTCATTTTGACCTGAAGCAACTAATGCTATGTGGTGGATATTTCATTAAATGGTTTTCTTTAACTCTTATGTGGTCTCCATAGTCTGTATTGACACGTTTAGTAACTTTGTTATGCTTATTTGATGAGTAACATACCTGTTCTCCTCTGTAGATGACATATTCAGCATATGCCAGCCCATTCACACTTGGTCTCCCAATAACTGAGTGATGTCCCGGAGGGGCATGAGCCATTTTCATGGTGCTGAATTGCAGAAAGGATTTTCCAAGGGTCACTCTACAGAAAAGCATTTGTCTAAAGAAAAAAGGAAAGCAATGCTTTGAAGGAAGCTTTAAATCTTAGAATGATATAACTGTTAGGTTTATTGATTTTTTAAAAAAATATTTAACACAAGGCAAGCTACTTTAAATGTCACTTTCAAACTTTTAAGTAGGAATGGAATGGGATTTGATATATTGATTTACTATAAACAGTGGGCTCAATAGTTAGTTACACTTAAAGTTTAAAGTAGTTTTGGTGTGGTTTAGGAATCAATCACAGAAAACACCTGGCAAGTTTTGACTAGTGGAAAAAGAGAAATAACAGCGAAAACTGAGTTCTTGTATAGATGGATACGAGGAAAGTGAAGAAAATAAGCAGATGGCAGCAGCATCTGAAATGAAGATTGGGTTTACTCATTATGAAGAAGTAAAAACTAGGGTGAGACAAATAACCACAAAAGCAGATCATATACAAAAATACTTAGCTAAAAAACGTATGGCTGGAAATTTTACTACCTGAGTGAAATATGAATTGGGGCAGATGTTAAATATTCTAGAGAAGAAAGGTTGATTGGGAAGAAAGTGTGTTAATAAACTAGGCATTGGCAAGCCACGGCCCAGGGGCCAAATCTACTCAGCCACCTGTTTTTGTAAATAAAATTTTATTGGAACAGAGCCACAAATTCATTTACATATTGTCTGTGGCTGTTCCTGCACTACAATGGCAGAGTTGTCACTGTAACAGGGATCACAGGACCTGCAAAGCCTAAAGTACTTATTATGTGGCCCCTTAAAGAAAAAGCTTACCATCCCTTAATATAAACAGTAAACATTTTAACTAATCAGGAAGATCAGTCACACTGTTAAATGTATATAGTTTGTTTTTAGTAATGGAGTATGATCTTTGCATTATGACTAGTCAGAGATATTACTCTGAGTCAATTAAAAATTGTGTCATACCCAGTCTAATTGGGTTCTGCGCAGGCTGGATTTTTTAGTTTGATGCTACTGATGACTCTCTGGGATGCTAGCTTGGTATCAATTGTATTCTTTTGTAGGTCCCAGAGGAAAGGTCTTTGATCTACACTAAAGGGAGGCTTTTTGAGCTCCATCCCCATATTGTGGCAACACTACAGTGTTGATGCACTCTTCCCACTCAACAGGCTGGGCCCATTGCCATGGCTACTCCCAATCCATATGTCACACAAAGCTTGACCCGACAGGCCCCGCCTCCTGCCTTCTGTTTCCTGCCCCAGGGCTTCCCTGTTGCTGTGGAGGCAGAAGATGCAGAACCTGCCCAGCCGGCCCATGAGGGTGCAGGATGCAAATGGGCAGGTGGAGAGCACCAACTCATGCCTGCCCACTGGCTTGCCTTGTGCACTGTGGCGTATTCTGCAGATGCAGCAGCCCAAAATGTGGAGTTACCAATGCTCTGTGGGAAAAATGCTGACCAGTACAAGACAGGAGCCAGCAGATACATTCATCTCTTCTCCCATGATGTACTGTTCTGAGATACAGTAGTTCACACAGCCTCTCTGAAGATGTCTCACGGACTGAGCAACCAACTACACTTGTTATGAAACCGGCCAGCTCACTGATGCACCTCACTGTCTTTGCTCTGCTTCGTTCTCCACCTCACTTCTTTTTGTGCCCTCATTCCTGCTTCTCTGGGATTGCACTTGCCAAGAAAGTGCTAGGACATAAGCTTTTGCTTCAGGCTCTGTTTTCTAGGAAATCCTGGCTAAGACGTAAACCTGTGTGTCTAACTTTAATGAATGACTGTTACTCCTCACCTAGGTTCACTTTTATTACTTTTTTGGTTTATTTTGTCTCCAGAGGAATTAGGTTTGAAGCAACAAAGAGAAACTTTTGCATGTTACATATTCTTGGGAATTTTTGTATGTTACTAACCACAGTAGCCATAATGGAAAGAAATTGTCTTCTGGACATATGGCATTCATCTTAGAAATACTGATGGCTGTAATTTTTTTCATAGTGTAACTGAGAGATAAGTTTTAAGGGCAACAGCTATGATGAATTTCAACCTTATATGAGTCTTTTTGAGGTTTTAACTGAATTACAAGATGTCATTAACTTGACTTTGCAAAAAATAACACATCTGGCTAATTTAAAGAGAAGTGTAATAAACTGCAATCTTTGTAAAGTACAATTCTTTTGTATTTTTTTCTGTTTGCAGGGAAGGGAATTTTTTTTCACTGACTTTAGAGAGAGTATACTATTATTCTTTCCAATTTCTGAGTTTTAAAATCCTATTTAAAAAGCTAATATTCATTTGTTTACTATTAATTACAAAGTTAATATTCTGAAGTTGGACTTTTCAAGGCCAGTTATATACCCTGACTTAAAACGTCACTAGCAACATCAGAAACACATTAAAGATTCTTGTTTATAGAAGTTGTGTGTCTTAGTTCAAATATGACTAGAGCTAGAGGTTCTTTGTTCTACAGAAATAATTCTCAACTTTTTCTTGTTCTGATTCTGAAGCAAGGAAAGTAAAGCCCAGGGAGAAAGCCAAGATGGGATTTCATTGTGACTGGCTGACATACGTCAGGTCTTTACCACCACTGGTATCAGCTCTGCTGTCACTGCTCCTATTAGAGCAGAAGCTGATCAGCTATTCCTACTCAACCCCAAACCTCTCTGATTCATTAAGAGTAAGACTGAGGATAACCTGTGGCTTCTACAGAGCCTGAGAAACTAATTTGGTTCATGACCTGAGGATAGCAATCATTTGACGAAAGGCAAGATGCTCACCTGTGACATATATAACATGACCGATCTTTGTGCGTGGGGCAGCCCGTTCCTCCTCCAATTCCATAAACATACTGGTTGCTTTTAGAGGAGTTTTCAGCAAAATAAATCCCGGCACCAAACATTCCTCCTATGTAAGCATGTCGCTCATCAAACCCTTTATGAATAATGGCATTAATGAAAGGAGAACCTAAAAATAGAAAGAAAGATTAGTTTTTGAACACTTTTCTAGAATCTCAATTACCTGCATACTATTTGCACTTGGCAGATTAAGTAACTAATAATGCATAAATGAAAAGTTTATTTTGTAAGATGGTCTATTATATATAAATTATTATTATATACTAGAATCTGATCAGAGACCCATAGGGTTCACCAAGCAAGTACGTTATACAGATTTTGCAGACAGCATGAGATTTTAGATAGCAAAGTACAATGTGGCTTTGAAAATACAGATTATTTTAGTCAATCTTACTTTAAGCAAAAATAGATAATCTGATAAGCTAAAACAATTATGCTAAACCACAATAGAAATACTGCAGTATCTAGATGGCTCAACTTGCAATTTAAGTTCTGAAACAATTCCAGATGAATCATTTTCATTGTATATGCTGTGTAAAGCTCATACTAATGTGTAATGCACTAGAAAGCTGGTACCAACATGTAATTAAAAAAAATCAAAACAAACCATTTTTAACACAACACTAATATAGTCAATAACATGGGCTTTTCAGTTTATTGGCATTTGCAGAAGCCCAGAGATGTCTATAATTACTGTCATGATACTCACCATGGAATAACATACGCTCATTGTGATGGTTATGATTCTCCTCAGACACTTCCTTTTGTCTGTGACAGAATCGCTCCCTCAACTTCTTGTTGACAACTTTTTGAATCTTTAAGGATGAGGAAGAAAGAAGCAAATAAGTGAAATGTATGTTAACTGGCAGTTTGATTTAAAATGAAAAGTATGTTTTCCCTTAGGAAGTTTCAATTTTTGTTTTTGTTTTGTTTGCTTAAAACATTATTTGAAAACAATGACATCGCCAGGTCAGCGTAATTCAGTAAATACTCTGGCTTTTAGTAACCTAATTTTCAGTTATGGTTTTTGTTTGTTATGCTGCACTAGACCTGGCTATACCTCAAAATCACCTGAGGAGTTAAAGGAAAAAGGTTATTCCTTGACGACTCCTCAGACTTACTAAATTTTAGGATATATGAGTCTATAAATCTGTATTTTTCAACTCCCTGGGTAATTCTGATGTGCACTGGTGTAACTTTCACAGTCTGTTACCCCAAAGGGTTAAACCAGTTCTCAATAGATTTTATTCATCTTCACGATGCCCCTTTGAAAAAAGCCTATAGCAGTCACCTACACAATATTATAAATTAAGATACTAAGATTAAGAGATATATATACATTCTGATATAATTACTGACTCAATCAGATTGGAAATCCAGGCTTTTAATGCTACTTTAAAATGGTGACAACAAAAATTCCTGTCAGCTATGGTCTGCATTTGTGGATGAGCTGGGAGTCTCATCACCACATCTGCGTCACCAAGACCAGCTGATCTAGCCTTCTCTTTGTAGCTCTGGTGCTTCCTGGGTGTCTCTGTTTCTAGGGAAGTGTGGTCTCGAGGGGTTAGATTATGCTGGAGTGAGGAGGATGACACCTGACTGCACACAACAAATGACTGATTATCTTTGACAGTTTAAATATATGACTTAAAAAAATTTGTTTTCATTGTCTATATCTGATTTTCAGGCAAGTCCTGTACTCCAATTTTCACTCTAAAATTTTAAAAACTTACTCGAATGACATTGTATCTGTTGAAGATGCCGCCAGCATTACCACCATCTCTGTGTTCTCGAATTGTACTTTGCATCTATAGAATAAAATAAAGCAACTAATTTTCTGAACATATGCCAGTGTATAATTCTAAAGACATTCCTTCTGTTAGTCTCAACATTTCAATTCTACTATGTTGCTTCACTGACGAGTGTAAGACTCAGCGTTTATAAATAAATGGGAGCTCATTATAGACTGACCGACAAGTTTAGTGGGTAAGTATTTCTGGTGAGAAAATAGTCACAGACATAAATATAAAGCTTCTACATTTTCTTTTTATTTTCTAATAAAAGCTTTGAAATATTTTTCTGTAAACAGAGTGGGAAAACATAGAAATAAAATATTACATTAAGTCATCCACATTACTATTTTATGTTATTGAGAATGAGAAGTAACATTGTGATTAAGTCAAAGTAAAACTCCTCACATTCAATTAATGCCCCATCGAACAAATGTTAAAAATAGGCATAAAGAATTTTTTTTTTGGTAAGGAAGATTAGCCCTGAGCTAACATCTGTTGCCAATCCTCCTCTTTTTGCTGAGGAAGACTGGCCCTGGGCTAACATGCATGCCCATCTTCCTCTACTTTATATGTGGGACACCTGCCGCAGCATGGCTTGATAAGTGGTGCATAGTTCTGTGCCTGGAATCCAAACCTGCAAACCCCAGGCCACCAAAGTAGAGCGCGTGAACTTAACCATTACACCACCGGGCCAGACCCAGCATAGAGAATTTTTAAAAACCAAAAATTTTTGTTTACTAGGTGAAACAATTCATATTATCTCTTTAATTTGGGATCTTAAAGTATATCTGCACAGACCAGGGGAAGTTAAATATAACATATAACTAAGTAGAGTCACCTTCTTCTGAACACTACTCATCCTTCTTCCACTCTCCAAATTAAGAAGTATTATGGAAAAGTAAAATATTTTAAAGACTTAAATTTCTCACAAAACTGACTCAAAGAGTCAATTATCTCACCATTCCATTTATGAAGTTATTCACCACATTTTTGACATTATTACCAGAATTTACTAATTATCAGGAGAATAATTAGGCAATAAAACACTAGAAGATATGATGCTTTCTTGATAACCTGGCTAAGTATGAGCTGAAATACTCCCCTGAGATAATGGTCCTGCGTTCCCAGGATGGGGATAATATGAGCACTAATTAAAAAGTGGAAAAGAAACAAAAATATAAGCATGCCTTTCTCTGCAAAATAATGGAATTAGTTAAGTAGCTTATTTATTAAGATGGTGCCATTAGGCACTCGTCTCTTATGCATAAGATGTGAGGCATAAGCCATCAGCAGAGAGGCCATTGAAGGTATCCGTCTACCGGGAGGGTCACACAAACAGCCTCACTGAGGTGCTTTCGAATAACATGACCAGACAAACGAAAGGAGACTCCTATTATGAAGCAGATTTCATAAGCATACTTGAAAATTAGGCAGATTTTCACTCCATATCATTCTTAGGTAGCATTTAACAACATAAGAAAATAGTTCTAATAGGGTCCTTATTTGCATGAGTTTCAATAAAGTTTCCAGAATAAAAAGATGGATCTGGCCCACCCAATGGAAACCTGAGGCTCATGATGTAAAAGCAATGTGGCATAGTTCTAATCCACAGTCCTATTTTAATTTTGGCAATGTTCCACCACATGGGTAAAGGACAGAATAACAGATAGGGAAATGACCATAAGTCAACATGAGACAAGCTTACCTCTCCTGGAAAAATAGGTTGAACCACAGATTTCAGGAAAAGGTAACTAAAAATTCTGATGTACATTACCTCTTCTTCTACCGACTGATATTCCTTATCTTCTGGAGCAAGATCCAGCAAAATAGTTCCCTGATTAACACAGTGAAAAGTCAAATAAGGATTGGTGCCTGTAGGAAAGAAATATTAATGTATTAAAAAAAGTCCACATTACCCAGGCTCTATTTTAGGGAAAACTTTGTCATAAATAATTGATATTTTGGAACAAGTTTTAAACTATTTGTAATGTGAACCTAATATATAAGGTTATATTAAACAAGTACATCCAAAGACAAGAGAAGTAATGGAGACATGTTTGGGGATCAATTTTATCTGTTCTTACAGAGTTCCCTGTACACACAGCAGGGCTCAACAATTATTTGTTGAACTGAACTCTATCATGAACACACATGAAGCTCTGTCTGATACAAAAGAGAAACACACACTGTAATTACAATGTAGTCAGCTCTAAAAATAAGAACTATTCTCTAAAAACTCTGTGAGATGGCTTGAAATGGTCACTTATAATAAGTTTAAAATACATTACTCTTGTTAATGTCACTATTCCTGTTAATTTAATACAGATAAAGAAGCAAGATTCAAGCTCAAAACCTCCTAACATTTAGTTTCACATCCCTTTTGCAATTTTATTAGCTCTGCAGATTGACTAATTCAAGTAGTTTCCTTTCTCTCCCCTTGCTCTTCTCTAGTGAAAGCACTTCTAACAAATAGAGAATTGATAAGCACAGAGGCACACAAAGGAGAAAGATAGGAGGCTTGTAACAGCAAAGTACAACAGAAAAAGACTGGGCTGACCATTGTGTGGGAGGGAGAAAGATTCAAGATGAGGTAAGAGAGAAAAGTCAGATTATGAAAAGCCACGTTAGGAATGCCTGATTTTATCCTAAAAGCAACAGGATTCTACTGGAGGGTTTTAAGCAATGGAATGATATAATCACATAGTCATTTTGAAAAGTCTTCTGGTTATAGTGTAGGGCAGGTACTGGAGGAAGGCAAAGGTGAAGGTCAGAGGTAAGCGGGAAGGTGGTTGTGACAGTCCAGGAGAGAGATGCTGGTGACTTGGAACAGCTGACAGCAGTGAGAAAGGACAGAAATATAGACTACAGAGATATTTAAGCTATAAAGTTCGGGGAGAGAGGAAAGAAGGACTCAGATTTCTAGCCAGAGCAACTGAGGGAGAGTGATGCTAGCAACGAGATGGGAAGGCAGGAGGTGCTGCTCCAGTCGAGCATGTGAGCTCTGGGGTCAGACCACCTGAGTTCAAATGCGAGCCCTCACACTTACCATGTACCACTAATTTCTGAAATTCATTTTTCTCTGAACAGCTTACCTTGTTGCCCACCTAAGAGTCTTTCCACTCCTTTGATTAATTTGTGGCGGTGTCCATATGCATTAATGCCTATTTCTTTCAACTCTTCATGACCCATATCAGCCAACACATCTAGTGTAATCTGAAAAATGATACCAAATTAATTGCTAAATCTTTAACAGTTCCTCGGATAACGAAAACCCTTCCATGTCTTCAATGCTGTAATACCCATTCAAATTAAGAAAATTCTTTTGTTTCCTTTATATGCATGAACTTACAGTCTTCTTAAAGTTATCTTGATTATCTTGCCAGCTTTTTGCTCACTTGAAATACTCTTTAATTTGCTTTTAGTAGATGGAGAATTAAAATGGGAGAAACAATGCTATAGAAATATAAAATGATCACTGCTATATTTCCTTTTCATTATTTAATTCTACCACCTTTTGCTTGCCTCAAGATATAAGAGGGTACAACCAGTAGCTTGAAAATGGGGAAATACCAAATCCCAGGATCCAGCAGGGAGCAGAGACGAATGGTAAGGGAAAGGACCAGGTGTTCAGCACAATGGAACAGAATGTGGCAAAAGCAGTAAGCAGTTTTAGCTAAGCAGGATTTATATAAAGATAAGGAAGAACTTCCCAGTACTACTAAGAAATATTCAAGCATGGAAAAGCCTTCCTTAGAAAGTAGTGAGATTTATGCCACAAGTATTTAGTTAGATTACAGACCATTTTATATAGAAGCTATAAAAAGAACTCCAATTTGGAGAAGAAAAGAGTAGGTGGTTTTTAAGTTCTCTTATAAACTCTCAGATTTAACAATCCTTGAAGCCTAACATATATTCTATTTTTGTATAAAATAGTGGTTTTAATTTTTGGTTATTCTTCCCTGTAGATGGATATAGTTACTTAGCTACCACCATGACTCAAAATTATCTAAGTCCTTTGTTGACTAAAAGAAAACTGTGACTCTACCACCACCCAGTGGCAGTGTTCTGAATAAAGAGGGTGAAATCGGGTGGCCACATTTCTTGAGGGCTGATCATGCAGTTTTCCAGCTCAGAGGAAGCTGGCCCTGTAACAATCCAAATACTACTCCATAAGATCAGCCTTTGATTTTCTCTTTCCTTGGAAAACTGAGAAATTCTTTTATAGACACCTTTCTTCCACTCAAATAAGATACTTTTTTCTATCCATAGCTTCTAGACCTTTATACTTGCATATAACATTTAAAAAAAACTGACAAATTAGGTCTGGAGCTCTGCTGATTTTTACTGTCAGAACGAAATATTATATAATATTTAAGTCCGATCTTCTCAATGCAACAAGCATACATCACTCGTTCTTTGGAAATAATTTACTATATTGCTCCTAAGTGGCCATTTAAGAAATAATTGCTCCATTACACAAAATGGGCAATTCACTTCCAATCACTCAAAGGAAATTTTCAGCAGAGCTTTATAAAAAGCAACAATTCTGAAATATACATCTTTGAGACAGAATAGTTCACAAAATAATAAGAGCCTTTACATTTTTAAGAAATGTGTAACTTGGAAACCATGTACAGGGTTTACAACATTATTGATAGGCCACTTTCTTCCTTCTAAATATTCTACACTTCAGTTTAAATAAGATTGACATAAAAACAGGATCTCATATCTATGTGGTAGCTTCAATTCAAAAAATTCTTAAGCTTTTCTGAATTGATACATATAGTGTACACCTGGAAGAAACAGAAACCAGGCCAGCAAAACACAGTATTCTCTACAAGTTTTTAGGGAAGACATGGAGAACGCTTAGTGTATTTGTTCATTACATAGCCCCAATCATGAGATGAGTACCTCATTTAATCCTCACAATGACCCATGAAGTACTAGCAAGACCTTATGACGAAAGTGAGGCTCAGAGAAGTCATAAAAACAGTGCACAGAAGAGCTGAGATGCACTGCCACATCTGTCTTTCCCTTGGCTCATGTTTCTCAAAAGGATGACTAGAGAGCTAAAATAACTAAACATTTAGTTGCTTTGAGTTACATGGCGCCCAATTTGTCCCCATATTTATCAGGTAGTGGCCACTGGAAAACCCTAAATGATAAGCTAAGGAATTTAGATTAATGTTCATTTGTTCATTCATTTATATGTAATAAGTTTAATTAGTATCTTCTATATACTAGATATTTCCAAAAAAGGAACTAATTAAACATTTCATTTAATTCTAAAACAACCCACTATTGCTCAGAAAGTTAAATAACTGGTCCAAAATGGTAGTAAAAGAGTGGGGCCAGGAAATGAACAGAGTACTACCACCAGAGTTCATGCTATTTCCTCTTCCAAGGAGATAAAAAGTAAACACAAAAATATGGTAAAGGTTGGTAAATTTAGGGGGAATCTCTGTGGGAACTCTTAGGAAGGTTAACAAGTTGATTGAGGCTGTAAGTACTGCTGGGAAGGAAGGAAGAAACAGGAAGGAGATCAAGAAAGGTTCTTAGAAGAAGGTAATAATTCAGCTAAGAAGCAAGAGTTAATCAGGCAGAGGAAGAAGGGAAAGATGTTTAAGACAAAGGGAATAGCACATGCAAAAGGAAAATTAAGTAAGAGAATACAGAACATTTGAGAGACTAAGTACTGAAGTTCACAATGGTTATAGAGTACACTGAATATACGGGAATAAAAGACGAGATGGACAGAGCAGCAGGCACAGAGCAGATCTTAACAGGCTTTACATATCAAGTTAAGACAGTATCCAATGGATCCTAGGAAGCCTTTTCAGCAGAGTAATACAATCAAAGTTGTATTTCAGGAGGGGAATGGTGGCATTATGAAGGGCAGATCTGGAACAAGATGAAGATGGAGTGGGGCAGAAGAGGTGAATCAGAGAGCAATTTCAAAGGGAGATACAGGGACTGGTAAATAGAAATGATTAAGGGTAAAAAAAGGATGGGAGTAAACATTATTCCAAAATTCTGAAGCTGAGTAAATATGATTTATTGTATCAATAAAAGAAATGAAATACCTGGAAATAAAGTAGGTTATCTGGATTTTAGACATGTTGCTCCAAGATTCAGGGCTTATTTTCTACTGCTAGAAAATATTTCTCTGAAAATTATCTTTAAATTGACTCACTTAAAAAAAAATCTTAACTTCATTTTTTTTTTTTTGTGGGGAAGACCAGCCCTGAGCTAACATCTGTTGCCAATCCTCCTCTTTTTGCTGAGGAAGACTGGCCCTGGGCTAACATCTGTGCCCATCTTCCCCCACTTTATATGGGACGCCGCCACGGCAGGGCTGACAAGTAGTGCGTCGGCGGGTGCCCGGGATCCGAACTTGCGAACCCCGGGCTGCCAAGCGTGAACTAAACCGCTGCGCCACCGGGCAGCCCCAAATCTTAACTTCATTTTATCCAGGAAATCGCAAGTTCGTTGGGCTAGTTATTTATATCTAGCACACATTAAAATCAAATAACCTTTAAAATAAAGATTAATTAAAATAAAGACTATCCATGTATCAGCTAAATCATCTTGCATATAAAGCAAATGTCACTTCAAGAATGTTACTTCAAGAAGGGCTGCCTCTTATTTCTAAAATTTATTCCTTTTATCTGGAGTAGAGAGAGAAAAATTAAAGTTTTAATGAAAAAAGCCTTTCTTTTACTTGGGATTAAGGGTTGCAGGCTACAGTAACAGTTATTAGAACTAATTTTATAATCTTGTTTGCAATGAATTTACTTGAGTCCATGCCTTTGTCTTTAAGAATTTGAAATAAAAATTTATATGGTCACTTTTCATGAAAATATATAGGTTGATCATACATATGTTCATAAGGAGTCTTCCAAGTCACAGCATTTATGTTTCTAATTGCAATGTAAATCAAATCGGTCTTTCCCGTAAAAAAAATGTTCTAGTCAGAAAGCTACACTATAAAGGGCCAAAGTGACACTGGTACTATATTTAATTAGCTATAAAGAAAACAAGTATATATATTTTAATATAGAACTTGGCAAAGTATACATGTCAAACAAGTCAAGTTAGTTAAGAGATTTCTGAAAGAATAACTGTGAAGATAAGAAGTGAGGCTCTGATGCTCTGAAGGAAGTTTTCCTGGGACCAGAAATAAAATAACTATATTCCCCACTCCATTGGGAGAGAAATATCCATGAGTAAAAACAGAAACCATAAGATATTATGTGTCAAAGTATCCTAGGAAACAGAATGACTCGCTGGCTTAAGCTAAACAGACATGAATTAAATGAATACAATGCATGAACCCTCACTACACAAATATCCTGACCACCGTCACATATTACTGGCCTGATATAGAATGTTAATAGGAGAAAATTCTATGGGCAAGTTATGGAAAGGGTTACAGAATTTATTACTCAATAGCTGAAGGCTAGTCAAGTAACACTTGCAGAAAGAATAAAAATTAATTTGATTGCTTGACACTGGGCCAGAAGACAGTCAAACACACAGTTCAATACAAAGAAAGGTAATCTCATTCGTCTGGAGGAAAGGAACTGTGTAGGTAATATACATTAAATGGAATAGTCAACATATTGATCAAAAAGAGGGATACAGAAATAATTCTGGCAAAAAGAAAATCAATGGAACCATTCACTCAGAACAAAACTGCAGTGAAAAAGATAACAATGAAACCAGGATAAGCTGTCAAAAGGACTGACTGTAAGCCTAAACTATTAAAATGAGAGAACTATGCCACAGGAAATCAGTTACTGAAAAATGTAAGCTAAAAAAGAAGAAAAATAAATTTATGATGCAAACTATCTGAAAGAGTAGAAACCGAAGTCCTTTGAAAAACTTTCAACAGTCAATTGGAGTTATTTGCTTGAATTAGGGTCTTAAAGATGTGTGAAATTTTAAAGATGTGTGAAGTTATTCTGAATATGATTTGGGAAGAAGGGATATGGCTGGCATATGGCTGTAGCAGAGAATAATGCTTTTAAAACAGCTTTAATATCTTCAGGCAGGGAAGTAGGCAAAAAGATTCTTAGTGTTTAGGATATTCTCATAAGAAATCTCCAAACCAGAGGCTGAATCAATGATAGGTGAAGCTTAAAGGAAAGGACATGATTCTAGCAGTCTATAAAGTCCTCATCACCAGAAGCGAAGACACATCTGATGCTTCATTAAAGCATATTTTAAAAACTGGCACAGAAGCACAGTATGACTGGGAATTTTATCTGGATATTTGAAGGTATTCTTATATTTTACAGATAAGGGAAGTGATAGCTTAAATGCCTTAACCAATGTTACACAGCTAATAAGGAGGAAATAATCAGAATCAAGGTCTTCTTTTAATCCAGTGTTATTTCCACTCCACTGTTTTGATCATTAAGAGCATTAAAGATGAACTACAATAAATAATATAAAGAAATTTAGCTAAAAAAAAAAACAATAAGAAAAGACATTAGAAAATCCTAACAGTATAACTGATATGAAAAAGACCTGGGGTTTTTAATGAACTCCAAACCGACTATAAACCTACAAAGAAACCAGAATGGGGCAAAGAGGCCAGTGAAGAATTTGGAAACTATATCCATATAAAGAATAATTGAGAAAAACAAAGTATATTTATCCTAAAATAGGAGGAACTTTGTAGGAGTGGGTGGTTGGAAGGGTAAGTCCATGATAAGTTGACACAGTCTTAGAATTTTATGAAGGGCCGTATTATGTTGTAGTAAGCTGAATGGTGGCCCTCAAAAAGATATGTCCATGGTCTAACGCCCAGAACTTGTGAAGGACCTTATTTGGAAACTGTTTTTGACATCTTTGTAGATGTAATTAAGTTAAGGATCTTGAGATGAGATCATCTAGGACTATACCGGTAGGTCTTCAATTCAAAGCAAATGTCCTTATAAAAGACACACGGAAGAGAACATAGACACAGAGAAGGCAAGGTGAAGATGGAAGCAGAGATTGGAGTGATGTGGTCACAACCAAAGGAGTCTAGAAGCTAGCAGAGGCATGGAACAGATTCTCCCCTAGAGCCTCTGTAGGGAGTGCAGCCCTGCCGACACCTTGATTATTATTATTATTATTATTATTATTATTATTATTATTATTATTATTATTTGGTGATGAAGATTGGCCTTGAGCTAACATCTGTTGCCAATCCTCCTCTACTTTTTGGGACGCCACCACAGTACGGCTTGATGAGTGGTGTGCAGGTCCATGCCTGGGATCTGAACCCACAAACCCCGGGCTGCTGAAGCAGAGCACATGACCCCAACCACTATGCCACTGGGCCAGCCCCACTGACACCTTGATTTTGAACTTCAGGTCTCCAAAACTGTGAGGGAATAAATTTGTTGCTGAAGCCACCAAGTTCGTGGTAATTTGTTATGGCAGCTCTATGAAACGCATACATATGTAGACTAGAGATTAGATTTCTGTGCAAAACAGGATAAATGTAAACATAAGATCAATGGATTATACATGGGGGCAGATTTGGGCACACTTTAAATTACAAGCATTTTATTATACAGGCCGTAATTGTAACAAGTTATCTTCCCAAGTGGATGTTAAAAGGGTGATTCCTAAATCTGGGAGAATGGCTTAACTATCTCTAAAGACCTTTTCCATTCTAAGATTCTATGTATATCAATAAGTCAATTTAAACTCATTATTATTATTCAACATTTAACACTGACTATGGTAATAAAAGCATACAGTAATAAGTTAAAAACTCATTATCCTGTATAAAAACATAATGACAAACAGGAGAATCTTAGTGCATAAACACCCTAATGATGACTTCATGCTAAGATCTACAGACATTTAAGATGTATCCGAAAAAAGGATAGGTCTATGAATGTATGGCCAAGTTTTGGTTCAACATTATTTTAGACTCCAACTGGACAACAGAAACTTCATACAGGGGCAATTTTAAAAAGGTACACTTGTCCAAGAATTACTTTGCTTTCCAATTTAATGGACAATTGCTTTGTGAAGATTTTGCTAAATAGTTAATATAAAAATGTCTCATTGGTTTTAAGTGGAGTCTAGTCACATCAGTAATAAAAGGAGATGACTAAGTGTCAATACATTTTGGAAACAAAATAATGAAGGAATATTTTGAAAATATTCTTTTAAGGTGGTTTCACGGCCTAAGTTCTAACATGTAATAAATCATATAGAGCCAGATTGCTTATAAAGATATAAAAAACAACAATTAAAGACTCCCATCATCTGTCAGGCAATTTTAGGAAGAAGTCTACAATACTGGGTTTCCTTGGCTTCTTTAGAAATTTGTCGTGAGTTTTAAAAAAGCAGTTAAGAAGCAAAAAAGAAACGAGTAGCAATTAATAACTCTTAATATTTAATTTAAAAGACTCAACTATATATAAGAGAGCTTACCTGTTCTGTTTCAAAGATGTCCCGAAGATGTTCAAGACCCAGGCTTTTGAGGAATTGGCTGATATTCATGTCAAGACCCGCAACTAAAACAGACGTATATTAAAGTTTCTCAGAAAGAATTTCATCAATCTAAAGGAAGTTCCAGTATTCATTTAAAGCCATGGCTCTCTGACACCCTTGGCTGTGCAGATGATTTTACAACAGCATAAAATAATCCAGAACACAGAAATTTCATTCGGACACTTCAAGTTATCTCTGAATTTGGTTGAGAAGTTAAAAGCAGAGTGTATTTTTATCTTCATCAAATCAGCAGTATTTACATTAATCTTAATATTACAGAGCATAATCTAATGCTTTTAGTAAAATATTTAATGGTGGATTTAAAAATCCAAATTTACCAGCTATTTGTTTAGTTTTCATTCCACATAGAATCTCTCAGTTTTTTTCTGACATATTTCAGTAATAAGACTCAATCAGTAGTTCAATAAGATACTGTGGTTGGAAACAGACGTACTGGCATATACATAAGTAAGAAGAATGTACACACTAAGGAACTTATTCTGTGAAGACATATTTCTTATAAGCTGTTATGTATATGAAAATTTACAGACAGGATGTTCAATAATTACCAACAGAAAAAACTGAATCTGTTAATTTAAAAAAACAAAAGACAAAAACCAAATAAGCATTCCCAGGGTATACTTGCCTTCTCCTTCCTTCCTGTCTGTGCCCGCTGCACCATCCCCGGTGTTGGACGCTCCTCCTACTGCCAGTTCTGCTAAGGGGCCGGTGAGGTTATCTATGCTGCTGGCGGCGGACAGGCAGGAGGGGGTGGATGCTGGTGAGATCAGAGAGGCACTCACCACAGTAGCCTGAGGTTTCAAACAGGTGGGTAAGGCCTCTGGGGGCATGGCATCTATCAGCAAAGCTCTGATATCGTCAGCCTAAAAATAGTAATACAAAAAACCCACAAAAATATTACATTTTAAAATGGTACGTTTTTCACTAAGGACCAAATACTTTGTGAATTTTTTCTTTAATGAATGCCTCATTATTCCCTATTGATTTTTGATCATTCCTTCTTCTTTCCTTCTCCAATCCACAGCTCCAAAGAGTCCCTGCAGTTTCAGTAGGTAGAACTGGAGAAACTACATATACTTCATCTTTTGAAGATCTAATGTACAGCTTGGTGACGATAGTTAATAATACTGTGTTATATACTTGAAATTTGCTGAGGTGTTTTTGCCACACACAAAAAAGTTAACTTTGAAAAAAAATGAAGAATGTGGACTATGTTGACTCCTGGAAACGCTTTCTTAACACTAAGTGAAAAGTGTGCACACAATTGTTCATACTGATTACACATATATTTAAAGAATATGTAGGTTAATAAAGATTTGAACCGAGTTAGAAAAGTAAAATATTTCATCTTTCATTTATTTAAAAAAAGCACATTTCAGAGTGTTGATTCTCAGTCTCTTCTTTAGAAGGAGTTTCCATATTTACTATGTTTTGTTTATGTTTAAACAACTACAATAATTTTTGTTCAGTTATTTAGTGCACACTTAATAATTTAATGTACAATTAAAATCTGGTGAAATTTTAAAGGGACAGCACTTTAATTTGGCTAACTTATTCATGAACTTTACAGTTTGTTAGGCATAACTGCTGTTAGAGGATGTGGGAGATAGGCTCCAAAGACAGCCAGCCATTAATTCCCTCCTCCGTGTATATGCATGCCACCCCTCCCAACAAGAGGTGGTATCTATTTTCCTTCCCTGGAATCTGAGTTGTCCCACGAATGCAGAGGAAGTGATGTTCTGAGGCTTTTGAGACAGGCTTTAAAAGAACTGGCAGCTTCACTTTTTCTCTCTTAGAAGACATCCTCCGTGCTGTGAAGAAGTTTGAGCTGGACTACTGAGTGATGACAAACTACGTGAGAGAGGCCCTGGAGGATGAACGGCCATCCTAGATGCTGCAGCCTCAGCTGAGCTCCTAGCTGAAGGCAGCTGCACAAACAGCAGAACTGCCTAGCTGAGCCCAGTCAACCCACAGAACTGTCAGAAATAATAAATAATTGTATAAGCCACTCCCTTGGTTTTGGTTAAGTTACTAAGTGTTTTGAAATCGTTTGCTACTTAGCAATAGATATATGAAACAGAATGTGGCTTGGAAAAGTATTTCTAGTTTAAAGAATTATAAATAATTGTGACCATACAGTAACTCCCTGATTTTCAAGAAGTTCAGGGAAGATAATGCTGTTGTTTAATTTTGTAGTTAATATTTAATAATTTTGTAGTTAATTTTGAGTTAAAATTTAATTCTTTGTTTTGAAAATATTTCTACAGTATATTAATTTCCTTTCCATCTTCAGGATAATAATATACTGACCAGAAGTTATTTTTTCTTTGACTGTCTCATAGCCTCAGGAAAATTAACGTGAACATCAGTTGCTCTAGAATAATATGTCAAATAATGTTGAATGTGTAAAGATACTTTATTAACTGTAATTCTTTGAGGATACACTCTAGATATGTGTTTTTCTATGATTCCTGTTTTCCCTCCAAGTGAAGTATGGAAAAAAGAATTAAGTTAACTTACTGCTTAGTTTGCCTTAACAGAGTTTTAAATTATATAAAAAATGAGAAGTTAAAAAATGTCAGAAGCAAGGAAATTTGTTATTCTAAGAGACATATGCACTGTTAAAGGTAAACTTGCTAAGTCTTGGAATTTAATGCCATCTCTGAAAGTACAAAAAGTGATACTGAATATTCTGAACTGAGAACTTACTGTTGCCAGATCTAAAGGTGTCTGACCTTCTTGGTTCTTCATCGTTGGATCTGCACCATGCGCTAGGAGTAGGGCACATAACTGCGTCCTTCCTTTCTGGGCTGCTTCATGAAGAGGAGTAAATGCCCACTTGTCTGTTGCATTTACACAGGTGTTGTATTTTATCAATAATGCTGCTATGTCCACATGCTGAAGAAAAACAAAAGGATGTGAAGAGTTAAGAATGAGATCATCTGGTAAAGCTCCATCAGGTACTCGTTTTTATTTAATATTTCATTACCTCTATATCTGTATTCTTATCCTTAAGAGAAGTTTATTCTATTAAAAAAATATTATCCCACCCCTCTACCTGTATTTTGGACTCCATCTTTTCTTACCACCTCCTCTAAACTCTCAAATCCACAATTATTCTTTATCCTGTAATTCTTCACAGGCACTTTGAAAATTTTTTATTCAGCCTTCTAACATATTCAGGTCCAACTTAAATCAAACACATACAATGAAACTATTACCTGACTCCAGGTCTCCTATTAATGGTCTAATCTGTCTGCCAAACTTTTCCAACAAGCATTCTATACTCACTGCTTCTCTTATCTTCCCATGTCTCTTCTAACACATTGCAATCTGATTTATTGAAACACCCATCTCAAAGATTCTCAACGTCTTCCTACAGCCTTTGGGAAACTAACATAACACAACAAAATAATATTTTACAAAAATTAGTCTGTCATGTCCAAAATGACCTAGGGGGTGGAGGGAATGTCAGCAGCAGACACATTAACTAATAACCTGGGCGTGAGGTGATGAGATCCTGAACTGTGATGGTTAGAAAAAATTAACTACAAAGGAAGAGAGAGAAAGAAAAGTCCAAGATGATGACCTTTTCAAAAAAAATTGGTCTAGAAGATCAAAAAGCAAATGTGAAACCATTAACAGAAATTGAGTAGCAAAAGTTTAAGTAGGAATGAAACCATAAGAAAGATAAGGTTCACTTGGGGTATTCGGGGTATGTAGCTTTTGAGATAAAATATCAAAGGAATGATGTTCTGTAAATGGTCTGACAAAAGGTCAGAGCACAGATAAGAGGGCCTCATTTATTTATTCACTTTCTCTCTCCCACTCACCCACCAACCAAACATTTGCTGAATACCTACTAAGTGCTAGCCTGGGGTAGGGACTCTAGGGGATTACAAAACGGAATATTGAGTGGATAGCTGTAGCTACTTGATAAACAAGCTCACTAAGAAAAGGAATACAGAAAGCTAATTACAAGGGGGATAAAGCCTTAAGAACAGCAGTATTTTGGGAAAGGAGAATGGAAGCAGAGTCCTCAGATGGGGAAAAAGGGGCAATAAGAACTGAAGAAGACTAATAAAGGGGCAGGACGATGAAAGACAATGCAGAAGAAACCTTCACAGAGAGCAGCTTCTCTCAAATAATAAGTTCTATTTAACAAAAGCCTTCAGCTTCTTCCCCAAAGTCCTTATAAAATAAGCTTAAGACAGTTGATTATGCAAAGATAATACTGATTCAATGATTAGGCTTTTGAGAATATTAAAAATAATTTTATTTTTATAAACACATTCAGAGATGCTAGTTTGGTTATTAGTAAAGTATTTCTGAAATCCATTTCAACTCCAACATTCTACAACTTTGTGCGACTGGCACACTGTGTTCCTTATGGATACATTTCCTGGCATAACTTGATCACTTTTGATAATTAACTCAGAAGCACATTATCTGTTCAGAATGGATTTCTAACTTTTGCTGTTGCTCAACTGCAATATATTGTGTTATCTGAAGCTGACTTTCATGAAATGGGAAGATAAAGACAGAAATATCCCAAGATGGGATTTAGTGCATGTTTTTTTCTTCACATCTTCCTTAAGATAGTCTTTGCTTTCTTGAAGACACTCATTTCAAAAAGAACAGGCACTTTTTCTGAGGTAGTAGTAAAGATTTTTTTAATATATAAAAATATTTATTAATTTTAGGAAAAGTAATTTCAGAAAACAAAGAGAAGAAAATTTATTAGAAAAATACAAATCAGACAACTTCTAAGAAAGCTTCCACACTTGCTCTGACAATATAAAGACAAAAAGTAGAAGACAAATAAAAAGTATAATCACACTAGGGCTTCTGATAACAGGCTACTTTTTGTGTTCTTTTTGGGATTATGAATGATATACCATCATTATAAAGTTGATTCTCACACAAAAGATAAAAATAGGTACCATCTGTGGTACTATCAAAATCACTTAAAACAAAACAAAGCTCAGTAATTTATCTCCCTTATTCAAAAGACATATGTTGAAAAGGATAGCTATTTTTGTTCAGTTAACCCAAAAGGCATGGAATAATCTCAAACTTCTCCCCAGTAAGGTTACAGGCTATTTACATTGTGTTTCTGATGATTAATTTTATTCTACTGCTATGTGTACTGGTAGAATAATATAATCTGGTAGACTAATTTGCAAAGGCTTCCAAAATTAGATAGACCAAGGAAAATTATGTGTGTGTGTGTGAATGAATTGCATATATGGTGTGTATTATTAAACTTTCTTTCTGTTGAATTATAATTATAGTTCATGCTTGGAGAAGCCAATTACATACTTGTTCAATTTGCTGACAAACATGTGAAAGAGCAATAAACAGGAAGAAGTGCATTACTACCCAAGTAGCCTAAAAACACAATTCTTAATTCTTTTAAATAACTATACCACTGGGGCAAAAAATAGTAACTGAAATTTTAAGGCTGACAAATGGAATAAATAAGCCACAGCTCAGTTCTGTACAATATGTAAGAACAAAGTACTCAACTGGAAGGTGTAGAAAAGGAGAGGAACTCTGTCAGAATGTTTCCAGGAAAAAGAGTTTAATATGATTTCAGAATCCAGCTACAACACAAAATGCTTTCAACAACAAATACAACATAAAAAGCCTGCGAGGGCCTTAATTTAATTTAAGAAAAGTGGGAAGTAGGAAGAGAAACGTGCTTAAGCTCCAGTTAGAGCCATTTTATTTAATTCTACAGAGGCTTTCTTACAATGATGTCATGAAATCCCCCCAATATTATACATTTTAGAGAAAGCACTGAAAAATGCAAAAGTTGAGAGAGAAAATCAGCAAACTGATTTAGTCTTATGAGATAATAGAAAATTACATGCTTTGTGGTAAATAAGTATCAATGCTTTATATTTACTGACTATGAGAAAAATGAACTGTCTTATGTAAAGGTATATTCAAAAATAACATAAGGCATTATAATATAAAAACACTACAGGATAAGGCACATTACCATTAAAATAAACTCTCATGAAATCTGTAACTTTTATTTAAACTTAAACTATGTGTTTGTTTCTCCATTTGGAAAAACTGAGCCAGCAAGTTCTTTCTATATAAAAAGGCCCAAACATACACAGACAGCAGACTGAGCTCTCTAGAGGAAAAAAGGTAAAATATGCATCAAAGAATAATTACCAATAAATAACTGCTTATGTAACTTTATGTAATTTCACAGATATCTCACATGCTAATTTTATCCCCAGGCTACCAGTCATCTACTACTGAAGTCAATTCATCTGTGCATACTTAATACTGATACTGAGCTGGTCAAACATGCAGATTATTCCTAAGGCTGTGAGATGTAAGAGTGACAGACAGCCCTTACTCTGACTGGCCCAGGATGTGGGCTGTGGGGAGTGAGTTATCTCATGATAACAGCACTACCTTGGAGTTTGATAGTGCCTTAGGGTACAGAGTGCACTTTCCACATGCATGGTGTCATCTAATATAACCCTGTAAAGAAGGTCTTAGCATCCAAGTTTTACTAATGAGAAAATTGAAGATTAGAAAGATTAAGGCACTTGCTGAAGACTACTGGGTGACTGAGTAGAAGACTAAAGACTAGATCTCAGACGTTTGGATCCCAAGTTCAGATCCTTCATTATACCACAGCTGCCTGCAGGGTCTTGCTAGACTAAAACACAAAAGACATTTCGTGATAAGTTGAAAATGGCAGAGGGTATGATATTAGGGAGAAACCATTTAAGTAGAGATCACTGGGTAACACTATACTTAAAACTACTCTACAAATAGCTTTGTTTTTAAAATAGAAGCCTCTATCCCATATGAAGTGCCACAAAAATCTCCTCCTCAAAACTATTATTTCAGGGCAGTGCATCATATACGCCATGCTGCCCGGCCAGTTCAAGCATCATTGGGATGAATACAATATAACCAGTGTTCTGCCACCCTAACAGAAACGTAGACCAGAGCCCTACAATTTCATTAAAATATCTAGCCAAGGCTTACGTGTAACATAAACAAAAAGGAACTTTTGAAAGATATATAGATTTATATATCTAGAGATAATAAAAATATCACTATATCAACGCTTCAGTTAAAGGAAGAGAAAGTAGCTTTTAAAATTTTTATATGGTGATTAACATTGGTCCTTATTTCAAGTCTACTAACTGAGATTGAGATAAATATTAATTTGATACGGCTACTGACAATAGATTATATGGTATAACAACTGCATTAGATATGATTATTTTTTAGAGCAGAGACTCTCAATGGGGAGGATGACCTTACCTACTGCCAATTGAGAATCACTGTGTGTCATGAGAGATGTTACTGGGGGAGGACATGTTGCACATGATAAAAACATGGCAACAAAAAAAAGTCAAGAAACCACCAGAGTAAAGGTTTTAGTGAATAACAGTATGTAGCCATTAACTCACAGATACTTGATTTTTGAATTTACAAGTTTAATACAAGAAGGATCTTTTGAGTGACACCCATATTATGAGGTCAAAATACCTGTTACAAACCCATTCTCTAGTTCATTAGCATCCTTTACTAGAAGGATGGAATGAACCAGGTTGACCAAAACCTCTATCAAATGTCCTCTACACAGCCTGGAGAATTATCTATTCATTTTCACCTCAGTAAGTTACCTTCATTCACAAAGAGCTTAGTAGGGATGTGATAACAAACAGGATAATACAAAAAGAGAGAATGAAACAAAAAATGTTCATCATTTTTCTCACTTGGAGTTAGAAGAGGAGAGCAGGAGTTGTGGATAATGGTGAAATAAGTTTATGAAAATGGAACATTGGCCCTCTGGTCAGGAGACTGACTTCATTACACCTCCCTTCAGCTAATGGCAAGAGAGCTTTAAGGGAACGTGAAATAAGACAAGGTCGACCTGCACACTACGTTACTATTAGCCACAAAAGAGACCACCATAAATTTTATTTCTCTCCCACTGGTCACCAAATGACACACATGTATAATAAGTAACCTCTCAACATGTTTCCCATCAGAAGAATGGGAATTAAAAGGTAAAATACTTACTTTATAAATTTTTACTTTCTTTACCCTCTGTGACAACTGTGAAGACTGTAAAATGAAGACTGACGGAATAGAAATTTTCCACACCTACAGTGTATGGGATATACTGAAAAACACATAGATCCATGTAGTCTACAGAGTTGATAGCATAAGTTCTATTAGATCAGATCAAGAAGTATAACGCTATTGTCCGCACCTATCCCTACTCATTAGTAGGCTTATACAGAAGTTAAAAAGACTCTGATTTAAGTTCTACTGAACTCACCAGCTTTATAAACTCTTAACTAAGCTTAGCAAAGGGATTAGTGGAGAGAAGGATCAAGCTAAGAAGTGCTGAACATTAATCTCCAAATGGTACATAATTATAGTTAGAACTCAAAGGTAAAAGGATTACACATAAATGTATATGTAGCATGTTAGCAGTAAATATTTACCATGCCTGGTCTTAAGCAGAAACATATGTTGCACAGTGAAACTGAGAATCTTATATGAAGGAAGGTTAAAAGAAAGTTCTCACAATTTTAAAAAAAGATTAATCATCTTTGGAAAGGTAACTTTACTACAGTTTCAAGAGGATTTCAGTACTAATAAAATATTTATTAAATCTGAAAACTTTCAATTAATTTATTATCACACTTGGAAGTATAATTTTCTTTCCTGTCTATCCAACTCAAAACTGGATTCTTTGCTTTCCTAAAGTATTCCCACTCAGATTTGTCATCTTCCTGCAATACTGGCCTTTGCAGAGGGGCGTGACAAGACGAGGATAGTCTCATTATGAAGGGCAAGGGAGAAGAGAGTAAGAGAATCTGGAAATCACAGTGATCAGTTTTTACTTATAGTCTGTCAGGCTTTTGCAAATCCAGAAACTGTCCTCATCAAGTGATTCCAACTGTGAGAACCCCCAGTAGGTACAATCTGGAAAGTGTGGATTTTTACAGCCAAATAGGGATTAAGTAGATGAACAGACAGGAGCATTCACCTTATTCCTCTGTGATTCATCAGGCCTGAAGTGGGCCTTGGTGACTGCCAGGCAGGCAGTTTCAACAAATGTCATCAAGGCCCTGCAGCACATCCCTCCTCCTATTTCAGCTGATGATTACAGTTACAGCGCTTTCAAAGAATGTCTCTGGACTTGCACTGTGGGGTTTTCGCTAGTCATTCAAACTCTATGAAACCATATATACCAATAGCTCAAGCATTTACTTGAATATTTTCAAGATGCTGATGACAAACATAAGCAACTATAATTTCCATGCCTATAAAGGAGTCTCCTGGCTTTTATAGCTTCTAAAATCTACTTGAGGTAAACTTAAGATTTATTATCTGTATCAATAAATATTAACTGAGCAGTCATTACACACCTATTAATGTGCTAGATAACGTGAAGAGACCAAAAAGCTATACAAAGCATGGTCCTTGGCCAAAAGATAGTTAAGCTTACTGGGAAGGCTAAAAACATTCTGAATAGTAAGACTGAAATTGTGCTAAATTATGCTATTGGTTAGATATCTGTTTACTTCATGCACAGTAGGCACTCAATAAAGTAGTAAATATCAGTGAAGTTTTCCAGACTTGAACTTTAGCATGCTCACCCCATAGGATGCTGCATTATGAAGAGGAATTAAACCACCTTTGTCTTGGGCATTAACATCTGCTCCATGTTCTAGAAGATATTCAGCCACTTCCAGGTTATTGTAGCCTGCTATTTGAGAGAAAAAAGGCAAACATGTCAGCTTAAAAGAAAAAAAAAATACATGTATATAAACAAAAAGGACTGAAAAATGTTATAATTTTAATACTTTTTATTTATTTTGATTGATTGATTGATTTTTTTTGTGAGGAAGACCAGCCCTGAGCTAACATCCGTTGCCAATCCTCCTCTTTTTGCTGAGGAAGACTGGCCCTGGGCTAACATCCATGCCCATCTTCCTCTACTTTATATGGGACGCCACCACAGCATGGTTGACAAGCAGTGTGTCCGCCGGCACCCGGGATCCGAACTCGCGAACCCTGGGCTGTGAAAGCGCGAACTTAACCGCTATGCCACCAAGCTGGCCCCTATATACTTTTCATTTTAAAAGCTAATACTATTATCACATAATTAAGAGCTTTTACTATAATAAATTATATAAAATGATGTCAATCAAAAGCATTTTACTGAGTAGTACTCTTCATGCTCAGCATTTCTTTCGTCTTCTGGTAAACTGTATTAGGTATCCAAGAAAGGACAAGGAGATGTGGAAGAACTGGTGATGCTTACCTGCCAGGTGCAGAGGGGTTGAGTTTCTGCCCTGCGTGTCTCTGCAGTTGATATTCTCTGGGGTGCAGAGCTTCTGCACTCTTGCCAGGCAGCCCTTCTTGGCAGCATCCAGCAAGGCAGCATCTCCTCTCAGTAAGTCCTGAATATCTGTGTCTCCTTCTTTCACCAAATCTAAAGGTGTATTTCCATCTCTGTTCTTTTTAGTTGGATCTGCTCCATGCTACCAAAAAAAAAAAAAAAAAAAAACCAAATGGGGTTTGTATTTTCTGTAGTATCTTTCTTAAGGTTTGTTTGTCTATTTTTAACTTCTCCTTCACTCATCCAAGGAAAAATATCTATTCTATATGCATTTTGAAAAACAGAGGCAACATCTTGTTTTATTTTCCAAATTCCCTTCTTAGCAATACACTGGATCAGCTTCCTAAGCACTTCTCAACAGCCCCAAGCCTCAGGATCAATGTGATGGTGAAGTGGGGAGGGTGCTGAGTGCCTTTCACTTTTCGTATCATATACTTTCTCAAACTCCAAGTGGTCTTTGGAAACCTCTTTTCCTTTTAAGAACAGCCTGAATGTTAATTTGAGCAGATTTCAATTACATAAAGATAATCACTGTATACCATGAAAAAGAAGTGAGAAGAGGAAAACACACAGGTGGAAAAGTACTTAATTCTAAATGCAATCAATAAGAAGAAAATTTCGTAATTTTTTAATATTTTCATTGTAAGTCTTAACGCCTATCACGAAATTTGGTACAAATGTATTAACAATTAATTTGATTTTAAAAGTTTAATCACCCATACCTATGAAATAAAGTAAATAGAAGTCAGGAATCTTTATTATGAGCCTGACCTACACTATTGGCCCCCTGGAGAAATTTGGAATAAACCAAGCTAGACAATTCACAGTGACCTGGAAGTTATTTCTTACCAACCAGTGATAATAAAAACAAGTATCAAACACAGTGTTATTCTCAAGACTCATAAGAACATATCTGGTACCATAAAGTGGTGAGAGAAGAGTTTCATTTATATTTAACCAGGACAAGTTTTTCTCTAGTTAAAAAAAAAAGAGAGAGAAAACTATTTAAATACATGTCTGGTCATTTTTCATATCCTTTAACTTAAAAAGAACACATAATTATTAAGTTAGTTTCATATAATTACTAGTTTCTACTATTTCATGTATATCCCCAAAATTTATATGAATAACTTTGTTTACAGATAATTTTATATTTTAATAAAAATCTGATATTTAAATAAAGTTCTTATAAGATATATGTGTTTAAATAATGTTTCACAAAGAGAAATGAGTTTGCTAACAATAATAAAATAGCTAGTAAGAAAAAAATCAAACAATCGAAAAACTTGTTTCTCCTTGTACAAATGTTTTCTGATACTAATACTGTAAACATTAGATAAGCAATGCAAACTAATTCAACTCTTTCCAAAACCTCCCTTGATGAATTGTGATGAACTGAACTTAATCAAATCAGTTCAGAAAGGTACTTCAGACACCACTCAAAGCTATGTAAGTATCATGATATCACACTTAAACATCCCCCTAAAATAGAAAATAGAAGCAGTCTCTACAGGACTTATCGTACTTAATAAAATAATTTACTTTGATGTAATTTTATGTACTAACCAACAAATAAATATAATTACTTTATATTTTATAATTTTTAAAATTACATACCTTTAAAAGGAGCTTGCAGATTTCATACTTTCCTTTAGCTGCCGCTTCATGTAGAGGGGTAAACTTCCATAAGTCCGCCACATTGACAGAAGCCCCATGCCTTACTAAAAGCTCAGCTACCTCATAGTGTCCATATGAACAAGCATTATGAAGGGGTACCAAGCCACTAAACAAAAGAAAATTATTTTAAAGACATATAACAAATCTTTGAGTTAAAATAATACTTACAAGGATTAATAATTTCAAAAATGTCCCTTTCAATATAAGGAGTTTCCCTAGTTTCTTGGTGATAGACATAAATTTCACAGCAATCCGTATCCTTAAAATACATAGAGATACATCCATAGAAAAAGGTTGCATCACAATACTTTTAAATCAGGTTTCACTCTGGCAATATAAAGAGCAACAGTACAAAGTGATTTCAGAAATAACTAATCAATAATCTGGTTTTATCATCTCTCAGATTTTCTTTCATTTGGGTTTTCCTAATGAAAATTGTATGCTTACTTATAATATATACAGTGCAGTTTAACTTACTGATTTAGGTAAGTTCTATCTTTTGTTTTGGTTTTTACTTTTTAATTCCTAATAATTCAGTAGTGGTTTGTGCATAAGTTTAAATATTTAGGTGCCAAGCAATGAAGACTCAAAATCCAAGTGATACAGAAACTTCAGTATTCAGTAAGAAAAATAATGCCGTCAACCATCAACTCTAGTCAGATGAGAAAATCCAGCTGCCCCAACTTATGAGCAAACTATTCCGAGATGACTCTAAGTTTTGATTAGAAGGCAGTTGGCATTAAAAAAGGACAAAAATGTCCTCATAAAAAAGGGTTCATCAAAAGGATAACTTTGTTAAACTTAAGACATGGCAAAAACAAGGTATCAAGTGCCTTTTTATTTAGAGAAATCAGTGCTTGTTTCAATGTTTTGAGACCAAAATACTAAGTGCTAAAATGGGCAACAGAAACAAATGTTGGTTGCTTTCCAAAGCACTACAATATATTTTTCTTTTTTTGGTGAGGAACATTGGCCCTGAGCTAATATCTGTTGCCAATCCTCCTCTTTGTGCTTGAGTAAGATTGTCCCTGAGCTAACATCTGTGCCAATCTTCCTCCATTTTGTATGTGGGAGGCTGCCACAGTATAGCTTGATGAGTGGTGTGTATGTCCACGCCTGGGATCCGAACTCGCGAACCCTGGGCCGCCAAAGCAGTGTGTGCAAACTTAACCACTATGCCACCAGGCCGGTCCCCAAAGCACTACAATATTTTGAAAGTATTAGTGATATTATTATTGAATATTTATGTCTGATGTGTCTCTTTTACAAGATAATTAAATCCATAATGGTTTACTCAAGTCTAAGTTGTACGGTTTAATTCTACAGTACTCTGGTATGTAACTGCACAGAAAGGTGTCTGCTTATTTATATTTTGAGGTGATATGAAATTAACTCAGAATAGGGAAGCTCATTTCAGTTAAAATTTCCTTCTTGCATTTCTAAATAGCTTCCATGGATGCTTTAAACTCTGTCTAGACAAATTAATTTAGTAAACTAATATAAAAATACAGAATATCTGAATTAGACAAAATTAAATTATGCTTCGATTAATACTGATGACTTTGGGAGGGATGGCTTCTTTTTGGATGAGATTATACATTTTTAATAGCAGAAAAAGGATGAAAAATAATTATAAACTATATAGAAACATTCATACAATGCAATAAAATACTATATACAAGCATTAAAATGATGAGATGAACTATCAAGTACTGATATGGAAGGACATTCAAGATATACTATTGGCTGAAAAAAGCAAACTGCAAAGGAGACTGTACAGAATGGCATCATCATTTATGTTAAAAACCACCACCACCACCATGACCACCACGGCATACATGCTGGCATATGCATTTAACAAACCTGGAGGATTACAACAAAATTTTAATGTTGTAATCTCTAGGAGGTGGGGTGGTAGGGAATTTTCACTTTCTATACTGTACATTACTGTAATGTTTTAATTTACACTTTAAACTTTAAAAAACATGCATTACTTTTTTAATAGGAAAACAAATCTAAGACTAGAAAAATATTAAAAAAAAATGTTTAAGTCTCAAGTGAATGAATCCCAAACAGCTGTAAATTCTAGCACATACCCTTTGTCTTTGGCATGGACATCGGCACCGTGGTGTAGCAGGTACTCCACAACAGACACACGATTGTAGCCTGCCGCGAAATGCAAGGGTGTAGAATGCCGGCCCTCTAGATCTCTGCAATTCACATTTTGAGGGCTGCAAAGTTGCTTTATGGCACACAGACACGGACAAACACAAAAAGAACGTTAATATTTATTCACAGATTTTGCTCCAAAATACTGCAGGCATCTTGGATAAACTGTAAGCTTCTGATGAATATTTATTTCTAAAGATTAGATAATACTTGATGTTTAAAAATCAGCACTATGCTTGGCTTTACAGTGTCTACAAATATTCTTACTGTTTACAGATCAATTTAATCTTTTTCAATGTTTCCTGGAGAAAATCCTAATCAAAAAGAAAAACCCCTAAGAAAGCAAGCATTTCCAAGGCAAACGATGCCTTGCTTTTTCATCTTTATATGGCTTTTCTCCCTGAGACTACTTATCGCAACATGTCTGCTTGCACTAGCATGCTCTTAGCCATTCTATGCTCAAATAAGACCAACCCTGGTGGACTGCAGAACTACCCAGAGTTCTCGTCTCCTCCTCTGGCGAGCAAAATGACTCTGGAAAAATTATATTAATTCTGCGTGTGTGCCACCCACTTGGCCCGGCCCTTTGATCCACTACAGCAAAGCCATGCAGTCAACAATGCTTGACTTGATCTTCGGGGAGGTGTTTGTCTAACTCTACAAATCAAACTGATTCTAATCATATTCTAGTTTTGGGCCTTTATTTCCATTTCCTTCAGCTATGCCCTCCAAATCTCTTCTCTGTCTCCTTTTCTTTTGAATGCTATCACTTCAGCACAAGCTCCATTCTATTTACTTACAAAGCAATAGGAAGCAAAGTAAGGATGGACAGGCTGCATTGCTTCATCAGGGTGATAGATGAATTACAGTAACAATATTTAAACAATAATTTACAATTTCAAAGAATTTCATATTCTTTCAGGGTGAGAACTACTATCTATCTGTGAAGTTGATGATTATCTTATTTTACAGATAAATAAACCAAGGCTCAGAGAGGTTAAGTGACTTATCTTTTTTCACACAGCTGTCAAGGGGTAGAAGAGACTCACACCCTGTTGTCCTGATTTTTAATCTCTTGATCTTTTTGCTACATCCTTGCTTACTTTCTTAATTACCCAAACTCAGGGAAGTGATCAGGAGAAGGTAATACAAAGAAGAAAAGTCAAAAAAGCAGAGAAAACAGTGACATTTTCTAGGCTACAAGGAATGAAGGCAAGGGCTCTCCAGGCATTTGACAATCTTGCCCCTGCTTCCGCCGCTGCAATGAGCTATTATTACATAAAAACTAAGAACCTGGAAGATACCTATAATGAGTAGGCACTTTCACACTGGTAGGGTAAAAATAGGACTTTTCAGGTCGTACAATTTTTACATGACAGAAGGAAGTCTGGGCAGTAAGGGAGAGTCTACAATCTCATCACCTCTGTGTGAAAAAGCACCAGACTCTAAACTAGGAAGAGCCACTGTCATCTGGCCAGGTCAAATATCTTATCTTTTCATGAAAAGTGAGGCTGTGGTCACATTAATACATAAATTATAGAATCAAAAAATAAAATTAAATAAAAGTGAATAAATGAACACATAAACTAAAAAAAAAAGGCTGTAAAAATTGGTAGTAAACACCTTCTACGGTGTCTTACATGATTGAAGCTGCTTCCTGCTGCTGCTGCTTTTTCTTCTGGTTCTCATATTCTAAATGAACTTTTTTTGGAGGGCAAAGTGGGAATAGGTAGGGAATGAAACACAGCTCATTTTGCCAGGTTACAAAAATAAAAGCCCATTCTGTTTATTAAATATTTGCTTTTTAATATTTGAAAGTTCTTTATTCTCTATTTTACTTTCTGAGTGCCAAAGCAATTTTACATCATTTCTACCTCCTTTTCATAATTTCAAATGCTTTACTCAGCAAGCAACCTTTTCTTCTAATATTTAATTTCTAATACTTTCTAAAGCCAATAGGGAAAGAAATTTACCAGGCTTAATTCTCACTTAATTGGTGCTTTGTTTTCTTCTGCCACTTTCATTCCATTCATAAAAATATATTTGGTCTTTATTGTGAATGGATTGTTTAGGAAACCTGAAAGCTGGAGTATATTTGTCTATTACATACAAAACATATGGAATTAAAAATTATACAAAAAACCCATTAGTTTAATTATGATGGGCACATGTAGCAATTCTAGTGCTGAGATTATCATGCTGTTATATAGAAAAGGAGTCCTAACCACTTTCATATTTAAAGATTTTCTTTTATTAGGATACATTTCAAATGATAAAAGTATTTTTAAGAAAAAAATATATAATTTTAGATCTAAGAGAACTTTAAAATTTCTCCGCAGTGGCTATTACAACTGAAATTTACTATTTTTCTTTAAATAACTTAGATGTTATTGTAAGATGGAAGAGAGGTTGGAAGTAGCCACATACTGAAACAAAAATAAAATTTCTAGGCAACAGAGCTTAGAAAGTGTTCACTGTCATTTTCAACCGGTATATGTCATCAAGAGTGCTGAAAGTAGTTTGCTAAAAATCACCAAAAAAAAGTTTGCTTAATAAGAATTGACACAGTTTAGTTTGTAAAAATAAAGTGGTATGACTGTCAATACCAATTTTGCAATTAGCCTTCCTTTAAAAGAAAAAAAAGAAATAAAAACAAAACCACAAGACCAACCCCCAAACAAAAACAAAAATCATATCCCTTTCTGTTATTTTCATCCCTACGTGAATGATTATAGATGGGAAATGTATGTTTTTAAAAAGCATATTCAATATTAGAATATAATTTTATATTTGAAAAAATTAAATCTATAACCATTGTTTTTTTTTTTTTACTACAAATAAAGGTTGACACAATTTTCTTGGCAAACTGTGTTACATAGAAAAGAAAATTCATCTTCTGCATATAAATAATTCCAGATGGTTGCAGGATCATAAGAATGCTTTCCTAGAGCAAATGTGAGAATCTCTTGAAAAGTTCAAGAAACCCTGTTACAAACTTTATTGTACTATTACCTGAGCTTGAACTAGCTTAAAAATTTATGAATGAGGCCAAAAATAACACTTTAATTAATATAGGTGGAAATAAAAGAGCTTTCGTGTAACCAGAAGAAAAGTGACTAAAAAGTGGTTTAATGGATATAAGGCACATGGCTAGGAAATCCTTCATGGTTAAAGATCTCTCTTGTTTGTGGATCTACTCTGCTCGTCCCTTTTATTGTTTGGATTTGAGTAGTTTCACTTACAAGCTTAAAATGAATTGGTTAGCAAAGGCTCAATAGTGCTACCCAAGACATTAAAAGCACTGACTTACCTTCACAGTTTCCAAGTCTCCAGCTTTGGATGCCTCTAAGAGTCGATAGTCAACGTCGGAAGTACGTACAGGTGTACTTTCTGCACAAAAGAAAGGAAAGATTACTGTTGGTTTTTAATGAATCACAGAGTAGTGAAGGAGGGAAAATTATCTGGTGAATGGAAAGAGAGAGATTAAGGGGTCAGAAATTTCTGGGATCCAATACAGAATTTTTTCCCAATCTTTTTCAGATAAGAAATAAGCAGTTTCTTACTTTAATCTACATCCATTTCATCCTAAGCCAAATTTAAATAAATCCTAAGACACACAAATCCTTCTCCATCCCTACTACTCCATCCTTCAAATTTTCTGGTCAAAACTTGGCAAAGGGAAATGAAAAAATACAGAACCATGAGCTCAAGAACATCTTTAAGATATATTGGCCTCACAAAGTGTTGTCCCAAAGCGTTGCCATAGATTTGTTATGTAAACCTAGGGAAGCCACTCAACTTTCGGTACTTAATGTTCAGCCTTTCTTTTTGGTCTCAATTTCCTAAATATGAAACAAAAGTACTACTCCTGAAATCAGCGATTTTGAAAATATAATCAGTGTACAAAAATGACCTACTATATACAGAAATTTGTTTAATTCACATTTATTTAATGGCTTCAGGGAAATGCAATTTAAAATACCTATATAACTGGGAGGTGTGATACAAATGCTAAATAGAATATAAGTAAATCATGCTGTTACTTCTAGAAGTATGAGACTAGCAAATGACATATTCTGATTAATCCAATATAAACAAACCAAAAATTCATTACACATTTGCCCAAATAAAAAGGTTTTAAAGAAAACAAAGTATATTACTCAAAGTATGTTCAGGGACATTCAATGTGGCTTTTATAATGCACATGTGTACACATCCTCATATGACACAAAAGGACTGAAGTCCAGGAGACCTGGATTTACACTGGGCTCTATTACTGTGACGAAGGACAAATCACTTAACAGCTTAGTTTCTGCACCTATAAAGTGAGTGTTGGTTTTCCTTAATTTCTATTTCAGATTTAAGATTGCATTATCTTATGATCAGAGACCTTTCTTGAGTCCACTGTCCAAATGGTAAGATCAAGTGATGCTATAAACAAGTTTTAGATTTCAAAAGAAGTACATTGGCTCTTTCTAGTTTCAGGAGAGTGGCTTTTACAGAATAAGTTAGGAAAACTCCTCAATGGAAGATAAACTGTATTTATTTAGTCCTAATAATAATACTTAGCAGATAAAATGCTAAGATTAAAGGGAGGGAAAATATTTCATATAATAAAGTACATTTCTGAAATATCAACAATTATTTTTCTTTAAAAAGGAGTTTATTGCATTTGTTATTGGAATCGTTGAGAAAAGGAATCAGGTCTTGCTCATCTTTTCACATAGAGAACATGCAGAAAGTATTTGCTGAATTGACTTCCAGGCTATTTTATATTGAGGTCAATGTGTATGTCAAATCATAGCTCTTTCTTCAGTTGCCCTGTTCTGTTCTTTCATGTCTCATTTGCCTCCATTCTAATTGCCCATGACATTACTGCATTTATAGGTGAGAAAGTCTGTGTGTATATCCTATCTCTATGACAGTGATTCTGGCAGTTGGTAAAACTCACTGGAACATCCTTTGGATATCAAGAGATAATATTTTTAGTCATTTCAACAAAATAAAATGACAATTGTTTATGTATACAGAGTTAGAACTTTAGATATTTTCAGATTCTAGCATTTGAGGGATACAATTAATATGAGTGAATTTTTTAATTTTAAGAACTGTTTGAAATTGGCCTGCCCGTCTTGGTGCAGACTGACTTGCAAAGGGTATAATTTTACAACCAAGCAAAACTTTTTATGCAAATATAACAATGCCTCTGAGAACTATGAGAAATTCTTAGTCCGAGTCAAAGAGTAGAAAGTAAAGAGGTTATTTAAAGATATTGATTAGTTACTATACAAATTATAGAGCTCTGCATCCATTAGACATTCTGAACAGGCTTAGAACAGATTCATTTCTAGAAACAATGTGAACAAAGTATTAGCTGAAAAGACATATATATAGCCCAGGAACTTTGTACAGAGAGATAAACAATTAAAAGAAGTGATATAAAAATGAAGTTAAAAAGGGAACATAGGCAAAAGAAGAGCAGCTGATATGCAAAGTACTACATTAGTAAAATCCTTTATAATCACACTGGCTTTTGCAGAGTATGAAATTAAAGATTTCACCAAGGTCAAAGGCTGGAGATGGACTTCTAATTTTTTCTCCAGTTCTATTCTGGCTCACCAGAATTAAAAAAAAAAAATAACAAAAAACCTAAAGTTTCAAAGACTGGAAGGCAGTTTTCTATTTTTAAAACAAATACCCTTTAGACTGGCTGTTTAGTTAGTATCAGACTACAGGACTGGCAATAGGTCTTAGTGGCTTATTTCACTGTACAAATGTAAACGGGCATTTCAATGTTTAATTTAGCTACCATAAATCCCCAAATCCCTACCTCTGTAAATGACTAGGTAAAAGTAATGCAATAACTATACCGGAATATACAATCAGAAGAATTCAGGTCAAGATCCAGCCTAAAAGTGCTGTTCAAAAGAACTGTCTGTGATGCTGGAAATATTCTTTATCTATGCCGTCTAATACACTAATCACTACCCATGTGTGGCTATTGAGTACTTCAAATGTGGCTAGAACAACCTATGAACAGATTTTAAAAGTTTATGTAATTTTAATTAATTTAAATATAGCCACATGTAGCTAGTGGCTATCATATAGGAGAGAGCAGGTATAGAAAAAGCAAGTCTAGAGAAAACCATCAAATCTTCTGAAACAGTGTTTTAAAATCCTAGTTTATAAAAAGCTGCTTATCTTATTTTCTTTACTCTGACATTAATTTTGACATAAATATTGCCAGCAGTTTACGATTAAAACTTTATTAATGTAAACTGCTGGCAACTACAGACTTGGGAGCTGAAAGTGCAGGTTTCTAAAAGTGGATCACAAATCCAGTATTAACAGGTGTATTTAAATGAATCTTTAAAATGTTACCCAGGACAGAACCCCCAACAACTAACTCACAGCCTATATGATTGATGCATTCTTTCAGGAGTCATTACAGAGATAACTGGAATTGGATTAGTAAATGTAGGTATAATAGAAAAGTTCAGCTAGTACATGGTCCACAGACTATAGACACACAAGTTTCTCAAAAAAATATTAGTTTAAAAAATTATATCCTCTTACAAACAAGAAACAATTTCCACTTTTAAAAACCTTTCTAAGGGCAAGACTTTACCATATAACTCTATTATTTGTATTATCTATCCAGATCAATAAAGAACATGAAGAATTAAACTAAAAAAGTTCTGGCATGTAGTAAATTAAGCATTTAATTACCTATATAATGCTTTACCTTACAAATCAATTTTTAAGAATTATCAAAATAATTGAAGAAAAGTATTTCATTTGTGATTCAATATTTAATTTTATCTTTTACCAGAAGTCACATATTCTAACTGTATTCATTTAGAAGATAATTTTAAAAGCATTAATGAATCTAATTTGCTTAATTTATTCAATCCTTTCCTCCCCATTTTCTCAATTATCTCTAAAAATTATGCACAGTATTATTAGAAATTTTGATGTAACAGCCATATGTTTTGCCTGATTTATGGTTACAACTTATAGAAACTAACTTCAAATTCAGTACTAAATGGTTCTTAGCAAAAAGCATAAGACAAAAATTTAGAATGTCTTAACAAAGATCACACCTTTCAGAAATTATTAGAATTTACTAAGAAGGCAGAAATATTTCCTAGTCAGAGTGATTATCTTCTTTAAGCAAATGTCCTATTGCTCTGTAGAAACAGGAAGTTAAATGAAGTCTCATTTTTCATAGTTCAAGCTTCTAATCCTATAATAGGAAATTTCATTCCTTTAGATAGATCTTATTCATTTTGACAGTGAAGATGCCCTATACAGGTCTGTCTTCAACTGTCTAAAGATCACCATCAAAATTGAAGTAGAATGATCACTATCTAAGAATGAACTAGCATGAAGAAAATAAATCCTCATCAACAGCTTTCCAATGTGGCACAGTTACTCTTATGAGGCTGGCTGGCTCTGATTCAGCTCTAACAACACCTATCATGACCTCCATAAGTCTGGTAAAGTCCCCTATTTCAGTATATAGTAGTGATTCTCACTTGGGCTGTACTTTTTAGAGGCCCTTCAGAAATTTCTGGGGTCAATTTTTGTCTTCTAGTGTCTTCATGCCCTAACTACTATAATAATTAAAAATTATTTTATTGTAACTTACTGTCATTTTCCCTTTATATTACAGTTAGGGAATTTAATACAGGTTTTTTGGAACGTATCTGTATAGTTAGGTCATATTATCTGTGAGTTTCATTTCTGGATAGTAAAGGGGATGTTATAAAATATTCATTACAAAAGGGGACCCAGGGGCCGGCTCGGTGGCATAGTGGTTAAGTTTGGCACACTCCACTTTGGTGGTCCAGGTTCGCAGGTTTGGATCCCAGGTGTGGACCTACACCACTCATCAAGCCAAACTGTGGTGGCAACCCACATACAAAATACAGGAAGCTGAGCACAGATGTTAGCTCAGGGCCAATCTTCCTCAACAGAAACAAACAAAAAAACAGGGGCCCTGTGCCTGATGGAGTAAAGAACTACTGGACTATAGGTAGGAAAAAAGACTAGGATTTCTGATTCCTAGTCTGTAGCCTTTTCCATTTTACTCTTCCGGTTTATGTCATTCTACAGCAGATATAATTCACAGACAAAATTAAATGAAAGAGAAAAAAGAGCCAATTATATTAAATTTCCTTTGTATCTAATTCATCATTTTTAAGTAGGTAGACTGTGTTATTTCCTCTAATTTGGGGGCTTCAGAAACTACTGTCCATTTTCATATCAGTTTTATGTTTGATCTCCCTCAATAAACTAAATAGTTAAAGTATCTAACACTGTACTAGGTGGGCAGTGTAACACTCAGCAAAATTTTATAATTATATTTAAACCAGGAAAAGACAAGATAATTTCATAACAGTGCGATAAAGTCAAGAATTACAAAAAGCAGGTCAGAATATAACACATGTTAGAATAATTAAAGAACATTACCATGCGAATATTTGTAATTTTCTCTATTTGATAGATTTTAGAGCTACCATAATTCCACACTGCTCAACAGTTTTACGTAACCTTTGATCCTAACACCCATGCATCAAGTTTTCAATTTAAAACTAAAACAATTTAAAGAGAGTACTTGCCTCCTTCTCATGACACTTACCTCATCCCACCAAAAAAGGTTGATGAGCAGGGCTACAGGCTAAACTGTAAGCAAGGAAAGGCAGGAAAATATTCAGGCAAAAAAAAAAACCAAAAAACATTCCAAAGACGTACCTAAAAAAGTGGTGTAAAGTTTGTCTGTGTGTACCAGTGGACAGGGAAGAGGAAAAATAGAATGCAATGTTTATCTGTTTCAACTCACCACTCAGAATCTGCTGCACTGCTTCATTTCCCATCTGCGCTGCCGTAAAGCCTTGTAAGGAGATGATGGAGGGATCAGAGCCATAACTAAGCAGGAGGCGACAGGTCTGCAGGTGACCTGCTAGCGCAGCTCTATGCAAAGCAGTCTGACCAAGAGTGTCCAGTGCATTCATCTGAAAAATCATTAGGTGGGCACATGGAATTGAGCATCTATTTTTGTTCCCTTTTGTAATTTTGTTCCCTAGCAAATAAAGTCTTATGAGAAAAATCAATTGTCAAAGTTTTTTGGAAAATGCTATAGGCTATTCATTATTAAATTTCTGTTTACTGGTTCTGAAGAAATATCATCTACTTAGTTACCTTTCTCTGACTATCTCATTAAAATCACAACATACCTATCCCTTCCCTGAACGACTGTCTTCCTGTCTATCCTCCACTCTCTGCCACTCCCCTGACAACTAGAATGTAAGGTCTGTGAGGGCTGGGGCTCTTGTCTGACATCCACTGCCTGACACATCGAAGACGCACATTAAATACGTTCGGATGAATGGGTTTTACCAAATTCGTTCTCAGAATATAAAGACAACAGAATATGTAAGCAAAGATTGTCAAAGTAGTCAATTACATTTCTTTTCTAATTTTAGTAAATAATCATAATAGAATGTCCTAATTGAATTACAAACACATTTAACAAAAAAAAAAAATGATTTGAAGATTCAAATGTTCCATTCTGAAAACTTTGAGGAGTTACAGAGGAAGATGAATAATTTAGCAAGTTTTAAGACAAAGACAGTGTTGAACTTGGATCCACACTCAAACCTAACTGGTCCTAACCTGTTTTCTACGATGCCCTGTAAATATCCTCTACTCCGTTCAAATCAAAGTCCATGTTCATTGCATATGCTGCTTCTTTCAAAGAAGCCCTTCTTTCTGCCATTCCGGATTATGAAATCCAGTGCAAGTCTCACCACCTCTTCTAAGAAGTCTATCTTGATTGCCTTCAGGTAATCTCAGGAAGGCTCAGTAATGACTTCCTTTCTGAACATGTCAATTTAGCACTATCTTATAAATTACATTGAGATAGTTTTTGTTTACCAAGTAAAACTAAGGTTATTGAGAATATGGACTGCATTATATAGGTTTTCTGGGTCCTCTAGAAAGCTCCTATTAATGAAACATAGTAAATTCTCAAATATATGTTGCTTGGTTAAAACATTTGTGCACGCCCACCAAATACAAAGTTAAGAAAAGAAAGTATTTAAGACAATTGATCTCCCCGTCTCCAGTCTTTCAACATTATGAGTAAGGCTGCCACACTTGTTCAGGCAAAGGGCTCATCTAAACTCTTAATGGTGTTTCACGAACTTCACCAAGAAATAACCACATATTTAACTATAACACATTTGCTATCAGAAAAATGGCTCTTTATACACAGACAACATAAAAGCACAGCCATTAGTATGTATTGATGGAAAATACAAGCTGCCAAACTAAACTTCTTGAATTTTTCTATGAATATTTCTTTGTTACTTCTTCACCAGAGGAGAAAAACTTAAAATTGAGAACATTCTAATCATTAACATTTTTCTGAAAATTAGATAAGAAACCCACTATATTAGTCAATTACAGTGATGGAAAGCCTCACTTGTTAAATCATGGGAACACGGTTTGAGAATTACTACTCTAAAATACAGATCCTACCAAGTTATTTCTCAGTTCAAACTTAGAGGCTCCTCAAAGCTTTCAAATAAACTTGAGTCCCTCAGCATGTCATTTAAGACCATCCATAGTTTACTTTTACACCACCTTCCTTTCTACTATCTTTTTGTCACAATCTGATAGGCCTGCTATGCTCCAGCTTTATTAGATTACACTAGAGCCTCATTTTGTGAAGGTGTTAGTTTCTAAAGTCAAGATTATCCTTGAAAACACCTCAGCAATGCAAGGTAGAGACAGATGTAAAGTTTCTCAGTAAATCCAACATCAGCCAGTTTTACCTCTAGCGTCTGAGCATGTCAACGGAACAGCAGATGAAGTACATACAGTGTCTTTAAACATAAAAACACACCATGTGCAAGAAGAGGTTCTCTCTATAAATATGCATGGTGGAACTGAGCGCAATATAGAAAATGGCAGATTCACTTCTCTGATCTCTCACCCACTCTGGGACACGCACTCGGAGTGAAATAGTACTGAGCAAAAATCACCACTCACTAAAATTATTTAAATTACTATTTCTTGTTCCTCTCCTCCTCTCTGTTCTGGAAGAGGTGGTCCCAAGTGCAACTCGGCTGTACACTCTGCATTCTCATTTCTCTGCTGTGCTATTCTCTCTGCTTCCCATTCCTTCCCCTCATCTATACCTGTCAAAATTAGGACTAAGTCGTTTGCCTCCTAAGAAGTCTCATAAGGAAGGGATGCAACTAACATTCACTAAGTGCTTATGACATTAGGCTCTGTGCTAGATGCTATCTGTAAAGTGTAAGCTATTTAAGAGCAATGACTATGACAATCCTAAATTAACTCTTCTCTCTACGCCCCCCACCAAGAAAAAACAGTCTATGACATAGCTGGAGCTCCATAAATGTTTTCTGAAGGAATAAAAATTGAAATAAGGCACAAATGGCTATTAGAATTAATTCATAAAAGAAACTTTTATGTTTAGCTGAAAAAAATTCCAACCATTTGACAAGGACTGATTGATAAGCTTAGAAAGATAAAAACTTGATCATATACTGAAGCTTTATGTCCTCATCTCTCGCTATAGAAGCATTTACTCATTCCTATGGGTAGTATCATATTCTAGTATTTCAGGAAGCCAAACTTTCTTAGATAAAGTACAAGACAGACCAGTGTGACACAAAATTCTTTGCTTTAGTGAATGTACATATTTTTTATTTTGAAAGAACACCATAACTCTTCTCTCAAACTCTTTAGAGTATCACAGCAATGAAAGAATATCTGTGGAGTGCTTTATCAGACAACAAAGGTGAAGCACTACAAGAAGTCATAGAAAAGTTTCAGCGAATAATGTAATGGAAGCATTCATTCCATGGAAATAAGTAGAACAACAAAACCAGAACAATTTGGTGATACTTTGTACAACCCACTTAGAAAGAAAACAATGGATAAAAGGGAAAATAAGAGACATTCTATAAGGGATTTTGTGAGGAAGGAGTATTCCTCACTAGAGGCTAATGTCATAAATGTCTCAGATCCCCCAATCTTAGGACTCCAGGCTTGTTCCTCTAAGGCCAAAAGCTGACTGTGGCAGCTTCATGCATCAACTCCGTATAATCTCATCCAAGGCCAAAAAGGAAGTGTCATACATCTATTTTAAAAGAGAAGAAACCTGTTCCCAGAAGACTTCTCCTGGGACCAGGATTGTTTCCTGAACCTATGCCTACATCAGTCACTAGCAAAAGAGAATGAGATTACTAGAACTGTTTCAGACCAAGCCTCCCTTGGAGCTCCTATACCCCAACAAAACAGAGTCCTATAGCAGGAGTTGACAAGCTACGATCTGTGGATCAATTCCAACCAGCTAACTGTTCTATACAGCCTGCAAGCTAGGAATAGTTTTCACATTTTTTGATTATATTTAAATAGCTATAAAAGCACCTACACAAAATCCTCGATTTTGTCTCTTGGTCCACAAAACCCAAAGTATTTACTATCTGGACTTTTAAGAAAATGTTTGCTGACCCCTATTATGAAGCAAGGAAGAAAGGGGAAAATGATTACTGGATGGGAAATCAACTATTTGTTTGAGTCATTACAGATCTTTAAATTGATTCAAAATTGAAAAAAAAAAATAAGGTCCCTAACTTCCTCTTGTATTTAACTTTATCAACACCCATAATGTTTTACCTTAATGTTTTTCTTTTACCAGTCATGAGATACAATCAGGGCTTTGTAAAAAGTGGTCAACCTAACATTTTCCTCCCTATATTCTGAAGTGGTTCAAGGTACAGATGTGCAAAAAGTGTGCACCTTCCAAAGTGAGTGATGAATTTGTATTCAGAGGGCAGCAGTAAGTATTTCATATGACTAAAGATCAATCCCCATGCCCTGGTTTTTTAATGGTTCATCTGGCAGGATTTGTACTGCTGTTCTGATTCAGTTTCACAGTGAGGAAGGGTGATATTTTGGAGCTAGTGTAATTGTATTTCATTGTGATCCCAGAAAATTACGAGGAACTCCAATTGTTTAAAGAAGGTTCTCATAAGTTTGGATTTATTTATTTTATCATTATTTTTTTTGTGTGAGGAAGACCAGCTCTGAGCTAACATCCATTGCAAATCCTCCTCTCTCTCTCCCTCTCTCTCTTTTTTTTTTTTTTTTTTTGCTGAGGAAGACTGGCCCTGGGCTAACAATCCGTGCCCATCTTCCTCTACTTTATGTGGGACGCCGCCACAGCATAGCTGACAAGCACTGCATCAGTGGGCGCCTGGGATCCGAACCTGCGAACCCCAGGCTGCCAAAGCGTGACAGATTTATTTTATATATACCAGCATTAGTTTATTCTTCATACTTTAAAGAGATACAACTTTAATTCTTAATATATATTATTTGGAATCACCAACATACATACTGAGGACATTTGGGAGTGTTAGATCAATTTTCCTGATCAAGTCTTTTTTAGACCCAGTTCTCTCTACTTTCCTCTATCACAATCTCCACCTCAAGGATATGATAGAGGGCATTCAAGATGCTTACCATTCAGTGCTAAAGAGACTATTTTCACTAAAGTACACCAACTGCCTCAAATAAGTAAAATGCTACATTTAACATGTTACACTTCAACTGTGGTAATTAAACAGTCAGGACTGGCTTGAGATATATATTTAGAAAGTGTGAGAAGAATAACAGATGTCTGGCAGTTTTAGAGACAAAACATACTCCCCTTTTTCTCCTGTATCCAGAGATAACAATCTGAGGTATGTATCTTTATTTCTATCTGAGTAGTAATAATCATTTTCCTCAGAGGAAATTGGATAAAGCGATATAAAGCCACAATAGCATTTGGCCTGAAAGGAATAGGACATAAAATTATGATTTAAACATGCCAAAATAGTTTTGGAAACCAGCAAGGCAGACTATAAGGAAATAGTTGAAGGAAAACGTTCAAAATTCTCATCAGTGTGAATAGCCCAGTCTCAAACAACCAACCATAAGGGTGCAGTCATCTTTCTCCTAAACTTAAAGCTATCATTGTCCATATACTCATTTGGTAATTAACCATGAACTGTTCTACGACATTTCTGTATGTAGGCATTCATTAACTCACACCATAATTTTACTTCAACTATGAACATGTGTATGTCTCAAACTAAACCTGATTTCAGGTAGCCAGAGAGTTGAAAACAGTCTCTGTATTCCTTTAGCTAGAATGACAATATATATTTTTTTGCCTGAATCAAGACACTTTAAAAACGAAAGCAAACAATTTAAAAAAATTAACAAGGATTAATAAATCTACAATAGAGGGACAAAAGACAGGGATCTGAAACAGGTCTGCGTCCTGGTGGACAGAGACTATAACCGAGGGAACAGGCGGCAGGCATACTGTAATCTTTTTAGCCTGAAGGTAAGAAACATTATCTCACTATCATCCCTCTTTACAAAAACCTGATTTTGTTCAATACTGCTAAATGATTACACCAGCTATTATACACATATGCTGAGTCTACATTCCTGTAATTGGTTTTCTAAGAGAAAGTAGTTTCCTAGGAAGTCCCTATCTTCCTGAAGCAGGATTCTGTTCATGCCACCTACCTATTCAGAAGTTTCCAATGGCTCTCCAAGTATTACGAGAACAAAATAAAAATTCTCCAACTGAGACTGCCAAGGTCTTGCTCCAACTTATCTTTTTCAGATTTTCATTATTCCCCATTTCTGTACTGACTGGACTAACTAATCATAACTTCTGACTAACAAACTCCTTTGCTTTCCTGATTGAGTCATTATTTAAAATATATTCTTTGTATTTTCCCTATTTTTATACATCTAATTCCCGGACATTCCTAATTGAAATTCTGATTTCTTCATGAAATTTCTCCAATCTCTCCCCAAGTCTGCCACTATTAACGGAAGTAACTGTTCTCTCCTCTGAATAGCAATCCACCTGTACTTCTCTTATATATACCACTTTCTAATTTGTATAACAGATATTCAAGTAGACTGCGTTAGACAAGACTATTATTAGATTTTAAGTCCCTTAAGAGAAGAATCTTGATTAAATTCAAACTTCATACAGACCCCATAGTATTAAGTACAATAACTTGTATATGTGGGTCTCTGAAAATGGTTGGTAAATGAATGGCTCACAAGGACAACAAATTAGTAAACCCTGGTGATAAAGAATACTGTTTCCAACATATTATGCTGTATACTGAACAAACATGAGACACTATTAAAATATTCTCTAACTAAAAACCATGCATTCCTCTTTCCCTAGAAATTTGGAAGAAAAAAAAGTTAAATGTCATTGTTGACAGAATTGTTTAATATTTAAAATAACTGTATAATTTAATTTGATTCTAAAGTTTTTAACAGATATTTATAGGTCATTGTTATCCATGGTGGGATGTACGTAGTTAATGCATCTCCTGTGAGAAATGAAATAGACAAAATGACCACAAATTTAATTCTTAATTAGAATTCTGACACAGTAATCAATATTTTACTTTAAAAGGTTTTTATTCCCTTACTGTGTTGTGAATCCACTACAGGGTATTGCATTTGTCTCAGATGTTAAATTTTAATATAATTCGTGAGACACAAAACTAGATTAATGTTGAGAGACATTAAACTAGATTAACTAACTGAATTTTAGTGTATTATTATTTGTAAATCTTCAAAATTCATGTGGAATTTAAAAAGAAACAATCAAGTTCTCTGAAAAGAGGTGCCTATAAATACTATAATGGTATATATTTTCTTTGCTTTATTAAACGGTTACTTATCTTCTGACATGCCCTAACTGTCTGAGAAATAACTCGCTGGGCATAGCTGGTAAGACTAAAGGATGCCCTTCCAATGACCATGCTGAACAAACTGAAGTCTCATTCATATTCTCCCTTTTTCATCCCTGAGATTTGGGAGAGACGGTAGCTGCAGGTGGTATATTTCTAAGCCAAAGACATATAAAGTAGGGGCTGCAAAGATCATATATAGGCCATAGAGAAGTAAAACAAAAATACAGTCTATAAAAGGAAGAATGAAGCAGATGAACAAAGATCGACAGACAAAATAAACCCATGCTACCTCAGAAAGAGAGAAGACACAGAACAGTAGTAGCCAAGGTACCCAACAGTTTCAAACTCCTTGTTCTAGTCTTGTGAATCTCAGCTACGATTCCTGCAGATTATTTCTGTGGGATAACCATATAGCTATCTCACAAAAGTAATAAGCATACATTATATAAATATAAAATAGATTTCCATTTGTGCTTAATCTAGTTTCAGTTGATCTGTTACTGTTAACTAAAACGTCTCTGAGACACTGGCACCTTTGGGCTTTATTTGATATGATCAAACCTCAGATATTATTTGAACTGTAAAAGATACTCTGAATGTATAGCTTTAAAAGTACTTTAACATCTTTGGGCTAATAGAATCTGCTTATCAATCCACTTCTGTAAGAGCATTAATAAAATCCTTGCAATGAGCTAACACATTTCTCGAAAGTGAGCAAGACTCTTGATCACTTCTCAGTGTGAGAAATCAGCGCATTTAATGCCAATTACTATTGACACAATTTCTTCTTACATACAATATAAATAAATCTGTCAAATTAAGATGAACAATCAAAAGAAATTTCTCCATGTTCCACACATTGAACAGATGCTTACTAATAACAAAATAGTAGTGTTTTATGTATGAAAAAAGCAATTCTGAGTTAAACTTTCCTTTTTAGGTATTAATAATACCAAATGCAACTGGGGCTTAAGTTCTCCTTAATAGTGATAGCAGACAAAGCAGTAGTAATAGAATGCAGAATGCCAGGGCAGACTAACAATAATAAAGAAAAATCTGCCACATGAAGGATAAAATCTTCATGTCTCTCCCATTTAGGCTTTATAGTAATCGTGCAAAGCAGGGGGTTGGTAGAGATAATTATTAATTTTTTTAAGACACAGAAGTTAACTTCTATAAAAGTGGATTTCTCAAATGAGTTGGTTATTCCCCCATTTTCTTATAACCCTTCTTTCCTCACTAGCCATTTGTTTTCTATCCTTTTGCTGAATATTGCCTGCTTGCCCCTCCAGATCCATATCCATCCTCCACTCTGCTCTGTGTCCTAGGAAAATCACTTGTATGGATCACATTATGGGCTCTTTTGGGTCTTTAACTTTTTGTTGGATTTGGCCAATGGGAGGCACTGGCAGGAGACTGATAGGAAGTAGAAGAGTGAGGAGTATGGGTAAGATATACCCTCTATCAAAGGCCACAGGTGCTGTCAGGTGGCCTTTTCCATACAGCTATCCTCTCCCGGTTCCAGTGACCTCTCTTTCCTTGCCCTTTCAGGCCTAGGGATGATAACATCCTCCCATTTGCTGCTAGTACTACTTCATCCCTTGTTGATTTCTTTAAACTTTACCCTCACCTTTGTATATAATTCCTTTGTTAAACTTTCCTCAAATTACTCACTTTGAGTGTACTGTTCATTGCCAAGATCCTAACTAATACAATTCTCTAACATTATATCTTTCGAACACCTCTTTCAAAAGCTTCCAAAGCCCTTATATGAAAATTGCCAAATTAAATGGCATTGCCTACCTTGATTTCTCTCTTCAGCACTGAACTCCTGTTCCTTCTTCATATTCCTATTGCACTTAGTAGACACTGTGATAGACCTTTCAGTTTCCTCTTCCCATTTTTGCTCTATAAACATGGTTAATCCTCAACGGTTCTTTCCTTAACTCTTAACTCATGTCTCCACACATTCTCTACCAGGAACTCTATTCACTCCTACAATGCAGGATCACTATGTCGATGGCTTCCCAATAGATCTTTCTAATTCTAAGCTCTCTTTAATACCCTAGTGCTATATTTCCAACCACTAGTTTTATCTAAATATCCCTCTGTCATAACAACTCCAAGCACAAAATCACTATCAAGGTGTAGGAAACCAGTATTTCTCTCTAGCTTTCTTACTTCCATTAATTGTACCACCATTTCTGAGTCCATTCTAACACCCAATTCATTTCTGAGTAATATAATTATTTCTTCATAAGTGGCTTTATTTCTTTCCCTTCCTTCTTTATTACTAACACTGCTGAATTGGTTCAGGATTAGCTTTAAGTTTGGCAATTGCATTAACTTCCAAACTGGTATTTCCCACAGTATCCAGTACACAATCTTGATCATTTTGCATCTCAATATTTGTTGGGTTAGTGGATCAAAGCAAATTATAAAGGGATTAGATATATAAGTCTTATACAAAAATTTAGATTAAGGGAAATACCTAGTATAAAAGTTTGAAAAGACAAATATGGGAAAAAATACAAGGCTCATACTAGTAATCAAAGTATTGTTTGTGTGCCAGGTACCATACTACATACTTATATACATAAGCTCATTTAACTTTACAAAAACCAAAAACACCAAAAACTTATAGGGGAGGTATTAATATCCACAAATCACCAATGAGTCAACTGAGGTTTAGGAAAATTAAGTCCAAGGTACAAACCTAGAAAGGGGAGGATTCTAAACTGAAAAGTATGCCTGTCTATGATATATACACAACATGTTTCGCTTAACATGCACAATAAAGCTGAACTTTGCATTTATCACCAAGCTTTGAGCAAAAGAGTATTTGGGCTTATATAAATATTACTAAGTTCAATCTGTCTAAGTAAGACAAATTAGTTAATGGGATTAGATCTCCTGACCAAATTCTCTGCCTTTTCTGATTTAATAGTCTTAGCTTGAGAACTGGACTCATCATGAGGAAGGGAAGGCAGCAGGATGGCAGTGTAAGACAGCTGAATCCTAATTCAAGGGTGTGCTGCTTGTTCAGAGGTGCTTTTAGAATCAAAGGGAAACTATGAGTTCTCTGGAAATCAAATGAAAACCATGAGTTCTCCCCCAAAAACACTAAGCAAGCAAACACTGGGGCCCAATGGTAGCTAAGTTGGGCTTATACAGTGAGTTTCTACTAATGCATTAGTCACCAGATAAACAACTCTGAGGGACAGCAGGCTGCCTTGGAACCATGGAGTGAGTGAATGGGAGGATGGCAATTGGTATGTATTAGTTCACAATCTGGATTAAGTCAATTTTTTTTCCGTTTTAAAGTGCCTTGTAACAGGAGTTCTCGATTTAGTTGAGAACTGTAGTGGAAAGACTAGGGAGGATACACTAGTCTAAAAGTCACTACATCATAGGCAGGGTGTTTAAAATTATACATGTCCCACTGATGAATTAAGACATTAATGATGAGAATGTATTGTGAACATGTGGGCAGAAAAAGATTGAGAACCAGAGACTTAGAGTAAAGCTAAGATAGGTTATAAAATAATGTTATTTTTCATTAAACCTTCATGAAATATAAAATGACTCATGGGAGACAACAAACATTCTCCCAAACTGAAGAGCATTATTCATGGTTTTTCAAGAATATTATAAATGCCATAAGATATTTTTAAAAATAGGTCGATGATAAACATACGACACTCAAGTATAACAGAAAGCCCACTTACCTTAGTATTTTCTGCTTGACTGAGCAATAAGACATTATTTATATACAATGCAGTAGTTGTACCCTCAAAATAGGCAATAAATCTGTAGAACTGTTCCCTTTCATTCCAGCTCATTCTGATTTTTTTAATTAAAAATACCTATTATCCTTTTAAAGCAAGATATCCAAATTTTTGAATCATGCACTTTATGAGTAAAAAAATGTTTTGAGAATCCTCCCAATATACATACGTATTCATTTTTAAATTATAACCAAGCAGCACTATATAACACATAATAAATATATACAAAACTTTATATATAAAGAGAAATTTACAAAGGATGGGAAAGACACAAAACGATTAAAATTTTAAAAATATTTTAATTACTAATGGTACAAAATATCTTTTGGCTCAGTTAAAAAAACTTAAAAAATTGTGATGTAGATTTGAGGGTCTGATTCTAAGTTCATTTTCAATAGTTGGTCCCATTGGCCGTATTAGCTAAAAAGATTTCACACAGATATGTGGAACCACTGGAAAGAGTGCACTGTTAGCAATGCCTACACTAAATCACAATGCTTATTTTTAATGTCATTTACTAATTATGCTAAGGTTTTAATTGAAATTCTGCTAGTAAAATTGTACCTTTCTTGATGTTCTTGGAAACTTATGAGGAAGTGTTGTATTAAAACTTTTTTTTTTTGTGGGGAAGACCAGCCCTGAGCTAACATCCGTCGCCAATCCTCCCCTTTTTGCTGAGGAAGACTGGCCCTGGGCTAACATCGTGCCCATCTTCCTCCACTTTATATGGGACGCCGCCACGGCATGGCTGGCAGGCAGTGCGTCGGCGGGCGCCCGGGATCCGAACTCGCGAACCCCGGGCTGCCAAGCGCGGACTAAACCGCTGCGCCACCGGGCGGCCCCGTATTAAAACTTTTTTAATAGGTTCAAAAACCACTTAAACACAAATTAAGAAAGACTCAGTTTGGTTAGAAAATTCGGTTTTCAAGTGTTTTAATTATGCAGACATGACAGTTGGGTGATTTATTTACAATACTTTTTGGCAACAAAAATCACAAAACAGTGGATATTTTCTAAAAATCTATTTTCAAAACATCCTCTTCATTTTTTAAGGTTTCTTTAAAAATGCAGTTACTTTCTCTTCACTCTAAACATGTAACTTTTACCTTTAAGGGTCTGATTATGTTTCTTTTTTTAAAAAAGTACCTATATACAAGTAATAGTCATTTGTCATCATAGAACTGTCAGCAAATTTTGAACTCTGTTATTTTCATTAAAAAAAAAGGCACATCTAAAGAAGACATTTCCTGAAAATACTAATTCATGAAATAGTCAGACAACCTCTTTATGCTATAAGATTGTCACGGTCATTCCCTCTGATTATCAACAATGGTATTTATAAACGTCCTACTGTTTAGGATAATATCCGTAAATCTACTCATTTGGACACATGTAAAGTGCAGTATGTCAAAACATGCTGAAAGTGAACAGATGAGTGAGTCTGTCACTGTCAATCCCTCCACACTCAGATTCCCATTCTTCCTCAGGACACACCTTGGGCTCTGACATGACTCAGACAGGCTGACACATGGACCTAATGAGGGTGCCAGCATCAATCTCTGTATTAAATATAGTAGATCTTAATTTCTTTATTCTTAAATAAAGAAATTACTATTTTTCTTGGTGAGGAAAATTGGCCCTGAGCTAACATCTGTGCCCATCTTCCTCTATTTTGTATATAGGACACTACCACAGCATGGCTTGATGAGCAGTGTGCAGGTCCACGCCCGGGATCTGAACCTGCAAACTGTGTGCCACCTAAGCAAAGTGTGTGAACTTAACCACAACGCCACGGGACCAGCCCCCAAATTACTATTTTAATAAACTGAAATTGTAATTTTTTTTCCTGCACTCATTGGCTCCTCTTATATGGTTCATAGAGCGTCTGCATCCTACTTTGAGACTATTGCTTTAAAATATAAACTCTTGAGGATTTAAAAATTTGCCAGTACAAGTCACCTCTGAAAAACAACCAGTTTGCTTCCTTCCTCCCTCAAGTGATTCACAGAGTTTCAGATAATGCCAATAAAAATGATTATTAAAAATTTCGTATTTCTTTAGTGTTGAAGTTATTTGAGAAAATTATCATTATCAGTTTGAAGGAATACAAATGTTCTTTAAAATAAGTAGTGATATTTTGACTATCACTTATGTAAATTATTTTCTGATAAACCACCATTGATGTTGACTATCAAAATATATCAATTCCAGGACAAATGTAAAGCAATGTAAAGTTGAAATGTATTTCAAATGATAAGACTGTAGGTACATTTTATTGCTTAATAGAAGAATGACAGTAAAGTACACAGGCAATTACCTTTTATTGGTAACAAGCTTTAAAGGAGAACTGATGAATTCAAATACATGCTAACGGTCTTTTATAAAATTAATTTCTTCAGGGAGATCAGAGAGAAAGGTAACAGTCTTAGGAGCAGCCAGCTACTCAATGCCAAGTCTGGCACTTTTCTGCAGGTGTGGGTCTTACCTTTGCTCCGTGCTTATGCAGAACTTCCATGACATCGTTGTGCGCTCTTTCTGCTGCAACATGCAGGGGAGTCATGAAACTACCGAGAGAAGAAAAGGAAAAGGTAATTTCCTAACTTCTATTGCATTTTCCCTTTAAAAATTGAACAACTCCCTTAGCAGTTACACTTACTCTTTATTTTTTTCATTAACATTTGCTCCTTTTCTAAGCAACAATTCTGTCACTTGTTTTCGTTTGGGATGCAGGGAGGCCACAGCACAGTGCTGGAAAGTAAACAAAACTAAGTTAATAAAATAAACTTCTATTTAAAAGTAGATTTCTGAATTAAATACCATCTGCTGACTATTTAGAACATTGTTATCTCTAAATATACTTATATATTTTACATTATGGAGATGATCAAAATCCCTCCTAAATACATTAGAAGTAGAAAACATAAGCCTTTTAACCAAGGTGAAATTATGCTCTTGGTAAGGGATTAAGACAGACTCCACTTCTCCTCCTTGAGCCAATAAATAATTATCCAGTATATTTATTTATTTGAAGGTATCAGAATACTGCCTCTCCAAAGCTACAAAAATCTATAACTGAATTACTCAATCCTTCATTAGGCTGTCAGCCACACAAATCAATATTTCTCAAACTCTTCCCCAGAGGTATACCTGGTATTACAGGAGAATAAGCCTACATGCCCAGGAATAGGCAAGAAGGTAACAGACTTGAAAGAGCTTAGAGGGAGAAGCATTCTCAGAAATTTTATGTTTTACCCTGTATTTATACAACTTTTGTATTGAACTGTATTTTATATTAATGTTTATATTAAAATTTAAAAAGTAAAAAACTACTTACTAATGAATAAAATGAACATTCCAAAAAAACAGGTCAGGTTTATTCTGCGGCTTTGAGTTAATGCTGCGTGGCGGGAATGTATCTGAACCCCCGTTTCAGAGCCATATATTTAAGTGTACAGACAGATGGCCCATTTCGATCTGGTGACTCTTTTAATGTTGTTTTCAGCAGGTATTGACTACAGTTTGACCTTTTTGTGCAAGATATATGTGAGAGTGTCAACTGAAGATAGAAGTATCACATATGCTTATATTCTGAATTTAGGAGTAATCTAACCAGCCCTATACCTGAAACTCAATGTGGTCAATGACAAGGAAAATAAACTAATTTTTCTAGAAGTACATTAGAAGAAAAAACATAATAATTTTAAAAACAATTTGTATAGTCTGGAAGAAAAAAATCATAATCTTACCATTTTTCTATAATGATTGTAATAATGTAACGAATGTATTCTTTGAATACAATTGCTCAAAAGGATGATATAAATGATGGTCATTGAAAATACCTTAATCTTCCACAGAAAGCAAATATAGTATTTATCTAGCAACCACAAGACAAAGAAGATTCTATAGAGAAAATCAGATATTGTATTTTATGAAAGCACCGGCCACAAAGGTGGATTTGCTATAATATCGTTGGGTAAAGACAAAGGTAAAAATAATTCCCAAATCAAGGTTGAGCAAATGTCTACTCTCTCATCCATGAAAGCAATCATCTCCTAAACCAAATTTCAAAATCACTGCAACCAATATTAAAATGCAAATTCCCGGCACTTCAGGTACTAAAGTTACTTTAAGGTTTCTGAAATGAAAATTATATTTTGTGCTTACACTACTGTTATAGACCCCAGGAATGGATTAACAATAAAACCTTACCAGTGCAGTTTCATGAGACTGTGGTTGTTTGAAATTAATGATTTCCAAAGCAAGTGTTTTTTTAACTTTGGCTAGGTCGGCTTCTCTGGCTGCTTGTAGTAAAGAATGACCTTTAAACTCATCTGTTAATGACATAATGGTTGACATAAAAAAGATTTTAAATATGTAATAATCATTGGCGATGATTATAAAGTAAAAAAATTATTAATTTTAAATATTCCTCTATTTTAGCAACAGCAGCGATAATAAAGATAAATAATATATCGTATACAGATATGATAATAAAGGTGCAAAAGATGAGGGTGTAGGTTAATAAAAAATTTTGAAATATGTATGCTCTGAAATAAGACTGTTTTATACTCTTAATAAGAGTTCACAGAGATACTCATTCCAGTAAAGTTTTAAAACAAGCAACCTAAATGTCCACCAAATGGAAACCAGTTAAATAATCTGTGAACAGTTATACACTGGAATATTTTATAGCTGTTATACAAAAAACATAGATCTATATATACTGACGTGAAAGTATATGTTGTTAAATGAAAATTCAAGCAGCAAAAGAGGAAGGATAGGTTGATCCAATTTTTTTGTATTGTTACTACTACTACTGCCACCACAACAAAATATAAGTAATGGTATAAAAAAGACATTTAGAGAAATACTCACCAAAATACTAACAGTGATTATATCTTGACACAGTGGAGGGAAGAACTGAATTATGGGGGAAGTGCCAGAGTTTGAAAATTTTTCAAAGCACAATTAATATTTTATTACTTGTATAAGCAAGTAAGAGAGTTTTTAAAAAGGCATTTCTAAATTAATTACATAAATAAGAATCCAACACTCATTTATTAAAAACATATAATCTTAGTTTCTATGTTATAAATTTAGTTTGTATTTTGATATGACCAATTATTAACAAAAAGTTGAAAACTGTTCTACAAAGATGCAAATGATGTGTGACCTGATATATTATGTACCAATTCCAGGCCATCTGACGTTCAGGCCTTTGTATCTGCCTACTACTGAATTCTTTCCATTTTCCTTTCTCTCCCCTCCTTTGAGGGTCTCATCTTACTCCCCTCTCTCCCTCAAAAGACAGACAGACACACAGACACACACGTGCACACACATGCCATATTAACTACTACTCATCGTTCAAGGTCTTAGTCTAGATACTTGGGATAAGCCTTCCTGACGTTCCCCACTACTGGGTTAGGATTCCTTCTTAGCAAGTCCACAGCACCTGGATTTATCACAGGACATGTCACACTGTCTTATTTGCTGTGGCAGTCCCATCACCTAACACAGTGTTTGGCGTATAGTAGGTACTCAGTAAGTATTTGCTGCACGAATGCTGAATATTTATAAAATAAGTCATGGCAGGCTCAGGGAAAAAAACCATTTTTATGTAACCTCTTGTTCAGTGGAACTTTATCATTGCTAAATTCCTCAAAGTTTAGGACTTTGAAACTTGAGAAACCCCAAATCAAGGTCAAATGAAATGAAAGTAAACCAATATTTTCAAATAACAAAATAATAGATTTTCATTTCAATGATAAAATTAGGGATAAAAGAAGTGAGAGAATTATAAACTGCCATATGTGAGGAGCAGGATCCTGACAACTGCAAAAGAAGGTGCTGTATTGAGAACTGATTGCAAGCAAAAAAGTATGGTTTTGCTTGGGTCATCAGCCTAGAGAAATTTAAACTGAATTCAAATCACAGTGGCTTCTTCCCCGATGACAAATGTTTATGATTATCAAAATGATAAAAGCAATTCTACCTTTTCAATTACTCCTTTAAGTTCAGGGAAGGTGGCTTAGAAGAAAATCAAACGGGCAAATTTATGAAAAACAGAAATAAGACTGCAATACTAAGGAAATTAAGAAATTATGATGCACTACAATTAAAAAGCATGATATTTTCGCAAATAACAAGAAGTAAAATATTACGTACCTTTGCTCTTTAGAAAAAAAATAAAGATTTCTGTCCAAATTGACTTTCAAATTTAAAATATCTTACTGACAAATACTCAAGATTAAAAAAACAACCAAGAGAATAGAAAAATCTATCAACTAAATAGTTGTCCTTCTAACTGCAAAGGTTACATAAAGATTTGTTTTTAAAACTTCAAAGGAGTTAAGTAGTTACAAAGAAGGTGGTAATTCTGCAGATTACTCAAATTTACCCTGAAAACTTAATATTTATAAAATACCTTAAAAGCTTCTCTTTCTATGGGGGCTGCCCGGTGGCGCAGCGGTTAAGTTCGTGCTTGGCAGCCCAGGGTTCGTGGGTTCGGATCCCGGGCTCCTGCCGACACACTGCCTGTCAGCCACACTGTGGCAGTGTCCCATATAAAGTGGAGGAAGATGGGCACAGATGTTAGCCCAGGGCCAGTCTTCCTCAGCAAAAAGAGGAGGTTTGGCAGTGGATGTTAGCTCAGGGCTGGTCTTCCTCGCAAAACAAACAAACAAACAAAAAAAAAAGTTTCTCTTTCTAAATGCATTTTGAAACAAGAATGAAAGCTACTTTCAGTATTTTCAGCTCCAATATGTGTAGTACCCAAACTACCTTGTTCATTTGGCTTCACGAAAACAACGAATAAAAAAAAGACAAGAAAGAGCAGAAAACAATGTGTGTAATGAAAATGCTATAACCCCGGGTATGATCAAAATATTGTTTTTCTTTGTTTCCTGTATAATTTTCTTAAAAAGAATTCTATAACTGTGAACGCCTAGAGTAAAGCAGTGGACGTGATGATGAAACTGCAGTTAGAGAAGTGACAACTTTGTTAAATCCTTTTCTTCAGATAATTCCTTGGTAGAATCTTATTTTAATAAAATAAGGGAGATACTGAGAAGGTTGAAAAGTAATCAGGGAACTTCTTCCTTTACAAAACTACACAAATTTAGGTTAAATCTTAATGTTTACATTGGGATCAGATGGACCAGTGAAATACAATGTAAAAAACTCAATAATACTCATACTTTACAAAACAATTATAAGGAAAAAATAGTCAAATGGTGACATGGGGACAAAGCTGAGCCTAGGGTATAAAACTATAAAAGAAGGAAATTAGAAAAAGATAAAAAAATGAGTTTTGAGTTAAGTTAAATTCAATTCAATAAACTTGCTGAGCACATAGTACACACAATGCACTGGGCCAGGTTGGGGGTAGGTAGATATATAGGCCCAAACAAATACCAACACGTTTATTAGGTAACAAGACATTGTGCGGGGGCTAAGAGAGAATAATAAAACCAAAGGTCTTTCTAAGAATTTAAATTTCACTGGGAAGATAGAACGTACACATAGAAAAATGAACTACATAATGCAAGATAACATATGGCAAGAGTCATATGAGTGGGAGAGAATAAATGCACTTCTACAAGGATTCATTGCTAAGACATCTGCCCAATTATAATCTATTCCAGCACCAAAATAAGTTTAAATTTCCACTTAAGATCAAAATTGCAAGGAACTCTTCCTGTTTTAACATAAACTAGTTGAAAATCTGTTTAAACTTAAATGATGTTAGCATTACTTTGACTATGCCTTTTTCTTAAGTTATCATTTAAAGATTTTCTCAGGCATTTAAATTCAGTTATCTGATTTTTAGAATCCCAGATGTAAAGATTCTAAAAATAGGATCAGCTAAAAATTAGATAGCTGACATCTAGTTTAATTTAAACCTGAAATGCCCACATGTAGAATTAAATATATCTCAGTATTTGATATGACAACTAAATGTAATGTGGTATCCTGAATGAGACCCTTGAACAGAAAAAGGACTTAAGGTAAAAACTAAGGAAATCTGAATAGAGCATGGCCTTTAGTTAATAATGTATCAATACTGGTTCATTAATTGTGACAAACGTACCATACTATTAATAAAAGAGGAAGTTGGGAATGGGGTATATGAGAACTCTCTATACTACTTCTGTATCTTTTCTGTAAATCTAAAACTATTCTAAAACAAAAAGTTTATTTAAAAAACCTGCATACAGGGAATATGTATTCATATATGAGAAGATTGCTTCCACCAAATCATAATTTGGGCAAGTGAGTGCATTTGGGCTGTAACACACATAAGAAATAAAAACATGATTACCCAACCTTGCAGGGCTTGGGAAACAGTAGGTGCTCAATAATGTCAGATATCTATTATTACCAATAGCACAAGAATAAACCTTTGTGAGCTCAGAGATTGTTTTCTCGTTTGTACACTGCTGTATTTCCAGTGCCTGGCACATAGTAGGTATTCAATAAATGGTTATTGATTGACTCATCCTCATTAGCTTTTAAAAAAAGGACCCTTAATACATAATTAGAATTAGGCTTGAACAAACACAGTATATATATAATGTATATATATAAGATCTCTACAGAATTCATCAAGAAAAGTATATGACCAAAAATAGGAACTATAAACAAGTGTACATGTAAGAATAGAAGGATATTAGTATCTAACTCAGACAAAATGGCAGCCCTAATAACTAAACAAAAATGAGATATTCCAATGTAAAACAAGCAACGTTGGTTTTAGGAGGTAAGTACATACAAGTCAATCTCTCCCGGAGCTCAGGAGTTGGAGCCATATCCACAGCACTTTTGCCATGGCAATTGACTAACGTAGGGTCGGCACCATGGCTAAGTAGCAAAGAGCAGACTTCTACACGATTCTTGGAAGCAGCCTCATGGAGCGGAGTAAACTGCCAGAGATCCATAGCATTAACACAAGCGCCATGCTGAATTGGGAAGAAAAGTTTTAGGTTAGTAATCACTTCGCTGGATCAAATAAAACTCAAAAGACATTTATTTCACTGTAAATTTCAGTTATAACTCTTTGAAATGTCAATGTGTTTTAATTGCAGCTTTTAAAAACAGCTTAAAATAAGTTGACTTTTAAAATTTTGTGTGTGTGTGAGGAAGATTAGCCCTGAGCTAACATGTGTTGTCAATCCTCTTCTTTTTGCTGAGGAAGACTGGCCCTGTGCTAACATCTGTGCCCATCTTCCTCTACTTTATGTGGGACTCCGCCACAGCATGGCTTGACAAGTGGTGTGTCAGTCTGCGCCCAGGATCCGAACCTGCGAACCCCTGGCTGCCAAAGCAGAGTGTGCAAACTTAACCACTGTACCACAGGGCGACCTCTGACTTTTAAAATTTTTAAGGCAACGGTAATATTTTTAAAAACTATTTTATTTTCTTAAAAATTTTATTGGCCAAAAAAAACAATGAAAATTCATGACAAGTAGGGAAAAAAAGCAAATGATATTCAATATTTTAAATTTCTCTTACCTTTAGTAGCAGTTCTGTGACTTCATAATGTCCATATGAACATGCATTATGAAGAGGTACAAGTCCACTGAATGAAGAAAGGCAAATTAAGATATTGAAATTTCAAACAACTTACAGCCATTTATATGCCAAGAAGTGCTAAGAAACAAAAATCTAATAAATCCCAGTACAATTATAATAAAAAATATTTTAAAGTATTTAATAAAAGGATACAAAGCATAACTAATCTTCAACCTTTTGTATTCATCTTGTGTTTTGTGTATATAATCCTTAAATATAATGATAAAAACACCATTAGAAAAGCATTTAGGCGAAAGGAAGAACACATACTATTGACAATTGCATGCTTTACCATTTACAGAAAATACATGTTAATTGATAGTGAATTGAAATATTCCTATTTTATTTTACTTTCATGGTAATTTCCAGCATAAGTATTAAATATCCAAACTATTGCAACTTGCATATCAAAGTATCATTCTACATGAGTCAAAGATGTCCTTTTTTTATGGTGTACTTCTCTCGATGGCTCACCTATTGTACACCCATCTGTTTTCAGACATGTACAAGAAACAAGAGATGTACAAGAGCATCAGGTATTTGTGTCCCTATTCTATTGGGACACCATTCACATATGGCACAAAACATGGCGCAGGCAAGAGAGAAACAGAGCACCGAAAAGAGTCCATTTGAATTGATGGGTTCCTCTCCTGATAACTGTCTCAAGTACAGAGTTCCTTCTTCGTTTCTATGTTTTCTGACATGGAGAGGGGCAAAGTGAAAGAAACCCTCCTCCAAGGCTTCTCTTCTTCATGCTGCCAATCACAAGAGTGTAATATCACTCTACTTTACCTGGGTAGTATGGTCAAGTATCTTTTAGATGTTTTAGTAAGGTGGGATAATGAGAAATGTAGCCCATCACATAGGAAAGCAGACCTGATTCATATGTCCCTGGAGACTAGACTGGAAACTGATACAAAGTTTTCCAAAATTCAGCTATTCATAAAATAAATGACATAACTCCTCTCTCGGTTCCCAGCCACCTCCCTCCCATATCAACCTTCATAAGGACCTTTTAGGTTTTCTCAGTTTGGATGTCCAAGGTTTCATCAGGAAAAAAAACCAAATTAGAATAGTGTATATTTATGATTTTAGTTTATTAATAAGAGATGATCCTTTCATACCTGATGACTATGATAGCTTTGTCACTAGATTATCAGAATTTTTAATTTATCTGTCTTTCTGAAATGCAACTGAAGAGTTGAAAAATAAGATTTGCAATTGAGATAAATTTTAACTTCAAATAAGGGAACTGCAATAAAATTAAACCAATTCAGGAAATTATTATGAGAAGAATCCTTAATAAGTAGGAACATGAATATAAAAGCAAACCAAAGTTGCGAACATTCTTAAAATGCTACACAGGCTGTAAAGATAGGGGATATATGACTTTCTTTGTCTAGTGCTCAAAAACTTTACTGTATCCCATGTTGAAAACAAAGCATACTAATCCATGAACGAAACCATTCAAGGAAATAAAACGATGCACCTACCCTTTGTCTTTTGCGTGAACATCAGCACCATGCTGGAGAAGCAGCTGAACTATCCGCACTCGGTTGTAGCCTGCTGCCAGATGTAAAGGAGTAGACTAGAAAAGAGAAAGAAAAACATATCCCCTTCTTCAGGTAAATAATTCTCGCTTTGCCATTTCATCTGTATTTATGTACATTTAAACACAATGAATGTTAACATATGCAGAAAATACTGAGTTGAAGTGCCAGAAATTCACATTTCATAATTGGATGAGAGAAAATTCACTCAGCTCAGGAGTAAATTCTAACTTCAGTGCATCCACCTATTTCTCCTACTTGTTTTTCAAAGCCTTCAGTTATCAAGCCCCACCCTAACTATTCTACATTATTTCTTATTTCTTTCCATAATGAACCACTTTCACTGTTCTGAGAAGACATGTCAGGGCTCATATTCCTCATAAGTGAAAACATTCTTCCTCGTCCTACTGAAGTCCTGTTCACCTTTCAAGTTCTAACCCTTAATCCCAATTCTATCATAAAGCCTTATCTAAAGACGTAGATCTCAAAATTTCTCTTTAATAGAAAAAGTTGAAAAGCAACCCTGAAGAATATTTGAAGAAACTTTAGTGGAAATAAAAAGGACAATGGACTGTATTCGTTCCATCCCACTGCAGGCAATGAGTCAGAACTAATTTCCTACACTGGATGCAATGAAATATGCCAAGATAGTATTTAATTCTTCTATTTTATGTACTACATATGCAGTATAAATACAAGAGGAAAACATAGTTTTTTCCCAACTAATTTCTGCCACATTTTAATTTGAACCAAGTTATTAAAAGGTTCTCTGATCAAATTTAATATGGTAATTAAAATAATCAAACTTCTTCTCACCTTTTTTTTAATCAGAAATAACATTATTTTAATTAAAAGCTTCTCTGCAACCTTAGTAATTTTTCTACCTTTGCTCATTTACTCAAATACTGTAACAGCTTTTCACACAGGGTCTAATATATTTTAATGCACTCATTTTTCCTGTCTTCTATTTGGGCCTTAGGATTTAAGAAGATTTTAAATTTATTTTCTTTATATACTCCAAATGTTAAGATACAAAAGAATTACTAAATACTGTATTATCTATTACCGCTTTCAAGGGACTCCAGATATTTTATACATTTAGTCTCCAAGTTTAGGAAGTATTTTTGAGCAACACACAGCTAATAACGAGGACACCAAGCAGATTAGAAGAGAGTCCTGAACAGGAAGTCAGGAAACTTGATTACATTCCTGGATTTTATGGAACTCTGTGAAAGTCACACTACCTATCTATTTCAGCTTTTTCGTGTGTAAAATAGATAAAATCACTTATCTTAGCTATCTCAAAAATGCGTGAAAATCAAGTTTTCTCCCACATATAAACACTTAAAAAATGTAAAAAACGCCATCTAAAAACAGATGATTAAAATTTTTTGTATCATCAAACAACATGCCCATCCAAGTTTCTGCTTTCAGATACATGTCCAACGTTATTGCAAATAATACCTCCAGGGAACATCAAGTTATTTTCAGGACTTCCCCCCTTCCTTTAATATTTTAAAGATGTTGCTTCACTATCTTCTGGCTTGCATTGTTTCAAGCTAGAAATCTGCCAACATCCTTATCTTTGTTCCTTTGTACATGTGGTTTTTCCTCTGGATACTATAACATCCTCTCTTTATCACTGGCTCTACGCAGTGTGATTGTGATGTACCTTGGTATAGTTTTCAATTTGTGTGTGCGTGCTTGGGGCTTGATGAGCTTCTTGGATCTGTTTATAGTTTTCACCAAATTTGGAAAACTTTCAGCTACTATTTCTTTAAATATTTTTTCTGCCCTCTCTCCCACCATTCTCTCCTTCAGGGACAACTCCAATTATATAGATACTGGGTTGCTTTCAAAGCTTGCTTTTAAGCTTTGCTAAGTGGGACCAGAGCACATATTAACACTCAGTGGACATGGTATATTTGAAGAACAACAAAAAATTCAGTGGCTAAGTGTACTTTGTGAGACTGGGGGAGAATCTAAGACCATTGAGGAATCCCTGAAGGACTTGAAGAAGAAAATTACTCAAGACTGGAGTTTTGGAAAGATCAGTCTAGTTATTCTACAGAGTGATCTTACACTCTGAAGACTACAGGACTAATCCATGAGAGAGAAAATGACAGCATCACTTAGCAAATGGCAGCAGCATCCAAGCAGAGGCAGCTGAGCTATGGGAGCGGATGAATTCACAAGAAGAGTGAGTGCAGAACAATCTGAATGAGACTTTCCAAGTAGTCATTTTAATGTGGATGTTAATTATGCAAACTAAATACTATCACTAGAAGGCACATAAAAATTTGTAAAATGTATGCAATAAATTTGAGGAAATGGTAGAAAGCAAAAAGGAAAAGTACAAATTGAGAACAGAAGATGATCTGAACAAGCTTACACTAAGAGCCCAGAGGTTTTTCCTCTAGAAAAAATTTACAGCTGAACATTATACACCAAATGCTATCTTCTGATGCAAAGCAATTAAAATCATGTGGCCTAGGACTAAATTTAGTGAATGGTTACCACATTGTGCCAACTTTACACCTCAATTGCCAAATGGCAAAGCAATGATAAAAGTAATTTTCTAAATGCTAGGATAATTAACAGAACGTAATTTAGGTTTTGAAAAAATAAAGCCGATCCACTTGTAAAATACTCACACATGTTACTTGATAATTTTGTGGTGGTTGTAAACTAGTAAACACAAGAATCAAACATTGAAGATATCATTATACACAGGACAGAAATCACTGCCAGTTTGTATACCTCAGATTTATTCTTAAAACAGATTTTTTTTTGTTGTGAATATTTAAAAAGTCAAACATGTAGAATAATAAAGTATGAAACAACTGCAAACACAAAAACTCTACCTAAAAATCTATGTATTATTCTGCTATAAGAGAATGTTATTACTAATATTTTCATATTGTAAAATATTTACAGAAAAACGAATCCTTACTTAAAGAAATCCCATAATTAAAAATTTTCTTCTTGGAATCAGGCCGTAAGAAAAAAACAAACATATATATACATTTATCTTTGCCTTTTATGATATAGATTTGCAGTGTAGTATAAAGCATTTAAGGTGGCTTTAACTTATCCTATTCATACATGCACAGCTAAAATAGTGACAATTGACAATTGACAACAATAAAACTGTGGATGCAACATTAAGTCCAGGCAGCATAATATAAGGAAATGAGTAAAGGCTTTTAAGTCTTGGGTTTGTATTCTTGCTTTGCAAAATTTAAAAGATATGTGGCTTTGGACTATTTTCTTAATTTCTCTAAGCCTTGACTTCTAATAACTGTTAAAATGAGAATTATAATTCCTATCATACAAGGCTATTTTATGGATTAAAGATAACTCTATTAAGCACCTAATAGTATATCACATAGAAAAAGCTCAACAAATGGTGGTTATCACTTATTATTACCTTATTAAGTATCTTACACACTTAAAGTTATTTCTTATTGGTCATTTATCAGTCCTCATCTTACTTTACCTATCATCATTCTCTGACATAGCCAATCACTTCTTCCTTCTTGAAACGTTTACCCCTTGGTAGCCAGGACACCTAGATACCTACCTCACTAGTCACACTTCAGTCTTCTTTTCTGGTTGCCCCTCATTTTCTTAACATTGGAATACTCCAGGACTGTGTCCTTAGACCTCTTTTCTTCATTACCTATACTCATTCCTTTGGTGATCACATGCAGTCTTGTGGCTTTAAACAACATCCATGCACTGACAACTCCTCAATTATATCTCCTGCTCAGCCCTCCTCTTCACTGAACTCTAGACTCTCATAATCTACTCAACATCTCATATGGATATAGAGAAGAAGACTTCTCATGCTCATCAAGTCCAAAACTGAGCTCTTAGTTTTCCTTCCAAAACCTACTCGGCAGAATTTCCTATTGCTGTTAATGGCAACTCAGGTCAAACACTTTGAAAGTCTTTCTTGATTGCCATCTTTCTCTCACACACTATGCTCACTGCATCAGACTATTTCTATAGGCTATATCTCCAGAATCCAATTACTTCTTACCACATCTACTGTCACCACCCTGGTCTAAGCCAACATCCTCTCTCAGCTGGTTACTTGCCAGAGCCTTCTATTCAGTCTCCTTGCTTTCAGCATAATTCCCTTAGAGTCTAGGCAACATAGCAGCAGAGTGATCCTGTTAAAATGTTAGATATAGCAGTCCTTGGCTTAAAATCTTCCAATGGCTCTTTATCTCACTCTAAGTAAAAGCTAAAGTCTTTATAACCATCTAGAAGGCCAGAAGCGATCTCTCCGAATACTACCCTCCAACTTTCTGACCTCATCTTTTACTCTGCTCCCCTTGGGTCACTCCACATAGCTCAACTGTCATAATTATTAATTAGCTGAAACCACTGGGAATTAGACTGTACTAATAAGTGAAATATCATCTGAAAAAATTAAAGGCCTACCAGTAACAAAATATTTTCCCAATTAAATTTAATTTCACACATGACTTCTTGACAAAGCCAAACAACAATGGAAGAAAAAAATATTCCTGAGGATTAACTATCAAAATAAAAAAAACTTATGGATATACAATGCATCAACTTTGGAAGACCTATATATTATTATGTGCCTAGAATATCAAAAATTTAATTTCCAGATTTTTTTTTCCACTGAAAAGACACCATGATAACTAAGTCTCAAGATTTAAATGTATTATTACATATTCAATCCCAAGGGAATTTTAGCATTTACATTTTAACACAAAACAGACATTGTTCACAAATGGCTGCTGGTTACAGGGGAGAGGGTACCTTGACCTGATACTGCTGAGAAAGCTTCTGAAGTTACCAATTATCATATAGAAAGAATATGCCAACCCTTATAAAACTTTTCATCTAAGAAGCATAAAATATTATAAAAATTAATTCTTAATTTCTTAAGAATATTATTATTATGCTATTTACATAAAGTACAAAGCCTGGGGATTCCTTAAACAAGATTTTAAAATGAGATTCCAAAATACCAATACTTCAAATAACTATCTTCTTTCCTCTTGTTCTGTCTTTGGACAATTTTTTTTGCAATAAAAATACAAAAAAAGGGGCCGGCCCAGTGGCGTAGCAGTGAAGTTCACGTGCTCTGCTTCAGCGGCTCAGGGTTCACAGGTTCGGATCCCGGGCACAGACCAATGGACCACTTGTCAAGCCATGCTGTGGCGGCGTCCCATATAAAGTATAGGAAGATGGGCACAGACGTTAGCCCAGGGCCAGTCTTCCTCAGCAAAAAGAGGAGGATTGGCAATGGATGTTAGCTCAGGGCTAATCCTCCTTACACACACACACAAATAAATAATAATAAATTAAAAAATTACAAAAAAGATTGCCAAAGACTGTTCCTAAAACTATTTGCCACAATCTTTTACTGTCACACAGTCACAAAATAATACAGTTATTTATGTGTCTGTCTCCTCTAATCCACTGTGAGCTCATTGAGAATGGAGAACATATCTTAATTTTGTTATGAAGGCTTAACATAGTACCTCATATATAGTAGGGTATTAAAAAAATGAAAATTATTGTCAGCTTTTGATTTACATTAGTAAAAGGGAACAGAGGACACGAATAATCCAGCTCGATGAATTTGACTTTAAATTTGTGTGAAAGATTTACACCTACATTTCAACACAGGCCTGTGTGATGTTTGATGCATTCCTAGGAAAGAACAAAACCACAACCATGAAGCCGTGGTGTAAGTCATCAGAGAGTTGTCTAACCTCATGATGTATGGTGTATTTTGGTTTTCTTCAAGATGAAAGTCCAGTCTGACCTAGATCAAATCCTCTGGGATTTTCCAGACTAGGGTGACCAACTTATCCTGGTTTGCGCAGGATTTTCCTGGTCCCAGGAAACCCACTCATCCCAGGCAAACTGGGATAGCTGGTCACCCTGCTCTAGTCAGACTTAACGCTGAATGAATTTCTTGGTTGCTGGACCTGTCCAAGTTAGAAAACTGTGTGTGTGCGTGCATGCATGCCCCTGGGCAAGGGTACATACGCATTCCGAATAAGGCAAGACCTATTACTTTACCAAATTAGGGAAAAAATCCTATTAAGAGTTGGCTCAAGAGATGACCAAAGATGCTTCTCTTTCCATCTAACAATTCATTTCTTCAAAGGACTTAAGTGTAGTCTTTCTCAGTTCCAAACAAGCTCAGCAATATAACATACTATTCAATTCTTCCTCCAGACTCTTGCTCCACAGTTACAATTACAAAACAGTTTCATAACATAAAACTTTATGATCTTTTCAGCACTCAGGTACTCATCACCCAGATTCAACAATCATTAATTATCAAGACTTTGTTACCCTGGCTTCTGCTATCTCTTTCATCTTTTATTTTCTCCACTGAAGTATTCTGAAGCAAAATTCAAGACACTGTAACATTTCACCCCTACATATTTCTGTAGGTGCCTTTAATAATTATGGGCACTTTCTTTCAAAACCCCATTGTTATTAGAGCTAACAAAATAGTGGTAAATCTTTGGTATCATCTAATGTCCATGTCAATATTTGAATTTTCTGATTGCCTCAAAACTTTTTAAAGTTGGTTTACTGGACGTCAGGATCCATACATTTGGTTGTTGTGCCTTTAATTAAGTCTCCCTACGTCCACAACAGTCTTCATCCTTACTTTTTTCACAATACTGACTTGTTTAAGAAATCTGGTTAGTTGTGCCCTTTTTGTGTGATTATTTAATTTGTACCTACATCTTTATTTCATGTAAATTGGAAGTTAATTTTCCTCCTTAAAATGAAACATTTTTGGCAAGACTATTTCATAGATAGGACTTCACAAAGTATCACATGAGGTGACAAGTCTGAATATTCTGCCCTTTTTTCTTTTTGGAGAGGAAGATTGGCCCTGAGCTAACATCTGTGCCAATCTTCCTCTATTTCATATGTGGGTTGCCGCCACGGCATGCTCGATGAGTGGTGTGGAGGTCTGCACCCAGGATCCAAACCTGTGAACCCAGGGCCACCGAAGCAGAGCACATGAATTTAACCACTACACCACTGGGCCGGCCCCTGAAGATTCCAGTTTTAGTGATAAGATTGTTCAATGTACCACCAGTTTTGCAAGTACTACCTCTCTGAACTTGTGAATCTTAGATATCATCTTTGTAATATTCTTAACTTCCTGCCATCTTTTTACAAAATATATGTAAACAAACACAAAATCATTACACTTAAAAATTCCAATACTCATTTCCACTTTTTTGGACATATAAAAACATGCTTTTTCAAATCTGGTTACAAAATCAAGGTACTATATATATGTATTTTTTCAGTTTAACTGGTCTCAATTACGTAACGTTTATTCACCATTCCCTCTCTAATGGAATTCCCTTTTAAATTATAAAAATAATATATTCCCTCTAAAACAATACAAAGTAAAATGTTCTATTTCTCCCTCTAGTGCAACAAACCCCTTTCCCAAAGGTAACCACTGTTTATAGTAGCACAAATATCATTTGAGATATTTTTCTATGTATATGAGTATGTATTTGTTTTTCTCTTGAGTTCTTTTTGCTGTTGTTTTTGTCACACAAATGGATCATATTATATTCTTCCACAATTTGCTTTTTTCCTATTAAAATATTAGTACATATAGGTCTATCTTATTCTTTGTATAGTGTTTCCATTATGTAGCTATACCATAATTATTTACCCATAGCCTATAAATGGACATTTAGGTTGTTCCATCTGTGCTCTATCTTAATAAAACACATCTCATTCAAACTTTTCATTTGGTTAAGTGAGATCAGTGTTTCTTTCCCTTCTACACACAAAATACTATATTAGCCAATAATACAAAATTCCCAAGAAAATATAAAACCACATCATCAGAGCTTATTAAATTAATTTTAGGCACAGTGACATGATTAATCTGCTTGCTAGGTATAGTTAAGAAGTTCTTTGAAACAGCAATACTTAAATCAGAATCAAAACAAATTAAAAGCTGGAGAATCAATATGGGCAAGAATCCATGGAAATAAATATCATTACCGATGCCTGTCTTTTGAAGGGATACTTTCAGTAGTATCATAATGAAGATTAATCAGTCTCCTTGAAGTTTCTCAACTTCTACTATAAAGAGAATTTAAAAGAGAAACTATCTGGAGAATGAAAATTGACAAACCAAAGTAGAAATAAATTAAAAAAATATATATATATATTTTATTCACACCTTTGTCAAAAACTATGTCTCTACTACATATCACACATTTTTAGATCCTCTTATAATAATGTTTCCATTATGAGTCTTTTCCTCTGGTCCTGGGCCTCTTGGTCAACGGTTCTCTAAAGCACAGTGCTTACAGCTAAACACGCCTACCACAGATATGGTCTCATCACAGTGGACTGTGTCAGGGCCATTACTTTTCATTAATAGACATGATATGACTCCTATAACCTAAGAGTATTTAACATATTAATGTTTTTAATTCACAATCTCTGTAAGGGGGGGGGAGTTAGGTGACAATAGTACTGGCTTCCTCACAGAGTTATTTTCAGGTTAAATGAAATAGAAGATAGAAAAATATTTTGAAAATACATGTATTTTATTGAAAATAATAGCTAAAATCTACTGGGTACTTTCTATGTACCAAGCTCTGTTCAAAGTGTTTTATATGTATTAACTTGTTTATTCAACAAGTAGCAGAGCTAGAAACAATTATTACCTCCATATAACAAATGAGGACACTGAGGAACAGAGGGATCAATATAGCAAGTTAATAGCAGAGTCAGAGAGCAAATCCAGACAGTCTGACTTCAGAACTCTGATTCTGCCCTCCTGCCACCTGAGGGCTGGGCCCTCAGGTTCTGGAGAGGATGTTCAGAGATGGACTTGGTTGGCTGAGTGGCAGGGAGAGCTACTCGAGGTGAGCAGGGATTGCTTTGGCAGTTCTGACTACCTCAGCACTCTGATCCACAGGGCACCACACAGCAAACCATATCAATAGTGACAGTGTGACCATACGACTGGATGAGCACCCCAGAAATGGAGGACTTCTTAACAATGGAAGTTGTCTAAAATAGTAAGTATTGGAGGTCAAGGAAGAATAACAGAATATTGAAACTGGAGAACATAACTTATCTGACTCTTTCCTAGTACAGGATTTTTCTACATATCTCTAACAGATAGTCATTTGGTCTCTTCTTGAACTAAACCCCTCTAGTTGCCTCAACTGCTTCCTCCAGAATAATTTCCTGACTACCTTCCTGGTCACCCTCTCGCTGCTCAATATCCTTTCTTAAAGCATAAAACCCTAAATTTGGCACTAAATCCAGATATGCTCTGGTCCAAACCAGTAAGCTCTCCTTTTTTAAAAATGTATTCAAGCAGAGCCAAGTGACAACATGTCCGAGTTATCAGAGTGAAGGTTCCAACACTGCACTGGGAGGCTGGGCTACTTGTCATTTAAGTCCTCTTCTAAATAAGAGTCTATGAATTCTAGACAGTCTATATGAACAGAGGTAGAATAATGATTGATATTTCACAGCCTCAGAGAGGATGTTCTTCCAAAGTAACATATGTAGTCATCTTTAGGAAGAAACCTAAGACATTTAAAAATTTGTAGAATTTATAAAATATGTTATAAAACAAAGTTTCTGTCCCTCAACTACCTTATAGTAAAAATTTATTTTTAAAGTGAGAATACAAAGGACCATCTTTATTTTAAGTGTATGTATTGGTAAGAGAAGGATAGGGGAAAGGAAATGAACAGACAAAAAAGAAGAGCAAATCCACAGGGTAATCTTTGTAAGACTAAAGCTCCGAATGCCAACTTAATTCAATTTTAACTTAACATTATCATTGTGGAAACTCCAAGGGGATTCTTCAATAGCCAGAAATTTGTGTTTCTCTTTTCCAGCTTCAGAATCAGCAGAATTGAAATGTATGCATGAAAATGAGTTTCTAGCATCCTCTCATAGGGTTTGTATGGAAAAAAAAAAAAAGAATGCTTAGCACTGTCAGAAGGTGCAACATTAATTTTGCATAGTTTAACAAGAAACAGCTGGCAGACTTCACCGAAACCAGGTTTCTTGGTCTGATAGTAACCTGATGTTTTATACTTCCTTTTTTTTGTGGGGAAGACCAGCCCTGAGCTAACATCCGTTGCCAATCCTCCCCTTTTTGCTGAGGAAGATTGGCCCTGGGCTAACATCCGTGCCCATCTTCCTCTACTTTATATGGGACGCCACCACCGGCATGGCTGACAAGCTGTGCGTCCGCGGGCACCCGGGATCCGAACTCGCGAACCCGGGGCTGCCAAGCGCGAACTAAACCGCTGCGCCACCGGGCGGCCCCCTGATGTTTTATACTTTTAAGGAGAAAAGTTTTCACATTACCCAAACCTCACATGAATTCCTTTTTATAATTAACATTTACAATCTTAGGTCTTCAAATCTAAACATCAAAGATTCTAACGAATGTTCAACAGACAGATGACTTGTTCTTGATACAAGAAAGAAGTTACACTGATTGTCATTTCAAGATTATTTATGAGGAAATCATTCTGCCTTAGATCGTTAGATGGCCATTTTAACTGTGTAAACTGGGAGAATGAGAATTCCGTTAGCTGATTTTAATGTGGTTAAGAGCTCTAGGACCTGGGAGATATGATGTCACCTCAAAGTTTCTTCAGTGATAAATAAAGTCCATGTAGTTTCTGAGTTTGTGTATGTGAACTCAGCAGCCAAAGGGAGCCAGGAGCAGAGATCTCTAGCACTGTTCCCTGCCCACAGCCCCCTTCCCCAATTCTGAGAGGTACTGACTCTCTCTGAAACTAGAAGACTACTTAATGGGCATTTTTAGGGTATTCAGAGTAGGGTATTATCATGTTACTATTAAAAAATTAAAGCATCTTGGGGCCGGCCCTGTTGCCAAGTGCTTAAGTTTGGTGCGCTCTACTTCAGCGGCCGGGGTTCGCGGGTTCAGATCCTGGCTGCAGACCTACACCACTTGTCAGCCATGCATGGTGGCGACCCACATACAAAATAGACGAAGACTGGCACAGATGTTAGCTCAGGGAAAACCTTCCTCAAGCAAAAAAGAGAAAGATTGGCAACAGATGTCAGCTCAGGGCGAATCTTCCTCGCCAATAATAAAATAAAATAAAATAAAGCATCTTTACAAAAGGAAAATCAATATAGGGAACATTTTATATTTTGAGTTAGTCTATTTCCAAATTTATTAATTTGGCTACCCAAATATGCAATTTCATATAACTATGCATGATATTTATAGCGTTTTTCAAGTTTTACTAGTGATGTCATTCTTAGCAGAGAAAGATGTTTTCTTATTAGTCACTGAAAACAATCTTCTTTTAAAAAGAATAGTATGAAGATTCTTGATACTTTTAGAAATTCCCTTTTATAATTCTAATTTAACTGAGCAAGTGAGTAAATAGATGAATATGCACGGTGTGGGGACGGAAGTAAGCTTCCTGAGCAATTATACTTCTTTAAAAAAAAAGGTTGTGATACAAAAATAACCAGGTGTTAAAGACTGAATGTTTGTACCCCCCCCCCACCAAATACATATGTTGAAGTCCTAACCCCCAATGTGATGGTGTTTAGAGACAGACTTTAGGAGGTAGTCAGGGTCAGACGAGGCTCTGAGGGTGGGGCCCTCATGATGGGATGAGTGTCCTTTGAGGGAAGAAACACCCAAGAGCTCGCTTTCTCTCTCAACAAGAAGGAGGCTCTCCACAAGCCAGGAAGGGAACCCCTCATCAGAAACTGACCTTGCTAGCACCTTAATCTTGGACTTCCCAGCTTCCAGAATTGTGAGAAATAAATTTCTGTTGTTTAAGCCACCCAGTCTATGGTATGGCAGCCCAAGCTAACTAAGACACCACAGTAACTGGTACACGATGAATTAAGAAATCAATAGTTTATACTGGTTTCATATTGTGGCCAAACAATTGTTTCTAACAATGCTAATACAAAGCTATAGACAATTTCAAAGTTCTTAAATCCATAATTAACTCTTCACTTTTTTGTGGCTTCTCATCAGGTAAGAAGAGTTTCTGAAGTCAGATTTCTCTTTGTACCTAAGCAAGCCTTTTACACACTGAAGTTCACCCTTGACTAAAAGGGTTTAAGAACTTTTTGCAGATACTCTGTCAATTTATATTAACTGAACAGTTTGAGCCAAAGAGATTATAATCAAATCATAATCATCATAGGGCTATTTCAAAATATCTTTATCATGTAACAGTTGATCCATAAAAATATGTAAATAACACCACCCACCATCCCACTCAACTGAAGAACGAGGACATCAGCAACACCACTGAAGCTACTTCTGTGTGGTTCTTCCTGATCCTCTTCCCTTGCTGCTCTGTCAGACAGATGTTCAAGCTATCGCTGCAGCTGTAATGTACCCTACTCTATAAAGTCTGCTTTACTAGTAGAGACAGAAAAGCACTTTACACTTAGATTCTTACCATTTTAAAAGGATATACTGAAGTGTCACTTTCATAATTTGGCTTCTAAATCAGAGTTTAATAATGAACCATACTCATAGCAAAATGATTTAGTACTCATTCCTTTCCTATCCTTCAACTAGTGTAAGGCTGCAAACTGCAGGACACTTGTGCCTTTTGGACATAAGTGTAGGAGAAACCAAAGTTAGGAGGAGGGTGGCTAAGCAGAGCTAAAATGAACTCCTGTTTTACCACCTGCTTTTTACCACAGGTCCCTTTCTACTAAAGATTCTTTTCTCAAAGAGAGACACAGAGCACAGTTGGCATGGGTACTAGTTACTCTCACCAGTAGAAATGTCATGCTTGACAAAACAGAGACTGTTTTAGTAGAAGCGATTCCCAAATGAAAAATAAAAAAGACATTTTCAAGCCCTTATTGTTACAAAATGAATATACACAAGCATAAAGATTTTATACATATATCCCAACACAAACAGGCAAGAAAACTTGCTCTAAGGGATTTCTGCATTACAGTAACACACGCATTGCTCAGTAAGATGTACTTTAAAGATGTGATTTGATTAGATATATAATTAAACCTAAAGTACTTGAGGAGTTCCCTAACGCAGACTTACCGCATTTTGACCTTTTTGTAACCCCAAGTAACATCTGAACTATGACCCATAAAAGTTGAAAATTAAAAAATGGTGTGACCTTTCATCTACCAAGATTTGGCAAGTACAGAAGAGGATGATAAAGGCCACTGAGGACCACAGGGAGCCAGGCATGTGTCCTCAGGTAAAGCTAACACTTTCCATATACATACATAGTCCACATACATAATCCACTTCTGTACCACTGGTAATTGCTACTAAGTCTGATGAAATAACCAAATACATTACAACCTTAAAATGTTAGAGTTGAAAGGTATTTTAGAGCTCATGTGGCCCAAACCCTTCATTTTTTAGACTAAAAAACTGAGAACTTAGAGATACAATAAAACTTGCCATGATCACATAGCTAGTAATAATTTTAAATTAAAACTTGGTCTTCTAGCTTCAAGTTCCTGCTTTTCCCCACAATACCATGACCCCAAAAGAGGCATATTATTTTTGCATTCTGAGGGGAAAAAATGTTAAATTGTAAGATATAAATTCAAAATAATTAAATATATCTAAGGAAATAAATATATCTGGGGATTTATTTTAAAATCTTCACTTATTCTTCCAAGCAGCTCTATGAAAGAATCATTTTCGGTAACGCATCTGAGAAAAGATGCAATCTTTCTTGCCCAATAGATAATAAGCATTAAATTATATTTTCTTATGGTAGGGGTATTTCAGTTATCTATTACTAGATAACAAACTATCCCAAAAATGGTGAGTTACCTGGGTGGTTCTTTCGCTCTGTGTAGTGTGAGCTACGGTGCTAGGGTGGCTGATGTCACCCAGAGGCTGGCCTGAGAGCTCAGCTAAGGCTAGAATGTCTGAGATGCCTGGATGGTCAGAGTCATTTAGAGGCTTAACTGAGATCAGGTGGGTCTTTGGCTAGAGGGCTTAGTTCTCTTCATGGACCTTTCCACATGGCTGCTTGTGCTGCCTCATGGCATGGCAGCTGGGTTCCAAGATGGCACATTCCAAAAGCAAGAAACTGGCAGCCGCCAGGCCAATTCAGGGGCTAGTGCTGGAATTGGCATAGTATCACTTCTGCTTTATTCTCTTCATCAATGCAGTCCCAGGCTTAGCTCAGAGTCAGTATGGGAAGGGACTAGACAAGGGCATAATAAATGAGAGGCATGGTTCATTGAAGGGTCTTCAAAGAAAACAATCTATCATATAAGGATTGTTAAAATCCTGGTCAAACATGGTACTTAATGAAGACTTACACTGAGGGAGGGAGCAGTTAACCAAGAATACTGAAAGATTCTATATTACAATATGACAAATGTATATAATCCTAATATTTAAATATAAATACAAAAGAAACTGCACTAATCTTATATATTCTTTGTGCTTCACTGGATGTGCTTTATGGAATTCAAATGACTACTGTGGCATTATTTCCAGCCAGATAATTCTTAATAAGTATGTTCTTAAAAATGGGTGTATATATATATCTCAAGAACACCTTCTGAATTTATAAGCTGCTAATATAAACAAATTTATTTATAAAATGTGATGTTGGGTAGGGAGGGGGTGAAGCCCAAGCTCTAAGAGAATTAATTCAATTATATGCTTTGTAGATTACCTGGTAACCTACATTTATCCAAATGCCATCTGGGACTGAGCTTGGATAATAAAGATAATTTAAGTAGAGAGGTGGGGAATGTTAGAGTACTCAAAAGTATGCATGGATCCATTGTAAACATGTTCAAAAGCTTCAAAAAAATGTATTGAAGGAGTAGAGATCTAATTTACTGAGGTTCTACTATGTGCTACAGACATTTATCACATTATTTCCTTAATCCTCTCAAATGCCTTGTGGAATGGGTATGATTATCTCCTTTTACAAATGAACACACTGAAAACTGTAGAGCCATAGTCACACACTTAGAAAGTGGAAGAGCAGAGAAGAGAACCCAGTCTGTCTGACTTCAGGGCCTATTTGCTCTTTCAACTAAATCACAGTCTTTTATGGTATCTTCAAGAGATGGTACTAAATTCTACTTTATTTCTGATTGATCTCTATTAAAAAATAGTTTTTAAACACTTCACTTTTCTCTGTTTCCAGAGTCTTATTCATTATTAACTATTTTATGGAAGCAAACATTTACACAGTAGAAATCTGACATTTAAAGAAACCCTTCAGTAAATCTACCTGAATTTAAATCATGCTCCTCCAACTGCCTATTCATCTAAATTTGTGGTTTCTTACAGAAGAGCATTCATGTCTAAATACTAATGCTTTAAAAATAAAAGAGCCAGAAAAAAAATACTCACCTTAAATCCATACTTTATAACTGTATCACAGCAAAAGGAATCACACATTTTTTAAGAGCATTAGCTTCAATGTACTGGATAATGTCTTAATCATTCTATCAATTTCTGAGCTCCTTGAGAACCAGTATCATTAAGTACATATTTATCTTCCATGACACTTAGCACAGTGACCTATACATGGTAAGTACTGAGTATTGGTTGAATGAATGAAAGGAGCAGAAAGAAACCTGAAATACCAGACATTACAATGAATACTTTATAAAAATAAAGTCCCAACCAAATCTTAGCTACTTTCAATATTTGGTGACGTACAATCATAGCAATAGTAGACATAGTACATGCATGGAAAGATACATATTATTCCTATTTAGGAATACAGTAATACCCAACTCCAACCTATTCCTTGTTATGAGGAGGGGATAAATTTAGGAGATTTATTCTGAAAGGGCATAAAGGCAGCCAGAAAAGGGAAATAACGTGAGAGGAACCAAAAAAAAAAAACCTCTGAAGAGTGTGAGTGTTGGAATAATTTGAGATGTATTCAAATATTTATTTTCATTTGTTGTAAAAAGGTATCCTTCTGAAAATTAATATTGAAAAACAAGAGACTACCACCACCTTAAACTTACATATCAGACAAAGCCAGAATAGTTGGATAATTGCTAACAAAACATCTGGTCCTGATAGAAAATACTGTAAAAGGAGATTAAAGGACAACAAATCTAAGTTTGAAAATATAGAAATAAAGAATTATAGAAAGGGAACAATCTGTTTTCAGGATCTGGCTGCACTTCACTACAATTCAAAACAAGGAATTATGGAATGTCATGCCCCATAATAATGTGCAGGAGATAGAAGAAGAAGAAATTATATCTATGCCCCTATGTTTCTAAAGTGGTCATTATTAGAACATGTATATAATTGTATGAAAGTAGCATTTTAGAACAAAACATCACAAAAAAATTTTCTGCCTTTGCTTTTTAGGGAAAACAGCAACAACCGGATACTTCTAGAGTAGCCAAGATCCACTTTGATTTACATGTAACATAAAAGCATAATATAATAATATACATTACTTAAAACTTATAGATACTTTACTATTTTTAGAATTCTACAGGTTAAAAAAACAAATGTCTGTGGGAAGTAAAAATATTAATCACTCACATATTAACTAATTAGATAATCATCAAGTCATGGTACAGAAGTAAGAGACTATTTAAAATTTACACTGTCATTGTAAAATCCCACGGATTACATCAAAATGGAATGCTGAAGTCTAAAACCCCCACATATATCTAGGCAAATTCTCCACCTACTAGTTAATGTATAAGGAACATTTCTTTTCTAAAAACATTACAAAATTGACATTTCCACGGGCTTTTTAAATTTACAAACCAGGAATCATAGTAAAAACAGAGATAGGCAAGGGCTCAGTTAGGCATTAATATAGTCTTGAGAAACCCTCTAAAAATGAATTTGATTCAGCACTGTTTTCTAAAATGCAAATCCAAGAAATAAAACTTCATGTATATATGTAAAGTACCTTTATCCTCTTGTTAATATACAATTTGACTTCCTGATTTTAAATAAACACCTGCAAATGGCCTGAAAAAATACTAAATATATAAGACAGATCTGTAATTTAGCAGCTAGATTTGCTTACACATTTTTCTTGACATCAACAGCAGAAAACAAAAGATACTGTCATAACTAAGGGATTTTTATCCCAATCTCCATTAGCACCCAGAATATTTACTGCTTCGTGGCTTTACTGCAACTGGTAAATTTAATAAGAATTACTCTGTGCCATAAAGAGGGGTAATATCTAAATATGAACATTATTCAATTTTAATCACGAAATTTTATTTGCATTTTGCATACTGATGGACAATTTTGAATGATTTTTTTTGTTATATGCATAGTACCGAAACCTAATAAATACTTCAGTTTAATTTTCTTTTTCTATAAAATTTGAGAAAATTGATCATCTAAAAAAGTATAGGAGCACATTTTGGAAAATTACTGCATTATTTAAATTATGTTATGAATCCTTCAGTATAATATTTGAGAGAAATTCTTAAAAATGTTCTATACATTAAAATATATAATTCTCCCTCATGGTATAATTACTCGAAAATAAATAAAATAATACTAGTAATAATATATAAGAACAGAAAATATAAAATCCCCCATTCACATACTTCTGAGTTAATTTTCTAAATGGCAAAGACTACAGATGATTTTTTCCACTCAGAGAATAAAATTATGTTTATCAGGGAGTATATTTGTATCCTAACCTTATACTGCATGCAGAGTGCCAGGCTTGATCATGTGCAAAATACAAAAGAGAGCTAATAGACGAGTAGAAGAAAAAGACATGTATGAACAACTACAATTCAAAAACTTTGTGGTAAATGCCATAGAATAATACAGAAAAGGAACCATAGGAGTCTAAATGAGAAATACACTGGTTCCAGCTACAGGAATGAAAGAAGCATATCCTACTTTGGGGAGAAAGAAAAATAAAGGAGTTCTATATATTTATGTAGGGGGTGAGGCAGGGAGAAGAGGTAATTTGTTAATTATCAGTGCTCGTGCTCCTTAATTATTATGATTTACTGAGCTAGAAATGGGGCTGTCAAGGTATAAGAGTAAGGATGGGAGAAAGGCTGGGATGGAAATCAACTTCTGCTAGAGTAATATCACATAAATTCTGTAATATTAAAATGGCTATGGAAAACTCAAGTAGGCCAGGCTCTAAAAGAGCTCTGTCCAAAGATATAGCTGCACTTACCATAGATAAGAAGGCCCTGTTCTGCCAGTTATAAAAGTCACTTTATCTACTGAGAGGATCCAAACAAAATTTGGAGCTCAAAGTAACTCAAGAATGTTAAAATCCCCAAAAGAACTTCAAAATTGAAGGAAAAATGAGCAGTTATCATTTAAAAATATCTCCCAAAGTCATTAATAGTACTGAGTAAATCTTTGCTAGTTTATAGCTTGATATATACATAATCAAACCTTCCCTGAAAGTAGAAGTTTCTCCCTAAATTACCCAGAGAAACTGAACACTCATTAGGCCATGTGAAACAACAAACGAGCCATCTACAATAACAAATAACATATACTCCAAGGGATTCAATTCCTTGCCACTATTATAATAGGTTTCATTAAAATGGGAAAGAAGTGTGAAGGCAGCCAAGGAAAATGGAATAATTTTGATGCATAAAATTATCACTCTCATAGAAAAAGAATTTTTTAAAAGCAAAATAGTTTATTATTTCTAAGGGGTACATACCACCCATCCTGATATTTTCCATAGCATATTTTCACTATAAATAATTTCAAAGGAATTAATTCTTTAAATATTAGCCACAAGATATTTTCTTCAATATCTGTAGTTACCTTTAAAAATATTTTAGGTTTTTAAAATATAAAAGCCATTCTTGAACATTAAAAAATTAACTGTCATTTTTAAAAAGACTACAGAACGGAGTGCTTTGTTTTTCAATATCTATTAGGTAATCACTGCAAAACTTTGCAGTCAGTTACCAAGGGCTGTAAAGGATTACATTTCAGTCTATGTTCAGCGAGAATACAAAGCAGATAATGAAGATGCCAGCTGTATATTTTATATTTTACCTTACATTTATGACAACCGTATATTAATGCGGAATATTTCTCTGTTTTAATCTATTTTCTTTCAATATACCACGATAAAAACTTAGCCAATAAAGAAATAATAAACAAAAAAGCAGGGCTGTTACATAGATCATTAGCATCATTTTCTCAGATTAAATGGAAAAAGTGATGGTATGTAGCAAACAAATCTTCCTCTCCCAAATAAGAAATCAAAAATGCAAATATCCCAACTACGAGGAGTAAACAGGACATAAACAAATATTTCCAATTTCCATTATCATTCACAGAAAATAATGCACGTTGTTATAATTTTAATCACTGACAAAGCTGCAGTTTCATTTAATAAACAACTTTCAGTGTCCGACATTTAAAAGAAAAGGCTTAAGATTCATGCTTTACCAGCTCTATGAATATGTCACAACTGCCAATAACAGATATAGCAGCATTTCATTTTACAGTGAAAAGATGCCAGTAAAAATACAGCCATATATATGTGTGTGTATATATATATACATATATATGCCAACTTGAAAAATTTTAAACGTAAAGCAAAAAGAAATTACAGAAGGGGGATATTATATTTTAAATAACTTACCTTTCTCCCATCACTTGCATGGCAATTCACATTTAGAGGAGTCAGTAAAGCCATTAGTTTTTCTTCATTACCACTCCTATAAAAAGGTAGTAAGTCAATTCCTATAAATTATAGAGCTTCTTATGAATATTTATGGATATTTTTCACGAGAGTGGAAAATAATATGAGTTTGCTTTGATTTCTTTTTTATGGTTCTGAATCTCTTTTGCTATATTCAATTCAATTAATATATTCCTAATTAATTTCTGTAATCATTGTACAGTGGTACACCTTAAATAATGTAGTTTTCTACATTTTTATCTGTTTTATTTATCTGCATAAAGTCACCTTCTTAATTACAAACAAACTTTATTCTGATAAGTGATAAACACTGGAATCAAAAATACATAGAAAATGCTGTAAAAAGCTAATCAATTAAATTATAAATGCCCAAGAACAAAAGAAAATGGATGAGAATTTTAACATTTACTTTATGCCCCTCATTCAAGCTTTGCTAGAAAAATTTTCAGAGAAAAATGAAGATATAGGTATTTAAATACTCCAAGAATATCATTGGAAAAGCTGGGCAACTAAGGTTTACAGGTATCTTAAGAAATGTTCCAAATAAAATTAACCTTATAATCATCGCTGTATTGAAAGACTGTCTCATTTAGCACACTACTCATGCAAAATAAAGTATACAAGTATTTAACATAAGGTTTTATCTGCATTATTGCATAAAATCCAAGCAAGACAATAACATGTTATAATTTTTACAGTCCTCCACCTGCCCTCCCCCTTCTTTCCTTTACATGCATTATACTCACTTAAAATGAATGGAATCACTTACCTAGCAGCTTCTAGGAGTTCGTCTTTCTTGTATTCACCTAGATGATTGCAAAATATCATGCTGTTAGCATTTGGCAGAAGACAGATTAAGAAATGCAGTAGGCAGCAAACAGAGAATTAAATAGAGAAGAACAGAAAAAGAGAGTCCACACCCCGCTGGGTGATGGAGCCGTGACGTTAGCCGGCTTGTGAAGGCAGCATCACCAGTGCCTTGGAGACGGGCAGCAAATTGACGCAGCTTCTTGTCCAATCCTCAGATGAAATAGCTTCCTTCAGACAACCAATGAATGCTAAATCTCGTGTCCAGAAACACATTCCCTCTGATAACAGCATGCCAGCTGAAGACAATACCCCCTCCCCCCTTTTCTATTCAGGCTGTCACAGTATACTTGTGAAGCATAATACATTCTGAGACAAAAGCAAAATAATGTGGCTCCTTAAAGGTACAAATTACTAGTCTTCAAAAAAAACTCAGTTTTATTTATAATGACACGGAAAGTTTTGTTTTGTTTGAAAAAAAACCAATATTAATTACCACTGTTGAGCTTTATAGCAGTAGAAAAAAAAAAAAAACATCAGGATCATGAAGCTTTTGCTTCAATAGGGTAGGTCTGTAGACTAGAAATACGTGAACTACGTGCCAAATGCTATGAACCTCTTGAAGGCAGCGCTCCGAAAACCAAAACAGTGAATACATTCTTAAAATGACAATATTCTAATGTGCTGCAATGTTTACACTCTATATAAATTCAATACCAAATTTTAACAAATAATAAATCTTAAAAATATTTTTAAAAAGGAGGCTGAGGTCTCTGAGAATGAGCAGATCTCCAACTATTAAGATGTGGATAATTTTTCTCCATTCTGTTTTTTAACATATCACAGACTGAAAATAGGCACATAATTTAAAACCTTCAGTACAAATTTCTTAGGGCATTCAAGATCTAACAAAGAAGTTTCTTTTGCAAGCTTAATTGAAGGACAAGGAATTTTAATAATACAGCATTTGTTCATTCATTCAATAAATAAAAAGAACAGCCAGGACTATGATTCAGCTATAATATGATGACTCAGTTTGCTATATCATTAAAGAAATAATTACACAAAATGTCTAAGCAAATAACGATGTGAAAGCAAATATTAAGTATATATACAAGAAGAAATACAAGTTTAGATTAAATGAAAATGTTATAATTCTAAGAAATAAGCTTTAATTATTTTTAAAAATCTTATCATATGCAAATAAGGATTTCTTTGCATTTTGTTTCTGTTTTGCTACAGAATGCAGAATATTGATGCAAATGCTATAAACACACCTCAGCACCATCAAACACATGTTAAAAATTCTATAACCCATCATTAGCAAATATTCTTTCAGCTTAAACTTTGTCTTGCTTCTCAGATTAAGATTACATTAAAATCTAGAAACTGTAAACAGTTATTTTCAAATAAGGAAAAGTTGTTATATATTTATTCTTTCCTAACAGGATTTTACATACCAATAAAGTCACAGGTTCAACAATATACATGGATAAACTACAATGCATGATTCATGATCATAAGAGTTGGTCTTTCCAATTTCCCATACATTGTATTCCAGATTCTTTAACTGATTGACAATTTAAGATTCATATTATTATATCCCCTGGCCAATAAGGTTCTTGCCTTCCCAAGGCCAAAGACTTACCTTTATTAAACATTTTAGGTGGCAATATGGAAGTTAGTGAGTCAATTTAAAAAGATCCTTGTGAGGAAAATGGCATAACCCATACTCTCAAATGCCTTAACAATTGAGAGCAAAGTAAACCGAAGTATGGAATTATCTATAAAAGTCAGTCAGTCAGTCAATAAACATTTATTTGAAAGACCCACATGCCAGATTCAAAACCAAAAAAAACTATCTCTGAACTCAAGATAATATTAGTCTATTAAACGAGACAGACAAGTAAACAAATGATTACGGTAAAGTATGAAAAGAATTTTATGAAATGATATGAAGAGCTTAAAGGGTAGTTTAAAAGGGATTAAGAAAAGGCAGGGTAATTGTGATTCAAGGAGTGTTACCTGGAAAAGGGGAAACTTGTGCAGAGTTTTGAAGAACAGGTGATCCTCAGGTGAAGAAGGGTGGGGAGAAGGAAACAACCAAAGTAAAAGAAATGAGAAGGGAAATGGTAGCTCTGTAAACCTGAAGCAAAGGACATTTGCAGGGGAACGGGTGAGGATGAGGCAGAGAAGTAACAGATCATGAATGGCTCTCTAAGAAGTTTGACCTTTATTTTGAAAACAATGAGGAAATATTGAAACATTTTAACAAGGAGAGTGCAAAGGATATTTAAAGATCTGTAAGTTTTGTGATAATAGAAAATATTTCCATACTCTACTCCAGTGAACTTTGGTTGGAGAGGAAAGTGGCCCAAAGTATTGGGGGGAGGGGGGAGACAATGAATTCTGACATAGTTTATATTTGGGAGTAAGTATAAATTCCCTGATATACAGTAAAAACACATTAAAATTGGGAACTGAAAGTAGCTACTATTGAAATCTAAGTCATAGTGAAACATGACTCCAATAAGCTAGGTAATAAAATTGCAAAGGATTTGGGATCTTCAAAGTTCAAATCAGTCTCCCTAGATAAACATCTCGTCAAGTACACCTTATTGATGTTCTCTCCAAAAGGCACATTTTTGCAAATATGTTACTCCCTCATGGATAAGCTGATAATAAACCAAAGCTTTCAAAAGGAAACACATAAGCACACCCAACAGTCAGACACAGGTATTACAAATGACTTTCCACTCTTACTGTTAGAGACCACAGTACTTTAATCAGCTTTTCTGCAATACATTCCAACATCCACTATCTGGTGCCCAAGGACCACAATCCACAAACAGTAGAAGCTATTTTTCAAATGCTACATTGTGGGAACAACTAACAAGGAATTTAGAGTTCCTCACACACTGAAAACAAATCTGAGCTACCTACTTAACAGCCAAACTGCCAGCCAGTTCTGTTTCATTTTAGCTGAGAATCTGAAAATACTCTGGCTGAGACTATGGTGCTCTATAGAGCATTTATATTCTTTAATAACATCCAGATAAAGGCTAGCAATAGATCAGCCAGAAAGGAAACTAGGCAATTATAGTCAAGATAATAGCAGCCAGGAATGGAGAAAATAGATGGCTTAAAATATTTTTCTTTGATTAGAATAAAATAAGTGGGAGAAGAAAAATAAGCAAGCCACAAAGTTTACTTTCCAAAGTCTCAATTATTTTTACTCATAAACTAACTAATGATAGGATACATGTAAATACAAATACACACACACAAACACACACAATACATACATGGGGACGGGGGATACGAGTTAATGTGTTAAACAGGTATGTTATCAGAAACAAGGTTAAAAATAAAATTCCCCTTTGTAGTTCTCTGAGGTAATTAGAAACTTCTCTTTCACTTAGTGTAAAGGCAAAACTGCTTTTTGAATAAAGCACAAATTCTTAAAGCAATAAGAAACTAAAAAAGAATCATAACCTTTCTTGTCTCTACTTTGAAACTATAAGTAATATATGCCTATCAGTAACAATTCTTGTTATATGCAAAGAGGGGGAATGTAATTTGAAAGTCACCTTTCTCCTGTCACCTCACCTCAATTTCAGAATAGCTCTTCTAAGGGATCATCTGCAACATATTCATTTACAGTTAATGAAACTGACACCAAGGTAGTTAAATGAACTGTCTAAGGTTTCACTGAGTATTATTCACGAGCTGTCAGGCCTTGAACAAGCTAAACCAAATTTGGGCTTTGGAAAAAGTGATGTAAATAAAAGAAAAGAGTAACAATACAATAATAGCAATGAAACAATTTTAAAAACAGTAACAATAACTAGCTTAAAACAGATTAAACAAATATTTCCATCAAAACTATTTTAAAGCATTTGAATTTTCATATGAGCTTGTAAACAAAGGCCAAAAAAAAGTATACATATACAGGGTTTACCTTTTGGTTTGTTTTAACATTTTGGACCAAAGGAATAGGAATGAAGAAAGTTCATTCCTGGTCTATTCAAATGAACAATGCATTTCGCATTTCCCATAGTATGCTTTAATTCCTCATGCATCAGGCTCTCAAGGGAAGAGCTACGTAAAGACTTCAATCAAGAACCTCAGTTATCGGGTTCAGGGACCCTAATGTTGCTGAGTGCTAAGCAGTACCATGAATTGATAATTCTCATATAGATATTTTCTCATCAAGGTACCAGCTAATATAAGAGATGCATTAACTCTTGTAGCTAAACTGACAGCCTATATGGGAAATAGATTTGAAAACTCAGAACCAGCTAAGCAGTTATGGAAGGAATTTCACTAAAGCACCAGGAAATAATCTAATCTCAAGAAGTTAAAGCTAGGTCTTCCATCAAAAGCAATTTTCAGACAGACTGATATTATATTACATATAAACAATGACCCCAGAAATTCTTGAATTATTTTTTCTCTTTGAAATCTTTCATGAATATTTTCAGGACAATTGGAGAAAAATTACAAAGTTATCAGAGTTCTCAATGCCTTCTTCCTACTTCTGAATACTATCAATCTTCCCACTATGTTCTGATACTGGCTTCAATTCCATACCATTAGTTAAGTCACGGTCATAGTGTTTAACTCTACTCCTATTCTAAACATGGAATAATTTGGGGCTTTAAAAGAATTCTAGGCTTGAACAGAATATTTTCCTGGTGGAAAATGAACTTCTCCTCTATTGCTTTCTACAACTTTGATCTTTTTTATTAGCCAACATCAGCTAACGTTAAACATCACCTGTGCTATAATACCATCAAAATCTCTAAGCTGCGCTGTCCAATACAGTACCCAGCACCCCTATTTGGTTATTTACTTTTAAATGAATTAAATTTATTTAAAAATAAAAATTCTGTGTCTCAGTTGCTCTAACCATATTTCAAGTATTCAACAGGCACATGTGGCCAGTACCTACCACACTGGACAGTGCAGAGAGAACACTAGACAGAACAGTTGAAACGTTTTTTGGACTGTGCTACTCTAGAGTGTTTATAATGCTTATTTAAGAAGTTATCTTTTACTCTAAAAAACTACTTTCCATATTATTCTTACTCTTAAAATTGTCACTGCCAAGACTCTTTTTTTTTTCCCCTTCTGAATATCAAACAACTTATTCATAAGCACGAAATAAAGGGGAAAACACTGGACTGTATGATACAAGATCTGGAGTGCGTTCTAGCTCTGCCATTAATGTACTCGTGTGACCTCAGGAAAGTCACCTCATCTTCCAGGGAGCCTCCATTTTACTGTCATCTAGAAAATGAGAGTGAAGGGTTAAATGATCTCTGAAGTTTCAGCCCTAAAATTTTCATCCTGTATTTGATTCTCAATACTACTCAGATTTTTTTCTAAGACAATTTTAATGTTGCTCTAAATAGATTTTAAAGAAAAACATAAAATTACCTGGGGGGAAAAAGCCTCTACTACACTATTATAAAAAGTAGTACCTGGGAATTATAGAGAAAGCAATAAAGCAATTTTACCCAATCTGTACTATTTACTTACCAATTCTAAATTTTTGGTAACACTCTAACTAGAAGCTAAACGAAAATAGCTCTGTCAGAAGAAAGTGGTATCTGTATAATTCTGGTCTTTAATTATAGATATTTCTATTTTGTTGGTAAGATTTCCTTTTAAAGAAAAAAAGTTCACCTAAGTAGGGAACTAGACACAGACCAAGAGGATTATTATTTGAGAAGAATTTTCCAGTTCTTTAGGAAAATGGAGATGTCCTACTCCCTGTAGAGCAGCTGAAAATCAAGTTTCAAAGATAAAAGACCTCCAAATACAACTATACTATCCTATATCACAGTATTTAAACAACAAAAAATATGTTACACGTCAAAACAAAAACCTACACCAATGTTCTAAAACATTTCAAAAACACAATAAAACATTCAAACATAACAAAGGCTCTGCAAACAACATACAATGCAATCAATTAATAATGTGATTGTTAACCAGAAACTGTTAACCAGTTTCTTCGTATGCAGTAACATGACCTCACTTAGCCCCAGCAACATCTAAGAGACACATTCGACTTTATAGACACTTAGCAGGATTTCAAATAATTTATACCTGTTTCTGACAATCCGTCAGTTGTATTCAGAATATAACTCAAGATTTTTCGCTGAAAATTTTCTTTGTTAAAAATATAAGTATTAAAATTTGGGACATAAATATACATACACACTGGCCAAAAAAAGGCTGTATTGTAAGATGTATAGATTCTCTCAAGTTGGATATTAAAAGCCAAGAGAGGTGTTCCTATAGGACACTCTTAACCAATGAGCCACTCTGCACAGTGTGCCTACACTTTCAAAGAAAATGACCTTTTACATTATGCTGGGGAGGGAGGAAGGAAGGAGGGAAGGAAGAAAGGTAGAAGGAAGGAAAGAAGGAAGGAAGGATGGATGGAAGAATGGAAGGAGGGAGGGAGCTCTCACGCTATGCACGGCAGATTGTGATGCCATGTATTGAGTCTGCGTGCTTTGATGCCCACGATTACTTAAGCCATCAACTGTCTGTGCTAATGGCTGGTCTGGGCTGGGAAAAGCGGGACACTGAATTTTTACTGTCACAATGTTCGTTCCCAAAAAAGTGGTTTGGAAAAGTAAAATCCATATTTGATGGAAAACAATTTGGCCAATAGTTTTATATTCTTTGTTCTATACCAGTGGTCCTTTTTCTATAATCATCAACCCAGAATTCCTTATTTGCAAATCCAAAAAGCTCTAAAAACTCATTTGGCAACAAAACTTGATCCACTTAGTGTACATAGCTGTCATATATTTCACTGCAAAAATATTAATGTTTGATTATAGGGTACAGCCCAAGACTCTACTGGAATGTTTTACAAGATATATTAGATGTATGGGTCTGTGAATTTTGATACTTATACAGTTATATGGCCACTATCTCAAGATACAGAACATTTCTATCACCCAAAAAGTTTCCTCAGGCCCCTCTATAATCAATCTCCTATCCCAACTCCATTCTATGGCAACCACTGATCAGATTTCTGTCCCTATAGTTTTATTTTTTATAGAATGTCATATAAATGGTATCACAGAATATGTAAACTTTTGAATATGGCTTCTTTTACTTGGTATAAATGCTTCTGAGATTCATTCATGTCGTTGGACATATCGGTATTTGTTCTTTTTGATTGTTAAGTAGCAGTCCATTATATGAATGCATCTGAACTTGCTTATCCATTCACTAGTTGATAGATATTGGGGTTGTTTCCAGCTCTTGGTGACTACAAACAAAGCTACTAGAAAAATTCAGGCAGGATTTTATACGGACATATGTCTTCATTTCCCTTGGGCAAATACCTAGAGTGGGGGTGCTGAGTTACATAGTAAGCATATGTCTAACTTTATAGGAAAATGCCAAATCATGTCTTTTTTAAAATTTGAAAAATTCTTAATTCTGGAATATGGAAATGTCACCTATAGAAAGGAGTAAGAACGAAAAAGAAAAAGTTGACTAATGAGAAATATGACACTACTGCCACAACTTCATAGCTAGAAATCCCAACCTTGTCTCTTGCGGGGGCAATTCACCTAAACTGAACTAATTTGTACACCTTTTAGTTCTGTCTTTTGTATTTTTTTTAAACAAGGAGAATATACAAATTTGATCTCTTCATTCAAGGAACTGTTTTGTATGTAGTAATTGCAATCTCAGGGCTATGAGAATATATGAACAAAGCACATTTTGATTTATAGGAACCATGTTGTTATCTGCGAAAAGAAAATTACTTTCCTGCAGTCCTTGCTCTTATCAGGGTGTGTGGCCCCTCAATGCATTAGCTGACTGAGGGCCTGGAGTTTTGTGCGACCCCTATTTGGGGATTGTCAGACCTCTGCTTCTTATAACACGCATAAGGAACTAAGGAAAAGAAGGCTAACGCAGAAGTACAAGTGACTACTTTTTGAATGATGTAAGAACTATTTTGTCTTCATTGTCATTATTGTATGATTGTCCTTGGTTTACAAAGTCTCTGAAATATGTAGTGACTTTGCAATTTTTGTCTTTTTAAGAAGTAATTGTGATTCACTTCTTCAGCTGCAAATGTTTAGCTTATTTTTTTCTTATATTTTTCCCAAAGTATCACTAAATCTCTTATTCAGGGTTAGAGTTAATTAACTTTAGTGAAGACTGATTAATGGTGTTATCCTAGGCATAATCTTTCTCATTCAAACCCTCACTCTTTTTTAAAAAAATGCCATTCATTTATTAGTTCTCCTTTGAATAACATCATTTATTTATTCATTTAACAAATACATATCCACTATCTATAATAGGCCAAACACAATACAGCCACACTACTGTACCATGTACTAAACCTTGAATCATTAGGAGAAAAAGTGATGGAATTAGAGCTAATATACCAGGAATGGCACCAAACCCACAGAATATCTTATTCATTTAGCAGGCTGCAGTATACAGTTGTTGCTGATGGAAGTATATCACCCTTGTGAATATTATTCGTCAACTATGTTGAGGAAAAGTGGTTGAGGACCACTTTCAGGAGATAACGGAGCTAAGCACTATGTTCTTAAAGCTTTCAGTTGTTTACCACTGAGAATGAGAGAGACAGAGACACTGTGTCTGTGTAAATAAAAGATTTAGATCAGGGAAATGATAGTTCCTAACCTTTTTTGGATCATGAACCAGTTTTAAGGAGCTAATGGAAGCAGCTTTAGACCCTCTCCCTAGGGAGGAAATACTTTGCACATGTGAACATAAACTCACAATTTTGCCTACAGTTTTAGAGTTTTTACAGACTTGATGGATTCTATGAAGTTATCACAAGTTAAAAACCTCTTATTAAAAACAAAAAACTTCTGACTTACACTATTGATTCTAAATATAATCTAAGAACAGCCTTGGCAACTTAAACTAGTTTGATATCCTTATTTCATACATGATTTAGTTAAGACTCAGAATAGGTAAATAGCTAGTCTAAATTTTTTAAACTATGTAGTGGCAAAGCTAGGACTGGAATCTGTGCCCTTTGATAGTATTTTTAATTGGAATGATACAACGTGATTTCATGAAGTCAGTCATATATAAGCTTGGCTATACATTCTTGGACAGGATTTTAACATGTGGAGATGGACTGGAGGTTGGATAATTATCAACGTGAGCAAAGAAGTTCAGGAAAATGCAAGGTATATTTAGGGAAAAGTGACTGATGTCGAATTTACAGTATGTTGGGAAGGTGAAGTGATAAAGGGGACATTGGATAATAATTTTAAAAAATAAAGTTGGTCTATATTTTAAAGGATCTTGAATGCTAAGTTGTAGGGTTGAACATTATTTTTAAGGCATGGGAACAGGCAGTCATTCTTTTCTTTTTTTCGAGCAGGAGAGTAAGTTAATTAAAGCTGAACTTAACCTGGTAACTCAATAAATTAAGACCTGGAGATAATGGGGATTAGTTACTGGGCTATTATTGTGGGAGAATGGAGAGAGGAAAAAGTACATAAATGGTGGCAATAAGGATGGAAAGAATGTCAAGTAGAGAGAAGGCATTGAATGCATCACAGTGTAGCCGAGCTTGTAAACTGATGTGTTAGCTTTATGTGTGACTAGGGATATCATGTTACATAACTATAAGTTAATGGAGAAATTTAAAATGCTTACATCTTGATCTTAGATTAATACTTTGTCCAGTAATCTTTCTGAACATAAGCACAGTAGCAACACTGTTGATTCAGCTTGTACTTAATGGAAATATTACCACAGATTCAAACTTCATATACTGAGAAATGCCCATTAAGTTAGAATAATCTATTCAAATAACATAGCTAGTTTATTTAATTACTAATTTAGTTGTTAAAATTGAACAGTCTCTAATTCTCATGCAGCCAATTTCAAGACAGACACTGAGGGTTCCACAGTTTAGCTAGGAGGCGTTTCAGACATATTAAAGAAAAGAGAACCTTATTTTGTTCAGTTGAGAAGGAGATATATGAAGATGTTTATTATTTCAGAAAAATATAGAGGAAAGATTTTAAAGTTGAGGAAATGAAGAGAACATATTTGCACTATTTTGAAAAACTATTTTGTAGTATTTTGCTTTTGGAAATTGTTTCAAGTCTGTCTAAATGTAAGTCAAGAAAACTTTTTTTTTGTAAGGAAGATTAGCCCTGAGTTAACATCCATCTCCAATCTTCTTCTTTTTGCTGAGAAAGACTGGCCCTGAGCTAACATTTGTGCCCATCTTCCTCTATTTTATATGTGGGACACCTGCCACAGCATGGCTTGATGAGCGATGCATACGTCCATGCCCGGGATCTGAACCTGCCAACCTTAGGCTGCCGAAGCGGAGCGCGCAAACTCAACCACTACGCCACTGGGCCGGCCCCAAGAAATCATTTTTATCTGAAGTAGCAAACAGCAGAAATAGAAGTAGGAGATGTTCAATTTCAGATAATCTTAAAGTTGTTGGTATACATTCTCCAATGTAGAGAGGGTATGAAGCCACATGTTAACTGTACATTTTAATTTTCTTATCTGGAATATATTTAGCCCCATCCCTTAGTATCAGTTTTATTGTCTAGTTCCTTCTTATTTTAAATACCTAGCAAAACAGGGCAGCAGCATTTCTATCAGAAACATGCGTAAGACAATCTTATATTAACAATAATAAAATGAGTCACCACTCCTTCTTTTTTGCATGTGCTGATATAAATTTGTCTGCCTAGTTATTATTTCTTAGAGGGCATAAATTAGATTTATGTAATTTTCAGTGCTTGATATCATCCTTTTGGTAAATGATTATTCAGAACTTCCTTGTTTGTCTTTTTTTAAAAAGCTGCTTAGATTAACCCGTGATATACATCACTTCATGCATACAACCTTGCCGTGATGTTGAGACACTGATGATAGATAATATTATCAGTGGTTTTTTATCACAATATTATCAGTTGGTTTTTCCAGGGTTAGGTTTTAGTTTTTGCATTATCCATAACTTTATTGTAGAATTTGCCTGTAAAAAATGTTTACCACCATTTTTAAACATAGATGACCAAAGACAGAGATTCCTGGTACTATATGAAAGTTTCTTGATGAAGAGATCAAATTTGTATACTGGTTTAAAAAAACAACAATGAATTCTTTTTGAAATAATGATTTTAATATAAATACTTCACATCAAACATTAAGAACCATTTCTGAAGGTAAAAAAAGTGTTTTTGAATATTTTGGTATTTCTACTCTTTGATGGACTTATTTTCCTCTCATGAATTTATAAACTACTCTCATATAAAAATTATGACTTAGACTTATTAAAAAGTTGCTACCATAAAAATTAACTCTCTTGGAACATTCAAGGGCTAAACCACTCCAGATAGCCAAGTTTCCAACATAACTGCTAATTTAGCATTTTAATTTCTCTGCTTTTGACGAAATTTCCTTCTGAAATATATTACACACTTTTTTGCATTCAAAAATGGATTATTCCAAACATAATTTAACTTTTCTTGACAGATCAGGGCCAATTATTATGAACTTCCACCAGACTGTGCAATACTATAGCAATACTCTCTGGGTCTGTTGAGATATGCAGGGATATTTGTACCTATCCAAAATGGCTCCAGAATGTTATGCATTATTATATTTTAATGTATAATTTATTTTTCTCTTTTCCTTTGTGTTAATAAATCTCTTATGTATTTCCTTTTAATTTATACTGTCTAAAAATGCTGTCCAGTAGAAATATAATGCAAGGTACATATATAATTTTAAATTTTCTAGTAACCATGTTAAAAGAAGTAAAGAAACAGAAGACACTAATTTTAATAATACATTTTATTTAAACCAATATATCTAAAATATTATCATTTCAAATTTGGCACTAGGCCCATTTCATGTGTTCAGTAGCCACCTGTGGCTAATGGCTACTGTACTGGACAGTGCATATCTACAACTAGCATGTGCTGGAAGGTAACAAAACTTAGTAAACACTCCCAGTAAAGTAGGAGCAAATTCTCTCTGAGTGAGGTAAGAAGGGCTCTCCTACGTATAAGGAACTTCTGAGATTCTGAGCATGACTTCTGGACATGTATTTGGTAGAAGTGGAGTGATGGGTGGGAGAGAGAAGAAAAGGGAAAGCGGGGGTTGGGGAGAAGGGAGAAGTAGGAGAGAAGGAGGAGAGCAGTAAAAGCAGAGGTAGGAATCAAGTTAGGGAGGGGAAAGAATCCAGTAATAAAGTTGGTAAGGTAGACTCTGAGAAGGCTAGAGACTCAGAGGTGAGTAAGACATAAGAAGTACTGAGCATTAATAACCAGAATAATGCAAAAATGAGGTTTTTCTTAGTAGGTAATCTAGGGTTTTTAAAGATGCTTGCAATAATGAGAATTCACAGGTATTAAGGACTGAGGAATCCCTGCAACATGTTACAGTTTTCAGAGAAAGAAACCAGTGCTGGTTAATGATGACTCAGAGAGGCAGCATAAGCTTTTTATACGGCTACCTCATTCAAATGCACATGCCAAAAAGTGACTGAGAGTATGCTTAGGTAATGTGTCAAACACACCATTAATCACTTTTACTGAATCTTGTAGAGATGAACAACTTTACCAAAAGAAATATAGACCACGTCTAGTGATTCTGAAGTCCTGGGCAAGGGACCAAAAGACTTGTTAAATTCATCATTTCTTCTTGCTGACTAACTTAAAAGAAATGGAAATTTGAAAAAAAAGGAACAGCTGGCTATCTAGGTAACATGAAAGAAAATCTGGTCTTGAGGAATCTGAGTTTAGGATATAGAATGACGGCAAACATTGCAAGAAGAACATGAAGAATGAGGATAAGTACAGTGTCCTGCCATTAGAGTAAAAGAACAAAAAGTGAACTGTTCAAATATATAAGTGAAGAAAGACTAAAAACTGACTCAAGACTAGCCCAGATTAAACTACTCTGAAGTTGGTTTGATAGGAAGCTCGATAAATTAATGTAACAAATGTACAAAAAAGCAAATGGAAAGGTATGTTGTATTAGCAGAGTAAAAAAAATTCTAAAAAGGAGGGGGCTATTTAGCCTTCGGTATAAAAGACTGAGGTGGTAGAGGTGGTGGTTATAGGAAAGGTCCGACTACTACTGTCAGTATTTCAGACAAGGCTCTAAAAAAGAAAAATGTTTAGCCATATGCAATGTAGTTCCAAAAAGAAGTTACTGTATTTGGCTTAATAAATGGGAGAAATATTTCTAACCATTTAAGTTATTAAACAATGGACTAATTATGGCAGAGAGCTCATAGGGACGTAGTATAGCATTGCGACACACAGGAATATAGTGTAGAATCCTTATGGGTAATGAATTAGATTAGCTAACCTCTAAATCTAAGGTCCCTTCCAGATCCGTGATTATATGTATGAGTTTTATGTTACAGCTGTATACTTGTTAATTATAATAAATTTGGAATTAAGTACCCATGCATCCATTCTTTATTGTCTGCTCTTCATTAGATCCAACCATTAGTCTCTAAGTTCAGTCCATATACAAAATTATATATAAAATATTAGACAGGCACTTTCCTTGAATGAACTCATTTAATCTTCAAATAATGCTTTGGTTCTATTATTACCTCCATTTTACAGATGAGGAAACTGAGCAATAGAAGGTCACATAGCTAATATATTTGTTTCCTTTTCTTGTTGTAACAAATTACTAGAAACAATGGTTTAAAACACAAATTTATTCTCTCATAATTCTGGAGGTTAGAAGTCTAAAATAGAGCAGCAGGGCTGCATCCCTTTTGGAGAGACTCCATTCCCTTGTTTTTTCCTTCTAGCTTCTACAGGGTGCCCACATTCCTTGCTTGTGGCCCGGCATCACTATGACCTCTGCTTCCATGTCACATCTCTTTCTCTGACTGACCCTCTTTCATCCTTTCTATAAGGACCCTTGTGATTATATTGGGCCTACTCTGATAACTTAAAATAATCTCCCCATCTCAAGATCCTTAACTTAATCACATCTGCAAAGTCCCTTTTACCCTGTAAGGTAACATTCACAGGTTCTGGGGATTAGTACATGGACCTCTCTGGGGGGCCATTATTGTGCCTATCACAACTAGCATATGGCAGATAGAGGATTTTTAACCACACCAAATGCTGCCTCTCAAATACTGCTCCTCTATAAACGGAAAGTAGGTACTCCGTAGAAGCCACTACGAATAAAGAATTTTCTTTATTATAAGGCATGTGAAATTTAACACCTACGGTTACAGACGATAAAGCAACCAATAGAATTCTAACTGGCATAACCTTCTTTTGGAGAGTAAGGTGTTTAAAAAATATACAGTCAGACAGAGAAAGACAAATATCATATGATTTCACTTATATGTGAAATCTGAAAAACAAAACAGAAATAGATTCATAGATACAAGAAACAAATTGGTGGTTACCAGAGCGGGGAGGAACTAGGGGCAGGTGAAATAGGTGAAGGGGAGTAAGAGGTATAAACTTCCAGTAATAAAATAAATAAGCCATGGGGATGTAATGTACATAGGGACAAGAGTCAATATATTGTAATAACTTTGTAGGGTGACAGATGGTAACTAGACTGATTGTGGTAATCATTTCATAATGTATATAAATACTGAATCCCTAGGATGTACACTTGAAACTAAGAGGATACTGTATGTCAATTTTAAAAAATATGGTGAACATCTAAAGAAAATAGCTACTCTACTTTTGGTTAAGTTTGCAATGATATAAAAAATATTCTTTATCAATAAAAACATGTTTGTGTATTCTGAAATCAAGATTCTGGTGAAATTCTGAGTAACCTAACCACACTCTTGCCTCCTTTCAATTGCAAAGGAATTAAAATTTAATGTTTTTGTAAAAGCATGTTTTACATAATGAATATTCCATTTTTAGCTATTAGTACTAGGTTAGGAATAAACTAGGGAAAATATAAATACAACTAGAAAACATTAATAGACATGTTATTTTTGTCTACCCAAATGCCTGTTACATCCTTCTTCTGGTAAGCGCTCTCTCCCTTGTTTTGGAGAATTGCTCCTTTACTATAATTACGTGATTCTGGTGGAGTTCCTAAACACAGAGCCCTGCTCCACCCCTGGCCAATCATCACACTCCAGCAACAAAGCAGTGATTGAGCCAGGTACAGATATTTGACTCAAGCAGCTCAGAATTATTCCTTGAGACTTTTCACTATACAACTGGGAAAGAGCCCTCTTTTTACTTTAGAAAAATAATAACAGCCATAGGGTTGTGGCCTTGGAGCTGCCAATGGCCACGTTCCTCAACTACTACGAGCTGAAGAAAACAAACAACAGACAGAAAATAGAGACAGGCTGCAGTCAGTGGGCAGTGGGAATTGGGGACAGAAAGAACAGAAAAGGGAAACAGAAATAACAGAAAGAGGGCAGAAGGGAGAAGGTATAGGAGTGAGGGGATGGGAGCAGAGAAGGGGGCAGAAAGGAGATGGGTAAGTTAGAGAAACAGTGACAGATATATGATACAGTTTGAGTCCCTGGATCCAGTAGACTGATGTCAAATATATTCTTGCCTTTATGTGGTTAGTATCCTTAATCAACAAACTTTGTCAGTTAAATAATAGTAATTTGATTCATGAGCATTCACAATGTGCTTTGTTCTCTTCCCTTTAACTTCCTCTCACTTCACCTTAAAAAACAAAACAGGGGGCCGGCCAGGTGGTATAGTGGTTGGGTTCATGCGCTCTGCTTCAGCATGGGTTTGCAGGTTTGGATCCCAGGTGCAGACCTATGCACCACTTGTCCAGCCATGCCGTGGCAGCATCCCACATACAAAATAGAGGAAGATGGGCATGGATGTTAGCTCAGGGACAATCTTCCTCAAGCAAAAGGAGGAAGATTGGCAATAGATGTTAGCTCAGGGCCAATCTTCATCACCAAAAATACCCCCAGGCAAATTCAAACCAATCTTCAGTGGCTGAAGTCTCCAACTTACTATTTAAAAACATGGCCTTTGGGTAGATTCCAAATAATTTAACACTGATATGATATAGTTCAAGTTTATTTCCTTCATACTGTTTTTTTTAAATGATGTTCACATTTATTTTTATGTAATTCACAAGGCTCTTTGAAACGCACATTATATACGTACCTCACTCAAATAATTTTCTAGAAAAGGATATATATCCAAATATGTTATTTTTTTTTTTCTTCTTTGACCCAAGAACAGAGTCTTTCTGGCAAAAACATTTGTGTCTGGGATTTTTACAGTAATCTTTGATTAATATTAGATAAGATGGGTTAATAATGATTCTCTTCCAGGGCTACACAAGCTGAGGACACAAAAAAAGACTGAACACGCTCATAATAAAAAGAGAAGCTAAAAAGCTCTAATTGGAGTCAGGATGGTATATTACTGCTGTCTTTAATCTTTTTTCCTCCTCTAATTTTATGACTTTCATCATAAAGATGGGGGTGGTCTGTGCACATGTCCACGGCGGGCGTGTGGCCTGAGCCTGGCTTGGGAATCACTGGTAAGGCATAACAAAGAGCATCACCTTCTGTGCCAGACATTTTGAATGAATCCTGGGTCTGCTACTATCTAGCCATGTAAGTTTGACCAAATCATTTAACCTTTCTCTGAGCTTCATGTTTCTCATTATAAAAAGAGAAAGATAACGCTTATCTTATGGATTGCTCTGAGGGTCAAGGATAATATAAATAAAACACCCTACAATGCATGATTCACAGTAAACCTCCAACACAAGATAATGATGATGATGAAAAGAAGAATACTTTTCAAATTTTAAAGCATTTGATTTACTAACAATTGTTTATTATTTCTCCCTGTAAATCACCAGGCAGATAGGACCTCTTTTTCACTAACATCACTGAAAGAATTTTGATTAAAAAGAACTAACATTTAAGGAATCTGAGAAAACAGATTTCTCCATTCCCCACTAACTTTCTCTATAATAAAATGGCTTTTATTTAATGAAAAGGGGGGGAGGCATTTTATCTTACTGTCCTAAAAATTTTGCTGGCTCCTGAAAAAGTTGTAATCACATTAGAAGAAAGCTATAAAAACTGATGTACCACATTAATAAAACAGTGGTAAAATAGAAGGTTTTAAATAATTTCCAAGAAAAAGTGAAAGCTATTCAGAGAAAGATAATTAGAAAAACCATGCAGATGAACTTTCCCTTCTCCTCCACACCAAATGAGATAGAACCTTATTGAGACTGATAGACCCTACAAAGAATAAATCTCTATTTCCTCATCAGAGAGAGAACCTCATTCCAAAAGATGTATGTATTGGTAATAAGTTCCTATAATACAGATATTTGATATTTTTTAATATCGTAGTTGGTGACCTATTAACTTTTAGCAGCTTCAAGTATATCCACATTTCAATAATGACGTCATAATGAAAAATATGAATTTGTTACTATATTTCATGTGTTTTGTTTTTGTTAATTTTTAACTTTAGATTTACTTTAAACTGCATATAATGATTTCATGAAATGCATATCAATTTTGGCTTATTTTTATTTATCTACGATGGAAATGTACCAACCCTGCAATGTAGCAATCCTTACAAAATTTGACTGAAGGTTAATATGCACATAAATAGTATTTCAAAGCATGAGGTTTGAGATAAATTTTAAATACAATTAATCAAGGATTAATACTCTGTTAAATATTGAGGAAATGCAAGTCAGCCCGGCTGATAATTACTGTTTGCAATGGCACGTGGACAAGGCCACATAAAACAATGTTTCTCTAAAGGCCATACCACAGCCTAGAATTGACTGACAATCCTTTTTTCTCAATTACTGTTGCTTTCTTAGTGTATCACTGGCGTGGCTACAGGACCAGTTGTGCCAGTAGTCACTGATTACGTGTGTGTGCGTGTGCATGCACGCACATGTGTGTGTAGGTGTATATACCTTCGGTATATAGTAAACATTAAAACACAGAAATCTTTGATTTGCAGATTGAAGATATCTATTTCCTTTTCCTTTTTCCTTGGTTCTTTAGTAGTAGGATATTAATATCTTAAGAAAATTAAAGAAAGGGCACTTTTGGAACTCAAGTTAAATAAGTTACTACTTATTACCACCTTCAGGAAAAGGTTCCAGGGTTATATAAGCTCTAACTTAAAAAAAACCCAGCAAACCAGTGCGTGCACACAGGCCAGCACATTTTTACCCTCATTCTAGACAGTTATTTCCTGTGTTCACATTTTGCATAATGCTTCTGATCACTTAAGGCTTCCTGACAGATACAGAAAAAAGTGCCATCTATTTGGCAGAACGATACGGTTGCTGCTGAGAACAAGCTGGAGAAGAACTGAATTTTTTTTCCTTTTGTTTAGTTTGTTTTTGTATTTATTTTGTGCCAAGCTTTTAGATGACCCAGAAGTAACTGGAGAGTGAAACTGATTAAAACCATTTGATTTTAATCTAGGCCATATTCTTTTGAGAATGTTGAGCAAAAGTATGGAAAAACAAAATATTCTAAATGGAAAAATACACAAAAAAATACGAAGCCTCAAAAGTGGATAGAGAAATCAGGTGCAATAAATGCTGAGTTCTTGGCTTTAGTAATTTCTGCAGAGAATCAATTGCCCCTTCCTCTGTGCTCCAAAGTGTTAACTTTGTATATTGTATGAAAAATCATTTGTGGGTCTGTCTTCCTTGCCTAACTTGAGCTCCCTGAAGTCAGGAACTATACTTTATATTCACTCTCATATATCCAGGAACACTCAATGCATTTTATTAGAAAAAGAGGAATACCTATCTCACTTTCCCAACCCTGGAGTTGCATGTTTCTTAAAAAGAATGTCTTATCTAGGGGAAGCTCCATTGTAAAAACAGAGGAGTCTATTGTATCCAGACTTAGAACTAAGAATGAACATATCACAAGGTTGCATAGGAAATTCCTGAAAAAAACAATAGGATAGGATTAGGATATAGATTTAGAAAACTGCATTATAGATAAGTCAGGATAAATAAACACAAACTTTGATGTGCCAATTTGAAATTGATGAGTGAAAATGTTATGTTTTTAATTCAGTCAAAAATTATTACAACCATATATATTTAAATGTACTTTCCAGTAAAAACATTGCTATATAAGTCGTTAGCTTTTTAGAACATGTCTGTTACCCCTGAAAGCAAGGGAAATAGTTTTGAGGACAGAGCTATTGAATTTCTGTGGAAGAAAAAAATTTTAATAGCAATCAATAAACTATTCAAACCTGTAGCCATTTATGTTATGTAAAGAACTTGTTACTTTCCTCTCCTCTTTCTCCAGGAGAATACTGGACTAATTATAAGTAGGGGGCTTTATAAGGCTCAATAAAATTCTTTTTTATGTATGAACCATAAATTCCACTTATGTATGTACCATATTTTGCTTATTCATTCATCTGTCGATGGACATGAGTTGCTTCCACCATTTATCTACTGCAAATAATGCTATTATGAACATGAGTGTACAAATATCTCTTTGAGTCTCTGCTTTCAATTCTTTTGAATATATACCCAGAAGTTGAATTGTTGGACCATATAGTAATTCTACTGTTATTTTTGAGGAACCTCCATACTGTTTTCCATAGCAGTTGCATCATTTTACATTCCCATCAACAGTGCACAAGGGTTCCAATTTCTCTGTATCTTTGCCAATATTTGTTATTTTCTGTTGTTGTTTTTCTGCAGCCATCTTAATGGATGTGAAGTGGTATGGCCCCAACTTTCTTTTATATTTCTTCTCAAGACTATGTCTAATGAATACATTTTTGATAAAAACTGACTTCCCAAGATTCTATAAATGACTTCAAAATATGGGTAAAAAGCAAACCTACCTGAATAATTTCTCATATTAAATTATGCTTAATGAAGCAGATTTTGGTTTTTACTTGATCTGTTTCCCTCTTGTTGACTTAAAATTTATATAAAAATAAATTAGACAAAATATTAATCTTTTCTTTCTATTATGGGAGTATAGTATAATCAGCTACTTTATGACAATAGGCTATAAAGAAGTATACTACTTATATACATTCAGTAAGGCTATTACTATGATAGTAGTCCTCCAAAAGAGGTAAAATAATAATAAATTTTCTGTTTTGATTTGAATTTACATGAATTTTTATGAGATACTAAAATATGTACAGTTATTTAATAATATTTTCTTTGCAGGTGTAAACCAAGGTTTATATGCTAGAAAGAGTTAACATATTTTTACTAAAAGTACTATTATTCATTTTAAATAGAGAATTAAAATATCTTCAGAAAAGACTTGATGAGAAATTAGAGCTAAAAAAAAGAAAAAAGAAAAAAATGGTGTTCAATATTCTAAACTAAACTAAGTATTATTTCAAGGACAACATTATAAGAGTCATTTTATATACAAAAGAACAGTCCGACAAATTACAGCTAGATAGTTCATGGCTGGTCATGTTTATGAAGGATGACATTATTCTGGTCCATCTGCTACCATCTCAAATGATTAGTCCCCAGCCCAAATAGCATACAGACACAAATAAAATTTAAATTATGTTTGTGGAAATTTTAGTGTGACAAAAGAAGATAACTGATTCAAATAAATTCACATTTCTAATTTGTGATTATGTAATAATAGTCATACATTTTTAGAGAAAGCTACAGTTAAGGGCAACTAGCACTGTTCAAATACTAAAAATGATTCCTCCTTTACATAATCTCTCATTCTGTGCTAGCAAAAAATACTATGCATTTGGGGCCAACCAGTGGCGTAGTGGTTAAATTCGCATGCTCCGCTTCAGCAGCCCAGGGTTCACAGGTTCAGATCCTGGCCGTGGACCTACACACTGCTCATCAAACCATGCTGTGGTGGCATCCCAAATACAAAATAGAGGAAGATGGGCACAGATCTTAGCTCAGGGCCAATCTCATCAAACCATGCTGTGGTGGCATCCCAAATACAAAATAGAGGAAGACGGGCACAGATCTTAGCTCAGGGCCAATCTTCCTCACCAAAAAGAAAAAAAGAATACTATGCACTCATTTTGAGTAAATATGGTTTAATTGATAGAATTAGCCATTTCTATAATGGCTTCTGCAAATAATTACCCAGGAATGGTGACAAAGACAACCTAAGAGCAAGTTAGCAAAAAATTTCAGCAAGCTATTTTCAGATTCTTGACAGCCTGTTTTCTCATCTTAAACTTTAAAAGATTTAAGTCAAATACTTCTATATCAAGCTTGTAAAGAATTATCTGCTGCTATTTGGAAATGTACAAATTTTAAATCCCAGGGGTCCAATGATATGCCAGGGAATAGAAGACTTGGTGAGGCTATCTGCTCAAGAGTGAAACTTAGAAACACTTTAAGATGCACTCTCTGCTTTCAGTGAGATGAAGATCTATAGTTTTCATGACATAGGCTGAACTGAGAAACCTTCACATCTTACAAAAAACATCTTGTGGAGATAGATATATCCTGGGGCAGATGATAGAACTAACAGTAATTTTAGAAGTCCTTTTAGGAAAGGCACATAATATATCATCACAACTGGCCATCATGTGGTTCTGTGTAAATCATTATGACTGAGTTACAAAGCAATGTCTCTTTCTCAGTCTCTCCCTGTATCTTTTTCTCTGACGCACACACATTTAAAAAAAGTATTCTCAGAGGTTATTTTATAATGTTATGAATACTCTGTGGCACTAGAGTTTTTGTAAATAAATTCCAAAAACTTAGTCCTTATCAGGTTAACCAGAATTCCACACCCCATATAAAATTAACAAATTTTCAAGCATTTTTTTGCCTTTAGTTGAAATACGGTAAAAATGAGTACAATCTATAAAGGAAAGAGATTTATAAATAAATCAGTCTCGTTGTTATTATATGAAAATATATCAATTGCTCTGTTTGAAATTTCCTAGAGGGCAGAGATAGTGCCTTATTTAAAATCCTTAATAGACTTAACCATCAAAATGTCTGACACATGCTGACTTGAGAAACTATATACACAAAAAGTTAACAAAGCATTCCACTCCTAAATGTTGGAGAAATAATTTGTCTCTTGAGACATAGCTTTAAGGAAAGTGTCAATGCCCTCCAGCTAAAGACCACCAGGAACACACCTACAGTTGAACAAGGTGGGTTGTTACCTGTTACAGTGAGGGAGAACACACACAACGGGGAACAGTGGGGCATATCAGTAAGACGGTGTTACAGAGAATCTACTAGAGCATTTGAGCTTTGCTTGGGAGATTTGTGGGGAGGATATAAGGAAGCAGAGGTTTGTTCTAGATTGGGTGCTATTAGAAAATGCAGTCAATTCTATGACTGGGTAAAAAAGCAACTGTCACTCGTATTAGCCAGGTGAGGAGGATGTTTGGTATGCTGTGAATTCACAATGACTTTGTTTTTGTTGGTGGCCTACCTGTGTCACAACAGCTTCTGGTATATAAGGTGCTATTTTATTTCTCAAAAGGAACATTTAATTGATAATGAAAAATTATTTGTATATTATTATTTCTATTGATTAGCTGAGCACAAATTTACAAATTAAAAAAATGACAAACCTGTTTTTGGAGCACTCTTACTATGCCAAATTCAATTTTCACTCATTGCCATCCATATAACCAAACACAGATTCTTGAATATAATGGATCCAGTCTGATAGTGATTTATTTACTTTCCAATATTACAGTCTAACAAAAAATGCTCAGGGGTGAACAATTCTCCAATAAATAATTCAAATAATATAGCCTTGTATTTAAGGATAAACCTAATCTTGGCACGATCAAGATGTAAGAATGCAAAATTACCAGAGAGAACTTTTGATATATTCCCTAAGTACTTTTCAGCTGTAGAGTTCAGATCTACCAGGAAAGATTTACAGAAATCTATGACATTTTTCTGCAATTATCTATTGTTAAGTAAATAAAAGCATATCTCCCATGGCTCTTGCACTTTCCTGATTGTGTTGGGACATCAAGCTTTATACAGTGTACTAGAAGACATATGTATGAATGAGTGTCTTAAGGGGAAATGAAAGATTCTAAGTCTAGGGCTTGCAAGTACTCAAAGAACTCCTTTTGCTTCTGCACATTCTTCAACTCACCCCCTCACTGAAATACACTCACCAAAAAAACCAAAATCCCCTAACTATGAGAACTCACCATAGTTTCAGAAGAATAGCCTCAGTAGTTAAGTAAATCCATTTAATTAAATCAGAGATAAATATAAAAGTTACTGAACTGAATGAAACACATAAAATCTAGTTTTAGAATATGTTATATTCTCCTACATGATGAAAAGAGACAAGGTCTTTCATTGAAAAATACTTGGGAAAATCCAGACAGCCAAACAAATAAGGGATTAGATGAACAAGATCATACAGTGGAAAGAAAAAAATCAACTATGTAATATATTTTAAAGCGATCATATATACTTCATCATTTAAATTAAAAAATAAATTTCTTTTTTTTTAGCCCACAGAGAAATGATAGGTCAAAATCAAAAGAAAGCTGCTCTTCCATTCTACCAATAAAAACTGCTCATAAGCTGTTTTCCTATGCTTAAACAACTCACAGTTTGTAAAGATGCATTACTAGAAAGCTTAATTGGTTTTCAGATCAATTAGAGATAGGTCTATTTTTAAAAATAAACTAGTATTTCAGAATTTTAACCTTAAAGAATCTATAAAAGGCAGGACTCTAATTTGCTTTAAATAACACTGAGAACATTCAGACTTAACTATATACACTACTGGACAATGGCAAACTTATAGGCAAAGTGTGATAATAAAGTCTAGCAATATTTTTCAACTCAGGTTCATGGGAAGAAAGTTAATTTAATAATAGAAGTGGGTAAGACAGCCGTTTGTTTTGAGAGAAAACTCTGTTGGAAGTCTCGTAAATGTAAGTCTTTTTGCAATCTATGCAGCTTCCTAAGGACTTCATTCACTTTGTTCTCTATGAGTAAAATTTTCAGGACATCCCCAGCCCATTTCCATCTCTTTTTAACTAAGTTTATATAAAGCTTTGCAATCATTCATTCCTTTAAGTGTTCTTTAGCTCTGTGATCTGGGCACCAATTTTACAATGTATGTACATTCATTTCTCTTGTAGAACTTTCTGTACATCATCTTCCTATTTTTTTCCTATTCCAAAAAATATGCCATTCTCTCCTTTCTGCTCTTACAGTTTTTAATATATTTAAAAGAATTTTCTATTTCACATTTTCAAATATTTCTTAGGGGTGACTATCTTTACCTTCATTCTTTGGTCAAATCATGTTTAAAAATATCATCTCAACTTTTGTCTAACAATTTTTCTCTGAAAAGTATCATACAAGGACCTAAAGTGAAAAATATTTGGAATAATCTTTTCCATTCTCTTTTCTTCCAGAAATAAAATATATCAACTATCATTCAATAATATCTCCTTTGTTCTGAAAAAAAAAATCATGTAAAATGCATGTGTTTGTGTGTATATATACACATGGATATGGCTGTATAATTATGGCTCCTTCCTTCTCTAGAAGATTAGAATATCTTTAGGACCAAAACCTGCTATAATTCAAAGTATCACCTAAAATATTTAATTAAGCATGACATTTGGCCCAAAATGTACTTTAAATAATGGGGAGAGTAACACTGACAAGAGAGCCATGATTAAGGCAAATACAGGGATATACAAAAGGATTCAAGAACTGTCTCCAAGCCCTAGTTCTTTAAGCTGTCAAATGTTCTCTAATTAAGAATTAAAATATTGAGAAGGGTATGTATAAAAACATATCCTTAAGAGAAAGAAATGAGTAAAATCACAAACTTTTGGTATGATGGTACTAACAAGCATGAAGTGTTTAAATATTGCTTCCATTCTTATTTCAGTTTCTTTCCCTACTGTTTTCTTGGCTATCCTTCTCTTCCATAAATCATTAATATTTCTACATGGCATGTTTTCGTTTTTGTTTTACAAAGAGTATAGGTAAATGGTTATTTTATTTTCCCTTATTAGGTTTTAAAAATGTAAGAAGACTTATTTTGTAAAGAAGTTCACAAAATTTGTTGCTCTTCTGGAGAAAAGGATACTCTCCCATGTCTGTCTGTTATTGCCACCAGCATTCTAATAACTTCCTGAAAACAAGAGTCATTTTTATGTCCTGTCATAAGCAATATATCATTCACTTTCAGGGCAATGGAGGGTAATAGAATAATAGAAAAACAGCATATGGAAAGATTAGAACATCAGTAGAGAAAAAAGATTCTTTTTCACTCACCTGGGGCCTATTTCCAAACACTGAAGCCAAATACATATAACTAGAATTATAAAGAGCAATGAATCTTCCCCCACAAAGAAAAAAACGAGAGAGAAAGAACATAAATAAAAACTGATACACAGAATGTTATTCCTCTTCAGAAAGAAGAAATACGATGAAAACTGGAGATGATGAGGTTCGGATAATCCACAAATCAATGGACCACCTATTTATAAAGACTTCCTTATCTAGCACTGATTTCCTGTCTAATTAATTTCCTAAAAAACTACTTTCTAAAGAAATTCCCATATATAAAACAATACTCATAGTCATTCAGATAATTACATGTTTTCCACTTTCATTCAAAAACACTTGAGCATATGATTCACTGTATTCCTCTCCATGCCCAGTCAAGCTGTCAATGCAAATGACTTTCAATGTCCACAACAAAAAAGTCTAGCAATTCTAAAACTACCAGAGGCTGAAGATCAAACGGACAATTTTAAGATACTCTAAATTATTGACACTGTAAGTAAGCCTGATCCTTTCCCTGGGAAGATACTGCTCACCAGAGGCACAAAGCTAAGAAGGCTAATTTGGTTAAACAGCTTCCCAGGAACTAGTTAGGACCCACCCTGTGCCCACTAATGAAGTGAATATAGTCTCACCTAAATAGGAACATTGAGTCTATTGTGTTCTTGAGGAAAAGAAAAGACAAAAGGGTACAGATATGATTTGTTTCAAAATAATCTCAACAAATTTAATGCCCAAGTTTTCTTCAGAACAAATAGAAACCAAGGGGAGAAAACAGTTATAACAACGCCTGTAAGTCAGTGATCTAAAGCAAGGCAAGGGAACACTGACCTTTATTCATAGAAAACAAACAAGCATTTAATTTTGAGGCAATAATAAATAGAAAAGAACATCAATACAGTTATATCCTCTCTCTCTTTCCTCTCTGTATCTCTGTGCATATATGTGTGTACAAAAAATAAATAATTTTTCTGAACCATTTCAGAAAGTTACAACATATCGTGTCTCTTTGCCTTTTATTACTTCAATGTAATGCCTAAAAACAAGGATATTTTCTTATGTAGCACTGTACAGTAATGAAATTCAGGAAATTTAACATTGGTACAATATTTTTATCTAACATAGAGTAAATATTCCAATTTTGTCATTGTTCCAATAATATCCTTTATAGCATTTTTCCCCTCCAGTCCAGGATCACGTATTTTGCATTTTGTTATGTCTCTTTAATCTCTTTTAATTCGGAATAATTCTTCAGCCTTTGTCTTTCAAGACATTGATATTTGTGAAAAACACAGGCCAATTATTTTGTAGAAAGTGCCTAAATTTGTAGTTTAATAGTTTCCCATGAGATTTAGTTATGCATCCCTGGCTAGAAGACAACTTAAAAGATGTATCCTTCTCAGGTATTACATCTGCCAGCACACAGGGTTTATTTGTGACTCTTACTGATGATGTTAATTTTGCTTCCACAACAAAGGTATTGTCAGATTTCTCCACTGTATACTTACTGTTTTTCCCAAATAATAATCAATCTATGGACACACATGTTGAGAACCATGTAAATATACTTGCTTCTCATGAAATTTGCCCTTGAGATGTAGCATCCACTAATGACTCCTGTCCTAACCAGTCTTTACTGTGATGGTTGCAACTGGTGATTTTCTAACTCCACGAGTCCCTCCACATTTATCAATGGGCATGCTAACAATAAGAAAGAACCTCTTTGCATTCATTCATTCACTCATTTATTATCACTGTACAAACATACCTATTCCTATTTTATCTAATGGGTTATAATCCATCACTATCATTATTTATTTTGATGGTCAAATTGTCCCAGATTTGGTCAGTGGGAGCCCCGTCAATATGGCTCTTGTGTCCCTTTGACAAGCCCCCATTATTTTTTTGAGCACTTTCCTTGCTTTCTAGCACAATAAGCTATTCCAGGCTCATCTTACACCTTCCCTGTCCTAGCGCTGAAATCAGTCATTTTTTTCAAAGAGCTCTTTTAATAGCATGTAGGGGAATAGCATGTAGGAACCAAGATATGGGAAACAGGTGTGCTCCATTGCTACTAGGGGTGACACACTGCTTCTAGGCCCTTCAGCAGCAGACCTAGGAGATTTTTTCCCCCATGCTTCTGATACCTACAACTTCAATCCAACTCCACAAGGTTCTCCTTTGTCTTCCCCCATTCCACATTTGTATATTTCAGATTCCATAGTAAGAGCCTTGGCTCCCAACACATTTAATCAATCTTATAACATACATAAAATATGTATTTTTACTACCATATCACTGCAAAACAACTTAATAAAAAGAACTCAAGGTTTGTTTGAAATTACCCCTTTTCCCCCTTCCAGACTGAGGGTATAAAGTAAAAGTAGTGTGCTCAAAAATTACTTGGATTAGTTCTTTATTTCCTGCAGTGTGGCTATTCATTTGAAATGCAGATGTTTATCTGTTTCTGTTTGCACTCACATTTTAGAGTTCCCCCCTGTCCTTGATTTATTTTTTAAATATGTAAAACATCAACATGCTTCCAGAAATTAAAATTATACCAAAAAGGTATACTCTAGGAAATGTCTTACCTCCCCCTTTCCCACTGGAGTCCCCACACCCTTATAGGTAGCCAATTGCAATGTTTTCTGGTTTATCCTTCTTGTGTTTCATTGTGGAAAAAAAAGAAAAGAAAAATTTTAAATAAGCAGTTAAATAAGTCTTTTTAAAAATTTTCCATTGTGTATTATTTATCTATTTCTGTCTAACAAATGACCTCAAAACTTGACAGTTTAAGAACAAATATTATCTCATATAGTTTCTAAGGGCCAGGAATCAGGGAGTGGTTAGTTAGCTGGATGATTCTGACTTAACATCTTTAACAAAGCTGCAGTCAAACTATAGTCTGGGGTTATAATATCTCCAGGCTTACCTGAGACTGGAGAATCTGCTTCCAAGTATTTCTTGTGGTTTTGGTAGGCCTCGGTTTCTCACAGGCTGTTGGTCAGAGAATTCAGTACCTCCCCACATGGGCTTCTCTAGAGGGTAGCTCACAACATGGCAGCTTGCTTCCTCCAGAGCAAGTGATCCAAAAGAATGAGAAAGACAAAGCCCAGGAAGAAAGCCATAGTCGTTTATAACCATCCTGGAAGTGATATACTTCAGCTCTGCCATTTGCTACTGGTCACACAGAATAACCCTGACACAATGTGGGAGAGGACTACACAAAGGTGTGATTACGTATAGGCAGGGTGATTGAGGACCTTTTTGGAGACTAGCTACCACTTCTTGTTTCTTACAAAAAGGGTAGCATACTAGAAATACTCTTTCATACTTTGTTCACTAAATAATATATCTTGGGGAATTATACTTATCAGTTCATAGAGAACTTCATTATTTTATAGACATGAAATACTCTATTATGTTTATGTACCACAGATTATTCAGCCACTCTCCTATATTTGGGCATTTAGGAAGGCTCTAATATTTTGCAATTATAAATAATGGATAACTTTTTGTTTATTTTTATAGCTGAAAATCATAAATTGTTAGAAAACTGAGTCTGGATCATCAATGTATTAAACTCCTTTGAAAAGGTAATACATTTTTTCAAGGAAGACTGAAAAGTCTTAATTTGATTTTTAAAACAGTTTTATCATATGTTTCTTAAGAACCTAATGTAAGTGGTAATGCACCATGTTCCATAATTACTACCTGCATCCAAATATGTCTGTAAGGAACATCACAAACACAGAGAATAGTAACATCATTAAACCAAGAGCAAAAGATGCAAAGGAAAAAGGGCAAATATTTCAGTAGATACTAACAGCATCTGTACAAAAGGAGTAGAGGTGAAATGATATACCAGTCTCTAAGTGTTCATGAAAGAGTTCAAGGGGCTCAAAAGCTGTTTAAAGAAATGAAGTTATCTGGTATTGATGGAAAAGGTCACAGGCCAAGAAATATTTTTACAAAACAGAATTTCCCATAATTGGGAATACTGTATTCTGGTTCTTAGCAGATACATGCTGAAGTATTTAGGCTTGAAGCACCAAAATGTCTGCAAGTAACTCAAATAGTTCAGAGAAGAAAAAGAAAAAAATATAGACAGAGAGAAAAAGATACAAAACAAACCTGGAAAATGTTAACGATTGGTGAATCTACGGGAAGCATATAAGTATTCATTTTACTATTCTTTTAGTTTTTCTGTAAGTTGGAAATATTTTTAAAAATAATAATAAATTGGGGAAATAGCAGTAGGAAAGCTTGACATTAGCAATGACACATGAATCACACAATTCAACAGCTCAACTGCATTATCTAATACTTTCGAATGCAATTTTGAGGCAAAAATGGCAGTTGAATTTGCATTAAACTGTGTAAACTGTAAAAATTCCTTTATATTTTAGTATATGAAATCTCTCATCTTTCTACTTATCAAAGGTCTAATTACAAGTTTCAGCTATTAATATCATTAAGTTCTCTGGGGATATAAACAATAATAACACATATAACTGCCACTAACGATCTACCCAAGCTTTTTCAAAGATTTTAATGCAGAATTTGATTACTTTTGGAACATACAAGCCAATGTTGCTCTCCCCCTTTTATAATAAGATTTATAAATTGAAGCATGCACCATTGCCATTTCAGCTGCCATTTCATGATAACTGTATCTGCATTCTATATCTAGATTCATGTTGAAAATTCTTAAAAACTTGTCACCTTTTTCTTGAAGAAAAAAAAATCAACCAACCATGCTGGATTTTGTTTTGGCACTATTCTGGAAAAGAGTTTTGTAACTGAAGTAAGATAAAAAGTCAAAAAGAGAAAAAAGAAAAAGTTAAATAAGAAGAGGCTTACAAATATAAAACAAAATTTTATAGATTAGAATGAGAGATATTTCAAAGCAGAAGACAGATTTATCTTTTGATTGTGATATCTAATTAAGTCTACAAAAAAAAGACAAAGTAGTTTATTCAAATGATAACCCCAAATTAGGTTAGTTTTTAGTAAATTTTCTTCCACTACACCAGATAACCTAATTGTATAAAATAATCACCAAGAGCTTCTTTCTCATCAGTATATTTTATGATCTCTAAGTAAATAAATGAAAAACTACCCACAAAAATCCTATCACACTGGGCCAGTCTTGTTCTTAGTCTTAAATGGTTCTTAATCTTTTGTCTATCCTAAAATGGCTCTTGACTGTGACAACGTGACTCACCACTGGGAGTGGGGGAAGTTCTGTCATGGAACATCCCTTTTGACACCCTTCAGAAGCCCAAGAGGATTCTCGCTACGTAAAAATTGTAGTATTAATAATGTTATGGAAACTGCTTTATAAACTAGCTAATTGTTAAAATGAAATATCTGAAATCAACACATTGATAGATATAAGGTTTCCAATACTTAATCAAGAATATCTAGCTTATAGTGATAGCTTCATGAGAATCAACAGAATCAAAAGTTGTTTTCCTTAAAAGTAACATCAAATTAATAATGGTTTTATAAAACTGCATAGAGATTTAGAAAAGCTCGTGAGGTTGTTTACACTGTTTCATCAAAGAGAAAAACAATATGGCAAAAGGAGGCTTTATATTAGATAAAGACTTTCTGGATAAAATTATGAAATACTAAAAAAATTCTGAGGTTGTTATCTAGAATATTTGGCAAGCAATAAACACCAATTGAATAGAAAAGTTTTAGAATCTCCTTCCTGATGGGTTATCTCATTCAATGGGGATTACAATTTTGTATTATTATACAACTGATTATCTGTCATTTTTCTTCAGTAACAAAAGCTATTATTATTGAGGTTCTAGTATGGGCCAGACATCTCATTGTCTATGATAGGCAGGTTTATATAGCATGCATTTATACATAAAAGGTGCTCTTTTTTGTTTTTCATTAATGTGATGAGGATTCTTTTTTTAAATAATCTAACTAAAGAGGAAGTTTGTTAATTTATTTTGGAGCAGCTGGAAGTGGCACTTGCAAATTCTGGGATAAACAAACCAACACAGATTTAACAAACAAAGAAACAAAGCACCAGACTGAATGACTTATCAAAGGTCCCTTTCCAGATTTTCTTCTTATTGTCAATTGCAGTTTGCCTGCCTGATATATTATTTCTTGTGCATTTTATACTTCTAGAATGCTGTTCTGATTCTACCATGTTATACTGTTATCATAAAACAGTTCTAGTTTAGAAGCATCTATCAACTGAATGATCATTTAACAATTATTTATAGAATGCTGAGACAATAAACGATGAACAAGAAAGAGAAAGTCCTACTTCTCAAGAAGCCAGTACTGGAACTCGGGGTTGGAAGTTAGGCAATAAATAAGCAAAAAAGTATATGAATGAAATCATTCACTCATTCCGTCACTTCCTGACAGTGACAGATGGGTGACGTAAAGGGTGACTGGCAGCTGGACTGGACACTAGTATATAAGAGAGGTCAGGAAGAGCTTATTTGAGGTAGTGATTTTTGAATTAAGACCTAAATATCAAGAGAAATTAGTTAAGTGAAGACTTGAGGAAAAGAGCATTTCAAACAAAGGAACCAAAACACCATGGAGAAGACAGAAGGGGGAAAAAGAAATCCAGACAGAAACCAACTTGAAGTCTATGAGTAGTAGAAAGGAGGTTAGTGTGACAGGAACATAAGGAGCAATAGGGAAACTGAACAATGCAGTCAGACAAGTAGATAGGGGACAGATCAAAAGTTTGAAATTTATTCTAAGTAGAATGATTTTTAAGGAAATGAATGAAATAAACCAGTTAACATTTTTTTAAAAATTTGCTGGCTGCTATGTAGACAATGGACTAAAGGAAGGCTGACGTGGAGCAGTCTAGAGGCTGTCAGCAGTGGTCTAGACTAGTACTACTCAAAGTAGCTAGTCTGCAACAAGATCAGGAGTTTGCATCAGAATGTAAATCATTGCAATGCTTTTTCATCAAGGAAGTCTTGCTATTAAAAAAACAAGTTAGCTAAACTAAAGGTGTACTTAGTGATGCAGCTGATTTATATTCTGGTGCCAGTCCCTTACCTCATTGTAGGCCAGAAACAAACAGCTCACTGGAACCAGCCTACAGACCACGCTTTGGTTAGCCCTCATCTAAATCAGAATTCTTGACAGCAGTAGCAAACACTGAGAGAAAGAGATTTGAAATAGATTTTGGAGGTAAAACTAACAGAGCTGGGTGATGAACTGAATACAGGGTATGAGGACAAGAGAAGAATCATGTCTTACTTGCAGGTTTTTGGCCTGAACAACTGGGTAGATTGTGGTGCTGTCTCTTAAGATGGGAAAAGAATGGGGTTAAAAGCTGCATGGGTGTGGCAATGGGGCTGGATAGAGAGAGAAAAAATTCTGTGTTGGCATGTTAAGTTTGAGATGTCTATTCGACAACTCAGTTGGAAATGTCGAGTAGGCAGTAGGATATATATTTCTAGAGCGCAAAGGAGAGGTCAGCACTAGAGCCATAAATTCAGGGGGTAGGTGGTTTGAGAGAGGAGTCTTTAGCATATAGCTGCTATTTAAAGTGAATGGACTGGATATGATCACCCAGGAAGTCAGAGGGAGTAAAAACCCTAGGACTAAACCTAGGCTCTTCCAATATTTAGATGTGGAGTACAGGATAAAGAATCAGCAAGAAAAGAATCCATCAGTGAAATGAAAAAAAAAGCAGGAAAGTTTGGTATCCTGGAAGCCATTAGAAGACTGACTATTTCAAAAAGGAAGTTGTAATAAATGATATTGAATGCTGCTGAGAGGCTGCACAAGGAAGTGACCAGTGGACATACAAGATGGAGTTTACTGATAAGCTCAGGGGGAAAAAAAAATTCAGTACAGTGGTTAGGGGCTAAAACTGGACCCAGTGAATTTAATTCAGATTAAGAAGTAAGAAAGTATAGAGCAATCATGAACAACTCGTTATGCTCTGCAGGGAAGTAGAAAAACAGGTGCCTAGAGACTGATGTGGGAATCAAGAGAAAAAAATTGCTTTAATTTTTAAAGATGGGAGCTACTAGAATCCATTTGGAGATAAGCCAATAGGGAGAGCACAACTGCAGAAGCCAGGCCTTTGAGTTGAGTAGGTGAGACGGAATGAGATCCAGAGAAAAGTAGAAGAGGCCTTAGATAGAAAGAGTATGCTTCTTTCATTGTAATAAGATGGAAGGCAGAGCATATGAGTTACTAATGTAGCTAGATTGGTGAAATTGGTGAAAGCAATAAGTTCCTGTTTGATGGCATCTATTTTTTTCAATGAAATATGAGAAAATAAATAAGCTGAGAGGAAAAGGTGGAAAGGGTGCTAAAAATTCGAGGAGAGAAATGGGGGAAACAAGAATAAGAGCCCATTTGAGATTTATGGTTATGATTGTAAAGTGAAATCAGACAACTCTCTCCATATATATACATATTTTTTTATTTCCAGCCACATTCACTTCTTGAGTGGAGCTATAAAAAAGGCAGATGGTTGGATTTAATAAATACTGCAGTGTTGCTAAGAGAGTACACTGGCAGGAGAGCCAGTAAATGATTAGCAATATTTGTGAAGGAAGGAAGACAATGGTGGGCAATGGAATCTAAGCCAGATTATAAGGAGGTGAAGACAAGAGGGGGTAATATATTGAAAAAAATGGTAGAGTCTATTGACTGGAGGTCTCAATGAAATTCAAGAATTTACAAAATAATACAGTTGGCAAGATAGAAGGATAAAAGGCAAGGGTCAGATTTTGGAATACTTAAAAGTCAAGATTTTGGATGTCAGTTATTAGAAGGTGAAGTGAAGAGTCTGGCCATGGTATAAGTGGCTAAGGTAGGATGGAAGAAAGATCAGTAGATATAAGCAGTTCTGGGAACTGAAAAGTTAAGAGTGTTAAATGGTCACCCATTGGGAGTTGAAATAATGTAATAATGTTAGTAAAATAATGCTTCAATTTCAGTAATTAATAGGATACAAAAAAGGAAGTGAAACAATTGTTATTTAGAGATTTCAAGGCCATAAAAGGGGTTAGCATATAAGTTGACTATTTGCCTTTTTTGTCACTCATTCCAGTAATTCGTATTAATAATACAATTGCTCTTTACCCCTTGGAAAAGGCTGAAAATGATTTTTAAAAAACCACACACACATTAATGAAATTCTTTTAAGACAAAAAAGTCAACAAGCATAAAATAGCATATAATCTACTGTTTTCGGGAGGTTAGTTTCCAAGGAATCTTGGGACCAAACCTACTGTAAAGAGTGTCTTAGTTCCCACCAAAACCCCCTGGCCTTCAGCTGAATCTGCTTTAAAATAGAGTGAAAGGAACTAATCAACATATTCTAAATACATAAAATGACCTAGAATCAATTTATTATCCAATTATGTAAACACAAATGTAGATTTGCCAGAAATATAGTAGCGAAACAGGTAAATCGTGTCTAAGTTTTTCTGATGCCATTGTGATTAATGGGTCATCATATAACTTATAATCTGCTCAAAGAATTTTAAGCTAACAGATCATCTTCTCCCATTCTCACTTTATAGAAGAGGAAATGAAGCAAAATGATTTACCAAAGGCCACAAAGCTAATAAGGGTCAAATAAGATTGCAACTGGCATCTCGTTACCAACTGTAAAGCTCTTTCTGAACGCAATATTCTGACTCACAAATATCCGAATAACAAGCTATTCAATTTCAAATACCCTAAATAAATATGAGTTAAATACACATAAACTGTTGTTATGTTAAATCGATGCTTTTCCTGTATTTTGGACTCATCCCCTCCTCTTCATTCTATAGGCCAGTAATCCATGTCCTCACCCTCATCATCTCAAGCCTGAATTACTACAATTTTCTCCAAAGCAGTTTCCTTACTTCCCATCCTTCCTTATATTAACATATTTAATGCATGTATGTCTAATTCATTTTTCTGACACAAAACACTCCAAAGCAGATCTCTCATTTAGAAACAAAAAATAGCTCCCCATGGAAACAAATATAAGATGTTCACTGGTCTCATCTTCCCTATCCAAACTTAGGACACAATGACTCATGATATGGACCCTTGGCTGTCCCTACAATCAAATGTTTTCTGTTCCACAAAATAGAATAACTCTACCTTCTTTTCTCCATTAATCTAAATGAGACATGTGAAGACCTGGGGATGGGAGGGAAAAAAAAACAACAAATTTTAGAAAAGAATTCTACCCCTTTCTCTTCATTTTCCTCAGGTTTCCTAGTGCCCTCACATTTCTGGGCATTAAAAAAGATAATTTTATGAGCTATCTGACAATTTACTTATAAAATAAAATTGACCTCAGAACCATAAATGTCATAGAAGCTGTTATTTCATGTATCTCAATTCACACCTTATACCACAAGTATCCATTCACCTTGCCTGAAAATAAAATTTGAAAAACCCCATTTCAAAATTTCTGGAAACTTTATGTTTCAATTCTAATCTTCTACTTTAAGATCGAGAACTCTTTTACCTATGAACTTTCTCTGATTATTTCCAGCCCATAATCTATACTTAATGTCCTCATTAACATCACAGAAAATAACCCATGACAATATAAACTTTTATCCTCAATTTTTACATATCAATCTCTTGTTGTACACTGTTATTTATGGTTTGGTCATTTATGGCTTTCTCCTATATTTGTTCAAATGCTTTTTTAATCAACTTATACCTCTTTCTAGTTCTCTGTTCTACACAAACCTACATGTTTATTTTCTGGTAGGTAAAGTGAACTTTTTATTCGTATTTAAACTTCTTACATTTTAATATATGACTATATGTAAGAATATGAACCACTTACAAATTTATGTGTTGATCAGTCTCCCTTCTACTTCATCTTTATAAACTCAAAAGACTCATTATTAACATACCTTCATACATATTGTACTCATTCTCCTTTCTAATGTCTCATTCAACATATTTCCCTCACTGGAATGTAAGCTTCAGAAGGACAGAATTTTGACAGTTTTTTTCATCACTTATTCCCATCACACAGAATGACATATATGTCCAATGACTGGCTCTTCCCTCTGCCTCCCCATCCTATTCTATCACTGTGATTGCACAGTCTAGGAAATTTTATACTTTCAGGTACAGTGACCACCAAAAAGAGTCACTGGTGTCTAAGAGTAAGATACTGTTTTGTTCTATTATGTTTTCAAAAGTCTCCTTGATGATATCCAAAATGTTTTTTAACACTTTTTTTAAACCATAAAAGTACCACTTTGTATTTAAGAATGTTGACCTCCAATTATCCCAGGTATGATGGATCAGTTAAAATCAGATCATTTCTAAACATTTCAGAATGTTTCAACACACCTTCATAACTCTCATTAAAGGTACTATCAAACAGCAAACTTGGTTATTGGAACGCTCCTTTCCCTTCCTTTAGAGAACTGGTGGATAACCTAAAGTCCTCAAACTTGAGCTTGCATCAGAACCACCCAGAAGGCTTACGGTAAAACACAGATTGTAGGGACACTGCTTGGAAAATGCCAGGCATAAAACTAGGTATCTGTTCAAAGAAGGCTTTTGTTTTAGGTCAACATATCTTTTGCATCACATTCTGCTCCAGTTTCCTCAGCCTTATGAATGAATAACATAAGTCAGGGACACTGACAAAGCTGGGGTACAGCAGGAAAAGATGGTAGTCTGTAAAAATTCCACCAGTAAATTCTCCAGCACTAAGTTAATTATGGAGCCTCTTTGATCTTAAATAATTACCTACTATTCCCTTTATTCCACCACTCAATGACACCTCATTTTTTAAATAATAAAAACCTCATGCCATATGTTCATTGTCTTTTTAAAGTTTCAGAAAAATAATTCTTCTAAATTAGACAAATTAGGAAAATATTGGCTGTTGGGCTATTCCAACCCTAGGCCTGAGCCAAAGAGTAAATGTAATTAATAAACAGCAGAGAAAGAAGATCATGGAAAAGGGGACTATGGGCTTCTCTACCAGTTACCAACTGATAAAGCAGCAGGCTGTTTATTACTTTAGTCACAATTATTTCAACTGTAAATACTAAAATCATAATTTTGCTTTTTTTCAGTTAAAAAAAGCTAAAGCATTAAACAACTGTGTTCTCTGCAGTACTGTGTGAATAGTATTGAGGGTCCAATACTATTCCTCATAACTCACAGTTGCTTAAATCTAGGTTTCTGATCAGCAGGTAGATTTAGAAAAACAGGTATGCCACAAAAATTCCTACTGTTTATGCAGTTATACTCGATGCTTAAAACCTCAGAGTATCCATATGAGTAATGACTGATTCCATATAGTGATGACTGATTAAAAATAATTTCAAGACTTCCAAGAAAATGGAGATGTACTTTTTCCCTATTCTTCCCACTAAGAATACCTAAAAAACTTGAGCATTATATACAAAAGAAACATAAGAACACTCTCAAAGGTGGGCAGAAGAAGACAGACCAGTTAGGGATCCTGGTACTCATGAAACAACATGGTGGTGAGTTCTCAGGTCCTTTTTGCCCATATATACAGACTTAAGAGCTGAAGAAACTGGAAACCCAGAAATGTCAATAGGTGCAGACAAAAAAAAAAAAAGCCTGCTCTCTCTAGCCAAAAGACCAGGAAAAGGACAGCCTGGCAAGAGAGAAACCTTTAGATAATATCAAGTCTATTCCAGCCAAAAACAACCCAAAAAACCCCCAAACAAAAATAAAAAACCTGTGGTCCCACCCCCACTCTTGAAGCAAAGGTCTAGTGATGAGGCTAGAGATGGAAGCTCACTGGGAGCCAGGTCTGTCATCTCTGCCGGGTAATAATTAGCCCCTCCTCACTACAGTGTCAGTGGAGACCATGGACTATCATGACTTTCACTACAGCCCAATGGTAACAAGACCACTTCTCCTCCCCTCCTTTACATCAGTCGAGGCCATGTGGGGAAAATCAGCAAAGACACAGAACTCAACATCATCAACCAAGAGGATCTAAAAGACATTTATAGAACACTCCATCCAACAAAAGCCAAAAACACATTCTTTTCACATGCCCATGGAACATATACCAAAATAGACCACCTTTTGGGTCATAAAACAAAAATTTAAAAATGAAAACAACTGATAACATAAAGAGTGTTGTCCAATCACAATGGAATCAAACTAGAAAGCAATATCAGAAAGGTAATAGAAAAATCTCCAAACATTTAGAATCTAAACAACATTCTTTTACTAAATAATTCATGGGTTAAAGAAGAAGTCTCAGAGTATTAAAAAAGAATACATTGAACTGAATGAAAATAAAAATAGAACATATCATCAAAACTTGTGGGATACAGTTAAAGTAGTACTGAGAGGGAAATTCATAGCACTAAATGAATACGTTAGAAAAGAAAAATCTCAAATCAATTTTCTCAGCTATCACCTCAAGAACCTAGAAAAAAGAGTGAAAAGAGCCCAAAGTAAGCAGAAGGAAATAATAAACACACGAACAGAAAACAATAAAATTGAAAACAGAAAAGAGAAAAAAAATCATTGAAATAAAGATTTAATTCTTTGAAAAGATAATAAAATTGACAAACTTCTAGGCAACACTGGTAACACAGAAGAGAAAACACAAATTACTAAGTATCAGGAATGAAACAGGGGATATCACTACAGATCCTGCAGACATCAAAAGCTGTAAAAACTACAAACAACTCTACACACAGAAATTTGGCAACTCAGATGAAATTGACCAATTCCTTGAAAGATATAAACTACCAACACTCACATAAGGAGAAATATATAACCTAATTTAGGTTATATTTAGAATTTAGAAATTAGAAAACTTACATTTAGAATTTAGCAAAAAAAGAAATATATAACCTAATATCTATTAAAGAAATTGAATCAATAAAAATCTTCCAAAAAAGAAAGTACCAGGCCCAGATGGCTTCACTGATGAATTGTACCAAACTTTATTTTGGTAGAATCTACCAAATATTATTCTACCAATAATATTCCAGATTATTCTGGAAATAATCTCTTCCAGAAAACGATCTCTTCCAGAAAATAAAAGCAGATGGGACACTTTCTAACTCATTCTATGAAGCCAGCATTACCCTAATACCAGAACAGATAAAGACATTACAAGCAGGGAAAACTGAAGAAAAATATCTCTACTGATGGAAGTGTTTTGCATCTTGACTGTATCAACGTCAACATCCTGGTTTTGATACCACATTACAGTTTTGCAAGATGTTACCGCTAAGGGGAAATAATACAGAGGGTACAGGAGACCTCTCCCAATTATTTCTCACAACTGCGTGTGAGTCTACAATTATGCAAAATAAAAGTTTAGTAAAAATTTCAAAGACTAGAGCAATTAACCCCTGTAATATCAAAGCATTAATGAATTCTAATGTCACACGTGCTATTTTAAGAAAGCAAATGTTAACAGTAATTACTTTATTATAAGAAATTTTAAAAGAACCATTTAAAATAGCAATTTGGTTGCTATTTTAGAGACAGTTGCTCTCAGGGTACACACTACCAAGTCATTATGCTTCACAAATATGTCATTTCTGATGAGTTGAAAGATCATGCCAGCTTTAATGATGTAAGCCTGTTGACTTTAATTACACAAAAAAGGTGATGGGAAGAGCTTCAAATACTAGAGTGCTGGGTTATCTAAATAGAAAAAGTTTCTATTCCCTCCCACTCCATTTATATACGTAACTGCCTGTAACTCATATAAGGCTTACTTACATTATTTGAGCTGCCTCTTATCTATGAACAGTTCAAACATTTTGAATATTACATCCTTCCTTATAGATTCTAAATATTGTGTTTTTTTAATGTTTCATATTAATGTTATTCAAGCCTACCGACTAAAGAAAAAAGACTTAAGGATAGCATTTATAAAGTTGGATAAATCAATTTATTACCCAACTAATTCATTTGACTATAAAAATATGATGATAAATCTTGCAGGTAATATTAATCAAGTAAATTTTCTTTTTTTTTTTTGAAAAGAACAATCTTCAAGCTGAGAAAGTAGAGAAACATTATATTAACAGATCGGATTTAAACCCTGAGTTTATGAGTCAGTCCAATTTTTCAAACGTGTTTTCTATCACATCCTTTTAAATGAATGAGTAGGCAAAAAAATCTGATTCTGTATATATAAGAGCACTGATTCTGGAGCCAAACTGCTTGAGTTCATAGCCCAATAATTTCCCTTAATGACTGTGTGAACCTGTAACAGTAACTTAACCTTTGCAACTGTAAAAATGGGCACAGTGATAATATCTGTCTCCTAGTGTTGTTGTGAAGATTCAATGCCGTTAGAACACTGCTTGGCCTGTAGAAGCACTCAGGAGTTGACAGCTATTATTATTATTATTATTAATTATTATTTTTATTATGTTTTTTATTATTACTACTTTCTTACTAATTTATCATTAGTATATACTTTACATGAAGCTAACTTCTAATAAAAAGTTTGGCTTGCTGCAAGTAATCTAAAAAACAATTCAATAAAAACTACTAAACAAATTAAATTGGTGCTAAAAAAAGAGAAATTAGCTGGTTTCAGGTAAACTCTTGACCTGTTTGTTAAAGGTGCAAATAACACTTTAAATTTTAAATCAATGTGACCTATGTTAGATATGATCTTTTTAAAAAAGTACTAGTTTTATATTCCTCTCCTAAATTATTTCCACATTTTTAAGGTTTCAAAAAAAAGTGTTTCAATCACTTTTAATAACAAAACCTTAAATTTTTCTATTCATGTACAAAATTATAGACAGATCAAACCATTAATAAAATTTTCTTAACCATTAGTTAAGGGATTAACATTTTCAACATATCTTTAAAATGAGTATTCACACTGTTTTATTTCAATGACAAGTTTTAAATTTCTTGCTTTAATACTAAAGAAAATTTTTTTAAAATCAGGAATCCATCTTAATATAACAATCATTTTCCCCTAATAAAACTAAGGTATATTAACTTATAGCTTTTTTTTAAAGTAAGGTATTTCCTCTTATGATTTATTTTCCAGGAGGCATATTGTACTATTAGACTTCCTAATAAGTGATAAAAATAATTCCTAAAGTTCAAATTAAGGACATAAGAAATCTGTCTTTAATCATGTAGGCTGACAGAGAAAATATGCGACACATGATATGCAATATGCTATACTGTAGTACAGCTAATGTGCAAAACAGCGCATCAACAGAGCAATGACCAAAAGAAAAGAGTAAAAATTAGGCCCTGGTTTGACATCTGGAAGTCTAATGTGACAGCTGCAGCAAGTTTCATCCTTCCAGAACTGGAATGTTCTCAAAGGAGCTATCTAAGAAATCTGTTGATAAAAGGCTTAGTACACACCTCACCCACCATACCAATTTAAAAATTTGTTTAAATGCACTATGTTTTAAGAAGTGTACATGACTATAAGCAATTCAAAACAATTTTTCGGAAGTAGAAAATTTAATAAGACTATTGCAATATAGCATGAGATGTCAAATAATTAACGGTTAATGAGTATTCTTGGAGGACCTGAAAAATACTCTGCCCTCAGTTACCAGTATCCAGACCACAGACTTATTTGTTTATTTAATCATTTAATGTACTTGTCTAAGTTCTGGGCACAATGAGGTGAGCAAGACAGACAAAAGTCCAAATCCTTGTGAAGCTTTCATTCTACTGGGGCAAACAAACAACAACAAAATAACGCACCTCCAGATATCAATAACTTCATGAAGAAAATAAAGTAAGCTAATGGGACTGGGGACCAGAGGCTTCTCTGAGGAGTAAACATTTGAGTGGAGATTTGACTGATGAAGTTCTGGGGCAGTGCTCCAATTTGAGTAAATAGTATATGTTAGTCCAGACACACAGAAGAGCTTCGCCTGTTTGAGGAACAGCGAGCATCCAGCTGTAGCTGGGGCAGAGATCAAGGGAGAACAGAATAGAAGACAAAATCAGAGACATGCAACACGGGTCAGATCATGGTAGGCTATGGCTAAAGAGTTTGGATTTTATTCAGGGGTAATGAGATTATATTAAAGAATTTTCTAATCATAGGGCTGATTTATGCTTTAGAAAGACCACTCCAGCTACAGTGAGAACTGAGTGAAGTATAAATGGAGGCAGAGAAGCCCATTATGAGGCTATTTCTGTAATGAAAGAAAGATGACAAAGGTGTGAACTAGGGCTGGAGCAGTGAAGTTGGTAAGAAATGGCTGGACTGAGGATTTGAAAGTATGGTAGACCTGAATTACTGACAGGTTGGATGCAAAGTGTGAGGAAGAAAAAAGGAATCCTAAATTTTGGCTAAAGCAAAGCCTAGCAGTCAAACCTGTGTAGGCAGCGTCCAGATCATTTAAGTCCTCACTGATCATGCTGAAGGTTTTGGCTTTATCTAAAAAGCAGTAGGAAGCAGCGGAGTAGAAAAAAGAGGTAGGATTACAGATATATTTTGTTGATTTAACACGCCAGGCTCAGCAAGCACATACCAGACCCCTCAAACACTGCCTCTAGCCTGAGCTACAGCTGATTCTCTCTGGAAAGACTGGGAACCAGCCCATCATTCACAGATTAGGATTTCCTCAGAAGTGCAATGAATCCATGCTTAAAGCTTACTCTTGAGACACCTCAGTGCAAATATATTCTTCTTCCCTACTCCCCTACTCCTAAATCTACTAGGAAACTGCAGGAATCAATGATCTTGGCAACCTTGTGACCAGCTAAACTCATCCACTTTATACCCTCCTCATCCATGGTTCTGCCAATGGTAAACACTCCTTTGGTCATCTATCTTCTCCCAAACTCTCAGTCTCAACCTGCTGTCACCTCTTCTCCTGACCCAACTTTCCATTGTGCCCAACAGAATCCCCTTTACATGATTAACAAACACCCCTACATCCTTACCCTCTTCAATGACCATTCCCTTTGTCAACCACCTTTAACTTAAATGTGGCTTTCTCAAAATAATACCACATGCACTGCAGCCCCTTAAAAGGAAAGCCCCTCATTCTCCAAATCCTCACATACTTCAGTCAGGAATGGAGAGATATAACATGTTTGTGGATGCTAAGACTAAATATGGTAAAGAAACAAAATTCCAGTGGAATTGATAAAATGATTCTAAATTCACAAGGAAGAATAAAGGTTGAAAACAACCTATCTAAATGGTAAACACTAGAGGATTAGCTCAAAAAACTAAAGTATACCCATAGAAGGGTACTATAAAGTCATTATAAATTCATGTTGCAGAAGAATACTTAATGCCTTCTGGGAATAATCATGTAAATAAATTTTTTAAAAAGATTATCAAGCAATATGTAACATATAAGGCTGATTTGACTAATCTGAGCATGGGGTGTGTGCTCAGAAAAAAAGGTTATAAATAAACTATACCATAATGTTCTCTCCAGGTGGTAGAATTACAAATGATATTTTTCTTTTTCCTACTTTCCCTATTTTCTTTAATTTCCACAATTTTTTTATAACTAGAGGGAAAAAAGGCCAAAATAAATAAATTCTTAAAATTCATAATTACAACACACCAAAACTGCTCTTCGATAAAATTTACATAGGCTGTTTTAGACTTTTCATATCCTTGTTTCCTAAAACAACAAAAAACGAAACCACCTCCAAGTCCTTCAGCTGACTGTCCAGAACTTCAGAGTCATTAACAACAACAAAAAACCCCTCAAGACTTCTTCTGAGCATTTTATTCACTTAACACAATAATTCAGCAGAGTTTGATGGGTCTCTCCAATTCATTTTTCTCTTCAAAATACCTAAGTGCACTATCCAAAGCAAATGCTTATATGCTGGGGTCCATCAACTGTAAAACTAAGGGTATGCTGTTGTTTTATATAGCTTTGTAAAAATCCATGCATTCTTTATGCAGAAGAGATTATTACTCATTTACATATTTTAAAATACTCTGTAAAAAGAAATTTTCACTTTGCTAATTTCCTTTAAGGAATATCCATATATACCTGCACATAGTTTTGGCTAATGCACAAAAGTTGTAACATAGAAGATAACAGAAAGTCATCTTTGGCAACTAAATTCCCAAAAAGGAAAAAAATTTAGAACAGAAACTTTACTCTTAAGGTAAGTAATGGTACTACAACCATATCTGCCATAAAAATAAAGAATGACACATCACCCAGAATAATCTCTAGTAATTCTAAATTAAGGCATTCCTTTCAAAAGACTGCCTTTTTGTCAATGCTTAATCTTTTAATTTAGCTTTGGAAATAATACTTCCACTGTAATTCCATTGGAAAGAATTGCTTGTAAGAGAAATTGCATGGGCAGAAAAACATTTTGGAATATATTTCACTTAAGTGTTAATTTACTGCATTATATAACATGAATGTGTAAATATTACTAGCTTAAATTTTCCACAAAATTAACTATTATTATTAAAATGTTTTTCTTTTAAACCACATCTGAGAAGTTGTCTGTCATTTCCAAACAAGTAAACATTCTTGAAAAGAATAATTAATGAACTCAGTATTATGACCAAGAAGAATTAATATCTTCCTATCTAAGCAAAGTACAGTGCTAGATGCTTTTCAAATCAAGTTTACAGATATGGTATCCGTCCTCCAGGAATCTTCAGTCTCCATGAGTTATTATGCCAGTTCTTTCCCAAACTATCAACAGCCCATATAATCTCCCCTGAAATTCATTTCAAATTAGGAGATGGCTTCTTGTTGTTAATAACTTACATGTAAACTTTGCTTTTTTAAAAAATAAAAGTGGATCTAAAAGCAGTATTGCACTAAACGAATCTAGCAAATGGACAAGGCAGACGTTGAGGGCTGGAGAGAAGGAAAGGTCAGAGGGAGGACACAGTTACAGACACAGTCTCGGTCAGCATTTATAAAATACCTCTACTACTATGAACGATATTTCTCGTCTGGCCAGAGACCACCCCAAGGCTGCTATTGTTGCCCAGGGCTTTGATAAAAGAAGAGACTGAAAGGCTGCAGAACCTAAGCAGCAGGCCTGAAGCTATATATTCTAATTTCATTATTTAAAATTTTATAATTATATTTATAATTAAATATAAAAATTATATTTTATATTTATATTCTTCTTAGCTACCCTGGTTTAAAATAACTTTATTTCTGTAGTGCATGGTATCCTGATTCAGCAACCAAATCACTTAACCTTTTATTAATTGAGAAACCTTATTATTCTGATTGAGCAGAGATTATATCAATTTTAACACAGTGGGAAGTTGTCTTTCTATGCAGAGTAATTGAGCAAAATTCCACATATTTTCAAAGCTTTCTGTATATAAACGTTTTCCATTCCCCTCAGAATCTTTGTTAAAAATGCACAGCCTGGACTCTAAACTTAAAAGTGAACAAAAGACTTATTTTCTTCAAGCATGGGCAAATTTAAAAGGAAGCTAGAAGTCATTTACTTTCATACAACCTAAAACAATACTATTAGCACTGCAGTGACAAAGAAGCTCCACGTAACAAAGGTCAGTTAAGTAAAAGAAGGCAAAGGCAGCAGAACTCAGATGCTCAGAATAAAAACAAAAATAGATCCAATGCAGCATTTTGCGAATGGAGATCAATGAAAACAGTTGCTCAATACCATATCACTTATAGCAGTATTTTCTATGTTGCTATGACAGATCCTTTCTCTTCTAGCAATTCCTCTTTGCTGGTTCTTGACATTTGCCTTAATAAAACCAACACTTAAGCCAAAAATTTTCATTATCTGAAGTAAAAACGTAATGCATTGCCTCAGTTAAAAAGTACTTAGCTATCATGGTAAAAGTGAGAAGACATGATAAAAATATAAACTGAGTGGTAAGGGAGGAGCAGCATCGTATTTTATTTAACTACCGATCAAAGCAATAAGGCAGCAGGTTGTCTTTCTGATCAAAACTACTTTTATAAAGTAATTCAAATACCCTTGCTTGCTAAATAGTGAAGGTCTCCAAAAGAATCAACTGAGAGGATGAGGTACAGAAAAAATTATGTTCTAAACCATAAATAATAACGAAAATACGACTGAATAATGTATGTTATCATTTAATGCTGTAATTCTCAGAAATTCGAAGTAGAATAAATCTTATTGCTTATGCTTATGACAGCATAGCAATTAATGAGATAGTTAATATATCAAATCAATAATAAAGTAGAGATAATGGCATATATATTTGTTGAGCTTAATCAGTAGAAAAAATAAAATTCAATGCATGAAGATTTTATAAAATCAAGCTCGTAGTTCCGTAGATGAAATAATTGGGTAGCTCTCTGTTTTCTTACCTGTGAGGACAGCTTTGGCTGAAGGATCGGCCAAGTCCAGGGCTGATTTCCCATCAGTGTTCCGAATGTTTGGATCAGCTCCGTGCTGCAGCAGCACTGTGCAGGGAAAGCAGAAACAGTATCTTACCTCAGGGATACAAAGATTATTTACTGGTAAGTGTCGCCTCGGCATGGTGTAGGCATAAACATACATTGCACAATATTTTCTCTTTCAAGAGAAAAAAAAAGAAGAAGAAAGAAAGAAAAAGAAAGGGAAAAAAAAAGCACTGCAGCAAAGGATCCTCTCTAGAGTAAAGCGAAGTTGGCAACTTATGGTACAGTATTATCACATGACGGAACATCATAAACATGAAACTAGAAAAATCTTGCAATAGACAGTTTGGGTTTGCCTCCTTCAGGCAGCAGGATGGGAAGCCGTGTGCTCACGGCCTCACACTGTGAAATCCGCTCACTGTGAACCTGCCCTATCTTTACCACCACTGTGGCTGCTTGTTCTGCTGCTGCTTTACTGCTGAATTTCCTAACGCTTCCTCTCCTCAGAATAGTTGTAATACTGTGCAAGCCTTTTAGTGGCTCACCGCTTACACATGAAACTCACCATAACATACTGGCTTGCTTCCAAGAAGTTTAACAGACATAGTAATGCATGCAACTCTGGTCCCCTGCAGTAGAGCTGCAAAAAAAAAAAATGTGCCTTCTACAATAATTCTTTCCATCAAAAATTTTTAGAAAAAGAAACTCCATCACTATAATGTATGCTAAGGAATGAAGGCTGCACATGCTATACTGGGTAGAAAGTAGCTACAGAGAATTCTTAGATTTGGAGGTTCCCAAAAGGGAGAACCACTGTTTTAGTAAAAATCCAGATATAATAATTTATTAATCCAAAACATTTCTCAACTACACCTGGTATGTGTGTGTATGGGGAGAGAGGGAGGATGGGTGTTGTAATACTACCAAACAAATGGTTAAACTAATAAATATACTAAAAACGAGTCCAAATAAACACAGTTCAATTACAAGTTATTCTAACACTTCAAACAGTTAAGATTTTTGTGTACTCCTAGAGAGAACAGGAGCTGTTACCATTTACCACTATATTACAGCATCAATTTAAAACAAAGCAGAAATATTAAATTCAAATAAGTGGTTAAAGACATGTTATATAATGTTTAAAAACACCTGAGCCACTACTGTTGATGAGTTCCAAATTTTCATTTATTAACAGTTCTATGCTAAAGTACATATATTCTTTTGGAATATTTGGAAGGCAATCCTCATATATTACTAAGTAATCAGTCCTGCTATTTATAAAGCTCTTCCTCTTTCTTTAACGCATAAGCCATCTAGTCAATGGCTTTGTTACAATGTACAAAGGAATAGCCTTATCTAGAATTAGGACGCAGCTGCTGGGACAGTGTGCATCAGCATCTTTTGCATTAAATCTTGGGTACTTTCAGACCTGGGATAATAAAAACTAGCCAAGGCTTGAGAAGATGCAGTGAGATTTTGCCAAGACTTTCCATATATTACTTCATTCTTGAATGTAAGCAATGAACATAATCATTTTCCAAATGTTTATAAACTGACTCAAGATTAAGTAGAATAAAATAGCAAATACCACAATATCAAACTGTAGTTCCTCTTTCATCATAATGAATAAGCTTTCACAGCAACAGTTTTTTTCATTTGAGGAAGAAATTCCAACATGAAGGTTTGGCTTGTCAAGAGTCTTTATCATGAGGCAAACTCATGTATCAAACGTAAAGCTGACAGCTATCGCTATATCTTTATTTAGCTGCTGAGTGATCACATGCAAACGGTAGGAAAACAAAGAAATAACAGCTACCATGAAAAGCAGAGTTTTTTATTGCATACTTCAAGAACTTCAGAAGATGCTTTAAACAAGAAGTAAAGCAATACGTTAATTTAACAAGGCTTGACAATAATATGATGGGAGCTTTTATTTTGCAGCTTAGTGAGTGGTACAGGCAAAACATTGAAAAGCCTCATTGTTCCTCCAAAAGTCACCTAAAACCTCAACCTTTTTTGTTGTAACTAGTATTTCACCTCATATCTTTGCTGTTTTGCAACAGAAATCAGCTGTTACAGTTTAGTTGTAGTTTTGCTTTGTTTTAGGTGATTTTACAAAGAGTAATCTTTTTATTAGAAATATCTGTTTTCTAAACATTTTTGAGTTATACCTATCTCTTTCACTGGGCCTGAACACACAGAAACATCACTGCAGAGTAATATAGCAACGGGGAAGAAGACGATGAATTTTCCTAACCAAATGCTGATAACAAAATTCACATTACAAAATATTCAACCATTTTTAATTCACCAGATATGAGCTAAAAAAACAAAACTCAGTAGAGTTGAGTTTTAGGAACAATAAAGGTATCTATAACTAGACCAGAAGGGATCTCAACTTATCTAACTTCTATAAAAGGGCAGTGGCGGGAGGATTAAATGAAAACAAAAAGCGGCATGCAAAAATACTAAGCACAGAGCCTGATAATACACACCAGCTAATGATAATATTTAAAGCATATTTTAAAATGTAGACCCTATTTGTACTCTCAACTCCACCACTAACTACTAATTCAATGCTTTGTTTTAGAGCCAGATCTTCAGATAGTAAATATATCAGGCTTTGTAGACCATATGGTCTCTGTCTCAACTCCTCACCCCGCCTCAACCTCACCATTACAGGGAAAAGCAGCCATAAACAATACTTAAAAGAATGTGCATGGCTGTGTACCAATAAAATTTCATTTAATGATACTAAATTTGAATTTTGTATAATTTTCATGTGTCATAAAATATTATTATTGTGATTTTCTTTAATCATTTAAAAATGTAAAAACAATTCTTAGCTTGCAGGACATACAAAAAACAAGGGGTGAGCTGGATTTGATCCATGAATCATCGTTTGCCAACTCCGACCTTGAGCAGTAATATACAAAATGTGGTCTATGGACTATTCCAATTCCAGAACTCTTTGTAATCCATCTACATTGAGATAAGCATAGAAAGTAAGAGGAGGCATTTAGAACTGTATATGTCATTTTAAAATTACTTTTTCCAGTACTTCATTTTTATTACAGTTTACAAAATTATTGGCTTGCTGTGCATTGGGGAGGAAAAAACTGATCTCCTACCAGGGACAGTTTGAGAAGCACTGAGCCAGGGCACGTGTAAAACTCCCTGGGCCTCAGTTCCCAGGTCTATGAAGTGAAGAAGTTGGACTAGATAGATGATTTCTAGATATCTAGGGGAGGCCTCAAATCCCTGATAATTCTTTTAGAGTTACAGCCAAAGACCTGAAGCATTAAGATCTAAAATCTTAAAAAAAAAAAAAAAAAAAAAGAGTTGCTTCAAGGTTATCTTCTAAAACCAGAAGAGCAGCACATACATGAGGCAAGGTAACAACAACAGCTTTCAAGAATGGCAGTCTGTACTTTAAGTGACAGCCACAGGACTCTCAATTCTGAATGCTTCAAAACTTGCTTTCAAAGTTCTAAACTACCAAAGGGAATAATAAAATGTGACTACTAACACATAATACAATTTAAATTCACCTTGTAAAATCAGTATACATTGACAGCACACTAATATTAAATAGATTCTTCTTTGAAAGCAGCACAAATATCTGAAGCCAAGTTCCTCAAATATACAAACAATATACAAAGGTTTGAAAGAAAAACAAAAAATCAAAATCTGAGTAGCATTCAGTACATAAATTCAAAATCATGTACTGTAAACCGTGGCTACTCAAAATCTCCTTGCACTATCTTTAACCAATTAGGGCATTATCAAACCTCAAATCCCAAATGACTTGGCTGTATGCAGTTGTTCTACTGATGTGTCTCAAATCCATTTACCTCCTTTTGAGGTGAGAAGGATGCAGAAAACAGAACAGCTGGCATAATAGATAGTTAAAATGAAGGTAGGATCACAATATTCAAAATGTCATTCTCAAAAGAGCTTATGGCAAGAAGGACATGTGATTTTCCTATTTCTGGTGCAAGCATTCAGCTACAGTGAGCCAGATTCAGAAAGAATGCCTTTAGCCTGTGACCAATGTAGTAGAGATTACAACTGTTTCATTTAATTCCTCAAAACTATTAAATGTAAGCACTTACATCACTGTACATATTTATATACTGCACATATTTTTGAAAAGCCATTTATCTTTTCATTCAAGATACACTTTATTTACTACAGCATAAAAGTAACCTGATATTTTATTTTTAAAAATTATCAAGAGTTGATTTACCACAAATAGTAAACACGAAAATTCAAGTAACCAATGCTATCCTATATAGCAGTATGGTTACTGAATTTGAATTAGAATTTAAATGACAAAATTTCCTGTTTTCAGTATTAGCAAACCAGCTTATTTGGACCAACCCTTAGGCTACAAACAATGAACAGAACTAGATTTAAAACAAAAACAAAAACATAACTTCTTAAAATCATTTAAGAGCTAATGAGACAGATAAAGAATTACCAGCCCCAAACTGAGGAGCAAAAGGAATCCAGAGGGTGAACATGTATGGAAGCTCCCCTTGTTGTGAAAGCAATTACTGATCCTGAAAAATATGTCCTTCAACGTCTCATGGGGCAAAGAGAACAGCAATCAAGGCCCAGGAATCTCCCCAAAATAAGGATTCTAACAAAGACTCTCCCCATACAACAAGGGCTATACCCTCAGGAAAAGGATAAAGTGGATGTGAACTAGCCCCAGAACAGAATCAAAGCTTTGGCTGAAAAGTTTGGGTGTCCAGGCTATCTGAAGCCTTGAATTTGATTTAAGGTGGTCCCCGAGTGGCAGTAATGCCAGGTCATGTGGCAGACAGATATGCCCATCCTCTTAGGGGAAGGTATCTTCGTCAAAAGCCAAAAAATTATTCCTATAAATAAACATATTGTAAAATGTCAAGCACCTAGCCAAGACAACCAAGCACACAGGTAATCTACAAAGCAGAAGCAACAACCAGTAGCAACAGACAACACAAAAAGAGACCCATAGAAACTTCAGATACCAGAATTACCAGACTTATTTTATAAAAAGAACTATGCTTATTGTGTTTAATGAAATAAAAGACAAGCTGAAAGATCTCTCAAAGTTATAGGAAACTATAAAAAGTGATAAGGCAAATTTGTAAAAGAGCCAAAAAGAATAAGAAGAAATAAAAATATAATAACTAAAATTAAAAGTGAGGGCTTTGGTTTCCAGCCATGATGGAGTAAACAGTATCAGACTAGCCCACCCTCCCTCCCTGACGCAAACAACTATAAAACTGGGAAAATAAAGAAGAAACTAATTGAAGGCAGTAGTCAATAGTAGTGCTAAACTGTGATCCTTGAAAAAAAGGCAACTTAAAAGATAGGTACCATAACCACTCAACTCTGCCTAAGACCATTTGCCAACCATATGCATACAACTGGAATCAGGGCAGAACATGGTGGTCACGCTGAGCTGAGAAACAGAAATCTGAATTCAGGGCAGATGAAGTGGTTAGAATCCGTAGGGTGGGAAGCTAGAGAGAAAGGACCTATGCAGAGAGCAGGCCCCAGAGGTTTGTGTAGGGGTGCCCTGAGATAACATGGCTGTGGGCTGGGCTGTATACGTGTAAGACAAGACCACTCGAGGCTTAACACGTGGTAGCTGCTATGGGTTGAGAGCATAGCGGTTACTAGAGATCAAAAAGTGCTGGAGGGAGAGTAGTGCTGAGAGAAATTGAAATTCTGGCCTTAAGAGAGTAAAGAGAGCCTAAAAACACCTCATTAACACATGGCGCAGATCTAAGAAAACAGAAAGGCCATCTCAGTTATGAATAAGCACCATACTCTAGAGCACAGAGTTGGGGTCTACAATGTCAAAACTATTTTCATCATAACATTACAACATAATTGCCTTGCTTCACTGTATTAACACTTGTACTGATGGTGCAAAAGCAATGGAGGATAAAACTGCTGGTAACTGAGACAAATTAAGGCAGTGGCATCAAACTATACTAGTGATCACTGCATTCTTCACTACCATGCATTTGCAGTTAAAAAAAAAAGGCAGTTTTTTTTTTGTGAGGAAGGCAAGCCCTGAGCTAACATCCGTAGCTAATCTTCCTCTTTTTGCTGAGGAAGACTGGCCCTGGGCTAACATCCGTGCCCATCTTCCTCTACTGTATATGGGACACCGCCTCAGCAAGTGCGTCAGCCAGCGCCCGGGATCCGAACCAGCAAACCCGGGGCTGCCAAGCGCGAACTAAACCGCTGCGCCACTGGGCCGGCCCCAAGGCAGTTTTATTTTAGAATGTCCTTGATGACACAGTAAAAATTACTAATTTTATTAAATTCTGATCCTTGGATACACATCTTTTTTTAATATTCTCTGTGAAGAATTGGAAAGAATGCATAAAGGACTTCTGCTACATATCAAAATAACAATGGTTGTCTCAAGGTAAAGGATTTGTGTGATTACTGGAGTTGCAAGCTAAACTACCCTCTCTTTGTCCTGAAACATCATTTTTAATTAAAAGACAAACTGACAGAAATACTATCGTTATTCAGTCTTGGGTATGTGGCAGACATGTTTTTTTTTAAATGTCAATGGTAAAATTTAAGCTTTCAAGCAGAAATCAGAATTTTGTAAACTTTCTTATTTGCCAATCTAAGCTGGAACTTCTAAATACATACACTTTTCTGCTGATATCAGTGTAATTATAACCAATGTAATTTTTTGATATAGTACAAAAAAATGTGTCAATACTTCAGACTATCTGCCTAACTCAGTAAACCAATATTTTCAAAATGACCAGTGGAAACTGTTAAACAATCATGCTTGGGTACAAAATCCTTTCCAAGGGAACGACAGACCAACAGATTGTGATGTTACAGAGTACAAAAAGTTTTCTGATATAGTTTTAGGTCCACATTGCAATTAACCATTAAGAAACTACCACTTGTCAAGTTTGAATACGATATCAAAAAAGAATATCCACAATTATTCAAAAAGGTTATTAAGTACACTTCCCTCTTCCAACTATAAATTTCGATCTTCTTCATCAGAATAGGTTGCACAAAGAAGCTGATGAGGATCCAGCTGACTTTGATTAAGCCAGGTAGTAAAGATATTTGCATTAATATAAAACAATGCCAATTAGTCTAACATTTTTTGTTTTGGAAAATATAGTTACTTTTCATAAAAATGTTATTTCGAGTAACATATAATGAATTTGCTATTTGCTAAATAAATTAGTAACTTTTTAAAGTTTGTAGTTTTGATTTCTAATATGTTATATATGATCCACATAAACAAAAGCTCTTTAGAATGCTCAATGACTTTTAAAAATGCAAAGAGACCAAAATATTTGAAAACTTCTGCCTTAGAATAAGCCCTAGTCTAAACACACCCTAATAAACTCTAAAACCACATCTCAACAAGACCTGCAGAGGAGACAGAGTCTGGAGAGTCCTACTGTGTTAAAAAAAATTGGGAAACACCTTAGGCTTTCCACAGAAATACGCTAACAAAGCATAAAAGCAAACCTCCAGAAATTCAGGGTGATTTGCCAGCAATTGAACTCTCTGCTAAAACAAGAATAAAATTTTTTCAAAGATAAGTGAAATTAACATTGCATAGTCTCTACAATGTCTAGTATTGAATCAAAACTTATTAGACATATAAAGAAAAAGGAAAATGTATCCACAGTCAAGAACAACAAGAAAAAACAGTCAAAAGAAATCATATCCAAGCTGGCCCAGATGTTGTACTTAGCAAAGACTTTAAAGCAACTACTACAAGCAAAGTCAAAGAATTAAAGGAAAATATGGCCTGAAGAAATCAACAGAAAGAGAGATACTCTAAGAACCAAGTGGGAAACTCTAGACCTGAAAAGTTGAAGGAATCACACTATCTAATTTCAAGATTTATTATAAAGCTAGCAATTAAGACATTGTATTATTAGAACAAGAATAGATATTTAGATCAATGGAACAGAAAAAAGACCAACATGTGTATGCCCAACTGATTTTTCTACAAAGGAGGCAAGGTAATTCAATGGGGAAAAAATAGTCTTTTTGACAAATCATGCTGACACAACTGGTTATCTACATAGAAAAGAAAAAGAAAAAACAAAAACACAAAACTTGACTCTTACCTCATACTATACAAACAAATTAACTCCTATCAGCCATAAACTCACATACAAAAATTAAAAAAATAAAGCCTGTGTAACAAAACATGGACAAAAATCTTCATTACCTTGGGATAGGGAAGATTTCTTAGGATAAAAAGAGCCTAAATGATAAAAGAAATTATTGATAAATTGTTCTTCATTAAAATGAAGGTTTTCTACTCTTCAAAAGATACCATTAAGAACACAAAAAGGCAAGCCACAGACTAGAACAAAACATTTGCAATAAATACATATGATAAAGAACTCAAACCCAGATTATATAATGAACTCCTACAAACCAATAATAAAAAGACAAACAACCCAATTTGAAAAATAGGCAAAAGATTATGACACTTCACAAAAGATATACAAATTACTAATATATGAAAAGATGCTCAACATCCTTAGTCAACAGAGAAATGCAAATTTAAAAGATAGGCAATACCAAGTATTAATGAAGATGTATTAAACTGGAACTCTCATACATTGCTGGTGGGCATACAATACAGTACAACCACTTGGGAAATCAGTTTCGCAATTTCTTATAAAGGTAATTACATACTACTACATGTCCTACCAATTCTACTTTTAGGTATTTTATCCAAAAGGAAAAAAAAGAAATGTGTCCACACAAAAGACTTATACATGAATAGCTATATGTTTATTTATAATAGTAAAAAATTGGGAACAATCTCAATATCCATCAACAGGTGAAACAACAAGCAAACTGTGGTATATCCACACAATAGAATACTACTCAACAATACAAACAAATGAACTACTGACTCATACAAGAGGGATAAAATCTCTGAAACATTATGCTGAGCAAAAGAAGCCAGACAGCAAAGAACATATTTCTGGAACAAATAGGTAATCTATAGTGGCAGAAAAAAGGTCAATTGCTGCCTTGGGATGGTGGAGAGCAAGAGAAAACTGACTACAAATGGGCACCAGAGAACTTTTCAGAGTGACGAAAATGTTCTATTAAATTGATTGTGGTAGTAGTTACATGGGTGTACACATTTGTCAAAACTCATCAATATGTACACTTAAATAGATGCATTTTATTTCATTATCTCAAACTCATTTTATGTTATAATTTAATATAGTTGGTTTTTTTAAAAGTTTAATAGAGGAGTTTTACTGCAGATTAGAAACACTTAAAGAGAAAATTCTTGAACTTGAAAATATGTCAAGAGATATTTCCACGAATGCTGCATGGAAAGAGAATCATGGACACAGGATGGAGTGAGAAGATCTAACATGTTGTACCCCGTCTTAAAAGAAAAAGAAAACACATACATATTTGAAGAGATAATGCCTAACATTTTCCCAGAACTAATAAAAGACACCAATCTACAGGTTCAAGAAACCCAAACAGGATAAACTTAATGATGCAGAAAAAAATATTACACATATAAATTAGGAAGAACTACTATAAAAAAAATAGTTGATAACTCAAGAGATAGCAAGTAATAGAGTAATACTATACAAAATACATTGGAGATAAATAATTTGTGAGCCTACCCTAACTATAGTATATGTTATACTATATAGCACATGTTTAGCAATGATTTAATTATAACTCTGTTTTCACGAATATTTGCAAAAAAGCAATCATTATGCAACTGTAAAAACACCATATTCCTATTCTTGGGAATAGGTAAATTAGGTAACATCAATTAAATTATGATATACCTTAAAAACTCTTAAACAAATGGTAACAGTAACAGATACATTCCAAGTTTTTCTACAACACTTCTCTGCAACCAAGATATATAAGGTCTGATTAGTCAAATCAAAGAAAATCTTTGCCATAAATTTAATATTTACTTTCATTTGCAAAATTTTGCACTTTTAAAATATTTTATTTCCTCTTCACATTTCTTTTTAGAATTCTCTTCAATTATTAAGATCCATCTTTTTCATAGCAGAGTTTTCACCCCAAATAAACTAAACATTTAATTCTTCAAATTCTAACATTCATGGGAAATAAACACTGGCTCTGTATACCAAATTAAATTTGGGACTCAGAAAGAATGATCAATTCTGTTCTCTCTCAATATACTCATGTCAATAAGTAAGTTTCTCTCAAGAACATAAACTAGACATTTCTTTGATGGTCAGTGGTGTATTTTCACTGAATTAGTGACATTCACTGAGTAAAGTAGGCTTCTTCCATCTTAATTAATACCCTTTGGAGAAACCCCTTAGAACCTCATAATATAATGCATGATCTAATGTGACCTACTTACAAAGTTCTTCTAAAATGGAAATTTAAGAACAGGTATTCCAGTATAATGAACAGAGAAAAGAGCAAGCTGGATTTCAGCAGAAAAGTTTTGAAGTAACTATTGCGTGGTCTTACCTTGGTCTTGTTAGCTATAAATTAAGATGATTTAGTGAGCTCCCTGTGTTCTAGAGCTACATATCCAATACAGTAGCCAGTAGCCATAGGTGGGTATTGAGTCCTTGAAATGTGGCTAGTGAGACTGATGATCTGAATTATTAATTATATTTAATTTTAATTAATTTAAATTTAAAAATTGATATACAATTCAGTTAGTGGAAAATGGTTAATATGTTTGGAACACTATAGATATGTGAATCTACCTTTTTAACTGTAAATTATACTAAATCTAAATACAGATTAAGTATTACTGATGAAAATTTTGTTTGAATTGAGAAGTGCTTTAAGTTTAAAATACAAATCAGATTTCAGAAACTTGGTTTAAAAAAATGTAAAAACTTTCAGTAATAATTTTTTATACTCATGTGTTGAAATAATATTTTGGATACACTGGGTTAAATAAAACATATTAAATTAATATCACATTTCTTTTTGATGTCGCTATTAGAAAATTTTAAATTACATTTGTGTCTGGCATTATATTGCTACTGAACAGAGCTAATGCTGTAAATAGTAAATCAATAAAGCAAAACAGTAACTAGAAAATAAGTTTAAAAAAGTAATAGTAGGGGCCGCCTGGTGGCGCTGCGGTTTAGTTCGCGCTTGGCAGCCCGGGGTTCGCGAGTTCGGATCCTGGGCGCCCGCGGACGCACAGCCTGTTAGCCTTGCCGTGGTGGCGTCCCATATAAAGTGGAGGAAGATGGGCACGGATGTTAGCCCAGGGCCAGTCTTCCTCAGCAAAAAGGGGAGGATTGGCAACAGATGTTAGCTCAGGGCTGGCCTTCCCCACCAAAAAAAAAAAAAAAAGTAATAGTAAATAAGAGTAAATCGTAAATAATAAAAATGATCTTTAAGGATCCTTCTAAATTTAAGATGCTGTGATCTATGAATATATCTTTGAGTACTGACTTTACCAGAGGGTTTCTTTTAATAACAAGGGAGAAAAAACTACTTTAGCTAACTTAAACAACAGGAAAATTTGTTAAAGAATAGAGGTATCTCATCAAAAGCAAAGGCAGAAACACGTCCAAAACTTTATCTTGCTGCTGACTCCCTGTCTCCCAGCACCACCACCAGCCCCCACAGACACAGACAATACAAACACCTGTAATATCTGAATCTTCATTTCAAACTCTCACTAAAGAGAATTTGGTTCAGCTTGTCTCAGTATCTGGTTCTAGACCTCAAAAGGTTGTCCAGAGAAGCAGGAAGAGGCAATAAAAACAATGATGATGGGGAAAGAGGCGTTAGTTCTGAGAGATGAGTACTTGGGCAGATACCTCAATGGGTATGTACTGCAATCACAGATCCTAAATTTAAAATATTATGTAGATATATTTATACATGGTAAATGAATAAGTTTACAAAAAGTATATCTCTGGGAGAGTGAAATAACTGGGACTTCCATTTTCTATTTTACACATTTCTACATTGTTTTAATGTTTATTACAAATACGTATAATTTTTATAATGAGAAAGATATTTCTCCTCAGACAAAAATTATCTTTATGCATGCTGTTTAAGAATGTTTACCAAAATGATACTTCTCTTAAAGCTACTGTTAAAAATAATTAATTTGTGGGGCCGGCCCAGTGGCGCAGCGGTTTAGTTCGCCCTTCGCAGCCCGGGGTTCGCGGGTTCGGATCCCGAGCGCCTGCCGACACACTGCTTGTCAGCCATGCTGTGGCGGCGTCCCATATAAAGTGGAAGAAGATGGGCACAGATGTTAGCCCAGGGCCAGTCTTCCTCAGCAAAGAGAGGAAGATTAGCAACGGATGTTAGCTCAGGGCTGGTCTTCCTCACAAAAAAAAAAGTAATTAATTTGTAACCAATGGAGAAATAAAAATTAGATAGTTCTTCCTGTCAAGTGAATAACCTTCAATATGATGACAGCATTAGATAAATAAGACCAATATAAAATAAATCCATTAACTCAGAATCTGTGATAATGCTGAGACTGTAGAAATATCTTAAGTAAAATAGTCAAGAAGTAATTTGCTATTGTGCAAAAGTCCAGGTTTTTAATCATATCTTTTTTAGTCTTTGCATTTCACACAAAAGTCAACAAAAATGCAGAATTCTGTCAACATCTGTGACTAGCATACTTACATTACTTAATTCCATCTCAGTGAACTATCTTTTATGTGCCTCACTAGATACCCATTTATAACTTTTTTCCACTTACCTCACTTTTTTTAGAAGTTCAAAAAATCAAATTCTCTATTAATCTGCTTTACTTAGTAATGGCAACACACCATAGTCAAGGTTAAGAATGCAGCTGTGGTCAAGAGCCGGTCCTCTGGAACAGACTACATGGGTTGGAATCCCACTTCTGCCACCTCCTAGTTCTGGGACCCCAGGAAGCTACTTCATGTCTCTGTGCTTCCATTTCCTCACCTATCAATCAGGAGATAATAACAGCATCTACCTCACAGGGTTATCAGGAGGACAAAACAAATAAATATTTTAGGAGCTCTTAGAACAGTTCCCAGCATACAGTAAGCATGTGCATATAAGAAGTTTTTTTTAAAAAGACATTGGAAAAAATTTAATTACTTGCTCAAAAAACCAATCTAAGTAAATGAAATTTTACTGAATTTACATAGAAGAGTAGTTCTTTATGATCAAACTCTGGCATTAAATTTTTTAATAATAAAAGAATCCCCCATTAAGTTTTGCTCCTATTGTCAAAGTTTTCCTATAAATACAGAAAATCAAGAATTTTTAAAAAGGTCCATCACACCTGGAGTAACTTAGATATAGATTATTCTGTATGTATACATAATAGATTTTATATCTAAGATCAGTTATATCCTTTTTGCAATAAAAAGTTAAGCCAGGTCTTCATACATGTGTGAAATCAGCATTATCTACTTACACAAACCACAATTTATTATCAGATAAAGCAGGCACTGGAACAAACTTAAGAATGATTATAACAAAGTACCTCTCTTTCTACCTGGAAACCTCAGAATCAAGTGTGAAAGAAAGTATTGTCCAGGAGTCAGACAAACCTGTGTTTTAGAATACTGCTCTGTACTTCGCAATTGTCCGACCTTAGGAAAGTTACTTCACCTCTATCTCCATTTCCCCTTTCATAAAACACTCCCTACCCACTAGACTCAGCTAAATGAAACACCGATGAGGAATAAAGCAGGTATCTTTACAGTCTGACCACCTAAGGTTTTAACAGGACCTCTGAGAGCCCTTTTATAGTCCTGAGGGACAATGACCACATGCAAAAGGTGCTTCCCAATCTGTCTCTGGGAGAGAAGGACAGACTCTTCACCTGCCTTTCTGAATCCTGACCTACTTGTTGACCCTGCCTCCCCTCTGTCAAGGCCTCAAGAACTTACTGGTATTCCAGACAAACTCCCCATTACTATAAACCATTAAGACCAATTAAAATCAGTTTCAGTGCTACTAGAGACAAGGTTTAAAGTTACACATATACATACATTTTCCACAAGTAACACAGGATTGAACCTGTACCATACTATTCTGATTCTGCTTTGAACTTTAATTTCTTAAGAAATTATTATCACTATCACTACTTTCCTATGCCTCTGAGAATTGATTCAACAGATTGAAACTTCAATATACTGTTGTTCTTTCAATCTGAAGGAGACAAAGAACATAGCTCTTAAGAAGTTTTCATACTTCGGGAAGTACACCAAATAATTTTTTTTAAAAACTTAGTTTTGTTTTTCTATTGGATTCAATAAGTTATCCTATTAATAATTATTCTTATTGACAGTACTCAATCACATTTTTCACATCCTGCCTCAGCTCCTTTCCCTAGTATTGAGGAGAAGAATGTCTTTTTCTTTGAATGTAATTCCTCCTCTGACCTTTCCTCTTCTCTCATTCCTAGTGGGTTACAATTTTCAGAAACAGCCAACTATGATAATGCCCTCTGGCAGCTTGAAGAACTATTTACTCATAATTAATTTGCTTTAAAAAACTATTAATCATTGTTCACAACTCTTCACTTTTGTCAAGCTTTCATACACTTTATACTCAGTCACAGCAAATCACTAGAACTTCGTATTCTTGCTATTAGGAAATATTTGTAGGAAAATGTTTAAGTTACATTAGTAATTTTCCATTATCCTATTTGCAGTATCTCCACTGATGAGGTTAAAAGATCTAAACTGCAATTTAAAAAACCCTAATTTCATGTCTTATCAAATCATAAGTCAAGTTTACAAAATTACAAAGGACATGAAATAAAGGACATAGCACTAATTCACATTGATAGTAACAAAGAGAAGCATATGGTAACTGTGAACCAGTCAGTCATTAAGCTTTCACTGAGTGTCAGAATACAAAAATGCCCTATGAGAACACCTTACTGGTGCCACCCAAGGGAAAAGAGTGTGGAAGAAAACAAGCGTTTACTGAGGCTCTACCCGCTTTATTATTTCATTTCACTTCCCATAACAATCTGATGCAGTAGGTCTGACATCCATTTTATAAATGAGAAATTGAGGCTCAAAGCAACTCAATTATTTGTGCAAGATCACAGTTTTTAAGTGATAAAGTGGAATTCACACCTTATTCTAAAGCCAAGCCTTTAATTTCTACCTTATTCTACACAAGTACAAGTCAAGATCACCCCAGGATTGTAACTCAAGCTTTCTACCCCTTATATGAATTCTGAAGGCACATCTACACATTTGTCCTAAACATCTATTTACTCCTCCTTTGATCAATGTCCTCTTCTTAACCTCATCAAACAATCCCCTAGTGGGAAAGCATGAAACCATGACTTTGAAATAACACCCATGACAGCTACGGTTCCCTTTTAGGAGACCCACCAGAATATTTCGTGCTCTTGGGCCCTCAATCCTCATGCTCAAACATATTCTTTCAAAAGACCAACACTCAAAACTGTGCCCCAAAAAGGCAAAATAGAATACATTCCCTCTATCTCTAACCATGATTATTTATATCACAACAAATTTAGAAATATTCAGGTTTGACACAAAATAAACATATATTTGGACACAAATGAGATTTATTAATGTCTTATTTATAGTGTCATATATGAGGGCAGAATATGAAACAACTCACAGTGAGGTTTACAATCCTAACCCTGGATTCTCTTTACAGATGAAAAGTGTAACACCCACCCATTTTAAAAAGAGGATTAACAGATTCCTAATAATTCAAGAACTAAAACAAGAGTACACAACATATTTTTTAAGCCTGAAATGGCAATTATTATACTTAACAACTTCATAGTTTGGTCAGCTGAGAAGAAAGAGTGAGAAGGACTCCATAAATCTTTATCTCCAGTCTGAACCTGCCTCTGAAATCTCAGTTACCATGGAACTGTACAAAGTGAGGATACAGTTCTAATATGCAACCAGTTTCAGATAACATGATAACCATGTAAAACGAGAACTGACTGGTTACATGAGCCATTTGTCTCAAATACCATTTTCATACAACACCAAACTTAAGCCATGCACTTCACTGAAATCCGCAGATTGTTTTGAACCATCATGAAGAGTCTAGAAGTAAATGCTAATGTATAATTAATTCCTTTAATAGACAGACAAGCAATAAGCAATGTCTTGCATCACTTTAAAAAAATGTATGAAGTTTTTTGTTCTTATTTTTTTATCTTTTTCTCCCTAATCTTTTCTTAAGACCTTAGGGGAATGAAGGCATTCATACTAGTGCTTTTCTGGGAATTTAAATAAAATGCAATGAACAAACATAAAACTCAATATATATATATATTTACCACGATTATCCAGAATGTCTACTAAAGCAGTCCCAAATTTATCAGGTAACTGCATACATACCCTAACCTTCTTGAAAGCAGTTGAACATTAAGTGGGCAAGTCATCAAGATAACAGTGCTCTGTGTCAGTGGGGATTATTTCAGAAGGGAAAAATTACCATTATTCTTGGCTCTTCTCTTTTTTAAGGATACAACTATGGAATTTTGCCAACTTTTAATTTTTATGAAAATGCTATATTGAGATTTGTTTAAAAAATCCCAATTCAGTTTTTATATGGAAAACTGATGTTAAAAATGCCAAAGGGAGGTATTCTGGCAGGAAAAGAGAAAAGAGACAATAATGAAACAAAAGCAAGTGAATCAAATTCCCAAGGCTTCACTGAATTTTCAGTGAATTTTTGCACAGAGTGAAGGAGGTGTGGGAAATGACTTTCCTTAACCTAACTCATTTATGGATGACATATAGATAATATGACAGACAAAATCAAGAGCCCTGGAGGAGTTCTCCAGCAGCTACAAGTTCTTTGGTTCTTATTAAGAAGCTGGGGCTTTCCAGAATTTACCCTAGAGTAATTAAATTTTATACATATATTTAATGAAAAGGATATTCGCTACAGTACTGTTTAAAAAACAAGAGTGAAAAATCAGAAATAGTCTAAATGGCCTAAAATAGGTGACCAATTAAAAAAATAATGGTTATTTCTATATAATTCACTGATAATGAAATATATAGTGACACAAAGTGAAAAAATGAGAAAAAAACCCAGTATATATTGAATGATCCCATTTTTATTTAAAAAGAACTATGTACACAGGTATACTGAGTCTAACAGCACTGTCTAATAGAACTTTCTGCAATCATGGAAATTCCTATATCTGCACTCTCTAATATGATAACCAATAGCCAGTATGGTTATTAAGCAACTTAAAATGTGGCTAGTGCAATTTAGGAACTAAATTTTTAATTTTTAAAATTTTAACTAATTTTTATTTAATGTCTACAATATGGGACAGCATAGGTCTAAATAAACAGAAAACAAGGTGTGACAGTTGTTATCAGTATATTTTCTAATTTTTCTTCAAAGAACATCTATTACTTAATACTGTTAAGACAAAACCAGAAGGTTGTTAATCTTCGAAATACTCTATTTAAAATAACAGGAAAAAAGAATGTACCAGAGGCAGTCCAACATTGATCCCATCCTCTGCTCCCCCACTCCCAATGTCAAGCCACTCCAAGTTCCAAGACTTTTAACTTCATCAAAGCACAGGCAACCAAAGAAGTGATCAGGTAATTGAAACTAAAATAGAGTTTGTACAAGCAAAGTAAATATATCTTTCTAGATAGCAGATATATAAAACAGAGTTACAAGGAAATTATGAGAAGGATATTACTTTAGGAGTGAGTTATAATGATAAAAACTTGGTTTAAATTTTAGAAGTTTATCTTAAGATTTTGTTTTTTGGGGGTTTTTTTGTTTTTGTTTTGTAAAGCTAGGTAAAGATTACTTACACTCTAAAATTGCTAAATATTAGATGATCTAAAAAGCTAAACTAAGAAGAATTCATTTGCAGACTTAAAGAATGAAATTAATTTTTTATGCTTAAAATGTATTTTTAAATAAATTCCACTAGGCAGAAAGAACTCTCAGTTCTCAATCAAGAAAACATTTCTATTATAACAACTTTACATCAGCTCTACAGACTGTGGCAAAATAACAACTTTCTCCTTTGTTCACTGGTAAAATGGTAGGTAATCTGAATCATCTGCCTCATGCATGGGATATAAATATCGGTGAAATTTTTTGGCAAAGTACTTTCAGCAGCCTCAAGGGAAAACCCCTTATTATAGGTCATCTATTCACAATAATTTTTGGTAAATTTACCACCATCACCTTTTTCTTTGCTCCCCCTCCCTACTTCAACTCCTCAGCTCCTGATAGGAGCAACTCATGGGTTGAATCCACAAGGAACACCAAAAATGTTTAACTGCCCATTCTTTATAGAAAATCCATTACAACCAGAAGTCAATGCATGATTACAATCAACATTCAACAACCCATCCTGATGAAGAATAGCAATGATTTGACAAATGGCAGATAATCTAAACATAATTTATATCTGACTATAAAATGTGTTTTATATTTGTATCTGAATATGGGAGTGTTGGACATACTGCAAATTCACATTACTTTAAAATAAAAGAAGCTCAAAATATCACCTAATCAAGAAGTAGAAAATTACTCAGCCTCCTTACCGACATCAACAAAGACTAATGCAAAAAAGCCAGATAAAACAAAACCATCTTCTTGTGAATTGCTTTGTCATTCCATACACATTTCTTGAGTAATAATTAGATACCACTGACAGGCAACAGGAAAACAAGAATGAATAAGAAGATTATTGTTAGTTCCCTACCACAGAGAACTAACAATCTATCAGGCAAGAACCAAGTAAGATTTAAGCAAAATACTATAGGAGCTATTGCAAGGCACTAACTGATTTGGAGCACGCTCAAATTCTGATTCAGTGTAAGAGACTGTCACCTGGTCCTATAGCTACATTAGAAAGTAAATACATTTTGATTACAGAAATTTTAATTTAATTCATCACTATGCACATACCAACTGTATACACTAATTATCAAGTAGAAAGGTATTATAAACTGTGTTTATGACCCTGGTTCACTTGAGGATCAGCTCCAAGATATTCTTCTCCTTAATGGCAACCAAACAGACAAGTTACCCTACTTAATTATTTTTTTTATTATTTATTTTTATTTATAAATTAAATTTCATAGAACGTTACAGTCAAGGTAGTCTAAGTTATGTTGCAGTAACAAAGTGCTCCAGCATTTCATAGGCTTAGCAAAATATGTTCATTTCTTGCTTGCACACAAGTTGAGAAAGTGACAGCAGAGAAGTTCCCTCACTCACAGGCCCATGCTGAAGAGGGCTCTATGTTAAAATGTGATCCCTAAATAACCAAGGTAGGGAAACTAGGTAAACTAGGCTCTGATTCGGCTACTGCTCAGAAGCCATATATTTTGCTCCCACTCACATTTTGTTTGAAAAAAAAAAAAAGAAAGTAAATATATTCAGTGGACAGAGGACTACTCTACTTCTAGATGCCAAGAAGACCTGGAGGTTTAGACTACACCAGAACTATAAAGACCGGTCTTTGGTAATTAAACTACTCATTATCTCCTGTCTCAATATTGTGGGAATATGGAAAGCTATGAGAATTCTACCAAAGCCAATGCCATGAAAAAACAGTTCAAAGAACATCTATGTGTCTTAATCTTGGGAAAGCACAAACCACAAAAATGTTTAAGTATTAGGAATTGATGAGTCTTCCTTTATAGAAACATTTCAGGCAACAAGCTTTTAAAAATAACCTATTTTGCTAAATTCTACAAACATACTTCCAAATAATAGGGGCAAATAATGTTACCTCAGAAATAACCATGCATATTTTAGATAATTATTTTCCAATTTAACAAGGTCTACCTGACTTTTAATCTTAAAAATGAGCCATATAATATATTCAACTTTTCATTATGAAGTAGCTTATTCTTTCATTTAATTTTTAAAAATGTATTCTAAACAAGTTGTTACAAAGCACTTCAAGCAGAGACTCTTAAACCAAAATCTGCTTTTCTTCATTTCTGCAATGTAATTTAAACTATAATTTTATTTCATTATAAACTGTTTTTAACCTAAGAATAATTGTCTAACAGAAATCTTATCTTATTATTCCAATGCTGGAGATGTGACATCAAATACTTTTCCTATTTTAGTGGACAAATTGGACTTCGCTAAAATTAAAAATCTCTGCTTGTCTAAAGACACCATTAAGAAAATGAAAGACAAAGTGAAGACTGGTAGAAAGCATTCACAATACACACATCCAACAAAAACTCATGTCCATAAAACAAAAAGAATTCTTACAACTCAATAATAATATTAAAAAAATGGTTAAAAGATCTGAACAGATACTTCACAAAAGAATATACACAAATGACCAATAAGTACATAAAAATATACTCAAAACACTCAGCTATCAGAGAAATGCAGCCTCCTACAAAGTTCAACACACATTTATCATTCTACCCAACAATCCCACTCCTAGGCATCCACCCAAGAGAAATAAAACAGTATGTCCACACCAAGATCTATACACCAATGTTCACAGCAGCCTTCTTCATAACAGCCACAACCGGAAACAACCTATTGTCCACCAACTGTGTTACATCCATACAATGAAACACCAAACAACAACATAAAGGAAGGAACTCTCAGTGCACACAATAATATAAACTGACAAATTTTTAGCTAAATGGACAAAGAAAAAAAGGGAAGACAATTTAAATAACTAGAATCACACATGAAAGGGATATATTACTACAAAGCTTACAGAAATAAAAAGGATTATAAAAGAATATTATGAGCAACTGGATGGGGAAACTGGACACAGGCAAAAGAATGAAGTTAGACCCTTTACCTCATATCATATACAAATATTAACTCCAAGTGGACCTAAATGTGAGAGCTGAAACTATAAAACTCTTAGAAGAAAACATAGGGTTAAATCTTTATAACCTGGGATTTGGCAATGGATTCTTAGACATGACACCAAACCACAAACAACGAAAGAAAAAGAAGACTTGTTAATGTTACTGATTAATCTAATCATCAAAATTAAAAACTTTTTTGCTTCAAAGGACATTATTAAGGAAGTGAAAATACAGAATATTTGCAAAATGTAAGGAACTTGTATCTAGCTAGCATGTATAAAAAACTCTTACAACTCAATAACAGAAAGACAACCCAATTAAAAATGGACAAAGGATATGAATAGACATTTCCTCAAAAAATATATACAAATGGTCAAAAAGCACATGAAAAGATGCTCGACAACATTACTCATCAGACAAACACAAATTAAAACCACAAGGAGGTTCCGGCCCAGAGTAGGCATTTTACTCGGAGTAGGCATGAGGTATATTACACTGGGGATACAGTGCAAAATAAGGCAGACAAGGTTCCTGTGTTTATATTCAGGTACAGAGCAGGAAAGAGTACACAGAAAGATGGCAAGCAAGCAAATAAATATATGATTAAACAAATATATAATTTCAGGTAAAAAGTGCTATGAAGTGAAATGAAACATGGTTAGTAAAATAAGACATGGCTACAGAAACCAGACAAGAAGGGCAGGGCAAGAAATTATGACAGCATTGTCAGAACAAGACTACAAAGAACTAATGTCATGAGCAAAAATCTGGAAAAAAAGTGTTCCAGGCAAAAAAGAACAAGTGCATAGATCCTGATAAAGGAAGAAGCTAGCACATTTCCAGAGACCAAAAGAAGACCAGTATAGATGTAACATGGAGAGAAAAGGAGAGAATGACAGGGAGGAAGGCCATGATGTAGGCGGGAGCCTGAGCCAGATCAAGTAGGGCCCCAACAAGGAGTTTAGATATTATTTAAGTTGAATGAGAATTCTTTGGAGCATTTTAAACAGGAGAATGGTGTGATCTGATCAGGGCATATAACCTGTGCAGTTGGTTTTATGCTCTGCTGTCACCATCTTGAAATTCTTAGTAATTTTAACTTGTAATTTGTAAACAAAGTCCAATGGAACAATGGAGCATGTGTGTGAGAAGAGATACATTGGGTGGCAGCACATGCGCACACAATAAAAGCAGAAGTTTATAGATAGCTGTTGAACAGTATTAATAAGCATACTTTTTTTTCAAAAATAGTATTAAGGTTATCCTTTAAAGGTATAATGAGACGGCTCAAAGAATGTTAATCATTAATCAATCTTTGAAGGGATCCAAATTCAAAACCAACTCCCATCTTTACTTCCTCCTCTCCCTCACTCACCCCGCTGTCCACCTCACCACTTGGTTATAGATTACCTCTTTGGGAATGGCACCTGTTTGTAGTGGTGAGGCTCCAAGGGCCATCCACGTCCATACTAGGAAACTTCTCTGATACCAAAGATGATTGATTAGGAGTCAACATCCAGCTCAAGCTGGGGCATTGGATTCTTTCTATCTCAGGTTTGAAAACTGGAGTGGACTCGAAGCCAAGACACCTCAACACTGAGGGAGGATTCTGGTGGGAAGGTTCACCAACCTTTGTTGCTGAAGTCCCTGGAGCAGGCTTGGTTCTCATGTCTCAATTCTTGGTTTTCCTGAAAGGTTGAGTTTCTGACTCAACCATTTGACATGCAGTCTGACAATTTTACATGCAGTATTTATTATAATGTCATATATTATCTGATCATTTACAAGCGTCTTCTAATTTGTAAACAATACCAGACCCTCCCAGTCTAGCTGATCCTACTGCCACCTATGGTCCAGAATTTCTATCCTGTTTCCAGTTTCCTACTTCTCCAATCAAATCTATTCAACACAAAGTGGATTGTTCTTCCTTTAATACAATTTTCATGGCTTCCATACATCAAAATCACTGGCTACAGAATTTTTTATCATATCAAGAGGATTCAATAAGAGCAGGGAGGTAATTCTATGAGTTCAGTAGCTATATTTAATCAGAAGGTTTTAACCGTAAGATTTATTATTAATGACATTTAAATAATAAAATTAAATCATTTGGGATAAATTACAAAGCTTATGCAAAATTCAATTGTTTGATTTTCAAAAATGTAACACAGAACATTTTCCCGCTTGAGATAAGAGGAATCTATGTGAGCATTCACATCAATTTTATTACTTAAAATACTCTTAACCATTTTATATTAAATCTTCAAATCATTACTTTTTTTAAGCCAAATATATCACCATCTATTTTGGTGTTATAAACATTTTTAAACCCTGTTTTATTCACCAGTGTAGAAATTTAAATGCCTAGCAAGTGCCTGAAACAAAATAGGCACAATAAATACCAGTAAATGAGTAAATGTTTGAAAACACCAAATAGGAACAAATAGAAACAGATACTTAGAATGCTTGCTACATGATCCTTCACGGAAACAAAATATTCAGCATGTTATCACAACAGAAAAACATTCAGCGGTCAAAATCTAAGTCTTCTGACTTGAATCAAGAAAATAGAGACTACACAAGAAACCAGGGGGCACACAGATCACGTCACGACTGTTCATACCTACTGTTGTCCGCAGTTCAGACCCACATTACTCAATCACTCATTCAACATACATTACCTAATACCTACTATGATGTGCAAGGCTCTGTACATGTAGCTAGAAACTTCAAAGAGACACATCTCAAGAAAAACTTCAGTTTACTGAGATATAAATGTAAACAGATCATTTATAATTTAAAATGGTACTTCAGTTTCTTAAGGTGTAAAACGATGATAATAATACCTCTCAGGATCATTACGAGGATTGAATGAGTCACTACAGCAGATCGTAAGTACTATATGCGTTTGTAATATTAGAATTAAATAACATAAATGGTTGATTTAATAAAGAACAAAGGTCGATACGTACTTTAGCGATTAGTGCATTGTAACTGTTCAAAAAACGTTCAATGTTGAAGGTCAAAGTACAGGGAAGGTCCCCAGAGAATGTGCTATTTGATTTGGCTCTTGAAAACAGGTGGAAATACTCAGGTGAAGAAAATGGTAATGTCCTCCAAGTAAAAGTGGAATTTTCAGGTTTTCTAAGGGCTTAACACATTTGTGAGAATGATGAGAGGTTTGTTTCAGTTATTTCCTACTTAGATTGTGCATCACCATTCGATTTATTCCAAAATCTTTAACGGTTCCCTCAAGACCTGAAATCAAACTATTTAGGCTGATAACAAGATGCTCTACTCTATGGAACTAATTCATCTTTCCAATATCATCTTCTCACAATTCCCTATAAGACTTTACTTTTCAGTTAAATTGGAAATACCCTGGTATTAACAAAGATAACTTTTCATTCCTCCTAACCTTTATTCTACTCTCCCCACTCAAATTTATAAAAATAACTCTCCATCCTTCACGGCTGATCTCAAATTTCACCTTCTCCATGAAATCCTCTTGGTTCCCTCTTGCCCTTCTCTATGGCTCACAGCACTTCAATATGGCATCATCTTGCTGAGCCTTATATCTTATTTGTCTTGTCCTTCTGTGCAAACATAGTTGATCATCCACCCAAACTTATTCCTTCTTCTTTCTACTTAAGAGAATCCAATTTTATTTGGGAAGCAAGGTGCCCAGACCTAGGGGATAAATCATGATTGTTCCTAATTCTGACAATCCCATTCCTGTTTGCCAGTGATTAATGTAGGGGTGAACATGTACCCTACTTTTGAAAAACAGGCTCTTAAGAGGAAGTCTTCTGGGAAAGATTTTCCCCCTAAAAAAAAGTCCTAAGAAGAAAAGGCCCTCTTTTTTACCTCCTTCTTTCCTGCTTTGGATCCTGATGTGAGAATGATTCTTGTGGCTGCTGCAACCACCTTGAAACCAAGAGGGAAAAGCTAATATAGAAGGCCTATCTTCTAGTCACTGCTGAAACTCCTGAGTCAATCCTATAACCCCATAAGACTTTGTATTATGAGTTAATAAATTTTTGTTATTTAAGCGATTATTGGTGAGGTATTCTTTTATTTGCTATTGAATGCATCCCAGATAATACAGCATCCTACTCCATTTCAAGAAAGGGGGCAAAAAACATGAAGAGATATTTTACCAAAGAGGATATACAGATGACAAATAAAAGACATTCAACATCACTAGCCATTAGAGAAGCGCTAATTAAAATCATTCTGAGCCATCACTACACACCTATTAGAACAGCTAAAATATAAGACAGTGACAATACCAAATGCTGGCAAGTATGCTGAGAAACTACATCTCTCAAACATTGCTGTTGGGAATGGAAAATGACGTAACACTCTGGAAAACAGTATGGTAGTTTCTTTAAAAAACTAAACATAGATTTACAATATGACGCAGGAATCACTGAGCATTTATCACAGAAAAATGAAAACTCATATCCACAACAAAACTTGTACACAAATGTTCAAAGAAGCTTTATTAGTAACAGCCAAAAATTGAAAACAACAAAAATGTTCTTCAATCGGTGAATGGCTAAACTATGGCACATCAACACCATGAAATACTAATCAGCAATTTAAAAAAAAAATCTGGAAAGCCATCTCAAAAGAATCACACACTGTATGATTCCATTTATATAGATTTCTTGTAGAATGAGGGGGATCTTTGTGATAATAGTTCTGTATCTTGAGTGCAGTGGTAGTTACATGAATCTGCACATGTGATAAAATGGCACAGAACTATACACACATTGTACCAATACTAGTTTCCTGTTTTTGGTATGGACTATAATTTCATAAGATGTAACCAGTGGGGAAAACTGGATGAAAGACACATGGAATCTTCTTGTACTATTTCTGTGACTTCCAGTGTATCTATCATTATTTCAAAATAAAAAGTTATAAATATATAATACTGCTTCTTATTACAGACAGAGTTTTAAAAGAGTCAAATATAATAAAGGAATATGATTTTTTAAGATCTGTGATTTAGTAGGAAATACAATAATCAAGCAAAGACAACACAATAGGAGGAAGATTTCTTAAGGCATTGATGTAAAAGTTTTATCAATCCACTATGCAAAGATTTATAGGTTCAGTAGTATAAGAAATAGATGAGAAAATGTATTTTCCACTTAATTTAATAAATATTTTGTAACTTTGTATTATTTAGTCTTTGGGTTCTATAGTATACAATTGATGGCTTCCTAGACCATCCTAGCCAATGTCAGTTCATACAAGGTTAGAAGCTAAAAGCTTAACTTCACCTCCCACCCAAATATATACATTTATGCCCTTATAATAAGTCCCAACACAATCGACTAATGGTGACCAACTCTACTGCAATCAGTGGAGATGGAGATAAGGTGCAATGTACTGATTTATGAGGTACAAAGCCTTCTGAATCCAAGACTGGAGGAAACAAATCCATGTCTCCAAAGCACACATCAGCAAAGACATGTTCCTGTGTAACTTTTAGTGGATAAAGTAAGACATCAGTAAAAGTTTTCAATGGGGAAAAATGGTTCGATATTTCAAGAAGAGAATCTATTAGGATAACATCAGAATGACAATAATCAATAAAAATATTAAAGAAAAATAATTAATTTTTAACTTAAAAGTTCTTGAGGCAATAGAGAAGGCCTATGTTTGCCTGTGGTAGGAAAACTATTAGATACAAACAGTTTAGATACAAATTTTACTGCACGTACAATTGGAAAGGTTTCATTCAATTCTGCCCATGTAGAAAAATGACCCAAAAGGAATATTTATAATATAGCTTTATATTAAGAGTTTGGTTTTATATTCTAGTGTTTATAAAGGCATATACCTATATCTTTAGTTATATGACGAATTTTAGTATTTTTATTATAGGAAGTGGGTACTCTGAAACAAAACCTTAATTTACAAGTGACACTCAAGAACCAATATATAAAATAAAATAACTCAAAAGGGAGGGTAAACTCAGACAGACAGAGTCAGCATCACTTGGTTGGCCATTTGACCAGCAATTTAGCAAATAAATATTTCCTTCCAGAGTTAACATTTAAGGGTTATGGGCTTTGTTCTTACCAAGGAATTTCTCCACTAAATTATTAAATTTCCTTTTCTCAAGGAAAGCTAAAGCAAACTACATAAAGTAAATGAAGTTGTCAACAAACAATAATAGGACATACCAATTAATGCCAATACCCATACCAATAGAATTTGCCATGCATTTAATTCTCCACAACAATATCAATGACTAATGAACATTGTCACCTTTTCCCCACCCCCATTAACCTATTCCCTCACATCTTCCTAGTCTCATTTGAAATGAAGCTATGAGACTTCAACATCACCTTTCCTTTGTTTTCTTGGTCACAAATAAACTACGTATCAAACTGCTCATTAGAGTTTGAATGTTCTCAAAGCACTTCGTACAGTAAACCTTCATAAGGCTACCTTAACTCATTTTAGAAAAAGACTCACCAGAAGTACAGATATTAAAGATCCGCCCTAGGTAACAGTGATTTAGAGGCAGACAAGAATGAAATCTTGAGGCCCTAGTTAGCCTTTAGTTCAAACTAAATATTTAATTATGCCTTACAATGAAGACAACAAAGTTTCCATTTTTAAATATAAGAAACAATTTGCCAAGTTATATACTGTTTTTCAAATTTTTATTATGTAGCACCTGACGACAAAAATTACAAAGAAAATGTTCAGTCTAAACCACTGAATAAGGACAAGGACTCTTCACATCTCATTTAATACAAAATCTCTTTTGTTTTAAAGTTTGTGTCAGTCATATAATTTAACCCAAATCTCAAAATACTTCAAAACAATAAGTACAGACATGAATTTACATGTTTATTAATTTATCTTATAATTATTTTAAGAATACACACACGTATTATTCTTCTTTATTTACCAACATAAATTGCTACTTATCCTAAGTGGCTGAAATGTTAAGTATTATCAAGAAAGCAATTTTAATTTTATCCAGAAACATTCTACTAATCTTTTCAGAAGATGTTAAATCTAAATAAATTTTGAAAAACTGATGTAAGATGTTCCATAGTGTATTACTTTTCTATTATTGCTATAACATGTTACCACAAACTCAGTGGTTTAAAACAACAACATATATTTATTACTTTACAGTTCTGACGGTTTGAAGTTTCACACCTGTCTCACCGGCCTAAAATCAAGGTGTTAGCAGGGCTGCATTCCTTACTGGAGACTCTCAGAGAGAATCCATTTCTCGTCTTTTCAGTCTTCCAGAGGCCCCTGCATTTCTTGGCTCATGGTCCCCTTACTCCATCTTCAAAGCCAGCAATGGCTGGTTGAATCCTTCTTACAGTACATCACTCTGACTTCCTCTCTGTCTCCATCTTCCACTTTTAAGGAACCTTGTGATACTTGGGGCCCACCAAAATAATCTAGGATAATCTCCTCATCTCGAGGTTAGTGGACTGGCAACCGTAATTCCATCTGTAACCTTAATTCATTTGTTATGTAAAATAAAATATTCCCAGGTTCCAGGAATTAGGATGTGGACATTTTTGGGCCACTATTCTGCCTACCACATATAGCATGTCACTTTTGTGTGTGTGTGTGAGGAAGATTAGCCCTGAGCTAACACCCCTTGCTAATCCTCCTCTTTTTGCTGAGGAAGACTGGCCCTGGGCTAACATCCATGCGCATCTTCCTCTATTTTATATGGGATGCCGCCACGGCATGGCTGACAAGCAGTGCATTGCTCCGCGCCCAGGATTCGAACCTGCGAATGAACCCCAGGCCGCCAGAAGCGAGTGCGCAAACTTAACTGCTTTGCCACCAGGCCGGCCCCAGCATGTCACTTATTAAAATCACAATAAGTTTTAAAAGCACAACTATAACATATTATATTTCTATGACATTCTAGCATCTTATTGTACCCATAAAACTCCAAGGTAAAAATAAATGGAACAGTTCCATTATTTTCATTTGCTAAATGAAGTAATTAAGGCACAGAGAGTAATCTGCCCCATAATCTGTCACAAATCAAAGTGCTTGCTAATGGGAGATTCAACAGTAGTCACCAGGTGCCCTGATTCCTACTTCATTGCTCCTTGCAGCAGACCACAACGGTCCTCAATTCCTCTAACTATAAAAGCAAAGTCTTCTCTATTGCTAACTCCACATTGCTGATAACTCCTTTGTTCATTTTTATCAGCCCACAATAACAAGTCATTCAACTGGGTTATTTACAACCTAATTTCACACTCATACACACACACCAATATACAGGTGTGTGTGTGTTTATACACAAATTATATAGACTGTATATTGCAAAAATGTCTGCTTTAACTTTTTGTCTGAACCAGGATCCTATCCAGGTTAATATACAGTCATGTACCACACAATGACATTTTGGTCAATGACAGACCATATATGCGACGGAAGAAAGATTAGCACCATACAGCCTCAGTGTGCAGTAGGCTATACCATCTAGGTTTGTGTAAGTACACTCTCTGATGTTCACACAACGATGAAATCACCTAAGGACACATTTCTCAGAACATGGCCCCATTGTTAAGTTATACACGGCTGTATTACATTTGATTTAACGAACTTGAGTTTTATCTAGATGAATGATCACAGGTAAGGCATGCCCTTTACTTTCCTTTGGCAAAGAAAGGGGAAGAAGAGACAAAACATAATTTTATAACAAGGACTACCCAAATGGTAAATAATGAAAAAAATAGCAGAAATCTTATTACATATTAAATAATTAACAAGTTCTAAATTGGGATAGAAAAATGAGAATTACAGCTAATAACTTTTATTAATTCATTTTGATAACCAACTTTGTTTTAATTATGGTATTAAATGATACTGTATATAGTTGGCTTAATCTCTCCTAATAAGCCAATTTGCTTAAAGACTTTTTAGAAAAATATCATCAGATCTCTATTTTTTCTTGCATTTTCAATAAATATAAAAGTATCTGAATCAATATCATGTAATACAATAGGAATATTATTTCAAATCATGTTATTTTCATATTAACAATAAGAGCAGTGGCCAGTCATTGAGCACATACTACACTAAGGTGCTCCACTTGCATTCTCTCATTTAATCCTCTTAACAACTACATGAAGTACAGTTAATAGGCCCATTTTAACAACTGGAAGAGAATAAGTAACTAGTTCAAAGTCCCAGGTCTCTTTGACTCCAACCAGTATAAAAATAAGGCCATTAAGCCTGGAAAATGAAGCTATTCTTTTTAAATTCTAATTGTTAAGATTTTTAAGTAGCAGTTTGAATTTTGGGCTCCCAAGTAAGATATACAGTAGGATCCCTTTAGTCTCTGCATATAAGACAAATGAAGCCAAGAATTATTTAAAGTGTAGAGAAAGAGAAAGAAAGCAAGTGGCAGGATCTTTGTTTCTCTCAAATAATGTCACTTGTTCTATTCGGCCTTTTTACTCCCAAAAAGCTGAAGAACTGCTCTTTATCTAGGGAATTACAGTTTAACCCTTTTCTTCTAGTAGTCTTTAGAAGGTATTCCACTGTTTTCAAGCTTTCAATGTTATAAATCCTTTGTCTGATTTTGTTTTCTTTTTGTGGGCAACTTATACTTTCTGACTGGAAAACTTCAGTATTTATATATACCTTCCTCAGTGTGTATTTTCTCACCAATACACCACAGAACTCCATGAGCCTTTTCAATCTCAAGACTTGGGTTTTTCTCTACTTATCGTTTATTTAATTATTATTAATCTCTTCCATCAGTTATTTTTTTCTTTTTCTTCCACCTAGAATTCCTGTCACATGTAAGGTTTGAAAATAAGTTGACTTAACAGGGTTTATTTACCTTTTTCTTCATAATTTCCATATGTTACTATGTTGTTCTGTATTGAGGAATAATTCTCACATGATCTTCCAGCCCACTAATATGGTCTTTCTTTAATTCATCTACTGAATTTTTTACTTTAGAAAAAAATTAGATTTTTTTTTTTTTTTTTTTTTTGGTCTCAGGAAGTTTCTTCCAGTTGACAGTTCAATTTCCCTGAGGGACCTTTTTATTTTTATTTTTGTCTTCAGGTGTTTACCTGACCCCTGGATATGTATTCTGGGGCTGCTATTTTTCATTTGGCTAACGGGCTCAGGTGGGGCATTGGGGTATCCTAAACAGTGAGAATCCCACTCACTGTTATAAGACCCTGCACCTCTATCATCTTTGGAAATGTTCACTGAAGAACACAGAAGTCTCCAAAGGGAATAGGCTCTGTCCCCTTCTCCCTGAGAATCACAGAGTAGAAGGAGAGAAGGGAGCGTGGTATACATGTAGACAGAGTGAAGGCAGTGGGAATCATATATAAAGATTCAAGCGATTTCTTTATTAGGTTAGAGGCTTCATACTAGAATTTCCACTTAGCTACCTTCCCAAGATCTCTGTTTCAGTTATATTCATTTGGAAAAAACAGAAACCAATTGTGCCTACCTTAAACTGAACTGACAGGGAGGTGGAGGACCAATTTTAGAAAACTATTGAGCAAGTAGAAGGAAATACAACTTTTCTTCTAGTAAGAATATTATGGCCAGGCCACTGCCAACAGTGCAGCAAAAAACTGCTGCTATAAGTGATTCCTTAATATCTCTAAGACTTTGTACTCAAAATTCTACATTACAGAAGCGGGGGGAGGTTCTGGTTGACCAAACCAAGGCCATCCCTGACTATCAACGGATAAAAAGAAGGAAGATCTGACTCCATGAGCATCAGTGTTCCTCCCCATAATAACTTTTAAATCTCCTAAATCAGAAAAGGAGTCGGACACTAGTCAGACAAAATTTAAAAAAGAAAAAAAATGACAAATGTCCATTATGACTCCCAGATCTAATATCAGTTGTCTTTGTAAAAGATGAGTCTACTATTTGCTTTTAAAATGGAATTTCAAAGCACTAATACTTAGATAGTTTCAAAAAGTCATATGACATAAATTCAGAAAAGAAGACATTTATTTTAACTTTTGGGAGACATTAGATCTGGGAGTAGGAAGAAGTAGGGAGAAATGAATAAGTTCTAAAGGCAGAAAAAGTGCTGATTTCTAACGTAAATTAGATTTGTTAAATACAATATAAAAATTATATCATCAACATTACCATAATGAACTCCACGACCTCTGTCTTAAGTAGTTGGTTTAATTATACAAGCATTTAAAGTTGATTTTTTTTAATATTCTCAGGCTGTATTTTGTTCTTTTTTTGATGCTAAAGAGCTAAATAGCATCTATGAAAGAAACACATGGGTTAGACTTTTAAATTGGCATTTAAAAAAAATGTCAATAAAGGGCAAACAGGAGAAACCAGGAAGTCTATATCACATAGTAGTCATAATTCAGGTTGAGATCTTAGCAATAACAATAATAGTAATTAATAATAGCAATCAATATTTACTTAATGTTCACCATACCAGGTACTCTAAGTACTTTACACGTATTATCATACCAATCTTCCCAAGAACCCTGTGAAGTATGGATGTAGTATTCGCATTTCACATATAACGAAACACATGGAGGTTAAGTAGCCCCTGATCTCACATAGAGCTGGTAACTGGGGCGGTCAGGATATAAGCAGAGCATGTGCTTTGCAGCTATCTGCCCCACTATCTCCTTTAAGCCAGCAGTAATGTGGCTTGGCTCGACCTTTATAAATATTAAACATACTCACTCACTATTCTACCTCACATATAGGGATATGATTAACCTGAAAATAATCAGCCCAGCATTTCCTCATCTAGGCAAAAATATTTTAAAAATTAAGTTTGTACACTAATCTCTCAAAACCATCAGATTCACGCAAAAGGAGAAAAAAAAATAAGGCTTCCAATTCTTTCACCCAGTTGTCCCAAAGTGGAAATCTGCCTAATAGAAACATTTCAGAATTCCGTAACTATACTCAAATTCAGAAAGGTGATATATAAGCTATCAGACGTTTCAGTATACCTGAGAATAAATCTCCTAATAGGTTCCTGAAAGCTAATTAAGTGTACAGAAGGGTCTACAACCAATCTTGTTTCCCATTATAACCATGTTACATACTTCAATAGCAGCTGTATCCTCAATTATATTTTGATTATAGTTTCACAGGTGTCCTTCTCCTTCCCTCAACTTTTATAAGGCACAAGAACTTAAAAAGAAGGAAAGCAATATGTGCCAAAACCTATTGAGGATTTTAGGACGGGGGTACTATGAGGATCCAGTCTTCAAAAATTCAAGTCCTACATCCAGTCCTCTATTTCAACAGAACCTAGATAAAAGCAGCATTTTCATTATGTACTTTTGGGAGGGGGATTAGGAGGAGGAGGAGAAGAGGAATATTAATTTCAATAAGATATTAAAAGCACTGATAGAATAAAAATTCAGAGATATAGGGAGGAAAACAGAACACTAAAGCATAGACAGGATATTTCAAGAAGGTGAAAACTGTATAAAATTCTATGACTAATCACAGAAAAATCCAATAGATATGACAACAAGGTGACAGAAGAAGGGATGAGGAAGGGAAGCTGAAAGTCTAGAAGATTAGGTAAGAATACATATCAAGTTCAATAATAGTTATCACATGGTAATTTACCACAAGTAACTTGAGAGGTTTGGTGGTTAGAAAATATAAGTTCAAGCTTTTCAGGGTAGTTTTATGTAATAACTTAGTCCAGGACCTTTTACTGAGAGACTTAGGAAGAATGGGAGAATCAAACGAAAATGGAAGATGTCAAAGATCAAAAAGGACAGGATACCCAAAGGGTCATATCAATGGATGTTGAAGTGATAAAGGATAATGATAGAGAATGTGATAAAGAAGTAATATGTCAGGTATTGCAATAATTTGAAAAAAACTGAAAAGTATACTGGAGGCTAGAATAGATGGTTATGAAGAGGGGAAAAATCTTAACGGCACCACCACTACATCTTTAAAAATGACATATATTTGAGTTTTATCATAAAGATAACTGACTAAACTGAAATGGATGTCATCCAGGAAGACAATAATTATGCAATCAACCTGTCACGGGCTAAACAAACATCCACTATCTCGAGTATCAAGAAACAGATGATACATTCAAGAAAAACTATTCTTGTCCTCTAGAAGCTTGCTTTAGATTTCAACATGAAAGACTTTACATAATAATGTAAAATCTAAAAAATAGAGATAAATGAGAAAGTAATGCTGATTGAACACAATGTCACATACTCTCAATACTTAAAATGGTCGAAAAGTTTAATTTTGTTTGAAATTGCTTTTTCTCTAGACTATGTCACATTTTGAAATTAAGCTTGGAACCACTCAGTCAAAGCTTTCCAGTCCTAACAAAAGTATTGGTGTTCAATTTTAGCAACATAAAGAAAAAGGTTTGCCTTAGTATTACATGACTTTTCTTGAATCAACCTAAAGCATCCAAATACGTCACCCAATTCAGTAAGACCTTGTACTTTATAATGGCTCTCACTGAGGCTGGCATGGAAAACTTGCAGTCCTTTAAAGAGAGTGTAAATTAACTAGATTTGATAACAGTAATCCATGAAAATTTAGTTCCATACCAATGGGCATTTGACTTGCATTTGGAGAGTTAATTTTGTGAATCTTGTTCTTAACCAACTTTGGATTACCATCTCTTTACTTCCCTTTTGATGGAAAAGAAGTGCTTCTAAGAATAAGAAGCAATAAAGCCTTCTTTACTTTGAGGGAACACTATCTCCACTGCAATGTAAAACAAGAGAGAATAGTAAACCTTCATATAAAATTTTATACTTGTTAGGTTGATCTTATAATTTAGATATCATCAAATAATACTTACCAATACATACATCAATTTTCCCTTTAATAGCAGCTTCATGCAGAGGGGTATAGTTCCAGTTATCCCTGGCATTTGGATCGGCTCCTTGGCACAGTAACAGACTCACAACCTCAGCATGGCCAAAAGAACAGGCATTATGAAGTGGGATGAGACCTCCATCATCACGAGCATGGACATTAGCACCCATCTGTAGTAAGTGTTCAACGACATCCTTCCTTCCAAAACCTAAAAAAAGGAAAATACCTTATACATTAAATCAGTTTTGTAAGAAGAATCATTAGAACTCCTTTAACAATATCATCAAGAATGAACAACTGGAGTACTGTATTCTATAGCAAAAAGGGTGAAAAAAATTGGCTGCTATTCAAATAGATTCTCTTATCTCATATAACTTAGAACTAAGAAAATTCTTCCTTTAGTTTGTGGGTAGTTCATTCAAAAAACATTTCTTCAACATCTATTACGTGCTGGGCAACTGTTCTAGAAATACAAAATGAATGAGACAAGACTTGTCCAAGGCAGTCACTTTCCCTTCATGCTTCATAAGACAAAACTGTATGCATAAAATCCATCTCTATATTTTAAGAGATAAAGGTTAAGTACTGCTGACAATCAGATCTAAGACAAATCACAATACTCAACTAGTACACTAGGGAAATTGGAGAGGAATGTATGCATACCAGAAATATGTGGTGATACTTTGGTTACAAGATATTTGAAAAGGAAGAACTAAAGATAACGCCAAAATATCTACTCCTGGGACTGGTGATCAAATTAAATGAAATGGGTAGTTAAGTGAAACAATTCAAGTTTGGGATTTATTGAGTTTGAGGAAACGATATGACAAACAAGTGGGAATACAGGCATTTGGAAATACAGAACCAGAACACTGGTAAGAAGTATCACAATTTTCAGACAGAAAAAGAAGAAAAGAGCCAGAACAGATCTGAAGCAGTGTAAGGACTAGGTAAACACTGAGAAAGGTAATAAATACCAAGAAAGTACAACATTATGGAAGTCAAAGGGCAATAACATTATGCAAAGTCCAGCATGAAGAAGATTTAGTGAGATCAATGAAGAAGGGAAAAAACAGCCATTGACAATTTTTAAGTAATTAATTGTAGTACAGTGATGAAATTACAAGCTACAATGCAATGGGTTTAAAAAAAGTAAAAAGGAAACTGCAAATATGAGCATTTTTATCTTTATCAGCTAACACTTTTATTAATGATTCTTTCTTTCCTATTTTAAATTTTATTAGGTCTTACTGGCTAGATATCACTACCTCCATGCCATTACTTACCGTGTAAAGTTGTTAGAAAATGGTATCTTAAATAAAACTAGAAAGCAGTAAAAGAGTCATATCTTCCTCTATTTTATGCATATATAAACTAAATAAATGAGAACTATGTAGAAAACAGGAAGAAAGAAACCAAAAAAATGATTTATTTCAACATATGTCCTCCACACTATCTACAGAAATCCATTCATTCCAGGCAAGTAGGCTCTAAGAAGTCTCCAAAGTAAAAGACATTTCCACAGATATATTTTAGAGCCAGAATTAGGTTTCCACAAAACATATCCTTCAAATTAAGCTGCAAAGTAGGGATGAGAAAAGGTCAATTTTGTATTAGTAATTGGAACACCAAAAGTATACGGTACACGCCAATGTAACTATCGCCATCTTGCTGTTTGTTTGTTTTTTAAATATCTGCAGAACTTTCTGGATGTTAGGTTCTGCTTAATTCTCTAATTTCAATGTCCTTCTTCCCCTATTACAACCCCACTCTTTCACAGGGCCATAGGTGTTTTCTTTACCAAGAAGATTTAACAATTTTCCTTCTTTAAGTCGATCTGAGGAAAGCCTGAGTGCAAAATCACATTTCCCTAACCAATGCATTAACAATGTTTGAGAAATAATTTTCTTTCCTCACTAATAAACAGAGGTAAAATAAGATATTTTTTAACTTATCAATTGGCATTTAAAAAAATATTCACTGGGGCCGGCCTGGTGGCCTAGCAGTTAAGTTCGGCGCTCCACTTCTGGTGACCTGGAGTTCACAGGTTCAGATCCCAGGCATGGATCAACACACTACCTGTCAAGTCATGCTGTGGCGGCATCCCATATGAAGTAGAGGAAGATGGGCAGAGATGTTAGTCCAGGGCCAATTTTCCTCAGCAAAAAAAAAAAAGAGGAGAATTGGCAACAGATGTTCGCTCAGGGCTAATCTTCTTCACCAAAAAAAAAAAAAAATTCATTATACCTTTGAAGCAAAATAGCAGTGTGTTTACGTTTTACTAAAATGTTTATATCTAACATATAAAATAAAATAAAAATGCTCAGTATCAGTGAGAATGTGGTGAAATGGAATTGTGCTCACACACTGAAAATGAGTATAAACTGCTACTACATTTTAGAAAAAAATGTAGCATTATCATCCATAGGCTTAAACAAATATATCTTCTGACTCAATATACCACATTTCAAACTTTATCATTAAAAAAGTATTCATATATGAACAAAGATTTTGCATCAAGAATGTTTACCAAAACATTCTTATAGAAAATCATGGAAATAATTTAGATGTCCAACAAAAAAGACTCTGTAAAATAAATGATGGTTTTTCATATAACATCATCCTATATTAAAAGGATGCTTTAGAACATTGCAAATGGATTTAATGCCATTGAACTATAAACTTGAAAATGGCTAAAATGGTAAATTTTATTTTTAAACAATACTTTAGCATGTTAGAATTTATTTCACCAAAATTTTAAAAATCACCAAAAAAGGTTTAAATCATATATACGAGAAAAAACAGGATATTACAGAAAATTCAACAACTTGGAAAGGTGTTTTTCAGATTAATCAATCTTTTAGATTAAAATATATAAAACAAAATATAGGAGAAAAATATATATATTTGAAATATAGATAAGTAGAAAAAGAGACTAAATCACTAAGTAGTAAAATTATGGAATTTTTCTTTTCTTTTTTTTATTTGTTTTCATAATTATCATATAAAAACACAATTTTGTATAAAATATATTTATGTGTGTACACATATATGTTTATAAAAGGAGTTCAGGGAGAACAGTCAAAATCAGTAAAGACACATTTTATGTGGCAATTATGCAATCATCTCTTCTAATACGATTTTCAATTGTTAAAATTATTAAATCAGAGATTTTGTTATCCACAAAACAAATCAGTCCCCTATTTAAACTACTGCAATTTAGAAAAGTGTATATAAAGTTTACTCAAAACATATACTCTACTTGTTCTATTGAGTACAAACCATAATTGGTCATTCACCATTCTAGGAATATTAAATGCTTATGCATTATTTTTCACACATAGAGAATTCATTATCTCTGATGGTTATATAAGGTCTTTGTTTCAAAACAAAGTTTACCATCATAATTATCTCTATAACTGATTTACTTATTTGGGTCTGAAGACCAAGATAAAAATAATAATTAGGGTCAGTTCAAAGAATTACATAGAATTTGAAGTAACATCACTAACTGACTCTTAGGGAAATAGCCCCTAGGTAAAAGCATTACAGACACATACTGTAGACAAGATTTTCAGTGTCCCATTCCACCAAGCTAGCACATGTTAAAAAAAATAGCTAAGTCACAATTTTTGTTTGTTTGTTTGTTTTTGTTTTTTTTGTGGGGAAGACCAGCCCTGAGCTAACATCCGTTGCCAATCCTCCCCTTTTTGCTGAGGAAGACTGGCCCTGGGCTGACATCCGTGCTCATCTTCCTCCACTTTATATGGGACGCCGCCACGGCATGGCTGACAGGCAGTGCATTGGCGGCGCCCGGGATCCGAACTCGCGAACCCCCGGGCTGCCAAGCGTGAACTAAACCGCTGTGCCACCGGGCGGCCCCTAAGTCACAATTTTTTAAAGGAATAATGTTGCTATTTATACATATATTTACAGCTCAGTATTATTAAGTACAAAAGGAAAACCAATGAACCGTCTCTTTCTGATCCAGCAAAGGTCACTAAAAATTAAGAGAGTGATTTTTACCAACACACAGTTGGCTGTAACAGACTTCCAATCTGAGAGTTACACAAGAGATATAATTTAACTTTTACAGAAAAATTCTTTTTGCTCAAGGTACAGGCCGTATTCTTGACAATAAAAATAACAGTAATAATGGTAAGTAGTGAACATTTAGTAAGCTCTTACGTGTGTCAAAAAGTATGCCAAATGCTTGACATGTATTAGCTCCCTGTGATAACACCCCATGAGAGACTCCATGATCCTCATTTTACTGGAGAGGAATTCTTTCCCACGGTTCTGATATTCATGAACTGTACTTCCGAATACACATCTCAAATCTGTCTACGTCCCAGTGCTACCAGTTCCGATTACGGTTTCAAGTCCCATAATGTCTTGTCTAGACTTCAGCACATAACCTTCTAACAGGTCTCTCTACTGTCACATCTGCTGCCCTACAATTCATCCTTAACACAGTAGGCAGAGCGATCTTTTCAAGGCATGTATCAGATTTAGTAGTTTCCCTGCTTAAAATCCTGCAATGGGTTCCCATAACACATATAATGAAATATTACTACAAACTCCTTATGACCTACAAGGCTTTATGTGAGCTGGCCCCTGCCACCTCTCCTGTCTCAATGAGTTGTACTCACCCTGTCTTCCACTTTCTGTTCCCTGAATATGACACACTCCTTTCAGTCTAGGCGACTTTGGGCTTGCTGTGTGCTCTGCCTGAGACCTCGGACCCAGATCTTCACATGCCTAGTTGCTTCTGTCATCCAAAGATAAGCAACTCCAAGAGACTTTGACCACTCAATTTAAAGTCACCCACACATGCACACACACTCTTCCATCACTGTTTTCAATATCACTGTTTTCCTTTCCTTCTGCACTTAAGCACTACCTGAAAGTGCCCTGTTCACGTATTTGTTTACTTGCCTTTGGTGTCTCTCCCTACTCAAGATGTTCCGTGGAAAGAGGTACCCTGACTGTCTTATGAGCTGCCTGTATCTCCAGCACCTGGAATAGCACCTGATACACAGTATGGCCTCAATATCTGTTGACTACATGAATATACATGTTTACTTACTTCATGGTAATTACACCTAAATACTAAGTAAGCAGCTTTAATTTTATATTTTTAATTTACAAAAGGAAAACAAGATTTAAAGGTTTTTCTGACTATCAAAATATCAGAAATATTTTAAAATATATAAACAAAATACCAAGTTTCCATGAAGGAAAATCATCCGTAATGTCACCATCCAGAGAAAACCACCATGAACATTTTAATGATTAAACTTCCAGATTTCTTCGTTTGCAAATGTATGTGTGTGTGTTTTTCTAAATGTATCTTTTTTCTACCTTTTTACTTTTCAAATATCAGATATTTTTTCAGGCAAAAATTTAAAATTTGTATATCATTTTTTCATGGATACTTAGCATTCCATTACATGGATATATCGTGTATAAAATGTAATGTATTTAGTTGGGTGGTTTCACCATTATAATAAGGAGATTTTTGCTATTATGAAAAAAAAAAGTTAAAATAAATTTCCTTATACATATATCTTTGTAAATCTGTCCAGTTCTTTAAGATAAATTCCTCCAAGTAGAAGTACTAGATCAAAGGATATATGTTTAAAATTCCACATTTCCAAACTGTCCTCTGATTCATTCTATCAATTTTCATTTTCAACCAATATGCCTGTGTACATTAACATAATTTATAAGCTTTACTAGCAGAAAGGCAAAAAATAAAAACATATTGTTTAATTTATATTTTTGGCTCAGATATCTCACATATCTGCATTTTTCTTTTGAAAATTAAATATATAGATAGAATTGAAATCTCTCTCAATCCTAGTCATCTATTTTCTTCCCCAGAGATACTATTATATAAACTCAATGTTTGTTATACCCATGCATATTTTTATACTTTTCATATACGTGTGTTTTTAAACACGAGTTTATACATTTATATATATTATTTATATTCATATATTTCATATTAATATACTTATACATTATATATTTCACATTCCATGTTATTAGAATATATTATATATTCATATTATATTGTCAATATCATATGGTTCAACCTATGTTAGTGAGAGGCTGATAATTGTGGCAATTATTCCCTCTTCTTGCTGGCAAACAGAAACTCAGCTTTGCTTAGGAATTGGACAGAAATTAATACGTTAAGAGAAGGTAATCCTTTCCCCAGTCCACGGAGTGAATCCTGATTACTCTAAGCCAGAAAGGTGATTTCATTTCTCTCTGTCAGTGACTGGCCATGAGACAGAAGGAAAAATCTAGAAGCTTCTGACAAGATTTTTCTCCCCACTAAGAGAAGGTGTGAGGAGAAAGAAGTCTCCTTTCTCCTCTCTCCTTTTAGAAAATTCTCACATAGGGTTGTGACATTTGGAGCCGCTGATACCATGATGGGAAGGTCAAGAGAATTATGAAAATACTGGCATAGACCCTAACCTCTGCTCATAGAGTACTAAACCAACTCTTGAAGTTCTTACCTCTAGATTTGTCAAGCAGGAAATAAATGTCCTTAGGCTTTAAGCTTCTGTTAGTTGAGTTTTGGAATACTTAGAACTGAATCCATGCAAATTGATAAAAACATCTGTTCAAATGTTTACTGACCATTCAAGTTTCATCTGTCAGCTATCAGTTCATTGTCTTGGCCCAATTTTCTGTTTGTCTTTTTCTTATTGTTTTGTAGGACTTCTTTATATATTCTGAATACCAATCTTGTGTTGGTTACATGCATTACAATTATGGCTTGTTTTTAAACTCTGTTTACAGTGTGTTTGATTTCATAAAAGTTCTAAACTTTAACATAGTAAAATTTATCAATCTTTCCCTACACGGTTTGTGCTTCCTACATGATCTCTAAGATATCTTTCCTATTCCTACACAGTTCCTACAACTTCTTCTAGATTACTTTTATAATTTTGCTTTTCACATTTAGATCTTTAATCTACCTGTAAGCATGGTATGAGTTAGAGATCTAATTTTATTTTTTCCATATCTTTTCTCTTTGGTCAGTTTAACAGTTTAATTTCAAAATAAGTCTAGATATCAAGTAGGCCAGTGTCAGTCTATTTTGCTCCTCTTAAAAAATTATCTTGCCTATTACTGCTTTTTGATGTTTAATATGAACATCTTCAAGTTCCATGAAGAAACTTGCTAGAAAATTTTTAAAAGCTCACTGATTAGAATTAATTCTGAAAAGTTGACAAATTTACAATATGAGTCTTCTAATCCATGTATATGATATACCTCTCCTTCAATTCAGGTCTCATACTCTTCTATTTTGTGTTTTTCTCCATTAATATCTTACACACATTTGTCAAGGATTATTGGATATTTTAAGGTTTTTGTTGCTTTTGGGATGGAGAAGGCAGTGTTATATTAGGGGAGGTCAGTAAAACCAGATCACAACGGAGTCTTTGAGTCAAAAGTAAGGAGTCTGGATTTGAGCAGGGCTTTGTCAGCCAAGATTTGTCTGCTAACAATGTGGCTAGAGCCCAGTCAGCAGTAGGAATGGTAAGATGAGGTCAGAAAAACAGGCAAAGGCTAGATCATGGAAGGCCTTTATATCAGGAACACATTCAGCTGCAAATAACAGAATACTTAACTCGTGAAGGCTTAAAGAAAATGCAGAGATTCACATGTCTCACACAACTTGTCCAGTCACAGGCAATTCAGGCTTATACAGCAGTTTAACAATGGTATTAAGAGTTCTTTAAAAATCTTTGCACTTTGGAATCCTTAGCATGGGTAAGCTGTTTTTGGCTTGTCACCTCATGGTCACACAAGAGTGCTACATCCCCAAAGCCTGATGTTCAGGTTCACACACAAGAAGGAACAGAGGGCAAAGGGAGAAAAAGGCTTTCTTTCTCTTAGTCTTTTTATTATTAAGGAAGCCTATCCAGATACTTAACCTATATCTCATTAGCCAAAATTGTGTCACCTGTCCAGCTACCCAAAAAGTCTGGAAAATCAAGTTTTGATAGCTGCACACACTGCTGCCTTGAACAAAATCTAAGATCTGTTAGTGAAGATTAAGGAGAAGCTTTGTAAGTCAGGCATAAGAAGTTTGGATTTTATTATAAATAAGTGGGAAACCATTTATAAGGAAAATTACTTGATTCCAATCAAGTCTTAAAAAGATTATCAGTTGGCTATGCAAAAAATAGATTGGAGAGGGTTAAGAGGAAAATCAGAGAGACAGATTAAGAAAAATTTTGCCATAGTCTAGGCAAGAGCTGGTAGCAGCTTAGAATAGGATAGTGGCAGTGTAGATGGGTCAAAAAGAGAAAACTGGGATAGGTTTTAAAGCCAGAATGACTGGCTCCCAGGTTTCTAGCTTAAGCAACTCAGTTTATGGAGGTGCCATTTGGGAAGGGTCAGGGCAAGCAAGGGGCAATAAAAAATTCACCCTGATGAATTGTTCTTCTCCAGCTGCTAAACTAAATATGAACCTATTTTGAAAACTTCAGCAGATTCTTTCCCCCAAACAGTGTGTGAGAAATAATTACATTATTTCACATATTCAAAGAAATTTTAAAATATACTATGTAGAAAGCATTGTGTTGGCACTGTAAGGAAAACCTAAATTCATAACACAAAACACAGCCTCAACATACTTAACAATTTTCCCTATTCTAACGTTAGAGTTTCACTTTAGGCCATTCAAACATGTTTCAATGTCAAATGTAAAGTCATTGGTATCTATTCACCAGGTCTGAGTTTAGAGACAGAAAACTGTTTCACTTACGTTCAGCACTTTAAACTGCCTAAAATTACAGCTTCAAGGGAACAACCTTGGCTAGTATTAAATCTTGTAACTAACAACTATGACTTCTAAAATTTAATAAAAGGAGAAAAACCTAAGGTGTTTGGAGCATTTTAAAGTGGTATTTTTACTTACGGTAGCAACGTCACAGCTAAAAGACATTTTTCGCCCTAATTGAACTGTCAGCAAAGCCACAACCAATGTACATCATTTGAACTGCTAAATCCATTATCTACATTTATATATCCAATGAGAACATTTATATTACATCTCCCATATTTATTCATTTTTCATTTTTTTTCCTTAACTGTAAAAGATTATACCCAAAAGATATTCAAAGTAACGGTAAAATAAGTTTGGGATTGTCTAGGAAAACAACTCATGAACTCTTACATATGTTATATCTATTTTCCTGACATAAAGGAAATCACAGAAGGTAAGCTGGGAAAGACAAAAAGGTACTTGGTGACAGATGTAACTTGTTCATTATTCTCTCTAAAAACATTAGGAAAAACTAGAATCTAAAACATTAGAATGACCAATCCACTACCATCCAAATAAAAAACAAAACAAAAACTCTTAACAATGACAATAAAATTACTTTCAATGAAACAAAATTCAGCTATGACACATTTATGCAACAGCTGTAAGGTTTTCAAAGTAACTTTTCTTTCCTGCCCAACAGACTGATCACTCACTAATTTAACACTGGTAGTTCCAGACATCTGTGAGCATCTCTAAAAGTCCATTAATCACAGTAATTTGTAATTTTGCTGAATTAAAAATCTAAATCACACCTGTACCTTGGCTGATGTGCAGGAGGCCGCCTCACAATTAGTGAGGGGTACCTAGTGGAGCAGATCCATCGCAACATGATTTCCTAATTCCACTAACTTTCTTGTACAGGTCTACCTTCTAAAATCTTTTAAAGTTTTCAGTTTTAACTGCATCTTATGGAGAAAATTACATGCCACAGTGGTATTCCCTAATCTGGAGGTTGAGGAAAGTCTTGTGACATATTCTTTAAAAATGTCAAGGTTTTCTATATACTGGGTTAAATTTATGCAGTCCAATATACACCAAACCATAGACGACCAGTAATAGACTCCTGCTTAGTTTATAATAAATGTTCTACAACAAAGAAAGAGACATTTTCTATTTAATATTCAAAGTCATTATTGTGTCCTCTTCTAACTTCAATTCTAACTATATCAGCCTTTAAATAAAGAACTATTTTACACTTCATTAGATCAGAAGTCACTGTTAAGCAACAAGGAGTATATTCCCTGTTGTTTCTAAAATAACAGTTTAGAAAACAAACTACAAAATGGCTCCTACAGAGTCAATGAAGTTGCATATGTTTTTCATTTGTCAAAGGCAGGCTCTGACTGATTAATTTTTCTATTTTATAGAACCTGATTTAGAAAGGAAAACATTTATGCTTAGATGAAAGAAAAGAAGAATTTAATTAGCAAGAACGGTCAAGAATGTGTGCCTTCCCCAAACCCATCAGGAAATTACCAGAAGCAAAAAGGGTAAGAGATGAATCCCAGATTTCAGCTAAAAAAAACTGGACAAAACACTGTAGGTAATCATTCCTCCTTGGGAAAAAAAAGGTTGGGTGCCATTGTGAGAAGAAACTTTAACGTAAGAGCAGAAGATCAGGTGTCCTGGACAGAGGATCAGCCAGAAGAAAGTGTTCTAACTGTGTCCTTTCTACTCCTCAACACTGTCACATTGTCCCCTATGCTACTGTGGAATACGAAAGCAGTATCTCCAGCGCAGCTCTACCCAAAAAGAGGGGTAACATCGTAATAAAGTATTGGAACTTTGCTGGGGTTGGAAGCAAAGTATAGGTGGACTCCCAGTTAGGTGCCAGAGGAGTGCAAGCACCATGAAAGAAGAGCAAAATGAAAGCAGAATTAATAGACCAAAAAAGACATTTAAAATTGGCAAATTAAATGCTGCTAGAGAAAAAATGGAGAACATTGAAAACACGACACGAGAACAAAAATCTATCAAGTAAAACTATTTGAAAATAGTCATGAAATACATGATAGGAGAAATAAAAAATACAAAGAATTGATTGCATAATAATAGAAACAAAGAATAAATTCCTAAGAAAATCAGGTTGAAGAACTATCCCAAAAAGTATCTGAAAGGGATAAATAGAAGGAGAGAATGAGAGAAGAGATAGGAGGAAGAGAGGAAACATAGAAATAATGACAGGACGTCTCATAATCAAAGAAAAATGTAAAATTTCAGATTAATAAGAGTTCACGAAGAGACAAACAGAATGGACAGACACATTATAGTGAAGTCTAGCAATATTAAAGGCTATGAAATTTCTAAATCCTTCAGAAAGAAAACAGATCATCTAAAAATAACAGGAATCAGTTGATTTCAGAATAAAGCCAACTTTCTCAATTTTAAGGAAACGCATTTGGATGCTTAATTCCATATCTAGCTAACTTTTCATTTACGTGTAAGAGTAAAATTAAAATAATCTCAGATATGTAAAATCTCAAAACTGAACACAAAAAGATCCTAGTTGAAAGTACTCTTGTAAGAATACTTCAGTACAATTAAAAAGGAATTCAGTAGTCTGTGTGTCTGCGTATCTACGTATCATGAATTAACTCAGGAAAAATCTATTGCTGTTTGAAGGAACATTGAACAATAAACATTCTAAAAAGCAATTACAATGTATGGGTTGCAAAGAGGACACAGCAAGCAAACTTAACTGAGCCTGGGATAGGAAAGCTTCCCTAATAAAGTGCTATGTTGAGCTAAGATCTAAAGACTAAAGCAGTTAAGTCAGAATGGTTCAAACAGAGAGACACAATAAGGATGCTGAAAAAGACAACAACATGGAATCAACTAACTTTCTGCCAGAAAAATCACAAAGAGAAGCAGCATCACCCTTCAAAACCAATATATCAGAACTTAAATTATATGTCAGTACGAAGACTATAACTGTTCCCTACCAAAATTTCTGCTACATAAACTTAGATATCACTAAAGAAAACTGCAAAATGTAGATAAATATCTCTACATACATCAATCTTAGAAGCTAGAGAAAAAAAGCTAAAAAGACTCTTGAAATTCCACCGATAGTTTTTAGTCTGCCTTTCATTTCAACAATAGAACTTACTGTAGAAGTCACTTTTACCACAGAAGTAGAGAGCGAAAGGTTCAATGTGGTACAATGAATTAATCACAGTAACTAGAAATCAAAGGAAAAGGAGCAAAACGTCCCCTAATAAATACTTTTGCTTTCAGCTATAGTAATAATAAAAAACACTCCATCTTCATTTTTATTTTAATGGTTATATTTATTATTCAACAAATGGTTCAAGGAAACTGGCTACCTGCTTAGAAAAACAACCAATTTGTTAAATCCTTACCTCTCAGTATATAGCAAAATAAATTCAAGATAGACTAAGATGCAAAACATCAAAATGAAACCATAAAAAAAATTTAGGTAGATTTGCATGATCTCAGGCTGGAAAAAACTTTCTAAACATATATTAGAAGAAAACAAAAAAATAATTTTAAAGGAAACAGATTTGAAAAGTTTATAGATAAAATTTAAAAACAAATCAAGAAAATATTTGCAATGAGAGATAAGAAAAACATCAAAAGGCAAAAGGAAAAAGGTATAGGGAAAAAAGATAATTCACAAAAAAGGAAATACCAATTATTTTAAAAAGTAAAATCAGTTACTCTAGATATAATCAAAGAAATACATATTAAAACATGAATACTGGTTTTTTAAATTAAAAAGCTAAGAAATATGTTTTAAATGATATTTGGAGACATGTAAAAAAATGCTCATAAGGGCACTAATCATAATAGCCAATGTATGGAAACTACCCAAATGTTCATCAACAGCAAAACAGATAAGAAATGGTATATTCACACAGTGTAATTCTATATAACAATGAAAATGAACAATCTACAACTACACAAGATAGATGAATCTCATACAAAACAGCATATACTATATAATACCATTTATATATCAAGAAGAAAAACAGACAAAACTAATCTATGAGTGGTAGAGGGGTAGTGACTCAAAGGACACAAGACAGGGGCTTCTGGATCGCTGATAATGACCTGACTCTTGATCTGGGTGCTACTTACCTAAGTATATTCACTTTGTGAAAATTCACCTCATTACACACTTATATTGTGTGCATGCTTCTGTGTGTACGTTATATTTCAAAAAAGAAAGTATGATAATGAACTGGTGGTGTCAAGGGTATGGTAGGAATATAAATTAGTAGAACCTTTTAGTAAAGCAAGTTTAATAACCTAAAACTCTCTAGGAACATATGTACAGCACTGTCTTAAAAACTTTCAGTAATTATCCTTTTTGTTCACTGCATAGACTCAAAGCCAGAGCTCCTATAACTACAATTTCATGAATATCAAGCCAGATTTTCCTCAGAGATAATAACTATCTTACAGGCTTATAAGCAGTAAGTGAGTAACAACTGTCAAAATAGTTCCTAAATCATAAAAGGTTATACAAATATTAGATGTTCTGAGCCTCATTAGACTTGGAGTCTTAACCTGGGTTCCAGGTGTCCTCAAGCAATGATTCTCAACCCTGCCTGTACGTGAGAATCACCAGAGGAGTTAAAAAAAAAAAACAAAGCCCTACCCCTAACTCATGCGATTTGATTTAACTGGTCTAGGGTTAAGAATCAGTGCTCTCAAAATGAGCACTGGTACCAGCAGTACCTGGGACTTGTTAAAAATGCAAATTCTCAGGCTCTACTCCAGACCAACTGAATGAGAAATCTGGGGAGTGTGGCCTAGCAACCTGTTTTAATAAGCCCTCCAGGTGACTCTGGTGCAAAGTTTGCAAGTTTGAGAACTATAGCGCCAGTGCTCTGGAAGTTTGTAACCCTCTGAAAATTACATGAAACATTTGGCGTTTAAGTATATCGTTGTGGGGAGAATGTCCATATTTTTCATCAGATTCTCAAAAGAGTGTTAACAAAATTAAGAACCACCTGCATTAGCTCAGGAGCTTTCAAAGTGTGGTCTATGGACCCCTGATGGTCCCTGAGACTCTTTCTGCGGGTCTGAGAAGTAAAAACTATTCACAAAATAATACTAAGATGGTTTTGACTTTTTCACTGTCAAGACAGCGATAGTGCATGATTTTATAACATCATGTGTTGGTCATTTGGGAAATGTACTCATGGTGCTCTTGATGATGCCAAAGCTATGGTGACATCTTGGCACAACCACGACAGTGGCACCAAACTATACTATTAGTCACTGTATTCTTCATCACCAGGCCCTCACAGTTCAAAAAAACAAGGCTGCCAGTTTCACTTAAGAATGTCCTTCATGAAAATGTAAATATTAGTAATTTTTTTAAACTCCAATCCTTGAGTTACGTATCTTTTTAATATTCTTGTGACAAAATAAGAAATACACATTAAGCACTTCTACTACACACCAAAGTATGGTCATCTTGAGGAATAACATTTATGCAACTGTTTGAGCTCAGTCTGACCTGGGTATTTGGCAGACAATTTCTGAAGAATAACCAAAGTGAGCCTGTCACTTCAAAGAAAACAGACAGTATTTGTTCCCAATGGTAAAACTTGAGCTTTCAGGAGAAAAACGAAAATTTTGTAAAACTTACATCTGCCACCATGGGCATAACAGTTTCCCAATACTTAAAATATTTTTCTCATGAGATTGGTGGAGACATTATCAAATATGCTTATTATTTATTATAAAGTGAAACGTGTCAACATTTGGAAGATGTGCATAGCTCAGTGAACTAATATTTTTCAAATGACCAAAACATGCATAGGATAAGATCCATTCGTGCAAGATATACCAATGGATTTTAACATAACAGAGCATGAAAAATTTATTCATATGGCTTCAGATTCCGCATTGCAACTAACCTTTAGAAAATTACTATTTATCAAGTTTGGGTGTAGTATTAAAGAAAAAAAAATCTAAGATTATCAGAAAATACTATTAAAATGTTCCTTCCTTTTCTAACCACATATCTGTTGAAAGAGGGATTTTCTTCACATACTTCAACCCAAATAATAAAGTACAACAAATGGCATGCAGAAGCAGATCTGTCTTCTGTTAAGTTAGACATTAAAGGGACTTCCAAAGTGTAAATTAATACCTCTCTCCTCATTAATCTTTGTTTTGGAAAATAGTTACTTTTCATTAAAAGTGTGATTTACTCTAACATATAGTAGAGTTTACTATTATTTTTTTAATTTCTCAGTTTGAATTCCTAATGTAATAAATCTCCATAGACATATCCATACAAACAAAAGCTCTTTCAATTATTTTTAAGAGGGTAAAAGAGTCCTGAGATCAAAAAGTTTGAGAACCACTGCATTTTGACTATAAACTTCCTCAAGGGCAGGAAATAATGCCATTGTCATCAAATATAAGTGCTCCTTACAGCACTTATACTTATTGTGTTGTTACTGAACTATTATAAAATCTTAGGGCTCATGCCAGATTCCTGCGAAACAGACCAAAGGGGAAAAACACACTACAGAATTGTCCCAGTGACTGTTAATTAAGCAAGTTGCATGAAGTTCTTTTGAATTTCCATAAACATTTCATTAATACTCAGTTTCATACTGTCAAAGAAAGACCACATTTACTCTCAGAAATGTAAATTAACAGAGGAGATGAAACATATCACTAAGATTCACTCTGCTGAATACGCTATTTTCCATATTTCATACTGGTAATATTAAGAAATGTGTTCTCTCTAGGACAATAGAGATATCAAAATGCCCACTAAAATAGATACCCCCATTTAAAAATTTTTAATTGTGGTAAAGTATCTACAACACAAAATTTACCACGTTAACCATTTTTAAGTGTCCGTTCAGGGGCATTAAGTACTTTCAAATTGTTTTATGTTTTATCTACTGTTCAAAATGGGCTTTTTTCTAAACTGCTTCCATGAATCAAAACATATAGCAGTTTATCTTCAAGGTTTTCCAACAATTTTAAGTAGTCTTCTAAAGGAGTTGCTAAAATATCCTTCTTCCATTTAATTATGAGATTCTTCAAAGATTACTTCCAATCACACTTTTTTACGTTTATGAAACGATTGGTCAAAAGATCCAAGTTTAAAATCCTAATAATTGCAAATGTTCCAATACCCTACTTACTAAAAACATGGTCTCAATTAAATCCTAGTCACAATGTTTTAAGAAAGCATCTATATGCAGTTCTGCTTTATTTTAAATACATAGGAAAACAGCTGGGGGAAATATGCCCAAATGACTATACTGGCTGCCCTGGGGCAATGAGATGATGTACTACTTTTTATTGTACTTTCCAAAATTTCTACAATTATTTTTATTTTCAGAAAACAAATTTGAGAAAGCAATAACAACTGTCAAATTATAAAATGACTCAGAAGAGTTTATTTCTCACTGCTATCAACTTTCTACTTGAATAGCATCGGCCAAATGATTTTAGGACAGCCTGATACGGGTTTAAATCTGGCTCCATCACTTGACAGCTATGTGACTTTGGACAGGACATCATACTCTGAGTTTCAGTTTCTTCATCTGTAAAACAGAGTTAAAATCTACCTTGTATGGTCACTATAAGGATTAAATAAAATTACATAGGGAAAGCACAGAAACCACTCAAAGACAGTTGTTGCTATTTTTATTAGTTTTTATACTATTTAGTAACAATATCAAAATGAAGTTCATTCAAATATATGCCAACAGAGCAGTGAAAATACTTTGATGACAAAGGACTGGACTAATACATATGGATTATTATTTACACATTTAAGTCAGAAGATCAGGAATCAGAAGTGTTAACTTACCAAGTTCACTTGCTCAGATATTTATAGAGCACATACTATGAACAATACGCTGACTAAACACTGAACTTCTCTTATTACATACCTCCAATTTATCTGCTTTCATAAAATTCCAATAGGATATCAGTTACATTTTCCCACTGTTAAATATTTGTGGATTTGAGGGGGGGAGAGGCAACAAAGTTTTTGACAGCTTGCTGTAAGTTTTTAAATTAGTCCAAAAGGTTTTTTTCCCAAATGAGAACATTTTCCTGCAAAGATGAAAAGCATAGCTTGGCATCTCTTCTCTAGACATTAGAAAAAAATAGCTAAAATGTATTCATCAAACTGTAATTCCATTTCATTTCTTTCTAAAAAACCAAATTTCCGTAGTCAACATGAGAACACCCTGAGCTTCTGGGAATGGAGAGCTGCACATCTTATTAATAAGATGGATAAGAGTATCCAAACGGTGAATACATCAGAATGAAGGCATCTGATCTTTTCAGTGTCTAGTTATACACAGATATATCCGAGCTTTTCAAAAGCATTATAACTGGGCATCAGGAGCTTTAGGTTATTTTTAAGCTATACCTGATGATACAGGACTTTAGCTTTAAGGATTTTTGGTCAATCAGTAAATTCAAAACAACTTTTTTTCAGTTTGTAGTTAATAACAATCATCTGCTAACCAAATAACTCTTCACTTTTTTTTTTAATTTACCAAAGAAGAAAAAAGTTGCAAGTCCAAAAAACCAAACCAACAAACAGCTGCCACCAACCATTAGTTTAGTTTGTGTTACACCGAAAAGGCAAAAGGGAGAGGAAACTTCATATCATTTTATTTCCCCTTTTTCTGTAATAAAAAAAAAAATTCACTAGTCTAAATTGAATAGGGAGCTGACACACTCCAAAAAAACAGCCTCAAAATGAAAAAAAAGGTTTAAGCTCACACTGCTTTCGTTCTATACACAGATACGTGAAGGAACAGGCAAAGCAAGTTTCCACTTGACAAAGAACCCAGCAATTCACTGTAGGGAAAAGCAATCTTGGACATCTGATGAAGCCTTAAAAGAAAACCCAGGGGGCACACAAAAACAAAACATTCGTAACTCTCCTCAATTACTCGCAATCAAATGATTTTTAGAAAAGGACCCTGAGCACCTAGGCTTTAGTAGAAATCCCAAAAAACTCACCCTACTCAATTCTTACTATGAATCACATTGATGATACAAGGTATTCATTCCCCCAACATCTCCCCAACCTTAGGGCTCGTGCCAGATTCCTGAGAAACAGACCAAAGGGGAAAAACACACTACAGTACTGTCCCAGTGACTGTTAATTAAGCAAGTTGCATGAAGTTCTTTTGAATGTCCATAAACATTTCATTAATACTTAGTTTCATACTGTCAAAGAAAGACCACATTTACTCTCAGAAATGTGAATTAACAGAGGAGATGAAACATATCACTGAGATTCACTCTGCTGAATATGCTATTTTCCCTATTTCATATTGGTAATATTCAGAAATGAATTCTCTCTAGGACAATTCTCTTTAGGCTTGATTGAGGGGCTACATCCCACCTTTCTGGCCATTTTTGTCAGAAGAATAAAAGAAGAATAAACACAGGCCAAAGTAACTTCAAGGACCCTGACATGGAAAAATAACAATTTAAGAGGCATTCATGTCTTCAGTTGTATCTACTGCATAATTTACAGTCAACCAACCAAAAGATTTCTTTTTCTATAAAGCAAAAGTAGGCTATTAAATACATGTAAGAATAAGCTACTCTAATGCTTTCACCCACATTTCCTCACAAGACCATGATGATATTTATTCCTTTCCAAAACCTAACACTATAATAAAATACATTTTCTTAGCACTATTTACATTCTTTGATTACTTTTTTTCTCCTGGATCCTAAGCTTAAGATCCCATTTTTTAACATATTTATGCTCACACCTTGGCCCTTGATGATATGCCTTCTACCTCCCAGATACGTTTCTTTGTCCTTTTAACTGCAAAAGAATCACTTGAGTCTGGAAGGAAGGAACACCTAGCCTGTGATCTTTTCAGTTCCTTGGGAAGGAAGAGGATGCCCCAGGGGAGGAAAAGGCAGGTGACTAGACTAAACTTCTTGTCAAAAACACTTCATGTAAACAGACTATGAGGAAGACATCTCATCTATAAAATGCCCTAAGCAGACTGTCTCTGGTTAAAGCTCCCTAGAAAGTGGCACATTAGGCTATACAAACTGAGATATAAAATGATGATGTTTCATAATTTAAACGCTACTACTGTAAGAGATGATCATGCAAACCTTACTGAGAGACTTCATCTATTCTAGGTCAGAGTTGCATGTCCAACAAATGTAAAGAAAGAACAAATGGACTTACCCTGGACATCTCAGACCTCTATTTTTATCCTTGAAATTATTTAGTAATTAATTTCTGTAAAAATGAGCAATGGAAAAAAATTTGAGGTCAAATCCCATACAAAGTTCTTATAAGAGGAATTTGTGCAGAATAATATTCCTATAGACAATGCATACAGAAGAATATGCCCACAAAACAAAATTATGATCTACTATTTCAAGACTAGCTAAAAGACAATATGAAAATGATGCAAAATACGAAAGAACAGCATATAGTGAATTAGAAATAAGATGATAGAATGCAGGAAATAATTCAAAATCTTAAAAAAAATCATTTTAGAAGTAAAGATTAAATAAGGAAAACAAAAGTGAAAAAAATACCACAGAGAATGCCTTATGTCAGAGATCAGCAAACCACAACCCATGCACCAAATCTGGCCACCATCTGTTTTTGTTTTTTTGTTTGTTTTTTTTTGTGAGGAAGACCAGCCCTGAGCTAACATCCATCTGTTTTTACAAGTAAAGTTTTATTGGAACACAACCACACCCATTAACTTATGTATTGTCGATGGATACTATATGGCACAAAAGCAGAGTTGAGTTGGAAAAGAGACGATATGGGGCACAAAGCCTAAAATATTTACCATCTGGCCATTCATAGAAAAAGTTTCCCAAGTCCTGCCTTAAGAGAAATGGAAGGCAAAAGGAGGAATTTTTGTGTGTGTGTGAGGAAGATTCACCCTGAGCTAACATCCATTGCCAATCTTCCTCTTCTTGCTTCAGGAGGATGGTCCCTGAGCTAATATCTACACCAGTCTTCCTCTACTTTGTATATGGGATGCTGCCACAGCATAGCTTGATGAGCGATGTGTACGTCTGCGCCCAGGATCCGAACCCTCGAACCCTGGGCCAACAAAGCAGAGTGCGCTAACTTAACCACTATGCCACCGGGCTGGCCCCAGAGGAGGAATTTTTTAAAAAACAAAGAAGAAATGAAACTACGTTTTGTTTTTTTTTCAAAGGATTCAAGAGTAAGTGACAGTTATCAGGGGCTGGGGGAGGTGGAAACGGGTAGTTATTGTTTTAAATGGTACAGAGTTTCTATTTAGGATGATGAAAAAGTTTTGGAAATGGACAGTGGTGATAGCTGTACAACACTGTGAATGTACTTAATGCCCTTGAACTGTACACGTTAAAATGGTAAGTTTTATGTTATGTATATTTTACCACACACACAAAAAAGAGCAAGTGACAAATTTAGAAGACAGGCAAAGTTCCAATATACATAAAAACAAAGGAAAAAGAATACTAAGAACTATAATTCAGGAAAACTTTTCTAAAATAAAAGATATGAAACTATGTAAAGAAAAAGGCTTATCACATACCTGAGAAAATCAACTTAGAGGAGCTAACACCAAGATATATTCTAGTAGAATACATGGACTTTAATGAAAGAGGAAAAGAATCCTTCTGACATCCAGGAAATAAGACCAAGGGAAAGAAAATCAAATTTCCATCAGACTTTCAACATTAACAGTTTTTACGAAAAGAAAATGGAATAACTTTTTAAATACTCGGGCAAGATAATGAGAACCAAAGATGTTACCAAGATCTAGCCAACTGACTTCCAAGAGCAAGGCAACAACTGTTACTGACATTAAAAATTTTTCAGGGAATACTGTTTCCAGGACATCATCCTGAGTAAACTCTAGAGAAGAAGTGAGGAACCACCAAAATAACTAGAGACATCAATATAAGGAAAGTAGTGAGCATTTACAACAGAAATAGACATAGAGCTGTAGCTATAATAATTTCAGGTATCTAACTGCTGTACAACAAACTATCCCAAAATTTAGTGGGTTAAAATAACAACCACGTATTATTTCTGGTGATACTGTGTGTTAACTAAGTTCAGTCATCTGGAGGCTTGATGGGGCTGGAATATCCAAGGTGATTCACTCACTCAGCTGGCAGTGGGTACTGGCTGAGAGCTTCACTGGGGACTGTTGAGCAGCCTTATTTCTTGCTCCACATTCTCCAAGCATGGTGGCTGGATTCCAAGAGGGAGAGTTCCCAATACATGAAAACGAAAATTTCAGATCTCTGAAGGCCCAGACATTATACAGCATAACTTCTCCCACATGTCATTCAATCCTAGCAAATCACAAGACCAATTCAAACACAAGGGGAGGGAAAGAGGCTCCACCTTTTGATAAGAGGTGTAGTATAATGTACATGGAGGAAAGGAATATATGGTAGCCACCTTTGGGGACTATCTATCACAGATATACTTGTAGAACTAAAACTAAATGAAATTTATAAGAGAAAGTATGTAATGGCTACATCCTCTGACAATGGAGCAAGAATAATGGAGCAAAAATAAGGACAGCATATGCAAAATACTTTTTAGCTGTTTTCAGTAATCATGCTGGTGTCTGTACTATTATTCTGAGACTATTTTGCATACTATAGGATAAAGCAAATGAGTAATTATGAGATATTCTGCTTCTATAATCCCCTAGGTCCTTGAGAACCAGAAGTCTAGGTATGGAAGAAATGAGGTACAGATGTAATATTAAAAAGGCTAAGTAAAAACCCTGAATTGGAATTGGAAGTATCAATATTAGTTAAGGGGGTAGATTAAAAGAGACAGATTGTCAGAATGACTAAAAAAGTAACAACCAAATATATACTGTCTATAACAGATATATTTTAAATATAAAGACACAGATAGTTGAAAGTAAATGGATATGAGAAATAATATATATATATACATGAAAATATAAAATGTAAGAGATATAAGACATAAAAAAGATATAAGAGATCTGAACAACGCTATCAACTACCTGGATGTTATAGAACACTACAACCAACAACTACAGAATACATATTCTTTTCAAGTGTATTCCCAAAATAGAGCAAATGCTGGGCCAAAAAACAAGTCTCAGTAAATTTAAAAGGACTGAAAACATACAGAGTATGTCCTCTGACCTCAATAAAATTAAATTAGTGATCAACAATAAGATATCCAGCATACTCCAAGAATTTAGAAATTAACCACCACATTGCTAAATAATCCATAGATCAAGGAAAAAAAATCACAAAGGAAAGTAGAAAATATTTCAAATTGAATGATAATGAAAATACAACACCTTAAAATTTGTGGGATGCAGCCAAAGCAGTGATTAGAAGGAAATTTATACTTTTAAATTCTTAGATTAGAAAAGTCTAAAACTAATGAACTCAATTTTCACCTTAAGAAGCTAGAAAATGAGAAACAAAGTAAATGTGGAAGGCAGCTTCTAAAATGGATCCCGGGATCCTAATCTCCCAGTATACATGCCCTTGTGTAATCCTCTCCCCTTGAGTAGGGGCTGGGCCTATTGACTTCATTCTAACAAACAAAAGTTAATGAAATAACACTTCCAAAATTAGATTTTTAAAAGACTCTGGCTTCCACCTGCTTGCCCTCTCTTGCTTCCTCACTTGTTAGCTCTGATAGCAGTCAACTGTCACACTGTGAGCTGCCCTATGGAACTGAGGAAGACCTCAAACCAACAACCTGTGAGGAACCAAATCCTGCTAACAACTACATGAGCAAGTGTGGAAGAAAATCCTCCCTCAATCAAGCCTTTAGATAAAACCATAGCCCAGGCCCACATTTTGATTGCAACCAAATGCAAGACCCTGAGGCAGAGAACAGAGCTAACCCATGCCTACATTCCTAACCCACACCTGGAATCTTGACCCACAGAATCCGTGAAATAATGTCTGTTATTTTAAGCTGCTAAGTTTGGGGTAGTTTCATACACAGCAATAAATAACAAATACAGTAAACTCAAAATAAGTAGAAAGAAGGAAATAATGAAGATTAAGAACAGAAATCAGTGAAATGAAAAACAAACACTAAAGAAAATTAACAAAGTCAAGAGTCGGCTCTTTGAAAAGATCAACAGAATTGATCAACTCCCTCCTTAGACTAATCAGAAGAAAACACAAATTACTAGTATGAAAAATAATAGAGGAGTTTATCTTAACAGCTCTTACAAACAATATAACAATAATAAAATAGTATTATAAACAACTTTATGCAAATTTCACAACACAGATAAAATGAACAAATTCCTTAAAAGATATAACTGACCAAAGCTGACAGATAATAAAAGAGAAAAATCTCTTAGCCCCATATCTATTAAAGAAATTAAATTCATTAACAAAAATCTTCCCACAAAGAAAACTACAGGTCTAGTTGGTTTCATTGGGGTATTCTATCAAGTATTTAAAGAAAATTGATGTCAATTCTCCAAAAACTCATTCAGAAAATAGACAAATGAACACTTTCAAACACACTTTATGGGGGCAGCATAATTCTAATGCCAAAACCTGACAAAGATGTAACAAAAAAAGAAAGTTACAGACCAATATTTCTCATAAACTTAGATGCAAAAATCTTTTACAGAATATTAGCAAATAAAATCTAGCAATTATAAAAAGGATAATACACATCATGACCAAGTAGGGTTTATCCCAAGAATGCAAGGTTGATTTAACATTTTGAAAATCAATGTAATACAACATATTAAATGAATAAAGGAGAAAGTCCCTATGATTATTTCAATATATGGCAGAAAAGGTATTTGATAAAATTCAACACCCTTTCATAATAAGAACACTTAACAAACTAGAATTAAAAGAGAACTTCCTCAATCTGATAAAGGACAGCTATGAAAAACTTAATGCTAACATCTTACTTAATGGTGAAATACTGAACATTTTCCCCCTAAGAGCTGGAACAAGGCAAAGATGTCTACTGCCACTTTTGTTCAACATTGTCAAGAAAAAGAAATACAAGGCATAATTGTCTCTATTTGCAGACAATATGATTCTTTAATGAAAATCCTAAAAAATCTACAAAAGAGCTACTAGAAATAATAATTGAGTTCTAGGTCACAGGATACAAGGTTAATACACAAATTGATCATATTAACAGCAAACAATTAAAGAATAAAAATTTTCAATATCCGTTACAATATACATTAAATCAATATACGTTAAAAAAAATTTTTAGGAATAACAAATGTCCTGAAAGACTCCTACACTAAAAATTACAAAAATTGCTGAGAGAAAATAAAGAAGGCCTAAATAATGTTCATGGATTGAAAGACTCAGTATTGTGAAGATGTCAGTTTTCTCCAAACTGACATATGGATTCAGCATAATCACAATCACAATCTCAGCATGCTCTTGTAGACACTGACAAACTGATTCTAAAATTTCAGTGAAAATGCAACAGACCTAGCAGATACAAAGCACTCCAGAAACAGATGAGCCAAGCTGGAGTAGCTATACCGTCAACTTCAAGACTAACTACAAAGCTACGGTAACCAGACCAATGTAATACTGGCATAAAAACAGACAAATAGATTAACCAACGAGACAGAATGAAAAGTCTGGATATAGACCTCCACTTATACAAACATCTCATTTTTGACAATGTCAAAAAAGCAATCCAATAGAGAAAGTAAGGTCTTTTCACAAATGGTACTAAAAAAACTGGATATTCATATGAAAAAAATAAACATCAACACAAGCTCACAGATAACACAAAAGAGAACATAAGACTGATAACAAACCTAAATGTAAAAGCTAAAACTATAAAGCTTCAGTAAGAAATATGTATCTTTGTGACTTAGAAATAGATGAAAGTTCTTATCCAGGTCATAGGTCACAGAAACAGTAATCATAAAATAAATATATAAATAAAATAAATTTAGTTAAATTAAAAACTTCTGTTTGAAGAATCCTATTAAGTAAGTGAATCAGCACAACAATTATCTGACAAAGGATTAGCTTGCAGAAAATATAACGTACTCCTAAAACTCAATAATGAAAAGATAAACCCAATAAATGAGAACTTTGCCCAATAAACAAAAAAAGGGGCAAAACTTCATAAAAGATATATAAATGGGAAACACATGAAAAAGTCTTGAACATTAGACTTCAGGGAAAGGCAAAATAAAGCCACAATGAACCACCACACATTTCTACCAGAATGGTTAAAATTAAAACATCTGAGAACATCAAAAACTGGCGAAGATATGGAACAAGTGGAACTCTCAAACATTGTTGATGGGAATGTTTAATGGCATATCCACCTTGGGAAAAGGTCTGGCAGTCTCTTATAAAACTGAATATTTACCTACTCGTAAGGCCCAGCAATCCCAATACTAGATATTGGCCTAAGAGAAAAAAAAATCTATGTTTGTAAAAAAAATTTTACAAGAATGTTTATAATAGCTTTATTCATAATAGCCCAAAACTGGAACAGCCTAAGGGTCTGACAATAGGAAAAGAGAGAAACCAACTGTAGCATATTCATATAATGAAATACCATTCAGCAGTAAAAAACTACTGATACATGCTACAACATCAAAAACATGCTGAGCAATAGACGTCTCACAGAAAAAGAGTAAATATTGTATGATTCCATTTACACAGACTTCTAAAACAGGCAACTCAATCTACAGCGGAAGGGGAAAAAGTCCGAACAGTGTTTGTCTCTGGGGGAGGGGACGGCAGGAGTCAAGAGGAGGGGCAGGAGGGAACTTTCTGAGGATAAGATGACCTTCCATAAGGGTTTGAGTTACACAGGTGTTTGCATTCATCAAATCTCAGTCAGTGTACGCATAGGATTTGTACAGATTTTACATTAAAAAACAAAATCTTTATACAAATACTGAACTCTAGATAATGATATGCATATTGGTGTATTTAGGAGAAGGTACACAGATGGCTGCAATTTCTGACATGCGTCAGAAAACAGATCGATGGATAAAGGAAAATATAAGCAGATAGATATGTAACAGAAATGATACGGTATTTTGATTTATGTAAGCATTCCTCTATTGTTGAACGGTCTGCTTGTTACCAATTATTAGAGATCCTTTTACATAACATTTTACAAATAGCTAATTTGTTCTTTAAATCATTTTCTTCCAAAGAGTGATTTCCAGGCAAAAGAGACACTGTGTATATCTTTCTAAAAAAAAGTTCACATTAAAGTGGTACCTTAAGCAAAGCATAAAGTTTTAAGAAAACACTAAGTAAAAGATAATTCAGTTTGTAGCCAACAATTTTAAGTCTGGGAAGATATTTATGAAACTAGTTCCTTTTCTTCTATTACCAAATTAGATCCTTCTTAAACCCTAGGGCAGGACATTTGCTTAAAAGCATTATCAAGGACCTTGCCAGACAATGAAAAATACAAAAAGATTCCCACTCCGGGACTGAAGCATTCTGACTCATTTTCTTACCCACTGATGGGCAACAGTTTAGAGGACACAGTGTCTTTTACTAGGAACTACATTTTTACAGTGATGAGGCAAAAAAAGACAAGTATGGTCATGCTGAAATATCAGAAGAGACAGGAATGAATCACGCAACCTCCACATGGCTAAATGTGTGTTGTTGTAGATACCATCAAATCAAAAGAAGGCATAAAACTGCCATATTGCTGGTTTTGATACTGAAGTACCTTAGATTACATATCCTAATCCAAGTTATACGTTAATTAACTACCAGGAAGCCTATTTCAAAATTTCTTCCATTTAAAGTAAATACTATGAAATCTCAGAATTAATGCTTTGTTAAACCTCTTCTTTTAAAAAGACCTCATCTGAACTTTTCTTTAAAAAGATCTCATCAGAATATACTGGTTCTTTAACAAAAATAAGTCACTACTAGCCACTGAACTAAGGCGATAATATCACTGTAAACTGATACTATTTATAAAGCTTTGACTGTCCTTTGAACAATAGAAAACCAGGGTCAAGGATCTTATCTGTAGAAGAGAAAGTCTTACTTAAACTTTAGACAACAATAAAAGACTGAATCATTTTGATATGGCTGCCTTAAGAAGGCATTAGAAATAGTATTTTGAGAACCTGGATCAACAATGGAAACTGAAGATTATTTTCTAATTGTAGGGAGGATGATTCCATTATTAATACTGTCTCTAAGCCATATTTTAAACAAATAATTATCATAGTCCAACATGAGATAGAAAGAATTCTTAATTCTGCTGCTGGAAAGAATTATGGTTACTCTTATGGTAATATTAAAAAAAAGTCACAAGGACTTAAATATGACTTCATACCACTTCCAAGATCTTTAAAAATGGTTTCATTTCATTCTATAGCACTATAAACTCATTTTTAAATGGCAAAAAAAGGTATTAATTAGCATTCTTCCTTCCAATCTTTGGCTAGCTTGGACTCATCTCTTAAATCCCTGCTTAAAAAAATCTCTGTATCTAGAAAGACTTACTGAAATGTTCTAAAACCAGGACAAGAGTCCCTATTACCTGCTCCAACAGACAATATAATGCACTTTTCCTATCACAATTCAATGATTAGCATTCCAACCAACTTAATAGTCAACTGAGAATTACTTTTAACTACTCAGCCTACACATGATGGAGAAGACCAGATTTAACAAAGTTTTAATGCTTTGCACACAAACATGAAAGTATAGTAAACTGACTACAGGGTGTTATGTTTTTAGACCGTGGCGAGTTTTACTGTTGTCCGTTTTCCACAACTGAACTAAAAAAAATTTTTTTTCTAAAAAAGCCAGTTAAGTTCATGTGCTCCACTTCGGTGGCCTGGGGTTCACTGGTGCGGATCCCAGGCGCAGACCTACGCACCACTTACCAAGCCGTGCTGTGGCAGGCGTCCCACATAGAAAAGTAGAGGAAGATGGACAAGGATGTTAGCCCAGGGCCAATCTTCCTCAGCAAAAAGAGGAGGATTGGCAACAGATGTTAGCTCAGGGCTAATCTTCCTCACCAAAAAGAAAAAAAAAGGCAGTTGAAAGTTAGGCAGTTATGTTCTCATAACTACAACATAATTACAGGACTGTTTTACTGTTTGTCTTCTAACTTATCTGGGTACACATAAAATTCTAAAGCAGAATAAAAAGTAACTATTGTGGCAACAAGAAGACGTGATTTGGGAGACAAGCACTAATCCTAAATAAGTACATTATTACACAAATAAATATAACTATCATCTGTTGGTGATTACTTAAAATGCGGTATGGTGAGGAATGATGAGATTTGTGAAACAATGTGATAAATAGTCAAATTTGGAATAAAGTATGCAAAAGTAAACAACTTCGGATGATTTGTAATATAAAACTTAAGACTTTTCATTTGGCCTAAAGAAAAACAAATGCTATTTCATCTAAAATAAGCAACACCCTTGAGCAAATATCTAGTTAGATGGAAGCCTGTTTTCAATTCAATTCACCACATGCCTAATAGTAGTGTTTATATATAAAGAATGGATCCAGTGATCTAATAATGATTTCCTCTAAGTGTTTCTCATATTGCTGATGACCCATTAATGGATCACAAACAGCATTTGTAAAAAATGAAATGGAACAGGATATAAAATATCAGAATCCAACATATGTAGTAAGGGAAAGCATTTTTTCCTGAAACTTTTGATTCAGTTTGTGTGAGTGTGTGACAATGTAAACAAATTTCTAAGTATGGGCTGCAATAAAAAAAATGTGTGAACACTGCTCTTGGAGTACATGCTTCCTCCCCCAAAACACCACAAAAGTAGAAACTCTCTATCACAATTAGTCACAAAAATGAAAAGTGACCTTAACCCAGGTATAGGTTATAATAGTTTAAACTTGATTTCACAAGCTCTAAAATCAAACTGAGTTCAAATTCAGGTTCCATTACTGCCTCTGTGAATCTGGATATACGTATGTGCTTCTCTTTGGCATCTGTAAAATGAGAATAAATTATCTTCCAAGTTGTGGTAAAAATAAATAATACAGATAGTAAATTCTTAACATATGTTTTACCATTAACAGGATAAATTGAAGGTGTGATATATATATTAGAAACATAGCAAGAAATTTAACAGAAGGTATCTTTGGCATGTTATCTTTGATGTTTGGGGGGGACCTTTTCCATTTTGTATATTTCTATCCCCTATGAATTTTATAATGTATATATAACATACACATTTCTAATGTATATAACATTATTACCTTTATATTTAAAAATATCAATAGTAGGTATCTGGGCAGTAAGATTATAGTCCTCTGCTTTTATTTTATATTTCTCTGTATTTTATAAAAATATATTAGGTGTTTTTTAAAAGAAAACAGTCAACTACTTGCTCAAAAAAAGAATGAAAGAAAAAGAAATACAAAAGTGTGTGGTCCAGGGTTTAGGAACTAGCCCTTTTTCTGAAGAACTTGTGTGACAGACGCCTCTCACTAAATTCTCACACAACCGTAGTATATCATTTTTGCCCATGAGAAAACCGAGGCAACTGAGATGAGGTAAATTGCCTGTTAGACAACTAACAAATAGCAGTGTCCAGAACTTCCAAGCCTGTATTTCCTCTACCATCACATAATGCATCCAAATATTCTTCTCAAGTTGTTTCATATAGGGATATTTTGATCTACCCAATTAGACTGTAAATTCCTTAAAGGAAAAGTTTCACAAATTTCATTTACGTCTTCCATTAGCTTACTATACGGTATAAGATAGATCCTTAAATATTTGCTGAGTTACATTAAACTTCTTTTAGTCTCGAATGTCCTCATGGGACATATTCTCGTTGTAAAAAATGAAATAAACTAGCAAACAAACGACGAAACTACTCCAAGACTGCTCACATCTAACTTTATCCCTACACACTCGGAACTGAAAAAGTTTAAGTATACCCATATCCAGAGATTACAACTAAAGGAGTTTGGGAATGACAACAAGTATTACCGTGCAACACTGAAAAGAATGGATTCACACATGCCCCTACCACGCCCCCGTCACCCAGGCACTATCTGAAGAAAAGAACCTCTAGTCTTCCGGAGAGGTGCTGAAGAACCATAACCACGCCCCCATTTTGTTCCATCGTAATAAACTGCTTTCTTTCCCTATCCGGACCCCCGTCCCCAACACCAAAACCCTTAACAAACAATTCACAAGTCTCTGACCTGCAGCGAAGTGCAGCGGAGAAGACTTCCGGCCGGCCATGTCCTTAGCATTCACGTTTGCCGCGTCCACCAGCCTCTTTACCCGGGACACGTCCCCATTGCGACAGGCCTCCAACAGTTCCCGTAGGGCCCCGCTCACTGCTGGGACCCCTGGCCCAGGTCCCGCTGTCCCAGGCCCCAAGGTTGCTGTGGTGCTAACTCCGGCCGCCTCAGGGCTCTCCGCCAAGCTGGATCCAGGGGAGGATGGAGAGGAAGAGGAGGAAGAAGTCGGGGAAGAAGAGGACGACGGTGAATTGTTACTACCACCGCCGGCTGGGTTGGGAGCGACCCCGACGGCAGATGAAGCAGAAACCGCCGGGACCACGGGAGCAGCGGCGACGGTACAGATTGTGCTGGTGGTACTGCAACAGCTGGTACTGTCAACCGGGTCCGGGGATCGGGGCCTGTCGGGCGGATCCCGACTGCCATCCCCCTCCGGCAGCGCTAGGCCGTGCCGCGGGGAGGCGAAGGGGGCCAAGCCACCCGCCGTAGGGGAGGCTGGGGTGGTCCCAGGGGCCAGGCTGGGGCTGAGGGGCGGGGGAGGTGGCGGCGGCGGCGCCGAAGCCCCTGGGGCGGGCTGGAGCTGTTGTTGATGATGGTGGTGATGATGCTGAGAGCGACGCGACGCCGCCATCTTCGGACTCCCCCAGCACTGTCACTGCGGCAACGGCCCCACAGCCCGCCCTCACTTCCGACCGCTGGACCAATCAGCATCCAGCGCACGGGAAATGATGCTAGGCCGGGTGGGCGGGGCCAAAGAGAAGGAGGGAAGTATTGGGAGCTCAGAGAACGGCCACGGAAGGGGGCGTGGCTTTGTGACTGAGGGGCGGGCTTTGTGACGCCTTGGCGGGCCGGCTGGGGAGATTTGAAAGCTGGAACTAGCCTCTGCCCAAATGGGGAACTTCTGCGTTTCTCGCTTTCAGCTTGATTACCTTGCCCTGCTCTGTTCTGTTCCCAAGTCTCCTTCAGTCTTCCTTATCTTGCTCCAGAGCCAGCTACTGAGATGTAACTCAGTGCAAGAAGAGAAGGTATCGTTTATCATCTATCAAGGTCCTCGTCTGAAAAATGGAATGGTAACCTACCTCGCAGAATTGTTAGCGGAATGAAATAATCTAATATGTACAAAGCGCTGTAACCGTTAATAAAACGTAACTATATTTAGCCCATTTGTAATTTTTTTTAATGCAGTCTTTTTCCGCCCAGTTATTCCCTTGGTCTCTATGTCCCCCCTCTAAATTTTCTCACTCTATGTAGTTTGTTAATACTCCATTTTCAAATCGTGGTTCGGATTGCCAGGATTGGAATTCACCCTCTGCCATTTATTAGCTGTGTTAATTTGGGCAAGCTATTTACCCGCTCTGTGTCAGCTTCCCCTCGGCAAAATCGAATTAATAGTTCAATAATTAACTGTTAAAAGTTTGGTTTTTTTCCTATTCTATTATCTCTGTACTTTTATTTCTCTCCTTAAGCTTGACTCAAATAAGTATGAATGTTCCTTTCTTTTGAATCATTTTTAGCTGAACCTCTCTTCTCCATTCCTCTCACGCCACTTCTCTCCCCCTCCCAAGCTAAAATAAAAACCTGAGTGCTATTCATCACTTACCTTCAGATGCCATTCTTCAACAACTCCTTCTCTCTTTCCTCTGCCTGTATCTACTTTTTTTGTCTGCCATCAAGAGATGTTCAGTGCATGGGATAATCTCAGTAAGGTCTCCGTTTTCTGCCTCCTGTTAAATAAAGTAAACTCGGCATTGTGGAAGTTTAGACAAACAGCACTATTCCAATAGAGTGGGCACAGACAGAGATTCTGTGTCTTAAGAAAAATACAAGATTTAGATGGGCCAAGTAAAAATTTAGCATTGCAGAATACTGAACCAGCTGATAAATTGTTTCACATGTTCATTGTTAAATACAATTAGTGTGATGTTAATAGTCCCCTCTAAATAAATCAGTTTATTTAGGACTACCATCTAAATATCACGAGGTCAGGAACATCGGTAATATTATGAGTGACATTTATTGTCATCTAATCTGGGGTTACAGATTATAACTCTAACATTATCCATCTGTTTTATAAATTTGTGCTGTTGTTAATTCAGAAATTAACAAATATGTGACTGGGTAGGAAAACTCCATCACTGCAACTAAATCTGTCTACAACACACATCCTCCTGGTTTTGAATCTTAAATTAGTGCACAGCACAGGATAGCATTGAGGAGTGAGGGTAAATCAACAAGATACATTAAATGTCCATAACTCACCTTGTGCCACTTTGGCTATGGCCTTCTCCCTGAATGGGGAGGCATAAGGAATTATCCCACCTGGTCCCCTGATGGCCAGTTACTCATAAATCACAAGAAGAAGTAGTAATATTCACCCTAATTCAAAATGCATCTATTAAGTTTGTTTATCAGTACAAAATAAGAAAATTTCTGCTGGATACAGATTTTTAATGAATTGCCTTAAACTACTGTTGAAGTATGTCTGAAAGTGCATTTGGTCAGTTGAAAATTGCTTTTTTTCCCCTCCAGTGGAGAATAGTAAAATTACTTAACATTATTTATAAGGTTTAGGTTTATATAGATTAAAAATGTTGAACTCTAGGGCCAGCCCCATGGCGCAGCAGTTTAGGTCACGCTTTGGCAGCCTGGGGTTCGCGGGTTGGGATGCTGGGCGCCTGCTGCTGCACTGCTTGTCAGCCATGCCGTGGCGGCGTCCCATATAAATTAGAGGAAGATGGGCACGGATGTTAGCCCAGGGCCAGTCTTCCTCAGCAAAAGGAGGAGGATTGGCAACGGATGTTAGCTCAGGGCTGGTCTTCCTCACACACACAAAAAATGTTGAACTCTAAACATGAAAGGGCAGATATCATTTCCTAATCTTTCACAGCTAAACACAATTCCATGAAGGATGCACTCTACCCTTGTGAGAAGAATAACGCTTGGAGTAAAACAAACCTGGGCTTGAATACATCTCTGATGATTACTATTTGGCTAATCTTGGTAGATATGCTTCAACTCTGTTATTCTAAAATTCTGATCTTATTGTAGCATTGTTGTGAGGATTAAAAGACCTAGGTATTTTGTAAGCACTCCTTGAGTGTTAGTTTCATTCTCTTATGTGGCATACATAAAGTGTTAATAGGAACTCCTAGCCACTATTGATAGATTTCTCATAACTTCCTTTATGACAAAGATAGTGACTGGGAATAAATAGCCACCATTTTGCTTGTAACAGGAATCTTATGCAAAGACAGATCGGGTTTAATTGTTTTCTCATCTGAAAATCCAAGATTCTATACTGGACCTGACTATGTCCAAGAATTGTTGTTGAGGATCATAGTTGTGTAGCCTCTTATCATTTTCAGGAATGTTTTCAGAAAAACCATGTCCACGTGGTATAAAAACGTGAGCACATAGCACTCTCTTGAGTCATATTGTTGACATAAAAGAAAGAGCCACCAACTCAAAGGCTGCTCACCATCTGGACTGTCTTGTGTTTGTTTTTTTCCCCATGGAGATCATATGGACGCACTTTGTAAGTTACACAATCATAAACTTGTGCAGTCTCCATATTTCAGTTAGACTTGATGTGGTTATTCTATCTGTATACTTCTCTTTGATCTGCCCCAGATCCAAGTTCACCAGTAGTATCTTGGATCTACTAAGTCCGCTTATTCTTTGTTGCTTTGTGCAATGCCTCTGCAAATTCAAAAGCACAAGGCTAGAGCTATAGTTTGACTGAGGCATTGCCATTTTCTCACCTTGACCTTAGAAGATAATAAGTTATGCTTCTGTCGGAAATGCACTTGGTGCCAAGGGCCCAGATTTCTCTATGAAGGTATTACTAAGCTAAGAGAAATTTTAGCCGAAGTTCCATCCAAAAACCCAGGATAATCTTTTCTTGTAAAGCCATAGGTAGGCAATAATTCCGACAGCTGCAATCATGCTAACCACATTGTATCAGAAAAAGTTTTATTAAAAGAAAAAGAAAAACAACTTACCACAAGGCAGGAAAATTACAGTAGTTTAAAAATCTCCTATGTATTAGTTTATTAGCATCCCCCCATTGAAATTTTAGTTGCTTTATAAAATACCTCTTACACAGCAGAGTCATCTGGGTGCTGCTCCCAAGATATCTGTATTCTGCCCTCTGACAATTTGGATTTTTTTTCTGGTAGGGTCTGTACACTTGGGAGTAGTCAGTTCAACATGAAGTGTTAGTTCCAGGAAAGGAGGCAATATAATATAGACGTTAAGAATGTGGATTCTGCATTAAGACTTCTTGGATATGAATCCTAGCTTTGTCGCTAACTCGCTGTGTGTGATTAAAGGATGCCACATCTTACATTTTAACAGGGATAAATAAAAACCTATTTGCTGTACTTAAAAATGGTAAACAAGCTTTCCCACCAAAAAACATTCTTTTCCTTGTATTTTTTCCAAAATTAATTAAAATCATACACGTATATCCCATTAAGGATTAGCATATAGCTTCCTCACTCAAAAGAGATAAACATCTACTCCCCCAAAGTCATAAACAAGTTAGAAAAATTCCAAAAGTTCTGGAATGTATTGATAAGGAATGGTGTAACTAGCCAACAATGCATCTGTAATGATGTGATGGCTTATGTAACTGTAGGTGTAGCCAATCAGAATAGGGCTGATGTAACTGCAAACCAATAGATTGTGAGGCACACCCAGGGTGCTCAGCCTCCCCCATCAGAACATGGGGCCAGGCCACCAAGCCACGATGAACGTTGATCCCTGTGACTGAGGGGTTGCAGACTACCATGTTCTGACCATGAGGCAACTTCTACCCCTGGTGAAGACTGGAGTAAAGACCTCTGGCAGCAGAGACCACCAGACCTACTGGCCGGGAATAAGTGGCAGTCAAGGTATTGAAAGACACTAGTCAATCCCCAAACGTGGAACGTGCCACCCATCTGCTACCTCCTCTTGCTTGCTTGCGGTTGTTGCTTGGCCTGTTGAAGGAAATAAATGAGTGAAAGCTGTTTGAGCTAAGTGCTATTTCTGTGCAACTTCTCTTGGTATTGCCTACTCCTTTACATCTTGTCTTTGTTTTGATGTTGTTGCTGAGAATAAAACAATGAGTAATCCAGGAGAAGTCATTTAACCTCTCTAAACCCTTCTGCAAGGTGGTGTTGTGAGAAATAAATGAGTTAATATGCGCCAAGTGCTTCGAACAGCTTCTGGCACATGATAAATGCTACCTAAGTGTCAGCCATTATTGCTATCACGAAATGGGGAAGGCCTCTGGCCTGGGATGGCAAAGGTTACAGGGAGACTAGACTAATTTTGCCTGCCCAATAACAAGTAGGTTCCTTTTCACCCAATAATGTTGATATTCAACCTCTCACATCTGCTTCTTCTTTTGCTTTATAGTGTCTTAAAAGAAGGTCTAATGAACTTAGAAACTTAAAGGGCCTCTTATATTTTGGGGAAACGCAAATAGTCTCTTCCCACTGTCATCACAGTGTGTGGGAGCTGGAGACTCTGCAAAGGAGGGCGCCCCAGCCTGGAAGTATGCAGGTTTCTCCGTCAAAAGATTCTGCCCCACAGTGCTGAGAGACCACTGTAGCTGTTATGTGGGAGACCACCATTGCTCCAAGACTACCTGAAGAGAAACCAACACAGCCACAGTTCCAGAGGTCCCTGAGATCCAGGATGTTTGCAGAAGAAATCTCCCACAGAAGATGAGCTTACCACCATAAATCATCAAGTATGTGAGAAGGGCCAACAGTGTGAGAGAAAAGAAGCAAACCAACAAATGAAAGGCCGTATATCAGAGAAAACGTAATAGAGCAATCCAAAATTTATTTTATATCTATATTTGGGGCTTGTGTCCTAATCCCTGGAATCTGTGAATCCCATATCCTAATCCCCAGAATCTGTGAATATGTTACCTTACATGGCAAAGTGGTTTTAAGGTTGCAGGTCGAATTAAGATTGCTAATCAACTGACCTTAAAATAGGGAGATTCCTGGATTATGTGGCTGGGCCTAATGTAATCACAAGTGTACTGTACCTAAAAATGCAAAAGGGAGGCAGGAAAAGAGATTGTGGGGATGCAATGTGAGAAGGATTCAACTAGCCGTAGCTGGCTTTGAAGATGGAGGGAGGGAACCACGAGCCAAGGAATGTGAGCAGCCTCCAGAAGGTGAAAAAGGTAAGGAAACAAATTCTCCCTTAGAGTTGCCAGGAAAGAATGCAGCCCTGCCAACATCTTGGTTTGGGCCCACTAAGACCCGTGCCAGATTTATGACCAGCAGAAATATAAAATAATAAATTTGTGTTGCTTTAAGCAACTAAATTTGTGATAATTAGTTACAGCAGCAATAGAAAACAAATAGAGGGCTTCTTTGGAAAATCAGAAGATATGAAGCCCCCAGCCTGTTTTTTCACATGACAATAGGCTGAAGTGGCCTAGTTGCTGCCACTTGGTATGCTAGAGGACAGTTATTCTCCACTATTCCTTTTGTTAATTTACATCTAGTGGCTTTACTTCATTAAGGACCTGGCCACGGTAGGCACAGGAGTGTTTTCTATGTGTCAGGTGCCATTCCAGGCAGAGATTACCAAAGTGAATTAGACCTGACCCTAAATGTTGAGTGTTTACGGTCTATATAGTACTATATATAAGTCTTAAGTGCCTTATCTACATTAATTCATTTAAGCTTCCCAATAACTATGAGGTAGGTACTTTTATTAAGTGCATTGCACAGTTACTTGCCCAAAGTCACATGATTATTAAGTGTGGGGCCGCAATTTGATCTACAGTATTTTGGCTCTGGTGTCTGGGCTTTTAACACCTACCTTATACTGCCTTCTATAATAACTCCAGCACATTTGCTTGAATGCAGGAGTGGAATTAATGCCTGTGCTCACAGTGAGACCCAGGTCTCTAGAGCTTCACATTTGCCCTGACTGCAGAGATACTAATTCTCTTCACAGGTAAGGTAACTCCCTGTAGCGCCAGTGTTTTTTACTGGAAATGGCTTCTAGGAAATGGCAGTGCTTTAAGGAGGCATAGAAAGTAGCCAGACAAGTGGGTGAAGGAAGAACAAGAGGATCCTCCCCTCTTCTTTTCTACGTGTGTATGCACTTCCTGGGTGATTCTGTCCATACCCATGATGCTACTAACACTTGTTGGGTAGTCACTTTTTATTGAGACATTTAAGGTATATCAGGTCAGTTTTAGTCATCATTAAGCTCAACCACAACGAATGAAGCAGATTGTATATCACTATGCAGTTAACCAAATTCTTTAATGTCGTCTATCCCTCCAACTCGTCATTCATCAAATATTTGTTGAGTGCCTATCAAGTGCCAGGCACAATTCTACATTCCGAGGGTACAGCCATGAACAAAACAAAAATTCTTGCTCTCATGAAACTTATATATCCACCTAAGAGAAATAGACAATAAACAAGTAGGTAAAATCTATGATCGGTCAGATGGTGATAAATAATGCTCTGGAAAAAATAAGAGCAGGGAAAAACAGGACAATGGTGATAAGGGCTGTAATTTTAAATGTGATGATTAGGCAAGGTCTCACCACAAAGGCAACATCTGAGCAAAGACCTGAATGAGGTGAAGGAGCAAGCATGGGTCTATCTGGGGGAAGAATGTTCCAGGGAGAGGGAACAACAAATATGAAGGCCCTGGGGCAGGAGATAGTTGGCATATTCAAGGAACACTAACAAATTTCATGCAGTTGAAGCAGAGTGAATGAGGAGGTGAGAAGAAATAGGGTCAAAAAATAACAGAAGATCAGACTGCAGAGGGCTTTAAAATCATAGTAGGGCTGTACTATAAGTGAGTTGGGGGCTGTGGAGAGTTTGGAGCAGAAGAATGGCCTACATTTTTAAAAGCTTGCTCTAGCTGCTGTATTGAAAACAGATTCTAGGGAGGAAGAGGCTATTAAAATGTAAGAGATGATGGTGACAAGAAAAAGAGAAGAAGTAAGAATGACTCCAAGGATTTACCTGAGCACCTAGAAGGAAAGAGTTGGCATTTATTACATGGGGGACAGTTTAGGGAGAAGATCAGGACTTTGGTTTTGGGCACGTTAAGTTGTAAGTTACTGTTAGACATTTCACGTGTAGACAGTTGGGTATATGAATCTGCAGTTCAGGAGAGAGGTCAGAGTGAAGATATAAATTGGGGAGTCATCAGCATATAGACAATTTTTAAAACCATAAAACTAGATGAGGTCACCAAATGAATCACTACAGCTAGAGAAGAAGTCCAAGGACTGAGCCTTGAGGCATTATAATTCCACAGCTGGGAAGGAGCAGCAAATGGAGTAAGAGTAAAACTAGTAGAAAGTAGTATTCTGGAAACCAATGAAGAAAGTGATGCAAGGAGGAGCATACTAAGTTAAATCATACACCCCAATCTTCACCCATCCCTGTATCCATGCTCTTTGCCATATGACTTTGCAAGTACTCTCCCTTAAGGTAGAGCATATTTACTGGCCCTTTGATTTTGAGCTCAAAGGCATGATTTTCTTTAGCCAATAGAATTTTGGTGGGAATGCAAGTGCCAGTTCTGATTCCAGACCTTAGAGGCGCCCTGTGTTTCCACTTGCCCACTTGAAGTATATCATCAACATGAAAGAAACATGACCTAGTTGACACACTGGTCCAAGAAAGATTGGAGTTGTGGAGCAGACCTGAACCCATCCTGCTGCTTGGGGACTAGCCCAGTTGAGCCCAACCTAGATCAGAAGACCTTCATGTGACCCATGGATGAATAAGCAAAACAACTGTTTTAAGCTACTGAGTTAGAAGTGGTTTTTCACCCAGCACTGTTGTAGCAATAGTTGACTGAAAACAAGGATAACAAGGAAATGGTAAACTGTGTCAAATATGACTGACAGGACAAGTAAGATCAGGACTGAGAACTGATCTTGGATTGAACAATGTGGAGGTTACTGGTGACCCTGAAGAGCAGTTCTATTGAGATGGTGAGGTGATAACTTGAATGATGTAGGTTCAATAGAGTGTAGGAAAACAAGGATTGAAGAAAAATAATAGAGGCAATTTTTTAAAATAAACTTTAGTGCAAAGGGAAGGAGAGGAATAAAGTAGCAACTGGAGTCAAGAGAGATATCAAGAGAAAGGGCATTTTTAATGGATGTTCTTTTATTTTCTAATTTTGTTTTCTACTTTATCATTTTTATTAATGAATAGATACTATTTATTTCATTTTTTATAGAATGTTTGCAAATGTTTTCAGATTTTCCATTAAAGTAGTTGAAATATCATTGTGACTTCATCTACCCAATTTCAAACATTTAGAACGTCATAATTTGCCAGCATCCTCTTTTTTTATAATAGCTCTGTTGAGACACATTTTACATACATCAAAATATGTATAATATGTAAAATATGTATAAAGTAAGTATATACAGTAAAGTATACATGCCAGTGGTCTTTAGTATATTCAGAGTTGTGTAACCATTGCCACAATCAATTTTAGAAATTTCAGGCACCCCAAAAAGAAACCTCATACCCATTAGCAGTCACTTAAGAGAGAGGGATTTTTAAGATGGGGAAAGTAAAAGCATATTTTTATGCTGATGAGAAGAAACTAGCTGAGTGGGGGAAACTCATGATGCAGAAGATAGAGAGGAGAAAAGCTGGGGCAATGTGTCCTTAGGTAGGTAAAGGTGGTGAGATCCAGAGGACAATCACTGACCGTTCATCCTTAGTATCAAGGGAAAAGGCAGAGTATATGGTCACAGATGCAATAAATGGCTAAATGGTGGGAAATTGAGAGAGACTCTTGATTGCTTCTACTTTCTCAGTGAAATGGAAAGCAGAAAAAGAGAGACTGTCTTTCTTTGTTTCTCCCTGCATCTCTGGCCCAAGTTGGGTCACATACCCACTTCTAAATTAATTCCTGTTGCCAGGATAATTCCATGCACTGGTTGACTTGGGCTTGTGTTCCTAAATCAACCAACTCTAAGGTAGTTGGGCTTAAACTAATCATGACCCACTCCAGGGATCAACTCCCCAAGTTACATGGCTAATGTTTAATGGGGGAAGGTAGAATGGATTCTAGAGAGTCAAAAAATGCCCTCCTCACTTTCCACAATCACAATTCATAGCACAGGCTGACCTCAAAACCCTAAGCAGAATGTATGGGTTTCCTATTGCTGCTGTAACAAATTACCACAAACTTAGTGGCTTAAAGCAATACAAATTTATTCCCTTACTGTTCTGGGGTCAGAAGATTGCAGTCAGTTTCACCAAGCCAAAGTCAAAGTGTTGACAGTGTTGGTTTCTTCTGGGGGCTGTGAGGGGAGAATCTGTTTCCCTGACTTTTTTAGCTTCTAGTTAGCTGCTTATATTTGCTTCACTCCAATCTCTGTTTCCATCATCACATCACCTTCTGTCTGACTCTGACTCCTCTTGCTTCATGCTTAAAAAGACCATTGTGATTATATCAGACTCATTCAGATAATCCAGGATAATCTCCCTATCTCAAAATCCTTAATCACATCTACAAAGTCCTTTTTGCCAATTAGGTAGTATTCATGGGTTCTGGATTTAGGATGTGGAAATATTTGGGGAACTATTATTCAGCCTGCTACAATGAGAATGCCCAAGTGCCCCTTTTATGAAGAGGAGAGAGAGGCCTACCCTAAGGGGCAGACTTGGGTTAGTTTACCACATGGAAAGAGAAGGAGGAGACAAAGCACCATATTAAGCCAGAGAATGGTAATAGGGTCGGGACTGTCCTACCTCAGGGGCATGTCAACTCCCTAACTTCATGTGATAATTTAGTCCACAGAGATCTTGATCACATGTCTCTTCCACAAGACATCTGACTGGTCTATCACATTGATGATAGCATGCTGATTGGAGCTAGTGAACAAGAATTAGCAACTACTGTATACTTATTAGTAAGACATTTGCGTGTCAGAAGGTAGGAAATCTGACAAACATTCAGAGGCCTTCTACCTCAGTGAAATCTCTAGGGGTCCGATAGTATGGGGCATGTCGAGATATCACTTCTAAGTTGAAAGATAAGTTGTTGCATTTGGCCCTTTCTACAATCAAAATACAGGCACAATGCTTAATGGGCCTCTTTGCATTTTGGAGGCAACATATTCCTCACAGTTTGTGACTCCAGGCTGTTTGTTGGGTGACCCAAAGAGCTGCTAGTTTTAAACTGAGTCCAGAACAAGAGAAGGTTCTGCAGCTGATTCAGGATGTTGTGCTGGCTGCTCTTCCATTTGAGCCATATGACCCAGCAGATCCAATGGTGCTTGAAGTGTCAGTGGCAGATAGGGTTGCTGTTTGGAGCCTTTGGCGGGCCCCTACATGTGAATCACAGCACAGACCCTTAGGATTTTGGAGCAAAGTGCTGCCATCCTATGCAGATAACAGCTCTCCTTTTAGACACTTGCTTGCTACTGGGTCTTAGTAGAGGCTGAATGCTTACCCATGGCTCACCAAGTTACCATGTGTCTGGGCTGCCCATCATGAACTGGATGCTGTCTGAACCAAGCCATAAAGTTGGCTGTGCACAGCACACTCCATCATCAGATGGAAGTAGTAAATATGAGATTGGGCTTCAGCAGGCCCTGAAGGCACAAGTAAGTTACACGAGGAAGTGGCCCACATGCACATGGCTCCCACTCCTCCTGCATTACCTTCTGTCTCCCAGCCCGTATTTGTGGCCTCATGAGGAGTTCCCTAATATCAGTTGACTGAGGAAGAGGAAATTTGCACCTGGTTTACGGATGGTTCTGCACAATATGCCAGCACCATCAGAAGGTGCACAGCTGTAGCCCTAGAGCCCCTTCTTGGGACATCCCTGAAGAACAGTGGTGAAGGAAAAATCCTCCCATTAAGCAGACCTTTGAGCAATGCACCTGGTTGTTCATTTTGCTTTGAAGGGGAAAGAGCCAGAAGTTCAATTATATACCAGCTCATGAACTGTGGCCAATGGTTTGGCTGGATAGTTAGGGACTTGGAGGGAATGTGAGGAAAATTAGTGACAAATAAGTTGAGGAAAGAGATATATAGATAGACCTCTCTAAATGGACAAAAAAAGTGAAGACAGTTGTGTCCCATGTGAATGCTCACCAAAGGGTGAGGAGGATTTTAATAATCGAGTGGCTAGGATGACCCATTCTGTAGATACCAGTCAGCCACTCCTGTCATCACCCAATGGGCTCATGAACAAAGTGGCCATGGTGGCAGGCGTCAAAGTTAGGCCTGGGCTCGGCAACATGGACTTCTACTCACCAATGCTGACCTGGCTACAGTCACTGCTGAGTGTCCAATCTGTCAGCATCAGACACCTAAACCAAGTCCCAAAATATGGCACCATTCTCTGGGGTGCTCAGCCAGCTACCCGGTGGCAGGTTGATTACATTGGACCATTTCCATCATGGAATGAGCAGTGTTTTGTTCTCACTAGAATAGACACTTATGCTGGATATGGATTTGCCTTTCCTGTATGCAATGCTTCTGCCAAAACTACCATCTGTGGACTTACAGAATGCCTTATCCACTGTCATGGTATAAGCATTGTAAGAAGCATGGAATTCACTGGTCTTACCATGTTCCCCATCACCCTGAAACAGGTGGCTTGATAGAACAGTGGAATGTCCTTTTGAAGTGACTCAGGTATGACACAACCTAGATGACAATCTTGTAGGGCTGAGGCATTGTCCTCCAGGAGGCTGTATATATTCTAATTCAGCATCCAATATATAGTGCTGTTTCTCCTGTAGTCAAGATTCATGAGTTCAGGAATCAAGGGCTGGAAATTGACGTGGTACCACTGACTATTACCCTAAGTGACCCGCCAGCAAAATTTTTGCATCCTGTCCCGGGGACTTTATGCCCTAGTAGTCTGAAAGTCTTAGTTCCAGAGAAAGGAATGCTTCCACCAGGAGATGCATTAATGATTTCATTGAACTGGAAGTTAAAATTGCCACCCAGCCACTTTGGGCTCCTCGTGCCTCTGAATTAGGAGGGAAAGAAAGGGAGTTACTGTGCTGGTTGGGGTGATTGATCCTGATTGCCAAGGGGAAATTGGGCTGCTACTATGAAATGGAGATAAGGAAGAGTATTTCTGAAGCCTATGAGACCCCTTAGGGAATCTCTTAGTACTACCATGCCCTGTGGTTAAAGTCAATGGAAAAATACAACAGCCCAATTTACACAAGACTACTAATGGCCCAGACCTTTCAGAAATGAAAGTTTGGTCAGTATGACCAAAGCTCAGTATGACCAAGCTCAGTATGACCAACTGAGATGCTTGCACTGGGTAATGGAAATATGAAATGGGTAATGGAAGAACGTAGTTATAAATACCAGCTACAACCATTTGATCAGCTATAGAAATTAGGACTGTAAATGTTATGAGTATTTCTCCCTTATTTTGTTATAAATATATATATATATGTTTTCTTCCCTCTCTTATCCCCTTAACATGTAACATAAGATGTGTTAATAACACATGTTAGTACATGTATTAATACATTAATAAAAGTTTAAGTTATCAAGGAGAAGAGTCATGCAAGGACTTTGCAGCCTCTTCTGAGGAAAAGTTTAGCCCCATTCCCAGTTGTATGCAATACAGGCTGAAGGATGACTTTCTCCTTGTCTGTATTTGGAGATTAACTATGGTTTAAGGAGAGGTGTATGGGTGCCAAGTTGTCGAGGTGACTGTGATGGTTAGTTTTACTTGTCCACTTGGCTGGCCTATGGTACCCAGTTCTTTGATCAAAAAATAATCCAGTGTCGCTATGAAGATATTTTGTATATGTTTTTAACATCTACAATCAGTTGACTTTAAGTAAAGGAGATTTTCTTCCATAATGTGGGTGAGTCTCATCCAATCAGTTGAAAGTCTTCTAAAGCAGGCTCAAGCTGGGTGAGGGGGCAGTTTTCACTTTCAAACTAGTTCCATTTTTTATTATTTTACTATTCTGTTCATGTGAACTATGAAAAGGAGACTATTATTTTAATTTTACTCCAAAAAGACATCATGATTTGTTTGCTTAATAACATCTTTTTGATAAATAAATTTTAAAAGTTCTTGAATATTATCCTTGTTACACATTTGTACCCCTATAATCTAAGGGGAGACGGGGCTATTTAATCTTATCTGTCATTTCATTTTTGAGAACATAGGACCTAAGCCTGTTCAGAATTGATTTCTCTATTACCACCACCTCCACTACACAGCTTATTCTAGGCTTTTCCAATTTGCCCAGGTAAGCCTTGGTACTGAATGGGGTTCCACAGTGGGTAAGTGTTCCACTCATTTTTTCAAGAGGCTTAGCTTTCTCCTATCCCATGCTTCCCTCTACACCTTCCTGATACTCAGACTATACAAACTATACATGCACAGCTGACTTTGAGTAGGGATAATTATGAGTATCACAGAGGAGTGGACAGCTCTTGTGCATAAAGGCACAGGAAAGGAAGTTGGCCACCTCTCCAGTTTCCTGCTGCACCCTCCGTCTCTCAGAGACCCTGAGTCTGGCTCAGTGTCAGGAAGGAAATGGGTTCTAGTGGAATCTAGTCCCAAGTGAGATCAGCATATCTCTGTCCTCTCGATCCTGGGACCTACCATGCTGGCCTGAACTTCCGCACTATGAAGAATGAGTTCTTTCTCTAGCAATACACTTTGAGTTCTTCCTTCAAATTGTTCTGCCGAAATCTGGGCTGAGTTAAAGTACATGTGACCAGAACTGATGTTGCTACAGTGGGGCTTCTGTCTCTGACAAGAGATTCTGTCCTTTCAAAACTTCAGAGTTCCATAAAGAGACTTAAAGATAAATTTTTACACTCCTTTCTTTCATCTCTTATTTGACAATTCTGCATCTATTTCTGTAAATCCTTTTATGCTTAAGGCCAAAGACCTCAAGATGATTTGGATTTCTCATTTGGGTTCTGGGGTTGGTGGTCAGTCCGTGGTAAATCTCACATAACGGACCCAGATTCTAAAGAATCCGACAGAAGCAGGGCTGATGTTCAGCAGAAAAGCAGAAGTAAGGCTGCATCGATTGTTGTCAACTGACGTCTATCTGACTGGTTGGTGGCTGGGACATACAGATTGTTAAATATTTTGAATATTACCCCTGAATATGGGTCTTCAAATGCAGAGGGTTGCAAATTTATACAACTCTACTGTGTTAAAAAGCTTCATGGGATCACACCTTCAATAATAGTAGTTCTGTTATTTTGTACAACACAGAAAACATCATAGACATCCAATAAACACGAATCAGCCAGTTACGTGCACTGTGTATTCATGAAGTACCATTATTGATTACCAAGAGCTCATTACAAATGGCAAGTGGTATTAATGGCATTACAATCATTGGGGGAGCTGCCCCATGGGTGCCCGGGGCCCCTGTGCTTCTAAAGGCAGATAGAATGCAGCGTAGTTGTTTGCACTCTGTAAGCAGAGTGCCCAGAATCATACCACAGTCTCCTTTGGGAGAGCTCCCTGCCAACCCAAGGGCACCCAAGAAGTTCTCTTGAACACTAGTGATCCACATCTTCATGGAGTCTTATCTCAGAACCTAACTTGGACAGAATGTTTGAACATCAGCTGGCAGGTACAGCATTGTCATTTGGATTTATATCTCAAGTGTACTTACACTTCATAAGGAGATCTCTTCCATTATCACAGAATTTTTTTTATTGAACTCCCTTTCTAGTTTTTCAGAAAAGAGCAGAAAAAGAAAATGGATAAAATGTGACTAATGTGGGTAATTATCTTTACAATTCTCGCCAATACAGTGCTCTCAGATTCTTTTTATCATTTTTCTTTTGGCCATCTGAGAAACAAATCTCTTTGGAAATTTGAAGTAATTGAAAATCTTTAGACTTCAGCCAATCTTTTCTAAAGAGCAATAAGCATCATTATAGCTTTTCTCAAGCACAAAAAAGCTGCTCAACTTTAATTATACAACGCTTTTATTGATTTGGCTGACTTAATATCTTAAGCCTTGATTAACATTGGAAAGTTATAATTATCACTATTCAGGCTTGGAGAGGTGGAGGGGACCCAAAGAGGTCAGGTACCAAGGGTAGCCATCGTTAGAGGAGGAGTACACTCCAAAGTGACAGACACGTGGATTAAGATAGGGAACCCAGTGGCTCTTGGTAGCTATTGAGAATACTCAGAGTTCTTATTGATCATGTGAACTCAAAGCAGATATAAATAATCAGAAAGAGTTTACTAAAAGAACTTCTTTCAAAGGTGCCGTACAATTGTATAATAAGAATGATATCAATAGCATCCATTTGTCAAGTACTTACTGGAATGCTTCTCAAAGTGTCCCTAACAAATGCAGCCTATAGAGCCTCTTTGGAAGCCCTTTATAGTCCTCCACCTTCAGTCTGTCTGACTTGAAAGTCTGTGTTCTCCCTATTTTATTTCCTATTTTACTTTCTTTAGAATACCTGGCTTCTCGATTGCTGGAGGTATTCAGCTATTACTGAATCAGCTGCACAGACTCTTTTCCTATTATGATTTATTACAAGTAAGTGCCACAGGAAACAAGTGTAAGAGGATAGTTTTAAAAAATACCTTGCTGACAACCACATCTCACTATTATTTCCTTTTGTAACCCAAGAATCTTGGCCTTACCCATCAACGACAATGAAATAGAGCCACATATTTATACCCACATTTATACCCTTTCACTTGCCAAATGATTAACAAGTCCAGACTTTTCCTAGGTTTTTCCTCTCTAAATATTCTTTAGAAATCCCAGGGTTGCTTATGCCTGTTAATGAATCCGCTCTTCCTGCCCGCTGCTGCCTGCTGGAAGAGTGAGAACTCGTAAATATTAAGATCGGACTACACTGTCCTTTGAAAAAGCCTGGTCTGTTTGTCTTGGATGTCTTCAGCTGTGTGGCCTTGCTGAAGTCACTACGCCTGCTGCAGCCAAGCCGTGGCAGCTCTACAAATGTAGTCCCTGGTTGGGAATCACCACCTGCTGATGGGCCCACCTGAGTATAATAAAATAAAAGTGGGAAGACACATGAGGATGTTTACAGAAACTCTCAGCTGTTTTCCCTCTTGACATATTTCCATAATAATATTCTAAAAAGTCATTAGTGCAGGAAGAGGCAAATATCATAAGGGTCTTTATTTTGTAGTTTTGGTGGCTTTGTTCCATTCATGGTACAGTTTTTCTAAATAAAATAGAAATTATAATATTCACTGAAAAGACACGGGATGTTAGAACTGGAAGTAATTTTAGACATAATGTTGCCCAAACTCCTAATTTTATAGCTGAGAAAATAGAGTTTGCCATTATGTCGTATAGCAGTGGTCCAGGGCTTGAGCTCAGGCATTAGGAGACCAGTCCAGAAACCATCTCCCAACATCTCAAGCCAATGCTTCCTTGAAGACAGAATTGAAGAGTGCTTCATGCTGTGAGTTACCCCATCGTTAAACCAGCTTGACTTTCCAAAATTCAGATTTTGAAGTGGGATGGAGTGATGTTGGAATGGAGAGGAGAGGAGAGGCACTCTGGTTCTTTGGAAGGTTGATAGTGGTGCCTTAGGTCCACTTTCTCAGAGTGGATGAAAACTTCTTCAGAGCATTGGCTCTGCTTTCAGCAATCATGCCGCTGTATTCATATGATGGTTCACAGTTGCCAAGCATGTGCACACGCATTTTTCTGCTTGATAATTACAACTCTGAGAGGTTGATCATTTAGCTACCCCTAATTTGCAGAAAAGAACCTGAAGCTGAAGAAGGTAAACTGACTTGTTCTAGGTTTTTCAGATTGTATATAATAGAGGTGGCCCCAAATTCGAATGTTTTGGTTCAGAGTGTGGTATTCTTTCCAACAGAAAGAGGCGCACCTTCCTTGACGGCCATATTTGCCCATCAACTTCCAGTTTGATCTCAGATCAACCACTTCCTTTGCTCTGCACTGTACCACATGGGATATTTCCCAGGCTCCCTTGCTCCTTGGCCCCCTGGTGGGTTCAGTCAATGGGAGACACTTATGAGGGGAAGGAGGAAGGGAGAAGCCAGGATAATTCTCCACCTCTCTCAGCTTCCTGTGGCATCTCTGGGCAGTGGCCTCCATGGCTCTGTCTCCTGCCAGACAGCCCCTTCTTTTTTTTTTTTTACCATTTTTTTAATTCATGTCTTAATAGTTTATAACACTGTGGGGTTTTAGTTGTACATTTTTGTTTGTCCGTCACCTTGTGGATGTAACCCTTCACCCCTTGTGCCCCCCCACCCCCCTTCCCCTTGGTAAGCACCAATCAGTTCTCTCTGTCCATGTGTTCACTTATATTCCATATATGAGTGAGTTCATGCAGTGTCTGTCCTTCTCTCTCTGGCTTATTTCACTTAACATAATACCCTCTAGGTCCTTCCATATTGTTGCAAATGGGACAATTGTGTCTTTTCTTATGGCTGAGTAGTATTCCATTGTATGTATATACCACATCTTCTTTAACCAATCATCAGTCGAGGGACACTTGGGTTGCTTCCACTTCTTGGCTATAGTGAATAATGCTGCAATGAACATAGGGGTGCATATGTCTCTTGTGATGGTTGATTTCATGTCCATTGGGTAGATGCCCAAGAGTGGGATTGCTGGATCATACGGTATTTCTATTTTTAATTTTTTGAGGACTCTCCATACTGTTTTCCATAGAGGCTGCACCAGTTTGCATTCCCACCAGCAGTGAATGAGGGTCCCCATTTCTCCACAACCTCTCCAGCATTTGTTGTTATTTGTCTTTGTGATTATAGCCATTCTAATGGGTGTAAGGTGATATCCTAGTGTAGTTTTGATTTGCATTTCCCTGATGATTAGTGATGTTGAACATCTTTTCATGTGTCTATTGGCCATCTGTATCTCTTCCTTGGAGAAATGTCTGTTCATATCCTCTGCCCATTTTTTGATCGGGTTGTTTGTTTTTTTGTTGCTCAGTTTGTATGAGATTTTTATATATTACTGAGATTAATCCCTTGTCAGACAAACGATTTGCAAATATTTTCTCCCAGCTGGTGGGTTGTTTATTCATTTTGATCCTGGTTTCATTTGCCTTGTAGAAGCTCTTTAGTCTGATGAGGTCCCACTTGTTTATTTTTTCTTTTGTTTCCCTTGTCCGAGTGGACATGGAATCTGAGAGGATCCCTTTATGTCCAATCTCAATTAGTGTACTGCCTATATTTTCTTCCAGGAGTTTTATAGTTTCAGGTCTCACTTTCAGGTCTTTGATCCATTTTGAATTGATTTTTGTATATGGCGATAGGAGATGGTCTACTTTCATTCTTTTGCATGTTGCTGTCCAATTTTCCCAGCACCATTTATTGAAGAGACTTCCGTCTCTCCATTGTATATTCTTTGCTCCTTTGTTGAAGATTAGCTGTCCATAGGTGTGTGGTTTTATTTCTGGGCTTTCAATTCTGTTCCATTGATCTGTGTGTCTATTCTTGTACCAGTACCATGCTGTTTTGATTACTGTAGCTTTACAGTATATTTTGAAATCAGGGATTGTGATGCCTCCAGCTTTGTTCTTTTTTTTCAGAATTGCTTTAGCTATTCGGGCTCTTTTGTTGCCCCATACGAATTTCAGTAGTTTTTGTTCTATTACCGTGAAGAATGACATTGGGATTCTGATTGGGATTGCATTGAATCTGTAGATTGCTTTAGGTAGAATGGACATTTTAACTATATTTATTCTTCCAATCCATGTACATGGAATATTTTTCCATTTCTTTATGTCCTCCTCGATTTCTTTCAATAGTGTCTTATAGTTTTCATTGTATAGGTCTTTTACCTCCTTGGTTAAATTTATTCCCAGATATTTTATTCTCTTTGTTGCAATTGTAAATGGGATTGTCTTTTTGAGTTCTCTTTCTGTTGTTTCATCGTTAGGGTATAGAAATGCAATTGATTTTTGTAAGTTGATTTTATACCCTGCCACTTTACTGTAGTTGTTGATTGTTTCTAGTAGTTTTCCGATGGAATTTTTTGGGTTTTCTATGTATAAGATCATGTCGTCTGCAAATAGTGAGAGTTTCACTTCTTCATTGCCTATTTGGAGTCCTTTTATTCCTTTTTCTTGCCTAATTGCTCTGGCCAGAACTTCCAGTACTATGTTGAATAAGAGCGGTGAGAGTGGGCACCCTTGTCTTGTTCCTGTCCTCAAAGGAATGGCTTTCAGTTTTTCCCCGTTGAGTAGGATGTTTGCTGTAGGTTTGTCATATATGGCCCTTATTATGTTGAGGTACTTTCCTTCTATACCCATTTTGTTGAGAGTTTTTATCATAAATGGATGCTGGATCTTGTCGAATGCCTTCTCTGCATCGATTGAGATGATCATGTGGTTTTTATTCTTCATTTTGTTAATGTGGTGTATCACATTGATTGATTTGCAGATGTTGAACCATCCCTGTGTCCCTGGTATAAATCCCACTTGATCGTGGTGTATGATCTTTTTGATGTATTGCTGTATTCGGTTTGCCAATATTTTGTTGAGGATTTTTGCGTCTATGTTCATCAGTGATATTGGCCTGTAGTTTTCCTTCTTTGTATTGTCCTTGTCTGGCTTTGGTATCAGGATGATGTCGGCCTCATAGAATGTGTTGGGAAGTATTCCATCTTCCTCTATTTTTTGGAATAGTTTGAGAAGGATAGGTGCTAAATCTTCTTTGAACGTTTGATAAAATTCTCCAGGGAAGCCATCTGGTCCTGGGCTTTTATTTTTTGGGAGGTTTTTGATGACTGTTTCAATCTCTTTACTTGTGATTGGTCTGTTCAGATTCTCTATTTCTTCTTGATTCAGTTTTGGGAGGTTGTACGCGTCCAAGAATTTGTCCATTTCCTTTAGGTTGTCCAATTTGTTGGCGTAAAGTTTTTCATAGTATTCCCTAATAATCCCTTGTATTTCTGTGGTGTCTGTTGTAATTTCTCCTCTTTCATTTCTAATTTTATTGATTTGAGTCTTCTCCCTTTTTTTCTTAGTGAGTCTGGCTAAGGGTTTGTCAATTTTATTTATCTTCTCAAAGAACCAGCTCTTTGTTTCATTGATCCTTTCTACTGTTTTTTTGGTTTCAATTTCATTTATTTCTGCTCTGATTTTTATTATTTCCCTCCTTCTGCTGATTCGGGGCTTTGTCTGTTCTTCTTTTTCCAATTCTGTTAGGTGCAATTTAAGGTTATTTATTTGGGATTTTTCTTGTTTGTTAAGGTGAGCTTGTATTGCTATGAATTTCCCTCTCAGGACTGCTTTTGCTGCATCCCATATGAGTTGGTATTGTATATTTTCCTTTTCATTTGTCTCCAGATAGCTTTTGATTTCTCCTTTAATTTCTTATTTTTTTTTTTTTTTTTTTTTTTTGGTGAGGAAGACCAGCCCTGAGCTAACATGCGTTGCTAATCCTCCCCTTTTTGCTGAGGAAGACTGGCCCTGGGCTAACATTGTGCCCATCTTCCTCCACTTTATATGGGACGCTGCCACGGCGTGGCTGACAGGCAGTGCGTCGGCAGGCGCCTGGGATCCGAACCGGCGAACCCCGGGCTGCCAAGCGCGGACTAAACCACTGCGCCACCGGGCCGGCCCTCTCCTTTAATTTCATCAACGACCCATTGGTTGTTCAGTGGCATGTTGTTTAGTCTCCACATCTTTGTCCCTTTCCTAGTTTTTTCCTTGCAGTTGATTTCTAGTTTCACAGCATTATGATCAGAAAAGATGCTTGTAATGATTTCAATCTTCTTAAATTTATAGAGGTTTGCCTTGTTTCCTAATATATGGTGTATCCTTGAGAATGTTCCATGTGCACTTGAGAAGAATGTGTACTCTGCTTTTTTTGGGTGGAGTGCTCTGTATATATCTATGAAGTCCATTGCGTCTAGTTTTTCATTTAAGTCCATTATTTCCTTATTGACTTTTTGTCTGGATGATCTATCTATTGATGTAAGGGGGGTGTTAAGATCCCCTACTATTATTGTGTTATTGTTAATATCTCCTTTAAGGTTTTTTAGCAGTTGTTTTATGTACTTTGGTGCTCCTGTGTTGGGTGCATAGATATTTATAAGTGTTATGTCTTCTTGGTGACGTCAGACAGCCCCTTCTTAATTGGAGCCAGATTTCCCTGGGCATCTCCCCAAAGACAGCTTAGGCTTCTGGATTTATGCAATATCACCTCCTCCTGTTGAACCTCCAGCCCCAGGAGAGGTAAATGACTTCCTGATGTACCTAATCTCTGGGGCACTTCATTATGCCCTGCTTATTTTCTCTGCCCTTCCATATTCTTTGCACTTGATTCCTTACATTAAATTCCCTTCATCTGAAAGACCTAGAGTAAATCCTGATTGATAAAACATATGAGTTTATTTCAGCTTCTTCAAAATACTGCTCATAGGGGCTGGCCTGGCAGCGTAGCAGTTAAATTCATGTGCTCCACTTTGGTGGCTGGGGTTCACAGGTTCGGATCCCGGGCGTAGACCTACACACCGCTCATCAAGCCATGCTGTGGCAGCGTCCCACATACAAAATAGAGGAAGACTGGTACAGATGTTAGCTCAGGATCAATCTTCCTCACAAAAAAACAAACAAAAAAACCTGCTCATAAAGGTGACTGACATCTTTTCTGGACAAGCCTTGGCCATGGGAGGGAGTTTGTCAGACATTTTATGGGCACATATTTTGATTCTTGGCTTTAAAGAAGCCACTTTAACTGTACCATTTTCCACACTGGTATTCCTTAGTTATTTGAAATTATATGAAATTTACCAAGGTGAAGTTTCTTTCACCACCACCACCCCTCCCTGCCATGTACATACAGTGTTGGCTGGGTCTTTGTATTTCATGAGCACAGCTAGAAACTAGCAGTTAGAGTACAGATGTGGTCTGTATTTCTTGGTAGAGACTTCATCCTGCCTCCATTATTCTAACTTTGACACTAACTTCAGGTCTCTTTGAAACAGTGGTTCGCAAACTCTAGAATGCATCACACTCACCTGGAAGGGTTTTTGAAGCACAGATGGCTGGGCCTCACACCAGAGTTTCTGATTCAGTAAGTCTTGGGTGGGGCTCAAGAATTTGCATTTTTTTTAATGGTGGTAAAATATATATAACAAAACTTACCATTTTACTCATTTTAAGCATACAATTAGATGGCGTTAAGTACGTTCATAATTTATACAACTATCACCACTATTGATTTCTAACATTTTCGCCATCCCTAGCAGAAACTCTATACCCATTAAACAATAACTCCCCATTCCTCAACCTCCAGTCCCTGGTAACCTCTATTCTACTTTCTGTCTCTATGAATTTGCCTGTTCTGGGTACCTTATATGAGTGAAATTATATAGCATTTGTCTTTTCATGTCTGGCTTATTTCATTTAGCATAATGTGTTCAAGGTTCATTCATGTTGTAGCGTGTATGAGAATTTCATTCTTTTTTAAGGCTGAATAATATTCCATTTAGGTATATATCACATTTTATTTATCGATTAATCTGTTGATGGACATTTGAGTCATTTCCACCTTTTGGCTATTGTGAATAATGCTGCTATGAACATTAGTATACAAGTATCTGTTTGAATTGCTGCTTTTAATTCTTCTGGATATGTACCTAGAAGTGGAATTTCTGGCTCATATGGTAATTCTGTTTAACTTTTTGAGGAACTGCCATATCATTTTCCACAGTGGCTGCCCCATTTTACATTCCCACCAGCAACGCACTGAGTTCTAATTTCTCTGTATCCTCATCAACACTTGCTATTGTCTGTTTTTTTTTTTTAAATAATATCCATTCTAATGGATGTGAAGTGGTATCTCATTGAAGTTTTGATTTGCATTTTCCTCATGGCTTCTGTTCCGTGGGTCCTAAGCCTATTGTTGATAGTGCTTTCTGCTGGCACGTGCCTGGGCACACATCACTCGTAGGGAGCTCCACAGATATTTCCCCCACTGGGGCCCCTGTTTATAGCTTGGCCAGTTCTTGTGATTCTTATGATTGCAGGACACTCTTCAGCAAGAGCCATCAAGGAACTTTGAGGAACAATATTTATCACAAGTCCTAGAGTGTACATGGCATGCCCAAGGGCTATACAGCAAGGTTACAGGTAAAGAGAGAGAGAGAGCACGGACCCAGGGCTCTGCCTCTATTAGGGTTTGAGGGTGAGGTGTCTAGAGTTTTGAGGGTTCACTCTTTATTGGCTAATTTAAAGCATAAGAGTGGGATCACGACATGGGAAGGGAGAAGCGGGGTCACTCAAGAGGTGAGTTATCTAGGTTACCCAGCGCTTCCTAAAGGGGACCTTCATGGGCAGGGGTGGCCTAGCTCCTTGCCTGGTTGGTTTCCTAGTAGCAGTGTCATACAGCTGGTAATGTTTATTTGAGATGGATGTCTTTGAAATGGATGCCTTGGCCACTGGAAATCTTAATATCAGGCATTTGCACTATAACTAGTGATGTTGAATATCTTTTCAGGTGCTTACTGGCCATTTATATATATATTTTTGGAGAAATGTCTGTTCAAGTCCTTGCCCATTTTTGAATTGTGTTGTTTGTTTTTGTTGAATAATTTGCATTATTAGCAAGTTCCCGGGTGATGATCTGAGAATCACACTTTGAGAGTCACTGCTTTAGATGATATATGTCAAGTGATTGAGTGCCAACCTTGTTTGTGATACAAAAGTTGGATAAAACTTGCTTGGTGTATGGTTTAAATCACTTTGTAGGTATCAGGCTTTTGATAATTTATCTTCTATGGCTTTTCCGGGATTGTGATATATTACTTGTTCCCCATTGCAGCAACAGTGGAAGTCAAAGCAGCCCTGAAATGGAAATATCCCAGTACTATGCCACCCAACACCTTCAAACCCCCAGAGATTGTATCTGGATGTGTTATAATGCCCTGGGGATACACATCTTACTAAAGCTGGACCTGAAAGGATATTAATACTGACCTGAAGATTTAGGAAACTCTTGTTTATGTATCATCATGGAGCCTCAAAACTCCTGACCAGGGCCAGCCTGGTGGAGTAGTGGTTAAGTTTGCATACTCTGCTTCAGCGGCCCAGGGTTCTCAGGTTCAGATCCTGGGTGAGGACCTACGTACCACTCATCAAGCCATGCTGTGGCAGCGTCCCACATACAAAATAGAGGAAGATTGGCACAGATGTTAGCTCAGTGACAATCTTCCTCACCCAAAAACAAACAAACAAAAAACTCCTGACCAGTAGGAGTCATTTTATAAAGATGGCTTTTTTAAAAAAGAATAATTATCTGAAAGAACTCTTGCTTATTATACTAAGTTAGAAGAATTATCATTGGCCATGTGAATATGTAGTTACCATGATTTATTTGTCAAGTACTGACCATAGGTAAATTTCCTACACTTTTATTTAATTTGAGAAGTTAATTAGTATGATTATTAAGAAAAACCTAGAGATCATTATACATGAAATATTTCCTTATAATTCTAATAAACTGATTTCAAAACCTATTAAGCTTGAAATTTTATTCAGTAGTCTGCAAACATTTTTCCCTTTGGTTAATGAATCTCTGTACTTAGACTTCTCACTAAAAATGTTCTAGGTCTATTTAAAGGTTTACAACCGTTCTTGCTGGACATACATAAATATGTTTGTTTTCTGTGAAAATCTGTGGAAATATCCTTTGGAATTCATGGAAAAGTATAATTTGTCATATTATTTTTACTTAGCATTTATGTGGCACTTCATATTTCCAAAGTCCTGTATAATCACTAGTTCCTCTTAAGCTATTTTTATGTTATTCATTATAACATCCTTTTGATACAACATGTGATTTACTTGTGTTAGACCTTTTGATATATTTCAGGGAAAAAGGGAATAAGATGGGCGCTTGTAGTATCCTGTATTGGACGTCCTCAAGACCACCCCCAGATCTGATGATTAACCACAAAGACTCATAGGACTCAAATCTAGTCATACTCAAAACTATGATTTATTATAGTAAAAAGATGCAAAGCTCAATCAGAAAAGGGGAAAAGCATATGGGATGAAGTCTGGGGGAAACCAGATGCAAGCTTCCAAGAGTCCTCATGCAGTGGAATTGCACAGGATGTGCTTAATTCCCCCAACAACAAGTTTTGAAAAATCTTGTGAAATGTTGTCTACCCAGGGAAGCTCATTAGAGAGTCAGTGGCCAAGATATTTACTGGGAGCTGATCACAGAGGCAGCCTCTGCCATATGTCCAGGGTCCCTGAAGGAAAGCAGGTGTTCAGCATTGTGATGGTTAATTTGATGTGTCAACTTGACTGGGCCACAGTGCCCAGACATTTGCTCAAACATTATTCTAGACGTTTCTGTGAGGGTGTTTTTGAATGAGATTTACATTTAAATCAGTGAACTTTGAATGAAGCAGGTTGCCCTGCATAATGAGGATAGGCCTTGTCCAATTAGTTGAAGGCCTGAATAGAACAAGAATTGACCCCTCCCAAGCAAGAAGAAATTCTGCCTTTGGCCTTGAACTGTAACATTGACTTTTTCTGGGTCTCCAGCCTGCTAGTCCCCCCTGCAGATTTTGGACTTTATAGCCTCCATAACTGTGTGAGCCAATTCCTTAAAATAAATCTCTCTCTTCTCTTTCTTTTTCCATACACACACACACACACACACACACACACACACACGCACACACACACACATCCTATTGATTCTGTTTCTCTGGAGAACCCTGACTAATACCAGCATAAACCATATCATTTGTACAAACAATTTATGCATAGTGAACCACTCTCATTGGTTAATGTTGGGAACACTCTTGAAATCTAAATTCCCAGATGCCAGCCAAGGGCCAATCTTGCAACAGTCCTTTCCAAGGATAGCAGTTCAGGCCTGCTGTGTTAACTATTTTCTGCATACACTCCCATCTCATATACAAGACTACCCCCAGGTTTGATGATTCACTAGGAGATTCACACACACAAAAAAAAGAGGGGGAAGGTTTTCTTGTCTTTTTGCTGTATCCTTTTGCATGTACACCTTGTTCATAAACCAGGGGGAATTCTTGTGTCCACAGGGCTAGAGGAGCATTCCTGTTACATATAAAACTATAAACAAGCTAAAGTGTTCCCTATGCTTTTTTTCTTGTTTTGTTTCTTGTTAGTTTTTCTTGTTTAGTATTTCCAATCTGTCTTAACACTAGACTACATTACCCAAGTATTGCAGTTAGTGTCAAAAAATGTTGATCCACTTTTGTAGTCCTCACATCTGTGCTGCTTGCTGCTTCTGTCCTGATTTTTCAACAGATAACATAACTTCACAAGAAATTCCATGCTTGAATGTGCCCTGAGATATGAAGCATGACAAGAACTAGCACCCAAGAACTTGTCAGAATAAAAATGGTTTGACAGCGTTTCCTCTGGGAGCTTGCCCCTCTCGTGCAAGCCATCGACAATGAAGATGATCCTGGGATGGAGAGATGGCAACTTCCCAGCCATAACCAGTGTTTTCAGAATCCATGCTTGTTTACTCAACAAGTCCAGATGAAGGGCAGATGTGGATGGGCACAGGGAAAACACATTTTAATTCTTTGCCATATCAGGCTTTCATTTTTTTTCTCGTTATTTTGACAACATCTTAACGAGTCTTCCTGTGTCTTCTCTCCCCATTTGCAATTGATTTCATACATTGCTATAAGAATTTTTCTCTAAATGTGAATCTGGTCATATTGCCTCACTCAGTCACGTCTAACTGTTTCTGGTCTACTGAATAAATTCTCAAGTCCTTGGCATTGCATTGAGAGAACATCACAGCGTGGGCCTCAATTTATCCTCGCAGCTACGTGTCTAGCCACCTCCCTATCAAGGGTGAGTCAGTCGTTTCATTTTGACCCCCAAATCTAAGAATCCATCAGATTTTAAGGTTCAGTGATTTTGTAAGACCCACTATCAGTAAGACATGCATTTTTCAAGTAAACTTTGTATTTAAATAAACAAACAAATAAATGCACAAATCTTAAGTGTATAGCTTGATTAAGTTTCAAAATGAACATACTGGCGTAACTATCACCCAAATCAAGAAATAGACCATCACCAGCACCCCATAAGTCTCTTCAGACCCTCTTCCACTCACTCCTTGCCCCCTGCCTTCTAACACCTGTGATTAGTTTTCCCTGTTTTTCAACTCTGTGGAGTTAAAATGAAATGGAATCATACAGTATGTACTCTTTTGCTTCTAGCTTCTTTTGCTCAACATGTGTGAGGTTTATCTGTGTCAGTGTGTGTGACAATAGTTGGTTTATTCTCATTGCTTATTGTGTTCCAGTTTATCCATTTTATTTTGATAGATATTAGGTTGTTTTCATTTTTTGGCTATTAGGAATAGTGCTGCTATAAATATTCTTGTATACGTGTTTTGGTAACTGCATGTATGCATTACTGTTGGATTATTACCTAGGAGTAAAATTACTGGGCACAGGGTATGTACATCCTTAGCTTTCGTAGATACTGCCAAACAGTTTACTAAAGTGATTGTGCCAATTTATATTCCCAGGAGCAATGAATGAGTGTTCCTCTACATCCTCACCAACACTTGGTATTGTGGTGGTTTTTCATATTAACCATTTTGGCAGATGTGTGGTGATATCTCATTGTGCCTTTAATTTGTGTTCCCTGGTGACTATTGACGTTGAGAATATTTTCATATGTTTATTGGCCATTTTGATTTTTTTTCTTTTGTGAAGTGTTTATTCAAGCCCTTAGCTCATTTATTTTCTATTGATTTTAGGAGTTATTTATATATTAGAAATTATATATCCTAGGTATAAGATATTTTATACACATACACACACATGTATATATTTATCCCACTCTGTATCTTGCCTTTTCACTCTCAATGTTATTTATTTGTTTATTTTTTTGCTGAGGAAGATTTGCCCTGAGCCAACGTCTGTTGCCAATTTTCCTCTTTTTGCTTGAGGAAGATTGGCCCTGAGTGAACATCTGTGCCAATCTTCCCCTATTTTGTATGTGGTTCGCAACCACAGCATGGCCGCTGATAAGTGGTGTAGGTCCACGTCCAGGAACTGAACCCAGGCTGCCGAAGCAGAATGTGCTGAACTTAACCAGTAGGCCATGGGGCTGGTCCCTCAGTGTTATTTTTTGATGGGCACAAGTTCTTAATTTTAATGAGGTCCAATGTGTTCCTTTTTGTTTTCTTTATGGTCAGTGGTTTTTGTGTCCTATTGAGAAATCTGCTTGGTCCAAGTTTATGAAGATATTCTCCCATCTAGAAACATTATTGTTTTCCTTTTACATTTAAATCTGAAATCTTCTAGGCTTGATTTTTTTATATGATGTGAGGCAGGAATCATACTATGGTTTTTCCATATGGATGTCCAATTGACCCCATTTATTGAAAAAAATCCATCATTTCTCCCATTGCACTGCAGTGTCACCTTTGTCATAAATCAAGCAGCTGTATTCTTTATTCACTTCTGTCAGTCTATTTATCTATCTTTGTGCCAATACCACATTGTCTTAATTACTATAGCTTTACAGTAAATCTTGGTTGTTCTTCAAGATTGTCTTGGCTATTTCATATTATTTGCATTTTTGGAAAAACTTTAGAATCAATTTGTCGATTTTCGCAAAAATAAACCTTCTGAGATTTTGTTTGGTATTTCATCGAATCTATGTATCTACTTGTGGGAGAATTTACATTTTTTTTTTTTTTTTTTTTGGTGAGGAAGACCAGCCCTGAGCTAACATCTGTTGCTAATCCTCCTCTTTTTGCTGAGGAAGACTGGCCCTGGGCTAACATCGTGCCTATCTTCCTCTACTTTATATGGGACGCCGCCACGGCATGGCTGACAGGCAGTGCGTCCGCGGGCGCCCGAGATCTGAACCCGCGAACCCCAGGCTGCCAAGCGCGGACGAAACCGCTGCGCCACCGAGCCGGCCCCCAGAATTTACATTTTTATAATATCAAATTTTCCAACTGGTGATATGGTTTATTCATTTATTTAGTACTGCTTTAATTTTTGTGAAAATGCTTTATAGTTTTCTGTGAAGAGGTCTTGGCTAACATATTGTTTAGGATTTTAATGTCTATGCTCATGAGAGATATCATCCTGTAATTTTCCTTTCTTATAATTCACTGTTAGGTTATGCTGGCCTCATAAAATGAGTTGGGAAATGTTTTTTCTCTTATATTCTACAAAAAAGTTTGTTAAGACTAGTGTTATTCCATCCTTAAATATGTTTGGATGAATTTACTAATGAGGCCATCTGGTACTGGCAGTTTCTTTGTGAGAGAGTTTTAAATTGCAGATTCAATTTCTTTAATAGATACAAGTTTGAAATTTTAAATTTATTTTTCTGTCGGTTTATTAAATTGTTTTTTCTTTTGAATGTGTACATTTTGTCTCAATTGTCAATTTAGTGACATAGTCTTGTTCATAGCATCTTATCAGCTTTTTAACATCTGTTTGATCTATAGTGATATCCCTTTTTTATTTCCAATACTCACAATTTGTGTCTTATCTTTTTTCCTTATCAGCTGTGCTAAATATCTAACACCTTTAAATGTCTTTTCAAAGAACCAATTTTTGATGTTGTTGATTTTCTTTGTTTTATATTTTCTATTTCATTGATTTCTCCTCTTTGTTATTTCTTTTCTTCTACATTATCTGGATTTAATTTACTGTGTTTTAAAAATTGCTAGTGTGGATACTAGTAAGATATGCATTAAAACACTTTCTCTAGAGCCAGCCCTGATGGCCTAGTGGTTAGAGTTCTGCTCGCTCCACCTTGGCAGTGTGGGTTCAGTTCCTGGTCGCAGAACCACACCACCCGTCTGTCAGTAGCCATGCCTTGGTGACAGCTCACACAGAAGAACTAAAAGGACCTACAACTACAATATACAACTATGTACTGGGGCTTTGGGGAAGAAAAAAGAAAGAAAGAGAGAGGAAGATTGGCAACAGATGTTAGCTCAGGGCAAATCTTTCCCAGCAAAAAAAAAAAAAAAACCAAACATTTTCTCTATAGTGGTGATAGATTGCATCATACTATTCACCTTTTGCCCCATTGTCTTTTGTGTGACCAAAAGCTTGTGTTTTCAAATGACAGTCCCCTAAGAAAGTAGGGATATAATTTGTTAGTATGAAAATCTTATGCTTTTAGAGGGTAGCTTCTATGGTGTAGAACTGTGGCCATAATTACAATAGTTAATGTAACAACTAAAAATGTTGCCCAATAGCCTGGATAATGGAGATAGATCATCTTTCACACACCCTCATTATTATCTAGTAGGAAGTGACTTAGCACAAGGAAGAATTGAATACTGGACAGTGGCCTTGGATAATATGTCATTTTTTATCTCCCTTTAAGATTACTCTATTAATAGGACTGTATTAATTAGTTTCCTATACCTGCCATGACAACATACCATAAACTGACTGGCTTAGAAAAACAAAAATTTATTGTTTCACAGTTCTGGAGGCTGCAAGTCTGAAATCAAGGCATTGGCAAGACTGTGCACCCTCTGAAAGGGAAGGATCCTTCCTTGCCTTTTCCTAGCTTCTGGTGGTTTACAGGCAATCTTTCATGTTCCTTGGTTGTAGATGCATCACTCCAATCTTCTGTCTTCACATGGCCATCTTCCCTCTTTGCATGTCTGTCTCTGTATTCAAATTTCCCCTTTTTGTGAGGACACAGTCATACTGGATTAGGGCTTACGCTAATGACCTCATTGTAACTTGATTATCTCTGCAAAGACCCTATTTCCAAATAAGGATACATTCTGAGGTACTAGGGGTTAGGACTTCAACGTATCTTTTTTGAGTGACACAATTCAACCCACAACAAGGACAATCTCAGTGCTTGTTGAGAAGGCTCCACAGGTGGACAAATGAAAAGCTAGACAATGCAGAGAAGAAGGGAAAACATCCCATAGACTGGCAGCTAAAACCCTCACCTTGCATATGGAGACGTATTGTTCCAGTGATTGACGTGCTGCTCCACAGCCTTCTTGGGCAATACTATTTCCAGCATGTGATCATTTTTGTTTTAGTCCTTGGAGTGAACATCTAATCACATGTAGCTTCCATCTGAACAAAATAATTTGGTCCTGGGATTCAGATATATCACTGACGGGAAACCTGGCTCAGCATCGTGAGGCCAAATTGTATAAATTGCTTTCAAACCTATGCATGTTAAACTAATTTCGTATTTTCAAGGTGGCGGTAACCTTAGGAGAAAAGTAGTTTTTTAGAAAATGGTTGGAAGCTAATGCATGCACTTCTAAAATACATCAAAGCTTCTTTCCAACACCTCTTACCTTTCAGAAATTTAGTACCTACTCTGCTCCTGTGATTCTCTGTGGTTGTCTGCAATGTTTCTTTCTAAATTGCACTTTAGCAGTATCACCCTCTAGGCAGCATCAATAGATTTTTAAAGCCAGAAAACAGAGGGGCAAATGAACTACCAAGAATAGCTACATTCCTGGGTCAATTAAATCCAACTTGACATCCTTAGTGCATCTGTAATGCGATAATAATGATGATCTACCTCCTAGCGATGTTGTGAGAAATAACAAATTCATGATTGGAAAGCATTCTGAAAATAGAAAGGGCCCAATAAAACCTTGTAATTATTAACGGTAATCATTTGCAAGTGACCTAGAAATTACTATTAAGTTATAGCATACATCTTGTCATCCATTCTTTTCTTGTAACTTTTGGACTTCAGCCCCAAGCTCTGTGTTGAGAGAGCTTATAGGTCGCTACCCTGCAGCCCTCAGGAGCCTTCTAAGGAGAAACTTAGAAGCAACACTATCCCTGGGTTTCTTGTCTTTAAAATTTTCCCTTTCTTCCGTGTAGTTGAAATTGGAGATACGTTCTTGATATTCGTTCGTTCATCCAACTGTTATTTATTGAGCATTGCAAGCACGGACCTAGGTTCTGGGGATACAAAGATGAAAAAATAGACATGGTACCTCTTCTCTTGGAGTTTATAGTTTGTAGAGATAAAACTAAAATAATCTGGCAGTTATAAAAAATATACGAGGTATACTGAGATGGCAATAGCAGAGGATGCTAGGAAGGGGCAATAACCCCACCCTGGGAGCAAGAATATACAGCCAGGGACTGGATTGGTAGGTTTTGTTGAGGTGGAACATCAAGCTTCTCCCTTCAGGGTTGTTCTGCTTCCTTCTACTACATTTTCCCAAAGGAACTGTGCTTATGGATAAATTGCCCCACTGCCTTATTTCTCTAGGTAATGGTTCATCAATGTCCTTTGTCCTTCCTTTAAAAAAAAAATGGAGAAAGGCAGATCTTTTACCAAACCAAGGAGGACTTCCCTATCTCCTCAGCTACCCAGGGGGCAGAATGAATAAACTGGTAAGCAGTCACTAGAAAGATGTGCAATAATCTGTTAGATTTCCACGTCTGCCCGACCTCCAACATTCTCTGCAAAGAGTACAGAAACTCCTGCAGGTTCAACTTTATCCTAGGACTCACAATGGCCTTGGGTGGGGGAATAGCCTAGTCAGAGCTTTGGGTTATTAGTCCTGCTATCCTCCATGCCTCCATATCCTTGGTACCTTGGTCTCTCCTCCTTCCTGTGCTTGGTGATTAAGGTCTTCATTAATTTCCCAATTCCTCAGAGGCGGGATGTATCCCTTGTTCTCGCCGCACTTTCCAATGATGGATTCTTCATCTTTTTTTTTTTTTACAGTCCAGAAATCTTTTATTTTTTTTCACTTATCACGCCATGAATTCATAGGGAACGGGTTCCAGCAGCTCAGGCTCCTTTCCATTGGTTCTCACAAAGTGTGCTGCTCTGGGCGGGGCGGGCTGGCGCTTCAGCTGAACCCAAGTACCTTTCTCTTTGGCTTCCTTCTTTGTCTGATCATTTTCCTCCACACGTTTCAGGAAGCTATCTCGGCTCTTAGAGTGCTTAATATGTTCAATACGTACGTTAATTCTCTTGGCAAGAATCTTGCCCTTAACTTGTTTGTTTACAACAATGCCAACAGCATGCTGGGTAACATTGTAGACTCTTCCAGTTTTGCCATGGTAACATTTGTGGGGCATTCCTTTTTGAACAGTGCCCATTCCCTTGATGTCTACAATATCACCTTTCTTGTAGATTCGCATGTATGTAGCCAAAGGAACAACTCCATGTTTTCTAAAAGGCCTAGAGAACATATAGCGGGTGCCTCTCCTCTTTCCCTTCGTGTTGGTCATTTTGGCAAATTACTGGAAGATGGCGGTTCCGGCCGAAAGGCGGATTCTTCATCTTGCACCCAGCCCTTGTTTGTGACTGGAGTCCCTCAACCCACATCTCCTAGTGACTGAGCCCTCAGTCAGAACCTCTTTTCTGATGTTTGCCATTCCGCAACTGGGGTTTTGGCTATGGCTTTTTCTGTCCTTTCCTGACACACAGCCCTGGGCCCTGGACTTGGATTGAACAGTTTGTTAATAGAACTTGAATCTGGCCTATTCATCCCTTTTTCTTTCTGGCGTCCACAAATACTTATTGAGTCCCTCCTCTGATCTCCACACAGTGCTTTAAACTAACATAAAGTTTAAACTAACATTCAGACTTCCCTACACCTCTTTCTCTAGAGTCACCACATACTGGCCGGATTCCTGGGAGGACCCAAGCAGCTTCTCAGCCTACTAGGGTGAAATGCATTTAAAAATAAGGTCAGGTAAGGCCAGGGCTTAAAGCTATCACTTCAAAAAGTAACTGCTCCCTGGGCACTTACCAGAGCAGCTGACCACTGGCTCTGACCAGCATGGATCTCTCTGTTCTGACTTCGGATTCATTCAGCTTCCCTTCATCTTTGCTCAGTAATTGTCTTTCTCCTACGAGCACAGTCTGACCCAGTGAATGGCTATTCTTTCTGCTCAAACGCATCTTGTAATTGTTCCTGGACTCTGTAATGGCTTTGATTGTAACCACGAATATTTCTTCTGGATTTGGTTTTCCTGAGGCCTCAGAGGGAAGTACTTTACTCTGTAGTTTCTTGGATTTGTCCTGTTGGGTCAAAGTTTTAGGAGCTTAGTCAAGTATGTGGATCCCAGCACCCATAGATTTGCATCTTACTGTCTGGACCCCTAACCTGCTTTACCAGCCAGACTCATCTTCCTGTTCCCACTGGAGCGTGGTTTTAGCAGAAGGAGGGCACAACGGTTGCTTGTGTAAGAGTTGCATGAAGTCATGGAAAAGATGTGCTCTGGGCTATTGGTTTGGAATCTGGCTCTACCACTTACTTGCTATGTGATCTTGGGCAATTGACTTCACATCTATGGACCTCAAATTCTTCTCTGTAATTAAGGGAGATAAAATCTATTTCAGCAGGTGGTTGTGAATACTAAATAAGATAGTAAATGTACAGTACTACCACAAAGCCTGGCATAGAGTAGTGCTCAAAAATATTGGTTCCTTCATAATGTTTAGAGCTGCTGCTTCAAATCTATAGCACCAACTTGATCTCTCAAATCTGCATAAGGTTCATATTTTGTTTACTTCAGATTGCACCTTGTTATTATCATCATTAAACACATTTCTGAACTAGACTCAGGAAAAAAGAGACAATGGGTTAAAATCAACCAAGATTAGCAAATTCAAGGGAAGAGTGTGGTTTTATGTATTTTCTTTAATTCATATCACTCAGAATAATGTCACCTAATAGTGCTTTGTAAATATCCATTAATCTCCAGCCAAGAGTAGAATGTTCTGTCTCCTTACTTGTGTGATATAGAAATCAACCTCTAGGTCTAGGCATCTGTGTCGCTCACTGCCTATTTCCTAAACTCCAGGATCTGAAGAGAATCATAATTTTTTTAAAGTGATTGTTAAGGGAGGCTTGTAAGGCTATAGTTTAGTACAGTTATGAGGTTAGATTCTAGGGCTGCTAACCTGGCAGTCCGATGACCCCCGAGGACAAATTAATTTAAAGTGAGTGAAGAAGAATTACAATGATTACCTTTTGTAGGGCCAAGGAGTGTTTGTCAGGAACAAAGTGTGCAATTGAATGCTAACGATGGCTCTGCAGGCTGAGCATTTCTGAATACTTTAGGTACACAAATTGCTTGTGGTTGACGTAACTCTGTTTCTTGTGAAATTTTCTCCTCAGGGGAAGTATAAAAGAAAAATGTAAGTCTTGCTGTTCAGGGAAAAATATAATGAGGGATAAGGTAGGAGAGGGTGCTGGTTCTATCAGAAGTATTCACCTCCATTTTGGCATTCTATATTAAGGATGTTATAGAGCAAGTGCGTCAGAGCATTATTATAGAATATAATTGCTATTAATAAAGTAAATTACGATGGTTATTTTGGGAATATAATCTCCAGATGACATAGCAAAATTATGGTGAGTTCCTTTTGAATTGTCCCCAAAGGAAGATAGAGCCCTAATTCCTCAACTGTGCTAGTCAGAGCCAGGACCCCATGCCCCTTTCAAGTACCTTTGAAGTTGGAAATGCCAGTGACAAAATATTGTAATAAAACAATAATTGTACTCTGCATTTGTGAAATATTTTTCTTTTAAATAGTTTAAGATGTTTTCATGTGTTTTTCTCTCCTCTGAAAAAAAACCCTGGGAATATTTTCCATATATGCCTCTATATGTTGGAATAAAAATTGTTTGGATTTTATTGATCCTACACTATGGGATTATTCACTCTAAGGTACTCCTCTAGGGAGAGGCACAGCCCTTTTAAATGCTTAACCATGGGCCTGGAATTTGTCATTCATCCATTTTAGTAAATTCCTGGCCACTGCCTTTAGGTGGATTTAAACAAGTACTTTCACCTCTCTGGGCTTTCGTTTGTCTCCCCAGGAAGTGAGGGTTAATGTAGAAAAAGCCATCCACTTGCATGGCTAACACTGTTACCTGTGCCATGTGGTGTACAGTGCCCCAAGAGTTCTACGTGGGCCTCCTCCCAGGTTGTGAGGAGTTGGTGGTGAGGAAATGCAAAAGATGCTAATGGACAACCCCACCAAGAATCTGCCCATCCTTGCCTTCTGTTCCTGCACATAGGGCAGCCCAGACTCCCCCACACGCCTCTATCCTGAGACAGGAGTAGACATCTGGAATTTTCAGTTACTTTGGTGGAAACAGCCACCGAAGCAGCCCCCCTGTAGACTCAGGCATGCATTAAATTTTTGTGTCCTGTGCAGGTACTCATGTGACTCATTGGAATGGTTGCTTTGCTCTGTCATCTTTAACACACTAAGATTTGTGGCCATCTCTGAGACTGTGCTGCAAAGTCAGGGCCACGTCCAGTCACTCATGAGATCTTAGCGGATCTGGTTTTCCCAACCACTTTTCTTCAGTCTATCGTCTCATTCTTCATTCCTTTGAAAGTGAGGCTTCAACAAAATGCTCATCTCCAAAAGAAAACAATGAACAGACCTAATAAATTCATAATTTTATACGCAAAAAGCTACTCAATAGTGTATGTTTTTGAAAGCCAGGTCTTTATATTTGCATGTGGTTAAAAAAATTCTCTGACATACAGAATAAAATCTCCTATATTTCTCACTCTTTCTTAACTCCTCTTACCTTTTAGAATAACAAAACAAAGGATTTTAGAATAAAAAGAAATTTTTAATGCTGCCAACAAGGGACAACACCAACTCCCATCTTAAAATAACATGAATTTTCTTCTCTGCTAATATCTATTCCTCTGTTCACACTCGCAACATTTTAAGCTCTGAATTTTATCATATTGTTCCACAGCATTACAGGTCTAATCCTTATCACTAAATCATAGTCCTGAACGGATTCAACAAATTGAAGGGAATCAGCATAGGTGGATTCACTGATGAAAAGCTTTCTTTGATCTTTCTAAGAATCTGAAGTTAGCATATTTGCCTTTGGGTTTCTGCCAGTCTTTTATTTGAGAAATCCAAACAGAGATCCCCCCACTTGACAGTGTATACATTAGGGAGACTTCCAAACAGCATCTAAAAAGACAAAGCTGCCAAGAGATAGTAAACAACATTCAATAAATAGAACCTGTTTTGGTGAATGCCTTCTGGTGTTGTATGTTTTGATGCTTGGAAATTTTCCCAGTCAGTTAATAATTGATGGGCTATTTGAACATATTGAGGCACAAATACACAACTTTAAGTAGAAAAACTCTTATTTGTCCTTATCCCCTCCCCAATTCATCCCCAGTCATAGCATGCTAATGATGTCCTTCAAAAGTAATTCTGGAGCCTAAGAAGGCATTAAAGATAGGTTTTAGTACTCCGATGGATTCCACACACTCACCAAGGAACTCCCCAGAGTTGACAATATCAGGTATTTTAAAGTTACTCTACTTAGAAGAGAGTGGTTGGAAACATTTTTAGAAAAATAATTATTTATAAAGCAATGTCTCTAATTGGACAGACAAGTGAGAGGATGAATGACTTGGCTCCTATGTTCTTGGCAGATAGGGGGCTTTTTCCAGTGTTCTGGAAAGTTCAGCCCAAATCTCTCCTTATTCCAGGATGGGGTTGGCCACAGGGCTGTGGAAGCAACAGAGCCTCTCTTTGTTCCTGAGGCAGGACTTTCACTAAGAGCTGACAAGCCTCCAGTGTTCCTACCAGGCATGCAAAGGAAAAGCCTCATGCAGGGCAGTGGGGAGAAAAGCAAGAGGGCCAAGTGTTAATTAATCAACAAGGTATTTAGATGGGGTACAAGGAGGCTTGCAAATGTACATGGCATACAGGGACGTAGAAAATAAACAAGGAAATCAAGAAGAGTGGTGATGAAAGAGAAAGGAAATGAAGGGAAAACTAAGATGAAACTAGGCATGAAGTCGGTACCCAAACACAGCTATAAAGCCCAGGACACAGATCAGTATGATGGATTACACTTAAGACCAGAACAAGCCGGGTCTCGTGGGGTGCATAGCTGTACTCCATCTTCTGTCTCAGTTTTTATCTGGAATATCTGCAACCTCATTTCTACATCAAACACAGCGATCTGATTTTCTGTGGTTATTGGGTTTAATTCCTTCAATGTAGGCAGAAGAGAGACCACATTCTCTGAAGTCAAATAGGTGTGACAAAGCTTTCTCTCTGAGCCTCACAGCAAGCTAGCTCTGTGTTCTTGTTCTTCTTTCCTGCCTCTCTCTTTAGTGCTCTACATAGGAGGGAGGACAAAAAAAAGGAAATAAATATTCATTTTTTTCTTAGTGTATGTTAAGTGCTGGGCTAGGAGATTTGTATACGTTATTTCATTTAGTCCTCACAGTAAACCTATGATGGAGATACTGTTTCTTCCATTTTATAGATGAGGAAAGAGGTTAATAAATTTACTTGATGCTGGCTGTGTTAGAGGCACAGTTTGGGCCTGTAGCTGACTTGGAACTAAAATCAAATAAAGCTATAATTTCTGCTCAAATCAATCAACAAGATCTTCCTAAGATCTACCTTGTGCCCAGCCCCAGTGATGTTCTATAATTCCACCAAGTTCCTTCATCTATTTGCTAACTCTCAGCATGGGGGAAAACGGCAGGGGAAAATATCTGTGAATAATAGAGGAGTGAAAGGAATTTGATCTTTTTTATATTCCATTGATGTTTCATTTTTCTACTTTATTCTTTTTTTTTTCTGACCACCCTCCCTTAAGCAACATATTGGTCAGGATATTAAAAATGAGCAGACAACCATTTTTTTCAGCTACTCTTTATCTAAGCAAGGCATAGCTAGCTAGAGGTAATTTCCATCCATTTTGGAGAAAAAAACTGCCTGCCTTGGCATGTTTTTATTCCTAATACCGTCAGGCTGGAGATGAATCCCCGACAAAGTGTCTTCATCGTATTATGTGGGAGAGAAACAGAGTCAAAGTCATCTTCACTTTGTAATGAATAGCATTTTGTCAGAGTGACTATTTGGCTCATGGGAGGTTAAAGGAGAAACAGGACTAAAAGACTTTAATAGTCCAGAGACCAGCGCAGTGAAATGAATTTATTGCTTTTAGTAGAGTCCCCAGTGGACAGCACATAATGAAACTCTCTATCTGATAAGGCCGCCAAGGTGGAGGAGACTCCCAGGCAGGCAGGGGCGGCATACTGAATACCCGGCTGTCAGGAAACCTGAGGTGACCCTCACACCTGCAGCAGGGGTGGCAGATTTCTCCCCTGTCTCGGCGAACTGATATGCAGAATAAATGTGCGAGAGCTCTGGGGAGGGGAGGGGGCACCGGCCGATCAGTTGCGCTGCTTGAGACTATCCATCCACATGCAGGGCTCGCCTCCAGATATTAGACAGACTGAACACGAATGGGGTGCTAACAGCCTGACCCGTACTTGGATTAGCTATAAAATGAATCACCAATTTGTTTCCTGAAGGGAGTGTTTTTTAACAGACCCGGAGGCCCAAGTAAAATCTCTGGATTTTGAATAACGAAGTAAATTAATTTGGCACCTCTGACCTCCAACCACAAGGCCACTCATTGGGCAGAAGGAAATTGACAGAGAGGGAAGGATGATCAACTACCGGAAGAGGTGTGTAGGAGGCTAATGCTTTATTGTGCAGAAGAAAAGAATTGTTGTAGGGAGGGGCTTCCAGTTTGCCAAGGAATAAAAAGTTAAAACATTTCCACAGCCTCTGAGATGGAGAGGAACCCAAGAGAATCACACAGTACAAACAATTTCAAAACTAAGAAAACAGGGACGGCCTGGTGGTGTAGTGGTCAAGTTCGCACGCTCTGCTTTGGTGGCCTGGGGTTTGCAGGTTCAGATCCCAGGCACAGACCTGCTCGTCCCTTATCAAGCCATGCTGTGGCAAGCATCCCATATATAAGATGGAGGAAGATGGACATGAACGTTAGACCAGGGCCAATATTCCTCAGCAAAAAGAGGAGGATTGGAAACAAATGTTAGCTCAGGGCTAATCTTTCTCACACACGGACACACACACACACAGAACACCTACAAGAAAACAGGAGTGGAAGGAGAGAAACAAACATCTACCTAGATGTAACTCCAATGAAAGTCAATTGAGAGGGGAAGATAAATCCACTTACCACTTTGTCCTCATCACTAAGAGGCATATGTTGAAGTCTCCATTCCATTATTCACCCTATTTATGTATGTGTGATATTAAATCATTTTATTAGTTTTTCTTATATTCCACTGGATTGAATATTGTCTAAGGATAGAGACCGTATTACTGGGGGAAGTAAACACTTTGGAAAACAGTTTGGCATTATCTTCCAAAGTTGAGCCTTAGTATACCCTAATACCTAGCAATTCCACTTCTAGGCATACAACCATTGTAAATTCTTGCACACATACAGCAGGGGATATGTATAAGAATGTTCATAATACTAAAACCTGGGAACAAACGCTTGTAACTGAAGAGAACAAATAAATGGTAGATTCACATAATGGAATATTATACAGTAATTACACAAATGAACCTTAGCAATTTTGCAAGAGTATGGATAAATCTGTGCAATGTAATATGCAAGAGGGAAAAAAACAAGACTGGTCAAAAGGAATATACCGTTTTTATAAAGTTAAAAACAATTAAAATCATATACTTTTAAAGGACTACATAGATATACAAAGAACACACACACGTGTGTGTGTATATACAAAAGCACGGGAATGATGACCACAGAATTAAGTATGATTTGGGCTGGGCTGGGGGAACCATTTGGTTGGATGGGGGTTGTCAAAGTCTTGGCTTTTATTTTGGGTGGTGGGTTTGCATGTGCTTTATACAAATGACCGAATAATAGATAAATAGTAGTGGGCCACACATGGGCCAGTGATGACAGTGTGACCAAGGATTATTATGATGGATCCAGTTCTCACCACCTGAGATCAAAAGGGAAAAAAAAAGACTAGGTCATGTGGATCCCAGAACACTTCATTTAGTACTTGGTGTTTAACAGAATTTCAGAGCAGTGAAGATGGAATAGAATATTTAAATATAATCAAGCTCCTTGGTAGTAGTGTTTCTCATAATTAGTGCTTCAAGCAGAGTGGTTCTCTTATGCTGGTCCAAGTTTTTGAGTCTTGAACTAAGCACTGACACAATTCATTGAGGAATTATTTTTTTCTGAATATTCCAACATTTATGTTTTCAACATTTTACTATGAAAGTTTCAAGTATACAGCAACATTGAAAGAATTTTACAATGAACATTCATATGCCTACCACTTAAATTCTATCACTAATATTTCACTCTACTTATTTGGTCATAGATCTACCCATGCTTCTATTTATCTATAAATCAGTCTTAGTTTTTGTTCTATTTCAAAGTAAATTGCAAATATCAGCACACTTCTCCCTAAGTAGTTCAGCATTCATATCTTTAACTGGTTCCAACATTTATTTTAATTTCTGATTTACAGGGGGCTATGGATGAAAAAAATCAAAGCGTTTCCTGAGTGAGGAAGAAAAGTGAGTGTCAAGTAGATTTGAACCTGAAAACATTAAAAAGAATGTGGTTTTATAAAAATGCTCTTAAATACGTGAGCTCCCGCATCTCAGGAGCAGCGTGACCACAGAGCAGAGTGTTGTTCTGTCAACAGAGGAGGATGGGTCGATCCTGAATGTGGCCCAGGAGAAACACAAGCCAGAGCCAGGCAGTGCAAAGGTAAATGCATCTTCGGAACTGTGGAGAGGCAAAATCAAATCCCCAAACTCTGAATAGACCCCGTGTCTGTTTATGTGGACTCTGCAAGAGGAGCACTTACAGCCTCCCGGGAGCATTGCTGCTCAACCTTTGTTCTGAGCTGAACTGGATGTGATCCTTCAGAGAGAGAAGCCTGAGCACAAGACTCTTAGAAGCCAACATGGCAGACTTCAATAAGACATTTTTTACCCCATCACGACAACATGATTATCTGACGAAGGGGCAAGATTATTATAGCTGCCACTCTCCCGAATCAGTGCCCTCCTGCCAGGGACTTCCAGGTCGTTGGAGGGACTTCAGTTTCACACTCCCTAATCTCCAATTCAGAAGAAGAGACTATTGATTAAGTTACTATCGTCCCAGTAATAACTAATGATTGAGTTACTATCATCCCAGTAACAGTAATATGCAATACTATCAGCCCATTGCATAGACCTTCCACCTCCCATCAAATAATTACTCCCTTGGTTTGGTTCTACCAAAATCCATATGGCAAAACCAATTCTTGGTATTATGAGCTATTATCAGAGGGCTCCAGTTAGCACACACGTAACTTAACAAGCACAGATGTAACTTGGATGCAAGTAAAACGTAAGTATATTTAGTTTGTAAAATTAGCAATCAATCATTTAGATGGGGGCAATGCTTTACAACAGGAGTCAGCAAACTATGGTTGGCATGTCAAATCCAGTCCACAGCATGCTTTTGTAAATAAAGTTTTATTGGAACACAACCATGTTCATTAGTTTACATATTGTCTATGGCTGCTTTCATGCTCAGCGACAGAGTTGAGTAGTTGCAAGAGAGATCATACGGCTTGCAAAGCCTAAAATAGTTACCCACTGGGCCTTTATAGAAAAAGTTTGTGGACCCCTGAGTTAATGGAGTGGCTTTCAGGGAAGGTATATTTTGATGGAGTGGCAAGGTATCCTTGAAGGCTTTTAGACAATCCTGTGGAGTCCCCTATGGTTGTGTGTTTCTTTCCACACTCACACTTCATCAACCAAAGAAACTCTCCTCTAATTTCCTTTATACTTTGGATTTCTGCGTAATTGTTCACTCCAACAGAATTCTACAGCTTTTAAAGGTTTTAAAAAAAGAAAAGCACTGTCTACAGCAATGATTCTCAACCCTGGCTGTGTAATAGACTTGTCTGGTGACTTTTGAAAATTATCAGCAGTCTGCCCTGGAACTGAAATGAAAACAAACTTCCCCGATGATTCTCCTGTACATCTAGATTGGAAAACCACTGGTCTCGAGAGCAAGGAGGTCAGTTCCAGGTGAGGGGCCCCCAGGGAAACCAGTAAAGGGGGTGGGGATGACAGCGCCGAAACACCATCAGGACTGACAAAAGGGAACCCAAAGGGTAAGAGAGACACCAAATATAGGAGTTGAATTAGGACTTTCACAGGTCAAAGTCTCTTAAAGTCGATGTATAGCTAACCTTGTATCTTAGTCGAGGATGCAAGTCAGCTTAATATATTCCCTCCAGGCCACTTAAACCAGGATGACTGCAGTTAAAAGGTGCAATTTAGAAACATATTTAAAGTTGGCTTTGATTTAAAAGAATAACCTAACCAGGATTTTAAAATATGCAATGCTACTGCACAATCATACTGTACCTGGTCCAGTCCTCAGGGCCTTGTGGAAGGTCATTTCAGATATCAGAATAGATGATAAAGTGGCAACAAGGAAGAAAAATAGGACAAAAGATAATGCCTTGGTTTCCACTGGTAGGGACCTTGGCTACATTCTCCTTCTCATTTGAGATTCTTCCTAGCAAGTTCCCTAGTGATGCTCCGGAACTTTTTTCCAGGGTCTTTGGAGCTCAGAGGGTCAGCCTCACACAAGGGAGGGGAGGAGTGTGGAAGGGTTGGGTTAGCATGCTCCTATGCAGGCAGAGGTGGTGACCTCTAAAGGCTTCTCTGATAAGAAGAATCTCTGATTCTACAAATAAGCAACCAGAAGTGAGTCACACGGGGATCCCACTTATAGCTGAGGGGAGAGGCTTCTCCTCTCCTTTTAAGAATAGTGTCTTAAGTGATCTGACTCTCTAGAGAGTTCCTACCCCTGCCTACTGGGACCCGCAGTTCCCAAATACAGGACAGGAAAGACAAATGAGACTGGAATAGTCGTGAGGATTCCACTCTCTTTTTTTTTTTTTGATGTACAATTGCCATATAATGTTATATTAGTTTCAGGTGTACAACATAATGATTTGATATTTGTACGTATTGTGAAATGATCACCACCACGTCTACTGACATTCATCACCACACATGATTATCAAATTTTTTTTCTTGTGATGAGAACTTTTAAGATCTACTCTCTTCGCAACTTTCAAATGGGCAATCCAGTATTATTTGCTGTAGACAGCATTCTGTACACTACATCTCTAGGACATATTTCTTTTATAACTGGAAGTTTGTACCTTTTGATCCCCTTCACCCATTTTGCCCACCCCCACCAGAAGAGATTCTTTTTGAAAGCACCCCTAAATGTGCTGGAGGTAAGGGGGTGGGGAGGGGAGGGGATTGGCTGGGTGTACACACAAATGAGGAGGGCAGGAGCGCAGCCCTAAATATGTGTTCATGTCCCTTTTAGACTTGAAACTTTTATTTTCAGACGTTGTTCCTTTCCCCTAGAATGCCTTTCATCCTCCTATACCTGCCACATTTTGCTCATATCTCAAGAGCACCTTTAGAAGCCATCACCGCTGTGGGGTCCTCTCAGATTGTCCCCAGCAGAATTGGTCACTCCCGCCATGCTTCCTTAGTGCACGGTTTATTTCTCTCTGTCAGCCTTGTAATGATGTGTCTCCACGTCTGTCTTCCACAGGGCTGTGAGTCCCTTGGGACATAGGCTGTGTCTCAGTCCTTTTTGCACCCTGGCTGCCCAGCCCAGAGGATGTACCCAATATAGACTTATGAAGCAAATCTACTGCCTGTTTTTTTTTAACTAGTATCTTAAAATTATATTTACATTGTCTCTTATAAAAGAAGAGGTAAGTTAAGATTTAGAAGAAACATTCAACTATAAACATTTATTCAGAACCGACTATGTGCCAGGAATTGTGGTCTGTACTGGGGATGCATAGTTGAATGGAAAATAGCTTCTGGCCTCCAGGGTGTTACAGTGTAGTGGGAAGACTTAAATAATTAGAGGGAAGTGAGCTGAGCTGCTTTAGAAGCATGAGCGACAAAGTATAGGGGCAAAGAAGGACATGTTTACCTCTCCTGGATATTCCAAGAAAGAGAGAGTAGAGAGAGTATGGAATTTAGGCAAAGTCCTAATGGTGAATCTTTGTGTGTGTGTCTAGGTGCTGGGAGGTGGGGGAGGTAGAGGGCAGGGGAGGGTGTTTTAGAGTGTTTAGGTCTAGAATCAAGGGGGAAAAGAGTAGAAAAATGTACTCTTAGCTGATTACTCTGAGGGGAACCTTCTCTCTTTTCTTGGACCATGATGGTTCTGGAGATGACCATTCCTAAAAGAAAAAGGAAGAAAACAGTCACTCCTTCAGCCCACTAGTTTGACCAAAAATTGGCTACCCCCATTTTAAGGGATCATAAGATAGAAAAAGCTTTTCCCTGTGAAATTAGTCAGGTTTTACACAACCCAGCAGGCAGTAACAAGGCTCCCACATCATTTTGTCAGAGAGACACCAGTCATTTTAGGGTGGGAACTGATCCATTTACACCATGAGAGAATTTCCCTCATGCACACAGTGTTCCATAGCAATTTGTGGCCTCACAGAATGCCATTTATAGTTCCTGCAGTGGCAGGAAAATTAGGGGGCCGAGTGATTATGACTCCAATCACAAAGCTGAAGGATACGTTGGTCGTACTGGTACTTTACCTCCCACGCCAGCAAGGGACTGCTCTACTTGGTTTTCAGCACTGAAAAAGCACAGTGGAAAGAGCCAATCAGTTCCCCTCTTAGAGATATTATCTTTCAGCTTGAGAGTCTCCTTATCAGCTGCTAACTATAGCCTAGTCTGAAGTCATTACCCAGAATAACGCTCCATCTTCAGTTAAAAAAAGACCTTAAATTCTTCTTTGGAGAGTCAACATGGGCTCAGGAAGCTGGATCTCAATGAAAATGAGGTCCCCAAAGGAGCCCTGACTATACTGCATAAAGGCTCCCCATCATCATTCTAAACAGTTCATTTCAATGTTGTACTTTATTCTTGCTAAATACTTGGATGGTTCCCAATTCGCACTTTGCAAGGAAGAAATAAACAAAATCTCCCTGTCTGGATGGTGTGGAGAGGTATTCATAGCAGGATCTCCCTTTGTTGTGCTCAGCTAATTGCTAATTATGGAGTGATGGATGTAAATTGCACAGTTGGCATTTCGGGCTCACAGGCTCACTATCCATTTCTTCTACTTAGAGGGGAAAGGCTGAAATATTAAGAGATTACCAACCATATCTTTGTCGATGAAAATAAAGTCTAAATAGGTGAAATAACCGTTTGGAAGAGCAGAAGAGTCTTGCGGGAGGAGGACACCCGCCCAGTCTCTGTCATGATTTCATAGCAGAGAATTATGAGGAAAATCTTCTGGAGGTCCCAGTTAACATGAACGGAAGAAGAGATGCGCTTGCTTGCAGGAGAAACATCACCCCTAGTCTCCGAATGTTTTGTTCAGAGAAGAATAAATGGCAGTAATAGTAATACCATGTCTTTGAAAGGCATGTTGAAATTTTAAGCCATTCTCACATTCTGTCTCCTTGAATTGTCTAATAACAAGATTACTGAGTGGGTCATATTGTCAACTCCATTTTGTGAATGATGAAATTAAAAACCCAAGAAAAGCTAATGATTCAGCTCAGCCACCCTACTGGTTAATGGTAAAGTAGGGGGACCCCAACATCACATTTGCCATCAGTGCCATGCCGATGTGACCACAGCTGAGTGGCTGTCTCTCTTAGCATTATATTTATGCGATTTGCAATTTGGGTTTGTAGGCTCATTTTGAGTTGGAAGGTTTTTATTTATGACTTTCTTCTTTTCTCTCTGTTGTACCCTTGATGCTGAGAAAGTAAAAATTGGCTTAGACTAGGAAAGTGAAATATCTGCCCTGCTAGTCATCGCTCTGGGATAACAGATAACAGCTGAAGCCAGCTGCAAAGTTAAGAGCAAACAATATTTCTCTCAAGGACACCCTGCCATTGTAAAGTGTCACAACAACCTCCGTTTTTGAAGGGGTCTTTCTTATACTTGTTTACTGAGAAACCTTATTTTCTAAAATCACAGATTGTCTGAAATTTTGCAGTTCGAAATTATATCAGTAAGAATGAGCATTCCACTTTTGCCTGGAAAATCTAAGTCACTTTGCGACAGAGAAGAAGCCTCAAGTACCGACCCAGGGACAGAGGTTCAGATGAGGGGGTTCTGAACACAACGTTTCATATGAACTTTGCACTTTCCAAGGAAGTAAGACCCTGAATCCACTTCATAGTCCTGACCTGATGTTGACCCTTTTTACATTCAGTCCTGCTTAGCGTTGAGCCTATCAAAACACTGCTTCATTCCATGAGATACTGCTTCATACCTACTAGGATGGTTATAATCAAAAACATGGAAAATAACAAGCGTTAGTGAGGATGTGGAGAAGTCGTAACCCTCGTATATTGCTAGAGGGAATGTAAAATGGTGCAGCTAGCTACTGTGGAAAACAGTTTGGCGGTTCCCCAAAAGGTAAAGATAGAATAACCATATGGTCCGCAACTCCACCTCCAGATATATGCCCCGAAGCATTGAAAGCAGGGACTCAAACAGATATTTGTACATCAGCGTTCATAGCCAAAATGTGGAAACAATCCAAGTGTCCATCGATGGATGAATGGACAAACAAATGTGGTATGTACATACAATAGAATATTATTCAGCCTGAAAAAGGAAGAAAATTCTGAAACATGCTACAGTGTGGATGAGCCTTGAGAACAGTATGCTAAGTGAAACAAGACAGTCACAAAATGAGAGATATTGTATGGTTCCACTTATATGAGATACCTAGAGTAGCCAAATTCATAGAGACAGAAAATAGAAGAGTGGTTGCCAGTGGCTGGTGGGGGGAAGGAATAAAGAGTTAGTGTTTAATGGGTACAGAGTTTCAGCTGAGCAAAGTGAAAAACTGTCTATGGATGGATGGTGGTGATGGTTGCACAACAATGTGAATGCATTAATGCCACTGAACTGTACACTTCAAAATGGTTAAGATGTTAAAAAAAAAAAACCCTCTTTATTTAAATTTCACCTAAACTCCACTCTTCCCCGAATTCTATGCTAACTCTAGTTTTTCCCTATGTTTGGTGGACACTGACAGTTCCTCTGGGGTGCTGTCTTCCTCACAGCAACAAGCCAAGAAACCTGACTACGTTGGACTGAATGTTTGTTCCTGGTGAATTTCGGTTAATTGGACTAAGAAAGTGTTCACTATCCTCTAACAAGCCAGATCTTATTATAATGGAATTTGGGGACTATGGGCATGTGGTGACCTTGGGGGACATTGCAGATCTATTCACTGAGCCAAGGGGAAAATGTAATTCAGTTCCCAGCTGAGGACTAATTTGTTCTCCCCTCTCCCAGGGTCCTAAGTTTCCATAAAGCCAGGGCTCTAGGCAGAGGGTGGGCAGTGATTGTGTTCAACATCCTTTCAAGAACAGAGGATCACACCCTAGTCCTTAGGCTCTCCATCCATCTAGCTCCAGGTCCATCTGGGGGAAGCGCTGCTCATCCATGTCATTCTGAAGTAGTGTCTGCTCAGGCAACACTGATCTTGACCCAGATCCCAGCTTCTGTCTCTTTCACTCTTCTGAGGTCCTGTTTTGCTTCTAGTCCACAGAGACATTTTTCTTGTTTTTTAAATTGACTATGCCCATTTTATCTATCATTGCTCTTGGTTTTGATCAGGGGTTGAGGGTGAGAGATAGGGGAATGCAACAGAGTATGAAGACATTGTGTCATCTTAACCAGAAGTTCTGGTTTAAAAACTTTAGTGACACTGACCTCTAAAAAGATTATGGAGCTTCTCAGCCATATGAATTTAAAATGAAAATTCTGCTAAGCTATAAAATAAGTGTAAAGTGTTATAACAATGTTCTGATTTTCTTAAACGAAGACTAGTTTGGGTTTATTTTGAAATATCAACTCTCAAATTCTTTCCATTTTCTTTGCTGCCTCTGCTTTGCTAGTTTCACAACCATTTATATACTATGCCCACTAGGTAACCCGACACTCCACCACCACAAGTGGGTAAGTTTATATAAACTTTGTATAATAACCTAGTCTTGCAAATGGTGAGAGGATCAATTTGAGTAATAGTGACTTTGGCCAGGAGGACAATAAATAGTGTTAATTTTTGGATTTTCCCCTGTAGGGACTATCAACTAAAATCACCTTCAATCAATAACGTGATTCAAAGTTGCACGTAGCACCTTTAACAACTCTTCCAATGCCAAGATTCAATTCTAGTCTACTTTGATCAGCTGTGAATTTGATGGGGAAAAAAGCAAACTCAATTGTTCTTAATAGAGCCTATCTAGGCAAAATTGTGAAATTAATGAAATAACTTTATGGTGCTTTCTCTTTTTCTTTCTGGGGACATACTTATACAATTCCTGTTTCTTGCCCCAGGTATCTCTCCCATGTCTCATTCTTGTAGAGCCTTGGAAAGAAACTGAGGCATAGTGTAGGAAAAAGACACTAGACTGGTAATTAAAAATATTGGATTTTAGTTCCAGTTCAGTCAATAGTTGGCTTCTTGACCTTGGATAACATCTTTGGGTCTCAATTCACTCATCTCTAAATTTGGAGGAAAAGTAGTAGTTGCATTACTAAGATCCCTTTTGTCCACAAATTTCACTAGTTTTAGGATACATCATTGCCATTAGTACAGCTGATGAAGAGTCATTTTTCTCTGAGATTTAATAGGGAAATCTTGGAAACCAAAAGATTTTTAAGTCCTTAAATTTTTAACAGTGAGAATTTTGGGCCCCGTGGCAGGTTGATGGAGAAATATTTTGCTGTGGAAATCTTTCAAGAGACCTTAAGTCACAAAAAAAGTTGATTAACTTATTTGTAAATCTAGAATGGGGCAAGAAAGGGAAACATGATTTTTAATTTGCTAGCTTAATTGCTGTCACCAGTTTGACATTTTGACTGTGGATCAAGCACTGATGTGATGGTCCTGTGATCCCTTTCTCTTTTAACAAAGCACATTCTGTGTGACTCCCCATTTTTCTCTGACATTTATTTATGACTTTCATGATATACAGTGCTGTGGTGAAATTTATGTTGCTAAATAATACCATTGTAAATTAGGTACCGCTATTCCCTGCTCTTTTTTAGATCTCATCAGTGGAGCTCTATTAACTCCGAGATATTTTCAGTCACAGATAAATTACTCTGTTCAATTTGCATTTCAGTAATTTTCTGATTTAGACATGGGGTTGGTAATGGGCATAATAATTCAGGAAGGGTGTATTGAGGAAGGGAATTGCCTGAAAGGCTTGCATCTTTAGCAACATCCCCAAATAGTCACTATTTTTCACTATGCAGGATCTTCTTATATCTGAATAAATGAAAGTTAATTATCTTTATAAAGCAGTGTTGGAAATGGTGTCAGCTATTTTGCTCTCTTTGTATATTCTGCTGTCAATTTGAATTCAAATTGGTTTGGTAAGGAGTTTTGCCCCAGGGGTCCATTTTAATAGCAGTATTCCTGATTTGTCATAACTTACTGGAGTACATGGACTATTAAAACTGTGATTTCGAAGGCCAACTCTTAGAGGAAAGACACTGATCGTTGGTTATGTGGCTTGATTTCTGCTTGTAGCCTCTCAAGTCTGCATTCTTCCATGAGGTCTCTCCTGACAAATTCCTCTGTGTTTACACTGTTCATCCCACCTTTTTAAAGGGTATGAGCATCTTGAAGGAGGAGCTTAGTTTGTTTGCTTATAGGATCCAATCCAGCACTAGACAATTAGTAGGTACCTAGAAGATTAAATAGACTTATCTATCTAAACCCTGAAACATAGTGCCTGTTTAAAGAATAACACACACACACACACACACACACACACACACACGCACGCACAGCTCAGAAGTGGTTTATTGATTGGTTGCTTTGTCTTCAAAGTGCCAAACAAATGGTTTGAACAATTTTTATCATTTATTGAATTTATGTATGTGTATGTGGGGGGCGGGGAACATTTAGTCAACTCTCCTGACAGGCTGTCTTTGCCTTCTGAAAAGAGAGCTTTTAAACAAAAAACTGGATCCATTAGCTGGTACGAAATTGCTTTAACCCCATGCACTGCATAAAATGTAATATGTGTGTGAATGTGGGAATATATTCATCCACATACACAATGTAGAAATTATAAAAGGGAAAAGAACTTGACCATTGCCCTTCAAGGTGCTTGTCTCTCTTTTGAAAAAAATAAAATAGCCATACATGTCATGAAAAGTAAGCACTATAGAAAAGGATAAAACACCAAAAATCTCCCTTTTCTCAATCCCCTGGAACTACTTCCCGTAAACAATAATTATTAACTGATTCTTACATCCTTCCAGAGGTGTTTAATGGACACACACAAATACACACACACATTCTATAGAGTGTTTTGTTCATTGCTTGAATGTTGGCTGTAATGAACATCTTTCCATATCAGCAAATGTAATTCTCTCTTTTTCATTTGAATGGCTGCAAAATATTTCCTTATATGAATGTAGCAATTTTTTTAAACAGTCTCATTTTAATTTAAATCTAATATTTGCTATTATACACGAAGTTCTGGATGAGTATCCTGTTATTTATACATATATCTTGGCACACTTGTGTAAGGTATATTTGTTTTAAATTTTAGTAGATATTGTCAAGAGAGAATGCCAACTTACACTTCCACCAATAGCGTATGAAAATGTCTGTTTCCTTGTATCCTCAACCACACTGAGTTTTATCAAGATTTTAAATCTTAGCCAGTCTGATGAATGGAATTTGATATCTCTTTATTGTTCTGATGGTTTTGTCTTTCTTTAATTATGAACAATATTGAACACATTTCATATATTTATTGGCCATTTATATTTCTTTGGTCTATGAGCTTTCTGTTCATACTTTTTGTCCATTTCAGTTGAATCGTTCTTTCTCTTATTGATTTGTAAGGGTTTTAGTGTATATTAAGGAAATTGGTCCATCTGTTTATTATTCAAAAAATATTTATTGAATGGCTGTAAGATAAATAAGCAAATTAAATAGTGTGGAGGCTAAGTGGAGTGATGTGGTGAGAGCTTGAGGAAGGTCTCTTCTAATTGCTTCTGTCCTCTCAGCAATATAGGAAGCAACATCATTCACTGAAGGTGAAGGTCAGGGAGATGTTGGAGGTTTGAGGACAGAGGTAAAGGTATGAAATAGCTGCGTGTGAGAGTGAATGGACCAGGGATATGTAGAATGATTGCCCTGAAACACCAAGGACCTGCTTTACATTATTAGTCTTGAGTTTAATGTGACATCAGTCACATCTGAGGGTTTTGTTGTTGCAGCCAAATTCAACTGCACAGCTACACATGGGGAGTCAGCAGAAAGAGGGATTTGATTGACGTTGGGATTTTTCCAGATGTGTTAGTTTGTTAGGGCTGCTATAACAAAATACCACATATAGGGGGCTTTAACTACAGAAATTTATTTTATTACAGTTCTGGAGGCTGGAAGTCCAAGATCAAGGTGCCAGTGGGCTTAATTTCTCCTGAGGCCTCTTTTCTTGGCTTGCAGACAGTTGCCTTCTCACTGTGTCCCCACATGGCCTTTCCTCTGGGCATGTGCATCCCTGGTGTCTCTTTCTCTTCTTTATAAAGACACCAGTCCTACTGGATCAAGGCCCCACCCTTCTGATGTCATTTAAACTTAATTACTTCTTAATAGCTCTATCTCCAAATATAGTCACATTGGGGGTTAGGCCTTCAACATATGAATTTTGGAGGACACAATTTAGTCCATAACACCAGATGGGTTTGAAGAAACTAGAGGGGACAGGTGAGTTGAAGACAGATGCAGGGAAATGGTTATAATTATGCAACACGGAATTTAAGGTAAGTAAAAAGGGAACTAAAAACTCAAGTTGAGCTAATCACCAAAGAAATGGAAATCAAAACCACAATGAGATATCACCTCACATCTGTTAGAATGGCTGTCATCAAAAAGACAAGACATAATAATTTTGGCAAAGATGCGGAGAAAAGGGAACTCTGGTATGCTGTTGGTGGGAATGTAAATTGGTGTAGCCACTATGGAAAACAATATGAGATTCCTCAAAAAATTAAAAATAGAACTACCACATGATCTAACAATCCCACTTGTGGGTACATATCCAAAGGAAATGAAAACAGAATCTCAAAGAGATATGTGCACTCACAGGTTTATTGCAGCATTATTCACAATAGCCAAGATATAGAAACAGCCTAAATATCCATCAACGAATGAATGAATAAAGAAAATGTGGTGTATATATACAATGGAGTATTATTCAGCCATAAGCAAGAAGGACATCCTGCCATTTGCAACAATGGACCTTGAGGGCATTATGCTAAGTAAAATGTCAGACAAAGAAAGATAAATACTGTATGATATCACTTATGTGTAGAATCTAAAAAGTCAAACTCACAGAAATGGAGACTAGAAGGTTGGTTACCAGGGGCGGGGGATTGGAAGAAATGAGGAGATGTTGGTCAAAGAGCACAAACTTCCAGTTATAACATGAATAAGTTCTGGGGATCTAATGCATAGCATGGGGAATTATAGTTAATACTGTATTATATACTTGAAAGTTACTAAGGGGGTAGATCTTAAATGTTCTCACCACGCACAAAAAATTGGTAATTATGTGACATAATGCAGGTGTTAGCAAATGCTATGGTGGTAATCATTTTGCAGTATGTAAGTACATCAAATCAACACATTGTATACCTTAAACTTACACAATATTATATATCAATTATATCTCAATAAAGCTGGGGAAAAGCTCAAGGTGAGTGAGAGACAGTAGGCCTAATGCTTCTCCTTATCTCTATGGTAAAAGTCAAAGAATTGTTAGAGATGGGACATTAGAGAGAGCCAGCTGGAAACATAGGAGTGGGTGGCCAGAGGGAACAATGCTTGATATTGAGTTGTGGAGGAGTTCCAGTTATGGTAAGAAAATGTTTGACTGTGGGAGAGTCAGTGGCTGAGATAAGATGAGGGACAAGATCATTGGAGGAAAAGAGATCAAAGAATCCAGATGTCAGAGTGTTACAAGAATCACCTCCGCGCATGTTTAAACTTCAAAGAATTGTGATAGCAGTAGTGTTGAAGAGAGTGGAAATGAACTGAGACCTAAAAAACTTCAAGACATGGAGGGAAGTGGCCTGAACCAATAAGTGACTGTAACAAAAAGTGCCAGTTTTATGACATGATGTGTGAAGTTGGGGAGAGAGAGAGCAGAGGGCTTGGTCATGGCCATGAGAAGCAGGAGGACACCTACCTAATTTCCAGGTCTAGAGATTAAGTGAGGGGAGTGGAGAGAAAACAGATGCCCCTGGACCGGGCTGTAAGGAAGCACTGTGCTCAGGGACAGCCAGGTTGTAGTTAGAGTAAGAAATTGACGGGAATGTTCAGAGGAGGAGTTAAGCATATAGGAGATCTGATTTTGACTGACAGGGCAGTGGAATGGTGTTAGGAATTAGGGATGGGTGAGGTGTGGGGCCAGAAATGGGATATATGGGCCAAATGGGAGTAAGGTCCAGACACTGAGGGAAATCTGGGCTTCTTGAGGTGATTGTATGAACAGGGATAAAGGTCATGATGTAGATCAGTGCTGGTGATCCAAAGAGGTTAATGGAGTTGAGGCTATGAGGGTGAGGGTGAGAGGGACTGGGGGACTGAAGGTGGGAGAAGAAGGCGCTTTGCTCTGAGCATGTAGAGTTTTAGGGATAGAGGTGTGCAGACTGGGTAAGAGGGGGTCATGTGTGTTGCAAATGCTTTTTTTCTCAGATTGTTGTTTGTTTCTGACTTGATTAATATATATATTAATATATGTTTACAGAAGTTTTTATTGTTCATATTATCAAATTTATTAATTTTTCCTTTATGACTTGTAGGTATATTTTATGCTAAGGAATGTCTTCCCTATTCCAAAATCGTAAATTTTTTTAATAAAAACATTTTTTAAAAGTTTTGTTTTAGTATTTGTATTTTCCATCTGGAGTCTATTTTGGATTAATGAGTATGTAGGAATCTGGATTTTTGATTTTCTACATGGCCAGCTTAATGTTCCACCACCATTCATCAGAGTCCATCATTTTCCTGTGTTTTGAAATATCCTAAGTTGCCCTTCGAATGCTTATTTGCTATGTATTCACATCTTCCTCTCTTGGTGCCTAACCAAGTCTTGGACTAAAATTTTCAGCTCACAGCCTTTTAAGAGTTTCTGTGCTCTTAGCCTTCTGTCTTTTGGTTTACAATAAAAAATCTGAAAACAAATTTGTCCTACCTTTGAAGTCCAGACGTATCCTTGAACATTAAGCATCTTGGAGAGTTTGGTTGTATGTGGTGCTGGGACGTTCATGCTAATCCTGCCATTTGTGTTTCTGGGACAAAGTTGGCACAATAACTCCTGAAGAAATCTCCTCTCAGTCAGTATTCTCTTTCCTAATGACTTGATTTTGACCAATATACTTTCTCTAGAAGAATGTTAGATTGCAGAGTCATGGGAAAATGGGACCATGATATTCACAGCCCATTTACAGAACAGCAACTCCAGTAACTTGTTTATATTTCAGAGTCTTATGGAGGTATTTTTAGAGTAAACCAGTGGGCCATCCAGGTCAAATAACATGCCGTTGCTGCAAACTCCACAAACTTCCCTTATTTTTTGCTTATTTCTTATATTTAGAGTTCCCCCAGGTCTCAAATTTTTAAGTACTGCCTTAAACGTATAAGACTTTTGATTCTGAAAAAGAGGGTGGAACACTAAACAGCATTGCCCTAGAGAAATGAGTAACAGGCCTACGTCATTGACACTTGCAATCCATCCTGTCAGACAGGACCCCTGCTCTCCATTCCCTTCCCACGCTCTTGTTCATCCCTTAGGTTCTGGAGAGTCACTGTGGTCTTCCTGCCTCCAGCTCTCTTCCTTCTAATCCACGGTCCAGATGGCCTCCCCAGTTCTCTTTCTAATATGCAAATGAGACCATGTGGCTCCCCTGCTTAGGAAGCTCTCCTGGCTCTCCACACTGCCTACAGGATGAAGCCCAAAGCCTGGAGCCTGGTTCTTCACACTCTGACTCTAACCTGCAGTTCTAGCTGTATCTCCCGCCATCCGCCTGCATGCACCTCACAGTTGATCTCTATCTGGCTACATATTGCCACGTCCCAAGTCTTGTTTACAGTTTCCCATGCTTGCCATAAACCCTTCCACTTCCTCTTTTCCAAACCGGGGAAATATGACAGGTCCTGTGAGGCTCAGTTCAAACGTCACCACTTCTATAGTGCCTTCTCTACTCCCTCAGGCAGAATCCATCATTTCTTCATTAGTATTCCTATAGAACTTCGTTTATATCATTATTAAAACAGTGCTCACTGTTTCTTAGAGGGTTGATTGTGACACTGGCTCTCCCACTAGATTGGGACTGCTTTGTTGGTAGAAACGTGTTTAAACATGATGTACTGGCGTAGTTGCACTGTGTTGAGCACATGCATCATCTCATTTTCTCTTCCAAACAATCCTGTAAGGCAGGTATTTTTATAATCTTCATTTTCAGATAAGAAAATCTAGCTTTAGAAAGATTAAGTAACTAACTTGCACACAGATTGTATGTTCACTTGGTGTGTTCTGTGTCTGGGACTCAATTCCTTTGTGTGACTCCAAAGCCCATGAATGAGTAAAAGAACCAGTTCATGTGCTGCATGCAACTTGACTTCTCTTGAAGAGAAATTTCCTTGTGTGGGAGATCCATATGCCACTGAGAGTTTCTTACCGTCTGTGTGACCTTGGGCAAGTTACCAAATATCTCTGAGTCTTTGGGCTTACATCTGTAAGACTAAGATAATGAACTGCTTAACTACCTCACAAGGCTTTTGAGAGGATTAAATGAAATAATGTATGCAAAATACAAGAAGGCTGGCAGAATAAGTTAGTAATAGATACTTTCTCTTCCCTTTCCCTCATTGTCTGTTCCACAAAGACAACAGACTCTTGTCCTCAGATGCCTATCCGGCTGCCCTGACCAGAGAGAAAACCAAGCAGGGGCTATAGATAGAGAGATAAGTAACCAACGGGATGACAGGTTTAGACAGAATTATCCATATCTCATGCCACTTCCATGAGGATCTTAAATGAATAATGATTTAGGTATACCATTCCATCGCTTTTATCTCCTATGTTCATTTTTGAGGAAGGAATGGTCTCACAGAATGCTATAGAAAGGGGGAAGGAACTGGAAATTTTCTCTTGCTTGTCCTAAAGGGACTATCATTTCTTGACATATGATCTCAGAGTTTGGACACTGGCTTTCAAATCCAAGAGAAAAACAATCCCTTAAAGATTCTTTTGATTTGCTTTTTGGCACCACTAACACCATTATCAAATGACTTCAAAGTTGTGTGCTTCAGTGATAAGATTGCGGCTCTCGTGACTGGTGAGAAAGTGGGAAAGGAAGAGTGTTTTAACACTTTGGGGGGGTGTGGTTTTATAGAATTTTGTGTATGTCTTTATTTCATTCAAGTTTCAGGATCAAGTATATGTTGAACACCTGTGACCCGTAAGGAACTAGAGTACAAGGACGAGACTCCGTTCCTGGACCTTTCCAAGCTCTTCTTGTCTAGTGTCCCAGGCAAACAGGAAAAACGTGGCAACTAATTTGAATGGTTGGTGATTTGAGATAGGTAAATACAGAGTGTCAGGGGAGGACAAGAAGAGATGCCTAGCCACCCTGGAATCAGTGGGTGGGTTGGTAGTGGTCAGGAGCTGCCCGGAGAAGATATCCCAGGGTCAAAGTCTTGGAAGATGAGTTGGAGTTAACCAGACTAAGAAGGAAGGAGTGGTCTTTCTTATTTCTAAGATTCAAACCTGCTATTGGAAATGGGAAGAAATCTTTACTGAGTACTTAATCTTGTTATGAGTTCCGCAGACAGTATTTAATTTAACCTTCACACCAGCCTTGTGAGACACGTATTTTAGAAATGAGGAAATATAGAGATTTGGGATAACCTTTTGAAGATTCCACTGCTGGTCAATGGAGAGGTTGGGATTTGAATCCAGGTCAGACTCTAAAATATTTGGTCTTTCTATTGTGCCAAGCTAGATGTACAGTTGCCAGTAATATTTGCTTTCACCGCAGGACAATTATGTTGATAACCCTGACATCACGGGATCTTAAAACTGAATTGAGGTATAACATATGTATATATGTTTGCGGATTTATTTTAAAGAACAAGAAAGGAATCTTTCTATGTGTGATTAAAGGTTACAGCTATATAAATGACATTAATAAGAATACAATTATTTTGACAAAAAGCATGTCAGGATTAGTTCTTTAAAAATAACGCAAGGCACATGCCATTATCAGAATTGAGTCTGTGTTATTCCAATTCTGTACCCAATGCTATGAATCTAAAACAAGTTAAGCATATTAGTATATGCACTTAAATTAAAATTTCAATTAAGTATGAAAAATTGGATTAAGAGCCATGTAAATCTCTTTTTTTTTCTATCAAATCGCTCAAACCTCATAATACCCCTGTGAGTACACCTGTTACCTGTTCATAAGGCAGGTGTCACCTTCACTCTACAGAGGAGGACACCGTATGCATCTCACTCAGAGTCTGAGCCGAGGGAAGTAGCAAAGTCACCACCAGACATAGGACTTCCAGAAGCAAAAGGAAATTTAAGTGCCAGGCACTGTGCTTGGAATTTTCACATAATTTATATTTAATGCCTATAATAACCCTAGAACGTAGGTGTTTCTCCCACTTTTAGAGATTAGAAAACTGAGCCTCAGAGATGGAATATGACCAAGTTCAAGAGCTGTAGAGTGGCTGAGTTGGAATTTGAACCTGGTTTTCAAAGCCACACATTCGTTCTACACATTTCTGCAAGCCGTCTATATTTTTCAGCTGTATTCCAACATTGGCACAATGTCTGTCACACTGTGGGTACTCTTTTGTGGCCACTTTTGTGAATGACTAAGTGATAAATAGAATATGTACATTAGTGACCAGCAAGAAGGGCAAAAGAATACTGAAAGTTTTTGTGAAGGAAAGTTGCTCCAATGATGAAGGTAGAGGCCAGGCCATGGGAGTGAACTACTACCAAATGAGAGCTTCTTTGGTAAAAGGAAGTAGGGAAAGTATTACTGAAAATACTTCTGCATCCTTTCCTCAGAGTCCCTAAGCATGGCATTTTATGAAGTGCTGCTCTGGGCCACCAGCTGCCTTGTTTGTGGAATCACTCTGACTGTGCTCTTACCCCAAACATCCTTCTAGAAAATATCTTTGCCCTTTATCTGACCCTTAGGCAATGCAAGGTCTCTCCAATTAATATCTAGGCTAGAGCCCAAATGCAAAATACCTTTCCGTATTTATTAATGATGCCATTTGTCATAGAGGACCATCTGCTAATGACTAACATTGGCTTTGATTCAATTGGATTCTCAGTTATGCAGCAAATATTGATAAAATAGCTGTTATGCACAAGAGAGGACATTATTATCCTTCTCTTAGATGGCAGAGAAAACCTGTTCTTGTGTGAAGTTCCCAGACTCAGAATTCGAGTCCTGGGGTCCAGTGCTGCCTCTACCACCAATTTCTGTATGGTCGGGGCTGCTGAGCGTCTTACTTTGGACATCTGTAAATTTAAGATGTTCACTGCATCTCAGGCTATGGCCTGACTGCGTCCTTAGGGGATATTTGGGAATGTGTGGGAGTGCATGGGGTCATCAAAGTAATTGAGAGGGTGCTACCGGCACCTAGTGCTCAGAGGCCAGGGATGATAAATGCCACACCACGTGGGGTCAGTCCCCCACTACAAGGGTGCATATTCTGACCAAGATTGTAACCATTTTTCCATTGAGAAATAGTGATTGAAATCCTCCCCCATTTTAGTGTTCTCTAATTCTAAGACAGTGACTGAGAGGCAAATTACAGTTCTGTTAACTTTGACAAAGTCAACAAGGGATGATGTTAAATATAGGCAAGCTACTGGCAAAATGCCAGTAGAAACAAAGCAGAAACAAAAAAATGGGAGTATTAAATATTAGAGCTCTTTGCAATGCATGCTGGCGAGGAAGTTACTAAAATACCGTTTATTATTGTAGCACATTTTCTATTAATTATCTTAGATAATTTGTAAAGCAATAGCTTGAATGCCACATGGAACGTTAATTCTGCTAATGAATCCAGTGACTGTATTTTCCCCAGCTTCTCACCGTAATCTTAGCTCCACGCCACTTTGGTTCATATGAAAGGGCCCTAAGACTTGGTAAACTTGCCTTTATATCACTGAATTTCCTTTATGACAGTAACAGAAGAGCTAAATGCTCCAGACTTGTTGTTGCCTAATTATTTCATTTTGCCATTAAGGCTAATTGTCAATAAAGATAATGAAAATGACTCCCAGACATCTTAGTGATTTGAGTCATCATAAGTCTCTTGGTAGCACAACGTGCCATCCCAGCCCAGCTCTATTGTTGTTCAGAATGCATCCCCTCTAGACAGGCCCATATGTAGCCCTCTATGCCTTGTGAGATTATAGAGTTCCAAAGCTTTTTACAGACAATAAAATCTATTTTTAAAATATGGGCATACACAAAAATGTTATTATTGACCAAATCAAAGTTTTTGAATCTTTCCTCCATTTCACTCAGTTCAAGAGTAGGTAAAGCAACCTGCTCATTCCACATCTGGGAGTGAGGTCAGGAGCACAGGTGAGGGTTTCTTCTCCCCCACCTCCCTTTTTAAGGCTACCTGGCCTCATTTCCTCATTGTATCTGGACTTGAGTGTCCATTAGCATCACCACATAATGTTTGATCCACGTGTGGCTGACTTCATTACCACAACCAAATCTAGATTTTGTTTGGAGCAGCCATGGGTCCAGCCTCAGGTGATAGATTGTGACTGATTATGATCAATCATGACAAGCCTGTTTCCCAGCCTTTTTTGCAGAAAAGAGTTGCCATGTTAACTAGTTCTGGCCAATGAGATCTTGAGACCTAAGGGGAATTCTTTTGTGAAGATTTTTAGGAAAGTTTCTCTTAATCTAAAAAAATAAACAAAAGGAGGGGACAGATGATGCTTTGCCTTTCCCCTTGAGTGTGGACATGATGCCTGGAGATGCAGCAGCCATCTTGTGGACAGTAGTAGAACAGAATGATCTAAATAACCTTGTTCCTTAATGGAATCTTTCAGTGCCATGTCTAGACCAGCATGCCCAACTCAGGACTTCTTGGAATGTGAAAAAAAATCAACCTCCATTTGCTTAAGTCATTGTAGTAAAATTTTCTGTTATTTATAATTAAATATAAACCTGACTGATTTATCCTGTTTTATGCTAAATTGAAGACATAACCCTGGGGCCTTGGAAATTTTGGCATGAGAATATTGCTGGCAGCAGTATAGTGTAGTGAACTTAAAGCAAACTTTAAAGCTATTGTATGTGAAACATTCCTTTCTTCTCCAGCCAGTGGAGATTTGGGTGCATCAAGCATATTTGGATAACGTAGGACCAATTAGTGAGCATTTGGTCCTGTCCAAAACATCCATAAGACATTTGGTCCACACCAAAAGATTCTTGAAATTTGGTCCTGTCCAAAATGCCCATAAGACATTTTGTCAACACCAAAAAGTCCTTGATATTTGGTCCTGTGCAAAATGTCCTTGGAGACATTTGGTCCAAGCCAAAATATCCTTGATATTTGCAGGATCATTTGGTGTTGTCCAAAACGTCCATAAGACATTTGGTCCTTGCCAAAAGGTCCTTGATATTTGGTCCTGTTCAAAACTGTTTGGCATGGACTAAATGTGCTCATGGACATTTTGGACAGGACCAAATTCCAAGGACCTTTTGATGTGGACCAAACGTCTTATGGACCAGAGATCTTATGGATGTTTTGGACAGGGTCAAATGTCCTGCAAGGGTAGGTGCTGCCTTTGCTCCAGATGTGCTTCAAGAAGCCAAAGTGTCATATGGTAACAATATAAAACATCAGGACTAGACTGGACATCTCCAAGGTATCACTTCCATAAGAAAATGATGCAACTTGGAGAAGAAAACAAATGTTTGCTGAATTGAATTGAATTGAATTGAACATATGGAAATACAGTTGTGAGTTGAGTTGTATATCTGTCATATTATTCAAGTGACTGAAGAGGGTTATAATGGTGCTTCCCAATAGAAATAATTTATATTTATATTCCTGGGTTTTAAAGTATACTGGAAAGAACAATGGACCTTAGTCAATATTTCCAAATCCTATTTGTACCTCACAATTTTACTCAGTCTCTCTGAGTGCCAGTTTCTCAACTATAAAATGGGGATAATAACTCATGTCTTGTCTACACAGAATTGCTATAGAAATAAAGTAAGATGAAATGTATAAAATTCCATTTTATACCATATTTGCTATGCAAATGTGAGATGCCATCAACATTATTATAATCATATCATCCCAAATTTTACAAAACAGATGTGATCATTATTGTCATTCTATCAATTTGACTTTGAAGACAAATCTTTGGTTTATTTCCATTTATGTAGCCCCTTCAAGAGTGGGTAATCTACCACAAGATGGATATTGATGCTTGGAGATTTAAATACTCTGAATTGCCATATGCATGGCTAATGGAGGCAAACACTGGCATGTTTCTGCACTCCATTGAATTAAAGAAAAACAATCCCTTACTATTCTAATTTCAACTCTATTAATCAAGTTGTTATGCTGGAGAATGCCATTTAAATAGAATGAACAATTTAAAGCAAGGTTCAAAGAAATATAAGCAACAAGATATGATTAACTGCGCCTGTTAAAATTTTACATGAGAAAATATTTTTACTTTTATTAAAGAAAAAGAAGACAAGCCAAAAAAAAAAAAAAAAGGAAAAAGAAAGTTAAAATCCCACTCATTCACAGTAACCACTCCTAAAGTCTTAGTGTACATCCTGGAGCTTCAGGTGGCTGCCAGGCCAACCTCTTCCTCCTACACTGGGTGGTTATCGGCAGCCTCTATGCAAGTGTTCATGCTTTGGGTCATGTGGTTCTACAAGTCTGGCCATTGCTTATGGGACCAGACATCTGTGACTGTCCTAACGGCAGCAATATATATAGATCGACACCAGGAAACCAGAAGTCTTTAAGATGATTTCCTGTGAGAATTTTGAGCAAAAATAGTGTTCTGAACTGAATAGTGAAGAACCAGATGAATCAGATCCTTCTTTTGGTGCTAGAATAGGAGAAAAAGAAAGAGATAGATGTGGAGGGTAGAGAAGCACAGAGGTGAAGAAAGAGAGAAAGGAGTGAACAGAAGCCACAGGGCAGTAGGGGCAGTGAGTAAGCAGAAACAATGAGTTAGAGGAAGGAACAGAGAGGAGGTGGCAGCAATTGGCAGGGCAGAAGTAAAGGAGAGACAGAAAGGAACCGGACCCTGTGAATGATAGAAAGAATAAAGTGGAGATCTCTGAGGGGAGGACAAGGCAAGTTGTCACACGACTGTCACATCTAGTCCAGGTTTGCCAGATTAGAGCATAGAGCCACCGCTGTGTTCTGAATAGTGAAGAAGTCTCTGTGGTTCTATAAGGACTAAATGAGCAATGTTAAGTTTCCTTTTCATTCTTCCTCTTGTATTTCTTCTTGCATGTCATCTACTGTAAACTAAACCTACCTGTGTTCCAATCAGCCTGAAAAGCCGTAATATAGTCTCCATTTATATATGTGCATGTGCACATATTTTGCTTGTTAGTATTTGAAATATCCATTTGTCCCATTGGGTAATTTTTTCCCCTTACATGTGTCATAAATATCTTTCTATATTAGTAGATATACTTCTATAATTTTTAATGATGGATTCTATGCACATGGAAAACTTCCTCTTATGCCCTAATATACAGAGAAATTATAAATAAAATAATAAAAAGATATTAAAACTATATGGCTGTGCTTGAAAATAGAAAAGGGAATCATTGGGAACAGAAAGCAAGGAAATTCGAAGCATTCGGGGATGGTAAGTAGCAGCAATGGGAGGCTGACATTTTCTGGTCCCGCGGGAGCTACAGATACATACCACGTATCAAGGAAAGCCGTTCCTAGAATGCTTTGTGAAGTCAGAAGCCAAGAACATGCTGCATACTAGAGGATAGAGGCTGAAAAATAGCCTGGGGTCACAGCTTGAAATGGACCAGTTGCCAGGGGCCAGGAGAGGGAAGACATTCTCTCTCTAGATGGGAACCACCTCACGTGACTTTAGGTCAAGGGCTTGGAAATATGTTTACCATCTCTGAGGGGAGGGCCCCGGGTACAGTCAGCTACCTGAGAACCATTCAGCACCATACCCTCTGTAGGGCAGCGGGGGAAGCAATCGTGAAATTGAAAAGTTCTACTAGCAACTGAAAATGAAGAACAAGGAGGGGGGTAAGGAGCTTCTTACCATGGATAAGATGTAATACAAAGCCACAGCAAGTGAAACAGTGTGGTATGGGAGTAGGAAGAGCAGACAGATCAATGATAGAGAATAAAGAGCTCAGAAACACATCTGTGCACACCATGGAAACTTGATTTATGATAGACATGGCTTTACGAATTAGTAAAGGAAAGGATGCATTGCTGAATAAATAGTATAGGGACAACTGGTTTTCAAAACTGAAAAAACCATGTGTTGCATTTCGTAGATTTTGTTTTGTAGTGACATGCTTTGATTTCTTTCTTATTTTCTTTTGTGTATTGCTATAGTTTTGCTGGATAAAGTATTCTTGGTTGGCAGTTTTTCTTTTAGCACTTCAAATACATCATCCCACTCCCTTCTGGCCTGCAGGTTTTCTGCTACATAATTGGTTGATAGTCTTATGTGGGTTCCCTTGTAAGTGGCAAATCAGTTTTCTCTTGCTGCTTTCAAAATTTTCTTTTTGTCTTTGGCTTTTAAGAATTTTATTATAAAGTGTTTCAGTTTGAACTTTTTTGGCTTCATTCTAGCTGGAGTTCTTTGGACTTTTCAAATCTGAATGTCCATTTCTTTCCCCAGATTTGGGAAGTTTTCAGCCATTATTTCTTCAAATAAGCTTTCTGCCTCTTCCCCTCTCTCCTTTCCTTCTGGGACTCCCATAATGCAAGTATTGACCCACTTGATGGTATTCCCTAAGTCCCTTAGACTTCACTTTTTTTCATTCCTTTTTCTTTTTGCTCCTTTGGCTGTTTAATTTCAAATGATCTGTCTTTGAGTTCACTGATTTTTCTGCATGATCCAAGCCTGTTTGTTGAAGGCATCTAATGAATCTTTCAATTCAGTTGTTGTAGTCTTCAGCTCCAAAATTTCTGTTTGATTCTTTTTTAATGTTTTTTATCTCTTTGTTGATATTCTCATTATGTTCATATGTTGTTTTCCTGAGCTCATTGAACATCTTTATGACAGCTATTTTGAATTCTTTGTCAGGTAATTTATACACCTCCATTTCTTTAGGGTTGGTTTCTAGATATTCATTTTGTTGCTTTGATTGGGCCACATTTTCCTGTATATTCATGTGCCTTATAACTTTGTGCTGGTAACCATGCATTCAAAAAAACAGCCACCTCTCCTGGTCTTTATGGCCTTCTTCATAGAGGGAAAGACCTTCACCAATCAGCTGAGCTAAAGATTATGGGTGCCTCTCAAACCTTTTCTGTGGATGCATCTTCTTTGGATTTATGTCCGACTCCAGTTAGTAAATTTCCAATTAGAGGGATTTGCGGGTTTCTTTTTTAAGGCTCTCATAATCTCTTGCTCCCTCTGGTGTCTGTCTGCAGTATTGCAGGTTCTCTGGAGCTGCCAAGAGCTGCCCAGCTCTCTTTTGTTCTCAGGAGCCCTCAGGCTTCTAGAGCCTACTGGATCTGTCAGTGCTCTGAGTCATGTGGGACAGAAACCAGTCCCTCAGGCAGTGTGAAAAAGCCAGAATGTTGGACACATCTCCACTCTTCCCACTGAGCTGTAATAGTCTCTGTCTGCTGTACTAAGGTCCTCTGCGGCAGCAGCAAGCTGCCCAGATCCCTTTTGTTCTCAGCACCCCCAAGCATCTGGAGCAGGTTCCACCAGTGCCCTGAAACCGGGGAGACAGAAACCAGTCCCTCGGGCAGCCCCGCGAAAAGCTGGAACCCTGTATGGATGCTCCAGTTCCTTCCTCCCCAGGGAGAAGGTGGGCGTTGGGGGTTTTCTGTCGCTTGCTCTGTGCTGACCTCGGAGAAGGGCAATGGTGACCGAGTGTGTGCTAGTCTCAACCTTCACCTTTGTTCTCAGTGGCCCCCATCTAACTGCCCTTTCCTGTCAGCACCTAGAATCAGGCAAGAAAGAGACCAGTTCCTCAAGCATTCCCTGAAAAGTCTGAACACTGGACGTATGTTCCAGTCTTCTCTTTCCTTCCCCAGGGAGAAGCCAGGGGCTGGGGGTTTTCTCCCCATCACACTGTGCTGAGCTAGGGGGAGGGACTATGGCAAGTGAGTGCCATGAATTTTCCTGCTGGCTTTGTTATGGCTGGTTTCACACTTGCCCGGGGGTGCAGAAGCCTCTTAAGTGTTTTCTGGACTTTTCCCAGAGGGAACTGATCCATGTATTGCTGTTGAATCAGTGCCTCTGTGGGCAAAGGAGGGTCTGGGGCTTCCTGTTCCACCATTTTGCTCTCTATGTAGGTGTTTTTAAGTTTTCTAGTAACTACATTAAAAAAGTAGCTTTAAAAAGGTCGTAGGAGCTACTTGTAAAAAGAAGCAAGTGAAATTAATTTTTTTGGTGGGGGAGGTGAGGAAGATCGGCCCTGGGCCAACATCTATTGCCAATCTTCCTCTTTTTGCTGAGGAAGATTGCCCCTAAGCTAACATTTGTGCCATCTCCTTCTATTATATATATGGGACGCCACCACATCATGGCTTGAGGAGAGGTATGTAGGAACATGCCCGGGATCCAAACCCACCATCCCTGGGCCGCCAAAGTGGAGCACACGAACTTAACCACTATGCCACCAGGCCAGCCCCCAAGTGAAATTAATTTTAATAATATATTCTATTTAACTCAATATATCCTAAGTAGTATCGTTTCAACATGTAATCAATAGAAAATTATTAATAAGGCATTTTACATTCTTTATTTTTGTACTAAGTTATTGAAACCCAGTGTCTATTTTACACTTAAGAGTGCATCTCAGTTCAGACTAACCACAGTTCCCATGTTCAATAGTCACACATGGCTAGTAGCTACTCTATTGGACAGCATAGATCTATAATATAGAAATTACTTCCAATAAACAAAAAAGAAGACAATCATCATAATAATTTGGGGCCATTCACAGGAGAAAATATGAATGACCACTGACATATTGATGTGGGGCTGCTGAGTCATGAGTTGAGAAAGAATTTTCAGACGAGAGCCACTCGTTCGTTCGTGCACCTTTATTTCTTGTTCAGCATGGGGACAGGACCTATGGGCAGTAAAGAGCTGCAGGGCAAGTGTCTGTACAGGGCCGTTATATACATATGTGAACTATTTTTACTACTTTAATGAAATGTAGGAAAAAGTATTAGGAGATCTTGTCAATCAAGTTTCTAGTTTGTTTCACAAATTAGGGCATGGGGGCTGATGAAGGAGATGTAATCTTGCATTCCAAGGTATGGTGTGCCTCAAAGAGCAGGTAGGCAGGAGATTAAAATCATTGATCACCTTCTGAGGTAAATTCCTTCGTTCCTAGCCAGAAGCGATTGAAATGTTTAATCCTAGTGAGTAAGTAGGGAAACTGAGTCAGGCCTCATGGAAAGAATTGGAAATTGTAAAATGAGTCATAAACAAGGTTTCAACCACATCAATATGAAAAGATGTTTTACTTCATGAATAGAGAAATACAAATTAGAACAATAAGGTACCATTTTTTGTCTATTGGATTATCAAGGAGTATAAGAGAGAAAAAATTATGGAAGTTTTGCATGATTCTTCTATGGCTGCTTTTTTCAAACAGAAAGGAGCATTCTTTCCCCTTTCCTCCTGATAACGAGCTAATTTGCAGGTATGTCTGTCTTCATTTGAAAGTAATGATACAATGGCCACATTAGTTTGTTCCTTGTACTTACAGATAAGCCTCTGATTTAACCATTCAATCAATCAAGTTTCATCAGAATCTAGCTTTTAAAAAAAATATGGTTTAAAGTTTTGTATACGAAATGCTATTTTAGCACAGGCTTTCATTATAATCCAAAGGTTTATGTAGATTTCTGAGAGATTTTAATTTTTGATTGTTCTAACAGGTTGGCTTTAAATTTCTCTCCAAATTAATTTTTCTTCTCCAATAAATTTGCCACCAATCTTTAATTATAGTGAATGATCTGTAAGTAATTACCTACAGGAATCAATCTTGGGAGAATTCTTTTTGTAAGGAGTCCCTTTAAATACTGTCATAATCTGCTTGAAAGTTCAGGTTTCTGCAGAGTGAGTATTTTTAGACAGGGACTTACCTGCAATGGGTAAAATATTTCAGGCCACCAGCTTTAAGATCTTTCCATACATCCGCCTGTGGTTAGTCTTAGTCAAGCAGAGCCATTGATGAGAACAAGAATTCCTTTCGGTGGTTGAATAAAAGGACTAGAGGAATTGCCCTTAAAATAAAGACAAAAAGGAAAAAGAAGGGGAATGGTTTATCCCCCGGGTATTGTCATTCGAGAAGAGACCAGAACACAAAGACCTAGCTGAAGAATGGATGTCATTGAAAGAAGAAATCTGGGGCAGACGAGCTGGGGTACAAGGAATTGCAGGGATCCAATGCTTCTGAATGTCACTTAAAAGGACTCCATCAGGTGTACCCACCTTAAAACGATGTTTCTAATTGTTCTTCCTTTTCTTTCGCAAATCACAAAGAAAAAGGGGAGAAAAAGCCCAGCAGGAAGAGCCAGCTGCTGAGCCTGTTAAGAGAAGAAAGAGCGTGGATATGATGTTAATTTTGCTTCATTATCTCACCCTCTACAAACGGCTGACTGGCAGGTACACACTCTGCCCATAGAATCCGGGGATTTTTGACCAGGAACAGCAGTCTGTCTGATGTAGCCATATTATCTAAAACTCTCCATGAGCAAGAGTAGGAGAAAGAAACAAAAGTCTACATAATTTCCATCAATTCTCCACGGCCGTAGCTTGGCAGTAGATTGAGGAAAGGTAACAGGCTCTGCTCTCCTCAACTGGAGACATTCAGCTTCCAGAACACAGGTGCAGTAAAGAGAGGGGGAAATGTGCATTTTGATTACTTCCGGGGAAGAAAGCAGGCTCTGAGCTGTACTCGCATCAATATCAATAGCAAAGGAAGGCTTTGCACAAGTTATTGTCCTTCTCTTGCTCTCTGTGTCACACACACACACACACACACACACACACACTCAGAGGACCATGATCGATTGTCCAAGGCACACTGATCCTCACCTGCCACTCACGAAATGCAGATGCTGATTATAGGGAAGAGGCAGAGAGTGAGAATTCCCTGTTTGAAATGTCAATGCAAATAATCCATAATTGATCTATAAACCAAAATTGGGGTGAGTTTATGATGAGTCATGCTTGAGGACGATAGCCTGGGGCCTTCCGTACCCTGGGAAGGAAGGTGACCAAGGAAGTGGGGTGTACAGAGTGGTTGTATACCATCTTGGGACAAAGAGCATACATCACATATGACAGGACTATCTCTTTTACTTTAGGCCCTTCTGGCTGGCCTAAGAATTAAATTGACATGAGACAGAATGACAGGAGAAAATCAAACAAAGTTTAATAACATGCGTACAGGGGAGAAACCCAAGAATGCTGAGTAACTTGCCAGAATGGCGAAAGCCTGTCACCTTAAACACCATCTTCAGCTAAAGACAAAGGAGGATATTGGGGGTAGTGGTTTGGGTCTTCAAGGGGGAGGAGGGCAATTCACATGGAGATGGAAATGCAAATGGGCCAATGGCAGACAAGGTGACCTGAGAGACACATTCTACATTACACTGCAGTTATCTCATCGTGTTAGCTCCTTCCTGGAACAGGCCTTCTATCTTAAATTCTTTTAGGCAGTTAGGGGAGAAGGTCAAAGTTTTGATCAGAGTCTTTTTGTCCTTAAAAATAATCAAGGCAGAGACACATTTTGGGGTGGCCAATTCTGATCCCCCACATACTGCTGTCATGAGGTGCTTAGCTGGCACAGCAGGTTGGGGGTCACAAGGTGAGCACAGCAGGTCAGTACTTAGTCCTTAGTTTCTGGCAAGAGATGCTTATCCTTAAAGAAATGCTGATATGGGGGAAATTACATCCCTATCTTTAAGGGCGTCGTTCTTGTCTTTGGGACATAGTAAATGTTTAAAGCAGGTGTACAATGCATGCTCAACAGGCCACGTCAGGCCCTTTTGGAAAAACAAGGTCAGGCCAAATCAGTTTTAAACCAAATGGTTTCCTCATATACTCCAATATATTCTACTGCTTTTTATTTATTTATCAAAAACAAGAGGCAGAGTCCTTTTTCCGAGAACCTCAACTCTGCCCAGGAAGACAGAAAGGGCAGTCTGTACTCTTCTGCTTCTTTCCAGATGGGGCTGTTCAGGCCACGTATCTGGTCCAGCCAGCTGGCTTCAGGGCTGGTTCTGCGTTGGACTGAGCAGCACACCAGGCGCGCCACCATTTCTTACCTAGTTACTGCCTGTCCTTCAGTCAGAATTGCTGGCACTGGGGATAGGGATGCTGCTGTTTGCTTGAGGAGGACCCACTCTCCAAGTGAATTGTCCACAGTTGGGGCCCGACTTTAGAATTGGAAACCTCTGATCATTCAGTATAATTCAGTGTTGATAACCATTCGATCCCAGCTGAAGCTACTGGGCTACCTTGGACACACTACATGAGAAAAGGAATCCTTCCCTTAGGGACCTGCCCTCAGACAGGTAACCTCCGTAACCAACTGTCCCAGTTTTTCCGGAACTGTGTTGGTTCTTGCGCTGAAAGTCCTGGGTCCCAGGAAACCCCTCAGTCCTGGGTAAACCAGGATGGTTGACCCCCCTGTGTCCTACAGTTACTGGGTTGAGTCTCCAGGAGATTGGGTAGAAATGCCCAGTTGGACTTCCAGTTGTGAGGCAGGGACTTAATTGGGGCTGGGCTCAGCCATACTAACCTTCAGAGTTATGAAGCTCAGACCTAAAGAGCTCCCTGATTGTGTTGCTTTAGGACCCTCAGGTCTGGAAAACATACTAGCACTTTCTATTTGCAAGACTGACATGGAGCAGAATTATACTGAATGCTTCATATTTTCCATAACTTGATAGGGATCTGAGGAATTCCTCAGTATCGTGCTTTGTGTAAGGTACTCAGAACGTGTATCCTCCAGCCTGCCATGTTTTCTGAGGTGAATAATAGCAAGAGCTATAAAGATCAATTCTTTCCTTGGTCTGGAGATTTATATGCTGATTACATTTCAATTGGAAAACAGCAGAGGGTCTCGCTTTCCTATTTCCCCAGAAGAAGAGATTTGGGAGGCAGAAAAAAAGGATCTAGATTTTATAGAGCTGTAGAAATTACAGATGTTGCCAAGGTAGTTTATCAGCATCCAAAGACAACATAAAATCTCATCCTATGCCCACACATATATGCTGCCAGCCCCAGTAGGTGTGAGTAGTAATATTGAAATGAAGGAAATTACCTGAAGGAAATTGCCTAAATGGGACTGTTATAAGAGGAGGGTAAGGGCTTACTTAATTAAAGCACAATTTAATTCTTGCTATTACTTAAGGAAATGGAGTGCCATGCAATAATAGGGGAGTAGGAGAGGTTTGGGCCTTGTTGCATAACAATTAATTTCAAATAGTTTGGGGTGTGGGGAAGGCATGATTAAATCCAGGAGCAGGCTGATAAATGAATCATTAGGGAAGAACATTTTTAAATAGATGGAAATGAGTCTAAGAAGGATGAGAAAAAATTCATTATAATAATCATTGTGTGGCCTTGTTAGGGAGAAGAGGGGGGATGGTCTCTGGGTCAGAATAATAGCCAGAAGGCTGAGCTCTTGGCTCTGCCTGTTTAATGGGACCCCTGATGGCCCTGGATACAGTCCAGGAAGTGGTACAGCCCTTACAGCAGCAGGGCTGCTCACAAAGACCCTGAACATCCTCTGTCCTTGGGCTCACACTCTACTCCAGGCCACCACTGAAGTCCCCACGGTCTCCAGGAAACCACAGAGTCTTAGTGCCAAAGCCACAACGAGCCTACTCTCACCGCTGCCTAATTCCTGGCAGGGATGTTCTCTTCCAAGCACTTCTACTTCTTCCTTTTTCTTCTTTTGTCAACTGGGAAGAAAAATTCTCATTTCTTACCTGCCTCAAAATACAACTGAAAGATAAAACAACACATGAAGATATCAGCCAGGGAACAGATTTACCCAGTCAAAGATGACGATGAGACTAAGAATATAAAATATTTTCATTCATTTAAGGGAATTTTCCAAATGTATATATTTATACATAAATATATGTATTTTATTTAACTTATTATTTTGAAATAATTTCAAGCCTACCCGAAAGTTCAAGAATAATTCAGAGAATTCTCGTATACCCTTTACCCCGATTCACCAATTTTGTAACATTTTGTCTCATTTGCTCTCTCTTTCTCCACAAGTGCAAACACACACACTACACACATATTGTTATTTAGAGTAGGTTGGCTGTATCACTGTGCTTAACACTTCAATGTATATTTCCTGAGAGCCAAGTTATTCTTTTATGTAACCACAGTACAATTATAAAATTTGGAAATTTAACATTGACTAATACTCTATCAAATACATATACCAATTTTGTTGATTGTTCCAATAGTGAACTTTACACCGTGTTTTTTCCCTCCAGTTTAGGACACAGTCCAGGATCAGGTACCATGTTAAATTGTCATGTCTCTTTATTCCCCCGTAATTTGGAATTGTTTCTTAAGCCTTTCTTTATCTTTTGTCGACACAAATAATCCACAGCCAATCTATAAATCAAAATTGGGGTGACTTTATTATGAGCCAAATTTTGAGGACCATATAGCCCGGGGCCTTCCATCTCCAAGGAAGGAAGAGCACAAAAGAAGTGGAGTGTACGTAGTGGTTACATACCGTCAAATAGCATATAATACATATGAATGCAATGTCCTTCTTACAATAGTCACAAGATTGCCCTGTCTGCACAGCCTTTGATGGACACTGCAGGTAGCAAGTCTGCTGTCTCGAGCTGGGTGGTTACAGGATGAGCACAACAATTAAATCCTCGCCTAGGGAGAAATGCTTATCTTTAAGGAAATGCTAATATGGAGGAAGTTGCATCCTTATCTTAAGGGCATTTGTTCTTGTCTCTGGGACATGGTAAATGCCCAAAGCAGCCATATAATGCAAGTTTGAAGGCCAGTCAGGCCCTTTTGGAAAAACAAGGTCAGGCCGAATTAGTTTTATACCAAATGGCTTCCTCATATACTCCAATAAACCCTATTGCTTGCCATTTTATTTATCACTTTCATAACATGGGCATTTTTGAAGAAAACAGGCCAGTTGTTTAGAGAATGTTTCTCAGTATGGGTTTGCCTGATGTGTCTTCACAATTAGATGCATTGGTTGTGCATTGAAAGCCAGAATACCACAAAGCTTGTGTTGTGTCCTTCTCAGTGTGTTATTTCTGGAGGCACACAGGCCCATATGCCCCTCAGCACTGATGTTAACTTTGGTCACCTAGTCAAGATGTTGTCCGGCTTCTCCACTGTGTAATTTTCATTTTTCCCCTGAGACAAATAAATTTTCTGCGGGGAGACACATTAATACCAAGTAAACATCCTGCTCCTCATCAAACTCCCCCTAGATTTAGCATCAATTGATTCTTGCTTGAAATGATCTTTGCAAAATAGTGGTTTTAAACTCCATCCCTCTAAACATTTATCAGTTGGTAGAGGGTGATGCAGTCAAAAATCACTATTTTTTTTAATGCATAAGCTATATAAATGAGCTCTCCCTTCTTATCTATCTACTATCTATCTTTCTATCTCATTATCTATCATCAATATGGATTCATGATTCTTGTTTTAAACAATGGATTATAATCCAGTATAGTTCTTATTTATTCTGATGCTCAAATTGTCCCAGATTTAGCCAATGGGATCCTTTCAAAGCAGCCTTAGTAGTATTTAGAAATCAATATCATTCCACTAGATCTGCTGATTGCTTTTAGCTCATTTTAGCAGACATTACTCGGAAATATATATATATATATATATATATATATATATAGTTGAAATCATAAGTTTGTACTGATCCCTCCAATTCCAATCTAATTCCACAAGATTCTCCCTGGCCTTTCTCCACTCTCCATTTTCATATCTTCCTTATTCCATAGTGAGAATCTCAGCTCCCAAAATATCATCACATACACTCTTGTGCTCAATCCTACAGTACACATAAAATAGTTTAAGAATTTCTATTCCTATACAACAACCTCCCCCCAGCAAAACCAAAAACCAAAAAACAAAACCTCTAAGAAGTTCAACATTTGTTTGCAGTTTTTTTCCACTAGTCTGAGGATGTATAATCAAAGTACTATGTTTGAAAGTTCCTGATTAATTTATATTTTACCCCTTCCATGTGCCTATGTTTTTCATTTGTGATACTCTTGGGATGATTTATTTCTGTTTGCATTAAGTTTTAGATTTCCCCCCATCCTTGTTGATTTAATTTTTTAATTTGTTGACATACTTTCAAAAGTTACACCTATATTAAAGGATATACTCATTGATGCTGCTTCTTCCCTTAGCCTTTCTACTCCATTTCCTTCCTCCCTTGTAGGTAACAAATGTCATTGTTTTGTGATTTATAGTTTTTGTGTGGGGTTTTTTATTTTTTTCAAAAATAAGCAGATTTCTATATGTTTTCTGATTTCCCTTGTTTCTTATACAAAAATGTACGGTCCTACATAAACTCTTTTGCATTTTGCTTTTTCCATTTAACAATATATCCTGTAAATCACTCCATATATGTTTCTAAAGTTCTTATTCTTTTTTCCAGCTGCAATGTGCTCCATTGTGTGCATGTTCCATTGTATTTAACCAATCCCCTTTGCTTGGGCATTTAGGTAATTGCCAATAATTTGTAATTACAAACAATGAATAACCCTATGCTTGTGTATTTTTGTATTGTTTTAGGTGTATCTTCAGGATAAGTTTATAGAAGTGACGTTACTGGATTAGTTGAAAGATAAAGGCATATGGAGTTTTATTATATATTGCTAAATTCCCTTCTATTGGCTTACCATTTTGGATTTCTTCCAGCAATGTATGAGAGAGAGAAAGACAGACAGCCTGTTTCCCCACAATCTTGGCAAAAAGACGATAATGTTAAGCTTTGAATTTTTGCCTATCTGATAGGTGAAAAATGGTATATTGGTGTTTTACTTTTACTTTTCATTTATCTTATTATGAGTGAGGCTGAACATGTTTTCATATGTGTAAGAGATATTTTCATACTGTTTTTTGTGAATTGTCTACTATGTCTTCTCCCTATTTTTCTGTTGAGTTTTGGTCTTTTTTATCTCCCTCAATTTTGAAAAGGTCTTTAGCAGTATTAACTCTTTGTGGTATATGTTGCAAATATTTACTCTTATTTGTCATTTGGCTTTGCTTATGGTGTATTTTTGTCATTCAACTTTTTTTATTGTCGTCAAATTTATCAGTCTTTTCTTTTATTGCATTTGGATTTTGAGTCACAGTTAGAAGTCCTTCCCCTATATTCACATTACAGAGGAAGTAACTCTTGCTTTCTTCTAGCACTTGTATGGTTTCATTTCTGATATTTTGGTCTGTGACCCAGGTGGAGTGTGAGTGTGTATGTGTGTGTGTGGTGTGAGGAATAGATCTAGTTTCACTTTTTTCCAAATGGCTGGAATACCATTTATTTAAAAATCCATCTTTTCTCTAGTAATTTGGAATGTCCCTTTTATCATAATCTAGATTTCCATATATAGTTGAGTTCTAGACTTTCTATTCTATTCCACTGATCTTCCTGTTTATATGCCGATACCACATTGTTTAACTTATTCAGGCTTTGTGGTATGTTTTAGTATCTGGGAGAGCTAGTTACTTTCACAATTCTTCCTTTTCAGTATTTTCTTAGCTATCTTGCATATTTATTTTTCTATATTAACTTTGGTATCACTTGTGTACCTGCAGGACCTTCAGAAACATAGCTTATTGAGATTCCATTATATTTATAACTGATCTTAGGGAGAACACACATTTTGATGATGTTGAGATGTCCTATCCAAGAACAAGGAAGGTTTGTTGCTCAGGAAGATTTTCAATTCACTAGAAGTTAAATCCAATTTAATTAACAAGGCTGTGATTAAATCTAGAGGGAGTATATTAGAGAAAATTATGATCTTCATGTGGACACACACATACTTCATACCCTCTCCCAAATTCAAGTTCATATAATACATACACACACGCAAACTCTAATGTACTTTAATTGAACAGCAGAGTATAGAAAAATGTACAATTGAGCATTGAGCTATAAATGTTTAATTTTCCTTCCAAAATGGAATAAAAGTAACACAGGTGACATTCTACACCAGATGTGATTTGGAAAGCTCGTTAAAAATGCAAGATGTTGTTCTGGTCCTACAAACATTGACCCCAGATGGAAGAAAGAGTCTTCAAAAAGAGTAGAGAGATCAGAGCCGAATTGCTGACGACTCTGCAGAATAGTTTCATTTCTGCATGTGGAGTTCAGAAACTCTAAGTCAGTCATCAAACGTGAAAACTCATTAGTTGTGTAAGAGCACCACCTCTTTGCTCGCAAAATCTGGTCTTCTCTCCTGTGGTCTGACTCATCAGAGGAATTTTTAAAGCACTTACTTCCTCAGCTTACATTTGAAATCGCTGTCACTCATCAGTGCTTCACTATTGCGTTGTGGGCGTTTGACGGATTATCACATCACCACTGGGATGGTGAGGGAGACCATGTGAGCCTCACTGGTACCAGGAGACAGAAGTCACAAGGCCACTAATTTCTCCCATTACGGGTCACTAGGTACAAAAGGACCCCACACATAAAGCTCATATTTCCAAGGGATGTGGGGCTTGATCACAAGGGAGTGAGCTCTTGAGATGTTGGACATCTGACATTAAAACAAGTGTTCTAAGGGCCCCGTGACATCCAGAGGGCTGTGGACTCTTGGCTTTGAATTCATGAGTTGTATTAATTTCTCCCCTCAGATGTGGTTTCTGGGCAATTCTTACCCACTGATTTCTCTCATGAAATTTTATTTGTTATCTCCACTTCTTTCCCTTATTCTTTGCTCTTTAGCCCAGTGGTTTAAATGTTGGGCTCTAGAGTCAAACACATGAATTTAAATCCTGTCTATGCCATGTCCTAGCTGTGTACCTGGGGGGACACTCACACTCCTTGTGCCTCCAGTTCCTCGACTGCAAAATGGGGATAATATTAGCAGTGACTTCACAGGGTTGTTGTGAAGATTATACTAGAGAGCATATGTAGAGAGTAGTACACAGTGTTCGATATACTGATAGTGAAGCCCAATACGAGGCTATTTCTATCATTCAAACTTGTTTGTTTTTTTTCAATTTGTCATTTATGCAAGCAATCAGAGAAAATTTGGAAAACATGAGGAAAACAACAGCAATAATCCCATTAGCCAAAATAATCACTTTTGTCATTGTATTTCTATTCATTCTTTTCTTAAAAATGTTTTTTTGAATTCTACTTTCATTCCTTCACATTTTCCATTGTACTTTTTTAAATGCTATGAAATAGTTTTCATAATTATTCTTTTTAATAACTATGTGATCATTTCCTTGTGAAGATGGAATATGATTTCCTTTTGGTTGATCTGTTAATGAATATTTAGGTGATTTTAAAGTTTTACTGTCAGTATATTTCTGCAATGACAAATATTTTGCACAGTTTTATTCCTCAGTGTTTTGGATGTTTCCTTAAGACACACTTTTACAAGTAGAATTACTGAGTCAAAGGATAGAAACTTTTTATGGCTCTTAATATATATTATAAACTGGTTTACTAAAAGGATTATTCCAATTTGTAATGTCACCAGCAACAGATAATTTGGAATTGTTTTTTTAATAACAGAGGGATTTTTGTTTGTTTGTTTCTTAAATGTTTAAAAGAATTTAATAGTAACAGCACTATGGCTTGAAATAGCATATTATATATGGCCTTCTGATAGCACTTCTCATTTTTCTCTAGGTTATTTGTCTACTTAGTCTCTTGTGACAGACTGCAGGTTGGGCCCCAATATCCATTCTCCTCTTCCTCCTTGGTAGTAGAATTTCTGACTTTTAGCCTGGCATATGGCCAATAAGAATACAGACTATACTTTCCAGCCTCCTTAACTAATAGATACTAGGTATCTGTTGCTGTGTAACAATATCACCACCATAGGAACTTATACAACACATATTTATCATCTCACAGTGTCTGTGGGTTCAGTGTCTGGACCCAGGTTAACCGAGTCCTCGGCTTCAGCATCTCTCACAAAGATGCATTCAAAGTGGCAGTTAGAGCTGAAGTCTCTTCTGAGGCTTGGCTGGGGAAGGATCCACTTTTAAGCTCATGCGGTTGTTGGCAGGATTCAGTTCCTTGCGGACTGTCAAACTGAGGGTCTCAGATCTTTGCTTGCTGTTGGCCAGAAGCTACCCCTGGTTCCTTGTCACATGGACCTTTTTGAATGTTAACCTAGTTCATCAAAGCCAGCAAGGGAGAGCATCACTCAAGAGTATGCTTATAAGATGAAGTTATGATCTTATATAACATAATCATGGAAGCCACATCCCGTTTCCTTTGACATATTCTATTTGTTAGAAATAAACCACAGGTCCTCCTCACACTCAAGGAGAGGGATTTACATAAAGGAGTGAATATCAAGAGGTGGGGACAGTTGGGGACCATTTTAGAGTCTGTTCACCTCAGAGTTGATGCAAAAGTGATATATTCTGGAGATTGCCCTTAAAAGGAGAGTGTGTGCCTTTTTTCTTACTTGCCAAAACACACATTTGATGGCTGGAGCCAAGGTAGCAATTTTGTACCATGAAGTGGTAACATCATGTTGAGGATGGCAGAGCAAAAAAATAATAGAGTTTGAGAGCCCCACAACACTTGGACTGTTTAGCCCTGGATTTTTATGTGTATGTGTGTGTGTTTGTGTGTATGTGAGAGAGAGAAAGAGAAAGAGGGAGAGAGAGAGAAAATATTTCACTGCTATTTTGGATTTTTCAGTCACTTGAAACCAAATCTAATCCTAACTGATAGACTATTTATTGTGCCAATTTTAGCCATTATATATTTTTATAAAGTTATTCTATTAAGATCTTCTTAAGTATTATGTACTTTTATATAGTATAGCTTTTATTTAAAAATATGCATCTGGTATAATAGTATATTTATTATTATATTTTTTTGTTCATTAAATTTTTCTGAGGTTTATCCATTGTATATTTTTTTTCAGTGCCCCAGCATGTGGTTTTATTTTTTAAAGTATGTTTGTATGAGTGCAATATATTAGAAAGAGCACATTTCAAAGGATGGAATATAGTGGAAATAGGGCAGTGTTTGGAGTCAGACAGCTTTGAGCTCAAATTCCTTGCACAACTTAAGAGCTATGAAGCCCCAGACAACGTCCTTGTCTTCTCTGATACTCAGTAATCTTCTCTGCAAAATTGAATTACAATACCCAATTTGTAAATCTTTAGGAATTAGAAAGAATCTGACACATAGGCATTCATTATAGGGAAGATGTTATTATTTCTGTTCTTAACTTCGTAATTTCCCTTTGTGGGACCATTTTTTTTCCTCAAAAATCTTAACTTTCCACTAGTATGTGTTATTCTTTTTTAATTAAAGTTTATGATTTATTTCTAAATCCTACTTGGCCTCATTTTATGCTCTGATATGTATTTATTATGTCCATTAATTTCTTAATGATATATTATTGTATTATTGATTTCCTCCTTGGTCCAATGGTTACTAGAAGACTTTAAAAAAATTCCAAATAGTTGGTTTTTCCCAGTTATAATTTTAATAAATTGCTTTTATTTCTATTGCATTGTAATTAGGGAATGTGGCTTACCCAATTTCTATTCTTTGAATTTATTGAGGTTTTCTTCATTTCTGACTGTATGATTAATATCTAGTAAACATTCTATGGGTCTCTCAAAAAGAGAAGATCTATTTTCTATAAAAGAGAGTAGAATCATGGGTTCCAACTAGATTAAAGTTCAGGTTCAATTATGTCAGAGCATAAAGGTGGGCAACAACAGCCATGTGTCATATGTGGCAAGAAGCCCTCTGGGCAATGACTTGAAATCTGTCCAAACTGGGATTTTGTGGCACATATAGTGGATTAGGGTGCTGGGGAGTCAATTCAGATTACTGGGTGGAATTAGACAGTTAGATAAAGTTACCATAAGGGACCACAGCATCGGGCACATGGGCAGGACTCAGCATCAGACTCTGACCAGGGAACTGATCTTAGAGCAAGGCTGTGCCACCAGGCCCAGGCATCTAGGGGCACTGATGTGCCCTGGAGTTTCAGCAGTGTTCCTGGGAGCTCCCTCTATAGCTCCATGGTCTAGGAAATGGAAGTGAAAAAACTGTGGCCAGAGCCCAAAAAATGCTGCTGTTTTCTTTTCCTCTTCTCTCCCCTACAGGAAGAGAACCTAAAGGGTGGATCAGTGCTACAACAGAGCAGAAACAAAAGTTACAGAAATCAGTGAAGTTACATAACACTGTACATGAGGCAGCTTCTCTCCCTTGTCAGGGGAGAGGCCTGAGCACTGGCCCCGGCAGAGGAAGGCAAGGATGGGATGATAAGGCTGAAGGAGATGGAGCTGATGTGTACTGAGCACCTAAACTGGAGCAGACACTGTGCTCAGCACTTTATACACATCATCACAGACAGCTATCATTATTATCCAGTTTTACAGATGAGGAAACTGAGGCTCAGAGAGATGAAGTATTGCTCTTCTTAAGCGAACTGAAGAGCTGAGAATTGAAGTGTCTGATCCCAGAGCCTTATCCTTTATGCTACACGACTTTCTTCCTAAAGACACGGGGACCAGTGATAACAGGACCACACCCAGGACTCCAGCTTTGGAAAGATTATAAACATACATTTACATATATGTACCTATACATTTATGTAACTATATACAATATTATTTTTAAGTGATATTGCTCAAATACATTATTAAATTTGGGGGGCATCTGTTTGCTCTGTCACACACCAACATGGCTTCTAAAATTGTCCTTCTGCAATATCTCTTTTCATTCTAATGTTTTTTGTTCTATGTCTTTTGTTGCTGCCTTCTTTGGTACATGACAGTTTGCTATTGTTATGTCTAGTTTCTTTTTAGTATTTTTTATAGAAGTATTATTTTACACACTGACCATACAGTACATATTGAAAGTACACACAAGCACACACACACACACACCCCCAAAGGTTTTTCTCCCCTCCCTCACCCCTGTACTGGTGATCTATCACAGTTGTGTGTACTCTTGACTAGCTGTGAGATGATCATATGCCACCTTGTATTCTATACTACAAGTGAGAGGAATAGTATTTCTCAGTATGAACTCTGCTATCTTTTAAAATGTGGACACTTATTCAGTGTCTCTAAAATCTGATTCATTGGTCCATAGATATTCATCTTAATGCTTTTTACCATACTTTTCAATAGTTATTGGTTAAATAAGTTCTCTCTTTTTTGCAATAAAGGGACCGTTGGATACTTTTGGGTGTGGGGATGTACCAGGGAGGGTTTGAGTCTTGATGTAATTTCATATTGCTCCATAACATTTGTATTAAAACATATTCACCATCTTCAGACTACAATGGTGGAGAATCTTTAAATACTTATTACAATGCTCAGGAAATAGAATCAATCCAGGTAAGTCCCTGGGCAAGTCAAGATGTCTAAAACACCACACCAGATTCCAAAAAACAATTGGATGATGATTCCCAAAGTCTGCCACTGTTATTGTATGATTGTTTCTTGCAATGTACAGGCCACGTCCAGGCATCTATTTGCATGAATGAATGGTATAACCTTAGAGGAAGAAGAAACAATTGTTTTATTGTAGTGTATCATTTTCTTCTAATAAGCTTTCAAGTTCCTTCTATGCCGTTAAGGAATAAGATGTGAAATAATGATAAGATCTCAGCTTGGGAGGTGCCATTCTAATCCTAAAGACTGCAGCTTCTTGTCAAGTAGCTGGTGGGCTGCCTGTAAGAAGGAGCTTCTGTCCTCCAGTAGCTTCCTTATCCAAGGGGTCCTAGATGCTAGAACACTTATAGAACACTCCAGACCGCTCAAAATGTTGGGCATTTTGACATGGCCATTCTTGCAATATCAGCAGGAATCTGAATACTTCAGCTACATGAATTTTCCTGCCATTTAGATGTGCATTTAGATCAAACTTCCCTTGAACAGATAACAGATGTGTCCAGACCAGAGGCTGATGCTGAGATTCAAGACTGCCTTGTCTGACTTGAAAGGAAGATGGAAAATGCATATTTTCTGTAGATGGGCTTGACTTCAAAAAGTATCTCCAAGGTCATCTTCAATCCCTCATTTCAATATTCAGAAAGGATAAGAAAAGATTGCCAAAAAACAGGCATGTAGTATTAAGATATGAATCATCTGCTCTCCAGCCTGCTGTGATTTTCTCATCATGGACAAGTTTAAGACCAAGAGTAACCTGAGATGAGAATCTCCATTGCATAATTCTGCAAGATATTTGTATTACTTGTGCTGCACAAAGATGCCACTTCTGATTTCTCAGGTAAGGCAAACTTTGACAGCGATCCTTCTAAGGAGGCAGAACTTTCTGGGTGTGTTCAGTTGAGATCAATTCCCTTAGTCCCTGAGCTAGCACTGCTCTCTTGGGAGGAAGCAGCTCCTTCTGACTCATGACAGACATCTTCATCTGTTAAAGAGGTAGATACAGCGTCTTGGACCCCCACTGAAGTACTGTGGTATACACGCGGACTCTCGAATACCACTTGCTTGCTTTCTCTGCAACTCCTTTTCCAGCAGTGAGCATACTGTCTCTTAGAATATCTAGGGTAAATACTAATAGTGTATCTGCATTAAGTGAGGGTGACGAATGGGTTAATGTATCTTGAGATCCTTCCCTAAAAGGGAAAGTGGGTGAGAAGTTTGGAGAAGCCCAGAGTCTGTCCCTTGGTCTGTCCTCACTTTTTGTACAGCTTTTGGATTTGGCGAGTCTCACTGGTCCAGGAGAATTAAGAGGAGGCTAGATCAAATTATCATCAGATAATATTAGGGAAGTCAAATTATCATCAGAAGACAGCCAGGTGAGCCTGGAATCGGAGAAAAGAGGGAGCTGGCTGGCTTGGCATGCCTTGACCAACATTAGACTTTTCTTATTGGTTAATTCTTCATCACACGTCTGAGGTAAATCAATCCTTGATGTAAGAGGCTTCAAAGGACTTCTCACGTTACTCGTATTTATCACAATTTCTTCAGCTAAATCGCCCCTAGCAGGCAGTGTTGACATGCTTTTGCTATCATCTTCATCCTCCTCCTCCTCCTCCTCTTCTTTTTGCTCTTGCTCAGTCTTGGCAAACAAAAGAGAGAAGGGATCAGATCCTGTTGCAACATCAGTTTTTTCAAAAGGTTTTACTGAAGAGTTGCTGTTCATATGTTGTACAGCAAAATCACATTTGTAGAATTGTCGAATTTATAGAATAAAATTACTTCCTCTAATCCTTCCTTCACACCTTTCCCCCTGCCTGGAGTGCCTTTGTAGTTTACCTGGTAAATTCATACTTAAATGACAATTTAACTATGATCTCCTAGCAAGCCTTTTTAAGAAACCCCCTTTCCTCTACTCAACTCCTGTCTGCTACTGCCTGACTTCTGCTTTAGGAAGCCTCCCTTCATCTGTTTTAGCATATTTTGTACACACCATTATTATAGTACATATAATAGTATATCGTAGTTAATTGTGAATGAGTTCTATTGTCTCATGTCCCAGATTCTGAACTTCTAAGGACTGTATCTCTTCTTTTCTGTATCATCACAGACTAGCTCAGAAGCTGGCCTACTCAGCATCGGTTCACAGATGTTTGTTGAATGGTCATATGACTGTGTAGCTCAGAGGTTTTCCTCTCTGAGCCTGAATGGAGATTTTTGACCCTGTGATCAACCCCAAACATCTATTTGCATGAATGAATGGTATAACCTTAGAGGAAGAAGATTTCTGAGCATTCTCTGTGCCAGAGGCAGGCACAGGAGATGGGGAGGACAGTAAGGTGTCTGTTTCCCCAGTCCTAAGCTTGATCCCTTTTTAGAGAGGGGCTGCAGGCTGAAAAGGAAAAAGCTGTTTCCTTGAGGACTTTGTGAGATTCTGGGCACAGGCAGTGCAAGACCAGAGGGCATTGTGCAGAACAGGCCTAGGGGAAGGGTGTCACCCATTTCTACAATACAAGTGCATGGCTCTAGGGGTAAAGAGATGATGGAGAAGCTTCATGCTGTTTGTCACCTTCAGGTGCCGGCGAGTAGCTTTGCAAACTCCCAGAGACAGTGCTTTTGGAAGAAGAAATCTTGTGGATTACTGTAACGCCAAAAGCAGTGGTCGTGGCAAAGGCTAGGCTCTCTTGAAAGTGACCTGTGAGCAGCCAACATTTTAAAAGAGGCCAGAGGAGGGGACTGTGAGCACAGTTGAGATTCCCTCAGAGGACTCCCAGGACAGACCGGGAGCACTTGGGGACAGGGGCTGAGGGCCACCCAGTCAGCACTACTGGGTTTAATGAAAACATAATACAGTCTGATGGGCTTAGGACATCTCAGATTATAAATGAATAATAACAGTTTTGAATAGAGGACATGTGTAAAATGTGAAAAATTACATGCTCATTAGAATTATGATGTGATGAGGTGCTTTTGTAGATATGTCAAAACATTGATTGGGTAGCTCAGGTTAGGGGCAAACTTCTACTTCCTGGGTTTATCGACATGGAATCAATCATTTGAGTGGGCGTGGAACATGGAGCGTTCACCTTGAAAGATTAAAGTTCAGGAGAGAAACGTGTTGTAGAGGGAAGGCTGGCCGGCACCCTGCCAGATACTTCAAAGGCGAGTTTACCTTGGTGATTTAACCACAGTCCAGGGTCTGGCCTTTAGTTTTTCAGGTTCAAAAACTGAAAAAATTGGTTTTGTCAGCACACGGAGGTAAGATCAGTTTATCAGGCCCTCGGTCATACTAACCAAGTTCACAAGAGACAGATGTGTAAATCAAAAGGCCATTTTATTAATTGACAATGACAAGTAAGATTGGCCAGGAGATCAGACACACATTCTGTTTCAAGCACATTCTCTCCCTGTGGTGAAATCTACGTGGGAAGTCAAACTATCATCAGAAGACAGCCAGGCAAGCCTGGAATCAGAGGAGAAGAGGGAGCTGGAGTCTGATCGGAATGTCAAATGAAGCCGAATGCTTCAGTCTCCATCAAAGAGGTGTATCTGGAGGGAATCAAATGGACCAAATTCTCTGGACAGAAAACTCGCTCCAAGACAGACCTGGGCGTTCATGACTCCTTCTTCCTCTTGGACACTGCTTCGTCCCTTGCTGACCACACCTCTCTGCTGACATGTTCTTTCTTTCTCCAACTGTGTCAATTCCATTGACTAGGCTATAGCCCAGTTTGCCCTTCTCTTTGACCTTGACCTTGCCTTCCTTCCTGCGTACATAGTGAGGATGGGAAATGGACCATTGTCCCAGAGTGACCCTAACCTATGGCCATCAGTGCCTGTTGTGTTCTGCTGAAGTTAGGAAGCCTCATATAATCACATATGATCAGTGTGTAAACCAAACAAGCCCCCCAGGCCTTGCCTGTCAACCTTCAGGCCAGGTCCAGCGGGGCAGAGGAGGCTAATGAATTGTTAATGATAGTCAATCAATGCCTTTATCTCAGAACAGGGGCTGCCTCTTCCCTGTAAGCCATTTGCTGCCTTACTTGAAGCCAGAGTAAGCTGCTGTTCGGAACTGAACTGATGAAAGCCCTGCTGTGGTCCTAGAATTGCAGGCTCGTGCTCTGCATCAGCACTCACATACGATATTTGAAATGCTCAGGATGTTAGCTGACACCTCTGTGAAAGGAAAAAATAGCCTAAAGACAACAGCTCTGGTTTGGTTTGTGGAGAAAGAGACATTCACAGCATTCACTGATTTGAGTGCTGCCCTTTGGTCTAATGTGTCTGTCTTCCCCAATCACCCCTTCCGGAGGTTCCTCTCTTACAAACACAAAGACCCATGTAAGCCTTCACTGTACCTAAATCATATTAATGCATAACAGTTACTGAGTGCTTATCGTGTGCCAGACTGTGTTGTAAGCCCTTTACCTATTAATTCACTTACTTTTCACAACAATCCTGTGGAGTTTGGTACTACTATTATCTTCATATTACAGATGAAGAAATGAGACAGAGAAGTTCAGTAACTTGCCCAAGGTCACTAGCAAATAATTGGCAGAGCCAGAATCCACACCTGTCAGTTTGATTCCCAAGCCTGTCCTTTTACCTGCAGTGTTAAACAGAGCCAAAAGATTTCTTTAAATGTCTTCATCTCTCCCATAGAATCGTTTAAAATTTAGCTGACTCTACTAGCTCTTACTATCTGAGTTTCCAGGAATCTGCTAAAAAATTGGAGTATTTTAACAACAAATATTTGATTCTACTAATAGTACATCCTTGCATAAGTCATTTTGTTACCATACCAGGTCCGTTTTTGCCCACTGCCCAGAAAGCCAAACACTAAGATGACGAGATTGCAGCAGAGAGAGTGTTTGATAATCAGAAGGCAGCCAAGTGAGGAAACAGGAGCATGAATCTCAAATCTGCTTCCCCAAAAATAGGGACTCAGGGATACTTATGGGGTGGGGGCAAGGTGGTCTGAAACAATTGGAGGTGAGGAGAGATGAGGTAATTGATGATCTGTGCAAGTGTAGTCAGGCTTCATGCTTCCTTGTAGGATGCATGTCCACATAATGGCCATGTCAGCATGCCCTGAGGGTGGAGTTTTAACCTCTTGACATCAAAAGGTCACTTAATGGGCGTACGTCTGTGTGGGCCCAGTTGATGGGTTGGTGGTCTCAACTGGCCTGGAGTGGGCAAGGGGTTCCAATTCCTGAAAAAAGTAGCTCAAAAAATCCATTACCATGGTGACCCAGGCCCCAGGGAGATGTTGTCTATAGGAACATAGTGGGAGTCAGATAGCATATTGCCTGAACAGCCCAATTAACAATGGGTAAGTTTATCATACAGATTTAAGTCTTTGCCTTCCATTCTGACAAGTTTCTAGGTAAGTCCCCCCCCCCAACCCCTTCTTCCTGGCACAGGGAAGAAGATACCTTTACAAATGGAGATTTCCTTTACAAATGCAAATGTCTTTTACAGAGGGTAACCAGAACTAAGAATGGGCTTAGCAAGGACCCTCCCAGATGGTGATGGTGATCTGGGAGGTGATGGCCTGTCCTAGGGGAGGCCTCCCATCTCAACCTCTTTGAGTCAGTTAGTGGAGGTGGGGGTCAACGTGTCCTTCAGGCAGAGACACACTTTGAGATGGCCAATTCTGATCCCTCGCAGTCACTAACCACTCAATCATCAATGGCCAACTGTTTGCCGGTTTCAATTTCTCTGTCTGGAACTCAGTTTCTTTGAAATGAGAAGGCTAGGCTACGGAATCTCTTCATTCTCTTCCAATTTTGACTTTCTGAATTTACTACCATGACCACTCCTACTACTTTGTAATTGTAGGGATTTTAACAATTTACATAGATTATTTTATTTTTCCGTTCAATGCCCATTGAGTCAAGAAGTAAGTCTTGTTTACCTTTATATTTCCAGAAATAGCTGTTACAGTGTTGGACATGGTAGGTACTACTTATATGTTTATTAACTGGAGCTGATTTTCATAATCATCCTGTAAGATGGGAAGGCAACATTATATTTTCATTATTCAGATGGAGAAACTGATGCTTAGAGAGATTTAATAAATGACCTAAAATCACAGAGTTCACGTCTATGCCCTTCTTGGTTTCCATCCATCCCTCAGTGGTGTTGTAAATGTACCTGTTCTCTTACAGTAGCAAATTCTCAAGTAATACACAACAGTACAGAGTGCATTTTCTTGGTAGCTGTCTGCCAGGGAAATAATAAGATTGTGCTTGGCATAATGTAACTTTCCTAGCTATACGTTTAAGAGAACAAATTGTTCTAAGGTGGATTTTGTAGAGCTATGGATCAACTGATTACAGTGGGTACATGTCATTTTCAAATTGAGTAATTGGTAGTGAAACATGAACATTCAATTGCTTTTTGTTGACTGAATTAGAAATTCTCATTGTTGAACAAAGATCACTCAGGAGGTTGATGCAATGAAAAGGTAGTGACTCAGACTTCAACATTGTACAGTGTGACTACTTTTTGTTATAGGGCAAAATACTCCAAATTTCTGCAATCCACAGACGTAATGGAGATGGAAACAGCTCATCAAGAATTGGATTCATACTTTGGTTAATTAAAGTTTTATATGTGATCATTAATGACTTTTGCCACCGAAGGTGTTCCAAAGAGATACTCTGTGCATGAAGGAAAAAGAGGGCTAATGATCTTAAGATCATTCTAAAGTTTTATTCCCCGAGGCTCTGTTCTCTGGGAAGTGTTCAGCTCCTCCAAACTTCAGATTCTCTGGACATCAAAAGGAATGTTGGCCTCAGATGGGATGATCTGCTGGGAAAACAGCCCCATAAATACATCAACCCTAATTATCAGCATGAAAAATCTTCCTCGGAGATGCTTGGGTGTAGTCAGGACTGGGAAACATATGATGAGAAGAAAGGGCTGAATGAGACAAGAAAGTCAGAGAATCACTTCAGCTAGAAAGCATAACATGCAGCTGGAACTCCCATGGCCCAACAAAATGAAAAGCCTAGACACTTGTGCCTGGCTCTTAGGGGCACGCAGGCTTGCTTTCCTTCCTTGTGAAATGGCTAGGCTCCTCTGCAGCTGCTGTTCTTTTTCAGAAATGCCTTTGAGGGGCAAGAAATACGTATCTAGATGTAGCGATAATGGGATATTGTTTATCCCATTCACTGACAGAAGTTCTTACACTCACCTAGTAGATTGTGAGCACTTGAAGGCAGGGATATTGTGTTTTACACCTCTAACTCCTTTTTTCTCGCCCTCATTCCTCCTTACTATTGACAGATAGGTTCACATTGTTTTTTGAATGAATCTCTAGTGGGATCTCAAATAATTTTTAAATTAGAAAATAGTCTTCCATGAATAATATAAGGTTTAAGTTCACATGACCAACATCTGCTGAGGGGTAATATGCCTGGGTATTTTATGACTTTTGTTGCTATTGCAAATGGGAATTTCCCTCATATTGTATCTTTTAATTAGTTATTTCCAATGGGCAGGAGACTAATTGCATTGATTAAGTATTGCTGCAAAAGTGCTGCATAAAAAATCACCTCAAAACACAGTGGATTGCAGCAGCAATCATGTTTTCTCCTGGTCTGTGGGTCAGATGGGAGTGGCTCACGTAGACTGGACTCAGACCAGAGGCTCTGCTCTGAGCTGCAGGCCCATCTGGCTGGGGCAGCTCATGCTCCATGAGTGTTCATTCTTGGGCCCGGGGTAAAGGGCAGCAGGTAGCTGGGGAGCTCTTTTCCTGGTGATGGCAGAAGTACTACAGCCAAGCAGAAAAACCAAAAATACCTTTTAAGGCCTATTGTGGGTTGAACTATGTGCCCCCAAAAAGATATGTGGACGTCCCAATGCCTCCCCTCCCGCATTGTACCTGTGAATGTGACCTTATTTAGAAATAGGGTCTTTACAGATGTAATCAGGTTAAGATGAGGTCATACTGAGTTAGCGTGGCCATAATCCAATGATTAGTGTTCTCAGAAGACGAGAGAAATGTAGAGACAGTCACATAGGGAGAAGGCTGTGTGATGACAGAGGTTGAGACTGGACTGGAACTGATACAACCAAGGAATTCCAAGGATTGCTGCAACCTCCAGAAGCTAGGGGAGAGGCATGGAACACATTCTCCCTTTGAGCTGGCAAGAAGGAACCAATCCTGCCCACACCTTGATTTTGGACTTCTGGCCTCCAGAACTCTGAGAGAATAAATTTCTGTTGCTTTAAGCCACTAAATTTGTAGTAATCTGTTACAGCAGCCCCAGGAAACTAATCCAAGGCCCAATCCTGTCACTTCTGCCCACATTTCTTGGGCCAAAGCAGGTCACATGGCCAACCTCAAAGTCAAGGGGCAGAAAGAATGTGCTGAACCATTGTGAGGCCATGACAAGGGTGTAGATATAGGAGAGGTGGGAAATTAGGGAAAATAATTTAATCTACCACATATAAGATTCAGAATATACAAGAAAACTTCATATTCTAAACCATCTTTATACAAGACAGTAGAATCTAATGATTAACAGCAAGGATCTTATATTAAGAAAATTTTGGGGTGAATCCTGTTCTGACACTTCCTACCTGTGTGATCTCAGGCAAATTACTTAACCTCCAAGCATTAGTTCCCTTATTTATAAAATAAGAACAATAATCCTGCCTATCTCACAGGACTCTTATTAATATTACAAGAATTGATGTTTATTTCAGCTGTTGACGTAGCAGGGGCCAATAAATGTTACCTGTTACCATTATTACTGCTATAGTAATTTAAGAGTAAAGGATTTGGAAATACAGGGAATATTTTTCTATTGGGACTTTAGAGGTGAGAAGAAGATTGGCTATGCAGAGGTTGTGAAAATTCAAATTTTGATTTATGAAAAATAGTTTAAGATATGTTAATGACCTTTTGGGTAGGCATGGCCATATCTCATGAAGAAAGAGAAGACCCTATTTGCTTGGAGAATAGCCTGATAGACTCTAAATTGAATATAAAGGAGGATGAGATAAAGAGGAATAAGGGGCTTTGTCAGGAAACACATGGGACAACATTGAAGGAGGGGAGGAGGTGAGGCAGAAACAGTACTGGGAGCATTTGACATCTATATGCCAACTTGCAGAGCCTTGGAATTAAGTGAACCGAACATAAAAGTATAATCTCAGGAGCTGATTAGCTCAATCTATGGGATGGAACTCAGAATTTTGTATGGGGATGGGGTGAATATACCTTTTTCAAAGGGAACCAGCTTATGAGAAAGAGATGTGGCTCTAAGTATCGGGAAATGTTCACCTGCTGGGGAAGCCACAAACTGTAGGAAGTTTGTGGAGAATCTGTGGGAAGAGGTCAAAGAAGAGAGACTCAAAATGGTATTATTATTTGAATTTTCCTTATGTTACATGATTAGACAAAAAAAGGGTATTATGTCATTTTTAGCAAATGTCAGATGTAACAAAGATAATAATGCATGTGGAGGAATGGGGAAGGACTTTAATTCCCAGGACATGGAAGTTCCCCATTAGGCTGAAAGCAGCAGATACAACAAGCTTTTGACCTTCCTTAGGAGGAGATGAAGGAAAAAAGATTAGAATCTTATTTTTATAGACAATGAGGAATTTGAGGGAATTCTGTAGTATTAATAAACAATAGCTAAAATTCACTGAGCACTACCGTGTGCCAAGCATTTATCTAAATCATTACTACAATGTTGGTGTCTTTTAACCTTCATTTTACAAGCCAGGAAATTAAGGCAAAAGAGGTTAAGTCAGTTGCTGAAGGTCACACAGGAAGGGGCAGAACTGATTTCAGAGTGGATGCTCTTCACCATTGAGTCATCCTGCCCACTGCTGAAAGAGTGGATGAATCACCACTATCTTTATCAGCGTGGGACATTTTTGGAAGAAGGTGACCCCAAGAGTCTAGTGGATGGTGATGTGAGCCAGCCACCTGGTGCTGAAAGGCCAGGCAATCTGGGCTCAAGCAACCTATGATGTAGGATTAGGAAATGGGCCAGAAGATGCATAAGCAATGCATGCTTTTACCAATTTGCAAGCAAATTCACACCTTTGTTCAAGGAATGACAACTGCCCTCCTGTAATGTGTACTGACTTTATCACTTCCTGAAACCGTCATGCAATTTTGCACCTTTGAATCTTTGAAAGGGCTGTTCTACCACTTGGAATATCATTTCATCTCTCATCATACTTAGCAAACTTCTGCTCTTCCTTCAAAGCTCAGCTCAAGTGGCATCCCCTCTTCTGAAGCCTCTTCTCTCTCCCTGACTAGCTGTGAGCTCTTTGGGGCTGAGACAGTGTCTTCCTAACTTCATCTGAGCGCTCTCTAACACTAGTACATGGCTTGGCACAAGGTAGGTGTCAATGCACATTGAAGGGATATACACATCACTATGAGTCCAAATGTTAGTCACCTTTAAATGATCAAAATGAAATAGGCAGCACCTGGGCTATTTGTCTAAGATTTTGGAAGCATGCCCTTGCTTACTCTAATTGAAAGGCGAAAGTTAGAGATGCATACAATCTATTTTCTTTGGAAGCAAAATTTCTCTTGCTGTTTTACGCAAGTGGATATAATACACTCATAAAACAATCCGTTCTGAGAATGGCAAATGTTTCAGGGAAATTTCAATGGAATAGTTCTTTGTGATTTTATTACCTAACCCTCTGCAGAAACGACTGGAAAGACAAAAGATATAGATGAGGGGAATGGCTCCAAATATTGCAGAGGGGAGCAGAGTACCTGAACAGGAATTTATCATTAAGGAAGATTTATGCAAATCTCAAGAGTGCCTTAAAAGTTAAATTTAAAAAATCCTTTTAGCCTGAGCAGATTATGCTTAAAAAAATCTTTCTGAGTAAATACATGGAAACAGACAAATTTTATTTCATAATTGAAAGGAAAATAGTATACATTTATACTATAATGGCAATTTAGGATTCATTGTTTTAGGTAAAGCACACCAAAAAATGTTTCTCATTAATATACCCTGTCTATGTATTTTCTAGGTTATTTGTGAAAGTTCTTATTTCAGCTAAAATGTGTTACTAGTTACAATGAATCATCCAAATTGATTTTTCAAGCAAAATACTGTATTAGAAAAGAAAACTGTTCTCTTTGGAAGATGAGCCAATTAAACGTTGAACTGTCAGTCAGAGTTCATACAGCAGGAAATGTTGACATCCAACTATGCGTTTGCTCAGGTAAAGACAGAACAAAAACAATTGCAGCAGATAAATCTCATTACTTGTTGATTTATACCCTTGCTCCAATCAACTAAGAGGAAAAAAAGCTACCAACAGGTTGAAATGTGAATTTTAAGCATTTCTGTAGATCATGCTTCCTGCACAGGGTTTGAAAAGAGTCAACAATAGTTTTCAAGTCCACCTGTGGCAAATATGGCCTCCACAGAAGCTCAGGTGGCTCTGTACTATTGTCTCCTCTCTTTGTAGGGCATTTCTACTTAGACGTTAGATACTAAAATAGACTAGATCAAGAAATTTCAGAACTGGAGGGATTTTTAAAGATTATTACAAAAGCTACCATTTATTGACTGCTTACAGTGTTCCAGTCACTGTTGAAAGCATTTCACATGCATTTTCTTATTTAATTCTCAGAACAACCCCATGTAGTCAGTAGTATTAGCTCCAGGCTTAGAGATAAGGAAACCAAGGCTTAGAGAAGTAAATGCTGCAAGTCTTATAGATGTTAAGTGGTGGACCTGGAATTAAGATGCAGGTCATTTTTAATTAGGTTGTTAGTTTTGTTGTTGAGATATATGAGTTCTTGATATATTTTGGAGATTAACCCCTTAGCAGATATATGGTTTGCAAATATCTTCTCCTGATTGTTAGGTTGTCTTTCTTGCTTTGTTGATGGTTTCCTTTGCTGTGCAGAAGCTTTTTAGTTTGATGTAGTCCCATTTGTTTATTTTTTTCTATTGTTTCCCTTGCCCTGTGAGACACCGTACTTGAAAATATGTTAAGACCAATGTCGAAGAGCGTACTGCCTATGTTTTCTTCTAGAAGTTTCATGGTTTCAGGTCTTACATTCAAGTCTTTAATCCATTTTGAGTTAATTTTTGTGTATGGTGTAAGGTAATGGTCTACTTTCATTTTTTTCATGTGGCTGTCCAGTTTTCCCAACACCATTTGTTGAAGAGACTTTCCTTTCTCCATTGTATGTTCTTGGCTCCCTTGTCAAAAATCAGCTGTCCATAGATGTGTGGGTTTATTTCTGGGCTCTTGATTCTATTCCATTGATCTGTGAGTCTGTTTTTGTGCCAGTACCATGCTGTTTCGGTTACTATAGCTTTGTAGTACATTTTGAAAATAGGGAGTGTGATACCTCCAGCTTTGTTCTTTTTTCTCAGGATTCCTTTAGCTATTTGGGGTCTTTTGTTGTTCCATACAAATTTTAGGATTCTTTGCTCTATTTCTGTGGAAAATGTTGGAACTTTAATAGGGATTGCATTGAATCTATAGATTGCCCTAGGAAGTATGGACATTTTGACTATGTTAATTCTTCCAGTCCAAGAGACTAACAACCCAATAGAAAAATGGGCAAAAAACCTGAACAGATATTTCTGCAAAGAGATATACAGATGGCCAACAGGCACATGAAACGATGTTCAACATCATTAACTATCAGGGAAATGCAAATCAAAACTACAATGAGATATCACCTCAGGCCCGTCAGAATGGCTATAATTAACAACACAGGAAACAACAAGTGTTGGAAAGGATGTGGAGAGAAGGGAACTCTCATACACTGCTGGTGGGAGTGCAAATGGGTGGAGCCACTATGGAAAACAGTATGGAGATTCCTCAAAAAATTAAGAATAGAACTACCATACGATCCAGCTATTCCACTGCTGGGTATTTATCCAAAGAACATGAAAACACCAATACGTAAAGATACATGCACCCTGTGTTCACTGCAGCATTGTTCACAATAGCCAAGACTTGGAAGCAACCTAAATGCCCATCAAAGTACAAATGGATAAAGATGTGGTATATATACACACTGGAACACTACACAGCCATAAGAAATGATGAAATCCAGCCATTTGTGACAACATAGATGGACACTGAGGGTATTATGCTAGGTGAGATAAGTCAGAGGGAGAAGGTGAAAAACCATATGATCTCACTCCTAAGTAGAAGATAAAAACAACAACAAACACACATAGAGACAGAGATTGGATTGGTGGCTCCCAGAGGGGAAGGAGGGAGGGAGGAGGGCTAAGGGATAACTAGGCACATGAGGGTCGTGATGGATTGTAATTAGTATTTGGGTGGTGAACATGATGTAATCTATGCAGAAATAGAAGTATAATGATGTACACCTGAAATTTATACAGTGTTATAAACCAATGTTACCACAATAAAAAAAAAAAGATGCAGGTCAGATTGGGATTCTCCTTGAACATGAACACTGCATTATTACATGCTGCTACACATTTGAATTTCTCTTACAAAACTCCCACCAGGGGATCTAGCCCATGTTTGAAAACATTCATGATACTGTGAAAGTACCATAAGATCAGAGATGGTATGTATTTCTTCTTACAATTGTACACAATATATATAGCACTCAGCCTTGACAGTTGTTCATATTTGTTGAATGAACAGACTCCTCTTATATGCATATCAATCTTTCATGTGTTTAGAACTTGAGACAATTCATATAATTATATAATTCTTCTGCTCCATTAAAAAACATAGCTTTTAACAGATGGGAAAACACAAGTCTAAAAGGATCGAATGAGTTGACCAACATCCCACGGCAAGCAATCAGTGGCTTACACCACATCACCTCTCTCACAGGTCTATGCTTGGTGCCAAAAGATGTCTGGCTACTCTCTCTCAGATTTCTGTCTGCCTCTACCTCTTTGTCCCTCCATCTCTCCTCGCCTTTCCATCTTCCTCTTCATCTCTCTCTCCTGTAAGCCAGAGAACAGAAACTGTACCATTTTACGTAGCTTTAACCATCTCTGTATCCCAGAACCTAGCAGGCTCTCAAAATATTGATTGATTACATGGATGACTCACTAACGAAAACATGTGATTTTCACCCAAAACAGTATTATTTTCTCTCTTTTTAGACCCAAGACCACTCTCTGCATTATAAATGTTTTTGTAAGCCACATTTTCATGAAACAACAGGAAAGCTACAGAAAAGAATACTCACCTGCTGTAATTCAATGAGCTCTTAAGTCTCTAGTTGGTTTTTCTAATCACTAAGAAGCTGTATCTGTTTTAGCTAATGCTCTTCCTTTCCTCATTGATTAGTACAGGTGAGGGTGCTTTTCAGGACTCTGATCTTACGTTTATCTTCTGGAGACCCTCTACAACAAGCAGGAGCATTGCACAGATGGAGTGAGAATATGTAGATTTCCACCTTTCCTGAAAGCAGCTGACAGTCTTGCACATGTGGCTCTTTGTGGTCTATGGCATAATGAAAGGGATTTTTTCCCCTTTCTGTAAAAATGCAGGCCACGTTCAATAGCAGGTGCAGAATTGCTGATGGAATTCCAGCTCTAAGGACCATATTGTAGGGCTTTCATGCTCATAAATGTGCTTCTTTGCTCTTTAGGAAGATTTCAAGGATAAATTTGGGAAGCATTAGAAGGCTAGCACCTTGTGCTCGTATGTAAATGGGCTAATTTGTGGGCTCTCTTGGCATGGTCCTCTCCTTGTTTTGGCAATGAGGTGGTTAAAGCACCTCTAAGGATTTCTGCCAGGTTTTGCCCCAAAGTATGATTGCAGGCAGCATTAGACATCTGCTGTGAGGTAGCAATGCCAACATTAGCTATAGGAATGGAGAAAACATCCAAACACTAAACAGATTCAAGGAAGTCTTAGAGCCACCCTACTTTGCAGGAATCGCCAGACGTTTCAGAGTTCCACGTCTGTCAGCGTCTTCCCACCCTACCTGCCAACAAAGACATCTGTGCTGGCGGGCTGCACGCCCGTGCACAAGTCAATGTGGTCTCAGGATGGTTCCTTCTTTGATGTGAAGAGCTTCCAAAGATGAGAAGCATGGAGTCTGCCCTTAGTCCCTAATCATTTTAAATTGCACCAAAAAAGAAAAAAGAAGATAACCGCCCTCCCACCCTGGAAGTGTAGCAGAAAGAACACAAGGCAGGTAAAGCTGAAAGCATGTGTCACCCATGCTATTTGAAGAAGTGAGGGAGGTGAAGAAAGGTGAGGTGAGGTACTTAAGTTGTCACATTAAGACAGTCTGGCCTCAGGGGCCACCTGGTGGTGCAGTGGTTTAGTCCGCGCTTGGCAGCCCGGGGTTCGCGAGTTTGGATCCCAGGCACCCGCGGACGCACTGCCTGTTAGCCATGCCGGGACAGCGTCCCATAGAAAGTGGAGGAAGATGGGCACAGATGTTAGCCCAGGGCTAGTCTTCCTCAGCAAAATGGGGAGGATTGACAACAGATGTTAGCTCAGGGCTGGTCTTCCCCACACACAAAAAAAAGACAGTCTGGCCTCCGATGCCTCCGTTTATCAGTTCTCTCAGCCTTCATTATATTTGCCTCATTTGACTGTGGAGGGGATAGTGTCCCTGTTCTCTACAACTTTTCCAGGTAATTCTGACCCTTAAGATTTTCTAGGTCATGGTAATAATGGGCCATTTTTCTTCATAGTCCAGAAAACTGCACTCTCTTTCTCCAGTCAATGTCTTGGGGGGAGATGGAAGTACAGATGCCAACGTTGGGGGAAGGGGGACCCATAGTTACATAGCGGTTAGTTTAAAAGTGCTGCCCCAGGAGCTGGCCTGGTGGCATAGTGGTTAGGTTCACAAACTCCACTTTGGTGGCCAGGATTCTCGGGTTTGTGGGTTTGGATCCCGGACATGGACTTATGCACCGCTCATCAAGCCATGCTGTGGCAGCATCCCACATACAAAATCGAGGAGGATGGCATGGATGTTAGCTCGGGGCCAATCTTCCTCAGCAAAAAGAGCAGGATTGGCAACAGACATTAGCTCAGGGCCAATCTTTCTAACCCCCCCCCCGAAAAAAGTGCTGTCCCACTTTATGATTTCATTCTTATGGCAACTCTGTGAGAGAGGCACCATGGGAAGCCTCCCTGTTTTATGGAAGAGGGAAAAGAAGAGTCAAGGTGTGGAACAATTGTGCTGGGCTCCAGGCTCATGAGAGGCAGAGGAAGCTTGAACCCAGATGTCCTGACTCAGCGATCCTACTAAGCATGATCTCCAAAAGCAGTGTCTTCCCAATAAGTTTCCTTTGCTCCTTTTTTTCGGGTGTTATGTTGGCACGATGGTGGTTAGAACTGTAACAAAAAGGTGAGATCATGGAACTGCAAGAGACGGTGGTCGAAGGATGGCTCCTTTTCTATGTGTGCTCCCCACAACCAGCAGCCCAGGAGCTGCTCCCTCTGCCCTGATGACTCCCAGGCTCGCTTCCCTGGCTTTGGAAACGGATTACACCTCAGCTCCCAAGGAATATTCTTCTCCTTTTATCATGCCTTACTGCAGCCCACACCTTCACCAGTATCTCTGAGTCTCTGAGATATAGGGTGAGGCTTTCTCTGAATAAAATTTAGATTTTATCAAATTTTTATTAAATTATTATTTACTCATTGGTTTTTAAAATAATTATACATTACTAAGAGGTTCACTTTGGGGGGGGGCATCAGTTCTTTGTCCCACCCTTCTCCATCTCAGTTTTCTTTCTTAGAAATAAGCTCTTTCAACTCTTTTAGGTAGTTCATCTGATATTTATCTCCATATTTTCTGTATAATATGGACTTTCTGCTATTTCTTAGCGTATCAATTTTAGATGGTGTCTATTGACTCTGTTAAGGTAGGTAAGTATTTAGCTCTTATATGTCCACTTGCTTACCTTCCTCCATTCTCCAATATGGTTATATTACATTATATTACATTTTTTTTACATTACTAGGAATATATAAATAAAGTTTACTGCTGAGTCAAATACTGTGATTCATTTTTGTAATAGTTATTTCTGCAAAACAGAAATCAAAACTACAAATCAAAAACTACATCAAAACTTAGCAACTTAAGACAATTCACATTTATTGTCTCACACAGTCTGTGGGTCTCGAGTTTGGAAACAGCTTAGCTGGGTGGTTCTGGCTTGGGGGGTCCTTCATGAAATTTGTCAAGATATCAACCCTAATGATTCATATCTCTTCCACATGCAAAATTCACTAGTTCCCCTCTCAAGGTCCCCGAAATTCTCATCCCATTACAGCATCAGCTAAAAGTCCAGAATCTCATTGTTTAAATAAGGTCCAGAGAAGATGAAGCTCCTCAGGGGTGGCTCCTTGAGAATAGTTCTTCAAATAAAGTTCCTCTCAATCTGAAGACCTGTGAACTAAAGAGACAATTTATCTGCAGCCCACACCCCAACATGCATTAATGGGACAGGGATATGATAACTGCTAGAAACTCTCCTATCAAGAAGAAGAGACACACAAGAGTCAATGGTCCATAGCAATTCTTTTTTTTTTTTTTGGTGAGGAAGACCAGCCCTGAGCTAACATCTGTTGCTAATCCTCCTCTTTTTGCTGAGGAAGACTGGCCCTGGGCTAACATCGTGCCCATCTTCCTCTACTTTATATGGGACGCCGCCACGGCATGGCTGACAGGCAGTGCGTCCGCGGGCGCCCGGGATCCGAACCCGCGAACCCGGGGCTGCCAAGCGCGGACGAAACCGCTGCGCCACCGAGCCGGCCCCATCCATAGCAATTCTTAAATCTAGCAGGACACAGTTGACATTCCTCAGTTAAGACTCAAAGCCTGGAAAGAACTCTCCATGGTTCTTGGCTACGATCTCTGAGCGTTTGTTTCTATTTTTTGAGTCATTCTTCTATTTCCATGAAAGGTAGACTGTGCTTGTAACTAAGAAGTTTTCTCAGCCTGCTTTTTGCCTGGAGAAGTTTGAAGGCCCAAAGCCTTCTTTATAATTTGTTCTATTTCTATTCCTTTCAATTCAAGCTGGAGACATCTATGCCAATACAACCCACACAAAAACTTTATAGGTCTTCTGTGACTCTTATAGGGTTCATGCCATTAGACAAAAGCCACATCCAGAAGTCTCTTTGAGATAAGCCCTTTTTCACCTTGGGCTTTTGCTAAGATGGTTGAGGGACAGCACCCTTAAGCTTCTTGGAAGCCTTGTATGACTGAACAGTTCTCTGAGTTTCTGCTTTAGATATTTCTGAAGTTTTAACAGTTTTTTCTTTTTTTTTTTTACAACCACATAGTCAGCTTTATCTTTTTACCATGTTTTCCTGAGTTTGCCCTGGATTTGATCTTTACCTAGGAACCATTGCTCAATTTTAGAATCATTTGCCATCTGGAGATGCTGGGAATTTTCAAACTATCAAGTCCCATCTCATTTTGGTTAAAAACAAAACAAAACAAAGCCTATCTCTCTACTCTCACATTTTACTGTAAGCAACAAAAAGAACCCATGTGGCACCTTCAGCATTCTGCCAGGAAATCTCCTGAGTTAGATTACCCATTTCATTAGGTATATTTTCTGTTTTCCATGTTGCCACAGACAATAGTATTGTTAAACTTTCTGCTCCTGTATAACAAGGATCACCTTTCCTCCAATTTCCAGTAACGTTTCCCTCACTTTCTTTTAGGCCTTCCCCAGCATGCTCCTCAAAAGAAATCATGCCTCTGCTAACAATATCTTTAATATCCTTTAGGTTTTCACTAACCCTCCCCTTAAGGTTCTCCCAGCTTCTTCCCACTACTAAGTCTAGATCCACATCCACATTTTTAGGTTTTTGTTATAGGTGCACCCCACTTTCAAGTACTAAAACCTTAATATTTCAAATTTACCCAAAAGTTTAGTGCCTTAAAACAACAATAAACATTTATTATCTTACATGGTTTCCATGGGTCAGGAATTCAGAAGTAGTTGAGGCAGGTGGTTTGGGCTCAGAATCTCTCATGAGCTTGCAGTCAAGGTGTTGACTGGGGACTGACGTCATCTGAAGGCTTGACCGGAGCTAGAGGACCCATTTCTGTGATGGCTCACTCACGTGATTGGTATGTTATGCTGGCTGTTGGCTGGCTCTTGGTCCTAAGGCTGCTTGAACATCATCATATCATGGAAACTGGCTTCCTCCAGAGCAGTTGATCTATGGCAGCAAGTTAAAAATCCCAATGTGTTTTATAACCTATCTTTAAACTCATACACCATCATTTCCACAAATCCTAGTTGTTACATGAACATCTCTATTGAATATGGGAGGGGATTATACAAGGGCATGAAAACCAGGAAGTGGAGACCATTGGGCATCTCTTGGAAGCTAACTATTACTATTTTTTCCTGTAATTAATAATTGCCTAATTTTGTTTATTTGTTTAGTTTTACATGTATTAATCCCTACTGCTTCAACGTCTTTCAAACACCTAGGAATTCTTCTTCCCAACATGGAAATATATCAGATTACTTACCACTTACATTTTTTTCCATATGGACATCTCTCTTCTATATCCTTCCATCTTTCTGCTCCATCTGAGCTAGTCCCTTTCTGGGCCTGATGCACAGTTGTCATCCTAGGACTTCCCTTCACCATGATTTTGTGCTGTAACTCTTGTTTTCTGGATCCCATGTCTTTCTCTTTGTTGAGTTTCTCCTTCATTTTGCCAAAACACAGACTGCAGGAGTTTGAGAAACAGTGCATGGGAAATAAAGTTTTTGAGTTCTGTGTGTTTGAAAATTTCTTTATTCTACCCTCACCTAATCCTTGGCTGTCCACTCATACTTAACACTGAAAAACTAAAAAGACGACTATGAGTTTGATCCATGTGGGTGGAGTTTGTCAAATCGTAAGCTCCTTTGTGGGGTGTCACGGAGCATGCAGGTTTTATTTTTTTCCATTGCTAGACTCTCAATTTTTATTGCGCAGACATCATTCCTCTGGGGCCACTCAGGTTCTTCAAAGAAGAATCCTCCACTCTCCTCCCTGGGGTAGGAGGGAGATAGACCGCTGACTGCTATATTCTGGGAGCAGGGCTGAGGCAGAGGACTGAGGGCCTCACAGATCACTATGTAGGCCCGTAATCACCCCACTTGCAGCACCAAGCTTCCTCTGCCCTTAACTGTTCCTTGTGCCCCCAGTCTCCAGTTCAGTTTCTCCACAAAACAAAATAAAATCCTCCCTTTTCTCATGGGAGAATGAACAGAGGGGTGGTTACCTGATTTTTCAGAGTGGGGTGTGTCCTGTTGGTTCGACAGCTCAATCTGGACCTTTTCAATGAACTCACGTGTTTTCTACCTGGCACCATCACCCGCCCTGTCTGCAGCCCTTTACTGTCTACCTTCCTCTTTTAAGATAAATCAGTCTCTCCTGGATTAGTATGCTCGGGCTGCCATAACAAAATACCATAGACTTGGTGGCTCAAACATCAGAAATTTATTTCTCACAGTTCTGGAGCCTGGAAGTCCAAGATGAAGGTGCCATCGTGGTTGGGTTCTGGTGAGGAACTTCTCCCTGGCTTGTAGGTGGCTGCCATCTCCTTGTGTGCTAACATGACCTCTTCCCCACTGAGAAAAAGAGAGAGATATCTGGTGTCTCTTCTTCTTCTTATAGAGATACTAATTCTGTCAGATTGGGGCCCACATTTGCGAGCTCATTTAACCTTAATTATCTCCTAAAGACCCTGTCTCCAAATGCCATCAGATTGGGAGTTATGCTTCAACATGTGAATTTGGGGGGGACACAATTCAGTCCATAGCACCCCATCTGCTTCCTGTTTTCCCTCAATTTATAGAAATCTTTTAGCTTCTGTTTTTTCCTTTTCCATTTCCACTTTCATTCTCCTTGCCCATGGATTAATGCCTTTTTTCAATTTCTTTACTTTCTTTTAAATTGGGGTTTTGGAAGGGAAAAAAAGATAAACATATTTTGTCATCTCTCCATGTATAACTGTAAGTCCAGGTAGAGGATTCCAATTTGTAAAACAAAAACTTTAACAAAAAAACTTGAAACAAAAGAAAGTCAACCTGTAAACACTCCAGATGGGAGATGGGGGGACCTATCAATGTTGCCCCAAATAAGCATGCCCTGTCACAGTTCCAGTCTTGCAGAATTTGAATCTTCACACCTTCGCTGAACAGGAAAACACTGTCCCTTTTCGGGCACCCAGCTCACTTTCAAGCATCTCTAGCCAGTGCCGCTGGAATGAACTCCACGGCCAAGGAAAGCAGATGGCTTTCAAGCACTGATTAATCGCTGGTCTTCCTTCACTTAGGTTTCCAACTGTAGTTCACTTTCTCCTTCCTGGTATGGAGTCATTTCTGCTGGTTTCTTTTCTTCTTGCCAAAATGTAAGAAGCATTCCTGCCTTTTACTAAATATCTTCTGGTAATCAGCTCCACATCAGCACTGCTTTTTGGCTTATCTCAAAGTCACCCTTAGGCTATAACCTTCACCTGTTACAGCATGAAGAAAATCTATCCTTGTCTAGCTTTTTGACCTCTGATTGCATGGTGTGGTCAATAGGAAGCAGAAAGTCAAACTGAAGGAAATCTCCATGGGTCAAGAAAGTCTTTCTGTATGTCTTCTAGAGTTGGAACCAAGAGAAAAGTCACCTCCGGGTTTTTTACTTCCTTGTTTAGCCTTATTTCAAAGTCACGTGGCACATCAAAAAACAAAATGGAATCATCAATGATGAAGTGTTAGAGTCTTGCAAAATGTTGGTCAAATTTGTTAACGCTGAAATAGTCTATCTTGTCACATGGTTTTGGTGGTATAGCAGCCTCTCTTAACTACCTCTTTTCTCTAAGCAGTAGCTCTGAATCAGAAATGTACATCAGGATCACCTTGGGAAGTTTGTCATAAGACATGTGTCCAGACCCCACCCAGAGAGTTTATGAGAGCCGAGGAATTTGTGTCTTAGAATAGCTCTTCAAGTCATTTTGGTTAAGAAACATTGCTCTAAAGGAATATCTCTGAAGTGAAAGAGGCAGCACAGTATAATAATTATTAAAAAATTAAAACTCTGGATACCTGGGTGTAGATTCTGGCACCAGTTTAGTTGCATCCTCTCATTAGTCGGACACCATATAATTTATCGTCCACATTAGGATACATTTGAGAGTAAAAGAGGGAACTGTTAATAACTACGTCAGGACAAGAGGCATAAATTGAAACTGTCCGGACAAACTGGTCACCCTGCTCATTAGACAGATGAGAGACCAGAGGAGACAACTCTCAGGTCCCTTTCAGATTTACGCTTCTATAATTCATGGCCACTGGGACAAGTGCAAAATGTGTTTTCATTCCAAATGTGTGCAGGACAGAGCTGTTCAGGCATCTTCTGTGCTCAGGGAAGCTGAAATGACAAGCATATGCAGCTTGGAGGCTGAGACCTGATGACACTAAGGCTGAGGCCAGGCAGACAAAGCAAACAGGAGTGAGTGACCCTCCTAGGGAAAAGGCATCGAAAGGTGTGGGTCAGTAGGGGTAGATTCATAATTAGGATTTCTCAGAGGCAGCTGCTACTGCCGTCAGAGCCCAAGGGATAGCAATGAATGATATTTCAGGTCTGTTGACATTTACTCACATTTCTGGATCATATCCCAATATGACACTCTGAGACATTTACACACATTTCTGCATTATCTTCCAATATGATATTCAGAGACATTTAGACACATTTCTGTATTATCTTCCAATACGTTACACAAAGAATTTGTGCAGCCTTTTCCTTGGTGCCTCTCTGCCACGTGGCACAATTAGGGAAAAGTGTGTCTAGGTCAATCAAATGTTCTGATTAATTAGAAGTCAGTACAGTCATGTGTCACTTAACTATAGGGATATGTTCTGAGAAATGCATCATTAGGCAATTTTATCGCTGTGCAAACGTCATAGAGTGTACTTACACAAACCTAGATGGTATAGCCTACTACACACCTAGGTTATATGGTACTAATCTTATGGGACCATTGTCGTACATGCCATCCGTTGTTGACTGAAATGTCATTATGTGGGGCACAACTGTATATAAATTATACCATACAGAAATTACCAATTTTCTAAAAATCAAAGTGTAATTAAATGCCCCCTAAAATCCCACAAACCCTGAACATTTTCTCTTTCTTATTTTAGAAAGCACTTCAGGGCTCTGCATTGTCATAATAAAGATCGTGTCACACTGCAGCTCACTGCACACTGCAGTGAAAGGTCAGCCTAACAGAATCCATGGTGTCAACAAGTGTCAATGAACACAGAAGAGGTAAGCTCAGTGTGGTTTGGTTTTACAGCTTTTTTCTACTCTACATTTTTATGTTGGTGCTTATCCAGTATGTATTAAAGAAACTCTTTAGAGTAAGACACTGGGACACAGTGAGGAGGAGTGAGTAGATGATACAACCATCACAAAGCTGAAGCTTTATAATTTCACGGCAGTGGGCTGAATTCTCTTTTTTTGATTAGTTTTAGGCATCAGGGGGATGGGCATAGATGAGGGGAGAGAGGCACATACAGATGGAGAGAGAAGACAAAGAGAAGGAAATGGGGGAAGAGCGGGGGCGGGGATGCGAGTGAGGAAAAAAGGAGAGGAGAGAGATAAAAAGAGAGGGGGAGAGAGCAAGAGAAAGGAGGAGGGAGGAAGGGAGAGAGGGAAGGGGGAAGGAGAGACTCAAATATATAAACAGAGAAACAGAGAGAGAAACTAGAGAGGGGAAGAGGAGGCAGTGTACATGAGCGAAGTTAGACGTACGTGTGTTCACACACTTACTGTGTCTCTGGGGGAAGAAAAAGATAAATCCTAGGTTAGAATTTTTAGTCAAAACCTCAAAAAGTCTTGTATTGGAACATAAGAAATGGAATGGCTCACACAGTTGCTGAAGCTATTTTGATGAACACAATCCAGTTCATTTCCCATAGATTTAGGCTCATGCTGTTTGGGAGGAAATTGCACACCACGGCTATGCTGTAGGGGTGTAATCAGAGGGACTGGCATTGATGGAAAGCTTCTCACCACCGCTCCAGGAGGAAGCTAGCAGATCATGAACAGCTCTGCTTCCACAACTGTGGCTGTGTCATCTGTTTGTCAGAATCCGTGCCCTGCATGCCTCTGGGATGCAGACATGCTTAGCCCAGGATTAGAATTCTCCTGGCTGCAGAACAGTTTTTGCTTCTTACTGATGCTCACCTGTGGCGGAGAACGGCAGCACAGCAAGGAGAAACTGCTATTGTCTGGCCGGGAGTCATTTTCAGACAGCCTTGGAGAGAGTGTCTGTCCCTGAGAGAAGGAAAGAGGAGAAGGAAGCCCAGAGGTTACTGTTTGGCTCATCAGTTGACACGGGTTGATGTGGCCAGAATGGCCAGCAGGAGGCTGGTGCCTCCGGGAAGAGCTTTGAAAACAAATAACAAACACTTGCTTTCACCTGAGGAATGCTATGTGTACTTCTCAAGAAAGGCACAATGGAACTGGAGAAGGCCCAGGAATGGGCCAGTGGAATGATCAAAGGATTGGAGGACTGGGCAGATGGGAAATATTGGGATCATCAGTCCGGAGCGGCAGAGGCTCAGAGGGATGGGACAAATTTCTGAAACAAAGGAAGGGTAAGGATGAACAGATGGGCTCTATCACAATATTCTTGGATATAGAACCCTTGAACGTTTAGGAAGGACTTTTTTAGGAAAAAAGAAATAAAGCATATATTTCTATAGTTAACAGGAAACTTAAGAAACTTGTAGATGGTTGCTAAACACCGCTAATCTCCACCCCCTAGACTCTCATTGGCTTTGGGCATGAACTCTCCTGATTAAACCCAAGCAGGTGGTTGATAATTTGTCTCACTGTCGGTGCTGAGTCTATATCCTGGTGTTTGCTCTAGGATTTAGGGAATTTGCCCAATAAAATTTGGACACCTGGTGAAAGGTATAACACAGCTAAGTGGCAGGTACAGAGCAAGAAAAAGGAAGGGCAGTGTTCTGGAAGTGAGTTCCATAAATGCCAGCCAGAAGCAGCCAGCAAAGACCAAGATAGAGAATCATGGATGATGGCACAGGAAAAGGTCCTTAGGTAATTCATGATTCACCACAGGGGATGGGGAGGACCCCTCTCTAGGGCATCTCAGGACCATGGGATTGGGGCATATGTGATATACTGTCATTGTAATATTCCTAGAAATAGAAGATTAAATTTATCTAAATCCTTTTGATTGGTGAAGCTATTCAGGAAATAAGTGAGAAAGCATTGCAGAGAGCACAAGATAGAGATGTTGGAAAACACCAGCCTGGGTGGATGTCCCTCGTCTGTCTCCCATAGCTTCCAGCACTACTGCATCCTAACACTTGCCGTGCTTCACAGTAAGGGTCTGTTTACTTGTCTGACTTTGCCACTAGATTGTGAGCTCAGTGGTGACAGAATCTCTGTCTCACTCATCAGCAAATCTACTTGGCACATCTTCAGTGTCTGTTGGATGTAGACCAGTGCCAACCTGGCTCTAGACAGGCTATGTGGTTGTCAGTGTGTCCTCCATATATTGTATCTGCCCTTCCTAGAGCAGGTAGCGCACTTCCTGAAGCTCCTCCACTCCCCTGTCCTCAGGTACAGAAATATCCCCCAAGAGGATATGACAAGTCCTTAGAGAACATGGAAGCTCCCCATTTCACAGATGAGGAAACCAAGATTCAGACGAGGAAAATAAATTAAGCCAAACTTCAGCAGCCAATCTGCAGTATATCCAGAATCAGAACTCAGGCTACCCTACATCGTCACTCCTGTTGCTAGGCAGCACTGCCTCAGATGTTCAAAGTTTGCTGAAATTCTAAAATAGACCACACTGATTGATTTGCTCATTTTTAGCTTTGTGTGAGGGGGAGGATGAAGTGGAAATGAGTGAGTTAACACTTCATCAGTACTCTCACAGAGAAGCTTTCAATTCCCCATTGCGTTTGTGAGGAGTGGTGGAGGCTGAGGTAGGGGGACCCCAGTGAGGGGAGGTGAAGGGAGCAACCTGCAGAGAGAAGGGAGAGGAGTGGACCTGCCTGGGGCTCTTCGTTGTTCTTTCTCGTGTATGAAGTTCAGTTTTAACCAGCACCACTCCTTAGCCAGACATTTTTCTCCCAGTTTTACTGAGAAATAATTGGCACACATCATTGTATAAGTTTAAGGTGTACAGCATGATGGTTTGATTTACATATATTGTGAAATGATTACCACAATAGGTTTAATTAACATCATCATCTCATATAGATACAATAAAAAGAAAAGAAAAAAGTTCTTTGTGATGAGATCTACTCTCTTAACAACTTTCCTATATATCATTCAGCAGTGTTAACTATAGTTATCATGCTGTATACTACATCCCTAGTACTTATTTATCTCATAACTGAAAATTTATACCTCTTGACCACCTTCCTTCAAGTCCTCCCTCCCCACCCCCCACCTCTGGTAACCACAAATCTGGTCCTTTTTCTACGAGTTTTATTTTTATTTTTTTTATTCCGCATATAAGTGACATCATACAGTATTTATCTTTCTCTGTCTGACTTATTTCACCTAGCATAATGCCTTCAAGATCCATCCATGTTGTCACAAATGGTAGGATTCCTCATTTTTTATGGTTGAATAATATTCCATTGTATGTACATGCCACAGCTTCTTTATCCATCCATTCATCCATTGATGGATACTTAGGTTGTTTCCGTTTCTTGGCTATTCTAAATAATGCTGCTATGAACATGATAGCCCAACATTTAATGTTGTGTTTGTGCAGCCGTTTAGATTTCCAAATAGCTTTCACATCCAAGAGAGGAAAACCCGGGACCTCAGCGGCCTGTTGACTTAGCCCAAGGCCCATCCAGAGCCCTGCTGGCTCTGTGCAAGGTCAGTGAGGACGCTGCCTTTTCCAGCTCTTTCTGTTGCTCTCCCTGCACACGTGTCTCCTCCCTGCCTTGCTCACAAGCTCTGCATCACTGCCTCCACTCAGAATTCCCACCCCTCTCTGCACGACGGGGTGAATCCTTCCCCCTCAACTCCTGATTCAAGTCCCACTTTCTCTAGGAAATCTTCCCTGAAGACTTGGCCCTTTGCTCTTTCAGACCTGGCAACTCCAGCTTTCTCAGGTAGCCCTTAAGAGGGGCTGTCTTGCAGTACTAGATAACTCATGTTTCCACGTCTATCTCTCTGGAGGATGTGGATACTACATACCTCAGTTTACCCACAGAGCCTCGCACAGCACCTGGCCCATTGTCAGAACTGGTTGGTGGCTCACATCTCCCCTAGGGACGTGACAAGGACATGAGCCAAGCTGGCATGTCTCAAATGTGAATACCCAGGTAGACCCTGCTGCCTGCCTTCTAGGGAAACCACACCTGAGACCAGGACCTCAAATTTCATTAATATTTTCCACTAAAAGCATCATTTCCTACTAACATTTGGAGAGTAATTGATTTCTAGAAGTGCAGTCCAGGGGAGGGCTGGAGAGATTATGGCTAGGGGGAAGTGACTTCATAAAATCCTCCCTCGGAATTGTCACAAAGGCATGTGACAATATCTCTAGCTACCTGGCGACCAGTGTGGAGATAAACCAGAGCTCAGGTGAAGACTATTGGTGAGTCACCCAGTCTGGAGAGGAAGAGCCATGCTTGTATTAGCATTGGTTTGTCAAAGATAAAACAATTTACAAAACTGATCATTCAAAAAACCTTCTAATCGAAGGTTGAGATATTTTATAGACATTGAACCATGCCAAAGGAAGTGCCCTCTAGTTTATTACCTTTGGAGAAGAGTGTGCTTGCAAATAGTATAGAGGACTTCGTGAATTTTTCATATTTTATTACCGTCAATCCACTGATGCACTCATGCCTTCATTCTCTCATTCATTCAATAATGTTTTTCTGCATTTTCTTTGTGCCAGGCACTGCTCAAAAATTTGAGATAAAACTTTAGGGGGCACCATCCTTGTGTACAAGCAACTCCTGTCGTAGTAGATGGTTCTTATGTGGTAAGCAGAAGAGGTTATTTCTATTTTACAAAAGAAGAAACAAAATTTCAGAGAAACTTGGTGAATTTCCCTTGTATCTCAAATACACAATGAAGCCTTTAAAAGGTTGATGTGAGAATCCTCTCTTCCCTCTAACCTTGACAATAGTCCCCAAAGATCTACAATTTATCATGTAAACAAGTAGTTCTGAACTTGACACCTCTATTCTCCCTCCTGGAATCGTGGTAGATCTTGAAGCCAAGAAGAAATTGAGGGCTTGAATTCAGGTCTGCACATCTTCAGAGTTTGGTTATATGACCAAACTCTATGCCTCCCACAGTGCTGTGGGTGACAAAACTTTCAGTCTGAGAACCAGTGTGCCCCAGATCTATATGAACAAATCATTCTTCTATAAAGAAAAGGAACGCTTTCCTGGCTCCAACAGAACTAATCTTAAGGTCAGGAGTATTCCTGAAGAACCTGGCAGACTCACAACTCTGGAGTGTTGGGTAGCTCATTTTAAGGTTGCATGAGACTAAATTTATTCCTCCCTCATGCTTAATTGGCACAGTCATTTCCCCCCTCTAGCTCCCTGATCTGAAAGAAACATCTATTACTGACACAAAAGGAACAAAAGGGTATCTCCTCCAACTAGATATTATGTTCTGTTATGTGAATGACAACAGGAGAATTAACCCTTGAAAAGAGAAAAAGAAATCATCCCCGGCCCTTCTCTGAGGGGTGTTGCACCCACATACGGGAAGAGGTCGAGCATCTCTTTAGAGAAGGAGTGTGTTGATTTAAAAGTGGACTTTGTCCATTTTGTTCCCTGCACACTGACTCGAAGGAGCACACATGTAGTTACCTTGATTCAGCTGATTCCCAGCCATATTTTCATCCTTGTCAGTGGAAGATGAAGACGCCAAGCGGAGGGGAAGCAAGTGGCTGTATTCACAGATGATGACTTATTACAGAACTGTGTACTGTGATGGCTTCAAATGCTGTGTGCCTGATTGATTTGTCCTTTTCTTGTCTTCAAGAATTCGTGGCTAAATATTTTGGAGGATTGCTAATGTCATGCCGATGAATCTCTTCAAATGCTCTTCTTTTGGGGAATAAATAGCTATAGTCTCCTCTTGCCTTGACATTGCTCATCTTTTCTGATGGCATTTTGTGAAACAAATGGGCAATGTTTTCCTTGGACTCCCCCTTTGCAGACACACACACATACACACACACACTCAGGTTTAGAAGTTTTTACCCTCTAGCCTACTTTTAAAGGATCCTCTTACTTAAAGATGGACTTTTAATTTTTTAAAACCTCACCTGTCGATTAACTTTCCTCAAATACATTCTTTTTAGAAAATGACAAGGCTGGAAAGTTCAAAAGCTTTTTTATCTTAGCACAATGCAGGGCATAAAACAGGCAATCAAACTATTGGCTAACTGAGGCACCTATGCTGGGGAGAATGCTCCCTAAGCCACGTGTAATAGGATGTCTTATTCCTAAAGGAAAGGAGACCCCATGGTAATTTGGGGGCAACTGTCAAGGATGAGAGCTCACTCAATCAACGGACAGGCTGTTTGGAGTAACTGTTCAGACCACAAGCTTAGGAATTAAGCAGAAGGCAATTCAAATCCTATCTCTGATGTTTACGAAACTGTAACCTTGAATGAAATGCTTAAATTTTCTAAGCCTCCGTGTCTTCATCTGTAAAATGGGGACAACATTACTATTTACTTTACAGAGCTGTTGTGAGAAGCAAATGATATAAGCATGTAAAGTGCTTAGCACGGTGCCTGGCATCTAGAAAATACTCAATAATTGAGCTCTTGTGGTTATTCATTAATTATTAGAATAACACAGAGACCTTCTGGTGGGGTAGAAAGATCATTAGCTTAGGAGCCAGAGCTAAGAACCTGCATTTAAAGTATCATCTAGAAGGTGACTGTGCCTGTCACTGATTCCACAGAGGATTTCTCATTCTCCAACGCTATTTAAATGGCAGTAGAGATGCATATCCTCTCTTCCCACTGAAATTCAAGAAGTAAAAAGTCAAAGTTTGGTGAAGAGTGTTTCTGCTGAATTTATAGAGTCGCTACTTTTAAGGGCTTTTCTTGAAATGCTCAAGGCTAAGTCGGGGGAAAGCTACTAGGAACATTTTCTGAGGAAAGATGTTCAGCATGCTTCACTAGGAGACATTGGACCATCTTTCTCTTTTGAAAAGCTTTTTGTAAGGAGCTACAGATGAGCCACAAAACAACTAGATCCTTCACCCTGGCAGGATGGTTTCCCAAGTGCCCTCGAGCACTAGCGGTAACCCCAAATGGCAATCTCTACTTATCTGGGACAATTTCATAGAAAAAGAGAAGAGACGAAATCACTTTTCATAGTTTCAGCTTTTCGTTAGGTCTGTAGTGAACTCTCAAACAACTTCAGAGAAAAGGATAATAGAACATTTCAGCTCTTTCAATGATGATTTCCTTCCGTTGCTTGTCAACATGCCCCTCATTTTTACCAGCACATATACACCAAGGACGGCGGTTTCCAACTTCCTTCTTCTACTTAATATTATGGTGTCTGTATGTCTTCATGAATCGACACAGCTCACGCATTCATCCTGGTGGTCTAGTAGTCAAGATTCCATGCTCTCACCTCTGCAACCTGGGTTCACTTCCCGCTCAGGGAACCACTCACCCATCGTCAGTTGTCATACTGTGGCTGCTGCGTATTGCTGTGATGCTGAAAGCTATGCCACTGGGATTGCAAACACCAGCAGGGTCACCCATGGTGGACAGGTTTCAGCAGAGCTTCCAGACACAGACAGACTAGGAAGAAGACCTGGGCACCCACTTCCAAAAAAATTGGCCATGAAAACCCTGTGAATAGCAGCAGAGCATTGTCTGATATAGTGCCGGGAGGTGAAAGGATGGAGCAAAAAGACTAGGTAGGGTTCCCCTCTGCTGTCCACAGGGTCGCTAGGAGTCAGAATTGACTCGATGGCACTAACAAACAGACTCATTTGTAATATTACTCAACTGTGGGTTTCCTGTCTTTACATCATAAAACTAGAATTATAGAATGCTATAGCTGGGGAGATTTTTGAGCTATATTATATCTAATAAAAGCCAATTTTTGTCAAACCCTTACTGCATGCCAGGCATTGTGTGCTAAGTGCTCTACACATTTATTTTATTTAATCATCCCAGTAATCCTATGAGGTAGGTTCTACTAATCTCTCCATTTTTCAGATAAGGAAACTGAGGCTAAAGGGTTCAAACGTCTTGCTCAGAGTCATGCAGCTAGTAGGGCTGAAACTCAAACACAGGCTGGACTGAGTCTCCACCCCTACTTAACTACAGTGCTGTGAGCTGGGTACCAGACGGTCCCTAGTCTTCAGATGAGGATCCTGGATACCCAGAGGGGTAATGTGAGTTTATTCAGAGCCATCTAGTTAGTGGCACTCAGGGCTGACACGCAGTTCTCTGCGCCCCACGCTCTGCTTCCTCCCTGCATGCTTCACTCTGCCTCTCATTCTGTATGAGACGTAGAGCTCCCTTATCCTTGTGGATCTCTCCTTTTCCCCCTGCATTTGTGACATCCATAGTGAATACTTTTATTTAATTGAAAATGAAATTGTTATGTAAACTACTTTTTAAAATGACACAGTCTCTGTTTTTCCGTTCCTCCTCTTCTAATCTCATTCTCTTGGGGCAATCTAAAATTTCAGACTTTCTAGATTCAGAAAGTTCACTTTGAATAAGGCATCTCTCCCTAAATACATTTCCCAAGAACTCTTCTGGATCCCTCACATCACAGCTCTGAGGCACCAGGTTCCTTGAGACTAGAGAACAGACCATTCCAGTTGCTCAGTTGTTGGGCTTTTGTGTCTTTAGAAAGCAGAATAGGACACACACGTCCTGCCCAGAATGGAACCTAAATGAAGAAAATGATCAGATAAGAGATGCACCCAGATTCAAATTAAATTTTATTTGGCTCATTTTCAGCCTGTTCCTTCTATTCTAGACAGATGTCTGGTAGATCCTTAAACAGATGGTCTCCATGTTTATTCCACACACCTGTCGAATATCTCATAAGGTCTTATCAGATCAGGTATCTGTGTTGGGAATCCCCAAAGGAGAGTGATGGATGAAATCTGCTCCTTGTGTGTGTCACTGTTTGAATTCATATTACAGGAAGACTCTGGAAGGGTTGTTAATTATCCCTGTAATCTAATTTATTGCTTCAGGCACCTGATATGTCTGTACATTAGATAATGTTAATTTTATTCTTTCGTGAGCTGAGCCCGGTGTTCTCGAAAAGCTGTAAGATATAAATTATTTCTCCCCACTTGCCTTCTAAATATTAACTCTATTGAAAAATGATTAAATAGATTATGTAAATCATGGTCATTGCAACCACTTTAAAGGTTAATCCTGCCATCACGTAACTAGATAATTAATTTGAATTCGTTCCTGAACGCTAATTCTCAGGGAAGAAGTTGTGATGGGTTGCAGTACCCTATTACGGTTGTCACTGTGTGCCTGCCTGGGATAAAATTTGGAAGAAGCAAAGCTCAAAGCTTCAAGAACAAAAGTTCCTCAGGGCCATTGAGACATCAGTGCATCACAGGAATAGAGCGATCCTTTCTCCAGAATTTTAGGCAATAGGTTTTACCAACATAACCCCATCGTCCTGGAGTTTTCTTAAGTGTCACTTCCCTTGTTGGGAAGTCAGGCCTGGTTTGGTTTCAAGGATTCTGGGACAGCCCAGCTGCTTCAAACGAAAAAAATCTCACCCTCTTTCCGAAAATTCCAGGCCAGGAGAGACCATATCAGATGCTTTCACACCTTCATCTCTCCCTTGCCATACCCAACCCTTGAGCACAGCCACCGATTGGCCACCTTCACTCTGCCCTGTGGGGAATCACCCACCAGCTGTGTAACTCTCTCCTCCTGGGCTGATGAAGGAATCCTCCTCACCAGCTGGCTCCATGAATCCTCTTCGCTGTTTCCTGGGAACCCTGCTGCTAGTCCCTTCTTCTGAACCCTCCTTCTCAGTCGGAGGTGGGGCCAGGTGATGTGGTGTTGACACCTATTCAGTTTCATGGGCCTTCTTTAAGAAAGGGAATATAAAAATACAAATTCAAAATTAGATACAGACATGAATATATATTTAGAAAGTGAAAAGAAACCACAATCATAAATTTTGAAAAGCTGACTGATACTATAAGCATCACAAGTCATTAAAAATAGCAATATTTTTATTATTTAATTACCTGAAACACCTTTATAACACATTTCTCCCAAATTTTTGGCTGCCTACTCTTTGATTACTTCTTTATATGACAGCAATTTTGTAAGAGAATTTTCTTTTGTGAGAATAGCATGAAAATTTAGTCTTTCCTGTGCCACAGATCATCAGAATTTGTTTCTTATTATTGATAGTTGGGTTGACTAAAAGATACCAACTTCACACACATATACTTGCTGGTTATAGTACTGCTTCAGATTTGGGTCCCACAAACATAAGATTTCTGATAAATTCTATTTCATACAATTCCCATCAAAAAAGAAAAAAAATACATAAGGTGAGTTTATAGTTGTAGATGTCGCATTAGTGGGTATATTCTTTTTTTTTTTTTTTTTGTGGGGAAGACCAGCCCTGAGCTAACATCTGTTGCCAATCTTCCCCTTTTTGCTGAGGAAGACTGGCCCTGGGCTAACATCCGTGCTCATCTTCCTCCACTTTATATGGGATACCACCACGGCATGGCTGACAGGCAGTGCGTCGGCAGGCGCCCGGGATCCGAACCTGCGAACCCCGGGCTGCCAAGCGCGGACTAAACCGCTGCGCCACCGGGCGGCCCCAGTGGGTATATTCTTGACAAGAGAGAGCTTCTAAGTTTGATTTGGCATTGGTAAGAACCAAACCTCTGCTTCAGTTTTGTTCATCTGATGATTATAATTTTCCTAGACTAGCTCTGGCTTCAAACATTTTCAAGCTTATTTCTTCCACACCATCCAGATCCTTTCTTGCCCATCATTGGAGAACTCGTTCATATCTCGATGTGACCTCTGGCCCTGCATCTTGGTGTTGTGATGCTGGGTAAGTCAGCACCCAAAATGGAGGGTGTGCTCCTAGAAACCATTCCTACACAGAATGACTATTCATAGAAATGACTGAAAACCATATCAATATATCCCATTAAACCCAGACTAAATGTATCCCCAACTCAAGTTCTCCTTAGCCAGATTCCCAAAAGGACTATGGACATTCCTAATCTATGGGCAAGTAGAGCAAAGGGGAAGTTGGAATAAAAAGATTCACCAAACTTAATTAATCTTAGTTAAAACATCTTTTACCCCCTAATTTTACCAATCATATGAATATGTGGTCAGTGCACTTTGTAGGCCCTTAGAAAGGAGCTTTTTTGGGAGTGAGGGGACTGCAAACTTCATCTTCACAGGATTTCTGCCTCTATCTGTCCATGGTATCCACTGGTGCAGAGTTTCTTATCTTTCCTCTTTTGCTGGCATCTTATCCTACTCTCACCACACTCGTAGCACTGAATTGCATGTCTCCCTCCTTGGATTCATTTCTTTTGTCTCTTCTCTTGGATTATTTCTCCTATCCTCTCTAGGAACATTTTCTTCTCTTTAATGATCCAGATCATTCAGAAGCATCGCTCAAATCTTTCACTTTCTCTTGATGCAGATGTCGTTGCTTCATATCCACAGCATCTATGATTGATGAATGGCTCAGGCAGGGTGACAAACAGCACAGACCCTGCCTGTTAGTCATTGAAATGCTCCTCCAGGGCTTTATCTCTTATAGGCCTAGCTGGAACCCTCTGGTTTGGTCCCAGGAATCTGCTGTAGCACGTGCCATTTGGGCTCCTGGGAATACCACTTTAAGCCTACTTCTCCCTCTCTGTTAATTGTAACCCATCTATGAGGATATTCAGCAAAAACTTTCCCACATAGTCCTTCCCAACCTCCTTAATGCGCAACGAGAGCAGAGAGATCTTTGAGCAGACTATTCTAGACCTTACTCCTATTCCTGTTTTTTTGTCTTAAGAGATCATTTCCTTCCTCCTGGATTTTCCTGTCTGCAGAGTCACTCTGATCTTACCAGCTCTTCAAAATTTCACTCATTCTAGGAGACAGTAGAGCAGAGTACAAAGAGCATAACTTAGGAGTCAGATAGACCTGAGAAATCCAGGCTCTCATCGATTGGCTGTGTGTCCTTGGGTAAGTTATTTAGCATCTCTGAGCATCAGCTTCCTTGTCAATATCATGGAAATAATAACAGCTGTGAAAATTGCACATGGTGTATGCAAAATTCGTAAAACAGTGCCTAGTTGTCAGTGGTTGATCATGAAATGGTGAGGGTGGTGGTGATGATGCTAAAATCTCAGTGTTCCTTGTGGGTGATGCTGTTCTCACATTGCCCTGTTTCCTAGGTAACTTTTAGAGGCAGGATCCCACACCCCAACACTGCCCCTCCCCTTCCCTATTTTCATTTCTGTGAAGAGTATAAAATGCTTTTCTGGTCTTGCACGTTCAAAGACAGTGACAATATCTATAGATTGGAATTGAAAAATGTTTTGGAGTGTGGTAGGCAGAGTCCTGTCAGTTCAGCCAAAAATTCTGTAGAGTCTGACTACATGGAATAAACATTCACTTCCCTTAGTTTTAAAAGTTGATATTATTGCCAGCCTGGTGGTGTAGTGGTTAAGTTCACGTGCTCCACTTCGGCAGCCCAGGGTTCTCAGGTTTGGACCTACACACTGCTCATCAAGCCATGCTGTGACAGCATCTTGCATACAAAATAGAGGGAGATGGGCACAGATGTTAGCTCAGGGCCACTCTTGCTCAAGCAAAAAAGAGGAAGATTGGCAACAGGTGTTAGCTTAGGGCCAATCTTCCTCATCAAAAAAAAAAAAAAGTTGATATTATTGTGAACAGGCCCACAGTAAAAACATCAGCACTGTCTGCTGGGTGAGATGGAATGTTCTTCACATCTTGTTTTACAGGAACTGTTCCAAGGATTCAAATGCAAATGAGTACAGAGCCAGTCTTATTTGCATTGCTCTCAGTGAACCTGGTTTTTTTCTCTCTCAAATTCACATTATGTGCAGATATGATACTAAAACGATTCTGCCAAACTAATTTCTTTCCTTTTTGGCTCCATCCATATTATCCACCTTTGCAACAAACAAACAAACATTCTTTCACTACGTTGTTTAATTTTTGCCCTCATTGCCAAAGTTGCCCTCAACTGTGCTCCCTCCAGCTCATCCACTCTGGCTTCATTCTGCACCACTCGGGGAGCTTCTCCCTCTCCTGTGGGCTTTTCAGCTATTCTCTTTGTGTTCTCCTCCCATCCTGACCTCTTGTCCTGGTTCTACCAAAAGCACATGGGACACAACCAATTGTGGACACATGTGGAGGACCGGGAAAGCTGGATATGCCCAGAATCAGATGTCAGAACTTGAGGTTTGCAAATTTTACTGAAGTCTAACATACATACAGAAAAATGCTTAAACCCTCAGTCCTGAGCTCAGTGAATTTTCAGAGCATGAGCACACTGTGTAACCAGCACTCAGACCGAGAAATGGAACATTAGAACATTAGAATCCCAGAACCTCCTCCCCCATGGCCCCTTCTGGTCATTACGCCCTTCTCCCAAGGGTAACCACTATCCTGACTTCTAGACCATAATTTTGCCTAATATTGAGCTTGACATTAGAAGAATCATAGAATACATTTCAGTCTCCTGCTTCTTCCATTGTATTCATGAGATTTATCCATGCTGCTGCCCATTTCCTCTGCTGTATACGCTTTTGTTGTAGGAATATACTAGTGTTTGTTTATCCATTCTGCAGGAAATGGATATTTGGGTTGTTTTCTGCTCGGGGCTGTGAACATTCTTTCATACGTCTTTTGGTGACTATATGGACACTGTTCTTGGATATATGCTTATGGGTGGTGCTATTGTTTTATAGGGTAAACTTCATGGTTTCTGATGAGGCTGTTTTGACAACCAGGAATATTTTGAGGTGAACCGAAAAATCTTGGTAATTGGGTGACTTGTGGGACTACAGTTTTATTTTGTTTTGTGCTGTGAATTGAATTGTGCTCTCCAAAAATTCATACTTTAAAGCCCTAACCCCAGTGCGATTGTATTTGAAGATAAGGCTTTTAGGAGGTAATTAAGGTTAAATGAGGTCATTCAGGTTGAGTCCTAATCCAATAGGACTGGTGTCCTTATAAGAAGAGGAAAGGAGAGAGTTCTCTCTCTCTCTCTCTCTCTCTCCACACATATGTCGAGGAAATGCCATGTGAGCACACAATGAGAAGGCAGCCATCTGCAAGCGAGGAAGAGAGCTCTTACCAGAAACTGACCCAGCTGGGCCTTGATCTGGGATGTCTAGACCAAAACCATAGAAGATAAATTTCTATTGTTTCAGCCACTCAGCCTGTGACATTCTGTTATAGCAGACATATTGCTCTGTTTTGGTTTTTGAAGTTGGAAAAGTATCATTTTAACATTACTAGTAATTTTCTGGTATTTGTGGAGCATTTGTCTTTTGGGGAAAATATCCAGAATGGGCCTCTTAGTCACACAGAAGTGAAGCAATCACCTGCCTCTTCTTTGGGGAAATGCTGATGTCACCACCACTGCCTTCGAAGCAGATGCTTCACATGAGATGGGGACTGGGTGCATTCTTAGCAGGGCTGCATCTTTGCAGGCTTGAGAGATGCTTGTCTGTCTTTCCTCTAATTTTTTTCCAGTTTTTTTGAGATATAATTGACATACAGCACTGTATAATTTTAAGGTGTACAGCGTAATGATTTGACTTACATACATTGTGAAATAATTACCACAATAAGTTTAGTTAACATCCATCATCTCATATAGATACAAAAAAAAGAAAAAGAAAAAGGAAAAAATGTTTTTTTCTTTGGGATGAGAACACTTGGGATCTAATCTCTTAACAACTTTTGAATAGTCTTCCCTCTAAATTTGAATTTAGAGGGGACTGGCCCTAAAAATTGCCTGCTCGTGGGAGATGGGTGAACTTCTTTGTTAAAGAGAAGCTCAGAAAGGACCAGCCCCATTGAATGTCTTCTCTCTGCCCTAACTCTACACAATGCACTGTGTTAAGAACTTTACATGGATTATCTCATTTAATTAGCACAAAAACCCTTTGAGGTGTGTACTCTTATTATCCTCATTTTATAGGTGAGGAAACTGAGGCTTGGTGAAATTAAGTAACTTGTTCAAGATCGTATAACTAGCAAGTTGCAGAGCTCGGATTCAAGCTCTATCTGAAGGTGGTTTCAGACATTGCTTTCAGGCTCTGAAACCACTGTCACACATTCACACACACTCACGTACACACACGTGTGTGGGAGATTAGAATTGGCCACCTCAAAATATGTCTTTTTACCTCGATTATTTTCTCTGAAAGCAGCTTTGACCTTCCCCCCCACCTAACTGTCTAAAGGGATTTGGAATGGAAGGCCCGTCCCCAGGACAGGCCATCACCATAGATAACTCTGGGTGTTGATAGACTGGGAGGGTCCTTGCTAAGCCCATTCTTATCAAAGTTCTGTGTACCAAATATTTACATTTGTAAGGGAAATCTCCATTTGTAAAGGTGTCTCCCTCTCTGTACTCGGAAGAAGGGGGGATGACCTCATCTCTAGAGACTTCTCAGTGTGGAAGGAGAGGCTGCATAATAACCTTACTGTGCCTTTCTGGTAATCTCCCATAACTGACCCACCCCCAACATCCTCCATTGTCTTTCTATTTAAGAAGAGAACTCCATCATATTGTTGAGAAACTCAGTTTCCCTGGTCTCTCCCATGTATACACGTTATAAAGCTTTGTTTGATTTTCTCCTGCTATTTGGTCTCATGTCAATTTAATTTGTAGCCCAGCCAGAAAGGACCCAGAGTGGGTAGAGGATAGCCTTCCCCCCCTTTACATACACAGGAAAGAGATGCAGATTTAGTCTTCTCTTCACTGATGCTGAAGAAAAGATCCTAAAAATGAGTAAGACTAGGTTTGGACACTGCAATTGGATGAGTGTGTTGCTGGCCCATAGGGTGTGCCAATCCATTCTCTCCCTTCTCTGCTCTGCTCTATGCCCTGGGACACTGACCTCTGTGGACTGCATCCCTAGGGCCCCTTACCAACTGGTTGCCAGGTGGATTTGGTCCAGAGAGACAGTGGCAGGACATCAGAGAGGGGACCAAGGGGGAAAGTGGATAACCCCCTCCATGACTTCAGTTCCTCCCAGGTGGCCCCATCTCCACCTTCAGCCCTCACTCAGCTCTGGTAACTCTATTTCCTCCTTGTGTCTCTGGACTTAGTGGTGGTAATGGATTCCAACATTGCTAGTCTCTGAATATCTTCATTCTCTGGTTTATTTCCTTAACCCTGCCTACACATCTATAGACAGTTCTTCATAAAATCTCTTCATTTGAACCACCTAAGATGAATTCTGTGTCTTCCAAGAACCCTGGATGATACTGAAGGGAAGGAAGTCTATCCTCTACCCACTCTGGGTCCTTTCTGGCTGGGCTACAAATTAAATTGACATGAGACCAAATAGCAGGAGAAAATCAAACAAAGCTTTATAACGTGTATACGTGGGAGAGACCAGGGAAACTGAGTTTCTCAACAAAATGGTGGAGGTTCTCCTCTTAAATAGAAAGACAATGGAGGATGTTGGGGGTGGGTCAGTTATGAGGGATTACCAGAAAAGCACAGTAAGATTATTATGCAGCCTTGCCTTCTGCATTGAAGAGTTTCTAGAGATGAGGTCATCCCCCCTTCTTCTCCGTACAGAGAGGGAGATTTACAAATGAGGATTTCCCTTACAAATGTAAATGTTTGGTAAACAGAACTTTGATAAGAATGGGCTTAGCAATGACCCTTCCAGTCTATCAATACCCAGAGTTATCCATGGTGATGACCCATCCTGGGGACAGGCCTTCCATCCCAAATACCTTTAGACAGTTAGTGGGTGGGAAGGTCAAAGCCTCCTTCAGAGAAAATAATCAAGGTAAAGAGACATATTTTAAGGTGAGCAATTCTGATCCCCCACAATACACACGGTTTTAATTAAGACCAAACAACCCAAAGCTTAGCAAATGTACAATTGTGATTGTCTTCTTTGGGCCCTAGGAGCAAGATCATCATCAATTATCTTGTGGATTCAGATGATGGGATCTTGGACTCCTTCTTCTCTGGAGCCGGGGAAAGTTTGGGGTCTAGACTCTGAGAAAGAGGGCCAGGGTCCCATTGGTAGGCAGTTGTCTGGCTCCTGCAACATGGTGACAGGTGGAGGGGAATATTAAGAACAGAAAAGGCCAATAGGAAATTCCCTGTGGAGGGTCATGGCCAATGGACTGAAACCAAATCAAGTTCAGATTGGTTAATAGTGATCCAAAGACTGGGAAAAGTTACATGGTTTTCTATTCTAACTAGTTTATCAGGAGCTTCTTATTTTATGCCCCCCCCATCCCCCAAATCAGAATGCAACAATAGTGAAAAAGATACTCCAAGCTTAAGGTTCAGCCACCCCCCCCCAATTTAGTGTTTAGCTTTGGGGTTTGGGACATCAGTGTAGTAGTCTGTCAATATTTTGCTATCATGGGATTGCAGGAGAACAAGTGGAATTCTGCCCAAATGTATCCTCTGCAGTCGCCATGGTATTCTTCTGTCTGTCCTACCTCTTTTCCTTTTGGAACTCTCTTTCCCACTCTCCATGAGATCTGTGGGTTCTGCCAATTGAGGGTTGTCACTGCTTCTGCCATGGGGACAGACACACAACCCAATCTAAGTGATTAGATTATTCTGGAACCAGTGAGTGGTCCAGAGGCTGACTCAAGGCTAATCAGGATCCCTTATTGATGTAAATATTGAGAAAGGAGCTTTAAGGGCAGAGAAAGCTCAAAGCTGCCTGCAGCCATCTTGCTGTCAAAAGGAGAAAGTCTTTCCAATAATAAAGCTAAACCGAGTGAGAGATGGACAGACACAGAGTGCCCTTCTTATAGTTCCAGCCCCCGAATCCAGCAATGCCTGTAGTCCACCCCTTTCATTTATATGAGCCAATGATTTCATCTTTTAAAAAAGAGCTAGTTGTTGCATTTCTGTCACTGTATAGTGAGGAAGTCTTGAGTAATTCTCCTATCCTCAAGAATAATTAATGTCAGTCAACACAAGGGAGTATTTATTTTTCCTTTAAAGCTTTAAAGAAGAGAGTTCTTGCTCTTTCACCTGTTTCAGAACCGAAAGTCCCCCTTATATTGAGCCTTCTAAATCCCTCCTGTGGCAATTTAACTCGGCTTCCTTTGTTCTTTTCTCAGAGAATGTGCAAGATAGCTGGTTACCATCTTCCGCAGAGAGTAATCTTTGTATACATTTAGACAAGTCTTGGGTTACCCTGAAGCCAGTTTCCTCCATGCTAAGAAATTCTAGTCACTTCAGTCTATCTCAAAGATTTTTTTCAGCACATTTCTTTCTGAACTGCAGAATTTTGAATCTTCTCATTTGATCTGGAGAGGTAGAGGAAGCTTCCAGAAACTCATAAAGTCTTTATTGAAAAAATTTATTCCAACTATAAAAAATTCTATTACTATAATTTCAATACTAAATAAATGTTTAAGTAAATCAGGTACAAAAAATTCAGGTAGGAAAACATAAATATATATATATATATATATATATATATATATATATATATATATATATATATATCTCTTTTTGGTTCCGTTTAAAAGCAGATGGTAGTTTTCTGGGAGTGCACTTAGTGGCTGGGTTTTTCTATCCCATCGATGTGTTGTCACTGCGAAGGTGGTGAGGGAGCCTTTGATGACTGTGAGGTGGGGCTTACTGGGCTCATCACTGCCCGAGTCCTCATGCTCAAAACAAGAAAATTGGTTGCTCCCAGCCTCTGTGGAAATAAGCTTTTAGAGAATCAGGACAAAATGATTAGAACTTGGGGGAGCATGTTTCATACCAGGAAGCTTTAATTAAAGAATGGGAGGTATAGATTTTCTTAAAGACCTCTGGTAATGATCTATTTTTAACCTTAATGAATATGCTATTAATTAAAAAGTCTTCTGGATAAGACCTAAAGATTTACTATGAGATTACTGTCTGCTGTGTTTAACCTAGGAACATGACACAAAAGCTTTAAATAGAAAACTTGTTACATTTAAAGAGAACTTTCTCTTGGTAAAATAATGTTCAGAATAGTGAACTGTCAATTGGCTTTAATTACTTTTAAACATATATACATTTTCAAACACCAAGATAACTCTGTGCTCAAGGGAATCTTGGGGTGGTGGTGGTGAGGGCGGGGGTTTCTGAGATGAGCTGTTATGTCTGACATCAAGCAACAGTCTTGCATGCACATCCTCAAATAAACTATTTAACAAAGACTCAACTCTCCCTTCTCCTTTCCTCTTGTCTTCTCCTTAACTTCTAAATATAATTCAATCATAGGTTTGTGCAATTTAATTAATTAAATTACCACCACTTGCCTAAAGAACAGTATCTATTCCTGTTAGCTAAATTATTTTGAAGCAAATTAAACATTTAGAAAAGTGGTTTGTGTCCCTGACTGCACATTAGCATTACCTGGGGGAGCTTAAAAAAAGTACTAATATCCTGGTTCCACCCCCAGAGTTTCTGTTTTAATGGGGGTGGAAGGGAGGGCAGCTGCTATTAGTATTTTTTCAAGATCCCCACGATTTTAACCTGCAGTCAAAGTTAGGTTTCACTGATCTAGAGACTGAAAGAAATCATACCACCAGTTTAAATGCAACTCACCAAAAAGCAGCATGGCCTCGTGGGAAGAGCATGGGATTCAGAGTTGAGGGTTTTAATCCCACCTCTACTCTTTGTCCACTGTTTGGACTTGATCATGTACTTGGCCTCTTCCTCTCACTGGTAAAATTGGGATAATTATGCCCACTTTACAGAGTTGTTTTGAGGAAACACCTTGTACTTGAAAGAACCTCTGTAGCAAGAGCTGTTATTAATGTCATGTGCAACTCTGCCTGGAAAAAACATTTTCTCCCTGTTCCTCTTATTTGCCTCCCCTGTGCCAATAGGAATCCAAATCCACGCTGTCCCTGGGGACCATGAATTCCCTGAATGGGCATGGATGGCCCTAAAAGCTGTACTGAGGTTGCAGGGTCTTAGGGTTTAGAACACCAGGCACGTGCTACTTCCCAGCTGAAGCAGTGTAGGTTGGTGAAATGAGTCTGAAGGTGAGTCCAGCTTTTTCACAAACTAACTGTGTTACTTCCTCTGTTACTATGGAAAGGTTACCACCTAGCTCTGAGCCCCTCGTTCCTTAGCTGGTAAAATCGGATTAGACTAGATGATCTCTCAATTCTCTTCCAATAATAAGAGTCTATGAGCTTTAAAGAGCCCACAAGACCCAAACCGGAGAAGCCTGCAATATTTTTACCTGTCTGGAGGAAAAAATAGTACCCAGCCAGCTTTTGCAGTGGGGAGAGCCCATGAAGACAGTGGATATTCTTATTCTGGAAAGCTGGATCTTTTCAATTAATAGTGGAAAGGAGTTCCATGCTGAAATTTGGCTTGGGGACAGAGTGCACGAGTCTCCCAGTCTGTCTTGATGGAGCATAAGGTCTCAGGACTGACCTTAGAGTCAGGATGAGACCACCTCAGAGCTTCCAGGGAGTCTGAGCTCTGTGGTTGCCGGGAGTCCAGGGGAGAAATGGAACAAAACTGCCCATGCAGGGTTTAGACTGAAAGTGCCGGTGCTGCCTGGACCCTCAGAGACTCTCCAGGTCAATGGTTTTCAAACTGAGCCTGCATCACAGTCCCCTGGAGGGCATCTGCAAGCTCAGGCTCCAGGACCCCACCCCGAGCGTTTCTGATGCAGCAGGTCTGGGGTGGCGCCTGAGACTTTGCATCTCTAACAAGTTCCCAGGTGATGCTGGTGATGCTGGTCCCAACCTCACACTTGTAGAACCACTGCTCTAGGTCTTACTCCACAAACTCCTGTGACGCTAAGTCCTGAAGCTCTTGCTTAAAATACAAATTCCCAGATCCCTCCAGTGGGGAGTCTGATCTAGTCAATTTGCAGTGAGGCCCAGCCTGTTCTCACCATCAGGGAACCTGGGAAAACCCTGACTAGGTCTACTACCATTCATTGCAACAGAATCACTTGGAGGAGTTTTAACAAACACTGACCCCTGGGACCTACTCCCACTCTTTGGACTCTGATTCTGAGGAGTGGGGCTGGGACACTCTGCATTTTTAAAGTTTCTCAGGTGACTCTCATGGGTAGCTAAGTTGCCTCATCTTGTAGGTGAGGACCCTAGGGAGGTTAAGGCTTTGCTCTAGGGTCAGTGGCAGAAATGGGGCTAGAACCCACATGGCTGGACTCCCTGTGCTTGGTCCACAGTGCCATATTGCTTCTTGTCTGGTCAGTCAGAGGCAATGGCTATTTCCTCTGCCGTTGACTGTCAAATGGAGAAGCCCAAGGAATTGGATACTGAGCTCAGTTCTGACACTGATTTTCTGACCTCCTGAGTGTCCTCCTCAATTTAATTTTGACACTAAATACCTGGAATTAGCATCAGATCTCACAAATTGAAAGGCAAGGTCCCCAACAAGACTGCTCTTACTTCAGATGCCAGTCATGGGTGGGATCCCCAGGTTACTTGCTCTTCTGTCTGACTTGGCTACAGATACAGAGCTTTCCACAACCCCTTCAGATTTGTTCAGTCTCTAGAACGACTCACAGAATCCAGAAAAGTGCTCAACAGTCATGTGTTGCTTAGTGACAGGGATACGTTCTGAGAAATGCTTGTTAGGCAATTTTGTCATCAAGTGAACATCACAGCGTGTACTTACACAAACCTAGATGGCATAGCCTACTACACACATAGTCTATATGGTACTAATCTTACGAGACTACCATCATACATGTGGTCCCTCGTTAACCGAAATGTCGTTAATGCAGCACATGACTGTACTTCCAATCATCATTTTATTATAAAGGATACAAATGAACAGCCAGATGACAAGATACAGAGTCTGAAAGGGTCCCCAAAGCAAGAGCTTCTGTCCCCGTGGAATTGGGGTGCACCACCCTCCTGGTACATTGATATGTTTGCTAACTAGGTAGCCCCCTGAGCTTGGTGTGCAAAGTTTTTATTGGGCTTTCATTACACTGATATGATTGATTAAGTCATTGGCCACATGATTGAATTCATGATTGAATTCGCCCTGGAGATTGTGGGGTGGGGCTGAAAGTTCTAACCCACTAATCACACACTTAGTATTTTTGGCGTGGTTAGCCCCTTCTTGAAACTGTTTAAGAGCCCACCATGAGTCATCTTAATAGCATAAACTCAGGTATGGTCAAAAGGGGCTTGTTATGAATAACAAAAGATGCTAAAATTCCAAGGATTTTTAAAGCTCTGTGTCAGGAACCAGGGACAAACACCAGATATATTTCTTCCTGTATCGCATGCACCCCCAGCCTCCCAAACCAGGTCTCCCTTATAAACACAGTTTCTTAGAGTCTCATCTTCCCCTCCCCCTCCACCTACAGGGAGTAGAGCAATTCAGCAGATTCAAACGCAGACTGTGCAACTGCTCAGCTCCCTAAAAAGACATTCTCCCTGCCTTCATAGAAACAGCTTCTGGGTTCCAATTCTGCTTAGCCCCCAAGCAACGTGTTTTCTCTCTGGATGTGTATAGGAGGTGTGGCTCTGGACAGCCAGGTCCCAGCTGTAACTTGCTCATTCCAAGTAATGCAGTTCAAAGAGGCATACATCTCAGTTCATAATACCTAACTTTTGTTTTTTGCGTTGCAGCTTTCAAAATACTTTTACATTCCTAATTTAGGCCCCACAATAAACAACCCTGTGAGGTAGGCAGGGAAGAATGATAAATAATATTATTCATTGAACAAACATTGAGTGCTTGCTATGGATGCGTCCAGCACTATTCTAGCCACCAAGGGACAGGGAGGAGTGGTGTGCTCCCCGCTCTCATCAGATTGGGGAACCACTGTTCATATAAATGGAGTGATTTGCCCAAAGCCATGTGGGTCTTTTGACTCTTTTCTCATTGCTTTTTCTACTTCAGGGTGCTGGGATTAGGAGCCTTTCATCAGAAGAGTCCCAGGGTGTGTCAGGAGGACCTGCCAAGCACATAGTGAGTGCTTCTCTGGGATGTACGGGCCAAGGTGGCCTTATATCTTGTGTTAGTTTCCTGTGGCTGCTACAACAAATTACTACAAACTTGGAGGTTTAAAACAGCAGAAATTTGTCCTCTCACAGTTCTGGAGGCTGGAAGTCTAAAATCGGTATCACTGGCCAAAATCAAGGTTTCAGCATGGCGCACTTCCTCCAGAGGCTCTAGGTGAGAATCTGTTCTTTGCTTCTTCCAGCTTCTAGTGGCTGCCAGCATTCCTTGGCTTGTCGTCACATTGCTCCAATCTCTGGGGCCAACATCTTTGAATCACTCCCTGCTCCATCTTCACACCACCTGCTCCTGTGTGTGTATGTGTGTGCACGCACGTGTGTGCATGTGTGTGTGAAATTTCCCTCTGCCTCTCTCTTATAAGGACATTTATGATGGCATTTAGGGCCCACCTGAATAATCCAGGATAATCCCACCATCTCAAGATCCTTAATCACATTTGCAAAGACCGTTTTTCCAAAAAAGGTAACAATTATAGGTTCTAGGGATAGTTGGGGGCCTTTATTCAGCCTACTACACACCTGCCAACCAAAGTACCGTTTGAGCAGAGACCATCAATGTTTGACTTTAATTTACAAAGAACGCCCCTGCCCCATCCCAAAGAGGCCAGAACACTGGACTTAGAAGGGAGCGTGGAGAATCAGCCCAGAGAAGGAAGGGCCTTTCACAGGTTTCCTGTGGAGAGCTAATAGCTATGGAAGGATCTGGCCTCCTGCTTTCCAGTCTAGGGCTCTTTTTGCAAAAAAGTTTTCCACTGAGATCAGGTTTGGGCACTTTGCACATACAGGCCCCCTCCCCTCTGCTCCCCCCGCCTCCTGGGCCTCTCTCCAAAGGCCTATCTTGACTCCTTGTCTCCTCAATTGGTATTGCTGCAAGAGGGGCCATAGGACATGGGGCAGGAGGTTCCAGCCTGGTCTGGGGACTGGAGGGGGACACAGTAGGAGATGTTCATCTGACAGTAGGGAGGATCCTTGGCTCCGTCCCAGAGAGACCACAGGCAACTACTCCTTCCCTGCTCTACCTCTGAGCAGAACTCTAACAGAACTTCCCAGGGGACGGGTCTCAGTGCTGCCAAGCTGACAAGCAGCCTCAGAAAAGGCATCGCCACATCTCATCAGAGCCAGGCTCCAAGGTTAGGGCTCTGTGAATGTGGAAACAGAGCAGACTTTGAAGTGGAAATTAAGAACTGCAGAGGGTCTTGGTTCCTTAAAATGAGATTTCCTCCTAGTGACTGATGAGATGGAAATTCTGGAAGTTTCATGTCACTTCACAGTATAAAAGCCAAGTACTAGTGGGCTTGCCTAAAAAGACAGACACATGTGAAAGAAATCTCATCTTCCCCAAACTAGTTCCTCCTGCCCAGAGGACCACTAGCAGCCTAGCCATGCCCTGTCACCCAGACTGCAAGCCTGGCAGCGGGCTTTCATTTTCCATCATTCCTGATATCTAATGGGTTGGCAAATCTTAGAGACTTGATGTCTGCAGTTCATCTCACATCAGTCCCTCCCCTCTCATCTTTCCTGCCTTGTTTCTGGCCCTCATTGACTCTCCCCTCTTTATTTTAATTACAAAAACAACACATGCTTGTTTCAGAAGGGGCCAAGAGCCAAGGAATGCAGCTCTAGAAGCTGGAAAAGACACGGAAATAAGTTCTCCTCTAGTGAAGCAGATTTTGGACTTTTGACCTCCAGAACTGTAAAAGAATAAATGTCTGTTGTTTGAAGCTGTGAAGTGTGTGGTCATTTGTTACAGCAGCCATAGGAAACTAACACAGGTTGTTCCCTACTCTTTCGACTTATAAATATTTATTTCCTCCTACCTCTAGACAGGAACACTTGACCCTAATCTCCCCTGGCATCAGTCTGTCCCATATGGTCATTCCTCTGCTCCAGAGCCTTTAATGGTCCCCCACTTCTGAAAAAATGACATCTAAATTCTTGAGCGAGAAGGCCTCCACGCACTAGCCCTAACCCACTTTCCTAGCCTTAAAATTGACTATTCTATGACCACCCCCACCCTCAATACTTCCTACCTTCATTACTTGCCTCACAAGTTTTTCTATGTATGAAATGCCTTCCTCAGCCCACCTATAAAGATGGTACTTTAAACTCCAGCTCAAATGGGATCTCTCCCAATAAGGATGCTCTGTCCTCAGCCCACCCTCAACAAAATGTGATCTTTGCCTTCTTTAAACATGCACAACACTTTGCATCTCTTTTGCAGAGAATATCAATTCTACCTTGTATTTAAGTTATATATTTAAATATAAAGTGTCTAGCACTTAAATAATTTGCTGAATTACTTGTTGGTTAAATATCTGTTGATTTGAACTGAAATGTGAACTGTGCTATAGAATGAGGACTACCTCCTGTTTGTGTTATAATTTGATACCCATGACGAGATGGAAACACCATTGATTTTAACAATGAAAGATGGACATAGGAAAAGAAGGCAGAGTAAACTACCTAGGATTAAATTATGATTCCAGTTTTTCAAATCTCATCCCTGTGTTGTGTCTTTAGAGATTCAAGAATAAATACGATGGTGATTCATGAGAAACGAACTTGAGAATATTCATTGATCCCAAACTCAATAATGATTCTCCACTATGATCCCATCATTGAAAATGCTAATGCCATCCCAGGCTGCACCTACAGGGGCGCAAGTCCAGATCAAAGAGGGGATTGTCTCATGCTTCTTTCAGATGCATTTTCTGTGGGAGGTTTGGTCAATGTGTTCATTGTTTCCTAGACCTGGTACAGCATCAGAATGACGTAGAAAGCTGTTAAAAAATACAGATTTCTGGATCTCACCTCCAAGAAATTCTGAATGAACAGATCGGGAGGGAGCCTAGGAATCTATATTTTAACCAGCCCAAATTGTTTGAGGCTCAATGGTCTAAAAGAATCCTTAAGGTTGTTTCCAATTCTGGAATTCTATTATTCAGAGTATTGTGTTCAGTTTCTGGTTCCAGGGTCTCAAGATCCCTGCTTGCTGCCTCTGCTGGTTCTCACCATTTTCAGTCTCAAGCTTTGGTCTTATGATGCTCTACCTATGAGAAAGGGATTACCTATAAATCGGCCAACACATAAGCCTTGGGGTTAGAGCTAACTGGTTATTTTAGAATTAATCACTTAATGTACCAAGCCTCAGTTTCCCATCAGTAATGAGGGCTATAACTCACAAGCCCCAGCCACTCGATTTATCTCCCAGAGATGACTGAAATAGACCCAGGATATTATCACAGCAGAGGAGCCACCAAAGACAAAAATAACACAAGTGTTATCAGGTCTTCTTGAGTATGTGAAGGCGAGAAAATCCCAGGTGGCAGTGGCACAGACAGAACTGACATCTTGTCAGAGCGGGTCCTATATTCTGGAAGAACTGCATAAGTAAAAGAAGTCTTGTTGCCCATAACCCTTTCCTCCCCCCAGAGGCAGAAGCAGTGTTAGCTGTTCCACTGCTTGTGGGTGGAAAAGCTGAAGTGGTAGATGGAAGCCAAGACCAGGGAGCAAGATGTCCCTCTTGCTCTGTCCATTCTATTTCAGAGATTCACTGCTGCCTCCTAAATAAACAAAGTCATTGGAGCTTTAAAAGCCCGGTCCAGACAGATGACCAGGAGCAAGAAGTCATTTTTCAGCCTTAACACTACTTGCTTATCGTGTGTCGACTGTCATTAACCCCTAAGAGTGGAAGCAGACTGGTCCATTTCATTTTCCTATTATCTAGTTTATGACATCGTTAAAATTAATTGAGCGCTCATCTCAACACAGGATGAGCAGGCCATGTGGAGGAGGCAGTGTTCCTGGAAAAATACTGGCGGAGGGTCGGAGTGTGTTCTTCCTGTCAGCGTGCTGCAGTCTGGGCCCTGGTCCCACGCGGGTCATGGAACCTGAGCTAGGACAGTTGTACACTATGGTGGTCACTATCTGTCCTCAGCACCATTGTTTCTCAGTAGAAGGTACCACAGGACTGAGGCAGTCCTTGGAATCAGGAGAGCGTAAGACAATTTGCACATTTATTTCTTTTGGATTAAAGAGCAAGCAGAGAGTTTCTATTTGGGGTGATGACAAAGTTTTGGTAGTGGCAATAGTTGCACAATATTGTTGAATGTACTTAATGTCACTAAACTGTACACTTAAAATGGTTAAAATTTTGTGGGTAAATTTTATGTGAGGTATATTTTACCACAGTATTTTACAGAAAGGAAGTGGGTTGGCTTATAAATAGACTAGTCTAATCATGGGGGGGGAGGTAATTTACAAACACTTGCCACCTTGCTCCCTCTTGATTTCAAGTGGCACACTGACCAAGTGATCCGCTGGCCCTTCTGTACAGTTGACTTATCTTGGAAGCAGTGACAAAAGCTGGCTCTTGTTGTAGGAACCACACGGCACTTATGCTCAATCTAATTCTGGGGCATTTGAAAACAAATGGAGTTTCTCCAACTCCTAATACTTGTATATGTTTTGGAACCCCGTTTATGCTCCAAGAGATGGACCTAAGAGTTTGTCTCTGGGGTGGACTGTCCCACATTTCCTATGGAAATGATAAATGGTTCATCCCATTTAACGTAGGTACTCCATACATGTTTTTGAATGCCAGCTCCCCCTTTTTTATTTCACTTTCAGAACTGAATACTTCAGCACAGAGCTGGAAGAGGTAAAGGCTTTTGGATTTCTGGCCTAGACTCACTTCATTTTGCCATATTGGGGCCTATGAATGTCTTCACCACCAAGAGTTCAGAGAATAGTAGAATCGCAAGGTTGGAAGAGGCCTAAAAGTTTCCCTCGCTGTCTCCTGTGCAATGCCTGTCACATGGTCACAGTCTTTGATCAGACACATCTGGTGTGGCTCCTATCTTCGAAAAAGGTCGCACCCTGTGACCAATACTCACGCTCTCTCCTCAGAGAGCCCCTCAAAGTTTCAGACATAAACGCATTTCTGGAGTATCTTCTACCATTCCAGAGGCTTACAGTTCTGCTACGTCTGTATTGGGTTCAGACTGGGTTATTTTAATATTCCAGGAAGACATTTTTAGGTTTAGAAATTTCAGCTCAATTCACTTCTTCTACTTGTAATTTCTACCTGGAAATTACATATGGAAGCTGAGTCATCTCCCTCGCTGCTGGAGCCTGCTGGCTGTTTCCAAGGCCTTCCTCATTATTCAAAGCAAGACACATTCACATGAATACCAAAAGCAGCACTTGATGGTTGTAGAAGATTTTCATGCTCACAGGTCATGGAATGCATCAGAATGCTTTCTGTGCATCATGTACACTGAGGATTTATGACTGCCTGAGTGTTGTATTTCTAGCCACTGTATTCTGAAGGAAAGCTTTCTGCCCTGAGGTAAGGACAACTTCTTTATTCATACTGGAAATGATGGCAAGTAAAGGGCAAGAATTTTTAAAAATCCCACTTCTGGTATGTTCAGAATGAAAATCTTATTGAAATAAGACCTTTAAAGGGCTTCCTTTCACTGTTCATTTGGGAAGATATTTTGCAGATGGTACAGACACCCTGAAATGTTGCCTGGTCTGAAATCTCTTATCTGCAGCTTTAGAAGAACAAAGGGCATGACATATGGAGAGGAGAAACCAGTGTGGGAAGGCATGGCTGGGGACAGGGACAGAGACAGGAGTATAAATCATACAACTGATTCTTACCTCAAAATATTTTTGATCAGTTTCTATCCATAGAGGACCACCCTTGGGTACAGGATGGAGATTGCGTGTGGGGCGATTAAGGGAAGATACAATTCATCGAGAGTAATGCAGAACTGCAAGCTTGGCAAATCCCAGCCCTTGATCAAAGCCACACTCTTAAAAGAAATGAAGGAGGTGGATTTCATTTTCACCAAGTCACGGTTGTCATGGATCGAACTATGTCCCCTCCAAATTCATATGTTGAAGTCTTAACACCCAGTATCTCAGAATGTGACTATTTGGAAATAGGGTCGTAGCAAATGTAATCAGTTAAGATGAGGTCATACTGGAGTAGAACGGGCCCTCATCCAATATACTGGTGTCCTTATAAAAAGGGGAAATTTTTGACACAGAGGCAGACATATAGAGAGGGAAAATGATGTGAAGACACAGGGAGAAGACAGGCATCTACAAGGAACACCAAAGATTGCCAGCAAACCATCAGAAGCCAGGAGAGAAACATGGAACAGATCCGTCCCTCTGTTAAAAACAAGACTACAGGCCCAAAATGGAGCCGCTTATGCTAAGCCCATGTCTCCAAACCAAGACTTAACTTAATTACAGTTTTGGCTCTCCCAGAAATGAAATCTTCAATCAGTCAATCAGGAATCACCAGTTGAGCACTGTTAGGTGATCTGCCTGACCGACACCTGCCACCCCTTAAAGGAAAGTAGCTTTTCAATAGCCAATCCACTTTTTGGCCTAATGTAACTTCCTTGTTCCTGCTCCTTTCTGCCTGTAAGTCTTTCATTTTGTATAGTTCCTCAGAGCGCCTTTCTATCTGCTAGATTGGATGCTGCCCAATTCATGAATTGTTGGGTAAAGGCAATAAGATCTTTAAAATTTACTCAGTTGAATTTTGTTTTTTATACCTCACAGTCCTCAGAAGGAACCAATCCTCTGGACACCTTGATCTCAGTCTTCTAGCCACCAGATCTGTGAGAAAATAAGTTTCTATTGTTGAAGGCACTCAGTTTGTGGTGCTTTGTTGTGGCAGCCCAAGCTGACTAATGCAATGGTCACGCGGAAAGCATCCAGTGCTCTGCATTGTTTTGCAAAGAGTCATAGAAGCTGTAATACCTTAAGTTGCAACTTTATTCTCAAAGCATTTATGATTGAAAATGTTTCTTAATATCTTGATTTCTATCCGATTGCTCTTATACCCTCCTCATGTACCCATGTAGATTTTTATATAATTCATAGAGTCTTTCTCTGCTCCTGATTCCCTATGCTCAATCCTTGAAAACTTCTCCAAAGACTTAAGAATCTTGGCATCTCAGTTCTACCACCTTATAATATCACAACCCAGATTCCTTATTACTTGTCCCCCCTTTGACCTCCATATCTGTCCAACTTTCTACCTACCTTGAAGAACTCCTTGCACACCTCTGTCATTTCTAAAAGTCTGAATGTCTCCAGGATTATAACGGAAAGGTCCATGGGGACTTCCACAGGTCGCTGGACGTGGCCTCTTCACTTATGTGGTGCCAGCTGTTGAAAGGGGTCTGGTGCAATTCTGGGGACCCTAGTGAGGTGACAAGGCAATAGGCACCCCACACTTTTCTGGTTACATATCACATTTGCTTTTGGGGAAACCATAGATTCTCTTCTGCCAGCCCATTTCCACGTCTCACACTGTAACTGCAATCTATGTTTGGACTTTTTTGCATTTTGCCCTCACAATCCAACCCTACACATCTCTGGAGTATTATTTCTTTCCCAAATCATTTTGGTTTTGGGCAAATTAAAATTTTATATTTATAAATTGGTATTTCTATATTTATACATATTCATTAAGTCAGCAATTTTTAGGCTGATAGATTTGTTGCTGTGATCGGTCTGGTGAGCCATACTCTTTGAATACTATATCTGGGTTTTTCAGAGCAGAGTTTTCTGTGGTAAAGTCATGAGTGATACCTCTATTACTATAGACAGCTGGGTCTCATTGTGACAGTCTTAGCTCCGTGTAACCTCAAACAGAATTAAAAGTCAGTTACTCTAAAAGCAAGGAAAAGTTATTCAAACTTTTAAGTCTCTTAAAAGGCATCAAAGTGGAATGTGCAGTGCACCGAATGTCATATAGCAACATGCGGTAATGTCCTCTTCACAACAGGAGATTTACTTCTCTTCTCCATCTCCCCTACACAGCACAACAAATGGACAAACTGACAAAGAACAAGCCCAGTCTGCCCCACGCCTCCCAGCCACTCACACCTGTGGATCCCTCTCCTAGCCTCTCTCTCTCAGGCTGACATTGTTATCATGCAGATTAGTTTAGCCCTTCCTGGATTTTTCCAGACATCGTTTTTCACTCCTATTTAAATCAGTGGTCTTCAAACTTTTGACTGTTTATTCCATCCACAAAAACTGATAACCAGAGAGAGAGAAAGTTTAAAAATATTTATGTCCCATTGATATATATATTTTGTCCATTATAAAATGTACATAGAGGAAGTTGTGAAAGTTTGAGACTAAGGTCGTATTTATATCTCAAAATATATACATATTTTAAAATAGTTTATTGACAAGTTAGCAAAACTTTGCCCTCACTATGGAACCATTAATGATAATTTTTAGTGAGAATGGTATGATTGAGTGTACTTCATTATTTTAGAATACATTGGTTTAATGCTTGTGATCCAGGGATTCTAATTTAGATTATAGGTTCAGTTCTGTCTCTTTCTCTCCTTCCCTCCTTCTCTTTCTTTCTTCGATACTTGGCTTTATTGCTTGTTGCAGCTGAAATAGTTCCCTCGCAAAGATGCACAGAACCAGATGAACCAGACAGAAGAAGTGGCCCTTTAGATGCCCATTTTCATTCCACTCCGCTGATTATGCAAAGGTTTTTGCTTAAATTTTGCTAGTGAATTTCATCTTCTCTGATGTCAATCAGTTGCTCTTCCTAACTAGTCACAAAATATTTCATTTTTGTACTTTTAACACATAGGTTCAAAACTCACTAAAGCTCTGTTTGGAAGAATTTTCAGCAGATTTTTGATAGTTTCTTTAAGTGTACTGATATGAGGTTTTATAGGTGACACAGAGTTTTTTTCAGGTAAAAATAAAATTATATAAACATAGAAATGTTTCCAAATATCCACTTTCAAATTGTTCTTTTCATAGCATGTATCTCTTCAAAAAGCACTTTCTCACAGATTGACCACCTTCTCTTCAAATCCAGTAGGTCATCTCTGATTTTTAAAACACCCCATGATGTGGGCAGATGAAGACTCACCTGGGGAGTAGGGAAAATGTCAGCTCTTCCATTTTCTTGTGTTTGCATTATTATTATCTTCAGTTGACTCTTTGGGTTGTTTGACTTTTTTAGGTGAGTTTTCTGTGGTAAAGCTATGGGCAATTCCTTGAAGGAACTGTTTTAAGCCACTTGTTTATTTTGCGGGGACTAGTTTAGTTAAATCTCGAGAACATGATCCATAAGTCCACCTAACCAGGAATACATCTACTGCAATATCTTTCAATAACCTGATAGCTCCTGGCTAAATGAGGGACAACCTCCTTGATCAGAGTTTCCACTCTTTTCTTAAGACACTGGGAGTACTACAGGGGTCCCATGACTGTGTTTGAGACATATAAACTAAGTGAGGGTGCCAATTCCAACACATATATTAGTAAGTATTAATTAAATTTATTTATTTTTTAGATAAAACTAAATATAAATGAAAATTCTAACATTCTATTCTGCACCCCAGTGGATCAATGCTGGATACCCTATTTTGGAGATCACTGATCTAAATCAACACAACAAAGCCACAGGACCCAGAGAAGCTCAGAAACTGCCATGTCGGGGGAGGGTGGTTGGAAAGGCTATGAAATCCTCTATACTTTTTGTTAGATTCTGCCATATTGCTTACAACAGCTTTGGGAAACTCAAGGGCCATATGGATCACCATTGTCCAGTCAAGGAAACTCATAGCAAGGCACCCAGGTCACATCCAGGATTGTGCATTATGGGACTATCTCTATTCTATTACCTCGAATCACTAAGTGAGTCTTTGTTCCATCTTCATAAAGCTGTGCTGTTCTTGTGTTACGGCTCCAGTGGGGCTTCTAAACATCAGCCAGAATATCCAATAGCAGACAAGTTACCAAGTCTATCAGACTCATTTGTTAGGATTTTTTACTAAATTAAAAAAATGTAGCTTTCAAAACTTATAAAGACTTCTGCAGGGCTCATATAACACTGTCTTTAATGATTCCTTGACCATGATTAAGCGAAACAAAACAAAAATCTCCTTATTTCCCAGAACCCTGGGAATATCACAAATGGTGTTGAGGTTCCAACAATCTGGAAATGATTATTACCCTGTATTTTTCAACACACACACACACCTGCATTGGTTTGCTTCTGAGTGATGTGCAAGGGAATAGAAAAATCATTTGGTAAATAAATGTTCTAGTGTGAATGGGAAGAGGTTATCAGTTTTAAATATTCCTTGTAATATGAATTGCAAGTAACAAGGCTCTCAACATGATTTTTTTAAAACTGATACCATAGAAGAAAGTGTGGTCCCAGAATCTCCTGCATCAGTATCACTTGGTGAGACCCCTCCCCCAGGCTTCTGATGTAACAGAGCAGTAACAGGCTCAGGTAATTGGTTAGGCCACTGAAGTTTAAGAACCATTGATCTGAACCATTCATATTTATTTTTTAGATAAAACTAAATATATTTTTTAGTTTGAGAGTTCTTTATGTATTCTCAGTTCTAGTCCTTTGTTAGATGTTTGGTTTGCAAATATATTCTCCCAGGCTGTAGGTTGCCTTTCCATAGGCTCTGCACCAGAAATAATTACTTCCTTCTTCAAGATCCATTCACAGCTTCTGTTCATGTCATAATACCATCTAAGAGTAGGCAGTTATTACAACAATGAATCTGTTTCCTTCAGACTCTTGGCTGACACTATCCTGACCTGCCACTTGTGTCACATCCTATTAGGCTCTGTGGATGAGGCATGGCACTTGCCACAGACTGACACACCTTGGGGCAGAAGCTTGACAGCACAGGCTCAGCCAAAGCAAAAAGTAGAAATGACCCAAGATACCTCTTTTCTAGAAAACTCTCTCAAACAAAACCAACTCTTTGACAACAAGACTTTGGGGCAAGCTTGGCCACTGATGGAGGTGAAGCCTGGTAGGACTGGGGTTGGGATGTCAGAATAATGAGGACAATGATAGCTGGTTGTGAACCCAGGTTCTTTGACAAGCATTTCCGAGTGTGCGTTCTGAAGAACACTAATCTACCCAGTGCTCCAGGAACGAGGGAGGTCATGGTTAGAACCCTTTCTTGGATATTCTAAATCCTTTTTTTTAAACTTTCTGCTTTGAAATAATTATAGACTCAGGAAATTGCAAGATAGTACACATAGTTCCTTGTATCCTTCCCCCATGGGGACATTTATGTAGCTCTAGTACAATATCAGTCACGGAATTGACACTGGTGCACTTCTATTAACTGGACTACAGGCCATATTCAGTTCTTCTCAGTTTTTACATGCATTCACTTGTGTGTGTGTAAATAGCTCTATGCAATTTTATCCCATGTATAGATTTGTGTGACCAAGACCACAATCAGGATACAGAAATATTCCATCACCACCAAGGGACTCCGTTATGCTAACCGTTTGTATTCACCATGCCCCGATCTGTCCCCTGGCGCCACTAATCTACTCTTCATCTTTATAATTTTGTCATTTCAAGAATGTTATGTAAATGGAATCATGTAGTATGTAACCTTTCAAGATCGACTTTTTCACTCAGCATAATACCCTTAAGTTTGGACCAGGTTGTTGAACTTATCAATGACTTATTTCCTTATCCTGCTGCATAATTAATATTCATGACATGGTGTGGATGTACCACGGCTTATTTAACCATTCATTCCTTGAAGGATATTCGGGTTGTTCTTCGTTTTTACTATGAGTAAAGATGCTATGAACATTTGTGTACAGGTTTTTGTATGAACATAAATTTTTATTTCTCCAAGGTAAATGCCCAAGAATATAATTGCTTGATTGTGTGATAGTTGCATGTTTAGTTATATAAGAAACTGCCACTGGACCATTTTATATTCCCACCAGGGAAGTATGACAGAACCAGTTTCCCTGCATCTTCTCCAACATTGTCATTGTTTTTTATTTTAGCTGTTCTGACAGGTATGTAGCAATATCTCATTGTAATTTTAATTTGCAATTCCCTAATGGCTAATGATATTGAATACCTTTTTCTGTTAACATGTCTGTTCATGTTACAATTAGATTGTTTTGTTTTATTATTGTTGAGTTTGAGAGTTCTTTATGTATTCTCGGTTCTAGTCCTTTATTAGACATTTGGTTTGCAAATATTTTCTCCCAAGCTGTAGGTCGCCTTTCCATTCTCTTACCTGGATCTTTTACAGCACAAAAGCTTTCAATTTTGATAAAGTCCAGTTTACTTTTTCTTTTGTGGATTATACTTCTGGTGGCATGTCTAATAACCTTTCACTTGGCCCTCGGTCCTGAAAATTTTCTCTTATATTTTCTTCTGAAAGTTTTATAGTTTTACTTTTACATTTAAATCTGTTTAAATGTAATATATAGTTCTAGCTTTACATTTAAATCCATGATTCATTTTGAATTAATTTTTATATAAGGCATGAGATTTTGGTCGAGGTTCATTCCCAATGCTTTGTAACATTTTAAGGGCTAATTAAATTTCTCTAATCAAAGACATCTGTTTTTAAGTTTAACCCGAGTTCCCCAATTATGTGTTGGGTACTTTCTGTGTACAGGCACGGGGTTGGGCACTGGGGAGAGAGACAGCATCTCTGTTCTTTATGAACTATTTGTTTGTACACATCTACTTTGCACAGCATTCTTGGAATTGTATTTTGTGAAAATCCTTTAGCAAACTCTGCTTGAGACAGTAGACAGACTCAGAGACTGAGTCAGGTACCAGGGTAAGCAATGAGCGCCCAGGCAAGAGCCAGCATCTGTGGGAAACCTGGAGTCAAGTCAGAAGGGTAGAAAAAGGAGCGAGGGCTCAGGAGCTGGCGAGAGAATGACAGGGACGGGACATGTTCTGGTCGACCACGACTGTCTGCACCCAGCCCACCTCTCCACCTCTGAAGATCTTAGTTGCCTTTTTCTTTTCGTATTTGCTGGGCTCCTCAATGCCAGTGTCTGGTTACAACCAGCTATGTTACATATGTGTGGGTGGGTATATGTACATATATGTGTGTGTGTATCCATACATATAACTACACACATACAACACACACATGTATATATACACACCTATATAACACACATATAATACACACACATATATAACACACACATATATATATTATACATATACTTAAAAAATTTTTAATGTAAAAAATGTTTTCTAGTTCATACCAGTTTGGAGGTAAAATCCATGGTCACAGCAACCCTCACAACACTTTTATCTGGCATTTCCAGATGCTTCACATCCTCCCCAGCTGTTGTGGAAGTCCCCATGTGTTGCCCTGTGCTCCATGGTCTTTCCCAATGACTTTAAGAATGACACCTGTGCTCTTTCCTGTTCCAGCTCACAGGAACAACACCTCACATGGATGCTGGTGTCAAGGGAGCTGGCGATGTTGCCGGCTCTCGCTCAGCGCACACCAGGGAGACTGGTGTCCCTGCCACAGCACTGCCTCCAATAAAGACAGCATTTCCAAGGCACTATAGCTTTTAGTATATTCTTTCTATTTTCTTGCCTCTCTTTTTCTCTAGGACATGGGCATGGGTTCATAGGGCTGGCATAAGGTGCAGTAACAGTTACTCAGAGTCATCTTGCTCTCTGAACTTGACTAAAGATCTAAAAATCAAAGTGTGTCCCTGCTTGTCTTCCTGAGGCACATCGAGCCCCTTGCAAACAGCTTTCCTGTGGGCCCTCCAGTCATTTAGAAACGCCCTTACTTATCTGAATCATAGTTCTGGTTCAGGCCATTTAAAAAAGAACCTGCTGTTCTCAATTTACAAGAAGGTAAATTCTGAAAGTAAGTTGGTAAGCCATTCATTTAGAATTTGGACTTCAGAACCCATAGCTACAGAATTACACATAATGGCAAAGTTCCCAGGGCAGCCCACAGTAGCCTACTTATCCAAAATGTAACTGAGCTGAGGTAATAAAGCTACATGCAGCCTAATCACGCTTAGCAGTGTGTTTCGTTTGGAATGCATGTCTTGTACCAACTGGGAAGCCACGAAGAAAGAGTAAAGTAAATCTTGAACTTAAATCTATCTCGTTGTTGGGATTTTGTAGCCAGGTACCAATAAACCAGGCCCCAGAGGGTGGAGAAATCTTGGATGGAGATGCCCACGGAGTCATTTATCAAATCCTGGGAGCTTCCAAAGGAATGTATAATATTATAATTTAGTTATATAGAAGTAGAGCCTTAATTTAATCCCATCCACCAAAGCGCTGCAATGTCTATCGTCTTGGGATAAAGTTGAAGACCCTAAATCAAGAGAAGATGAAGGCACTCCTGTTTGGGGGTGGCACTGGGCTCTGGAGCAGGCCTAGATGAGCAGTAGATGGACAGAAATGCAGTTTATGCTCTGACAGAAGTAGTGTACTGTTGGCCACCTGGCTTGGGAAGTGGTTTTAATCCATTTCAATTACAACTAAATCATGTTCTCTGTTCCTAACAGGTGGCTTTCTCTTTTAGATTTGCCCACTCCCCATTTCTCGGTATAAGAACATCTTTATCTCACAGTGATCAAGAGAACCAGCCATTAAATAATACGTGGAGAAATAACATTAGAGAGAGATTGTCTTTAAAACCGACCAGATGGCAAAGAAACATCTTGACCAAAGGGGAGATAATGGACTGAGCACCTACCATGTGCCAGTCACTGTCCTGGTCTTTTCACCTACGTGTCTTTATTCATCCTCCTAAAAATCGTAGGATGTGGGCATTATTATCCCTATTTAATTGATGAAAACTGAAGCCTGAGGTGTTATGTTAGACCAAAAATCTTGGACTAATAAGTAAGAGGCCTTGCAGGGATTCCAACACAACTTCTGGCTCCAGAGTGATGCTCTTTCCATGACCTCGGCACCTTCTACCATAGAAATAGAGCATTTCCATGTCACTGCCCTAGAAACAAACACATTTTACTCCTTGTTTTTAAACCAGTAAAGAAAAAATATTCAAAAAGCAGGGATACCATATTTCTTCTTAGCTGTATATTTAATAAAGGGAAGATGATGATTTTACAAACTAAATTTGGCATTGAGCAGGCTTAGCTATACGCTGCTGGTCAGACTGGATGAGAAGGTCAGCTTTCAGAGAGCCCCAGCAGACATTGGGCTCTTGCGAAACTGACGCTGAGCTAGCCAGTACTAATGAGGAATGAGGCCGCCCACTCACTTGACTATGTGTGGTACCCGGCTCAGCCAGAAAGAAGGGAAGATTACATGTATTATTTGATAATAGAAAGAGAGAAGAAACAAAAGGCCTGTAATGCAGAGAAAGTGTTCAAGCTTTTTAGATTACAAAAAAAAGGAGCTGTAACATCCATTTTGACAGCACCCAAATTAAATCTAACCACAAAATCATATCAAGTCAATATATAGAAAAGAGATGTGTTTCCAGTTAGAAGACACACAAAAAACCAATTTCTTTCCAGTTTAATCTCTTCAATAACAGCTCCTTCTGGTGCCTGCGCTACGTTGGAATCTCCCCCTAGTGGAAAGCTGGAACATTTCAGTGTCAATGATCATCTGATTTAGGACAATAGAAATATCTCAGGGTTTCCATTTTAAAATGTTTCTTTAGTTCCGGCTGACCAAAAACTGATGCCAAAACAAGTAGATTTTTATGGACTGCAGGTAATAGTAGAATTCTTTACCATCCCCTCAGGTTTATGCTCAGGAAATCCTAATAGACCACATACCTGGGAAGTACAGGAATATCTCAACAATCCCATTCATGTTTGTGTGCATATTAGTCCGGCTCAATCCCTCAGGTCCAGTGGGATCCCAGGATGTGGTAGACACAGCACACAATGCAGATGATTGAGTGGAAGGGCCCTTTCTAACACCTGCTACGACCTGACTCAGCTGGACAGAATTTCACTTTAGCATCTCCACTTATTTTCTGTTTGAGGGTTGGCCTTGGCCTGCACTCAAAGGGCTGCTGACGAGATCTGTCAAGTGACAGTTTTGTGTGCCCTCTCCCTCTTATTTACTAACAGGTGGGCAAGCTGAGCCAAATGTGAGGAAGCCACTTGCTCCAAATCACAGCGGAAGGTTGAGCACATGACTGCTATCGAAAATAATGGGGCATTTTCTCATTGCGGCAAGCTGGCCACCAGCCGTGCCGTGGAGCAGCCCTCCAACAGAACCGGCTGTCTCTTCCCTGATGAGTTGGAAAGAAGGATATGGGTCACTCTGCCGGCCAAATATCCAACTTCTTTCTGGAGTGATCCAACTCACTGTTAACTTGGACCCCTTCCAGCAGGCCAGATATTCTCAATTATGTAACCCTCAAAAAGAGGGAATGAAAAGTTTAAACACACTTTCCAGGCTGTATTACACATCTCCATACAAGTGAACCCTTTGAATTCAAAAGCAGTGGAGTTTTTGATATTAGGAAACAGGAAAATTATGACAGAGAAAAGGACATTTGAGTAATAGTTGAAAATCTTCTGGGGCGCATTTATCCCCATTATGTGTTGGCATCAGGGTAGGGGCCTAAGTTGCAAAGAAAGTCATCACACAGGGATCTGATGCAGTTTCCAGCTCCCACAGGAAGACAAATTCTTGTGTTGCATAGATTTGTGGAATATTAGTATTGAAAGAAATAAATAAGGAAAGTTGTTATCAACATATTTTAGGCATTAAATTTTGAGAATCTGCAGATACAGAAGTTGAGCGTTCTGAAATTAGCACATTAGCTTGGATAAGGCAGAGACAACCAGCCCAGGGAGACTTGAGAAGAGGATGCGGGGGCTAGAGATAGAGTAGGATGATGGAGGCAGAGAGGCCGAGAGGAGGGCCAGACTGTGAGATCCACCCTTGGCCCTTCTGACAGGAGCTTCCCAGGATCTTGGGGGCAGGGGTTAGCCGTGAACTTCACTGCACCCAAATGGCTCCCTACTGCCAGGGAGCGGGGAAGGGAGGAGGGGAGGCAGGAAGTCCTGGGCAAGCCTGGCTGGTGAGGGCTCCCCAGGGCCTTTGTGGCAGATAGAAATTCTTGCCCACACTTGAGAGACTGCAGAATCAGGAAAGCAGAGTTGAACAAAAAGCCAAGGTCAGTGAACCAGACAAGAGCGTCTGAAGGGATCTAGAAGTGGATATGAAAAGCCGAGGTGTTGAGCCGGGGATTAGAGCCCGGGGATCAGAGGGTCTGGAGGATGAGTGGGAGGCCAGTGCTGGACAAACATGCCCACCAGGCATTAAAGCCAGTGCTGGCTCGGGGGTGTCAGCTGCAGCCGCCTCATGGGGGGCTGGCTGCATGTGAAGGACGGAAGCACTTTAAAAAGTTACCCCCCTAGGGGCCGACCCGGTGGCATAGTGGTTAAGTTCATGCACTCTGCTTCGGTGGCCTGGGGTTCGCAGGTTTGGATCCCAGGAGCAGACATGACGCCGCTCGTCAAGCCATGCTGTGGCGGCGTCCCATATAAAGTAGAGGAAGATGGGCACGGATGTTAGCCCAGGGCCAGTCTTCCTCTCTCTCTCTCTCTCTCTCTCTCTCTCTCTCTCTCTCACACACACACACACACACACACACACACACACACACACAATTTACCTCCTAAACCATGGAGGTGTCAGCCAAACCTCCCTTCAGGAGTGTCGAGAGTGTCTGAACCAGTCCTTCTACCCACCCTGGCCCTGGTTAAGTGCTCACACGTGTCCTTAAGTTAGGTTGACCTACAGAGCTCATCCAAAGGGTCGGTCCATCCTTTCCTTACCTTGTGCTGTCCCCCTAAATTTGTGCAGAATGCAGACCACTCAAACACTGTAAGAAGAGGTATGTGAGTTTGCATTGACCCAAGTGGTCCTGTGGAATTTGTTTTGTCCAGCCATCAGAGATTAGTTCTGATTGGTTGGTTGGGTGGCAAAGTTGTTAGTGAACCAGAACCTGAGAAGAGGAGAGGGCTTTGTAAAACCACCTGGTACTAGTAGTTGGCACTAGACTCTAGAGAAGCTCCCATCTCTCTCCAGTGGGGTCCTCACAGGTAGGTCTCTCCACTCCAGAGGATGGAGATGCAAGTTAATAAGCCCTGGAGGGCAGGGACCATGTGATGTAAACCTGTATGTCCAATATGACGTTGTCTAATACAGTAGCCACCAGCCACACGTGGCTACTGAGCACTTCCAAGTGGCTAGTCTGAGCTGAAATATGCTGAATACAAAAACAACATGAAAATATAGCATAAAAGATCTCATTAGTATGCTTTAAATGATAATATTTTGGTTAAATAAAATACATTAAAAATTAATTTCTTCTATTTCCTTTTTCTCTTTTAAAAATAGACTTTATTTTTTAGAGCAGTTTTAGGTTCACAGCAAAACTAAGCAGAAAGTACTGAGTTCCCATCTACCCCCTGTCCCCACACACACGCAGCGCCCCCCATCAACATCCCACACCACAGTGGTACATTTGTTACAATCGATGAAGCTATGATGACACATCATTATCACCCAAGTCTATATCCTTTTACCTTTTAATGCGGCTATTTGAAAATTTCAAATGGAGGCATTATATTTCTTGAAGGTAATGATGCTTTCTATCTTTTCTGGTGGCAAATCCCAAACAAAGAGCCTTATATATGTTGGATGGTAAGTCCACACTTACAGAAGAATAAACTGATCTCAGAGCCTTTGAGATCTTAACCCAATTAAAAGCTGACCTTTGTTCCTTCTTTTTATATCTGGTTAGGAAGGAAACTACTCAGAGAAAGATCTTCATGTACTCTCTTAACCCAAAGTCCTGTCTCAGACCCAGACTGACTTTCAACCCATTCATGAAATTTGACAATCCAGTGGCAGCTTGCGGTGACTCATTGAGCTGAGATGGGAATCCTTCTGGAAAAAGGAGCTATCTCAAGTGTCTCTGCGGGTTTCTAGTTTCTGGCTGTGTTCTCTCAAAAGACCAGTTTCAACTTCAAATCCCACAGGCCATATGCTAGAACTACTTCCTATGTCCCCCGGGGGCCTGGTCGGCCGGGAGAGTCAGAGTGATGGCAACAGTCACAGCTGGTATTCTTCTTAGCTACTATGAAGGCACATGGAATGCTTATCTTGAAATTTTTTTTTCTTCCTCACTTGGTGTTTGGCTGGAGTTATATGGAAGACTTGTGACATTAGCAAATTGGTTTTCCACACCTCACAAACCAACTCATGCACTCACTCCCAGTGCTCACAGAATACCCAGTCTAATTTCCAAAGTTGGCCTGCATTTTGGGCCAGAACCATCATGAGCTTCTGTCTAAGGCCTAGTGAGAAGGGCTTGTTGGCCTAAGAGGATTAAGCAGAGCACAGTCAGCTAAGCTTCCACGGAGACTGTTTAATAACTTTAGTTGCTAATCTCTTACAAGTACAAACCTTGTCAGCAACCCCCAGTCCTGACTGGGTTTCTTTATGACTGCTGTTGCTAATCTGAGCCATTTCAAGGATGTCATAGCCCATCTCTTTCCATCCTCTTTCCTTCCTCTTCACAAACTCCATTTTTATTCTTCTGAAGAATGTAACCCATTCCTCTCCCTCTCATCTCCTCACAGCTCACATCCTGCTTCTCTCATCCCCTGGGTCAGCCTCCTCAATGGGACCCTTCAGAGCCTATTGGAATTTTGGACACGAAACAGAACTATATTCACAGGCTCACATCATCATTTTGGAAGAACTTACCTAAACAGAACATTCACTTTCACAAAAGAAAGCAGAGATCATCTGGGGAAAGTAGAGTCAATGTCTGCATTTGTGAGCAATCTCTGCCCCTACCTTTTCTATGACTTAGAAAATGCACTTACCTACAGTCAACCCCTTAATTCTGATTTACTACTCTTTCACCTGGTGGTTCCAACAATGACCTTGAGCCAAAGGCCATGATCAGAAGTTAGTTTTCCCACAATGGCCCCCTGTATTGTTGAAATATTTTCAGCATTTCTTTCTTTTCTAATTGAGCTACATTTTTCCTCCCTGGTCAAGGAGCTGTTAGAAAGTGTGTCAATTGCAAAAAAAGAAAGTCCTAACTGATGTACTGATATTTTATTCAAGATTTTTGCATTAGATTTATTAGTAAAACTGGTTTGCTGTTTTTGTGTTCTGTGTGTGCATGATACACCATCACTGTCAAGTTTGGGTATCAGTGTTATAGTGGCTTTATAAGATGACATTGGAAGCATTTATTTTAGTTATTCAAGAAAAGTTTTTAAAGTATTAGAATAATCTATTTCTCAAAGACATAACATAATTCTTTTGTGAAATTATCTGGGCTTGGTATCTAGATAACTTCTCACTTCACGTGTTTCCTTAGGTTTTCACATTAGGTTTTCACATTTGCTTGCTTAGAGTTGAGCATAGACTTTTCTTTTAATTTTCTCCATCTTTCATTATTTCTCCATTCTCTCTTCTAATTTTATGTATTTGTGTTTTGTCCCTCATTTTGGGTGGGGGGGAATTAATGGTTTATCTGTTTCATTAAAAAGCATTAGATTTTTGATTCATTTTTTTTCTGCCAAATATTTATTTTCTTTAAATTTATTCATTTCAACTCTCATTATTATTTATTTCTTCCTTTTGCTTTCTGTAATTACCTGGTATTCCTTTTCAAATTTCCTGAGTTGAATAAGTAATGCATTGTTTTGATTATATTTTATTTATTAATGCTAAGTGCTTAAGCCTAATAATTTTCCTGTAAGCATTGCTTTAATCATATCCTCAGGTAATGAAGCATAGTTTTCAAATTTATTCATAATTACTATTGTCTAGGTTTTCTAAGCAAATGTCCTGTGCTCTTTGCTCTGAATATCTACCTGCTTTAAGTTATTGGCTGTCCTCTCTTTGCAATGAGGAAGGCTCTGGGCGGGGGTGGGGGGGGGGTGGGGGGGTGGTTCTTAGAACATACAGATGGCTTATCCTAGGACTCCATCCTATGATATCCACACATCCCTGCCATTCTGAAATGGCAAACTTTAGAATACCACTACGGAAATTGTCCTTTTTTCTCCTGTGTCCTCCCCAAGAATTTGAACTTAATTGTTCTAAGTTCAGCACTCGTGGTTGGATTTTATAGAATTCTTTCACTTACTTTCAGAGATGTGAGCATCCTGCTATAGATCTGGAGAGTCAACATGTATCAAGTGTCCAGCACTGTTCTGATTGTTGGTATTCCTTGTTCTTGTTACTCTCACTCAATCAGCTCTAAATATTCTTCAGAATGGTTTGAGGGTTGTAAATATTATTTTCTGTGAGTTCCAGAAAGGGAAAGAGACCAATAGCATTTTATTCCATCATCTGTTATCAGATATGTCAGTAGTTAATTTTTTGAAGAGTACTTGAAAAGTTTTTTAGACCCATTGGACTCATATTAAACTTAAGCTTGATTTCCAAGTGACCACCTTCACAAATAGAAAAAGAATTCTCTAGGCCTAAACGTTTCCTAAGCATAAATCGATCTTTCATCTCCTAAATAATAGTCATCCTTTATGCCTTTTACCTTCCATCAAGCAAGTAGAGTTTATTGGCCTGATTTATCCTGTTGAAAACATGGGACAGGCAGGGCTGGTAAAAGGGAGAGAGTTGACTTCTGCCCTTGTCCAAGGAGAATGCCCAGACTCCCAGCCCTTTGTGGACCTGACTCTGAATTTGAAAATGTGCTTAGCTTCTCTTGTGATTGCCCAAGGCTGCCTAAGGGGGCCTGGCAACAACAGCTAGTGAGGAAGGTCAGTAGGTGTGTCAATATCGTCTGGGCTTTTGTTTAACCTGCACAAGTTGCTTTGGTCAAGAGTGAGCCTGAGTGAGAGGGTCCATCAGTCATTGGGTCTGTGGTTCCTGTGGCTTCCCTAGATAAGACTAACTCCAATGAAAGAGAATCAAAAACTAGTCATAAATCACACTGGCGGTTTTACATGAAACCAGAGAATAATCAGATGGAGTAGAGTGTCTGTCAGGCAGACTTTGCTTGGGGCCCACTATCCCATCAGTGTTTATGGCCTCCCTCATCCTTTGCTGGATGTGATGGGCTTCCAGAGAGCAGCTTGGAGACTGAGCCCAACTCTGCATTCAGAGAAACCAAAGGCAGTGCCAGGTGAGGTTGTACACAACTTTCAGCCACCTGCCTTATGTTAAGATGCTTCAAAGTGCCTTCAGGCCAGAAACCCACTTCATACACTGGCTCAGGCTTTTGAAATAAAAAATCTTCCTGAAATAAGTGTTGGCAGGTTCTCCTTTAGGGATGTGGCAGATGCAATAACCCTGGCTCTGTCTCCATACAGCTTTGGGTGATGTAGTGTCTTTGAAGTTAGCCTCTATTTCCAGTACTTTCTGAAAGAGAAGAGTATCACCAAGATAACTTTAAAGGTAGATAGCTCTTCTATTTATTTTTTTAAAGGAGGGTGTAGGCAATGGAGAAAAGTGATTAGCAAGATGGTGGTGGGAGCACATGATCGCTAAAGCACTGTGATTGTGTGGGGCGAGAGCTCACAGGATAGTCAATGCATGGATAAGGACTCCACGTAAATTGCTGGGAGATCTAGAACTGACTTCTAGAAAATGCTTTCTTTCTGGATCTAGCTCTCTTAAGAGGCAAGAGTCATCTAGCCGGGCAGGAAGGTAGCAGATGGAGATAATAGCAGCATTAAAATTTTCCCAGCACAGGCCAGCCTGATCCCTCTGGAGAACTAACAGGCGCTGGCCTAAAAATTATCTCTCCTTCTAAAATTATCTTTGAAACACTAAATCTGACTTTCATCCTGAGAGCATTTATCAAACTCCGGTGGCCAGGCCACAGGAGAAAAAGCCTAAGGAGTTCACAAAGTACAGAATCTAGTAGATCGTCACACAGAAACCTGGGAACCCAGTGGGTTATGTCTTTAGAGTGAGCATGAATTAGACATATGCTTCCCTACCCCTATCCCATCACTACCCTAGCCATCAAGGAAAATTGCCTTTTTCCTACCTTAGTACTTGGGTAAGGGAACAAAATCTCTGCCTTGATTATTCATAAACACAAGGCGACTGTAGAATTTTCCAACTTTAAATCACACTATCTGGGTAGTCCCAAAAACTCAAGCTGAGAATTAATGTAGAATGCTGCTGAGTTGGAAGTGGTGCTGGGCTCATGGCACTAAGAAAAGCAAATCCTCCCAGATTTGCCTTAAAGAATTCCCATCGATAAAACTTTCCAGAAACATGAGCTTACCTGCTGCATGCGAGATATAGCAAACTCACAGATACCAGACTCCATAAGTATAAAACTGCTGGAAAAAAGACAGGAGATTCAGCTTCCAAAAGGTTTCAGATATTGGATTATCAGCCAAAGAATATAAAAAAGTATTTTAAACTATGTTTAAACAAAAAAATCAAAGACTCTGTGTGAGTTTACTAGGGCTGCCATAACAAAGTACCACAGACTTGGTGGCTTAAACAACAGAGATTTATTTGCTTTCAGCTCTGGGAGCTGGAAGTCCAAGATGAAGGTGTCAGCAGCATTGGTGTCTCTCTTTGGCTTGTAGATGGCCATCTCTCTCCTTCTTCACATGGTCTTTCCTCTGTGTGTGTCTGTGTTCTAATTTCCTCTTCTGGTAAGGACACCAGTTATACTGGATTAGGACCCACCCCAATGACCTCGTTTAACCATAATTACCTCCTTAAAGACCCTATCTCCAAATACAGGCACATTCTGAGGTACTGGGATTTAAGACTTCAATATATGAATTTGGGGGGGACACAATTCAGCCCATAACAAGCTCTATAAATACAAACGAGAACAGAAAATTATAAAAGTTATCAAGCAGATTTGAAGGGAAAAAATCCAACTAGAACTTCTAGAAATCAAAAATATTGTAACTAAACCTTTTTATAAGCTTTCATGGGTGGTTTAAGAGAAGATTAGCACAGCTGAAGAAAGAATTAGAAAGCTGGAAGACAGATCAGCAGTTTATTATACAGTCTAGAGAAAGAAAAAGAAACAATCAGAATTGATGATAGACTCCAACCCTCAGATTCAGGCATCCCAGGGAATGCAAGCAAGATTGTAAAAGAAGAAAGAAAGAGAAAGAAATGCACACCCAGATACAGCATAATGAAACTTCAAAACACTAAAGCCAGAGAAGATCTCAAAAGCAGACAGAGACCATAGATTACTCACAAAGGAATGACAAATTTACAACTGACCTCTTAACAGCAATCACAGAAGTTAGGTGGTGGTGGAAAATATTTTTAATATGCTGAGAGAAAATAACTATCACCCTAAAACTAAATATGCAGTGAAGAGTGCTTTCAAAAATAAGAGTGAAGTAAAGACAGTTTGAGGTCACAAAAAAAACTATGATTATAGGAAATTCTAAGAGCTTGTTTTAAGCAGAGGAAGTCATCTCATATATAAGTACTGAGATGAAAGATGGCACAATGAGCCAAGAAAGTGGCAAATACATGAGTAAATGCAAAAACCATTAACTGTGTAAAACAATGACAATAGAAATGAAATAAACAGCAACAATAGCATATAAATTAGAAAGGGGAATAGGATTAAAGTGTTCTAAGGTCATTGTAATATACAGAAAGAGGGAAAATGATTAATTAAATTTAGAATATAAGTATGTTTGTTAACATTCTAGGAAAAGCTCCAGGAGAAGAGAATTACATATGTAACTTTCAAAGTAGTAGAAAGAAATGAAAAGAAATCGGTCCAAAGGAAGGAAAAAAATGAGAAAATAAGAGATATAGAGAAAGTCGGATAGTTACAAAACACAAAATAAGATATAGAGATAAAATATTTCAGCAATTACATTTAAATAAGAGACTAAATGCCTCAGCGAAAAGTCAGAGATGTCAGACTGGTTTTAAAATATCTAATTAAATGCTCTTTTACAGGAGACACATCTAAAACATAAGGATCAAAAGGTTCAAAGTACAGAATGAAAAATGATACAACATATAAATCTAAAACATTTCTGTGTCCATGACCTTAATTTCCTGTTTGGAAAATTGTTAATTCTGTTATTCCCCTCTCTACTTTTTAAATTATTACATTTTTAGTTTTCTTTATACCTTTCTACAATTCCTTGATATGTTTTGATATCTCTGTAATGAATGTGGATTATTTTTATAATCAGAGAAGAATTACAAAAAAGTCAGCCAACCAATATTTATATCATTGGTAATTCAACACGAAAAATTATGCTGGAATGGGGAAACAGTCTGTGCATGTTGTCCCGAATAGGCATCATTAGATTTCCATTTAGTGTCCCAACCTCACAGAAATGAGCGTACAACAAGGAGATAATGAATCTTCCCCCAACAAACTTACCTCCTTTGTCAGGTGGCTGAGAGCTAGCCTATGCTTGGTTTTGTGATCTCATGTGCTTCCCTGCTGTGCAACATGCAATCTCATTCTCTTCTCCCTCAGAGATAAGATGTGGGGATAGAAGATTCAACAGTCTATAGTAAGAATTCAAGAGTGGGTTCTTAAAAGACTAACAAAAAATGCTCTGGGAACCTGAATGTTTCACATGACACATATACAACTTCTTATGACATTTCCCTATTGCCATGCTTTCCTTTTGAGCTAGCTTTGTTCTTCTCTAGCTGGGCTTTCTACCAGAGAGAAGAAAAGGGAAATGGCTTTTCTGATGAAATCCCATGAGAATGCTCTGATGACATTGGAAAATTTTTCCCTCATTCATCCACTCACTGTTAACTTGGAAGATATGTCTCTTCACCTTCAGAAGAGAGAATAATACCGAATTCCTCTGAAGTCCTGAAATGAAATGATGTATCTCCAGAAATGTTGATACATTACTGAAACATGGGATCTTCCATCAGTGCAAGTCTGAGTCCATCCATCCATCCATCCATCTACCCATCCATCCACCCATCTATCTACCCACCCATCCATCCATCCATCTATCCACCCACCCATCCACCCACTCATCCATCCACCCATCCATCCACCTATCCAGCCATCCACACATCCATCAATCTATCCATCCACCTACCCATCCAATCTAACAAATATTTGTATAGAAAGAATTATGCATCATGCATAATGCCAGGTGCTACAAGAAAGAGAGTAAGATATTATCATTGCCTTTGAGAACCTCATGAGCAAACAAAGAGAGGCATGGACAGAGCTAATTATAATGCAAGTTAGATTAAGTGCTGGTGTTTATCATCTGTATATGAAATGTTGAGGAGGAGATCATATGAGAGCATAAGTCATTTCCCCTGCCTTCCAGTCATTGATAATCTCACTGGGGATATAGAATGTAAACCCAAGAAACAGTCACCTACCAAATTCTGGTGATATTCCCGTGAGTGACCTTGGACTCAGAGTTCAAGGATAGTGAGTTAAGAGGAGTATTGTTCCTGGTCCAGAGATGTGCTTTCCCCCAGGTGCTCTGCGGTGACAATGCTCTGTCTCTGTAAAAATGTGCATCTCCTCTGTGTGTGGGCAAGTCTGCTGGCACATGCTTTTACAAGCTGTTTTCATTGGCTTCCCACCTGCTCAACTGAAATTTCCAGGCCTCACGAGACCCATTGCCTAACCAGCGCAGAGCTTAGCTCCATGTCAGACTGACAAGACTGGCATTTAAAGCAACAACAACAGCAGGTAGATGCCCTAACCATCCCAGGAGCCCATTTTCTAGATCAGCTTGGTTCAACAGAACTCTCTGCAATGATGGAAATGCACTGTCTGATACTGCCGCCACTAGCCCATGTGGTTAGTGAATACTTGAAATGTGGCTAGTGAGGCTAAATAACGGAATTCTTAATTTTATTTAATTTTAATCAATTTAATTCAAAGTCAGATACCTCAATTTTAATTAATTCAAATTTAAATCATGGCTACTGAATTGGACAGCAGTGTTCTAGATCATGAAGCTGAAGGACATGGTGAGGTAAAGAGTTGTTCTTGAACTAACAGGTGCCCTGGTAATTTACAGACTCATTTATCCAGCAAAGTGGATAAAACTGGATCTCGGCTTTCAACAGCCAGATGGTCCCATGCCACAGAGTTCAGCTTCTCATCTCCCCTCCACCCCCACCCCCAACTGCAATCTAGTGGTTTCCAACAATTTTTTACTCTGGTGGAACAAAGGACTCACGAGACCACTTAACCCAAATTCCATTAGTCTGAGAGCTAGCCCCCTGCCCCCTTGCCTCTGTCACTTCAAGACTTTTCATCAGCATGAATGGAAAGATCAGGACACTTTCAATGGCACATCAATAAAGCCTGGGATGGGGCCCAAGAATCTGAAAAGTATGTCTAGGTAATTCTCCTGTGCTGCCAGGTTTAGAAACCGTGTTGCTTCCTTCCAGAAACAGAAACACAGTATAGAACTTATCATAATGGGAGCATTTATTCATACAACAAATATTTATTGAGCATATGAGCTGAGCTAGGCATTAGTATAAGTTCAGGAAATAGCAGTCAACAAGACAGGCCAGATTGCTGTCATAAGATCTAGTGTGGGAGACAAAAATAAACCATAAACAAATAAAAAGATAATTTCAAGTGGAGAGTGTTAACTGACATAAGAAAAACAAACAGTGTAATGAGATAGAGAAGGACTAGGTTTGGGAGCTGCTTTAAACTGTGTGGCTGGGAAGCTCTCTCTTAAGAGGTGACAGTGAAGCTGAGACTTGAATGGTGCAGAGTTAATTATGCCAAGGTCTGGGGGAAAAGTATTCCAGGCAGAAGGAACAGCATAGGTAAAGACTCTGAGACAGAAACAAGTCAGGGCTATTTGAAGGCTAGAAAGAAGGCCAGTGTAACAGTGTAATGAACAAACCAAGAATGGAGGCCAGGAGGACAGGGGCTGATCATTTAGGATCTTATATACATGGCAAGTGGCTTAAATTTTATTCTGAAATATGATTAGAAACCATGAGCAAGATTTAAGCAGGTGGATAATATGGCAGGTTTATACTCTTAAGGGATTATTTTGCCCATTAGGTAGAGAATGCATTATAGTAGGGCAAGTGTGGAAACCCAGACATAGGAGTTCTTGCTGTGGTCTAGGCAAGAGATAACAACTTGGATTAGGGCCAAAGCAGTAGATGTGGCAAGATGTACTTAGATTCTGGGATATTTTTTGAAGTTAGAGTCAATAGGACTGGTTGATTGAATGTGGGGTATGATTGAAAAAGAGAAGTCAAAGGTAAATGATTCTTAAGATTTGGATCTGAGCATTTCCTCACAAAGGAATCCTGGGGGAGAATTAGACTTTGGAGGGGCACCAAGAGTTTAACTTTGGACAATTAAGTTTTAGATGGCTATTAGACATCCAGGCAGAGATGTCATATAGGCAGTTATATACATGAGCCTGAACCTTAGGGGAAAGATAAGGGCTGGAAAGAGATTTGAGAGTCACGAATGTATAGATGGTATAAAACTGAAAGAGATTACCTGGAGAGAGAGTGGAGAAGAGAAGAGGGAAAATGGAAGAGGAGAGGAAGCAAGAGAAGGAAAGAGAAGAGAAGAGAAGAGATCTGAAGATCCAATCCTGGGGGATCTAACATTAAGAGGTCAGGCAGAAGAGACTGGGAAAAGGCAATAAAGTGTAGGAGGAAAACCAAGAAAATATGGCATTATGGAACCCTAGAGAAGAAAAAGTTTCAAGAAGGAGGGAGGGGTTTACTGTGACAGTAGCTGCTGGGAAGTTTCGTAAGATGGAGCAGAGAACCAACCTTTGGATTAAGTAAGCGGAGGTCAGTGGTTCCACTCTACCAGAGCTGAGAATGAGGAAGCTGGTTGGGAAAGAACGGGAAGTGAGAAAATAGAGACAGTGATAACCCATAACTTTTGATGAGTTTTACTATAAGGGAAAGCAGAGAGCTGGGCAGTGGTTGGATGGGAATATAAGGTCAAGTGAAAGTTTTTGTTTTTAAGATGAGCCGTGTCAAGTCAGACGTATATGTCAACGGGGATGATGCTGGAGTAAGGAAGAGTTTGATGGTGCAGAATGATGAGCAAGTCTCCTATCCTATGAGAAATCAGTGTGTTGTCACCTGGAGAAGCCTCACAGACCACCGCTTGTCTATGAGTCACACAACGAGAACTACTTTTGTGGACATTGTTGAGTTTCCTCATGTATGAGAATAAAGGCTTTTAATTGGATTGGACAATGGGAATGTGGTCACTAACAGCTTGACATCATGGTCTTGTAACAACTCCAGGCTGTGATATCATCAATTGGCATAAATCTTACCACCCAGTGAGACATGCTGCTCATAATATGGCCCCTGGAGGAGTGAGAGGTGCTGGGAGATTCACCAAGCCTGGTGCTCCCTTGAGTGAGAACCAAACATAGCACAGTCCCTTTGGACTTCCATTGCTATTGCAACCTGGTGCCAGTCCTCCTCTCCCCCTGCCAAGATAGCATGGCCAGGGCTAGGCTTTAGGATCATTGACCTATGCAGCTGGGGTCATCTTCCTTTTTCCTTCATCCCTGGTTGTCCTTTTTACCCAGTTCTTCCCTTTCAGGCAGTAGACACACAAGCGGTACCAGGAACTTGTCGTGGGAGGGCTGGTTCTTTCATCAGTCTCTTCCTTTTTCCTGAGTTGCTCTGCAGAGAGGTGCAGAGGAGGTGTGTGGGTGGGGATGGAGCCAGGCACACTCTACACATCCCTTCTAGAAGGGATAGACTATTTCTGCTCTCCTCTCAAACCCCAAAGCACACCCTGTTGGAGCAAACTGCTACCCTCCAGACCAAGGACAGAGTGGCGGTACACAATAGATCGAGATCCTTCTGTAGATCCCAGTTCGCCAGGAAGCAGCAAATGTTACTATCAGACCAGAGAGCTGAGGACTGCTTTCTAAATGGCATGGTAGGTGCATTTCCAGCCCACCCTGGGAACAACTGCCTTAGCCTTGCCAACAATACCGGCAGCAGTCCATGCTGGTGAGTGCTCACTCTGGTCTAGGGATGCCCAGGCTGAGAAAGGAGCGCCTCAGTACTGTTGTGGAATAACTTACAGGGCCACAACGCTCAGAGGCATTTGTGGTTAAAATGCAATTTGTGTACTCAAAACAGAGAGCTTTGGCCATCACTGTCACCCTAGGAAGCCATTTGGGCAAATACGAAAAAGCACAGCTGTGTGGTGCCCTACAGCGTAACCGTCTTCTCTTTGGTTTCACACGAGCTTGTGTTTGAATGAGAGAGCTCCAGCGGCCATTGGGGGACAATAGAAAGAAGTATCAGATATCACCACACTAGCATTAAATAATTTGCAACTCCAGGAAATGCCATTAAGGCAAGAAGTCAGAGGAACAGCCCTGTGCTGGCAGGCTCTGGACTGAAATCTTGCTGGGCTTTTGTTTTTTGCTATTCTTGAGGGTCCTGGGGAAAGGCAGACTACAGAACTGTGGAGAAGTGGATGTAATCCATATCCATTGAAATAGTGATTTGCCCATGGTTTGTGACTAATAAGAGAATAAAAACATTGCAAATAGTTACAAGTGGGAAAGAGCCTAACAAGGGCAGAAGATTTAAATCAGAATGAGAAAAATGCTAGAAGCAGGAGGCTCTGGAAGGGTGCATCTTGGTGTTCTCACCAAGATGGAGTCTCACCTACCCCTCCAGCTGAGAATTTAACGCCCGCAGGGCAAAACCTCGTAATCTTGGTTGATCAGGACACCAGGGAAAGGCTCACTACAATGAACTACGGCGGAGTCACATCCTGGTTCCACAGCAAAAATCTAAGGGGATGCATAAGGTGTTCTCAGTACAGGAAACAGGGTCATCAGGGGCTTGGGGGCTCGCTTAGCTATGCATTCAGCTTCCAGGGAATTTCTAATAACTCTGCTTTAAACAGCCCTTGTGCATCCCAGGGGGGACCTGATGTGGAAGTAATCACGAAGCTGGTCTTCAGCAGCTGCCCTCCCCTTTGCCTACCCTTTTCCCTCCTGTGACTAGGGCTCCATAGATGCTCATGCCTTTGAAAATCACGAGTAACTTGGGTTAGCGGCCTGGGCTTTGGTGGCAGAATGACTGGGCTTGAGACCCAGCACAACTGATGGGTTGTGTGACCTTGAGTGAGTTATTTCACCTCTCTAGGCTCAAGTTTCCCCATCAGTAAAATGGGGCCTTAGATACCTACTTTGTAGGGTTGCCATGAGAATTTAATGATCAAATACATGTAAGATGCTTAGTACAGTTCCTGGCATGGAGAGCACTCAATATATGTTAGCAATTATAAGTTTTATTTGATAAATCAAGAGCCACTAGAAAATTAGTGGCTTTGTGAGCAGATCTCCCAAAGGTGCATGTGCATTAGAAAGAGGTGGGTTGGAGAGCCAATGCTTCACCCAAAGAAATGCATACCCAATCCTGACCTTCCAACCCCTGTGCACACTGGGGAGACTTATCAGGTATCCTCAGATGATGACAAAGTCTATTCTACTGGACATAAGGGCATCCTTGGCTCCGAATTCCCAAGTGTGTTTCATGAGGCTTTGGGGGAAACCCCATCTTGTATGCACGCCCTTTGAGGGGCCAGCTAGGAATCCAGAAACTTGAGTTTCTCTGCATCTCTCAGGGACACAGAAGGAGTACCTAGACTCTCCTAGGGGTCCCTCTCGCTATGAGTCTGGGGCTCCCTCCAGCAGTCAGCGGCTTCATTCAGATATCTACACTCAGCATGGCCACTGCTTGCACCCAGATCCAAGCATCTCTTGCTTGGTTCCGTTGAGCACAAAAGGCACGTGTACCTCCCAGGACATACATCACGGAAAACATAACTAATTAATGTAATTTGACTTTGCTTGGTCCTTGATGCTTTTTTTTTTTTTAAACGAGTGCTTCTTTAGTCACAATGGCTAAAACAAAAGCTCAGATTAATGACTTGCAAATGTAGTGTTTTCACAAATGCTTATAAGCAAGTTTGAGAGGATACAAAAGAAAATCATAAATTATACTCAAATGTATTAGTTCCCTAGGGCTGCCATAACAAATTAGCACAAGCTTCGTAGCTTAAAACAACAGAAATTTAACCTGTTACAGTTCTGGAGGCCAGAAGTCTGAAATTAAGGTGTCAGCAGGGCCATTTTCCCTCTGAAGACATAGGGGAGACTCCTTCGCTGCTTCTGGTGGCTCGTGGTATTCCTTGGCTTGCGGCTGCATAGCTCTAACCTCTGCCTCCCTCATCTTCTTCTCTCTGGTCTCTCTGTAATCAAATCTCCCTATCCTTTCTCTTATAAAGACATCAGTCACTGGATTTAGGGCCCACCCTAAATGTAGGATGATCTCTTCTCGAGATCCTTAACTAATTACGTCTGCAAAGACCCTATTTCCAAATAAGGTCACACTCTGAGCTTCTGGATGGACATGAATTTGGGGGAGGCACTATTCAACCCACCACATCAGGAAACATATAATTCAGTAGGAGGAATAAGACAAATAGCTGTTAGCTAGAATACATGGTAGAATATGAGTTCCAGAAGAGACTTGTGATGGGTTGTGGGTATACAAAAGAAGGAATATTCCCATTCAGCAGATCTGGAGGAATTGGATAGATAAAATAATTTGAAAGATAGACCTTGAAGGATGAGAGATATTTTGTAAAGTAGAGCATTTCTGGAAGAGGAAAAAGCCTGAGTACAAAAACAGAGAAAACAGGGCTATTCAGGGAACATGGGATTTTGCTTCCTGTATTATTTTGAAGAATAATCATTGGCCACTGTGTATGTGACTATGCTTCTTGATGACAAGTGTCTGGCACAGTGCTTTGCACATATCAGAGAACTGGTTAATATTTGTTGACTGATGACATGGGAAAGCTTAACTCCCCCGCCTCTCCAGTTCAAATTCTTGATTTGTTGAGCTAACCTTCATGGCCACACACATTATCCTTCACCAACAGGCACTAAATGTAAATAATCTAATCAATGTAATGATGACAATAAAATTAATTCAAATAAGCAGCTAATTAAAGTGGAGTCTGGAAGGATAACATGGCCCTAATTACTAAATTGGCTAATTGTTTTCCCTCTTCCTGGAACAGATTCCTACTTCATTGTCCTCCTTTCATGTCACAAATTGAGGGTGTACCATGTACAAGGCACTGACTAGGAAAATCAATAATGAACAGCATAGAATGGCTGATCCTGCTCACAGATGAACATGTAACCCAAACGCCCACATGCCACCCACCAGTGACGACAACATGAGGTCACATCGTCTTTTATACTCAAATTATGATGACTCTGGGTTCCCACCTGCCAACTTACCAAGGATCTCTTCAACACGCATTCCTGAATAGTCCTGAGATTACCTACCTTGGTTTGTGAATTGGCCTTCCTTGCCCTTTGCTAACTGCCAACTCTGGAGGTCAGAGACTCAGGCCAGTGCTCTTAGCCTGACTCCTAACTGCTGCTTCTAGACTGCCCTGCCTGCAGGATGAGGATCCTGGGGCCACTGCCAGCCCTGCCTAGGTCACACAGCTTTCTGCAGATTGTTCCCTGCTACCAGGGCCCTGCTCACCCGGGCATGGTCCAGTCTCTGTTAGCATCTGAGGTCCCCACAGGGTTAAGGTTCTGCCTGGTTACTTGGTTGTCTGAGCTCCATGTCTGGCCTCCTCTGTGTGCAGCTGTTGCTTCTCAGCTCCCACTTGCCAGGTGTTATCCACAAAATGGCCTGAGGTCCATCAATATATCAGAATCTTAGAGAGTCATAGAAAGCTCTACCTTCACGGAATGCAAGGGATTTCATTAACCACTTGCTCCAACTTCTTCATTTCACAGAAGTTAGAAGGTTTTTTCCAAGGCCATCCATATAACTATTTAATTTTAGTGATACCTAACTTTATTATCAATCTGTTGTATTAATATCCTAGGGCTGCTCTAACAGAGTACCACAAAGCGAGTGGCTTAAACAACAGAAATGTACGGTCTCACAGTTCTAGAGACTAGATGCCTGGGATCAAGGTGTGGGCAGGGCTGGTTCCTTCTGAGGGCTGTTATGGAGACTGTCCATGCCTGTTCCCTAGCTTCTGGTGTTTGATGGCATCTTTGGTGTTCCTTGGCTCGTAGATGATGCATCACCCTGACATCTGCCTTTGTCTTCACATGGCATCCTCCCTGTGTGGATCTGTGTCCGTATTTGCCCTTTGTACGAGGACATCAATCACATTAGATTAGGGGTCCACCTTACTCCAATGTGACCTCATCTAAACTTAACGAATTACGTCTGCAAGGACCCCATTTCCAAATAAGGTCACATTCTGAGGTGCTGGGGGTTAGGACGACAACATATGAATTGGGGAGGACATAATTCAACCCATACCACCTGTCCTCACTCAGATCGAAAGGTGGGGCGGAGTGGGGAGTCATCTCTACACGCGAAAGGAGTCTGTCAAGACAAAAGATCATGAATTCACGGAAGCGCGCACAACTCTTTGTGGCAGAGGTGGTGCATTTACCTTAAAACATCTTTCACCTTCAAAACGAACTCCTTCTTCTTTCTGTCTTTTAAACTACTTGGCATCAAAAACGTTCAGTGAGGCCTCATCAGCGTTGATGCCTCTCAGGAAATGCAAGGTGTCTAAGACAGATGGGTGCAGTCAGAACTGCTGAGCCCTTTTAGGGGAACAGCCAACATCGATACCGTTTGTGGCTGGCCACTGTATTCCAGCCTCGCATTCAGAGCCTCCCCCAGAAGCCACTGACATTTATTTAGAAACTAATTGTGCTGCGGTTTGGGATGTGAAATGGAAAAAGATCAGTTCACATTGCAATCCATCTTGGAATGAAACGGCTGTTGTGGCACCAGAAGAAAATTGTTCCATTAAGTCAAAGGCAAACCTCAATTTGAAGGCCAGAAAGGCCAGAGCCTGGAGATGAGGGTCTCTGTGTTTCAGAACCGTCACTGCATTTTAATAGCTCTGCAGTCATCATAACACTGTGTTCCTGCCACCTGTAAAACGCCTTATTTTCTCTCCCTCCCTTTCCTGTAACAGCTAATTCTCAATTATCCACAAGCATTTCAACCACAGCAACATTCTACGCTCACACTGGTTTGACCCTCCACTTCTAAGAAAGTTAAGTTTCCCCCCCTAACATTTGGGGGTGTCCCCATTCTCTGAACTGCAATTGCATTTAAAATCCGGAGCCCTCATTTAACACCCAGCAGAAACAGCTAAGCTAACAGCTGTGTAGAACAGCTATTTTTATGCACACATGTATCTGCTTTCTCCTGGGAGCGTGTTAGAAATGCAGAATCTTGGGCTCCACACCAGACCCACTGAATCAGAATCTGCATCTTAAGATGCCCTGTCAGTGGGTGCACACTGAATTCTAAGTGGTCCTCTCAGGCTTGGGCCTGGGAGTAGGCCCTCAATAGCTAATTGTCAAACCAGTGAATGACTCCTTATCTCTCAGGCACACATTCCGTCCTCTCTGGGCTGACCACCATTAGTGGTCATAGAATGCAAACTATTAATAACATGAATTATTCATCTCCCCAGACCCACTTAGTTCTCTGCTAAACAATCAATATTTTGATATGACAGATGGGATGGTCAATCTGAGTTTCTGGATCAAACATAAATGCTTTCTTGATTTTCTGTTGTTTTGGATTCTCTGTCATTGTTCTAAAAACTCTAGTAAGATTGTCAATTATCATCAGTTAATTCAAACATTTTATAGTTTTTGAATTGAGGATTAGAGAATGTTAACCCGGAAAAGAACGTAAGGGTCATTGGAATCAATCTCCTCACTCGACAGATGAGGAAACCAGGTCGTGATAAAGTCATGGCCTTAGACAAGTTCGCCGACACCTTTGGTCTCCAGAGCGTGTGTGAGCTCTCTACCACAGTGTACTGGTTCATTCTACTCTGGGCTGGTTAGTAGATTGCACAAGGCTTTTGGCTTGGTAACTTCTCACCAAGGGCTGGAACCGGAATGAAGTTTCTTCTGCTATATCCTACCCTCTAAGCTCTTCTCAGAGCTCACTGGTACAGACTGGGAGTGAAGAGTGAATGAAATGGGAGTCCTCATTATTTGTTCTCACTATCACATTAGAAACACTACTTAAGGTGCCTGCAACCTATCCCAGGTAGAAGGGACCTGTGCAAGGAGGAAAATTTTGTTCAGACATCCAGAAACGCCGAGAGGCCCCACCACCTCCAGTTTCACTCAATTCTTTGCAAAATAACTAGACTTCAAATATAGCTTTGCCTCTCCATCTTCTGTGAGTTTTTCCAACTCCAAAGAACCATCAGCAGTAGAGACGTTCGGGAACCAAGCTCACAGGCTCTGATGAATCTACTCATTCGACTACCTGAGGCTCAGGGGGTCAGAGATGGTAACCAGGTGCTTCCAGAGGGCAAGGACTGTTGGGTCTTCTTGAGTGTCGTTGACCTTGTGCCCATCTAACTCTCTGAGTCCACAGCCCCACCTCCACCCATGCCATTCATTAAATGCCTGCATGTGCCAAACCCAGACTGGGGGTTCTACATCTGTTATTAATGCCCACCTCTAGCCTTTTTCACTGATGTGCATCCTGAGGACCAGACGCTGAATAATTTTTATCCCAGTGAAATCAAGTTAAAATATATATCGCGGTGGAGAAGAAATCATAACATATGAAGCCTGAGAAGTGTGTGAAAGGCAGAAGGGAGTATCTCAAGGTCGACCTAGGGATGGCCCAAGAATAAACATATTTATATTATATATTCAAATCAATAAATTTTTATTATTTTAAGTAAATAAAAATGTGTAGTTTAGCTGGAGCTCATACACACAAACACATAAATCTCATGTATATGTGTATACATATATCTCATATATATTTTATATATATAAATAACCTGTATATGTGTGTATATATATGGATATACACATAATCTCTGGGACTATGGGTCTAGTCTGTTCACACTCCCTAGAGATATTTTTCTTGGGCTGTGCTTCCTTCTTGGCATTCTCGCAGGCCTAGAAGGTTGAAATGGATGTCAGGAGGCAAGTTCGTTTTCCCAGAGAGAGCTGACTGGAAAAAGAAAATCACCATCGTCTGTAGTGAGTAGGTCCGTCCATGAGGTGGTGGTGTTAGTACAATGGAAGCAGGAGGGAATAAGGTTAGGGCCTAGCGAAGCACCAATCAAATTGATCATGGAATAATAAATCCATGTCACTGCCACAAAGTTCCATCCCCACATCTGACAAATGCCTGGCATTGGCTGACGGGGTGTAGGAGATTTCACAGACAGAGCCTCCTAGCTCCTAGACCAGGCCAACTGGAGGCTTGGAAGCAGTCTAGGCAAGGGGACATGTGAGAAGCTGTGAGGTGCGCTGTCTGTGTCAAGTGGACTCAGTAGAATGCTCCCACAGTCCTGGACACCCCTCCACATTCCCTGACCTGTGAGTGGTTGTCTTCTCTGGTCACTGAGAGCCACGGGAAGGATTCCAGCCAACACACAAAGCCTGGCACTGAGTCTCCTGGAGCCCTCAGCTTCCTTGGCAAGCTTCTTCTGCCCTTTCAACATACACCTGGAGGCTCCTGCTGGGTGGAGTCCATAGAAACAAGACCAGGTCAACAAAAGAGCTCTGCATATTGAAAACATTCCCAAACCTTACTTTTTGCAAGCAACTGCTGCTAAAGGCTGAACCACGCCAAAATAGATATTCCCTCTCCGCATGGTCTTTGAAGAGAGAAAAGACGCTATGGAAATAATTCACTGTTGAAGCCTTCCCTGGGGCCAGAGTCTTGCTTTCTAGTTTTATGAAGTTCCATTTCCATGTAAAAATAAGCACTCTGTGTCTTTACTAGAGAGAAGAGAAAGGCAATCTTGATTGACTGTCTGCTATGAGCGAGGCTCTTTGTCCACGTTGTCACTTTCAGTCCATTCAAAGGTCCTGCTCTCTTGGGACTTCATGGAGGTGGAAGTCAGGGTCTGAAAGGCGATGGTACCTGCCTGAGGTGACACATGTGTGAGCCACAGAGGTGGTGCAAATCCAGATCTCTTTGGTTTCCTTTGCTCTGGTGCCTGCTACATAGATGCTAAACAACTGGCTTTTCAACGAAAAGTAGTAACAGTCATATAGTAACACCCCTTAACATTTGGGTGGCCCTTGACAGTATAGAAAATGGTTTTCCATTGCCCAAGACCTGCTCAGACAAATCCTAGTCCTGAGGTCCACCCCCTCCTGCTCTGGCTTTCTCCCTGGCTCCTCCTCACCAGCTCCAAGCCATGGGTATCTCCCACTGAGCTGGCCCTTTCTCCTGAATTCACTGCAAACCTGCTGACTGATTAAAAGTGAGAGGCTGCCCCTGTTGGCCCTGCCCTGGGGGTTTCTGGGGCAATGGATCTTGGGTGGGCCTGAGTTGGTGGGGTGCTAGAAGGGAGCAGCTCAATGTAAGCAAATTTGGCCTATCTCTGTTTTACCCAGGGCCAGCCTTGGCTGATGCTGAGCCAAATGTCAGCGACGAGGTGACTTGTCAGCATAACCTGGCTTCCTTCCTCATCTGCCAACAAAGGTGGTCTTTCGGCCAAAGCCCTTTAATTTGGAAATTGTCTTATATGTAACTCCCAAGTTAAATTGGACCCAAGAGTGAATTGGGTCTGTATTGAAGAGGAACCAGAAATCTAACAATTTCTGGGATACTGTGAGTTTGCTACATGATAGTAATAATAATGACTGACATTTATTGAGTTCTTGCCGCAGACCAAGCTCTGCTCTAAGTGCTTCACTCTAGCAATTTCTTACCTCATAACCCTGTCAAGTACATTCTATTTGTGTCCAGAAAAATGACGCACAAAGGGAAGATGTGACTTGCCCAAGATCCCACAGCTAGTAAATGGAGGAGTTGGAATTTGAATTTGTGCACAGCAAAACAGCCTTTGACCTCCCCACAGCCATGCTGGAACTTTCCTATGGGCCTTGAAGCTCCACCAAGTTCCTGACATCTAGGGAGATCTCAACTGAGATCTGACCCTTGGGAAAAACCCCAGGGCAAACCAACCTCTGAGGGTCAAACGGGGTGAGAAGTACTGTTGTTGGCAGCCCATCATAAGTCTTGGAGCCCTTCTTATTTTCTCTCTTTCCTATCCTTCCTGCCAAATCCTTCCTGCCTTGTCCGTCATTCGGCTAATCCACTCCAGTGAGGTCAGTTGAGAGAAGGAGGCCTGCATACTCTAAATCTTAACTCTACACTGTGTTGGAGTTCTGTTTATTTTAAGGTCAGCAGTGGGAAGAATGGGGCAGTGTCCATCCTGAAGGACCATATCAAAGTATACTCTTCGTCTTAGTCTGTTCAGGCTGCTATAACAAAGTACCACCGATGGGGTGGCTCATAAAGAGCAGAAATTTATTGCTCACAGTTCTGGAGGCTGGAAGTCTGAGATCAGGGTGCCAGCCTGGTTGGGTGAGGGCCTCTTCCAGGTTGCAGACTTCCCATTGTATCCTCAGTGGCAGAGGGGGCGAGGGATCTCTCTGGGGTCTCTTTTATAAGAGCTCTAATCCCATTTACGAGGGCTCCACCCTCGTGACCCAATCACCTTCCAAAGTCCTCATCTACTAACATTATCACCTTCAGGGGTTAGCATTTCAACTCATGAATTTGGGGGGGGGGACACAAACATTCAGGCCATAGCACTCTTGAATCTTGACTCTGGACCCCTGACTCAGACCCCAGCCTGCAGCCTACGCAGGTGGATTGTATTGTGTCCACTCTTATCTTGACAACATGGCCATGTGGTGGTTTTGTACGTTGGCCTTTTTTTGCCCCAGCACACAGGAAATGGACAAAGTGAATTTGTCAGGAACACAGAAAACACTCTCCTGCGTATGCTCACTCTGACAGACACTGTCAATCTAATTAGGAGGCTTTAATTATTAAAGCTCCCAACCACTTAGAGCTGCAGGTCACCGAGTCACCATGCACATGTGCCTAAGTGAAATCAGATTAGGAAGCAGTGGGCTCACACCCAGCTGTTACTGTGGACCCTCAAATTAGTTTGATCATGACTCATCTCAGTCATGAAGTGCCAACCATCCTTTCCCAGACCTGACCCTACAGACAGAGCTCTGAGCTGGCTCAGGTCCTGGATTCTGGTCCTACCTCCACAGTTGACTCTTGGGGTCTTTGGTCAGTCCTGTTTCTTCTCGGGGCCTCCATATTCCCACCTGTGCTGTGTGGCTATAAATATTTGCTTAGGATCATTTTAGCAGCTGTGAAGCGTACTGGGATCTTTGAATGAAAGGCGCTTTATGAAAGCTTATGAACCAAGTGACGACTCTGGCCCCATCCGCACGGCAGAGGCTCTGCAGGAGACAGACTGGACCTATTCATCCTTCATACAATCCTAATTTTGTTCCAAAGCCTCACTGTTGGCCGAGGCAGCAGGGCTTGTCAGAGAACAGAGCCGTCTCAGCCCTTTCACAGTACCTTCTATTTGGGAAGGTTGCTTTTTTTCTTTTTTCACCATTGCATATTAGCACAGGTAAGACTACCACGCAAGAAAAAGAACAATTGTGAAAGAAGGAGGCTCTTCTCGAGAGAGATCTGCTTCTTAGGTCATTAAAAAGGTCAAGGAGACTATTTTGCCTGGAGGTGGGGTTTAAACTATTAGCATATTGGGCACTTCTGGGGCCCACCTTGCATAAACATCAGGGTGCCAGTTTTACATGTATTTTTACACATTTGTTGCATGTTGTTTCAGGGTGCACACTGCAGGAGAGCAGAGTTGAGAATGAACAGTATGGAAAGTCCAGGGCCGGCTAGGGTTTAGTGGGAGTATTTTTGCTTCTTTAACAAGCCTCCATTGTTGCGACCCCAAACCCCACACCTACCTTGAGGCTGCAATCGCATTGTCTTAGTGCTCACGTTCGTCTCCAGCCTCCCTGGATCCTTGGAGCTCCCATCTCCAGCCTCTCTGAATCCTGGAGGCCTCTACCTCCCCAGCCCTCTTCCCTCTAGGAGAACCTACTGAAAGAAGATTAGGTCTCTGCTTACTCCCTCCTGGATCCATTTAGTCTCCCTCTTCTTTGAACTCCTCACTAGCCCCAGGAGTAGGTGTCCCATCAGGATATCATCTCCGGGCTGTGGACATCTAAGAAATTCAGAAGTCACTCACTCCTTCGGAGCCTGTTTCCACTCCCTGTTTGATGAGCAGGAAGATAGATGCTCAGTCACCATGGTCTCTAGTACCACTCTTGTTCTGGGTCTGCAGAGCATGGCTTCCCTTTGCTCTCAGGAGGAAATACAAATGTCTGATGCAAACTTCCCAAGGCCTTCCACGATCAGATCTGTCTTCCTGTTTGACCTCATCTCCTCTTGCTCACCTCTTTGCTCATCAAGCCCAGCCACACTATCTCTTTTCTGCTCCTCAGACTCATCTAAGTTCATTCCCAGGTGAGGGCTTTGCACTTTTGCTGTTCCCTCTACCTAGGACACTGCCCACCAAAATTGGCATGTTGGCTTCTTCTTATCATGCAGATCTTTGCTTAAATGTCATGTTCTCTCTGGTTAATTCCTTGAGCATCTTGTTCAGATTGGCCCTTCCCGCTCAGTCACTTACATATTGTACAGCTTAATTGTCTTCAGACTTTCAAAACCGTTGACAATTTTTGAGGCCATGTATGAGTTGACATGTATATTGTCTCTGTCCCTCCAATGCTAGAACACAGATTCCATGAGCAGGGACCTAGTCTGACATCTTCCGTGCAGTGTCTTCAACACTATGTAATGTATCTGGCATTTGGTAGTCTCTCTATATAAATATTTGTTAAGTGAATCAATGAATGAACAAACTGGAAATACTTGTTATGGACTCCTCCAGGAAGTTGCCAGTGAACTTCATCCCTCAAACCTCACAGTCTTTGGCATTGTCACTGGGAGTCCCATTGGACCCCCTGCTCGACCAGTGGAAGGTCACAATGCTGGACCTGGGCTGGTTTTCAGTGTCCCAGTCACCTGGGCTGTGTGGAGTTTGCCTGTGGCTAGGAGACCATGATACCGAGGGAGAGCCAAGAAGCAACCTCCAAAACTGATCAGAGAGTCCAATTACTAATTGGAGTATAGGTAGCGTGGGGGGATCTTGGTATGAAGCATAGGATATAGGTGGGGAAAGCAGGCCAGAGTAGAGCCTGGAGGCACTCCTAGAGCCATGGGAACATGGGTCCTTTGTAGAAGGCCCCTACAGTCTTGGGTAAACAGATGAAGGAACAGTTAGAGTCACTTGCTTCAGATACACAATGACCTACAATCCTTCTCTTGAAGGCGTGAGCTGCTGCAGCTACCCCTTGCCCTACTGCTGAGGACCTGACACCAGGTAGTGGCAGTGAGTTCTAGGTGGAGTGGGGAGTATCCATTGCTGACTAAGCCTTTCTTGCTGCTGAGTAGAGGGTGGATTTAGAGGAAGGCAAGTTCTCATAAGAAGACCATTAAGGAGGTTGTTCAGCTGTCCAAAAAAGAGAGGACAGGAGCTGTAAATAGCAGAAGGGAGGAAGAGAAAGAGATTCATGCAAGAGGAATTACCGATTCAGAATTGAGAAAACTGAAATTAGATCAGATTAGATTGATGGAATGGGAAAGAAGGAAGACACCGTGAGGACTGGGAGATCTGAGCTTGCTCAGCCATGTAGAGGCTGTCGTATGTCTTGACTAAGGACAGCAAGGAAGGGACAGGTTGGAGGAGGGTAAAGTGATTTATCTCTGGACAGGCTGAATCTTACAAGCTCATAGGTCTTCCAGAGAGAGATTTTTTTCCATCCACAGATGGAAATATAAGCCTAGAATACAAGACAATGGAAGAAATTGTATTATTTTGAGTAAAATGAGGCTCCTAAAAGTAACCAGGAATTTTAGCGGAAGGAGAGGGAACCAGGACATTACAAACTTGAATGAAAGTAATACTGATTCAGGTAAAGCTTGAAGCTGGAGGACAATTTCTTATTCAAATGGAGGGTTTAGGATTTAATTTTTAAAATTGATCATATGGTTTCAGAAACCACCTGCATTTTTGCTTTACCAGGAGAACTCAGAAGTATCTTTAGAGGGGCAGCGGCTCAGAGGCCAAAACCCCAAAGGGCCAGATCAGAAGAAAACAGTTCTTCCCAACAAACAAGGGACAAGTGCTGCTGTTCAATGCAGCTGTCCCCAGCGTACCACCTGTGAAGAGCACTTGGTGCCGTAACCCTGAAAACATCATACTAAAAAAAAAAAAAAAAAAAAATCACGTTACTAATACTAACCATGAAAGCAAAAACAAATTAAGCTCTCTTCTTGCCTCCAAGTAAAAAGAACCAGAGTGGAGATGAGAACAAGTAAGACAATACACAAAGATGGAAAAACAGATCAGATCCTAAAAGCATGCACAAAACTAAGGAAAATAATTACTAACTATGTGAGGTAGAAAGCAGAACAAAAGGGGTCATCAAAGAACACTCCCAAAAAACAAAAGAGCAATTTAAACATGTGAGGAAAGAGTAATATTTCACAAGCCAGTGTGACAGCTATGAGAGAATATTCATGACCTAGCCTTGGGCCCTTCTTTCTGAGTTCTTGTCAAAAGCTCTGGGCCAGAGCTAAAAATATCAAGGAACAGGAACAATCAGGAGTTAGGGATGAGGCTTCCAGCCAGGAGGCGGTCACGTGCGTGCGGCGAGGCAGATGGGAAGTAGGGCAGGTTTTAGCAAAGAACAGGAGGGGATGCTCCTCAGGTCAGACCCAAGGGCGACAGCATCAGGTGCAGCAGCAGAGAGGAGAGTTGATGGCCTTGCACGGCTGGAGCCCCTGCTGCTGCTTCTTCCACTACCTCCTGCCTCACAAGTTACCTCCAGCTTCCCCCGGAAACTGGAGTTTTCCTTTTGAAACATAGCACAGGCAGACAGTGGACTCTAACATTTCTGGAGGGTCTTGGAGGGCCTCCAGGCAGTGTGGACCAGGAAATAGAAGGGGGTTTGATGGTCAAATCAACTTGGGAGATAGTGTATACAGAACCTCCTTTGAATTCACAATGTTTATTAGCATATTCAAGGCTCTGAGAAGTCCTGCTGTTAAAGAAACCAGTTTAATTAACCCCAAGGAAAATGCCAAAAAGCTAGAGATCCACAAAACATGCTTTGTCTTTGCTACCTTAGGCTTATTATTCTGAATCACAAGAACAATATTAATGGTCACCAAATTTGATTTGGCTGATCTGATTGGTTGTGCCCATCTGCTCTTACTATCAGATGTTTCCGCCCTAAAGTTGCCTGTTAAATTGAAGGGAACAACTTTCTCCAAGGAGGTTATCTGAGTAGCTATGTATCCTGGCTGGAGCTTCTGAACCTGCCCAAGGGAAACTGCCATGCTAATTATCAATGCATTTGTATAACGTCCTGTGTGTTACAAAGCACTTTTACAGAAATCCTGTTACTTATCACCTCTCCCTGTAATACAGTGAGGTCAAGTAGGAAGCTGAGCTGATTCCATTCTAGGAGCGCCGCAAAACAAGTTTGGTTCATGGAGGGTTTAAGTCAGTAAGCTAAAGATTTGGCATAATTAAATCCCTAGTTTCCACAGCAGCTTCCACCCGTCAAGAGTACACCCACTGTTTGCTTCGGAGGTGTTTCCCCCACTGACCCCTTCTCAAGTTTAATCTCTAATTACTTGACTAGGATGCTGGCTGAACAGGTGGTTTTTTATTGAAAGACCTAAAATTCATATTATTTTTCAGTTCCTTGCTGAGTTATCTGATGATTATACCATACCCCACAGGATCAAGTCCAAATGTCTTAGTTTCCCTTCGCATGTGACAGCGACCCAGCTTTCCAACATCATCTCCGATCACTTTCCAGCCCTGTGCACTGTGCTCCAGCTCCCTGCAGCCACCCACCATTTCCGGAACAGGCCGTGCTTCCTCCAACCTCTGCCCCTCAGCATACACACTCTGTGTTCTGTTCCCGGCTGTCCTCCTTTCCTTTCTCTCCCTGCAACACCTTCCCTAGTACCCCAAGGCAGAGCCAGTCACCTCTTCCTCTGGGTCCCACAGTACTCTGTACCAAGTTTTAGATAGCACTGATCATTTTGGAATTGTTTGTGTGTCCCCCCGGAGCTTCCTGAAAGCAGAGCCTTTGTTTCATTCATCGTTGCACCCCCTGGGCCTTGTGCAGTACCTAATGGCACATAGATGATGCTTAAGAAACATGCATTGAATGGATGATTCATTAAGGCACTGTCTTTTACTGCAGAATCTTTGGAGTTGATGTCGAGGCAAGAAAGCAATCACCAGCAATCAATGGAGAGTGGTGAGAGGGAGGAGACGGAGCTGGCACTGGACACACCAAGTGGGTGGGTGGACAGGCCTGGGCTCGGGGGGTGCCTATCACAACCTCTAGGGGGAAAAGGTATATATGAAATTTTTTTTAAATGCTTTTTAAAAGGAAAATAGATTAATAGAGGATAAGAAACAATGGCCCAGAGGAAGAATGTATTCCAAGTGAGCCACACTGGATGAGAGAGAGGGAGGAAGAGATAGGGCAAAGGACTGCACCCAGGCCCACCTGCTGGGATGGGGCGGGCATCTCCCCCACTGTCAGGGGCTCTCCTTGGCCCAGGGACTGCCACCAGGCTGAGGGACAGGCTGAATGCACTGCCAACCTTCGGCTTCCGTGGGATACACAGGGCTCGTTGCCGGCTTCTCCCAGAGGGGAAGGAAAACTAACACATTGTTTGTTACTGGTTTTTCACCTACTTTTATGATGCTTCCTTTTCATATCTAACCTTCGATGGTCTGATTAAGATCTCTGAAAAGGGCTTAGTTCCCTCTGAACTCAGTCCACCCTTGTTATCTTTCCTCAGAATTCCTGGACTCAAAGGAACCTGAACCAAACGTCCAGAAACTTAGCTCAGCCATGCGAACAACCTCCAGTAGCTCCAGGCAAGTGTAAAGAGAAGTAGCACACAGGGCAAGCAGTAGAGGTCGCCCCTGTTTCCTCCTGAGATGACCCACATCAGGGAGTCCGAACTCGTCGTTAAGTTGTGTTTGTGTACAAAAATTGCTCTACCTTTTTGAGACTAAAAATCCAGCACAAAAGGAGATCATAGACCATTGCAATTAAAATGGACTTTGGAGTCTGTTTAGTTCTTCCCATCACATTTCACAGGGTGGAAATCGACAGGAGGGGAAGTGGAACTCAGACATTTGTAACAATAGAATTCTGTAGCTATTTTCCCCTGGAGAACTTAGACTCAGTTTAAGATACTTTTAAATAGCTGCCATTTCTGATTTATTCAGAAGGAGGAGAGCAAATGTAAGGATGAGAGCAGAAGTAAGAAAAGCACGCTGAACAATGGGCACGAAAGAAGAACGATGGAGAAGAGCCTGCCCGAGCTTTTCTGGATAATTCCACTCTAAACAAATCCTCATATGGAGGAAACACCATAAAATATTGACGAATTAATGGGGCACACTGAGTTGCCCACTCCTTCTTAAAATGTGCTGAAGAACAGATCCAATGATAAGGTTACATGTCATAATTACTATTTCAATAAACATCATTGAGCATCTACTCTATACTTCGTCCATGGGGATTTGAGTAAAAGAAAGGATATAAATATGAATAAGGAGAAAAGCAAACACTTAATAAGGGCTACAATGTTTCAGGCACTGGGCCAAATATTAGCTCATTTAACCTCACAGTAAGTATAATTGTTTGCCCGTTTTATAGGTAAGGAAATCAAGACTTAGGACAATGCAATAATTTGCCCAAGGTCACAGAGCTAGTAGGTGGCAGTGCTGAGTTTCTGACTCAGGTGAGCCTGAGTTCCTAACCTTTATGTTCTCGTGACTCCCATGAGACTAAATCCCTGGAACTTGTAGTCGAATAGGTGGGGCATACCTGAGCCAAGAGTCCATAGGATAAGGGCTTCAAATGGGAAAGGGGATGGTTGAGGAAGGGTCACAGGGAAGGTGGCTAGAGTAGGAGCTTGAAGAATGTGGGAGGAGATGTCCATTTGGAGAGAGGTGGGGGAGAGTGCACTTTGAGCTCAGTGCCAGGATAAACAGGAGCATCCAACCTGATGCTGAAGAAGAGACAGATGGAGCTAGGGTCAGATCAAACATACCCTGAGGGCTCAGATTTGGGTCTAAAACCAGTTTATGAAAGAGACTAGTCACGATGCAATCAGGATGAGGAGTGAGATCTGTGGACCATTGGTGGAAATTGCTTGTGGGTGTCAGAGCTCTATCTTCATGTAGATTGGTCTACCGCAGCTGTCTCATGTAGAAAGCTAGATGCTGCTCTGGAGTAGACTAGCCTGGGGGAGGGGGGTCGTGGAGGGTAGGGGTGCAGCTAGATAGAGCTGCTAAGAACCGGGGAGCTACTGAAGATAGTGTGAAGTTAGTGCATCTTCTCTAGAGCAACCTCCTTTTCCATAGCCCGCTGCTTTATTCAGATAAGCAGTGTGCTGCCGTCAAGGGATCTGGAAGAAAGACAAGAGGCATGACAAAGAAAAGGCTAGGGTCCACATGTGCTATTTATGCCCAAGGCTCTAGCAGAGTTTGCTCTTTGTTCATTGCCATGTGCTTGCTTAGGTAAGTCATCAAGTTTATATGATATAGACCACATATCATGGCTAACGCATGGACACCAGCCAACTGAGTGGCCCCAGGGTCTCTGGGAATATCCGCTCACTTCTTAGAGAGGCATTCCTTTTCTCTCTCACACATCCTGGATTTTCTCTTTTTCCATTTCCTGCCCTTAATTGTTTCTACTGCTCCCTCTTCCATTCTTCTTCCAATTTCTCCCATCAGCCTCTAGTGGACTAGCTCCATGGCGGGAGCTCCAGGCTTGGGCTTTTGCCCTGCAAGGGCAGCGCCCCCTTGTGGTCACGGACCACCTGAATCTGAATTCCCTCAGAGAGCTGGGCTAATGCAGAGCCCTGGGCTGCACTCCAGACCCACTAAAACAGTCTTGCTGAGCTGGAAGATGCATTTTAAACAGCTCTTTCAGGTCACATTTTACTCACTAAAGTTTCAGAACCACTGCCCTGGGGACAAAGATCCTGGAAATGACAATGACACAGGGCTCATCTTTTCCCTTTGTTTTGTGTGTTCTTGTCTGTCTCCTCTGCTAGACTCTGAGTCTGTAAGGATGGGAATCATGTTCTACTCAGCTCTCAAACCCCGGGTCTTGGGCGGTGCATGGGTCACAGTGTTCGTGGAATGAATAAATTGTTGATGTATGGAACTCTCCTCTCCCTCCCTCCCCCTCGTCTCCTACCCTTTCCTTCTCTCCTTACTCTTGGGGCCCCTTGGCCTTGGGCACAAAACGCAAATGTTTTAAGAGATGGTTAATGTTTAAAGGGAGAGAGTCAGACATTGGCAGGGCAATAGCAGGTTGCTCAACTAGCAAACAAATCCACCTTCTTCTGTTCTTTCCTAAGCCAACAGGAAGCAGCCAGAAGACGGTCACTCACCCAGCAGAGGCTCAGACTGGCGTCCTTCCCGCCCCACACAGCAATTGCACAATGTAGCCACAACACGTGAAGCTATAAATAGTCTTTATTAAGAAGCCCCGTCTGGGATTGCACAGGCCCAATCGGTGGCCTTTATTTGTTGCCCCTTCAAACTAGTGGAGAAAAATTTTTCAAGTGTTCCTTACAGAATCTAAGCCTGGGGCAAAGTATTCTACCTCCACCTTTGAGTTCCCTACTCTCCCAGGTTGTGGCTGCATTGTAGGGTCTCCGTGGGGCTCTGACCCTTTCTGCTTACCATGAGCCAACATGTCACCCAGTCTCGCTTACATAATGATTATAATGAAGACAGTGTTAGCAATTCTTTCGTAATTCTTTTTTCCGTCTTTCCTATCACCCTTACACTTGTCTAGTCTCTTACCTCTTGTGCACGGACGATTGTAGTACTTTCCATGTTGGCTGGTGGCCCTACCTCCCTCCAGTCTATAAGACTGATTCTCCTACACACTTGCTTTTTTCATGCTTTTCCCCTGTTCAGAATTTTTCAATGGCTTCCCATTGCTTATAACGATGGCCTACAATGTGTTTAATGCACACCCTATTCTTAATGTATATACTTATTTATAAATTAAATGCATGTGCTACTATCAATCCATATGAAATATTAGAAAAGCTTACTTTCATTGTTAGTTTTTGACAAACATAAATATAAATAGCAGTTCTAATATTTTCTCCCTGTACCCCAATGGATAATTTTGAATACCCCACAGCGGACACCACTGAGGATAGCTGAGATTGAATCTTTTTGCTGGGCCATCAAAGCCTCGTAAGACCTAGTTCCAGATCATTAATTCATTCACTCAACATTTCTTAGAGAATACTATGGCCAGGCACTGGGCTAGGCTCAGGAGGTAATATAAGTGGTCAAAGCCCCTATAGGTCAGGAGCTCACAGACTAGTGGAGGAAATAAACACTCACATAAATAACTCTTGGAGAGCCGTATGTATCATCATAGAAGTTTGTACAAGACCTTAAGGGAGAACTGAGAAAAGAAATAACTTGGCCTGTGAGAGTCAAGAAAGGCTTCAGGGAGGACTATAAGCTGGGTCTTGAAGGACAAGTAGGAGTTCACCAAGTCACAAAAAGGAGAAAGGGCCCTTTAGGCACAGGGAATAGCATAGGTAAAAGCACAAAGGTGAAAAAGAATATGATCCATTTGAGAAGGGACAAGGAGTTCAGAGAGGCTGGTGGAGTATGTGGGGAGTGACAGAAGATGAAGATTAGAAAGGGAAGTTGAGGTCAAATCATGGAGGACCTTGTCTGCCATACCAATAAATTTAGATTTTATCCTAGAGTTAGTGGGAATCATGGGATGTTTTGACAAAATACATTCTCTCCTAAATGTGTTTTTACCTGTCTTCCCCACAGGAGTAGTGGAATATGAAGTAGAAAGAATAAAATCAGCAGTTCTTCAGGGCAAGTCTGGCATACCTTCCCTTCCTTTAACATGTTACTCATAGATGTTTCTGTCTTCTCAGGGCGCCTCTGAAGCTGAAGGCCTGCACTACTCAGGGGGCCCCACACCAAGGGCCACAGCCTTAAAGCAGCAGGATGCGCCCCTCCCCAAAGTGTAAAGGCAAGTTCAAGAATGTCCAGTGTTAGGACTAAAGCTGGCAAGGACTCAACTCCGTGTCTGGGATCAGTGGTCAATGGGAAGGCTTCATGATGAGATCAGGACATGCCTCTCATCTACCAAGAGTCAATCAACCCAAAGTTTAGTAAAAAACTAAAGTTTTGAAATACAACACAATAACAGATGCATGTAGCGTAATGAAACCCAAACTGAAGAGTAAGGATTTTTCATTTCTTTATCTCCATAGTTTCTGGGGGGAAGACATTGCAGTCTACTTTTTCTCCTTATTAGGCTTTTATTAAGAAATTGATATTTGTACAGTGTTCCCAAATAAGCCATTCATCTTTTAGGGTCATTAGCATGTCCAATTCCTCTCCTAAGAAGCTTCACCTTAAAAGTGTTTCTAGAAGAATTTTCATTCATTTAATCAACCTTAATTGTCCCTAATGGTTGCCAGGCACTAGCCTTGGCTAGGTTTTCATTTCTAAAGTACTTTCATTCATACGTGAAAATGGTGCAGACATCGCCGTCTCCACAATGGGTTCATGGGATAGTTTTGCCCAGGAGGGACGCTGGACTTATCCTGAGCCATCTACACTTTCCCTCTTGTGACCAGGGCCAGGCAATTATAATATCCATGGTCCATGTTTGAGGTGGTCTTGTTTGAAGACTAGAACTTTCCTCTGCAGAATAGAGCTCTAATCTGTGCCGTGCTGAAACAGTAGTGTTGAGCTTTTAGCCTTATATGCTAACACAGGAAATAACCATTCAGAGAGAAAACGGTGTGTTGAATTAGAAATGATAGAGGTCTTCATCTGAAGTGGGAGAAGACTGCTCAAGATCATAAAAATGAAATGACAAACATGAAGTGCAGCTGTGTGGGGAATGTGACCTTCAGGGCGGCTGACACCCTGGGAGACAGCAGGGTGTGGTAAACAACGGACTGGCCCAGAGTCAGAGACTGTGGTGCTGGTTTCAACTCGGAACTCCAGCCATCTTGAAAAGCTCACACCCTTCCTGCTCTCCATCTTCCCCTCTGTCAAAAGAAGGTATGAGGTGGTTGCTGTCTAAGAACCTGGTTCTACAGTGTCACATTCATTTCATCATATTTCCACACAGTACCAACAAAAGCAAGTTATGAGGTCAGCACTGCCTCTTGTATGGTATATCTGAAATCTGGCTGCTTTCATTACTCTAGTCTAGAAAAGTCTTACTGATCTGCCATTTCCCCTTGGAAATACTTTGGAAGGGAAGAGAAGGAAGCAAGCATTCTTTCTTCTCTGCTCTTCTCATCCAGACTTCATTCTGCAGCTCTTCGCATACCTTCAAACAGGAGGGAGGATAGGAAAGAAGAAAGAGACATGCAAGGGAAGCAGTGACCTGCCTCCTCACCCGACAGAAGGAACCAGAGACCATTGCTCCACCCAATCAGGAAAGTTGTCTTTAGTGTTTTGAGTACTATGTTTAAATATTCTTCATCACAATTCCCCTCTTTGCAAATGACAATGATAAAGCCAGCTTACCTCATTAGGGTATTATGGGGGAAAAAATGACACAGGATAAAAGTACATTGTCTGCAAAGTACTGTTTGTGAGCTAATTGCTATACATAACATGAATTGTTTCTTAGATGGGCAGTAGTGGCCCCAAAATAAAGGCTTTCACCCCATTCTCCCTGCAGGAGCTGTGCCCAGGCACCACTGGCTATGGAGGCACGATGATCTGTTGCCATGATGAACAGATCCCAGTGAACCTCTTGGGTGTGACAAGCAGCCAAGTTGAGGCTGAAGGCCGGCCTCCAGTTTAAGACCACTAATCAAGTCAGCGTGGATGCTCTAGTCTAGGCAGTGAAGAGCTCAGTAAATGGCAAGGTATTCTAGGAGCATTTGAACAAGACGGCCTGTGGCCTGGGGTTCAAGTAATTTCACCAATGGTGGCCACAAGTCAGAAAATACCATAGATATGTATGTTCGTTTATATTCATATACTATCCATACATTATTTATTTATTAATATTTATTTATATTTAGGTTTATCACAACCACTGGAGGGCTGACCCTACCTCCAGCCATCACCTGTGGTTTGTCTCGAGCAGAGGTTGACAAACCACAATCTGTGCGCCAAATCCCACCTAGGGCTTGTTTTCGTGTGGCCCATGAGCTGAGAATGATTTTTACATTTTTAAAGGGTTGTAAAAAAAACCCCACAAAGAACGTGCCACAGAGATCTTATGTAATGTACAAAGCCTAAAACGTACTACCCAGCCCTTTGAGAAAAATCTTGTCCATCCCTTGGTCTTACTGGTCTCTTGTGTATGACATGACTTATGGTTGTTTTCTCATTTTGTCCTTTCAGTCACCCTGTGAAGTAGACAGGACAGTTGTTATGATGGCCATTTTAAAGGGGAGGACACAGAAGCCTGGAACAGTTACCTAACTGCTTCGAGGTCACAGACATGGTGGGAAGGCTGGGAATAGACCCGAGATCTCCTAAGTCCCATCCAGGATTCTTCTCAGTGGATCACAGAGAAATGACTGACCCAGTTCATCTTCACAGGGAAAAAACAAAAGGTTGAATAGCATCCAAACTGATTTGGGGGTATTGGTCTGTCTACCCTTTCTTAGCAGGCAGCTCTTTGGGGAAAAAAATCATGAAGAGCATTTGGAAATGCTAGACGTGTTTACTTAGCCTCATTATAGACTCAGGCAGGACAGGCAACAAAAGTTCACATTCCCCTGCAGTGATGTCTCAACTCCCCAACCTGACAGTGGCCCTGCAGTTGCACGGCGCTGATACAAATGGCTACTTTCTGCCTTCTGCTTTTTCTCCCCCATTTCATTCACTCCCCTCTGCACCTTCGGGGAGCGTGCGCTGTGAAGAGCAGCTGGAGGGAATGAATACCCACATTATCCACCCACAGCTGTCAGCAGCCGCAGACCCCAGGCGGGCAGCGGCAGCTGGTGTGGAGCCCTGGGTCCCCGATGTAAACAGCCAGCCAGGCTGAGTAGTGGCTTGTTCTCCTTGCTGCGCCTGGGCAAGGTCTCCCCGACCCTGGGACCCCCCTGCTGCCCCAGGGCTGAAGAGGGGCTTTGTGCCCTTAATTCAGCCCTTAATCTTCTTGAATGCTACCAAGGTAGAGACCTGTAAAACAGACACGCATACAATTGGTCTCTGAGTTACCTACAGGTAGGAGGGATGTGGGGCTGCCAAGACAGATGATTCAGGAAGTTTGGGTACAAATGGTAGGAGGTTGGACTGGGCGCCTTTAGGGGCTCTTCTAAGAACTTATAATTCCAAGTTGTCAAATATCTTCCTACTGGCCTGCTATGGAGTGACAGAATGCCATTCTTAGAGATCGGCTCTAAGAAGCAAATCAGTTCAGTCATTACGAATTTAGTCATTTTGGTCATTTTCTAATTTAGTTCTTGCTATGCAGAGATCAGGACTCAGAGGATTAAGGTCTTGCTCTCCTTTCTGGCTTTGATTTTGCCTCCTATTTCCTCTTTCCATGGGGACTCAAACCTAAAGAGGTTTTTGCCCTCCTGCAAGTCATCGTCTTTCCATCTCTACCCCGGTGGCTGCCCCCTCCTCTCTTCTTCACTGTCACAGAGGTCCTTTTACACGTCCTAGTTCCAGATCATCAAGTCTTATCTGAAAGAGCACTTTGATCTTTAGCTGCTCTCTCAGGACTTGTCCCTGCCTTGTGCTTCCTTCTTTCTTTTGACCTTGAATTACAACTTTCAGATTCCTGCCCTACTTCTGTCATTAGACTGAGAGCCACTTGAGGGCGAGGCCCTGTCTGACTCAGCAGCACAAGGCACAGTCTCTTGCCCATGGTAGACATGCAATAAACATGGAGCCACTGCAGTATTTCCTCTTGATTCTTCCAGCCAGTTGCTAAGAAAACTTTAAAAACCCTAGGTAAGGGTCAGCTAGGGGGTTTAGAGCAGCTCTAAATCTGAGAGAGATCCTTTCTAGTCCAGAACCTTTTTAAAAAAAATTAATGTTATTTAGGACATGAGGTTGCATCAGACACTAATAGACATTTCCAAACTTCTTGGCAATCCACCCATCCAATACTTCTGCCAGTGCAAACACTGCCGGCGACGGGGGAGATGAAAGAGCCTTCTTTTTCTTTCAAAGTCATTCACATATAAAGATCAGTTAAGATTTAAGAAGACAGTCCTTACAAAGGGGATCACAATGCTTTAGCTCTGAAACCACATTTTTCTTTCTCAGTCGTACACTTCACAGGCCCCTTATTATACCTGCCAACGGGGACAACCTGCTGTGTCTGCTTATTTGCAGAATCACTGCTGATTTAAACCCAGCAAACAGCAACAAAAAGCTGTTTTAATGAGATTTTAAAGTTCAGCTGTGAAAATTGAAAACCACTCAACATCAAACCACCCACCCCCCTGAGAATATTGCGCTGGAATGTTCTCGTCAATCATAGGGATTCTATTTCTGACTTGCTAGTTTGCAGTGGTGGGAAAGAACCAGGGGCAGGAAGCATCGGGAGCCATTGGCTTGCCAGGGATGGCTTCTGGAGAATTAAATAGCCAATGTTTGCAAAGGGCCCAGCATAGTGCCTGGTGAGGAGTAGATGCGCAATGAACGTTGGTTGTCCCATTGGCGCCCCCTTCTCTTAGATCTCATCTGAGTAGGGCTCATTGTGATGCTCAATATTCTTCAATATGGAACTTGGAACATGAATGCATTCATAGCTCTGAATGATTAAATAAGTGCATTCACTCAGACACTGAAAGAGGACCATGCATGGGCCAAAGAATGATGAGAGTGTGTCACAAATCAAGAGTTTTGATTAATCTAATTCTGTGTACTCGAGATCTACTACAAACAAAATTATAAATTAATCTGTCTTTCACTATTTCAGTCAATCACTTAGGCCCTAATTTGTCCTATTAGCAGGAATCAAGTGTCTCCCTCTTGAGGGCCTCTATTTCTCATTCAAAAAATATTCCTATGTCTCAGGGCTAGCTCAGTCCAAAGGTGCTGATGCTCAGTTCTGGTTTCAAGGCCAGGCACAGGGGGAACTGAAAACTTTTACTGGCCAACTGCAATCTCTGCACGTCCGTGGCACATGTATTGCAGACAAAGCTTCACGTGGCAAAGGTCCACAGATGCTTGTCCATGCAGTGGCAATGCCCTGAGTTTCTGCCCAGGCCAAGTAGTGCTCTGCTCCTGAACTCAGATATTCAGTCTCCAGCATCAGCCACGTGCTGTGCAGAAACCAGTCTACCCTCAGGTTCAGGGACCCCAGGCTAGGGGTTGACAGATGCATATCTATGCAGCAGGCAAGCAACAGAAATGAGTGGAGTGGACAGTATTTAAGAAAAATCAGCACACAGGCTTTATTTTTATTTAACTTTAATGTATTCAGGTTATGTATATGTGTGTAATATTGATTACATTTATAAAAATGCAAATTGAGACCTAGAAATATTTAATAATAAATCAAACAAATTTTTATAATTTTTTTCTTCTTTAATGTAAATCTGGAAATCTGACACCTTTTCTTCTGTACTAAAATGTCATCTAGTCTTCCATTTTGTGTTCAGAGCATGAAGAGAATACTTGCACTGTTAGAATTCTGATACTTCAATGTCATCATGTTTAGTTTTCAGTACTATTTTGCCCTACAATTCAATAAGATCAATTTATAGTGCTTCCTTTATTCCACTAAGATTAACTGAAAAAATTAAACAGCAGTGTTATTTCACTTTCATTAAGTTTGAAATATACTTTTTGGAGCTCAGTCTTCAAATCTACAATTTTGAGAAAGAAGTTCAGGCTATCACTTTTATTTCTGGAAAACTCATTCCAGAGTAGTTAAGTCAGCCAGATTATTCACTACAAAATGAATTTCTTAGTGGTAATTTTTTTAGAAATGAGTGAACTGATCTCACATTTGTTAACTACAGTGTATAGATACATAACTCATGGACACTCTTGAAAAGAAAGATTCCAAGTGTTTCAATGGTCTAGTTTTTGTGAGTCGGGATGGAGATTTTTCCTTGGATCATATGAACAAGTCAATTTCTTTCAACAATTCAAGAAACACTTCCCCACTCAAAACCACCTAAACTGATCCACCCAAACTCCACGAAATAGAGCAGAATACCGTACCTGTGCTTCAAGAGGGTCACTCAAGTCGTTGCACTACCAGCAGTTCAAGCCACAGAAGCATATCCAGTACTGGTGTTAATTACTACATCCCTGATGTTTTCCAATCCTAACCTTTTACTACAAAGCAATTGGTGGTGATTGATGTAATGAACAAGCATAAGTTCTATGTCCTGACAAGTGTTGCCTGACTAAGTTTCATAATAAATCTGACACTAACACCAACCAGATCACAGATCACAGCCTGTAACCATGTTGACTAATACTGACCAGTCTACGTTTGAACTATCACGACTATCCTGGCCCCCAAAATAAGTCATTTCCTGATAATTATGTCTGTCATAATGGTATCATATCCAAATGGTCTTCTAGACCATGAATCCTAATCAACTCCATGAAAAAATATGTATATATACTATATAGTGTATATAATATATATATATTAACATACTAACTTATCAGATACAGGAAAACACTAGAAATCATTTAACTTTCTTATATAACTTGTGCTGTAGATTCTTAGCCATAATTCTAAAACACCAAGCAACAGGATTTCTGGTTGCTTCTGTTTGGAATCTATCACGTCTGTTGCACTCAATAGATACTCTTTAATAAACTCGCCATCTATCGGTGGTTTTGATGCCCAGGCAAAATTTTCCTTTAATGTATAGTGGCATTTACTACAGTGTCATTTAATGTATTCGCATTAAAAAAAACACTTTTAAAATGCCTGTCCTCTTATTAGTTTAATGCTTTTCATCACACATCTTTTTTCATATTGGTCATAGTTATGACCATATTTTATTACATAACTTATATTCTTTTGACTCAGAAACACAACAACCTACTCAGGGTACCTTTCATTTCAGAAGATCAGTGAAAGGGAATTCAGTAGATCTGGTGTGGGACAGTGACCTAGGCAACTTTTAACTTCTCTGCATCTCAAGTTCCTCCTCCATAAATGATGGCTGGTGACTGGATAACCTATAAGGTCCTACCAATTCTAATATTCAAAATTTTTATGGCCCTGAGTCTTGTGGCCCCAGATGCCTCCTCTATCCTAGAGGCTAGCTGCTTGGAAGAGGGACTTTTCTCCAAGGAAAGTGAGCCTGTACTTCAAGTTATAATACTCACAGCAAAGCAGGAGAACTGTTATCAGTCCTAGCATTACCTAACCTTAAATGTGATCATTTGCAAAGCATTTTATTGGCTTTCACTTTGTGTCCACCTTCATATAAGATAAAGAAAAGGAAGAAGGAAGATAGGAGAAATGCAGGCGGGAGGGGATCAACCTTATGTGCCTACAGCAAAGTTAGGAGTATGCTAGGCTTTTTATATACAAGGTATCATTTGATCATCCCAATAAAACCATGCATGTGGGAGATGATATTATCCTCACTTTACAGATAAGGAAAAGAAGCTCAGAGAAGTTAAGTATTCTGGCCAAGGTGACACGGTTAGCAGCAGATCTAGGACTTGAGTAGCTTGGTGTGGCCCCAAAGCCCGTGTTGTATCTATCCATTATATACTGCATGATTCTTGGTTCCTGTGCAGAGCCTTCCTTGCTAGTGAGTTTTCTGGAGTCATCCATCTTCTAGGCAGTCCATGCTAAACAAGAATGCTCTCTTCCCTTATGCTCATTGGGCCTGGAGGCCATGGTCAACCTTGGATCGACTGGATGGGAGAGCAGAATGAGGAGAGACAAAGCCAGGATGAAGAGCCTGGTGTGGAGGTAAACAAGACCAGAAGCTGAAGGTCCAGGCAGAGTCCTGAGTCCAAGCTGGGTGAGTCTGTAGGAGGCAGGGTCAAGAAGAGGCTGGCAGTCAATGACCAACCAGGGGAGGCTGCAAGCCAGTCCAGGGCAGAAGCTCTGATTGTATTTGGGGGTTGTGGAACCTCGTGCCTCTACTCAAAAGCAGTGACTGTCAGAGAGTCAGATCCTTTTCAGAAGGAGATGGAAAAACTAACGAAGCAGTCAGACTGATTTTACACCATCTGACACCTCGTGCTGGCTGGCGTTGGCAGAGCATCAGTGGTTAGCTATAGTAAGAGGTAACCTCCTGATGGCATTTGGCATTTCCTTCCTCCCTTCCTTCCCTCCTCCCTCCCTCCCTCCCTCCTTCGCTTCCTTCCTTCCTTCCTCCCTCTCTCTCTCTGTGTGTCTCTCTCTTCCTTCCTTCCTTCCTTCCTTCTTCCCTCCCTCCTTCCCTTCCTCCTTTCCTTCCTTCTCCCTCCTCATGTTTATCATAAACACTGAAAAAAAAAAGATGGAGAAAGAAATGAAAAGAAACCAACAGAAGGAATTATAATGAAAAGCTACACTTGCCCACTCACCCTTCCCCATGCTTAGCCCTAGTTGTTGGAGGTCAATGCTTTCTGCTGTTAATTCTGGTGGTTACCAACCTGACTCTAAATAATTTGTATACTATTTCTTGGCTTATTAATTTAAGACATTGTCTAGTCACTCAAAGGATTTAACTCACCTTATCCCTCCCTTCTCCTCTTCTCAATTTTTGACAATTCTTTCTACTATTTCATTCCTTTGTATCTTTGAATAATAATGTAAACACCTGTTTTCATATTCTATCAACTTTAGAAAGTTTTTTCCCAGTTTTATTGAGACATAATAGACAAATAACGTTGTGTAAATTTAAGATGTACAATATGATGATTTGGTTTATGTATATATTATGAAATATTGACCACAATAAGGTTAGTTAACACATCCATCACCTCATATACTTATTTTTTTGTGTGTGGTGAGAACAACTTTCAAGTATACAACACAGTATTGTTAACTATAATCACCATGCTGTACATTAGATCCCCATAACTTATTTATCTTAAAATTGAAAGTTTGTACACTTGGACCAACATCTAGCCATTTTCCCAACCCACCAACCCCTGGCAAACACCATTCACCATTCTACTCTCTGTTCCTATGAATTTGGCTTTTTTTTTTTTTGGATTCCACATATAAGTGATACCATATAGTATTTATCTTTCTCTGTCTGACTTATTTCACTTTACGCAATGTCCTCAAAGTTCATCCATGTTGTTGCAAATGACAGAATTTCCTTCTCTTATGGCTGAACAATATTGCATTTTATACACACACACACACACACACACATATATATATACACACACACCACATCTTTATCCATTTATCTGTCAATGGACACTTTGGCTATTTCCCTGTCTTGGCTATTATGAATAATGCTGCAATGAACACAGAGTTCAGGTATCTCTTTGAGATAGTGATTTTGTTTCTTTTAGATAAATACCCAGTAGTGGGATTGCCGGATCATATGGTGGTTCTATTTTTAATTTTTTGAGGAGCCTCCATACTATTTTCCAATGGCTGTACCGATTTACATAGAAAGTGCCTCTTGATTCCCAGCTAAATTAGATTAAGATATGAGTGCTCCAGCCCTCTCTTTCCCATATCCTTCTCATTTTCTGACATCTGGAGTTTGTTTTTATATTGTCAAGGTTGGTCATATTACATTTTTTTCTGTAACCATATTTAAGTCTTCTGTGTTCTATTAGGCTGATTCTCAAGGTTGGAACCCAATAAACTTTATGTTAATATAAACTGAAATTATTAGTACATACATTAATCAGTTCTTTCCATAAATATTGAGACAGGCACTGAGCTAGAATTATACTATGGGCCCAATGTCATGAAGCATATGCTGTGCCCTCAGGGTAAATGGATCCCAATCATTACACTCCATTGATGTCCCAATACCATGCCACTGTTTGGTGGAGCTTGTTGATGGGCAGGCTTCACTTTGGTGTGAGCAGAAAGAAGAGTCTGGCTAGAAAGTTCTCAAAGTCAAAAGTGTGTGGTGGGAGGGGGTTGGCTACATAGGGGTCTAAATGCCCTAATTCTCAGAAAGAGCCTTCATCGTCTGTAGAGAAGGGAGCTCTGATTTTTGCCTGGAGTTTAGCTGCCAAGACTCCAAACTTAGGGATGGGTGAGGAGAGTGTGGGGCGCCACCAACTGGCCGGTTCATCTGCAGACAGTTGGAATTATCTCTATAACCTCTACCCTCACCACCATTCTGGAATATGGCTTCCTTGGTCTGATTATCCATCAAAAGGATTTTATTTTCTTTACTTCTTCTGAAAATGTGTTGGGATCTCTCTTCCATTGTCTCCTCTAATTACTTTGACTGTTATGAGTTTATTCCCACATTTTTATTTTACTGAGGTCTCTGTAAGGAGGAGTAAACCATGGTCATATGTGTATTTTATTTCATTCCCGATTGTAACATAGTTCAGCTTTTTTATAAAGAAAAATTTCAAACAATGAAGAAAATTATAAAAAGCAAAGGAAAAATCCATATAATCCTGCAACTTGGAGATAACCACTGTTAATATCTTGATGAAAATCCTTCCTGAATCTACCAGCTTTTCTGGCTCTGTGTGAAGTTTTGAGAAGGCGTTTGCCTGTAATTTTATCTCTGAGTCTTCACTTCTCGGGGAGCCATTAAGCCAAAGGTGGGAACAAATAGTCAAATGGGATGCTCCTCGCTTTCCGTGTTACAGCCACGATCCAGGGCTTTACTGAAAGAGGAAGAAGTCTGGGTAAGTGATTTTTCTCCCAGGATTGTCCCTCCTTCTCTACTTTAACTGCTTCTGACTTGTGGAGCATCTTATGGTGGAGACGTTGCATGCCCTAAGCATTCTGGGTCCCTTTGCAGACACGGGCTTTCTAGAGCAGGCTCTTCTGGATTCTTCTTTCTCTGGCTCGGAGTGTGGGCATATGACATATCCGATGGTTTGGTATATTAAATTCGCATTTCACAGTTGGATCAGGTCCCAAGTATTCTTATGATTTGAAAAGAACCATTGCCTGCTAGTCTCCTTTTAGTGGTGAATGGGCCTTCTCTCTGAATGCACAGGTCCTGGGGTGGAAGGGAGAGGGCGTGAAACAGTCGGTCAAGATTCATGAAGCTGAGAGAGACATGCTCAGGGGATAGCTGTCCTTGCCACCCTGCTTCCCTTGGGGAACAAGCTCTTTCTCTCTCTCCTATTTTGCTAGAGTTGTGTTTGTTCGCTTGTTTGTTTTGGACGTGAATTAGAAAAGAGGCAAGTTGGACTCTTCTCCAATTGATTGCTGCACCAGCCGGAGGGAGCAGGAACTAACTTTTCCTTCTGCTGCGTGAGGTGACTGGGTCAGAGACGAGAGAACTCTCCACGGGCGCGGGCCTGGCAGATCCAGCCACTCTGCTCTTCACACGAGGGGTCCACGCGGCACCCACGCAAAGGCCTCAGATGGCTCTGTGCTTCTCTGGGCCATCAGTCAACTCACCGAGTCTGGACTTTGCTTCCACCTTGGCCCAAGCTCCTGGCAGAGAAGAGGCTGCGGAGTGGGGAGGGCCTCAATCTCTCAGACACAGACAGGCTTAAAGGAACAAAACCATCACGTTTCCTCTCTGAGGAGGACTTTGAAACTTTCCTTACATGTTTATTCTTTTCTCCTTCATCTCATCGCGAGATGCTTTAGACAAACTGCCAGCAGGATGCTGAGGCCCTGTGCCCAGGCAATGAGAGGGCAGGATTCTGCCCGAGGAGGACAGCTTGGAAAACGCGCTCTGTGAGGCCAGGCCTCATTCTCTCACAAGTGCTTGTCGACTGTCACAAGGATCAGGAGACCGAAATCTCTCACCTTCCTGGAAACACAGACCATTGGAGTATTTGCTGAAACTTTGATCAAATCATACTTTTTTTTTGAGTTATAGTTCTTGTGGAGATGGACCATTTTGTGGTTATTTTAGAAGTGAATCTCTCTATACAAAATGCGCCTATTCTGTCCTTGTGGCCAAAAATTCTGTAGCTATAGCCTGGCAATGAACGCTTTCCAACATTTTTTTTTTTTTTTTTAGAATGCATCAGATGGCTGAACTGAGACATCAAACATGGAAATAGGAACACAAAAATAGAAAAGTCACCTTGCCAAGCTCTCCACTCCCAGGAGAGAACTGGTAATAAAACAAGGGCCCCAAGAGAACAACTACCTATCCTTCTAGACTAAACTCCCTTCTTTTATTCAGCAAAGTCTTCTTGGACCCTGCGAGGCAGAATTGAACTTGCCGGTCTTGGTGTTAAATAGTATATTTCTTATTACGTCATTTTGCAATTACTTATTTACGTCCTTCTTCCCTATTAGAATTTAAGCCCCTTGAGGGTAGGGATTCTTATCTATTTTTGTGTCTCTATCACTGAGTACAGCACCTTATGCATATAAGCTAAAAGAAAAGTATAATAAGTGAATGAATAAACAAATGAATGGCATATAGATCACAGACTTTTCTTCCTGGTTCACAAGTCCAAAGGGTGTTGCCCTGTTGAAGCATGTTTTTCAGGCCATCAGTAATAACAAAGTAATAGCTAAAATTTATTGAGCACTTACTGTGTGCCAGGGACCATGCTAAGCACTTTATGCATAGTATGTCGTTTAACCTGGTCCCCTCCCCTAGGTTCACATATATTGTTACATGATTTCAGAGTGTCCTATACTTCCCCATTGTGCTATCCGTCACAATTACAAATAATTGTTCACGCTCTGTCTTTCCTTGGATTAAAAGCCCCTGAGGGCAGAAATGTTCTCTTTTCTTATATGATGCTGAATATGTGCCATGTATACATGCTGAATTAATTTTTGTTACTGTACAAATTTGTGTTACTTACAAATCCCTGTTAGGTGTTATTGTAAGTATTCTCCAGTATAACTGTTGCAATCCTGAGTGTCTCTGTTCCTTTCCATTCCTCAGACAGAACACAAAGGAAACACGCAAATTTTCCTCCTGGTAGCTGAACACATGGTGACCTCTATTATCACCGTTAGGTTACTCGATACCTCAAACCTTGGAAGAGACGCCTCCCACTCCCTGACTGTTTATCCTTTCAGTCGCCCTCGACACACCTGTGCTGCTGTCTTCACCCACATGACATTCCTTCCAGGCATTGCCACTGTTGTTTTGGGACCCCAGGTACCAACAGAACCAGAATGAAATGGGCACATCCAGGGACAAGACAGGGCAGGGCAGGGTTCAGTGCAGAAAGTGCGAGAGTCCAATGTTGACACCACCACTCCCACCAGTCTCAGGTGTGTGCCCAGCTTAGAGAGCTTAAGGCACCTCCACTTCCCTGGGAGGAATGAGCCGGGTCTCCATTTCTACCAATCAGAGGGGTTTCCCCTTTCCCCCAGCTAGAGTCCGTCCCCAGCCAATTTTCCCCACTGATTACCACACCCAATGGTTCCGCTCTAACAGGATTTTCTGCACTGTGTCTAGAGGTTTGTTCTGCTCATTGGGGCTCCTTACTATCATCATAGATCCCAACTTCTTCTTACTGCTCTATTTCCAAGTGCAGTCATCTCGTGGTCTATTCCTAAGGCCAGGAAAGAGTTGAGTAATTTCCACAAAGTGAGCTAAGAACATTCCTGCTGTACCAGGGCGCTGAACCAAGTTTCTGAAAATGGGATGCTCATTGGATACCATTTTCCCTTTCACCTTCATGGATTCCAGAAATGCAGATTACCTCCGCAGATCCTGGCCAGACACTCTACCGACCTCTAGATCAGGGATCTAACCATTTCAGAAAGAAATTGGCCGAGAGTGGCAGAAGTGTGATTTCAGCTGGCACTGGCAGTGTCTGGTATTTTAGGCTTGTCACTGGGATCACGTTAGAGGAACAGTAGCTACTCATAGTTTCCATTATAATAATAAACTGCAGTTGCCTATTTAAAGCACCCAGACATTTATTTTAAAGCTCGAGAGGCGGCATTGACAGTGGAAACAAACTGGACTAGGATCTGGGAGTCTTGGTCACCCACTGAGTGATCTTATAAGAGTCACTCAATCTTCTTGGATTCAGTTTTCTCATCTGTAACGTGAGGGGGTTGATGGGATGGAGGTGTCAGCTCACGCTATGGTGGTAATCATTTTGTAATGGATAAATGTATTAAGTTAACATGCTGTGCACCTTAAACTTACACAGTGTTATATGTCAATTATATCTCAATAAAGCTGGAAAAGAATGAGAGAGTTGACTGGTTCATCTCTGAGTTTCCTCTCAGAACAAATGCATGGTTCTTTGAAGGTCTTTTATTTCTCTAGTGAGAGTCACTTTAATCTATAGCAAGCCACCTGCCTGTTGCCTGCCCCTCTCTCCCGTCCTGTCCCTCAACATTGTAAAGTACTTCTTCAGTCCCATGAACCTAGACCTGAGCCAGACCCCAGATCTTGCACCTCAGAAGATGGGTTTCCTTTTCTGAGCCACACTCTGGAAAGGGCCATCACAACCAGTTTCCAGTGTTGCTGAAACTATCTTGTTATTCTGAGTCATAATATACAGCTTTATGTCAATATAGGATGACAGCTCCAAATGAAAAATAAACCAGGTGTTTTGTGAGAGATCATCTTTTGTATTTATACAAGATATTCTACACTTAAAAAAAAAACTTCGTTTCTTAATTTTGAAAGGAACTCATTCTCTTACATAAAATTTAGAAAATTACTATAAGCTTAGAGAAGAGGGTAAAATTATTCTTAATCCTATAATTCTACCCCTTCCCATAGAATTTCTCTATGCATTTTGGTGTATTCTCTACTTTCTATGCAATGTTTTACATTGTTGAGATCATGCTATTTATATTATCCCATTCTTTCCCCCCCCCCACTTAAGATTATATAATTAGCATTTCCTCATGTCAGTGAAGTCATTTATAAACAATATTTTAATGGCTTCATAATATTCTATGTTGTGGGCATTGCCGTGAGGTTGATCAGTTGGGTTGTTTCTAGTTTTATTATTAGTACTTTTAAAATTTTTATAAGTGATGCTGAGATGAACATTCATGTCCATATATCTCTGTGAATTTCAGATTATTTCCTTGAAATGCAGTCCTAGAAATGAGTTACTAAATAAAAGAGTATGAACAATTTTAAGACTCTCGATACTGTTTTGGTCTTAATTTTTCAAGCACATTTTATGATTTAATATCACCATTTTTTTCTCTTAAAGGGTATATCCACCTTAATCATGAGAAAACTTCAAGTTTTCTAATACTTTTCCTGAAGCAACACCTGGCCAAACTTCCTCCAATAAATATCAGAATGCAGATCTTTGTCAGGAATTGTCAATCGGCTTCAAGAATACCTGCCTGACCCCAGGCCTCTCCCAGGCCCTTGGGATTCTTATTTTCAACATCACTGTGAGAAGTGGAATTGTAAAGGAAGCCAAGAGAATGGCTCTTGACTGTAAGGATAGAGAATGAGTAAATGCAAAACATCCTGAGCTGTGTTTATCAGAACCCCTATTCAATGTGCTGCCCTTGAAACACATTAAAATATAATAGGAAATTGCTAGGACAAGCTGTGTGACTTTGGGTGAGCGCCACAGCCTGGCTGCACTCAAGTCTCTTCTCATGTAAGGAGAGGAGAATGAACCCAGGGATTTATAAGGTCTCTGCAACGCAGCGTCAGATGATTCGGTACTCCCTCCCTGCAGCCTGCGGATTATGAGCTAACGTCCTCAGGGTACTTTGAAACAGTTTTGAGTTTGAGGTTTTCTCTGAAATGGTGATTGTTAGAAATGCCCATCTTGCGGGTGCAGGGTGTTGCAGAATTGAGTATAGGTTAAGAGTTTGGAATCAGACAGACGTGGGTTTGAACTGAAGCTCTGCTAATCATCAGCATGTGTGTCCTTAGGTCAATTACTTAAATGCATTGGTTTCTTCAACTGTCAAAGGGCTGATAACAGAGCCTCTTTCATGGGGCAGTTGGGGATCAGGTAGATAAGGCATGTGACTGGCACACAGAAAGTTCTTGAGAACTCTCGCTGTGAGAACCGCTAAGTTTGGTGTACCAGAATGAGCTTTATTCCCGGTACAGTAGGGGAAACTGAGGTTCGGGAAGCTGCCTCTTGATGGAAATGACACAGCAGGTTAGTAATGAAATCACAAATCACCTGTGGTTTACTTATCCCAGTTTACTCCTTCATCACCACATAATTCAGGAAATAGCTGAAGGAAGACAAAGATTCCTAATGGAAGTTTAGGCGAAGATATCGTTGCTTTCCTAACCACGGTCCAGAGCCAACTGCCAGTATTATGTGTGTGTAATCATATTTTATCCAAGTAAGTGGGAAAGGCATGATTAGGTGCCACTGTCTAGTAAGGACGAGGTCTACACTCTTCTCCCTGGTGTTCAAGATCTCTCTTAGCTTGGCTTCAGTCTATTTTTCCCTCCTCACCTTCTGTTCCAGCCCCTCAGGGGCCCCAGGTTTCAACTAAAATCCCCAGCACATCATTCTCCTAACGCAGGGATTCCACCACAGCTCTGCTGGAGCTGCTGCCTCCTACAAGACTTTACCCCTGTGCCACCTGGCAGCTTCCCCCCATCCTTCAAAGCCCAGTCCAAATGTCAGTCCTTTCCGGGTGAAGCCTTCTCCTCTTTCCCAAACATATTCATCGCTCTTGGCCCTGGCTGAGTTACCAGGACACCCTTGTTTATCCCCATGTTACATAATGTGACCTATGTGATTTAGTTCTGGGACACGTGGGTGCAGGAGGTCCTCCTTATCTGGCAACTCCAGCATAACCTAGAGTGGGTCCAATCTTCCCAAAGCTGGGCAAGGTTTGCTTCTGCCAGGCCTCAGAACCCCAGAGAATCTGAACCTTCACACAAATGTGTGATTATTTTTCTAAGGAGGGAGTGAGAAGGAAAATGTTCTCTCTAATATTTTTTGTTCTATTCAGCAGCAAAAGCAAATAAGAAATGAATATCTTAAAGAGATCATCATGCCACAATCATTATTTATGTTTTTCTCCCACTGTTACAAGGAGAATCCTTTTTTTTTTTTTTTTTCATCTTTGGAACCTGAATGTCTAGGCAAGGCGTATTAGTATATGCATGGCGGCTGCTCTGTGATTCGCTGAAGGTTCTGACAATGAGTCACTCACTTACTGAATGATCGTTACTGGATCCAGTAATGGCTGGGTGCTCAGGAGACACACCTGCCTTTTCAGCTGAACTCAGATCCAGCCATAACTCTTAGCCCTTTCAACTCCAGAGATGATCACCTTATGCGGTTGTCCCACAGAGGTCTCTGCAGTTCTTTGCACCTGCATTCTACCCTCTTCCCCCCTGTGTCCCTCTCACTTTAAGGTCCTGCTCTCTCCTTTATGCCCTTCTGAGCTCCACCACACTTAGACAGATCCCTCTCCCTTCCTGAAGCCTTCCGGCCACACGTACGCTCTCAAATACACAGTTTCTTCTCTCTTCCTCTAGTGGGTTTGTGTTTGCACGTCTTATCTCCTCTATATGACTCTAAGCTCCTGCACAAGGGGTTCTCATCTTCTTTTAAGCTCTTCAGAGTACTTAGCAGATTGCTAGGTACACAACGGGCTCTTAATAAATAATTCATTCATTGGGACGGACATTCTTCACGTTCCAACAGATGGAACTGGGATCCTCTAATCTTGCTACTCAAAGTGTGGTCTGGACCAGCTGCATTGGCATCTTCTGGCAGCTTGGTAGAAGTGAAGAATTGCAGGGCTGCCCCAGATCTACTGACTCAGAATCTGCATTTTAACAAGCTCCCCAAGGGATCTGTGTGCTAGAGAAGCACTGCACTAAATGACACCATTGCCCAACTCTGCATCTTTGCTTGCTCACTTGGTTCACTGTTTTTGCTCCCCATATACCTGGCTCTTCCCACATCCCCCCACCCCCTCTGCTTCCCCTCTGTAGTGCTTCACTTTAACCATTTTCTCTCCAATATCCTCAATTCTCTTATTCCTCTAGTCTCTCTATTCCTGTCTACAGAATGCCAGCAATTCACTCTCTCCAGTCTTTTCTTGTTCTTTGAGCCCCTGGCACCTACCACACTACTGAAACATAGCAGGGCCTCCTGTTTTGTTGACTCAATACACGCCTTGCTTGCTCATCAAATAGCTATGTGAGAGGTATTCAGCAAGAAATCTGAACTCAATCTTCTCTTGAATGGGTTATAGCTCTTTTTACCATTTCTGTTTATCAGCTCACTCCTAACCGAACAGAAGTTAGGAATTCACTGGCCAGCCAAAAACGTGGGGTGGCAGTGAAATCTGTGCTCTTCATTTATAGATCCAGCTGCTAAAAAGAATTTGAGAACTGAGCAGTTTTCATTAGTTTTCCTAAACCTTTAACTCGAAGAAAAGTGTGCCTCACTTTAAGACAACCAAACACAGAAAATCATACTTAGAAGAAGGAATGCCAGGGTTTGCTTTAAATAATAATTCTTCTACTTAAAAAGACTTCAAAAGGTCTTTACACTAGTAATCTTTAAAGTGACTTGAAAAATTATGTTTGTTCACATCTTGATAAGAGCACAGGTGTCTTGAAATGCAGGGGAGATTTATCTTCAGTTTCAGTTGCTGTATTTTATACAGAATCTGGGAAAAAGCAGGTTTGGGGTCTGCATTACAAAGCAAATTACCTCCATTCCCCACCCCCGTATTTCGTAGCAGGAACTAACCAGTTAAGTCCTGCTGCTGAAGATCTACTACCTTTTGACTTGCATTTCCTACTTGAGGCTGGATTTACAATGATAATTTTCTTTAGACATTTTAAAAAGTGACTGTTCCTTTAAAAAAGAGATATCTCAGACAGAGCCTTTCTTAATGCCAAGGGCCGACAATAATTGGGTCATTTGATTTCTCTTAATTTTTCTTCAGTCTCTGATTGCTTGCGCAATAACTTTCTTCCTCAATCAATTAGTCTAACAATTCACATCAATATTTTATTTTTAATGGTTGACTACTCATTTCATTAAAAATGTAAGTGCATTAGCTCAATGTAAAATGATTCCATTGGGATGGACTTATTTAAATATTCATAACATAAAAATTAATAAATCTGAGCACAGTGTTTGCATTTTAAAAAGTCGGGCTGTTGTCAGATGTATTTGGTCGTAGATGAGATTCACTGAACTGAAAACCTTGAGCATCATCTTTTTATTGATGCTTCTCTGCAATAAACTAATGTGACAGAAATGCCACGAGGACAGTATTACTACCCAATAGCTCACTGCTTCCCTCAGCTTCATCCATTTATAACTAGCTTCCCCTTCCTTTCTATCTTTCATGCTACCTTCCACTCCTATCACCCGGATTCTGACCACTAAATCAGCCTGTCCAAAATCAAAGTTAAATACTGGGTGTGCATAATATTTATTTCTGTTTTGTTCAGTCTTTCTACACCCCCCCCCCCCAATTAGGCCAATGAATCATAATAGTGTACAGCAACAGCTCTAGGGAAAACTGTTTCCATTGGGCTTCCTCCCACTTGGAGGAAGAGGCATCCACTTCACAGGGGGTAAAGGCTGTTTGTTATATGTTGGTTCATGAGCATACATAGCCTTAGAATCAGCAAATGTGACAGATCTATACATTGGGTTAGGAGGTGGAAGAATCCAACTAGTATAGGGTGTAGGGGAGGAAGACAATTCTTCTACCCTCTAGGTCCTTCTGGCTGGCCTAAGAGTTAAATTGACATGAGACAGAATGACAGGGGAAAATCAAACGAACCTTTATAACATGTATACATGGGAGAAACCCAGGAAAGCTGAGTAACTCACCAGAATGGCGGAAGCAGCCACCTTAAATACCATTTTCAGCTAAAGACAAAGGAGGATGTTGGGGGTAGTGGTTTGGGGCTTCAAAGGGGAGGAAGGCAATTTACATGGGGATGGTAATGTAAATATTTGTTAAACAAGTGTTCGCTGGGCTGTCTGTAGACAATGTTATCTTATGGTATTAGCTCCTTCCTGGAACAGGCCTTCTATCTTAAATTCTTTAGGCAGTTAGGGGGATGGTCAAAGTTTCTTTCAGTCTTTTGTTCTCAAAAATAATCAAGGCAAAGAGACACATTTTGGGGTGGCCAATTTTTTCTTCTTTTTTTTTTTGAGGAAGACCAGCCCTGAGCTAACATCTGTTGCCAATCTCTTCTTTTTGCTGAGGAAGACTGGCCCTGCGCTAACAACATCTGTGCCCATCTTCCTCTACTTTACATGGGATGCCACCACAGCATGGCTGACAAGCAGTGCGTCCGCCGGCACCCGGGATCCGAACCCACGAACCCTGGGCTGCCAGAGTGTGAACTAAACCTTTGCATCACCGGACCGGCCCCTTGGGGTGGCCAATTTTGATCCCCCATAAGGCCCTCTCTGATAAGCTACCAAAGGCTTGAGAATGCCATTTACATCATTCACAAAAATTACCTTGAAAAGCATTAAAGACTTAAATGTAAGACCTGAAACCATGAAACTCGTAGAAGAAAACATAAGAAAAAAGCTCCTTGACATAGGTCTTGGCAACCTATGTTTGGATGTGATACCAAAAGCCTAGGCAACAAAAGCAAAAATAAGCAAATGGGACTACATCAAACTAAAAAGCCCCTGTACAGCAAAGGAAACTATCAACAAAATGAAAAGGCAACATCTGGAATGGGAAAAAACATTTTCAAACCATATACCTGGTAAGGGGTTAATATTTAAAATATATAAGGAATGCAGACAACTCAATAGCAAAAAACAAATAATCCTATTAAAAATGGGCAAAGGACCTGAATAGACATTTTTCCAAAGAAGACATCCAAATGGCCAACAAGTACATGAAAAGGTGCTCAACATCACTAATTATCAGGGAAATGCAAATCAAAACCACAATGAGATATCACCTCACACCTGTCAGGGTGGCTATTGTCTAAAAGACAAGAGATAACAAATGTTGGTGAGGATGTGAAGAAAAGGGAACCCTTGTGCACTGTTGGTGGGAATGTAAATTGGTGCAGCCATTACGGAAAACAGTATGGAGCTTCCTCAAAATATTAAAAATGGAACTACCATATGATCTGGCAATCTCTGTCTGGGTATATATCTGAAGGAAACAAAATCACTATCTTGAAGAGATATCTGCACCCCCATGTTCACTGCAGCTTAGGAAACAACCTTAGGAAACACAATTCGGAAACAACCTAAGTGTCCATCTATGGATGAATGGATAAAGAAATGTGGTATATACATTACAATGGAATATTATTCAGCCATGGAAAAGAAGGAAATCTGCCATTTGTGACAATATGGATGAAACTTGAGGGCATTACGCTAAGTGAAATAAGTCAGAGAAAGACAAACACTGTATGCTCTCACTTGTACGTGGAATCTAAAATAAAAAGTTGAACCCATAGAATCAGAGAGCAGAATGGTGGCCGTCAGGAGCTGGGGGGGCGGGGGAGGTTCAGGGAAATGGGGAGATGTCAGTCCAAGAATACAAACTTCCAGTGTAAGATGAACAGCTCCTGAGGCACAATGGATGGCATAGTGACTATAGTTAATAATACTGCATTGTATACTTGAAATTTGCTAAGAGAGTAGATCTTAAGTGATCTCAGCACAAAAGAAAGGTAACCATGTGAGGTGATGGATGTGTTCACTTGATTGTGGTGATCATTTCACAATATACATCAGATCATCACATTGTATACTTGAAATATATGCAGTTATATCTGTCAAATGTACTTCAATAAAATGAAAAAAAAAAAAGGAGGTGGAGGAATCCCACCAGTGCCAGGCATCTCTGATAAGCTACCAAAGGTTTGAAAATGCCACTCAGAAATAAGGCCACTGGGCTAGGCAAGGCCTGCCCTCCCCCAAGAACCCCCACAACCTGGCTTGGGATTACTGTTTTCTCATATTCGGCCCCAAATCACTACTGTTAGCAAAGTTTGTCTGGATTAGGCAGAAAAGGCTCTGCTACAAATATGAATAGGCCACCTGGAAGGATGGATCTGAGGGGGGGTGACATTTTGCAGCCTCCTATAGGTTCTACCCTTGCTAGTCTGGGTAATGTTTGTGAACTGGGTTATTGGGGAACATGGAATTTGGAGTCAGGAGACCAAAGTTCTAACCCTTATCTATCAAATCTCGAAGTTCTCTTCTAGTTCTAAAATTTTGTATAAAAAGGGTAACTCTTTGAAAGAGGAAACGCGATGCTGGATTGGAAAATAGGCGGCACAAAAGAGACCCCATCCTACCCCATAGGGACTCAGGTCACAGTCCTTCATCTGGAGCCCACAGAGCGCCTCAGAATCCTTCTCTATCCACCCCTTTGGGCAGCCTCTGCAAAATACTCATAATCGGCCCATGAGCTAAAACTTATTTGCCGTCCCTGAAGGTGAATGATTGACAGAGGAGAAAAAATTCATTTCCACTTGGGCAGGGCAGGCAGAGCACAGCGGTAACAGCCTTCCGGCACCAGGGCCTCCACAAGGCATCTGACTTTGGAGGTCAAACCCCAGGTTTGAGGCTGAAAAGAAAGTGAAGCCATCAGAACAGCAACGACAAGATCCCCAAGTTTGTTAGAAATGGTCCCTGCAACACACAGACATTTCTGTGTTTCTTTCTCAGAGACGTGGAGTTGTGTTTGTGATTCCGGTCATCCTTTATAAATTAAATTCTTTTTCTGGACCCAGTAAGGAAAGAAAATACTCAAATCCAATACTGTATTTATTTGATTTTACTGAAACTTATAAAATTCAGTTGTTCTATTATAAATGAGGCACATGTGGAATCCATACATAGAGCAGAGAGACAGATGGTGTATAGTCTCTCCCTGCATATGTACACAGAGGCCATGAATGCATAAGGTATACAAAGACTCGAATGTTTAGAGATGGTGTGTATATTACATACAGCTGAAAAATCCTGGAGTCATCTACTCTGGAGTTTTTCATAGTGTGGTCTACAAACCACGTGCATTAGAGCCTCCTGGGGTGTCTGTTAAAATTCAGAATGGTGCCCCCACTTCAGACCTCCTGAATCAGTCTCCTCCATCCCTCTCCCAAGATGGATTCTGGGTTGGTGATGTATTACTGGTCGGCAGGGAGCCACTTGAAGCAACAAATATTGTCTGTGACTCTGGGGATGCTGTATTTCATAGGCAAGTGTAAACATATTTTAGAGTTATCAGTGATTTTAACATTCTATTTATCCCTCCCTTCCTCTATCAGCTAATTGTAGCTTTAATTAAGTTTGTGTTGCTTTTCTTCATTTGTCCTTCCTTCCGGGTTTGTAGCACATTATGCCTAGCTATGATGAAGCTTCTAGAATCATCCATTGTTACACCTGGACTTGCTTCTTCCCATTAAATCATTATGACCTCTTTGCAGTTTTCTGGCTGTGCCCTTGACACAATTAAAAGCTCTTGATTTTCTGAAATCCAATAATTAAATGGGCAGAATGAGCAACAGTAAAAATGAACAGCAACGCTGCCTATTCATACCCTTCTCCTTTCACCTGGAGGCAGCCTGCAAATTTAAACTAAAACGATTAAGCAGGGATACAGTGGATCTCTTCATCATTACAGAAAAGCAGGCTCCTTGGAGGAGTGAATTGTGGCATCTATTTAGTTGCATTAAAATCACTACCTAAAAGGTATAGGTAGTAATTAAGTATACACCATAAGTGACAGGAACTGAAGGGAGAATTTCAGAAGTTAAATATACTCAAGGTCTCAACTTGACCAGGGCTCCGAGCACAGAGCCTTACTTTGTAGATTCCAGTGATGGCTGTATGTGATAAAGGACTGAAAGGTCGGAGAACCTTTCAGCATCAGTTCAGGACCAAAGGGTGGAAGGTCGCTATCCCCTGAGGAATGACCTGGGTCATCCTGCACAATCAGGGTGGGCTGACAGCCTGCACACGAAATAGTCGGCAGCCGCGGGATTCAAAATGCAAAGCCAAGCTCCTGAAAATGCTGATTGCCCAATGCGTTGTGGGGCGGAGAGCGATTTTCTCCCCGAGAGCTCATTTTCCCTTAACATGGGAATCCTCTGCGCTGTCCTTTGGGAAAAGAGCTGTTGTCAAAATTTCTGCTAAGGGAAGAATCTTGCAGATTATATGATGCTACAAATTGTTACATGACACCCTCGCGTAAGAATTTATCGCAGCTCTTCTGCAGGATTAGGGAGTTAGAGTCACAGGATAACGTGTGGTGGGGGCTGCGAGAGAGCCGTGCAGCTGGAGATGCCGAGGCCTCTGCCTTCCCAGGACTGCCTTGGTAGATAGTGAAAAGATTTGATTAGGTTGCAAGCCCTGCTTTGAGCTGAGTGGATGGCAGACGTGGAAAAAGGGGCCGGTGGACCTAGCGTACCTGGGAAAGAAACAAGGAGATCGTAAGCCCCCCATGTGGGGCAAGATAATAGTTTTTAAGCACTTTCCATGTGCCTGTTACTGTGCATAACAGTTTTTTAAAACTACTACTACTAATTATAATAATAACATATAAGCACCTAATATCATCTGGCATCATCCCCGTAAGAAGCCCATGGGGTTCCCATGATAACCTCTATTATACGAATAAGGAAACCGCAGGTTAGGGAATTAAGTCTCTTGGTCAAGGTCACGTGGTCTGATTCCAAAGGACCCTGCTCTTCCGTTCTATGAGCCTTACATTTGCATGATGCAGTGAGGACTCACAATAGCTCTGCGTGGTGGTTTTACCCCCCTCTATGTTATAGATAGGATATAGAGGCCAAAGCGATAGCTCTAGGACCCAGGTCCAGGTCTGTCTTATGCTGAAGCCTGCTCCTCAGTAGGTAAGAATGGTTAGGCTGGGGAGGGCGACCTTCAGGGTGACAGTGAACACTGGCTGAGACCTGTGTGGGTCAGACTTTGATATAGGGCCTTGCTGATGCCTCCTTAGTCTGGAGCTAACATCGCCCAAAGCCGCGTGCAGCTCTGTAGACAGGACTCTCTCACCTTAAGGCAGAGTATACATTTAGAGAAAACAGAATGGAGTGACAAAATGCATGACTCAGACAATAGTGGGTGGTCAGGAAGGGCAGAAGAAATCAGTGTGAGCCCCAATGGTTGGGGAAATTCTCCTGGAGGAAGGGATTTGAGATGCATAGAAAATATGGCGGAATTTGGAGACGCAAAAATTATTTAATGTGCATCTTTTTATCCAATACCTCCAAATGTTCTCAATGTGCTAGACATGCTGGAGGAGGCTGAAGAAATTTGAAACACATTTTCTGGTCTTAAATGGCTTGGAGTCTAGTTGGTGAAATAGAACATACAGGAAGTGACAGTGATCAATACTAGCCAATATCCAATTAAGGGCTAAATTATGTTCCATTATCTCTAAGCACGAAAGAATTTCAGAGCATGAGAGATCGGTAAGGGGGAGAATGGTCAGAAAAGGTTTCCAGCAGGAGGTGGGACTTGAGCTGCACCTCAGAGGAAGCAGAGGTCGGATGGAGGGTATAACATCAGTAAATGCACGGATGGGGAGGAAACATTGTGTGTTCATGGGTTGGTGAGCAGTGGGGACGCCGGGGATGCTGGCAAGCCTCAGTAGCATCCTCCATATTTGGGGGCTGGGATAAGCTGGGTCCCTCAAAGCTACCCAAATAATTTGAATTCAGTTTGCTACCCTGTGAGTTAAACTATAAAACTTGCTCACAGTGGATCAAAGCAAGAGGTGCAAAATCATCTCAGAGAGACTGCCTCCAGCCCTGCAGCACTCAGTAATAACAGGGACTTAGAAATATTGTTTCTCCGTCTCCGAGGAAAGAATATGGCCATCAGAAAAAGGGATCGTCGACCACAGAGCTAGAACCACTATGCCCGCCTCAGCATTATCCAGGGAGAATGTGTCCCAACCCAGATTGTCCACCTAAGTGGCTGGTATATTTCTCATTTTTAATTACTGCAGCCTCTGTGCGCATGGCTTAGGTGGGTCCTTCAATGAGAGAGGCCTCTATTCCCCTCACAAATGAGGTGGCCAAGCCTCTGAAACTGATGATGAAGCCCAGACTGTGGCAAAACTGCCCCATGAGGCCACTCCATGGGGATGTGCTGGTCAGCCACCTGGCTCACCCGCATGACCACAGGGCTGTTGCATATGCCTCTCTGGTTGGGCACAACACCAAGGGTGTTCTCACTCACATCCCTGCACAAGTGTACCTGGCAACCCTGTGGGACCCCATAAATGACCTTCCATTTAAACTTCAATAAATGTATCCTGAGGGCCCTCAGCAATTCTCGGTGCTGGAGAGCTTGGAGGGCTAATCAGATCCCCTTTCTCGGTCCCCTTGGGCTCTGGCAGCTGAAGGAGTATAGTCACTGGCATCAGGAACCACATAGAACAGGGAGTGAATTCCCCTCCACCACCCTCATCGGGGGAAATACTCAACATTCACCCCCTATCTGTAACAGAGCCCCGGGTTCTGGCAACTGTCAGAAAATCATCAGCGTCCCCAGCCTCACACATGAGAGAGACAAGATTATGGGACCAGCTACTGCAGATATTTGAAAATTCCAGGCTGTGCTTATCTGACCTGACATTGACCTGATGTCAGAGGCAGTCGTGTTTCCTTGGTGGTTAGTTTCATGCCAGAAAATGCTTCTGTTTTGAAATTGACTGGCCAATCCTGCTAGGCAGAGCAGGGCTCCTGGTGTCAAGGTTGAGAGAAATGGCCCAGGAAGCTTGAATGGAAATGAGGACAGGCCTGACAAAGAGGAGGTGGGTCCTGAAATCCCTGGGGTCTTCCATGGAAGATGGGCTCAGTGACATCTATCCGTCCACGTGGTGGAAGAGGCATGGCCATATTATCTGAGAGAGGGCATGATCCTGGCACCTCGACGATGCTTTTCCCTCAGTGGAAGGGAGCCAGGAGCCCTTTCAGGGCAGATAATCCAGCTTGACACGTCAGGTGCCTGAGACCTCAAGAGAAAGAAAGGAGGTGGGGAACTTCATAACAGAAGGGGGAAGTGTGTGTGTGAGTGGGTGTGTGTTCACACACGTGTGTTGGATTGGGGGACAGTTAGGATAAAGAAGGGTAAAGAATTTCCTCTGAATGTTGAAGCCATTTGGGAACTGGGAGGCTCATACATAACATCCACGCTCTCCACCTGAATTCAAAATCCATAGAGAGAAAGATACAGTCAACCGTTGGAGATCCACGTGTCAGCTTTACTACAAATAAGCTGGCTAGCAAGTGTGGTTGTAGATCTGCAGCCCAAGGGTTGTGCTAACTCTTTGCTCTTGAATGTCCGCACGGACCAGAGCTCAGCAGGCCTTCCCACAGGGCTGGGCCCCTCTGCAGGCACGGGGGCACCAGAATGGATCTGCTTTGCCTGCAGGCAGATCTGGAACAAGAACCAGGAAGAGCCGAGCCAGGCAGGCCCAGATTCTTCTCCCAATATACCAACCAGACAACTGACATCCTCCCAAGACTGAGGAGGTGGATGGAGGCCAACTAGTTACCTTAAGAGAGGTTCCTCCTCATGGAAGCACAAACCCCTCACCCCCTAACAAATTCTCTGCAGACAGAAAACAACAACTAGAATCCACTGTCATTGTACTGTAAGGCTCCCCTCATCTTTGAGTGTCCCATGGACTTCCAAGATGTACACTGGTGGTACTGCTGTTGCCAGGCTTGGTTTTCTAGGCCCAGAGAGGCCTGTACACTGCAACAGTGCAGCATGAGTAATGGAATCAGAAGAAGAGAAATGTCTATGCAGGTAAAGAGGGCACCACAAACACCTCCCTGTATTTCGTGTGCTTCTTGAGTATTCCTCTTACCTCCAGACAGGAACATTCGCTCCTTGAGAGCAGGGCACATGCACAGCCCTTCCCAGAATTGGCCCTGTCCCTCTTCAGCTTGACTCACTGATGGCTTAGGAACTTGGTCCCCACCTGCCTCCATGTGACTGAAAACTGACAGATCTAGAGAATAACTATGACTATTCCTACCAATCCTGATTGTGGAGACAATTGCAATCATTAATTCCCACAGTTGGAAGGTCACCTTGTCCAATCTATCCCCCCGGAAAATTCCCTGAAAGAGATAAGGGCTGGGGAGGGGAATTGGGTGAAGGGGGTCAAAAGGTACAAACTTTCAGTTATAAGATAAATAAGTCCTGATGATGTAATGTAGAGCATGGTGACTATAGTTAATTATACTGTGTTGTGTATTTGAAAGTTGCTAAGAGAGTAGATCTTAAAAGTTCTCATCACAAGGAAAAAAATTGTAACTATGTGAGGTGACGGATGTTAACTCAATTTATTGTGGTGATCATTTTGTAATATATACATATGTCAAATCAGTAAGTTGTACACCTGAAACTAATACAATGTGATATGTCAATTATATCTCAATAAAACTGGAAAAACTTAAAGAAAAATTTCTTCAACAATCCCTTTCAGATAGTTGCTTGTATAGCTTCTGTTTTCCCAAACCTCCTTGAGTAACTGCACTGCATCCCATATTAGTTTGGGGACTGTAATCTCAATTAGCTGGACACTGTGTGGCAGGATTGTGTTTAATTTCATTTTAAGCTTAAACCAATGCCTTGCTCCTTCTTCTAAAACGAGTGTGATGTTACAAATCTTTCTAAAATATGTTGAAGGAGTGTAGACTCTCCTTGCTGAGCCTCTGCAGTGGGATGACTCTGAGACAGATCTAGGCTAATGGGATGGGCTGAATACTCAGATGTTGGTGGGAGTTGCAGCAGAAACCCAGGTGGAGAATGTGGAAGGGCAGCTCCAGGTTGCTGAGCCACGGGCAGGAAGAGGAGAGGTCAGAGTTGGGACAGGCTTCCCATTAGGGCCCAGAGTCAGGAACAGAAGGCAGTCAGGGACAGATAGGGAGCGAGGATGCTCAAGCACCGGTTGAATCCTCTTCACTTTCCCAAGTTGCAAGGGGATCGCTAGTCTTCACCTGTCTGGTTCCTTTTTTTTTTTTTTTTTTTTTTGCTGGGGAATATTCGCCCTAAGCTAACATCTGTTGCCAATCTTACTCTATTTTTTTTTTTCATGTGAGCAGCCACCACAGAACAGCCACTGACAGACAAAGTGGTGTGGTTCCACGCCCAGGAACCTAACCCAAGCTGCCAAAGTGGAGCACGCCGAACTTGAACCACTAGGCCATCGAGGCTGGCCCTCTGCTTCCTTTGAAGATCCTGACATCCTGCTATATAAGCACAGGAATCTGGACACAACTAAGGGCCTTGCAGCACCCCATAGAATGTTTTGAACCTAATAGTCCTACGTGGAAAGACCTTACATATATTTGCATCAATTAGTTCTGTGAAGTACTTCCATGTACATAAAAATGTCAGTAAAATATTAAATGCAGAAGAGCACCAAGAATATAGATGGAATGGAAACAGAAAGGCATCCAACTAATGGAAAGTTTAGGGTAACAGTGTTTAGTTTTATTTTCCAGCTGTCATCGTGGACACTGTGGTGATGTTCACAAAGATTGGGAAGCTCTTCCTGCAAATCTTCACCCGGATCTGAGAAATGCTGCTCTCTCTCTGATGGACGTAGATGAGGTCGATCTTGCCCCTTGTGCGGCTTTGGAGGTTGTACAGGATACAGAAGAGAATGTGACTTGAAGAAATGATGCTGCCTATGAGTCCAGTTTATTTTTGGACTTCTGAGCTTTCAGCATTAACCAGAGTAAAATAAACATATATATATATATAGGAAACTGTATCTGTGAATTGCATTCTAACCACTGTTTCCACCTCTTTCTCTTTGCCCTTTAGTATAGTTGAAATGTCCCAGTTTGAGCTAGAAAATAAGTCTGTGTCTATTGATGAAATCCAATTGTATGGATGTGATGGTGTTTATAAATCCTCCAAATTCAGTCCCCTGGAATTTTCCCGGACTGAAATCAAATACACTCCTGCCTGGGTTTCAAGTTCCAAGTCAGCGGTGTCTCCCATCGCACACAGCCTGTCTGTGACATTTTTGTGGGAGGTTATCACGATGTGAGGACTGTGTGAGTACTCAGGGCTTATCTAATCAGCTTTGCTTGACACTTGTTTTATTGTGTCCAAATCTCACCAGCTGATCAAGTGACCGGACTGTTTAGTGAGCTGTAAGAAAAGAGAGCTTCCTTACAGAAGCTTGCCCTTGTCCTAAACCCATTCTCCTGCAAGTTAGAGGAGTTTTCTCATGGCTTGGGCTACATCGTTCCTGGCCGATCACCGACTTGGAAACCTGAGCCCTGTTCCTATCTTTCTAGGTCCTGAACAGGGTAGGTGTTTGGTCAAGACAACTCTTAAGGTCCCTTCCCATTCTCGGTCTTGTGGATTCTAAAATCTAATTGCCACAGCATTTGGCACAATTCCTCGCTGCTTCCTACCACCAAAATAGGCATTAAATAAATATTTGTGGAATGAAGGAAGGAGTGAAAGAGTGGAGGAACAAATGAACAAATGGACAGAATTTTCCAGGGATTATGGTCCCAAGTCCTTCTCCCAGCTCCTCCATGGAAAACCATTTTGCTTTGGATAAAAACTCTTGCAGAAAGGACTCCTGGTGCCAGAAATGCTCCCCGATGTGCCCAAGTTCCAGGGGTTGGCAAGCAACCCTATCTACTCTGGGGTTTCTCATACCATGGAGATATAACTGATACCCTTCAAAACAAAAGGGGTTACCACTTCCATCAATTAGGATGGATATTATTTTTTAAAATGGAAAAAAACAAGTGTTGGTGGGGATGTGGCGAAACTGGAACCCTTGTACACTGCTGATGGAAATGCAAATTGATGCAGCTGCTGTGGAACAGTTTGGCTGTTTGTGAAAAAGTTAAGTACAGAATAACCATATGATCCAGCAATTTCACTCCTGGGTATATACTCAAAAGAACTGAAAGCAGGAACTCAAACAGATACCTTTACACAAATGTTCATAGCAATATTATTCACAATTGTCAAAAAGTGGAAACAACAACCGGATGAATAATAAGCAAAATATGATATATACATACAGTGGAGTATTATTCAGCCTTAAAAAGGAAGAAAATTCTGACACATCCTGCAACATGCATCAACCTTGAAAACATTATGTTAAGAGAAATAAGCCAAACATAAAAGGATAAATATCATATGATTCCACTTACATGAAATATCTAGAATAGGCAAATTTATATATAGAGAAAGTGGAATAGAGGTTATCAGGGGCTGAGAGAGGGGGAGTTATTATTTAATGGGTACAGAGCCTTAATTTGGGATGATGGAAAAGTTCTAGAAATGAATAGTGGTGATGGTAGTACAACACTGAACGTATTTCACACCCCTGAATTGTATAGGTAAAAATGGTTACAATGGTAAATTTTATGTATGTCTATTTTAGTGCAACAAAAACCGTAAAAACAAAGAAGACAAAACAAAACAAAAGGCGTAAGTGAAGGACCAGTGGAAGAAGAAGAATATCAAGTAAATTATGTCTCAAAACCCTACTAACTGCAGCAGCTAGCCTGTCATGGCGCTTACAGGTGCTCTCATACATCACTATCTCAATCCTTATAATATCTCTGTGGGGGATTATTACCCCATTTCACCAATGAACAAACTGATGCTCAGGGATGTGGACTCGTCCAACATCATATCATTAGCCCACAGCAGAGCTGTGACTTGAACACCTTTCTTCACCCTTGAAATGCCGCGTACTCCTCTAGCTTCCCTGAAGCTGCCTCCCTAAAGTGGCCAACGTGTGACTTGCAGAAATGCAGCCCAATGTAGGACCAGTGAGTAAGGCTGATGAGGCGGTAAGGTGTACTGACCCAGAGGACCTCAGCCTGGCCTGCAACCCCCCATCTGACCTCGCTCTCACCTTCCCCTCGGAGTGGAAGAAGGTCACAAAGCTCACAGCTGGGATCACGGCGTTGAAATTCACTTGGAAGATATATCTTGACTATAAAATAAACAAACCCCCAACCCACCCCCTCCTTAAAGCTTATGTATTCAGGGATCTTTTCAAGGCATCGACATCAAATTCTAACCTTCCGCATGTGAGAAACCAGCACTTCTCCCACAGTCCCACAGGCAGTCTTTCAAGAAAACTTTGCCATAGTTTGACATTTGAGTCTGGCATCCTTGGCATGAAATCATTATTTGCAAGAATCACGAGGTGTGTCCCCCCGCTGCTGAAAGTCACGCATATCATTTTCCCTTTCTACGTGAGGTGAATCTCTTCAAGGCCTCATTTTGCACAGAGATAGCCATACATCTCCTGCTTTTATGGCTGCAGAAGTCACTACATCAAATCATCCACTGGCTTTTTCTGAGCAAAGTGACCCATCTGTGTAATTAATCTTGACCACTCTCCTGCCAAAACTGGGCACATTCAGCTCTTCCTGTTGCTATCCACGGCAGCTTGAGAGATGGCAGCGAGGGCCCCTCAATTCTGATTTTCACCCCCAAGTCATTCATGCATGGAGTTCCTGTTGCTCTTGGTGTGCCTGCAAGTGTGCTGTTAATTAAACTCCCCAAATTGCTCTTTCCAGACAGCAGCTGCCTCAGGGTGCCGAGGGCAGGCCACGCACACTCCACCTACTGTCCATCTGTCCTTGATTTCCAGTACTCTGTCTCTGGAACAGTGAGCCTTGGGTTCCCAGGCCTGGCAGCATGCTTGTCAGAACACCCACCCACTGCAGCTGGGGAGAGGCAGTGGTGTCTAGTGGTTAGGAACATGGGCTCCGACCAGATTGCTGGGATTTCAATCCTGGCTCCACCACGAACAAGTTCTGTGACGCTGAAGTCTCTTAACCTCTCGGTAAAACCTCTCGGTTTTTTCATCTATAAAATGGGGATAGTAACGTATACCCACCCCTTAAGTAGTTGGGATTAAATAGATTCTAACACATAAAGCACTTAAAACAGTGAGCGAAGCGGAATAAGACCTCAATATAGGCTAATCCTTACTGCTCTTAGCGTTATTAATATGTACCCGGATTTACCAAGCAATTCACCAAGATGCTAACCTTCAAAAATTTCCTGGCAGCACCTTGTCAATATTCACAATTTAAGTACTCAAGGGCAATCACGTTGAGTGACAATCCTTGGCCTTCCTCACATCCTCTGTAAATCTTCAGAGGCTGCTGCAACTTGGAAGTCAAAGATTATGAATCTTCCATTGCCAGAGTTGCTGAGTCACTGACTCCTACACCGACTGTTTGAAGAGTACGGCATCAGGTATAGAAGACTGTCATATGTTAGTCACCTGACTGCCCTCACAGCTCTCGCCTCCTGCCATATTGATGGAGAGCTTTGACGTCAAATGAGATCTGGTGCTCCTTAACTTTTGCACATGCCTTTCTCTTTGTGTGACATGGCTCCTTGCGGACATTTTGACTCTTCCCCATTCTCCACAACTCTTCGCATGGCTCATCCTTCTAGAACTTCAGGCATTGACTTAGGTTCCACCTCCCCTAGGAACCTCCCCAACTGCTCCTGGCCCTTTCTGCATGAAGGGCTCCTCTTCTGTATATCCCAGCACTTTGTATTCATCACGCACTGCTGTCATAGTATGTCACTTTTCCCTGCTAGACCCTAGGTTCCTTGAGGGTGGAGACTGTGTTGTTTCTTGTGGTCTCTCTGGCCCTTAGCACGGCATTTGGCATTTCAAGGGTGCTCAGAGAATAAATGAGCCACCCATTGAGGGATACGGAACTTGCCGGGGAGGGTCCTTAGAGAGGGGGAGCAGTCAACCTGACTGAGAAATTTGGACAAGGCTCCACAGCAGAAGTGACATATGGAACCGAGTCTTTAAAGATGAGAGTGATTTTGACAAGCAGGAGAGGGAAAGCAAGTGTCTTTAGATCAAGGAACTAACAGGAGCAAGACTTACAGGTCTAGAGATCTGCTGAGGACCAAACCTGGGGTCGGGGGGAGGAGGAGAAGGGAGCTGGAGGGAGAGGGGCCCTGGACTGGAAGGCGATGCTCATTTGGGGAGTTAGATCGTGAAGGATGTTCTGCACCAGGAAGAGGTTGAGCTTCATTCTGCAGAGAACTGGGATCTATTAAAGTATTTGAAGCAGGATGGTGTTTTAGAAAGAGTGTGCCTGAAACAGCAGGACGCAGGAAGTGCGTCCTATGCGTGCATCTATGGCACACACAGATAGATAGGTTCTTCTCCTGCTATATGTATATAATATCTCTGGAAAGACATACTCTGAAAACCGGTGTCAGTGACTGGCCCTACAGAAGGGAACTTTTGTCGAGAGACAGGGGCGGAAGGAAGACAATTTTCTCTGTATTCCTTCTGCACTGTTTCCATCTTTTCCATGTGTTTGTATTGTATTTTCTAAGAGTACACGTTTTAAATAGATAGTAAAACCATAAGAATGAGGGATGAAAGAAAAGAAGTCAGAAGGAAAGAAATGAATCATGCACCACAACATGAAAGAGCAAATTACCCCCCCAATGTCTGGCCGGGAAGACCAACTAGGAGTCTGTGGGGACAGGGAGGCGAGAGGTTCTTAGCACCCACCTGGGGCTCTCCTGTCCAGAAAGCGAAGCCCACAGCACAGCCTCGAATTTGTGATCTCCTTTTTCCCTCTCAGATAGAAGTTCCCAATTATAAATTTTCTTCTTTCATACTGTGATCCTAAACCTCAAATGTTCAACAAGGCCAATTCATCCTCAACTGTAATCAGAGATGGTTCTTGCTCCTCCATTGACCTCCACTCGGCACCCTGCTCCTGGTCACCAGCTCACATTGCTGGCACTTTGTGCTGAGGCCATCGTGGGAATGACTGTGGGCACAGGCAGGAGGAAAGAGAAAGGTTCTTGCCTCCTCAGAAAAGCGCTTCGGAGTGCGACTGGAGAGAAAGAGGTCTTGCTCTCCCGACCTTGCAAGAGCTGCTGCTCTGTTTTCAGGATGCTTGGTATCTGAAGAGAAGCAAAGAGTGCGGGTCATGTTAGAAGTCCAAATTTAGTAATAGCGAGTTGGCAGGGAGACCTACCTTGGCTCCCACAATGATGCCTTTGGGATTGTGAAGAGCTAACAGTTTTGGACTTCCTATGAGAGAAATTTCTAGAGAAACCACAATATTTTTCACACAGAAACTTATAATTTAAGGTGCTGATGGCAACACAAATATGGGTGCGCTTCAGTTTAAGAAAACCCAATAAGAAAGATGAACCTGGACTTTGGAACTGGATGTTAAGAGTACACCAAGCGAAAGTGTAACTTTTCCAGTCCAGGTCTCAGGAACATCTCCCTGCCTCTGTCTAGTCGATTTCGAGCAAACCACTTCATCCATCTGGGCTTTGGGTTCCCCTTCGGATCTGCAAGATACATTTCAGCTCTCTCCTTAATTCCAGCAGCACATGTATTTGCATTCTGAAGTGTTTCTTAATTTATTCATTGATGCTGTTACCTGTTATCCCAAAGTATGTCCAGCATCATTTCTCAAGATGCTGACAGCTCATCTAAGAGGGGCTGGGGTGGCGGGAGTAACTAGGGCCCTTGGTGCTCAATCACCCAGAGCCTTAGACCTTCAAGCACTGGGGAGGTGGGGGCAGCTTTATTTTGCTCTAAGAACATGTCTGGTGCTGCCCATCGGCACATGATGGGAGGTGCCTATCATGGGGGCCCTTTAAGTGGCAGCAAGAACCTCCTCTTGCACATGAATTTGTTGATATGAAAATCACGCTCCTGATACTGCGAGCAGATCAGCACTTGTGTCTGTCAGGTTTTCAAAATACTCTGTTGACAGTAGCTCAGCTCTTGCTTGCTAACGAGGTTCTGAAAGTGGTTTGAAATAACTTGAACAAACTTCTCGAGATGTTCCGCCTTTTAGGAATATCCAGCAAATAGTAAATACCATTAAAATTCATTGTGCCCAACAGACTCTCACAATTTAAATGGAATAGTCAGCTCTGCATAATAAAAGGTTAAAATTATGTGTCGCACAAGGAATAAATTTAATTCGATTATTTGACTCAAAATTAAAGACTAAATGCACTTACTTTTTAATATGTTTTACATTGTGATATGACTTCCCTTAGAGTCATTTATATCTAAGCCATATTTCTTTAAAGCAGGTAATGTAAATTTGCTATCTCTAGTGCCCTTGGCATCCCCAAAACACACAATATTTCTTCCATCTAACTTTGTTTTCTGGGGATAATAGTTGAAAAATATTATTTGTAACATTTTCTCTTTTTCAGTTGCACATGGAGAACAATCAATTTCCACACTGTTTCACTCCCTTGAATTTGGGGTGACTGTACTGGCCACAATAGCAAAAGCTAAAGATACTGCTCCTCCCTCCCCTGGTCCAGCAGAACCTCTAGAGTAGGGTGGCCAGACATAGAGGACTGGGTGTCCTGTGTCTTCATTTAAGTCTGGCAACCCTACATCAGAGCCCTTATAACGTTCTCAGACCTCCTTCCGGCACAGACCACCACCTCCCAGTTCCCCATCCACCTTCACCCTCTACTTACTCCAGCCTTTCTGACTCTACAGGAACCCCCACCCCCTGAGCTCTTTCTCACCTGCTTGCCTCCATGGTCCCCACTAGCACTCACCCATCTTGCAACGCTGAACTTGTGGACAGTAATCTCCCCCACCATAGGGATGGTAAGGACCCGTCTCCAGCCTTGGATGGCTAAGCTTCCCTCTCAGCCCTTGGGTCCGGTCTTTTGCCAAATACTTCCTGTGCCTCTCATGTCCAAGTGCTCAGCTCTTTGCTGAGGATGGCAAGAGGAATTCACCCTGGTCCTACAGCATCCTTTATTCATGATGATGGGTGACCAAAGCATATGGACGAAACTAGAAGGAGAGAGGATTAAAAGGCCATCTCTCTGGAGGTGGGTTCCTAACGTATAGGAACTTCTTAATGTGAAAATCGTGCCTCCAATACCACAACCAAATGATCCTGTGTGTCCACAGACCATCTAGACAGAGGAGATGGACCCTGTTTTCTTATTACTGAGTCACTGGTTCATTAAATGAGCTGGACTCAAAAGAGAGTGAAAGCAGAAAGCAATTATGTTATATTTTTCTGTGCTAAATTGAATGCTTCGTCTTTGCTTCTGGATGAAATCTCAGGCAGGTCCTACGGAATTAACAAATAGCCTCATTTTTCAGATAATAAAAATGTCTAGTTCAATCCAGAATTCAAATCTGTCATACAATTTAAACCGCTCTCTACTCGCCAGATTGGACCTGATACAAGATTAGGAAGCTGGCAGTGAGGTAGGGCGTCATGGTCGGCCTCATCACTATTTTCACTCCTCCTCCCCACTCAGGCTCTCCGGAACTGGAGAAAGGGAAGGAGTCGGACAGGGCTCACTTGGTTATTATCATTGCAGTCTGGGGTCAGCCTGACTTTTCTCCTGTGTAGCACTTTTGTGGGTCCTTTGGGGGTCTTCACTTGACACCTTGCTTAGCATAACGGAGGTCTCCAAGCTGCAGTTCTTCTAAAGAAGTCAAAGTCGTATCCAGCTGGCCACTCACTCCCTTACCACTGTAGCCCCAGTACACCCCTATGTCGGCAGTACCCTCACCTCTCAAGCTGTCTCTTTACTCTGCTCCCTGGCAGGGGCAGCTCCAAACACAATGTTTTCTTTGGACTTTTCAGATGGAAGGCAGATGCCGGTCTGCACCCACGCAATTCCGGGCCACACAGGTGAAGCTCTCTGAGTGGTTTCTGAATTCTTTCTCTCTTTGCTTAAGGTGAGGGGGAAATATCCACTTCCCTCCCCCCAAGCCAGGGTGGGTTAGGGTGGTGGCAGGAGAGGTGGGAATGCCAGCTACTGCCAACTCCCTTCAAACTAATCCTTGCCACCAGCTGCTTCAACCCCCTAATAAATTCCTAGCCTCCTCTTTTAAACTCTTGAGGTGGGTGACAGAACAAGTTTTGGACCACTCCTTTGCCAGCCCTACAGCTTTGGGGCCTCCTCTAAATTTCAGTACAGGAGGAGTATCATGTTAATATCCCATTACAGTTACTACTTAGGAAACTGTCGTAAAATAAGAGAGCATTGAAAAGTCATTTTTAGTTAGAGAGCTTCTAGAAATCTAATTGTCCTAAATTTTGACTTGTTTTTAAGCCTGAATTTATTTCTCAGGAGAGTGAGGAAGCAATGCAAGGACTACTGCTCTGAACTTAACATGAGAGTTCTGAAGGGAACACTGGACATAATGAGACGTGTTGCTTGTATTTTTAGAAAGGAGACTTCAAAGGGAGAAGTGTGCATTTCAAATGTAGCCATGGTGAGACACTAAAAGGGAAGATGGGGTCTGAGGGTCTCTGAAAATCAGAATTATAACAAAAGTTCTGATGGAAAAGACAAGGGCAGGTCTCTGAGGAAAGCTATGTGGTTGTAGAGTGGACTCTGTTAAGTTGGGCGCTAGAAGGACATGAACATAAACTAGAAGGACACCACCTCAGAGGCACATGCAAAGGAGCAGCCTGAACCTGGAAGAGAAGTTAAAGGCCGGGAAGAGCTGAAACTTGAGAAAGCGTAAGGGCAGCACAGTTTTCTGTTTCCAACTCCAGTTGACTAGACTCTGTTTTACGCACTTATATTTGAACTTGTTTGACCATCGCAACAACTAGGTACTATTTGTATCCCTGTGTTACAGGTGGGGAAACGGAGGTGTGAAGAATTAAAGCAGCTTGCTCAAAGGCAGACTGCTAGTAAGTGGCAAAGTCAGAATTCAAACCCAGGCACCCAGGCTTCCCCACCGCCACCCTGGATAAGTGAAGAAGGACCCTAGAGAACTACTGGAGGAGGTTAGAGTTATTTTTAGGAAGGGGGGAGCTGACACCTCACTCACTGGCCAGGCCCTGGCTGATCTACCCAAACTCTTGAGGCTTCCCCATGCTATGGCGGGATGGGCAAGGAGGGCTTCTGGGAAAGCTTGAAATACAGCCCTTGGTTTGCTGGTCGTGAGACTGGGGCCTGACTGTCCGCTGAAGCAGCCTGAAGGCAGGGGGCTGGCTGAAGCGCCCACTGATGCTGGAAGATGATAGAGGGCAGTGGTAGGAATGCTCTCAATTCTCCAGTCTTGAAAGGACCACCACCAAGAGGGCTGTCTGCTTGGGTGAAGGGAGCCCAGGAGCAAACTGCAGAGAGGAAGAGTCGAGGGGCGTCCGAAGAGGCCACCTAAAAGTGTATCACCCCTGCTGGGGAATGGTGTCCTGGTGCAGAATCCACGTGCATCTGAGAGAGTGTGTGTTGGGGGGTGGGGAGGGAGTGGCAGTGGTGGGGAGGTGTATATCATGAACCTACAAAGGGATCCCATAGGCATTTTCCAATATGTGTACATTAGAAATGAGAGGGAGCATTACACAGCTCAGAGAAAAGTACAGAACCACAGGCCCCTCTCCCTGCCCCTGGCCCTGGCCCTTGGGGAACCAGAAATAGCAGAGAGAGTAGGGGAGGAGTAGGAAGAAGGAGCAGGTCTGACCTGAGCTGAGGTGGTGGGTGGGAGAGAAGGGAGAAGCTTCTGTTGGATGAGGGAACAAAGTTTTGATTGTGATTATACTGGACTTTCTAATACTTGGAAGTGACCAGAGCGCTGTAATATCTGCCCAAGATGCACTGAGGCATGGGGAAGGGAGAGCTGATGGAGTGCGTTTGAGGGTGTCTGTGGTGGGAGAAACACAGAGCTATTTCCTGATTTCACCCTACAAAGTCCAGGCTGTTCAACAACCGGTCATGCGCAGAAGTGGCAGGTGAGGGGGTGGAAGGTTAACAGATAACTCTGTTTTCTCAATTCTAAGACACCCTTCATTTTAACATTTTAATGTTTCTGAAATCCAATGCCTTATAAATCCAAGTGCACTTTTATTTTTTCCCGAAAACGTTTTTTGAATTTATACTGTCTTATAATGTAATGCATTTTAGGATTGAGAATATTTTGTCATGATAGAGCCATTTAGAGGTTTTACAGGTTTTTAAGCACTCTCATTTGTATGACTGCAAGTTGAATGTCACTCTCTGACCTTCCCACCCTAGGAAGGTGTGTTGTCCAGCCTGGGTGGTGGTGTCAGGAAAGGGCAGGACAGGAGTGGACAGGGGTTGGCCTGAGACAGTGGGCAGAAACACAGGGAACTCCCATCCATGGTCCTGGTAAAAGATGTCTAGGAAACCACAGGACAACCCAAGGTTTCCAGTCCAAGGAGTGAGGTGGGGGCAAGAATCTGATCTGAAGTAAAGAGTGGGCTGCAGGGGATTGTGAGAGTAAGTGAGTCTGGAGAGATTTTTTAAAGGATGAAACCTTAAAAATTTAAAAAAAAAAAAGAGCATCCATTCATCCATCGATGGACACTTAGGTTGTTTCCAAGTCTTGGCTATTGTGAGTAACGCCACAATGAACATGGGGGTGCAGATATTCCTTCGGGATACTGATTTCATTTCCTTTGGATGTACACTCAGAAGTGATGTTGCTGGATCCTGTGGTAGTTCTATTTTTAATCATATGAGGAGCCTTCATACTGTTTTCTACAGTGGCTGTACCAATTTACTTTCCCACCAAGAGTGCACCAAGTTTCCCTTTTCTCCACATACTTGCCAACACTAATCTATGTGAGGTGATTGATGTTAACTGAACTTATTGTGATAATCATTTTGCAGTATATACATATATCAGATCATTATGTTGTACACCTTAGAGTAACACAATATTATATGTCAACTATATCTCAATAAAACTGGAAATAAAATAAGCTATGGCAAAAAAAAAGTGCTTTTGGTGAATCCATGGGCAGAAAGAGAACTCAAGGACTCCAAGATAGGATAGATAGTCACAACTATGATATTTACTTCCTTTGTTTTTAGTGCCTTTGAGTCGCTTCCGACTCCCAGCAACCCTGTGAACAGCAGAGGGGAACCCTGCCCCATCTGTTTGCGCCACCTTTTCACCTTCCAGCGCTACATCGGATGGTGCTCTGTTGCTCTTCACAGGGTTTTCATGGGCAATTTTCTCAGAAGTGAGTGGCCAGGTCCTGCTTCCTAGTCTGTCTTAGTCTGGAAGCACCACTGAAACCTGTCCACCATGAGTGACCCTGCTGGTATGTGAAATCTCAGGGGCACAGCTTTCAGGATCACAGCAATATGCAGCTACCCCAGTATGACACCGACAAATGGGTGGTGTGGTTCCCTGACTGGGAAATGAACCCAGGCCACAGAGGTAAGAGCATGGAATCTTAACCACTAGACAACCAGGGCTGGCTAAATTTAGTCTAAGAAAGAATTAAATTGAACACTATAAAATAAGGTTAAGCAACTTGTCCCAAGTCTCACAACTAATAAGCAACAGAACTAACCACCTCCAATTTTTCTTCAATTTTATTCGTTAATGCGAAAAGTCTTCAAAATGAAAGGAGTAAAACAAAGATGCATAGAAGGAAGATAAAGCTCAGGATGGTAAAGAAATAGTAAGAAAACACCTAGTTCTAGATCAGAAATACTGGGTCCCCACACTGCCACTCTTCTTGTTGGGGCCAATGACAGACATTGGTACTGAAGATGACACAACTTCCTGCTGAGCCTGGACGAGGTGTAAGAATCCTGCTGGCACAGTGCCCTGGTTGCTCACCACCACCTGAACCTGTCTGCCCCAGGAAGCTACCTCTTCTACATTAGATTGCCTTCCCCCATCCAGACGTGATCTCACGGGGTCCAGAAAGAGCTTAGGGTGGATCCCAGAACTCTTGCCATAACCTCTGAGAGATGCCATGGGGAACAGAATCTCCCAAATTTCAAAAAGGTGAATTTCAAAAGTGGAAACAGGAGGATTGTTGTTTCCAGGCAAAATTCTGAAATTGAGTATTAAACAGAAGAATTGAAGCTTCTCAGAAAATGAGGATCTGAGAGCCCATAAAAGCAAGTCATGCAACACTAACGTCATTGTTTTTTCATAGCGTTGGTATCCTAGCATGTAAGGGGAAGTCATAGATATAGTATTTGATAAAGTTCCTTAAAAACGGAAATATATTACTTGAATGAAATATGGTTTGGCAAATTCATACATAATTAAAAACATATACTCAAAGAGAGTAACCTGTGCTCTGTGAGTGGATATTAATAAATCATTGTCAAAAGAGAAGGAGCATCTATTTATTTATTGCTTTTATTGCAGTCAAAATTCTTATTAATGATTTGAAGCCATAGAAAAAAAATCTACTGGTGGGATTTTCTAACATTTCTGACAAGACCATGATTATTTGGGTAAAAAACATACATAGAATCTTTATTTGTAGGTAAGGATAATTTAAACCCCTTGTTTATGGAGAACAATGGTTTGGAGAGTATTCTGATTTATACCCTAAAGCCTTTTAGGGTGACGGGAGCAGGGACTCCCACGCTGAGGGATACCACTTTTGACTACCCCAGGGACTTTCGTGCTACATGGTGCATGTTGTTTCATAGTCATAAAATTTTGACAAAATTCAAAGTATCATCTAATCAGTCTTGGTGTCACTTTTGATTGTTTCTTCTAGCTAAACATTCTGAGTTCTTTCAAGGCATAATATGTCGTGGCATTTGGACATTTAGCCACCCCCCTCCCATCCACTGAACATGGTCTAGTTTATCAATGTCTCTCTTAAGATGTGACACCTAATTATCGACGCCAATACTCCAGGTAGGGTTTAAACACCAAACAGCCCAGTGTAGTGATGTCCAGCCTTGATCTGGAAACTATCCTTCTATTAAAACAGTCTATTATTGCATCATCTCTTTAGTATTTGCTTCACACATTTGGTTCTTCTCAGTTGTAAACTAAAGCTCCCACGTCTTTTTCATTTGAACTGCTGTTGGAGCAAGTATCTTCCATCTTGTCCATGTTGATTTTTTGGAAACTGAATAAATGCCTATACATTTATTCCTGTTATATTTTAGCTTAATACATCAGAAAAAGGTTTCTTTAATTTAAATATATCACTGGTATATTAGTTTAGCTCAAATCATCTGCATTCATTCAACAAAAACTTGAGTGCCTATGATACGCTGGGCATGGCATAAGCAACAAATATTTAAGTTATGAGTTCCAAATGTTTATAATCTGCCATAGAACCAGTATTTTTTAGAAGAAATAATCAAGAAATTTTAGATAGCTGGAATACATTCCATACTTCCAGCAGATTTCTCTCCAAGCATCATTTTTTCAGGGAAGAGTTGACCTGAAATAGGCCACCAAGCCTCCCCTTGAGCTCTGCCCACCAGCTCACAATCCTTCTTGTTGCAGATGAAGATTAGATTCATATTTTCTTTTTTTTTTTTTTTTTTTTTTGTGGGGAAGACCAGCGCTGAGCTAACATCTGTTGCCACTCCTCCCCTTTTTGCTGAGGAAGACTGGCCCTGGGCTAACATCCATGCCCATCTTCCTCCACTTTATATGGGACGCCGCCACGGCATGGCTGACAGGCAGTGCGTCGGCGGGCGCCCGGGATCCGAACTCGCGAACCCCGGGCTGCCAAGCGCGGACTAAACCGCTGCGCCACCGGACGGCCCCTAGATTCATATTTTCTTAATAGTCTAAACAAGCTCTTCAGTTCTCTCAACTCCCAGAAACTAGATCTTCAAATGACTCCAGTTGTATCAGATTTCCTGGATGTTCATGTCAACTCTCATCCCTTTGATGTTGGTGGCTTGAACTTTCTGCTTTTCCATTAATTCATCACTTGAATTAATACGTAGAAACAGTCAGGCATTACTTGGAGGTCATGGAAGCAAAAGTAAATTTCTCATAGTGAGGAGAACTAATTTTTGCTAAAAGTAGTTATGTGATTGAGAGCAAGTCACACTCTTTCTCCAAGCCTCGGCTTCTTTCTCTGTCAATGGAGGGGATGAACTTGCAGGTTAAGTGTCATGACCATAGGATTAGCAGAGTAACCGTGATTCTTTCTTGTGCATTAGGGATATTAAATTGCTCTGCCTTGGGATGCTTGGGAAGGGGGATTGAGACCCTCCTTAGGACAATGATGATACTTTGGATTTGCAGATAAGGACAAAGAAGAGAAAGCATGACAGAAGTGCTCTACCGGCTAAAATTAAGCTCCCCATGTTATATTGACCTTCACCTCTGCAAGGATGATCTGCGTACTCAGCTTTGAACAATTCATTTTGAAAACTATGAGTCCCTTTCAGAGAACTTTTCTCTTGAAGGAGACAAGAAGAGGGGAAGGAGAGATACTTTAATTGTGTGTGTGTGTGTGTGTGTGTGTGTATAGTACACATGGAGAAAAATGATTACTATTGAATAAATAGTTATAAAGAGAATACCCATGTAACCACTGGGAGATCCTTTCGAAATTGCTCAAAATGCTCAGACTGAAAGTTCAACACCAAAGAGAACTCACTAATCCCAGGCTGTCCGCTCACAAGAGCTGGGGGCGCAGGGCCTTATTCAGCTGATTTCTGTCTCCCAGGCCTAGAAAGTGTGAATGGCCAGCTGTGTGCTAGGTGGTCCTGCCTTACCCTAGCTCTGAAGGAATCAGATGAGAACCCTCCCAAAGGAGCAGGAGAACCAGGGGTTTGTTGAGGTCATTGTAGACTTCAGCCAGGAGTCCTGCCCGCCCTCTGTCTGGATGCAAAGACCAGCCTCGGGAAGACTTGTGCAACAGGGACACACGTCTGTGACATCCCCCAACTGCCTCATAGCGTCCCCTCCAGGTGCCCCTATTAGGGATGTAATTGTCTTCCTTATGATAAAGACAAGAATCCAGATTGTCATCACCACCACCACCACACACCAATCCCAAGTAAACTGCAACTGAGAGTTCACCCTAAGGGTTTACAGAGTAACTGCTGGAGAACATCCTGCCTTTTCTGAAGGAAAGAGGCTATGAAGTTGGAGCAACGGGAAGAAGAGTGGAATATTTTCCTCTGCCCCCTCTCCCTCTGCCCCACCCCAGGAATGACCACAAGATCACTTCAGAGCACTGACTTTCCAGCACGACTCGCCTGCAGGAACCTGCCCTCCCCTCTCCCTCCTCCAAGCCAGGTCTATCTCAGAGACCTCTGAATTCTGCTCACAGGCTTGGAAACACAGCTAACAGGAAAGTGCATCTCTTAAACACAAAACAAAACCAAAAACTGGAATTTTCTGCTGCTCATCACCCAGAGACTGCAACAAGTTCACGGATAAATTTGGGGGAACACAGGGTTCACAGCAAGACGCTTCTATGTAAGCACCAAACCTCATCCATTGTCCTCATCGTTATCAATGACGATTTCATGCCACATCTTTCCTGGGAGAACATTTAGCATGTTCTAAAGATCCTGAATTAATTTCTAGAAACTTAAAATGCCATTGAAAAAGCAAAGGGTATCTTTTCCTGTCCAGTCCATGTGGCTGTCTTACCCAACTTTCCTCTTCAAAAGCAAAGATGGATTTGAGGGGGGCGGGATCACATTCTCTTTCCTTCCATTGTCCCTTTTACTAGTGGTTGTTGTCCTCAGATGCCAGTGGACTTCTCTCCCCTCTCCACTGCCCTTGGCGAGTTTGAGAGCGTTCAGATTCGAAGCATACAGAGTAGTGACAAAGGGCGAATCCTCTGGAGCCAGACTGTCTGGCTTCCAGGCCCAGCTGTGTTCAACCCTCTCTGTGCCTCAGTTCTGTCATCTGTAAAATGAAAATAATAATAGAACATCCCTTCTGGAATTACACACATAAATACTGTTGTTCCTGACTGCTCTCACTGGACTTCTCCTCATCACTCCTCTGAACAGCTCCTGTTAGGGCTACCAGAAATTTCCCAGTGGAAGTGTGTCAGGCCTCATCTTGTTTGACCTATCCACAGCATTGGACGTAGTTGACCGTTCCCTCTTTCTTGAGCACTTCTTTGTTTGGCTTCCAGAATAACAGTTTACCTGGTTTTCCTCCTACTTCACTAGTTACCTCTTTATCTCCATTCTGGATTCCTCCTTGTTTTCTGGACACTGGCGTGCCCCCGAGCTCCGCGCTGGGACTTCTCTTCTAACCACATTCACACTCAGTTCATCGGTCTGGTCTGTGACTTTAAATGCCATCTCTGCCCACTTTTATATTCCTAGCCTGGACTCCTCCCTGGACCTGCAGACTAACACCCAAATGCCCAACTCAAGTTCTTTCCTTCGGTCACGAGCATCTCAAACTCAATGATATCCAAAACTGAGCTCCCCATCTCACCCCTTCCCCTAAACAGCTCCTCGGCAATTTCCCCCATCTCAATACATGTCAGCTCTAGGCTTGTCATTGCTCAGGACAAAATCCTTGGAATCATCTTTGACTTCCCTCTTCCTCTCACGTACCACATCCAATCCATCAGCAAAGCCTGCGGGCTCTACCTTCAAAATATAACCATCTATTGACCAACTCTCACCACCTCTGCTGTTATTAGCGCAGACCAGAGCCCCAGCCCCTCTAGCCTGGATTATCGCACTAGCCATTTAATTAGTCTGCTGATTTTCACCCTGATGCCCTACAGTCTATTTTCAACACAGCAGCTGGAGGACACTTTTAAAACAAGTTGTTCCTATGGTTAAAGCACTCTAGTGTGTTCCCTGTCCAACTCACATAGTTGTAACAAGGGAGTAACAGCCTATTGCTTCCAGAGTGCTGGGAGGCCCTGTACCGCTTCTCTGCTGGCTACCTCTGACCTCATGCACCACCCTCCTTCTTGTTCACACTGTGCCTCCCTTCCTTGTTTTTTCTCTGGTGTGAGAAGCACACGCACCCCTCAGGGTCTTTGTACTGTTGTTTCCTCTGACTAGTTTTGTCATGGCTTGCTCGATCACTTCCTTCAGGTCTCTGCTCGAATGCTACCCCATTGATGAGGGCTAAATAGAGCAATATCTATCCCGTGCACTGTGTGCCCCCTCAACTGCTTTCTTTTTCTCCATAGGACTTAACACCCTCTGATATACTAAATGTTTTCTTGTTTCTTTATTTGTGCGTTGCCTGGCAACACCCAGTAGACTGTCATCTCCATAGAGGCAGAGGCTCTGTCTGGCTCATCCCTACAAAGCCTAGTTCAGTGCCTGGCACACAGGAGACTCTCAGTAAATACTTGATGAATGAATGGATGGATGGATGAAAAGCATTTATAACAATATTTGGCACATAAGAGGTCAAGCATTGGGTGAATGACTGACTAAATAGCATTTAGAAGTAATTGCACTTGATAAATTCCTGTTGAATGAATGAACTAAAGCATCGAAAACAGTAGGAACACATTACAAGCCTTTGATAAGTTTTAACATTTATGATTCAAACGTCAAAACTCCATCCTCAAGGGGTGCTCCTTTTCCCCACACTCCCAAACACAAAAGAAGCTGTTCGTTTGGCCCTGAGAGTAGAGAGGAGAGGAGAATGTAGAATGAGTGGGGTGGGAGGCCCATCCCTGGGAATCCCCATCTCGGGAGGCCCCAGGACAGGGACTGAGAATGGGAGGACCCCGTGTTGGGGTGCAGCCCCTTTCTGTGTGTCCACAGAAACTTTCATGAGTCTCATCTATTCTGACTCTGGATCTCTGAATATGTGGGGATTAACAGTATCATCCGCTATTCCCAGATGCAACATTTCCTTAGGATCAGATCAAGGAGCACAGAGAAGGGAGGTAATTCTCACGATGTAAAAACTTCTTTTTCGCCCTTGGTCTTAGTGAATGAAATGCCAACCCGGAATAGTATAACTGGGATACTTGAATTCATAAAAAGAGTTAGGACTGCTCCAAGGATTTATCAGCTATTTGCTTTTTAGTGTGAATTAGTTCACTCGGCTTTTTCCTTCCATACTTCTTCTTGATACCAGTCTGGATTCAAGAATGGGAGTTTTGCTTAGGGTGGAAGAAAGAGTGAGGGGAAGAAATTTTATAGCCGAGTCACCGTGGAAAAGAACAGTGGAAGCATTTTTACAAATATATGGGCCTCAGAATGATAGAGTCAAGCAGATAGGAGGGTAGAAGTTTGGGGTGAGTAGGATCAAATGTAAATTTCTTCCAAATGAAATCCAGGCGGCATCCATATTAACTGCACTCATTGTATAAGGCCAGGAAAACCAATTCTCACAACCCTATTCCAGGGCAATAGTTTGATGTTAATTCAGTTGGGCAGCTGGAACCCAAGAGAAACCTCTATGTAAACGTTTCTCTGAACTTATTTTTTCTTTTCACTCCTTTGAAGGATCTCAGTTTACAAGACTATGTCAATACTCGAGCAATCCAACCGAAGCATCTAGTGTACAGCTCTCTGTGGCCTGGCATTGGCATCGATTCAGTAAATGCACAGGCCTGGCAGTCATTTGTCCCTCTCCTTACTATTTACATGGAGATTTTATTAAGCTTGTAGATTTGGCGTGTTGGCTCTGCAAATGCTTGCTCTTCTCTGTAAGTAGCCCTGCTGCCTTCTTGTCTTGACTTTACAGCCATAGGGCTGGGTTTAGGAAGCATCTGCTAACCTCCTCCAAGTTCAGGGGAATGGTCCTTCTCCAGAGCGGCATGAGTGAAATTATACACAGGAACTGAGTTTCAAGAAAACTCACCAAGGGAAACCTGAAAGTCGATCCATTAGGGGGCTTGCTTCTAACGTTTATTTATAGATTCTCAATTATTTCATGGGTAGTCTGTAAGACCAAAGAAATGCGAAGCAAAAATGATAAGTCACCAGGATGCTTAAAGACCTGTGATGCACATTTGAAAGCTCAGAAAACTTAAAGTCATCAAGGCCGACCATCACTGGTCCTTCTGTGTCCTCTGCAACAGTCCAGTCAAGTGTTCTTCTGCCCAACCCTGAAGCCACTCCTGCTATGGCAATGAGCCCCACACCACTGAGGTGACCAGTCCATCCTTGGTTAACTTTATAACTTGGAAAATCTTTATAACTGATAATAACAGGAAACTCAAATTAATAATACATTCAAATTTACAAAAGTATATATTTTTTATGGTAGTAGGGATAGCCCTAATTACACCCCATTCAGTTCTTGCAAATCAGTAGTAGTCACTGTTTGTAAAATCGAAGTACCACTGTCCACGAGACTGGCCCCCACGCCCTGTATTATATGCTGTGAGCCTTCTCAACAGGCTGGGCAATTTGACTTTGTGAATTACTAACAGTAACTAACAGTAATTCACAAGCATTACTAACAGTTACCGATTACGCAGCACTTACCACAAGATGGGCATGACACCAGGCGCTGGCACATACATGGGTCATTTCACTCCCACCACAGCCCCACAAAGAGGATAGCATTACCTCCATTATGCAGATGAGAAAACGGAGAGGTTAGAGTGACATAGCAAGTCAGTAGCAGAGCTGAGAGTTGAACCCTGGTGGGTTTGATTTCCAAGCTCACGCTCTACCCACTCCAAATAAAAATGATAAAAATAACATTTGATCAGAGCAAGTAATATTTCCTTAACCTAATGTTTAGAGTAAATAAAATCATCCTGAAAAACTTTATTCAAAGTGATAAGAAATCTAAGAAGGGACTTACTTTGCAAATGCAGCTTTAGACAAGACCCCAGGGCTGGCCTCCTTACTCTCTGCATCTAGATTTCTACCCCAAACCCCTCCTAGATGGAAATTCTAGAGCTGAGGCAAGATGAAGCCTCATTGAGAACAAAAAGTTTTGCTTAGTATCTTAAGGATAAAGGGGCAGGCTGGAGAGATAAGTCTTCAGGAGAGAGAACTCTCTGGTCACAGATGGAGCATGGATGGGAGAGAGATAAGAATAGAGGCAGGGAACGAAACAGCAGTAATCGCAAAGTTTATGCGCTTCTCTGATATGTGTCTCTGTGAACGAGAAGTTGATACTTCGACAGTGACGACCATCCAATTCTTATTACAAAATTTAACCTCTCAGCCTAAGAGCTTTGAAACCTTAGCCTGTTTTTACGTGTCTATATTCTACCCGCACATTTAATTATGCTTATTCTGTCCCCATATTTGACTAACTGTCTACAGAGTATAGAATTCTACTTACATCTTCCGTAAGGCTCTGGAAGACTTGCTCCATTGTCCTCCGGATCCACTGTTGCTTCTGAGAAGTTTGAAGACACTCTGGTTCTTAATAATATGTGCCTAGTTTTTCTTTCTGGAAACTTGCAGGATCTTCTCTTTATTCCCACATTCTGAAGTTTGACAATGATGTGTCTTGATATGAATCTATTTTCATCCATTGGCTGGGCACTGGGTGGGCCCTTTCAGTCTGCGAATGTATGTTCTTTGATGCTGGAAACACTTCTCAATTATTTCATTAAATATTTCCTCCTCTCTGCTTCCTTGGTCCAGAGCTCTCATTATTTGTATGTTTGTCCTCCTAGACTAACAGTTCTCAACCCCTCTCCTAGACTAATCCTCAGATTTTTCTCTTTTTTCTTCCTATTTTCTTTTTGCTTTACTTTTCAGTTTTTTTGTTGAATTATTCATTTCTACTACCCTAGTTTTTAATTTTCAAAAGTCCATTTTTCTTGTTTTCTGAAGGACTCCTTCTTTTAAAAAAAAGCAACCTCTTCTTGTTTCATTAATGAAATATCTGCTGTTTTCTAAGTTTAATTTTTTTCCTGCATAGTCACTTTTCCTCCAAGATTGTTATTTTTTTCAGTTTATTCTGTTCTCCATCTTTCTTCTGACATCTGCTCATCCTTGATTGTCTACTCATTCCTATAAGGAATGGAAACTTTGTGTCCATGCTGAGCTCTGCTGAAGAGCAGTAGTTGTCAATTTTAGTGTGTACTTGGGGGGCTTCTGAAATGTAGATTTCAGAGCCTCACCTTCAGTGGTTCTGATTCTGTAGGTCTGGAGCAGGGGGCAAGAATTTGCATTTTTAGAAAATTCCCAGATGGTGCCAATACTGCAGGATTGGAGACCACACTTTGAGAAACACTGCTCTGACTGGGGGTTTTCCTGGGGATTCCCCGAGATGGATATCTTTAGGTATTTCCCCTTGGGCTGGTCAGATTCCTTACAGAAGTGTCTTCCAATCTCAGGCTCAGGGGCTAGACCTGACTGCCAGTATTTTGCCTAAGAGGGCTTGGAGGGAAGATCTTATCATTAGATACATGAAAATCCATTTGATCCCCTGTTTTATTTTGGTAGTCTTGCCATCGACTATTTCTAGAACGCTCCAGTCCAGAGACCCTCTGTTTCACCCTCTCCAGAGGTAAAAAAACTCTTGACTTATGCTGGTGGGGACAAGTCTCCATCCCTTAGCAGGGCAGTGTGAGGGAGGAGATATGGGCATCCGAATGCTTCCTAAGCAGACTCTCAGTTGATCCTTCTAGAGCCCCACCTTTACCCCCAACTACTGGAACCAGTCCTGAGTCCTTTGAGGGTGCTGAGGTACAATAAGTTTGCTTCTCACTTCCCACTCTGGCAGCTTGAGATTCTGCTTTCTTAGATTTGCAAAGTCAGTTGCCTTTGTCCTTCTGTTTTCAGCTTCCAGGATGTTGTTGCTCTTGTCTCCTTCATTTTCTTTGTCCTTGTGGGTTTATACCCTTTTTAAGCTCCCATTACTGTCATTTTAGTAGACTTTCAAAAGGAAAAGGAGATAAATGAAAATGTTCAATCTGCTATCTTTACCCAAAAGTCCCTAACAGCACTATAAAAAGATTTGGTTTACTATTAATTGCAGATAATTCTGAGCTATTTGTATTTGTAAAGACAGATGTGGCCTCATTGTGACTATTTCAGGTTTATGGGCAATTTTTGTCTCTCTGTTCTAAAGAAAGCTTCTTATTTCAAAATGATTTTCTTTTTAAGCACATTTCCAATAATGACCCCCAGAAGGAAATATGGAGACTCTCACTTTTCTGGCTTCTCAGACTTGTATTAATTAGAAAATGCCCTCAAGAAACAGTCAAGCTCTAAATCAGATTCATTTCAATATTCAATGTAACATATTCAAGTTGTCAGAATTTTTACAACGCTTCTAATGAAGTGCTCAGCATAATGAATTGTACAATTATAATGAAATGAGGTTCTAATGAGCAATTATCATTCCAAGCGTGAACATTCCAGAATTTTCTTATTCTCCTTCTCTCAAACTGGACGCTAACAAGTAGTTATGAAAAAAATTAATGGGCAATATGTGTAAGTGGCACAGCACTCAGTTGAAATGACTCTTACTAACCCAATTTTCCTCTAAGTTTGTAGGTGGCAATACAGCTTAAGAAAATGGGTTCTCACGATGCTTGTGCACTGTTGGTGGGAATGTAAATTGGTGCAGCCACTATGGAAAACATATGGAGGTTCTTCAAAAAATTAAAAATAGAACTACCATACAATCCAACAATTCCACTTCTGGGTGTATATCCAAAGGAAATGAAAACAAGGTCTCAAAGAGATATCTGCACTCCCATGTTCATTCACAATAGCCAAGATATGGAAACAACCTAAGTGTCCATCAATGGACGGATGGATAAAGATGTGCTATATACATGTATGTATATATCCACAATGGAATATTATTCAGCCACGATAAAGAAGAAACTCCTGCCATTTGCAACAACACGGAAGGGTCTTGAGGTCATCATTCTAAGTGAAATAAGTCAGACAGAGAAAGACAGCTACTGTATGGTATCACTTATATGTGAAATCTAAAAAAGTTGAACTTATAGAAACAGAGACAAGAATGGTGGTTACCTGGGGTTGGGGGGTGGGGGAAATAGGGAGATGTTGGTCAAAGAGCACAAACTTCCAGTTATAAGATAAATAAATTCTGGAGATCTAATGTACAGCATGGTGATTATAGTTAATAATTCTGTATTATATACTTGAAAGTTGTTAAGAGAGCAGATCTTAAATGTTCTCACCACAAAAAGGAAATAGTAATTATGTGACATGATGGAGGTGTTAGCTAACACTATGGTGTAAACATTTGGCAATACATATGTGTATCAAATCAACACATTGTACCTCCTAAACTTACGCAGTGTTATATGTCAATTATATCTCAGTAAAACCGGGAAAAACAGAAGCAGCATTCTCAGGGTCTTTCCTGAAACATATGAGCTTTCACACGTACAAGATGGAGCTGTATGGACGTGAGTGTCAGGCCGGAGTTAATGACTAACTGAGCAAAGCTGCAAATTGAGTCTCATTCATGGAACACTATTCTTTCCTCTGCCCTATGATTTTGGGGTGTCAAGTGACAACAGGAGGGTAAATGGCCCAGAGGTTCTTTGCTGCCCAAAGATCTGAGGAAGAAAAAGTCTGTGAATCATCGCTCCAGTGAAAATAAAAGCTGCCCTTTATAGAATGCCCATGTGGTGTGGGCCCATAAGCACTATGCTAGATGACTTACCATGCATTATTTTGTATTCTCACAACAACCTGCGAGGTACATATTTCACAGGTGAGAAAAGCCGAGGATTCGAGATGGTGAGTGAAGTGGCCAAAGTCTACGGGCAAAAAGAATCAGAGCCAGGTGCGCCTGGCTCCACACTCCGGCTGGCCTTCAAGGAGGAAGCAACTATCTTGGCTGCATTCTTCCTGGCTTTCTTCCTGATCCCCTCTGTGACCTGGATCAAGCCATTTGCTCACTGCCTGCTTTCTGGAACCTGCTTAATCCAACTCCAGGGGCACTGATTATGTTGTAGCCTAGAGTTATGTAATGTGAGGGCTCTGCTTTGACCATCTGCTTTCCTCTCTGGGAAGGTAAGAAATGATGAAAATTACCACTGTTATTGGTTATAATGCTTGTGCTATAAGTAACAAAAAACTCCAAATTGACTGGCTTAAACATGTAAAGAAAATGAATCATCTCACATAAAAGAGGTCCTGGTGTAGAGCACTTCTGGGCTTGGTTAAGCTGGTGACTTTGCAATGCCACCAGAGCCCTAGGCTCCTCCTGTCTTCCTGCTGTCATCCTCAGGGCACTGATGCTGCTCCAGCTGGGTTCCCCCAGGGCTGCAAGGTGGCCACTGCTGTTCCAGGCACCGTATCCCGACACAACAGCATCCAGTGGAAGAAGAGGAACCAGTGCTGACATTACTGCTCTTCAAAGACAAGACAGCTTCCAAGCAGCCACCAAAGAGTCCTGCACTCATGCCTCATTGGCCAGACTGGGTCATCCCAAATCCATCACTGACAAGGGGCACAAGATTGCCGTGATTAGATCAGACTGATTTAGGTTTACTCTTCAGTCAAGTTAGGAAAAAGTGGACACCTGGACAAAATCAGGGCTCTGACAGCAAGGAGTAAGGAAAGAACTGGCCACTGGGTGGACAACCAACAGTGACTTCTACTCAAGTGCAGTGTGCTAAGCTTCTTTGAAGAAAAGGGGCCTAAAATCAAGGTTTTCATGCTTCCGTATTTTCTACTGTTCTCCAGATTGGGGATGTGGGAATGAAAAGGGTTGGTTTGGGAACTTAGTTGAGGAGAGACAAAGGAACTAAAGAAATTTCATCTGTATTAGGACTTTAACTACATTTCCACACATTTAGACAAGTGCTGTAATAGAAAAATATATTTAACTATCAATACTACAGAGCAGCAGTAGGATTGAGAATCCGTGAAGAAATGGATATTTATCTTTGAGGTTGAAGTTTAAGGTACGACCTGTTATTTGCCGATCAGGAATAAGCTGAAAGCTGGAACCCAAAGGTGCTGATGACAACATACTCAAAGGGTTGTTGTAAGTCCCTGAAATCTAATTTCAGAATTCTGAGCTCCCCTGTGGAGTTGGCACATTGCTCTGTTTCTCCCAATAGCATCTGGACAGAGTTCTCTGCGAGGCTGACAAGTGATACAACACGCAACTCTTCTTACTTATCATTTGTGCCCTCAGCGGGGGGTTTTCTCAGTTCAGTAGAGTGGGTCATGCATGGATATTTGACTCATCTGCGCTACTCTGGAAGAGACTGTGGATTAATGAGCTTCCCCAATACATACAAAGTGTTTTCAATTCTTGAAAGAAAAGAACTCCCTGTTATGACATAGTAACATCCTTAATTATCGGTCATTAAGCTTTCCACCAACCTCAGCCAACGATCAAATACATGGAAAAAAATCTCTCTTTTTAAAACACAAATCTGATAATGTTACTACCTATTCAAAAACCTTCCATGGTGTCCTATTGCCTACGGAACAAAATCCAAGCTATTTAACAAAACATCCAAGACCCTTGGGAATCTGGGAAAACCCTCCTTTTCCTCCACTCTTGTTTCCCCCAGTGTTACCAGATCCCTCACTCTTTCTGGTTAGTATGAACTTTCACATATCTCTGCCTGTGTCTAACTTGACTCCTTTATTTCTACCATTTAAATACCTGTTCATCTTTTAAGACCCTGATCAAACCCAGTTCCTGTAGCAGACTTCACTTATCAGGTATCCTTTGTTGATTACTCAGAATTAATCTCATCTCTATGGGCTCCCATCTTTGTTTCCACCTCTGTTTAACAGTTTTGACATTCAGCCCCTAATAAATATAGTTTAGGGTCTGCTGATCTTTCTGGGCCACTAAATTAAGAGCTTCCTAGAGTGAAGACCAGCTACACCATCGTCAATCCCGTTTCTTCTCTCTGGGCACACAGGAGGACCTCATTCCTCAGTCTTCCTTGCAGTGAGTTTGAGGCTGTTTGGTTTCTGACTGATAGACTGGGGTAGAAGTGATGGAAGCATCTCCCAGGACTGGTCTTTAAAAATATTTGATGAGCCTCCAGCCCTCTGTTCACCTTCGGTGGATAGAGGCCAGAATCCCAGGATGAAAGAAGCCTGCATCCCTGAGTAATTACTTGTAGGAGAGCTACCCAGGAGAGCTGCCGACCCACTTTGGAAGTTGTGTGAAGGAGAAATAAACTACTACTACACCAAGCCACTGAGATTTGGGGATAACTTGTTATTGCAACATAGCCTCGCTTACCTTGACTGATACAGTTCCTACGGTAGAGGAGACCATGTATTATCCATTTTTTATTCCCCTGGTGCTCAGTGCTTTGCATGTCTTCCCAAAGTAAGATAAAGAATGAATAAAATAGCTGTCATAAAAATTATATATTTTCACCTAAGAAAGGACTGAAATCCCCTTAAGAGCAACATCTCTGTTTACTGTGAATATGAGATTAATGATTTAACAATCACGTGTTTCGGATATTTGCTGGCAGACTTTAGAAAAGAGAGTGAGAGGAAAGTGGGGTAGAAAGAGCTGCTAAAAGGAGCAAGGCTTTCTCCCCTTCAGGATATGGCTTATTTTCACCTCCACAGCAAGGCCTTCACGGGTCACCTCGCTATGGGAATACCCACCTCTCCTCTAATATTACTCTCTATCTTAGCAATTACCTTTATAGAATTTACCTTGGATTCTAATTATTTGCTTGGTTTGTTTGAATTCCAGATTAGACTGGAAGCTCCGTAATGGAAGGAACTACGTCTGTCTTGTTCACTATTGTTTCCAGGTACCTAGAGCATGTCCAGCTGACAGCAAGTTCACACTCATGATGATGGTTAAGGTAAGGAAGGAGACAGAAGAAGCACTGAGTAAAAAAATCACTGTCTGGGGTGGAGGGCAAACAGCTCATCCTTCAAAAGCCCCAAAGTCACAGCTGCACACAGTAAAACAATCAATGCTATTTCTCAGAAAACATAAAATTATGTTCAGTAGAATATGTTTAAGAAGAGAGGAACGTGACTGATGTGCTAAAAATATGGCCATATTGCACAGTTAAAACAAGATGACTTCACATTTATAGGAGGAAGTCTGAGTTAACCCAACATAATTCCCCAAAGAGACCAAACAAATGAGATATTACTAATCATTCTTTCACCAATTCATTAGTTCATTTCTCAACAATCCTATGTGATTAGGATATACAGAATACTTTTCTAGAAGGTGCTAGGAATTCGAAGTAGTAGATAATATGCTCCTCTTCCTCTTCAATGACTTATAATTGAAAACAAAGGAAAGTGGCCTTGTCTCCTATTTATACCTGAGCCCAGGTGCCATACCCCTCTCTATTCCCCCTCTGAGTCCATTGTTGCACCTGACACAGAACTCTAAGGCAAGTGACTTTTATACCAAGCACAACCCCCAGTCCCCCCTCCCATCCACCCACACCTCCTTTTATAATCATTTCGTGAAAAGATGCAATGCATTCCACATAGTATATACTCCATAGATGTCTGCTATGTAGTTAAACAAACACACCCACAACGTTGACTTTTCTGTGGATTCCCCCCATGAAGAGAACATATCTCCCCCATCTCGTCCCCTCCCAAAAAGAACGAGTGTCTCCTCCTTGCCACTCAGTTCCCACAGGACCACAAGCCCGTAGTACTTCCTGAGACTCTCATGGTCACTAGGACCTTCAGAGCCATTTCCAGCTTGTCTTTCAGACTTGCCAATATCGCTGCCTGCCCCCTCACCCCATCCTGAAACAGCAGTTCCATCCCGGAACCTGGGCTGAGGTGGGCACTGAGCGATGGAGGCTTTTCTCCCTTGCACTTGAGAAATGGCCTATCTCAAGCATAAAGCAAGTTGAATATTTCTGTTGGCTTTCTTTAAATCTGGTGATTCAAATGTGTGTCCTAAGAGGCAGCTCAGTGAAGTAGAAAGAACACTGAATCAACAGTCCAGAAAACTTGTTTTCATGTTCTGGGTCTGCCCCTCACTAACTGTATGATCTAGGGCACACAGGGTCTTAACCTCTCTGGGTTGGACCAGAAGGTCATCACCTTTCAACTCTAAAAAAACCCATGAGTGTGTTTTCCTCCCAACAGCGTAGGTTCTATTGACCAATATATTGTGTTATCTATTCTCGGGGAGAAAACAATTTGCAGATGTGGCAGGTGTCTTAGATGCCTCCTGCAGAATTGTCATCAAAGCAAGACAGAGCCTAGCAGCTGTTGGCTGTCCAGCAAAGCTCCATGAAAATATCCAATATGGCGAGGTGTTTCTGTGATGCTTCTCAGGCTCAATATTTGCTTGACTCTTGGAGCTTTGTTTCTATGAAGCCTTTTCTAGCAAATAGGATGTTTATATCAATAAGTGCTATGGTTTTATTTAAGTTAAACAAACAGCAATTTTGAACAGAAGCCGATTTGAATGGCTAGAATTTATTTGTACGTGCAATGATAATTAGCTGCATAATCCACTTCTTTGTTCGGGTTAGTGCTGAAATCCCATGTCCCTGGACTGTGATTAGACTCCCTAATCATTCAAATGGCTGTTCAGAAATTATCTCCACTTCATTCTGGAGATGGGCATCTGAAGGATACTTTCTCCTGCGCTTCTTGAATATGAAGTAGCAGCACTTACAAATCCTTCATTAAATAACCATTGAGCTATCAAGGTCAAGAAACAGAAGGAAATGAAGTACTCAATCAATTATTTAAAAATAGGCTTTTTTAGCAATGGTCACTGTCATTGTTATAACAACTTCTGCTGATAGGAGGGGAAAAAAATCACCACCCAGTTTCCTTTTGCCAAGCAGAGAGTAGCTCCAATAGGATCTGGATCTAGAACAGGAGAGCTTTACTAAGTCAAAGAGGCCGATGTGGGGTACAGTCTTGTACAGTCTTTGGGGTGCTTCCTACCAAGAAGACTGACGGGTGACCGGGGACTGTCTCTGCTCTGCACACGTGGGGATGGCTGCCCTGTCTCTGTTTTCTCAGGCACATTGTTCTGGGGACGTGTTCACCCGGTGAGCCTGCCCTGTACGTTCTTCTGTGCTTTGAGCCACAGTCCAGAAGCTGCTCCTGACGCTGGTCCAGCCCAGGGAGAAATCACTCCCTTCCCATCAACACCCACCAGGCAAAATAATCAGATATCAGTGACTCGGCTGAGCGAGGACAAAAAAATTGAACTGGACTGTGTTGCCGGCGCAATTTCTGTAGCTTTGGGTTAGCGTTTGTCTGGCCCTGAAGCAGCAAGTTCTTTTCCCCTGAACAGTTGTAAATTAGAATAGGTTTGTTTTCCTTAATGGATTGATAATCCTTCCTGTTACATTTTAAAATAATTTTTTAAAGTTTGTTTCCTCAGGAGAGAAATGGCATAAACTGAAGGGAAGAGCCGTAAAGATCAGGCAATGAGCATTTCTAATGAAGGATTTTTCTAAGAGCTTTTTTCTAACGCTATTAATCTATAAAACCTCGACATATTTCACAGTGGTGTTTCAAGGGATCTCACTATCTGCCTGTGTCTCAGGCGCGGTGAGTTGCTTAGCAATGCCTTTAGGAGGCAGATTTGGGCACTGTGCTGCTGTTTCTGTATGTTTCACATGCTGTGTAAGTGACTAACGTAGTCACCCTCCTCTTCATCTAATGTAGGAGAGAGATGACCCGGTGAGTCCCCAGCTTGGTGGAGATCACTTTTATCAGAATGCCAAGATGACGTGATGAAAGTTACGTATGTTCACTTCGACCTCTTCCTCGATCTCACAAGGACTTGGGGGGCTTAGAAGCTACAATGTGTTGCCCTCTTTTCCCCTCTGTTCTTTTTCCTATAGGAAATGGTGTTTTAATGGGCTTACTATGTGCCAGGAACTACTTCAAGTATTAACTCCTTTTATCCTTACAACAACCCTATGGGGTAGGGACTGTCATTGCCCCCATTTTAAAGGTGAGGTAGTTGAGACACAGCAGATTTACGTAACACATCCAAATTCATAGCTAGGAGACAGCAGGGTCAGGATTCAAACCCAGGCTCTCTGACTCCAGGGCCCACACTCTTTACCATTTCACAAGTTGAAACTGGTGAGTAGGCACTAAATTTCAGCTGTGAGATGATACCAGGAATATCAGTGATATAAAGTTCCTTGGGAAAAAAACCATATATATCGTCTTGAGTGTTCAGATCAGTGCCTTTAGAGATTGCCTTAGTTTGGGCTAGAAAACAAGAAAACTAAAAAACAAAGCTACACTGTTTTGTTTAGTCCTGAAATCTACCCTCTACCCTCAGTCCAGGTCATCTTCCACCCGCTTATCTGGGAAGCCCACATCTCTTCATAGTTGCAACCTGTATCTTCTGTCAACTCTAATAGAATGCATCCTTTCTCCAGATTCCTGGTCCCTGAAATGAGCTCATCTCTTTGGTTTTCTAAGCCCCTTCTCTGGGTTCTTTCCATCTGATGTACAGAGACCTCTGATCCCCTCTCCTCTCTCCTGACAGGCAGATGGCTGCTGGCTTTTTCCTCTCACTTCAAGTTTCTCCAAACTAAACATCTCATCTCATATGGTCTCCTTTTCTTTGATTATCCCCTATTTGACCCAACAAAAACAGAAAGAATCCCAATGCTAACCACCCAATCCACAGCTCCTGAGGGTCACATGTTGGGGTCTAGACCCAGTTGTGTCTCTGCCAACTGGGTCTCATGGTCTACCTGTCCTCACTGGCTCTCCCATCTGCAATGTGGATGCCCCATGGTGCCTTCTGTAAAGGGAAAGAAAAGCTGGGCACAACCAGAGACCAGGAGAGGCATCTCCAAATGGGAAATTAGGACATTTTCTCAAGTCTATTCCATCACTGTTGCCATTAAAGAACAACCGATACTTATCACAGGCAGGTGCCTGAGTGGAGTTTCTAGAGCATGACACAGGAAACTCACTTAATTCAGACAAATAGGGGCAAACGTTAGACTGAATTAGAGAATGTTTAAAGAAATATGCATCTACCAGGCAACCTAAACTTGCCATATCTATAACTGAATTTGTCATCCCTGCCAAAACCCATTTGTCCCCAAGTCTTTATAGCCACTGGCTTCCTTGATTTCTCCTTTTCCTTCACATCCCATCAGTAATCCTGTTGGTGCCACTTCTAAAATATACTCTAAGTCCTTCCATTTGTCTCCATCTCCATCTCTGCCTCCCTAGTCCATGCCACCATGACCTTCACCTGCACTCCCCCACTTGCCTCCTAACTAGTCTCCCTATCTTACTTTGCCCTTCTACGTGCATTCTCCACACAACAGCCAGAGCCATCTGTTAAAAGCATATATTGGATCCTGTGACTACTCTGTTTAATGCCCTCCAAAGGTCCTGACTGCACAGGAAACAAAACCCAAACTCCTTACCATAGCTTGCAGGGCTCTGCAGTTCTGGATCCTGCCAACCTTTCCAACCTCATCACATCCACTCTCTCTTGGTCCCCAAACTGCAGCCATACAAGACTTTGTATCCTCATTGTTCTCTCCACTGGGCCCCTGCAATTGCTGTTCCCCCTGCCTAGAGGACTCTTTCCCAGGTATTTATGTGGTTGGCTCCTTCTCATCATTCAGGCTCAACTCAGATGGTATCTAGAAAACCACAACATTCTGTAGATTAGAACAACGCAGTTCCCACCAGTGTTGGATGGTGGTTTTGCCTAAGTGAGTGCTGAGTCTGTGAACACAGCTGAAGAGCATCAACTCAGAGAGGTCTTCTCTGACCTCAAGTCTAAACTACCTGCTCCTGCCCAATCATTTTTTATCACATTTTTGTGATTTGCTTTCTTCACAGCACCTGTGACCACCTGGAATGACCTTGTTCACTTGTTTTCTATCCACCCCATGAAGATGGGAGCTCCTTGAGAGCAGAACGCTGGATGCTTGCCCACTGATCTATCTTCAGCACCCAGAACAGTGCCAGGCCATGGCAAAGCATAACATACATTTGTTGTGTGAAGTTTTGTGAACGGCAGCAAAGTGCAGAATGGACTTGAGAATAGGGCTCATTGGGTTTCCTTCCTGGCTCTCCATTAACTCCATTCCTTCCTGGCTCTCAGCGTGGAAATGCTGCTTCAATTTTTCCTTCACCTCAGCTTGGATGATAATGGAGATTCTTTTCAGGTCTGAGTTCTATAACCAGTGGGAGGAAGAGGCTTAACTAAGCAGAGTAACTTGATGCTGGGCCTTTCATAAATAGAGGGGAGCAGCTATTAGGCCCTGAAATGCTTCATGAATTCAGGGAATATATTAGCTTACAGTCTTTTAGTTTTAAAAGCCGCATGTATTGTATTCTAATTCTTTGTAAATTGTCCTTTATGTAAGGCATAGGTAGTACCACTCAATCAATCACAGCATTTTCTAGGTTAGAACAGCTCATGTCCCACCAGTGCTGGATGGTGGCATGTTTATTAAGTGAGTCCGGAGTTAGTCTGTGACTCCACCAAGAAGCACGGCTGAAAAACATAGTGAGCACAGAACTATGTGCTCATCCTCTGAGTCTCTCGTTCCATATGTAGAGAGCTGAGGTCCAGAAGATGTTATGAGATGCAGGGACAGATCTAGACTCCAACAGCCCAGGGGCTGTTCTTTCCTCTACACCACACTACTGCAAACCATCACTGAGACAGCCACCTGGGCTTGTGTCTTCTCATGGGCCATACTGGGGCCTGACCAATGCTCTCACTCTTTCAGTTAAAAAATATTTGAGTGTCTATCTCCCAGACACTGTCTTCTCTCACGGGGTTTTCTCTGAGGCAGAAACATCACAGGGTTTCACTTCAATAGCCCATGGTTCTGTAACTCGAAGTAGCTTTGATCTTCCCTTCTAAATCATAAACCTAACAAGACCAAGAATTGTGCTGTACAACCTCAAGCCATTATAAACATATGGGTTAAAAAAAATAACAAATCTGTGAATGAATCCACTGGGGCTGGGAGACAAGAAGTAGGGTTCTCAAAGAACTGATACACTATAATCCTGGGAAAGCTGTAATTCAAACAGGAAACTTGAGATGCCTGGATGAATGAAAAGACTAGAATTTGGGGTTTTAAAAAAAGTTCATCCCCAAATTGAGAGCTTATCAAAGAGTTTTCCAGCTTATTGCCTCTTCCTTAGTTTCAGGATTAAACATATTTGGTTTGATTTGATTATATAAGAAAAAGAGAAGAGAGACTTTGGTCTGAATAACAAACCGTCCTTATCTAAAGGGCCGTTCTTATCTAAAAGTGTATATAGAGGTATATTTTTTCATCCCTAAAATAAGGTCAATTCATATACACACACGTAAAACATATCAGCGTGGCATGTGGCTCCTTTTTCCAGGTCCTTTGCCTTAGGATACAGAGTTGTCAGGCTGGCCTACATTGGCCCTAGACATAGAGAAAATCCAGGTTTCCTAGGACCTGAAGGGCAGCTCAGTCTTGCCTCAATGTCTTCAGCAGTTCCGCTGCCACACATGGTTCCCTGGTTGTCATTCAGTCACAATTCTGGCTTTAGCTTTGTCTATACAAAGCTGTGGTTGCTCCAGGGCTCCACGGATCTCAGGGATCAGAGACGTAAGTTTAACTTCTAGTTTCCTGTGGAAAACGATGCAAAGAGCCCTGCCGACCACCCCAGAAACTCCTTCACTCTGCGGGTCCTGGGTTTAACCTTGTGTGGCCCCTAGGGACTTCAGGGTCTACTGAGATTGCAAGTTACACCTGAGCCCTCTGATTAGCCTGATATGGAAATGCAACTTGGATCCAGTGACTAATGTTTCCAACCCCAAATCAGGACCGATGGTCTGAAACATGATCTGGTAATGGGTCAGTCCTGGAGCATTAATTATTATCTTTATCGCCTTGGTCACTTATGGGAAACTCTAGAATACTGGTTTAAACACTGGCTTAGCATGAAAAGATGTATATGTGAATCCTGGCTTGGTCCCCTGTTAACAAATCTCCCTTGGATGGGTAACAGCTGTGATAGAATAGTGTGCCCACCACCACCAAAGGTGTCCGCATCTTCACAGAACCCGTGACTATGCTACCTTACATGGAAAAAGGGCAAAAAATTAAATTAAGGATCTTGAGATGGGATGATGATCCTGGATTATCCAGGGAAGCCCCATGTAATTACAAGGGTTGCTAGAAAACAGAGGCAAGAGGGACAGTCAGAATCACAGGAGGCGATGTGACAAGGAAAGCAGGGATTGTGGTCAGAGGTTTGAAGATGCTATGCTGCCAGCTGTGAGAATGGAGGAAGGGATCTTGAGTCAAGGAATGCAGGCCGCCTCCAGAAACTGGAAAAGGCAAGGAAGCAAAGTCTTCCCCAGAGCCTCCATAGGGACACAGCCCTGCCGACACCTTGATCTTAGCCAAATACAACCCACGTCAGACTTCTGACCCCCAGAAATATAAGAGAATAAATTGGTCCTGTCTTAAGCCACTAAGTTTGTGGTAATTTGTTACAGCAGCCATAGGAAACGAATAAAATAGCTAGTGTACATCACTTTTCTAACCTACACACAAATGACTTTTTGACCATGGATTTGATAACTGTCATCGAATATGAACTCACTGGGTGTTTGAGAAGATAGCTCAAGAGGATCAAGAGAAAGAGAGGAAGACCTCAGAAATCAAGAGCCAGGAGAACACAGATTTTCATAATTTCCCTCACAACTTGCTTGTTAGGTAAAAAGTAAGTAACACTGATTTATTTTAAAAAGAACGTCCAGGTTACAAGTGGAATCCATATCCAATTTGGCCCAAACTCTCTTTTCAACAACATCAATACCTGAAGCACTAAATTAGGATCCAAACAATGACCTTCAGATCTTTCAGGATGCTTTTATTTCTTTCTACTATACTTCTTTCTACTACACTTACTCCATCAGGAACATGAACTGAATACATTAGTATTTATAAATATTCTCACATAACAATAGTTAAAACAGAGCGAGCTTGCGAGTTTGGATCAGAAAATTCAGTAAATCAAAAAATCATCCCCTGCGCTTCTGTTTTAATCAAAATTTTACTTGAATGTGATAATGGGTGTAGTAAGTCATGATGTTGGGACAGAGAGAAATCTTTCTGCACTAGGAATCATGGATCTCAGTGCAAATCTCATCACCCAAGAGAGGTCTTCTGTGGCCACCCCCACCCCATACCCCATCAGTCTCTACCCCATTGTCCTATTTGATTATCTTCATTGACAATCTGAGTTTATATTATTTATTTGCTTATCAGATCTTCCCCCTACAAGGATAGGAATGTTATCTCATTCACTGCTACCTCTACCATACTCAGAACAGTGCCTGGCACATAGTAGGTACTCAATAAATAGTCACTGAATGAACAAATTATTAGAAACTAGTCAAAGATTCTTTGGTAAGGGGGCAGGAACCAACTTTTATTGGATTTGCTCATCGGCAGCACTGTGTGGAGCCTCACGTAATCCTCGTAGAAACCACATTAGGACGAGGGTGTTATTATTCCCATTTCACACATAAGGACCGAACGGACAGCACGTCTTCCAGGTAGTTAACAAAATACAAACTAGAAGCCATAATAGTAGTTTTTTCTCCCCAGGGCTTGAGTGAGGATGAAAGGATGGTGGAAGAAAATACGGAAGTGTCCGACTGATTTTTAACCGAGAGCAAGTTGGTCAACTGGAAACCTAGACCTCTGCACAGGCTCACTCTCACCACAGGATGCCTCAAGTTTGCCAGTCTTACTTATCTTTTACTCTGCTCAAATGTTCACTCCCACCTAAGTTTTATTTCTCCTAAGAAACTATTACCAAGTTCTCTTCCTTCCCAGGACATTTCCTCCGCACACCCAGGCCAAGGAGGCCTTGGCTCTCAGGGAGTGTTCTCGCAGTGGGACTGTCATGTCTGTTGTATCCCTGTGGACCGGCTTGTTGGTCCAGTGTGTGGTATGATGCCTAAGTGCTGAAGGGTCTCCCTACCCACAATTTTCTTTTCTAACAATCCAACAATGCCTACATTTCCACTACTAGAATTCCACTTTTTGTTAAAGCATGGTGTTTTCTGAAGGCACTCATTAAAACACAGATTTATTTATTAATTTATTTTACCTAGGAGAAGATTCATAAACACTCACTAATGATTTGACATGAAGTATTTTATAAGATTTAACGTCTACGAGCAGACTCCTGAGGGAATGAGAGCTTGAACAGGTAAGTTTGATAGGGGCAGGTGGGAATAAAATATTGGGGTTAGAAAAGGAAAGAAGAGGAACAACATTGAATAATTGGCTAATATGTGCCAAGCAATGCACTCTGAGTTCTAGTGAAGACATGAGCTAACATAAGGTGAGAAGCTCTTTATTGTAGAGTCACTGCATATTTATCAAGCACATTTAACTGATCTCAATTTAAAATGAGAAGAAGACAGAGATTGAGAATAAACTTAAATTTACAGACTGTGGATACTGTGGGCTCCCTGCCATTCCAGTAAAAGAGCATATGCCCCCAAGTGAGTGAAAATAGGGAAACATGCATTCCCTCGTCTCATGTCCTCTGAGTCTCTCACAGTATGAGCAGCTCCCTAGGCTGAGAGCGATTCTAGTGTTTAGAGATAGACATTCTTCCCCCATTCTATGTGGCCCCCCATTGGAAGACAACTACTTCACCAGGTGTTCAACTAAAGAAACGTGTTGGCACTGGAGAAGAAACCAACCTCTGTTGGACATAGTGGCAAATAATGGTTATCCTTGAGTTATTCTTGATTCCTCTCTTTTCTCCACACCCCACATCCAATCCGCCAGCTATCCCCATCAGCACTTCCTCCAAAGCAGGAACTGAATCTGCTGCTACTTCCCATCTCCACTACCACCTCAAGCTGGAGCTGCCAGCCTCTCATGCCTGCACTGTGGCAAACTTCCTAACTGGTTTCCCTGCTTCCCCTCCTCTCACCCTACGATCCAGCCTCCCCTCAGCTGCCAGAGAGAGCATGAAAAGGGATTCAGCTCACAACCCGCTCCTGCTCAGAACCCTCCCACCACCCTTGGAAAACAAACAAGCCTTAAATATGTAATCCTCTGCCTAACTGCCAGCCTCGTCTTGGAGCACTCTCCCCTTAGCCTGCTTTGCTCTGGCTCGTTCTCTCCTTAGGATCTTGATCCTCACTGCTCCCTCTGCCTGGATGCTCTTTCATTTTCGCATGGAGGCTCCTCCTTGTCACTCAAATCTCCACTGAAATGTCATCTCCTCGGAGGAGCCTTCCTTCATCATTGCCTGTCTAAGTCTTCAAATAGTGCTTAATACTCACTGATGTGTGATGACTATCACCCCGTTAGAACAGGGACCTTGCTTGTCTTGATCACCTCTGCATTCCCAGTGGAGAAAGGTACCTGTCACATACTGGGGGCTCCCAGTGGCACCTCCCTGAGGGATTATCCAAGGACACACTTAACTTTGTTGTTTGCTTACTTGTTCACTTCAGAACCTGACGCCTGAAAAAAGGAAGTCTACTATGCAAAAGAAGAAGATATCTTATAGACGAGGAAATTGAGGCCAAAAGAGACTAAGTAACTTACCCAAGATCACAGAGCTATAGGTGGTGATTGGGTTTTAAACCCAGGCCTTCCTGGTTCTAACTCACAGGCTCTTTCTCCCGGGGCACAGAGCCTTCTTAGGGGTTGGGAGCCCAGGACAGGGTAGAGCCAGTCTGGGAAGCACTACAGTAAGGAGACTGGAGGGCAGGGAGCTGGGGGAAGGAGGCGCTGCTGGTCTTTGTGGTGGAAATGACCTGAAGGCCACCATGATGAGGAGCACAGGCTCAGGCCACCGTCATCGGCTGAGGGACTTGCAGGAAACTTAATTTCTCTGAATTCCCACTTCCTCCACTGGAAAAGGAGGACTATAATATCCACATTACAGGATGGTTGTAAGGATTTCATGAGATACTGTACTTACTGTGTTTAGCAAGGGACCTGGCACACAGTAAGCCCTTAATAAACAGTAGCACCATCATCCTCAGTATCCTCTGGACAAACTTGGCACATTCATAGTTTCCTTCAAAGCCACCCTAGTCCTGACTCTGCCAGTGGTGGATCAAAGGATCTCCAGAATGACCAGTGACATCTCCTTTCAGCCAGGGTTTCAACTGGGCGGGAGCTTCTTTTGGTAGACTTGGGGGAAAAGGTCCAGGAAACATATCTACATATAGCTTGAGAGAAATGAGAACTAGTCTCTTTCCTTTTAAGAATCACCACCCCAGGGGCCAGCCCAGTGGCATAGTGGTTAAGTTTGCATGCTCCACTTTGGTGGCCCAGGGTTCACTGGTTCAGATCCTGGGGGCAGACCTACACACTGCTTATCAAGCCATGCTGAGGTGGCGGCCCACATAGAAGAACTAGAAGGACCTACAACTGGGATATACAATTATGTACTGGGGGTTTGGGGAGAAAAAAGGAAAACAAGAGGAAGATTGGCAACCGATGTTAGCTCAGGGCCAATCTTCTTCAAAAAAACCAAAAAAAAGGAGTCACCACCCAGCCTTGGTGTACACAGAGCTGCTAACTCTGGCTTGATTTTCACCCCCATCTCCCCCTAATCCCACAACATTTCAACTAGTGGTGTTTGTTACTGACTCAGCCAGGCCGTTTATGCCAGGAAAGGATTCGTTTTGTGTGCTCAGTACTACTTAGACTGAATGTTGATTCAGGTTACATATTTAGCAGGGGAAAGCTAGAATCAGTGTTATTGGTGCTATCCCGTGTAAACACGATTACAGGGACAGGACCACGTGTGCTTTTCCTTGACAGGGCTGGTGTTCTTCCCTTTAAAGTTACCTTCCATGTTTCAAACTCTTTTTATGTGAGTTCTCTCTACCCCTTCTCTCACTATCCTTCTAGGTCTTAAAATCCCTAAAGCATCCCCTAAAGATTCTCATATCCAGTGAAGTGATTCTGGGGGAAAACAGCTGGGTTTTTGTTTTTGTTTCATTTTGTTTTTAGCAAAACAAGTTCCAGGCTACTTTTCATGATCTTTAAGAAAATAAATTTTTCACTTGAAGAGAATAGACAGTGTTTATTCTCAGCTCAAGACAGGTTTAGTTCAATAGGGCAGGGAGAACCTCTGAGCTAGAGTGTCCGTCTCTACAGAATACAAGTCCCCATTTGGAAATCACACACCCCCAGGAAAAAAAATGTGTCCCTAGTGTGCATTTGGGTTAACTTCAAACGACCAATGAGAAATGAGTCTTTGGTCTTTGACATGGCCCCTGAGGACCAAGATCTGTTGGCAGAGATTGCTGGGCTGTACTTCCCAGAGCTTGAGAAGACCTCACACTGGACTCTCAGCTCATGACAAGGCTCCCAGCATCAAGCTAACTTTCTACGGAGACAACCTCACTCGGCTAGATTGTCAGGAACACCCGGGTAAACGTGTATGGGGATCAAGGTTTGAGTGGCAGTTTGATGGGTCAGACCAAAGAGTCTAGAATCAGAATCCCTGGAGTAGAAGGGATCTTGAAGATCTTCTAGTCCAAATGCCCATCAGATGCACGAATCCTCTCTACTCCGTCACACCAGTCATTGCCCCTTCTGTGCTCCTACATCTGCAGCCACAGGGGAGCTCTGCCACCTCAGCAGCTGTTGTCTTCGTACAAGTCTATTAAAATTAGACTATTAGAAAACTCTGCTTATCTTGATTTGAAAATCTGTCTTTGCTTTTCTCTCCGCCCACATGACAGCTCAGAGCAAGCCTAATCCCCCTGCCACAGCCCTTTTACCATCTGAAAGCTGCTCTCAGTTTTCTTTCCTTCAGGCCAACCTCCCATTTCCTTCAGTTTAAGCCCCTCTCACATGAATGATGGGGCCCCTTCACTAGTCTGATTCCTCTGTCCAGTTTGCCTAAATCCTTTTTTAAGTGCTGTGCTCAGCATGGTACGCAGCACTCCAGATATGGTCTGATATGTTGTACACACTGTTCCAAACAGTGTGGGGTTATAACTCCTCATTCTAGATTTCTCTTAGGGCAGCGCAAGGCATCTGGGCAACCACGTGTCATACATGCATTTTGCAGTGCTTACTATCAAATGGAATACCTCAGTCTATTTCAACACCCTCTCCTTCATACATGAGCATCTCAGAGTCAGGCTCTGACACCACAGAGACAGTTTCACAGGCATCCTGTGGACTCTGGTCAACCAGTTCTGATGTTGCAGTTTTAGCTAGTAGTGGAGGGGGACCTCATACTGGGGTCAGGGCTTGGTGACTGTGGGCCAACTCACACATAGATGAGGTTCTAAGGACTCCAGTTTAGGGGGCAGGGCCTGGTGTTGTAGCATCTGATCTTACACCCTTGGGAACTCTGCCGAGGTATGGGGTTTGACTGTGGGAGAATGAATCCAAAGATAAGTCATAACTGAAGGGTCAGTCTACATGTTCATAATAAGCAAGACACACTTATTACCTCGTAAGAGCCCAGACTTTGTCCAATCCAGATTCTTGTCAGCAAGGATTCAGCACATAAGTGAGCAATATCCAGAAGTTTGGGAACAGTTTAGAGAAACTGGGTTCCTGGGGCTAAGAATTAAGAAACTAGGGTGCACAGCTGTCCTCAGTACCGGGGTCAGGTCAGGAATCAGACCCGGGGCACCGAGGTCAGATGGAGACCAACTTCTCGCTGAACTGCAGCCTCATTCAAGTCCAGCAACCTATTTCCTTACAGGCTGTAAGTGAAAGTGAGAAGGCTCATCCTTGTTTGTTATCTAACAGTGTTGGGAACTCAACCTCTCCTGTGTTCTCTGGCTCCCCCAGTGGAATCCCTTTCTCTCATCCTCATCCTGGGTTCTAGTACACACGGTCAGTTCAGGCACACACTTTTATCTGATATTACTGATTAGTAACAGTCAGTACATCTATAGATGTAAAATGTAAATTAACCAACTTTCATTTGACATTTGTTTCCATTTTAAGAACTGATACCACAATTTTCGCCTGGTCTTCAAGCAAAGTTAGAGGCCCCTTTAATGAATTCTTATTGTATGCTGTGCTTTCCTTTCCTAACTTTTGCTACAAAGGTAAATAAATGTTTGAGTAGTGATTTGTTTGGTGTCTGTCTCTCTGACACACTGTGAAGACATGAACTATGTCTGTCTTATTCATTGACTTATCCCTTAGTACCTAATACAGTGCCTTGCCCACAGTGGGTGTTCATAAATATCACACAAATGAATGACTGAGATAAATCATGGCTAGAGTTGGGACTCTACTTTAGGACCAGGATTTCTCCACTAGGCCCTACATAGTCCTGGGGCTAAAGGTTTACCAGCTGGCCCACCCCATTTACCCAACCTGCTTCAGACCAAGTGCTTGCGCTTCACTCCCAGCCTTTGACAACATTCAGTCATCTTTGATGTCATCTCCCTCACCCATTTTTCTGATATCCTTCTCCATTTTCCTGTCTCTGGAATCCAAGTTCTTCCATGTCTATTTTCTGGCTTCTGATACAGGCATGGCCTTCTTATTTAAAGGACTATGGATACTATTTTTCTTGGTTTGTCTTGTCCCTGCATAGGCTGTGGTGTTCCTATATTCTGAGGCCCTCAATCTTGGATTGTGTCTTTTCATTGAACATCTTGTGAGCCCTTATTAAGTTCCTACAAAGGCTCTTCAGCCATCTGGCCTCACCGAAAGGCCTATGGCCTGGAGTCCGGAGTCTCTGGGTAGAATTCACCTTACTCGTTATGTGACAGAGCCAAGGAGACTTCCACTCAACATTTACTTACATTATAATATAGGATATTTAAGACTTCTTCCCTCTCTGAAATTCACGGTAGTTTTTAAGGGAGTAGCTCTTTTATGATAAAATTGGGAAGAGAGAATTGGGATGATACTTAAAACAAAGGTGTCAAGATAAGCAAATTTAGAGATCATTGGGCTAATCAAGAGCCACAGGCCAGCATGTGACCATGGACAAGTCACTATTGTGACCCACAGCTTCCAAATGAAGGAATTCAATAATTTCTTAAGTCCTTTCCAACTTTTATGGTTCTCTAGTATCTCAAGTTTTAGAAGAAAGATCTTGATAGAAATATTCTTTTAAGAATAATTACTAACTGCCACCGCTTGAGCACAATCAGAACTTTGTGTTAACTTGTTCATAGTCCAAGTTGGAGTTACATTTGTGCCTTTGACAAAATAAGCACTGGCTTTTTAGATTTTTTTAATTACCATGAGATTAGCGTATTGACATGGTTCTCAGAGCAATCTTAGAGCACAGGGAACTGCTTATGATTCTAGCAATCTTGCAGTAGGTTATTCATTCTTTGGTATTTGGTTTGACATTTATTTTTCTTTTTTAGTCATATTGATTTAAATATCATTAGCCCAAAAATGCATCAAAGGGTAATTGCATTGACTATTTTGGCTCTACTCAGCTATTACTTCACAATCCGTCTTTTACAGCAAAACTTCCCTTTGTGAATAGGCCAGGAGGGCTGAGTTTGAATCTTAGTCATGCCTTCCAGGCAAGTGTGGAGTCTATTTTAAATGTAACAGAAGCAAATCACAGGCGAGGAGAAAACACTTGCTAAATGGCAAATGGCTGATTTGAAATTGTCTGTTCAAGAGAACGTGTGTTAGGAGAGGAGTAAATGGAGTTATTGAATTCTCTCGTATTAAAAAGGAAAAACGTGTAGGTCAAGTCCCACAAAATTGTGTAACTTCCATTGAAAAATCTCCCTTATTGATTACACATTGCACATGGGTTAATTTAAGATTCAAGTTACCCAAAGGTTTCTAAGAGCCCACCAAAGAAGAGAGAGAGAATCTTCTGGGCTGCAGGACTGTCTCCAAATAAGAGATCTTTTCTCCCAGGGGGTCAGAAAAAAAAGAAAAGAGTAAGAAAGCCTCTACTATCTAGTAATTTAACATTTTTGGTAAATGGTTTTCTTGAAGTCTACTCTTTCTAATCTCATCCAAATCTGGGGGAGATTGGGTTTGGATGGAAGGAGTCTCCACTATCAGCTTACCCTTCTTAAATATCTGTCATCATAATATTAACATGCATTTAGTTGAAAGTGAAGTGTGTTACCTCAATAAAAAGTTAATTTTAAAAAAGAGAAAGATAGAGAAGCACTAACTCACGGGCCTAACCCTAAACTGAAGCAGTATTCCCCACAACGTTTCTGCTGAGTTTGTGTTGTGGATTATACTTTCATAATTAACCAGCCAGTGCCCTGTCTTTTGTACAAAAGAAGAGCCTGTCACAGTGTGGCAAAAGCAGACAACAAAGAATAAAAACTAGGCAACAAAAGCAAAAATAAACAAGTGGGACTATATATCAATCTAAAAACCTTCTGGACAGCAAAGGAAACCATCGACAAAATGAAAAGGCAACCTACATAATGGGAGAAAATGTTTGCAAATTATATATCTGATAAGGGATTAATATCCAAAATATGTAAGGAACTCATACAGCTCAATAGAAAAAACAAACAATCTGATTTAAAATGGGCAGAGAAACTAAATAGACATTTTTACAAAAAAGACGTAAATGGCCAACAGGTACATGAAAAGATGCTTAACATCACTAACCATCAGGGAAACGCAAATCGAAACCACAAGGAGATCATCACCTCACACCTGCAAGAATGGCTATTATCAAAAAGACAAGAGATAACAAGTGTTAGTGAGGACGTGGAGAAAAGGGAACCCTTGTGCACTCTTGGTGGGAATGTAAATTGGTTCAGTCACTATGGAAAACAGTATGAGTGTTCCTCAAAAAATTAAAAATAGAACTACCATGTGATCCAGCAATCCCACTTCTGGGTATTTACCTGAAGGAAACAAAAACACTATCTTGAAAAGATATCTACAACCCCATGTTCATTGCAGCATTATTCACAATAGCCAAGATATGGAAACAATCTAAGTGTCCATTGACAGATGAAAGGATAAAGAAGATATGGTGTATATGTATATACAATGGAACATTATTCAGCCATAAGAAAGAGGGAAATCCTGCCTTTTGCAACAACATGGGTGGACCTCGAGGGCATTATGCTAAGTGAAACAAGTCAGACAGAGAAAGACAAATACTGTATGATCTCACTTAAAGTGGGATCTTTAAAAAAAAATGAACTGATAGATACAGAGGACAAATTGGTGTTTGCCAGGGGCGGGGTAGGGTTTGGGCAAAATGGGTGAACGTGGTCAAAATGTACAAACTTCCAGTTATAAGATAAATAAGTTCTGGGGATCTAATGTACAGTGTGGTGACTATAGTTAATAACACTATCATATATTTGGAAGTTGCTAAGAGAGTAGATCCTAAGAGTTCTCATCGCACACAAATTTGTAGCTATGCGTGGGCATGGATGTTAATTACACTTATTATGGTGATCATTTTGCAATACGTACATACATCAAATCATTACGTTGTACACCTAAAACTAATAAAATGTTATATGTCAATTATATCTCAATAAAAATCTTTTTTTAAAGGACAAAAGCTCATATTCCTATAGAGATCCCTCTTTGTGGGGAGTTTCTGTACTTTCACTGTCCACCCCCTCACTTCTCAATCTCCCTTCTCCCCAGCCTCTAGAATTTCTTCCCTTCCCATAGGTCACTCTTTTCTCATTCAAGTCTTCAAAACTGAAATTTCCAACACTAGATTTACAACACCAACTATCTCAACAAACGTTGGCATACTGTCCCAGGAGTCCTAATTCATTCGCATTAAAGTTTAAAAAGTGTGTTTATTTTCTCTCTTAAAAATTGGGGGCAGACTCTGGTTTTCAGTTCCACATGTAAGGAGGTTAAAAGTTGTCATGCCATCCTAACAACAACTAAAAAACTGAAGAGACTGAAAAATCAACAACTCTTAGTGGATCTGTAAGAGATGGGAGGACACCGGGCAAACTGCTGCCCCCGAGACTGGGGAGACAGATAGGAGAATACAGGAAGTCACAGTTTACAGAAACAGACTCACTAGTGGAAATGGCCCTGGGAACCAGTTCTGGGGTAGGAAAACATGAACTGTAACTGAGGAATTGCTGGAGGCTCGGTGTGGACAACTCTGAGAGCTAAGAACTCCAGAGGGACCCAGTCATAGGGGCCCCCATAGTATTCCAAGATTTCCCTCTAGGAGCTTGACCAAGTTCCCACGGTAAATATCACAGAAAAATCACCTCTTACTTCCAGCAAGGCGGAGGGGGACAGGAACAATTTGAAATATGCAAGAGCACTCTGTTCTTCTTGACAAGGCCCGCCCTCACTTAACCAGAGCCTAACCTGCCGAGGCTTCATCAGAGCCTAACTGACCTGGGGGACAGTAAAGGATCTATCTTATTTCTATGTGGCATATTGGATTAAAACCATCAATGTAACAATTACTGCAGATATATTTCTGAATGAAAGGGTCTTCGCCAAAGTCAACAATGGTCACTGTTGGAGTCTAGAGTTATTTTGTCTTTTGACCCTATGGACTTTCTTATTTTTAACAATGAATATGTATTATATTTGTAAAAAGAACATAGCCAAAATTTATTAACAAAATAAGTACTACCGTCTTAGATCAGGTTCCCTAAAAAGAAAAAAAGAAGAAGAATTGGTGTACCTGTAGAGAGAGTTCGGTGTACTAGAGCATTGCCCATTCCTGGAAGGCACAGTCTTTTGCCGGGACCCTGAGGCAGTCTCCCAGTGTTCTGTGCTGTCTTCTCCACTTCTGTGGGTTTTGTGAGCATGTCTCTAATGACAGTCTATCTGATCACTGTCTTTCCCATGATGGCTTAGCTGTCATTCAAGTGGACACCTTCAAGAACTACAGGCGTCACACGAATCCTTGCTCAATTCACTTAACACTGAATAAGTGGCCCAGTGAAGTAACACAGGCAGACATTATAAAATCTGAGGCATTCTTAAACACATCCTACCATAGCTATGAAGGCTCAGCCTTAAAAGCTTATTCCTCCTCTATTACTTACGAGAAGATAACAGGAAACAAAATATTTAATATCTTGTTAAGGTTAACTGCAGTTGTACAGAACTTAATATGAGCACAAAGAATTTACTATATACGCTGTGGTTGTTTATTCTGTAGTTGTTCCAGGGGGAGGTGCTTTGGAAACAAAGCAGAGATATACATTTTAAAGAATATCAAATATTGAAAAATAACCAGCAGATACCCAAGAGGAATGCACTTAAGAAGGAAAACATTTCAGAAAGGAATTGTACTGGGAAAAATAATCACAAAACAAAGATGCAGCCTAGAGAAGCAGCCAGTCTTTTCTTTACCATTAGATTGGAACATTCCATGTTGTGTGCATTTCTAAAGCCTCACAGTGAAAGTTACTGCATATATGTTGAATGATTAATTTAGATACCACTTGTTACGTAGCATCACATTATAACCGGGCTTAATTATAACCTTATACATGAAAAGCAGCATTTTGAAATAAAAGCATAGACTCTACAGCCAGACTGTCCAGGTTAGAAATTGGCACTGCTACTTACTTGTTCTGTGATGTCTGCAAAGTTACTTAATCTCTATGGGCCTCAGTTTCCTCGTATCTAAAATACAAAACTACAAGGCCGGCCCGGTGGTGTAGGGGTTAAGTTCGCGTGCTCTGCTTCAGCGGCCCCAGGGTCCTCAGGTTCGGATCCCGGTGCGGACAGATGCACCACTTGTCAAGCCACGCTGTGGCAGGCGTCCCACATATAAAGTAGAGGAAGATGGGCACGGATGTTAGTTAGCTCAGGGCCAATCTTCCTCAGCAAAAAGAGGAGGATTGGCAAAGGATGTTAGCTCAGGGCTGGTCTTCCTCACACACACACACAAAATCTACACCAAACAAAAGCCATAGTAATAGTTCACACGTCCAGGAATTAGCAACCTAACAACCTCACTCATCTTGACCACAGCTAAATATCAGAATATAAGGAAAAGGGCCTCTGGGTGGCTAACAGGGAGGGTGATTAACAGAGATGACCCACATCCAGGGCACTGAAGAGCACATATTTTCCTCAGAGGAGAGTTCCCAAGATCCTTGATCAAAGCCTAGGTTCTTTTTAAATAATAACTAAAATAACTTACTTCCCAGTCCACAGATAATCAGAAACGAAAGCTGAGAATGAGAAATGATACCTCACAGGCTGAAAGTGATGATAGAGACGAAAAAAAAAAATCTATTAAAACAGGTACAACAAAGAAACCCATAGGGCTCAGGGGGCATCTAGTGAGTAACACACTCTCTAACTAGGCTCAATCACCCTGAGGACACCTCTATATTTTTATAATTCAGCTCCACAAGAGATGCGCCCAGTAGGTTTTTTTTTTTTTTTTTTTTTTTTTTTAATTTTTTATTTTTTTTTATTGATGTCTTAGTTTATAACACTGTGGGGTTTTAGTTGTACATTTTTGTCCGTCACCTTGTGTATGTAACCCTTCACCCCTTGTGCCCCCCCCACCCCCCTTCCCCTTGGTAACCACCAATCAGTTCTCTCTGTCCGTGTGTTCACTTATATTCCATATATGAGTGAGTTCATGCAGTGTCTGTCCTTCTCTCTCTGGCTTATTTCACTTAACATAATACCCTCTAGGTCCTTCCATGTTGTTGCAAATGGGACAATTGTGTCTTTTCTTATGGCTGAGTAGTATTCCATTGTATGTATATACCACATCTTCTTTAACCAATCTTCAGTTGAGGGACACTTGGGTTGCTTCCACTTCTTGGCTATAGTGAATAATGCTGCAATGAACATAGGGGTGCATACGCCTCTTGTGATGGTTGATTTCACGTCCATTGGGTAGATGCCCAAGAGTGGTATTGCTGGATCATACGGTATTTCTATTTTTAATTTTTTGAGGACTCTCCATACTGTTTTCCATAGAGGCTGCACCAGTTTGCATTCCCACCAGCAGTGAATGAGGGTCCCCGTTTCTCCACAACCTCTCCAGCATTTGTTGTTCTTTGTCTTGGTGATTATAGCCATTCTAACCGGTGTAAGGTGATATCTCAGTGTAGTTTTGATTTGCATTTCCCTGATAATTAGTGATGTTGAACATCTTTTCATGTGTCTATTGGCCATCTGTATCTCTTCCTTGGAAAAATGTCTGTTCATATCCTCTGCCCATTTTTTGATCGGGTTGTTTGTTTTTTTGTTGCTCAGTTGTATGAGATCTTTGTATATTACTGAGATTAATCCCTTGTCAGACAAACGATTTGCAAATATTTTCTCCCAGCTGGTGGGTTGTTTATTCATTTTGATCCTGGTTTCATTTGCCTTGTAGAAGCTCTTTAGTCTGATGAGGTCCCACTTGTTTATCTTTTCTTTTGTTTCCCTTGTCTGGGTAGACATGGAATCTGACAGGATCCCTTTATGTCCAATCGCAATTAGTGTACTGCCTATATTTTCTTCCAGGATTTTTATAGTTTCAGGTCTCATTTTCAGGTCTGTGATCCATTTTGAATTGATTTTTGTATATGGCGATAGGAGATGGTCTACTTTCATTCTTTTGCATGTTGCTGTCCAATTTTCCCAGCACCATTTATTGAAGAGACTTCCCTCTCTCCATTGTATGTTCTTTGCTCCTTTGTCGAAGATTAGCTGTCCATAGGTGTGTGGTTTTATTTCTGGGCTTTCAATTCTGTTCCATTGATCTGTGTGTCTATTCTTGTACCAGTACCATGCTGTTTTGATTACTGTAGCTTTATAGTATATTTTGAAATCAGGGATTGTGATGCCTCCAGCTTTGTTCTTTTTTTTCAGGATTGCTTTAGCTATTCGCGCCCAGTAGGTTTTTAAGCTTTGGTTTTTAAAAACAACAGACTTTAGTCATCTGTGAATTTCAATGACACCGAACTACTCTCTACCCAGAAATGCCTTTAAATGAGACATCCTTACCTCATTTACAGATAAAATCCCAGGATTAATTGGCCCGTGTTGTGTGTCCTATTTGTCTAAATGAGACTGCCCATTTCCTAAAATACACTCACCCCAGGAGGCAAGCACTAGGGAAGCACGAGTGTTCCCCTTGGTCCTTAGGTGACAAAAGAAGCGGTCATGCAGCTTTCCCAGCCTGGAGGTGACCAGGACACCCGGGAGGCACATGCACATTATTTTGAGGATGGCCAGATGGCAATGAGCCCTCGGGGCAGGCTGGGACAGGCAGCAGAGCGCTCCTTTTGGCTTCTGCACTTGCAAAGCTGTGTGTCTTATCTGCAAAGTTGCTGCAGGAGGCAGAGCCCCCACCAAAAACACCATCCCGCTTCTTCCACACTTATCTAACACCTTCCTCTTCCTTTAAGGTCAAGTTCAAGGCTCACCTTACCCACAGTGCCCTCCCTGACCACATGGGTTATTCAGGGTCTCTCCCTCCTCTGCAGGCTGCTCACATTGTTACGTGGATTGTTCATTTGGCACTTGCCATAACTGTTTTATATTGTCACCTCTCATTTCCTTGCCAAGTGGTGGGGGAGCTCCTGGGAGGCACAGGCTATCTGTCTTAGAGGCTTTGTATCTCCCATGGCAAAGAGCATGGGGCCTTCAGCACAGCACGCCCTCAATAAATGTATGACTATTTTATTCATTGAGCAAATGTTTTGTTTGGCTGCCTACTAGGTGTCAGCTACACGAAATCCCTGTCCTCGTGGAGTTTGCACAAAAGACAAGTAAAATGTATAGTACATTTGGTAGTGTTAGTGATAAAAAGAAAAGTTGTAACATATGAAATGTGGGCAGTGGGGGAGGCTTTGAAATTTTAGATTGTGTGAGCAGTGAAAAGGTGATTTTTGAGTAAAGATCTGAAGAAGTCAGAGAGCAAGCCATGCAGACATCTGAGGGAAACACATTTCAGGCAGAGGGAACAGCAAGCAAACACCCTGTTGCGAATGGCGTTAACAGACACTATTGTTGAACCCCTGGGAGCAGGACTTTTCGAGTTGAGATATATATATATATATATACACACACATATGTTTTAAATAAATAAATATATATACACACGCACATTCAACTTGAAAAGTCCTGCTTATTATATTACATTTATTATAATTCTATATAATATAATTATATTGATTATATATGTAATTATATATATATATAAGGCTGGCATTATAGACGCTATTGTTAACTTTTCAAGTGTACATTTGTATATATACATCAAGATAAATATATTTATCAAGGTATACATATGATTTCATACTTACATGTATATGAAATTATATATGTGTGTGCATGTACATGTATGTATATATAAAAATATATATATAAAATAAGGCTGTCATGAACAAATGGTACTGTTGAACCCCTGGGAGCAGGACTTTTCAAGCTGTAAGCACATGAGCCATTTGGAACAAAGCACTACCCAGCCCTTAGGGGATTAGCCTGAGGGTCTTAAGCTTTTTTGTGCCCTTGGCCATATTGGCAGGTGATTCAACTCCTTAGATCGTCAGCCCCCCGCAGTCCAGTGTCTCACAGCAGAAACAACATTGGCCCTAACGAATGGAAGAGCAGTCCCACTTGGGGCAAGTTATCAATGAGGCTGTTAGCAAGAGCTTCCATTATTCGCTCCTGCCAGAAACTCTAGTCAGCATACCTAGTTAGATACAAGATGACTTGACAGCGGAAAGCGTGCCAATCGTGAGGTTTGGTTTCCAGCTAGTCTGGAGTTGCCCCAGAGAAGCTCGATCTGATTGGTTAGGCAGGTTACATTGCCTAGCCAATCAGAATATTCAAGAAGCCAGTTGAAGCAATTTTGTCCAACTTGGCCACTGCGGTGGCTTCTGGTCATGAAGATCAAAACGAAGCTTGGATGTCCTATTGCCACTTCTCTCTCCTTCTCTGAAGGGAGAAACTACCCGCTTGCTCACTTTGCTTTCCCTAAAGACCCAAGGTAATAACCTCAAAGCTATTGTAGAAAAAAAAATAGCATTAAGAGTTTTGTCCTTTGGGAAAAACTGCATAAAATTACCTCTCCCTCCTCTCCACCTCCTCCCCACCCCAGGACCCCTGAGCAGCCATGCCTCTCAGCCCCTCAGATATTTCACAGCCTCAAGGAAGGGCCTGGCAACCTCCACCATTCTCTTCCTTTTTTTCTTTTGCCCTGTCTTCTGGAACTACAGAGCTGATTTTGAAAGTCAATTTCTGCCAAGACTTTTTTTAAACAGCTTGTGTATGTGACACTGCCAGGTTGGGATTGACTTACCAAATAAAAGGACATAGAAATCCACAGAGTCAGATCAATCTTTAATGAAAAACCAACAAACATTAAAAAGCTGCCACTAAGCGGAGAGGGGTTGAAGGTGGCTCCGGCTAATTGGCAGCCCTGGTGCTTTCCCTTGCTGCCAGGTTCCGGAGAACTGGCTCTCAACCCAGCTCCACCAAATTAGGCCAGTTCTCCTCAGGGCCTCTGTTGCTGCTAATTAGGGTGATGTGGAGCACCCCTATCCAAATAGAGTTTCTTCTAGACATAGATGCTTCCTGAAACTGGAGGGTTTCTAAATACTCACTAAAACTCTAGCTGTCATTTTGTAACTTGCATTGATCAGTGGTGTGGAAATTACTAAATAGTTTCTGTCCTCACTAAGTGGTGCAATCTCAACTCCCTGTGATTTGGGGACTGAAAGAATGGGGAGATATTTGGAGGATGAAATGTGTTTTATATGGGTGGAGCAATATAAAATGATTTATGAAATCTGAGTCTTTTAAAAGATAGAAGTAGAATGATTGATTCTCTTTGTAAACTTTCAATTCTCAGGGGTCTTCCAACTAACTGATTTTTAAAGCAATTTTTCTCATCTCTAGCTACACATTAGAATCACCTGGGGTGGGGTACAGCATCCAGCACAGACCAGTCATTCAGAATCTCTAGAGGTGGAACCCAGACATCAGTAATTTTCCTCCAAATCTCTCTAGTTGATTGTAATGCGAAGCAGGAGTTGAGAACTGCTGTTCCGCAGGAATCAAAGTTTTTGTTTAACAATTTTTTAAAATGAAAAAAAAGTGTTGCATAGGACTTTGAAAAACCTGATTGTTACAATCCCTGCTTATCCCTGCTTGGATATATCCTTTCATGGGGTACTTTTTACCTGCAAAATGAATATTTGTATCAGAGATGCTGAGAAAATGAGTAGGAGGTGCATTGTTTTAGTCAGCTCCAGCTGCCATAACAAAGGCCCATGGACTGAGAGGCTTAAACAACAGAGATTTGTTTTCTTCAAGTTCTGGAGGCTAGAAGTCCAAGATCAAGGTGTCAGCGGGTTGTTTCTTCTGAGGCCTCTCTCCTTGGCTTGTAGGTGGCCATTTTCTCTCTGTGTCTTCACCTGGTCTTCCCTTTGTATATCTCTGTGTCCTAATCTCCTTGTTTCATAAGGACACCAGTCATATTGGATTTGCGTCCGCCCACATGACCTCCTTTTACCTTAATTACCCCTTTACGACCCTCTTTCTAAGTGTAGCCACCTTCTGAGGGACTGGGGGTTAGGATTTCAACATAGGAATTTGAGGGGGGACACAATTCAGCCTGTAACGGGCATTTTGAAGTAATAGTAGATTTTTGGGGGGTGAGAGGAGTGAACAATTTCTTTTTAACACAAGTTTATTTAAAAAAAACACTCACATTGAAGATAAACTCAAAAGTTGCCTGGGCATGTGTAATATAAAGATCTTGAACCAGGGCCCATCGTGATGGGAAGACTGTGCCAAAGGAAGTAGATCTCAGGACCCACTGAAACCCCAGTGCTGGGCTATTCCAGAAGATGCCTTGTAAAGATGTGAAGATCATCTACTCATGTGAATCCTTCAATTGCCTCCATTGTTCAGAATGCGCCAGACAGCCCAGGGTGCCGTCAGAGTATGCTGTAATAGACGTTCGCTTCCCAAGAGCTCTCTCCTTTCTTGGCTCTTCAAATGCTTATAAAATGTATGTTAGTATAAAAGGTAAAGCAATGTATACAATGCATGTATACTCTTGAATTCTAGGTATCCGTTTAGTTAAAATACTAAAAAATAATATTTTGATCTCAATAATCTACTCCTTAAATTTATGGTCCTGGGAAATACCACCTCAATGAGTCTGACATAAGGCACTGAGTTTAGCTTTTATAAAATTGATTATTTCTAGAGAAGGGAAGATGAGGAAGAATATAGAAGCACAACAGAGAGGTGTATGTAGTGTGTGTGTATGTGTGTGTGGTGTGTGCCTGTGTGGGTGCACAGATAAAGGCATGGAGAACCAGGAAAAGCAAAATGTAGGCCATGGCACCACCATGGAGGATACCATCTGTGGGGTTGTAGATTTAGAAGACCTGCTCTAGACAGGTGATTTTCTGATGCTGAGTTACTGTTTGAATAAATCGTCCAGTTCCTTGACTTCAACTGCAACAGGAGAAAAGACAATCACCATTTCGTGAAAATTCTATGCTCCACATCGATCACTGTGCCATTCCTTCAGCAAATTGTTTCTGAGAACCTAACATGTGCATAGCACTGTCCAGAGAGCCGGGGCCAACACAAACAGGTACAAGATATACTCACTAATCTCAGTGAGCTTAGAGTTTAGTTGAGCAGACAGTACATATTCAAGTTCAAAGATAAACACTACCTACCATGAAGCTTACAGAACAGTGCAAAGGCTATCATACGGTGATGGCACAGAAATGGCCAGGTAGTGCCCTAAAGGAAAACTTTGATCCTTTCAGAACTAAAGGCTGCAGTAAGAGATGTGAATTCAGAGCCATCCTTGTAGGCTGGACCTAGGGCAAAGAAAATGGAGAAGGGATAATTCAAGAATGGAACAACAAGGATAAAATGGACTGGCCATTTTTGTTTGCTTGTTTTTCACTGGTTTGTTTTAGATTGCATTTATCAGATTTTGGATCCAGGAGAAAATCACTGAACACATTTATAATAACATGCAAGTCAAATTTCAGTCAATCTCTCAGTTTCTAACAGGTCTTTCTTTCAGCCCTGTCCCCACTCCAAACAAACGGGCAAACAAACATATGACTTAATGACCAGCTAACACTATGATCACTGTCAGTGAGAAACTAGATCTCAGTTAGGGGCACGGCCATTTAAAAGGGTTCAGTTTGGTCCTCAAAATAAACTGGTCATTACAGAACATGTGAGACCTGACCCTCCTTCAGGAACCTTCCCAGTGTGGCTTAAATTGGCCTCCTGATCTAGACATTGCTATGGAGAGAAAACACACCATGGGCTGAGGGACTTTCAAAAGTCTTTTCTTTCTCTAAAAGAAAGCTGGGCCAAAATCAGCAACCGGAGTGGACTCAAGTTTATAAAAGCTATCTAGATTCTACCTCAGGAATGTGAAGGAAACTCAGGTCTTTCTAAAGCAATATCCTTTTATCCAATTCACTTAAATAAAAAAAGCAGCTATTGTGTTTGGGTTACCATCCCTTTTCTGCTATTTTTTTAAATTCTGTTACTTTAAAATAAAAGCCAAGTATGTAGAATACCATAGGAGATGATTATTTTAAGCAAGGAAGACTTTTTCTTGCTCCTCTCTCCCAGGATTCTACACAGGGGTATGGTACTGACCTGCTCTTTGGACCTCAGAATGTGTGAGCACATAAGGGCATGATCTGCCTGCCCTTTATCTCTCAGAGAGCAGGGTGTCTCTCCATTCAGCTGGCTAGGCCAGCCAGCCATTGTGCAACCTGTTCTCACCCACACAGACCCCATGCTATTGCTACACTGTCTTTTCCTTTTACTAATAGGGAAAATACATCCTTCTAAATGGTAAGTCCACTCTTGTAAGGAAGCTGACTCACATTGTTTTTGGCTAGTGGCTAACTAGGTTTCCTTATTCCTAGCTCTACCAGGTGGGCAGCAGAGGTGAATTACAGATGAACTTGGAAAATGAGTGAGAGGTCTCCCTCCCCAACTCTATACTTTGTCCTTCTCCTCTTTCTGCTCCTCTTCTTGGAAACACATCCAGTTAGGAGCAGCATCCAGGGTCCTAATCTCTCCCTTCTGGAAGCTCCACCCTCACCTAACTCTTCTACCTCCCTGGCAATAAAATCATCATGAAAAAAAACCTGTGTCATGCTATTTTCTTGATGGCATATTCCTTTAGGCTTTCTCAGTAGGAAGACCTAAGGGTAGTGAACACAGACGACTTCATGAACCAGCTAGACAACTCCAGTGTGTGGACTTGGTGGCATTCGTGCATATGCCCAGAGATCCTGGCAGGGGCGACCACAGGCCTGGGATAATGGCACTACCGTTACTCCACTTCTGCCCATTGTTACGCAGGGGGAATACTGACCCAGCATCATCTTAGGCATTTTCAAGGGAAGCTCAAACTCTGGAGTTTAATGTGAGGTGTTTTGATTTCCCAAGGTTGGCTTAATTTTTCAAAACATTGTGAAAACCAAACAAAATATGTCTGAAGGCCATGCTCAGCCCTCAGGCTGCCAATGTGAAACCTCTGCCACACTCATGGCTCGCATCTTATAGGGGACTAATACCTCCTGTTTGCTTGGGAAACGACAGTTAATGGAAACATGTGGAGCACTGAGTGTGGATGCCTACCTGGTTGCCTTCCTGCTTTAAAAATTCAGCACAGAGGTGTGGGTGCTGGCGGTGAGCCACATTAACTCCAGCTTGATTTTGCATTCTGTGTTTGTATGGGAGACAGCATGCGTACCACACAGCGGGCTCACCAGTGGTGAATGTCTGTGCTGCCTGGGTGGAGAAGAGAAGACACCACAGGACACAAATCTCCACTTTGTCTTTCCTTCCTCCACTGGAAAAGCATGGTCGGCTTACTTACGGAGGTCCCAGGCTAGACTGAAGCAGCCTAGACTTTTCTGATTGGGTGGATTCGGGAAAAACTGTGGGGTGAGCCATGTGGATAAGCACACATTCAACCCAAATATCAGCAGGGATAGCATATTGCATGGAATTGTAGAAAAATGCTGATCAGTTTGGGTGTCCTCTCTCTGCCTTGTCAGACCTGTGTCTCAACTTCTGCCCCTTTACAAGCCTCCCACAGACACACTATGTACATACATGCTGCGCTCTGGCTGCCCAGTACTCCCTCCCACTCCCACCTCCATCCACATACCAACACTCCGGGCCTTGCGCCAAAATTTCCACTGCCTCCTGCCCAACACAAGTTCATTCTAATTATCCAATTACAATAGAGGGAAGCTAGAGGTCACTTCAACCTCTAGAGCAACACTGTCTAATACAAATATTATGTGAGGCACAAATGCAATTTTAAATTTTCTACTATTCATGTTTTAACCAGTAAAAAGAAACAGGCAAAAAATTTAATAATATATTTTATTTAATCCAATATACCCAAAATATTATCATTTCAACATGTAATCGATATTTTTTTAAATGTTAATGAAATATTTTACATTCTTTTTTTTGTACTCAGTGTTTGAAATCTGGTGTATATTTCACACTTGTAGCACATCTCAATTTGAACTAGCCAAATTCCAAGTGTTCAAAAGCCATGTGAAGCTAGTGACTGCTGTTTAGAAAGCACAGCTTTAGAATTTAAAGAAAGAAATTCCCCTAATATAGTGGTCAAATTTCCACTTCCAAGTCTTTGTCAATGAAACAGTGCGATTGCCTAAAATATCCTATACTGACATATTTGAATAAAAATTCAAAATGTTTTTGACAAATTAAAATGTTTCATTGAATCTTACAAAGTGAAAGTCAGCTAGGCTAAATGTAAAATTCTGTATTCAGGCTCATTAAAGTCAAACATATAAATATAGAATGAGGGAGTCTGGCTTGGCAATTCATGTAGAAAAAAAATTGTTTTTAAGTTAACCACTGTTTCCTAAGAGCTATATGGTGATAGGACTTTTAAAAATTGACACAATCAATATAGTAATCCAGAACACAGGAAATAATTGGTCAGATCTAGAGCAGCATTAAGGAGTGTGCGTCAGCCATGTTGGTGTCCACGGCTTCAAACTGTGAGATACTCAATGTCATGGAATGTGTAAGAAGATGAAGAAAATGTCATTTACCAGAATTCTTGGTTGAACTTGATACTTTCTGATAAGCTCATTGGTGTGAGAACTGAACTCTTCGAGGACATGTTTGAGTGATAATTGAGGTTTCAAGGAGGTGGGTGCCTTTATCTATAGGACTTGTTTTTGCTGGATAGGTGCTCATGATTGGGCAAGAACTGAACTGGGCAGATCAATAAAGAGGACCAGAGCTGCTGCTAGCCAACCTTCCCAGCCTGACTCCAAGTAACAAATATTGAGGGCATGTCCCTTTGAAGGTGCATAGAATTATTAACCCACCTACGGTAACTATAGTATCTTCTTTGGGCCACATCTAGAGATGAGTGCTTAATTTGAAATGCAGCATTTTAAGAAGGACTTTGACAAACTAGAGTTTCTATTGAGTGATGGAGAAGGATGGTATGTATGATGAGCTATTGATCAATTATCTCAAGTTTGAAGAACGAAAGATGTTTGACCTAAGAGAAGACTGAAGAATATTCAAAGAATTCTCATGTGAAAGATGGAGTAGATTTATCCTATTCTCTGGTTCTCTGGGTACCAACTTGGTGTCTAACAATTCAATTCAATTCTGACACTGCCAGGAGTCAGCATCCAATCCCACAAGTTAAAGGATCTCAGTTCCCCCAGACTGCCTCACTTCAGACGCCAGTACCAGACCTGCATTTCTGTCTGACTTGGCTAAAAATTCAGAGGTTTCCTCAACTATCCCCCTACTCAGTTTCATAGCTTGCTAGAATGACTCACAAAACTCAGAAAAATGCCATACTTACTATTACAACTTATAATAAATGATACAAAGGAAGAGCCAGATGAAGAGGCATATGGGGTGAGGTCTGAAAGGATTCTGAGTGCAGAAGCCTCTGTGTTTGGGGAGTTGGGGTGCTCCACCCTCCCGGCACATGGATGTGCTCACCAACTTGGAATCTCCCTAAACCCTGTCATTTATGGGTGTTTATAGAGGTTTCATTCCATAGGCATGATTAATTACTCATTGGCCATTCGTACTTAAACTCAATCCCCATCCACTCTCCCCTCCCTAGGTCTCAGGGCAGTGAGGCTGATAGTTCCAACCCTCTAATGTTGGCTTGACCTTTGACTGGCCCCCATCCTGAAGCTATCCAACGGTCCCACCTTAATTCACCTCACTAGCATAAACTCAGGTGTGATAGAAAGGGGCTCCTTATGAAAAACAAAACACACTCTTATCTCTCAGCAAATTCCAGGGGTTTTAGGAGCTCTGTGCAGTGGCCAGGGACAAAGACCAAATCTATTTCTTATTATACCACACCGTGATGGTTAATTTTATGTGTCAACTTGACTGGGCTAAGGGGTACCCAGATGACTGGTAAAACATTATTTCTGAGTATGCCTGTAAATGTGTTTCTGGAAGAGATTAGCATTTAAATCAGTAAACTGAGTAAAGAGATCTGCTCTCACCAATGTGGGTGGGCATCTTTGAAACCATTGAGGGCCCAGTAGAACAAAAAGGCAGAGGAAGAGTGAATTCTCACTCTCTCCTTGAGCTGGAATGTTGGTCTTCTCCTGCCTTTAGACATCAGAGCTCCTGGTTCTCAGGCCTTTGAACTCTGGGACTTACACCAGGGGACCCTTGATTCTCAGGCCTTTGGACTTGGACTGAATTATCCTACTGGCTTTCCTGGTTCTTCAGCTTGCAGATGGCAGACTGTGGAACTTCTTGGCCTCCATAACTGCATGAGCTAATTCCTATAACAAATCTCCTCATATATATACATAGGTATATATATATATATATATATATATATAGGTATATATATATATGTATATATCCTAACGTTTCTGTTTCTAGAGAACCCTGACTAATATGCACACATATTATCCCCAGCCTAGATTACTTGATATAAATTATAAGGAGGCAGGTTTCAATTAAACATCAGAAAGGTCTTCTTTAAAATTAAAATTCCATTAGTTGAAAGTTGGTTTTGTTCTTTGGGTAGTGAGACAATGAGCTTTCTCATCTCCAGATATATGCAGAGGGGGCTAAATTTGTCAGGGCTGTAGAGATTCTTACTTTTTTTTGAATAGTTGAACCCAGCTTAAGATCTCCTTGCCAGCTCTAATAGTCTAAACTATAAAAAGGATTTCAAAGGGTAAAGATTTACATTTTAAAAGAACAGTTCTTTTAAAATGTCAAAGTAGACATAAATCACCTGCAGAAATTTCAGGTTTTTCAGGTACCTTGACAAATATCAAAATGACTCCTGTAATTGTCCTCAATCAAAAATACGTGGAGTCAGCGTTTCAGCTCCACACCATTGCTGTTGCTCCACCAGCGCTATCCCCACCCCTAACCTTGTAAACTCATGCACAGGTTCCTCTCAAACAACCAGAGTTAGGTCTGGGGGAAGTGTGACAGATGGCCCAGGAAAATCTGACTAAAAGGAAGAAGGAGTGTAGAGAATCTTCCATGAAATGTAAACTTACTAGTCAATGTTTTCTTTTGTCTTTAGAAAAATCCCATAAACTAATTTGGTCAGAAGGTATAGTAGTTGGTGTTTCTTTAGCCAACAATTCCTCTCTAAGAATGCATATAATTATGACTGGGCAAATCAAAATTACCTTTGTTAAAAGATAAACAGGCATATTAAAAATTTTAAGAGTCTATTTGCCCAAATATTGATTCAAATCAAGCAGCGCCAAACCGGAAGCGGTTAGGAGGGCCCCACCAACAGGAGCTGGACAAAGACTTTTATAGAGAAAAGGCAGAAGCAAAGCAAGAAAATTGTTTGATTGGCTGCAGCTTAAGCGTTTGTCTTATTTGGAAAAGCCTATGGGCTGTTCGTGATTGGTTTTCCTCAGGTTTTGATTTCTTAACCTTGAGTATTTACAGGCTTAAGTTTTGGTTTGCTTAATAGGCTGCTCAGGTATTCAAACCTCCTCAGTGTAATGGCCTCCTTGTTTAATCAATTTAACACTTTTTATTTTTGTAGCCAAATACCTTTGATTATTGGACCCACAAGCTGCTCCAGAGCATCACGGATCTTAAATCAGCTCCATTTTCAGAATACAGAAGTAGTGAAATAGTTCTTCAGGGGCAAGCTGACAATAGTATTGCTACTGTGTGCTTCTAGCACAGAGTAGACGTTATTATGTACTTAATACGTCAGCTTAGAAGAATGGCCTACTGATGAAACAAAAGACTTCTATATTTCCAAACCCAATGGTCACTTCTCTGACCCCATCTTACTCAACCTCTTAACAGCATTTAATCTACCTTACCACTCCCTACTTCTCGAGTTACTTTGTTCTCTAGGCTTCCTTAAGAAAGGGGTGTGGACCCCTTGTGGTAGGTATATTATTGTTCCAACTATTCACTGCTTATCCCTGGGTCAGAATTACACCTCCTCATCCTAGTCACAACAAGCTGGACCATGGGAAGTATGTGGAAGTGATAGATGACACATCCCTCCACATTTAATGTATGGAATTCACGAATTCCTAACATCGCCTTTCTACCTGCAGCTAATATATGAAATGAATTTTCAGAATTTCTTCCTTTTATCTTAGGACATTGATTTCCATTAAGTTACAAATCCTCTTGAGTGAAGAAACTCTTAAAGATGTTTAAAAGGAAGAAGGGAATGAATATTTATTAAATATCTAATATGTGACAAGTCCTGTATTAGAAACTTTACATGTATTATCTTATTTTAATCATCACAATCCTATCATTATTCCCATTTTACAGACAGGAAAAAGAAAGCGCACAGAGGGTAGGTAAACTTAACTCTTACCAATGGTTGAACAGATAGTACTTGGTTACTGGGATTTGAACTGAGTCTGCATGTGTCCTAAGCCATAGTTCTTTCCACTCTACTATTTTAGCTCCCTGTTTTGTCATAGATATTTAGGTTAGAACAAAGGTTGTAATGGGAGGAAAGGGCATGAGGTTAGCAGATGCCTTCATGGATGAACCCTATGGAGAAGGAAGTTGGTCATATTGATTTAGAATCCTAGAAGATTAGGACTGGAAAGGACCTAAGATATCATGTGGCACAATAAATCAACTTTACCTGTAATGAAATTGAGGCTCAGAGAAGGGAAGGAGCCTTTCCAGTGTGGAAGGATAATCATTTAGATATTTTACAAGTAAGATTTTGCTAGATTTTACTATGATTGCAAACAACGCTAGCCCCCAAATCTCAGTAGTTTACAATAATGAAGATTTATTTTTCATGCATGTTACACACCAGCTGTGGGTTGGCTCCAGACTACCAAGCTGCAAGTTTGCTGTGGGTCTGTTCCATGTGAATCGAGCCTGAAGGAGAGGCTCTATATGGAACATACGATTCTCATGGCAGAGGGGAAAAAGTAAGGGAAGTTAGTGGAAACAGCGCTAGGAAGGCATCATGTCATGTCTGCTCACATCTCATTGGCCAAAGCGAATCTCAGACCAAGCCTGGCATCAGTGGGGGAAGGAATATATACTTTTCACAAGGGACCACAGCAAGTCACATAGCAATGGGCAGGGATGTCCAGCCCTCTTGTAGAAGGAAGGAGTGAATAATTGGGAATAATAACACAATCTACCAAGGATATTAATTTGTGTTTCATTCACACTGAATTTTGCCATTCCCAGTGAAGATGGTAGCCCAAACATTGCATTCACTTGTCTCAGAAGGGTTTGTGTTGCCAAGGTAAAGCATGGATTGCTGGTTTTGATTTTGGAAAGCCTAAGCTAGTTGAGATGTCTCTGGGGGGTGGGGGGTGAGGAGAGAGGTGAGTGCCTTGGAAAGAGCAGAAAGGAAGAAACTATAACACCAAAGAGACAGATTTTATTCCTCAAAGTTGAAAAAGGAGCAGAATTTTGGGGCGGGGGTGAGGAGAGATGAATACCCAGTCTCAAGAGTTGTGAGAATCAACTGAACCTTGCTACACCATGGAGGCATGGCAGGACCTCATAGGAGCAAGCTTCTGAGATGTTGGGGAGGCCAGGATACCAGCCTCAGTGAGAAGCCCAGCTTGGTGCAGCCTTGGTCCTCCATGTGCTCAAAGAACAAAAGTCCTCATCCAAGGTTTTAGATGGCGTAAGACCCCAAAGACCTTCACAACACCCTGGGATGTGGGGCAGAGGAGGAACCACCATCACATTAAAGTTACTACCAACGTAGTGGGATGGAGAGCAGAATACATTAGATTTAAAGAAATAAAATAAGTGAGACGTTTCTTCCATCTCACACTGTGAAATAAAATTCATTCATCAAGATCTTACAGCTAGCAAGGGGTAAGACAATTCTTTATGCTTTCATTCAAACAAGGCTCATCATTCTCTGTGCCAGGCCCTTCATATTAGTTTGCTCTGGCTGCCATAACAAAGTATCACAAACTATGCGGTTTAAACAACAGAAATTCATTGCCTCATAGTTCTGAAGGCTGCAAGTTTAAGATCAAAGTAGGGCCGTGTTCCCTCTGAAGCCACTAGGGAAGGATCTCTTCCAGGTCTCTCTCCTAGATTCAGGTAATTCCTTGGTTTGTAGCAACATAACTCCAGTCTTCACATGCTGTTCTCTCTGTATGTGGATCTGTGTCCCAACTGTCCCCTTTTTTATGACACTAGTCATATTGGATTAGGGCCCCACTCTACTCCAACATGACTTCATCTTAACTAATTACATCTCCAATAACCCTGTTTCCAAGTAAGGTCACATTCACAGGGGTTAGGACTTCAACATATGAATTTGGGAGGGACACAATTCCACCTATAACACTCTGAGAAGCACTGGGGTATAATGCCACTGAGACAGTCATGAATCCTGACCTCATGGGGCCAACCCTCTAGGGGAGGGCAGACACGAAGCCCGTCAGTGTCAGTGTGAGGCAGGTTCCAGTTCCAGTTTCTGTTTCAACTTCCTACCTCCTGGCCATTTGGGGACTAGTCTCCTAATTAGATGATTATCTGCAAGACTTTTGAGAACCTCTGTTGAAATGTGGCAGCCTTTGATGGAGTACACACCCACCTCATTGCCCCCCATCTCTGCCCAAAAAGCCAGAAACTGTTCCTCTTGTGATGTGGCTTTGGCCAAGGAATGCACCTCATAGGAACTCTCTCAGAACAAAGTTAGTGTTCTAATTGTTTGCTCGAGTTAATTGGGCAGCTGATGCAGTATTCCCAAGCGCAAAAGAAAGCTAGCAAACTCAGGTGACTCAATGGTCCCAGATGCCACCCTGGAAGCGGTCAAGGTGCTGGAGGACTGCTGACTGCACCTTCACAGCTTTAAGGAAATCTTTCCCGATGTGAGATATCAGTTCTCCCACTCAAGCTCATTCCACGCCAAGCACATACACGCATGAGGCCTCCCGCTTCAGTGAATTACTGCCTCCAACTCTAGTTCATTGCTTTCTCATCCCTATAAAGAGAGAAGCAGCTTCCTTGTGTGGGTTGAGCCACTCGCAGAATTTAAGAATAAGTTCTCGAGAACCTGAAATTGAGAGAAGGATGCAGTTTGGACAAGCTGGACAAGGATGACCCCAATACATTTCATGAACATTTTCCCACTTTGCATCTTTTCTGCATCAAAAGATAATTTTTTCTAACGCAATGAGAAGCTCCTGGGGTCAGCTGATTTATGTTGAATCTGGAATTAGACAACTGTTAAATGTCTTTAAACAGGTTAAAGGTCATGACCTTGTCTTACATCTGGCCACTTTCTTTAAAAAAAAAATTAAGGTGAAATGAGATGGGATGGTCAACCCACAGCTACAGCTCTGGTTGGACATCTTAAATGCCCTCCCTCTGTCTGTTGCCTCCTTTTCCCTAGGGGCACATCTCTCTTCAAGGTTCTAAGGTCAGGAAAACAGTCTGGTTCACCATAAAGTGCCCTTGGCCAAAAGCTTTCCACGCTGTGATCTAGCTAAGGCTATCCTACCACCTTGGCCCACACACTGGCACTTTCCCTTGGCTGGGAGATGAGGTCTGGGACAAAGGAAATGGGTCATCAGGGTGGTTGTTTCTTCACCTCCACCTCCGTCCTGTTTAGGAGTATCATCGACTGCTCCCTGCCGTGATGTGCCCTGTCTTTTCCATGACCTGGCCATCTAATTAAATAGTCATTGGATATACCTTTCAGGGTGGTGACTCAGACATTTTGGGAATGCTCAAGTTCAAAGAGATGCATATCAGAGAGGCAGCACAGTATAGGTTGACAGCTCACGCTGTGGAACTGGATGATCTGGGTTTGAATCATTTTTCTGCCACTTGCTACCTATTTTAAGTCAAGTAACTTATTGATCTGGGTCCTTTTACTCATACTAATATTTTATAATATTAGTAATCTTAGTATTTATTAATAATTAGTAAAATTACTAACAGCACCAGCATATGACTTCAACTTGGTCCACGTTGGTTTGTTTTCTTGTGTCAGGTTCTTTTTCTTTCATTTGTTTGGTGGCAAATGGATTTTATGTGTCTATTTTTCAATGTTATGGGTGGGTTTCAGAGGAAAGGGGAAGAGAAAAAAATGCCTTTACTCCTCCACCCAATAACTGACTATTTTCTGACCACAATCTCCAAATTATCCCAAAGTTCTGGCGGAGAGATTATATTTCAATGTATTACTCAGTGACTTTCTGTCCCTTCACCTTATCCTTCTTCTCCACAAAGAAGCCAACTTTCATAAGCCACTGCAGGCAGCTGGACCTGAGCAGTGCACTCTTCCTGGCAGCTGCAGGGCAGACAGCCCCTTGTAGGGGGAGGGGAGAGGCAGGGAAATGGACTGAAGCAATAAAAATTAACAGCAATAATGATGGTGGCCGTTGATTGAGCATCTAGTATGTGCCAGGATCCATACTAGGGACTTTAAATGTATTGCATCATTTACTTCTCCCCATTTTACGGGTGAGAACATTGAGACCCAGAGAAGCTAAGGAACTTATCTAAGCAATTAGATGGCAGAGTTGGGTTCAGAACCTCAAGGCCTCTACTTCTTTCTCCTAGTGATTTTCTATTTCCCTGCCCCTCTCCAAGCAGGACTATAGGGATCTCTGTCTCATCTGACTCTCAGGGATCGAGACTAGCAGCTTGGCTCCCTGCCTTGGGAAAGTAAATTTTATCCCACCCACTATCCCCTTCATGAAAAGTAATCAACAGCGTGTATTCTCAAGCAAGTTGTTAGGAGAAATATAAGTATTTGCCATATTTTTGGCTGCCCAGCATTTGAACTCCCTTCTCAAGTTCTACCTTTGTGTGAGCCTTCAAGGAAAGCAGCTAGGATATGGGGTTATAACTAAAATACAGCCATGATTTACTCTTGCTGAAGATTTTTGAGAGGAGCAGTGACTCCTCTGTGCAGGGACAATTTAGAACTCATCCTGGTGGCACCACTGGTAGCATTCAGGGCCTGGTGACACCCATGCAAGCAGTAGTGGAGGCAGCAGCACCCAACCCAGCCTGTACCCATTATGTGGTGGTCTAGCCTGTGCTAACCATTCAGCTTCCCTTGGTTCTTGTCAGATTCTCCATCCTCCCTGTTAATTCTGTGAGCTATCCGGTATTCCACGAATAAGTTCCTTTTCTGCTTATAATAACTAGAGTTTGTTGTTTGCAAGTGCTGAAGGGGCATGAGCAATTACAGACACACAAGCAAATAGAGCCAGCTTCATCCAGTTCAGAAGGAGATAAATCTTACTTTGAGATTCTCAACTGCAGAGGCCAGCCTATGTGATCCATCTCCCCTGACTTGCCAAAAATTTGGCATCATTTACACATTCTAAATTGCTTATCCTTTCACTCTGCTGAGCTGTTCTTTAGAAGACCTGCAATGAAAGATAAATGGATTTTGATTAAGCAATGGAGGAGATACAAGTGGTGTTAAAGATGGTGGCAAATAGTAAGAGCTCAGTGTGAAGGCCAAAGGCAAAACATCCTGCTCATTATAGACTGTGCATCCTCTCAGTCAGTTTTTTTGTTTGTTTGTTTACTGATGTTGTGCTTTTAGCTTGTTTGCCACAGCTGTATCTCAGGACATGGTTAAGTCAAATCCACTTGGCCATGGCCACATGGAGTAGTTTGGAAGGGGCCACAACCAGCCTGGCCCTGGCCCCTGGGGCATTGAGGGGAAAAAGCTGCAGGTGTGGGGAAACAGCCTGGAGTGGTAGAGAGAACACGATAAACAAGGCCAAGGCCCAACGCTACCAGTGATGTGCTTGGTTTGGGGGCTGGCTGTGATTGACAAGAGGCATGGGCATCCCTTCCCCAGTCATGGGGGGTTTCTGACTTCCAGCAGGCAGCCATTAGATAAGCAATGCAGCAGGAAGCACAGACCCAACCCTGGAATGGAGAAGAGGGTGGAGTTCAGGACTCCTGTGGAGAACAATACGGGGCCGGCCCTGCTTCTAAAGAGACTGCAGAACCCCAGGTTTTGCAAGATAGTGGTACAGAGAAAGAGAAAACAGGGCAAATGCCAGTCATCAGACTTGGGCACAAAGAAAGGCAGAGTCACCAGCAAAAATGGATTTGATGTAAGTACTAGAACCTTCCATCTCTGCTGTTTAGGATCTAGGTCATTGCCAGGGGAAGGACAGTGGCAGGGCCAGGCCTACAAATGGAGGCCACATAGTCAGATAGAAAAAGGACATTGCAAAGACTGAATGACCGCTTGTAATGCATCTTGCCTCACTCAGTCTTTCCTACCAAATTTGATAGCATCAGAAATCCAGAAGAATCCTACAGAATGAGCTAGTCTGTGTTCCACCTAAAGACCAATAAGGAAAGCAGAAACACTTCAAAAGAGCCATTTTCTTTGATTTGTTTTAGGGAAAGACATTCCAAAACTTCCCTCTGTTGCTGTTCTATTGTTTATTTTCTACTCTTGTTTTGAGTCTAACTCAAAGCTCTCAACTTTGATTAAAATTGGGTCAATTACACACATGAAGTCATGCGTATACTTGTTAGTACTCTCAAAGAAATTCCTTATTTGCCTCAAGTTCGAAATTATGTCACTTTAATAAAAAATGTAGAGTGTTCTAGGTTTTGAGGATTCAAAAATGAATAAAATACAGTTCCGCGTTTGGGAAACTTACAGTATAGTTTGTAGCTCCCTTTTCTCAGGACAAATCAATCCTAGATTCCAATCCATCTTGGATCCTAATTTTCGTATCTGTGTAATGAGGGATGGTTATGTTGAACTGGTTGTGATCTATTACACCAGTTCTTAAGCTCCTAGCCAGCAGAACACTCCAGGATGTTCTGTGACTGAAATCTAGCAATCACTTTTTTTTTTTTCCGGAAACAGTCAAGCTAATGGAGAGAATGTTCAAAATTATATGTTTTCTCCAAGGTTTCTTTGATAAGACCTTTAGTACTTGCAAGAGGAAAAGGAGGACAAAATCAATTAACAATATGCAAGCAAATACAAACATAAAAAGCTTGAAACAGTCCATCTTTCTTAGTTCAATAGTTTGCTGGGTTTTGTCTTTGTTGATGATGTTGCTTGCATACAGATGTGTTTATGATTTTATGTTACAAAGATAATATGGCCATACTTTCTGCTGCTAAGTTATTCCTACTTCACATGATGGGATCAAGCACAAATATTTTATGCTGTTCCACAGGGAATGCCATGATTTCCACGTGTCTCTTCCCTTCAACCACTCACTCATTCCACCAGTAGATATTTGATAATCCCTACACACTGGGCACTGTTCTGGGGGCTGGAGATATTCATGAGGAAAACAAAGTCTCTGCTCTCATAGAGCTTATATTCTTGTGGGAGAAAACAGACCATAAACAATAAATGATATCTAACATGACAGATGGTGATAGAGCAGAAGAAAACTTCAGCAAGATGGGGGGGATAAGGAGCCCTGGGGGTGGGGAGTAGAAATGAGACTGCTGTAATTGACAGGATGGTCAAGGAGGGTCTTTGTACTAAGGGGATATTCGAGCAGAGTCTAGAAGAAAGGAAAGGCTAAGACATGCACTTATCTGGAGGAAGAACATTCCAACTAGAGGGAAGAGCAAGTGCCAAGGCCCTGAGGTGGGAGCATGCTTAGCATGTTCAAAGAACAGCAAGGAAGCCTGTTTGGGCGGAGCAACGAGAGGAAGGCTGATGGGTGGGTGATGAGGGCTGACAGGTAGTAGAGAGTGGACAGATCATGTGAGGCTTTATAGGCAGGGGGACCATACATCTCATTTGCCTGAGATAGCCCTGTTTGTGCCTATTGTTCTGGGAGAATTTGTCATAACTCCCCCTTTCACTCTCAAACTGTCCCTGTTTGAAGGATAAATCATATGGTCACTCTATTTATGGACCATTTTATGGGTTTTGGCTTTCACTCTGAACAAAGGAGAAGCCAGTGGAGATTTTAAAGCAAAGAAACAACATGCTGTGGCTTTCATTTAAAAGGAAGGGGGCATTAATAGAACCTGGGAGACCAGTTGGAGGGTCCGGCAATAATCTAGGCAAGACATAATGGTGGTTTGGGCTGGGACAGTGGTGAAGAAGTGGTGGAACTCTGAACATATTTTGAAGGTAGAGCCTATAGGATGTACTTATAGACTGCCCTGCAGAGTAAGAGAAAGAGCAGAGTCATGATGACTCCAAAGGAATACCTTTGGAACCCCTGATTTATTATGTTTAGTTTCCACAGAACCTTCACACATCATGGGCCCTGCTTGCTTGTAGTTTAGTTCTTGGCACATTCACTGTTGATGTGAATAAAATATTCATCACCAAAAGTAGATAATCTAGTGAATAGAGATCATGGTCTTGGAGCCCAAAGATCCACTAATATGTCATTGGCATCCTTCTGGAGTCTCGAATCAAATCTGGCACAGACTCTATAGAGCAGTTCAGGGCTGTTCAAAGCCGTTGCTAATTCACGTAGATGACGTGGCTCAAAGGACAGATGCTTTAGCAGCTTTCTGACTCTATGAGAGAACCACTCTTGAGCTTCGAGAGAAATGCTGCTTGGCGAGCTTGTTTTACCCCCTCTTCTCTGTGCACGTAATTCTACACAGCCATTTTCCAGCAAGAGAAGATACACAGAGTAGATGATTTCTGCTTTGTGCCAGGGTCTCAGTGACGATGGGTCTGTCCTGCCATGTAGGGTTCAGGAAGGATCATTGAAGACTGATAACATTGTCAAATGGCTAGGTGTGACATATCCCTGTCCAAATTCCAAAACTATAAAAATTGTTGAATGATATTGAAGAATTCAGAAACTTGTTTAATATGGAAATTTGATGCCATGTTAATAATATTTTCTGATCACTTCTTAAAGAACCCTATAGTGCTATTATTTGGTTTTCTAGGTAACTAATGAGAAATACAGTAACCATTGTCCTACTAGAGTAGCCTGTCATTGGCCTCTGCTACTTCCCTCTCCATTTATTTGTCTGTCTTCTTTTCATCTCCATCAGAGAACTTTCATAAATTTCTTCAAAAAGCTTTTTCACATTTATTTCTAAGTATATTCTGGGTATTTTATGGCTTCATTGCTGTTGTGAATGAATCTTTTTTCCATTAAATTTTCTAACAGATAATTGCTGTATAGAGAAAATCAACTGAATTTTGAATATATTTTTTCTCTACATTCTACTGAACATACTTATTGGTTTTAACATTTTTTTCAGTGGATTTTGTCTATATGAAAATACATCACTAGAAAATACTTATGTTTATGTCTTCCTTTCCAACCTATGTATATCTTATTCCATTTCCTCCCTTATTTCATTGACTAGTCTCCATAACAAGGTCAAATGCTAGCAGTAATGGGGCATTCTTGCCTTGCTCCTGACTTTTATAGGAATTCCTTTATTAATTCACTACTTAATACAATGGCTGCTATTCGTTTCTACCATATACTCTTTGCCATATTAAGGAAGAGTCCTTCGATTCCTAGTGTACTAAGAATTTTTATTAGCATGAGTTGGGGTTTTAGGGCACCAATGAATAACACCCTATCTGTTCCTCATCTTGAGTCTATAACCAATTCTGAACACAAGAATTAGACTGATGGAGATCAAAACACCAGCTTAATTGGCAAGATTAAGTGGAGAATGTGACATAGATGTATGGATTCAGGTGGATTCCTAATTCTTCACCCTAGAAATAAACTCACCCAGCTGAAGGCAGGTAGTGGCAAGCCTCCTCCATAGAGGCACAGCTGCCCTGGTAAATATCATACCACATAGAAGAAAGCATTCCAGAAAGGAGCCTCTCTTGCAAGTAAGCACATGTAAAACAGAGAGATCAGAAGGGGCAGAGGCAAGAAATCTCAGTCTTTTCTCCAGTGCTCACCAGACATTCCCATGGGAGGAAGATAGAGAGAGAGGACATATTACTATAAGAAATTCCTTTATGGAAAGATGAGCCCCACTAAATGGAGGTTCCCCTCACAAAAATGAATGGTCAATTTTGTCCAAAGACTGTTAGACATCAGTATTAGTTATCTAGTGCTACCTAACAAATTACTACCAACTCAGCCACTCAACACAACACACGTTTATTGTCTCACAGTTTCTGTGAGTCAGGAATCTGAGTGTGGCTTAATGGGGGGTCCTCTGCTCGGCATCTCTTATGAGGCTGCCCTCAAGGTATTGGCCAGGGCTGGGGTCTCATGTGAAGGCTCAACTGGGGAAGGACCTGCTTTCAAGTTCACTTACATTGTTGGCAGGATTCAGGTCATTTCGGGCTTTTCGACTGAAAGCCTCAGTTCCTAGCTGCCTCTTGGCCAAGACCACCCTCAGTTCCTTCCCATGTGGACCTCCCCAACATGGCAACTTGCTTCATCAAAGCCAGCAAAGGGGAGAGTCTGAAGAACAGAAATATTTTGTAATTTAATCAAGGAAATGACATTCCTCCAATGTTGCTGAATTCTGTTGGTGAGAAGCAAGTTACTCAAGAGGAGGGGACCACACAAGGTGTGCACACCAGAAGGTAGGGATTAGTAAGGGCCATCTTAGAGGATGACCACCACAGGTATCTATAAATAAGACACAACTAATAAATATCTTAATTTTGAACTATTCTTAAATTCCTGAAAGAAAAGCTGCTTGAATCATGACATGTTATTCTTTCCATCAACTGCAAATTAAATTGCTAATACTTTATTTAGGATATTTACACATATATATTTATAATGCATTTGGTCTACAATATTTACTATCTTTAATGGATTTGGAACCTGGATTATGATAGCCTAAAAAGTTGACTTGGTAAGTGTCCATCTTTTCCTATGCTCTGACAAAGTTTAATAACACAGGAATCACCAGCTCCCTCAAAGTTTGAGAAGACCTTCCTGTCACACCATCTGGAAGTAAATTTTTAACAAAATCATCAATCTATGATTGTCGGTATATTTAAGTTTTGTACATTACCTTGTCAACTTTGATGTTTTATCATTTTCTTAAAATATTTCATTTTATCTGGATTGTCAACAATTTTGGCATAAATATCATTCTCCCATAATCTTAGGCTCCTCTACATCTGTGGTTGTATTTCCCCTTCCCATTCTCAATACTGTATGTATATATCTTCTGGAGTGTTTTCTTGGCCAGACTTACCAGCAGTTTCTCTCTTTATCTTTCCAAAAACTATATGGTTTTACCAATTTTAAATATTTTGTTTTCTAATTCTTTATTAATTTATTTTTCCAATTTTACTTTGGTCATTTTTTTATAACTTCTCGATTTCAGTTTTAATTAATTTGCCATCTTTCTTGTTTGATCACAAGATCATTTAAGGCTATGAATTTTTCTCTGAGTACGGTTTTAGCTGTATCAATACCTACAGGTTCTGATATCTGCTATTTCCATTTTTATTATCTCCAAGTAGTCTGGATTTTAGATATAATTTCCTCATTTTTTAAGAGGTATCATAAAAAGTAGTTTTACTATAATTTTCAAGTTATTAGACCATTTTTGTCATCTTCTTATAGTTAATTTCCAGTTTATTATACTATGATCAAATAATATGTCCTGCAATAGTATTAATTTTTGCATTTTATTGAGATTCTCTTTGTGGCTTCATAAATGATCAGCTTTTGCAAATGTTCATTGGGTATTTGAAAAAACTTTATAAAGAACAAAATTTTATATGTCTACAATTAAGTTTATTATATATTCAAAATATTTGCCTTATTTATTTTTAAACTAGTTAATCTGTCTAAGACTGAAAGAATAATATTAAAATTTATCACTAATATTGAGAGCTACTAGAGTCTCATAAGCTTTCTAACAGTTTTATTGCCTTATATACATTTTTGCTATGTTAGTGCATGAAGTTTGATGACTATTATAGGTTTCGTGTGATTGTATCTTTTATTATTTTTAATATCATCTTGTCCCATTTAGATCCTTTTGCTCTTAATTTTACTTTGTATGATAATCTGCCATCCTGCTCTATGTGTTATTATACTTTCCAGGTATATCTTTTCCCATCTCTTTATTTTATTTATTTATTTGCTTTTTGTGTATGTGTGAGGAAGACCAGCCCTGAGCTAACATCCGTTGCCAATCCTCTTTTTTTCTGAGGAAGACCAGCCCTGGGCTAACATCCATGCCCATCTTCCTCTACTTTATATGGGACGCCGCCAGAGCATGACCAACAAGCACTGCGTCAGCCGATGCCCAGGATCCAAACCCATGAACCCTGGGCTGTCAAAGCACAAACTAAACCACTGTGCCACTGAGCCAGCCTAAACCCCTCTCTTTACTTTAAACCTTACCATGGCTTTTTATTTTTAAAGTGTAATCTTATAACAGATATGCAGCTAAATTGTTTTTTGAAAAATGTAAGAGTCTTTGTTTTGGCAATGATTTTAACCCATTCATGTTGATTGTTTTTACTTACTTGTGCTAGTTGTTAGAAATACAGTACAAATATCTTGGACATATGAGATGGTGGCCTCATATATTCTATCAACAATTTTTCTCACTCATTCCTATTTTATCCAGAGCTGGTCCTGTATAAAATGATCAGCTGTGCACTGAATAAATGTAGGACCTTGGTGAATTTCTTGTGGCAATCAAACTGGAATGTTAACTGCCTCGACTTAGATCTATTATTGGCATCCTAGGCTTAAGTGAAGTAGAGGCACAGAGTAGAGGTCTGTGGGCTCTTTTCTGCATAGCAAAAACTGTGTTGACAATTATTTCAGTTCATCTCAGCTCCTCCCCAGTGATGATAGATGTGGCAAAAATGTTTTTCAATAGCCTATCTTAAAGGACCCAGACTAACAATTTTAGGGTATTAGAGTACAGAGAAATACTAAGAAAGTTGCATTTGTCAATTCTTTCTTTTCTTTAACAGGGGGATAGCATCTTTGTTCAGGACCAACTCAACAAATCTCCAGGTCTCCAGAAAACCTCTGCATTCTTCATTGTCCTAACTTGTGCAGAAATTGGACAGAAGTCCATGCTTTGCATGTTGGGGGCTCTGATGGTGCCCTATTCAATTAATATGAAAGTTAAACTAGACGAAAAGACAAGATGACTGTGTTGAGAGAAAATAGATGGATTGGGTAAGAGTCTCCTTTTGGTCTGTTTTGGGTATTCTAAGTAAAATCAGAGAAAGAAAAGATAATATATTTTTATTCCATCCCAACTGTCCCCCTATAAGAGTTTTTGAGAAAAGCCTTTAATAAATATAAACTCTTAGGTAAGAAATAAGACAGCCTTGCAATGTCTCTGGAAGAATAAAAGATAAAATTTGCATTACTGTAGAGTTACTAAGAGTGACAATATGAGAAGAAAAGGTGAAGATTTTTAAAATAACATTTTTAAGTTCACATGTAATTTCTCACTTTTGTAACTAAGTCCAGACAATTAAGAAGATAAGATGTTAAACTAGTTCATGTATATTCTAGGATTGAGCAGTAAGTAAATATATGGGGACTAAGGTCCTCATTGTCAGAGAAAAGAGTTACAAATGAGAAAGGAGAAAGGCAAGAATGAGCCCTACAGTTTTGGATTGGAATTGGAGATAGTATGCACTTACGGTTTTTAATATGTGTACAGGCAGATAGAAATATATATATTTCTTAGCTCTGCCCACTGAGAGGGTGCAGAACTAGTGACACCCCAACAGCCATGAGAACAACCAGCTCTGAGATCTTGGGTTCTAAATACCATTCTCTAAGAAGAGGATCAGTCTTCCTTGAAGAACTGGCTGATTCCAGGGCTGGAGCAGAGAAAGAACAAGATAACTCTGGAACATCCTGATGTGTCAGAAAGTAAGAAAATGCCCCAAGAATGATAGGGACATGTCAAAAGGACACAGGAACCTCTTTGAAGGGGCTCCCAATGCCCAAATCTGGGGTAATTTGGACAAGAAAATAAACAATGATAGTAATGGATTATATAACTCATAGAAGAAAATAAGAATCCATGAGTCCATACTGATATAAATAATTTAAAAATAAATAAATAAGGGAGAAAAGGAAGCTCTTCCTTACTGTATAATCTCAACTAATGAACATAGAAGGAATGACAGAATTAGAAACTCTCCATTTGGAAAACACCACAGTGGTAACTGCTTCAGGTAAGATTCATCAAAGGATGCTCAAAGTGTGGGTGAATGTGTGATGAGTAACAAGATATTTAGTCTCAAATTACCTCCTTATAAGATACTTATTATTCCCAAAGGGGAAAAGCAACTATAGTGGAGGAGCCTGGCAGACACCACCTTAACCAAGTAATCAGAGTGAACCTCACCAGGTTGGGATGTATCAATATCCTGATATACTCACCAAAAATGCACAACCTAAATCTAATCATGAGGAACCATCAGACAAACCCAAACTGGGGAATATTCTACAAAATTACTGGCCCGTACTCATTAAAAGTGTCAAGGTCATGAAAGACAAAGAAAGACTAAGGACCCATTGCAGATTCAAGGAAACTAAGGAGACAGGAAAATGAAATGCCAGGTGAGATCCTGGACTGGATCCTGGAGCAGGAAAAGAACAGTAATGGGACAGCTGGCAAAATCTGAATGTCTGAAGATTACATAACCGCACTGTATCAATGTTAATTTCCTGACTTTGATCATTGCACTTAGGTACTCACATAAGTGTGACTATGTAAGATGTTAAATTTGGGGGCTCTGGGTGAAGGATATACGTACTCTTTTGTACTTTTTTAGACCCTGAAATATTTCCAAATGAAAGTTAAAAAAGAAAGAAAAATGCTCCAAGCAATACTTTTCTGTGCATAGATCATATATCCTTGCCCTCTTGCCCTTTCCATGTGGTTTTGAGCTCAGGAATTTGCTCGCTGTGATATCCCTGCACCTCGCAGCACTTATAACGGTGTGTTTAGACTGCCAGAGAGACTGAGAGTACAGACGAGGTAGTTAATTCCAAAATACTCACCACGGACGCAGTCATAGTCATGGGGCAACTAAATGAACTCAGAAGTTCAGGTATTGGTGAAGCCATGGGAAGGAAAGTTGGAAGTATATGCAAAGGGACAAGAAAAATTCTTGCCTTTTTCCCTCACTGTATTTTCTTCTTGTTTTCTGGCCACATGCAGCTTTAGGCTGCAACTAGACCTAGATGAGGTTTAATCTCTTCAAAATAGAAGCTGACAAAAGGCATGCTTATGGTACTAGACCCAGGCCACTTGTCAAGACTTCTGAGAATGGGGGACAGGATATGGCTCCCAGCCTCTCCTACCCCACGTGGAAAAATTCTACTGGCTAAAGTCTATAGTCAGACAGACAAACCCTCAGGTGTCCTCTGAGAGGAGACCAAGAATCGGCCTTCAGTACAGGATAAAGCTGATTCTGGTTCCTGGGCAGCTGCTCACCTCCTGGAACCTTCAAAGACAGGAAAGAGTGCTGAGGGAGAGCGCCCAAGAGCCATGAGCGGACCTTCTCCCTCCCCAGGCCTCTTTCTGCACTGTCCACATTCTCCTGCAAGACTGTATTTCTCCTGGGATTTAGAAATTTCAGAAGTTTATTCTTTATATTCACATTCCTTGGAAGCAGAAGGCCTGGTCTTACCATTCCATCTAAATGAAAATAGCTTTAATCTAGATCCAATATTTTCTTTTTCTTTATATGGGTTGTTTTGGCTGTGGGCTCAATTCATACTAAATCTGGTGGATTTATTCTAATATCCTTGCCTACAAGAAAAATTCCGTGTACACTAATTCCTCTCTGAATCATTGAAAGACCATGAGTACGATAATATATGGTAGTTACAATACAGGTAACGTTAGGAATATTCATCTTTTTTAAATGTGAAATAAGCAGCAGTGGATCACACTGCACATTTCTTGCATTTTTAATGTATGCTAGGCTGCAAAGTGAGTCTGGTGGAAGAAATCCCTGCTGTATTAGTTTTATGCTACAGATATGGAAAATCATTCAATTTTTTGCTGGGGCAGGACATCCTATCTTTCTGTTTAGACCTTCAGACATTGCGTGTGTGCCTGGACTCCCAAGTAGGCAAGGCGATGAGATGTTCTCCTAGCAATCCAGGCACCCCAGCTCAGGCTTTGTACAACCTCCCAAGAAAAATATGCAAGACTCGTGAGCGCTGCTAATAGAATGTCATTTGCACCAACTTCTACATTTTCTTGTAGGTGAAGAAGCAAAATGGAAATTGGTGAATTTAAATTTTAATTTTGAACCCCTCTCCTACCAACACTAAACTTCCCCTGGAAAAGAGCTGCTTGGTCATCTGCATGTATGACTAACTCCCACCTCCCACTGCCAGATGCTGCTCACTGCCAGGTGAAAAACGCGTTTAAAATTGAACCTTTTTTTTTAAGCAAAAAAAATCTACGATGCCAAGATAGGGTACTTTTCCCAGAAGGACTTGCACAAATAGAGAGTTTTTAATGAATACTGATAAGTCTGAATATGAAATGAAAGATTAAGAGCTATGTAAGCCAGTGACAGATGTTGCAACTCAATATAACACAGCCTCGTGTGCCATGGGCATCCCTCCCAATAGAATTAGAGTAGAGCTACTCATTAATATAGAAAACCTCTCCTGTCTTCCTTCCACTTGAAAAAAGCCACTCGATTTCCTCATACCAGACTGGTTGTTTTAAACCCTAGTTATAATTCATTGTCTTGGCGTGGGCTTTTGGTGGGAAGCCTTATTGTTGAACTTTATTCATACAAATCTCATTACTTTTTAATTATTTTGCAGCAAAAACAAAAATTGAAAACAGCACCAAAATACGCAAGCAACTCTAACTTATAGTCTAAGATACAGAAAAATAACCAAAACCCATATAAATAACCTTTTTAAAGGTTTGACTCATCTAAACCAGGCAAATTCAGACGAATGAGGCGAATTAGAGATAAAAAGACACAGAAGGTAGATGCTTGGCTCAATGTCCACCAATCAGTAGGAAAACCCAGATCAGAACTGGGAGTTCTGGAAAATCAGGCCAGAGCAAAGAACAGAAGGGAGGGGGCAGTGGAACAAGATGTTCTTTGCCACTGTGAGGTCGTGAAGTTCTCTGAGAGTCCACAGTTCAGATGTTGGTTGACTTTATTATTATTTATTTATTATTTCACAGAACTAACATCATGAATTTGAGTGGAGCTATGTCAAATGTAAAACCCCTTTTTAATTGTCTTGAACCGTAAGTTATACATACGTCAAAAATATAAGTAAAAAACAAGGATCCTGTGATTTTTCAAAAAAATTCCAAAATGCGAGGAAGATGCTGAGCAGGATGGGTTAGTGAAGAGGCCTGTGTATCTGCAATCACAAAGCAGCTCTCTTAGATGTCTGCTTGGTTGTTTTCTGATAATTAGTTACTTGAACTTGAGAGAGGGAACGGTTGGTCTGGAGGTGCAATGGGAGAGAAAGTCGAGCATCAGAAAACCAAACGAGTGGGCAAATTATGATTTCAGTGATTCCTAGCTTGACTGTTAATGTTATACCATGTTGTTTGTTTGCTTCATGGCATTCACCAGAATCTGTAATTGTTCAACTCATTCATTTGTCACCTCTCAGATGCAAGCTCTGTGAGGTCAGAGAGCTTGCCTGCTTGTTCAACATTCTAATGCCAGAGCTTTGCCCAGAGCCTGACACATGGCAGATGGGCACTCAGAGACGATTTTTGAATGAATACATAAGTATGTGAATGAATGAAATTCATAATCAATATAGAATCAACAAGGACTCAGTAAATAAATACATTAATGGAAAACAAGATTTGATTTTTAAAATTTAATGCTGTTTCATTGCAGGCACCCCCGTCATATAAAGGCCAAGTGGTCTCCAACGTTCTGTACCTGAGAAGTGAGTCCTGAGTCTCCATCCTAAGCCTCTCCCATGGATTTGGTACCCACGACATAGGTACCCCATCCCCAGCACACATCTTTAAGGTCTGTCGGTTCCGACTGTTTTCAGTTTTGACTGCTGTGGAATGATCCTGTAGGCTTTATATATTGTCATTTTTCTGGAACTTCCATCTGAATTACAAAGGCTCCTAAACCAACATTTTGGAATGACTCACTGAGATGGTGAGAGAGAACATTCCATATACCTCCTTAGTCTCAATTTGCTGAGGAAGCATTTCTTAACACTCTGTGGGGAAAAAAATGCCTCCTCAAAAGCCAGCTGGAACCGAAGAAAAAGTTGCCTAGAAAAGTATTGATTGTCAGCAGAAGATAGAAGCTATGTGCAGGCAAGTGGGGTTTTTATGGTGTTACTGTAACCTCATTTTACGAGTAGGAACTTGATGAGGGACTTGAATAAGGACATTGGGGCAGCTTGTAGAATTAGGGCTCCTGTGATCCCAGTCACCCTGAGGTAAGTCCCAGACTACCCCGAGCTTTAATTCGGTTAGTCTGAGCCACTTCCTAAAGCAAAGCTCCAGCCTCCACCTCCATCCAGAAGGCTCGAGTCATCTTGGCTCTGAGAAACTGTGAAATGCCAGACTGTGTTCCAGGGCCCTGGCAGGAGAGGCCACAGGAGGGCCTGTGTCAACATTGTAGGGAGCACATGTTCTGTCTCTGAAGTAAGGAGAGGCGCTCCCAGGGCTGGTGAATTTGGGAATAGAGCGGAATATTAGTGCCATCCTGGAATGCTCAGGCTAGAAGGCACCTTCATTTAATAAATGAGGAATTGGCTTTTACCCAGAAAGGCGAAGTGATTTATACTATACTAAGAGGAAATCACAGTAGAAAAGTAGGTGGCAGGCAGAGTATAGCTCCTAAGTGGATAGAAACAGAAGGTCATGTTCGATTGTGAGACACAGACTTGTCAAATCCTTCCATCCATAGATTCTCCAGGAAGCCCTCAGCCTAAAAGCTTTTCTCTTTTTGGGGAGGGGGGAAGAGATTACAGACTACCCCTTTTATCACTGCAGCACAAACAGAAAGGAGACAAAAAGGGAATCACATTGCAGCAAGTACATGAGAGAAGTTCTAGCCATTGCACAGAGCCGAGGAGGAGTAAATTAGGGAAAGCAGTCCCTAGAGTAATTGAATATAGTTAATGAAACCAAAACATGAAATTCTAAACTTGATGTGACTGTGCTCAATGCAGAGAAATTTTTGCAATTGGTAGAAAAGCTCTGATATGTCAAAGAGAGCATTCCAACTCCAACCTGCAGGGGACAGAGAGGTGTAGCAGTGACAGCCATGACAATGGAGAGGAAGTTCCTGACAGGACAAGACAAAGACATTGCCTTGGGCCACTGCAGGCTAAGGGTTTCCTGGTGGTGCCCAGCACCTTGAACTATCACCTGCACCACAGCGAGTCCCTGTGCTTTGGCGGGCATCGTTATGCATACGGTATTGGCTAAGGGTGTTTGTAAACTATATATGCATCATTCCAAACCAGGGCTTCTGTCATTCTCAGCTAAACCCCTTAGAGAGTCCCTCATCCCTGAAGAATTGTTAAAAGTAAGCATTAAATTTTCCAAGTTTGCTAACATTAAATCTTACCAACTCACAAGATGGGGGGACCCAGAGTGGACAACCCAGTGGAGAAGCACATTCCACAGAGATGTGTCTGAGGAAGGGCCAACCCAGCCTGTGTGTGCTACACATGAGTTGGGCTTCTCCGAGGCTCTAGAAAGAGTTAGGGAAACCTGGCAGGGCAGAAGTTTACATCCAGAAAGAGCCTGAGTGTGGAGGTAGGCAGAGCTGGGTCAGAACACTGGGCTCTACCACTGAGTGACCCTGGTCTTTGAATTCAGTGACCTTTTATTTCCTTATCTGTGTGACAGGGACAGGATCATTTAAGGACTATATAATCTAATAAACTGAAAAAGTAAAAAAGGTCTTAGTACAGTGCCTGGCCACATAGGAAGTACACATATTCATTTCTGTCTTTTATATGGACAATAAACCTGTTTACACTTTCTCCAAAACTTTTTATAAATTGTGGTAAAATGCACATAACATAAAATTGACCATCTTAATCATTTTTAAGTGTCCAATTCAGTAGTGTTAAGTATATTCGCATTGTTGTTCAACCAATCTCCAGAACTCTTTTCATCTTGCAAAACTGAACCTCTATACCATGAAACAACTCCCCATTTTCCCCCAAATTTTTAATTGAAAAGAATAAATCAAAAAGCAAGAACTTCAATCACTACTTTGAATTGCTGCTAGGAATCAGGTTTTTATAATGAACTAAATTCCAGATTAAAAAAAACAGAAACAAACATGTAGATCTCATAGTTGTCTAACAATTAGAAGTTCATAAAGGAACAAATGAATTAAAGGTGACAATGTGGGAAGATTGATCTGGCAAAATCCCATTTGAAAAAGATTCCAGGGGCTCAAAATCGCCATATTACATTCAAATGACCAGATGGAAGCATACAGCTTCATTACAAAGACAGCACGCACAGCAGCAAGTATTTAGCAGGTCTGTGTAATTGGGGTGGGAATGAGAACAGGAAAGTCGAGTATACAATACAGCAGTGTTTTCCAAGCTACTCTGATGATAAGAATCACCCACGGTACTTGTTAAAACTACAAATTCCTGGGGCCCATCCCAGACCCACTGAATCAGAATCTCCAGGTTGGATTCCAGATATAAAGTTTTGAAATAACAATCTTCTAGAGGGTAAGAGATCTGTATCCAAGTGCATGTCCATCTTGCGAAAAAGCTGCCTAGTAATGCTGATTACAGCACAAAACAAGTAATTGAGTACGGTAGCCCCAACCTGTCAGACCCTGAAAGGTGAACTTAAATGTTTATTCCAAGCACAGAGGCACAATTAGCTACAAAGGAGGCTAAATTGTTAGAGGACAATATCAGGGGCACTAGGAATAGAATCAGAGACGTGGTCCTGTAAGACTGGGGTAGAACTGAAGACAGAGCACATGTCATAAATATAATGTGGGGGAGGGATGGAAACTGACAACAAAGGAAAGCTAAGCACCACCTCCTAGAGAGGCCTGCCTGTACCACCTGGGGCCTCTGGTCCAGGGTGCAGGACCCACTGCAAGCAACTAAGCTGATGAAAAGGGAGGATCCTGGGGGTGCCAGTGGGGACTGAGAATGGGGACTGAGATGGAAAACCGGAATGCATGGGAAAGTTAACTCTGGTTCTGAGTTAGGGGACCCATTGTCTTGTGCCAGATGAACCCCCAGCCCTGGCCTCCTGCCTAGCTCCCACTAGAACCGGTTCTAAGAGAATGACCACTCCTAAGCTTCTAACCTGATTATTCCCTGTGCAGTTACAAGTAAAAGCTTTAACGCCACCGTCAGTGGCAATGATTCCTTGCTCAGTGTTATTTATTTATTGTCTTTGTTTCAATACTTCCGACATCCATCAAAAAATAAAAAAGAAATACTTCCTTGCAAGGCTCAATCAATGCTCTCAATTTGCTGAAAGATGGGTTTTTTATTTCTGCACGTGTCTTCTACTTCCAATAGTCCAAGAATTGACTCATATACAATTCATTTTGCCAGGTTTTCCATTGATTTTCTTTCTCATTGTTGAAGGATTAACAACATGTGCTTAACTAAAGTCATCTAGAAGGCAGTGGTGTGGGTGGAGGAGGAAGTGGGGATTGTATCAAAACCATGCGCTCCATGTTTAATGAAATTCCATGTACGTCTAAATTCTAGATTGAACCACAGGACCTCAGATAAGTCGGTCAGTTTCAGTTCCTGTTTCCTTCAGATCTGCATTATTGAAGCACGGCTCATCATTCTGAATTAATGCTATTGAAGTCGCTGATGAAAAGCACAAACAATCGTAAATCCCTTTTGCTATTGCAACATTCCATAGATCTGCTGCTGCTGGATTGTGGTTCAAGAGTAAAGTAAGAACTATTCCAGGTCAGGTGATGGGTAAAGCAGGGAGGCAGGACTGGGAAATATGGAAAGATTTGAATACATCCTGAGGGTCTTTAAGTTGTTCATATGATTTGATTCTCAAAACCACCCAAACTTACAGCATGTTTGCAGTTCCTCAAAATGTATACACTCAATTAAAAACTGTGCCAAATTTTCAACAAATACATAGAAAATGGTCTTTACAGAATAAAGTAGATTTTTGGAGTGTGGCATTTCTCTGACACGACCATCTGAGAAATGACTTCTGCTATGACTAAAGAATTAGAGGGACACATTTAAAGGCTAAATTAACCTTTCAAATGTCCTAAAAGTAAGATTTGTACTTGGGAGAAGGATGGAGGAGAAGAGAAAAACTCTATCCTTAGTGCCAAGGAGGAATGTGAGGATCAAAATAATTTTAAAACAGCAGAAAGTATCTTATTTTTCTGAGGCTTCCCAGTAGTCCTAATTATTCATTGGTCATTATGTCAAAATAATAGAAACAGAAAGCCATGTTATTCATAGGGATGGAACTACATATACCAACATTTTCTCTGGATTCCACAAAGGAAATGCCTAGGTATAGAAATATGAGGGAAAGTACTGAGGAGAAATGAACCTAGAACAGTAACCCCTAGAAATTGGGAGAAAAGCTAAGCCAGTGCAAGCAAGTGCTTACAAATTAGGCCCATGGCAATATCTTAGAAAGCTGCCCTTATGGGGACCTTCAGCTCCTGACAGAGGGCCATAGTGATTGGGGAAGGTGTGCAGTGGCACTGGTGACAAGGAGTCTGGTGACTCACAGGGTCCCTGGGGCTTGGAAGATGTAGTAATAATGATAACTCAGTGATTAATATTTATCCAGAACTATACTAAGGGCTTGATATACATCATCTCATTTAATCCACACAATATCCAGTGAGGTACATGCCATTATTATCCCATTTTACAGATTCAGAAACTAGATTTTGTGAAGTAAAGAAAGTTGTTCAAGGTCACACAGCTAGTTAGTAGCACTACCCTTCATGAGAGAAGGGATCTTGTTGGATCTTCTTAATATGACAGTGTCAGATCTCTGTACTTCTACCATTTTGAATTTTATGTTCCCATCAAACAGGAGTGTTGCCCCTGTTCAGAAGAGCCTTCCCCCATCTCGCCTTTGCTAGCCAACCTCTACTTACCTTTCAATCTCAGCTCAAATGCCTCCTCTTCCGGGAAGTTTCTGCTCCTTGGTATTCCCATGGCCCCTGTCACTTCCCTGCCAAAGAACTTAACTCCAACATTGTCGGTTCCTGATGACTTTTGATTTTCCCCCAGAAGACTACCTTCTCTGAATGCATAAATAGAATCTATGCTGCTCACTGTAGTGTCTGATACGCAGCCGGTGCTCAAGAAACATTCCTTGAATGGATGAGTCATCCAAGTGCTCCATTTACTGTTGGGAAATGAAAATTCAGAAAGGTTATGTAGCTTGCCCCATGCCACACAGGAAGCTGGAGCACAGATAGGAGGGGAGACGCAAAGCCAGGTCTCCTGTCTCCTGGGTGGGGCTCTTTCTACTCTGCTGCTGCCTCTCTCTTTGCTAGAATGTCTCAGTTCTCCTCTTCATCACCTAAATCCTCCCATCTGCAGAGCCCCAGCTCCGCTCCCTTTCTTGCTCACACTGACCTCAGAAGGCCCAGTCAGGTCTACAGCATTCATCAGGTAATTGATGCTGGGCCACCTTGTGTTAGAAATTCCACTGTGGTTTCCAGTTGCTTTTAAAACCCCTCCTACCCATAGGTAGTGCTCTTCAGTGTCCCCAGCGCAGCTCCACTTCAGTTTGTAGCCTGTAGTAGGGGCTCGGGGAAATATTAATTTGATTTTACAGCACCACGAGAAACACAGACAACCCTTCCTCTTCCCGAGAGTAATAACAGTGAAACAATAAACTGATAGCTCCCCACCCCCAAGATTGCCAGAGAGGCCACAGTGGATTCTCATTCCACCTTCTTGCCTCAGTTTTAAGAACGCCAATACTTAATACCCCACGATCCTAGTCCTAACAGCCCAATGTTTCCTGACACCTGTCTCCTCCTCCACTACATATACTGACTTAATGAGGGGCCTGAGCTGTCTCTGTTATTCAAACCCATCGCTTCCCCTGCCTGTTAGCTAGTCTCCAAATGGAGCTATTCAAACCAATTCATCAGATTACCTCCGGAAACACTGCAGGCTGGTCAAGGGATGAGAACAAATAACACCGAGATTTCAAAGCCATTACGAAATGTAGGCTAAAGGAAGGAAATTGAACATAAAGGAGAGAGAGGAAGAGCTTCAAGGAAGCCATTGAAATGTCCTCAGAGGTACTATAACACAGATGCCAGCAGATAGGAAAGGGCACAGGGAGCAAAGTAGCCAGGGTTTGTGACCCTGTTCGTATTGAGTTGTCACTCTGACCCTAAGTCAAGAAAAGTAAGGGGAAAAGCACAGTCTGCTATATATACATTGTCCCAAAGAGGAGAAAATATTAAAATATATTATTGTAAAAAAGTGTAAAACAATTCGGTTTCAGGAGAAAAATCTTGGCCCCTTTTATTCCTCTGCTACACTGTAACTACCTTCATTCATCATTTAGCCACCCTATCTCTTTGAAATTCTATAAAATGCTGCCTACTTCATCTTGAAATATCTATGCTTGGAGAAGAATGTGCAGTTTAAGCACAAAAGCTTTAAAATGCCACAGGAGTAATATCAAAAATCAGCTTAAGAACTTAACACAACAAGACAAAAGACCAATAAATCTCAAATACGAGTGTGTGTACATTTTAATAAGAGAATTCTTGAGTACGGTATTACAGTTTTGCTTGCCAAATATATTTTCCAATATCCTATGTTCATAATTGTAATAAAAGGTCTTATTGTAAATGCTACCGTCAGGAATAGGGGGCATTTTGGATTAACGAGTTTTATTAAGGAAGCTGACTTACGGAGGCCGGGAAAACTTACCATTGATTTTCCAGCTCAGATCTTGGGTTTGAAGTTAGGCAGTCAAGTCTTGCCTTTTTACACTTTTTTTTAAAACAGCTTTTGGTTTTTAAAAATGGTTAATGCATGGACAGGTCCTACATCTTTTACTCCCCTGTCCTTATTTTTTATTGGAGCAGAGACATGGTACCCATGTGGATATGAACACCCATGGATCACAGAAGTGGATATTCATCCACACAATTACCTCTAAGTGCTTAGGAATATTCAGATGTACTTTTTGGTGTTAGGGAAAATAACATTTTCTTCCAAATCTTCACCTCAAAAACACAAGTTCCCATTCAACGTTGCAGCAGGTGATGAGAAAAGATGGTGGCGTCCAGGCTCCTGGAGGCTTTGAAGAAGACAGACTACCATTGGACCCATGTGGTTGAAAGGCAGGCTGAAAGCAGGGCATTGGGCCAGGTGGCTCTGCAGGGATATGGGTTTGCCTTCCTGCATCCCCAGGTGGATGGGACAGAGTTAGAGCAAAAGCTATTTACATACCATCAGGACCAAAATGTCCTATCAGATAACACATTGTCCATGGTCAGCGGAGAAAAACAGACAAAGGATTTTCTGCTCCTGAGATTATGAGTAAATGACCTTCAGTTTAGGATGAAATTAAGGTGAGTTACTTACCCTTCACTTTCTGTGATTGGAAAAAAACACACACACACACTCTTAACTGTTAAAACAATTGAACAGTACTTAGAATGCTTGCCTTCCACCCCTGGAACGGCCAGGCAGGGGCAAGGCGGCCACTGCAGGCGCCCAGGACAAAGCACTGGAAAGGGCACACCATTGAAGCCTTGCATAGGCCCCTGGGTGTCATTAAAGGCAGAAAGTTTGAAATGGAGTTTGAATGTTATTTAGGAAAGAGGAGTAAGGGACAGCGCCCATGACTCTGGGCCTAGGGTGTGGCCCCAGTGACCCTGCCCGAGGGAAGAGCCTGAGTGGCAGGTTTGAAATAAGTTAAACTCATCTTCTTTCTCGGACTTCAAAGTACATCATCACTATTGGTGTCCGTGTGTGTGTGTGTGTGTGTGTGTGTGTGTGTGTTGAGAGAGAACACAATACTTTCTACCAATCCCCTTTGGGCTCATGGGGAAGCGCTTGTTTACAGGAAAAGAAAAAGTGGCTCTTTACCACCTCATATTGAAAAAACGAGCCACACAAAATGTATCATTGATCAATCGCCTGACAGCTCAAAATCTAAAGGTCAAAACCAGAGAGGGGAAGAAAACTAGCTGGGGAAAAGTGTGGACCTAATGTGGGATCATTATGTCTTCTGATCCCCAGAGGTGAGGAAGCAGACTCCCATTTGTTAGCTCCTTGCATTTATTTCTAGACTCATAGAAGCTGTCTCCAAAAGGACAGTGAACAGTCTCCAGTCCCTCCCTCTCATTTTATTATTGAGAAAGTTGAGCCCCAAGTAGGTTTTGGGCTTTCTGTGAATTTCTTACCGTCTTAATAGGTGGTAATTAAGTGACAGAGCTCAGGTTTCCTGGCTCTCAGTATGTAAAATACAGGACAACAGCAAGAGCTGTGGTGTGGGGGTGGGAACGTAGTCCCAGCCCTGTCCTGTGGTGGTTATGGTGATGTGATCCTGTCTCTGTGTTAATGGCGACCCACGCAGCTATAGAACTTTGCCGTTTTAATCCTCCTGGTATCCTGCACCTCTGTTTTACAGACGCAGAAACTGCGGCTCCAGGAGCTAAGACTTACCAACGTCACCCAGCTCATACGTGACTCTAAATTTTACTCTGCTGCTTCCCCTTTCCTCTGTGCCCAATCTTTCAAAACTAGACCCAGGGCACAGGTCTACTCACTACACAGACACACAAACCTTACAAAGATAAAAAAGAAAGAAAATAAACAGAAAGTTCCGTATACCTACTCCTGACAAGCTATAGTGAGGCTGATCCATCACACACACACACACACACACACACACACGTTCACCTGTTAAAACAATTGAACAGTACTTAAAGTGCTAGTCTTACACCAATTTTCTACATGAAAGCCAACATTTATTATTGCAGTGTAAATTGAATTAAAATTTAAGTGAGATTCTTCAAAGAACTACATGATTCCACCCTGATTCATAGACTATTGTTACTGCCATGTGTTTCTTTATCTATTAGGAGTGTTTAAAACTCACACTCCTGAATAGAAAAATAAGATGAAGTTGCTACCATTATTACAGTCTACTGGCAAGTGTCCACATTTTAACCTTTCTATGAAGGCTCATCTCTATTTCCCTGGCATTTCTTGGTCGAAAACGAAATTCTGACCCTAGGCAAGCATCAAGCACTGGTCTGCACATTTGCAGCCCCTCTGCTCCAGAGCAGAGGATTAAAGCTGGCAGCTGCAGCCCTTTGCAGGCCTGCTCCCGGGTGCTGGCTGGAGCAGCAGCACTAACTCCAAACCAGGGTGTCTGGTCTCCAAGCTGTGCTCAGAGCAGATTTATATCATGTAAGTGGATGTTCTAATAAAGGGATTGGTACATTAGCCAAAACTCAGGGACATGCAAAATGTATTAAGTAATTTATAGTCCAACAAGTTTCCTGTGGTGAAGGCAGCTAGAGAAACATCTCCAAAATAAATGTCATTTTAACTCCTAATCTAAAAAGAATCATCATAACCACCACTAGTTTTCCTCTGTACAATTCTGCAGTATCTTCCATAATGGAGCAGGACACTATAAAACTGTGGCGACCTTCTGCCCCTGCCAGTACCAGTTTTGGGGAAAGTTCAGCATTATAATCACATCTCTCAAATGTGCACAAGTCCTATTAATTCCCTGGAATTATATAAACCTGAGGATCTGGCATTATTGGGTAGACTATGTTAGTATATTTTCAATCAATAATAATTGCCATTGCTAAAAATAATCTTTAATGGTTGTATATTTTTACCACATCTAAAATACCCATGACATTGCACTGTGGAAATAAAAGGGAAATAGAAAAATCTCTCATTTCCTGCAGAACCATAATTCTGAGTAACTGTAGCTCTGTAAAAAAAATGGTGCAGTGGAATTAAGAGGAAAGAAAATAAATTACAGTATTATAAACTTTTAATTTTTTCATTTGAAAAAAGAGGCACAGAAGTTAATGCAAGTGATAGCAGGTTCTGGTGATAGAAATTGCAATAACAGATAATAATCAAGAACTTTCTGTATTCAATTCAGCAGAGTATTATCTATCATCAAAGCTGCTGCTGGCCTCTCGAAGCCCTTGTGCTAACTAAATAAAGATGTCCTCTGGCCTGTTTGCCCCTCCCCAACCCCCACAACCTGTGGACGTGCACACCCTGGGGAGCAGAGTGCCAGCTGGATTTTAGCCTCCCCACAACTCCCCCACCCCCAGGCTGAAGCCCTTGTACAATACACAAAACACACACTCCTTTATGAATGCCCTGTCTCTAGAAATAAAGAAACTAAGGAACAGATCAATATACTATGATCTATCCATATGATGAAATATTAAGAAGTCATCAAATTGTGTTTTACAGAATATTTAAATATTCAAACTCTTCTTTAACTGTATCAGGGAAATATTCATGATATAACATTAAGTTACAAGAGTAGAACATAAAGCCAAAAATGCAATAGGATCCTCCCTTTATGAACAAATTATCAGATGTAAATAAGATGAGAAGGTGTACACCAAAATGTTAACAATTATTGTCTTTGGACAACGCAATTATGGCTAACTAATTATTGTTGTATTAATAAATTTCTGCATTTGAAAGATTTTCTTCAATGAACATGAATTACTTCTATAATAAAAATAAATTCTAAATAACAAAGATATATCCATAATCTCATCTGCTTTTCAATCCAGGAAATAACAACATCTAGTTACTTATTTTGATCCAAAGTCTTTCCAGTTAAGGACACGTAAGGATGCTGAAGCAACAAGACAGCAATTGATTATTTCTCCAAGGCTATGACCCCCTTAAGGACAGGAAAGGAACCTATAGTGGTTTAAAAAGGAAGAAAAATGCAGTTTAAAGCAGGTGATGAGGGTTTGAATGCTACCTTCAGTGGCCATTAGAATATGACCTTGGAAAAATTATTTAACTTCTTTGATTCTGTTTCTCCTTTTATCCAATGGGATCAATCATTTCTACCTTAAAAACTGCTCTGAGCATAAGATGAGCTCACGGACCCAAAGCACATCATATGGTGCCTGATACTTAATAGGTGTACAATAGTTTAGGTCTTGTTATTGAACAACTATTGAATCAAAGGAGAAATCAAAAAATACCTGGAGACAAATGAAAATGAAAAAACAACATACCAAAACTTATGGGATGCAGCAAAAGCGATACTAACAGGGAATTTTATAGAAATACAGGCTTACCTTAAGAAAGAAGAAAAATCTCAAATAAATAATCTAACATTATACCTAAAAGAACTAGAAGGGAAAAAAAGAACAAAGCCCAAAGTCAGTAGAAGGAAGGAAATAATAAAAATCAGAGCAGAAATAAATGAAATAGAGACTAAAAAAAAAAAAAATAGAAAGGATCAATGAAAGTAAAAGCTGGTTCTTTGAAAAGATAAACAAAATTGACAAACCCTTAGCCAGACTCACTAAGAAAAAAAGAGAGAAGACTCAAATAAATAAAATCAGAAACAAAAGAGGAGAAATTTAGGTCTTGTGGCAATGATCTCATATACCTCACCTGTGCCCTAGCCCATAGCCTTGCACATAATAGGAGCTCAATAAATGCTGTGATCAATGCCTTCCATTAGATTTAGAAGCCTAATAGTCTGAGAAAGAGAATCTCAAATATTATACAACTGGGTAAGCCCTATAGGAATCGCCTGGTTAGATCAGCCCCTCGGTTGTGTTAGCAAGCACAGGGCCTCTGAAAGATTACCACCTCCACTCCCAACGATGTGTTTGGACTGCTTGTTGTGTGTGTTAATATATGGTGTCAGCCCCTGGGGCTCTACACCCTTCATGGATGGACATTTAAAAGCACAATGCTCACTATGTGGGAAAGGGAACTCAGTGCTGATGGATGAAGCTGGACTTCCATTGAAAGCTTTACATTAATCACCAAGGCCAGCCACCCTTGAACTATTAGTAATAATAACGACAAACACACAGCATTTACTAGACTCTGGGCACTGTTATAAGCACCTTGCTCATTATGCCAGCCCATTTAACACATGAGGACTTCAGCCAGAAACTCACCTGAATGGTCAGAACCTCTGTGAGGTTTAAATCCATAAATGTTTTGAGTTCTAATAGGGAACGGAATTTGTAGCGATGCCAAGAAAGGCCAACTCCTCCCTCAGACCACGGAATTCGGTGACACTATCATACAGGACCAGGAAGCCCGGGGGACGAGATTTATAGAAAGTTAAATAAGGTCTCAGGGCCATAAAGTAGTTTTTGTAGTTAAGAGGTTTCAGTGTTAGTGTTTCAACTCCTTCTGTGCTTCTACTGGTCTATGTAGACTCAGACGTTTACCTTAGAATCCTAACAATTTGTACATCGTCTTTGTTGTCTCTAACTCTTCCTATCCTTTTTGCCTGTGTTCATTTTGCAAATACCAGCCTGTCTGGGGAAAAAGTGTTCAGCACCAAGGGCCAAGACCAGGGCTCTCCTCCCAACCCATTTCGAACCCCTCTGACTTGGGGCAGATTAGAGAAGGGGAGGCCACCTCCCCCAGGGAAGGCCTGTGGAGGTGATGGCCAGGGGCCAGTTTACCGTGAACCTAATGAAGTTAAGTGAAGAGGCTTCTCACTTTCCTGGGACCCTTCCAAAGCCCCTGTCCAGAATTCTGTATTATTCATTTATTTGCCTTCCTGTATGGAGAGCTCCCAGACTGCACAAGCTCGGGGGCCCCATAAACCTGGATCCACCACTGGTGACCCTTAGTATCAAAGGAGAACTACAAAGGGAGACAAACTCTGGGCGGAGGCATCGCAGTCCCTTCCTCGCAGGCTGTCGTCTCTGCTACAAGGGTTTGGCATGGTTTTCGGGGTCTGGACTTGGTCCCCTATAACCCCACAGCAAGAAGCTATTCTTAGACTCCTGTTATTTTATTTATCCATGACTGATATCTGAACAAAGTGGAAATGGCTTCTTTAGTGTCAGATGCAGCGCTCCTTCAGGCGATCCTGAAAGATACAACCACGCAGGACTGGAGCCTCAAATCAGAACCTCTCCCCGGGCAGCCCTAAAGAAACCTTCAAAAAAAAAGGAAAAAAGAAGAGGAAGACAGTGGCTCCAACTGCTGAGAACTCTTTGCCTGCAACCCAGAGAGGCCCCCTGTGTCTTTAGGAGGAGCTGGGAGCTTAGCTTGGCAGCCGACTCCTTAGAAATTGTGTCTAAGTGGGCAGTGGGAGACCCTGCAGTATTAATTAGCACATCCTTAGCACTTGCACCCTGGACGACACTGCTTTGGGTTTGCGTTGTGGAGAATGAAGGAGGGGGATGGTGAACATCTCAGAATAACAAACAAAACCCTGAAGGTGATTTCTGCAAACACCCAAGGCCTTCATTTGCACTAATTTATCCACACCTCCTAAGAAACTCCTCCTTCGACCTTTTAGCATTCTTAGCTGCTAGTGTTCATAAAATCGTCTTTTTTCCAGATAGCAGGATAAAAATTTTATATTCAGCATTATTACAACCACATACATATTTTATGTACCAAGGAAGAAAATACATCAAAATACTAACAGCAGTTTTATATTAGAATGGTGATTTTCCCCCAATTTTTTAAAATATACATGTATTACTTTCTAATATGAAAAGGACATAATAAACTTTGGAGGAGAGAATATTATATTAGGATTATGTCCCCAGTACCTGGCCTGCTGGAAAGCATCCAATATCTGCTGTTTGAAATGAATAATCCCTGGGAAAGGATGAGGGTGCTTGTCAGCAGCTCTTAGCGGAATCCACCGAAACTGCAAAGCCAACTTTGGAAGACAGTTGCTATTCTTCTTAAACTATCTTCATTAGACTTTTTCTATATATATTTATTTTCCTGGCCATTTGTATGGTTCCAGTAAAAAGGTAGAGCCTGAAGACTGCACCACGATTCTGCTTTAAGTGACAATAAAGAAATTAATTTTTTCCCTAAAATCCCTAGGGAATTTTGAGCCACCTAAGTTCTTAAGCAAAGTTGATTTTGAATTCTTCAGCATTGTTGTTATTATTATTCATTTGCACAACAGAAAAGTATGCCTCTCGTTTCAACCAGATGTGGCAAGCATCAACTCAAGCCAAGTCAGGAACAAAAATTCTAATTTAATTCCAACCACCCTAGGGTCCCCTCTATGGGATAAGTTGGCCTGGCAAAACTTGTGTATTTATGTTAAAGCCTGTATCCTAGAAGAGGGGAAACACCTGTCTTGGGTGAAAAATGAGAGAGAAAGGCAAGCTGAAGCAAGGTTTATTAAAGTTGCCTTGTCTTGCTAAGGGGACGAGCGAGGTCACCCACCGTGGTGATGCTGAGCCAACATCAACTTCAACAATTTTTTAATCAGTCTGCCTCTTCTCTATTTTTCCTTTCCTCACACTTTTCTCCCTCCAATGGCTCCTCCACCTTGGGTTGATTTCTCCCTGCTTCTGCCTAGGCCAGGTGTTCATGGTTGGCAGGCATGTGGTTCCTTTGTTGCCCACCAAGAGGAGATGGCCACAAACAATCCATGTTAAGAGCCACACAGTGGAAAATATCTGTATAGTAACTGTTGGAACTTGTCAGAATCAGGTTTATACCAATCAAACCACAGAAGGGCTCCAGGCAGGATTTAGGTCAGCCCCAGGTTTTTGTGTGAGGAATTAGCAACCTACAGCTTGCCCAAGGCCACAGAGCTAGTTTGTGGCAAAATTGACCCGGAACCCAAATATCTCCCTAATTCTTTCAGTTCTAAGTAGTGAGCAATCAAATATCATCCATGAGTGACTCTGAAATTCTCAGGCTCAACGGTGATTCAGCAGGTGCTCAGTATCTCACAGTGACTCTGGATGGCCTTCTCCAGCATCAAAGTCCATCTGTCATAGATATGCAGAAGCATTATTTATTAGGGCACTTGTTCGATGGAATGCTGATAACCAAGAACTCACAGTAGGACGAATCCTTGTTAACAGAGTGTGGCAGATGCTATTTTCCCAAAATACGCACAACAATATTTCCAGACTTGCATGCTCTTCCAGAACCTTGCCATTCTCCCATCAAGAGGAGGAGTCTATGTCCTCCCCCACCTGGGCAGGCCTTTGTAATGGCCTGGAGCCAGGCAATGTTGCAGAAGTGGCACTATAAGACTTCTGAGGGTGGGTCATAAAAGGCTAAATGGCTTCTGCCTGGTTCTCTCTTTCTGTCTGTCTGTCTCTCTCTCTCTCCATGCATCTTTGGGGCTCTGGGCTGCCATATAAGAAGTCAGGCTACTCTCACATGGAGACCACAGAGAAAGAAAGAGATGCCTCCTGGGGACTCCCAGCTTTAGAGTCTTCCCAGCCCAGGTGCCAGACATGTTCAGATGATTCTGGTCCCAGTCACTGCAATTGCATGGGGAACCCCAGTAACTGCTAGAGGTAAGAATAGGCACAGTATGGCTTGTGGAGAAGAGAGTGGGCTGGGGTGAAGGTTGTCTTCACAGAGGAGGTACAACTTGAGTTGGGTCCTGAGGAATAAATAACAGCCCACCATGCAACCAGGCAGACAAAGGAAAAGGCTATGCAGGCAGAGGTAGCAGTAGATGAGACCTAGAGGTGTGAAATAGTCACAGGAAGTTGCAAGAAGTTCCTGGAGGTGGAAACAAAGGGCTGTATTTACAGAGCCAATGAAGGGCACAGCAAAGGGAGGCCATGATCTGATTTTCATTCAAGAAAGATCATTCTGACTGTAGTGGAAAGGGCGAGGTGGGGGTAGCAAGATAAGTTAATGCCATGGAAACAGTTCAGGAAAGAGATGATGAAAGTCCAAATTAAGGCAGCAGTAGTTGACATGGAGAGAAGGTGGCAGCAGGGAGAAGGGAAGTAGCTCAGAAAAGACTTGGTCACCTGTCAGGGGTAAGAGAGAAGTCTGAGGTGGATCCAGGTTTCTAGCTCAGGCCACATGGTGGATGGCGGTGCTGCTCACTGAACTTTAGATTGCAAGCTGCGTGTACTGGGGGAGGGGGGAGGGCGGGAGGACTCATGCTTTTTCCACCTACATCTCTGCTCCCAGTGGGGATGCTCAGGGGCCAGGAGGATGTACACGTCTCATCCACAACAGTCACATTTTTAAGTCTGGAAAATGAGTGAGCCTTGGGAGAGTAAATACAGTGATGAAGGATCCTGAGGAACATCAGCCTTTGAGGGACGGACAGAGGAAGCAGATCCTGGAAATGAGAATGGAAAGAAAGACCAGAGAAGCCGAAGAGAAGTCCAGAGCCAGGAGCCAAGAGCTTACCTATCCCTGGGTTAAGGATCCCTGGGCTCTGAAGGATGCTCGTCTCTGGATGGAGTCTGGATGCTTCCCCCTTGCTTTGGGTCCTTTCACAGCTACTCACTGCACAACATTCAAAGAAATACCCGGGCCAGCACAAAACCCTGATCTCTGATTTATCATTTAGGGGTAATAATAGCAATCCAATACTCTTACTTTTTTCAAGTTTACCCGATGACTTTAATTGTTTTGGCCAGGAGTTGGCTTAATTCTTTAGGCATTCATCAGAATTTTCAGTGAGAACCACTTGAAATGCAGGAAGCAGAATGTTGTGGTCTTTGGATGTGGTCCAATTGATATAGTAACCAGATCTGCAGGTGTATCCAAATTCCTCATGGGCACAGAGCATGAGAGAGCTTGCATATTTTTGAGAATACTAAGAAATCTTGAGATCTGCCAGCACTTAATTAATATTGATGGTCCCTTCCTAGAAATGTTGGACTTTGAAAGCACCTCAGATGTCATCAACTCTGACCTCTAAAACTTACAGACTTTGGGTGGTGTCGTTAGATGGCAGGGGACAGGGAGTTTTAATTCAACTGGAAGCAGAACAAGGAGGGGAAATTTGATTCTATGCAGAACTGACCGGCAGGTGTATAATAAATTATTGATGAAGACTGCGCCTGATGAATTTGGGGGTAAAGGTGGGTTGGCCAGAGATGAATCATAGACTTTCTCACAAATAGAGTGCCCAGGGCCAGGACTCTCATTTTCCAGATGAAGAAACAAAGGACCACAGAAGTTAAACAACTCACCCAAGGTCAAACCCAAGCTAGAGCCAGAGCCAGGATGATTCCTGGGACGGAATCCCTTGCAATGTCCATTTCCTTCTGCCAAGCCACCTCCAGGCCGTCTCTGGTTTTGTCTTATGTGTTTTATGCCAAATGTCGTAAATATAGAAAGCAGAAGATATTGTTGACAAATGCTTTTCCAGCATCGGCAGCCACTTGCATTTGGGGATTTTTGTAAAGCTTTTCCAATGGAATGTAAAGCTCCTCCAAATGGAATTGTGGAATATGCAATCCAAATGCACACTGCACATGAGCCAACATAATGTATCGTGGAAATAAGATGCATATTGTGTCCTTAAAACAGGTTTGGAAAATTAAGTAAAATTTTATCTACGGAGAGAAAATGTAATTGTTAACTGCTTCTCTAAATCTAATTATTTTTACTTCTCGAGATAAAGATTACAGCATCACAGTGGGTTACTAAGAACTCGGTGATTACAGCCCAAACTTCCCGGCTCCCAGTACAGTGCTCCCTTGAGCAGGCAGCAGGCGAGAATGCCAGCATCTGCTTGCAATCCTGCCCTCGGAGTGCTGTCCTGCTGCTCTTCTAAAACTGTTCTCCACGCTCCATGAGACTCTTATTTACTTAGCCCAGCTGGCTTTTTTCAGGTTTTCTTCTCTTCTGCCTCTCTAGGATTGAAATGGCTCCCACTCTCCCTCTCTTTTGTGCAAGCCTTTCTTCTCTTGGCTTCCATGACACTAAGGATAGCAAAGAGTTTTTCTCTCAAGAGCCAAATCTAATTAAATAGTGTTCCTTTCTGGAGCACAGTGTTGGGAAGGATTCTGAGGCAAGTTCAAGTTCTGTGGAGAAAATTGTCATGATCGATTAGTGATGTCTGCAGTGGTGGAGCAAGGAGGAGTGGTCATTGGTGGATCTGGTATTTGCCATTGCTGAGCGCTGTTCTCAACTGTCTGCCTCCTTTTTTAATCTTGTAGATGTCGGTCTTTTCTAAGGACCTGCCCTCAGCCTGGCATAGTGTCTGGTATATTATAGATACTCAGAGATCGTTAGTTGATTTCTCCATTTCTGTACTGTCTCCCTTAACAATCTCTTCCATTGTTTCAACTACTACTGCCATATACCCAACTCTTCAGTATGTATCTCTTGACCTGAATATCCACCTGCCTGATGGACAGCCCCACCCAGATAGCACACCAGCACCTCAAGTGCACAATTTCTGAAACCAAAATAACTTCTTCCACCTGCATACTATTCTTTTTTTTTGTATGCCTTATTTTCACTGATGGCCATTTCACTTCCATCCTTTTTCTTATCTCCCTTAGGCATCCTCATAATTATCTCTCTTACCTGGAGAACTGACATCATCTTTCCTGTGGTCTATTTAGGCTGTCTCTCAGTCCGCCAATCTATTTTATACGCCGCTACTAGATTGGGTTTCTTAAGCAAAAGTGCAGAACATGCGATTCTTGTCTTGTCTGGGTTTCCCCAAAAGGAGACTCTGAGACAAGAATTTGGGTGCAGGTAGTTCATTTGGGAGATAACTGCAGGGTGGTGAGAGAGTGAGAAGTCAGGGAAGGGAGGAAAGCCTACGTAGTGGATGCTGTGTTGTGCTGCCCAGATCCCCCCTCAGGGCTGCTGTACCTCCAGCTGCTAGGGGTACTGGTGGCTGAGGGCTTTTAGCTGAGTCCCTCCCCAGGAAATGCTCTCAGCAGAGGAGCGCAACCTCACTTCAGGTCCTTCCCTGGAGGCAGCGCACATCCATTGACTAGTCAATGCAGGGATATAATGGCCTGTCCTCCATCCTGGTCTCAAGTGGCTCAACCCTGAAAGACTGTCCTAGCTTTGGACCCTGTGGGATCTTCTGAGGCTGTAATTGCACTGCAGTTCAACAACTCTTGCCTGCTTCCTCTCTCCCTTGTAGGTGTCGGTCTCAAGGGAATTCCTCAGTAAACTTCCCGCAGGCAAATTTTCACTTCAGGGTCTGTCTTCCAGGTAACCCCTGCTAAGACAGCCAATGAAGCTGCATTAATGAGTGAGGCACTGCTGTGGGCAACTGATGCTCAGGCCTGCTGGGGACCCTTTCAGAAACTGTAGACTTCAGCACTGGCCCATTAAGGAGCAAGGAAGCAGGGGTGTTTATCCAACTACTCCTGTCCTTCATAAGTAGACAGTTGTTCTTGGGGCAGTAATGTCCTGACACTCCTGGCCTTCCCCCCCATGTGGCCAGGCACACTTCATTGGCCAGAGAATGCTCTCAGGCAGAGATTCAGGAAGCCATCAGCTTGAGAGAAACTATCTGCAGGAAAACTCCAGGGTAGACCAATAGGATCTGGGCAGACAGCACCAACAGCATCTGCTATGATTCCCCTCATCAACACCCATCTATGACTCCCCATTTTCTACAGCAGGGATCCAAGCTCAGAGTTATGTCATATCAGCCACTCATATGATTGATTTGCAAACAGCATTTTTGACATTTTTGAATTTGAATTCTTTAGATAGGACAATCACACCCAGAGACTTCACACATGCGCTATTTATCTGGCCTCTGAAGATGTGGACGTTTGGTCTAGAAAGTCAAGTCCAGACTTATTTGGCATCTTTCATGACCTGTTATCAAACAAGCTTTCCAATCCTGTGTTCTTCTAGACACTTTCTTCCACCCAAATTTGTCTATCTTATGTGTGTGTGTGTGTGTAAAACAAACAAAAGCTAGTTACGCGGTTCTTTTCCAGAGACTTCGCACTGACCAGAAGATGTGACTGAAGCTTCCTGGTAAGGCATATGAGGGCTCCCACTATCATGCCAACCCCTTGTCCAGCCTCAGCCCCCATAGCTCTTCTCCATGCCTCATGTTTCATCTGCATGAATGTCTGTGGATCCCTAAACATTCCAGAGTCTCCCACATCTATCTGCTTTTGTTTCTCTGTCTAAAAGTGTCCACCCCATTTTCTCCACCTGGAAAACTCCTTGTCCTCCTTCAAGGATCAGCTCAAATTCCACCTCTCTGGCACAGCTGAGGGGTGGCGGGCTCCCTCCCCTGTGCTCCCGGTTTCCAGTACAGATTCTGTTACAGCACAGGTCACTGTGCTGTTATTTATCTGTTTAGAAGCCTGTCTCCCCTACTAGAACGTGAAATCTTCAAAAGCAGTGGTGAGTCTTTTTTCTCTGCATCCCCAGGCTCTGGCATAGTGCTCTGGGTCCATTACAATAGGCCAACCGGATACTGGAGGGACAGATGGATAGAGGGATAGATGGATGTTAATCTAGTTTCTTGACTTGCTGCTCTTCTGGAGGTATAAAAATACTTGCTCATAAGTAGCTGCTCATTCTCTGTCTTCCACTCATACGCTCCCATCACCTCCCTCCCTGTAGCTAAACATGGCAAATTGGAAGTTCTCAGCTAGAGGACCTTAATCATTCCTGTTGGAGTGGGTTCCTGCCACTTGGGCCCCAGGAAACACCCAGATGCAGGATGGAGTGCTACTTTTGGGACCGGGAAGCTTTAAGACGGTGTGGCATTCTGCTTACTGCTATCTGCTCTTAAACTCTCCCAGACTTCCCAGGCCCTTCCAGGCAACTCTCACAGACTTGCCCCTTTGTCTTGGAGACAGACTGCTCTCACCCTCTGGGCCTCTCTTAATTCTGGAGACATTCTTCTCAGCTATTATTTTTTATATATCCATCCCTGACTCTTCGTCTCTGTTGACACCTGGTTCAGTATTACAAGGGGGAAGGCACTACCTGGAATAAATGTGCCCACCTGGCTCTGGTTAACACTCAGGAAGCTAGATGGATGTCTTTTCTGGAGAGTGCCCTAACATTTTGGTCCAATCAGCTCCAGAAGTTGTCAGTTGTTTGACCAATAAGAAAGAACAAAACTAAATGAGCTTCCATGAACAAAACTAGCAGCTAATCTTCCTTTTTCTTTTTCATTCAAAATCATCTCTGATATTGTTGTCCCATCATTCTTTTTTACTCAGTCAACAGGCCCTGTGTGTGTTCTGAGAAATACAGAGGTGAGGTGAAAAGACATTTTCTTTCCCTCACAGGGCTTGCTTTCCAGCTGGGGGGGACAGACCGCAGACAAGAAAATAAACAGAAATAGAAATGATTGCAGATGGTGATAACTGTGAAGCAGACCAACAGGAAGAATCGAGGATAGCTAGGGTGTAGGTGGTCAGGGGGCCTCTCTGGGCATGTGACATTTCAGTCAAGCCCAGGAGGAGAAGGAAGAGGCTGCAGGGGAGGGACTATTGCAGTGGGAGCTGATGGTTCCCCACTCGGAGGAATGTGTAAATGGCAGCACCCCAGAGAGGCAGATGGATGCAAACGGTGACCTTTGAAACTGGGCTCTGAGGGAATGCTGGTGACAGCTGGACTGCAAGGTGCCTTTGCTGACTCTCGGGCTGCTTCCCATTTGCAGGTGTCTCTAAAGCAGGGTGCACGGTTTGTGAGTTTTACAGTTAAGTAATGGCTTGTAGTCCCTTTAGAAGATTAGGCCAAGTGGTGTTGATGTGATTACTCAACATAAGTGCCCTGCCCATTACTGCAATTAGCGCCATATTAAAACGGATAGTGTTTGCATAGAGTTGGAAGCTTCCCGGGCTATAATGCAAGCAATATCAAAATGTGGCCGGGAGCAAGGAGACTATACATTCCCCTCGTGAAGGAGACCAAATTTCCCAAACACATTTTTGGCCGACACATGTGACTTGATAGAAACCCTGCATCTCCAGAAAGGGCTTTTGTGAGTAGCTTTCTATTTTACCGTTGACGTAAGAAGCAAGTGAAAGCCATTCGTCATTCTGCCCAATGCTCCTGCGAAACACATGAACAGTCTCCACGTTGCAGTTTGACAGAAGTCAAGCAGGGCAGTGCCAGAGCTGACTTCCGAGTTTCCACATTTTATCTTTTGATGTTTTTCAGCATCTTCCAGAGCGCTGTCTGATATCTGCTTCCAGAGCCTTCAGGAGAAGATAGATCACCAAGCCCCGTGGTTAATGTTTGATTTTAGAAACAATTAAATAACCATCTGTTGGTTTGCTTCAGTGACTGGGAAAGCACTGTGGAATTGCCGTAGGGATCAACATGGATAAGCTGCAGTGGGGAGATCGCGTTCTGCACACAGCCCAGCGGCTCCAGTCACCGCACTATTAAGGAGCCCAACATGCTGGCCTATAGCTATTTCTTTCCATCTCTCCTCTGTCCAGTGGTGAGCACGGATACAGCAGGGATCCCGGCTCGCTCACTCTGCATCCTCAGCCCTGACTGGCACATGTAGGCAATCAACCAATTGTATTGAATTCATTAATTAATTTTGATTTTGCAAAGATAATAACTCCTCTATTATTATTATTTTTTGGAGGGGTTTAAACAATAGAAATGTATTCTCTCACAGTTCTGGAGGCCAGAAGTCCAAAATCAAGGTGTCAGCAGGGACAGACTCCCTTGTAAGGTTCAAGGAAGGATCCTTCTGACTCTTCCAGCTTCTGGTGGCTCTAGGCGTCCCTTAACTTGTGGCCGCATCACTCCAATCTCTGCCTCTGTCTTGACATGGCCCTCTCCTCTGTGTTTTTGTCTAGACTTCTCTATTTTTAAAAGAAGGAAGAGTTTTCCCTCTCAAACCTGCACAAAATGTTAATGTGGGTGGGTTTATTTCTAGTAGCAGGGCTGGTACCAAGGGAAGCACTTGGGTCTGGTCTTTATGTGTCCGCGTGGTCCAAGGATGGCTGTTCTGGTGTGTCTTCATTCCTTACCAATAAGCCTTGACCTGGTTGATTTAATCTCTTCCATTTGGTTCTATTTCTTCCCTTGTGGCTTGCTTCTGTGCTTGGGTAGAAGAAGGCATCCTTCTAATTGTCCTGTTCTAGGAAAAGGTGGTCGGCGCACACCTGTTAGAACTAGTTCCGTCCTTGCTCTCTATGGAGGGCTAACATGAGGCAGAATTAAATCTTGCGTAATACCTGTCTCAATTCTATTAGAATTTCTTTTCTAAAATTTCAGTCACGCTCACCTATGTTCATTTTTTTTCACCTTTACCCCTTTCCATACAGTAAAATGTAACTTTGCAGGAAACACAAGTTCTCCGGTCAGTCTGGGAAATGCCGGGTTGAATAAACTTAGCCAGATTTCCTTGTTGCAGGATTTGTCTGGTCCTTCAGGATGCCCTCCAGCACTGGGCACCTCCAAACGGGGTTATGGTTTGTCAGTCTCCAGATTCATTCGATCCCAGAAACCTCTCAGTGACGAACTTCTCTCAAGACTGGTGTTTCACCCAAGGCACCGTGGGGAAAAATAGCGTGTAGCTTCTTTGTTGTTTTTCCTTGTTTCTTTATCACATCTTTTCTCCAATGTTTCTCTAAATATAAAATAATTTTCCTGGGTTTTTTTTCTATCCAATTTTGGCTGTCCCTTAACCAAAAGGTCTTAAATACAACTGAAATTAAAATTAAGTTAAATACCTTTAAGTATTTGGCAAAAAGAGAATGGCTTGGGAAATCTCCGGCCCTTGAGTGCTATTATAAGGAGGGGAGTCACAGTCCATCTCTGCCTCCCCTGGGAGAGGTGAGGGGGGCTTCCCCATCCGCAGGCAGCATGAGTGTAGGATCTGGAAGGGCTTCTACATCATTGTTCCATAGCCAGCAGTGATCAGAAAAGCACTAGAAACACACTTGTCCATGTAAAGGTTTTCCCAGAATCCTTATAACCCTAAACTCGTGACTTCTCAGCGTTTTCTGGAACCCTGAAATTTTCATTACTTGTTTCTGCAACATTTCCTCTTATTCATAAAAAATGCCAAATGGCACATATTCATGTTCTAAATTGGAGCGAATTGGAATTAAAATTAATTTTTGTTCTGGCAGGATGTCTGTGAGGCTGGTATGACCCCCTTGAGAGAAGTGTCTATTTTGAGATCCCAGGAATCCTCAAGGCACAAAGGTCAGTGGAACATAAAATTCATGTCCAAGATGACCCACTAGCCAACTGTCCCCCTCCCCTAGTCACCACCTTTCTCCTGACGTCTTGCAAGTCACTTGCTTCACACGCCATGTGACAAGTGTCAGCCTTGACTGGGGGCCACAGAAGGGGGCCTAGAGATGAGAGGATGGGGGTCAGTCACGCAGGAGCCTCCTCTCCCCTACCACAAACCACAGCCCAAGTGTGACTCCTCTTTTGCACACTGCAGCCCTGTGCCCCCAGGTTGTGGCAAAGCCAGAGAAGCCAGCAGATTTCTAGTGTCCCTGACCCCCAGGTATTCACCCGTCCTACACAACTTTCACAAAGCAGTTTTGAATGAATTAATTCCTTTGGGTTTACTATGAAATTTCCAAACTCCACTACATCTATAGCAGATTGTTTTGTTTATTTGTTGTTTTATGCTGTCTCAGGATGTGGGGTGTATTTGAGAATTGTTTGGGGTAGGAGGACTTTTTTCCATGTCTGGCTTCCTCCTGAAAACAGAGGTATTTGGCATCTGTTCATTCATTGTGTAGCCTTTCCCTTTCACCCTGCACGAGCCTCAGAAACTCGCCTCCCCATGGGTCCCCTATCTTCCTTCCTTTTCTCCAGCCCTACAATTTCCTTCTCCACCTCCCCAGATTTCCTTCCGGTCCCTCTCCTGGAGCCATCCAGGGAGGCAGCAAACCTCTCCTCTCTAGGCAGAGCCACAGCCACAAAACCTAACCATCCTTTCCTTACTGCCCATCTGTAAATGAGGTGGCTGCCCTGGAAGTCAAATGGAATTAAGGACTATGCTTGCAAAATCCAAAACTTATTCTGCTAGGGCCCCAGTTAAAGCCCTAAAATTCAATTTAGCAGACTGGGGAAGCAAGACAGGAAGTCCCTGAGGTGGGACTATCAGCCTTTTTCATCTGGTTGCTGTGAGAGGCAGCCGAGTGTGGTGGAAATACCTGGACTTTGGGCTCAGACAGATTTGACTTTGAATCAAAACTCAGCATTTGCTGCTGTGTGATCTTAGGCAAGTTACTTAACTTCTCTGAGCCTCGATTTTCTTACCTCTAAAAGGGGGTTAATAGAAATAACTACCTTTCAGGATACTGGTATAAACTGTGTAAAGTGCCTGGTGCTGAGTGAATGCTCATTAAATGAAAGGCTTACTGTTTAGATGGGCCTGTGGAGCGTAAAAGACAGCAATGAAGCTGAGGAGCTGGGGAGAGGGCTTTCTCCCGCAGAGGTCACGGCTTTTGCTTTGCGTGAATTGCACCATTACCAGCTGGGTAGTGGCGGAGCCAAGGGCTGACCTGGGTCGCTGACACCGCCCGCCTGATGGAGCATGAGGGCTGCATCTTAGAGACTCCAGCCTGGGCATCTCCTCCTCCTCTGTTTGTTTCTTGCCTGGTACCGAGTGCACCTGCTCTCCTGCCCTGCCTGCTGGTGACGATCATATTTAGGGGAGCGGGGAGAGAACCACCAAGACCCCTGGACGTGGCTCTGAGAGAGAGTAGCAAGTAGAGATGCTCCACAGAGCACAGTGGACCCCTAGGTCCCCAGTGCAGGGTGCAAAGTACCTGTGCTCTTCAGCAGTCCTTCCCGACCAAGAGAGAGCATCCTATACCTTCCAGAAGTGGGGCTGGTGATGGTGGTGAAGGGCAAGGCAAAGGAGGCAAATTAACTGATTTCTTTCCTCCTGTCTTAGAAATACAAGGTGGCAGTAACAGCAGGAAGATAGCACACTATCGTCTACACACTATCTGAAACCTGCTACAGATGACGATAGAAACAATGGCTATTGTTTGCACCTGCCCTGGACCCATTTCTTTCCCATGCCCTTTAACTGATGACAGAACGTGATCCTCAACAGAGAAGAGAGCATGGAACCAGGCTGGGCCATCTCTCTGGCCACAGTTATTAGTCCCTTAGTGTCCCCTCTGGGAATTTTGCTTCTGAGATCAGGTGTGAGATGCCCTCTCTCCTCTCCCCACTCTAAGTGGGGTTGGTGTTGGCCTACAGAAATGAGTGGCCACGTTCCCCACCACGTGAGAAGTTAATCCTAGGACCAACCCCATCCTTGCCTTCCTGGTATTTGGTTACATGAACCAAGTTATTGCTCTTTTTATTTGTTTGATAAAGCTGGTTGGAGTGGGGCTTCTCTCTTTTGCAACCTAATGAGTTCCTGACTCACCCAAGTACCAAGTAGAAAAGCTAGGGAATCGGTCAATGCAGGCTGTGATCTTAACCCCTGAATTTGGTCAGTGTTTGATGACAGGATGTCAGGTATCATGAGCCAAGTCTGCTTATTTAGAAGGAAAATGTTCTTGTTCCTAGAGCCCTTAAAAGTTAACACTTTGGAGAACTCTGAAGAAGAACTGGCTGGAGGCATGTCACCTGCATCCTCAGACTTTTCTCTACTGAATACCTTTGGTTTTCAGTTGCTTCAAGGTGCCATGTTGAAGGCGTGTCTCCACTTACTGTTGGAAATTCATCAGCCTTTTGATTAGTGGGCATTAGCTTTGCATTTGGCCATCCCATGAGCTGTGGGCCCTGGCCTTCATGAGCCTTTTCCTCACTGTGAAGACTGGCTTGAGTGGGCCTGTCAATAGAGCTTGCCTGTCAAAGTCTGCCTGGTGGTAGATGCAGAAAAACCAGGAGCCTAGTCAGTCCCAACTCAAACAGTATCTGAATCTATGACTTGAAACAAGTGATGGCACCTTTCTGGGTCTCCGCTTCCTTGCCTGTAAACAGAGCATGCTAGACAGGAGACACAAAGTCCTTTTAACCCTAGTAGTCTAAGATTTTTCAATATGATTTATAAACTACAGTCTTGGCATTTGGAGGGAGATTAAGGAGCAAAGACTTGGTATGTTGAGCTCTTCCACCTGAGCAAACACTACGCCCACGAAGTGTAAAATTCCCACCGGCAAGGAAAACAATAGGACCACCTTGGAGTGGGAGAGGTGAGGTTAAAGATGTCATTGGGCAGAGACCTCTTTTCTCAGCAGCAAACACTACCGCTGCCAGAGGAAAGCACAGAAACAAAAGTGAAATGGGAGCATAAAATAGACTTATTCATGTAATGTTAGAACCTCACCAAGGAACTAAGTTAGAGTGGTGGATGAGATATAACTACTTTTCTGTAAATCCAACTCTGTCTCATTGCTATATTTTGTAATGTGGGGGAAATCTGGTAAGAAAATTGGGAAGTGTTAGGAAGAGAGGTCACATACACATGAAAGGCAACTTGATCAAGTATAAACTTCTTTTAGTTGCTTCTCCCCGGTTTTCTGACAGTTAGTACTACAAAGATGCCAGAAGTCAGCCTGGCATTTCTTCTTCGATAGCGTGTTTTGAGGGAGTGGTTATTTCCTATTTGGATAGTTGTAGCACTTTTTTTTGTCCTTGTCATTCAAAAATGTTGTCAGTATATGTCTAGGTGTGGGATTGTTAAATTGATTTTATCTGAAATATGTGAGCCCATTCAATCTATATACCCTAGACTCTTTCCAGCTTAGAAATGTTTTCTTTAATAAAGTGTTAATCACATCTGTTTCTATCATTCTAGTTTTTTTCATTAGTAGTAGTATAATTCTTAAATTGGATTCCCATTCTCTTTCTCAGTGTCTATCTCTTTTTTCAGTAATTCTTCCTTTTCTCTTATTATTTCTAACTCAATGTTCTTTTGCTATACATCCTCTCAAGATTAACCTCCAAACCACTGATTCCATTTTCTATGCTGTCAATTTTGCTGATCTCCTCCTCCATGATGGAGTTTAATTCTTTGATTTCAATTTTGCCATCCATTTTTACCTCATCTTTCTTCATATCTCATCTCATTAACTTTTTTTAAAACATTATGTTTTTAGAGCAGTTTTAGGTTTACAACAAAATTGAGAGGAAGACACAGAGAGCTCCCATATACCTCTTGCCCCTACATATGCATATCCTCCCCTATTATCAACATCACTCACCAGAATGGGACTTTTTTTTATTGTTGAGGATGACCAGCCCTGAGCTAACATTTGTGCCCATCCTCCTCTGTTTTGCATGTGGGACACCACCACAGCATGGCTTGGTGAGCGGTGCATAGGTCCGTGCCTGGGATCCGAACCTGTGAACCCCAGGTCACCAAAGTGGAGCGCACAAACTTAACCACTATGCCACTGGGCTGGCCCCCATAATGGTACATTTTTTTACCAAGGATGACCTACATTGACACATTATAATCATCCAAAGTCAATAGGGTGTTTACCTTAGGGTTTACTCAGTGTTGTACATTCTATGAGTTTAGACAAATGTGTAATGGCGTATCTCCATCATTACAATACCATACAGAGTATTTTCACTGCCCTAAAAATCCTCTGTGGTCTGTCTGTTCATCTCCCCCAATCCAACCCTGAGAGCCACTGACCTTTTTACTGTCTCCATAGTTTTGCCTTTTCCAGAATGTCACATTGTTGGACTCATACAGTATGTAGCCTTTTCAGATTGTCTTCTTTCACATGGTAATCTGCACTTTAGGTTCAACCATGTCTTTTCATGGCTTGATAGCTTATTTCATTTTAGCCCTGAATAATATTCCATTGTCTGGATGTACCACAGTTTACTTATCCACTCACCTACTGAAGGACATCTTGGTTGCTTCTAAGTTTTGGCAATTATGGATAAAGCTAGTATTAACATTGTGTGCAGGTTTTTGTGTGGACATCAGTTTTCAACTCCTTTGGGTAAATACCAGTAAGCATGATTGCTGAATTATTTGGTAAAAATTGTATTTAGTTTTATAAGAAACCATCTTGCTACAGTGCTAGAAATCAGTATAATTCTTATCTATGTGGAGAAGAGTGACAGAAATTGGGAATAAAACTGGGCTTCTGTGGTGCTACTGGATAAATATTATGACTATTTATTAATCTATACACTTAAAATTTGTTCACTTTTCAAAATGTATGCCATACTTTTCTAAGAGTTTACTACAAAAATCACTATATGGCAGAACCACCTAAGAAAGCAATGAACCATGTAGGATAAATGCACATATTTCTAAATAAAATTTTCTTAAAAAAATCATCTTCCTAACTTTGCATCTGAGTCTTTTCTGCATGTGGTTTTCTGTTATTCCTAGAGACCATGTCTTCTTGTAATCAAAGATATCTTGAATTTTTCTTCTGTTTCCTATAGTAAACCTGTTTCAGAGATCTGCTCCTTTTCAGAGTCTTTACAAATACCCCTTCCCCCTTTTTATAAGCTATATCTTAGTTGTTGTTTCTGTTTACCTACCCTCAAATGAGGGGGTACTTGGCAAACTAACGATGTCTTTGGAATATTTACCATGCACTTAATAGTTTACAAATATGTCAGCATGCTTAAATAAATTTATGCTTCATTCTCACTCACTCCAACACCTTACATCAGAGAGAAAGGCAGTTCTTTTTCTCCTAAAGTCTTGGCTCCATTAGTCCCTACGAGTTGCTAACAGCTCCTTCGTGTTTGGGAGCATCTGGAGAAACTGACCCCATACAAGCCTTTGTTTGACAATTCTGGGTCCTTCCAGGAAGGATCCAAAACTGTCCAAGAGTGGGAGAGGATAGTGCCTGATGCTTCTATGGTTTTGCAGAAAGATCTACCCTGATGAGGGGGTGAATCCCCAGAGCCTGTGAGCTGTGGGATCTGAAGTTTCTGGAGGTGACAGAAACTAACACCTTGCTCAAGTGGAAGGGGCTGAGATCTGGGGGTGCATGAACTTCAAACCTGCTGATGGGGCATCACCGAAACCTGCCTTGAGCTGTGGTGGGTGGTAAGGACCTGACCTCCACACAGGATAGGCTGCAGAAGAAGCAGCATTAAGGTCAGTGACCACAGAGCCTAAGAACAAAGGTTTCGTTCTCAATTTTGAGGGGCTGCATAAGCCAACTAGTATAAAGCCTCTTGCTGGCCTTGGTAAGTGGAGGGTTCAGATTCAGATTTTATTGTATTTAGACTCATCAAGAAATGTGACTTTCCTTACACTTGGGTTTTGTGGAGCAAGTCATCCTGGTTACACAGAAAGTGTCACAGGAAATCCTCAGAGTAACCCTACCAGGCAGGCCTTAGTATTCCCATTTCACAGATGAGGAAAGAGAGGCACAAAGTTGGGAAGTAAATTTCCCAAGGTCCACAGCTCGCCGTGGCAGAGTAGTATTCAAATCCAGGACCATCAGATGACCGAGCTCTTAACCACAGCATTTCATCATCCCTAGGGTATGACAGTTATGTGAGTCTTCATCTTTTCACTTGTCTTCCTAGGAATTTTAGCAAGAAGTGAAATGAGAAACCTCCTCGTATATATTGTAATATGTTTCTTTGTCTTATAACCTATGACTTTGGATTGTCCTTGAAAGTTGATGGATAATGCTGATTCACAAGAAGGAGAAATGCTTATTTACTAATCTTAGGAGAGAGAAATTTTTAGATTTTATAAACTAAGGAGCAATACCAAAAAAGAAAGACAGAAGGAAAAAGAACCAGGGTCAAAATCAGAGAAGGAAGGGTAAGTTACTACATTTTTTTGGATCAATGAGCCTTGAGAAAAATAGGAGACAACGGACCCTACATTTTGGGGGGCTTTGCATTTGAAGAGGACTGAAGAATTAACAGAAGAAAATAGGAATGATGCCAAATAGCTTTGGTAAGTTTTAATATATGGTTATATCAATTTCCAAGGCTTCTATGGAAACAACCTCAAAGTTTGGCTTTGTATATTTTATAGTCCTGGCGACTTACCAAGTAAGACTCATACTAATAGTTAGTTATCAGGCTGTTGTTTTTGGTGAAGTGTAATTTTATAACAAACTTGAGTAGCCCTCATAACAAATGCACCATTGTCCTCTGCATTTTATGGTGCAGTAGCTGAAATAACGCATTAGATGATGGTTCTCCCACTTCTCTACGAGATTTGTGTCTCCTTGGGAACATGAGCAAGGCAAGGGACAGAGAAGGAATATTCTCAACATGTGGTGACTTCCTAGCTTCAACTGCTCGATTTCTAGCTCCAAAACAGCCTGTGGCTCTATGCGGAGAAATTATTACCATAAGTTTCAAGACAGAAGAATGCAGTCTCCAAGTCGTAACTCTCTAGAGGCTATCAAATGATCATAAGGAAAACCACGAAGTCAGTTCAGCTTCTGACTCTAAATTTCAAAGAAAAAGAGCAGTGATAGAAAATTAAAGCTTGCTGGAAATATATAGTGGTGTACAGTTAGAAATCATCATACATAGATACTTAGTTTTCTCCCTCATTCCTCAAGTGAGTTGTTCTCTTTGTATGAATTATATCATTGTCTGTTTCGAAGAGTATGATCCAGGCGGTTTTGTAAATTTCGGGATGGAACTGGCTGAAATACAATTGCTCACATGAAACCCTGAAGTGCTTGCGGTATCCGAGGCATCTGGCTCCAGGGGCACGCAGCAGAAACAGCCCAGACCGAAGGCACGAGGCACGAACAGCCAAGTGGTCTGTCACAGTCCTAAACGCAGCTTGACACATTGTTCTCATAAAAATGCATGCCACCTGCCATGAAATTCTGGACACTATACACTGCATCATATGTATAGTTACACATTTAAATATAATCAATGACCACACCAGTCATGAACGGGCTGAACGAGCAAAGAATATAAACATATACTGAGTTTTGCCTAATTCCTTTTCAACCTGTGGCAAAGTGGTATTCCCTGCTTCCCAGCCTCTCCATCTTCTCTCTGACCAGCCACCACTTAATACCATTTAAGTCAATAATATGGGTTATGAAGCCCCCATTCGTAACCCAAACTGGCTGTGTAGTTTGAGATTCAAAGCGAAGGCAAAGATGAAGTAGGTCGCTATTTTCACCTGGGCACAGAGCATACGATTCATTAGTAAAAATTTTCATATGGCTTTTTTGTAAGATGAGGTATAATTTGCCCAAAGTCCACTAACCAAGACCTTATTAGGATTATTTAACTCTTAATTTTCTCTAGTAGTGGGAATGAAAAGTCAATACTGATCTTTCTAAAAACAATTTGGCAATATGAGTCTGAAAAATGTCTATACCCTGCAGGAAAGATGGTTATAGGAAATGATCAGGGGGTGTGAATAAAGATTTAAATATAAAGATACTTCCCAAGGTGTATTTATAATAGAGAACATTTGGGAAAAAAATCTAAGTGTTCTACAATGAGAATATAGTTAAAGTGTGGTCTCTCTAGATGAACGAATATTATGCAGCCATTAAAAAGCATGTCAGAAAAATTATAATAATACTAATACACTCAAAATGAGAAGCAGCCATGAGTAAAAATTAAGATATTAAGCTACATATATACGATGATCCTGATAATATAATTTTATGTATAGAATAAATACTGAAAGAAAATATAGTGAATTGCAACGGTAGTTATTGCTGGGTGGTGCTGATTCTATTTTCATCTTTATATTTTTCTGTATTTTCCAAAATGCCTACAGTGATCTTGTATTAGTTTTGTAATCATAAAAAATAAAAATACAAATTAAAGATATTATATCAGGTTCATACAAAGCACTGCACAAGATATAAAGCTGTCGAATAAAAGCTGCTGTGTGTACGTAGCTGTTAAGAGAGTGGTCCCACCATCAACCTCACTCAGGAACTCAAAAGCTCCCGGCAGTGAGAGAAATGCCCTTATGGGTGCTAGGAGCTTTGATGTGTGAACTATTTCAGATCTCCCACGCCAAGGACACATTCTCCCTAGACAGAGGCTTACAGAATCCCTCTGCTAGTATTCATCCACCTGTCCCATAAAACGTGACCTAGCAAGTCACTTTCAGGCAAATCTGAAAGAGGGGCAGAGGGCCCCAGGTAACACAATGCACCCAGAACAGATCTGCCCCTCTGACAGGTGCGATCAGCTCCACGCATCTAAATATAAATGGACTTGGGCAGTTTGGAAATAGTCTTCCCCACTTTCTATTCTGATCAGACAAAAGAATGTTCTCTTCTTTAGTTCCAAGTCTTGGTGCTGGTTATTTTTATTTAGAGTCACTTTGCAATACTTTTTATTCAAGGATAAGCAATGTTAGAACTCTTAGGAGGGAAAAAAAAAAAAGATTTCTTTTCCCAAATGTTGGATGAAGATAGGACCTAGGCTTGGGCTGTTTTTGAAATGTGTTGAGAAAGAGATAAGACATTAACAATATTTTTAAAAACTTTCTGGATGATCAAAAAGCTGACGTTGACACATGCATAAAGAAACATTGTCTAATATTTAAGCCAGAAAGAGGACTTAACTTTTAACCAGCAGACTGGAAATTCTTTGGGGGAACATATAGAACTCTGTGCCGTTGCCAATTCCTGCCATGCTCTCTCTCATTGCCCCTAACTCCTGCTTCAGGATCCTGCTCAGCAGTCACCTCTCCAGGAGCCTTCTCTGACCTTCCCCATTCCTCACCCCCACTCCCACTGCCACACATGCACAGTGTTCCTCTTAGCTCCCCAAACACAGAGATTGACCTTCCATATACTTATCCCACATCCTTATTTATCAGCATAAGAGCTTCCATTTCCAGCACCCAGGTTTACGATAGTTAAGAGCCACGAAAAAGAACAGTTTATGGAAAAATGATAACTAGCTATGCTCAGGCCAGTCTTTTTGGTTTATTTTGGGGGGAAAGTTGGCTTATTAAACGAAATTCAGGCTAAATTTCAATGTCAGATATTATAAAAGGAACTTAGTATGCATTGACTAAAGGGTTGAAATTTTCCGTTTTTACTTTCCTTCTTTCTGCTTACTTTCCCTCACCTGCCAGAGGGTGAGGCAAGATTGTGTCCAAGGGCCAGTCCACCTCTCAGGTTCTGGGGCTCTGAGACTGCTATGGATTCTGCTGGAACGGTCATCCACAGCTTGCATCCCAGCTCTATTGTGATTGCAAAAGAGACTGTGCTCTTTTCAAATTCAGAGATGTCACACTTCTACCTACCAAGACTGTGGTGAGCCACGACTAAATCTGAATCCCACCCTCCTGGTCTGAAATCATCATCTAGACCACTGAGAAATTATTACCCATGGTTTCCTAGATCCATGTAAGGAAGATGCTTCTAAACCCTAATGCTATAAAGTTGTATTTACTTATCCCAACTCCTTCTCAGTTTGGTTCAGATCACCCTTTCCCTGCATATATTTTGCAGTGTTGGCTCTTTATCTTTGCCCACCCCTCTAACATGCTTACTACACTTGAGAAATGTAGCCAACACTTGGCTTAATAAATCTTCAGCCTACTCATCAACTAATGAAAGGGGTTTAGAGTTGGCAACAGGAATATTGCATAGAAATTGTATTTGCCAATCACCTACCAACAGCTGATTTCACAGGTGGTCTTTTATCAGATATGCCCAACGAAAGAGAAGGAAGAGGACCGATGATCGCCCTTCAGACAGGGAGACCGTGTCTGGGGAAGCTCTCCATAGAGCTGAAGGCCTGTGCTGAATTATTGTGACCGACTAGTGTTTTAGTCTCACATTCCTAGTAAAATCAGAAGCTGCTCTTATATCCCTTAAAGCAGAAATTTCCAAATGATGTATTCAATATAATAAATTTTTATAAAGCTAAATATATCCAATGTGAAGGGCTGGCCTTTAATCTGAGATTATGCCCTTCCTGCATTTTGTTGTCCTTACTTTCAAAGAGTACTTTTTCTTAAATAAAAGGATGGTAACAGAAGATGGTAGGGTTTGTTTATTTTAATGTCTGCACTTGGCCCTTGAAAAAGCTGGCAACATTGTATCAATTTACAAAATTCATTAAAACTAGAAAACTGGGATCCTTATCCCTAAGGTGGCTAGCTCAGGGCTGAACGTAAAGGAGATTATATATTTGACTATATATATGTATATTTAAATTGATCTCTTATGAGAGGAGGGGCTTCTGGTCTCTTCTAAGCTCATCATTCTCTACAGACCTCAAGGTGTATCATAGAATTCACGGAAGCCCTCTAGGTACAAGTAGTTATTAACAGACTTGAGTCAGGAAATTGCCTCTAAAACATACCTACGTGAGAAACCCTCAACTGGGATTGGACCTTTGCCCCAATAACAATTTTATAAAAAGGGTTTTACTGTATTCCTTTCACAGTAACACCATGACCGGCACAAAGCAAGTGTAAAGTACTTCTTCCCCACACTCTAATAGGAACTGGGGATACCAATCTCAGAGACTCCACCCAAAAAGGAGGGAAACACACTTGGTATTCTCTCGGGGCTCCGCATATGATGGGAGAACTAACGGTCATCTGTGAGTGTTAGTTGAAGGCGGGGCCGGCGGGACGAGGTGAATGCCACCGCCACCACGTCTGCGCCTGTAAGAAGGCTTTGCCCGGCAAGCACTTTGCCTAGGAAGAGGGAACTTCGCAAGCCGCCTGCGTCCAGCCCTCTTGCTGCAACGGGATGCTCTTCGGTAGGAAAGTGCCTCTGCCCCCTGGCGCCCGTCCCCGGGCTCCTGATGAAACAGTGACCCGCCGTCCCCTTCCCCGCCCCTGGAATCCAGCCCTATCACTCCGGGCGCGCAGCCGATCACGTGGCGGAGCGCTGCGCTGCGGAGCCGCGACTCCACGGGCATTGGTCGACGGCTCGCGTCCCGGACGCGCCCATTGGCTGCGGGGGGCGTTCACGTGAAAGGGGGTCTGGGATGGCATCCCGAGTGGGGAGAGGTGGCCGGAAAGTTAAAGGGAGCAGCGCGGCGGCGGGGAGCCCGAGTCCCGGGTGATGGGCCGCGGGGAGGAGGCGAACGGGCTGCTGTGGCGCAGGGACGGATGCGGCTGCCCGCGGAGGGCGCGGACCTGAGCCCCGGCCCCCGCTCCCGCCGTCACCGCCGCTGCCCCTGCCACCCCGGAGCGGATGCTGCCGCGGGCTTGGCGCCTCTGCACCTCGGGGCTTATGAGTTGTACCAGGTACGTCCCTCCCCAAGCCCTGCGGTCCGCGTGCAGGGCCCGGAAACGGCGGCGAGGGGCGCGCAGTGGAGACCCTCTTTGGTTGATGCCACCTACACTTTCACCGTGCAACGTGCAGTTACACCCCGGGGGTGGAACACTCTAGGCGGGCTCCAGTACGCTGTTGCTTCCACGTGGAGAGGGCAACTCAGGGACAAGAGGTGGGATGGAGCCTGGCCAGACCCACGTGTTCCGCCGAGGTGCGGGTCCCGACCGCAAGGGCTGGCCTGGGGACTGGGGCTGAGACTACAGATACTCTTGCCCCCTATTGTCCCGGGTTCGAACCTGACAAGGCGTTTCCAGCCTGGGAGCCGACACTTCTGGAAGGTGTCTCGGAGTCGGGCGGTGGGGTCTGGACCACAAGGAAAAGTTGCTTCGTCTCTCTCCGGGCCTCGGTTTCCCCGTAAAACGCAAGGAAACACACTTACTAGTCTCTCCGGCCGCCGAGGGCGATGAGACGTAGATCGCTGCGGCGGCCGCGACCTCCTGGAGCCGGGCCACCCCCGGCCCCGGCCCTCGGTCCCCAGACTGGGGCTGCCCCGGGCCGGCGGGGCGAGCGGCCGCGCGGGGACGCTCGAGAGGCGCCGCCCCGGCCGGGGTTGCCCCGGCGCCCCGCCCTGGTGTGGTAATTTGGGCTCCTCCTCCTCGTCGTCTTCCTCCCCCTGCCGGTCACATCTCCGGGAACCGAGCCCAAGCCCTGCCTCCCGGACACACCGACGCTCACGTAGTCTGGTGGCGGCGGCCTCCCCTGCCATCTCCCTCCGGACTCTCCGATGCAGCGAGCGCGCTGGAGAGGGGGCTTCCCCGCGGCCCAAAAGGTGGGTGCCGGGCACGAGGCCCAGAGGCTCGTGGAGGGCTTGGGGGCGGGGTGCAGCCCGGCCCGGCTGGACCGAGCGGGGCAGGGTCGGAGTGACCTATGGGATCTTCCAGACCGAACGCTCTGCCCTCCCGCCCGTGCCCTGTTCATGCCACCCTTTTGAGCAGAGAAAGGGGTGTGGAAGGGACTCGCTGCAAAAGGGGGTAGAGGGCCCAGAACGACATATTAGAAAATTCGGGGCCCGTCCTGGTGGTTCCTGCAGAAGAGAAGTGAGGAAAGAGTTGGCTTGAGAACTTGGAGAGTTGCTGCAAGGTGTCGGCTGTGGGCTTTGTGGTCAGGCCTCCCTGGGAGACCCAGGGTCTAGGAGAAGACAGTGTTAGGGTTCTGAGCTGGGGTGCAGAGAAGAGGAAATGGTTCATTTGGCAGCGTTGTCCAGGAGCCAAGACTAAAGTGAAGACAGCTGGAGGACTTACCACAACAGTAGAGTCGAAGTATTTAGGGAGAAGTTAGTAGGAAGAGAACATGAGGCATTATTAGCAACCAAGAATGTCAGCGCTATAAGGGACCTCAGAGGAGAAAGCCCAAGATCAGAGAGGTTGAGTGACTTGCCCCAAGTGGCACAGCTAGGTGGAGGCATTCCTAGGCCAGTGCTGTGTGTTTCACGTTGGCCATTTTTAGATGGCAGGGACTGTGCCATTTTAACTTACCTATTTCCTATGGTTTCCAGCCTCATCCACAGATATGTATTTCAAAGATGCTTTGTGGCTTTTGAAGCTGTGAATAAGGGCCCCATGGTCTGAGTACAAAGGCAAAGATGTCACCTTTACTTATACTCTGTCAGCCAAACCTTTTGGGAGGGAATAAAGAAATGCCAAAGAGGTAGATGGCCATATCTTTAAAAAATTTTGAGCTGGTAACCTGGTTGTGAATGCTTACCTAATATAGTTTCAGTGTTCCTGGTGGGTTCTGGGTGCGTCTGATTTTTCTGTCTTTTCTTATCAGGGTGCAAGAGAATGGAGGGGAAATATCCTGGCCTCAATACAAAAAAAATATTTACCTCCTATAAAAGGCACAGCCAGAAAACCAGTAGCTCAGCCGCCTGAAACTGTGAAGGTCATGGGGTTATTTTCTGTATAAGTCTGTATATGTATAGTTTTCACAAGAAAAATCACCATGACCTCTAACCCAGGCCAGCTGCCTTGAGAAGGTGTGTTATTTGTCATTCGTGGAACAGGGAAAGCATTTATGCACAATTATCTGTGTTCTCTTCAGTTTTCCTGGAGTGTTAGGGTTTGCCCTCTTTTGGCCAGAAACACTGAAATCTGCCCTCGGACATGGCCCACCTCTGGGGGCAACACTGATATCTTAGTCACCTATTTGGAAGGAAAGTTTTTGAGAATGCGAACTGGTCTGAGTAACAGCTACTCAGACTCTTGTGATCCTCTCCTGCAACGAACTGTATCAGGGTCTGCGTCATGCTCTGCTCGTTCAAATTCAGTGTCATACCTTCTCGTTCTGGATGTTTCCCTGGCCAGCCTTGGTGGCTCATATTCCCTGGCCTGGAAGATAAAAGGGCTGAGGGGTAGGAGAGTCTGTCCGGAGAGGGGGCCTGAGATATAGTTTGGTGCATCCTGTGTTGGAACTGATCATTTTCATGCCATTTGAGGATGAAACACCTGTCCAGGTGCCTTTCTTTCAGGGACTTAGGAAACTATTACCTTGCACGTCTCCGTTGCCAGGAGTACTTCTGGGTGGTGTCCCTGTCAGGGTCCACTGGAGAATTCCTGAGCAGAGGGTCAGGAAGGCCTACACCAAACCAGCACTTTGTTGCACTGATTCTTGGAGAATGATCTGGTTAACAAAAGCCTCTATCTACCTGTGGGTAGGCAAGGTGGCCAACAGGTCAGATCGTACCCCAGATTGAGGCCACAGGGGTTAATGTCCTCCCCCCCAGTTATGGTGACACTGAAAAGGCGATGGGATTCTGGGCAGGGTTGCTTGTGCAATGCCCTGGGCCAGTACCCTGCTAGTAACCCTTGAGCCACCAGGTGGTTAACCTTCCTTTTGCCCTCCATGGAAGAATGTTGAAAAACCAATTAAGCTCTGGAAAGTGCCAGTAGAATTGTTTAATTAGCTGTGGCTCTGACTAGCGCTGCACCCTCCCACCCCCAGTTCCACTTGTTCTGGCAGCTTGGTGATAAACCAGATCTCAGGGGAAATTGACAACGCTGGGTCCAAACAGTGTAACTTTACCAAGGTCTTCAGCCAAGTGTTTTTAACCTGCAGGATTAGAATTTGAGGGTGACTTTAGTCTGCTGCAAGTTTGCACATTCTTGAACTGATACGTTTGGTCTAGAATTCTGTTTCCCCAATGTCTTGAGAGTTTCCCAACCTTTTTCTATTGAACTGTTTTCATGTTGTGCCGGAAAGCACGTATGAGGTTGGTTCACTGGCTTGTTGAACGTTCGTGGTAAACTTGCCGATAACCTTGTGCTGACTCAGGCGAGGAGGAAGCAGCTGCCACCAAGGAGGAACCCCCTCTTCCCCCTCAGTTCACACCCAGGTTGTCAAGGGTGGGCGGAGGAGGAGGGGCTGGGATGCACGGCTTTGCCCACTGTTTGATTTTTAATTCATAGTTAATTAAAAAACAAAAACAACTGCCTGTGTTAATATTAGAGCTGAAGGTATAATTCCAGTACATTCTAACAAATTTTGCAATGAACAGGGGAAAACTAAAATTTAAGTACTTTGTGAGTATAGGGGTTTTTTTGCATTGGAACTTGCTAGTCAACCCATTGACCCTCTTTAAAGCTGTTTTGCCCAATTCAGTCAGAACTTCCCTTTCCAGAACAAATGAGTATAAGAACAGATAGTAGAAAGCAAATTTGTTCCTAAAATTTTCACTCTTTTGACTTTGATAGGGAACAGTAAGACAAATATCCTTTAAAATGGATGTTTAGGTAACTATATTATAGCAGTAAATTATTGGTTTGTCTCTGAATTGTGTTTCTCCGATTGGTCATCACTGAGTGATTCTTGCATCTTAGGGAAGTGCTGCATTTCTTTTGAAAAATGGGATCAAACCCAATATGTCTTTGTCCTTTCTCATTTTTCTTTATACATTTGATTAATGGAAATCAGAAGTTGAAAATGAAATATTTATTGGACAGAGCCAGTGGTCCCAGCTCTTATAAGACGATGAGCAACGTTTTGCCTGTTGCTTCTCCTTGATGACCGCCATCACCCTGCAGCCCCCACCATGGGGTGGGAACTGGGGGAGGCCTGAGAGCAAGCCCTCCAACACACCACCACATCCCTGTACCTTTGCTATAGTGAGGGGACTAATCCAGATCTTGTGTCTGTGATTCTTAGCCTAGAGATTTTAATCCTGGTTTCATCACTGACTTCAGTTAGCCCATTGCAACTGTGAACTCAGAATGTAGATTTGCCGTGGTAATTAGAATGATAAAAATTGCTTGGCTTTCTGGCAAATCTTATTTAAGGTGTTTTGTTAGATTCATTTTTTCCCCTGATTGTAGAAGGGGTATTATTTTCAAAAATATGAGAAAGTACAAAGTAGGAAAACAGAAATTTCCTGAAATCCCATCACCTGGATATTCTGAGAGTTTTAAGTATATCTCTATAGTCTTTATGCGTGTGTGCATATACATATTTTTCCCACAACTTTGGTCTCTAGGTACAATTTTTTCTTCTCCATTTTTATATTAACGATATATTATAAATTTTTTCCATGCCATTTCAATCTTTTTCCAAATAACGGTTTTAGTGATGATACAAAATTTTATCATGTGGATGTGGTATAATTGATTTAACCAGACACCTGTTACTGGTCATTTAGGTTATTTTCTCACCCTTTTCCCTCTATAATGTTGCATTGAACATTTTAGTAATTAACCTCCATGCATTTTTAATGATTTCAAGATAAATAACGGTATGTGATATTAGAACCAAAAATGCTAAGAACATTTACAAAGGTTGTGCCAAATTAGACTAATAGAAATATTTATATTGTATCATCTTTTTAATTCTTTCCTAACTCAATAGGTAAAAAAAATAGGCATTGTTTTCTAATCTAAATTTCTTAAATTACTTACAAGGTTGGACATTTTGCATATTTATGGGCCACTTTTAAGTTTCTATTCATGCTCTTTGCTCATTTTTCTCTGGCATATTTGACTTTGTTATTGCTTTCTAAGAACTCTTTATGTATGAGGTATTACTCTTTGCTGTCATGCTTTCTGTAAAATGTTTTCCCAGTTTTTAAAACTTTTATCATTTATTTTTGTGAAGTCAGATTGAACCTCTTTAACGTGATTCTCTTTGCTTTTTATTCTTATAGAGGCTATTGTCACTGTAGATAAGGCAAATATTCACCTATATGAAAGGTTTAAAAATACTGAATTGCTGGGGTGGTTTTAAGAAAGATACACTGGAATATAAAAGTCTACTGTAAGTTTAATGCATGCAGGTTTGTGTCTGTCTTCACCATTGAATCCCAGTGTCTGGAATAATGCCTGGCGTACAGTAGACACCAATCAATACTTATGGGATGGATTCATTTCTTTTTATTAGATTAAAGCAGTATTCACTAAAGTATGTTCCTCAGATCATGTGCTCTGCAAGACGCTCCACAAAAACGGGTTCCCTACACAGATAAGTTGGGGAAATTCTGCACACAGCATGCTCTTTTTGTTTCCCCATGGCACATTAGCATTCTGAAGGCCCCGAGAAATCCTGACAGAAAAACCTGTGAACTTAGTGTTAAAACCAGTGGTTCCATAATTGTTTGTTTTAATCTTGGACACCTTTTCCCCTAACTTTGCCCTCTTAATCTTCCCTGAAACCGAGGTCACGCTGGACCACACCTGAGCTAATACTGAGCTGTCGCCATGTGGACAGGGATGAAGGAAGACATTTTGTGCCAGTCCCTGTTGGAATGATGACTTTCAACGTCTGTCTGATCTCCTTGCTGTTTCTTTCTCTCCTCCCTTTGCCAGGGTCCTAGCCTGTCCATCTAACCCCGCGATGGCTGTGGACATCGAGTGCAGGTACAGCTGCATGGCCCCTTCCTTGCGCAGAGAGAGGTGCACCTTCAAGATCTCCCCGAAGCCCAGCAAACCTCTGAGGCCTTGTATTCAGTTGAGCGGCAAGGATGCAGCCAGTGGAGTGGTGGCCCCGACCGTCCAGGAGAAGAAGGTGAAGAAGCGAGTGTCCTTTGCAGACAACCAGGGGCTGGCCCTGACAATGGTCAAAGTGTTCTCGGAATTCGATGACCCGTTAGATATTCCGTTTAACATCACCGAGCTCCTCGACAACATCGTGAGTCTGACGACAGCAGAGAGCGAGAGCTTTGTTTTGGATTTTTCCCAGCCTTCGGCCGATTACTTAGACTTTAGAAATCGGCTTCAGGCCGACCACGTGTGCCTTGAAAACTGCGTCCTGAAGGACAGAGCAATCGCGGGCACGGTGAAGGTGCAGAACCTCGCCTTTGAGAAGACGGTGAAAATCAGGATGACATTTGACACTTGGAAAAGCTTCACAGACTTTCCCTGTCGGTATGTGAAGGACACTTACGCCGGTTCAGACAGGGACACGTTCTCCTTCGACATCAGCTTACCTGAGAAGATTCAGTCCTATGAAAGAATGGAGTTTGCCGTGTGCTATGAGTGCAATGGACAGGCGTACTGGGACAGCAACAAAGGCAAGAACTACAGGATCATCCGGGCCGAACTAAAGTCCACTCAGGGAACAGCCGAGCCACAGCATGGACCAGATTTTGGAATATCCTTTGACCAATTTGGAAGCCCTCGGTGTTCCTATGGTCTGTTTCCAGAGTGGCCTAGTTACTTAGGATACGAAAAGCTGGGGCCCTACTATTAGTGACTGCACGCGACAGAGCCTGGCTGAGTGGGTGCAGACAAGCCTCGGTGCAGTCACAGTGGGATGGAGATGGAAGCCTAGAGAAAGATTGAACTGCCATTAGGCACAGTTTTTGAAAAGAAAGGATCCTATTCACTTTTTTCGTAAACCAGCAAAACCAGCCAGGTTTGGATCACAGAACCGGTTTCACACTCAGAGCGGATGCGGCGCGCCGGCTGGTCAGCAGCCGCGAGGGGCTGAGCAGGATGCTGCCGGAAAGGGTCTGGACGGGAACCAGGCCTGCAGGCAGTGCTGGCGAGGCTGGTGGCTTCACAGGGCAACCCGGAGTGTGCCAGGCTGCCCGGGGGAGCCGCGCCTCTACCCTCAGATGTGGAAAGTCAGTCGCCTCAGTGTCACTCCGTCCCCAGCCACCTCCCATCGGATCCTCGCCATTTGTCTTTGGGTGTGCTCCACCAGCAAGGCCCTCCCTGCCTGTTGCTGCTGTTCCATGTCTATATGCACTTCACACCTTGTACATTTTTTTGCATCTTATTTCCTTCCACAGTTCATCTGATGTTCAGGAAAAGATAACACAGGCGGATTAGCCTGTGACTGAGACGAGCATTTCCTCTTTCTGACCCCACACGTCCTCCAGCGGAGAACGACACACCAGTTATCGAACATAACTGGCCCCTGTGCGGTGTTACAGATTGCAGGCTTGTGACAAAGCAGGACAGTCATGAGTGGGATGCTTTTAGCTTTTCCTCTTGGCTTTTGGGGGAGCTTTCTAAGTACTCACTCTTACCCTGAGTCACCAGACGGCTCAGTTACAAGATTTGTGTTAACTTGCTCAGCGGGTTTGCGGCATCTCGCTCTTCACAAAAGGATTTCAGAATAGTCTTTCCTGGAGAGTCATCTTTTGTACTGTGTTCAGGACGTTTTGATTTGCAGAGCCCATATATCCTCAAAGCCTTCCGAAGCTATTTGGTTTTACTTTGACTGTGATTTACAATATCCAGGACACTTTCCAAGCACCCTGGGACGTCGGTTTGGGTGTTCTTATTTATGGTGTGTGACAATGTAAAGGGAGAGGGGAGAAAAACCTCACCAAGTTCTCATATTTTATTTTCAATGTTTGCCAACTCTGAAATATCAGAGGTTAATTGTTCTTAACCATATTGGACTGAAGAATTAAAAGTCTGTTGGTTCATACTGTTGTGAGACTCCTGGGACTTTCATTGCCAGATGGATCCTGAAATCCTGTGATTTTTCTTGGGCAAGATTGGTTTGTACTTGGGGGTGTTTAAAAAATATTTTTACATGTGTATTTGTAGAAGGTTGGGGTTTTTTCTGTTTTGTTTTTGTTTTTGAAGCTTAGTTAAATGACTGTCTCATTTTCCTTTTGCCTGATCTTACTAAAGTGAGGTTTTCCTAAAGGAGGCAGGAGGAGGGATGTACAGCTACCTAGATTTGGGGCACAGCTACTGGGCTCTGCAAGCATTTTCGCTTGCATTTTCCAGATCAATTAGAAAATCAGTGTCAGGCAGGTATGGAGTGTCTTGGCTCCCCGAGGTTTGTGGTTGGGTTTCTTTTTTCCTTTTTTGAACTTAAAAACGTTTTGACTTTTTAAATGTTCTTAAGTGGTGTTCAATGTAATTCTTGTTCCTGAAATTGACTGTCACTCGTCTGCAATCTAGTGGGTTTTTTTTTTGGTGAGGAAGATTGGCCTTTAGCTAACATCTGTTGCCAATCCTTCTCTTTTTCCTAAGGAGGATTGGCCCTGGGCTAACATCTGTGCCCATCTTCCTCTACTTTATATGTGGGACGCCTGCTACAGGATTAATGTGGCTTTATAAGCTTAATAGGTGAACATGGCTTAATAAGTGGTGCATATGTCTGCGCCCGGGATCCGAACCTGCGAGCCCTGGGCTGCCGAAGCGGAGCACATGAACCCAACCACTACGCCACCAGGCCGGCCCCCTAGTGCTTTATTTTTTATGCCTCTCTCTTGTGGGTAGCTCTTGGGGATTATGTGATAATATCATTTATGGGAAAATTACATTTTTATCTTATGCTGAAATTGGGCAGAACTGTTTTATCTAAGTATATCTTACCCATCAAGTGCACAGACAGTACTTTCAATGTTAAAAATCTGGTGATCAAAACTGTTAAGAGTATAAATCTAAGTGGAATGAAAGCAAAACTGATTTTATATAGGTCATGAATTTATTTTGTTTTGAGAAGGCCCCTCGCTCCTCCTCCAAATTGGGAAGGGGACAAGGTGCACCACCATTTACATGTTACCAGATTAGAGGTAACGAGATCATTCTATGTTCATAAGAAAAATGCCCCAAGTGGCTCCTGTTGTTTTTCACTAATAGAGATCTTAAGATATTTCTGTGTCACAATTTGAAATATGGTAATTCAGTGATAAATATCTCTTCTAAAACACCATAAACCTTCCTCCCTACCCTTCTTTGCTCCCGGCTCACCCCAGCTTTTTTGCTGGAGTCACTGGTTGCAAGCCCCCCACCAGTGCACCTGGGATGCTCAGCCCTCCAGGCAAGTCCACACCTGCTTCAGAGATCCTTCATGACTAAAGAATCTGGTTGCCCTACTTCCCCGTCAACATTGTCATCCAGTGAGGTGGCAGCATCTGAAGAAGACTGTCTTTACCAGTCAGTCTTTCTCCTTTGGGCCCAGTTCTGTCCCAGGATATCAACAGGTGGCCTCAGAGAGTGACAGGTTTCTTGGTTGGAGATTTCACTGCAGCCTGACTTGCAGGTTGGACCCTCAGACAGCTCTTGGTTATGATGACAAATGGCCCCCAGCCCCAGTGTCCCTCTCAAGTTGCGCCCGAAGGACCAGCCTTCTGCCCCTGGGGCAGTTGTCTAGGAATGGGGAAGCAGCTCCATTCTTGTTTCATATTTATTCCCCCAAATGCCCTGGGGCGCATTTGCAAATTAGGTGCAATAAATGAGCTGGAGTATATAAACATAGATAATAAATAAGCTTTCAGTGTTTCTTGGAAGAAATGAAACATTTGAGTGGGTGTCTTTTTTTAAGTATTCTTGTCGTAGGGGAGCTGGTGAGAAATAATGGAGTTACGTAGTTCTCCAGAAATTAAAACAATTTTAGAGTCAAGGTAGAATTTATTTTATCTCTTAAGATTTAATGGTGGCAAAACATTACTCGTTCAATATGTTTTTTAAAGATGTAAATTTCAAACTGCTAAAAGAATGCTTTGTGGTTTTCATCTTTGCATATAAGTTGCTTTTTAAAACTGAGCATTACATATAGTCACTTGGATGTTAAGTGGGTTATATATATATATATATATATATATGTATGTTTATAAACCAAAAAAGTGTATGTTTGCTCACTTTTTAGAAGGGCCCGTTTTCTGGGTCTTCCCTCTCAATGGACAGTGAATGAAAACCTTGGTCGTCTTCCGTTTGTTTCCTCTTAAAATTCCTCCACCGGATGGGGTTTGCCCGAGTAGGCCTCAAGGCTCCTTGCTCTGGGGTGTCTACTGTCTCTCCTGATATGATCACTGAAATCGGGGACAAGAAATTACATGTGTCGTGGGATCTTACAGGGTCATCCGAAGACGACTTGGCAGCTTATCTGGACTTCCTGGAGGGGACACCTCTGGGACCGGGAGGGATAAGCTGTGTTATGGGCAGCTTTTCCTTGTTGTGGTTGTAAAACTTTGCAGCCCAAGTTATAAAGCTGTGAATGTTTTGACAGTTTTGTTTATCAGTTCCTAGAGGCTGTGAGGACTCCAAGAATGCAGCTCGGATGGTGTGGTTTCACTTTTGCTTCAATGTGAATGTAGAACCGAAGACTTCATTTGATGCCTAAAAGTGCCTTGTCAAGAAATTTCCACATTTTAAAAAATAAATATTTTTGTACACAAAGTTAAGGGGAAATGCACTTTAAAATCACAAGAACGGATGTATTTTGTGTGGTATAAGAGAGCAGTTTGTATCTCAAATGCAGAACTGTAATAAAGGTAGAAAAAGCAAAACTGAAACTGTCTTATTTTAAAACTGACTCTATTCTTGGAGCCAGAGGCTGGGGAGAAATATATTCAATCAGTGTGTTTCCACATGTAGAATGTAGGTTTCCAAAGGGGTCGACCACCATCTGTGGCTGATGAAAAGCTGTGAGGCATGGAGGGGGTGGTGATTGCTTTGTAAGTGGTCACAGCAGTGAAGGCTGGTCCCAGCTAAGAAGATAAGTGCCAGGGAAGAAGCACAGGGGCTGTTCTGAATCCATTTTTAATGATCTGAGGGCATATCTCCTCCTACCTGCTCACTTGCTCTTGAAGCATATTTTTGGTTTAGTGTATTCAAAAGTGGCCAAACTGTAAGCAGCTGGCATAGCTTTTAACTGCTTGATCAGACAAACTCTAACCAGCAAAACCAACCAGCTCCTGGTGGGACCCCACCCCCCATCTCCACTGGTTATTGGATAATCGCCTTAAGTAAAATTTCCATAGATGTTTTATTTCAAAGTTCAGAAGATGGGCTAGAGGGAGAGGTAAGCTGCTGCCAGATGTTTCCTGTAAATCGGTCCGGGCCTCGCTGAGGAGGCGGGAGTGGTCTGCAGTGGACAGGTGGAGTAAATGAAAGCTGAACTCCTAGTCAATAGATGTGAAGGCAAGCTACAGCCATAACTGCCTTTCTTGAGATTGTCAAACATTGCCCCCAATTTGCCTTCGTAGAAATGGGAAGGGTTAAAAAACATAACACTGGTTTTTATGAATGTCTATTTGAGAATCAGTATCGTTTTCATAATCGTTACATCATTCTGACTCGTGAGACAGACAGCTCAGAGACATCTGGAGTAAAAAGGAAAAAAAAAAAAAAAACCAACACTTTTCTAGAGCAATGTCTCCGAAAGAGCAGACAACCAGCTCTCTGGATAATTCAGGTGAACATTTACTGTTCCTCTACCATGTGCAAGGCAGTGCTGGGTGCTGCTGCTGCTCAACGCTGTAAGACATTCACGTCTTAGGTGAATCCTATGGCAGCTGTGAAAAGCAGTGTGGCCTGCTGTCTAGTAGTATTAGGAGTCAGGAAACCCTGGTCTGGCCTTGACCCTGTCACCTGCCCTACTGAAGGGGCTCTGAGTGTCTTCAGCAGGAATAAGGCAACGAGGGGCTCTGAAAGTGCCCTGAGTACTTCTGAGACTTGGCCAACACGTTCATTTTTAAAATGCTTCTAAATATAAACTTGTGAGAAGTACCATGTACGCTATTTGCATTCTTCATAAGAATCACAGGAATGAATAGCATTCCAGTAGCTTGGACTTCATAAAATCGTCAATGTTCAAGCTGAAAAGGATATCAGAAGCTCTTTTTATGGGTATAGATTTGAAGGCCCTGAGTGAGCTTCCTAAAGTCACATAGCCAGTCAGTGACAAGGCTGGAAGGACCACGTGGGTCTTTTTTTCTTTTTCCAATAACTGTCCCTCTAAATTGGAGTCAGTTTCACAGACCTGAGACTAAAACGGTGATTCTCAAAAGGAGTCCCTCCTGCTGGAGATGCAGTCCCCAGAGAGGAGTGGACACACACATCTTTATACACAGAAGGTGCATCCCTCCCAAAGGCCCGCTCAGCACACACAAGGACCACAGAGCACGTGGAAGCATAAAGTGAACATGAAATGATTTGGATATCCAAGGGCCCGTTGGAGAGCGGATGCGATTGACAGAAACCACCAAAGGGGCCTGTGGCTACAGCCACATTCCAGGAGCCAGGCGGGATTCATGACCTCAGCATTGCCCTTCACCAGAACAGAAGCCCTGGTGTAGCACAGGAAGGCTGTGACCCTCCTTCCTCCCCCTTCGCCATCACTAATGCTTGGAGGGGAATCGAGAGGAATCTCAACAGACGTCTGTGTCCACATGAGATTCACTGGTCGATGACATGTTTAATTGGTATCATTCGTTCCACAAACGCGGACACACCTCCCCAGCATCAGGCCCTCTGCTGGACTTGAATTTGGCAAAGGTCAGATGAGGGTACATAACATTCACCTTTCCCCGGGGCCAAAGACATTAATAATGATCCAGGATCCTGGCCCTCTCCCCAAAACTGCAAGGTCAGGTGGCCGGATCGGGGTTCGGCAACCTCTCTCTGTACAGGGCCGGATAGTAAATATGTTAGGCTTTGTGGACTACATGAGATCTCTATCGCATATTCTTCTTTGAAAAAAAAAAAATGTAAAAACCATTCTTAGCTGTGGGCCATACAAAACACAGGCCAAGGGCTGGACTTGACCTGCTGCTTGTGGCTTGCTGCCGCTGGTGGAAGAGTCATATAGGAAGAGCGAGACTTCAGAGCCCACTTACGGGCCCTCAGCTGAGTCCTGGAGCCAACTTTTCAGTTGTTTGGTTGGTTGGTTGGTTTAAAGAACATATAATTTATGGTCCCAACTGGGACTCTTTTGAGGGCGAATCGGGGTGCTATGAATTATCCCGGGGCACTCGGGATAAACTGGGAGCAGCCTGAGCAAACCCTCCTGCACGAGCCCTGTCGGTGCTCACCTCCCTGGGCCTTTGGGATCTTCTGAGACCTTTGGGGAGCTCAGAGAGCCCAGGCCAGTCTCGGGCCAGCATCAGTGCTGGCTGGAGAGTGCTTTTTTTTTTTCCGGATGGGTTATAGCCGAGCGGTGACTTCATCCGTGGTTTAGATGTGTTTTTCTTGGTTAGGTTTTCTGTTTCCTAATTGTAGTGCTGATGGCCAAAAGCCCTCTGGAAACCCCAGTCAATTCATTCTTAAGGGCAGAGAATTTAAGAGGAAAGAGGTTATTAATGGTTTGGGCTCATGGCCTACTACCTCTTCCCGCTCCCCGCTGTCCCCAGCAAAGAGGGCATGGCAAAGGTCCCCCAGGAAGGTGTTCACTGTGGACAGAGAGAGAGGCTGAATCTAGCAGTATTCCAAACCCCAGTCCCCAGAAAGGGACGCTGAAGTGGTCCCAGGAATTTTGCCAACTACAGGGTCGCAGCTCATCTTTCTCTGACCCAGCAAGTTCAAGAGGCCTTAAGCACCACAGGAGACCAAGGAGGTGGAAATCCTTCTCCAAAGCTCCCTGGGCCTTGGTCCTGAAGGTCCCCTCTCCCTTCCTAATGACCATCTTTGTGATGCTGACACACATGCTCTTCTTTAAAATTTTGTCACCTCCTCCTGCTGACATTTACCATTATCCAGTGCTGGAGGAGGGTCTGCAATGCTAACTAATGTTAGTGCTGCCGGGACTTGGAAAGGTTTTTATGAGACCCCTATATATCCAAGGGCAACTCTTCACCACCAAAAGGGGTTAAACTTTTCAGGGTTCACCCCTCTTTCAGAGACAGTGGGAACGCCACAGATTGTAACCTGCATTGCTGGAGCTGGTATGAAAGAGGAACCACTTCCTACCTCTATCAGGCTCACTCCCAGGGCCACCTAGTGTGACTGCCCTTTGGTGGACACCTTGGTCCCATCTGAATGTGGAATTAGCCAGGTGATATTTCACTGATCATCTTATCCTATCATTTTATTAAAAATTATTTTATTATTAATTACTCACCATTAATCAATTATCTATTGAAACAAACGCTGAACTATCCCCCAGATATTTTCATGAATTCTTTTTGCACACTGTTTTGCACATTTGTTCCTGCAATAGCATTGGTTAATTTGAATTCTCCAGTCTCCAGTTGCTTTTCTTATCAATTGATCAATCACCTCTCCACCTTGGATCCTCCTGTCTTTTATTACTCGTGTTAATATCACACACACACACACGCACACAGACTTTGAAAAGAAAAATTATTTTCTCTGCAAAAATCCCTCTCACAGTGGTTCATTTTTCTGCTTTGAAATGGGGAGTTTCTGCTCCAGAGTTTCTCCAGGCGAGGCGTTCTCTGTCCTGGCCAGGGCTAAGGGCAGCATTGAATAGCAACACTCTGCCGGCAGTGGCTGGAGCAGGAGAGAAAAAGTGACACCAGACACTGGTTCTTTTCTACCCCTACACCGCTCACTCCTTATCTGCTCGCCTCTCCACTATCTCCCCAGACAGAGAATGCACAGATACTGGGTCTCTAACTGCAACTTCAGCCTTGCAGGACGGCGAGCTCAGACGGGAGCAGCTGGTGGTTTTCAAAAGTTTTGTGAAGGATTGGAATCTGTTCTCAAGCCAAATCTTATGTGAACCCAATTTGCAAAATAGAAAGAGAGCTGCCCGAGGTGGAAATTGCTCGAACTAGGGAACCACACCCTTTTTCCCCACTCCGTAGACTCCCGAGGCACTTCCTAAGAGCCCTGGGCTCCAGAAATGAGTGAGAATCTTTTCCTTAGGATGGGAAAAGATTTCCTTAGGACTGCTCCTGCTTCCCAAGGTGGTGAGTGTAGTTCAAGGATGTCCTGTAACATAAAACAAAGGCAGGCTAACAAACGAAACCATTCTGGGAGGAAAACACAACGATTTAAGCCCATATTATGCAAAGGAACTTTGGTTATGTTTTGGTTTTGTTATCAAGGATAATTATCATCTTCCACAAAAAAATCATCGGCTTGTTCACACAAAACCACATTTGAGTCGCCTATTATCTTTCGTCTATGTCTTACATTTACACACAAAAATTAAACTGCTTGACAAGGCAACTTTTATTCCATGCTAACAATAATACATGAAACAAAATTACTGAATGCTTCTATGGGCAAGGTTATAATTGGGGCCTAGTACTCTGGGGAATATGGAAAGAAAAAGACATATCATTTTCACCAAGCTATTTACAATCTCTCCAATGGTTATTTTAGTCTTTTCTTCTCCCAAATTGTACATTTTTTTTACTCCATTAACTTGCATCAAACTAAGCCCAGACAAAGAACCCTAATGTTTCTTTTTTTTAAAATTAAACTTGTTATTTTGAGATAATTGTAGATTCACATGCCATTTTAAGAAATAATAGAGGGAGCCCAAGTACTGCTTACCAAGCTTCTCCCAATGGTAACATCTGGCAAATCTGTAATACAATGTCACAATCAGGATGCTGACATTGACGCAGTCAAGACAGAACATTTCTACCGGCACAGGCATCTCTCCTGTTGTCCTTTTATAGGCACATCACCTCTCTCCCTCTCCTCCTCCTCTCCTCCCCACCTCCATCCCCGCCCTGGTCCTTGACCCCTAGCAACCACTAATCTGTTCTCCATCTCTATAATTTTGTCATTTAGAGAATGTTATATAAATGGAATCATACAGCATGTAATCTTTGGGAACTGGCTTCTTCCACTTAGCATACTTTCCCGGAGATTCATCCAAGTCATTCCATGTATCAAATTTGTTCCTTTTTATTGCTGAGTATTATTCCATGGTATAGATGTTCCACAGTGTGTTTAACAATTACTATATTAAAGAGCAGTTGACTTGTTTCTAGTTTGGGGCTACTACGAATAAAGCTGTTATGAACATTCATGTACAGGTTTTTATGTGAACATAAGTTTTCATTTATCTGGGGTAAATGCTCAAGAGTGAAACTGTGGGCTCATATGGTAGTCCATATTTCATTTTATAAGAAGCTGCCAAACTGGTTTCCAGAGTGGCTGTACCATTTTACAATGCCACCAGCAATGTATTCAGTTTATCTGCATCCTCACCGGCTTTTGGTGGTATCTCAATTTTTTATTTTAGCAATTCTGAAAGGTGTGTAGTGGTAACTCATTGCGGTTTTAATTTGCATTATCCTAATGGCTGATTAAGTTAAACATCTTTTCACGTGCTTATTGCCAATCTATGTATCTTCTATGGTGAAATGTCTGTTCATGTCTTTTGCCCATTTCCTAATTGGGGATTTTTTTTTAACTGTTGAGTTTTGAGAGTTCTTTATGTATTCCAGATACTAGTCCTTTGTCAGATGCATAGTTCAAAAATATTTCCTTTTAATAATAGCTTGCCTTTTCATCCTCTTCACGTGGACTTTCTCAGAACAAAAGTTTTAACTTTTTATCAACTTATTAATTTTTCCCTTTATGGGATCATGCTTTTGGTGTCAAGTCTAAGAATTTTTTGCCTACCACTAGATCCAAAGATTTCCTCCTATGTTTTCCTCTGAAAGTTTTATAGTTTCACATTTTAAATTTAAATATATGATTCATTTTGAGTTAATTTTTGTATGAGAGGCTTAGGTCAAGTTCCATTCTTTTTGCCTACGGATGTCCACTTGTTTCAGCACCATTTGTTGAAAAGTCTGTCCTCCCTCCATTGAAATGCTTTTGCATCTTTGTCAAAAAGCAGTTGGGCATATTTGTGTGGGTCTATTTCTGGGTTCTCGATTCTGTTCTGTTAATGTATGTGTCTATCCCTCCACCCATACCACATAGTCTTGACTACTGAAGCTGTCTAGTAAGATCTCATATCAAGTAGAGTGATTCTTCCCACCTTATTCTTCTTTTTCACAATTGTTTTAGCTATTCTAGCAATTGTCTTTTCATATAAATTTTTAAATAACCTACAGCAGCAGCTGTAAGTAGCTTTCTACTGTTCTTCCTGTAATTGCAAGCACACACACACACACACACACAAAGAGAGCTTTGAATTTTAGTTTCCAGATAATGGTCTTTACAGTGTTATCACAGGCTACCCTTTCCTTCTCAGTTTTCTTGTCACTTTGCCATCCTAGTGCCACCGTTCAGGATGTGGCCATGAATCATAGTATTTCATAACGCCCGCGTAAAACAACTGTAGAGCCACAGACCCTTAAGAGATCGTGATGTCCAACCTCCAGTTTTACAGATGTGGACAGTGAGGCCCAGAGAGGTTAGGAGGTGAGGAGACTTGCTGGAAGTTAAACAGAGAGTTCGTGGCAGAAGCGAGCCCGCCACCAGGGCTCTGACTGCATCTGAGCCTGGATGTCCTGCCACTTGGCTCTGAGCTTGAAGTAGCACAATTCAACAGCAGAGCCATTTGCCCACCTAGATCAGGGTCATTCTTGCATCAACTCCCGCCAGCGTGTAAGTCAGAAGCAAGGAGAGAAGATGAAATAGAAAAGGGCTTCACTTCTGCCTCTGCCTCCCTTAACTGCTTCAAAAGGTTATAGATCTTAGTCCTATCTAAGATGTGAACAGTGGAGGCAACTAGAACACTATAGATAAATAGGCATGAGTCCTCACCCATATTAGGGTTTACGGTCCTTAGCTAGGGGGAAAAAAATCAAATCTTGAGTCATCAACTACTAATCCGCCGCTAATTGCAAGTCACTGTGGGTGGTTACATAAGTATCCATCCTGCCCCCTGCCCTCAAGGAGCTTACAATTAACTGAGCAGTGCTGGCAAATACTTGTTGCCCAAGTGACGGGAAATGTGAGCTCAAAATTAGGTAACAGTCATTCCTGACTATAGAAATGCATTTATTTTTCTGGTGCTTATTTCAACAGAGGTCAGTGCCACCTTGAGGGTGAATAGTATAACCTCTTGGTGAGAACTACTGAAAAATCAATTGTTTGGTTTTTGTTCTTCTTTCATTAAGCATGATGCATGTCTAGACTGGTTGAAAAGCATTCCGCTGATTTAGCAACGTGAAAATCAGTGCTGACAGCCCTATTCCTGCTGCTGCAGCCAAGACCAAAATGCACAAGCACCTACCTCCTCCCACCCTCCTGGCCATCATTACGGTCCTGAAGTAGACTTAGAGATACCTAAGACCCTTTTATGTCAATATTCATATCATACTGGTGGATAGGCTGTCTTATGGTTTAAATCCTAAGGTGTGTCAGTGAACTAAGAACTAACCATTACAGATAATCTCAATTGAGCCTTTGCTTACTTTTTCTTCTAATTACGACATAAAAATGTGGCTTCCTTCCTTTCCTTCCTAATTCAGTTCAGCAGTCTTTGGGCAGGCACAGGCGGTAACAGGGCCTGGGCAAGGATGATATTGGAACAAGGTGTCAGGGGCTGCTGGTAACAGCTGGTAATGACGACCTTTACAAGGACAATGCCAGAGCAGGGTAGAGAGGCAGCCGCGTGTAGTCAGGGGAACGGCTACAAATGGGATTGAGCAATAAACATACTAAGGATAGTGGGACCCAGAAAAACAGACAGAAGTACAGATGTAAAGGTATGCATGCATATACCCATATGTGTGTATGTATAAAAGTACATATATTTCTGAGCTCTGTCCACAGAGAGGACCTGGGAGAAGCAACACTCCAGTAGCAAAAGGCACACTAGCACCCAAATCTTGGCTTCTAAATATCACCCTCCATGAAAAGGAGTCAAGGCTCCTTAGAGAACTGGCTGATCCAGAGCTGGGGCAGGGAAAGTACAAGATAAGCCTGGAAGAGCTTGGTGCAAAGGAAGAGCTCAAAACCGAGGGGCACATGTTAGAAAGACACAGAAGCCGGTTTCACAGGGCTCCTACTGTCAAAATCTGGGTCAATTTGAACATCAAAATAATTAATGATAATAGTGGATTAGAACCCATTGAATAATAGATTATAATGAATAACTTATTTGTTTATAAATAGATGAATTTAAAAATGGAATATGAGAAAGTTCCTCCTTGCAATAGAATGCCAACTAAGAAACATGTAAAGAATGATATAATTATAAAATTACCATTTGGCAAACATCATAGTAATAAAAAATTCAGGCAAGAAACATCAATGGGTGCTAAAACAAGTACACGAAAGTGGAAAGAATGAGAAATGAGATATTTACATGATACTTATTGATTACTAAAGAAAAAAGTAACATTACAGTGGAGACGTCAGGCAGACACTATGTTAATCAAGTGATCAAAGTTACCACGGGGACACAAAGTTAATGGGACAAGGTGACATCAGAGGCCACTTGATAGGGTGCAATAAGAATATCACTTTTGTGACATTCCTGCTCAAAGTGCATAACCTGAGGCAAATCATGAGGAAGCACAGGACAAACCCAAGTTGTGTCATTCTAAGACATGTAATCTTCATGAAGGTCAAGGGCATAAAACTCATTCCAGATTTAGAGAGACTAGATCATGTTGATCGAGAATTGGACTCTTTGCTACCAAGCACATCATGTGTGAAACTGGGAAGGAGGCTGGGTGAAAGACATACAGTTCTTTGTTCTGTTCTTGCAACTTTTCTGTAAGTTTGAAATTGTTTGAAAATTTATTTTTTAAAAAATTAATACATATTGGGGCCGGCCCAGTGGCGTAGCGGTTAAGTCTGCACGCTCTGCTTCTGGAGGCGCTGGGTTCGCAGATTCGGATCCCGGGAACAGACAAATGCACCGCTTGTTAAGCCATGCTGTGGTGGCATCCCATATAAAGTAGAGGAGGATGGGCATGGATGTTAGCCCAGGGCCAGTCTTCCTCAGCAAAAAGAGGAGGATTGGCAACAGATGTTAGCTCAGGGCTACTCTTCCTCACACACACACACACAAAATTAAGATATATTAATAATTAATAATTAGAGATTGGAAAGATGACACAAGTGACAGTAATGTGTATGTCAGTGCTTCACATAGTGCTGTATGCAGACAGATGTTGGTCTACAAATTTGACATTCTGCATCAGGAGAAGGAGCTTGCGCCACACTGTATGTCAACTGCCCTGCTAAGCACACCTTGGTTCAGCTGATGGGTTTTTTAAACCCTGACTTTCTTCATCAAGGAAGTTGATTTACATTCTGGACCAAGCCCCTTGTGTCATCAGAGACTGACTTAGAGTAGCATTGACATAAATGACAATGAAACGTGGATTGAAACTTCATAAAGGAAGCTGTTAAATTGGAATTCTCTCCTGTCAGTCACAGTTAAAAATAGTCATAATCCTGTGACCCTCAAGTGTCCAGTTCAGAACATATTCCTCAATGCATTTTGGGTGAAAGTGATCAGCACCACATGACCCAGCATGGGCCACAAGTGTCGTCGGCCCAAGAACCTCGTGGGCTTTTTCTGTTTAAGACAGTTTCCAGCTCTTAGCATCTCTCCAGTCCTCAAAGGAGGGGCACACCCCTTCACATCCCTTAGTTTATCACTGATTCTTCACCAAATGAACATTGGTCAGCCTCTTGCAATGGAGAAGAAAAGAATACCAATTGAAGAAACATGTTTAAGTGAATTAGTGAAGGGAAAAAGTTTCATGCAACTTTAAGAAATACCTCCCTTGTTCCCAAAAGAGATGTTTCTTGCACATATTGTGCTTGGTGTTTGTGTCTAGCAAACTGGAAAACAAACATCTGCCCTTGATTTTAAAAGTTCTTGGTCTGTTTCTTAATAATTCTCTCATTTGAACAAAATCTTTGTTGGCATGTCCCTCTCACATGATTGGAGACAATTCTTCCCGCTAGTTTTACATTTTGCCTTTTTGGTGGATCCTACTTGCTGATTTCAAACAGGTATGAGCCTTTTTTTTTACTTCCTGTATTTATGTACCAACCCATACTGCTCTGCTTCTGCTGCCAAGAACTTGTGTTGCCAGGGTAAATAAGATCACCTGATTTGTCTACTGCAGTTTACAGTGGCAGAGACTTCAGGACCCAGCAGCTTGGGGGTGGCACTTCAAACTGGGTCATGTGGCTTTTGGGCTGTCCATGTCCACCAGTGGGAGGAACGATGGAAAGAACCAGCAGCTCTCCGGTGCCAGCCCAGCATTGTCAGCAATTGATGCACATTCAGGAAGAACATGAATGCCACTACCTTGACCCAGTGGATCAATTGTCCTTGCTGCATCAGTTCTTCTGTAGCACCCAGAGGTGACACCAAATATGGGGAGGTCTGCCCAGGGCTAGCTGCTCCCTCCTAGCTAGATTGTTTGCGCTGGATCTCCAGAAACTGTCTCATCAGCACTGCTAAGTCTGAAAATATGAGCAGCATGCATACAAACAGAGCCCTGGAGGGGCAGAGAGGATTTTCAGAGATCAGCAGGAACCCTGAAAAACAGATCATGTTGCAGCAAAGGCAAATGCGGTGGCTGCCACGGCAGTCAGAGCCCTAGGGATGGAGCTATACCTGAGGTACCATTTCATTTCCAAACTTAAAAACACTGCGCTTCTTGATATCGGTTCTCCATCCTCTGGCCTTGCCTACCTCCATAGCCACATCTCCTGCCGCCTGCTGACTCACCATCCACCAATGCCAAGTGCTTGGCGATCCCCACATACCCCATGCTATTTCCTACCTCTGAGTTTTGCTCATAAAATTCCTTCTGCCCTGTCGACTAAAGGCCCAGTGCCTGGCATGGAATAGACCCTCAGGCCTGGTTGTTGAACTGAGCTGATGAGATCTCAGGGCCCTTTTCTTTATGTAGACTACACAAGCTGCTCGAATTTACTTGTTGCCCATTCTTTAAGGCTTCTCCTTGGTCCATTTCCCATATTGCAAGATCTGATAGATTTCAGTAATAGGTTAAGCCCATCTCGGAGACATAGATGCTGATCAGAGTTTTAACCTGGGGAAAATAACCCTTTGCATTAGATTAACCAACAACACAATATAGACTATGCAAATATATCAGGTAATGAGAGGAATTGCCTCATCCAAACTAAAAAATACCCAGGGTGTGACAATGTCTACTCCTGTGTTAACAAAGCACGAATTGGCCTGGTTCTTATTTGCTGTGATAATTTTCTCCGTTGACTCCCATGGGTGAGGATACCATGGCCCTGTCATTCCCCAACACTAAGACAACTTTATAATTTTTCATCCAAACTAGGACACTTTTTAAGGTCAGAAGGATTGATATTAATAATTACTCCAGTACAACATATATAAATAGGACGGTTCCTGGGAAATGGGGATATATCATCACAGTACCCAACAGGCTTTATGGTGTCCCACACAAACAGGCCCTCAACAAGTGTTTCCTGACTGAATGTACTTTAGTTTTTTCTCCCTAGTTTCAATTTAAGGTCCTTAAGAGCAGAAATGACGTCTAAAGCTTCTTCTAGATTAGTCATAATGTTGGATATATAAGAGCTGCTCAAAAATACCTTTTGATTGACTTATAGTGAGATGTTCTTCCCAAGTGAAAATTCCCTATGGGTGGCTGGAAATATAAGAAGAGAACTTTGCTGAGCAGTTGAGGCTAGAATATTTAGGTGGGTCTTGAGAATAGAGGAGACAGCATTAGCTAGGAATAAAAACTCTCCCAAGACACTAGAGATACCTAAGAAAACTCAAGTCAATGATGAGACCTGAAATACTTCCATCAAAGGATGAAATCCTCCTCTCTTTTGCTGAGCTAGAACGTGATAAAGGTCATGTGCTTTTACTGATCTTAGTACTTTATAAAGTGTGAGCAGAGGGAGGAGACAAGCTTGAGATTATTCTGTTCAGGAACAAAAATAATAAAGTGAATAATTTTAGGCAACACCAGCTTTGATAATGATAATCGAATGCATAATAGTAAAGAGACTCAGACTGTTGACATAGGGAAGAACCTTGGCCCACCTGTGACTCCCATTGTCTCATTTTACAGATGGGAAAACTGAGGTCCAGAGAAGTTAAATGACATCCATTTATTTCCTTCTGGGAAATTCTTGCTGTGAGGATCTGACAGCATTTAATCATCCATCTGTGATTACTTCCACAGCCCTGGGAAAACTTGAATCTTCATTCTAAAGCATGGATATTTCCCCACTTTAGATAAGGAAATGGAAACTTTTCAAAAGTTTTGCCAAGATAAGGGGCCTTCTCTTCTTATTTGGTGACTCACCCCCACCAGGTCTGGGTTAGAAAACGTGCATCAGTTCTTAGAAGCAGCAGAAGTATGAAGAGGGAGAAGGCAAGTAGAAGCTGTACGCAAAAGTGGTGACATCTGGCCCCCCATGAGTGAAAATCTGGCCCTCGCCATCTTTGACACACAGACTGTAAGATGTCAACATCTGATTTAGAAATCCCTAGAATAAACTGGAAAGTTCCGTCTCAGAGTAAATTGAAGACATAAATTTATGACAAACCAGAAAGCTCCATTTAAATACTGTTATCATTTTAGCTGTGACCAAAAATGTCACCCTTGGAAAGTCACTTTATTTTTCCAAGACTCTCCTAATATTTCAAGGGTCTTCATTGTCACAATATTATGAGAGGCCACACCTTGGCAGCTATCATTCACACATGGACTACTGAAAGGTTCACTTCATTTCCCAAAGTTGCACAGTGAGTCAAAAGGAAAGTATGGTTTATGCTCATAACCTCCTACTAAAGCCATTTCTGGAAAGATCAGGAAGGTGAAGGCCACCCCCGGCTGTGGGCCAAGCTGTTGTTCTCAACAAGACTGCTCTAGCACACTGAGTGGGCACCGCACCTCCTTCTACTCCACTTTTTTTTCACATGGGATAATTTTTACAGCATGATTATTAAAAAAAAACAAAAGAACATGGTAGGGTGGGGGAGGGGAGAGATGGACCTTAGAAATTCCAGAAACTGACAAGTTTCTGGTGCCAGGAAGGCATTTCAGTCAGGTCTTTCATTCTTTAATTTACCTAATGAAAACATGTAGATTGACGAATTCCTCAGAGAACAGGTCCCACGTCCAGTCTACTGTGCTGTGAGCCTAGGGCCGAGCAGAGTGACTGAAACGCAGGCCTGGAAACTGAGCTCCACAAGGGAGTCAGAAAGGCAAACAACCTTTTCCTCCCACCCTGAACAGGTTAGACAGGTAGATCCTTTCTGTAGGTGGGAAAGGTTAACCACCCAACCCCAGAGCACAGGCCATCAAGACAGAGGACCATTGTACTCTTGAGTTTGCTCCCTCTGTAGGAATTAGAGTCCTAGAAGCAAAAAGTGACCCAGCCAGGATCAAGACACCACTGAGGAATGGCAGATAGGCCAATAACACTGATTGGAACGTGATGGATCCAGCAGGGAGGGAGGCTCTAGATGGAGGCAGAGACTGAAGAACACCATGTTCTTAAGATTGCAAGATCCTGGTTTTATTATGTGAGTTTAGTTATTGGGAGATATCTGGGGATTAAAGATGTGAGTGACATTACCATGGATCCTGTTAAATTCACGGTCCACCAGCAAAATTTTGCCAAGAGACTTCTTTCTAGTTCTTGGCCACCAAAAATAAACCTTAGAATTAGGCTGTTAAGTAGTTTTGGAAAAGATCTCTGAGTTCATCTGGACTTATTGATGAGCAAGTAGAAGTAAAGGAAGGCACATTGACTTGCCCCACATCACACCAGGAGCTGGCAACAATGAGGTCTGCAGTCAGATCCCTTGACTCTCAGGGGAAAGCAAGTCTTCTACATCTGCGGGAATTCCCTCCCTTTGGAGCTCCTGGCACTTCAGGGGCCACTTGGTCCTAAATATTCTCCCTATCTAGGAAGGAGACAAGGGAATCAGAAAGGTAAATATTCAAGATATGTATTTACATGACTATTAACTATGCTACCACATCATGGCTACAGGGAAGGAGAGGTGAAATCTATATTTACCCTATGCTTATCAGAAAAGAGGCCGTAAAGTCACAGATCCAAATTTTAGCCCTTCTTCCACACACATTCAGCTGTGTGACTGACAGACAAATCACTTGATCTCTTTAGGTCTCACTAATTCGTTTGCATAATAACGATAATAATTATACCTAATTTAAAGGTTTTAGGGAGGGCTAAACGAGATCATGTCTGTGGAACATTTAGCACTGTACCTTGCAAAGAATACACAAGCTATCATTACTACTTTGGCTTCTGCATGTTAACCGGGCATGATCAATCAGATCCACTCAAAGTCGCCTCGAAGGCTGCCCTATAGCCAAGAGGCCCCTCTTCTGTTCATTAGAGGCCAGCGTCCTGAGATGTGGTTTTCATGAGACCTTAGGAAGACCTTAGAGAACTGTCACGGGGATCCTCAGCCTGGGTCCATGTCTGTCACTTCACACAGGCACACACCCCTCCAGCCAAGCCTTAGCACTCTCTCTGCTTTGACTTCCTTCTCTAAAATGAAGCACTTGATTCTATTTCAGGTAATGGAGTCACTTCTCTCAGGTGAATTCTCCTGCAGATAGCAACCATAAACTCTGTATAAAGTAGCAAAGACAACTATCAGAAAGCACCAGAGAATGCCCAAAAGCAGGCAGAAATTAGAAGAGAGCCAACATTTGAAAGGAGGGAAGGGCACCTGGTGAGTTCCTACCTTTTCTCAAGATAGGAAACTTGAGAAACTAGGAAACAAAGGTGAGACTTTTTCTCAAGCTCCTGCTCCAGACACACAGGATAACTGAAACTCAGACAGAAGCCTACAGTTTTATTAGCTTGATACAACCTCAGTAGCTGGAAAATGAGGAGGGAAAGGATAGTCTAGGAAAGGAGACATCTAGAAAGGGGAGCCTGAAATTCTGCATTTAAATTTTTCTCAAATCTCTGACCAATCCCTGAATGTGTAGGGTAAACTCCAAACAGCCATGGCTAAAAGAACCGAACATAGATTTCAGCTTCTGCGCACCACAAAACAAATAGGGTTTGGAGTTTGAGGCCAGCCAAGTTAATGACCTGTTAACAAAAAAAAAAAATCTCTCTTTGGAGGAATATAACAGAATGCAGACTCTCTCTAATACATCATTTATAATGTCTGGCACATAATCTAAAATTATATGATATATGAAGAATCAGAAAAATGTGACTTTTTTAAAAAAAGTAATCAATGAACAACCCTGAGATGACATAGATGTTAGAATAAGCAGAAATGAATTTTAAAGCATCTGTTATAACTATTCTCAGGGATATAAAATCATACTCGTAATAAATGAACAAATAGGAAATCTCAGCAGAGAAAGGGAAACTCTAAAAAAGAACCCAGAGAAATCCTAGAACTGAAATATACAACATCTGAATTAAAAACTTCACTGGATGTACTTAATAGCATATTAGACAAAAGAATATTGAATTAGTAAACTTGAAAACAGATAAGTAGAAATCATCCAATCAAAAAAAAAAAGGAAAAATTGAAAAAAAACTGAGCAGAGACTCAGTGACTTGTAGCACAATATCAAAAGATATAATATATGACTAATTGGAGTCCCAGAAGGAAAGGAGAGTGAGAATGGGTCAGAAAAAATGTTTGAAGAAATAATGACTGAAGATTTCCCAAGTTTGGTGAAGGGAAATAATTTATAGATTCAAGAAACTCAGCAAACCCCAAGTACGATGTATACAAAGAAAGTCACATCTAGGTACATCATAGTCAATTTACCAAAAACCAAAGGCAAACAGGAAATCTTGAAAGCAGCTAGAGAAAACAATATATTACAAAAGAGAGCACCAATGTCAATTATCAATGACTGCACATCAGAAACAATGGAGGACAGAAAACAGTGGAATGATAAACAACTGCCAACTCTGAATTCTGTATCCAGTAAAAAAAAATCCTCAAGAATGAAGGAAATAAATATGTCTTTAGTGAAATAAAGACATTTTCAGACAAACAAAAACTATGATAATTCAGCAGCAGCAGATCTGAACTGTAAGAAATGCTACAGTATGAGTTCTTTAGGATGATGGAAAAGCTATAGCAACTTGGATCTTCAAGAAGGAAAGAAGAACATCAGAAGTGGTAAACATTTGGGTAAATATACTTTTTCCCTTTAATTTCTTTAAAATACATATAATTGTTTAATGCAAAAATTAAAGCATTGTTTTATAATATATAAGGATGTATATGGATATGTGTAATGTGCATAGATGCATGACAACTATATCACAAAGAATAGGTGAAGTAAAGGGAGCTGTACAGGAGCAAGATTTTTATATTTTATGTGAAGTGGTACAAAAGTAGCCCTAGTAGACAATGAAAGTTAAGTATGTGTATTTTAATTCCTAAATAACCACCAAAAACTAATGCAAAGAGGCATAACTAAAAAGCCAACAGATAAATTAAAATAAAATTCTGAAATGTTTAGTTAATTCAAAAGATTGCAGGAAAGGAGAAATGGAGGAACAAAAAGTAGATAGGGCCAATAAAAAATAGTAGGCCTAAATCCAACCATAACAATAATTATATTAAATATTAATGGACTAAACATTCCAATTAAGAGGCAGAGATCATCATAATGGATAAAAAAGCAAGACCTAAATGTACACTGTCTACAAGAGATGCACTATAAATATAAAGACAGATAGGTTAAAAGTAAAAGGATGGAAAAAGACACACATGCAAACAGTGAGTATAATAAGGCCAAGTGGCAATAATATCAGATGATACTTTTATCATAATGATAAAAGTATCAATTTATCAGGAAGACATAACAATTATATATATGTATGCACCTAATAACACAGCTTCCAAATGTATACAATGAGGAAATTGCACCTGACATTTTATTATCCTACATGAGAAAGAAGGTAGGAAGGGTGGGGTCAGGTGGAAGGAGGCACTGTGTTTAGGTAAGCACCAGTGAGCCATTCCACCTCCCGCCACAGGGGTAAACCTGGCTCATTTCCTATAACCACTGTGAACAAGACAGTCCTACATTCTTAGCTACCCTTTGGTATGATTTCCACAACAACTTGGGCATCAGACAGATATAATTCATTGGAGCATGTGAATAATTGTATACTGTATTGATAATTAATAATATGAGTTTGGCACCAATAGACTTTCTTGAGATCTTTGAGAACTTGCTCTGTGCTTGCCTTTGTGCTGCATGCTATAAGCTCTCTGACTTCAAAAAACTTAAAATATGTTTGGGGAGATAAGTCAGAAAGACAAAAAAGCAATTCCTAACAATACAAGGTACAACTGAAGTTTCAGATAATCAGTACAGATACAAAGTCACCCTGGTAAGAGAGCATTTACGAATGGGAAGGATTCAGAAAGGAATGGGGTAGAGGATTCCAGGGGTGGGTGTGCTGTGAGCAAAGGTTCAAAGGCAATGATCTTGGCTTTCCAGGAAACAGCATAAGAGACTGGTTGGAAGGGAGCTTCATATGATAATCCTGCCCTCCAGATGAACAGAGCAGATCAAGACCTAAGGTTATTGTTGGCTCAGTCTTTCACCATCCAAAAAACAATGTATGCATTTGGATTAAAGCTATGCAAACAATGATCAGGGACTGTGGGCCAGATGTACCCTACAGGAGGTGGAAAGAAAGCAGAAATCCCTCCGCACTTCATGCAGGGAAGATATGTTTTTTATGCCAAGCGGAGCCCCCAGAATGGTGTACAAAGCCAAGGTCTCTGTGGTTGGTGTGATGGATTTCCCAGGCAGGGGAGGACAAAGAGGTTCTTTCCTTCTCTTTGAAACAAAGGAGAATGATTTGCCCCCAAGCAGAAGCAGGCAGGGGATAAGGATTTAGTGGCGATTTAAAGAAATGAAGGGATGATGTCGCCCTGCCCCATCCTATGGAGATCCTTCTTTATTTGATGTTCCCTGAGCATTTTTGTACATCTCTACCTCTCTAGAAGGCACTTGCTTATCTAACATCTTGGGATTTTTCTTCTCATTCTTTTGGATACGGGTAGCTCACTATCACATGAGGATAAGCTCCCCAAAGTCAGGGGCTGCTTCCTCTTCCCCTTCAGGTGTCCCCCGGTTCAGGATACTGCAATGCTGTGAATGAGTGTGCAGTTAATGCCTATGGAACGAATCTGGAGAGAGCTGCTTCTATTGCAGCTTTTACTACCCAGGTCTGCACGTGTAGGCTGACTGGGCATGGGTTGAGATAACCAACTGTTCAACAGGGCCTCTGAAAGAGGTGTCCACTGATAAACTGGCCCCTGCTGTGTTGTTCAGTGTCTGTAACTCTGAGAACACAACTGATTTCTCCTATCTCTCTACAGAAATTCCATGGTATAAGAGAAGAGGCCTAGCCTTGAGCCAGACCCAGCTTTATAAAAAACATATTGTAGGACCAGAGGATGTTATGGATCAAAGCATTAATATGTAAATAAAAGAGGCCACCATGCAAGGAAGGAACTAAGCAAAAACTATGCACTTAACTATGCAACTTTTGAAAGAACATTTCTAATCCATCACTGGAACACAGAAGCTACAAATAGTTACTGAGTGTCTGCATCCACAAAGCACTAAGCTAGGGACTGGCCTAGGAAGCTGCTAAATATTTAAAGCTGGACTTTGGAGAATGAGGAGGAGTGGCCTACCAGGCTGGGTGATATGGCAGACTACGGAGGTTCTAACAAAAATGTTTTTAAATGCATAGATGAGCTCCCAAGAAAGAAAGTGAAATTCTCTTTCCCAAAATGTAGAGGAAAGTTTAAAACCAACCAACCAACGAGAAAACACATGAGCTGACATTGTATCTCTCTAGGGGAAAGGTTGGAAGACGGAGCACTCCATGACATGGTGATCTGGGACAGTGCTTCTCAAACTCTAATGTGCACATGAATCACCTGGGATCTTGTTAAGATGAAAAGTCTGATTCTATAAGTCTGGGTAGGACTGAGATTCCGCATTTCTAGCAATCTCCAAGATGATGCTGATGCTGCTGGTTCAAGGACCACATTTGGGATCTTAGCAGCATTGGGTTCTAAAGTAAATACTTAGCCTGCATATTAGACCTCAACGAGGCTTTGAGCCTGATAGAAATATGGAGCTGGGAACTGAAATTCCTGCATTAAGCTGGGGCCCTAATAGAACTCCTTGCTCAGGTAAAAGACTAGAAAAATCCACCCATCTGTACCAAGATATTACAAGAAAGTTTTTCTGTTTCTGGCTGGACTCCGGATGAGGAAATAAAGTCTCCCCAGGAAGGCAGGAACTCTAGGCCTATATCCTGCGTGGATGAGAGATGCAAATTTACCTGTGTGGTCTAGAAAACCCTAAGTTCAGAATTAATGGAAAAATCTGGCCCTGGGCCAGTGATACCCATAGAATCCTTGGCAGAAACAGAGGCAACCATTAGAAGGACACTCTCAAATCCATGCCATAAAAGATTTTCACACACTCACACAATCTTGTTAGTGCCATTGAGTCACTAGTGACTCCTAGCCACCCTGTGTACAGCAGAGCAGAACCCTGCGTGGTCTTTTTGCACCATCCTCTCACCTTCTGGAGCTATATCAGACAATGCTCCGCTGCTATTCACAGGGTTTTCATGGCCAATTTTTTCGGAAGTGGGTGACCAGGTCCTTCTTCCTAGTCTGTCTTAATCTGGAAGCTCTGCTGAAACCTGTCCACCATGGGTGACTCTGCTGGTATTTGAAATATCAGTGGCATGGCTTTCTGCATCACAGCAGCACACAGCCACCACAGTATGACAACCGACAGACGCGTAGTGTTGTGGGTACCTGATCGGAAATGAACCCAGGCTGCTGTGGTGAGAGCGCCGAATCTTAACCACTAGACCACCAGGGCTGGCCACACAATCTCTATTAGAGCACAAATGAAAAATGACAAAATGCATAAGGAAACAATCCACCATTTGCAAGAATGAGAAGACAAAATAAAATAGAGAAATAGACTTGATAGACTAGAACAGCAATCTGAAAAAAAAATAAAAGAAATACATTTGAAATGATTCAAAGCATACCCCCCAAAATGCTAAACTCCAAGGAAAGAACAAGGCACTATGGAAAAAGAAAAAAAGATTTGGAACAATTTTTCTAAAAACAAATGTCGTCCTTAAGATTAAAACTCAATGTACAGTTTAACTGCAGATTGGCAAAACTGAAGAGAGAATATGTGAATTGCAAAACAGGTCATTGTAATTTGTAATTGTGAAGTAGATATACACAGATCACCCATTATGAAGCCAGAGATATCAAGAGATAGAAAACATTAAAGATCATTAAGAGAAATAGAAGATAGAAAAGAAGGACCAACATTTAATTGAAGTTTAAGTCTTAGGAGAATGAGTAAGAATTCATATGGAGACATCAGTCCCAGTCAGGACAGAGAAAAATCAATCTGTATCAACATGACCTGTGGTGAAGCCACAGAACACACACACACACAATTTTAAAAAAACTTAAAAGTGGCCAAAGGAAAAGGTGAGAAAGAGAGAAAAAGAAAAAACAGAGAAAGAGAGAGGCGGAAGAGAAGAGAAAGAAAAAATTATATAAAGGACAACAATTAGCCTGACAAAAGGCCTCTCAACACATGCAATAGACACTAGAAGACAATAGAATAATATTTCCAAGTGTTGAAGGAAAATAATCTTAATCTAGAATCTACACAGGGCCAAACTATTAAACAAAAGTAGAGATGAAATAAAGATATACTCAGACACAGACTGAGAGAATATACTACTCAGAGACCTTCAATGAAAAGGGTGTACTTTAAGAAGGAAATTGAACCCAAATGGAAGAAGCATTGAGGTCCGAATCCATGACAACCATAGGTGGACAAGATAGGGTAAGGGGACTTGGCGGGATTTCTGGTGAAAGAAATTGTTGAAATGCACCCACTTTGTCCTTCAAGGAGCTCTGTGCTGAGACAGTGGGGTGTCTGCCTGGTGACAGCAGACAGTTCCTTTGGTGACTAAGTGTGAGATAAAGATATAAAGGCAGAAGCTCTCTCCCCTTACTCTGCTGCATTTTTTTAATAGTACTTTTCACTACCTGACATTACACACTTGTTGATTTGTTTCTTGACTTTCTCTCCTATTACAATTGAAGTCCCACGAGGGCAGAGACTTTCTGTGTTCCCCAGCCTGACACACAGTTGGTGCTCATGTGTTATTGAACACGAGACGGGAAACGGGTTGTGCAGAAAGCCTTCAAGCGTGTGGAGTTTAGACTTCCTTCTCTGGGGAACAGGTGGTATGGGGTAGAGATTACCACGTGTGAGTGTCTACCAGGTCCTGGGCTATCCACAACTCATGTTATCTCATTTTACATGGGCTGTGGAATAACAAAAGCCATGTGCTAGTGAGCAAAATGACTTGGTCTTTTAATCTGATTTAAAATACAAGCTGAGCATTTTTCCTCTCAATTTACTGCCTGTTTCCAAGGGCGATGAAGACTATGATCTGTCCAGTGTAATATCGTGTGTCCATCTGAGGCAGTGGAGGTAAGATCCTGCTCTGTATTCTCGGGTAGAGCTTTCACACTCTGAACATATCCACATTCGATATCACTTGACCCAGTAATTCCAGTTTTCTAACACCTACCTGTGTAGACCCCAGGCTACAGGAACCCTGAAATTCCGGTTCTAACAATGAATCACTGAAAATCAGAGGGCCCCATCTTGAGCTCACAGCCAGCCCCACCCCCTTGTCAACAGGCTCCTCCATCCTCTGTGTTCTCGGCTGCGCCAGGAAGACACCCTCCTTGGGCCCCCAGAGGCTCACTGTCTGCTGTAGAGATGTCAAAGCCAGAGACGCTGCAGTTCTGACCATCAGCACCCACCCTCCCCCTACCAACAAGACGCACACTGACCAGAACGGTTCTTCTAACAAATGGTGTCAGACACTGTGTCCTCACTCAAAGTCCTGATGGCGTGAAGGTGACCCTGTAAACATAGAACAGAGGGAAAAGAGCAAGAACAGTTTCCCTTCCTCACCTACAGCCAACACAAAAATGGAGAAGACCTTTTGGAGAATAGGCTTTAGTAGCCAGTCAGCCATGCAGAGAAGTCACTACTTACACATCTATAGGATGAAGAAACAATCAGAAATCATCCTGACTGAGCAGCACGTGAAGCATGGCCCCACGCCCCTGCCCCGATACACATGTTCTTGCCTTTTCTGATGGAATCCCATTTGCGGTCCATTGCATGCCTTTCTCAGTACCTGCAATCTCACCTTCTCCACTCGCTTCCTTCCTGGGGTTGACACAAGCTCAAAACCACACAAACAAACACACAGAATCTTCCTCTCATCTTCTCTTTACCATCTTCTTTGTCTGCTTTCTTATTCTCCCTAAATCCCTGCCAAAATGCCCTCTGCTTCTAAACATCTGAATTGCTCTCCTGACAGTCTCCGGTTGCAGCCCAGTCATCTTATCTAATGGCCTTTTCTTAGTTCTTTTAATGTAGCTGTTTGTAAGGCTTTTCTCCCAGATAGTAAGCTTCCTAAGTACAAGGAGCACATGTTGGTCTTCCTTGGTAATCCAAAGCTTTATACATAGTAGGTGCTCAATAATTGTTAGAAGGAAGGGAGGGAGAGAAAGAGGGACTGGTTTGGGAAATGATGTCATTGCATATAGTAACCTTCAAAGGAGCAAATCTCGGGGCCGCCCAGTGGCGCAGCAGTTTAGTCTGCTCTTGGCAGCCCGGGGTTTGCAGGTTCGGATCCCGGGTGCCCGCTGATGCACTGCTCATCAGCCAGGCCGTGGCGGCGTCCCATATAAAGTAGAGGAAGATGGGCACGGATGTTAGCCCAGGGCCAGTATTCCTCGGCAAAAAGAGGAAGATTGGCGACAGATGTTAGCTCAGTGCTGGTCTTCCTCACAAAAAAAAAAAAGAAAAGATACTTATTAAAAATTAAAAAAAAGGAGCAAATCTCTGACCCCATGGACCTTGGAGAACTTTTAAAGGATCTGATTTCAGACCCACTCTGAGGATGTGAAAGCAATGTGGTTTCAGGTTCTGTTATCTCATCACTCCTAGGTTGATTCAGCTGGCTGAAGAGCAAGTGTCCTCTTTCCTCTCTCACTAAGTGTATTTGTATAAGAGGTCCTGCTGTCACTCTAGGCCACCTCTTCTTGTCTGTAATTCACCAGCCCTGTAACACAGGTCATAGCAGATTCTACCATATTCGGAGAAGAAAGGAAATGTTAGCTTGAACGTTCTTCCATATTCTCAAGAAAGTGAGAAATTGGCAAGCACCAAATGTTTTCTCAGCATTGAGGGGAGTGTATGGGAAAAAGTAGGTAGAAGACACAAACGCTCTGGTTTTGACAAGAGTAAAACCACAAAATAATTTATGAACCACACAGACAGCTGTCGATCAGCACAGTAATTACTGTAGACGGGAGAGAGCATGGTTGGTAGGAGAGCTTCATGGTGGGGGTGGGGTTGGAAACTTGTCCTTGTGCAATGTGGACATGGTAGCAACTTCCTGAGAACTTTGGGTCTCAGGTTTGTGGCACTACATAAAGCCTCTAGCCAAACTTCTCCAGGGATACTTTAGAAGGCCCTGAATGAGGGAGGATGTGATGAAGCTACAGACACTTCCCATTTCCCTTCAAAGGGTCCAGGATAGGGATGAAGTCGGGGGAAGGGGCACCTACCATGCTGTTAAATGAAGAAGGGGGGCCCTAAGTTTGATCCCCTCTGGAGGATCTGCACACAGGAGACAAAGCATGAGTGTGGCCTGTGCTAAGAACTGAGTCCTTCCTGAACCCAGCCAACCTGTTTTCAGTGACAGTTTCCATTTAAAAGGGAACTCCCATGAAAGTGGCATTGGTGCCCGTCCCGTGCCTGCAACCTGGAGTGGAGTTGACACACACTGAAAAGGGGCTGACATGTATGATGCCTCTGGCGATAGCAGTGGTTATATTTAGTCCTGAGCTCAAGTTAAACATGGGGCCGCCTGAAATATGCATGAAGAGAGCACCAAGAACAAACACAAGTACAGGGCCAGTAAAAATAAAAGAGCAAAGTACAAGACTCCAAAGAATAAATATGCACAGGCTCCGGCCCCAAGATATGACTGGGGCAGGTGGAGCTAGTCGCCGCAGCCAGGTTGGCAGAAGTGGGGTCAACTGCACAGGGGTTTTTCCCATTGTTAAATGCTCATAGCGACTACAGTGAATCATCCAAAACATGCCTTCATTAACCATCTGCTCTCCAGCTGCTTGCTTATTGACAGCAGCCCTTGCTTAAGAAAAGGCCGTGAAACCTTGGAGAAGTCACAGTTTCCCTGGGCCCCATATTCTTCATCTATAAAATGAGGGGATTGAGCCACATAATATCCAAATTCCTCTCTGGCTTTAGGAGTTTTCCAACTCACCTTACTGCCTGGGAAGACTAAAAGACACCTTCTTTGTTTTCAAAACACTGTTGACATAGTGACCCAACTATTATCTTTATTATATCCTCTAAAGATCAACTGAGCAAAGAACACATTTTATTTTTTTCTGAGCTAGAGTTGATTCGCTTTAAAGTTTAACAGCTAAACTACTAAAGGAAAATATTACATTGTCTAGCAGCACCACACTGGGCTGGCAGCCCACACAGCACCTTTGAGCAAACCAGAAAAAGCAGCCCCCTCCAGGTAGGTTTTGAGGGCCCTCGTGTGGTGAGGGGAGCTCAGGTTGCATTTCCCCACCCCCACCCCACCCCTCACCCCACAGCTGGCACTTCTGTCCAGGGCAGAACCTGCATGATCTTCTGCAGCAATGGACAGTTGGCTGCACATAACCTGTAAAAGTCAGGAAGGTTTATGTCCTTGATTCCTGAGCCTTCACCCTCCTGACATGGTATCATCTGCATCTCCACCCTAGGACTCTTCTGCTTTTTTCTTCATGTACGAAGCTTTCTCTCTGATGTATGTATTTAGTGTGGTAACACACAAATTCACAAAACTGCAGTTTCTTATTCACTACTTAGGGAGGGACAGAGTTTATCTGTGCAAAATGCTTGACCCGTAGTAGGTATTCAATAAATATTGTTGAATGAATGAATGAGAAACACTCTTACAGTGATTCTGAATTGTTTTAGCATCATGGATTTCTCTGAAATCTGATGGAAGCCAAGCACATTTTCCCACCAAAATGCACATGTTCAAACATGCAAAATTTTGCATGCGGTTTGGAAGGGATTGCCAACCTCCAGCAGGAAGGGCTTTAGATTTTAAGCCAGGATGAAAAAGTGTGAGCCTTTTAAAAAAAGTGAAGTGGAAAAAGGAACTAGGAACTAACACTCGCCAAGAACCTAAGGCTTCGGCTTGTAATCTTCTTTAATCCTCAAAGCCACCCTTTAAAATAGACATTACTATCTCCATTCCACAGATGAGGAAAATAAAGTGTAAATAGATTTTCCACTGCAAAATATCAGACAGAGTAGTCAAGCCAAGTCTCTTTTACTCCCAAATTCGTGTTCGTTCTGCTGTATCATTCTGCCTCCAAATGTTACAGATTCTCGGGATTCCTCATACAGTCAATTCCCATTGATTGAGTTTTGATGGATGAGGCCCTCTAAAGAACTATGATCTAAACCTAGTAAAAAAGAAATCCATTTAAAATGTAGTCATATATTTGGATTAGACAATTTTATAGATGATTTCTATAGAGTTCTAGAGAAATCTATAAAATCATTTCTAAATGTAATTTGTACATAATATTTTGCTTAAATTCTTAGATTAACAGTTAAAACAAAATGAAATCAACATCTCAACTAAACAGAATCCCCTTCGTGAGTACAGAATGTTGTACTGTCACCCTCTAGCCCTGCCCCCGCTCCCCCCCCCCCACCCCCCGCCAGCCTGAGAAGAACCAAAGCACAAGTGTCTTGACTTTAGCATCCGCTGGCTCAGTCTTACTCACACTGTGGTTATGAATATAAACTTTGGGGTCAGAAAGGCCCAGGTTTGAGTTCTGGCTTCCTTGTTAGTAGATAACGGACCTTGGGCAAGTTACTTAATTTCAAAAAGTCTCAGTTGTCTCATCTATAAATGAGGATAATCATAGGGTCTACCTCAAAGGATTTGTTGGAGGGATTAAGGAATAAGGCATGTAAAATTCTTAGCACAATGCCTGGCATGTGGGAAACATCATAAATGTTAGCAATTATTTTTCTTCTTCTCTATCTTTGTCTATGTCTACATTATTCTACAATGAGCTGACATGAACAGAATGATGGCCCTGAAGTCCAATAGACCTGGCAGTTCATTAGAAAATTAAACATAAGTTTACCGTACAATGGTGAAATTCTGCTCCTAGTTGTCTAGCCAAAAGAAATGAAAATGTATGTACACATAAATACTTGGAGGCAAAGGTTCATAGCAACATTATTATAATAACCCAATAGTGGAAACAACCCAAAGGTCCATCAACAGGTCGATGGATAAACAAAGTGATACATCATACCGTGGAATACTAGTCAGCAGTTTTTACTGCTTTTTAGTGGGAGCTATTGATACACGTTATAATAAGGAGGAATCTCATAATAAATATGCTGAGTGAAAGAAGTCACACACAAAAGAGTATATACTATATGGTTACTTATATAAAATTCTAGAAAATTCAAATTAATCAGTAGTGTTACAGATCAGTTGTTGCTTGGGGCAGGGAGTAAGGGAAGGAGGAAGCACAAGAAAACTTCGGGGGATCTGAATATGCTCACTATATTGTGATGACAGTTTTATGGGTATATACATATGTCAAAACTTATCAAATTGTATATATTAAATATGTGCAGCCTGTTGTATGTCAATTATGCCACAATAAAGCTGTTCAAAAAATGTTTTTAAAACCCTCTACAATGGCTCTCATTGCTTTTAGAATAAAATCCACATCTTTGTGATATATTATGTATTGATTATTTCTCTTTTTTCTTCCTTTCTTTTTTGAAATCTCACTTCTGTTCTACTAAATGGTAAATTCCTTCTGGGGAGAGGCCACATTTGTTTGGTTCACCGTTGGATCCCGGTACCCAACACAGCGCCTGGTACAAACGCAAATTGTTAACAAATGAATAAGACATAGAAAATTGTTAAAGGCCAGAGAGTAAAATGGAAAACACATACTATACTGTATTATACCACACCAGACAAGGGAGAAAGAGCAGTGGAATTGAATTGTCACAAAAGGCTTCATGGGGAGGTAAAGCACAAAGTGTCCTCAAGGGTGGTGAGGGTGTAAATAGGAAGAGAGAAAAAAAGGGGCCTCCAGAGGGAGCAACAGCTGGAGCAAAGGCAAGATGTGGTGGGGCCATGAGTTTGTTCAGGTCTTAGGCAGGAAAAGTAGGCTCGTCTAGATTGTGAAGAGCCTTAATTCCCATCGCAAAGGCAGTATTTAGGACACGCAGGATGGACTGGTGAGACTGAAGGGGAGAATGCTAGTGAGGAAGTCAGATGGCAATAGAATGGCAATAGAAGGGAAGTGACAGACATTTCAAGGACAAAATTGACAGAACTTTGGATTCACTTAGGACTCTTCTCACAGGCTTCCTGAAAGGTACCATCAAAGTCAAGCTGCTGGACCAACTTCCTAGGCCAGCCCCAGGCCACCACACCTCCCTCCTCATCCCCCTCACGGTAGCACCTTACACAACCCACAAGTGATATTGTCCAAGAGCCTCCACATGTGCTTCTCCTGGGATTACCCCCATGGAAGAAGAGGGCAATTGCCTCGGGGTGCTTGGCCCTGGTTTGGGGCTTCAGAAAAGGCTAATCCCTTAAGAAAAGAACCAAGTGTGACTGTCTTTAGGCAGCTTGTTGGCACGCCTCACTTTCTCCATCCTCTAAGGCCCTGTGAGCTGGGGCTGGACTTGGAATCCAGCATCTCTTTTTAAACTCAGCAGGAAGCAGTTAAAGGGCCTGGCTTTGTGAAGGGAGAAGAGAGGAATCAAAGCAACTGAAAAGGTACTGTTTACCTTTCATTCAATGCTAAAGCCAAATAGAATGTGTTTGCTCTCTGCTGAATGCCGAGGAATGGAGGAATGGAGAGTTTGTATTTGAACCTCATGAATGGGACAGAGTAAATGTCCTCTCCGCCTCAGGTCCACAGCAGGACATTTAGATAGTGCTTGAAGTAGTGCTTTACCAAGTACTTTCACAGGCATTATCTCATTTGATCCCCAGGTCAACCCCATGATGAAAGTGGGGATACTATGGTTTCCGTATCATGGATGACCCACTGCCCTGGAGCTGGGAGGCAGGGGCTCAATAGATGTTTTCTTAATAAGGTTACTGAGGCTAAGTGACTTGCCCAGGGTCACAGAGCTGGGTCAATCAGTGTTCTCCTCCTGCCCCCTTTAGATGATCCTTAAACACAGAGCAAAGCTCCACTATAAACAGCTATTCCATGGATTTGGGTATCCCTTGGTCACAGGCCCTGTATTTGCAATGCTGTCACTCCTTGCCATCACACAGGAAGATAATAAATAATGAGAGGTACCAATTATTGAACACTCGTAATGTGCCAGGCGCTTTCATTCAGCATCTCACTTAATCTTCACGACAACCCTAAGGAGTAGGTTATATTATCTTCTTCTTGCCAATGATGAATGTAAGGCTTAGCAAGGTGGATTAACTTTCCCAGAGTCACTAGCTGTTCCAAGAGCTAGTAAGAAAGATTCAAAATTCAAACCAGACCTTCTGGCTCTATGTCCTGTTCTCTTTCCATATGCCACAATGGCTTTTAATCTGGAAATTATCTTAGGGCCCATCCTTTCATCCATCACACCATTCCAGGTGCCCCACCCCACCCTCATAATACATATACACACCAGGGGATTAGAAGTGTTTTAAAACAGGAAAAAATCTCCCCAACCTTAATACCTGGTTGAGTCTTTAAATTTAGCAAAGTACTTCAGGGTTTCCTGTCTTCCTGTCCGATTGCCATTGTTAAACATTAGGGAAGGGCCAGTCTCATATGAGGTGAAATAGCTAGGAATCCCAAAAGCAATGAACCCCAACAGGAACTCACATTGTAAAACAGACCAAATAATGAGAAACACATTTATGTTCCCCAACCAGCACAAACAGAAAAGAGAGAAGGAGATGTGTTCTTTGTTCTGAGCAGCTGGGTTGCTGGAAACTCATCATCCATTAAAACACTGAACAGAAAGAGCAAGCAAAGACAAGCTGTCCCTCGTGTTCAGAGCAAACAGGTAGGGCAGATGGTTGGGGTTTTTTTGCCTCATCAAAGAGGTTCACAGACTGAAGAGTCTGAGAGACTCAGTGCTTATCAGTGACTGCGGAGAGAGGGATTGCTGGGCAAAAAAGTATCACTCCTTAGCTCTTGTAGAGAGGCCTCTGGGATGTTGCCTAACTCAGCACTGAGAATGGGGGTGAGATCTTCCGCCACTGGAAACTCCGCTGGCTGCCTGGACTCCTTATGAGAGTTCGCCATGATCCTCGAGGTCCATAATGTAATCAGCTATATTTTAGGAATTGAAGCTCGTCAAGAAACACCCCAGCTAATTTGTCCATTTTCTTCCTCAATGCCTTGTCCACTGTTTGTTTGTAATATTCTCTGGCAAAGCTTTCAAATTGCTAATAATTGCTACTGTCATTATCATTATTAAATAATTAATTTATAACAAGTATTAATAACTGTTGAAGCTAACTGATGGGTATGTGGGGTACCATAATTTTCAAAAGGCATTTTTTTCTGCATTCGAATGATAAATAATGTTCAAAACGCATTAGCATCTTCCCTTAAAACTCAGAGAAAAATATCTGTCTTTGAAAAAATAATTATTTTTAAAGTCTTAAGCTGTTTAACAAACATTATTTATGTGGATGCTGTGCCTTTTTGTTTTGTAGTCGGCGTCCTTATATCTGTAGCTGACACTCAGCAAATGTCTTCTGGTAGATTAAGCTCTCTGGAACACTGAAGGACTTATGTTCTGTTTGCTTACATGTGTGCTTTGCTCTCTTGGACAGATGTGGTAGTTTCCTGACCCCTGGTGAGAGGTTAACCCAGACCTGTTCTCTGAAGAATTGGTACCGGGAAACTGGTTGTAGCCACTCAGTACCCATCAGTTTCTCCATGACAACTGCAAAGAATAGATGAGATAGGGATCTTCAGAACTCACAGGGCAACGTCACCAGGCTTCCGTTGTTAAACATGCAGTGGTCCATCGTACTCATTGCTGAGATGAGGCAAAAAAGTAAAGTAGCACGAATGCCATTTTATCAGAATCCACAAGGCTCTAGAAGTTTTCAAGTTCTAGATAAACCAATCCTATTATGTACGAGACCCAGGTCATGAGCGTCTGCTCTGACAACACACAATTGCCCAAGCTGAAACCGAACTAGTGTGGAATAAGTTTCTAAACCAAAATGAAGAAGTAAATGATGCTATTGACCCTAAAAAACAGAAGAAATTCTGTGAAATCTGAAACCACATTTTGTAGGTTTTTCAATTGGCCCATAGGCTAGTTGCATGCATATGTAGCTATTATTATTGCCACAAAAAAAAATACTGCTGTATGAAACATCATTCTACCATCAAATCCAGAGGCAGTGACACAAGTGTATGTAACACATAACTGTGGTAATCAGCAGCATACACACATTTTTCACAGTAACGCTGTGGGATTCGAGTAAGACTCCATCATGAGATCAGTGTCCAGAGCAGGCCAAAGTGGCCTTCACTGTGCTTATCTCCCCTCAAAAAATATTATACATACACCCCTGTATGCACATATCTGTGTGTATATTTGTTACAGGTTGAATTGTGTCCCCTAATAATTCATATGTTGAACTCCTAATCCCCCAGTACCTCAGAATGTGACCTTATTTGGAAATAGGGTTCTTGCAGATGTAATTAAGATGAGGTCATGCTGGAATAGGGTGGGACCCTAATCCAATATGACTGGTGTCCTCATAAAAAGGAGAAATTTGGAAACAGATATACAAATAGGGAAAACATCATGTGAACATGAAGGAAGAGATTGGGGTGGTGCATCAACAAGCCTAAGAATGTCAAAGAGTGCCAGCAAACCACCAGAAGCTAGGAGAAAGGCCTGGAACAGGTGCCCCCTCATAGCACTCAGAAGGAACCAACCCTGCTGACACCTTGAACTTGGACTTCTATCCTCCAGAACTGTAAGAAAATAAATTTCTGTTGTTTAAGCCACCCAGTTTACCTTGTTACGGTAGCCCTAGAAAACTAATACAAAATACGTCTATAAATATATAAATCAGCAGGTCTCAAGAACTCAAAATTTGAGGAAGTAAACATTTAAATCTAGTTCTAGTGGCAGACAACTGCCCACAGCCCTGGTTCCTTATTGCTCCTAGCACTACCAGCTCACATCTGTCACATTTATCCTAATAAGTTGATAAGTGTGGGAAGCACTAAAGGAAAAAATTGCTCCTTTGGTGCCAAGTAATCTTCAGTTAAGTCTCATATCTGTTTGTCCACGGCAAGAGCAAATCTTAGTTCAAGTAACTACTAACATCATCACTTACTTGACCAGTTTGACCAGTTTGTGGATATACTGTAAATAGGATATTTGCTTGTTCCAGCCCAGACTCAGGTGAACCTGACCACTGGCCGTAGGTACAATGGTGTAGACAGGGAGATTCTGAACAGAATGAGAAGCCTATACTCTTCCAACTCCTCTCCAATAAGAGTTTTCACAGCACCATGGGAATCTCATCATCCGAACACACACACACACACACACACACAGACTTCAACAGAAGTTCAGAAAGCTCTTTCCAACATCAGAAATTAACCCTTTTTTTTTACTGGGTCCTTTTAAGGATATTTAGAAATGCCTGTCTCTTTAAAACTTGTGTGTGGACTTTAAAATACCATTGTAAATCCGGAAGTTTGCTTTTGACTCTCAAATGTACATTTAACATTATGGGGAACTTGGAGAATTTGTTCCTAAGCACTGTCATATACAAACCAGACAAATATTTTCCCTTGGGATTCTTTTGAAAACTCTCATAACATTAGACCTTGACCTAAGAATCAGTGTCAAATTTATTTTCCCTGATGGATTCATTTATAGAAAGGCACAATTCCAACTTCGGCATTTGGCACTCAAATGAAAAATTAGAGGAACTTTTCTATTTGAACACAAGACCACCAAGTAATAGCAAGAACTCTGACTTTCTCGAGGTGGTGTTTTCTAACTTTCTTGTGTGTGTTGATTTAGTGGGATAATGGAGAAGGCCTGGTGGGGAGATAAAACTCATTTTCTGGGTATTCTAGAACAAAAGCATACTGGCTTGCATTTGGCTTGCAGGGTTATTTTAAATTTACAAATGAAGAGAATAGGGGAACATATAAGCATAAATATAAAAATTCTTGATTTTTGAAAAAATTGATTATTTAAAGATTATTTGTGCTCTTTGCTGAATCCTGAACTTGAATGCAATCTTTAGGTCCCTAAATGCTGAGTATTAGAAAGCAAAATTATATGTTATTAATAAAGTTAGAAAACACAGAAAATAAAAATCATCCTTAATTTCACTACTCAGAAACAGCATGGAATATTTCTTTTTTATATTACTGTCATCTCAACCTTCTCAAATTGCAATTATACTGAAAAGTTAGGGGTGTTTTTATTTGTGTCTTTCTTCCACTTACCATTACTTTGGAATTATTTTCTTATTTCACTTTCTCATTGTCTTTCCTAAAGCACACTCTATAAGTGATGACAGCAGTCGTGTCGACAGAGAAGGACTAGTTCCTTCTTCTTCTCTTTCGTACTATTTAAACTTTTAAACAATGTACATGTGTATCTTTTCAATTTAGAAAATGAATATGTCTAAAACATTGCCTTCATTGGTTGTGTTCTTCCATCATATGGATGTACTTAAACATATTTAGATATTTCCCATCCTCAGTCATGTTCATTTTTCCTATATTTTACTATAACATATAATGCTACAAGTGAGTACCCTTAACATATGCTCATCTGCATCACTGATATTTCCTTTGGCTGGATTCCTAGAACTAAAATTATTGGACCAACAAATGGAAACTTTTAAAGGCTTTTACATATTCAGGCAAATTGTTTTCTAAAAGGGCACCAGTGTGCCCACCCAGCAGCAAAACACACTTGAGCACACCTCACCTGTCTTCTCATTGCTCCACTACCCACCTTTCCTCTCTTTCAAAATATAAGGAGGAAGATGAGGCCGTAGAGTTTCTGGATAGTTGGGTCAGGCAAGTATCCTGGGTCCTTGGATTAGGTTTGCTTACAAAGAGAAGACAGGATTTTCATTACCCACTCTTTCGTGTTGCACACACACACACGTGTGGATGGGAAATGTGATATAGAGTGAGACCGATGTCAATTCAAAAAAAAAAATGCAAGTTGTGACCTCATCTTGCTGCCAGTCATCCTTTATTTGAAAGTAGCACACCCTTTTTTTCCATCAGCCTCGTCAGGAGACATTCCCACGGGTAACTTCAGGGAATTTCTCTTATTGCTCACATTCACATCATCCTTCTCTGGATCTTATTTGCATTCCCACCAGCAAAACGCACCTGAACCTGAATCTCACCACACTTCTTATTTCTTCACCGAAAAGCTAAGTGGACTCTCCTACCTAATCCCCCTATTCTTCCTAATGGTGCAAAACAAACAACAAAAACCCAGGGGATTGCTTTGGCTACCCAAACCTGGTCATTCTGTGCTGCTAGTGAAGATGAGGTGGGAGAACAACCAGGGATTCAATGATGGGGGATCTTGATAGGACTTAAGATAGTGACTAGGAGAAGAAAAAAATCTGATCTTCCCAGAGCTCTGAAAGTAGAACAAAGAGTCCTCACCCACAGTCAGTGGGGATCCCCTATGTCTCCTCCTCACAGGGTAATGTGAGCACTTTTTCACTTTGCATTTTGCCACACCTGGAGAACCCTAGTGATCCACCAATGGTCCATAGAGCATACTTTACAAACCTTGCATCATCCAAGTCTTCCTCAGAAAAGAAAGATGAAGCTCAAGTTCCCCTGTGGAATAAGACCCAGGCTCCGTGCTTGTGGCCACTGTGGTCCAGAAGGTGAGAATAATCTGGAATACCCCCAGAACAACTCTACTCTCTTCCCTTAGGTTTTATAGGCGGCAAAGGAGCACAGGTCAGAGAAACTCAGTGGAGGGGAAAAATGAGAATGAGGTAGGAACTGTATTATTCCCATTGTACATGGGAGGAAACTGAGACTCATTGATGCTAAATGACTTGCCGAATATCACGCAGTTGGGAAGTGGTTGAGCTGCAGTTCAATCCTAAGTCTGGCTAATTCTGAAGTCTAGGCCACTCCACTCCACTCCACGTGCTGACCCTGTGGACTAGGAATTAACGTAGTTTTGCACATTAGGGTAGAGGACAGAAGGAACATCTGTTAACTCACCTGCATAACCTGGCGAGGAAATGGGCTCAGTCTGCTTTGGGGAAATGCTTACCCTCACACATCCCCAACAAAGCACTCTAGCACACTAAGATCCAAAGGGAATCGTGTAAATGTGAGCAATGAGACAGATTCCCTGAATTTACCCGTGGGAATGTCTCCTGGCTCAGTTGGTAGAAAAGAAGGGATGCTACTTTCAAATGAAGGGTGACAGGCAGCAAGAGGAGACCACAACTTCCATTTGTTGATTGGCATTGGTCCCACTCTGCATCCTCTCGCCCACCACCTACAAATGTGTGTATGTGCAACAAAAAGAGAGAGATTCAGTGTTGATCTCCCAGCAGTTTACACAGACGTCTGCTTTCATCACATGTCAAATTTCCTTTCCACATCAGCTGTGGTTTGCTCGTCCCCACTACTGATCCCTTTCCTCTTTCACTCTTCATAAAAAGGATGTCAAGAGCTTTAGCGGAATGGGCACAATTGGGCTAATGGGATACCATAAATGCAACTTCAGCAAAATTAATTAGTTCAATGTTCAATAATAATTGAAGTGGGAAATTAAGTCATTGAATGGCTAATTTGGCCTGAATTATTCAGATAACACTTTGTTCCATTTTACTTACAGAGGCTCAGACATAGAACAAATGCATGCACTGGGATAAATGCAGAGAAGAGAAGGTGTCCCCTGAAATGAGCTCTGCTTTTACAGGGTCAGAAAACCTCCTCTGAGTACTGACCCCACCCTGCTGAGCTCACAGCCTGACCCCAGGAGAGCCAGGCGTCACAACAGTTGCATAAGTAATCTCTCAAGAGAACACATACCATGGAGTGAGTCAGAAATATACCTCTGCGTACCTGCGGAAGTACGAGCCATTCTTCCCAAGTCTGCCAGGAATAGGGTGACCAGCTTGTCCCAGTCTGCCTGGGCTTTTCCCAGGTGAGTACTGAAAGTCTCGCATCCTGAGAAATCTCTCAGTCCCAGGCAAACTGGGCTGGTTGGTCATCCTAGCCAGGAAATGAGTGAGGAACAAGGGATCCTCCGGTGTCATACCTGCCTCTTTCTCTCAACAAAAGTAGGGCAACCTGTAACCCTTGTGGGCCTGCTGCCCCCGTCTAGCTGCATGAGGAGAGCATTTTTATCAACTGGGGCAGAGGGCAAGGTGTCTAAAGTTATCCATTTAAATTTTGTGTCACTTCTCAGAACTGAGATGTGTGTATGTACGTGCATGTGCGCATTAACATACATGCACAAATAATACATCATCACTGTAGAAAATTAGAAATAAAGATAAGAAGGAGATCAAAAGTATTCATAATCCTACTACACAGCAGTAACCATTTCAAGAATTTTCATGTGTGCCCTTGTAGATTTTAAAGCAGGCATATAGATAGGTATAAATAATAGTAAGTCCATTCCAAAAAATATAACAAAAAATGACGCTTTGAGGCTGTTGCTCACTCAACACTATGAGTGTTTGTCCATGGCAGTAAGTATAATTCTACATCATTTTAAATGGCCACATAATATTTCATAATATGTATATACCACAGATGACTCAACCAAATTGATTAGGTAGGACATTTTGGCTGCTTTCAATTTTTCACTGTTATAAACAGTGCTGAAACCAACATGCTTGTTGCTATATCATTGAACACATCCTTTCTTATTTTCTTCGAATAAATTCTTAGAAGTGGATTGCTGGGTGAAAGAGATTGCATTGTTTTTCAGTCTTCTGATATACATTATAAACATGCCTTCCGAAAAGTTATCATACTAGCAGTGTGTAAGAATGGCTATTTCCTTCTTTCCTGAAGAGCCTCGGTTTGAGTACCGCATGGTCTCTAAGAGGTATCTTAGAAGCTATAAGCAGTGCAAGAAGAATTAGACCATTTGCAAAGCAATTATTGCATTTTTAGAATTAGAAAGAATCTTACAGATCATCTGGCCCCACTCCATCATTTTCCAGGTGAGAAAACTGACCATCATGGAGGAAAAACACTTGCCCGGGATCAATGGTACCTAGTAAACAGGCTCCTGGGCGTTACCCTGGGTTCACTTAGTGAGGGACTAGAAAGTGGGTGGAGCCCTCACTGTGTGGCTGCCTCTTCTGTAAGTAGCAGGATCAGAGCAGAGTGGAATGAAGCATGACCAAGCAACAGTTGCCCATACTTGGTTCTGAAGGATTCAGTTGCTTTATATCCATCTCAGATAATTTACCCCAGCCACTCTCTCGCCCTCTGAACTCACTTTGTAAATCCACTGTCCCTATTTTTTAGTATTTGTGAAAAATGCCCCAACAACACAGATAAACAAATTTGGATTTGGAAGAGGGCTGGAGTTATTTCTCTAATATTAAGAAAAGGATTAGGCTTTTCCTGTGATTGCTCTTGGTTTCTTGAGAGATTATTTGTCTTCTGAATACACACACACACTCTTTTTTTTAAGTATTTTGATCAAACAAGATTCTGTTAAATCTAAGTCCTCAGCAGCAAAGATTGCCATTGATAGAAATAGCCAGCTATTCTGCATTCCACAGACCTCAGCTAAATGGTAGAAGACTACTCTTTCATGAAAACCAATCCCAACAGTTATACTTTGTTATAAATTAGTGTCAGGCATTCCTGTTCAACTCGTATGGACGCATCCTCCAACTTTTAGTGACTCATCATTTAGCATGAATCTAAATCAGAGGTCAGCAAACTTTTTCTGTAAAGAGCCGGGTAGTAAATATTTTAAGATTTGTGGGCCATATGGTCTCTATCACAACCACTCAACCCTGCCATTGTAGCACAAAAGCAGAGACAATACATAAATGACTATGACTGTGGCTGTGTTCCAATAAAATTTTATTTATGAAAACAGGCGGTGGGCAGGATTTGGCCCTCAGGCTGTCGTTGCTGACCCCAGATTTAAATCATCTAGAGTTTTGTTAAAACACAGATTGCTAGGCTCCCCTCAAGATTTCTAATTCACTAGGCCTTGGGAGTGGGCCCAAGAATTTGAATTTACAAGTCTTTAGTGATGCTGATGCTGCTGGTTGAAGGCCGTGCTTTGTTCTAGGGCAGTCCCATAAGCCTGAAGTGCTCCATAAATTGTTAAACTCACACGAATCATCACATTTTTCTTCTGAGTGACTTCAGTGCCGGTGCGTGCCTCTCCTCTCTTGCCTCTTTGGAAGGTAAGAATAATTAACTTTTGTATCAGTCAAGCTACCGAGTTCAAGTCAATGGAATCCTCTCTATCTAGTGTAGGAAGGAAGGCTGTATTAAGGTATGTTCGAGTATTCACAGACTCACTGGAAAGGCTGAAGGAATATGTTCTTGGATCAACTTCCAGAAACAGCTCCCAGAATGACATTGCAGAGCATCCCTGATGGCATGTACCCACCACCCCTATTTCCTCCCATAGCTCAAATCCCAGCCAAAGTCTTGTGCCCAGTGGGTCTGATTTTCAAAACTCAAGTCCCAAATATGGACTCTGGGGGCAAGGGAGGCTGGAAAATATCAATTCCTTTGGATTTTATATTTAGGAAAACAGGCAACTAGAGAACTATGAAAACACAGAGCAGTGTTCGGAAGATTTGGGGTAGCCATTATGCATCCAGTCCCATTACTGGGAAAGAAAAGGTACAGTGAGGAACAGAAAGTTGTAAAGAAATCAAGCACCAGCTCTCTGGGATGTGTTTCAAAACAGTGGGGTTGGGTGGACAGAATCGGGGCAGTATAGAAGAAGTAGTACTGATTATGAGTTGATGGTTGCTGAGGCTGGGTGGTGAGTACGTGGAGATTCATTGTTCAGCTCTTTCTTCTCTACTGTATGTTTGAAATTTTCCACAATAAAAAAGTACAATTTAAAAAGGCGCCAAAAGCAGAAAAAGAATGGAGTTAAGCAGCAATTTCTGAACCCTCGATGGTACGTTCTCTCTGAGGAGCTCATATACAATGTAATAAAAGACCCTTGGACGGGAGTTATATTCATAGCACAATCATTGTTTTAACAACACTCTCAAAGGGAAAAAAACAAGTGACTTTTTCACTGAAAGCAGGTCAAGATAAGGCATTACCGTAGTCATTGTGTTTGCTGCACCCTGACAAATACACCACAACCACTTGTTACATTCAGTAGAGCAAAATAAAATTTGAATGACTGGGCTACCATAAAGGGTCACCAGCGAATAAAAGTGCAGGGTCCCAGTTAAATGTGAATTTCAGATAAACAGCAAATACATTTTTTTACTATGTGTGTGTCCCATGCAATATCTGGGACAAGCTTATACTAAAAATGTATTTGTTGTGTATCCAAAATTCAAATTTAAGTGAGTATTCTATATTTCACCTGGCAGCTCTATTTCTATGGCTTACAAAATTTAGAAGACTCCATCCACCCCACCCTTCTCCAACTCATGCCACATATATCAGCTGGAACTGACTAGACTGGACTCCTTTAATTATGACTCTCCAGGTATTTCACCATCAACATTCCTTATGTTCCTAGAAAGGCATTCTTCCCTAAGCTAGATAGGTTCAAACTGGACTGTCAGACTGACCTTCTGGCCCTTAAAGAGAAGTGGAGAAGGAGAGAAGCTATTTGTCTAAATGTTCCCAAGCAAATGCCTCTTCTCTAAGATGAGGAAGCCAGACTTAGCTGCCCCACAAGGTCCTTTCAATATCTTTCCAACACGGCTGAGATTAAGACCCCCAAGATGTAGTCATTCCTGCTGCTGCATCCTTTATACATCCAGAGGGGCTCCATAGAATCTGAACTTAAAATGAAACAAAGAGTGATTTCATGCTGGAAGGCAAGAGACACCTCTTCATCCAACCTAACTCTGTCTCAGTTTGTCATTGCTGGTTCTAGATTGTTAACGTCCAGTGATCAAGTTTTTGTAACATGGAAAGCTCTTTCGTCTCTTCCTGCCTATTGGTCACTTGACAACTCATTAGCATCTGCACTGGAAGTGAGCCAGAGGAAGGAAGTGATAAAACATCATGAGTCAACATGTTACTTGCCAGAAGTTCTGGTAAAATGAGTAAGAGTAGTTTAAAGGAAGAGAAATAAGTAGAAAACAAGAATTTTAATAGATTGTGGGAATTTCCATTCTCCTCCCTCTCTAAACCAGAGACAAATCAAGAGTCAAGTCCCATAGCTGGACTTCTCCTGATGGAAGTTTCTAGACAAAGACTAAATTCCCTTTCCTGGAGTCATAGGAAATATCTACTAGTCATGCCTTTGACTCTGAGGTTAAACAAATTTTAGAATTCTAATGGGAGAAATTCAGTGATTTTAAAAGCTGGCTGCAGGATCCAAATGAACTAGGAAGAAGGCAGAATTCTTTGTGAAGTTAGAACTGTTTTTGTTCAGAAAAACAATATGAATGGGTATGTTCGATTATTAAAAAGTAGTTACTTCCAGCATAGGCTGATGATAAGTCTAAACAAAGAAGAATTAAATTGCTTGCTTTGCATAGAAAAGGATTATTATTATTTTTTTTTTTTTTAGCACACACCGTAGGTGGGGAAGACAGGGTCTTAGTGGATCATAGAAAGGGAGAGAGAGGTGGAGAAATGGGTGGCAGAGAGGAAGGGGGATTTAAGCAAACATATCAGTAGACAGGGCCATAGAGAGAAGGATGGCAAGAGAGAAAATGCCCATACCAGGGATGGCTGAGGGATTCTAGGATCTATCTATCTATCTAGCATCCACTTTCAAAAATTTCAAGCATATACAAAAGTAAACAGACTAGTGTAGTGAACCTCCTTGTAACATACCAAACTTCCACAATTAACTCACAGCCAATCTTTCATCTAAAATGGGCATTTCATCTAAAGTGCCTCACCCAGTCAACCCTCTCCCATAAATTATTTTGAAGGAAATTCCAGACATCATATTTCATTGGTAAACATTTTAGTATAGCACTCAGTTTTAAGTGGTAGCCTATTCTGGGCTGTACCGTTGTCTCCTTAAGTTAGCCAGTATCCTCACTAAAAGCCTATATAAAGGAAAAACACATTCTTGTGTGTCCCCTTTATTCTCAACACTCTACTACAGCACTACTGCATTTTGGACACTAGATGTGTGGCGGTTTTCTCACACCAAGCAATTCTGCAGCACCAGCTGGTGTCCCACAATTTCACTCAATTCTGACGCCATCTACCAGGGGATAGCGTCAGATACTGTACGTAGGTTAAGGGCTCAGTCTCATGAGATTACCCCCCACCAATGCAGATGCCAATCACAAGTCAAGGTTGTCACCTGTGCTTCTGACCAATGGGCTATAAGTCGGAGGTTCCCACAACCCCCTCCTCGGGTTTGTTTAATTTGCCAGAGCAGCTCACAGAACATTTTACTTACTAGATTGCTGCTTTATTATAAACAGATATAACTCAGCACAGCCAGATGGAAGAGATGCGTAGGTCCAGATATATGGGGAAGGACTCAGAGGTTCTGCCCTCCAGGTGTGCCACCCTCCCAGTACCTCCACGCATTCACCAACCTGGAAGCTGTTGGAACCATCCTTTGGGTTTCTATGGAGGCTTTATTATGTAGGCATGATGATTAAATCATTGGCCATTGGTGATTGAAGTCAATATTCAGCCACTCTCTCCTCTCTGGAGGTCTGGGTGGTGGGGCTAAAAGTTCCAACCCTCTAATCACAGGATTGGTTCCCCTGGCAACCAGTCCCCATCCTTAGGGGCTTTCCAAAAGTCACCTCATTAATACAAACTCAAGTGTGGTTGAAAGGGACTTGTTAAGAGTAACAAAAGACACCTTTATTACTCCCATCACTTATAGGAAATTCCAAGGGTTTCAGGAGCTCTGTGTCAGAGACAGGGACAAAGACCAAATATGTACTTTTTATTACAAATCACAATATTACAGCCTGTTACCTATAGGGGCCTGGTTAGTGGTGCTTTGGGAGGGGGAGAAATGAACAAAAGGGGCTAAGTTCCACACTGGTGATGTGCCAATCAGATTCTGAGCTGCCAGAGCTCAAAGAAACAGCTAGAAACCAAGTCACTATGGGAAATAAGGTGATAGCAAGGTTGACTAGGATAACATGAACCCATGGAAACCTACAGGAAGACCAGGGCAGGGGGCTGGACTTCCCACAGAATATGTATGGGTGGTGACCCAAGCCATTCTTTCAGGACATTAAATCAAAGTTCACACCAGAAGGCTCCTGGAGACTTGCAGGACACGTCCATTCAGGAAGCAGACTACTTGTGTTATATAGTCATTTGAACTTTGAACTTTAGCAAGTTCTTCTTTCTTACTAGCTGATTGTGTACACATTTCGAGTGCGAGTAACAATCCACATTTTGCATTATTCAAAAAGGCTTAAAGAAACCAGGAACATTTTATAGTTTTTTTTTTCTCTTTAGAACAATGCATTGTTTTGGGAAAATAAAAATAGTCTATAGCCAAACTCACATTAGTGTTTCCAAAATAAAATGGTTACAGGAACTCAAAAGTTTCAGTCCATTCTCCAGACTAAGGGGTTAACCTCGCCCTTCAGTACTTCATCACCTGCTCTCTACACTTGGTGATCCTTCTGGATTGTTCCACCCTTTCACCAAAGGCCTGTTGTCAGCAGTTTTCAAAAAAAAAATCTTTCTTATGTCATTTCTTTCCCAAATTAAAATTCCATAATAAATCCTCTTTCCCCCTCCCAATGAGATTTTCTGACACCCATGAAGAATTTCCCTTTCAAAGTCCTGTCTTCTTACCTCGTCCACTTAAAGCTCCACTTGACACCTGCCTTCCAGGTAAAACAACACCCTTTAGAGCTCATAATCTTGCCAGTTTAGTCTTGAAATTCTTTTATCCCTGATAAAAATCTTTGCTCACTCAGCACTATAAGCCATCCTCTCCTCTGAGAATTGAGGCTTGTGTACTTGCTAATGAGCTGATAATGCCCTTCTAGCCTCTGGAGGAGAGGGGCCCCACTAAAGGGATCATCTTCTCTCCCAGTCCTGGCTCTCAAACTTGAGTGTGCATCAGAATACCTAGAAGGCTTGTCAGAACAAAGACTGCTGGAGTCGCTGATTCAGCAGATCTGGGGTGGGCCTGAGAATGTGCGTTTATGTACAACGATGAAAATGACCTAGTCTCGCTGCTAAAAGATTGCAGCCTGATTGAAAAATCCCTCCCTTCATCTGGGTAGCACTTTATTTGAAAATTTCTCTCACACTTAATAGATTTTTTTTTTAAACTAAACCTCACCACAATCCTAGGAGGGAAGTCGATTCCGGATTTAGGGTCAGAAAACCTGTGTTTGAATTCCAGCTCTACCAAATATTAGCTCTGTGGCTTTGGACAAGTTACTTAAACTCTCAAGGCCTGAGTTATCTGCAGAATAGGAATAAACACCTCCCACGTTGATAATACCCATATTTGTGAAAACGCTTTGTGAGCTGCAAAGTACTATACGAATACATAATATTAGAAAAGACAGCCTGTGGTCAGTGTCAGAAAGACCACAAGAGTATTTGGGAACACAGAGGAAGAAGTGGTGAATTCAGCCGACATGAGGAAGGGTTGGGTGGGGTAGGCTTTGTGAAAAAGGTGGAGCTTTTGAGGGGCCCTAAGGGCTTTCAACAGGCAGGGAATTGAGTGGAGAAAGGAGGTATCTAGATGTGAAGGGTGCACAGGCAGGAAAATGTACGACGCATTAGGAGTCAGAGGTTATAGGAAGATGATACAGCTGGAAAAGGAGTTTAAAGCCACATTACAGAAAGCTTTGAATACGAGGAAAAGAAGTTTGCACATGATCCAGTAGGTGATGGGTAGCCAATTAAAGGTTCTGATCAGCAACTCTAAGTGCTCAGAAGATAACTGAGGGAGCTTGGAAGGGAGAGACAATGGAGGCAGGGAGATCTTTAAGAGTCTATTTTCCTTAACAGCTCTCCCTATCTTCCCACCCTGTTCCATATCCACCTCCCCACACCCCACCAGTGTAGCCTTATAAATCCTCTGAATCATCATTATCCTCCCCAGAGACCATCTTCAAAATGCTGGGTAGATCTGCTTTAGGCTGAGCCCTGCCTTCTGGAGCATTACAGGAGAACACACTTTCCTTCTTCCCCTAACGTTCCTGGCAGCCTTCTTGTCCTCATTCGGGTTTCTCTCCTCGTTGTGAAGCATGCCTGGATTTTTCAGTCATTTCTCATTTAACAGACTTTTCTGCCATTCTAGTTCCCCTTCTTTGAATACAATTTAGTTTCTCCCATAGAAAGAGAAGCACATGGCATTAGCAAAGGCACTTAGATAATTTAAACACACTCTTAATGGATGGATAAGGATTTAATTCCCTGCCCTGCCTCTTTTCCTATTGGGAGCGCCTGAGAGAAGGTCAAGTTCGAGGTCCAAGTGGGTTCTCACCTGTCTGTGGTGTCGCTTAAACCTTGGAGCCTGGGTCATATTTAAATCCTTCATCTCATTCTGACTTGGGTTTGCTCTGATTTATAATTGAATCTAATATGTTGCATGTTTTCCTCTTTAGAGAATTTTATGGGTGCCAGCCCTGAAATTTATACCCTTTCTGTGACACCCTAATATGTGTCACATGACTTGCTTGCATTTTCCCCTTGAATTTTCCTTTTTACAGTAATGATAGTTAACCTCCGGACAATCATTGCATTGTTGTTCCTTTCATTTCCATTTTCCTGAGTCTGTCCATGGCTGATGTGTGTGCACCTTGGGGATCATGTGTGGGTTCACTAAGCCCACTATGAGTCTCTTTAGTAGCAACATAACAAAAATGCACTGCTAATAAATTCCCCCTTCTCCTAATAATAGGGTCAGTGTTATTGCAAGTTAAGATCATGTTCAACTACATGGTATAAACAAATCCCATCACCTAATGTTTATATGAAACTCTCAGGGGTTCAGAATATTTTTAGACATTTCATTATTAATGTACACAAGACTCCTCAGTAGCTTCTCCTCAGTCCCCAAACCCTGAAAACTTTTTCCAATGCATCTCCCTCATTTTCTCACACTATATGACACGTGTATCTAAGGAAAAATAAGGACAGATTGGATTTTCACTTTGTGTGGAAACACATTTCACTTTGCTTACAAAAGTGAAAAGTCTTTCTGAGCTCAGCTGATGAAAGAAGATGTTTTGATATGATAAAGATTTTTCTTTCATGTAGCTCAGTGTGGAGGCCTAGTTAGATTCATTTGGAAAACAATTTTTATTGACTGACTCATTAGAAAGAATGTCATGTGCTGGCATTTCATCACAAAGCAGAGAATCTTTCCCTTATAGGGCCTTTGGCTCAGATATGATTCAGGAAAGGAAAAATGGACTTCCATGCGAAACCTAATGACTCAGCCAGGACCAGATGAATGCACGTAAACTTAAGGCACCCCCTGCCACTCTTCTGTGTTACCTCCTGTGGTGTTGGAGGAGAAAACTGCTCTTATAGCCCTGAAGCTTAAGAATACAAGGAAGTGCTGATTTTCCCTTAGAAAAACTGAAATAAGCCAAGAGGGCCATGCCCTCTATTAATTAAAGCTTCAAGAATTTAAAAAAGGTGGGGGGATATATTACAGGAAGTACCCACATATATGTGGGCACTATAAAAATAAAATACAGTGTTTACTGAATCATGAAATTTTATAAGATACTCTAGGGTTTGAAGCTTTCATGAAGTGAATTATTAATAAGTGAAAGGCTCTAAAACAAAAATTTTAGTGGATTAGATATAGTTTTGTTCCAGTCTTTACAGTCCTGATTGTATCAGAGGGAGGACAGCTGAAGTACGTTTAAGCCTATTTAAGAAATAAGAGTCTTTCTAATACCACAAATTTTTCACACAGGATGAATATAATTATTCTTATATTCTTACATATATTTGGTATATAGTGACATTTTTAAAAGCCTGATATCGTGTCTTCAAAACAAAATGTTGACTATGAAATGGTTAAAAACCTTATAATTTTTAAAATAAATATTGAACTGAAAATCATGAAAATTCTTCTACTTGTTATTTTATAAATGACTAATTTCACCGTCTACCATGCCCTGTTTCTAACATGCCCACCCTCCTCCCCACCTAAATGTCCCCACATATACCTTCTTTCATGCTTACCCTTCTTGGAACTATTCAGGACCATAAGTGGAGCTTTTTAATAAGAAAGTGGACCTTTTACTAAGAAAGTATCTATCTCCAGTTAGATAATATATGGTGGCTTGCATCTTTGGGATGATTTGACAGATTAATGCTACTATAAGGTGGTTAAGACACAGCCTTCAGTGAAGACAAATAATGTTGATTCACTGTTCTTCCAAAACCAAGGACAAAGCTGCGATAAAGTTTATGGCTGAGAAGACAACCAATATTCAAACTGACTGACAGCAAAAGTCAGAAGAAGGATTAGGCATTTGTTCCCTGATGAATGTGGAACAATGGATACAGATGAAAAGTCCTGAAGGTGAGCAGAGTAGAAGGCGGATGTAAATGAAAGAAAACCATAGAATGAAGGTACAGTGAAAACCTGGCCAGCAAAATGCCTTTGCACTTCGGAAGAGGCAAAAAGATGAATCCTGCAGTTGGATCTCCATGAAAAGACTTCAGGCTGAGGAGGTTCTCCAGATGCTGGGTCAAGATTTCCAGTCTGCCTGAGAACACTTGACGCTGACCTAATCCTCAGCTTCTCTCTGGGGGGCTACTGTTGTTGGCAGGTCATCCCAGGGCCTAGTGCACTAGCTCCAAGTGAAGGAGAGAGCACACATCAACGTCTGTGAAGAACTGATCAAAAAATAGTGGAGATTTGATATCAAAGTGCTGATTCATGAGGGCCTCAGAAGTTTTTAAAAAAAGGAAATAGATTAGTGGTTGTTTGGGTCTGGAGGGAAAGGGGGAATGGGGAGGTGATAGCTAAAGGATATTGGATTGTTTCTTGAGGTGACGGAAATGTTCTAAAATTGACTGTGGTGATGGCTGTGCATATCTGTGAATGTACACTTTAAAGAAGTGAATTGTACGGTATGTGAATTACATATCAATAAAGCTGTTTGGGTTTTTTTATAGCCTACAAGAAATTAAAGAGAGAGGTCAAGGCAGTGTGACAATAAGTCTTAACACAGCAACCTCACGGGCCTAGGAGGTAAACTGGACATCACTGACCCCAAAGAGGAAAGGTATTGTCAAATGCTAAGAAAAGAACCACAGGGAAACACAAAATCATTATATTCCGTATTTCACGCCTCGTAGGAGAACCGCGCCTCTCTGTCATTCTCTAGATAGGACTATTTTCAAAGTTGAATTACCTTTCCCTCTTGGAGCTCACAAACTATGGGTATGAGGAATGTGCTACAGTTTGAACACCTGAAAGACAGAATGAATCACATGGGAGCATTTTCCTCATTTCCCTGCAGAATGGGGACAATGAAAGGAGTCAATTATTCCATCCTATCTGGAGAAAGCGCTTCTCAGATAAATGAATTGGGAACTAAAAACTAGAAAAGGTTTTCATTCATTTATATAATTAAGACATCATTTACAGGACTTGTATTTCTTGGCCATCCCTCAAAGCTCCTCACATAGGGCTGGCATTACTGGAAACTTAACAAAACTTGCTGCTTTTAATTATATTGAATTCCAAGAGGGATCTTAACGGTTAGGCATTTTATGATGGGCGTGCATTCTACTTCTAAATGTAACACTTAAAATATAAACCCTAGACAAGGAAAAGTACTTATCCAACACGGAAGCTCCTCTGAGAAATGACTGTGTTAAGTTTCCTGGTTATTGTTAGTTTTATTTTTTTTTCTAAATTTTTAAATTTATTTTTATTTATTTATTTATTTTGTGAGGAAGACTAGCCCTGTGCTAACATCTGTTGCCAATCCTCCTCCTTTTTTTTTTTTTTCTGAGGAAGACTGGCCCTGGGCTAATATCTGTGCCTATCTTCCTCTACTTTATGTGGGATGCCGCCACAGCATGGCTTGACAAGTGGTGCGTCTGTCTGCGCCTGGGATCCGAACCCGCGAAACCCCGGGCCACTGAAGCGAGGTGCACGAACTTAACCGCCAGGCCACCGGGCCAGTCCCAGGTTATCGTTAGTTTTATTAAAATTGTTAGGAAAAACTGACCTAGAAGCTGTCTATAACCATGCAATCTTCAGTTTAGAATAATGCCCTGTATTATACTGTGTAAACACAAGAACTTCCCCTGTGAGCCCAATAATCTTAGCAACAGCTCACTCTCCAAACATGCCATGAAAGATATGTTGCTTTGGGTTACGAACACTGGAAAATCAACAGACCAAAACACTGAGAAGAACTGAGTAGAGAGAGGATTGAGTCCGGTCACCCTGCAGTCTCTGAAGAGCTTCAGAGTGACAGAGCAGACTGCAATGTCCTTGAAATGTTCTCTGCCACTCCCTGACCACCACCACAACATCCCTGCCACGCCCTTCACACATAGTCTGCCAAAATGCTGAGGAAAAGAGGGACTGAAAATGAAGTCAGCCTCAAGTTAGAAACATAGTTCACAGAATCACAGTTAAAAAAAATTACCTTTGACCTATACACATGAGACTGGAGCCAGATCCTTTCAGATAGCAAGTATTCTCTTTCTGTGTGCATTTGCAAGGCCAAGATGCATTGGTTAAGTGGGTTAATTGGTCCCTATGAGCAATGAGTTCTTGTGGGTATTCATTATGAATGCTCTGTGGCTGAATAAGTGGTTGGGAAAAGGGCCAATCAATTTCTTTCTTTCTGTCCACACTGGTAGTTCTGAGCACCACTGTGTCTCACCAAATATAACTAGGTAATTTGACAATACTTTGAATATGCTATTTGAGTAAAACCATCATTGTCCTCTGCCCTCCTATGTTGAGTAGAACAAATCATTATAATTGCATAACTTGTTTATACTTCTTAAACTGCTTTCATATGTTTGATCTTCATAACTGAGAGAGGCTGGTACAGTAATCTTTAATTTACCCAGCATTCTCAGGGAAGATTAACTGAATTTTCTTGACCACTAAAGATTATCCCTTTATATTATCACAATCAAAAAAAAAAATCATAACTAGTCTGAATAAAAATCTTTCTAAAATACATTGCAACAAAGAAATGTAAATAATAATAATAATCCTTTAAAAATTTTTGGCCTATCATATTAACAAGTAGGTTATAATTAGGTTACAATACCCAGGTTCAGAGAGGATGCAAGGGAAAGGATCCTCATAGACACTGTTGATGAGATTGTGAATTTGGACGTTTTGGGGAGGCGATTTGATAATATGGATCCAAAGCATTATAAATGTTCAACTCATTGACCCCACAATTCTTTCATTCTTTTAATAATAATTGAGTGCCTACCATGTGCTACATACTCAAGGTATTCTGGTGAACAACACAGGCCACCTCCCTGCTCTTGGGAAGCTTACATTCTCGTGAAGAGAGAGATAGACAATGAATAAGCACACAGGTAAATAGAGAAGATAAATTCAGACAGGGATAACTCCTAGGAGCAAAAGTAAACTATGGATACAATGGAGCCTAAAGATGAAGGAGGAGGTTGCTTCTGTTGGTGTCAAGAAAGACCCCTATGTCAGAGAGGCCAATGTCCTCAATAACCAGCTTCCCACTCACCCTTAGTAAGAGAGCCCCAAGGAAAAATGAAAACTCAAAACCAAACCTACTTTTCCCGGCCTTCCTGAAGAACAGGATATCACGTGAGAGGTAATGGAAGTTGTTAGGTGGGGCTTCCAGAAACGCTTCTTCAAAAGTAAGACAGTGTCAGGTCAATCACATATAATAAGATTTCAGAGATAGCTAGAAAAAATTTGAATTTCAAAAGAGGCAAATTAATGGTAAGGGGAAAAGTAATTCTAGCTTAGCTGTGGCTCTGAAAATATACGTCCTCCGCTTCCTTCCTTTTTAGCTGTAAAGCTTTAAGCAAGACTGTTCAAAGTTCGATGGATACTTCTTGCTTGGGGAAGGAGACTGTGGGGAAGAAATGTTCCATAATACATAGGTGGTATGTATAATACAAGACAGAAGCAAAATGAGATAGAAAAATTATTGGACTGGGAGTCCGTTGACCTGGCTTCCAATCCTGGTTGTGCTCTAACAAGCTATATAATCTTGGCAATCAACACATAACACAGTGGAATCTAGCCTCCTCAATTTACAATGAGGAAATTGAACTAGGTCCTCTGTAAGGCTTCATCCACCTTCTGTAAAGCCTTGTCCACATTTCTTCTTTTTTCCCCTCCTACTGTTAACATCACACCCACACACACACACACACCCACCCCCCTGCACACACACACACACACCCACATACACACCCACATACACACCCACACAGACACATAAACACATGGGTTAAAGACTGAATCCCACTATGACCTTTATAATGAACAGCTCCATAAAGAGGAAAAATTCCATCATGAAATAATGGACTATTTATGTCCAGAAAATTTAATACAGACTTTAGGATGGTGGAAGAATGTGTCTACGATCTTTGGGTCTGACATATTTTATATGTATGAACGATGTACCTTGTAGCTAAATCAATAATTAGAGGCTTATATTTGTACAATGCTTTGGTGTTTACAAAGCAATTTTGTGTCACATCATTTTCACTTTTGAGCCTCACCACTACTTTAAGAAATAGGTAGGGCAACGGGAATTATTTCCTTTTTACAAAAAAAAATATACTGAGACTTGAAAGTGTTCAATGACTTCCCCAGGTCTACACAGCAAGTGGCCAGTCCTGAACCTTCTCTGAGTTCACCAGGATTTATTCCCGTCTGCCACATTGCCAGGCTGCTGGAATGACTGTAGCCTGTAGTGCTTCCCTCACCCTCTCACTTCACCACCCTCTGTCCCGCCCATTCTCACAGGTCAGCTGAAATCACTGAAAACACCAGAACAGTGAGGCAATGTGATTTCCAAACTTTCATAAACTAGAAGCTCTCACAGAGATATCGAACCAGCCGCTTCATTGTCAACTCACAGAACAGTCACATTTCAGTCTCTGCAGGGGGTCTGCAAGATCCCTTTCTTCTTTTCTTTTTAATTTTAGATAAGAAAATAGAATACATAAAATATGTTAAACCCCTTCATTTAAAAATAATGACTAGCATTACATATCCATCGTTCATAACAGAACACATCTTAAATAACAAAATGGCCTATATCTACACAAAATAATTCAACTGATTTCTCTCTGCCTTTCATCTGTCATCCACTTTCATATGCCTAACAACCCAAACACCACGTGAACACTGAATCAAACCACTGCAAGCGTTGATGAGTTCAAAATACACCAGGCATAACTCCTATGGAAGAACCACAAGTGGCTGCCAAGACAGGAAATATTTATCTTAATCCAATTAAGTAACGTTAAACAGGAATAAATGAAGATCATAAAAGGATGGACCAAATGCCACAATCTTGCTATCATTTTTATTTATCATCTCATTATAATGGATAAAGCCACTGCCCCTTCTGAGTTCTCATGACAGGAATGAATTCTCACGGCCTTAATACCTGGAGATCTCTCCATGAGCAAATTTGTTTCTAATTTTAATCCTAGAAATGTTCAGAAACATTCATTAAGGGTCCTTTGTGCACAGAGGAACCTAAGAGGTCTTCAAAAGGAATAGTCCTTGGCTCCACCCTTTTCCACACCTCACGTTCACGCTGTCAGGAGATGCCCTCGCTCCGCCAGCATCGAGCACTTCTCACCATCCCCACGGCAAGTGCGGCCTCTGCATATTGGCAGCAGTCTCCTACCCGCGCAGTGCGGTTTTAATGCAGCAGGAGACAGATCATCTCACTCCTCCGGTTCGAAACCTTCCGGAGCCTCCCATCTCACTCTGAGGAAGGCCCAAATCCTTACAACGGCCCCAAAGGCCCTACACGATCCACCCTTTGGCTTCTCTGACCTGAACTTCTATTCTTCTAGTGGCCGTTCACTCCATTTTAGCCACCCTACTTCCTCGCTGTTCTTCAAACACACCAGGCGTATTCTTGCTGCAGAAACTTCACCTTGGCTGGTGCCTCTGCCTGAAGCAATCTACCCTAGACTGTCCCTGACACGTTCTCTCACCTCTTTCAAGTCTCTGCTCGAATGCCACCTCAATAAGGTCTATCCCCGCCACCCTATCTAAAATTGGTGTATGTGCCATTCCACCCTCCTCCAGTGCTCTCAACCCCTCTTACTCAGCCCTCCTTTTCCTCTAGCACTTACATTTCCTAATGTACAAAATAACTTATCATGTTTGCTTTCTTCCTCTCCTCACTAGAATACACACTCTGTAAAGGGAGGGATTTTTGTTTATTTTTCACTGTGCCAAAAATGGTGTCTGGCACACAGAAGATTTGTAAGAATTACTTGTTGACTAAATGAATGAACATAGATGCCTAATCCTTGTTTTGCAAACTAAAACAAGTGTGATTTCTAAGCATGGTCCACAAAAGTTATTGGATTTCTGAGCTGCGCGCTGGGTCTTCCGTGTGACGACTGACGTGTTCCCCAATCCCAGTGAATTCAACATTCACTGACCTCATTCTGCAGTTAGAAGCTATGAGACGAAGGACAGTCCAGAGCTGGCCAAAGTACATGAAGAGAAGAAATAAGTGTTTCACAAGCGCATGAGGAAAGAGTGTTTAACTTCAAGAATAATTGAAGAAATATACATTAAAGCAATAATATCATTTTTCAACTATATGTTAGTAAAGATTTTAAAAAATTATAATACTCATTGCTGGCAAAGGAACACAGTACTTTTAGGTACTGACCTTTAGAAAATAGGGCCTTTTTGGAAAATTACTTGGCAAACGTGTCAGAAGCCTTAAAATATTCAGGAATTAATTTGTGCAATTTTACCCTAAATGTGGAAAAAGCTTTATGGGCAAAGATTGTATTACAGCTGTATTTACAAAAGCAAAATTTGGAAGCAACTGAAATGACCCACAGTAAGAAAATGGTTAAGCAAACTATGCGTGGCTCATCAACTCGATTCCATTTACAATGATTCATTAATAGTTTAACAATGTGGAAAAGTCTTAGTGTGATACTCTATAACCCTACACCCCAGTAGATTAGGGACAACAGATGGGAAGGAGGTAGCTCAAATATAAACAGAGCCAGGACAGAGCTGTACTCCTGGATTCTGGGCTGTCCAACCCCCACTGTCTTATCTCAAATCCTCAGAGACCGATAGTGTCTTCCGCTCTCCTGCCTCTGAGGATCTTGGTTCCAATGTCCAGAAACCTTACTGTTTCCAAACTCTTAATCACTGTCTCTCCCTGGAGCTCCAGGAACCCGAAGCATGTAGGCACCCAATGACCTGCCCTGAGACCCCATTGTTGCCGAGGGACATTGTGAATTAGGCCCCAGAGTGACTTCACTCCAAATACATAAAAAAATAAACACAAACAAAAATGTAAGAATAGAGGTGTTAAATAGACAACAAATATATTTGCAGAAAAGTGAAGCCGAATCCTATAAAGTGAATCAGAATCAGGACTAACTGGGCACATAATGGTATATGTTGATGGGCATAATTGGGCCCTCAGAACTGCTTTATAATGGGAGTCTGCCACACAGATCAGCTCAGTTACGGGTTACTTTAAATATACTCCAAAATGCCATTACCTTTGATACATCCAGTTCCATGGTGTAGCTTTTACATGCTAAGATAATTGGATCCACACTGAGGAGTTTCAGCAGAATAAATCACAAATCGGATAAACTTCGTGTGCGCGCATGGAGATGGGAGCTCATTATAACCCCAGGGAGTGCACTGGGCCTTAGAACTTCATATGCCACAGGAGGCTGTTTACTCACCTATCACAGATATATTTTCTTTCACTTCAAAAGGATCTGCTGAATATTATGCTCTGTCTTCAATTGTTTTAACGTGCTTTTTTGCAGGCAATAGAAGACCAAGTGCTTGGTTGCTTTTCAGAAGAGGGTTCTTATAGCCTGTTCCTCCAGTGTTCTTGACTGGTTCCAACAATTCTCTGACACCAACTGGGTGTCCTACGATTCAATTCAATTCTGACACTAACCACCTGGAAGAAGCATTAGATCCCAGAAGTGAAGGATTCAGTCTCACAAGATTGCCCCCAGTTCAGACACCAGCACAGGTGGGGACCTTGGGACCCACACTTCTGCCTGGCTGACTACAAATGAGGGAGTTTCTATATGAATATCAAATTCTTATATTATACACCTGAAACTAATATATGTCAATTATACCTCATATGAAAAAAAAAGTCCAGAAAAAAATTCGGGGATTTCCAAGACCCTCCTCAGGTTTGATAATTAGCTAGAACAACTCACAGAACTCAGCAAAGAGCTGTCTTTACAATTAAAGTTTTATTACAAAGGACACAACTCAAGAACAGCCAAATAAAAGAGATGCATAGGGCAAGGTATAGGGGTGGGGTGGGGAGCAGGGCACAGAGCTTCCAGGCCCTCTTGGCTGCTCCACCCTCCCAGAACCTCGGTGAGTTCACCAACCTGGAAGTTTCCCAGAACCCTGTTGTTCAAAAGTTTTTATTGAGGTTTCATTACTTAGGCACAATTGATTAAATCATTGACCATTAGTGATTGAGCTCACTCTCCAGGCTCTGTCCTCTTCCTGGAGGTTGGGGGTGAGGCTGAAAGTACTAACCCTCGAACCTCATGCTTGGTCTTTCCGGTGCAGCCAGCACCTACCTTGAAACTAAGGGTCCACCGTGAATCATCCCATTAGCATCAACTCAGATCTGGTCAGAAAGGAGTTCGTTACGAATAACAAAACACATTCTTATCACTTAGAAAATTCCAAGGGGGTTTGAAGCTCTGTGCAAGGACCCTGGGACAAAGACCAAATATACTTTTTTTTTTTTTTTTTTTGTGAGGAAGACCAGCCCTGAGCTAACATCCGTTGCTAATCCTCCTCTTTTTGCTGAGGAAGACTGGCCCTGTGCTAACATCCGTGCCCATCTTCCTCCACTTTATATGGGACGCAGCCACTGCATGGCTGACAGGCAGTGCGTCGGCGGGCGCCCGGGATCCGAACCCGCGAACCCCGGGCTGCCAAGCGCGGACGAAACCGCTGCGCCACCGGGCGGCTCCCCAAATATACTTTTTATTATACCACAGTTCTGAAATGTGTCTTCTGGGAAAATCTCTTTACTTCAGTTTTCTGAAACATAACCTGAGGTTAAAATATTTAACTTCCCTGACAACTATGTCCCAGGTTTCTACCACTCTGGATCTACTGCAATGCTTAACACAGTTCTTTGTGCAAAGAATGCACCTCAAAATGTGTGCACTTAGTGTGTTTCTCAATTAATGAATTGATAGTGCTGGTACATGCCACTGCTGTGTTAGTGAGATAGCATTGCCAGGATCCCTGAAGACTAAGGGCCCTAGGAGAGTTAGACAATTAGATTAAGAATAGGAGGTGTGGGGACAGCCCAGTGACATAGTGGTTAAGTTCACGTACTCTGCTTTGGAGGCCCAGGGTTCGCAGGTTCGGATCCTGGGCACGGACCTACACACCACTCATCAAGCTGTGCTGTGGCAGTGTCCCACATACAAAATAGAGGAAGATGGGCATGGATGTTAGCTCGGGGCCAATCTTCCTCAGCAAAAAGAGGAAGATTAGCAACAGATGTTAGCTCAGGGCTGGTCTTCCTCACCAAAAAAAAAAAAGAAAAAAAAGAATAGGAGGTGACTGTTCCCAAATTAGTGGTGTTCTTCCAGATTCTTTTGGTAGCAAGAGACAGAAACCTGACTCAAATTTGCTTAAAAGAGATTCATTGAAAAAAAATATAAAGGTAGCTCATAGAATAAAAAGAAGAGGTCTTTGTTCAACCATGATCAGAAAGACAGAAAACCAAGAAAGTTCTGGGACTCCAGACATGGGAACCGTGACTCTAACACCATTAGGGCTCTGTCTCTTTGTCTCTCACTGTCTGTCTCTCTCTGTCTCTGTTTCTCTCTCTCTCTCTGCTCCCCTCCTCTCAAATATTGTTTATTTTTGTGTTAGCTTTCTTCTCTCCTACCGTCGATTGGCTTCTTCCCTGAACTGCAGCAACAGCTTTGGGACTAGAGGGAAAAGGGGTCTTCCCACCATGCCATCCTAACACTTCAGTTAGAAATATCCAAGGCTTGGGCTCAGATACCGACTCCTTGATCAATCACTATAGTTGGGGAGATGAAAGGAGAGGGGTCACATAAGCAGAAAATAATTAAAATGTCTAATATTTATTGAAATTTACTACACACCAGGCATCACTCTAATCTTCAGTTAGCAAACAACTTATAAAGCACTCGGCATGTGCCCTATTTTAGGTGCTTTGTAGATATTAACCATTTAATCTTCACAACAAGCCTTAAGCATGTGCTATATTATTCCCATTTTACAGGGGAGCCAATGAGGCATGAAGAGCTAAGAAACTTATCTAAGACCACATGGCTAGTAAGTAAGTGGTAGAGCTGGGATGCAAACAAGGCAGTCTGCTTCCTGAGTTTGTGCTTTCAACCACGGTTCTAGACCGTCTCCCTGCTTTACGTGTTTTAGCCTGTATGGGAGGTAAGTAGTATCATTATCTCCATTTTACAGGTGGAGAAATGAGACACAAAATATGTCCATTAAGTGGTAGGGTCAGGATTCAAATCCACAGAATCTGAAGCCAAAGCCTGCGCTTTCAACCATTCCGCTGTGCTGCAGAGTTGGGGGCCGAGGGGTGCAGTGCCTTGGAGAATGGGGAGAGGCATAGGAAAACATTGCATCCATTAACTATGTGGAGCCAGCCACTCTCAGGAAGTCTTAGTAGCCCCAACCCTAAGCTGGGAGTCAGGCATGCGCAGCAGTAGAAGAGCTGTGGTCAAGGCCAAGTCAAGGTCAAGGTCAAGGAGGAGAGCCAACACAGCCACGGGAGAAAACCAGGGCTAGGATAAGGATCTGAGGGAACCCTCCACGAAGAAGGAGTCAGTCGGTCTGGGACCCTGATGGGTACAGCCACTTCTCTGTGAGGGTACATACGAAAGAGGACAAAAGGTTGCATTCAAGAAACAGCTGGAATTCTTTTAGAGTTCCTGCATTCCTGGTATGTCCTTGCCCTAGAAAGCCAGAAGATGGTGTCAACTTAGAGTCTCTCAGAAATGCCTTCACTGAGTTATGATTTCACGCCATGCCAGAGCTTTTATTAAGAATTCAGATAAGAAATGGCCATTTAAGGGACATTCTATGGTCTTCAGGAAATCTGCCACAGAATACATAGTTCTTACCTCTTATATAATGAGCATAATATTCTGCCACAAATTTATAGCCAGAGAAATATTTGTCTCTCCAGGCAAACATGCATGCTTATTTTTATCAGACAATCTGAAATATATAGCACACGTTTCCCTTTTTGCATTGGCCCCTGTGAACCATGAGTTTGTTTGATTGTTCCAGTATCACCCTAGGTTCTTGGATGCCTGCTAATGAGTTCTGATTTCCCTTTTTGTCCTGAACCATCTTGGTGGTGTTTTTTTCACTTTTTAATTTTGAAGTAGAGCATGCAAAGGAGTGTACAAAACAAGAATGTACAGCACAATGATTATCTCGAGATAACTATCCATCTAACCACCACCCAGGTTAATAAACAGGAATTGCCAGAGTGCCGAAAGGCCTCCTCCCAAACACCATGCATCCCCTCTCTCCACTAGCCCACCCTTATTATTCTGACTGCTTTGCTTCTCTTTATATTCCTACCACCTATGAGTATATCTCTCAACACTATGGTTCTGTGTTGCATTTTTTTCTTTTAACTTTACCCATATGGAATCATGCACTATGTAGACTTTTGTGACGGGCTAATTTCAGTCAATATTCCACTTGAATATATACTCAATCCATATTATTGTTTATATTTGCAATTCATTCATTTTCATATCTGCGTAATATGCCATTATATGACTAGATCACAATTTACTTATCTATTTTATTGTTGATAGACATTGTGTTTTTTTATTTCATTTTCCTTGATTACTAATGTGGCTGAGCACCCTTTCATATGTTTATGGGTCATTTGGAAATCCTCTTTCTGAACCAAGGGAAAGGATTCTCCTGTAGAACCTCTAGAAGGAACACAGCCCTGCCAACACCCTGACTTTAGTCCAGCAACACCCATTTTGGCCTTCTGACATCCAGAACCGTGAGATGACAAATTTACATTGTTTTAAGCCACTAAGTGTATAGTAATCTGTTACAGCAGCAACAGGAAGTTAATACACAAGGAAAGGGAAGATGTCTGCTTGGATAATTAAAATAGCTTATATTTTAAAAAAATTAAACAATGTAATGATATTTTTGCATTATTAGGGCACTACAGCATTGCCCATTTTCCATGTTTAATATCCTATCACTTAAAGTCGAAAAGTTATTTTTAAAATTGAAGTATAATTTACATGCAGTGGTATGCACAGATCTTAAGTGTATAGTTCAATGAGGTTTGACAAATACCTACATCTGTGTAACCACACCCAAATCAAGTTATAGAACATTTCCACTACTCCAGAAATTCCTCATGTCCCTTCCTAGCCATTCCCCGGCCCCTCCCTGCCCCCCGCCACCCAGGCAACCACTGGGCTGATATCTATTCCCACAGATTAGTTTTGACTCTTCTAGAACTTCACATAAAAAAATCATAATATCTACTCTTCTGTGTCTGGTAAGAATACTGAGTTTGAAGTTAAAACTCCAATACAAACCCTGGTTCTTCCACTCACCAACTCTGTGAGCTTGGTGAAGCATCAGCCTTTCAGAGGCTAATTTTCCATTTATAATACAGACTGCCCACCTCAGAGCTGTTGCAAAGATCACAGGAGATCGTATGATAAAACACTTTGTCATTTCTTAAATGGTATACAGTTGTAAACACTTATTTCCAACTCAGAACAGAAATTGGATGCTAACAACCTTTGAGTAATGGGATAATAAGTGATTTAATATATATATATATATATATATGAGTTGATAAACATATATATACATCTCAAGTTTGCACGTTAACACATATTCCTTTTAAAATTAAAAAAGTCATTTTAAAATAAATTAGCACAGGAGTGTTTATCAACTGCAATTTTATATCAAAACTTCCCTATTGGCTTTTTATTTTAATATTCTGTTTCAATTAACGATTACAATCTTCAAATATGTATTTGTGCAAATCATGGATAGAGTTTTATTCACCACTGCATGAGAAACAGCAGAATATAAGGTAATAAGGATCCTAGATTATTATTTTCTAATTTTATAAATCTGAGAAAGGCCTAACACAGCAGGAAATCCATGGCTGTGATGCTATACTTAAGAACAGGCCCCATCATTGAGTACAGCACGTCTAAACTGTTCAGATGCAAAATCCGGGGCAAGACCTACTCCTGTTTATATCCCCAAGAGCCTCCACCGGTAGCTAGCACATAGCAGCTGCTCAATAAATGTTTCTGGATAGATATTTTTTCCACATCAATGATGATGTCACATTTCTAACTTGACCATCCTGTCATCAGGTAGCCCAAAAGGTGCATGTTCTGATATACCAGAACTTTATGCAACCTCTGTTTCTCTACTTATCAAATACAGCTTAGAATCGTTTTTAGATATGAATACTAATTATTTCATTTTTATAAAAATCATTTAGCTTTAATAAATAGCACAAAAAATTGAATATTAATGATACCAATCAAATATCAACTATTTTACTAGAACTTTATTCTTCATAATTTATAAAGTGCTATCACAGACCATCCATAATGGACATAGGACTGCTGGATGATAGAACTGTCAGTGGCTGCAACCAGTGGGGTGGATTGGGAGGGAAGAGGACAGATGTTTAATATTATGAACCAAGAGGGGAAAATTTCCTGGAATTAGTCTGTCTATATAATACTTCCCATTGCCACTGTGAAGGGAGGAAGAAAGCAAAGAAATGGAGAGAGACCAGAACATTGGCAGGAAGTGTAATAGGGAGCAGTAGTTGGAATTCACAGAAATTGCTTCAAAGAACAAACTTCAAGTTTCAGATGTGCACAGGTCATTGTAATAGCTAACACAAATAGGGGCCAATATAATAATGGCTAACATTTATTGAGTGGTTACTATCCTCTAGGCACTATTTTAAGCACTTTATAAACTTTAATTCTTTTATTTCTCACTAAAACCCTATGAGATCAGGGCTATCACACCCCTACTTAACAGCGGAAGGCCACTTATTTAGTGGCATGGCATAGCATGTCATCAGAGCCCACGTTCTCCATCATTACACTATACTCACCCTCTAACCAGGGCTGGAAAATGACTCTGCATTTAAAGTTTGAATTAGAAACAATTACAGTCAAAAAGACAAAATTCTCATGAATTAGTGCGTAAGCTTTGAGAAAAAGAAGGAATCCTTCAAACACATAACCGTGGAGAATGTGTAACTACATGGGACACTTAAGAAGATCAAATACACAAACTCGGGACAACAAAGAAGTGATTGTAGGCAGGACGAGGAGGAAGGCATTTCCCCTCATCATGCTTCTCCAAAGTACCCCCAATTCCCTATGGGAAAGTAATACAGTTAACACCAAACCTAATGTCTGTTCTCTCTACTTAAAGTAAGGGTTTAGCAAATAATATGTAGTTCGTTCTGTAGTTCAAGTTTTGTTACTCTTAATTAATCCTTTCTGCTATCATTTTCAAGTCCTGAATATAGAATCTACTTTCTAGAATTATTGAAGTTCAGTATGAGAACCAGGTGAAACGGCCCAGGCAAAGAAATGAGCCCATTGAAAGAATTATACCTCAACAAAGCACATTTCCATCTGAGTGTGCAATGGAGTCACTTTTGCACCATTATTTCTTTGATCCCCACAACAGGAGGACAATAGCAAAGATACTGTTATTATCCTCATTTTAGAAAGAAGAAATAAAGAGGCCCAGAGACGTGAAGGGATGTACCTAAGTTCACGGCTAACAAGTCCTAACCTGAGACTAGAATCCAGCCTTCTCCATTCCTTCTCTCATCCTGACCCGTGTTAGTGACAATTTCTCAGATTTATTAATAAGCAACACAACTGACTGATTTGGTCTACCCTCTGGGGAGTTATCGGTGAAATGTTCCAAAAGTGGCCTGAGATAAGAAGGTAGAGCTCCTAGAACAGACTTAGAAAATGGAATAGACATATAATAATAAATGCTTTCACCACTTAGAATATACCAGGCAGTGTGCAAAGTGCTTTCAATGTATTACCTCATCTAGCCTTAAAACATCCCTGTGAGGGATTATATTGTTAGCTCTATTAAACAGATAAGAGAACTGAAGATTAAACAGGTTAATTTAAACCAAGGTAACAGAATCCTGTATGACGGGGAGTTGTGTGTTCAGGTCCAGAGCTCACCCCAGCCCAGTGGATCAACAGAGATAGGAACTCCAAGGCTGTCCTCAGCGACATGGGCTGACGACCCTGCCCTCAGCGTCCCCTCTCTGTGCTTGGTTTTCCACTCGCCCTCTCTTACCTGCTGGCTCTGAACGGACGAGGTTATTTCTCTGTTGAAGTCTTCACTTTGATGCAGGAAATCCCATCGGGCCCCTGGGAGGCTAGTGTTCTTTTGATGCTTTTGTGATATTCCCCTCTCTCAATTCAGAAGCCATCTGAACAAGCCAAAAAGAAGTTGTTTACTCCCCTGCCAGGTGTGTTTACTAGGACTCACACTGGGGCACAAAATTTAAGAAAAATAATGCTTTAATGCAATATCTTTAAAAGCCAAAATGAATGCCAAAAAATCCATGTTAAATAAAGGCAAGAGAGCCAACCCTACATTTGTACCACTTGCTCCACTCCCCTTGCCCGGTCCCAGCTCTGTCGGATCCTGTCTATATTTAAATGCTGGACATTTGTTCACCATGGATGTTTTTTGCATTGATTTTTATTTTTTAAAACATGGCACTAAAACATTTATCTTGACGACAGGGTTGGTTTTTTTTGTTTTCTTTTTGAGTCCCCTTTACTTTTGCGCCTGAGGCCTTACCCGCCTCACCCTACCCGGTCCTGGACTGAGTACAGAGAGGACGAATCACATATAATGGGCGCTGATTCCCAGCTTACTCTTTTCCCAAGTCCTTCCCCGTCTCCTCTGCGTGTCAGCTGTTCTTTGTGTCAGCCCCACCGAATAAGTGACCGCTGAGTGGACCCAAGTTCATAGCTGAGCCGAGGGGGAGGAGGAGGGGGAGGAGGAGGGGGAGGAGGGGGAGGGGGAGGAGGAGGGGGAGGAGGGGGAGGGGGAGGAGGAGGGGGAGGAGGGGGAGGGGGAGGAGGGGGGAGGAGGGGGAGGAAAGAAAGTCTTCATCACCTTGCACTACAACTATAGGAGGAGTTTTGCTGTGTTTCCTTCCTTTTCTTAAAGGACACTTTTTATACCATCAGTTGAGTAATTTGCCATGATGGAAATTCCTGTCTTTGACACCCTTAAATCAGTGTTGACATGTAATTTTAATTACTGAATTCCTATCACCGTTTCTCTAATGCGGTGGTTCTCAATCTTTAAAAAAACTAATCTCTATGCCCCGGCTGCTCCCCCCATCCATTAAATCAGTATCTCTGGAGGCGAGAGCCTGGCGTCCATAATCTTTAAAGCTTCCTGGGTGATTCCAGGGTGCAGGCAAGGTTGAGAACGGTTGCTTTAGTGAAAGGCTGACTTTTCACTTTCCTCCCTCGGATGGTATTCCCTGAGGAATACCTGAGTCCTTCCCAGAGGACAGTAACAGTCAGAGCTCCAGAGCCAGAGGGAGCTGGATTCAATTCTTGGCTTTCCCACATACTGGCTTGTGACCTTGGACTTGAGTTCTGTTTCCTCAACTGCGCTCTGGAGATAATAACAGAATCCCCCTCTTGGACTTGTTTGAAGGAATCGAACTGAGGCACCAGAAACCCCCTGCACAGTGTCTGGTGTGTGTGTGCCTGCATACACTCGTGCTCCTACACACTCAATATGCACCACTAGTATCACTGGTTATGAATCCATTCTGTAAACAAAATGACAAAAACCCAATGAATAAACAGATGAAGGCGGAACTGCCCTGTTGGAAGCCAGGGGTAGGGAGAGACTCAGATCCACTCTCCTTTTCCAGGGGGCTCTGCAGAACAATTAGGAGTTCTGGGAAATACTCGGAAGACCACTAGTATGGGACGTAGTGACATTACAGGCCCAATTTTACTCTGTTTGGAGTGGCTTCTTCTGCCTCAGAACTGCTGTGCTCCTTTTCCAGTCTCTCTTCTAGTGGCAGGCATCCGGCTGCCTGGGTTCAGGGGCCGCTCTGTGGCCACAGGACACAGAAGAGCAGGGCTGCTTGGCCCAAGTGGCCTCTCTGGCCTCAGGCTTATTAGTGGAGTAAACAGCCACTAACTGAGTTCATCCACCTACCAAAATCACAGCTCTAAACCTCCAGTCCCTGGCGGGATGAACATGTTTGGTTTTCAGGTGTGTGGTGGTGGAGAGGAGGCTGGAACGCATTTCCTCTTCCAGAGTAGAATAGTATTAAGCAGCCTGAGCAGGAAGACCCTGGGGGCATCCTGATTTGGCAAGGATCGCTCCCTTTGGGCAAGAGTAGCTGCCTGTTTTCCCATCTGAGAACAGCTGTGCTCTACTTGTTTCTGGGCAGTGTTGATTGTTTCAACCGAACCGGTCAAAAATCTCGGTCCAGTTCAGAGACCTCTGCCAGCCCCAGGCCGGTTCAGAGAGGGCGGGGCAGATGGCACAGATTGGGATCAGCGTCACTGAGGTTGGCTCTGCCTCAGAAATCCTCTGTGCCACAACATTGGCTGTGGTTCCTTTCCCCTCGGGGAGGCCCATCTGAGTCCGCTTGTTTGTGTGACTTCCAGTGCTTCCTTTCATTTCTTCCGATCAATAGAGTGTCTCTTTCTTTTTTCATAAAGGAGTATTCCTTGTACCGGTTAAAAGCAGAAGAAACTACTCAATAGTAAGAGTATTTTGTTTTTTCCTCCCCTGAGCCCATTTCCAGACTTGTTTGGGAAGAAAGAGGATAGTTCATACCATAGTGTGCTTCAAGTGTCTGCCTGGATTGTTCTTTAGAGAAGCGTTTAGTTCGACTCATAGCAGTTGGGCTCTTTAATCGCAAGTAACAGAAACCAGTTTTGTGCTGGCTTTAGCCAGAGAGGGGAATTTATTATAAGGATAAAGGAACATCTCGTGGAAGCAAAGCCAGGACTGTGGCCAGGCTTCAGGAAGGAACTGGGAGCTGGAAGGTTGCCAGGACACCTCTGCCGCGTCTCATCTCTGCAGCTTGGCTGTGTGCTGCTTTTCTCTCTCTGCCAACTGGCTTTTACAGCCTCCATCGACAGGGAGAAAAGTTGCTGTCACTCAGAGGGCAGCACTCATCACTGCCACTCAAGGGTGTGCTCAAAACTAGTGGCTTTCAGCGTCGATTCTCAGAAAAAAGAATCTGGTTGGTCAGATTCCATCAGCAATGGTCAGTGGACAGAGAGCCCAGTGGCTGTCTTCTCAACCAAGGTTCCCAGATCTGGCTGATGATTAGGCACTTGTGGGAGATTTTTTAAAAATATAGACCCAGACTCCACCTTAGAATCTCCAGGAGTAGGGCCTGAGACTCTGTATTAAAAATTCCTCAAGCGATTCTGATGATAAATTAGATTTGAGAGCCACTGAAACACAAGTCTTTGGTATCCATTCATCTTTCTCCTAAGGTCTAATGAGAGACTGCCTTTTAAGCTGACTACTATTTGTGGAGGCTATGACTATAGGGCCAGAGTAAGCAATTCATTTCAGTGCAAATACACTTGAGTGAGACGGGAACTCCCTACCCGGCAGAGTGCTTGCTGCAGAACCAGTCTAGCGGAAATCTGAGAAGCCAGCTCAGAGCTGGATCTAATAGCATTATTCTTAAAGGCTTCGTGGGCAGGGCTTTTTAGACACGATTTCAAGAACAGTTCTTACCAGGTGAAATCCGGCTCAGCATTAGCAGAGCAGATGATGCAGGGACTGTGGGTCAGTGTGAGACTCAGAAACAGGTTTAGAATCAAGGTCTTCATACTGAGGACAAATAGAACTCCACTGGGAAAATACCATCTTAGAGAAGCAAGTTGTGTTTTATGTCCCCGTGCTTTTATTTCTTGCACACGCTGTTTCTGCTGCTTGGTAAACTATTACCTCTTGGCTTTCCAGCATCTATTGGTTTGTTCTTTAGGACTTGTGTTTCCACTAAGAGGAAGCCTTCTTTGACTCCCTAGTCCATTAATCTTTGCTTCTGCTCCCATAATATCCTCTGCATACCCAGATCACACCATAGATTGTAATCATTTGACTTCTCCATCACCTCCACTTGGTGATGGGTGGTTGGCACTTTGGTAACTAAATCGACTTATATGGGGGTTGGTGTGACCTGTCCTTCTACTGAATTGGTGTAGTGAGTGTCTGCTAATCTGACCCCTGGCTTCCCTTCTGTCCCTCACATCCCCCTTATTCTCACAGCCAAAGCCATTCTACTTTCGCTGACAATCTCAATACCATTCCAGATTCTGGGGTTACTCATCTCTTAATCACAGAAAACTTAAGGAGCCCTAGACCTGTAGCCCTGCATACACTATGCATGCTAATTAGGACACCCTTTAGCACCATGATGAATTTTGAAGATGTTTTATTTGTATTTTACTCTATGATATTCTAGCTAAATCAGCCATAATTCATTGGGCATGATTTAGATATTACTTAACTCCTACAACAAGCCTATAAAGAAAGCTGTAGAGGGAAACCTGGGAGTTAGAAAGGTTAAGTAACCTGCCTAGGCCACACCACAGTGTCAGAACCAAGACTGAAACCCAGATCTGACTCCAAACCCTCATGGTCTCAAACACTAGGCTGCACTTTAGGCCCCTTTAAAAACTGACTTTCCATTGTTAGTGATCTCTCCCTGTGTATGCCTTATTTTCTCAGTTAGAATGAAATATTCTGTAAGTGTTTCTTGGTTGAATATAAACAATATACTTATGGATGGTATGAACTAATGAAAAGTGCCAAACCTCCTCTTATTGGTTATCAAGTACAGAATGATTTTCTAGAAGTATTTGTTTAAAAGTTTGCAACAGAATGTAAGCCTAGGCCTATTTGCATCTTACCTCTTACCATGGCTGAGGAAAAGATTTTGCCACTGTTGTCCTCATTTTCCATAAGACATTCCTGAACTCCAAGGAACCCTATTGTACTGTGCTGTTTATTTTAGTTGTGGCCCCTACATGGTAGGGTCTGAGAATGTGCAAGACACTGATGGGGCCAACCTCAGCTCTCAGAGTGCTGATAACTGGGGAGGGCACTGCATACACAGGTTTCTCAAATACACCATCTCCCTATCTGACAGCCCACACAAGGAAATATCCATCACTTGTCTTAAAGGAGGGATTTTTAAGAAGACACAAGAGGGGCTGCCCAGTGGTGCAGCGGTTTAGTTCGCGCTTGGCAGCCCGGGGTTCACGGGTTTGGATCCCGGGCGCCCACTGACGCACTGCCTGTCAGCCATGCCGTGGTGGCGTCCCGTGTGAAATAAGTGGAGGAAGATAGGCACGGATGTTAGCCCAGGGCCAGTCTTCCTCAGCAAAAAGGGGAGGATTGGCAACAGATGTTAGCTCAGGGCTGGTCCTCCCCACAAAAAAAAAAAAAAAAAAAAGACACAAGAGTTCTAGGAGATATCAGAAATGGTTTGCATCAATTATAAGTGGGAAAGTAGAAAGAAAATGTAAAAACTAAATCAGAATTATGCACTCCCTCTAGGCTCAAGCATGGTTCTAAACCTAAAGAGATGCACTTAGACATCAGAGTCGAGTCAAACCCCAGCTATTCCAACAGAAACAATGACACATAGACTGCAAGGAGAGAGTAGCCAAGCCTTTTCTCCCCAGGGGCTACAGCAAACTACTCTAGAGCCTTCCAGAGAGGACAGACACCCCAGGCAAACATATGACCCTACATTTGGGAACAAGAGAGAGAAAGGCTGATTCAAGCAGACTCAGGTTTCGCCTCCTGAAAGCATAACACTTTCCCAGCTTTGTTAGCAAACTTTTCATTCTAGATGCAAAGCATAATCACATCTAGGCTTCCTCCAAGAGCAGACAGCCACAGCACGCCTGCAGTGTGGCAAATGAAGCATCCCCATAAGCTTATAGACAAGGGAACCGGCAGCTTTGCCACAGACTTTGAATGTGAGTGATGAGCAGGTGACAGAAGTATAGTCTGGGTGGGTGGGTACCATGTGTTTCTTAACGTATTAAGATGCTGGTGACACTCATCAAATGTCCAGTAAGCCGGTTGAGAAGAACTTCTGGAACTCAAAATAGAGGTCAGGGCAATAGATTTTCAGGAACTTTTTCAGGGAGGTGACGAAATCTTGTGTATCACAGGGAGAAGGTAAAGCAAGGTGAAGACCAAGGACACGAGCCTAGGGAAACATCCACTCATAAGTGGATGAGGCATTCTGGTTATACGGTCCCCAAGTCCTTCCTCTTAGCCTTGAGAAATTCCTAATGCTTATCTTGTTCTATTCCCTTCTACCTTGAACAGAAGCAGTAAATTTTCTCCCCAAACCTGACAGTCATATAGAGCCTTGGAATAAACAACTTTACTTAGCAAGGCCATAAAAAATATTGCAGCAGAGTGCGGTCTTTGAATGGATAAATAACTTTTCTCAAGAGAACCGTGGTATCTAAGACAGCATAAGATTCTTATTGAGCACCATTAATCCACACATTCAACCCCAAAATCACTTATAAGAATGTTTTAAATTGTTAAGTTGGAACTCTACCTCATCTAACTTTTAGAAGCTCCTCTTTCTTCTCTCCTCCCCCAACACTAATTGGTAGAACACAAGGAAGTTGCCTGTTTAAGGAATGGAAAATTTAATGCAAGTTTTATGATTTCAGGTTTATTTACAATATTTTACCTGTCTTTCCTGAATTTCCTGAATCATCATTAAGTTATTGTTTGGAGTTCCCACGTTTTTCTCACTGTACACACAGAATGAACGAAAGTCATGGTCATTGTTCCCCGTGTGCTCTTTACACATTTTAAGCGACCCAGCAGGAGTGCAGTGTAATCACCAAAACACTCAGCAGAGTAAGTGACCGGGTTTCAGCTGTCTGCACTGAAAACTGTTCCATAACATTACACCTGGTATGTGCGCACTTTCCACGTGGCTCAGGACTAAGTAAGCGCTGGACTGAGGGAGGTGGGAGGAATGCTAACCCAGGTGTTCTTGACATTATCAGATAAAGGGAACTCAAAAGGCTTGGTGTCGGCTGGTTGATGGATAAGCTTTATGACATTAAGGGGGCAAAGGCAGGTTAGTTTGTTTTACACTTCCCCTGCAAAAGATTAACCCAGTTTTCTCAGGGCCCACTAAGGAAGTCCCAAATAAGAAGTTGTATCAAATGGAACTCAAAAAAAGCATAATATCACTGATGAAAACATTTTATGAACATACAGGAATAAGGACAGCAATTTTCAATACTGGACCAGAGGTCTTCATATGGGGTATGTCTACCCTATGAGGGGTACCTCAAAACCTTTCAAGGGGTAATTTTAAAGGAATCTTCCCCCACATTCTCACCTTTCATACATACCCTTCCCTCAGACTGAGCAATCTGAAAAACACGAGAACACTGCATCCACAATACTTCTTCCACTCTGCAAACCAAAGGCACACCACTCACCTTCCCAGCTCATGCTAGGCTGTAGTGCCCTGCGGCGTTAGAGTCTCCAGGGTACACAAGTGGTAGTCCTTGGGGCTTCCTGACTTTCCGTGTTTTATATTTCTGTTAAGGGAGATTTAGAGACAGGGTATTTGAGAAATTGTTAGGATGTTCAAAATTTGGATATGTGGCAAAGTGGGGTACAGTGGAAGTAATGATGATTTTTATGTAACAAATTGGACACTTCCATCTCCAGATTCCTGCCAAGGAAGAAATATATCACTCTTGATGGAAGCCCCACCAGCAAAGCAGCAAGTACCTGTAAGAAATATTGAATGCTACAAACAGATTTTCTCATAATTTTTTTCCACTATTTAAAATACTCACCCTAAGAACAATCACTGACTGGAAAGAAAAGTATCTTTGAACAGTCAAAATAAAAGTAGTTTAGTGATGCTGATTATTTTCATTGTAACTTGGAATATTTCTCAGGACTACTAGAATTTTCATGATGCACTAAATAAAACCTACAGATGAAACCTTTCATGATCAGATCATGAGATACTTATTCCAAATATAGTCAAATCTCTATTTAATCTTATGAAATGATTAATATTTCCTACCATCTATTAACAGAAAGTAAATTAGATTCTAGCTGCCACACCAGTTAGTTTTCAGCAGCCTATGACATTCTCTAGGAAAAGTCTGATCCTATCTAATAAAATTAATGTTTTCATTTGATTCTTATTTCTACCAAAAGCCAAAACCCTAGTTCAATATATGCACACACCTTTATTGAAAGAATATCTTGCCTTATCAACCTACTTGCTTCCTAAATAACTTATAATTTTAGCTTACAGATGACTGTGACTTGTTATAAGTTAAATAATGAGAAATAGTATATTGATTTATCTTGTTTTTAAAAAAATTATGTTAAATCTATGTGATTTTAAACCTTGACTAGTTTTAGTAATCTCTTATAAGAGGTGTTCTCTGGTGTTCTTAATGATTTTTATGATATTCTTCAAAATTCATTACCAGAACATTTAAATGTTTAAGTCAGTCATTTTCTGACAGAAAGGAAGTCTGATTTGGTTATTTGATTTAATGATGAGATGGTGGATATTTGATCTGATTTCATTATATGGGTGGACCATATATTGAATGATTAAATCTGCAGCTCCAATGTTTTGATGAATTATATATTTAATGAAATATATATTGTGATGAAAATATATTTAAAGCACTAGTTATATCAAAAAATATACCTGAAAAGGTGTTTTGAAAGTTGCACTTTGGATTGTCCAACTGGACTAAATATACTGGATTAAAAAGTTTTTCTAAGTGAAAATGTGACAGTACAATTGATAATCATTTGATAGTTTTGGTAAAGCTCTTTGGGTTTACATCCCCAAATTTGAGAATGAATATTCTGAATAACAAACTCTTCTAAAAAGGCAAGCAGCTACCAATTCTGTTTTCAAGAAAAAAATGAACAATACACTAATCATGTTCTCAGATTAAGGCTGATTACAAACGTAATGTGATTTTTGGCATGGAATTTAAAGAATTGAGTAAAATTGTTTTAATAAAGCTACTTCCATTCCCATCTTTTTATTTAGGGGCTGTTTTTCAGCATTTACATAGAAATGAAAGAAATAGCATTGATGTGAACCATCTTTCGTTCTAGCAATGCTATATTTATCCAAGGATACATAATAAGCTCGTCAGAAAAATTAATCTCATTAAAAGAGGACTTCCAAAAACTTTACATTTCATTTAACAAGTACAGTCCTGTGCCACATAATGATGTTTTGTTAACGACGGACCACATATACGACGGTGGTCCCATAAGATGAGGACTATATAGCCTAGGTGTGTAGTAGGCTATACCACCTAGGTTTGGGCAAGTACACTCTGTGATGTTTGCACAATGATGAAATCGCCTAATGATGCATTTCTCAGAGCATATCCCCATTGCTAAGCAACACATGACTGCATCAAATTTTTAAATATATTTATATTTTGATCAATTATGTAAAATAATTTTAACTCAATATAGAAGAAATTTAGCACAGCCTTAAGGTCACAGGAAATTAAAAATTTTAAAAACATATACCTATTTTTGTTGCAAAGATGTATTATAGTGTGATCAATAAGACTTTTGGGGGTAAAAATACGTACTAAAATGCTATGACAACCAACTCCAGGAATATGAAAATCTGATCTAATGGAATCAGCTCCCATCCTCCAGCCCGGCTCCCTATTCCCAAATATTCTAAGCTTCTCTGGGGAAGGCATGTGGCAGTGATGGGGGTCAGAAGGTGATTGCCCTGTGATCGATGGAACTTTCTCGGTTTAGTGGTCAGTTTGTACAAGTTTCACTACCTTTACTGTTGTCGTTTGTATGACAGTACAGACTAAAGCATACTCTTTTTTTCATTATTATCACAATAGTATGATCCCACATTTTCACAATTCAATTTTTTGGGTCTCATCCAGGCATTATGGTGGGGGGTTATTGTATTACGTTAGGATAAAATCTTGTGGGGGAATTGCAATGAAAATACAAGTTCAAGGAGAAAAAGGAAAGATGTAAACTTTTAAATATCTTTATATATTTTCTATATAGTTGATGGTATTAAATTTCTATGGTATTTGGACTCCATTGGATAGATCTGAAAGAGTGATGAACATTTCATTTTAAAATGTCAACATTTATAGTATGCTGCAAATTATATCCTTTGTCAATATTTAAACTTGGGAACAACTTTAAATGTGCAAAGGAACACAGTTTCCTTTAAAAACTATTTTTAAAAAAACTATTAGGGACTACTTGTGTAAAAAAAGTTTGAAAATCACTTCTCTAGACAGAGGAAAGGTAAACAATGACCTTCTCAAGGCCAAAGGTAGTTGGAGCAGATTTTTTATCAGCAGTGCATAGACCAAGCAACTAGGAAGTAGAGCTTAACATTTGTTTGCTCTTCCTGGCACCTAGAGGGAAAGCCAACCACAGACAGGGATTAAACATTTCTGCTGTTGGGTCTGTCTCTAAAAATGTATTTATGGTGCATAGTAACAGGGAAGGGAACAGCTCATACTTATCTCAGCCCAAGCAGCTGAGTTATACTATAACAGTTATAACAGTAAACTCCTTCTTTATCAGACAGTAGTCAAGACTTAAGCTTTCTACCCTTTGCAATTTCAGGAAAAGGTACTGATCTCATGGAATATATTTTCCCACCACCAATTATTTTTAACTGAGCCTCCCTTATGTGTTAGGTTCTAGAGATACATGGAAGAATCTGCACTTGAAGAATTTACGATCTCATTGGAGAAACAGAAAAAACACTGAGATAAATATGAATCTGTGTAGCACAAATTAATTGTCTGGTGGGTATAACAAAAGTGTAATGAACAGAGGGAGTTACTGCCAAAAGTCAGGGTAGTCTGGGAAAGAGAAGGCTGGAATCAAATCAGGTCTTTAAAAAACCAGGTCCAAGAGAACAAGATTGATGGCCAATTTGCTGGGGACTGAAGGATGGTGTAGGTGTGACACGGGTATGATGGTGAGAGGAACAGTGATTAGCCCAGAGCAGATGGCTGCTATAAAGGTTGGAAGGTAGCTAGAAAACAGACTGTGGAGGGTCTTAAATGCCAATGGAGAGCTGTGTTTTATCCTATGAGAAATGTGGAGGCTTCTGAGATCAATGTGCAACATTTTAGGGAGGTTTTTAATGACAGTAGTATGTAGAAGAGACAGAGAGAAGAGTCTTAAATTTCACCAATAGTCTGGGTAGCTAGGACGGAAGCCAGCTGGGGTAAGGATACTGTGACTGGAAAATAATCAAAGGACATTGTGCCAAAAGGGGAGGGGGAACCACAAGTAACTCCAAGGTTTCAAGCCTATGTGACTGAGATAATCATGGTCCCACTGACGACAATAAATCCCACGGGAAAGCAGGTTTATGTTCCAAAGAGCAGGGTCAGCAAGCAAGAATGGACATGTGAAGGGGAAGGTTCAGTCTCCGACTCATCTGCCACCAACTATACAGAACATCATACGCTTTCCCGTTTTGTTCTCTCACTCAACAGGAGTAAAAAGGATTCGTATTCTAAACTTGTTACTGATCATACTATATCACTCCACAATGATTTATCAGTGTTCACCCTAAAGAGATTTTCCTTGAGAACACTCATTTATACGTAGAAACGCAGACCTAGCTTAAAGCCTCAGAATCATCAGCCTCTTACTCAAGTCATGATGCAGGATCCATAAGAACTACCTCCACCCTCAGACCCTCATCAGTCAAGCTTAAACCCTTTGACCTCCAGGCCTCATTGCAGACTCATTACAGTCCTTGCCTCAAGAACACTGGGGAAAATTTTAAACATAAATCCTTTTCCTTCCCCACTGACCCGCATTCCCAGGAAACCTTGTGAGTCTGTTACCTTTGAAGTTAACCATATGTTCTATGTTTGTTCCATTCAAAGAATGGACATCAAATTATTTCCTGATATGTAACATTTAGTACAGGCACTGAAAACGTCTAAACTGCAGCAGGAAGGTGTTCATACTATGTAGGACAACTGATCTGTTCTTAGACATCAAATGAGTCAAAGTCTTTAAGCGGAGGTGGCACAGCAAAGGGGTAAGGTGCAGAGGCTCAAGTCAGACTGCCTAAGTTGGAAACACCCATGATTTAAACTGTGACACGTTAACCTCTCTGTACCTCAATTTTTCCATCTGTAAAATGGAGATGATAATGCCTACTCTGCAGGAGTCTCGTTAAACAGCAGATCAAAGTGCTTTCACAGAGTTCAATGTTAGGTGCAAGTCTTCCTGTACCTTAACTTTCAGCTTTAGGCTATCATGTTACCACAGTTGATTTCTTACTTATTGACGGACCTTTTAATTGCTCCAGATCAAGGAGGTAGGGGTAGGCAAACTTTCTGCAAAGGGCGAGACAGTAATATTTTCAGCCTTGCTGGCCACAAGGGCTCTGTTGCAATCACTCAACTCTGCTATTGTAGCAACAAAGCAGCCAGAGACAACATGCAAACAAATGGGCATGGCAGTGTGTTCCAATAAACCTTTTATTTAGAGAAACAAATTGAACAATCATGTAATCTTCACATTACAAAGTATTATTCTTTTGATCTTTTTCAACCATTTAAAAACGGAAAAACTATACTTAGTTTGTAGGCCATATGAAAACAGGCAGCAGGCCGGATCTGGCCCATGGGTGGTTGTGCGATGTCCCCTGCTCTAGAGTAACAAGTTCAAGGGCTTTGGGAGCTTTGCGGGGGCAGGGACATTTGAAATACATGCACACCACGGAGACACTGCAGGTTCAGTTCCAGATCACTGCAATAAAACAAGTGTCGCACTAAAGTGAGTCACATGAATTTTTTGGTTTCCCAGTGCTTATAAAAGTTATGTTTACACTATACTGTAGTTGATTAAGTGTACAACAGCATTATGTCTAAAAACCAATGTACACACCTCATTTTAAAAATTCTTTATTGTTAAAAAATGCTAACCATCATCTGAGCCTTCACGAGTTGTAATCTTTTTGCTGGTGGAGGGTCTTGCCTCGATGTTGCTGGCTGCTGACCGGTCAGAGCGGTGGTTGCTGAAGATTGGAGTTGCTGTGGCAATTTCTTAATATAAGACAACAACGAAGTTTGCCACATTGAATGACTCTTCCTTTCATGAACGATTTCTCTGGAGCATATGATGCTGTTTGATAGCATTTTACCCACAGTAAAACATCTTTCAAAATTGGAATTAATCCTCTGAAACCCTGCTGCTGCTTTACCAACTCAGTCTATATAATATTCTAAATCCTTTGTTGTCATTTCAACCATCTTCACAGGATATTCACCAGGGGTAGATTCCATTCAAGAAACTGCTTTCTTTGCTCATCCACAAGAAGCAACTCCTCATCCATGAAAGTTTTATCATGAGGTTGCAGCAATTCAGTCACATCTTCAAGTTCCACTTCTAATTCTAGTTCTCTTGCTATTTCCACCACATCTGCAGTTACTTCCTCCACTTAAGCCTTGAACCCCTCAAAGTCATCCAGGAGGGTTGGAATCAACTTCTTCCAAACTTCTGTTAATGTTGATATTTTGACCTCTTCCCATGAATCATGAATGTTCTTAATGGCATCTAGAATGGTGAATCCTTTCCAGAAGGTTCTCAATTTACTTTGCCCAGATCCATCAGAGGAATTGCTATCTAAGGCAGCTACAGACTTATGAAATCTATTTCTTAAATCTTAAGACTTGAAAGTTGAAATTACTCCTTGATCCAGGGGCTGCAGAATGGATGTTATGTTAGCAGGCATGAAAACATTCAACTCTTTGTACATCTCCATTGGAGCTCTTGGGTGACCAGGTGCATTGTCAATAAGCAGTAATATTTTGAATCTCTTTTTCTGAGCAGTAGGTCTCAACATTGGGCTTAAAATATTCAGTAAACCACATTGTAAACAGATGTGCTCTCATCCAGGCTTCGTTGTCCCATTTACAGAGCACAGGCAGAGTAGATTCAGCATAATTCTTAGGGGCCCTGAGATTTTCAGAATGGTAAATGAGCACTGCCTTCAACTTAAAGTCACCAGCTGCATTAGCCCCTAACAAGACAGTCCGTCTGTCCTGTGAAGCTTTGAATTCAGACATTGACTTCTCCTCTCTAGCTATGAAAGTCCTAGATGGCATCTTCTTCCAATATAAAGCTGTTTCACCTACACTGAAAATTTGTTTAGTGTAGCCACCTTCATTAATGATCTTAGATCTTCTATATAACTTGCTGCAGCTTCTACATCAGCACTTGCTGCTGCACCTTGCAGGTTTATGTTATGGAGATGGCTTCTTTCCTTGAACCTCATGAACCAACCTCTGCTAGTTTCAAACTTTTTTTCTGCAGCTTCCCCATCTCTCTCAGCCTTCACAGAATCTAGAGTTATGGCCTTGCTCTGGATTAGGCTTTGGCTTAAGGGAATTTTGTGGCTGGTTTGATCTTCTACCCAGACCACTAAAACTTTCTCCACATCAGCATTAAGACTGTTTCCCTTTCTTATCATTCTTGTGTTCACTGACGTAGCACTTTTAATTTCCTTCAAGAACTTTTCCTTTGATTCACAACTTAGCTAACTGCTTGGTGCAAGAGGCCTAGCTTCCAGCCAACTCAGTTTTTGACATGTCTTCCTCACTAAGCTTAATCACTTCTAGCTTTTGATTTAAACTGAGAGATGTGCAACTCTTCCTTTTACTTGAACATCTAAAGGCCACTGTAAGGTTATCATTCAACCTAATTTCAATATTGTTGTGTCTCAGGGAATAGGGAGGTCCAAGGAGAGGGAAAGAGACGGGGGAACGGCTGGTCAGTGTAGCAGTCAGAATATACACAATATTTATGAAGTTCACTGTGTTCTATGGGCGTGGTTAGTAGCATTCCAGAACAATCACAACAATAACATCAAAGATCACTGATCACAGATCACCACAACAAATATAACAATAATGGCAAAGTTTGAAATATTGTGAGAATTACCAAAATGTGACATAGAGACATGAAGTGAGCAAATGCTGTTGGGAAAAAGGTGCTGAAAGACTTGCTCGATGCAGGATTGCCACAAACCTTCAATCTGTAAAAAAAAAAAACAAACAAAAAAACCCCCACAGTATCTTTAAAGCGTAATAAAGCAAAGTGCAATAAAACAAGGTATGCCTGTACAGGTTCATAGTGCAGAAGAAAGAGAAAACGTCTAAGTATAATAGAAAAAAGGAAATAATAGAACAGAAAATTTAATGCTGTCATTCATTTATTAACACTGGACTCAACTGTGTTTAGAACACTTTTGGAATCACCCACTGTTGGAATCAAAGATGTAGAAGTCATAATCCCTGCTCTCAAGGAACTTACACTTCTCCACAGTAGCTTAGAAACTGAAAGTCCTCCTTCAAAATACAATACATCCTATCAGGCGCACAAACAGGCATCCTCATTCAAGCAGGTAGTATCTCTGGTGACCCCACCTACAGCCTACGCCACACGTGCACGACTGTCTTGACCATCTGCTTCCTCCTCTTCTCAGCAATTTTACTACCAGCTCTTCCTCTCCCTCCAAACTATTCTGTCTTTGCATGATCACTTTGGGGGGTAATGTTCATGACGATGTACTAAAGAGAGCAAGTCAACTGGTCCTAGCTTTAAAAGACGACCACTTCAGGTAGTCTTCAAGGATGCCACCTCCCTTTTAATAGGTAACGTGTTAGTGACTCCGAAGGTTTTTCATTTCAATCCAGGTGGAACCTTGTCCTTAGGAGGCAGGTTAAGCAGATCTATCTTTAGGCAAAAAAGACACATCAGAAAAAGATTTTTTCACAGCAAATGTTTTGAAGTATTTTATCCAAAACAACACAAAACATGGACAAAATACAGTGCTTTGGTATATACCTCAGTTGGTTCTAAGGATTATGGATTTGAAATAATACAGCAGAAACCCAGTATGTCAATGTGTCAAAACAAATGAAAAGTAGAAAGTGAAGAAATTAACACAGCTAATGATTAAGGAAAAGACAAAGGGTTGTTTGTAAGTAATAAATAATTATTAATAAATATTAATATCATTGTATATAGTACATGTCACAATATTAATAAAAATAAAAACTGAAAAGTCTAAAATATTACTAATATTGTTAATTTTTTTGGAATACTAAATGGCATTTGTCTCTTAAGCATTTTCCTTACAAGAATTAGCAGTATGAATACCTTAAAGACAACAGAACACAACAAAAATCAAAAAGTAGAAAGAAGTACTCCTGATGGTCGAGATCATCTCATCAGAACAGGCATGATTAGTCTCAGCAAAAAAAAAAAAACAACCAAAAAACAAAAACCCATTTGATACAAGGAATACCTATTGGAGGGGAGGGCAGAGACTCAACAGAGCAATTAAAAATGAGTGAGGAGGGGCCGCCCGGTGGCGCAGCGGTTTAGTCCGCGCTTGGCAACCCGGGGTTGGCGGGTTCCATCCCGGGCGCCCGCCGACGAACTGCCTGTCAGCCATGCTGTGGCGGCGTCCCATATAAAGTGGAGGAAGACGGGCACGGATGTTAGCCCAGGGCCAGTCTTCCTCAGCAAAAAGAGGAGGATTGGCAATGGATGTTAGCTCAGGGCTGGTCTTCCTCACCCAAAAAAAAAAAAAAAAAGAGTGAGGAGGACGGGGATGTCATCAAGATGGAGAGCTAGGAGGTCCCAACACTCATCTCTCCCACAACAAAAACAATAAACTGACAAAAATAGAGAAATAGGTATGTTTTCCTAAAACAGGGAAAGCTCTGGACCACAACAAAGCAGCAGCAAAAACCCTGCAGAGTTCGAAGACTAAAGATGGCCACAGAGAAGTGTGGGAAGCATTTTACCTGTGTCACCCCATCCCCCAGTCCAGAGCAGCCCAGCACCAGGAGGGAATCACCCCCGAGGAATTTCACCCCACAGGGAAGAGGGGAGCAGAACACCAGCAGGCCTCACTGCTGTGAACATTTGCAGCCTTTGCTACCGAGGATCCCAGTCTTCACCAACGCTGATCCCAGCTGACACTGCTGTCCGGAGTGCCCGTCGCTGTCTCCTCGCCAGGGCTGGAGCTATCACTGTTATGAGACCTACCCCAGGGGACCCAGTTGCTGCTGTGCCCCACTCTGAGATTGGGATGCCATAGGGCCTTGCCATATACAGGACCAGAGCTGCCATTGTTCTGCACTCCGTACCCAGTCCCAGGTCACAACTTTGTCCCACCATTACTGGGTCATTTGTTGCTGCTCTGAGCTCTGCCCTCCAGGTCCCATGTCACGCTTTGACCACCATTCGCAGAGCCATGCTGCTACCGCTGAGCCCTGCCTCCTGGGTCCCAGGTTGCAGCTCTGACCCATCCTTGTAGGGGCCAAGCTGCCACTGCTCTGCAACCTTCCTAAAGACATGTGGCTTTAACAGCCTCCACCAGGACGTGCTGCTGCTATTCTGAGACTGCCCCTTGGCCACAGTTGGGACTCTGACCCACCATCTCCAGGATGTGCTGCTACTGCACTCTGCCCCTGGGCCCCAAGCCACCACTGCATCCTGTCATCTCAGGATCTGTGCTGCTGCTTCATCTCCCACTCTCCACCCCGACTGAGTCACTGCAGCAAGCTCCAGAGACCCAGACTCTGGTTCCATGGGAGATCCACACATGCCTGCACCTTAAACACCAGTGCCAGGGATGCTGCAAGTGCACCTGTGCCAAAGGACCCAAGCACTGTAGTAGTTCCACATGCGCCTGATCCCAGTACTGTCCTGGAGTGCCAGCAAGCCAGACCAAGTGCTGAAAGGGATCGCCTTGCCTAGAACTTCCCCTCATGGGCAAAAAAGGAGAACAGGAGAAACCTAGCAGCCTTCACCTCTGAGGATCCCAAGAGCCCTAGCCACCACTGCCCCCTGCAGGACCTCTACAGTCTTGGCCACAAAAGACCCCCTCTGTCTGCACCAACGCTGACCTCAGCTAACAGAGCTGCACAGAGACCATGCCATTGTGCTCTCCCAGAAACCAAAGACGCTGCATCCCACCCAACTAGTGCCCTCACAGACACCTTCAGGTGAAAGTCTCCCCACCGAAGCCAACCTGGAAAGGCTGGAAGAGGTGACTGCTCCCTCAAATGTGCAGACATCAATCCAAAACCAGCAGAAACATGGAAAAGCAAGGAAACATGACACCACCAAAGGAACACAATATTTTTCCAGTAAATGACCACAAAGAAATAAATATCTGTGAGTTACCTGAAAAAGAATTCAAAATAATCATTTCAAGGAAGCTCATCGAAATTCAAGAGAACAGATAGACAACTCAATGAATTCAGGAAAACAACGCATGAACAAAATGAGAAGTTCAACAAAGAGACAGAAATCATTAAAAAAGAACCAAACAGGGGCCGGGCCAGTGGCATACTGGTTAGGTTCACGTGCTCCGCTTCAGCAGCCCCAGGTTCACTGGTTTGGATCACAGGCGCGGACCTACACTGCTCATCAAGCCATGCTGTGGCAGCATCCCACACACAAAATAGAGGAAGAATGGCACAGATGTTAGCTCAGGGACAATCTTCCTCAGCAGAAAAAAGAACCAAACAAATTCTAGAGCTGAAGAATACAACAAATGAAATGAATAACGCAACATAGAGCTTCAACAACAGGCTCAATCAGGCAGAAGAAAGAACCTGCAAACTTGAAGATAAATCTCTTGATATTACCCAGTCAGGATAAAAAAATAAATTAGAACAAAAGAGAGTGAAGAAAGCTGACGTGAATTACAGTAGTCTCCCTTCTCCGCAGGGGATCTGTTCCAAGACCCTCAGTGGATACCTGAAACCATCGATAGTACCAAACCCTATATATACTATGTTTTTTCCTATACATACATATCTATGATAAAGTTTAATTTATAAATTAGGCACAGTAAGATATTAACAATAACTAATAATAAAATAGAACAATTATAACAATATACTGTAATAAAAGTTATGTGAATGTAGTCTCTCTCTCAAAATATCTTACTGTACTCATCACCCTTCTTCTAATGATGTGAGATGATAAAATGCCTATGTGATGAGATGAAATGAGGCGAGTGAGTGGCATTGTGACCTAGCATTAGGCTACTATTGATCTTCTGACAATACATCAGAAGGAAGATCATCTGCTTCCACATTGCAGTTGACCATGAGTAACTGAAACTGGAGAAAGCAAAACCACAGATAAGTGGGGGACTACTCTATGGGGCATCATCAAACAAAACAATATTCACATTATGGGAGCCCCAGAAGGAGAAGAGAGAAAGGGACAGAAAACTTATTTAAAGAAATAATGGCTGAAAACTTCCCAAATCTGGGGAGAGATATAGCTGTCCAGGTATATGAAGCTCTAAGATCCCCAAATAGATTCAACCCAAAGAGACCTTCCTCAAGACACATTATAATCAAGATCTCAAAAGTCAAAGAAAGAGAGAGAATCCTGAAAGCAGCCGGAGCAAAAAGACTCATCACATACAAGGAAATCCTGATAAGGCTATCAGATTTCTCAGCAAAACCTTGCAGGCCAGGAGAGAGTGGGATGATATATTCCAACTGCTCAAAGAAAAAACCGTCAACCAAGAATACTTTACCCAGCAAAGCTGTCCTTCAGAAATGAAGGAGAGATATAGACCTTACCAAACAAAAACTGAGGGAATTAATCACCACTGGACCTGTCTTACAAGAAATGCTAAAGGGAGCTCTTTAAGCTGAAATGAAAGGACACTAATTAGTAACATAAAAATATATTAAAGTATATAATATATATAAAATTCACTGATTAAGGTAAATATATACTCCCATTCAAAAGACTCTCTTAATACTGCAATGGTGGTGTGTAAATCACTTTAAACTCCAGCATATAGGTTAAAAGACAAAAATGTTAAAAATAACAACAGATAGCTACAATTATTTTGTTAATGGATACACAATATATAGAGATGTAAATTGGGACATCAACAACATAAAGTGTTGGGGGAGGGGGCCAGCTAAATGTGCAGAACTTTTTCCATGCAGTTAAAGTTATGCTGTTATGAGCTTGTTTAAAACAGACCATTAGAACTGTAAGATGTACTATGAAAGCCTCATGGTAATTATAAAACTTACATAATTTTATAATTATGTAATACATTATATACATTATTATGTTATAATAATCTATTAATGATAATATACAATAAATTATATACTTGTTTATATTTTATTTAATTATATAAATTATATATTTTGTAAATATATTATATACAAATATGATATATAAATAATATATAACATTGTTTATATATTTATATTTATTAAATTTGTTATATACAAATATTTACATATATTTACATAAATATATAAGTATATTAATAATATATAATCTATATAATTATATAACATTACATATTATACATTAATATATATATTATATAATATAAAGATTATATAAAGCCTCAAAGCAAAAACCTATAATAGATACACAAAAGCAAAGAGAAAAGTATCAAAGCATACAACCACAAAAAAATCAACTCACAAAGACAGAAAGAGAGGAAGAAAGGAACAAGGAACTACAAAACAACCCAAAAGCAATTAACAAAATGGAGATAGTAAGTCCTTACCCATCAATAATTACTCTCAATGTAAATGGTTTAGATTCTCCAATTAAAAGACATAAGAGAGGCTGAATGGATATAAAAACAAGACCCAAGAAATGCTGCCTACAAGAGACTTACTTAAGCTTTAAAAACACTCATAAGCTGAGCCAGCCCTGATGGCCTAGTGGTTAAAGTTTGGTGTGCTCTGCTTTGGCAGCCTGGGTTTAGTTTCCGAGTGCAGAACCACACCACTCATCTGTCAGTAGCCATGCTGCGGTGATGGCTCACATAGAAGAACTAGAAGGACCTACAACTAGAATATATAACTATGTACTGGGGCTTTGGGGAGGGGGAAAAAAAAAAGGAATACTCATAAGCTGAAAGTGAAGAGATGGAAAAAGATATTCCATGCAAATAGAAAACAAAAGAAAGCAGAGGTAGCTATATTTATATCAGACAAAATAGACTTTAACTCAAAAGCTGTAACAAGAGACAAAGAAGGTCATTATACAACAATAAAGAGGTCAATTCATCAAGAGGATATAACAACTTTAAATACATTTATATCCCATATTGGAGCACAAAATATGTTAAAAAATTAACAGATCTGAAGGCAAAAATAGACAGTAATGCGGTAATAGTAGGGGATTTCAATACACACTTCAACAATGGATAGATCATCCAGAGAGAAAATCAATAAGGAAATAATGACTTAAAAAGACATTTTAGACCAAACGGATATAACAAACATATACAGAACATTCCATCCAACATCAGCAGAATACACATTCTTCTCAAGCACACACAGAACATTCTCCAAGATAGATCATAAGTTAGGTCACAAAATAAGTCTTAAAAAATTTAAGGAGACTGAAATCATATCATGTATCTTTTCCAACAACATGGTATGAAACTAGAAATCAATAAAAGGAAGAAAACCTGGAAGTTCACAAATATGTGGAAATGAAACAGCACTCTGAGCCACCAATAGGTCAAAGACAAAATCAAAAGGGAAATCAAAAAATATCTTGAAACAAACAAAAACGGTGTATATACATACAATGGAGTATTATTCAGCCATTAAAAAGGAAGGAAATCCTACCATTTGCAACGTGGGTGAACCTGAGAGGGTTAAGTGAAATAAGCCAGATGGAGAAAGACAAAATACTATATGGTACTACTTATATGTGGAGTCTTAAAAAAACGGAAAAAAAACCCCAGCTGATTTCCTAGAAACAGAGACTAGAATGGTGGTTGCCAAGAGTTGGGGACAGGAGAAACGGGTGATGTAGGTCCAAGGGTCCAAATTTGCAGATATAAGAAGTGTAAGTTCTGACGATCTAATAGCATGGATCTGTGCAGCATGGTGACTATAGTTAACAATGTGGTATTGTATACTTGAAAGCTGCTGACAGCAGACCTTAAGCATTCTCATCATTAAAAAATAAGTTAACTATAAGAGGTGATTTATGTGTTCAGATCTTGATAATCATTCCACAATGAATACTGCATCACCACGTTTATACCTTAAATATACACAATTATATTTGTCAATTATTCCTCAATAAGGTAAAAAAAAATTATTTAGGACAGTAAACCATCACCAGATAAAATATTTGGTTGAGCCAAAAGGGTATTGAGAGCTTATAGTGTTCAATGTCTTAAAAAGAAATACAAAATGAGCTTGTTCGTACTTGGTTACTTAGCAAAAAAAAAAAGGCAAGGAAATTAGCAGATTGACTTAAACAAACAAAAGAGGTGGGCAATGTAATATTTCTTTGCCGTTCTCAGATCTCCCAACTGAAGTTTCAGCTATTGATGAGCAACTCTGGAAGCCGGTGAAAAAGTACAGCTTCGCTATGGCATGAACTGGAATTCTACAGTAAGGCGGCTATGTGGAAAAATCGCCTAAGGAGTGTGCCTAGTGAACCTCTCGGCAGCCACACTTCAAAAGGGACTTGCTGTTCTCTACTCCTCTGCCCTGGCACAGAAACTCAATGAGCACTTGAAGGAAATTCTTTAAAACTTCCAGCAATACCTTATGGTATATTATATGGTACTATGTGTGGATCACAAAAATCTCAGCACATATCTATTTCACCCCAAAAGTTTATCATATAAATCTAAAACATCTAGATTTCCTTGTTTTACTGTAATCCACATGTCTATCCTTGTGCCTTCTGTTAACCACCTGTTATTCTTTATTATGCTGATTCTACAACTATGCTCAAAGGCAGAAATTCATTCTTTCAAGTAAGAAGCCTACATGTGTAGAGAACTCTCATACCAAGGAAAATGCCTACTTTTCTCCCCTGCATTAGGGCTGGAAAACCTCTATAAAATTCATTCAATTATAATACATAAATCATCAAAATAAAGTAGCATCACAATTATTAAAAAGTAAAAGAAAAGAAGCAAACAATGTCAATGAAATTGTTCCACGAAAGTAACAGGGAGAAATTCAGTTCTGAAAATATTTTTCAGAATTCTTAAGTATTTTCAGAAGAGTTTTACTTTCTCAACTCCATAAACACATTGTTGTTTTCAGAATGAGTTAAAAAATTAACTGTTCAATATTTAGTGGTCACTCACTATGTAAAATCAGTTTTTAATAATAAAAACATAAGATATAGAAGAAAGCATTATTTGACTTTATTAACCTCACTCATAATATTGAATACAAATGCAAAATAAAGTGGTGACCCTTAATTAAGTCTACTTCAAACACGGTCTCTTAGCTTCAAATATTAGGGCAGATATGTGTCACAAGAGGGAGAGGAACCAAAAAACCAAGTTTAAAAAACCCCACTGATTTATCTATGTGTTGTCGAGTTCGAGCTACAGCCCTTATATTCCTTTAAACAGCATTTTCTTCTAACTTTCCATTAATCTCATCAGTAACTGAATTTTTAACCAGACTCTATAATCTATCACAAGTCTTCCAATTATGAATTGAAAAGAAATCTAAGTAAATGTGTACCATGTACTTCATGAAATTTACCACACACAGCTGAACTTCAGATACAAACTTCAAAAATTAGAAGGACTATGATGTTCTTAAAACCCAAAGGCTAGATTAGGCCCACCTTCCAATCTTTTCTGCATTTTAAGAAATGATTTGATCTAATGATGTTAATATAGAAACACATTATATATCTTAACATCAGTAAGATATAACATTCAAGGGGAGAGCCAATAAACCTTTGCATTTTAAAACCAAAAGGAACACATCTTGGACACCTTAAGTTATAAAATTCACTTCTAAGCAGGAACTGTTACTGTGTAACAAATACTGCTCATATCAAAAGTGCTGGTGACAAGGAATTTGATATGCCCTTCCCACAAAATCTGTTCACATACACATCTAGAGTTGTAACTGTAATAAGATTTTAAATGTTTAAGGTGCTTAAATTTTGCACTGCAGGACTAATTCAATAAGTATTCATCTGCTACCGCTTTGTAGCAACTCCAGTTAGAGAGAAGGATCCACGGGCAAAAGGGCAAAAATGATGTTATTTTCTAGAATGTGGCATTTGTGGAGCTGGAGTGCCCTCTGTTGGTAATGAAGAGGACACACTCATTAGCTGTCCTGCATGCATTTTCTCGTTAATTCGGAGTTCACATCCATCCTGAAGCATTCGAACTGCTATTCGGGCAATGTTCTTAGAATCATCAAGACCACTGTGAGGCCGTCCATCATAATCCATTCCTAGTTTTTCAAGCATTATGGTCAGTTTGGTTTGGCTTCTAGGAACCTGAAAAATAAGCAAACAGCTTAGTAAATAATTCTTTAGTATTCTGTAAGTCACTGTGAAGTGGAAAAATAAATTGAATATTAACAGTAATAGATAAATAAAGTTAGGCAAAGGGCAATACTCCTAGTCAAATGAAGCAAATAAATAACTCGGACTTTCAAAGCTTTAAAAAAAACATGAGTTTGAGAAGAAAATATATATAAACAAATGGAATCCTTAAGACATCTGACAAGTTTACAGTTTTGTAATTTATGTCATTTATGAAAGAAAATGTATTGTTCTGGACATCTAAGTTGAAGCTCTACCTTTTCTAACCCAAACTAATTTGCATGGTATTTTTCTGTAATGCATTATTTTACTTGACTGACTCCTTAGACAGATACACCAAAAAATATTTACCCTTTCTAGATGACTAAAAATAATGAAGATCAAGAATGAAAGACAATGTCATGGGAGATTTTCGAACCTATTTAAATACCTGCTCCATTTTGATAAATATAAAAATCTCACACAGTCCTCAAATTCCAACATACCCCTCTGCCTTTGAGAACCACTATTCTATCTTCCGTACGTCCCCATCAGGACTAAGATTTGTTAAGCCTTACATTCTGTAGTTTGTGTAGCTATGTCACCTACGCATCTTGGAGCCTCAGCTTCTTCATCTGTCTACTCCTTGTACTGTTTACTAACTGGGTTATTGGGAGAATCACAAAGCAAATGATATAAAAGCACCATGATAAAAAACAATAATTATCAAGCTGTAAGACCACAATGCATTCTGGGCTTTGCACTTAAAATCACCTAGAAAACGTGCTTCTAAAAATAACTTTTCCAAAACATTGAATAACTTATGTGAAATGAACTATTCCTAGAAACACACAACCTACCAAGACTGAATCATGAAGAAAACAAAAAATCTGAACAGATATATAAAAAGTAAGGTAAACTGAATCAGTAATCAAAAACCTCCCCAAAAGAAAAGCCCAGGACCAGAATGCTTCACTGGTGAATTCTACCAAGCACCTAAAGAAGAATTAACACCAATCTTTCTCAAACTCTTACAACAAATTGAAGAGCAGGGAACATTTTCCAACTCATTTGATGAGGTCAGCATTAGCCTGATACCAAAGCCAGATGATGACACCACAGGAAAAGAAAACCAGAGATCAATATCCTTTATGAATATTGATGCATAAATCCTCAACAATACTAGCAAACTGAATTCAGCAGCACATCAAATGGATTATACACCATGACCAAGTGTGATTTATTCCCGGAAAGAAAGGATGGTTCAACAAATGAAAATCAATCAATGTACCACCCACATTAACAGAACAAAGGAAAAAAACACATGATCATCTCAACTGATGGAGAGAAAGCAACTGAACACCCTTTCATGATAGAAACACTCAACAAACTAGGAAAGTACCTCAAAATAACAAAGGCCATATATGAAAAACCCACAGCAAACATCATATTCAATGGTGAATGACCAAAAGCTTTTCCTCTAAGATCAGGAACAAGATAAGGATGTCTACTTTCATTTCCATTCAACATAGTATTGCAAGTTCTAATCAGAACAAGTAAGCAAGAAAAAGAAATAAAAGGCATCCAAATTGGAAAGGAAGAAGTAAAGTAACCTCTGTTTGCAGATGGCATGATTTTATACGTAGAAACACTAAAGATTCCACCAAAAAACAAGTCTGAACTAATAATCAAATACAGCAGTCAGAGTATACAAAATCAACATGCAAAAGTCAGTTGCACTTCTATATATGACATGGAACAATCCAAAAAGGAAATTAAGAAAACAATTCCATTTCAACAGTGTCAAAAAGAAAAATTACTTAGGAATAAACTTAATCAAGGAGCTGAAAGACTTGTACACTGAAAATTATAAAATGTTGCTGAAAGAAATTAAAGACATAACTAAAATGGAGACATATGTGTTCGTGGACTGAAAGACTTAAAGCTATCAATATTACTCAAAGCTCTCTACACCTTCAATGCAACCACTAATAAAATCACAGTAACATTTTTTGCAGAAATAGAAAATCCCATCCTACAATTCACATGGAATCTCAAGAGACCCCAAATGGCCAAAATAATCTTGAAAAGTAAGTTGGCAGTCTCACACTTCCTGATTTCAAAACTTAATAACAAAGCTACCATAATCATAATAGTGTGGTACTGGTATAAAGATAGACACATTGACCAATGGAATATAATAAAGAGCCCCCAAATAAATCCTTGCATATACAATTAAGTGATTTTTGACAAAGGTGCTAAGACCATTCAATGGGGAAAGGACAGTCTTCTTAACAAATGGTGCTGGGAAAACTGGATATCCACACACAAAAGAATGAAGTTGGACCTTTACCTTACACCATATATAAATACTAACTCAAAATGGATCAAAGATCTAAACCTAAGAGCTAAAACTATAAAACTCTTAAAAGAAAATACAGGGGAAAAGTTACATGACACTGGATTTGGCAATGATTTATTGGATATGACACAAAAAACACAGGCAACAGAAGAAAAAATAGATAAATTGGACTTCATTAAAATTGAAAACTTCTACATATCAAAGGACACTATTAACAGAGTGAAAAGGCAGCCCACAGAATGGGAAAAAATATTTGCGAATCATATATCTGAAAAGAGATTAATATCCAGAATACATAAAGAATTCCTAAAACTCAACAATAAAGAAAGAAACAACCTGATTTAAAAAATGGACAAAGGATTTGACATTTCTCCAAAGAAGATATACAAATGGCCAATAAGCACATGAAAAGATGCTCAACATCACTCACTAATCATTCTGGAATACAAATCAAAATCACAGTGAGATACCACTTCGTACCATTAGATGGCCATCACAAAAAAAAAAAAAAAAAGGAAACAGAAAATAACAAGTGTTGACAAGGATGTGGAGAAATTGGAACCCTTGTGCACTGCTGACGAGAATGTAAAATGGTGCTGCCATTGTGAAAAACCAAGTTCCTAAAAAAATTAAACACAGAATTATCATATGACCCAGCAATTGCACTTCTGGGTACATCCAGAGTGAAAGAATTGAAAGCGGGGACTCAAACAGATATTTGCACATCCACGTGCACTGTAGCATTATTCACAAGGGCCAAAGGGTAGAATGGTATACATACATACAATGGAATATTATTTGGCCTTAAAAAGGTAGGAAATTCTCAAACAATGGAATATATTTAGCCGTACAAAGGAAGGAAATTCTGACATGCTACAACATGTATGAATCTTGATGACATTATGCTAAGTGAAATAAGTCAGTCACAAAAGGACAAATACCGTATGATTCCATTTTTATGAGACACACAGAATAGTCAAATTCATAGATACAGAAAGCAGAATGGTAGTTGCCAAGGGTGGGAGGAAGGGGGAATAGGGAGTTATTGTTTAAAGGGCAGAGAGTTTCAGTTTTGGAAAACGAAAAAGTTCTGGAGATGGATGGTGGTGATGACACTGAACTGTGCACTTAAAAATAGTTAAAATAATACCATGTCTACTCAGGCAAGGGAAACAAAAGAAAAAATAAACAAATGGGACCACATCAGACTAAAAAGCTTCTGCAAGGCAAAGGAAGACTTGAACAAAATGAAAAGAGAACCCACCAACTGGGAGAAAATATTTGCAAATCATATATCTGACAAGGGGTTAATATCCAAAATATATAAAGAACTCATACATCTCAACAACAAAAAAACAAACAACCTGATCAAAAAATGGGCAGAGGTTATGAACATTTTTCCAAAGAAGATATACAGATGGCCAACAGACACATGAAAAGATGTTCAACATCACTAATTATTAGGGAAATGCAAATCAAAACTACAACCAGATATCACCTAATACCCATCAGAATGGCTATAATTAACAAGACAAAAAAAACCAAACAATGGAGAGGATGTGGAGAAAAGGGAACCCTCATGGACTGCTGGCGGGAACACAAACTGGTGTAGCCACTACGGAAAACGATATGGAGATTTCTCAAAAAATTTAAAATAGAAATTTCATATGATCCAGCTATCTCACTACTGGGTATTTATCCAAAGAACATAAAATCAACAATTTGAAGAGATTTATGCACCCCTATGTTCATCGCAGCATTATTCACAATAGCCAAGACGTGGAAGCAACTCAAGTGTCCATCAATCGATGAATGGATAAAGAAGATGCAGTATACATACACAATGGAATACTACTCAGCCATAAAAAAGACAAAATTATGCCATTTGCAACAACATGGATGGACCTTGAGGGTATTACATTAAGTGAAATGAGCCAGAGAAAGAAGAATATGATATGATTTCACTCACATGTGGAAGATAAACACATGGATACAGAGAAGAGATTAGTGGTTACCAGAGGGGAAGAAGGTGGGAGGGAGGGTGAAAGGGATAAAGGGGCACATATGTATGGTGATGGACAAAAACTCGACTACTGGGGGTGAACACAATGCAGTTTATACAGAAACTGATATATAATAATGCACACCTGAAATTACACAATGTTATAAACCAACATGACCTCAATAAAATAATTATTTATTTATTTATTTTTTGGTGTGGAAGATTTGCTCTGAGCTAACATCTGTTGTCAATTTTCCACTTTTTTTCTTTTTTGCTTGAGGACGATTAGCACTGAGCTAACATCTGTGCCAATCTACCCCTATTTTGTATGTGGGTCGTCACCACAGTGTGGCTTGACAAGTGGTGTAGGTCTATACCAGGGATCTGAACCTGTGGACTTGAGCCCCTGAGGCGAAGCACGCCAGACCTAACCACTACACCACAGAGCTGACCCCTAAAATAATTGTTTTAAATGATTAAAATGGTAAATTTTATGTTATGTACATTTTACCACAATACAAGAAAAAATCGCAAGAGATAAAATGAGAAGTCCTGGATAGTGCTACAAAAATGGTTAACTCTATTAAACAAAGGCTAGTTCATTCAATCATGTTTAAAATTTAAACTGTGTGAAAACCTGGATGAAGAGCACATAAATTTCATGCCTCCTCTGGCCTAGCAAGGAGAAGTTCTCAGCAGGTATCTGACCTGAAAGGTGAGTGGCAGGAAACCAGGAGCGCAGATTTTGCCGAGTAGTTTGAAGAAGAGCTGCAAGGACTAGCCTCCTTGGCAGACACATTCATCACATAAGCCAACTGAACAAGACCCCGTGAGACCCTGGAGAAATCATTTAACTTCAAGTGATGAGACTCTTGGATTTCAAAGGAAACTGAGTCTTTGGAAATACCACAGTGCAAAAGGAAATCTTAAATATTCATGATTTTGTGTGGGCTGGATGGTGAGGAAAACTATTAGCATGTCTGAAGACTTATTGAAAGCCACCTGGAAAACACCTAGAAAATTAGTATTTTTCCTCCCTTTCAACACCAGGGAAAGACGCTTTCTCTGAATCCTCTGCTCAGCCTGAGAATCTGACTTTGAGAAAAGAGCTTTGCACAGTCTGATTGTACACTGGAGATGAGATGACTGATCTGCCTCTAGGAAAGTTGTGGCTATTTGCAAAGAGGGTCCTGTCGTTCACGGGAAAGCAATGAACATTTCACTGCACTTTGCAACTTCTCATATGTAGGCAAGCTTTGTCCTGTATAACAATATGAAGAGCAAGGACAGAAGGAGTCTAATTTCAGTGGAAAATGAAATTCATGTGAGCTTATATCAAATTTATCCCCAAATTGAGTATCTGTACAGGAAAGAATAAAAACAAACACAGGTTTCACCTTAAAGAGGTATTATTTCATTGTTTACTTTTACTTCAAAAACATTTTAATTCATATATAGAACTATAACAGTAGTTAAGAAACTAACACATTTGTATATTTTTGCAAATGCTAAAGCTACATTTGAGTCTGATCATGCCATACAGAAAGAAAAATTTTATCTTCTAAAATCTTGTATAAAATTGTCGTGGGCTGTATATTTTTACTCATATTGTTTCAGCCTACTTATAGAAAAAAAACCAAACCTCATTTTAAGTTTAAGCCAGTTATTTAACAGAAATGCATTACGTTTGCCTTATAAGTTTTTAAAATTTATGAAAAGGAAATAAAGAGATTAATTTCAAGTTTATCCATCTCCACCCTCCACTCCCAAGAAAGGCTGGGTAAAAAGTCACTTTTAGGTTTAAAAAGGAGAAAAGAATACTTTGTACATTTCATATACCAAAGACCATACCTTGTTATCATCGTATACAGTACAAATTTACGATAAGACTTTTAGGCCTACTTGGATAAGGCAAACCAAAAAAAAAAAAAAAGGAAGAAAAAATTTTAAAAAGGAAAATGTTAAGTTTCTTCAACTTACACTATTAATTGGCATTATAGTTGATATCTATTATGAAGAGGAGAAAACTATGCAGAAAAGAGCAGCCTAAGAAATTGGCCAACATAAACAGATTCACAGAAAAATAGTATTCTCCACACAAAAGAGCACTGGCAATTTTACTGCCTTAATATACCTGCAACTTTCTGATCACTCCAATGCACTGGGAGCTGTAGATGTTCTTATATAGACCTGAAAATTATTTTATGGTTTTGTTAATTATGAATTATTATCCTTAGAAGAAATAAATTATTCCTCTAAGTTAAAGGTTTGAGAAAGATGCCCTATTACCACCTGGGAGTTGTAGCAAAAAAAAAAACAAAACCCTAAAGATGATCAAGCCCTACAAATTTATGTGAAATACAGAGGAGAGAGGCACATTTGAAACCAAATCACAGGATACAACTAGCAAAATCTAGACTATGGGAAACTCTACAGGACAAATGGCTCAGTTTCTTTAAAAAAAAAATGCTAGAGGGAACAAGGAGGTGGAAAAGCAACTTATAGATTAAAAAACTTCAGAGACATGTCAACCAGTTGCAAACGTGTGGACCTTTTTCTGATCCTGATTCAACATAGAAAAGGTAAAAGAAAATGAAATATTAATGATAATTTGATGACATTAGGGAAATAAATTTTTTAGGTGTGATAATGATATGGTGGTCACGTTTGTTATGAGCCCTTAACTTTTGGAGTTACATCATGAAATGTTTACAGACCAAATTAAATAATGTTTGAGATCTGTTTCAAAAGAGTAAGGAAAAGGGAAAGTAGGTGGAGATACAGATGAAACAAAGTTGGCCATGAGTTTATAACTGTTAAAATGGGGTCATGAGGGTTTATTATATCTGTCTACTTTCATACATGGTTGCAATTTCTTAAAATTTTTTTTTAAGAAATCACAAAATGAGTGAAAAGATACATCCACAAAAAAGGAAAAAAATATTTATCTAATATAATCAAGAGAATAATATCCAAAATAAGGATCTACAAACCAATAACAAAAGGAGAGACTACCCAATTTTTAAAAAATGGGTAGAACAGTTAAACAGGGACTTCACAAAGGAAATCCAAATGGTTAATAATCACAGGAAAAGAAGCCAAGCCTCAGGAGTAATTAAGCAAAAGCAAATTAGAACCTCGATGAGACAGCATCACACATCCACCAGATTTACACTCAAAATATCTGGCATATCAGATTCTGGCAAAGACGGGGAGCAACTGTAAATTCACACACTTCTGGTGAGAGTGCAAATCGGTACAATCTCTTTGGAAAACTAGTTTTGCATTTTCTAGTATTGTCAATGATGCACACATCCTATGATCCAGCAATTCCACTCCTAGATTTACACCCTGGAGAAATGATTGCACAAAGTCAGCAGAAGACAGAGACAAGAATATTTATAGCAGCACTGTTCATAAAAACCCCAAACTGAAAACCACCCAAATGGCCAAAGCTGAACAGATAAACAAACTCTGGTATATCCACATAATGGAATTCTACGCAGCAATAAAATAAATGAACGACAGCTACATACACGACATGGATGAACCTCAAACACAATTTTGACAAAAAAAGCAAAATAAACAATACAGCCAGTATGATGCTAATTATACCATGTTCAAAAACAGGCAAAATTAAACTACATGGTAAAAGGATAAACATATAAATATTAAAGCTCTAAGGAAAAACAATAAAATGATTCCCACTAAAGTATGGATTATGGGAGCTCTGGGAGAAAGGAAGGCAGTTAAGTGGGTGGAAATTACAAGGGATTTCACTTCAAAACAAACTGTCAAATTCTACTTTTCTGTATGCATAGTTCTCAATTTTAAAAAAGTTAAAACCACAAAAAAGTGTTTTTAAGAAAAAGCATCTTTTCTCACGAACCTACTTTAGGATGTGCTTCACCAAAATGAGGTTATACTAACACATGACAGAGAAGCAAAGGAAATCTCCTAGATGATTTTAGAAGAAGCCTGAAGAACAAATAGCTTAGCTTACAATAGGATTAAAGGTTCGGGAAGGGGGTCGTCAAGGAAAAAAAGAAAACAAAAAAGAAAAACTGAAAGACTACCTGAGTGTTTTGAGTACTGAGAAGTGATTTACAGTTTGACTGGAGAGTAATGAGGTAGGAAAACAACTAAAGAAGTTAATTCTTAAATCTGGGGAAAGGCTGTGAACACTTTCCAGAGTCACAGGATATCAACACTGAATAATGATTTGATTATAAAGGTAATATAACTATATTAGAAGGGTGCAGGGAGAGGAAGGTCATGCAAGAATGGTGGCTCTTTAATAGAGCTAAATCCTCACTTCTCATTGCAGGAACTTAACAGACAGCTCAAACTGAAAATTCAAGAAATAGCATATTTTAATTTAGAAATATGAAAGTTACTATCAGAAGAAATAGCTTTAAAAAGCTAAGTGTTTGCCTCAGGAGAATAGGAACTGGTGAGGGCCATGGTGGAAGATTGCCATTTGTTATAAGCTTTGCAATACTATTTTAAAAATTTACACTGTACCCATGTATTAACTTTGATAAAATTAAAATTCAGTGGGGAGCACTTGCTCCACAAACAATCCACATACTGAATACCCCTATGGTTTCAAACCTCTGTTATTGAAGATCATGCATATACAGTTCACCTATTTAAGTAACAGTATGAATGAGAAAAATAGCTTATCTTTCTAAACTCATGTGAATGTAACTAATTCAGAATCTGAAAAGTAACAGCTAATTATATGGCCTTTTTTGTGAAAAGCACCTAGTAAGTCCCAACTTAATGTACATGCAAAATATAATAAATTTATCATCAAGAGCAGTATAATCAATAAAATATAGAAATTTTACCTTGTAAAAGTTTCCATATGACTTTCGAATATTGATCCACTTTTTAGCAAAAGGAGGATATTTGAGCCTGCTTAGCCGGCACTGAATGTTCAGGAACTTACTCATATCCCATGAACTTATAAATCAAAAACAGGAAAAAAAATGGATAAAATAAATGCTATACTATTCTTATAAATAAGTATGTTAAGTCATTCTATTTGTTCTTTTATTTACACGTCACCTTTCTTTCTTATATTCACACATAACATTAAGCTTAGAAAATTAACCTCTCTTCCTCCAAAATTTTTATTTTTACATAAAAATAAACTTTAAAAAACAAAGAAAAGTAGAAGTCAGGTGTATTAAATTTTTTTCACAAACTGATTCCTACTAGACTCATCTTGATCATTTTTATGGTTCTAATTACCTGAGCACATCTCTATCTTGTTGAGTATTTTTTCATAATTCTAAAATAACTCTGCTAAGGTTACTTTTAGTGCCAGGTTTACATTAGGAAGTTCTTTGAGGGTGTGCTTTGAAATAAAACAAAAAACAAAACAAATGAACAAAATACTCAAAAGAGACAAAAGTAGCTGGTATCAAGTAGTTAGAATCGAATTCACTCTGCTATACCCTAAGTTTCTACAACACTCATCAACCTGAGGAGTTAGAATATTGACTGTGTAGTGTGGAAACTGTGTTGGTTCATACACGGTCATTCCTAGGTAAAGGGAGTCAGAATAATAGCAGTAGAAAATTATAACCTTCAGCAGGAAAGAAAAAGACTCTCAACTCAGCTGCTGCAGCACTGGCAACAGGAGTACTTTCAAGTAAACTTCAAGACAATTAAGAACAAGTGCCTGTCCCCAGGATCCTATTGCTTCTGTGCATTTGTAATATCCTTGGAGGCAACTTCCACCTACCCTGAACCACTTGCCTGGACTGTCCAAATTATTTCTGGAGGTATCAATTATTGTTTTTTAGTGCTCTGGTTACAAAATTGCCTAGGTTTTGATAATCTGTCCCAAAATGTGAGGTTTTTATAGAATTGCACATACTGTGTCATGACAGAAACACCTGTATACTTTAGCAAGAACACTGCTCATTCATGTTTAAAATCAACAACGGATTTCTAAAGAGGTCCATCAACGTTTTCCCAAACTTCTCCTTTTAAACACAATTATAATGTGATTAAATTCGATGGTCTCTCCCTGTTGTATGTGAGGGCCTCTAAACTCTTTATGTGGGTGATATCCAGCTTCAACGTACAACCTGTCCATAGTTTGAAACACACGTTCTTTAGTACTTTCTTCTTCAATCTCAATAGCACTATGGTATAGGAGCCGCCTGGGCACAACGCCATAATCCTTGTGTTAATCTCTCTCATCTGCCCACTAGGCTTCTCATTTAACAAATGCTTTCTGAGCACACATTTTGAACTCAGCACCATAGTAAGCATAATGGAAAACTATCAAGTAGCAAAAGTCCACACTCTGAAAGGACTATTCATCTCCTTGCAAATACAAGTCTCACATACATAAAGTTCAGATATCAGAATATTTAGTCAGATGCCAACATGAATGCTACATATCAGAGAGGCTACAAGACTGCAAGAAAAAAAAAGATCAATGAGAGTTGTAGTGTAGAAGTAAACACAAGGTGGGCTGTGAACAATGATAAAGAAGTCAAGGAAGAGAGCCTTCCAGTAGAGAGGAAAGCATGAATAAGTACACAGAGAAAGGGCAAACCTTGTGATTCATGGGCCAGTCTGACTAGAGTAAAAGACAATTAACATCAAGTGGAGTAGGCTACACAGGGAGGGTGGGATTAGATGAGAGAACTTTGAAAGCCAGACTGAAGAGTCTGGACTTTTTTGAGCAAGAAAGTGTCCTCATAAAAACAGAGTTTTAGGGGCCGGCCCAGTGGCATAGCAGTTAAGTTCACGTGCTCCACTTCAGCGGCCCGCGGTTCGCAGGTTCGGATCCAGGGCACTGAATGATGCACCACTTATCAAGCCATGCTGTGGCGGCGTCCCATATAAAGTACAGGAAGATGGGCACAGATGTTAGCCCAGGACCAGTCTTCCTCAGCAAAAAGAGGAGGATTGGCAACAGATGTTAGCTCAGGGCTAGTCTTCCTCACAAAAAAAACACAAGAGTTTTAGTAAAGTGATTTTAGTTTTACATATTAATATTTATCTTTCTCTAGTCCTTTAGTGCTGGATTACACTGATGTCATTGCTTTCCCCCCTCTCTTTGATCCCTAGGATTCAAAATTTAACTAAGAATAAGAATGTGAAAGGAAAACACTCTCCTGTGGGGTCTCTATGACCTTTAATAAATAATATTTTTTTGTGGTTATTCTAAAAGTTAAATGAATAAGAACATCTTTAATCTTAAAAAGTAGATAAAAAAGATAATTCTCCTAAATACTTACCCATCTGTTAATATGCAATATTTATACTTTGTTCCTAATTCCTTCAGTTTCATCCAGTCAACTACCTTTTTTAGTACCTGAGGGAAGGTATCAGCTCTGTCTACCTGATCCTGAGGATATAAAAGTAAAATACATAAAAATCACGGCAGCCACATGTAGTCCTACAAAATACCCAGACACAAACATTGGAGGGAAAGGAACAGTAAGAGAAAGGCTTCTCTGTGATGTTTATAGCTACAATTAGAGACTGCTTTCAACTGTAATATATGATCCTCCCAAAATTAAGATTTGAGATCATCCCCAGTGGTTCTCTTTTTTTAGGCCTCAACCTGGTGGCTTACTGATTCTCCCGAATGGAGAAAAGGGAAATCTCTTCTCAACTGGAAGCCAAAGCCTCCCTCTAAAGTGGTCTCCCTATCTCGAAGCTCACATCTTTCCACAAGATGCTGCCAGACTGATCTCCCTAAAACGTAAATCTGATCCACACAACCCTTTTATACTTAAATCCTCCAAACACTCCCCAAGGACTCTTCATGACCTGGCTTGCCTCCACCTACCACTTTAGCTTTATTTGCGACCATTTTCTTACTAGCCCATATGCATCTGAAGCATCCTGAACTATTTAGAATTCTGCTGTTCACACCCAAAACACCCAGTCATTCTTTTCTGCCTTCTTACTTATCATGATTGAGCCCAAGTTCAGCAACTTGAGGAAGTTTTTCCCAAAACAGCCCTCCATTCCCTGTCATAGGAAGCCCTTTTTATAGATGCCCATGATACCTGGATGGAACACTGACTTACTTGTCAGTCTTCCCAATCATATTGTGACCACCGGTTTATTCGGTCTGTCTTCCTGATTAGAGACTGTTAAGCAAGCTGAGGAGAGAGACTGACTTGACCATCTTTGTACCCCTAGTACCCCGGCAAATATTATAGTAGGCCCTCAAATATTTGTTGAGTGAATGAATGAATGAATAAAGGAACTAAGTAAATGAACAAAGGGCCTACTACGTTAGAATACAACCAAAAATCAGAGACCTAAGAAAAAAATGAAGTTGCATATAAAGTCAGGCAGTAAATAGGTACACTTTAAAACTTCATCTCCAAGTTCAGCACGGTAACACTTTACTAATGCTCCCAACAAATTCAGATTAAATTTAGATTCATCGTTACAACTCCTTATAAGAAGAGGCTGAGAAAAATTTTACCAGGTGTAAAATCCGCTCTTCTATTTTTTAAATATTACAATACAAAAGATCTTTACCAAGCAAGGAAAGCATCATATTAATTTAAACTGTCTACACATTAACTTTGAAAAACTATGAAATAAATCCCTAATTTCAAAACTTCTTTCAAACTCTAGAAAAAGGAACATAGAATTATAACCTGAGTAATTCCAGTTAGATTGATGCAGAAATCAGAAAGCTGTGTGTTCACCTCTGGTCTCACATACTGTTGAAACGTATCTTCCTATAAGGGAAGGAGAGCAAGTTAAAGTATTTTCTGACTTAAGGTACATTACATGTGACACATGACAATTTCAGCCACATGAGCTTGTAATTTTTTAGGTGCTCATGGCATAGACCTTTCTAGAGTTTTAACAATTTAAAGATAATTACCTACTCCCAAAGCACTCTATTTTTTAATTAAAAAATTATGTTTCATAGTTTAAAAAATTCTAAGATAAAGCAAGTGTATGAAAGCAAGCCTGCAGACCAAAATTTAAATAAGTATTTTCCTGAGAAGCAAAATGTTAATAATTTTGTTTACAGTATTTTGAAACTGTAAAGCCTATTAATGCAACCTCTACTTCAAAATACTAAGGGCTTTTTAAATAATAAATTCTTCTGAAGAAATGCCAGTCTTCAGTTATGATAAATTAGCTCCATATTACTGCTCTCATTTACTCCCGAATAGTCCTTATTTTCATGTTAAGATTCCATTAAACTGAATTCGGAATAGTCAAAATTTGACTATATGATATGTGGTGGTTTAAAGGGTGATAATACTATACTTTTTAGCAATTTTTCACCTCCTCAAGAAGCCTTCATGCTCGCCTTCTTATTTTCTGCCCACAACAACCCTGTGAACTCAGTAAAGCCAGTATTGCTATCAACAGGCTCAAATCGCTAAGTGCTTTTTCCTCCAGCCCCAAACCAGATCACACTGTCATGTGTTAAAAATTAAGTACAATTTCAAAGCCTGAAGATTTACAGGCAGCAACTGTTAATATTAGGTAGATATGGAGAAAAAGACAAAGAATATTCCTTGCAGTAGAACATGAAAAAATTAAGAAAAATGTTTATATTTCCTAAGAATAAATTCTTCTCACACACTAGTGTGTTAAGCAGAGGAATTATATAGTTAGTAACAATTGTAAAAGAGCAAAACTAAAGAACAGCAAAGAAGAACACTTGAACCTAAAAGTTAGATGCTCTTTACTTACCAGACATGTTGCAAAAGGAAAAATTCTACTTAATTGAGTTTCATAGACTCAATGGGTGTGTGGCGGTATTACACTATTAAATAGGTAACCAGTTAGGCTTTATCTAGGTCAAAGTTTAGGAAGGACTGCAAGGAAGGGAGCATGCGAGGGAGGGAATTGGCAGCAAGACCTCTGCAGGAAGGGAATGAGAGCTAAATGAAGTCTATATTCTTTTAAGTTTCAAAATTTTGCTTTATAATTTTAAACAAAAATCTTGCAAAAATACGTGGCAACTTCCCTTACCATTACAAGGAGGTAATAACATAAGCATAACATTAATAAAATTTTATTCACTATTTAATACTTTTAACAGAATGATGCTATAGAGAACTACACATTCATTGACCAAATATTTAATAATCACTTAAATAAATTACACTGTAAGTTGGAAAAATTGTAGGTAAGAGGGATCAGAAACATTGGGTGTGTGGCGGTATTACACTATTAAATAGGTAACCAGTTAGGCTTTATCTAGGTCAAAGTTTAGGAAGGACTGCAAGGAAGGGAGCATGCGAGGGAGGGAATTGGCAGCAAGACCTCTGCAGGAAGGGAATGAGAGCTAAAGCCCTGGGAGGTGAGGGGGTGGAGCATGCCTGGCATTTCTGAGAAACAGCAGGAAGGTCAATAGGGTGCAATCAGAGGTAACAAGAGGCCAGATTATATAAGGAATGTGATTTTTACTCTAACTGGGGAGACACTGAAGGGTTCTGGGCAGAGGAGTGAAATGATCTGACCTATTTTTCAAGGATCACTCTGGCCACTATGTTGAGAACTGGCTGTGGGGGATGAGGATAGAAAGAGACCGGTTAGATGGTGAACGCAGTAAACCCAGACAGGAAATCATTGGGGCTCAGACTAGAGCCATAGCAGTGCAGTTCAGTGGCTGGGTTCTGGATATATTTTTAAGGCAGAGCAAATAGGAGTCACTCTTGGACCAGCTGTGTGATGTGAAAGAAACAGAAGAGTCAAGGATGACTCAAGGTTTCTGAAGTGAGCAATTACAAAGACAGAGTTGCCATCACTCAAGCTAGGGAAGGCTGAAGATAAACCAAGTTGAGGGTCTATTCAGTTCGGGACATGTTAAGAAATCTGTTTAGATGTCCAGATAGAGATGTTAAGTAAGCAGTCTGGATTTGGGACAGAGGTCCAGGTTGGAGATACGTACTTAGAAGTCATCAGCATATAGTTTCTAAAAGCTATGGATCTAGATGATAGATAAGATCATTAAGGGAGAGGATCTACATAAAGAAGAGGATGTAGGAGTGAATCTGGAGCATGTGAGATGAGGAAGTTGGGAAGAAAAGGAGGAACCAGCAAGGGAAATTGTGAAAGGAACCTAATGAGGGTGGAGAAAAATCCAGAGAATGAGGTGTACCGGTAGTCACCTGAAGAAAGTGTTTCAAGGAGACAGTGATCAATTCTACCAGGATTTAGGTAAAGGTCAAGATGTATGGCTTAGAAGCCAAGATTATGAGAGCCGTTTCCCCCATAAACTTCTCACCAGAAACATGGCCAGTTCTAAGTTGAAAGGTGATGTCTATAAATTATCATTTTCAGAGATCAGAGTGTACAGTAGTCTGCAGCAGTGGTTCTCAACCCTGACTGCATATCAACTGAGAAGCTTTAAAAAAAATGCTGATGTCAGGGGTTCCACCAAAGAACAATTAAACCAGAACCTCTGGGATGAGGGCCAGGCATCAGTTTTGTGTTTTTTTTAACTCCCCAGAAGATTCTGACGTCCAGCCAGATATGTGTTCTAAACAAACAGAAAAAACACCATAATTTTAGCTACTGGAAAAGAAGAGAAGCAGACTCTGAAATTATTTTATTACAGCTTTTCTATTAACCAAGCTGATACAAAGTACACAGCAAAAGCAAAAAGCCCACTCTAGAATTCTAATTCCAGCTACAACAGCAAATGAGATCCTCCATCTTACCAGCAAACTCCAGAATAGGTGTTAAAATAAAATTAAAATATAACAATTTACTTACTATTTCTAAGGTATGAGTATTCAGTAAAACAACAGGAAATTCAATTATTTCATGGGTGAACTCAGGTGGGTTACCCTCTTCACAAGTGGCTTCAAAGTCAATAATACAAATGTAGTCATAGTAACTGTCAGCACAACTGCTCTCTTTCAACATCAGCTTCTGCTTCTTATAATAGTTTTTCAGCCTCTTCTTTAGCACATCCTTTACTCCTCTAAGGAAAATAAGAATAAAATTAACTCTTTGGTGAATCTTACAGTCAAGAATATGAACTCTTACCTGCCAGCAGTGGGTTGAACACTGACAGTCACAGCATAATTTAGCAAATGTCAGCTAAAATAAATGTAAAGAAAGCAAGACTCAAAGCTCAATCAGCAAAGAACTAATTAAAATGTTTAATACAGCACCAACATTTTCCTGTGCAAGCAATTTCACTTTTGTAGCATATTAAGAGCATTTTCTCCAATACACACTGGTATTTCAAACCATAAACCTTGTCAGCATACACCACCTACATAGCCATACCATATACTAAGATGACATACATGACACAAAAACTGACATTAATATTGAATTATTCTACCAGCCAAATACATATTTAGTATGCATGAAAATTCAGTTGAATTGAACATACTGTGCTCTTTCCCTTCTTTCGGCTTTTGTAGATGAGACAACTAAAAAAATCCATATGAATATGAAAGCATTATGAGCCTAGTAAATAAAGTTGAATGTCTGTTAGCTATTTACCTAGGAAAACTAATTTCGAAGATATGTAGAATAAACCATGTCCAGAAGAACACTGTCATATTCAGAAGGTTCTTAACTGGAAGTCGATTTCTTAATTTACCATGGATAGAATGTGATTTAGGAGATTTCAGTATTATGAGTATTTTTATGTCCCACAAATGGGAGGGTGAGGAAAGGGTTGTTCTAAATAGAGAACAATGACTGTAATGGTGGTCATGTTCTTCAAACAGTACATATTTCTTCAAAAAACTAAAAGTCACAACCACTGCTCAGACTTCCTTCAGCGTTACTTGGTTGAGTCCTATAATGGCTCGCAAATACAAAATGGTAGTAAAAATAAGAGGATCTAAATTGTCACTAATTGGGGGCCAGCCCAGTGGCTTAGTAGTTAAGTTCACACGCTCCCCTTTGGCAGCCCAGGGTTTGCAGGTTTGGATCCCAGTTGGGGACCTATGAACTGCTAATCAAGCCATGCTGTGGCAGGCATCCCATATATGAAATAGAGGAAGATGGGCACAGATGTTAGCTCAGGGCCAAAAAAAAAAATAAATAAAAACCCAATAAATAAATAAATAAATAAATAAATTCTAACATTGTATAGTGACAAGTAAGGCATTTTGGTCACATCACCAATGACGTAAAAAAAATTGTTTTAACCTTTTGTTTTCCTTTCTAAACTACCACTGACAAGAAATCCTATCCAGGAAAATACTGATAATTAACCAGTTAGTTGTTTTAAGCCAACATAGCTTGTCTATTTGCTTGAGATTTTCCAAATTACCAAAACCTAGGCAGGAAACCCCTTACCTCCTTTCATATCAAGGTATTGTGAGTGACCCTTGTGTCATGTGACACCTATGGATGACTGTCTTCTTTTCTTTTCTTTCTTTCTTTCTTTTTTGGAGAAACTATACCTTACTAAAGGGTTGCCTGCAAACCTAATGGCAACACAAACATATAACCAGTTGCTCCAGAGAGAAACCTCCATCTTTAACATCTCCTTTGCCCCTCCACATCCAAACAAAATCACCATTTTTGCCAATTCCAACTCAGAAAAACATTCAGAATCTGTTTCTCCTTAATTCTCTCTGGTATGGCTCCCATTCGCTTCTTGGACTATGGCAAATGCCTCCACTATCACAACCCTCCTATTCCTTCTTCACCTTGAGAACTAAGCACTAATGCCAATTTCCTGCTGAAATGCCTTCAGTGGCTCCCTTCTGCTTACAAGGTAAAATGCAGACTTTAGCACAGAGTTCTTCTACAACTTGGCTATGACCCATCATTTCAGTATCACCTTCAGATGCTCCCCCTCCCCATGGTACACTGCATAATGCAGACAAAACATACTACAAGTCATTGCCTGAAGATGTGGCATGCTTTCATGTTCTATAACTCTGGTTGTACAATAGCTGAAGAAAAAGAAAGATCATGTAACAGAAAACATACAAACAGAAATTAGGAGTTCTGAGTTCTTTTTGCCTGAAATATCCTCCTTTCCTTTCTGTTTGGCACATCAATTCAAATGTTACCCTTGAATTCCCATGACAGACTCTCTTCTGTATTGTCATGCTGTGCTTGGGGCACTGGTCACTGTATCGTGATTGTGTGTTTTTCCAAAAGACAGTGAGCTTTCCAAAGTGGGGAATATATGTGTTTTACCTTTATAACTTTAATGCCTAGTGTAGTGCTTAGAATTCACTAAGTGCTTGCTGAATAAATGCATAAACATACATCTAGATCCCCAGCTTTCGTACAAGTCAGGAGTAAGCAACCGACCTTCACACCTGGGAAGGACCAAAATTTTGCCCAGAAAATCTTCCATAGGCTACAGATTGTATCTTCATAATAGAAAGAGTCAAGGGGGGCTGGCCCGGTGGTGTAGTGGTTAAGTTCGCCCACTCCACTTCAGCAGCCCGGGGTTTGCCAGTTCAGATCCCGGGCGCAGACCTACTCACCACTCATCATGCCATGCTGAGGCAGCATCCCACATAGAGCAACTAGAAGGATGTACAGCTATGACATACAACTATCTACTGGGGCTTTGGGGAGAAAAAAGGAAAAAAAGGAGGAAGATTGGCAATAGATGTTAGCTCAGGGCCAATCTTCCAAGAGAAAAAAAAAAGAGTCAAGGAGAAATGAGGGGAAAATTTTCTTCACAAATTATGATGTAGACAATCCAGAAGGGAAAAGAATATATGTCTGCTCTTTTGAAAAGGAGTGGAGTTCTATGTTAAAGCAAAGAGGAGGATTCCTACTCATAAGAGAGCAAGGATTCAGGGATACCCAGAAACAAGAACAGTTTTCACCTATTACATGTACCCAATTTTTTTCTTGATGCCTGGCAGTTCTATAGTCTATCAAAAATCTACACGTTTTTCTGGATTTCAAAGGTCATTCCTGCCCCATGCCCCAAGTCAAAATAGTGATTTGTTTTGCAAAAAATTATTAAAAACTTAAGTTTGTATACATCTCATTAAATTACATACACACACACACACACACACACACACACAGAGCTGGCTAAGCTGCATGGTTTTCTCATTCAATATATAGTTAAACATAATGCACACTATCGTTCAGCATAGTTTTAGAAACTAAAACAGAAAAAAAAATATTTCCTGGTAGGTGAATGATTTTTTTTAATTAGCTGGTTTCAAAGAAACCCTCTTTATAAAAATAACACAAACGGACAAAAGGAAAATATTTGATCTCATTAATAAAATAAGATACTATCAACCAAATGAGCAAATAAAAAAAATTTAAAACATACTTGGTATAATAAGATAGATACTCCTATACACTGCTGGTAGATTGTCAAAAATATTCATAGACTGTGACCCAGCAATCTTAGCCTATCATCTAAAAGACTGACAGAAACAATCAGAGTTGCACATGAAGATTCACGTAAAGAATGTAAATTAGCTGTTATTTAAATCATTAATAATGGTTATCTTTTTATGTAGGATTAGAGATGATTTTTAATTTTTCGGTGTTTTCAAGATTTTCTAGGATGAGCATGTACTACTTCTGTAATTTTAAAAAGCTATTTTTAGGGGCCGGCCCAGTGGCATAGTGGTTAAATTTGTGCGCTCTGCTTCTGGAAGCCTGGGGTTCGCAGGTTCAGATCCCGGGAGCTGACCGACGCACCGCTTGTCAAGCCATGCTGTGGTGGTGTCCCATATAAAGTAAAGGAAGATGGGCATGGATGTTAGCCCAGGGCCAGTCTTCCTCAGCAAAAAGAGGATGATTGGCAACGGATGTTAGCTCAGGGCTAATCTTCCTCACCAAAAAAAAAGTTATTTTTAATTACCTGGTTTCAAGCTTGAATTCTGAAAGTTTAGCTCTGAGTTCTTCCTTACTCATTCTGTTAATGCATCCATTTGTAATAGCAATCTCTTTGTAAACTGGGTCACTGAAATCACTTGAATTGGAGGTAATGAACTTAGATCCTTTTGTTTCTTGGCCATCAAATCTACATCGTTGCTTTTTCTACAAAAAGAAAAAAAAGGTACAGTTTATAATTAATACAAACATCTTAAAGATTCAAACTCCTGAGGTCTCTTTGTGCTACACGTTCAATGAAAAGTACCCACTGCAGCTACTGGAGGGAGGCAGGATAGGAAGAAGAAAGGTGTTTCTAATACAATTTACCCTACCCTCTTCTGAGTCATAAGGCTTCTAATAGGCAAGCTAAGTGAAAAGAGCACTGCATGTTGGAGTCAGAGCCCCCTCAGCACAGAGCCCCAACTGACCATTAACTAGCAGCATGACCATGGGTAGTTATTTATTAGCCTCTGATCTGCAGTTTCCTTATTTATAAAATAGAGCATAATAATAATTGTCTTAAATGGCAGTTGGTATTTGGTAATGGTCACGGTAAATAGTACTTAGGCAAGATTATTATAAGGATTAAATGAGATTATGTATATCAGGCTCATAATACCATACCCACTGTGGCTATTAATAAATGGCAACTTTGCTATACCACCACAGACTGTAGAACAGACCTTTCCATAGACAATATTCTAAAATTTACAAATGAACCAATTTTTAAATTAATCTTTACAACATTATGCATGCATAAGACAATAACTTTCTGAGAATTTTTTAACCTGACTTCATTTCACAAAGTTAACAGAAATTCCCCAAAATAAAAACAAAATGAACGAGAAATGTAGTTCAAAACTTCCTACTATCCAAGGCAAAGAAGGAAATGTATTCAGTTTCAAAACACACAATTTCCAAAAGTTACAGGTATACCAGTTATTCAGGAAAACTATAGTTACTATATTATAAACCTTTTCTCTTTTCTTAAATCAAAATCTCTGTTAAGAAAAAACATGACTCCATTCTAATCACTCCACAGGTAGTCCCAAACTACTAACACAGTAAATTTCAAAGATTCATTTAAAAATTATTTCCCACATGCAATGTTACAAATATTAGCTGTTTCACAATTTTCAAAAATACATTGGTCCTTACTATTGATCCATATTAAAGCTTGTTAACTTAGTCATAATTTACAGCATTATCCCCCGTGAACTTTAATTACAGATTAAGGAGGGATAACCATGCATAGGCCAGTCCCAGGCTTAGAACTAATCCTGATGGTTCAGGGACTATTTCTTACTCTAAACTCTCAATTTAATGCAACACGCATGTATTGGAAATGCAGTGCTAGGTACTGCACTAGAGTACTCAAGAACTGCTCACTCTCATCTCCTCTGAGCAAGAGGTCAACGATTCCAATGTGTGGACTGTCCATAAACTGAAGAATACACTGAAGTTCCCTGTTGACAAAAGTGTAAAGAACTTTATTACACTAATCTTTGACTAAAGAAAATAATTAGCCTTCAATAATATATTAAATTTACGATACCTGATTACTTTATCATTAGAATTTAATCAGGATAATTTGTCCTTTGTCTTTAAACTTACAGTGAATTTTAAATTTCATCTTCAGTCAGGTTAAAATTTAGGTCAACACTGAGTAACAGTTGGTCTACCAAAACAGATGTCTCAGTTAATTTAACTAAATTTTCTCTAGGCTAAATCCTCTCTCTCCTTCACTAGCTTAATCCTTATCTATGACTGTAGCTACAAAAATTACCCACAAGTAACACTCAGGCCTCTTCTAGATATGCTGTAAAGTATGATTTCTATAAAGAAAGGTCTGCTTCCTCTCCTAGGTCCAACTTCCTGCAGTGAAGTCCAGGGCACAGCCAAGATCCAGTTCTCAGCGTCTCCTCCCAAATTTCAGGTCTACACTAATGGTTTCCAAAGAAAGATGCTTACTTAAGTCAATTGCTAAGGAGCAGAAAGAAAATATTAAAAACTCTACAACGTATTATTAATCTACAAAAACACAAAATTAGTTTACTAAAGAATATAAACACTGACAATGGCATCCTCCCCAATGTCTATGTCCACCTGTCACGTCATAGACAGTACTAGACATATAATCAAGAAGCGGGACAGATTCCACAGTACAGAAAGGAACATTCACCTTCTCAGTACTGTGACATTTTGCAATTTTCATGTGTCCAAGTAAGTGGTTGTATAGTTTATATTATCCCAAATCAGAGAATCTGTACATTACGGAGAGTGACTAGGAAACTCTTTTATACTAAAGGGAGGCTTACCGACTATATTCTGGCAAAGTACTTAAGTGTTATTGAATGTAAAGATGAGTTACATATTTTCTTTTACAAAAAGATAGGTATTCCAAAATTATTGCCTTTTTCTGTAATGAGAAAGGGATTAATAGCTTGAAACTTACAATTTTTTTTACTGAACACAATTTGTTTCAAGATGAAAGAAAAGATGTTTTAACACTAAGTTAGATAATAACTGCTTATCAAAACTTTTTCTGTGGCAAGAACATTTTGAAAATAAAAGTTTTGAAAATGTTTCCGTTATTTTATTGCCAAAAAACCTGTGCATTACCTATTTAAAAACAACTCTGCACCTGCACATTAACAAAAAAACTTAGAAGCAGAATTTAACTTGATGAAAATTCTTCCACAGGAAGAATTCTGATGAAATTTGAACTTACTTGTTAAAAATATAAAAATGCAACATCTATTAGTTTATGAAACTGACATTAGGGATAAGAGTAATTCAGTTAGCTGAGTTCCAACAAAACACTTTGCTTAATTGAGATAGAAAAGAAAAACCCCATCGTCATTTATTAAGAACATCCAACAATAGGTTTTTAAAAAATATGACAGTCACTAAAATCAATTTGGAACATAGACCCAGGTCTTAAGTCATACTGTCTCAAAGTTTTAAACCTTTCAAATATAATGAAGTATATTCAATCACACTTCTCTTATTAAAAATAAACTTTAAAAAATTATTTTTAAAGTGACTTACATGATGATGTTATTGACAGTATCTCAGACTGAAAAGGGAGATGAGGTGGAAGAGTGGTTCTTAAAAGAGAAGGGATGTGGAAAGCCTTTTTGAAAAGTAATACCTCAAGGAGAATGAGATAACTATGCAAAGACCTAGATGAAGAGCATGCAGGACTCAGGCACCACACAAAGACCCTAAAGAGAAAGACTTTCCACCATAAAAGAACGCAAGGGAGCCAGGCGCACTGGGAGCAACAGGGAAGCACTGAGAGCGATGCAGTTAGCAATGGAGTCCGGAGCCAGGTCCCGCGGGGCAGCAAACTGAAGACTACGGATTAACCCAGCCAGAGTCATGTTATTAGAAGACCACTCTAGCTGCTATGTGAAGAACTGGCTGTAGATGGAGAAGCAAGATCTAGGCAGCCTCTTGCAAGTACCCACTCTGTGAGGTGCTCAACATTTGTTTGTTATTAATAGAAAACGGCCAATTTTAGTTATCAGCTTACAAACCGCAGCGCTGGTCAAAATACTCATATTCGTTAAATAAGATAAGTAACTCAGTTTTAAGACCGTTTTTACAATTTTGCCACTGTAACCAGGATCTACCAGTGGACTGTCAAAATCATTAAGAAAATCAGTCACATACTATGTCTATAGGAGATAGTAGTAGATGGCCCCAAAACCGGGGACGAAGCTCCAACTAATAGGCACAACCACCTTCTGTTAAGACTAGGAGGAGACTGGGCTCAAAGGTCTTAAAAAGTGACATACCTACAGCACATGGTGTGATTTAAAAAAAAAACAACAGCCTCCCACTTACTGATCGGGACTAGACAATGACAACAGCAAGAGCGTGCACAGCACGTTTACAGCAGAAGTCCCACTCGGGACTTACACAACCGCGGTTCACATACTTTTCGTCCCCACTATTCAGTCTTATCCAGGAAGGCATTGGGACCAAAGGGGGCTCAATGACAAGCACCCGAGTAAAGGTTCCCGGAGATGGGAACAGGGAAGGCGGCCGGGGCTGGGCTCGAGGGGCGCACGGGCTGCGGTTCCTGCGGAACACCCTAGAGGAAAGGGGCGCGGGCGGCGGGGCGCGGGCGGGCTCTCACCTCGGGATTCGGACGCCGCGGCTCCTCCCCACGCTCCGACCGCGGCTCCTCCCGCCGCGCGGGAGCCACGGCCTCGCCGCCAGGCTCTCTGCTCTGCTCATCCTCCATGCCGGGGGGGCCCGTCAGACGAGAGCCGCTGGAGCCCGGCCCTCGCTCCCTCTCACCCGGCCAAGCCCGAGAGCCTCGGCGTCCTCCGTTGAAAAATTACCAGGCTCGCGTTCCCGCGGCGGCCGCCACACAAACTCGAGCGGACACCTCCCACTTCCGGGAGCGTGCGGCGTCCACACGCCGCGCAGGCGCAGTGGGCCGGCGCGCTCGGGGCGCGAGCGCATCTGCCGGCGGGGGAGGGAGGAAGCGAGGAGAGAGGCGCGCGCGGGAGGAAAAGGGGTTGGAGGTCTCCGTGCGCACGCCCGTGGGTGTCCTCTTGAAGCTACGCAGGAGGCTAAACTCTAGTCACCCGGGGACGCCACCAGAGTAAATGATCCCATCAACGTGTCCTGAGAAGAAGAAGGAGCGGTACCGTAGAGGTGAATTGAAACCGTGGCAAATATTTACAAAACAATTTACATTTTCCATAAGGAGTTGAAGACGTCCGCTCTGGACAGGAAGAGGAAGTGGGTCTGGACTTAATAGAAAACTGGACAAAATACTTCAACTGTTTTCAGGCATTAGACAACAGGCAGTTCTGGACTCTTACACCTGGGAGAAAAGAAACAAACAAGATGAGCTTTATCACCCTGGCTAATTTCCGGGTAGAGCTGTAGGGAAGGGGACCTCAGAGACCGAGGTCTCACTGAATTGAGGAGACAGGGGCTGGAGTTTAGGGGCCCTGGGGAGGCCAGGTTGGTTGGAGTTTATGGAGCGGAGTTCGTGGAGAAAGAGCTTCAGAAATCTGCACGGGAGGACTCTTGAATCTTTAGCTGAATAAAAATCAGTGAATATATCATGTGAAACTCCAGAAGGCTGGGAAAGAACAATTATTGGGTAGTCAACCAAACAATTCTCAGAGCTCATGCAGGGCTAGGAATCATTTGAGTCCCTGCAGCCAGAGTGGAAATACTGTTGAACACATGAAATATGCTGTAGAGACCCTGGAGATGTCATGCCTTAGTAGTAAAGTAAACTAGCCCTAGACTCTGGGGCCTAGTGTAGGCGCTATTGTAGAGTCTTGAAAAGATTAAAAACAAGCCCTGAAAGGATCACGCTGCTCAGTAAGTAACCGGTCTGCCAGAACAGTCTCGTTCTCTCTAAAAGACTGCAATAAAATCCAGGACTCAACAACATTAAATTCAAAATATCAGGCTTCCAGTCAAAAACTGACATGCTGAGGAGTAGGAAAATATACAGTCAATTGAAACATATCTAGAAATGACAAAAATGATGTCATTAACAGACAAGGACTTTAAACACCTATTATAAATGTGTTCAATATGCCCAAGGATTTAAAGGAAAAGATGACAAGATAGAAACTGAAGAGATTTTAAAAAGCAGTATATAGAATTTCTGGAGATGAAAAATGTGATAGATGAAATTTAAAAACATCTCTTGAGTGGGATGGATAGTACATTAGGTACTGCAGGAGGGAAAAAAAATAGTAATTTGGCAGACATAGCAATAGAAACAATCCAAAATGACACAGAGAAACTAGACTGAAAAAAAATTAACAGAGCCTCAGTGACAATATAAAGATGCCTGATATACATATAATTGCAGCCCCAGAAAGAGGATGGGGATGGAGAAAAAAATATTTGAGGAAATAATGGACAAAAATGTTCCAAATTTGATGAAACCTGTAAACCACAGATTCAAGAAGGTCAAAAAGGCCCAAATAGGATAAATATAGAGAAAACTACACCAAGGCATATCATAACCACATGGGTGAAAAACAGTGATAAAGAGAAATCTTAAAAGCAGCTAGAGAAAAAAGGCATATTATATACTGGGGAACAAAAATAATTTTCATAGATTTCTCACTAGAAACTATACAAGCCAAAAGAAAATGAAATGACAACTTTAAAAGTACAAAAACAAAACAAAACTGTTGACTTGGAATTCTACACTTAGCAGAGTGAGACAAAGACTTTTTTCAGACAAACAAGCCGAGGAAATCCACATCCTGAAGTAGAGCCATCCCAGCTGACTTGCAGACCTGTGAGGAAGAAAAATGAATGCTTATTGTAAGCCACTGGGCTGGTTTGTTATTCAGCATTATTATAAAAATAATTAACGAATACAAGATCACTTCAAGTCACATGGCAATGAGTGAGGACATATAATTCCCTAATAGACAAAGGGACACAATTAGAAATCTACCACAGATATTTTGCTAATGATATCACCTGTTTCTTCCTAAGTGGACTGTATTTTTTTCCCTCATAACTACAGACTTACGTTTGTGTTTATAAACTAAGGTTTACAGGTGCAGAAATTATTAAGATTTCTAAGGCACAACTCCTGAACTGATAAACTCTTTTTACCAGGATTTATTCATTTTCCCTTCAGATGATGACCTTGAGTCCTGATGTTCAACTACAAAGAAATTAATGATAATTGCTAATCTGTCTTTCCCCTAGAAAGAAGAAAAGAAGAAAAAATGACCCAGTGAAATTATCAGGATCCACATTACATGAACATTAATAAGCACTAGTTAACAAACTGTTCCACTTGAACTTTTTGATTTGATACATATGTCTCAACTGTTAAGATTCACTATCAAGCGCTGATAATTTATCAACACTGCAAATGGTGGGCTTACACCTTAGTACTGTTGCCTGTATCTATGGAATGCTAAGATACTGTAACAGTTCATTCAGTCAACAAATATTTATTGAGCACTTTCTATGTGCTGGGAATGAGTATTGAGCAAAATGACAAAAACTCTTTGCCCTAGTGGAGTTTGCATTCAAGAAGTGGCATACAGACAATAAACAAAAGAAATAAGTAAAATCTTTACAATATGGAGAAAAAATAAGCAGGTAAGGGGAAGGGAGGATTCCCATGTGGGGAGGGGGGTTGCAATTTTAAATAGAGTGGTTATAGAAGGTTTCTCTGATGATGTGCTATTTGAGCAAAGACCTGAAGGAGGTGAAGGAGCAAACTGTGAGGATGTCTGGGGGAAGAGAATTTCAGGCAGAGCAACCAGCAAGTGAGCCCTGAGCTGAGAATGTGCCTGGAATGTTCGAGAAATACCACAGTGACCCATCCTTTCATTTGATTGTATGATATCAACATCCAGGAGACCCAAAAATTATTAAATGTTGACTTTGCTGTTACTTTCCACATACTACTGAGGGAGAAATCCCAATGATGCTTGTGACTTCTGCCTAAGAAAATATGTGCCCTGGTTGGACAGCTAAGAGAGAAAGCCTCTCTAAATGTTTCAGGTATGGCACAAGCTGAAAAGAGAGGTTTTGGAATTGGTTATTTTCTTATTAACCCCAGTGAAAAATGTACCCACCTTTCATTCAGCTACAATGTCCCTGGCTTAATCTGCTGTCAGTGATAGATCTGTGTGTTGTCAGATACCAGGGTTTGTCAATTGTTCTAGGCTGAACTAATTATGTGACCTTTGTGGAGTAGAATGCCATTTGTTTCTGAGTTGTTTACCCATTGCTGCCTGGTGTCACACTTCTATATTTAGTTCTATATGTTTAGGTCAGTATCTGAGCACCCTGCTCTGTTCTGTTGGTCTATGGTGTCTGTTCTTACACTCTTCCTACACTGTTTCTATTGCTTGGCTCCTCAATATGTATTAATATCTTATAAAACAAGTTCCTCTTTATTCTTATTTTTCAAGGCTGACTTAGCTATTTATGGGTTTTGGGTCTTTCATTTACATTTTAGGACAAATTTATTGGTCCTCAAAAAATCCAACAAAAATTTTGATTAAAGTTGAATTTGCTAGATTAATTTGGGGAGAACTGACATATTAATATTAAGTTATCCTATTGGAAAATATTACAGTTTATTCAGATCATCTTTTATGTCTTTAAAATTTTATGATTTTGTTCATAAAGGTCTTGTACATTCTTGGTTAATTAATTCCTAGATACATTATGGTTTTTGTTGCCATTTTGAGTGGTATATTATTTTATACTGTTGGTTATTTGTGGTGAGAAAAATACTATTGGTTTTTATAATTCCTAAGCTTTCCTATGAATTTTAATAGTTTTTTTAATTCTGTTTGTTTTTTTCTAAGATGGATGGTTATATTTCTGCAAATAATGTTTTAGTTTTATCTTTCCTACCCTTACACCCCTTTTATCTTTTTCTTCTCTTATTGCATTGGCCAGGAGCCTTGGTAATATCTTAATAGTAATGGTACTAGTGCTAATTTCATGGGAATGGGATATAAAATTCTCTGTTTAGTATAATGTTTTCTACGGGTTCCAAGATTTTTTCTTTCAATACTTTAAAAATATTACTTTATTTTCTTCTTGTATCTAATGTTGCTTTGAAAGTCTGATGTCAATATGATTCTTTTTTTATAGATAATCTGTTCTTTGTCTCTGGAAACCTTGCATATTTTATTTTTGTCATTGATGTTCTTAAATTTCACTTTAGTGGATCTAGGTAAGGATTTTCCTTTTTTGTCCCTGTTTGGTTTTCTGTGACTCTTTTCAATCTGACATCTTTCATTTTTCTTTAATTTGGGAAATTTACTTTCATTATTTCTTTGAATGTATCTTCTCCAATGTTTTTCTCTTTTCTATCTTGAACCTGTAATATCTAGATATTGGCATACCCTCCATATCTGTCTGTCTTTTTATGTTTTCCATATCTTTATTTTTTCTTTCCGCCTCCTGGGAAAGCTCCTCAACCGGATTTTACAAATCTCTACCTTATTCTTTAGCTGTATCCTCCCTGCCGTTTTTGCCATTTATTGTATTTTCCCTCCATCTATTTTATTTAGTCTAAGAATAACTCAGGGACCATTAGTTAATTTGCTTCAGGAATTTAGTCACATGAGGAAGGCAGTCATTAGACTATTGTTAAGAAACAAAGACAAAAACAGGATTTGAAAGACAAAGGAGAGAGGAAGAAGGCCACAGTCTGGAAATAGTGATTGGTGTGCACATATTTGGGTTAGCCAGCAGCTTGAATAAGCCAATGGGGTATCAGAGAAAACAATTTCAGTAGTTTGTGGCGTTTTTGAAAACCTTGAGAATTGAGCTAGCGAGCCTCTGTACCAGGCTGTCAGTCACGGCTGCCAGTGTCCTTGCAGCAGCACCTCCACCTTGTTGAAGCCAGATCTGCACCATTTCCCCCCTCGGAACTTCTCATTTTTCATAACTCATATTTCCACTTTTTAATGATTTATTTTTGTTCGTATTGCTAATATCTTCAATTATCTCCCTAAGTATATTCATTATGCATATTTTAAATTCTTAATTCATCTGTTCTAATAATTCTGATTCAGTTGATGTGTGTGCTTCAATTTGTTGTCTGCATTTCTTCGTCTCTTTGCTCCTCCACAGGTGCCAGGTTATTTTGGCCTGTGAGCGCACGTGTGCATGGGAGTGTCTGGCAATGTGAATTGGGGAGGAGGCGTGTATGACCCTCCAGATGAATTTAAGAAGGAAGCCAGTGTGCCCCAGACACCACAGAATTACTGCTAATCACTCGCATTTGTTGTCACTCTACCAGGCAAGTTCAGGGTTTCACCCTGGACTTAGGAAGAAGTAGTTTTGAGAGGCTGACTCCCCAGTTCATAATCCACCAGCCCTGGGATTTGGAAGGGGAGAGGCAAAGAAGTCAACGCCTGAGGGGAGCTGGTCAGCTTGTTCTTTCCATCAACTGCTCTCTCCTTCCAGGTGCCTTAATGCTTCTACCTTGATATAAGGCATGGGCAGGCTGGGGACATTGCTGCTGATTTCTCCTTTCCTCCAGGCCTTCTCATGGCTGCTTCTGGTTGCCCACTACCCCGGGCTGAGCACCCCCCCTGCCCAAATCAACACATGTACCTTCTATGTCATATCAAAACTCCCTTCAGATTCCCAAGGAGTTTCTTGTTTTGTTGTTGTTGCTATTCATTTTTCAAATCCATGATTTTTTTCTTAATTCTAGAACTTCTCCAGGGTTCATGGGAGAGAGAGACTGAGTTAGGAAGCTACATTATTATTTCTACCATATTAAGATATATGGTATATTAGTTTGCTAGAGCTGCCGTAACAAAGTACCTCAGACTGGGAGGCGTAAACAACACAAATTTATTTTCTCACAATTCTGAGGGCTAGAAGTCCAAGATCAAAGTGTCTACAAGGTTGGTTTCTCCAAAGGCTGCTCTCCTTGGCTTGTACATGGCCATCTTCTCCCTTCACATCGTCTTTACCTGGTCTTCCCTCTGAAACTATCTGTATCCACATTTCCTCCTCTTACAAGGACACCAGTCATATTGGATGAGGACCCACTCTATTGACCTCCTTTTAACTTAATTACCTCTTTAAAGACCCCTGTCTCCTAACACAGTCACATTTTGAAGTACTGGGGGTTAGGACTTCAACATATGAATCTGGGGAGTACAAATTCTATTTTGGAGCTATAATTTTACATTTGATTTAGCTTATTTTTCTTATTTTGACTTCCTCCCTCACCAGCTCAGTTTCTATGGTCCATTTTCGTAACTAAATCACTTGCCAATATCCTTAATTTCCTTCCCTAACTAAACCCCCATGGTGATAAGTCTGTCTGTCTTCTCTATGCTTGCTCCGAGTTCTGAGAGATGGCTTCGAGATCACACAACAGTTAATCAGTGCCATAATAGATGAATGATCACCTGGGCACTGATCCTCCCTGGCAACCCTACCATGTTTCTCTCCTCATCTTACCTTCCCTCTCCACAATTTGTGCAAACTTTCTCTGCTCTCAGTTCCAGCCTCCAATCTACTTCCTCCCTTACTCTCAGCAGATGTCCTCACCTTCTGCTTCACAAAGAAAATAGAAACCTTCTGAAGAAAACTATTTTACCTTTCCACCACCAAATCTTTACCCACCCATAACTTATCTTGTCTTTTTTTTTAATTTTGATATTTTGTTTATCACAGATTTTTTGCATTAATTTTGACTTAAGAGAATGCATTGAAATAGTATTTATCTCACCCTAGTCCCGGCCCTGCTCCATCCCTCCATTCCTCCTTCCCTCCTTCACTTTCTGCTGAATACACCACATGTTCTCTGAATTCCTCTTCTCTCCTACCTCCCCAGGAACCTTGAGTTTTGTACTACCCACTCTCTTTTCTGTATTTTTAACCTTTTCCTTGCAAACAGACCTTTCCCTTCTGTGTTTAAGTGGGCTCAACTCAAAATTCTCCAACTTAAAAAGCCAAACCAAACACCTCCCTCAACCTCAGAACGACTGCAGCTGCTGCACTCTGTCTCTCTTTTCCCCTTCAGAGCTAAACCTCTTGAAAGAAATGTCTCTTTTTCCACATCACCCATTCGCTATAAACCTCCCCTACTCTGGATTTCACCCTCACAGTCCAGGGCCTTTACTTCATTGAGGTCACCAGTTATCTCCATGTGGTTAAACCCAGTAGGTTCCTGTCAAGAGTCCATCCTACACAACCTTTCAACAGCATCCAACATTGTTGGCCATTCTTTATTTACTGAAACACTTTGTTACTTTGGTCTCCATGACAACACACTTGCTGGGGTTCCTTCCTTTCTCTCCGGCCATTCCTTCTCAATCTCCCTGCTCAATTCCCCTCTTATATTCAATCCTTTAATACAGTAATCCTTTCAGGGCTGGATCCTAGACCCTCTTCTCTTATATCCTTTTCTCAGTATAGACTTGCACCCTAGGTGTTCTTATCCATTTCTCTAGCTTTATTTACCATACACTTGCCAATGACTTCAAAACTTAAATTACCATCCACAATCTTAGTTCTGAGCACCAGATCCACATAACTAAATGCCTATTCACACACACCTCAAACTCAACATATCCAAAAGTGAACTCATCATCTTCCCACGAAAACCTACCACTTCTCTGTCATTTCTTTTCTCAGTAAATGGTTCTACAATCTACAGAGTTGATTAGGCCAGAAATATGGGATTCACTTGTGACTTTTCATCTTCTTCACCTTCCTAAATCAAGACGGCTACAAGGCTCAGAATGATCTGAGTTGTGCTTATCTCTCCAGATTTAGCATGAAATACCTTCTGTCTCCTTCCAAATTTAACTTCTTTCAGTACCTAAACATCCTATGCTAGTTGTCATCTAAGGGCTTTTCCAGGCTAATTTCTCTCATCCTTTAGATCAGAGATTAAACTTCACTTCTCCAGAATGTTTCCCCCAAATCCCCAGATTTTGTTAGATTCTCCCCTTTATGAAATCTGCTTCCTTCCTTGGCATATTTTTTTTAGAATGGATATTTGACTGTGTAAGGAAAAAAACTTAAATAGCAGTAGTTTAAATGATGTAGAATTTTATTTCTCTTGGCAGTTAAAGCTTGACTCTGTAATTCAAAGATGCCAAGGGCCCAGGGTCCTTCTATCTTGTCGCTCCACCATTCTTAGCTTATTGTCATCCTCATGTTCCAGACAGCTCAGCATTCTGTGTGCATTCCAGCCAGTGGGAAGAGGGAGAAATTGAAAGGAAGAATGTGCATTTTTCTTTTAAGGTCACACCCAGAAGTCAGGCACATTATTTATGCTTATATCTCATCTGTTGGAACTTGGTCACATAACCATACACTAGTTGCAGACGAGGCTGGGGAGAATGTTGTCTTGGTTCTGTGAACAGTTATCTGTTGAACAATTGAAAGTCTATTGTTGTTGAAAAAGAGCAGAGCAAATATTCAGACAACTAACAGTCTCTGCCCCAATCCTGGTGAACACACATATCCATGCACACCCTCTTCCTGCACATACAGCACACTCATCCCTTCCCCAGTGGAGACAGCCCCCGGATCCTATGCAGCTAGTGCATCTAGCTCAATGTCTGCGATCTCTGGGTGATGTGCAGTCCTCTCCATTAGGCTCAGATGGGGCTCTTCTTGATCGAGAGAAGTTATCTGCTCTGACCGTACTCAATAAAAAATAGTAGGAGCAGGAGCAGGGTAACTGGAATAAGAATGCTTATTTGGAAAAAAATAATAACAATAAGAAGAATAAGAGAAAACATAGATAGTTAGTGGGCCATAGAAATGACCAATACCTGCTGAGCAGGAACTGAAAAGACTCTGGGCCCAAATTGGTTAAACTCGTGTGGCAAGCACTGTTTCTGCTCTCAGGGGGATGGGGAAGGAAGGGGGGTGTCTCTCCCATCTTTATTTTCTTTGGCTCCCATCTGATAATATCCATTTCTCTTCTATTTGCTTGGCATGAACTCCTTTGCTATGTAAAACATTTGAAAGTTTAAATAATTTTGTTCAGTTTAGATATAAATATATACGTATTTATATTAGATATATATAATTTGTGAGTTTAATCATTCCTTGCTCTAATAGCTTTTCTTCTTGTATGGTAGTATGCAATTTCTTAGAAACATTTGTGAGACTTGGTACAAATCATGTCCTATCTTATCTTGAACACAAAACAAACAGTGTCCTGTGCTCTACCCACAGCGTGGGGATGTGTAGCCTTGCTGACAAGCACAGACCTGCATGACAACCTAGTGACAGGGGAGATGTGTACATATTTGACCCTTTCATTAAAGAGATCATCCAAGAACATTTATTTTGCACATTTTGATATGTCTTTGCTTAAATAAACATGTTTAAACTTGCATACTAAAGATTTCAGATTTATTTTGAAATTGAGCAGAAGAAATTCATTTTGGGTTTTTGGTATATAAAATAAAGTGAATTTTCTATGATAAAAAAGTTCAGATATTTATTTACCATTTGGATTATAAATGACTCATTTGAAGGTTATCGTAATTCAGCTGAGTTGGATTGAGAAATAAGAAAAACAAAGTAAACATTAGAAGTAGATTGTATTTTAAAAACACATATAATTTCTATTTGTCATTTTGTTCAGCTTCTTAATGTCCTTATATTGTATAGGAAACTCATCAAATTGTTTTGAAAATTATAGCTTTTCTCTAATTACAAAAATCATTCATGTTCAATTGGGAAAATTAAGAAAACAGAGAGATGGGTTCCATTGAGATTTTAATAGCAATAGCACCAGGTAAATATCCTCATTTTAATGACGACCACAGGCTGTACAAGAAGTTAGTTCCTTGAGATGCCACCAGAGGGCGATCAATCCAAAAATTGCTCCATCTGATGGATAAATAGGCTTCTGTGCTGTGGAGGTGCCCATAGATTTTCAGTTTTAAGTTTGGGAAGAGAGCAAAAAAGAGGAATTAAAATTTTCTAGTCAGTAGAAAATGTGTCTGCATAAGTGTTCCATTTTTGAAAAGTTTCACCACTACCCTTTTTGGAACCTCATTACACAGTCCTGAATATGGCAAACATTTATTGAGTGCTTACTGTTAATTATGATAGCTGCTGTTGATAAGTCTTGGTCCTGACATTTTAAGATTAATATGTTCTCTGGGGAAAGAGGCATACATAGACAAATGGATTAGGATCCAATTTATTGTGTACCCCACTAAAAATCTTTGAATGCAGTGAAGGACAGGATTAATTCTGCTGAAGGCAAATGAGTCAGAAGAAGGCTTCACAGAACCAGACCTTACGGAATGAGTAAACACTTGACCTTCCAAGTTAAAGTGGTGGATTGAACATGTGCATTTAATTTTCCTCCCTCTTGAACAAAGATAAAATAGGAAGTGTTTGTTTTAAGTCCTAAACCCACAAGGATTTGGAGAAGAGGAGAGGAGACAACAGCAACAAGATTTTGGAAGCTGAAAAACTGATGGATCAGTGGTAAGTGATTGAACAGGCCTAAGAAAGCAAAATTCCAAGCTGTCAGTGGGAAAGCTGAGAAGCAACCATGTTTAGTCAGCAAAATCTGCAAAGGGCACAATTCCTGGGCTCTTTAAGCTATGACTGCGAGGCTAGGACTAGAGGTAAAAGGGAGCGAAGAGCTAATGTGAGGAGGACCAGAGTGCAAGCTGTTTGAGAAGAAATTAGAGCTCTAGATCCTCCCGACCGCGGCAGAAGTCTGGATGTTTATTCTCATTGAGGGGGATTAAGAGATCTCCCCTCACCCCAAACCTCTTCTCCACCTTGGTCCCCAGAAGGCAGTAGCTCGATCTTTACTCTTTAGGGAGGAGATTAGAAGACTCTTCCCTGGGGAATCTGGCCATCCAAAAAGAAAATGCCTAAGGATACTGACATGGAGGTTTCCCCAACAGCCTCCCCGCCAACATCACCCTATAGTGAAACTTACACGTTCAGAGTTCCTAATCAGTTTTTAAATTACCCACTCTTAATTTTAAGCAGACCACCAAGGATTATCAGACATCCAATGAAACCCTGTAATACAGAAGATAGAGACCAAAACAAATAAGCACAAACAAAAAGCATCTTGGAGGAAACAGAAATTATTCAAAATTTGAAAGCAACATCTATGATCATATCCTCAGAGAAATGAGGGGATATTTAATCCATTAAATGAGAACCAAGGCTATGGAAGTGGAAGGTTCAGGAAAAAAAACTAAGAAGAGCTCTTGGAAATTAAAAACATGGTATCAGAAAACAAACACTGTGCTGTCTCATGTGGCAACCACTAGCCACTATATTTAAATTTAAATTACTTAAGATTAACAAAATTAAAAATTCTATTTCTTATTTGCACTAGTTGCATTTCAAATGCTCAAAAGCCACCTGTGGCTAGTGGCTAAATATTGGAAAGCTCAGTTATAGAACATTTCCATCATTGCCGAAAATTGTGGACAGCACTTGAGAAGGTAAGTTTAAGGACTTCTCTCGTAAAATAGAAAAAGGCAAAGAGAAAAGATGAAAAAAAAATTCCAGGACTATCCAGGAGGTCAAACAATTGAATAATAGAAGTTCCAGAAGAAAAGAAGAAAGAAAATGGAGGGAAGAAAATACTCAAAGAAAATATTCAAGAAAATTCTCTGAAACTGAAGGCTATAAATTGCAAGATTGGAAGAGCCCAGCAAGTGCTTAGCCTAACAGATCCACTCTGAGGCATATTCTTGTGAAATATTAGAACACTTGGGGTAAAAAGATATTACACATTTCCAGACAGGAAAATGTAGCGGGACACCCAGTATTAGGAAAGAGAGAGGCTTCTGACTTCTCAGTAGTAACATTGGAAGCAAGGAAACGGTGGAGCAGTATCTTCCAAAATCTGAAAGAAAATTATTTGCAATTTAGAATTCTATACCTAATCAACTATTCATAGAGCATGAGAGTAGGACAAAGCTATATTCAGACTACAAGGTCTCAAAATCTTATCTTCTATGCATCCTTTCTCAAGGTTCTACTGAGGATATGTTCCACAAAATGTGAGAGTCAGCCAAGAAAAAGGAAGACATAGGATTCAGAAGACAGGAGATCTACCACAGGACAGAGGCAGAGGGAATCCCCAGGATGGTGGAGAGGGAAGATCCCAGCATGACAGCTGTGCTCCAGCAGAGGGCACCCGTGAGGGTCAGAGCAGTGCAGCTCAAGAGACAGGCATGTGCAGTGCTGTGGTCACCCAGGGCCTTGATGCTCGTGCATATGCTATTTGACAGGTGCACAGGGATCCCGGTGAACCTGGCCAGATTTTCATCTGTACTTGCTTTGTCTCAATGAAGAGCTGATGTAGTTACTACTCTCTCCTCCAAGTCCTACTGCCATGTTAGTTTAAGGTATTCATTTCACTCCACAGAAACATTCTGCTTCGAACTACTTGAGAGCTGGAAGTAGAATATGGTAAGCTGAGAGTGAGAAAATACAGTGTGACTCCCTCTCTCGACCATATTTCCTCTGGATGTCCTGTACTCCACTCCATAATGCTGTCAGATGCACTAAGGCTGAAGTTTCCAGAACTCATTTACGACTTTGCCCTCTGACTTCCAAAGGGTTCCTGTCAACCGTCAGAGAAGATGAAGCCACCCCATGATTCAGAGACCGTTCAGATTATCTGGGAGCCTTCATCAAATAGGGACAATTCTGCCTTTCCCCACACAGCTAAATTTGTGTTCGTCTCTTAATTTTTCAATTATAGTATATTAGTATTATACATTCTTACTAGTACAACAGGCATGATCAATGGCACATCTTGGCAATTTTAAAATTAAAATGATAAAAGATTATAGAAGAATCCAGGCAAAAACTTAATACTAGAAGTCTAAAAACAGAACAAAAATTAGGCTGTCCTCGATTTCTCTGAAATATTAAACTACAGATGTCAGTTGACAATGTCTACAGCATTTTTAGGGGAAAAGTTTACACCCCAAGAATTTTACACTCAACCAAGCTTTCTGTCATGTGTGATGTAAACAGAAATTCTCAGGTATGCAAGGGCCAATAAAAAAATACTTGAGGGGCTGGCCCCATGGCCTGGTGGTTAAGTTCAGTATGCTCCACTTTGATGGCCTGGGTTTGGTTCCCAGGCATGGACCTACACCACTTCTCAGCAGCCATGTTGTGGTGGCAACCCACATACAAAAAATAGAGGAAGATTGGCAACATATGTTAGCTCAGGGCAAATCTTCCACAGCAAAAAAAAAAAAAAAAACTTGAATAAGTACTCCAAGCAACTGAAAAAAATTAGATTTAAAATGAGGATTTCATGATACAATTTTGTTTCTCTTGAAGGCGTTTCTTTGGTCATCATCAAAATTATCAAGCTCAACACCATAGAAACCATGTGACGATAGCTTTTAAATCTTAGTGCGCATAAGAATCACTGGAGGAGCTTGGTAATAGTGTAGATTCTTGGTCCTCATTCCAATTTTTTACTTCACAGATCTGGGGAGCCTCAGAATCTTCATTTTTACCTAACACTTCAGAGATTCCAAGTAGGTATTAACACTGGCCATATGTTGTAGTGGAAATAAGCCAAGAATAAACTACTAAGTTTCAGACTTGGCCACAAAACAACTGATACTAAGATAAGGAAAAGAAATTTAAATACTATTTAAAATCTGTAATCAGAGGAGCACTGTGAATCTAGAACACTGTTAAGAGACTAGATAGATGGTGAAATATGGTTTTAATAATACCTTAAATTTATTCCAAGTGTATAGAAAAGTTGCAAAAACTTTTGACATGTTCCCATCATTTTTTAAGCCTTTCCCTACCTTCTTATGTAACACAATGTTTTAAGCTCACCACATATTTACCCTGCCCTGGCCCTGGAATCAGCCACTTCTCTAAGGTGTCCCGGTTCCTTTTAATGAAAAATAATATTTGGAAACCAGTGCACTCATTTCTACTGGGATGTCATTGCTTATGAGCCCTCTCATGAACAGAGCTAAAGATATACACAGACACATGCTCTATAAAACTATTGCTATATTTAGCTATTTCTCCATATAAACTGTGAGGTCATATCAATATCACCAGATTCAACCCAACATCTCAGAGTTCACCTCCCCTACCATATTTGTAACCTCTCCTCCCACAGTAAAAAACCCAATTCCAGTTATTCTCAATATAGTTAGTTATTTGCTTATTCCAGTGTCCCTACCATGCTGTCTCCTCACTCGGCTATCTTATTTATTTATCTATGCAAGATCGATCGCTTATGTTTATTGAGAAGGAACAAGCTTCTCAAGATAATCCATAGGATAACTGTTAAAAACTTAGCTCTCATTCAATTGCCTGGAAATGTGACTTTCACTCGTAGAATAAGTGATGACCACACTGTTATAAAACATTCAATTAATTTTTGTCCTATGGATTGTGTTGATTGAAGAAATTGGAATTTGCTTACTGAAGTAAATGAACTCACCAGGCTTGTGTTAACTGACTTCATATATTCTTATGTAGGTTCTTCTATGAGTCAGAAAACTCCAGGCTCTCTGGGCCTTTGCTTTCTCTTTCAACCTGCTCAATATAAAATGTATCTCCGGCAGGTCCAAATCCAAACACAACAGGAAAATTAGCTACTTTGATGCACTTATCAAGTACTTTCATTAAGAATGAAATAATGTTATTACTATTTTTACGCATATTGACAACCAAATCCTTAAAACAGCTCTGAGTTAGTCAGGGCAGGTCTGTGGTCCCCACCTGATGGACTAGGAAAGTGGGTGCCAAGAGATTCAGAGAGCTTTCATCCCAGGCTCACATATCTGGGAGTTGACTAGTCCAATCAGAGCTACATCCTCTACTCTAAATTCAGTCAACTTTTCGTCTTCCTTTGGAAGAGAAAGCATAAAAAAAGAGACTGCAGTTATATAACAAAATCATATCTTTCCCAATCTATGAAAAGATTTCAGTTTTTAAAAGCAATAAGCCTCTTTCCCTAGAAAGGTCAACCACAGAGGAATTGTTCCAAGAGTATATGAAAGCACCATTCAATTCCCCTACTAATCTACTGAAGGAAATGATAGTCGCTGTGTTGTCAAAGGGGTTGGATGTTAATCTTTCCACATTTTCCTTTGCATGTAACACCGTGGCCCTGTACACTTGTTGGTCCCATACTGGCCACAGTTGCTACCACACATACCTTTGCTTAGTATGGTTCAGTTTCAAAGCATCGCTGACTAGAAATAAGAGGTCACAAGTCCATTGCTTTGCTTATGCTGAAGTGTAGTTAATTCATTCCAAATAGAGAAAAATCTCTTCTACTCTGAAAATAAACTGGAAATGATATTCCACAACATCAAATTGATTATCCAAGGCTATTTGTTAGAGAAGGACAACATGAGTGATTCTTTTGTTTTGGTTCCACTTACTTGTTTTAAACTACCCACATGTCTTGTTTTATATCCAGGGTAGTAATAATAGCTAACATTTATTAAAATATAAATATAGGTCTCTTCCTTTCCCAGTTTTGGCTAAGGCATGAAGACAGTAGATATTAAATACCAAAGTGAGTTGTAAGACAGACCACCCCAGAGGGCTTACAGAGTAGGATTTAGTTGAAAACTATTTATACAACTCTTAACTACTTCAGCCAAATCAAATATACAAAAGAGCTGAGATTGAGAGAAAAAATTTTGGAGAAAATGTATTTGGAGAGAGGTGCTCTCAGGGTCCTTTCCCATATGCACCAAAGGGGTGTGATGAGGATGCTCCCCTCTTCATTTCAAGTCAAGAAGGGCTTCCCTGAGACCCTTGAGAGGTTGGTATGTGTCCCTTGCAATGAGGGGGCACAGTGGATGGCTGTCTGATTTGCACCCAGAGCATCTAGGGGGCAAGAGAGAAGGGTGGACTGGAAGCATCATTTACAGAGTGAAGGAGAGTTGCTGCGGTATTAAAGTCAACTTGCACTCCCAGAATGTCAGGACAGAGTCCATGTGTGGCCCATGAGGGAGAGAAGCCTGGCTGGGAGCCTTCCTAAACCCTGGCCAAGGACTGCCTGGAGGAACAATGGGTCTCCCATGGAGATTCTATGTGGAGTGGGCAACTGAACACACACACACACACACACACACACACACGCACGCACGCGCACACACATGCACGGCTGAGTGGGTAGCAACCAGACAGCAGCTGGGAGAAGATACATGGCCCTCAGCGTGACAAGTGCAGTTGAATGTCATGGTGGGGAACTCCGAAACACCGGGAAAAAAAGTCACTTTTCAACATTTGCCAAGTCCAGAAAGTGGGAAGCCATCTTCCAACAGTATTGATTAAGTAAGAACTGTCCCACCCACCCCCTGACACTTCCTTCCAATGCTGGTTACCAAAGTGGGAGAGCAAGATGGGAGGGGTACAGTGAGAAATAGAGGAGAATTGTGCCCCCTACACGTGGCTTCTCAGTGGAAGACCCCAGCTAGGGGGAACTTTGGAGGAAACAGGAAGCTTTTATTATAATATGGAACATGACTTCCTCAGCATCAAAATGAGACTGTGTTTTGCAACTTACTGGGGTTGCAGAACTTTTTATTATCTAAAGATAGTAAGAAATGTTGGAGAACTGCCTGATTTTTCATTCAGGGCAGGGAAAGGCTCTCCAACTGAATAAATTTTAAGTGGACAATGAGAAACAAAATAAAGGTGCTCTCTGATTATGTCCCACAAGTCTCGATTATCCAAGATCTTGGTCACATAGGAATTATTGCATTTGGTTCTCACAGCAACCCAGTGATGTAGGTCTGTTGTTGTTTTCATTTTACAGATAAGGAAGTGAGGCATGGAGAGGTTAAGTAACTTACCTAAGGCCACACAGCAATAAAAGGTGGAACTGGGGTTTGACCACTAGCTTAAGCTCTTCATAGCCATCCTATACGGCTTCATGCTGACGACAGAGTACAAATAGCTGTAAAAACAGGACAACCTAGTCTGGTGGAATGCATCGTGATACAGTAAGCACACTGTAAAAAGATTTTTTTGTCTTTTTTCTATATTCCAAAGAAATCTCCTCACTACTCTATACTTGTTTCCTTATGAGAATGCTTTTTGCTCATAATGCTTTTAATGCTTATAATGCTTTGAAATTAGATTGTTCTTTATTAACCTTTACGCAACCTAGTAGCCATTGTATAAGGGGTGCTCACAACAGTTCTGTATGGTAAAGAGGACAGGTATTATTTTATTAATATTGTTATTATTTCCATTATGCAGATGGGAAATCTGTATTAGTCATTGTCCTTTCAGGAAAACTGTCTGGGAATGTTGACAAAGGTGTTGAAATAGCTGGAAGAGCAGGAGAGAAGGGAGGTGTTACCCAGAGATCAGAGATCAGAAGCTGCTGCTATCTCCGGGCTGGAGCCACCACATGCCTGGTGATGCCCACCCCACCCCTGCTGAGGGTGAGCAGAAGCTGACCCTGTCCGCTGCTGGAGCCCTGGATGCTGTTCAGGCCCCCCTGTTGTATGCAGTCACAGGTACTGCCACTGATGGAGCCAGAAGTAGAATAGCTTTTCCCTTCCTCCCACCTGCTCATCTTCACCTGGAGTGAGGGAGCATGGGAAATGACATGAAGGAAAGCAGAGGAGGGTGGGAGTGGAGCAGGGAACCAACAGACACTGTCTGGCATGGACACAGGCTGGCCTAGCAAGGCAGCCTGAAGCTGCTTCTGTTTGGGGGCTGCTGCACTTTAAGAAGCAGGGTGGTGAAGAAACCCCCTACAGGTGGACAGTGGCAGCTGAGGGTGCACTGTCAGGTTCCCTAAGGCGGTGGCAGTGATGCCTGCTGCAGCATCCACTATCATGTGCCAGCTTCAGTGGTGGACAAGCTGTGGGATCTTGTGTTCATCAACAGCAGCAGTGGTGTCCTCACTGGACTGGCTTGTGGCTCTGCCAGCTGCCCGGCCTCCTTTGCCTCTAAGCCTGTTCCTCCAGCCTTCTCATGTGAGTGGGAGCTCCCGAATAGCCTTCTAATAATGTTCTTCCTTCCTAAGTTATGGGAGTTGGACTCTGTTACTTGCAAAGAAGATCCTTGCCAGATGCAGTCTGGGGGAATTAAAGGCACTGTGATCCAGCTGTCAGGAGGGAGGCATTCCCCTTGACTTCCTTGGCTTTGCCTCATCACGTCGGGGTGCTCAGGAGGCTGTGACTTGGACTGGGCTTAGAGGAAAGGGGGCCCCAGAGGCTGATCATCCCACTGCTAGGGTGCAGCCCCTGGGCCTGTCTCTAGCTTGGCCAAATGAATCCTTCACGTCATTTAGCCCAGCTCATAACCCTCTAGAGACTTAGAGCAAATCTCTCTCTTCCCAGCGGTGGGAACGGATTGAAGTGGTTAGGAGCCTGGCTTTCCCAGCCTGTTCTTTCAATCTCAGCACCACGGATCCCAACAATTCTATCCCCTTACACCAATCTGGGAGACTAGGCATTACATGTGAAGGTCCTAGTCCATTTTGTGGAGACCTTAGGGCCAGGAAAGCACTGTCTGTGCAAATCTGGAATTAGTATTTATAGAGCATAAGTGGATAGAAATTACAGATATGGGATATTCTGAGAAAATAAATAAAGCCTAGTATGGGCTTTTGTGGAGGAGAATTAACAAGATAGAGGTTCAAGGCTGGGAATGCCAAAGAAGACTGGGAACAGATTCAGTTATGAACATTGGAAATCTACTAAACAGGCCCCCTAATCTATGTTTAGAGGAGAAGCCCTCTAAGAATATGGAATGATTTTAAAAGATTTTTTGTTTACGTTTTAGAATATGCACTTCTTCATGGAGGCAAATATGTTGTATATGAATGAATCCTCAATCCAATATATTTTATTCCATTAAATAATAATAATAATACGACAACGATGATGATGAAATCCATCAAGCACAGTGCTAAGTGGTTTACACATGTCATCTCATTTAAGCCTCACACCTGTAGAACGCAGGTGCTATAACTAACCTCCTTTGACAGATGACACTGAGTCTTAGATAAATTAACCAGCCCTAGGTCATACCGCTAGTTAACATTTCAGGATGAACATAACATTGCAGCCCAAACCTCCTTTGTGGGAGCATCCCTACATATTTAATTACCTTGTAAAAGCTCTGGACTGGCAAAGGGGACAAATGCTCATTCTTCTTTTGTTTCCAGTTGCCAGATTAATGTTCTCACCCTGGCTGCACATTACGATCACCTGATGACCTCATAAAAATGATGCCAAGGTCTGTTCCCCCTACCCCCCACCAATGAAATCAGAATGCCACGGGTGGATATCACTATAGAACAAGTTAAGCTAACTGCATGGACTGAGCTGGAAAAAGAAAAGGTATTGAAAATGTGAAGGTTAAGTTCATAGTTAGGAAAACGTGAATTGAGGGGGAAGGGGCTAGGACTACACAGTCAGCTTTTAGCTTTGATGAGTGGGTGGTTAAGTTAATGGATAATGAAACAAATGTGGAGTCACTGGTTTTCTATTTCATAACAAGATTCATTATAAATATCCTGCTCCCTGAATTTAGAAGGAGAAAACTATTGCAATGTACGGCTAATTCTCAAAAATAACCTCACTGGGGACAGATAGTATACAAAAATAAGGACATAAAACCAATAAAATTATCTAACATTTACTGAAAAAAATGAGTACAAAAGGGATGGTCCCATCTGAACAGACATTTTCCAAAGAAGCTACATAGATGCCAACAAGCTCATGAAAAGACGTTTAACATCACTAATTATTAGGGAAATGCAAATCAAAACCACACTGAGATTTCACCTCACATCTGTTAGAATGGCTATTATTAAAAAGGTAAGAAATAACAAGTGTTGGAGAGGATGTGAGAAACGGGAACTCTTTGTACACTCCTGGTAGGAATGTAAATTTGTGCAGCCACCATGGAAAAAGCATTAAGATTCCTCAAAAAATTAAAAATAGAATCACTGTATGATCCAACTATTCTGCTTCTGGATATTTATCCAAAGAACATGAAAACACTAATTCAAAAAGATATATGCACCCCTATGTTCACTGCAGCATTATTCATGGTAGCCAAGACATGGAAGCAACCTAAGTGCCCATCGACAGATGAATGGATGAAGAATATGTAGTGTATGTGTGTGTGTGTGTCTATACACACACACACATACAAAATGAAATACTACTCAACCATAAAAAAGATGAAATCTTGCCATTTGCAACAACATGAATGGACCTTGAGGGCATTATGCTAAGTGAAATAAGTCAGATGGAGAAAGCCAAATACCATATGACTTCACTCGTATGTGGAGGATAAAACAACAACAACAAACACACACGTGGACAGAGACTAGATTAGTGGTTATCAGAAGGGAAGGGGACAGGGGGAGGGGAAAGAAGGGGCATGTTTATGCAGTGACAGATGGCAACTAGACTTTTGGGGGTGAACAAAATGTAGTCTATACAGAAGGTGAAATATAATGATGTACACTTGAAATTTATATGTTATATACCAATGTGACCTCAATAAAAAAAGAGAGATGAACCCAGGCATCAGTATTTTTTAAAGGCTTCCCAAGAGATCCCAATGTGAGAATTATTGCCTCATCTCCTTCCTCTCAATCCAGTCTTCCTACCCTGCACATCTCCACTTCACTATTTGGTACATGGCGTATAGAATCTGCCTGTGATTTATGTTATTTCCAGACAAGCAAATGGCACTTAGCCCTGCAGAAGGGATGCTGTGCTCAGGCCAACTTGACACAGTTTCTGCAGAAGGCAGCTGTTTGAAATGGAGAAGCTGAGAATACTGCATCTCACTCTGCCCATTTCATTCAGCTCATCACTGGTCATGTATTTGCTACAGTGTTATTCCCCATGACTGAGCTCCTAAGGCATCACCTGGCCTTGGGGCCAGCTGCTCTTATAAAATGTTCAGGAAAGCTTATGAGGACCTAGCTCTTTTTGTTTGTGAATACACTAGTCATTGCAGTCCTTTCCCAAAGTGGCCAGCACTAGGAAAAGACTTCTTTCGTTGTGATCAGTTTACTACCCTTTGATTTCAAGACAGTCTGGTTTTCAGCAAGTCCACCTTCCATTCTCTGATCCAAATCTCAAGTCAGTGAATAAAATATATTAATGTTATGTCCCTGTTGGAGTCAGAATTCTGTCTTTTAGGATGATGGTTTAAAAGGTGGGGTGTTTTGGAATTACCCTTGGGGGATGTTCTGGAAGTCTGTGTGGGAGGGAGGATTCATTGTCACGATATTTGGGTCACACTGTTGGCATGGGACAGTTCTGCCAACTTCTGAATACCTCATCAGATTTTTGTATAAGAAAATCACATAAACCAAACACCCTATTTATGCTGATCTGAGCCTAGAACCCAACACCATTTTACATATAAACACAAAATATCTTTTGTGTGGTTTTAATATACCCTGAATTCCATGAATGCAACTACAACGTAAAAAGAGGGAAGATCCTACTTTACTTTGCTTGCTTTACTGAGAGTTGTTTGCCATTTCAGAAAATCCTATCACCAATTTGGGATGTTTTACTTGCCAATAGGAGACACCTGTATTAGCCTTCATGTGTAGCTGTCACTTTCATATGTTACTCTACATATAAGGGCAAGCATTTGTCTACTTCATTACATCTTCCCTTGTCATGCCCCTGTATTATTAATTACTTTTATTTCTCCTTTATATTTTAGTTAGAGCATTGTATTGATTTTTTTTAAAGTGTGTTGTAGGTAAATGGCATTAACTATGAAATGCAGTTTAGGATAGTTAAGGAGGTAGTGCAAAATATTTGTTATACAAAGTTAATATTGGGGTCTAATAGGGCTGAGAAGTCTTCCTTTAGAAGTCTTGCTTTTTAGGCTGGATCCAGAGGAATTTTAAACCTCAACTCTGTACTTAATATAAGAACTTAAACTTCAAAGTATAAAGTGTGCAAGTGTTTTCCAAACAATATCTGCTTGGAAGTACAAAGTTTCAAAAGAAATGGAATGTTATATAATTACATCGTATACAACACATCACATATTATATATGCATCCTACATTGTATGCATGTATGTGTGTGTTGCATATATATACATGTGTATATATATATAATATCAAGGATAATGCATGCCATTGTATGAATACGACCTAAAGTGGAACACTTTCCCTTCATGTGACTGAAATAAGCATTAACTCTGAATTCCCAGTATTTCCTTCTAAAACAAAGGGTAGGACATACTTTTAAAAACTTCCTGCTGAGTTAGCACAACGCAGAACTTATCACGAAAACGTCATTGTCATACTGGGTTTCCTTCAATGCCTGCTAACCAGGCCCTCCCTCCCCAACTAGGCCCTAAAAGGGAGATCCATACCCCTGGTGTTCTTGGGAAGTTTCCCGACCCTGGTGGAAACCTGATCTTGTTTTGTTGTGGTAGCCATAGGAGCAGCCCGTGTTGCACGGGTGATTCCATCACTAAAACAAATACATGCAAAGAGCTGAGAAGCAGATTTCTGCCTGCAATGCTTCAGACACCAAGGAATGAAAACAATCTCTACAATTTAAATAGAATAAATCCCAATGCCCCCAAGGGAAGTGGGTGTTTATTTTTACGCTGTAAGCGCCACCACCCAGGCTTCACGAGTGACAGACAGAACGTCAGAGAGGTGTGTACGTGCGGCGGTTGCACTGCGGGTTGACAGCCTGAGTCCTGAATGGGGCCAAGGGTTCGGGGAAAGCAAACCAGCCCTGCGCGGGGCTTCTCTTCCCAGCCCACCGGCGCAGCGCGCTCCCGGGCCGCCTGCTCCTGCACCGTTAGCCCGGGCCACCGTTCCCAGGGAGGGGCTCAGAACAGAGCCGCTCGCTCAGTGTCTTCGCCATCCCCGGCGCCGGGACACTACGCGCGGAGCGTTGGCGATTCGCGGGGCTGCGCCGGCAGGTGGAGCCAGCGCTGCCGGTGCGCGGCGGGGCGGCGGGGCCGCAGTGGTCACCAGCTGGGTGGAAGGGGCACGCGCCAGCACGCGGGAGCTGCCCTTGGTGCCCCTCACCTTGGTGGAAACCAGAGGGATCCTGGTGGCGGAGGGCGCAAGAGGTGAGCGCTTGCCAAGGCGGCCCAGGGGACGGGGGCGCAACGGGTCCCCGCCAGCACCGCGCGAGGGAGGACCCGGACCGTCCCAAGACGGCTGTGCAAACTAGACAGTGAAGACAAGCGTTCCCGCGCCCCACCTTGTGAAACACGGCTTAGGGCAACATGATCCTGACTTGGTTTTGAAATGCTAGTTTTTAATCATATATTATTCCTGAGCTTTTGTTATCACATGTAAATGTTTAAAAACAGCATTAAATTATTAAAAAGTTAATAGACTTTTTTTAAGGGCAGCTTTAGTTTTATAGAAAAATTGAGCAGAAAGTACAGAGAACTGTCCCCCTCCCATCCCCCCAGTTTCCCTATTGTTACCATCTTGCATTAGTGTAGCACATTTGTTACGGTTGACCAGTCAATATAGATACATTATTATTAACTGAGTCCATAGTTTACATTAGGGTTCACTCTTTGTATTGCACTGTTCTATGGGTTTTTTTGTGGTTGTTTTTTTACTTTGTTTTTGTTTTGCGTGAGGAAGACCAGCCCTGCGCTAACGTCTGTCGCCAATCCTCCTCTTTTTGCTGAGGAAGATTGGCCCTGGGCTAACATCCGTGCTCGTCTTCCTCTACTTTATATGTGGAACGCCTGCCACAGCATGGCTGACAAACGGTGCGTGGGTCCGCGCCTGGGATGGAACCCGGGAACCCGGGCCACCCAAGCGTAGCGCGCGAACTTAACCACTACACCGCCAGGCCGGCCCCTGTTCTATGGGTTTTGACAAATGCATGTCTCGTATGCATCACTACAGCATGGTACAAAAATCGCCTGTGCTCCACCTAGTCATCCCTCCCTCCTTCACCCCTCCCTCAACCCCTGGCAACCACTGATCTTTTACTGTTGCCATAGTTTTGCCTTTTCCAGAATGTTACACAGTTGGAATCATAAAGTATGTAGCCTTTTCAGATTGGCTTCTTTCATATAGCAATATGCATTTAAGGTTCCTCCATGTCATTTCATGGCTTAATAGGTCTTTCTTTTCCAAATCACTGAATAATATTCCATTGTATGGATGGATATTCTGCAGTTTGTTTATCCGTTTACCTATGGAAGGATGTCTTGGTTGCTTCCAATTTTTGCCCTTTTTATGTATCTGTAATAAAGAGGTTACAAATCAGAAGTAATCTTGATGCCAGTATTTATTAGCAAAACATGATTATTAATGACTTTATGGATCCAAGCACATTTGGGTCCTCTGATGTCTCTTTCATATTGTTCTAACACCTCTTCTGCATTCTCTCCTTGCACAGATCAGGTACACAGTGAAATACTTTTTAAAGTTTAATTATTATAAAAATGGTACCCTCTTCAGGTGAACATTTTTGCAAACACGGAATAAAGTGAGAAGTAAAATTTCACTCCCACACGGGTCCCCAACCCTATTCCCAATCCCCAGAGATAACCACTCAATATGTTTATATGTATTGTACTATTTATATTATTTTCTTTTCTTATACAAGCATATGTGTATACAGTGTTATCTATTTTTTGGTAACAAAATATATATGCCTTTTGAAATATATGTGTGTAAATAATTTCTAAAGAAGGTGTCCTGCTTTTGTTTTTAAGAAAGTGCATTTGAAAATAAAGTCAAATGGAACACTAATTTTAAATCCTCCTTTCGGCATCTTCAATAAGAGAAAGACTTTTGATTCCTTTTCTCTAAAATGGTACCCATGTCTGTGGTCCCTAGAGCTACACCAGATGAGCAACACATCAACACCACCCCTGAGCAGTAGAGAGTTTGGAAGGTGGCTTCGTTCATCTCACCTCCAACTGCAAATTCTTAGATCAGCCATTATTTGTATTCTTTTATTCTCACTGTGTTCTTGGTGATGCCACCCCTGCCCCAGGAAGCGGCACATCTCTTTCCTGGTTACCAATGTTCCACTCAGAGTTTTTCATACAGCTCTAGCAGAATAAACTGTTTTATTGGCCAGGGTGGGGGGAGGGGAATCCTTTAATTTCCTCATGTATGTACTAACAGCATACAGGCTGTTTTTTTAAAAGCCTAGGCACTTCCCTCAGATATTTTATTATCACATGTAAATGTTTAAAACAGCATTAAGTTATTAAAAATGTCCTGCCAAGCACATCTGCAATTCTTTGGAAAATGGGAATAGGAAATAATACAAGTTCCTAAATTCCATTAGGGGAAATAATAACCATAGTAGGGGTTCAAAAGGTAACCAAATGTTCATCATTTCCATATAGAAGACCCAGTCAGAAAAACCACTCCCTCTTACAATTGAAAAACCTTTTTATAGCATAAAATAGTCATGTTTTTACACTGGATCTTTGAACCTCTAGGAGGATGTTGTTTTCTTTTAAAAGCCGCCTTAAAACTCAAGTTTGAACATCGCTGTATTATTAGACTGTTGGGTGAAGAACATCCTTGCAATGTGTGCTCTAAGGAAATGAATGGGCGCCCTCACTGGTACTTGGGGGGGGTTCCACTGACAGACCCCTTTCACAGAGTGGGCGTCTCTCCTTATGTCTGGTGTATGAGCCAAACCATAGTTTAAGAGAGATAGCTTTATATGAGAAATTCCACTCAGTTCTTGTTAGTGTATCTCAGGAGGCTCTTGAGCATCAACTAAATAGAAAAATTAAAGTAGAAAGAAGCCAAACGAGGGGCACTAGGAAATATGAACTATCTAGGGATTTAACAGTAAGGGAAGAATGATGGGTTTCATCTAATGCATATGGAATGTTCGTATTTCATTTATCTATGTTGTATAGGTAAATGTGTCTAGATAGGAGATGTTGGGGTAATCCATTTTTTTTTAGTCATCTAGCACTGTTTCCAGCAAATGTCTGCATTTGTTCTATTTCTGACCTGTAAATGTGTAATATAAGGGAATTAAAATGGGAGAAAACTCTAAGATGGCTCATCTTCCATCTGTAAAATCCCTAAACCCGCTTGTGCCATAAAGATTAGGGCATAAGGAAGTGGTGGGGTGCAGAGGAGTAAAGCCAACCCAATACATAATCACATGGTCTTCTTAGATTCCTAAATCCCTAAAATCAGGTGGGTTAGAGGGGACCATTTTCCCAGGTCCAAGTGTCCCATAGATAAATTACTAAACACCATGAATTACTTGGCCAAATGTCATATCACTATTTAGGCTATGCTTTAAGATAATAATTAAATGAACACCTGGGTCACTGAACAGTTTATGTATAAGTACATGCAGGCTAGTCATTGGTCAGAAGATATTCTCCAACTCTGAGATTCTGTGATGCTCCTGAGGTTGCCCAGGATGTCCACCCACTCGGTACAGGCTGTCCAAAGGGGACAGATAGCCAACTCCGCTGACAATGAGCTCAGGGTACCACAGCAATTCAATCCAACAAGCATGAGTAACCTGAAGATTTATTGCTACTTTTTATTTTAAAATATCTTCAGATTCAAGAACTCTAGCCCTCCCGTATTCACACAAGCCTGGATAAACAAAATCAGACCCCTCCCCTTAGTTAAATGGGTCAACAGGCTGCTACAACCAAAGGCTTGCTAATTTTTTTCTGTCCATTGGCAGGACACAGAGAAAATTTGTAGTTTGATTTTATTTTACTTCTTAGGTTTCTTTTTTGTCAGGACAGAAAATTGGTTAAAAAAGGGATTTGCTTTGGGGTTTTTTTGCTATTTGTATCTGTCAGTAGACTTTACATACCTTGTTATGGCCATAAAGTGTTATCGATTAAAAGTTATGTTGTATTTTCTATGTGGCTATTTAATTATTTTGTTATTTAACATTCCATCGAGCATCAGAGATGTGACACATACCATCCTAATTGAATTCAGATATCATTTCTGATGATCATATTTCAACCACTTAATTGTTTTATTAAGCAATTTAAAAAGCCCATTTGTTCACTTTAAAATTCTGTGCAATAATCTGATAATTTTCCTTTCAATGTGGCTAATAAAAATGCAGGAAGTGGTTAGATATTTACAGAAAATATTGAAAGCATTTGGGAACAATTGGTGCTTTTACATTTTCACACTTTTCATTTGCAGGGAGGGTAATAAAACCTTAAGTAATTACAGCCAAATAACCCTCCAGCTGCGTCATTCTGTACACATAAACCATATGCTGTCAATATTCCATCACTCAGATGGGTCAAATAGCAGTAATATATTTACAAATTCTATATAACTATTAATAGATTATGAACAAGTAAATCTGAAAGGATTCTATCTAGAATAGGATCTATTTTCATAAAAGGAAGTGAGAATTCCAACAAAGATTGAAAAAGCTTATTTCTTGTCATCCACCCTCCCAGCAGTCAACAGAGAAGAGGTGTTCCTCTCAGTTTTCTTCTGACTGGGTGGGCTGACCCCCTAGATGCTGCTGGGAACCATATTTCCTTGTGAGGCTTAAGGGAGAGGGGCCACCCATTCTTTCTGGGTAGAGTCAGAGCCCCTGTGCAGTAGTCAGGGGACAGGCAAGGCCAGAGGACACAGCACCCACTACCTGGCTAGGTGGCTTGAGGCAAGCTGGGCTTCATTTCCTCAGCTATAAATTAAGACATATGCCACATGAAAAAAATATATACAATTCAGTAACCCGAATGTCCACAGGTGTGCTAAGTCTATGTGTGAAAATTAAGTTCATGTTGGTATTAGTGTCTGAACTCTGTTACTTGTTAGTTCCCACTTACATAGTTGTGGGACTTCAGTCCCCATATTTAAAGTTCTCCTAGCGGTTGACAGATGCATGGATAAACAAAATGTGGTATATACATACAATGGAATATTATTCAGCCATAAAAAGGAAGGAAATTCTGACACATGCTACAACATGGATGAACCTTGAGGACATTATGCTAGTGAAATAAGTGAGACACAGAAGGACAAGTATTGTATGACTCCACATATGTGAGGTACCTAGAGTAGTCAAATCCATAGAGACAGAAAGTAGGATAGAGGTTACCAGGGACTCAGGGGAGAGGAGAATGGAGAGGTAGTGTTTAATGGATTTATTGGGGACAGAGTTTCCACCTGGGAAGATGAAAAAGTTCTGGAGATGGATGGTGGTGATCCACAGTGTGAATGTCCTTAATGCCACTGAATTGTACACTTAGAAATGATTAAAATGTTAAATTTTATGTTTGTATATTTTACTAGAATAAATAAAACAGTTGGGATTTAAAATTTTTTTTTAAAGATAGAAGGTTCTACTTGTTCCTGGGACACCCTAGAATTGTTTCACATTTGCTCAGAAGCAAATTTGGTCTTGTTCACCATTTTGGCTTTCTTATATAAGTCCTCTGCCCAGAAGCTTTTGAAGGAGTGATCACTTATTCACTGAACCAGCCACCAATGTCTCCCAGACGAAAAAAAAAAAGGCTACTTCCTGCCTGCTGAATTCCCTATGCCACAAATCCTCCTGCATGTGAAACAGCACAGGTTCCCTTGTGGTCCTCCCTGCTCCACGGCTGAGCTGTGTTCCACGGAGGAATAGAGAAAACACCCCTCTCCCCGGTGCTCTATGCCACAACCTGGACCCCACAGCAAAATGCTCGTGTGTTGAGGCTCCTCGATTTACTCCTAGAACACCCTCTGTCTCTAACCCACTGAACCACAGGGGCTCCAAACTTGCCCAAGAACTGGAGAGAGGACCATACTGGGTCAGCCCCTCTACTGTCCTAACTTCTTCCACAGGCTTCTGCACAAAAACTCTGCCCAGATACTTACTTCAGCTAAAATAAAGAAGCAGACACGTCAGTTTACTCAAATAGACACCCGGAGCAAGGATGGAGATGGCTAGGTCCTCACCCCAAAACCTTGCTTGGATTCAGTCAGGATGACCTGGTCACAGTTCTAAAATCTGGTGTTCTTCCAGGGAGCTGGGGCTCTCAGTAAGGGTTGATAGTGTTTTTTCTATCTCTTGTACAAAGAACTGGTTGGTCTGGTGATTGTTATTTATTAATAACCCTCCAGGTAGTCCAGAACAATCTGTCAGAACATGAGGGACCTCCAGCAGTCAGAGAGTCAGCATCAAGTTGGTGGGATGCAGAGGATGGAATGTGGGAGGGACCGGGGGCTCTGGGAGCAGAGCTGGAAGAGGTATAAATGCTTCCTCTACAACCCTCAGGGTTTCTTTTATAAAGACCTGTAGTGGGTTGAATTGAATCCCCCCAAAAGACGTGTTCAAGACCTAAACTCCAGCACATGTGAATGTGACCTTATTTGAAAATAGAGGCTTTGCAGATGTAATCAAGTTAAGATGAGGTCATACTGGATTAGGGTGAGCCCTAAATCCAATGACTGGTACCTTTATAAGACAAAGAAGAGGGAAATTTGGGTACAGAGACACAAACACACAGAGAAGAAGGTCTTGTGACAACAGGACAAATTTGGAGTGATGCAGCTATAAGCCAACAAACGCCAAGGACTGCCAGCAGCCACCTGAAACTAGGAGAGAGGGATGGAACAGATTCTCCTTGAGAGACCCCAGAAGGAACCAACCCTGCCAAGACCTTGATGTCACACTTCTGTCCTCCTGAACTGTGGGAGAATACATTCCTGTTGTTCGAAGCACCCCGGTTTATGGTAGTTTGTATGGCAGCCCTAGGAAACGAATACAAGACCCATGGGAAGTTGAACTTCTCAGAATGAAGTTCCAGGAAAAGCTTCACTTCAGTTGCTATTATCTTATGAACAATGTGAGTTTAGTAACTAATCAAGTTTTCTTTTCTGCTTGAGCCACCAGAAAGTTCCACAAAGACTTCGTGATGCAACTCTAGGACATTATGGAATAAATTTTTGTGTGTTCATCTCTTTTCCTTTGATTTTAAAATCTCAATATATTTTTTGGGATTATTATGTTGATTTATTTTTGTATGCTGCTACAACTCTTTTTTCTGTTTTTTGGACTGAGGAGATGAAAAAAGTAGTAACGGGATAAACCTGTCTTTCTCCCCACTTCCCCAGGGGAAAAAGCTGAAACATTGTTAGCCCAGATTATTAGCTCTGAAAGAGCTGGATTACTTTTTGAACTGAAATGACCTTCTCATTTCAGAGGTCAGAGTTCAACCTTCTCATTTCAGACCTCGGAAAATGGAAGCCTAAGGTTATATAATTAGATACTAGTATGTGTCACCATCTGTGTCCTTGATTATTCAAAACATTTTTCCAATTGGGTATCATGTGTCTAGATAGGAAGGCAGCAATAGCTGGAATTTCATACAGTGTTACAGACTAATGATGCCAACTGAAATTATTTATGTTGTTGATTATTAATAATGAGCATTCTATCCCTTAGTAAAATCAAGCCAGCACTCATCTACGTTTTTATTGTCAGGTTCCCAAAGCAAGAAACTCTGAGTTAATTTACTTTTTGTTAATTGCAAAGTTAAAAATTTCTAGCAGAAGAGTTCTTGTTTCTAGAAATGGAGGGCTAGGTTATTTGGATCACCTTTAAAAAAAATTGAAACGTTGAAAAGTAGGGACTATCTGGCTAGTATTTGGATAAAGGTTATTTTCAGAATAATATTTGAAAGGGGTGGGAGTGGAGGTGGGACATCAAAGCTACATATATCCCAAGGGAATTGAAGAGAACACCCAATTGGCCAAGGTTGTTAGCACTGGGGTGGGGTAAAGGGAACAGAGGTCCAAGTCCAGCATAGAGGGCAGTTCTAGAAGACTGTCCCTATAGCCCTTAACTGCAAAATGCAACACCCTCAGTGTGAGTTAGGCAAAACTAAGCACGCTCTTCTGGCTCACAACCACAAGACACTAGAAGATGCTACCTTGGAGCTGAGCAGAACATGAGAAAAAAAGGAAAAAGAAGAAAAATCCCATAGAAAATTGGCCACAGACCAGTCCTCCCATGCATTTGCATTCTGGGTACATATAGTCTGATGGGGCAGAGAACCTCACACCGTAAATTTGGTTGGAGGTGGTTCTCAAGTAGTAGCATTTCTAAGACTCTGATAGCAGCAAATGCAGAGTTTTCCAGGAGGAGGCCTATTCATCCTAGGCCTCAGGAAAACTTCATAAGCAGCTGTCAAGGTCAGTGGCAAGCATGCAGTTACAGGTAATCAGGCTCACAAGAAAGCAAGACAACATGAGAGAGAACCAACAGAAACAGCAGACAGTAGAAAGGAGCTGCACAGGCTTCAGGTATCAGAATCCCCAGACTCAGATTATAAAGCCATTTTGCTTGCTGAGTGTAAAAAAATAAATGACAGGACTGAAAATATTTGCAGAAAACAGAAAACTATAAAAAATAACATAGATTGATTAAGGAACCAAACAAAATGTACATATATTTATTATAAAATCTCTATATATTTATTATAAATTTTATATGTACATCTGGATGGACATCTTGGCAGCAGATTGGATACAGAAGAAGATTAGTGAACTGAAAGTAGCTAAGCATATATTATCAAGAATTTAGAACAGGGAGTCAAAAATATGAACAATACAAAGCAGAGGAAAGAGACCTGGAAGAGGGGGAGGTCTAACACACGTTTAAAAAATATATATGTCCTTTAACAATAAGGACTCAAAAGAAAACAAAACCACAGTATCATTATTGCACCTAAAAATTTATAATAATCCCTTAATAACACCAAATATCTAGTTCATCTAACATACATTTGATCAAAATCCTAGAAGGTGAGGAAAGAGAGAATTGGGAAGATGCAATATTTGAAGAAAAATGACTAAGACTTTTCCAGTGCTAATGAAAGACTCTATTTCCAGGCTCACTAGGTGAGTTAATACCAAGAAGGGTAATTTAAAAATCCATACCTAGTTACAGCAGAGTGAAATTAAACTAAACACAAGGGGGTGAGGGAGGGGGAGAAGACTAGCCAGAGAAAAAGTCAGATTACCTTTGAAGAGAGGACAATGGGACTTAGAGCTGATTTCTGAATGGCCGCAACGGTAGCCAGAAACAGTGGTATGATATCTTCAGTATGCTAACAGAAAATAACTGCCAGCTAAAAATCATACGTCCATCAAAAATGACCTTCAAGATGCAAAGTCTTCATGTGCATTTTGCAATCTTAAAGTTTTGTATTTTGTAAAATCCTATAAGTACAATCACCTATAAAATTATGCACAAATACACGCGACTTGAATCATTGCCTAATAAGTCCTCACGTCCTTGTAGTCTCTCATTTCCACCTTCCTCCGCACCAGATTATCACTTCGTAATGATCTAATATTAATTTCTCCATTGACACAATTTTCCTTTATGATTGAAAAAATTAGGTTGGTTTATACTTATCCTCAACAGGACATAGAATCGAGACAAAAGGATAATTTGGATAGTACGGCCCCATTTATACTTTCTCATCCATGTGCTTTTGAAAAACAGAATAAGTAGGTCTATGTTTACAAGAGTGTTGTGAAAGATGTGCTTTCAAATACACTAATTACTAGAGCCTTTTGGGAAAGCAATTTGGCAGTATGCGTCGAGAACCTCAAAGTGTTCATATCCTATGGTCTGGTGATTCCATGAGTGGGGATTCTGTCCAAGTGTCCAGGGAAGATAGAATACAAAATACACACACAGTATGCAGCATCACAATACAGAAAAGTCGTTATGCAAAAGGTATGCCTCAGAATATGTTTATAATAATGAAAAATTAGAAGTAACTTGCAAGTCTAACAGTTTAGGGCACAGTTTAAGAGAAAGTTTAAAAATTATGATTCAGGGGCCGCCTGGTGGCGCAGCGGTTTAGTCCGCGCTTGGCAGCCCGGGGTTCGCGAGTTCGGATCCCGGGTGCCCGCCGACGCACTGCCTGTCAGCCATGCCGTGGCGGCATCCCATATAAAGTGGAGGAAGATGGGCACGGATGTTAGCCCAGGGCCAGTCTTCCTCAGCAAAAAGGGGAGGATTGGCGACGGATGTTAGCTCAGGGCTGGTCTTCCCCACAAAAAAAAAAAAAAAATTATGATTCAGCCATACAATGGAACATTTCGTAGCTATTAAAAAGGATGGCAACAGTAGTTGTAATAGAAGAAAATACTTATGATCCAATATTAAGAGGAAAAAGCAAGCTACAAAGTTGTTTCTACAATATGATTTTCTGCATAAAAAGATTTCATGGAAACATAAAAATGCTCTGTTGGTTGCTCTTGGGTAATAATATCATAGATGATTTTTCTTCCTTCTCTTTATTCTTTCCTATGTTTTCTAAAATATCTGCAACAAATATATATTATTTGTATAATCAGAAAATTATTTTAAAATCTAATTGGTATTTCCTTGGCTGGGTGAGGAGGTGCAGGTATTCATTTTGTCATTTATTTGTATTCCTGAATATGTCTATAATATTTATGTAATATAACAATTAACAAAAGCAAATATAAGCAGATGACTTATAGAATTAGGATATAACCATGTATAATATTACTTAACAGTCAGAAATCAAAGATGCTCTGTCCCTTGTTTTGGCCATTCACAGAGACTATAACTCAATAATAGTAAAAACCAAAGAAAGTAGAATGGAGGAGAAAGAAATGTGTTATTTATAAACTAACCATTAATTTAATAACTAAAAATTTATTTACATGTCAGGTTGAGTGCATCCAAATTGTGTATTTAAATAAAAATAATCTTGTGCTACACTCTAATTATAAATAATAGACTTAATAGAAGAAAAAATTTATCTCCCCTAGTTGTTAGAGAAATCTGTCTTCTCTGAAATAAAACCACTTTCATAAATTATAATTTCAATATTATTGAAATTACACAGACACACACATATACATATACATATATATATACACTTATCAGGAATTTAGAACAGGGAGTCGAAAATATGGAACATACAAAGCAGGTGGAAAAGACTGAAAGATACAGTGAGAAAGTCTAACACATTTTTAAATATATATTATTTAGAATATATAACTATATTTTAAATTATAATTTTATAAAATGTATAATTTTAAAATTACATAAATGTGACTTGAATGAATATGACAGTATGAATGTGGCCTGAACATTACCTATCTAGGGGATCCCTGAGGGTCAAGTATGGATAATGGAGAAGGCAGTGGGAAAAAGATTTTGTTAAAAGCAAATTCCTGGGCATGAGGGTTTCTTCTATTTTATCCCCTTCCACCCAATCCTTCCTCCTCTCTATCCTTTATCACTAAGAGTCATCCTACTCTCTCCTTCATCTCCCACATCCAGTTACCACGTCCTGCTGATTTTACTTTGTAAACATTTCTCAAATATGTCCCCTCTTCCTTATCTTGTTCTCATTGCCATATGGAGGTCTCATTTCCTGCCTGGGCTATTGCATTAGACTCACCACTGGTCTTCCTGCCAGCTTCCACACAGCTAGAGTGATTTATATGAGATATGTATCTAATGGTCTTATTTCCACAAACACTTATTGAGCACCATTTAGGTACCAGGTACTGTTTTAGGTACTGAAGATACATCAGTGAAGAAAGCAGATCAGGTTTCTACACTCAAGGAACTTGAATTCTAATAGGAATAAATAATTCACAGATGTGCTTGAATGTGCTCCTAAGCCCTGACCTCGCATGCCCTCCAGCATCCTACCTGTATATATCCCTCTATCCATCAGATCCAGGCATCTCCTGGCTCCTGGTTTATGTTCAAATGGTTTTCAGCTTTTTGTGGTTCAGCTTAGGCATCATTTCCCCCCTGAAAAGCTTTATGAGCTTCGTGTTGGGCTAAGTGGTCCTTCTCGGCACCTCTTAGCCCTGTGTGTATAACTCTATCATAGCACTTCCACATTTTATTAAAATTAAATATATATGTGTCTCCTTCATGAGGCTGCAAGTGGTTTGAGGAAGGAGATTTTATCGTAATCATTATTGTACTTCCAATGCTCAATGCAAATGGAGGTAGAAAAGACGGGAAGCGGGCTTAGTAAGTTCAAAAGAGTTGGCTGTGATACTGGTCTAAGGTATCTAGACTAACGGGGCAAGCAGTGCAGGAAGCCTCCCTTAGGAGGGACAGTAGAACTATTGTGAGAAAGAAAGGTTGGTGCAAAAAGAAAAGAGCTTGCTCTTGGTTATAGTTGGCTCTTCATCAACATTGACTTGTTTATGAATATGGACATGACAAGGGTGTGACCGTTCCTATTAAGAAAGGAGGCTGGTTGTTCTAAATAGACAATGCTCTGCAAAGGACAAAACCAAATCACTTCATTATTCCATTGACCCTTGTCATTTGCCTCCCAGGTCTCTTGGTCCCTGTGGAAGTTATGGGAACAGGGAATGTGGATGCTTTGATCTGTCAAAAGAAATATAACCCCCATGAAAGTAAGAATGAGGTGCTCCTATCCAAATTTACATTTTCTCTTACCCTGTACTATTGTTTAAACTATTTAGCTGTTAGACTCTTTAGTAAGTAATTAGGAAGCATTAAGCAATTAACCAGCAGCATAGAGCCAGTAGTGATTATCCTCAATCCCTAAATGGAGAGAAAATTGCAGTGAAAAAAAAAATGAGTTATTTTAGTGAATGAAGAAAATAGGCAGTGCCCGCAACCACAATCACTAGTTAAGCCATTAACCAAACAAGATCTACTCTCCCCAGGCAGGGTGACATTGAACACCAGAGATGAACTGAATCAAATGAGCATCAACAGCACAACCAAAAAGCCACAATACAATCACAAGATGGGTGCAGGGGTGCAGGATCTGTATTAGTCATGTTCTAAGTAGTAACAGAAAAACCCACCGTGAACATGTTTAATCAATAAAAAGGATTTATGGGACCATAAAAAGGAAGACTCAGAGGTCAGGAAGTGAACTAATCAGGGAAGATTAACACTGTAACCGCTATCTTCAAAATTCTGGTGACTTAACACAATATACATTTGTTTCCCCATGAAACCGTTCAGTCCAGTGTTCCTGGTCAAGCAACCATCCTGGGAAGCGATTCTCCAAGTGGTTACCCAGGCTCCTTCCATTGTGGTTCTCCATTCAGACAGAAGATAGGGAAAGAAAATGGAAGATCATTCATGAGGGGTCAGGCTTGAACGGTGAGACATCAATTTAGCCCACATTCCATTGGCCAGAACTCAGTCACACGGCTATACCTAACAGCAAAGAAAGCTAGCAAATGGAGTTGAGCTGTGTGCCCAGAGGGAAAAAGGAAATCCCTGCAAATATTTAACTAGTATTTGTCCATTGAAATGGAAGCTGTTTCCTAGCTTATTTCCAGAGAGAATAGAGCACTTCCGTCCCTGCATTTTAAGCAAGAGACTGAGATTTGCCTTGACAGGATTGCTTGAATCACAGGCACATCCCTGAACAGATGAGTTATCCAAGGGACTGCAATGGGCTGATGGCCTTCAGCCCACCAGAGCCCATCTCTTGAGCTGGGGGTAGGGTCAGCTTTCTCTGAAATGTCTGGACTGCATGGGAAAGTGGTAAATATCAGGAAGACAGTGTAAGCACTATTAGGAAATGGCAACAGATGGTGGTTAGAGAAGTAACAATGTCCACGGAGGATCCTAACTCCACAAAAACTGGGATATCAGAAAGAGGTGCCAGGATAGCTCAAGGATCTGGAGAAATCTATAGGCGAGACATGTGATGTGGTTACTGAAACTTGTGCTTGACAGCCACTTGGGCACTGGGAATGAAGCAAGAGCCCTGCTCCTGGCAAACCTGTGTAGAGCTGAGAAAGTAGGAAGGAACAGGGGTAACTGTCCTTTATGCTGAGCTCCTGTCCTTGGGTCCCTTAGATTCTCTTGAGCCGGAGGACATGACTAAATCCATGGAGAAGAGTGGTCTCCATTTAGATGAGAAGGCTACATAGGCTGGAAATTCGAGAAGTTGGTAGACTTAACATTCCACCATCTTTCATCAATGATGTAGAGATTTATTCAAGGAAATGAGCGTATACAAATTTTCTCATTAAAAACACCAACACTCTATTCATTATTCTGGGAAGACAGATTTTTGAACCTATTGTTTTTTCTGCTAGTACTTTCAGTCTGCTTATTATTTCTAGAGAATGTCTCTAATCACAAATGAATGGATTATGCCTTTTGGCCCAGCTAAAGTAGATATCTTCATCATCCATTCTATCACATATGAATATAAAGAGAACTTTATTTCTAGGGTTCCACATTCCTTGATCTTGTAAAATTTTTATTCATTTTTAATATTCTTTGTTTTTCGGATTCACAGCAGCTAAATGTACTCAAGACCCTCAGATTGCCACTGTCTTTTAAGTTTTATGTTGGGGACTTTGCTGTCATCGGTCTGCCAAGAGAATGTTCAGGAAACTTTCCCTATAAAGTTAAAAGTGCTTTGAAATCTAGAGCCTCCTCCTGAAACACCATCTTGTTTTCTGGCCAAACCTGTTCAGTGAGGTTTCCCACCCTTCGCTAGGATCCAGGCTGGGTGTTGACAGCCCAGGGAAGTGGGAGGGAGGAAGGACACGCAGAAGAGGGACAGGCTTCTGGAGGAACAGAACAGTGGAGCTTTGTTCTCTCCCTCACCACCCCGGCCAGGGGCAACTTCAAAGATCACCATCTTTAACCCCGTCAAACCTGGAAACGGCGCAGCTCAGAACAATGCACCAATTCAACTAAGGTTTATTTAGGCCTTATCGTATTCCAGGCTCCGTTGTGATGTGAAGCATGCCCCAGTGAGAGGATCAAAGTGTGGAAATAATTTAAACATCATTCAGTAAGTATATAATGAATATTGGGGATAACCACAAAATTATTTTAAAAGACGAGCTAGAATCGTATGTATTGACAGGGAAGGGTACCCAAGATACACTACAGTTTAGGGGAAAAAAGTTTGCAGACAACATCTACTAAGGTCCCTGTTTTGATTGTTTTTAAAGTATAAATAACAACCAGAGTTGGGTGTATGGTGGAGCTAACGAAGTTCAAGGCTCAGGAGCTCTCATTTGCACAGGTCTCTGAATTTCATTTTGCATTTTTCATAGAGTCTCCAAAACAGCATGTGTAGCACAAATCCTGAATCATTCTTGGATATTTATATACACGACAAACACTATGGCCAACCTTGCTTTTCTTGGGCAGAGGATGAAGATTTTATACTTTTCTATCATCTAAAAAGTGCCTCCTGCTCTTCCTTTATAGTCATCCCTTTCCTCGCCCGTAATCCCTGGCAACCCTCCTTGTGTTTCTATACCTTATCTCTGAGTGAGATAATTCACGGGCTTTGTAAACAGAAATCCATTATTCAAACAGGAGATATTATCGCTACCCTACGTCCCAGCCAGCCCATAGGACACCCTCTATCATCGTCTTCCTCTAAGTTCTACTTTTCCCAGTTTTTCTACCCACCAGTATCATGACCTTCCACTTCATTCCCTTTAAGTTCTATTCCCTTAGTCTCCATGCTGTCTCTATTTCTCTCCCACTCTGCTCATTTTCCAATAAAAAGCAAAAACAAAAAATTGTGGATGTATGTGTTTCTAGGACAGAGACTTTATTTCTTACTAGTGATGAAAATTCTCTAGCACAATAAATGTGTCTAAAATCTATTTGAAACTTAAGGCAAAAAAAAAAAAATAGCTAGAAAAATCCATAAAACCAACAGCAGTGCTTTTACTTTAACTAGATTACGTGCCTTTTTGCATATGTTTTACTTAAGGGGTAACCTTTGGTGCCCAGAGAAGTTTAGGACTATCTATTGCTGTCTAAAATTGGCTTTTTGGATCAGCTACACTTTTTTACGCATTTTTTATTTCGCATTATAAATCGAAATGCTACATTCACCCAGCAGTTCAGTACAATTAGTAGGCTATAAACTATTTGATCTGATGAATCAGTGCATTACTTATCTGTAATGAAACTTCATTCATGTGAATTGACTATGAAAGAAGCATAATTTAACTATGCCTTTTTTAGTTCAAATTAGATTCAGCTGTATATAACAGTTGGTGGCTTTCTCTTGGAAAGGGATTTTTACAAGTAGGCAGTTTGGGGTTAGTGTGGCAAGATGCCCCAAATTCCTTAAGGACTCAATCTCCTGGCTGTCAGCTCTAGGATCTCTAATGTATGGTACTCATGGTCTTAGAAGGCAACTCATGCTCCAGCCATTTTATCCATGTTCCAGGCTGGCAACAGAAGAGGAAGAATAAACACATAATACTTTCTTTATAAGGAGACCTCCCCCAGAAGTACTACACAGTACTCTTACTTGCATCTCTATGGCAAATACCTAGTCATCTGACCCATTCAACCACAAATGAGGCTAGGAAATGTGGTCTTTTAACTGGACTGCAATGCGCCAACTGAAAATTTGGGATCTGTTGCAATAAGAAAAGGGGAGATTAGATTGGGAAAGAAATTTGTATTCTCTGTCACTGTCTTAATATCATGATGATTTAAGGATGTTGTATCTCTTTTCATAATACTTTGAATTCTGTTAAAAAGTAAAGCACATAAAAATCTGATTAAAGAGAGTGAAACCTGGTTCAATCAGTATAGTATATCTTTGGAATTTAAACGGATTCAATGTCAGCAATGCACAAAGGGGCTGCATTTGGGGAGAGGTGGCTGGGAGGGGTGCAGAATATTCAGGGAGAAACCACTGCTCCCCATCTTAATTGTGCTTATTGAGATCCGGAAATTGCACATCAGATCCGTGTGTTGACTGCAGAATTCAGTGCTGGGGAACAGAAAGAAGCAGAAGGGAAGGTTCCTATCCCAAAAGGCATTTCCATTTGGGCTGGGAGATAAGTTAAATAAATCCTTCCATTTTCATGTATTCACTATGTGAGACCTCTCAGTATGATGACAGAAGACAATACATAAGTCAGTATGTTATTTTTTAATTTTTTTTTTTTTTTGCCAATCAAATGCTATAGACCATAAGTACTACAAGTGATTGCTTGTGGTTCCAGTGATGGGGCAGTAAGCGCGTAACTAAAGGAAGAAAAGGTTTAAAAGGAATGGGTAAGGAAATCCAGATGGCAGATCGAGGCGTTCACATTTGTTGAGGGCTGCTTTATGTCAGGTGCTTTACATAATCTGTGGGACGAATACTGCTTTCCCACTTTTAGATAAGGAAGCCGAAGCTCAGGTAGGTAATTTCCCCTGGTTGAACAGCCAACCAGGAGAGGGAGCAGAATTGGAATGCAGGTCTGTTAAAAATCTATGCTCTTTCCACTACAGAATTCTTCATGGGGGTTGCATAAATGCATTTGAATCCAAGCCTCACCAGCTGGAAGGTTCTGGATGAGTCACATTTATATATTCAGAATTCACTAGCTCCAAGCCCCCACCACTCGTTTGAGAATTCTCATTTCACCCAGTGAGCCAGTCTGCACTGCTACCCGCACTGGCCTCTTCCACCTGGGAAAACTCGTGCCACTGACCTTGACTGCTCCACGCAGACCCCCATTTCCCTCCCCACCATGATTCTTTCAATCTTGAGAGTTTAGCAGTCTCCCTGTCAGAAAACTGCTCCCTCACCTCTACATTACGCTCAGCGGTTTGGGGCCACAAGGTGGAAAGTGATTCAGTGTCATAGCAGGGTTGATAGAATCATGAGTTTCATTCACTCAAATATTTAATGAGGGCTCAATTTTATCACTATCCCTCTGTGACAGGGAGAGGCGAGCAGGAGCTACGAACCTGGCTCTTACACAGACGCAGCTGTTGCTTTAGTGAGAGGAGGCAGATGATAAGCATGATAATTGCCAATTGTGGTAAATGCTATTAAGAAAATAAACAGAGCACCGAGATAGGAAATAATTACGTGCAGTGGGAAAGGGGGTGGTAGGGATTTTTGCATCTAAAGTGTTAGAGCTTCTAATAAGACAGCTATTTCTTTGCAGAAACACAGCTTTTTTTTTTTTTTTTTTTTTAACTCCCCAGAGCAATTACTCATACCACGGTAGCTGGGCAGATATAGAATGGAGCAGAAGTTATGACGCCTTCCTTGGAACTGCCATTTCCCTCCAATGCCGACAGACGGTTGCAGAATCCACTTCATCCTCCCAGCCTCCTTCGTCCCTCCAGATCAGTGGTTCTGAAACCTGGCGAAGTTACCAGAATTGGTGGGAGCTCTTTTAAAAACAGATTCCTAGGCCCTGCCTCTAAAGACTAGAGTTAGTTGGTTTGGGAAGGGTCCCCGGCATAAATATTTTTTAAATATATTGTAATATATAGGCAGGGGTGCAAACCACTGTTCTAGAGCAGAGGTTCTCAAACTTGAGCATGCATCAGAATTGTCTGGAATGATTTGTCATTGCTCTGTGGGCTGGTTTCCATTGCATTGCCCAAGGACATGGCCTGGTTGCCTCAGGAAACTCACAGTGGCTCCTGATTTTATCATCTGTGGTTCTCACGCTTAGGGCAGTGCTTCTCAACCTTTAATGGGCGTGTGAACCACCCAGGGATCTTGGTAAAATGAAGATACTTGGTGGTTGCCAGAGGCTGGGGGGAGAGAGAAATGAGGAGTTGCTTTGATTTTGCAAGATGAAAAGAGTTCTGGAGATTGGTTGCACAACAATGTGAAAGCATATAACACTATTGAACCATATTAAAAACAGCTAAGATGGTAAATTTTGTATTATGTGTATTTTAGCACAATTCTTTAAGAATGCAGATTCAGTCAGTCTGGAGCAGGGCCTGAGATTCTGCATTTCTTATAAGCTCCCAAGTCATGCTGATGCTGCTGTCTCAGACAAGCAGCAAGGGTTTCAGGTGCATCAGGATTACCTGGGGGACTTGACTTAATGTAGATTCTCCATTCCCATCTCAGAGATCTGATTCAACACAACTGACATGGAGCTCAGGTGTAGCTGCCTGAATTCCCCACTTTGAGAAACAATCCTCCAAGGGCTTCACCTGCAAAGGTGAGATAGGGAGATAGATAATTTATGAGTGCAAAACTGTGGTATTTTATTTCTTGTCTGAAATAAAAGATTCAGTGTGTTTTACAGTTCTGTGGAGTACAATGGCCTTCCCTAGTTCAGAGGGCTAGGAATGGAAAAGATCTTCAACTGGAAGAGGGTTTAGACCCCAGAATCTGATTAGCCAGCAGACCCTTTGGCAGGCGGTGGGTTATGACTGTCCTGAAGCTCCTGGAATACCTTGTCCCCCAGCAGATCAAACCTCAGGGCTCCACAGTGTGCCATCCCTGACTAGGTATTCCCCAGGACTCCTGTCCTATGACCAAACCAGCCCCCACCCCACCCTGTCTCCAGTTCAGAGCAAGAGTGAATAACCCACCAACCCAAACTTATTCCAGGGATGTCTGGAGAGCCCCAGAGTCATGCAAAGGTACAACTTTACTGTTCACGTGTATCTGCTGTATGACAGAACTTTAGCCCCATCATCTCATTTAATCCTCTCAACAACCCATGAAGTAGTCGCTGTTATTACAATTTTACAGGTGAGAAAATAGAGGCTCTGCTAAGTTAAGTAACTTACCCAAAGTCACAGAGCCAGTAGGTGACAGAGCCAGGATTTGAAACTAGTTTTATCTGGGAGGATGCCCAGGCTCTTTACACTGCGGCGACCGGCTTTCCACGGGCCAGGAATTTGGGCCAAGAGTGGATTGCAGCTCAGGAGCACTAATTAGCGGTAGAGTTGTGACCTGTATGCCAGGAAAGAGCCCTCCGTTCAAATACGCTTCTCCAGTGTTCACTGTCCCCAGCTCACAGCTCTCCACAGGAGGATGTCTACTCAGAGTAATTCACCACTAGGGGGTAAATAAGATTTGGCTTTCCTAGCAAATGATGAAGTTTTAAAAGAGTAACTTGCTAACCTAAATGAGTCCATGGTTGATAGAAAATATAAGAGAAATTTGTTGTGTGTGCAGGGGTGGTGTTGGGGATGATGAGGGACTTTCCTCTTAGATAAGATCTTTGAAACTGAAAGGAACCCTAGGTCATCTGGTCCCATTTTTCCTTGTTTAAAGATGAGTTTCCATAAAACAAATTGAAGTACAGACGTGGTTTAATATAAATTCCTCCGTGTCAGTTTCCAGTTTTTCTTTTCCATTTAAATCCCTCCCCTCCCCATTCTAAATAGGAGTTGAAAATGAGGTGATTAGTACGCTGGTCTAAATATTTATTCAGCATTTATCGAGCACCTATTTGCCAGATTCTGGGCTCAAAATAAAATGCGTGGCCCCAAGAAACTCACAGTGTCCAGCATATTGGAGCTGAAGTAGTTCAGAGGAGGAAGAAGCGATACAATACCTGGAAGAGACATTTTAGCTGAGCCTGAAGGATGGCAGGTGTCCGAGTTTGCTAGGCCAACAAGCAGGGGCAAGAACCTTCTAGGCAGAAAGCCAGGGAAGGGCAATTGAAAACCCACAGCAAATCATTTTCCAGGGGTGTGTGGAGAAGCAGCGGATGGAGAGCTAGACCAGCGGGCAGGGCCAGAGAGGTTTTAGGGATAAATGAAAGTGTGACTGTTAGAGGTATTAGCAGAGGTGTGCAGACTGGGCCAGCCGGCGGCCGCTTAGATGGCCAGACAGCACCCCAGGCCTGGGACAGCGAGGGCCCGAAGAGGGAGGCTGCTGGAAGGGAAGGCAGACTCAGGAAACACTGGCACTCCGTTTCTCTTAGCCCACATAATAGTACTCTGTAGGAGTTGATCCTCCAGTCTGGGATCTTAGATTGAACAGAAATGCCAGAGAAATGACAAAGGAAGACATAGGTAAACAACTGCTAGAATTTGAATCTGAAAGGAATAGTAATGCCTTAACAACAAGTAGTAGAAGTACTACAGTTTATTTTTTTAAAGTATTAATGCATCCAAAGTGAAGTTTGAGTAAGGTAAAGGTTTTTTTCCACTCCCTGGGTAACTCTCTTGGCCAGTTCTGAAAGTGCTAACAATGACGAGGCAGGTGTACATTCAGCGCTCAGTACAGGCCTCACCCTTGCTGGGCACCGTGCTCAGCCCCTTACGGGCATTAACTCTGCACGCTCCTTCCAGCTTCCTCTCAGCTGTGCCAAACCTGCTCTCTCAGCAGCGTTGGACAGACTTTGTAAGCTTCCTGGCAGCCTCCGTGGGACCAGGAGGTCAAAGAGGCCTGATTCCTGTTTGCCCAAACACGGTGTTTTTTTTCAACCTGTTTTTCAACAGCTCGTGTATAGAGAAGCAGGAATTTCTCCTCCCACCACCCCTCCACCAACACACACACACACACACACACACACACACACAAATGCAATGCAACAGCAATGGCACAACATTTGGAAAAGACTTTTCTAAGTTATGTGGCTCTCAGAAGCTGACTATGTCACAGGGGAAGAAAGGCCTTTGCTCCATATAGAATCACAGAGTGTTTGTTAGAGTCAGCATCGTAGTTGCAGAAACTGAAGCCCAAACAGGTTAAGTAGCTTGGATCTGGTCAGACAGCTAGTTAGTGGCAGAGCTGAAGCCATAAACCACATCTAACTCTTAGCCGGCACTTTTCCATCGTACCCCCCTCCTAACTCCCTCTCAAGCCATTTGGAAGAGAAGTATCTGGAGAAACAAAACGAGCAAAGCAGAGCTAACTGTTTAATAATTAATCACACTGGTCCCTTGATTAATGATATAAATAACATCCCCTGAACATCTCATAGGCAAGGTTTCTACTGAACCACATTAGTTGGGTCAGATATTTCTTCTCTGATTCCTGCAGCCAACCTAAAGAAAGGGCCCAGAAGAAAGCAAAATTTCAATCCAAAAAGACATCACGTTGGCAGAGAACTGTTGCCAATCTGAGCATTTACACTTCCAAAAATGGTATCAGGTAATAGATGTTAAGAGCATTCGCAGTTCAAGAGTCTCAGAATCTGCATATACATTATAAATATTAAGATATTTCCGGAAAACTGGAACCAGAGCATGAGGAATATATTTTTATATTTTTATCTACATGCAGCGCAAAATTCATTTCCGAACTTCAACCTAAAATCTGCATAGCAAACCATCCTTTACTGAAGTTACTCTGCTCTGAATCTACCCCAGTTGAGAAAAAGGTGCCTGAAGCCTGAGGTGGGAAGAAATCTATCCTCTAAAAACCAGCTCTCTTGTGAACAGAGGGTGCTAACACTGGAAAAGAAGCCTTCCAGGTCAGGGTCTTGGCATTTCATCCTGCCACATTCCAAAAAAGAGGAGTTTTAGCCATTGGGAGACATGTTTCAGGATCAGAGAAAAATTTAACTATTTGCTTTTTAAAATTAAGATGATATGGTTTTATATATGCTGACTGGCTACCACCACCAGGATTAGATTTAGGTTTTGCCCTTTTTTTTTTTTTTTGATGAGGAAGATTGTCTCTGAGCTAACATCTGTGACCATCTTCCTCTGTTTTGTATGTGGGTCACTGCCACAGTATGGCTGATGAGTGGTGTGGGTCCGCGCCTGGGATCCGAACCTGCGAACCCTGGGCTGCCAAAGTTGAGTGCGTGAACCCAACCACTATGCCACCGGGCCAGCCTCTAGATTTAGTTTTTTAATTCATCTGAATTGTGGTGCATCATAATTAGCTAGTTTTTTTGTTTCTGTTTTTTTTTGTACTAAGAAGATGTATGTCATCTAAAGAAGAATGTCTTAGCTACTATTTGGACCCAGTTATTCCACTTCCAGGAATTCATCCTAAGGAAATATTTCAGATGGGAAAAAATGCTAATCATGTAGAGATGTTTATAAGCGACTTTATTTATGATAGCAAAAGGCAAGAATGAGCAACATTTCGACAATGGTTAAATAAACTATGACAGCAATTCAGTTAGAAAAATATGTACCCATTAACAACAATACATAGAAAAGCATATAAGAATACAATCACATGTATTATACCTCATAATTATACACTTTAGAGTTTTTAAATTGTTTTTATATTACATTATCTCACTTGTTCTTCACAACAGCCTATGAAATAGAAGCAGCTCTCCCCATTTGCTGGTAAGAAAACAGACTGGCGGAGCTGAAGTGGTTTGTCTGGGGTCACTCATGAAATATTCAACACATTGACCACAATGATTTAAAAACCATAGGAACATGGATCAAGATTGGAAAAACCATAAGAAGCTGTAAATAGTTCCTCTGTGAAAAGAAAGTGTTTTTCTCTCTGGGTATAAGTGTATGTGTGTTTTTTTGTAAAACTCCTTTAAACACTGAATACTTCTAAGATTATTTATCCTAATCATTGAAGCTGTGTTCTTCAGTTCTCTTATTAGATGTCAAAATCTTGAGATTATCTATGACGTAGGATCTCTTTACTTTTCACAGAGCCGAGGTGGCCAAATAGGTGGTTTTTGTGTCTGGTCTGCCTACTATGTTCCCTGTTCTAGAACTGCTACGGCCATAAGGGAGCCCATCCCCACTCCATCTTGCTTGATGCATTCACTTATATACCCACTAAAGGAATTCCTCTCTGAAAATCAGGTCCTCGAGTCCTTCACGGTTGGAAATTTCCAGAACTGCTTTCAGGAGAGATGCCCTATAGTAGCTAGAGTGAGGTGATAGGTATGTGATAAAGCTTTCAGCTTGTGCTCCTGTTTCCAAGACAAATCTATCATCCCCAATATTTTGTTCCCTCTGTTTCTCTTTGTTCTCTTTGAGTCTCAATGTCTTTTCTAGGACATAAGCATCTTCCACTGGAAATGTTCATTCTAATTCAAACATCTCCAAAGCTAGGACAGGCAGTGTGTAAGACAGGGTGGTGATTCTCCTCGTCAACACAGAGACTGGCGTCCACTCACACGGAGACCATCCCTTCTCTGAGACAGCATCAAAAATTTCCATTTAAAAATCATCTTTAAAGTATTACTGCCTGGCTGCAACTTGATTGTAAACACAAATATAACTAGAGTGTTACTGCACAAAGGGCAAGATCTGCTCGCCGTGAGATAAAAACCAATCATCAAGAGACAAAACGGTGGAAAAGAGAGGGCAGTTTATTACAGCTTGCTAGCAAGGGGGAAGATGGCTGACTAATGTCTCAAAGAACCATCTCACAGAACAAAGACTACAGGCCAGTTATATAGTGGGCTGGTCTCCGGGTGGGGGAGGCATCTGGTCTCAGGGTGGGGGCATCCATCTGTCTTTCATTTTACTGGACATGCATCAGAGACTGGAGCAATGCCCTACACCCTAATCTTACAGTTGTCATTGATAATGGCTTTCAGCATAGACTCTCTGCCCCGGAGTCATCACATTCCTAAGGAACTCAAAAGAACAAAGTTATTGACTTATGGAGGAGCCATAAAATCCACAGGGCTGGTCAGTTAGTCAGAGGTCATTCAAAGTTACAACATGGTTTCTTTTGTACAATATGGCTTCCCTTATGTCAACCTTGTATCGAGCCAGTATCCAGAGGAACTGAAATTCCAAAACAGTTTTCAGTTATAAATGGGCATCCAGGGCATACAGGGGGTGTGTGTGTGTGTGTGTGTGTGTGTGTGTGTGTGTGTGTGTGTCTGTGTGTGTGTGTGTGAAAATTCTCTGGTCTTATGGACTGAGAATACTTTCAAAGGTCCCAGTTTGGAAAACATTGTTCTAACCCCATAGCATTTTGGCTGCAGCCCTCTTTCTCTCCTTCCTTTCAGCATCAAGCTTCTTGGAAGAATTGTCCACTCACATTACCTCCACTTCTTTCTCTGAAGCATTCTGGCTTCAGCCCTGCCCCTCCACCAAGATTGTCCTTCCAGCAGCTCCTTTGGGGAAATCAATGGGCACAGTTCCTCACTTACTTCACCATCATTGTGTGGCCTTTTGACTCCTCTGACCTTTCTCTGATCTTCTCACATCTTCATGACCCAATATGGAGCATCCTCTTGAAGTCCCTTCATCCTTACATTTTCATGTACACTCTCCCCTGGGCTAGTCCTCAGTTAATGACAGATAGGAATTGATGATAAATACCCTGACTCCCCACCCTTCAGGTGGGACAGCTCTCAGCTGCACATTCTTCTCTGTTTCCAAGATTTTCCCTGAGAGATTAAACTTGTTGTCCATAAGGGTGACTTCCTTGACAATATGCCCTGTTGTTTGTTTTCTTCTCCTCCCTGTCTTACTTCTTCATTTCCCTACCCTTCTTCATTTCCCTGTTTCTTGGGATCACTTCCCCAATAAACTACTTGCATTCAAGTACTTGTTGCAAGATCTGCTTTTGAAGGAACCCTAAGTAAGACATTGTATTTCTTCTGGGAAGTAGCTACTTCTTTGGGATGCCAGAAACATAGGGCTGCTAGCCCTTCCATTGGCTGAACCCAACCAGAAAGCAGGAAACCCAGATGACACAGAGAACAAGGGTCAGCCGCTAAAAGGGTAGAGCAGCACAGAGAAGTTTAGGAGACTGCATCTGGAGGAAATGGGGTGCAGCGAATAGAACATAACCAGCACAGCACCATTAGAGGCAGACATGCTGGCTCACCATACTTCTTTGATAGAATTCTGTGTGGCCATTTGACTATGGGGACCCCAGAACTTATTAGGTATTTCTCAATTTTTCTATAATAGATACACTTTACTTTTGCAAGAGGGTAAAAAATTAAAGAAAATGCATATAAAAAGATTAAAATCATACTTTTAAATGAATTGAGTCTTCTTTATTAAAATTACGCATTGCGCATTTGTGACTCAGAATAGCCTAAAAGTCTCCTTTGGTCTTCATTTGGGGTCCATCGGAATTAACCCATGGCACTATAATTAAAACGGCAGAATCTCTACATAACAGTTACTGCACCGTCTCAGCCTAGGGCCCAGATGAGAAAACAAGCAATTCTAGTGTTGTAATTACACTGCTGAGCAGGATCAATTACATAAGCCACGTATGGTTAGGAAAGTTCTGCTTAGGGGAAGCAGTAGTAAAACATAATTTTAAGTCTACTTTATTCTTAAATATATTTTATTAAATTCCTCAGGATAGACAAACTTAAGAAATGTTTGGCCATAGAAGAAAAAAGGCCAGCGAGAAATACAAGGGTTTTTGTTAGAATATGTATTGCCAACCCCTTTTCTCTTCAAAAGACTCATTCTTTCACGTTTTTTTTTAAAGTTTTGGTTCAACCGATGTCAGAATTCCTAGCAAGAATCACGCAGGATTTTGCTCTTTAGATAACGGCATGGCTTATTCTTCTGTACATGTGTGCACATTACACAACACCCATAGCAGATTTTTCTCTCCCTGTAATTATCTCCTATTAGGACACTGGAGCACAAGGAAAAATCAGAGCATTGTTAATATTTGGTCTGGACTAAATAAATGCATTTGATTTTTTTTATTGTGGTAAAATATACATAATTGAAATTTACATTTTTAGGTGTACAGTTGATTGGCATTAACTACATTTACAATGTTGTGCAACCATCACCACTATCCATTTCCAGAACTTTTTCATTTCCACCTGAAACTCTGTACCCATTAAACATTAACTCCCCATTTCCTGCACCCCCCAATCCTTGGCAACCGCCATTCTACTTTATGTCTCTTCAGAATTGACTACTTTAGGTACTTCATATAATAGAAATCTACAACCTTTGTCCTTTTTGTCCGGCTTATTTCATTTAGCATAATGTCCCCAAGGTTCATCCATGTTGGTGCATGTGTCAGACTTTCATTCCTATTTAGAGCTGAATACTATTCTATTTTATATATATGCCACATTTTGTTTACCCATTCATCTTGGGTTGTCCCACCTTTTGGTTATTCTGAATAATGCTGCCATGAACACTGGTGTACAAATATCTACTTGAATCCCTGCAAATTTGATTTTTTAATAGAAATCTCCTTTCTAACCCATGCAGCATGTGTGATGTGCATTTAAACCTTATTGAGAGTTGTCCTTTTGAGAGGTTAGAGCTCCAAAGACTTTACAAAGCAGTCATACAGGTGAAATAGTTTTACGATTTTGAAATATAGACAGAAAATTGGTGCAAACAAGGAGAGAGGCTTAACACAAAGGAAATAAAGGTGCAGCCTAATGACAGGATATAAACATCAAATACCACAACCACTGTAATTCATCCTGCATTTCTCCTCTTATGAATATTTGTCTTAGTTTCCTGGAACTGAACATATGCAGGTGAAACCGGGGAGACTGGGTTAGTTTGAGTTCTCTTAGAATGATACTTAACTTGAGTGAAAATTATTTTATTTAATACTAATTTAAACTCTTCAAACTTATTCTGTGGATTTAAGTAAAGCGTTAATTTTCTTACTTAAAAGTGGGCTTCGTTGTTGTTTTTTTAAATCTACGTATGAATTCACATAGCTGCTATCCCTGGCATCTAGGAACTTTGAAAGAGATTTTTGTTTTGGCATCAAATACTGTCAGATTTTTTTCATAACCTAAGTGGTTTTCTATAAACACAGTGAGCACATTCCCCTGTCAGAGGGTGAGACAAGACAAATAAAACAGACAGTCAGTTGTACAGCAGCCCACATGACCCCAAAAGGTTATTCTTATTTTAAAAACCATACGGACGAGATGTTTAGTGGAGCAACCATGTAGCTCGAGCAAGTTTTAACTCTAAGCCAATGGTACTACTTGCAACTAGCAGCTCCAACTGTTGCTAGGTAACCATTCTGAAATGGACACCTACCAATATTAGCTGCCATCTTCCTTTTCTGCTCTATCATTCCATGAACAGACTTGCAATTCCCAAATTCAGTGTAACATCCAAAGTCCAGGAGGGAGGAGAGAAAGAAAGAGAGAAAGAGAGAGAGAGATTTCAGACTATTAGTGCCTACTCATGGAAATACTTAAAAGAAAAACAACATGCCAGTCATGAATGACTATTTTCTTAATAGTTCCTTTGCTTTAGACCCCAAACTTACCACCTTCCAAATCGACATGTTAGTGCTTTTATTTTGTAATGCTTTACATTTTAAAAGGTTATACTTCTTGGCATTTCTCCCCCAATCCAGTAAGTGTGTAATTTTGATATAAAGGAAACAAAAGCTAAATTTATACTGTTTGGCTCATTTAAAAAACTCTTTTGGGAGAATGATGAGTAAATGCAAATTATTGCTACTGATTAGTTATTATTCCATGCAAGGGCATAATCTTTTTGTGAGTAGGAGTCCACTTTATGCACTCCTTTCATTGGCTACAATTAGGTGTTTAGAATACCTCAGAATGTCTTACAAGGAGAGTTATATCATGAAAAGTTGTGTATCCTCATTTTTTGAGGGATTGAGGAATTGGTGGAGGGATAAAAGGCAGGGAGGAAAAGGTACAAGCACAATCTATTTGGTTGGGATTAGACTCATCTGTGAAAGGAAATTCAAAATAAGGGTGAGGTAAACAAGGCAGAAGTTTCTTTTCCATTCCATGTAAATTCAGCTGGTATGGTGGCTCTACAATCGTGAGAAGATAGGTTTCTTCTATCTCTTTGTTTCCATCGTCTTCAACCCTTGTCTTCCCCCTCGTTGTGGTCCAAGATGGGTGTTCCACCTGGGCATCACGTCTTATTCTACCCAGTAGGAAAGAACAGTGAGGAGAAAGGAACACCCCTCCCTTTAAGGACGCTTTCTGGAAGTTCCACATTCCATTTCCAACTAGAGCACATCGTTTACCTACAGTTTCTTTTGCCTATAGCCTGACGACTCCACTCATTTCCAAAGTTACTTAACACTTTTTCCTGTCACCCCCCCAGTGAGGTTGTTTCATACATTTGTAATTCAGATAGTTTTGTCACATTCTGCATTCCATCCTGGGATACCCTTGACCTCCTAAATGGTTTATAAACTTTCATACATTAGGTTCACTCTTTGTGCTACAAAATTCTGTGTGTTTTGTCACATATCATTTTAAATATTAATAAAGTATAACATTTCAATATTATTTGGATAAATTATATTCAATAATTTCATATTTTAATATCAATTTAATATAAACAACAGCAAAAATTTGCTCAGGGTTGCACAGCTGTTAAGTGGCAGAGCTAGGATTCAAACTCAGATGAGTGGGTCTCAAAAGCCCTTTTCCTTCTTCGAGTCATCTCCTTTTCTTCATGTCATTTCCTTTCTTCAGGAATCTTAAACACTGAATCTTCCCATATGGTAGGGAAAACTTTAGACTTCCCCGTGTAGAGTTGCTTGCTCTTTCCCATCTGTTGGTGTAACACTTCCTAGATATCAGGTCAGGTTTGGAGAGCAGGTATGGAAGGGCTTGTTTTTAGAATTGCCAGCTGCCATAGGATGAAAACAGCACACTGACAGCTGATTTGATAATAGATCAGTGAAGAGGCACAAACTAATCAAAGTTATGGATGGGGCTTCACTAATAGTCAACTGTAAAAGCCCATCCCATCACTCATGTTTCTTTTCCCTTGTATTGATATCTTGGATCTTGGATCAATCAGCATTCATTTGCAATCTCTGCTACCTTCAGCTGCCCAGCAATTAGCTGATACTCCCATTCGTCCATCCCTCACCACCTCATTACCCTGCTGGGCCCTCTCACCTCGCAGTTTATGATGTACCCAATAAGGCTGCTCCCCTGACTTCCATTCAGGATGACTGATGCCTATGGAGGCTGCAAGAAGATGGAACTGGTGCTGTGGCAAAAGAAGGAAATGAGCATTGTGTCAAAAGGTTGTAGTCTGAGAAAGAAAACAACCTACCATTTCATAGAAATTCAGCTAAAATTCAAAATAAAGCCACTGTATTTTTCTCTTTCCTGACTTGCCACTGCAATGCATTCTGTAGTAGAGAACGTTAACTGTCTCCCCTTATCGATTCATCCCTCTTGCTCAGTAACAGAACTGTTGCATGATACCAGGCTCATGGCCATCCAGAATAATGTCTTCCAGATTCTCTAGAAAACTACTCTATTTGATAAAGTTGCCCCCCACAAGGGTGCAGGTTAACAACAATTCTGCTACTGCTATACAAGTATACTGGAATTGAACGATTAAGTAAACGGATGGTGGATGGTGGGAGGCAAGTTTCTCACTGTTGGAGTAAGGGAGGTGGCTGGAATGATCAATGTGGTAATGGATCAGATGTTAGAGACATCTGTATGAACTCATCTTTAGCTTATATAGATACAAATAGTTACATATAGAAATATTTACATATATATGTAAATACATGGGTTAGTATATGCACATATAGTTCCTTTCTCTTTCAGCTGAAAAGCAAAGCCACCCCAGTAACTATGAGCATATTTATCACCCAGATCTTGATTTCCAATACCATTCTCCAATAAAAGGAACCAGGCCTCCTTAGAGAAATGACTGATTCTAGGACTGGGGCAGGAAATATACAAGATGAGCCTGGAGCATCTTATAGAGCCAGAAATTAAGGAAGTGCTCCCCCAAAAAAGCCACAATGAAGGAGTATGTCAAAGTGTCAAAGGGATAAGGAGCCCACAGAAAGAGCTCCCAGTGGCCAATGCTGGAAAAATTTGAGCAAGAAAATAAATAAAGGACTTATTGGACTATAAGCGAAAGTATCAAAAAAAAAAATCCTTGAATCCAAACTGATATAAATGACTGAATAAGTGGAAACTTCAAATAATTTATGTGGATAATCTGCCCTCAGAAGTGGACCACAATTCCCTACTCCTTGAGTGTGAGCTGTGTATGGTGATTTCCTTCCAGAGAGTACAGAATGAAAAGGGGAAAAGAGGGCAAAGTTACTGTAAAGTTACAGAAGAGAAACCTGACAAAGACTACCTCAGCCAGGGACCAAGGTTAACATCAACAGTGATAAGTCATGTTGATAGTATAAACCCTTGACATGATGTGATGAAAATGGCATTCTACTTCTGTGGTCTTCCTCTCAAGAGCACTTAACCCCAGTCTAATGAGAAAGCCCTATGAATAGCAGCGGAGCACCGCCAGGAGGTGAGAGGATGGTGCAAAAAGACTGGGCAGGGTTCCGCTCTGCTCTGCACAGAGTCACTAGGAGTCGGAATCCACTTGACGGCATTAACAACAAAATGAGAAAAACATTAGAGAAATCCCAAGTGAGGAACATTCTACAAAATGACCAGTACTCCTCAAAACTGTCAAGTTCATCAAAAAGAAAGAAAGTCTGAGAATCTGTCATCTTCAAGAGGCACCTAAGAAGACACGATGACTAAATGTAATGTTATATTGGGATGGGATCTTGGAACAGAAAAAGGACATTAGGTAAAAACTAAGGAAAGGTGAATAAAGTATGGATGTGACTTAATGGTATCAATATTGATACATTATTATATCATTATATTAATTGTAACAAATGTATCATACTAATGGAAGATGCTAATAATAGGGGAAACGGTATGGAATATATGGGAAGTCTCTGTACTATCTTTGCAATTTTTCTGTAAATCTAAAACTCTAAAATAAACTGTTTATTTTTAAAACAATAATATGTGAAAAGTACTTGGTACATTGCAAACATTCAGTAAGTGTGTGTTGACCTGTTGTATCAGGTTGTATCATTGTTACAATTCCTCAGACTGAGGAAACAAATGGCTTCCCTGCCCTGGGAATTCTGTGCAGTGAGCTAGCATTATGGGAATTTCTCCAAATTCCTGTGGAGTTAGTTCCACTCCTGAGAGGGCGTATTGAACATGTTTTTAGAAAGAAAACCAACAGCCTTTTTTTTTTTTTTTTTAACATCTGGAGTCTGGAACAAATACCTACTTGAACATCAGAGGTAGGGAGTGACATATAAGCACGCAGCTAATGTTGAAATAGACTCACTTCACAGAAGATAACAGAGAAGCAGCGAATTGACTGATTAGTCACACCACCCTGCTCTAATTGTGATTACAAAAGCCAAACTATTTTTATGGGCAACACCCAATGAGCCAGACTAAACAGGAGTAATTAAGGGAGTGTTTACATAGGAGCCCTGAATGATGACACCAGCCTCACTGCTTCAGAGAACCTTCCAAATGCAAACCCAACAGCCTGGAGCAAAGGAGGGGAAAATCACTCTTTCAAAGAAGTTAAGTCATCAAGTGACAAGAAACCCAAGACCCACAGCCAGTGAAGAGAGGGAGGGACTCAGGAGACCAGGGTTCTAGAAGCACCCAAAGAGATGTCAAGGAAGAGTCACTGACAGAGGCAGGGTTTCTAGTCCTGCTTTTAGAGAGCTGAGGTCATGACTTCTGAAAAAGCATTTCTTTTTCAGTAATTCTTTCCTCATTTGTATTTTTCTATGTTGCCTTTATTAACATTCACAATTAAATAAGCAGGCAAACCAAATAAGTACCAAATAAGAACTTGATAGAAAGCAAATGAAAACCATAAATGGGTGTGACTCTTCATAATGGTTTTGTTATGGAAGGATCTGAATTGGTAAATGTAGTCACTAGGGTGTTCAGTGGGGCTCTGTTCTACTTAAAGCTGTAGGTATTAGAATGGATAAAATTTTCAGGCATGAAAAACTAAACTCATTTTCCTACAGGTGACAGTGATTGATGATGAAGGCACAATGTCTCCAAAATAAAATAGACACATTTTGAGTGAATTTTTTTTATTACTAAGAATTATTTTGGAGGCAGATTATATCATACAAATGACCATTTTGGTCCTGTATAGCTCATGTAGCATGTCAAAATTTTGATGAGTAATAATTGTATCTCACATTTTTACAGCTTGTTACATTTTAAGGAGTGTTTCATATACTTTATCCCAGTTGTTGTCACCTTGACATCCTTTTCATCTTAGACCAATTTAACTTAAATCTAGATACGTCAAACTAGAACCTTCTAAGAAATAACCCCAGGGTGAAGAATACCATAAGATAGTAACAGTATTGAAATAGTTTAAAATATCTGGAATTACAGAGAAATCTAGAAATCATTATACACATGGTCCTCTGGCTTTGCCTCCTTCCTCAATTTCATTCTTGGGTGGTTTCAGGAGATCCATGAATTGAGGCTCTGCTACAAAAGTCTCCATCTTGGCTGCACTTTAGAAGTGTCTTTAAAAAATCACAACACCCAGGCTACCCCCCAGATCAAATAAATCAGTATGTCTGGGGGTGCGACCCAAGTATCAGTGTTTGTAATTTTCTAGGTAATTCCAAAATGCAGCCAAATTTGAGAACCACCGTCCCTATATAAAAAGGGACTTGATGAAAAACAGGGTTGTGTGATCCTTCTGGCATACTAAATTTTGGGGTCATATCATTTCCAGTAATGTCTGAAGAATCAAAAGTACAATTAGACTTCGAGAAAATCTTCTATAGACACTGCATAAAGGGTTCTCCCACTTTTGCAATAGATTTGGGTGGAGGAATCCATTTTAAAATTAAATGAGGGACAAGCATAATGAAATTAATTGGTGAATTATTTGCAGACCATATGTTTCTGCTAAGACAGCAACTTACTTGGTGAATTACTGGATACAGATTGATGAACAAGTTCTTGAAAGAACATTTACAGTAACTGAGTCACCTGCTGTCACAACAAACCAATTTCTTACCTGAGAGGCTTTCAAATTCTGGAATAGTAAATGCTTTTTAATGAGTTGTAACAAGCACAAGATATAGACAAATGACTTTGGGGAGTCAGTTGCCTAAGACTAAATATTCTTCTCTAAATCTAGCTCTGACATTGACTCACTCATTGATCTTTAGGGATTTAGTTTTTGTGCTTTCATTTTCCCATCTATAAAATAGAGTATTAGCATCTGTTTCATGGAGGTATTAAAAGAATTATTTATAATCCACTTTGAAGATGAAAAATACATGTAATTATATTCCATGAGTGTTCCCATGGAAGTTGCTGAAGATATAACTGAAGTCCATTGTTCTAGCTAAAAGTTGGACTCTCTTTAACCAGTTGGTCCTTTTCAACTCTTTGTCCATTCATTGATTCAATAAATATTCAGTTGTGACCTACCATATGCCAAGGCCTAGATTAGTCAGTGGTGAAAAAAAAATTCCCCGTCCTCATGAAGTTTTAGTCTTGTGTAGGGAACAGAGAGCAAACCAACATATACCAGGTAGTAGTAACTGCTTGGGGACGGGTAGGAGGAGATGGGTAAAGAGAGAGTTAAACAATGTGAGAGTGGGGATCTAATTTAGTCGGGGTGGTTGGAGAAGGTCTCTAGGAAAGGTTACAAGAAAAAGTGGGGGAAGGAGATTCATGCAAACATCTTAGGAGAGAGATTTCCAGAGGGAACCATAAGAGGAATGTGCTCCAGATTTTCAAGAATAATACAAATGCCATTGCAACTGGGGTGGAGTGACTGAGGGGGTTTACTTTAAATTAATATCAATTTCATCTCAAGAGTCAAAGTAATATACCTAGACTTCTTTTCCAAGCACATAATAATGGTTTACAGGTCAGCATAGGAATTCCAAAAATGGAGTCCTGGACATTCTTTTCTTAGTCAAATATTTATTAGTACTCATTATTTTCTAGATTAAAAAAACCACAAATTTTGTTCTCAAGAAGTATATAGTTTAGAGGATATATGCATAAGTTCACTCTCAAGTTTTGGATGAAACTAAATTATATTACTATTAAGTTTTTGTTAGTGTTTAGGCAGATTCTGTGGTGATGCTATGTCATTTTTTTTTCAACCTAGCAAAGTTGCATAATAAGAAAGAAGTGACTCCTCAAAAATAATGACACTGAAATGAGACTCCAAAGGAATAATTTCCATTTTCTCTGCGATCTCAAAGAAGTCACTAAGTTTATTGATTATGCTTAAAGATCATTCAGAAGGGGCCGGCCCGGTGGCGCAGTGGTTTAGCTCGCGCTTGGCAGCCCGGGGTTCGCCGGTTCGGATCCCGAGCGCCCGCCAATGCACTGCTTGTCAGCCATGCCGTGGCAGGGTCCCATATAAAGTGGAGGAAGATGGGCACAGATGTTAGCCCAGGGCCAGTCTTCCTCAGCAAAAAGAGGAGGATTAGCTACAGATGTTAGCTCAGGGCTGGTCTTCCTCACAAAAAAAGAAAAAAAAAAAAAAAAAAAGATCATTCAGAAGAACACAGTGAATGCTTTCTGGAAGTTTATACCTTATAGAATATAGTACTGACAAAGGAAAACCTATTAAGATGTTTATAATCAAAATAATAAGAAAAGTTTTGAAAAATATTGAATATTTCAGGAAAATCAAAAAGTATAGATAATAATATAATGGATAGTGCATTTTGGTTAAAAATAATCTATAATCTATATTTTGATTTCATTTATGTAAAGTTAGCAATTCATGCTTATGTAGCCTTAACCTTTTTTTCTCTTTCTCTTTTTTAAAATTTAATCAACTCGTGGTCAAAACTGTTTCATCTGTACCCAAATGACAGATATGTCATTTTATCTTGTAAATATTTCATTATGTACCTCTGAAAGATAGTCCATGAAAAAAAATGAGAACTGAACAATACTTCCTTTATATTATTCCATATCTACTCAGTGTTCAAATTCTTTATTGTCTCATAATTTTTTTCAATTCAATGGATTTTTAAAATCTGTGGTAAAATACACATAACATAAAATTTACTATTTTAGTCATTTTTAAGTGTACAGTTCAGTGGCATTCGTACATTCATACTGTTGTGCAACCATCCCATCATTCATCTCCAGAACTTTTTCATTCTCCTGGACTGAAACGTCACACCCATTAAACAAAACTCCCAATTCCTCCCCCTTTCCTCCCTCAGGAGTGTGACAACCACCACTTTACTTTCTGTCTCTGTGAATCTGACTACTCTAAGTGCCTCATATAATTGGAATCAGACAGTATCTGTGCTTTTGTGCCTGGCTTATTTCACTCAGCATAATGTCTTCAGGGCTCATCCACGTTGTAGCGTGTGTCAGAATGTCCTTCCTATTTAAGGCTGAATAATATTTCATTGTATGTATATACCACATTTTGTTTATTAAGTTGTCTCATATTCTTTTTAACTGTTTTATTTCAGTCTTTATTGTAAATTCACTGAGTTCTTTGGGGCCAAAACTGCACATAAAACATGTGTTAGGGATATTTTTCAAAACCGAATGAGATGAGGAATTTAAGAATCAAATGACAGAATTTAAACCCTTTAGAAGACCTTTGTAGGAGCTCTAACAATCCAAAGTCAACCACTTCAAAAATGAAAACAAACCGCTCTCTTTTGTTTAGTGGCTATGGTATCTGTCACACATAAGATATCATCGCAGAGTGCCCAGAACCAGTGAGGTTGGCTCCGGGTGCCCAGTTTGTTTGGTTGGGAAAGAGGACTGTGCTCTGTCACACTGATTCAGTGCCCCTGGCAAAGACACTGCCTATGTTTGTTCCCAGACGGAATTTCCCAGGACATCTGAAGTCAACTTGCAGAGCAATAAGATGCTATGCGCCTGCATCATCAAGTCACTTCTAACGTGGTCTCTTGCAAGAATAGGTAAATGTCAGAGAGACCAATGTGAATAGATATTTTGCATTATTGATGTCAAGCAGGGAATAAAAATCTGAAGATTCTGAATTCATTATAGTTATTTAAACATTTATGCGGTTGGGGTCTTGGAAGTACAGTTCTATGACTTTTCTCAACTTCTTTCCAACCTGCTCTTTAAAATATTATACTAAGGTCAGCATCAGTATCATATAGTGATAACACTGTGTAAAATCATTCTTAACATACGTTAATTTTTAAATATTTTAATTAGATCAATTAAGCAAATTGTGTCCTACTTCACATGATTGCAAAATTTCCAACATTGACATGAAATGTAATAGGTGGTAAATTATTTTAAGTTTTCTACTTTTTGTAGCTCTTTTGTATGCCATACATGTACAAACCCCTCCTGTAGCAAAACTCCTTATAAATGAGAGGGAATAATAATATTCACCTCACACTGGAGTCTGGCCTCACCAGTTTGAAGTCTGAATAAACCTAACATGGTATAAAAGAAAGTTCTCTAATCAGGTAAAAGCACTGTCCAAAATATGCATAAATGGAGAACCATAGAATATTAATGTTTAATGGAATGTAAAGATTATATAATTTGGGGGCCGAAATTTCTTCAGATTTACGAATTGAGAACCTGATGAAAGTTATAGATCTTCTCTGCTAAAATGCATACAATTTTGCTTATAATGTCACACGTTCAAGGACTTTCCAATGCACGTTGTCAGACTCCAAATTAAGCATCTGATGTAACTCAACTCCTTCCTTTTCTGGTTGATGGAATTGAGAGTCATGGTGGCAATGTGACTCGCCCATAGGCACAAAGTGAGGCAGGGTAAGAGTCCACTCTAGTTGCAAAGCGATATTTATTATCACTTGGTTATGAAACTTCTAAATAAGAGTCCATCTGACTTAGATGATTGATGGAGAGGCACCATTGCCCAAAAGTATCTTCCCACCCAGCCTCTGACAGTGCCTCAAATTCTCACAGGTGGGGTCTTCAGGTAGCATATTTGTATTAACATGGACAAGACATTAAGCACTGCCCTCCACTCAAATGCCAGGCGAAAGTAAACTAGAATATGATACGGGCCACTAGGCTAGACTTTCTCTCATGCCGATTCTCCTTTGGGACTCTTGGTCTCCTTACCTCTTGTTGACCTTGAGGCCTTTGTGCATTTGCCTACTTCTCCAATGATCAGCTCTGCAGAACACAGAGGAGGGACAAGAGAAATCTGGTGTCAAAAAAAGGGGGGTGGGGTGGGGCAGAACACTCTATACCAGGATTAAAGTGAAGCAAAGGCAGCATTTCCAGAACTTCATCTGCTTCAAATACTTTTTGCAGCTAGAAGTGAGAGCTCTGAAAATGTTTTGTATTGTAACCCTAGGCAACCATATTCCTGACATTGTTGAATTGCATTTAAAAATCCCCAATTTTATGCGTTTCATGCAATTAACTTGGAGTAACTGCACATGTTGGATAAGGGTTGCATGAAGGCCAAGAATGAAGCTTAGATTGATATTCCAGGAAAGATGGGGATTTCCTTGTGAACATATTTGCTCTCAAGCAAATCACAAATGGAAATATAGAAATATAACATTAAATATAATAAGTCCTTTTTTGTGATTGCTTGAACAAAATATATGTTCTTTTTTGCATGATTTTCTTTTGAATTATAACTTATTCTAATGATAAAGAAAATACCTACTATAGAAAATTTGGAAAACAAAAAAGGAAGAAAATAAAATTGTTGTAATTCCAGCAAGCAGAGATAACAACTACTGACAATTTGATGCATATATTTTCAGGCTTTTTTCTATGAGTGTACATACACACACACATACACACATACATATAGGTACATATGTATCTATTTTTACCAAAGTAAGGTCATGCTTTATAAAAAGAACTGTATCTTGGAATTTTCAGCAAATGTTACAACATAGGTATATATTTTTTTGTGTGTGTGAGGAAGACCAGCCCTGAGCTAACATCCACTTCTGATCCTCCTCTTTTTGCTGAGGAAGACTGGCCCTGGGCTAACATCCGTGCCCATCTTCCTCTACTTTATATGGGACGCCGCCACGGCATGGCTGACAGGCAGTGCGTCGGCAGGCACCCGGGATCCGAACCCGCGAACCCTGGGCTGCAGAGCGTGAACTTAACTGCTGCGCCACCGGGCGGCCCCCACAACGTAGGTATATTTTAAAGTTATTAAATTTTCTTGGAAAACAATTTCTAGTGGCTACATAGATTCTATCATATATACATGCCAACATTTATGTAACTGTTCATTATTCTACTATTGAAAATCCAGGGTGTTTCCCCACTAAATATCCATGTATGTGGATCTTTGAGTGCATCTCTATTCTTTAGAACAATTCCTAGCAGTGGAACATTTCTTTAGGTTTTGGTGCATATTATCAAATGCTCTATACAAGTCGTACCAATATACTCCTAGCTGTAATACCTGACAGTGCCCCTTTTTCCTATTCTCCCATTAATATTGCATGTTTAAAAATCTACGCCAATTTAATATATTAAATATGGTATCCTATTTTAATTTGCATTACTTTTGAGTACTCTTGAGGTTAATCTATTTTTTCATATATTTATTACCTATTTGTATTTCTTCTAATATAAACTGTTTTTCCCTTATGGTATTCATCACTTGCAAACCGATTTGTAGGAATTCCTTATGTATCTTGACTGTAAACCCTATGTTGTAACGTACAGTCATGCATCACTTAACGACGGGGATACGTTCTGAGAAATGCGTCATCAGGCAATTTCGTCCTTGTGTGAACATCACAGAATATACTGAAGGGGAACAAAATTTGCCACCCCAAAATGTGTCTTTTTAACATGAGGATTATTTTAGGCTGATTATTTTTAAGAAACAAAAGATTCAGAAAGTTGTTCTTTTTACCTTCCCCTTAACTGCCTAAAAGAATTCAGATAAAAACGCCTGTCTCAGGAAGCGAGCTATCACCTTAGCATCACATGAACTAGGTAGTGGACAGAAGGACCTGGAAAAGCCTGTTTATTGGGCTCCCCTCTGTGTTCTTCTGTTTCTGTGTGGCTGAACAAACTCTTGTTTTCCAAATATTGCTCCTTTTCACCTACCTATGAATTGTTTTCCTTCCCTTTGAAGTCCCTGACTCTTCTCACCCTCAACATCGACATCTTCTTTTGTCTTTAGCTGAGGATGGTATTTAAGATGAGGGCTTCGGCCTTTTGGGTGAGTTACCTGGTTTCCTGGGTTTCTCCCATGTACACATGTTATCAAACTTTTGTTGGTTTTTCTCCTGTTAATCTGTCTCATGTCAATTTAATTCTTAGACCAGCCAGATGAACCTAGAAGGGGAGAGGAAAATTTCTTTCCTCCCTACAGTGCTCACCCCAACCCTGCCACACACCTTGGCTATATGGTACTCATCATATAGGACCACTGTCACATACATGGTCGGCTGTTGACTGAAATGTCATTATGTGGTGTGTGAATGTTGAAAATATTTCCCCAGTTGGTCATTTTCTTTAGCTTATGATGGCATTTTTTCCCTCTAATGTATCATGAAATGTCACCTGTGCCCCCAAGTTGATTTGAGCTGAACTGCTTTACTGTGGTGACAGGCCTCATCACGTTTCTATGGTGGGGCGAATGGAAAATACACAAATGATAGTTTGGGAGTTAAAGCTGAAGTTCTGGAATTAAACTCCTCACTACCTCTGGTGTCTCCCAGATATTCCCATTCTAATTGCCGAGGTAATACATTTTCTCAATCAACTCGCTAATTTTAGTTTCAAAACTGGTTACAATACAGAATCTGGTTTTGTTGATTTGTGTCTTTTTTGGGGGGGTGAGGAAGATTGTCCCTGAGCTAACATCTGTGCCAATCTTCTTCTATTTTGTATGTGGGACACTACCACAGCATGGCTTGATGAGCAGTGTGTAGGTCTGAGCCCAGAATCCAAACCCACAAACTCCAGGCCATTGAAGCAGAGCGTGTGAGCTTAACCACTATGCCACCAGGCTGGCCCCAATTTGTGTCTTTTTGAGCTGTCTTAGATGGCTGGCTATGGTCAGAAAGGCTTCTGGTACATAACTGCGTTCCTACTATTTTTCTCTATCTGCTTTTGGCTAGGCAACCTTGGCCTGAAGCCTCTCTCCTTCTTGCTTTCATTGCACTTCCCTGAAAGGCTGCAAGAACTGAACACATCATACCCTCCTTTGTTTCCGGGATTACCCACTTCTCACCCCATCTGCTTTGATGACCATTTTCTTTGATGTCTGTAACTTGCAAACTCACTTCCAGATAAAAATTTCTATGCTAAGTGTCTTTTGGTTTTAAGGAAGAGAAACCAATTCAAGGGTGTTCTAGCAAAAGCAGAGGATTTACTTTAAGTCTTTATGGCAAATAATGTAGCCAAGACTCAAGAATACTAGACAAGAAACCAAAATGTTCTTGGAAATCCAAGAAGTACGCTCTCTCTCTCATCTGCTATCATTTCAGGTCTGCCTTTTTCCTTCTTGGTGAACTGGCTTTCCTCTGCTCCCAAGTCCCTCTGATAGTCTGGAGATAGCTGCTCATGGTTTCCAATTTAATGTCTGGACCCACAGAAAGACTGACTTTCCTACTCTCAGTCCTGAAGGGTAGCAGAGTATGTCACCCCAGAATATGCCATTTTGGCATAAGGATTATTTTGAGCTGAAGGCAATTGAGAAGTACATACCAGAAAAGCTCCTTGCCTCTCCCTCTTTTCCTAAAAGCAGGACATAAATTTATAAAGGTGTCCCTCCTCCCCTCTCTACCGGGAAGGACAAAGGTTAATCCCCAGAGACAACTTTAGACCCTCATCGATGGAGAAGGCACTGACTTAAATGTGCATCACAACCCCCCCACTCCTGCCATTGACTGGCCTCCCCCACACCTTTCTTATGTCTTCAGCTGAAGATGCTGTATAAGCCAGAGTTCTAAACCACCACTTTGAATTACTCATTTTTCCCTGGATGTTTCCCCTGTATACATGTGGTATACATATTAATAAACTTCTGTTTGTTTTTCTCTTGTTAATCTGCCTTTTATTACAGAGGTCTCAGCCAAGAACTCAGGAGATTAGAGGGAAAATTATTTTCCTCCCCTACAATCCCAAATCCAAATTTCTAGAATAGGGACTTTGGCCCAATTTCTATTAATTGCTTACCTTGGGTATAATTAACTGAGGGCAGGAATGTGGGGCCACAATAGACAAATGGCTGCTGGGAGCCCGCTGCTGGGGTGGATGGAGGAGAGTTAAAGGGACCATTGTGAATTTACACAGATACCAAAAATCATACATCATATCAACTGTATTTTTAAAAATCACACCCTATAATCTTCTATCACAGATTTAATATTACATACCAAGATATTTAAAAATAAAACTATCCATCTGTAAGAAAGGGAATATAAAATTAAAAAAAAATAACTGAGAGTTTGGTCCCAGTTACATTCATTTTTTTTGCAGAGACAAAGCCTCTGACACAATAATGACAAGCAGTAGGGCTATGTGAGTGTGTCAAATGCAGCATGGAACCTGAGGGGTAGCAGAATACACCACCTCAAAATATGTGGCTTTGGTGTATGATTATTTTGAGCTACAGCTGAAAGGTACTTGAAAAACAGCAAATGCTGGGAGAGGCTTTCTCCGAACTCCCCTGATCTGCCTAAGGGCAGATCCTCCAAAAGGAACTCAGTTGTCATAGATCCCCTCCCTGGGAGTGTGATCAACCAGGGAGGATTGACTTTTGTCACAAGAGAGGAGAGAGACTAGGAGGGACACTACAGTTAGACAAACTGCCACAAACTATCATACTTCCCATCTATTCTTCTAAGGGCCCATTCATCTTTCCTAAAAATCATCTACTCTCCCCTAAGAGGCCTACCTCTCCCCTCCCCTTTCTCTATTAAGATGGTATTTAAGCTAGAGTTCTAAGCCACCTCTTTGGGTTACTCATTTTTCTCTGGTTACCTCCCATGTATACATGAGGTATATATGTTAATAAACTTCTGCTTGTTTTTCTCTCATTAATCTGTCTTTTATTACAGGGGTCTCAGCCAAGAACTCAGAAGGGCAGAGGGAAAATTATTTTTCCTCCTCGACAAACCTAAACTGCTAGGACAAATCTCCTATAATTTTTCTAGTTTACTTTGAGGCATATTTTCATTTAATTTGTACATCATGTTAAACTTGTTATAAAAAAAAACTTATTTAAAAAAGCCAAAGAAAAAAGAATAACAAATTTAATAATATTCTATATTAGAACAAAACCCAAACTCCTACGACATAAACTTAATACTTTTAGTTTTGAAAATGTAAATTAAATGTTAATATAATTGTATTCAAGAACCACCAAGACCATGGGACAATATTATCTTACAGAAGAAGAAAAGAACTTCCTCAAGTTGTTCTTTAACACCTGAGGAGCCACTGTAGTTAGGGAACAAAGAAACGAAACTGAGGAGTCTGCTAGCTGCTTTATCTAGACTTTCATCCAATCTGTGCTGGGAATTTTGAAATAGTATCTTTTTAACTCATAAGAAGACCACAGCTCTTGAAGACTGCCTTAATCAACAGTTGACAATGCTTTATTTTTACACCCTGATAAAGACAACGGAGGCAGAGCCTTCTCAAATTATCTTGTATTCAAGCACCCTGCACAGCGCTTTACAAAAATATTCATTGGATTAACAACGAAGTTATGACCCACTGTGATGCTTATATTATGACACACCATAGATAGTCCCTTATACTGACATGGCATTATTCCAAGGCATTTCACCATGACATGGGATGAAGTAGACGGGGTAGGAATCAGGTTTTATCGTTCTGTTTTACAGAAGACTAAACAGAAACTCTTTCTTGCTGAGTAATAAAGTAACAGGAAAAACATAAATGGTAACTTCAGCTTCCCTGTCTTTTAATAAATGCATAGCTTTATTATAAGAATAATCAAAATTATAGTTCTTTGGGAAGACTTCACATTTTTGTTTGATGCTATGCTGTGCTTAATGATCTGTGTTATACTATGTCACCGTAGACTTTGCTTTTATTTTAAGAATACAATGTTTCACAAGGAGGATGCAATGTCCCTGTGTCATTTATTTAAAAGCCAGCAGTTAACTAAATTTGTTTTTAAAAATGGGAGATATTTATCAAAACTGTGCAGACAGAAGCAAGGTCTTAAACCGTTTGTCTCACTGACACCAAGTCTCATGAACAAACTTATTACATTTCAGACTAGTAACTAAGACTCGGTTACCAAGGCTGCACAATTTGTGCACTGCACACAGCACCCTTGGAGGGAGGGACTGGAAACTGAAACCACTGGAGCTTCGCTCACCCGGCCTTGGAGGAGTGGTGCCGTGCTCTGCCTTTCACAAAGGCACCCATAGGCACCTTTCACAAAGACGCACCATATGGTGGCCCCCTGTCCATGGCTTACATTCAGCATTAGGCACAAAAAGGGGGGGGGGGAATCCTCTCTGTTCCCCATCCTCCCTATTCCCTCCTCCTGGACATGCTTCCTCTTAAAATGCCAAGTGTGCTCTAGTTAGCTTCATTTATCATAACTAGTGCACAGATGTTTTTCATTTATCTTTCACTGGAATGATTTTCCTTCTTTTTCTCAGAAAGAGGATGTTTGCACCAGGATTGGGACTGAGAATGATGGGGGTAGGGTAGGGAGGGGGCTCATGGACACTGCTACTTACAGACCCCCAGGGCAAGTTCTGGAATTCTAGGTCACACTGCGGCAAATCCTTGGCCTTCAGTGAAATAGACTGGATCCTGCAGAATATCTTCAGCTGAAAGTACTTCCGACAGATGCTAAAAATACATTGCAGTTTATTTTTCTCAGTGGGCAGCATATGTGTTCCCACTTGACCTGGAAACACAAAGAGATCCAATGTTAAATTTAATGCTGCCCATTCCAAGATAAATTTGTTTTCTGTAGAACAAGGGAAAGAAAAAACAACAGACATATTGGTACAATTTTGCCTTTGCTCTCTGGGGGAGTCAGTGTGTCTTGAAGAATTTTTTGTGTTCCCTGTTGGTAGTTAAGTGACCACTCTCAGACTTAGCCAACACGGATATGAACTGGCTCAAATTTAAATCAGACGGTGAGTCCAAGGCAGATTTATTAAATTTGGGGAAAGAGGGGTGAGGAAGTTTAATTTTTTTTTTTGACCCAAACAAAAGATGTCAGATTCTTTTTACCTAATTTTAGCTTGATAATTTAGTCTTCCATCTTTTTTTTAATTGATGTCGTAATAGTTTATAACATTGTGAAATTTTAGTTGTACATTATTGTTTGTCAGTCACCATATAAATTTGTCCCTTCACCGCTTGTGCCCACCCCCCCAACCCCCTTCCCCCTGGTAACCACCAAACTGTACTCTCTGTCTGTGTGTTAGTTTGTCTTCCACATTGTATGTCTTCCACCACATTGTATGGTGTTTGTCTTTCTCTGTCTGGCTTATTTCGCTTAACATAATACCCTCCAGGTCCATTTATGTTATTGCAAATGGGACGATTTTGTCTTTTTTTGACAGCTGAGTAGTATTCCATTGTGTGTGTGTGTGTTACATATATATATATATATATATATATATATATATATATATATATATATATATTTGTATACCACACCTTCTTTATCCAATCATCAGTTGTGGGACACTTGGGTTGCTTCCACTTCTGGGCTATAGTGAATAATGCTGTAATGAACATAGGGGTGCATAAGCCTCCTTGGTTTCAGGATCTTTGGATAGATACCCAGTAGTGGGATAGCTGGATCATGAGATATTTCTACTTTTAATTTTTTGAGGAATCTCCATACAGTTTTCCATAGAGGCTGCACCAGTTTGCATTTGCACCAGCAGTATATGAGGGTTTCCTTTTCTCCACAATCTCTCCAATATCTGTTATTTTTTTGTCTTGGTGATTATAGCCATTCTAACAGGTATAAGGTGATATCTTAGTGTAGTTTTGATTTGCATTTCCCTGATGATTAGTGATGTTGAACATCATTTCATGTGCCTATTGGTCATCTGTATATCTTCCTTGGAAAAATGTCTATTCCTATCCTCTGCCCACTTTTTGATTGAGTTGTTTGTTTTTTTCTTGTTCAGTTGTGTGAGTTCCTCATATGTTATGGAGATTAACCCCTTGTCGGATATATGATTTGCAAATATTTTCTCCCAGCTGGTGGGTTGTCTATTCATTTTGATCCTGGTTTCATTTGCCTTGTAGAATCTCTTTAATCTGATGAAGTCCCACTTGTTTATCTTTTCTTTCATTGCCTTGTCTGAGTAGACATGGAATTTGAAAAGATTCCCCTATGACCGACGTCAAAGAGTATACTGTCTATGCTTTCTTTCAGGAGTTTTATAATTTCAGGTCTTACCTTCAAGTCTTTGATCCATTTTGAGTTAATTTTTGTGCATGGTGAAAGAAAATAGTCTACTTTCATTCTTTTGCATGTGGCTCTCCAGTTTTCCCAGCACCATTTATTGAAGAGACTTTCCTTTCTTCATTGTATGTTCTTAGCTCCTTTGTCAAAGATTAGCTGTCCATAGATGTGTGGTTTTATTTCTGGGCTTTCAATTCTGTTCCATTGATCTGTGTGTCTGTTTTTGTATCAGTACCATGCTGTTTTGATTACTATAACTTTGTAGTATTTTTTGAAGTCAGGGATTGTGATGCCTCTAGCTTTGTTCTTTTTTTCTCAGGATTGCTTTAGCTATTCAGGGTCTTTTGTTGCCCCATATGAATTTTAGGATTCTTTGTTCTATTTCCATGAAGAATGTCATTGGGATTCTGATTGGGATTGCACTGAATCTGCAGATTGCTTTAGGTAGTGTGGATGTTTTAACTATGTTTATTCTTCCAATCCATGTGCCTGGGATATCTTTCCATTTCTTTATGTCATCATCAATTTCTTTCAATAATGTCCTATAGTTTTCATTGTATAGGTCTTTTACCTCCTTGGTTAAATTAATTCCTAGATTTTTATTCTTTTTGTTACAATTGTAAATGGGATTGTCTTCTTGAGTTCTCTTTCTATTAGTTTGTTATTAGAGTATAGAAATGCAACTGATTTTTCCAAGCTGATTTTGTACCCTGCAACTTTGCTGTAGTTGTTGATTATTTCTAGCAGTTTTCCAATGGATTCTTTAGGGTTTTCTATATATAAAATCATGTCATCTGCAAACAGCAAGAGTTTCACTTCTTCGTTGCCTATTTGGATTCCTTTTATTCCTTTTTCCTGCCTAATTGTTCTGGCCAAAACCTCTAGTACTATGTTGAGTAAGAGTGGTGAGAGTGGGCACCCTTGTCTTGTTCCTGTTCTCAGAGGAATGCTTTCAGCTTTTCACCATTAAGTATGATGTTGGCTGTGGGTTTGTCATATATGGGCTTTATTATGTTGTGGTACTTTCCTTCTATACCCATTTTGTTGAGAGTTTTTATCAAAAATGGATGTTGGATGTTGGCAAATGCTTTCTCTCATCTATTGAGATGATCATGCGGTTTTTATTCCTCATTCTGTTAATGTGGTGTGTCACATTGATTGATTTGTGGATGTTGAATCATCCCTGTGTCCCCGGTATAAATCCCACTTGATCATGGTGTATGATCTTTTTAATGTATTGCTCTATTCGGTTTGCCAATATTTTGTTGAGGATTTTTGCATCTATGTTCATTAGCAATATTGGCCTGTAATTTTCCTTCTTTGTATTGTCCTTGTCTGGCTTTGGGATCAGGCTGATGTTGGCCTCATAGAATTCATTAGGAAGTGTTCCATCTTCCTCTATTTTTTGGAATAGTTTGAGAAAGATAGGTATTAACTCTTTGAATGTTTGGTAAAATTCTCCAGAGAAGCTATCTGGTCCTGGACTTTTATTTTTTGGTAGGTTTTTGATTACTGTTTCAATTTCTTTACTTGTGATTGGTCTATTCAGATTCTCTATTTCTTCTTGATTCAGTTTTGGGAGGTTGTATGAATCTATGAATTTATCCATTTCTTCTAGATTGTCCAATTTGTTGGCAGATAGTTTTTCATAGTATTTTCTTATAATTCTTTGTATTTCTGTGGTATCTGTTGTAATTTCTCCTCTTTCATTTCTAATTTTATTTATTTGAGCCTTCTCTCTTTTTTCCTTAGTGAGTCTGGCCACAGGTTTGTCAATTTTGTTTATCTTCTCAAAGAACCAGCTCTTTGTTTCATCGATCCTTTCTACTGTTTTTTGGTTTCAATTTCATTTATTTCTGCTCTAATTTGTATTATTTCCCTCCTTCTGCTAACTTTAGGCTTTGTTCTTTTTCTAATTCTGTTAGTTGTTATTTAAGGTTGCTTATTTGGGATTTTTCTTGTTTGTTAAGGTGGGCCTGTATTGCTATGAGTTTCCTTCTCAGGACTGCTTTTGCTGCATCCCATATGAGTTGGTATGGTGTATTTTCATTTCCATTAGTCTCCAGGTATTTTTTGATTTCTCCTTTAATTTCTTCAATGATCCATTGGTTGTTCAGTAGCATGTTGTTTAGTCTCCACATCGTTATCACTTTCCCAGTTTTTTTCTTGTACTTGATTTCTAGTTTCCTAGCATTATGGTCAGAGAAGATGCTTGTTCTGATTTCAATCTTCTTAAATTTATAGAAGCCTGCTTTGTTTCCCAACATATGCTCTATCCTTGAGAATGTTCCATGCATGCTGGAGAAGAATGTGTAATCTTCTGTGTTTGGATGGAGTGCTCTATATATGTCTATTAAGTCCATCTCGTCTATTTTTTTGTTTAAGTCCACTATTTCCTTACTGACTTTCTATCTGGATGATCTATGCATTGATATAACTGGGGTGATAAGATCCCCTACTATTACAGCGCTATTGTTAATATCTCCTTTTAGGTTTGTTAATAGTTGCTTTAAGTACTTTGGTGCTCCTGTGTTGGGTGCATATATATTTATAAGTGATATGTCTTCTTGGTGGAGTGTCCCGTTTATCATTATGTATTGCCCCTCTTTGTCTCTTATTACCTATTTTATCTTGAAGTCTACTTTGTCTGATATAAGTATGACAACACCTGCTTTCTTTTGTTTGCCATTAGCTTGGGGTATTGTCTTCCATCATTTCACTCTGAGCCTGTGTTTTTCTTTAGGACTGAGATGTGTTTTCTGGAGGCAGCATATTGTTGGATCTTATTGTTTAATCCATCCCACGACTCTGTGTCTTTTGATTGGAGAATTAAATCCATTTACATTTAGAGTGATTATTGATATATGAGGACTTAATGTTGCTATTTTATCGCTCATTTTCCAGTTCTTTTGCATTTCCTTTGTTTCTTGTCCCATATGTTTTGGACTAGCAATTCAGTTTGGTAGTTCTGTCTGATGGTTTTCTTAGTTTTCTATTTATTTATAATAAGTGTCTCTGTTCTGATTATTTGTTTAGTGCTTACCATGAGGTTTGTATAAAAAAAAAATCTCATAGATGAGACAGTCCATTTTCTGATGGCCTCTTATTTCCTTAGACTAAGTCAATTCCATCTCTTTCCTCTTCTGCCTATAAGTTATTATTGTCACAACTTATTCCATCTTGTGTTGTGAGTTTGTGTTTAAAGTGATGAGGCTATATTTATTTTTGGTATTTTCCTTCCCTTAATCTTTGGGTTATAATAGTTTGCTAACCTATTCTGATAGAGAGCTGCAATTTTTCTGATTTTGTCTACTTATTTTTCTCCTTGCTCAAAGCTTTGTATCTTCTTTTTCTTTTTTTTTTTTTCAGGCAAGAGGTATTTCTTGCACATTTCTTGTAGGGGGGGTTTTTGGCAATGAACTCCCTTAGCTTTTGTTTATCTGGGATGGTTATTATTTCTCCATCATATCTGAAGGATATATTCGCTGGAAAGCATATTCTTGGCTGAAAGGTTTTGTATTTCAGAATTTTGAATATATCATTCCACTCTCTCCTAGCCTATAGAGTTTCTGCTGAGAAACTGGCTGAGAGCCTGATAGGAATTCCTTTGTACATTATTTATTCATTTTGTCTTGCTGCCCTTAATATTTTTTCTTTATCATTGACTTTTGCCAGCTTTACTACTATATGCCTTGGAGAGGGTCTTTTCATTTTGATAAATTCAGGAGATCTATTGATTTCATTCACTTGTATTTCCAGCTCCTTTTGCAGGTTTGGGAAGTTCTCAGCTCTTACTTGTTTGAACAAGCTCTCTCTCCTTTTCCCTTCTCTTCTCCCTCTGGAACACCTATAATCCTTATGTTACATTTCCTAATTGAGTTGTATATTTCTTGGAGGGTTTCTTCATTTCTTTTTAGTCTTAGTTCTCTCTGCTCCTCCACCTGGAGCATTTCTGCATTTCTATCCTTAATAATGCTAATTCTTTCTTCCATATTGTCAGCTCTGTTCTTTAAATATTCCAGATTTTTCTTTATCTCCTCCATTGTGTTTTTCATCTCCAACATTTCTGATTGAGTTTTCTTTATAGTTTCAATCTCTTTTGTGAAGAAATTCCTGACTTCATTGAATTGTCTATCTGTATTTTCTTATAGTTCATTGAGCTTTTCTATGATAGCTATTTTGAATTCTTTATCATTTAGGTTATACATTTCTGTGCCTTCAGCATTGATTTCTGGGTCATTTTCCTTCTGGTCTGGAGCTTTAATATATTTTTACATGGTGCTTGAGGGCGTGGGCTGATTTTTCCTCATTCTGAAGATATCTGGTTGCAGCTTCCACCTGCCACCACTGGGTGGGGGTCAAGAGCTGTGTATTCTGAGCCTGCCTTGATCTGCGGACACTCTGGCCAACCCGCTGTGCTGGTGCTACAGGTGGGAGGAGGGGTCTTTCTTTCACCTACACGATCCCAGGGGCTTCTTATTCTTCCCTCACTATCTGTTCTCCTGGGGTGCCAGCTTGATGAAGGCACCCCTGCAACAGTTCAGTCCCCTCCACATGGGAATTTCCCACAGGCTGTGAGAGAACTTGGAGAGTGACGGTTTTCCTGCAGAGGACAGCCCATCGCCCCTCTCTCTCAGAGAGCTGCATGGTCCTGGTCCCAGAGTTGCTATCGTTGGGGAAGGAGAGGAGTTCTCCTTACCTCCTTCCACTTCCTCTAGGGGCACCAGCACCTCCACCTTCAGATGTAAGGCTGCCTGGGTCTCTCAGACTCTTTTGTGTGGTGTGAGTGTATTTGAATGTCCTTTTTGTTGTATCTTGGGGGAGGAGAGTCTCAGGGGAAGCTTACTCCACCATGATGCTGATGTCCCATTTTTTTTTAATGCTCTTCTCAAAAGACAATATCTGAAATGCTCCCTAACTGAAGTACAGATTTTTTTGGACTCTTGTATTAAATCCTTTCTCTCTAAAGCAAGCAAACAAAGAAACAAAGAAATCAAACACAACTTATCTACAAGCGGCTTAGAAATTCTGTTTCCTGCTGCAACATTTAATGACAGATGTTAAACCCAGTTCTCGTGGTGGAGGATACTGTTTGCTTAGGGCTTTTGGTTGCCCAATATGACATTCTTCAATGGTGTAAGAGCAAAGTTCACTTTCTCCTGAATACCGGGTGTCAGCTCTGCTCTCCAGCTGGTACTACTTCTCCACAGCTTAAAGTACACAGTCAGCTGACAGTGAACCAAAACTCATTCCCCTCCACCCCACCAATCCCCCAAGACAGAGCACAGTGATTAAAACATGAGCTTTGGACTCTGCCTTGTGTTGAGTTTGGATTCTCCCACTCAATAGCTCTGTCTTCATTTTTCTCCATCTTTAAAATGAGGATCATAATGGAAGCTACTCACGGCTGTTGTGAAGATTAAATGAAATACTGAATGAAAAGCATATGGCACAGGGCCTGAGTACATAGAAAACCTTTAATACACATTAGCTATCATTACTGGGCATTATTCCTGGATGCCTTGGTTAGTCATGCCCAGTCTCAAAGAGTTTAGATGACATGACCTCGAAGATCCCCCATGGCTAACCCTTCCTATGTCGATTCTTAAGTCTTTATTTCTAATCCTCTTCTTTGGAGCAAGCCTAAAACCTTTCAAAGGGATGTAATTTTTCCTTTTTCTATTTTTACCTTGATTTCCTCCACTTCCATCTCCAACAACACCAAAGAAGGTGGTGACCTGATTAAAATCCTGGAGGTGAGAATTTTTCTTGCTTACCTTGAGCCAGATAGGAGGGAGCATTTGTGTTGTTATTGTTTATATAAAGCAAACTATTAGCTGGATCTAAAATGACAGGACAGGAAAATTGTGGGAAGCCCTTTCTCTTTTATGTATTCATGATAAAGGCAGCATATACCTGGCCTCTCCAGACTTCAAGGAGAGACTAAATAAATTTTCTCATGAAATGTTGTAACCCAGCTCTGGGTCTCCTTTGCACTGAAGGCTTAAGGGCTAGCCAAATGTCCCCTCAAGACTAGACAGATAGCTTCCATACTCCAAAGCCAGTTAGAACCTCAAGCCCATGACCGTCGTCTCTGATAAGTTTGTGAGCATTGACCGAGTAAATGAAATCAGAACTCTTTTGAAAGTCTAAAGCAGCTGAAGCAAGTCAAGGGGCTGCATTTCTGGGAAGCTGCGCTTTCTGAACTCCTGAAGAATAAAGGGAAAGCAAGATAAAGGGCTCCTTTTAAAGACCAAGTGGGTTAATTAACTGTACTAGTTTCCTGGGATTGCCCTGGTTTTAAGTTCAGAATGTCTCCTATCCTGAGAAACCCCTCAGTCAGCACACACTGGACATTTGGTTGCCCTAAAATAAAAACTTGGTTAACTTGTGGTTGACAAAAATAAAATTCAGTGGAAAAGGGTACTTACATAATTTTCCAAATTAAGCATCTTTAATATAAATAGAATAATATAAATATAAGTAGAAAAAGCATAGTGACTAAATACTCTCATAAAAGATCCACATCTAGGCAATTCCTGGCCAGTTTGTCCACGTAGTTATAGTGGTTCATTTGATAGCATTTATTCTAATTGCAAACTTGATTCCTACAAGGAACTAATTAGCCTTCACAGGGCTCTTTTTGAAAAACCAAACCTTAACGTGATACCAGATATCCTATGGGCCAAGAAAGGAGAAAGTTTCCAAAGGAAGTTGCTTAACATTTTCAACGATGGGAGGTCAAGGAAAGAGAAAGGGTGAGTGGTCCTTATAGAGAGCAATGCTGCTGGCATGGTAGGGATGGAAGCCAGATTACTGGGCCGACGGAGGGAACCAGTGGACAGGAACCAGACCAGCCCCAGACCACTTATGCAACATATTTGACAGGGAAAGGAAGTCAAGCAATAAGGCAGTAGCAAGGTCAAGAGAAAAATCTGTTGGGAGGGAGGAGAGTTGAGTGTGTTGAAGACAGAGCAGAAGAAACCAGGCATGAAAGCTTACGCGGAGCTTGTTGCTAGTCTTAGCAAGCATGAGAGCAAAGGACCCCTGCTGCTGGACCATTCAGACTGTGATACTGACAGGTACTGAAATGGAAGACTCTGGCCCAAGTGCCTGAGATCCTCCCCCCTGGCTAGCCACATCGTTTATGGCCTTGCTCAAGACCCAGCTCTTATTGCCCTAAACGACTAGTGCCCTAGCAGAGGGTCAGGACTCTGGGAGAAAGCCAATTGCAATCATGTGGCAGCAGCCAAAATGAAAACAGTCTCAGAGTAAGAAAAACAGGATAAATGGAATGGTTTTGGAAAGTGTATAGATTAGGTCCGTGACATTGGATAAACATTCAAGGCAAGAAAACTTCGAATAATCAGAGTCCCTCTTTTCCAAACTGACATGATTGTTTTTCACTTTTAGGAAAACCCCAGTATGTCCAGGGCCACCGCTAACATTTGCAGGGTCTGGAGCAAGAGTACAAATGGAGGCCCGTATACCTATTTAAATGTACTACATCAGGCTACAAATGTGACAACACCCACGCTCCCTCTTATCCTAACCTGGGCTCCTTCCAGCACAGTGAGGAGCCTGTGGGCACACAGAGATGTCAAGCTCCATCCACAGCCTGGAGAACTGGAATGTGCACATCAGCAACCCCTGAATGACTCTGAAAGACTGCCCCACCTTCTCCAAGCAGGCTTGAGGCTGTTTGCACTGGAATTCAGGGTCCCTCATAGCAAGCGTGTTCTAGAAGGTCCAGTGGGCACATCCATCATACCCCTTGGCCCATGAGAAACTTTACCACAAGGCGTGGGGTGTGGCAAGACGAGGACCAGGTTGGGTGCCCAGGGCAGGATCCTTCTGGCCTGGGTTGAAGAGCCACAGTGGACACAGTTTCTTTTCCTGGAGTTGTATTTATCACTGCATTCTCCTGATCTGACTTGCAAAGAACTCTTGGACAAGACTTTTTACTACAAGGCTTCCCACAATATTGACTGTAACAGTCCATAGCAGGCTGAGAGGCTCAGAAAAAATGTTTCTGCCCAGGAAACTCATTCACACCGGGCTTTGGTGCTCCAGGGAGCAGTGAGGGGCCCCAAATGGGGTGTTCTCCGATCCTTTCCAGCTCTCTTTATCAGATAAAGCAAATTACAGATTATCTCCTGACAAAGGCAGAGAAGAGTTTTCAAAGATCTTATATAAAGATGGAAGTACAATTTTCTGATGGTGTCTAAAGAGGAATTGTTTAGCACAGGTTATCTAGATGGAATCCAAACCACTTTAGAACCTCATTTAAACCAGGCTAAGAGCTGATGCCTTCTTCTGCCTCCTTCCCCAGGCTGAGGTTCAAGTTCAGGCTGGAAGGAGCTAAAGGGTGGAGGATTCAGGGTCTGACTCAAGAATACCCTGAAGGCCATGCACTCAGGGGAATAAGCCCACAAGGGGAGTTAGCACACCTGGCTCTATGCTTTACCTGGCTGGCTGATTGGGAAGTTGCTTATCTGGGCCTGTTTCCTCCTCTGTGAAAAAAAGGCCTACATGATTTAGAATTTTTCTTGGGGTAGGGGCCAGGGGAACCCTTGAGCAATCTGTTCTCCCAGGAAGTCCTTTAGGTGAACACAGCTCGCCTCTCCCTGTTAACCCATTCACATTTCACCTGTGGTGTCCCAGCCTCCGTGAAGCCCCTGGTCCTTGGGAGCATCCTCCAGCTACAGGATGTAGGACCCAGGCTTGATAGCCATCACTGGGACAGATTTCCAGCCTGAGACGTTCAGCTGCTCTCTTTGAAGAAACAAACTATTACTACTCAAATACTCACACCGAATTTGGGTCCCCAAATGACAGCAATATCACGTGTGGGAGAGAGCGACAATGTGTTAAGTGGTGCATTTAGCCAATTAAATTCAGTTTTGTGTCTCTGAAAACTATTTGCTTCATTAGTAACCATTCTGGAGGCAGTGATGGACGTGATATCTGGAGACGATAGGTTTCAAGGTTTTGGTAAATTCTGAAGAAATTATTAGTGTAGATGTGATCTCAAAGAAACTCCCCCCCCCACCCCCGCCCCAAACCTTTGAGTTGAGCACTGGGCTGCGAATTTTGCTTGAAACAGCTGTCATTTTCTTGAACCCACAGCATTGCAAGTACTCTACGGTTGGAGATATGGTATTTATTTCGCGGGGTGGTCGCGAGGATAAATGGGATACCACAGATAAAACACCAGCGTTGTCCCCTCACCCCCGCCCCCTGCCAAAGGCCGGCGAGGAGCCTGCTCGAAGCCTTTCCCAGGGGAGCTGAGAATGTCTGTCTCAGTTGGTCTGGCACAAAATAGGGCCTCAATAAATATTTACCAAATGAATGAATGGTTGCCTGCCTTTCTCCGTCTTTTGTTTAGTCGCACGCTGGTTTTAAGCTCCTACAATGAAACCCAGGCCCCTGGATTCTATCAGTTCCATGACGGCGTGGATGTAGGGTGAGTGGAAGGGGAAGGCGTAAAGAATGAGCAAGGGAAGCCAGCGGATCCGACACGTGAGGGAAGAAAAGAAATCCTTGGGGGCTTAGGGCCGACAAAGAGCCAGGCGCAGGCGAACCCAAGCCGGAGAGCCCCGGAGCCCCGCAGCCGCAGCCAGGACGGGCCCCCGCGCGCCTGCCGCCGAGCGCGGTCCGCGAGCCCCCAGCCCCGCAGCCGGCGCTCCTCCGCCGCTCCCGCCCCCGGGGCGGTGCCGGGAACACGCGGCGCCTCCGCCGGTCACGTGGGGGCCGCTCCGCCGGGCGGCGCTGCCGCTTCCCGATCGCGCCCTCCCAGCCCCGGGGACGCGGCGCTCGCGCTCCCGCCCGAGCCCGGGGAAGCGGAGACAAGGAGGCGCCGCCGCCCCCCTCCTCCGGCTGCGCCCCGGTCCTGCGCCCGCACCATGCCCGCCGCGGGGCCGTGCGCCGCCCTCCTCCAGCAGCTCGCGGAGGCGACGACGCTGCGGTCCGCGGGGCCGCGGCTGCGAGGGTAGCGGGGCCGGAGTCGGCACCGAGGCGGCGCGAGGCGGGCGGAGCGGGAGGAGGAGCAGCAGGCATCCTCCGCGGCGCGGCGGGCGGCGGCCCTGCCGGCCCGGCGCGCCCATGGCCCGGGAGGAAGGAGAATGCGCGCTGCACTCCCCGCCGGCCGCCGCCGCGTGCTCGGCGCCCCCCGGAGCTGCTCGCGTCGCCGTCGCCCCCCAGCTGCGGGCGCCCGGCCGCTGGCTGCCCTAGGACCCCCAGCCGCCGGTCGCCGAGGGGCGGTGGGAAGGGAGGAGCGCGGGCGAGAGGGCCCCGGAGACTGGCGCCCGCCCGGGCGCAGCACGGCATGTAGCTGCGGGCTCCCGCGCCCGCGCGAGGGTGTCGGCCCGGGGCCCCGCCATGGCTGGAAAGGACAGTGGGAACCTGAAAACGGTGAGGCTGTGGCGGGACGCCGCCCTGCGCGCCAGGAAGCTGCGGAGCAACCTGCGCCAGCTCACCCTCAGCGCGGCCGGGGCCGACCAGATCGACTCCCCCGATGCCCCCCAGCTCGTGTTGCCGGCCAATATCGGGGACATTGAGGTGCTGAACCTGGGCAACAACGGCCTGGAGGAGGTGCCCGAAGGGCTGGGGTCGGCACTGGGCAGCCTGCGTGTCCTGATCCTACGCAGGAACCGCTTCGCCTGGCTGCCCCCGGCGGTGGCCGAGTTGGGCCACCACCTCACCGAGCTGGACGTGAGCCACAACCGGCTGACCGCCCTGGGCACGGAGGTGGTGAGTGCCCTGCGGGAGCTACGCAAACTCAACCTCAGCCACAATCAGCTGCCCGCCCTGCCCGCCCAGCTGGGCGCCCTTGCCCACCTGGAGGAGCTGGATGTCAGCTTTAACCGGCTGGCGCACCTGCCCGACTCCCTCTCCTGCCTCTGCCACCTGCGCACCCTCGACGTGGACCACAACCAGCTCACTGCTTTTCCCCGGCAGCTGCTGCAGCTGGCGGCCCTGGAGGAGCTGGATGTGTCCAGCAACCGGCTGCGGGGCCTACCTGAGGATATCAGTTCCCTGCGTGCCCTCAAGATCCTTTGGCTGAGTGGGGCCGAGCTTGGCACCCTGCCCAGTGGCTTCTGCGAGCTGGCCAGCCTGGAGAGCCTTATGTTAGACAACAACGGGCTGCAGGCTCTGCCCACCCAGTTCAGCCGTCTGCAGAGGCTCAAAATGCTCAACCTCTCCTCCAACCTCTTTGAGGAGTTCCCTGCCGCGCTGCTGCCCCTGGCTGGTCTGGAGGAGCTCTACCTTAGTCGCAACCAGCTCACCTCAGTGCCATCGCTTATCTCGGGCCTGGGCCGGCTTCTCACCCTGTGGCTGGATAATAACCGGATCCGCTACCTGCCCGACTCCATTGTGGAGCTGACAGGCCTGGAGGAGCTAGTGCTGCAAGGGAATCAGATCGCTGTGCTGCCAGACAACTTTGGCCAGCTCTCCCGGGTGGGCCTGTGGAAGATCAAGGACAACCCACTGATCCAGCCCCCCTACGAGGTCTGTATGAAGGGGATCCCCTACATCGCAGCCTACCAGAAGGAGCTGGCGCATTCCCAGCCGGCAGTGCAGCCTCGCCTCAAGCTGCTCCTGATGGGCCATAAGGCTGCAGGAAAGACCTTGCTCCGTCACTGCCTCACGGAGGAGAGAGTGGAGGGAAACCAAGGTGGAGGGGACAAGGAGAAGAGCTACCCACCTTCACCTCCTCCCGTGAGCAAGGGCATCGAGGTGACTAGCTGGACGGCTGATGCTTCCCGGGGCCTGCGGTTCATCGTGTATGACTTAGCTGGTGATGAAAGTTACGAGGTCATCCAACCCTTCTTCCTGTCCCCAGGAGCCCTTTATGTGCTGGTGGTGAACTTGGCCACCTATGAGCCACTCCGCTTTCCCACCACCGTGGGCTCCTTCTTGCATCGGGTGGGGGCCCGCGTGCCCCACGCTGTGGTGTGCATTGTGGGCACGCACGCAGACCTGTGTGGGGAGCGCGAGCTGGAGGAGAAGTGTCTGGACATTCACCGCCAGATCGCCCTGCAGGAGAAGCACGACGCGGATGGGCTGAGCCGTCTGGCCCGGGTGGTGGATGAGGCACTGGCCTGCGACTTCGAGCTGCGCTCTGCCAGCCCCCACGCAGCCTACTACGGTGTTTCGGACAAGAACCTTCGGCGGCGCAAGGCCCATTTTCAGTACTTGCTCAACCACCGGCTGCAGATCCTCTCCCCAGTGTTGCCTGTTAGCTGCAGGGACCCCCGCCAATTACAGCGCCTTCGGGACAAACTGCTCTCGGTAGCTGAGCACCGGGAAATCTTTCCCAACTTACACAGAGTACTGCCTCGATCCTGGCAGGTGCTGGAGGAACTGCATTTCCAGCCACCTCAGGCGCAGCGGCTTTGGCTGAGCTGGTGGGACTCGGCACGCCTGGGCCTGCAGGCGGGTCTGACGGAGGACCGGCTACAGAGTGCCCTCTCCTACCTGCACGAGAGCGGCAAGCTGCTCTACTTTGAAGACAGCCCGGCCCTCAAGGAGCATGTCTTCCACAACCTCACCCGCCTCATCGACATCCTCAATGTCTTTTTCCAGAGGGATCCTTCCTTGCTGCTGCATAAGCTGCTCCTAGGGACCAGTGGAGAGGGTGAGGGCGAGGGGGAAAGCTCCCCCGTGATGGCGCTGCCCACCCCGAGCCAGGACCTGCTCCGGGCCACCCAGCTCCATCATTATGTGGAGGGCTTTCTGCTTCATGGGCTCTTGCCAGCCCATGTCATTCGGTTGCTGCTTAAGCCTCATGTCCAGGCTCAGCAGGACTTGCAGCTCCTGCTGGAGCTGCTGGAGAAGATGGGACTCTGCTACTGCCTCAATAAACCCAAGGGCAAGCCTTTGAATGGGTCCACGGCCTGGTACAAATTCCCATGCTATGTGCAGAACGAAGTGCCCCATGCAGAGGCCTGGATTAACGGGACCAATCTGGCCGGGCAGTCTTTTGTGGCTGAGCAGCTGCAGATTGAATATAGTTTTCCCTTTACCTTCCCACCTGGGTTGTTTGCACGCTACAGCGTCCAGATCAACAGCCATGTGGTGCACAGGTCGGATGGGAAACTTCAGATCTTTGCCTATCGAGGGAAAGTTCCTGTGGTGGTGAGTTACAGACCTGCCAAGGGTGTCCTGCAGCCAGACACTCTGTCCATTGCCAGCCATGCATCATTACCAAATATATGGACAGCATGGCAAGCCATAACCCCCTTGGTAGAGGAACTGAATGTCCTACTTCAGGAATGGCCTGGACTGCACTACACCGTGCACATTCTCTGTTCTAAGTGCCTTAAGAGAGGGTCGCCCAATCCACACGCTTTCCCAGGTAAGTGGAGAGAGGGACGTGGCTCTTTGGTGGTGTGTTTGAAGATGCATGTTTTGAAGATATTTGTTTCCCATTTGGCAGATTATTTGTTTAACCTTACAGGCTCCCCAGGAAAGCTTTTCAAGGTAGATACAAGGGGATTTGGGGACTAACCAAAGGAAGTCAGTATTTAAACAATATGAGATGCAGCCCCAAGGATCAGACACTCCTAATAGAAAGACTCAGACTTCCAAAGTGGGTTCTAGACAAAACATTTTGGATCTCCCTTCCCTCTTCCCAATTTAGCCCACCTTTCATGGAAGGAAATTTCAGGTGGTTGGACAGAAGATGGATCATGTCTGACGCTAGCCTCTTGCTGAGTCTGGGTGATAATGCGTGTTAGACACATCTGGAAGGGGTGCTCTGAGTTTGAGATGTCGTCATGTTCTTTTGTTGAAATTCAGTGTGATCATAAAGTAAAAATTATTGCTCATTTTTCTTAAGAAATTCCAGAGAAGAATGTTTTGTAGTTAGGGTGAATGATGGACTAGTTAAGACGAAAATTTCAGTCTGTGATGATGGCTAAGTCCTGAGAGGGCTGTCTCACCCGGCGCACTCTGGCATGAGAGAGAGATGACTGAAGTCTCCGAGGGGAGTTTCCTTGGGTATTTCCTGGCAATTTTGTGCTTTACAGACGTCTTAAGGTTTGGGTTTTGGTAAATGTTGGGGAGTGGAGCTTTTTGGAAGTACTTTGTAAGTAATGGAAGAGACAAAAAGTGACAAGAGTTTTTTCTTTTTCGGGGAATGTTTTCCAATAAGACCCCCCCCCCTTTTTTAAACCATTATAGGTGAGTGGGAGAATTCCAGGATTAGTTGGGGTTTTTTGAGCCTGGTTAATTGGTATCCTGAGTCTTTAGTTGGGATTGTGTCCATTTCTTCACTCTTTGGAGCAATTCTTTAAACAATTCTGAGTTTTGTGGAGCAGGCGTGGTTAACAACATTCCAAGTGTCCTGAGGACAAACCCAGTGATAGCATCATTGCCATCTGTCCCCTCGATTCCCCCACCCCTAGGGTACATTGAGCAATGATGAAATGGAAGCCTGCAATGCCACACTGACCTTTGTCCTAGTCTGAATGCAGCTTGCAATAGTATCGGGAAGGAACTGGACACCAATATTTCCAAAGGTAACATCTTCCCGTTGTCCTACATCTAGTCTAATTGTTCAGTTTGAAAAAAGCCACCCTATTCAGTTACCAGTCAACTGAGCCATCCATTCTGTGGGATTATCTGGTGTCTTGTCACAGTCCGTGACTTGGTAGACTCTTCAGTTTGTTATATATTTGCCATTGTATTTTATTCATGAAAGCAAAGACTTCTTTACTGTGTTACTCAATTGAACCAAGTGGTTGAGAGTTATGTATTCACAGAGTAGCTAATGGAAGGAGCTACCTAAAGCCAGTTCTTAATCCAAAGGTGGAGCGTTAATAAAACTGATGTTATTAACAACGAGGGGAAAGACATAGGTTATTGAACAAATAAATATCTGTGCAGAGGAATTCCAAGAACTTAGAGGAGTATACAACGAGGCTGGAATTTTTTTTCTAACCTCTTTTTTATTTTTAACAGTCATAAATTGAACAAACAAGCTTGTCCCCAGATGCGAAACGAGCCCATTCTCTTGCTATTGTTTTGTGTATTTGTCTTTCAAAGGAGGCACACCTGGTGTGCAATCCGGGCTCTAAGAAAGAGAGTTTTTTTTTCAACATAAAAAACAAGTAAATGGTTGAAAATGATCAGATTATCTTATATATTGAGTAGGAATAAATCGTCGGTTGTTTTTATAATATAGACTGTACATTTTTGTCCTATTTATGGTCAGAGAAATAAGTTACCTTTTTGCTTCGTTTAGGATTGTATTTCTTCCAAAAGTAGCAAAGGACACAGAGTAGTTGAAAACGATGGTTATAGCACATTTGTTACACTAAGATGACAAGGAAGTTACTATGTAGGTGACTATGTTAACTAGACTTTCTGTGGTGAAGTCTAGTCATTTTGCAATATACAGAGATAACGAATCATCGAGTTGTACACCTGAAACTAATACAATGTTATGTACCTCAAAAAATAAATTAAAAAGAGGAGATGGGAAAAAAACACATTTTCCTCTTTCATATTTTTCTGTCATTGCCATCATTTATTAGTAATTGTCACAATTCTGAAAGATTTGGGAAGGGCTAAAATAATAAAACCTGGAAAGTGACGTAGGAACAAAATTACAATGTTGGGTGTTTAGGGCATACATTTAAAAATATGTTCATTGAGTCCCTAGATTATTAAAATATATTTTAATTCAGCAGAAACCTTTGAATCTATTGGTAGCCTTTTGTCTTTTTAAGAAGACATTTTGCTTTTTAGAGACATTTAAAATGTTGGTTACTTAGTTTTACATGTTATTAAAGTATCAAGTTCTCCTGTAAACTAACAATTTTGTGTACAATAATGGAAAAAAACCCTGGATTTTTAATTTTTTCAACTTTGGGACATTAAGATTAAATAGCAAATTAGTGTCTCCTTTGATTTTATACAAAAGAAACATAAAATTGCATTAATACCTTTAAAATTTTTTTGTGCGTGAAAAGCCTGTTTTGGCCCTGCCATTGTCAATAGGACGTTGAATTTTCTGGCCTGAGCTGCACCAAGGTAGTTGGCCTAGGGAAGTATAATGCTCGATTTCTCTTTCCTGATTTTGGTTTACAAAAGAAATGCAATGTTTTGGAAAACTTTTAGCCAACAACCAACTGGTTTTAAAAATTCTCGTAAAAAAGATCTAATCATGTTGTCAGAGGGATTACCTGTTTATCATATTTGAGATGAATGGGTTGAGGGAGAGGAGATGCTTTGGAAATTCCAAGGAGGCCTCTGATGTGTGTGTGTCAGGTGTGTGAGTCAGCCTGCTCTCTGTGGGTGCAGACCGCACCCCTGGCATCTCGCGGCCGGGCTTCCCTCCTCATCACCTGGCCGGATGTTCTTGTCCTAGAATAAGTTTCTTCTTGTAAGACATTTGTTTATGCATTTGTTCTTTTCTGCTAATATGACTTCTATACCAGCAAAGCTGAGTACTCCTGAGGTTGGGTGATGTGTGATCTATATATCGAGTAAGACGTGGAGGCTGGGGCACAGGTCTGCATCAAGATTCTAGTGCTTTGATATTCCATTTAAGTGGTGGAATGAATGCTGTGTTTTTAAGTCGGAAGAGTGCATCTTAGTGAGTTGAACTTGGGTTGAATGTGATTTTTTCACTAAATATCCTACTCTCCAAATTGTTCAAGGTCATTTGTACGAATAATGAGGAAGCAACCCAAAGTAGTAGACAGAATTCGTATGGGGTCCTCTCTATACTTGGTCTCTTTCGTTCACTCAGTTACTCGATGCCTTCCCACATCTCCCAAGTCCAGTGCCTTTTGCCCTTGTTCAGCGTCTCGCATACTGCGTACCTCTCTGAGGCTGTCCTCGTATCCTGCCTTGTTCTGTTGCTGTTTGTGTCTGTCATCATCCCTTTGATTAGGTTGCTCACTTGCTTCCTCTGGGCGGGAGACACACCCGAGGCTCTGTAGCTTCTGTAAGAGTCTCTCAGATGTTTGCTGACTGTTTGGTCGTATGTGAGAAATATCTTTTTTTCTTTGTTATTCACATACTCTGTCAAATTCCCAGGTGGTACTCTAGTGATCATCTTGCTTTGTCCTGTGTCCCAACTTCCCTCCCCCGCCACCCCGAATGTCCCTCTGGTGTCCCCATTGTGACCGTATTACTGGTCTTTCCCTTGAATGGGCCCTTCATTTTGACTACTGAAGCAAAGCAAAATTCTTGCCTTATTATATCTCAGTTTTAGAGTTCCTGGAATTTTAGCGTGGCCTAGTTGTTTGGATTGAATTGGTCATTGTTTTTAATTTCACAAAGGTTATTAAATATCATTTTAGTTTAGCTTTATTAATATTGATGCTCCTGGCTTTTATTTTTGTGAACAGTCCTCTTTGAACTCTCTTGGGCTTTGTTTCATATAAAAATCAAAACCTTAATTCTGCAGTGGGAGAAAGAAATACCATGCATAATAGAATTCAAAGACTTGAAAGGCCTTTGGAGTGTTCAAATTATTGTTAAGTATTAGGTGCCTCTTCTTTAAACTGTAAAATATATTTCCAGTCCATCTCTGCAACAGTAGTTTAGAATTTCCTAGAGAAACTGTTTTTTATTTGTTAACAGATGTTATATGTCATCCTCTGCCGCCTGCTCGTCTCACTCCCCAGTAAACCTCACTGACTGTTTTAGTTCTTAGGCATTTACTTCATCTTAACACCTGAAACATTTATAGGGCGTGCTTCACAGGGTTATTTTGGGGATTAGGTGAGAGAATGTCTTGAGGAAAACGATGATTTCCCCTGTGTCTGTAAAGAAGTGACGGGCTTCTGCTCCATTATATAGGGGGTGGGTGGGGCTGATATTGGAGTGAACATTTCTGGTTGCTTTCTCCGTTCACCCGTTAACTTGCTTCTCTCCGTGGGAGCCTATTTTGTTTGAGGACCTGGCCATCCGTCCATTAGGATGCTTTTCTTTTTAAAACCATGGGGCAGGTGCTGGCCTCGTCTGTTGCCCTCTTTTGTCTCCTGCAGCCTCGGCACTCCTGTGCCCGGGGTTGGGGAGGAGAGTTGCTCTGTGTTCCCAGGCTCTGTGGAAAGCACACCAGGTAGTGTCTGCCTGGGGCAGGCCCAGCTGCTCTCTGTTCTTTCTGGTTCAGCTGCTCTGATTGCAAAACCAGTTGCGGGGTGGTTGTCAGGTTTACCTTCTCTGGGGGCTGGCTCCCTTCACTTTGGCGGGGAGGGATGACGAGGCCCCATTTGGCCTACATTCTGGAGTCCTGCTCTAGCCTTAATGAAGCTGACCCTCTGATCCCCATTTGACTCCTTGTGTCTGCACAGCCTGTAGAGCCCAGAGTGATTGACAGGCATCTCAGACAACCACAGAATACATAGGATGACGAGTCTTTGTTGAACCGTAAGACCCTCTCCTCTGTAAGGTCTAGCAGTATCACTCTACGGTTATATACTCACGTCTCTGAGCTCTGAGGTTTCATGTGCTGCCACGACACTCCCTGGGCAGTGCCTGGCACAGGGCTGAGCAGGTAGAAGGGGCTCAAAGCAGATTGGTTATTTTTAAAGAACCCAAGAATTTCTAGCGTTTCATAATTGATTCCTGGGCCAAGTGCTTTTTTGTGTTGTTTGTGATGTTCTTTATCTTAAAGCGTGTATTTAAGGTAAGTGTGTATAATTTTCCCACGTGATTTTTCTGGAACATATATACCCGCCATCTATATACACACAAGTCTTACAGAAATGGGGGGGTGTGGGCACGGGGCAGCCGATCAGGATGCCACAGTGAGTGAAGTGCAGGAGCTGCTGCAGAAAGCCTTCTACCCCCTGACCTCACGCTCGCTCTCCCTGGGACAGTGAGTACCTCCTCCCCAAAGCCTGCTGTTCTATAGCTTGCGCTTTCTGAGTGACCCCCAACCCTCCCTTGACGTTGTCCTCCAGACGAGGGAAGGTGTAGATGGTGGGGAGAGGGAAGGTGTGATGGTGGCCGTGCAGGAAAGAAGACTTTCCCCGCAGTTTGTACCAGCTATTTTGCCTTCTTCCAAGTGCTGTTACTTTCCAGAAGCTCCACACAGGGTGAAGCTGCTGTTTGAATTCATGGAAGACGGTGGCAGAGTTGGCTGCCTGTCCTGCACGCAGAGATGGTTCTGTGTGTACTACATACTGTGGCTAACAACTCCCAGACACCGTTGCCAGCAGGGCTGACTTATTTGTGGAGAGGGAGGAGGGAAAATTTTTAGTTATTTTTATTTTTGGCACTGAATGCTTGAAAACATTTTCCTTTCCTCAACATAATTTCTAAGCTGAAAATACTGATGCTGTGTTTCTTAGAGTAAATTAGTGAAAAACCACTGGCAAATTTTTTTTCTTTACCCGTAGATTTACAGAAGGCAAAGAATACCAGTGGAGAAAGAAAGTGGGACGGGGGGAGAGTGGGAGGAAGACAGAGGCATGGGGTCCTGGTGGTGGGTTTGCACGGGCATTGTGAGCCTGGAGGCCGGTTCACTGGCCTCAGGAAGGAACTTCCTGCTCTAGACAGGCAGCCCCAGGCACCCAGGCTGTTCCAGCTGTTTCCTTCGCTTTTGCAGATCTGTGCACAAGGGCACTTGGGAAAAGGCAGGGGGAAAGGAAGTCATGTCAAGACTGCTCTTGGGAGGTTCCTGTTTTGTGTGGGCCTTTCTGCTTTTTGGCCTAGGTGACTTACTGAGTCTAACACAGCTGCCCCTGCTTCTTCCTCCTCCTCCTTTTTATGGACGTGAAATTCACACAATGTGAAATTAACCATTTTAAGTGAATAATTCCATGGCCTTTAGTGCATTCACAATGTTGTGCAACCACACCTTAAAGCCAAGTGCTTCTTGAGGCAAGGAGCAGATTAGGTGGATGGCTTCCTTCCTGGGGTGAATGGACTGGGAATTCTTCTGCCAGGCAATTTGTGGCAACTCTCCTTCTAAGGCATGATTTAAGAAGAGAAGGACTTTCTCGGCTAGGCCTCGAGATGCCACGTGATGAACATTTACCGTGGCTGCAATGAGAATCCTCTTACTTAGTGTTGATGAGAGAACAGAAAGTAGGACATGGGCCCTTCTGGTCTGTTCTGTGACATATGTGATTTGATGGAGGGGGATGACACATAAAGAACACAGTAGAAGAGAAGCACAAATAAGTATTGTGTAATTACTAGCTTCTGTAGAATGCTTTTTTTCCACATAAATTTCAAGTAGGACTCTGGAATGATTGGCAAGTTCATGGGCAGATATGAGGGTTCTGGGGATGGGGTTGCACTGATAGAAAATTAGGTCGTTACCAGATTAGACGGGCAAGTGTGCCATACGTTTATTACCTGGATCTGTCATCAATCACTATTGAATACCTGCTGTATACAGAAGTCTGTACTGAACTGAGAGTTTTAGGAGAATAAAATAAAATACATGGCCATGGCTGTGGGGTGCTGAGTTGGGCTTTTGGTTGATGTAATTGTAGATTCTTGCATATGTGGAATCTGACCACATGTGGAGAAATTCATTTGCATGTTTGAGGAATTACTGAAAAAAAACTGGCTTTTGATTTTCCCAGAAAAAAATATGATCGTATTGAGAAAAACCAGCTACAACTTTGAATTTGCTTGACGTAGATGAGTCTGGGGGAAAGTAGAGCCAGAGTCATTCTTTTCAGTTGATTTTCAGTTTGCATCATTTGTTTGCAAGAAATCTCAGGCGGATCTTGAGAGGATGCTGAAAAAGGAAAATGCATTGTATCTGAGGATTTCTGAACACTTCCAAAACGAATCAGCCTTTTTGAGGGGAAAAAAAATGCCTCCTCTTCAGGACTCTTTACATTTCTCAGAGTCATTTATGGATTTGCTTCCTTTTTGGGAGGGATTGAAGTCAGCAGTGACTTCTGAACACCAAAGACTGTGTGAATGCTGACTCCAAAGACGGTATAAGTTAAATTGGATACGGTCATAATAAAAATATATGGCTGCTACTTATAGATTTCTTTGTTGAAAGACGCTTTGTTGAGGTGGTTTTCTATTCTTAGTATATTAAGTGTTGAGAGAATTAAAGAGTTAATTTTCTTAGATCCTCCCACTGTTAAAATGAAGCATATGATAATAACATTGTATTAGTACTGTGTTATAGTAGGAGTGGATTTTGGGGTAATAGAACAAGCCTCCCTTTTTTTTTTTTTAAAGAAGGAGTTTAAAAAAAAGGAAATGGGAGAGAGAAAATATAAAATTAGAAAAATGATATTTCTCCTAGATGCTGTTGTTTGACTTATCAACTTTATTATTATTTCAGTAAGATTCGTATTTTTCACGCCGTAAAGGTTCTTGTATTAATCATCACATTAGTCTTACTAAGGGTGTAGGGTTGGGAAAAATATGAGAATCGATGATACTGTTGAGTCCTCATGTTCTAGAGACAGTGCCAAGTGTGTCTTACAGGAGATCTCATTGAATCCTCCCAGCAACCCTAGCGGGTAGGTATTATTGTCCTCATTTTCCGGGGGAGAAGTTGAGGTTCAGAAAGTTAAGTGAATTCCCCAGAGTTAGAGTACTCTGGGGTATCAGCCCTGACCCTCTGCACCTACTCACTGTCCTGCCCTGCCTCTCAGGGTTAAGTAGCCCACTGCTTTCCAACAGACACAAACTCACTTCTTCCCCTCCTTTCCAAGTGTCCATTCCGTGTCACTAAGTGCTGGGCACTGTGGTCAGTGCTGGGTATACGGGTCTGAGAATGCATGGGAGCTGCCCACACGGAGACCAGCGGAGGTCACTGTCAGGTGCAGGGAGAGGTGGGGTCTTAGAGAGGGGTTCCTGGAAGGGCCATCCTGAAGCTGAGGGGTAATGGGTAATTTCCAGTTCACCGCGCGGAGAAGTGGGAAGGGTATTTCAAATTAGAATGGCATTTAAAAAGGAGGAGGATATGGATGGTTCAGCATGCCATGCCTGGGGTGGGCATGTGTGCACAAAGGCATTTAGCAACTGTAATAAGGAAGAGGCTTCTTTATTTAAGTTACATTTATGGACTAGTACAAGTTTGCCAGTGTCCACTGCTGGCAATAAACTGGAGTTTTGGAAGCGGTGTCCTAGCCTGTTCCTTTTGCATCAGCGGGGCTCTGTTAAGACCATGAGGAGATTTACGACGGGGAGAATGGAACGGTAGTTTCAGATGACTTACAGAGACTCGTAATCACGTTATTGTTGGGCTGACAGAACACCTGTCCTGTGGATCCGTGTCTAAATGTGCCGTTGGTCACTCTCCATGTCTGAGAACCGGCAGAAAAGGAGTGTTGGTTATTCTGACAGCCAGATGGCCGCGTGCCTCCCTAATCCTCAGGAATGTACCGGAGAACATCGATTTTCCTTCCCTAAATCTCACCATAACAGATCCTTGGAGACAGGCGAACTTGGCTGTAACACCATTAGCATTTCATTGTGCACTGTTTCACTATCTTTATTTGGTGCTTTTATTGTGACATCGCAGACTGACTGAAAATACTGATTTTTATTAATTTTGCACTGATGGAGTGCCATATTTTATGCATTTCGTTTGTTTGGACACCACTTACCCCACATGACAGCATTTTCTTGCATCTTTCATCATATCAGCAGTCGAGTTTGTCTTCGCTTGCCTCTCAATTCATCAAAACATACTTAGTTACATTTTTTTGGTGAGGAAGACTGGCTCTGAGCTAATATCCATTGCCAGTCTTGCTCTTTTTGCTGAGGAAGATCAGCCCTGAGCTAACATCTGTGCCCATCTTCCTCCGCTTTGTACTGGGATGCTGCCAGAGCGTGGCTTGACTAGTGGTGCGTGGGTCTGCGCCTGGGATTAGAACCTGTGAACTCCAGGCCGCTGAAGTGGAGCGTGTCAACTTAACCGCGATGCCACCAGGCCGGCCCCTAACTTAGTTACATTTTAATTGAAATCCAATGAGGTGTAAGATATTTTTAAATTTTACTTTAGACTTTGTTTATACTTACTTTCTATTTGACTTGAAACACTTGGAGTTTTGTGTGGCATTGTACAATGGAAACATTATAATACAGTGGTAGGTTGCCAGGGCTCTTGAGGTGAACTGCTGGGTTCGAATCCCTGTCCCACCCCTTGTTAGCTGTGTGACTTGGGGTGTCATCATAGTTTCTATCTCATAGGGTGGTCCTGAGGATTGAGTTAGTACAAGTAAAATGCTAGAACAATGCCTGACGCGTGGCAAGGGCCCAATACATGTTAGCTGCTGTTGCTGTTACTATAATTATTCCAGAAGGCACAAGTCTAAACATATATCTGGAAATCTGATAAGCTTATGGATAAAATTCTTCTCTTTCATCAAAGGAGGGTAATACAGTGTGATCCCTGTTCATAAATGCCTTATGCTCTTTTAAAATGCCTTTTCCCCTTTATTAAAACATATACAAATTTGGAAGGTAAAAGAAAAAGATGAAAAACCTCTCATAGCTGATATCTAACTAATTACTCCACACATTTCAATCTCTTTTCAATTTTTCCCCCATAAGCTTAGGTTTATTAAAATATATAGTCATAATCATGTTGTATAAATAATTTAAATATGTTTTTTTAACCTAAGTTTCATGAGTATGGTTTCATGGTATTAGTATCTACACAGTGATTATAAATGCTTGCGTAAGAGTACATCAAGGGGATTTTTACCTTTGTTTATTTAACCATTAGACACTTCAGTTGTTTCAAGTTTTTGTTGCCATGAGTAATTCTGTGATGACTGTATTTCTTTATAAAAGCTCTTTCTTATTTGGGCAGTGATTTCTAAAGTGGAATCATTGAGTCAAAGGCAAAGAATGTCCAAGGTCCAGTACATGTCTGTGTTGCTTTCCATGAGGGGACACAGTTCATATTCCTGTCTGCAGAGGATGCAAGGTGGATTTCTGTGTACTTCCTCAGCACTTGATATCCTCTCAAAATGTACTAGCAATTAATGGAAAACAATATCTCCCCGGTGGTTCAAAATTTTAATTAGTGAACCTGAATGTTTTCCTCTATGACTGTTGCCTAATTGTGTTGTTTCTTTTGTGAATTGTTTGATCATGCCTTTTGGCATCATCTCAGTGGTATTTTGTTTTCAATCATAGTGATTTCTTATAATCACAAAGTTCAGTTTGTATTAATGCTTTATATACTAAAGATAACTTTTTGTCTCTCATACTTAAGTCATTTATTTTCTAGCTTGTTTGCCTTTTTGATATTTAAAAAACTTAGGTTTTGAAGTTTTAAATTTCATTTGATACAATGTACTTATAGCTTCTTGGTGATTAAGTGAAATAATGTTATTTTCTAAATGCAGAGAAGTAACAGAAAGAATCACACAGTGAACCATAATTTTTCTACCTGTATAACCTCTACTGACAATAAAAGAGTGATATTTGTATGTAGATGGTATGTTGAAAAGGAACAGCCCCTCTCTCAGGCCCCTCCTCAGGTCTCTTTCTCCTCTGTAAAATGTTTCTTGTGATTTCTTTCAAGGAAAAGAAAGCATATATTTGCATATATTTTAACCTGAAAGAGATCATGCTATATTCATTGTTCTGTACCTTGCTTTTGATCGCTTAAAATGTATTTTGGAGATGCTTCTGTATGAGCAGTTACAAACCTACAAACTTGTACACATACACACACACACACACACACACACATACACACACACACATACATATAGCATAATATTCTACCAGTGGATGTTCTGTTTAGTTAGTTCTATATTGACAGACCTTTGAGTCTTTCCAGATTGTTTTATAAACTTTAAGCTAAGTAAGTTTTCCACCTTCCAGAATTTTGAGAAATACTCAGTTTTATTTCCTCAGGGCTGGTAATCCCTCTTTGTGCTCAGAACCCTGTTGAGATGCAATTAGAAAAAGACAAATCTCTGAGTCAAAATGATGGAACTTAAAAAGGGGCTTTGGAATTATAAAAGCTTAACTTTGTGATTTAAAATAAGGATAATCTTTTTAATTGACTTTTGTGATGCATATTGGAATACCATTGTGTTCAACATAATTAAGCATTTCACAGCTTAATTCATCCATTCTAATGTGATGTAATATTTAGACATAGCAATAATTACAAATCTTACGTGTCTACAAGTAAATATACCACTGATCAAAATAAGACAGTGGCAGCAAGAATAATGCTGTGTCCATGTGAGAAATTAATGAAAAATAATAGATAATGAAGTGTATCTCAATAACTCAAAACATTGCTTCTGCCTTTCTGCCTTAACAGTCATCTAAAAGAAAATCCACCTGTGCCAGAGGGGAAGTTTTCATTTTTGTCCCAGCCCCAGAGTTGTACACTATTACATTTTCTAGACCTAAGCTTGGTGTGTTATGCACAGGAAATATGCCTGGTACCAGCAGGGGGTTAAAATGTAAGAGATTATTTGCACTGTTTGCTTTTGTGTGTGTGTAATGAATAAAGAATGGGTCTACCCCAGCGCTCTAAAATATGTTTGACCTGTAAAAACAGTAAACAATTAAACCCTGTTAGAGTTGCTTTTGTGTTTAAAAGATACTTACTTGTATATTTTGTTTAAAGCTAACAAAATCACCAGTCAGGTTCTTAGAGAAAGGGCTTTTTACAGGGCTTATTGAAGTGTTTGGTCTTTAAAATCCTCCATGTCATATTAAATGTCCGAATCAATGCAGACGGTATGGAGGAAAAGAGCATGCCATGTTTTCTGAACATGTTATTAAAAATATATATTCTTGGGGGCCGCCCGGTGGCGCAGCAGTTTAGTTCGCGCTTGGCAGCCTGGGTTCGCAGGTTTGGATCCCAGGCGCCTGCTGACGCACTGCCTGTCAGCTATGCCGTGGCGGCGTCCCATATAAAGTAGAGGAAGATGGGCACGGATGTTAGCACAGGGCCAGTCTTCCTCAGCAAAAAGGGGAGGATTGGCAACAGATGTTAGCTCAGGACTGGTCTTCCTCACACACACACACACACACACACACACACTCACACACACACACACACTATATATATTCTTGGGGCCGGCCCTGTGGCATAGCGGTTAAGTTTGTGTACTCTGCTTCGGCAGCCCAGGTTCACAGGTTTGGATCCCTGGGGCGGACTTACACCACTTATCAGCCATGCTGTGGTGGCAACCCACATGCAAAAATTAGAGGAAGATGGGCACAGATGTTAACTCAGGGCTATCTTCCTCAAGCAAAAAAAGAGGAGGATTGGCAACAGATGTTAGCTCAGGGCAAATCTTCCTCAGCAAAAAAAATAAAAATGAAAAAAAAAATTTTTTTCTGAGATGCTCTTGACTCTCCTTAGCCACACATCAGCATGGCATAGCTGTGGTGCCTTTAATTCAGGGGGCTTCTTGCTCATGAATTGCATGGGGAAGAACTAAAAAGAGAGATGTGAATTTTCCAGGGGAACACTGTGATGCCAAGAACAGCTCACTGGTCTGCTGAGAGCTGGGCTGTTTTGTGCCCAGAGCACAGTAACAAAAAATGGGATGCAGCCCCTGAAGGATGCATTTTTTCCCTTCGCTGCCACTGCTTACCCCCAGATGGCTCTTGAGTGGCATGGCACTGGTTGTTCTCCTCGCTAGATTGGGGCAGGTGTTTTTTTGACTTATTTCTTTCATTAAGCCTCTGCAATTACCTATGCCTTTTCCCCTCCCCAAGAAAAAAACAGGTGTGCTCGCCTTCTGGTTACCATGTAATGTAATGTGCATTCTCCCTGTGCTACATTGTTTCCATCTTTTTTTTCTTGGTGTAGGGAGAAGGAAAATTCACTTGTTTTCTGTTTGATCATTTCAGGAATTTGCCTTTGGGGCTGTTTGGCCAGGCGTTACTGCAGCCAGACAGAATTTATCAGGTCTGTGTTAGCCTCTCATCCACTTCTTGAAGACTCTTGCTGCATCTGAGCCTTGTCTGTGTGACACAGTGCAGCATCAAAAGCTTACCCAAATAGCAAGGTTGATTGCATCTTGTTGATTACCAGGGCTGTTAAAATTCTCTCTTGCTGAGCCAAAAAAAAAAGGTGACTGTTTCCAGGAACTGATAAACTACTGCACACCTGGCCCCAGGTGTTCCCCACGAAGGTTGGAGTACTCATGCCATTCCTTTTTACAGTTCATAAATCTTCTGATTTATTGTGCCATTTGTGATTCAAGACATGTTAATTTGTGGGAGGGTTTGCATTGAAATCAGAACCCACTGTAAACCAGGAGGAAGAATCGGGAGTGAGAATGGTGTACACTATTGTTTGTGAGAAAAGAATCCTTGTCCTTCGGTTGTGGACAAATATTTGCTTTTGAAGAATCTGGTGGTGTGTTGGTGACTTTTTTCACACACAGGCACAAACACATGCTATCTTGCCTTCTAAGGAGGCAGGCGCACACGTTAATGCAGAAAATTTTATAATCCTTAGAATCTGGGTGTGTGCTACTTGAAGTATGAATAACTTGCCGCTTCATCCTCCTCCTCCTCTGACTTTGCTCGTTTCTGTAACGGGACAGATCTTCACCCCAAGGAGTCTACACAATTTCCTATGGATGGTGACATGGGACAACCTACAGCTGGAGACAAATACCGCCATGCACCTTTCTTGCTTTATGCTGAACCAGCATCAGAGAAAGAGGCCTGACATCTTTTATCTTTCAAAGCCAGTGGATTAGGGAGTAAAGAAGCTGGACCTCTGGGAAGCCACGCTGAACCTGTTTCTTCATCTGTAAATGAGGAGAAATAATTCTCATGAACAGTTCCTAAGCATTTGCTCCTGCTGTCACAGCCTCCTTAGATGTTGTGAGGATTGAATGAATTAATGGATGCCGAGCGTCTGGAGTAGTTTTTACCATCTAGTAAGTGCTCAGTGAATGTTAACTCATGAGCTCTGTTTACAGGTGAGGGACACTAAGACACAGGAGGGCTGAGAAACTTGGCCAGGTGCACACGGTACATGGCAGGGCCCAGGCTCTCCTCCTCTAGAACCTGTGCTCTTTGTCACCCCTATACTGCCTCTTAGGAAATGGATAGCTTTCCACCTGTCAAAAATGAGGGTTTGAATGGAAAACAGAATAGCGCGTGTGAAACTCTCTAGTGCCGGACCATAAACATTAACTGGGAATCTGCAATGACGAGACACTGGGCAGGTCATGGGGAGTCGGGGGGAACAGGGCCCTGATCCCAGGAAGATGCAGGGAAGAGGAGAAAGCAATAACACACAGTTGCCGTGCTGTGTAATAAATGCCGAGATGAAAAGATCTGCAGAAGCCGGGAGATCTTTTGCCAGGTGGGTGGGGTTTGATGGATGGGAGCAGGTCTCCAGCCAAGCGGAGGTGATGTTCAAGGACTTTCTGCAAACCACCAAGGCCATTGAAATGGAGTAGGGGAGTAGAGGAAGAGGGTCGTACAAATTATGGGGAGCCAACTATTTTACTTAACCGTGCACATCCTATGTACATATTTTTCAGCCTGTCTACCTGATCAGCTAAAATTTTTTTCACCAGAACAGAACTCTTGGCAGCTCGGTATAAAGCCAAAATATTTTTATTTGATTTGATGATTTTTTTTTTTCTAGGGCGAGAGGGAAATATTGAAGGGTCAAATGGAGACGTACATTTTGTAAAACTTTTGCACAACATTTACATTTTGTAAGAACACTCAGGGCAGCAGCATGGAAGATGGACTTGAATGGAGTGAGAATGGAGTCAGGGGGATACTTTGAGGTGATTCAGACAGTAAATGATACAGGCCCCTAGGAATGTCCTTGGGAATGGAGGAGACAGTCCAGGGTGTTAATGAGGGAGGTGGAGTCCTGGGCCTCTCCACCTGGCTGTGAGATCTTGGGCATGCCAGCTAACCTCCCTGGGCTTCAGTTTCCCCCTGGATGAGGTGGAAGGTATGTCTGATTTGGATGTAGGGGATGGGATGACTTTTAACCACAGTGGGAAGAAAACTGGGGCATTTATTTTTAAAACAGAAAGCAGAAGTGATTTCTTAAGATTAATTTCCACAGAACTGATATACATTACCCACTGACTTAATTGGTTTATTAGGATTGTTTAGGCACTCTCCTATGATGGATACCAAGTGAATTGTAGAAGATTTATAGTCTTAAGTTTGTAAGTAATGTCATTTGCAGCAGAAGAAAGTCCCCCATTTGTTCTTAAATTTGGAAGGGTCGTGTAGAAATAAGAGACTTTATTAATATCCAGTAACCCTTCACCATTTTAAAATATTGAAAGGATAAATGACGCGGATGGTGGCTTGCTTTGCATCATGAATTATGTATGCAGCATGCCCTGGAGTTCTTTATGGCTGTGCATAACGAATCATCTTTTGTTCTAGCTGATTTTCAGTGGTGGTCCTTGTAAAAGAAGAGGTCAGAGCAGATGCATTAAAGAGATCTGTTTGGTGCAGGATGATGGTTTTTTGCCGTCCTGTTCTGTTAGTTGCTTTTGTCTATGCTTTGTTTATTCATTATCAAATTGGTCCACGGTAGGGTGGGATTCGGGGACAGTGGAAGGAGGAGCCCCTGGGGTGTTGACAGCTGCGGGTCGGGCTAAGGACAGAGCATGAAGAGGGCACCTCTTGGTTCACTGCGCCTCTGAAGCAGCTTTCCTCTTGTTCCCCTTCTTCCTCCTCACTGCATCCTCTTTAAATTCCTCAAGGCAGTGGGCCCCATGAAGGTCTTCATGCTCTATGTAAAAGCAAGTTAGGCCTTAACTACTTTTTAACCTAATAAAATAAGATAAATTGGAATAAAATGATTAAGAACCTGCCCATGATCTTTTCTCCCACTAATTTTTTGTAGACTCTGGATGCAATTAGAGGAGATTAAAAAACATGAAGTGAAGCACAGCAGAGAATTAGTTTGCGCTTTTTCTCTCCTTCCCACCCCACCTCGCACCAGCCAAGATTCATTTAGGATCTGAGTAAGATATCAAAGGTACTGTGTAAATTTCACTTATGAAGTCACGATGACTCTAAGTGGAAGCCAATTGTAGCATTGCTTATTTTAGTCACTCATAATTTCTTTCTATCATGAAAGTGGCTACTTCCTTTGTGAGGGCAGAGCTGCCAGACCCAGGTGTCCTGCCTGGCTCATCTGGAATTAATTAGAAAGGGCCGACCCATGTATTTCATTGTGGGCTGGTGAGCTGTCTCATCTTCCAGGAACTAAGACGATCATTTGTGGGGATGATCCAAGGCACACATCTGAAGACTTGAGAATGTCTCCAGATCGTGGCACGAGCCTCAGGCTTCCTGGCCGCCTCGGGAAGTGCACATCTGCTGAGGACCGGTTCCGATGTGTTAGTCTGAGTCCCTTCCAATTTATAGTCAGTTGAAAAATGTTGGGGCTGCCCTTCTCAGTGGCTCATTATGGTTTTTAGCTCATATTAAATTTAAGAAATCTTTGCAAGAAAAGTCGTTTAACTTCGTTTGTTTATATTATTAACTAAAAGACTCAACAGGGTACTCGTGTAATATAGAGAAATGGGGTGATATCCAGAGTTAGCACAGAGGGAGATGTTTGTCAGCATGTTTATGCACTGTGTGCGATCAGCAGGAATTTACTGAGGCCTTCAGCCAGGTACGGGCGCCGTGGGAGAGCCAGCAGGAATCGCCCTCAGAGCCTGTACTTGAGGACCTTGGTCCAGAAAGGGAGATAAGGCTCATGCACACCTACAGGACAGAGTACAATGAGTCTAGACAAAGTGCCATGAGAGTTCAGAGGAGAAAGAGATTCCTTCCAACTGAGTGGCTCATGGGGAAACTAGAATTCCACGTAGTGGTGGGAAAGGCATGTTGTGAATAAAGGACAGAGTTAAAATGATCTTTTTTCTTCCCCAGAGAAATCATCAAATCCCTGGACCTTTAACCTCTTAACTAAAAACGTATAGTAATTCACAATTTTTGAATTACCATTAGCCCATTCTCATGTAATAATGAGACAGGCAGGTTAGCATAGGGATCTGGCACCACAAGGGAACAGGAGGGTCATGTTGGGGGCGGGGGGGGGGGGTGTCATTGCTAGGACATTGCTAAGTTCTGCATTATAGCTTAAGGTGGCTTAGGTAACTGCAAGTTTCCAGAACCTCTTTTGACTGTCTGTAGGGGGACCGAACTGCTTGATTTATGGAAGCTGCAGCCCTACTGCTCTTCCCCCGGCTGCTGCTGCTCTGACTCACAGCTGCCTTCGCTCTCACTTCTACCCTGTACAGAAGGACCCCCTACCCAAAACAGGAATATAGAAGATGCAATGGCAAAACCGCTCGGCGCAGCTCCTCCCTTGGAGTGTGCCCCCTCTGTCTATGGAGTGTATCTTTCTAATAAACTGCTTACTCTTTGTACCCGTCCTTGCCGTTCTGTAAATTCTTTTACAATGCGACATTGAGCAACCTGGACCCTCAGTGCGGTAACAATAATACTTTCCATTGCTTTTAAAATCCTGGGGTTGAATTAATAATAATAGAGTAGAAACATTGATTGTTTAAAAAAAATTTTCTGTGTGACACATAGAAGGAGGCACATATGTATCTCCTGTTATTTTTATGCTGTTTTAGAAATATTTATTTTTTTGCTATCTTTGGAAGAGTTAAAAGCATACTTTCAATAGTGTGAGGTTATCCTTTTAGCTTGTGCTATAAAAATGTGACAGAAAGTTTATGTGGTGAAGAATTTAGTGGGTCTCCCTATGCTATTCACCATTGTGATTTTAATAAGACCATAGCCTTTGTTTAATTGCGTTCTCTGCCAGCACAGACTTGAGGAGCTCAATCCATCTGCTTTATTATCTTGTTTCCTTCAGTCTGAAGGCCTGTTTTGTTTCCCCTCCTCTATTACACTAATGCATCTTAGTAATACAGTGAATATATCATGTGTAGCTGAACTACCGGTATGCTGAAAGTAGATCATATCAAGCATCTTTCTCTTTGTCTCTCTCTTTCTCTGTCTCTGTCTTTCTCTCTCTCTCCTTCTCTCTTTCTTTTCTTTTTGGCCCAGTGTCACCTTCTAAATTTATAGTTAGTTATTTGCAAATCTTGGGATTATACTTTTAAAATTGTCTTGTATCAGATCTATATCATTCTCTACAGAAGGCTTTATACAAGTAAACTGTACTTTCTTGAGTCATGATTTTATTTTAGGATTCCTCAAGGTAATTGCTTATTAGGGTGGCTCACAAGACCAGAGAGATCCAATAGTCATATGAATATTTTCCATCACATCCATGCACATCTATCTTCCGCAGAAAATAAATTAAGCAATCAACTGGGAGAATATGTCAGAGACTGGAGAAAGAGAAGACAATGGCCATTTAGTATCACTGACCCTTTTTACCCGCTCTAAGACTGACCTTTACTAGGTAGCCATAGCTTCCTCTTCTGAGTCCCCATTTAAATGCCTGAGTTTATCTTCTGAAAAAACCATGGTCAATTAGGGAGAGCGCTAGGGGCAGGTAAGGTGCCTGTCGGGGGGCTGGTACTCAGCTGGGTAAAGAGGAGCTCTCCTAGGTTCCCTGGCTCTTTTTCTGTCTTCTTCCTGCTTAGAGAGAGAATAATAAAACCACTTCAGCCAGGAGTAAAGCTTTCCCCAAACTGCCCAGCCAAGGCCCCAGGGACCCAGCATTTTAGCTTCTTCATCATCACCTCCTTTGAGATTGGCACCATGTGGTGCTTTTCTGTGCAGAGTGAGCGAGGAGGGGTGTGGAGGACCTCTTTTCTGCAGTAGGAATAATCCCTGTCCTAATTGTTCTGTCTTCCCCAGGGGAAAAATAGGACACCTACTGTTTTATATAAACCAGGCTTTTGGCTTTTTTGGACTATGAAGATTAAATTCGTCTAAGATACTGAATGTTAAATTTGGGAACAAAAACTAGGTGGACTAAGGGGCTGTATGGTTTAACATTGGTAACTCGATTTTTTAGGTGTGTGTGAGGAAGATTCGCTCTAAGCTGACATCTGTTGCCAATATTCCTCTTTTTTGTGCTTGAGGAAGATTAGCCCTGAGCTAACATCTGTGCCAGTCTTCCTCTATTTTTGTATGTGGGTCGTCACCACAGCGTGGCTTGATGAGTGATGTAGGTCTGTGCCTGGCATCCGAACCTGTGAACCTGGGCCACCAAAGCGGAGCGCACCGGACTTAACCACTGCGCCATGGGGCCAGCCCCAGTAACTTGATTTTTATAATGATTACTAGAAATTTCAGAGAAGTTGTAGACAGCTCACCTTTGACAGCCTAAGATTTGACAGTTGAGTGATATAAAATTGTACTCAACAGCCTCTTTCTATAATGAAGAGTTGTCCAGAGAGTAATTAATACCATGTGTCATTTGCTTCTTTTCAAGGTGACTCCCTTCTGCAGGGCTTTCCTGGGCTGTGTCCCTAGGTGGGTTAGTGGTCCATTGCAGTTAGATGGACTCCTAATCCCCTCTCTCTCTATCTCCCACACTGGTTGTCTCTCTACCCATTTTTAATCATTGTATCCAGGAGTTTTCAGTTCTTGTCTTTTGAGTTTTGTTTCCTGAACTAAGTGGCGCTAGGTTTTTATGAGGAAACAGTTTCTAAGGTTTTCATTTTGAGCATGAAACTGTTTTTGTTTTTTTAATCTAGGTGGACTCCTAATTGATTTGTTTGGAAACTAGATATCCTTTTCAGTAGCTCATATGTGATTCATACATAGAGCCAAAAGAAATCTCGAGTAATCTTTTGGACTAGAAAATTTCAGTGCTATGGTATATAACCTTATGGTATCTCATCTGAGTTCCTGTTTTCTTTCCTCTTTCTTTCTCCCTCTTTCCATTCCTCCCTCTTTTCTCCCTCTCTCCCTCTTTCTCTCTCTCCTTCTTTCTGTCATTTTTTGAATAGAACCTAGAGCCTGGAGATGAGTTTAAGGGTAAAATTGCCAAGTGACTGCAAGTCCTCAGGCTTTTATCCTGCGATGCAACTGGGAAAATTCATTTTACGTGATAAAATAAATTTCAAATCTGGTAGATGTCTGGTACAAACTACAGAAAGGGAATAGCTAATTTCATGCTTATTGTGGTTCTATAGATGATAAATGTATGTTTGAGTATTTTGGGAAAAAGAAATTTGAAAAATGATTTTACCAAATGAGTTTTTTCTACTGTTCTCAATTTTGACCTGTCTGAAACACATCAAGGTCAACATAAGAGTATTTAGAATGTGAATTTTAATTAATTAATTTTTAATTAAATTTAATCAGGGAATATTACATATATTTTTACTTGGTACTTTTTAACATGAAGACAAGTGTGAGCGAGGGGATGAGAAGAGGCGGAGGGGTGGGCTGCAGGGCCCTTTTGTTGCATGATTCCATTGCAGGCATTGTGAACAGTGGCCCTGGAGTTGTGCCTTGAACAGCTCTCATGGCCATTAGCAGCAGGCCTGGTTGGGGATGCAGGTGGAAATATCTTTGTTCATTCATTTATTCAGCTGTGGTTATGGCTGGTAGGGGAGTAAAGTCCGAACTCAGAGTGAACGAGGTCACAGTCTGGATTTAGGACCAGCACCCCAGGGGGATCAGTCTCTGAGTCAGGCCAAAGGTATCGGAATCTGATGACCAAAGCAGAGGCTGGGCACTTTTTGGTGATGTGGTCTGGAGAAATCTAAGGAGAACAGAGCAAGAGTCCATGGAGTCATGGCTGGTGGAACAAGAAAAGAGCATTAGTGGTAATAATGTTGATGACAGGCCATTCTTGGTGAGGTCAACTGGGTAGGAATTCTTTATGCCCCATCTAAGCAGGAAGTAGATGAAGGGCTTTGGAGCTCCCCTGGTATGTGTGGAAATAGTCACTGTTAATTTTAAAAACGTGGGGGGCAGAGTGGGGATTGAGAGAGCAACAGCATCGGTTGGAGGTCTTATGGTGTATCCATCAGGAGTGAATTGTCCCATGGGGAATTGGTCACCAGTTATTAAATTATTGAAAAATAGGTGTTCTGAGTTGAAGGATTTGCAGTGCCTGATTTCAAGGCTTCTTTTGAAGCTACAGTAATCAAGACAGTGTGGTATTGGTGAAGGTTAGACAAATAGATCAATGGAACAGAATAGACCCAATTGTTCTGAAACAATTAGATGTCTGTATTCATAAAAATGAACCTTGATTCATACTCACACCATACACACAAATTAACTTGAAATGAATCATTGATCTAAATGTAAGAGCTAAAACTGTAAATCTTACAGAGAAAGCAGAGGAGAAACTCTTTGTAACTTTTGGATAGGCAAAGATTTTTTTTTTAGCATAGAAACCATATAAGAAAAATTTTGATATATAGGACTTAATCAACATTAAAAACTTTTGGTCTTCAAAAGACCTGTTAAGAAAATGAAGAAGCAATCCATAGATCAGGAGAAAATATTTGCAAAATATATATCTGATAAAAAACAAAACTCTTATAACTCAATAATAATAGTAAAACCCAGTTAAAAACTGGACAAAAGATTTGAATAGACACTTCCTAAAATAGGATATATAATGGCAAATAAGCATGTTAAAAGATAGCGACGTCATTAGTCATTAGAGAAATGCAAATTAAAACCACTAGGCAATACTGCTCCAGACCCCCTAGAATGGCTAAGATTAAAAAGACTGACTATACCAAGTGTCAATGAGAATTTGTAACAGGCTCTTCTACATTGCTGCTGGGAATGTAAAATGGTGTAACCACTTTGGGAAACAATTTGGCAGTTTCTTATAAAGTTAAACATACATTTACCATTACAACTCAGCAACTTGATTCCTTGGTGTTCATCCAAGGGAAATGAAAATCTATGTTTAAAAAAAGATGTATACACAAATGTTCCTAACAGCTTTTTTCATAATGGCCGAATGCTGGAAACAGCCTGTCTGGTGAATAATAAGCAAATTATGCTTTATTAGTTAGCAATAAAAAGAAATGAACTACTGATAAAACAGTATAAAGGAATCTCAAAAGCCTTGTGCAAAGTGAAGGAAGCCAAACACAAAGGAATGAGTCCATTTATAGAAAATTCTAGAAAAGGCACAACTGCTGTAGTGACAGAAAGCAAATCAGGGGCTGGTGGTATGGGGAGGGGATGGACTACAGGGAACTTTTTTTGGAAATATTGCACATTGTGATTGTGGTGGAGGTGACAAGACCGGATACATTTGTCAAAAAACATCAAGTTCTATCCTTAAAGTTAGTGAATTTTTTTTTTTTCTGTGAGGAAGACCAGCCCTGAGCTAACATCCATTGCCAATCCTCCTCCTTTTACTGAGGAAGACTGGCCCTGGGCTAACATCTGTGCCCATCTTCCTCCACTTTATATGGGATGCCGCCACAGCATGGCTGACAAGCAGTGTGTTGGTGGGGCTGGGATCCGAACCCACGAACCCCGGGCTGCCATAGTGTGGACTAAACCGCTGCGCCACAGGGCGGCCCCAGTGAATTTTTTTATATGTAATTTGTACCTCATTAAATCTACTTTAAAAATAAGTTCTGATTAAAATGATTTCCTTAGATATCCTGAAACGTATATATATATATATTTCCCATTAAAGTGGTATATGCCTTGTGATCCTATTCTTTGTGTATGAATATTTTGGTAAGTGGAACATGTTATGAAGATATATCCAGATTTTCCACCTTAGTTTGTGTGATTAGTTATATTCTAATAGGTTGAACCATATGAAATTGTCGATATCCAGTAATTTTTGACTTATAAAAGCAGCAATTTCATATTGCTCAACTAATACAAGAAGTTTTGTTTGCTTTCTAATTCATTGGAAGGACTTTTGGCAATGGTTACAGCTCAAGATTATGTGGCAGTGGTTAAGTTTCAAGGGTTTTGTAAGACAGCCTAAATTTTTTGTTCTAAATTATGTATTTTATTTTCCCTCATTTTGCTTTAATTCAGTTCAGCAAATGTTTCATATATCTCTACCGCTTTCAGGGCGTTCTACTTAGAATTATGGTGGATGGATGTGAAGATGAGTTGTCTCTGGCCGAAAGAATTTAGGTGATGAAATTAAAAGACATGTATAGATTTTGTCATAATTGCCCCTGTGAAACGTAACTCTGAGTTATTCTTGTCTCCGTTGTAGTAATTATAAGAAAGTATTTGGGTTTTCTTATTGAAGAAATAAATCGTTGTGGATTTGTGTACATAAACATGTATGCATGTGAGCCTGAAGAAAAAATGGAAACAAGACCAGCAATTTGCATGAAAATTAGAGCAGTCTGCCAAGAGCAAGCATCTCTTAACCTTTTTCAAGAAAAGTCTGTATAGTGTGCCATTACTTAGTAGATGACCTCACGCTGACTCTTCCCTTAGGTATTTGTTGAATGCACTGAGCCATTAGTCATAAGTGAGATGATCAGTATTTAAGGAGGCTTGCTTCTGGGTGTCTTCGTGGCCTTATTTGGAGTGCAGAGGATGTTGGGTAAGTGGCTGTCATTTCATCCGAAGACTAAACTTCATTGTTTGCTGAAATGGTGACAGGAGCCCCACTCAGCATCAAATGAAGAATCCTGGAAAACTTCTAAAGACATATTCTAGAGAATTCAATACAACAGTGTGTCCAGGCTGGTCAACTGGATGCCCTGTTTTTTTAGGTTTCTAAGTGGAGACCCATCCAAGCAAAATGGAAAAGAACAGAATGCATGCTTTATGTTCCTGACTCTGGCATATTTTCTTCTTCTCTTTTTCTAATAATTAAGTACGGGGGACTGAGTCGGCAGGTGGTTATCCTTTTTGTGTGGAATGGAGCTATCCTTGCAATCAGAGCTGAGATTGTTGACACAAAGCTCATAGACTGTTGTCTTTGGATATTTGCCATAGAAGAGCGTGTACCCAAGAAACGATGTTACGTAGGTGGGATGGGTTCCATGTTTTGTTCTGTGCTCTCTCTATGGAGTCGCAGGTCTGTATGTGTGTGTTCCCTCTGACAATAGCTTTTGTTCTTGATAAGGATTTGCAGCTTTGAGAGGGAGCAGACATAGCCAAATTAAGTACTTTCATAGTTTTTTTGGTGGTATTGAGGGGCAGTAGAAGAAAGTACAGGCTTTGGGGCCAGCCAAATGTAGTTTCAAATCCTAGATCCTCTACTTCAGGTGTATGTCCTGGGGAAGTTATTCAATTTCAAGCTGCCATTTTCCTTACCTGAAAAATGGGATTAATACCAGATGTCACTTAAAACTGTTAAAAAACAGACACTAAGTGCTAATATTCTTTTTAAAATAGTCATATAGTAAAATTGACTGTTTTGAGTGTACAGTTCTATGAATTTTAACTCATATATAGATTCATATAATCGCTACCACAATCAGGGTACAGAAAATTCTATTACCCCTCAAGAAACTCCTCCTGCTGCCCCTTTATAAGCACACCCTCCTTCCATCACAAAGACTTGTTCTTGAAAAGGGTCTTAGGGTACAAATTATACTTAATTTATATTTCATGCCACCCCAAACTTAGGAAAATTTTTAGCTTTTGATAAAAAAACATATATATGTTAAGAATCACTTTTCTATGTTGTGACAGAAGAGTGTGTGTTGGGGGGACACTACCTAATTTTTTTTCTTCTCTCTTCACCTCTTTCTCAGGAAATACTTACATAATCCTGCACATTGGAAAAGCTAAGCTCCAGAAAGTCTAATTCCAAAACACTTCCTCTGCTTTGAGATTCTTTCTAATGAAATCATGCACTGATATGAAATTTAACAAAACTGTTTTGTACCACATTTAACATCAGCTCCAACCAAGGTTGTAAAATATGCACTTTGTCTGTAAAATCCCTCCATCTTAGGGGGCAATCAGAGTTCTTTAAAAATATCTGCCCTTAGGTTGCTTGCATTCTAATTTAAGAGACAAAACTAAGACAAGCCTTCCTGTCTGTTATGGCTTGAATTGTGTCTCCCGCCCCCACCCCACAAAAAGATGTGGAGTTTTAATCTCTGTACCTCAGAATGTGACCTTATTTGGAGATAGGATCATCACAGAGGCAAGTAAGTTAAATGAGATCATTAGGGTATGACTAGATGTCTTTATAAAAAGGGGAAATGTGGACTCAAGATGTGCACACAGGGGAACTATGTGAAGAGCAAGGCAGAGATCAAGTGATGCAGCAGAAGCTAAGGAATGGCCAAGATTGCCAGCAAACCACCAGAACCTAGAGGAGAGGCATGGAACGTTCTCCCTCGCAGCCCTCTGAGTTGTGACCACCCTGCCAGCACCTTGATCTCAGACTTCTAGCCTCCAGAACTGGGAGACAATATATTTCTGTTGTTTAAGCCACCAGTTTGTGCCGTTTGTGTGGCAGCCCTAGGACCCTAATACACAGTCCTTAATAAAAATGATTTTTATAATAATTTCTTTTTGTATGGGAAGAAAGGACGCCTGGTATTTGATACGTTTGGAGTCTTGGTGCTAATGACTGCTCAGTATATGACGTGGATGTTTCCTTGTGCTGATAACCACCAGGTGTAGAACTCATGACTTTCTTGACTCTTTTAGAAAGTGATTTTCATCCTTATTGTCGATATCTCCTGTCTTCCTTCTTTCTCTCAACTTCCTCTCACTCCCTTTCTCTTCCCGACTCTTTTTTTCTCTCTCCTGAGTGCCTAATCTGCTGTCCCCCAAAGCCTGCTTCCCTTTTCCCCTTTGGCTATTCTCAGATGTCTTATCACTCATGGCTGCACGGAGGAGATGTGAGTTGAATGATATTGACCTTCATCGAGTCCTCTCCCTTGACAGGAGGAGATTAATGATGGATAGATAGGTGGTGAGGGGTGACTGCTTCTTAAGCTGTTACATTTTGGTAATCCCATCAGATGCCAGCTAGAATTCTAGACAAGACTCTACTTTGGGGTTTTAAAAAATGTAGTATTTATGGGGCCGTCCAGTGGCGCAGTGGTTTAGTCCACGCTTGGCAGCCTGGGGTTCGCAGGTTCGGATCCCCGGCGCCTGCCGAGGCACTGCTCGTCAGCCACGCCGTGGCGGCGTCCCATATAAAGTAGAGGAAGATGGGCACAGATGTTAGCCCAGGGCCAGTCTTCCTCAGCAAAAAAAGAGGAGGATAGGCAACGGATGTTAGCTCAGGGCTGGTCTTCCTCACACACACACAAAAAAGTAGTATTTGGGGGCCGGCTGCGTGGCATAATGGTTAAGTTTGCGCTCTCTGCTTTGGCAGCCTGGGGTTTGCAGGTTTGGGTCCCGGGCACAGACCTACACACTGCTTATCAAGCCATGCTGTGGTGGCGTCCCATATGTAAAGTAGAGGAAAATGGGCACGGATGTTAGCCCAGGGCCAGTCTTCCTCAGCCAAAAGAGGAGGATTAGCAACAGATGTTAGCTCAGGGCTAATCTTCCTCACCAAAAAAAAGTAATATATGAAGACCCAAATTCATAGGGCATCTTTGGGTAATCTTTACATAATCCACTTAAAAATTTTTTGATCCCACTGGGATCTCCAGAGTTTGTTGATACTTAGCCCAGTTTCCTTGCTGCATAATCATTTTGGAGTTCAAGTATTTGAACATAGCTGGAGAAAAACAACCACAACCACACTGAATGGTTTCTCCTTAAACATACATCACATCTGTCAAGTGTTCCCTGAGAGCTGTGAAGTGATCCTACTATACCACCCTCGTCAGTTTACTTTCTCACTCTCTGGGGTGACAGTTTCTTGCCTTGCCTCTCCTTTCATGCCCAGCAACCTTCCCATGTTCCCTGTCAGCTGATGTCTTTGTTTCTTATTTTACTGAGTAAAAGGAAGGAGTAGGAAGAGAACTTTCTCATCTTCCCTCCACTACGTTTACTCACTTGCTTGTATCCATACCCATATACCTTCTTCACCTTGCCTGTTACGACAGGTGACCATCCCTGCTCCTGGCCACTTATTCACGGGACACCATCTACCGTCATCTACTCTGAAGCCCTTCGTTCTTACGGTGACTGCTCCCCCACCTCTCATGCTTCACCAGCTTTCCCTCCTCTTGATCATTCCCATTAGCGTCTCATCAGACAGTAATATCTCCTTTCTTAAAACAAATAACCAAGACATGTTTTTTACCTTCAGTCACTCTGGCTTAGCACCCCCCCCCACCCCATTTATAGTAAAGTTCCTTGAAGATGTTGTTTATCCTCCATATTTACTTCCTTGCTTCCCATTCTTTCTTTGACTCTCTTTCAGTCAGACTTTGTCCCATTTCTCCAGAGCTGCTTATGTCTTGGTCTTCAGTGATGGCCATGTGGTCAGTGGTCAGTTCTCAGTCCTCCTCCCACTTGACCCCACTGTTGTTCCCTCCGTCCTTCTGGAAACCTTGCCTTCTGCTGGCTTCCTGTGTCTTCGCTACTTTTGGGACATCATATGCCCAGTTGTCTTCTTACCTCACCAGATGCTCCGCTCAGTCACCTTCGCTGTGTGTGCGTCCTCATCCCAGCATCTAAGTGTCACCACTAGGGATGGGTCCGTCCTCAGACTTCTTTCCTCTCTCTAGGAGGGATTGGTGAACTTCCTGTAAAGGGCCAGGTACTAAATCTTTTAGGCTTTGTGGGCCATACTGTCTATTGCAGCTATTCAACTCTGCTGTTAGCACGAAAGCAGCCACTGACATTATATAGATGAGTGAGTGTGGCTGTGTTCCAGGTAAACTATTGATAGACTCTAATGTTGTAATTTCATGTAGTTTCTATGTGTTGAGAAATATTTTTAGTTTTTTAACCATTTCAAAAATGTAAAAACCATTATTAGCTCACAGGTCATACAAAAACAGGCGGTGGCCTATAGCCATAGTTTGCTGGTATCTGTTGTACATCATGAAGCTATGTCAACCAATCCGTGGTCTTCATATACCACACATATATGGATGAATGAAAAGTTTATACTTCCAGCTCCAACTGTCCCTTGAATTTCAGCCTAACATATTCAGCTTCCTATTTTATGTCTCCACTAGAATATCTAATGGGCATCTCATGTCCAAAATAGAACTCTTGATTTTTTTTTTTTTCCCTTTCAAAGCTACTTCTCTCCCTGCTGAGTGAATTTAACCTCCGTAAAAGTATGAGGGTAGTGTAGCCAGTCCAGATTTAGAACTGTGGTGTGCTGGAGAGGAGGGATGGCGACTCTGGAATCAGACCTGGGTTCACATCTCAACATTCTGTTCCTTGCTAGCTCTGTGACCTTGGGAAGGTTACCTGACCACTCCCACCCTCTAAATATGAACAATACCTACTCTCAAGGGATGTGAAGATGATGAATAATGTACCTGACAAATAATGGGTAGATCATTAACAGAAGCCATAGTAAAAAGCCCTCTATATGTAGATATCGAATGAAGGAGAAATTTTTTATAGTCTGTTTACATGATGGAATAAAGATACCTTACCAAACCAGAGTATAAGTTAAAACATTAAGGAATACGGAAGGATGCTCAGGTGGGTAACAGTCTGTCAGGTTCCAGCTTCTGCAGGGAGGGTAAATCTGTAAACTGGACTTCTCAGGAATCTCTTGCCAGTTTAGCACTGTTCAAGGGTGTTTACAGGTTGAATTTTGTCCCCCCTCAAATTCATACGTTGGGGTCCTAAGTCCTGTTGCCTCAGAATGTGACCTTATTTGGAGACAGTCTTTACAGAGGTAATCAAGTTCAAATGAATTCATTAGATGGGCCCTAATCCAATATGGCTGGTGTCCTCATTAAAAGGGGAAATTTGGAGACAGACAAGCACACAGGGAGAACATGGCCATCTACAAGCCAAGGAGAGAGGCCTGAGACAGAGTCTCCCTCGCAGCCCTCGGAAGGAACGAACTCTGCCAACATGTTGATTTTGGACTTCCAGCTTCTAGAACTGTGAGACAATACATTTCTTGTTGTTTAAGCCACTCAATTTGTGGTACTTTGTACCCTAGGACACTAATATAGAAGGGGTCAGGAGGACTTCTCTGTGTGTCTGTGTGTGTGTGTAACACTTGTAACATCCCCTAGAGCTGGTGTTATATAGAATATACTTTGAGGAATGCCGATAGAGAAATCTTGCTTTCATTCATTGTATTGTTCTTTTGACTCAGAATGCTTTATCAGTTATGGATATCTCACTTTTTAAATTTCTATTTCGGTCTGATCCATGAGCATAATTTTTTTTAGTTTTATTGAAGTACAACTGACATACAATAAACTGCACATATTTTAGGTGTATAGTTTGATTAGTTTTGACATATGTGTATACCTGTGAGACCATCATCACAATCAAGATAATAACGCATTCATCACCCTGAAAGGCATAAGCATTTTAAATATAGTTGTAATCATAGTATTATGCAATCATTTTAAGTAGCATAGACCTGTATAGCTCTTAGGTCCTCATAAAATAAATAACTCAATATCCAACCCTTCTTAGCCTCCAAAACTGGATGGGCATAGAATTTTCTTATATAACAAAGAGTATAAAAAGAGGTGTAAAAAAGAGTACTTTGATATATATATTTAGATGACACGGGGACATCTGAATCTGTTTCCTTTGCTATAAAAAAGCTAAATCTATTTCATAGAGCTGTTGTAAGAATTAAATAAGATAATGTGTGTAAAAGTGCATAACAATGCCTAGCATATAGTAAGCACTTCCAAACAATTTCCTTCATTCCTTTGCTGGTTCCTGAACCACTCCCTGGCCCCCTCCCAGTCTGAGTTCAGATATTAGATGGCTGGCTGTTGCTCTGGGTTGGGTCAAGCGTTGTCAGGCTTGGAGGCAGGGAAATGGCCCAGGTCAGTAAACATCGGTCATTGTTTTACAGCATTTTGTTTGGTGCAGCTCAGGTCTTGAATCATCTTGGTTTTTCCCAATCTGTTTAGAAAATGTTATACCAAAAGTTGGTGTTTGTGGATTATTGACAGCAATGTGTATGTGTCCACAAGTGGGGCAGATTGGCAGATGGAACTTGCCTAACTGTAGAGGAAAACTTGGTTTAGGTTTTAGGTACTTTGAAAATTAGTTTGTAAAAGTCATTTTTTGTTAGGTTAACAGTTAAAAGTCATTTATATCTATTGAATTCACAAAACAGAAGACTGATTAATTTCGAACTCATTTTTATTTATAATTATTCTTAGAATTAATTTCATTATTTTAATTCATTTCACTTGGCCATTGTCTGTACTCTTGTTTTTAATTTTATATACTTACTACTTATATATTATATAAACACTACTTGATGTATAAATATAATGTATAAACATATATATGTTTTTATTTATAATTACCTATATATTATCAAATGTAGTTGAGTTGACTAGACCATTTGTGGCTGCATAAGAGGAAGAAGAAAATACCTAAGCCCAGAAAGTTCACGTGTTTATTTCAGGGCAGAAAAAGTTGGCATATTTTGGTTTGGAAGCTATTTCATTAAGGAGTCAGACCTGAAAAGAATATAAATTAGAAGCAAACCTGTCCTGTGTTAGTTAACCAATGAAAGTTGGATTGACTGCTTAATAGTTAAACAGTGGGGCCACATCTGGAATTTATTAATCTTTCATGAACTTTCTGTTTAAACTTTTATTGCCTTGAATTGATAGGGTTTTTTTTTCTCCTTTGTTTAATGGGCTGAATTTGGTTTTGGCTTTTTAAGATTTTTCTTTAGAATTTGGCAGCGCTTTCCAAAATGTTTCATTCTGCACTGCCTCCAAAACAAAATTATAAACAGGTTGACTTTGTTTTTGACATATTATGAAATAGTGTTTTTTCTTTTCTGACTTGTAAAAGTGTCTGTTTTGAGTAAGTTTTAATGTTGGGCCCTGAAAGATAAGGACTTGAGTATACTTATTTCTCTTTATCACGTGGAGAATCATACTGGCTATTAAGAAAGTGTATAAACGAAACTCTGTGGCTGCACGGTTTCCTGTATGCAGTAATAAACGAATGAGTGGCCATCGTAGGGAATCTGGCCCATAGGGTTGAAACTTGATGGACACCATCCATTAACTCTTCAGGTTATCAGACATCCTGGGGCATGTGCTAAGTGCCGTGGTGATGCTCGGTGCTAGGAATGCAAAGATGAATAGGCTAGGAATATAAGGCCAGTTTTGTTTTTTAAAGTGTTAGTATTTTTAATACTGAAATATCAGACCTTGCAAGTAAAATAATATTAAGCTGATTATGCAGTTTTAAGTCTTTGAATTATTGTCTTTGATATAAATTATGTTCTAGGTTTTCCACCAATGGATCCCAAAGCCTTACCTAATACACTTGGCAATGGTCATGCCCTCTTTTCTGTGGTCTGAGGCAATTCCAGCAGGAAATAGATACACACTACCTATTTCTTAGCTTCCTTTTCTCCTTGCCCTCCTGTTGCTTTCTCTCCTGTGATCTCCAAATCAAGGGAAGATGAAGCAGCTCTTCATGAGAAGGTTCAGGTGACTTCTAGGCTAGAGCTGTTTCTGTGCCAGGCTATGCAGATCACGACTGCCCGGGCACCATGAAAAGAATTATGTGAGCCTGGGCAGGTCTGTCCGGCAGTGTCCTTGCCTGACCCCACCTGACCAGTCTTCTCTGTGCCCTACCCAGCTCTCTTGGCTGCTGATGCAAAAAAGAGCTCGAGATATAAAAGGAGAGTTAGTTTTCCAAATATGGGCCCAAAATCTTACTTTCAGAGCTGTGCACATGAGTAGTATGTGGGGAATCCCTCATCTCAGCAGAATTGGTAAAGGCTGCTCTCTCAATATCTGAACAGGCAAACTCCCAGACCATGCAGCTCACGAAGCTTGCAAGTGATGAAGATTATTTGGCATTGTAAGCGATCCGGCATATTTTTATTTTGTCTTTTCAAATCTTTTGTGGCCAGCATTCTCTGACTCCCCTCAAGTCACCTTGACAGTAACTTGCTTCAGATGCAGATAGTGGCAGAAAGCATAATGAATGGTCTTCTCAATTGTCCAGGTGTTTGGTTTACACGTGAAGGTGGTGTGGCATTAGTAAGGTTCAGTTTTCTTATCCAGGTGACCCTGACTGAGCACCCCCTGCATGCAAGCCACGTTCCTCTCTGCTTTCATGTGGGTTCTTGTGAGGTTATCATCGTAGCTCTGGGTTAAGGCAACTCCTAGAAACTTTGGGAACTTCAGCCTAGTTGGGGTTTACCTCTTCAGGATATTACTCCTGAAGAGGGAGTGGTGGATGATGTCCAGTCAAGGAAGAACACTTAGAACACTCAGCAAGTTCATGAATCAGGGTTACAGAATCTGTAGAATATAGAGAATTCTAGAATAAAAAATTCCATGTTTATCTTCATTGTGAAGGATGTTAGTGTGCTAAATTAGGATTTAATGGCTCCTTTTCCTGTGTTTCTGAAGGTACTTGGTAAGGACCTCTAATCCTTCTCTGTAACCTGTACTGTTCTTCTTCACGTCTGGGTCTCACCACTGAGCTCCTGGGGTCGGAGGCCATGTCTTACTCATCTTTGTTCTCCCAGGTACTAGTGCAGTGTTTGGGTTGCCAGGTAAAAAACAGGATGTTCAGCTAAATTTGAGTTTCAGATAAACAACTAAGTTTTATCTAAGTATGTCTCATATGTACATATATTGTTAAGTTTGAATTTTAGATAAGCAATGAATAATTTTTTAGTATAAATATGTCCCATGCAATATTCGGATTTAATTGGTAATCCTGTATTTTTATTTGCTAAATCTGGCAACCCTATATTATGTCCATTACTTAGAAACATATTTTTTTGAACCAAAATAGGTATAATTCTATAATGTGACCACAACTAAGGCAAATCAAGGTGTTCGCTGGACTTGTTCTCGTCTGTGAAATGTAGGATGGGAACTGCAAACAGGAGTAATTACTCTCCTTCAACTGTAGTTTTAGTGAAGATGGACCATTTCACTTACAACGAGATAGCCTTGACAATGGAAATTTGTGTCAAGGACCTGAATTAATGGGTTTCCTAGTGCTTCTTGTCTTCTATGAGCCAGGGACTCCTAATCCAAGAGTTTTATGTTAATTAGCAGCCATTTTGGGAGATTATGTGTATTACCTAATAAAATGGTTGTCTGGGATTATGGAACTGTGGTTGAGTCAGGTACTGGCCCCCTTCTCCCTTCCCGCTCTTTCTGTTCCTCTCAGTACAGCTCTCCTGTGCTCCCCTTCCTTCCTGAAAGGTGGGCAGGGGCAGGTAGGACAGGGGGCTGTCATCTGTTGAGTTAGGCGGAAGTAGCTTCAGAGCAAGCTATGATGACGTGGAGTATTATGTCTTTGTTTATTTGTGGGATGTGTGAGTGTGTATGTGTGAGTCGGTGTATATACACAGTGTAACTAAATAAGCATGAGTGGATGGTAAATCTCCATTTTTATGGTAGGAGAAGGTGGAGCAGGCAGGGGTGAAGTCAGGAACTTGAGGGCAGAGACACAGGCTGGGTCAGGCAGTTGCTGCTGCTAAGAATAGAATCAGGACCTCCCACCTCCTTTGGATTATAGTGGGTTTTTTTAGGCCCTCTTCCCATCCACAAAGTAAGACTCTGAAATAGGTCTGGGTGTAAATGTTTTTATGGAAATGTAAACAGTTCTGACCTTAAGTATTTGGAAGTGAGGACTCGTGCCCCTTCTCCCACAATGTAAATTTGACTCATTAGGGCTAAAAACAAGAAACAGTTTAACAGACTTTGTTCTGATGTCAGCCAAATTAGAGCTCTGCATGGTGGGGTGTGCCCTGTTGGCTGTACCCTATTAGGGAAAGCAAAAATAGAAAGCTTTTTCTCTAGACTTGAGAACCAAATCAATGTACGGTTATTAAAAGCATCAGTGGCAAATGGCCACAGAAGTCAGAACCTCAGCTTTAATGAAGGGCGATGGTGTCCTGAGAACACAGAATTTGCAAAGAGACAAAATGATCCTGTTGGTTTTGAAGCCATTGAAACCAGCAGATGATAGATACGAGACCTTGTGTGGTAGCTTTTCCTAGTCATGCTAAGGACACGGGTAACACGCCAGGCACTCCTGACACCGCAGCTCCCTGGAGGAAAGTATGGGGGTGCTGGTGTGGGGGTGGCTCCATGCGCTGGAGCCGGCCCTCCTTGGAGGAAGCTGGTGTCCCACCCCCCACTCCCTGCCCCTCTAAACTGTGCTCTGCAGAGGTGTTTCTGAGGAGCGTTCGGTCCTTGGCAGGAATGTACTTGGTGACCCGGAATTTACACTGAAGCTTCAGCTGTGCCCAGAGAAATGATTTTCTCCCTGTCCCTGAGGACTTACTGAGGATGGAGGACATGATGATTGTTCTTGAAGTCTCACATGCCAGAAAACCTTTGTTTTATGAGAGGCATTGCTACTTCCCATTTTCTATAAGGTTTAACATTACTGCTAGTGTTTTGCTCAGATTAACTTCCTGTATTTGTTTTTATTCTAAGTGCATTCTTTGGTTAATGTGTTACTCAGTGAATGGAAAGAGAAAAATAAGGCAAGAGGAAGGGGTGTAATATTAAAGAATAGAGTCTCATTTCCAGGTCTGTTTTGCAACAGTAGAAAAGTACTTTAGATGTTCTATTCCCTGGTTGTTGAACAACGCATTAAAACTCCATTTTATACCATGACATGATACGATGAATTTGGTTAAACTGCCAAATGAATTAGTTGTCTTGTTTGGATAGTAACTCTGCGTAGAGTTTGCGGAGGCTGTTTTGTAGAGTCCAGACTGCACTTTAGGAGTGTTCCCCACACTTATTCATGCCTTTGTGGAGTAGGCATGCCTTTGTTTACTGACTGTTATCACTTCCGCATGAGGCCCAGTGTCCCCCTCCCTCGCCACTGTAGTACTCATTTAAATGACAGAAACTTCGCAAATATTAAGCACTGGAAGAATACTAAAGAGCAATATGTGGGCTCAGACAACAAAGTCTAGTTCCTGTTAATCAGACACCCAAGATGAAATCACAGCACAAATGAGAAGTGCAGATTCTTCTTGGTAGAATGGGACATCCTGAAAACAACCAAAGCTTCATAAAAAGGGAAAGCAAACTTTGTACTTTTAATTTTCTGTAATTCATCTAGCTCTGGAATTTTCTCCTAAGCCCTTGAGGGAAACTTATATACATAACTCTAGGTAAGTTTCCTAGATGATGAAGTAGAAGAGGTTTTCTCTAAGGAAAAGCTGATCGGCTGTAGGTGATTAGTTCCAAAGGTCGTGAAAACCGTTGATGGAACTCATGGGGTGTGTGTGGCACCCGCTGGAGGAGGGAGTGGCTGGTTTGGAGACAGAGGGGGAAAGAGGAGAGTGCTGATGGGATTACATGAGTGGTGAAGGGTTAGGTGGGTTGGTGTGTAGTGTGGTGGCCTGGAAATTCAAGGTCTTCTGAAATTACTTCTACTAATAAACTCTGTGACTTTGGACATCTCAACTCTCTGGTCCTTTCTCCTAATCTTTAAAATGAGAGGCTGGATTAAGTGATCTCTAAAGTCTCTTCCAGTTTAAAAATTCTGCTGTCGTTTGGAAATACACTATTAGGAAAATATCAGCGTTGGCAGTCTACCTCTCTAATACGGGAAGTATTTTCAGGTTGGGTATCAGCGAGAGTTACTATTGCTATTAACATTCTATAAAAAGTGAGAAATTATTAGTATGTATTGTCACACTCATATTAAACTATTTGTGTTTCATTTAATGAAAGAGAATTTTAAGTGACTGTTAATATTTACCAAGGGGTGTAGATGAGAGTTAATAGTTTATAAGTGCTAACTTGTTTAATAGCTGGCAGTTGCCACTGGATTTAAAAGTTTACAATCTGATTTTTTAGTTTTGGTAGCCTCGAAACTAGTCAAGAATAGATGATTCATGTAAAATGATCTTCATTAGAACAGGCATAGTATTAGTTATCAGTGTTGTTCAAGGTACAGATTTCAAACTGTCTGTTAGGTTTAAGTAATTCAATTTCTTTTGCTTTTCTAAAAGTTTCTACCCTCCTGAGAAAGTCTGGTGGCTTCTTCAGAGACCTGGCTGCTTTCTGTCTCTGGGTATTTAAGGAAAGTACATTTTCTCAAAATGGAATTTTCCCTGGGTCACACCAGGCAATCAGGGCTTTGGCCAAAAACTATCTCCCAGGGTTTGGTTCCCTTGAGAGAAGGGGAAAGGAGATAACTTTTGGGCTTGCTAGAAAGTAAAGCTTATCTACCCCTACCTGTCTGCAGTTTAGAGAAAGGAATAGTTGATTTATACAAAAGCATACTTCTGTTGACTACAATAAAGCAGCCACTTAGGCTGCTCATTTTATGTCCAGGAGACACAGATGCATTTTCAACCCCCCGGGGGCTCTTTTGGTGCCAAACTTGGACTGAATTCTGAGAGAACCGTGAAGGTATAAATGTGCAACTGGGTAAATATTTTTATAATAACTCCACATTCTTCTTACTGAAATAGATATATAAAATATTGCTAAATAGTAATATGTATTACTATTTTTATATTACTGTATCATTATAGTAATAAATATCACTGACATAGAATATAAAAATAAATCTGTATGTATATATATCTACATATACACACATACATATGTGGGTGGATGAAGGATTAAAAGTCAGTGAACTGTTACCTTTCAGAGTTAATTGTTTCAGAGTGCTGTCCTTTCGGCTATGTACCTTTACCATGATGTTTGGGGAAAAATGGTAAATTCAATCAGTTAGCAATTTAAGAGAAAAGAAAATATAATGGTGGTTTGAAATCAGAAGTAAATCTCCCTGTCACTTTCAGGAAAAAAAGAAAAAGATTGCTTGATTAAATATCTGTTTTTCCAAACCAGTTCTGCGTGTGGAGCCCACATTGCACTAAAAGTGGATTCTGTGGATTCTGTTTGCTAAAAGTGGTTCTGTGGGCATTTAGTTCTGTGTTAAGTAGCTTGTGGGCTGTGGCTTGCTACAGTAGTCTGCATTTTTCATTTGTTTGCTTTAAAAAAAAAAAGTCCTAATGTAGGGACAAAAAGCTTTCTCAGTTCTCTGTTGAATATTTCACTTATTGTTTAAAAATAGTTCTCCAGCTCTGTTATTAGTCAGAGAGCTTATCTTCATCTCATGAAGCATTTTATAGTTTTAGGTTTAATGATGAGGGGGCTTGACTTCCCAGGAATTCCATTTGCTCTTATGTTTGTGTCCCTTTATGTTAATGGCCCTCACTTTTAGTCCTTTGCTTGAGATGGAAAAGGAAATGAAATCGGGTGAATTTTTTTCGTTTTGAAGCCCGGCTGGCTCTTTATGTAATGGAGAGTAGAGTCCCTCCTTCAGAATGACTAACACGTGTTCAGCGGTGTGTAAATTGGGGTCATAATCCTTTCTTTGAGGAATAGAAGGAGTGCTGTTATGATAAATGTGCTCGGAATGATTAAAGGTAAGACTACAGCAGGGCACAAGTGGCCATTTTAAGCCTTTTGGTGTCAGGTGGGACACCCTCTGCGTCCAGCTAACAGGGACTGAGGAGAAAGGGATTATCCAGTGCCACCCTGCCGTCAGTATGTAAAACAGTCATCTGCCCCGGTGGATTTCTGAGCAATCCAGTTATATTGGGGTCTAGGTTATGCTTTGTCTTTTCTCACCTTTGATCATAGGTTGGGGGAAAGTATCCCCAAATCAGAAGAGATATTTGTGTACTGCTTTATATCTTACCTGTTTGCACCATACTAAATATACTTCCCTCTCAACGTCTACAGATTTTTTCTTAAGCACTAATGTGGTGGGAAATTGATGTTATTCAGCTGTATGGGCTGTACCAAGTATTGGTTATACTAAGCAGGCTATGCCATCAAAGAAGGATTTGACTTTAGACGCCTGCTCTTTGAAGTGGTTGGGGTTGGAAATATTCCCTTCACCATTTATGATATGGCAAAATTTTAGTCAGTACACGTTTTCTGAAGATCTAGAATGTGCACGGAATTTACTGTAAAATTGGTTTATACATATGCAACGAGGTGTCTTCATTCAGGTTGTTAATATATGACAATTTTAAATATAGGTTGTTCCTATTTCTTAGCATATAACCACTAGCTGTCTTATTAATAATGAATTTCTATTCTATTTCATATTTTCTTTCTAGAATTTAAGTAAATTCTAGATACTTCTGAGAGTCTTCATTTTTCAAGACATTTCTAATGAGTTTATTGGAAACAAAAAACCAAAACCTTGTGGCTTTCCCTTCCAGGGACAATAAAATATGTTTATTGTCAATGTGTAAAAGTAGAAAGAAGAGGGGCCAGCCCAGTGGCATTAGCAGTTAAGTTCGCATGCTCCACTCTGGCAGCCTGGGTTTGTGGGTTTGGATCCTGGGTGTGGACCTATACCACTCATCAAGCCATGATGTGGCAGTGTCCCATATACAACATAGAGGAAGATTGGCACACATGTTTTCTCAGGGCCATTCTTCCTCACCAAAAAAAAAAAAGTAGAAAGAAGAAAATAAGAATCGCTTGTAATCTCACCAACTCTGTAAGAGTTGGAAAGCCAATGGAAATTTTTGAGCTCCAAAAATTTTAAATTAAATATTTTTAAAAGACTCTAGAGGGTGTGTGGTGAATAGGCAAGGGAGAGGTAGGACTGGGTGAGGGTGAGGGTGAGGTAGGACTGTTGCAGTAGTCTAGGCAAGAAGTGATGATACTTTGGACTGCATACTAGCAGTGGAGCTGGTGAGAAGTAGTCATATTCTAGATCTGTTTGGAAGAGAGAGCTAGAGGGTTGATGGATTTGTGCTGGGTTATAAGAGAAAGAAATAAGTAAAGAATGACACAAAGGTTTTTGGCCTGTGCAAACAGAATGAAGGAGTGGCCTTTTGTTGAGCTGGGAAAGATAAGGGAGAGGAGATTTTGAGAGGAAAATCAAAAGTTGCCTATGGGAACTGTTTAGTTTTTTATTATGGTAGTTATTAAAAGCTATAATTGTCTCATTCCATCTTCCTCATGCTTTTCCATCAGGATAAATGTGCTTTTATTAATAAATCTCAAGACAACACTAAGCTTAAGATATGGAAACATTAAGTCAAGAAAAGGAAAATTCAGAATAAAGACCAAAAAAGCCTGGTTAGGAAAAAGCATTCCAGGAGCATGTTATGGGCCAGCAAGAGGGTCTTATAAAAGGCAATTTAATTAAACTGTAGCCTTCTAATTGAGAACCTTTTTCCTAACAGCCTCACAGATGCCATGTGAGATCTTCTGTTCCCGCATCTGGCTGTAACTGGGTGTGCACCCAGGTTGGACTTTGCCACCTGCCATGCTGTGTGATGGGGCTAATATGGATCTTCTGGTGTCTCATAGACAGATCAGTTATAATCTTGCCAATACTGGGATTTACTGTGAAAGTAGCCTTTTCTTTCTTTTTTTATGGAACTATTTTTGACTTTTATATGAACTAACCTGGAAAACTCCATTGTTTGTTCAGCTGAGGAAAAAATGGCAATTGAAACAGAATTAAAAAAAAAATCCACCTTATTTTCTTTACATACAGATGAAAGCAGGCCAGTTTAAATCTCTGTCCCTAGCTTTAAGGGGGAAAAAAAAACCCCTCTGCATTCAAAATACTGAGGGAGGTTACAAGCTTAGTCCATTGTGAATGTCCTGATAGTTCTCCTCTTGTTCTAAATGAATTCTTTTTTCCGTCCTTCTTCATCTTTTGTTATTGTTGTTCATAATTTCACCCAAGAGTTGCTTTGTTATGCCGACAGTATTTGGGCCTTCTTTTAAAAATAAAGCAACAACCCAGGTAACCAGCTGTAGAACTTAAATTTGCTTATTTAGCAGTGTTTATGGAGCTCCCCTGTGTGCCAGGCACCGTTTGAGGGGCTGGGGATGCTGCAGTGACAGGCAACACCCCTGCTGTCCAGGAGTTGAAAATCTAGTTGGGTGTGTATGTGGGGTGGTGGTCAGTAATCCAGCATGCAAATATATGATTTTAGCTTCGAGTAAGTATAAGGAGAGTTGGGGCGTAGGGAGCGATGGACAGTGCATGGGATTTTCTGAGAAAGAGGCATCTGAATCCAAGATCTGACCTTGCACCAGCCTCCTGATTTATGACCAAGAAAGTGGATGGATGCCGGCCCTGCCTTTGCAGAATTATAGCATCTTAATTGTGTAGTTTTAGATCTTTTCAGATAAGAAGCTGGTGTAAGAGTCATGCTAATTTTAAACAAGGACAGGAGTGATGTATGTGCCCGGGCATATTTTATTTGTATTTTTGTAGAGAAACCCCATTAAGTGTGAATAGAATCATATTTTGAAGAAGGCTGTACTGTTTCCTAAAGTGAACAAGTAATAGATTTGAAGCCTGTATCTGATGAGAACATTTGTGTGTTATTTTCCCCATTTTTAAAAGAAGTAATACAACTGAGACAGTGTTGGAACTTAGAGTCGTATCATTTTTGGAGTCAAAATGGAGGAACCTTTGGAAACTCTCTAGTCTGATTTCTCTTATTTGTTTGAATGACAAAGGTGAGACTGACAGACTCTTCCCTGGGTTTCTGTGCCAGTGAGAAGAAGGGCTGACACTGCAGTCCAGAGTTCTTTTCCTCTCCATCTGTCAGGCTTTTCCAGATGATTAGAATCTGTGTCTCCATGTCTTTCAGCATGACATCCTTGCAGTTAGAGTCCCAGAGAAGAGCACATTTTTAATCGTATTAAATTGATCCTACGAACATTTATAAAATGGTTTCTGCTATTTATATTTTGTCCTGTTTAAGCAAGTAATTCTGCCACAGATAATGATAAAATAGAGAGGTAATTCTTCGGTTTCCAGCTTTCCATTTTTGGTTTGTTATCACTGACCTCAGTGTAAAAGCTAAATTTAAGAGAAATGCTAGTCTTTCATTTATAGCTTATAAGATATGGATGAATTTTCTGGTGTTTATGGGGAGGGGGCACAAGGTAAAGTACGGGGTGAAGAATCATCTTGTTGAACCACCTCTCCCCTGCGTTCCTCGTCCATCCTGTACCTGTCCACTTCTCTCTTTTTCTTTCTCTCTCTCACATGGACCACCCCCACCCCCTTTCTCCCTCACATTGTTACATGCAAACCAGATGCCTACTTTCTGGTTTTCATATTGGTTCAAACCATGCTAATTTGCAAATCAAAATTGTCAAAATACAAGAGAGAAATGGACAGAGAATATGGAATGTCATGAGCATCCATATGTCCTGAAGCGTGGTTGGGAAGAAATTCAGGGCAGCATCCTGGGGTTTCTTTGAGATGGTGCATGTGGTGACCAGGATTAAAGCAGTGCTTCTCAAACTTGAACGTGCACACAGTCACCTGGGCATCTTGTTTAAAAGGATGATACTGATCCAGGAGGTCTGGGGCGAGGCCTGAGCTTCTGCATTCCTCCCAAGCGCTGCTGGTCCAGACCACGCTTGTTAGCAAGGCCGTAAGAGATGGACTTCTAGTGGGATTTACATGTGTCTCCCAAGGCATTTTGAAGCTGAATGATTTACTGTGTGCTGAGAAAATGTTAGCATCGAAAAATTAGATCTCTGAAATGACAGTCTCTCAAAACGTATGGAGGGGTGGGTAGTGCTCTTCTGAGGCTTCTCTTTAAAACCTATGTCAGGCAGTCCAGTTACTTAGATCAGGTTATTAAAAAGGAAAAGTGTATTTACACCAACCTCTCACATTGCTTTGTGCTTCACTTCATTCTTTCACTGTAGAATCAGGCCCCGATTATTTTTAACTGCATGCCTTGCTGAGACCAAGGAGGGGTTTCTATTCCCAGTACTGATGCAGAACACATAACCCCTTTCTTTAAAGTCAGAAAATCTTACGTAGAGCTGCCAAAATAGGATGGTGTATTTCCCAAAATTGTGGAGCAATATAAGGGGTGACATATTCTGGGTTTAGAGTGGTAGGATCGAGGCGTTTGGACTAGTCAACACACAGAGAATACAGGGTGGTAATGGTGATGCAGTTGGGGTCAGGGTGACTTCATGGAGCAGTGCAGAAAGGGGGTCGGGGGCTTCTTACTCCTCTTCAGTCTCTCTTAAAGCCCTTTGGGCCTTCGTGTTACCATTTCTAAAATAAGGGTCCTTGACTTGACCATCTGTCAAGGTCATTGCTGGCTCACACTGCCGCTTGTAGTAGGTGTGCTTGCTTGAGTGGAGGCATTAGTGTTTTATGTGTGCTGGGTTCATTCCCACAAAACAACAAAGAAGAAGATCTTCGTACAGTCGGCCATCAGTATTTTTAGCAAATATCCTGAAGGAGATGTAACATGTTTAGTTTGATGATCCTAATTAGGGAGCTTTGCTTTGTAATTGCCCTTCATTTTGTTATCTTTTATTTAGTGTTAAATTAAGACATTTAAGTAAAATATTTAAGTAAAATATTACTACAATTAAGCTTTTTAATATCTGAGTTTACATATAATATTACAGTTTTTATGCCTTGCTTAATATAAACCCAATAAGGAAAATATATCTTGGGATAAGAAGAGGATCATTTTACAAAAGGGTTTGTAATAGATATTTATAAACAGCAAGTTCCTTTAGGACTTTTAAAAGTGTTACCTTTTACACCATTTTTTTAGGAGCACACTTATAACACAAGGCAAGACATAGCACTAAATTAGACTTCCTGGCAGGTGGAAGTGCAGTGAGGAGGGATTTGGGGGGGCGGGGGTTCTAATTACCAGGAGCATCCAACTAATGGCGTGTCCCTAAGGGAATGTTTAAGAAATGATCGTCCGTTAAAAAGGATTGTGCCTTAAAACAGTTGGAGGACACTTTGCTCTCATGACTAGTGTGACGTGTTTGGTGGTGGTGTGACTGGCGATGTCATGGCTGCCCAGTCCTTGAGATTTGGACAGGGCAGTGCAGGTGATACTGAACCATCTTGTTATATCCCTGGAGTCTTCCTGATTGTGGGGGAATTGGGACAGTTGGGCCCTGGATATATGTTTTGATGGTTAATAATCCTTTAAAAACATTGAGTTATGCTAAACAAATATATATGTTCTTTTACCCATCTACTAGAACTAATCATATACTAGAATGCATCCAGACACTAGTGGGGCTCTATCACATCTTTTTTTTTTCCCCTCCAGTTATCGTGCTCATGTTGAGTTGATATCAAAACTATTGAAATACTTATCTGGGACAGGTCAGGTTCAGACATTAAAGCTACTGGATCTTCTGCTGTAATTCTAAATGCATTTAGATATTTATTTCTTAGAAACAGTTGGATTCTACCAAGTGATTGTTGCTCCTTGAGTTTATGTTACAAAGATATCATGAGAATTTTCCATTGGCACATATAATCAATAATGTGTTAAATTGTTTGAGCCAAACTAATAAGAATAAATAATTCTGCCTTTGATTGAAAGAGTCTTGGTGATCTTCATGGTGTGTTCATATGCAGTCATCAGATCTGCACAGCAAGCTTATGAGATGAGGGGCGTGTAGAGAGGTAGGTATAAGAAGACTGAGGTTTAAGGCAAGTTGTTACTTGCCCGAGGTCACTTAGCTCATAATTTGTAGAGTTGAGACCAGAACTAGGATATCTGATTTCTAGTTCGGTGTTCTCTCTGTGATACCTTGTGTGATGGTTAATTTTATGTGCCAACGTGACTGGGCTAAGGGATGCCCAGATATCAGATTAAACATCATTTCTGGGTGTGTCTGTGAGGATGTTTCTGGAAGAGATTAGCATTTGAATTGGTGAACTGAGTCAAGCAGGTGCCTCCCACCCACCCCCCACATTGAGGGTGGGCATCATCCAATCCCTTGAGGGCCTGAATAGAACAAAAAGGCGGAGGAAGGAGGAGTTTGCTCTCTGCCTGACTGCCTAGCTGGGACATCAGTCTTCTGCCTTCTGTGCTCCTGATTCCCAGGGCTTCAGACTTGGACTGGAATCTGTCCCATTGGCCCTTGGCTCCCAGGCCTTTGAACTATACCACCAGCTTTCCTAGGTCTTGTAAATGGCATGTTGTAAACGGCAGATCATGGGAATTCCCAGCTTCTATAATTGTGTGAGTCAATTCCTTATAATAAATCTCATTTTTTATATATATATATATACACACACCCACATATAAAAATATATATGTAAATTTTATATATATATATATATAATTTATTTTTTTTTTTTGCTGAGGAAGATTTGCCCTGAGCTAACATCTGTGCCAATCTTTCTCTGTTTTGTATGTGGGTTGCCACCACAGCATGGCCACCAATGAGTGGTGTAGGTCTGCGCCCGGGAACCGAACCTGGGCCGTCGAAGCGGAGTGCGCTGAACTTAACCACTAGGCCATGGGGCTGGCCCCAATAGTATATTTTATATATATAATCTCTCTCTGTTTTGCTTTCTCCTGTTGGTTCTCTTTCTCTGGAGAACGCTGCCAATACACCATATTAAAGGGACAGTCTGGCTCATTGATGATGATAGCTTTCAAGTGTATCTTAGCACTTTACAGTTGGCCAGGGCTTTTACATAGATATCACATTTTCTTCACAATTTGAGCCATAATGTTATCTTTAAATTACTTATGTTGAATGAGACTTGAGAAGAAACAGCTTTATTTATTTTTCTCTTTCTCAGTTAATTTTTGCATCAAATCTTCTAAACTTAAAATCCTTATTTCTTTTTATTCTCTCTTTTCCCCAGGTTTGATGTTCTTGAAAGGAGAAATTGTAACAGTAATTTGTATCCACAATAGATAGTTCCTATAGGAAATGGGCTTATTGATCTCATAAATTTTAGTGCTCTAGTTTGTCAATATTATTCTCATTTCTTAATAGCATTTGTCTTTGTAAAGTAGCAACTGATAATTCAGTTAAAGTCTCTTTCACATGCGTAAAGTTAAGCATCAAACAAATCCTGTGTCTATCATAATATAATGCATTCCTTTGCTTAATTTGCATTGTATTAGACTATAGAGAGAGATAGTCCTCTAAAATATGAAAATGACTGGTGCTCAGGAAGGGGAAAGAGAAAGCTGGAGATGATATATGGAATTTTGTGTGTGAGATTTGTTAGAAAGGGTAGGGTATGGGGGGAAGAGGAACAGGCTTCCTGCTTTGCTTTTTAAATTTTTTTGATTTGAAAGCCCAGCAAGATAATTAAAAAAAAATTATTGATGTGTAATTTACATAAAATAAAGCACACCATTTTAAACGTGCTGTCTGATGAGTTGAGACGAATTTATAGCCGTGTCTAATCGCCACTGCAGTCAAGACTATAGATCATTACCATCACTCCTAAAAGTTCCTTTCTGCCCCTTCCAGTCCTTTCTCATTCCAGTCTCTGCAACCACTGCTATGCTTTTTGTCACTATAGATTAGATTTGCATTTTCTAGAGTGTCATATCAATGGAACCATAAAGGAGCATCTCTTGTCTGGCCTGTTCACTCCGTGATGTTTGTGAGACTCATCCATGTTATTGCATGTAGTAGTGTCACTAGCACCTATCAGATGAATGTGGTGAGATCCCAGGTTTTTGGTTCACAGACACAAAGAATTTGAGAGCGGACACACAGCGGAAGTTTAGACAGAGGAGGATTTATTAGTAAAGCAAAAGTACACCCCAAGGGGAGGGGCAGGCAGGCTCGAGGTGAGCAACTGTGGTGGTCAGTGTCTTTGGAAAATGGGGGTCCCAGGGCAGGTGAGGGTCTTGGAACATGCACCAGTTGGGGCATTGTCTCCACCTCCACGTTGGGAGGGGGAGATTTTTTCCTTAAATAGGTATCCCCGGAACTGTCATGGTGGTGATCACCCACAAGGGGGGTCAAAACCGCAATGCAATAAGGGTATAATGAGGCTTGGGGCTACTCTCGGTCAGGATCAGGGGGAGTGTTGCAGGCCGGAAGAGCCGCTGCCCGGTAATGAGGACGCTGCGCCTGGTGGAGTGACTTTGCTCCTAGCTCATATCTAGCTTCCTGCCTATCTCAGTAGATTGTCTTCTTTATTGCTAAGTACCTTCCGTTATCTTGACTGTACTATAGTTTGTTTATCCATTCACCTGCTGATAGACATTTAGGTTGTTTTCAATTTTTGTTACTATAAATAGAGTTGTTATGAACATTCATTTGTGTGTTGGACATATGTTTTCATTTTTCTTGAGTAAACGTCTAGGAATGGAATTTCTGGGTCCTACAGAAAGTATATGTTTGCCTGATTATAAGAAACTGTCAACTGTTTTCCAAAGTGGTTACACAATTTTATATATATTTATTCCCACCAGCAATGTATGTGAGTTCTAGCTACATTGGGGTTTTATCTTCTTATTTTTGGCCATTTGGTGGATGTGTGATTTTAATTTGCATTTTCTTGATGACTAGTGACGTTGAGCATCTTTTCATGTGTTTATTGGCTATTCACATGTCTTCTTTTGTGAAATGTCCATTCATACCTTTTGTAGATTTTCTGTTAGGTTGTTTGTGTTCTTATTGTTGAGTTCCAAGAGTTCTTTATTTATTCTGGATGCAAGACCTTTGCTGCATTACTTTTTTTTTTCATTTTTAAAATTGTGGTAAAATATACATAATGTTTATAATTTTAACCATTTTTAAGTGTACATTTCAGTGGTATTAAGTACATTCATATTGTTGTACAGCTATAACCACCATCGATTTCTAGAACTCTTATCTTGCAAAACTGAAACTCTGTGCTCCTAAACAATAACTCTTCTCCACACCCCCACATCCTGTCAACTGCCATTCTACTTTCTGTCACTATGAATTTGACTACTGTAGGTACCTCATATAAGTGGAATCATAGAGTATTTTTCTCCCTTATTTCACTTAGCAATAATGTCCTCAAGGTTCATCCATGTTGTGGCATATGTCAGAATTTCCTTCCTTTTTAAGGCTGAATATTATTCCATTGTATGTATATACCACATTTTGCTTATCCATTCATCTGTCAATGGACACTTGGGTTGCTTTCACATTTTAGCTATTGTAATTAATGCTGCTATAAACATAGATGTACAAATAATTATTTGAGACCCTCTTTTTCATTCTTTTGAGTATATATGCAAAGGTGAAATTGCTGGATCATACAGTAATTCTATTTTTAATTTTGTAAGGAGCCACTATACTGTTTTCCACAGTGGCTGCACCATTTTACATTCCCACCAACAGTGCACAAGGATTCTAAAGGCTCCACATCCTCGCCAACCCTTGTTATTTTCTGATTTTTTGATAATAGCCATTCTGTTGGGTATGAAGTGGTATCTTATTGTGGTTTTGATTTGCATTTCCCTAATGATTATTGCTGTTGACATTTCATTTCAGGTGGTTAATAGCCATTTTTATATCTTCTTTGGAGAAAATCAAGTCCTTTGCTTCATTGCTTTTTAAAATCTTTTGTCTTGAAAGCCTAGCAGGATATCTTATTTGGTCATCTGTTTCAAGAATACATAAAGAGCTTGCCCAACTTAGCAGAGCATTTGTATCATCGTTTAAGAACTGCAATGATAAGAACATCCAGTTGCTGATTACATATTGATAACAGTTCATATTTCAAAATACTAAATGAATATTTGGAGGCACAGCTTAGTTATATTTTGCCAAAGTCACAAGGCCACTATCCCCCCATTGCTGTCTCTAACCCAGTTCAACTTGTATAAAAATACCTAAAAATGTTTTGCATGGAACTGTGCTTCAGTCTCTACATTAGAGGGCTAGAATAAGACTCACACATGTGCAAAGAACCAGTTTAAATAAACAAGATGACTATTACTGTGGAGAAAAAAGAGGAAAGAAGAAAGGTTCGTTTCACTTATAGAAAAATAATGAAATTCAGATTTTCCAGACCCATGTAAGGAGAAGGGGGACAAAAGAAAGCCATCTGCACTTCATTTGTTCTCTCCTGAATTAGCACTGTGCATAAAGACCTTGAGTTCATGGACATGTGGATTGATACATCCAGGAAGTGTTTAAAATGGAAAGCTGGGTACTTTTTCTAAGAAGTTTAGAGCCATTGGTAATTACAACTTGAAACAATCCACTGAAGTAGACTTTTGTGAGTAGGATACAAGCCAGAACCTGACACTACTACCTACATATTATGTTGGAAACAACAGAGTAGCCTGAAATTTGCATTTGTATAATAAAATTTCCTCCTGAGTCACAGCCTGCATGTAATTGTTTAGTTGTGTTTAAAAAGAAATCCTTCATTTAGGTGTTTAGTTTTCTCCTACTTCTTCCTCTCTGTCTTGCATGGTATATGTTGTTTTAGATCAGATACATCGTAGATCAAAGGTCAGCAAACTTTTTCTGGAAAGGGCTAGATAGTAAATATTTTTACCTTTGCAGGTCATAGAGTTTCTCTGGCAACTACCCAACTCTGCCATTGTAGAGTTAGAAAGCAACTTTCCATCTTGGAAAGCAGCTGTGGATAATATGTAAAAGAATGGCCATGGCTATAGTATTTCAATAAAACTTTATTTACAAGAGCAGGCAGTGGGACCTGTTTTACTGATCCCTGTTCTAAATAATTGCCAGGGCCCATGAAAAGTTTGATCTCAACACATGGTTAATGAGAGCTATCTCCGAATGTTGACTCTTCTACCTGGTATTATTGGGGTCCCAAATATTCTTAGAGGGTTAAATTATCTTCTAAAATTTTAATTTGAAACCTTATTCAGTGACTAGAATCATAAGGGAGTAAGAGAGAAAAATCTTCATAAATATTTATAAATGCTAAAAATTAAATTGCTGAAATAAAAATTTGTTCTCATAAAAAGACAATTACGTATGAAATTCATTTCCTTGTGGAAACATCTTCATTGTGAGGAAAATTGGGGAATTAATGGGCAGATGTTTCCCAAGTGTGAGCAGTGTGGCTTTACCAGGCCTCATGAGGGCAGCTGCTGGGATGGCTGTCACACAGTTCTGCTGAGACACTTATCATCTTGGAAAGATGCTCATGGCCCATGAGAGGGAATATTTTTTTAAATGTGTGTTTTTAACTTTTGGGGGTATTTTATTTTAAAATAAAGTTTATTGAGGAATAATTTACATACAGTAGAAATGTACCTATTTTGAGTGTTTAATAAATTCTATGAGTTTTGACATGCAACCACCATCCCAATCAAGATATGGAACTTTTCCATCTTCCTAAAAGGTGCCTCAATCCCCACCTCCCCAAACCCCAACCCTAGATAACAATTGATCTGCTTTCTGTCACTGTAGATTAGGTTTACCTGTTCTAGAATTCATATAAATGGAATCATATAGTATGTACTCTCTTGAGTCTGGCTCAGAGGTTACCAGACTTTCTCAGTTTATAACACCCTTAGAGAATCAATAATTTTTTTTCATGGTGCCATAAGTCAAAAGAAATACCTAACAGTTCCATTAGGTCCAGAGAACTCAGTAGAAGTACTTTGTGTGGTGTCCTATAGATGTTGCTGTGTTTGCATCAAAAATTTAAGATATCCTGGGGTATGCCTGTCAGTTCACTGTAGTGCTCTGGGGTGCAGTTTGGGAACCACAGTTCAGCTTCTTTTACTCAGCATAATGTTTTGAGATTTATTCATGTTGTGACATGTATTACTAGTTTGTTCCTTTTTATTCCTGAGTATTATTCCATTTTAGAAAATAACAGAGTATATTCATTCACTTGATGGAGGACATTTGGATTGTTTCAATTTTTAGTGATTATGAATAAAGCCACTATAAGCATTCATGGGTAAATCTTTGTGTAGGCTTATGTTGTTATTTCTCTATTAGACTTATTGGGTTGTGTGATGAGTCCGTGTCTAACTTTATAGCAATTGACAGACTTTTCCAAAGCGATCATATCGTTACATTCCTCCCAATAATGTATGAAAATTCTAGTTGCTCCAATACTTGATATTGTCAGTTTTTTAAATTTTAGCCATTCTACTGGGTATGTTGTATATCTTAGTATGGTTTTGATTTGCATTTCCCTGGTAACTTATGATGAACATCTTTGTGTGTGCTTATTTGCCTTTTGCGTGTGTGTGGAGTATCTGTTTAAATCTTTTGCCCACTTTTTAATTGAGTTGCTTGTCTTATTATTGAGTTGTAAGAATTTTTTATATATTCTGGATACAAATCTTTTGCCAGGTATATATGTATGACAAAGATTTTCTCCCAATTTATGGCTTGCCTTTTCATTTTCTTAACAGTGACTTTTGAAGATCAATAGTTTAATATTTCAGTGTATCAGTTCTATTTATTTATTTTTTTCTGGTTAGTGCTTTTTTTTGGCTATCTCAATAGTAAGATTTTCACTTAAATTTTCTTCTATAGGTTTATAATTTTGACTTTTACATTTAGGTCTGGGATCTATTTCAAGTTATTTTTTGGTGTATGCCATGAAATAAGGGTTGAGGTTTGGTTTTTCCCATGCAGGTATCCAGTTATTTCAGCACTATCTGTTGAAAAAACTATCTTTTCCCTTTTGAATTAACTAGAATTTTGCCAAAAATCAATTGACCATGGATGTGTTGGTCTATTTCTGAGCTCTGCTCCATCCCATTGATCTATATGTCTATTCACATTACCTTGATTATTGTGGCTTTATAAGTTTTAAAATCAAGTAGTGTTATGGAGAAGGATATATTTTTAAGTTTGGCTTCTTTTATCAACTCTTTTTCTCAAATGCTTTATTCGAATTACTTCTGAAAACTGAAGTAAGCATATTTCTTTTTAGACTTGGCATTTAAGCTGACTTTATAGGCAAGGAAAGCATACTGAGTTTATAGGAGTTTATAGTGACTTTGCTTCAGTGCCAGCTTTGATGACCTTGGGCCTCAGTTTTCTTGTCTGTGAAATGAGAAGGTTGGTCTAGAGGACTCTAGAAGAGTCCCTGCCAATGTCCCATTTAAATCTAATAACCTGTAATTTTAGATGAATCCTAAATGATTTTCTCTTTTACTTGTGCACTATGCTGTGATTCGGGTTTTAAAATAGTCAAGCAAAAATAATACTGAAAACCAAATAGCTTAATGAAAATGGTGGCTGACACTTAATAGTAACTTAGTACACTTTTAGTTGAAATGCTTAAGGAAGATCTTGACGCAGAGCCGGACTCTTTAGTTTATTTTAGGAGCTTTTACAGTCATTCCTTCCTTGGGCCTTTTAGCTTGGCATTTTCCAAAACATAACTCTAAGTATTAACTCTTAGTTAATGGCTCCACAGGCCAGAGGCTGTGGGGCCACCTCTTGTATCAGTGTCCATGGATAAATCTCAGGGTTGGAGAGAATTAGAGGTCAACTAGCCCCCTGATCGTCGAAGTGTGGTCCTTGGAAAAGCAGCGTTGGTATCACCCGGGAACTTATTAGAAATCCAGAACCTCAGGCCGTACCCCAAACCTCCTGAATTAGGTGTGCACACGTATGTGCATTAAAGATTGAGAAGTACTATTCAAGTTGGACAGTGAGAATCTTCTCTATGCCTTCCCCCCTGGCCTCTGGACACCTTTGAGGATAATCCCATTAGAGACGATCTGTTCCATTTTTGTATATTCTATTCAAATTTCTTTTTTATATTGGTCTGGAATATATTTTCCTATACCTTCTAGTTTAATTCACAGTCATCCATTGGTACTGCAATGTGCCAGGCACTGGGAATATAGAGATAGATAAGACACAAGTCTTATTTTTCAAAGAACTCACAGTCTAATACAGAAATAGAAATGTCCATGTGTGGACTACAGTGCAGTGTGATAAACTCAATGAAGATTATGCATAGGGTATTGAGGTAGCACGGAGGAGGGAGTGGTTGATTCTGTCAGGATCAGGGTGTTGGACAAGGTCTCCAGGTGGAGGTGCAGCCAGTTGCACAGGGTGAGTTGGAGTCTGCTAACATGGGGGCCGAGGAGGGGTTCTGGGAGAGAGACAAAGGTGGGGGGCATTTCAGACAGAGAGGGGAGCTTTGCAGAGGCCATGGAGAGAGGACATGTGTTTGGACACTGAGAAGTTATTGCTCATGTTAAAGGGGCAGGGGCTAGAGAAGTGGGCAGAGGCCAGATCACAAAGGGCCCATGCAGTGTCCAAGGAGTTGACTTTAATCCAGGAGGGTGGGGGAGAGAGATTTGCATTTTAGGAAGATAACTGCTAACTGCAAAATGGCAAGTAGACGGGAGGGCAATGAGATGGAGGCAGGGAGCATTGTCGTTGCTGACAGTCTAAAGGAGAGATGACGGAGGACTGAACTAGGGGTGAGCAACTAGAGCTTTGTCCCTGGGGTCATAATGGACCTGCCTCAGAAAGCTAAAGAAACAAATTCTTTCTCCCACATTCTTCACTTTTGTTCGGTAGCTACTTATCAGGAGCCAGTTATTTCCAGAGACTGTGTTTAGCTTGGGGGATATACAGCTAACAAAGGCCTGGGCCTCACTCCTCGCAGGGTTCACTGTCTAGTGGGCGATGGGCATCTCAAGTTGTCCCTTCTTCAGGTGACATTGTTTTCAGTGCCTTTCTCTTTTGCTTTCTTCCTCATGGAAATGATCTAGTCAGTATTCTCCTTAAAAGACAGTGTCCAGAACAGAATTAAGTACTCCAGGGGATGTAGAATACCTGAGCAATAGGGCCCTGGGCTCTTCCCTTCTGTCTCTTGAAGTGGTCTAAGATAACATATAGACCTGCTTCTTGAAGGCAGTCTAAGATCACTTCAATTTTTGACAATTATAAATCAAGCTACTCATGAAATTCCAAAGAAGACTTGACATGTCTATACTTCCATGTTATTTCCCATTCTGCATTTGATGCTTTGATTTCACTGCATCTAACTATACACTCTAATTAATTCCTACTAGACATTATCTTCTTATACATTTCCTGTTGCTCCGGCCTTTTAAGATTTTTTTTTTAATCTCTGATTTCATCCTGTTAATTCATTCTCTTGGTTATAAGCCAGCCAAATGATTTATGAGCTCCCTTGTATATATTCATCAGCATCATTGACTGCGATGTCCATGAGGCTAGGATCTGAGTCCGAGTCCTGTCAAGTGTAGCCTGCTTCATACTCGGCCTCCAGATGTGAAAAAGGTAGCATTTTTAGTCAGTGGGGGAAATAAACTCATCACTAAATGGTGTTTAGGACAACTGGATACCTGTTAGAAAATAAGAAAGCTGGAATCCCTCCTCATTCTTTAAATAAAATAGATAAAAGTAAATTACAGATGGCTTGAAGATTTAAACTTAAATAATGAAATTGTAGATTATTAGCAGAAACATGTTAATTTTAAATATATCTTGGAGTGGAGACAGAAGACTTTTTCCCCCTAAGCATGTCACAAAACATAGAAGCTATAAAGGAAAAGACTAACTTTCCAAGAAGTAAAATTTCATGTGAAAATTAAAATGTTCTGTTTGGCAAAAATCCCATAAATGAAGTCAAATAACAAGTAATGTACTGGGAAGAATATTTATGGCATGTATGTCAGAGGGTGAATTTCTTTCATATAGAAAGAATTATTAAAAATCAATAAGAAGAAGATGAACAAGTGGGTAGTTAAACCAATCTTCATTGATAGAAATAAGCATATTAAAACATATTAAACTTCACTCTGTTTAAAAATTCAAATTAAAACCATGAGATATAATTTTTTTGCCTATGACATTGACTATGATGAAGTTTGATAATACCCATTATTAGTGAAAGTGTGAGGAAATAGGCACACATATATGGTTGATGAGGCATTTTGTACAATATCTATCAGAATTTAAAAGGTGTGTACCCTTAGACTCAGTAATCCCACCACTGACCCTGTAAATATTTTCCAGCAAGTGCATAAAAATCTGCTACACAGATAGTTGTTATAACAATGTTCGTAATAGGAAAAATGAAAGCAAGCTATATGTTCATTATACATACATACAGTGGAATGCTATGCAGTGGTGAAAAATGTCACAATTCTGTACTGATTGTGAAAGATTCAAGACATTAAATGAAAAAGCAAATCAGTGTGTATAGTCTGGGTATCACATGTGTTTTATAAAAAAGATATGTGGTATATCAGTCAGGACAGTATTGACTACAAAGAACAAAAAGCCCGCCTGGGTGTATTTACCTTACGCAACAAGACGTCTGCATGTGTTGGCAGTGCAGCATTGCTACAGGGTCCTGCCTATGCCATCTGTGCCTTAAGCGTGCTCTGCCTTGCTGCTCTGAATTCCTACTTATATTGGCCTCTGTCTTCATACTTTTCCCTTTGTCGCGGCAGGATGGCTGCACTCTACCAGACCTCACGTCTGCATTTCCAGGTAGTAGAAAGATATTAGGAGAAAAGCGGCAAGAAGGGATGGCTCTTGGATCACAAAAGCCAAAACAGTTCCAGAAATCCCCAGCAGATTTCTGTTTACATTTCATTGGCTAGAACTGTCCCATGGCTCCCTAGACCTTCAAGGTAATCTGTGAATGCAAGAATTTTAATTAGGCACACGTTTTTCCCTCACACACAGTCCAGAGTTCTGAGTATGGACCAAAAGGGGAAGGAATATTGGATAGACAGCTAGAAGTATATGCCCCCCCCCATTTGTGTTTTCATACAATATTTCTGGAAGGTGCTTGTGGAATGGATAACAGTATTTACCTCTGCAGTCAGGAGGATGAGGGACATTTATTTTTCACTTTATATTGTTCTTTACCACTGAGATTTTTTTTAAACAATGAATATGTGTTAACTTCAAAGGAAGGAAGTTGTTAGGAAGTTGACATCAATCCATTATCAGAACCCCTTGGGTACAGCTGTCCAACCAGTTACTCAGAGCCTGTGGGCTTCAGCCTCAACTGTAAGATGAGAGGTTACGTTAGATGATGTCTTGGACTCCTCCTAGGTCTGAGCCTCCTCCAGTTAATTACACAATCTCCAGGAACCGAAGGAGAGGATTGAGTCAGCTCCTTGAGTCACAAAAGAAACCTAGCCTTTTGAAGAGGTTCTTATTTAAGTCTTTGTTATGGGCTGAATTGTATCCCCCCAAAATTCATATGTTGAGGTCCTGACCCCCAGTACCTCAGAATGTGACTGTATGTGAAGAGAGGGTCTTTAAAGAGGTGATTAAGGTTAAATGCGGGCGTTAGGGTGGGCCCTGATCCAATATGACTGGCGTCCTTATAAGAAGAGGAGATTTGGATGCTGACACGCATGGCGGGAGGACCATGGGAAGACACAGGGAGAAGACGGCCATCTATAAGCCAAGGAGAGACGCCTCGGAAGAAACCAACCCTGCTGACCCTTTGATCTCGTACTTCTATCCTATGGCATTGTGAGAAAATCAATTTCTGTTCTTTAAGCAGCCCAGTCTGTGCTACTATGTTGTGCCAACCTAGCAAACTAATAGAATCTTCTGTCCCTTTAAACATTTGTGGGGTCAGTCTGTATTTTGCAGAGTCTCCAGGATAGAGCGATTGCACTCGACTTGGCTGCTCCCTCTGTTCCCTTCCCCGGGGAAAGCTGGCTCTCAGGACATCTAGCCCCAGAACCTGAAAATGCCGAATGTGGGCTGGAAGAGGAGACAGGTCTCCGGCAGGAAGAAGCAAATGTCTGTTACTGTGAGGCCAGCACCTGCCCTTCTCCACTGCCCCCTCAGCGCCCACCTCATCCCCACGTTCTTTGGAGCCCTGCTTCCAGCTTGCTCGTCTCTTCTCTGGTCCATCTTCTTTCCTGGAACTTCAGGACCTGTGGATGCTCTCCCTTGCTTGCCTGGCCTCTGACTGCTAAATCCATCTTGACCACAAACAGTTTTGCCTTTTAGAGGTGGTCTGCACCTGTGCAGCTGGTGAGATTCGAGAGCAGGATCCTGTTGTAAGAGTTACCTTATAGGGGCCGCCCGGTGGCGCAGCGGTTTAGTCCGCGCTTGGCAGCCCGGGGTTCGCAGGTTCGGATCCCGGGCGCCCGCGGACGCACTGCCTGTCAGCCATGCCGTGGCGGCGTCCCATATAAAGTGGAGGAAGATGGGCATGGATGTTAGCCCAGGGCCAGTCTTCCTCAGCAAAAAGAGGAAGATTAGCAACGGATGTTAGCTCAGGGCTGGTCTTCCTCACACACACACACAAAAAGTTACCTTATAGTACATATTGGCAAGAATTACATTCCACTTCTGATGGAGCAGGAAGGAGTGTGTCTGAGAGAGAGAGAAACTGCCTTTGCCCTTCAAGCCCTCAGTCCCAGCCCTTGAGGTCTGCACACTTTCCCCAGCTCAGCACTCCATCTGAGCCAGGCCGTGACCTGGTGCCAAATGAGGGCCCATTTTCTGCACTGCAGTGGGCAGTGACTGCAAGAACACCCATGTGCCGGGAGGGAGCCAGGCCTCGGTTTCCAGCAGATGTTCAGTTGACTGAAGGTAAGAGGTTGGCCTTGGGGCATTCTGCTCCCTGTGAGCCCCTAAGAGAGAGGCCTCATTTGTGAGGTCTGCCTGCCTGTGTATCAGTTTCTTCTCACGGAAGCCTAGGGCACGGGTGAGACAGGGCAGCCTCACTGGTCAGCGTGTCCACATTGCAGACAGACTGGTGTCAGAGCAGAGGGCCGCAGAGATGGAAATATTTAGGTCTGGCTAAAGAGCATGTAGCGGTGAGCTCCTGTATTTGCTAGGTGGGGAGTGAAAAGCACTTCTATTTATGTGGAAAATTAAATCTCACCTCTTTTTGTATGATTTTTCATTGTTTTTTCACTCTGGGGAAAGTTGCCATGATAGAGAACAGAGCAACAGGCCACATATTATGCACCCCCTGGCTGAGTTCTTTGAAGCACAGGGAGACAGACGTGTCTCTGAGTGGAGTGCTCTACTGGCCAGAAAATTTCTTTTTTTGGCCCCGACTGTTCTCTGTGCTGAGTGTGGGACTGAGCTCGCAGGGGAAACTCTCCGTGGTGCCAGTGGAATTCGCTACCTCCAGTCGAAGCGTGAGGATGGTGAAGTAGGGAAGCGCTGGGAGGGTGGCTGAGGAGAGCCCAGGACACGTTTGCTTGGCCTATTTAAGAGATTGTTCTATTTCATGCTAAATTTGCGAGCAGTTTAACTTGAGAAGCCTAGAAAATTCGGTAGAAAATACATTTTCACAGTATTTTAAGCCGGAACAGACTGTTTTAAGCTGAACAGACCATGGAGATAAACCAGTTCGGCTTCTTCCTTTTGCAGCTGAAGGATTGGGGCCCGGAGGCATCAGGGTTTGTGGGGGACTTGCAGAGAACTAGTGCAGAGCCGCGATCAGAGTCCGGGTCTCTGCCTGCCTCCTGGACCTTCTCCTTCTGGCAGGAATGCTCACCGGGGCCTTCGCAGAACATTTTTCTGGATACAGAGAAATATATTGTTAATCTTAAAGCAAGGTTTTAAAAGTTGTTTTTATAATAGTTTATTAGAGCTACATAATAAGTTGCAAATAATAACTTACAGTTAATGAAAAAAATGGATAGTCTCAATAAAAGTGGTTTATTAATTATTATGTTCTAGTTAGAGCTCTTGAGCTAATTTAAGGGGAAGAAGCAGGATTATGTCAAGAGTAGAGCGATCCCCAGAATCTAAGGAAAGGAAACAAGTCTAGGCCTTCATCATGTGAATTGGAACTTGGGACCGGTCTAGGTCTCTCTGTCCCTCTGTCCCCATCTCTCTCTGTGTCCCCTGTTCCAGGTCCCCTGTTGATGGCTCTGCTCCCCCCACCGCCAGCCTGTTGGTACCTCCTGTCCTCTCTGTCATTCTATTCATCAGTCTCCCCTCTCCCATCTCCATTCCCCTGACTTGGGACCCCAACTTCTGTCTCTTGGTCCCCTGTCCCCACTTCAGTCTCGTCTCCCATCTTGGTCCCCCTCCCATCTGCTGTTCCTCCACCTCAGGCATGGTCACCTCTCAGTGCCATCTCTGTCTCTCCCTGAGGACTTGCTCCATTTTTCTTTCTCCCCTCAGACCAGCTCGCTCCGTAGCTCAAGCGTGATCCACATGACCGCCCCAGCCTCTCTCTGCTTCAGTTACCCCCCCAGACTAATTCTGTCTCTCACCCCAATTTCTAGTTCCCCAGGGAGCCCTCTGATCTGCCTTCTGCAGCTTTTCTCACCACGCTGCACATTGCTGCCACACTTAGGAATTGGCTGCCTGTGGCCAGGTGACTGGCCCTGGTCCAGTCCTGAGGCCGGGGTCCAGGGGGCCTCAGGAGCTCTGGGTAAGGCAGCTGGCCTCATGCTAAAGACTTGTGTGTGTGATCTCATTCAGGGCTCACAACAACCCTAGGCAGTGGGCGGTATCCCCCATAGGGATATGGAAACTCAGGCCTAGTGCTGCTAAAGCCATTTGCCCAGGGACCCACTGCAAGGAGGTGGTCAGCTGGGAGCTGGCCCCTGAAGGCAGTGCTACATCCTCCTTCTCATGCTGGGCTTTTCTGAAGTTAATCAGTGCATTCCTAATAAGTCCAAATGCTCTGATGCTAAGTAGAGCCAACTGTCCTTTGCGCATGTTTGGAAGTTACTATTAAGGCACCTGGGCTGTCAGTATGGGCTTGATGTCGATGGGATTTTATGAAAACCTCGCTTGAGACCCTGCGAGGTTTCTGCTTACAGCTTTATATGCTTTGGGTCTAAGGAGGATTTCTTTGATCTAGGTCAAGTCGTTGTATAAACACCAAAGTAAGGCTTAAACAATGCTAGCTGGTTTTGTGGGATTTTTAAAGGCCACTTCCCCCCTTTTAAAGAAAATCTGAAGCTCTGGCATCAATCACATTCTGAGTCATCATCAGTGGTGACTGACTTGTGTGTTCATAACCCCTGGCATCCATAAAGATTTTGTGTAGACATAGGATTGTAAGCATATTTGGGAGGAGGGGTGATCATTTCTTCACCAGCCTCCTTGTGGAAGAAAGATGGTAAGTACTTCCTCGAATTCTGTGAAATTTGCATAATGAAGTCTGAGAACCAAGCAGTGCAGGGTGGAAGTAGGCTTAGTGATAAGTGACCTTCCGTTTCCCCTCCCTCCTTCTTGTTCTTTGACCTGCCACGGGCCTTGGAGGCATCCCTAAGCTTTGCACGAAGCCACTAACCCCCGCAGTTCATTCCGTCTCTGTCTCACAGCTGCTCTCTGTTACACCCAAGGCCAGGCAGGGAGTGTCCTGGGACCCCGAGGGCAGCCAGCGGGAATGTCTGCGTAACTGAGACCCAGATGCTGTCCCGTCCTGTTCTGACTCAGTGCTCTCTCATCTCTGTTGGCTTTTAAAGGAATGGGGGTAGGGAAGCATGCTGAAACTAGAGGCTTATACTTGCTGGAGAGCTTTTCCTGGCACTAATGCTGTTTTTTTCTTAGTCAAGTATGTGATTTGGGTTTGTGAAAAGCTTCCAATGGCTTCTTTTAGATCATTTAATTCCTTGATGCAAATGGCACCTCGGCTGGAGTCTGGAATCACACTTCACACTTGGCCAGAACCCACGATTGATTCACTGACTGGCCAGCTGGCTGCAGTTGGCCCCAGGGTACCCCTGACTCTGAGATGCCCTGTGAGCAGCAGCCAGCCCCAGCGGGACGACCTGGGGAGTACCGCAGGGTCGGGATGTGGGCACTAGACCCACCCTCCCAGGGGACCGAGATTGTTCAGGAAATGGGGGATGGAGGTGGCCAAATCCAAACAAACACAAGCATCCAATTTAAAAAATTAGTGTGTGCCATGAGTCCATTTACGTAAAATTGTTTGTGTGAGTGTGGGCGGGGGAGGGGCAGGGAAGAGAAAGACATGGAGATTAGATGAATGAAGAAACAAATACAGCTCTCCCTCTAACATCACTGTGAGAGAGAGTGAAAAAAAAGAACGTTGCACTTATGCTTATGGGATGATTCTACCTGGTAGAAAAGAAATCAGTCAAAAAAATCCCTGGTGCATATCTACTTTATCAGTGCGTCTGAGCAAGGGTCAGGAAGGGCACATGGGAGTCCAACCTGGGTATTGCGGGCGGGGGGAATTAGTACCCTCTTTTTATGCATTTCATATTAACTTACTTAAAACCAGCATGTTATTTTTTATAATTTAAGAAATAAATTTAAAGTAAGATTAAAAACACAAGAAAGTTGTTCCAGGGAGAAAAAAAGGAAAAAAAAATTAAATTTGCACGGGGGTAGATTATTTTAAGTTTTATGTTTAATAGGTTGTCTATGTAAATGGTACAAAAGGCTCTATGGGGAAGAGCAAGTCTTCCCTTCTGTCCACAGCCATCCATGTCCTCTCCTGGAGGGAGGTTTCTGGGTATCCTTGCAGAGATGCTCCATGTTTTGACAAATATATATTTGCATGTATAAATAGGGGAAGAGAGAATTCCGCCCCCCCCCAAAAAGATAGCATAATATAAACACTGCTTTGTGTCTTTTTTTTTTAAATTAAAAATATATACTGGACACGTTGATCTGTATAGAGCTTCCTCGTTCTTTTTCTGTTGGCTGTATGATATTCCATTGTATAAGCTGGCTGTATTTATCTAGCCTTCTAGCGATGAGCATTTGAGTTGTTTTTGGTCTTTCATTTTAGAAACAATACTGAAGTAAGTACTTCAACTGTATCCTTTGACATTTGTGGGTTTATCCATAGAATAAATATCTTGAAGTGGAATTGTCAAATTTCTCTCCAAAGAGGAGGTACAAATTTATCCTTTCCTTCAGAAATGTCTGGAAGTGCTAGATATTTTTTATAGAGCAGGTGCTGCCTCGGAGGTGGACTATAACACAATGGTAGCAACTGAGATTTTAGGGGAGGCGTTAGGAATGTCTGGGCCTTCTTGATTGCTCTTCACTTTCCAGAAGTTATTTTTGTTTAAATCTTAGGTTTCAGTCTAACAAGAATGTAAGAAATAAACAAGTAGTGACCTGCTATTATGTGCCAAGCTTAGGGATAGATCAATTGCAAATATCATTGTTTAATTCTTGTAGCACTTCTATAAGGTATATATTTGGCATTTACTATCCACAGTTCACAGATGAGAAGAATGAGGCTCAGAGAGGCTAGGTAACTTCCCTAAGGTCACATAGTGCATGAGGGGCAGAGCCAGCCTTCAGACTTTGGCAGAGTACACATGCTCTTCTCTCTCTCTCTCGGAAAATTAGAAATCACTGCAGCTCTTGCATTGTGGCAAATCTGGGATGCACTGAGCAACGAACTAGTTATAGACCAGTGTCACCTATGGTTGACCTATGATGTGTGACATTGCTTGTGCCTCAGAAGTCCCTTTTAATATGTTCGTGGGGTGTAAAGAGAAAGTTTGCTGTTGGATTATATGGATTGTCTTTATCCACAAAAATTCTTTTTTGTCTACTGACTGTAAAGGAGAAGACACAGCCCTGAGCAGTGATGGTCTGAATGCTGTTTGGCTTCCGGGCTGAACCACAAAACCCATATATCCTAAAATGTTCTGAAAGAATATTGATGGCCACATTATCTTGGCGCTTTCAGTCCATAGCAAAATGCATAGGTGAGAGTGTATGGATAGATGAGGGCTGGAGCCACAGTGGGGAAGAAAATAGGAGAGGCAAGAGGTCCCACATCTGTGGGCTGGGACTGGATTCAGGGGCGTGGCTGCAGTGAGGCTGGGGGCTGGGACCAAGGATACAGGGCAATAGGGGGCTTGCTTGGGTGGAATTGTCAAGAACATCATTGCTAAGAAAAATGGGGCCACTTATTATTTTTAAGTCAAATGTTTGTAGGTTGGCAACTGTGTCTAATTTTTGTTTCAAATGGCCTTATTAGACTAATGACCTCTGATACAAATGGGCTTCCATTAAAGAGCTTGGATATAATTGATATAATTTCTCAGCTCAAGAAATAAAGAGGTTTTTCCTCCCATAAAAACCAGGGCAAATTTTCTCATAACTGATAGAGATTATGATGATGGTTATTCATTTTTCTGTTCATTTTATCAAAAGTGATGTTGTGTCCAGTCCAGGTGGAGAGAAGATGGTGCTCTTTTCAGCAAATTTTGTGAGTCGGCCACCAGATGATTTTGTGCTTCAAAAAGAGCCAGTGTTCTTATCTCTTCTTACCCTTAGCCTTGTCTTCTCCTGGAAGTTTGGTGGCATAGTGTTGGATGAACTAAAACTTACGTCTCACTTCTAAGTTATAATATTCTTAATTAACATTGCAATAGGCAGAGAGTAATTCCCTGAGGTGGGAGAGGAGAAAGAAGCCAAGCTTACACATCTCTAGCTGATTAGAGGTGGGTGGGAGTATGTCTCCCTTGACTTGCCTTACCATATGGGTCAGCTCTTACCTGTGTGTCCTTCAGCAGCAGTCATTGGTATGTTTCCATATTCTTGCTACTCCTTGATGGTTTATAACCATCAATTTTCTTTAACTACTTTGACCGACTAATTTAATAGCCATTGGTAGGTAGTGTCACCTACCAATTATTATCAGGTATTAGATAGATCTGTTATTACTCTTAGAACTTTCTACATAATTGAGTATAGCCTCAGCTTGAGGTTCATCTAATGGAATATATTTTTCCTTTTACAGATATCACAGTGGGGCACAAATGAAATAATCATAAATATAAGCTGGAAAAAGACTCTGAGCAAAAAGATACATGCTTATATGACATTCTGCCTTCTATGGATTTGATCTAGGAGATTCCCTGATTTTTCAGTAAATGAAATTTGTTCTTCCTGAAATCTGTCAAGCATTTCATTTTCTTGGGAAGGGTGGTCATGTCATAGCACCAACTGGTGTTTCTTAGTTTAGGTTTTTGGTTAACTATCGGGTTTTGTTTTGTTTTTGTTTTTAATTGAGATATAATTGGCATACAGTAAAATGCCCAATTTGAAAGTGTACAATTTGATAGGTTTTGATGTGTGTATATATACCCATAAAACCATCACCATGATCAAGATAATGAACAAATCCGTCTTACTCAGGGTTTTCCTCTTGTTCATTCCTGTCCCTTCCTGTTCCCCACCCCCACCCCAGGCAACCGTTGATCTGCTTTCTGTCACTATAGATTAGTTTGCATGTTCTATGGAATCATATAATATGTACTCTTTTTTGGTGTGTATTCATTTACTCAGAATAGTTTTTTCAGGTTCGTCTGTGTTGTATATATCCATGGTTCATTCCTTTTTATTGCTGAGTAGTATTCCATTGTAGGGATATACTGCAATTTGCTATCTGCTCACCTTTTAATGGATATTTTGGTTGCTTCTAGTTTTGGCTGCTTTAGATGAAGCTGCTATGAACATTCATGAGTAGGTCTTTGTATGGATTTATGCTTTCCTTTTGGGGGGTAAATATCTAGGAGTGAACAGCTGGATCACATGGTAGGCATATGTTTCCACTTGTCAAGAAATGCCACCAGCAGTGTATGAGAGTTCCAGTTCCTCCACATCCTCACTAACACTTGGAATGGGCAGCCTTTTTCATATAGACATCCTAATAGGTGTGAAGTGGTATCACATTGTGATTTTGTTTGCATTTCCCTAATGATTAATGATGTTAAGCATCTTTTCATTTGCTTGTTTAGCATTGGTATGCCTTCTGTGGTGAAATGTCTGTTCAAACTTTTGCCCATTTTTTAAATTAGGTTGTTTATTTTCTTCTTATTAAGTTTTGAGAGTTGTTTATATATTCTGGATACAAGTTCTTTATCAGGTATATGCTATGCAAATATTTCCTCCCAGTCTGTCTTGTCTTTTCATTCAGTATCTTTGGGAGAGCATAAATTTTTAACTTTGATGAAAAGCTTACCATTTAGAAAGAAACTATTTTATTCATAGTATCAAAATTACTTCAAAACCTGTAGCCGCACTTCCACTTTCAGCTAAGATAGAGCACCAGAGACTGTATTTGCTCTTGCACCTGAAAAAAAACCCCAGCAAAATATATAAAATAATATATATACAAAATATATAAAATAACGATGGGATACAGGAAACAAATGAGGTGAGCCCCGTAATTGCCCCAGCTCAGTGCCTTGAGTGTCCAGGCTGTGGTACAGAGAGGGGCAACTGAGGTAGAGCCCAGCAGATGCTCTGAATTAAGGAGACCATGGTGACTAGAGTTTGCAGGACAGCGGACTGGAGAGGAGAGAGAACTGCAGATCTGCAGGGGTTCCCTGGAGAACCTAGCAGGGTGCCAATCAGCATGTGTGGGAGCAGACTCTCTGAGACTGGGAAAAGGAGAGGTGCTAAGATCTTATTTCAGCAGTAGTCTCCTCCTACCCCACCCCCAGAGCACTAAATAATTTGTGGTACCTCTGCTTCCCCTGTCTCCCCAACCTCCACCACTCTCAAAATAACCCATTTTCAACTACAATTCAGAAGAGAGCATTTTTAGCTACACTTAGAGGTTTCCATAAAGAGTCTCTGAGCCATGTAATCTTCAAAATTTAGAAAACGTCTCACGTTGTTGGCATTAGAATCTCTGCAAAAGAATGTTGACTTTGGCGTGACTTTCTCTTTCGTTTGTAAAGGATGCAAAAATCCAATAAGATAGAAAAGCAGGTGACTTCCTAGAGCACTTCTGGTTTTTGCTCCTGGCCTGGTGTAGGGGGGAGGCAGTGCTTTGCAGGAAAGTTTGGACATCTGCCCTAGCTGGGCATGTGTGTCCCATTCAGAAGAAGAGGGTGTAGACTTTGGCCCTAACAGCCTGACTGTGTGCCACACCAGTGTCAGGTCTGGAACCACAGAACTTGCGAGGCCGTTCCCTTGAGAGGAAACTTGTATATGCCCTCAATTTATGGATTCATCAGTTGATTGATTCAGTTATTCACCATATATCTAGGGCCTGCTATGTGCCACGCATTGTTCTGGATGCTTGGGATCCAACAATGAACAAAGGAAATCCTCACGCTTGTGGAGCTGATGTTCTAGTAGAGACACACCATCAACCCATCTGTGTCAGGTGGAGATAAGTACTGTGAAGAACAGTAGAGCAGGCAGTGGGATGTCGAGCGACCAGAGGTGGGGATGCCATTTTATACAGGGGGGTCAGGGAGGTTTTGTTTGAGGTGGTGATAGTTGAGCAGAGACCTGAATGAAATGTGTATGGGGGACGGGGTTGGGGTGGGAGGCTAAGTGGTTAGGACAGGGTCCTGGAGTAGGAGTGTGCTCTGCAAGGAGTTCAGGGAGGCTGGAGCAGAATGAAGAAGGAGCGAGGGCAGGAGGTAGAAGGGAGCAGATCACATAGGACCCAGTCGATGGTTGTGAGGACTTGGGTTTTGTTCTGAGTGACAAAGGAGGCCTTGGAGATTTCTGAGCAGAGGAGTAACGTGATCTGATCTGCATGCTAAAGAATCCCTCTGGCTTCAGTGGGGAGATGGCCTCTGAGGGCAAGGAGATCAGCTAGAATACCTCCGCAGTGGTCCAGGTTGATGGAGGCATGGACTTGGGAGCTGGTGAAGCCGTCAGATGCTGGATGGTTTGAAGGCAAAGCAACAGGAGGTGCTGATGCATTCAGTGTGCGGTGTGAGGGAGGTGGGACCATTGGGAATCAGGAGTTTGGTTTAGGACAGTCTGTATCCAAGTGGCAACGTTTAATGGTAATCGGATCTTGGTCTGATATTCCAGCAAGAGCTCAGGACTGGAGGTAAACTGAGGCCATGGCAAGGCAAGTGGCCTGGTTAAGTGGTGGTTTCCCTATAGACCAAGCAGCCCCCAGAAATGGCTTCTCCAGAGTGCTGCCCTCTCCTCTGACAAAGTTAGTCCTATTTGGCAATCCCATACTTTCTCACTGGCTTTAATGCTGTCCTGATTACGTCCTTTTCTTGGTCTGTCTGCATTTAGACTTCAATTTGGATGCCAGCCGCATCTGCTTGCGGGAGGAGGTGCAATTGAAATATAAATAATTCTTTCTTGTCCACCATTACAACTTTTAAGAGGTTGGCATGGCTAAGGAGTGCTTGGTTTCTGATTGTTCATGCAATTTAATGCTTTTCAGATCATCGTAAATGCTTTTTGTTTGTTTCAAATGGCCTCAGTCCAGGCTGGATCTTCTGAGAATGAGACTTGGGGAGGGGGAGTAGATCAAGGAAAGCTCGTGTTGGGAGAGGATCCCAGCTGGAAGATGCGTTCCCCTGTAGTGTTTGTTTATGCCTGTGGGAGAGATTATTCGTGTGCAAAATAAGGAAGTTGAACCCCCTCAAGGTTCCTTCCAGCATTAAGGCTCTGTGGGCCTGACTCTAAGTCTGCGAGATTTCTCTCGTCTCCCAGGCCCCTGCAGGGGCTCCTTGGCCCCCCCACCGCAGCCCCACATTCACTCCTCCTCCTTCCTCCCTTCCACAGAGAAAAACGAATTTGCAGAAATTCTTGTCATCTTCCTCGTTAGGTGACTGGAAGCAAATATATGGTTTCTGATCATTCTTAAGGACTTCAAATGGCTCCCTCAGTACTGCAGAATCAGGTAGATTTTGATAAGGCTGCTGGCCCAGTGTTTCAAATTTTAGTTCAGGTCATAAAAGTTCCTTCTATTTTCACTTGAAAGGAAAACGAGTGTTGGAGGGAGACAGTTGTAGTCAGAATGCTTTTATGCTGTCTGCCTTAACTTCTCTGAACCTGGAACTTTTTCCAGTAAGAAGTAGGTGACAGGCTATCCAAATAAAGAGGAACCTTTTGAAAGCACTTCAGTCCGGCCGTGTGGGCTTTTTATAATCCTGGCTTGCATTTGGAGAGAGGGAAGGCCAGTGGGTTTGGCCTGCTCCTCCTCCCCCCTCCTCCCCCAAGCACACTTTGATCTGTGAAGCATGTCTAATCCTCAGCCAAGTCTGCTGGAACTTGATCCAGAGCAGGAAAAAGGGAAATATTTTTCCTTTCTTGGGTGGATTTGTATTTATATAAACCCTTAGCAATGAAAATGGAGCCAGGTGGCAGGCACACGCGTCTGAGGAGAGGCGAGTTGGAATGAGTGAATGGCGGGAAGAGACAGGGCGGTCTAGCCCTCTGCTCCAGCCAGCTTTGACTTGGGTCAGACCTTTTAAGGGTCAGTGAGGAGAGGGTGGTATAAGTCCTCATGTGCATTTTCTGAAGGACGTGCTTATATGTAAGGCCATTATAGAACAGCTTGGGCTGAGCCAGCAGCTGATCATTTAACTCCAGAGAGATATATGTATGAGTATGAATGATTCAGTCACTTCATTTCTTTTGTCATTACTAAGACAGTAGTGTTGTAGAAGGCTTATCTGTCCTCTGTAACCTCAACCTCAGAAGCTTTACCTTCTCGGTGTGTCCCATTAATGATTTATTTGCATGAGTTTGTCTACACCTTTTTAGACCAGCCCTCACCACTTCTCATGGATAGTGAGTTTTTAAAGTGTGCTTGCCATCAATATGAATACTTTTTTGTTATAAAACTGATACTGGCTCAACACAAGGTTGACATGAGGGAAGCCATATTGTAGAAAAGAAACCATACTGTAACTTTGAATGACCTCTGATTAACTAGCCCAGACATGCTCTGTGGGTTTTGTGGCCCCTCCCAGCTGCTGTAAGTTGATAATTTTGTTCTCTGGAGTTCCTTAGGAATGTGATGACCCTCCGGCAGGGAGTTGATGCTGATAGCCATCATCAATGACAACTGAAAGATCAGGGTGTAGGGTGTTGCTCTGGTCTCTGATGCATGCCAAGTGAAACAAAAGACTGACAGGAACTAAGACTAGATGGATGCCCACCCTGAGACCAGATGCTCCCCCCACCAGGAGACCAGCCCCCTATATAACTGGCCTGTAGTCTTTGTTATGTAAGATGGTTCTTTGAGACATTAGTCAGCCATCTTCCCCCTTGCTAGCAAGCTGTAATAAACTGCCCTGTCCTTTCCACCGTCTTGCGTCTTGATGATTGGCTTTTGTCACATGGTGAGCAGATCATGCCCTTTGTGCGGTAAGAAAACCACCTCATTTAAGCTTCAAGTGGTGCCTGGTGGTTCTACATTTCTAGCATACAGGTGTTAATGAACCAAATGGGTTCACCTCCTGGTGAGTTAAATAAGACTCTACACCAGTGGAAGTTGTCTCACAAAGTAAGGTATGTTTGCAGCAAATAGGAGGCCATGCGGAATCATTTCCAAAGTCATGGCGTCCCCGAACAAAGGGAAGCAGGGACCTTTATTTCGGACAGGAATGAATATTCAAAAGGGAGAGGCGGGTATTTGCTTACTCAGACTCAGTTGGAGAACATGCTTCCACATACACTGCAGGTTACAGTAATGAGGCCTAAGCTCCTCCTGGAGAGATCTTAGCATTAAAATAAGGCAGAGGTCATGGGCATAGCTCTTGTGTTGAGACTTGGTCTTGTTCACTCTTTTAGAACCCACAGCCAAGCCCTTCCTAGTAGGCGCCTCAGCTTCCTGCAATTTCCCTGGAGTAATTTCTCTTACATATTAATAAATGCCACATGAGCCAGGTTCATCTGCTGTCCCGGGATGTTTATTCTGTCCCCCAGGAATATTTATGTCCTGTCTGTTGGAGCCTCACACTGCAAAGTGGAATCTTCCCAAAGTTTCTACCAGGCATCTCGTCCCAAGGCTGGGATGAACACTTGGGAAGGAAACTCCTTGGGACCCTGGAGATTTGAGACTCTGAGGGTTTTTCAGCAGGTGGAAGATTCTTGGCAGAAGAGCCCAGAGGAGGGAACGGATGGGGCTCTTGTTCCACAGGAGGTGGTGGAAATAGGAGGGCTGTAGGAAAGGGAATTTCAACAGCCAGCCTTAAGGAAGCAGTGGGAAAGAATGGTACAGAGGATTGGATGTGTGCAAATAAAAAAACAAAAAGACGTTAGGAAAGTGAAGTGTTAGCCTGTAATGTGAGGAAAGTGACAAAAAGCAGGTAGAGATTTGAAAAGAAATTTTGTTAGCATTTTTTTTCCCCTTGGTTGAACTTTTGCTGAATGCTTTGGAGGGAAGCTACGATCTGAGGTGAGGACTTTTTTGGTGTGGAAGAGACCTGAGTGATTATCCATCAGGGAGGGCCCCATGGGCCAAATGCAGCTCTTTGTGACATAGGGTACCTGAGCTACTTAGTCACCCCATTCTGTCCCTCAAACAAACAGAAGCTTTATTTAATTAGAAGCAAACATTACTGTGAGGGCAATCATCTTCTGTCAAGAGTTGGGCTAAACAAGGAAAAAGCCCAGCTTGTTTGCTCCAGACGGAGCACCTGCCATAAAAGGAAAAATCAAAGGCGTCAGTCATGTGTGCCCAGCGTGGGGCAGCCTGGCCTGGCTTACTCATCAGGAGAGTCTGAGGACCTCACAGGTAGGATCATGGTGTGAGTCATAGAAGGATCCCCATTGTGACTTTTGTTTTTCCTTCTGCCTGTAACTATCACCTCTGTCACCTCTTTGGAGGATGTTGGGAAGAAGTTGAAGTGAAGTGTTGAAATTTAGTTTGTTTAGTGCAAACAAACAAAGGCCAGGCTGTGAAAATTTGCTGAAGGTAGGTACTGAGTTGCACCCTAGTTCAAGGACATCTCTAAGAACGCCAATTGGACTGCTTCTGTTTGGCTTGTAGATTGTACTCTCTTACTGATAAGACTTTACAAACAATCCCCAAAGCTTCAAGGCATAGAAGGACATTTCTGAGTGTTTTTTTAAAGAAGTCCCAGCATTCAGAAGCAAAACTGGACTTCGGAATTCAACAAATGGCTGGAGACAGAGATGTCTTTCCATTGTTAAATTGCCTAGAACTCAGTGGATTCCTACATTTTGAAGAATTGCAGGGCTATGTGGTGAAAATGAAAACACAATTCTGGGAGAGGTTCACATTTTCTGATGGTGTAAGCTTTTGCAGCTGCCTTTGGAATTCATACCTTAGGATGTATCCAGTTATTAAGTGGTCCTATCGGTTTGACTCATTTCCAAGAGGAACTGATTGAGCCAAAAGCAAACTCTGCTTACAGGAAGAATGCAGCATCCCTGCAGTTTTGGGGACCACTCTCTGAATCTCAGAACTCCCTGAAAGTATATGTGGCCAAGTGCTGGATGATGTCTGTGGGTACCCCAGCTGACTTCCCAGTGGCCTAGCAGGAAGATTCCTTCTGCATCTACAGGTACCCCATCCAGCTTCCTAGTAAGTTCAACAGCATGCCACCCCCTCCAACTCCCGACAGCTTCCCCGGGGAATCTTGTTGGCACCCAGAGGATAGTTCCCTACTAGCTTTGGCCAGCTGACTGTGGACTAATCTGGCCTGGGGCAACCCAGCACACTTCCCTACCATCTGGGGGCTGCACCATACCCTATCCGATGAGGTCTGATCTCAGCCTTGGTGAGGGCTCCCTCCACATCCAAGTTTTTCTTTTATACATAATCTCCCTCAGCCTCAGGGTATTCTTTAGAGTTCTCTTTCCTCTTGGTAGTAAATTCCCTGTAAAAAGTTAATAATTATTTATATTAAACCTTACTCTGTGGTTTTTGTCTCCTGCCTTAGACCCTGACTGATCTGTACAGCCAGTCAATCTTAGCCAGGATTGGAACTGAGGCTGTCTGACTCCAGAGCTGAACTGCTTTTATTGTTTCTCTTTAACCAGCAACTTCATATACATTAAGCTGATTAGTGAGATTCAAGTGTCTTAGACTATTTTTACATTTTTGATAAAAATCTACTTTAAATAGCAAACAATTGTTATTTCACCATTGTTTGTTTGTTTGTTTTGGTGAGGAAGATTGGCCCTGGGCTAACATCTGTGCCCATCTTCCTCTACTTTATATGTGGGACGCTGCCACAGCATGACTTGATAAGCGGTGCGTAGGTCCACACCCGGGATCCAAACCTGCGAATTCTGAGCTGCTGAAGCAGAGCGTGAGAATGTAACCACTACGCCACCGGGCCGGCCCGCATTGTTATTTTTTTTAAATGGAAGTGTCTGCCACACAAATGGCTTTCTTATTATGTAACCCACCATGGAGGGGACTTAGACAGCCCTGTTTACCTTTTCAAAATAGCAGTTCATTGCATTGCCCTCCAGGAAATTGTCCACGGCTCCTTTCTTTTCTTTGTTTTCTGAGCCTTGTGGTCTTTCATTCATTCTCCCATTCATTCACTCACTCATTCCTCCATCCAGCCACCTATTCATTTGTCAGTTCAGACACGGAGCCTTAGAGCTGGAGAAAACTCAGATCATCAAGTCCATTTCCCTCTTTGTTCTTTTCAGATGTGGTATAACAAGCTCTTAGAGTACAAGTGACAGGTACACAACTTCTTGAAAAGTTGTCTCTGGCTGTGGTCCCCACTTCTTCACGTCCCTCCCTTTACTCAGGCCTCTTCAGTCACACCCCCACCCACACCCCTCTGCTGAGGCTGCTTTTATCAACGCCTCCGGTGACCTCCAAACCCAGTGACCCCTTCTCTTGTTTTTTGCTTGTCCGCTCAGCAGAATTTGGCACAGCTATCCCTACCTTTTCTTGAAGGAGTTTATTTTGTTTTGTGAAGCTACTTTCTTCTTGTTCTCCTTTTACCTTCTGGCAGTTCCTGGCTGGCCTCTCTTCTTCTTTTCAGCCTCTGAATTTGGAGCACCCCAGGGCTTTGTCTCTCATTCCTTTCTCTTCTTTGTCTACTCACTTTCCTAGGTGATGTCATCCACTTTTATGCCTTTAAATATCATGTTTGCTGATTACTCCCAAATCTCCCCCTCCAGCCTTAACCTTTCCTGCAAATCCAGAATTGTATATATAATTGCACACTTAATATGTATCACCATGTTTAACAGTCAAATCTAACTTGGCTAGAATAGAACTCTTAATTTCTCCCCTTCCCTCAAACTACCTTCTCTCTTAGTCTTGCAAGTAGTACCACCATCCACCAGTTTCTCAAACCAAAGACCTGGTATTATCCTTGGTTCTTCTCTGCCTCTTACCCCCACATCCAGTTCATTGGCAAGTCCTGTTGACCGTCTACAAAACATACCCCAGTCTCTCCATCTCCACCAGCACCTCCCCGGACCAGGCCTCTACCGTCTCTTACCTGGCCTCCTGCATGAGCCCCCTGCTGGCCTCCCTGCCTTCATCTTGCCACCCGACACAGCATCCAGGTCAGATGTCATTACTCCATTTAACACCTTGCACGTGGCTCCTTACCACTTAGAATGAAAACCCCACGTTTCTCCCTCGCCTGCCAAGTCCCCTCCATCTGGCCCTCACTGCCTAGCTTCCTCCCCTTGCCCCATTTCCCTTTCACCCCATGATCCAGCCATGCTCGGCTCTTCTCTGGGCAGCCAGAGTCTTCAGGTCTTTGCACTAGTGGTTCCCTCTGCCTGAAATGGTCTTCCCATGGCTTGCTTCTCCTTGTCATTCAGATTTCAGCTTAAATGTCACCTCCTCAGAGAGGCATCCTGGACAGCCCAGTGTCAACAGCCACCAGTCACTCTCTATCACATCAGCCTGTTTTAATGATCTGGGTAACAGGTTTTATTAGTTGTGTAGTTTGTTTCTTACTAGTCTTCCTTCTGAACTATAAGCTCCATGAACTCAGGGATCTTTGAATACTTTATTCTCTGTGTTCTCTCGGATTCTGCAGCTGGTGGTTGGGATGCATCCACTGAATGAATCAGTGAACTCAGCAGCAGGGCCAGGCCTAGGACATGGGATTTTCTTCTTTCATTTCTCATCTAATTTATCCTAGGATGTCTTTCACCAGTGAAGTGATTCCTGGCTCCAAGTTATTGATATCTTCTGTTTCTTAAAGGTTATGGTAAAACTTCCAGAATCACTTCCAAAATTACATTACCTTTAATTCATTTTCATTTCAAATTTACGTTTACACTTCACCTTTAGTTTAAATATGATAGAAAATACCTTAGTTTTAAATTTTTTAAAGTTTCAAATTTTTACATTTATTCTCATTGGCTATTATAAAATGGCACTTTAAGACAACTTTTATACGTTGGGAAGGACATATTTCCATACTTATGAGTAATTTTTACTTCTGTTCTGTGAGAAAGATGGCTGCCGGAGAAGGCACAGTCCTGGGTCGGAGACGGAAGGCCCAGCTCTGTTTGTGCTCTTCACGCAGACTTGCCGCATTACTTCCTGAGGCCCTTTCTCTTCTAAAAACAGTTATAATTCATAATCAGAGGGCCGAGACCAAAGTCACTTCACAAAATGGAATTTTTTTTTTTTAATCAAGACTACCGAAAAGTACAACCTGGTCTATTTATTTTATTTCTTCTGAGCAGCGGCCGAGCAGGAGTCGCCCGGCTGTGGTCCTGAGGGAGGCACTGTGTGGGATGCGGTGCAGACCTGGGGGACCCTCCCCTGACATGGGAAGAGGCAGTGCAGTCTGCAGCAGGGACTGAGAGAGCTCTTCTGCTGCCTTTGCTCACATCTGAAGTGTGCACGGTAGCATGGTTTTAAATTGAACATTTTAATGTTTAGTATTTTCTTCTCCTGTATATATACTCTGTGGGTTTATTTTATTTTAAGACAGGGTGTCCTTTTATTCCTATCTGGCTTTCCTTTTCCATATAAGAGTGACCATAGAGTTCTCCAGTCTTTGCTGTCTCTGATAACCTGGGGGGTTTGCAAAGTGGGGAACCTTCCCACTCGTTGGTTTCAGAGGATGCTTTCTTTGCCCTGAGGAGACGTGGGAAACACATTCATGTATCTCATTGCAGCTACATCCAGAGTCACACATAATTAAGACAGCAGTGGACTTTGGGGAGTTGGGGTGGGGAGGGTATGAATTTTAGAATATTAGAGCTGAAAGAGGTCTTGAAGACATCTAGATAATTCCTTATTTAATAGAACCTATATAATTGTTTATTTTAAAATTGTTTTAATTTCTAAACCACGTTTGCTGTTTTGAGGGATATTCATAACTTAGATCTTTATCCTAGATCAGGAAGTGAGTTTTATTTGCACTGAAAAGAAATATTTGGGGCTTTTAATATCATGGTTTGGGTCATCAGTATAATAAATTTTTAATATTTTGCATAATGTGCCCAGTAGTAGAATTATGATTAGCCAAAGATGAGCTCATTTCATTTATCTTCTGTTAGCTTTTAAAAAATCATAATTAAACTTGGTGATCTGTCCTTCCACAGGGGGAAAAACAGTGGATAACGGTTTGCCAGCATTTTAATGCCAGAAATCCTGAGCGAGAGTAATTGAGAACGGTTTTGCATAACTTTAATGGGCACAAGGAGACTGTGCGGTGGCCTAATACAGCTTCAGTAAATGCTGTGTTCTGTTCATCAGGCCCGATTTCTGCATCTTCAGAAAGACTGATTGCATTATAAACCGCACATGGATAAAAATTCTCCAGCAGAAGTGAAAGCACCAGCGTTTAAAGCTGGCATCTCCCTTCAGTGTGATGCATACTTTAGTCTTTTTTTTAAATTATTGACTCAAATATAAAAATCAATAAACAAATAACCTCAGGACAATTTAATCTTGAATGATCCATTTCACCCTAAAGTCATTTGTGTTCTTTATCAGTTTATGTTTCTAATTAGAATGTGCTTTCAAGTTTACATTTCCATGTAGAAATGTCAGTTGCATAATTTTTAAGACTACAGAGAATTCATCTTATTAATGTATCGTAGTTTTTAATCATTTCCCCACCGTTGGACATTTGAGGGCTTACCACGTTTTCACTGTTTTATAAATAGTGTTGCTATGAGCAATCATTGTATAATTTTTGTCAGAAAGAAAGGCCTACTTCCTTGAAGCAAGTTCCTAAAAGGAAATATACCAGGTTACACATATATTTCTCCTTCCTTCATCACTAACATATTTTCTGTAAACGTAATTTTTTCTTTCTTTTTTTTTTTAACAGCTCTCACCAACTTTGGGATTTATATTTTATTTGCTTTTGCTAGTGATAACAGATTGTAATAAATCTAAATTTTTTTCATCTGAAGTTTTCAAATTTCTGGTGAGGTGGTGGTTTGCATGTAGATAATTCATGGTCTAATCCTCGTGTATTGCTTCACCATAGAGAATCTGGGTACTGATCATATATTTGTATGAATTCTTTATATATTTGGAAGAGTAAGCAAATCTTATCACTACAGTAATAGTGTCAAGAACTTACTAGATGCTGGATACAACTTTCAGCACTTTTCATATGTTATCTAATTGAATCATCACACTATCCTTGCCGCAGGATAGTATTATACAGTGGTTAAGAGTGGTGTCAGATAGTCCAGAGTCCAAATTCTGGCACTGCCACTTCCTCCTCATGACCGTGACGAATTATGTAACCCTTCTGAGCCTCACTTTCCTCTTCTGTATAATGGGGATCGTAATTGTACCTACTTCATAGGGTTGGCCTGAGGACTAAGTGAGATAACACACTGATAGTATAAGCACAGACTAAGTGATGGATACATGTTAGCTGCTGCTGGGATCGTTTTTTCTTCTGGGGCTAATTCGTGTTTGTTTTTCAGCCCGACACATATGGCAGCACGATGCTCAGGTAGAGCACACGTGCTGGTCTCCACTTGGATAATGAACATGACTGGCTGGGTCTTTTGAGTCAATGGTCCCCACTCGTCGAGGTCTTTTCTAATCCTGCAAATCAGTATTAGTCTGTCCTTCTAGTTACTCCTCTAGCATCTCGTCACTTTCCTTGGGGCACCCGTCGTGGGGGATTGTAGTTCCATGTTTGCACACTAGACTTCCTCTCAGATGCCCAGACCTTCCACACTGGACGCCTAGCCTGAGACTCCTGTATCCGCTGTGTCTCCTACAGCTCCTCACGCACACTAGAGTCTCCCTGATTAGATGCTTAACGACTGGCTGTGCTTGAGTTTGAAGATCGAGTTTGTGTTAAATAAGTTTGAGACGACTAGCTTCTGTTTTGGTAAATCACATGTTTTGAACCACTCTTCATGTTTGCAGTAAGAAAGTCTTTTTAAGGAAAAAGCTGTTTTTCTTATTTTCTTAATCTAGCAGCAACTGGGCACCACGCAGTAGCTTGTTGGAGTACACAGATGGCCTGGAAATTCTGACCTGTTCTGCTTGCTGCTCAATACTATTTTATAGCATCAAGTGAAATTTTTGTACGTGTGAAACTTCTCGGTCCCTTCAACTTCTGTGCTGTCTCAGTGGCTGGCAGCCTGCTAGGGACAGGACTTAACCAAAACCAGTCGGCTGATCCTGTGTGATACTGGGAATCTGGGGGTGGGAGAGGGGGACAGTAAAGCTGTTGGTTTAATAGAAATTGATAGCCAGTACTTCATAGTCTACTGCAGATTATTTCAAATTATCTAGCAAACTGGTCTGCTCACCAAAACCTATAACGTACCCAGCAAGGAAGCCAGCCATGCCAGGCTGACGCCAGGGATGGGTGCCCGGGGTGGGGATTGACTCTGCAATTATTATCCTGGGCACTTGGGCAGCTGAAAGCCAACAGAGCTGAGGTCTGTGTGAAATTCCAACCAGGAGAGAGTTCTCAGGGGAGACCAGAGATGCCCAGTGTATGTTCAAGCCTTGGGGGTACTCTTAGGACAGAAGGTAGAAATTGAAAATATCAGGTGAGGAAGCAGGGGAGGGTGGCCCAGGACCAGTGGTATTAACAGGCCTGGGGTGTTCAGAATGCCTTCTTGTTGCAGTTCTAGCCCTGTGGTACATGGTGGCTTGGTTGGTTTAAAGATGCCAGCTCTCTGTGGGACTGGGAGCAAATCTGCTAGACCCAGAGAGCTTCTATAAAGTGGGTTTTGGACTGGATGACTTCCAAGGTTCAGTCTATCTGTAACACGCTATTACTTTGGCTCGTTTTATTACTTTGATAGCATTTAATGTTTACATTTTTAACTTGCATTTTTATAATTTGAGATCTTTTCCCAGCTAGCGTTGGCATATAGCTCTGATCCCCACGTATCCATGATACAAGCTAATGATGCTAAATTAACGTTTGCAGTAATTCAGTATTTACAGTGGTTTGGTTAAGGAATTCAAATTACATTCCGTTCAGATTGTGCAAAGCCATATGAAAATGTTCAAACCAGGAAAACAATGTCTTTCCTAAATGTACAAATATTTCAGCGCTTAGTACATTGTTTAAAAATACTGTTTTTAAATTGCTCCTCTAGGAAAGATGTGTTTTGACATAAAGAAGCGTTCCCCACTTTGGGGAGGTATTAGAGATTGGTGGCAAAGAGAAAGTGCTCCAGAGATGGGTTCCCGAGGTCACATCCCAAGTCTGCCACTTGCTAGCTCTTGACTCTGGGTACACGGCATAACCTCCCTGAGCGTTAGCTTCCTTATTTGTGAAATGAGGGTAAACCTTATAGGGACATTGTAAAAGATGAAATGAGATGTACATTTAATGCTCTTAGTTCAATGCTGGCATGTGGGCATGCTCTGTTAACGTGAGTTCTGCTGAAGGTGAGGCATTTAGAAATACGGTATTTTGGGGCAAAGGATTTTTGTTTCATCACGTGTTGGCGTATACTTTGGGATCTCTGGACTTTCAAATCAGTGATAAAGTGATGGCTACTGTGGAGCTGACATTCCAGTTCAGTAGCATCTTTCCCCAGTTGGCATTTGTTTTGTGTTCTTGGTTTGGTTTATTTACTTTCTAGGTTTAAGTAGGGGAATTTAGGCAATAACATGTCCCGTCATCAGCCAGAGCTATTTATTGAATAGTCTCTGAGTGAGAGCACCCTGCTGGCCATGAGAACAGAGAGAGGGAAGGGTGGTGCCGGCTAAGTGGATGATGGGGAGGAAACCGAGGCACAGGAGTCATCATTGCTCTTAGGGATTTAAGGGTCTGGTTGGAGAGAGATTCTTTCCCGGGTGTGCAGAGTACGCAGATTTCCTTTGGGTATTGTGGTAATCCATGAAGTTAATTACCTGTTTTTACTAGACCCCATTACTCATAAGATAGCATTGTGTTGGTTCTTTCAAATCGGCACACTTACCTCCCTAGGAAATCCTCTTGCCAGTATGAAGCCAGGCTGTTTACCTTGATAACACCTTTAATTGGCTGCATTTCCAGATCATTTTTGCAGGGCTTTGTTGACAGGCTGCTACAGTCTGCCCGAATCCCATCTGCCCGGAATCCTAATTAGGAACCCCTCCTTGGCAGCCCTTGCTTTGCTGGGCTCTAGGGACTCTGGCTCAGTTTGCCGTGGCGTCTAGATAAAGATCTCCAGAGTCAGTTTGTGAAAAGGAAGGTGAGGAGAATAGTGGCAGCTGCTGTCTTTGTCTGGAACGATGGCCTTCCTGCCATAACCATGAGAACATTCTCCATGGTGATGCAGATGAGAATTTAGGCAGTGCCAGGGGAGCAGAGCCAATTCTGCTATTCTGGTTGCACATTTGTTCTTTGACTCCATCATCTGTAGACCCTTCACTTCCTCACTACCTGCCCTTCTTGCCTCCCCCATCCCTGAGCGCTATATTTTTCAGTTAAGTGGTTCCATTCTTAAGGCAAATGTCATTAAAGCATTTTTCTCTCTCCTCCTGCAGGGGAGTTGCTGAGTCAGCCCAGACCAGAAGGCGTGGCAGAGATCATTTGCCCCAAGAACGGCAGCGAGCGAGTGAATGTTGCCTTGGTCTACCCACCTACACCGACTGTGATCAGCCCCTGTTCTAAGTGAGTTCTGAACTGACCCCAGTCCTCACTCCTGATCCTGCCTCAGTGGTTGTGATAACAAAAAGCCAAGTTAAGGTACTTTTCAACATACTTTGAAAAGCACCAGGAGGGCAGACCTAGTTATCTGGGTGACATCAACACCATGGCTTATGCAGCCAACTAGAAGATTTTTTTTCTTGTTTGTGATTTTTTTTAATTTTGCTGATAAAAGTCAGAATATCTTGTAACAGCTTTATTGAGATATCATTCACATACCATACAGTTCACTCAAAGTGTATAATTCATTGGTTTTGAGTATGTTTGCCAGGTATATGCAACCAAAAAGAGCATTTTTTGATGGATAGTCTTAATCCTGTCATTGCAGAATTAAGTAGGCCCTCATCAAAGAACAGTGCGGGCCCATTAAATAAGAAAAGCCTATGGAAAATCTGTAATTGATGATTTTTTGCTGTGTGGCCCTGATTCTGTATCAGTCCTTGATAATCAGAGGCTGTGCAGTTTGCTCCCACCTCCCCCAAAACGGACTTCAAGAGGGAGAAGGTATACGTGTGAACTAACTTTTGGATAGAATATTAGGTTAGTATTATGGATAAAATTCATCCTGTTTGGTTTTTTTGGAGTATTAAGAACCAAACAGGCCACTTTTAAATTGAGATGAATACTTTGTTACGTCAAATCTTGAAAAGTAGCAGCCAGAGTTCTCCTTGGAGCAAATCTCATTAATGGGTGATATCAGCAACATGACATACAGCAAAGTATTCCTGCAGGAAACTTTCATTTTTCTTCCTGGTTGCCCACATAGAATTTTTTTTTCATATATGTGCTTTTTATAGGGAGGTTGGAAAGTTTGCATCTGAGAATGGTGACCTGTCATCTCTTCTTGAGAAACTTGCTATCCGGCTGCATTCCAGAGGGGTGTGTGTGATACAAGCTCATGCCCATGAAGGGTCAGATTTGCCTCCTTTGGTACGCTCTCTGCAGAGCCGGGGTCACGGTGGCGTCTCATTCATTAGCATCTGTAGCAGAAGGGTGCTGCCCCTTTTCTCCAAACCGGGTACTCATTAGACAGAACATCTCTAATCCCTCTCTGCTGGGAAATATCACCCGGTGGAAACTCTCATCTAATGCCGATATATTCAGAATGCTATTTCAGCTAACACACACATAGTATAATTCATCACAAGATGACCCTAAGACGTTGTGAAATTTTGACGTGCTTCTTAAGATTACATAGTGACTTCATATTAACCACAACATCCCTTGTCCTGAACATATCAAGCAACAGGAATTGTACTGTTCTTTGGATTAGTGTGCACTGGTCCCTTTCTTTCAGATACGCATAGAGTAAAGATAAGGGGATATTATGGGAACAGCAGGATATGGAATGGAGGGACACCTTTGTTCAACACACTTTGCATTGCCTTAGATTTTCTTGAGCTAGGAAAGATGTTAACCTATTGTTCTGCCATAGCCATATGGCATTTAATAGGTGAGAGAGAGGTAGGAGTTATTAATATCATTTGCACAAGAAACCACGGTGGCATGGAGCCAGCTTTATCGGTGTTTTCCCATGGGCTTCTTGTTGTGCTGCTACAGAAAGACATTGATACCTACCTGAAACAGTGCTGTCAGCCCCTCTCCGTCTCTCACAGTTTATTATACCTAAATGAACAAGCAGCTTTAAAATCCTGGGTAATCAGAGCCGCACAGACTCAGACATCTAGATGCTGGAGGGAATACCTTTAGGGACTGAACTGCTTCTGACCTAGCTATGTGAATAGTTTTATTTTCAAATGGGTAAAAAAAAAAACCTCTCATAAAATGGATGGCAAATTTGGAGTATAAGTCTCAACTCTAAATAGGAAAGTTTCATATTTCTGCAAGACTTTTCTTGGGAATTACCAATTTGTACTATGGGGGAAAAAAAAGAATTATCTCTCTTGTGGCCATTTATATAAAAGTCCACTTGGATTCAAAACCCCTGTTTGTGCCATCCAGTTTTATGCAGCCCTTCGCCCCCAAGCACACACAGCTCATATCTGTGAAGAAGCAGGAGATTTGGGGCGTTGATGAAGAAAGCCGTCACGGGAGGTGGTCGTTCTCTCTCATTCCATAAAACACAGGTGGATGGTCAGGATTGGGCTTTCTTAATCGGCCAGGTATACCAGAATTGCCAAAAGGAGGGGCCAGGCACAAGTCTTTAAAAAACAACAAAAAAGAGCCACCCAGATGATTCTAATGTGTGTAGGCTGCACTTGCTGATGTCTCGGTTTTCTCCATCGTTCTAAGGATGGGCTCCCTGGCCAGTGGGTCTTATTTTTCACTATAGGGCCTCTCTCTGATCAATAACCAGTTGGCAGCACTAAGGCAAAACTGATCTATGATGCATGGACCAGCACACGCCACTCCACCCTCAATTCACCCTTATAGCTGAACATGTAATTTATTGTTCAAATCAAGAAAGGATTGAGAGTGACAGGAGGGCTGTTAATAATTATACTAGGACAACGGCATCAACCAGAACCATCCCAGGTGTGTCAGCATAATCACCCCACTCCCAGGTCATTGATCTAGATCTTATGGTGGTTTTTAAAAAGACATTCCAAGCTCCCCTTCGACTAGTTTACTCTTCTCCTTTATAGGTCAAATCAGCAACTTGTCATTTAACTGGCCTGCCTTTGACCATGTATAAAATAATGGTGCTACAATGCACTTTATAAAGAAAAGCCATCGATGACTGTTAATTTAATTGGATCTTCCTTATGAATTCCAAGCTTTTCTATTTCTCATTAAAAAAATTTTCTAGGTGTTTTATTCCTCTGTGGAGAGAGAGAGAATGAAGAGTAGGTAGTGATTTTTTAAAAAATGTGACTTACTCTCATGACTTGTCTTGGTGGTTGGTGGTTGAGTTCTCTACTGGCATTCCATTGGGAAGAGGTTACAGGCACTGAATGAAATGCTCTCCTCCTGCACCTCACCCTCCAGGGAGAAACTTAGGAGTAGAGTGGCTTCTTGTCCCCTCTGCTGATTGTCAGGTAGAAATGTAGTCATTGGCTATCCTGGGCTGATTATCAAGGATATTTGCTTTCGAGATGAGATGAAAATTCATGTAGTAACAGTTGGCTGAGTTGCTCTGAAAAATTCTGACCTCCTTAAGGGTACAGATTTTATCTGATACATTTTTAAAAGCTTTATTGAGGTATAATTGCATACCATAAAACTGCCATTCACTGGTTATTAATATATTTACAGAGTTGTGCAACCATCACCACACTCAAATTTCAGAACATTTTGATCACTCCAAAAAGAATCTTCACGAGCCAGCCCTGATGGTCTAGTGGTTGAAGTTCGGTGCTCTCACCACTTTGGCAGCCCGGGTTTGGTTTCCAGTCGTGGAACCACACCACTCATCTGTCAGTTGCCATGCTGTGGCAGTGGCTCACAGAGAAGAACTAGAACAACTTACAGCTAGGATATACAACCATGCACTGGGGCTTTGGAGAGGAAAAAAAAAGAAACTTCATGCCCATTTGCAGTTGCTTGCATCTCATAGAACACCTAGTTCCATGTAGTCAATAAATATTTTTAACATCACTTTCAGGAATGGTTTTGCTGCCTAGTGTGTTGGTATTAAACAGATGAGTGAGTTTTAAAGAAATTCTGACAAACATCAGTTATCCCTGGCCCAGTTCAACGTAAAGAGATATGAATTGACTTGCACCCTCCACTGCCGGCCCCCTGTTTACTGGACAATGGAGAGGAAGTGGAACTGCTTGAAGGGAGATCAGTCTTCTTCAGAACCTTTGTTTTAGTATAGGTATCAATTTTTTAATACATAGACTTTATCTTTTAGAACAGTTTTAGGTTCACAACAAAATTGAGCAGAAGGTACAGAGAGATCCCATATATCTCTTGCCCCCACACCCTCATAGCCTCTCCCACTATCAACATCCCTCACCAGAATGGTACATTGGTTACAGTTGATAAATCTACATTGACTCATCATAATCACCCAAAGTCCATAGTTTACATTAGGGTTCACTCTTGGTGTTGTACATCCTATGGGTTTGGACAAATGTATAATGACATGTATCCACCATTACAGTATCATACATAGTATTTTCACTGCCCTAAAAATCCTCTGTGCTCCTTCCTATTTATCCCTCTCTCCCCACTGAACCCCTGACAACCACTGATCTTTTTTTTTTCAGCTTTATTGAAGTATAATTGACAAAATTGTATGATATTTAAAGTGTACATCATGGTGATTGATATACGTATACATTGTTAAAAGATTTGCCCATATAGTTAATTAACATATCCATCACCTCACCTCACGTATTTATCCTTCAGAACTTCTGAATGGCAGCCTACCTAACTCCTAGACATTAAAGAGATGCTGAGCCTTGGACATTAGAGGTCATAAGGGGCAAAAATATACTTTCAATGTTAAAAGTAAGGAGAAAGTAGAAGGATAATTTCTTAAATTTATTTTTAAAAATTTTATTTGTGAATTCCTGTCTCCATCTTGTTGCTCTGCAGGTTGAGACACTTAATATTCCATTTCAGATGGGAAGTGTGAACTTCTTTGAGCAAATGACAGCTTGCTGTTTGCATTTCATTTTTAGGTGCCCTGTAGAATATTTCTCTTTCTCATTTCCAAACAGGTTAGACCAAGCTCCCGTCCCACTAGTTAAGTGTTACTCTGATAAACTGCCAGGTAAACCAATTTATCTCCAGATTTTCATTTAAAACACAAAATTCAACAGGTTAGCATGTGAAAGTGTTTACCTTAAGGCATACTGGAATGCAACCCACATTCTTCCATGTGCTTTCTTAATGGATTGACCCCTGAACATACAGGAAATGGGAAAATATCTTTTTTATTTCCTGACAGTTGCCATTTCTCTTGTGGTGGTACCATGTCTGTCTGTGCTCCATCATATGTGGAGTGGTGGAACTGAAAAAGGAAGTTAATTTTGGCAGGTCAAAATTTTGATTTTGGCAGGTCATATGTTACAGAATTAGAAAAAATGGGCTGGTTTGAAAATTGTCAGGCTAAGCTTTCTCCTTTTCCAGAAAGTGCTACTAATAAGAAAAGGCAAGGCTGAGACACTGCGTTTCAAGACTACCTTTTAAACTAGGATTATTGCATATGTACTGTAGCATTCTCATTCAAGGAAGAGCCCAGTAAAATTCCAGTTACTTACTGTTTATAAGTATTTTCAAAAGTATAGTGATTACTTCGCATAGGAATTTTGGCAGTTACATTGTTATGACATAAGGATATTTAAGACCACTGAAATAGCCTTTTATAAAAAGTAGGATGAAGACTCTGTGGCTCTTATCTCACCAAATAAACAGGCAAAGTATGTTTAACTGCACTCAGATTTGTTAGTATGGACTTGATAAAAATTGTTTTAAAAATCAATGGAGCGAGATGAATTTGGCTTTATCACAATGGAGAATTTTTCACTGACCACAGAACTTGAAAACACGGAGAGTGGGGATGGTGTGGTATTTCAGAAGAGGAGGAGGCTGTGTGGAGGTGGCCTGTGGGGTGGATCACATGATTTGCATTGATTTGTTTTGTTCTTTGCAAAGAGTGAGACAGCTCGTTGCCTTGCAACTTTTACAGGGTAGGAGGAAGAGTGTTTCTTTGATTATTTAGTCTCCCATCAACCACATTGATACTGGAATTTGTTCCCTCTCTGCTTAGGTATCTCCATACTTTCTTGGAAAATTAAGTGGAAAAGATAGTGCTTCTTTCCCTTATGCCATCATTTTTACTGTACCCAATCTGTGACTTTAGGAGCACCAATTTTTAAGGGTAAGTCTCTGGGAAGCAGAGAGGGTTTCTTAAATATATAAGGGCTTCCTAAGGTCTTGGAGAGTTTAGGAAAAAAGGGGGGCTGAGGTTTGGGATAAAGAGATTCTATAGAGCAGGATATTTTAAGATTACAAATCTTTTCCTTACCCAGAATCAAGACACATTTGGGAATTAAGAATATGGAAACCGCTTGATTCTTTTGCCTAATTTACTATAATATTGCATATATCAGTAATCTTAGATCCTTGTGGGAAAAAAGAAGTCATTTAAAAAAATTTACTCTAATTTTATGCAGGATTATAACATCAGGAAAAGCTCAAGTTGATTAACACAGCAAACAGCTTTTTAAAAGTAGTGTTTGTATTTATTTTCTCAAGGCAGTTTGATGGGCTCTGGAGTTACACTTCCTGGGTTGAATCTTTATGATCTGTTAGTGCTGTGACTGTAGACATCTGTCAGATGCAGATTACAGAGCACTTGTCTCCTGGGGTTACTGTGAGCATTTAGACAATTGCAGGGAAAGCATTTAGCATTATTCCCTACACAGAGTGAATAGCGCTCAATAAATTCAGTCGCTGTTATTTCTACTAGGAATATTAGTGGTGTACGCTATTCGTGGCATATAAGGGTCAAAATTTAAAAATTCCAAAATGCAAATATAGGTGCTAGAGTAAAATCCACCCACTGACGTACCTAGCAATGTTTAGCTTATTAATTGAGGTGCCTACCCAAGGCACGCAGAACACATTATATGAAAAACTGGGCTAGACCCAGATGAAGGAGGATGGAAAAATTGATGGAGGAAATGGCAACAATCTAAGATATGCAGATGACGCCATCTTGCTGGCAGAAAGCAGCAGTGACTCGAAACGACTTCTGATGAAAATGAAAGAAGAATATGCCAAAGCAGGAGTGCATTTAACATCAAGAAGACAAAAATCATGACCACAGAAGAACTGCACAACTTTAATGTAGACAATGGAGACATCGAAATCATTGACGAGTTTGTTTACCTTGGTTCAGTCAAGAATTTACGTGGAGACTGCAGCCAAGAAATCAAGAGAAGACTGAGACTTGGAAGGGCAGCAATGAAAGAATTGGGAAAGTTCATCAAGTGTAAGGAAGTGTCACTAGAGACTAAGGCCAAGATTGTCCACACCTTCCTATTCCCAGTTACAATGTACAGGTGCGAAGTTGGACAGTGGAGATGACTGACAGGAAAAATATTAATTCATTTGGAATTTGGTGTTGGAGGAGAGCTCTACAGACACCCTGGACTGCCAGAAAGATGAACCAGTGGGTCCCAGAGCAAAATAAGCCTGAACTATTGCTGGAGGCAAAAATGATAAAACTGAGGCTGTCCTACTTTGGGCACATCATGAGAAGGCAAGATTCTTTGGAAAAGACAGTCATGCTGGGAAAAGTAGAAGGCAGCAGGAAAAGAGGAAGACCAAATATGAGATGGATGGACTCCATAAAAAAAGACATAGGCATGAGTCTAGAGGAGCTGAGTAGAGCTGTTGAGGACAGGACATTGTGGACATCACTCATTCATAGGGTCACCCAGAGTGGGAGCCGACTTGACAGCATGTAACAACACCCCAAGGAAGGTAAATGTGTGTGTTGGATAGATAGGTAAGAATGTTGGCTTACCTTCCCCTCCGCTGCCATGAAGGGGTCAAGGTAGAACACACGAACAGCTGTTTATAAGGCCACCTGCAGTTACTCAGTTACGTCGATGCCCACCCTCATCTTCATGGGATAAAGAGGAGATGCGTGGTATCATTTCTTTCATATTCTAGTCACAGATGCCTGCAGTGCCTGGATGAACTCAGAACGAAACACTGACTCATGTGATCTCCTAACAACCCTGGAAGTCACATAGGGCAGGAGCGCTGAGTCCCAGACCAACCCATGTTCCTGCAGCCACAGTTACTGAGTGGCACAGCTGGGCCTGAAATCCACATCAGGCTCCTGGGTTCAGTGCTGTTTTTACAGCAAGTTCTTACTTGCACATTTGTTTTACAATACAGTGTAGTAATGGAAAATTGGAGGTATAGTAAGGCCAACAGATCAGGAAACAACTGCCATTGAAAAGATAGTTTATTACTCACAGTTCCCAAGAGGCAGGGGCATGCCTTGCCGTGAGGGGCTATGGGGAAACACTGGGGTCTGTCATGCGGCAGAGAGAGAAAGGGAGGAACTGTGGGCGAGAGCCTGTATTGTGATGTCTGCGGAACGGTACAGGCAGGGCAGGGTGAGCAGGCTGAGGATTGACAAGTTCGAATCCTTTCAGCAGGCTCTGGGGCATAGGGCTTATCCCTGGTTGTCTGGTAGCTGGTCCTGGAGTGATTAGGATGGATGGATAGTGGCCCAGAGAGTGAGAGCCCAATACAGGAGGTGGTTGGGTGTGGGCTCTGGATTAGCTGGTTTGTATATGAGAAGCACACTCACGTTTGAGTTGCTTACTGTCTCTGGGATCTGGCTGACGGTGGGAGGGGCAGTCCCTCCAGGGTCAGCACGACCGTGGATGTCAAAGCATCGGAACACAGAAAATAAAGGCATGGTTAATACACATGGTCTGACTTCATTTTCAGCCTGAGCTTCTAAATACCTTGAATAATTCTGTTGCATCCGAGGAAGAGCAGGTTCAATAACCTGAGAGGATTCTGGGTCTGAGCCCCCAGGCTGACCTCTCCCTTCATTCTAGACCTCTGTTTTCAGTGTCCTTTCTGGCAAGTCACTTGGATGTCCTCTAGGCTTCATAGCCTCGCCCAAAGCTCTTCATCAGTTTGTGCTTCCTGTCTCAGGTCATGGCGTAGCTTTGCACCCATCTGTCAAGTAGGAGTCTGTCAGCTTCAGTGCTTCCCTCTCCCTCTTCCCCATGTGGAGTCTTCCCCTGAGACCTGTTATCCCATCTTATCAGTGTGTCTTGACATGAACGAATTTGGCCCTATCACTTTCTCTCTGGCCTGTGCTTTCCTCTAGGTCCACCTGTCTCTGCCAAGATTCCTGTGATTGAGTCTCCACTGGCCTCCTACTCTCTAGTCTTTTTGTCTTTCAAACCAGTATTATCTTTCAATGTCAGACCCTGCCACTTCTCTCCCTGTTTAATAGCCTTGAATGGTTTCCTGGTGATTACAGGCTCAAGTTCAAAATCCTGGGCGTGACTCACAATCAGACCCCAGCCACCCTGCTGACAGGCGTGACACTCCCTTACTGTGGGAGAGGTCAACCGCACCACGCCCCTGTCTGGCTCTGAGTCCATGGCTAGCTGCCACCCCTTCTCTCCTACTCAATGAAGGCCCATCGTCCCTAAGGCCAAGGTCAGATGTCAACTCCTCTGAGAAGCCATCCTTAGCTCTTCTAACTGTAATCAGTGACTTTCCTTCACATCCTTAGTACTTGTTATACACCTCCATTAGAGCAACGATTTCATAGTAGCCTGTCTATTTTTTACCTGTGACTTTTTGATCACATCTTATTCATCATTCATTCAGCAGATCTTTGTTGAGTGGTTGCCTTCTACTCGGCATTGTGCCGGGTGTTGAGAAAGCAGAAATGACTAAGACACACCCTGCCCTCAAGAATCTTATAGCCTCCCTGGGGAGAATGGGGATCAAAGACATAACCAGACAACCTTATGAGTGTCTAATTATAATTAAAATGTGATACCTGCCATGATCGGTGTATCAACGAAGTCCTTTAGGCACAGAGAAGAAAGAACTCCATCAGGAAGAATTGGGAAAAGCTCTAGGAAGTAGCATTTGAGGTGGATCCTGACAGATGAGGATGAGTTTATTGAGATGGAGAAACAGTGAGAGGTGGCGAAGGTTGGCAACTTGATGGATCTTTTCTTTCCCTGGAGCCCAAACGTGAAAAGTGGTATCAGTGTGGAAAAATGTTCAAACCAGTTTTCCTTTTTCTCCCTTGAACAGTGGAGTATTCCCTCTAGGTGTCCTTGATTAGGTATTCTTGTGTTTCTTACTTGTGGCTCAGGGGAGCAGACTGCCAGACACAACTGGCTGCATTTCCGAAGGTTCATTAGATTCAGTGAGAAAAACATTTACATAGCGCATCTCCCACACGAACCCAAAACTCACACCACCAGAGTTCACTGCTTGTGGAGACGTGCATTTTCACACTGGCGTCCTCTTTACAGTTAGATTTATTATATTAGTACTTGAATTTGAGGCACTTTTCAAAACTTTCTTTACTGGGAAGTTTCCTATATTAATAGGCCTTTCAAAAAGTCCTCCTGGCTGAGTGCCATAGAAATGTGAAACTATCCCAAGGGCTCGAATAGTCCAACCTTGCTCTTAGCTGTCAAGCATGCTTTGGAGTCGGATAACCCTTGTTAAAGGCTGGCTCTGCCAGTCTCTGGTGTATCCCCTCAGGGAAGTTATTGAACCTCGTGGAAGCTTACTTTCCTTCTTGGTAAAATGCGGAGTAAGAGGGAGCTTCCCTGGAAGGAGAGTTAATGAGTTGAGGATTAATCAAATAATGCACTATGGTGAATGGTGCAATTCCTGCTGGGTAGTAAGTACTTAGTAAATGGAAGGTGCATATTTTTGTACTGTTGTTATTAAAATTATGCTCAGCCAATTCTTATATAGGATGGAGAGATGTCTTAGGTAGATACTAAATTATCAGTTTCCATAAAATCAATCAGTTTCCATAAAATCAATCAGCATTAAGAGAGATGAGAGTTGGAGGGTGGGGGAAGTGAATCATCATTCTTTTATGTCTTTGTATGTTTTTTAAATGTTGCTAAAACACTTCTAAAAACATCGTGTCGCATCTCATTATAGGAAAGCTGAAATAAGGGATGGGGACATTGGACATATTTTCCTCTAACTCTTTTGTGTGAGTTGAATACCACTTTGTTTAATTAGCTGAAGAGGGAACAGTTTCTTCATTTTATGTTCATCTGACTCCAGCTTTCAGTTTGACACCCTTGCGTGTAAGACATTAAGTAAAATCATGCCTTTCGGTCCAGATAGTCATCCATTCTCACTTTCTAGTCTGTACAGTATTACTCCTCCTAGAGGGTTATTTAGTGCGTATCTGTGTGTGTCCGTGTGTTTCTTGAAAGGAAGTGGTGCTTTATTTAGAGTTTTGGGTTCTTAATTAGTAATCTATTTAAGCTATGACATTACAATGGAATAAGTGGTTATAGCTAATTAGTGTAGTTCCCTCCTTATGTCTGCACTAAAATTTAACTCACAAACAGAAATGTTTATCTAGCTTTCCAGTAAAAAGACACTTTCCTTTGTAGGAATATTAATTGCCTGACATTTACATTTTTATAAGGAGTTGTAGAAGTAGAAATGAAAATCTGTGCAGAAAAATAGATTTATGTTATCGCTTCCTGTTCTTATAACTGAGACTATCATTCTCTATTACCTTTGGTCATTTCTGTGCTTTCTTCTCATCTACCCGTGTAGGAAGAACGTTGGTGAAAAGCACAGAAACCAGTGACTTTTATGGCTGTGGAATTTCTGTGGAGAAAAGAGAGCATCAGAAGTCACCTGGACCATCTTTCGTACCTGGCAAGCCCTCCACACTCCCAAGAGTGTTTGTGAACTTGGGTGCATAAGCGTTCGGGGTGCTTTCAGAGGAGGAGCACACCTGGCCTGTGGACGAGGTGGGGAGGGGCAGAGGGAAGGGTGGGAGAGGATACGGAGCAAATGTTTTACAACCTGAACCTCAGAACTGTGATCCTCCAAGGAGAGCGCTACTTGAAGAAAAGAAAAAAAAGTCGAATGGCTTCTCAGGGATTTTGTTTTCCGTGCACATATAAGCCATAGTTCCAGTGCAGGTGGCAGTATTTAGAGCACTCAGATTTCAGTTCTGTTAAATGTGAAAGAGGGATCGACTGACCATTCATTGCTGTTCCATAACAAGTGTAAAATATGTATATGTTTATCTTTATTTTTATAATATGCAAATACATTTAAATTTATACAGTTTGAAGCTTCTAGCGTTAGTTAACACTGGGTGCAATATTCTGCAGGAGAACTGTGCCAAGATGGGGCTGATTTCTTATTTTAGCATAAGACCTTTTTGTTCATTCTTTAATCTTTAATTCTTCTCAGATTAAAAAAAAAAAGATACCTCTCTGTCTGCCCATGGGTTAAGTGTTGGTTCATAGAGGTTGCCAATAATCTGCCAGAACCTTAAACATGCATTTCAGGCAAACATGCATTCCCTCCCCACCCCCCGTTTCTGTGTGTGTGTGTGAGGAAGACTAGCCCTGAGCTAACATCTGTTGCCAATCCTCCTCTTTTTTGCTGAGGAAGACTGGCCCTGGGCTAACATCTGTGCCCATCTTCCTCTACTTTATATGGGACGCTGCCACAGCATGACTTGACAAGCCGTGCTCCGAACCTGCAAACCCCAAGTCACCGAAGCGGAGCCTGTGAACTTAACCGCTTCACCACCGGGCCGGCCCTCCGTCCTCTTCTTTCAAATAAAGGTCCCTGCCTGTATACTGTGGGGCAGGGTGGTGGGATGATTCCTTTTCTTTCCCCCACATGTCACTTAGTGCTGGGCAGTGTCCAGTGCTCCAGGTTTGGTGTTGACTGCGGGTTGTCACAGGTGATGTGCTGATGGAGGCCTGCTGTTAGGATTCTTCAGGGAGGGGCACAAATGGGTCACCAAGTCCTTGGAAAACCTGAGACTTTCAATAGCTTCAGATAATCAGGAGTCAGTACTAAAGCATGCAGAGCTCTGCTCATAAGTCCTTTTTTTTTTTTTCTAGAACAGTCTGTGAAATTTAGCAGATCACTTTGAAAGCCCTCCACATCTGGCTGTCAGACCTTAAGATAGTGAGTTGCCTAATTGGAGAGCATAATCCCACATTGGTTATTTATAAATACAGGGACTCTGATTGGACTCTCTACTGCCCAGAGCTAGCAAAAGCCTTGTTTTAAAATCTCCACAAAGTAAAACTTAAAAAGCAAACCAGCCAAATTGCTCTCTCTTCTACTCTTAATTAGGGCCAAATGGCATCGGCTGCAATAGTAACACATTCTTTGAAGAATGTAAAGGACTCTGTTTACATCTGCCTCCTTCAAGTGTTAATTGAAAATGTGTAAAACTGTTTCTCACCCGTGTAAGACAAGAAAAGGGAGTCGGCTGGTAGTATTCTTTTACTTCTTTTATAAAGTATTGACTCTTGGAATGTCACAGTATACAAAGTCTCAACATATTTTTAAAAGAAATAACAAGCAAGCAGCTGCATTGCAAAAACATCACAAATCGATTTTTGTAGAATATTTTGTTAACCCAGGGGTTAACTTCACTAACTCCAGAACCTCCAGGTAAACCAGTATGATTTCTTATGATCATAAAATCAAATGAGATCAGACCATTTCTGCGTTTTTTAATACTTGAGTATGACACCTCTAATTTGAGATTTCATTTTCTTTTCAAACCCATTCACGAAATTAATCGGGTTCATCCCTTTGTCACAGTTCTCGTATGCGTGTGTGTACGTGTGTGAAAGTGTAAACTGAATGGTAACATTTAATTGCTTTATGGACCATTGAATTGTTGGGCATAAAAGTTTTTTAATTGGCATGTGATAGTTCCTAAACTGTCAAATTAACTGACTTTGACCCGTCTTTTGAAAAGACTCTTAAGTGTATGACTTTGGGCGAACTCCCCAGGGGACCATATTAAATGGAAAAAAAAAATACTCCTTTGGGTGGTGTTTCCTGCAAAGTGTTTGCTATTATTATGAACATAAATGCCCATGTTCTTAATATCTGCTATTTTTTGACATATGATGTTTTGTGCTGTCATCTGAACCCTAGAGAAGCAGTGTAAGAAGAAATCTTGGTGTCACATGTGTTTTAGCAAAAAGGTCATCATGATAGAGGGTCATGTGACTGAAGGAAGCTCCAGAAAAGCTTGAGAACTTGCTTCAGGGTGGGGGGAGGGTTGGTGATACAGAAAACACTCTGCTCTAGAGGAATTTTCGCTGTCTATGCAGGAAATTCCGTTTTCTCTCTCGACACCTGGGAAGACTCAGCCAGCTGAGGCTGACAGGCAATTCACTAAGCACAACGGGGGTCTTTTCCAACCAAGTAGTCCCTTGCCTCGCAAACAGACGCCCCCCAAGTTTGTTATGGTTTCTATTCCTGCAACTTGTGGTATCAAAACCACTTCCTGGAATTGTGAAAGCGCTGCCAGAATAAATGTTTTTCCCCCTTCCAAGAAAAAAATGACAGTGCTCATATTTGACACTTGTGCATTGGACTTTTGAATGAATAAAAAGGAATGGGTTGGGTGTAATTCCCGATGGGGTGTGTGTTATTTTTCATGCCACAGTTTGTGAATTGTAATTGTGGTTTCCCATTTAATTGTCATAACCGGGCAGAAATTAAAGAAAAAAATTTGAACAAGTTCAATAAAAATACAAAGAAATGGTTAAACAGTTGTATTTCCAGAGTTTAGTTATTTCTGGGTGTTTTTTTTTTCCAGTTTCCATTTTATCAGTTAAAGAATAACTATTTAATATTTGTAGTTCTTAAGCCACTGTTGAGCTATGGGAGAGGGATGGTGGCAGCTCTGTTTGGGGATTGAGTCCTCAAGAGGAAAACTGAAGAGTCCCTGTTTAAGACTGCCTTTGTTTTCAGGCTGGAGATTCAACTCTTGAATATCGGCTCTCTCTCTTAAATCAGATCCTTTTTTTCAGTGATCTGCTATACCTCTAAATCAAAGCTTATGAATTTATGATAGGTTTGCAAGTTCCCTTTCCCTGAATTCTTTTTGCTACCCTCTTGTAAATATTGCCCAGAGGTCTGTATTTGCAGACTGGAAGAGCTGACCTCAGGTGCTGGGTGAGAGGCTCTAATCCCCCCATCTTTTTAAAAGGACACTTGAGAAGATAAGGAAAGGAAAAGAATGTGGCTGCTTCGTGCAGAAGCAACAGCCTTTAGGGAAGGACCTAGAGCAGAAAAGCCGGCCCTGAGGCGCTGGGGCATTGTGGGCACAGAGAAGAAGTGGTCCCCTCCACCAAGAGGGCCTCATTGCAAGGCTCCTGAGAAGGTAGGTGAAGCCATTGAGGGCCCTGAATCCAAACGTACCTCTGCCAGAATTTTCAAAAGAATAGCCAAACAAGAGGTGTGTCCCAGGGCTGCCCAGTGGCTTCGTGGTTAAGTTTGCACGCTCCACTTCAGCAGCCCCAGGTTCGCAGGTTCGGATCCCGGGTGTGGACATATGCACCGTTCATCAAGCCATGCTGTGGCAGCGTCCCACATATAAAGTAGAGGAACATGGACACAGATGTTAGCTCATGGCCAATCTCCCTCAAAAAAAAAAAGAAAAGAGGTGTGCCCCACATGGATAGGCTTGCCCTTACGGCTGTGTCCAGGTAAGAAAGTACTCGGGCCCAGTGCCATTGCTGTCCCTCCTGTTGAAGAGAGCTCGTCATCACTTTGGACCTGGGTTTTCTTCACCAACAAACTCAAGTTCTTTAAAGTTGCTGAGCAGGTCACAGATAAGCAGATGTCAGTGGTGACAATTAGAAGTGCATAATTTATCACATAGATCATTCCCTCCCAAGGCTATTTCCCCTACTTCATTGTGAGTTTTTGAAGTAGATCCCAGGTTTGCAGTGCTCCACAAGCGGTGGCTGCTCAGGTGCAATTTAGCCCAGGGTTTCCTTTGCCGGTGACTGTTTACGTGCTCACGTATTTACGTGCTTGCGTGACTGCTTACGTCACCCAGGCGTACAGGGAACGAGGAAGGACATCACCTGGTAGAAGTTGCTGCTGTCGCCTGAGTGGGCAGGGATTGCAGACTTACTGGAAGACGTTTTATAAAGCAGATGACGCCTTGAAGTTATCTGAGTTTGACGGCATGAGAAAATGCCCCTGGTAGCAGAAACCCCATTTGAATATTTAAGCTTAAGTAAGAAATATCTCCTTCATCTTTATATGCAAGAAATACCTTTGCATGAAATGAATTTCATTCTAAACAGTGAGACTCAGTATTTCCCAAGCTTCCCCATGAAACATGCGTGTCTCCTGAGACACTGATGCATGTTCCTCTGTAAAAGGGTTCGGAGAGCGAGTCAGTTCGAGAAATGCTGTGTTAAATAAAGCTGAAGAGAGTTTTTGCTGCAGGACTCAGAACCTTTTGGATGTCGGTATAAATTGTGAATGTTCAAAGGGGAAAGAGAATGTGCAGCATTCCCACGTGTACCTGAGGGTGGAAGGAAGCTTTGCGAGAGTCATCTGTGGACATCCTCTGAGACCATGTTTCCCAAGTATGGGATGTGCTCCGCCAGTGCGACCCGAGGGAGGCAGACATAGCATCAGATGGTAGTCACTTCTCTCTGGAGGCCTTTTGTGTTAGCAGGAGGCAGGATGGCATGGCGGTTAAGAGGCTCCCCAGACTGCCTCCGTTTGAATCCTGGCTCTCCCGTCTAGTCCCCTTGTGCCTCAGTTTCCTCATCTATAAAATGGAGGAAACAATCCACCTCCTACAGTTGTTATGAATATGAAATGAGATACTGTGTAAAGTGCTCCTGACAGTGCCTAGCACTAGTAAGCGCTAATCAAATACAGCTAATCTTATTCTATTTACTTGCATAGTTCTCTTTTTTTTACCAAAGAAGCAGGCCTCAAGCTCTGAGTCTTTAACAGTATCTAGTTAGAATTTTTAACAATTTTTGTTTTCATCCTACTTACCAAATGGTTGTTTGCACTAGTGATAAAATGTTTGCTTTAAAAATGAATGCATTTAGGGGCCGGCCCAGTGGCATTGTGGTTAAGTTCGCGTGCTCTGCTTCAGCAGCCCCGAGTTCACGTGTTTGGATCCCGGGCGTGGACTTACACACTGCTCATCAAGCTGTGCTGTGGCGGCGTCCCACATACAAAATAGAAGACATTGGCACAGATGTTAGCTCAGGGACAATCTTCCTCAAGCAAAAAGAGGAAGATCGGCTACAGATGTTAGCCAAGGGCCAATCTTCCTTGCCAAAAAAAAAAAATGCATTTAGAAATATTTAAAAATGTATTAGGAAGAAATCTATTGGGTAAGTGCAGGTGGTACACAGAGAATAAAATGGTGAGTATATGGCAAAAATTATGAAAATGGTATGTAAATGTTTGGGCAATGTAATGGAGGGACACAGTCTAATGCAATTCACGGAGAGACCAGGTAATTTCCCTGTTAGGCCTGTCCAGTTATAAAATTTTGGCCAGAAAAATTTATTGGAAGATTATGGAAGAATTATTATATTATTAGGAAATTACTATTTATTACATTGGAAATTTCAAATGAGTTCTGCTGTGTTCTTAAGTGCTGTTTTAGTGCAACCAAAGGCTTTTCATATAAATACAACTCTGAAACGTGAATGGGAAAATTGATTTGATTTGTGAACGTGGATTTTTTTTTAGAAGACTCTTCTAGATATAACTTTTTTTTTTCCTGAATATTTTACTGAAGCCAGATTGAAAAAGTGAACTCATGTTTTCACTCATCAAAAATAAGCAAAAACTCACTAACCGATTTGGTACACATAGAACAGAACAAATTGCTTGGATTTATTTTATAGTCACTCAGTCCTTGAGAAATCATGTACCCAACCCATTAAGTTGGGTACAAGCCACATGCCCAGTGAGTGTCAAGGGTAGATGTAATGCCTGGCAAACTAGCAATGCATTCACTCTTTTCTCTCCTACTCCGAAAAGCATGCCAAGATGGCAGATGAGTGGAACTTCCATAGTAACAGAGTAAGGAGCTCAGTGAAAATTCTCCCCAGCAGAACAAAATTGGGAAAATTGTTTTAAGAAAAACACAAAACCACAATCAATCATTTGAAATCTCTGGAAATTGTCTTAAGGACATACAGCAAATGGAGAAGTATTCATTCAAGAAAATCTACTACTAAATATGAGATTAGCCAGAGTCTGTGACATTTGAGCCATGACCTCCCTACCCCCTTTCTTCATAGCTCCATGTTCCAGAAGTGCTACTCTGGGCGCTCTCCTCTGGAGAGACATGGCCAGGATGATGGAGATTCTCTCTTCCTTCAACTCCCTGTCTTGGGCTACAGTTTCACCTTGGAAGAGACAGACTGCCAACAGAAGCTCTATTCCAGGCAAGAGTGGCTGAGAGGACTAGGGCCTCCTTCCACTTATAGGCCGAAGCTCCACCGCACGCAGGGCAGGCCAGGAATACTGGGGGCTCAGTCGCCCTGCCATAGCTCTCAAATAGGGTGGAGATGCCACCCCAAGAGAGGAAAGCCAAGAAGACCCGGGGCTACCACTTCTTCCTCCCTCAGTGCTTACTTGTAGAGCTGGGGTGTCATTCTCAGAAAAAGAGTGTCCCCACCCTCAGTTCCAGTGCACAGGCACAGGGATTTGTCCAGAGGAAAGGTAAGCCATAAGGATGAAGATCTCCCCAGCTCTGCCTGAGGAGACCGACTTTATTTGGAACAGAGCCGGGAGAACTGCATGCCTGAGTGTTGTCAAAAGCAATGGAGATCTTGATGGAGAGTAATGAAGGAGGCTGGTGGCTCCATGATGCAAGTAAAACAGCAGAGCAGCCAGAAGTTTAATAAAACCAGGGAAAGAGCCCTCCTGGGATCACAGTCAATTCTGGGAGTGTTCTAGGCTGCACCCACTCAGGAGTAATTGGAGCCAGGCAGGGGCCAGACTTCGAAGCGTCCTCAAGCCACACACAGACGCAGCATCTGTGGAGTCTCACGGGCACCCGGGGCCCAAACACAACCTCTGAGCAAACACGGACTGAAAAATAAGCTACTTCAACCCAGGAGCTACTCCTACGAAGCCAGGCCAGGCTTGTGACTAAAATCACACTCATTCCTAGGACCCTAGAAGACCTAAATTCTCCAGGGCTGAGCCCTCTCAGGAGTGATCAGAGAGCAAACTCCAAAAAAATGTAAATTCCCTGAAGTGCGATAGCAACCTACAAGCCATGCACACATCCAACAGGAAAGGGTAAAAATCGAGCTGACAAAGTGGGGTTAAGCACAACTCCTGACCAATAAGTAGCATATGCAGACCCAGGGGCTACCCCTAGGTACCTAGGCTAAAAGATAAAAATACTAGGAAAAAGTCTAAGCATCAAAGAGCCCCAATAAAGGAGACTATGTAGGTAATGATAAAAACTGTATAACTGCATGTCTTCTTTCTTCTCTTGACTGATTTAAAACAATTGCACAAAGCAATATGTATATAATTGTTTTGTTGGTCCTATAACATATAGAAGTGTAATATATTTGACAAGAGCACAAAGGAGGCAGTAGATCTAAGCTGCCTTGAAGTAAGGAAACAACACCAGATGGTATATGAAATCCAACAGGAGAAATGAAGTGAGCCAAAGAGTAAATAAGAAAGTTATTATAACAAATGTTATAGTATATATTTCCTCTTCTTTCTTCTCTAAGATTTTTTTAAAAAACATTATATAAAGCAATAGTTATAACAATGCATTATTTTTGTAATATATGTAGATGTGGTAAGTATAATAATAATAACACCAAAAGGGTATGGGGAATGGAGTTACATAGGAGTCAAGTTTCCATATTTCACCAGAACTAAGCCAGTTTAAATCTGAAGCAGATTCTGGTAAGTTAGGATGTATATTGTAAGACTTAGAGCACCCTTAAGAAAATGATTCAAAAATATATTTAAGAAATCATTAAAGGAATTAAAATGTTACACTAAAAAATATCCACTTATTACAAAAGTAGGCAGTAGAGGAGGAATAGAGGAACAAAAAAGCCTGTGACAGATAGAAAACGAATCAATATGGCAAATGTAAATCTAACCATACCATTCATGACATTAAATGTGAATGGTGTAAACAGCTCAATCAAAAGACAGAAATTGAGCCAGCCCTGATGGTCCAGTGGTTAAAGTTCCACGCTTTCTGCCTCGGTGGCTCAGGTTCATTTCCCGGGCATGGAACCACACCACTTGTCTGTCAGTTGCCATGTTGTGGCAGCGGCTCACATAGAAGAACTGGAAGGGCTTACAACTAGGATATACAACCATGTATGGGGGCTTTGGGGAGAAGAAGAAGAAAAAAAGAGGCAGATTGGCAACAGAGGTTAGCTCAGGGTGAATCCTTCCTCACACACAAAAAAGACAGAAGTTGTCTGATTGGATTACAAATTATGCTCTCTACAGGAAGCAGATTTTTTTTCCTTTTGGTGAGGAAGATTGGCCCTGAGCTAACATCTTTGCCAGTCTTCCTCTATTCTGTTATGGGACACCACCATAGCATGGCTTGATGAACAGTGTGTGGGTCCACATGCAGGATTGGAACCTGTGAACCCCAGGCCACCAAAGCAGAGTGCACAAACTTAACCACTGTGCCACTGGGCTGGCCCCAGGAGGCAGATTTTAATTTAAAGATACAAATAGGAGGATAGACATGTCAGGCCAAAAAAAAAAAAAAACCCATAATAGAGCTGGAGAGGCTGTACTAATATTAGACAAAATAGACCTTAAGACAAAAAAATGTCACTAGAGCTAGAGGGACATTTCATTATGAAAAAGGGTCAATTCATCAGGAAGGAAAGGAAATTTGGGACATGCACAAAAATATAAAGATGAAACAACACAGTACTAAGTAACCAATGGGTCAATGAAGAAAACACAAGGGAAGTTAGAAAATACTTTGAGATAAATGAAAATGAAAACACAACATACCAAAACATATGGGATGTAGCTAAAGCAGTGCACATAGAGAATTTAGAGCTGTAAATGCCTATGTTAAAAAGAAGAAAGTCTCAAATTAATAACCTAATCACCTTAAGTAGCTAGAAAAAGAAAAGCAAACTAAACCCAAAACAAGCAGAAAGGGGGGCCAGCCCAGTGGTGTAGTGGTTAAGTTCACGTGCTCTGCTTTGGCTGCCCAGGGTTTGCCAGTTTGGATCCTCTGCAGAGACCTACACACTGTTCATCAAGCCATGCTGAGGTGGTGTCCCAAATAGAAGAACTAGAAGGACGTACAACTAGAATATGCAACTATGTACTGGGGCTTTGGGGAGAAAAATAAGGGAAACAAGAGGAAGATTGGCAACAGATATTAGCTAAGGGCCAATCTTCCTCAAAAAGAAACAAAAACAGAAAACAAGCAGAAGGAAGGAAATAACAAAAAGCAGAAATAGATGAAATGAAGACTAGAAAAGCCAGATAAAATCAACCAAACCAAAAGTTGACCTCTTTGAAAAGGTCAACAAAATTGAAAAACCTGTAGCAGAACTTATCAAAAAAAAAAAAGGAAGACTGAGATTCTTAAAACCACAAATGAAAGAGAAGAAATCACTACTGACCTCACAGAAATAAAAAAGATTATAAGGGAACACTATGGACAATTGTATGCCAATAACTTAAATAATCTAGACAAAATGAACAAATTCCTATAGTCACAAGTTACCAAAACTGACTCAAGAAGAAATAGAAAATCTGAATAGATTTTCCCTCCCCTGTCCACCATGTGAGGACACAGTGAGAAGACGGTTGTCTATTGACCAGGAAGCAGGCTCTCCCCAGACACCTAATTGGCCAGCACCTTGATCTTGGACTTCCCAGCCTCCAGAACTGTGAGAAGTAAATTTCTATTATTTATTTTAAAAAATAATAAATAAAACCTCCCACAAAGACTAGGACAAGGTAGCTTCACTTGTGAAGTATATCAAACATTAAAGAAGAACTAATCTAATTCTTCCAAAAAATAGAAGAGCATTCTTGTGCTGCAAAAAATACCATCAATAAAGGCAAAAGACAACCCACAAAATAGGAGAAAATATTTGCAAAGCATATATCTGATAAGGGACTTATATCTGGAATATATAAAGAAAAGAAAAAGATAAATAACCCAATTTAAAAATGGGCAGAGGATTTGAATAGACATTTATTCAAAGAATATACAAATGGCCAATAAGCATGTGAAAAGATGCTCAACGTCATTAGCTATGGGGGAAATGTAGGTTAAAACCTCAGTGAGATACCGCTTTGCACCCACTATGATGGCTATAATAAAAAAATATAGACAATAATAAGTGTTGAGGATTTGGAGAAATTGGAACTCTCATACATTTTTGGTAAAATGACACAGATGCTTTGGAGAACAATGGACAATTCTACTCCTCCACTCCAAGTTTATACCCAAGAGAAAGAAAAGCACATGTCCATCCAAAAACATATCAACAAATGTTTATGGCAGCACAATTGATAATAGCCAAAAAGTGGAAACAACCCAAATGTACATCTACTGATGAATGGATAAGTAAATGTGGTATATCCATACAATGGAATGTTATCTGGCAATAAAAAGAAAGGAAGTACTGATACTTGCTGTCACTGGGAGGAACCTTAACAACATAATGTTAGGTGAAAAGAACCAGTCACAGGAGACCACATATTGTATGATTCCATTTATATGAAATATCCATAATAGGCAAATATATAGTGGTTGCTTAGGGCTGGAGGGAGGAAGGATAGGGATGACTGCTAATGGGTAGACTTTCTTTTAGGGAGTCAGGGTTCTCCAGAGAAACAGAAACAATAGCATATATTGGAAAGAGATTTTCAGATGGTCCCCAACTTACAATGGTTCAACGTACAATTTTTCGACTTTACAATGGTGCAAAAGTGATTCGCATTTAGCAGAAACCACACTTCGAATTTTGAGTTTTGATCTTTTCCTGGGCTAGCGATATGTATGATACTCTCTCGTGATGCTGGGCAGGGGCAGAGAACCACAGCTCCCAGTCAGCCACTCAGTCACAAGAGTAAACAACAATACACTTACAACCATTCTGTACCCAGACAGCCATTCTGTTTTTCACTTTCAGTACAGTGTTCAATAAATCACATGAGATATTCAACACTTTATTATAAATAGGCTTTGTGTCAGATGATTTTGCCCAACTGTAGGCTAATGTAAATGTTCTGAGCACATTCAAGGTAGGCTAGGCTAAGCTATGATATTTGGTATTAAATGCATTTTCAACTTAAAGATATTTTCAACATGCTATGGGTTTATCAGGACGTAACCCCATCACAAGTTGAGGAAGATCTGTATTATAAGAAATTGGCTCACATGGTTATTGAAGCGAGCAAGTCCCAAATCTGTAAATCCCATGTCCCAGTTTGAAGGCCATCCAGCAGGAGAACTCTCTTACTCGAAGGAGGGTGATCCTTTTGTTCTATTCAGGCCTTCAACTGATCAGATGAGGCCCACTCATATTATGGATGGCAATCTGCCATTATGAAAGCTGAGGGTACAGGCTTTGATGAGAAAGCCTCAGAGAACAAAAAGAGTGAGTGAGCCAAAATGAAAATGGAGTGATGATAGTCTTTCAAGTGAAGACACAAAACTGAAATAAAGGTAGATATTTTGGGGCAATGAGTTGTTAGGCTGCTGGCCAGTGGCATGGGGGAGTCTGAGGACATGAAAGATATAGAGCCAGCAACCTACGCCCTGATGAAAGCCTTCCAGAACCCTGTGCCTACTGAGGACAGTTCACATTCTTTGGTCAATTGGCATAAGTGTAACTTAACTCCATTCCCTCCACAGGTGTACTTGGGACTATCTGTGAAACCACACCCAACTCTAAGGGAAACACCTTTGTCCACAGCTCCTGCTGCCCCTCCACCAGTCCAACATCACTGGTTGAAGTAGACATGGGCATCTGGTGGCCTGGTGTGCAAAAATTGTCCAGGCCAACAAGTTTCCTGCTCCTAGGACTGGAAATGAGAAAGACCCAGTCAACCAACAGTAGGAGCAAGGGGAATGTTGTGATAAGGAGAGGGGGGTCAGAGTGGCCATTGTGGCCACTTCCAGACCAAAGGTAAGGTGGAGCAGAGATCTGGATGAAGCAGAGGAAGCTGGCTGAAAGAGAGGAGAGCTGACCAATGCAGAAAAGCATGCCAAAGACCACGCCCCCTGTGAGTGGGTCTGGAGACAATTGTTCCACTCCAAATATATTCTTAAAATGACCCACCTCCCCAGAGGCCCACCCATTGCTGGAGGTAACTTGAATAGATCCCTGCATTTGCACTAAAAATACCCAGCTGGAGCAGTAGCCCTTTCCTAGGAATTCCTTCACTCAATTACTCGGCACTTGTTATGCCCTGAGTGCTGTTTGGGGCAGTGGAGATTCAGCCCTAGATAAGGCAGACCGTGCCTCTGCCGCGAGCTGATTATCTTGTGGTCAGAGACCGTGATGTTCATTACTCACACTGGGTCACTCCCCCCAGCCCTGTGCCCTGCACTTGCACACCCCTGGCTGTGTGCCCTTGGCTCACACTGCTCAGAATGGTTCCTATTCATGGAATTCTCTTCACTTGCTAAATACTACCCTCCTTCCAGGCCCAGCACAAGTGCTACCCCTTCCTTGTAGCCTTCCAGAATATCTCAGGCAAAATTAATTTCCCTCTTTCCTGTACCACTTAGCATTTCTGTGGCCATCATGGTACTTCTGCCATAAAGTCATTTATATGCCAGCTCATCTTCAGGAACTTAAACTTCTTGGGGTCAGGAGATGGGCCTGATTTCTCCTTTCCCTTGGGCCTATCACCGAACCTTCCAGATGGGATCCCTTCAATGCATATTGGTTAAACTGAACTAAATCCAACCCAGGAGGAGCTAGGGAGGGAGAAAGTGAGGAGGACATTGTCCCTTTTTCCTTATTCCCAGCTTCTACATCTAAGCACATGGTCATGAGTTGCTCATTATCACCCTGTCTCCTGGACTAAAATTAAAATGATGATGCATACCTAAAGACTTTAGTCCAGCTGCCTTCCTACAAATCCGAATCATCACTGGCTCACAGACAAGCTAGTTACTTTTTCAGCTTTGGCATGTGGTCAGTATTGCCCAGCTAGGAAGAAGGCATAATGAAATACTTCCACGTGCTTTGAACTGGCAAAACTGTGTTTACACAATTACATGAAAACAAGCTAATGTGATGGCATTGCTGAGGTTTAACTATGTCGGGGTCAGGAAATTACAGCTCCCTGGTTACATGCTTCACTGCAGATTGGTTTGCATCTCATCGGAAAAGAATCTTGATTTGGAGCTATTCCTTCATGCATAGGGGGCTTGCCATAAATAAGGGGCTGGGGAAATGAATTCTTAAGTGAATTTTATTTCCTCCTGAGAGATGCAGATGAAGACAGGTGGATGACTGCCAGCGTCTGGGCTGCACCAGAAAATTCCACTAACTATGTGCAGGTGGCAGCAACATAAATAATGAGAAGGGATATCTTCTCAGGTGTCTAGGATTCTCTCTAAACCAGTTTTGCCAAGCCCCATTGACCTTGCCAAGACTCCATGAGCATGAGCCAGAGATGCAGCTAATGCAGTACTAGAGGACCTGGTTGAAGACCCAGATAGCCATTAACTAGCCATGTGATCTTGGGCATGTCACTGGACTTCATTAAGCCTTAGATTGCTCATCTGTATACTCAAGGATTGCTTAAGGTCCCTTCCACAGTTCGAGCTGAATCTATGCTAGTTCGTTAGACTGTTGTCCCACATCTACAAAATTATTGGAGCTGATCCATCAACATTAGGGTCATTTTTCTAATTGCACTGATCCATACACGATCTGACCTGGTTCTTCTTGTGACTAACCCTGCGTTAGTCACCAGTGGCCTAAGATAATGGGATTTGGCTGGAGCTGTGACATTTTTCCTTTTACTCATACATGGTTTTAGGGGAATGGGCTCTAGAACCACTGTCTCCTTAGCTACAGGGTCTAAGAGACAGTTAACGACCGATTCACGTGAGCACCGGCCCTCAAGGATTTTATCACGGTGTTATTTTTAAACTGAAGTGAAAAGAACTAAATGTTAGAGGTCTTATGTGGAGAGGTCAGATGCGTGATACATTTTCTGTGCAACGGTGATCCCTTGTAAAAATGAGGAGGACATTTACATAGCTAAAGGAAAACTAAATCTGGTTTCACCAGAAGTGTTTACACTCTGGGGAGCCTCTAGAATGCTGTTCTTGGAACCCACGTTTTTGAAATGTGGACTGACCAGACTATAATGTGAGGCATTTCTGAGGCCAAAATCCCCAGATGGAATCCAAAATGGACTTATCTTACATTTTTAGGATTGTACAATGAAGATGCTAAGAGGGATCATGTCAGTCAACCCCCTTATTTTTGGTTATTTGTGCCACCCGGAGCTATGCACGTTCCCAAACAACGTGCTCCTCAAATTTGCCTCTTTTGCATTCGTATGCTGGGGCCATGGCAGTGGAGCTGGACCACCCTGGAAAACAATTAGGAATAGCCATCAAAAGCTGTCAGTGTGTCCAGATTTAATCCCACTGTCAGGAATCTATCCCAACATCATGGAGATATAATCAAAGATATATGTATAAGGATGTTTCTAGCAGAAGTTGAAAGCAACAATGGCGAAATGCTTCAGTAAAGTATATGATGGGAAATGTCATGAAAATGATGCTCCTGAAGAATATACAAAAATTTCTGCTACAATTTTAAGTGAGAAAATGAGGTTGCAAGTTTTATATACAGTATTTTTTTTTCAACACACGTGAAGATAAATGCACAGACAAAAAGCTGAAGACAAAATGCCAGCAGAGATTGCTTTAGACTTGGAAGAAGGAGCGATTTTTTTCTCTCCTCCTTTACATTTTACTCTGCTTTCCAAATTCCCCACAGTAAGCTTTACCTTGAAATTACACTATCATTACACAAACCCGGTGAGCATCCCTTAGATGACCACCCCCTCCTTTATTTGAGATTGCTTTGTCTCCCTGTTTGTCACAGCGTTTGTTTCTCCCTGCAGACACACTGAAAATGGGAAAATCAAAGCCACAGAATTCACCTCTGCTGGTGATGATTACAAATGTCATAGTCCATATAGACAGGCTTAATGGAAAATTCCGAGATGGGGTGGATGGGGGCAATATTCTATCTATTCCCAAATAATTATTTTGAGGACAATACAAAGAAACACAGCAAGATGGGTGCTCGTGGAGGACTGCTTGGCTCTGGAATCCTAAGCATCACCAAGGGCCAGAAGAGAGTCAACTGATCCCAGCACAACTCCATCCTAGAGGAGGGCTGGGAGATTTCACGCTTTCTTGGAACAGGCTTTTCACTCTGTGAAAGCCCCACCTCTAGGAAGATTCCAGCATTTTTGTCCCCTAAATTAACCCATTCTAAAATAAGTCAAGGTGGTGCTAAGGAAAATCAGATAGCACTCTTCAAGCCTTGGGACTTTGGGCCATGTCCAGTGTAGGAGGTTTTCCTGGAAGTTTGTCTTGCAGGATAAGCCCCGGTGCACTTTGTAAGTTACACAGCACAGGAGGAAATCACAAATGCAATGCTGGAGCTGGGGGTGGACTCACAGAGGAAGGGGTTGTAGAACATATATAGGACATTGTAAAATACATGCAAAGACACACACACAGTCTGCAGGGAGATCCCCCAGGGTATTAACATTTCTGAATGGTGAAATTATTGGTGCTATTTTCCTGTGATGCTGTTTTGTATTTTCCAATCTTTCTGAGTATGTGTTGCATTTATAAGGAAAAAAGTTATTTTTATTTTTAACATCATAATAGAGGGATATGTATAAAAGTACATAGAAAAGATTCAGAAGGTGGTGGAATAAGAGATAAATTTTTCTTTTCTTTTTTTATTTTCTTTGCAGTTTCTAATTGTTTTGCAATGAAACTGCATTCCATTTTTCATCAGAAAAAAACCCAACATTTACGTAAATGAGTCCTAAATGGATTCTGGAGAAATGTATTTTCACAGCAAGATGTCCTTTTATTTCCAGGGTGGGGGGAGTGGTTTTCCTCAGTGATTCACTGGCCCTGGTTCATTAGAGATCCACTTCAAGTCTGATGCTGTCAAAAGTATTTACTGAGCATTTATGAAATAGGAGTGTGCAGGAGTTCATTTGCTTTATTCATTCATTCAACAGGTGTCTTTGGTAGTCTGTACTTTAAAGGCATTGATAAATACATTTGTCTCTGTCCTAAAGAAACTTTCTGTCTTGCTGAGAATATAGATGAGTTAACAATTACAGTACAGCCGTGGTTTTTAAAATTTAGCATGCATCAGAGTCACATTGGGAGCTTCTTAAACCATAGCTTGCTGGGCTCCACCCTCAGACTTTCTGATTCAGTCTGGGTATCCCAGGTGATGGTGGTACTGCTGGCCTGGGGCTTGCCCTTGGAGGACCACTGCATTATAAATGCTTGAGGGAGGTACACAGGATGCTCTGGGAGCAGTGAGTTGCACATCTCCATCAGATGGTGTATTCCTGTTGAAAGCCATAAAAGTGTGGATGTGGGGGGTGGGAGGAAAGGCCCTCAACACAGAATTTGCAATCAGTCCTAGAATCATTGAAGCCTCACTAGGTAGGCCTCTAGGCCACCACACCTCCTCTTTCAGAATCTGGCAACAGCCACTAAGTCTTTCCCTGCTACTCCCTGGGACAGAATTCTCCCAATTCCATTTCTCTCCTACCTCCTCCCCAAATTGTCTCTAGAATCCAAAGAAATCAGGAGTTCTACCCCCTCCAGAAAGGATAGATCCCCACCATGTAGGTGGCTAAGAACTGTCCTCAAAATAAAAAGGATCCCAAAGCTTTAAAACTGTTTTGAAGCCATGCTATAGGCTGAGTGTTTGTGTCCTCCCAAAGTTCATAAGTTGAAACCTGTCCCCCATTGTGATGGTATTAGGTGAAGCCTTAGGGTGGTTATGAGGTCATGAGGGTGGAGCCCTCATGAATGGGGTTAGTGCCCCTACGAAAGAGACCCCAGAGAGCTCCCTTGCCCCTTTGCCCCACATGAAGACACAACAAGATGGCCGTCTATGAACCAGGAAGTGGGCCCTCACCAGACATGGAATCTACCAGCACCTTGATCTTGGACTTCAAAGCCTCCAGAACTGTGAGAAATAAAATTCTGTTGTTTAGGGGCCGGCTCGGTGGCGCAGCGGTTTCGTCCGCGCTTGGCAGCCCGGGGTTCGCGGGTTCGGATCCCGGGCGCCCGCGGACGCACTGCCTGTCAGCCATGCCGTGGCGGCGTCCCATATAAAGTGGAGGAAGATGGGCACGATGTTAGCCCAGGGCCAGTCTTCCTCAGCAAAAAGAGGAGGATTAGCAACAGATGTTAGCTCAGGGCTGGTCTTCCTCACCAAAAAAAAAAAAAAAAAAAAAAAATTCTGTTGTTTATAAGCCATCCAGTCTATGGTATTTTGTTATAGCAGCCCGAATGGATTCAGGCACACCATTAGACACACGAGGAGCATATCCTTGCCACTAGTGAGACAGACCACCAAAATAGAAGCCCTTCAAGAAGGAGCCTTCACTAATAATATCAGCACAATTAGGCCCTGCAGAGATGCTTCCTGGTGCTTGTGTATGTGGCATGGGAGGGAAGAAAAGGACCAGTATCCACAAGGCTGGAAATGCTAATAAGCTGACCCTACTGGGTAGAGGCTTTGCTATGGATGCAGTGACCCTGTTTGGTGACTCTGTTTTATAAGTGTATAATGTACCCCATGGTTTACACAAGCTTGTAATCATAAAATGTTACAAAGGGTTCCTATATTATTAAAATAGTAAGGCCACTTATAAAATACTTTCTGGATGAAGGTCAAAAAGATGATTACAGTGTTCCCTGGGTAGAAGTTTGGTTATAAATAGTCTAAAAGCCAAACAGAAATGGCATGAGCTTCATTTTCTGTACCCATGAACATTGTGTTTTGTCAATTGGGTCAGAGTTTAAATATGCCAGGGTAGCTAAGTGTTTATAAGGATCCATAGAGTAGATAATTTTGCAGTAGCATACTTAACTCTCTAATGTATGTTTTATATAAACTTGAAGTTTTATTGATTAGCTATTAGGAGTTGTATCTGCAAAATTTAATACCTGTAAAGGCAAGAGTCAGTGCATTACGACATCATTTTTTTTCTTGAACAGTTGTGTGTGTTTAGGAATAAATATGAGAGGGGTCGCCTGGTGGCGCAGCGGTTTAGTCTGCGCTTGGCAGCCCGGGGTTCGCGGGTTCGGATCCCGGGCGCCCGCCAACGCACTGCCTGTCAGCCATGTGGTGGCGGCGTCCCATATAAAGTAGAGGAAGATGGGCACGGATGTTAGCCCAGGGCCAGTCTTCCTCAGCAAAAAGAGGAGGATTAGCAACGGATGTTAGCTCAGGGCTGGTCTTCCTCACAAAAAAAAAAAAAAAAAAAAAAAAAGGAATAAATATGAGAATAGCATATAGACGGAAAAATCTGGAGTCAAATTCATGCAGGTGAAATTATTTGTAGATTTCTCTTTTAATCTGGTGAATTTTGCTACCCACTTCCTTCCTTCCTTCTCTCTCCTTGTCTTGCAGCTGAGCTGATTTCCCTTCCCCTGTATCTGATGAATAGTCCATCCAGGGATTAGAAAAAAGAGAAAAACAAGATGCTTAGGAATGACATTGAGAATACCGTTAGTGAGAACGTTTCCCCTAAAGTGCTTCATTTAGGCTCCAGAGGGGTTACAGATATAATTAATTAATTTAAGCACTTGTTGGTGCATTAATCCAGGGCATGAAAGTTCGATAATCCTCTTTTTGAAATGCTTATCCTGCATGTAAGAACTAACCAGCCTGGTAGGACATGAGCTGAGGTTTTCTATGTGTGATGCAGTGATAAGGCAGAAATTATTATACCCAGTTTGCAGATAGGAACCAGGACAGTATACATAGAAACCTATGTTTTTTAATGGCTATTTATTCTTTAGAAATACCACTAAAATGGTCCTGGAAAATATGTTTTACTACCTGTGGGGAAAAAAGTTAGATTTTTTTTTCTTAACTTAACTCTAAATAAATTCCAAAGGGGTTTAAGGAGATTAAGTGTAAAAACTGAAATTAAATAAACACTAGGAAAATAGAGTGAATATTTACTTGATATCAGAATAGGGTTGGATATTCTAACAAGAGCCATGAAGGAAATCATCAAATTTGATTATATGCACCTTATAAAAGTTCTGTCCATCTAAAAATACCATACACAAAATAAGAAAGTAAAAGACAAATTTAAAGAATATTTGCAACCTCAACAAATGAAAAGCTAGTATACTATCAAAAAATCTTAAACATTAATTAAAATTTAATGAAATGGTAAACAACCTGGAAAATTCACAAAAGAAATACAGGTAGCAAGTACACATATGAAAATGTTGAACTGCATTATTAATGAAATGCACGTTAGAATAATCTTATGGTTGTACATACCAAACTAGCAAAGATTTTTAAAGATGCAAAATTCCTGTTAATGACTGTGGTGAAGCGGATATACATGTGTACTATATAAAGTAAAAGATGGTGCTGCTGACCTGGCGGGGAACTGGCAGTAAGTATTAAGGGCCTTAAAGATGCCTGTTATCTTTTTTCTCCTGGTCCCCTTGGCCTTGTATCTTTTTTGTTTTACAATTTTATTGAGGTATATTTGGCATACAATAAACTGCACATATTTAAAGTGCACAATTTGATAACTTGATATACATGTACACCCATGAAACTACCATCATAATCAAGAAAATGACCCCAAGTGTTTCACTGTGTCCCTTTATAATCTATTCCTCTTTCCACCTCCCTCCTCAGGTAACTACTGCTGTGCTTTCTATCACTATATAGTACTTAATATTTTCTAAAATTTTATCTAAATTAGATAATACTAAATGTAATGAATATAAATTACAGATGAATATGATATTAACTTATATAAATTAATTTAAAAGAATCCTCTTTTTGGGGGGGGTCTCTATTTTGTGTGTGTGTGAGGAAGACCAGCCCTGAGCTAACATCCGTTGCCAATCCTCCTCTTTTTGCTGAGGAAGACTGGTCATGGGCTAACATCCATGCCCATCTTCCTCTACTTTATATGGGACGCCGCCACAGCATGGCTGACAAGCAGTGCGTCAGCCGGCACCTGGGATCTGAATCTGTGATCTTCTGTCTGTCAAAGGGTGAACTTAACTGCTATGCCACCGGGCAGGCCCTAAACACCTGGTTTTTAAATATATAGATATAGAAATCAATATGAATCTCAGGACACAAACATATATTCCTGGCTCTGTTTGCTGGGAGTGTCTAAAGCAATGACATCCCAGTTGTAATGAATGTATCTAGCACCCAGATATGGTTCTTACATATCATTCTCCACGAAGAGGAACTAGAGTTCCTTGGAGAATTGGCTGATTCTAGGGCTGGAGCATCGTGCTGTGCAAATAAGTACGGGTGTGCTCAAAAGATTATGGGGACATGTCAAAAAGACATTGGAGCCAGATTGAAGGAGCTCACACTGACCACGCCTGGGACAATTTGAGCATCAATATAAAGATAGTGACAGATTATAACTCAGACTAAAATGAGAATCCATGAGTATCAATACTGATATAAGTAAGTGAATAAATAAATACATAGGGAGGAGGGACAGTGCTTCCTTACAGTAGAATGCAAGCTAATAAGTGAGGAATGATGGGGTTAGAAAAATCACCATTTGGCAACCATCATAATAACAGCCGATTCAGGCAAGAACCATCAAGGATGGTAAAAATAGTAGGTAAAAAATTGTAGATTAATAGAGTGTTTGCATAGTATTAAAGTTATCTCCCACAAGATAGTTTTCAATTATTAAGGGTAAAATTGTATCATTTAGGGTAGAGCATGTTGGCAGACACCACCTCAATCAACCAATCAAAGTGACACCAGTAATGTGTCCAAACCACTGTGTGTGCCCCGATAGATGCCCTGAGAAAAGACCCTCCCTCACTTCCGTGGCATTCCTGCCCAAGGTGTGTAACATGAATCTAGTCGTGAGGAAGCATTAACAAACTCGAACTATCTTATGAGATAATTGGCCTGTGCTCTTCAAAGATGTCAAAGCCACACTAGAAAGGCTGAAGACTCCCCCTGGTGAAAGGATACCAAAGAGACTAAACGCCAGAAGTGATGTGGAACCTGTGTTTTTCTTCTCTTGCTATAAGAGCAATAGGGAGACATTGGTGAAATTCAATAACTTCCATAGATTAAATAATACAATAGTATCATTGTTAGTTATCTGATTTTGTTAGTCTAGTGTGGGTATGTTGTAAGACTGGGAATACCTGCAGAAGTATTTAGAGGCAAGGGGTATCCATCTGCAATTTACCATCAGATGGTTCAGAAAAAAATAATATTCATATGAGAGAGAGAGAGGAAGCAAATGTGATAAAATGTTATATATTTGGGGAATATGGGTGAAGAGCATATTAGAATTCTTTATACTATTTTTGAAACTTTTGTAAACCCAAAATTATTTCAAAATAAATGGTGGAGATAGGGGCTGGCCCGTGACATGGTGAAGTTTGGCATGCTCCACTTCAGCAGCCTGGGTTCCCGGGTTTTGGATCCCAGGCACGGACCTACACCACTTGTCAGCCATGCGGCAGCAGCCACCCACATGTGAAATAGAGGAAGATTGGCACAGATGTTAGCTCAGAGCAAATCTTCCTCACTAAAAAAATTAAAATAAATGGTAGAGATGGTGAGAAAAAAAAGTCCTCCCTTCTTTACACACACACAAACATGTCTAAAGGAAATTTAGCAAAAGTGTTAATAGTGTTTCTACCTCAATAGTGGAATTACATATTAATTAAAACATTACCTTTAAAATTAATCTTTATGCTTTGACATTTTACACCTGTTCCGCCATAAGCATGTATTTATTTTTATAATATACATTCATTTAAATTTCTAAGAAGCACTAGCAGGGGCAGCGGCCCTTGATCTGTCGTGATGCACCTTGTCAATGTCAGTTGTCTTGTCCATATCTCTGCTCTCCTTGTGCAAGGTCACACCCATCTGGGCTCTGCCAGCAGCTGTGGCAGTGCCAAAATAGTTCTGAATGGGACCGTAACAGTAAGACAGCTGTAGTCTCAAATGACTTCGAGTGTCACTTGTTTTTCCCCTGAGGCGCTGAGTATACCATATGACTGAAGGAATTCTAAAAATGGCAATGTGCATACTCTTTGGTACAGAAACAGCCTGTCACTTTCTGGTGGCATAAGATTTCCCGAGTGATGAACTTGGAGAGTGTCTGCCTTGTTAAAGTGTCATTGACTTTCTCAAAGCAAATTATTATTCATTACAGATTTATAGAACATGCCCTCTTAATCTTCGGGTGCCTTGGAAAAAATAGTCTTTTCCCTCTAGTTATAGTTTTTAAAATAAATTTTAAACAGCACTTCTTACAGGGTTGAGCATGCCAATAAATATTAGTCTGATTAGCTGATTGAAAATCGGATCAAAAAGGTGTGAGTGGTTGGTGTGGGTAGAATACCCTGCAGTCCAGGTTTTAAAGTTTGGATTATGCAATGGGTTTGACAGTCTCTGACCAATTTATTTCACGGCTTTCCAGTTTCTGCTACCTGGAAGTGACTTTAGAGGGTCACTGAGTTTCTCTCTGCCCTCAGGCAGGAGAGTGTTAACACATCAGGGTCTCAGAGCATAGGCTATACCCCAACATTCTCCAAAACTTCCAGAGAGGACTTTCACACCCTTATAACAGCAGACATCCTAAATTTTGATTCACTCAAAATCCAGACCTAACTGGTTAAGCTGTTTATCTCAAAGCTGAGTCTTGTATTTAATTTGTGGTTTCGGAGTGAGAATCACATGTCTCATTACTCTAGATTCTTCTCATTCCCTTCTGTCACTATGAGAGATCATTTCCTGAATTTATTCTTGAAGGCTGCCACCATTCAAATTTGGAGAAAAATTCTTAACCCTGCATTAGAGGAATGAGACATGGAGTTTCTATTAACCCAACTTTTGAGCAACCTCTCTGATCCAGACAAAACAAGATATACTCTTGTGTTAAATAGCATGCTCTTTGGGAAAACCCAACTGATTTTCTGATATTTACAAAATATTTAAGAAATCAGGATAATAGCCTTTAAAACTAAACCCTGGGAATTTTAAATTTACTTCCCAAATATTAAAAAAGGGATGTATTATTATTATATTATATTATATTATATTATATTATTATTATAACATTATTATTCTGTATTAAATCTGGCATTGTTTAGTCTCTTTTCAGAAAATAAATTTAAATCACGATCTGAAATTAAATGTAAAAATAGAACAAGATTGGTAAATGGCGTTAGGATCTCAGAATTGAAGTGTCTCTCTCCTGTTTGTATCATCATTTCTTCTGTCATGGGTATTAATAATTCCTTCTTTTGGCAATAATAATAGCCAATTATTATTATTATCAGTTATTCAAGGTGACTTATATGTATTAACTCATTCTAGCCTTACAATAACCTTCTGAAGTAGGTACAATTATATCCCTTTACAAATAAATAGACAGGCGCCGAGAGTCAATTGCCCAAGGGACACAGCTAATAAATGGCGGAGTAGAGATTCAAAGCCTCGATCCTGACTACAGAGCACAAGTTTTTAGCCACTGCACTTGGTTGTGCCTGAATTATCATCAGAGACCAGTTGTACTGCCAAACTCCTTTCTCTCTGCCTCCCAGCATAATTGACGTGCCTCCTCTTTTCCTCACCCATTGGTATTTGGTAAATGTTCAACAACGAGCCCTCTGAAGAGCTGATCTGAAGCATTTGCCAATTTCCAACTGCAAATTACCACATCGATGCCACTGAACGTGGAGTTGGGTAGCGCCCCATTACATAGTACATCATAGAGATACAAAAGATGTACAGAACCTCAAGAGCACAAATATAGTAACATGTAATAAAAGAATTAGATAACAATGAGTTTTAAGTATTTATTACCTTTGTTTTGAATATAATCTAGTTAATTGTAAATTAGTATAAAATTCTAATTTTTTAATTTCTGAAATTACAGTTCTATCAGATAACACACTTTCTGGAAGTACTTGGTAGTGTAAAATTGGGAGAAGGGTGAAATTAAGGTATCGGGTTACAGTCTGAACGGCGTCTGACTCTGAGCCCTCCTCTAGCCGAATTTCGGGCATTCCCAAACTCCCTTTGGGGAAACAGCCAAGATGTGGGTTTGCCCAGTACCACTAAGTTTTGCGTTCTGTTGCGCCACCTGGTGGTTGCAATTAGCAATTGCTATGTTCCCTGCTGCTGTCTTGGACTCAGGCAGGCTTCAGGGCTCTTGTCACTGAGATAAAGAGCATTCTTTACTCACTAGCATTTCCAGCTACTAATGAGGCTTCTAATGGGTAATTTGACTCTTTTAGTTCACCATCAAATTAACAGGTTACAAACAAAGTAGTAGGTTTTTTGTCCTCCACTGAGATCATCACCCCAACTCCAGAGTGGTGGGGAGCATCTCCAGGCTTGGCTCAAACATGTCAGTCAGAGTGTCCACTGTCCTGACAATATGCCAAAGGTCTTGTCGCTGTTTTCTAAGAGGCTTATAGGGTCTTCAAGCATTCCATCTTGATTTCCTATAGTTCCAAAAAATGTACGGCATAACCCTATCCTCCAGCCCGTAATCCTGTCCTTTCCACCATGGGCCATAATTTTAAGATAACAAGAAACATATGTAGTCAGATAGAAATGATCTGGAGGTTATCTTCTGGTTGTGCTAATCCACAACGCACATCTCTTTACTGCATATCAATGAGCACTAACCCTATATTGGGGGGGGTGTCCTCAACCGTTCTTCCCATCCTCTTCATTTTTGTATCTCACACTTAGTATTAACTCATTCATATATAACAAATGTCTATTGACCACAGGTACCTGCTACTCACCTGGCTAGATGTGGACACAAAGAGGAATAAGACACAGGTCCAGTCCGTGCACTTGAGGGCTCACCAGGGTTGTGGCAGAGGTGGAGGAAGACATCTGGAAGCACCAGGCACAGCAGGATTCTGTGGGTGCCGATGACAAGAGCAGTTGATTCTGAGCAGATGGATTGGGGAGGGCTTCTTGGAGGAGCATCGAAGCTGATCCCGAAGCGTATGTAGAATTTGGACAGAGGGAGGAGATCGGGAAAGATGAATCACGGAACGAAATCACAGACGGGGAGAATTTTCAGCAAAACTAGTGGTGCACTTTGGCCAGGGAACAGCACGTTCATGAGGCGGATATAATGAGTGACGACACGAGACACTAGTCTCTGGACAGATCTGGACGGTCTTGATCACCATGGTGGGAAATGTGGACTTCATCCAGTTAAAATATTAGCCTTTCAACGTTTTTAAGCAAAGGAATGAGAGAGTCAAATCCATGATTAAAGAACTTATCTGTCTGAGCTTTGTTGGGCACATGTGCCAAATGTGGCTTATTTTCTGCGGAGGGACCCAGGACAATTCAAGCTCCTCACCTAATAATGATAAGGATGTGGGCTTTGGTTTTTCATGGGTTTTATTGCTGAGGAAGATTGGCCCTGAGCTAATATCTGTGCCAATCTTCCTCTATTTTGTACGTGGGTCACCACCACAGCATGGCCACCGAGGAGTGGTGTAGGTCTGGACTCCAGAACCAAGCTCAGGCCCCTGAAGTGGAGCTCCCCGAATTTAACCACTAGGCCATGGGCTGACCCCTGGACATGGACATTTTAAACAAGAGATAAAGAATGTTGCTTCTCACTACACTAGCCAGTTCTGGAAAGTTCTGTCTCATGGAATGAACAACTACACTCGTAAAAGAAGAGAAAAAGGTAATGCGAAGGGAAAATAAAAATACTAAAAAGAAAAATCATCCCAATTAAAAAGGAGAAGAAGGAGGAGGAACAGGAGGAGAGGAGAGGAGTCAGAGGAGAAGTGGGGAGCCAGACCTGTGCATGGGAAGTTCTACTGACAGCCCAGGTGAGAGATGACAGGACTTGAACTAGGGCAGCAGGAATGGAAAAAAGGCATTTGTGAAAGGAAAATTGATGGGTTTTATTGCTGTGGAGTTTGGGGAACTAGAGAATTTAAAAAGATTCAGAGATACTTTCTAGAAAGTGATTTGGTAAAACATCATGAAAGACTCAAATGTTTCTACCCACTGATCTAGTAACTTTACGTCTAGGAGGTTATCCAAAAACAATCACAGATGAGCATAAAATGTGAGTATAATATGCTTATCACAGTATTCGTAGAGCAGAAAATAACTAGAAAACCAGAGGAGATAAATAAATTTGGGGTATATCCAAAAGAAGGGATAAATAAAAATTATGTTATTAAGAATATTTAATGACACGGTTAAATGTTTTTGATAGATATAATCGTAAGTAAAAAAAATGGATTTACAGTGTATGGTATGATTCCAATTTTGTAAAGAAATTTCATATGTGTAGAAAAAGAAGAAAAGAAGATTATGGATCAATTATTCTTTATACTTTGTCAATCTTTCTAAAATTTTATATAATTAACCTGTATTATTTTAATAAGCAGAAAAAATAATAAATGTAATAAAATATAAAAAGGATGTGATTGAAACTTCTGGCCTAAGTTACTTGCAGAAAATCTTGTCAAAGATTTAGATTTGGATAAAGCATATCACAGAAGCACAGACCATAAAATAAAAAAAAAATGAAGTAAAAAGTCAGGATCAATAAAAATGAGAATATCCCTTTTTTAATTATAAGGTTCAACATAGTTGCTGTGATTAAACTTTAAATTAGCTTGTGAACTTCTGGCAGTTACGGCAAAAGGAAAAACAGGATCGGCACAATTTTCACTGTAATGTGTAACCAGGTCTCATACCAGACCAGCAAGGGAAATACTATATTTCCAAGCACTGCCTTCTAAAAGAAATACTTAGCGGGGCTTATAATAGGTGACACTAAGTGATATAGATATCAATATGCGCTATGACATTTTAATGAACTGATATAATAGTGTCATGCACATGTCTGTTTCTTATAGTGACATTTACAAAATCCAAAGACATAAGACGAAAACTCAGTGAAGGCAGTTGTGACCAAGAGATGTAGCTATGTATGTACCCTTTCTGATGCTCCAGCTAGATGCAAAAAATAGAAACTAGATTGCCAAGAGAGTATTTCTCAAACTTGAGCGTGCTTAAGAAACACACAGGTTGCTTGTGAAATAAACAGTTTCCTAGGTCCCTCTCGCTAAAGAGTCCAGTTCAGTTGGTCTGGAGCAGAGTCTAGGAATCTTCATATTAAACATATTAAATAAACCCCCAGATCATATTTGATACAGGTGATCTAGGAACCTCATTTAAAGAAACACCGACCTAGAAAGGCCAAGTCCCTTGGCATCTTGCCTCAATAGCTCTTCTCTCCACAGGCTGTCCTCTTAGCAAGAACCTGCAGTCCCGGAGTTCCGAATCAGTTGTTTTCAAACTGGGGGTTGTATAGCCCTGAGGTTACACGGAAACTTTACAAGAGTTTCTTGCCAGATGGTTTCAGGGCTTTCATTTATGAATCCTAACTTCCTTTTCTACTCTTCTCTAAAATCTGTCTGCAGTGCAGATGCAGAGCCACCGGGCGCTTCTTTTCCCCACCCTTTTATCCTCCTCCCCTGCCAAGGCTATTCATTGCCCTGGAGCGTAAAAACCTCTGGAGTGACCAAAAGAACAATTTTATATGTTGGTGTCCAGTTGGACTCGTGTCTGGGTAACAAATGTTTTTGCAAATCAGGTGCAAAATGAAAGAGAATCTAATTGATTTGTCAGCTGATAGATAATTGGAAATAACTCATGAAAAATCGTGAGGTCGTTCTTGGTACATCATTCCAAAGGAATTTAAAGACTTGAATAACATTGCAGTAACAACATACCTTCCATTTTCACTTATTTATGGGAATGATGTTTCTCGTCGCTTGAATCTTTAACAAGGAAAAATAGGAGGAGACTGGATGACGAACCTTGTCCCTTAGAACTAATTTTAATCTGTGGATACAAGGACTTGGTTATAAAAGAGCCACATTCCTTTAATTAAATGATGCACTTCCAGTGCAATTTCACTTAATATTTATCACAATTTGAAAGACATTTATGCTTCTTTGATTAAAATTTTGTATTACTAGTTGTAAAGATAATCAATCCAAAAAAAAAAATTTAACACAAGAATTCTCTGATCAGAGGAAACAAAAAAATTAAATTTCTGCATATTTCTTTGGGGCCAAGTAATATGAAGCATGGTTGCAAAAAGACTTTGGAGCTTAAAAAAAAATGTTGCCAAAGGATAAAACTCTGGCAGAAATGAAATGCAGTCAAGGAGGAAAAGAAATAATGTAAAATGTCTTAATGTAAAAAAAGAGCTCATGCATGAATCTTTAAAATGGATGATGGTGGCTATTAAATCTCTGTAGTATTTGGATTCTATTGAATAGATTAAAAGACTGATAGTTTTATTTCTAAATGTCAACATTTACAAATACATCAGAAATGACATCTTTTGTAGCTATTTAAACATGATGAAAAAAATATAGAGATCAACTTAACCATGTGCAAGGAGGTGTGTGGGTTTTACCAAATTCTGTTCTTTGAGTCAAAAAGTTTGAGGGTCACCCTTTGAATCATCAGGGCAACCCCAGAATTTCTCTGTAGGAGGGGCTTGGGTCCGACAGAGGGAGAGGAGTAGGGGATGTGAGTGACAACTGCATTCATTTGCATAAGAATTTTATTGTCTTTAAATTGCATGTTATGGATCAAAAAAATAGTAAAACTTTCTAACATCTGCTTTTATTCCTTTTATTCACATCACACAAAGGGTTGAAAAAGCATCACTTGTCTATATCCCAAGAATATCATGAATAATTTTATTGTGGATTTGTGGGGACTGGAAGACAATTTTGTGAATTTTGAAAGGAGACGTACTAGGGGAATTTTTCTCGTGAAGCTTCTGTTGATTTCCTCCAACAAACGAACATATGCTTGACTGAGCTCACAGCTTTCTCACTATAACGTGACAGACAGTTTTTTGTTGAAACATTTCTCATGTATCCATAACCAGTCTCTCATCCCCCTAGAATTACCTCAGCAACACTCCGAAGATCAGCTGATTTGGAGGCCAGAATTTCTCCAGCTGCCCAACTGGAGGAATTAGCTTCAAAATGTGCCCCTAAATCACTGAACAATTTAATGTCCTATATAGTTATTTGATAGATACTGATTTGTTTTAGAGAATTCTGTAGGGTGTTGGAAATACGCGATTGGAATTTAAGGGAGAAGTTGGGGTGGGAGATTTCAGACTCATCCACAGAAAGGTGATAGATAGTTGGATGTTTTGTTCTCCAATTCATACATACGGTCTTCAGATTCCCCCCGAAAAAGAAAATTGAAATGCGTGTTCAAGCTTGGTTTTAAATAGTTTGTTGAATTTTTGATTCTCCTTCACATCCCTTCTTTCCCCTGCTTTTTGAAGACCACGTCCTTGCTTGTTCAACTACCAAATTCCTTTTGGTTGCAAACATGTACTCAAAAGGACAGCGCTTGCTGGCAGACGGGGTTGTGCTGAACCGCCGATTCTTATAATGATGCCTCACTGTAAGCTGAGAAGGTGTGAGGCACATTGGATTTTAGCAGAAAATAATAATGATGTTATAATTTTCACAGGGGCTTATCATTCTAACTAAATGACCCAAATTTCATAGAAACAATTATGTCCATGATATTTGGTAAGATATTCAACATCTTTGCATAGCGCATTTAAAGATAGTTTACTTTTTTGACAATAAATGTAGTGATAACAAAGGCGAACGGTTCCTGACTGTGCCCAGCAGTGTGAGCCAGCCCCCCGGTGCTCAGGGCTGAGTCCGCTCTACCTCCTGCCTGCCAGGCACAGAGTCCTCAGCAAGTGCTGAGAGAGCATCCAAGTGAAATCAACGCAAAATAAAAGGAACAGCAACAACGATAAAAACTTATGTGTCATCCCACCACTCAAAGGCAGCCACTGTGAATATTTTATCATATTTTCTTCTAGTTTATTTGTCCATATTTTTGAGTATTTGAGATGATAGACTATATGGATTTGGGATAGTAGATCTCAAACCAACACAGCTCGAGGATCACCCAGGAAACCGTGGGTGACACAGAAATCAGAGCAGGGGTGAACGGCGAGGGGACGGGTTTTCTGGGACAGTGGAGGGCAGCAGGCAGTGGTATCACTCTGGGCACCCCAGGCACAGCCTCTGCCTTCTACGGAAGAGGATATGGCCTTGTGGGTGGTGGGTGAGGTTCAAGAACAGGAAAAGATCGGTGTTCATCTAACCTGAGTATAGGAGGGCAGTGGCACTGTAAGGACTTTGCTGTTTTCTCAACTTGACGACCCCTTTAGCGCTGTAGGGAAGTTGGGGCCTGGGACAAACCTCCTCACATCTCTGACCTGCCCCCTCAGGGAGTCATCTCGTTTCTGTTATAATGTCTCTCTTTTTGGTTAATTAAATTGGGAAATATAGCAGGTGTGTGGGTGTGTGTGTATAAGATGTCACTTCCTACCGACCTAGAACTCTCTTTAAACACTGCCACATTATATCATGAACACTCTCCCAGGTCAAAACAACCATCACCATTCAGTCTAATGAATACACAATATTCTATTTTGTGGCTATGCCATACTTTATTTTTCTCTAATGTATTATACATATTTTCTAAATTTTCACTATTATATATAAAGTGCTCCACATTTCAACCTTAGAAAGTCTTCTATAAGTCTTATTTATTTATTCAAAAACTATTTATTGATAGTTACAATGTGTAAATCACTGGCCTGGGTAATGTAGAGGGTCCAAAGACAATTAACCACTGCCCCAGAGAGTATGATTTACTAGGGAATTCATACTGTATGGATGGAACCCATGTTTTATTTCCCCTTAACAAGGACCCTGTGAGAAGGGCGACGCAGGGGTTACTTCTCCATTGTTCTTATAGGTGGGGACTCAGAGGTTCAGAGAGGTTATGACACTTCCCTGAGGCAACACAGAACATGTCTTTAGCCTCACACTTGATTGGTAAAACTATCTGGCTGGGTCTTAAGTTTCTGCAATGAAAAATCACTTTCATTCAGAATTTTAAAGCCATTATTCCATTGTCTTCTTGCTACCCGGGTTGCTGTTCAGAAGTCTGATACCATTTGAATTCCTGTTTTTTATTGTCTGTGTCCTGATTCTTCTAGAAATGTCTAGATTTTTATTTTTATCTCCAGTTCTGAAGTTTATGGGGATGTGTCATGTTGTGAGTCCTTCTTTATTGTCATAGGCACTCAATGGGTCCAGAATCTGGAGAACTGTTTCTTAAGTTTGGGGAAATTTTCTTCTAACTATCTTTGATAATTTTCTTTGCACTATTTTCTCCATTCCCTCCTTTTGAAACTCTGATTATTTTGCTGTTGTACCTCCCACAATGATCTCCTAATTTACTTATCATTTGCCTCCTGTTGTCTTTTTAACAAACTATCTGGGAGTTTTTCTTCAATTTTGTTTTCAAATTTACTGATTTTTAAAAAACATCGGCTATCAGATTTTTTAATGTCCAAAGATTTTCTTGTTCTTTGTTCTTTTTAAAGACTTATCCTCTTCTTTTTTCATAGATACCACATTTGCTTATTTCTCTGAGCATATTCATTGTTTCTATGGAATTTTCTTCTGCTCCCTGCATTGTCTCTGTTTCTCCTGAATTTCTGGTTTCCATTTATTCGTTTTGGCCTCTTTTGCTTTACTTTTATTTTAGATCATCTTCTCAAATATCTAGCAAGTTGTGACTGATCATTTATGAGTGAGGCATATTTCTGAGCTGATTGTAAGTTGTGTGTCTTAGGAGGCTGGTGTCTGGTGGGCTCTACTGTAGCACGATTGGGAAGGGACCTCACTGCTTTATTGGGCAGCCTCTGTGTTAATATCCCCCAGAGGAGGATGCGTGTCTCCCATTTCCTGTCAGAGGGTATAAGTCTGACTGCAGATGTGTGAGCTGGGCAGAGGAAGGTTCTGGGTGGGGTGAATTTCGTGGTTCAATATATAGACTTTCACTTACTCCTACTTTTTTTTTTTTTGATGAGGAAGATTAGCCCTGAGCTAACATCTGTTGCCAATTCTCCTCTTTTTGCTGAGGAAGATTGGCCCTGGGGTAACATCCATGCCCATCTTCCTCTACTTTATATGTGGGACGCCTGCCATAGCATGGACTGACAAGCAGTGCATAGGTCTGCACCTGGGATCCAAATCTGTGAACCCCAGGCTGCCAAAGCAGGAGCACACGAACTTAATCACTGCACCACTGGGCTGGCCCCCACTCCTTCTATTTTTCTATTCTGACATCTCATTCTACCCATTGGAGGGACCTTGATAATCATCTCTAAAGAAACTCATGGCTGTTCGTAAGGTTACTTTTTTCTTTTTTTTTTTAAAGAAGGGGTTGGATTTGGAATATATGTATATTTTTCCCCCCCAAAGCCCCACTGCATAGTTGTATATCCTAGTTGTAAGTCCTTCTAGTTTTTCTATGTGAGCCACCACCACAGCATGGCAACTGACAGATGGGTGGTGGTGTTCCGCGACTGGGAACCAAACCTGGGTCACCAAAGAAGTGAGAGCACTGAACTTCAACCACTAGACCATCAGGGCTGGTTCTGTAGGGTTTCTTGATGACTTATTGAGATACCAGTCCAGACCTGTCTCCATTGCTGCCCTTTGTTCCCTCAGCATCCTGTTACTTCCAGTGCATATAAGCATCAGAGAGAAAGCTGCTGATTCTGTGGCCACATATCAGGGAGCCAAGAGTTACTGCTCAGTTAATATTTATACTCTGAGCTACTTAAATTTTAGTCATGATATACAAGTAAGAAAAAAATCAATAAAATGAACATCTTAGTGCAACTGCTCAAACACTTGTCAGTATAAACTGTCAACAGCAATTATTTATAACTGATGAAATTGAAAGTCTCATGTCACAAGAAAGAGGAATTTGTTTAGAAATCTGTTTCAGTGACACCATGTCAAGTATTTGCAAGTAAAACTAGCCCAGCATCTCCTGGCTATTAAAGTTAGAAATGACGCCACCACTCATGGTTCAATGACTCTTAAAAGCACAGGGGAGTAGAGCTGCAATGGGTGAGACCACTTTAGTTTTGCTTCATTTAGTTCCCTTAATCTAAGGCTCAGAGTGGTAAAGGAATTTGATTAATCTCCCCAATTAAACCTTACACACTTTTCACAATATAGATTATTTTTTAAGTTGGGTACTCTGCAGCAATCACACCCAGTCTTTAGTGTTTCTAGGATCAGACTTAGATTATATGGTGCCAAGAGATCCCTTTCCTCATATACTTGCTAAAGCTTAGAATTCATTTGACAGAAGACACGGTTTTACATTCCACAATGAAAGATAAAGATTAAAGAGCAAAATTCCTAAGCTGCCATCAGCTCCTATATCTCCTGTCCTTCCCCTGACAAAAGCTTGTCAATAGGCTCCTCCCGACTGCTCCAAAAGACCCAGCCTCTTTAACCTAGTCTGCAGTCTGACCCCCACTTGAGCAAATGGTCCAGAGCCCAGGCCCATGCCTGCTCTGGGGGTCACGCAGGTCTGAAGGGCTCATTCTTGGGCTCTTAGCCCAACCACCTCTATTTCCTCTTGGTCTCCCTTCTGACTTCTTCACTGAAGCCATTTATGTCATTTTTGGCCCACAATGACTGTGGGATCAGGCCTCTTGTAATAGTTGGGGTCCTCTGAGATATAGACACCAAGATAGGATTTGATGTGGAAGAGATTTATGGGGGGAGTGGCACACAGGATGAAGGGCAGACAGCAGGAGTGGGCAAGGGAGCCTGCAGACCAGACCCAGATGCAGCCTGGACTCCAGTGGGGAGAGGACGAGGGAGGGAGGGTGGGGAGGAGGTGTTCAGACAGCAGTGCAGCCCCAAGGGCACTTTGGCCAGGCCGGAGTCGAGTTCCTGAATGAAGGGCAGTTAGAAGAGTCCCAGTCCTGGAGGAGTCCGTGGGGAGCAGTCCCGGAGAGGAGCTCAGGGGTTGTCAGTCACCCTCCTCCCTGCAGTGGGGGCTCTGGTCTGCTCATTTCCATGGCTGCCACGCTTCTGAAACTTTGTCATTTGGTCCTTTCTCATCTGGCCTCACTGAAGTGTTATTCAAGCCTGTGTTGTTATTAACAATCATCTTGAACATTTAGGAGCATTTATGACAGCCAGTTACTCTACTTGGTGCTTTATTTGTGAAGTAAATTTCTTAGGTCTCAAACACAAGCATGTGACATTAGCTTTGTAAATTATTTTTTATATCTGAATTTCTATTTGGGGCCCACAGTTCACTTATAATAGGAACGTAAACTCAGGTTTTCGGCTGTGAATTCAGGGGTTCTCGTCTACCCCCTTCCTCCTCAGGGTTGCATCTAAGTTCCAAGAGGGTTTACAGTCAAGACACAGGGTGGGGATGTCTGGTCCTTCATTTTTGTGTGTCTACACTGGCATCTTCTGCTGAATCCCTGTTCCCACTGGCCTCTGAACTTCCAAGGACACCTGGAAGATTGCCAAAGTTCATCAGGTTTCCCACCAAAATGTCCTCAGATAACCCTACCTCTGGCTTTGCACACCCCAAGGCCCCTCTGGGTCTGCCGGCCTCTGCCTACATGAGTGTCTGTTGTAACGCCCACCTGCACTGCCCTGGATCTGGAGAAGCTGGGGGAGCCGTCTCAGGCGCCCTCATTTGACTCCATGCTGCTGTTTTTGCCTGCTCGCTGCAGCGTCTCCTGGGTTTTGGAGATAGGCATCTCTGGGTCTTGTGTTTCCCAGGAGCCACCCAGGAGATAAGACTCTGGCCACTCCTGTTTCCAGATCCTCAGGCTTATCTGAGGTTTGTCACCCAAGCCCCACATTCCATGTGGGGACGTGAGACATAGGATACAGGATGTGGACATAGAGTCTCATTCTTTGGATGACTCTGCAGCATTTTAATATTTGCTTCCTTTCTGCTTCTCTCTGTCAAGCCAAAGGAATCATCTCTTCTGGGGTAGAAACTGGGTCAGCATTTTTCTAAAATCTATCATTTTATGTCAGAGTCTTGGCTTTTGCTAAGGGCTTTGCATATATTATCTCAAGTCTTACAACAAAATGTCTATAATATAGACACAGAGGCTCAGAGAGGTTAACTGGCTTGCCCAATGCCACATGGCCTGCAGGAGTGGAAATGGGATTTGAAGGTTCTTGGTGAGACTTCAGAGTCTGTGCTCCTACCACCACGGGATTCCCCTGGAATTGTCCTTTGCTTTCTCATTTAGGGCAGGTTTTTTTTCTTCTCCCCAAAGCACCAGTACATAGTTGTATACTCTCATTGTAAGTCCTTCTAGTTCTTCTATGTGAGCCGCTACCACAACATGGCTACTGACAGACAAGTGGTGTAGGTCCCCGCCCAGGAACCAAACCTGGGCCACCGAAGCAGAGCGCACCAAACTTTAACCACTAGGCCATCAGGGCTGGCTCTAGGGCAGGTTTTGTTTTCTCAAAAAAACTGTTAAGGATTTTAGGAACAGAGGATGCAGTAAATATTTACTTTGTAAAATGGGTTTAAATAGAAGCTGGAGAGGTATTATTTAGGTATAAGAAAGCATCTTTGTAACTGTCCCAGGAGACAAAACACAGAAATGTTTTTTCACCTGCCTGGGGTCATCACTAAGTTTTTGACCCGGAAGATCTTTACGAGGAGAATAGCATACATAGGGGCTCTGTCAATCACTTGCCATGTGGCAGGGTTTGAAACAACTGGGTTCTGGACCCTTCCAGCTGACAGTCTATAGATCCTGAGTGGCTGAGAGAGAATAACCAAACAACAGCCTTGAAAATGTTATAGGTACACACATAAAGACTTTTTTTTTTTGGTTTTTCTCCCCCAAAATGTGTACATATTTATACATCCACACGTAAATATATAAACAGGGAGTGCAAAATGGAATGTTTGTAACACGTGTAACCCTGATAAGTGGGGACTCTTGTGGGGGAGGGAGAGGAGCGGGTGGAGCCAAGCAAAGAAGAAGATGAACGACTTCACTGGAATTCCCTCAATGATGTATGACATGGTCACATTAACATACTTAAAGTTATATCATTTAAATGGAAAAAATTAAGAAAATGTGAACTTTGAAACAAATAGCAATAAAAAGAAAGGTTGGCATCTTCACTGGCGGATTCTCTGTGGTTTGAGGAAGACGTCAGGCAGTTTTTGTGAAGATCTGAAGAAGGAAAGCGGTGGCTGACCCAGATGAGTGGTGTTAGGTGATAACGCATTAGACGGTGCGCTGACACACCCCTCACATGGCTGCTGATGCCTCGACCGCGTTGCATCGTGGTTTGGTTTATGTGGCTAACACGGGTCCAAGGACATGTTGGCCTGAAGGAACGCGGGAAGGAAGGAAAGAAGGAAGGCATGGCAGTCTCTTTCACCAAGTGAAGAGGCTAGCATGGTCATCTGATAGGGCCATTTTACTCATTTGTCTTCTCAAGAATTTAGCAGCTTCATGTGCTCAGTTGCTCTAGATTTTGGGGGAATTGGACATTTTTGCATGCATATCATCAGGAAAATAAAACAGCACAGTGAAAAAACATATTTTATCTTTGTTGGGGGGAGGTTGTCCCAGTCACTCACCGTGAGGTTGATTTCCCTGTGTACTTGAGGAAATCAAGCATGTCGTACTGTAAAGAGTTATTGATTGACCCACGAGATTTGGGTTTAAACCTGGGCCCTATCGTTTACCAGTTGTATTATGTTTTTGGACAGTTACTTGATTTCTCTGAAACTTGGTTTGTTCCCTTGTCTGTAAAAAATCCTATCTTATGGTATTGTTGGGAAGAATGAATGAGATCATGCACGGACAAGGTGCCCGGCACAGAGGAGGCAGGAAATAAATGAGAGTGAAATAGTTGCTAGTGATTATCACTGTTATTATTTCCACGTGGGGTGCCAGTGTGGGCTGGGTGAGGGGCTAACTCAGGGGCGATGGAGCCGGGTTGACTAAGTTGAATTTCCGGGCTGGGAACACTGTGTGATCCTGGGATTCCATGCTCAGTGGTCATCTCAATTAATCGTGTCATTTTTCTCCCTGACACGTAGAAGATGTATGTCTGTAGGTCCTGGCCTGGATTCTCACTGTATTCGTGGAGACTTCATATTCGTGTTCATTGTGCAATATGCAACATATACAATATTTAAGGGGCATTTTGGCAGGCATGAAAAATAGCGTTAAGGGCCAAGTGATGTGCCCAGACTCAGACTGTAGGTGGCAGCAGAAACTCAGGCATAGAAAAAGGAGTCGGTCCACGAAGCCTTCTATGGAACTGTCATAGCGGATCCTCTATGTGCTTTTAGTGACTTACAGGAAAGACTTAGGAGACTGTAGCAGCCATAATTTTAGTGGATTCAACACACCATTTGAAGCCATCCTATCTGTTCTTCAGCATGAATGAAGATATCTGAGATCTCTAGTACCAACTCCAAAGAATCAGGTATTCAAGTTTCTTTAGGTTAAAATAAATAAATAAATAAATAAATGAAAATCAGAATGTCCTTCTCAGCAATGGGGCAGTTTTAGGCTAAGTTTGACATTTAATGAGAGATGGCTTCCAATTATGGCCTGTGACAGCCGTCATTCATGTTATTTATGCTGGGACAGATTTCCGCCTTTGGCTGGTTTGCTGAGGAAACAGTGCAGACCCTCCTGGGGTGGACAGAAGACAGGGAGGGATGAAAGGATTCCTCGTCACTCGGAAAGCCATACGGCTCTCCTACAGCTCATATCAAGTGACTGCTTTTGAATTTCATATCTGATAACATTTGGTTTGCACATGCCTGATTTACTTTTACCTATCCCTTAATTTTCAAGTGTTCTGTGAAAATTTTGAAGTCTGTTTCTTGTGGAGAGCCTACAGCTTGATCTCGTTTCTTGACCCGCTCTGACAGTCCTCATTGTCTGATGCTGGAGTCAACTCATTCACATTTCTTCTGAGAGGTCTGATTTCCTACCTGCCTTCTCACTTTGTGTGTACTAGTTATTATATTTATTGTTGTTCATGCTTTTCCCTGTTTCAAATTTCTTCCAGATCGATCAGGATGTTAATTTTTAAAATTCTTCTCCCTGCCCTCCTTCTTCTTAGGCAATACACATTTTACTATATCGCTCTTATATTTTAACTCATATTTAAAGTTAGAAGTCTCTATCAACATCCTCAAATTACATCATCGCTTCCTAAAGATTGAGCATCATCAGTCCTGCTCCCTTCCCACCAAATTGAGACATTTGGGATGCTTTTGCTTTCTTACTGATTCATTCTCCCATTCCAAACCCCTGTATTTTGTTAATAAAATTAGAATTTCTAGTTATGAATTACTTTTTAGACTCTTTTTGGAAAACAATTTTACAATTACAAAAATAAAAATAGTATAAAGAACATCCGTAATGCCCTTTACTCAGATTTACCTATTATTAACATTTTACTCCAAATCACGGTATCATTTACTTTCTCTCTGTGTACACACCATATACACACACATGCACACACACATGCACACACACAGATGTAATTATTTTTGAAACAGTTCAAAGTAAGTTACATATAAACCCTTATAAATATCTTTATTCCTAAACACTTTAGTGTGTACTTCCTAAAAAGGGTGAGATTCTCTTACATACCCATAATATAGTTGTGAATTTCATAAATTTATGTTGACCTGATACTTTAATGTACAGTTCACATTTGTGTTTTGTAAGTTGATTAATAAAGGCTTACATAGCACCCACTCATCTCCAGGGCAGGGTCCAGTCTAGGGTTAAGTATGGAATTTAGTTGTCTCTTGTTAGCCTCTTTTAATCTGGAACTCTCTCCACACCCTTTCTTGGTCTTTCATGACATTAACATTTCTTAAGAGTACAGCCCCCCGGACATTTTAAAAATAGAATATTGTTTATTTTGTATTTTTCTGATTATTCCACCATGATTAGATCCAGGTTATGCATTCTCAGCGCCTTCTCATCAAGTGAGATTGAGTCTCCCTCAGGACACCTCCTCTGCCCTCACACAATATCTACCTGCCCTCCGTGGGTGATGTTAATGTTGGTCACCTACGAGGGCTGTTGTCTGATTCTCCACGCAGTGAGTGTGGTTTTGTTTTTCTCCCTGGAAACCAATAAGTAGTCTATAGTGATATACCTTATCATTCTGCAGCCATCCCACCCCTCATCAAAACTCCCCCCTAAATTATCACCCATTGACAATACTTGCCTGATCCAATCACTACTTACGACGATTGCAAAATAGTCGTGTTCCAGCCCCATCACTCCCTGCACACTTTCCTCTCAGCTCCCGGCATTCTCTGTAAGCAAGAGCCTTCCCTTCTCAACTGTCTCTTCATCTATTTCTGTATCTGTGTCTGTCTATCCATGCATCATCTCTGTATGTATCTATCTTGTATGTATGTACCCATCTGTGTGTCATCTATCTAACCTATTGGCATGGACTCATTAATCCCTATATTTTCAATGGTTTGTAATTCACTTCTGTACTTAATTATTTTGGTGCTCCAATTGTCCCAGATTTGGCAGTGGGAGTCATATTTGTATGTTCCTTTTTCCAAGTGAGAACTTGGCTCCCAACAATATCAACATGTTTAGTCATTTGCTCAATTCTTCAATACGTCTAAGAGTTTCAAAATTACTTTGTCCATGCTGCTAAAATAGGCAAACCACTAAAAAGAGTTCTAGGTTTTTTTCGATTCTTCCCCCACCTCAATGCCCCTCACCATTCCCCAAAATGGGGCTGTATAGGCAAATACCGTGTTCACATAATACTTGGATTTGTCCTTCCTTCCTTCTTGTACACACATATACAGGAACAATTTGAACAACAAATTTTTTTAAAAAGTCATACTGGATTATAACAAAAAGCATAAAATAAGTATCCATCAGTCCATGTTGATATAAATAAATGCTTGAATAAAGAAAAAAAGAAAAAGAAGGAGGGCAGGAGGGCACAACAATATATATTTTTTGCACTCATTTGCCTTATGCCTTATCAATTTAAATCATACATTTTACAAGAATATATATGCTTGTCACAATTTTTTGTATTCTTAACTTTTTTTTCCTGTGATTAGGTCTTGAATTTGAATTAATTTTTCCTTTTTTTTGGAGCATCGTGTGATTTCCCTGATAATGGAACAAGGGTCCTAAACTTCTGAATTCTTGAACATTTAAAAATATCCTTCTTTGCCCTCACATTTGAATATTATGCTTCTGTACGAGATTCCTAGATCACAGTCTTTTTCTATCAAAAGTCTGCAAATGAAAAGTTTGGTGCTAGCCTAGATTCTCTTTTTATGCAAGTACCTGTTTTCTCCATCTGAAATGTGTTTTCTTCATCTTGGGGTTCAGAAATTTCAACGATGTAGAGCCAGGTGTATGTCTGTTTTTATTAATTTTGCCTGGGAATTGGTGACCACTTTCTAGAAAGCAGTCTCTCTTCAGCTCAAGGAAGTTTGTGTGTGTGTGTGTGTGTGTGTGTGTGTGTGTGTGTGTGTGTATAAATTTTTCTCCATCCAGTGCTTTTTCTCCCTCTGAAACTACTATTATTCACATAATAAAACTCCAGGCTAGGTCCATTCCTGTCTCTTCATTCATATTTTTTATTTCTTTGTGTTTTGCTCAGTGTTTTCTTCCATTTTTTTCTCCCCAAGTCCCAGTTCAGCTCCCAGCAGTGACTCTTGTGTCCTCTACTGAATTTCTAAATTTGTAAATCATATTTTGAATTTCTGAAAGTCTTCCCTATGCTCCAACTACATCTCCTAAGAGTTTTTTAAAATGATTTTATTAAAGTTCTCTCTTGTCTGCTAATTCTGCCTCAACAGAAACCACCTGTTCTTTTTAACCAGCCTCCCTACCCTTCCTCACTCCCTGCCTGCTCATGGGGTGGGTTCCTTCAGCCCTTATGAAAGTTAGGCTGTTGAAAAGCCATGGCAAGTGGTGAACTGGCAGGAAATGGTGAATGAGATGGCAAACTGGTCTAACAGTGGATGGGGGGCGCTTATTGTTTTTAGGATGGGAAGAGATGCAAGTTGGGGTGATGGGCCCAGGGGAGAGAGGGAAAGTCTCCTATGACTGTACAGGCCGGGAACAATTCATTCTTCAGCGTGGCTCAGCTCAGGCTCCTCAGTCTCCCAAAAGGCCACATACAGCAAACACACAGAGTGCCAAAAAAATCCTTCAGAGTCTCTCTGTTGGGCTTCCTCCACAGCCTCAGCACCTGCAGTCTGCATCACCTGCAGTCTCTGCTGGAGAGGAGATGCATCCCACTGGCCTGCGCTTTCTGCTTTCCACCTGGTGTGTCCAAAAGTGAGTCTCTGCACCTGTCCTCTTCTCTGGAGAATTCAGTCCTCAGATGCACTTAAGAATCCCTCTAGAGACCTGTGCATGGGTCAGCAGCATCAGCCTTACTTGGGAGATAGAAATGCAGAATCTCAAGCCTCACCTCAGATCTACTGAAGATGAAGGTACATAATAACAAGATCCCCAGATAATCTGTCTGCACCTTAAAGCATAAAAAAGCATGCCCTGAGCCACTGCCCCCAGCCAAAGACACCTCTGGCACGTCCTACTCATCTTGGTTGTTGGGTGGCCTTAGCAAGAAGGTGGGAGGATAGAGGGTCCAGAAATGTAGGCTTAACCTGATATTTTCTCAGAATCCCTTCCTTATAGGTTTTCAAATGTGTTTTTAGATGTTTGTTACAATATGGTTTTAGATTTATAGAATGTTGAAGTTTAAAAAGATCTGAAAGAGGATTTATTTCCACCATTTGATTTTATATGTGAAATCCAGAGAGGCTAAGAAGCTTAATAAATGTCATATACCTAATAAGCTGCAGGACAAGGAAAAAAATTCAGGTCTCTTCATCTCTAGACTTCTGCTTTCTTCTTCCATATCCCTGCTCAGATCTACTGGGCAGTAATTTTTGCTGTTTTTCTATGAACAAATGAGTACTGATCTTCAAATATTTCCAGGACAAACCTAAACTGGAACCAAATTAAAACAACAAAAACCATCACCACCATGATAATGACTAAAAACAACAACAACAATAAAAAAAAACCCTACTAGAAAGGAAGAAGGAAAGAAGGGGCAGTGGGAGGAAGAAAAAGTCTGGTAAATGCAATATCAACCCGCAATTTCAAAAGTCTAATAAAATCAGAAAACTCTGTCTCTTAGTCACGATCTTGCAATATTTGGTAAAAAGAAGCCGAGAAAGAAAATTGCTGAGTAAACCAAGATCTAGCTTTAGTTGGGTGAAAGAGAATATAAGAGTACTTGTGGGCATATCAGAGAGCAGCCTGCTGCAGAGAAATAAACGGCTCACAAACGCTTTGGTGCTGAGCCCAGATAATGACCGCAAAGTGCTGAGAAGGCTTGTGAGAGGCATTGAAGGCTGGAGGTGGGGTGGGGCCAGTGGGCATAAGGAGGAGGGGGTGATGCGAGACGGAAAGCAGGGAGAATAGGTGAAATTATAGGTCCTGCTGAACACCTGATTGAGCAAACAAGGAAATAGTTGGTATAGTACAGAGGAAATTTACAAACTTGCTGTTCTTGTTAGAAACTTCACATGTAAACAGAACACGCTGATGTTGGCTGTGGCTGACTCTTTCTGTATCTCTACCATTTGTGATCCCTGCGTGTAATGATTCCACGCTGACATTTGCCACTAGTCTTTTTAAGATAATGACTAATAACGCTATAAATGAAACACCAATAAGGTTCTTGCTATTTTTTCCTGCTCTGTAATTTCAAGATCTTTTACTCTGAATCCCAAGTTGAGTCCCTGGGACACACTCTTTGGGGAAACTCAGCAAAAGGGGTTAGGATGACTCATTTTTACCAGTGACAATAACATTTTAATGGCTCTTTAGAAATGGGATGTGCAACATTTTAAATTGAAATCATAAATGACATAAATTGGGCGAGGAGTGAAATCAAATGGATCCGTTGCATGGAGACTCCCCAAGAAACGTGGGTAAAGTCATTGGTGAAGAAGCAGATTGTCACCTAGGGTGGGACAAGCACAGCCATTTTCAAAATGTCTCACGTCACACCAGATTATAATAGCAATCTGCTCATCAGATGGCCCAGATGGACACCAGCAAGACAGGCTCAGAAAAGGTGATTCTCTGGTATTTATACTCAACAGATGGGTTCTTTCAAAGCGATTCAATTTGCTGGATTGCCAAATCAACAGCTAGGAAAATTAATACAGATTTGACTTGCTACATAAATGATCCTCTGTAGCATGTTTCTTTTTTCTTTCAAACTGCTGCTTAAATCTCACCTCTTCCGTGAGATCTTTCCAGGCTAATATCTCTTGGCACATCATCATCCAACATTTATTCTCTTCGGCTGTGTGATACATACAAGGACACCCACACAGTTCTCTGCTATCCAGCCTGACAGAGTGTAAGGTGTTGGTGAATCAATTAACTGATGGAGATTTGCTATGCTTAAACTCACATAAATTAGCAAATTTCACAGAGTTAGAAAATAAAATACATATGACACCAAAGAAATAATTTTAGTATCCATCATTGATATAAAGTTTTATAGCAATCATTTACTCCATCATTTTATTGTTAATTGCTCACTTTCGAATTTCTGCCAGCACATACATTCACAATGATCATGGTATTCATTATATTACTGTTTACATGTATGTACTGTGCTAACTACATGCTTGTGTTCTCATGAGTCAAATCTTTTGTGTGTTTCATTAACCTTGCTATATTTCCTTGGTACAAATTTATGTTTATGACCAAGTGGGATGGATTTATCCCAGGAATGCAAGGTTGGTTATAGTGTAAGCTCCCGATAATTTGCTTTTTTGATTGTAACGTAAGCGCCCGACATTAAGCTTTTGGTTGCCAAGGCATCCACTTCAAAGACATCCATCTCGAATAAACACATTGCCAGCTACACAACTACATAAAGAGCCAGGCCATCCCACCCATGAAGTCCCCCTTTTTAGAAAGCTCTGGGTGACCTAGATACCTGACCATTTGAGTAAACCTGATTTTCCCTTTCTGTGCTTTAATTCCTGCTCTTACATTTAAAATTCACCAACTAAGAGGGAACCCACAAAACCCTAGGCACTCCACACTCTATCCCAATAAAAGTAAAACCCCAGGTCCATACTCTCCCTCTCTCTACCATGACCTCGCTCTGTGGCCCCTGGCATGCTTCCAGGACTGTGTTTTTTCAAAGTCGCCTGATGTCTGTTGCAGAGATGCATCTTGCAATCGTAATAAAACCCACGAGGGCCGGTCCAGCCACAAGGTTGGCTCTGGTCTGGGAAATGTCTGTGGGGACTGCCACAAGTAGTACAGGCCTAGGCGAATGCCTCGGGCGTTTCTAGCTGATAGTGTCACTATTGACAGGCTGAGACTGATCCCAAACATTGGTTAAGCATCTGAATGCAGATCAGTATAATACACCATATTAATAGAATAAAGGATAAAAACCACATAATCATCTCAACAGACACAGAAAAAGCACTTGACAAAATCTGATTCCTCTCCATGATAAAAGTAATGGACAAGCTTGGAATAGAAGGAATGACTTCAACCTGTTAAAGGTCATCTCTGAAAACCCAAAGCAAACCCCTTATACAACGAAGAAAGGCTGAATGCTTTCCCTCAAGATCAGGAATGTTATTGGCGGTGTTACTGGCTCAAAATTCAAAGTCCCAGGGGAGATTAATCAGCCAATCTTGGGGTACATGCCTGCTCCCTACTGTGCTGAGGACGACCGAGAAAGGATCTGACCATGGGCATTGGAGGGAGGCAGGGTCTGGGCTCCCACCAAGATGCCCCTACAACAGAAAGGAGGTATTTTCCATGAGGAGATTCAGGTGCTCTTAGGAAGTGGCCTGGATCCCAAATGTCCAAAAATTCAACAAAATTCTCCTTTACAGTAATGTTGAGGTCTTCTCACTCCAAGCACCATGTTCTTTGCCATGTCACAATATTTTAATGTATCTTTGATAATTTAAAAGATTTTTTTGAGATCCTAATTATGAACATTAACGTTATTAAAGAATTTATGGCCAATGGATTTTGAAATAAAGATGTTGCCCATCCTTGCCTCCAGATCATTCCTTTCCTGGCAGATCTCGTTTATGGTGGCTCCCGAGGCCAGTGAGAGGGAAGCCAACAATGGGTGTCTGGTTTCTTATCTTCAATTGCTGGACCACTGCCCCATCTAGTTAGAACTCCTAGAATGACTATACTTGCAACCGCTTCATCCCCAGCTGGATCCCCTCTTTACCTCTTGATGATCAGCCTGGACCTAGTTTGAACCTTTGTACTCCTACTTGGACGTGGCTTTAGAATGCCAGGCGTTGTTCTGCCTCAGCCAAGCTGCTGTCTTCATAATTGTCTCCTTCTTTCTTCCTTCTCTAGGCTCAATGAGCGTCTTCTTTCCAATATGCTATGCAGAACAACGGGCAAGACCTGGTTTTTAAACCACTGCTAATGGAGAGTCTTGAGGAGGCATCAAAGTAGCTATTTTGGAAGGTTATGAATTTATTTTAATGATGTTTTGATAACATAAAACATTTTTGGGACTCAAAATTGCCTGCAGGGCAAATTTATAAATCATGTAAGGAAAGAAATTTTGTTACTTTATAACTATACCTTGAATATTATCAAAATGTTCTTTCAAAAACATAAATTTCTTAGGTCTCTCCCCTGCTAAAAATTATCCAAAAGTTCCCCAGAACTTTCCTTAGCCATTTATGATTAGCTCATCAGGCACTTAGCTCATCATTCACTTCATGCTCTGGGATCCACCTCTCTGTCCAGCTTCATAGCCTGCCACCACCCCCTGAGAACTCTTCACTCCAGGGAGGCTGCATTAACAGCAAATTGTTAGAACATGCCTCTGCACCTTCACATTCATCTGCCTGGAATGTTCTTCACATGGATAACTTATCTTTCAAAAATTAGCTCAACATCATGCCCTCCCTGAAGGCTGCCCTGATTGTACCTGTCCTAGTCCCATCCCTGTCTCCTCCTCTTTCTTTCCACGGCACACCCACGCATTCATCTACCACATTTGTCACACTGAACTGCAATCATTGGTTTGCTGGTCTATTCCCACTGCTGTAAATTGTAGGGCATGTATCTTAATTTATTTTGAATCTCCATTGCTTGGTGCTCCATGAAGTTATGTAAGTGCCGACTGCATGGGGAGTGAGTGATACTTCTTAACTTTTCTTTTCTTTAAATCAACAAGAGCTGAGAGGGAGTGCAGTTTTATTATTACTAATGATGTTACGTGATGATACTTTTCAAAGATCAGTTTCAAATCAACTGAATTCATAAAACATCTTTTAGTTTTCATAACAACACATTTTCAAGGTCTGATCAGAAGGCTGAGGCATTAAATCAAAAAGTCAGAAATAAGGAAAAAATCTTAACAGCAGAACAATCATTAACAGCATTTCAACTTGATTCAATATTTATTCTGTATATCCTATATGCAAGACACTGGTTACTAAGATATTGGTTCACTTTCACTAGACATGGAATTTCGGAAAAACAGTGAAAATATAAACTTTCAGAGTGAAAATAGTTTAGGTTTTTCTACATAAATAGATCCTAACTAAGTGTCCAGCATCGCAAATTGTATTACATGAATCTTCTGTCTTGTTTTGTTTATATGGGTTGAAATTTTGGGGTATAACCATAAATGCAAATCTCCTGTTAGGATGTGTATAAAAACAGGAGAACTAATACAAGATTTTTCTAGGCAGAATCTTGAACATGCAAAAAAATGCCTAATAGAACTCTAGAGACTCAGGGGCCGAAGTCTAGATTTTGGTTTTATATATAGTTCAAATTTGGGATGGCATCCATTCATTTCATGACACTGATGTATTAGTCAGGGTTCTCCAGAGAAACAGAGCCAAAGGATGTTTATAGATATGTATAAGGAGATCTATTATGGGAACTGGCTTGCATGATTATGGGGCCTCAAATATACTCTGATCTGCCATCTGCAACCTAGAGAATCAGGAAAGCCAGTGGTATAATTCAGTCTGAGTCCAAAGGCCCAAGAACCAGTGTTTGTTGGTATAAGTCCTGGAGTACAAAGATCAGAGAATCAGGAGCTCTGATGGCCGAGGGCAGGAGAAGATGAAAGTCCCAGCTCAAGAAGAGAGGGCAAGAATTCCCCTTTCTTCTGCCTTTTTGCTCTGTTGGGGCCCTCAATGGATTGGATGGTGCCCACCGCATTGGTGAGGGGGGATCTTCTTTGCTCAGTCTACTGAATCAAATGCTAATCTCTTCCAGAAACCCTCTCACAGACACCCCCAGAAATAATGTCTTACCAGCTACCTGGACTTCCCTTAGTCCAGTCAAGTTGACATATAAAATTAAACTTCACAACCCATTCGGGTAGCCCCAGTAGAAGACTGCAAGATGGGCCTTGTTGGGATACACCAAAGGTGGGTCAAGCATTTGCACACTGCCTCTGGGGCACTTGCACTGTTCTAGGAGGAAGATGTGCTCAGTCAGGAACAGAACAGTTGGGTCCTCTGCTTTAGAAGACAATCACTCATGCAACAATCATTGATTCTTTGCTTTCCATTTGTCAAAAAAGTGCTAGATGCTGGAGCGCAAAGATAATTAAGACAAGGTTCTTGGCTTGAGGAGTTAAAAATTTCAAGGGTGTTGGGGAACAGACATGTAAAGAGCTAATTAGAGTAAAATGCTGTGCAATAACATCAGAAGTAGTGATTAGCATGGCCCCATATCTTTCAATATTTTGAGTATATTGCTGTCCAGAGAATTTTAAAAAATGTTTATGGAGTTAAGGTCTTCATATCTAGAAACATGTATATCTTTCTATTGATAGAAATGTCACATTATTATAATATTAAATATGATATAAATATAACATTGAATTATATATAATATATTATACTTATTAATAAAATCTGGTAAGATTTTATAGTTTTAATATACTTTCTGTACCTTTTATATTTGAAGTATTTTATTGTTTAAATTTTTTTTTTTACATTTCCATTTCAACTGCTTTTCTGCTAGCATAGAGAGAAGATATTTTTATATTGTTTCCAGCCGTGTTAGCAAATTCTCTTACTAATTTTAGTAAAACTCAGTGTTTATTAAGTTTTCTGGATGTAGCAGCATTGGTAAATAAAACATTTTATTTCTTTTCTAATATATTTTATTATACTGCTTATTTTGTTTCCTTGTTTTATTGCATTATCTAGGATCGTCAAGACAATGTAAAGTAATAACAGAAGTAATGCTTTAGCATTTCATTGTTTATTATGTTACTTGCTGTTGTTTTCATTTTGTTCTTTGTTTATGAAATTCTATTCCTATTTTTCTTATACTTGTAAAAAATTAGAAATGGCTGCTGAATTTCATGGAAGGTTTTGAGTATATATTTACAAATCATATGGATAATATAATATTAATCCTTTAATTGTTAAAGTAATTAATTATATTAATAGAATTTTTAATGTTGAATCCACTTTGCATTGCCAGAATAAACCCCTACTTGTTATTCAGTATTATGTTTTCTTTAAACTACTTGATAAAATTTACTTCATTTTGTTTAGACTTTTTGCCTCCATTTTCATATATAATATTTGTCTATTATGAAGTATTAAAATGCTAATTTCATAAGACAAATTGGAGTTTCCATTTTTTCCTCTCATCTGTAAGGGTTTAAATAGCTTCCAAATTATTTATCCTTTAAAGGTGAGCTAAAACTCAGGTGAAAAAAATCATCTGAGCCTAATTTAAAAAAAGCATCTATTGAGGTATAGTTTGCAATAAAACATCCTCATTTTAAGTGGACAGGTCAATGATTAAACAAATGAATACACCTGTGCAACTACCATCCCATGCAAGATATAAAATATTTCCATCCCCTCCAAGAGTTTCCTGTTACCTTTTCAGTCAATCCCACCAGCCCCGGGCAACCACCGGTCTGAATTCTAAAACTATAGGTTAGTTTTGCCCGTTCAAGAACCTCATTTAAATGGAATCACACAATATGTGCTCTTCTGTGTCTGTCTTTTTGCTTTACACAATGTTTTTGAGATTCATCCACGTTGCTGGACCTATCAGTAGTTTGTTCTTTTTTATTGCGGAATAGTATTCTGTTGTATAGATATACCCTACACATTGTTGATCCACTCACCTGCTGATGAACATCTGTGTTATTACGGTTTGAGACTAGAGTGAATAAAGCTGCTATACAATTCATGCAAAAGTCTTTTACGAACACACACTTTCATTTCTCTTGGTTAAATATCTAGGAGAGGGATTGCTGGGTCATACATTAAGTAGATGTTTAATTTTATAAGAAACTGCCAAATTATTGTCCTAAACTGGTTGTTCTATTTTACATATTTCCCAGCAATGGATGAGAATTCCTTTTGCTCCACATCCTGACTAACATTTGATAGTATCAATTTTTTTTTTAATTTTAGCTTTTCTAAGTGCATGTAAGCTGTGTCTGCCCATGGTTCTAATTTGTATTTCCCTGACAACCACAGATATAGAAATCTATTTATGTACTTATTAGCCATTCATATATTACTTTTGTTAAGTGACTGTTCAAATCTTTAACCAATTTAAAAATTTGATCATTGGCTTCTTATTATTGATTCATAAGAGTTCTTTATATATTCTGGATATGAGACCTTTTTGAGATGGTCTATGAATACCAATGGGTCTGCAATGTCAACTATTTTCAAAATAATACTATTTTTTGCCTTTTTTGTTGTGTTGACATTTGTACTGTTAGTAACAAACAAACAAACAAAAAATTAAAGATGGGTAAAACTACTGGCTCCTTAATATCAGTCAAGATGGTGGCACAAAACTGTACTAGTAGTCATTGTATTCTTTACTGCCACACACTTGTAGTTTTAAAATATGTCTGTTTCTTTTAAGAATGTACTTGATGATGCAGTAAAAATTATTAATTTTATTAAATTTTAACCCTGTTGTACATGGCTTTTTAACATTCTCTGTTACTAAATGGGAAGTTTGCATAAATCCCATCTGCTACATCCCAAAGTTTGAGGAGGAAAGCATTTATGCAGTTGTCTGAGCTGCAAGCATAACTAGCCACTCTTCACAGAACATCATTTTTACTTGAAAGATTGACTGATAGACATCTGGTTATTTAGACTTGGGTACTTGGCAGATATGTTCCTCAAAAAATAAATGGTGCGTATGTGTCACTTCAAGGAAAACAACAGACAGTATTTGTTGCCAATGACATAATTTGAGCTTTCAAGGGAAAATTAGAATTTTTCAAAACTTGAATTCATCATCATGAGCTTGATAGCCTCCCAATAGTTAAAATCTTTCTGGTGATATTAGTAGTGATATTAACAAATGCGATTAAGAAAATGTTGTATAATAGAAGGTGTCAACATTTGGACTATTAGCATAACTTCATGAACCGATATTTTCCAAATGACCATGATGTTACAAAGTCATGAATGAGTAAAAGTTCCACTCAAAGTTCAAAATAGTCCAATAGATTTTAATAAGGACAGTACGAAAGGCTCATTGATGTGGTTTCAGATTCCACATTGCAACGAACATTTAAGAAATTGCTATTTCTTAATTTTTGGTGTTAGTATCTGTATTAATTTCATGTGGTCGTTGTAACAAACTACCACAAACTGGGTGGCTTAGAAGAACAAAAATTTATTGCCCCACAGTTCTGGAGGCTAGACGTCTGAAATCAAGCTGTCAGCAGGTCCATGCTCTCCCTGAAGGCTGTGGAGGAAGGGTCTTTCCTTGCCTCTTCCAGCTTCTTGTATTGCCACATGTTCCGTGGCTCATGGCAACATAATTTCTATCTCTGCCTCCATCTTCACCTGGTCTTCTCCATCTGTCTCTTCACATCCTTTTCCTTCTATATATGTTTGTGTCCAAATCTCCTTTTCATAAGGACACCAATCATACTGGATGAGGGCCCACTCTAATGCCCTCATCTGAACTTGACTGTCCGTAAAGATCCTATTTCCAAACAACGTCACATTCTGAGGTACTGGGAGTTACGACTTCAACATATCTTTTGGGGGGAACACAATTCAACCCATATCGTATCAAAGAAGAATATCTACAATTATCTGAAAGGCTATTGAAATACTTCCTCTGTGGCCAAAGCATATTGCGTGAGGCCAGATTTTCTTCCTATACTGCAACCAAAACAACATATCATAACAGACTGAGTGCAAAACCCCATATGAGAATACAGCTGCCTTCTATTAAGCTCATTAAAGAGATTCGCAAAAATGTAAAATAATGCCACTGTTATTAATTTTTTTGTATTTTGGAAAATGTGGTTATTTTTCATAAAAATATGTTATTTATGTTAACATTTAATAGATTTGTCATCTTGACTGAATTAATAAATGTTCTTTAAAATTCTTAGTTTTAATTTATGACATAGTAAACATTGATAGATATAGGTAAATCTTGATAGATAAACAAAACCTCTTTGATGTGGGGAGGTGGTCCTGAACAATTTTACAAGTGTAGTCTTTACTTTAGGGCTAGTGGCCTTTCAGGGATCTACAGAATATTCTAGGTGTTCAATAACTGCTCAGAACTCAAATGTCTCCGAACCCTGTCAAGCTCAGGTGTTGTTCAGCTTGTAACTCTTCAGTAGTTATTCTTTGCCTGGTCTGGTGGAGTCTCACTCTATGCATTTCAGCTTAAGATTTCAGCCAAGGACTCAAACGAACCCCTGTACAGATTTTGGAAACTCTTTTTCTGTGTAGCTCCCTGCTCTCCAGCACTCTGCCCCTCCAATTCCAGCTGCTTCAGGCTCCCTGAATCTGATCTCTGTCTCCTCTGTTCTCTGAGCCCAGTGTCCCCACTCCCTTTCTAGGGTTGGTAAATGCCTCTGTAGAAAGTCATGGTGATTGTAAGGCTCATCTTGTTTATTTCCTTTCTCTAGGGGATTAGACTCCTGTGCGGCCTCTGCAAGATAGTTGAAAACAGTAGCATCACATAATTTGACGTATTTTCCCATTGTTTAAAGGAGATGGGTTGGTTTCTTACTAGTTACTCTGTCACAGCTGATGAACTTAAGTCTTTTTTGTGTTTTTTTAATGGTTTTAATTAATAATTAATTTTTTGATGAGGAAGATTGGCCCTAAGCTAACATCTGTTGCTAATCTTCCTCTTTTTGCTTGGGGAAGATTGTCCATGAGCTAATGTCTGTGCCAATCTTCCTCTATCTTGTATGTGGCCACTGCCACAGCATGGCTTGATGAGCAGTGTGTAGGTCCTCACCAGGGATCTGAACCTGTGAACCCCAGGCCACCAAAGTGGAGTGTGCGAACTTAACCACTGCGCCACCGGGCCAGCCTATGAACTTATATCTTTTTAAATGATAGGTCTTAATTCATCTTTCATCTTTTGAATTTCTTCCATTAATTAAATTCAGATTATATTTCAGATTATAAGCTTGACACCGTCAAATGAAATGTATATACTTCTTGTATTGATATTTCAAGTTTAAGTTGCTTCAGGGAAACCTTTTGAAACCAAATCACTTAACCATCTTTGTGCTACAAATAAAGTTTAAAAGAGGGTGACTCTTTCTATAGTAAGAAAGTGAGACACTAGGTCAGTTTCTTAGTTTGGGTTTCCCCAGAAATAAACCCTGAAACAAAGATTTTAGTGTAAGTAGTTATTTGGGAGGTGACCCCAGGAAACGCTGGTGGGTGAGCAAGGATGTTCGACAGGAAAAGAAAAGGAGCCCATATGTAGTTCACTTGCCACTGTGGCCAACTGGAGCATAATCCTGCTAGGAAACTTGGAGAATCTGTGTAGAACATGTGCACCTCATAATCACTCCATCTCAGAAGTGGGGGAACTGGAGTATTTATCCATGAATTTCTGTTAGTCATTGGTTGGGAGCGGCTTCTGGGGAGTGTTAATTCCCTGGCGTTTCCAGTCTGCCATGTGGGCAGGTAGAGTGAGCTACAGAGTCCAGAAAACATCCTCAGGCAAAGGGAATCTGGTAGTTGGAAGTCCAGCTGGTATGTACAGAAATGGTAAGGATGAGAACATATGGGCAGGCCATCAGTACCTTCTGCTATAGTCAGTGATTCAGCAGGGGAGGGTACGTGTAGTTGGACGACAAGCAGAACAATGAAGGTCTAATGATGATACCTAGGTTGAAAAAGCTTGATATCACATAATTGAAGTTAAAAAAAATATTTCCCTTCAAGATCAAAATATCTCTTTCCTCTATACTACCACTGTTTATTTTGGGTTTTGCCATGGTTTTTCCTTTACATTTTAAATTTCAAATCAAATATGGAAACATGGCATTATTCCTTCCATCCTTGCCCCATAGAGTCTGCCCTCAACTCTGCAGCCAAATATGCTAAATGTATAAGAACGGTTAAAATATAAGAAAGTGTCCTGCCTCTCCTCAAAACCTTCCAATGCAGTCTAGTAGAACTTTCTGCCATAATAGAAATGTTCTATGTCTGCATTTTCCAATATGGTAGCCACTAGACAGATACTGCTACTGAGCACATGTGGCTAGTGGCTACCATATTGGACAGCACAGCTCCAGTGGCTTCCCAGACCACTAAGAAGAAAAGTCATGACCTGTTAACTGTCCCCCTCCATATCTCTGACCTCATTTCCTTCACTTTCTCCTTGCTCACTCTACCTTAGCCATATATGGCTTCTTGTTGCTCCTGGAACATGAGGGTCTGCTCCCATATAGAGGCCTTTGTACTTGCTTTTTCCTCTGCCTAAAAAGTTCTTTCTTTAGATATCCTTATAGCTCGGTTCCTTACATCCTTTAATTGGAGTCTTCAGAACATTCATATTTAATGTGATTATTAAATCAATATTCATAAATCAAATCTATGCATTTCAATCTACCCTCTTGTTACTTGTTTACTATTTGTCTCATCTGTTCTTTGTTTCTTTTCCTTTTCTCTTGCTTTCTTTTGTATTTATTACACGTTTTTTGAATGCTGTTTTATTTCCACTATTGGCTTATTAGCTATGCCTCTTCGTTTAATTTATTTTTTTAGTGTCTGCATTGGAGTTGACAATACACATCTTAAACTTATCACAGTCTAGCTTCAAATAATATTATGCCGCTTTATATACAACAGTGTACTTAAAACCATTACAATCACATACTTCCATTCCCTCCTTTTGTCATTTGAACTGCTGTTGTCATGCATTTTACTTCTATATATGTCATACATTCCAAAATTTATTGTTATTATTTTTGGTTTAAACTGTGAATTATCTTTTCAAGAGAATTAAAAATGAGAAATAATATTTTATGTTTACCTACATTTTAAAAATTTCTAGTACTCTTCATTCCTTATGTTAATCCAAGTTTTTATCTGGTATTATTTTTCTTCCACTAGAAGAAATTCCTTTAATATTTCCTATAGTACAGGTGTCCTGGTGACAAATTCTTTCAGCTTTTGTTTATATGATAAATTCTTTATTTGGCTTACCTTTTATTTGCCTATTCACTTTTTCTGGATATAGAATTCTAGGTTTGACAGGTGTCCATTAAATTTTGTTTTTCTTTAGCACTTCAAAGATATTGTTTCATTGTCTCCTGGCTTGCATAGTTTCTGATGAGAACTCTGCTATCATTCTTTTCTTTATTTCCCTACACATGCAATAATATTTTCTTCATGTTACTGCTTTTCAGTGATTTGATTATGATGGATCTTCCTGTGGTATTTTAATTTTTATCCTGCTTGAATTTGTTGAGTTTCTTGGATAAGTGGCTTTAGTTTTCATAAAATTTGGAAAAATTTCTATTTCTTCAAATATTTATCCGTCTTCTCCTTTTTTCCTGAGACTCCAGTTGCATATATGTTAGACAGCTTGATATGGTCCCACAGGTCACTGAAACTCTTTTCATATGTTTCAGTTTTCTTTCTCCTTGGGCTTCATTCTGAGTGTATTGTGTCATTATGTCTTCAAGTTCACTAATCTTTATTTCTGCAGTATCTAATTAGTTATTAATCCCATCCAGCTCAATTTTCCATCTCCAAAATTTCCATTTGGTTCTTTTTAATAATTGCTTTTTTCCCCCTCATTACAGTGACATTTTCCTTTATATCCTTGATCATACAGAACACATATAATAGCTATTTTAAGGTCCTTTTCTCTTAATTCTAATATTTATATCATTCCTGTTGACTACTTTTTCCTCTGATTGTTCTTTTTTCTCCTGCCTTTTTTAATGTCTATGGATGTTTTTTCTACAGGATGCCAGATATTGTGAATTTTACATTATTGATTGTGCTGTTTTCCTTTAAAAAGAGCATTGGGCTTTTTATGGCAGGCTAAGTTACTTGTGGACTTGGTTAACCATTTTGAGAATTGTTTTTAAGCTCCTTTAGGGCAGGTTTAGATTATCCTTTATTCTAGGACGATTTTTGCCTCACTTATAAGCTGTGGGCATTCTGGAGTCTTGACCAAATGTCTTTATATTCAGGGAGGTCATTTCACTCCAGTTGGAGGGAACACAAATGATTCCTAACCTTGTATGAGATTTGGAAATTGGTTTACAACTTCTCAATAGTTATTCTCTCCTCAGAAATTGTTTTTGTCCAGGTTCGTGGAGTTTCACTGTTTGCACACACAGATGGATTCAGCTTCAGACTCAAAGGACTCACAATGCAGATTTTTGAAACTCTTTCTCTTTATAGTTCCCTTCTCTTTGGAACTCTGTCCCGCAAATTCTGACCTCCTTGAACTTGGATCTCTGTCTCCTCAACTTAGCAAGAATTCCAGGCTCTATTTAGGGTCCCTCTCCCTGGGCCTCAGTCTGGAAATTGCCTCCAGGCAGAAAGCCTGGGCAATGGTGGGGCTCACCTCATTTGCTTCCCTTCTCTCAGTGATCACAGTTCCGAATTGCCTGTTTCCAGTGTCTGAAAATTATTGCTTCTTATATTTTGTTCAGTCTTCTAGTGGTTTATGGTGGGTGGGCATTTCCAAACCCTGCTATTCACTCATGGTCAGAGTCAGAGGTTTTCTCTTGTCTCCTTTAAACCTTTGGTCAAATGATACTTCCCAGTGAGGTCTCTCCTGACAACACTCCTTGAAACTATCTCTTCCCCACACCCTCACCAGAACTCCATATTCCTGTCCCTGTTTTATTTTGCCCCATAAGAGTTAGTTATAACTTTATTACAAACTATAAAATGCAATAACTTATTTTGTTTATTGTTTATCTACCCCCACCCCCTCCCAACCACCATTACTAGAATGTACGCTCTCTGAAGACACATAATTCTGTCTGTTCTGTTCCCTGATGCAGCCTCAATGCCTAAAACAGAACTTGGAACATAGTAAGTATTGAACAATTTGTTGGGTGAATTCTAGAAAGGTGTGATTTTTTGTGCTTGTCCTTAGAGGACCTGCATCAAAATATTTGATAAAGAGACTATAATAAATACAAAAGAGGTATACAATACAGTTGCTGTATTCAGGAAATTGCGGGTAAGAAATCAACAGATTCATTGCTGTTAAACCAAGTTTCTCAAGGCAAAGTCTGAGTGCTGAGATGAGCAGTGCAGGCAACACCTGTTGAGGCGATCTCCATGGAAGAAGTGAAGCACTGAGGAGGCGAGATGGGCCAGGTCTTGCAAGAACTATGAGGTCTTGTTAGGTATGGAGGAGCAGGAAGAGCATTCTAAATAGGCTCTTCTTTCTTTACATCCCCTAAACACATCCATTTCCATGATCCTCATGCTGATCACAAACTTGGAGATTTCTTTCTTTTAGTCAGAGGACAGGGAGAAGCAGAAGGACCAGCAATGGACACAATGAAGGAACACTAAAGTTAGCAGAAGAACGAGAATAAGGTCCCAGGTGATCTGTATTAGTGTCCTGTTGCTGCTGTAACAAATGACCACAAACAGTGGCTTAAGACAACACAAACTTATTCTCTTATAGCTTTGAAGGTCAGAAGTCTGAAATAGGTATTACAGGGAAAAATCAAGGTGTTTGCAGGGCTGTGTCCCTTCTGGAGGCTGTAGGGGGGAATTCACTTCTTTGCTTTTTTCTAGCTTCTAGAAACTTCTCACATTCTTTGGTGCCTGACCCCCAGCCAGCAATTGGATCACTGCAACCTCTGCTTCTGTCCTGGCATTTCATCCTCTGACTCTCCTGCCTGCCACTTCCCTTATAAAGACCCTTGCGATTACATTGGGTCTGCCGCAATAACCCAGAATATCTCCCCATTTTAACATCCTTAATTTAATCACACCTACAAAGTGTCTCTTGCCATGTAAGGTAAAATATTCATATGTGCTGGAAATTAGAATGTGAACTTTGGTGGTGGTGGTGTATTATTCTGCTTACCACAGGCTGACAAAGATTTAAAAGGCAAAATGTCAAATGTGGGGGGACACATAGGAGAGAAGGATGACATATGTCTTTAAGAAAGAATGAGCCCGAGTATAATAATCTAAAGACAAATATAAATGGTATTTAAATTACTTGTCATTCATATCATCTATGTCTGTGGCTTTCTCAGCTGGTATGGGTTATTAAGAGCTGATGCTGTTTATAACAATAATAAAGCTGCCATTTGTACGTATTTATAATCTCTTTTGGCTGAGATTTGAACCCAGGTCTACCACACTCCAATCCCAGATACTTACCACCAGCTTGCATGCCTTCCTGTGAGGAAAACTAGTCTACATTCTTAGAACTCTGGATTGTTCTATCGTGTCGCGGAACACCATTAAGCATCTTAAATAAGCTAGTTCCAAAGCAGCAACATTTTTGCAGAATCAATATGATATCTTAGAAGATTTTTATTAAAAGCAGAAGGACCCTTTTAATTGGCTTATGCAAGCAGAGCTTACAATGAATTTAAGGAAAACTTCAGAACATATGGCATTCCGTTGTCTCCAAGTGTAGTTTGACGGGACCGGCAGTGAACATGAAGAGGAGGTATGATTTTTAAAAAGCTGTCGGAGTATTGTGTTGCAAATAAAATCTAACAGGGCATTTTGCAATTCACTTTTCTGTTTCTATTTTTTTCCTGGTGTTTTATTGCTGCCTTTCATTCCCAAACACTATCAAGTTTCCTTGCCAGCTTTACATTCCAAATTCTAACTTCATGTGTTCTCTCCAAGAATCTGACACTTACTTCTCCTGGTGTACTGGAAAGAAGGAATGTCACAGCTTAGCTAAGTAAGGGGGTGTGTTGGGGGGGTCTGTGCCTGTGGGGATGTGTCACAAACTCTCATTTTTATCCATCATCTCATCCCCAAACAGCAGCATTTGGATAAATGGCTTCTAAATTCTTCCAGTCCTATAAGTCCACGACCCTACAGGGATGAGGTTTGACTCTGGTTTGGACCCATCGAATTCCATACACGTCTGAGTCCAATTGTTTATTACAGCATTCCACTCCTGGCCGTGATGCAGACTGAAAGGGGAGTGGCGTTTTTCGGGGCTTCTGTGCTGTTACTCTCTGTGTTTACAGTTTGCTGGTCACGACCTGAACAGGACTGACATCTCAGAGCCGTCATCACAAACCCAAGCTCAGGAAGGCCTGATTCTGCTCAAGCACGCTGGGAAGACAGGAGACAGGGAGAGTCCTCGCAGAGCACAGCCCGAGACCTACAGTCTCAGAGACGCCCTCAGCTTGGAGCTATTGAGCCCTGGCTTTTCAAAGTGAGGTCTGCGGACCAGCATTAAAGGCATCACCTGTGAGTTTGTTAGGCCTGGAATCTCAGGGCGCCCCCCCAGACCTGCAGGGTCAGAGTCTGCGCATGAAGGAGATTTCCAGGCGACTCGTGCGCGCATAAAAGTTTGAGAAGCGTTTAGTTAAGTGTGGCTGACCACCCCTGCCTTGCCCCTAAGTGTGGCAAGCCAGGTCCTGAATTAGCTTAGTGTCTGCTGTCCCATTGCAGGAGGGGGCACGAGTCCCCGGCTACTCCTCGCTGCTAAAGAGCGGCGGAGAGAAGGACGTGAGGCGCGGCTGTTCTCCCTCAGCCCCGCTCCTCCCTGGGCAGATCTTCCCCGGGAGATTCTCCCCCCACCCCCACGCTCTCACACCCCCACCCAGCCGTCCCCAGTGAGCGGTGGGAGCCGGAATAAAGCCCGCCCCGGGCGCCCCCTGCGCTCCTCCCCGCCTGCGGTTCCCTCCGGCGAGAGCGGATCCAGCCCGCAGGCGCCGGCACCCAGCGCGGGCTCTCCCGCGCCTAGTCCCCTCCTGTCCCCTCCCCGACCATGGGGCTCCGGGCGCTCCTTCTGCTCCTGTCGCCGGTGCTGGCCGCGCTGGGCAGCCTGGGGGTCTCTGGGGTCGGTGAGTAGGGGGCCCTGGGGGACGGGTTGCACCCCGCGCTGCACGGGATAGGGGTGGCGGGCTGCCGGGGCGCTGCAGGGGTGGGAGGCAGATGAGAGCTGGGGGCACCCTCGCTGGGTGTGCGCGGCGTTCCCCCGGCCCTCGCAATCTGCAGGACCTTTTATGTAGGAGGGCGAGCATGGGCCTGCCAAAGGGGCCGCCAGGTGAGTCGCGTGGTCCCGTGCTTCTAGGCCCTTTGCTCCTTTACAAGCCTGCCCGGTGGGTGGGAGGGTAGTGAGCTCAGGGGACGAATTTGGTGTCTTTTCCTCTCCTGTCCTCAAGGAGGTGGGAAAGGGCTCTCTCGCCACACCTGAGCGCGGGGCGCACCCTCCCTTCCGGGCTCTCCCTTCCCCCAACGTCAAGGCCGAGTGGGATGCGCTTTCTAGCCCTGGTCTCCGCTGCGCCCGCCGCCCGCGTCTGCCAGGCAACGCATTAACTTCTTGGAAGCCAGGGACCTCGGGAAGAGGGGCCTCACTCCAGAAACAGCCCCGGGGTAAACGGGGCTTGGGCCTGACGTGCAGTTAGGAAGCAACTTATGGTGGCACTTGTTGATAGCGCTCAGGTTTAGGCAGACCCCAAGACAGAGGAGAGCTGAGTCGGGGTCCCAGGGTGACTGAGTCACCCACAGTTTCCAAACGGCCCTTGGCTGGTGACCTAACCAGGTGTAGGAGGTGCCCAGCATTTGTCACACCACCTGACCTGCAGGCTTGCTGATCTCTCCGGACAGGTGCTCCTGATTGGTCCCCACGGATGAAGGCAGGTTTTAAATCATTTTAACTTATGCAGACGCTTCCTTGGTCAAAGTACTGTTAACTAGTTTAGAAGAGGTGCCACTTAACAACTGGGTTGTTTGTCTTCCAGGAAGGATTCTAACCCTCAGATTTTTGCCTAACAGGGTGGAGCATCTCTGTTGTGACAGGAAGCCCTTGCCCTGCATGGTCTCTTTGCATCACTCCTGAAACAAACTTGAAAGTTACTTGTGTTTTTTTACTAAACAGTGGTTTCCAATGCCTTCTAGTCTGAAGACGTCTTTATGGTGTCTGTTTTAGAACAGCACATGATCACTGTACTTTGTATATTGACAAACTATAAGAAAGCTACCATTAACTTAATATGTAAATGAATACATTCATAAATAAATTTCTTATTATTCACAGCAAGCATTGACCTAAATTTGAAAAGTAATGTTTGAGATCCATCTGCAGGTAACATGTAGAATCTATATGAACATTTGGTCTCCAGACTGAGGATCACCAAGGCAAAATATCATTCAAGGTGTGACTCAGCTAGCAGTTGAGTGTCTTTGAAGGCTGACTGCAACCCTAATTGGGATCCTTCTAGAAGGAGCTGCTGGAAGAGGTAGCAAAACAGTTAACATTTTGTGAGCATTTATATGGTGGGTACTGTGCCAAGTGGGTTTGTGCTCATTTAATCCTTGAATCTTCCTCTTAGGATCACTTATTTACTAGCCTCATTTTATAAACAAGAAAACTGAGGTCCACAGAGAGGATGTAACTCTCCCAAGGTCATGTTGTTAGTAAGTGGTCTTACCCAAACTCCAACCTGGGTAGCCTGATGACTGAGCCTGCACTCCCATATTAGTGGTTACTAACGTCATCTGCTCTCAATTTAATGGTTTTGGTCAAGTCAAGTGAGATTGGATGGATGTGAGTGATGGCAAAGTTGTTAGCTATCCATTAATAACCACTACTTTTTGAATATTTTATTAGAAATGCTTTTTGTAAGCCAGCCTTTTAAAATCAAACATTGAGTAACCATGCTAAAAGTATTATCTTAGAGGGATACAAGTAAGACTAAGGTGTGGTCCCTTACTGAAGAAGGTGAGTCTATGCAATGGCCTTCCATTGTCAACTTCCATTACATAGCTTTGTATACCACTTTCCATTCCATATGCACAAATTGTACCTGGGAGTAGGACTTGCTGGTCTTCACTATATATTGCAGAGACTTCTACAAGTACAGGCCATGTGACTTATGTTTTCTGGGAACCAAGGATTGGCTTTTTCACTTTGAAAGGACAATACAGTAAATTAAGTACAGTCAGGCCTTCTCGATGTTTCCCTCTAAGGACCACATTCCATCTCAGGCTTATTTTTGATCATTAATTATTCAAGGTTGACAAATACAAGTTCATGCCTTGAATAAAACTGATACTAAAAATCATTCCTGTGCAAATAACTGAAAACTTACAAATATTTGTAACCAGGCTATTAGAGGCATTCTTATAGAGGTGGTGTGTAGGACCCAAACCCTCCTCTCATTTTAAGACATATCTCCACATGTCTAGCAGTAAACTAGAGTCAAGTACTTTGAAGCTAGACCTCCAAACTTGCAACTCTTCGTATTCTGAGTCTTTAAGACCAAACCAAAGCTGAAAAAAGTCAGTCTCCCCATTCTAGGAGGAAAACAGGGAAGCCAATGGCAATACTCCAGCACCAACTCCACGACACTGGAAAGAATGGTTCCCAAGGATCATCACTGGTGAACTCATGTGGGTTCTTAGTGTTCTCCTGGGTATTAGTTGAAGGAAGGTTTTCCAAAGTGACCTTTGCAGGTTATCATGAAAAGGTGCTCTCTTGTACCCAAGGAAGCCAGGAGCTCTCATGGCTTTGCTTCTTGGCCATCCAATGCAGATGAAGTCAAGTGTAACATGACGGGGCAAGCTGCATGTGGTGAAAGATGCATTCCTGTGGCCTGGCTCTGCAATGGAGAGCAAGAGTGCCCTGATGGGACTGACGAACAGTGTGGTAAGCACTTCCCACTACTGTGTCACGTGTCGTCCACATCTGGCCCTTATTACTATGGGCTTGGTTGACAGCATCAGTTTGTGTGGTTTTCACCCTCTTCGGGGGTATTTATAAATATTGGGTGTTCTGGGTTGTTGCAGGCTTTCCTTGGGTAAGGCCAGGGATGTTTCTTTAAGTGTTGGTAACACTATTGTCAAAACAAACATGGAGAGCTAGTCGAGTTGAAAAGTCCAGCAAAAGTCTGGCTCCTCACCTTAAATTCAGGCTTTACCATCTGTGGCAGTTAGTCAAACTGGAATAATACAGAGATTCCTTTATAGGAAACCCTTGCAGACCCCCGTGCACACAATTACTTTTATATACAATAAACTAGTTCAACTTTTATATGCTTAGAGATTTTATGACTGAAAAATAACTTTGTAAATTGAGTACAAAGTAAACCACAAAACTAATAGAAGCCAAGTTAGCCATTCGATAAATGTCTTGCTGAAATAAAACTCAAATACTTCTGTGCTAAGAGTGCTCGAAGGCCCAGAAGGGACACTTGAGCACTTGTATATGAGGAAGCCTCTTAAAAGATATCTCACATCCTTGTGTAGTGCATATGGAAGGGGGAAATTCCTCATTAAAGGAGGAAACCCCCAAAGAACTTGGTGAATATTACATTCCTTTTCTCTACATGTACATTCTTGGGATGGTCACTTCCTGTAACTAATTTAACATGAAACCTTTGATATAAAAACGTGTAATGTTACAGGTTAGAATAAAATTTTGTACTTGCAGAAATGCCTTGTGTTCTGCCCCCCATACACTTCACCTAGCCCCCCAAATTTACTTGCTTCTGCCAGTAGGCATAAGTAGGTGGAAATAGTTAAAGATCTAATTAAACCACAAACTAACATTTCTCAGGTTGTCCTAGATCTTCAAGTAATCTCTAACACTAAAGGAGTTCAAAGAGGTGAATCTATAAAACTGTACTGTCCAACGCAGTGGCCACTAGCCACATGTGAAGATTTAAGTTTGTTTACATACATTAAATGAAATAAAAAATCAGTTCTTCTGTCATACTAACCACATTTCAAGGGTTGAATAGCTGCATGAGACTAGTGGCTACCATTTTGGATCACACAGATATAAAACACTTCCATTGTCACAGAAAGTTTTGTTGGACAGTGGTGTTCTAGAAGAATGATGGAGAGGGTAAGCTTTATTGATCTGCTGGGTGATTGTCCCTTAGTAAGGTAGGGGTACTGTGTGATATCATCAGGGATAACATGAAAAGGACAGTCAAGTTTAGGGTTGACTCCAGTAGCAAATCGGGAATTAATTATTCTTTTGCTAATGAAAATACTTAATATGAAACCCAAATTTAAAAGCTGCTAGCCTGACAGATCCTTTCTGCCTTTTCTTGAATGCTGCCACTGGCCCGCAGTGGACATATGTCACGGACATCCACAGGCCTGGCAGTGTGATGACGGGAAATGTATTTCCGTTAGCTGGCTTTGTGATGGTGTTGGTGACTGCTTAGATGGCTCCGATGAGGTTAACTGTGGTATGTGCAACTTATTTCTATCTTTAGTTCTATTCTGTTTATTAGTAGCATTGATTAACATCAACAGGATTAGTGAAACAAGCAAGATGCTCAATAGCCTATGCCATACGTGTTAAACCCAGATGTTAAATCGTCTCTTGTTTTACAGGTGACTTTTTTTACCCACTTCGCCACTTTTCAAAATTATGTAAAATAGATTATCAGCTTTATAGGCTTTTTTTAAACTTCTTTGGGATGAAACTTCAGTATACAAAGTTGTGGCCACGTCTCCCATGGCTACCGTCCCTTTTGATTCTTGGTTTTCTATAGACTAAATCCATGAACAAACCATAAATACCTAACTAAAAAGTTTGTAGTACATCAGTTCTATCTCACTGAGCCATCTTCTGCCTTTTAGAGAGATTGACAGCATGTCCGGACCAAAAAATCCAGTGTCCAGGAGATTCTCAGTGTCGTGATGCCTGGGAACACTGTGACATCCATAAGGACTGTGAAGATGGGTTTGATGAAGCACACTGCCCCTGGAACCATTGCCTGGCTGGGCAGTGGCAGTGCAAGAACAGGGTGTGTGTCCTGGACAGCTGGAGGTGCAATGGCATCGACGACTGTGGTGACTCCTCAGATGAGGATGACTGTGGTAAGCCTTGCTCCCCCCATTTTTGTTTACAGGGAAGGTTGTACTATGTGGGCTGCTTTCTGCAAGTTGCATTTTAATTCCTATGACTGAGACTGCTATCCTATATCTAAAAACAGGATGTTTCCTAGCAATAACCAAGAGTTAGTTATCCATGGAAACAAAAAGAGTCTTGAATAGTAATTCTGCAATGGACACTCTAAGCATTGCCTTGAATGTTTCCACTATTCACTTATGGTCCACCACAGAACATCTAAGCATCAGTATCTTAATGAGGCCTCCCAACAGATGCTCACATCCTTGTGTAGTGCATGTGGAAGGGGAAAATTCCTCATTAATGGAGGAAAACCCCCAAAGAACTTGGTGAGTACTACATTTCTCTAGCCCACATACACAATACAGTGGAACCTCCAACTTCTTGGTGAACCACAATCCCATTCAATCTTTCTTTTCTAGAGTTAAGTCTATAATATCAAATATACTCAAATTCTGACATTTTTATAGTAAAATTTTAGCTGGTTTCTTAGGAGAATTCTTCTTTCAGGGCTAGTATTGACTGACTTTAATACTATTTCAAGTAGAACTATTTAATATAAGTTCAATTTAATATTAATACCATTTCGATCCAGTGCCCAGAGGTCTTGACATCTTTGTTATCAAGTCTTAACTCCCAATTCCCTGAAACTCTGCCTAAAAACAGAAAACTTGCTTTCCTACCTAGACTTGCCTTGGGTTGTAGAAATATGGCCACTTTGCCCAATGTAAGAGTGGTCTATTTCTACCCCCCCCCATAAGTATTAGTGAAGAATAATGCCTAACTTCCTACACAGCTTCCTGTCCAGAAGGCATGGTTAGATGTGATGAAGGGAAATGCATCCTAGAATCCCTGCTGTGTGATGGGGAAGCAGACTGCACAGATGGTACCGATGAACCCACTACATGTGGTAAGAAACCAATTGATTGGCTTAACGTGGGAGTGGGCAGAATAAAATTAAATAACTCAATGCCTTGGTTATCGTAGGGGTCTGCTCTCTGAGAGAATGCTTGGACCAAAACTCCTACATAAGCAGTTATCCTTTAGTGATGGATCCGTCACGTTTTACAAGTTCTAGCCCTTGGCTCTAGTCTCCTGACTGTGAGCAAATGTTACCTGAGCTGTAAAACTTGGAGAGTTATTTTCATGCTGAAGCTTTAGGGAAATAGACTAAACACCTCAAACTATATTGCTCCTAAAATTCTGGAATAAAGAATACAAGCTTTGCCACTGAGAAGCAAATCATTTGTTGGAGACACAAATGGCGAATTCTCTAAGGATTTAACAGAGAAAGTTCTGAGGAAGACTATTTCCTGGTGAGGAGTGGGCGGGGCTTCTGAGCAAGCAGCTAAGGCTTTTAAACCCTTGTGGTTCTCCCTGTAGAATCACTGTTGGTTCCAGTTGGGGCTGAGGGAGAGTGGGCATCTGTCCCCAGGTCATTTTGTCATCTGTCTCCTATTTCCCCCCCAAATCTGGTCTTAGACATGTCTGATGAAACCTCTTTAGTACTGTTAAGGGCTTCAAAAGGAGCTTTTTACTAAAGGAGCTCATTAAGAGATTCTAAAAACATAAGCAATGGAACAAAGTACAGGTTTCTGCTCCTGTTTAGATAATTTATTGGGATTAGTAAATTATTATATCACTTCCTGAGGTAAGGGTCCCAGCCACCCATAAATTCTAGAGAAAATAGAGAAGAGGTTGCTGGCCCCTCCCCGGGTGAACAATACACAAACGCTTGAAATTGTCCAGACTGTGGGCCTAGAAAGAAATGCCTTTCCCCTGCCCCATGGCTCCTGACTTTCACTCTTCTACGGTCTTCCCTCAAAGCCTCCACATTTCTAGGTCAGAGGTCAAGGTCAAAGGCTTTTCCTAACCAGTCATCTATCCTCATACAAGTATAGAGGGTTGTGACACAGCACGATTTGTGAAACATTTGATCTTTACCATGTTCAAATATACTGACCACTGTCTTGTCTGTACCAGGTAAAAACTGCTCTCTGGCCAACGGGGGCTGTGAGGGGCAGTGCAGTGACACGAACTGGGGTGTCCGGTGTTCATGTGGGACTGGATGGCAATTACAGCCAGACGGTCAGAGCTGTGGAGGTCAGAATTCATTTAGCTCATCTTTTTAAAAAAGTTTTATTGTAATAAAATATACATAACATAAAACTTACCATTTTAATCATTTTTAAGTGTACAATTCAGTGGCATCAACTACATTCACAGTGTTGTGCAACCATCACTGTTGTCTGTTTCCAGAAGTTTTTTATCATCCCAACAGAAACTCTGTATCTACCAAACAATAACTCCCTAACCCCCTCTCCCTCCCCTGGTAACTTCTATTGCCTTTCTGTCTCTATGAATTTACCAATTCTAGTACCACATATAAGTGGAATCATACAGTATTTGTTCTTTTATGTCTGACTTATTTCACTTAGCATGTCTTTAAGGTTCATCTATGTTGTACCAGGTATCAAAATTTCCTTTTTCAAGGCCAAATAATATTCCATTGTGTGTATATACCATATTTTGTTTATCCATTCATCTGTTGATGGTCATTTGGGTTGTTTCCACCTTTTGACTATTGTGGATAAGGCTGTTATGAACATTGGTGTACAAGTGTCTGTTTGAGTCCCTGCTTTTAATTCTCTTGGGTACATACCAGAAGTGGAATTGCTGGATCATATGGTAAATTCTACATTTAGCTTTTTGAAGGACCATCAAACTGTTTTCCACAGCGGCTGCACCGTTTGATATTCCCACCAGCAACACACAAGAGTTCCAATTTCTCCACATCTGTGTCAATGCTTGTTATCCTCCTCTTTTGTGGGAATTGCAGGTCAACTGTTGACTAATGAGAAAATGTTAAATTTAGCATCTTCCTCTTATGGAGTTTAAGGGTTTCTGTCATGGAATAAATACACTTATCACTTCATAGCCATGCCTAGGTCATGGTGTGGGTCGTAGGACAGATTCTGAAATTAGTGCCTACTGTGTGTTGATCTTTGTTCTGCTAGCTGACCTTTTCTGAGTCACTCAGTCTTTCAAGTCTCATTTCTCCCCTTTGTAAAGTGGGATTATGATGCCAGAATGGCTAAAATAAATTTCCTATATGTTCACTATTCAGTAACAATCTGAACAGGTTATGGCTGTTACTTTATAGCACTTGTCCATAAAGATATGGGACAGTATTTTAGGTTAAAATGTGATTAGGAGGGTAAAAGACTTATTGCCTTGATGCTTTGGCCTAAGAGTAGATCAGCCCTGCCATCCTGAGCCTGGTCAATGACCCCGATTCAACAGTCCCCTCTCTCCGTGGGTTCTACCTGCAGCCCTACAAACTTAGGTGGGAAGGATACAGGAGGAAAGGCCCTGGTTATTAGATAGCATTAGAGTTATATTTAACATTGACTTTGATAATAAGAATTCATCAAGAATTGTAATGAGCTTCTTCATTTGGAAGTCTGAAGTTAGTATCTGGTCGTGACCTTGGAGGGGTCTGGGTTTTGTACACATGCCCAAGCTTCTGCAGCAGCCTTTTGGGGTTAAGGCCTGTTGTGGGGCTTGATGGGCCACTGAGCTTGACTTGCAGCCACATATTGATTATTCTTCCCCTGGGCTGCGAAGGCATTGTTCTACTTTAGGACCCTGTGGTTTTGGAGGAATAATGTTTTCCTGGTAATGCCCCTAAAGAAAAAAAAACATCTCTCCTAATTCTATGACTCATACTCTACAGGGTCCCTGCCATCCAGTGTTAAGTACTAAGAAACAATAGTACCTTATCTAAATTCTGCCAGTTACACCTGTGAGGCTTAAGCCTTTTCCGTCATCTTGGAGGAGACGTTACATGGCACAGTAGTGAACTCTAGGCCCTAACATTTGTCATTCTGAATTAGGCTCTGGCTGGCTTGACAAGTGACATGTCCCCAAGAATGTTGCTAGGGTAACATAGATCGGTATTCTGTACCAGCCAAATGTCTGGGGTCCCTATATGGATGTTTCTGCTGGATTATATTCGTGTGTGTGGGAATTCTGTGGAGGCAGGGAGTGTCTATTCCAGCACCTGCACAGTGACTTCCACATAACACATGTCCAGTGAGCATCTGAAAAGTGGCCTCAAAGAACGAGAATACTCAAGAGATTGTTTCTGGGTCTTCTCTGACTTTTGGCTCTCTATCATCAGATGTAGATGAGTGCTCTACGGCCTACAGTCCTTGCGGCCAGCTATGTCGTAATACACCAGGCTCGTACTCCTGTGAGTGTATTCAAGGCCACCAGCTCTACAACGGCACCGACTGTCGAGTTATAGGTGAGTTTCAATACTCGAAGCAAAGCCTAGCTCCTGCTCTATTCTTAGCAGTAATTACAGATAAAAGTGATATAGATCCATTGGAAGGTCTAGTATTAGCGATGACTTTGTTCTTTCCATAAAGAAGCTGCTGTTAAGAACACTCCTTAGCCGATTGAAGTGTCAGCTGCTATTAAATGTCTTTTAAATGACCTACTTATTCTATAGGCTATACAACTAGGTGCTCTAGAGACCCAAACGACATAATCTTAACTTGGTCTGTGCTTCTTCATCGCTGGGGCACTTAATTACATTTGGTGACTATGTACAAGGCATAGAGAGGACTCCTGTCCAGGTGGGGAGAAGGGCTGAATCTGAAATCAAATAAGGCAATAAAGTTCCAAAGATTAGTTTTAATGTGCTGGAGTTCAGAGGAGGAAGAGAGACTTAGGGTGGTCAACCAGATCTCTTCTGGCTACACCTGAGTCTAGACTTCAGAGATAAGTGGATCTTGGCATGGGAGATGGGATAACATATTTAAAAAGAGTGGTGTGAAAGAAAGTGTCAAGGTAATGTGTCCCTACTTCTACTTCTATTGCAGATGATGCTGTTAAAATTCTGATAGCAGCAGATCAAGAGCTTGGTGTCCTGCATCAAAGAACAGGCAATTATGAGACTTTGATACCTATAAAATCAAGGCCAACTTCTGTTGCATATGATCTTGAGAGAAACATGTACTTCTGGGTGGATGAAGTCTTAAATGTGTTTGTCCTTGGGAAGCCAAACTCTGTTCCCCTCTATCCAGGTATATTTCTTGGTGTTAAAAGCCCTAGCTTCTTAAACTTACTTAAACATATTGTAAGAAGCATATATATTCATCCAGACACCTTCCTCTGTGACTCACTTGTCATGAATCATGACAGTACATAAAATCCCAATTTGGGATAAGACTATGTAGTTTGGCTCTACAGGAGCCTTATAGAACATAACTTGAGAATTAAATCACTATTAAGTAGTACAGAAAGTTTGGGGACATGGGCTCAGGCTAAGGTTAGTCTCAGCCCCATCACTAGGCATGTGATCTTGGGCAAGTTGTTAACCCCTTTGAACCACCCTCTCTAAGATGAGGGTAATGCCCTTGTCTCATTCAGTAAGTGCGGGGATTAATCTAGACAGTGCACGTGAGGAAGTGCTTAGCATAGATCTGGGCACAGAGAAATCCTCTGGTAGCAGTTAAGCTGTAGAATTCCTAACAATTCACCTGAGACTTCTGTAATAAATATTGCCCAAGAGTGAGGTCACATTCTCTTGGGTTCCTTGGTTATGCTTCTGCTAAGGTCTTTCTCTTTCCCTACTGCCCACTCTATATTGGCAACACCTTAGCACAACTCTGCCTTCATTCCCTGTGTCCTATTTGCCTCATTGTATGGCTCAAACTCAGAAGATGTAGAAAAGTTTTATCGGAGTCTCTTTTTTCAAGGTAAGATAGGCGTAGAAGAATACAGGAACATAACACTTTCTTCTGTATCCCCAGAACTTAAAACAGTGAACAGTATCTGTGTGGACTGGTTCACGGGACAGTTGTATTGGGCTAGCAGCTTCACAAGGGTCATCTATGCAGGTTTAAGTGATGGCAGAGGCTACGTCAAAATCTTGGAAAAGAACCTGGTACCAGAGCAGCTGATAGTGTTTCCTGAGAAGAAGTAAGTAGCGTTTCTTTTGGAATATATCCCAAATCACTGGTTATCTTAGATATTTAAGTTGATAAGAGAACACTTCAACCAAGATCTCCTTTGCTCCAAAAGATTCTTAATTTTGAAGTCTAAATTGAATATTATACAGCCAAACTTTTCAAAGTCTACTGAGTCTTAGAGCAGAAATATCTAGCATTCACAGCAGTGCAATGATACGAGGACTGCACGAGAGAGCCAAGGGAGTCTAGCTGTTCAGGATAACGTACACGCAGCTGAGGAATTCTCTAACCCTTTGCACTTTTGCTTTTCTCAGGTACTTGTACTGGGTAAATCGAGGTGAGAAAGGTATGAGGACTATTGAAACTGCAGGGATGGACGGCTCTGATAGGAAGGTGCTTGCGGTTGTAAACGTGGAAGAACCTGTAGGATTGACACTTGACCGTGTGATTGGCAGGCTCTACTGGATCAGTAAATATAAAGAGGTACCATAGATAGGTTAGGAGGAAAAGGTAAACCCTTCTAGTAGGGGCTTGGGATGACTATGGGTAAGTACAAAGTTCTCTTAAGTCTTCCGTCAACTTGGTGAGGTATCTTCTGGCCATGAAAATTGAGAGCAGCAAGCTATAATTGCACAGTATGTTTAGGTAGAGCCAGACTGTATCAACATAGGCTGGGAGACTTAGTGTGACTTTCTTAAACACTCTATGGGCAAACTTGGCACTAGAATTTCTTGGTAGTATAGGTCACGTTCTATGTTGTACCTAGGATACAAAACCTTTTAGGATGGCAGGCCGCTTCCTTGAAAGCGTGCAGTTACTTAAGTACTTCAGTGTCTTGCACTTACATTTCTAGGTCTTAATATTACAGTTCATGTTATCTCATTTTTGGAAGCATCAAACTAAAAGACCAAAATGACATGGTGGCTAAAAGCATAGGCTTGGGAGTCATATTTTTAAGCCTATGACCTCTAGCTGTGATTTTGGCTACTTATGGTGCCTCTTTGAGCTCCCATTGCCCTCTCTGAAAAGAGAGAGGAGGCCTACCTCAGAAGGCAGTTGGAGAATGTAGTGAAAGGATTTGGTGTAATGTCTGGATGTGGACAATAAACAATAGTAGCTATTTGTACAACGTGTCTGTGACCCCAGTTCATACAAGAAGCAGGCCAATCCACTGGCTTTCGCATGAGCCTCCATGAATCCTTAGATGAGTTCATCTCTTATCAAGTTGATATCTTGTACAGATGTTTTTAGTTTCCAAGTAACTGGGGTGCACTAACATTGTCAGCATCTCTTGCTAATGCTACCATGCTCTCACGAGACTCTCTGACCTGCAGTCCATAGAGACGGTAAACGTGGATGGCAGCGGGAGGCACACCTTTCCTGAGATCTTGGAAGATGAAGATCCAGTCGGACTAGCTGTATTTGAGAACTCTTTCTTCTGGGCGAATAAAATACAGCTGTTTTATACTTCACCCCATACCCCAAAGAAGAGAGAGGTGCTACTAAATGCCTCCATATCTGCTTTCTCAATCTTCCACAAGTCCCAGCAGCCTAAGAGTAAGTCAACAGTTTGCTTTTGAAATGCTTATGAATCAGAATGCATATTAACTGGAAACTACCTAAATTACTACCTCAGTCTGTTGTTGGAACTTGCTATTTTGAGGCAGGGGGGATGTTCTTGGTATCATTCCAGACTTATACAGGACTTCTAAGTAAGATGAACTGAACAAAAATATCTACTGGGAAACTCATTCCAGGCATGTACCTTATGCTTGTCCAATGTAGCAACCAGATTTTTAATGTCTGAAATACACAAAACAAGATAGTAAGCTGTTCACAGAAGGGCTAGAATAGCTTACTCACTGATATGTCAATTGATAACAGAAAACTGAACAAAGCCCAGCATCCTGCTTATAGAAGGAAGCCAAATATTCATTGACTAGGAGTTAAAAGCTTTTGTTAATCTGAAATTGTATGTCAGATTCAATTCAGATAATGTTTCTTAAATGGGTCCAAGAAACTAACCAAAGTAAAGAGCCTAGACCACAATGTACTTCTAAGGGAGTCTTCCTATAAGCAAGTTAGACAGTCATTTTATGTTAACTCTGAGGGAGAAGATGCTGTCGGTTGAAGCTTTATTGGCCCAAACTCAGTATAGATAGGCAGTTGTCACTATGTGAAAGACAGGAGAACTTAGGCGTTCAGAGGTCAGCATGCCTAACGAAGAAGGTAACAAGTGTATTGAGATTCCTCTTAAGGCAAAAATGGCTTAACTCCCCTTGAGTATTGAATCTTGAACTAGTATGGATAAGTAAATCTGAAATTGTAACTGTTTCTATTTTAAAACAGGCAGATACCCAGTGTGTGTTCCAGGTTCTTGTAGCCACTTGTGTCTCTTGTCCCCTGTCCATCCCAAGGGCTATAAGTGTGTTTGTCCAGAGGGAATGTTTCTTTTACCTTCTGGAACATGTAGTGGTAAGTATGCTGGGTGAAAGGGACTTAGTTCAAGGAGGCACATTCCATGGTAGGCCTGGAAATAACATAGCTTCCATTTTTGGATCAATCATTATACCAACAACCTACTTCGACAACAAGTTTGTGATCAAAAGACCTTGATCTGTTTTTTTTTATTGTACTAAAATATTTGTTGTTAGTGCCATGGAGTTGATTCCAACTCCTAGTGACCCCGTGGATGGCAGAGCGGAACCCTACCTGGTCTTTTTGCGCCATCCTCTCCCCTTTTGGCGCTGTATCAGACAGTGCTCTGCTGCTATTCATAGGGTTTTCATGGCCAACTTTTTCCAAAGTGGGTGGCAGGTTCTTCTTCCTAGTCTGTCTTGGTCTGGAAACTTTATTGAAACCTATCCATCATGGGTGACCCTGCTGGTATTTGAAATCCCGGTGGCATAACTTTCAGCATCATAGCAACACACAGCCACCACAGTATGACAACTGACAGATGGGTGGTGTGGTTCCCTGACTGGGAAATGAACCCAGGCTGTGGCAGTGAGAGTGCCTATTCTTAACCACTAGACCAATCAGTGCTAAAATATACATAATATAAAATTTACCATTTTATCCATTTTTAAGTGTATAGTTCAGTGGCATTAAATACATTCACATTTTTGTGCAACCATCACCACCAGCCATCCCCAGAACTTTTTCGTCTTCCCAGACAAATTCTATACCCATTCAACAATTACTCCCTGTTTCTCTCTCCCCACAGCCCTTGGCAACTACCATTCTACTTTCTGTCTCTATGAATTTGACTACTTTAGGTACTTCATACAAGTGGAATCACACAGTATTTCTCCTTTTGTGACTGGCTTATTTCACTTAGCATAGATTCATCCATGTTGTAACGTGTGTCAGAATTTCCTTTCTTTTTAAGACTGAATAATATTCCATTGCATGTATATACTACATTTTGTATCCATTCATCCATCAATAGATTTGGGTTTGATTCGTTTTAAAACAGGAATAACTAGCCGACACCACTCAGTTTTACATGAAAAATAAATGACAAAGTTGATATAAGAAAGAAGTCCTCTATAGTCTCATGACTGATGTGTTCTGACTTGTTTGTAAGCAGCGTGTCTACTCCAACATTAACTAAGTTCTTCATGTTGTCGTTCCACCTTAAATATTAAAGGCTGCATAATCCATTGAACATCTCTATCCAAATTACTTGACTTCTTTCTATAGAACATTGAGGGTTTAAGAAGAAGGATGTGAATGTGCTCATGTTCTAACTATCTTTAAAAAGTGCAATTCACAGGGGTAGCCATGGAATGCAATCACGGTGTAATAAGCTTTTGTGCCAAACTCAAGACTTCAGCTTAAACTGTATTTTGAACATTACGTATACAGTTAAATACCCAAGTAACTTTTCTTTAAATAGGCAGTAGAGCTTAAAATTCTTTGCACTGAGACTTGTGTGCTATAAGCAAGGATTTGATGACAGTCCTGAATCAAATGGAGCAACACTCCAGCCCTGATCCTCATAATTCTGTGCGAACCTTTCGGCAGAAATTCAAAAGATTTAGTGCCTTGGGAAAACTGAGCAACACTTTCATTTGCCCAAATGACTTCCTGCTCTAAGGAAGCTAGGGCGTTCATGTTGTCTACGTGCTTCAGAAGTGAACTTGATAAGATCCCTTTCTGTGGGTACCTCAGCTTGTGGGAGGGGCATTGCTCAAGAAAGGAGCATGGGACTTATCTGGGAAATGGTCAAATGATAAGTTTCTTCTCTTCCTTGGTAGAGTTAAAACTTGTGTTTTCTTCTGGCAAACGTCTCTACTTGTTGAAAGTTGGTTTTATGGGAACTGCTATAGAGAAAACCCTAGTTCAAGAGCATCCTAGGAATATCTATTTACTAGATCTCGACTGGAAAAGAAACCTCATCTACTGGACAAATGCTCAGGGACAGCTGTTTTTCTCGACTGGCTATTCGGGAGAAAAGCAAGAGATTTGGACAGAGCATACAGGTAAGTCGAGGTGGCTATTTTGGGTTTTTCTCTTTATTTTCTAACTAAGATTAACTAGAACTGGGGCCCAAAAATCCTACCTGTTCCTGATCTGAATCAACCTTAATGCCACAGAGTGGTTTTAACTAATTTAAATATTAAGTGTCTCTGCTTTACCCTTGTTCTTATGATGGGTGTGCAGACTGTTAAAAGGCTCCCATGATTTGGGAAATCCTAGGGTCAGTGATAAGGTTTTTAAAATTCTTTTTTTCTGGTCTGAAGTCTGGGTAGGAGAGAAATGGACCTTAAATACTTCAATTTTGCATTGCAGATTTTTCTTATACTAATTTAGAAGTAATTTGCAATGCAGATTTCAGAACTAGCAAGATATTTTCTTAATATGGTAATATATACTTTCTCTCCCCTCCCACACTCCTAAATGCCACACCCTACCCTTAACTCCCTGTACTCAGCCTAATGCAAACATCTACTTTGTAAAAGAGAACTGTGACTTGAGCTCTGGGGTGAGTAATTTGATTTCTGAATGTCTGTGTCCTGGGGACTCTAAGTATATGCTTTACTACAAGAAGTGCTGTATGGAAATACACGTTCCTGAGACATCCCTCAGTGCACTAGATGCTACCTGGAGTCCTGTGGATAAGCACAATGCCTGGCACATAGGGGCTTCCAGTACCTGACCTAGAGAACTTGCAGGAGAAATTGAAATGGGCAGGGATCGTGCGATACATCTGATGGCTGTCTAGGAAACCCCTGATTGTGAATTTCTTCCCACTTAATTAAAATGGTACCTTCCCCCTACTGGCTGATCTTTGCTGCATTACAGTTATATCAAGGATTTGTAAGAGGCTGACCATTTCATTTGAGCTGGTTCTAGTGTTGAATATTGAATCCTTGTGGTAGGTGGCTCTGAATAATAGAAAAAATATATATATTGGTCTCTGTTCCCAGTTACTGGCACAAAGCTCTTATGACCTTTGTAATTTCCTGAGTAAAAGGAGCATCTGACATAGAGATCCTAAAGCCCTTAGAATTTCCTGGTGATAGAAATAACTTTGTTCTAATGAGGCAACTCTTGGTGGGTTGTGCAATGCAACGCAAAATGGAACTAAAGGTCTATTTCTACCCTACCCAGACTTAAGGCCTTAAAAATTTAAAAAGCTGATCACAGGCCCTAGGAGGTTGGTCACCAGAAAGACCAAGCCATGACTAGAAGCTTAGAACTTCCAGCCCCGTCCCCATTCCGTGGAGAGGGGCTGGAAGTGGGGTTAATAACCAATCATGCCTATGTGATGACGCATCCATAAAAATCCCAAAAGTGTGGGGTTCAGAGAGCTTCTGGGTTGGTGAACACACCAATGTGCTGGGAGGGTGGTGCACCCCAACTCCATGGGGATAGGAGCTCCTGCACTTGAGACCCATTGGACGTTGTCCTGTGTATCTCTTCACCTGGCTGTTCATCTGTATCCTTTATATAATAAGCTAGTAAATGTAAACAAGTGTTTCCCTGAGTTCTGTGAGCCATTCTAACAAATTATCGAACTCAAAAAGGGAGTTGTAGGAACCCCGATTTAGAGCCAGTCACAAGTGCAGGTGACAACCTGGAATTTTTGATTGGTGTCTAAAGTGGAGGCAGTCTTATGCGACTGAACTCTTGTGGGATCTGATGTTAACTCCAGGTAGATAGTGTCAGAATGGAATTGAATTGTAGGACACCCAGCTGGTGTTGCAGAATTGCTTGGTGTGGGGGAAAAATCCAGCCATCTGGTGTTAGAAGTGTTGTGGTATGGGTAAAGGAGACACACAGCAGTGTTTTCCTATACAGTGGTGAAAAGCTTGACAAACCCCAGCAGGCCCTTTATAGATAGTAATCAGCTTCACGCTGCTCTCTAGGCCTGTTTACAGATCTCAGGGCCTCCTTCCAACCCACGAGCATGCAGCTTTCAGCTTATCCTTGCGTCAAAGTGTTGTTTTCTCTTGGGTGTGTGAATCTTGTCCTTACATTGAAAACTGAGGCTGGAAAATACAGATGAAATTCCTAATCAAAAATGGGAGGGCTTCAAAATTCTGTTTTCGAAGAGAGTGCATGTCTTCAAGATCCTGTATAGCATCGCTCAAAGAACATTTTGTGACCCTGGCCACTGGACTTTCCACCTTAAATCTGCATAGTGCCAAGGTTAAATCGAACTCTGGAGGAGAGCGCATGTTTTCTGCAGATGGCAGAGCCCAGCAAAGAAGAGAGAAGATGAACCACGTATGGCCAGTCTCTTCTTACTAATTTGCAAATCTGAAGTCACTTCTTTCCTGGGAAGGAGTGACTTGAGGAATGTGGAGAGAATTTAGGTGTACAGTTCTATGCATGTTCCTCCACATGAAAACGTGAGGAATACTAGTAAAGATATGCTCCCACCCAGACGCCCAGGAGTAGGAAGAACTTCTAGCACATTAAGCCCTGTGTGTGCTGGCTTCTCCATTCTGCCACCCGTGTTCCACCTCCATGCCTTGCCTGTTGGTCAACTTCCCTAGTAGATAACATTAGAGTTCTTATTAAAATACCCAGTGGTGTGCTCGGATATATTTAACAACTGGCTCTCTGGGGGGAAAGTGTGCATATATATACCTACCTATGTTTATAATAAAGCTTACTGATTTAAAGGATGTGCAACACAATTTACAAATAATAAAATATAACATTCTTTATAATAAAAAATATATATAATAAAAATAATTTAACATTATTGTAAATTTCAAATAGCCAACTAACTTTCACATATTGGCTACAGATCTAAGAATTCAGAATAAAAAAGTAATGTATAGATCAAGATTTAACAAAGTCCAACTATGAATAAATGCTTGATTGCTACCTGATTTGGCGAAAGTCAATGACATCATTGAGTGGATGTAGTGTTGATGTGACTGTTGTTTGACACTTTAGTTTCTGTAAACAAGTGAGACAAAAGTGAAGCAATGAAGACGAGTTCATCAATGACATAAATGACTTATTTGTGGAAGTGGGTAATAGTTTTCAAATACTAGAAAAATATTTTCTCAATTTTTTTGTGGTATTTAAAATATAATGGCTACAGACACAACACATGTAAGTTTAATCTGCAATATTAACATTTTCTCTGTCACTTCCTTAAGCCTAGACTAGAGGTTGTCAACCTCTTTCTGTAAAAGGCCAGGTAGTAAATATTTTAAGCTTGTTGGGCCCTTTGCCATTTTATCTCAAAAGCAGCCATAGACAATATGTGACTGAATGGCCATTGCTGTGTTCCAGTGAAATTTATTTACAAAAATAGACCGTAGACTGGATTTGGTCCAAGGGCCATTGTTTGCCCGTCCCTGGTCTAGAAAACACAACCAAACCAACTCAAGCCCTGATTTGTAGTGTTTGCCCATTTCCCTGATGTAAATACTCCCAGAAAGCCAGATGTCAAGCTACCAATGTAATATTGCTGAACATGGAGTTGGGAAGGGATATGCAGTAGCAAAGTTTTAATGTAGTATTTCCACCATACAAATGCAGTAAACGTAAATAACCGAGAGCATAGACAATAGGAAAACATTAGGCAATGATTTGAATATTTATTAGTTTTGTTTCAAATACGATTTAAGTTTATATAATTTAGTTTTTAATAATAGCTGTATTGAACAACAAGCTTACAGAATTCCTGAATTTAACAATTGGCTGTTATGAGCTTGTGCAAACTGGCTCCAGCACACTGCTCTAAAATAACTGACACTATTCTAAGCTTTTCAAATGTATAAATTCTAATCCTCATAACAATTCTATGAGAGAAGCAGTGTCCCTATTATACATTTGCAGAAACTGAAGCACAGAAGTTAACTGGCACCTTATCATGGAACCGTGTTTCAAACAAGGCAGTCTGACTTGCTAGCCTAATATTGCTCTTCACCTTTATGCTGCGCTGCATCCCAGAGTAGGGAGTACCTAGCTTGGACCCTAGCTTAGAGTAGGTAGTACTTAGCTTAGCTTATGTAGCTAGCTATGGTGGGGGGGATGGGCATAGGGGGAGTGCTTTGTAGGTTAGTGCCTAACTCAATTATTCACATCTAAAAACTGACACTTCATGGCTTTTATATACTCGATCCCTATCATGTCTGTGTCTTCTAGTTGTAGATCTCGCTGTCCGTTCTGTTGGCGGCCTTTCATTCCAATGTCATGGTGTCACTTAAGCTTAATCTCTGCTTTTCTGTAGCATTTTCAGTCTTAGTCACTTGACACGTAATTTTGATTTGATTGATTTTTTGACATGATTTGATTTTCATACTTAACCTATGAAGAAGGGATGTCACTCTGAAGTTGCAGACCTGAGTTCAAATGCAGGCCTTGCCACTTAGATATCTAACTTATAAAATGCAGTGACTATCTCCATTTCCAAGTAGCTGTAAGGATCAGATAGGCTCATATGACAGACAAGGTGCTGGAACCAGAGTAGGCATGATAGGATCATCATTGTCTTCCCACTTATCTCCTTTCCATTCTTGACCCAAAGCTTCAGACAGTGCATGAACGTGTTTGAATGCCCTTTGTAATGGGAGTTACTTTTTGTTCTTACAGTCTGCTCAGCAAGTGTGGATATATCAACTGGGGACTTGTACTGGCTGCCCTGTGTCAGAAGTGCTATTCAGAAGACTAGAATCACTGGCCCAGACACATATACCCTCTACAGAACAGGGAGCAATATACTGCATCTGCTTCTTGATTGGCCAAAGAGGGTTCTCTACTGGGTAGAAAGTGGGAAACACTTGCAAAGTATGACCCTTGATGGCAAAAACAGACAGGAAGTCTGGAGAGGCACCTGGACAGCAGAAACCCACATGGCCTTAGACCTCGGCTCATCTAGCATCCTCTGGACCACCAAAGGGTTAGGTAAGCACTGTACAACCAGTGCAGGTGGAAGAAGCTCGAGGGGATAAGAGTCTTGTTTTAGTATAATGATTCCAGTCATTCTTAGAACTAGTTAGGCATAGCCTCAAATTCTGATTTTCATAGTTAAAGCTGGGGCACAACTTTAACCCAGTTCTCATCTATAAGCCTAGACTTATTCAGAAATAACATACTTAATAGCTTTTTGCAGTGCTCAGAATTTGTTTCTACTTCTATAAGAAGAAGTAAAGCAACCAAACTTCCATTGCAAATGAAGTACGGGTGCTTCCGTTATAACCTGATAACAGTACAAGTTATACCTTGTAGCCAAAGTTGATAGTCTTCTCACCGAGAAGCATCCTTAAGGCCTGGCAGCTGCATGCTGGTAACCGGGTGTTATAGTACATATGTGGAAGACGGTCAAGTCACAACCGACGTTCCCACATGGCTGACTGTGCTTTCGTGGAGCTTTGAACACTTCCTTTGACTATCTTTAAAACTTAATAGGAAGAATCTTGTTTTCAGTTCGCGGTCATTGAACCTCAGTCAAGTGGTACCCGTGCCTCCCTGCCGTCACAGCTTACTTGTTCTATATCAACTTGTAAGAACTTGACTCTTCCTTAGGGTTGCAGAGTCTGAGTCTCCTAAAAAATAGAACCTACGCTTTGAACAAGACCTGGAGCGACGGCATCCTAGCGGCCCACGAGCCCTACCTGGTGACCGTGAACAGAGCAGCTCTTGTGCTGTGGAACAGGAGGCTGCTGGAGCCCTTCTCAGTGTCTAAAGAGCCGTACGTCAGGAAAATGGTCATCCTGGCAGAGAACCAGAAGGTTCCAGGTGAGTCTTCCTCTGCGGGGTTATTCTGAGAGCCACTTTACCTGGTCTTCTCAGTGTGTTTTTATAGGATAAAATCCTGGGTATCTTTGTGTGTGTATTGGCAGTTGTCCCAACCCACAGTTCAGCAGGCCTTCTCCCTAACTGTCCATGTCCTGGAAGAGCAAGAATCTAACACGTTTCTCAAAGATGCTAAATGACACAAGTCTGAGCAATACTCCAAGAAGTTGACACACCATAGCCTCTTCTGTGAACCATCTTGTGCATTAGTATATTAATGCACATTAGTATATTAATTAGTATATTAAAGCTCTTAGTTCGGCAGTAAAGAGATCTATTTGCTCTAAACCAGTTTCCCAAACTGAATCTACCAGGAACCCCCTTTTTCCATAGCAATAGCATCTTGCAGAAGACCCTTCGCAAAGCTTCCCTGGGGCTGCGGGTACCAGGAAAAGCAATGCTCACCTTCTGTTGCGGCCGCACCTGTCATTCACATTAACCTCCTTGAGGCTGGTTTACCTTTTTTTTTCATATCAGCCTTTGACACAGAGTCGAAAAATCTGATCTTGGATCCTGAGGCAGAAAAAGAAGAAATCTTATCATAGAATTCAGGGGGCTTTGTCAGCAGAAGCAGCTAGAAGTCCTAAGGAAGAGTAGACACAGGGGGCAGAACCATTCCTGCTTTTATGTACCCGCTCCATAGAGCTCTCTCATCTCCCTCTTCTGTCTAAACTACCTTACTTTTTGATTCACTGGTTGGTTTAACCTGATCTTAAGGATTAAGAAGCATTAGACATAGGAACATATTTCTTAGGTGGTAGAGTGTGCTAATAAACAGTTGACTTTTTGGTAAGAAATGCAATTTTAATTATTCTACTAAGAAATCTGTTAGGTTGCTGTGATAGTTGCTCAAGAGTGTTAATTGGTAACTTTGAGTAGCGTCACTTATACATCCCAACAATGAATGCCCACATTATGCTGGCCCCTCACCCAGGGCATAAGATGCTATAGCAGGGAACTAGGCAGAACAAGTCTCTATCTTAAGAAACTTACCTTTTTCATTCCTAGAATATAGCATCGGGTAGTGAAAAAATTAAGATTCAAGTTAACAGACCTGAAAGGAGAAAAAAAGTACCCAAATTCAAAGCCATTATATGATGGGCAAATGTACCCCATTTAATCTAGGGATCTAGGCTCTGGGTCAGTTTCACTTTTTCTTCCTATGGGGTCGGAAAATGTCGCTACCCAGCCACGACATGGTTTCCTGGAGGAGGACGGTAGAAGCACATCTTCATTGCCAAAACCGAACGGCCTGACTTGCTGAAGCAAATGTTTGTTCTAGATCCTGAGGTTGAAGGAACAGCCACAACCACCCGTCCTACTCTTCCACCACCACCGCCCCTCCTTTGCACCCGATCCTCTGTCCCCTGTCGGAACGGGAAGGAATGCATTTCTCGGGGGTATCTCTGCAATGGCGAGCGGGACTGTCAGGATGGCTCGGACGAGGAGAACTGCTCCCAGTTCTGCAATAAACCGGGTGGGTCACCATCTCCTGTTCTCAGTCTTTTGTTCCAGGTATACTGACTCCATTTTGGGTGCACGGTATGAATTGCCACAATGTTTATTATAATCAAATTTGCTTTCTCTAGATAAATTACCATAGATAAGTCATAGTCTATCAGAGTACTGATTCTGTGAGTGTCTATTTTATCACATTTAAGTCAAGTGTTTTACCAGGTATAACGTGACTGTTACTTCCTTGCTTCCTCACATTTGCTTAAGTGTTCCAGTATTTGCTTTTATATGTATGGGATGATCTGTAGAATGACCTAAATGGACCACTTATAACAGACTTGGTAGTGTTCTAACAAGTTGTTAAAGTAACCAAACAAATATGAGGCCTTATTTGAACAACCTCATTCAGTTTGATACCTTAATTGACCCGAACACTTTATTAAAGCTTGCTCATGGGTCAACCAAGATATAGAACTCAAAAAAATAAAATGCAGTGTATTTAACCCCCAAACTCCAGAATAAGGGTGCGTTAATCTAATTTCAAACCTTCAGATTGAATATATGGTGCTAGATTCGGCTCTTTCCATTAAGGGGTCTTCCAGTGTCTGGATGGAAGCAAGTGCATTGAAGAGAAGTACCACTGTGATGGGGCTCGGCAGTGCTTGGATGGGTCTGATGAGCTGGACTGCTGGAAGCCCAGTGAGGACTGTTCTCTGCGTTGTGACAACAAGACCCGCTGTATCCCTAAGAGCTGGCTATGTGATGGCCACCCAGACTGTTCTGACAAAAAAGACGAACAAGGATGTAGTAAGTTCCATGAGACTTCCTCGAGGTATTTTAAACTGCATTATGCATGGTAGTTACGTTCTACAGGGTTGCCACAAACACTGAATTAGCGGATATTGAATCGTCACTTCTAGAAAAAACACAGAGTGAGGTTTCTATGAGTCTCTGGTCACAACATTTCTGTCAATCAATCAATATATAACCTTGTTTTATGTCTGTTTCTATTTAAAGACAACTTAATATGTCTTGTTGGCTCATTGACATGGAAGTCACAGCCAACAGCACTGTAACCCCTCCCTGAACAAAGCTTATCTAACACGTGTATTTTCTCCGTGAGGTACATCGTGGACTTCCTGCACTTAGGAACACTAGACAGCATTTCAGCTCTGCACTTGGGGGCTATTTTAAACAGTAAAATCACCACAAAGTACAAAAATGTGAAAAGTATGTCCTAAATAGACTGTAGAAAGGACACTTGTTTATAGTGTAAGAATTGAAACAAGAAGGCAGAGCGTTGTCTTGTTCTACCTCAACTGGAGACGTGTGTGTTGGGCAACTCAGATTTTTGATGCTTTGTGTATCTCTGCAGATGACCGTGAAAGTGTGGGAGTACTGATTTGGGGGGTTTCAAATAAATTTTAGCAAGTAGGTAAATGTGCAAATACTGAATCCACAAATAACGAGGATGGACCATAGTTACTGCAGAGTTAACAGACAAAGATGAAAGTTTCTGAGTTAGAGGACCTTGAAGATCATGCTGTAACCTTCCCTTTTTCATGGCAAGAAGATTTCTGTTAGTGGAAAGCCAGTCTACTTACCAAAATAAAGTAGTATTTCTTGTTGAGCTCAAATCTACCTCCTTGAAGATTTTAATTTTGGTCCTGGGTCTTCTCATGTGATGGGCCATCTTGGGTGTAGGTGTCATTGCTTTCCCCTCAGTTTTATGGGCTACCTACACTGTATTTTTATTCTTCCCAATGACTTGTTTCAAAGACCTTCATTACGTTGTGGGCATAAGGTAGAAGAGAGAATTTGGAAACTTGAAGTGGGAAGAGGAGGAAGCTGAGTAAGGTACCATGATATATCTGGATGTGGAGGTAACAGAGTAGCCAGAGGATGTGACTGCACTTGGGCTTATGAGAAGAACATCAGGAGGAAAGAGATACAGGAAGAAAGTAGGGAGGAACCCAAGGTATAATTTACTTTTCAATACATATTTATAGTTTTGCCTAGGATCTGACGCTTTTTCTTGAACCAAGCCAAGTAACTTCTATCTGTACGCCTTGAGTCCAAGAACATAAATTGTAGGATAAGCTGGATGTTGTGGGAGAATTTCTCTTTTCATAGATGACATTAAGGTCCCAGAGGAGAATCCCACTACCCTGCCTATCCCAGTGTCCTTCCACGTGTCTTCCCATCCCTGTTCCTCAGCCCGCCTTCTCCAGGACTGAGAGAATTTTCTGGGCTAGCTTAGTGGGACTTTTCTGGCCCAACACTCTACTTGAACCGACTTCCTGCCCTAACACCTGTTGGGGCTGAGTTCTCAAGGTGACAGCAGAAGACCAGGGAGTCTTCGAACCATTTTATTTGCCATCGAATCACTTCTACATCTGGCTGAGTTCTTACCTAAAGCTTTATTTTTCAGTTCATGAAAAATGCAGCACATCTGAATTTAGATGTGGGAGTGGCCAGTGCATATCTTACTCTCTGCGTTGTGACGGGAACCGAGACTGCCTGGACCACTCGGATGAAGAAGGCTGTCCTGCTGCCTGGCCCCTGCGGTGCCCATCAGGGGAGGTGAAGTGCCCGAGGAGTGGAGAGTGTGTGCTGGCAGAGTGGATATGTGACCACGACTTGGACTGCAAAGATGGAACTGACGAGAAGGTAGTCCACTCTTCTTTCCAAAAAATAAAGTAGATTTCTAATCATGACAGTAACACGTGCTTCCCTGTAGAAAACTTGGAAAAAGACAAGAACAGAGAAGTGTCCCATAATTACTGCCCAGAAAGCCACTCATAACTACACCAAAGTGTCCAAAGTGTTAAGATCTTCCTATTGAAATTCAAACTTTTAAGAGGCTTTTATCATAGGAGGTTTGGAGGTGTTAGGTCTTGATGACCATGGCTTAACTGTCACCATGAAGTACACTGCAGCTCCCACATTGTGTGAGATGCAGCCTGGGCTTGAATCCTACTGCTTGCATTTGACCTTAAGAAAGTACCTACTCTCTAATGTTCTATTTCCTCATCAGTAAAATGGGTACAAGAGATGTCTTGTAGTGTCTGAGGGGTTGAGAATGTATCGAAAGGTTCTGGGTACAGCAGGTGCACAGATGTCCCCCTCCCTTCCTTTCATACATCTTGCACCAGATCGGAGCATCCAGGTCAGATTAGGTGCAAAAGATACGGAGCTTTTAATGTGCTGGGGTGTGTGTTAGAAATGGTGGGAAGGGTTCTAGAGAAGAGTTCCTAGGGCAGGTTCTTTTGCTTATGTTTCTTAAATGAAATTAAGACTTTCTGATTGGTCAGTTTGGCAAGATAAGACATTTCTTCCCACTTCCTACCCAGGTTTGCGTCACCTAGAACTCCTCACCTAAACTCCAGCTATACGGTTTCTCCTGATTCGGGTTATCTCTGAGTTTTTAGGCCCCATTTGGCCTCGTTGCAGACAGGACTTGAGGGTTGTCTCGTAACCTGGGCTCCTCCTTCCTCCGAGAACCCCTTCCTGGGCTCTGAATGCGGGTGTCACTGGATGACCGGGCCACTCACTGTCTCCTCAGGACTGTGGCCCTGAGGAGCTTCGGTGTGGCCCCAGGCAGCGGTCCTGTGCCAGTGGAGACCAGTGTGTGCCTGACTCGTGGCTCTGTGATGGGCAGCGTGACTGCAGGGATGGCAGTGACGAGGCTGGATGTAAGTGCAGGGGGCTGTCACTAAGGGAGAAGGCAAAGGGCTTCAAAGGGGGACCAGCTGCTTGCTTCCTCTCAGCGTGAGAGGCCAGCTCAGCAAGCAAACGCTACAGGACCTGAAATCCACTCCTCTACCAGAATGGGGGTGTCTTGATTGAATACAAGGGAAGCCCTGCTGTGGGAGGGATGTTGGGGGCAGACTATACAAGTAGAAAGTCGTCCTCTCCAGGCCCCCCCAAGAAGTGCCAGAGTTCTGAGTTCCAGTGCCGCTCCTCTACCTGCCTCAACCTCAGCCTGGTGTGCGACGGGGAGGAGGACTGTGCTGACGGCTCGGATGAAGGTGGAAACTGCTCGCTATCAGCATGCAGCCAAGCAGAGTGTCCTCACACCTGCTACCAATCCCCACAGGGGCCTGTGAGTTGGTTCAGTTTCTGTTCTCTGGCAGCTATCAACTTGGTTTAGTGAAAGGGGGTGACATTCTCCTTCAGGCTGTCCCTGACTGCTCCTTAAGCTCTAAGTCTCACGTGGGGTATGTCCTGATCCATCCACCAATGTCCCTGTGTCTGAGCCTTTCTGGGCTCTTGGTGAGTCCTGTCTAACTCCTGCCCTGTCTTGTGTCTTCTGGAAGCCTATGACTTAACCTCCAGAAACCCTACCACCACAGTCCTTCCCACCATAGCTGTGAGCTCTGGGAAACACTTGGCTAAGCAAGAAGTTCTATGGAAGTCCCTTCCATATGAGTATTTGGAATGTGACCTGCCCTTAAACTGAGGACTGCCTGTGCTCTAGGAAGGGTCATTATTAGTTGGCTGAGCATGGTGAACTTGATTGATGGGCAAGTAGAAAACTGCTCTGATGTCTCGTTATAGTAACATCTCTATTGGTAGACAACCAGTTAAGTCAAGTCTATGAGCCTCTTCACTTACTGATTCTGCTGGGGCTCTAGGTGTCCCAGGCTGAACTTGGACACCTTTGTTAACTCAGGGCCCAAGGTGGTGGCAAAGATGTGAAGTGTGCGGCAGTGTTGATAAGACGGAGGGAGTGACTGTATTCAAAATGAAGTTAGTCCTAAGATCTGTTTCAGTTGCTGAAATTGAGTGTATCGCCATGTGCTTTTTATAGCAAGGTTGAGGCTTTTTATTGGTGTTGTACTGTCTTCACATGTTTTCCAACCTCTTTCAGGTGTGTGCTTGTGAGCAAGGCTTTGAGCTGAAGAGCAGTGGCCAAATCTGCAAGGATGTGGATGAGTGCCAGAAGTTGGGTGGTCGGCCTTGCAGCCAGACCTGTGTCAATACCCAGGGCTCCTACAGCTGTACCTGTCATCCTGGCTACTCGCTGGAGCCTGATGGCCACACCTGTAAAGCAATAGGTAAACTGGAGCTGGGAATACCTCCTAAGCCCTGAGTCACCAGCTTCAAGGTCTTGAATCTTCTAGGAATACCAATGCAAATCTCTCTTTCTCAGGTCTCAAATCCCCTGCCTGCTTTATCTGTCGTCAGAGCAAGCCTAGTGCATTCCCAAAGCACCCTTTTTATACCTCGTATTTCAGACTGAATTTGTGTCTGATAATGTCTACTAATAAGGCATTATAAGAGGACCTTAACTCTAGCCTCTATATCCATGGTTCAATCTTACCTGAAGTTAGAATAAGTGTCTAAAGTCCTTCTTTTCTGCCCACCTACCTCCAAATGTTTAATTAGAAATATGGTTTTCAATTTAAGCTAATCATGCCTTTATTCTAAGTATCTTCAAACCGTGGGTATTAGCTTAACCATTATGTTGAGGAAAGGACCAGATACTAGCTGGCATCACAGGCCTGGCAATAAGAAGGTCAATTCTACTTTGTCCTCTAATTCCTTAGCCAGTGCTGGGGTCCACTGTTCAAACTACTTAAGGCCACGCTAAAAGTGGTTCTTATTCGACAGGTACTGAACCGATCCTGCTTGTGGCAATTCAGTTTAACCTGCTCCTCTATGGATTGAGGAGCTTGAAAGAAGATATTCTGGCAGCTACAGACAAGAACCTGATTATTTTCTCTATTGACTATGACTTAGTGGAGCAGAAAGTCTTCTGGACAGATCTCGGTGCAGAAAGTATTATGTGGATCAGCATGGACACAAAGAAGAAAGGGACTTTGGTGAAAGGTGTGTCCCCTGTGTAGGCTTTCACCTTGCACTTACTAAGTACACATAGCATGAAAATAAAATGAGTGGCCATTAACATTCTAAACATTGGTTTAATTATGCCTCCTTAACTAAAAGGGATCAAGGATTGCTATTTGGATAGAAATGGAAAGATGCATTGTCATCTCTATAGACATGGGAGTCAGCCAAACTATTATCTAGTGGCCATTATTTGTAAAGGTCACCTTCCTCTACAAATAATACTTTGGAGCACTTTAGAGAAGACTGCTCTGATGGAGGTGCATATATGAGTTGGAAAATGAGTTAGCATGTCTTGCAAGTCTGATCCCTGTGAGCTCAAACCTAGTAAACGCTATAATTGAACCTAAGTATACATGTGGAATGGTTTCCTCTCTTCAGGGATAAAGTCAGACTGTATAGTGGTTGACTGGATTGGAAGGAATCTCTACTGGATGGATGGAACAGCTGGCCAGATTTTGGCAATTCAGTTGACTGCTGTTTGGAGAGGAAAATCTGAGCACACAGTTGTCCTGGATGATAACTTGAATCAACCACGGTCTTTGGCTTTAGATCCCCTAAATGGGTGAGTCCAGGTGTCACAATGCCTGATCAAGTCCTTTAAATTTGTTATTTCCTCTTAGTTCTACTTTGGTTGCGTTCACTCAGCACAAAACAAGTGAATAGAAACTGTATCTGACTTGACTTTAGATCTTATGGTGATGTGGGTCAACTATACACATAGTAATTTTGAAAGCTCCTGGAAAAAGTCCTTTATTTCAGTAAAGTGAGATGTAAGGGTGCTCACTTCGTGGCCCACCTATACTTTCCTTTGCTAAAATAAAGAAATCTACCTCTGAATGGAGAATTTTTATGACTTTAAAATGGCAGGAGGAGGGAGGATGGAACTAGGGATAGTGTTTAATTTACAATAATGTGATAGGTGGTGGGGGGCGGAATAATTGTGTGTTGGGGTTGAAGCTGGGTTCTTCTATCTAGAGTTCTTTCTCTCTGCAAAGGGCTAGGAACTTAGAGACAACATTTCCTACTTGTCAGAGCTAAGCCCTCATTAGGATGGCCATGTGTGTATCAATGTAAGAAAAGATAGAGCAGAACTCAGGATCCAAAGGTGACCCAGATCAGATACCTTCCCTCTGCTTTTCTCACATTTTCAATACCTTCAATCAGGAAATTGGCAGCAGTTTCTGATGCATCGAATGGCTTATGGTCAAGAATGAAGTCTGAGGCACAATTCTGCCCATGGAATTAGCCTACTTTCTGACCCAGAAAATATTAGCAGCCTCCCTGGATATTTTCCAGGCTAGGGACGAATGCATTTCTTAGTCTTCTTGTACAGCTGTCATTATAGTTATTTTACCTCTAAATGATGACTAACCCAATCACCATAAAATTTCAAGGAAAACCTTCTTTTATTACTTCACAAATTATACTTAAGGAATAGACCAAGTATAAGTCTGAGAAAAAAACAGTTGGGCTATAAGTCAGTGTTTTAAGGAATGAATTGATGTTATTTTCTGTGAGGTAATACTTTATCTTAAAGCTGACTTTATCTACATAGGTTAATGTACTGGTCTGAAATTGGAGGAGAACCTCAAATAGAACAAGCTGGAATGGATGGCAGCAGCAGAAAAATACTCATCAATCAAGGTCTTGGCTGGCCCACTAGCATAGCTCTTGACCAGTTGAGTTGGAAGATATTCTGGGCTGATGACAGATTTCACTGTATTGGCTCTGCCAATCTAGATGGTACTGGTATTAACGTAAGTGTTCTTTTGGTATTAGGCTTGTATGAAATGTCGTGTACCTTGTATAAAATTCATCCCAGAAACCTCACCATCACCATTCTAGATGTTGCAGCTAACTCAAATCAAGAGCCCCTTTTCAGTTGCTGTGTTTGAAGATGAAGTCTTTTGGTCTGAAATGAAGACAAGAACAGTACAGCGCATGAAGAAGACGACAGGCAAGAACAGGGCTGTCCTCATCAAGCGTTTTGAACAGCCTTATGGACTCAAGGTCTATAGCATACTCTTCAAAATATCCCCTAATTCTCCCCAAGGAGGCTACATGTATGCGCTGCCCAAGTACAAACTGTAGTGACATCCATCTATAATGATTAAAAGCAAGATTTATTCTTTTGCTATTTTATAAGGATTCAGTAACGCGTAGTGACATCTAGCCATTTTCTTCCAGATAATGCACGAGGTGCTACAGCCCAGGTCTTCTAATCCCTGTCTGGACACTGGATGTTCTCACTTGTGCCTTCTGAGCCCTCGATCCAAGGGAAGCTGTCATTGCCCGGTGGGACTCCTGCTTGCAGATGATGGCATTCACTGTGTTCCACTCGAGGAGTCTGCATTTCTGTTCCTTGTGCTGCCCACGGTTATCATGCAGGTACCGTTCTGCGGGCTCACTCACGTGTCTGTGCTTGGGCCACATTCTATTTCAGACTTTGAGTAATTTGAATTCTCCATTACAATTATAAATAGGAGGGGCTCCTTCCCTTGGAATGTTCTTCAAGTACAACTTACATTTTAATACTCACTATGTGCTGGGAGCTATCATGATCAAAATCAAAATCAAAATCAAGTAGCTCTGACATGAAGATCACTCCTACTTAAATTCCCTTAAGAAATGCTTGGTGCATCAGAACACAGTGAGGTTGGGGGGTCTAATAGTGTGTTTAACCTTGGTTAGTTGTCCAAGTATCTAGCTGATGATGTAGAGTAATTTCAATACAAGCAGCTCAGCTGGGTTCCAGCCTGGGGGGTAAGTACATTTTGTGAGGGACATTTTCTTAAATCGTTAGGAGGATAAAGGGTGCTAACAAGAAAGTCACTCCTAACTTCCACCATCCAGAGGACTTGCCAACTTGTCATTTTAAAAATAACAAAACACATTTTGCGGTAGACGATCAGCTTCAGTTTCAGTAAGATCTTAATAGTGGAGCCTCTTTTAAAGGAGAGGGCGCTTAATATATAAATGTATCAAATCAACATGTTGTACACCTTAAACTTACACAGTGTTATATGTCAATTATATCTAGTAAAAGTAAATTAAAAAAATAAAGCGGAAGGCCTTTAACAGAGGAGTAAATCTTCAAAACTCATGGATTCAAGGAATTTTAAGTGCTCGAAGTTCCAGGAAGGGGAAGAAATAACTGCTATCTGCTTTTAGAAGATAGACTATATAAAAATCTGAACTTGAGTATCTGAATATGAATGCAAAATCAAGATGAAGAATTAGACTAGACTCAACTGGTGCCATCTATCTAATTTTTTTCCATAGATTTATCTGAAAAATCTAGAAGCTACACTAGGACAAGCGACTTTACCAGAACATAGGATACTTCCCTTTACCAATGTGAACCAGCTTGCATCAATGGACTACCTTGTCCAGGAAAAGGCTCTCTACCTTTCAGAGGTGAATCATGGGGACATCAGACAACTGAGGCTCAAAGATTCAGGAAAGCTCTCTTGGAGGAAAATCATATCCGTGGAGGGGACAGTGATCGACCTTGCTGTGGACTGGTTGAGTGGAAACATATATTGGATTGACAGTGAGAATTCTCACATCAATGTAGCTTCCTCAAAAGGCCAGTATTCCACTGTCTTGTTCAGCGAAAATCTTCACCATCCAACCTCTGTTGTGCTCCATCCACCTAGTGCGATCATGTTCTTTGTGGACCAGGGCTCCCAGGATGACGGTAAGCACGGCTCCAGCATTGAATGTGCCTCCATGGATGGCAGCAGGAGGAAGGTGCTGTGGCAGAAATCCCAGGTCCCTGTGGGCCTGACCTTTTCAGATTCAGAGACCCGAGTGTACTGGGCTGATACAGGTAAGCAATTATTATCTGCATCCTAAATGTGAGTCTCAGGGACCTTGGCCAGAGTGAAATAGTGATATTCTGCTTTCTGGTCTTCAGTCCTAACTTCAAATAGCTTTTAAGTCTGAGTTTACATTTTCTGAACCACAGCCCAAACAAATACAATCATTCCCCGTCCTGAGTAGTATATGATAGCCCACAGAGTCATGCAGTTGCCCTTTTTTGAAGGAATAAAATCAAGAACTTAACAAATATGCATGAGCAAATCTTTGTGTATCACAGATAGAGTAGAATGAATGAAGAAGAACTGGCCTTCAAAGAATGCATGGCAGACAATGTCCTCTAGGAGGGGAGGCAGGATGAGAGATAAAGAGCTTACAGGACACAGTACAGCTGTTTGGGCTAAGTGAAATTAACTGTCCCTCTCTCTCTAGGGAGAGGACTCATAGAAAGTATTCAACAAGATGGCTCTAGATACAGAGTAGACCGCAGAGGCATTCAGGGCCTTAAACTCTTTACATATGGCCAAAACATGATATTCTGGACAACAATTGATGATGGTAGGTCTTAATTCTACATCTGATTATCTTTGTGATCTGAATTTACATCTACTACTGCTTAGCACTCATCTTTGGCAGTGTCTTTCTTTCGGAAAAATAGCTAAGCGATTTCCCTAATCTAACATGTATGTATAACAGTGACTCTATGATTTGAGGGAGCTTTTACTTTTTTGGTTATTCTTTATATATGAATACACTTAATCCCATTCTGCCTTTCATAGGAGGCCCTCTGCTTTAGATGACACCATGGTATGTTGCAGAGAGAACTGGGCCAGGAATTGGAGAGGTGGTGTAACTGCTCTGTCAGTTAGTAGCTGTAACACCTTACCTGCAAATTGAGAACAGTACCCGTCTCATGTGACTAAATACACCTGAAAGTGCTAGGTAAATTACAGAGCATTCTATACTTTCAGGGTATTTCTAGTATTCAGAGATTGTCCTAAACCATAGTGTTCTAGTATATTGTTTCTGGCTAGAGTTTAGATTTGGTGAAACTGGACAATGCTGTTTAAAATAAATCTGTCTCTTTATATTTCCAAATGCTGGTCCATTGACCTGTTGGGCTGGCCACATCAGAATTGCACAAACAAGTTGTCAGATCCTACCCCAGAGATGCTAATTTATTAGGTATGTGGTGAGACCTTTGCCATCTACTTTAAGATCCCCAGGTGACTCTTGTTGCAGATAAGCCATTTTCAGATATGTTGTTCTAGATCAATGTTTATAATCATTACCCGTCAATTGCGTGGGCTGCATTTAAGTGTCTTGTGTCCTAATTTTCTATCTTTTTGTATCTGGACATATATGAATATACTTAACCTAACTGACACCTGACTTTATTTTGGAGAAAGGCTGTCTATTCTTATTTATCTTGAAGTTCCTTCTCAGAAACAAGATTTAGAAAAATACACGTCTCTTCTGTAAAACTCTTTGTTATTCAACTGGAGTTTATGCAGATGAGTGACAGTTTTCATATTGAGCAGGGTTCTTTGCCCAGGAAGTTGTCTTAAGATAAAGTTTCACTTTTGCTAATGATTGTTCACTGGCTTTTGTTTCAGCTCAAATCACTAAAGTTTGGTACGGCAAAGTAGAACTTTCAGAAAACTGGTGGTTCCAAGTAGACCAGAAGATTGTGGATTTAAAAGTTTATAGTAAACTTAATCAACAGGGTAAGCAACCCTGCAATGATTATGACAACACTGAGGTCTACTGAATTTCCCTGTCAAGGGGGTGCTCCATCCTGCAACATCTCCTTGAAATATCTTTGTGTTTCCCATTAAATTAAAATATTTCTCTTGCAAATTCCTATAGACCTGCATAACTGTCTTGTCTTCACGCAGTGTATATGGTCTGGTTCTGGTATAAAACTAGTCCTGTTACTTATCTAAGAGACACAATAGTGGTAAAAATATTGGAGTGGGGTTTGGTATACTTGGGTTCTATTTTCAATTCTATTATTGCAGACTGAATTACAACTGTAGTATAATCAAAATCCCCTTTTAGCTCTAAAGTGGAACTAGTCTTCATTCTACTCATTGTCAGTTGTATCTACTTGTGATGTTAATGAATCCTTGAAATATCAACTTGGGGGTGCTCAGATGGGTCTCTCCACCTTTCTTATAGACACAAATGGAGTGCCTAACTGAATGTTTGGGGAGGATGATGATGGGCTTGAAGTAGTAATAGGTGAAATCTGTTCATAGTTGACATTAACACCAACAGTGTGAGCTCAGTTAACCACACCTACCACTACCATGTATAATTAGTCTATTAGTCTTAAGGGAATGCTGCTCTATTGCTTTGTTTTTAAAGCTAAACTTTATGAACTGGCATTAGTCATGCTTAAACTCCTGGAGTCTTGGCTCTGTGGAGAGAACCTTTTAGGAATTCTTCAGTGTGATAAATGGTCACCCAAGTGATGATAATCTGTGGCTTAGTTCTGAGAACCAGAAAGATGGTCCCTGTCACCCTTAAAGTAGGTTTTATCTGCACGACATACATACCTATTCCCCAATTCCTAGAATATCTCAAGAGGTAAAACCTCACTAGAAGTTAAAGCTTAATTAAGATAGAAGCTTTGGAGAACTATGGGAAGATATAACTGGCTGACTTAATCAGACGTTTTTCCCCCCATTCCTCACCTTCTGCCTCTGGCAACCACCAATCTGTTCTCTCTATCTATGACTCTCAGAGGACTAATAGAGACCACAGCCTCCATGTTTTCATCTAAAGAGAACTTCTCGTTCTGATGTTGGATGCTTGTTGTGAAGGGAGACGAGAACTCATAAGGGGGTCTTGAATGAGCAGGAGTTCATCTCAATTTTTCTTAAACCGGTCCCTTATCTGAACTTCTAGGCTTCTAAAACCATCTTTATCTGTGAAGAAGAATGACCAATCACTCGGTACCTAGTTAACTAAAAGAAATTGAACTGAAAAGCTATCTACTCTGGGAAAACATCTGGGGCCTGTAATTATGATAGTCTATTTGCGGAAGACCCTTCTGAAACAATCTAAAGCAATATTTTTTTTGGGGGGGTGACTGGGGGAATCCACAGGTAGTCACAGCTGCTCAAAAGACAATGGAGGATGTAGCCATATTTGTTTGCCGAACCCTGAAGGACGGACTTGTGAATGTCCCCGTGGGTACTACTTGGCCGACACAAACAAATGTATTGAAGCTGCCCGATGCTCTCTGCCATTACAGTCCTGTAAGGATGGTCAGAAATGCATTCCCATGGAGCAAGTGTGTGATGGTCGTGCAGACTGTCTGGATGGATCTGACGAGATGGGCTGTGAGTAACTCCTACCCAGGACCCACTATTCATCACCATGAATAATTTACTTTTAGTAATATCTAGCTCTGCAATATTCCTCAAGCTTTTATCCTCTAAATTGTTACCTCATTATCACTGTGTACTTTTTAAACTGAACAATGTGAAACTTCTAACTATGGGCCATTGTATATAGATTTTGTGGAGTCCTTGTGGAAAACTTTAGAATAGGCAATATGATAGTGAGCTCCAAAGGATTAGTTTATATGGTATCTGAATGAGCATTCATTTAACTTAGATTTGATTCAGTCCATTTAAATTGATCACACAGTGAGCACAGCCCAAGGGAAGAAGGTTGAGCAAACTGTTTGACCTGTCTTGGTTCCCCATTTTTAATGTGGAAATGGCATTTTCTACTTACAGAGTTAAGAAATACAGAGCATGTGTATAAAGCTGTCATGTTAGTACATAACACTGCCATGTTAGTACTTAAATGCTAGCTATAGATGGTTGTTACAGAAATACTGTGCCCAAGAGTGCCTTCATGGAAAGGTGTTGTCGTGGCCAGTCAGCTGAGTGACCATAATATTTAATTCTACTGTAACCACCATCTCTAATTGTAAAGCTACAGCTCCATTGGTATCCAAGTCATGTAAGCTGTAGAAGTGAAGAGACAGTGGGCTCAGTATTGAAACTGGTCATAAAGAAAAGTAAAGAAAAAGATTTGGAAAAGGAATCTTACAGTGAAGAGATTTCACTGACTTCTCAATTTAAATCCTCATCTTCCTAAAACCTGACTAGCTGAAAGACCAGTTGTTACCGCTAATCACTTCATCATCAATAGGAAAGATAATGGATATTGATTCCCAGAGTTGATTCTATGATCTAGCAAGTGAGGGTGGTTTTGTTGAAATCCCTGTGTTGCATTGACTCAAGGAAGGGGGGTGTGGGTCAATGAGTGAGAAATTTAATGCCTTCACCACTTTGTTTTAAAACTAAACCAGAAACCTAACATACCTTCACTTGCCCTCCCATTCCTGATGACCTAGGCCCAAGACTTGGCTCTGCTCCTTAATAACTATTTCACTCTGACTTTTTCGAGGTGCGGGGGCGGGGGGGATGGTACTGGGTGTATAAAGTTAGACTGGCTTCCTCTGGATATACCTTACTGTCAAGGAGTGGAAACACTCCTATGATACCAGCTTAAGGCAGAGGCAAGAAGTAGTTTTATCACTAAGACTGCAGTCTTCCCTCCCGATAGTTTGGTCTTCAGTGTTCACATGACAAATAATACTTGTGCCAACAATGGTGGACCATATGGTGAAATGCCTTAAACACAAACTTAACTTTTAGATTCCTCTTTGATTAGAAGCACCCTATTGCCTACTCCCTGCCTTATATGTGCCCCTCCCACCACTGCCACCAAATCTGATTCAATATTTGCAACTTGTATATCTCGCTAAACCTACCATTTACATAGACTTAAAAATTTTTAAATATTTACGGGTAAACTTACATCTTAAAAATCTTTCTAGTCTAGATATTTACTCCTTAGATCTACTACACTAATCCTTACAGAATAAAACATTTTTGTAATGGATAGAATCTACCCTGGCTAAAATGTGCATACCATCATTTAAAAATAGATTGGCATGATAGACTATGCTGGTCCTGAAACCAAACATTTTAAGTGCCTTAAGATATGCAGTTTTTTATGTAAGCTTTTTTTTTTTTTTTTTGCTGTGGAAGATTTTCCCTGAGCTAACATCTGTTGCCAATCTTCCTCTTTTTGCTTGAGGAAGATTTTCCCTGAGCTAACATCCATGCCAGGCTTCCTCTATTTTGTATGTGAGTCTCTGCCATAGCATGGCCACTAACAAGTGGCATAGGTCTGTGTCCAGGGAACTGAACCCAGGCCACTGAAGCAGAGTTCACCAAACTTAACAACTAGGCCATGGGGATAGCCCTATATAAATTTATTTTTTCTTTGGTGAGGTAGACGGGCTCTGAGCTAACATCTTTTGCTAATCCTCCTCTTTTTGCTTGAGGAAGATGGTCCCTGGGCTAACATCTGTGCCAACCTTCCTCTACTTTGTATATGGGCTGCCGCCATAGCATAGCTTGATGGGTGGTATGTAGGTCTGCGCCTAGGATTTGAACCCACAAACCCTGGGCCGCTGAAGCGAAGTGTGCGAACTTAACCACTACACCACTGGGCCGGCCCCTATGTAAGCTTTTAATAGTTTTTTGTTTGGCCAAGAGTAATGGTAGTGATTATGACTTCATAAATTCAAACTGATCTGGTTAAATCCAGTAGAATTCTTGGTCTTCTGAAATACAATCACGCGTTGCCTAATGACAGGGATATGTTCTGGGAAATGTGTTAGGCAATTTCAACCTTGTGCAAACATCATAGAATGTACTTACACAAACCTAGATGGTATAGCCTACTATCACCTTGGTTATATGGACTAATCTTATGGGACCACCATTGTATATGCGGTCCATTGTTGACTGAAACGTCATTATGTGGTGCATGACTGTAGTTCTTAACTGACTAATATGTGTATATACCCACACTCATACCTACTGTTTTTGTAGGTACCTATCCAGATAAAACTCATTCAACACCAACACCTAAAAAGCCAGAGGCTGGAAAAAAGTTGATTCCAAAAGCTGCCCAACCTCTCCAGGCTACCAAGTCCACCAAGGCTAGCTATCTGGATCCAGAAGGGATGAATTATCCTGTCAGGAAAACACTAATCCCTCCGATTCCTGCTAGAGAAAGCAAGACCTCAGAAACCAAGGAAAGAGTGGAGTCTGTTCAGCCCAAGGACTCACAGAGGGCAAAACATCTGCCCTGTAGCAGTGATTTCTGTAATGGGAGGGGAATCTGTACAATGCAAGGAGAGCTGAGAAAATGCAGCTGTCTGATGGAATATGGTGGAGAGTTCTGTGAAGAGGCAGTGCGTGGACCTGCCCCTGGCTACATCGCCCTCAGCTTAATCATTGCTTTATCAGTTGTTCTGGTAGCTCTGGGAGCATATGTATATTTCAGAAGAGAACATGAATTAAAAAGGTGAGCAGCTATTAATGTCTTCATGGGAGAGTTTTATTCCAAAGAGGCTTATAAAATAAGATTAAAATAAGATTAATGGGATTAGAGGTCTGAGTCCACTCTAGAAATTTGTCCTCTGAGGAGGGATTTAGGTGATGAAGCAGCCTCATCTATTAGATGACCTGTAAAAATAATAATTGGGACCATCTCTTTGAGTGAGTCCTGGGGCAAACAGCATTATCATAAGGGGCAGGTAAAGTCTGCCCCAACAGTAGTCACTGGCAGAATCTCAGATGAAGTGAGAAGATTCCCTTCCAATGAGGCAGGCTTAGTACCAATGATAGTTTGGAGGAAAAATTTGTTACGAGGTGTATTAATTTGCCAAGCTGCTATAACAGATACCACAGACTGAGTGTCTTAAACAACAGAAATTTATTTTTTCACAGTCCTGGGCTGGAAGTCTGAAATCAATATGTCAGTAGTGTTGGTTTCTTCTGAGGCTGAGGGTTGGTTTCTCCTTGAGTTGTAGATGCAGACTTCCCCCTGTATCTTCACATAGTCTTCTGTCTGTACACGGCTGTGTCCTAATCTCCTCTTCCTATGACACCAGTCAGATTAGTGCCCAAATGAATGATCTCATTTTAACATAATTACCTCTTTAAAGACCCTCTCTCCACTTATGGTCACATTCCGAGGTACTGTGGGGTAAAGACTTCCACATATGAGTTTGGAGGGGACACAGGACCATAACAGGAAGTGAAATGAAACTCAGGAAAGATTTAAGGCAAAAGCATTACATTTTGTCTATGAGCAAGAAAGTCACTGGGTTAAGAGACAAACAAGAATAACAAAATGATGATTTAGAGGAGGAATGATGATAAAATAAACTTCAGAGTCAGAAGATACAGTAACTGAAGAAACTGATTAGATAAACATATTGTGAACGGATATTACAGGAAAAGTCACATCTCTGTCCAGGCTTCACTTTGTAGACTAAAGGAAAGGCCAGGAGAAATGATATGTCTTCACGTAAAGTAACACTAGTTAATAGCTAACGGGTTAGTGTTAAGATAAACTGAGATGCTACCCTTGGGCTTCTGGTTGTCAACAGGTCTTTCTACTATATTAACCTGCTTGCTTAACTCACCTGTGTCCAGTTGCCACTTACCTATCCTTGGATTCAGTTCTCATTGACTCCAATTACCTAGTTTCTCTCAACTGAGAAGATACATCATTCAGAAGTTAAGTGAATGCCTAGTAAATCATAATTGTAAACAAATCATAATTGCCTCAAGTGTTGCCCATTCTGGATCATTTGCTTTATTAAAGAGACAGTTAAAACAGGGCATAATTTCCATAACAATACCTTTTGTTGTTGTTGAGGAAGATTCGCCCTGAGTTAACATCTGTGCCCATCTTCCTCTATTTTGTATGTTGGTCACCACCACAGCATGGCCAATGAGTGGTGTAGACCCACACCCAGGATCTGAACCCGTGAACCCAGGCCGCTGAAGCAGAGCGCGTCGAACTTAACAACTACACCACAGGGCCAGCCCCAACAATAGGGGATGAGTTGGCCATTTCTAACCGCAGCCCAATCCCAGCTTCTGCCTCAAAGAACAAGTCTTTTGACTTTATTTCTTTGATTTCTAGAAACAGTAGAGCATCATCAAGAAATTTGACGTGCTATAAAGAAAATGACCAAGAAGAAGTGAATCTAATGAATAGCGAGACTTTTGTCAATGAAGCCTATGATGAACAGGTATGCCTAGGAAGTGTCTTTGAGGAAAACAGATTGTGATATACAGTTAAAGAATGCCCCTTCTAGAAAATCCTAGCTGGGTGAAAGTAGGCAGTGTTAACCTTGAGAGATTTTTGTTATTGGTGAAAGATGCTATTATATATATCAAACAAATACTCAGTAACTTTTTTGTCTGTAGACTCTGTTCAGTCTTTAGTTGTTCAAACCAAAGTGAAACATGCATGAAATAGTAATCAAGAAATTCAGCTTTCGGTGGCCTCCCACAGGGGGCTCAATCCTATCGTGAGGTGAGATGTTATTAGGGTTAGCTGGAGTCACCCCTAAAATTTATGTCCCCCTGTAATCTCTGCTAACTTCTGCGTAGCTCAACCATCTCTGTGTTTTTACTTTGTGTTAGTGTAGTACATGTTCTCTAACTTCAAGTCTCTCTTCCTACAGGAATTGTTAACCTCTTTACGGACTGACTAACCTGGTAAAAAAGGAGATGAAACATCTCAATAAAAATTGTTTATACATTTCGTTGTGTACTGTTTTCAGTTCTGTAACAGTCTGTGGTAAATGGTAACTTATTAAAATAACTGCTTTTTAAATTGGAGGAGGTTATCTGGTTTTGTGAGTGAGCGTTGAAAAACTATTTATAGGATCAGATTTCAGTACCATCTCCATGTAATTTAGGTTATGATTTATCCACAGAAACTTTCTAAACCCACGGTGCCTGGCCCAGTCCTAGTCAGAAGTTCTGGGTTTGAATCTTGGCTCTGACATTAACTTTGAGCTAGTTAATCTCTATGAACCTGTTTCCCCATTTTACAAAAAGGAATGATCTCTCAAATCTTTACCTTTTAGGGTAAAGGTCAAGTTTCTGCAGTGTATTAAATGTTCAAGTGTTCCTTCCACTCCCTCTTTCAGATACATTTTAGTGCAAAATTAGTTCTCACTTTTGCTGAAAATTTCTACAACAGTGTTTTTCTTATGCTCTCATTTGAGTCTAAAACTGAGGACAGGTAAATCTACTTTACAGTTGTAGAAACTCAGGCAAATGATTTGTCTAAGACTTCTTTGAAGGAAAGTGGGTGGATACTGTGGGCAGCAACAGAGTTATAGGGATGGACCAGGATTCACTCAACTAGCTCTCGTCTGCTAGGGAAAGATGCAGATGCAACTTAGGTCCCAAAGCCTCCTTGACTGCTAATACCTCTGCTTGTCTTCCTGGATCACCCCTTTATTCACACCTATGTAAGGAATTAAGGGCACTGAATCTGTGATGGGAGATGGGTAACAAAGCAGAAGTGTGCTCTAAAATTCGATAGTAGCAACCTTAGGCAAATCACTTAATCATGAAACTACTTCCCCATCGATAAAAATGTGATTAACAGAACCCACAGCAGGCCAGTCGGGCAGTGAATGAAAATACAAAAATGCCTGGACACCATTTAGCATAGCACCTGAGACTGATAACATGAGTCCAAATTATGATAAACACTACTACGCAGACTTTTCTTGCTTGGATCTTTTCTAGACTATTCATATTTAGTTTCTTGCAGAATTAGCCTGTGGGCTAACAAGCATAAAGAGAAGTCCTAGGCTTGTTACTGTGGGCATAGTACATAAAATAAACTGTGCTTTGCAATCACATATAAAAATTCCCAAGTACAGATCAGCTTGACCTGAAGAACAAAGGATGCTGGGGCCTCCACCTTTCCTGAGGCTGGGAGACACAGGAGCATCATTAAATTGCCTCGGGCTTAGCTGTATATATATTTTTGTGTGTGTGTGAGAGAGAGAGAGGAAGACCAGCCCTGAGCTAACATCCATTGCCAATCCTTCTCTTTTTTGCTGAGGAAGACTGGCCCTGGGCTAACATCCGTGCCCATCTTCCTCTACTTTGTATAGGACACGGCCACGGCATGGCTGACAAGCAGGGCGACAGCAGGCACCTGGGATCCGAACCCGGGAACCCCAGGCTGCTAAAGTGCGAACTAAACCGCTGCGCCACCGTGCCGGCCCCTCAGCTATATTTTAAGAGAAACCGTTTCAGCACCACAGTACCCCAGACCCCTCTCATGCACAGGGTGAGTCTTAGGTTTCTCTCGCTGCCGCTCCCGAGAGCCATCCTCACTGCCAGGTTTGCCCTTGGCAAGACTCTGCCTCTATCTGTGCAAAAGTGAGGAACAGCTGGAAAGCACGCACGAATAATGGACGACAGTATTACCACTTTCTCTGGATAAGCTTAAGCCACTGCCTTTGTATCCTCTAGAACTTAATTCTCTGCCACACTTCCTGGATTTGTATTCTGGCTAGTTCAGTCTACTTCCCAGGCTTTGTGCTGGCAAGCTACTCTCAGCCCCACCCTTCTACTTGGCAGGCCCCATTTCCTGTTTGGGAAACAACAAACCCTTTCTCCCCAACCTCCCACCCTTGGCTTAAATAATCTTTCATCTTGGTCTCTTATATACGTATGCCTAAGTATTATCCCACCTGAATCTAGTTTAATATCCTGTTATGCTTTCCCTATTCAAAAATTTACAAAACACTTCTGAATGTCCTTGTCACCAGAAAGACTTATTTTATGAATGGATACTTAAGATGTTTTTTTCCTGCAGAAGACTTGCCCTGAGCTAACATCTGTTGCCAATCTTCCTCTTTTTCTTTTTAACTTGAGGAAGATTGGCCCTGAGCTAACATCTGTGCCAGTCTTCTTCTATTTTGTATGTGGGTCGCTGCCACAGCATGGCTTGATGTAGGTCCACACCTGAGATCTGAACCTGTGAACCTGGGCCGCCAAAGCAGAGTGTGGCGAACTTAACCACTATGCCACCGGCCCAGTCCCAAGATTTTATTCTTAATTCTAACCATCCCTATCCCCTACATTGGTTTTAATATGGCAATATCATAACCTTCTCTCTTTGGAGCAATGGCATGTTATCAACTATATGAGCCTTCTATTTTGAAAATCTCTATATTAGGTGTTAATGTGTTAATTTCTTAATTTCTCTCCACCTAATAGATAGAGCAGTAAGCCTAGAGCAGATATAAAATTTGAATTTCCTTCTAGAAATTCAACTTCTGTAACCTGGTAGTAGGTTTGAGTTTTCTTCTGGAAGAATAAGGAGCTTTGGAAAAGTTAATTGGTTCATGCTTTAGGCTCAAAGAGCCCTACACAAAATTTGACCTTTTGTGTCTGTTGCTAGCGATTACGAACTAAATACAGCATTTTATACTTATTCTCTTTGGGAAACAAACATGAGAGGGGTCATGGATGATGAGAAGGAGGTAACAAGTTCCAGCTATCGCAACTGCTGGGAGGCTTATGAAATTCAGATAAATCTAGAACTAAACATGGAATTTGCTGCTAGCAGACCAATTACTAATTTTATAGGCCAATCAGCTTCCCCAGTCTTCACTGTTCGAATTTCAGGTCTCTCTTCTCAGCCTCATCTAATTCTTAACCTTCACTCTCAGATTATTAAATTGAGAAGGGCCCTCTGACAACATCTAATCCAGTTTTCCCAGTTTTATGGATGAGGAAACTGAAGTCCAGCAAGGGCAGAGCTTAGGCTAGTAGGAAGCATATATTACCCAGGTTCTAGAAAAATTGTAGTGACTAGTTTCCTGCAGCCCTGTGATGAATGGCAGCTCCTGAGGAGGCACCGACTTGAACAGAAACTGTGGGGGTGGGGTGGGGAGAGGAGTGGCAAGGGCATTTGCCACGCCCATGGCAAAGGTGCTCGGCACCTATCCTTGCAGGCTCTTTACCTATTCATCACACTGCTTACAAGTGAGGCTGCTCACTCACCTCCCTGTGGGAGTCTATATATAATTTGGGCTGGCCAGTGGACAAGAGTGAGGTAGAGTGGTGCTTAAATCATCTTAAGCCATTCTCTCCACATCCCCCCACTGGAGAATCAGTGCTTAGACAGCACTGTCTCCCCCACCCTCCCTTACCCTGAGCCTTGTCTATATTTTCCTTGATTTGAACAAATTAAACCTTGTTTTTCCTGTGTTCAGTCCTGCTTAATGAAGATTTGCTGGAGGAGGTCATTTTATTGTGTGCAGTGAGGAGAGAGTGGAATGCGGGTGGAGGTTGTTGGGAAGACTGGGTGAGAATTTCACAGAAGTTTTTATTTGAAGTCCCTTATTTTCCTCCCTTCCTGCACAGGGAGAAAGATTTTCATCTGTAGTGTCTTGGGAATAGAGGAGATGTCAGTTGTGCCTGCCTGGTCTTTGTAAGCAAATCACAATTCGATTCACAAATTTGATCCCGTGGCCCATCCCTCACCAGTGTCAGTGTGCCTCCACCCTCTAGTTTCGGGCCAGTGACCTCGGGCCACAAATTACTTTCTATGTACATGACAAGTTGTGTGTAAGGTGAGGAAACACTTGGGTACAGAAACAGCCTTTAGAGGTAACTTATTAAATTGCTAACAGGCACTGTTAGCACCTATTCTAGGACTAGAACAATAAACAGAAACCATCCATGCCCTTACCTTCAATTTAGAGGTCAAATGAGAAGGTACACCAAGAAAATTAGACACATTTGAACATTTAAAGGATATGTTCAACTATGATACCTCTAAGCCGATGGGGGAAAGGAGTAGTTGAGGGTACATGTGTGGGAGAAAGTAATGAGGATGAAAACACAGGCCTTGGCCACATCACGAATGGAATTTAAGCTAAGAGTGGATGATAGAAAGATTTGAGGGTTTTGAAGAAATGAATGGCAGCCCTTCCTTTTAGGAAGGTCAGAGTGAAGATGTGGGGTGGGTGGGGGAGAGATCCTGGTTACTAACCTTTTCCAGCACTCTGGGGATGAGATAAAGCTCTGAGGTTCCAATTTCTCTGCCTACTGCACCCTGAGGCTATCTATACATTGGCAGAATAGAATGTTCCTCACCAGCTCTTCATCTACCAAATTGTTTATATTTGATTCTGAAAACATTCCGTAAAATGGATTGAATTTGCTCCAGGCTGTATTCCCTCCTAAAGAAGCTATTAGCCTGACAAAGCGTAGATGACAAGATTTCCCCAGCCTCACTCAATTGTACCATCAGCTGCTTCCTGTCCTTACCACCTGTTCTAGAGTGAAGCTGAAACCAAACGTGCTGCTACCAAGAAGGTAGGCCAACCTGTTTTCTCTAATATTTCTTTAGCGGGAACTTGGAGTTGGCTGTTCTCTCTGCCTAGAATGCTCCTTCTCCTTTCAGTTCTCTGCTTGCGTTATCACCTTCTTCCTGACCACCTTTCCTAAAATACCACCCTTTTTCCTCCAGCCCGTGACCCTGGTTTATTATTCTTTGTTTTTCCTTGTAGATAGCTCGTACGCTAGAGTATGTAAGTTCCACAAAGACAGGGCCTGAAATGGTTTTGCTTTCTAAGGTGTCCACAAATGTGCTGACAAAATGACAGGTGCCCCAAAACTTACCGGATGAATGATCTAGGCAATGGAGAGAGGAGGGTGGTTGCCAAAACTTCTTTGACAGCACCTCCCACAGCCTCTGCAAGGAATCAACAGCTTGTGTGCTAAAAACCTCGCCCCTCCTTAGTGATGGTGTGTGCCTAGATCACAGCCAGGTTGGCGGATGGGTGGAGCAGGAGCTGCGTTAACGCAGTGTCGGCTCTGCCTTCACCGATCCCTCAGTCGTCCAGGCATAACTTGAGTAATCTTGAAAAGACTTCACCCATTAAATGAGGACACTTTGCATGTGATTAGGATTATTAAAAATGAGTTGTTGGGGCCAGCCCCGTGGCCTGGTGGTTAAGTTCGGCACACTCCACTTCCGTGGCCGGGTTCAGTTCCCAAGCGCAGACCTACACCACTTGTCGGTGGCCATGCTGGGTGGCGACCCACATACAAAATAGAGGAAGATCGGCACAGACGTTAGCTCAGGGCGAATCTTCCTCAGCAAAAAAAAAATAAAAAATAAGTTGCGATGGTGCATCACAGGTATGAAGGGCCTGCGGCAAGGTGGCAGTGCTATTTCACATTAGTGTCTTCGCTGCGGTGTGGTTGCTCAGCTAGTCAGTGTCATGTCCAGGATAAGTTCTTGCCCACAGCAGCTACTCCTGAGGCTCCAGCCTCCTCCAGCATCTTGGGTCGCAAGCCCACTGTCAGTTTGTGTTGCTGTCAGAGAACAACCTTCAGGCTGAGAACAGAGCTCGGCCTGACGCAGGAGTCTCTTTCCAGGCCGTCTCGCACGCTATTATAGCAAAAAGAACTCGTATTTTTTTAAAGGGAGTTTTGGGTTTATTTCTGTTGATAGGGCAAAAAATGGAGTTCTAACTCTTGGCAACAAAATCTTAATCACCCGAGAGGAAGTGTTTTGAATATAACCCAGTGGAGAATAACTGAGAAGAAGGAAAAGTAAAACTATACAAAACACCAGTTTTGTTTGTTTTTCTTAAGGCTTTCCTAGAAATATTTGGAATTACGATGCAGGCAAGATTCAGTTGATTCAGTACTTGCCAGAAACACAATAGCTTTATGTTGTCTGCTAGCTCCTGACTTCTCAGGCCCCTAGACCCTGCCTTTCGAGGTGTTAGCTCAGAAAAGCAGTGTTGCCTTTTGCCCATCTGGCCCTGTTCCCTAGAGCAAGTCCCCTCACTCATTTAGGTGGCAGGCTCTCAAAGGTCTGATTATTTGCTGAGTTGGGACTGAAATTTGGGTGAGGCACAGTCTCAAGGAAAGTCTTGCTGCCCCCAAGTCGGGGCCATGAACCAGCAGCATTGGCATCTCCTCCTGGGAGGTAGTGAGGAAATCAGTTTCGGGCCTCACTCCAGGCCTACTGAATCAGAATTTGCATTTGAAAGAGATCCCCACCTGATACGCCTGCACATTAAAGCTTGGTCCCCAAAAGACAGACACAGATGATTCCAGTACAAAATGGCAAGGGAAGTGAATCTATATTGTCCATTCCACTGCTGACAAGCAGATTGTGCTGTTGCGTTTTACTATAGCTCTCTGTTATCAGCGCTTACAGAATTGAACATCCCTACCTCTGAATTGGCTACCAACAGCAGGTTTTAAATGAGATTCAGCTCAGGCAAAGGCACCTTTGAATCAAGCACCTGGAATTACAGCCTCTCATTTATGAAACTCAGAGCTGCCTACCTGTGACTTTAGCCTCCACCGTTCTAAGAGGAAAAGATTTCTAGTCCCACCTTGTGTGGAAACTGGTGCTTCTAGTTTTTTTTCAACAATAGACTTGGCTTTGCACAGAAAACAGCAGGAACCTGAAAATAAAGCAATCAGGGATTTAAGTGGGGCCCGTTGGCTTCTTTTAGCAATCTTATGCTAAGAGGTGCAAAGATCTGAGTGCTAGATTTCAGAAACAGTGCCTAAGCAGCCAGGAAATTGTTAGCAATGAATGCTTAAACTCCCAAAGGTTGTACGGGAGACAAAAAAGCTTTTGTGGGTATACTGAAACTCTTGTTTTCACACTTTATTTATAAATAAGAGATATATACACCTGTACATTAACCTCGTGTGATGAACAAGTTGCATTTTGTACCGAACATTTAACCTACAGTCCCTCTGTCCAGGGTGAGGTAGCCAAGGAATAGAACAGTAAAGTGTTAGTCCCTTCATTCTCCTTCTGGCTTCTAGAAGAGAAACTCTGGAGTGACCTCGAGTCACTTTCACACCAAAAATAAGTGATAAAAAAGAAATCCTATTTATACATGAAGAAATGTAAATATGAGTTAACCAGGTTATTTCATTCCACAAAAGCCACTACAGCTGCTGGTATTTCCATGGCTCTACATTTAAAAGCCTCCTTCAAACGTAGCCAGAAATATATTGGTCTCTTGAGAGTTTGCAGGAAAATGAATTATTCAACAGAAAAAAATTAATAATTATACTGATGCAAGGTTCATCGGCATCTCAGAATATTGTTGTTTCGAGGTGTTAAATCGGTTTTGAGCTTCTATTTGCTGAATTTTAGTTTTTGTTGTTATCGTCCCTGGTCAACACGATGCAAACGTCACCCTTTCTACATCTCCTTCAGCTAAAAGAATGAAAAGCTTATCACTCCATAAGGGGACCCTGATTCCTCGGGGGGGGGGGGACCTAAATTCTATAAAAAGAAAACCAAATCCAACCTGAACTAATGGTCCAAGGAGTCTAGTTTGGCCACAGGAAAGGAAGATCGCCCTCCAAACCAGGTACAGGAACGCGTCCGGGGCTGCGACTCCGCGCCAGGTGTTTCCAGCGGCCGGGTAACAGACAAGTTCAAGGCAGGAGGTGGTGGGGCGAGTCCTCCGTCCAGACAGAGCCCGGCCAGAGCAGGCTGCGGGGCGCCGTCTACAGGTCCGAGTCGCAGGGCAGCGAGCTGTGGCAGGTCCGGGTGCTGTGCGAGGAGGCGCCGTGGGAGTTGACCGCCTTCTCCCCGTCGAGCACGTCCCCCACCGGGTCGCTGTGGGCCCTGGGCGGCGGCCGCGGCATGGGGAAGCCCACCTTGGACTCGCCGGCGGCGCCGAGCTCCACGGGCCGCGGCCGGTGCTGGCCCTCGCTGTAGTACTTGATGGCGGGCGTGAGCGCGGGCTCGGGCCAGTCGACGTAGACGGTGCTGATGCTGCTGCGGCGCGGGCCGCCCGAGGGCGCCTTGCGGCGGCGGCGGCGCTTTTCGCACCAGGGCGCGAAGCTGAGCGCCAGCGAGAAGCCGCCCAGCAGCAGCAGGCAGCTGCCCAGATAGCCCAGCACCAGGCTGTAGCTGACCTGCACCGTGACCGGGCTGGACGGGGCGGGCAGGACGGCGCGGTCCGCCAAGAAGTGGTTGTACCAGGAGACGGGGATGAGGCTGAAGAGGCCCGCGGCGAAGAGCACCAAGCCGGAGAGGCCCGCCAGCGCGGGGCGGGGCTCGTCCTCCCAGCAGCGCACGCCGAGCGACGCCAGCAGCAGCCCCACGGCCGTGATGGCCAGCGATGTCACCATGAGCCCCCGCGCCACGAGCACGGGCTTGGCCGCGAAGTAGCCCCACTGGTCTGGCTGGCCGCACTCGCGCTCGCGGCTGTTCTGCTCGCGGCACATGTCCCACAGGCCCTGGTAGAGCACCATGCCCACCGGCTGGTTGAGAAAGCCCTTCACCAGCCGCCAGCCCGGCGTCAGCGTGCCGGTCAGGTTGAGCAGCAGCCCGCACGGCGCGAGTACCAAGCCCACCGTCATGACCACCGGGGTCCGCATCCCGGGGCGCCGCGCCGCGACCCCTCCGCACCGCGCACCTGCTGCCTTCTCCGCGGCCGCGGCCTCGCGATCCGGCCCTGGAGGGCCCTGGGCTTCAGCCCCCCGAAGTTAGCTCCTGCGCCCCGCCCTCTCCCAGCCGCGCTTTGTCCCCTCTCGGCCACTCGCTCCTAGTTCCCTCCTCGCGTACCGGCCGCTCCGCCCTCCCGCTGGCCCTAATCGAAACCAGCTCCCGGGCGGGTCTGACCCGAAACCGAGGGCCGAGTGCGGGCGCCCAGGGGCGGCCGCCGGGGCAAACCCGTCCTGGCGGGAGGGGCGAGCAGGAGGCGGCGCGGTCCCCTCGCCCGCGGCGAGTTCCCCGCTCCGGGAGGCTCCGACACCCCACCCGCGGCCGGGCCGCTCCGGGACGGAGCAAAGGTCGCCCCGCCCCCGGCTCCGGGGGCCCGGCCAGCGGGGGCGGGGAAGGAAAGACGCGGCGCCGCCCAGACGGCGGTACCGGCTTGGAGAGCTCGGCTACCCTGCTTCTCGGTGGAGCTCGGTTGCTAAAGTTTTTGTCCGGTCCTGGCCCGTGGGCCCTGCAGATGCAGCCTCTCCGCGCTCCAAGCCCAGCCGCGATGCGATGGCTCCCTCGAAGTTTTAGGCTGTTGGCTTGCGTCCCCTCTCGGTCAAGTGGGCGGTGCCGCCGCGCCCAGCGCGGCCTGAGACGCGCCGGGCAGGTGCGCAGGGAGCGTCCACCTGGGCGAGAAGCATGTCCCAGGAGGTTGCATTGGTTTGATAAACCTTGCTTAGTGTGCTTAATAAGGCTCCATACTCCGGATTAAATTGACTCAAAAGAATCAGAGTCAAAGCGAGTTACAGAGGATTTTACTTTACTATTTTTTCAGCCTTGTGAAAGATTTTGAAGCGGACAAAAAAAAGAGAGGGTGTTACTGGGTGTCCTGTCTAGCACACTTTTTAGGCTTATCTGTATAGGGTCCTGTGGCTGTCATTGTCTTTGAGCTGTTTTACAACTCTGTAAATTCTAGAAAACTTAGTATTGCAAGTGATTTTTGTCCATAGAAATGCAAATGAGCTCGTGTCGGTAGAATGTTAATGACTTTTGCCCGATGGGTACTGACCAGTTGGCACTGATTTGTAGATTCATTTTAGCATGGCTGGTTCCCTATGCATCTGTGTTCTTCGCATTCTCCTTTGAATCGGTTGTAACGTCATGCTGGTTCTCTTATTAATAATGAGTTAAATAAAATCTTTGACACGTGTTCATTTCATATTTATGAGACATGATTTTACATTTTTCTAAAAATTATCCTTTAACAACGTTTTTCTCATTTTCCATATTTCTTACAATGGAAGTGTTTTATCTTTATAATCGGTAAAAAGAATTAAAACTCTTTCTAAAACTTAAAGTTAATAAAACATTGGTTTGAAATAATTTTGAGCATTCTAGAGTGGACAATACCAGGGATAGGTATTGTTTTTTGAACATTCGTTTTTTGAAAATTTTTAAATTTCAAAAAAATTGTGGTAAAATACACAATAACACAGAATTTACCATCTTAACTATTTTTAAGTGTACAGTTCATTGGCTGTAAATTAAATACCATCGCTACTATCCACTTCCAGAACTTTTACATCTACCCAAACTGAAACTCTACCCATTTAGCAATAACTCCCCATTCTTGCTCCCCGCAATGGCCATCCCCTGGCAACAACCATTCTACTTTCTGTTTCAATGAATTTGAGTATTCTAGATACTTCATGTAAGTGGAATCATCTAGTATTTATTATTGGCTTATTTGACTTAGCATAATGTCCTCAAGGTTCATCCATGGTGTAGCAGGTATCAGAATTTCCTTCCTTTTTAAGACTGACTGATACTCCATTGTATGGACATACCACATTTTGTTTGTCCATTCATCCTTTGATGCATGGATTTCAGTTGCTTCCACCTTTTGGCTACAGCAGATAATCCTGCTGTGAACATGGGTGTACTAATACCTCTTGGAGTCCCTGCTTTCAATTCTCCAGAAGTAGAATTGCTGGATCGTATGGTAATTCTATTTTTGAGTTTTTGAAGAAATGCCCTACTGTATTCCATAGCAGCTGCATAATTTTACATTCCCACCAACAGTACACAAAGGTTACAATTTCTCCAACTACCTTTGTTTCAAATGGATTTAGTAGAGCCCTGTTTCTTTGTTTTTCAAATGTTTTTTGATCTCTATTTTAGTGCAAAGAATGGGGATGGGTATAGTAATGTTTTCCTTTGTTTTTGCCTAGACATTTTCAGAAAGAATGGGGGAAAATAGAGGTAAACTTTGAATGGTTATTGTATTGTCTGCAGTTTACTTCCAGATACATCGGCATGGGCACTCTGATAAATGAGAGTGTTAGTTTTCATCTAGTCTCTAGTAGGAATTGGATACCCAGATTAGGTTTGGTTGCTCTGAGGGTGATTAGCTGACATTTCAGACTTGAATCAAACAGCCACGCTCCAGAAGCAGAATCTGGAGGCTTCAGCTCTCTTTGCCTTCAATCAGTACCAGACTTGGATAGTTAACATAATGCCCATTACTGATGCTCTTTCACTGGTGAAGTTGTTGCTAAGATTCATGGATTGGCTAGAAATACCAGCAAGGTGTTCTTGCCCTTCCAGGAACAGGGTGTTAGAATCTAGACAGCCTAGTAAAAATACCCAGTAAAAATATTAATCAAGTCCCAGGCTTGATTAATAAATTACCCCATGTTTAGAGGCTGCCTCAGAAGATTCCATCTCTCCTGAGCCCAACGAGAAGGTTGGCTAACCCTGATGCTAGAATATTGCCTCCAGTGAATTTCCCTGACAGGGGCTCTTGGAGCATCTAAATGGACAGACACCTGGGACTTCATCACATTTACAGAACAGTGTGAAGTACTATTTTTGCACCTGCTTACTAATAAATGGATGAATGTGTTGTGAAATTTCATCTAAGACTTTCTCTGAGACTGCGTATTGGAAGCTACTGATTTATTTTTTAATTTTAAAAGTGAGGTATAAGTGACATGCAATAAACTGCACACCAATGAGGTATAAGTGACATACGATACATGCACATATTAAATTTGCTAAGTTTTGATATATGTGTACAACTCTGAAACCATCTCCATAATCAAGATAATACACATATCCATCACCCACAGAAATTTCCTTCTGCCTTGATCATGTCCTCTCCTCTCTCCTAGCACCCCGACCCCAGGCAACCACTGATCTGCTTTCTGTCAGTACAGATTAGCTTGTAATTTCTAGACTTTTATATAAACAGTCATACAACATACATAGCATAAACGAGAACATCATCAGTGTATCTCCCAGGCCCCAGAAACTCCCTAATTTGTCTGAAATAAGGATCTCCTGGGGTAATCAGTTTGGGAAAGTACAGAGTCCTCCTGAATGGGACTCCCCAGGGAAGTGTGATGGGACTTTGTGTGTTTACAAGCCCCCAGGGGGGTTCTTAGGTATAGGGAAGTGTGGGACTCAAAGCCAGTGTGGCCAAAACAATTGAAATCCCCATCAACGCGTTTGCTTTTGAATGCACTTTACAGTTTGTGTCTACCTTAAAACCTAAATTATTGTTTAGAACAGCAGAGAGAGTTTATAAAGATGTCATGGGATCTGAGTCCTCTTCCAAAAATAGTTTCCTTCTCACTTAGATTCCTCTGTGGAGTGAATGAAGCCTGAGTATTATTTCCTTGTGAGGAGGAAGGGAATCCTGTGTGTTCTGCCTCCTAAACCTCTCCGGTCCTTCCACTTCTCCTTCCCTACAGCCTCTACCTGAACCCAAACCATTCTCCCATCTTTCTCTTTAAATGACTCCTAACTGGTTTCCTACACTCAGGCTTTCTCTCTCCCTTTCTCTTACCCACACAGGCCCTTGGTGCTGATGTTGTAAAATTTAAATCAATCTTGTGCCTGCATTGACCCTTTACAAGATTTTCTCCAGTCCAGCCCCAGCCATGCACTCCTGCCCATCTCCCTCTCCTCCCCTCACCACCTCCTCACCCCATAACCCAGGAAAACTGGATTTTTTTCTCATTTTTTTCCAAAGTATTGGGCTCCCTTTTGCCTATAGACCTTTGCACATGCTGTTTTCTTTTCCTAGAGTCCTACCTACATTTCTCAACCCCAATGCATCCCTCAGATCTTTGCTTAAATGTCATTTTTTCTGGGAGGATTTCTCAGTCTTCTAGATTAAGTTAACTTTTCCTACTATGGACTTCCACACACTCCCTCTTCTATCATAGCACTTGCCACAATTTCTCATTACTTGAATCATCTAGTTGTCTAGCTAGTCTGTAAATTCACTGCAACACGTACCAAGTTTGCCTTGTTCTGTTCTGCCCTGAAATCCCTCATGGTGCCTGGCCCACAGTAGCCACTCAACAAATCAATTTTATCTCTTTCTGCCCTGTATTCTTCCCCATGGACTCCATAGAATTCTCTTACAGATGACAGCGTGGCCAAAATAGATTGTTAATACATCTCAGTAAACAAATTTATTTGTTTATTGTTTGAATGTTTGTTTTTCCTCAGCATAGAAAATAATGAGATATAGGATAGCTCCAGATATTTATGACAAAGAACGTAGCCCTGTGGGAATAACTTTCTGTGGTAATAAGAGAAAGAGATGATTGCACTAAATATAGCACCTGGTTACAGACCTGGGCTCTTTGTTGCATGCACTTCCGAGTTCAGAGTTCATCAGAGTTCATCGTAAGGCTGAGTGGGAAACAAAGCGTGAATCACAGTGTAGCAGGAATGAATTATTGCTGAGATTAGTACCTGTCGGTGTAAGCTGATCCCCAGGCCCTATAATAGCTTTCTTTTCTGAAGAGGGGCCCCAGGTAAGGCAAGAACCTGTTTACGGTGCCCCAGGTTTCCAGATGAATAGCAGGCTCCCAGAGACCAATTCTAAAGGGACTAATGCTGGGCCCCCTGTTAGCCTGCACAGGCTGGGGCTCAGATATCTCCTAGCACAAAATTCCAATCTTGGAAGTCATGCTACAGACTTGGGTGGGCAAAGAGGGGTCCACCACACCAGTGTGCTGTCATGAGGCGGTCTCAGATCCCCTAGATCAGGTCTTCGTATTTCACTTTCTCCACAGAATAAGGAGAACACTGTCACTGGTCTTCCAATGGCAAATCCAGCTCAGTAGGTTATAGAATAAAAATTAAACTATGAAAAACAGTTAAACTATGATCATTCTCTATTTGAAAATAGCATTAAAGCAGCCTGAATTGAAGTAAACCTCTTCAACACGGCATTCACTTTCCTTGGGCATATAGCCCAACAGCTGTTTTCCTAGCCTCATGTGCCCAATATTGTAGAAAATAAATGAACAACTTTTGACATCCAATTTAAAGTAGCCCCCGGTTAGCTCAATATCACAAAACCCTAATTTATTTTCTTTATAGAACTTATCACTATTAAATATTTTCTTATTAATTATGTATTGACCTATTGATTGTCTTCTCCCCTTGCATTGTTAAGTTCTGAAGGCTAGGGACCTTGCTCATCTTGTTTGTGCCTAGTTCATAGTAGGTGCTCAATAAATGTTTGTTAAATAAATGAAAGAAGTCTTGTAAAATTCCTACACAGTAACACAAAAGGAAGATACAACATACACCATTTATTTTAAAATTCTAGTAAAATACACATAACATAAAATTTACCATCTTAATTATTTTTAAGTACACAGTTCAGTAGTGTTAAGGGCATTCACAATGTTGTGTAATGAATCTCCAGAACTCTTTTTATCTTGCAAAACTGAAACTCTACACCTATTAAAACAATTCTCCATTCTCTCTTCCTCCCAGCCCCTGGCAACCACCTTTCTACTTTCTGTCTCTATAAATTTGACTTCTCTATGCAACTTATATAAGTGGAATTATACAATATTTGGTTTTTTTGTGACTGACTTATTTCTCTTAGCATAATGTACTCAAGGTTCATCCATGTTGTAGCATGTGTTGAAATTAGCTCCCTTTTTGAGGCTGAATAATATTCCATTGTGTGTGTATACCACATTTTGTTTATCCAGTCACTCATTGATAGACACTGGGTTGTTTCCACCTTTTGGCTATTGTGAATAATTCTGCTATGATAGCACATCATTTTTAATTTATTCTGTTTCATTTCTGTGTGGTGATTGACCATCTAAAGCAAGAATCTATTTGCCATCCCTCTCATACATATCAGAAGGTATCATGTGACATCATGCCACCCCAAAAAAAACTTGCTTCAGTTTTATCTTCGAGAGACTTCAAACCCTTTTGGTTTAGCATCATGGCTGTCTCCTTTACAAAGGTGGGTATGCGTGGTGGGGATGGAGACAAATATTTAAGTTTGGAAAGGTTTTCAAAGATGGCAATTAAGGAGGAAAAGTTTGATAGACTATTATATGGAAGATTGACATCTTTTATTTCAAAATGCCTCAGACAAAATTAGGAGAAATCTTTTTAGTTTATGCGGCAGAAAAGAGGTTAATATTTCATATCTATCTGGCAAATCAATAAGAACACTTAATATCACAGTGAAAAATGGGCAAAGAAAATGCAAAATCACAGAAGAAAATAAATACTTGATAAGCATATTCAAAGGTGATCAATTAAATGACACTTTTATTCACATAAATGCAAAATAAAACAAGGGGAAAGCATTTTTCTCAAATTGGAAAAGTTAAGGGGAAAAATGCTACCCAGTTTTGGCTAGATTTGGGGGAAAAGTCACTACTAGAGATAGACTAAACAGTATATTTATTTCAAAGGTGAGGTTGTCATGTGTTTATTTATTTATTTATTTATTTATTGCTGAGGAAGATTCGCTCTAAGCTAACATCTGTTGCCAATCTTCCTCTTTTTTTGCTTGAGGAAGATCAGCCCTGAGCTAACATCTGTGCCCATCTTCCTCTCTTTTATATGTGGGTTGCTGCCACAGCATAGCTGATGGGTGTGGTAGGTTGGTGCCCAGGATCCAAACCCATGAAACCAGGCTGCTGAAGTGGAGTGCTCGAAACTTAACCACTAGGCCATGGGGCCGGCCCTGTAATTTGTTTTTAAAAGCTTTAAATATGTGACTTCCCTTTGATTTCTCATTAACCTTCCAGGTATTTTCTCCAAAGAAGTAAACAGATTGTGGAAAGAGGTAGCTATAAGGATATTCCCTGTAGAGCCCTTTATAATAAGCAAATTATAAAATAGTATTGTAGTAAAAAACCAATCAGGTTAACAAAAAAGTATATGGGTATAGAAAAATACTAGAAGGAAATATAACAAAATGTTAGCTGTAAACAAAAGAATATATGTGTATAGAAAAATACTAGAAGGAAATATAACAAAATGTTAGCTGTTCTTGGAGTGATAGGATTTACAACTGATTTTTATTTTCTTTGAGCTTCTATAAATTTTCAAAGTTTCCCTTCTTTAGAATTGTTTTAAATTTGAAAAGGCTTATTTTTAAAAGTTCACTGCCAGTTAAGTTTCTCCACTTCTTTGACTTTGAGGTCAAGTTCAACATTCTTATGACACAAATTTTTCTTTGTACTTGTGAACGTACAGTCTTTTATGGCCACGACTAGGCTTAGTCTTATGTGAAAAGCAGAAGAGCTGAACTCTGTCTTGATATAACTTCAAGTTGTTCACAGAAATGCACTCATAATAAATGATATATGTATTTTCAGGAAGAAAATTGGGTGGTATTTTTCTATATTTCCACATATTTTTCATATTTATGCATGATACAGAAACACTCTTTACATAGCAACAAATAGCAAGGGCAAAATTCAGCATATAAATCAGCCATGAGCCTCAAAATTCATGTTTCGCATTGACTTTGAACTTCAAGAATATATTCAGCAAATATGTTGTAGACTGGTAAACAAAGTAACCATGTATTCCACTTTCTCATTTTTACATTATTTCTTCATTCAGAAGGTCATTTTAAACACTATCATGTTCATAATCATGGCAAATGCTGTATACTTAGAAATATTAAGAAACATATTTTCTTTTTGTTCTTGGAACTCTGATTACACTTTCCTGTGGTTGCTAAGCAAATAAGACAATTCTATGAATGACCTAATATTATGTTTACAATGGTATGCTATGTGAATTCTGAATACCTGGGAGAAATGCACTGAACCTGGTAACACAGGCAAAAATTGTGTACTACTAGTCCATAAACTTCAGTTAAGTAGTTTAAATCAGATTAAAGGGGAAATTTTAGCCTAAAGATATCAAACAGAACTATGGTGGCTTTAAAAGGAAGTATTGCCCCCTCTCATGGGATTTAATTATTTTGGACAAAGTAAAAGTTAATAAATTTAACAAGTGTTGTTTTGACTGATGGATCCTCTGGACTTGGGAATAAAAAAGGAGGGGTAAAAAAAATGTCTCCCTCCTTATTTTCAGAGCAAAGATAACCCCCCTGGCCTAGAAAGTTGTAGGACATGTTCTTTCTTTGCCACTCAGTGCCAAGAGTAGAAAACAGTGTAGACTGTGCTGGAAAGTTCTTTGTCCTGCCTTGCTCCTGTTCACAGTTATGTTTCACATCAACAGTCAGAAATGGGGTGAATTGCACTGAAACAACTACAATATGAGAAATAGGAATAGAGAACAAAATAGAAAAAGAGAACTAACATCTAGGTAGTGATTTCACAAGCACATCATATAGAAACGTGCGGAAATGCATATTACTTCGTGGTTGGCATGAGATTTGTTTACTCTAGTAGCTAGAAAATGAATGTCACAAAATAGAGAAATTTGTAAGCATAAGCTTTTGAGAAAGACCATTTTCTCATCAATTCAGCCTTCTTCTCCACCTCCTTCTAGCAGAGGCAATTCAAAGCAGAACTTGTCAAACTTGCAAAACTTGTCCGTTGTTTGTGAAGTTGCATGCCATCAGTCAGACATTTTATCAGTGTTTTGGTTCACCGGGATCAATAACAACACGTTATGTTAACAACTGAGCAGGCATACTTCAGTTCCTGACCCTGTTACACATCAGAAAGACTTAAAGAGAATCCAACAATAGAGAAATGGGCAAACCCACCATAGTATATCCAAATAAACAAATATTGGGGCTGGCAGGACCCTGAGAAATGGATTCTAACCTCCTCATTTTCCTGATGTGAATTCAGAGGTACAGAGAGAAGAAGCAACTTTCAGACTGAGGGGTGGGGGAAGGTAATTAGAGGCAGCTTTGACACTGACTGCAAAAGACCTGACTGTAAACCTGGCTCTGCCACCCATTGTTTGCTCTCGGGCAAGTTGGACTCTCAGAATGTTAACTTTTTTATACAAGTGTAAAATGGAGCAGCTTCTACTTGATAGGATTGCTATCAGGATGAATGGGATAACTTTTATAAAATGTGTAACATATAGTAGGCACTTAAAAAGAGTATTTATTATTAATATTAACAAAACTGGATTAATTCATATTTGAGTGTTATTGAGCTTAGACCTCAGTTTAACTCTTTATCTAGTGTTTCTAAAACTTATAATAAAAATGGAAACTACAAGTCTGAAGAATATAGCAGAGAGTAGTGTGCTCATATTGATGATGTGGTAGTGACTTGAAATAAAGGGCAATATTTAGGTATGTCTAGTTTTCCATAGTTATGGGACATAAGATAAAGAGCCAACATCCAATGCGGTGGCATTAGAACCAACGTGTGCAGTTTCTACAAATCCATGTAGAGCATGGAGCATCAACGATAACCTGAACCCTTGGATCTTGCTCTGTCTTTAGACCTGAGTTATTCATTCTGTAAGTCAAATTCAAGTGTTGAAAACCTAGACACTTAAAATTGAGTTCGTTTTGCAGAAAGAGTTATATAAAAATCTTAGAAGTTGGTTCTAGCCCATTTTGATACAGAAGTCTAAAGCTAATTAAAAATACTTTTCCTCAGTCATTGAAAACGTAATGGAGCATTTCTGAAAGTAGAATGTTTATGCATAATTGGGCAATTTGAATGTAAAGTTCCAAGTTGGAATAATACTTTTGTTAAGGGGACACAAAGTACAGTTGGTTTAAGGAAGAAGACACAGAATCAAAAGAAAGTGAACACATTAGGATTGGAATCTCTCTTTAAGAAACCTGGAAGGATGGCCAGTTGATATCCTATGCTATTTTCAGACCCCAGCCACATGTTGTGTTTTTGATTTAAATGTGTTTTAAATTCCTTGGACAATTGATTTTACTAGAACGCAATACATGAACAATTCTAGTCAGGATGTTACTTGGCTGCCGGCTCTGCTCTAAATAACAGATTTAATTGATTGGAAGATGTGCTCCCTCTTTTCCCCAGGGAACACCTGCTGATCTCAGTGGGAGGAGGGTGGCTTTAGGGGATTAGTCAGCTGGAAGACTCCCAGGAGAAGTCACGACAGGATCGAGAAGTCCTGACTATGCCACTCGTTAGTCACATCACCTCTGTAAAGTTCCTTATTGTAGGGGCAATAAAACCTACCTCATGGACCCAAGAGTGTGCATGTTGTAAATGGTCAGGAGAGGAAGGAAGTTTCTCAAGAGAAACCTATAAATTATGTGTATTTTGAACTGCATGATAAGGCTGGTGAAGTAAGGGAGGACATTGGTAAGAAATGACATACTGGTGACATATTTGGCTAGTTTAAAATCCATTTGTAAAGCACTTCAGAGAATTTGGCAATGTGTTTTATATTTACATATAATTAAATTGAATTGTGACCCATCCTCACTATACATATAGCGCAATTTCTGCCTTAAAGACTGAAAGTATTGAATCAGTTGGCCTTTGCTGCGGAAAAATTATATCCAAATTTCATGGCTTAAAACAATAACATTTTATTATTTCTTTTGATTCTGTGGCTTGGTTTGGTGATACTTCTGCTGGTCTTGACTGGGCTTAGTCACATGGCTGTGGTCTGCTGGCATCTAGGCTGGGGTCTGGGCTCTGCTGGGACCTAAGTGGGGTGGCTAACACAGCACGGCCTCTCTCTGTGTGGTCTCCCATTCTCTGTGAGGCTTCCTAGCACTTCTTCACCTGTGGTTTCAGAGTTCTAGCAGCAACAGAGGGCAGCTCTACTGCACAAGCACTCTTCAAGGCTCTGCTCACATTTGCTAAGTCACATGCCCAAGCCCAGAATGAGTGTGGGAAGGGATTATCTAGGGCATGGATGGAGAGAAAGATGAGAACAAATCAGGGCCATTACTGCAACCATCTACCACAAGTATGTTCAACTATCTTTGAATAGGAATATCAAAATATCTTAGGAATATTCACAACCAAGGAGTAGAATTCATCCAGATCAGTGCTATCCAAATAGAGATATAGATAATTATGTATGTATATACATATTTATATGTCTAAAAGTAATTTAAAATATTCTAGTAGCCACATTAAAAAAAGGTAAAAAGAAACAAGTGAAATTAATTTTACCCAATGTATCCAAAGTAGTATCATTTTGACACGTACTCAATATAAAGATTAATAATGAGAGATTTTACATAATTTTTTTTGTACTAAGCCTTCAACATCTAATATGTGTTTTACACTTACGGCACACCTCAGTTCAGACTTGTCCCGTTCCAAGTGCTCAACGGATTCATGTGGCTCATTACCATTGTATTGGACAGCACAGACCTAGACGTTAAAAGAGGGGACAGGAGGGAGAAGTAGGACTGGAAGGCTGGGACTAATTGACAGTCTGTATGCAGAGCAGTCATCCCCTCCCAACCATGCACACACACCTGGCAGCGGAGGGCTTGGGGTGGGGGAGGGAGGCTTTGTAAAAGAAATGGAATGAATGCTCAATAGTAGGAAATCTATTCATATAATCCATCATATTAATAAATCAAAAGAAAACAAATAATCATATTAAAAGCTTCTTTATTGTTAACATTCAACATGAATTACTAATTAAAATGAGTAAACAACAACAAAACCCTTAGTGAAATAAAATAGATATTTCTCTCAGAGGTAAAGAATACCTACTTAAATCAGTGGCCAATATTATAAGTGGTGAAATAGCAGAAGAACTCTCAATATTTGTTAACATTGACCTAGAAGGGCTAACCAATGAAATTAGATAAAAACCTAAATTTCAGGGTAGAAATATTGGAAGAAGGAAGCCAAATAGAAAAAAAGGTCCAATTCACAACAGTGACAACAACAAAATTAACTTCATAGGATTTCTGTGATGTTGTGTGGATTAAAAATGAGTACAAATTCTTTGCCACTCTGTCCATCAAGAGGTAGAGTCTAAGTTCCCTCCCACATTCACTAGGCTTGGTCATGTGACTTGCCTTGGCCAATGGGACACCACCACATATGACATAAGCAGAGTGCAATGGAGCCTGTCCAAGAAAGTAAGCTAGTCTAGTGCATGGAGGGTGAGAGAAAGCTTGGAAGAGGACCGAGGCACGCAGCTGATAGCTAGCACTGAGGCCCCTGACATGTGAGTGAGTCCATCTTGGACTTTCCAACTTAGCCAGCTGAATGCAGTTGCATGAGTGAGCCCAGACAAGACCAGTAGAAAAACCACTCGTCAAACTACAGAGAAATAATTAATAGTAAATCATTAATTTTGGGGGTGGTTTGTTATGCAGCAACAATTAACTGATACAGAACACTGCCATAGAATTCTAGAGTTGTAGCTATTTTAGAAATCATTTAATTGCATTTCCTTATAACAAAGGGATACTAGAAACTAAAATTAGAGAGGTTAAATGAGGAGTGACATCAGCAGGCTCGTGTCCAGAAATTCAGTTTCCATTAATGTATTAATTATTCATTCTTTCACCAAGCATTCATTGAGTGCTCACTGAGCCTGGTGCTGGTGTCAGAAAGATGAAACTGGCTCAGTTTAGAGGGAGAGAGAATTCTAAGTAAACAGTCATGATACAGAGAGACAAACACTATAAGGAAGGTATGTATGTACAGAGTGCTGTTTCCGGGGACATAGGGTCAGGGAGAGAAGTTCATGGAGTGACATCTGCACTGGGTCATAAAGGATTAGTAAGATGTGGCGAGGCAGAGAAGGTTGGGAAAGGACATTCCAGGCAGAAACAGAGGGAGCAAAGGCCCAGAAACGTCTAAGTGCAAGTCAAGTCTGGAAAATGGTGAGCATTTCTCCCTGGTGATCGGAGGACTTGATTTGGTTTGACTTTTGCCCTTTGTGGACCTAATTCTTCCAATCCATTTTGGATTGCCTTTCCCCAAAGAGTCCTAAATGCAGCTAACTCTTCACCGTACTTTTTGCAAGAAGTTCCAGCTAGAGTCTGTAAAGTTAAAAGGACTCCTTTGTCATATTTTGGTAGAGGGTTCAGAATTTATACTTTGTCTCCTTTTTGGTGTACTTTCTTTAATATGATGTAAGTTTCACTACTGATTAATTTTATCCTCATGGACAGGTGAACATAATTTCCAGCATGACTTTTGGAGATAATCTGCACTTGTGAAATGAACTAATTTATTCCCTTCCAGGCAGAGGATGGAAGAGAAGACCATACTAATTCACCTTTGGTCTGCTTCACCACCTCTCTGTTTGTCATCCAAACACGCCCTTTAACTTCCTTGCCATGTATCCGAATATCACTTATTGGAATGTGGCCGAGAGTCAACTCTTCCTCATTGTCTACATATGTAACTAGGGAAATGTGTTTTCTGGGAGTTTTAAAATTCCCGGTCTATAGTCTAGCTAATCTTTTTATCCCTGTGATAAATAGAAAAAAAAAATGTGTCAAACATTGTTTTTATTTTTACTAGCCCACATCCTCATTCAGAGGTTGTACTGTTGACAATATTAAGGAAATCACGTTCTTTTCTAAACACCTGACAAATTACTTGTTCCTGGTGAATATAGAAATAGAACATAAAATATCAAATGGCTCTTTTTTTAAAAGGCTGGATTATATTCTTCCAGTGCTTAAAGTAAAATTGGATAGAATATCACGTCGAGCCATTTGAAAATAAAGGAACTGAAACCATCTTGTCTCTATTTTGTGAGTTAAAGGTGTGTACACATTGTCACACATGCTTCCTTCTCCTCATTTCAATGACTTCTCTTATTCATTTAGTTGCTTCCATGTAGTTTGCTTCCACTTTTGTCACCTTTAAAATATGTCTTCTTGGGGGGGCAGCCCGGTGGCGCAGTGGCTTAGTTCGCGCTTGGCAGCCCAGGGTTCGCCGGTTTGGATCCGGGGCACCCGCCGATGCACTGCTCGTCAGCCATGCTGTGGCAGTGTCCCACATAAAGTAGAGGAAGATGGGCACGGATGTTAGCCCAGGGCCAGTCTTCCTCAGCAAAAAAGAGGAGGATTGGCAACAGATGTTAGCTCAGGGCTGGTCTTCCTCACACACGCACACACAAAAATGTCTTCTTGGGGCTGGCCCAGTGGTGTAGTAAAGTTTGCACGCTCTGCTTTGGTGGCCTGGGGTTCGCAGGTTCAGATCCGAGGCGCAGACCTACACACCACTCATCAAACCATGCTGTGGTGGCATCCTACATACAAAAAATATAGAGGAAGATTGGCACAGATGTTAGCTCAGTGACAATCTTCCTTGGGCAAAAAGAGCAAGGTTAGCAACAGATATTAGCTCAGGGCCAATCTTCCTCACCAAAAAAAAAAAATTCTTCTTGTTTCTTTTATTTTCTTGAGTAGCATATTCCACCCGCAGGCCCCTCCCCCATCCTAGACACACACATTTACTCTGTCAGGTGTTGTGCTGGGTCCTTAGGAGGAACGATACTGAACTATCACACAGTGTGGTGAGCCCTCTTCCTGGACGTGAGGGAGGAGGGGATGCCTTGTGGAAAGCTACTGAGAGGACGCAAAGTGAGCTGGTCCTTGAAAGATGAGACTTTACCAGGAAGATAAAGAAGAAAAGGGGTCCAAACAGAGGAAGCAGTAGGAGCAAAAATGTGGAGGCATGATTCTTGAGAATCATCTAGTGTGTATTTGTATAACTGTGTGTGTGTGTGTGTGTGTGTGCAATCTCATTGTCATCACCATCTTCATCATCATCACCATCTTCATCATCGCCATGAGACTGCTAAGGCAGGTTCTGAAAGAACTCAAATGCCGTGCTGAGGAGCCGTGGTCTTCGTTCTGCAGACAAGAGAAGTGTCAGTGGTTTTAAAGCAAAGTAATGCCACATTCTATGTTTCTGAGCCATCACTCTGTAGCAGAATAGAGAAAACTGGGAGAACAGGAGACTGGTTAGGAGCCTATTGAAATCCTCCATGTGACAGATGTTAGACTTGGACTGAGCAATCGTATTAGAGAAGAGAAAAGCAAACTTAACGTGGTGGGGGAAGAGTGAGGCGTGGTGTGTAGTCGGGTGACTGGTGAATGGTGAAAGTCAAGGCCAAGAGCTGAGATGGGGACAGGGGTGTTGGTGGAGGGAGAGGGCCAGGGCTTGGGGATGTGGGCGTGCATGAATTTGCTTTCAGATGGTTTGGAAGTTTAGGGAGAAAGATTCCATGGATGACTCTGATATCTGATAGGGATCAGAGTGAGGTGGACACCTCTTGTTCAAGCTGGCTCAGGTGCCCCCTCAGGTCTGCCAACATTTTCAGACATGTTTTCACCTGTTTGGGTGCTCTCTCCAACAATTTGTAACTCCCTAGATTTTTAGTGTTGTTTTCCATATATAACAATAAAAATTTCACATTGTTCTTTTTTTTTGGGGGGGCGGCTGAAATGTGCTGTTTCAGTATTTAAAGTGAAATTGAATTGTCAACCCACTTGAAATTAAGAAAACCTAACTAACATAGTAATACTTTCTACAGAAATATAGAGCTGTCATTTTCTGTATCTCCCATGCTCTGTTTTTACCTTTATACCCACATCTCATATTTACTCACTCCTGTTTTCTTTTTCAATATTCTTTTCCCTTCTTCACAGTTACAGGGAAGTAGTAGATACTGTGACATTTTTTCTAGCTGTCTTCAGGGAGCATAGGTTCTGTGCTCTGCACGGTTATGTACCTCCCACCCCTGGGAGGCAGTGGGACAGAGGAAATTAACTCTCCCTCCTTCCAGGTGTCTCCTTGAAGTACTTGGAAACTCAGAGTAACATTTTCATCCCCATCACTTGAGCTGTGAAACAGAGACATATATGAAAATATTCCAGGAATATTCTTAGTGATAGATGTCAGAAAATGCCTTCCTTAAAAATAAAAATATAGGGGCCGGCCCAGTGGCATAGTGGTTAAGTTTGTGCACTCTGCTTTGGTGGCCCAGGGTTTGTGGGTTCGGATCCCAGGTGCAGACCTATGCATGCGTCAAGCCATGCTGTGGTGGTAACCCATAAACAAAATAGAGGAAGATGGGCACAGATGTTAGCTCAGCAAAAGGAGGAAGATTGGCAATGGATATTAGCTCAGGGCTGATCCTCCTCACCAAAAGAAAGAAAGAAAGAAAAAACCCCAATGTAAACATTTCTGCTTTTTATTGCAGCACTTACCTGCAGCAACATATTACGTCTCAACGAATATTTGTTGAATGATTTATAATCTAAATTGTTAAAAAAGATTTCTCAATTCTATAAGTGACTTCCCCTTTTCATTACAGCACTGCTGTTGTAACAAAATAGTCATGTCAGTTTTGATTTCCAAACTAGTTCTGTATTGTGCTGAAAGTTCATGGTGACTCATGTTTTAGCTCTCACCAGCAGCCAAATCGCTTCTTTAAAATGATAAAGATATTAGATAGAAAGACGGCTCACAGAGAGTATTGCACCCCAGAAAACGAGCACTCTTTAAAATGGGTTCTAATGATGATATGTACATTCAGTGGGTGATCTGATGTTATGGATGATCTAATGTCTTTTTCTAACTAACATGTATTAACTAATCAAATATGAAAGTTTGGGCTTCTTCATAATGACATCATTAGCTATTTCTTACAATGTTGCAATAGTATTTTCAGCATTATTTTAAGGAGATTCAGCTGAATCAAGTTATCTGTCAATGGTTAGGCACCAAATCAGCACATCTGAGGCAGGTATAAAGCTTGTCCATGGTATTTTCCCTTGTTGAACTTTCCAGACTCAGTCTTGACAACTGTTTCTTTCTGGGTTAACATCCTTTCAGACAAATGAGCCATTTGGGTCAGAACCTGTGCTGCAAAAGGCAGGGCCCCTGGGCACAATGGATCTCCTGGGACTGAGGCGGGGCTTGAGTTGATTATTCAGCATTTTTATTCCCGTAATGTAAACCACCTTCTAAAAGACAACTTTATTATTCAGAGAGTGGAATTTCAGATTATAGGTGCAGTTAAAGATTTTGGTGAATTTTAGCAGCCATTCTGCTATTTTAAAATGGAGATTATAGGGGCCGGCCCGGTGGTGGTGCAGTGGTTTAGTTCGCGCTTTGGCAGCCCCAGGTTCACAAGTTCGGATCCCAGGTGCCTGCCGACCCACTACTTGTCAGCCATGCTGTGGTGGCGTCCCATATAAAGTAGAGGAAGATGGGCACGGATGTTAGCCCAGGGCCAGTCTTCCTCAGCAAAAAAGAGGAGGGTTGGCAAGAGATGTTAGCTCAGGACTGGTCTTCCTCACACAAAAAATAAATAAATAAAAATAAAATGGAGATTATACATCCTTCACAAACAATAACAGCTACCATTTCCTGGGTGCCTACCATGTGCTGGGCGTGGTGCGAAATACTGACCTCACACCAACTCATTTTATCCGTTTGTAACAGGCCGTTAAATGTGACTTTTCCTGTGTTCCCCATGTATTTGGCAAAGGCTTCAAAGCTTGAGAACAATAGGTGCCAGACTATCTACGCAGAACCAGTTCTGCCACCATCACCTATCACCCACCGCCAGGCTACACAGGAGAAAGAAAAAATTCACTAGGAAGAGCCGGGCAGAGAGCATTCCTTTAGGGAAAGCACTGTGCTATGCTGCCTGCTCCTCCTCCCCGCCCACCCCCTCTCCCCCAACCCCTCCCACTTCCCAAAGGCCCGCCCACCCTATCTCCCCGCCCACTTCCCAAAGGCCCGCCCACCCTCTCTCCCCACCCACTTCCCAAAGGCCCACCCACCCTCTCTCCCCGCCCACTTCCCAAAGGCCCACCCACCCTCTCTCCCCGCCCACCTCCCCAAACCCCGTCTACCATCTGGACTCGACGGGAGAGTAGAAGCCAGCTGATATCTTCTCAACACTGCGTCATTACACTTTTCTATAGAATTGCTCTTCCCTGCCTTTGGGTGAATTTCTGAGTCCATAGCTTTTCTTGACCCTTTCAGATATTACACAGTCCAACATCACAATGCCAATCAAGCACTCAGTTTACGGCATTTCCCCTCCTTTGGTTGTCCTGCCTCAGACTGGGAAGCCTGCAGAGAGGCCAGGCCAGGGTTAACGTCTTTTCTATTCCCTCACCTTGCTTTCTGCTCCTTCCCTCTACTTACTGTGCTTCTTTTAGGATTCAAGGGAGGAGAGGGAGAACAGCTGAGGGGCTGAAAGTGTTGGCTCGGACTGGGACAGTTACCATCTGCCCACTTCAGTGTGGCAGATGGCCAAATACTGACTCATTATCCCCTGGGGCCCTTTTGTAGGGATCTTGAAGAACGCACTGGGCATGACCAATTATAATAATTCCCTGGCTTGGCCCCTCTGACTTCTACCCATTCTGACTCCCTGGAGAGGAGGCTTGCTGCCATCTTCCCCCTTCCTCCCCAGCTGTCTTCTCAGGTGGAGTCTTTCTCTCTTTCAACCCAGATCAATGTTGGTTCCCTCCACCCGGTGCCCCTCTGGCTCCTGGGAACCACGGCCCCGTGATGCTTTGATGCAGTGCTGCTGGCTGCCACTGTAGCCCCTCCTCTCCTCCCTCTGCCTCAGGAAGCTCAGCACAGCCCCTGGCTTTTAGACCTTCAGGAAACAGGCATAAGTCAGACACCAGTCCATGTGTTCTCTCTGTGCTTCAGGTTTTCCAGTGTTTTCTGGATTCACTCTCTCATTGGCCTGAAGCAGATGAGTTGTGGAGGGGGACCCCTTTTCCCATCCCCTCTGAGGGGAAGTTCCACAGCACCTCGCAACCTTCTCCAAGGATACCTTCACTCCCAGCCCCTGGTGAACCTATGGTCTTCTCTTCTGTCCCCCCTTTTTTTTTAAGGACTTTATATTTTTAGAGCAGTTTTAGATTCACAGCAAAATTGAGAGGAAGATACAGAGATTTCCCATGCATGGCCTCCCCCATCATTAATATCCCTCACCAGAGTGGTACATTTGTTACAACTGATGAACCTACCTTGACGCATCATCACCCACATTCATTAGTGAACTTACATTAGGGTTCACTCTTGGTGTTGTACATTCTATGGCTTTGCACAAATGTATAATGACATGTGTCCACTATTATAGTATCATATGGAATAGTTTCACTGCCCTAAAAATCCTCTGTGCTCCACCTATTTGTCCCTCTCTCCCCCAGCTCCTGGCAACCACTGATCTTTTTACTGTCTCCATAGTTTTGTGTTTTCCAGAATGTCATACAGTTGGACTCACAGTATGTAGCCTTTCAGATTGGCTTCCTTAAGTTAGTCATATGCATTTAAGTTTCCTCCATGTGTTTTTATGCCTTGATAGCTCATTTCTTTCTAGTGTTGACTAATATTCCATTGTCTGGATGTACCACAGTTTATTTATTCACTCACCTACTGAAGGACACCTTAGTTGCTTCCAAGTTTTGGCAATTATGAGTAAAGCTGCTCTAAACACCCAAGTGTGAGTTTTTGTGCAGATGTAAGTTTTCAACTCCTTTGGATAAATATCAAGGAGTGCGATTGCTGGAACATATGGTAAAAGTATGTTTAGTTTTGTAGGAAGCCACCAACCTATCTTCCAAAGTGGCTGCATTTTGCATTCCCATCAGCAATTAATGAGAGTTCCTGTTGCTCCACATCCTCACCAGCGGATCAAGCACCATTGGAGGTTAGTGTTCTGGGTTTTGGCCATTCTAATGTGGTGGTACCTCATTGTTGTTGTTTTAAGTCTTCTATATGTTGAGCGAGGAGTGGGGCCGTAGGGTAATAGCAACAAGCAGGTTTGGGGATAACTCTGCAAGTCTTTTGGAAATGGCCAAGAGCCAGATTGAGAATGTGGGGGTATGGACATCTGTTGTCCTCAGTTTTGGGTTCTTGGTCCAAACTCTTATTATACTTCAGTTAACCTGTGGATTTTTCCCACTCTTACTGCTTGCATTGCTCTTGTGTAATGTTGGCATTTGGAGTTTGTTTTTCTTTCAGTTAACACTTATATTAGTTTCCAAGGGCTGTTGTAACTTAGTCACACAAACTAGGTGGATTATCTTTTTACAAATCATGAAACTAAGACTCAGAAAGGTTAACTAAGTTGCCAAAGTTTGTATGACCAAGAAATGGTGAAGTGGAATTCTGCTGAATGCCTTCTCATTATTTCTCAGACTCCAGTGAATATTTACAAAGTGTTGGGGGAAAAAAGTCATGATTTGAGTTTGTCATGAAGCATTTTTATTGCTGTAATGGAAAATCATGTTCTAAAAGACAACTTAACAAGCACATTAGACCTGGTCTGTTGTATAGTCCAGAGTTTAGCTCAAGTTTTATTTCTTATAAGAACCAAAGCTGTATGGACACTAGGTGAGGGTTTTTTGGTTCTCAGAGTTTGGAACAATGGGTCAGGATACCCCACAATCCCAAAAGTCCATTTTCCCACCTGAACTGGTAAATAGGGACATTTAAGAAAGTGTCAAAGAAGTATATTATTAACACCTCCCTAGAACAAGAAATACATGGATATTGTGAAGCTAGATCAGGACTTTTTCCCCCCTTTTACTTCTTGCATTGCTCTTGTGTAATGTTGGCATTTGGAGTTTGTCTTTTTTTTCAGTTAACACATGTTATTTTCCAAAGGCTGCTCTAACAAAGCAACATAAACTGGGTGGCTTACTGTTCTGGAGGCCACAAGCCTGAAACCCAGGTGTTGGCAGGGCTCTGCTCTCTCTGAAGCCTAGGGGAGGCTCCTCCCTTGCGTCTTCCAGTTTCTGGTGGCCCTAGGTGTTCCTTGGCTTGTGGCAGCATTGCTCCAATCTCTGCCTCCATTTTCACATGGTGTTCTTCCAGTGTGTCTATGTCCAAATTTCCTTCTTCTTATAAGTCACATTGGATTAAGGGTCCATACTACTCCAGTATGACTTCATCTTAACTTAGCTAGTTACATCTGCAAGGACCCTATTTCTAAATAAGATCACATTCTGAGGAACCAGGGGTTAGGACTTCAACATGTATGTTGGGAGACACAATTCAACCCATAACAACACTCAGTTATGTTTCCAATCCACATGAAAGCAGAATCGCCAATAGGGCACTTTTGTAATGAAAGCTAAGGTGGTCTCTGAAGCCTGCCTCCTCTTCCCACTGGAAGATGCAGACTCTTCCACTGCCCAGTATCCCAGCCACTGGGACGCGAGGGATTGCATCCACTGCTAGCCCTGAATTATTTTAGTAAAGGCTCCTAGAATCTTTACCTTTTAAATGTTGACCATTTGAGTTGAGCTGAAGGAAAAGAATTTCAGGACAGAGCAGAGACAGAGAAAGGAGGTGGGCTGTGAGGAAGTGGCCTAGGATGCCAAAACGCCACAGGAGTACATCAGAAACACGTGCCAACCACCTCGGCTCTCTACACACTGCTTCACGCGGCACTGGCAACAGGGACGTTGGTTACAACTTCAGGTGCGAGTTGTGTAAAGCGCCTCCTGCGATCGCCCTCTCTGTTGACATTATTGAGATACACGCTAGTGGGTTGTACGGAGCAATCAGAGCTGTGCATCCGCCCTGAGGCCAGCATCTGGGGAGGGGCCTGAGTTTGACGGTCACGGTCAGCTGGAATTCCAGCACCAACAGTTTGTGGCATAGCGTATTTTCCCAAGAATGACTGATTAAGTTTATTATCTGAAATTAAAACCATTTAATATAAATATAGTTTCATATATAGTGTATTTATATACACTATTATGTTCCATATAGTTAAATTTACATAATATTTAATATGAAAGAGTTACAAATATAAAAATTCTTAATAAGTTTTAAAAAAACTGATTGAAGGATGATGCCAAACAAGGAAAACGCTCTCACCTTCAGTACATGTAATGAATCTATTGTTTTGCATAGAAATTCAAGGATAGGGTCTTATCAGTTCATACCGAATATCCCACGATTTATGCCATTGCAGCCTTGGCGGAGTTTCTCTGGCCTCATTCTCATGGCTGCTCCCACGGCATCCTCCTCACACCACTGAAGAGCACTGGGAAACTTGTGTCTTCCTCTGGCTGCACCACGCTGTACCTGGAATAGAGTGGATGCATAATATGTATATACATGTATATGTATTCATCTCAGCAAAATGAATGATTGAGTCTACACCTTTTAAGAGAAATCTGTCATGGCTAAAGACAAATTTTGACTTTGCAAGCCTTGGTAAGCCTTGACATCTTGAGTATTACCATGATTATGAATTTGAAGAAGTAAAACAGCAATATAACAAGAAACATTTTGATGACTTAAAAACTTGTCTCATTTTCTATAAAAGATTTGAGAGGTACAGCTAGAAGGAGGACTGCCAGCTTGGACACCAAATTCAGGCTTGATCAAGACAAACACTGAATAGTGATGAAAATGTGGCAAAAAACTTTCTGTGTGTAATGAAAGAGTCTAAGTCAACAAATAACACGAAGATAAAAGTAAGGTCATTTATAATGCTTGGCATTCAACTGTGTCATTGTGCTGAGCAGGAAAGTGAAAGTACTTAGCCTTTGTTTTTCGTATTTTAATAGGAGGTGCTAGGGTCTATTGGAAATAATTTGGGTCTTGTATAATATTAACAATTGCTGTTAATTTTTAAAAATTTTAACGTGTGGGAAATTAACTGTTCTGTTTTCTCACACGTAAAATGAGGACACTAATATCTGTATCATAATGTGATTATAAGAATTGAGATGATAGTACAATGTACAGTGCCATCTTTAAAAATTCATCCTTTGGGGCCAGCTCTGTGGTGTAGTGGTTAAGTTTGGCACACTCTGCTTTGGCAGCCTGGGTTCAGGGGCTCAGGTCTCAGATGCAGACCTACACCACTCATCAGTCACGCTGTGGCAGACACCCACATATAAAGTGGAGGAAGATTGGCACAGATTTAGCTCAGGGCTAATCTTCCTCACCAAAAAGAAAATTCATCATTTGGTCCTGTATCCCTTTTGGGATACTGCCCTAGGACTCAGCTTCCTACCAAATCAGTCTCAAAGGACTTGACCTCACATCTGCCTTCTCACCCACTCTTTTCTCCTCGTCCCACTCCAATCAGTTCTCGGACCCCAGCATTCCACAGAAATGGCTCCTCATCAAGTCCACCGATGACTTCTATCTGTTAAATCTCATGGTTGTTTTTCTGTCCTCATAGCTGAACACTCTGTTCTTCTGGAAACACATTTTTCTCCAGCCTTCCAGGACTCACAGTTATTTGGAATTCCTTCAACCGAACGGTTCTTTTATCTCATCTCTTTAGTTCACTTCTCCTTGGTGGATTTCTAAATGTGGGGGAGCTGCAGGACTGTTCCAGGACCCCTGTGCAGAAGTGGATGCCCTGGTGTGGGTGAGAGGCCACAATAGTGGCCACAGTAGAGGTGAGATGGAGGATCACAAAACATAAGTGAATCCTGACGTGCCTGCCCAGAGGCGCTGGCTTGTGTTTACTCACCTCTCTGAATGTCCGTTTCTAGAACTGTGAAAATGAGCCCATTTCATAGTGATCTTCAGAGGATTAAATGAGGTCATGTATGCAAGCACTCAGCATGTATTTGGCTCATGTAAATGCCCAACACATGGTAGCTATTATGATGGTTACCATTATTATTGGGATCAAGTGACATGTGAAAATGCCTGAAATAGAGCAAGTACTCAATAGACAATTTCTTTTCTTTTCTCTCTTTTTTTTTTGGGGTCAACATGGTTGAGGGAGACGTAGCATCTGTGAGGTAGAACATTTTGGGTTTTTTTTGGTGAGGAAGATTCACCCTGAGCTGACATCTGTGACAATCTTCCTTTATGTTTTTTCGTATGTGGGATGCCACCACAGCATGGGTGATAAGTGGTGTAGGTCCGCACCTGGGATCCAAACCTGCAAGCCTGCTGGTGAAGTGGAGCATGTGGAACTTAATGCTACGCCACTGGTGGCCCCACATTTGGTATTTTGGTACCTTGATTTGCCAGTTTTAGACATGAGGCTGGAGAGAGAGGACTAGCTGAGGGCAAAAAGGAGGGAGGCGAGTTGTGGGAGGTGGGAGGTCTTGTCCACATGCAGTGAGGTTGTTTTGGTCAAGAGTGAGTTATGAAGAAAAGGATGGCTGATGTGGGGGGAATATGAATGAGGTGGATGGATATGGGCTCCCTACTACCTCGTTCACTGATCCCAACAAATCTAAAGCTTGTCAAGTGCTGGAAAATACTCATCAAGGACTGGGAGAGCAGACCCGCGATGTGCTTCAGCTGATCTTTTGGCTCCATCTAATGGAATGAGGTGGTACTGCTTCATTCTCTTAAAAGCCCAGGCACCGTGGTTGTCTTTAGACAGGGTTGTTATCATTAAAAGGGATGGTGTTTTTGTGTGTGTTTATGTTTATGTTTGTTATTAATGAGAACATACCTTATGTCAATAAGCATTTAGATAGGATAACTCTAGAATGTGTCCAATATGCATGCTACAGGAAAGCAGAGGCCAGGAGTTGCTGTGATTTGCTCAGGGTTACCCAGTGAGTTTTATTATTTGCATTGTTAGAAATTAATCACCTATCACGTGCTGCCCAGAACACAGAACGTCTGAGGCCTCGTGTCAGAGCACCCCACGGGGCAATAGAGTGTTTACGTGACCTGATTGGGAATCTTGTGGCTCTCACTGCCTGTCCTGAGACCTGCGGGCATGCTCAGACCTCCTGGGGCCTTTTCTAGTGTCTCTGCTCTTATCTTCATCGTCGTCTTCAGTGAGGTTTACCTTGGCCTCCTCCGGCCTCCGCTTTGCACAGCAGCACAATGGCCTTTTTAAGAAAACTTCTTTACTCAGTGCCAACCTTCCATTTGTCAGCAGGTGGCAGCATATCTCAGGCAGTAAAATACTCTGTACCAAGATGTGGTCTTTTGTCACAAAATTGGCAGTGGGGGAGAGGGAAGAAGAAAATGGATAGTGAATTACAAACAGTGCCTGCGTCAGAATTTGCTAGGGCTTCCTTAAATGAGGCAGAGTGGCATCTTTGAGAAATCCCTTGAGAATGGGGTCTAAATATCAGAATAAGTCTTTCAGGGGCTCTGTCACTTTTGGTACTTAAGTGACAAACTCTCTGAGCTGCCATTTACTCATCTGCAAAAATGAGGACAAAACCCTACCTTTCAGGATGATAACGCATTAGAATGTGTTAGCTTTCTTTTTAAAGTTAACGATAGTTCACTCTAGAAGTAAAGTAGTAGTAAAAAAAGTTTGTAAGAGACATCATTGAATGCCTCCCCTCATTACTTCTTCTTCAAGTGACACCAGCTCAGGTTATACTAAAAACTCGACTTATAGCCTCTGAACAGATAGAATCAGTAATTTTGAAGTAAGAGAAGGTGCACAGAGGGAACACTTCTTGGTTTGCAGGAAGGTTTCTGGTGCCTCTGTGAACAGAGTCTTTTGGAGCCTCCTGCTTCATTCACTTTGTTGCAGTCACATGAGATGCAGCTCATCCCTCAGACACTCTTTTGTCCCAGGTGATGGAAGCAGGAGAACTGAGCAGAGATTTGTTCCTTCCAATTTGCATCTTGCCTGGGGTTGGGAGTTCTTGCAAAGGTGTCTGGCTCTACTGGAGTCCAAGTGAAAGGAAGTTTTACTAGTTCCCTGTAGCTGCCACAGAAATTTATTCTCTCACAGTCAGAAGCTGGCAGTCTACATCTGGCAGGGCCCTTCTCCCTCCAAAGGCTCTGGGGGAGAATCTGTTCTTTTGCGTCTTGCAGCTGCTAGTGGCTGCTGATATTCTTTGGCCTGTGGCAACATCACTCCGATCTCTGCCTTGTCCTCACATTGCCTCCTCCTCCTCTGTGTGGGATCTCCTCTGCCTCGCTCTCAGATGGACGTGTGTGTTTGTGTTTAGGGCCCACCCAGATAATCCAGGATAACCTCTCCATCTCAAAATCCTTAACTTAATCACATCTGCAAAGACTTCCCATAGAAGGTAACATTTACAGTTTCCAGAGAGAAGACCTGACATCTTTGGGGGGGCCGTTTTTCAGCCTACTGCAGAGGGGATTAGAGAGTCTACTGTTTGTTGCTAGGAAGGGAACCCAGGAGGCAGGACGTGAGGTTACTTGAGCAGAGATTCTGCAGTAAACTTTCCTCCACTCCAAGATAGAATGTGTTAGGGAGTTGCAAGAAACTTTCAAGCTCAGAAATTGTAGAAACGGCAGAAGTGTTAGGAGTAAAGAATATTTCTATAAATAAATAGAAATCTTACCTAGAGGCCCTCATAGTCTGCAATTTGGGAAGATGCATGGAGGGGAAGAGGGTTTGACAAACATTTCCTCCAACTATTCAACTGTGCCATTAGAGCTACAGACAAGATAAAAAAAGAAAAATAGCCATTGCTTTGCTCTAATTTTTGTAAAAAAAATTAGAACAACAGTAGATTTCTTATCAGAAACCATCAAGGCCAAAGAAAGTAGCACACTAATTTTCAGATGCTGCAAGAAAAGGACTAGCAACTTAGAATCCTAGTGAAATTATCCTTCAGGAATGAAGAGAAAATCAAGATATTCTCATTGGAAAAAAAACAAATAGAATTTTTTGCCAGCAGACCTACCCTAGAAGAATGGCTAAAGGAAGTTCTCTAAACATGAAGGAAATGATAAAATGGTAAAACTTGAAAATCAGGAAGGAAGAAAGACTTGGAAAGGAAAAATATGCATCAACATAATTGTCTTTCTCTGCTTGAGTTTTCTAAATTATATTTTAGAAATGGTTGAAGCAAAAAATATACCACTGTCTGATGTAGTTTTAAGTGCATTTAGCAGAAATGTTTAAGACAATTATTTTATAATTGGGATAGGGTAAAGGAACATAAAGGGAGGTAGGGTTTCTATACTTCATTTGAATGGTAAAATGAGAAGATCAATAGATTGTGATAAGTTATGTATATGAAGTGCAATACCTAGGACAACCACTGAAAAAGCTATACAAAGAGATATACCCCAATCTAAATGGAATCTAAAAAATGTTCAAGCAATCCACAAGAATTCAGGAAAAAAGAAAACAGAGAAATAAAAAATAGAGAAAACATAAAATGGTAAAGTTAAACCCTAAACACATCAATAATTACATTATATATAAATGGCCTAAATACACCAGATAAAAGACAGAATTTGACAAAGTGGATTAAAACACATGACCCAGCTATATGCTGTCTACAAGAAACTTACTTCACATGTAATGATATAGACGGTTTGAAAGTAAAGGATAGAAAAAGACATATCATGCAAACATTAATAAAAAAAATTAGGAGTAGCTTTATTAGTATCAGATCAAGTAGACTTCAGAACAAAGAAAATTGAGAAAGAGAGATTATATATTGATAAAAGGATCACTCCACCAAGAAGACTTAGCAACCCTAAATGTGTATATGCTAAATATCAGCGGTAAAAAAACATGTGAAACCAAAATTTATAAAACTGAGAGGAAAAATAGAAAAATCCATAATCATAGTTAAAGATTTCAATGCATCTCTTTCAGCAATTAATAGACTAGCTAAGCTAGAGAAGCAGCAAGAATATAGAAGAACTCAATAACACCATGAAACAATAGGATCTAATCCATACTTATGGAACATTCCACCCAATGACAGCAGAATACACTTTCCTTTCAGGTGCCCATGAAACATATACCAGGATAGACCATCCGCTGGGTCATAAAACAAATCTCAACAAATTTAAAAGAATTGAGATAATGCAGAGTATGTTCTTTGACCACAGTCAAATGAAATTAGAAATCAATAACAGAAAGATTATAGAAAAATCTTCAAACATTTGGAAACTAAACAAAACACTTAAAATCACCTATGAATCAAATAGGAATTCTCAGCTGAGATACAAAATATATAGACTAGATGAAAATGAAAATACAACATAGCAAAATTTGTTGGATACAGCTAAAACAGGGCTAAAAGGGAGCTATATATCACTAAAAGCATACATTAGAAAAAAGAAATGTCTCAAATCAATCTAAGCCCCTACCTCAAGAACTTAGGGAACAAAAGAGCAAAATAAACCCAAATCAAACAGAAGGAAGTAAATAAAAATGACAAAAGCAGAAATTAGTTAAACAGAAAATAATACAGAAAATCAAAAGAACTTTTTTCAATATATCAATAAAAGTGAAAGAAAAAAAAGAGAAGATAAGTTACTAATGTCAGGAGATAACACTGTAGGCTTTGCAAACATCAGAGAGATAATAAGGGAATAATGTGAACAACTATATGTACATAAATTTGAAAATTTAGAGGAAATGGACCAAGTCCCCAAAAACACAAACTAGCACAACTCACTAATATTAAATAGATAATTTGTGTAGCCCTATAACTATTAAGGAAACTGAATTGATAGCTTAAAAAACTACCAGTAGGTCCGGCCCCATGGCCTAGTGGTTAAGTTTGGCACCCTCTGCTTCGGTGGCCCAGGTTCAGTTCTGGGCGCAGACGTACCCCACTCATCGGCAGCCATGCTGTGGTGGCAACCCCCATACAAAATAGAGGAAGATTGGCACAGATGTTAGGGCAAGTCTTCCTCAGCAAAGAAAGCAAAAAACTTCCAATAAAGAAACATCTAATCCCAGGTGATTTTATGGGAGAATTCACCAAACATTCAAAGAAAAAAATAAAACCAGTTCTACACAGTCTCTTCCAGAATATAGAAGAGGAAGAGATATTTCCCAATCTATTTGATGAAAGTTGTATTACTTTGATCCCAAAATCAGATAAAGAAAATACAAAAAGAGAAAATGATGGACCAATATGCCTCACGAATATAGATGCAAAAAAATTCTTGACAAAATATTAGCAAATTGAATTCAGCGAAACTTAAAAAAAATATAGCAATGACCAAGTGGGAGTTATTCCAAGGGTGCAAGTCTGACTCAATATTAAAAAATCAATCTTTATAATTCATCATATTAACAGGCTGAAAAAAATCACGTGATCATAGCATTTGACAAAATTCAGCACTCGTTCATGATAAAAACTGTCAGGAAAATAAGAACAGAGGGGAACTTCCTCAACTTGATAAAGTCCATCTACAGAAACCTATCATAATACATAAAAGTGAAAGGCAGAATACTTTCCCCCTACATTTAGGAACAAAGCAAGAATGTTGATTTTCATGACTCTTATTCAACACAGTGCTGGAAAGTCTGGCATAGAAAATCCTTCACATCTACAGAATAATCCTAGAACTAATGGGTGAATTTGGCAAGGTCACAAGATATAAGATCACAATACAAAAATTAATTTTATTTCTATGTACTAGCAATGAGCAAGTGGACACTGAAATTAAAAACACAATACTATTTACCATTTGCTCAAAAAAAAAGAGAGAAATAGGTAGAAATCTAACAAAACATGTAGAAGATTTGTATGCTAAAAATGAGAAATGCTAATGAAAAAAGCAAAGATCTAAATAAATAGAGAGACCTACTGTGTTCATAGCTTGGAAGACTGAATATGTATGGTTAAGATGTCAATATCTCCAAATTGATTTATGGGTTTAACACAATTCCTAACAAAGTCCTAGCAAGATTTTTTCATAGATGACAAAATTATTCTAAAATTTACACAAAAAGGCAAAGGAACTAAAATGTCTAAAACAACTTTGAAAAAGAAGAAAATAGTGGAAGGAGTCAGTCTAACAAATTTTAAGTCATACTATGTACCTACAATAATCAAAACTGTAGTAGTGGCAGAGGGATAGACATGTAGATCAATAGAACAGGATAATAACTCAGAAATAGACCCACACAAATATGCCCAACTGATTTTTGACAAAAGTGCAAATCCAGTAGAGAATAGGTAGCCTTTTCAAAAAATGGTGCTAGAGCAATTGAACATCCATAGGATAAAAAATATTAACCTCAATGTAAGTCTCACACTTCATTAAAAAAGCTAACTTAAAATGGATCATGGATCTAATGTAAAACATAAAATCATGAAGGTTTTAGAAAAAATATGAGAAAACCTCTAGGATTTAGATCTAAGTAAAGAGTTCTTAGACATGACACCAAAAGCATAATCCATAAAAGGAAAAACTGTTAAAATGGACTTCATCAAAATGTTAAGAGGGTGAAAAGACAAGCTATAGTCTGGCAGAAAATATTTGCAAATCATATATCTGACAAAGGAATAGTATCTACAATATATAAAGAACTCTCAAAACTCAACAGTAAAAAAGCAAACAATGAAATAACTAGATTAAAAAATGGGCCAAAGACTTTAATAGACACCTCATCAAAGAAGATATACAGATGGCAAATAAGCATATGAAAAGATGCTCCACATCATACATCATCAGGGAAACGCAAATTAAAACAAAAGTGAGATATCATTACACACCTATTAGAGTAGCCAAAATTCAGAACACTACAACACCAAATACTGACGAGGATGTGGAGAAAGTGAATCACTCACGCTTTGCTGGAGGAAATGTAAAATGATACATCTGCTTTGGATAACAGTTAGATAGTTTCTTAAAAAACTTAACATGCAACTACCATATGACTGAGCAATTGACCTGGAAATTTATCCCAGATAAATGAAGTCATATGGTCACAAAACATCATAGATAAATGTTTACAGTAAGCTTTATTTGTAATAGCAAAAAACTGGAATGATCCTGATGTCCTTCAATACATGAGTGATTAAACAAATGGTGGTACAGTAGTCCCCCCTTATCTGTGGGGGATACGTTCCAAGACCCCCATGGATGCCTGAAACTGTGTGTAGTACTGAACCCTGTATATACTATGTTTTTTTCCTATACATAAAAATTTAAGATGTGACAACTAAATTAGCACAAATTTCTTATTCCTTCTTCACAATTTCATGGATAGAAGATTCATTCTTACTGTAGATCTTAGCAACCTCAGCCTACAATTCTTTTTCTTTTCTTATTAATTCAAGAATTTTCACCTTTTCATTTAAAGGAAACACTTTACAGCTTCTCTTTGGCATATCCAAATTGCCAGCATCACTACTCTTGTGCTTTGGGGCCATTATTAAGTAAAATAAGGGTTACTTGAACACAAGCACTGTGGTACTGCAACAGATGCTTTGATAACCCAGATGGCTACTAAGTGACTAACAGGCAGATAGCATATATAGCATGGATATGCTGGATGATGGGATGATTCATGTCCTGGGCAGGACAGAGCAGGATGGTGAGAGATTTCATCACGCTACTCAGAATAGCATGCAATTTAAAACTTATAAATTGTTTATTTCTGGAATTTTCCATATAATACTTTTGGACCGAGGTTGACCATGGGTAACTGAAACCAAGGAAACTGAAACCTTGGATAAGAAGGGACTACTGTCCACTTATGCCATGGAATACTACTCACCAATAAAAAGGAACAGAATATTGATACACATAACAACATGCACAAATCTTGGAGAATTATGCTGAGTGAAAAAATCCAATCCCCAAAGCTACATATTTCATAATTCCACTGATGTAACATTCTTGAAGTGGAGGGTGGGGCAAGGTGGGAAGTGGGTATGGCTATAAAAAGTCAATAAGAATGGTCCCTATGGTGATGGAAATGTTCTACATTTTGACTGTATAAATGATAATATCTTGGTTGTGATACCATATTATAGATTTAAAAGATGTTATCACTGGGTGAAATTGAGTAAAAGATCTCTCTGTATTATTTCTTACAACTGCTTGTGAATCTACAGTTATCTCAAAATTAAAAGTGTAATTAAAAATTGCTAGAATTGAGGCTGGCCCGGTGGTGTAGCAGTTAAGTTCATGCACTCCACTTTGGTGGCTTGGGGTTTGCCGGTTCAGATCCCAGGCACAGAACAATGCACCACTTGTCAAGCCATGCTGTGGCGGCATCCCATATAAAGTAGAGGAGGATGGGCATGGATGTTAGCCTCAGCAAAAAGAGGAGGATTGGCAATGGATGTTACCTCAGGGCTAATCTTCCTCACACACACACACACACACACAAATCCTAGAATAACATTGGATTCTGGAATCACAGCATTTTTTCCATTTTATATCTTTTATTATCCCTCTTGACCTTTATTTTCCATAGGTTTTTATATTACTATCAATGGTTTCAAAGAAAAAATGTAGGGAGATGAAATAAATTTCTTAATAAATTAGTGAAAAAAATAGAAGAGTTGAAAAGTAAAATGAGGAATACAGATAAAATGGTCTCAACTATTGGAACCTACACAGAATCATATTCTTTCATGAATTTTCCCTTTAAGATGCAGTGTCTTAATTCAGGTCTTCTGAGAAGCAGATACCAAGATGGAATTATACATGTAAGAGATTTATCAGAAGAAAGATGTGTGGAGGAGAGATTTATTGGGGGAGGAAGTAGGAGTAAGCAGAGAAGACTCCAGACCTTAATGCAGGTCTGACACCTATGAAAGGAGAGAGGGAAGGAAGGAGGGTTGGGTAGAAGGACTCTCAGTCTGTACTGCGTCTCTGAGAAAGTCTTGGCCGGGCGGTTGGGGAGTCCCAGAGCAAACATTGACCATCAGAGGATTCCCACACTGGGCGGGAATGGCCTGGCTCTAGTATCCCTGAGTTGCTCGGTTATTCTCTGAGATCAAGCTGGAGGTCAAATCATTAATACCTAAGCAGATTTGCCAAGTAGAAGCAGATTTAGGGAGTAGAAGAAAGGGCAGTGAATTAGATGCCAGGATAACTGGTCAACAGCCCCAATTCTGACAGGCTCATCCTTGACCAAGTCACCTGAGCTTTCTGGGCCTCAGTTTTTTCTTGCGTAAAATGCCAACAATACCTGCTTTCCTACTTAGAACTTTCAAAGTATAGTCAGAAGCCTGGAGTTCTAATCGCAATTCTGCAATTTACCAACAGGGTAATCCTGTGCAAATTTTCCTCACATCTACAATGGAAATGACAAATCGTCCAAACTTGAGACTTCCAGCTCATTCTGCTTCTCCCTAGGGTTTGTTGTGAGGCTCAATGAGATGATAAGGGGCTAAAATGCAGTAAGTGTTATTAAAGAAGGAAATAAAAAATAATGGATATCAAAATTATTTGAAAGAATAAGGAGTAGAGTATCAAAAGTGTCATTAGTTGGAGGATCCTACACAGCCCTAGAACCCACAGCTACAGCCGCATGCAGAGGGGGTGGCTCACACCTAGTGACATCACTGGGAGCTCAAACCCCTGAGTCCCTCCCTTCCCCTGGCCACATCTCATGGTGTTTAACACATTCTTGATGTCCTTGGTCCCCTAACTTAGACTTCCAGTGGCATCAGTTCTGTTCTGCTGCCTCCCAGCTCCCCCTCACTGAAGGATACGCCTTTATTTTAATTTCTGACTGTACCCCTGGAGAAGTATTACTTGCCACACTTAACTGAATCTAAAATGCCTTCTATTTTAAGTCATATCATTATTTTATGAACCCCAAAGAGAGAAAAAAAACTGCCAACGAGGCTACGATACAGTGTCTTAATGACAGCTCTGTCTGATCAGTGATTTGGTCACACCAGCCTCTCCTTGCTTTGAAATTTCTTCCATTGATTCTGAAGAACTTGACAATTTCCCCAGCCTCAGCTGCACTGCTTGGCTTCTAAGGAGCCCTTGCATGCATCTCAACAATTCAATGTAACTCAGCTTTACTTTATGTGCTCTAAAGCAGTGCCCTCAAACTTTAGTATATGTACAGTCACCTGGGAATTTTGCTAAAATGCAGATCCTGATTCAGCAGGTGTAAAGTAGAGCCCGAGATTCTGCATTTCTAACAATCTCCCAGGTGATGCTGTTGGTCTGTGGCCCACATTTTGAGTGGCAGACGTACAGCACTTGGTTTGTTTTGCAAGGGATAATGGAATTGCAATCATTTCTCCTCTAATGAATATTCACTTCGCAAGTAACAAATTTATGCCCCACTGCTCTGTCTCCTCGCCTTTCTGAATACACTGTAAGTTTTCCTTTCAGTACTGAATCATGGTATAATCTTTCTGAAGACATTTTACATGGCAATTAAACCCAGCACATGTAGTCCCAACAATGCACATAATCCCGTTGAAGTGATGACAACAGCAACAGCTGTGAACAATCGCACATGCAGGCAACGACAACTAGGTCACATTGACGCCTGGAGGACACGATTGTAAGATGCTTTGGATCACGAGATATATTCCAATTTCAGAGAGTTTGGAGATGTTAAAATGTGAAAAAAATGTGCATCTTAGAATCAATGCAAAGTGGAAAGTAATTTATTCTTTCTGTTTCTTCCATTTTCCTCTTTCCTACTCCTTCTTTGCTCTTAACTTGAAGAAGTTTCCATCAGGGGTTGATTTAACCTTATGTCTCCTGCAAATTGGCTTTGCTTTTTGGGGGTGAGTTCTCTAGCCCATCCCGGCCCATCAAAGGCCCTGCCTGAGTGATCAGGGCAGCTCTCACTCTGTGACCTTGTTTGAGGTTCTCTGTCCTGGGGCTGACTGTCACCCTCCAGCCTGGCCACTCAGCCTCTTCCCCGGAAGCCTCTGGGGCTCCATGAGTTATCATTGCTCCTGGATACCTCCTTGGCCTTACCTTCTGTGAGCTTGCAAAACCAGTGTGGTGCTGGCATGCTAGTAATGCACTGAGCCTAGCACAAGGCAGGTGCTTAGAAAATGTCTGTTCGGAGTGATAAGCCATGATTGATCAGTGATGCCTGAAATTCTTGAGTTACAGAGGATGCATTTTATCTCGGCAGTCTGGGGACAGCATTAGTGCTTCACATCAGCTTGAGGTGAGGTTGGGGCCGCAATTTCTATTTGAGAGCAATTATGCTAGGAATTTTTCCCACCAATTCCCATGTTATCAACACGACCTAGAGTAGAATATCATCAGAAAGAGGGGAAAGGACAAATAAACACATATGAACTTCGATCTCTAGATGTACATTTCCCAAAGCGTTTTCCATGCAAAAATATTTGAGTTTCCAGGGATTAACAGGTGTGCCAAAGAAATGACTCTGCCTACCATGTGAAGTAAACACACCTCCATTTACCTCCCACTGGACTCAACCTGGACAGAATATATATCAAATAAGTCTGGGAAATTCTGGGATAACCCAAGTTAAATAGTTTTCTTTACTGCACAAACCTGGATCATCTTTTTTTTTAATATTAAACTAGACTTTAATATGCATTTGAGGGAAAAGAGAGATACCGCGTACTGATAAATGATCTACCAGTTCAGCATAATAGTCATGATTTCTATATATCTCAAACCTGGATCGTCTTTATTAAATGCTATGAATCGCTAAGAGGGGCCCATTTGCATTTAGTGTTTTGCAAACAATTTGATTACAGATTTTTTTTTTTCTCAAGGAACATGCAAGGAGATATGCTGCTTTGTTTCCAGGTGTCCTACGTCCCCACGTGTGCGTTAGCTGGATATAACACCTCACACAGCTCACCTGGAAATCACACTTTCTCTTGACAACTGTCACATAAGGGGAAAACATGGTGACTTTAACTTTGCCTGTCTGATGGGTGGCTATCAGTGGTTCCTTCTTCTAGTCTCCTGATAATACCAGGCTTGCTATTATTCCGTTGAGTGATTCATGTGGCAATAATTAATGGAAATAATAAATAACAAGATTAACTTTTCTTCCCTAAAACTCAGTGAGCTTGAAGAACCGAGAGAGGCCAAGGAAACAGAAGTAATGGAGTAGCTTATATAGCACAGAGATGAGCTTCTGGATTCAGCACTGCTGGAAAGTTGATGTTGAGCAGATTTGAAATTTTGGGATATTTCTCTAATACTGGATTGCATATTCAGAGGGAGGAAAACCAGCAAAGAGCTTTGTTAGGAAACATGTTGAGAAATAATCAACACTTTCAAGATAACATTTGCTCAGACATAGAGTACCTGGACTTTTTTTGTTTTAAACACTGTTCCAGGTAGGATAAAGTATATTAGAGTTTTGCAGTGTAACAAATGATAACAAATAGAGGCTTAAAGCAACACTATTGATTATGTCATAGTTTCTATAAGTCAAAAGTCCAGACAGGGCTCAAGTGGGTCCTCTGCTCAGGGTCTCACAAAACTGAAATCAAATTGTCAGCTGGGGTTGTCTCATCTGAGGCTTGGGGTCTTCTTCCTAGCTCACGTGGCTGTGGGAAGAACTCATTTCCTTATAGCTGTAGCATTCTTGGAGGCTGCATTTTCAAGGCCAACAGGAGAGCCTATCTGGCTTTGAATCTCTCTGACTTTTTTAAAGGGTTCATCTGATTAGATCAGGCACATCTAGAATCATCTTTCTTTTGAATAATTTACAGTCAACTGATAAGGGATCTTAATTACATCTACAAGATCCCTTCTGGCATACAAAGTAACATAATCATGGGAGTGATATTCCGTCATATTTACAAATCCTGCTTACACTCAAGGGGAGATTATAAAGGGCACTACACCAGGGGGCAGGAATCTTGGGATCCATCTTAGAATTCTGCCAACTATGTGAAGTAAACACACATCTCCCTTTATTTCTCACTGAACTTAACTATAAAACCTGGACAGAATACAAGGACAGCTATTTGAGAACTCTGAAAAATAAATATCAGCAATATATTGGGGAAGAATACCAGAATTCTAAGTACTATCAAACCAGCAGATATAAACAAGATGTAGTCTCATAGCATAATCCTCAAAATATCCAGGATAGAAAACAAAATTACTTGGCATACAAAGAACTACAAAAACCTCTTTTCATATGGGAAAAGATGATCAACAGACACCAAAGATAAGAGGACACAGATACTGGAATTTTCTGACAGGGACTTTAAAGCAGCTATCATAAAAAATGCTTACATGAGCAAACTCAAACACTCTTGTAACTTTGCATTTAATTTGGTCTTCCTTTTTCTAGTTCCTTAAGGTGAAAGTTGAGGTAATTGATCTAAGAACTTACTTTTTTCTAGTATACAGCATTTAGTACCACAAATTTCCCCTAAGTACTGTTTTAAGAGCATCCCACAAATTTTGATATGTTCATTTTTCATTCAGTTGAAAATATTTCCTAATTTCTTTTTTGATTTATTTTTTAATCCATTTAGTATTTACAAGTGTATTATTGAGTTTCCATCATCCAAACGTCTGTGATTAAAGATCTTTCCACAAGTGATGTTTAATTTAATTCCACTGTAATCTTAGAACAAACGTATAATTTGAACATTTTAAAATTTCTTATAATTTGTTTTATAGCCCAGAATATGGTCTATCTTAGTGAATGCTCTGTGTGCACTTGAAAATAATATGTATTTTGCTATTGTGAGGTGGGGTATTTTATAAATGTCAATTATGTCAAGTTGGTTAATAGTGACTTTCAAATCTTCTGTATGCTTGCTGATTTTCTTTCTACTTGTGCTATCAATGATTGAGAGGTAAATATTGAAATTGCTGACTATAATTTTGGATTTATTTATTTCTCTTTGTAGTTCTGTTAGTTTCTGCTTCATGTAGTTTGAAGCTCTGTTGTTATGTGCCTCTCTGTTATTAATATTGCCAGTTTTCTTTTGATTGGTGTTAGCATAGTGTATCATTTCCTACCCTTTTACTTTTGACCTATCTATGTCTTTATATTTAAAGTATATTTCTTATAGATAGCTTTCATTTGCATCTTGATTTTTTATTCAATCTATCTCTGCCTTTTAATCAGAAGTGTTTAGGTGATTTACATTTAATGTGATTATTGATATGGTTAAGTTTATTGTCTTGTTATTTATTTTCTGTCTCACCTGTTCCTTATTCACTTTTTCCTATTTTTTTGCCATCTTTTGGATTAACTGATTTTTTTATTCCACTTATTCTCCTTTGTAGGCTTATTAACTATAAATCTTTGTTTTGTTATTTTAATGGCTGCTAAAATACCATGTATACAGTGTGTAGTCTATAGTATATAGCTCTAATTTATCACTGACTGCCTGTAAGTGATAATTTACCACTTCATGTATAGTATAAGAACCTTAAAATACAATATTTCCATTTCCCTCCTTCCAGTTGTTATGGTATTGTTGTCATATATTTTACTTATATTATAAACTCCACAGTACATTGTTATTTTTTATTAAACAGTCAGTTATCTTTTAAAGAGACTTAATAAGAAAAAATAATCACATATATTTGCCATTTCTGGTGCTCTTTATTCATGTGTGTAGATCCATATTTCCATTTGGTGTCATTTTCCTTCTGCCTGAAAGACTTTCTTTAAAATTTGTTATAGTGTGGGTTTGATGGTGAATTATTTCAGTTTTGCCATATCTGAAAATATCTTTATTTCACCTTTGTTCTTGAAAGCTATTCTGGCTGGGTGTAAATTCTAGCTTGACAGTTTTTGTCTTTCAGTATTTTAAAGATTTCTTCTTACGAACATTGTTTCTGATGAAAAATCTGCTCTCATTCTTCTCTTTGTGTCTCTTTATGTAACATCTCATCTTTTCCTCTGTTGCTTTAAAATTTTCTGTTTATCACAGATTTCTTCAGCAGTTTGATTATGACAAGACTTGATGTAATTTTCTTCATGCTTATTTTGTTTGGGGGTTCGTTGAGCTTCTTGGATTTGTAGGTTAATAGTTTTAATTAAATTTGGAATATTTGCAGCTATTATTTCTTCAAATATTTGTTCCATCACCCCTCTTTCCTCTCTTTTGGCAACTCCATTTACATTTATATTAGACTTGAACTGATACTCTTAATTTTTTCATCTTTTTTCTCTTTGTGTTTTATTTTGGATAGTATCTATTGCCATGTTTTCAAGTTTATGAATCTATTTTTATGCATTGTCTAATCTACTGTTAATCCCATCAGTTCATTTCTCACTTCAGATATTGTAGTTTCCATCTATAGAAGTTCAATTTGGGGTCCTTTTAGAAAAATATTTTTCATGTCTCTACTTAACTTTGTGAATATCTGGAATACAGATATAATAACTATTTTAATGTCCTTATTTGCTAATTCTAACATCTGTGTCAATTTTGATTAATTATTCTCTTCATTATGGATTATATTTTCTTTATACTTTGAATGTCTGGTAAATCCTTGATTGAATTCCAGCCATTGTAATTATTAGCTTCGTTGGATGCTGGATATTTTATTTTCCTATAGCCATTCTTGAGCTTTGCTCTGGGATGCAATTAAGTTACCTGGAAATTGTCTGAGCTCTTCAGGTCTGTTTTCTGATTTGTGAGGTGGATCTGGAGCAGTGTTTGGTCTGAATCTAAATATTTCCCACTACTGAGGCACAACCTCCATGAGCATTCTGCCCAGTGTCCTAAAAGTTTGATGTTTTCCAGGCTGACTGGTGGGAACAGGCTATATTCTTGGCCTGTCGTGAGTGCTGGGTGCTCTTATCTAATCCTATCAGATTGTTTTTTCCTCGGGCATTGAGTCATATCTTTACATGAATATAATCATCAGAACTCTGCTGAATACACGAGGGGCCCTCCTCCGGGTCTCCAGGTTTCGCTGTCTGTGCAGATGTCTTCTCTCTGGTACTCTGCCTGTACACTCTAGCTGCCTTGGTCTTCCTGGCCTCTCATCTCCACCTCCTTGTCTTGGGGAGTTCACCAGGCTCTGCCTGGGTCCCCCCTTCCTGTGCCCCATCATGGAGACTCTCTCAAGGCAGTAAGCTGGGGCAATAGCAGGACTTACCTAATTTGTTTCCCATCTTTCAGAGATCACTGTCCTCCATTGCCTGAGAGCCAGTGTCTTGAAAACTCTTGTTTCATATATTTTGCTGTTTTTGTTTGTGTGTGTTTGTTTCAGGCAGCAGGCAAAATCTGTCCATGTTACTCCATCTTAGGCAGAAGTGGAATCTCTCAACCAGTGCATCTTTACCAAGCATATTGCATCATCTTGCGGTGTTTTGCTGATGGGAAAGTGAGACACTGAGAGGTTAAAGGCCTGACTGCTGAGCCAGTTCGTCCCCTCATCATGATGCTGCCTCGTGGTAGAAGAGCATGTGCTTTTCATGACTTCACAAGAGAAATTTTAGTGGAATCTTTCCAACATAGCCCAATACTTGGCTCTAATTATATTTATAAATACTAATAAGAGTTACAATCATAATTATGCTAATCTCTTTGGTTAGCGCCTACTGTTCAAGCAATTATGGTCAATGAGCTCAATTCATAAGGTGGAATTTATTAAATCTAGCCACTTCAACATCCCTTTGTTTTAGGCAGACTGCCCTTAATGGTTATGACTAAATCTGTTTACTTTAAAGATGTCCTAATAAGACATAAGTATTTGTAACAAGGCTTTTCATCTTTATTTTCCTTTGATAGAACAGAAATGGAAAACATTCCTGGAGTCAGATTTTTGGCCTATCTATTAGATAACAGGGACTCTGTGAAGCTTTTCAAAAATATTTCAGAAAATGTTTTCTGAAGAAACTGCCCAGCTCCAGCACAGAGCCCGTATAGAACTGTAGAGACATTGATTAGGAGAAACCTCATATTCTGGATGGTGGCAAATTAGAGAGTTGGCAGCAAAGGTAAGCAATGGAAGACAATTAGGACAGGAAATTAAACATACATAAGATCTCTTTATATTTACTTTTCATACATTCATTTGGGCTACCATAAAATGCAGAAATGTTAAGTGGATTTAGAACTAGATTTAGGCAAAATTCTGAAGTATAAATTATACTCATTGGTACAATGAGAGATGTCACTGAGATGATTTTGAAGGCACTTGCTTTTTCCAAGAGTTTATGATTCTCTGATCCTCAAGCCCAGACCTTCTGAAGTTCAGAACTTCATCCTGGCCCGGGCTTCCCAGCACCCACCTTGTGGTGCTCAGCTAGACCCACCACAGTGGACGCTGGCTTCCACCAGCGTTTGATCTTTTCTTCCAGCTGTCAACGTTTATCTTTCCTGTAGTCCATTTCTTTAAGGTGTGATCTCACCCAGATAAACTGATCAAAGAAGTTATCCCTTGTATTGGGGTACCTGGGGCAGGGGTGCAAGCAGGAAGCACATCAGATATTCACTGCGGTAAGAGAAGAAAATAATAGAACTCTTATTTATATTTATTTTTACTTCACCCTTTTCTTATTTATATTTTGTTTTAGGATGTGCATAAGACATTAATTACAATAGTACACATGTGCAATTTAAATATATACACATGCAATAGTCCACATATCTAATATATGTACTTTTAATCCTGAACTTTCCCTATTGTGTGAATCTTCTCTCTCTCTATTCTCTCCATTCATCTTCTTGAAGATGTCTCTCTCAGAGCTTTCTGACCTGTGTCACTCTGGGTTGCTGGCTCTCTAGTCTTGCTGCACACCTGTCACCTTAGCCTCCTTTGGCCTCATCTGGGACTTGCTGTTGCTTCTGACTTCTATTGGTTCATCTATTTCCTGGATCTCCTGTTTCCCCTTTTCTGTGTATATTTTTTGTGTATCTGGCTTCTAAAAGCTTCCAGTAGCTTATTGAGAAAAGGTAAAAGGAAGGTAAATCTTTAAAGATCTTGTATGTCTGAAAATGTCTTTAGCATGCTTCAATATTAATAGATAATTTGGCTGGATATGGAAATCACTTTCCCTGAGAAATTTGAAGGCATTGCCTCATTATCTTGTAGTTTCCAGCTGCTGTTGAGAAATCTGATGCCATTTTGATTCTTGATCCTTTGTATAAAACCTGCTTTATTTTTATTTTCATATTGGAAATTTGTAAGATTTTCTCCACACTTTCTCTTCGAAGAGTAACCACCACACTTACTTCTAACACTGTAGCCTTTTTTTGGTGAACATTATGTAGGTGGAATCAGGATGTGTACTTTTTTGTGTCTGGCTTCTTTTACTCAACATCATTTTTGTGAGATCCATCACAACACACAATAATCATTCAGTCTCATTGCCATACGGAATTCTATTGTGTGACTAAAATACAATTTATGCATCCCAAATATTCATCTATTTTTACTTTATGGACCCAATATATTGCCTTATCTCTCCGAGAATATTAATTCAATATTTATAATTTTTTCTTACCCCCCATATAGTCTTTGTTTCCTCTAAGTTACTTTAAGACACTGGTCTGTTTAAGTCTTTGTATTTTATTTTATATGATTATGGCTGGTTTATATTATATGGCTCAAATGGCTGGTGATCCTTGTCTTCCTGTTCATATTTACATATGAGGTGCTAAAAAGCTGATTGCTAGAGCTCTGTGCCCATGGGTGGTCTTCACTGTAGGGTGATCTTGCTGCACTATTTTGGAGAGAGATCCACTGATGCACTCTTGAGGGAGATCCCTAGTGTTAGTACGTTTAGTGTTTCCCTCCCTCTCTGGAGCTAGTCATATTCCACAGAGGATAAACTTCTAAGCCAAGGTCTAGTCTTGACTCCCAGTATTTTGGGGGCCACCTGGGGGAAGAGGCTAGAGAAGCTCTCCATTGGTATGTGAGCCCATTTTCAGTATGGCTCCCCATCCTCAATGGGCCTGACATCTCCATCCAAGACCTTCTGTTTTATTCTCTCTGGTGAATACCCCTCCAGTCGTCTCCCAGTGAGGACAGGAGAATTTGCCTGGTGCTTGGATTTGGGGAGGCCACCTGGGGGTCCAACTATTTTTTCAATAAACTAACAACCAATTTTCTGTCTTTAACTCCGTCTTTACCTCCATTTTCAAAAGTGTCAGGTGCTACCAGCTCCTGAGGTTTTGGAGTTTCTGCAAAGTAGACAGGATTTTCATGACTGAATTTTCGTTTGCTTTCCAGCTTCCAAAACGTTGTTGCTTTTGTCTCCTCTCCCTCTCTCTTTCCCTTTTGCATTTATGTCTTTGAAAATCCTTTTATTGGTATGTTGTGGGGCTTTAGGAAGGAGTGGCAGCAAGTAGGTGTGATCGGTGTTCAATTTTCACTCAGAAGTTTTGTTGAATAATTTTTTGGACTCAACTGTCTAGCACCTTGACCCTGGTTTTTCTAGAATGAATAACCCTCCAATACCCAAAGAAGTGATACCTGTGCCAAAGGTTACAACAGTTTAATTTTTGTTAATATTTATATGCTTATACACCCATTCTTTGAGATTAGCCTAATAAATTTTGGTTCTGCTGCTATGGCCTAGGGTTAACATGCTGAGTTCCTTTGGTTTTTCCAAGGGAAAGGTATCACTTGCTGAATTATCTTCTAGATTCCTTAGGAATCTATTGCTGTGGGAGAAAATGTGGGATGGTACTCCAAATCCACTCAGTATATTGGATTGAACTATAGAGATGAACTGAAACTTTTCTTTTTGAGGAATTTATCATGTAAGGAGACATTATTGCTTATATTTAAGAGTGGGAGCTTTGGATTCAGAAAAGTCTAGCTTCAAATCTCAAGTCCAGTAGTTCTTAACAGTGCCCTGGAACAAAGTTTTTGTTTGTTTGTTGTGTTTTTTTTAATTTTTGCAAACTCATTTCTTATTTGAAAAATGAGAATAATAATACCGAACTGGCAAGGTTGATTAAACACTTTAAATGGTAATGATGTATTACAATAAATGTAAGATACCTAGCCTAGATCCTAGCAAGCAGTAAGTAGTCAAATAATTGATTGTTCGTAATGTAAGGAGAAGGACCATAGAGAAGTGCGCTGGTGGATTTTTCCCTTAGAAAAGTGTCACCTGCATTGCCCAGAGATGTCGAAGTGTGGATTTGCTGTCCAGAAGCCATAAGTCTGTTAAAGGAGAGGATGATTACCCAGACACTGTAAGATCTCAGCAAACCACCCACTTGCTGACACAGACACGTTGGGACCAGAAAGCTTTACTGAACATGCATGTACGTGGTCCCTCGCCAGGCATTGTGCAGAGTCCCTCCACCACATGGCGTTTTCAGTACCAGAACAAAGAGGGCAATGTCAGGATGAAAATATTATTGGTAAGTTAAGTAAATTAAACAGTAAGGACTCTGAGTAGGACAGTTCTCTAAGCAGGCGGCCCCAAACCTCCCATCTCACCGTTCTCAACCTGGCCTGTTGGAATACCGTTTCTGGCAGCGTCCCCGAACACCGCTAAATCCTCTTTCTGGACTCTTCCTAATTTTCTCTACATCTGTACACTACACCTTTCTCACTCCCACCTGAACAGATTCCAAAGGAACATTGGCTGCAAAGCAAGCACCATTTCCATATTTAACACAGATATTTACAAATAATGTTCACTTTGGGGCTGATGAAAAAAATGCAGGTGACAGATAATTTTGACACATATCTTTAAAAGAGACAAAAATAGTGGGATAGTAGATGAACCGTCTATGTAATCTTTTTAAAAGATAAAGAAAGTTTTGCCCTTATGGTGATGTGTACTCTTTTCCTCCCTCTTTTTCTTTTTAGGCCAGATTTTCATTAATTTCTGCCTGCAGAGTTGATCCAAGTTCAAATTTGACCAGTTTCCCCTGACCCTGCCTTAAGTTTTCTTAGATGTTGCTATAATTTCATTAGCTATTCTAGAGGTTGGAAGCAATTGGTGCTCTTTAAGTGATTTCTGATGATGAAACTTGCAAGGTACAGTTACCCTTAACTTCACATCAAGATTAGGATGGAGTGGTACATATATACAATGGAATATTATTCAACCATGAGAAGGAAGGAAATCCCGCCATTTGCAAAAACACTGGTGGAATTTGAGCTAAGTAAGATGAGTCAGACAGAGAAAGACAAATACTGTGTGATATCACTTATATGTGGAATCTAAAAAAGCTGAACTTATAAAAACAGAGAGTAGAATGGTGGTTAGCAGAAGCTGGGGTGTGGGGGAGTTGGGGAGATGTTTAAGGGTACAAACTTGCAACTAGAAGATAAATAAATCCTGAAGATGTAATGCACAGCTTAGAAATTATAGTCAACAGTACTATATCATAAACTTCAAAGTTGCTAAGAGACCAGATCTTAATGGTCCTTGCCACAAAAAAGAGTGATAACTATAAGACGTGATAGACGTGTTAGCTAATGCTACGGTGGCAATCATATTGCAATATATAAATGCACCAAATCAACGCCTTGTACACATTAAACTTACACAATGTTATGTGTCAACTATATCTCAATAATAATAATAATAATATTAAAAGATTAGGATAGAGAGGGGCTGCCTGGTGGCGCGGCAGTTTAGTTCGCGCTTTGGCAGCCCGGGGTTCGCTGGTTCGGATCCTGGGCGCCAGCGGACGCACTGCTTGTCAGCCATGCCATGGCAGCGTCCCATATAAAGTAGAGGAAGATGGGCACGGATGTTAGCCCAGGGCCAGTCTTCCTCTGCAAAAAGAGGAGGATTGGCAACGGATGTTAGCTCAGGGCCGGTCTTCCTCACAAAAGGAAGAAAAGATTAGGATAGAGAGAGAAAAGCTGGGCATGCAGGTGTTAACTCTCTCCAGTCCTCCAATATCAGGAATGGTCAATGGATGAGTTGATTTTTTTCCAATCTGGGTGGCCAAAAATGAGTCCAACTGAGGAACCATTCCAGCTGGGAGTACTAAAGAAATCCATAATCAGACACTTCCCATGAGAACATCATAAGGAAATGGGAGGGTTATGACCAGCTCAATTAAAGTTAGAAATGTCCAGGCAGTGTGAGACACATCTGTGTTCCTATAGCCACGTAACAAATGCAGCAAATCAGGATTCTCATTTCCAAAGCAGGGAGCTAGCCATTTTTGCCTGGCATGTTGTCACTTGAGGTGTAGAATATGCTGGTCTTTTTACAAATCTAAAGACATTTCAGAACTTGAAAGATTCTGACACCTTTTAGGGTCAACCAGACACTCCTGGCTGATGCACATTCCAGAAGACTGAAGTAAGGTTGCCCTTTTGCCTGAGCACACAACCAAGAGAACAATTCCTGGCAACCAAAGGCATAATGAATGTGACCCAGCTCTCCTTGTGTTGGGAAAAAAAAAGAAAAAGAATAGAATCTGAGCCAGTTAATAATGCAGTCCACTGGTTTGTGCCCAAGACATTGAGTCTGAGAGTAGTGGCTGCTTCCAAAAGACAATCTGTGCCTGAAGGAAGTAACCTTTCTCCCAGTTTGTTTCTGAGGCTCAGTTACCTTGGAGTCACCTCTTTATGCCAGCAGCAACACCCCAAATTAGTCTCCATTCACAAATTACCTCTGATGCAGCCTCCCTGGGAAAAGTTAAAAGCCTATTTAACGAGAGAGGAGCCTGCTGCCAAGAAGCTGGCCTGGAAGAATGGCAGTAAATGATGATAATATTTAGGATCTTGCAGGTATAACAAAGGCTCCTTTCTTTGTCTCCGGTGGGGACACGTTAATGCATTGCCTCTGTCTGGGAAAGGAGGTAGACTGGGGGGAAAGAAACCATTGTGAGGTTGTGAGAAAGGGGAGTTGGAAAGCAGGGTGGCAGAGGAGGGGAGGCTGACTTCTGAGGTCTGGGAGAGAGATTGATGCTGGGAGGGAGAGACGTTTAATATTAATATTCATCAGAGATGGGCCCTGTGGCGTTTCAACCTAAGATGTATTAGAACAGGTGAGAGATGAAACAAAGCCACATTCTTTGTTAAATGGTTTATTTTCTGTGGGAGGAGGGGCAGGGAGGGGTGCCGGAAAGGAAAGAAGAATATAAAGAACTGCCATTGGAATGGTTTATTTTAATGGGTGTTGCACTGTATACCTGGCTGGAGACTGAGGATGCTAAAGCTCTCAGCAGAGCCTTGCGTCACAGTCGCACAGTGGTGGGAAGATGGAAATCTGAGCTCTAATAACCAGCCTTTCCTCTTTCCAGTTGTGTGATCTGTATATCGTTAAACGATCAGCCATACATCTGGGAAGGGGAGCTGGCCCACCCAGCCAGCCCACCACCCGTCTGTACTGACGTGGGACCCCCTGCCCACCCTGCTGACCTGGAGGCGTGAGCACCCCCGGAACTGTCTTGTTTGCTCAACTGTGTACTTGTCTCATGAATGGAGTTGATCCAGAGGTCGGTATGATGGATGCATCCTGCGAATCTCATAAATAAGTAAATTTGTGCCACTTCCTTCAGCTAAAGTGGTTTCATCTGTTCAGCCCACAAAGCGGATAAAGGGAATGCACAGCTCAGGGCTCAGGGCCAGGCTTCCAAACACGTGGGAGGGGGCCTATGTTCCTCATTCATCGCTTCCCCAATTGGACAGATTCCATCCAGGAAACCCGAATCCCAGATCCATCTATTCCTCTCTCTTTCTCTCTCTCGCTCTTTCTCTGGTGGGATTTAACTCTGGCTGAGACAATTTGAACCTTAGAGGGCCGTGCAAAGGCCAGGTGGCTGTTTGCAGTATTTGTCAAGATTCTCTGTGTGGTGTTAGCAGTGTGGAGGGCAGTGGGAGGAGAAAAGAGAACAGAGATTTAGCCAGAGCATCTTCACTTATTGAAGGAAAAAAAAGTATGACCTGGGCTAGCTATCAGATCCAGCACTGTTCACCTTTGGGTGGGCATAGGAAAAAGAAGTCAGGAAATGCCACCACGAGAGGACTTGGGTAGGGCTGGGAAGGTACAAAGGAAAGAATGAGACGTGGGTTCTTCCTTATGCTTCCATTATTGCTGTTTTTTTTTTTTTCTGTTTATATATATAGCACATATTTATTATAGAAAACTGAGAAAATACAGAAGAGTCGAAAGAAGGAAATTAAAACACTCATAATACTAAAACTCAAGGATAAACACCGTTAACTTTTTGGAGAATTTTCTCATTTTAGTATAGTCTTATAGCCTACTTTTTTCTTTTAATGATTATTTTGTGGACATTTTCCAAAGACATTGCAAAATATGCAAAAATACATTTTTAAATCGGCTGATTCATATTTCATTGTATGGCTAAAATATGTTTTCTTAAGCATTTCCTAATGCTAGCACTTAGGTTTTTTATTTTTCCTATTATAAAAGTCCCGATGAACACCTTTGTGTGTATATATACACATAGTATGTGTGTGTATATATATATATATTTATATAGTATGTGTGTGTGTGTATAGAATTATTTTCTAGAAGTGTGTTCTTAGGAGTAGAACAATCAAATTAATTCTTGATATTCTTTCAAATCCTAGCAGACAGAAACTTTTTGGAGAACAATCTTAGCATTACACATAGGGGGCTCCAACATCTCAGCTTTGCAACAGATGGCAGCTCATATACCAAAGTCTTCTCTGGCTCACTTGAGTGCAGGGGTGTGTGTGTGTGTGTGCATGCACGTGCACGTGCACACGCTAGGAAGGGAGAGGGTGCAACTGCATTGCTGTGTCCTTGTTTCAGGTGGCCCCTTGAATTTCTCTGACCTCTGACCTGCCTGGATTCTGGAGCAAATCTCCTGGCAGCTATGGTCATCCTCAGGGTGACCTGCTCAGGTGTGTGACCCACTGAGGTGGATTCACTGAAAGGACCTGGGGTTACTGGGGGATTGGGGAAGGTGGGGAGGGCCAAGTGTTTCTTCATTTTCTCAGACACTTGGGAAGAGTATCTTATTAGTTCCCTGGAGACTATAAATGACTACCATTCTCCCCTCCCTCCCTTGGCTCCGCGGGGACATTTGGAGAGTGGCCAGCCTGGGGGACAGAGAAGGGACAGCAGAGGCAGAGGTCAACAGTGTTCACTAGCATGTCCAGGGGAGAGAGGCCCGCTAACCTGGGTCCCCAGTGGAAAGGGCTTGACCAGGGTGGTCAGGTGCGATAATGCATCAGGCCTCACCTGGCTTCACTCCAAGCTCGTCCAGCCTCCTTCCTATTAATGTTAGGATGCTAAGCTTCTGGGCCCCTGATAGGGAATGGAGCAGTTCTGACACCAGAAAAATATCCCTGAGTAGAAAGGAACACATTGCACACTTCAGTGTGCATACTTGAGTGTTAGGAGGGTCAGCCTCCTGGAATCTTAAACCCAGGGCACAGGAGGTCCGAGGGGCAGTCCCTGAGTGTGGCAAAGGTGGTGAGGTAAGGCCACCTGCCAGAGTCCTCAGAAGCCTCATCTAGCCTTCTCATGGTGGCCTTGTAGACCTCGTGGTATCACATTTGCTCTGCCATTGTTCTGGCCATCAACCAAGAGGGCCAACTGTCTTTTAAGTTCACACATGGGCATTTGCTCACCTCTCCTTGGTTGCTTGGAACTGGCATGGCAGCTCCTGGACTCCCATTCTAACACTGGCAGGCCCACAAACACAGACTGTATATGCATATGCAAAAGACTGTTTGTCTTTTTTCCCCCCGCGACATGGAACTTGAATTACTGACAAGCACATAGTTGATTCTGTCCTCAGATATGACGTGTAAATACAGGGCTGCCTTGTATGGTGGACTATAGTGCTGCTCACTGTTATGGATTGAATTGTATCCCTCCCAAAATTCATATGTTGAAGTCCTAACCCCTAGTACCTCAGAATGTGACTTTATTTGGTAATAGGGTCGTTACAGATACAATAAAGATGAGGTCATACTGGAGTAGCAGGGTCCCTAATTCCATATGACTGATGTTCTGATGAAGAGAATGCCATGTGAAGAAATAGACACACACACACACACACACACACACACACACACACACACACCACTATGTGAAGATTGGAGTTATGTTGCCACAAGCCAGGGAACTACCAGAAGCCAGGAGAGAGACCTGGAATAGATCCTTCCCTAGCACCTTCAGAGGGAGCCTGGCCCTGCTGATCCTTGATCTTGGACTTCTGGTCTCCAGAACTGTGAGGCAATGTATTTCTGTTGTTTAAGCCACTCAGTTTGTGGTCCTTTGTTATGGCAGCCCTAGGACACTAATGCGCTTACCATCACCCAGGAGCTCGGAGGCCTTCTGACCTTGGGAGAACTCTTTGTCCTCCTCACACCTCTGCTTTATACAGAAAGGCCAACCGGAGTCGTGCCTATCATATAGATGGGGAGACTATGTCCCAGAGAGATGAAATGATTCATTTGAAATTGCTTTCTTACAAAATTCTTTAAAAGAACGAAGCCAAGAAAAGTTAACTCTGGCAACATGCTCATTGTGTGCCAACTGCTAGCCTCACATCCAGTGCTCCTGACCACCTTAAGGTTTGGCCTTGGGATGTCCTGTCCTTGGAGGTGGAGTGGCCACGAATGACTAGCAGATCACAGGGTGTTGAAGGGTAACCTGAGCCAAGGCTAACTAGAATCTTGAAGGATCCATTTATGTAAAACCTGCCAATAGAGAAGGGTGTGTACACCTAAAGTATTTATTTTCATGCCATGAAATGCCAAAGAATGCTTTGATTTTTTTTTTAAAGAAGTATTTTTCATCCTGAAGGTGGAACTCCCTGGGTTCCCAAATTCTTGTGCAAATATCTGGACAGAATCACATTTTAAGCTCAGTCATGAGGGATTAAACTTGCAAGACTCTAAAAACAAGGTGCAAGGTACGGAGGACAGAGCAGGGCCCTGGACTCAACAGATGCATTTGGAGTTCCAGCTCTAGTCTCAGTAGGGGTGTGACCTCAGGCAAGATGCATTAATGCCTCTGGGGCTCACCTCTAACTGAGATGACCAACCACACCAAGTTCTAGATGGTTCCAACGGAATAATGTATATGGAAGTGCTTTATAAAGGGCAAAGTCACTAAACAGCACAAGCAGTTGGGTCTTAGGTGTGTTAGGAGGACACTTCAGAATTCTAAGGCAGCACTGCACCTGGGAGCATCCTGGTGCCGACCACTGAGTCCATATGGAGAAGGGGCCGGACGGCAGCCCCTCCTCAGCATCTCTGAGGTGAATTTCTCACTTGGAGAAGTGAACTATGGGAAGGATTTGGGGATAACCCAAACTGAAATTTTCTGCAAAAATGTAGTATGTGTGTTCATTTTCTGAGGAGAGAACCCATGGCTATAGGGATATATGACCACTCCAGTCTTTCTCCTAAAGGTTTCGTCCATCCTTCTTTAGTATGTGTGGGGAAAGGGGAGTCAGGTAGAATGGTAGGGAGGAAAGGAGCTGGGGCACCTTGAAAGAAGTGCAGACAACAAACCTGAGACCTGTATTCATGAAATCAAATCGAATCAATAATTCCCTTTCCCAGCCTTCCCCACCTTACTGAACACCCCACCATGTCCTTCTCTCCAGCAGGCTGCCTTTCTGTGACTCCTATTTCCCCTCAAGTCTTCACCTGTGTGTTTTGGGGAGGAAGGGGAGGTGATGCTAGAGTATGTAGTGTCATTTGCCTCATCCATACCCCCTCTCCTTACTGGAGCTGAGTGTTCTCTGTACACCCATAAGAGGCTCTGGTGTCCCAGTGGCACTGTGAGGGAGTCAGGCAAGTGCTGCTACTGCCCCATCCCACTCCCCCAGGAAGATGTGCGAGAAAGCACCTGAACACAAAGGGCTGATCCTGCTAAGCTTTGTGTGTTTGTGGGAGAGTTAGAAGGATGCAGGCTGGAGGTGGAGTGGGCAGTGGGAGGGAGGAAAGGAAGGAAGGTGAGAGGGCTGTGACTCACTCTGAAAGAACTGGGTTGTCTGACTTTATAAATTCTCAGGGGCTGGGAAAGCAAATACTAATAGAGAATGTTGAGTCCCTTCATGCAGCACAGCCAAATGTATTTAGCTTCTACTTGAATATTGCCAGCAAGTATTTTTCAGTTCTTATATTAAAACTCTTTTTTTAGGTCACCTTTAAAATTTCCTAGCTGTCCCTTTGAGGAGCTGCATTCAGTGATAATTTCTTAATTCAGCAAGACATATGACTGTTAATTGTACTGCCAATATGGATTTCTTCATTCCTTTTTTAGAGAAGTAGAGAGAAAAAGACAGGCACTCATTCTTCTAGGGCTATTTCATTGTCCTGTGTTTATAGCACTACTGTGTATACATGATCCTCTCTCTGGCAATCTGCCTCTAGGCTTACCTGTCCACCAACCATTCAACCAAGCCTCATGATGATATTTAACAGTAGCAGCAAAGCAATGGCTTAATAACAGCAACAAAAAGAGCAAGAAGAAAGTGTATTCCTCTTTGCTAGCTCCCCTGGCTGCACTACATCATAATTATTGCTTCATACTGCCACTACATTCCTTGAATCTGACTTTAGGTGACAGTACAGGAAGCAAATGATGCTTTTACTCTCATATGCCTTCATGTTAAAATCTATATAGAGTTTGTGAACTGACAATTATCAGGAACTAAAGAATATTTTATTATCTAAACTAGTTATCATTGTCATATTTAGTCTCACAATAGGAAAATTTCAATATCTCTCCTCCATAGAAGCTGTCTAGGAAACACAGCTCCACAGTTTGAGAAATTTTTATGCCATGGGTGTTCCTGGCTTCCTGCTATTTTCTCACTCCTGCTCCCCTCCACCCCCATCCTAATGAATATTCAGCCTGCATCCTTCAACCAGGATTTTGAATAGGATGCTTCCTGTTTTTCCTATTAAGATCAACTGTTGTCCTGGGCAAAGGGAATTGTTTGGTAAGAATTTGCAGCTGGAAATTCCTGTTTATTTTTTATTCTGACCCTGGTTCTGGGGACAACATATAGCCCATAGTTTCAAATAATGCCTTCTATATTCCAATGCTTTCTTAGCCCTGACTCTATATTGCAAATATACATATATTTAAACCTGCCTACCTCTTCTATCTCACTGTGAGCAATTCAAAGGCAAGGACTAGATCTTATTAATTTCTTTTTTCTCGTGCCCAACATAGTGCCCACAACAGAGCAGAAGCTCAATAAAATTTGTTGAGTGAATGAAAAGGCATAGTTATTATAAGTTCCAGAGAGAGGTGACCATAATCATCCATCATTGTCCGTAGGCCAGAAAAAGATAAAGAGACATGAAGATTCATTTGTACCTATCATGTGCACTTTTTGGCAAAGTGGTGATTACCTAGGCATGTTGTGGCATGACCCATTGTGTCCTGGAGTTGGGTTTTATTATTCCATCTTTTCCAACAGTGGATTTTTCCATGTTTCTCTCAAGTGCTTAGTAGCTGCTACAGGTTTACCTGGTTACAGGGGTTCCATGGATCATGGTGGTTGTTCCTTGTTCATTTTGTGCCCCAGAAGTCAATCACTGAGGATGTTTTATGAACACTTGGTGGTTACCTGGGTAGACTGGGATGTTCTGGAAGAATTAATTTACAGGCAGGTGATGGTTTTGTCACTTTACAGAGAATTCTGAGCAAAAGCATTTTTGGAAGTTTAATTCTACCAAAGCTGTTTACAAGTGTGTAGATATTTGCCATTTAAAGCATGTAGATTTTCGATCTGTGACTTGAGCTTCATGGGATTAGCCGTGAGGAAATGTTCGGGAACCCCTTCACAATTAAAAGGAGATCCATGAGATTCTTTCCTAAAGACCTTATGGATGATGGTTTGCATTTGCCATCTGAGGGAAGAGATATAAATATCTTGGTATTTCCTTCCTACTCATTTTTAAAGGCTGCAAATGTACTTTACAAACATTATTTCGTGAATCCTTAAACCAAGCTTGGGAAATAGTAGATACGCTTAACATTCACTGAAACCTTTCAATAGCTTCCTCTCTCCCCAGGGATAAATTCCTCCACAGCCGCCAGCCTCTGCCTCCACTCTCTGAGCTCCTTCTCAAGCACCAACCTCAGTGACACTAAACTTCCAGCCTCCCATGCACTCTCTTGAATTCAGCCCTTTGTGTCACTGTTCCTTCTTCCAGGAATACTCCTCCCACTGTTAGTCCTGCTTTAAGTCGAGAAACTTAAATGTCACCTCCTCGAGACAGCTTCCCGATTCCTGTGCCAGGTTAGGTCCCCCTGCTATTTGCTTCCTCACAGAGCAAGCTGCAAAGAGAAATTAAGAGCCCACAGTGCATACATTTTCAGAGTAAACACAACTTTTTTGGATATTTTAGATGAAAATAGGAGATATTTGAGCTCAGGGCTGTCCTCTTTGTGATAATCCATATCCTTCTATTTATGTCTTTGAATTGATGTCTTGTCAAAAGTTGCTGCCAGAATTGCATTTTAGAGGAGCCAGGAAGAGCTTGTCAAACATCCTGACTTGTAGTTTGGATGGTTTAGTTTTGTCAGATTACCTTGGCCATCCAGAGAAAAAGTAAATCATACCTCAATCCTAGACTTCTTCCTCTGGATAGTTTAACATATTAGTAGTAGTTTGACCATAATTCAAATTCCATTATTAGGAATGTCCAAAGACTATAAGACTTTTCTGATTATATTAGAACATTCTTTTACTTAATGTTACTTAAAATATGTAACTAGTATGCAGAGGCTTAGAAGCCCTTTGATTATATAAGCCGCTTTGTGGTAGTATTATTTTAATCACGTTAGGTATTTGTTATTCTTAATAATATGCAGAGCAGCAGAAGGGTCAAGAGAGCAGATTCTGAAGAAGACCATGCCACTGTGATACATCAGTTAGTGTCTCTGTGGCTCAGTGCCACATCTATGCAATGGAAATGACAGTGGTACTTACCTCAGAGGATTACTTTGGGGGTTAAATGAAATAATGTATATAAGGAGTTCAGGACTATATACAGAACAAGGTAAGCTCTTGATAAGTGCTACTTATTTTATTATAATATATGTACTAGCAATTGCCCCTTTACATTTCCTGATGAGGGAGTTTAGCCATTTCCTTTCTCAAACTGACCACCTGTAGATGCCACAAAAGTTACAGAAGTTATGGCACAGTGGGTTCTAGACTTGGATCTAGTTTTCCCTTCTTGTGGTGCTAGGAAGCTGACCTATACTCTCTCATGTCATAAGTCGTATGAGCTCCCTGAGGGTAAGAAGTACAACTTCATTTTGAGCCCCTGCAGCCCACAGCTCACTGTGGTACAAGACTGTCTCTGCCATTTGCCTCCAAGATGGCGTCTTCATTCTGTTCTCTCATTAGTATTTGAATGGCCAGCTCTCTCCCCATTGGGCCATGACCCGATTCATCTAATATCCTTGGGCCAACTGTGTCTTGCCCACGGGTAATCAATGAAAGTTTGTTGGAGGGGCATGCAGATGACAAACATTCCTTTCCAAAGTGAATAAATGAGAAAATAATTGCCTTCTTTTAATCTCAATTTAATTTTCTTCATTTTACCACCTTGATGAAAAGTCTGAGGAGAATTGACCATAATTTTCTTAACTAACTAACCAACCAACCAACCAACCAACAAATCCCTCAGGATCTGAACAGGTATCCAGCTCTTATTTCAAGGGATAGCTTAAGTCCTGTGATCATTATTTTATTGTGGAGTTATTGGCTAGCAAATATAGCAACCTGGTATTCGAGGTAGGTCTACCAAACAAATTATGAAAGGAAAGATGTTTTAAAAGTTCTATTAGGATTTCTCAGATAGATTTTATTGGACATCTTTGGTTTTCATTGATTAGAGCATGGTAGACACATTTTTAACCATTCTCCTGCATGTAAAGGTGAAAGAAAAACCCCCTCACTGATACACGTGGGTTTTATTATTTTCTATCCCTTCCTCAATAACACACATCCTGTAAAAAACAAACAGACAAGATCAGCATCTTTTTTTTTTTTTTTGCCACTTGCCCATCAAAAATGGCTTCTGATTCTGAATGGATAACTGTTTTGAAGCTCTTCCTAGGCCCAAGTCTGAAGGCTCTATGCCCCTTCCCATCATCTGTCTCTCACAAGTTATTGTGGTACCACAGACGGACGTTGCTCTGGGAGTAATGGATTCTAATTCTCCTCTGTTATGTATTATTTGGTGAAAAGAATGAAGGAGGAAGCAAAGTTGGTCATCTACTCCTTCCACAGCAGCCTGACTCCTACAATTCCAGGTCTCAGTTTCCCATCTGTCTGTTGGACAACTTACACTTCACTGGATGAAACTTAAGCACACTTAAAGCTGTACTATTTTTTCATCTACCTGCAAGAAAACCTGAAGGAGGTCTCAGGGTTTGTAATATTCCATGGGCAAGGGAATTCTATTCCTTAAAAATGCCATTCTGAAAGGACTATTAAAATCCATCCCATAGAAATACTTGACTTCGATACCATTATCTATTTAGATGGCAAAGTTGTGGGTATTATGATTTACAATATGATAGCTGCTTCCTTTGCTCTACTCTGAGTTTGTTTATTAATCCTGGAAACCGTCACAATCAAGTTAATAGGAAGAAGGAGATCTCTGAACTCAGTGTACTTGGCAGTTCCTGAAAACAGCCCGGAGTTAGTAACTGTAATTGTACCCCCGGGTACAATCCCTGCAAACAGGAGTGGTGAGAACCCTTCTGGAATGCCCTCCTCTTTCATTTAGTTCTTTATGTTCAAGTCACTTCCATAGGACCATGTCCTTTTAAGATGGGTCATTGTAAGAACATTTCTATTATAGCATGTTTGGGGGCAGAATGTTTTATGAATATATAAAGATGCAATTAATTTGTTCCTAGCCTACGTATGTTATATTTGCCATGCACGAGTGCTTAACTGAGAGTTAGAGGATTCTGATAATTTAAGGAGCATCCATAATGTTTAAACAGAAGATTTGAGCCAACTGGCACCTAAATCACTTCTTTAGAAACTGCTTCACCCATTAAAGTACGTCTGATTTTGTTTACTGGGGATATCAAATGGCTAATTAAAATAGTTAATGCAAATGGAGTTTTCACAATTAGCCATTGGTAAAATGAGGATTTGAAGATTTTTCTGCCTTGCAGAGCTGGTATAATGGTTAAAGGAGGTAATCTGTGTAAAGAATTTTGAAGAGTGCCTGGCATACAAATGGTTCTCAAAAAATGGTGGGTGGTATTATTGTCTTCATTAATCAATGAGCTTAAATCTATGATCAGTGTTAGATATATTTAGTAGTCAATAAAAACTTAGGTCTCAGGAAGTTCAACTGTCCACTATACTCTAATGTTTGTACAGAATCTGCAAAAATACCTGTCTTCCACTCTTTTCTCTCCTGACTCCTCAATTTAAGGAAACCATTTGGTTTAAATATCTAACAGGGACCCATCAGCAAGATCTAAAGTCAGGGTTTTCTGTCATTATGGAAGCAGTTTCTACTGGCCATTTTTGTTCCCCCCCAAAATCATGTGTTTTATAACCATTTAAGAATATGCAATGAAACTTAGAGAATTACTAGGAGAAAAGCGAGGATGGTAAAAAAGCATGTTGTTGGTAAAATACGTGAAAATACAAATATATATATATGAAAATGGAAAATGTCTAGAGTATTGGCACTGGGAGACTTCAGGAAACTGGAGAAAGCCCATTTCCTGACCAATGGTTCTGAAGAAGGAGCCAGGCCATTCCTCACACAGCCTTGACCTGTGTCCCAGACTTGCCTTCCCTCCCTCCATCCTGGTGGGTCAGGCAACAGGGGCGTTTGCTTTAATCCTACAGTTTCAGCTCAGTCTAAGCCCTTCCTGTGACCCTCACTTCTGACCTGGATGTGATCACACCACAAATGTCTGTCAGCACCCATAACACTCCAGTCCTTGTTTGATCAAGGGCAAATCTCTCCATAGTTTCCTTCACGGTAAAGCTTCTTTGTTACTCATCTTTATAATCTTGTGCTCAAAACAGTGTCTTGTATTTAGGAGGTGCTCAAAAATGTATTAAATGAATGAATAATATAAAAGTTAAGTTACATTAAGCAGTTGTAGTGTAAGTGACATTAAGCTTTTGATTGCTGAGACATCCATCTCAAAGGCATTCATCCTGAATAGACATCTTGCTAGTTGTACGACACAGCTGCTAGCAAAACAACTAGATAAGAAACCAGGCTGGGCCCACCCATGAAGTTCCCCTTTTAGGAAGCCCTGGGCAACCCAGATAACCACCTGCTTGAGTGACCCCACTTCTCTCTTTCTGCACCCTAATTCCAGCTCTTATGCTTTAAATTCACCAATAAAGAGTGAACTCTTGAAATCCTAGACACCCCACCCCCAAACTCTAATAAAGGCAGAGCCCCAGGATCCACACTCCTTCCCATCCATGACCTTGCTGTGTGGCCCTTGGACACTCTGTGTACCCTCCAGAACCTGTGAGTAATAAATCTTGTTCTTCAAAGTTCCCTTATGGTTGTTGCTGAGGTGCATCCTGCAATCATAATAAGAACCACAAGAGCCGGGCCAGTCACAGCATTGGCTGCGAAAGGGGAAATGTCTGTGGGGGCTCGCCACAAGTAGTGTGGCCCCAGGTGTCTCAGACATTTGTAACTGGATAGCGTCACCATCAATAGGCTGAGACCCACACAACAATTGTATAAAATGTTAGCTCAGCACCTGATATAAATTAGATACTCAAAAAAGGTAGCTATGATTATGACGATGTCATGTTTTATTGCCATGCATGACATATCTCAACTAGTATCTGGAATGCTAATTTAGGTGGAAAAGTTCAGCCTTATGCACCAAATTTTTAAGTTATCAAACAATGAAAGCCTAACTATATAGTTGGATTCCTCTTGTATGTTAAACTCTCCAGAATATGCTCCAGAATGTATTTCTTTTACAAAATAAATTTTATTTTTCCTATTATAAAAATGTTAGGTGTTAATTATAGTAATTTTTGAAATACAGAAAAAAATTATGCCTAGCTCTATTATCCAGAGATAACCATATCGATATATAAATATTGTTTCAGCCTCTGTTTCTATGAGTCTTTCTTTAAAACATAGGTGTGATTCATTCCTTTATTCATTTAAAAAATATTTATAAAAGGCTTACTATGTGCCCGGACTGTGTTTGCATTATGTATACTGTGATTATATAGAAAATACAATTTTGTATCCAATTTTTTAGTTAGTAGAATAATAAACATTTGTGAATATTATTAAAAACCTTTTGTAAATATACTCATGCTATATTTAATCATGCTAAATTTAATCATGCTATATCTTGTTGGACATTTAGGTTCTTGTCAATATCATAATACAGCAATAACATTTTGAAGTTTTATGATGCTTTGCTTAGGAAAGATTCCCAGGTATGGATTTACTGAGAGGAAAGTTATGAACAGTCTAAGACTTTTGATACATTTACCAACTTGCTTTCCAAAATGGGGTACGAATTAACTGAATGGAGAATCCATTGACATGTAGAAATATATGAAACATATAGAGAAATACAGAGAAAATATATTTTCTATATATAGAATGTAGAAAAATAGAGTAAAAGGAAAAATATACTTCAGTATAAAGGCTTGAGTGAAAAACAATGAGGAGGTGGCATTCAACCCAACCTAGTTTCTCAAATACTTGAAATTCATTTGGAGCTGCCTGCTTGTCTGGAGGTCGTGACCACAATCAGAGAGAGAAGGAGGAGGCTGGTTGAGGCGCCTTGTTCCTAATCCAGTGTCTCCTAAAAGCACAGAACCTTGGTAATTTAAGCAAGATGTCTTTTTGGTATGCCTAGAAGTGCCTTAAACCATGACAGAGGGAGGACAAATATAGCCGATTGTATGCACACAAGAGTTTCATGTAACAAGTAAAGCCGAGATTTCTTTAAAGGCTTAAAATGTCTTTCATGTTAAGTATATTTATTTATTTTTAGATAGGAGGAGCTCCAGGAAGAAGCAAGCAGTGTACTATCATCTTGTATTGTCTTGTCTTGAAGGAAATTAGCCAGAAATTTGATTCATTTTTAGCCATGACATTCCAGGAAGACTTGAAGCTGACCATAGGAAACTAATACTTTCTGAAAGTAATTTTAGCCCAAAGAGACACAGACTTCTGAGTCAGAAGATGCAGCCATTGCATGCACATTTCAATTCAATCACATTACATTCTCTTTCCTTTCTCTCGCTCATATCTGATATGTGATAAACACATTCAGAAAATTTAGGTGACTTCTGTGATATTTCAAGATTTTCCTTACAAGGGATAACTGAGTATAATGCTCAGAAATTTGGCTGTAAGTAAAAAGTTAGAGTATTTCCCTGTCTAGTTCTTGGAGCCATTTCCCAAGGCAGTCTCAGAAAGGCTGAGTGTATAGCTAATTCTTGTAAATGCAAAATTTATCATCTCTTCACTGGTTACAAGTGTTATACACATGAGGTCATGATTTCAATCGCCGCGTGACACAGTTAATGGTATTCTGTTTCATGACCAGACTGCTTCACCCTCCATTGAATTGGTGTGTGCAAGGAGAGTGAGGGGAGGTAGACCCTGGGAAGGAAGAAGCATGGAGGCAGAAGCTGCCTTTTTTGATCCACTAGTATGTGCCATTCGTTTTACAAGGAAGACCAGATAAAAGAGAATGGTAGATCACTCACTACAGATTCATGACCAGTATGGGAGGAAAGAACTACATTAACAGTGGAGCAGTAGTATATTTACATGTATGAAGGACAGTTCATTTCAAATTATGATATATAAAAACACTATATACAAATAAAGACATTATCATTAACCACTATCAACTTATGTCTCTTGTTTCTTATCTAGCTCATTCACTCATTCATTCAATAAATATTTATGAAGAGCCCATCATGTGCCAAAGTTCATACATGAAAGGTTAATTCCTTTTATCTAGAGAGAGCTATGGGACACAACCTTCAGCAAATCAAAAAACCAACCTAAACCCTGGTAGATCATCTGAACTAGAAGTGACTTGGGTTTGTCAATATATAGGTCTCTTGCTCAGGGAAGCAACTACATTGGTATACTAGCAATCTATACAAGGTAATTGATCCCTTGGGAATAGTTAAGGCCAACTAACATCAGATAGAGTGAAAAGAAAAGAAGGCTGAATATGGGAACTTAGAGAACCTAACATTCCAGGGACATGGGAGAAGCCACTGGAGATGATTTAGAAGGAATGAAGGAAAGGTAACCTTATTTTCAAATCAAACCAAGATTTTGCCATATCAGAAATGGAGGGAGGAGTTCCTCCTGTGAAAGGGCAGTTTGACCAAATCAGAGATTCAACTTTCTCAGGGGACTCTGTCTCTAGAAATCAATATCTCTCTTCTGCTGTCTTAGGGAGAGTTTTCTCCTCCCATAGAGCTTTGGTTCAAATGTGGACATCTGGCACATTAGTTTCCATAGCATGACTGAGTCAAGACTACTATATTTCCACACGACATTTCTAATTTCAAGGGCAACTTCTCTTAACCTCTCCCTCCACCTATGGTAATAAACATGGCGGGTCATGTTCACTAGAGCCATCTGAGTAAAATGCAATCACAAGTACACAGAATGAAATAAATGTTATAACCTGGTGTGGCATGCTAAACTCTATCATATACACAAGGAAAGGATTTCTTTTGGAAAATAAGTTTATTTTTTCTGTTGCGAGGGTAAAACACGCTCATTACAACAAAGTTCAGGCAAATTTCAGAATTTCAGGACAAAGGTGACATTCGAAACACACACACTTGGCTCTTTTTCTCTCCCAAGTTCTCAGTGAAGTGAGGAAACAATGTAATTGTAAAAATTCTGTAGATTACTGAAGACTGGAGAAGGGACCTACCCTGTTGGAGAAAATTCTCCATTGGTTTCTTGCATTTCTGTTCACCATATGAGCAGAGGCACTGACTGCATCCGTTCTGAACCATCTTTTTCAGGATGTTTGCAGAGCAAACAGTCCTGGAAGATAGAGATAATGTCTCCCTACAGAACAAAGGACAGGCAAGATTTTGCCCATTATAAAAGATTTGGATTCACTAAGCCCAGGGTTCGTCTCCTGTAACTCCTGTGAAGGAGACATCTGGCCCTCTTCATATCACTCTGGGATTTGAGACTTGGAAAATCAGTGCAAGAAAATGCTAATGCTCTAGCTACTGCTATTGCTGTAATAAAGTTCTTTGACCCAGGAGTCTCATGTCTTCTGTCAAAATTCATGAAACTGCTAGAGGTTAACTTGTTACCTTGCAAGGAGAGTAAAATCTTAGACCCTTTATAGTTCTTGACAGTTTTGTTGACACGGATGAGATGCAGAGACATGGCTTTCTGAAAGAAGAAGGATGAGGGCCTCCAGGGCTAATGAATAGTATTTGAGGGAAGTCCAGGGGAATCAGAAGTGAACATATTTACCATAATTTTTTTTTACTAATGCCAATTTCCAACCTGCTTTCAGTTTATTTAGTTGTTTCTGTTCTAGATTCTTGAGTGGAATTCATAGTTAGTCATTTTCAGTATTTTTAAATAATAAAAGCATTAAGACAATGAGTATATCTTCCCCCAAATCCAAAGAGCAGCATCTGCCCCACTGGGAATGGCCATGGAAGTTTCCACAGCTGACCCAACAGGGAGGATGGAAGGAAAATGGCTAGAGTTTAATAGCTAGATGTTGCCTGAGAAGAGGTCTCCCTACACTCTGCTGGCTCATGAGGGAGCATCAGAACCCCAGAAAAGTTTAAGGGATTCCAGACAGAAGGGGCAATTGCTTGACTCACCAGGAGTTAGCTGGGGACTCCAGAAGCCTTGTAGAGAAGTTCCATGTGCATGTGTGTGCAATGTCTGGGCAATGTTTGGAGGTGTGGTGAGTAGGTGAGTGGGCCTGAGAGCAGCCCCTCAGCATGATGTGTGGCAGATGAGGGTCCCCTGTCTGCCAAGATGTGGTTGAGCATGGAAGTCCCAGTGGAGTCCAGTTGAAGAGAACACAGAGTAGATGGAACAGGAGACCAGAAGCTGTGGTGGGACCACAGACAGCAGCAGCATATGCCATGGCATGATGATGCTTATGAGCAGGTGCATCCACATACACTGCAGTGGAAACCAAGGTGCCAGGACAGCAGATAGGACTCGGGGAAACTCAGATCCCTCCTGGGGAAGAAAGAAGAAGTGGAAGGAGGACAATTTTTAATATTCACTTGCCTGAGTTTAAATCTTGATTGACCCTATTTTAAACCAAAGCGGCAGAGATATACTGAGTTGAAATGGGGCTAATGAGCTAAATTAGGTTCCATTACAGGCTAGGAGATAAAGTTACGTGTTTAAACACCTGAGGCATAAGTTTTAAACCTGCTGTATCATAAACACATTCTGAATTCCGTCTCCTCCTGCCTGTTTTAGGACATTCTTTTGCCTCCTTTCTCTCTGGTACCTTCAATCTCTGTCTACTGGCTGCTCTGGGTTAGCCCTGCTTCTACGATTCATTACCCTGCTCACCAAAAAAAAAATCCTTTCCTTGACTTCTCATGCCCCTTCAGCTATATCTGCATCTCTTATCTCTCCTACCTAAATTTCCTATAAACATTCCCACTTATCTTTACTTATTCAATTCCTGTTCATTCCTCAATTCCTCTCTTTTGGCATCAGTCACCATTATTCTACTGTCATTGAGCTTATAAAGTTCACAAAAAATAATTGCTTCTTTTCAGTTCCCCCCTTCTCCAATCTCTCTGTGATACTTGTCGGTGTTGATCAAGCTCTCATCTCCTTCTTGAAACTCCTTCCTTTTAAATTCTTTTTTATTCTACTTTATCTGAAGTTACAATTTTCCTGATTCTAACTTTCTGCAGGCCTGGTTAATTTATTCCAGACACTGAGGCCCCCTTTGTGCATTTACTTATTCAAGTTGGATGTTAGATTGAATTGTGCTTGTTTATTTTTAAAGGTAAGGAAACAAATTACTGTGGCGAAACCTAGTTCGTGGCCCAGGTGCACTGTCACCAAAATAAAGAGCTGGGGTCTGGAAGTCTTTCTGTGCAGAGTGGGAAAGGACTAAATCACCCAGCGATTTGTGCTATTTGGCAGACACAATCTGATGTATGTTGCATACATTTGCATAAATTAGTCTCCTTTTCTTTCTTCCTACTTAACTCTCTCAAAAGGAAGACCTCCTAGCCTTTGGGAAGATTGGAGCCAGAAGGCTGAGCTGTGGTGACCATCTGACATGGGGGAGTGTTGGCCTGTAATTAACCATGGTAATGACTGTCGGGGAATGTACTGGACTATTGACACGGAGAAGGCTAGACCTTTGTTTGCTCCACAGAGAGGACATATTTGGGATCCTCACTCACTTTTGCAGGGATGGCACATATTTGGGGATGCTGAACACTCAATCCACTGTAGACTTCTGATCTGGAGAGGACATTAGATATAATGTTATTTCTGTTTGCTATTTGTTTTTGTTTTTAACTACATTTTATATAGTCAAATAGAAACAAATGCATGTGCTCCCTGAAATGACTTCAGATGATGTTTTCTTGAAATATTGCTGGTGATGCTTGAGGATACCATATGGAAATATGGCTTATCAAAGGCAACCACATGAGGTTAGGGGACCAAAGCCCTCCAAGGCATGTTTCCTTGGTGAACCCAAATACTTGTTTCTGTCCATCTCTGAGTAGTTTGAAATGAGACATTCTCTCCAGGCTCTCTTGAGGTTTGTGCAAATGGCCTTAAACTCAAGTGTAGTGTTTCCTTTTGATAGAGAAAGACCACGTACCTGTTGAAGAATAAAGTACTGAGAGAAGGATTTAGATTGTGGAGGATCCAAATGGTCTCAGAATTGCTATCTCTTGTTTACCATTTTCTCCATCTTTTTCAGTTTTGTTATAAGTAGTTGGTGATAATACCAGTTAGTTATCACCACATAACAAACTACACAGAGTCTCATTCATTGACTTAGAGCAAGAAGTATTCATCATTACTCATGAGGTTAGGGGCCAGTTGGCCAGTTCTGTTGATCTGCACTGGGCTTGCTCATATATCTGTGGTCAGTGGGGAGGGTGGCTGGGGCTCAGTTGGTTAGGATGGCTTCAGTGACATGCATGGCTGTCTGCTGGCTGTGATCTGGGGCAACAAGGTGATGGAACCACTTGTTTCTCATTACCAGGCGGGCTAGCCCAGGCTTGTTTTCACTGTGGCTGTACGGGATTCCAAGAATGAGAGCAGAAGTGAAGCTCAGGACTGGCCTAACACCATTTCCACCTCATTCTATTGATCAAAGCAAATCACAAGGCCAGCCCAGACACTGCTGGCCTCCACTTCTTGAGGGGAGGAGTCACAAAGTCACATTGCAAAGGGAAGAGGGGGGTGACACAGGGAGAGGAGAAGAAATTAAGAAAAATTTTGTAATTCCTGTACCACAGGAATATTTCTAAGAGCTTATTATTTTAGAAAACTTTGCAAACAGACTTACCAAGCACTGTGTACCAAAGATATGCTGAGCATTCTGATTCATTACAAGAATCTGGTAACACAGGAATAATACAAAATCTTCACTGTGTTTCAGAAGAGTATTGCACAAATCTGACTTTGGTGTTAAACCAAAAGTTCTTTCAGGAAGGAAGTGAACATCACAGGGAACTTTCTGAAAATAAGTATTGATCAAAGTTCCTTTACTTTAAATAACTTCTCCTTTATACAGATTAAACTTCAGTAGTTTTTCACATAAACGTGGCCTGCTACCTGGAAGGTAACCTAGAGGTTATCTAATCTCGTGGTTTTCAAACCAGCTCAGTTCTGTGAGCACTGAGGTTTGCACGGAGGTGTCCCAGAGACCCCTCCTGCTGGGGGAGGTGCAGGAGGGATAGAGGACAGAGTTGGGATAAGAAGCCATTGGGAAGGTCTGAGTCAAAGCTCTAGGCCCTCCACGTGAATCCAATTGAACCAGAGCAGCACTGCCTTTTCCTATTTTGTATTGGACCTTGATATACAGTTTCATTAAAAGTAAGAGTTTCCATAGCTTTTACAAAGCTTGGAACTCAACAACAAAACAATCAAATAACCCAATTAAAATATAGGCAAATGACTTGAATAGACATTTCTCCCAAGAAGATATACAAATTGCCAAAAAGCACATGAAAAGATGCTCAACATCACTAATCATTAGGGAAATGCAAATCAAAACCACAATGAGCTACCACTTCACATCCATTAGAATGCTATTATATAAAAAAACAAACAAACAGGAAATAACAAGTGTTGGCAAGGATGTGGAGAAACTGGAACCCTTGTGCACTGTTGCTGGGAATGTAAAATGATGCAGTCGCTATGGAAAACAATATGGTATTTTCTCAAAAAGTTAAAAATAGAATTTCTATGTGATCCAGCAGTTCCGCTTCTGGGTACATAATCAAAAGAATTGAAAGCAGGGACTTGAGGAGATATTTGCATACTGTGGGGAATTGGAATTTGTTACCCCAAAATGTGAAGATTATTTGACATAAAGATTTTGGGCTGGAGACTGCAGACAGGAAAAAAACCCTGAAAAACAGGTACAAGTTACCCTTGTAAGAGACATTTACATTTTTAAGGGAAATCTCCATTTGTAAAGGTATCTCCTTTTCTTTACCAGGAAGAGGGGGAGGTGACTTTATCTCTAGGGATCTTGTCCAGGTGGAAGGCGAAAACTTAAATCTGTATACTCTCGTTTACTGTGCTTTTCTTGTAATCCCTCATGTCTGACACTCCCAACCCCCACCCCCCAAAATCCTCATTTGTCTATCTAAGAGGAGAACCTCTGCCATTCTGGTGAGAGATACTCATTTTCCCCAGGTCTGTCCCATGTATACACGTTATAAAGATTTGTTTGATTTTTCTCCTGCTATTCGGCCTCATGTCAGTTTAATTTGTAGCCCAGCCAGAAAGGACCCAGAGTGGGTAGAGAATGCTCTTTCTCCCCTTCAATACCCATGTTCACAACAGCATTATTCACAATAGCCAAGAGGTGGAAGCAAGCCAAAGTGTCCATCGATGGTTGAACGGATAAATAAAATGTGGTAAAATCACACAATGGAATACTATTCAGCCTTAAAAAGGAACACAGTTCTGACACATGCTAAACATGGCTGAACTTTGAAGATACCATGCTAAGTGAAATAAGCCAGTCACAAAAGGACAAATATTATATGATCCAACTTATATGAGGTACCTAGAGTAGTCAAATTCACAGAGACAGAAAGTAGAATGGTGGTTTCCAGGGGCTGCAAGAAGGAGCGGAAAGGGCAGTTAATGTTTAGTGGGTCAAAAATTTCAGTGTGGGGAGATGAAAAAAATTCTGGAGATGGTTAGCAGTGATGGTTGCATAACAATGTGAATATACTTAACTTTATTGGACCATATACTTAAAAATGGTTAAGATGGTAAATTTTATGTTATGCATAATTTACTATAATTTAAAAAAGGTTGGAAAACCACTGATCAAATCCAAACCCCTCAATTTACATTTGAGAAATACAGACTTTGCTCTTTTCACCCAGCAATACAACTTGTAGATCTTTCCACATCAGTACAGTCAGTCTGCCTAGGACAGTTTTAAAAACTGCTTGCTGTTCCACAATATGGATGTACCACAATTTATTTAACCAGTTCCCTGATGATAAGCACCGAGGTGGTTCAATTTTTGTCATTGTATCTATCCTTTTATTCTGTCTTCCTTTCTGGACTGTGAGCACCCTCTTAGGGCACAGACTGTATCCCATTCATTGTTATCTCTTCAGAACCCACACAGTGCTCCAACCTTAATACTTTTACTTATTGGGGAAATGAATAAATATAGGCAGTATGTGGATTCTGATTCACTTTGAATGCACTCTCTGACCTTAGGTGAGTCCTGTCCCCTTTCCAGGCTACAGATATGAGTAGATAAAATGAGATGGGGCCTCTAGCTCTGAAATCCCATGATTCTTAGCATTAAATTCACCCAGGATCTGATCTGCTTTTCAGCCTTGGGAACAGAGACAGGGAAAAGTCCCTCTCCTGCTGTTGAATAGAGCCTCCCCTTACCTGGACCACCACTGAGAGCTCAGCCTGGGAGTGGAGACATGTGGTGTCAATGCTTTAATGTCCCCAGGGCCATGTGAGGTGACTTTGCACTGGGATGAAAATCCTTCTGTCAGGGCCATTTGCCTGGGCTACAGTGACTGACATAGAGCAGTTTCACACAGTCTAACTGCTATTTGCATAAAATGTCCCCATAATGCAGGGCATTGTGCCTTTTCTGCAAAGAAAAAAACTGCATTAACAAAAGGCCTCACAATGATGGGAAAATGGATGTTAACATTTCTGCCTGACTGATAATCTCTGATGTTACCCTTGGGAAGCCCAGCTTTCAAAATGATTTATTTGTCAGGGTTTGGAGGATTTTTTTACTCCTATAATGGGTTATCTGCCGAATGCAGCAATGGGCAGTGGAGGGAGGCTCAGGGCTGGAAGCAAACTGAGGAGAGTTTTATGTTTTCCGGGGATTTTATTTGTTTTTGATTTCTGAGGTGAAATTTTCATTTCAAACAAAGAAAGAACAGAAAGGGACAAAGAAGCAGTGGGCTGTTTTTGTTTGTTTTGTTTTTCTTTACATGTCCTTTTTTTCAGTGCCAAACTCTGAAATTGAATGTTCACCCTCGGGGTGAAGTCGACAGTGGGGTTTTTCTGCTTTTCCTGTGATATCTTCAGTTTTATATTTCTTTGGTGTACAGAAACCTTGTAGAGACATTATTAGAGAATTCACTAGAAGAGATTTTGCCAAGGGGCCAGAGCAAATCCATTTTGTAGCACACTGCAGTCTTTGTGAGTGGGAGAGTGGCCAAAAGGCCAGAGCTCCAGGCCTCCTTTCTGAGGGAGGACACAGGAGACTATCTGTGTTAGTTGTCTGCTTTCCTTTTGCTCTTGCATTTGAAAATCACCTAACCTTGGTTAAGGCCCCTGGGTGCTTCTCATAATGTCCACACATGTAGAATAGCTTTCTTTCCATTTGCTCCTCAAAATCCCCTATCATTCTGAGAAAAAGATCAAACTTAATGCCTGGAATTTGAATTCAGGTTCAAATCAATACTTTTTAGCCATACTGCTAACTTGCAGTTGTAGGGGAGGAAGACTATTCTCTACCCACTCTGGGTACTTTCTGGCTGGGCTACAAATTAAATTGACGTGAGACTGAATAGCAGAAGAAAATCAAACACAGCTTTATAACATGTATACGTGGGAGAGACCCAGGTAAAGCTGGGTAACTCGGCAAAACGGCGGAGGTTCTCCTCTTAAATAGCATATTCAGATAAAGGCAAAGGAGTGTGTTGGGGGTGGGAGGAGTCAGTTATGGGAGATTACCAGAAAAGCACAGTAAACAAGAGTAAGGTTATTATGCAGATTTAAGGCCTTGCCTTCCACACTGACAAGTTTCTAGAGATGAAGTTGTCTGCCCCTCTTCCCAGTACAGAGAAGGAGATACCTTTACAAATGGAGATTTCCCTTACAAATGTAAATGTTTGGTAAACAGAACTTTGATAAGAATGGGCTTAGCAAAGACCCTCCCAGTCTATCGATACCCAGAGTTATCTATGGTGATGGCCTGTCCTGGGGACAGGGGTTCTATCTTAAATTCTTTTAAGCAGTTAGTGGAGGGGGGTGGAGTCAAAGTATTTTTCAGAGAAAATAATCAAGGTAAAGAGACGTATTTTGAGGTGGCCAATTCTGACCCCACACATGGTCTATCCTGGGTCTTGGAGTTCTATGGAGTTCCAGCTGTGTATATGGAGGTCCACTTACTCCTCAACAGATATGTACTTATGCCTGGCGTTGAAATAGGTGCTCTGGCGTAGAGCACATGGTTTCTTCTCTCACTGGGTTTACAATGTAAGAGGAATAAGAAAAATTAACAATATAAGATATATCATCAGGCTGCTTTTGATTTAAGTACCAAGGGAGTGGGAGAAATAGTAATATGTGCTAAGTGTGATATCCAAGAACATCTGTGTCAAGGGGAATCAAAGCTTTATGGTTATGTCAGTAGAATATTCTTCTATCTTTAACCTCAAGGACATGATGTCACCTGGTAGACAGCTCAGAATTTAGATTTCAGTGACTCCACTGACAACACTTCCTGACCTTGAACTTGTCCCACACATGGAAGGTTTGATTCCAGTGGGAAATAATAATGACTAAGATGACCTCCATCAGAGGGATATAGTATCTAATTCATTAATTAAAGGAAAATTCTTCAGGGAGCCTTACACATTCCTCGTGATAGCAATTGCTGCAGTCTCTCTTCTGATTTACCATGAAACAGTATTTGGGGATGAGGCTTTGGCACAGAAAATGCAATTAGAATCTCTCTTGTAAGAAGTGTAATTACTGGGGGCTTTAAATTGACGGTGGCTGACAAGATTTCTACCAGCACATTAGAAAATCAATGGCAAACACACTTTTCAACATCAGAGTGGTGGGATGGCTTCCACTTAATTGACAACCAAGGAGAAATGTGTGACTACTTGTGGTTTACCTAATATGGGCTTATATATTTCTTTATAGGCTAACAACATAGTTTCTAACCTCCTCTGCCTTCTTCCACCAACTTTCGTCAGAGGAGATTAAATTTTATTTTATTCATTTTGATGGAGAATTCAAATGTATCACTTTGAGGTCTAATAAAAGAACCCTACTCTAGAGTAGATCAATGAAAGATGAAGTTCATAAAATCGTTCCCCTATAATGGTTAAGCCCCTCTGCTGAATTAGAGAGGGATGTGCTTTTAAAGTTTCTCCCTGCACACTTAAAAAATAATAGAGGGATCAGTGATCATTGTGTGTGTGTGTGTGTGTGTGTGTGTGTGGTGGGGGTGGGCACATAACATATCAGCAGTTTTCCTAAATAAAAATGAGAATTTAAAATTGGCCTTATGATTTTTTTAACAGTATTTCCTAGTCACCCAGTGGTTCCTAGATATAAAACTCATTATACTAGTGTAGGGTAGACGTATCCTCTACCCACTCTGGGTCCTTCTGGCTGGGGTACAAATTAAATTGAGATGAGACAGAATAACAGTAGAAAATCAAACAAAGCTTTATAATCTGTATACATGGGAGAGACCCAGGAAACTGAGTAACTCAACAAAATGGCAGACGCTCTCGACTTAAATACCCTCTTCAGCTAAAGACAAAGGAGGACACTGGGGGGTAGTGGTTTGGGACTTCAAAGGGGAGGAAGGCAATTCACATGGAAATGGAAAAGCAAATGTTTGGTAAACAGAACTTTGATAAGCAAGGACCCTCCCATTCTATCGATACCCAGAGTTATCTATGGTGATGGCCTGTCCTGGGGACAGGTCTTCTATCTTAAATTTCTTTTAGGCAGTTAGTGGGGGGAGGTCAAAGTTTCTTTCAGAGTCTTTTGTTCTTGAAAATAATCAAGGTAAGGAGACATATTTTGAGGTGGCCAGTTCTGATCCCCCACACTAGTTCATTTTTTCATTGGACCCTATGAAACTGCCATTTTGTGGGATGCAAACTACTGACTATTGGCAATTTCATAAGGGTCAACCTAATACATCAGCCAAAAGCCAGGTGATTGCTTGTGCATTGTGATTTCAGGGACTCTGCAAAGGACCCATAACCTTAAAATTAGATAAAACCTCCTGTTTTGTAATTAAATAAAATAATAATTATATGATAATAAAAAGTAAATGGTATGTAAATAAATAATTGAGAAGAAAAATGTATACCTTAATTGGAAACAAAATACAAATGACCACATCAGAGTCTTTCCTTTGAGCTAAAAAAGATGAGCAAGCAGTAGGACCCAAGAGGCTAACAGAGGTTGGAGGGCAGAGATGGAGGGACACGGAAAGAGGGCCTGTCCTCTGCAGAGTATCTGTAACAACGTTGCCAACACTCAGGTACTTACCTTTCTGAATGGTCGTCTTTCCACACTATTGTCAGTGTCTTGGCTGAGGAGAGGTATTCTCAGATCTGTGTAGATCCACTGGATCCTCCCTGATCTCTGCTGGGAGAGGCTGGATTGTTGTCCATCCAAACTCGTGGCCATGGAGGTATGACTGGTCCTGTATGGCCTTTGGGTTGAAGTTGAGAGACTGAATGTACAAAGACACAATGGCCAGGTCATCTGTAAAAATAGAGCTCTGATTCCCCATCTGCAGCAACCTGCCCTGGAAACTATCCCCTTCTCTATGATAACCAGCCCAGGAAGCTAGCCTGCTGCATGTCAGACTTGTAGGAAGTCAGATTACTGTCTCTAGTAATAACTCAGGAAGCCAAATAATAACTTACATAATAATCAGACCCAAATGGCTGGGACTTGATTAATAACTGACAGCTTTTCTAATTTTTGTCCCTGCTCCCAACTTAGGACCAACCAGAGAAAGCCTAACATGTTCTCTTGGTCAATCACATAGGATGCTCTTCTTCTAGTTGGCCCACCTATAGCTTCCTCCATGCTAACAGCCTCCAATCAGGCCACACTCGAAGACTTCCCTTTTTTCCACTGTAAAACTTCCCCACTTCTCTGCCTACCTTCCAGTCTTTGCCAAAATGCCAAGGGCAGTGGATGGCTCCCTGGCTATAGCAAGCTCTGCTAAATAGCCTTTGCTTTTCTCATTTGGGTGGTCTTCATTCATTTCCACAAGGTACTGCACCCACCAGCCGTGGTTCTAAACATTTGCCCCACATCTTAAAAGATACTGCCTTCATCAGCTTCTCTGCCCTGGTGCCAAGCCTTTGCCAGTCCTCCGGCACTGGAGGTTCTGGATCCCCTCTGGGTCACCTAATACCATGAGGGGATGTGGGAGTACTGCCCCAAAGCTATTCATCTACTTTCCTTCCACTGCCTTCTCCTGACCATGGCTCCCGGGCCATGTCGGAGGTACCAAGGCTAAGGCAGGGGAAGCAGAGAAAGTCCCTTTTACTTTTGGGCTTCACTTTACTCAGATGGATGTTTGTAAATAATCCAAGATCATGCAAAAATGGTGGGGTGTGGATGAATATTCTGGCTTCTATCTTCCTTTCTTTACCTTCGTGTCTCCTGTTTCCTTCCCAAACCTTCCTGGACCAGAAGAGTTGGGCTTCAAGTTTTGTTTTTTCCTTTCAATATGTCTTATTGTCCTCCTTCCCTAGGGCAACACCCTTCACAGCCCAGACATTCTCTATGCTGTGAAAGAAAGTCCCTCTGAGTCCTGTAGACTTGGTACTCTGTATGTTTGAGAAAGACATTCAGAAAATCTTATCTCCTTCAACACATTTTGGTTTTCAAGTCTGTTGTCTTGCTTCAAAATGCCATTTTAAATGTTTGAAGCTGAATATTTACTTTCTTTCTCTTAACTTTCTTTGCATTCTGCTATAACTTTCCTAGTGTCCTCATTTACATATCACAGATACACATAAACTTATACACCAGGTATGACTCTACCAGTTGGTAAATATTAAAATGCTTCCACATTGGTAGGTGACTAGCTCCCTTCGTGTCCCACCACTCAGGCCCTTGCCTCAGGAGGAGTGGGGGGAGGGCAACACCTGGCATAACATGGGTGGCCAGGACTCTGCTGTCTGTATGCCTGACATGGACTGTCGTGATTCACTGGTGCCTGGTCTGTTCTGATTGGCTGGTACATGCAGTGCACTAGTTGTTGAATAATTGAAATTTCACCCCTACCCCATCTCCCTATGTCAGGCTGCCTAGGGGAGCAGGTAAGACACACAGAAGTGCAAGTGAGAAAGTGCATGAATATTTTTGATACAGTTACCCCCTCTGCAAGCAGAGCTCCCTTTCAAGCTCCTGAGCAAACTTTCCATGAAGTGAAGTGAGGAAGGAGTAAGTCCTACTTTCCTCTTGCCAGCAAGCACATTGCCATTTAAGGCCCCCCTCCTGGCTCTGCCACTGACAAGCAGGGTAACCTTGACTCAGTTATTGACCTGCCTGAATCCTAGTGTCCTGATCTGTGAAGCACAGCTAATGACACATGCATAGAGCGGTGTGGGGACTGACTGAGGTAATGTGTCAAATACTTAGCACAGTGCCTGATCCACACAGAGTAGCTGTTATTGGTATTTTTTTAAAGCAATTTCTTCCAAATTTTAAAATTTTAACTGAATCCTATAAAGTTCTGGTTTAGGGTCCATGAGAATAACATCAACTTTATGGATTTGGGTTCAACAGCAAGAGATTGGGTGTACTTATCGAGGTTCATTGTTGCAAATATGAGAGGCTGACTCTGGTCCACATAAACAGAAGGGGAACTGACTACATGCATTCTCAGTGGGGATGATCTTGCTCGGAAAACAGGTGAACATTGTTTTTGGTGGAGCAAACAAAAGCTTAGCGTTACTAAGGTCTGTAGTTCTGTAAAGGGCTATCGTATACAAACAGATATATTGAATATCTGTAGTATTAAAATTTCATGAGGGCAGGGTGATAATCAGGAGAATAAGAGAAATCTAAAAAGTCATCTTAGAGGTGAAGGAGCGGTGGTGAAAATGTTGAGAAGCATTGGTTTATTAGAAGAAAGCAGACAGCTCTTAGAATTTGCCAGATCCCCAAGTCAGACAAGAGGACAGCTGGCAGCTAGAAGTTCAGCACAGGCCGAGCTACAGAATTAGGCTGGTTAGGACATGTCGTTATTGCCATTGGTCACCAGATACCCCAACACTGGGGCAGAGAACAAATTCCTGCTGCTTTGTTTCACTCCCTCCAACCTCAGAATCCTAGGACCTCTGCTCCTACCAAGACTAATTTCGTGGTGGATTCCCCACAGGTATTTGGGTGGCGGGCAGGCAAAAATGACAGTGCCCACGTATGGGGCACTGTCAATCCTGTGATTTCAGGCTCTGTTTGAGGCTCCGTTCAGCATTAGCTTTTGTAGGTATTTGTTAATGTCGTTTGCCCTTTGATTTGGGTTCCCATCCGCCCTAGCTCACTGTTACTCCGCCTAGTGTTTGCCATCTTTACATTTTCAGGCAAGCATACTTTTTGTCTTCTAATATTTGACTTGTCCTCCTGAGGCAAATGGAGATGCCACTCATTCCTTGCATGTTTTCCCTTTCCCTCCAGGGGGACAGGTCTTTGGATTCTAAGCCCATTCTAACTGCTGACCAGTCTGTGGAATTTTCTTGACTCATCCTTTCTTACTCAATTTTCTCATTGTTCTTAGGCTCCCACTTCATCAGCTATGCCCAGGTTCCCTAGGAGGGAAGACTATGATTTTTTAAACTTAGATTGGGGTGGGGAATAGGGAGCAGGGAGGAGCAGAGGTCAGCTGGATGGCTCTGGAAAAGCTCTCATGGCTGCCATCATCAGGATTTCCTGGCGTGCTTCTTGGAGAGAGTACATTGTCTTGTCTTGTGTAATTAGTGCAATCACGTGTTTTGTACAATGCTTTACTGTTTAGAATTGCACATACATTCTCTTATTTGACTGTGATGAGACCCTTACTATGCTATCTATTTTATAACAGGAGATGCATGTAGAGGAAGTATAGTTCAAGATTTAAAAGTTCAAAAGGACAGAGTTAAGAAGAACTGAATCTTATTGTACACTCTGAGGCTAATCAAGATCTTCTCTGATTTTAGCTCCACAGATAATTGTGCATCTCCATCTTTCATAAGTTGAATGTTCTATGGCCTCAGAACTACTGTAGTCATTTCTCCCCTCTGTTCTTGGCTAGCTGACTTTAACACAGTATTATTTATATTCATAAAATCTTGAAACAGAAGTGCCTCTGTCCATTTAGTCACATCAATCTCTTCTTTTTCTACATGCTACTATGAGCCGTAAATGGCTTCAAATTCCTGGCTAGCTTAGTATATGCCTGGTACTGGGCTAAGTGGCTTTACATGAAAGATTTCATGGAGCCTGCCCAACAACCTCTGACATAGGTACCATTCTCATCCAGATTTTACAGATGTGGAAACTGAGGCTGTAAATAACTTAAGATCATACAGCTAAGAAAGTGGCAGAGCTGGGATTCAAATATCCATCTGTCTGACTCCTGCACCTGGGTTCTTCATCTTTATACCACATTGCCTCTTTGTTTGTAGGTTGGCTTCTCCCAATGGCCTCTAAACTCCATGAGGACAAGTGCCATAACTTCTGTATTTTGTACCTAAGAATAACGCCTGGCACATAATAGACCCTCAATAAATATTTGTTGAATGAATGAATGAATATGCTCTGGGGCATTTCTGAGAAGTTAATTTTCATGTATCAAGTGAATATCATTCCTAGAGATGCTCAATGGGGTAAATAATTCATTGGCTCAGAGGTGTGAACTCTCTTCTAATTTCCTGAGAGATGAGGCTGTTTCTTCAGCCTGGGTGTGGTTGTTTTCTTACCAATGTCTTGTTTTATTTCCTGTCGAGTGGGGACAAAAGTACTAGCCACCTATATCATGAGGACATTATGAAAAAAATTGGATGATCATAAGAAGAAAAAATTTTAAACAAACAGGAATTTAAAATATGTATCACGTATCAGTTGACTTGTAGAAAAAGTTTTCTTTTTTTTTGCAAGCAGTCATAATCATGATATGACATGACATGACAGAGAATCATTAGATACTTGAAAAGATGAATGGAAAACTGTGATGAATATCATGTCTTATATTTCTTGAAACTCTTCCTCATCTCAATTTTGCTTTTAAAATAACACAGTTTCGTAGTTTTAGTTTGCGTGAATGAGCCAACTTCAGAGAAAAAAGGCTTTTCTCTTTTTAATGGTTCATCCATTTGAAGCCCTGTCTCATGGTGCTGTCAGCTGCCCGATACTTCTAAGGGTTGTGATTATTTAATTACCTAGATGATTAGTTGGATTTTTGTCTTAAAGAGCTTGTAACTTCCTGAAGAAAAAAATCATTCATTGCTTCCAAAATGATTCAAAGATTAGGCCCATAAAATGCAGAAATGAAAGGTAAAATCTTGAATGAATTTATGATATAATTCCAACTCGGAGAAATCAAGGAAAAACTTAGTCTTCTAGCTCCCGTGTGGACTTTCCTCTACTGTTGTATCCTTGAAATAACCTTCTTCTCTCTGTTTCCAGAGAAGATGACTTCTCTTTGCAAATAGGCTTCTTGGGAATTATTTCCAGCTGACTTTTAGGTTGACATTAAAGGCAAAGGAAAGGCCCAGACCTGAAAATGCCAACAGCATAGATTGGAGCCAGATTTATGGAGTTTTTCTCCACCTTCCTCATCCTCCAAGCCTTGGCTTAAATCACCTGAGCGTATTTAAACATTCTGATCACACCCCCAGAGATTCTGCTTCAGTTTTACTGATGTGTGGCCTGGGAATCAAATTTTTAAAAAGCTTCCCAGGTGATTATAATGGAGAGCCAAGATGGAGAGTCACTGGAAAGGAATTCCATGATAACACAGAACAATTGCTAATGAAGAAACAAAGGTGAGCTGTCACTGGCTCAGCTATAGAAAAGCAACCATGGAATGAGAATTAAGTGGAATCTCTGTCCCAACCCACCTGGTTATCTAGACCCTACTACTTAAAGTTTGGTCTGGACCAGCGGTATCAGCATCACCTGGGAGCTTGCTACAAATGCAAAATCTCGGCCCCAACCCCAGATCTGCTGAATCAGAGTCTGCATTTCAATAAGATGCCCAAGTGATTCATCTGCACCATGAAGTTTGAGACGCCTGACCTGGATAGCCACAGGAACAGAATAACTACAGAGGGAGAAATACCTCCTATGGGCCTCATACAGAGGCCAAGTTCAGCTCTTGTTTATAACTCTTTTAGCTGGCACATCTTCATAATGACTCTTGATTCTCAATGTTCTCCTAGATATTCTCCTCCTGATCCCAGAGAAGTGCCCTTAAATGGTGCTTTTCCTAACACCCATCTTACTTTGCCTTAGAAAGTTGGTTGCAAACGTGTTTGCTGGTAGTGGTGGTTGGTCTGCTCAGGCTTGCCCTTACCATACTTTGTGCCTAACTATATATTATATAATTATATAACTATTCCCTACCCATTGATCTGGAACTAGGCAAATTTAGAACCAATAGGGTAGACTAAATGTAAGCAATGCATTCCCTCAAGAGGCAGTACACATAGGAAATGGAAATGAATTCCAAAAGTGATGGAAGGTATTGATGAATCCCATCTCTAGGGTAAATGGCTTATATGAAAAAGGGGAGGGGTAATGAGAAAGAGAGGCACTCTCTCACTTGCCAGCCGTGCAGTTTTCTGAAACTTCATTTTCTCATCTATCAAATGGAGATAATACTATGCGGCCAACCTCGAAGGATTGTTCTGAGGACTCAGAGAGGAAATGTATCTGAAAAATTTTAACTGTAAATTGCTTCACATGGATAAGAAGTTGTTACTGCTGTTGTTACTAAACTGTTTGGAAAATATTTGTTAGGGTGGATAATTCTGTCCTTCTGAAATGTGGCCTGGGGTGTCTTTGGACCTTTGAACCAGGATCTGACCCATTGTGACAACTCCTGTGTCCCCAATATATGGCCACAATGTTGGTCCCAGGCAAACTTCTATATATTTCTTTGTTTAGTAAATTGGAAATAGAGTGGATACAGTCGCTTCTTGGTATTCATGGGGGATTGGTTCCAGGACCCCTGTGGACACCAAAATCCACAGATGCTCAAGTCCCTTATATAAAATGGCATAGTATTTGCATATAACCTATGCACATCCTCCATATACTTTAAATCATCTCTAGATTACTTATTATACCTAATATAATGTAAAGGCTATGTAAATAGTTCTTATGCTGTATTGTTTAGGGAATAATGACAAGGAAAACAGTCTGTACATGCTCAGTACAGACACAACCATTGTAGGCCTTTTATCTACAGTTGGTTGAATTCAAAGACACAGAATCGCCAACTATATATAGTTTTCTATCCCTGCTTTTTTCCACACAATGTTTCAGTTCTCACTGATCGTTAACATTTTTCCATGTCATTAAATAATATTTGAAAACATGATTTTAAATTACTGTTAATATTTCATATGTATATTCTATAATTTGCTTATTTTCCCATTGTGGAATGGGTTATTCCTCTAATTTTGACTCATAAATAATATTGTAGGGATTATCTTTAAATCTAAATATTAACATACATCTCTTTTTTTTTCCTTTGGTGTACATTTCTAGAAGCAGATTTCTTGAGTCAAAAAGTTTAAAGATTTTTAAAAATTTTTAATGTATATTGTAAAGTTTCTAATGAGAAGGATCTAGAAAGTGTATGAGAATGTTTATTTTACCATGATTAAAAATATTTTCATCAGGTGCAAATATATTTTTTTACATTTGTGTTTGAAAGGCAAAAAATGGTACTTTAAAATTATAATTTTTATTGCATTTCTTTGATTGAGTTTACATTTTGTCCTATGTGAATGGACCACATGTACTTTTTCTTTTGTTAGTTCCTACCCTTATTCCATTTTTCTATCAAAGTATTTTTACATATCCATAATTTTATTATCCTCACCCAGAGCACTGCTTCCAAAAGGTGAAAATTTTAAGCCAAGTGGAATAGAAAGGGTATCTCCTTCCTATTCTAACAGGGCCTCGTGCTGCTTATAAAATTAGCCACTTATAGAGGTTACAGTCAAGAAAAAAATCAATATTCTCAAACATCATAATATTTCTTATTTTAACATTGAATGATAATTTTAAATTCCACTTTCAAAACTGAATGAATTAGAATTAATCAAAAATCTAAGTGAGACCTCGCTTAATTGATAAATGATAGAGGATGTTTATGGATCTATATGATACAATCCAACATTCTATAATTCTAACATGCATTTATCCATGTAATGTCTGGATTCTGGTGTAGAATTTGCCAATGGTGGTATTATAAAAATAAATATATGTGATTACTATAATATTAGCAATGTAAATCTATTATTAAGTGTTAGACATATAGAGTAAACATATTTCATAGAGTCTATATATCTAATATTTACAGATTTCTTTTTTTTTTGAGGAAGATTAGCCCTTAGCTAACATCCACTGCCAATCCCCCTCTTTTTGCTGAGGAAAACCAGCCTTGAGCTAACATGTGTGCTCATCTTCCTCTGCTTTATGTGGGACACTTGCCACAACATGACTTGATGAGTGGTGCATAGGTCCGCACCCGGGATCCGAACCTGCGAACCCCAGGCCGCTGCAGTGGAGCGCGCGAACTTAAACACTTCACCATGGGACCAGCCCCAGATAACAGATTTCTTATTCAAATGTATTACTGTCATCTAAAGCCCAAAGTTGCTACTGCCAAAAGAATGGTAACTTTTAAGCCAGAGGAATCTTGCTCTGTATTTAAATACTCGTCTTCATAGAAAACCATTCTCACTCCTCTTGGGCCCCAGCGTAAAGGAGATAGCAGAAGCGGAGTCCAGAGAAGTGATCAAGTGTGGGGTTTTGCCTGGCAGGTGTTGCCATGAGTAGCCAGGGGGGCCACAATGGGTCATCACCTGAATTGGCACCAAGAACCATTCCAGGGACGGATTGCAAGGCTTCATTCCAGAAGTGTTGTTTCCTTCTAGATATCACTCCTGTGATTCAGAGAAGTGCTGATGCAGCACATCCATGTGGGCTTTCCACACATAACTAAGAGCAAAGATGGGCCCAAGATGTAATCAATCAAGTTTTTCCATCAGAATCAACTCTATATTACAACAGACATCATAATAAATACATGAATTATTAATAATAATCCATGAATTATTATAAAAGAAATTGGTATTTTTAAAGAAATTATAAAACACGTAAAGAAATGTAGAAATAACATATGCCCACACTGCATTTAATTTTACATCAGCATTGATTCTTAGATACCATCAATTCAAAAGAGGGGTGGGCAGAAGAGAAAAACTCTAAATTACATGTAGAAATTGATTAAAGGCAAGATTGACTAAAAGCAATATTGATTAAGGCAAACTGATTTATAAAATGCTAAAATGTTGAAAAAAAAAATGGTATGCCTTAGAATTGAGTACCATGTAAGCTTTAACAGTGATGGATCACTGCTTAACTTATGTCTGGTTTTCTTTACCAGGACTCAGTAGGAAACTCACCCTGAATCATTTTTTTTTTTTTTTGTGGGAAGACCAGCCCTGAGCTAACATCTGTTGCCAATCCTCCCGTTTTTTTTTTGCTGAGGAAGACTGGCCCGGGGCTAACAACCGTGCCCATCTTCCTCCACTTTATATGGGACGCCGCCACAGCATGGCTGACAGGCAGTGGGTCGGGTGGGCGCCCGGGATCCGAACTCGCGAACCCCGGGCTGCCAAGCGCGAGCTAAACCGCTGTGCCACCGGGCGGCCCTCACCCTGAATCATTTTAAAAGGGCCAAAATCTTTTGAGAACCCCCGCTTTGACTTCAGTACTATGGGGTTTTTGAGCAGTTCTGGAATAAAAGCCTGAGACTCTCAACTTCAAGTGAGATGGTATGACTTGAGTCACATTGTATGTGATACTTTGAGATGGAGGAGGGACTCTATTCAGAGGCCGTAACTGTACTGTCCTCCTTTTAAAAAATTAATAGCTAATATTTATTCAGCACTTACCTCATGCCCAGCAAAAGCATCCTCCTATTTAATCCTAACAATAAACTAGTGAGTTAGGTTCTATTAGTTTTTCACTTTACAGGTGAATAAATGAGGCTCAGAGAGGCTAATTAAATTACCCAGATATGTTTTACAAGGCCACAAGTAAAAACAAACAAAAAACAGTCCTTTGTTTTCCAACTATTTTGGCTGTCTCGCTTATATTCCCGTGTACCTTGGAGTCTCTGGCTAATATTGCCAGTTTCTGAAATCAATCGAGACTCATTCCACTCTTCTAAACTAGGCAATGTCATCTTTTCGTAGTATGAGGTACTTTAAAGTAACGTTAATTAAAATTAATCCAGAAGTTCTGGTTTCAATAATGATAAGGGGTCTTATTTCATGATTAAACTTAGAATGCTATTTGGACAATTAACTCTTCTCAGTATAAAATAGCCACTATTTTAAAACTCTCATTGCTACACAGTTGGTCTTATTTTCTCCAGGATATGGTACAGATGTGGGAAGGCTTTGGATCAAGCCTAACTTCTGAGAAGATGATAAGATGCATTTGACTTAGATTTCTGGAGACTGATTCTTTTTTCCCCTCAATTTGTAGGTCAGTTGACAAGGAAACAGTTAAATCAATTATAGTTTAATGCCAAATTACCCTCATTATACTCAGAGAATAAAGCAATGACATGAGCTTGTGTAGATAAAAGAGAGGTTGTATTGTGACTGAATTCTTGTGGACGTTGTCCAGCCACAGTGTTGAGAGGAAGGAGTAGATCACGTATCCAATCGACCCACACGAGTGCGGAAAGGATTCTGGTCCTCACGGGAACATGATAAATCAGGACCAAGCCACATGAGTGAGCACTAAATTTAGCTTCTACCTGAGAATAACAGCATTGTGGTGATGAAGGCTGATGAAACAATTTAACACAATAGAAGCGGATGTTAGGTATTTTCGTAGAGATCTCAGGATTTCTGCCTTTAAGGCAGTATGATCATATCAGAGTGATTTTCCCCTGATGATCATTTTTTATTTGCTTGCTGCTTATTTACTTAAGTAAATAAAATAACTTTAATAAATAACTTAAGGAAACTTTTAGTTTCCCTAGGAAATCACTAGAACCCCCATTTCCTCTAGAAAGCAAATCCAGAGATTCAGATTTTATATCAAAATTTATTTTTAAACATAAAGGATTGACATTATTATCTACATTTTGAGCGGATTCTAAAATTGTCAAAGAATGAGATTAAGTATGGCTATTTAAGAGAAAGTAACTGAGAACCATAGAACACTTTTGCTTCACAGACTTTGGAACACAAATAAGGCAGAACAGGAAGACTTCATGTTTTCCCTTTATTCTGTTTTCTTTTTTTGTTGTTGTTGTTGACAGTGTTCAATTAGCTGAACATTTCTATAAGTAGTGGAAAGTGGACTATTTTAGGAAATACAATAGAGATAAACATAGGAACAATAGGGGACAGGTGCCAGATGGGGACACATTGGCAGTCCCGTGTGTCCTCCTTCAACTCTTCGTGAAGGTCCCAGATCCCAAGTACACATCTAGCAGTAATAGTCATATGGTTCAGGGGCAATAAGGAGATGTCCTGGAGAAATAATTGTCTACAAGAAGTTGCCAACACCTAAGTATAAATTAAATATAATCTTGACTAAGTGTTCCCTGTCATTAATCATGGCGCAACATCGCACCCATGGCCTCAGGGCTGCCTTAAACTCCAGGAAACATTCCTGGCTCCATTCTAAAGGCCTGTGTCTGGGCCAGGAGACTGTGAGAAATAATCAGCTTCTGCCTGGAGGACAGGGGCAGGTGTGGTATTCACCCCCTCGCCCTTCAAGCCCCAGGAAGTGAGACATTTATGTGAGCTCTGCTTTTACGTGAAGATGCTTACGTCACTGGACCAGTTCTTCATGCTGTCTTTGTGCTATCAGTTTACAAGGAGTCCACGAACACTTCAGAGGGATTTCCCATGAAAACGAGACTCAGGTATGCTGCTTGAAGAAGTAGAACCTGAATAATCCCCAAATAACATGTAGAAATCATAATATTGGCTGCTTCTGGGATAGTATTCCACCCACAGCTTCAGTTTACAAGGAGTGTTTGCAGACCATCATCAGGGACCTTCAAGAATCCATAATTACACAATGTGGCAAGAGCGTAAAATTTACATCAGAGACAAAATGGTGCTAAAGTCCCAGCCTAGGAGTTCTCCACCTGTAGTGCACTGAGTGCTTTCATGTTCTCTTTTCTTTGTCACCCACGGAGGGAAATAGTTAATTAAAAACAAGACAAGATTATTCCCCAGTCAGAGCTGTTGTCCTGGGCTCCTACTTGTCCATGCTCCTGAGCTCTGGGTTTTCACATAATTACGCTGTCTACCAATGTAAAATTGAGTCCGTCATGACTTGAACTCAAGACCTGAATTTTGGTTCTCATCTAAACCTAGAGCTCTGACTGTCACTCCACTTGGCACCTGGCTATATTGTCCTGGGCCCTACTGCATAATATAATATTATTTTTGTGTGCTCTGCTCTTTTAGGCTGGCTTTGATCTTTGGCTGCTGTCCCACCTGGTAGTGACCTCGGGCAGGTTTTCACTGGGTTCCACTCCATAGCTGGTGTAGGAGGAAGCATAAGTTCATCATACATAGTTCCAAATGCTTAGTTCTGGTTTAAAAGCATTCCATGGTGCACTCCTGCAGATGCTGGTCCACCACCACCAATGAGGCTGAGGGTTGGCCAGCAAAATGGCCAGGGTTCCCAGGATGGAGAATTGGATTAGATTGTTCTCAATGAAAGGAATGGGTTCTCAGAAATCCAGGAGTGATCAAAACAGGGAAACGGTCCAAATGTGCTAAATCCTAAGTAGCTGAGGGACATCCACACTAAGGTGGGCCAGAGATAGCACTGAAGCAATGTAAGGCACAGAGCCAGTAAGGTAAGACCAGACTATGGCAAAAACCAGTTTCAGGAGTATAAATAGAAATGCATGTAAAGTGTTTCAGGAAAATTCTTCATCTATTAGCACTCAATAAATGGTAACTATGAGGTGAATGGTTAAAGAGATAAGAATTCTAGATAGTTCCTCTACCTGCATCCCTATGATCATGCTCCTATGAAAAGCTTATATTTTTTTCTGCTTATCTGCTTTCCGTGTTAGGACATGGGTAGTTGAGCATCAAGATTAAAAACAAAACTTTTAAGGTCAGATTGCCTGGGTATAAGTTTCAGCCCTGCCATTTGCCAGCTTCCTGGCCTTGGGCAAGGCAACCTGTCTGAGTCTAACTTTCCTGGGGTAATAGAACCCACCTCACAGGGATGTTGTGAACATTCAATGAGACACTTTGTGACAGGTTTTTATCACAGCGACAGTTATTATTTTTGGATATTTCTTATCTCTTGAATTTCTATCTTGAATTCATCCTCGCAATCTTTCCTCTTTTAATTAGTGAAATAATACATGTGAAATATCTAACATACTTCTACATAAATGTCAGCAGTAATAATACTAACATTATTATTATTATATGTGGCATGATTTACCTAGGATCACACACTGAGTTAGTGACAAAGCTGAGATTAGAAACCAAGTCTCTGAAATCCCAGACTAAAGAAGGTTCCATTTAAAGATAGTATCAAAATGCCATCAAACTTTACTCCATGAAATTAGTTCCTATTCATATTAATTTTAGATAGCATTTAAAAGCAATTCTCAAGGGAACATTTGTGCACTGTTGGTGGCATTGTAATTGGCACAGCCACTATGGAAAACAGTATGGAGTTTCCTCAAAGAATTAAAAATAGAACTACCATAGGATTCAGCAATTCCACTTCTGGGAATATATCTGAAGGAAATGAAAACACTATGTCAAAGAGATATCTGCACTCCCATGTTCACAGCAGCACTATTTACAATAGCCAAGACGTGGAAACAACCTAACTGTTCACTGATGAAGGAATGCATAAAGAAGTTGTGGTATATACAGTCTTGCATCGCTTAACGACAGGAATATGTTCTGACAAATGTGTCATTAGGTGATTTCGTCTTTGTGCAAACATCATAGCGTGTACTTACACAAACCTAGCTGCTATAGCCTACCACATACCTAGACTATATGGGACTAATCTTATGGGACAACCGTTGTACATGCCATCTTTGGTGACTGAAACATCGTTATGCAGCATGTAACTGTATATATATGTGTGTGTGTGTGTATTACATGTATACATAATAGAATATCATTCAGCCATAAAAAGGAGGTAATCCTGCCATTTGCAACAACATGGAAGGACCTTGAGGGCATTATGCTAAGTGAAATAAGCCAGACAAAGAAATACAAATACTGTATGATCTCACTCATATGTGGAATCAAAAGAAACCAAAAAAGCCAAACTCATGGGAAAAAGAGATCATATTTGTGGTTACCAGATGCCAGGGGTGGGGAGTAGGGGAATTGGATGAAGATAGCCAAAAGTTAGAAACTTCCATTTACAAGATAAATAAGTGCTAGGGATGTAATTTACAATATGACGACTCTAGTTAGCACTACTCTATGGTATATATGAAAGTTATTAAGAGAGAATCCTAAGAGTTCTCATCACAAGGAAAAAACTTTCCTTTTAATTCTCGTTTTTGTGTGTCTATATGAGATGATGGATGTCAGCTAAACTTATTATGATAATCATTTCATGTTATATGTAAGTCAAATCATTATGCTTTATACCTTAAACTTATACAGTGCTATATGTCAATTATATCTCAATAAAACTGGGGGAAGAAAAGCAATTCTCAAAGCTTTGGCTTCACTTCTAAAGTACTACCAGACCACAATGAAAACTTCCAGGAGACACTCCAGTGTCCCAGGAGTGACTCCAGTTCTGGAGTATTCCATTAAATATATATATATATATATTTATTTATTTATTTATAGTATATATATATATATACACACACGCATGTGTGTATATGTACAATATATAATGCATATATTAATTAATTATACTGTTTAAATATAAAAGGTCTTTCTTTTACCACTTAACATACCTACTTTAGCTGTAGACCTCCAAGAGGTTCCAATTTGTTGAAGATCTTGTTCTTTAATGTACAGGGTGGGGAGCAATGGGGCTAGAGAAAAGGACAAGTACTAACTCTCTCTGGTGGCCCACATTCTGGATTTTCTCTGTGGGCCTAAACACCACCTAGGTGATTGTGCTTGAAGAGCTGGGTAAAGGTAGGACTTAGAACTTGACATATTTTAATATCTCATTGGGTGAGAAATTACTTAGGCTCCCAAATTTCTAACCTACTCACTAATATCAGGGAGACCTCCAAACCCTTAGGCTGTCTAGTAAACCCAGGCACATTTACTAGGAATAGCAGATTCTAAAATCTCCAGATTGAAGGAGGCCCAGTGGTTAATGTAAAACTGAGAGAGGAATCCAGAAAAGGTAACCATATAATTTGTTGTAAAAAAAGGAACACTTTCAAGAGTGAAAAGGAAACAACAAATATGCTTCTGATTTAGAATTTGAAAATCATCAATGTAATTCACCATCAAGAGAGAAAACATATGGTCATCTCAATAAATGCAGAAAAAGCATTTGACAGAATTCAGCATCTATTTGTGGTTAAAACTCTAAGCAAATCAGGAATACAAGAGCACTTCCTCAATCTTATAAAGGATATAATAAAGAGAGTATACTAATAGCATCATACTTAATGGTGAAATATTAAATATTTGCTCCCTAAGATTGAAAACAAGACAAGGATGTCTGCTATCACCATTTCTATTCAATATTGTATTAGAGTTCCTAGCTAATGCAATAAAGCAAGAAAAGAAATAAAAGGCATAAGATTGGAAAGGAAAAATAAAACAATTGTAATTGCAGATAATATAGTTATTTATGGACACAGTTCTAAGGAATCAACAAAATAATTACTTAGTGAATTTAGTAAGTGTAATGGTTAATATTACATGTCAACATGACTGGGCTGTAGAATGCCTGGATATTTGGTTAAACATTATTCTAGGTATGTCTGTGAGGGTGTTTCTGGATGAGATTAACATTTGAATTGGTAGACTACGTAAAGCAGATTGCTCTCCACAGTGTGGGTAAGCCTCATTCAATCCACTGAAGGCCTGAATAATGAAAAATTATTTGTATTTCTAAATACTAATAGCAAAGAACTGGAAAATAATTCCATTTATAGTACCATCAAAAAGAAAAAAATACTTGTAATAAATTTAACAAAAGACATATCACCACATTGAAAACGACAAAACATTGATGAGAAAAATTAAACAAGGCCTAATAAATGAAGACATACATCACAATTATGGTTTGAAAGATGCCAATTCTTCCCAAGATGATCTAAGATTCATCTCAAGTTCAACCAAGATTCAAACAAGCTTTTTTTTGGTAGAAATTGACACGTTGATTTTAAAATACATATGGAAATGCAAAGGATCTAAAAAAGCCAAAACCATCATGAAAAAAAGGACAAGTTAGAAGATTCATGTTTAATACTACCTATAACAATACTTGTTTTATACAAATACTCGTTTTATACAGTAATCAGGAGAATGTGACATTGGCACAAGAAGAGATAAATGCACAAATGAAACAAAATAGAAATCCAGAAATACACTGACACTTTTAAGATCATTTGATTTTTTAAATTGTGGTTAAATATGCATAACATAAAATTTACCGTTTTAACTATTCTTAATTGCACAGTTCTATGGCATTAAGTGCATTCACATTGTTGTGTAACCATGTCCACCATTCACCTCCAGAACTTTTTCATCTTCCCAAACTGGAACCCTGTATCCATTAAACACTAACTCCCCAAATCCCCCCATTATGTAATTCTTACATCTTGTATAAAAATTAACACAAAACAGATCACAGATTTAAATGTAGAACATAATACTATAAAACTTTTAAAAGAAAACATGGGCAAAAAACATCAGGACCTAGGACTGGTGAAGAGCTCTTAGACACGACACCAAAGGAAAGATCCATAAAAGAAAAAATTGATATTCATCAAGATTCAAAATGTTTTCTCAGTGAAAGACTGTTAAAGGGTGAAAATACAAGCTATAACCTGGGAGAAAATATTTGCAAATCATAAAATATATACAAGCGGCAAATAAGCACATGAAAAGATATTTACGATCACTAGCCACTAGTTGTTATCAGTTCACTATACATCTATTAGAACAGCTAAAATAAAACATAGTGACAATATCAAATACTGGTGAGGATGTGAAGAAACTGGGTTTCTCACACATTGCTAGTGCGAATGTAAAATGGTGCAGTCACCTGGGAAATCAATTTGGCTGTTTCTTTAAAAACTAAACATCACTTACCATTCAACCCAGCAATCACATTCTGGGCATTTTTCCAGCAGACTTGAACACTTATGTCCATACAAAAATCTGTACATGGATGTTGATACCAGCTTTATTTATATGGCCAAAAACTGGAAAAAAACCAAAATGTCCTTCAAAAGCTTAAACTGTGGTACACCAATGAGATGAAATATTACTGAGAATGAACTATTGATGCACGCAACAGCTTGGATGGATTTCAAGGACATTATGCTGAGTGAAAAAAATTCCAATTTCTAAAGGTCATATACTGTATGGTTTGATTTATATAGCATTTTCAACATGAAAAATTTATAAAGGTGGAGAACAAATTAGTGGTTGTCAAAGGCTTAGAGATGGGGGGGTGATGGGTGAGACTGTAAAAGGGTAGCATGAGAGGACTCATTGTGGTGATGAAAAAGTTCTGTATCTTGATTGTGAGCATGGTTACAGGAATCTACATTTGTGATAAAGTGGCATAGAACTATACACGTACAGTGTAGCAATGTCAATTTCCTATTTTGATATTGCACTATGGTTACACAAGATGCAACCACTGGGAGAAGGTGGGGATCTCTTTGTACTATCTTTGCAACTTTCTGTGAGCTTCTATTTCAAAATAAAAATTTCAAAAAAACCCCTCTATTTCTGGAAAGATAATAGTAAGAAAAAGAAAACTCAAGTCACAGAATGGGAGACAATATTTTCAATATACGAATATCCCATAAGAAATTGGAAGCAAGAATATGTAACAGACTTCTACATATCCATAATAAAGACAACTCAATCAAAGAAGGGACAAACACTAAACACATATTTTGTAAAAGAACATATGTAAATGATCAATGAGGGCATAAAAAGGTACTTATCATTAGTCATTAGGGAAACGCAAGTTAAACCTATAATAAGATGCTACTTCACACACACTAGAATGGCTAAAATTAAAAAAAACTGATAACACCAAACACTAGCTAAGATGTGGGGCAACTATAACTCTCATATATTGATGGTAAGTGCATAAAATGAGACACTCATTTTGGATAACTGTTTGGCAGTTTCTTGAAAAAACTTAAACCTACACTTACCCTATGATCCAGTAATTCCACTCTTAAGTATACACCCAGGAGAAGTGAAGGACATGCCTTCAAAAAGACTGTACAAGAATGTTTATAGCAGCTTTAAACACAATTTCCCCCAAACTGGAAACAACCCATATGTCCATCCATGATGAAATATACTCAGCAATAAAAAAGAATGAACACACAACAATATGGATAAATCTCAAAAACATTATGTTGAGTGAAATAAGCCAGACACAAAAGAGCACAAACTTTCTGATTCCATTTATATGAAGATCTTTTATATTTCAAGATCTAGAAAAAGTAATCAATGGTGACAGAAATCAGAAGAGTGGTTGCCCGTGGATGTGTAGGTTGGGGGTTTGCCTAGACAAGGGTATGAGGGAACTTTCTGGGATCACAGGCATAGTCTATATCTCGATTGGGTTGTTGCTTCTACAGTTGGATACATTTGTTGAAACCTACTGAATTGGACACTTAAGAGTTGTATTTTTACTGTATGTAACTTTTAACTTAAAAAAGATGTGGGATCAAGGCCTAAACGCGGGCAGAATCCCAGGGACACTGAGATGTACGGTCATTAAGTCTGGAGCCTTCCAGCAGAGATTGGCAAGGTGACAAGGGAGTCCCCACTTTATGGGAGAAGCAATGAAAAAAAAATCAGCTGATCATTGAGCAGAAACTAGCCTCCTTCCCAGATCCCCAAGGTCCAAAGGAGAGAGAGGGGAATCAAAGGGCAATTCAGGAGACGCTCATGACACAAACCTGCACTGACTTGGCTCTGCCCCGAAGGCTATTTTCTCTTCTGTAATTGCAAAAACAAGAAGTCCCCAAATGCCTGACCATCTGGTACCCCGGTTGTCACTGAGAGTAGGAAGGAGCACTGGGAGGACAGTTTTTCTCTGTAATATTGGCACTGGGGCTAATTTTCTGGATCAGAGACTTTAGCGAGAGAGCTTGTCTATAACTGGAAGCATCCTGTGTGCTGCTCTTTTCTCTGCTTGGACTCTGACTTTAAGGACTCAATTTGCAAAATTAGGTTTCTGTCCAGTGGATTTGTTTTTGTAAGAGATTTTGAATCAATGACTTCTTTAACAAACTTTGATTACCTGATCTCTAGGCTGCATTTCACCTTTTTCATCAGTTAAAGGATCCTTGGAGCTGAACTGAGGGAGTGGAGTCTCCCGAGAGCCACAAACGTGGTTCATAGATGGAAAGAACACTTGGGCGATTCCAATTGCAAGTGCTTATTCCAGCTTCCCTCCCTACAAAGAAGAGAGAGTAACCAGGACATTATCGGTGTTTGAACACTGTATAGAATGAAAAAGAGAAAAGCGATAGAATCAACTGTCTCAGAACTCTGCTCCTTTTAAAAGGTCTTCCTTAGCTTGCTTCACTTGGTTGATTTTTATAGTTTCAATACTCCAAATAGGTTCTCCCTCCTGATTTCCCTGTCAAGGTTGATGGGTCCACCACCCTCCCAGACTCTCAGGCTGGACACCTTGGAGCCATTCTGATTCCTCACTCCTCCTTGCTCTCCACATAAGATGATGGTTTCCAAGTCCTGCAGATGCTACCACTCCTGGGCTTTCACTCCCATCCTCTCTCGTGCCCAGTAACACCTCCCTTGCTTAGACCTTTATTTCTTCTCGCCTAGACCATTGCAGTTGACTTTAACTGACTTCCCTGCCTCTAGTCTCTGCCTCTATCCAATCTATCCTATACATTTATGTCCAATTATTTTATCTAATATATGGTTCAGACCACTGCATTGCAATGCTCAAAAATCTTCAGCAGTCTCCTGTCACTTATAGATTTAAGTACAAACTCTTTACTCTGAATCTGCTTTCCTGCCTCTTCCTTGACTGGTCTCCCTTACAGATCCAGTGGCCTGACTACTACCGTGCTTGTTAACTCTGGGCCTTGGCTAATAATATTCCTTCTTTTTGGAGTGCCTTTCATTTCTGTTCACTTCATCCTTCAATGCTCATTCCAATGCTAACCCCTTAAGAAGTCTCCCCTCAGCTTCCGATTGGATGTGTTCTCTTCCTCCTCTAAACCGCCTTGGCACAGTAAAAGAAAACTCTTATGGTACTTACTTTCTAGTTTATGTCATAGTGAAGCCTATATATGTCTTATTCCCATTATTAGATTGTAAACTCCTTGAAGGACAAAGCCACATTTTTACTTATCTTTGCACATTCTATATTCTACATTTTATACATTATTTAACACATAGTAGCTATTAAATAAATATTTGTTGACTTCACTTCAATTCCCACTATTTAAAAACTGTATTTATACTATTTGAGGTTAGGATTTGTTACTACAATTTTGTCAGAACTAAGATTTTTCTAAAGTGTCAACTGTCCTCTTTCAAATAATTGAGCTCTGTCTTCAGCTTGTATAACACATTAAAAGTGGGGGGAAAGGCCAGGAGGCAAGACCGATGTTCTTTAGTACTCTTCAAACTATTATACACTTGTCATGGCCTCAGTTAAAGAGAAGTTGTGCTTCCCTAGGGAATAGAATATGGAAACTAAGAGAACTGAGGACCTTAGAAATTGGGAAGCAGAGTGAGGAATAAATACCCAGTGGTGGCCGATGGCTGCTGGCAGGGAGCAGGAGGGAAGAAGTCTCTGTAAGATGACTCCAGAGTTGTCCCTGCTGTCTGTGGCCAGAGCAGTTATCATGGCCTCACTAACCCACTCGAGTCATGATCATTTTTTCTCTGGTGAACTTCCTATAAAAATATTATTCTTGCCATGTGTTAATATTTGGCAAAGTTGTTCTTGCCAATGTCAGTCTGTCTAGGCTTTATTGAGGGAACCAAGGAAAGGGCATTGTTGTCTAAGTTTGAACCAGGGGTTTAAAGGAAGAAGAGGTGGGTTTTACAATAGCAGGAGTAATTGAAATTCTTGAGGGAAAACTAAACTTCTGGAGGCCAGAGGGGGAGGGCAGAGTTGAGGCTGCCTTTACATCCCCCGCTGTTTGCTTGGAGATTTCCTTCTGGAGCTCTTCTCTGATGAAACTGTGGAGCATTTCCTTACTGTTTTAAACAAGAGAGCCGGTTCCTGTCCAAGAAGCTCAATGAATATTCACTGATTGATTGCTGATAAATGTCCTTGGCTATTTCAAATGGATTAGCTCTGCTTGAAGTGAGAGCCATATGGAACTTCCATCCAAGAAGGCTACTGGCCTTCCTGCAGCCGGGAAATGACCCTAAATCACATTTGTGCTTTTTGTTTTGATAAACCACGGGCTTTCAAAGTCTTTGAAGGCCCCAGCATTGGCTTTCTTGACTGCACATTAGATACTTTGTTTGAACATGAGAAATCTAAATCTGATGAGAAAGGCTGTATTATTTTTCATGTTTCCATGGGCCTCCAAGGATGCATACTGATTTTATCCACAATCTTCATCGAGTTTTCCCACTCTGCTGGCTTCCTCTCCTTTCATTGGGAAGAGCAGATTCTGAGGTAGGAGGGCACCTAAACCAAGATGTTCACTGGAGACTGAGGAGCATGGAAGTTTATTTAGTCCTTGTCGTAGGGGAGAGAGCAGAAAGAGAAGAACTGGGCCAGAGAAGCCACCTCTCCTCACTCTTTTAGGACAGTGCTGTAGGTTGTGGTGTCCTCTTTAAGGACAGTGCTGTAGGCTATAGCCTTTTGTTTCCAGGAATCAAGTCTGGGTTCTAATGAGGACAGTGGTACTAGGACAATTTGTTTTTAAGACAAGGTTTTCTCTGCCTCTTTGGGAAGAAGCCCAGTGAGAAGCAGTCACCTTCAACTGGGTTTCTACTCTCTGCTTTCAGATTGTAATGAACTTTTTGAAACTAAACACAGACATAGTAAAAAAAAGCTAGAACATATTGATAAACATTTCCAAAATAAAATTTGAAATCCCACCATGCAGAGATAGACACTATTATATACATATGTAAATCCTTCTAGATATTTTTTCCCAAGCAAATATACACACACACATGAATTCTAAAAATAGATTCACACTAATTGCTCTGCCATCTGGGTTTTGTTTTGGTTTTCTTTTTTCAACATTACCTTGTGTGGTTCTTCCTTGTCAATAAATGTAGATATATATAAACATTTGTAATGACTTTATGTATTTGATTTTATTATGTTTTGTTTTTGGCATATGTCATTGTTTCAGCACTGGATTTGGACAAAGTTGTAGTCATTAATATGAATTATTTTGCCTAATTTTATTTCAAAATTAGAGTTCAAGGTTCCTTGCGTATAATATCATATTAATATTTTGGGCAAGGAGTTCTCACTTTGGGCTTAAAATATTTCTTAATGTAACCCAAATATCATTACATGTCATTCAGGGTCATCTCACCCCTCATGAATTTAGGTAAAGCTGGACTCTAACTCTCATTCTAGGGTTGGAGCAGTTCAGAGTCCTCCCCACAATTTCTACATCTTCCTTTTGCTTTCCTCTGTTTCTATTTCTGAGCCCATGCATTCTTCAGTGTGACACCTTGAGTCAAATTTGGACATAAAGCTGAACGTAGAGCCTTGCACTTTCCCCATCAGGGACCACACAGTCTTCCCACAAGCCTCTCTGCCAGTACCTCCCAAAACCCATCCGCCAGATGAATGACCTTCCCTACTGCATGTTGACCCTGCCATGACTGCAGACACCCTGCCCCCAACTCTCACTCTTCCTCCAGCTGGGGAGCAACTCCATGTGGTCAGTCTGTTCAATGCAGCCCCCAGGATTCTGGCAGACAAAAATAGCACAGGCATATAAATATACTTACTCTTTTTGGTTGATTTGAATAGAATTGGCTACATTTTGATATATCGTTCAAATAGACTTATTCAGTTAACATAGATGTTTGGAGCAAGAAATAGCTTCAAAAGATGGTGTTCAGCTCTCTCATTTTGTAGTGTGAGAAAATGGGGCCTAATGGGCTAATATTTCTAACCACAAGCAGCTCCTGCGGGCCAACGCCTTGCCCAGAATTCCAGGTTCCTGGCTTCTGATCCCACTCCTTCACATTGTTAGAAAAAAAATCAGAAGTCCTTTTCCCACTACAGAGAGAGCCGGAAGACCCCTCCAACCTCTGCCCCAATCCTTCTGGGTCAGAAAGATCCAGGATTAGAATATGCAGATAGAAGAGAGAGTTTAGGCTTAAAAAAAAAGAGGCAGAAACGAAAGGAGATGAGTTTTTAAATACCAGAAAAGAGAGTGAACTATTAACATTCAAACCAAGAAATCCAATATCGTTGCTGTGACTTTTTTTCTGATTGTCTCATAAATCTGCCTAAGCCTTTGAGACCAGGATGACCTCAGTTTTGGGGACCCTGGCCTGGAATCCAAGATTTTGAAGGTTTGTTCCAGAAGTTGCCCTCTGACTTTTTGTACAATCCTTGGAATTACCTTAACCTTTTTGTGACCTGATCCCCTCTGCAAAGGGAGATAATATTACTTGCCTTAATATAATGCCTTTAAAAAAAAATCTGAGATTCCCAGGGGGAAGTTGTGTTTTTTGTCTAGAGAGAAAAATGATACTTTTCCCCTTCAGCAACATTTAGATAATTATCTGAAATAATGTAATTAAGTTTATTTTTTGTGTGTTCAGTCCTTTTCAGTTGAACAAAATGTAATTAACCCAAGAATGTTTTACATTTAATTTGTTTCATCTCAGGACATTATAGATCATGTCTCACAGGAAAAACTGCCCTTGGAGAAAGAAATTTGAAATTATAGACAAATTTAGCCATCCCCTTGGCATACAGTTCTGAAGTGTGCTTGGAACCTCTCTCTCCCCTGTGTGCATACAACAGAAGGTACAGGTTTTCCTGGCTACCAATAATCTAGTCCTGTGAGTGAGTTAAGTCATTAGCTTATATACAGGTCAATATGCCAATGCCAATGACTCCAAATTCTACACCTCAGTTTTGATCTCTCCAGTGAGTTTTTTGCTCGAATTCTGCCAGTGGGTTTCCACTTGAGTATTCCACAGTCAACGCTATCTCAAAATATCCTGAATAGGGCTCATTATTATCTTCCCCTTCCCCCATACCAGGTCGGTATCTGCCCTAGTTTTTCCTCCAAGCTTGACATTCATTCCAGACTCTTCTCTTTCTCTCACTCGGCATTTGCAGTCAGGAAGTCTTGTCATTGTATCTAAAGTCTTTCTCCTCTTCTTCCCCACTGTCTTAGTTCAGTCCCTTATCATCTCTCATTTGAACTATTGCTAATTATTGAATCATCAAATATTTGTTAAGAGCATACTGTAGGCCAGGCACTGTTCTAGGAACTTTGGATGCAATTAGCAAACAAAATATACAAAAATCCCTGCCCTCAAAGAGTTTATATTCTAGTGGGAGGAGGGAGAAGGCTGATAATAAGAACATAATAAATGGGTAAATTATGTAGCAACTTTTTTTACCTTTTAAAATTTTTATTGTGGTAGTATATACAAAACATAAAATATTACTATTTTAACCATTGTTAAGTGTACAGTCCTGTGGCATTAAATACTTTTACATCATTGTGCAACCATCACCACCATCCATCTCCAGAATTTTTTCATCTTCCCCAACTGAAACTCTATACCCATTAAACACTAACTCCCCATCCTTTCCCCCAGCCCCTGACAACCACTATTCTGCTTTCTGTCTCTATGAATTTGATTACTCTAGGTACCACATTTAAGTGGAATCATACAGTATTTGTCCTTTTCTGACTGGCTTATTTCACTTAGCATAATGTCCTCAAGGTTCATCCACATTGTAGCAAAATGGTTTTCTTTAAAAAAGTTTTTTTTATTGATGTTTTAATAGTTTATAACATTGTAAAGTTTTAGTTGTACCTTATTGTTTGTCAATCACCATATGAATGCATCCCTTCACCCCTTGTGCCCACTCCCCCACCCCCCTTGCCCCTGGTAACCACCAAACAGTTCTCTCTGTGTGTTAGTTTATATTCCATGTATGAGTGAAGTCATATGGTGTTTGTCTTTCTCTCTCTGGCTTATTTCACTTAACATAATACCCTCCAGGTCCATCCATGTTGTTGCAAATGGGACAATTTTGTCTTTTTTATGGCTGAGTAGTATTCCATTGTGTGTGTGTGTGTATATATATATATACACACCACATTTTCTTTATCCAATCATCAGTCGAGGGACACTTGGGTTGCTTCCACTTCTTGGCTATAGTGAATAATGCTGAAATGAACATAGGGGTGCATAACCCTCTTTGGATGGTTGATTTCAGGTCCGTTGGGTAGATGTCCTATAGTGGGATTGCTGGATCATAAGGCATTATGTAGCAAATTTTTAAAATAATAATTACTATGGAAAAAAAGAAGTAGAGCAGAGGTGTTAGGAAGGATTGAGGGCAGGCTGCAGTTTGCCACTTCAAATAGGATGATTGGAATAAGTCTCTTTAAGAAGATAATGTGTGAGCAAAGATGTGAAGGTGGCAAGCCTTGTAGTTACCCGGGGGAAGCACTCAGGGAAAAGGCCCTGACATGGGAGTGTGGCTGGTGTGTTCAAGAAACAGCAAGAAAGTCAGTGCAGCTGGAGCGCAGGAAGCTAGGGGAGGTGGTCAGAAATGAGGTCAGAGTCTGTTACATGAACTTCAGCTTTCTCCAAGTGGGATCGGGAGTCACTGTTAGATTTTGAGCAGAGGAGTGATGGGGTCTGATATATGTTTTAAAAGGATCATTTTGGCTGCCATGTTCAGAGCAGACTTAGGGAAACCAGGAGAGAAACAGAGACCAGGTAGGAGGCTGTGACAACAATGCAGGTAAGAGGTGCTGGTGGCTGGGCCAGGGTGGTAGCAGTGGAAGTGGTGAGAAAAGGTAGATTCTGGAGATATTTTGAAAGTAAAACCAATGGAATTTCTGGAAGGATTATGAGGACTACTGGGTTGTCTTAAGAGAAGAAGAATCAGGGATGGGAGTTAAGTAACCTGAGTGGTTTACCTGCCCCCGGGTTCTCCGTGCCCAGCACTCCCTCGTTGAAATCCAACCTTCTGCCAGAGTAAACCTGCTAAAGTGCAAACCTGATCCTGTCGCTCCTCACTGAAAACCTGTGGCAGCTCGCCTTTACCTAAAGCCCCTTCCATTTACAGGAGTCCTTTTGTGATATGACCTGCCTTTATTCTCCAACTTCCTTTCCTGATACTCCACCTTACAATTTCAAACCCCCACAGGAGCCTGCCTCACCATGCCGGATTGTGGTTCTGGGTCTCAGATAATGCCGTTTCATGTTTTCTGACTTTGCTCCTGAAACCCCCTTCTCCACTGATTTGCCTGATCGATAGGAACTCAATTTCCAGTCCAACGTCAGACATCATCTCTTCTAGAAGGTGAGCTGAGCGCCCTCCCGTGAGTCCCTACAGTTTCCTGTGCACGTCCCCTCATCACAATCATCACATCATGCTGAACTGTCTGTCTCTTTCGTTACTGAATTCAAGCTCCTCTCTCCTCCTCCGCAAATAGCACATCACCAGGCACATAAAGTAATGAGGGTTCCGTGTTTGCTGCTCTGACTTGAAAGCGCAGAGGCTGGGTTTGCATAAATCTAAATTAAGCCAAATTCCCCCCAAGTCCTTAGGTCTCCTGGTTGTATCTCAGGAGAGAGCATTCATCAGCTTTCATCACTGAAAACCAGCGGAGGTCAGGTGAAGCGAGCACCACGTGTAGGTGATGACTTTCTCTCTGTCTCGCTGAGGTTCTTGCTGCATCACTCAGCCAACCTGGGCTCCCAGTGGTCCTGCCAGCACCCTGGATGTTCTGTGATGAGTCATATATGTTTTATAGTATCTCTTTTCTGAACATAAGAAAACAAAAGCACAAGAGAAAAAGCATTTTCTCTTGGCAGTCCTGCCCCATGTAGGGTGAGCATGGAGGTGAAAATCCCAGCCCACGGAGAGTAGCAAAGAGACAGCTCATTGTGACTGACGTAGGTCTAGGATGTCTTTGTCGACAAAGTCTTAGAGAAGCAGATGAGGCCATTTTGTACGCTTTCTATTCAAAGAAAATCAGGAGCAGACTGAAAAGAGGTTTTGGACTCAAACGCTAAATGAAACAGAGCAGACGTAGGAAGCATAAAGCTGGGCCTTTCGGGAGGGGAAAAATGAAATGAGAACCCAAACAAGGCATGCCCTCCACAGAGAAATAAAGACGCCAATGCTACGTTACACTGTCTGTGTAGCTCTCACTCCAGGGGTTCTGGGATCCCAGCCAGGTACATAGGGCTGCAGCCTGGGCAGCTGAATTGTGCCAAGACCATTTGTTGAAAGACAATGGTGCCCCAGACTGTTGCCCAGACAGCCCAGCAAATGTGCTTGGGAGAGCGCAGCCTCAGAGTGGCTACATCAGTGGCAGCTTGGCAACCTCACATTCTTCAGGAGGATAGAAGGGTGGGAGGGAGAGCAGTGGGGAGGTGTTAGCAAGGGCAGTGGGTTTGGGGCTTTAAAAAATCTCAAATGCCCCGTGACTCTCTAAGTCTTTGGTAAATTACCTTTTATTAGCTTTGTTAAGCCTCAGCAGCCTGGAATTGTCTTCTCGAAACTCAGCCATCTGTTCCCCTCCTGTCTGTAATTCTGACCACACACACACACACATACACACACACAAAAGAGTTTCATTTCAGCCAAAGATGATTCTTTCCTTTAAAAAAAATGGGAAGGGCAATGGAGAAGGGGAAATGAATGAGGATGAATGTTTTAGAGGGAGTCACATAAAAAAGTGGGTATTTCTGAAACAGAACCCTGACAAAGTACATTACTAATTTCTTGGTGACTGGACACGGGGCAATTAACACATTCATCAGCACATTGTTGAGCAATAAATAAATATGTATTAAGCTACTTTTAAATGCAAAGGCTGGGCTGGGTGCTGGGAAAGAAAAGAGACTTTTCAGAAAGAGTCACTGTACTCAAAGGAGTTAGGAGTAAAAATTTACATCACAACTTAAGGGAAAAATCAGCTCAAGAAATGTCACATGACAGATGGCTGGTAAAGGCTAGAAGTTCTGTATTTGTTGTGAAGAGGGTACAAGTGCTGTGAGCAGAAAAGTTTCAAGGAGGGAAAGGGAATTTAGGGAGATGGAAAAGACCCACAGAAGTATCAAGTTCGTCTTCCTACCTGAACAGAAATCCTTTCCACAGCATACAACTTGTTTTAAAATATTTTTGATAGCAGCCATCCATTACCTCACAAATCGATCCCTTTTATTTTGAGCATGTTCTTTTTTCTAGAAAATTCTCCTCAGTATAGACCTGAGATCTAGGTTTCTTTAACTTCCTTATTTTTTTCTTCCAGACAAAAGAGAGTTTTGTCTGACTCCTTTGCAGGCTTGAAGACAACCACCAGCAGCCTCTGAGTCCTCTCCTTTCCAGACCAACCATCCTTCCTTCTTCCCCAACATGACTCAGAATCCAGCCATCCTCTGGCCACATTCTAATCAGGGAATGCTCCTGCCCGACGGCAGTGCCCGGTCCTGAGCCTGGCACTCCAGATGTGTTCTGGCCAAAAATCTTGTGACCATAATTTCTCATCCTCTGAACGTGACTCACATATTAGTACAGCTTAATGTTGCCTTAGGTTTCAGCCACCACGTTGCATTGCAGGTAATTAGCAAACTTGCGATCAACTGGAAAACGCTTTTGTCTTTTACACCTAAACATGCTGCTAAGCCAGGTGTCCCCTGCTTGAGCTTAAGGTCCAATATGGGCGATTTGGAGAGGAGGTGAGGGCGTTCTGGTTGAGGGGAGAAGCTTGGGCGATAGGTGTTCAGGGACCACTGAGTGGCTACCAGACATCAAAATTGACCTTGACACTATAATAATTAAAATATTTTTATACCAGCATGGATGTAGAGCCAAAGAGCATAGAGGAACAGAGCCATGGGAATCAAGTATTTATTGTAGATTTCCTTTCAAATAAGTGGGAGAAGTGTGGGCTATTCAATACGTGGTGATAGAAAATTTGGCTATCCATTTGTTTGGAATGATGACTCAATGCATTTTTATCTATTGCTCTACACTCAGAATAATTTCAAATATGTGACAAAGCTGTTATTTAAAATGTTCTATATAGCAGATGGCATTAGTTTTTTAAATGTTAAAGGATCCAGCTTCTTTTGTGCTCACCAAGAGGGATAATGGACCTTTGGCTTATGAGAGGGTTGGGTTGTAAAAAAAAAGAGGATGACTTCCTTAGGAGAAAAAAATAGGTAGAATTCTGTAAAGTATTATGAAAATATTCCTTTTATTTAAACTTTCCAGATTGCAAGTCTGTTTCTAACTGTGCTACTGAGAATATCTATACACATATGTAAATATAAATATATGATGTGTATATATACATATCTATACATATATAAATGTATTATATATAATTATATATACGGGAGAAAACTGTCAGAGACCTCCAAGCCTTCTGTGTCATATCACATTTACATATAATACCCCTTTCGCTAAACCCTGTCCAGACATTTCTTACAGGAAAGCTGCTACCTGGCTCAGTGCAGCTGATGAACTTGGGAGAAGTCTTGGAGGTAGAGGAAGGAGCTACAAGAAAGGATAGTGAGATAGTTTCTCTGTGGTAGGAGCTCTGAGAGAGGTTATTGAGTGAATAAATGATTGAATGAACAAATGCGTGAAGGGCCAGTAGTTGAAGGGCTTTTTAAGCTTTTGGCCTTGAGGTGGATGAGTAAGAACCCATCACAAGGCCTTGAGAAAAAACTGACATCACAGCCTCAGTCCCACAGGCAGATGACCACAAGATGGACCTTTGGGTTCTATTTATTGTTTAGTTGACTGGTTTTTTTCGTCAAGCTGTCACCTCTGACAATATAGTCCATGCTAACTGTAACTCACCTAGGGAGCCTCATATTGAAAATGACCCTAATTTCAAACACAGAGGCAATTGCTAGAGAAATGTATAAATTGAACAAGAAGAAATCATGGGATATAATCATATAGATAACTTTATCTTGTCTCCTAGTGTCTCGTTACAACCCTGCCTCTGGGATAAAAACTTGAGTACCCCCTGACTTATTCTGTCACTCTTAGTAAAAGAAAGTCCTTCAATAACTGTAAGACACACCATTTAATTTCAATAATTTAACGTGTCTAGTCCCAGGTAGTAAACTTCAAACTTGAGTTCACATTAAACCTCGCCCCCCGAGCTGGGACCTACCATGACTGCCTGTCTGCTGGAGTGTGACATGAAGAAAGGGATCTCCTCTTTTCCTGTCTGGTAATGGTCCTCTCTCTCCCCCCAGCTTGTCAACCAAGGATCCAGGTAGGGAGAGGGCCAGGTTGCAAGGGGCACTGGAAAGTTCTTGTTCAACTGGTACTGGTCTAAGATGGTTCACCCTCTCTGGACCTGTAGATATTTGAAACTGACTCTCTCATAAGCCAATTTATGCTCATCTGGAGATTCCCTCGCTTTGTGTTGTTGCACTTCCTGTAGTACGGGCTATGATGTTTCATCAGCTGGCTCCTTCTTGCTTAGCTCTTGTTGTTTTATTGGTTCAGTCCACCCAGACTCCTTCTGTTGGTCTCCTCCTCCTTCAGGTAGGCCTCTCCCTGGATTTTAATCGGATCCAACATGACTCCTTCTCTTCCAGGACATTTTCTGTTCTACAGGAAGCACGCATTCTCTGCCCAGGCACACTCTGGAGGTTCAGGGCAATCCCAAGCCGGCAATTCTTCTTCACAAAGTGCCCTACAGTTCGCTAGCACATCTCGCTGGACTTCCAGATTTCCCAGGCAGAGTCAGACATTTCTCCATTTTGCCCTCCAGCCATGGAGAATGCATTTCAAGCTCTCAAAACAATCCCATTAAACTCTCTCCAACAAACCCTCCTCACATATTCTTTCTGATTTCCCTCTGTCTTGACCTTTTTATACCCCTGATCTGTGGGAATAGCCCTTGGGTGAGAAGCCCAAGACTTGTGTAACCAGTTTTCAGATATTTCCCTTGAAAAACGGATGCTAGTCTGTCTCACAACTAATTTTGGTATTGGATACTTTTCTTAGTGCCTCAGTCAAACGTTTCAATTTAACATGTTTTTATACTAGTTGATCAAATGTTACTTTTTGTCCCAAATTAATGATTCTGACTTCTATGGCGAACTGAAGATCTCACTGGGAAAACTGGCTTATTAATCTTCATATGAATGTATAAAAAGCGACAGGATTTTGGAAAGATTCATCTGTGTAACTTGTTTCCTGTGGTAGCCGGGCTCCAAGATGGCCCCCGATGATCCCTGTCTTCTGGTAGTCACACCTTTGTGCAGTGTCACTGTACCCACATTGCATCAGGGTTGGTCTGTGAGACCAACAGAATATAGAGAAGTGATAGAATGTTACTTCCAAGATTCGATTATAAAATACTTTGGCTTCTGTGTTGCTTGTGCCCTTTCTCAGGTAGATCTTCCCTCTGGGGGAAGCCATGTTGTGAGTAGCCCCATAGAGAGTCCCATAGAGGAAGGAACTGAAGTCTCTTGCCAGCAGCTGTGGGAGTGAACTAGGAAGAGGATCCTCCAGGCCCAGTTAAGCCTTCAAAGACTACAACCCCAGCTGACAGCTTGACTGCAACGTAATGAGAGATCCTGAACTAGAACCACTCGGCCAAGAACCTTGTCCCTCAGAAACTATGACACATAATGTTTGCTGTTTTAAACTGCTGGGTTTTGGGGTAATTTGTTACACAGCAATAGATAACTAATATACTGTCTTAGCTGAACTAATGGTTTTTTACATTTGCAAAATATTTTCACATAGATTATTACATTTACCAACATAATTAAATCCCATTTTATAGTCTAAAGTCCATCATAAAAATAAAATGCAAATTAGAGAATTCTTCATTTTGTCAAACTATTCATTACAGGATTTTTTTAAACAAGGAAGATAATTAGGTATAATTAAAATGTGATTTAATCTATAAAATTCAATTTCCAGACAATTTTTCAGAAATATTTGTATTGTATAAATAAGATACATCTGTGAAGTCATAGCTAAGAGATTCAGACAGGACTCGGAGAGGTTGTCTGAATTATCACGCTAGTTCTGGGGAGCTCTGCACCACAACACTCCCACACGCAGCACATCTATTTATTGTTTAACAACCTCTAGAAAAGGAAATGTGTATGGGGTGAGGAGCTTTGGGGAAAAGAAGCAGCGTTTTGCCATTTTTGCAGTTAGAAAGTCCTCAATAGGTAACTAAATTATTTCACATTCAAAATGGCCTTTGTTCTTCTTCATTTTCATTATGTTCTCCTGAGAGTGAGGCCAACAACCATTTCACATATGGAGAACTGAGGCAGAGACTAGAGGGAGAGGCTTTCAAGAGATGGGAAGGCAGAAAGATGGCTGACCTAGACCTCACCCAACAGACTATGGGTTGGTTCTGAACACAGGGACCTGAGGGCTTGATAATGTAATTGACTTTCCATAGTCTCAGGTTTAGGCGTTTCTGGTTCAATGTTACTTTTCCATGGTTCTCAAATTGAGATTTGCAATTAGAAAGGATCATCTGAGACTATATCTGAAATATAGAATGAAATTTTTTAAAGCCGTATGTACTAGTTCAGTATAGATTATCAGTATATGTTTTACACACATAGATATGAATTGAGTTTACAAGGATGGATTCTAAGTTTGGAATCCATAATCCACTCTTTTTCTTTGGTCGTCGTAGTCTTCCTCCCTGTCCCTCTTCTACTTACCTCCAGGCAATCATCAGTGCTCTTGTCGTTTCTTGCTACGCCCCCTCCTACTGTAAAGTGTGCTGCTGGACTCTCCCCAGACCTCCTTTACAAATCTCTTTGTTTATTTGTCAGTTTGTACCTGCTTCTTGGATCCCCTGGAACCAACCCACAGCCCCGATTGAGACTTCCTGCTCTACTTAAAGCCAAATAACTAGCATGTCTTTCATTTCCATCTATGAATAAGCTGTCGACACCTAGACCTATTTGTTTACTCCAGTTCTCTTTCTGAGTTTCAGGACCACATATCTAACTCCCCACTGGAGCCCTTCCATTTCCTCCTCCCCCACGTCCAGTCAACCATGCAGATCCAGCAATTCTGCCTCCTAAACATCTTGTGAATCGTCCTCATTTCCACTGCCTGAACCTCTATCTACCATGCCTTGCCCAAGCCACTGCCACCTCCTCTTATCGGTCTCCTCACTTCCAGTATCATTCCTGACTAACCTATTTCATACTCAGTAGCCAAAGTGACTTTTCTTAAATAAATATCTCATTATGCCACTCCCTTGTCTAAAACTCTTCAGTGGTTTCCCAATGACTTAGGATGAAATTCAAACTCTATATATGACTTAAAAAGCCTCCACTCACTTGTACTGTTTCATTGTTCCCCTTTTCCTGTTCATTCTCTACACTCAAGACCATACTGGATTTCTCTCAGTTCCACAAATTTCCCATGCTGTTGCTTTCCTCTGGGCCTCTGGTCATTCCATTCCTTCTGCCTAGAACCTTCTCCCATATCTTCTGCCACTTTTCTGCTCTTCTGCTCTCAGTATGAATATCCTTCCTCCAGGAAGTGTTCCTGGACTGCTTTGGACTGGGTTATATGCCCCTCCTATGTGCTCTATTGTACTGGACACTTCCGCAGTCATAGAAATTATCACACTGCATTACACATTGGTTATCTTTCTTCTTGCAGGACTCTAATCACCAGGTCAAGGGCCAAGTCTGCATTGCTCATTACTGTATAGCAGGGACTTAGGACGGTGCCTGGCACATAGTAAATCTTTAATAAATATTAGCTCAAAAATAACTAGTTTCCAGGAAATACCACCAGGTAAACTAGTCCTCCTGTTGTGGTATAGGAAGTTACCTTGTTGCCTCCATTTATACTCTCTGGCAAGCTATCCCAGAAGTCATGGAACAGAAAAGCTCAAGACCAAACTACAGTGCTAACATCACATGGGTTATGGAATCAATTTAAAATGCACAGTGAGAAGCAAGGGGAAAGAGACGAATTGGTTAACAGACTTAGGATAAAGTGCAAGAAGAGTGAACCACGCTACCTGAATTCTGGCTTACAAAATATTCTAATGTTCTATCTCCCCCTCCCTCCCTCCTCCTCTTCCTCCTTCCACCTCCTACCTTCTCCTCTGTCATAGGAGCTTTCCCTGCTGAGTAGAGGTGAGGTTTGAGCAAAAGGGACCAACAGATAGAAGGCACCTAGGGCTAACCCACACTCGTTATATCAGACAGATACAGGACAATGATACCTGGCCACAGCTGGAACTCACTATTGATCTGCTAAGCAGTCATGGCTTTTGTCTGAATATTTTGGACAGTGGACATATGGAACTAGAAAGGGTGTCACCAATGACTGGCCACTTTAAGACCTCACAAGTATTGATTGCCTAATGTACCTCATGTATATTTAGAGATTCATGAATATTGGTGCCTCTTGGGCCTTCCACCTATGTTAGCACGCACATGCTCAACCTTTTCTCTAACTTGTCTCATAGAAATTCATTCACTCACATTTCTGGAGGCCAGAAGTCTGAAATCAAGGTTTATCAGGGTTGGTTCCTTCTGTGGGCTCTGAGGAAGAATCTGTTCCAGGCCCCTCTCCTGGCTTCTGGTGGTTGCTGGCAACGCTTGGTGTTCCTTGGCTTGTAGACATATCAATCTAATCTCTGCTTCTGTCTTCACATGGCCTTCTCTGTCTCCTGTGTTTCATGTGGCCTTCTAATAAGGAAACCAGCCACTGGATTTAGAGCCCACCCTAATCTAATATGACTTCATCTTGACTAATAACATCTGCAAATACCCTATTTCCAAATAAGGTCACATTCACAGGTACCAGGTAAACATGAATTTGGGGGTAGGCACTATTCAAGCTAGTACATTACCTAACACATCTTATGAGTTTCATCCAGCCTATGTGTATGCTTATCTTATAGAGTAAAATTGAATATCCTCAATATAATAAACCCACCTTCTACCTGGAAACAAAACAAATCTATCATACATGGTGACTCTGCTTCTTTCACTTGAAAACATCTCCTGGCCATAAACAAACACTTGCTGATTCCTGACAGTGGAGGAAAAGATCAAGATTTTCTTTTCCCTCTTTGAGGCCCAGCTCCTGTGGGTTCCCCTGCAGTTGGGAGTCAGGCACTGCATAGCAGTGAGGCCCAGGGCTCACCTTCGTGTGTGGAAGCTTGTGACGGCCCCAGGAGCTGCCCCTGAGGCAGGGCCCTGCCTATAGATCTCACTACCGTGAGTGCACAAGCTTGCAGGTGGGGAGCCCAATGGCGTCTCAGCCTCCCAGAGCTCATGGCCCCTCTGGGACAGGCCAGGGTCTTCCAGGACCCACGTTGCTCCTGCTCAAGGCCTGGATGGGTGAAGAGACCTTTCACAGGAAGCAGAGAAGATTTTCTCTTTGTGGCATTTTTGCCTGCGGAAAATAAAGACTCACTTACACATCAATGAACTGGTTATTTGTCAGAGTCTACTAAAATTGGAATAGAGAAAAAGAGCTTATTTCTAGATGTCTGAAAATAGGGCCACCTAACTATACAGAAGTAGATGTTAAATTACATAAGATAATCATAATTTTTAAAAACCTCTCACACGAGATCACTCATTTCTAGGACACCAGCATGCTAGGTACATACCTCCACGGTAGCATTTATTATGTGAATTACAGAGACTATGTACTCCTTGAGGTTGGGGATACTTCTTACTTATCTTTACTTACCATGTTGCCCGGTATTGGTAGACTGTCAGGAAATGTTTGTTGAATAAATGAACAACTGAACTAATTAGTGAATTTTTCATACTTGTAAACGAAACTATCTGATTGTCTACATAATTTACCCAAATGAGGTGTGGCTGCTCTCACTCATGTCCAGTAATAAGTGTTCATTTTTGTTTTCTCCTATCTGGTGATAGATGGAGTCTTGTTTCACCAATTTTCCCCGTAACCTCTGGGTGACCCTAAATGAGCTCTTATCTATCTGGTCAAAATTCCTCGCATGGTTATCATTCCTATCTCTCTGGACTCACAGTCGGATCAACTGACAGAGTCGGTATTTAATCCCTGAAATCAATCTCTCCAGATTCTTCATCATTTGACTTTATGGGTCTGACTTCCTTCTAGTTCCCTGTACAAGCCTTTGTAACCGGACCTCGACCTCAGCAGCCCAGGGGAGAGTTCCGTAGACTCGACTGAAAGGTGCATGACCTGTATGCATGTATGTGTGGCACTGTCACTTGAAGCCAAGCAAAGGAGAGTTGTAAACTAACGTAGCCTCTGCTGCCAACTCAATGTATAGCTGCAGAGTCTTTTCATCTGCACACGGTGCCCACCCTTTCGGCCATGTTGGCAGATAATTATGGGAAGAAATGTAAAACCCATTAATTCCCATTTAACTGCCACAGCATGTAATTTGAAGCCAGGGCCAGCATCAGTGACAGGAAAATACCTGAAAGGCAAAAATGTCAAAGAGAAAGGAGGCCAACAATGGCAGGTCTGCCAACAATGGCAGGTCTTCCCCGTGTGACGTGTAGGCCCTCCACTGAAAAAGCCCTGCAGGCTGTCTGAGTGCACCAAGGCCAATAGAGTCAGGTTCTTCCTTGGGTTGAAATTTCTACCTGGCCAAAAGTTAGACCTCCTAAGAAGCAAATTAACTCTTTTGACATTTAATGTAGTCTACTCCCCCCTGCAATGGTCATGGGACCACTACGGTCATTGACACTGTCAGAGGTAAGGAAAGTGGGTGTTCCTGCCAGCGCTACTCAACTGTCTGGGTAATGTTTCCATTGACTATTACCCAGGTGTCAGGCACTGGGCTAAATGCTTTCTGGGCAATCTCTCATTGAACACCTCTAATGATGCTATGATGTAGTTTACTACAATTTTTCAGGTGAAAAAATGGAGACTCTAAAAAGATATTCTCAAGATCATACAGCTATTAAGCAGCAGAGTGAAGGTATAAAGTCAGCCCTGCCTGACAACAGAGCCCAAGAACCAGGAAGGTGACTGCAGGAGATGGGTTTCTCCCAACTCCAACCAATATGGTCTCCATGACAGTGACTGATCTAGCCTTATATCCCTAACTTCAGAAGCAACTCTTCAACCTTACTTTAAGCTCTTCCAAAGGGGAAAAATTGGTATTCTCATGTAATTTTTTTGCCTCTTCACAAATATTTATTGTTAACCATGTGAAAAAATATTTTTAAAGAGTTAAAAGTGTAACACTCATATACAGGCATACCTTGGAGATGTTGCGGGTTCAGTTCCAGACCATTGTTAATATGGTGAATATCACAATAAAGCAAGTCACACGAATTTTTTGGTTTCTCAGTGCATATAAAAGGCATGTTTATATTATACTGTACTCTAGTTATGCAATAGCACTATGTCTAAAAAATATACATACCTTAATTAAAAAATACTTTATTAATAAAAAATGCTAACCATCACCCAAGCCCTCAGCGAGTTCTAATCTTTTTGCTGGTGGAGCTTCTTCCCTCGATGTTGCTGGCTGCTGACTGGTCAGGGTGGTGGTTGCTGAAAGCTGAGGTGACTGTGGCAATTTCTTAATATGAGACAACAATGAAGTTTGCTGCATCGAATGACTCTTCCTTTCATGAATGATTTCTCTGTGGCATGCGATGCTGTTTGATAGCATATTACCCAAGGTAGATCTTCTTTCAAAATTGGAGTCAATCCTCTCAAACCCTGCCACTGCTTTATCAGTTTATGTAATATGCTAAATCCTTGGTTGTCATTTCAACAGTCTTCACAGCATCCTCACTAGAAGTATATTCCATCTCAAGAAATCACTTTCCTTGCTTATCCATAAGAAGCAGCTCCTCATCCATGAAAGTTTTGTCATGAGACTGCAGCAATTCAGTCACATCTTCAGGTTCCACTTCTAATTCTTGTTCTCTTGCTATTTCCACCACATCTGCAGTTACTTCCTCCACTGAAGTCTTGAACCTCTGAGTCATCCATCAGGGTTGGAATCAACTTCTTCTAAACTTCTATTAATGTTGACATTTTGACCTCTTGCCATGAGTCACAAATGTTCTTAGTGGTATCTGGAATGGTGAATCATTTCCATCGACTTTGCCCAGATTCATAAGAGGAATCACTATCTATGGCACCTATAGCCTTTTGAAATGTATTTCTTAAATAATAAGACTTGAAAGTCAAAATTACTCCTCAATCCATAGGCTGCAGAATGGATGTTGTGTTAGCAGGCATGGAAACATTAATCTCACTGTACATCTCCATCAGAGCTCTTGGGTGACCATGTGCATTGTCAACAAGTTGTAACATTTGGAAAGGAATCTTTTTTTCTGAGCAGTAGGTCTCAATAGTGGGCTTAAACTAGTTGGTAAACTGTGTTATAAACAGATGTGTTGTCGTTGTGGCTTTGTTGTTCCATTTGTAGAGCACTAGCAGAGTAGATTCAGCGTAATTCTTAAGGGCCCTAGGATTTCCAGATGGTAAATAAGCATTGGCTTCGACTTCAAGTCACCGGCTGCATTAGCCCCTAACAAGAGAGTCAGCCTGTCCTTTAAAGCTTTGAAGCCAGGCATTGGCTTCTCCTTTGGAGCTATGAAAGTCCTAGATGGCATCTTCTTCCAATATAAGGCTGTTTTGTCTACACCGAAAATCTGTTGTTTAGTGTAGCCACCTTCATTAATGATCTTGGCTAGATCTTCTGGATAACTTGCTGCAGCTTCTACATCAGCACTTGCTGCTGCACCTTGCACTTTTATGTTATGGAGACGGCTTCTTTCCTTAAACCCCATGAAGCAACCTCTGTTAGCTTCAAACTTTTCTTCTGCAGCTTCCTCACCTCTCTCAGCCTTCGCAGAATTGAAGAGAGTTAGGGCCTTGCTCTGGATTAGGCTTTGGCTTAAGGGAATGTTGTGGCTGGTTTGATCTTCTATCCAGACACTAAAACTTTCTCTGTATCAGCAATAAGGCTGTTTCACTTTCTTTTTATTCATGTATTCACTGAAGTAGCACTTTTAATTTCCTTCAAGAACTTTTCCTTTGCATTCACAACTTGGCTAACTGCTTGGCACAGGAGGCTTAGCTTTTGGTCTATCTTGGCTTTTGACATGCCTTCTTCACTAAGCTTAATCACTTCTAGCTTTTGATTTAAAGTGAGAGAAGTGTGACTCTTCCTTTCACTTGAACACTTAGAGGCCATTGTAGGCTTATTAATTGGACTAATTTCAATACTGATGTGTATCGGGGAATAGAGAGGCCCGAAGAGAGGGAGAGAGACCGGGGAATGGCTGGTCAGTGGAGCAGTCAGTACACACACATTTATCAATTAAGTTTGCCATCTTATATGGGTGTGGCTTATGACACCCCCAAACAATTACAATAGTAACATCAAAGATCACTGATCACAGATCACCACAACAAATGTGGTAATAATGAAAAAGTTTGAACTATTATGAGAATTACCGAAATGTGACACAGAGACATGAAGTGAGCAAACGCTGTTTAAAAAATGGCGCCAATAGACTTGATCAACATAGGGTTGCCACAAACCTTCAGTTTATAAAAAACACAATATCTGTGAAGCACAATAAAGCAAGACTCAATAAACAAGGCATGCCTGTAAATATAGAATGAACATGTGTCAAAACGTACTCATCTTATTGAGGGAACTAGTATGATAGTAAAGTTGGTTCCAAAAGCATTTTGAAGAACTACATATTTGTAGGCATCTTAGAAAAGAGAAATTCTAGAATAAGATTTCTAGGTTAGATACAAGACTGGGTACCATCCTACAGGAAAATAAAATCATGACCTTGAGGTTATCTTCTCTACCAAATAGAAATCTATAAAGTAACATGTGACCTCACAGTAGTGTCTGGCTCTAACCAAATGGTTAATGGCAAAGCCAAACACAGGCACATTTTGTTACATCAGTGGTTTCCCAAACTTTGCTGCACATTAGAATCATTTGTGGAGGTTTTTTAAAATCCTGATGCCCAAGGTCCCACCTGTGCTAGTTTCTGATTATAACAAATTACCACAAATGTTGTGGCTTAAAGTAACACATCTTTATTCTCTTATAGTTCTGGGGGTCAGAAGTTTAAAATGGGTTCACAGAGCTGTGTTCCTTCTGGAGGCCGTAGAGGAGAATGCATTCCTTGCCTTTTCCAGCTTCTAGAGGCTGCTTGTATCCCGTGGCTTGTGGCTCCTTCCCCCATCTCAAAGTCAGCAGCATAGTATCTTCTCTGTCTTCTCTGACCTCTGCTTCCAACTTCTCTCTCTGAGGCTGATCCTCCTGCCTCCCTTTTATAAGGGTCATGTGATTACATTGGGCCCATCTAGATAATCCAGGATAACCTCCCCATCTCAAGATCCTTAATTTAGAGAAATTACAACAGACACCTCAGAAATACAAAAGTTTATAAGAGAATACTACGAAAAGCTATACACCAACAAACTGGATGATCTAGAAGAAATGGATAAATTCTTAGAATCATACAACCTTCCAAAACTGAATCAAGAAGAAATAGAGAATATGAATAGACCAATCACCAGTACAGAGATTGAAACAGTAATCAGAAACCTCTCAAAAAAATAAAAGTCCAGGACCAGGCAGCTTCCCTGGTGAATTCTACCAAACATTCAAAGAAGACTTAATACCTATCCTTCTCAAACTTTTCTAAAAACTTGAAGAGGAGGGGAACCTTCCTAGCTCATTCTATGAAGCCAACATTACCCTGATACCAAAACCAGACAAGGACAACACAAAAAAAGAAAATTACAGGCCAATATCACTGATGAACATCAATGCAAAAATCCTCAACAAAATCGGATACAACAACAGCAAATTGAATACAACAATACATTAAGGGGCCAGCCCCATGACCAGGTGGTTAAAGTTCAGCATGCTCTGCTTTGGCAGCCTGGGTTGCAGGTTCAGATCACAAGTGTGGATCACTCCACTCATCAGCCATGCTGTGGAGGCATCCTGCATACAAAATAGAGGAAGATTGGCACAGATGTTAGCTCAGAGCTAATCTTCCTCAAGCAAAAAAAAAAAAAAAAAGAGGAAGATTGGCAACGGATGTTAGCTCAGGGTGAATCTTCCTCACCAAAAAAAAAAAAGCAAAGAAAAAAAAGAAAACCACCATGATCAAGTAGGATTTGTTGACTTATTGCAGGGATGCAGGGATGGTTTCACATCCACAAATCAATCAACGTGATACACCACATCAACAAAATGAAGAATAAAAATCACATAATCATCTCAATAGATGCAGAGAAAGTATTTGACAAGATACTGCATCCATTTATGATAAAAACTCTGAATAAAATGGGTGTAGAAGGAAAGTACCTCAACACAATAAAGGCCATATATGACAAATCCCCAGCTAATATCATACTCAATGGAGAAAAACTGAAAGCTATCCCTCAAAGAACAGGAACCAGACAAGGATGCCCACTTTCACCACTCTTATCTAACATAGTATTGGAAGTCCTAACCCGAGCAATCAGGCAAGAAAAAGAAATAAAAGGGATCCAAATTGGAAAGGAAGAAGTGACACTGTCACTATTTGCAGATGACATGATTTTATATATAGAAACCCCTAAAGAATCCACCAAAAAACTTTTAAAAATAATAAATGAATATGGTAACTTTGCAGGATACAAAATCAATGTACAAAAATCAGTTGTGTTTCTATATGCTAACAACGAAGTAGCAGAAAGAGAAATTAAGAATACAGTCCCATTTACAATTGCAATGAAAAGAATAAAATACCTAGGAATAAATTTAACCAAAGAGGTGAAAGACCTGCACACTGAAAACTATAAAACATTGTTGAAAGAAGTTGAAGAAAACACAAAGAAATGGAAAGATATTCCCTGCTCTTGGACTGGAAGAATTAACACAGTGAAAATATCCATACTTCCTAAAGCAATCTACAGATTCAATGCATCTGTACCAAAGTTCCACTGACATTTTTCACAGGAACAGAACAAAGAATTCTAAAATTTGTGTGGAACAACAAAAGACCCCGAACACCTAAAGGGATCCTGACAAAAAAGAACAAAGCTCGAGGTATCACACTCCCTGATTTCAAAATATACTACAAAGCTATAGTAATCAAAACAGAATAGTACTGACACAAAAACAGACACACAGAACATGGAATAGAATCGAGAGCCCAGAAATAAACCAACACATCTATGGACAGGTAATTTTCGACAAGGGAGACAAGAACATACAATGGAGAAAGGAAAGTCTCTTCAATAAATGGTGTTGGGAAAACTGGACAGCCCCATGCAAAAGAATGAAAGTAGATCATTATCTTATGCCATACACAAAAATTAACTCAAAATGGATTAAAGACTTGAATGTAAGACCTGAAACCATGAAACCTCTAGAAGAAAACATAGGTAGTACACTCTTTGACATTGGTCTTAGCAGCATATTTTCAAGTACCATGTCCGAGCAGGCAAGGGAAACAATAGAAAAAACAAAGAAATGGGACTACATCAAACTAAAAAGCTTCTGCACAGTAAAGGAAACCATCAACAAAACGAAAAGACAACCTAACAATTGGGAGAAGATATTTGCAAACCATGTATCTGAAAAGAGGTTAATATCCAAAATATATAAAGAACTCGTACATCTTAACAACAAAAAAACTAACAACCCAATTAAAAAATGGGCAAAAGATCTGAACAGACATTTATCCAAAGAAGATATACAGATGGCCAACAGGCACATGAAAAGATATTCAATGTCAGTAACTATTAGGGAAATGCAAATCAGAAGTACAATGAGATATCACTTCATGCCCGTCAGAATGGCTATAATTAACAAGACAGGAAATAACAAGTGTGGGAGAGGATGTGGAGAAAAGGAAACTCCCATACATTGCTGGTGGGAGTGCAAACTAGTGCAGCTGCTGTGGAAAACAGTATGGAGATTCCTCAAAAAATCAAGACTAGAACTACCAAAAGAGCTAGCTATTTCACTTCTAAGTATTTATCCAAAGAACATGAAAACATGAATGCATAAAGATATATGCACCCATATGTTCACTGGGGCATTATTCACAATAGCCAAGACTTGGTAGCAACCTAGGTGCCCATCAAGGGACGAATAGATAAAGAAGATGTGGTATATATACACAATGGAATACTACTCAGCCATAAAAAAGATGAAATCTAGCCATTTGTGACAACATTGATGGACCTTGAGGATATTATGCTAAGTGAAATAAGTCAGAGGGAAAAAGTCAAATACTACACAATTTCACTCATAGGTAGAGGATAAAAACAACAACAAAAACACACATAGAGACAGAGATTGGATTGGTGGTTATCAGAGGGGAAGGGGGGAGGGAGGAGGTCAAAAGGGGTGATTAGGCACATGTGTGTGTTGGTGGATAGTAAGTCTTTGGGTGGTGAACATGGTGTAACCTACCCAGAAATCGAAATATAAGGATGTACAACTGAAATTTACACAATGTTATAAACCAATGTTGCTTCAATTAAAAAACAACCGTTAACTTAATCACATCTGCAAAATCTCTTTTACCACATAAGGTACCATATTCACAGGCTCTGAGGATTGGGTCGTGGACATCTTTGGCGGCCGTTATTCAGCCCACTGCATCACCCCACACCATTAAATCAGAATGTCTGGGAGGAGGAGCCAGGCATCTTTAACTGAAGATCCCCAGGTATTTCCAACATGAAGCAAAGTTTAAAACACACTACCTAAATAATTAAATAATCTTTGGATGACCCTGTTAAACATTGCTCCAATATGACATTGAGAGGACATGTTCCTGACTTTGCTTTATTTCTAAGTGTGGGATAATTTTCCTTCAAAAACTAAAAAAATTATGAGATAATTCTCAAATTAACAACACTCTACTTTGAGTAACATCTGCACTCGTTTCTTTGTTTTGTCTGATCCTGGACTGGCTGCTGCTCTCACCGACTGTGTAAACTTGGCGCGCCACGGTTGCCTTTCACCCTTCTGCAAGATGGAGCAAATGGAACTCATTTCTGTCCGAATGGCAGTGACAGTGGAGGAAGGTGTAAGCTGAGCGATTGAAATGCCATCTGTAAATATGGCGGCTCCACATGCCCGTGGTCGGCTGCTGGAGGACGAGCCGGTCTCAGGTTTCCACGGCCAAGAATCATGCTCTGTGGACCACAAGAGACTGAAGCTTATAAATGCTGCTCAAATAACTAAAATGAAAATAACACACACGCACACCCACCCACCCATCTATCCTTCAATTACGTCCAACTGCTGAAGGCAAACAGAGGGGAGCTGGGAAAGCAGTTAGTGGCGGCATACCTGAGAACCTTGGTGGAGCTCCAAAAGAGTAAAATCTCTTGCAGTAAACCTATCATCAGTCTGAGTTTACTGCATTTCAGCCAGTGCTGATCCCAGAGCCTCAGGGTAAACTTTGCACAAGACAAATACACTGGTGCTGATTTTCAACATGAACACCTGAGTTCATGATAGTAATTCTCGTCTTTTAATTGAAACAACAGGACATCCCCAAGGTTTGCAACAATCTGCAGGATATACCTGGAGATTCTGAAAGGGCTGAAGAATGCTTCTCAGGCTTAAGGAAAGGAAAGGAAAGGTTAGAAAAATAATTCTGGCATCAGATTTCTAGCTTAGATACAAAACTGACGTCCTACAGGACAATAAAACTATGACCTTGAGGTTATCTTCTCTACCAAATAGAAATCTATAAAGGAACATGGAACCTCCCCACTTCATGTAACATCCCCACTTCTGGACTCTTCTCTCTGTTCTGTTCAGAGGGACAAATCTTGCTCTCTTTAGATACAAGATTCAACCCGGTTGACAAGTTTCGTCAGTTCCGTTACTGGACAAGACTCATCATCACAGCTTGGATGAACCATGGGGCATGTTTCCTAGAGCAGTGGTCTTCAAATCTCCTTAAACAGCAGAACCAATTTTTCAAAGGAAGTCATAGGCCAAGATATTATCGGTGACAAAATGGAAAAACTGTTCTTTTATCAGTTGGCACCCTTATGCTTCTTAGCAAATGACATTCAGTTGATCCTAATTGTCTGCCAATTCAATATTTTGGAATTCACCTACTTGCTGAAATTTGTTTGTAACTCCAAATGAATACTTGTGGGGCTTTTGCAATTATTTACAGATATCTGCAGAGCAGTGAAAAAATTAAGTCACTTAACGTGCATATTCCCAGCTGAGGTTGAGTGAGGTGATGCTCCGTCTTCTTCTTCTGGCTCTCGTACTGTCAACAAGTGTCCTTTTTGAGGTTAACTTAGTGCTACACTTTTTTGCATTTTTATGCTTTTTGTTGGAGATTTGCTGTTTAAAATGGCCCCAAGCATAGTGCTGATGGGCTGTCTACTCTTCCTAAGCACAAGAAGGCTGTGATGTACCTCACAGAGAAAATATGCCTGTCAGATAAGCTTCACTCAGGCACGAATTACAGTGCTGTTGCCCATGAGGTCAATCGTTAATGAATCAATGAAATCTCTTAAATAAGACGTCTTTAAATAGAAACACACATAAAACAAAGTTATGAATTGATTGGTGGACAAAAATGTGACCAGAGGCTGGCAGGAAACTAACCCTGTATTTCCCCTAGGAGCAGCGCTTCAGTACTCGCTAATTGAGTGTTTGGGTGATTTTACAGAAAAAAACTACCAAGAATAATAAGCATCAACTGTATCTGTGTTTTGAAAAATGTCTGGATGATGGCTTAAGTTAGGTGGTGGAACTCCAGGAGCCTAGGCAGAAATTTGTTTGTTCCTACAGGGATGGGGTAGAGAAAAGAAGGAAGAGAGGAAAGGAAAGGAAGGAAGAGAGGAAAGGAGAGAGGAGCCATTGTTAGGAAGGGACATATTTAACTCTGTTTCAGTACAGGGCTGAGAGAGCAGACCCCAGCAACAGAGAGACTGAAATGGCATAGGAGAACAGGAATGTCTAATACAGATTTTAGGATTCCTCGCCATGTTGGGAACACTATGACCCTCTCCTTGTGACTTCTAGCTCTTTCTTAAGTCTACTCTGCTCACATGTGCTTCTCATGGCTGAGGCTTTTTGGCTTTGTTTATTTTTTTCCCCTGGAAATGAGAAGAAGTTTAGTTTCCTGCCTTTAGCAAAGTGTTGCAGAACTTTGTAAGGAGGCAGGATCTCACTCAGCAGAGAGAATCATGATAGTGTAAGCCCTCCAGGGAAGTGAAGATATCTTAGGGAGGACTGCGCAGAGTGGAAGACTTTGGAATTGAAAACTCCTGGCCCAGGCAATTTTACCTGGCTCTCAAAGGGCTGGGAGGGCCCAGGGGACATCAGGGACACCTGTGGAGCTGTTCTGTTTGAGGCAGGGCGGGATGCAGAGCCCTGCCTAAATGCCCTGCCCACCCGCCACCCACCTCGACTCTGCAGAACAGAGTATGCAAAGCATGGACCTGAAATACAACAGACTAACAAGCACAGTTCTTTCTCAGACATGTGCCTAGTAAATCCCCAACTACGCCCCTAGGAAAGGATCACCAGGATTTAACTTAACCCCTCTATTCTTACTTGGCTTTGCACAAGGATCACAGCTGGAAAACCCAGGGCTGGACTGGGGCTGCAAAGGTTCAGAACTCCCTGTGGTTAAATGCAGCTCTAGGTTTGGTAGCAGTGGAGCCCAAACCCCTCACCTGTCTTCATGCTTCCCTATGGAATTCTGCTGGTAATCAGGCTCCCCACTGACCTGGCTTCTTTGCTGGAGCATGTAGCTCTTAATCATACGATACCAGCCTCTTGAACATTCCAGCAAAGCTCGAACAGCTGGTGCTTTCCCCTGGCTCCACGCACATGCCAGAAATACTCTTGCCACCTAAGCCCTTGAATTTCTCAATGGTGGGCTGAGGGGAGGAAATGCTGATGAGAACTTGCCCTAGTAGACACAGGATTCCTCTGGACCCTCCACAAGGGGGAAGGAGGGAGAGAAAGAGAAAGAGGTGGCTGCTGTTCCTGCGGCACCTGCTCCTTCAGGAGCTAAGGATTTGCAGAGCAGACACTACTCCTCCTCGTCTCTTTGCTTCTGCTCTGGGGTCTGGGATCCAATGACCCAGGACCTCCTTGTTCTGTTTGTTGAGCCCAGAATGTTCGCTGTTCAAAATTACATGCCACGTCACGAACATGTTTTCATTCCCATTATCTCATATTTTTTCCCTTACTGATTTTGTCAAGGCTGATACCCATTTTCTCCTTTTGGGCTTATGACCCAAGAGATTAGAAAGCTCTGTCACAAGGAAAATTTACTTGCTACACATAGGTGTGTTGCATGTAGGCAGTAAAAGAAAAGAAAAAAGGATTATTATTCAAAATGTGGTGGTAAGATGCCAGGTTCTGTGAGTAAGTCTTCCTACAGACTTTTAGGAAGATGGAGTGTCTGAGTTTTTCGATAATATGAAATGTATAGACAGTATAGTCGACAGTTTGGTCAGTTCTGTAAAATATCTATTAGACCACTTGTTTGACTCGGCAGACTGTTTGATTCAGGCAAAATAGTCTGACCAGTAGACCCGAATGAACACGGACTGGAAGTGACCCAAATTCTTAATATCTGTGTGTAGTCTAGTTAAAAGATTTTACTATAAAGTGTGAATGTCTCTCTCACCTGTCTCATCCTTTCCATCCCAGTCCCATCTAGCTGTGTGAGTATATGCGAGGGAGTGGGGGAGTGGGGAGGGTGAGCTTTGGGACAGGTCTTGTAGCCCTGGTGGCCTGGTGACAGGTGCAATCAACTTTTCATCAATAGGGAAACAGTAAGTTGGGAGGCCAGGCTCACTGGGGCCAGGAGCAGGGACCCTCAGCCCATCCTCCTGCTGTGAAGGAGACTCGGCTCTCATGGGTCTCAGATCCTATCTGGTTGAGTAGGAACTGGATGAGGTAGATGAAGGCACCTGTGGGACTCCACTGTTTTCTGTCAAACACACTTTGTTTTTAATCAGAACCTCTCCTCTAACAAAGACTCATTAAGCACATACCGTTGCCAGGCACTGTGTGGTCCAGAGTAGCCTGTCCGCTCCTGGATCATGCTCGTTCAGCTGCCTGCCTGTGTATACAGGGCTAGGTTCATTGAACAGAGCAGTGGTAGGTTTTTGCTATCTTGGCCTGAGGCAAAGTCACATCTTCTGGGACTTGGGCAGGACACCAGAGCTGCTTTCTAACAGAGAAGGGTAAATTCTCCTCCCTCTCGGTCCATGACCCATCAGGGATGCAGACCTTGGACCACCAACCCTCCCTTGAACTTCAGATCACTTTTCATCACTTTTGCCTGGATGAATGCGATTTCTAGCCCTCCTGCTGCCCATCTGCAATGCAGCCTACACACTGCTGTCAGATTCCTTTTCCTTAAATACGGCTTTGATCGTCATTCCTCCCCTGCTCCAAAAGCTTCAAATAGTTCCCACTGCCTACAGAATAAAGATGACTCTGCTTAGCCTGTCACTACAATCCCCCACAATATGGCTGTAGCCTGCTTTTGTCAAACCCCTCTCTTACTTCTTTCCTACACACACCTTCCCCTTCAGTCAGTACCAGAGCACGCCTTGCACACCCTTTCCCTGTGCCTTTGTTTACAAATTGTTCCTCTAATACTGGGATGGTTCCCACACTCAGCTCTTTCTCCATAAAAATCCTCCCCAGCTCCAAGAACCAATTCTTTCTCCAACTACTTAATTAGTTCATCTCAGGGTGACATCTTTCATTCTTTTGAATTTGCTAAGTCATTTGGTGCATATATGCATTCATTTGGTGCTCCTGGTTCTTTCCAAACTCATCCCATCAATAAGAAATTGGTGAGTGGATGTGGCAATGGAATATTCTTGGGGCCATTCCCCCTCTCCCTTTTAAAGGGCGGGCATGGTCTGGAGCAGGGAGTATCAGGGGAATAGGAATGTTCTTAAAAGAAGAAATACCTGGCATTTCCCCTAAGACAAAGGAGGTTTCCTAATTGGCAAAGCTGTTTTATTTAGCAAATGGAAGGAATTCTTCACTATTTTCTGTCAAATGTACTTTGTTTTCTAAAGCAAAGGTCTAATATTACATCCTCTATTTGTAAAGCTGATGCCATTGTCTTCATCTCAGCCCCACTGGGAACATGCTTCTGCCTTGTGCTCTGAGCGGTGGTGATGGACCTCACCGAGCCATTCACACACACTTACCCTGGTGCCCCTGCAGAGTCCCATTTTTACAGCATGGCCAGCCAACATCCAGACACTGTGCTATGGAACACGAGCCAAACTGGCTGCTCATTCCTGACTTGAGCCTATGACCTTGACTTCAACAATACATTAGCCTACATAAATGAGCCAGGCAGCCTCACAGCACTGTGGCATTGATACAGGATAAAACCTTTATATACTGTAAAGAGAGATTCTGTTGTTCTTCGCACCAAGGCATGAGAAAAGCTCTTGAGTTGAATTCCGAGAAGCTGTCAGCTATGATAAAAGGCTCCCTTGACTACAAATTTGAATGCCTACTTTCTGATTCTCTGTTAACTCTTGATATGACTGGAAAAAGCACTTTTGTTCTTGGTGGCGGTTTCCTCATCAGTAAATGAAGAGTTTTTTTTTTGATACTCTCTTGGGCCTCTTCAAGCTCTAGGATTCTATGCATATGAATCATCTTTGTGCCCGAGAATCAACTAAATGACTTCTTAAGATGTCTTCCAGCATTGTGAGCCCTGAGACTTGCGATAATCACTACCGCAGAAAGAAGAACATGCATTTGTGGAAATCTACACAAACCGTTTCATTGCTTTGGAATTGTTCTCACAGTTTTTCTGTGATTAAAGCTTTATGCTTGTTTGTCTGTTTGTTTAATCTGAAATAGCATGTGACAGCTTTTCAAAATTGCTGGATCTGTTGATATCGGTCAAGATCCTTGACTGCAAGCAACAGAAATCAAGTCTGGTTAACTTAATATGAAAAGGAATCCATTGGAAGATTCTTTAAGATCTCACAGGTTCCACTCTGTGAACTGGGAACCAGGATGACAAAGAGGGCTTGTAATGAAGAGGCTGACTCCCTTTTTGATGTTTGACCACTGCCAGCTTTGGGGGCCAACCCTTCTTCCCTGCTTCTTCCATATCTGGACAAGCAAGTTAAGAAGACCCATGGCATTCTAAGTCTCTGCTGGCAGCCAGGAATCTCAAATAGTACAGCCCCTGGCCCAGTGTGTGGCCCCAGCCTGGCTCCACCCCAGCTCCACTCCATATCCACAATGAAAGCTCAAAGCCACATCCTCACTCCAACCCCCTTGGTCACCTTCCCATCAAACCGAGAGTAAGCTTTCCCTTTCTGGGAATCCCCAGCTTGTTGTGATTACTAAATACATTTTATTCATACTTATTGATGAGTGTGTTGTGTCATCTCTCTTGATATACATAGAAATTCCTGGGTGGACAGTCATGCTCATCTCTGGATGGACTGATTAAAACAGTGCAGAGACAGAGGTAGATGGACAGCTGGACCAGAGCCCAGGTTAAGCCACAGAACTCCAGCTAAGTGCAGGCTGCTGCCCCTGCCCGACTCTTGATGCTGCCACAACTTCTGGGAATAATTTACAAACTGACCCTGGGTCTTTGTCTTACCCCTTAGATTCAGCATTCCTGGTCAAAGAATTACATTGTCTGAGCTTGGGCACATACCTGGCTGCCAGGGGCAGGTGGAAGATCTCCTCTTCTGCTTCCCTGGTTATTAGCACAGTAACTTTAGAAGCTTCTGGGGGTAAAACAGTGAGATGAAATGAAATAAGCTTCCAATGCAATACTCAAAGATGAAAATTCTTTAGTTTTGAGACTTAACACCTCTTCATAAATTTTAAAAAATGCAAACTTGCAGTGTTCATATGCTTATAAAGCTTTTTTTTAATTAAGACAAAATTCACATAATATAAAATTCACCATTTTAACCAAAGTATACAATTCAGTGGTTTTTAGTATATTCACTGTGTTGTGCAACTATCACTACTAATTTCAGAACATTTTCATCACCTCAAAAAGAAATCCTTTACTCACTAAGCAGTCACTCTCCATTCTCCTCTCCCCCCATCTCCTGGCAACCACTAATCTGCTTTCTGTCTCTATGGATTGGCCTATTCTGGACACTTCATATAAATGGAATCATACAATATGTGGTCTTTTCTGACTTGCTGCTTTCACTTAGCATGGTATTTTCAAGGTCCATTCATGTTGCAGCACATATCAGTACTCCATTCCTTTTTATGGCTGAATAACATTTCATTGTGTGCATATGCCACATTTTGTATCCATTCATCAGTGGTTGGGCATTCGGTTTGTTTCCATTTTTTGGCTATCATGAATAATGCTGCCATGAAGATTCATGCACGAGTTCTTATGTGAACATGTTTTCAGTTCTCTTGGGTAGATACCTAGGAGTGAAATTGCTAGGTCTTATGGTAACTTCATGTTTAACTTTTTGAGGAACTGCCAAACTTTTCCACAGTGGCTGAACTATCTTACATTTCCACCAATAGTGTATGAATTTTCTGATTTCTCCACAACCTCACCAATACCAGTTATTTTCCATGTTTTTGATTATAGCCATTCTAGTGTGTATAAAGTGATATCTCATTGTGGTTTTGACTTTTCCCCAATGACTAATGCTGTTGAGCATCTTTTCATATGCTTATTCGCCATTTTTCTATCTTCTTTGGGGAAATGACCATTCAAATCCTTTGTGCATTTTCTAATTCCATTGTCTTTTTGTTGTTGAGTTGTAATAATTCTTTATATTTTTTGGATACAAGTCCATTATCAGACATGATTTACAAATATGTTCTTCCATTTTGTGGATTGTCTCTTCACATTCTTGATGTCCTTTGAAGCATAACAATTTTTAATGTTGATGAAACTCAATTTATCTATTGTTTCTTTTGTCATTTGTTCTTATGGTGTCATATCTAAGAAACTATCGTCAGGTTCTAGGTCATGAAGATTTACTGCTATGTTTTCTTCTAAGAGTTTTGTAGTCTTAGCCCTCACATTTAGGTCTGTGACCAATTTTGAGTTAATTTTGGTGTATGGTGTGAGTTAGGGGTTATTCTTTGTGGCCATACAGCTGCCCCAGCACCATTTGTTGAAAAGACTGTTCTTTCCCTGTTGAATGGTCTTGGCACCCTTGTCAAAAAGGAATTGATCATAAGTGTATGGTACATTTCTGGGCTCTCAATTCTATCTCATTGATCTATATATCTAACCTTATGCCAGTATCACACTGTTTTGATTACTGTAGCTTCTTAAAAGATTTGTCATACTTGAAGAAACTGGAAAAGGAACTCTTTATTCTAGAGAGATTGAATTGCCTGAAACTTTAGATTTTTCTCTATTGTCAGAATACAGATGCTAACAGGTTATAAGATGCTAACCTACCTGATCTAGGATACAAATAAAGAGGTGATAACCCTGTTCCTATCTCACATAATCTACTATATTTAGAATAACTTTATGTTGCTGAAGAGAATACTGCATGTTAAAATACTTTATAAGATAAAAATTCCTTTATGAAATAAAATCTTAAAATTTTTAAAAAATTTCAACCATAATCATGATTCAAACACAGTTATTTTAATATTTCTTCATGATTTCCTTGATATCTGTAGCCACAAGTATCCATATTTTTACATGTTTTAATCATATCAAATGTACATTTTCCTTTTGTTTTTAAAATTTAGTGGCATGATAAATCATTTTTATATTCATATGATATTCATATTTTAATGGCTACTTAATATTCTATTAAGTTTCATGTCACAATTAGCCAACTTATCATTTTATATTGTTTTTTCTATACCTTTTACTCATAAAAATAATAAAAGATTTGTGCCTATTTTTTTTATTTTTGAACTTTTTCTTTAGGATAAATTTCTATTGTTATAATTACTTAATCAAATGTTAAGAACATTTTTATTTGTTGCAGATTCTTCCCTAAGAGTATTCTATCAATGTAAACTGTTAAAAGCAGTGTCTGAACACGTCAGTTCCTAAGCAGCTTTGTCAAGCCTTGGATTCAGTAAGTTTTCTTTATTTTAGCCAGTTTAATGATATAATATTATTGTTTTAATTTGTACTTTTTACTTACTAACAAGTTTAAACGCTTTTCATGCTTGTAACTTCTATTTTCTCTTGCACACTTTATTGAGAAGGGTATTTAAAAATATTTTTCTAACTATTAAAGTAATATTTGTTGAATGTAGAAAAGCACGAAAAAAAAAGTCATCCATAATCCCACCACTGAGAGAGAACTAAATTAGAGATCTTAGGAAATTGGAGTCATGCTGCATTTATACTTTGAATCCTTTTTTTTCCTACCACATCATTTGCCATATCTTAAATAAGGCATGTTAATTTTACAGTACTTTTTAACTCTAAAATTAGTATGACAAAGTGAAAGCAGGGTGCCCAAATCTGCATTTCCCAAAAGGACTGGGCCAGAGTTCATGGTATCACCTGTGGCTTCTGAGTCCAGTTGTAAAGATCTCTGGGGTGTGATGGCTGATTGTCTCAGATGTGGCACAGCACAAACTCCTGGGGACCTTGTAATGACATGCTTTCATGCTTTTCATATCTGTATTCCGAGACCCTCAAGATAAAGCTAGAGAGGGCTATCTGTGGTTTAGCATAGTGTCCAGTTTTTCTGTTGATCATTTGCATTTTTTAACATCAATTTATCCTTTTATCAAGTGCAATTGACAAGATAAAAAATAAGTTAACTAGTGACTTAACATTCAGAGTTTGCCATTAAGTATTTTTAGTTCGGTGACTAAGTATTTCTGTAGCTAGCAGTCACATTGAATTTGAAAGCTGATTAATACTTAAAGATTTAATTAGCATTAACAGAGACTTTTGACTTATAGCTGATGCATAGGGTTGTGTTAAAACTTATAAACCCATCCCAGCCTTCATTTCAAAATTGTTGAATCTAACTATATTTACGTGAAGACCATTTATATATTTATTCACTTTTAGCAATTTACAAGGGTCAGTTTTCTTAACATTTGAGGAAGTATTTACCTTCAGTAACTAATTAGGAGCATTGTCTTTATCTCTTGGAAGAAGTGTCCTTCTTTCAGTGGCCACAGTATATATTCAAGTTCTAAAGTCAAATTCTGTGAAACATTTTTCTACTCTTTCAGAAAGCGCTCACTATTAGTGAATGCCCACATATTTCTGGGTTTTCTTTCACAATTGTACTCATGTTCCTTTTTCTATTTATCCATAGCAGTTTGGCTCAAGTTGAAGACTTGGTAGGTACCTGAAGATAGAATTCATCTTGGAGTCAGGATTTCTCACCTCTAGGGGAAAATGATCTCATGGTAGGTCTCCATGATAGCCTTTTGCAATCATAGAGCTAATATTTCTTAGGCATTACTCTGAGGAACTGCATAGAAATTTCAAGTTGATTATTTAGCTTCCCAATCATCTCAAGCTATGAAATAGTCAAAGATACTTACAAGCGTCATGTGCTGAAAACTCCTACCATCTTCTGCAGTGCTCTGAAGGGTCATTTTTAATTGGTGCCTTTACCAGCTATGTTTCTATTTTTCAAATCCCAAAGTAGCTTGGGCTGCCTCCATATCACCACTTAACATTTCCAATGGTAGAGCAGTTCACAGGCTTACCACTACATCCCCACCCACTTGGGCGAGGCTCCAGTTACCCCATACTAACACTCAGCTTAGATAACCTTTGAAGTTTCTTCATCCTTGAAAGGCTATGATTCAGTGTTGACTTCTAGTAACATTGTGGAAACTGCATGCCAATAACCTTTAGATATTATCTCAATCTTCATGATACTGACTCATATGTTTAATAACTGTTTTAATTTGTAAAAGCAAAAATGTACACTGAAAAGATAATGGTTCCAACCTAGGTTTGAAGCTTAGCCTACAGTGTCGGGAGCAACCAATGAGGCATAGCAGGTAAGGCTCTTGGGGTAGTGCTGGTTTCCCCTTTCCTCTCTCTGACTGCAGGAGTCTTTGTTTTAGAAAGAGGATCAAATCACCAAAAGAACTCATTCACTTCTTCCTTGCCTAGTTGGGTCTAACCCTGCTGTGTTCCCCTGAGCACTGGCAACCCTGGATGTCCCCCTCTCACCTGGAGTACAAGAAGAGCACAGACACTATTTTACTTAGGGTACCTTTTCAATGTGTGGCAGAGGGCCGGCCAAACTGTCATACAATGAGAGGGACAAGCCAAACTATTCTTAGTTGGGTTCGTAGCAAATTTTCTCAGAGTGGGAGTCTGCAAATAGAGACAGAAAATGGTAAACACATTTGCATAAATGCCTGCAATTTCCTAAATCTCTATGTGAGTGAAGAAAATACATGTATTCTACTGAGAAGATCCCTGGTGCTGTCTAGAGTCCCTGTTCCCCTTCTCCTGCTCTTGAACAAACCTCATAAAAATTCCCATCATGCCCTTGTCTCCAGAGGCCTGTGGAGATAACTGGAAAGAGACACTGATGCTTACAGTCACAGGCAGTAAAGAGCCTGGCCCACCTTGGAACCTCCTGGTGTGCCAGCTGTGTAGGCAAGGCCTTGGAGGAACTCTGGGAGTTCTGCGAGAAGAGATAAAATTGCCAACGCCTTTGCCTGGCATTGGTTTTCCTTTCTAAGTTTTAGCAAGAGGTATCGAGACCATCTGGCCTTTGGCTTCATATGGGCAGCTCAGGCCTTAACTGTTTCTCATTTCCCACAAACCCAGGCTGCCTGATCTGATGAAGGAGTCTTGCCACAACAGGGCCTTGACTTTCGCAGTCACCATGCTTGCTCTGCCCTGCATGGAACTGGTATACATCTCCAGGGGCCAGCAAACTATGGCCCCTTGGCCAAATATCACCAGCTGCCTGGTATGGAAATAAAGTTTTATTGGAAAGCTGCCATGCCCAATCATATATGGTTGCTTTCATCTTACAGCAACAGAGTTGAGTAGGATAGCACCACAAAGCCTGAAATATGTATTATATGGCCCTTTATAGAAAGAGTATGCTGATCCATGCTGGGCTTACACCACCCTGCTTGCCTTTCCCTGTGGAGATGGAGCTTTTCCACACTCTGCCCTTTTCTAGGTTTCTCTAGGACAGGTTTCCAGGTTTGTCCACGTGGCTAACTCTTCCTTCCCCATTAAGGCTCACTGCAAGCATCAGTTGCTCCAGGAAGGTTTCTGTGGACCCCAGATTGAACTAAGCCCTCTTGAGGGATAAGGATGACATATGATTAGCTTAAGACTCTTAGGACCTACACATTGCATGATACAACACAGGTCCTCAATAATGTTTGCTGGGTTTGTGCAACTAGATGTGCCCTGAGGCATCACGCTGCCATCAAGAGCCTGAGAGTAATTGACAATGATGAGGGATGGTTTGCTGAGAATCTTAATGGCAAATGTACTGGAGCTTCACTGTTGCATAACCTGTTGTCAAGTAAAATTAACTGCCAACCTGACTCAGACCCCCTCCAGGGGAGGTTAGTCAGTGGCCTCAAGGGAGCCACATTCTGATTCTTGTTTTAATTGTCACAACCTCTCATTGAAAACTTCACAGCCTCCACGACAGAAAGTCCCCAGGGCCATTGAGAGAAATGTGCTGTGTTCCCTTTCATGAATGCCAAAAGCAAGTTCTCTCTTGGGCTTCTCCAGGACAGTGCCGACTCTGAGATAGTATTAGATGCCACCTACCCCAAGCTTTGTCTTCATATTCTGCAAAGGAGCCTTCTATTTTGGGTTCAGTTGTCAGAAATACAGCTAATTTGGAAAACTGACTTCACATGACATTCACCAGGGAAATGTCTAGGTATGGGTTTCTTAGTGTAAAATGACTGAGCACTTATATATAAATATGCATGAGCACAATTTATCACAGCACTAACTGATTAGAAGAATTGCCCTTAGCTAAATTGTACCTCATACTACAGTGTGCAGTTGCGGAAGGTTAGTTCATCTTTATTTTAAAACCTACTTAAATGATGATCTAGAAGGGGTCAGTGAAAGAGATGAGAATTCATGGGTGAGTATAGAAAAGTGGAAGAAGTCAGATACACTGATTCTCTTTCTGATTGACTTGTGATCCGATCCTGATTATACCTTGGGATTCTTACCTTAGGACTAATTCAAATTTAGCTTTTAAAGGAACTGTAGATATTTGATATGAAATAAGATCTTGTCCTAGCAAGGAAGTGAGTGCTCTCACTCCAGGTCAAAGTGATTCCAGTGGCCAGGGTTTGATTGTGGTGCTGCTGACTGCTAACTGTGCAGGTATTAAATATTTATATTGTGCCTATCTCGGCCTTTTTGTTTCCTTTTTCTGCTCTTCTTTTTGCCAATTCAGATGCAATGAATGCTAAAACTGTAAGAAACTGTATAATTTGTCTAATCCGATGCTTTCATCTTATAGATGAAGGAAACAAGACTCAGAGGTGTAGTGACTTATCCGAGGTCCCTAGTACATTTCAGGGTTAAGACTTGGACCCATACGCCTGGCTCCTAAAATGATACTCTTTACACCATCAAGCCCCTGTCGAAAGGCAGATAGAAGAGCTTAAGAAGATGAAAACTACATTAGTCTGAGTTACCTATTTTAAGCAATGGGAAAATATGTGATTGGCTGGGAGATAAATTAATTCACGAACAGTACCTCCTGATTACTGCAAGGATAAAAGACAGTTGGAAAACTGTGGATTTCAATTATCCATGAAGACTAGATTACAGTGGTTTAATGGCTCAAATGTGTCCCTTAACATTTGCTGATGCTAAGTAAGCAGGCGCCATCTCTGAAATGAAAGGCATTCCATGAAAAAGCATGACCACTGATAATTAAGATAATGGGACATTTTTACATATGGATTTTAAGTTCAAGGATTTCTGAACCATTTAAAAAATGAAAGAAGCCTCGCATAAATTGTCTTATTGTAATTCTTAATAGTGTGAGGTATCAGAAGAATCCATTTGCTTTCATTGTTGCTCCAGTTTTTTTTATCAGTGGAATATTGTAATTTAAAAATTTGTTAGCGATAAACATTCTCATTAGGATTCCACAGAAAGAAGCTCTACTAACAGAATTCTTCTCCAACATCCTGCATTTCTGCAAAATCACATGTAATTTTCTAAAAACTCTGATGGTCTGTGCCCTGGTTCTCAAGATGTCATATTTGAACGTGACTAATTATTGTCACGGGTGGGCAATTCACTGAACTGAGGGTGGCAAGAGGTAAGGGGGGCACACTAGTAGTGACACACGTCGTTTGGGGGAGTGAATTTTTATCTTTGGCACCAAGACTCTGTACATTCTCCTGGTAGTGTTTCATTTTTCTTCTTGCAATGCTGTAGAACTTTCTCAGTGTAATTTCTAACAAAGAGAGATGCAGTTAATGGTTCACACAAGCTCCATAATGTTTAATTCATGGCAATAAAACTTGACAGACTGAAAGGTCAGAACTTTGTCTTGACTATTACAACAGCTATCTAGGTGTTTATGCCCCAGAGTAATGCTCCTTTAATTAATATCCTTCTGGGTTTCAGCAGATTTAACATTTCAGAGTGTACCTGAGCCTGGGGCAACTCTTCTCTTCCTCATCTTTGTCCTCATCATTCTTAATTATTAGAGAGTTTTAATACCTTGTTTCAAAGTCACATCACAGTTATTTTTATCGGTCACTGATCACCTGCAAAGACTGTGGCCTACAGACAGTCTTACACAAAGCATTTGTCCTAATTTCTAGTTTTGGTTCCCTCATTTATTATTTGTCTGATATGGGGTAGGTCACTTTATCCCTCTGAGTCTTTCAATCAAAAAATGAGAGGATTGGATTAGATTATTTCTAAATTCTTGTCTAATTGTCACAATCTTGAGGAGTACTCACTGTTGTACTGTACATTTCTATTATAATTCTAAAATATAGGTAAACTATTTTAAGGGAATTTTTTTTGTGCGGGGGGGCAGGGAATAAAATTCACTGCATAAGGATAAAACAAATGAATGACAAAATCTATGGTGGGATTTGAACTTGGGAGGGAATAAGATGGAATTTTCTCAGTCAGTCAGTTGGAAGAGGTATTTGGAGATGTCCCAAGAAGGCTTGGAGCTGCCAATAGCACAGAAGGCAGGCAGCTGCCTTCTTAGTCGAAGGCCTCTCCCAGACCCCTCTTCCTCTTTCCTCTTCCCCTGTTTTTCTCCCAAGTTTAAACAGGTAAAATGGTGTGAGAGGAAGTAGAGGAATGGTAATAAATTGGGAGAGGACACAATGAAGCATGATGGGAGTGAAACCTTTCCCCCAACTCCTCCCCCAGTTCTGTGCAACATAGGAAGGCAAAAGACCATAATGGAAAAGTCCTGGCTCTCAGAGCTATTTTAGGACTTTGGCAGATGACCCATAGGAAGGGTGGTTTGTTTTCCACATATTTCACACCACAGATGATCTTGTATAAATATTTCTTATGGTTCCTGTCTGTGTAAGAGTCACTGCTTGATGACTGAGTTGGACTGGGTGCCTTTTCCAATACAGGCAGGTAAGGAAGAGGGAGCTGTAAGACTCTATCCTTTATCACATAGAAGCCTCACCTAATCCCTTTCACATCTCCACCTCAGACATCCAAACCAGCTGAACAAATCTATCCTACACTCGACACAACCTACCCAAACAACACAAAACAGAACACCCAAGACCGTGTCAAAGAAAAGATTGCCTCATGACACCTCACAGCAAGATGTGAACTCTCTTTTTCCCCTCTAGGTCCTGTAGGTTTCAAGTGGGATTCCTAGTAACTTATTCATTTTAATAAAATGTCATAAAATAAACAGTCTAGATGTCTCCTGGATTTTTACCCATAACGAGTCATAAAACGCAGGAGAGTGCCTACCTCTGATCCATCTCTAGAAAGAAGAAAACCAGAAAAATTTGGCTTGATTTGTGGCAGAATGATTTTGATTGTACATGAAAAAGAATTTCCTGTACAAAAGATTAATTAGAAACTGAAATAGCTCACTGAAGATCGTCAGTTCTTTTCCTTTCCCTGGAGATGTTTAAACAAAGAATAATCATCCACCCACTTCTCTGCCTGGAAACAAGAGCCATTCTGCTGGAATCTATGGATGAGCAGCCATGTTGCCATCCCCACAGCTCTTGCCACAGCGGGAGCTGTGGTTAACCACTGCAGGACCACATAACCACACTTCGGGGGCTGCAACTGGAGCCCAGTGAGGCCATTGTCAGACTCCTCATCTTTCAGGAAAAAATAGGGAACAAAAGAATGAGACATGGGAGATAGCTTTTTCTCTGGAAGCTTACTTAGCTTAAAGAGAACTGAATCCACTTAGCAAGACCATGTTTATTTGTATTAATTGATCATTCAACAAAATATTACACAATATACAAGGCATGGTAAAGAAAGACAGCAGAAAATATGACATGGCTCCTCCCTATCTTCAAGGATTGTACACATCTGTAAAACTATAACCAATAGTAAAAAGCAGCATATGATATGGAGCAAAGGATTAGAATTAAACTGAAGGAAAGTGCTTTACAGATGAGGGGAGGAGGAGTGAACGCTCAGAGTCACACCTCTTTAGGGCATGCTTCAGGAGTACCATGCCACAGACGATGTATTGTCTCAGATCTTTCCCCTCTTGTCTTCGGCTCTCGCTGGAGGACAATGTTTAATTTTCCATACGGAAAAAAGGCTCAATTGTTTGCATCTTTGGATCCAAAATGCATGGTCAACTTGCTCTCTCTCTCTGTTTAAATCACAATAATTGCACCTGTGAATTTTGTGAACTTCCCGGGCTCTTTAAGGGCCATGGATTGGCAAGAATTCCAATGGAAGTGATGTTCAAAATAGTTACGGTGGATACATCACCCTCAACCAATCAGAACGGACTTTGGCCAGGATACTGTCCAATCAGAAGGGAAGCCAGGAAGGAGCAAACCTCGTTGAGTATAAACCTCCATCTTCTCCTCCTGGATCTTCGTGTTAAATATCTCTGTGATAAGAACTTGACAGATCCTGCTTTTCTCTAACACCTAGATTTGCACTGCATTTGTTATTTAAGTGAAGGTTGATATACTCCCTCTTTAAAGAGAGACGCACACTAATCAGAAAGTTGGTTGTGAATTTCCATTCCCCCCGATGCCCTGCCCTGGATCCTACCCCATCACTGTGGGTTTCCAGGCTTCAGGAATGTTGGCTTAGGGGTTTCTCTAACAAGATCGTCCATTTTATTTCCCACAAACAAAAGAACTTGACTTCATCAGAGCCCATCTTGACAAACTCCTCACAAAAGAGCATACAACCAAAGGACTCCAGGATGCTTTGGCCATTTGGTATATTCAGATTCCCCCTTGCAAAGAGGGCCCCAATGTTTTCAACTATCTCCTGTTCAGTGTGAGTCCTGTAAATCAACTGTGCAGAATTGTGGAACTGGTCTGCCAACGCATTTCCACAGTCTCAGACAGGTTGCATCAAAGATGAGAGGGGGGCCAGCCCCCTGGTGTAGCGGTTAAGTTCTGCACTCTCCACTTTGGTGGCCTGGGTTCCTGGGTTTGGATCCCGAGTGTGGACCTACACCACTGGTCAGCCATGCTGTGGCAGCGACCCACATACAAAATAGAGGAAGACTGGCACAGATGTTAGCTCAGGGCTAATCTTCCTCAAGCAAAAAAAAAACAAGAGGAAGATTAGCAACAGACGTTAGCTCAGGGAAATCTTCCTCACCAAAAAGAAAAAAAAAATGAGTGCTGTGGCCCGTTCTGCTCTGCAGCACTTCTCTCTCTGCATGGACCCTGCTGCCTGCTGGAAAGAGAGCCCCGGAAGATAATTTGTCTCTTTTATAACTATAACCGGTGGGGAAGTTTCAAGGCAGCCCTTGTGATTTGGGTGCCTTGAGTAATGGACGTCACCCCATTAGTCAGTTTTTGTCTTTGTCCTTCTCTCTCTTTCTGGAGAATAATTTTGAAATGCAAGCTTAGCAGGAACCATTATGTATCTCTTCTCTTTATCAATACCCTTGCAAAAAGAGAAATGCAGTTTGTGCCTTCCACATCACAGGCATAAACAGCATGCAACTGATTTCCTTTATGATCTGGGTTAAGTGGAATATCTTACTATGTTGTTTATTTAATAACCTTGCTGTACTTTCCCAAATCAGTCAATCACAGCTAATTCCTACTTAACAAAATGGCCTCCCTAAAGTGCCCATTGATATGCACACACTGTATACATAATTCAACTCTATTCAATTGAATATAATACATGCATATGTTCATTTGTGCCAATCTAATCTCCATGTGGCCTTTAAAATCTGACCTTGCCATTCATTCTCTGTGTGAAATTATATTTATTCTATTTGGTATTGGAGCTAAGGACTGTGACTTTTTTATTTTGAGGCTGCAAGAAGGAGGTATTTGATAATAGAAAGTAAAATCATACCCTTAAAGTTCACTGTGATAACTAAATTTAAAACAATATCCTAAAAGTTCAAAGCAATTTTTATTCTGGAGACTTAAAATAACCAGTTAAGCTTCAAAAACATTTAGCTAACATATAAAGACAGCTTTTAAAAAAGCATGAAAGTAGTTATGTAAAATTTCCATTATATTTTATGTACTGTCTTTAAATGAAGTTAAAAGGGTACACTTCTTTAATCTCTAGTAACAAAATACCATTGTGACTTATAAAAATGCTTATTGTAATTCATTTACAAATGCATTGATGACAACTTTAAAAATGATTTCAAATGATTTCTTTTCTTAGTAGTTTAAGAGTTCTGTTTATGAACTCTAGGATGTTTAGTTTCTTGCATCTCACTAGAACCTATCACAAGAGATCAGGAAGAATTTTGCAGCAATATCTGGTGGCAGATATGGTCATGTCTAATCTTCCAATGAGAAGGTAAATTAGTTACTCTTCCAAAGGTACTTGGAATGGCAGAACTGGAGGGAGTAAGATTTTTCATTACACAGTTTAAGTGCCTGGATGGATTGATTGATTTCCAAGCAGATTTGTTTCTATCGTTGCAATGATTTGGTATTATTTTTATTATTAAAAACAAAACAATTAAAAACAAAAACAAAACCAACTAAAAACAAAAACAAAAAAACCTCATTTCTATTTTGTGTCATCCATTAAATTCCATCACCAAGTCTTATTCTGCCTCTTAAATGTTTCCTGAAAGTATAAATGCTCAGCATTATGTACAAAGAGGAGGAAGAAGAAGCTTCTACTTTTTCCTTGTGTTTAGGGTCGCCTCATTTGCCTCCAATAATTCATTCTCTCCATGTTCTTCCAAATCTGCTACTTGGCTTGCAAAGCTAAAACAGATTTTACAAGGGAAGACGCTATTTTCCAATCAGAACTCATGATCCTTATATTGCTTGTGATAAATGTCGCCAGATTCCAAGCAAGACTACGGTCATTTGATTTATGATGGACAACAGCGGCCTTTAACTGTAAACACACGTATGAAGATATGAGTCAAGATCATGTGAAACAACAGTGACCACTGGAAATCTCTCTCACCTCCCACTTCCTCTTATGGTTCAGTTCACCCAGGCAGACTGATTGAGATGATGAAAAGAATTGTTGAGTAGGAAAACTTGGCCTTCATATGTGTCATATAATTTTCTTAAAATTTGTATAAATTGCTATTCCAACAATAGAATATGACTGCACATGACACTTTACAATATAATGGAGAGAATACTTTTATGCTAATTATTGGTTCTAATTTTTTAAAGAACTAACCCATAATGACCCATTGGTTATATTACCAATTTATAGAATTTCTCTAATAAATAGATGTAAACATTTATGCATTAAATTAAAAAGATTTTACTGAAAATTGAAGGTAGATTAGATCAGTCTAACGAGAGACAGTGTCTGAACTAAGAACCAAGCAGCAGAAAATTAAGAGATTGATGCGTAGAAATGTTGCAGAGGAATTTCCTGGACTTGGTGACTGAGAGGCCTTGGCAGGGAAGGAGAAATGAGAGAGAAGGAAGAATTTAATATGAGTCTCAAGATTTTAAGTCTGCTTGACTGTCTTTGCCAACAAAAAAGCCCGAGTCCATGTAGTTTTTGTGAAGAAAATCTATGTGTGGTTAGATATACTGAGTTTGACATAATGGGTTAAAAAGAAAACCCTAATAGGCAGGTGGAATTGCACACCAAATCTGCATCAGATATTTACTAGGTACAAAGTACTAAGTCGTTTCTTGATGGAATTGGCCTCTGTGGACATCAAAGCCTGAAGTGCACTTAACATCAAACCCTCAAACCCTGTGGAGAGCCGATACCACAAGGGCACCCTCCTCTACACACACACACACACGCACGCACACACACACACACAATTCTGTTCTGAACACTAAAGAACTATTATACTCATTATGTTCACTTCTGTCCCCATTCAAGACAGTATGCACAGTACTCAATGACATTCCTGGCAATTTGAGAATTCCTGATGGCTTCCGTGGGGCCATTAGAAGTCATCCCACTGCCCTCTGTAGCCCCTAGTTGCTTCCACCTTCCAGGAAGTCTTTGAAGCTTCCTCTGCTTGGTTTATTTTTAGATTCCCATTCTGGTATCCACTGTTGCCTGAACTTGATCAAACTCAATTTTAAAAGGCCCTGCATTGTAGACACTGACCCGGTCAGTGGGGATCTGCCTGCTCCAGGCCAGCTCCTCTGAATTCAGCATTGAGAAGGAATGCCTGGGGATGGGGATGTGGGGGACAGGTTGGTGTTTGCAGCCCTTGATGGGGATGACACATCTGCATGGTTAGCGCTTAGCGTGATCTCTAATTACTCTGACACATGCAAGAATATCTTCCTCTGACCAAACTGTGCCTGTGAGATAACAGAGCACTCTACTGAGGTCGAAGAGATCCCGGGAAGCACATTCCAGCTGGGCCAGCCTTACAGGCAGCCTTTTAGGCAGTGTCAGACGTCTGTAACCTGCGGAATCTGAGGTGGAAAGGGCCTTTCAAAATAGTTCTGGGAACCCTTGAAAGCCTGCAAAGAGGCTTCTGTTTTTTTTTTAAATCTAGTCAAATTGCAAATATTCCAAGCAATGAGTCTTCTTTTGTGTCTTCTCAATAATCAAATGAATATATCAGATCTGCTCTCCTCAAGGCTGGAGTGTATTTGCCTCATTATCCTTTCTTTAATGCCCTTAGGCTGAACATGTCCTCTCCTTTGCTGTTATTGTGCATATGGGAATTTAAACTTTCTCTCTGCCCCTCATTTAACAAATTATATTGTGTATCAGGAGTAACAGGGATAAATGAGAAGTACAGAGTCTCAAAGGATAGATTTAAGGACTCTTATTGTATCTATTAATCAAGAAGGGCTGTTTCCTTATACCTTGATTTGGGTAGTACATTTCCATTGGGGTCAGAAGGAAAAGGGAATTTTTTTTAATATAAAATACAATGGGAGATCTTCCGCTTCTCCTTCTCTTTTCCTTCTGTTCTTGAGCAATTCAGTCCTAAAGTCATTAGGTAGATGTTCATATGCAGAGGAGAAAGGGGGCGGGGGGCACAGAAGGCAGAATGGGGCATCAAAGCCCAAATAGAGAGAGGGGCAACCCAGTGTGGTGGTGGAGACCACCCAGGATGAGGAAGCAATCAGGTGGGGAGATGGGCGGTCCAGCATCAGAAGTCAGAGCATAAGGAGGATGAGAAGGAGTCCCAGAGGGCAAGGGGAACATGGCATCAGGGTACAGGGTATCAGAGCCCAGACAGAGAGAGGAACCTGTCTGCAGTGATGGGAGAGGATTTGGAAGCAGCGATGGAAACCCTGTACATACAAGGAGATTTATCATATATACAAATATTAAGAATAATGGGAGTCCAGTTTCCCACTGTTAGAGAAGGGCATTACAAATATGGAAAGGAAGAAAAATGGAATGAACCCTGTGCTGTTGGATTGGAATTAGAGGCATCAGGATGAACTCATTGTTTTCAATATATAAGATAGCTATAGAAATAAACACAGAGGCAATTGTGTGTGTATATGCCTGTTCCTCAGCTCTGTCCACTGGGAGGACCTGGGAGCAAAGAGCACCCCTAGTACCCAGATATTGGCTTCTAGATACCATTTTCCACTAAAACAAGCAAAGGTTGATTCCAGGGCTAAAGAAATAGTCTGAAATATCTTTTTGTGCCAGAAAGCAATGAAATGTTTAGACAATGACAGGGCATTAAAAGAACAGAGAAGCCAGCTTGAGTAGGCTCCCGTTGGCTACATCAGAGACAATTTGAACATCAAAATAAATAATAATATAACAGCTTATAACAAATTGAATGAAGAAGGAAACAATGAGTTCATACTGATATAAACAAATGAATGAGTACCTCCAGAGTTCGAGGAGGAACAGAATATTTACATAGTTTCAAAGTACTTCCCCCAAATACTAATTACAAAGGGGAGGAGAGTAATTCTACAGTAGAGAATCTTGGCAGGCCTATCAGAGTGAATGTCATCAGGAGTGGGACAATTTGAAAACACGTGTCACCTGATAGGGCAAAATGAGAAAGACACTGCATTACTTCTGTGATATTCCTGCCAAAGATGCATAACTGGAATCTAATCATGAGAAAACCTCAGACAAACATTCTGCAAAATAACTGACATGTCATCAAAGTGTCAAGGTCATGAAAATCAAGGAAAGACTGAAGTAAGCTAAAGAAAGATGACAACTAAGCACGTACTGTGACTCTGAACTGATCCTTTGATCGTTTGACTACACAGGGCATTGTTGGGACAATTGGAGAAACTTGGATAAAATCTGAGGATTAGATGGTAGTTATGTATCAAGGTTAATTTCCTGAGGTTGGTGATTGTATTTTAGCTGCATGGGAGAATGTCTTTGTGTGCAGAAATAGACACTAAACTCTCTGGCAATGATTTAGCACTAAGTGGGCAATTTTCTCTCAAAATTTCAGGAAAAATGTCCTTTGTACTGTATTTCCAACTTTCATATAAATCTGTGAGTTTTTTTGCAAAACAACAAGAAGAAGAGAGCAGAGAACTAGCTCAGCCAGAGAAAATTGTCTTATGCTTATTTGTATGACCCCCACACATACAGAGAGAGAGTGTGTGTGTTCCATTAACTGGAATCACTTTGATTGCTGTGCCTACTAAGAACACGTAAAAGCTGCTTAATTACCAAATTTAGCCTTGGATCTTAAGGGAGCTGGTGATTTCTATGCACCTGCTTTGTTAGATGTCCTTGGAGAAATGAAAATCTATATTAACATCTTTACTTTTGTTGCTTTTCTCTTTGACTTTAGCTAATTGAAATAAAGAATTGAGAAACTTTTATATAGTGAAAATTAGCAACAAATGTCCAACAATAAGAAATTACTTAAATAAGTGGATACGTCAATACAATGAAATACTATGCAGCCATTAAAAATTATGTGTACAACAAAGTTTATTTCCATGGGAAACTGTACCCCACACTATTAACTCAATGCAGCTGTTTGACAACAGCATGTCAGCACGATCCTATACCTGAAGGGTACGTACTAAAATATTTATAGTAGCTATCTGGGTTGATGGGTTCTGGGAGAGTTTTAATTCCTTCTTTTTTGCTTATCTGAGTTTTCTGCAATGAAAATGCATTAAAGTAAAAATTATAATAAAGCATTTTGCAGGGTAATTTTGATCAATAATCATTTGGATAAAGTGTGTCTATTCAACAAAGACGTTTGTTAAACAAGCATTAAATGCCTATAGGGAATCAGAGTGTACAAGACACGAAAAGCATGCCTCATTGATATAAGAATACAATACATGCTACTTGCTCAAACACACTCCAAGCCTCCCATTGTCTATAGGGGGACAGTCAAACTCTCCTAAAATTCATGGTATTCGAATTCCTAGCCAGCATTATCTAATTGAACTGTAATGTGAGACATATACGTAATATTAAATTCTTTAGTAGCCACATTAAAAAAAGTGAAAAGCAACAAGTAAAATTAATTTTAATAGTGCATTTTATTTGAGCCAATATATCCAAAGTAACATTTCAAAATTTAATCAACATAAAAGTTATTCAGGCACATTAGATTCTTTTTTCACAATAAGTCTTCAAAATGTGGTGTGTATTTTTCACTTGTAGCACATTTCAGTTGCTCAGTGGCCACACGTGGCTCACGGCTACTGCATTGGGCAACTTATTCTATACCCAAACTCTATCTCTGGTCTAACTCATAATCCACTTTTCCTCAAATACACCATGACACTTTTTCCCTTTACTCATGCTGTGTTACTCAAAGTGAAATGCTTTCCTTTACTTATTTACCTCTGGAAATAGCACTCATACTTCAAAGAAAATTTCTCCCATCACCTCCTCTGGAAGACTTTTTTCATCCGTTGGGGATATTTATCATTCTCTCCTCTGAGCCATAATTTTCAACTCTATTTGACACGTGTTGAATTCTGTCTTGTGTTAGAGTTCGTTCTTTATTTCTCTTTCTCTTCAACCAGATCTGAGCTGTTGGAGGCAAGCACCGTCTTATTCATATTTACTTATTATTTATTCAATAAATACCTTGCATTAACTAGCACTCAGTAAAAGTTTGGCCAAAGGAACATGTGCTAAATCACCACCACCATCAACAACAACAAGCAAACTAGGAAGAAGAAGACGTTTACAATTGTGGAACTAAGGAAAAAAAGCACATGGCTGAGGACCTCGAGGTGAGGGAGCACTTCCTAGGCAGGAGGACTCACTCAGAGAAAGCTTCCTGAGGACCTAAGCCCTGCGCTCAGCCAACTCCTTCAATCTGTTAGTGTTTTGTAGGTCTACATGGAGTCTTGCACCAATGTTTTTTCTTAATATTTTTTTCTTAATGTCTCATTTTTTTTCCTTTGGGCAGAAGTTTAACACACATATACATTGTGTTTTTCTCTGTTGTTAATAGAACAATTGAGCCAATCTAATCCTAACAGAAGCGGTGTACCAGATGCAGCTAACTTGGCTTGTAAACTAGCACCACCTATAAAGTACAATTTGTAAAACAGGTGACTTCCGTGTCTCTCTGACTGACTCTAAGGACATGAGGAAGAACAATCCCAGCTTACTCACTGATGTCTGAAATATCTCTAATGGGATGCATGCCAATGGGACAGACGCCATTTACTCTATAGTTCAAACACAACAGCCAGTTGGAGGAAGAAATTCATAGACTTAAATTCACACCACCATAGCTTAAAGTGAGAATCCGCATCATTGTATAGAAAAGAACACTGGACTTGAAGTCTAAAGTGTTGTTTTTACAATGTAACAAAATATTTTCCTCGTTGACAGTTCACCATACCATAGTTTAGAATGTCAGAACCCTGAAAACAACCACCCTCACCATACAACAATAGGAGAATAGATAATACATTATGAGGCCAATCTCCTAGTTGCAGGGATTGCAACAGAAGGAAGCTGTTGAGCAAGCTGCCTGGGGCAGAAGTTGAGGGGTCTGAGAGTAACCATCTAAGAGAGAAGCCCTGCCCTGATCAAGGGAGTTGCCACGGGAGGACCCAGCAATGAAAGAGTCCGCCTTAAGAACTTCTAGGGCCACTGAGTGTGAAACTTCACACTTATGACAATCGAGTGGGAACGCTAGCCCTTATTCACCTCTCCTCTCTTGTTCCAGCCCCAAAGGAGTTGGATGAATGGCAGCTAGCTAATCAGTAACCAGGGGAGGGAGGGGGAATATTTCCTTTGAAATAAAGATGGAAGTGTTAAATAATATATTGGACTAGACACTCCAATGTCTGAATCTTATTTAAATTGATTATTAGATAGTTTTTAAACTCAGGAATGATTGAAAAGTCATGGAACTGCCCAAGTATGCATCCAGGATCAGGAGAGGGACCCAACAATAAATAGAATCCATGTTAAGAACTGAAGAAAAACATAATAAAGCTGTTTTTGTAATCACACTTTATGAATCCTACATGTTCAATTATTTATTGACCATTAGAAAACAACAGCAATCAAAAACCCTGGCACACGGGAGGTGCTCATAAATGTTTGAAAAATTTAATGAATGAGTCAATGACTTACGCTTCTTGACTCATTGAAACTCACTGAAAAATTGGTTTTGGGGAAAGGAAAATAGAATAGGATGAAGGACTCCAAGGATGAGCTATGATGCGTGAGAAAACTGGTTTATGATTCAGAGAAGGTTGTGCTGATTTTAAGCTCTTTCCGGTAATTTTATATCCATAAGTCCTCTACCGGGTGAGTAATTGCAGAGGACTATAGTTCTCAAAGGGAAAAAAAAACAACCCCTGGGAATTCTTGATGTTATGCATCCCATTTTCACAAGGCTGGGAGTAGGGTGACGCAAGACAGAGGCGTAGGGTATAAAATTTAAGGAGGCCTCACTCTCAGAGCTACCCCACACTTGTACGACCCTGAGAGTGATGGAGAATTGGGGCCTGAACAAGGAGGTCAACTCTGGGGGCTCAGGGGTTGTAGCTGGATGAAGAGAGGGTTACCCCAGGTCACCAGAAACAGACAGAACCAGTAAAACCAAAAGTTGAAAAGAAACCAAAAAAAAAAAAAAAAAGAAACAAAGTTGAGGGATAGTGTAGAAAATTTAGCCAGAGGAACCAAATCTGTCATCACTTGTAGGAGGTGAGCAAGTGTTTGGGGAATGCAAGATGCAGCTACAAAGAGTAGGAGTGATGTCGAAATAGAAGGAAGGGCAGAGAGTGAGGAGGAAAAAGGGTGTGATGCATGGGCCCAGGATGTCCTGTGAGCAGGACTGAGACGCCAGGTACTTCTCTTTATGGGAGTTGGTGACATCTGTGTAGTGGCTTAGGCCTGAAGCAAAGGGACAAGATAGAGCAAATGGGCTCTTTAAACCTCAATTTCCTCATCTGTAAAATACAAATAATATCTTCCTTATATGGCTGTTAGAATTAAAAAGGGTTATTATTTCCAGCTTCTCCATTTTACAAGGTTCCAGTCGTCATAGTCCCACAGAGTGGGAGAATGTGGGTCATGCAGGGGTGGGAGCCATTTCTGTCCTTCTAAAATTTTCACCCAATATAGGCACAGAAGTCCTAGATCTCACATGTGGGAATCAACTGTATGTGCGTGTGTATGTGCACACATGCATTTGTGTTTCACCCTTAGCCAAATTAAACTCACCCTCTGCTGTTGCTGGTTAAGGTTTGAGAGTTTTTCTCTCTTTCTGGAACATTCTCTCTTCCTTCTCTCCCTCCCCTCTGAAACTGTGAGCTGCTTCAGCATAGGAACTGTCTCTGCTCCCAGCACCTACCACAGAGCATGACACAAAGAAAATGCTTATTAAACACTTCCAGAATAAATGGAGAGAAGAAATCCAGTGTCTAGAAAGAAACCCACTCAAGCCTCATGGGATTTTTTGTGTGTGTTTGTGAAGAAGATTAGCCCTGAGCTAACATCGTTGCCAATGTTTTTGCTGAGGAAGACTGGCCCTGACCTAACATCTGTGCCCATCTTCCTCTACTTTATATGGGACGCTGCCACAGCATGGCTTGATAAGCAGTGTGTAGGTCCATGCCCAGGATCCGAACCTGTGAACCCCTGGCCACTGCAGCAGAGCACACGAACTTAACTGCTACACCACCGGGCCAGCCCCAGAAACCCACTCAAAAGCCTAACAGTCAAAAACTTAGGATTTTCCTAATGTAATCCTACTTGTTAATTAGGTTCACATTTTGAGGTCTTCTGAGGTTATTGTGGCTTTTTCCTCAATCTTCTCTTTTATTTGGAAAATTGTCATCTCCTTTCCCTAAATAGAGTTAGAACTCTACAGTTGGGTCACTAAATTAGAAATGTTGCTGTCTGAGACCTGTTACAGACCTGTGAAAATAATGCGCCAGTGGAGAGGGCCAGGATTTAGAGCTTCAATCCTAGATAGGCCATTTACTAGTTCTGAGACACCGAACGAATCTCTCAATCTAGCCGCACCTCAATGTCTTCATCTCTAAAATGGGGATGGTCTTTGCCTCATCAAGTGGTTGAAGCTGAACTGAGATCTGAGGTAGGCTTCCAGCATCGCTCCATTTAAAATATCAAAACTCTTCCCCACCCCAGTCCCTTTCTCTATTTTATTTTTCTCCACTGAACTTATCACCTTCTGGTATACTATATAATTTATGTATTCATTTTGTTCATTGTCTGTGTCTTCCAGCTAAGATGCAAATTCCATGAGGACAGGAAAGGATGTAATCTGAGAAGAGGAAGTATCTTAGGAACAAGCGTGGTGGGGATTCTGCTTGAATCCCAAGTCTTGTGCCTCCAGCCTGCACACGGATGATTGGGTCCCACTGGACTCTAGGCACCAAGGAGGAGGAAATAACCTTGACACATTCCTAGAGTTCATCCAGTTCTTCCGGAACAGTGGTTCTCATAGAATAGTCTAGACCCCCTGGAGGCCCCCAAGACCATTTCAGAGGATTCCCAATGTCAAAACTATTTTAATGATAATACTCAGGTCTTATTTGCCTTTTTACTGTATTAAGAGTTGCAGGGATAGGGCAAAAGCAATGGTGGGTAAAACTACTGGTGCCTGAATATGAATCAAGACTGTGTGACAAACTGAACTAGTGGTTATTTTCTTCATAGTTATACCTTCATGGTAAAAATAAAAGGAAATGGAATAAAAACTGGAATAAAAATTCCAGTTTCACTTAAGATTGTCCTTGATAAAGCCATAAAATCATTCATTTTAAAGATCTTGACTCTGTGGTACATGTATGTTTAATATTCTGTGTGACACATAAGCTCTCCTGCTGCAGACTGAAGGATGACGGTTGTCTGGCGGAAAAGCACCTGCATAATTGAGTTCTGGGCTGAGTTGGCTGCTCTTTTGTGGAATACCATTTTTTTACTTGAAAAAAGTGACTGACAGGCAAACTGTGGTTATTCAGACTTGGATATGTTCTCAAAAATGAAAGAAGTGAACCTGTCACTTCAGAGAAAACTGACAGTGTGTGTTGCCAGTGATAACACTTGACCTTTCAAGTGAAAATTGACTTTTGGAAAACTTGGATCTGCCACCTTGAGCTTAGCAGCATCCCGATTCTTAACAACCTTTCTGAAGAGATCCGAGTTGATGTTAATTGTGACTTTGAGGTAGTAGGTAATAAAATGTACTACCATTAGAATGCTATCATGGGCATAAGTTAGTCAACGAATATTTTCAAATGACCAAAGCATTACAAAATCATGCATGGGTAAGAGATCCATTCAAAGTGCAAGAGACACTTTTAAAAAGATATTTTAAAGTATTTTAAAAAGAGATTTAAATGTAACAGAGTATGGAATCTTTATTGATATGGTTTCAGAGTCCACACTGCAACATTCTTCAAAGAAAAGTACTCAAAATTATCCAAAAAGGCTATTTAAATACTTCTCCTTTTTCAACTATGTATCTGTGTGAGGCCAGATTTTCTTCAAATACATCAATCTAAACAACATATCACAACAGATTGAATGCAGAAGCAGATGTGAAGATCCAGCTGTCTTCCCTTAAGACAGACATTAAAAAGACTTGCAAAAATGCATAATGCCATTCTTCTTTTTTCTGCTAAGAAAATATAGTCATTATTCATTAAAATATTCGTATTAACATATAGTGGATTTATTATTTTAACTGAATAAATAAATAGATATTTTTAAAACTTTTAATTTTTGATACTGATATTACAACCACATAAACAAAAGTTTTTTGGAGGTCCTTAATAATTTTTAAGAATGTGTAGGCGTCCTGAGACCATAATGTTTGAAAGCTGCTGTTCCAGAAGATGTAGTAACATGGAGAGGAAGAAAGAGCATGAGCTTTGGGACAGATTGCTGTTTTTTGATTCTAAACTTTCCACTTATAGCTGTTGATTTTTGGCTATTTCACCTCTTTGACCCTCAGTTCTTCATGTGTTGAAGTGGGAATAATTATACTTATTTTCCATTTTCTTGAGATAGAAATTTATGAAAATGCTTGAGAAAAATCCTGAAACATAATAGGTAATTTACAAAGATGGATTTCTTCTCTCCTTTTTCTTCCTTAGACCCGAGTACAAAGAAGTGTCAAGGTCAAGGTCACTCAGTGAGTCCTTTCTGTACACTGCGACAGACCTGGATCTCTAAGAGTTGCCTTCACTAAGAGTGAGCCAAACGCAATCAAATTAAAAAAATGAAAACAAAAAAATTCATGGAGGAGCCCAAACCGTGCAAACACCTGCTCCCCGGAGGACACACGAGAGTCACTGAGATAGGTTTAGTAACTCCCCCACTCCCTGGTCTGACCAGCCTCAGCCTGCCTTCTGGTTAGGAAAGACTTATTGTCCTCGAGTCTCTGTCCCAACTTGATCTGGTCTCCAACCTACCTCAGCTTGCCTTCTGGACATGATCCCCGACCTGATCACTCCGATCTACAGCAGCTCTGTCCACGGGTCCCACACTATGCTTCATCTGCCAGTAATGGAACATCCCACCCCTACTGGAAACAAGGCTAGTGCCACTCTAAACGGGACCCTCTCCTGAAAGTCACATGGGGTAGAGCTCAACCCTCTATCTTCCTGTCTTTTGTTTCAAAATCGTATTTCAGTGCTGAGGAAGTAGGACTTGTGCTGTATTTTTGCAGCTGCTCATCCATAAGAACAAAAGCAAAAGGCTTCCAGGAAAGGCTAATACATATAATATTCCCATTCTTCAGCCTCCGTTCAGAAAATCCACTGAGATCCCATTATGATGGAATCATGTGCACAGTTGTGAGTATATCTTGTAGAAAGCTTGATGATTTTGTGAGGAGGTTCTGGATCTTCTTTGATGCCTGGGGAATGGGATTATTTCCATTTTCATAGTTCAGAGGAATGCTCAGATGCATTAACTTTTAAACTCTGGGTCAGGATTTCCTGGAAATTCTTTTCCATAGCTGCAGTGCTAATCTGGATTCCAGACATTTTACCTCTGATCAAATGGAGTGAATAGCTGCCCTGAGAATATTTTAATGTGTCTGCTTTTCACTGTGGAAGTAAATGAGCATTTGATATGCAAAATGCTCAGGGCATGAGCATAGAAATAGGAGTGATAGAGAAGAATGAGAAGTTGTGGAAGAGGGAGGGAGAGAAAAGGCCAGAGGGATGTTTATCAATTAAGAGTAAGGAACATAGTCAAAAATTGTATTGGGTTTTTAATGTTTCCCTCTGTTGATGAATTTTTGGCTATCTCATATTGACTACTATATAGAAGTTCTTAGTAATGCAAGTATACATCACCATGGGAGCCTGCCTTTTCTTCATGCCAAAATTTGACAATGGCCAGTGCAAAGTTGTCTGAAAGGGTGTCTCTGAGATGAGAAGCAAACTTGCTAGCCACAGATTCTTACCATGGTCTGCCATCAATCTCCATGATCATTTGACTTCTCATACCTTGACTGTCTTATCTATGAAACTGGACTAATGTTTAACCTGCCCTCTGCCATCAACACACACAGTCACAGTCATCAAGAATCTCAACTGCTGTTTCGAGATTAAGAGCTTCCGGTGCGATGGTTTAGAAAACTTTGTTGTTCAGTCTCAGCACGAGAAGTTGTCAAGGCCCAGTCAGGTTGCCAAGTCCCACTCCTGCCTCCTGAGCCACTCTCTCTGGCTCTTGCCCTGGCTGTAGCTTAGGTTAGTAGCTTCAAATCTTAGAGAATATCCTCTCTTTAAAAAAATATATTCTTTACTCTTGGCAGCTGAAAAATCACCCCCATATTTTTCTTAAGTAGAGCTGCTTCTGGAAACTGCTTTCCAAGAATGCCCCACCTCAATGGATGACATCTTAATCCATCCCCTTTGCCATGCTGGAAACCTGGGCATCAACCCAGACTCTTAGAACTCTCTCATCTCCCAGGACCTAGCATTGTGCCTAGCAGATAGTAAGCTCACTTGTTCTCCCTCTCTCTACACACACACACACACACAGACACACTGCTTAAATTCTATCTTCCTCAAGATTTTTGCTCGACTTTACTGTCTTCCTCTCTACTTTGTTTCATGTTTCCACTCTTTCTGTCCTAACTACAAAATAAGACTGTATTTTTATATCCAATCCCATTTTTCTCTGAGTGTGTTGTTCTTTTTTTTTTTTTTTGAGGAAGATTGGCCCTGAGCTAACATCTGTTGCCAACCTTCCTCTTTTTGCTTGAGGAAGATTGTCCCTGAGCTAACATCTGTGCCAATCTTCCTCTATTTTGTATGTGAGATGCTGCCAGAGCATGGCTTGATGAGCAGTGTGTTATGTCTGCACCCAGGATCCGAACCTGTGAACCCCGGGTTGCCAAAGCAGAGCACACAAACTTCACTGCTATGCCACCAGGATGGCCCCTGAATGTGTTGTTCTTATTCCAAAGCTAACTACCTTCTGAGTACTGGTTCTGGGTTCATGTGTGGTCTCTGCAGATCTTTTATCCCTGGAAAATAGACTCTTCTGCTTTTGAACAAACCTGATTCTCAGATATATGGTGTCCCATGGATAAGATTATTTTTCAGTTCCACATTAACATTGGAATTTTGCTAATTCCTTGAATTTTTCTTTAATTTCCACCTAAGAAAATGCTTGATTCTCCATTTAAGAGAGACACTCATTTTAAATACCTGTTATTGATTAAATGCCTCAAGGCTTCTATGGTAAATACTCTGATTCCACCCCTTTGATCAGGGTTTACTTAAATTTCACTGAGAATTCTAGGCCAGGGAGGAACCTTGCCTGGGCAAAAGGGAAGATGCCTTTGACGATCTAACTCTAGCAGTAGAGACCAGATGGATTATCTTTTGTATATTCATCCGTATAGTCCTATCCTTTCAGTCTAGCATAAGAAATTGGCTTACGTTAGGTATTCAATATGTACAGCTCATGGTCAGGCGCCTAGGAGAATCTGTGGGTAAGCCACAGGAATCCTGTAAACTTACTCTTGCTGCTTCTTTCTCGTTGGTTCCAGATGTCGCTAACATGTCAGCTCGCCCTTAGAAAAGGGAGAGGGGGTAAGTTCCCTAAACAGTGCACTGATCCCTCCCTACTAGCTGAGAAATACAGAAATAGGAAAGGACAACCAGGGTGGTGATTTCAAATAATTTGGATTAAAAATCTGGTTCTGATACTTATTTGCTGCATGAACTTGGGCAAATTGTTTCATTTCGCTGTGTCTCAGATTCTCCATATGTATAGTGAGATTAAGGATATCTTCCTCATAGAAGTAGCATGCAATAAGTGCTCAATAAATTATGCCTCTTATTGTTAATATCATTGTCAGTATTAATAACAACAGCAATACCTCGAAGTAGCCAATATCATTGTAGGACATTAGCAATCCCAAGCCTGCCCTAGGTTAAGAATAAATCTACACCAAAATCACGAGTCTCTGCTCATGCTACTGTATTGCTCTCTCCATGTAGTACAAAGTCCAGGGGAAATACAGCTACTCTTGCCTTTATCACTGCAGGCTCTCTGGTGAGCTTGTGCTCCACTCCCAGCCCCGTGTACCACCTACCCAGATGTTCTCACACATGCCAGATGGCAGCTGTGTCATTAATGTGCCGTCTACAATCAGGAATAAATTCCTAAGAGATAAAATGCATATATATAGTCAATCAAATGTTGTATTTTATTCCTGGCTAAGGTTTTTGTCCCAAAACTTTGGCAATTTTCCTAAACTCCTGAGTTGGGCTGGACATGAGCAAACCTCAAGACCCCTTTCTCTTCCTTCCCTGTGGTCTAGGCCAGAGCCAGCCCAAACTCAGTTCTCATTTCCTGGAGGTCACTATTCCTCTTCATCATCCAGAGCAAAGACATATTTACTTTCCCTTCAACTAGGAAGAGCAAAAAGAAAGAACAGGACTTCTGTAATCTCTTTGACCTTTTAGTCCTCAGGGGTTAGAAGTCAGGCTGGGAGCCAGCCAAGGGAGTTGCTGAAGAGGTAAGGCCCTCCCTAAGGAGGTATAGTGTCTAGGGAAGGACAGAAGCACAGCCAATAAGGATTCTTGAGATCTGCTGCTGCCTGGGGCCTTGGGTGGGCTAGCAGCAGCTTTTGCCTTCACCCGTCACCTGCCTGGCCTCACCTTAGAATGGAAGCCCAGTTCATCTGCCCCGTTAGTTCATGATGGAAGTACATACAGAAAAATAATTCTCTCCCTCTACGAGAGTTGAATAGGCAGAGCACAGGGGACTTTTAGGGTAGTGAAAATACTATGCATGATACCATAATAATGGATACATATCCTTATACATTTGCCCAAACCCAAAGAATATACACCACCAAGAGTAAACCATAATGTAAACCACAGATTTGGGGTGATAATGATGTGTCAGTGCAGGTTCATCAGTTATAACAAATGTGTCACTCTGGTGGGGGATGTTCATAAAGGGGGAGACTTTGCACGTGTAAGGGCAGACAGGGGATACATGCGGATTCTCTGTTCCTTCCCTCAATTTTGCTATGAATCTTAAACTGCTCTAAAAAATTGTCTTAACTTAAAAATGAAAAGTTTTTTAAAGTTAGTAAAGAATAAATAAGTGAAAATAGCTGCATGAACTTATTTTCCCATTATAGGAATGCTAAATATTCATTGTAAAACTTTTTCAAATATTTCAGTATAAAAAATAGTAAAAATGCCTTGAAATCTTACAAATATGAACACTATCAATTCATGTTTTCCTATTGAAAAGGCACAAAGGCAGCTGAGTTGACAAGTCATTCTTCTCCAAGCTTGGCTTCCAGATATCATAGAACTGGGGGAGAGAGAGATGCTTATAATATGCAATGAAGATGATTTGATATCCAGTTATTCTAGAATAGGCTAACAAAGTATACAGTTAACCTTGTTCAAAAGGGAGTTTAATCCAGTTTTAGTTTTCCATGGTGGGATATTTTGGTTTTATTTTGTTGGGAGGGAAGAGTTGGCATTTCATTCACTTGGGAGGAAAAAAAAAAGGAACACTACTATATTTATCTGTCAATTTGAATGAAAACCAGGCCAATATAGATAAGTCACAGTTATGAGGACAGGAATAAGCAATTGGCATCTTAAAAGGCCAACCTCAAGAATCTCCTGGAATTCTCGGAAGAGTTCAGCACAAGTAAAGTATTGACATCAGGAGTTTGTTACGTTAAACCCTGAAAATTAGCAGACACTTAATTAGTTACTGAAGAGCCTCAAATTTCTTCCTAACCTGTAACACAAACAAAAAGTAAACATGAGTTCAAGGAAAACAGATTTGGATTATTATCAGATTACACCACTCTGGGTTAATTAACTTGTTTAATTTCATGTTCTTTGATCAGGGCATAGAATGGCATTTGAGGGGTAGATGGGAGACTTAAAAGGACATAGAGGGACATATGCTAGAAGCATCTTGACTTCTTATTATCCGTCCTCTCTCATTTTAAAATTTTATCACTGATCACTTTGCTTGTAAAATGAGCCCCCTCTCTATAGTTTACGCTAAAGCAAACTGGAGGACTGAGATTCTTGCTCTCCCTTTCTCTTCATTCTTTTCCTTCCCCTCCCACATCCCAGTGGCTTATTCCTTTTTTTGATCATTAGAGAACAAAATCTATTATTATTAAGGAGTTTTAAAGCATACGTCCTACCTACTTGGGGGATAATTTTTCTTTGCCCATTTTGAGCTGGCTAGACACAAGTCTATGTTCTCCTACCTTAGCAGGATTGACAGAAAAATTATCCGAACTTAAAAGTAGACAAAAATGAATGGTGGGGAGGTTTTTTTTTTTTTCCTAGTGCAGTTCTAGGCTTGGCTTTCTATTTACCGATATAATTTATATCTTTGTAGGGACAGAGATTAACTTGTACATTTTTGTCGAGTAGAGAAGTAAATAATTTCTCTCTGGTGGAACAGATAACCCCAAAGGTTATGTTTTAAGCTGAATTGAACATTAACCAGCTTTATACCTCACTCAGCAATTTATTAAATTGCTTGTGTAGACGCAGCTTTCCAAATGCCCTTTGGACCAGTTTTAACATCTTACTGGTTCCCTCATTAGTTAAGTTGAATAAAATCTTTTGCACATCTTCATTTTATAGTTGGATGAGAGTCATGTGTTTTAACTCTTTGAAAATTATACTTTGACGGGATGACTGTGTTCTCCAAACTAAAGTTTGGCAACTGTTTTACCTTATTTTATCTCCCTCAAATTTTAACATTGACTTTCAATGATGATTCAAAGGGATTTAGGATGTTCTAAAAATGTGCCACAAGTTGACATTTTGTTTCTTACATGTTAGTATGTCACATTCAGACTGGCATCTAGGGGAAAGGAATAATTCCTAGGTAGTCTACTAGTGGCTGCACTTTTTTTACCTAGTTATGTTACCTTTTAAACATACATATAGGAGGATAATAATATTTGTTGTTATGATCATTGCAATATGGTGTAGCAATCAAGAGCATAGGTTCTAGAGTCCAATCCAGCTATACTATTTATTAGCCATAGGGTCCTGGATAGAAATTAACTTCTCTGAGCCTCATTTATCTCATCAATAAAATGAGGCCAGTAATAGTACCATTTCATAGGGTTATTGCAAATAATAGGGGAGATCATCATATAAAATGCCTAGAGCAATACTTAGCAAATAATAAATGCTCAATAAATGTTAGCTATTATCATTTTCATACTTGCCAGTGGGGTTGTCTCAAAGCTAGCTTCTAGTTACTAGAAGTATTTTACTTACAATGGGCTCTGTGGGAGAACTCAGTCACCACCCAGAAAGAAGATGCTTATTGTTCCCATAATGCCTGGAGAAAGATCCTTTGCTGTCACAGACTTTAGCCAGAAACAGGCCTCCTGTCTGTTTCATGGGTTGGCTTTGAATCATTGCCAGGACTTTCAGGAAAACGGAAAACGGATTTGTAGCATTTATGAAGCTAAGACCTTATCTGAGTTCCCAGGGCTGGCTTGTCACATGGAAATGAGCTGTTCCCTTGCTTTATTCCCCTTCATTTAGCCTCCAAAGATCTGGTTCAGCGCATTGCTGTTTCCACAAGTTACAACTTGGTGAGGATTCTCTGGTGTCTTTGTTTTCTTTGTAACTTGGGATGACATACTTGTTTTTGCCAGCTTTTCCAAGCCCTGAGTTGTCATTCCATCTTAGTGGGAAGAACAGGGAGCTTGGCAAAATATTTGGAAAGCTAAAATTTGAAAATCACTTGTTTGTCAGGTAAATGTTTGTGTGTGTGTGTGTGTGTGTGTGTGTCTTTTGGGTTTGTTTTTTTTCTGTTTGGTCACCACACGAGCTCTAAGACGGGAATAAAGAATCAGCAAACTTCTACATTTGTTAGGATTGTGGGATTCAGAAGTGAGAGGAAAAAGAAGAGTTACGCAAAAAAGTTTTACTATGATTCATAACATGACCATAGAAGAGAAATCTCGCAGTACCTAAGTGTTTACTCCATTTAAGCACGATGTCCATCACTCTTGCATCCATTGCTCCCCCAGCCCCCATCAACAACTCTACAGGGAGGAATGAGACAAATGTCGGAAAATGCCTTGAGCTCCTCCTCAGAAACACACATGGATTATAAATATGAGATGCCAGACTGTAGAAAACACAGAATAAGGCTATTGTCCCTCCTCCTATCTCAAGTATCACTTTGAGGAAGAAAAAAGTTCACCAAGTGAAGTGAGAGTATCCTGTGAGAAAGTCAGCTTCATCCTGTGATTACAACACCCGAAGCAACGACAAACACTCCTGCACGCACAGTGAAACCAAGCCAGGACGGTTTAGCTTACGCTCTTGCAAACTTTGGTTTTGTGGCTCCTGCATTTTCAGATTCTGCCCCGTTTCTAGTCACCTTGCACAAGCAGCATCCAAAGCTTCTTTTGTGGCAGAACGATCAGCATGCTCTACACTTGGACCGCAAGAAAGGCTTTGCCATTTTTTCAACCTATTTTGACTTCAAAGCAACATCTGAAGTTAGCCTGTTCTTATCAGTCCTGAAATAGTTCGTTTCAACAGCATTTGTTTCACACCCAAATAATCATAGATTTTTTAAGTTGTGTCTTAGCCACCTGTATGATTTTTTTTATGCCAATCTCATCTTGAAGCGAAACTCACAATTTCATTATTTTATCCTGGTTGAAATATATGACAATCTACCTGCGACAAGTCCAGTACTGGATTTCAGCAGAAGGAGAGACAGTTTCATTAGATTCGCGTTCTGAAGGATATGCTCATATGATTAAAATACACAGCAACGTCTCTGAGTATAGTCTAGAATGTATGTCAGCAAGACCAGCACTGGGGTAGTGGAACAACCCTCAGATTGTGAAATGATGCCTTTTATTTAAAGTGGCAAAATATTTTGAAATATTAACTGAGTTTTGCTCCCTCAGCATTTCCTTCTTCCTCTCGGCCTGTCCCTATCCAGTCAGCCTGGCGTTTCTGCACGCATTGCCTCAGGGCAGGTGTGACACAGCAGAAGAAAGAGGAGTCGGTTCAGGGCTTTTGAATCACAACAGCCAAGACCTTCAGGGAGCTGGAAAGGACAGATGTGCATAAGCCATGAATTTGGAAGAATATGTGTTGAGGGAGCTCCTCAGCCTGGAAACCTGACAGGCACTCCCGAGGCTGCAGAAAGGAGGGAAGTTGGAGCAGACTGGATAAGAGCATAGGTGCTGATGGCTTCTACACCCTTTGTGCTCTGCCCCCGGTCCATCCGGGCCTTCCATGGTGGGGGTGAGGGGTGGGGGTGACCCCAGATAGGTTTGGAGTGATACTGGGAATGAGAGAAGACTTGTACCCTTTTCTGGGTAGAATCCTAGAGAGAGGGCAAGACCAAGAGAATGTGGTGTACCTAGACCCATGGGACCAGAGAGTCTCACCAAGTTCCCAGCAAGGAGGTAGAGTGAACCTGAAGGACCTGGCAGAGGTGACTCAGCACTGACCTGCATATACCTGTGACCAAGCCCAAATGAGATGACAGATGATATTGAAGACCTGTCACAGGATGACCCACCTTTGTCCAAGCTTTGGAATCACATAATTGCCATGTGACCCATGCCCAATTCCAAGAAATGGAGGGAACTCTGAATTGACTGTGATTTTTTTTTTCTGATACCTCAGCAGAATAAAATCTTTAAAAAGTTAAATAGAGTTCTATAAAATAAATGTATTTATTGAGCATTGAGATTGTAGACTGAGCTCTGTAATGGGTCCAACTGTACTTTTAACCTTCCTTTTTTGTCTACCCCCTTCCCTCAATCGTGCTCCCTTCCCTCCCTCAAAAACCAAATACTCTCATAGTCTCTCCTGCTCCTCTCAAAATTTGATGTCAGAAAAGGAATTGATAGATCCTTATGCCAAGATATAAGTGGATGATAAAATCTAGAGTATTACCTCACCCAGAGATATTTGCACTTTGGCAGGTGCTTGAAATTTAGGTCACCAGAGAAAATGTCTAATGGTGGAACGGTGGTGGGATGATGGTTTCCTAGGAGAATCCTTCTCTGCCCAGAGTTCTGTGGTCACCCTGAAGCTTGGCTCCCACAGAATGGAGAAACCATGTGCTTAATCACTATCAGTTAAACTCTTCTTAGAGAGCAAGAGCAAATTTTGTTTCATTATGACTCCCCTAAGGAGGCTTTTTGGATATATATTTTTTTAATTTTCCTTCCCCATGAAATTTTAGTATCACAGAAACATTATTAGCAACTATTCTGAATGTACTATGTGTATACCTCTGTGTTATTCATAAAAGGGCTAAGAATTGTTTTGCCCCCTTGGGGGACGTATCGGCTTCATTGAGAATTTACAGTAAGAGTCAAAGCAAGACTGGGACCCTAGGTCCACGAGAAATGAAAAGGGTGTACTGCCTTCCCCCCTGCCCCCACCTCCACCCCCATTCCCAAGCTTTGAAATGACTCGGGCTACACATAAGAAAGAGGTGTGTAGGTGAAGAATTTTCTCATGCTAGGAGTGCTCACTGCCTCAGGAAGTACAGTGAAGATATTCCTGGGAAGTTTAGGAAGAGCTGGGTTTTATTCTTTGAACTTGTTAAAAATTAATTGATGTTCCACGGTTGGGCCAATGGAGTTTGAAGCGCTTGACTCACACCAGTGTGTTCCTGTAAACAGTAAGCCAACCCAAATCCTTTTAAAGTGGCATCCTCTGGCCTTGTTGAACCCTTCCAACAATTGCCTTTTGTTACAGCAGCATGACGGGGTACTTTGTTTGATGGGTGCTCATAATGAACTGTTGTATACACACGCTGTAATTATAGGAAGCATAATAATATCTCTTGTTTAAATTGCTTGCTTTCATCTTAGTGAATCCCAAGGCATTTTACACATTATATCATTAATAATAAAACAGATAAATACGTTAATTAAAGCCTTCCTCTTTTTAAATGTATATACTATATAATAGACTACAGAAGTCTATTACTATGCAAAAATGTGAGCAATCTAGTTAGCACTTGTAGAAGAGGTGAGCTTTCTCATTGTCAATATGGTACCTCACTGGAACAACCTAACTTGCTTTTGACAGACTATACCCTCACCTATTTCCATCCTGGTGGTGGCCAAGCCCAGCAGCAGTGAATTCACTAATTCATTTGTTCATGCATTCATTCATTCATCCATTCACCAGACATCTGTTGCAGGTCTGCTTTCGTCACAGGTCTGCTTCTGTCATGTACTGAAGACTATGGAAGGTGCTGGATTTCCTTGGCAAGTACAGAGGCAGCAAGTTGGGGATGATCTTAAGGCAAAGGAGCCCCAGGGCATGGAAAATGTGAAGTTTCCTTCCTGGCACTCGCTTTTGGGTGTGACGCTAACTTTAAACACGTACCCACTCATGCCTGAAGCATAAAGCTCTTGCATCTCCATTAAATTAAACCAAAGCCACAATGTGCCCTCATCCTGCTTGACACCCAAAGAATCCTGCAGCCTCCAGACAAAAACATGCATCTGCTCAGAGTCACAGCAACCATGCCAGCGGTTGCTTTTCCTCTGGGAGTCTTAAGTTGCTCCGGAAGGGGTGGCCTACATTGCCAGGTAGCCCCTAGTCAAGCTCCAGCTGGTCTTCCCAGTGACGCGTACTGGCTTGTTTTGTTCACTGGCTGGCCTTATTCAGCCTACCCTGGGCATGTCCACAAGGCAAGTCTTATGAGGAGATAGACTGGAGCTCTTTCTGCAGGCAGGGTATGCCGGTGAGTGTGGGCAACAGGTGGCTGGCCCTGCAGTGGGATTGTGTGCTGGAAGACTTCTTGCACAACACAAGTGTCTCCTACCAACCTGCAAATGCCTGAAGTCCACCAGGAAGGGCTCCCCTGACTCTTTAAAAGACTCAAAGCCCCTCAGGAAAGGCCCTCAGCCTCTTCCCTCCTGACCTCTTGGTGAGGGTCAAAGAGGATCAATGCAATGGAGGGAGGACATGAAGCGGACAAGGCAAATGCTGCTGACACTTTTGCTGGTGGCAAATTCTGCCAGCCTCACTGGTCCCTGGGGAATTCCTCCTAATAGCTCCCATATATGTGATGCCCAGGTGTGTGCTGGCCTGCACGGCCCCAGCGGGGGATGCTCAGGCTGCTTCAGGATGCACTGGTTTTGCTGTATTTCCTCTCCCACCTCTCCAGTGTGCACAAGGAGCAGCAAGAAAGAGTACCATCTGTCCTTTCCTTGAGAAACAGTTTGCCCTGGTGGAAGCACGGCTCTGACACCCAGTGTTACTGACGTTTTTTGAGGTGGTGGGAATTTCACCTCTCCGAACCTCAGAACCTCAGAGCGTCAGAACTGTTCTAAAATGAGAAGATAATATATTACCTCTGTCAAACAAGAGGCTGGACAGATGAGGGTCTTTCTCACTCTAAAATCTTCGGTTGTGTGGTTGCCTGAATCCTGTTTATCTGTGCTCTCTCATCCACCTCCCAGGGACTCTGAGAGCAGGGCCACCTTCACGGGCATGTGACCCATGCAGTTACAGGGTCCTGTGCACAGGAGGGCCTCACGCTCAGTTTAATATTCCGCTGTCACTGTCTTGAAATCCTCAAGGATTCAAGGGATGACACATTTTCCTTTTGCACTGGGCCCTGCAAATTATGTAGCCAGTCCTGCCTGAGAGCATGCATCTTGGATATTGCTTCCTCTGGGAAGCCTTTTATGAGTCCTCAAGAGAGAGTTGGCTGCTCTTCTGCTCTTCAAGTGACCATGACACGTTCTTCTTGTATCTTCAGTGCCCAGTATAGTACCTGGCACTATGCATATAGTAGATGTTCAATATTTCTGGAGTGAATTTCAACATTCTGAATGCAAACTATATCTCTAATAAGTGCTAATGTAATTATTAAATATATCTAAGAATTTAACAAATATTTATTAAAACTTTATTATGTACTAGGCTCCGGGTAGGTAATTTAAATAGAAGAGAGCAAAACAAACAAGGTCCCTGACATGGGACTTTCACTGAAATGTGGAAATAGACAATTAGTAAGTAATCTAAAAATATATATAAAAACAAACTGTGTTGATTCTGCTAAAGGAAAGAAATATGGTAGAGAAGAAGAGAACAATGTTACAGCATTGAACTGCTCTCCAAGGAGCTTGAGGCTGAGTAAGACTGAAGGAGTGGGTCATGGTGCCTCAAGTAGCCAGAGACTTCCAGGAAAGGGAACAATTTGTGATGAGACCCTGAGGTTAGTGAGAACTTGCATCCCTTGATTTAGGAACTGAAAGAAGGCCAGTGTGGAGCAAGCTCATTGGGCACAGGCAATACTGGCAAGACATGAGGTGGGAGAGAGAGGCAGGGCCCAGACCCTACAGGTTCTTGTAGGAATTTGGATTTTGTTCAAAATGCAATGAGGATCCTTTGAATAGTTTTAAGCATTAGAGTAACATAACCCAATTTGTCTTTTCCAAATGATTTCTTCAGCTGCATAGAGAAAATGACTTGGATGTGAATTAATAATAATAATAATAATAATAAAAGGTTGGATGTAGGGAGAACTAAGGGGGGCTACTGCAGTAATACAGGGAAAGATAATAGCTTAGTCTAGTCGAGGTAAGAAGAGGGATGATTTGTGAGATATTTTGGAGGTATAACGATTATTGATTGATATGGGGAATAAGGGAGAGTGAGTTGCTCTGAATGACAACTGGGTTTCAGGCTGGAGTAACTGGATGGATAGAAGGCTGTTGACTGAGATGGTAAACACTGAGAAGAGAACATATCTGAGGTCAGAGTAGAGGGTGGGAGTCAGGAGTTCAGGTTTGAGTAGCTGGAGGACAGAACGGTGTCAGAGTTAAGGGGGTGCTGCTAATAGCGAATAGTTTTCTGGTACAACAAGCATAAACTGGGAAATCTGGCTGCTTCACATGTACAGGGCTGTTTCTCCCAGAGCCAGGATGAGTCTGGGAACCAGAGTGGGGAATGGGAATGACACCCCTCACTATTACATTTAATGACCCACTTCAAATACTTCACTCCCATTCTTGGTACCTACGCTTTTCTTCTCAAAGACGGAATATCCCCTAGGAGTTTCCATCAAATTAAAAGTGGACATTATCACCAGTTTCTGTTGTTTGCTGCTAAGAAACCAGACCAATACAGTGAACAGTGGTCTGGAAGCAGCCAGATCAAGCAGACAGTTGTCAGTTCTCCCTCCCACTGTGCAGTAAGATGGGTGTGAGGGGGAAATCGCCTTCACTTGGATTGTCCACCAGAGGAAGTGATGTTTGCAGAGTCCGTGGGGGTGGTCTGGTTCCTGAGAAGGCCAAGAGCTGAAGGGCAAGTTCAGTGATGTGATTAAAGATATCGTGGGGTTTCCTGGACTTCACGGGACACATGGAAGGGTTTAGAGGTGAGGGTTGGGGTGGAGGTTTGGGTGAGAATGGGGGACAGTATGGAGATGAGAGTTGACTTGATAATGATTGCAGGGATGCTGTATTGGACTTAGAGTGGTGATCACATTAAACAGGAATGCGAAGCACGGTATCTTTGAGGAGATGGATGGGCAGTGTTAGTGCTGTGGCCCCAAACATGTCATTGAGTGATATGGAGACTCCAGAACCTCTGCTCCCTCAGGCAGTGATAGAGTTGGAATGCAGGACTGCAGTCCTGGGCTGGGGCTGGTCTCAAACTGTGGGCTGGTCTTAAGCTCATGTGAACTTATTTAGGGGAATTTTTGACCTATCTGGGTTTATATTTCTAAGGTCAGGAAACCCTGAAAGGAGTGATATTCTGGGATTAGCTGGGCTTGATGCGTGATGTTTTGTGTCACTTGATAACCTTTGCTCCAGTCTCCCATATAAACTAGAAACTCATGACAATGCCTTGGATGAGAGTTACTGTCTCCACCCCTGGGTGGACAGCGAGCCGTCTATCTTGTGTTCTCATAAGTTGTTCTTGGCAGGGAAGGGATCCTATTGTCCATCTTTTTAAATGACCTTTCTCTATTAAAGGCTGTGTGGTGAATAGTGTACAATACAGTGTTATAAAGTAATAACAACATCTACTTAGTACCTGAGGTTGGAGAGAGAACAGAACATATTTTAATATTCACTTCCAAGTAGATGGAAATGGTCCCTCCATAGCTCCTTTTCTTTCTTTTATTCCTTCTAATGGTCAAAATGGCCTTTAATGGATTTCATGGCCTGGATGAGAGATTCATTCACACATCCTCTATTTTATATCTCAGTTATACAATGTAATCTCCTAGGCCTGTGCATTTGGAAATATGGAAACTGTGAATTTTCTTGTTCTTCTTATGAGACCATAAAAGGTAGGGAGGAGGGGGCTAAACATAAAAAGAGGACCCACTTTTATTGTTTAGAAAAATAACAATGGAGGGGCCAGACCGGTGGCACAGCGGTTAAGTTCGCACACTCCTCTTCAGTGGCCCAGGGTTCGCAGGTTCAGACCCCGGGCTCAGACCGATGCACTGCTTGTCAGCCATGCCGTGGCAGAGTCCCATATAAAGTGGAGGAAGATGAGCACGGATGTTAGCCCAGGGCCAATCTTCCTCAGCAAAAAAGAGGATTGGCAACAGATGTTAGTTCGGGGCTAATCTTCCTCACAAAAATAAATAAATAATGATGGAATAGTTTCCACTTATATTTAGCATGTCTATTATATGTTGGGCACTGGAATCACAATGATAAGCCAGATAAACCTGCCCTCCAAGAGTTTACAGTATAGTAGGATAAACAGAGGTACTATGTATTATGGTAGCTACTTACAGTGGGAAGGACTGATGACCATGGGAGCACACAGGTAGGACCCCCAGCCCAATCTTTGGGGTCCAAGGCAATAACACCTAAGCTGAGGCCTAAATGTTAAGGAGAAGTTGACTAAGTAAGGTTGGGAAGAAGAGAACATTCCAGGAGAAGGAACAACATATGTAAAGGCCTGCGAAAGATAGCCAGAAGGGGTGTTTGGGAAGCAGAATGTTGGGCTGGAATGTGGAGCTGAGTGAGGATACTGGATAGAAAGAGAGTTGGAGGGAGGATGCCAGATGCTGGAGAAGTAAGATGGGTGGATGAGACGTGACCTTCCTGAGGGAACTGTGAAGCCAGTGAAACATGTGACATGGTCAGATGACAAGCAGAGGGAATAGGATGAGATACAGACCAGACAGAGGCAGACCACTGAGAGGCTGTTCCAGTAATCCAGGTCCCGGCCTTCAAAATTTAGTCATGCACCCCTATCTAAAGGTTTTTGAGCATGGACCCCCAAATATGAACATCTATTTATTGATAAGTGATATAAGCTTGTGTATATTTCAAACATGTAAAATAAATGATATGTATATTTTAACGAATACCTGTGTATATATATATTTAAACATGTTACCTACGTTTCAAACATGTATAATAAATGTTATTTTAAAAGATGAGATGAAATACATAAAAATAGAAGTTCTAATCTTCTTCTCTCCCCCTGTTCCCAACTCTGGAGACCACTGGCTGGGGCCAGTCTGAGCCCGAGATTCTGATTCTCAGGCTGCAGTGGAATTTGGGACCGTGTTCTTGTAAAGCTGTGCCACCGGCTGTTCGGATGCACACCCAGGTCTGAGAGCAGCGGGCCTAGACCACAGTTTCAGAGCATTTGAATTCTATTCACAACAGATTCTAATGTAAATGTTTCAATTCCTCGGGAAAAGTCAACTCTTGTGCTACTTTCTTTTTTATTTTTTTGAGGAAGACTAGCCCTGAGCTAACATCCGTTGCCAATCCTCTTCTTTTTTGCTGAGGAAGATTGGCCCTGGGCTAACACCCGTGCCCATCTTCCTCTACTTTATATGGGACACTGCCACAGCATGGCTGACAAGCGGTGCGTCTGTCTACGGCTGGGATCTGAACCTGTGAAATCCCGGGCCGCCGAAGTGGAACGGGGGAACTTAACTGCTGTGCCACCAGGACGGCCCCGATGTTACTTTCAATATTGTAGAAAGATGAAAACAGCATCATCTCTTACCAAAGCAAAGGTAATTTTCACAATTCTTTATTTTTTCTTCCATTTTTAGAATAACATTTTCATATTACTGATGAAATTATTTTGGTGGAGGACCATAGAGAATTTCTCATTAGCTTAGTTGGATTTCTAATATCTCTTGCTGATTTTAACTTAATGGTCTGCTTGATTGTTGATGGAAGAAGGCTTGTGTTCATCTAACTTAAATCTTTTGGTTATGAATGTGGTGGCCGATGGGGCTTTTACTGCCTCTGTCAGCACTGTGACATGGACTGTCTCTGTGAAGGGTCTAGCAATACCCAGGGGATTAAACAAGTAAAGAAATCATGTTAATACACAGATACTGCTGCTGTGATGGTTCCTTAGAAAGTAACTCTCAGAGCAGAACACCTCCAGGAAGTCAGCAAATTCATATGAAATTCCTCGGACTGGCATTGGGTGAGCAGAGCTGCTCTCCCCCTGGACTTGATCTTATCCTTCCTTCTTTGTCAGAGTGACTTCCTCCTGCTCCCACAGCATCTCCTCATGGTCTTACTCAGATGCCACGACTACCTTCAGCCCCTCAAGCAGGAAAGCTAAGCAGGAGGTCCAGGTGACAAAAAATTCATCATGACTTTTTCTCCTTTTGGGAAATCATTTGGAGATTTTTTTCCCCCACAAGACAGATGCTCTTTCCCCAACCAAATCCCCAAGCTAACAGATGCATATTTATAAGTAAATGTAACTAGGGCATCTGTGAAGGCACATTTCCATATCTAAATATTTATTGGGACAGAGGGGAGTGGTGGGAAGAATAGAGCTAAGGGAACAATTAAATGCTTCAGGAATTATAATTTTTTTTAAAAAAAATTACTCTTCCTGGTTGTATTGTATCAGCAACTTTCAGTCTTAATTTTTATAGATACAGATCTTTACAGAGACACAGAAGAACATCTCCACGTGTGATATGGACACATCGGAAACCATAGGGAGACACAGATGGCCTGATACGAGGTGTGGAGGCACTAAAGTCATCATCTACAGGGACTGAGAGGAGATTAAGCTACACAAAAGCTCAGCGAACAAAGCCAAGGAAATAAAATAATGAGAAGGCTCTAAAACCTAATTATAAAATAATCCATTATCTTGAAAATAAGAGTGATTTCCTTAGATGAATACTGCATTTCTTTTGTCTCCTTCGCTCTCACATATTTCTATTCTATTTACTCTGAGAAAAATTAAAAAAAAATAAAATGCTTTCCCTAGATCATTTACTCCTTTTTTACTATTTGTGGGGTTTTTTTTCTTTTTTTAAAAAATTAGAAACAACAGTGGATACTGGAAATCAAAATTACTCTTTTTTTTTTTTTTTTGAGCCAGACAAAGGGCTAAACTGAAAGGGCTCCTCACTCTAGGGCTGTGAAGGCTCCGGGGAGCATGAGAGGACGGGGATGAAGGAGAGTGATTTGGTCCAGGAGGAGGTTCTAGCTGGAGCCATGTTCCCCTGGCATCTGGATAAGTCTGGGCGAGACTGACGTGCTGGTGGGAGATGCCTGCATGGAATCCATTTGTTTAAAAAGAACTGAGAAGTCATCTCAGACATTCGTCTTAAGGAAGAGAAGGTCAGACGCTCACAATCAGCCCACTTCATTCTCTCACTCATTCATTCGACAAGGATTTATCCAGCACCTGCTGTATGCCATGTACTCTTCTTGGAACTGGACATACAGCAGTGGACGAAACAAAGTCCCTGTGCAATGAAGCTCACGTCCTGGGGGAAGATAGACAGTGGACAGATGGGTAAATATGTAGAATGTCAGAGAGGGGTAAGTGCTAAGGAGAAAAATGAAGTCCGTGGGATGAAAAAGGAGAGAGAGCTAAAGGAAGTGAGGGAGCACCGTCCTCTCTCGGGGAGGAGTCCAGCCAGGCTTCTACATTCAGGGATGCAGAGGAAGCAAAGGATGGCCAGCAGAACCCACAGCTCCAGAGGCAAAGGCCCCTGATCTTGGCAGGAGGCTGTGGTTTGACATTGTCCCAGGAAGGAGCTAGCCACCCTTTTCCAGCTTCTCCATTAGGTAAGACCACAACAGAATGGAAAGGCTGAGAAGGATCCTGAGTAGCTATAGGTTCTGGCATTTCAACCTGAAATGAAATATTTCCCATTAGCTTGGCTAAGTCAGAATGTACAATGAGTTTTCACTTGTTGGTTTACTTATTTAATAAACACAAATATTTACTGAACAGCTACTATGCACAAAACAATTTTTTTAAAGAATTTAACTCTTTTCTAAATGAACTAAGCATAGACATAAAAATATTATGTTTACGAAAGGATTGCCATTAAAGCAAACGCTAAAGAAATACAAGCACCTAGGCACAATTTGTTACCCTTAGCAACAACTCTTTACCTGTTCAAGATCATCGTTTAGTCCAATCCTGGATGTACTCAGGCCCGAGGTCAAACTAGCTCACTAATTGTCTTTGACTTCCCTTCAGCTCAAAAATCTTTCTTGGGAGGATTCTAGATTTTGGCATTTTGGTTAGGGCACTTTGTTCTCAGTAACACCAGCATCATCAGGGATCTTGCTAGAAATCCAGAATCTCAGGCCTGTCTCAGAGCTACTGAATCAGGATTTCACATTTTAACAAGATCCTGGAATGATCTATGCACATATTTAAATTTAAGAAGCACTGCTGTAGACGATAGCTAGTCCTTTTCTAACGAAAAGTCTCTCTTTGAATCTTACAAGGAAGGCCACATTTGTCCTTTTGAACTTCCAGCTGAAAGACTGCACCATCTCTATCACCTGTAGACCCAAGCTCTGCTAGAGTCAGTCTCTCTGTCCTGTCCCGGCGGTTCAGAGGTCTTCACAGCAAGCCCTGCCCCTCTCTGAGGGTCAGCACGTACCCGCTAACTCAAGACTCCCCACACCCAACAAGGAGTGGGGTAGAAGACAGCTGACCCCTCTGCTAATATCATGATGGTGGCACCATTGTGACAATAGAGTGAACTCCTTATGTTATAAGGTTCCACCTCCTGCCTGTTCCTTCTTGATTCCAATCCCTAGACATACATTTATTTCATGCATCTCTCTCCCTGCTTGGCTGGGGTCTCCTTGGCATGCCCATTTGGACTTCACTCCCTGTCTGCTTCCCTGTATTGCTGCAGAACGAATGTCTAGGGCCTTTGGCCCATTTACAAATGCAATCATAGCAGAGAAACTGGCAGGGGCATAGCAGTGGGGCCAACCTGACTGTGCTGCAGATCTCTTCTGGAAATTTGCTAATCTCATAATCTTGAATTTTTGCCAGGCAGCCCCTGACCAGCTCCCTCCTCCAAGCTCCTATTCCTTGCTACCCAGGGCTATTGTTTTACTCAGCATCGACAGTCCCTCGTGTCAAAAAGAAATTGAAAACAATACTGAGGCACATTATAGGCATAGGATCATACACATTATCTGGCACACGCCCAACTTCCTTTCCCTAACCAGCTGAGATCATTTTTTCCTCTCTTATCAGTATTTCATTTCCCTGTATTTGCAGATTAATTATCTGTTTGTCCATTGAAATGTTTTTCTTCCCAACAGCCCAATCAGGCTTCCAAAAACTGTTCATATGTTTAAAGGGGGAAAAAAAAAAACCCAAAAAGAAACTAAGCTCTCCAATCCAAAGACTGAGATTAAAAAAATTGTTTAAGGGGACTACACATTTTCCCCCCTAAATATTTTCAAGTACTTAAACAGATACAAAATTATTTCCTCATTTTCTCTGATGGGAACTGGCCTGAGTTAGAGGATGTAGCTTGGGTAGTGAACTCATCATATTTACAGTAAATCTGCTGAGTAAGGCTCCATGAGAAAAAATAATGATGTGTCTTGCAGATGACACATATAATGGTCATCCAAGCACATGGCTATATATTTCAGTGGGATAAACGCAGCACAGTAACTAGTCCTTCACCCGGGGAAGCCACGTAGGTTTCCAGCCTTGGAGTCAAGCTCTTCCTAAGTGGAATTTAAGCTAATGAGTAGTGAATGGCAAGGGCATCTTGGGTCTGGTTGGCTGTTTTTGTGCAAACGTAAATAAAAATTCTTTAGTATATTCTTCAGATCATGTTGCTCATGAAAAATGGCAACATTTTTATGGTATACTGATGTCACCCGGAGATAATGGGAAACCCAAACAAGACTGCTTTCAATGAAGATGACATCTACGGCATCTCTGGTCACCCAGCCCAAGTCTCTGGTCACCGGGCAATGGAGGGATCACCATCTCAGGGCACACTGTGGGGAGGCATTTGTACATACAGCACAACTTCTACCAAGTGCCAGGGGAGGGCCATTTCTTATACCCTGACACTACTTACCATATTCGATGCTTTCTTTCCGTCCGGCTTTTGCATACTGTGCAATTCCTCTGCCTGTCTTCTTCCTTCTTGCTCTCCCCTGACTATTAATTATGCCCAGTTCTGCGAAGCCCTGGGAGTAATAAAGTTGTTCCTACCTTTGAAAGCCAGAACACACACGCAGATGATGAGCAGGCATGCGCTTGGAAGGAGGCCAGTGGCAACACTTGCCGTTCAACAGGCAGGACGTGTTCTTATTAGGAAGCGATGTCCTCCTCTGAGGTTACACATAAGTCGGAGCCCGCTGTAACTGTCATTTTGCCCAACATTTTTGGGTCTGAGGAGATTTCCCAGTCCTGCCATTCTAGTTCAGTGGATACTTCCAGAACAAACATATTTTATAAAACTGACAGCAGTGTTGGAATTTCCTCCATCATATGTTAGAGGTGTGTGCAGCTATCTGGTTGCATAGTCTGGAAATTTTGCCACCCACCCACAGAAGTGAAAGTTCCAAAAAAAGACCCTTATCCTTTTTAACTTCAAAGAAATAGATTTCCAATATCCCTAAAATTCTGGAAGTATTTCTGTTACATTTATATATATATATATAGCAATAAAACAGCACTTGGCATTTCTCAAATTTGAAAATTATATTTCAAAGAAAATACAATTCTCAAGAATCCCAAAGAATACTTGGACCTGGGTTTGATAAATGCTAACTCGGGAAACTAGTCTATCTTGTGAAAATATCTTTTAGTTGCAATTAATGCTGCAAAAAGGGATTTTTTAAACTTTACATTATGGAAATTATCAAATATACACAAAAGTATAGAGATAGAGGAAGTATAAGCAGCCCATTTGTACATCTATCACCCCACTCCATCAATCATCAATTGATGGCCAATCTTGTTTCTACCTTCATTTACCCCCCATATATTATTTTGAAACCGGTCCCAGAAATCATATTATTTCATTTGTAAATATTTCAACATGCTTTTCTAAAAGATAAGGACTATTTTTTTAACAAAAACTAAATCACAATTCCCTTATTCCATTTAATTTCTCAACATAATTAAATATCTAGTCTGTGTTCAAATTTTCCGGAATGTCTCATAAGTGTTTTATTATAATTGGTTTATTCAAATCAGGATTCAACTTTTGATCTGTATCACTGGTAAGTCAGCAAGTGTTTAAGATTGTCATCAATTTAAAAAAATTAATTTGGGGATTACTCCCTAACTCCTGGGCCCACGACACCAGTGGAACAAAGTTTGAGAAACACTAGTGTGGAGGTTAAGTGTGGGTTTAGGAAATGAACAGATCTTGGTTTGAATCCTGACCCCTGACTCCACTGTTTAAGCAACTCACAAGTGACCAGCCTCTTTCGTACAACGAGGCGAAGACGGTACTTAACCCTCATGTAGGGTCACCAAATATAAGACGGGATGCCCAGTTAAATCGGAATTTCAGAAAAACAAATGCATTTTCAGTATAAGGATGTCCCACGCAAAAATCCCAATTCAACAGCATCTTTTGTTTTTATTTGCTATATCTTGCAATCCTACTTTCCTGATTATTGTGAGGACTCCGCAGGATAACACATGTAAAGGGCTTAACACAGGGCCTGACGCACCATAACTGCGTGATAGATGTGAGCAGTTCAGCCGAATCCATCCCGAGAGAGAAAAGAGAGGAAGGACTTGCTCTCCTCTTGGACTCCCATCTTCTCTCTGCTTTGTTTGGGTACCATTTCCCCAGGTGGGAGATAACAATCTTCAACAAGCTATAAGTTTGAGTTACAGCCAGTAGTTACCTCCTGCAGGGTCTAGCTGAAGAACTGTGCAGCCTTTGGGCAGCCTGAGAAGTGTCTGGTAACAAAGATATTTCTGCCTTCTTAAAAACTGAGAGCTCTGGCAACTCTCGGCTCACACTGCCACCTGGCACCAATCAAGGGAGCTGAGTAGCAGCTGCTCCCTTTCATTGGGCATGCGCTTGCCAGTTTGCCATCTGGCCCATTCACAAACCCATATCACCTGCCTGGACCCTGTGGGTATCTGAGTTGCAACCCCTGTGCCTCCCCTCCTGCCTCCTCGCCGTTCTGGCTCTTTGGCCCCAGAAGAAGCTGAACCTGAAGTGGGGCGGGAGCTGAAGAGAAGGGTTAGCTAGGAGGAAAGCAGGGTGGATGATCCAAAGACAACATGTTTATTGGCTGCAGTTCAAGAAATTGTGAATCGAGTTAGACCATGATGCAGAAAAACAAGATAAGTACAAATAGAAATGAAAACAAACCAACGAAAACAGGAAGGGCAGTGTGGGTGAGTCTGGCAGGGGTTGAAGGTTGAAAGGACTCAGGAAGAAAAGTGGAGAAGAAGGGAAGAAAGATGAGTAACTGAAAACTTTGCAGAACGAGGCTCAGCTAGTAGGGGAGAAAGGAGAAAAGGGCAGGCACACAGTGACTGCTATAGTGGCTACTACAAGCAAACTTTTCTTCCAGTGGATTACAGTCTCTGCAAAGTATAATCTTCAGCTGGTGTAGGAGTTTCTGAGGAATTCTCGTCTAAATGCAAACAGACCACGGCTCCTTTTCCTCCAGCTCCAGACAACATCCTTTTCACTGACGGTCAGGCCAGCGCTAGACTCGGTTTCGGGACCTGAAGGGTAGCAAATGGGATTTACGGCCAAGAGAATGACTGATGCTTGTTGCCTTTGCAGCTAAGTGTTCCCTTCCACTGAGTGCATCCGCAGCTGTTGACAGACAGCGACTGAGAGGACCAGAAGTGGCCCTGACTGCTTCAGATGGAGCTTCATGGGGTAACCGAGGATCCTCAACCCTCTTCCCTCCCCTACGCTTCACTAATCTTCAGACATAGCTGAAGGATGAAGGAGTGACAGGGAGCAGAGTGGAGAATCATTTGGTTCCTGAAAGCAGCTTCTGAAATACCTCCTTTCCCCAAAATGGGCATGCAACTGTGGGAAGGCAGAAAAATCTGAGAATGGGAATTTTGTCCGAGAAAAGGAAAAAAAAAGAGGTGGGGGGCTTTGCTTTCTGCGGGAGAGGGAAGCAACTTGATATGAAGAAGGTGTAATATACTTAACAAGAACCTGCCAGAAGAACCCATCCCACCGGATTACAGCAGAGCCCCCAGGAAGCAGAAGGTCCCTCTGGTCCTCAAATTATCTAGGCTGTGGACCACCCCTCCAAGTGAGGAGGTAACCTCATCTGCAGGCAGCTAGTTTAGAAGCAGCACAGAGGTTAAAGGAGGAGACGGTGGAACTTCCTCTTATTGTGCCAAAATTGGACCATCTCTGTTTATTCAGTTGTCAGTACACGCCTTTCTGGAAAAGTTATGGATTTTTCCATTTGGGTCTTGCATATTTCTTATTAGGATATTCCTAAGCATTTTATTTTTTGTTTCTGTTGAAAATAGGAGTCCATTGAAATTTTCAATGGTTATCACCAGTGAATACGTTATCTACATTTGTATGTATTTCTTTCTTTCCTTTTTTTTTTTTTTGTGGGGAAGACCAGCCCTGAGCTAACATCCATTGCCAATCCTCCTCTTTTTGCTGAGGAAGACTGGCCCTGGGCTAACATCCGTGCCCATCTTCCTCTACATTATATGGGACACCGCCACAGCATGGACCCTGGGCTGCCAAAGCGCGATCTAAACCGCTGAGCCACCGGGCCAGCCCCGTATTTATGTATTTCTTGAATCTATATTTCTTGCTGAACTGCTGAACTTTTTTATTAGTTGCAGGACTCGATTGGTAGATATTTTATTTAGGATTTTTGTACTTTTGTTCACGTATGAGATTAGCATATCATTTTCTCATGCTTTCTTTGCTTAGTTTTGTCATCAGAGTTATGCCAAAATCATAAAATGAATTGGGAGGGATCTTACATTTTCTAAGCTCTGGAACAGTTTATACAATACTGGAGGTATCTCTTCTTGAAAGTTTGGTGGAATGTACTTGTCAAAATTCCAAACCTAGTGACATTTATTAGGAATATATCTTTGACTTCCTTTTCCAGGATTCGTGAGTGTGTTTTCTCACGTCAGATCTTCTTCTTAAGCCAAATTTTGATAAATTTTTTGTCTTCACAGAAAATAATTTCATTTATATTTTATTTAAAACGAAGTAACAAAAAAGTATTCTTGTATAGTTTTAGAAATCCACATCTTGAGTTCTGTTCCTTCTCAATCCTAATTTTGCTTGTGTGTGTGTTTTCATCCTTGTTCTTGACCAGACTTGCCAAAGATTTGTCTATTTTGTAAAGTACTAAGTTTTTGTTTTGTTCATCAGTCCCACTACTTTTTCACATTGCATAACGTTTTGCTTAATTAGTTGATTTTTTTTCTTTCTTTGAGTACGAGCTTAGTTTATTTTCAATTTTTCCTATTGAATTAGACTTTTTTTCCTACCCATCCATAGTTAGTATTTCTGTTTTGAGTTGGGCAGACCCACTTCTCATTCAAAGTGGCCACATTGGAGTTAGTCTGAAGACTGTTGCCTCTTGGCAAAATGTCTGTTCCTTTCTGGGTTCCTGAACTGAGTGCACACCATAGGCCAGGCATTGCAGGTGACCATTATTTTGTGATCAAATTGGGAGAGTTTACCTGAAAATGAAGACAACACAGTGAAAACAGGAACTGATGACATTTTTTGAGCACCTGGATCTAACCATATCTGAAGTCTACTCTGGACTTCTTACTTACATAAGCCAATATGTTTTTCTATTTGCTTAAGCTGGTTTGAGTTGGGTTTCAGACCCTCGTAAATTAAGGAATCCTGCCTTGTCTTCCAATAAGGGCCTTTAGTTCTATACATTTTCCTTGGAGCATTGCCTGTATGCAGCAGATTTTGATATTTTGCTTATTGTTCATTTCTAAATAGCTAGTACTTTCTATTTTCATTTTTCCTTTAGCTTGAAAGGATTTAGAGTTTTAAATTCCAGTTGGATGATTTTTAGATTGTTTTTTATTTCTATGTCTTTGGCATTAATATTATTGCATTGTGGTCAGTGAATGTGGCCTAATTTTTGCTTGATTAGGAATTTCAGAATTTGCTAAGATTTTCTTTGTGTTAATACATGGACAGTTTGGGAAACGTTCCACGTACATTTTAAAAGTATGTGTATATGTTTTATGTCTTCACACATATAATTTTGTTTTTGTGTAAATATTTTATAACCAGTAATATCCTATGTATCTGTGTCTAGTTGTCCATCTTAGTGGAAATATTTTAAAATCTCCCTTTAGGACTATGAATCTTATTTTTCTTTGTATTTATAACAGTTCTTGCTTTTAATAGCTGGCAATTTGTTGGTTACATTAGGATTCATGTTACAAATTTTGGATAATTGCACTTTTTCAGAATATGAAATATACCCTCTTTGTTTCCTTTGATGACTTTTTTTTTGCTTCAAATTCTATTTTGTCTGCTATAATGTCACACTTGAGGTTTTTTGTTACCATCTGTTTTGTAAATCTCTTTCAAAGATTTCTTTCTGTATCATGTTTGTATCTCTTATAAGCAGGAGATAGTTGAATTATCTTGTTTTTGTTTTTTACTCAGGCTGAGAGTATTTAGCAGGTGAGTGTAATCCACTTATGTTATGGTAATTGCTGATGCAGTTAATTTCTGAGAGTAGCAATAAAATCAAACCAATTGGTGTTATAGTACCACTCAGGGAAATACTCCTGAACTGTTTTTGTAGATCATTTTCTTCCCTTTGTTCTTCCTATTCTCTTCCTTAAGACAGAAGTTACAATATTTGGAGATGTTCTCTAAGACTTTTAATTCATTTTTTCCCTTTTCCACATTTTTGTCCTTTGAACTGTCTTCTCAGACAATTTCTTAGCTCCATTTTCCAGCATGTTGCTTTTAAGCTTTGCCTCTTTTACTATTAGTCCATCTACTGAAATTATTTCAGTACTATGATTTTTATTTTCAGTTTCTCTGATTATTATTCATATAACCTAACTTTGTTTTAGGAACGTATGATCTCCTTATTCTTCTGAAGATATTATTCATAACAACATTTCTTTTAATGCTTCTATCTCTTTCCTCTATCAACTGTTTTATTTTAGTTGGTTTGTTTATAAGTTTTGGTGTCTCTCTCAGGTTGTTTATTTAGCTAACATATTACGTAATTCGGGTGCGGGCTAGTATTTGTATTTGAGACTCTCTTGCCTATTGTGAATATGATGCCTTTTTAACAAGATTCGTCTCCAGTGATGTGGGGGAGAGGCAGAGTGTGCTGTCAAGGTGCTGTTTTAATCAATAATTGGTATTCTGGGTCTGTGCCTTCCACGTTTCCCCGGGCTATGAGCTGCTTCCTCGGGCTGAAGTACCCATGTCCACTGCTTCTACATTGGACTGAAGGGAAGCAGAACCATCTGCCATATTGTGGTATCCCAGGTTCTCATTCTGTTGTTCCCTGTATCCCCTGGAAGCTGGGAACACCCCAGAGCCACACGTGCCATGGACAGCTGACCTCTTCTCTGTGTACTTAGAACGCTTTTATTTCATTTCGTTATGAATATCAACATTTTTAATTTGCCGGATCGGAATAGTTCACAACCTCCTATCATTCCTAGAGTCATTTAATAGAATTGAGTCCTTTCATAACCTAAGTTTCAGAAAGCCTCAAATTTTTATTGCATACATTAAAATATTTACACCTTGAATTTGCCTGAAACTGTCCCCTTAAAAAGCAAGGAAACATTCTCCAGTTTAAAATGAGATGTTTCTCAAAATTCTACTGCCCGTTTCAATGTGTTCCACAGGGTTTATAATTAATAGTCAAAGCAGCACCTGCTCTAAATCTTAATTGCTTTCTTCCCCATAAAAACTGATGCTGGAGATGTCAGTGAATTGATTTGTACTACATAATACGGCTGCACACTCGGCTTTGGCATACACAATACAGAAAACTGAACACAGTATTGAAATTTTTCCCAAGGAAAAGCTTCATTATAATTGTTTCAGGTATTCGAGTCAAGTACTTGCTACGGAACATGACAGTGATAGTACTATTATTTACCATTTGATGTCACACATATGTCTGGACATCCAAAGAGACCAAAGAGGTGGCATAATTTATCTGATAACAAGAGAAATATTCTAGAATCCAATAATTTGGTTTAGCATATAAACTGCCCAAATTTCTTACATTCAACCTCATTGTCCCTTTCATTTAAGTGTGTCCCTCTGGGTAAAGGAGTCCTAGGTCCTGAGTCCACCTATTCTAGTCACAGACTGTGCCTGTGGGTACATCGCTCACCTTCCCTGGACCTTGACTTTCTCATCCCACAAAAAAGGCTGCAGAGTCACGCCCGGTAAATGCACAGCTGCTGCCACAAGTGGAATTGGCACCAGCTCTAAGATGCTGTGAATAAAATTTGCTTCAGAAAATGTATGTGGAAATGCCACTTTTGTAAATTAAACTCTATTTCTAAAATAACTCCTATTATTTTTCCTTTTAAACAAGTAATATGTGTTTATTTCAGAAAAAAACATGAAAAAGAGAAACAAAGGAAGAAAATTTCCTGCACTGCTTAATCAATTGCATTTTAAATGTCCTCAGGGAACATAAAACCTTAAAAAGGCATAAAATGAATCTTTTTGTAATATGGATGTTTGATTTGTTAGCTTGGTTTTTCATGTAATAAATTTACTCTAAAACAGGATTCAGGGGAATTTCCTGATATATACTCGTCCATTCATGCAGTCAACATTTCTAGAGTCCTTTTTCTTTAAGGCCATGTCTTATCCCTACTGCTGTCTACATTGCATCTTGAATCAGTGTTACTTTTTCTGTGCATAATTGCAGGGTTTTTTTGTTTCAATTTCACACTGTGGGGCAGGAGGCCCACTTGTCCTGTGATTGAGTCACCATCCACCTGGACTATGGAAGCACTTGTGATTCAGTGCAGGCCATGAGATACCAGTCAAATACCAAACTGAGCTTTCCTGCCCAAGTATTATAAATCCATTCTCCAAAAGAAACATTTTAAAAACACAATTTACTTTTGGAAATGAATATATTACTTTTTCTCCTAGTCACTTGGATATTAGTAGGAGGTGGGGGACAAGGATGGGGAACAAATAGCTCCCCTGGAGAGGCAGCAGGGGTCCCTCAGCTGAAAGGGTCATCCAACCATGTGTTTCATTAATGCTTAAGTGAAGTAATCAGAGTCAAACATACGCCAAAGAGCTTGCTGTAAACCTTGAAAGTGCATAGGCCATTCACATCTTAGGTCTTGTTGTAACTGTTCTGACATTCCCTATATGAAGTAGAACAAGGAGGCCCATTATTAGCAGGCCCTGAGGCACTCTCATCATAAAAGGAAGCCAGGCTTATTAATTCAGTCACAGTCTTGCGGATTCCCGCTTCAGCTTCTGTGTTAATGAAACATGCGTAGTAGTTGACAGTAGCTGTTGAAATTAGCTGTCATATTTATGGTTTACCAGAGTCTTTTCTTCTAAGATTTCTAACAAAATGACAGGGATTTCCCAGTAGTCTAGTACTTTATTTCCCTGGATTTATTTGAGAAGTCAGTAAATGCAAGCCATGAATAAAAAATGTGTATTTTTACAAAGAACATTTATTTGATGCTCCAAAGATGTCTTTTCTTGCATAAAAAGATAGTTATTCATTGCATTGTCTTCTTATTATTCATTAGTATATCACTTCAAAACGTATTGATCGGAGCAAACGAATAGTTCTCAAACACAAATTAGCCTCACGAGTCATGAAATATATTCACAGTGTATATGTCGCTACATATATCACAAATATATATGTATTTTATGTAGTTATTTTAGGTCTGCAGATACATACATTTTTGGAAGCCATTTATTTGCTTTATGTATATTTATAAAACATACTGAGGAAAATAAGTTATCTGTGTTTATAATTTCCCACGTATTTTAGACAACATCAGCTGTGGAGTATTAATTTACTATTGGAAGTAACTTTAAAAAATACTATAAACTCTGTGGCCATTTGAATTTACCTATAGAGTTTGTAAGGACTTAATTATTTATTAAGGGCCTACTCAGCATTGTGCTAGTAAAATAAGACAGTCTCTAGATCTTGAGGAGGTTATGCTTCGGTAGAGGGACAGTATATTTTAAGAAAAGGAGGCTTAGACATCTGGGCCAAACACAATGGGGCCATAAGGGTAACAGTGGTGTAGTCTACGTCAAGGTGAAAGAGGGAGCTTAATTCTTATGCTGTGTCTATGCGTGAATCTCTCATTTGGTCTCACAAGGTGACATTCTAACCCACAATTGTAAGGGTAACACATAAGTAGAAACTATTTAATGGTGACCCCAGGAGGACAGTGATGAAGTCGGGTCCAGCTAGTACCCTGACTCTCTTCACATAATTGTGTCTCTCCCTAAAAACCACCAGCTGCGACTGACTCATGCTCGCTGTTCCACACCAAAAGGCACAAATAGAGTCCACAGCGCTTCTTACAGGGCTGAGCTCTGCCTCATTATCATTATTGTATTTGAATGGAAGAAATTATCTGTTTCTGGTGAGACATTGGAGGTGATTTTCCTTCCTTGGGAGGATAAACAAAATGATAGCAATGATTTCTCTCTGCCTACTAGATTTTCTCAGCAATTTGTGTTTTTCTCAGCAGTTGTGGTTCAATGTGTTAGAGTAGTGGTTCTCAACTGGGGGCGATTTTATCTGTTAGAGAATACTTAGTAATGTCTGGAGACATTTTTGGTTGTCATTGTGGGGGGATGGGATGCTACACTACTGGTGTGGGAGAGGCCAGGGACACTGATTAACGTCCTACAATGCACGCTACAGCCCCCCTCAACAAAGAGTTACCCAGTCCAAAATGTCAGTAGTGTTGAGGTTGAGGAATCCTGTGCTGGAGGACAACATGATCTTTTTACGGCAGTGGCGAGAGGGAAAAGTTGGAATGATGATCTGAGTGTAAGGGGTTAATATTTTTCTAGAAGTTGGTCTCTTGGCTGAGAAAGCTTAAAGGCACGTCCACTTCTTGACACCTAAGCTAAATCTAGAGAAGGAGACAGCAGTGGCTTGCTGACCAGCACTGAAAATGAGTTGCTGCTCTGTGGGCAATTCCTTCCCCCTTCCAACCTGCCCACCGTCTACATACGCACATGCTCTCCCCCTCTCCCAACCCAGTGTGTCTTCTACTCTTCATTGTCTGCCCTTTTCCCATCCTGAGTTGCATATCAGTTCTCAAATGCTGTTTAATATCACCAAGCAATACCACCCGTAAGATATTCAACCCTAGAGTCTGCAGCCTAATTTCAGACAGCTGAATACTTCTTAAATTAAAGAATTTTGATGGCAGGAGCTGATAACAACTGTGCACATTTTTTTTCCTGGCATTCACAGAGAGACATGTATTTCAAAGGCTGCCTCTTCTTTCCAGGATACCATTAGAGGAAAAATAAAGCAATTTACTCTTTGAAGTCTTTTTATTTAAAAAAAAAAGTTGGGCGGAGGGTGAGAGAAAGAATGAAAAAAGGAACTTTCCTCAAAGGAAATATTCTAGACAGATGACTTGATTTAGGGCTTTTACATGCACTTAGCTTTTTAACAGCCTGAATAACTCAGCAATTCTGAAACAAAGAAGGTTCTAAAAAAGCAACCCATGGCTGGGACTGAGGGTAATGAAATTTGCTTTGAACAATATGATCACTGTGTGTGTGTTTCAGATGATGACCAGAATATACACACAAAAATCTTTGTTCTGTTAGTGCTGTTCTAATCTTAGAACCAGATCAGACCTCATGCTCTGGCCACTGTGGAATTTTGCTTCCCATGGAAATAGCCACTCCCTCCTTAGGAGTGGGCAGAAGACAGTTCTTCAAACAATTAGAGTTGTCCTAAGGCGGAAGTGGCAAAGATGTGGCATGTGCCTGGCACAACTCCTGGTCCCCACTCCCACTTCCTTGCCCCTGGCCAACACTGCTGAGTAACCAAGGTCTCTTCCTGGTTGAGCCTAAACAAGGTTCCAGAATCCTTACACGGCATTCCTTTCTGCCTAAGCCCTGAAGGGGTCTCGCTGTAGAGTGGAAGATCTGGTCAGAGGTTTTACATCTTTTCTTATCACCCATACCACACAGCCCAACATACTGCTGGTTATAAATTGCAACCAAGAAAACACACTGCTCTCACTGGACCAGAAGTACCTGCAAATCCTGAGTGATCAAGTAGGCTACTTGGTTTTAATAAGTGTAGTAGACCAATTGCAAAAATAGCTTCAATAACTCCCCATACCCACTATCTCTGCAATGTGACTTTGCAGCTACTCACATCAAGAGATGGAGCCATTTTGTTCCTTAAATGTGATCTGGTCTAGTGACTTGCTTTGGCCGATAGAATACAGTGAGAGGGACAATGTGACAGTTGCTAGCCTGGGCCTCAAAGTGCCTTGGACTCTTCTGTCCGTAGCTCCTCTGCCCTCACCATGACAACATGAGAACATGCCCCACTGGCCTGCTGGAGATTGGGACAATGGAGCAGAGCAGAGTCAGCCAGTGGGCTAAGCAAAGGCCCCAGATTTGGGAAAGAGCCTGACCAAGATCACCAAAACAATCTAGACTGCCACAGCTGACCAGAGATACATAAGTGAGCCCTGCTGAGCCCGGCTCAGATCAACAGACCCAGAGTAGTGAGAAAAGCAAAATGTTTATTATATTATACAACTGAGATTCAGGGGTGGCTTATGAAACAGTAATAGCTGACTAATATAATAAATCACAGTTCAATTTCCACTTCTTCCATGGTGCCTTCTTAACCACTTCAGCCAATATCAACTCCTCACTTTGGGCACCACTAAGCATTTACTGACTAAGCCAATGGTTCCCAACCTTTGTTCGAGTGACAAAAATTCTATGTTTACCTAGTGTTACACTTTTAATATCTGTTAGTTGGGAAAATGAATCATCACCAACACCACAATTCAGTGACTGTTTGAAATGAATATTTATTTTCATAATCATATCTTCTGAATACATTTGAAAAAATAGTACATATATGTATGAAACTTTATTTTTTCAGTTAAGGGACAATAATTGGTACAGCTAACAATTCAAAACCTTATTAAACTTTAGTGCTATTTTGGAATCTTGGACCCCAAAGTTAAGAATCTTTGGGGGGCTGGCCCAGTGGCGCAGCGGTTTAGTTCGCACTTGGCAACCCGAGGTTCGCGAGTTCGGATCCCAGGTGCCCGCAGACACACTGCTTGTCAGCCATGCTGTGGCGGCATCCCATATAAAGTAGAGGAAGATGGGCATGGATGTTAGCCCAGGGTCAGTCTTCTTCAGCAACAAAGAGGAAGATTAGCAATGGATGTTAGCTTAGGGCTGGTCTTCCTCACACAAACAAAAAAAGAATCTTTGGTCCACACATTTTTTTTTTTTTTTGGTGAGGAAGATTAGCCCTGAGCTAACATCTGTGCCAATCTTCCTCTATTTTGTATGTGGGTTGCTGCCACAGCCTAACCACCAATGACTGGTGTAGGTCCACACCAAGCAACAAACCCAGGCCACCAAAGCAGAGTGCACCAAACTTAACCGCTTGGCCATGGGGCTGGCCTGGGTCCACACTTTTTGACATCTAATCATGCAATGTTTAGGGGTTTGATTTAAATGTTCTCTCAGGTATCCTGTGACATTCTTCATGTTCTGAAAGGAGGGATTGTGTCTTGTCCTCCCCTTCCCCTGCTTAATGCCCCATCCCCTAGCACGTACGACAGTGCTGTGTACACAACAGCAGCAGTGGGGGTAGGGCAGGAGCCAGCTACAAAGGCCTTGTGTTGTCTGCAAGGTTGTATCTTATAGACATTCCGAGAGTAGACTCTGGAGTCAGTGTGTCTGGGTTCAAAGCCTGGCTCTGCCACTTCTTGCTCCGTGACCTTGAGCAACTCATTTAAGACCTCTGGGCCTCAGTCTCCTCATCTGCAAAATGGGCATATTAATAGCACTTAGAAGGTTGTCGTGAGGGCTAAGTAAATCATACATGTAAAACACTCAGACCATGGACACATGTTAACTTATATTAACTTACTATTAATTTAATATAAATATTCACTTACATTATTATTCATAATGAAGTCCTTAGAAAGAGTACCTGGCACAAGTAAGTGCTCGTTAAATGTTTGATATTATTGTTATTAATGTTATTGTTGCTATTGTCGTTGTTATTATTTGACCCTTGAAGTCCTTGAAGAGTGTTGATTTGTTAAAAGAGGGTTTTGCCAGCATCACTGCTGAAGACACAATCCATGATCTGACTAAGCTCAGCTCTGATTTGGCTAATGTTCGGGGTAATTTGGGCTAATTTTGGTTCTTGGTCCTGGATTTCATGATGGCGGACGGGGAGTTCTGAGGAAACAGCCTGCTCCCTTCTGTTCAGGGAATACTTGACAGGTCCCTGCAAAATGGTTTCCTGTTAAACGTTTTCTTCTGATCCATGGAGTTGCCCAAGCCCAACTTCTGTACCATGACCTTTCACGTTCAGGAGAAAGAGCAATAAAAGCTGGGAGAGACCTAAATCTTACTTTTACTTCCACAGCCCTTACTTCCGCAAAATACACTTTGATTTTTCTTTCCAGTTATTTTTAAATGTCTTCTGTGTTGCCATTATGTAATCATTCCAGCTACTGGGAAGCTAAGTGTGCCCATGACTTGAACAATTATATCTTAAATCTCTCTGGCATTTTCAAGTGCTTGTAAACTGTTACCAAGTCCCTCCCTGCAAAGTGTCGCTTAGCTTGCACCCCTCTGAACACCTTCCCCTTTCTCAGTGTGGTCACCCGTGTCCCTGTGAGCATGACTGCTGATACAGGAGGATCCGCCTTACTCTCCCTCGGAGCGCAGGTTCTGTAAGGGAGGAGGTCTGCCCCGCAGAGTGCTCATCTGGATTATTTGCGACAGCATTTTTCACAATTGGGACAGGTGTCTATGCAGGGAGCTCTGCACAGATATTGGATTTGGGGGATGCTCTGAAGGCTTGTTTGGCTTATTAATGACTGAGGCTCTACAAAAGGAAAGCTTAAAACAGTTAAAACACAGATGACGCTGGTAACGTTGGTGTGTGAAGCCAACCTCGTCACTCATCTCCGTGTGAGTTCCTCCAGGACTTTCCTGAGAACACATTTCGATGGGAACACGGTGCTAGAAGGATGAAGGCAGAGTTCAACCAGAGCCCAAGAAAGGGGATGCCACCTATACAGGTATCCACCCTCTGCAGCAATAGTTCTAGAACAAGCCCTTCACAGGGAGAAGGGTAACCAATGCTGTTTCCACCTCAGAATTGGGTTACAGTGACCAAGTGACATTTTCAAGGCTATTAGATGCAGTCATAGCACGGCCCAAAGTTTCACAATCAAACTCCCATTACTCTTTTTTCCACTGTACGTACTAAGAAAAGGAATCAAAGGCAGCATTTGTTTTCATGAAACTTCAAATTTCATTCAGTTTTAATAAAATTTAAATTCAAGTTTAATTCAGTTTATAGAACTGGAAGAGACTTTGACACATCATTTGCCCATTCCCCTGCCTCTGAAAATAATAAGAGCACTTATAAACACTTACTATGGTCTAAGGATTGTTCTAGATGCTTAACATGTATTAACATATTTAATCCTCACAGCTGCCCCATGGGATAGACACTATTAATTGTCCCCATTTTACAGATGAGGAAACAGAGGCACAGAGAGGTCTTGTCGCTAGCAAGTGGCAAAGCCAGGATTTGAATCTAAGCAGGTTGGTTCAAATCCATGGTTTAACCTCTTCAATAAAATACCTTTGTATATAATAAATAAGTAATACAATTTTGGAGAAAGTAGGTTTCTAGTAAACTGTGGAAATGATTTGGTGTCTGGGATTACTTCAAAATAGTTATGAGGCCAAGGACAAGAGTGGGTGGGGATATGAAACAAGATTGGCTCAAGACTGATGACTGGAGAAAGGATGATGATTATACGAATTTTATTTTACCATCCTCTCTACTTTTTTTTTAAAATTTCAGCTTTATTGAGGTATAACTGACATATAAAATTTTAAAATATTTAAAGTATATATTGTGGTGTTTTGGTATATGGATACATTATACAGATTTTCCCCATCTGGTAAATTAACACATCCATCACCTCACATATTTATCTTTTTGTGTGGGGGGAACATATAAGTTCTACTCTCTTAGTAAATTTCCATTATACAATACATTGTATTATTTCCATAATACAATACAATAATGTTATCAACTATAGTCACCATGTTTTACATTAGATCCTCAGAGCTTATCCATCTTACAGCTAAAGTCTGTACCCTTTTACCAACCTCTCCCTATTTCCCCCACCCCACAACACCTGGCAAGCACTTTTCTGCTCTCTGTTTCTATGAGTTTGACTTTTTTTTTTCAGATTCCACATATAAGTGACAGAATGTAGTATTTGTCTTACTCTGTCTGGCTTATTTCACTTAGCATAATGCCCTCAAGGTCCATTCATGTTTTCACAAATGGCAGGATTTCCTTCTTTTTTATGGCTGAATAATACCCCATTGTATATATGTACCACATCTTCTTTATTCATTCATCCATCAATGGACACTTAGGTTGTTTCCTTATCTTGGCTATTGTGAATAACGCTGCAATGAACATGAGAATGCAGATATCTCTTCAATATTCTGATTTCATTTCCTTCGGATATACACACAGAAGTGGAGTTGCTGGATCATATGGTAGGTCTATCTTTAATTTTTTGAGGAGCCTCCATACTGTTTCCATTGTGGCTGCACCAATTTATATGCCCACAAGGTAGTGTATTTTACTGTCTCAGAACATTTGCTTTTAGTACTTCCTATTTAACACTTCCTATTACTTATTCTCACATCTTTCCATGGTCATTTGAGTCTAGTCTTCATCTGGCATTCCATGGCAATGAGAAAAGGGCCCCTGACCCCTCATTCATCCATTCTATAAACAATTATTGAGAAACAACTATGAATAGTGAAGGAGACAGAGAATGTCTCTCTTCTCTCAGGGAACTGATATTTTTACTGGGCAAAATAGACTGCAAACAAATAAATAAGTAAGAAAAAGAACAGATGATATGTGTTATGCTGAGAACTTTTGTAAAAGTGACTTGGTAAAGAATAACAGAGGGGTTATCCATCCATCAAATTAGATGGTCAGGAAGGATCTTCCAGAGGAGCAACATTTAAGCTGAGATCTAAAATCAAAAGGCAGCCAGCCATCAAAGGTTAGCAGGAAGAATATTCCAGGCAGAAAGACCAGGCCCTAAGGCAGAGCAAGCATGGTGAAAAGCAGAAAGATGGCTGCTATGACTGGAGTCTGGTGGGCCCAGGGGACATGGCTCAGGATGAAAGTGGAACAAGAGAAAGAGAGGCAGAGTCACTTCAAGACAGACTTTGAAATCCAGGGTGGGATGCTTGATTTTTATTCTAACAGTGTTAGAAAAGCATTAAGAGGGTTTTCAGCAAGGAAGTGATGTGACCTGGCTTGAGATTTGAAAAGCACACTCTGCTGCCATGAGAATGGTCATGGAACAGAAGTTAACGCAGGCTGACCAATTTGGGAGCTCTTGTGGCAATCATGACCAGAGAAGGTTCAGGCCAGGGATGCAGCAGTGAGATGCTGAGAAGTGATTGGATCCAGGATATTTTGGGAGCGGAGCTGACAAGTTTGCTGCTGGCCTGGATGGAGGTGGGGGATGGCAAGGGAAGGAGAAGAACAACTTTGGGATTTGGAACTTGAACTACAGGGTGGATGGAGATGCTGTTTTCAGAAATGGGGAGGACTGAAAAGAAACCAGGCTTTTTTGGCATTTGTGTGGGTGGGGGGAGTAGGAGTGGGAATCATCTGCATGCTCTAAGTGGTTAATATTAAGTAACTAAACACAGTTTTGTCAGAAAACGTGGGCAGCAGCTTCTTTCATTGACATTATATTTAGATGTGTAAAGAAAACAGTCACCTTTGCAACAGCCTTTTTGAGCATGACCAAGACTAAAATTGCTTCTTAAATAAGTTAGTAGAATCAAACATTTGGTTGGGTTTTCTTTTCTTTGTACAGCCGTATGTGCAATGAGGCCCTAAACGAATGTCTTTTCATGATAGCAATGATGATAACTCACATTGGTAAGCTGACCTTTGTCTTCCAGACCACATCAGAATAGTTGTGCAATTGCTGGTTTAATGGCCATCTCCAGCACTAGAATGTATGCTTGCAGAGGCGGGGTCTTTGTCTGTTTTGTTCAGTGCTTGGCACATTGTGGGTGCTCAATAAATATTTAAGTAAATGAATAAAAGCTTAAAGTTGACAGAATCTTTGAAAGAGGTGTTCCAGTTTTGACTGTTAAAAAGAGTTTTTTAAAATAAGGTAGCACAGAGAATTCCATTTCCACGAATATAAAATGAATGTCTTTTCCCTATTCCTCTTGCTAAGTACAACTAAAACAAACATCAGAAGACTCTGAAAGGTAGAGAGAGGAAGGCAGACAAGCCAGGGACCTCAGGACCTAAGGAATAACATGATGAAGACTTCTTTGGGTTTTGTTTTGGCCTTATATATCCCAGACTAAGAGCTGAAGAAGCCAGCAACCCAGAAATGCCCAAAGGTGCAGACAAAAGAAATCCTCAACAAAAGCCTGCTCTCTCTAGCCAAAGGACAAGGAAAGGGGTAACCTGGAAAGGAAGAAAACTTACATACAATAACCTCTCTACTCCAGGCAAACGCCTCAGAAAAAAACTGTGGCCGCACCCGTACCCATGCAAGTACAGCCAAATGAGGAGGCTAGAGTTCCACCCACACAAGGCTGTCACAAGGTGCCCCAACACCCCCATGGAGATAGTGTCAGAAAAATCCAAATAGAGTCAATAATGAGGCTCCCTTGTGGCATCAGTCAAGACCACATGTGGAGCCTGGCCCTTCTCCCTCACCTGCAGTAATGAGGCATCTATCCCTCTACTGTCTTGGGTGGTGTCAGGGGAAGCCTAGTGGAGATTAGGACTTTCAAGATCTCCCAGCAGTAATGTGGCTATCCCCACCTCCGTGTCAGTGAAGACCACGAAGGGAGGGGGAAATCCTGCTCCCACCCAGCAATAATGAAGACTCCTCTGCCCCACCACTACCACCTCAGGAGTCAATGGAGGATGAGTGCAGAACCTGGACTTTTATCTTCACCTGGCAGGAAGGAGGCTCCCATTCCCCTACCAGAGCGAATGACGTCAGAAAACAACGTTAAAACAAAAGGTTTAAATAAGATTCAGAGTCACATAACATAATGCAAAAATGTCCAGGTTTCAATAGAAAAATCAATCACGAATATGATCAATAGAAAATCATACCATTAAGCAGGATGATATTAAAAAGAAGGAAAAAGGAGAATCCATAGATGTCAACACTGAGATAACAGAGATGTTAGAATTAATTTTACAAAGATTTTAAGACAGCTATCAGAAAAATCCTTCAAAGGACATGCTTGAGACTAATGGAAAAATGGAAAGCCTCAGCAAAGAAGGACCAAATGAAAGTTTTAGAACTGAAAATATAATAACTGAAATAAAAAGCTAAACAGCAGAATAGAGAGCATAGAGAAATAAAAGCAGTGAACTGGAAGCCAGAACAATAGAAATTGTCCAGTCTGAACAAGAGAGAGAAAATAAACTGAAATTGAATGAACAGAGCCTTGGGAACTCATGGGCTTGAATGAAAGATCTCACATTCACATCATTGGTGTCCCGAAAGGAGAAGAGAAAGAGGGCAGGAGGAAAATGTGCTTAAAAAAATAGTGGCAGAAAACTCTCCAAATCTGGCAAGAGACATAAACCTACAGATTTAAGAAACTGAGTGAAACTCAACCACAATAAACCCAAACAAGTCCATGTGACGACACATCATAATTAAACATCAGAAAACTAAATAGAGAAAAATCTTGAAAGCAACAAGAGAGAAATGACACTTTACCTATAGAAAAAAAGTAGAATGACAGCATATTTCTCATCAGAAACCATAGGGCAGAAGGAAGCAGCACAATATATCTCAAGCTCTGAAAGAAAAGAACTGTCAATCCAGAATCCTATATCCAGCAAAAATATCCTTGAGACATAAAGAGGAAATCAACACATTCTCAGAAAAAGGAAAATGAATAGAATTTGTTGCCAGCAGACTGCCCTCAAAGAATGGCTAAAGGAAGCTCTCCAAACAGAAAAGACAAAATAAAAGAAGAAACCTTAGGAATCTGGCTCAAAGAGGGAATCTCATGGGAAATAGCAAAATACACTGAACTGAGTAAAAATGACAATACAACATATCAGAATTTGTGGGACACCGTTAAGGCAGCACTGAGAAGGAAATTTATAGCACTAAATGCATATGTTAGAAAAGAGGAAGAGTCTCAAATCAATAATCCCATCTCAAGAATCTAGAAAGAGAGGAGCAAAATGAATCCAAGGCAAGCAGAAAAGTGAAATAATGAAGAGCATAAATCAGTGAAACTGAGAACAGAAAAATAATAGTGAAAATCAATGAACAAAGATGTGATTCTTTGAAAAGATCACTAAAATTGGCAAACCTCTAGCAAGTTTGATAAAGATAACACAAATTACCGATATCAGGAATGAAGCAGGGGCTGTCACTACAGACCCTACAGATGTCTAAAGGACACTAGGGGAACACCACAAACAACTCTACACATGTAAATGTGATAGCTTAGAGGAAGTGGACCAATTCCTTAAAAAAACACCAACTACCACGATTTACCTGTTGTGAAAAATATAACTGGAACATCCCTATAACTATCAAGTAAAGTAAATTCATCATGATAAAGCTCCCCGGAAAGAAATCTCAAGGCCCTGACAGTTTCACTTGGATAATTATATCAAATGTTGATAAAATTAACATTAATTCTATACAATCTCTTTCAGAAAATAGAATAGGAATGAACATGTCCCAATTCATTGTATGAAGTTAATATTACTCTAATACCAAAATCATACAAAGACAGTACAATGAAAAACTACAGACCAATATCCCTCATAATTATGAATACAAAAGTCCTTAGCAAAATATTAGGAAATAGAATTCAGCAATATATAAAAAGAATGATGCATTATGACCAAGTGGAATTTATTCCAAGGATGCAGGGCTGGTTCAATATTTGAAATACTGTATTAACAGGCTAAAGAAGAAAAATTACAGTGATTATATCAATCAATGCAAAAAAAGTATTTCATATAATTCAACATCCATTCATGACAAAACCTCTCAGAAAAATAACAATACAGGGGAACTTCCTCAACTTGATAAAGATTATCTACAAAAGGCTACAGATAAGATTAAACTTAATGGTGAAAAATTGAATGTTTTCCTCCTAAGATCAAAAACAAGGCAAAGATGTCTGCTCACCACTCTAATCCAAATAGTGCTAGAAGTTCCAGACAATTTTAAATAAGGCAAGAAAAGGAAATAAAAGACATGCAGATTGAAAAAGAAGAAATAAAACTAATTATGTTTGCAAATAACATGATTGTCTATGTAGAAAATACCAAAGAATCTCCAGAATTTCCTAGAACTAAAAAAGTGAGTCCAGCAAGGACACAGGGTATAAGATAAACATACACAAATTAATTATATTTCCATATACTAGCAATGAACACATGGACACTGAAATTAGAAATACAATACGATTTGCATTCTCTCAAAAAAGAATTAAATACTTAGGGCAAAACAAACAAAACATGTACAAGACTGGTATGTGGAACACTATGCCATACTGGTGAAAAAAAATCAAAGATTAATAATTGGAGAGATACACTATGTACATGGATTGAAAGACTCAAGATAAGATGTCAATTCTCCCTAAATTGATCAATCTCCCAGCAAGAATTTTTTGGAGATATGGACAAAATTATTCTAAAATTTATGTGAAAAAACAAAGGAACTGGAATAGCTAAAACAATTTTCTTTTCTTGCTGAGGAAGATTCACCCTGAGCTAACATCTATGCCAATCTTCCTCTATTTTATATGCAGGTTACTGCCACAGCATGGCTGATAGGTAGTGTAGGTCCATGCCTGGAATCTGAACCTGCGAACCCGGGCCACTGAAGCAGAGTGCCCTGAACTTTAACCACTATGCCACCAGGCCAGCCCCAAAACAATTTTGAAAAAGAAAAACAAAGTGAGAAGAATCAATCTACCAAATTTCAAGACTTATTGTATGGCTACAGTGATAAAGTTTGTGTGGTTTCGGCAGAGGGATAGACACATAGATCAGTGCAATAGAATAGACGTTATGGGCTGAACTGTGTCCTTCCCAAAATTCATATGTTGAAGTCCTGTATTAGTCAGGGTTCCCCAGAGAAACTGGGAAGTCTCAAGACCTTCAGTTGGCAACCTGCAACCTGCTGATGATGTAGTTCCACTCTCAATGCCAGCAGGCTCGAGATCTAGAATGAGCCAATGTTTCAGTTGAAGTCCGAAGGCAGGAAACGAATGAACGTCCCCACTTAAGGCCATCAAGCAGGAGGAGTTTCCTTCTACTCACAGGAGGAGATTCAGCCTTTTTATTTTATTCAGACCTTCAAGTGTTTGAACAGAAACTGCCCATATTCTGGGGGCGGGCGGTGATCTGCTTTACTCAGTCTACCCACTCAAATATTAATCTCATCCAAAAACACCCTCACAGACACACTCAGAATAATGTTTGACCAAATGTCTGGGTACCCTGTGGCCCAGTCAAACTGACACATAATGTTAACCATTACAAGTCCTAACTCTCAGTACCTCAAAAAGTGACTGTATTTGGAGAGAGGGCCTTTAAAGAGATAATTAAGTTAAAATGAGGTCATTAGGGTGGGTCCTAATCCAATATACTGATGTCCTTACAACATCCTTGTTGTCCTCGATGACATCAAACACTGGTGAGGTTGTGAAGAGACTGGATCACTCATACATTTCTAATGGAAATATAGAATGGTCCAACTACTTTGGGAAACTTTGGCAGTTTCTTAAAAAGCTAAACATACTATTACCATATGAACCAGCAATTACACTCCTGGACGTTTATCCCAGAGAAATGAAGATTTATGTTCACATAAAAGCCTATAAATGGATGTTTTAAAGCCCTTTTGTTAGTAGTAGAAAATTGGAAACACTCAGACGTCTTTCAACAGGTGAAGGGTTAAACCAACAGTGGTATAGCCATGCTATGGAATATTACACAGTAATAAAAAGGATCAAAATATTGATGCATGCAACAACCTGGATGAATTTCCAGAGAATTATGCTGAGGGGACAAGTAGCCAAAAAGTTATTTACTGTATGATTCCATTTATCTAATTCTTGAAGTGACAAAATTATATAAGTGGAAAACAGATTAGTGGTTACCAGAGATTAAAGAGGGGATGGGGTGGGAGGAAAGTGAGCACGGCATGGAGGGAGCCCTGTGATGACGGAAATGTTCTGTATCTTGACTATAATGATGTCAATATCCAGCTTGTGACATTGTACTACACTCTGTAAGGTGTTATCATGGGGGGAAACTGGCTAAAGGATATATGAGCTCTCTCTGTATTATTTATTACAACTGCACGTGAATCTATAATTATCTCAAAATAACAAGTTTAATTTTAAAAAGGAGTTATAAATGTTTTTTAAATAACAACATGCAAAATGGAAACATAGACTCTGAGGGCTGGAAGGAAATTTAGTGGTTTTCTGCTAGTTCAAAATGCCATGCAACAGACAAAATTTATTTAATCATTTTAAAAAAATGAATAGTTTCATTTATAAATAAGTTAGGATACGTGATTACATGAAGAAAATTTATTTGGAGGCTGTTGAGTCCTGGCTTAATTTATTAAATGACTTGCAAAATATGATTCAGAGCATCCAGTCCTTACGGGAATGGGCTAAAATAGTCCTCTATGGCTATGAAGGAACTTTCGGTGTGAGCTGAGGTCTAGCTGTGTTCAACAAAGAAGGACTGTGGTAGAACGTGAGGCCACCTTCTTTGGTGAAGCCTTCTTATACAGTCATGCGCCTAATAATGACATTTCGCTTGACGACAGACCCCATACAGGACGGTGGTCCCATAAGATGAGTACCTTATAGGCGAGGTGTGCAGTGGGCTATACTATCTAGGTTTGTGTAACCACACTCCATGATGTTCACGCAAAGATGGAATCACCTAAAAATGCATGACTGTATCTCATAAGAGAGATTTACCTTGAGGAGAATCCTAGTTTACTTCTTCAGAAATATGGACATATATCCTTCTAGTTCCCAACACAAGGACTGACATATGACAGGTATTCAATAAATGTTTGTTAATTTGGCTCTGACATTTCTTGCTTTACCTACTGTGCTTGTCGATTATTTTCCAAAGTCTAGAAATTTGCAGTGGATCACTGAAGTGGAGAGAGGAAGGATGAGAGGACATATTGACCAAGTACTGGTGATGAAACTCCTCCGTGCCACTTAAAAGGGTCAGAGACAGCTCACATGTCCCTCCTGTATTCCTTCGTCTGTTGACGAGATATGTGAAGAAACGTGCCAAGTATATCATTATAGTGTTTTATTTTTAAAGGCCTCTGATTCTTACAGATATTTTTCTAACATAATGTGCTAGATTCTGCCACTGGGCACTCTCCTCCTCCTCTGAGATGAATGTCTTTGATGGCAATGACTTAACCATCTCACAGAATCTTCTTTATCCACATTTCTCCTGAATTCTGTTGCCAGCACAAGAAATCAGAGGCCATCGAATCAGAGCACCAGAAGCTGAAAGGGAGATTTAGAGAGCATGTCATGACCTTCCTCACTTTTTAGGTAGAACACTGGCACCCAGAGTTCTCTAGTACCATGACAGTGACAGGATGAAAATTTCCACATTCCAAATCGCTGTTTTCCTTCACTTACGTTTTCCCCCTCAACATTTGATGTCTAATCTCAAGAGAAGAAAGATTATACTATATTTTCATCTTTTGCCTATATGAGAATTGTTAGGTCATAAGTGTCTGGAGGGTAAAAATTCTGCTTTTTTATACATTGCATATACCATCTAGTTAAGTGCCATGTGTAGTCATTTAATATGCTCAATTTTGAATTGATAATTTGAGCAGCCATCCTTTCTCTCTGAATGTGAGCGCTGGTAACTTTTCTTGAGGCTGAGGGCTCGCGTGGCATTTGCATTTCTCCAAAGGGAGTGGTCACACGGAGCGAATTCTGTGTCAGGACTGCCCAGGCCTTGTTGGACGCGCCCTGACCTGTGCTCCCGGAAGGTTTGCTTTCTCACGGTCTGCTCATCCGGGGCCATCTGGTCTCCTCTCTGGCATGGTCCTCAAAACCGAGGGGTGGCCCCGAACCGCAGCAGAAAGTCATCCTTCTCCTTACTGCCTACTCTTGAACAGATGGATTCAGGGCCTAGGCAACTTGACAGGCAAAAACAAAAAAACCCCACACAATTACACACACGTCCCCATTTTATAAATAGTAAGGAAATAGTTTGAATCAGATTTCTACCTAGGCATCCAAAGCCAACTGAGAACATTTCAGGTATTTTGACATCAACTGGTATAATTGCTAATTATCTACTTTTATTTGAGTCCTTTTTAATTCCCTCAAAGCTATCGGATAATGCAACTTCTCTGAGAATTTGAAACATTGTACAGGTGTGCAGAACACCTGAGTTCGAAAGGAGGTCACTGTCCTCGTGAAAGCAAGTGTGTAAATAATTCCTAAGGCAAAATCCTGTACTGATTTCGGTAGCAGGACTGGAGAGATAAGAAACCTGAAGGTTATTCATAGTAATTGGTGTTAAATTCTGGAAGGCTGGCTTTGCCCATGGCTATCAGAGGGCTGAGCCTCTTAACAGAGATATGGGGTAACAAATATTTGAAATAGTAATTATGCTTGTGATTGCCATATTGTTACACAATGTAGCCAAGAATGCCAAAAAACAAATCTCTTGGCTCAAGAAAAGCATTACACTCAGAAGCAGCTCATTGGTTGGGGAGTGTGTTCCTCCATCACAAAACCCTAGTGCTGTCCTCATCCTTGAACCCTGGTCAGTAACCCACCTACTATGTGTGCCTCCTCCCCTGGGAAGCAGGTCAAGGAAGAGGAGACAGCTCAGTATCAATCTTTTGCCTCATGAGTGAGCCAGGGGCAATGGCCTTCCTCTTGTACATGAAAAGCAACCTGTTCCACTTCTTAATCTCGAAAGCTATTGTTGCTAAAGAGACATATGAAAAAGAGTTCCATCTGGGATAATAGTTCAGAGCCCTTCAGGCTCAGTTTATGATCACAGATTACTGCAAGGAGTTCCTTCACCCATTCATCTTCCAAGTTCCGGATAATGGATGAGCTAGTTTAACATGAGAAGATGAGGTCGGTGGATTGCTGCCCGGACAGACATTCTCACAGAGGCAAGACTGCCCTTCTCTGAGGCTCTGTGACCATTGAGATGCCTGGAACCTTGGATGGTAGCTGGTTTACGGTTAAGTCCTTTGATGTGGTACATAACTGTTTCTTTGAAACAATCATAGTGCATTCCATTTTTTAAGAGGAACACAGCAGAAGGCATGGCAAGTCCATACCCATCCCTTCTTCCCAGAGGTAACATTAAGGTGGTGAATATTTCTGCAGCCCCTCTAGCTATTAGTCTTTTGACTTCAGCACAGGACTAAACAAGTGAGAACAAAATCCAAAAAAAAGTTGGTGCACACACAGATCTTGTCTTCTACGATAAATCAGAAAGGAGAGAAATTAAGAAGTAGAATTATGCAAAAGCTGTCATTAATTTTTTAAATTTATTTCTGTGTGTTTATTTTTTATTTAACTATAATTTATTAACAGTATAGTGTACAAATCACAAATGTGTAAGTGGATTTTGACAAACGCACGCACTGTGTAACCATCATTCAGTCAGTCATTATTTTTAAATGCTCAGATTTCTAAAAGTAACATTAACAGGCTAATCTAGTCTCTCCACTGTTTTCAAGTAAACCTATAATTTCTTTTCTTTTAAAGGCCAGATCTTGGGGAAATTGATAAACAGAGAAGGGATAACAACCTTCTCTCTAGGCCAAAGCATTTTATGAGTTTGAGCTAAGTAAGAGTCCACTCTTCAGAAAGAAATAAGATCTCTGGGTAAGCCAAATTTTCTTTAATTTTTGGTATTATGGAAATCTTGAAGAAACTCATTTTTAAAAACTACTCTTTCTAATTTTTAATTGAATTTTCAATAATCTTTATTGGACCCATTTTTTTCCCTACCACCCTATTAAGAAAAAACCTGTGGCCTTAAAAAAAAGTCTGAAGAACTCTGAATGCTACAAATTTCACAAATAAGTGTTATTTTTAAGGTGTAATTTTTATTCAAGACAGTAATCAATTTTAGACAGTGTTTTCCAAATCCTAAAACATCAGACTTACTTGAGGTACTTACTAAAAATGTACCCCCTACCTCACACCGGTTAAGTTGGAATCTCTAAGAATCTGCATTGTACAAATGGTTCTGAAGCCAGGAGTCCTGGAACACACTTTGAAAAACCCAAATTTAAGGGGACCCAGGCAACAGACCTAATGAGTACCAGTAGTGCCTACAACTCTGCCAAATTATTCTTTTTTTTTTCCTGTGTAATTCTATCAGCATCCATTTGGTGGACAGGCTCTGAGCTGGGTCAGCTCTGAGTCACAGAGATAAGCCTGCAATCACTAAACAGCAGCCTGGTTATGTGTTAACTGTGGAGCCAAATAGGCCAGGTTCAAATCCTGACTTTGCCTCTCACTAGCTGTCACTTGACCTCTCTGTCACCCAGTTTTTTCATCTGTTAAAATGGGAATGACATTTTTGGAATTTGCTAATAAATTTTTCTAAAGGTTACCAGGATGGGGGAGGAGCAATGATTGTGTCTACCTCATACTCTTGTTGTGAGGATTAAACAAGCTAATACAATCCATCCTCACAATTTGCAAATTTGCCTCTTTGCTAAAATTTATTTGTAACTTCCAAACCAATGCTTGTGGCACTTTCCCGGTCATTCTCGGACATGCACAGTGAAGAGGTTGAGTCTCTCCATGTGCACATTCCCAGCTGAGGTGAAACAAGGCAACATTCTGCCTTCTTGTTTCACCTCTCAGGCTGTAAACAAGTGTCCTTTTCGAAGTCTATTGGGTGCCAAGCTTTTGCATTTTTGTGCTTTTTATTAGTGATTCTGCTATTTATAATGGCCCCCAAGCAAAACGCTGAATAGTGCTGACTGATGTTCATAAGCACAGAAGGCTATGATGAGCCTTACAGAGAAAATACGTGCATTAGATAAGCTTCGTTCGGGCATGAGTTACGTGCTGTTGGCAGTGAGTTCAATATTAACGAGTCAACAATATATATTAAACAAGGTGTCTTTAAACAGAAACACACATAAGACAAGCTGTGTACTGATTGGTCGGTGAAAACATTGTGACCAGAAGCTTGCAGGAAACTAACCATGAATCTCTCCTTAAAGCAGTGGCTCAGTATTCACTAATTCAGTATTCACTGTGATGTTATAGAACAGAACTATGGAAAATAATGAGAATCGACTGCATATGTAAAGCACTTTAAGTGCTTGCAGACACATAGTTACTACTATAGAAATGTTTGTTAAGTGAAGAAATCCCTGACTGAGTTCATAGAGAGGCCAGGTCCCATTTTTATGGAGGCTGTGCAGGGGACTCAATAGGAAGCAGGTAGACTAGGCATCTCCAAGGTCCTTCTAAGGAAAGTCAGGGATTCAGGACAAAGGCAATTATAACAGGTGAAGGTAGATTTGGTGGATGGAATTCCCTCAGGTCCAAGACCCTTTATAAGCAGTAGTGCTGCTTGAAGCAGCAGGCAGAGGTGCTGCTCGGAGGGGCAGTGTGGTGCAGTGGTCTGGCCCCTGATGGAGCTGACCATCAGAATCACCAGAAGGGTTTCAAAAAAACCTGCTGAGGCAGATTTCCCAGCCTCAGCTCAGAATTTCTGATTTAGGGTTTCTGGAGGTGGGACCGGACATGTGTAGCCTTAAGCAGCTCCCCAACACAAGTCCAACAGTGCATTTGGGAGCCTCTCCGGTGATAGAAAGAACTCCTCCTTTGGAGTAAGAGAGGCTTGGGTTGGAATCCAGCTACATGGCCTTGGGCAGATGATTGAAATCAGTGAGTCTGCATTTCTTCTTCTGTAGAGTGAAGATGATAACCCCAACCTTGAAGCATCGCCGTTGAGAATAAACCAGAGAGCGTATGTAAATTGCCAGACTCAATGTCTGGGATATTGTAGATATCCAGCACATGGTAGTCTGACCTTCCTTCTTGTTGGTTCACCCCAACTGCTGTTGCCATGTTAACCTTTTATATATGAACATGACACTCCCTCAGGAGGCATGGTTTATTTTCCATCAGGAGAATCCTCCACCCTCCTCCTCCCACTGGCTGGGCTCACACATATGGCTTAGAACCAACAGAAGCTAGGGCACCAGGCAAGAAGTGGGACCACTCAGCCCAGTCTCACTTTCCTTGTAGTTTCTGCAGCTCAGGGAAGCCTGCCACGGGCTGCACTGTTGGCTAGAATGTGAGCTGGAAAGGAAGCACTCTCTCCTTGGGTCTGATGTCAGCCTTCCTTAGGAACTGATCTGGATCCCCTGGGGCTTTGCAGATGTAATTGGTGGATTGAGTAAATGCAGACAGGCCAGGTGGGAAGCGTGGGCGCCAGAACACAGGTGGCCACCGGCCTCAGCTGCATCTGCCACCAGCTGAAGCTTCCTCAGAGTCATCTGCAGACCCTCCGGGCCCCATCTGTTTGCTGCTGTACAGGACGCAGGCCCCCGGGGCTCTGAGCAACAGCTCTGTACTGCAAGATGAGCTGTCCTTAGTGAGAAGACCCATGCAGCCTTCTTCACCTCCTCCCCTTCCATCCCTAACATTTTGCCCAAGCCTATCTCCCTTCCTGTTCCTTTCTACCATCACCCCCAATTCCTACCCCATTTCCAAAGTTAAAAGTTTCTCTCCAGTTTGCTTTGGGCCACTCCCAGCCTTGGTCATTCATGCTTTTGCTGGATCTTGGTTGAGGGCTCTGCAAATAGGAAAAACTCCTTTCTAATGGCAAAGCCATAACCCCTGATAAAAGCAACTTCCCTCTGACTCTTTGGTCATTAACTTGCAAAGAGAAGTCAGTTCCCTGGCAGAGTGAGATGAAGCTCCACACGGTTTCCCTTCTCTTCCCCTTGACTGGGTTTTGCTTCAGTGTCCAGGGTTGGTGGAAGTTCAGTCCTGTCCATTAGAAAGCAAGAATTATATGATCATTCATCAAAGTGCTTTGAAGTCAAGTGGGATTTTCCTAAACTTTCAAGTATGTCCTATTGACATCTTCCATCCTGATTGAAGAATGGGGACAGCTATGTAGGACAGTGGAGAGTTGAAAGGCAATTCACAAATAAATATTACAGTCATGTATCACTTAACGATGGGAATACATTCTGAGAAATGTGTCAGGTGATTTTGTCGTTGTTCAATCATAGAGTGTACTTACACAAACCTAGATGGTACAGCCTACTACACACCTGGACTATATAGTACTAATCTTATGGGACCACCATTGTATATGCAGTCTGTTGTTCACAGAAACATCATTATGCGGTGCATGACTGTGTATTACCTGACATTTCTTGAGTGCCAACTCTGTGTCAGGCACTATTGTGAGTCAATTAGCTCATTTAACATCCAAGGAGTTAAGAACTATTAGAATTAGGTAGCATCCTGATTTTATTGATGAGACATAGAGGGATTGAGTAATTGGAACAAGAGCCCAAAGCTTGGAAGCAACAATGTCAGGATGAGAAACCAAGCAGAATGTCCGGCCCCTGTGCTAACCTAGGCTCTAAAATAGTGTTTTTCAAGCTGAGAAACCATTGAGTCTTAGGGTTCCTGGACACCGTGGGGGTCAGGGGTCAAGGTTGAGGGACACCCAGTTACCCAGGCTCCACCTCTCTCCCCAGCCCACTTTCCCAGGCATCTGTGCAACCACAGCCCTTCTGCTTTTCTCTGGTATGTATAGTGAACTTCCATATAAGTCTTAACTTGAAAGGGGAGTCTGAGGGGAGTGTGTAGCTCACCAGCCAGACCTCCATTAGTCTGAGACAGTTTGGTTGGTGTTCATAACTCCAGCACCTAGCAGGAGGTCTGGCATGTGGTAGCTGCCTAACGACTCTTTGTTGAATGAGCCAGTGACACTCCCCACTCCCACCTTCCCTTCCCCCTTGCGGATGAGGGGAAGAATGTGACAGAGTGGCAGAATGCAACAAGCATGGCTGTGGGAGCAACCCTCCATGACTTTGCCACTCATCCAGTGAACTCTGCAGATCTCAGGAGCCTCATGTATAAGCTCTAGGAGTTGGACCACAAAACTCCAAGTTCTAGAGCCAGCCCTGATGGCCTAATAGTTAAAGTTCGGTGCTCTCACCACTTCAGTGGCCTGGATTCGTTTCCCAGTCATGGAACCACACCACTCTCTGTCAGTTGCCATGCTGTGGCAGTGGCTCACACAGAAGAACTAGAACTACTTACAACTAGAATGCACAACTATGTGCTGGGGCTTTGGGGCGGGGGCGGGGGGGGAAGAGGAAGATTGGCAACAGATACCAGCTCAGGGTGAATCTTTCTCTGCAAAAATAAAAAAAAGGAAATAAAAAAAAAAACTACTTCTAGTTCCAGTACAAAACTCAAGTTCCTATGAGTCAACAGCAAAGACACGAGAATTGTGAGCCATCTGAGCACCAAAGGTGTCAATCACATCTCTTATCTCCAGCAAGGGAATCCTCCTCCCTCTGCAGTGAGTGCACAGAGCACATTTTCCATGTGACCCCTAGGAGCTCCCCTGGGGAAAAACTAATATGAAACCTCTCAAGGAAAGAAACAGACCTGTATAGACAGTTATTTTCAAGCATAACTGGGTCAAGGATGCCACATGAGACTGGGACCATTAGGAAGGTTCTGTCTATAGAGACTATGTCAAAGAAAGAATTATAGAGGCCAGAAAGTGATGGAGCTCTTACAGGAAGGCCCCTTGCCACTTGGTCAGAGGCAATAATAAATGCAGAGACTTTGCCAGTCAAAGCATGTCCCTCACACTGATCTATATGCATTAAAAGTCAAATATATCAACACTGACCTGCAAGAGAGATAACTAGCCCTTTTCAGAGGCATTGAGGTAATTTTTAAAATTATTTCATTTACAACAGGATTTAAAATGGGATTCTTTCTGCTTTACTTTTGACTGAGGTTCATGTATTAGTCTCCTATGGCTGCTGTAACAAAGTGCCCCAAACTAGGTGGGTTAAAACAACCAAAATTTATCCTCTCACCATTCTGGAGGATAGGAGTCCTAACTCAGAATCAGTGGCTAAAATCAAGGCATTGGCAGAGCCGCGCTCCCTCAGGAAGCTCTAGGGGAGAATGGGTGGGTCCTCACCTCTTCCAGCTGCTGGTTGCTGCTGGCATTCCTTGGCTTGTGGCTGCAGCTCTCCCAACTCTGTATCCGTGGTCACATTGCCTCCTCATCTTCCATTCGTCAAATCTCCCTCTCATAAGGATACTTATGATTGTAGTAAGAGCCCACTCAGATAAGCCAGCATAATCTCATCTCAAGAAACTTAGTTTAAGCATGTCTTTTGCCATATAAGGTAATATTCACTGGTTGTGGGGATTAGGGTCTGATTTCTTTGGGGGAGGTCTTTCAGCCTACCACAGATCCTAAAGGCCAAGAACAAATTGCTAGGTGCCAGGCCGATGCTGGACTCAAGAAGCATCCAAAGGGATCAAACAAAGAGTCAAACACCATCACCCATCTAGGTGTACAGAGGTGGATGCTCAAGAGGCCAGAGAGTCATCAGGATGCTGCTCATTTCCTCCCACCCCCATGGAGGAGGAGAGAGATCTTTCCCCTCCTCCAGGCCATGTTAAGTGCTTCCGGAAACAGAGTGGAGCATGGTGGCAGGGCTTTGCATTTGACTTGAATGCCCCTGAGTGTGCAGAGGTGCTGACCTGAGCAGAGGGAGCTGAGGGAGAGAGAAGTGGGGCTGCACTGGGTGGGGAAGTGCTGTTCACAGCCACCTGTGGGCCATGGAAGATGCAGCCCACACACAGCTTCCGAGAGGGCCACTGGGATCCAACAGAGGGGAGGCAGAGGCCCTGGACTGAGGGAAGACTCATCTTAAGGAGCTAGCCAGAGCAGTGGCACTGCCCTCACCACGAGGTCCACAATCAGAAAGTCCCCCAAAGAAAGAGAAGCAGAACGGGTCATTATAATCATGTCCAATCCACTGTCTGATTACATCCGATCCTGTCAGGAAAGACCTCCGGCCCCTTCCCACACCTCGTTTGCCCCGGCTCCAGCCCCAGAGAACACAGAAGCAGGGTCATCAGGCAGGAACGAGAGGAAAGTCTCAGTGTCAGATCTTGAGCCCGAGGCAGGTCCAAAAAGGGGAAGAGAAAAGCTTTAACTTTGGACGGAGTTTTCCACTTTGATGCCTACACTGGACTGGCCATTTTCATTATTGAAATGCTTAATTTCTAAAATGAGACTCATTTGGGGACTTAAAGAACCTGAGAGACTTTTTATTACTTACAGTGACAAAGTCCTCAGACCCGCCTGAATTTGCCCCCAGCGATGGGGAATGAACTAGCCTACAGAATTACAGAATGGATTTGAATGCAGCAGATGGAGACAAAATAAAGCTACTTTTTGCATGCGCCTGATCAAGCCTAGCCCATTCACTGTCATGTTTGGATTCCTTTTTGTCATTTGCTCTGTTTTTACCATTTAGGGCAAAGAGCTGAATTTTGCCAATGTTTCTAAGCCTCAAGGGAAGGCCACTACGGGCATGTGTCTTAGCTAGAGCTGCCCAGGTCTTTCTATTTTCAAAGATCAGCTGCACAGATCACCTTCATAATGTATGTCCTTAAGCAAGGATTACAAGGATTTCTGGGTCAGTGGGGAGTGTCTACATTTCCACAATTGGCTGAACCACAGACCTCGCTGCTTAAAGAGTTGCTGTTCATTTGGCTTCCAAACCCCATCCTGTGGGCCAATTTCAGTTTCAAAACATCTTTCCCCAGCCTGGGAACAAACTTCACTGTTTTACCTATTCTTCCAGTGCTGGGAATCCCTGTGTCTTTTATCCTCCTTTGTAGCTACTACAAATATGGCCATTTCTGCTTTCATCTGCTCCTAATGGTAAGCAGCCTTAACAGGTAGTGCAGATAAAGAACGGCCAGATGGAATAAAAGAGAGTTTTATATCAGGCTTCCCTCTTCTATTTCTCTTCTTTGTGGACTCAGGCAGTGAACCTGAAATTTGAATCAAGGTGATAAACAGAATCATGATTTCCCATAATCTCTGTGGACCTGAGAGCATCGTCCTTCCTAGTGGCAGATGGTTCTCTCACTGTAGGCCAGGATACAATATGAAAGGTGGAAATGGCACTGGACAGAAGTCAGGAGACCTGCGATGTGGCCCTGGCACAGTACCTTACTGCTTCTCTGTCACCTTTCATCTGTGCTATGGGCATGACAGCCTCACGCATGACCTGGCTAACAAGGTCGACAAAAGCCAATGGAACAAGAATTGTGAAAGTGCTGATACACATATTCAGTAGCGTGAAGATAGCCAATTGTCTATCATTCCAGTGGAGGTGGTGATTAAGAGTTCTGACTCCTCCAGGGGGCCGCTGGGTGGCGCAGCGGTTTAGTCGGCACTTGGCAGCCTGGGGTTCGCGAGTTCGGATCCCGGGCACCCGCCGACGCACTGCCTGTCAGCCACGCTGTGGCGGCGTCCCATATAAAGTGGAGGAAGATGGGCACAGATGTTAGCCCAGGGCCAGTCTTCCTCAGCAAAAAAGGGGAGGATTGGTGACGGATGTTAGCTCAGGGCTGGTCTTCCCCACAAAAAAAAAAAAGAGTTCTGACTCCTCCATAAGGGTGATGATTGAACACACTCATTTAATCCACTCCTGTCTGTGTCCCCAATAAAGTGAAGGTAGTGCATAAAGTCAGTAGGACAAAGAGATTGGGACAGAAAATAATATAACAAATACATGCACACATATGTGTGTGTGTATAATATTTTCAAAAAGCAGAAGGACAAATGATAACTGACAGCACTTTCTAGACAGACGCATTCTAAGTCAGCAGGGAGAAAAGCTGAGAAACAACTCAGTTTGTATCTAGAACCTTGAGAAGCCTCAGGAATCGGTAGCACAGGTAACTTTGGAAGTGAGGGTGAATGACGGGCTGAAAAAGGAGGTAGTCGGTTAAGAGTCTATTTACAAAGCAGAGAGATGCACAGGTCTCCTCTCCAACTCTGAACGGATGGGTAAATGTCCCTCCCTGTCTCCCTTCCGGCCCCTGCACTTATTCTCTAGGGAGGACACAATAGAGGATCTACAGACTGGGGACACCAGACCAGCTGAGTATTCGGGCAAGAGTACTTGGTTGAAAACAGGAGGATTAACTGAAATATCCCCAACATTCCTCCCCCACTCTACTCCTAAAATGCTGGGACCAAGGGTAACATTCTCCAGACAGGAGACTAGAAGAGTCTTCTCTGGGGAATACGATCAGCCTGAGAGAAGAGACCCAAAGATACTGACACTGGAGTTTCCTGTGGAAATGCCCAGTGAAGCCAGTGTAGACACCCCCTGTACAGGGTTCCCTGTCTGATTTTTGTCCCTCTCTGACACCTAGGAGCAAACAACCAAGGATCACGGGACATCTGAGGCAAGTCTCAGATATGAAAGGCAGATTCTAGAACAAACAGAAAAAACAACTTGGAGTAAACAGAAACTATGCAAGGACGTGAGTATTGCTCTCCGCCCTTGTCGAAAACAAATGGACAAACAAAGACTATCATCATTACCCTCAGAGAGATAACAACAGACAATTCAACTTAGAAACAAGAATAGAGTTGCTTAAGAAAGGAAAGCATACCCATGTAGTAAGCATACTGCACACCTCAGCCATCGACAGTATTTACATAATCTGAACAATGTCATCTACTACGATATAATCAAAATTATGATGCAACTATATCAGGAGACATGAGCAATGATGGGCAGTGAAATCTATGCCTTCATCTTCCACATGGGAAGGTAAGAGCTGGTGCTTAAAACTGAAAAAAGTGAGCCAGCCCTGATGGTCTAGTGGTTAAATTTCAGCACACTCACCACTTCAGTGGCCCGGGTTCGTTTCCTGGTTGCAGAACCACACCACCTGTCTGTCAGTTGCCGTGCTGTGGTGGCGGCTCACATAGAAGAATTAGAAGGGCTTACGACTAGGAAATACAACCATGCACTGGGGCTGTGGGGATGAAAAAAAAAAAAAGAGGAAGATTGGCAACATATGTTAGCTCAGGGCAAATCTTTCTCTAAAAAGAAAAACAAAAACTGAAAAAAGCAAAAGTCGCATCATAAACAATAAGAATGAGAGACATATACATAAAAATGAAAAGAAAAAGTAAAATAACTGAAAGCAATAGCCTTGAGAATGAGGAAGTAGCACAGCTGGAGGGTGGGGCTGGGGGACTGATATTTTTGGTAATGTGCTAACGAGAACTATTTGACTCTTGAAACTGTGTATCTAATTTTTTATAGAAAATAAAATCCAAATTATGGAAGTTCAGCCCTGGCATCAGACTGCCTGGATTAGGAACTGGTTCTCATCACTAGCCCCCTGTAAGATGTTGGCCAATCTACCCAACCTCTGCGTGCGTCGACTTATTTCCTTATACATTTAGGTGAGCTTGTAATGGCACCATCTTATAGAACTGTTGTTAGGATTGTTGACCTAAGACAAATAGACTGTGGCTATTTCTCCAGCAAAAATGGGTTTATTTGGGATCAGCAAAGAACTGGAATTTGGGGTCTGCAACCATGGCAAGCCACCGTAACTCTGGAACAGCAAGGGGAGGAGAAGTTCTTTTATAGAGGGCAAGAGGAAGCTGGGAGGGCTATTGTAAGCAAAGAGTCCATTGGAGGAATTGAGAGTTCGAAGTATAGTGGGTTTCCATTGGCTGAGTTGTGACAGTCTCTCATTGGCTGAACTTCTTGAAGATCAAGAAGTCTTTCTTCTTCCTGTTGGGCTCTGCTATCCATGTAGGGTGTGAGAACTCCTCCTTTTGGTCTCCTGACTCCATTTTAATGAGGTTTCTGTTTGTTAATTCCCACAGGATGAAATGAAATAATGCTTGTGAAACATGCAGCATGGAATGTGGTACATAGTATGTGCTCGATAAAAGTTACCTACTACTAAATGTTGTTGTTGTTTTCCCACTCACAAAGACCTGATTTAATTGGTCTGGGATGCAGCCTCGATATAGGGAGTTTGAAAAGCTACACAGGTGATTCTAACATAGGTGGAAAACCAGTGGTCTACAGCCTAGAGGAAGTGATGGGCAACACAGCTATTGCTAAACAATAGATGCTTCCTGGATATTTCATTGTCAGTCATCCCACTGAAACCCTACATCATCCAGATGATAAAGAGATGGAAAGTTAACACAACAGTGTTTCTCATTTTACAAAAGAACTCCCCGTCTGAAAAACTGACTATACACAGAAGTTTTCTAAATTGAACCTCATTTGCTCACTGAATTAGGTTTGATTTCAGACATAAATTCCCATAGGAGAATGCTGATGCTAAGATATTCTAAGACTCAGGCTTAAGAATGTAGCAAAAATGTTAAGAGCATACAATTTAAGAATAAACATTATGAAAAATATGAATAAGCTCTAAGCTTTTGGGGGGCTCAACTATTAGCATCTTTAGAGCACTGAGGTTGAACCAACATCAAAAGCTTGGGGGAAAATCAATTTATTTCATCTTTAGAGATTTTCAGGTCTGCCCTAAATTTCCAGGTTTAAAAATGGCATCACTCCAACACAAGTCAAACCAGCTTAAGTAAAAAAGGGGAATTTGTAAGCTCAGGGAACTGGGAGGGCCTCCAGGATAGCTGACAGAATAAAGGGAGGAGCAGAGGGAACCAGTGCCTTGGTGGCCAGAACTGGAATTCACGGTGCTCACTATGTTGCAGGGTCCACTGGATGAGCAGGATACAGTGATGAAAAGGACAACAATAAAAAAAAGGAGAGATGAATATATAATGTGCAAAAATAAAAAGATAGCCATGTCAGAGGAAAGAGAATTGTTCAGGAGCAGTGTGGAAGCTGATGCGCTCCGAGGAGGAGGGGGGCAGCAGGTTGCACAGTGAACCATTGTAAGACTTCGGCTTTACTCTGAGTGAAATGAGAATCCTTTGAAGCGTTTGAGTAGACATACGACAAGGTGTAATTAATATTTCAAAACTTTGTGCAAGCAAACAACCAAATGACCTATTTCCTGTATGGAAAATCGACTGCGTAGAGGCAAAGCAGGAGCAAAAGGATAGGTAGAAGGCTACTCTAATTTTCCAGGGGAGACACTATGCTGCTTGAACTAAGGTTGTCATGGCAGAGATAATGAGATGTCATCACATCATCAGGATCTGGTTCTATTTCAAAGGCAGAGTTGAAAGGAGTCGCTGATGGATTCCACCTGGGCTGCAAGGAGAGAGAGTCATGGTTGACTCCAACCTACCAGGCCTCTCTCCCTCCTTATGCATGCATGCATCCATCTGCCTGTCTCTTGGCTTCATTTTAATTCTCCATGTGGCAAGTGATAACACGGTGTCCAAGAGCCCCAAATTCATACCCTCCTGTTTAGCAACCATGGAGGCTTAGTTCATATTTGTGTATCAGACCTCACCAAGGCCTTGTTTGGGTCATGGGCCCAACCCTTGGACCCATCACTGTTGTCAGGAAGATGGGATGTAAAGATTGCCCCCATGTCCAGGGCAACAGGGCAAATTTCTAGAATTAGGGAGTCAGGAAAAACTTTCCAGGCAAGCGAAAAACCACAGTTACCACAGTCTAACTCCCCATCTATGACCCCAATTGTTTTCCCTTTGAGTCTAATCCTCTTGCCCTGGACCCTGAAGACCCTGCCTTTCCCCCAAGCCCAGAGCAGCTTCCAACATGGGGCACTCACCTCTAAAGGAATATTGTTCTTTTGTTATCGAACAGTAAGAGATCAAATTAAAATTCACAGGAATTTTTAGTCTGGCCTCAGGATCCAGATGGGGTAGGGTAGGGGGAAGAGGGAGAAAGTTCATCTCAAATTGCCAGAAGGGTCCTCCATCCTCCACCAGCTTAATTGTTGAGAGCCCCTCTCGAATGCTTTTGCAAAAAGCTGCACAGAGAAGCATTTCCAGTCAGTTTTCTGAGCATCTTGAGATGTTTTAGAGCAAGATATGCCTGCCTTTTTTATCTTACCCAGCCCTTTCTGCGCTCTTCGTCAGTTAAGGCTGCTTGGCCCCAAACCAGCTCCACCACTAGCATTTGTGTGCTTTGGAAAAATTCTGCTGAAGAATTAAGGAAATAGTCCATGGTCTGAAAGTATTTACACACTGTGGCAATCCAGAATCTTGAAATGTGTGTTTTAAAAATGGCAAGGGCTCCCTCGCGCTGTGCACTGGCTGCCTGTCCCATTAACATTCAGTGACTTCGCTGTAATCAGAGTCAGATCATTGATCCCACCGCGGCTGCCATCTTCATTCTTCCTTCTGGAACACCTGCTCCCACAGTCACTGAGAAAGAACTGATGTATGTTGACAGTTTTCCCTACCCCAAACAACCTTGGGCTGTTTATAGTAAATATTGCACACTAGTGAGGTTTTATTGATCTCTTTTTTCCCAGACACCCTTCCAGCTCCTCCTACCCTGCTCTCGGTTTTGTGCGTCTGCCACCTGGAAGCAGCAAATGCTGCTCCTCTTGCTTTTCTGCATACCAGAGGCAACGATAATATTTACAGTGGCAGTTAGAGGCCTTTCCTGCTGTCTTCACAGCTCTGCAGCTCAGATTGTGGTGAGACCCAGGGAAAGCCAAATGCAGGGGAAGGTCTCCTTCCCTCTGTACCCCAGAGAAGTGTTCGGTTCTGGCCCAAACTCCAAGTTTGTGATCCTGTATGGAAGCCCCTCTTTTGGCCATCTGGGACATGGTAACCAGGAAACTCCTAGAAGTTTCCAAAAATGAAATGGTGTCCCTCTAGGTGTTCAAGAAAAGGTTAAGTTTCCTTTTGGAAGAGAGTTACAGAGGAGATTAAAACATCTGGTTGAATTTGATGAGTTGTCTTCAAAATAGATTTCGAGCACTTCAGAGGGAAAAAAGACAATCCATTAGGGTACAGGAAGAAAATATTATAACTTTTCCTTCTTTCTTTTTAAATATTATTTTTGTGTATGTTTTAAAACAAATATATTAGTACAGAAGTATAAGTATGTCATTTAAAAATGAATAAATATATATAAATTGAAGCTACATGCTTAAATTGTTCTATTGCTTAGGGGAGATAATCGAACAGTTTGAAAACTACTAAATTAAGAGACATGTAGGCTCTTTTCTCACACTGAAATCCTGTGGTTCTGTGGTTTTATGTCCTAGGACAAACTGCCATGATAGACCTGATACGGGGAGGTGAAAACAGACAACAAGTCTCCTGATGGTGGCCAGATTGCGGTCAACTTTCTGCCATCTGGGACTCTTGGCCTCTCCTCTCTCGTGGAGCGGGTGGGATCATGACCAGCTCGTGGGATGGAGGTGAGGGAGTTTACAGGCGCAGGACAGAGGATGGGCCTCATCGCTTCCAGGCTGGAGCCATCAGGGGCTCCCTCCCGTGTGTGGATCAGTTCCACCAGGCATAGTGACTAGGCTGGTCTGATGAAAAGAAAATGGTGGCTTCCAGTCTTTATAGACTGTGCTGCCAAATGGTACTATCTTATCCCAATTCTGTTTAAGAGGTTTTCTGTCTGATGCAGGCCATGTCATCTCTAGCTTTAAACTGGAAAGGCCTATCTCTTGATCAGCTGGCCCAACGTTGACCACTGTGTAGTTCTTTGTTTGGAGTTGAATATATGATTTTTCTTAATCTTTCCACTTTTCTTCACTCCTTTCCCATTCCCATTTTCTCATTTGCTTTTTCTTTTCATCATTTTCCCTCATTCTGTTATTCAATTTCACCTTCTTCCTCTCTTCTAAGGATCTGTGGCCAACTCATGGCCAACTCCCTTTAGGCAGTACAAATTGCTGGTGACCCCATCCCATTTGGTAATTATTTCGTAAAGATTGTACAGGAAGTCTGCACCTTCACTTCAATTGCTTTCCATTCCCTTCAGTGCTTCTAATGTATCCTCCCAAACTCCTCTCGCTTGGAAAATTCTGATTTTTTTTTTTTAAAACACAGCTTACACGTTATCTTTTCTGAAATCACTCCCCGCTTCCTTGAACACCATCCAAACAAGCTAATCAATCCCTTCATTGTACTTTCTGCACACACTTCCTTTTTTTTTTTTATTGAGGGGTAATTGACATATAACATTATATTAGTTTCAGGTGTACACATAATGATTCAATATTTGTATATATTGCAAAATGATCACCACAATAAGTCTAGTTAACATCCATCACCATACACAGTTACCAATTTTTTTCTTGTGATGAGGACTTTTAAGATCTACTCTCTTAGCAACTTTCAAATACACAATACATGTTAGCTATAGTCACCATGCTCTACATTACATCCCCATGACATTTATTTTATAACTGGAAGTTTGTATCTTTTGACCATTTTCTGCACACACTTCTTTCACAGTGCTGATGACACTTGGTTGCACCGACATATTTACACATCTGTCTCCCTCTGCTAGTCTGTAAACTCATCCAAGGTCAAGGCTGATGCCCTGACCCAGAGCTCCCAGCACGGTGCCTGGTACAAAGCAGGTTGTTAATAAATGGAGTGAATGAAGGAAGGAATCTGAAGCCAACTACTCTTGGCCCCCTGTTCATCCACCAGAATGTGGCCAACTGCAGAGGCAACAACAGCAAAGCTAATGTGTAGTTGTGCTTCCATTTGCTTTCAGTAAGAAACCAATTAAATATACAGCTGTTGAGTGGAGACCAGCAGGCCAATTAATTGTATACTCTGTTCACTAAGAAGCCACCCCCCTCCCTATATTTGATAAGTATGTTCCAGGCTAAATGACGGTATCCTACCTGCTTGGCTCTAGTTGACAGATTATTTCTTACATTCATTTCTGTCTTTTAATCACAGTTTATACATGATTGTTCCTGGACTTTAGGGATTCAAACTTTGCACCAGGAACACTGACATTTTCTTGTTCCTGGAAATTTTCCAGGTGCCACAAGGCTGAATCTAATTGAAGCACAACTTTACATGAATACAATTTTCTTCTCCAACAGGAATATCATTTTTTAAAGGCTCACCAAATTGAAAAAAAATAAATGCAATTTACTAACTTTGATTGCTACCTTCTTTATCTGACCCCTCATCCACAGCCAGAAAAAAATCACATACTTTCTCTTTTATCTTTTATATCTGAATTGCACCTGGCTTGCCCTCTCCCTCCCTCTCTCTCTCTCCCTTCCTCTGTCTCTCTCTCCACCCCCTCTTTCTCTCTCTCTCTCTCTCTCTCTCTCACACACACACACACACACACACACACACACATGCACACGCACACACATAGGCACATGGCCTGGAGCCATGTAGCTTTAATTCGCAGGCCCTGAAACCTTTTGCATGTGAGTGCTCCTCTTAGCTTTATAACCAAATAAGCCCTTTCAACCCAAAGCTCCCTTTTAGCAGCTGCTCAGAAAGGGTCAGAACCTGAGAGAGTAATGCACCCTGCTGGGCCTCTGCCAAAGTATGCCTGCCCTCCCCATCCCCACTCCCAGAGTGACACGCCCATCCCAACAATGTGTCCGTGAAGAAAACTCTTCTCACAAGGCCTGGCAAGCCCACACTGTCCTATAACTTTAGAAATATATTCTTCCCTCTCTGGTTGATGCTACAACCGCAGTCTTGGAAAACTGACAATTGGACTGAACGTGAAGTATCTGACCCCTCAGATCATCAGCCACCTAAAAACTGTGAAACCTCAGGTGGTTCCCTGGGCCTCTCCAGGTCATTGTGAAACTGAGAAAAACTGCACATCCTCCCGTTTTTCCTTATTTTTGTCTGATCTGCCCACTCTCTATTCTCTTTGCTTCGTTGTGAGGACAGACAAGATAACGTTTGTGAAGTGCCTTAAATTCCTACAAACGAGGTTTATAAATTCTAAATGCTATTGCTTTTTGAGATTTTTTAGAGTTCCGCCAACACTGTTAACATCTCTTTCTAGATAAAGAGTTCCATGGAGAGATGGTGGTGATGGTAACACAACAGTGTGAATGCACTTAGTGCCACTGAACTGTACACTTAACAATGGTCATGACAGTAAAGTTTATGTTATGAGTATTTTACCACAATTTAAAAAATAAATATATAAGTAAAGAGTCAACAGCAACAACAACAAATCTGTTTATTATTTGACTGTTTAGAAGGCAAGCTTCCTGGCTGCCGTCCCCTCTGTGCCCTCTGTATGCATCTCTGTATCTGCTTGCCCTCTGACCTGTTATGGACGTCTCATGGAGGATGAGAGAGGACTAGAGCCGGAAGGACCCTGAAGATGGGTGGCCCACTTCAGCCCTTCCTCCCACATTACAGATGAGGAAAGAGGCCCATTTGAATGAAAGGGTTAATTCCAATTTAAGGTTCCTAATTTCAGGTCAAATGTAGTTTTCTTGGGGGAAAGTAGCACATCATTGTACTTATAATTAGTAGCAATAACCATAATACTAGTAACTATCATGATAAAAATATGTAAGAGCATCCTCCTTTGGCACCCTCCCACACACTGGCCCTGGGAGAAGGGCCATGGGAATGCGCTGCCGTCTCCCTGGCTTCCTCTGGGAGGGACACCCCCGAGGCTGCTGCTCTAGGGTGACAGGCCGGGGGGCTGGAGTATGTCTGATTTCCATCCACCTCTCCCTCAGGTTTTAGGTGACCAGCTTTCAATCCAGTGCCGTCCCAGGTAATTGACCGTCAAGTTTCACCTGAGAATGGACATTTTACAGCTGGGCTATAAACTGTCATCAAGGGGCTCTCAGAGAGGTTGACATAACCCCCAGCTACCTTAGCTGAGTGGCGCCACAATAATTCAGGCTGGACCTTTGGGAAGTGCTCTCCCTGGAAACGGGTCTTATGAACACACAATGTGGTCACCAGGCAGGGCAGAGTCCCGGGAAAGGGAAGATGGCAGCATTCGTCACAGAGAGACTTCTAGAAAGTGAGAGTGGAAAGGAACCTTAGCCATCTGGTCAAAACTCCTTCATTTCACAGATAAGGGTCTGGGGACTGAGTCACAGGGCCAGTGCTGGGGCCAGTAACCTGTCCAAGGCTGCTTGGCCACCCAGAGGCATCTGGGAGTAGAAGCAGGTCATTTCTGAGCCAGAGTCTAGTGTTCTTTCCACCACACTGTTCCACCTGTGGCCAAGGAGGCAGAGGGTAGGGTGGAAAAGCATAGGCTTTGGAGTCAGGCCAGGCCACACATCCCCTCTCTCTCCCTTAATGGCTCTAAGGCTTTGGGCAAGTCACCCTCTCTGGGCCTCAATTTCCTCATCTATAAAATGGGCGTGATATCTTTCAAGGCCGACATGAGGGTTAGGTTAAACAGCCTGTGTGAAGTGCCAGCACAGTCTCTGGCAGAGTAAGTGCCCCATGAATGGTAGCTATGATTTATTACCCTTACTTGGTCCTCTGAGCATAAAGGGCCTTACCCACGGCAGGATTGCAAATGGGCAGGACACTATGGGTCCTGCTTGTTGGATTAGAGCAGGTCCAGAGCACACAGGGAAGGCTCCAATGGAGGGGTGCATGGAAGTAAGGCTGCCCTAGCTAATTGGTGTCCCAGTAGGTCTGAGGGACTCCATACAGCTAGCTGGTGTATTCCCGGGACACCACATTCCTTGGGATTACCTCACACCCACTATGGTAATTAGGTAGCTTCCAAAAAATTGACAAGAGCAGCAAAGAATAAAGCCCTTATACTTTCAGGCTGGAAAAAGAAAAGCCACCGCCATTGGCTGGCTTGAAGGAGTGGGGCAAATTAATGTGGGATGTGCCCTCCAAGCATATGTAAATGAGGGTCCACAGAGCTGTCTCTTGGCTCTGAGGGGTGCACAAGAAATGCTAAATGGCTTAGTTAACTCAGGACATAGTAACATAGGATCCACCCAGGCCACCTGTCCTCAAAGTGTGGTCCTCGGACCAGCAGCATCGGCATCACCTGGGAACTTGTTAGAAATGCAGAATTCCCAGCCTACCTTCCAGTAGCCTACCCTGACCTACTGAATCATAACTTCTGAGGATGGGCTCCAGGAAACAGTTTACCCAGCCCTCCAGGTGATTCTTAGGCACATACAATTTGAGAACCACCAACCTAGGCCATTCCTCCTGATTTCCTGATGGATCGCACACTGGCTGCACAGTAGCAGCCCAGTGCCAAAGCTACAACCCAGAGCAATTAAATCAGAATCTCTAGAGTTGGACTCAGGCACCAGCTTTTTTAAGCCTCCCCAGGTCATTTAATGTGCAGCCAAGCTTGAGACCCACTGGTTTGGGGCAAGAAGTTGAATGAACCAGTAAGGCATTCATACCGTTTGTGCGAATGCACAATCAACTCAACTCAGAATGCTGGGAGTTACCACCTTTTCCTTTGCTCAGGGCTTTTGTGTTTGTTTTTCCCACCACTGCTTCCTCGACTGTCCTCTGCAGATTCTACACCCGCAAGAGAAGCTCTGAATACACTTGTATTCACTACTCTTTTACTCACCACTACCACCATCGTTCTTCAATTCACTGACTAGTGCTAAGGAAGGTCCACGAGGAGGTTCCATTCATTCCGGGCCCTCAGGAGCTAATGTGAATTTGCAAATTAAAGACAATTATGTTTCCCTAATAATTAGTGATGTTAAACATCTTTTCATGTGCCTGTTGGCCATCTGTATATCTTCTTTGGAAAAATGTCTGTTCATATCCTCTGCCCATTTTTTGATCGGGTTGTTTGTCTTTTTGTTGTCGAGTTGTATGAGTTCTTTATATATTTTGGAGATTAACCCCTTGTCGGATATATAATTTGCAAATATTTTCTCCCAGGTGGTGTGTTGTCTTTTGGTTTTGTTCCTGGTTTCCTTTGCCTTGCAGAAGCTTTTTAGTCTGACGTGGTCCCATTTGTTTATTTTTTTCTTTTGTTTCCCTTGCCCGAGTAGACATGGTATTCGAAAAGATGCTGCTAAGACCAAAATTACACAATGTTATAAGCCGTTATGACCTCAATAAAATAATTGAAAAAAAAATAAAGACGATTATGTTTCTGTCATATGTGTGTCTCTTCTCTGTCGGATTTTGTCTACGGTGTTCTTGTTATGTTTATGCATTTTATTCAGCTATTGGTGCAGATCAGCACCAAAGCAGGCTAATAAGGCCCCAGCTGGTTTAAGTTTTGTTTGGCCTTTGAAACATGCAAATATCTCACCTGACAACTAACATTGGCTACAGTCAGTGATCCTTACCATGGTGTTTCCTCAGCTGGGGGAGGGTCGACAGGAGAAGAGAATTTGTTTTTTCCCCCGGTACTCTGTAGACTGTACCGCAAGATAGTTGATGAGTGGCCTTAAATGACACTTCCGTGTCCTAATAAAAATACTATGTTTAAAAATGGGGCAATAATATAGTACAATTAACACGTCATCATAAAGGCTAGGCTTACTCTTTAGCTTCAGATCAACTACTTGGAAGTTTTAGGAATCTTCAAAGAAGCTCAATTTAGAGATGTATGGAGTTAACAATTTTTAGTCTGCAGATATAAATCACATATTCCTTCTCAGAGGACTTCCTGGGGTGCCATCTTCCCCAAATTGTCCAGGAGTTCCGAAACTACTCTATTTAGGGAGAAATGGATATTGAATATACTTTTCCACATCTCTCTGAATATATTAGGATGACCAATCATCCTGATCTCCCTGGAACTTTCCCATTTTAGCACTGAAAGTCCCACATCCATCTTCCATCCTGGGCAAACTGGGACAGTGAGTCATCCTATGTACACCCAGATCTCCTTGCTCACCATCTATTTCCTTATAAATCCTCCCTTTCTGTATGACTCATGTACTGCCTCATCTCAAACCATCAGCACTTGTGCCTAGAATGCACACACACACATACACACACACACACACACTAAACACCCTACTTCCTTCCTCACAATGCTGACGCAAATACATTCACTTATTTTTCTTGAATTTCTACTCCACATTTTTCCCATTGCCATCACCACCCTCTCTCTCCACAAGGATGATTCTAAAAACACTTTGCTCTTTTTAATCAAACTGCCAGAATAAATGTGGAGAAGAGAAGAAAGTGATTCCTGTGTTTCAGAGCTGAAGCTAGATGAAAGAACACATCATAAAAGTTAAAGACTGCCCTTTTATTCAATGAAATAAATCTTTATTGCACATCCCTAAGTGCCGGACACTGTGCTACGTTGCAGCCACAGTAAGACAAGTCCCTGATATCAAGCTAATAAATGAGACAAATGTGCTCCCTTAACTCAGCAAGACACTAGCATCCTAGTTTTCCTGGTTCTTCGACTTTCCCTTGGACTGGGCAAATGCAACCTTGGTTTTTGCCATTCCTTGTCTTGGGCTGCTTGTAGAAATCAACTGAATCCACTGCCAATTTGTTCTTTCTAACCTCAGTGCTGCTCCAAAATTATTATAATAAATTATTAATTTCTCATAGCAGTTCCAAATTCTTTCCACACTTAAGTTCTGTCACCCACCCATCAGGTAGCACGTCACTTTGTCATCTACCTTCCTGAGTTCAACATCATTTGATGGAATTCCAGCCGGCATTCCTACTTCTACATTAGATTTTCCCAAGCTCATCATGGTCATTTTCTCTTGCCCTGTTGTCTTAAATAAGGATATCTATTTTCTCCTCTCTGAGGCTTCTTCCTCTATTCTCTATTACTTCCTCTTTTAACTTGCTTCTTCAATCATGACCCATCTGATGTATTTTTTTCTGCCTTTTGGCTTCTTTTCCAATACACAGGTGTGCTTAAATCACAGTTACTCTTGAGAAAAAAAAGAAGTGATCTGATTCCACTGAAACTATAGAATTTCCACACTTTTCTCTCTTTTCACTGTCCCCTCACCCCCACCTTTCTCATCCATTTCTCCCATCCATTTCTCAGCCTTGTGTATCTGTGGTGTGCGCTAACCGAAATTTTCTAGTCTTTTTGCATCACTTGAGAATATTGATAGAATTATCCCCTTTTGACCACTCTCATGTTATGTATCCTGACTCTCCCATGCCTCTCTGGGCCACCTCACCTCTAGGTGCCTATTTCTCCTCTGGGCTCAGCCCTTCACCTTCTCCCAGTCTCACTTGAGACAGCAGCCAGTGTCACAGGCTTCAGCTACAGCTCCATTCTGTTGACTCCACATCTATGTCCCCATCTCTGAACTCTCTCCCAGGTTTTCTATCCATATTTCCAAACTCCTAATGGACAGCTCCACATGGAAAAATCCAGAGATCCTCAAACTCGACGTGTCCAAATTTAAGTTCATTACCATCATCTCTACAACCTGTCTCCTGTGTTTTTGTCTCAGTACCTGAGTCCACCCTGCTAGAAACTCCTTCATCATTCTTTACCCTTTTCTATTTCATACTTCTAGGCATTTGGCAAATAACATCACGTTACCTTTATCATTAGAACTTTGTATTACAAATGGCAGAATCCCAACTCAAATTAGATTAAACAAGAAAAAGGGATGTATTAACTCGTGTAACCAGACCATAGAAGGGATGATTTGATCTGAATAGCACCAGATTTCTCCCTTCACCTCTCCTCTGAGCTTTTGCTTTTGTTTGCCCTATTCTTTCAGGCTCCTTCATGTGGAGGGGGCCATGGCCACTATCAGCTCCGAAGGCATATCCTGATAACAATAACGAGAAGAGACAATTAACATGTGCCACACACCATTTGAGACACTTCAGAGCCCGTGAGGCAAGAAGAAAGAGAAAAAATATTCTCCACTTCAAATTTAGAAAACCCGTAGATGAGGTTTAAATTGGACCAGCATGGGTCATGTCCCCACCTGCTGGAACAATCACTGGGTCTAGAACTATGAAGCAGAGTGACTGGTCAGACCTGGATCATCTGCCCACCTCTTTTCAAGTAGGAGAGGTCCAATGAACTACAGCGGGTAAGAAAGCATGCAGAGTTAGACTGTGGGGCATGAAACTGAAATGCAGAAACTCATCAGTGCTGATTAGGGTTCACGGGTCTTTGCACCATCTTATGAAAATTAAGGGGCCCAACAAAGAATTGTATTTGAATAGATGCCACACTCACCAAAAAAAAACCCACAAGAAACAAAAAACATACAGTAGAAAACCAAGACTTTCCCCAGAAAACAGTTCGGGGAGTACACTAAAACAAAAATAAATGGGTCATCACAGCCCAAAATTTTATGCCAATAGTTCCTAGCCTCTGCAAGTATAGACTCTCTTTTTGAAATTAAAAAAAAAATGTTTCAAACTTCTAAATGATAGTGGTTGTAATGATAAAAAGCATAATGATGAGACATGTCAGCCCACCTTTGTATAACATCACCTGTTCAGCCTGCAGGTGATGTTTTGTCTCTTGCACGGGCCTTGAGGTCCCAGGGAGTCTGCAGTCATGGGTAAAGTTTAGCTCTCCTTTCTCACAGAACTTTGGAAGGATTTCTACCTGGAAAACTCTCAAAGAGAGTATTGAAATCACCCACTCAAACCATAGAAATCAATAATGCACCCATAAGACGTCTCTTTTTAAACATTTAACTTTCCAGTGTTCCTTTTTAAGATAAACAGTTGTAAATTTCACCCTTCAGTACCTGCACAAGTTCACTTGATGCTTGTCATCGTGTCAGACTCCATAGGGCTGGCGTTTATTGTCATGGGTGGTGTACTCGTTTTTTTCTGTTTCTACATGTATAGTTCCTCTGATTATTAATTTCTTATTCATCAAAAGATTTGTAAACGTAACAAAGCCTAAATGGAGTGCACATGAGTATGAATTCCATGGTGTGTATAAATTAAGCCTCCCACTGAAACATTTGGGGGAGATATTTCTCCCAGGACCAAAGGCTGCCAACTGCCAGGTTTGTTACGACCTGCTATTTCATCTTCCATGGTCTAGGGTTTAGCATATAACTGGAAACATTCTGTGGCGGGCTTGCCCCAAGTCATTGTTGTAAAAGCCGTTACTCTCCATCATGCTCAGTTGGACTTGGGAATGAATTAAAACAAATGTTCAAGAATGTTCTGTTTCCATGTTAGGCTATTTTGTCTGTTATCTTTTCCCCTCGCACTTAAATGCGACCAAAAGATCTTCCAAAATGGAATGCAGCCTTGTATGAAATCAAATTAATCTCTCATTTATAATTTATCAGAGAACATTTGTCCTGAGTATTATTAGGCTGCAAAGCTATTCTATTTTTTTTTTTAAGTAAAAAAGAAAAAGGAAAAGCCATTTGAAGTTTGATGTTAAAAAGAGAAAGCAATCAGTGTGTTCTACATTTGAAACTCCACCAGCTGTCAATAAACTGGATTTCTCCTGTAAAGAGAGACATGCATCCTTTTGCCTGATTTCTCCACATCAGGGTTTGCTTTCACCATCCCCAGCCCCCTGTTCAGTCAAATGTGTATGAAGTCCAAGCTTTCTAAGAAATGTCCTGCCCCAGCCAGGATCAAAGGGAATGCTTCTGGAATGGAATTGCAGCAGTGCAGCTTGCTTGGTTTGCTTTTTCCACTCCACACTTTTTTATCATTAGCAGTGACTACATTTCAGAAACAAAGCCACCTGCTATCAAACACAAGTGAAGGAACACTGAGTCTTTGTGTGCTTGTGGATGTGTGGGTGTGGGTGTTGTGCTGGGGGACACTCAGTGTGTGTGTTCCCATGTGGAGTTATTTACACATCTAACCGCTCTCCAGTCTATTACAAAATATTCAGCAGGCTTGAATTAACCTCTCTGGAGGGTGCTAAGCCCCAAATGGACATGTTAGGGAGTAACCGCTCAGTCCCCTCTTCACAGGAAGGGGCAGAAGTCAAGCCATGAAGGCAGTCATGGCGCCAGGCATCTAGCTTAGCAGAGCGGACACTGGCCAGGAGTGGGGTGGGAGGGTCAGGAGACCCTTACTTTCTTAGCTCTGAAAATCAGGGCATGTGACATTACCTTTGGGGGGCCTCAGTTTTCTTACCCGTAAAATGAAAAGTCTGGACTAAGTTGGGGATCTCTACCCTGGCTGCACGGTAGACTCACTCGATTTTCTTTTTCAATAGTGATGCAAGGGCCTTACCCCAGACCAGCTCAATTAAATTTCCGAAGTGGAACCAGACATGGGTATCTTTTTTAAAACTCCCAGGTGAGTCTCAGTGCAGCCAGGGTGGGGAACTGCTGGCTAGGTGGTCTCCAAGGTCTCAGCGCCAGCACTGCTGGACTGGCTCCTCAGATCCGGGGCCCACTGGTCAGCTCCACCTCCTCAGCTGTCCACGCTGCCCAGCCCTCCGTTCCAAGTGCCGAAGTCATTAGGGCCGCAGCTCCAACAGGATCTGCCGAAACAATCAATGTAATTAACTGGACTACGCAACCTAAACAGTGGGGAGTTGGAGGGAGGGAGGGAAGGATCTATTGTTGAAAAAGAATCAACATGATTCCTAAGAAAACTGCAGGACAGCAGTGAAGCCTGCTCCTTTTTCTCTTGGAACTCTGCACAGCGAGCTCATTTGCCTGTTCACATCCAGCTACGACTTCTCTTTTGCAGCCCAGCTCTGTGCTGCAGAGATAAACTAATTTAATCAATAGCAAGTACTGCATTTTGATCTTGCAATCAGGTCACATAATTTCTTTTTCCAGGGCAGCAACACACTTCCCCCCACCCCGTGCTCTTGTCTCTCAGAGCTTTTGTCCCTCTTACTCCTTTTTAACCTTTGCATCCCCGCATCCTATCATCCACAGATCTGCCCCACCACCATGTGCCCCACTACCCTTGGCATGATTTTCCTCTGTAGTTTCCCATCTCCCCCACTTTATACGTTCTCGCCCTTCTTCCCACTCCTTTATTCTCCAGCCAATATTACTGGGCCACTGATGGCTGTGAGGATGTGAACATCTGAGGCACAGGCATGAATAATGAACTGGGAGAACCAGACTGAAGCCAGTCGAAACTGAGAACAGTATTTTGGAAATGCAGCCAAATGATGGAGTGAGAGGTGGTATCTAGTTTCCGCAGGCCCCGGAAGCCCCAGACACACTGTTAACTATGCAAATGCACTTCTGACTAAGTAGGAATCTGCAGGCGTCCACAGGCAGGCTGAAGCTGGGAGCTCTGGAAGGTGCAGAGATCTTTCTCCACCCCATTGCACTGACTGGCTAGTGCAATGACCGGGTAGATGGCCGGCTTGTTCATTCCAAGAATATCACTGTCACACCAAGTGGGGTGCAGCTGCACGGGGATGGGTAGAGGGGCTGGAGTTGGAAGCCCCACATAGCAGTGAGGTCACGAAGCAGGGAAGTGGGGGAATCTAGATCGTGAGGTTGCGAGAGCGGAGCCTGGCCGAGGTCCGGAAGCCAAGAACAGTTGTCAGTTGCTCTACTCAGTCATTAGAAGCCAGTCTAAGTACCAGCCCTCAGCCCAGACATGTCTGATCCTAAACTGTCCCCATTTAGTCAGAAACCTCCTGTAGGCCTCTTTTGACAAGCAAGACGTGGTGGATGGGTCTGCGAAGCCCGTGGTCCAGTCTGCGGACTTGCTGGAGCTGGATGGGGAGTGAGAGGACGGCAGGACAATCTCAATGAGCTTCTTGCCACCCCTCAAGTCCTCTCCCATTTGTCCCCCCAATGCTGCTAGACACATCTTTGTAAAATATAGACCTGGCTCTACCACTATCTTACCGGAAACCTGTCAGTAGCTACCTGTCAGCTACAGAATAGAGGCTAAAGTCCTAATCATAGCATTCAAGGTCCTCTGTGACTTGGCCCAAACTTATATCTCTAACCCCACCTCTCTCCACTGAGTGACTTGACCAGACAGTCAGAGATGCTGAATGTTTTGTTCTCTGCGCACACTCCATGCCTCCTCATCTGCACACCTTGGCTCAGGCCGTGTCCTCTGCCAGAAATTTCTTCCCCACCCATCTCTGTCTGGTGTATGAACACCCATTTCTCCTCCAAGACCTAGCCTAGGGGCCCCCTTTTCTAGGAATTGCACCAGAGCCCTCAAACTGGACGAACTCTCCTTCCCTTGTACTCCGTCATGCCTGCTGCCCAATTGACATTGAAGGATCTCTTTGTGAGCCTGGAATGGACACCCTGGGGGCAAGGACTATGTCCCGTTCACCCAGGAATGTTCCCAGCATCCAACACAACAACTGGAATATAGTAGATGTAGATTAATGTGTATCTAGAGCATCCAGGCTGGAACAGAATAGGAATATAGGATTACGGTATTCCAATCTTACAGGATGGATATTACCACAGTTCCTCCTTGGGATAGAGGTCCAGCAACCTGAGCAATGCCCCCCTTCCCCATCCCGCACAATGGAGAGCTCCCCAGCGCACACTCCTGATGTGCTGTAATCACGGGCTCGTGGTGTCAGCTGCTCAAGTTCTCAAGTCTTTCTCATCTTTGTGGGGCCTCGACAGGCAGTGGAGACACGCCCCGGTGACTCGTATGTTACCAGGGGTGAACTAAATCTTTCAAGCCAAACCTTACTTCATGTTCCCTGAATGAAGGCAATGTCTGAGTCATGGAGGAAACAGGTAGAGCAGGTATGACTCTCTGTCTGCAAATTCAAATGTGCCAAAAAAATGTATCTTGATTTTTTCATAACAATTTAATTTCTATTTATTTCAAGTTTCATTTTTTTCCTAGGGTGGCAGAGTCCATTTTCCCTCCTCTCCCTTCTCCCTAGTGTGGCATCTGAGGGCCAGGGGTGTTTATATGATGTCTGGGTGAGGGCAGACCTCGTCTTCATCCTCAGTGTCATCTATTCATTCTGGTTCCTGCTGGGAAGTGCCGTCTCATCTAACATCACTGTCTGCCCAGGTGGCTGCTGAGGTGACCTCATTCCCATCCTCTCTGCCACTCTTGGGGGCCAAGAAACTATCCTGTGGCCATGGTGGGGCCTAGGGAACTGTGAAGGCTAAGTCCACATCTGCCAAGTCACACTCTACGTCATTGCCACTTCCTCAGCACCTTGAACAGATGGGACATGAGTTCACTCTGTTCTCAGATCCTATAACCTTGCATGTGAGGGCTTTTTGGTTGGTTGGTTGGTTTTAGGTTCCAGCATCCTAACACTTGACATGGGAACCAGGGTTCATGGCCTCCTTTCTCAGGGACCTACCAGCATCTATGCTGTCATACCTCCCCATCCAACTCCCTCTCCTCCCCATCTATGAGATCCTTTTCTAGCCAGGGTGTAAGTGGGGGTGAAGGGAGGGCCACCTTCCTACTGCTCATCTGGTATCTACCAAGCTATCAGCTCTGGCCTGTTTCCATTTCCTCAAGAGTCTATTCTTTTGAAACGAAAGGCCACAAAGAGACTCTTTTTCCTCTGATCTTTCCTGTCACATCCCTTCTCTGCATCAGTGATCACCTACCACAGTCTAGTTGTTGAATGGAGAGAAGGGGTAAGGTACAAGAGGGAACTGAAGGGGTAAGTATCGTTAAGAGTGTTAGAAAACACTTAAGGCAGCATTTACAACAAATCAGACACTGTTCTTAGGACTTTACATACATTATCTCATTCAATCCCAGCAACCCAATGAGGCACATCCTGTTATTATTCCCACTTTACAGATGAGGAAACTAAGGTTAAGTAGCGACTAAATGGAGGAGCTGGGACTTGAACCCAGGCAGTCTGGCTCCAGAATCCATGCTCTTAACCACTAAAATGACAGCTTCTCACTAATAAACACCCTGCCCTACATGTTATTCTTATTGTAGTTTCATCTTCCTTGAAGATGTGTAGGAAAAGAAAAGTTTAAAAATATTATGATGGAGCCTTCTCTTTCTATTCAAAGTGTTTATGCTGGCACTTAACAAATTTTGATTTTTATGAGAAATCTATCAGTCATTCATGTGAATGTCAAAAAAAAAAAAAAAAAAGCCTAGAAGTCTTTAAAAATAGAATCTCCCGCCACCACCACAAATGCCACTGCCACCATCTGCCTGGAAGTGTTTTATCACAAGAGTTAGAGGACTGACCTCTGAAAATGTCTGCCAGTTTCATTTTATTTCACTCTGCATGTTCTTGATGGTTCTATCGAATTCTAAGAACTAATACCCCTTTTGTTGAGTGAAAAGATGCCCAAGAAAAAACATTTGTGGGCTTCTAATTCCTCTAGAACAATCATTTTAACATTTGTGGGAGTCACAGACCTTTTAGCAATCTATAAAGTACCTCCCCAGGTAAAACAAGCGTGTATATCCAAATGTACATGCAATTTGTCATAAAATTTTAGGCAAATTAGTGAGCCCTGTACTGTGTGTGAATTCCTCCTGCAAGGGAAGTTGCTTTACTCGTTTCTATACCTTCAACACGTAACAGAGAATAAATTAATTGAGTTAGGCCCATCCTGCCCCCACGTCAACTCCCAGCATCCACAATGTCTCTCTGTGGTACCATAAGAGACAGAAAATCTTCCCCTCCCCATTAGCTGGGACAGATTCTCTGCAAATGCCTGCTGCTAATAAAGAGCTTTGTTCTTGGAGCATCGAATGCCTGTGCATTTGCCTCTGAGAGACAAGCACTGACTTAGGGGAAACTGATTGGAAGCAGCCACTCTGATTTTTTGGACAATTTGGGGGCTGCACATAAAACTCTGTATACCTCGTGGGAGCCAGACAAAAAGGACTGAGGCTCTTGGCCTCTGTATAAGCCAACAGAGGATTCCTTTCCACCCATTACTACAGGGCAACCAGTCCCCTGACTGGTTTTTCCCTTCAGAAGGGAATTCAACACTTCAAGTTTTAAAATACCTTCTCAAAGAAAACAATAAATGGATTTTTCTGCACCTCCAGAGTATTGTGGAAGTGCAGTTAACTGAGCTACTCTCTTCTCTAATCAAGCAGCAGAGAGAACGTGTGGGTCAAGGCCAGTTGTTATTCTCTCACAGAGGGAATTACAGAGATGGTTCAGGATAAACTCTGTGAGCAACTCAGAGCCCCCTGCAAGAATCGCTGTTCCCTACAAGTGCAGACACCTCCATGATTACCATTGGCAGTTAGTTGGAATCACGCCACCAAGGTGATTATTATGGATAAGTAGGGCAAACAAGGCAGACAGCTAAAAGACATTGGGAAATAATAACAATACCTTCTTCATTCCCATTTCCATTTTCCTTTCCTCTGGTGTTGGGGTGACATGGCTTATCCTTTTCATTCCTTCCTATCAACATTCTCTATTCTTTGATGATTTTTTCTTGTGATCTATTCTTGCTATTAAGTTTTAGCTTCTTACGTGTGTTCATGGATTTCTATACCATGAAAAAGACCATCTCTGTTTCATACAAATGATCTCTGAGCCTTTGTGACTGCATATCCAGCAATAATTATTCTAAATATATTCCATGTTATGAATATATGTATGATTATATGAATTATATACATGTAACACTGTACTAGTACATTTCACATATTATGAAATACCACAAAAATAAATCGTAAAAGGGTGAAATAAAATAATTATAAATAGGGGTCTAATATTTTATTCTGTCCCCTAATAGACACATTCCCCTTTGAGATTTAAGCCTCCTGCTTTGAAAACAGGCCTGGTGTATCATCAAGCAAGTAATCATCAGAGCGAAGTCCTCCAAAAGGTTTAAACCTAGCTGTCGCTGCCTCAAATTGTAACCTGTAATACTCCCCTAACACCCTCCATTCCTACAAGTGAATTTATAGGAGAGTCTCTCATGTTATGGACTGAATGCTTATGTGCCCCCAAATTCATATATTAAGGCCCTAACTCCTGATGTGGCTGTATTTAGAGATGGGGGCCTCTAAGGAAGTATTTAAGGTTAAATGAGGTCATAAGGGTGGGGCCCTGATCCAACTGGATTAGTTAGGTTTAGTGTCCTTATAAGCAGAGACACAAGAGATTTATGCTTTCTCTCTCTCTCTCTCTCTGCCTCACCTAAGAAGACCATATGAGCACACAGAGAGATGGCAGCCATTTCCATCTGTGACTCCCACAAATGTCTGGCAGGAACCAGGCCTGCCAGACCTTTTCTGGGACTTCCAGCCTCTAGAACTGTGAGAAAACAAATTTCTGTTGTTCAAGCCACTCGGTCTGTGGTATTTTGTTATGGCAGCCCAAGCAGACAAATACATTCTTAGAAAACTCACCAGATTATTCCTGCACCCTGAACTCTATAAACATAGATATATATAGTCATGCAACTTAAAGTTAATACTTTCTTCAACCTAGGTCATAAAATTAATGTTAGGTAACAAACTTCAGTAGTGCCAGAAATGTTTGGAGGTATGAGAAACTCACACTACATCTCCCTGACTTGGGCAAGCAGAACAATGCAGGACCAGTGCATCCCTGCTGCTGCTTTTCCATCAGAAATGCGCCAGCTTCCCCACTGCACTGTACTATAACTGCTCCCATTATCATCATTTTAGTATGTACCCCAGAGAGGCAAGAATTGAGGTGTCAGTGGGAAGTAATCAGAAACTGAAGCCCATCTCTTGAGAATTTTATGGGCTGTTGTTTCTTGCCATCATTTTGAAGAGATGGCCTAATTTGCTCTTCCACTGAAAACAACAAAGCTAGATGCTGGTTTTGTTTATTTATTTTTTAAATAAATCTCTTTTTAAACGCATGCATAAGCAAGAAAGAAAAAGAAAAATCAGTGGAGGGTAAAAGTTAATTAAAAGGAGAAATACTTGTAGGTAACTAAGCACTGAATCTGACTTTTGCTCTGGGGGAATCTTTTAAACCCTGATTACTTTGAGCTCCTGTTTTTGACAGCTGTGCAGAGTGTGAGACATGAGACAAATCCTCGAGCCCAACCAAAGAGGAGAATCTGAAAAGAAAACCCATGAGCAACACAGGCACATCAGACAAAGTGAAGAACCCACAGAAGGGACAATTAAAAAGTACTTGTTCCTCTCAAACTTGGAGCTGAGTTGAAGAGGAAATATCTCTCCTGAGAATTCATAACCATAATCCAGTTTTTGTGGGAATTTTAAACCCAAATTCACTCTACTTCAAGTCTAGAATTGATTTTAAGGTGGCCCCTGATTAGGGAGTACTCTACTGGTGCCAGAGAGAAGTAAGTACATGTTCTCTCTGAAGGAACTTAACTTCAACTAAGTTGAAGATAACCTCCTCAAACTTCCTCCACTCAAAAATTATTACAGGTAAACTCCCAAGGAACCCAAATCCATAGCCAATATTGCAACAAACATATAAACACAAGACATCAGGAACAAGAGATTATAAAACCAATCAGGAAGATTCAAAAAGAATCCTACAAAATGTCTAAAAACAAAAATATTCAATTGAAAGTCAAAACCCAATATTCAGGTTACACAGAAGACACAGTTTAAGACTGAGTTAATGAAATGGAAAATAGTTCAGCAGAAATTACCCAGAATGCAGCACAGAGAAAAACAAGGTGGAAAAACTTAAAAAATCATTAAGAATTTTGTAGTATAGACTGAACTGTAGAATCACAAAATCACAGAGTTTCAGAGGGAGATAATAAAGAGAATGGAGAAGAGGAAATATTCAAATTGAAAATGGCCAAGAATTTTCTGTTAATGTTGAAAAATGTTAACACTCATATTAGAAAGATAAAGACATTCAAAGGTTAAGTTTTTAAAAATCTACAACTGTACACATCATAATCAAATTGCAGAAGGGAAGTAATGAGACAATCTTAAAAGCAACCAGAAAGAAAAGAAATATCATCTAGAAAGGATTAACAGTTACACTGGCAGCTAACTTCTTAACAGCAACAATGAAGTCAGAAGACAATGGAACAATATTTTCAATATGCTGAGAAAAAGACACCTCAAAAACTAGAATTTTATACCCATAATTCTATCATTCAAATATGAAAATGAAATAAAGATATTTAAGACAAATAAAAACTAATAGTTTCCAACAAACAGACCCATGCTACAAAAAACTTCCAAATAAGCATTTCACATAGAAAGAAACTAATCCTAGACAGAAAGTCTGAGATGAAAGAATGGTGAATTAAGAAATTAGTTAAATTGTGGAATACAAAAAAATATATTTAATGTGGAAAACAATAGTAATAATATATTCTTTCAGAGTTAAACAAAAAAGAACTAAAATACAACAATGGTTTAGAGGGAGGAGGTGATTAGAGTTAAAGTGTTTATAGACTGAATTGTTTGGGTGGGTAGTAAAGATATTGATTAATTTTAAACTTTAAGTTTACATTCATATTAAAAATTGCCAAGGTAACCATAAAATGATTACAATGCATATATTCAACAATTCTACTTCTAGGAATTTATAAGAATAGCAAAAAATTAAGAACATTATAAATTACTATTAGTAGAGAATTGGTTAAAATAATTATGGATAATAGAACACTATGAATAGAATCCAGATTATAGAATACTATGCAGACATTTTAGAAACGCAGTAACTATATACATATTTCTTTGAAATGATCTCCAAGGTAAAAGCAAAGATAGTGTATATCACGTGCTACTATTTGTTGTTTAAAAAAAAAGGAGAGGGAAAAAAATAGGTACACACATTATGCCTGTATTTTTATAGGGTATCTCTGAAAGACATATAAGAAACTGACAACAGTAATTGCCTCTGGGTTGATTTTTGAGTTTTCTAGTGCATATGTATTCAAAAGGAAGATTTCTTTTAAAAACATAAAATAAAAGCAGGAGAAAAAACATACACAGAATCAAAAGGCAGACATATACACTCGTACACAAATACAGCCAGGGACCCATGGCAAAATGGACCATCCTTAAACTGCGTACCTCACCTTTTTTTCCCTAGACTTAGGGGATTGGTGACCCACAAGTGGGTCCTTTTGCCCAGAGCAGCTTGTGCCAATAGAAGGAGACCAGGTTCAGAATAGCAGAGCAGAAACTTTATTCCATGATCAACGAATGGAGAAGTGAGAGCTCATGCTCTAAAATACCTTCTCCCGGAAGGGAAGGTGAGCAGGGTTCTTATGGGATGTGAAGGGGGAGGGGTCTCCATGTCATCGCTCAGGGCAGGGGCATTTGGGACATGCCCAGATCTTCCCTTCTCGCCCACGGCGCCTTTTGCATATGTTTCCTTTTGTGCACTGGCACCCCATCGCCATCTTGGACCTTTCCGACTTGGATTGGTTCCTTGGTTTGGCCATCTGGCCATGTTCTGCCTTGGTCCCTATAAGCAAGCACAACTTAAAGCATTAGACATGGAAAATGTTCTAGGGACTTCTGTGGGTGACACTTTGTGGGAGTAAAACCGCTAAAAGAAGCACCCTGACTTTCCCTTTTCTCACATATAATGACAGAGCTCTAATCTTTGCATTCACTATAGAGAGTACTGTGAACATTACCCTTCTCTCCTTTATACCCTATTTGATTGTACATTTACTGAAGGACTGGATATATCATTTCCTTTGTAGCTCTTACAAAATATATAGTATGGAGCTTTGTATATAGTGGGTGCTTAATAAATAAACATGTGTGATTTACTGTGTACCATATTTTGTTAATTTGAAGTTTTTATGCTACCAAACTCATCTGACCCTTATTAATGAGTTTTTATAACATATGAAACAGTGGAATGCTATATGAGTTTTGGATGGTTTTAAAACTTGAAAGTCCACTAGTTTCTCTCATCTTCTAGATTGCTTGCTAAATTTGACAAAATAGGAAAGACTTACTTGAGGCATTTAGGAAAGCAAGAGACCACAATACAAAACTGTCTTACAAGCAACCATATTAACATGTTCTTAATGTCTTCATTCTGTGTGACCTGAAGGCCAGCACGCAGAATGCATTCCGTGATCACATTTGTATATGTCACATTCTTAAACTTGGTCTGAAATGAGGAACTTTTGGGCTGAAGGAAGGTTGTGACGATTGGATGGGGGTTAAGGTCCTGGGTATGCAACTGGGGGTAGAGTATTAATCCCAGAGACCCAAGCCAACACTCATGGCGGTCTTCAGAGACCCCTGAGTTGTATAAATCAATTGCAGCTGGAGGTGGGGAACTATGTCCTCTTGCAGTAGATGAAGTAAGTGGCTTTCTATGTCCTGAAGTTATCTGGACAAAATCACTTTCTTATGCATTCATTTGTGTTCTAACCAGAAAGGAATCTTCGGTGAAGATGAGCATGACAAGGTCTCTTTCAGATGCTTATGCTGGAATGATTGTTTCTAACTTTTTTTATTTGGCCACAGAAGCATTTTTTCAAATGAAAGCATGGAAGGATTCCAATATGTAAAATAGACAAATGTGGAATGGGGGTGGGGGCAGCCCAGAGCCCCAGTTTCCATCTCCTGGTTCTATGAACTCCTAGTCAGCAGTGGTTCTCAAGCTTTAGTGTGTGTAAGAGTCACCTAGAGTCCATAAAAAATGCAGGTTATTGGGTCTAACCCCTGGAGAGTCTGATCAGAAGATCTGGGCAGGGTCCGAGAGTCTAAATCTCAACAAGCCCCCCAGGGGATGCAGAGGCCCCAAATCTCACAATCTGTCATCCTTCACAGTGATGCTCTGCAGAGCCCGGTGTGAAAACTACCGTGAAAGGGGATCCGAAGTGAGCCTCACTTTGCCACTGACTCACAAAGCGATAGAGGCCCAAGATTCTCAACTCACTTTAGTTGACTTTCCCATAATTTCCTAAGCCTCCAAACCCGAGGCAGCAATTAGATTTTATCAGCCTAGTGGAAAGAATTTAAGAACTTGTTTCTTTTAAAGCAGCAATAGTGATGGACGCAGAACCTAAAATTCCATCTAACACTCATTTCCCAAATTATCTCTATAGAAGGAAGCGGAGCAACTTCTAGATCATGTGGAACTGGTAAGGACACCAGCTGAAACCCTAAAAATAGCGGACTCATGTTCCGAGCCCAATCGGGGAATTCCTTCCCGACATTTGACTTCACTGGATTGTCGTGAATGTGCAGCTGCCTGGGTGATGCAAAACTGCCACACAGTGCTGAAACAAAGGGTCTTCGATTTTAGAAACACTGGTGGTTAGCGACACTGCTTTGGACTGGTTGTTTTCTTGTCTAAGAAACTGGACATTGGAGAAAACTATATGTCCAGAGTAGGGGAGTTGTGCAGGGCAGGAAGTACTTTGTTTCTCTTTCGGGTGCAGTAATGCATCACACTTGGGTGTCCACCCTGCCTCTCCGATTAGAGAGTAGAGAAACTACAGAGCAGGAACGAGCATACGCGTCTTCCTTTATCTAGATTCTACCACAATGATTTTTATGGTGCTTGATAATACCAGCTCATTCCATCTAGGCAGGAAAAGCCTGGGGAGGTGGTTCCCAGATCCATTTTCCTTCAGAAGAAATCATGAGCACGCTTAGATACATTATTGACTCTAACCCATAATTTAGGGCTCAGACCCAATAACCTGCATTTTTTATGGACTCACCTGGGACTATGTATTGGCTAAAAATACCAAAACAGAAAACAATTAAACTGTGCTAAATTACATTTGGTATTTCTCTAGGACCTGAAATTTCAGAGAACCTGAATAAAAAGAAATTATATAACTTGCTATTTTTTCATAAGGATTGTAGAAAATTGTAGTCTAAAATCTGCAAAGCCCTTCAACTCTTGGGGGAAATAGCTGGATAAGAAAGATGATTATATGGGCCAACCCCAGTGGCCTAGTGGTTAAGTTTGGCATGCTCCACTTCAGTGGCCCAGGTTCAGTTCCCAGGCATTGACCTACACCACTCATCTGTCAGTGGCCATGCTGTGGCAGCAGCTCACATACAAAAATAGGAAGATTGGCAGTGGATGTTAGCTCAGGGTGATTCTTCTTCAGCAAAAAAAAGATAAGAAAATAAAGATGATTATCAGGTACTATGTAATTTTTAAGTGAGTGTACTAGAACTTTAATATTAAATAAGCATTAACCTTCAAAATAGTCACCCCAGAAAGCTATACCTGTATATCAATGCAGCAGACATTTCTCAAAATTTTTCTGGAGTTCTATTTTGTAAATTGCCTTTAAAGTCAGTTAGGAGCCACCCAAGAAAGTCAGGTTAGGTTAGATTAGAAACCACGAAAGAAAAACAGTCTTATTACAACAATATTTGTTTAACTTTTTAAACTCATACATCTTTTTGAAATGTGAAAATTTTTTTTAAAAAGACCATCAGCTAATTCTCTTAAACCCATATCACTGATCATATCATCCAAGGAATTTTAAATTTAAAGTTGAAATTTATTTTTTCTGTTGTTTATTTAATGAAATCAAGAGTTTCTTTTTCTATTTTTTGCCTGTGAATGCATTTTGATTCAAAATATTTCATGCAAAATATATCACCAACACATCATCCCTAGAATTTTTACTTATCCATGGAGAATCACTGCATTACATTTTAATAAAAGCTTGCTTTTAACCAAAAAACAGTTTAATACTCTGCTTGATTAATCCCTTTACTCAACAGCCTGCCTCTGAATGAGGCCTTTTTCAAAAATCAAATCCGTTTTGAATAGGGAAAGTTTGCCACCATAAAATAAGAGATGTCACAGACTTTGGGGGCAGTTTCAGACAGATTCTTAAAGACTTTTTATATTGATATTCAGAAAAGGACAATATCTGTCTGTGTGCTCAAAATCTAATAGGTTGACTAGGAAAATTAATCTTCATAGCCATGTCTACTAATTACAGTTTTTAAACATAAGGATTCTTATAATACAGGTCATTATAGATTAGAAGCCACAATGTAGAGAGCAAAGTCTGATCCCAGTTTATTAGTCACACAATGTATTAATCTAGGGCCTTGAAAGACGGGCAACACCAGAAGACTTTTGTGTTTATATAACACAAATCCATAAGCAAGAGCTAAATGTTATTATAGAAGCAAGTGTGTGTGTGTTTTGGGAGGTGTTGGGGGGATGAGTCAGGAAAAGCATATATTCAGACTTACTTCAAAGACATTTTTGAAGGCTGACCACTTCCAAATAAACAATGAGAAGAATTTGACTGATCAAAGAGAAAAGTTTGTAAACTACCTCTGCCATTGATGCAGCTTGGGTATTTGTTTTACTTACTAAAAGTCTGTATCCTGTCAAAGTCGTGTTTAAGATATTTGAAGTTTGAACAGGCATGGGTAATTATGGGATACAACTTTTTAGTAAAAGGGAAACCATAAATATAATATTCACATGAGGAAGAGAAAACTACATCTGTCCTACACATCAGAAAACCTGATGGTTATGGTGATGATGAGGACAATGATTATGGTGGTGGTGGTGATGATGGTGGTGGTGGTGGTGATGATGATGATGATGATGACGACAATGATGATGATGATCGTGGTGGTGGTGATGGTGATGGTGATGATGATGATGGTGGTGATAGTGGTGGTGGTGATGGTGGCGGTAATGATTATGATGGTGGTGGTAATGATGATGATGGTGCTGGTGATAGTTATACTGCTGCTTCTGCTGGTGGTGGCTGTGGTGGTGGAATATTTGTTAGTGGGAGTGATCCTTCAACTTTTATCTCAGCTTTCTCCCAATTGGTTCCCCTGAAGTGAACAATGAGGTTTCCTGAGGTTTCATATTATCTAGAAGCAAAAACACAGATAATGAGTTGCTTATGTTTTGAAAGAGTAGAAGAAAATGAACCAAAGTGAGAGACCATGTATCTTATCAGAATTAATATTTTTAGTCCATACTGACCCTGGGACCAGAGCCTTAATTTCCAGACATGGCATTCCAGCCATATAAGCTCACTGGGACATTCAGTGGTGTATTTATGCTTTGTTTTTCTCTGGTAAAGATTACAAAAATGTTCATTTTGAAGTGCTGCTGTGGGTTTCTCATGAAATACATTTTTTATCGGCACTAGGATTAATACAAACCTTCCAGAAGTTAAAAAGATAAAAGACTAGACAGCATGGTATTACAGAATTAAAATCTGGGGAATTTGGTTCATATCCCTGCCCTCCCACTCTCATGCTATGTAAAGTTAGACAAGTTAATCTCTCCAAGCCTTTATAAACCATTTTTACTCATAACATTTATGACACTAAATGTGGGTTTTCCACACCAAGCAACTTTCCCACTCTCTGGATGCCAACTGAGTGTCCTACAATTCAATTCAAGTCTGAATTGAATTAGCATCACACCCCACAGGTTAAGGGCTCAGTCCTGCAAAACTACCCCCACTTCAGGCACCAAGTGCAAGTCCTGGGGTTCCCATACTTCTGACCAACTGGCTATAAATTGGGCATTCCCATGATCCTCTCCTTGGGTTTGGTAATTTGCTCAAACAGCTCACAGAACTCAGGAAGGCACTTTACTTACAATTGCTCCCTTATTATAAAGAACACAACTCAGGAACAGCCAAATGGAAGAGATGCACAGGGCAAGGTATGTGGGAAGGAACCTGGAGCTTCCATGCCCTCTCCAGGTGTCCACCGTCCCAGCACCTCAATGTCTTCACCAGCTGGGAAACTCTCTCACCACCCCCCACCCACTTCTCCCTAACCCCCTCCCACCTCCCGGTAGATTTTTATGGAGGTTTCATGACGGAAGCATTATTAATTAAATCATGGCCATTGGTGATTACCTCCATCTCCAGCTCCTCCCTCTCCCCAGGAAGGCAGGGGAAGGGGATGAAAGTTCCATTTCTCTAATCATGTCTTGGTCTTTCTGGTGACCAGTCCCCATCTTAAAGCTCTCTAGGAGACCCCAGCCACCAGTCATCTCATTAGCATACAAAAAGACATTCTTGTCACTCCAGAATCCCAAGAGCTTAGAAGTGCTTGTGTCAGAAACCAGGGACTAAGACCAAATATTAGAACAAAAGGTGCTCTTATCATCCCTATCGCTCAGGAAGTTACAAGGGTTTTAGGAGCTCTGTGCCAGGAACCGAGGACAAAAGACCGAATATATATTTCTTTTTTTTTATGGGTTGTTTTTTTGTGTGTGTGAGGAAGATTGGCCCTGAGCTGACATCTGTTGCCAGTCTTCCTCTTTTTGCTTGAGGAAGATTGTGGCTGAGCTAACATCTGCACCAGTCTTCCTCTATTTTATATGTGGGACACTGCCATAGCACGGCCTGATGAGCGGTGTGTAGGTTGGCGCCCAGGATCCAAACCCGTGAACCCTGGGCCGCCAAAGTGGAGCACTCAAACTTAACCACTATACCACTGGGCAGGCCCCCAAATATATATTTCTTGGTATATACAATATCAGCCTCAGTTTCTTCACCTGTGAAATAGGATTATAATCAATACATCACATGGTAGTCAAGAGGATTCAATCTGTCACTTGTTAGTAAACACCTGGGACTGAGGGAGTGCTCCTTTGGTGGCAATTACCCTATTTTTCCCTATCCAACAAGTATACAGTAACCACTCACTTTGTGCCAGTCTCTGAGCTGGGCTCTCTACAGGATGCTGAAAAAGGTGCAGATAGGTTGCAGTCTGCCAAACACCTCAGCATAGCTGTGTGGGCCCCTTAATGGGATAATTCTTTGGCACGGTAGAAACTTAGTCTGAAGAGCGGCTGGGCATTTATTGTCTAAGTGTGTCAAGCAGCAGAGTGTCTTGAATGTCAATGATTAGCTTACTTCCACTCAGAGTTTAGAGACCCACTTCATGTATTTGTTAGAGATCAAGGCCTGTGATATGAAAAAAAGAAATTAAACATAGTTCTCCTATGTGCTAAATCTAGAAAGCCAGTCGGAGCTAATGTCTGCCGAGTCTATTAAAATGAGCTGTTGTATATACATTTGTTGAAAAATAAAATAAAAAAGAGGGGCCGGCCTGGTGGCATAGCAGTTAAGTTCGTGAGCTCCACTTCTGGTGGCCTGGGATTCTCAGGTTCGGATCCCAGGTGCGGACCAACACACTGCTTGTCAAGCCACGCCGGGGCGGCATCCCATATAAAGTAGAGGGAGATGGGCACAGATGTTAGCCCAGGGCCAGTCTTCCTCAGCAAAAAGAGGAGGACTGGCAACAGATGTTAGCTCAGGGCTAATCTTCCTCACAAAATAAAATAAAATAAAACTGAAAGAAATTTATATAGTTACAATGGCAGAAAAGTGTTATTCAAATGAGATTAAATATTTTTAAAGTGTTTATGAATGGTACGGTTCTCTACAATAATGTTTGGCAAGATTCCACCTACACATTTTATTACCTTAGTTATTTTAGCGTGGGTTGTAATTGAAGGTTTTAGGATTGTAAGAACCTAAGTTGTCCACCTGCACAAGGATGTTTGAGGAGAACAGTGAATGTGTGTGCACGTGAATGCACGTACGTTGGGAGTGATATGGAGAAGAGAAAGGGGCGGTGTGACTCCTAAAGGCTCAAAATGTTTGAAATATTGTTCTACATTTAAATGCTAGTTTTTTTCAAATTAGGTACTGACGTTGTTTCTGATGAGCAATAGCATAGCTTTCACAGTGGAAAATTTATAGAAAAGGGTTAAGGAGCTGAAGAAAACTTAAGTGTAAATTCTGTGTCCCTGACATTCCCAAACTGTGACCTTGAACTGAAATCAAGTTACTGTCCTTGCACTCCCAAGACATTAGTGCATGAGCCCGTCCTGGTTTAGTTACTCAAATGTGGCCCCCACTCCCCAGCACCCACATACACCCTCATCCCATGCCAGCTAGTCTGAGGTTTCTCAAGCTTCCATGATACCTGTTCTCAGGGGCAAGTGTTTGAGTTTGCTTATTTCCTGCTCCTAGGCCTGCAGGCTTTGCTGCTGCTGCCCCTTATAACAGTGCCGCTCTCTCGGGCCGGGCATCTGTGCCATCATAAGCATCCCTTTCTCCTGCCTCCAGCATGGACATGGTTCTCCTTACCCTCCATAATACATTTATATATAGTACATAGTCCGTCTGAGATCAGGCTTTTAGTAAGACTTGACAGAAGACTTGGTCATAACTAAGTGAAATTCACAACTGCTTCAAGAATTGTAGACTCCTAAAATTCCAGATTCAGACCCAATGTCTGCTTGCTGGTCTAGCTTCCATAGGCCTCCCTACACTTCAGAGTCCAAGCCCACTCAGTTCCCAGAAAAAAGAGAGGCAGCTTCCCTTCCCAGTCCAAAACCCAACCCCTCTCCTCTTCTGAGATGAGTGAGCATTGTCCCTTCCCTTTGCGTGAAATCCCACCCTCCTCCCAGGCAGGTAGAGTCTGACCCTCAGAGCTTGGGCACAGCAATCTCAGGGGTCATGAGAACTCTCCCAATGTCTGGCATGTTTCACCCTATGTAACCGCTCATGTGGGCAGTGACAGCTGTCCAGGCTGCACGATCCCAGCCCAGCCATTCTTTTTCTCATTCCTTCCTCCAGCCTGGAATGAGCAGTTCAGGTAAGCTTATCCTTCCTGACTAAGCTGATTCTTACTCCCAATTATTCAAAAGCAAATGTTTGGACAACAAAGTACAGGTACCTCCCATGAACAAAAAGAATATTCTGGAAAGTTTGGGGGAAAACTGCTTTCTGTCTCTTCAAACATAGGATTCTGTTATCATATCTAATCAACATTGTAAGCACCTAATAACATCTCAGCTTGAAGCATCTGCTCCTGGATTCCTTCTCCGGGTTGTAAGTTTCCCTCTGCACCAGGGGTGGTCGTTTGCTTTACAACTAACATGCTGAAATTTCCTAACAAACAGTCCCTCCTCCCACAGGGGAGGCTCCACCCCAAAAGAATGCTGGCATCCCCCAGTGTGGCACTATGTTGCACACCAAAAGATGCAGTCCAGTGTCTTATTACATAAATGTTAAGATTTTAAGTGCATTCTCCTTAAACTTTTTAACCCAATCATACAATTGCACAGCATCACCCCCACCAAGTCCTCAATCTGTTTGGCAGCCGTAGAAATAAATATTCCCCACTGGGGACAACCATATACCACCACAGGGTAGATGGTCATGCTGGGAGTTAGGCAAGATGAAGTTAAGATTTACAAAGCATTAATGTCCTTAAGGAAGATAATCCATTTGTTAATTTGCTAATGCCAGCAAGTCCATTCCCCCACCCCACCCCCAATGACAAGAGCAACAAAGGATTGCCTTTCCTTCCTTTACTGGCATAATTTTACACATGCAATTTATTGTTGGTGCAATAAATAAAGCCTATAAAAAAAACAATATAGTAGATCACTCACAAGTGTAGAGCTTCTTAATTGTTGTTTTCAGCAAACCCAGATTGACAGAGGGGATTATAATTTAACTTGTGCTGATGGCATTTGTTTTAGACAAAAGCTAGTATTGACTTTAGTAGTTATTATTCTCCCCTGCAGTTTAAATTGCTTTTTTACTAAGAGCAAAAGAGCAGTAAGACAAAAACAAATCCAACCTTATGTAAACTCAGTTCTCCAAATAGATTATTTTTGCAGATTCTGGAACCACTGAGGGAGGTGTGGTTACACAAATCTGAGGAATCCTAGAATTTCAGAGATGCGGCCACAAATATCACAACCCAGTTTCCTTAGTCAGTGCTTCCTGGGGTGCCTGTGCAGGGATGTGCCAGGGATGTTCCAAGGAAACTATAAGATAAAGCCTCACAGAGTGTCTGTTATAGGGCCTGACACGAGGCAGGCACTCAGGGAATATCTGTTGAATTAATGAATCTCCATGGTTTATCAGTTGTGCTGGATGTTAAGTAATTTAAAACATTATTTTAATATTAAAGCAAATCTACACTAAGCATGAACCTTAATGTATGCCAATTTTAAGAAACCATCTAAGAGACTGGGGATCCCAGGGATGGAATGCTGAATGTTATGAAATAATCTGACTGTATTGTAAATGTATGAAACAACCTCCATGAGGGGGTGGGGAGAACGGTGTTGATCTTAGTAACTTTGGAAATGAGTGGAGTCTGTAAGACCAAAGGCAAAGGAAACTGTATGTAAGCTTTGTGCTCTAGCTGATAAAGTTGTTTCCTACAGGGACACAGATAACAATTCAGATACTGCTCTACGTGATACTAGAAATGAACAAATGGATGACTAATGGTGGGAGTCAGATTTCTCACTCTTGGGATGAGAGTTCACAGCTAAGCAAAGGGAGAAGGCTAGAATGATACCTGTGTTAAAGAGTCACACTGGAAACATTGTATGAACTTATGTTTAGCTGAATATAGGTATAGCTGTATGTACTTTAGTTACATATACAAATATTTATAGATGTGTATATATACAAGTTAGTACACACACATATATTTTCTTGCTCTGTCAGCTGAGATGACCCAGAAGCAAGGACACCAAGCCCACCTAGAACTCAAATCTTGGTTTCTTATAGCTTTCTCCAATAAAAGGAACCAGGACTCCTTGGAGAAATGGCTGATTCTAGGACCAGAGCAGGAAACACAAGATGAGCCTGAAGTATCTTATAATGCCAGAAAGTTAAAAAGTACTAAAACAAAAAACAACCCCCCCCCCAAAATTCCACAATAATAGGGGTAGGTCAAAGGGACACGGGAACCAACTGAAAGAGCTCCTAATGGCCAAAATTGGAATAATTTGAGTAAGAAAATAAATAAAGTAGAATTGGATTATAACCTAAAGTAGAAATAAATATTCATAAGTCTATGCCTACAGAAATAAGTGATTGAATAAATAAATAAATGGGGAGAAAGAGACAAATGTCCTGTGCAGAAAAATTCCAAATGACGTCCGTACTCTGGCCTCCAGGAGGTGGAGTGTCACTGTCCACTTCTTAAGTGTGGGCTGTGCTTACTGACTTCCATCCAAAGAGGACAGTATGGAAACGGGGAAGAAAAATGACTTTGCGGAGGAGAAAACTGACAAACACTGACTTAGCCACTTATCAACAGTGATAAGTCACATTGATAGCGTGTTCTCTTAATATGGTGTGATGAGAGGTGCCCTTTACCTGTGGTCTTCCTCTTAAAAACCCATAACCCTGGTCTAACCATGAGACTAACATCAGACAAATCCCAGTTGAGGGACATTCTACAAAGTACCCAACCCTAGTCCTCAAAACTAGGAAAATCAAAGACAAGGAAAGTCTGAGTAACTGTTACAGCCAAGGGGAGTCTAAGAAAATTTGACAACTAAATGTAATGTGGTATCCTGGACAGAACCCTAGAACAGAAAAGAATTTTAGATGAAAACTAAGGAAATCTGAGTAAACTATGGCTTTAGTTAATAATAATATATAATAAATATTCGTTCATTAATTGTAACAAATGTATCATACTAATGTAAGATGCTAACAATAGGAGAAATTGGTTACAGCCTGATTGAGAACTCTCTGTACTGTTGCTGCAATTTTTCTATAAATCTAAAACTGTTCTAAATCAGAAAGTTTATTTTTTTTTAAATTCTGGATAGGTCACTGGGTAACAGGCCAAGCGTGATGAATCTTTAAAGAAATGGGTTGAAGGCAAGCTGAGTAAGGACTACCCCAGAATGGCAGTGTCCTTTGACTCTGCTCTGCTGTTAGGAGGACTTTGGTGGCAAGGTTTATGCTTTATGGAACACTACCTTAAACTTTGGACTTTACTAAGATAACTCCAAGGAAACATCAAGGATTTATAATCTTCTTGTTGTTTAAGGAGTAGAACAAAGGAGAAGACTGCAAGCCCTCTAATGATTAACCAAGATATTTACATTATCCAGGTTAAAAAAAAAAGAACTTCATTTATAATGAATTACATCAACCACTTATCAGTAAGACTTACTAAAATATTTTTTCATAATATATAAAGCTGATAAGTAAAGTTGCTTTATTTTGGCACTATTTCCTTGTTCACTTTTAAAATCCTTTGGAAGTGTATAGTGACTGTACATATTTATGCAAATAATCCACTTGACCTCATTTCAGCAATTTCCCTCGTTTTATCTTTTACTCTTTGCAAAGCTAATATCTCAGGTAATTCTTGAGGATGAAAAATCTCATCTGTTTAGTCTATATCTAATACTTGAAAGCCTTTTAAAATGTATTGCACTTATTTTTCATTATGTAAGGCCCATAGTACCTGTTAATTATAACTTGTGTTTTAATATGAAATAAAGCATACTCAGTTATTAATAAAATGACTCATCAAATTAAATACATGTTCTATTTTGTCTAACACCTTTATAAACATTATAAGTGAACTTATGCCTTTCCCTTTCTCCCTTCCTTCCCTCTTCCTTCCTTCTTTCCTTTCTCCCTGCCTTATTTTCTTCCTTCCAAAATGCTTATTGTGCATCTATTCTGGCCAGGATTGAGGAAACTCGATATAAATAACATTTGGTTGATATCGAGGAGCTCACAGTCTAGTAGGAGAAGCAGATGAATGGGCAGATAATTAAGCCTCATTATGATAAATATTAAGCTGGAGACGGGCAAAGCATGCTTACAGTGAGAACACAGGACAGAATGCTGTGACTCAGACGGGAGGAGTCCTCTCTATGTGACCCCCTCCCTCACCCTCACTTGGCTCTCACTTTCAGGAGATTGCTTCCTCTCTCCTGAGGTACATCTGAAATCTGATGATTCCAATCAACTGACAAATGCATCAGATGTAATAGAATCAGCCAAGCCTTCCTTCTTATCTTTCTTATATCCCAACTTCCCTTTGTAATACCTCCTAGAAGTAAAAAGCAGGGTGTGTGTGATAAATCCTGGAAGGAGCAGTGAAATTCTCTTTGTCCTCAGCCCTGTCCATGTTAAACACATAAAACAGAAGGGGTTTAGAAAAGTGATCAGATTTAATTGCTTCATGTATCGTTTAGCCAAATATTTGAGTGGAAAGTCAGATTTCTTTAAGGGTTTAGAAAGTTAGTGAAATAATTTTTTAAATATTTCTTTAAAACTTTCTTCTCTGATAACATTGTTTTTAAGTAGTGGGTGATTAGGGATGCCTGGTTTTTACAATTCAAAGTGATAAAAAGCCATCAAGCCACAATCTGATAGTGCTGGTCTCAATGACTGTCTTGGAAAAAGAATGTCCCCATTGTAATGCTACATGGGGCAAAGTGGAAGCCTGTCAGAAGGGTCTTAGTGTCATGCTTTTGCTCTAAAATGTGCTGCATATCACGGACTCATGTCATATTACTGGGTGAGGCAGTGTCCATGTCGTTACACAAAACCATGTTATGTAGGTTAGGTAAGGGCCACCAGCAAATATTGACACTGACATCTGAGCTCTGAAACAATTGATCAGCTCTGTCTTTCAGCCATCAAACTCCGCAGTAGTTTTTGTTCAGGGAGTGTTTTATAAAAAGTCTTATTTATTATTTAATTCAGGAAAGAGATATTTCTAAATCTGTGAACAATAGAGGAAAAAATTACATATGTGTAAATTATATACGCCTCACTGTGCTTTATCACATGTTTAAATCAGATCCTGCAGCGACTTTGCTAACACTGAATTTTAATGGAAGATGTTTATGCAACCACCCAACTGACATCTGAACTCTTCTTTCAGGAGATTTCTGAAAAGATAGAAGCTGTTCCTTACACAATGCGCCTAGTATACTACCTGGCTTGAATAAACTGTGGTTGTGAGTCTGCATGGAGTTTTGGTTTGTCAACAACAGTTTCGCTAAATAAGGAAAGTCCCGAAGGCAGTTCTTTGATTAAAACGGCACCCCTGGCAGATCATGCCTCTAATCTAGTCCAGATAAAGAGAGTTCTGTGGTGTAGCTATAACTGGCACCACCCAGGGTGAGCCTATCCTGCCAGGTGTGTGGAGGAAAAAGCTGATGGTGTGTTTCCTACCATAGGGCACTGTTACTAGAGGAAGAAACAGAGAGAACTTAGGGCTTAAAAACGGGCAGAGGTGAGAGGCACTTCCTCAATTACAGGGATGGCTTTATTCACCTCCTTCTGGCAGCCTCGGTGGTGTGGCAGTGGGCAGTAGGGTGAGGCAGGAATTCAATCAAGAGGAAGGTTATCCAGAACCCATGACCCAGTGCCTGCCAGGGACTCCCAAGCATTTGCACCCTTCTGGCAGAACTCCTCCCTCCCCTTCCTTGTTGTCCCCCTCACTTTCTTGGGAATAACCATTACTCATTCTTTAAGATTCTAATCAGACACCACCTCTGCCAGGAAATATCCCTTGTGCCAGGATAACTAGTTATCCCCATCCCCACGTTTCTATCACATCTTGTAGCAGGCACCATCCTCGGGGTGGAGGGGCACCCCCTGAATCTTCCTTATGGTGTCATTACTCTAGCAGTGCGTGACAATCCCAGTCACTGCTTGAACATTTGTCCAGGAAACAAATGTAAAGAGAAGTGAGAATGGTGATAATGAGGGGTGACGGCAAATTGTTGGGGAAGAGAATGACATGCAAGGCCAAATGAAACCTACTCTGAAATCCTCCATGTGGATTTCAGCACAAGAGGAAAAAGGCCAAGGCAGATGTAGTCAGTTTCAGATTGGAAGAGAAGAGGAACATGGTGAAGACAGGGCCAACACTGTCTCTTGGAAGCAATAGAGGAATTATAACAAAATAAATCTCAACAGGGAGAAGATTGGTGTGCCTGAAATTTGTACGTGTGTGTGCATGTGCACACGTGCGTGGGTACATGTCTATGCATACAGCACGTACATGGTTTTGTAAACGTGTGTCCCAGCCACCCAAGATGTGTTCTCTTTTGCTTTTCAGAGAAATTTTCTTGGCATACCACGACTGGCACTAATTTAGAAGAGAGAATCCCAGCAGAATCACTTACCTCGTCACTCCCAAACCCAGATAATGTTCCAAGTTTTAAAGTAATTATTTCTGTCCTCCTCTCAAAGGTGGTTAGGCCAAATGACTAATTCCCAAACTAATCAAAAATGAGATCCTTGAGAAGTCTCTTCCTCACGATATCGGCACTTTTAATAGATTCAGAAGGATCTTACTCAAGAAGATATAAGGATGACTAACTCTGCTCAGATGTGATAAACTGGATCAGAGACCTAGCAAGATTGTCTGATGCCTCTAAAATCCTTTCAATCTAGTAGAAGACGACCAGCTTCAAGACAGATATGGAAGAATGTGATTCCTGATTAAAAAGAACATTATCTAGTCAAATTACTTGTGAAGTATTACTGTCATATTTTTCCATATCATAGTTCAGAAGTCAGCAAAGTTTTCCTAAAATGGGCTAGATGGTAAATATTTTCATCTTTGCAGGCCATACTGTCTCTGTCACAGCTACTCAACTCCGCTACTGGAGTGTGAAAGTAGACATAGAAAATATGTAAACAAATGGGCACGTTTTCATGCCCTTGACTGTGTTTCAATTCAAAGTTATTTACAAAAACAAAGCAGAGGGTTTGCTGATCCCTATTATAGTTGATAACTAGCAAAAGTATAAGAAAAGGTTTATAACTCTTTGGGTTTTCAAATGCTTGCTGTGAATTTTTTTAGGTTGCAATAACGTATAGTGGGTAAAAGATTTTGTTCTGGATCAGACCTAGGTTTGAATTTTTGCTCTGCCCCTAACTACCTGTGTGACATTAGGCATGTTACTTCACCTTCTAAGGCTTGACTTCCCTGTCAATAATACAGGTTAACAATGGTACTTATTTTATCTGGTTGTTGTGAGGATTAAATAAAATAATACATGCCAAGCACAGAGCACAACTGCTCAATAATGTTATCCACCCCATGCATTTACATTGTTCTAGAAAATACCACAACCATCACCCAGAAAGCCAGGAGCTGCCTCACCTGCCTGTCAACTATGAGTGAATTTGCAGTCTACAGGGTGGTCCCAACCACTGTAAAATTCAGCTCCCTAGAACTTCCATCCCCTGACTGTCTTCTTCAGGGTCTCATAAGCTTCAGGAGATAGATTCAATGACACCTTGGTTACCTAATGATCACTTTTAAGGATAAAAATTTAGGTAACTGGCTTTAAGTAGGTCTGCATAGGAAAAGAATCTGAGACCTTTTTACATGTTTTAAAACCAATTTAATATCATCATTTAATTGCACTTGCTCACAGTTCAATGTTCTTCTCCTGGGAACAGTACTTTTACATCTTTGATTTTTCCAGCGATTATCACAGTGCCCTAGCATACACCAAGCACTTAATAACTATCTTTTTGTTTTTTGTGAGGAACATCCGTTGCTAATCCTCCTCTTTTTGCTAAGGAAGACTGGCTCTGGGCTAACATCGTGCCCATCTTCCTCTACTTTATATGGGACGCCGCCACGGCATGGCTGACAAGCAGTGCGTTGGCGGTGCCCGGGATCCGAACCCGTGAACCCCGGGCTGCCAAGCGCAAACTAAACCGCTGCGCCACTGGGCCGGCCCCAATAAATATCTTTGGAAGGAATATTGGTAACTGGGTTGAATGAGTTGAGGAACCAATAGAAGATAGTAGAACCTGCCTGTGACTCTTAGGGTGTTTCCTTGGGACCATGATTTCCTACCCTTATATCCAGACCCTTCCAGGGATGGGACAATTCTCAAAGCAAAGAATCACTTTCTCTAGCTTCTTCTCAGGGATGGATAAAAACCAATGTAGATCTCATTCTATACACTCAGCTGGACAAGAAATGTAACTAGGTTTTTCTATAACCCAAGTAAAATTTTGTTCCAGGCTTACTCAGTGGTAGAGACTTTAACCCATGAGTTCCAGTCCCCTTTCTTGCCCCATCAGTGTGTCTAAGGCATTGTGGGGTCTGAGGTTCATCTGGTCCTTGGACATTGTCCGTCCAACTGGCATCCCTGAGAGGCCCATTGTGCTGACTGGCCCTGGTCATCGCACACGAGTCCATGTGTGCTGTCCCTCATAGCTATCTAGGAGGTTTCTTCAGAAGCAGCAGTCTTTCTGCTTTGTCCCTGCTCCTTCCAGACACCCAGAATGGATTTTGTCCTCTGTGTTCTGCTGTCTTCCTTTCCCGGGGGCAGTAAGCAAGAATGTCCTAGGTGATTTGTGGAGGAAAGACAAAGGTACACAGAAGAGTGGTGGAAATGAACACACTGACAAAACTAGTTAATATTTCATAATTATTCTGCCACATAGATCACTCAAGGTAAGACGACTTGGACAAGGGGGATGTCTACCTGTGTGCAAATAGTCTGCAGTGCTCCCAGGTACAGGATTGGGCCAAACGGTAGAAGACATTGGGAGATAGATTGAACTTGCTATAAAAGACAAACAAAACTTGAAGCAATTAGAGCTATCCAAAAATAAAAACAGCTGCTTCAGCGGCCAGTGGGTTCCTGGGCAGAAAATATTCAGCTCAGGCTTAATGCTTGTTTAGGCAGATGCGAGAGAAGAGATTTATGGCTTGGGGGAGGGGTGGAACAAATTGTCTTTAATATTTTCTCAAATGTGGAAGTTCTGTGATTGTATAGGAAGTTGTGTGTGTGTGTGTTTTCAGTTTGATATTGCGGTGACAAGTCCCCCAAGATCTGAGCTGTTGCCTTGCTGTGCGACCTCAGGTGAGGTTCTTCACCTCCCTGGCCTGTTCCTTCACCTACAAAATTGGGATAATAATGCTTACCTTGTGTGTTTGTTGGGAGGATTAAATTAAGTGAAACACTTTGCAGGGTAATAGAAGCATTGTAAGTACCCAATAACAAGTAGAGAAATCTTGATAGAATTGCTTAGCTAGATATAACTGTTCAATCCTCCCAAAACTTTTTAATCCTCGCATTTTCAGCGTTTCTAGAAGCAGTACATTTCCTTGACATGTGGGCCAATTCCTAGGGACGTGCCACCAGGACTCAGATATTAATTATACTGATAATTGCAGCTGGGTTTCCAGGGCCCTTGCTCCTTCACGTTTCCATAAGGGAGGTAGAATTGCCACCCAGATAAGGAGACTGAGCACACAGCTGATAGCTGGCAGAGCCTTAATCTGAAATCGGATAATTGGCTCCAGAGCCTCGGTCATTAACCACTGCACTCCATCTGCCACTGACTTGCTGTAGGAATTAGTCAAGGTTCTCCAGAGAAACAGAACCAACAGGATATGTGTCTACATATGTGTATGTGTATAGGTGTGTATGTGCACGTGTATATGGATAGAGATTGGTTTTAAAGAATTGGCTCATGTAATTGTGGAGGCTTGATAAATCCAAAATCAGCAGGGTGGGCTGTCAGGCTGGAGACCCAGGGAAGAGTTGCAGTTCAACTTCAAAGGCAGTCGCCTGGCAGAATTCCCTCTTCTTCTGGAGGTCAAGTCTTTGTTATACTCAACCCTTCAACTGACTGGATGAAGCCTACTCACATCATGGGGCATAATCTACTTTACTCAAAGTCCACCCACTTAAATGTTAATCTCATCCAAAAAACACTTTGGCAGAAACAGCCAGAATAACGTTTGACCAAATATCTGGGCATCCTACGGCCCAGCCAAGTTGACACATAAAATTAACCATCACTCTGTGGTTCTCCACAAAAACCCACCCCAGTTCCTCCTAGTTTGCCACGTCCTGACAATCAGGTAATATCAAGTGAGTTGATTCTGGAAACAACCCTTGAGATTCTAAGATAAAAGGTACTATATAATTACCCAGGTTTTCTACCTCCTTCTTCTCCAGTCCCTACCCTCTTTTCTCTCCTTCTTCTTTTTCTCCCCTTTTTCTGAGAAAAAAAGGAGGTTGGAGAGAGAGAGAAGTTTCAACAGCAGTAGTTTTGCAATATGATACCACAGCATGTTGCAACAGTATTATGCCTGAGGCAAACGTATCTAAAAGACAAATTCCACTTTAAGTGCATACACTATATAATAAATCAGCACTTATGTATCGTAGAACTTTGATGTCTTTATATGTACTTTTCTTCTTATTTCTCAGGTAGGTAATTTTCAAAATGTAATAGAGTTTGAAGAATTAAAGGTTGACCCTCAATTTCCTACGGGTAAAATTGAAAACCCATTCACATATGATTATTTACATCATAGCCTTATTGCAAAAGGCTGGATCTCAGGCAGTCACAGCCGCTACCTTCTGAGTCCCTTCAGCCAGCAGTACATTTACTTGTTTAGATGTGGATTAAGAAGTGGTGTTTGGTTCTTCATGTGGAAAGTCACAGGTCCGGATTGACAAGTGCAGAAAGAAGGCTACCTCCTGGGACATCTATGACAAGTTCCCATGACCAGCCTGCCCTGGTTATGATCATATTTCATAACAAATCCTTCAGCTTAAAAGGTAGAAGATAATTCCTTAATATCAAATCAAACTCAAAGTACAATTGCTAATTGTTACATGAGTAAGTTATGGTAAGTTGCTAAAAACCAAGGTTGACTTAACTTGCAAAAAGACCCTTTCAAAATGAATTTTTATTCAAAATCTCCAAAACTGAGAAACAAAATCAAATGTTCATCAGCTGATGAATGGGTAAATAAATTGTGATATATCCATGTAATGGAATACTACTTAGCAATAAAAAAGAACAAATTACTGCTACATGAAACAACATGCATAAATTTCAAAAGCATTACGCTAAGTGAAAGAAGCCAGACTCAAAATTCTACATACCATATGATTCTACTACTATGATTTTCTGGAAAAGGCAAAACTCAAGGGACAGAAATCAGATTAGCGATTGCCAGGGGCTAGAAATGACAGGAAGGGATTGACCACAAAGGGGCATGAGGGAACTTTTTGGGGTGATGGAAATATTTTATATCTTGATTGTGACAGTGGTTACATGACTATATATATTTGTCAAAATTCATAGAACTGCAACACCTAGAAAGGACAAATTTACTGTATATAAATTATGCCTCAACAAACATGACTTCTAAACAAAAGATGTATGAAAATGCAAATGTGTGGAGAGAAAGACAACGGTTCCTGGAAAATGGTTTCAGAGGAAAAAGCATGGCAGTTATGAAAGCCTTACTAAACCCTTCATGCTCTGCCAGGGCTCAGTTCAGCAGTGAAGTAAGAACACTGAGCAAGAGGTTTGGAAGGGAGGAGGAAGGGAAGCAGCAGAGTGCAAACTCTGTTCCCCTTCTAGTTCTAAGCACTTCCGCTGAGATTCGCCATGGCTTTGGTTTATTCACCAAACACTTTCACTATCTATCAGAAGGTTCAAAACATACAAGTCAATGTAAACCTTCTTGATGCATGAAGATGCTCCAGGGATGACTCTCCAAGAAGGGGAACCTCATTCCCACTATTTAGCTGGTATACTTTCTTCAAGAGAACACTGAATGGATTCCAACCAAGCTATTCTGGTTTCCCTCTTTTTCTTTCTGGACTGCTTCTCAGGAGGGTATACCAGGGAAACAAAAAAAAAGACAAGTTTTTCATTTGCCTTGAAGAGCTGAAAAAAAAAAGAAAGGGGGAGGTTGCCAGAATAAGCTAGCAAAGGAGTTTCAAGGACAGTGACGTGCCATTAAAAGTGTCAGCCAAAGTTGCATTTGGATTCAAAGGCAGGGACTGTTAGCAGAAACAGTACGATTAAATCCTAATTGTCATAAGAAGATGAGAGGAGGTGAAATAGGAGGCTTGACAGGGTCTGAAGAGGGACTTGAAGGAAAGATAAGAGCATCTAGTTCTTTATAGATGGAAGGGAACACTTCACATTCCATCCATGGTGACTAGAGCAAAACAACTACCCCCAGAATATAATTTAAAGATCTCCTGTCCTAGTGCCAAGCATGCCCCTCATTTGTTGGGGTTTTATGTCTGTTTTCTTCTCTGCAAAATAGGGTCATTAATCCCTGCCCTGCATTCTCCCCGTGGGGGAATGTGCTGAAGCCATTTGTGCAGCCTGTCATCCTGCTGACTTGCACTGGGACCGCAGGCCGTACGCTGCTTTGAGGTCCTCAGAAAAATACAACACATCATTATCACCGAGGTTGCTTATCACCTCGGTCTGCATGTTGTGTAAGCTGCAGATCCCTGCCTCTTCCAAGCTGTGTGCTCTTTTCTGCCCATAGTCAAGACCGTTCATTGTGCTCACCTGGGTGAATCAGGCAGTGAGCATTTAAGGACCGTGCTAGGCACTGAAGGAGAGATAGAAAGATGATCAGAACAAACTATAGAGAATAACCTTTTACAAAGAATTCAGTTGGAGTCAAAGAGAGTGCTACTTTTATCAGTAATTCTAGCTTCCAAGGAACAATCTGCTTGTCCTACCTCTCCCTCCTATGGTCTTCCCCATAACTTGACTCTTCAGTGATGTCCCTTGACTCCCACCAGCTCCCTTCAGAGTAGAGAGATATAAAGTAAACAAAGAATACATATTCTTCATAATGGTTAAAACTTACTTTTTATATTCACATTGTGCTAGGTGCTTTCCATGTATTACTTCATTCACCATTAAAAATAGCCCTAGGAGGAAGATACTGTTAGCACTCCCATTTGTCAGATAAGGATGCAGAGACCTAGAGAAGTTAATGAACTTGCTGAAGGGCACCAGCTATTTAGAGAGCAGAGCGGATATCCAAACCCATGCCAGTGCATTGTCAAAGCCACAGCTCCTACCCGCTAAGCAGACTGCTCCATCCTTGTAAAACCAAGCCATTTCTTTCAAAGGAATGGGCATCTCTAAACATTACCTTTTATCTTTCAAAAATATGCAGGATATATGATTAGGGGCTGGCCATGGGATTCTGTGCAAAGGGCTGTGGCATCAGACAGGCCCAAGTTCAACTACAAGCTCAACAAGGTAATGGTGTGTGAACTTCAGTGAGTTGCTTGCTCTCCCCAACTCTATCAACTGTAAAGTTGGAATAATGCTTATCTCGTAGAATTATTTTACAGATTAAATGTGATATATGTATGAAAGTAACTCAATAAATGGTACTTTTTCTTCAAAGAATAATTCCCAAAAAGTCTAATTATTTGCTACTCCTAGTCATTGTACCTTGACATAAAAAGAAAGCTGGGGGGGCCGCCCGGTGGCGCAGCGGTTTAGTCCGCGCTTGGCAGCCCGGGGTTCGCGAGTTCGGATCCCGGGCGCCCGCCGACACACTGCCTGTCAGCCATGCCGTGGCAGCGTCCCATATAAAGTGGAGGAAGATGGGCACGATGTTAGCCCAGGGCCAGTCTTCCTCAGCAAAAAGGGGAGGATTGGCGACGGATGTTAGCTCAGGGCTGGTCTTCCCCACAAAAAAAAAAAAAAAAAGAAAGCTGGACACATTTAAAGAAACCCATTGGTATTTTTCAAGCTTTTAAAGGTTTTAGAATGCTTGAAATCCTGATATATGCATGGAGTTGTGTACTGGATGTGAAGGAGGGAACAAAATTAGTATTACCTTCTGAACGACCACCATGTTTTCAAGAAAGACCTACTAGAACGAAGACATCAAGACTGATATTGGACAAACCTTCCCTCTGCTCATATACCCTCCTCCAAATCCTGCCCTTGCATAAAGTCTTGATTCATCTGTACATCTGAAGCTAGAATCTTATTTGTTTACAGGTGCTACATCTCATGAAAGACATAAATGAATTGGAAACCATCATAGATTCATAGAAACTTGGAGATAGGATGATTGGTGTCTATCATTAGGGAGCACCTACTGTTTAGTTCCATGCAATGCAGGAATCTCTTCCATAATATCTTGATTAATTATCTGAACTCTAGTCCTTACATCTTACTAGTATTGGGAGCATGTTCACCACGTTACAATGCAACTCTTTCAATTTTTACACTTACTGAGCCTCTCTATAATTTAACCTCACTAGTCCTAACTTTCATATAAACAATATCCTGCTTCCACATTACCTCCCAATGTGTGTAGATGAAAATACAATGCTGCTGCTCCCTCTCTGCATCAAATCCTTTTTCCTGGGTGATACACCTTCTAGCCTCTTTCTTTCAATATTGTCCAGACTCCTGGCTCTGCTAAGCCTTCAGCTGTGCCCAGGATCCTGTCACCCAACATTGCAATGAGGCTAAGATTATATTGACTTTTCCTGGTAACCCATCACCTTGTTGTTGGCTTGACACTGAGCTTGTAATGATAGAAATTGCATAAGGAAGAGATGAGGTCCCTGGCTCAGAAAAGCGGTGATGAGAACCAGGTGTGTGTGGTGGGTTTGACCAGGGCAGAGAACCCAGACCCTATCAGCGCCCTGAATGTCAGTCATGCTGTCTGTCTGTGGCAGGACAAGTCTGTGAGACTGATACAGTATACAAATCCAGAGGGCCAGTGAACTAATTTAGAATGAGTAATAACTGCTTCAGGCTCCAGAAATGGCTCAGATTCAACACAATTTATTTCTCCTTCTTTTAAACAAAGCTATCATGGAATTCTTAGTGAAAGACTCCATGAACTCTGTAGATGCTCTGTATACTGCATGGTCATCATCAACAATCTTGATAATCCACTGGATTCCTTTCCTGCTTCATCATATTGAAACAACCAGTTTCCAAAGTTATCACAAGTGTCCTTGTATGCATAGACAGCAACAAAAGTGATCCAGGTGGGGAATAAATTTGGCAAGAGGACAGGCTTAGACTAAATGTTTTCTTGACAGAGATCAACTGGGAAACCATCAAAGACTAAAACCCGGCATATGGGTCCTCTTGTATGCAAGGCTCACTCTACATGTTAAGAGGGATACAAAACAAGTGTAAATCAGGGTTTCTGACCTTTGGGCTCTTACTGTCCAGGCAAGAGTAAGAAAGAAATCTGCAAAATAGTTAAGAGCAATGAAAGGAGGCATGGAAGTAACATGAAAGGGAACCAATAAAAGTGATATAGGAGTTCAGAGTTGATGGGACTAAGAGGAAAGGGCATGGTCGGGGGAGTGGGGGAAATGACCTGAAAATGGGCTTTGAAGGATGAATAGAATTTAGATTGGAGGGGGTGTTGAGAAAAGAGCTTTATAGGTAGAACTGATTGAAATAGAAAATACAGAAGAAAAAACTCATTGGTAGGGTAAATGCATTCTGTCAATGATGACAGATTTAAGGAGGCGTGTCTAGGACCAACTTGTGTACTGAAGCTTAGGAGAAGATCAAGAGATTTAAGGAAAACCTGCAGAAGTGTGAGAGAATATGAACTGCTTCCCTGGAGCCCAAAGAGGAAGTAGAATTATCCTTTGGAGGCAGAAAATGACAGCACTTTGAGCAAGTAAAATAAAGCATTACTTTGCAAAATAGTTGGAAACCTTATAGAACTTGTTCATCTTAAAAGATACAGACTAAATATATATTTTCAAATGTGCATATAAACTCATAGTTTATCCTCACTCAAAGGGTTATTAAGAGAAACTAGGGATGTGTCTGTATCCTGAACTGGTGTTAGCATCACAAAGGGCAATAATATCTTTTCTTTTCTAAAGTGAATGAGGTTACCCTCCAATAACAAGACCCACCCAGCCAGTCTTGAGTTATATCTTAGACTGGGGATTCTGTGACACACAGATGACATTTCTGATGTTCTCTAATGGCTTAGTCTTCAAAATAGGGGGACTTTCTCCTTAAAAAGTGTCCAGTTTTCTTTGAAATACTTTGTGTGTCTGGCCTTATTTTCGCTCTCAATCATCTTGTAAATCCACTGCACTTTCTAGTTTGTACATTTCTAGATATCCTCTGACACCTGAAAAGTCTTAAATAATGGAATTCAAGGTAAGTGTTGAGAAGATCCTACTGTTTTACTGTAACTTTGGTTAAAAAGAAGTGTACTATTAATATGCTGTTTTTACAGATGATTCATTTTTGTATGTAGTATCACATCAGAGTATCTCAATTTTAGCTACTAGCTTTCTCTTTCTATACCACAGAAAGCCCAGCAGCTGTTGCTATGTATTACTAATAACAAGTTTCAATGTCATTCCTGAGTTTCTACTCCACAAAAAAAGCAGATGCTACTGTTTGGTTTTTTTTTTTTTTTTTTTGGTGAGGAAGATCAGCCCTGAGCTAACATCTGTTGCCAATCCTCTTCTTTTTGCTTGAGGAAGATTGTCCCTGAACTAACATTCATGCCCATCTTCCTCTCTTTTGTATATGGGACACCACCACAGTACAGCTTGATGAATGGTGTGTAGGTCCACACCTGGGATCTGAACCCGTGAACCCTGGGCCACTAGAGCGGAGCGTACAAACTAAACCACTACACCACCAGGCCGGCCCCCAGAATCTACTTTTTTAAAATATTTGTTTCATAAAATGAGGGTTTTTTTGGTCAGGAGGGGACATGTATTTCTTACCAACATTTTATTTTAAAAATATTTAAATTCTATTAGAACTGCAAAGCACAATTTTTATCATGATTTCTTTCTTCTAAGAGAGAAATAGAAATAATCCCCTTGGGGCCTTTGATACGATGTTTAGCTGGCAATGCATGAACATTTTTTACAAAAGTGTACACAGAAAAATTGTGTGTATGTGGCAGAGGAGGGCAGTGAAGCAGATACTGGCATGAAGAATAGTGTCTTCGGTTGCCGTGGCTTAGGGAAAAAGGAAATGCCAAAAAAGCCTTCAGGAAAGGCTTATTTGCCTTATATCTGGAGCAGCCAAAAGAAGGTGTGATGCAAGTAATAAAAGGACAAGACATTGACCAGACTCAAGATGCTAACGTCAGCCTGATGGTTTAACTTGCTGTCCACCCAGGGTACAAAGTAAATTGTTTCTTTGCTGTGTGTATCTCTGATTTCTTACCTACGGGCTCAAAACAATAGCGTGAAAGTGGTTAAGGGGATGGAGCTCAGCAGAAACCTCCAGCTTGGCTGCCTTTGGAGCTGCGAGGACATGGGAGCTAATGACTCAGAACGATTTTGATCTCTCACAGGAATTCATGTCTCCACAGCTTGCCCTGCGTTTGGCACAGATAATCAAGCATTGGCTGCAGGAACCATTATGATAATAGGGTGGAGAAATCCCACGTCTCTCCCAGCGATTGCCCTTACAGTGGAATGGAGACAGAACGCTCAATTGGTGATCACTCTGATGTGGATTTTAATGGTTCTATAAATGATTAAATTGGACATATTCCAAGGCCGAAAAGTCATAAATAGAAGTTAAGATTCTTTTCTTTTCTTGTCTCCTTTCTCTCTCTCACTCTTTCCTTCCTTCCTTGTTGACCTTAACTTTCTTTTTTTTCTTTCTTTCTTTTTTATTTTTCTTTTTACTAATGAGGAAGCACCATAGGGATTTTTCATAATATTGAACTTTAAACCTAGAAGGAATCTTAGTTATTTTCTCAAATCTTCCATTTGTGGTGTAGTCAAGAGACCTGGAATAAAAAACCCTAGATTTTAGTTTATGTTCCACCACCTACTAGGTGTATATTCTGGGTAAATATACAATCTTTTTGAACCCAATTTTCTCATCTGTGAACTAGGACTGCTAGCCAGCAACAGGATTCAGCTCTCCTGACTCTCAGCCCAGTGCTCCTTGTATTTGTCCCAGGATCCTATTGGCGCTTTCCTATTTGCCTCCATAATCTTCCTCCAGGTAGCTTCCTGCCCCCTAACCCCCTTCCTTCTATTGTCTGTGTCCCCTATGATGCCAGAGGATAACAACTCACATGCCAGAAAAAGTACTGGAATTTAGTTCTTCCAAGTTCACACCAATAAATATCCTGATCCTCCAAGAGTATGAAATTAAATCACAACAGGATAGATACCCTTTCCCATATCCTGCATCTGTCTCATGTCCCACCCTCCAAATGGTCAGCCCTTAACCTTGCAACCTCAGCAACAATGTCCATGCACAGGGAAGACCTCCTTGACACCCTTGACGATGGAGTTCTCCTGCTCTATGACCTTGTAGAGCATTGTCCCTTCAGAGCACCTATCACAATTTGCCATCAAAAATGCATGGTCCTGTTGGGCTGTGTCATTGCCCCCCACTATACTGTCTGACTCAGAAAGTCAGGAAGCATATCTGTTTGGCAGGGCCCTGCTTAGAGCCTGGCACAGCATGTGTGCTCAATAAAAAAGTGCTGAATGAGTGAATGAATGGATGAATGGATTTAACTCTCTGATGAATGGTTTAAAAATGCACACCATTTATGAGAGCACAGTATATGCCAGCTGCTATAGACTGATTGTTTGGGTCCCCCCCAAATTCATATACTGAAACCTAACCCACAAGGTGATGGTGTTAGGAGGTGGGGTCTTTGGAAGGGGATTAGGTCACGAGAGTGGAGTCCTCATGAATGGGATTAGTACTTTTATAAAAAAGACCCCAAGAGTGACGTCAGCATCATGACAGAGTGAGATTCCCTCTTTGAATCTCTGCCCCCTATGACACAACGAAAACATCATTCACATCCCAACAGAGCTCAATCAAACACTACGAAGGACTTCTAAGAAAACCCTGCTGCCCTACATCAGACAGTGGAGGCGCAGGAAGCCCAAAAGGACGGGAGGAGAGGTAAGAAGTTGTACTCCCCCTCCCCAGTCGATCAGCAAAGACAGCGCGGTTCGCAGACAGAGGGGGGAGGGGCAGCCCATAGTGGGGAAAACTATCGCCATCCAGGTGCTCTCACAGACTGTCGTGAGATCCCCACTGGGAAGCGATGACGGACTGTTTAGGGGGTTTAGCAAACACTCTAAGAGAGCCAGAAAGGAAACCCCTGGGTCAAGCAGGAGAAAGAGAGGACCCCTCCCCCCACACACCTGGCGTTTCAGCATAATCCCTCCGGGGGCTGCAGCCGCCTCAGAGCAAACCGCTCGCGATCTCCATCCAGTGGCAGCAGGGGGAAACTGCAGGACCAACTTTATCATGAGGGGAGAAAATAAGGCTGTCCCCGTCGGATCCTTGCAACAATTTGTCAGTGCCACAGACCAAAAGGAAAATGACAAACACCCAGAAACCAACCCTGAAGGCACAGAATTTGATAACCTGAATGAGAGAGAATTCAAAATAGCTATCATAAACAAACTCAATGAAATACACAACACACAGAAACAAATCAACGAATTCAGGGATTTTGTCACAAAAGAGATTGAAACCATAAAGAAAAACCAATCAGAATTATTGGAGGTGAAAAACAAAATCAACGAGATAGTGGAAAAAATGGAGTCTTTAAAGAGTAGAACTGACAATATGGAGGAACGAATTAGCACTATTGAGGATAGCCACGCAGAAATGCTCCAGATAGAGGAGGAGAGAGAGGTAAGACTAAAAAGAAATGAAGAAATTCTTCGAGAAATATCAGACTCAATGAGGAAAAGCAACATAAGGATAATAGGTATTCCAGAAGGAGAAGAAAGAGAAAAAGGAGCAGAGAGTTTGTTCAAAGAAATAATAGCTGAGAACTTCCCCAACCTAGGGAACGAGAGGGAAATAACAGTGAATGAAATCAATAGATCACCTAAATATATAAACAGGAATAAAAAATCATCTTGCCACATAGTAGCAAACTTGAAAAATACCCGTGACAAGGAAATAATATTGAAGGCAGCTAAACAAAAAAACAAAATAACATACAAAGGAAACCCCATCAGGCTCTCAGCTGATTTCTCAACAGAAACTCTACAGGCTAGGAGAGACTGGAATGATATATTCAAAATCATGAAAGACAAAAACCTTCAGCCAAGAATACTTTATCCAGCAAAAATATCCTTCAAATACGATGGAGAAATAATAACTCTCCCTGATAAACAAAAGCTAAGAGAGTTCATCACCACAAGACCCCCACTACAAGAAATGCTCAAGAAGGCCCTTAGGCCTGAAAAAAAACAAATGAGAAAGGGGATACAAAGATTTCAGCAAGGAGAAAAGCAAGGAGACTAAACCAGAACAAACTACAGTTGGATAACATCAAAAATTAATTCAAGCTCATCACTGGAAACACACATTCATGACACAATCTGGAATAAAGAGATAACAAATAAGGAGGGGAAGAGGTAAGGGATTGAATTGACCCAGCCTCAGGAAAAAGGAGGCATCCGAAAATGTACTTTCTTATCCAGGAGATCGCTTATATAAACCTCATGGTAACCACTAAACAAATAACCAGAAGAGAACCACACATGACAAATAAAGAGAAAACCAAGAGAATGAGCATGCAGAAATACCAAATTGAATTTGCAGTCTGAAACACAAGGGACAAGAAAGGAAGGAAATGCAAAAGAACCAGAAGATGAACAATAAAATAGCAACATTAAATCTTCATATATCAATAATCACTCTAAATGTAAATGGATTGAATTCTCCAATCAAAAGACACAGAGTGGCAGGATGGATTAAAAACCAAGATCCAACAATCTGCTGCCTCCAGGAAACATATCTCAGCTCTAAAGACAAACACAGACTCAAAATAAAAGGATGGAAAACAATACTCCAAGCTAATGGCAAACAAAAGAAAGCAGGAATAGCCATACTTATATCAGACAAAGTAGACTTCAAGATAAAAAAGGTAATGAGAGACAAAGAAGGGCAATATATAATGATAAAAGGGACACTTCACCAAGAAGACATAACACTTATAAATATCTATGCACCCAACACAGGAGCACCAAAGTACATAAAACAACTGCTAAGAAACCTTAAAGGAGATATTAACAATAACACAATAATAGTAGGGGATCTTAACACCCCCTTACATCAATAGATAGATCATCCAGACAAAAAGTCAATAAGGAAATAATGGACTTAAACGAAAAACTAGACGCAATGGACTTAATAGATATATACAGAGCACTCCACCCAAAAAAAGCAGAGTACACATTCTTCTCAAGTGCACATGGAACATTCTCAAGGATAGACCATATATTAGGAAACAAGGCAAACCTCTATAAATTTAAGAAGATTGAAATCATTACAAGCATCTTTTCTGATCATAATGCTGTGAAACTAGAAATCAACTGCAAGGAAAAGACTAAGAAAGGGACAAAGATGTGGAGACTAAACAACATGCTACTGAACAACCAATGGGTCATTGGTGAAATTAAAGGAGAAATCAAAAACTATCTGGAGACAAATGAAAAGGAAAATACACCATACCAACTCATATGGGATGCAGCAAAAGCAGTTCTGAGAGGGAAATTCATAGCAATACAAGCTCACCTTAACAAACAAGAAAAATCCCAAATAAATAACCTTAAATTGCACCTAACAGAATTGGAAAAAGAAGAACAGACAAAGCCCTGAATCAGCAGAAGGAGGGAAATAATAAAAATCAGAGCAGAAATAAATGAAATTGAAACCAAAAAAACAGTAGAAAGAATCAATGAAACAAAGAGCTGGTTCTTTGAGAAGATAAATAAAATTGACAAACCCTTAGCCAGACTCACTAAGAAAAAAAGGGAGAAGACTCAAATAAATAAAATTAGAAATGAAAGAGGAGAAATTACAACAGACACCACAGAAATACAAGGGATTATTAGGGAATACCATGAAAAACTTTACGCCAACAAACTGGACAACCTAAAGGAAATGGACAAATTCTTGGAAGGTACAACCTCCCAAAACTGAATCAAGAAGAAATAGAGAATCTGAACAGACCAATCACAAGTAAAGAGATTGAAACAGTAATCAAAAACCTCCCAAAAAATAAAAGCCCAGGACCAGACGGCTTCCCTGGAGAATTTTATCAAACGTTCAAAGAAGATTTAGCACCTATCCTTCTCAAACTATTCCAAAAAATAGAGGAAGATGAAATACTTCCCAACACATTCTATGAGGCCGACATCATCCTGATACCAAAGCCAGACAAGGACAATACAAAGAAGGAAAACTACAGGCCAATATCACTGATGAACATAGACGCAAAAATCCTCAACAAAATATTGGCAAACCGAATACAACAATACATCAAAAAGATCATACACCACGATCAAGTGGGATTTATACCAGGGACACAGGGATGGTTCAACATCCACAAATCAATCAACATGATACACCACATTAACAAAATGAAGAATAAAAACCACATGATCATCTCAATCGATGCAGAGAAGGCATTCGACAAGATCCAGCATCCATTTATGATAAAAACTCTCAACAAAGTGGGTATAGAAGGAAAGTACCTCAACATAATAAGGGCCATATATGACAAACCTACAGCAAACATCCTACTCAACGGGGAAAAACTGAAAGCCATTCCTTTGAGGACAGAAACAAGACAAGGGTGCCCACTCTCACCGCTCTTATTCAACATAGTACTGGAAGTTCTGGCCAGAGCAATTAGGCAAGAAAAAGGAATAAAAGGACTCCAAATAGGCAATGAAGAAGTGAAACTCTCACTATTTGCAGATGACATGATCTTATACATAGAAAACCCAAAAAATTCCATCAGAAAACTACTAGAAACAATCAACAACTACAGTAAAGTGGCAGGGTATAAAATCAACTTACAAAAATCAATTGCATTTCTATACATTAATGATGAAACAACAGAAAGAGAACTCAGAAAGACAATCCCATTGACAATTGCAACAAACAGAATAAAATATCTGGGAATAAATTTAACCAAGGAGGTAAAAGACCTATACAATGAAAACTATAAGACACTATTGAAAGAAATCGAGGAGGACATAAAGAAATGGAAAAATATTCCATGCACATGGATTGGAAGAATAAATATAGTTAAAATGTCCATTCTACCTAAAGCAATCTACAGATTCAATGCAATCCCGATCAGAATCCCAATGTCATTCTTCACGGTAATAGAACAAAAACTACTGAAATTCGTATGGGGCAACAAAAGAGCCCGAATAGCTAAAGCAATTCTGAAAAAAAAGAACAAAGCTGGAGGTATCACAATCCCTGATTTCAAAATATACTACAAAGCTACAGTAATCAAAACAGCATGGTACTGGTACAAGAAGAGACACACAGATCAATGGAACAGAATTGAAAGCCCAGAAATAAAACCACACACCTATGGACAGCTAATCTTCGACAAAGGAGCAAAGAACATACAATGGAGAGAGGGAAGTCTCTTCAATAAATGGTGCTGGGAAAATTGGACAGCAACATGCAAAAGAATGAAAGACTATCTCCTATCACCATATACAAAAATCAATTCAAAATGGATCAAAGACCTGAAAGTGAGACCTGAAACTATAAAACTCCTGGAAGAAAATATAGGCAGTACACTAATTGAGATTGGACATAAAGGGATCCTTTCAGATTCCATGTCTACCCAGACAAGGGAAACAAAAGAAAAAATAAACAAGTGGGACCTCATCAGACTAAAGAGCTTCTACAAGGCAAATGAAACCAGGATCAAAATGAATGAACAACCCACCAGCTGGGAGAAAATATTTGCAAATCGTTTGTCTGACAAGGGATTAATCTCAGTAATATATAAAGATCTCATACAACTGAGCAACAAAAAAACAAACAACCCGATCAAAAAATGGGCAGAGGATATGAACAGACATTTTTCCAAGGAAGAGATACAGATGGTCAACAGACACATGAAAAGATGTTCAACATCACTAATCATCAGGGAAATGCAAATCAAAACTACACTAAGATATCACCTTACACCGGTTAGAATGGCTATAATCACAAAGACAAATAACAACAAATGCTGGAGAGGTTGTGGAGAAATGGGAACCCTCATTCACTGCTGGTGGCAATGCAAACTGGTGCAGCCTCTATGGAAAACACTATGGAGAGTCCTCAAAAAATTAAAAATAGAAATACCTTATGACCCAGCAATCCCACTCTTGGGCATCTACCCAATGGACATGAAATCAACCATCACAAGAGGCGTATGCACCCCTATGTTCATTGCAGCATTATTCACTATAGCCAAGAAGTGGAAGCAACCCAAGTGTCCCTTGACTGATGACTGGTTAAAGAAGATATGGTATATACATACAATGGAATACTACTCAGCCATAAGAAAAGACAGAATTGTCCCATTTGCAACAACATGGAAGGACCTACAGGGTATTATGTTAAGTGAAATAAGCCAGAGAGAGAAGGACAGACACTGCATGAACTCACTTATATATGGAATATAAGTGAACACACGGACAGAGAGAACTGATTGGTGGTTACCAAGGGGAAGGAGGGTGGGGGGTCACAAGGGGTGAAGGGTTACATCCACATGGTGACAGACAAACAAAAATGTACAACTAAAACCCCACAGTGTAATTAACTATTAAGACATCAATAAAAAAAAGATGGTAAAAAAAAAAAAAAGACCCCAGAGGGGTCGCCCGGTGGCGCAGCGGTTAAGTTCACACTTTGGCAGCCCGGGGTTCACAGGTTCAGATTCTGGGCACCTGCTGACGCACTGCTTGTCAGCCATGCTGTGTCGGCGTCCCATATAGTGGAGGATGTTAGCCCAGGGCCAGTCTTTCTCAGCAAAAAGAGGAGGATCGGCAGTGGACGTTAGCTCAGGGCTGGTCTTCCTCACAAAAAAAATTTAATTTAATTTTAAAAAAAGACGCCAGGGAGCTCCCTTGTCCCTTCCACCATGTGAGGACACAGCAAAAAGACAGCCTTCTATGAACCAGAAAGTGGGTTCTCACCCAACACCTAATCTGCTGGTGCCTTGATCTTGGACTTCCCAGCCTCCAGAACTGTGAGAAATACACGTTTGTTGTTTAGAAGCCAATGGTCCATGGTACTTTGTTATAGCAACTTGAAGCGACTAAGGCACCAGGTTCGGAACTAGACATTTTACATAGCTTACTTAATTTCAACACAACCTTCTGAGGAAGGTATCACTGTGTTTTATAGACAAGGAAATTGAAGCCAGTGGAAGCACCAAGAAGGAGCATCCAACTCAGCTTCCAGAGTCAGGGAAGGCTTTGCAAAGGTGACAGTGATGACACCCCCACTTGATTCCTTCCAAGTCCTGCTAAAACCAAATTTAAGTAGCTGACCTTATCTGGCCACTTAGTATCTCAACAGGGACATATATAACATACATATATATATATATATGTATCACATATATGATCACACAATTGATATTTACCAAGGCACTATTAATATTATATATTTCTGTGGGAAATATCAATAAAAATGAGACGTAGCCATCTGGAATAGATCTGGGCTAAGCTGGTTGACCATGGAAGGTATGCGGATTCTTTTTCTTTGTTCTTCCCACCGCCCCCCCCACCCCAAGTATAGCTCCTTGGAAACCAAGAACTGTCCCCTTCTGGCTCTCTTAAGATACTGATGCCAACCTGTCAAGCACAGGTTTAGCTGTATTACAGCCCAAAGATGTGCATCTCTTTATTATCTCCTCTGTCATACAGTAGCATGGTAATGCCTGTTCTGCAAATGAATTACAAACAAAGCAACACTATGCCCTGATATGAAAAGTCACATTTATTTTCATTCTGGACACTAGCTCTGTGGGATCACGCACGTGAATGCTGCTGTCATCCCCACTCGGACTTAGTCAGCTGAGTTGGAAGAGATTTTGTGTTTGTTTTATTTTTTTTTTAAAGAAAAGAGCTTAGTGAATACATGTCTGTTGGAAAGCAAATTCTTTTGAGCACAACACCAGCTCTGTGGCCTGGTGATGAGTCCTCTCTTCTCGTTTTGTGAGCCCTGACCTATGGGTGAGAACATCAGATAATAAAAGATTTATTTAAAGGAGAATCAGAGATAAAACTCTACAATTCCCTCATCTCACAAATGCACGTTTTTCTTTTCCTTTTATGCTCTTGTGTTACATCTTTTTGGAAGCTGTTTTCTCATTCAAACAACCCCTACTGGGCAGGCATGTCTGCAAGAGCTGCAGGTGTCCCCTCGCCACTGCTTACAAAGCCTACTTGTTAATGAGCCCCATCACGTGTCTTTTGACCCCCTTCCCACCCTGCTCTCTCCCCACCTCTCCCAGCCAGCCACCACTGCTACTTCTAGAAGGGAAAAAACTGAACAGCCAGTCAAAAGAGCTATTATCCTAAAGATTCCTTAACAAGGCCTGGGGCTTCCCAGAAAATTAGTTCAAGCTTTTGCTCCCCTCCGCCTTCCAGACATGGCGTCCCCCCTCCCCGCCCCAATTCATTAGTCACTGCAAAGTTCCTTGACTCTGCTACATTCTGTGGCCACTGGACATTCTACCAAGTGTCCCTCCAGGAGCCCCTCAGCCACCATTACTCTATGTCAGAACCAGTTAGCAATGTAAACCCACAAACAGGTCATCCTGACTCCCCAGAGTGTGGCAATGGTGACATTGTACGTGATGCCATCAGGGAGTTTAAACAGGGAATCTGGAAGACAAATAAATCACTTTTTTTTCCTCCCATCTTTTATACCTGATTACTGACTGGTCTGACACCGCAAGTCTTCCCAGGTCACTTGACTGAGATGCAAAATGAGAATGTTAATTCTACGATATTATGACTTGGGGAAAAGTAATTTGCTAATAAGAGTCAGTGTTTGTAGAAGGCTCTGGGGTTGGCATAGCTAATCTCTGTCAATTACATACTGTGGACCTGAAATTGAAGGAAGGCTGCACATGTCTGCAGGTCCTAGAGAGGAAGGTCTATTTGCTCCCCCATGTCATTTCACCTCACCCCACCCCGAGCAGAAATCGGGCACCATCTGTCTCTCCACTGAGTTCATGCTTTCAGAAATCTGAAAGGAGGAAGGAAGCAGCTTCAAGTCTTTTTCTGGTTTCACCATGTGGTGTCCCATCGAGAGAAAGAACCAGTTTCACCAGTTACCCATGCTATATCAGAATGAGATTTTACTACCAGAAAGAGCCGATGCTCGTTATTAGTCAAATGCTCTAAGTGTCCAGAAGATTGTCTTAAGATCCTTTTATAGTTTATTGCCTGTGATTTTCCTATGATAACCATAAGGAAAAAAAGAAGGGAAAGAGAAAAGGCCACCTCGCTTCTCAAGGGTGAATAAGCAAAAAAAAAAAAAAAAAAGAAAAAACCTGTTTTTTTTTTTTTAACAGGTTTATAACACTTTATAACAGATGGCAAATGATATATTCTTTTTAGGTAAATGGAAACCATTTTTTTTCCACCATTGAACAATCCTCAGGAAAACTTGATTTAGATTTAGATTTACTTACCTTTGTAAGTAAAAACCCCTAAGATATGGTCCATGTAATGGCATTCACATGGCTGGGTTTTGGCAAATGATAACTAGGTCTCAGAGGTAATGTTACACATAAGCTTCTGGTTAAAGTCAACAAAAACAACGCAGAGGTCAGAGGTCAGGACATTCGGAAGCCTACTGACAGAGTAAAACCAAAACCGAAGCTGCCTTGGGGACGATGCGGGGACTATCGAACCACAATAAAGCATGTGATGTTTTCCAATCCATGGTTTATCAGGTAGCAATAAGCCTGGAGTTTCTGTGATTTTATAGAATTATGGATAGATCTATTTCCTGCAGGAGTTGAAAGGCTGATGGCTTTTGAATGAATAAGGCTCATTGACCTAAAGATAACATGAGATTTCTCAGAACTGTTTCAACTTTCAGAAACAGGCAGTTCACTTACAGAAACACAGGTGGTTTCTCGCTCTCTCTGTTTTAATTGTATAAAATATATACAACATAAAATTTACAGTTTTAACTATTTTTAAGTGAACAGTTCTGTGGCATTCAACACATTCACATTGTTGTGCAACCATCACCACCATCCATCTCCAGAACTTCTTCATCTTCCCAAACTGCAATTGTACCCATTAAACACTAACTCCCCTTTCGCCCCTCTCTCAGCCCCTGGCAACAACCATTTGACTTTCTCTGTCTATGAATTTGACTACTCTAGGTAGCTCATCTAAGTGGAATCATACAGCATTTGTCCGTTTGTGACTGGCTTATTTCACTTAGCACAACATCTTCAAGGTCCACCCATATTGTCACATGTGTCAGAATTTCCTTCCTTTTTAAGGTTGAATAGTATTCCATTCTTTCTCTTTTTATAGACAACTTTATTGAGGTATAATTTATATACCATAAAGTTTAACCACTTTAAGTGTACAATTCAATAAATTTTGGTAAATGTGTGAAATTGTTCTATCATTGTCACAATCCAGTTTTAGAACATTTTCCTCATCTTGATAAGATCTCTCCTGCCCATTTACAGTTGATCTTCAAAGGGCTATGATCCCATAGCCCTTTCCCAGCCCCAGCCCCTGGCAACCACTACTCTACTTTCTATCTCTACAGAGTTGCCTTTTCTGGATATTTTACATAAATGGAATCAGGCACTACATAGTCTTTTGTGTCTGGCTTCTTTCACTTAGCATAACATTTTTGAGGGGCATCCATGTTGCCACATGTATCAGTATTTCATTCTTTTTTATGACTGAATTGTATTCTGTTGTGTGGATATATCATATATTGTTTATTCTTTCACCAGCTAGTGGATATTTGGGTTGTTTCTACTCTTTAGCTAAAATGAGTAATGCTGTATAAACAATTTGTGTGCAAGTTTTTGTGTGGACATAGTTTCATTTCTCTTAGGTAGATATCTAGAATTGGAATTGCTAGGCCATATGACAAATTTAGGGTTAACCTTTTTTAAAAACTGTCAAACTGCTTTCCAAAGTGGCTGTACCATTAGGAGGTTTTCTTTAGGGTAACTAAACAGATCTTTCAAGTGGGTTTGTTATTGCTTTGTGACCCTTCCTAACGTAAAATATTCTGCTTCTTTCCAGCTCTGACCCCAGATCAGTAAGAAAGCCAAGTAGTGGGAGTCATGAATTAATTCCTCAAATAGTTCTCATTTTGACACCCTTAACTCACAGCTGAGTTCACATTAAAACCAAACAACGTTGTTATGATATGTCGTAAGAGATCTTGGGCAAGTCATGGTGGTCCTTTAGGGCCTCAGTGTCACCATTTGTCAGTGAAGGATTAGACGTTGATGATCTCTAATGCCCATTAATGGCATCTCTGGAAGTGAATGAGGACCCAGAACAATCCCTTGATGGGCTTCACAATACGTCTTAGTTCACACTGCCTGGGTGTGGAGGTAGAGTCTCTCAACCATGCAAATGTCAGCTCAGCTAAGGATCAGGGACTTCCTGCTAACCACAGATCCTAAAATTGGAGAAAGAAGGAGCTGTAAATGAAGGAATGACCATTCTCCTCCTAGGGCAGGTTGGAGCTCCCATACAGAGAACGAAGGGACACTCTGACCTTCTTGTTAGGGTAAACTATCCGTCATTACATCTATCATGGGCATTAATTAATATGTCTCCTGTATGTCATGTTCTTTTGAGTTGATTTTGGAAAAATCTCTGTCTTCTGCCTAGAAGCAGTAGTGTACATCATCACTGGAACATTTTCATTTAAAAACTATGTTAGTTTCTTAGGGCTGCTGTAACGATGTACCAAAAACTAGGTGGCTTAGGACAACAGAAATTTATTGTCTCACAGTCCTGGAAGCTAGAAGTCCGAAATCAAGTGTTGGCAGGTCCAGGCTTTCTCTGACAGCTCTAGGGAGGAATCCTTCCTTGTCACATCTAGCTTCTGGTATATACTGGCAATTCTTGGCATTCCTTGGCTAGTAGATTCATCACTTCAGTAACATGGCCTCTCCTCCCAGTGTGTTTTCACACTGTCTTCCCTCTGTGTGTGTCTGTCTCTGGGTCCAAATGTCCCCTTTTCATAAGGATGCCAGTCATTTGGGTTAGGGAACACCCTAACGACCTTATTTTAACTTGGTTACCTCTATAAAGACTTACAAATAAGGTCACATTCTGAGGTACTGGGGGTTAGGACATCAATATGTCTTTTGGGGGAAGTAAGGGGACACAATTCAACCTACAACAGTAACATTTTGAAAAATTGAGGTTTGCAAAAAGGTATCTGTCACCCAATACACATCTAACCATAGTTATATTACAAAAGGAAAAAAAAGTGTTTTCCTTCTTCAACACCTGACATCTGAGCTCTATGGCACTCGAGCACAAAGAAAGATCATAACAATCTTGAACCCTTGGCTCTCAGTCTCATGTGGTTTGAGATTCTGACATCCTGCACTTATTTAAATAATAGCTTCCAGTTTGGGGAAAAAAAATTCTATTCAGTGCTTGAAATACGACGCCGTAAATTATTTAGAATGCTTTATCCTGTGTAGCACTGCCTAGGACTAAAGTCAGGGAAGAATGGACGTTGGAAAAGGTTTTAAAAAGTTAAGACAAAAGGATGTGATGCCATAGTCACAGGACAGGGATTAACTGATAAGATTACTTGAATTTCCACCCCTCAGAGAAGGGAGAGATAACTTTGGGTTGGCAACTGAAAGAGCTGATTATCACTTGGGAGGAAAGAGGGGAGTAGGTCTGTGTATGTTTGCTAGACCAACATTTAACTGGTTGCTGAGAATATCATCTTCTAGCAGGACAGAAGGAACCCAGAAGACTTTTGCCCTTCCCTCCTTACCCAGCCAATCCCTTTCACGGTGATTTTGGGATCCCAGATGCTACCAGGGCAGACCTGGCACACACCCCTGGCTTCCAGGTGTTCCATCGTTTCTCATTTGCCGTCTTCCTCCTTCCCTTGTGAAATGCTCCTTTTCCCTACCTGCATCCCTATCAAGCCCACCCTTCTCATCCTATTTGTCCTCCCATCTGATTTCTTTCCTCCATGGGGTCTTTTGGAACCTCCTGCTGTTATAAACAAAGTAACTAAGAGTTTAATCATCTTAAACACTCCCCACCTCACGCAATTAACTGGAAACCTGGAATTACCTTGAAAACACTGAAATCTCGATAACACTCCTCCCTGGCTATCCTCTCCAAGAGACTTCTCTTCACGCTGCTCTGGATTTAATCAGGTCTGAAAGAGACAGTCCACGCTCCTTCTCTTCACAGCCTCTCCCAGATGACTGTGTCCCCAGTCCTTCACCTCTTCATGTCATCTTTGTCCTTCTTCACCAAACTCCTTGAAGGGGAGAAAGAGCTTTCTCTACCCAGTCTGGGTCCATTCTGGCTGGGCTACAAATTAAATTGACATGAGGCCGAATAGCAAGAGAAAAATCAAACAAAGCTTTATAACATGTATACATGGGTGAGACTCAGGGAAACTGAGTATCTCTTGACAAAATGGCGGAGGTTCTCCTCTTAAATAGACAAATGATGATATTGGAGGTTGGGTCAGTTATGGGAGATTACCAGAAAAGCACAGTAAGGTTATTATGCAGATTTAAGGCCTCACCTTCCACACTGACAAGTTTCTAGAGATGAGGTCATCTGCCCCTCTTTCCATTACAGAGAAGGAGATACCTTTACAAATGGAGATTTCCCTTACAAATGTAAATGTTTGGTAAACAGAACTTTGATAAGAATGGGTGTAGCAAAGACCCTCCCAGTCTATTGAAACCCAGAGTTATCCAAGGTGATGGTCTGTCCCAGGGACAGGCCTTCCACCCCAAATCCCTTTAGACAATTGGGGTGGGGGGTGAAGGTCAAAGCCTCCTTCAGAGCAAGGTAAAGAGACACATCCTGAGGTGGCCAATTCTGATCCCTCAGATCCTCCAACCTCTTTCACTTTTCCTGTGGCTCCAAACGCCACTCTGGCAGGCTAACTCATACATACACCAGATGGCTACCACAAGCTTCAGACTCGAGTCCCGAAACTGAATCCTCTGACTTCCCTATTTCATTAATGACACTATCTTTCTACCAGTCTCTTGAGGTTAAAGTTCTGTTGGTCATCTTTGATTTCTTCCTCTCCCCTGGTAATAGCACTTACCTCTGAGTTTCTGTGAGATTTAAATGAGAGAAGGCATATAAATCATCTAGCACACAGGGCCTGCCACAGAGTAAGTGCTCCATAACGTAAGCTACGATTAGTTAATATCTTGTGGCTCATAGTGAATCAGTAAGTAGCCAGTCCCCATATCTACCTCTTCATGTCTTTCAAAACCATCCATACCCCATCCCTCGTTTTCAGTTCCCCTGCCATCTGCCCTATCAAGGACCCTTTCCTCCCATGTGAACCAGGGATAGAAACTCCAAGCCAGGCCTCTTGTCTCCAATCTCTTCTCCCACTTCCTAATCCACCTGGGATACAAGATCCAGATAGAGTTAATTAAAAACCAACTTGGATAATGCCATTCGGCTGCTCAGAAACGTCAATACTCTCCTGTCGGCTCTCTTGGAAACCAAGCTTTCCTGCCCAGTGCCACATTCCATTTCCAGGCTTGTCTCCAGTAGCCATGCTCCAGTCTGACTGGATGGGAAATCTCTGAAAAAGTCCTCTGTCTCTCCCACGTCCATTCCTTTATGGATACCGTTCTCTCGATCTGGAAAGTCCCCACTGTCCACAAATCAAAATCTTTCTCATCCTCCAGAGCCCCCTTCCTCTATGACACCACTTTTTGTGTTTCTATTTTCCTCCTTTGAACTCCCACTGCTCTTGTATTATCTTCTTACTCGTTTTTCTTTTTTTTCCTCTATTGTACCTCATCCAATGCGTCATAAGTAGCAATAAATGTTAGTTGACTAAAATGGAACACCTTTCTCTCTTTAAAGTGAGAGACCCTTCTCTATTATTTGAGGTCCATTCTGTAGCTGGGGAGAGATAGATCATGCATGGGATTCCTTTGGTCCAATCTTCACGCTGTCTCACCTCTCACATACCCCAGCTAGCATTTCTCAGTATAATTTAATGGTGTGCATTCCTTATTCTGGCTTTTTGCTGTTCTAATTCCAAACTACTTTACCCCACCCACCCCAAAGCACTACCTGTCCCAGCCCTTGTCCTAATTTCCCAAAACTTAACTGCTCTCTTGTACAGAATTTGCTCGTGGACCAAAACCCTGAAGGGAAGCCCTCTTCTTCAAGGTCTGATGCATATCAGGGAACACAAGTCCTGCAGCTAAAAGTGTCATGAAAATGAACTGATAAGTAGCTAGAAGCAGAATGCTGTGTATACACAAATTGCGCTGCATTGCAGGGCACAGTCTGGAAGTTCAAGCAAGAATTGTTTATTAAAATGCATGAGCTTACCGTAACTTTACTGGGGAGATAACACACTTAACAGTCACCAGTGGAGCACCGCCTGAGAGAATGGGTATTTTATGTGGATCTAAGTGAGACTTTTGAAGTATTTTTTTGATTCTTTTCATTAGGCAAGATGAAGCCATCTTTAAGGCCATGTTGCCGGCATCAAAAGACGCACACTCTATGTCAGCAACTACAGTATAATGCATTTATTTTGTGTGAGCACAGCAAAACACTTGAGAACAGTTGATTTTGCAGAAAGGCTGAATTAACCCTTCCATTGCTGTCCCATGCCACAGAACCACCAATCTTGTCACACTACAGCCTTTGCCTCTTACGATTATGTTCTTTAGCCTGTTCATGTAATAAGGATAAATTAAGTAGAGAGAAGAAAATAAAATGGGAAAGTGAGTGCTTCCTATGTGCTCAATTCTGTGAGGTGAGGCCAGGAAGTTCTCAAACACTTGGGTTTGCCCTCTCCCATTGTAACTGAATTGCATGCATCTCCTGACGTCATTTTTGTATTTCTCCAGGGCAGGTCACTTTGTCCCTACCTGCTAATCAACACACTCCCCTCCTGGGTCTTGGTAAGTGAGTGGGCTGGACCCTTCAGTTTTGTTGGATGCTAATGGAGCCTAACCAGAGTTTTACTTCCATGTTTGTTCAAGGTGTCTCCCCTCACTTTGGGAAGAAAGAAAAATAGGACTGGACTGCCAGTACTTGGGGAGGGCAGCCAGGCAGACTGGAATTGTCCATCAGTGGGGCCAGAGAGCTGTTGGTTCCATCCCAGCACTACCAGTTTTCAGCTGATGGGCCCTGGCAAATCAGGTGGCCCTCTGCGCCTCAGTTTTCTTCCCTATAAATGGGGATGAAGTCTCTCATGGGGTTGCTTGGCACAGGGTGGGCACTTACCGAATGTTGGTTCCACTTCCATCTCTCTACACCTTCCCAATTCTATTCACACTCAGGAGAGATTAGTGACATTGGAACATGAGGACATGTTCCCTATGTCCCTTCTACCTCTGTCCTCTTCTCACACAGAAGCCAAACCTGGAAAACACATCTTCTCCCTCTCTCCCCTCCACCTACCTTCTCATCCTCAGTCCTGCTGTCACCACCAGGTCACAAGGTGGGGGGGGTCTCAAAGGGAAACAGCCTTCCTCCTCTCAGCTGGGTGGGGGCTCAGAGGCTCATCCTGGTGGGCTGACCGGCAGAGGACCCTAATTGGAACTACAACACACTGCCTCTCTCAAGAGGGGGCGAGGCAGACAGAAGACCACAGGTGTTTTTCTGGGGTCTTTTCCCTGTTCCATTTCACCACGTTCCCCCCTGGCAGGCTTATGGAGGTGACCTTGGCGCTGGCTCCCTAAGGAAACACCCAGGTCAAGGTGCGAGCCTGTCCCAGGCAGCAGCAAGAGGGGAGGGGACTGACTGGGTCGTAGGCTGTCATACTCTCTATTAACAGATTTTTAGCCCGAAGACTATCTCGAACTCGGTTCTATCTCAGTGAATGAGTCACTTACTAGAAATGGTGTAAACACAGGTGTTAGATTGGCCTGCGGAAGTCCTGGGTGTCCTAGCATGGTCGAAGACCAGCTCCCTCCAGTCCAATCCTTGCATTCCACATCCAGAAAACCAAAGTTCAAAGAGGCTAAGCAGTTTGCCTGCGGCCTCGGATCAGTCGAGGGACTGACCGGGACCTGGAACCCGCTGTCAGGATTCCCAGCCCGGCTCAGTCCCGCGCCACTCTCCTCCCACCGGCAACGGTAATTGACAATCACGGCGCCCAAGCTGCTCTTGGAACCTGTCTGGGATCCTGACTTCATCATTCCATTCCAGACCTCTGGCTTTCTTGCTCCGTCACTCCAGTTCTCGGGCTTTACCCTCTCTGCCCCCTCCCCCTCAGGGTCTCTCAGAGCCGGCTGGATGAAGAGATGTGGGACACCTATAATACCTATGCACACATTATGGTAAGAGGAAGATTGCAAACACCGAAACTCGCCCCCGCAGACGCGCGCAGAGCCATCCTTGGGGAGGGGTGCAAATGGGGGCTCGGCTCGGGGGTCAGACGGGCGCCAAGTCTCGGGCTAGGGGCGGAGCCTCTTGATCCGGAGCGGGAGGGTGGGGACGGAGGGAGGGACCGGGCATGGAGAGTTTGGAGGAACCGGGGGCTGGAGAGCCGTGGCCCGCCCGGGAGGGAGCTGGAGGCGCGCGAGCGGAGCGGCCGGGCGCGCTCGCCTAGGGGGCCGCGGGGCGGCGGCGGGGACTGCGGAGGTGCGGCGGGAGCCGGGGCGGGCGGCGTAACCGGAGGCGGAGGGGGCGGAGCCGCGCTCGCAGCTGCCACCCGGCCGCCGGGCCCAGGCAGACGACACCCGCCCGCGGCCCGGCCCGCACCGCGCGCGCACTCTCCAAACAATGCTCCGGGGCGGCCGGTGGGGCGGCCGGTGGCTCGGAGACCGACGGCGAGGCCAGGGGAGCGCGGCCCCGAGGTGAGCCCGCGACGCTTTCTCCAAATTTGGTCTCTTTTTGTCTGGCAAACGTGGCCGCAGAGGGGAGCTTCGGAGGAGCGCTGCGAACGCCGAGCGGGCGACCCCCTGTCGGCGTCCCCCGGGGTGACAGGCGGCCGCTCGGGGAGAGTGGGGCGTCCGGACCGCGTGCGCCCGGGGTTGTGCCGGAGGTGGAGGCGCCGAGTCCGGAGCACAGGGAAGCCGGAGGGGTGTTTTCGATTCATTAGAGAATCGCGCTCTTTAAAACCGGGAAACTTTCGTTAGAGTTTCGGGAGGGGAAACCGACTGTTCTGCCGGTCTGGCTGCTCTGTTTGGGGCAAGACACTGGAGCGCTTTGGGGATTGCTACTGTGGAGACTTCCTTTCCATGGCAGCAGGATTGTCAACGCAGCGGAGGGAGAGACCGCCCGGGCTGCGCGGACCAGGACCCCGGGCTTAATGTTTGGGGCCCCAGGTTAGTAGCTGCCTCTGATGCAGCACCGGGTAGATGCCAGCCTCGGGGTCTCCAGAGGGGACGAGATGATGCCTTTTTTCTGAGCCCTGAAAGGCGTGCTGTGGGCATGTTTTTAACCTTTGCTTGTGCTGTCCACTCCCCAGCTGGACACACACACACACACACACACACACACACAGAGAGAGAGAGAGAGAGAGAGAAAATAGAATCTCTTCACTTTCGGGTCCTATGAATGGGAATGGAGGCAGGGCCGGCTGACCGTGTCTATTTCTCTCAGGTAAAGCTCAGCTAGCAAGCACATGGCTTTGCAGAGCCGATAGCAGAGCCCAAAGGTCTAGGGGCGAGGAGTTTTGCAATGCGTTCAGTCCAGAGTCAGGTTCCGAAGGCCTTATTGATCACTCGCCTGAACTATCCTTTACAACCCTTTCCCTTTTTGAGAGAGAAATTTGATAAGAAGCCCTGGGGAATTCTGCAATTATTTTGCTATCATGGGGTCCTGTGGAACTGGGTATGCTCCTTATTAGTTTAGACTGAATGAGTCTAACCCACAAAAACCACATTCCTACTGCTGAGATTAGATTACATAGCATTGAAGAAGAAAAAAGAAACTAGAAAGGTTGGGTGAATATCATGACTTTCCCTGTGTGTGGGGGGGGGTGTTAACATTGTCACTTTCTCCACTCCTGTCACCCCTGTCAATGGCGTGTTGAAATCTAGACAAACACTTTCCATACATATTTCTTTTTTTCTGCTGTTTCATTAATTTAATTGTAATATATATAAACTGTTTAGATGAATGTTTTCTGGAATTCTGTCACTTCAGGGTAAGACACAGCAACTTTTGATGCAAGGATGAGGGACAATATTTTAAGCCAAAATATTTAATTTTATGGATCTGGCCACAATTCTTCAAATTCTTTCTGAAATGGGGTGGGAGTGTATCTGACAGCTTGTCTTGCAAATTGTAGCCACAAATCTAGTGCAGAAGTTTGCAGAGACAAAGATATTTTATCATGACTTGGATCAGAAAGAATGCTGAGATCTTTTTCTAATCTTCCAAGGCTGCCTCCCACTGAAATGGGGGAATTTGCATAATTCTGGGAGCCGCCTCCCCTCAGAGGTAAGGAATGTGGGCTGGGAAGGTGCCATTCCCAGGCTGTGGAGAGCTGGCACTGGTAGGCGCTCGCAGCTCCTGCTTTGTGAGCGCCACTTGAGTTTTTCATCTTTTACTTAAAACAAATAGGAGATAGTTCCAGGCACAGAACCACTTGAAGCAGATCGAACTGGAAAAGAATCTTTTCTTGACATGGTGGTAAATTCTGTTTGCTGCGACTGAGAAACCAGTTTTGTTTTGTTTTTTTTTGTGGGGAAGACCAGCCCTGAGCTAACATCTGTCACCAATCCTCCCCTTTTTGCTGAGGAAGACTGGCCCTGGGCTAACATCCGTGCCCATCTTCCTCTACTTTATATGGGACGCCGCCACGGCATGGCTGACAGGCAGATGCGTCGGCGGGCGCCCGGGATCCGAACTCGCAAACCCCGGGCTGCCAAGCGCGGACTAAACCTCTGCGCCACCGGGCGGCCCCCGAGAAACCAGTTTTAACGGGATGCAGTGAGTCAATGAGGCTGAGAAGCCTAGGGCTGCATTCTGTTCTCTCATTCAAAGACTCCCCCTTAAAAAACTGTGCGTCTCTGAGCAGTAGTGCAGTAAAAGTTGTGCCCGTGCTGAGAGAATTTCAGAGCTGAGGATGGGATGGGAGCGAAGAGCGTGTGCATAAACTGCTGAGAGGTTCTGAAGGAAGCGGCCCACACAGTAGTGATCCGGAACCTGCCAAGAATCCCAGGGCTGTGGTGGGCCGTGGGCCACAAAGCAGGGGGGACCTCTGGCACCAAGCAACCGTGACAAGCTTGTGCTGTCAGTTGCCTGTTGAGGAGGAAATGAGATGTGGCCACCCAAAATTGCTGCTTTGTAAATCTGTGGCAGCCTTGAGGAAGTGGCTGGACACCCACCTCCTCAGATAGCACAGCCTTATGAGAAGCCGCAGGAACATGAGGAGCCCGCACAGAACTGGTTTCCAAGCTCTCTTCCTACATCCACCGAGGGGCGTGGGAGCTTCTGCCTGCAGTAGAGAGGGGCCTATCTTTTTTGGTGGCCACGAAGAGCTAGGCAGCTTTCATCAGCTCCCCAGGAAAGGACCTACTCCCCACCTCTGGGCAGGGGGTTGGAGATTTGCCCTAATGAACACCAAAATGCTTGCTCCCCTTTCTCCTCCTCCCAAAATTTAGCAGCAGAGCCTAAAGCTGTCTGTGGCCTGAGATGGTAGGAGAAAAAAATGCTTGCTATCCCCTGCTTGTTGAAGCTTAGTGACCTCTTCTGGGGAACTTGGCAAAGAATGAACCTGCTACTTGGGTGTATTTAGGGGAGAAGAACCTAACCTGCAATCATCTTAAGGAGAGGGATGCATAAGATCCTAACAATGATGGCTGAAAGACAGTTACTTGTCTTTTATTTCAGAGTGTTCATTTAACTTAAAAAGGCAGTGGGCTTCATGGTGAACTTTGGAGGGAAAGGAGACAAATTTAGCTTCAGCACTTGTTGAATAAGCACCCCTGTCTGAGTGTGGGAGGACAGAAAGAGAGCACTTCCCACAAAGATTCTGGACTGATCTTTGGGTCTCCTGGCTCATTCCATCTAGTTAGTCCTGCTGATAGTTTAGAGAACATCAACCTCAAAGCAAATTCTCACGGGAAGAAAGTGGAGCGCCAGCCCTAGGGCAAAACCCTCCTTCTTGAATGAGAATCTGTTTAAGGAGAGTTTTCTCGCGGACACTCTCCTTCCTTACGAGGAAGTCGGTTCATTTAAGTGAGGGAAGAAGAACAATGAGCAGCGAACAGGTGACGGCCAGTGGTTCAGCGTGATGAATGACGCGGTGAGGTGGGGGCTGCCGGCAACGTGGGCTTCTCTTTCTAGGACCAGCAAATCCTCTGTGTCTATGGACAGGTCTTAGTTTATGTCATCACCATTGTTTTCCCATCTGTATAATGGGGATAACAGCTACCTGACGGTGTTCTTCAGGTTAATTGGTTAATATCCTCAACCCTTTGAGCTCCCCCTCAACAGTGAATTTACTAAGTTCTATGGTGCAAACTGCTTTCAGTTTGACTCTCAGAGGCAGCTCGTTTAGCAAGCAGACTGCCTTGCCTCCAGGGTTACCGTGGGGAAAAATAACCGTGTGATAGGCTCTTGCCTCTGTTACATTCTATCCAGGCACCCCAGGACCACAGGACTGTAGTGATGGTGCATTTCTCTTTCTCTTTTTCCCCTTGGCCCACAGCTCCAGCTTTATTGGCCCCACTGAGCACTGGGTTGAATAAGGAATATTAACAAGGGGAGGGGGTGAATTCCAAAGATGCCAGAGCTCCTGATGAGGTCCCCCTGGGGGGCAGGCCAGCACCACACCACTCCACTTTCTCACCCAGCCCATCTCTACCTGGTCACAGGTATGGGTTACACTGCCGATGGCAGGGCCCAGGCCTGCCTCCCCGCTCACACAGTTCTTATGCTCTGAAGCCACCATTTTTATTTGCTGTGCTGCTTCGAAGTTCTCGTTTCTCTGGGGCAGAGACCAGGCTCTAGACTCGTAGCAGTAGGGAATGTGTGGATGAGATTCAGGCTTCTCGTCTCAAACCTATGTGGTTTCTTCCCATTACTCTCCCCAAATCTCCCAAGTGCTCAGAATTTTAGGGGACTAGGATGTCTTTTATGCTCTCTATTCACATAACAGAGTTGTGTTTAGTTTTGACAGCTTCTGATAAGGCTGCATCACTAGAGAGTGACTTTAAAAGCCTTATGACAAATGAATGAGGCCTCGGAATAAATGGAATACTAATCTTTAGCTTTTTGTGCCTCCTTTCCTCCTTCCTCCCCCTTCTACTCCCCAATCAAATAATCAGACTGGAATTGATAACACACCCAACTCCTTGCGGGGAGACCTCTGACCAGGCGAGTGTTCTGCCTTTCCAGGAAGCTGCTCTGTGACCCACAGCTGCCTCCCACAAGACCACGCCAGAGAGCCGGGCGCAAGATGAACGAGCACACCGTCCGCTCAAGATGCACCAGACCGTCCGACTGAGCCCCGAGAGCCCAAAAATGTCTGCGTGCAGTGACTTTGTGGAGCACATCTGGAAGCCCGGGTCCTGCAAGAACTGCTTCTGTCTGCGGAGCGACCACCAGCTGGCGCCCGGCCATCCCCAGCCAAGAGCAGGCAGCCTGCCCCCTCCACCGCGCCTGGCCCCCAGGCCTGAGAACTGCCGCCTGGAAGATGAAGGTGTGAACAGCTCGCCCTACTCCAAGCCCACCATCGCTGTGAAGCCCACCATGATGAGCTCCGATGCCTCTGATGTGTGGACGGAGGCCAACATGAGTGCCGACGTCTCCCAGGTGAGGCTGACTAGCCCCAGTGGTATTTTTACAGGGGCTGCTCCTGCCGTAACACTTGGTGACTGCTGGCAGCCGGGGAGCACTGTTAGAGCAAGACTCCTGCGGGGCGGCATCCTGTCAGCTTGCCGTAAGACTGCTCCATCCTGACCGCTGCCTTCCTTTCTATCTGTTCCTTTAGGCTAAGAACCATTAATCCAGTCCCTCAAAGTTTATTTGGAGACTGTATTAATTATTTACTTGGCTAAATATAAGGACACACAACATGAAGCTCTTTTTTAAAAAAGTGTTTAAAATTTTTCAATCGATAATTTTAAATGTATACATAAGTAGCAATAATTGCACGACGAGTCCCTTGCAACCACCCTTCAGCATGAGCATCAGCTCATGACCAATCAATCTTGTTTCTTCTCTACCCCCACCCCATCCTCCCTTCCATGTGACTTGAAAGCAAACCCCAGACTTCGCATCATTTCAGTACATCTTTAAAAAATAAAGCCTTTATAAAAAATACAACCACAATCCCATTATCACACTTAAAAATATTAGCAGTAATTCCTTAATATCACCCAGTTCAGAGCCAGTGTTCATATTTTCAGTTTTGAAGCTTGGATTTTACCAGCTTTGACTTAGGGTCACTAAAAACAATTACATCCCTAGAGATGAGACGTTCCGCTCGTCCCACAGGTAACCCTTACAAAGATATAACTACATAGAACCTGCTGCCTCTAGACATGTCTAGGAGGCTCTACGTCTAGGGCATATTCTAAGAACCACTGGTGACCTGTTTGACCTCTTCACCTGTTCTAGTTTTCCTAAACTGTCATGGTGAGTGGATCAGGAGGAGTGTGTGAGCTTATGTGAAATCAGAGGTCAGTTTGAAGTCAAGGGAGGCTTCGTTGAGGAGAGACGTTTCCTGTGGTTGCATTGAGGTCTGTGTCCCCTCAGGGCTGCTTCATTTTTCATCAGCTGGTTACATCCATTCACCAGGCCGTTCTCGCTACCTTCACCCTTCACAGACATAAGCCAGGGGCCCTTTCAGTTCAGAATCATCTTGGAAAGGAGCCAGATGCACACCCTACTTTGAGGCTGCTTCTAAAAGTGGGGATAGGGGAAGACTTGAGAAGGGAAGGAGGAGAGGGCAGTGACTTCAGTGATGGGAATGACCAGTCCATGTCTCTGTCCCATAGCCCAACTAGTCCAGCCACTTAGGCTCAGGCTGAGGTCACTGCCTGTAACTGGGAGCAAGAGCAGCTCTTTGGCATGGCCCAGAGAGAAGAAATATATAATAAAGAAGGACGCCAGGACCCAGCTCAGAAACCACTGCTCACCTCCTGCCCCCTGCCCCCACCACCCACCCAAGGTGTTTTAAAAAGCCTTATGACTTTGGCTTCTTCAGGAATGTACTGTGACACAGTTATCAAAAGACTAACGAACACAGAGCAAACGTTAAACAGAACCCAAAACTCTATTTTCAAAACCTGTTAGAGAACTTATCTCATCTGGCAGTTTCGAGGGAGAAGGCAAAATGTTCTTTTTTTAGAGTTTTTTTCCCCTACCTCACAGACTTAAGCCAAAAGGATTACAGGCCATGGAGGGGGGAGTGCAGCGCAGGGTCTTGGATGACCGGTGGCTCCCTGGTGCCCCAGCAGTGATGAGAAGGCTGAGGGGAGATCAGAGGGTGGGGTGCTGCAGGGCATCCTCACCGCAGCACAGAGGACAGTCTATAATGCCACCGCACTCCCCTCTCACTTTCTCTCTCTTCCTTTTTTTCTCTGACAAGGTCTAATGTAAGTCTTTTAACCTTGGGGCTGTGTAGGTCATCTGGAGACGAGCCCCCGGCAAGCTCCCCCTCCCGAAGCAGGAAGACGTGCCCATAGTTTACCTGGGCAGCTTCCGTGGCCTCCAGAAACCTGCTGGGCCCTCTGCCTCCGCTGATGGCCACTTGCGCTGCCCCCCTGCGTACGCCATGGTCGGCCTGCATGGCCGAGAGGCCCGGGGGGACCGCAGCACTGCCTTCCACCCAGTCAGTTTCCCCGACGAGAAGGTTGGGCGAGAAGATAAACCCACGTTTCCCTACCCAGAGCTGACCTCCACTCAGGACAGCTTCCGCCAGAAACTGGCTACCTTTGCGGGGATGACATCTGGCTGTCACAAGGGCCCTGCGCCCTACCCCTCTCCGCAGCCCCTGCGGGAGTCCCTGCCCTCGGAGGATGATAGTGATCAAAGGTGCTCACCCTCAGGGGACAGTGAAGGAGGAGAGTACTGCTCCATCCTGGACTGTTGCCCCGGGAGCCCTGTTGCCAAGGACGCCTCACAGGCCGAGGGTTCCCGGCACAGACATGGCAGAGGGGACTGCTCGCCATCGTGCTGGGAGCAGAGAGCCTGTGTGGGGCCAGCTGAAGAGGAGAAGCGCGTTTTGAGCTTCCCGAAGGAGTGCTGTGGCCAGGGCTCGACAGAGAACCCGCCACGCCTGGGCCCCAAGAAGCCTTCTGTTCCCTCAGAGGCCGCCAGTTCTTCGGATGGCCTCTCCTGTGGGAGTGCCAGCAGCCGCACCAGCAGCCCCTTCGCCCCCCATCTCGAGAGCGATTACTGCTCCCTCATGAAGGAACCCGTGCCAGGGAAGCAGCAGGATTCTGGCTGCCAGGTGGTGACCTCCAACAGGTGCCTGGGGTTGACTGGGGAGCCCCAGCCCCCTGCCCACCCCAGGGAAGCTGTACAGCCTGAACCCATCTATGCTGAGAGCACCAAGAGGAAGAAGGTTCTGGGGCCTTCCAGGCCACAGGCCAAGGCGGAACAGGTGGCAGCCGCTCAGGGCCAGGGCCAGGTACGGACAGCTAACACCTGGGCTCAGAAAACAGCATCTGGCTGGGGCCGGGAGCGGGAAGCCCCAGATGTGGCCCCCCAGGTGGCGGATATGGCCCCCCAGGTGGCGGCCACCATCACAGTCATGGCGGCGCACCCAGAAGAGGACCACCGGACAATCTACCTGAGCAGTCCTGACTCTGCAGTGGGGGTGCAGTGGCCACGCAGGCCTGTGAGCCAGGACTCTGAGGTGGGCGAAGAGGAGGCTTCAGCTGGCCAGGGGCTGAGCCCCAGGGAAAGCCACCGTCGCATTGCAAGTGAGAACACACCCAAGGGGAGGCCTGCCATTCCCCCCAAGCTGTCCAAGAGTAGCCCTGGAGGGTCCCCGGTGTCACCATCTCCCTCCCCACTGTCCGACCTCAGCGAGGGGAGCTCCAGTGGCGGCACTGGGCCCCAGCCTTCATCCAGGGGTCCCTCTGACCCCACTTCTTCCTGCCGGGCCAACGGCATCCCCACTAGCGACTCCGTCAGGTGCCCCCCGCCTGCCGCCACCACCTCAGTCTTGGACCAGAGGCGGCCCCGGTACCAGACTGGGGCCTGGAGTCGTCAGTGCCGGATAGAGGAAGAGGAGGAGCTGGAGCAGGACTTGCTGAATCAACGGGGAAGAGAGAAGGAAAACGGCACCACAGACCCCTCCAACTGGCAGCGTCTGCGCCCCACAGATGGCTCCTCTGAGCAGAACAGCAAAGCCGGGACTGGGATGAGCAAATCGGCCTCTTTTGCCTTTGAGTTCCCCAAGGACAGAAGCGGGATGGAGGCGTTCTCGCCTCCTCCGCCGCCTCCAAAGTCCAGGTGAGTACCATTGTCTGTGTGTGACTCGGGGCTCATCTGGCCGGACAGAGGCCTCTTCCGGAAACCTCTGTCTTTGCCTTCTTTACCAAACGGCTTCAGATCCAGGCTCAGAATCCTGCCCTCCGGGCGCCAGTGGCCCTGGAGCCTGTATGTAAATTTCTGAGAGTTGGTGTTTGTGGTCAGCAAACAAACCTACATGGGGTGGCTTGCTTGGGATTGGTTATTTGCAAGGAATCTTTCCAGGAAGCACTGCCAAGCTGTTGTCTTCCCTGGTGTTCATAATTTTATAATCTGGTACTCTTTTTCTCCCCATCTCTCTGAAGCATCTTCAGCAGGCTTTTTCAAGGAAACCCTGAAATTCTCCATTTAAACATGCAAAAGAAGGCCTAAGGAGACTCCACTGCAGAATTTGGAGAGGCAAAGAGATGGGGAGACAAAAGGGCCATGTGTCCTCCAGAAACTGTTACCACGATGGCCATTGGGCCTTGGGGCCAAAAGCACAATAGTAGGAGGCTCTGCACGTGGTTAGTGACCCTCAGATGTATACGTTTAAAGAAAAAAAAATGTAGTTTCATTTCAGCATGCTGAAACTCAGCTTTCTCTACCGGTTCACCGCTAGCTCCTGCCAGTTTAAAGTACCTTTCAAAGGCTCAAGAAAAAATAAATGCCTTTTTTAAGGTATTGAGTTGTGCATGAAATTTAAATTCTGGAAAAAAAATTTCTATTAGAGCAAACAACTGATTCCTATCAGGGAAAGGAGAAACCTGCTGTTTTTCAAAAAATGACAGCCTTCCTGAACAGACTTTCTCTAGTCATGTCATTTTCAGTGGTTCTGTTTCGGCTCATGTGCCTCTAGGTTGATGTTAGAAGCAGGGAATTGACCACAGAGAGAACAGCTGTGACACTTGACTTTGAACATCTCAGGCTGTGGTGCGTTCCAACATGGGCTTTGTCCATGACCATGACTTTGTTCTGGTATTGCATTGGCCACCTGCCATGCAGAGTAGACACCCTCCAGATCCTCAGGTGACCGCAGACTCTCTTTGGCTACAGTTTTAACACCCTGAATGAATGAAGCGTTCAGCAGCTAAGAAAAGCTCCCATTTATATGGCGCTTACTATGGGCCGGGCACGGACCTAAGGGGGTTAGATACATTAACTCATTTGATCCTCAGAACAGCCTTTGGAGGTAGGAATTACTGCCCCCAATTTACAGATGACAAAACAGAGATAGAGCTGAAGTCACCTGCCAAGGTTCCACAGCCCTACCCAGCAGTCTGGCTCCAAAGTCTGTGCTAAACACAAAGGGCACATGCATGGGCGTAGGACGTGAGCAGGGCATGAGAGTAACGTGGGCCTGGCTCTCTCTGCCCCAGGCCTGGTTAGGTTAGGGAGAAGCACAGGCTCTGGCATCAGAAAATCAAGTTCATGTTGCATCTGTCTCACCTACAGGCTGAGTGAGTGATCTTGAGCGAGCCAGTCGCCGTGACCGAGCCTCCAGGCTACTGTTCTCTCAAATGGGATGATAACAGCAATACTGTTATAACACCCTGTTGTTGAGAGGCTCACATGAGATGAACAGAATCCAATGCAGAGGTTAGTTATTATGTAGGCAAAAGCCACCCCAAGGTGTTGACTGTGGCCGTGACACACACACCCTATAGGAACAGGCCCGGCCCAATCCCAGAAGCACCCCCTGAGCCTTGGAGAAGGAACTAAAACTTTCTCGCTTAAGAATTGCAGTGCTTGGAGAAACCCCAGTTACCATAGCAACGACTCAGGTAGGGTTTTATTAGCATCTGGGTGGAAATCAGAGTTTTTGCCCAGTTTGTTGTGATAAAATCATTGGGTTAGATACAGCTCAAACCAGGTGGGAATCTCAGAGGTTCTGGGTTCCAGCTCTTAAAAAGGAAAGTTCTTATTTTCAAGACTTTTGGGAGAAAAATCTAGGAAATAAAATTAGCTTAAGGGAACACAGAAAAAAGAAAAGAGCATCTGGTACTATTTAAAATAAATCAAACTAGTATATATTTTCATTTGGGGAAGATTTTTCAAGCATTACAGACATTATCTCTTGAATTGTCACATTTCCCCCATGAGGTGATAAAAGGGCAGACTTCGGACCATAAGCTAACTTTTAATTCTGGAATTAAGTACTTACTGAGTTCCTCGAAAGAAGGTGCTGGGGACCCACAGTCTTCAAACTTAGCAACCACCTGATGGCAAACCAGACTATTAATGAGAATGTAGCCCACAGTTGATCCAGTACCAACACCAGTACCAACACCAGTACCACGCTGTTAACTAGGGCAGGCTGATGTCAATTTCCAAGATGGAAAAATGTTGGAAGGTCTTTGAGCGACATACAAGATTAGCTTAACATCTTCACGTGGGCTATCTGTCACATGGGTCCTATTTCTAAGGATCGACCTCACCTGCAAACAAAGGCAACAGATCTCGTGTATTAAGTACATGCAGAACTCTGGAGAAAGGGGTTGTTTCATGCAGCGCAGTGTGACTTTTCACTTACGCTTAGATCCATCTGCTTTCTAGGGCCATTATGGAAGAACAGAGAATGATTTTCTGGTTTGCCTACGGTCCTGTTTTACAAAGCTGACTCTGACTCAGAGGAAAGAAAGTAGATGTTGAGAATGACTTGGCTTTCCATGTGGTCTTGTTTTGAATGTTTGGCAGCAGCTTGTCTGTCTGAGAGACTGTCCTCTCTAAGCTCCCACTGGGGTTCCTGAGAAACCTCTTGCTGTAATGCCATGTAGGAGAGGCTCTCGATGCTCATTTAATGTGCTGAAAGCCCTTTAGAGGTGTTTAAGCAGGCACCCAGCCCTCTTGCTGGGCAGGTGAGGCAGAGTCTAGGTCCTTCCTTACCTCCTGTTGCTCCTGCTTGCACAAGCTCACACCTATTTAGACTGATGGACCCCATGGAGTCTCCGGGTCACCCCTGCCCCAATTTAGGCCAGAGTTAGGAGGCGAAGATCAACAAGTACTGCTGCTTAAGAAACTAAGAACTGCAGGAAAGAAGTGTGGACTTCTTAGTGTAAATGTCACGTTCAAGACTTAAGGCAGTTTAATGAGAGCAGCAGCGCCTGGGGAAATAATTAAGATGCAAAAGAACCAAATTTATTTCTGCCTTTTATGTCCTCACAGATGCAAACCTGGTTTTAAATGACTTATGGCTTCTGAGTGACAAGGTCAGTTGAGGGAGAATCCTCTGATTAGTGCAGACAAGCATTTTGCAAAGAAACCCCAAATTAGGCTGATAGGCCTGAACTCAGAGGTGGAATCAGAGGATGGCGGGTGAGGAAGAAATAAGACAGGTTTATATGGTTTTAGTTGCCAAACGATCTGGCCTCAGGTAAGACTAATCAAAAGAAAGAAAAGTTTCTCTGAGAATGTGAGAGATGTTTTTGTCATAAATATCACTCATGCTAATTGTAATTTTAACCTGTTGCTTAAATAAGTTCCTCCCCTTCTCTGCGGGGATTCTGGGGAGCAGAGACTGAGTCTGTCCCTGGGCTTTGCTCATTCTCAATTCCCCTCGCCCCCTCCCTCCCACCTTGCTTCTCAGCAGACAGGTGATGACAGTGTCATAGATGGAGCACTTTTCTGTCCACAGAAGTGGCCACTTTGCTAACCAGAGGAATCGCGATGACTTCATTGTGTGGTCTGTCTGTGACAGTCTCTCAGCATGAACCCCGAGGATGGGAGTAGAATGAGCAAGATGGGTATTTGTCTGCAGACTCCATATCCAATCTGATTAAAGCTCCAAATGTTTTATTCTTGAGGCACTTTCTACTGTAGTGGATTATAGTGGGATGGCAGCAAATCTCCTAGGAAATCCCACAGTCGTGATGCATAATGGGCTTTTCTGTGTGGTCTTTTGAAAAATCACAGTTTGTGTTAGAAAGCACTACATCTACTTCAAGAATCTTCTCTGATTATGTTTAGCCTTTTTGACAAAACTGAAATAAGTAGGCTGTAGGTTGAGTTGGTCCAGGGGAGAATGAATACTGGGCATACTTCAGTGGGGAGAAATTGCCCCCCACACATGCACACTGAGTTTGGCAAACAGAGCAAAGCACATGTATCGACGACGCAAGCTTATATGCTGCTCCCTGCCAGTGCAAATTAACAGGGCCTCCTCCCAGGAGTTTGTGGCTAGAACCTGAAAACACTGGACATCTGATGATGCTGTACTGGGGAGAATTAAAATTGATTCCTAGCTTCCTATTTTGTAATTGAAAAACAAATCACTGAGTTGAACAGTAGGATATGTAAAATATACGGGACATTCTCTCCATTTTTGAGCATACATCCATGGTTAAGGCTAGGGATTGGAGATTCTTTAATTCATCAGATATCTACTAATTGCCTACTTTCTTTTAGGCTCTGTGCAAGGTGCTAAGAAGCCAGTGACTGGGGTTCTGCTTCTCAAGGCCCCTGAGGGTTGGGTTGGTATAAATGAAAATCAGCAGATGTGCAATATGACCACCAAAGTCTCGGCCTGCTTTGATTGCCTTTAATGAGACTGGTTATCATAGTATCTGGATTCTCACCACATTCTGTGCTCTGTTCAGTAATGCAAAGGTAAGCTCTGCTTGGTGCCCAGGAACAGTGAAAGAACAGCCTTTCCTTTAACTGTCTTTTGACCTGATCCAAGATCAAGCTTAGTACAGGCGTATAAACCATTTATAAAATAAAATAAAAAGACCAGATGCTCCTTGAAGGTAAAGAGCATGCGTAGCCATCTGTAATCCCATAACATCCTGTTTGGTGCCTGGCGCATAATAGATGCTCAAGAAATATTTATCAAATAAACAATTGTAAGCAGAGACCATGCCTTGTTGATTTCACTTTTTCCAAAAGCACCTAACTATGCTTTGCTCATCAAGAAATGTTGGGGCCAGCCCGGTGGTGTAGTGGTTAAGTTTGGCATGCTCCACTGCAGCAGCCTGGGTTCGCAGGTTCAGATCTGGGGCACAGACCTACACCACTCATCAAGCCATGCTGTGGCAGCGACCCACATACAAAATAGAGCAAGATGGGCACAGATGTTAGCTCAGGGCCAATCTTCCTCACCAAAATAAAAACAAATACAAGAAATGTTGAAGAAAGGAGCAGGTAGCTTTGAATACTTTTATCAAAGTATCTTTCTGAAACCCAGGTCTCTGGGTTGCCCCAGTGGTTCATGCCTCTGTTTCGGTGGTTAACACAGTGTGTCTTGCAGTGCATTAAATTGGGTCCATGTTGTATCTCCTCAAGAAATTGTAAACTCCTGGGAGTACAGGGACCATGTTTCATGCATTTTTCTTTGACTTTCCCATAGGTTACCTCAGCACAGTGCCTGGTACATAGTAGGTATTCAATAAAAGATTATTGAATTAGACAAAAAAAGGCCAGAGTGAACTACAGATATTGACCTGAGTTTTCACTGGACACCCCATTGTAATTCTCTAGCTAGCCTTGCTCACAGGAACGTTGTCACCTTGAGTTAAAGAAGCTGAGGTTAATAATTATTAATGCTTCAAGGTGGGCAAACACCATGTGGGGACAATGCATCCTTTCACGAATAATTACTCTCCAAAGATTGTACATTTCACTTTTGCAACTGGGCTGTTACTCTGCTTTTCTTTTTTTTTAAAAGCTGAGCAGGTGTGTGGAGCCAGCCCTCCCTTGCCACAAGAATGTTTCTCTCAGGTAGTAATCACCTAAGGACTTTTTTTCCCCATCAATGAGTTGCAAGGAATTCTAGGGTGTGGTTTTGCTTCTCTGAGAATAGATTTTCCATGCTTCCTGAGTCAGGTTGCAAACACAGGCCTGGGCCGTATGATCAAGCCCCCTCTGTCCATCAAGTGGTCAGAGGGCCTTTGTTCCTAGAATGGCCAGCCTACTTCTTGGGTGTGGAACTCACCAGTTGGTGAGAAATTTTCTCTATTTGTGGTGCAAGTAATTTGTTGTTGTTTTAGGATCGTGAATGTGCTTGTGAAAGGACTTGAATTTTCTTCTAGCAGAGTTGATAGACCAACTACGAAGAAGACTCAGCATCTCTTTCTGCAGCTAATAACTTTCAGTTTAAGATCAGAGTCTTCATCCTCTGTGCTGGAATTGCTCGTTATTCCTTTCTATCAACTTTTGGGCAGATCCCTAAAAATGTTGGGTGTTAAGGGTGTTCATGCTGTTCCCATACAACTCTGTAAAATTTCCGCTTCAATTAGCCTTTGTCTAATGTGCTGGAGGGCTTATTCTCTGTGCTTCTCTAACAGGAAGACATATAAACAGCCTTTCCTCATTTGGGGAGAAGGGCAACTTCCAGATTAAAGACAACTTAAAAAAAAATCCTTTCCTTTTTACTCAGATATTCTACTCTCCAGTTAATTTTAGTATCTACCACTATCAAATGATCCCCCTGACTTCCTGGTAGGTTGATTTCTAGCCATTTCATGCCCACTAATGCACGTGCTATAAAACTTTCCCAAAGTCTAGAAGCTAGGCAAATAACTGGGGGTGTTACCACTGTATGTTCCTGAGTTGTAGAAAGCCCTCCAGAATGGCTCCTGCTCCTCAGGGGCTCCACACAGCAGTCAAAATGAATGAAAATACAACTATACTGGATAAATACAAGAAGAGTTGAGATAAATTGACATATTAATAAATAATATGACCTTGAAGATCAGGAAGACAGGGAAGAAGAGTCTTTAGAATTTTGAAAGCAGTCATAGTGGGGATGTCACTTAAAATAATTCTTATTAATATGTGCAAATCAAAAGGAAGAATTTGCGAGCGCATATTCTTGAATGGTGAGGGCGTTTAGATTGCGTCCTCCACACCGTTTCCAGTCGGTTGGAGCAGGAGTCTGGAGCTCCACGTGGAAAACAGTGAGGCCATGTGTCCACCCTTCAGGAAAGCAGATTATGCAAGGGGGGGAGTGCAGACACACTATTGCCAATCCAGCTTTAGAATCTAAAGTTTACCATCTATAATGCAAAATCATTGATGGTCAAGAACTGTTCCTCATGCTAATTTAAGAATCTAAGTGTTCCCATACCTGGGAAGGGGTCTGTGGTGTGTCCAGCCCGGGAGGCCCTGAGCAATGTGTTTGGCAGAAGACGGCCATCCTCATTGATTACCGCCTCAAATTTTCAGACTGTCATGCCAGAATGTTTTATTTCCTCTTAATGAGTGGTTATGAATATTTCATGCATTGTAATGAGCGGTTATGAATATTTCATAAATTTTTGGAGCGCTGTATTTTAGTAAATAACAGTTACCATAAGTCAATTATCCATTATTTAAAGTATTATTTCTCTTTATAGAACTTAAATTTAGTTTTTCAGTCCTTAAATCGTGTTAAACAACGTATGTGCGCTTAGCCTTACCCTCTTTGGCATGTAGCTCAGATTATCTATGCCCCTGCTTGGAGGGTGAGGGAGTAGGGGCAAGAGGTATGTCAAAATCTTTTGGACGGATAGTTTGAAAATGGAAATTCAGTATTATAATATAAATTTAAATTTGTGAAATAAGAACAAAACTATTGTTTTCATAATACATAGTACATATAATTTTTCCGAGTCTTCTTGACTGGTGTTGTTAGGCCATCTTTTTTATAGAGATATTCAACTTGGGGACAGAGCGTGTCTCCCTAGGAGAAAGTAGAAGAAAACCAGGACGGGAATATTCACTGATCTGTTATACTTACTTGGTGACCTCCCTTCAAATCTCTCAATATGTCTTCTCTACATTCATGTCCTCTCTGAAACTTGAAACAGGGACATTGTCTGTACACTGAATCCTAAATCCAGTGCTTGATCTTGCTTCTTATCCTACTTTCAACACTTGTCCATGCTTCCTATCAAAACAGAGAAAGATAATGAAAGAGACTCTTCTTACAGTTCAGAGTGTGAGACTTTCTTGATCTTGACTATCATTTAATTACTAAATACTGAGGACTTGCTATAGGTGGAGCTAATATGAATTACCCAGTAAAAATTAAGTATAAATACACTATGCCCCCACAATCTTCATCCTGAGTATATGCCTCTGAGAAACACACACAAGTCAATAAGGGGACACATACAATGAAGATCATTACAGCATTGTTCACAGTAGCAGGTAGTTGGAGCAAGCCCAGATATTCATCTCCAGGGAAATAGAAAAGTCAAATAAAGTGAGTATGAAATGAAATACTTATAGCAGTCAGAAGCTACGGACTAGATGTGTATACAGAAACAGATGGACCTTAAACTGGTATTGGGTGAAATAACTAAGAAACAGAACAAGATCTGTAACACAATGTAATTAATATAAATTTAAAACACTATATCTTCTTTAAATATAAATCCTGAGGAAACACAGTGTGGGCACCTGGAAGTGGGAAATTGGGGAAGTAGAGAATTACAGTAGAGATGGGGTGAAGGGAAAGACTAAAATAATGCAGATGGACAGGAAAGTGTATCATTAATTGAGGCATATGATTCTTTTACCTCTCTGCACTTGAAATAAATATGAACGTGAAGAGAACGATGTGAATGATGGAGAGATAGAGAGAGGACTTACTTGAGAGAGGTAAGGATGGCGATTAAGAATATCAAGAAAAGTGATGAATGTTTGGAATATCTGCTTTCGAGAATGGGAGGTCAAGTGCAAGGATTGCCAGGGAGCCCCAAGAGCTAGCTGAAGTCAGGAAGCCTGAATTAGTTGTGGTTCCAGTCTGCATGGTTGTGTACTTTCCTAGAGAAGCACTGAGCTGCCCAGTGCAAGAGTGAAGGTGGAAGATGTTTGGAGTTACCTAGTGTGATATGGTGATTTATGAAAAATATATATTTGGTCTTCATCCATTTCTGGCACAGAGCTCCTAAAACCCTTGGAATTTCTTAAATGCTGAGAGCCATAAATGTGTCTTTTATTATGTTAATGAGGCGACTTTTGGATCCCTCCTAAGGATGGAGCTGGTTGCCAGGGAAACCAACCATGTGATTAGAGGGTTGGAATTTTCAGTGCCATCCCATGACCTGGAGAGGACAGAGGGGCTGGAGGTTGAATCAATCTCCAGTGGCCAATGATTAAAATGATGTAATCAATCATGCTTATGTAATGAAGTCTCCATAAAAACCCAAAAGGATGGAAAAGCTTTCAGGTTGGGGAACATGTGGAGATGTGGGCAGAGTGGCGCACTCAGAGAGAGCATGGAAGCTCCACGCTCCTTCCCACATACCTTGCCCTACGCATCTCTTCCATCTGGCTGTTCCTGAGTTATATCCTTTTAAGTAAAATGTTTCTCTGAGTTCTGGGAGCTGCTCTAGCAGATTACTCGAACCCAAAGAGGGGGTCGCTGGAACCTCCAATCTGTAGCCGGTTGGCCAGAAGCACGGACCACAACCTGGATTTGCAATTGGCATCTGCAGTGGAGAGCAGTCTTGTGGGGCTGAGCTCTTAACCTTTGGGATCTGACATTATCTCTGGGTAGACGTGTCAGAATTGAGTTGAATGTAGGACACCCAGCTGGTGTCTGGGAATTCGTGGTGTTAGGAGCCTCCCCCACCTCGATGTTGAAATTCAGTGACCAAAACCCTTACCTAGGGTGGGGAGGTTTAGCTAAGGCTGAGGACAGGGAGATGGAGCTGTTAAGGAGCACATGAGAAGGCTGAAGAACTGAGCTGGGAGTGGGAAGGGAACCTCATCCTTAACTGGGCAACAGGCTAGAGCAGAGCGGGGAGTGGAGAAGTAAATCATCCTGGTAGCTTTGTTACAAATAGCATGAACCTCTCAAGCCAGGAGGGTAGGAATGAAGTCTAATATAAATACACACAGATTTCTTAAGCCAAATAGTTGGGCTCAGAAGCTGGGTCAACAAAGTGGATTTGAAGTATTTGCTGAATCAAGAGAAGGAGAGAGATAATTCTGAAAGCAGGGTTGCCAAAACCAATAGTTTAGAAACAAAAAGATTCTGGTCAGGCACAGATCATCTTGGTGGATGGATTCCAGCAGGAATAGGTCAGGACTAGAACAGCAGCGAGTCTCAAGTTGGTGAGTAACAACTTGCTACTGTTTTCGTTTAGTCAATCTCCAGAGTGCTCTGTGTGCTGGAGGTTGGGATGTGGTGTGAAGGGGGAAGGAATCATGGGAGGTTCTTTTTTTGTGGAGGGAACACAAGCTTATATAATAAAAGAGGTTCTTCTGTTTGTAAATTTTTGTATAATAGAGCTAAGCAACCTGGTCAGTTGAGGAGTATGTCAGCCCCTGAACCAGGGGTTACACTATAAACTACCCAGCTCTTGATGACATAGATTCAAACTGTGGTCTGGCTGATGGACAAATCAACTCTTCCTAGTTTAGAATAATGTATGTCCTCAAAGCATTCCCCTGAGGAACTTTCTTCTTTGGATCTCTTTAAAGAACCATAATAAAAGTAGAGGTATCCAGAGAGAGTGAAATGTCTAACCCATCTGCTGTTTTCTACCTCTATCCAGGTAGCAAAAAGAATTTCTGGGTTTACTGGGGGCTGCTAAAGTCCTCTCTCTGTCTCTGTCTCTCTCTCCCTATCCATCCATCCATCCATCCATCCACCCACCACCCACCACCCATCCATCTATCCATCCTTCTTTCTATATAATTGCACTTTCAATATACCCAATGCTGTTTTTAGCATGTATTAATTATTAACTCATTGAATCTTCCTAGCACCCCATGAAATAAGCATTATTGTTATCCTCATTTTGTAGACGGGAGGTTGAAGCACAGAGAGATTAAGTGCCTCTTCCAAGGCATTCAGCCAGTAAGCAGTGGAGTCAGGACCTAAACCCAGGCAGCGGAGCCCCAGTGTTCACCACCACATCAGCCTTCCTAGGTGACTCTGAAGTGCATCTGGGAAGTTATTCAAATGCTTGCACCACTGTTCTTCCTGAAGGCTCCTGAGAGTCCTCTCACACTGTGCTGGCTTGTAGGCAGGGCAGCTAGTGGGAGGTGCCCCTCTGTGGATTGCACTTGCTCAGTCTTGACTTCCATTTGTTATTCATCTCCTTCTTTTCATCGCCTCTTTCCGTCTGCCCCTTGTGTGAACAGATGGTAGAGCTTCCTCCTTGACTTTCCAGGCCAGGAATTGGAGACTCATTGTGCTTAGGTGATTGTGTTGGAGATGGAAGTGTAGTGGACTGGGTGATGGGGTCATGAGTTCTCAGCACTTGCTTACCTGCTCCTCACCAGCTTGTCTCCCTGTCCTCGGCCTGAGCTGAAACCTCCCCACGCTGGGCAACTCCAGATATCTGCTGTCCTCACTCCTGCACCAGGCAGCCCAGAGCTTCTTTAGGAAAGAACACAACCGTGCGGACTGGGGCCACAAATAAAGGACTTTGATTTTCTGAGACCTGAAAGGTCATCTTTTAAAAATATTTGCATCTTTCTGTGCCAAAGTCTATCTGTATTCAGTCAGGGCAAATGCCTGCAAATTTCCATTAGACCAATTTAAGCATTTTTATCCTTGTCCAAAACGAACTAGTAACCTAAACTTGTGTGTGTGTGTGTCTCTATCTTTAAAAGTAAGTATGGCTTTCTTCCTATTTTTAAATGGTTTCCACTGAAAGCCAAGTGCGTTCATCTTCAGGTGGAACCAAAGGGCTTTTCAGCTTGCAGAGCCCCAGCGGTCACTAGTGCATTAAGTGCAAATGCAAATTAACAGGCCTGCACCGTGGGGACCATCGAGGTCATCTGATCAAAAATGAAACTGATTTCCTATATTTACACATGCAAATAGATCATTGGGGAAACAGGCCCCCAGAGCAGAACTAAGACATTAGTTCTTTCAGGTGGCACTTAGACATTTGCAAAATAACTCCTTAGCATCTTCATCAAAGAGCACCAAAGATAAAAACAATGAAAACCTTTCCAGATTAGTTATCTGCCTATCTCATCCCATCTCCTGGAGAAAAGAAAAATTTAAAAACGATAAGATGTGTGCAAATTCAGGATATTTGGGGACTGTTGTATTTTGTAGATATGAGAAAGATTCAGCTACTGAATCTTTCCTGAGGATTGTTTGCTCAGTGTTCCTGCCCTTTGCAAGTTTTGCTGGGCAAGTGTAATTCTTTTCTTAAAGGAAACATTTATCCTCCCAGATACCACCAAGTTATTGAAACCGAGGCAGATAAAGTTAATCAAGTATTTAATAATTACTCTGTGTTCCAGCATGTCCTGGCTATGACACAGCTACTCAAACAGTTTATAATTTGGGGATGGTAACAAGCCTATTTCACATGAAACAATTAGAATAATCTAACCAGGATTATAACCAAATGCTCAGTGATATGAATCAGACCCAGTTTGGTGTGAGTTCTAGAGGGGACAGACCAGACAGAGAAGACTGAAAATGGCTCGGGAGGGATTTCTAGGTAAGTGACACTGATGCTTCAGGATGGAAAAGGTTTGAAGAGGAGAGAGAATTGTTTCCTCTGTGCCAGGGTGGGGAGGGGACAGGAATGCAGGGTGCTTTCAGGACAATGAGAGAGTGACCCAATTGGAGCAAAGGATTTATGAGGGAAAGTAGTAGTATATTAACCAAAATGGTGATAGTTTTTTTCCAAACAGGAAATCTAGCCACGTGTTCTAAGGTATAGACAGCGGGGGGAAAATATTTAAAATTGAGAATGTCAAAGAAAATCTGGGGTGTGTGTTTCTGTCACCACGAATGACCTAAGCTGATCCAATATAGTGACCGAGGTTGAGAATCATTACAGGAGCCCGTGTAAGACTCTTCAGGGTCAGCTGTCTATGAGAGCAGTATTTTAGAAAGATTTTGAGTGAGGATGTTCTATCAAGGCTGCAAATCTTTTCTGAAGATATGTGGGAAGTATACAGAACCCTCTGTATACTTATTTATAGGAGCTTGATAAATATTTGTCAACCAGATTGTAGGTCTGTTGAAGCAGGGATGGTGTCATCTGTACTCAACTGTCATATCCCCAACACCTAACGTAGTGCTCAGCACAGGGTAGCAGTCAACATTTGTTTGTTGAAAAACCTGAGAATGTATTCAGGACAGACAGGATGGGGGGCGCATTACAGGTAGTATAGGTGTAAGGTAAGTTAAAAACGGGGCTCTTATTCACCAAGCAACCCTGGTGTTTCAGCTTAAATTGCTTAGTGATTTTGACTTTAGGATGTGGCCAAATAGTGGAGAATAAATGGAGTGATACAATACGCTTCCGAGTGTATTTGAATTGCTTCTAATGATGGAGCCCAACAAGACAATTGGAGATTGAAAGCTACAGGTCACAGAGGCAGAGCCGTCCCTATTTTCCTGTGCTTTTGCAGGAAGTGCATTTTATAGAAAAGTCAGAGAGGAACTGAGGGGAAACGGAGAGCCCTGAGCTTGTGAAATCGCAGCAGTCTGACAAGGCTCTCCCGGCCGCTGAAGCTGGCCCTTCATCCTCAGGGCCGCTCCACGGGACCCTGCAGTCACCGGCCCCGCCCGTCATGGGGCTCTGGGAGGCCATGCTGATGAGGACGGCACCACGGGCCAGAGTGTAGGATGGTAAGAGGCTCTTCTTTGATTTAGGCGTGACTTGATTTATTTGCATCTAAAACCAACCTGTTTTCACTTCTCTTGGTAACTGAAAAAGTGTATCTAGAATTATCTAACGTGTGCGTGCCTTCAGAGCTACCGCAGAGGTTTTCTCCAGGTCAGCACTAAACTTAGCAGTGAGTTTGACCAATCCAAAGACTTGGTGGTGTGAAGGTGTACTGGGTTCTAGAGGGCGAGTCTAAAACCGCGCGCTGGCGTTGAGTTTTCGTATCTTCTGTTCCAGAGGGAAAAAGCTCTCAACCAAATAATCTATGTGAACTAAACAAACGTCAGGGCAGTGAGAATGACAATTTCCCTCAGTCGCACTTTCCCTTGTGCTGTCATATGCGGATTCCAGCAGCCATGTGAAGTCAGAGATACAGTCTCTGCTACACACTGGGGCTTGGCATCCGCTAAGAATTTCGGACATTCTGAAAGCCCGGGGAGTATTTTTAGATGAGCCTTGTTCTTACAAATGAGGAAGTCTGGCAGAAGGCTCTTCCGGCTGGATATTTGTTTCCAGCTTTCTACCAATACAGTATGGAGAAAACTTCTGGCAAGGCTTCTTTCTCTAAGGACAATGGGGGGAAAAGCCATTCTGAAAACACCGGGCAGCAGCTGCAGGGCTCAGCATCTCTGAGGACTCTGTGCCACTGGCCGTGCATTTCACCCTCGTCTCCTGTGGCCATGTCTAATCAACAGGGAAGGCAGGAAAGGAAGTCTGAGCAAGCACAAGCCGTTTATCACACTGCGTGAGCAAAGACATCTGTGTGGGCTGTGCTCTCTGCAGCTGATAAGAACATTATTCACCACCCAAAGAGGAAAGACTAGAGCATGTGGTTTTGCCCATTCAAGCCACTTCCTTAAATTACATGACATCAGATCTCATCTTATAGATGGTTTGCACCAGTTTTATAAAAGACAAGTCAAACTATCATTTATGAGGGAAAAGTGCCTTCAAAAAAATAAGTATAGTCTTGCCATGCATTGTTGAGTACGCTTGGACTGTCATGTGGCCTCATGTCTGACGGAACAATCCATTAGGGCTCAGAAAAGTCACCTTTGGAATATTAAGCCTTTTCCAGGGGTTCTTAAGAAATCTATTGCGCACACAGACCGAAGACACAAAAACAACTGGATTGTCCGTCTCTGGTCTGTCGGCAAGCTTCCTCTTTCATTTTTAAATCTGATGTGGTTTGTTCATTCCCTAATGAAAGTGGCAGTTCTCTAAGAGTGCAGATTACATGGGTTTCCAAGGTGGAAGGTTTTTGATGCAGTTTGTGTGAAAGAGGCATCACTCCCAAGATTTTGCTTTTAAGACAGAAAGTCACCCCGTTTCTTCCCCATACACCTGAGCATTCCAAATGCCTGTTAGGTTTTAGTTACCTGGAGGGAACCTGGGCTTCTTGAGCTTTTTTAGTAGAGAAACAGTAGTAATATTCTCAAAAGCCATGAAAACTCCACTTGGGGCTAGGATACCAAGATTTACCAAGATCTGCTTTTGGAGACTCCCCACTTCCCTACACACACACAAACACACACACACACGCGCAGTGGAGAAAACCTGCAATCACAGGAATAGCCTGATTTTGTCTGCGTTCATTTGGTGAGTCTTCAAAGCTGTAACTTTTCCCTCATAGTGGCTAGATGCAGAAGAATTAATCCCCAAAGTCTCAGAAGAGTTGTTGGGTCTGAGAAATAACTTTTTCCATCCACGAGGCTATTCTTTGGTGGAACCAACCCTCACATGGGGCCTGCTGGAAATCCCTCTGGGTCATCCCTTGTGCTCTTTGCTTTTCAGAGGCTCAGCAACAAGTGAGCTGAATACACTGAATACAGTGAAGTTCAATGAATAATTTAACTGATTTTGCTGTGTCCCACTAAGATTTATCAAGTATTAACATTTTGCCATTTGTTTTAGGTTTTTTTAAACAAAATACTACAAGTACAGTGGAAGATCCCTCCCTATCCAATTTCCATTTCAATTTCCCGTTGCTCCCCAGAGTAATTAATGTCTTGAAGTTGATGAGTATTATATCCATTACATATATGTGATATACAAAAAACATATAGCATTGTTAGGTGTTTTAGAAAGTATAGAAATGGTATCACACTGTACTTGAGACTTTTGCAAGCTACTTTTAATATTCAACATTTTAAGCATCATTTTCATTTTGGTACATTAAAATCGAGTTCATTTATTTGTGAGTGCTCTATAGTATTCCATTATAAGACTATACCATAATGTATCCATTTCTTTACTGATGCACATTGAACCGTTTACAATTTTGTTTTTGCTTTTAGTAACGCTGTGAACAGCCTTTTCCGTGTCTGAGAGTTTCTCCAGATCTGCACTGTACAGTATGGTAGCCACTGGCTTAAAATGTGGCTAGTCTAAATTGCAATGTGCTATAAATGTAAAATACACACCAGATTTTGAAATCTTAGAATGAAAAACAGAATGTAAAATATCTCATTAATTTTTATATTCATTGCATGTTGAAATGACAATATTTTTATATATTTTGTTAAAATATATTATTAAAATTAATTTCACCTATAATGTGGCTACCAAAAAATTAAAAATTATATATATGATTTGCTGTATATTTCTATTGGACAAGGCTGTTCTAGATCTTGAGTCAGTAATCTACAGCCCACAGGCCATCTGTGTTTGTAAATAATGTTTTATTGGAAAACATGCCCATTCGTTTACATACACTCTATGGTGCTTTCCTGATGAAACAAACAGCAGAGTTGAGTAGTTGCAACAGAGACCATATGACCCATAAGCCTAAATTATTTACCATCTGGCTCTTTAAGGAAAAGTTTGTTGACCCCTCTTCTAGAGCAGTGAGGTTTAACTGTCTTTTAACCAGGACCCACAAAAGAAATGTATTTAATATTGTGATCCCACATGCACACACTCGCCTGAAACAAAAGTTTCACAAAACAAAGTTTCACAAATCTTGCTATATATTTATGTATTTTCTGGTCTGTTCTGTTTTGTTAACATAAACTGCTGGTCAGTAAACTACCTTGACTCACTAAATTGACTTAGCCATTCATTCACTACTAGTCATTTGAATATCATTGCTCAGGGATGTATACCTAAAAATGGAGTAACTTCGTTATAGGGATGTGCATAATCAACGTTACAAGATTCATCAAAGTGTTATCCAAAGTGTGTGTGTGTACCAACCTTCAGTCCCACAAACAGTGCAAGAAAGTTCCAGTTTTCCCACATCTTTCTTTTTTTTTTTTTTTTTTTTTGTGAGGAAGACCAGCCCTGAGCTAACATCCGTTGCTATTCTTCCTCATTTTGCTGAGGAAGACTGGCCCTGGGCTAACATCCATGCCCATCTTCCCCTACTTTATATGGGATGCTACCACAGCATGGCTGACAAGCAGTGCATCCGCGGGCGCCCGGGATCCGAACTGGCGAACCCCAGGCTGCCAAGCGCGAACTAAACCGCTGCGCCACCGGGCCGGCCCCGAAGTTTTCCCACATCTTTAACAATATCTGATATTGCCAGACTGATCTGATAGGTGTAAAATGGAATCTTGTTTTTTTATTATCTGATTACTAGTAAGTTTGATCATCTTTTCATGTGTTGATTGATGTTTAATTTTTTTGTGTGTGTGAATTGCTTGCTCATATTCATGGCCCTATTTTTATTATTATTTTTCATTTTTTTATTGATGTCTTAATAGTTTATAACATTGTGGGGTTTTAGTTGTACATTATTGTTTGTCCATCACCATGTGGATGCATCCCTTCACCCCTTGTGCCCACCCTCCTCCCCCCTTCCTCTTGGTAGCCACCAGTCAGTTCTCTCTGTCCATGTGTTCATTTATATTCCATATATGAGTGAGTTCATGCAGTGTCTGTCCTTCTCTCTTTGGCTTATTTCACTTAACATAATACCCTCTTGGTCCATCCATGTTGCTGCAAATGGGACAATTCTGTCTTTTCTTACGGCTGAGTAGTATTCCATTGTATGTATATACCACATCTTCTTTAACCAATCATCAGTCGAGGGACACTTGGGTTGCTTCCACTTCTTGGCTATAGTGAATAATGCTGCAATGAACATAGGGGTGCATAAGCCTCTTGTGATGGTTGATTTCATGCCCATTGGGTAGATGCCCAAGAGTGGGATTGCTGGATCATACGGTATTTCTATTTTTAATTTTTGGAGGACTCTCCATACTGTTTTCCATAGAGGCTGCACCAGTTTGCATTGCCACCAGCAGTGAATGAGGGTTCCCGTTTCTCCACAACCTCTCCAGTATTTGTTGTTTTTTGTCTTGGTGATTATAGCCATTCTAACGGGTGTCAGGTGATAGCTTAGTGTAGTTTTGATTTGCATTTCCCTGATGATTAGTGATGTTGGACATCTTTTCATGTGTCTATTGTCATGGCCCTATTTTTAATGGGGTCATTTGTCTATTGTATTCTTGTGATATTCTGGGTACCAATACGTTATCAGTTATGTAGATTGCAAATGTGTGGGTTGCCCACTCCAAGGTTTGGTGTTTTCACTTTCTTTACAGTGTCTTTTATTTTATCAGACAGAAGTTTTAAATTTTAAAGTAATCAAATTTATCTATCTTTTCCTTTATGGTTCTATTTTTTTTTTTAAAGAGATCCTTCTCTACCCCAACATCATAAAGATTTTCTCTGATATTTTCTTCTAACAGATTTGAAATCTTCAGGGTTTTTTTCTGTTGAAAATTCATGTTTGTACATGGTGTGAGATATAGCTTGATCTTTTTTTTTGTCCTACTGTAAATAGCTGGCATGTGAGTATCAAGAACTGACATGTCCATCCTTCCACCACTGTGCAACACTACCTTTGTCACATAGCAAGTTCCTATATACAGAGATCTGTTTCTTGGATCTCTGTCCTCAAAACATTGGCCCTCGATTTATCAGAAACAAATCTTTACTGATCTCACGTATGCTGCAACCAGGTCTAGATGATTCTACAGGCAAGTTTTGGCAATCTTCCAAGGAACACATAATCCCTATCTTGTACAAACTACATAAGATAATTGAAAAAGAGAAAAAGTTCCCCAATTCATTTTATGATTCTAATTTAACCTTTATACCAAAACTAGACAAGAACAGTACAAGAAAGAAAACTTATGGGCTAACCTCACATTTGAATGTAAATGTAAAAATCCTAAATTAAATATCAGAAAAACTGAATCCAGCAATGTGTAGTAAAGTAAGTTTATGCAAAGTGTGCAAGCATGAGCTAATTTAAGAAAAGCTATTGTAATTCATTGCATTAACAGAATAAAGAAGGAAAATGATATGAATTTTTTATAGATGTAAAAAAAGCATTTGATAAATTCCAGTAACTATGTATGATTTAAAAAGATAAAATATGGGGGTCAGCCCAGGGGCATAGTGGTTGGGTTCTCATGCTCTGCTTCAGCAGCCCAGGATTCGTGTGTTGTGATCCTGGGCACAGACCTACACACCACTCATCAAGTCATACTGTGGTGGCATTCCGTATACAAAATAGAGGAAGATTGGCACAGATGTTAGCTTAGTGACAATCTTCCTCAAGAAAAAAGAGGAAGATTGGCAACAGATGTTAGCTCAGGGCCAATCTTCCTCACACACACACACACAAAGATAAAATGTTTAGAAAACTTAGAATAGAAACTTACTTCCTTAACCTGATAAAGAGCATCTACCAAAACCTATAGCAAACGTGCACTTTGCATTGATGCATCCCTTGTACTGCTCTGGTATTAAGTTCCTTCTTTGCATCTGGCCCCTGAGAATTTTTCTTTCTTTCAATGTTTCACTGTTACTTTAAATAATTTTGTGTGTGTGTGTGTATACTCACACATACACCCATTTATATATTTTTAGTTTTATGTATTTATATACACTTCAGTAAGTATTTTTCTAAGTTTGTGGAATGGGGAGCTGTGCCAGCTCAGCAGCTATGGTGCTGGAATTTCTGCTTTGGCAGTTTTCTGGACCTGAAGACCAAGAGATTCCTGGGACCACTTTGGAGGGGGCGGAGTAGTTGGGTTGTCAAAGAGCTGGCTTCTCTCCTGCACTGAGGAGTTGTCATTATTCACAACTTCGTATCTTGGCTTCATCTGGGAAAGCCATTATTGATGGATCTGATGAGGATAAAAATATTTTATGAAACTTTCTATGATGACATTTTGCCAGAGGGTAAAATAAAGATAATCTACTGCCAAAGCACTTCTAAGGATTTGCTATTTCCAAGATCCCTGCAGTGACATGAAATATAAAGACTACTATTAGTTGTAACATTGCCATCACTGTTACACTGACATTTAACAGCTTTAAAACATTTTTTAATGTGTTTCCAAGGGTTGGTGGTGGAGAGAGAGACATGTTTCTAGAGAGCACTTTCCATGGTAGTAAACAAACTTTCTCTAAACTTTTCTGTTAAAGAACAAGGGATTCCACTGACTGTGAAGACCAGTACAGGGCCTGGCAATGCTGAACACAGAGAACAATCGATGCATTCTTGACTGTAAGGTCATATGCATTAAATAAGGCAGTTCTGATGCCAAATCAATACTGTATTGTAGATTTCCTACAGCAGATATTGAGATATAGATCTGCTCTAATGGGAACAGGAATCTCATCAGGAAATATCAGTTCAGTCAAATCTGGGTTACCACCAACAGGGAAAGAGCTGGATTGATTGTGGTCTGCCCCACTGCATGGTGAGAATGTGAGGTCGGAGTGAATATTTGTAGAGTCCTTGGAGAGGGAGAAGGAGAAATCAATAAACTAAACACTCTACCTAATAATACCACCATTTTCTCCAAGGCAAGTTGTTTTTTCTGTTTTTTTTTTTAATTTAGAATATCCATTTTTTTTTTCTTTTTTTGAGGACAGTTGGCACTGAGCTAACATCTGTTGCCAATCTTCCTCTTTTTCCTTCTTCTCCCCAAAGCCCCAGTATATAGTTGTAGATCCTAGTTGTAGATCCTTCTAGTTCTTCTATGTGGGACACCGCCTCAGCATGGCTTGATGAGCAGTGAGTAGGTCCACGCCCACAATCTGAACTGGTGAACCCCAGGCCGCCGAAGCGGAACGTGTGAACTTAACCGGTCCGCCACCCGGCTGGCCCTCTTTTTTCTTGAACTTGGTAGTGCTGTTCCTGATATGTTGTTAATGCTATCTTAGAGATGCAACAAAAGATTTCATAGAAAGCCTAAGGGCAGATTTATTCCATAGTCCTTGAATAAGGCTTATGTTAACATGGCTCTATTTGAACATTGCACTAGACTTCTGGCTAAAATTGAAATAAAGTTTTCCTTAATTCCAAGGAACAACCTAGACCCTTTGAAACTATATCAAGAGAGTAAAAAAGAAGTCTCACATTTTCAGTCCAAATTTGCGATTCACTTGTCCTGTGATCTTGCAGAAGCTACCCAATCTCTGTATAGCTTGTATACATTGGCTTGTATGATAATGTTCAGTTTTTCTTTGCAGAGACGTTACACAGAATATAATAGGTGACATAAATGTTTTGGCAGACAGGGTCAGAATATGAAGGCAATTCCTCCCAAATCATGATTTTGGCATTTGTCTAAATTTAATAGACTCTCTTCTCCTAACCATACTATAGAAATCTACCATGCATGTGCATAATGTTTCAGAAGAGCCCCTGTTCTCTCTCTTCCCAAAATCATTTTTTCAAAACTTGCTGGCATTGTTTAGGCTTCAAGAGGCATCACAGGTGCGTGATTCAGCCACCTGGTTTTCAAATAGAAACCAAATTAATTACTTTTACTGTTCGTTCCTACATTTTCCAGGCACCTTTTAAAAATGAACAAGAGCAGCTCTGATTTGGAAAAAGTGAGCCGGAGTTCTGCAGAGAGCCTTAGCCCATCCTTCAGGGGCATCCACGTCGGCTTCACCACGGGCTCCACGGACAGCCTGGCCTCGGACTCCAGGACCTGCAGTGATGGAGGTAACAGACTTGACCTTGACAGACAGGCTTAGATTCTCCCAACTTTGCAAGGCTAGGTCTGGGTAATTGCCAGGATTTGGAAGGGCTGAGCTAGACCTACTGTCTCGGTCCTGCTTTCCCCATGAAGTAGACTACCGGGGAGTAATTGATGCTAATTCCCTATTGCGTATATTACAAGGCGCCTCATCTCAGGTTGCCCTCTCCCGTTGTACACAATGCATCCACATGGCAACAAGATGGGAGGAGGCTGAAGTTGCAGGCATATTGAAAGACTCCTAATTCCTTGGGTAATGAGCCATCTATATAAGTGTGCTCTCCATTTCTGTCCTCAGGATTCGTTCTCAGGGGATAGGGTACGTGCCGACCACAGGTTTTCATACACACCCCTCCCCCCATCTCTCTGTCTCTGGCTCTCTCTCTCTGTGTGTCATGAAAATACATGTGCACACATGCACACACTTACTTAGACACAAGGCAGGTGTTTATATAAATGTTGTTGAATTAAAGCATTAGACCACCATCCATCCCACTTTCTGGATAAAGCCCTAAGGCATCATATGTGGCTGTGTCCTAATTGGTATGTTCCTAAAAAGGAGCTCTTGTTTTTCTGTAGATGTGATGAGTAGTATTAAAACCTCTCACCCTTTCAGCATTCTTTGTATGTGTGTCCTCTCCTGCATTTCTTGTAGACTTGCTTTAGCATGTTAGGTTTCAACATGTGCCAACATGACTGCCTTTCTCACTCCTATGGAAGTATTTCTTCTCAGTAGACAATTTTGGAGTAGAAGTTTCCATTGTAAATTTACTGTCACCAACATTTTTCTATCTAAAAGATGAGTACTGCTAAGACAAAAGCATAATTATAAGTCATCTGTGCTGTGTTCTGCTGGGAAACTTCTGATAGCTCTGACTTAAAAACAGGAAATATCTTAGTCTTGATTCGGATGGGATGTGGCAAAAGAGGGTTTTCTTTTTCTTCAGATTTTCCTGGGCTTCTATCTTTTTCCTTTTCCCATCCGATTGTGCAAAAATTCCACGAGGCAGATTATTCCACAGAGGGCTGGGCTGGGCACGTGAACCATTAGTCCCTGTGATGGTCAGCCCTGCCCTGCTCTCTCGGGGATGGTGTCCAGTTCTGATGGAGCAGTCTCCAGTAGAGCCCTCCATCGGCCACCGGCCAGCTGGTGTTGATGGGAAGTGGGCTTAATCGCCTCAGCACTTTGCTTCTCAGAACCAGCAAATCATGATGTTGGCTCTCAAGGTCTAGCTAGGAAAATAAGATTAAAATGCATCACACGAGGATGGATGGGCTAAGCTAGGAAATTGGGCTGCCCAGACCGTGAATGCTTATAAAGGCTTCCAGAAGAGGAATGAATCAATGAGGGTTGGTGGAGGGTTCAGAGGAGGCTTTGCAAGAAGATGGGATGTCAGCTGATGTCTCGAGTGTAATTAGAATTGAGGAGGTAGAGCGAGGAGGTGAGGGCTTTGCAAGTCAAGGAAACAATAAAAGCAGAGCAGAGGCACAGGGTTCACAGTGCACACTGGGAAAAGGATAAGACTAGCCTGACGCACTTCAGTGGAAGCGAGTGAGGAGAAAATGAGACATGAGGTTGGTGGGAAGCCCGAGGATGGATTGTATAAAGCCCTCGAAACCAATTTGTGGAGTTGGGTAATAGGGAGCCACTGGGGGTTTATGAGCACAATGGTGACACTTAATTCAGACATTTTCAAATGAAAATGAATACATTTTCATGGTTATTCCTTTATCATAAGCCAGTTACTCAATGGAAATGCACTCCAAAATTTGGATTCCTAGATCATCAAGAAAGCATATACTTTGTTATCAGACTCTGGCTCCTTAGAACGAACGAACCATTTCGATCTGCTGCTCCTGCCTATGGCTCTTATCCAGAACCGTGCTTTGAAACTGGCAGGAGACCAAAGGCCTTCTCTCTCTCTCTCTTTTATTTATTTTTTTTCTTTTTAACATCTTTTAAACATTAATCTGGAGGATATCCAGAACCACTGGTCATGGAGTGTGAGAGCCTTCATTCAGCTTCTCATCATTCACCAAGGCAGCTTGCCTTAGGTCTGTTATTGAACAATTATCTTTCAGTCTGAGTCCTTATTCACTTCTACCTCGTAGCCAAGATATTCACCCATCACGCCTTTTGTTACTATTTGCCATCCAGTACTGAAGCTGAGAGAGTGGATCAGAACGGGTGAGGTAGAATTAGTTTAAGCCGAAGTTCCTTGAAACCAGAATGTAGTGTCTCCCTCTCTAAAATTATACGCTAAGTCAGAAGATACCATTAGATTCTACATTTATTTTGTCAATAGGAATTCGCTAATGAAAACGATGCATTCATTGACTTTGCATCCACAGTATAGGCTGGCCAGGGTGAGTTAAGGAGAAAGTCATTCCAGGGTGTATCATAATAGTAGCTTGTGTAAACTTCTTGGAAGCTCAGCAGGGTTAATGGTTAAAGTTAGTTTTCTACTATTCAAGTTTTGTGGCAAAAAAAGTTTTAAATTTTATGGGAAAAACAAACATAATTGAAGTCTCTGTTGCAATTTAAAAATGAGTTTGTCTAAATTTTATGTTTACAAAATATTTTCATATCAATATTAATTTCACCTCTTTATGCTTGTATCCCATTTCATGTTCCTCAAAGCACATCTGTTATCCCATTTGTCCATGTGGGCAGTTCAGTTGAACAGTGAGTGAACTTAGGAAAAATCCATCGAAGCAGTTGCTTAGTTCATGCTTGGTTTGGGAAGGACAAACTGTGTGGGGCAGGACAGATCTATGCATGCTGCCAAGGGGAAGGTTATCTGTGGTGAATGGCTAGATGGATGTGAGGGGAAATGATTGGCTAAATGATCATCAGAAGAAAAGAAGAAATTGTCATCAGAAGACCTTTGTGCTTTAAATGGTTACTTTTAAATATGCAAACCTCATGTCACATTATGATCATTTTCCTTTCTGGGTTAGGTTAACAAAATTCAGTTCAGCAGTTTAACAAACATCTATGGCTGCCAGGTTCCCACAGTACAGGAGGTTAGAGAATGCTCTGTTGAACTGAAACTGTTGGCACAAACAATAGATAAGATACGAGGTCTGACTATACAGTGCATATAGGTATAACTCACTTGAAGATATGTACCAGGGCAATGTTGGCATTCTTATTTTTATAACTAGCAAACCAGATACAGAAAGTTAACTGAATATCTTGACAGTAGTTAGCTTATTTTTCTCAATAATAATGCCAAGCAGATTCTTAAAATATATACATTAATTCAATAATTGATTTGATAGATATTTGTTGAATTCAAACTGTGTGCTGGGTACAATTTTAGATGTTGAAGATAGAGCAATGACAAAAAAATTGCCCAGTCCCTTCTTTCATGGAGCTCACATTCTAGTGGGGAGAGGCGGACAGTGAAGATCAGGGAGTCGAGTGGCCGGTGTATCAGATGGCAGTAAGGGCTATGGGGAAAAACTGAGCCGGGAAGGCGGCGGGGAGGAGTGGGAGGACCTGTCAAGGGGAGAGACAGTAAGTCCACAAAGATCAGACGTCAGTCAGAGTGAGTGACAGCCTGACCTTCACGGAGCATCGGCTCCCCTACTCAGGCTGTTACTTGAGACTCTGTAAGAAGAAAAAGTAGTTTTAAAAAGGTAGCCTAAAAAAGGCATCTAAAACTCTCTAGCTAAAAATGGTCTGTTTCCTGACTATTAGAGCACTTGATCCTAAATTGATGGGTTCAGTCTAATATGTTACATTGATATTTTGTTCTAACACAGTATGTCCCTCCTCGACCCCCATCCCCCCATGGAGACAGACTGAGTCATGGCTTCTGTTCTGGCAGAGCTGTTACCAAAGGATGAAGACGCTATCCCAAAGGAAAAAATGTTCATTTTTAACATTATCTGTGCCCTGAGCCCTGACAGTATCACTAAAGCGAAGCTTCATTTTAGTTAACTATTCCCTTTAAACTGAATTTTAAAATATATGTTATTACTTCAGTAAAGTTAATACATGTCTATAGTAAAAATTCAAACAATGGAGAAAGGTGTGAAATGAGAAATCAAAGTCTTCAGCCACCCCTATCCCAGCTCTCACCACTACTTTGAACATTTTTTTTCTATTTCATCCCAGAAATTTTTATCCATATTTTAAATGTCATAAACTTCAATTCTACACATTTTTGTATTTAATTTATATCTTGAAATCTTTCAAATCAGAGCCTATAGATCTACCTCATTTTTTTAAATGTTGCATATTTTTTCATTATTTGAGTTAATTAAACTCTTCTCTTAGCAATGCTTGTTTAGGTTATTTTCATTACAATCTAGAGTAAGATCCTGTGACATATACTGAAATAATTTGGTGAACATATCTGTAAGATAAATTCTTAGAAGTGGAATCGATGTGTCAAAATGTGTATACATTTTAAATAGATGTTACCAAATTATCCTCTAAAAATGTCAATTTACACTTCCATCAACAGCATGTGAAAGTGCCTTAAACTAACATTTAATTTTACTGTGAATCTGGAAGAAAACCCCTAATGATTGTGTTGTAGCAGGAGATTGAAAGACCATGATTCCAGAACCACACTGGGCAGTAGCATGAAATATTTTCCATGAGCCTATTTTCCAAAGTGAGACAGTGCTTCTCTTTTGCATGGAAATCACATTCCCATCTTGATTATTGTTTCCCGGGATGATTAAGTGGTCCGAAGAGACTCCTCAGAAATGCCACATTTCCCATCCAGTTGTAAAATGCTAATAGTATGCTTCCATTTTCACACCACCTTTACCTTCTTGAAAAAGCAAGGGTTCCTTTCGAAGGAATGCTTTGCTGCCTTTTTTTTTTTTTAACATTCAGAGTTGAGTCTATTCTGATTGTGAGACCAAACAAAAGGTTGCACAATTTTCCTTTGGAGGAAAAAGTTATGTGTGTGGCTAGAACATCCCTCCGCCCCCACCGTTCACGTCTTCGAAGGGGAGGGGGTTTGGCAGAAACCTGCAAGACTGCCACTTCCTGTGTGACACTGGCAAGGACACTATGTGGATGGCTTTAGTTTCTCACCTTTAATGTGAGGGGGACTGAACGAGGCCACAGGGCGTGGGTGAGGCGTGGGCGAGGTTTTCTCCGTTTGCTTTGTCCCCATGGCTTGCATTTAATAGGTGCTCGAGAAATATTGACTGAATGAATGGATAAATCTATACAGCCATTTCCAGCTATACAATCTATTATCCTCATTTTTAAGAATGATCCATAGAATACTCCAAGATTTTCAAACAAAAGAAAATTCAGTTTGCTTTACCTTACTCGAAGTTGGAGAATAGTCAGACACAAAAGTGGAAGTTTGGAGCTTGGGGACTCTTAGCTGGGACTCTGCCCTTTGCCTCCTCATTTGCTCTGACCCAGCTGCTGTCAGAAGGCAGAGCTATGCGCCCAGGGAGCCAGAAGTTGCTCATTCATACAGCTCAAAACTGGACTGACCACTTCCTCCATAAGCTCAGCTCTCATTTTGGCCATAGAGAACAATGAAAGTACCTATTAAAACCCAGCAAGAAGAGAGGCCTCTATAATAAGGAAAACCTCACAGCACCACATTTGAACTTTTGGCCTGCATTTCTGTGTAGGGGTTAAGCTATTTTTCCCGACCATTGAAATCCTGATTTCTCTTCTCTGCTTTCTAAATATAATGGCACCAAATTAGTATACCTTCCCCGTGGTCTTTTTTTTGTGTGTGTGAGGAAGACCAGCCCTGAGCTAACATCTGTTGCCAATCCTCCCCTTTTTGGCTGAGGAAGACTGGCCCTGGTCTAACATCTGTGCCCATCTTCCTCTACTTTATATGGGACGCTGCCACAGCGTGGCTGACAGGCAGTGCGTCGGCGGGCGCCCGGGATCCGAACCTGCAAACCCCAGGCTACCAAGCGTGGACTAAACTGCTGCGCCACTGGGTGGCCCCATCCCCGTGGTCTTTTTAAGATCCCACCCAATGCATCATCGGGGATGTGTAGTTTCCCCTCTAGAAACACTTTCTCTTTCCTGAAGCACATGCACTAAACAGATGCAGAGGTTTACCTACCCTGTAATCGGCTACTGGCTTTATATGCAGAATTGGAAATTGGAAGGAAAAGTTAGGAACTGGGATTTGGAGCTCTCTGGCCCAGTTAGTTTGCAAACCATTTTAAAACCCTACCAGTGATGTAACTATGATGTAGGCCAACTTCCCAGAAAGGTATTTTCCATTCTCACCCCTTTTAAACCCTTAATTGTAAGCCAGAATTTGGAAACAGGGTGCTCTAACACCAGCATAAAACCAGGATATTTTTGAATTCATCTCATGTGACATTGGAGCTGAGTCCTGAGAATACGAGCTGTTGGCCAAAGTTTTTCAGGATTTTTTAGGCACATTTTTCTGAACCAGTGGTTTGCCTGTAAATTTTGAAACTATTTTAGCTGTCAAGGCAATATTTGTTCCCTCTTCTTTCTGGCTGTTCTAAATGCAGAGTTTGGAGTCTGCTGCAGATAGTAAGAATCAAGCTGCTGTGTTGCCCACGGCTGTGTTTATGAGGAGCTTCCCTCAAGTAAGAGTCAAGAAAATGACAGAGTCAGAGTGGGTCTATGGGGGTGCCCCTGATCCCCGAGAAGACAGCTACTGCTTATCCTGTTGTAGAGAAATTAGTTTCATCGAGAAGGGCCACATGTCGGCATCTATTTTAGAGTAGCCCTAAGAATATTAACAGGTGAGATGTTATATGGTCCTGAGGTGGCTGGGGGCCATCGCAGTGAATTATGACCTTCTCACCAGCTGTGGCTCCACATCTGGAGAACAGCTGTAAGGGACCATAAGTTCAGGATCCCTCAGGTTGGAAGGCGGTGAGGCTGTTACAGAACTAGCCAGGTTTTTTTTTTTTTCCAAATACGAAAAGCACAATATGAGTACATAGTGCCCAGTTATATGGGTACAGTACACATTTCGGGTGAGCCTCGCTTCACCGGATGAGCTTTGTGTAACTATGGTCCCTTACGTCTGTCGCGGAAGTGCGTGGTGGGGGAACATCCTCATGTGACGGCAGCCTCTGATGAGTTCGTGCTGTGTGCAGTGATGGCTGCGTAACAAACACATAGCATCTGAAAAATAAAGAAAAACTAACTAGCCCACACGCTCACCCTTGAAGCCACGCCTCCTTCTAATACCGAGTACTCCTCGCCAGATTTACCAAGTGGTTGTGGGATATCGATCTGATCAAAGCCACTGACTAACACAGTTCCACAGGAAAGCAGAACACACACACGGTACAGCAGAAAATCCCTTCCTTCTGACGGCCTGGTCACACGGGTTATTTTTTGTGCTAAAGCAGAACCTCTTGATTCTCTTTGGTAATCTCCAGAATAAGAAGTGTACAGATTTATTTTTAAAGATTCCTGCTATCCTTGCAGATTGGAAGGTTCACCCGCGGCAGCTGTGGGAACTAGAGATAGAGAGAGGACCAGTTGAAGCAAGATAACCATCTGCCTAGAGGTATTTTATTTCAGGGGCAGCTTTGAGACAAAATGCATGTTAGGAGAGGTTGAAAATGGCGAGAGTGGCTGACATTATAGACTGTTAGTGCTGGAAGGGGCGCTCCCGGTGATGCAAGCTGGTCAGTTTTTAAATGAGGAAACTCGGCCAGGTGAGGTCGACAGCTAGTTTAAGGGTCATCCCGCTGTCCACCCTCAGATCGGAGTAGAGGCAGAAAGGGACATGGCGGAGGCATCAAGGAGAGCCGCAGGAGGAAGGCAAGGAAGACAGACCAAGAAGGATGGGAAATAAGCACAAGGCTTAAAGAGGGGACGAGCCAGAAAACTGAACTGTCAGAAACACCCCCCACCCCGGCCGGCTGGACTGGGGACTGAGAGTCCTGACCATAGGCAGGCTGTCCCTGTCACTGGAGGCACTGACTAAAGCACTGAACAGGGATCTGACCACACTCCACTTCCTCCCCACCCCCATCTTCTGCGTGTGGATGATAAATTGAGAATCAGACACCTCAGTGGTGGTGGATTTCTGCTGTCCAGAATGCAGAAAGGCCAGGAAACGGACGTGTTTCCACCTGCCTGCCCTCTTGCTCATCACCTGGGTGCTTGGTGGCTGAGGTTAGTGTCCTCGGAGAGCCCCGTACATAAGAGTCTTGCTCCTCCCTTTTTTAGCCCAGGAGCTGACAAGCAATCCTCCGCATGCTCTCTCAGCCTCTGCTGCTAGAGGGAGGAGGGAGAGGAAGTGAATCAGCTGCCCTAGCCTTCATCTGTCCCCACTGCTGACCAAGCCCTTGGGAGGAGAAAAGCTGCTTCCTGGGGAGTGTGGGATGGGGGACCTATGGACTCCAGGGTTTCAGAGACTGCTGAGATCAGCTGCGATCAGGACCTCCCCTCCTCTGGCTGGCTGTCTCTTGTGTGCCCCCGTTCTGACTGTCGAGGGGAGAATACATGGGCGTGTGAAGCTAACTGGTCCCGAATGTGCCACTGCGACTTGATTGATAATTAACCTGGGCCTCCTGGAAGGGATATAAATCACTCATTCAGCCTTGCTAGCAGGTGCCCCACCTGTCATTAGCAACGCAGGGTGAGGTGGGAAGGAAAACTTGCTACAATCTTGATAAACCACTGGGAAGCAAGAGTGATTGCCTGCTGGAGACGTGGGAGCATGAGAAGCATTGTGCTTCCTCCTGGGTCTGGTGAGCGATGGTGGACCCAGCAAATGGTGTGGGTCAGCCTTGCTCCGCTGCACAGGGCTTCTCTCTGCGTGAACCTCTTGGTTCCCGGCTCCCATGTTCAACAAGCTGCGTGCACCAACTTAGCCTTCCTGTGAGTTTTGCATTCAGGGTTTTACTGGGCAGGAGGCCCCTGCTTCACACACTGTGTGCCTGGGCATCAGTGAGGCTGGGGCATGGATGGCAGCATCCTCCCTGCCCAGGGCAAGGTAAGCCCTGAGGTTGTGGTCATCTACCTTGCTCCCGAGAGAGACCCTCCTCCCAATGGAGCATCCCAAGTAAGGAGACCCAGTGTGGGTCTGAGGGGCTTGGTGCCAGTGCTTGTTCCTTAGCGGCCCATTCTGACCCCACTTCAGTTGGAGAAAGCAGAGAGGGACTCAGTGTGGGCACAGAAGTTTATCAGGAGCAGCTCTAGAAAGGTCATGTGCATCTGAGGGAGGTGACACAAAACTAATAGACAATTTGCTGCCTTTAGGGCCTTTCACCACTTGCCTCGGCCTCTGGGTCTGTTGTACCTCTTTCATTCTAGTCATTCTGCTCAGGTGGGGAGAGAGACAGAGAGGCACGACATGCCCTGCCCTTAAGGTGACATGGCACGGTGAACTACATGAGGGATGCACATCTTAAGTACCTACTTCCTTAAATCTAAGACCCATATTTCTTTGATATTTTGACCTTCAGGATAATAGGATACATTTTATAACCTATGAATACAGTTAATTTTTTTAATCCCCCTAAAAACTTATTAAAATAGTGGGTACACCTTTGAGTCAGTTCTTAGAATGAAACGACTATAATTTCAATTTGCCCTTTCCTGTCTCAATGTCCACACCTTTTCCTACATATTTTTCACCTGAACTCTTGTTTCGTTGTGAAACTTCCATTTCATACATTGATACAAAGAGGAAAGTCCAGTCTTCACCCTGTCTAGACTAGCCCTCTATCTCACCGTCTGTGACGTTTCTGAGTGTCCCCATGCTCTGCAGAGACCTGTGGCCGTGAGGGAATCTTCCAATCAGATTCAGTATCCACAGGCACCAATCTGGGAACTGTGAGGTCTAGGAAAGACTTGGTTTCCTTCAGATCTGTTTCTTCTTCTATAAAATGACATTCCTCTCCCTTCTAAAGTATCTGTGGGGCTACCCTTCCCCCCAAGCCAACAGAGTGTTTGTCAAAACTCATAGAACTACACACTAAAAAGGAGGAATTTTACTGTAGGTAAATTGCACCCTCTATAAACCTGGCTTTAAAAAATCCAGTCAAACCACACACATTCACGTTTGTTGTTGCTGTTGCAGGATTGTTTGCAAAATATTAGAAACAACCTAAGTGTCCATCAAGAGGGGATTGGTTAAATAAATTATGATACTTGCATATGATGATATATTATGGGAGAGCTGTTTAAAAAAAATTATATCTGTACATCTGATGTGAAATATCTCCAAGATGTAGTGACAAGTGAAGAAAAGCAATATTCCAAACAGTGGGCACCATTTGCTCTCCCTTGTGTAAATGTGTACATGTGTGTTTGTTTGGGTTGTTTGGCAGAAGGATGCATGAGACATAGCCAGGAGTGGTTTCCTCCACTGAGAGGGACTAGGTACTAAAGGACAGAGTAGGAGGAAGACGTCATTGGCACTGTGTACCTATTTTGCATTTTGAATTTTGTTCATTATGCATATATTATCTCTTCAAGAAAAAGATATAAATAAAATAAAATAAATTGCTTTGACCAAAAGCAAAGCCCACAGGTCCCCAGAACTGAGTGGCATTGGCCTCTCACCTGATTGCTTCTGTTTCTCGTTTTCAGGCCCATCCTCTGAGCCGACTCACTCACCCACCAGCAGTGGGAAGAAGCTCTTTGCTCCTGTTCCATTCCCTTCGGGCTCCACCGAGGACGTGTCCCCCAGCGGCCCCCTGCAGCCCCCGCCTCTCCCCCAGAAGAAGTTAGTGAGTCGGGCAGCCTCTTCGCCCGATGGCTTCTTCTGGACCCAAGGCTCCCCCAAGCCAAGAGCAGCAAGTCCCAAGTTGAACCTCAGCCACTCAGAAACCAACGTCTGTGTCCATGAAGAGTCCCTCTTCAGCTACTCCTCAAGCCCCGGGAGCCGCCACCATCACATCTTCTCCGCTTCTGAGCCTCTGGAGAAAACTTTCAAAGGCAATGGCCACTGGGTCCCAGCCCCAGGGCTGGCGGGCAGCAAAAGCGGCTGCGGGAGCCCCAGCCTCCAGAGCAAAGGGGCCCCCTCAGCCTCGTCCTCCCAGCTGAGCGTGTCCAGCCAGGCCTCCACCAGCAGCACCCAGCTTCAGCTCCACAGCCTCCTGAGCAGCATCAGCAGCAAGGAGGGCACCTATGCCAAGCTGGGGGGGCTCTACGCCCAGTCCTTGGTCCGCCTCGTGGCCAAGTGTGAGGATCTCTTCATGGGTGGCCAGAAAAAGGAGCTGCACTTCAATGAGAATAACTGGTCGCTCTTCAAGCTGACCTGTAACAAGCCCTGTTGTGACTCGGGGGATGCCATTTATTACTGTGCCACCTGCTCCGAGGACCCCGGCAGCACCTATGCTGTGAAAGTAGGTACCACCCCCTCCTTCCATTCTGCAGTGCAACCTGCTCGTCCTGCCTGTGGCAGAATTGTGGCTTGAGCAATCATTTCACCTCTCCAGGCTTTAGGGGGAGGGTTGATTCCTAAGTTTCCTTTTAACTCTCAGTGCTTAATGATTTCACTCTTTGCCTGGCCTGGGACATGGTGCAGTAAGATCTGTGATGTGACTATAAGTCATTCGTTGCTTTCAGGAATGAACCTGTGTGATCTAATTGGATTAAGGACACAGCTGTCTTTTAATGCAACAGAGAGTTCATTCATTTATTCAGTGGATTTTTACTGAATGCCTGCTATATGCCAGGTATTTTGTAAAGATCTGAGTATACAGAGGTCAACATATAGTTCCTCTGGAGCTTGTCATCTCCTAAGGGCGATGGACAATTAAGATCTTCTTCTTCAAATATTAGAGCTGGAAGGAGAGTTAGACCCAGGCATCATCTTGCACAATAAGAGTAACAGCGTTGCTTGAGCATTGACTGTACCACTAGACTCTTGCCTGGGGTATTAACTACATGACCTCGAATCCTCACAGGATAGGTAGGTTTTACAGATGTGGAATCTGAGGCTCAAAATGCTTAAGTAATCTGCCCACAGCTAGCTGGTAGCTGAGGTGGAGTTGAACCCTGCTTTGTCTTATCTCCACAGCCTATGCTACCATCCTGTCACTTAAAAAAAATGAAGTTCAGAGAAGTTAAGTGACCTGCCCAAGGAAACACAGCTCTTTAGTCTTTGCCACTGGATCAGGGCTGTTGCGACCACACCCCATTGCTCTCTCAGGGTGCGGCTGTGGGCAAGCTGGGCAAGCTGTCTGCACCCGTCTGGCCACTTTGATCTCTGCCACAGACTCTGGTCCTTCTGTGTGGCCCTCTTTCTCATCTTTGTTTGGAGTTCCTTGAATACCTGGTGGGTCTATGGCCCTTCTATAAATGCGGGCTTCTGTGGGGGAGGAGGGAACTCCTGAGCTCTCTTCTGCCATCACTTGCCCAAAGATATCCTTTTATTTCCAGTTAGAAAAATGCAAACAGTGAACTAACATGAAATAAACTTGGTAGAGTAGCTTCTCGTTTACCAGTCAGATTTCTTTTAAATATTATAACTATTAGCCAAGGAAAATGGCTGAATTTTACTTTGAGATTTTTCTTTTAAGAAATTGGTGACACTAGCATAAAATATAGATTGGGAACCTCTGATTTATATGTTCAAAGGGCTATATATAATTACTTGCCGCCTTCCTGTGAAAAAACTGGGGAGCGGGTGGCTACTGGGAGGATCCCGTTAATTGTCAGAAATCCAGGCCCCAGAAGACTAGGGGGGTATGGCCAAGATGGCAGGCACTAGATGGAAGACTGGAAACATCTGGAATGAAAGTCTGTGGATGTCTTGAATTCATTGCCTCTTTATATCTAAACCAATGGCTGCTCTGCACTCTTTGTAAGCTCTCCTTCCCTGCCACTCCCCCAACCACAATTAAAAGAAAAAAAAGAAGCAATCCCAGCGTTTCCCTTCCTATTAGGACGGGGCTGTATCCAGTAGAGGAAAAAGTGAGTGGACCCTCCGGTAAGCTGACCAGGAGAGCCAGGGGTCTGAATCCACTCAATGAAAGGGATGGAAATTTGAGGTCCTTGAAAGCCAAGGGGATGGAGGTGCCTGTAGGAAGTTCTTTGCTTTTGCCAGCCCCAGTGAGCCTGAGAGAGTGACCGAATCATCCCTCGGTTCCCTCCTCCCTGTGTTCAAGTGCGTCAGTCACTCTCATGTCTCCTGGGGCTGGCCCTGGGGCTTCACTCAGTGTCAGGAGGCAGCTGACCTCTGCACTTTAAGGAGGAAAGAGCCTGGTGGGAGAGGCTTAATCCCTCTTGCCCATGGGGTAGAAAGTGATGTGACCCTAACTGCGAGAACTAAGGGGCCGCCTGGCACAAGACCTACCACTGGATCAGAACCTTGGTGCCACGGGTTTTGGTTTCTGTATCCATAAGTGATTGTGATATGCAGCTTGCCTTCCAGGACCTCCTATAATGGTGTAGAATTAGCCATATTCTCTGAAGAACAATGTGGAAAATTCAGCTTTCCCAGAGGATGTTAAAAACAAGCATTGCTCCTCATTTCATTACAAATCTAAACCATAAGAAACCCGGAAGATAGGCCTCGGTCCTCCAAGGAAGGGAGTCCCGGGGGTCTCCTATTTGACTCTGCCGGAGACTTGGCAGCTCAAGGACTAACTCGGTGAAAGAAAATTTGGAGAAGAGTTTCAAATATTCAGAGTCTGGGGAACAACAATATCAATTTGCAAATGTGCCTGGCTTGGTGGGGGGGGGCGGGTTGTGCAACATCGTTTTGCACATGCAGCTGTTCCACTTCATTAGCGCTACAGTCTAGACCGAATACAGTCATCTGGAATCCGCGGGGGGGGGGAGCGGGTCTCCCTTCCTGCATCGCCTGTCTGTCGCTGAGCTCAATTCATCTGTGCATAGTAAGCAGGAGCCTTGGTGGCCAGTCCCCATTAACAAAAGCGGGCTCACACCTGCTCCTGCTAATGCTGTGCCCTCCGTCTGTGGGCTGGGTGCCCTGCAGCAGCCAGGAGGTAAAGCCAGCTCTCGTTGCCCTACACCATGAATATGTGGCTGAAACAGAAATCACTGGCTGTGTGAGTTTTCAAACCTGTTTCGTGCCTCAGTCAACTAGAACTCCGGTTCGGTAATTAGGGACCTGTGTTAAGCCCGCTGGGCCTTTTTTTATTTAACAGACGTGACTTAGCCCAGATTTTCAACCACAAATGAGGCCGTGGCTCCAAAGTTTAAAGTGAGACTTGGCTCAGGAAAACATTTGAAATTTGAGCTGAACCAAAGATTTGTGTGAAGGTCTTGAGCCAAAACCCAAGTGGGGACCCTCTGAAAATAAGACAGGGGGCAGTGAGGGGAGATGGGGATGCAGAATAAGCCTCCCCACCTCCTCCCTCTCCTCTACCCCCCCAATCCGACACTCCACACTCTAGAATGATCTCGGGGGTGCCCCGCCCAGGTCTCCCTGCTCCTTAACATGCGCTGGCTCTCCTGTGTGGGGTAGTGAGGAAGCTGCGGGTCTTGCCAGAGGACCAGCTCACTGATTTTGAACCGTATCCAGCCCCGTTGCCATTTACTCTGCTCCTTCATTTACATCTCTGTGCAAACTGTCAGCAGCTCCACTGGAGCTCGAGCAGAGAGTGTTTGCTGGGCCCGGGCCTTTGATACCCTTGAGAAAGGGATCCTTGGAAACACTTCCCAGGCCCCGGGCAGCTGCGCCCTCCGGTTTGTACAATACCCTGCAAGCCAGCTCTGGATTGCTTGCACCACCGCATGGCTACCGCCAGACCTGCAAGAGCGGTCACCATGGCAACCTTTCCCGGTGGGTGCTCCCTGTGGACTAGGCACTGTGCTGAAAGCCACACCTGTGTTGTCATTTAATGCTCACAATGGCCCTGTGTGGAAGGAGCTATCTCAGCTGCTGATACACAGAGGAGAAAACAGACTTAGAGATAAATACAGTCCATCCTCATTCGTGGATTCCATATTTGTAAATTCCCCACTAAAATTTATTTGTTGCCCCAAATCAATACTGTGGCACTTTTGTGGTCATTCCTGAATATGCACAGAGTAGGGGAAAATTGGAGTCACCGGGCATGCAAATTCCCAGTTGAGGTGGAACAGGGTGACAACGCTCTGCCTTCTTGTGTCAGTTCCCCTGCTGTAAACAAGTGTCCTTTTCGCAGTCTATTTAGTGCCTCATCCTTCACATTTTTGTGCTCTTTTGGTGATTTCGCTGTTTAAAGTGGCCAAGCTGAGCACTGAAATCCTGTCTGGTGTTCTAAGCCCAGGAAGGCTGTGACGTGCCTTTGGTAGGTACTCGATAAGCTTCATTCAGGCACGAGTTACAGTGCTCCTGGCCATGAGTTCAGTGTGAATGAATCGACAATATCTACTAATGAGGCTTCTTTAAACAGAAACGCACATAACACAAGGTTCCACATCGGCCCGTTGGTGAAAGTGTCGTGACCAGAGGCTTTCAAGAACTTCACACTGTGTTTCCCCTGGGAGCGATGGTTCAGTGTTCACTAATCCCATGTTTGTGGCTACTTAGTAGAATGTAACTACCGCAGATGACAAGAATCGATGGGAACGTGCCAATGTTGGCAGAGTTCAGGTTGAAACCAAAGTCTTTGTTCCTCCAAAGCCCATCTTTTGACCTAGATCACTTCTCAGGTGTGTAATCTTGGGCAAATAATTTAACCTCTTGGAGCCTCACTTTCTGCCTCTGTAATAGCATCTACCTCAACGGGTTGTTTGAGATTTAATGAGACACTGTGTGAAAAATGCTTAGTAGGTGCAATACCTCACACGCGCCAGAGTTAGGTAGGTGTCTGTTGTGGTCGAGAAGCCTTCATTGGACCGGGGTGACCCCAACATCCAGTAATGCTTTTCCCACATATCCATAGATGTCACAGCAGACAGGTCCATGCACGGTGTTGGTATTTATATACAAGGCTAATTTTTGAGGACCCCCCCCCAAATTTCCTTTAGTTTACTAATGTTCCAGAAGCCTGCCATTTAAAAGCTGAACACAGTTGGGTGGGCTGGAATAAGAAAGAGCCTGCAGCAATGCCCTTTAGATAAATATTCCAAAATCATTGTTGTTAGTGTAATAGGAAGCAATGTCTGGGATAAAATCTACTTCCCTTTTATTTCTATTCTACCTCCATAATAGAGAGATTACTAGATTAGTGTGTTACCACCCCCCACCTCCCAATTATCTTTTTAAAAGTTTCCTCAGAGGCTGAACTCTTTTATCCCAGGTTTCATACTGAGAAGGTTTGTATAGTTGCACTGCAAATAAATCTCTGTGAAAAGGTGCTTGCAATAGAACTTCTAGAAACACCACCTGTAAGCATTGTGGCTCTCAGTAAACACTGCTGTAATCACTTAAGTGTGGCACGCAGCAGCCCGAAGGGTTATTTGGGGATTGTTTGCAGGATGATATTTTGTAGGTAGATGCAGGATGCCTTTCCTCCCACTATTATACACTGATCCTTATCTCCCGTAAAGCATGGCTGAGGTTGCACAAGATCCTTTTGAGAGAGGAGACCACAGACCATCTTCGGTCCCTTTCAGAGTAATTACAGGGAAATCGAGGCCTCACAGAGGGCCATTATGTCTGGCTTAAGACTTTGCAGTTGTGTGGCAGCCAGAGGAGGATTAGTGTGGCTAGAGATCCTCTGGTGGCTGGCACTGTCATTAGTACGAGAAGATGTTGAGGAGACGGTTGTGGGGATTCCCCCAGAGGAGCTTGAGATTGTCTGCTTGTTTATTCCTACTTTCAGTTCAGAGGGTGCCTTTGGCACTTTGGGATCCCTCTCCCTAGAGAGCTTTCTGTTTTCTTTCAGCTCTATGACTCACCCTCGGAGAAAAGTGTGTGGCCTCCACATAGCAGCTCCACTAAAATCAGCCTGCCGGTCGTGCCAGCTAGCAGGCATGCATATTTACCTAGATCTAGAAACTTGGGCAGCTCAGAGAACTTGGCCAAGTCCTAGAGGTTTAGGGTCTGTATCTGCCCCTGAGATTCCCCAAGAAGGGAGCACCCCAGAGGTCAAACACATCCACCGTCAGGTAGCTGCCAATTCGGGTGTGAGGGATGGGGGGTAAGGCTGACTGCCTCTGTAAACTCTCATCTGGCTTCCTGAGAATTTGTCCAGCCCACACATTGGGTGAAGGGACGTCTTCCTACTGATATCAGGGCGCCACACTGCATAGTATTCTGCAGGGATCCCCACTCTTGCTGGGTTGTATGGTAATTTTATTTTTAACTTTTAAAGAAACTGCCAAACCGTGTTCCAAAGTGACTGCACCATTTTACATTCCCACCAGCGATGTATGGATTTCTCCACATTCTCATAGACATTTGTTATTATCTGTCATTTTTATTATAGCCGTTCTAGTGGGTGTCAAGTGGTATCTCATTGTGGTTTTGATTTGCATTTCTTAATGACTCCCATATGATGTTGAGCATCTTTTCATGTGCTTATTTCTTTGGTGAAATGCCTATTAATATCTTTTGCCCACTTTTTGATTGGGTAGTTTATCTTCTTATTACTGAGTTGTAAGAATTTTTTGTAAGTTCAGGATGCAAATCATTTATCAGATATGTGTTTTGCAAGTATTTTTTCCCAACCTATTATTTGTCTTTCCATTTTCTTAATGACATATTTTGAAACAAAAAAGTTTTGAATTTTGATGATTACCCATTTTTTCTCTTATGGACCGTGCTTTTGGTGTGGTATCTGAGAAATCTTTGCCCAACCCAAAAAGATTCTCTCCTGTGTTTTCTTCTAAAATTTGTGTGTTTTGGCTCTTACATGTATGTCTATGTGATCCATTGGAGTTTATTTGTGTGTATGGTGTGAGGTAAGGGTCTGAGTTCACCTTTTTGCATGTGGATATCCAAAGTCCCACTACCATTTGTTGGGCAGAATGATGGATCCCACTCTTGATCTCACTTCTCCTTTTCCCCACAGATCTGCAAAACCCCTGAGCCCAAAACGGCCTCATACTGCAGCCCTTCTGTGCCCGTGCACTTCAACATCCAGCAGGACTGTGGCCACTTTGTTGCCTCGGTGCCCTCCAGCATGCTCACCCCTCCCGACGCACCCAAGGACCCTCTGCCTGCCCCGGCTTCACATCCCCCTGCACAGGAGCAGGACTGCGTGGTGGTCATCACCCGAGAGGTGCCCCACCAGACCGCCTCTGACTTTGTGAGGGACTCAGCCACCACCCATCAGTCTGAGCCTGAGGTTTACGAGCGGCGCGTGTGCTTCCTGCTCCTGCAGCTCTGCAATGGGCTGGAGCATCTGAAGGAGCACGGGATCATCCATAGAGACCTGTGCCTGGAGAACCTGCTGCTGGTGCACTGCACCCCCCAGGCCTCCCCTGGCCCCTCCCCAGCCACCCCCACTCCCCCTGTCTCCTCTGCCACCTCCAGCGCCCCTCCCACCTCCACATCCCCTTCTGCTACCACTCCCTCCTCTCACCCCTCTGCCACCGTCCCAGCCAGTGTCCCTCCCAGCACCCCAGCTGCCCCTGCCTGTCAGGGAGTGCCCAGTGAGAAGCACTTGCCCCGGCTCATCATCAGCAACTTCCTGAAAGCCAAGCAGAAGCCAGGTGGCACCACCAACCTACAGCAGAAAAAGAGCCAGGCCCGGCTGGCCCCCGAGATCGTGTCTGCCTCTCAGTACCGCAAGTTCGATGAGTTTCAAACAGGCATCCTCATCTATGAGCTGCTGCACCAGCCCAACCCCTTCGAGGTGCGGGCCCAGCTTCGGGAGCAGGACTACCGCCAGGAAGACCTGCCCCCACTGCCCACTCTGTCCCTCTACTCGCCCGGCCTGCAGCAGCTCGCCCACCTGCTGCTGGAGGCCGACCCCATCAAGCGCATCCGCATCGGCGAGGCCAAGCGGGTGCTGCAGTGCTTGCTGTGGGGGCCCCGGCGGGAGCTGGTGGAGCAGCCGGGCACCTCCGAGGAGGTGCTCTGCAGCACGCTGCATAACTGGATCGACATGAAGCGGGCTCTGATGATGATGAAGTTCGCCGAGAAGGCGGTGGACCGCAGGCGTGGGGTGGAGCTGGAGGACTGGCTTTGCTGCCAGTACCTGGCATCCGCCGAGCCCGGAGCCCTCTTGCAGTCATTGAAGCTCCTGCAGCTCCTGTGAGCGCTGCCCCCAGCCCCGCCCTTGAACTCCCGCTTCCCTGCCTGACCCCCATGCCCTGCCTTGCCTTGGAAACGTCCGTGTCTCCCTGGGAAATGGTACAAATGACTGTCACACTTGGATGTAATATATATATAAAATATATAAATATGAAAGACTGAGAATGCCAGTGCCCTCTCTGGCCTCCTCTCCTCCCCAAGTCCTCCCAGTTTTCTCCTACGGTTATGTACATTTCTAGCACAGTGTGAGGTCCTGAGGGCAGTTCCACCAACAGAGTGAAGCCTGCACTCTGGTCTCACCACCATATTACGGCATCTGTTCACCCTCCTGTCAAATGGTTATTAAAAAAACAAAAAAAAAAACCCCTCCATTTTTAAAATGTTTTGGTTGAGTCACGAGCAAAGCTCTTTCATCCCCAAGTGCCTGAGAGTGTCGGTATCTTTGGTGGGTAAAATTAAATGTAAACCTCTGAAGTAGTGTCCAGGCCACTTGAAGTGTCCTTGGTCTACACTTCTCGTGAGGCAGAGCAGCAAGCCACTAGGGCCTAGGCTTGCTGGTACCAATTAATATTCCCTCTTCTCTCCCCACCTGGCAGTCTCTTAGAAAGAATCCAGACACAGCTGGTGTGTCCCAGAGGTTCGGAATTCAACCCCGCTGCTCCAAATCCATTCCCAGTTTGCTAAAGCTGGTTACCATTTGCATCAGCCAGAGGCCTGGCTGGGAACAGCATCCACCCCAGATGGTTCAGATGGAAAGACCTTAGCAGGGGACCACTTAGAGTGGTATGGGCAGGGTTCAGAGAAAAGACAAAGGATGATGAGGCAAGGACAAGGGCTGGAATGGGGAGAGTTACCTGTTCACTCTTCCTGTTTCCCACCTGTCATCTCCAGGCCAAGACCAATGGGGCCAGACCTCAAGGAGCCCTGGGTGATGCAGTCGCCAGGATCAGCCTCCCAGGGCAGGGAGAGGGAAGGAATGATGGGGTGCCAGGTGGCAAACAGCCCACTGTTCCCCCTGTGCTAGATAATGGCAGTGCAAGAATAGAACTCGGGTGCTCCCACCCCCAGACCAGTAGCCTCTCTGCCGTTCTAAGCTCCTTCAGGTTTCCATTTTTAAAAACTCATTCATTTAAGGCCAGCCCAGTGGCATAGTGGTTAAGTTGGCACACTCCACTTTGGTAGCCCAGCGTTCTCAGGTTCAGATCCCAGGCACAGACCTACACACCACTCATCAAGCCATGCTGTGGTACGTCCCACATAAAAGTAGAGGAAGATTGGCACAGATGTTAGCTCAGGGACCATTTTCCTCAAGCAAGAAGAGAAAGATTGGCAACAGATGTTAGCTGAGGGCCAATCTTCCTCACCAAAAAAAAAAAAAAGAAACAACAAAAAAACTCATTTAACACACTTACTGGGGCCTCCTATCTCCTGTAGTCAGTATCTGTTACCATGCCTTTAAAAGTGCACAGAGAAAATTAGGAGGCAGCACATCTTTCCTCCTCAAAACTAGGCTCACGCAGTCATTAATTACTCATTTGAAGGAAAACAGCCCCAAGACCCTTACATTTCTCCCTAAAGGGTCATCTTTCCAACTTGTGAATTAATTAATTTCTAAAATCTTAATAATCACTATGGACAATTTAAAACAAATGCAAAGATCTTAGTGGATGTCCTAGAAATCTGGGAATGTGGCTAGCAACCAGGATGGGGAAACCTCCGAGGTCCCCTTCGGTGTATGAATTTCACTCCTTTTGCAGGCTCTGCCTTCAGCCTCAGACTGCAGGTAAACACACCCACATTTCCATGCATCAGCGGTGAAGACGGCATTTCAATTGCTGCTTGAGCTTTGAGGAAAGAACTGGCTGAAACCAGCTTCCAACTATGTTTGTACAAGAGCAAGAAAGTCTTTGAACATGGAAATCATAATTCTCCGTAGGATCTATCTGTTTCAGAGGGGATTATTTTGTTAGTTGTTTGTTCCTGGGAATTTTCCAGGCAAACCCTCCACCCTCGATTTTCTGTCTTTTGCTTTCTTGTCCTTTCTCACTTCGAATAAATAAACAATGGAGAGGGAGGAAACAAATATTCTGCCAGGGGAATGCAGTGCCGCTCAGAAACACATGTCTCAAGAGGCACATTTTAAATCTGAATTAATTGCACCTTGTTTATATGCCACCCTCTTCAGAAAAAAAAGTTGAGATTGCAGAAAAGGTTTTAAGAAGCAAAATGATCTCAAAAGTAAAGATGGAAAGAGAAGAAACTAGAGCAATAAATCCTGATTGAGATGAATGAAAGCAATCAAACATAAAACTTATTTCTGAGCCGCCCACCAACCTAGAAGAAGTAGAAAGTAGCTCGTTGTAGAATTCTTTGTGTAATTTTAGGAAACAGTTCAGTTAGTTCATTGGGAGGAATAAGCCTTTTCCCAGTGCTAGGTTCCAAAGGGAATTTGTCAAGGATTTCTTTGTTTAAAGACATTGAATAATGTTTCCAATAGCAGGTTTAAAAAAAAAGAAGACATTTTTCTAGATAAGGCAATTTCTTATTTCCACCATTGGTGAAATCCAAGTATGTAACATTCAAGCCTGATTCCATCAAGGAGAATCTATAGGGTAATTGCCACCCGTTCATCTCCACGGAGTGACCTTTTCCATGAAGAGTTAAGTCACGTGGCTACAACTATTAGGTTTGACAAACAGCTTCAGTCACACTGGATTCAGGGGCTCAGTATAACTGGTTTTTTGTTACCTCAAAATACACCTGTGATGCACGGCTTTGTCTCACAGAAAGCTCAGCACTAAATAGATTAGGTCCAGAAACAATAGCTTATTCCACAGCACTGAGCTTCAGATAGAAGCAGGGACCTTTGGATGATGACAGTCTCTTAACATCTGGCTATTTAATACTCCTGGTATCTCTGAGTTCATCTCCTTTGTTTGGCTTTAGACCCAACTACTGGTATTTAAATCTCCAGGTTTTTTTCCTCTCCAGCTCTGAGTCAAGTCACCCCCTTATCCTTTCCACGTTTGTAATTTTTGTTGTTAACGATCCTTTCCCTTTTTCGTGCCAAGATGTGGAATCTTTTTTTTCCTTCTCCTAAATTCTTTCCTGTAGGCGTTACGAAGCCGTACATCTAAATTGTTATATCCTTGCCAGAAGCAAGATAAGCACTTCAGGGATTATTTATTTATCATAACACATGGCTCAGATCTAAAAAGACAGGGCTCTGGGGAGCTGTAGTTACCACTCTGTGTAACACTTCCTGGTTTCCAAGAGCTGGGGGCTGGAGAAAGCTCTTTTGTGATGTACACATGTATGCAAAACAATTATGAAGATTTTGAAGATGGAAGACACGTTTTACTTTAATGACTTCTCTGAAATTTGTTCTTTAAATATATAGCCAATAAACAAGGCTGCCCTTTCCCACTCTGCTGAATATCTATAAATCTTTCAAGATCTAAGGATAAGCTTATTAAATCTCATTAGAAGTGGTAGATTTGTAATGTAAAATCTACTTGGCGTATTATTAGAGGGTGATGTGAATGGAATTGATTCATTAGAAACCAAAATTTAAACCAGCTGATATCACTGCTAAAAATAAAAGACAAGATAAAATGTTTGGGGCTAGTTCCAAGGGGTGAATGTCTTGACAAATTACTCTCCTTCTCTTTTTCAATGCTAATTAATGGAGGTTAAGGGACAGCCAAGGAGACCTACCAGGCAAGAGATGTCCTAGGAGGACTTGTGTCCTGGAAAGGGGGTTATGAGGTAGACTGATGGGTTCTGGGGCCTCAGGAAAGAAGCCCAAATTAACCTGAAATCAATATCATTGATTTAGAGGGAACTGAAATTGGGCCAAAACTTTCATGATCAACTTGGATCCTTACTGGATCCTGGATACTCAGTCTTCTCTGATCTGCATCTTTCTTCCCAGGACTTGACTACATCCATTCCAACTTTCTGGGGTGGGAGAAGCAAAGTCAAGTTACTCAGGATTTATCTGCATGCCAACAAACCAACTTGGTATTGGACTATCCCAGTGGGGACTTGAACATACACATTTATCAAATATTCTGAATGCTGGATTCAAATCTTTCCAATCCTTTACTAGAAGTGATTACAGCTATTTCCTACAAAAACACTGTCATCAACACTGGATGTGCTTAGACTAGCAAAACATTTATGTATGGTAATCGGACTTAAAGATTATTCTTCAGACTTCTGACTTAATGCCTTATCGGGGATCATTAGGCATGGAGACAGGTTGGGGGAACTGAGCATGGAGACCTAAGGAGGGGGGAGAGGGCAGGAAATGAGAAAGCAAGATTCAGAGACAAACCACCTGCTCTACCACTTGCCTAGATCCAAACTTGATAACTTCCCACAACCCCCAAAAGGGGATTCATGTGCCTTGGTCCAGTCAAGCTGCTATAACAAAATACCATAGACTAGGTGGCTTGCAAACAACAGAAATTTATTCCTCTAGTTCTGGAAGCTGAGAAGTCCAAGATCAAGGTGCCAGCAGATTCAGTTCTGGTGAGAGCCCACTTTTAGGTTCATAGATGGCCGAATTCCCACTGTGTCCTCACATGGCAGAAAGGGCAAGGGAGCTCTCTGAGGTCTCTTTTATAAGGGCACTAATCCCACTCATGAAGGCTCTCCCCTAATGACTCACCACCTTCCAAAGACCCCACCACTTAATGCCATCACATTGGGGGTTAGGTTTCAAATATGGATTTGGTTTTCAGTCTATAGTGTCACGCTTGTCAGCCCTTTAGTGGGATCATACAGACACTTGTATGTCTACTCCATTCTCAAAGATTTCCAGGGATGAGGAAGCTATAGAAGTCTAGATTGTGTCAATTTCAATTTCAGAGTTTATAGCAGATTCCTTAAAAAGTCAGAAAGACTGTAAAAATTGTGCCCTTTATTTATACCCTTTCTTTACTAACCATTCCCGTCATCATGATGATGGAGGCAATTTCAGTTTTGCTAAGGGAGTAACAGAGATTTCTTCTCCCCTACCTCTCAGTCATATTGGTTTTATTTATTTTGAGTATGTAAAACAGAACATGCCACTAAAAGCCAAAACTATTCAAAAAGACACACTCAGAGAAGTATCACTCCCCATTGCCTGCCCCAGTTCCTCCATCCTTTCCACTCTGCTCCCACCCATCTCCCGTCGTAAACAAACTCACTAATTCTTCTTTACCTTTCCTGCATTTCATTTGTACAAAGGAGCAGATACAAAAACATTTTTTCTTTCTCACACAAAAGTTAGTCTACCAAAGATGCAAGTGCACTTTGCTTTTCTCTCTTAGCAGTGAGTCAACAGAACCTTTCTTAATGCGAGGAGGCAACTTGATCTCTCACATTCAGCAAATTGACACAGTTTCGTTGCTCTTTACCCAGGCATTAAAAGCATCAGTTGCATTGCTTGGAGAGCATTAATTCATCAAATTTTTAATGCTTTCTAACTGGTATTGCCTCTTGGTTCTTAGGACAACCCATTTTTTTTCCACTGGGAGATACGGACTGTTTTTCCTCCCAGATGGAAATCCTGAGGTTTGCCCCAAACCGCAGTCAGCGTTGGCAGCAGACCCTGAAGTTACATGAACGAATTCATCCTGAGGTCCCTACTCTCTCCGGAGAGACACTGCTAGTCCTTGCACTTGAAACCCAACACTTCTTTGATAAACTCCACACTGATCCCTTACAGCAAACCCAACCTGGTGACTATGGCCAGGTCTCAGAGGAAAAGATTTCCAGGACGATCTTCCAGAAAGAGTGTTTAAGGACGAGATCATGCTACTCTGTGGCTTGGCATTTCTGTGGCTCCAGTGTGGTCATTTCTTTCCCTGACTTGAGAGAGCTGCAATGTAAGCAACAAGGACTCCACTCACTGAAATCGTTTATGGAACTTAGAGTTAACTCTTAAACAAAAGAGGCCTAATGCTGTTGGTCTTGGCTGAGTCCAACATGAGTCATGCGCTGTTTCAAGTACCTGATTGAATACGGATAGAATGAAGGAGCTCACTGGGTGTTTTGTCCAGTGGAACAGTTGCACGTGGAGACAAGGGTTAGGGATGGGGAGTGGGGGGTGGGAGCTGAGCTCCAGCACAGAAGGCACACAAGGGCACAGAGTGGGGAGCGCCTACTTGGCCAGGGCCGACCTTACGCATGCAGCTGGAGTTGGCAGCCTCCTCCCAGCTATGAATCACACATTTGATCGCAGCCCTCACCCTGCAGGCAGGCCAGCCTGCACCAGCTGCTGAGCCCTGGCTTATCACCGGACAGCCCCCTTTGTTTCAGCTCTGAAAAGGCAACAGCCCGTTGGAGAAAGCAGTGGAATGAAGAAAACCAAGGGCATTGTTACACAGGGATTGCAGCTATGCTTTTGGTAGGATAACCATTTCTAAACAACACCCAGCTCACAAGTGCTCCCATAAAAGGGCTTTTCACTGGGGCGCAGGCCTCTGGGAGCTGCTTTCTGGGAGCAATTTGCTAGAGGGTTGGGATTATCACCTTCCAGGGGAGAGGCCCTGTAAGGTCTGCAATTTCTCCTTTGTGGTTCCTCTAAGTTACCATGAAGGGAAAGAAAGGATGCAGGAGAGAGACCCTTAATATTCCTGGAGTGGTGTTATTAAGAGCCACAGGCCCTGAGAATGGCTTCAGCTTGGCTCTGTTTGGTGTCTGCATGTCTGTAAATGGGCACCACAATGTTTAGTGCACGGAAACTGGCCATGTAATCCAGCTCCTTTGTCTAGTTTCACTCACATACCCCGTGGTCTGAGCTCCAAAAAAGGAACGCCTTAATGTGGGCAACCTTTCATTCATAGACTCCCTGGGTTGCATAAACAGACGATTTTAGTTTGGCATCTAATGAAAATATTGGAAAACTATGAATGACATAATAATAGTCTCTTTGTTTACCTGATTTCTCTGTTCCAAAAGACTTCAAGTCCTGGTATTTGAAATATCATTTTACCTTCTTACAACATTTCTCTGATATATGTAGGAATCAAGACAGGTAATCTACATTTTAAGAGAAAATTGAGATCTAGGAAGGTGAATTGTTAGGTGCAGTGTGAACCCAGAACTACACGCCTTCCACCCTCCGCTAAGCACCACTGTACCGCGTGTGCGATCATGAAAGCTAGTGTCCCATTCTCCTCTGCACTCGCTCACTCCTGGGTCATTGTTGACTCGGTACTCTTGACTCACTACTGGGTCACTCTTGGGGAGTCAAGTACTGTTTTTTATCTTATTATAATGAGTGGCAATGTAGTATATTCTTCCTCACTAAGTAGCCTGTGAAACCCTCGAGGGCAGGGACCACATCTGAAACTACTTTGTTTCCCCATTCCCTAGCCCCTTATATTGTATACAGTCGGTGCTTAATAAATGTGTTGATGACATTTATGATGATGCATGGTTTAGAGTTGATGACTACGACCAGTGCTAGGAGAAATGATGTCCCACAAATCATACAGGGCTTTACAGTTGGTAAAGCACTTTCACATGCCTTATCTCACGTCAGCCCTCTAAGGTCCTACAATATCCCCAAGTACAGAGCACAACAGTGAGCCTCAGAGAGACCAAGTGGCTTGGCAGAGAGTCCCTATGACTGGTGGGTGACAGGACTCAGACTGGAACCAAGTCGCCTGTATTCAACCCAACGTCTCTCCTGCAAAGCCGCCACCACTGTGGTTTCTGAAGAATGGTGCACTTGCCTTCACACAGGTCCCCAAAGCCTCTGTCTTTTACACCAAATTGGCTGTTTTTTCTATACTGAATGGTTTTCATTGCAAAAGTGACTTCATGGTGCTCCATTATTAATGTTAAAAGTTAAATTCAAAGGAACATTTCATATTTTCTTAGGCATGTCAAGCAAACACTGTCTCTCTGAATTGTATAGTGATGAGGTGGCTAGTGACAGATGCACATCAGTTTTATTAGAACTATTTTCCATTGAATTACTGTGAATGCACTCCCAGAGTGACAATGCCCCCTGCGGTATCCTGGAGGGAGAACATTCTCTCAACCCAGGATCGTCTGTTTAACACAAGCCAACGCTCTGCTGAGCTGCCGGCCTGCCCTGTGCCGAGGGCTTGTGGGGCCTGTCAGATGGGCCCATGGGAATGCCCAAGGTGCCTGCCCAGTTCAGCCCCTGCAGCATGCATGCAGTGAAACTGCTGGGACTCCACAGCCACCTTCCTGAGGTGTCTCCCTCCCTTAGGCATGTCAGCCTGATGCCCAACCCCAAGCAAGACAGCTGGACAGAGAAAGCAGTGTGGTTTTCTTTGCCAGACTGCTATAAAACACCAAATTCCATTTTCTGCACCAAACTGAGGCTACCTGGGCAGAAAGGGAGCAAGAGCCTTCAAATTTCCCAAGCTGTTTATTTGTCCCTCTGTGTCGTGAGATTTTTTCTCCTTCAGACTGAGTCTGAGTGTTACTAAGATGCTAGGCTGGTGGGACAGCTCAGATGTCTAACGAGGCTGTCCCAATATTCTTAGCAACTGAGGCTCTTAAAGGGGACTCAGGATAGTGGGGCTCAGTGCTGAAAGTTGTAGGGGAGGAGGACAAATCCTCTACCTTCTAGGTCCTTTTGGCTGGCCTACGAATTAAATTGACATGAGACAGAATAACAGGAGAAAAGTCAAACAAAGCTTTATAACATGCATACCTGGGAGAAACCCAGAAAAACTGAGCAACTCACCAGAGTGGCCAAGGCTGCCACCTGAAATACCATCTTCGGCTAAAGACGATGGAGGATGTTGGGGGTAGTGGTTTGGGCCTTCAAAGGGGAGGAGGGCAATTCACATGGAAATGGAAAAGCAAATGTTTGGCAGATAGAACTTTGATAGGAATAGGCTTAGCAAGGACCCTCCCAGTCTACAGATACCCAGAGTTATCTATGGTGATGTCCTGTCCTGGGGACAGGCCTTTTATCTTAAATTCTTTCAGACAGTTAGGGGGAAGGTCAAAGTTTCTTTCAGAGTCTTTTGTTCTTAATAATAATCATGGCAAAGAGACACAATCTGGGGTGGCCAATCCTGATCCCCCACAAAGGCACGCTGGATACACCCTCATCTTAGCAGGTCTACAGGCAGCGCATTTACTAAATTACTTGCAACAGAGAATATCATGACTCCCTAACATTTTTCTTCAATACTTAAATAAAATTTAGGATGAAATTTGATGAGAACCACCTGAATCCGTAAGTGTACACAAGTTTACAAATCACTTAAATGTTTGTCAGTGATTTTAAAGGAAAACTGTTGAGTGAAAAATTCCATTATGTAGGGCTCTGCTCTCTGGGTTTCCCCAAATTTGGATCAGCTTTAAGACACACTTCTATTTCTTGGCAATAGCCCAAGGTGCCTTGTTTTTGAGCTGCTTCTCAGTGTCATGTTTTTACAACAGGAATTTAGTTTTCCAAGGAATTTCTCAGCCGTTCTGGGATAAAGGATCCATAAACCTCAGAGACCTATCCCAGCATCCCTGACAGCTATACTTGGTGGAGTTCAGCCCTCTGCCTGGTTTCTCTCCATTTCTGGTGAGAAAGGTCTGCAAAAGTGAGCTAACCCCTCAGCAGATTGTTTCATCAGCCCTAATAAAGGCATGTCAGGGTTCTGCCAGGAAGAATCTGGTTTCAGAAGCAACTTTCCTTTTACAGTGCCAGGGTGATCGCTCCTACCCAAACCCGTGAGGATCACATTGCAGGAAGCGCAAATCTGATTCTCACTGCATCTCCTAGGACAAGCTTCTTCCCTCGCCCCCCCAGCCTCCAAACAAATAGCTCTCTGGGGGAGTGATGTCTACATCAAAAGCCGCTTGTCACTCAGCTGGTCACCCAGAGGAGCAAGTGTTTGCTTTGGCTGAGAAGGACTATATTCCCTGCATCCGGAGCCAGGGGCTGACTGCAGTGGACCCTTTCTGGCTGCAGCAGGGAGGATTTGCAGGTGACACGCCTTTCCTCCAGCTCCCATCATCCAGAAAGGTCGGAGGAAGTTAAGAAAATACAAGGCCCCTGACAAGAACTGAAGATCTCCGAAGTGTGTGGAGGCCGCTGGGTGCACCACAGAGGTCACAAAATCTCTTTTCAAGCTTCTACCTGAGTTGGTAATGTCGAGCTCTTGGTAAGATCCGGGATCTTGAGGGATGCTAAAATTAGATTTTTTTTTTAATATTACAGAATAAGGTAGAAGTATGTAAATCTTCCTATTTAACTCGTTCTTGCATACATAGACCTCCTCAGGAAATTTGTCTGCATTCAAAAGTCAATGAAAGGGGCCATCCGGTGGCGCAGCGGTTTAGTCTGCGCTTGGCAGCCCGGGGTTCACGAGTTCGGATCCCGGGCACCCGCTGACGCACTACCTGTCAGCGATGCTGTGGTGGCGTCCCATATAAAGTGGAGGAAGATGGGCACGGATGTTAGCCCAGGGCCAGTCTTCCTCAGCCAAAAGGGGAGGATTGGCAACAGATGTTAGCTCAGGGCTGGTCTTTCCCACAAAAAAAAAAAAAGTCAATGAAACATGTGATGTGCGCAATCCTGGGGTGAGAGTTGTGTGTTCTGTCCATTCATTACTGAGCTGTAATGTGATTGCTGTTTGATGGTCTGAGCCCTAAGCAATTTCCTCAGTCATTGCTTTATTGATTGATAGAAATTTGTAGCATTGTTCAGTTACTGAGAGCTATGATAGTTTCCCAAAATCACTGTACACCAGGTGAGACTCACTCTCAGTTGTGAACCACCTGTCCAGCATCCTTAGGAAGGAACAGGGTAGCCATATGTGTTCAAACTAGAGAACAAAGGTATGACCATGTCCTGTGACCTTTTCACATGAGACTGATAGAAGCAAAGAAAGGATTATTGGCTTAAGACAAGGACAGTCAGGAAATGATGGCCAAAATAAGTTAGCACTGAGTCAGGTCTTGAAAAAAGTTATGGTCATTTGCTTAGAGAGTTTCTAAACCCTGGAACTTGGATAATCCTCACAAAATTGTATAACGCTTAAAGTTTGCACACATACACCTTTCTTAAACATATTCTCTTTAATTGATATTTTCTGGCTGCCCTGTCTCACCAGTTCTTATGCAATTTCTTCAAGGAAAAAGGCTTTATCCTTTAGATCCTTTAAAACATGATCCACAGAAGCAGCCCTGATGGCCTAGCAGTTAAAGTTCAGTGCTCTCATCACTTCAGCAGCCTGGGTTCATTTCCCAGTCGTGGAACCACACCACCTGTCTGTCAGTTGCCATGCTGTGGCAGCAGCTCACATAGAAGAAACAGAACGACTTACAACTGGGATATACAACCATGCACTGGGTCTTTGGGGAGGAAAAAGAAAAAAAAACCAGTAGATTGGCAACAGATGTTAGCTCAGGGTAGATATTTCCCTGCAAAAAAAAAGAAAAAAGAGGAAAAAAATTGACTAAAAAAAAAAACCCATGATCTACAAGCTAGCATCCTGTGCATCCCCAGGGAGCTTGTTAGAAATACAAAATCTCAGGTGCCACCAAGGACCACCTGAGTCAGAATCTGCATTTTGAAAAAATCCCCAGGTGATTTGTATGTACATTAAAGTTTGAGAAGTGCTGTTGTACACCTTTCATATTTCCAGATCCCCAATCTTTAAGCATAATACTCAATTATCATATAAATGCTTTATTTTTTAACAACTTTATTGAGATATAATTCACATACCATACAATTCACCCATTTATAGTGTACAATTCAATGACTTTTAGTATATTCACTGAGTTTTGGATCCATCACCATAATCAATTTTACTACTCCAAAAAGAAACTCTCCCATGTAAGCCACCACCTCACAATACCTCATCCCCCCTGGGGCCAGGCAACTCTTATTCTACTCTCTGTCTTTATAGTTTTGCCTATTCTGGACATTTCATATAAAGGGGACCATATATGTGCTGTTTTGTGTCTGCCTTCTTTCACTCAGTGCAATATTTTCAAGGGCCATCCGTGTTGTAACATGTATCAGTACTTCATTTTTTTTATTACCAAATAATATTCCATTGTGTGGATATACCACATTTTATTTGTCCATTCATCAGTTGATGGACATCTGGGTTGTTTCCACTCCTTGGCTATCATAAATAAAGCTTCTGTGAGCATTCTTGTCCAAGTGTTCATGCAGAAGTATGTTTTTGCCTCTTTTGGGCACGTACCTAGGAGCAGAATTTCTGGGTCATGCTTGATGTTTTTAAAGTATTTTCACGTTATGATTCAGAGACAGCAAGTCCTGCTGTCCCCATTTAAAAGATGAGGAAACTGAGATCCAGGAGGTTGACTTGCCTGGGGAGGGATAAAATTGTCTGGTTCTCTCTTCTGACTTTTAGATCATTAGATTGGTAAATGGGATAACTGACAGCAAGAAGTCACTCAGAAGATTTAGTTTAATAAAGGAAAACTGCGATCTTGGATTTACAATTTTCCTTCTCCAAGTCCTAGACAGTAACTGGGATCCTCATATAGTTTCTCTAGCTTTTAGACTGGACTCAAAAAAATGAAGTGTTTCATAACTTTTAATTTCTAATCAATGTTTTAATTGCACAAGACAGTCTGAAGGGACAATATTTTTAAAGATAATTACACAAAAACCAAGTCCAAGACAAGCTCTCTATTCCCAGCTTTCCTTTACTATTATGCTAATTAAACTGCATGGTTCCCTCACTTTTGCCAGACATTACAAATTTATGTCATGACAAATTGCTTAGTTAAACAACAGCTTTATGTATTTCTTTATGAGTTATTTATTAGGTTTTTGTAATACCTTTCTGCTTAAGAGCTCATGGTGCTGGTCATGTAATCTTTAGGATGTTATTTTTATCATAAACTTTTCTAAGCATCTTAATGTTGACTAGACTATCAACATAGCTAAAGATAAAAGACTACACAGAAATTATTAGAGTGACATAAATATGAACTATAAACATAAATATGAACTATAACAGAGATATGAGCTTAGGTACTAGGAGAGCACAGAGGAGGATAAAGCTAATTTTGCCTTATGAAGTGGGGGAGGGGAGGAACCAGGAAAGATTACAGAGGAAGTGATATTGGAGGTGAATTTTGAGGGATAATTAGCAATGTGCAAGATAGACAAGGGTATAAAGGACATTTTCTTTTTTAACAGCTATTTTGGGGTATAATTGATATATAATAAGCTGCACATATTTAAATTTCAGATTTGGTACATTTTGACATATGTATTGTAGGAGAGCAGAATTTGCCACCCCAGAATATGTCTCATTGGCTTGAAGATTATTTGGGGCTGATTATTTTTAAGAACACAAGACTCAGGAAGAAATTTTAGACCTTTCCTCTAACTGCCTAAAAGAATTTAAGATAGAAGCCTTCTTCTAGGAAGGAGCTATCACCATAGATAACTCTACTATAATATGAACTAGGTGTGGTAGACAGGGAGGAACCCAGCAAGGCCCATTTGATCAAAGTCCTCTCCATGTCCCATTGTCTTTGCAAGGCATGGTAACCATTTCTTTACTAAATATTTGCTTTTCCATCACCATGTAAATTGCCTTCCTCCCCTTTGAAGTCCCAAACCACTACCCCCAACATCCTCTTTTGTCTTTAGCTGAAGATGGTATTTAAGGTGGTGGCTTCAGCCATTTTGGCAACTTACTCAGTTTTCTTGGGTGTCTCCCACATATGCATATTATTAAACTTTATTTGATTTTCTCCTATTATTCTCATGTCAAGTTAATTCTTAGACCAGCCAGAAGAACCTAGAAGAGTAGAGGAAAATTTCTTCCTCCCCTACAGTATGCACCCATGAAATCATGCCACAACCAAGATAATGAAGATATTCATCATTCCCAAAAGTTTCCTTACTATAAGCCCTCCCTCCTTCCTTGTCCCACCCATCCCACACTCATCTCATCCCCAAGTAGCCATTGATATGCTTTCTTTCACTATACATTAATTTTCAGTTTTTAGAATTATATATAAATGGAATCATAGAACCCTTATCCTTCACACTCAGCATTAATTATTTTGAGATTAATCTCAGTTTTTATGTATCTCAGTAGTTTATTCCTTTTTATTGTTGAGTAGATTTCCATTGTATGGATACACCACATGGTATTCATCATCATTTATGGGTATCTGAGTTGTTTGTAATTTTATGAAACTGCTGCTAAGAACACTCATGTACAAGTCTTTATGTGGACAAATGCTTTCTTTTCTCTTGGGTAAATACCTAGATGTAGAATGACTGGGTCATAGGTAAATGTTAAAGTTTTTAGAACCTGCCAAATAGTTTTCTGGAGTAGTTGTACAATTATACATACAGTACTCACCTGCAGTGTATGAGAGTTCCAGTTCCTCCACATGACTTGGACTGGCCAGTCTTTTTAATTTTAATTTTACACGATTTATGTGTGGGAGGGGGCATTTCTGATGATTCTCTTGGGAGAGAATCATTGAGGCGATATGAATATTTTAAACCACTTGTTTCACATTGCAAATTGTTTTCCACAAAATTCTTCATTCATTTACCCTTCTAACAAAGATTTCCTCTTATTGGCCTTCATAGCTAAAAATCCTCCTTCATTTCCCTCAGAATGCCTGTAGTGAAAGAACCCACATACCATCCTTCGACTGGGGCACTGTGTGTGGAGAAGGGTCTTTGAGGGGTGGTTCTTGATATTACCATTGGCCTCCACTGTGGCCCCTGCTCTTCCAGGTATATCTCCAGGGGTAATGACTCCACTGCACAAAGTAGGAAGGGCGGGTGAGGTAGAGAGCTGGGAAATGCAGACTGTGGCGGAAATGGGAAGGTGTTGTTATGAGAGTCCAGGCTTGATTTCCAGACCATGAGCGGGTTTTTGTGCTCAAGCATAGGACTGACTTGCAGTTCCTTCCAGCCTGATGAAAACTACAGCTTTTGTTTTTCTGTCTCTCAAGCACCACCTAGTATTAGTAATCACTTATAAATAGCTCTATTTTTTTATAATCAGTACATCTAAAACCTCTTTGGGAAAAATTTAGCCCAGGGCTTATATTAGAAGATAATCTGTAATGTCTTTTCCAGTTTTGTGGTTCTCTGGAGGCTATTTCCCTTTAAAAAAACCAATGACTACCGCTTCTGTCTTTTTAGCAGTAGAGCTTTCTGCCCTTTCACAGATGTTAGAGAACTTTATCACTAATGCAACCTCAGCATCTTACCTTGACATTTAGCTTGGGAATTCAGGGATTTATTTTTCCTGTCAAGTTTTAACTGTGATTCTTCATTTAGACAGTCTGGCAGTATGTTGAGGTTTGTCTCAGACAGCTGGCTCACTCCAACCTAAAAAGTGACCGGACACGACCATTCTTGTTCAACACTAGCCAGACCCAACTGGAGACCATGCACAAAGGACGAGGCCTTCCCTACCTGCCTGACTCACAGGGGGACACTGGACAGGGGCACTCTGACCCTGCCCTCCATGTGGTTGGTGGTCCTGGGGTGGCATCTGAGTCAGCCTCTTCTGTGCTTTGTAGGTGCTCTGAGGGCCTTGTCTGGGTCACGTGAGGTGGTACGGGATAAACTGTTAATGGGTGGATGCCACCATTCTTTTAACTTATGATCAAAGCTATTTAACATACGAATGATTAAGATCCTCTACAGCTGCTACTATTCGCAATCAAAGTCACTAAAGAAGAGCCTCCACCGTGTTCTCTCTCTCACCACCGTTCCTCTGGAGTATCCATCCGTAGTCTTCGCATTTAGCTGAAGCATTTCTCCAAGAAGTTAAGGCTTTCTCAGGATGGCCGAATGGCTTACCGGAGGAGAGACTTTCTTGAACTCTACATCAGTTTTCTCCTGCCAATGAGTCCCTCTACATCAGACATTGGTTCTTTCTTCTTTCCTCTTCTCACATTATCTTTCTCTCACCCTCTTTGGCTTTCTCTTGATTTCCACCTTCCATTAGTGGGGAGACATTTCCATTTGTTAAAATACTGCCCTGAGAGTTCCCCTATCCATAGATATTTCCCATCCGCCCTGTCTAGGTGGCCAGCCCTCAGGGGACGCTGTGCATTTCCTTTCTGAATCTGCCCACCTTCCCAGGCAGAGCTTCAGACCTGGAATCCTAACCCTGCAGTCAAAGAGGACTTTCTCTACCACACCTGGTCTTTCCGCATCATTTATCCGGTCACTCCAAGTTCTGCTTTAGCATGACTGAACTCTAGTGATTTTTTTACTATAACGCACCACTATCTAAGCACTTATGTTCTTTCTGTAACCTTTTGGGAGATGACAGGAGATACCATTAGCTCCATTTAAAAAACGAAGGAAACTGGGGGATGTCAAAATCACCCCATCATCTGATTATGCCATAAGTCGGAGGCCTAAATTTTCAGCTTTCTCTCAAAGTTTCATCTGAATCAGTAGACCCCACTATATCCTTCGAACCAATCTAAGCTTTCCATCACCCCCGGGAGAGCTCTGTTTTCATACCTGCACTGGGATTTTCCACGTGGACTCATGAAGATGGAGAAGACTCACCCCTAGACCCACCCCTTCTCCAAGGCCACCTTTTGCCTTCCTGGTATTCTTCCCAGCCTGGCTGAAGGGGAGGGTCCCTCAGCAGCCTGTTTTCACCACACAGGTGCCTGTGATGGAGAATGTGTCCTACTGTTTCACAAATGATCCCAGCTGTGGAACAGAACCTCAAAGTACTGTTCTGGTGCTCTCCCTTCCTGGCCCACCGACCCGTCTGGGTGAGGGTTTGTCTTGCTGCTCTGCACCAGGCTCCCTCAGTGTGGAAGTGCGAAGGTCTCTGAGAAGGTGTTACTTGCCAAGTTCCCAGGAAAGTTGCCTCCTCACAGAGAGAGGCTGTGAGGGGGAGGCAGGAAGCGCAGTGGTCATGAACTAGTGCCTGGAGTGCCCTTGCAGACCGGGCGAGGCCGGGGCTGCCTGCTGAGGTCAGCCCGATGGAATGCATCTAGGTAACATCCCCTCCCTGGCAAGGTCGGTGAGTCAGAGGGTAGAGAGGAGCCCTACCTAGACGTGAAAAAAACTGCACACCAGGGGCGAAAAAAGGAGGAAAGCCGGTTGGCTTTCCACCCCCAATAGGGACCAGGAGGTTAGTCACTCTCCTCTGCTCTAGGGCACAGGGCAGACTCTCAGCACAGGTTTCATCCACTGAGTCCCACGCATTCTCTTCTTCGAACAAATCAAATCTTTTTGTCCCTCCATGGATGGGTTTGCTCTTCCGGGCTCCTTGGGAGCGAGTAGGAGGAAGCCACTTGCCTCCACCAGCACCCTCCATGCGGAAGAAAGAGTCTGCTCAGTAGAGGACAAGGTGAGGCGGTGTCTTGCCCTAGGCACATAGTAGGTGATCAGCAAATATTTAGTCACTGAGCTGAGACATGGGACGTCTGCACTTGCACCACTTTCCAGAGGTCTCTCCCACAAACCCTTGCAGAGTCACATTTTCTCAACAGAATGGATTGGAATTCAGAAGGATTCATGGACTCAGAAATGGTACTGATGGGCTCAGCACTTCAGAAGATGAGATCTGGCAGCTGGAAGAAGACTATGGTGGCCTAACTGTGGAACACAGCCTACGGTCTGAAAAAAAGTGGTTTCCACAGGGTTGCCACAGCCTTACTGAGATGGGACCACCACCATGGACACCGAGGCCTTGGGCCAGCATGAGGCCGGGGGCCCAAAACCTGGAGCTAGGGCAGGTAGGCTTCTTGGAGCACCGAACTGGGAGCCCCCGGTTCTAAAGGGCTCTAAAAGCCACTGCTGTGACCAGGGCAACACAGGAAGAATACTGTCCAGCTGTGGGGAAAGAAGCCCTAGGCAGCTGGGGAGGTCAGCTGGTTTTGCTGGCCCTGGACACTCACAGTGTGTGCTTTACATTCTTGGACGCTGCTCCATTCTCAGTGTCCCACACCCTTCTGGGAGTGGCCAATTGCACAGTCAGGAAGAGGTGAATGGAGAACTGTGAATTTGACCTCAGCCACGTGGAGCCATGGGGGTTAGGTGTAGAAGCCCCATCTGAACCAGCCAGGTGGATGGAGGTGTCAGGGTAAGGGCCAGAGAAGTACCTCATTCACAGGAGGGAGGGCACTGAGTTCTTCCTTACAATTTCCTCCTCCCACTGTTCTTGCTTCTTACAACATGGAGATGTCTTACTATCCTGGACTTACAGGGAGTTTTGCTTCCAACTGCCCCTCATTCTTTACACATGGACAATCTCACCTCTGTTAAGACAAGACAACAGGCCCAAAATGGACTCACTTATGATAAGCCCCACATCACCAAACTGAGATTTAATTATAGTTTCGGCTCTCCCAGAAACAGATTCTTAAACCAATCTTTCAGCCCTAGTGAGGTCATCTGCCCAACAGACCCCTGCTGTCCCCTAAAGGAAAGTGACCTCGTCACAATCAATCCGCTCTTTGCTAGTGTGTTAACCCTTGTTCCCGCTCCCTTCTGCCTATAATCTTTCATTTTGTGCAGTTCCTCAGAGTGCCTTTCTATCTGCTAGATTGGATGCTGCCAGATTCATGAATCATTGAATAAAGCCAATAAGATCTTTAAAATGTACTCAGTTGAATTTTGTTTTTTAATACCTCTTATCAACTCATCTCTTTTATCCTCCCTCTTCTGTTGTTCAGTCTGTCATGTCACCACCAAATTGAGCAGTTACTGTGTACCAAACCCTTAGCAAGCCTAGGGACACAAAGTCCCAGCCCACCCAGGGCTCACACTCAAATTAGAGAAATAAGCCCTTATCACCGGGCAGACCCCTGGTAAGTTCCACGCTGGTGGGGAGAGGAAAGAAGAGTGAGGGCAAAGAATAGGGCCTGGGGGAGCGGGGAGGGGGAAGGCTTCTCAGAGGGTAGTTAGGACCACACTGTGAGCTGGGTCTTGAAAGATGGACTATAGTTTCCTCAAAGAGAGAAGTGGTGCTCATTCCAGGAAGAAGGAATGAAAGCACCAAGGCCCGGATTTGAGAAGCGCGTTGCATTTGGAGAGCAACAGCCCTGAGGGTGCCCTGAGTTTGCTGAACCACAGGGGTGCAGGGTGAGTAGGGGCAGGGCTGGGACTTCCACTTCTTGACTCTACATCAAGGCGCAGATAGTCCCTGAACCTGGAGGAGGCTGTGCGGAGTGTGGCACGCTTTCCTCTCAGCCTCCCTCCTCACTCCTCCTCTGGGGTGATTTATTAATACATCCCTCTCACCTGGATCCGGCCTCACTTATTACAAATCCTGCTTGCCCTTGATTTGACTCCCACGTACCGCCTACACTCCCATTTTGCTAGGGTGGGAAGGAAAAACGGAATGAGAAGTGAACCATATCAGGAATCATAGGAAAAGGGTTCAACAAAAGCAGGAAGGATGTTTCAAAGGAAAATGCTCACACAGGAAGTAGGGAGACAAAAATAAAAAAGAGAAAGGGAAAAACAAGCACACTCAGGTCACCTGTGAAAACCACTAAGTTAGCTAATGAAATACAGGATATGACCAAATGAATTAGAAACAGCTAGGAAAATAATTATAGCTAACATTTATATAGCAGTCACTATATAAGCATGAAACATTTATTAACTCACTTAAGCCTCACAGAAGCCCTTTGAGGCTAATACAATCATTATCCCCACTTTACAGATGGGGAGACTGAGTCACAGAGAAGTGAAGAACCTATGGCTGTATGCAATGGATCAGAATTAAGAGTCTGCATACATTAAAGCAGATGTTCACAATGAATAAGTTTACTTAAGGGATTTGGGACAACTCTCCCCTCCTTCTCTTCCTGTTCTCACCAGGGAAGTTTGCATTATACGGAGTGTCGTGCCAGCTTAAGCCTAAAGTACATCCAAATTTGGGACTGAGACATGGCCTGGGAAATAGCAGTCTATTTACATGAAGACCGAAATGACCTGGAGAACAAAAACACACAAATAGACAAAACTGGTCCTAAGGGAAAGAGGGGCAGGCAGACCTGCTTCTTCCGAGAATAAAGATGGAGTCATCCAAGAAAAAGATGGTTGTGTTTATCTTTCAGATCTGTCTCCTGGTCCAGCCCGTGGACTCATGCCTGAATCTTACTTTGAACAGTGTAAGCAGAGCAATAGTATAAAGTGAATGTAGCTGTTTCACAGAACACTTGGGTTCAAGCTGCTGAGCTTCCGGACCACTTTGATGGAGCATAGCACACAACGGGAGTAAGAATTCTCTCCAACTTTTCTGGAACATACAACTCAGCGCCCCTTCCCCCACCCCAACCCTGAGGTTTCAATACCTCAGAACCTTCTGTATGGGCTCCGGGGCGTCTGGGATGAAGTAAACAGTGGGCGGCGATGGTGCCAGCAGGACGGCAGGGGCTGAGGCATCCAGTGGCCTGGCAGTGCTCAGCAAGAGGGTGGCCAGTGGCCAGCGTGGTATCCAGGAAAGGCAGCAGGTCCCAACCAGAACTCTGGTTCCAAATAAAAGCTGCTGTCATATCTGGAAGCAATGGTGGGACCCAGTAGTTACTGAAGCCTCTAGCAGAGCTATGTCCAAACAGAAGAAATGGAAAAAAGAGAAATAATCATTCACAAACAAATATAAAAACAAGCTCCAAAGAAACCCTGAAAAAAATCTCGGGCGAAAGCAATAAACACAGGAGATTACTGTACATACAACCTCCAATTTAAAAAAAAAAGCTCGCCTTATGGAGAAGTATTTGAGTTGTTTTCCCTTTAACTTAGACTTTAGGCAAAATTTGTGTTTTAACAGAAAAACATGTTCACAAATAGTAATTTTCCTGAGATGAAAGAACATATTTTAGGTTATCGCAATATCAACCCAAAGGAGAGTTGGTGTTAAAAAAATCAGTTTCTTAGGAATTCATGTTCATTTTTCTTTCCTTCAAGGTTTGCTAACTACTGACGAATCTTCTCTATTTCCTATTGTTTGGATCATATGTGTTTCTGTGGACAAAATCCAAGACTCAAGAATACGAAAAGAAAGTTCATGGCATTCAGGTCAAGATTTGCTACTCATCTCTTCCCCCGAGATTTTGATTCATTGTGGTCTTGGAGGCACGACTAATTGTCTATTAATATGAATGACATTCTGGTCTCTGAAACGGCAATACTCTGAATGGTAAATGGTAAGACAAAAGTATTTAATCTCTTTAGTCCATCTGTATACCTAGGTCACTTCATTGTAGCCGGTATGTGCATAGACAGTGTGCTCAGCTAGCTCGCATGGTAATCACCCCAGTTATACCTAAGGCAACAAATACTGTTCAACTTTAACAAAATAAGAATTTTATACTGTCTGGCTTGTTCTTAATTCTTCCCTAAGGGCCTATTTGGTTTAGCATCAAATACAAGATTAAGAGACTCTAAACTTTAGCTGAACAGCCACTCAAGGGATTTAGAAATGATCTCTTTACATAACAGGGAGTTAGCATAAATCTGACATCTTCTGCACAGAGAGCACATGTTTACAGACATTTAATACACCTCCACTTCCTAACTGATTATTTGAAAACAAAATGAAAAATAATATTACTATATCCTCAAAAAAATCATCTTTAGCTGTGTAAAATTTTGGGCAAGACAAATTTCTATGAATTTATATTGAATAAAGCAAGAGAAGAAAATGAAGGTTATAGTGACTATACAATCACATAAAAATATGTATGTATATCTACATATGTGCATGCATATATGTGTACATTTGAATATATCTTAAATTTCCATAACAAATAAAATGGATAAAGATGGAAGGAATCCTTGCGAGGCTAAATGACTTGTCAAACCTAGTAATAGTCAACAGGAATTCAACTTTGGTCTCTAAGACTGATTCAGATGCTCCTTGCATTATCCTATGCTGTAACCCAAATAGTGATAGAAATTTGCAAGGTAGAGGAGAAAAACTGCAGGGTAATATTTCTCAGTTCTACCAGTTGGCTAATGAGTAAATACTTTTGTATAAATTGTGAACCATAATATGCACTTTTCTCATGTATTTAGACTTAATAAAATTAGTTTAATGGTGTTAAAGAAATAGCAAGGGGAGAGAAACAGAGAAGGAGAAGGAAATAGCTAGTAACAAAGATAAAGGGAATGAATGGGAATATTTCTCTCTTTAGAGCAAATTCCTCCAAAGAGATCATACAACTATATAAAGAGCTGCAAAATTCTAAAATGTAATGCTATGAAGTTACAAATTAGAGAGGCATGCTTAGAAATAGATCAGGAATGGCAGAATGTGACAGGGAAGGTTCAGGAAGGCAGTGGAGCATCAAACAACAGCTTCCCATTTGGTCAGATCTGGCTCAGCTGGAAAAGTTTTCATGTCACCATGTACCAGCAAAGCAAAGTCACTCTCCTAATTTATTTGCATATTAGAGGAAGTATACTTTTTTTTTTATGAGGAAGATTGACCCGCAGCTAATGTCTGTTGTCAATCTTCCTCTTTTTTTTTTTCCTGAGGAAGATTGGCTCTGAGCTAACATCTGTGCCCATCTAGTATGTGGAATGCCACCACAGCATGGGTTGATGAGTGATGTGTCGGTCCATGCCCAGGATTCGAAACTGCAAACCCCAGGCCACTGAAGCAAAGCATGCAAAATTAACCACTATGCCCCCGGGCCGGCCCAAAATGTACTTTTAATATTTGACTGTATTGTTTTTTCAAGGTAAATGCAAATATTTGTATACATCCACACATTTAAATGATGGTGATGTGAGTTACATTTTCTAGAATTAATTATTTCTGTGTTCATCATGCTTGAGTGCATAGCAAATTGTTGGGTGGAAAGAGAGCGCAGAGGTTGTACATAACCCCTTCATGCACAGAGGAGGAAATGGATATGAATATCACATATGGTTTGCATATGCATAGCTTATGTAAAGTGATATTTTTAAATGTGACGGTGTAACTAAGCATTCCTAAACTATTTAAACTGTCGTGTCTTTCTTTGAGTCTCCAAAGTCCTAAGTTTTCTGTAAATGGGATTATAGTAACCTTTGATGCAACTTCATGTCCTCACAAATGTGTCAGCTTTTCCACTAGGTAGACCCCTTGCCCTGGTATGAAATGCTAATGACATGGCAACAGCAACCAAATAAACAGTTAGGTGCTATTAAGGAAAGGGTATTACTCATAACTAACTACACTTCCTGTCAATTACCCTGCCTGACGAATAGTACGTGATGGGAAACCAGGAAGTGATAAAAGACCTAACAACCTCATCTCCTTGAAGGGGAAGGTGGAGCACTGAGTGATTGCATACCAGGCACCTTGCCATGCACACCCCAGCGCAGGGGCCAGTTCATTCATCACCCGTGCTGCTGTAGACAGCCTCTGCTCTGTTACAAAGAACAGGTTTAAAAGGGTTTGCCATTCAAGTCTAAGGAGATAAGCCAAGAGGATAAAGAGTCCAGAATGAATGCCCTGTCCCAACCCAAAATGTTAGTTAAGAGTGAGGGGAGAAGAATAATCATGCGAGCAAAATGGGTAGCTTTGCTTAGAAAATACATCTTTTGTCCGTTCTCCTTTTCCAGTTTATAAATAACATGATCTAATCATTGTACCATGATTGAAAAAACCTTTTCACATCTCTAAGTATGTCAATGGACAGTAAACAACTTAATTTTAGAATAGCAGACCCAGAATTTCAGGTATCTTGGTGGCCTTGACATCAAAGTTCTCACCCAATGAAGGGAATCCTTCTACCATACCCTGGGGATGACCCAGGTCCCATTACTCCTTGAATATCACCAGTAGGAGGAGCAAATCATGATCTAACCAGGCATGTCATTCAACTATCAAACAGCTCTAATTTTTAGAAAGTCCTTATGTGATAGGACGGGGCTAGATTTTAGATACTTCTAGAAGTTTACATGTGCCTCACCAAGTATCTATGTGCATGAAGTGATATGACTGGGCACTTCATTTTGACCAAAAAGAAGGAGATTGAAAGGAGAAACAATGAGAACAGAGTTTCCTATCAAGCCCTCTGGCCTGGTTGGGGTCCCAGTGGAAATAAGGATTAAGGGCCAGAAAATGAAACACTCTGAGTACAAGCATGCTGCTGTGGGACCCAGGGACCGACGGTGGCCAGCAGAGAGCCTTTCTCTGCAGTTTTCCATGGAGCCCAGCTCTGTTGCAACCCCTTGAGGATGGACAGCTTTGGGAGAACCACGCGAGGGCACCTTTGCACAGACATCGGGACTTACTTGTGACTCAATCAACCATAGCAAGAATGTGGCTCCTTCAAGAACCTTTGTAGGCAGCTGACATGGAAAAGAGAGAGACAGAGGAGAAAAAGAAGAATGTAGCAGATGTCTTGGGGTACCTATGTGGACAGTCTGGTTATTTGGAAAGTCCCAGAAATATTTTGGTTGAGAGGAAGGGGGACAGGAGGTCTCGGTGCAGGGAACTGCCTGTGTGTAGACTTGTGGGCACAATGGGTTCCCTGGGCTACTGATGCTAAAGCATACCCAGGCTGCGGAGCATGGCGACATTTGGGCCACAGAGTAGACTCTCTGTGGCTTCCTGTGCAACAGAGCTAATTAAATTACTATTCATTTCCGGAGACCGTGAGGATCAAATGTGTCACTAACTCTGAACAGTTTTTTGTGTTGTTTTGCTTTTTTGAGGAAGATTGGCCCTGAGCTAACATCTGTTGCCAATCTTCCTCTTTTTCTTTTTTCTCCCCAAAGCCCAAGTACCTAGTTGTATATCCTAGTTGTAGGTCCTTCTAGTTCTTCTATGTGGGACGCCGCCTCAGCGTGGCTTGATGAGCAGTGAGCAGATCCACACGCAAGATCTGAACCAGCGAACCCCGGGCCACTGAAGGGGAACGCGTGAACCTGCTACTCCACCGGGCCTGCCCCTGAACAGTTTTTTTTAAGTCTCAGATTGCTTTTATCAATAGAAATAATTAATGACTTCTATTTTTTCATAATATAAAACATACGTTAATCTTAAGCCATATGAGCAGTGAGAGCAGTGCAATGAAATTAAAAGCTGTTGTTCAAAGAAAGAGTGACCATATAATGTATCATCTAAACCAGGACACTTTTGAAAGTGAAGGAATGTGTTGTCCCTTACCGTGCTGGGACAAGAGGTAATAATAGGGACTGTTCTGGGTAAACTGGGCCATACAGTTACCCTCCCTAACAATGACTTGTGATTGGTAAGACATCCATGAGCACTGAAATCAAGTGACAATACTTGTATTTATCCAACAGCCTGGAATGCAGCCTGAAGATGGCTGAGCCTTCTTGAAGTCTACCTCTGCCTGCTGATACCAACCTTCCCCACCAACAACAATAACAAAGGGGGGGGGGGAAGAAGACTGTTCCAGAAACTTCAAAGAGTAATATAGATATTTCTTACAGGTTTTCTTGAAAGGAGGGTTCAGTGCTTTATATGAGTGCATCATGCACACAGTCAAGGATCGTTAAAATTCTTCTTCCCCCATCAATTTCCCCAAGGTCCCCACTGCAGCAGCCTCCCTGTCTCCCTCACCATGCCCCTCCTCCGACCACACAATTCTCTCACAGCCATTCTTCACTTTCTCCTTCTCATCTTTCTCCCCTCAAACCTGTCCTCTTCCCTTCTGCCAGCCCCTCCCTGTCATTTAAAATGTGCAGTGGGGAAAAGAATGAGATTGTGAACATGCATGCATTAATTTGCTGTGTGTGTCCATCACACCTTTTAGATTCTTATTAAAATAAACATAAAAATGTATGTTAGAGAAATAGACAACCCCGGTTTGAGACACACCAGGGGACTGGATTCAGGTGGAAGAGAAACACGGGACTGACAGCTGCTGAGCACAGTCCTGGGAGTGGTGCTTTACTCACACAGTGTGAAAATGGGTGCTTCCTGTCTTGATCTGTCTGAGGCATGAAGACAGTAGATGCCATGTTCCAGGTGCGTTGTTAGACTGACTCTCCAATGGAAATTTTAAAGCATGTCAGACGATTCACCTATACTGAGGATCAAAAGAGGTCACTTTGTTGGAGATTGAAGGGGATGTGTAGAGATTATTTATTTGGAGATTGTTGCTAATGTGTTCAAAGTCCCACCCATGCCTGCTTCTTACTTCAAGTGGGGGGTTCAAAGGACCACTCAGAAAAGTCATGTCCCGGCATCTAGACAGATGGAGTGGACTTGAATTTGACTCATGTCCAAGGAATCTAATGTCCAGAACTGCCTGGCCAGATGTTTTGATGGCAAAGTGAAGTAGATTGACAGCTTGGGGCCTGGCTGCTCAGTTTTGGGGGAGCAAATAATTTGTGAGTGTTTTTCATGGACCTGATCTGGTGCATCCATGACAAAGAGAAGGAATGAAGATTTGCCTTAGAACCTGTTCAACTGGTCTCTAGAAGAGCAGCAGCCTTCAGGAGAGGAGAAGCTGCAGGAGCTCTACTCTTTCCAAAGGCTTGAGAGGGGAGTGGGCAACCACAAAATAAATTCCATTTGCCCAGACCAAGGGAACCATAAGTGGGAGCTGCCCAAGGTTGGAGAGATCAGGAATTGGCAAACCATGGCCAGCAGGCCAGCTGCCTGTTTTTGTAACTACAGGTTTATTGGAACACAGCCACACCCATTCTTTGATGTACTGTCTATGGCATTATAATGGCAGAGCTGAGTAGTTGCAACAGACTGTATGGCCTGCAAAGCCTAAAATATTCATTACCTGGCCTTTCACAGAAAATACAGAATGATTCTCAGAAAACTCTCAGAAGTGCCCCAGTAGGGAAAGAGTTGGACTCAGAGAACATGAAACCAGCTTAAAACATTACCATTTAAATAAAACTTTCCATCGCCTTTTACTTTTTCTTGCTCTCCCTGTCAGCCTAATAGTGTCTATAGGATTCTAATCACCAATTCCAACAGAGGTGGGGGGTGTTCCACACCAACAAGCAGACACCAGCTTGGGTGTGCTGGGTGTCCTACGATTCAGCTCAGTTGTGACACTGTCTACCTGGAGATGGCAGCAGATTCTACAGTTCCAAGACTGCCCCCTCCTTTTCAAAAGTCAGTCACAAATCCAGGTTGTTCTCTGTTCTTCTAACCAACTGGCTGTAGATTGGAGGTTCCAATGACCCCCTCCTTGGGTTTGATTAATTTGCTAGAGCAGCTCACAGAACTCTGAGAGACATTTTACTTACAAGATTACCAGTTTCTTATATAAAGATATAACTCAGGAGTGGCCCAATGGGAGGATGCATAGGGCGAGGTACGGGGAAAGGGCAAAGAGTTTCCATGCCTTCTCCAGATGCACCACTCTCCCCAAATCTCCACGTATTCACCAACCTGGAAGCTTTCTGAATGCTGTCCTTTGGGGATTTTATGGAGGCTTCATCACATAGGCATGATGGATTAAATCATTGGCCATTGGCAATTGATTCAACCTCCAGCCCCTCTGTGCTCACCTAAGCTTAGTGGGTGGGACTGAACATTCCAATCCTCCAATCACCTGGTTGAGTCTCCTGGCAACCAGCCCCCATCCTTAGGTGCTTCCCAAAAGTGACCTAATTAACATAACAAAAGACACCTCTGCCACTCTCATCTCTTAGGAAATTCCAAGGGTTCCAGGAGCTCTGTGCTAGAACCAGGGACTAAGATCAGATATATATTTCTTATTATGAACCACAACATCACAGGGTCAGAAACTGCTGTGGAAGGAAGAGAAAAGAAAGGAAATGACCTCCATTCCCATTTCAAGGGGTCAGGCCTCAGCAGCCCCAGCTGGGTGTATGAGTGGGAAGAAGGACAGTGTGAGATTTTTACTCTAAATCAAATTTGAAGTTTTGCTTACTCTGTAGTCCTGGACACTATAAATTACTAAATTGAAAACCTGATGATTAAAAGTAAATGTATTTTTCATTCAGAGGTAAAGAAAGAACTTCCACTGCTGAGCAAATATACAGGAACACTGGGTGACAAAAATTAAACTTTGCTTTAAGACAACATCCCAAGTCCTGCCTGTTCAATATATTTGTTGGTCTCACATATATTTCATCAGAGAGGGAGGCTGGATTCTAGATGTGACTCTTCCATTTATATTATACTGGACAGTGAGCATCCTTCCTGGAACTCAGTTTTCTCATCTGCAAAGTGAAAGGTAGACCAGCACTAGAGGAATCCTTTCAGCCCTGATAACCTGTGATTCTAGAGCTTGGCATCCATCTTTTAAGAAGGGTCACACCTCTGTGGCTCTTCTGCAAGGTTGCACATGACCTCTGATGTAGCCTGTGGGTAACTTGCGCATAGATGCTGAGGAAATGACCCACAGAGTGTCCCCACTCTCACCTCTAAGAGGGTCATTGAGTGTTTCCTGACTACCCAGGCCTCTCTCATTACACAGGGTGAAAAGAGCTGAGATGCAGAGGCCTTTGTGTGAGGTTTTATGTTGATCTGGCCAGGATTTAGGCTGTTTACAATTTGCTAGAGCTGTTGTGTCAGAGACTAAAATTCCCTTTAGTGTCCTTGCTTTTGTCCCCTCTGTTGTCTTTGGATTTTCCTAAAGACTCCTAAATAGGGTCTGAGGCTTGCAGTTCTTTAGCTGTATCCCCTGCTGTTATACAGGAGCTCTGCTGATGTGGTGGTGAGGGGTGGGAGCAGGGGAGGTGTTTATAGTCCTGTGATTAGGTCTCAGTCTTCCAGTGAGCCTGACTTGGGTATTTCCTGTCTCTCACATTGAAGGCTAGAAGGGACTGGAGTGGGCTAGTTCCCTTCCCCTAGTTGGTGAGTCTTTGGTAAAATAGTTTCCTTTGAGGTCAGTCTTTGTTAAGGAGAACAGAACACTCTGGGTATATTTCAAAATGCTTACTTACCCCTGCACCTATTACCACACAAAGGGCACAATCTGCTCACCGCAAGACAAAAGCAAATCGTCAAGAAGCAAGATGGTGGATAAGAAAGGCATTGATCACAGCTTGCTAGCAAGGGGGAAGATGGCCGACTCATGTCCAAAAGAACTATCTTAAAGGGGCAGAAAATCTTACAGTAGTTTTATAAGCTGGTGGGTTACAGAGGAGGGGGGTTAGGAATGTTGACCCTCGGGTGTTACAGACTGGGAGTCACCGCACCAGATCTGTCAGTTGTCCTTGATGATGGCTGTTCAGGGGTCATCACTTTCCCAAGGAACTCAAAGGAACAAAGTTATCATCTTATTGCAGCTGGGAGGTACATGCACAAGCAGGGGTTGTAAAATTTACAGAGTGGTTAGATCTCCTGGAGGGTGCAAATCCAGCTGAGTTAGTTAGTCAGAGGTCATTCAAAGTTACAATAGGTTTCTTTTCCACAGTATCACTTCCCTTATGTCAACATTGTGTTGAGCCAGTATCATACCTGCCAGAAACACAAGGGAATTTTTCTCCAGTCTTCACAGTGAGAACCTGGTAGAGCTCCTGGAGGTAAATTCATGAAAGTGTGGAGGCCCCCCTAAGACTTGGCTCCCAGGAGTTTCTAACTCCAGCAATTCATCAATTACATGTAAAAGTGTTCTTACCCATACTGGCTGCAGCCTTCTGCTCTGGGCTTCTGTTCCCAGTAAGCTGTGGTTCTCTGTATCCACCTGTCTCTCCAGTTCAGGGACAGCAATTGACCTGTGACCTCAGTTCTTTGAAGGATCTAAGAAGAGCTGTTGATTTTCACTTTGTTCAGCTTTTTTCTTGTTGTAAAGACAGGAGTGATGAAGTTCAAGGTTTTCGTATGTTTGACCAGAAACTCCAAGTCCTTTCATTGATATGGGTAAATCGATAGTCTACAATTTTTGTTGAACAAAATGGCAATTTAACAGGTTCAACCAAACTCAAGCAAATGAAGAAAATCAATAAAGTGCCGGGAAATTGCCAAATTTGAGATTCAGAGTGTACTGTTACAGGCAACCCTGAAATTATTTTAAAGATTTATTATGATGTTTTGCATGTACTAAAATTCAGTTTTGGAAATTCAGTTATGTAATCTCGAAAGCAATTTTTTGAGTACTGTTTCATAGGGATTCTCACTCCAAGTCCTTTAAGCAATACCTGACACATATTTTACTTAAAAATTATAATCACTTTCAGCACTTTATACTTTACACAGATTTTTACACAGAATCAAGGTGGTCTGCAGGTATCTTTGTCTCAAGAACTTCAAAACTTCCTTATGGCAGTGGGGACAGTACGGTGCTGCTATTCTATACAGATATTTGTGGACAATGTGGACTTACAAACCTAAATTCATGTATACAAGAAATGTAACCATTTCTTTACTTTAACATAAAGTAATTCTGATTTGGGATTCCCATTCTGAGGGACCAGCAGAAAATTCCATTTCTATCATTACAAATGTCCCTCTCCCCTCTCTGAGACACAAAGAGCCCAAGAGGCCTGCATGGTACTCAGAAGGGAGAAGGACACACATGTGCTTTTCAGCCACTGCTGGCTGCCCCTGATCACATAATTCTCTGAGCCTGTGTTCCCTAGAAGAGAGCTGCTCCTCACTCTCAGCCCAAGCAGAGCTTCCTCCACCTTTGTGGAAGCCCAGTTGCCTAGGTATACCACATGGATTCCCCAGGGGTGCTGCCAAAGATTAGGGTGTAGGCCTCCAGCACACTTGGACCTTATGATCTCACTACAGAAAGAAGGAAGGAAGGAAGGGAAGGAGAGAAGGAGGAAGGGAAAGAAGGAAGGAAGGAAGGGTGGAAGGGGGAAGGAAGGGAGAGAGGGAAGGCGAGAGGAAGGAAAGGAAAGACAGAAGGAAGGAAGGAAGTGAAGGGAGGGAGGGAGGAAGGAAAGAAAGAAGACAACAATAACAGCAGAGTCTCTTTCTTCCCTCTCTGGAACACAGAATATATTGTCTTCGGTGAACTCCAACTTTTATACAAGAGGTAGAGATGTTGTCCTCCATTCGCTTCTGCTTTCTGCTGAGCCCAGAGTGCCTAAGGCAAGGGGTCAGCATCCAGCCACTATGAACACCAGGGGGAAACAGAGCAAAGAAACACATTTTAAAGTTTCAGTGAATTATCTTGCGACACATCCAATATGTCAGATAAGAAAACAAGCCTATGCACGATAATTTCTTAATTTGATTTGAGGCAATTTAATTCCTGAAAATTCTTTCTTTAATTTCCTAGACTTGAACATTAATCATAGCAGGCACGTGATGGAATGACACAACACAAATGAATCTGCAGAGGGTAGGGGAGAAGAATTGCCCACCTTAAAATAGGTCTCTTTACCTTATTTCCTCTAAAAGAAATTTTGACCTCCCCCCACTAACTGCCTAAAAGAATTTAACATAGAAGGCTTGTTCCAGGAAGGAGCCACTACTATATGATAGCTCTAGTATAACGTAAAATTGGTGTGATAAGAAAGGCACCAACAAGCCCATCTTATTGAAATTCTGTCTCTCAGGCCATATCCTCTATAGGTGGCCCAGTGACAAGTCATCTGACAAACATTTGCATTTCCATCTTCATGTAAATTGTCTTCCTCCCCTCTGAAATCTCAAACCACTACCCCCAACACCCTCCTTGTCTTTAGCTGAAGATACTTAACCCAGCAGCTTAGTCAGAATGGTCAAGTTGCTCAGTTTTCTTTCTGAGTTTCTCCCATGTACACATGTTATTAAACTTTGTTTTATTTTCTCCTGCTAACCTGCCTTTTTAATTATTTGGCCAGCCATAAGAACTTTAAGGGAAAGGGCAGGGGAGATTCTTCCTCTTCCCCAATAGGAGTGATACTGAATAACACTCAGGGAAAGATCGATAAATTTCTTTTGAATAAAGTCATCCAAAGACAAGCTCATGATTCAAGAAAGTGGGGAAAATGCAATAAATATTGCCTTGAAATTAAGATGAAGCTATACACACAGAATTATGTTTTAAAAAGTAGTAGGGGGCCGCCCGGTGGCGCAGCGGTTTAGTCCGCGCTTGGCAGCCCGGGGTTCGCGAGTTCGGATCCCGGGCGCCCACCGACGCACTGCCTGCTGGCCATGCCGTGGCAGCGTCCCATATAAAGTGGAGGAAGATGGGCACGATGTTAGCCCAGGGCCAGTCTTCCTCAGCAAAAAGGGGAGGATTGGCGACGGATGTTAGCTCAGGGCTGGTCTTCCCCACAAAAAAAAAAAAAAAAAAAAAAAAAGTAGGCGACACAATTAACCAAAAGAAGACTATGAGGTGGCTTCAGACAGAAAGTGACTATGAAAATTAGAACAAACAGTGAGAAAATGAAGTAAGAAATGAGAAGTAAAGAGTAAAGCTTTAATGTGCCTCAAACAATTACTTATTACAGAAAGTATTGATATTACATTTTAATTGCCATTGAGTGTGGCTCTATAGGAGTTTAAATATGTTTCCTTAATCAAGGGTGTGGCACATCTTGACAGAAGATGCTTTCCATTATTTAAAATATATATTAAATCACCTTAAATTGAATGTAATTTTAAAGTTATCTAATACCTATTACAATCAGTCATCAATGATCAATATCCCAGTGCCTACAAGACCTAGAGATTTCTATTTTTTCAGGTTACCGACATGTACTTACCTTTTCTTTTCATGCCTTTATTGACATCTACTTATCTTTTTTTTTTTCTTTTCATGCCTTTATTTCTGTATTTGGCAGGCATTCATTGGTAAGTGTAATTATTAAGTTATTCAGTAGCCCAGAAATCCACTGAAGCATGAGATTCTCATCTTATATTTCCACTGGAGAACAACCTCTGAATTCTTGCTACTAGATATGCCAAAAATCCAGTCAAAGCAAAAATCTGTCTTAGAATGCTTTCAGACTATCAGGATAGGGTAGAAGAGGGGTATGAGGTTGAGGCAGCCCAGTTGAGATGGTGAAATCGTTCACGCAGTAAGGTAAGGCCTGGCAAAGGATTAGATTTCCCTGAGCAAGCCAACAAGCATACACACGCATGCACACACACACAGAAGACCAGTTCCATTGCTGGTAATATGGCAGTCAAGATATTCAGACAAACCTCGTTAAGTATAACTCACCTAAAAATGCTAGATGTGTATTTACATAAACATATGTGCATGTATAGATAGATGCTTGATTGATTGATAGATGTATATTACACATGGCTTGGCTGGTGGAAAGTAAGGGAATTCTATAATGTCCAGAAATGACAAGAAATCTTGAATCTACGGGGCAAGCACTGGCACTGGAGTTTGCCATGGAGGTCTCTTGGTAGCCTGGTGACCTAGAACCAGGGATTTAACAGTCCACACATAGGGATCAGGAGACAAAGCCTAGAGCCTGAACATCATGAGACATCCCTTCATAAAGTCGCACCTCCCTGAGTGACACGCTCAGCTTGAACCAAGAAAGGACTTGCCTTGGAGAGGAAGACAGTGAGCAGAACTGCCTGTATTGGTTTTAGTTATTGTGGGACTAGGGAAGGTAGGAAAAAAACTCTCCTACAAAAATTTCTAATCACAAGACCATATTAACAAGTATTCAAGGCCAGAATTTCTAGTATCTGAGTGGTCTGAAAAGCCACAACTTTAAACTTAAAATGGTACTGAGACAGTAGGGCACTTAAGCGAGCAGTGTTCTCAGACCACTGGAAGAATGCTCACACTCTAAACCAGGCCTCCCTCCCACAAATGAGGCAGCAGGACACAGGCTGTTATGAGCAGGATTCAGCAGAAACCAGAAACTATAGATTCAGATATGCAAAGATGATAAATACTGGAATTGTCAAAGACTATCAAATAAGTATGTTTAGTATAGTTAAAGGAAGGAAAAAAAGGAAAGTTCAAAGAATTACAATGTAATAAGAGATCATGAAAATTGACCAGATTGAGTTAAAAAAGAACTAAATGAATACATTAAGATGAAAAACTGGAAATTGGAAACTCAATGACTGGATATACAATAGATTATGGGAAAATAGAGCTGGTGAAATCACCCAGATGATAGCACAGATAAACAGGGAAATGGAAAATCTGAGCATTAAGAGATATGGAGAGTAGAGTACAATCAGTCAATGTTAAAACATGTCTAATGTTTCCTAAAGGAGAGACTAGAAAGAAAGGAGGAAAGATGAGCATTTGGAAAGATAAGACTGAGAATTTTCTAGGACTGCTGGAAAAATCATGTCCTAGGTTCTGGAAATCCAAGCAATCCTAGGTGGAGTTAAAAAAAAAAAGAAATTCAATAGCAAGACATAATAAAATTGCAGAGCACCACAGATAAAAGGGAACATCTTAAAAGTAGCCAGAGGGAAAGGATAGATTGCCTACTAGTTGGCTAACCATATAATTTATCATCCAAATCAGACTACTGTTGAGAGTGAGAGAGAGTGCTAACCAAACACGAGATCAGGATAACAGGCATAAACTGGGACTGTACCAGGCAAATGAGAGCATATGGTCACCAAATCTATAAAAGAATAATAATTCAACTGACAGCAAGTACAATGAGAGCCAGAAAGACAATACATGATATCTTCAAAGTGTTCAAAAAGTTATTCAACTAGAATTGCATATCAGCAAAACTCTCTTTCAATAATAAGGGACAAAGAGAGACATGTTTATATAAACAAAATCTGAGAGATTGTGATCAACAGACCCTCTCTAAAGTAACTTCCTTATAAGAGAAAGAAAATGATCCCAGAAAGAGTCTGAGATGCAAGAGAGTGAACAAAGAAAATTTAAATTAACATTCACTGATAAAGTAATAATAATAATGCCTAGATTTCTGTACAAAAATAGCATAAAAGTCAGGAGGGAAAGTAAGTGAAAGAAAAGCTAACTAAGGCTCTTATATTTTTTGGAGGAGAGTAAAGCTATTGATCAACTTTATGTTTTGTTAAATTACATATGCATGTTATATTTTCTGGGTCAATACTAAAAAATGGTAACAGTGTATCACTTAAAAATACTAGAAGGAAAATCTTAAGGAATGGAACAAAAATTTAATCCAAAAGAGGGCAAGAAAGGAGTAGAAGGGAGAGAAACCTAGACTGGGGAGAAAAGGACAATTAGTACAAAATAATAAACACATTAAGTGTAAATGGATTAATATTTCTAGTTCAAAGATAAAGACAGTCAGACTAGATTTTTTAAAGAAATTCAGCTACATTCTGTTTATAACATATAAACTTAAAACTTTAGAACACAGTAAGGTTGAATAAAAAAAGACAGAAAAAGATATGTCAAGCAAACACTACAAAGATGAAAGGAGGATAGCCATTGTAATAATAGACAAAAGGGACTTTAAAACTAAAAGCATTAATGACAATGAAGGTCACTACCTATTGATAAAAATTTCAACTCACGAGGAAGATGTAGCCATTCTAAATTTGCATAGATTCAACAAAATAGCTTTAACATACATAAAACAAAATTTGGAAGAATTACAGGAAGAAATTTACATATCAGTGATGCTAGTAGAAGGCTCCAATATACCTCTTTAGCAACTGACAGATCAGGCAGGCAAGAAAAGTAAGCTTGATCAAAAGGTCTTTATATCTAAAAGTCGTATTTTAGGCCATAAAGCAAGTATCAACAATTATTTTTTTAAAACTATTTCATATAGACAACAATCTCTGACCACAGCACAATTAAATTAGACATCAATGCCAAAAAGTTAATCCCCCACTACATCTCTCAAAAAACACAGTTTTGGAAATTAAAAACAAATAATTCATGGGTCAGAAGAAGTCCCAACTTAGAAAATACTTAGAATTACAAAGTAAGGAAAATGATACATATCAACACTTGTGTATTGCAGTTAAAATTATACTTTAAAACAAAAGCCTTAAATGCTTACATTTTTTAAAAGATGAAGATACATGAGCTAAACATTCAATTTAAGAAGGTAAACAAAGAATGCCAGAATAAATCCAAATAATGCAGAAGAAAGGAAACATGAAATATTCCTTCCCTGTTACCTTAGGGTTCTTATTTAACATTGACTAACACACTTTCTCCTTTCTTATTTTTGCTGGTCTGATCACGTTGCTATGCATTCCATTTCATCTTGTTAATTTAGAACTTCTACCATCATATGCCATTCAACTAATGACCTGGCTTTTTCCTGCACTATAAATCACACCAAATGCCTCTATTGCTCTATTATTTCAAAGCTATTTCTCCCACTGAGACCCACTCTTTTTCCCACTGATTTCCTCCTTCTGATTTCTCCACATTTTGCTTCTAACCTAATGGGACGAAATCTTTAGAATTCTTTCATTTCCCCCTTTCTTGCTTCCTCCCAAGCATCCCTCACCCCGTCATTAAATTCTGGAATGTTTTTACTTCTTCTTGTGCTCTTAATTCTGAAGTTTTGCTGAAATAGTTGGACACAGAATTTCACTTAATGTCTTTTTTTGTTTTCAGGGTCCACAAGTGGGACTGACATCATACATTCCATCCTTATCCATCAATATTTAATGACATATTTATAGAACCAATGCATTCTTCTTCTCTAATTCTTTCCTACTTTACCTTTCCCCATCTTGAAGTTTCTGTTTCAGTTCATATGGTCTTTGGAAAGGTCCTTTTCTCAAGTAGTGACCTCAGATGGGGTATTCAGTGATTTATTCTCTAAATTAGTGTGTGTCCTCGAATATCTTCCTTTCACCTTAACAGATGCATAACCATAAATGCCTAGTATAGCGTTCCTGGAGGTTTCTTGAAATTGCCTAAAGATACGAGTCCACTGTCCTCTAACTTCCTGCATTGCAGATAAGAAGTCCAAAGACAGTCAAAAAAGGAAAAGCCTGGAAACTTGTTTTACCAGGATATGCCTAAGCGTGTGTTTGTCTTATCAACCCAGCCAAGAATTCTGAGCCTTTTTACTCTGAAAACTCAGGTCTTTCTTTGGCTTAGGAAAATTTTCTCCTAAATTATTTAAAATTGTTTCTCCTATTTCATGTGTTCTTTCCTCTTTCAGAATTTCTGTTAGTCCAATGATAGATATCCTGCATTCATTTTCCAAATCTCTCATGATTTCTGTCTCTTTGCACGTTTTCCTGTGTGATTTGTGACGCTGACGGTCATCAATCTTCCAGGCCACTAATACTAGTCTCATCAGTCACCATGCACCCTCTTGATTCATCTACTGAATTGGTAAGGTTTTAAATAGCCCTAGGAAGTCTTTATATTTTATTTGTTGTTTTGTGGTTTTGTTCTTAAACACTTTAAATAATTTTTAAATTTAGGAACCCATTTGTCTGCTCCAGCGGGTCTGTTCCATTGGGCGTGCGATCTGATTGTTGTATCTTTGGCTTCTGGACACCTTTAGATACATGATTATTTTTCTCTGTTGGCCAGTTGGAGGGCTGTTTTCTTGTACCAGGAAACTCTCAGGCCAAGGAGTCTCCTCCTTATGAGCCTGGTGTAGAGGCTGACAGTGCCCCCCAGAGGCACCTAGAGGAAGCATCCCTGCTTTCAGATCTCCCTGGGATCTCCCAGCGCCCACGACAGGGAAGACTTGTCCCTTTAGGGAATCCTGGCACACTCAAGGAGGACATAGTGGACTATCTACCCCCCAGGGTCTGCACATCTTGATTGACAAGCCCTGCCCCATTTATCTGAGCTCATGCTGCGCAGCACCACTTCTTTCTGCAAAGAAAAAAGAGAGGAGGGTCCCTATCCAGAGCCCAAGGCCTCATTTACACCCACTGTGGTCCTGGCCCTTGAAAGAGCCACTCCCGAATTTGGGAGTGGAGGGGAAGGGAGTCTCAGTTAGATCAACGTGTTCTGAAAATCCCCTGCCCAAGGGTTTCTTCTGCAAAATGAGAAGATTTAGGCTAGTGTTAGGTAATACTTAAGAACATTTGGAGTTCCAAAAATCTGTAAGTCAGAGATTAAATGAGAAGGATTCACATCTATGATAATTTGTGTGTCATGAAAGGAACACTGTCAGGCAAGTGTTTTTAAAAAAAGAATACTTTTTGAGTTGCAATGCTTTTATGCAAAACCAACTAACCTCAAGACAGGAGAGTGACCTTGGAACTGGATGGCAAGATCCTCTGAGTTTTCAGATCTCTTAATTTTGATCATATATAGAACATAAAATGTGTCCTTCCCATAACTTAGAACAGCGCTTCTCAAACGTTCTTGTACATACAAATCACCTGGGGACGTTATAGTGCAGGTTCTGATTCAATAGGTCTGAGGGAGGACTGGAGATTCCGTATTTTTTTTACCAGAGGGGGCGCTGCTCCTCTGTGGCTCATATTTCAATAGTAAGGCCTAGAATATTTTTAGTGATAAGTCGCCCTCTGGTGGCCATGTAGAAATGTACAATCATTTTGTCATACAGCTGTGAATTCTTTTTCTGAGAATGTTAAAAAACATATCCTCCCAACTGATATATCTCTAACTGACATGATATAGGCAAAGCCAACAAAGTTTGTTAATTTGGACTCTATTAATCTGGAACTTGGTGTGGATGGACCACATTGCCAGTGACAATCAAGGAAGAGGCATGTTTAATCACTAAGTGCTAAGGGAAATGCATTTTTTCCCAAAAAAAAAAAAAAAATTAGAAACCAACCTAGTAGTAGCCTTTATATATAAATAATGAATGAGCTATAAATGATTAGTCTTTATTTTATTATTATTTTTTTGAAAAAATTTTAAAATTTGAGTCTCCTATCCCAGTCAAGGGCTGCCATAAATTGCATTTCTTATCAAATATTCTCTGATTCAGGCCCTTTTCTGAATCAGACTAGCCTACTTTAATTAGGAAAAATGAGAGCAGTTTTATAGTAGTTTTAAATTTCTCAGTCTTTTGGCTCCTCTGTCTGTGCTTCTCAAAAAATAAAAAGCGCTATGCTGTTTGACTATTATCAGTGGTTCAAATTAAACAAAGAATCTATAAACATTTGAAAGGTATTCAATTGTGGAAACTATTTTTTTCTATTTTTTTTTCTAGCTCCAAATATGATTCTTATTTTGAATGTCAATAGACATTTCCTGGCTCTGCCATGGTAAATAGACAAATGTTCCAGAAATCATCCATTTTTTTTGAGATAACAAAATTAATATCACTCTAGGAAGGAAGATAAACATCCTACACCAAGAATGTGCTTATTCTCAAACTTGAAGCTCATCTAATTGAAACAAACTTGGAAATTGGTAATAATACCAAGTTGATATTGATATTAACCTCTGGCCTCAGGTGAAACTTGCTATCACTAGTCCTGAGAAGTTACTGGAAAACAGTTCATTGGCTCATGGAAATTTTCTTGAGTTTAGTCATGCTTCAGTGTCCTCGCATTTGGACACTAAACGGGACCCCAAACCGGGTTTGTTCCCTTTGCTGGCTTCCATAGTATCATCATATCCATTTATGTTACAAGAGTTACACAGATCTTATGTATTGTAGGAAGTTATATGTGTTTGCATATTCAAACCTTTTATGAAAAATCAATTTTATAAAAAATCTAGAGTTGTTATTACTAACGACTTGGACTTGGCAGTTATTGAGAGAACTGTCTGTGTAAATCATTTCAAAGGCTCCTGTTCTGGGGTTTAAGGGTAGAGGGGACTTTCTCAGTAAAAGTTTGGTGGGAAGTGCAGGTAAGTGGTTAAATACAGATATTTTTATATCCTTAGAGTCTCCAAAAGCACACAAAATTTCATACGCATCTCTGACTCAGGGATCAACATGTGGTTCATGTATATGATCAGACATCACCTAGTAAAGGCCCTGCTAACCTTTAGTTTACTAGATGAAAAGAAAAACTCTATTCCTCTACTCTCTACTCATGAAATTCCTGACACAGATGCGTGGGTGTTTTCCCGCATCGACTAATTCTCTGACACCAGCTGTGTCCGACAATTCAATTCAGTTCTGACACTGTCTACCTGGAGTTAGCATCAGATCCCACAGACTAAGGGCTCAGTCCCACTAGACTGACCCCACTTCAGATGGCTATCTTAAGTGGGGGTTCCCAGGTTATCCACACTTCTGTCCAACTTGGCTACAAAATTGGGGGTTCCAATGATTCCCTCCTCAGGTTCAATAATTTGCTGTAACATCTCACAGAACTCAGGGAAACACTTACGTACATTTACCAGTTTATGACATAATAAAGGATATGATACAGGATGAAAATGAATAGCCAGATGAAGAGGTACATACAGCGAGGTCCAGAAGGGTCCCATGCACAGGTGCTTCTGTTCCCATGGAATTGGGGTGTGCCACCCTACCAGCACATGGATGTGTTCACTAACTCTGGAAGCACTCCAACACTGTAGTTTAGGGATTTTTTACAGAGGCTTAGTCACATAGGCTTGATTGATTATTAACTCCGTTTCTGTCCCCTCTCCCCTCCCTGGAGGATGGGGAGTGGAGATGAAAGTTCTAAGCTTCTAATCATGGATTAGTCTTTCTAGTGACCAGTGCCAATCCTGAAGCCATCCAGGAACCCACCAAGAGTTGCCTCATTAGAACAAAAGACACTTCCATCACCCAGGAAATTCCAAGGGATTTAGGGGTTCTGTGTCAAGAACTGGGGTCAAAGGCCAAAAATTAGGATGAAAGATGCTCCTAATATCTCATCACTTAGGAAATTACAAAGCTTTTGGGAGCTCTGGCCAGGAGCCAAGGACGAAGACCAGATTATATATTTATTGTTATAACACAATATCACACTAACCTTAGTAGTATCATTATATTCTAAAATATCTGCCACTCAGGTTAATGCTGGGTGAATGTTAACCATGCCAGCAGCAGGTTTTGCTTATTTGCAGTTCATAACATTTCATTACAATGGGGTATAATGAAGGAATAAAACCCCAATCGATGTCTACTAAAATTCAAGACACTGGTTATTTTACATTTTAAAACCTAATTTATTCCTTTCTTAAGTCTAATTTATTCTCCCTTTTGTCTTTCATTCTGTGGAGCTCTTCTACAGAGTGAAGCAGAAAGCACGAAGGTAATAATAGTCAGAGTAAATGTTCACGCTCGAATCGGAAGTAGATAGTTGTGAATGCCAAACGTCTGTAACAACCAAAAAGAAAAAGTAAACAATCAACATTGGTTAAAGCAAATATATGTTTTGCTACCAAAACACCTGAATCCCACAAAAAACTAAATATCTATGTTCTCTCCTACCTGTGATCCCCACTGGGACAACCACAGAAGTCATTTGAAAAATGGAAACATTTATGGGATCTGTGAATTCAGAAGTAGAGTAAGAAAAGAGGTGAAAAATAAGGTACAGTTGAGGGCAGATTTGGGGAGATTCCACACCCCAGGACGGAGTGGCTTACACCACCTTGAGATTTCTTGGACCCCAAATATTGAATATTTCATTTTGTACTGTTAGATTTGTTTACTTCTGAAAACCAGAAATACATTTAAGATATAAGCTTAAGGGTTAAATGGGTATTATTAATTCACACATGAGATGAAATCAATTCAATCAGATCGCTTTCCTCCCACCTCTTCAGCACCTGGAAGGAACAGCAGTGTTAATAGGGCAGAGGGAAAGGAAGAATGAGATTATCCTTTATAGAATTCTCTTCTATAACTCCCTTCCTGGGTCAAAGGGGCACACTCAGTCTGTGGCTTGGGAAGGGGCAGAGGAATGAGGCTGGAAGTACCACTACTGCTGGAAGTACTGGGGCAATGTACAGACAGGTGAATACTGAGAGTCAAGTCCCCTCAAGGAACGCACAGTCAGAGCCAAATCAAACATTCTAAACTGGGTCAGCAATCCCAGGGGCCAAGCAGTGAGTGGAGACTAAGGCAAGGCGCCAAATGGGTTAGAAAAACAAAAGAAAAGAAATTAACTGCTGAGTGAGAGTATCAAGCAGGACCCAAGGAGGCAGATTTTTGAGGTCAGGCTGACAGCATTTAGAACTAAAACAGTTCGGAACTAACACCAACACCACCCCCTCCCCCGCCACCACCACCAGGCTTTCTCCTGTAGCGTTTCCCTAGATCTGTCAGGGAGAAGGCTCTGAAGAAGTCTGGAGCTTGCATTTCTAAGGTGAAAGGGGTTCCCACTGTCAGTAAGTTGGGTAAGTTGCTGGAGCCTTGTTGGGATCCAGTGTTCGGGGATCAGTTGTTGGAGGGGGAGGTGGTGTAGGATCCGTGGAGCATGGTGGGGATGTTTGCAGAAGGAAGCTGGAGACAGAAACCCATGGGGAGGATGGTCTCTGACAGCTTGAAAGGCCCAAGTGGACCTCTGGTGTGGGGTTTGTAAGATTCTGGAGGAGATCCAGGCATCTTCCATTGAGATACCCTCCTTTAGGCAAGAACAGCTATCAGTGTGTGACTTATTTTGACCTTCATTATACTACAGGGTTTTCTAGGGGTCTTTCTAGGTGTCACAGCTCCTCTTGCTCCCAGGTGATATCGGGCCGGGTGAAACTGGGGTCCCAGGTGAGACCCGGCCCTTGGTGTGTGTTCTTGACCTCGCGCAGGAAAGAATTCAAGAGCGGGTCAGGAGAGATTATACAAGTTTATTGAGACACAAAAGCCAGGCTGATTAGAAAGAAACCGAGGAAGGAAAGTAGGCTGGGCTGACCAAGTGGAAACTGACCGACCAGCCCCGAGTCGGGGGTCTGGGGTCCTGATTTATAGTGGTTGAAGTGGGCAGCTGGGGAGTGGTCAATTTGAAGTGGGGAGTCAGGTTGGCAGCTGGGGACTGGTCAGTCTCCGGGCCAGGCGGCCATCTCTTGCAGGCCAGGCGCCAAGCTAGCGATCAGACCACTGATAGGCTGGGCAAGGGGAGGGGATGCTTAGGCAAGGGGAGGGGGATGTTCACAGAGCACAGAGTTCCTGGAGCTTGTGAGTTGAGGGCCGATGGTTAACCCAGATGCTGGGTGACAGCCACACCCTGCTGCGGCACTGTCTGCTGCTCAAGAGACAGTTTTGGTTCTGCCTTTTCCCTGTCTCATAGGGGCCTGTCAACTGCCAGGCCTATTGTTCTAGAATAGGATACAGTGTTTGGGGGGAAGGAGTATGGTAGATTGTTATAGCAAATGCCACTGAGTTGAGGTGAATGCGCCAGTTATTTTAGCTTCTGTAGAACTACAGAAGCTTTCCCCATTGTCCTTTTACCAAGTTGATGTCGATTAATTATTTGTATAAGTCAAGCACAGTAACAAGCACTTGACATGCGATTCTAGCAGAATCCTTCCCACGCTCTATGGCAGGTCCTCCCCAGCATCCTTGACCCCTTTCTTCTATCCCACAGAGCCCTAGTTCTGTTCAGTGACTCCCCTCCCCCAGCCATCGCCCCAGGAACTCACCTCGTGCTCAGCGCCAGGGCAGCCCTGATCTGTCTGAGAGTCCTACTGTTCCTTTTCCAGTTTTCGCTTCAGGAATGCACGTGTGACCAAATTTTGGCCACGAGACTACAGGGGGAGGTATGCCAGAGGTTCTGGGAAGGGTTTTCTCACTCTTAAGAGAGAGCCATGAGAAGAAGGAGTTTCTCTTCTTTCTCTCTTCCATGTTGAACCTTAACCTAATTCCTGGAATCTTGTTACTTGCCCGAGGTTGAAGCCTACACAAGGCGGGGTCGGATCAATAGAATCACAGAGAAATGCAACCAGCATTCTGAAATAGTGTCCCTGGAGCAGGCTGCCTTTTCTATGAGATAATGAATCTGCTTACTGTTTAAGCCAGTTTAAATAGGCATTTCTGCTTATTACAGTTAAATCATCCTATTGATACAATAATATAAGGCAGACATTTTTTCTCCATATTCTACAGACAAGGAAATTGAGGCTTAGAGAGGTTAAGAAATGTTTCCAAGGGGCCGCCCGGTGGCGCAGCGGTTTAGTCCGCGCTTGGCAGCCCGGGGTTCGCGAGTTCGGATCCCAGGCGCCCGCCGACGCACTGCCTGCCAGCCATGCCGTGGCAGCGTCCCATATAAAGTAGAGGAAGATGGGCACGGATGTTAGCCCAGGGCCAGTCTTCCTCAGCAAAAAGGGGAAGATTGGCAACAGATGTTAGCTCAGGGCTGGTCTTCCCCACAAAAAAAAAAAAAAAAAATGTTTCCAAAGTTATAGAGCTTCTTAGGTAGGGTCAGGATTTGAACCCAATATGGCCCATCGCCTAAACCTGTTTTCTTAACACACACGATTCAGAGCCCCTGGTGACATGGTTAATCTGACTTTTGGACAGAAGGTCACAGGCTGTGGACATGGATGCAGAGGGCTTTGATTATCCCGGGGGTTCCCAATCCAGGGTAGCTGGCACCTTGTCAGTGTACGTGTCCTGGGGTCTGCCTGGGGAGGACGGTGCTATTGGAGGTTCAGGACAACAGGAACCAGGGATTCACGTGAGAACAGAGGAGGAGTTCATGTGGCAAAATACTGAAGGAATCACTCTATGTTACATCAGGACTCCTATGCATCCTTCATGGGTCACCTTAAGTGCCATTCTCTCAGTGAGGGTTTCCTACATCCCGGGCTTGGTCCATCACTGTATCATATGCTTCATCACACCCTCAACTTCTTGTACTTACCCCAATTATAATTAAGTAATAGTTTAACACCTGTCATCCCTGCAGACTATGCCTTCCTTACCCTTCTGAGCTTCCTTTCTTCTAATCCCACCTCTGCTTCAGCCATTTATTTGGTTTTCACCCCAGGTGACATGAGTGCATCTGTCAAAACAGACAGGACATCTATGGGGAAGGGGACGGTCCTGAGTGCAGTACGACATGTAAGCAGGGGAGTGGGTTCTGAGGTCGAGTTGCAGGATACGGCTGGATGCTGGGGGTCTAGAGAGAGCATGCCACCATGACAGAGAATAGAAAGGAAATGGAAGGAAATCAGAGATAAACTTCAGCTATTTCAAAATTTGGGATGAAAATTCCATATGTAGAAAAGAAGAAGCACTGTGCAACTTCTTTCCCACAAGAAAGACAGACAGACAGACACACACACACACACATGGAAAGGACTTGAATTAGCTCTTTTGTTACTACCATCAAGTTACATAAGATTTTCTGGACTGGTTTGGAAACTTAACTGTCATTTGTAATTTAGTTCTTATTGGCAAATACTTTGAGAGTATCCAAAAATATGTACTCTGTGTGGACTTTAAGTAAAGTACAATTATTACTTTGTATTGAAGTGATTTTTTTGTTGTTGTTGTTGATTTTGGCTCCTTCTATAGTCAAGTGCATTGCATGGAAAGTAGTAGGTGCTCAATAAATAATTATTGAATAAAGGAAAGAAAATGGATCATTGGTTATACTTTATTTCTATGCAGAAAATAAACAGAAAAAAATGAGTTTGTTTTAACAAAGAATGTATGTTACTAAGAATATTCCTGGAATGGGATTCCCTTCAAAAAATATTGGCTGAAGAAGAAGAAAGAAAAGCTTAAGCTTTCCTTAAGCTTATGGACCCTCAAGGTTGTTAGAAGCAAAGCGAGAGTATCAGAATATAGCGTGCCCAAGGCCAGTTTAGGGCCTGCAGTTTCTTCCCTCCTTCATCATTAATGGGTATCTATTCAACAAAATATTCATAGTACTGTGCTACGTATCACAAAGTGTACATAAAGAGGTATAATACACAGTTTCTATAAGGAAGACACACCATAATCACACTGACCTTTAAAGTCAGAATATGATCATGTTATTCTCCGGTATAAAGACATCCCATTGCCCATGTGAAAAGAGAACAATCTTTAGCCTGCATGTTCGACCTAACTTGCTAGGCACTTCTCACGTCACTGTCCCCCTAACTGTCTGCCCTTCAACCTGACTGGTCTTTCAGTCCTTTGGATGTCTAAATCTCCTGTCCCCACAGAGTTTTGTCCCACTGAGGTGACCTCCCTCTTCCTTTACCTAGCTAATGCACACTCATCCTTCAGAGGGCAGATCAAATTCACTTATTCAGGAAGACCTTCCCCGATACCACGACGGGGTCCAGTTGCCTTGTCATGTGTTCACATTTGGTGGGGAGAAAGAGTATTCTCTACCCACTCTGGGTCCTTTCTGGCTGGGCTACAAATTAAATTGACATGCGGCTGCATAGCAGGAGAAAATCAAACAAAGCTTTATAACATGTATACATGGGAGAGACCAGGGAGTGTCTCTCAACAAAATGGTGGAGATTCTCCTCTTGTATAGACAAATGAGGATTTTGGGGGGAGTTGGGAGTGTCAGCCACAAGGGATTACAAGAAAAGCACAGTCAAGTTATGCAGATTTAAGGCCTCACCTTCCACACTGACAAGTTTCTAGAGATGAGGTCATCCACCCCTCTTCCCAGTACAGAGAAGGAGATACCTTTACAAATGGAGATTTCCCTTACAAATGTTCTGTTTGCTAAACAGAACTTTGATAGGAATGGGTGTAGCAAAAACCCTCCCAGTCTATCGATACCCGGAGTCATCCAAGGTGAAGGTCCGTCCCAGGGACAGGCCCTCCATCCCAAATCCCTTTAGAGAGTTGGGAGGGGGTGAAGGTCAAAGCCTCCTTCAGAGCAAGGTGGAGAGAGACACATCTTGAGGTGGCCGATTCTGATCCCCCACTCATGCACGCTCTATGTCTTTTTCAAAATACCTATCCACAAAGTAATTAAGTAAATGGGTAATTATATGTTTAATGTTTGTCTTCCTTCTAGAATTCAAATGCGAGGAAAGCAGGCATATTTTTCTTATCCCTGTTAAATTCCCACACCCTAAAATAGTACTTTGTACATTTTTGTTGAGTAGATGAATGAATGAATGAGTGAATGAATGTTAAATACAGTTATCCTTTTATCCTCTCCTGCTTGCATCGTCTTTCCTACCCAAATTTCCACTGTGGGCTTCTCATACTCTGTCCAACCCATAAAAGTCAGAGTTGTTTAGGGTTCTATCCTAAGTCCTTATTTTTCTCTCTTTACATGGCCTTCCAGTGAGAGCTCGTGGCATCAGTTACCGTCCTTATGTTCATGACTCCAAAATGTACATCTCTTGCCAAGATTTCTCTCTAGAATTCCCCACCCTCAGAACAACCGCTTCTAAGACATCATCCCATTGACCTCCTACAAGTACCTACACTCCAATTTTGATGCAAGCCGCTTTGTAAAACCTTTGTCTAGTTACCTCCATAATTTTATTTCTCACTCTCTTCCCAGCCTTTCTGAGCAACTGGCATCTCCTGAATGCAGTCTTCTCTCCTTCACCAGTGGGCCTTTGCACAGTTGTGTTCAAATGTATGAAGAGGAGTTGTGCGAAAGATGGAATGTAGGCTTTTTCATTTTGAAGTAACATGAGGAAAGTACTTCAGGGAGATTTATTTCACTTGTTCTGGAATCTTAAGTATTATATTTCCACCAATGACTTGGATGATGAAATAGAGTGCAATATTCATGAAGTTTGCAGAGAATATTCATAAGCTTTTAATTGAGGGGAAATAGTGAATCAGAAAAATAACAGAATCATAATTAAATTAAATAAGAGGAAAACCAGAGTACTGCAAAAAGGGGAGGAACTTAAGATGAGAAAAAAGAACATTTGCTATAAGCAAGCATGGCTATCAAACAGCAAGAAAAAGAAAATGGAGTCCTAATGGAAAATGTCTTTAAATTAGCATTATAGAACAACAGTTTCAAAGCTAATTTTCTTCTAATTGTGTAAACTCTATAAAGGGAGTAAGGTGGGGAAACTGTTGCAGTGGAAAGGTCGCTGGACTAGAAGTCTGAAAATAGAGATTCAAGTCCCAGCTCTTCCATATAAAACCTCAGGAGAACTGGAGAAGTTTAGACTTGGGAGAAACCTTAGCGATCATCCAAGCCAAACTTCTCACCTAAGGACAAGGAATTTGAGCCCACAGATGACGGGACCTCCAAAGACACACCCCAGGATGTAGCAGAGAGAGTGTCCTCCATGTCTGGCTACTTCATAGCCTTCTTGGGCAAAGCATGTGAGGTGCCATTTGTAGAAAAACCTTTAAACATTCAATTTCAGTGGAAGTATTCAAAGGAGCAGCCACTGGTAATCTTCATTTATGAAGGCACACCAATCAAACTAGAAATAGCTATCATCATCAAAATAAACAATTTGATCTATTCCACTTCTAAAGAGCTGTTGGAGAGTTTAGACAGGGCCTAATAGACAGCCAGAAAACTGAGGAGTAAGTGGTGGAATATAAAACTCTGAGGAATAGCTAGGGACACATTTCTTCAGTGAATATTTGTTAAGCTCTTGTTAAGGCACTGAGGTAGGGCTTCAAAATGGTGGATATTGATGGCATGTACAAGCTAGTAAGAGGAGGCAGATGTGTAACAAATACATTCACTCACGCAGCTAAGTAGTATGACAGAAATTTTCCGGGCCCAATGAGGGCCTCAAGGAAGAAAGGGCAAAGTCTCCCAGGGGAGATGAGCCCAGAGCAGTAATTGTTAAAGCGGAAATACGTGGTGTTGAGGAGAGGCTCTTTTTGAGCGAATACAGATGTAGTTACACTCAAAACGAGAAGAGAGAATGAGCTTACATTGTAGCATCAAAAGAGGCAGATAATAATTAGGAAAAATGTCTTTACATTGAAAGTTAATTCAGAAATTGTTTGCTGTAAATAGTATGGAATCTTCTTTCTGCAAAAAAAAAAAGGGGGGGAATGGATTATCATCTCACTGGGATGGTTAAGTATGTTAACTAAAGTTTTCAAGACTCATTCAACTCATAAAATGCTATTTTTACAAAAACACAATTACTTTAAAAATTGACTTTAAGTGTGACTACTTAAGCACTCTAAATATAGACAATTAGTGCTTATAAAACAGTGAATCATACTTCAAGCTGCCTCCTAAAACCTGACTCTTCCCCAAAGCTTTATAGTTATATACGGAAACTCTTATACTTCCAAACTTGTGGCTTACAAGCCATCACAAGTAGGAGCAAAACTATTTTTCAGAGCAAAAACATATCAACTCTGCCTACTACCAACAGATGGCAGTAACAGTTACACACCATCATTTTCATCTGAGTATAGTTTTGCCCGTGGCGTTAGCCATTAGTGTGGTGTGTATCTGCAATGTTTACATTTAGTATTGAGGGACTTTTATGAGCATCCTTTACTCCATTATCTCCAATAAATGCAAAAACAATAAGGGTGTTAAAAGTCCTTGTTTGAAGAAGCACACGATAATGATGGAAGCAACAGTAGAATAATAGAAAACTTGTAAGAAAATTATATATGCAGAAAACATTACTCATTGGCTCATAGGAACAGTTCAGTGTAACAAAGCAATATGTAAAAATGGCTGCTCTAAGCAATCAATAATATTTAGCAAAAGATTAGGAAGAATAATTACAGAATTAAAAAAAAGAAAACTGAGCATGGCAAGTTTTAGAAAAAGGTTAGGAGGTCACCCGAAGTTTTAGCATGGTAAAGGTAGCAAGCCACTGTGGCTTGGTGACAAGCAGTAGATGCCAGGGCTCTTCAGATCTGTGCAGTGTGAAAGTCAGTGGTGCCGTGTGTAGTGCAGATGGAGCAGCACTGGGTTTCTGCAGGGAGACTTAGCCCCACAGAGGGGTACAAGGCTTAGTGAGAGGAGCAAGGGCTGGAATTCAGCTCCTTTTTGCCACCTCAGTTGGGTGACCAACCTGCATAAACAAATTGATCACTAGAAAACTCCCCAAGACACATGTGACAGTCATCCTGGGAGGGGATACCCGCCTAATGGATTTTCCTTATAACTGAAACTGATCTGATTTGGAAATAGGTACCACATAGAACTTATACTAGTGAAGGGTGGCGGATACGCCACCCCAGAATATGCCACTTGGCATAAGGATTATTTTGAGCTTAAGACACTTGAAAAACAGCAAGTGCAAGATAGGTGCTCTGACCTTCCTTTTACTTCTTGAAGGCAGGAGATAAAACTCCCTGTGAAAGATGCCCTCCATATGTCAGGAGGAAAGAAACATTCTTATCACCAGAGACAAGGAGTTGAGGCAGAGAATTCTGGACAAACAGATCTTGTTAAAATAATTCATATCTGCCTTTAGGCTCCCCACATAAATATATGCTAATATATACATATAAATATAGTTACTTTTCCACAATTGCCTCCCTTTGTTCAACTTAGTATAAAAGCATTTACAGGGCCAGTCCTGGTGGCCTAGTGGTTAAGTTCAGCGCACTCCACTTCGGCAGCCTGGGTTCCAGGGTGTGGACCTACACCACGCATCTGTCAGTGGCCATGGTGTGGCAGGGGCTCACATACAAAAAGAGGAAGATTGGCAGTGGATCTTAGCTTAGGGTGAACCTTCCTCAGAAAAAAAAAAAGCATTAATGTTACGCTGTTTCTTTGACTCTTCATTTCCTTGTGGAGTCTTCCATGTACGTGAAAAAATAAAATTTGTCTACTTTTCTCCTGTTCATCTGTTTTATGTCTATTTAATTCTCAGGCTCAGGTGGAGACCCCAAAAGGATAGAGGTAAAGTTTTGCCTCCCTACATTGGCAAGGAAGAAAAGACCCTATGTGATTTTAAAGCTCTTAGAAGAACAATTCGTTCTCTTATTGGACGAAAATGCATTGGAGGATCACAGGCATAAACCTCTCTTAGCCATTTGAACCTTTGGGGGTCGATGCCTTATTAACAGCTTTTGGGGATGTGGTTGCTTATATGCAAATATGGCCACCACCACTTCCCTCCTTTGCTGCTTGCACTTGTTGCTTCTCCCACTAAGTGGAGTCTATTTCCTCTCCGTGTGAATCTGGCCTGGCCTTATACATTTCTTTACTTGCTTTAACTTCTGTCCCTATCAGAATGTAGCCAAAGTGAGATTCTGGACTCCTGAGCTCAGGACTTAAGAGATTGATTGGCAGCTTCTGCTTTCTCCCTCTTGGAAGCCAGCTGCCATGTAAAAAGTCCAACTACACTGGGATCAACATGCTGTGAAGCAGCCCAAGCTAGCAACGTGGAAAGGCTGTGTGGAGGAAACCAAGACACCCTGGCTCAAGCACATCAGCCAACTGAGTGCAGTCACTCAGATGACCCCTGGCGAGACCATCAGGAAAACCACCAGTCAACCCACAGAATCATGAGAGAGAATAAGTTGCTTTTGTTGTAAGCCTCTAAGTTTTGGGGGTTGTTCATTTTCCAGAGCCTAACCAGACTACAAAAGAAGAGGAGTTTCTGTAATAAGAGGTATGTGAGACCAAAAACATATCTCCATGAGGTTCCATGGAAAGCAAACTGAGAGGCAGGTCAGCAAAAATCCAGATGTGAAGTAATAAAGGTAAAAAGAAAATATTTCTAGTAGAAATTCTGAAAATGGAATGGGCTACATTGTGACTGGGACAAGACAGATGACCACTGATGTATGCTGTTGGGAGGGGATTCCTATACGGCGTAGGAGGTTAGCATAGATCAGGGGTTTTCAAACTATTTTACAAAGAAACCCCAATATACAAAATTGATAAAATATTATTGTTTTGTTTTTATTTATTATTAATTTTTTATTTTTTTGGTGAGGGAGATTGGCCATGAGCTAACATCTGTTGCCAATCTTCTTCTTTTTTGCTGAGGAAAATTGGCCTTGAACTAACATCTGTGCCCATTTTCCTCTATTTTATATATAGGATGCTGCCACAGCATGGCTTGGTGAGCAGGTTTCAAACCTGTGAACCCTGGTTTGCTGAAGCAGCGCATGAGAACTTAACCACTACACCACTGGCCTGGCCCCAGATAAAATACTACTTTATTAGTAAATTATTTTAAACTTTAAAGCATTATTTTCACTTGTTAAAAAGGCCATCCACGAGATCAGTAAATGCATTTTAATTAAAACTAAGTGTAATGGCCGTTGTATTCATATCCTCACTATACACTTCATTTCTTTCTTTTTTTTTTGTGAGGAAGACCAGCCCTGAGCTAACATCCGTTGCCAATCCTCCCCTTTCTGCTGAGGAAGACTGGCCCTGGGCTAACATCCGTGCCCATCTTCCTCCACTTTATATGGGACGCCGCCACGGCATGGCTGACAGGCAGTGCATCGACTGGCGCCTGGGATCCGAACTTGCGAACCCCGGGCTGCCAAGAGCGAACTAAACCGCTGCGCCACCAGGCCGGCCCCCTACACTTCATTTCTATATTTTGTTTTGACTGCACCATATCTAGAAAATTCCAATTAACCTAGAAGTAGGCTGAGAGGAACTCAAGTTCAGGGACTTTGCCCCAAGGCAAGGCAAAACACCCAGGACATGGTAGGAGCCCATTAATATTTCCTGAATGTATGAAAGACCAGTAGTCTTCAGAAAAGGAGTTCCTGGTCAGGTGCCTTTTTCCAGAAATGGCCACTTCCGTGGCACTAGCAGTGATGAAGATCCCTTCAGCCGGAATTGGTCCCAACCTGACTTTCTTCACTCAGTTGCTTGGTTCTGGGACCACTTATGGGAACATGTGCCTCCTTTATCTACTGGAGTATTGGGAGCTCTCCGCCTCTCTCCCCTGCTTCTTCACCAGGAAGGATGGCTTCTGTGGCTTCTTTAAATGGCGCCAGGGTGCAGGCATAAGCACTTTATCTCCAGAATAGATCCAGCCTCCTCCCACTGTCCAAGACAAACTAATCTATAATGACAGAAAGCGGATCAGCGATTGCCTGGTGTGGGGGTGGACCTGGGGGGAAGGCCTGAGAAAACATCCAGAGGTGATGAATATTTTCCCTGTCTTGATTGTGGTGAGTTTCATGAGCGTGCATATATACGACAACATTTGTGAAATTCTACAATTTAAATATATGCAAGTTTTGTGCATCAACAAAAGGAGGTTTATTTATACCTGCTCACATGGAAAGATATCCAAAATATATTTTATGTGGAAAAATTGGAAGTCTTATAGAAGTAGTTACAGTATACTACAATCGTATGGGTTTGTTTGTTTGTTTTTTGAGACATATGTATATATATATATATAGTCTGGTCATTGAATGAAATTTCTGAGAGAAGTCACAAGATCCTGCCAATAGTAGTTTCCTCTGGGTAAAGAGGACTGAGGGATTTTGAGGTGCAGAGGAAAAAGATTTTTTCATTTTGTACTGTTCTATATCATTTGAAGGTTTTCTGTGGCTGATATATTACCTTTATAAAAAAAAATTCTTTTTCACTAAAAAAGAGATCTAGAAAGAATTGGGGAAACAAAAATTTCAAGAGTAATTTCTGTCCAAAGTAAATGGAAGAGTGATTAGCGTTCGATATCTATAAAATACCTGTGAAGCCCGATGATCATGCATCTTCTGGAAACTAACTTTGTGTGTTGCTAAATCACAAGAAAATTTGAACGTCTGTAAAAACTGCCATGGTGCTCCATGTGTATTGTGGTAGAGACTGCTATCTGTCCACTAATATCTGTTCTCCTTTTTTGGCACAGCAATGGAATTTTTAACAGCTCGGAATAATAAAATAACTGTCTTTTCCAGTTTCTCATTCCCCCGTTTCCCCTAGCCCTCCCACCCTTTCCCCTCCCCATCTCTCTATCTTCCCATCCTCTTCTCCCCCGCGCCCCATTGGAGATTTCATGGTAGTCAGACTACTTACTGATGGCTGAAGGCTCCTGGGGTGAATATCCCAAGAGAAATTGGCAGAAGTTTCATGTCTGTTTCTACCTACCTGGGAAATCACCCCACATCACTTTTGTCACTTTCTAAAGGTCTGGCCAGGTTCAAGGGGAGGGGACATACACCACCTCTTGACAGGAGTGTCAAGGGATTTGTGGATATGTTTTAGAACCATCACAAAGGCCCTTTCTCTAAAGGCAGTGTGTGCACGCACCCTTTTCCTCTTCCTCATCTTTCCCTCCGTCCTGCTGCCTGGAATATGGCTTCTATCATCCTGGACCACGAGGCTGAGGCCAAGCACTGCAGAGCATCAAGATGGAGGGGCTATGGGTTATGTGAACCATCACACCAGCTCTTTGCCACCTACTTGGACTCTTTCTTCTACTTGTTAAAGAAAATGTTATTTTGAGTTGGTCATCACTCACAGCCAAACCTAATCCATACCGATTAGTAAGGTCAGCAGAAGTAGGCAGTGAAAACCCTAAAAAGATCAGGTGGTTAGAATAATCTTATGAGAATGCAGGAAAAAGAACATTCTACTCACCTACCGCTCTTGAAAATTTGAAGTTATTTTTATGACTTTGTAGGGAGAAATCTTATATTCTACTTGTCATAGGTAGTCAAAGGGTCAGCCATAAAGAACTGGGGTACATTTTTGGATTTGAATTGTACTGTACCTAGTAGGTGGGGGGGGGGTGTACCTTAAGGAAGGTGAAGCTGGGTGCCTGGTGCACAGCTCATATGGCTTGTATCATTAGACTCTTTGATCTCATGAATTCTCAAGTCAGAACACTTTCCACTGAAGCCCAAAATCACCTCTTCACCCAAAGCAGTGTTTAGCATCATAAATGAGATTTGGAGCAGATTTTAAGGGCTGCTGAACATACGGAATTATTCAAGTGAGGGAATTATATGATAAGTAGTGATATAAATACATCTGTGAGTAACACAGTGCAACCCACTCCCACCAGGATTAACATTTTCCTACGTAAAATATTCATGCAGTCACTTTCTTTAAGAAAAACTTTACAAAACGCCTGTGAAATTATTTTGTGAATTGTCTCCTTTGACCATTTATCCACTGGGGTTTTCCCGTGTTTTATATCCTTTTATGTGAGTTCTTTCTAAATCAAGGATTCTAGCAGAGTTAATTCTAATGCACTTTAACGCCATTCTTCATTGTTAGTCATTCTTAGAAAATTATAAATATTCCATGTTGGGTATCGCCAAATGTTAGGCATCCTGGCTCTACATGAATAATCTTTTGCTGGTAATTTCTAGCAAGGCTTATGGTCCACTGACTTGCTGGGGTTCGTGGAGATTTTTTGACTTAGAGCTAATTACATTGTTGTCTGCTGCTTTGGAAATTCTGCCACAGAAACCTGCCCATCATTAGTGCAGTCTTTGTGCAAGAGGCCTGAGTTGGATTGAGACAAACGTTTTTCCTAAGTGCTTGCCGGGGATGGGGATGGGGACGTGGGATGGCTTCACAGAGGTTAAGATTGTGTACATACAAAAACTTAAACATGAGCATTGTTTTGCTTTACTTTTTGGTCTTCTGAGATTTTAGAACTATATGTTTAACCTTGCTGCCTTTCCCTTCCGGAATCTCTCTTTGAATAGGAGTGCTATTGGGTGGTCATCCTGATTTCTTTTAACATATAACTTTTAGGGAAAATTTTAAAACCATGTATTTTGCTGCAGGACTGTGAATACATGAATCATTTGTGATAATTTTACCAAAAAAATAGGTTTTTCAATTTAGGGTATGATGGAAGAAGGCTTAGAAGTAGCATTAACTAACCATCATTTGTGGACACATTAAGTCAATGATGTCCCTTCACATCAAGTGTTTAGGATTAGACGTGATCAAGAAGCCAAGCTGTGGCTTGGAGCCTAACTGCCTTCTGCCACCAACCATTGGGGGGCCTCTTTGTCAGCTGTGTGTCATTTCATGTCCTCAGCCTAAGTTTCCTCCTCTCGGAAATGCTGATAGTTATTGTACCATCCCATAGGGCTGTTGTGAAAATAAAGAGACCACATATCACAGCCTTTAAAATAATAAGTAAGTGTCAGGCAGTACTGTTTATTTTAATTTTCATCATCATAATTATGGTAATAAAACTCACAATTAGGCTGAGCTTTAGAGTTTACGAAGTTTTCACATCTGTTATTTCATTTGACCTTAACCAGATGTAATTAAGTCTTGTATTATTTTTATGTTTTCCTCTTAGAGATGAGGAAACTGAGGTTAGAAAGGTGAAGAATTTTTCTCAAAGTCAAACAACTATTAAGTGATAAAGCCAAAACTTATCTTGAGCTCTGTTGAATCCAATCTTCCCCATCTATTTACTACCTTCCCCAGAGTATCATTGAATGTAGAACTAGAGGGCATATCAGAAAACATCTGATCTGAGCCCTTAATAATATGGATGGGAAAAATGAGGCCCCCCTCATTGAAGACTTGCCCAAGATCACAGACTTTGGAGAAGACCTATATCTCTTGATTACCATCTAAAAGCCTTTTACCACTACTCTTTATCAGATAATAGAAATTCCAGTAAAGCACTGAGGGAGTGGTGATAACATTCCCACATGGAGAATAGGGTTTTCTTTTAGTAACTTGAGAATTTTAATATCATTACTTTTCTGCAAGCCAACTGTTGTGGAATTGCTATAAAAGGCAAATAACATCCTTCCCATCAATGAGTTATTGTCAAACCCACAGGATCCCTTTAACGTCCCCCTTTGTAGCTGCCTTTGGCTTTGTCTCCTAGTAATTTCTCCCTTTCTCATGGGAAACAAGAGTCCCATAGTAGCTGTCCTGCCCCGCTGGGATTATTCCCATGTTTAGTGCTTCTTCCATGAGCCATGAGGTGTGGCTAAAACACAATGAGGTCAGTTTTCACAGGTGGCTTCTGGAAACAAAGAGGATGAGGACATATTACAGCACATTTCATCTTGTGGCCTGAGTGGAATAAGTGCATGTGGTTTAGTGGTGTCAACTTCCTTGTGTAGTCACAGCCCGGTCAAAAAGAGCCTACTCAGTGCAAAGAATGGGCATCACATTTCCTCTGAAGTCAGCTCTTCAAGCATGGCCCTGTGTTATGGGAAATACAGGAAGGGGTGAGCTAATTGCTTATCAGAATGGAACTATTTCTGGAAAGGGCTTCCTCTCTCAACTCTTCACCAGACCTGTCTCCTCTGACTCAGAGGAACTGCATTTCTGAAAGGCTACCCCTGGCTCTCAAATATGGCAGCTCTTTCCCACCTCAGAGCCATCACACACACTCTGTCTTTTCACCCGTAACTCTTCTCTCACGTCTGGCTGCTTCTCATGCTCATCAAAAATGTTTTCCTTGACCACTGTGTCTAAAATAGGTCACCCAGCCCTGTTCATCATATCCACATCCTATTTGATTCTTTCATAGCGCAGGTCACAATTGTAAATTACTTATTTGTTGTGGTGGCAGATATTCTATTTCTTCAGTTAGACTTTAAGACTCAAGAATCTAGGCAACATTCAGCTCTCAAATTCAGTGCCTAGGAGGTGCCTAAACATGTGCTGAATGAATATATTTGGTTTGGTGACTCGGATAACTGAGATCATTACAAAGGAGTTAAACAGAAGTGGAACATTTGGGGGAAAAAAAGGTGAAATGAAGGTGTGACAATAAAATAACAACTGATGGTTTTAAACCAGAAAATTAATGTATGAACATTTGTCCTAGTAGTGTGACTCCAATGTCAGAAGTAGCCTAACCTTTGAAATCAAAGTAAAACTGGTTTAAATCTACTCCACATGCAGTGATAGCTCTGAGTCCCTCTGATTCTCTGCAGGTTTGGGCCCAGAAGCCCGGTTTACAGCGTTTTTGGTCATCTCTGGATCACCTTCCATTTTTGTAGAATTGTTTAGCTTGTGGACACCTGTACTGCATGGGCTCCCCTATCCTTTCCCCCCAGTTACAACAAACACACTGCCCTGCTCTTCCCACCTTCCTTTCCTTCTGTAGCTGTTCAGCTCTCTCTCCTGCCAAGTTATGCCTTAGGAATTTTACCATAAATTATAAGCTACTTTTCAAGGTATTTTTCTCAGCTCAAAACAATTCCATCTTTAAGAGAAATTCTGGTGCAGTTAAAATAATTATTTCACCTTGCTGCATTAGTTAAGGTTCATTTGGTTGTGAGTCAGAGAAGCCAAATGAAGCTAACACAGCAGGTTAAGGAATTTATTGTAAGGATACTGTGGTTTCCAGTGGAACTCAAGGAAGTACTGAATAACCAGGCCCGGGGGCAGTGTCTCACAATAGGAACATACAGTCTCTGAGGACCACAATCTCCACAGAAGGAAAAATCCATGTGAGCTGGCCAGACGCCCCCAGAAAGGTCTATGTGACCCGCTGAGTGCACACGATCTGCGCCCGTTTCCTCCAAGAGATAATAGTTCAAGTGGGTCGTTGACTCTAGAACACTTCACAGTATACAGAGCACTTTTACAAAATTTTTTAAAAACATAGTCGTTGCTTCACTTAAAAAAAAATTCCTTTATCATTCAAGTGAGATATGGATGGGAGTGAGAAGAAATAGTTCATTTTTAAACTAATGACACTGGAAACTATATTGACCTTTGAAGTGACCACCTTAAAATCCCAATATTTATCCTAACTTGTTGCTATTCTTAACACTTTTTATGCACCCACTATACACCCCTGTGAGATATGTGATAAATACTTAACTCCTACAGAATATGAGACACAGTTATTATTTTCATCATTTTATAGATGAGAGAACTGAGTCTTGGAAAAGTTAAGTAACTCATCTAAGATTTCATATCTAGCAGATGTTAGTAAAACTATTCATTTATCTTTCAGGCTTCAAAGACTAAGGTTAAAAAAGTGTTCTAATATGGAGGCTATTTTTCTAAAATAGAAAATAAAACCTCTTAAAAAAAAACACTATGGCCTTATCTAAGAGCATATTTTTTTGTCTGAAAAAGAAAAAGGTCTTTAAGAACATGGATCCATCCAATTCCCCCTGATGCTGAAGTGACTGGCCGGTTTCATCTTCAGGTGTGGCACCACCATCTAGTGGCCAAAAAAGACATAGACCTAGTGAGGGATTTTCTTCATTGGACGACTAACCCCATTTTTAAGGGTGACAGAGATTAATTTGGGCCTTCCAATTAATAATAAAATAACTAAATATGTTTATCTCCTTTACTTGGAAAAAATTCTCAACAAATACTAAGAAGACAGAAAGAGGACAGGAGGCAGTGACTAATTGAACAGAACAGAGGAAGTTCAGGCCAAGGGCCTGCATGAGCGGTAAGTGATGGAAGTCGTTCTGAAGGTCGCCCGCAGGGCTCAGAACTCAGAAGCGCTCTGATCTGCCGAGGCCTGAAGCTAGGGCCTGGAAAAGGGCGGATTAAGTCTGTTCACCCTGCCACCCCACGGAAGTCAGGGGGTTAACACTCAGGAAGATTTGATCCCAAGGTGGATCACAGAGACACCAGGCCCTGCATAGACCAGGTGGATAAAGAGGAGGGAACTGAAGGAAAATCCACACCCTCAATGGTGAGTCCTCAACCTCCTTCCCACTCAGTGCCCACGTACCTTTCTGGAGAAACTGAAGAGCCACGAAGAAAAACACGGCCATTCAGGAGCCCCTCAGGGAGAAGGCTCTTTCTGGAGTCTTCTGTGAAGCCAGCACTCAACAGACCCTGCCCTACTTGTTTGAGTCTCTCTCTGAAATAAGAGTGGATGGCCAAAAGTCACTCATGCTTTCGAGGAAAACCACCGACATGAAAATTGAAGACCAAAACCAGCAAATGGGAAAAAAAGACTTAGTGGAAACAGAAGATGCAGGGAGGGGGACAAAAGCTACACTTACTAGGATCAGAAGAGAATGTTGATAGAGAAGATGGAGAAGAAAAGAAAGAAACCAAAAGTAATTCTTTGAAATTTGTCAAAATGGTAACTGAAATCGCAACTCATCATAAGTTTTGAAGGCTGAAGTGAGAAAATTTCATGAATGTTGAGCATTAAAAAAAAGCAGACGGAAAATCGGAAACAGAAAAATTAGAAGCTGAGAACAAATCTCAGTGGAGAAAATCTGTCTAATGGGATTTTCAGAGAGAGAGAAGAGAGAACAGAGGTGCTTGTCATTTCACGGTGATGTACCTTGGTGGGGCCTTTCCCATTTTTCATGATGGGTACTTGGTAGGCCTTTCAAATCTGGAGACATAGGTTATCCCATTCTGGAAAACATTCCTTCACAGCTTTCCATGTCAGCAGAAACAGAGCTCATTCCTTTTAAATGCTTCATAATATTCTATTGTCTACAACTAAATAGCAGATTTACTACCCATTCTTCTACTGGTGAGCATTGTTTCCTATTTTTTGACATTACAAATAATACTGCAATAAACATCCTGCACTCCTCCTTGCAGATGTTCAAGTATTTCTCTAAGAAATATACCTCAAAATAAGATTTCTGTGTCACAGAATATAAACATTTTTAATTTAAATTTCGAAGATTGCCCTTTCTCATGACCCACCAATTTACACTGTTACCAGCAGAGTTTGAGGGGGCCGTTTCCCCACATCTTAACCGATACTGGATGTTAATGATCTTTTAAGTTGTTTTCCAACCTAACAGGCTAAAAAATGACATCTCATTATTATCTTAATTTGCACTTTCCTGTCCATCATTGAGGTTGAACAATTTTATTTATTGATCATTTGTATTTCTTGTTCTGTAAACTGGCCATTCATATCCTTTGAACATTTCTATTGGATTATCTGTCATTTTCTTATTGATTTATAGGAGCTATTTATATATTCTGGATAGAGGCTTTTATCTTACACGTTACTAGTATTTTATTCTAATCAGTTTTGTCTTTTAACTTTGTTTAAGATATCTTTGATCACACAGAAGTGTTTGTTATATAGTCAAAATTATCTGGGTTTTGTGTCTTCCTTACCCCCAAAGTTAAAATATACTCTTTTATATATTCTTCTGCAAGTTTTTTGTTGCTTTTTTATGTTTAACACTTTAATTCATCGCAAATTATGTTTGGGTGCAGTAACAATCTTATTTATTATGTTTTCCCAAATGCATTCACTGGTACCAACACTATTTATTGAATAACCTTTTCTCACTGAGGTGAAATGACAACATGCAGTGAATGGGGTGTGTGTGTGTGTGTGTGTGTGTGTGTGTGTGTGTAGTCTGGTCCATTCCATTGATCTAATTGTCTATTCCAGGCCAAAAACATGTTTTTCTTATTTTTTATTGTAGTTTGATAGTATATTTTGATATCTGCTTAGGAATATGCTCCCTCGCTTTTCTTTTTTAAAGCGTTTATAAATGAACCTAATTTGTATTTTTATTCCTTTTTCCATGGGGTCTTGGAAACCATGTCAGTCAGTTTGAACACTCTCTCCTGCCCTTTTCTCTAGGATTGCTGTAGATGAAAGGGGTGGATGGGCACAGGGCACTATCTCAGGCATCTGATTGTGTGTGTCTGACTCTAGTACGTTCCCCACAATGCACTCTGCCTCCTCCCTAGAAAGCCCAGAGTCTGACATTTTTTTTTTCCAAAATTTGCTGAGCAATTGCTTCCAGTAGGGCTACTGTCCAATGGAGGAAGAGTTGCAGCGCAACAGACTGAATAGGTAATTCCTATTGCCACCTAAACATATGGTTTTGCCCATTTGACTCAATCATTCTACATGAATTTGGTAAACAAGTTGTTCTCTTATAAAATCTTCATGACTCACCACCTGGGTTTGCCCTGAAGTCAAAGATACTAACACCAGACATTGTACAAAGAAGATGAATGAATTACTAGTTTCTTTTTCTTCTCACCATGTTTAACACCTAACATTTCTTTTGTCAATAAGCAATCTAATATTTATCCCCTGATAAAATTTGAAACAGAAATGGAGTTATGCATTTCTTTGCATTTATGGGATAAATCAAACATGATGTGTGCTTATAGATGCAGTGAAGTTTAGGAAATTTGAGATCGTATTTGAGTTACTTCTCATCTAGGAGGTTGGCAGAACCACCACAGGCTAACAGTTTTGTGCCCCAAAGGAAGAAACATGCCTGTCTTTCTTAGTAGTTACTGTAGTTTATAGAAAAGAATTCTAGGCGTTTGCCCATGCTGCTCCGTCTATCAAGAGTTCATGCCCTCTCCTCTTCACCTGATTAAACACTATTCATCCTTAAGACTCAGCCTCGAGTCCCTCACTACAGAGTCTGACCTAACGCTCCATCACCACCCAGCCCTCTCCTGGATTAAGTGACCATCTTTAGAACTTACATGATACCCCAAGCGTATGCCACTTGCTGCACTTGGCCCTCATTTCTAATCCCGTTTCTCCATTCATCTTCCCCACGACAATGAGAGCTCCCTGAGGGCAGGGACTTGGTGTCATTCATTTTTGTTGCCAAGCATTTGGCGGGACATACTAGCTGTTCATTGCATGAATGAATACAGAGAAGGAAGTGTGGCTTCACAACTGACCTAGAAGGAATGCTTACAGGTGGCTCGATAGCCAGAGCTCTCCTGGCCTCAGTGGTTCCTCAGATTGTGGGGCCAGGACTGGCTGGGATGTAGGATGTAACAGATGTCAGACTGAGTCACAGGAGTGACAGTGACATACAGTTACAATCGTTAAGAGACATAAAGAACAATAACAGATGGTTGAGGGGGTATCCTCCAGTTCTCCTCCTCAGCGGAAAACCAGGATCTAGTCAATAGGGTCAACAGAGTAAAAGCAGAGAACTGTGTAGTTTGACTTGCTTACAGGGATGCATGTCTTTGGGACCAGAGAACTGTTAAAAAGTTCCATTCAACCATCGACTCACTGTGACTTTTCATACTTTAACACCAGTGGCAAGAAAGTCAACACCAAACGGGGAATAAACTAAGTTAAAGATTGTAGATGTGGTGAAAATGTGCTACATATAGTCCTTAAATGGTCCTGTTTTAATAGCCTGAAGTTTGAGATTTGGTATTTATTCATATACTAGTGTCAGTTGTTACAAAATTTGGATCTTTGAAAGCTCATGGGGGAAATTTTTAGATTTATTAATTGAGACTTACGTCTACAAGTCAGGAAATGTGGCAGATGGTGCCTCCTGCTGCACTGTTTTTTCCATTTTTTTATCAATTCAGTATGAAGAAACCTCCAGCAAGCCTCTTCTGTGTAAAAACATGTTCAAACAGTGAACAGAGCACTTATGGGATTGGATAATCGGAATCGTGGGGAGGAATGGTGAGGAAATTTCATTTTTTGATTTTTATGTCTGTATATTTAAATTTTCTTTTTAAAAATGTGTATTCTTTGTAATTATATTAAAACAAACCACCAAAACAATTATCTAAATCAGTGTGTGGTGAACAGTCAGCCTAGCTCTCACTTTTTAGAGTTTGGGCAGTATTATTCACTGCATTTGCACGTCTTTCTGGTTACCAGTGGAAGGCAGGAAGGGAAATCTGAGCCTAGATATTTACAAGCAAGTCCCCCTATTTCCTCCAATTTTTTTTCCAGGACTGTGCAAGAAAATAGGCTAGCATAAGACATTTCTAAAAGCTGGACATTTCAGCCTGCAGTGACATTTCATCACCTGGCCACCAGGTGATGCTGTGTGTCTCTACAGGGAAAGACAGATTTGTGTAACATCAATCTAGATAGAAATTTGGGACATTTGATAAATCACCAGATTAACCCATGGAGAAATGGAGCATAGATGTTTCTTGACACATTTTTATGATCAGATCATAAAATTTTATCTTGGTTAGAAATTCTGTTTTCTCCTCAATTAGGAAAAGATGACATTCTGATTTCTGTCTGAAAATCCCCATATCCAAACTCGAAATTCATATTTAAGATTATGGGCATTAGTCTAACAATCAGAATGTGTGTAGCGTGTACCTATTCGCCTCACTCCAAATCTTTGGCTGACCTCATGCAGTAAAAAGTCAGATATATCTCAGACTTGCCCTCCCCTGCAGGATAATTGAAAAACATTTGATTCCTTCCTAACCTTAGGTTACATTGCAAAACAACCTCCCATTAATTTAACACAAGATGAAACAAAACCCACACCCTGCCCGTTCCTGAGGACTCCCTATAGTTAAGAGTGATTCCACCATACTTACACTCAGGGCCTTTTTTGACCTCTAATGTGTCTGTGTCTTCAGTAAGACCCATACACAAATGCATTACTCATAATAGCCAAAAAAACCTGGAAATAACCCACATATTTATCAACAGTAGAAGAAACAAACTGTGTTAGGTTGATAAAATGGAATACTATACAGCAGGGAAAATGAACGATCACAATACCATTAACTGAAATAAGCCAAACACAAAAGAATATACATCACGTGGCTGCACTTTTATAAGTTCAAAAACTGGCAGAATTTACCAATGGTTTTAGAAGTCAAGGTAGTAGTTACATTTGAGGAAGTGAGGTTAGTAATTTGGAGTGGGTACAAGAGGGATTTGGGGGCACTGGTTGTGTTCTATTTTTTCACCCAGATATCTTCATTTTGCAATAGTTCATTCAGCTATACATTTATGGTTTCTGCACTATTCTATATGTATGTTATGCTTTGAATTAAAGTTTAAAAAATATGAATTTTTTTTTTCTTAACATCCATGAACAACCCAGAGATTTAAAATCAATGGGCATGAGATTTGAGTATCCATCTAAATGCTTTATACAGAACAAAAGCTTAATACATAGCGGATTGGTTGATTGATTTCATCTACTAATTAAAGCTATTGCAATATCAAACCAACTCTGAATTTTTTTCTGGCTATGGATATTTTGTTGTAAACTTTTGAGTGCAGGGATAACATTGGTTAGGTCTAATGTGAGGTAGCTTTTTGTGGTCTGCCATGGATGTAAAAAATCTGGTGAAATGAATATTTGATAAGGGGTGACAAGGATATCCTACCCTGCAGAAAGGAGAAAGTCCTAGCTCTTTCGAATGCCTTTGTAATTTGACGCAACCTCCTCTAGGCCTATTTCTCACCTTGCCCACTCTCCTTTTGACCACTGTGAGCAATACAGAACTCCCTGTGCTTCTGTGATCCCCAGAGGATCCCCTTATATGGACCACTCCCCACCCCCATTGTTTCACCTGTCCAATTGTAGTCGTTTACCAATTCTCTCTTTAGCTTCACTGCTTCATCTACTTCACAGCTGCCACCTACTCCCCAGCTCGCACAGCCTATCCTGGAACATGGACCATCCACTTAACACATTTGTGCACAAATCTGTTCTCCCTACGAAACTGTCAGTTTCTAAAGGGCTGATGCAAGTATCCCAAATACGTATCCCAGTGCTGGGCACATGATAGATGCTAATAAATATTTTTGGAACCAAAGATCTAACTGTGAAAATAGTAGCATCTTCTTTAAAAAGATCTAGATTTTCTTCGTATGGCACTCCGAACCTTCATATATTGTAGACAATATGGTGCAGAAGTAGCGTAAGAATCTGTAAAATTAGGAATGAAAATAACTTAAGGACAGCATTGTCCCAGTAAATATATGGATACCTTTGACTTCATGAAATTTCTGTTTCCCTGTAGATCCCATTGACCTTTTAATTTTGAAAATCTTACCACATTGGTGGTAACATGAAATCATTTGTTCATATTTATATCCAGACAGGCAGTCGTTTGATAGGTATTTATTGAGTAACTACTATATGTATGAGGTGCTATAATCATTCAGATATTTTGATTTGGGATGGAAGATGGATTTTCTTGTCTATGTGTCTTGTATTTTACCCGCCAGTCTGAATGGATTTATGAAGAGATGCTTCTGGTGTCAAAGGCATGGTTTTTCTGAATCTGACCTGCTGATTTGTCCCTAAGTCCCTTTCTTTCCTCATTTTTGGCAACTTATCTCTGTCTACAAATTCTCCAACTCCAGTTACTGGAATCAATTATAATCTGAAAAAGAAAGTTTTCAACTAGTTTCAGCTCTGCTTCCACATGGCCTTTGCATCATAATCCTTGTCCATCTGAAATGAATGTTGTGTGCATGTCCTGAGGCTGCCACAACAAAGTACCACAAACTGGGTGGCTTTACACGGTAGAAATGTATGCTCTCACAGTTCTGGAGACTATCCGTCCAAAATCAAGATGTCGTCAAGGTCATGCCCCCTCCAAAACCTTTAGAGGAGGATTTTTCCTTTCCTCTTCCAGCTTTTGGTAGTCTCAGGCACTCCCTGGCTTGTAGACACATCACTCCAATCTCTGTCCCCATCGTCACACGTCTGTCTTCTCCTTGTGTGTCTGTGTGTCTTCACATGGCATTCTCTCTGCGTCTCTCTCCTCCTCTTCTTACAAGGACCCCAGTCACATTGGGTTAAGGGCCCACGCTACTCCAGCATGTCTTCATTTTAGCTAATTACATTGGCACAACTGACCCTATTGTTTCCAAATAAGATCACGTTCTGGGGTTCTGGTGGTTAGGATCTGAATGTATGTTTTGGGAGGACACAATGTGATGCATAACAAATGTCATGGGAAGTTCTGAAAACAGAATTCTCGCCTCATTTCAGAGGCTCAATTTTCTGAGCGCTCCACTTCTATTTGGTTTTGACTTTACTTCTGGTTTCTGAGTTTCTGCTCTGATAGTTGCCTATTGCTTAGGCCTTACTTTGCTTCTAACAATCACCCTGCTAGTGGCTAAAACGTGCATGAAGCCACATGCACAGCTTGTGTTAAGCTTTTCTGCTTTTAGTCTTTTTAATCCTAATTGCACCAACTGACCCTAAGACAAAGTCATCCATCTAATGAGAGGTAGAGATGGCAGATCAAAATCCAGGTCTGCCTGACTCAACAGATGAAGATGTTTCTCTTCTGCTAGCTTCCTGATTATTCTGGGAGTTCCTGGGCCAAATTCTGTGTTATAAACCTGAACTCTCCTGTCACTCATCAACCATTTATTGAGATGTTCCTCAGAAAGAAGATGAAATAACCAATTTTGACTTCTTTCTGCTATTCTAGATAAGTCACATTAAGATCTAAGAACAACTTTCCCAAAAGATAAACTTTCCACCATGGCAATGAATAGAACATGTGATGTTTGCAAAGATTCTTTGAAATCTTTACCCAAAAGTTGTGCCAAGAGACTTCTGAGTTTCTGCAGGAGAACGACAGCCACCTAAATCCAAGTTTCTCCATATAGTCTCCCAAAACCATATAGATCATCAAGAAGAGCAAATAAAGCCACACATGATCCATGCCTCCAACATAACCTGGAATACAAACTTTGATTTACATGAAAATGGGGAAGAGCCAGCTTCAAAGTTCATGCTGGAGTGGAGTGTCTACAACTGAGGAAGGACCAAGATAAAAGAGTAACTCCCTTATCCACCAGGCTGGCAAGCACTGAAGAATTACCAACCGCTGTGAGGCATAGAGAGCAGGCAAAGCATAAAGATGAGCATAGAGCACCAACATGAAGAAAAAAAACCTCAGGCCAACTGTTGTGATTTTGTTAAATTAACATTTGTTAAGTAGAGCCCCAGGTAAGGAGTCAGATGGTGAGACATGGTTGAACAAACACTGAAAGGGAAAGTGAAATAAAGAAGTTCATCACTCACAGGTCCTGGAGGAGGTTCCTGGCAGCCTCGAGGGGCCGCACAGGGAGGTCAAGGCGGGATGCAGGCAGAGTGTGAGCAGTAGGACCTGGGACACGTGCCTTTATTAGGGTCTGCAGGTAGAGTGTTTCTGGAGTTCCAGGCTAAGGCTGGATTGGTCAGTTCAAACCAAAAAGAACAAAGGTTTTGGTAAGCTCCATGAAGGTCTTATTTAAAGGGTGGATAAGGGGAAGGATCTGGAAGGCGGGGAAACTGTTTATTACCAGGGGCATTGGGGAAGTCATATCAGGAACTTACATTACTTGTAACTCTGCAGGCTGTTGTCGAGGGCACGCACTCACGGGAGGGGCTAGTGTCAGTTCTAGGCCCCTGCAGGCCACTTAGCCACACAGAAGGGATGCCGTGGCAGCAATGATATGGAGTAGTTTAGCTAAACTCTCAACACAAACCAATCCCCAGACTGCAAGAGAGGTCAATGAAAATTACCTAAACTGAAACACAAACAGGAAGAAAAGAGAAAACAATAGAACAGAGCATGAGGGAGCGGTGAGAGAATATCAGATGGGCTAACAGACATGTAATTGCAAAGCAGAACAGAAAAAGGTAAATTTGAAGAATAATGGTTAAGAATTCTCCAAAAATAATAAATACATAAAACCCAGAACCAGACAGCTCAGAAAATGCCAAGCAGGATAAATATCAAGAAGGATAAATTCCAAAACAAACTAAAAAACACCTAGACATATCATTTTCAAACTGCTGAAAATGAAAGATAAAGAGGAAATCTTGAAGTCAACTAGTAGAAAAAAAAGATGCATTACATGCCGAAGAACAAAGATAAAAATGACAGCAGATTTCTCACCAGAAATTATACAAGCCAGAAGATATGGACTGATATCTTTAATGAGCTTAAAGAAAAAAAAACTGTTAACCCAGACTTCTATAGCTAACAAAAATATCTTTTAAAAATGAAGGTGAAATAAAGACATTTTAGACAAACAAAAACAGAGAAATTTTTAACAGCAGATCTGCACTTCAAGAAATGCCAAAGGAAATTCTTCAGGCAGGGAGAAAAGGATACCTGAAAGAATCATTGATCTACACAAAGAAATTAAGATCTCTGGAAATGGTCAAAATGAAGTTAAATATAAAAGACATTTATTTTTCTTATTTGAATCATTCTTAATTGACTTTTAAAGCAAAAATAGTAGCTTACATGTATTCTGGGTTTATAGTATAAGAGGAAAATATGTCAATAATAGCACAAAGAATGGAAGGAATTAATCACTATTGTGAGTTCTTATATAACATGTGGATCATTATAGTATTATTTGAGGGGGATTGTGATTAATTGAGATATACACAGTAAACACAAGGAAACCACTATAGTTTTTGTAAAGAAGTATAAATAATAAGCCAATTGTTGAGATAAAATGGAATCATAAAAACTCTCAATTTAAAAGCAAGCAGTGGGGTCTGGCCCCATGGCCCAGTGGTTAAGCTGGGTGTGCTCTGCTTCGGAGGATGGATTCAGTTCCCAGGTGAGGACCTACACCCCTCATCAGTGGCCATGCTGTGGCAGCCATGCTGTGGCAAAATAGAGGAAGATCGGCACAGATGTTAGCTCAGGGTGAATCTTCCTCACCAAAAAAATAAAACCATCTAGATCACTTAAGAACAAAATTCAGGTTGGCATTACATATATATGTGCCTAGTATGGTGTCTGGTACTTAAGAGGAGCTCAGTTAATGGCAACTCTTGCACACCAAGAGACCTGGTTATTGCACACCTATTTTCACTTGCCACTTACCACACCCTGTTTGGTGGCTGAGCATCTGAGTACAAGAGGTAATTCATAGGTCTGTTCTAACTCCATGATGTGGAAATATTCTTGGAACCAAAGGTATGTTTTTCTTTCACTCCCTGACTTGTATAAAGAGTTCTTACAACCTTTCACCTTGCCATTTTGTTTTCTTCTGTTGTCCTTGCTTAGATGTGTCCTAGCATGTTATGCTGTTGAACACCGATTTGTTCTGTATGTTGCTACATCATTATTTCTTTATCTTCATATTCAATTTGTTGGTGATAGAAAAATTCAGTTTAGGAGCCCCACACACACATCCCTCCCTCTTTCCCTCCCTCCCTCCCTTCCTTCTTTCCTTTGCCTTTTGGAAGGGTCTGATCTGTTTTGCTTCCTTGGACTATCTTGACTAATTCCAGTGACACTGGTTTATAATTAAATCAAGTGGATTAAGATTTAGGAATCATTCATTAAGTATTCAGCAATAAAGGCATTTCAAAGAATATAGAAGATATTACAAGTACGGGGCACATAAGCATATGAGATGTTCCTGATTTAAATGTTATATATCACTGTTCTGTTGTTGGTTTTTATTTATTTTAATTTGGATCTCTGCTAGTTGAAACTACATGAAGGGATAAAAACATCCTATAGTATGAGATTGGGTCAAACAGTGTGAACATTTTAATGATCCTTGATACCTATACTGCAATATTACTTTCTAAAAATATGGTTAGAAATTTATGCTTCTCCCCAAAATATACAGCTAAGCCCAATTCGGCCATCTCACAATCTTGGTGAAGTGCTTAAAAACAAGTTCTAATTCCATAGCTGTAAAATGCACAACCTCCCCGCCCCCCACACCTTGTGCGAAATCTGCTACGTCAGAGGATCGAGTCAATCATTTCCAGACCCTTCACACATCAGCCTCCTTGGATGTTTTATAACTTGACGCGGCAGTAAGGTGGAGCCAGACTGCCTAGATTCAGAGTCAGTCCCACCACATACAGCTGTGTAATCTTTTAACAAATTACTTCAATACTTAGTTTCCTCGTCAGTACAAGGAGAGTATCTACTTCACAATATTTTTCTGAGGATTAAATGTGGTTACCACAGTTTGAGGATTAAATGAGGATTACCACATTTTGAAATTCAGCCTGTATTCTTTTCAATATCCTATCGTGACACGCAAAAAAAATCTTTACGGATACATTTAATTTTGGTGAACAGCCAAAAGCTATTTGGAGGCAGGTGTGCAAGAGAGCTCATTTACTAAGCCAGGTCATAAATGTCCTCTCCATAAAAAATGTTTAGCATTTTTAAAATGTTGGCATTTAAGCATTGGCTTTGGAAGAAAATGCGTATCACTGAGCCAGTCATCTCAATGGGGATCGATGCCAGGCAACTGAGTTATTGCTATTTTGCTTGTCCTCAGTGCACCTGTGTAAGTTTGCCTATTGTTTCCCTTTGAATGGAAGAATTTGGTCCCTAAGAAAGCAAGATTATTTTATGTCTTGAGCTCTGGGAAAATTACTTGTATTATTTGTTTCTTCTCTTCTACTCTCCTTAAGAAATTTCTATTAGATGTGGTTACAACTTCATCCTCCATGTCTCCATTTTTCCTTCATACTTAGAGTCTATTGATCTCTGCATTGTATTCCAGAAAGTGCCCCAACTCAACCCTCCACCTCATTCATTCTCTTGTCTGCATCCATTCTTCTGTTTAGCTCATCTGCTTAGTTTATTTTTATGATTCATTCACTGATTCAACAAACTTCTACTGAATGCTTCCGTGGTGCCAGGGACTCTCTGAGGAACACCATTTAGATTCCCAGATCTTTTTCGGAATTGCACATCCTCAAACCTAAGGATATTGAGTTTGTCTTAGTGTTTGTCCTCAAATTTCTAGGATCCGATTGTATGCTCACCTTTGCCTGTTCACTGCTGTGGGGTTGCTGGTTCAGTCGCAGGTAGCCTGCCTCTGTTGGCTGTCAAATGCTAGAACAAACTGCCACACGAGGAGCTTGCTGTCCATGAGAACTCGCCATCCTACTGGGGATGTACAGCTGGTTAAGGTTTTGTGGGTCTTCTCTGGCCCAATGTCCACATTCAGTGCTTTGGCCTGAGGACAACTGCTGTTGATGCCTGCTGCCCAGCCCGAATGATCCAGCTGAGTCAAGTGTAGCCTCCCCAAGGAATCTTCCCTAGTTTTTCAAGACCCTCCCCTAGTTTGGGGCTCCCCTGAAGTCTTCCATTTCTGTAAAGCTATGCTCTCTTCTGGTCTTCTATTTCCATAGACTGTTTCCATATCTCAGAAATTCCTCAAAAGCATTGGTCAATTGACTTTTGGTTTCACAATGCCATTAGATTTCACTTTCTTTACTGTCATTTTTTTGGATTTGGGGAGGAAGGGAAGACAAAGGTATTTGCTCAGTCTAACCATCTTTATCCAAATTTCCCTTCTTACCTGGCATTTATTTCAATTCTGTTCAGTGGTCAGCCTATGTCTTGGAGTTTAAATCTCTCTAAACTGCTAGACGTGTCATAATTCTCACGAGAGGGTTTATATATTTAAGTCAGTTATTATCTCCCGTAAGTGCATAAGCAAAGTACAAGTGTTATGGAGTTCAGAGTTCTAGCTGAATGGAGGCATCCAAGCTGGACCATGAAGAACAGAAAGAATCGGACATGTAGAGACAGAAGAGCAGCAACTAGCTACTTCAGCTTGAAATGTTGAATTCATGATGGAACTTAGTCACTTAAAGTGATAAGGAAAAAAATCTGTCAGATTTTTTTTGATAAACTATATAAAAAGTACAGTAGGAAAAGAATTTCCAGAGATTTTAAAAAATCTATAGACAGAAAAACTGACAGAGATTATTCATCTCAAAATTAGGGTCAAACGATAAATAAAACCCATGAATTTCCATTAGTCTGTGTGTGGATATGTCAAGACCATTTAATGCCCATTTGTGTGTGTGTATGCACACACACATGTGCACAAGTGCATGTACACGTGCACACACATCACAGATGTAGATTCAGCACCAGGCAACTCCTACTGCCATCGGGATACAGATTTTGAGAACTACATAGGTCAACTCTTCATTTATACTACCCAGACACTATTTAACTGCATTTAATAGTTTTTTATTACAAGAAAGTTTCATCTAACGCTTCAGAAACGATTGATAAGGTACTTTTGGGGACGTTTAGACAATGTTTCCTGCAGAACTACTGAACAGATTCTCAATTAGCATAATAGCGGGGGCAAAGAGTGGTCCTCTAGGCAGTCATTTCTGAATACGCTTTTTATAAAAACACTCACTATTAAAAGATGATTTATTTATATTTGGAAAATCCTAGCTGGGAAGTTGGGGACTGAAATGGTCAAGGCTGCTTAACCAAGAGGAATCCCAAATGAGGGTAACATGTATGTAAGAGTTTTATCTCTACCCTAAAAAGACATGGGTTTTTAAAAGGAAAAATAGTCCTTTAGAGCATGGTTCTAGGGCCTGAAGCCCCTTTAAGACACTGCATTGACCGGTCAAAAAAATGACCAAAAAAAGTATTTTGAAAGCTATAGCTTATGTCTCATGGCACAAAACAGATATGCACGACTCATCTGTTCTTTACTATATGTAGTTTGATTCCTCCACAGATCTTTTTTTGACACTGACCTAAAATTTAAGAAAAAAGTTCTTATGAATTTAGCTTTTATTCAAAATTAAATAAGCAAAAGCAAAATTTTTAAGAAACTTTTACAAATTACTTACATAAAAGAAAGTTAATAGGGACAGTCACAAGTTTGCAACAAATAATTACAAAAGTATCTAGGGCAGCATGAATATAAACCATGTCACAGCATGGTGATCTGTGATATGAATAAGGCATAACTAACATCTGCACCGAGACCAGAATTAAAAAATAAAACATACTTTAAAAGCTTAGTTCTACATTAAGCTTCTTCTCTTCCCCCAGATCCTTAAGGAATTTATATTACGTAATTTTTTAAACAAACACATCCTGTCAAACTATAAATTACATAGATGGGCAGTTAATGTGAAAAGCCCCCTAAAATGTACAAACTAGCCGGTACTGAATTGAGTTCTCCATTTACCTTTATGTACAATTAAATGTAAACCATATTTTCACAGTTTTAAGTGTTTTATGAATAGATGCACAGTACCATGTCAGGTTTGCAATTGTTCCTGAAAACTGGCTCTAGGTTCTGCACCCAATGCCCGTCGGCTACCGGGATGCAAGTATTTACATAAATAAGAAACTGTGTCATAGTCAATGGTCAAGACAGTTCAGCAAGAGCAGTATTCCAACAGAGAGTGATACTCAATACCATAGTTTACATACTTGTGCAAATATAAGCATTAGGACAGATAAATCTGAGGCAAATTCAATTTGCAAAAACTTGTATCGCTACTGTTGTAAACGTGGGCAATAAATGACCCTCGGTAAGTTCTGCTCTCTATGGCTTTTTTTTCTTTTAAAATTTTAAAGCCAGAGAAAATGCACACATACGACCCACACGCACGCGCACACGGGCACACACACACCCCACACACATACACAGAGTTCTCATTTCATTTCAGAATATGGTACATAGTGCAACTCCATCACAATGCAGAGGTGTCACACACAGTCAGTGCGTGTTTTTCTGTGCAAGTTCTTAGTGGTCGCAGTCCTAGGTGAAGGTATTCATTTGCAAAACCACATGATTCAGGAGGTTGAAGGAAAGAAAAAAAAAAAAAAAACAGAAGGGTTTCATTACATCTCTCAAACCAGCACTGGATGTGCAAAGGCAGCGGACAACCTGGCCGTCCACGCAGCCAGATTAGGGTAACTTTAAAGGAAGATCCAAGTAGTTAGTTACTTGGATTGGTCTCTAGAAAAATAGGTCAGTATATGCTGTATCTTTGTCAACCGTTCTTTCAAAGACTTCATTGACAAAACCGACAGCTGATAGCGGGGATCTACAGGAAGAACCGCAAGAAGCCACCAACACCACGCAGGTCCGTTAGGGGTTGCCTAAAAATAATCAACATTTTATAGTATTAAGAAGACAAATACTTATGTAAGAACAACAGTAACAAACCACCAACAAGCTACTCTTGATGGAGCACTGTACCGTGTCAGGTCCTATCTCACATTCTTTTAATGCTTGTGGAATGAAGGCTACTATTATGCTCATATAAAATGGGGAAACTGAAGCTCAGAAATGTAATGCAAATTGTTCAAGATCTCTCAGCCCATATCCGGCAGAGCCAAGACTCAAATCCAAGAGACTGGATTGGTGGTTACCAGAGGGGAAGGGGGAGGGAGGAGGGCGAAAAGGATGATTAGGCACTTGTGTGTGCTGATGGATTGTAATTAGTATTTGGGTGGTGAACATGATGTAATCTATGCAGAAACAGAAGTATCATGATGTACACCTGAAATTTACACAATGTTATAAACCAATGTTACTGCAATAAAAAATAAATTTAAAAAAAAGACTCAAATCCAGACGTGACTCCACAGCCAATACTCTTTCTTTGGCACTGCACTGCCTTAAAGCAGGGTTTCTCAACCTCGGCTAGTGGCAATTGGGGCCAGATAATTCTTTGCTATGGAGCCCGACCTGTGCATTGCAGCATGTTTAGCAGCATCTCTGGCCTCTGTCTACTGGATGCTAGCAGCACCCCCCCAGCTGTGACAGTCAAAAATGTCTCCAGATATTGCACTGCCAAATGTCCCACAGGGGCAAAACTGCCCCTCATTAAGAACTCTTTTTTAAAATATATATTTAAAACCCTAAGTTAATTGATATTTTAAAATTTCTTCAAAGAATTGTGGGATCCTAGGGAAGATAAAAGAAAAAAAGTCTCAGCTTCTAGTTTCATTTGAGAAATAGTCACATCTCTAGCAAAGAAGTCCCTCTGATGTTTCAAGGGCTGTCTACTAACTGTTGAAAGAACTAGGAATTTATATAAAATAATTTTTTTTTAATTTATTTGTGAGGAAGATTAGCCCTGAGCTAACATCTGTAACCAATCCTCTTTTTTTTTTTGCTGACCCTGGGCTAACATCCGTGCCCATCTTCCTCTACTTTATATGGGATGCTGCCACAGCATGGCTTGACAAGCAGTGCGTGGGTTCATGCCTGGGATCCAAACCTGCGAACCCCAGGCATCCAGAAGCAGAGTGCACGAACTTAACCACTATGCCACCAGGTCGGCCCCCCATATAAAAGAATTTTTAAGCCACCTTTACTACACACTGAATTGCTTTCTACTGAACCTGAAACATGAAGTTTCAGACAAAGAAGCAAGGACATCAGCATTGATCTCCATAAGCTCCTCCTAGAATCAAACTAGATTTCTATATTTGTGTACTGTCTGTTCTCAACTCAGCATCACTGCCACCTACTTCTGCATTTCAGAGATGTCAGAAACCACATTTCCCAGAATCCCCTTCCCTATATGTTTCCAGGTTAGACTCCTGTGAGATGTGGAAGTTGGAAGAGACGAAGCCACTCTTCTCCGGAGACTGTTGCCGAGTGTGGGCAGATGTGAGATTTGCAGAAAGTTTCCAGAGACTTCTTGAAAACCACCTGCTCCACTGCTGCAGACAGAGATGCTGGTGGGGACTTCCCTGGGGCTCCTAAGAATGAGAGCAGCTTCCTGCAACTTCTTGAGCAGCACCGCGCTTCCCTGTGTCGGGGGGAGGTTTGTGGCTGTGGAGCATATTCTCTGACCTCTGTTGAGGATGACCCTGATCATTACTCCTCCAGCTCCCCCAACAGTTGTGTCAACTCTATATCCTACAGTAAACCCTTCACTCCTGGGACATGTGGAGCGGCTGCTTTTGTTGTCCTGACCAAATCCTGACTTATACAATATGACTGACAGAAAGCAGTGGAAAAGGCCTGCGTAATAAAAGGTGGGGGCGACAAAAGCGATGGGAGTGTAATGTTGAATTTTTCTACAAGTTGGTTTGTTAACATTTAAAATTTACTTATTCAATTTTGTACTTATCAAAAGCTATTTCTATCAGGTTTAATCAGATTTAGGTACTCAGGATAAAAGGGACACGTGGCAACTGGTAATATGCGAAGCACCGAATGAGCACTTGATTTGGAGATGGTCTGAACTTGAAATTTCAAGTTCAAGTGAAGAATTCAGTTGGAATTCAGACAAACTTAGGCCAACGTTTGACAACTGAAATGAGAGGCACTGTGCATCCCAGTGAGATTGATCTTCTGTCTTCACGGATCTATTTACAGCCTCCTTTACGAAATCTACTACCTTCTCATCACAAACACTGAATTGAAGTCGATTCAATTCAAAATGCTTATGCCCAAACGTTAGTGCTTTGATGAGTCTATAACCAGATTTTCCAGAATAGGGACCCTTCTTTTATGCCTCCTGCAGTGCCTACTACACTGATCTGCTTGCATAGAAAGTGCCTGCGATATATCAGCTAGATCCAGCTTGAATGCAAATCCGAAGCTCCTGAGCAAAACCGTAGGAACGACAGTTTCACGAGGAGTGAAGTATTAAACACTAAGATGAAAATGAATTGAAGGGGCAGGATGAAAGTTAGGGACAAAAGAGGCGAGAAGAGATTTTTAAAAGTATAGAAAATGATACATCTCTCCACTGTCAAAGAATAACAGCAAATGCTGATGGGCTGGTCACAGTTTCTGGATACTACCATGTCCTGTTTTTAATTCCTTATTCTGGAACACCCTCAATTAAGGGCTTTCTCCTTCTCTGGCACTCACTCCTACGGGCATCTCAGCCGACACCAATTTTCACCCCCTTCTGACATAAAATGTAGTGGATACCACTGCTCTGGAGAATATGGTTATGAGTCTGAAGACAGGGGGACAGAGGAAATACTGTGTAAAAAGGAAAACGAAAAAAGAAACTTAAAGATCTACTAATTTGGGTTTACAAACAAGTGAGACTATTGAAAACAACCTCAAAGCCATCATACCTGAAGATTTTCCTCCCTCCCAGGCATCGATCCAAAGTGCTGAAGAATTTGGCTTCGAAATCTGTCTCTTAAATTCTGAAACCAGTTGCAGGCTTGAGAGTACACCAAATCATGAAGCTGTCTGAGATTTTCTATCTCATCTTCATTCTCCACCTAGAAATACAACAGTCAGTAAGACTTCCGTGTCTAATCTTCCTCATATCACCAACCCTACTGAGATGGAAAAAAACATCAAAAAATAGGGAATACCTATTTTAGAGCTGGATCAGAGGGTATTATTCTTATGCAACATATAGTATATATTTCTGCCTCACATCGTGCCAATGGCCAGACTAAGAAAGAAGTGAGGCCTGACCTCCACCTGGCCATGCTGAGCCAGCAATGCAGTATCGCAGAACCCTATTAATAGCCCCCAGTTGGGAGGGGTAAGACGGAGAGAGAGTTCTCAGGCAAAGGTCTACAGGAACTCAGAATTCCTTTTGTCTGTAGGGATCGATGGCATTTAAAAGTAGTGAAACAAAAAAGCAGAAGAATACAGTTGTTAGAATAAAAGGAAAGATTGAGGGAGGTTTAAGGTACAGATGACCTGGCAGAAAGAGTAACAGGACGGAGGACAAGCAATAATTACATCTTTTTTTTTTTTTTTTTTTACCATTTTTTTTAATTGATGTCCTAATAGTTTATAACACTGTGGGGTTTTAGTTGTACATTTTTGTTTGTCCGTCACCATGTGGATGTAACCCTTCACTCCTTGTGCCCACCCCCCACCCCCCTTCCCCTTGGAATAATTAGATCTTTTACCAGGGAACTGGGTCAAAAAACAAAAGCAAAAAAACACAACAAATAACTTAGCACATAAAGCCAGTATATCAAAAGACAGAGAATAAACTATGCAATGATGAACTTCTCCTGCTTTAAAGGCCCAAGGCTGTGGCTACCCCCATCATCCCTCCATATACCTTTTAGACTACTGGATCATCAAACTGCAAAGGTAAAACTAAATGCATCAGTCTTCCAGCCTAAGATCCAGAGGAGGAATCTTATCGAACACAGGTGGGAAGATGGGACGTTAACTCATCCATCTTATCCATCGGATTTCTGTAATACACACTTATATCCCATTTGCTACGTGCCAGGGAGTGCTCTGTTTCAGATACATTAACCAGAACAAATACTAGACCTGACTCAGCCTTTCATGCTTCAAGGATGACTCAATATAAAAACAACAAAGGGACTCTGAAACGTTCCAAAATATAAAAGGTAAGACTATAGTACACAAGAGACAGAAGATGCTTTTTTTTCTTGAAAGATTTGAAATGAAAAAATAAAACTTTAAAGTTTTAAATGTATCTGCTTTTTGCACAATGATGTGAATGTACTTAATGCCACTGAACTGTAACTTAAAAATGGCTAAAATGGTAAATTTTTTGTTATATATATTTTACTACATTAAAAATAAAAAGGTAGAGGAGCCATATGACTGAAGAATTCTGGTCTTGGAATGACCATATAAGATTCAGTCCCCTGCTAACACACATCGGTCTTGATCTGAGCAAGAAATAAACTTGTGACTTGTTAAAGCTGATAAAAAAGAAAAAAGCATCCGTTTTGCACCCTTATAAAATTCAAGGAGACTAACCATGGGCTCTAGTAAACAAGGAATGATCAAAATGATAAGAATCTGAGATGGAAAAAGAAGTTGTCTAAGAAGCAGGCAGAAGTTTTTTAAAAGTAAGCTTTTAAAATTAAGGAACTTTATTGCAATAATAGAATTTAAAATTTCATTAGAAGTCACAGAAAACAGAATTACTACACTAAGAAAAAAAAAGACTTTGATATTAAAAAAAGACGTGAGAAGCTCTTCCAGAATGGACAAGAAATCATTTCATAGACGAGGCACTAAGATGACGAAAAATTATTAGACATTCCTAAGACCACAAAGACCTAGAGAATTCAGATTTTCTAAACACCAAATCTATAATGCTTTCAACACGCTATTTTATTGTCACATATTTATATTTATATACAGTCATATGTTTAGCCACATACTCAAGGGGTTTTGTCATCAAATCCAATATTATTAAGATATAAATTTACATAAAACTAATAAAATAGTTATTCGTTTTACAAAGAATACTGCCTTTGGCAAATAATTTCATTAACCAAGGATGCCTTAACCAAGGCGCAGACTACATCCATTAATCAAAATTTCAACTCCCACAATACTTTTGGCCTAGTGCACAAAGTGAAGTATCCCGCAGCATCTTTCTAATAAGATAGGAGAGAAAATATCAGACTAATCAAGCTCATCAGCAGAGAGGCAATATGACATAATGATAAATCACAGTACTTGGAGCCAGAGAGCTGGCTTTAAATCTTTTTTATTACACTACCTATAGGATTTCAGGCAAATTAATTAACACTTCTGAGTCATACTTTCCTCATCTATAACTATCTCATCAAGTTCTGAAAATTCAATGAGCTCATGTTCATAGAAACGCCTAAAGCCAACATTCAATAAATGCTGATTGAAATGAAGGGCCCAAACAGATCAATGAACAAGTGACAGGAGAAGATCTACATTTTTGTAATGCCTTTCCAAAGGAAACTGCCTTTAATTTGATATTTGTAGCATCACAAATCATTTTTCAGATCCCCAAACTACTTGCAGATGGTAAATTTGGTACTGGAAATATCAAAAGGGCCACATTCACTCTCCCCAGGTTAAGACATCACCAAGAAGTATACTGACAATGCTTTATCTGTGATGTCCTCGAGTTTAAACACAGCACCCAACTGTGTCTATTTTATCATTCAGGTTATCTTGGGCATATCTTAATATATAGAACAATTCTTGAATGGATTTCCTGTGTTTACATCAAATTTCAATCTACTGATTACATCAGCTTTGACTACTAATAAATTAATTCAATAAAAAAGGGCAGGGATTAGCAGCTCTCATAACGTAGACGGGTTGGAAGTTCAGTGCAATCAACTGCTATTATTAAGTACCCACCACGTAAATGCACATATACATTCTAGCCACTGTGCTGTTGTTGAGCCTGTAGAGATGAAGAGGATCTGGGTTCTGGTCTCTCAAGTTCTCTTGGAACTCACAATTAAGAGCAAGATAAGAAAAAGGTAACTTGGAGCCAATTTGCACAAGGATTGAGGAGGGTTTCTGAGAACTGTTTTACGTGCCTAGAAAATATCAGCCTGTACAATGCCTAGGACACAGTATACCAACATGTGCTGGAAAAGAATATTTTTTAATACCTTAACATCTTCCAGATACTCAATGTCTGCAGTGCAATATCCATCTTTCATTCCTCTTTTTAAAACCCGAAACCGCTTTCCTCCGACTGTATCAACCACAGACCTTCCATCGGGTAAGAAATGCACATTTCTAATTTGTAACATACAGCCATAATCTGCAAAACTAAAAGAAAAACTCTAATGAATATCAAAGTTCAAGCAAAAAGTGTGCAAGTTTTCAACAATAATCAAAGGAAGTTCTAAGATAAATAAAAATATGTAAGTACACGAAAAGCATACCTATTTTGTGTATCACTGACACACATCCCAAACTGTTTGGTTCCAGTTTGTATACTTCTCCGAATCATCAGTCTATATCTTGGCTCAAATACATGAAGAGGACAAGGCACAGTGGGGTAGGCCATAGTGCAAACAAATATTGGAACATTCTTGGTCAAGCTGAAGAAGAAAAAAGTTTCATTATTATCAGAACATACAACAAAAATGCGTGAAGCCTGCAACAGTAACAAATTAATATAAAACAAGAAGAAATTAGCTCTAAATAAGGTGAAAAAGAATGAGCACCCCCTTCATTAAGCTCACGCTGATATAATATTAATACTAAAAATCTGTTTGTGATCCTGTTATTTATACAAGTAAATTTGATTTTGAGATGCCAAGGTATCACATAGAGCTAAGCATCTTTATGAATTAAAAAAACAATTGAATATAATATTAAAAATCTGTTGAAAATATTTGTACTGTGACAGAGTTAATATCTTTATCCATAAAACACTCTAAGTTACTCTTAGATATCAGGAAGAAAAAATGAGCTTCCACAAAAGACAAAAAGCAAATCATTAAAAATTCTTAGGCATTAAAATATTTTCAAACACACTATCAAAAACAGATAACTCGATGAGATAACATTTTTTTCCAGACAATTAAAACGATACAACCTTTTTCATCACCAGATGGGCAGGAAACAAGAGGGATGAAGGCGATGCCCAGCTTTGGCAAGGGTACGGAAAACACTGGTGGTGTGGGGAGCAGTCTGAAACAGTGCAACCTTGCTCAAGAAGAATCTGGCTGACAAATCAAAAACTTTAAAAATGTTCATAACCTTTGAAGCAATAGGCTCACGTTTTTTTCTATAAGTACTATAAGAATGCTCAGTGTAGCAGTGTGCATAGTATCCCAAACTCAAGAAGCAAAAAGAGAGGACAAGTGGGGCCAGCCCAGGGCCGGCCCAGTGGTGTCGTGGTCAAGTTCGTGTGCTCTGCTTCAGCACACCCTGGGGTTCACGGGTTCAGATCCTGGGCGCAGACCTACACACCACTCATCGAGCCATGCTGTGGCAGCATTCCACATACAAAATAGAGGAGGATGGACACAGGTGTTAGCTCAGGGCTAATCTTCCTCAGCAGGAAAAAAAAAAAGAGAGAGAGGACGAGTAAAATAATGACAAAACCATAAAATGGGATACTATGCTTAAATGTTTATATTGATGAGAAAAAAATTATAGAATAATCTAAATAAAATGATCCCATCTTCATTTAAAATGTATTTATATATATATCTGGAAGGATATATACCAAAACGCCCAAAGTGATTCCTTTTGGGTTACAGATTATGTTTTTTTTCTCCTGGATCATTTATATTTTCTAGTTGTTCTTCAAAAAGACCAGTACTTACTTTGTGAAAGTAATATTTAATAAAAATATATTTAATATACAATTTCCTTTACTTTTAAAACTGCAGATTCTACCATCACTGAGTACTCTCCTTACGAATGTAATAACTGAAAAAAAAAAAAACAAAACCCAGTAAAATATTCATTAGAAAACTTTTAAGTACCAGGGGATGAGCAACCCCTTAAAAACTAGCCCCATTAGTAAGGAGCAAGATTCCCTCAAGCTTCTCTCCACCACATCCGCTGCCCTCACGTTACTATTCCATCTGTCATTCATGGACTCCACTCTCCTGTGGGGGGTCTGGCTGTGTTACTACGTTTAAGATTTCAAGTATATCTGTGGCTTTCTTATATCCAGTTTTCTGCAGTGCTGATCAAAAAGGTTCATAATCCTCACATCCGAATATTTTCTATTATATAATCACACAATAAAATATCAGTTCTGTGGGAAGATGAATCAATAATTTCTATAAAGAAAAGATTAAAAATCTTTCTTCCCTTGAAGGCCACTGCCCACTGAAGACATCTGATGGACACATATTGAAAAAGAAAAATCTGCAAGCACAATTAATTTATCCTTAGAAAGTGAGAAACATAAAATGTTCAATTTATATTTTGAAAAATAATAGAAACAGCATATAAAAATTACAATTTTGTTCTTTAGTGTGTCCAGTTAAAAGGAAGTAAAAGAAAAAGAGTTAAGAAATTAAAAACCTATGAAAGAAATTTAAAGAGGCTCAAATGACTGGTGAAAGAGGGAAAGACATGAAGGGAAAAGAAGGGGAGAATTCAAGTACAAGAACGAAAGATACTATACAGAGCAACAAAACCAGGTCCAACCTACCCAGGCCCAACTAGCCATTACATCCTCATAATAGTGGTCTGTACCACTGAATCCCAAAGTTACCTCCAGGTTTTTCACCTGCCTGATACAAACTCAACTGGGCCACCAGTCAGTGTCTTCATTACTTGAGAATATGGCCCCTAAGTCACCTCTTCCAATTTCGGTCTCAGGCCTCAAGGTCCCACCCCCTTCCAAACCTCTAATTGGCTAAACCGCCTGCCAATCCAGGCCACTTATCCTTACTTCCACCATCACCAGCTCCATCTCTCATTCCCAATTCCATTGCCTGACGTCACCACAGGATATCCCTCCCCCACCTAAAATACTGCTTCTGTGCAAAGAACTGAGTCAATAACTCCTAACAAAACATCTGGAAGTCACCAGAGGAACTGTTAAAAAATTCTGTCTGTGGAGGACAGGGGAAGCTGACCAATATTTGTTTAAAATGTGCTTCTGACTAGGCTGGGCTGAACTTAAAGACGGGATCCAGCTTGCTGTGAGAAGGTTTCTCCTTACTGTTTTAAAGGGCAGTAGTTCGTAATTTGATTATGTTCATTTTTATGAGAAGAAACTTACTGTGAGAGTTCAGCAGTTTCTTCATCATATATTTTTTTTCTCTCAGACAGCTCATCAGGCAGATACTTCACTATTAATTCTTCCAACAGCTGTGTGACACAGTACCTCCTATCTGCCAGATACTAAAAGACAATAGTATTTTACATTCCAGTACTTTTTTTTCCTATAGTATAAAACAGGCAAAACAGTTTAACTGATATATTAGAGCCTTTATTACATATTTATGCAGTCAATTCTGAATAAATTTAATTAGTGAGGGGGACTATTACAATGGAGGATGCTAAACAGGTAAACCTGTCTGCGGCTTTGCTCAAGAGCATTAAAGATACACGGCTGCAACTCGAACCAAGCACTGTATAGAAGACCCGTGTCTTGCTATGATCACACATCCTTTATGAGTAGCACTCAGCCCTGCCCCTGCCATCTCCCACACCAATTTCCATCTGTCAGCTCATGAGTACCTGAAACTAGCATTTTAACTGAGAAACAAAAATAAAGTAAGAAATAAAGAAAATAATGCATTTGTCTTATTTAAGAAAAGCAAAAGTATTTTTGTTCCCAATTTCAGTGGTAGAGTTTCCAGATAATTGTTCTTTCAGATTCTCCTTCCATGATCAACCCACTATCACTCAGACCCTTATCAAAAGGTTGTTTTTCCTATATGATCCACCTGGGGACTCTGACTCTACATAAAATGGTACATTTGTACCACTGCCTTAATATTCTGAAAAGAGTGCCACGCTTATGCATTTTTGTGTCATTCTCTACTCCATCTGCTAAAAGTCATCTCTTTCACTCTTATGAAAAGCCGATCTATCCTTCAAGGTCTGGCTCCAATTTTACCTTTTTCATAAAGTCTTCTTTAATTATTTTTCTGTCTCCCAAGAACCCTATATTTTACTGCCTTTACCATACAAAAGGCAGTTACCATCCCCTGCACTGTATTACATGGACAGGGATACATTATGTCTCTGTAACAAACTAAAAACTGCATAGGCCCAGGGACCAGGTCAGAGTATATGCACAGAATTCTGGACAAAGAAAAAGCCCAGTACCGATTTATTTAATAAAAGTAGTGAGGAAGAACTCTTGGGGGACAAACACAAGATAAGATAAAGAGAAGCCATCCTTTAATCTGTAGATCCAGCAAAAATAAGGGTTTTGTCATTATCCAATGAAGAACACAGTAGGAAATATGAGAGACTGGGAAATGGGTTTTAGTACTGGTTTCCAAACTTCAGCATGAATCAGGGCTTGTCAAAATGCAGGTTGCTGAGCCCCACCCCAGAGTTTCTGATTTAGTAGCTCTGGACTGGAGTCTGAGAATTTGTATTTTTAACAAGTTCCCATGTGATACAGATGCTGCTGGTTAGGGGAACACACTTTGAGAACCAGTGGACTGGAGAGAGGTACTCTTAACAGATAATATATACACAGATAACTGAAGAGTTTATTACAAAATTAATCAAATTATAGACATTATAAAAGCTATTTATTATTATTTTCTATTAAATTAATAAAAATGATTTAAAATTTAAGATTGATGTATTAAATTGGGGGAAATACGGCCTCTCTTACCTTACTGACAGGAATCTAAATTTGTACATTTCTGCTGGCCTAGGCAATTTGGCAATTGGTTTTAAGAGTCTTATAAATATAGGGCCTTTGATCTAGTAATTCTCCTCCCAGCAGTCTATCTTAAGGAAATAATCAGAGACACAAAGCATGGTATATAAAAAAAGAAAGAACAAAACAACTTACATACCCAACGATAGGGAAATGTTAAATCATTGGACTATTATGCTGCTATAAAAATCATGTCTTTAAAATACATTCAAATGGAAAAATGAGCAAAATAAAATGACAAGTAGGAAAAGCATAAAACCATAGAGTATGTCAATTTTACTTTTTTTACACATATATTTAGAGTTTACAAATTATACTATACAGGATGTCTTCAAAGTCAGGACACGGGATCAAGTTACTTTTAAATAGTATGTTATTTATATTTTTAAATAATATGCTTATTTTGTTTTCCTTCAAACTCCAGACATTTTTTAAGGTGAGATATCTTAAATTGAAAGCAATGTAGCTAACTGTTAATCTGAAAAAAGCCTAAGAAATATCCTAGAGAGTATCTAAAAACTCTAGAAACAGGAAAAAATAGCATGTTTAGAGTATTTTGCCTGAAACCATTGGGCATATTAGTTGAAAATGTAAATAGCAAACTCTTTAAGAATAAGTTTGTTTCCTGACTTTGTGAACATTCTGTTTATGGTTTTGCGTCTTACATATCAGCTTGTCATGAAAGATACATATCAAATGTAACAATACACACATGCTATTATGATTATCTGCACAGAGCTGTGTTTTTTCTATATAGGAGATAACTATGTGGATTCAATAGCAAAATGGTTTTATCAGTTTTTCATTCATATTTGGAAGATCTTTTTTTTTCTTTAAACAATCCTGTCAACCACCAGGGACAGAATCTCTCTCCTGATCAACGCTACCACTGGACTTGAGCTCGAATTAGAAGGCTGTGGCCTCACCTGAGGGGATCTCCAGTCCCTCAAGCACATGAAGAGGACGCTATCCTCCCATCAGTCACAGAAGACGCCGCCTGAGATCTCGCTGTTTTCCTAATACAGGTTATTAGCGCTGATCACTGACTATATAAGAAGGGGCGTGGAAAGCTGTGCCTCCCTCTTTTTTCCAGTCTACCACTTTCTAGCACTGTGCTGTCCAATGTGGTAGCCACTAGTCAGTCCTATGTGCCTATTTAAATGTAAATTAATTAAAATGAAGGAAAATTTAAAATACAGTTCCTCAGTCACACTAGCCACATTTCAAGTGCTTAATCACCACACGTGGCTAGTGGCTACCATGTTGGACAGCACAGAAATTGAGCATTTCCATCAATGCAGAAAGTCCTATTGGACCGAGTCGTTCCAGAAGTTAAGGGGGCTGGACTAGACCTGAAATCTAGCCTATTACTGGGGATGGGAGGCAGGGCAGTTGGGTTTCCCCAACACGGTTACCATTAAAATTGAACCTATTCCTGACCAGGTACCTGACCACACCCCCTTTGTTAAAAAAATTAAGCACAGGGAGCTTGGTCGCCAGCACCTCTCTGCTTTCCCCTACCCTCTCCTAACTCACTCTTCTCCAACACTAACAAATGGGGAGTGAAACATTACCCTTTTTGGTCACTCAGCATATATCATGTAACTCATTCTGAACATAATCATCACTATTTCTATGGCTGAACAGAAATCAAACCACGTTGCCAAACTTAAGACCAATAAACAGGTAAATATACAAATGTTTATTACCTCTTTTAAGCTTTCTTTGCAAAGGGGACAATATGGTGTATGATCTAAACAACGCTCAAGACAATTCTTACAGAATGAATGTCCACAGGGGGTTGTTACTGGCTCAAAAAACAACCTGAAATCAACCAAAACACATGTTAGTTTTCACATTAAACTATCGGAAAAACTGAACTAATAACAGAACCATAAAACTAACCTCTATTTAAAGGAGGAGGAAGAGTTTGGTGGGCAGGAGAGGAGGGAAGGTGCAGTGGCAAACGCAATTATACCCCCCTGAGCCTTTTAAAAGTTCTCCCTCAACAGAGATACCGTGCCAGGGGCCTAGAGCTGTACCAAGCTCTCAAAATGTAGCTGGTGCAAACTGAGAAGTGCAGCGAACGTAAAATACACACCAGATTTCACAGACTTAGTGCAAAATAAATAATGCAAAATATATCATTAATAATTAGTTTTTAGACAGATTATTTTATCACTTTAAAATTGGTTTTCTTAATAAGCTTATAAAAGCCTTACTATATAAAATTCATTAAAAAGAATAAGCCAATAAACATTACAGTTGAATCCTAAAGAAATAGGCTTAATACCAGATGTAATACTAAAACAATATGGAAAAACTAGTTTTCCTTATATTATAATTATTTCCTGAAACATGATACTTCTGAATATCCTAGAAGCATTGTTAGACGTACAGGTACTTTAGAAATTGTCTGGTCTAATCTCCTCTCCTCATAGATGGAGAAGCTCGGCTCAGAGTTAGGGGACTTGGCTCAGAAATACAGCTAGTTAGTGCCAGCCTATGTGACCAGCACCGGGTCTCCTGCCTCGTCACACTCTGTTCCTTGGACTCCATCACATGTATGTAAATGGAAAATGTTCTTTCCAAACTATCAATCTTGGGGCCGGCCCGGTGGCGTAGCAGTTAAGTTCGTGCATTCTGCTTCGGTGGCCCAGGGTTCACCAGTTCGGATCCTGGGCGCAGACCTACTCAGCACTCATCAAGCCACGCTGAGGCAGTGTCCCACATAGAAGAGCTACAACTCTACAACTATGATATACAACTATGTACTGGGGCTTTGGGGAGAAAACAAAAGAAAAAGAGGAAGATTGGCAACAGATGTTAGCACAGGGCCAATCTTCCTCAAAAAAAAAAAAACTATCAATCTTTTAGAATTATAAGCATATAGGAAATCCTTATCCAATGTTACTTTAATAGGATTTTATGGTTAAGATATATATACAAGATAGAATCATATACATACAATACATAATTAGAATTCTTACCCAAATCTAAAACCATGTATCTAAGTTTCAATAATAATACGTATAACTTTTATAGTACTTTACAATTTCCCAGATACTTTTCATATTTAAGTCATTTGATTCTTACAACACTGTGATGGAGGCTATGCAAATACCGATCCCATTTTCTCAATAAGGAAAATCGAGGTTCAGAAGTGAAGTTATTCGCCCAAGGTGTGAAAGTTAGACCTGGGACTAAAATTCATCTCTTTTGATTTTTAGTTCAGTGTTCTGTTCCTTGACCTTGCCTATTATTACAGAGTAGATTACCTTTATCTACTTTATCTTAATATTCATCTTTTATAAAATTTTATATACTTACCTCATGCAGAGAGAACACTCAAAATCTGAGACATCGATTAATTCTTCTGGGATGTCACCATAAGTTAATGAGAATGTACAGACTTCATTGGGAGTTTCTATTAAAACAAAGAGACCAGGTTATCTTCTTTAGGAAAAAGTTTAAAGGCCATTCTAAATAAATGTGTTTTATATGAATGTAGTGAAATTTTTACCTCCTTGTTTTTTGAGCTTATTTCTTCCATCTTCATTTACGATCACATCCTGGTCTAAAAGAGACAGCTTTCTTTTTAGCAGAGCACCTTTATCTTGAACAGAGAGGAAAGGTTCTGAGGACACTCTTTTTAAACAATCCTCTCTGGCAGGTATTTCTGTTGAATTTACAGCCTGTGTTGATCGAGGACGGTTTAAGCTTCCTTTGACAGGCTCTGAGGTGACCTCTGGTATTTCTTCATTCTACAAAAATACAATAAACAAAGGGGACTGTATTCCTTTACTATCCTTTATTGGTCTCACCAGGAATCAAACCCAAATGAAATTCCAATGCTTTATAATGTTCATTTTACTGTTCATTTAACAGACCAACTTTTAATTCCAAAACTCTGGCCAGTAAATGATTTTTGCCAGTACTTATATGGCCCCAGATATCCAGCTGACTTACATTATAATGAGGTTTAAGCAGTTATGCAAATATAGTTGTTCCTACCCTGAGGAAACTAAAACAAATACAATGTTCTACATTTTCCAACAGACTGAAAGTTTTCTGACATTCAGGTGACCTAAAAACGTGATTAATGAACAAATACTTTACATAAAAGTTTTTAGTGTCAAATAAAAGGCTACACACGAAATCCTCTTAAGACAATGCTTAATAGGTTGAAAGTCCTACCTAAATAGATTCTAGTACTTGAAACTAGGAAAGTGAAGATCTTAACTTGTAAAAGAAACAGATACACTAAACCCATGATAATCTTTTCTTATCCCTTACCTGCTCTGGGCTAAGCTCGCTGGCAGAGTGAGACTCCTCCATTACCAAAGGAAAACCAAAAGGTTTGTTTTTAATACACGGTAATGAACTCCAGGAAGAGTCCTTCAGGCCTTCTTTTAAGTTTTCTGGTGATAATAAATTACATAAAATCTGTAAGAGAAACATTATAAAAGTAATGGAAAATATAAAATATTTGGTTAAGAATAATATAAAGCTACCTAATATTTAAGAATTTTTAGAAAATCTGTAGCAGACATTATTTTTAATGAGCAGGGAAGGAACAGATTTAAGTAATGTTATCAACAGAACTGCCAAATTGATTAAAAAGTCTTACAAAACCAAAGTGTCCCTCGATGTGGTCAAATCACCTCAAAGAAATGGTTCAAAAGGAAGGCAGGGGAGTGCTTAGATTGGCAGACTGAGAGGGTACCCCAAGGTAAAGGTGGCCTTTTTAATGTAAGGACTGTCAAAAGAGATCTTAGGAAAAGTAGAAAATACTCACCTCCAAACATTAGCGAGTCCTATCCTATGAGATGGTTCCTGGTTCACCCCAATGTGTATTTTAAGGCTGGACTTACAGTGTTGATGTGAACGAAAGAACTTGGACCTCTAACTACAAAACTCTAAAATTCCAAGCATTTACACTGAATTTAGCTTCTCACTGAACTACAGCCCAGCTCTAGGTTGGGAGCACCAAATGGCAGCTGTCCCACAACAGCTGGGAGTTAACCTGGTAGGCATCTACAGTATCAAAATTTCTGGGTGCTTCTATCAGGAACACACCTATAACTCTCAAAGAGACAGGGTAGGTTAAGAGAAGGGAAGACCTGGCTAGAAAGAAATGAGAGGGATCCAAATTTTTGGTGTCAAATAAGCTGTATTTATATGTACAGCAGAGCATTTCTTAAAGTCTCAATTGGGAGGTTTGGTTTTTCAGCTGTACCCTCTCTCAAATACACAAAAATCAGAATCATTCATGAATCGTTACAATGTAAATAAAAAGGAAATACATACAATGTAATAAAAGTGTGTACATCTGGTAAGTGCTCAACCAACACCCCATTTAATGAACAAACATTTAAAAGTCTGTATATGTTTTTACATTTCCCCTGATTTAAAAAAAAACAGTATTAAACACACAGCTACCCTAGAACCCAGCAACTCCACTCCTAGGTATTTACCAATGAGATATAAAAACGTATGTCCACAAAATGACTTGTACAAGAATGTGCACAGCAATAACTGGAAAGAATCCAAATGAAAATCACTACTAACGGTGACCACCACAAACTACGGTACGCTCGTACAACAGAACACGTAGTGAACAATAAAAAAAGAAAAAAGTTACTGGATGTATCTCAAAAATATTATATTGAACAAAAAAAGCCAGACACAAAAGAGTACACACTTGAGTGTGATTCCATTTATCCATTTAACATTATCAGACGTTCTAGAATAGGCAAAACTGCTCTATGGTGGTAGAAATCTGAACAGTAGCTGCCTCTGGGAGCAGGGAGATGGGGTTTACTGGAAAGGAGATGAGGGAACTTTCTAGTATGATGGAAATATTCTCTATCTTGATTGGGGTGCTGTTACATGGGTGCATAATTTTTCAAAACTCACTGAACTGTAAAATCTATGCATTTTATTATATATGTAAATTATACCACAATCTACAAAAGCATATTGGGGAAAAACAAATATTTCAAAGCACCAGCTGTTTTACATTCATCTGACCTTTTTAACCAACAAATATTCACAGAAACATAATGCTCTCCAGCAGCATGGAAAATGCATCATTATAAGTCCTTAGAAAGTCTGCAATCTCACAAGCGAGGTAACATGAATGCAGAACAGTCAGAAAACACACAATAGTAAACAATTTTTTGTTAAATCAGTGGGCTTGACTGTATATGCAAACAAACCTCAGAGAGGATATTCCAGTGTCAGCTGGATGCATAAAGCATTTGGGATCCGAGAACAATTTCAAAGTTCTCCTGCTTCAGGGTATGTAAGAATCTCCTGGGGCGCTCATTACACTATGTCCCAGTTCCAAAGATTCTAATGCCAAAGGTCTGTGGTGGGGCCCAGGAATCTTTACGTTTATCACGTACCTGAGGCGATTCTGACAAAAAAAACACCCTCTAAGAAACACTACAAAGGGGATAAATAATGTGGCATGTTTTGAGGACACTGACGAGAGCATCTGGCCTGGGCACTGAAATTGTATTAGAGTAAATTTTCCCAAAAAATTTTTCAAAGACTCTAGTCTTTCCAGATGTTCTGTGAAGAAGTTTGACAAACGCTGAATGCTATCGTCATGCTGGCACAGAGCAGAAACTCCGAGAAGTTCTCAAGAAACCTGTTTAACCCGGTTTCACTCAATATTTCAAGTCATTTGATCGGAGAACCCCATCCCTTTTCTCTTTTAATGAACGCCTCCTAACACACCACAGAACAAACTTTAGAAAGTGATACAGGGACTACTGAGAAAAATAAGGCAAAAAAAAAAAAAAAAATGACCTGGGCAATACTATTGGTAACCATGGAAAGTAAGCAAAGTTGAGACATGAAACAAAAGGCAAAAGGGAGGGCAATAAAAATTCCTGAGCAGGAACATCATGACAACAATGTTTAATTAACGATGATTAGTCTGGCTCAGATGGAACAAATGATTAGGAAACGGCTAAATTTAACTGAGCAAAAATAATACATTGAAATATCTGTGAATGAAATGTTTTGATTTCAGTAAGAAGTATATGAACCTGAAAACCACTCGTCAAATTGCTACTAAATCTGACTTACAGACTCCTCATGTTCTTATCCCCACTTCCTAATGAGCATTTTGAAAAAGACCTGTGTCTCAGTCCTGCCTGGAACGATGATAGTTGGTAAACTAATTACCTTTTCTACTTCGAGCTTTGCAGGTGCAAAATCTTCATCAAGGGCTAAGCATTGAAGGAAGAGTTGCAAGGCGTCACCGAAGAAACCAGCGTCGTGGAGTACTTTTCCTTTCCTGAAGTATACCTGTGATAAAAGCAGAGAAGCGACTTTTACCGATAGATTTATTTTTAATAAATCAATATCAAGTAAAGGGAAAAAAATGGTCTGCTCAGAAAGGCTCGTTTTGAATCTCCGAATGACTCTGAGGAGCCCGAAGCGTTTCAAGGTATGTTTACACACTACCTGGAGAAGCACTTACAGAGGAACGGAGGCCCAGAGAGCGTGTTCAAAACCACATTTCTAATTACATCACTTCAGAGCTAAGTCCAGAGGGTTCTTTCTTTTTCAATAGTTTTAAAGTTGTCCATACAGATCATTTTCCCTCTTATTCTTAATAAATATTTGCCTTGTGCTAACTAGTCATGCCATCACGGCATTTGGTACCATTTTCCCTATTAATTTATAATTTCCACAGCATCCTTACCATATTGTCCCCAAAGGCACAGTTTTGAATGGAGGAAGAAGTCACATAAGAGAGTAGTTTCTAGCTTAAAGAACATAGGGGAGATGGACTGGTTTGCCTTGGCAATTTGATAGAAAGGAGAATTAGTAAACTGATTATATATTTTATATATATGCCTCAAGTCTTCTTTAAAACCACCTGGGCAAAGCAACCTCCTTTGTCCCATCGACTGTAAGAAATCCCTGTCTAATCATCTTGTTCCCATTATAATGCCTCAATCAATTTTCCAGCGTCAAAGACCTCTTCTCTTTCCATTAATAAACCCCTTCCCTCCATGGCCAGTTGGAATCCACCTTCACAATACGGCCAGTTGTACCTCTTTGAGGAAATTTTGTATACTGAAGTCTCTCTTTTTTCTGTGCCTTGAAATCAGGTTGCTCTTTAATAAGGAAACAAAGGTTTCTTATCATTTAAAAAACTGTCAGATAATATTCATCCACTCAAAATATTGACCCTAGATTCTAGAACTCTATATATTCTACCTAGAGTCAACCAATCCATTCTGTTAAAACTTACAACCATAAGTGAATGCATGCTCCCTACAGTTGAAATTTTAAAATTCATGCAAATGTAAAACAGTAATTTTACCTCAGGCCAATTTGGCAGCTGAAAGAGAACTGCATTTAAATCTTCTATAGCTGCTTTAAACTCTTGGAGACCAGCATATGATTCGGCTCGATAAATTTTTAGAGTCAAGTCGCTGGGCTCTGAAACAAATATAAAGTTTTGATTATTTTTTAAATATCACTGTATAATCCACAAAATACATTATACTAGATTAAGAACTGACTTAGTGATTCCGGTCAATAACCAGCAAAGTAAAGGTAGTGAACAAGCACAGTATGGGTGCAACCCACTTACATGTTGAATTTTATCTAAAGTTAAATCATTATAAGTAGATTATGTTAATGGAGGAAATTATGGTTTTTAAGAATAGTGGAAATATTTTTAAAACATGAATAATCACCTCTAAGAAAATGAATGTTTTCTTAAAATAGGGCATTCTACACAGATTTAAAAGATGTCTTAGATGCTTCAAGATTTGCCTTTTTATGGTAAATCTTAATTCTTTATATCCTAATTTCTAACTCCTCATTTATAAATGACCTTATGTGTAACTACTGCACATGGACTTTCCATAGCCACAAAGACTGACCAAGGCTCAATCTTATGAGGGTATACAAAGGTCCTGACTCTGGAGGAAATGGGTTGTAAGAGTTAGGGGTTTTAAGAGGTCAAAACTTTAATCCCTGCCATTAGCCAGAATGGTATCAGACCATCCCAAAACACATTTAATTTCAAATATATCTGAAGAAAAAACCTTTGCTGATAATTTCACTGTCCTCTATGTCTCTACTTGAGAAACCAAATTAGTGTCCAATGGCATTCAGAATTTCAGACAGTTCGCCTATGAGACTATACAGGTACATATATTCTAAAACTGAAGCATAAGCAAGAAACTCATTTCCAGTACATCTACAGATGAAATTAACTTGACTCTTCTTTAAAAGCTGTTCATCTTTGAAGCCTTCAAAAATGTATGCTTATCAAATAAAGCATTCATTGTGAGAAGGGCATAAGGACCCGTAATGCCTCAATAAAAAGAAAAAGAAACATAATAAAACTCCTCAATAGCTCCCTGGTTTACGCTAGTTTTTAAATGATTGCTTTTCTACAGATAACTCTTGATTTAACAATTAAATTAAAAAGAACATTTTCAGTTGCTGGTGCTTGAGAATTGGAATTATATCGTTCCCTCAAATTTATACCAACGAAAATTTTTAAAGAAGAATGAGAGTAGTATTGCATGAAAATATTTCTTACTTCTCAAATAAAAAAAGACATGTCTAGAATATTTTGTCTTTTGTCTTAAAGCAATATAACTGCAAATCATTATCTCTGAACAAAAATGCACAGAAATTGAAAGCTCAATATGATTAATCAATCAAGAATGAAAAGTCCCAGCACAAAGCTAGACCCTGTAGGTGGTTCGAAAGATTTTAATTTATCCCTGTCTTCAAGGAGCTTGTAACCTAATGAGAAAATTTTATTATGAAACGACATCATGTAGTCCTGATTTGAAAAGCACAACTGGAGTTCAGAAAATGGTGAGCAGTGCATCCCAAAACAGTCCAGGAATGAGTGGTCAACCCACCAGCATCAAAAACCCCTGAGCGGTAAAGGACTGCTGTCCAGGACGTGAAGTTTTCCACCCCCAGCTGGGGGCTTCCAACAGCATCCTTGAGACCCTGCCTCCACTCCAGCACCTCCAGACAGAGAGAGTTCACTGTCGCAACAGGCAGCCCATTCCACTCCTGGATCCCTTACTGGGCTTTTTTTTTTTGGTGAGGAAGATTGTCGCTGAGCTAACATCTGTGCCCATCTTCCTCCATTCTGTATGTGGGACGCCTCCACAGCATGGCTTGATGAGTGGTGTGTAGGTCCACACCCGGGATCCAGGCCTGCAAACCCTGGGCCCCTGAAGCAGAGTGGGTGAACTTAACCACTAAGCCACCAGGCCAGCCCCCACACTGAGCTCTTTTTTAATTTTACTTTTTTCTTTTACAGCAAGTCCCCGTTGCGGCACACTTGACACAGTGCACTCAGAACTGTGAAACACCATACCCTTTTACCAACGCCTTCACTGCTCAGTAGTCACCTTCAGACAGCTTCTCTAGGTCAGCGAAGAAGGAAGTGACTGAGAAGACCTCTGTCTTTGAGAAAACCCAGTCAACATATGACATTTCTCCACTCGGACCAAAGTGAAAAAAGACCGTGTCCCCTCTCCTCTCCACACAAAACACTCTGACTACTGAGGCTCCCTCGAGGGGTCCTAAAAAGTTAGTACATATTGGGACAAGAAGAGAAGTACACCCCAAGAAGAGATGACAAGAGGGTCAGATTTTAAAACTCTTGCTCCCAATGCCTCCTAGGTAATGTTTTTACTGAGAACTTCAAATATTAACGGAATAATTACTTTGAATGACTCTATTCCCCCCCCCCCGAAAAACCCTCATCAGGTAAGTTCAAACTCTCAATACTTTTAAAAACAGATTGGGGTCACCCTTAACTCCAAAAAGAGCCAAATGCACTAATTGAGGCCCTTGGAAGAGTCAAAGCATGTCTGCCCTCCACGTAAACTTTTGCAAAAGGCAACCGTGAAAAAAGCAATCAGCCCCGACTGTGTCATTAACTCAAGTCTGAGCGAGGCAACAAATATTTACTCTACACTGTCTACGGGGCCCAAGGACACTGGAGTAAACAAGTCACCTCTCTGCGCACGCCACCCGGGAGGGCCTGTCAGTCCACTCCCGCAGGATCCACAGTGCCCAGCAAGTGCCTGGCACATTACAGACTCAATTTGTTGAAAAAGTGAAGAAATATAAAGAAAGATATGGTTTGGCTAATTGCACTGAGCATGATTTAACTCCCAGATCTTTATCTTCGGTCCTGATTTTTTCACCCTACTTTCAGATTCATCAAATTTCCAACTGCCTGCTGTACCCTTCCTCAAACTCAGTATGTTTCCCACCAAAAAAAAGGTGTCTTTTCACTGTTTTCTCTCTTAGTAACACCACTGACTTCTCAAATCAAATTCTTAGCTTTATCAATTTTACCTCCTATAATATTTCTCAAATCTGTCCCTGGTCTTTTCCAATCCTACTGCTAATAGCCTTAGCTCAGGCTGCCAAAATCTCTTTAAGACTATTGCAGCAGCTTGCTGAAGGTTCTCCCTGCTCCAGTTTACGCTATCCATATCCTCATCATCCACAAGATGAAATGGGGTTTAGTACAACATACAAGTTCCTCCACACCTGGCTCCTGCCCATCTCTCCAGCCTTACTTCCGATCACCATCAACCTCCCACTTGACGTCCCCATAACACCTAACTGCTCACCCTGCCCTGTACATCCACTCTATTTCCTGCCTCCGTCCTTTGCTCAGAGCTCCCTCCTTGTCCAACCATTCCTCGTCAGACCACCCCACTGCCCCTTGGTCTGCATAACTTTGTCACCTAACAGAACAGCTCACCACTCTTCTCAAGATGCCTTCCCTCGAGTCCACCTCCACTCAGCATCTCAGAAGGATCAAGGGCATGAGCCTTGAAGTCAGACTGCCTGGGGTTAACTCTGGGCTCCTCCACTCACTCACTGCGACCTGGGGAATATTACCAAATACCTCTGTACCTCAGTTTCCCCAGCTGTCAAATTGAGGGTGTTTTTGAAAGTTTATTTTTATTTAAGAACCACCACTTACTATTCACTGTTCTAAATGATTTATGACCTTCAGAACAATCCTATGTGGGTCTAGCATTGCCCACATTTTTACAGATAGGGAAACTGAGCACAGAGAGTTGGAGTAACTTGCCCAAGATCAAACAGCTAGTAAGTGGTGGATTCAAGATTCCACCTCAGGCAGTCTGGCTCCCGAGCTCTTGCTATTCACCTCTATGCTAACAACAGTATCTATTTTACAAGGTTACTCCAGAGAGGGAGTTAATGTATGCAAAGTACTCAGAACAGGGCTTCCTACACTGTAAACACTATTTAAGTGTTTGCTATTATGACTCTGTTCCTTCACTGCATGTGCACAGTATTAATTTTCAAATCTATTTCTGAGCTCCCTCCATTATTTCCTGTCTTTGTATCCTCAAATCCTGGCTTTGCTACATGTTTGCTGAGCTAGGGGAAATTCATTAAAATCTGTCCCCTTAAGCTCCTCAATTCATACTCTCATTTTCTCTTCTCTTAGACCCAGTAATATTGGGTCGTTAGGCAAATAAAAAGACTGAAATAAAATTCTGCTACACAGCCGAGGAAACCAGTCTTCAGCTGTCCAAGGCATTTCATGGGCTGAGGAGAGAGAGTTCTCCTGAGTCGATTCCTCATCTTTGTTCCAACCCTGAGGGACACGTGATTAGTTAATAGGCGTCTACCCACTATTTCTTTAGTTCATCTTCAAGACGTTTTTTTTCAGATTACAAAAGTTATGACATTTTCAATGTAAAGTTTTATGAAACACACCATATTATTGTTTTAGCCTGCTTTTTTATCCATGTGATTAAATACTAGTCCACGTGATTTTTAATGGCTGCCAAGTATTCTACCATATACACAATCTATTTTAAAATTCCCTACTCTGCAATTGTTACTTCCAATTTTTGCTAATATAAAAAGTACTACACGAACATCTATCTATATGCCTTTACATATCTGCTTATTTCCTTAGTCAACTATAAAGTTGAATGACTGTGTAGAAAGTTATACAGATAGTTTTCAATATATTCCGCTAACCCTTTTATAAAAACTTTTATAGTCCCACAGCTGTTTATTTACTAGAAAAATACAAATGAAAAATAGCATCATGATGTTAACATGCATCTCTTCAGTGCGTTTGACCTTTAAAACTATAGATTTATAGGTTATTTGGGTTGTCTACGTGTAAGTGTAAAATTCCCTGTTCATATCATTTTTCTCATTCTGAGTGTCTTTTTCTTAGATTTATATGTTGAGCTATTTCAAGTATTTCAATGGTTAACCAAAATGCCAAATTTCTTTGCATTTATTAAGTACAGTATGGTAGGACTTGGTTATCACAGTTAAATTAAAAGCTGCCAATTGATAAGTTATTAATAATTGATTAGTAAAGTTCAGCAATAGTAGTTTGGCAGAGTAATTAAGACCACAACCATTGGATTCAGAAGATCTGGGTTCAGATCCACTTTGGGCAGTTTACTAACTCTTTAAACTTCAGTCTTTCACCTATAAAATGCTGATGATACCTACATCTTCAGACTGTTGTGAGGACTAAATAAGATATTGCATGTTAACAGTTAACACACTGCCTGGTACACAAGTGCTCAATAAATAACAGTTGTTAATATTTCAAAACAAGTTGATAAAGAAATGAGATTAGTTTTTGATACAGCTATTAGAAGAGTATTTTCTACCTCTTCTTTTACCCAAATAAACCGTAGCCCAGATGAGAAATACCTTTAGGGATCAATAGTGCAGACTAGATAATAGGACAACAGGGAGCCAAAGAAGTGGGGTGAAGGGGGAGAAAAAAATAGACTGATTCTATCCTACCGAAGAAAAAGAAAAGAATTGAGCAGAAGCTTCTGATTGCATTTTAGTTCTCTTAAGTCATTCACCTATATGAAACATAATAATTTTGAAAAATACCTTCCCAATGAAAAGAGGAAGAATACTATACAAATTCACTTAAAATTTTACTTGAATATATCCAAGCCTCTTAGAAATACCCCAGGAAAAAGAAAAACAATTCTGAATAAATAGAAGGCTAATACACAAATAACTACAAATCTAAGATAACTGAGATTTGGTAAATTTTGTATTATTTGTTTGATGAAGAAAAAACAGGTAAAAACACAGTAATTATATAAAGCAGGACACAAGCGTATATAAACCCTTTTCATCTCCTATGTCAATAAGAATATGCCATTCTAACTCATCTTTATAGTGAGCCCGAGGGGCTGCAAAAAATCCTTCAAGTGACCTCTGAATTAAAGACAGGATGAATCAGAGATATACTGCATATAGGCTCAATTAATTAGAAGTCAGTTAAGCAATAAGACCCTTTTCTAGTGATTTTCAATAAATACCAATTTGCTTCAATTTTAAAAGAAACAAAAAAACACTCTATAACGACACGGATTTCATTTTGTTCACTTCGGCATTTCCAGCACCTATAATGATGCTTGGTATACAGTAGGTACTCAATAAATACTTGTTGAATGAACAGTAAGACTATTTAAGATTTATGTTTTATATGCTAATTATTTTAATCAACTTCATTTTAGAAGCAATATCTACATAGCCAGCTTCTGCTTTCTGTGCTAACTTGGTTACTTCTTGCCTTAAGAAAGTCACTTAAAATTCTTGGAGCTCTTTTCTTCAGTATGTGAATTAGAAACACTAACACTTGCCCTCCTGTCTCACATGATCTTTTGTAAGGCTCAGTTAAGATAATGGAAGGGAAAATATTTTGAGAACTATGAAACACCATAGAAGCGTCAATTTTATGTTTACTGTTTCAGGTTCTTTGCAGAATAAATTAGGACATAAATTTATTAATTAAATTCAAATTTCTTCACATTAACCCAGTTGAGTCGCTTAAGAATTAAAAACCCTTTACGCTTTCTTTAAATGTATTCAGTATTCACCCATCATTTGACTAATCTCTTCATAACTAAAGCTTTGCAATATCTATATTTTATTGACGTATGCTAAAATGTTACTACGAATTAACACACATAGGCTAGAATCAGGATTTAACCCTCACTCTGGTAATATTATTAATGTGGTAGAGAGAAAAGAACAGGACTTGACATCAAAAGGTTTAGATTTCAATTTTAGCTAAATCATCTTCTGGCTGTAGCACAACTCTTACATTTTTTAAATATTTTAATTAATATTTACTCTGTCAGGCACCATTCAAAAGCACTTGACATGTTTTGACTCAATTCTCTCAACAGCCCTAGGCGGCTGTTATTATTGGTATCTCTCTATGAAGTGGATACTATTCTCACTTTTCAGATAAGGAAACCAAAACAGGGAGGTGAGACCACAGGCCCAAGGTCAGAAAGTAAGTGGAGGGCTGCACCGGGATCCAAACGCAGGTAGCCCGCTCCCAGCATGCACAGCTTTAACCACTAGGCCACACTGCATCACCATCTCCAGGGGCCTCAATTTCCTTCTGTGGATAAGAGTAAGCCACAGGATTCTTTGTGAAGATCAAATGATATAAAGAATTTTAAAACACTTGGTAATAGTCAAGGACTACATAATTAATATTAAAGACAAAAATTTCCTTCTCTAAGTGTTTTAAATAAAATGTTCTTCCCCTTCTGACCTTTATTTTTTTTAAACCAGTTCCAACTATAAATCATACTCTTCTGTTGTTTTCTCTTGGGGGAGAGGGGTGTACACGGAGAGGAGGCAAGCGTAGAAATTCATTAAAAATAAAAGGAAGACAGCATAGCAAAATAGGATCATTTTAATAGTCCCTTAAGTATAAAGATTCAATACAGAAAAGACTGTTATATAATACCCTTGAACACTAAAAAGACAGAAAGTTATGAAACATCTGAGAGTTAATACCAAAAGATCAATGGATTAAATGTTACCTAAATATATTTCAATTCAACAGAAACTTATGTAATCTCAATGGGAAACTTCTGATTTTGGCAAAGGTTCTCAAGCTTTCCTTTCTTGTTGACAGGGATAAATTTGGATATGTGTGGGCTAACTGTAGACTAGATTTTTTTTTTTCTAATTAACAGTATTTACTTGTTTCATTATAAGAATTATATGAAGAAATTATAGTGAAAGTCTTTTTTTCACTGTCAACAATAATGAATCATTAATAACTACAACTGTACATCTATATAAATACATTTCAAATGCCTATCTAGCTATCTAGCTGACTCTCGAAAAGTTCAAGCTTAACTGTTCAAATAGATTTATGACTCTACCAGTTAACTTTTTAATTTATGCCCATAAACTGTTCAATACATAATATTTGCACTTTACCAACTATAACTTGTTAGCTCTAAGATCTTTTTCCTCCTATTTTGCACTACTAATTCAAACGATGAAAAAAGTTATCCCTGTTAGTACCACTCAGACACATTTTCGAATATGCGAATTAATGATTTTCGAAAGATGTAAAAATGAGGGGAAAGTAGGCCAATGATGTGCAAGTCAGGAAACTTGGGTTCTAGTCCCGCAAAAGTAGGATTAAGTAGCCGAATGGGCAAAATTCCCATGTGCTTTCTATGCAACCTGAAAAAGGGAGAGAAAGTAGATCTTTCAGAGTCTTTTTTTGTTAAAAATAAAATCCTCAATCCAAGGCCCAGAATCTTCCTTAATTAAAAGATTATTGGTCATAGAACATTAAGCTACACCTTAATTAGTAAGTGTGCTCACTGATCTTCCATGGATTAGGGCCTGAATTCTTAAGAAGCCCCTAATTTAAGAGGTCAAATCACTAAATTAGCAGCAGTTAACACTGAAAACTGCCCTCCTTAAATTTCATTCTTTATTCTACATTAGCGACAAAATAACTCCCTTGGAAATTCACGTTAAACATTTTCATTGGACGAGCTACAAAGGCAAGATGAACGCTGGTCCAACATTCAGGAGAACTGGAGGATCCAGTGTCGCCTCTACAACCAGCCGGCTGTGTGACAGTGGACGAGTCATTTCATTGCCCGAGCTTCTTCTTCTTCATTTCGAAAATGAGGACCGCGGCCTAGATGGTCTGTACTTCCCCCACTCCTACCCTATTCACCCAGGGAGGCAGAGTTACCTGTATCAGAATTTTGTATTTCAAATAGTTCTCTTTTGTTTGGGGTCTATCATTCTACTTTATAACCACCTACTCCCCATAAAGATACTGAAAGAATATGAAAATATGCCAGGTTTGTGATTTGAAAGCTAAAGGCATTAAATAACCCAATATACTGTCACTAGTTCAAAATGACTAAGCACTTACGGGAAAAGATCCACAAGAAGATACTTTCAGTAACATAGTTTATAAATTTACCTCATACCTAACATCAGTTTATATTTTAGATGTTTATTTTCTTAGGGATTATCCCCTGAGTATTATTTCACGCCAATATAGACACTAATCTTGAAATACGCTTACTGAACGCAAGGCTTAACAGTGCCACTATTGACATTTTATAATTGTGTGGGAGGCTGTTCTGTGCATTGTAGGGTGTTCAGCAGCATCCCTGGTCTCTGCCCACTAGATGTACCAGCACCACCACTTCCACAAGGTGGGGCAACCAAAAAGGTCTCCAGATAACGTCTCCTAGGGGGTAAAATCCCCCGGTAGAGAACCACCGATTTCAAGAACAACTCTTCATTTCACGTAGATAAATCTGGCAACGTCCCCTGCCACAGGCTAAAACCACCTTAAGAAAAGTGCTAACCTAAATTAGGAGGCCGAAGCTGCTTCTTGGAAGCAAAGAAATAGACAAAAGATCTACAAGGCCTTTCCCCACAGCCGGATCAAGGGTGGAAAGGCAAACAGAAGCAGGGCAAAGAAGTCAATTAGACACCACCTCTTTATCTTTACCATGAACTAGGTGTGTTCGAAAGTAAGCACACACGAGTTTATGAAATCAGCATGATTCGAAACAGGCAGCTTGAAACTATCAAGAGGAACCGATTCTGCAGGCATTTTCAGGTAGGAGGCGAACACCCTGGGCAGCTCCGACACCCGCCCGAAGGCCAGCGGCCGGAGGGGCCTCCCGGTGCTGGGTGCGGGCGCCGAGCTCCCGCCACGCCCACCGGACGTCACCCGTTACACAACGCCTCCCCCCCAGCTTATGCAATTCTGCCCTCCCGCGGCTTCCAATTGCCCCGATGACTTTTCTGGGAGACGAAGGTAAACGTTGCACGCCTCGCCCCGGCTGGGGATCCTCTCCCCGCCCCGGCTGTCGTTTCCCCGCGGTGGACCCGGCCCGGCCCGGCCCGATCGGTTAATTACCGGAAAGCGCGCGGCAGGAAGCGGGTGGCCGCCGGGGCTCGCCCCACTCCCACCCATCCCGCGCTCGGCCGCCTCGCCCCGGCCACCCGCTCCGCTCCGACGCGCCCGCCCGCCCGCCAGGCCGCGGCCGAGGGAACCCCGCGCCCGGGCGCCCCTCCCGGCGCCGCGTCACAGTCGGCTCCGAGGGCGATCCCCATTGTGACCAAAGCACCCGGGGCGCCGCCCCCTCCCACACCCTCGAGGACCCGGAGCCCCGACACCCGGGGGACGGAGAAGCCTCCCCGGGGCGCAGACCAGCAGCCCGTCGGGGAAGGAGGGTGGGGTCGGCGGGCCGCGCCGCATCCCCGCGCGGTCACCTGCTCGCAGCGCCTCGCAGGCGGCGGCCAGGGCCTCCCGGTAGCGCCCCTGGCACAGCAGCTCCCCGAGCCGGCCGGCCGCCCGCGCTCGCTCCCGCTGGCCCGGGAACCACTTCTCGGCCAGGTGGTTGAGGACGACGCTGGTCCTGAAGCCTGAGGCGGCGATGGCGGCGGCCAGAGGCGGCGGCCGCGGGCTGGTCCCCGCAGCATCCGTGGCCGCGGCGGGGGCGGGCGGCAGCCAGTCCCGGCAGAGGCGGCAGCGGGCGCGGAGCTCTCTCCGCAGGCAGCGGCGGCAGTAGCTGTGGCCACAGGGCACGGTCACCGGCTCGCTCAGGAAGCCCCGGCAGCCCAAGCAGCTGAGCAGCCCGCCGGCGCCGGGCTCGGCGCCCGCCGCCGGGGTCGCGCTCCAGCCCAGCCCGTGGCGGAGCCGGTAGTTGAGCACCAGGCAGTCCACCAGGGTGCCGAGGCACTCGGGCCTGGCCGGGGCCCCGCGGCGCAGCGCCGCCGCGTACGCCTCCAGCGCGCCCTTCAGGTGGCCGCCCAGCGCCAGCAGCTCGCCGCGGCGGAGCAGCAGCTCCCAGCGCTCCGACTCCGCGGCCGCGCGCTCCAGCCCGTCGCCGCCGCCGCCCACCTCCCAGAACCGGCCCCGGCCCCGCGGCCTGGGGGCCACCTCCCGGCTCCCTCCCGAGGAGCCCCTCGCCACCGCCGGAGAAGACATGGCCCACGGAGGGCTGCTCCGCCGCCGCCGCCCGCCGCCACGGTCCCGGAGGCTCCGGGGCGCGCGGCTCCGCACGCGGCCCGCGAGCAGGGGGGCGTGGCGCGCGGACACGGCGGGGCGGCGCGCGCCCGGGAAGCCCCGGGGGCGGGGCCTGGGGCGCGGGGCGGGGCCGGGCTCGGCTACAGCGCCCGGGACTCCCCCGCGCCGCCGGCGGCCGGGTCCCCGAGGAGCCGACCGCCTGGCCCCGCCCCTGCCGAAGCCCCTCCCGGCGGGGGACGCGAGGTCAGATGATCCGCCAGCCGGGATCTCATTGGCTTCTCCGGAGAGAAGGGCCTGGCTTGTAACTGAACAAAGCCTGAAGGAGCGCGGGCCTCCATCCCCGTCCCTTCTCCTCCAGACGTCCCCCAGCTGCCATGGCTTTTCCCCTAATGCCTGCATTGTGGGGGGCTCGTCTGTCGGGCGGGCGGCCGGCCTCGCTAGACTGAGGCCCAAATCGCAACCCTCCCTTGACATACCCGCCACCTGAGTGGGGACCCGCCCGCTCTTCCTGGCCTATGGCAGCCTCCCCGTGGAGTGTGTCGGTTGTCAGGTGCACGTCTGCATTGTCATTAATTCATGCCCAAGTTACAGATGCACGTGTAGAGGCAAAGGGCCGAGGAATGCACAAAGTCAGTCTGATGACTCCTCAAGTCTAGAGTCGCCAACTTGAGAAACAAAATAACCCCACCTTGGTTCCTGAGGCGACTCCCTCCAGAGGGCAAAACAGTTTCCCTGGTGCCAAGTTTCTGCTGCCTTTCCAGTTTAAAACTCACCCTCCACGTGGAGGGAGGAAGCCCACAGGCTCCCAAGGTGTCAGCTGTACTCTCCACATCTCATTCCCTGCCCCATAGCTGGCTAAGGCCTATGTTTGGCATTTTTAATGAGAAAACACCAGAAGGAACGCTTTTCACCTGGCGGACACCGTATCCCTGCACCCCACTTAGGGTCTGCGGTTTTGCTCACAGACGAAAAAGAAAATGATCTGGTTTTTGTATAATGGGGTTATATTTCCTTTAAACTTGGTGTTAGCGAGTTTAAAGCTCTCAGTTGAAAATATAGATTTGATTAGAGTGTACTAGATTGTTAATGCTGGAAGATAGAACTTTGAGTTCTTTTTCAAATGATGAGAAACAACGGCCCAGAGAGGGAAAGTGATTTGCCCCAAATCACACAGCTAATATTATACAGAGGTTTTAAGATCACCTAACTCTCCTTCACCTATTATTAGATCTTAGACAAAAATATTTTACATGAGATTTTCAAAATAAAGTTGCTAAATGGAAGGTTAACTGGAGTGTGCTATGTCTGAAATTGGCTAACATGTAATTACCATCCTTCTTTATACAGAACAGGCAGTTAGGCCCAAAACTGCTTTGAGTAACATGTGTTTTTTCTACACAATGAGCAAGTCATGCAACTTCAGAGAAGAGTAGATATATTGCCCCAAAGGGAGCAACGAAAAAGCTAACGAGGAAAAGCTGAGGCAAACAACGTGCAGAGGCAAACAAGTTCATTTATCAGGTACATTGCACCTGAAGCAAATTGCAGCTAAGACCCAAGGAGCAACTCCTAATCACTTGGGGTGGGGAATACTGGAATTAATTCCTGAGCATAACCTTGAATCTAATCCTAACCCCCTAAATTACTACCTTCCCTCAATACACAAAAGAATGACTTTAGTCAGATGCCAACATACTTATTTGAGACTTGAAACCATAAATGGCAAAACAAAAATCCATATACACGTGGACATTTGCATTTGTGATGCACTCCTGTCCTCTCCTTCATAGCAGCTTGCAAAATGTACAACAGTAAATCCTGAACAGGTGTGTTCATGATTACACAAGAAGTATAATAAATTAATAAATATGCTTATATTTCTTATCAAATATAGTTCAAAGCAGGTTTTATTATGGAATTTCCCACAAAAGTAACATGTATGTTCAGAAAATAATGTGAAGGATCATTTGTCCTTTGGAGTTTCTTTCCCTATTAGATGTGACAAATAACCACATCTGATTCTGGTGTGAAATAAAATGGTACAATTATGATAATGTGAGAGGAGAAAAATGGGACTGTAGGAGGAATCTTGCCGTGTTCTCTTTGGCATTTGTGAATGGTTATAATTCATGTTTGCTGGTTTATACATTTACATAACTGGTTCTCATTTATGTAACTTATTTATGTAAGAGGCTGTCCTGCCTCTGTATCCTTTGTGTACTGCACAGTTTCCCTCTGAATCAGGAAGTCAGGGGCAGAACCACCACCGACTCTACGACAGGTCACCCTGCCGTCATTGTGTGCCCCCCAAAGAGGATCTGCACTTGGATGCGACTGCTTTTTAAATTCAGAGGAGAGAAAAATTAGTATCTCTCTTCATTCATTTTCTAAAATCCGGACTTTGGTCTCTGACTCACCCAGCAGGCTGCCAGGAAGAAGAGAGAATCCTGCGACCCAGCCTCCCGCCAGGAGGAGCACAATGGGGTGAATCTCTCCTCTTTTCCTTCCAGCATTTCTTGCTTGTGTCTTTGCTAACCAAGTAGTAAAATCGTGAGATTTGTATTTCATTTCAGTTTTTCAGTGTTGTCTTCTAAAATAGATCAGTTATGTAAGAGAGTAAGAAGAAAAGCATATCTGTTTCCTAATTTGGAAAATGCTTATCACTATCCTTCTCTGCCACACGAGTAGGAGACTTTTCCCGATATAGTTAGGTAAACTCCTATTTAAGAATCACGTAACAGAGTGCTTTTCTTGTACACGAGTCAGCTGAAGATGTGTATTTGAACCTCCCTTTTTTTTTTTTTTTGCCGTGGGTGAGTTTACCATTTGTTTCTTCACATTCTTACCATTAAAAAAGAAAGACTGAATTTAATCTTTCAAGAGCCAAGCACAATTATGTCCTCTTCCTAATTCATGGCAGTTGGTAACATTCTAGTCAATGCATTGAAACAGTAAACTCTAAAGTGTAACATAATCAGTGCATGACCAATAGCATGTCTATACACAATGCAGGGGAGGAAGGGAATTTAGAGACCACCTTCCATAGCCCTCATTGTATATACATTATGTGAGAACACTGAGAGCTGAGGAGCTGCTGGTTTAACAGAAGTCATCCTGGAGAGGGAATCCAGAGACCGGTGTTGACTGTATTTATGCCTCTATACCTGCGAGCAAGTCACCTGGCCTCCCTGAGCCTCATTTACCATCTGAAAAATGAGGGAACTGGAACTCTCTCTCGGGTGCCTTCTGCCTCTGGAGCCAAGCCCTGGGGGTTTGTTTGAACACAATGAGAGGAGGCAGAGAGTCTCCCAGCTTCAGGAATACAGCAATGTGACACCTGATGAAAATGTAATAGCAGAAGGTGAAGGCCAAGAAGAGAAGAGGAGGGTATCAGGAAGCACGTTTTGTTGGGGCACACTCAGCCCTGTCCAGAGTCGGGGGAACCAATCTCGGGGGCATGAACATTTGCAGTCACTGGACAGGGCTCCCCCACCACACACAGTCCTCCTCGCCCCTACTGTAAGTCTGTGAGAGGCTGGAAGAGAGCCTGTGGGGCGGCTTGGTTATGTAACTTGGGCATTTGTGGGGAAGTTTATATAAGATGCTAAAAATACAGTATATGATTGCGCTGATGGTGTTCTAGGTGAAACGCCCTAATGAGGACAACCTGAGTAGGTTAACTAGAGGCTATGCTAAGCAGATGTCTAAACCCAGTTGTAGGCAATGACTACTGACTAACCAAGTACAGTTTCCTACTCATTGTTCAAGTATTCCCTGGTATCCCATGGGGAGCAGTGTCCAAGTGCTCTAGGGGCACTACCCTTACCAAGGCACCATTCTTTATTTTTCTTTTCTAATACTCTGAAGAAGCTAGAAATATGTAACCCATATTCTCTTTTATTGGTAGGCAAATTGATAAAATGAATGCATTTCCCAGCATCAAGCTGTTAAAAAGAAACAGACATAGGAACAAATCTTATACATTATTTAACAAGTTCTAAGTATTAACTACGTATGAATTCTCCTGGTACTCTCCATCCTCCTTCCTTGTGCACCTCCCCCTCCTTAGCACTTATCATCATCTGACATATAATATACATATGTGTTATTTGTCTCCTCCCTCTAGAATGTAAGCTCCTCGAGAGCTGGTATTTCTGCCCATTTTGTTCACTGATGTGTCTCCAGCACCCAGGGCACTGAGAAGACACTAGATAAACATTGTTGAATGAGCCACACACAAATTAATATCACCTAATACTCTTCATTCTTGTGAGTGACAAAAATACATTTACCGTTAACACACCAGGACAATTTAGTTTTTTCATTTCTCCTCTCGTTCTCTCATTATTCTTATCCAGTCTGTCAGAAAATCCTTTTGGTTCTGCCTTCAGAATATATCCAGAGTCTGACCCCTTCTCACTGTTCCCTCTCCTCCCCAGCCCCCACTGTCCCCACCATCACCCTGTCCCAAATCACCAGCACCTCTCCTCCTAAAATAACACCACAGGTTTTGGTATTCTTCAGGTAAGAGAAATAATTTTGCAAGTGGAAACAGATATAAAGAAAGTTATGTTTAGCAAAAAAATATATATATATGTATATATAAATCAAGAAAGAAATATAATAATCTAACAAAATAAAGCTTTAGTAATTTGAAAATTATAAAGCAGTAATAATTTGGATAGAATCTAACATTATTATGACTATTATTAATCTAACATTATTATGACTGTTATTATTTAGAAATGCTTGCTAAACTCCTGGGACTATCAGAAAGTCTTTGAAGATTTGAAAAGATTTGGTGGGATGCCTATATGGGTCAAAAAATCTTGGAGTCATCCTTAACTCCTCTTTCTCACACACTTCACATCCTGTAGGCCAGAAAGTCATTTCGGTTCTACCCTCAGAAAATGTCCAGGGTCTGACCCCATCTCACTCCTCCCCTGCACCCTCCCTGGTCCAAGCTTCTGGCAGCATTTCTCGCCTGGGTTACTGCAACAGCCTTCTAACTGGCCCCTGCTTTTGTCATTACAGCCCTTTGTTCTGTTATCAGCACAGCAACTAGAGTAATCACCTTAGAACATAAACAGTATGCTCCTAGAAATGTAGCATTTACTTCTGGTTTTAACTCAGAAGAAAATCCAGAGTCCTGACCGTGACCCCGAAGTCAGTACTGATCTATCCCACCCTCCAGCCTTTCTGATCTCATCTCCTGCTGGTCTCCCAGTTGTTACTCCTCTCCAGGGCCTTTGTCCTTTCTGTCCTCCTGGCCTGGGAAGCTCTTCTGATAGACATCGTCAAGGCTGCCTTCCTCTCTTCCTTTAGACTTTTGTGCAAGTGGCCCCCTCTCTGTGATGACTTACCTGGTCTCCCTATCTCTCTTTCCTATTTTTTATCTTTAGCATTTATTCTTAATATACTGTATATTTTATTTATCTTATGTATTATTTGTCACCCCAAAAGAATACAAATTCCACAAAGGATACTTTATACAATTAAGTGCTTTATTCACTGTTGGATTTTCAGTGCCTAGAACACATAATAGGTCCTCAATAAAAATTGTTGAATGGGAGAATAAGAAAGGGGCTTTGGTCTTAATACACAGAAATATGTTTGCTCTGATGCTCCACTCCTGCTTGTGCAGCTATGGTCTCTTGTGCCATAACTGCAGGGAGAGTGAAGCCTATGGAATGAAGGATGTGGAATGGAAGCTCTAACATGGTTTCCTAAGACAGGATCTAACAAAATAATAGTTACATTTAAGAAAGATAAACAGAAGTTGTAATATCAGCTTACTTGAAAAGGAATCACTAGCCCTAGTGAACAATACCAAGTGAATTTACTCCCTTGGAAAGTTCACATATACACTGGCCATCTGGTTAACTCCCCATGCCTATCAAACATAGAGGAGCCCCTGCCACTGTCCCCCACCACGTGGTTTTGTTTCATTCCCAAGATTATACAACTTGGATGGGCTGTCACATGGGTTAGAGGATAAAGGCATAAATACAATTTGCTTGGCTCATTTTCAGCTCCTGTGTGACTTTTTTAGAATCTGAGTTATTAGATAAATTGTAAGGATTCAAGATTGCAGTTCATGAAATAATGAGTGATGTGGATAAAGTGAATATTTGTATAATTTCGTATGAAAGACTGGAGCAAGTTCCTTGGGTGAGGAGGGCATTTGAGCTGGTGAAGGAAATCAAGCATATTAAGTATGAAGACACCTGTGACTAGGTTAGGCCAGATGATCTGTGTCCCAAAGTGGTCCACAAGCTCAGTGCCAAAAAAGGAGAGATGATGATTTCAGATGATGTAAGAGTTCATAACCAAGAGATGAAAATGTGTAGATCAGAGAGTCAAGACAAAGACATAATGGTAGAATAAACAGCCAGGTTAGTGGCTGAGAAAGTTAACAGAAAAAAAAGGAGGAGGAAGATATGGGACACATCAGGTTGATATGCATTACTGATCATCTTTTGTGTGTGTGTGTGTGTGTGTGTGAGGAAGATTGGCCCTGAGCTAACATCTGTTGCCAATCTTCCTCTTTTTGCTGAGGAAGATTAGCCCCGCCCACCTTCCTCCATTTTGTATATGGGACGCTGCCGCAGCATGGCTTGATAAGCAGTGCGTATTTTCGCACTAGGGATGGGTACCCGGCGCCCAAATTCAACCACGACCCCATCGGGCTGGCCCCCAGATCATCTTTATTCAGTGTCCAGTACATGCTATACGCTAGGCTGGATTAGGGCCTTGGGCCAGAAAGAAGGATCTCTTTTCTAATTCTGAAGAAGTAAAGGGATATTCTTTCAAACTTAAGTAAAACAAATTAAGCAAACGAAGGACTCTTTCATCAGCATGGAACACTAATTATCACAAAAATTAACAATATATATTAAAGGGTTTTGAACAAGTTTAAGAATGATGGATACATTAAAATCTAAGGGAAGTAGACTCTACTGAACTTTTAGGTTAATCAAGAAAGACAATGACACTTCCCATGATCCATCCTTTGATATTTCTGTCAATAGGAGAACACTTGGCTAGATGGTCAAGGGCTCTAACCCAGTAGGATAGCTCCCATATTCTATGTCTCTGCTGGATTCATCCCATCAACTCCCTATGAACCAAATTGCAAACACATAATAACTTTGAAAAAATGCCTTGCAATCAGAAATGTCTTGACCAGAACTCTCAGTAGAACAGGAAGCATAGAAATGTGTTTCAGTACATGGGTAAATTCATGATGACCCTTCCCACTTCTAGCTGACTAGCTCACATGAACCCCCAGCATTCTGGCCACTAATTTAATCTGATTCTGACCCTGGTCTTTGTGAAAATTCAGGACCTGAGATCTCTGATTCTGACTCATTTTTTAGGTGACAATACTTCTAATCCAGTGTGGAGGGAACCAAAGCTTCGCACAAGCACATTTATTACTGGGGTAACTTTGCTACAAGTTGTCTTTGGTCTTAGAGGATTTATTAATCCAGGTAACATCATTGTCCCCTATTACATCAACTTAGGCCTAAAAGAATTAAGGCCTGTCCTACAGAACGTGCTTCTCCAGATTTAGATCAAACTTTTCTGAGCAGAAGGGGCATTTTAAGTAACTAAACAGTTCCATTCTTGTTTCCCCCAAATTTGATGTAGTTCTCTGGCTCCAAATATAACTAGATAGCTCAAATGCAGCCAGCTGAGTTTACTAAGCTTTCTTTCATCTATATCTGTTTACATAAACAACTTGCTTCAGAGAATGTTCTGGAATTGTTTATATGATAAGTCCAACTTGTTTTGTGTTTATCTGAAAAAAATAAAACCACTTATATGCGTAGGAAAAAATGTGCAACTATTCGAGATGGTGTGAACTGAAGGACACTCTGCTGCATGCAGTAATGCCAAAACCCGTCTTACCCAGTGGGTAGAGCACCTTGATTCTGTACATCCATGAGCAAAGTTTCTCCAACTCTACTTATGATGAGGGGATTGTAATAGATAATTGCTAAAGTCCCTTCCAGCTCAGAAAGGCTGCAATTTCTGAACAAACACAACCCTGCCTTTTGATAATTTTCCAGTGGAAAACCAAGCAGTTTGGGCCCACATGTGACATTTGAATAAAATGCCTTTTGTAATTTAAAAAACCCCCTCTGGGCACCGGCCGTTCCCGGTGGAGGCGGTGTCACGCATGCGCACCACGCTTCCCCTGGGGCCTTGGCACAGCAGCGGTGTTTGGGGGGCGGGGGCGGGTCCACGGTGTCCCTACCCTGAGGGCGCGGCTGTTGGGGGACGTGGACAAAGGGCAGTGTGACGGCGCTAGGTCACAGTGGGCACGAGAGGGCTAAAGGCGGCCCCGCGGATGGTTTAGGTGGCGGCCCGGAGGAAGGCGGGCGGTGGCGGCTCGGGCTGGGGGATGAAGGCGGCGGCGACGGCGGTGACGGGCGTGTCGCGTTGGGGAGGCCCTTCCCGAGCGCGCCGTCGCGTCTCCGTGCCCTCGGACGCGCGCAGTCCCGATCCAGGCCCGTCCCCAGCTGGCAGCCGCGGGCTGAATGGTGGGTCCTCAGCGCCCCCATCGCTTCCTGGCTGTCCCCGCGGGCCGCTCTGGAGCAGAAAGGGGGCCTGCGCGGGCCGCCGCCCAGCCGTCTGCCAGCCGCGCCTGGGGAGCGCGGGCGGCCTGCGAGGTGTGGAGGGAGGTGTGCAGGGCCACGATGACTGTCTTGATAGAAGATAGCCACGAGCGGGGAATCTGTTACCATTCCGAAGGCAGCGTGCCGTGAGCATATTTAATCCCCACGTGGGGAGACTGCAGCGACAACTGTGCAAGGGGTAGTGAGCTATATTCAAGGACGCATCTTTGAGGGCGACTTTGTCCAGATCAGCAAAAGAGGAGAAGTGATCGATGTACATCGTGCGCAAATGGTGACCTTGAGCCTCGTATCCACCAGCCCCAGCCTCGGAATACCTGGTACTATCCTGCTGGCCCAACCAGCCGCGTGCTGTGAGTAGCTTGCCCCGTGTGGCTGAGACACCAGGGAAGAGGCCACAGACCTGCAAAGACCGTGAAGCTAACCAGGCAGCTTCCCTTGAAGTTTGTAAAGATAGTCACCCGCAGTCATGAGAAACAACAGCCCTACCTGAAGCTTGCCACTGGCCACTCTTCTTACCTTCAGCTGTGTCCCCTTCAGATGCAAGAGCTCTTTTTGCTCACTGGGAAAAACCTGTTTCCCTGACAAAGGCCACCAATGGAGGCTTACAGCTGTACCCAGGCCACCCCAGCTGAGGACACAATGGACATACCTGTGTTTGAAGTGGAGCCTGGTGGCCATGAAGCTCTGTGGAGAAGGGGATCACAGTCGTGGCAGCATCAGGAGCCTTCCCATGGTCTCTCAGGTGTTTGGGGTCACCTCCTCTCCTTATGCTGAGGGGGAAGGAATCCAACATGCTTTGTGCGTGTACTGCATTCATGGAAGCACACTCTCTCTCCTAATCCCGACATCTACCATGCCTGATAAAAGTGCCGCAGTGGTAATGACAGGCATCACAGCAGCTGTGGACATGGAGCAACCAAGTCTGCAGACTTGACACATGAATAGAGCACCAGCAGGAGCAGCCTTCATGGATCCAGCAGGAAGTGGGACCAGCATGTCCATGGAAGGTGCATCTGATGTGTCCTCAGAGGTCTTCACCTAGTTGGAGCAAGTGCTTTCTTCAAGTGCACACTTCCAGCGTGTCAGCAGGAGCTGCTGGTCGCTCCCCAGAGGGCAGCATGTGCGTGGTGATTGCAGGAGCAGAGACAACCAGCAAGCCTGTTGTGAAAACAGTTAAAGGTCCCATAGCAGGACCCCTTGTCTCAGCCTTGCAGAGTGAAGGCTACACAGTGAACAGGGCAGAAGGCCTCTCAACCCAACCCAAGGCTGAAGCCCAGTGGGAGAGAAAAGAAAAGGACAGAGTTCCCACTAGAAGCCATTCCGAACACCGTAGGACTGGGGATCACCCTAAGATCATCCTTCTTCTCCTTAGCCTGCCACCACTAGGGGTGAAGAAAAGGAGAAAGCCCAGCAGTCCAGGAGCCTGAGGACACAACTCCTCAAATGCCAGCCTCAGCCCCACCATGAGAGAGTCTAGGTTATCTTAAAAACTGGCAGGAGCTGAACTGTGACGAGTTCAAGGTCTTCAAGCAGAAATGGCTCTTCGTGAACTTCAGAGTCTGCCTTTCCACACAGAGTGGAGAGATGGACATCAAATCCAAGACAGTGGAGGAGAGCAGCATGGAGAACACCATGCAGTCAGCAGCGTGTGGCAGGGGCTGGGGGTCGCTGGGACCATATCTGAGACCAAGGAGACAGTAATTCTGAAGCCCATCAAAAAGGATTTAGAGCATGGAGACCTAGGTGTTCCCAGCTTAGCTTGCCTTAGTTTTAAGTAAATAACTAAAAAGAGATGAATAAAATACATTCTAAGAATGAAAAAAAAAATCCATAAAGCACAATCCAAAGGAACATCTCTTTTCGTCATGAAATTCACATACGTGTGTTGGTGAGAAGAGTGTGGTAGGTGAAGGAAGAGTCAGAACACACCTGCCTTCACCCCCATAGGGGGACGGTGACTCAGTGGGCCTGTGCTGGGCAGAAGAGGAGACTTTTACCTTCTGTCTTACTCTCTTTAGGCTGCTATAACAAAAATATCATAAGCTGGATGACTTATAAACAACACACATTTATTCCTCACAGTTCTGGAAGCTGCAAAGTCTGAGATCATGGCGCCAGCAGATTCAGTGTGTGGTGAGAGCCTACTTCCTCGTTGACAGTCATCTTCTTACTGTAACCTTACATGGTGGAGGGGACAAGGGAGGTCTCTGGCCCTCTTTTATCAAGGGCGGTCATCCCATTCCTGAGGACTCCACCCTTATGACCTAATCGCCTCCCAAAGACCCCACCTCCTAATATCATCCCTTTGGGGGTTAGGATTTCAACATATGAATTTTAGGGGGACAAAAACATTCAATCTATAGCACCTTCCTTTTCTTCAAAATGCACATATTTCGTTATTTAGCCTAGTGGTTCTCAAACTGCAGTGGACTTAGGAATCATCTGAAGTGCTCTCTGAAATCCTGATTCTTGGCCTTAGACAGACTGAACCAGGATCTCTTAGGTGGGGTCATCTTGAGTGGTTCTGATGGAGATGATCCAAGATCTGCACTCAAAGAAGGCCTGGACATGGTCCAATTTAAGAATTGACCTCGAGAGCCAGCAAGTAGGCCCTGTAGGCTTTTCATGTAGATGTGCTCATTTTTTTGAACTATGTGCTGGTTCATGTTAATACCTACTATAGACATTCAGTTATTAAAAATGTTGAAATAAGAGCTTACTATGTGCCAGGCACTGTTTAAGGTGCTCTACCAGTTGAACCTTTTGATTTCTTGAAGATCTGCTTTTTATAATGCTGTACAAAATCTGCTTTATTTTTTTAACTGCTGTCTAGTATGCCATTGTAAGGGTGAGTGCTGTATAACCATTCCTTCAAGGGAGAGGGGATGGGATGGAGAAGTGAGACATTGGCCCTCCTTATTCTTATCCTTCTGATAATTACCTTTTCAAAGTATAGGGCATGCACTGACCTTCCAAGGCTTTACAATGTTGCCAAAAATATAAATATAAATAAATATGCCATGAAATAGGTAAGAAAAGAACTTTGTTTTTCAACAATGGGTTGGGAGTTGGGGAGGTTGTGAAGCAGTGGCTACATAATACAAAAGAAAATTACAAATCTTTTTGTTGTTTTGAGAGGGTATCTAATTTGGGAAACATAAACTTATCTTCCTCCCCTCATAACCAATGACTGGAGCTAGATTGAAGGAGTGGAATGGCATATATATATTTCAGGAAAGGAAATAAAATGCCTTTTTACCTTAAGATACTTAATAATTGCTTCTCTCTCACAATATTACTTTATCCCAGCCTTGTGTCATATGTAGGAAAAAATAGTCTTTTAGCAAATTATAGTCACCATTGGAAAATTCATTTGCTCTAGTTTTATACACCAAGACAATGGAAGTTTCACAATGTTGACATGTCTCAATGTAAGGCCTAAAATTAAGGCCCTGTATTATGTATGGCCATGACATCTGGTGACATTAGGAGGTCCTTGAATGTCCTAATGGCAATTTCTCCTCCCCATGAATAAGGTCCCTAGTTATGTAGCCCTCCTTATCAAGGAAACCAGAGGCAGTTCCCAGTTATCCCAGTATAGTAGGTTTCAGTTCCCTACCAGCCAGTGGCATTACTCAAACAAGCCAATCACATACTCCGGGGGAATCAGATGTCACCTCATTCTCTTGATACTACAACGTCTGCCTCCCACAGCCCCTGGTTGTTCACTCTGTTCCTGGGTGGCCCTGTGTGGCATGCAGCATCCCCCCGCCAGGCTGTGAGTGTGTGTGACCAATAACCTGCTGTGGATCTCATCTGTCCAGCATTGGGTGTCGTGTGCTCAGCCATCCCTGTAACCCTAGGGCAGGAATCCCTCCCTCACCAATGGGATGAATAGGAGATGATTAAAACATGTTTTATCCACCAACATAGGATCTTTGTTAAAATTAAGTAAACTTCTGTATGTTTAAATAAAATAAGCTTGTGTGTAATTTTAGAACACATTAGAAATCAAGTATTTTTTTTACCAATAACAAGACAGCCAGAAAAAGTGGTCTACTTGGATACTTTCTTTTTATCAAAGCGTGTCCTGTGATAGACTAGCGGTAAGAACATAAATGGTTGGCCAGCTGCACAGTGTCTACATCATGGCCAAAGTGAGCCCAGAAATTAGTCAATACTGGGTGAAGGAAGTCATCATTTCTCAGGAAACAAACTAGACAAATACAAGGTAAAAGGCTTCCCACAAACTTATTTATGTGTGGGTCAGGAGTATGTTAACGACTATTGTTCACTTGACCAAAAACAAGAGCTCAGCCCCTAAGGGTCCTGCAGCACAGCAGACAGTGGGGCTCCACAAGAGAGGTGTGAGTGGGAAGGAAGGGCAGAGAGGGGAGGTCTTAGCATCACTGAGTCAGTGTTCTGACCCAACTGCACGTGCCAAACAGGGGCACAGGGACCCTTCACGATTTCTACCCAGGGATGACTTCCACCCCCTCATGTCAGGTGGCATGGGGATGAGAGCCCAGGCAGGCTGCGTAAAGATGCCCTGGAGGGTGAGGCCAGCAAGCACCAGGGAAGAAGCCTTTGACCTACGGAAGGCAGCAGTGTGGTTGGGTGTTTGTGGCAGTACCTTCGGAGTGCTCCCCTGAACTGGACCGTCAGGCCTTGTTTGCACATCATCCAATGCAACTCGGTGTTCTATTCTCAAAGTAGCTTCCATTTATTAGCTACTATGTGCCACTCACTGGTACCTTATCTCCTTAAATCCACTTAATTTCTTGAGGCAGGTACTATTATCCACATTTTATCAATGAGGAAACTGCATTAAGTAACTTCTTCAAAGTTGCACAGCTAATAAGAGGTGGGGCCTAAATTCAAACCCAGAGCCAAGGTTCTTAATAGCCACCAGGATGTGTCCGGGCACTTTAGGGGAGAAGGAACCAGAGAAGGGGCAACTTAGGACAATCAACTCCAACTGCAATGCTAATAAAGACAGAGGTCATGGCTTGCATACAAACATAGACAATTTTGCTTTAGAGAAAAAAAATCAACCAGGTGTCCCTTAAGCATGTACCACGCTTAAGGGGATGGATCCATGTCATAAGAAGTGACAATCTAGGAGCCAGCCCGGTGGTGTAGCAGTTAAGTCTGCGCACTCTGCTTCGGAGGCCCAGGGTTTGTGAGTTTGGATCCCGGGCATGGACCAATGCACTGCTTACCAAGCGATTCTGTGGCGGTGTCCCATTTAAAGTAGAGGAAGATGAGCACAGATGTTAGCCCAGAGCCAATCTTCCTCAGCAAAAAGAGTAGTATTGGCAAAGGATGTTAGCTCAGGGCTAGTCTTCCTCACACCCCAAAAAAGTGATAATCCAGTTAAAGAAGATGAAATAAATGCATATCCACACTGTGTATGTTGGTGCCAGTTTCCAAATAGCTTGCAACTTATTGTACAAAGTTGTTGAAGTAGTATTTTGTGTTGTATATAGAGCACGATCCAAGACACCCAAGGCTCTGAAGGGCATTGATGAGCAGCCAGGACTGCACTGGTTGTGCATTTATTTCTCCTTTCCTTACATAAGCGTGTTTATACAATATCAACACCCGGAGCAGTAGTCAATGATGTTATGGTACCCGATGGGAACGGAGCAGTCCCGCAGAGCTCAGCACTGTGGGACAGCACTGCCTTCTGGTGGTCCCTAGTAAAAAGAAACTGCTCACCCTGAGAACACGCCCCCTGGAGATGCGTAGTCAGTTCCTTTACTTTTCCAGCTTCTTTTGGGTTGATTGTAGCCTGTCTTTGATTTCCATTTATTAGTTGATTTGATTTAAGGAAATATGTTGTAAACGCCTTCAAAGCTTAAAAAACTGACCTGGCTAAATACCTGGTCACCTTAATAAAGTTCTCTTATAAGAATTCATTGTTATGAGGTTTTAGACATAATGATTTATAACAGTATTTACAGACCTTAATGTTGAGTCTGAAGGATTCACTTGTAAATTATGTAGACTTGAGTTACATTCATGCTAATGTGTTAGTTCAGAAAAGTGTTTATACTGGCGTTAAATCACTGTGTCTTAGAGATGCTGTCTTCCATTAACCTGCCCATGGTTAGGCCAGGTCACTTTAGTCTCCCTCACCACCTCAGTGTTTATTTTAATTGGTATTTATGTATTCTGTAAATATATAATTATCTGTACATATCTGTTGTACAGAGTCTAATCTGCTTTGACTCCTTTTTATTACATTGAAAGATTTTTTTTAGGATGGATTTATGTCTTCTTCCTCTCCAAGCCTCAAAACTCCTAGCAGAATACTTTGACCATTGTGAGCACATACACACACACACATACACACACACACACACACACACACACACAAAATAGGGTTTTGTCTGACAGTAAGAGTTTCAAGTCAATTAACAATCTTGTAGCTTTGGAAGTATCTCATAAGAATCAAAAGACTCCTCCCAGATACAAGTCACCTCTTGGGTAGTTTCTTGTCTTAGAGTAAAACACTTCAATTACTTGTTTATGGGATCAAATAGCTGTGCACTCCCCTGAGAGCCCATGTTAGAAGGAAATTCAACATCTAAATGAGCATTCATTTGTAAAAGATCTTACTGTATCTAGAGGCTAAAGACAGTTTAAATGTACATCCTATTTCTAGGTTATTTACCCACTAATTTACTTACTTTCTTATTCTTTTTTTTTTCAGCCTTTTCACTCAGATCTGTCAGTAACACTTCATTTTCCCAGCCCACGTCTACAAGTGTTTCTAGAGCTCTTGTGTGTCCATCAGCTACCTTACAGGTGTTTCTTATTTAAGAAAATCAGATATATTAAAGTCTGAACTTCTTTAATGGTTAAATTGAGAGGGACATTATTTTAGGTTACAAAGGATTCTTCACTTTACAAACGGAACCAGGGACCTCTCATCTCTTCTTTCTAGAAATATTATTGAGCACATTTGCAAGATGAAAAGAGTTCTGTGGATGGATGATGGTGATGGTGATGATGGTGTGTGATACAACAATGTGAAAGTACTTATGCCATTGAACTGTACACTGAAAAATGCTTAAGATTGTCAATTTTATGTTAGGTGTATTTTACCACGAGTTAAATATATAATATTGAGCATCTACTGTGGGCCTGCACTGTGCTAGATGCTGTGGCTGTGGCACTGAGTGAGACAGATACTGTCACCACCCACATGGCATTTCCAGTCAAGTGGGACAGTTTAGTCTATGGACCAAGTAATGCTGCAAATGTGGCATGGTGCCATGAAAGATATGTCACTATAACTGAAAATCCAGCCATGGGAACCTAATTTACATAGAGGGGCTTAGAGAAGGCCTAACATCAGGAGGTGATGTTAACATTAGATGAATTTAGCCATTTGAAGTATGCAGGGAAGGGCTTCTGAGTCAAGGGATCAGCATGGGTGAAGGATATGAGATGAGAAAGAATTCAGTGTGTTTGACGAACTGAAGGAAGGCCTGGTGTGGCTGAAGAAGTCTTTGTGGGTGGAAAAAAATGTGGAATGAAAAGAAGTTGGAGAAGAGTCAGAATCCAGATCATTACGGTTAGAGAGATGTGAATTTTACTCCAAGTAAAAGGAAAGGCACTGAAAGATTTTAAACAGGGGATTGATACGATCTTATTTATATTTTAAAAGACCACTCTGACTGCAATATACAGGATGGGTTGAAGGGGAAGAGTAGAAGCAGAGAGAATAAATAAGAAGCTTTTGGAGCACTTTCCCCTACTGCATCTAAAAAGATAATTTGACTTAAAAACACAGAGGACATTATATTTTTCAGGAGTACATTTAAGGTGAAATAAATGCCAAATACATCTATTGGCACTTGTTTGTTTTGTTATATGAATCTAAATTTTTTCTTTGACTTTTTTCCTATGCCACTACACTTTAATTTGCTTTCCTTTGTATTTTTCCTGAGCATATAGTGGATGTTTTTTGACCAATGAGATAATTTATGATAAAGCTATTTGTAACCTATCCAACATTACTCATATGTAAGGTATTGCTATGGCTGTTATTTAGATATTGGATGATATAAAACACTCTAAACAGTATTTCAATGGCTGAAAAGATGTTCCTAAATTATTGACTGTTGTCTTACCATGAAAGGTTGATATTGTCCTTCCCCTCATCTTATTTGAAACATCCAATTCTTCCTTGGCTGATGAGCATGACACCTGGAGATCAAAGAGGAGGTTCTTGGAGAAGGGGCACACCTCTGGAGTACATTCTAAGAGGTGTCTGTTTTGATACTAAAAAAATTAAAACACTTGAATCACCAAAAGCCAAGGACTGGCAGAAAATACACACAAAATGAGGGCAGAACTCTCTTTACCAACAGTGAAGATAAAGTTGCATTGATAAAACGTACTAAGGCATTTTTTGCCTCGATGCATCCTCAGCCTTCACTTCAAGAAGCAGAAACACCTAAAGTACAAAAACATACTTCATTATGGTGCATAACTCAAAACACTCAGGGGCTGTACAAACTGAAAAAAGAGACTTTGTGTCCTTACTCTCAGGTTAGTGATTTGAGAGGTAGCCTATGCACTGTCATCCGACCTACAAACTTCCCACCTTCTTCCCCATGTCTGTCTATATCTATCCAGATCCAGCAACTCTGGGAAAGTAACTGAGAAGGAGGGGTGTAGAAGGAAAGCGTAGAGTGGTTTAAGTACATTCACTGCTGAAACAAATAAACCCTAACATTTCAAGTAACATAGTAGACGTTTTTTCCTCCATCACACAGTAGTCCAAATTGAGTTGGAAGGTGGTGATAAGGAGGTGGAGCACAGTCTGCTCCACATAGTCATTCAGGGATCCAAGTTGCTGGAGGCCCTGCCTCTTAAACATGTGGCTTCTTGGGGAGGGAGGTAGAAGGAAATGGGGAGTTGTTGTTCAATGGGTATAAAGTTATAATTATACAAGATGAGAAAATTCTAGAGATCTGCTCTACAACATAGTGCACCTAGTTAATATTATGGTATTGTGCACTTCAGAATGTATTAAGAGGGTAGATCTCACGTTAAGTGTTCTATGACAAAGAAAAAAAGCAAAGGGACACAAGGAAGCTTTTGGAGGTGATGGATATTTTTATTGCCTTGATTGTGGTGGTGGTATCATGGGTGTATGCATATATCCACGCTCATCAAATTGTATATGTTAAATATGCACAGTTTTTTTGTATATTAGCTATACCTCAGTAAAGCGGTAAAAAATAAACAAAAAACAAACATGTGGCTTTTGAAGTTGTCCTGAGCATCAACATCCAGCAAGCAGATGTGGGAAAAGAGAGTAGACTGCATATGGGAACTTTTGCTTAGTCAGACCTAGGGGTGGTGTACATCACTTCAACTCAGAGTCCTCTGGCTAGAATCCCAACTGCAAGGGAACTGAGTTGTGTAGTCTGGCCCCGTGTCCAGGAAGAAGAAGAAACAGGTTTGATAATCACTTAGCCACCTCAGTCATACTGAGGATGCTGTGATTCTCATATATAATAAGCTACAAGAGTAGGAATGGAGAGAAGACTGCTGAAAAATGTGTTTTGTTTACTCCTTTGCTCACAGTTACATAGAATCAGCAATGGGAGTAGAAAAAATCATAGCTTATTGTTTTGCTGTAGACGAATATGTATAGGAAATTTGGAATAGCTATCAATTTCCTTCAACTAAAGATGTTAGAAGGAAATCCAGTCACCACCTACATTCAAGGAGGTGAGCAACAACGATTCATACATAGTCTATGTTGGTAAACACTGAAGGAATCTCTACTTATTACAATACAAGTAAAGACAAAAAATAAATTGGGCTTATAAAAATTTTCTTAGAAAAAAATGAAAGGAAATATCACACGACTGAGTGTGATTTATTACACAAACCAGAAGAGAAGCACCTTCAGTAGAATGCAAGACAGCAAAGCTTCCAGGAAATGGAAGTTGGAAGTATAAGGAATGGCTAGTCCAAGATGAGAGAACTGTACAATGGGGGGAAGGGGGAGAGGGTTATTAGGACATAGGTAAGGATTGAAAGGACGCCAAAAATGCAATGGGAAAATTAAAATCAACACTAGAGGTGTGTAGCGCACCATTGACGTGGAGGAAAATGAATTAGGAATATGGAAACAAACTTGAATTCTCACAGAATGAAAATAAAGTGGGTAGATGTGAAAGGATGAAAGAAAGAAGATGGCCATGAACAGAGAGCTGAGATCACCACACAGGTAAATTGGGTTTTGGAAAAAAGGCCAGAAAAATACTTTATGAAAGCGATTAACTACCTGTATATGGAGATTGAGTCATTTAATTCCAGGTAAAAATCAAGTGAAAGAGATACAAAGAGACACATCCTGGCAAATATTTTGAGTTATAAGGATAAAAAATTTAAATCCTATCCAGATCAAAAAGACAAACTACTTACGAGAGAAAGAAAAACAGGGAGATTCACCTGCCTCTGCAACTCTTGAGATCAGGAGATGAGGAGAAATTTTTCTATAATATTAAGACAGAATCATTTGAAATCCAGCTCTTCATAGGCAGCCAAATTGTCTTTCAGGCAACATAAAGATATGTTCAGAAATGCAATAACTTAGGAAATGTGTCATTAATGTACTTTTTTGGAAAAAATATTACTTGACAATATAATCAAACTGACTAAGGATGAAGCAAAATTAAGAGCCCAGGAATGGAAACTGGTGGATATAAGGGTGCTTGGGATGAGCACCAAAGGGAGTTGTATGTAACATTAAATCTCAATAACTCTCCTAAATCCAGTTGCAAATGAAATAATATCAAAATATTTCTTGGAAGATGAAATATATAATGTTAAAATAATTTAAAACTAAAATTAATCTATATTCTCTGTTTATATTACTAAAAACACAAAGGGATCATGAGGGTATTAAATTCCTTATCTCAGCCAGGAGAAGACTCACAAATATGTTTTGATTCAAATAATTAGGGAAATAAAAATTAAAGGCTATTAAATGTTAAAGCAAGCCATAAATAGCTTAACATAGATTTATATCCTCAAAAATCAATAGAGAAGATAAAAATAAAAGCATATTTATATATATTTTTAACAGCAGAAAACAAAGAAAGAGTCACTGTGAAAAAGCATAAAACAAGATGACATAAGTAACACCACATGATAAGGCATAAGAAAAGATGTCAGAAGTTAGGCCAATGTTATAAATTATAACAATAAATGGAAATGTATAAAGACAAAAATAAAAAAAGCAAAGACTCTCAACTGGGTCAAAATCTCCAATGTAACCTATATATGAGAGCTGCTCCTTAGACAAAGTGACACAAAAAGGGCAAAAAAAAGGATGAACAAAAACACATCAGGTAATGTTAAAAAAGAAAGAACAGGTATTACGATAATAGTATAAGATAATGTAAAATTACAAGATAATAGGCAAAATGCACTAAATGAGACACACACACAAAGAAGATACAGAATAAGTGAATCTTCTTAAACTGAACTGTATAATACTTTAAAGACTTCTTTTAAAAAAAAAGTGGTAAATAAGAGAAAGAAGCAGAAATAGCAGCAGTGAGAGACAATATTCTTCTTTAGTCTTTGGTACAAGTAGAAAAAAATGAGACTAGATAATCTAGTTAACAAGATTTAATATGTGTGTCACATACATTTGTGCATGTGTGTGTGTATGTATAACTTTGTGCTCTATATAGAGAGACGATAACTTCTGTTCAGTATTAGAAAATATACAAAAATCGAGCCCATATTAGAACATTAAGGAATTCTATTTATCTATTGATGGATCAATTGATTTACCATCTTTCTAATGCAAATAACACAGACCACAGTCTCTAATCCCAAACAATAGAACTAGAACTTAGAAAGAAAAGATTAAATGTTAATATATATGTATATGTGATGTGTATAATTTATATAAGTACACATATAATTTTTAAGTGCCCTTAAAAACTCTAAAAACCCTTGGGCTAAAAAGAAAATCAAAACTGTAATTATGATTTTATGTTAAAAATAGTGACAATGCACATACTACTTATCAAATGTTATGGCAAATGGCCAAACTGAACTTAGAGAACTCTAACTTCTTAGACTTAAATATATTCATTATTAAACAATAAATAAAAATAGATGAATGTAGAAACTACTCAAATAAAGGAATTTAAAAGAGATGCAGAATAAAACTGAGGAAAACAAAAGTATGGAATTCATAAAGATAAAAGCAGAAATTCATTAATTAGATAACAGAAATACATCATGTCAAACTTTTTTTGTGAACCTTGTAAGTGTTCACACGAGAAGTCCTTAGATACAAGATCTCAGGAACTAAGAAATATTTACCTAAATCCATGTCAACCAATGTTACATTCACTTGTACGGTATCAAGATTTGCCAACAATAATGCATTATAGCATCCATTTCTTTTTTTTTTTTTTTTTACCATTTTTTTAATTGATGTCTTAATAGTTTATAACACTGTGGGGTTTTAGTTGTACATTTTTGTTTGTCCGTCACCTTGTGGATGTAACCCTTCACCCCTTGTGCCCTCCCAACCCCCTTCCCCTTGGTAACCACCAATCAGTTCTCTCTGTCCATGTGTTCACTTATATTCCATATATAAGTGAGTTCATGCAGTGTCTGTCCTTCTCTCTCTGGCTTATTTCACTTAACATAATACCCTCTAGGTCCTTCCATGTTGTTGCAAATGGGACAATTGTGTCTTTTCTTATGGCTGAGTAATATTCCATTGTATGTATATACCACATCTTCTTTAACCAATCATCAGTCGAGGGACACTTGGGTTGCTTCCACTTCTTGGCTATAGTGAATAATGCTGCAATGAACATAGGGGTGCATATGCCTCTTGTGATGGTTGATTTCATGTCCATTGGGTAGATGCCCAAGAGTGGGATTGCTGGATCATACAGTATTTCTATTTTTAATTTTTTGAGGACTCTCCATGCTGTTTTCCATAGAGGCTGCACCAGTTTGCATTCCCACCAGCAGTGAATGAGGGTCCCCATTTCTCCACAACCTCTCCAGCATTTGTTGTTATTTGTCTTTGTGATTATAGCCATTCTAACCAGTGTGAGGTGATATCTTAGTGTTGTTTTGATTTGCATTTCCCTGATGATTAGTGATGTTGAACATCTTTTCATGTGTCTATTAGCCGTCTGTATCTCTTCCTTGGAAAAATGTCTGTTCATATCCTCTGCCCATTTTTTGATCGGGTTGTTTGTTTTTTTGTTGCTCAGTTGTATGAGATCTTTATATATTACTGAGATTAATCCCTTGTCGGACAAACGATTTGCAAATATTTTCTCCCAGCTGGTGGGTTGTTTATTCATTTTGATCATGGTTTCATTTGCCTTGTAGAAGGTCTTTAGTCTGATGAGGTCCCACTTGTTTATTTTTTCTTTTGTTTCCCTTGTCTGGGTAGACATGGAATCTGAAAGGATCCCTTTATGTCCAATCTCAATTAGTGTACTGCCTATATTTTCTTCCAGGAGTTTTATAGTTTCAGGTCTCACTTTCAGGTCTTTGATCCATTTTGAGTTGATTTTTGTATATGGCGATAGGAGATGGTCTACTTTCATTCTTTTGCATGTTGCTGTCCAATTTTCCCAGCACCATTTATTGAAGAGACTTCCCTCTCTCCATTGTATGTTCTTTGCTCCTTTGTCGAAGATTAGCTGTCCATAGGTGTGTGGTTTTATTTCTGGGCTTTCAATTCTGTTCCATTGATCTGTGTGTCTATTCTTGTACCAGTACCACGCTGTTTTGATTACTGTAGCTTTATAGTATATTTTGAAATCAGGGATTGTGATGCCTCCAGCTTTGTTCTTTTTTTCAGAATTGCTTTAGCTATTCGGGCTCTTTTGTTGCCCCATACGAATTTCAGTAGTTTTTGTTCTATTACCGTGAAGAATGACATTGGGATTCTGATTGGGATTGCATTGAATCTGTAGATTGCTTTAGGTAGAATGGACATTTTAACTATATTTATTCTTCCAATCCATGTGCATGGAATATTTTTCCATTTCTTTATGTCCTCCTCGATTTCTTTCAATAGTGTCTTATAGTTTTCATTGTATAGGTCTTTTACCTCCTTGGTTAAATTTATTCCCAGATATTTTATTCTCTTTGTTGCAATTGTAAATGGGATTGTCTTTTTGAGTTCTCTTTCTGTTGTTTCATCGTTAGTGTATAGAAATGCAATTGATTTTTGTAAGTTGATTTTATACCCTGCCACTTTACTGTAGTTGTTGATTGTTTCTAGTAGTTTTCCGAAGGAATTTTTTGGGTTTTCTATGTATAAGATCATGTCGTCTGCAAATAGTGAGTTTCACTTCTTCATTGCCTATTTGTCCTTTTATTCCTTTTTCTTGCCTAATTGCTCTGGCCAGAACTTCCAGTACTATGTTGAATAAGAGCAGTGAGAGTGGGCACCCTTGTCTTGTTCCTGTCCTCAAAGGAATGGCTTTCAGTTTTTCCCCGTTGAGTAGGATGTTTGCTGTAGGGTTGTCATATATGGCCCTTATTATGTTGAGGTACTTTCCTTCTATACCCATTTTGTTGAGAGTTTTTATCATAAACGGATGCTGGATCTTGTCGAATGCCTTCTCTGCATCAATTGAGATGATCATGTGGTTTTTATTCTTCATTTTGTTAATGTGGTGTATCACGTTGATTGATTTGCGGATGTTGAACCATCCCTGTGTCCCTGGTATAAATCCCACTTGATCGTGGTGTATGACCTTTTTGATGTATTGCTGTATTTGGTTTGCCAATATTTTGTTGAGGATTTTTGCGTCTATGTTCATCAGTGATATTGGCCTGTAGTTTTCCTTCTTTGTATTGTCCTTTTCTGGCTTTGGTATCAGGATGATGTCGGCCTCATAGAATGTGTTGGGAAGTATTCCATCTTCCTCTATTTTTTGGAATAGTTTGAGAAGGATAGGTGCTAAATCTTCTTTATTTGTCATGTGTGGTTCTCTTCTGGTTATTTGTTTAGTGGTTACCGTGAGGTTTATATAAGCGATCTTCTGGATAAGAAAGTACATTTTCAGATGCCTCCTTTTTCCTGAGGCTGGGTCAATTTAATCCCTTACCTCTTCCCCTCCTTATTTGTTATCTCTTTATTCCAGATTGTGTCATGAATGTGTGTTTCCAGTGATGAGCTTGAATTAATTTTTGATGTTATCCAACTGTAGTTTGTTCTGGTTTAGTCTCCTTGCTTTTCTCCTTGCTGAAATCTTTGTATCCCCTTTCTCATTTGTTTTTGTTCAGGCCTAAGGGCCTTGTTGAGCCTTTCTTGTAGTGGGGGTCTTGTGGTGATGAACTCTCTTAGCTTTTGTTTATCAGGGAGAGTTATTATTTCTCCATCGTATTTGAAGGATATTTTTGCTGGATAAAGTATTCTCGGCTGAAGGTTTTTGTCTTTTCATGATTTTGAATATATCATTCCAGTCTCTCCTAGCCTGTAGAGTTTCTGTCGAGAAATCAGCTGAGAGCCTGATGGGGTTTCCTTTGTATGTTATTTTGTTTTTTTGTTTAGCTGCCTTCCATATTATTTCCTTGTCACGGGTATTTTTCAAGTTTGCTACTATGTGGCGAGATGATTTTTTATTCCTGTTTATAAATTTAGGTGATCTATTGATTTCATTCACTGTTATTTCCCTCTCGTTCCCTAGGTTGCAGAAGTTCTCAGCTATTATTTCTTTGAACAAACTCTCTGTTCCTTTTTCTCTTTCTTCTCCTTCTGGAATACCTATTGTCCTTATGTTGCTTTTCTTCATTGAGTCTGATATTTCTCGAAGAATTTCTTCATTTCTTTTTAGTCTTAGCTCTCTCTCCTCCTCTATCTGGAGCATTTCTGCGTGGCTATCCTCAATAATGCTAATTCGTTCCTCCATATTGTCAGTTCTGCTCTTTAAAGACTCCATTTTTTCCACTATCTCATTGATTTTGTTTTTCATCTCCAATAATTCTGATTGGTTTTTCTTTATGGTTTCAATCTCTTTTGTGACAAAATCCCTGAATTCGTTGATTTGCTTCTGTGTGTTCTCTTGTATTTCGTTGAGTTTGTTTATGATAGCTATTTTGAATTCTCTCTCATTCAGGTTATCAAATTCTGTGCCTTCAGGGTTGGTTTCTGGGTGTTTGTCATTTTCCTTTTGGTCTGTGGCCCTGACAAATTGTCGCAAGGATCCGACAGGGACGGCCTTATTTTTTCCCCTCATGATAAAGTTGGTCCTGCAGTTTCCCCCTACTGCCACTGGATGGAGATCATGAGTGGTTTGCTCTGAGACGGCTGCAGCCCCCGGAGGGATTATGCTGAAACGCCGGGTGTGTGGGGGGAGGGGTCTTCTCTTTCTCCTGCTTGACCCAGGGGTTTCCTTTCTGGCTCTCTTAGGGTGTTTGCTACACCCCCTAAACAGTCCGTTGTCGCTTCCCAGTGGAGATCTCATGACAGTCTGTGAGAGCACCTGGATGGCGATAGTTTTCCCCACTGTGGGCCATCCCTCCCCCCTCTGTCTGCGAACGACGCTGTCTTTGCCAATCGATTGGGGAGGGGGAGTACAACTTCTTACCTCTCCTCCCATCCTTTTGGGCTTCCTGCGCCTCCACTGTCCGAGGTATGGCAGCAGGGGTTTCTTAGAAGTCCTTCGTAGTGTTTGATTGAGCTCTGTTGGAATGTGAATGATGTTTTCGTTGTGTCATAGGGGGCAGAGATTCAAAGAGGGAATCTCACTCCGCCATGATGCTGACGTCACTCTAGCATCCATTTCTTGTTGAAATGGCCTACCATCACCTCCTATATAAGCCCAGATTGGCTCTTAAAATTCAAAAATTCACTACTGCAGATGTGTGAAAAGATTTGCCTATGAGGATGTTCCTCATGACGTTTCTTATTGTGAAAAATTGGAAACAACCTAAATTTCCCCCCAAAAGAGAGTTATAATTTAATAAATACTCCACATTTATGATATAATACTATGAAATCAATAAACTGATACTATAGAAGAATATCAAGTAACATGGGAAAATGTTCCCAATATATTAAGATTCCAAAAGTACAACTCACAAAGCAGACTGCAATCTCATTTATTTAAATCCAGAGAGAGGGGGAGAGAGAGGTGGTGTGGGGCATGGAGGGAAACACTGGAAACTGTAGATGAAAATGTGTAGTGGGATTACTCATGATCTTACCTCTTTCTTTGTGCTTTCCTGATTTTTTTCAGTTCTAACATAAACTGATTGCTTTCATTTTCAGGAAAATAAACCATAAATGTCATATTTTTAAAAACAATGCCTTCACCAATATTTTAGAGGATGAACAGCCAGGTAAAGCAATGCCAAAATTAATCATTCATTTATTTAAGAAATATCTATAGCGTGTGTGCAGCTAAATGCCAGGCACTGTTCTGGACACGAGATACAACAGTATCAAAGCAAAACAAGTCCCCGCCCTTTTGAAGTTTGCACTTTAGAAAGAGGGAGAAAGACAGAATAAACAAATATAAGTATTTATGAGATCCTTTGGTAATAGCGTCATGAAGAAAATTGAAGCAGCGTAAGGGATAAGAAGTGATGGAAGGGAGAGGAACTGTTTTAAACAATGGCACTGTTTTGCTTTTTATATTCTTGCAGAGAAAAGCGTCTAAAACAGAACATTTGTAGCTCTGTTACTCTTCCATGATCTTTTGACTCAACAGGAATTGGTGGTAATCTAAGATCTACAAAGTCAAAGTAGATTTTTAGTTCTTGATGCTTATCTGACACCTGTATTTTAATTTTAGTACCATCATTGAAATGAGGGCGAGCAGGAGGAATCCCCAGGTGGAGCAGACGAAACTTGAGTGTTTCAAAAAAACCCCACAAAACTCTTATTCTTTTATCTTCTCTTGTAATGATTTTAAACCACTTTTATTTGTGCCGCTGTCAAGTTCCCCTGCCTAGAACAGGGAGCCCCACCCAGACTTACTGAGTCAGAAATCTTGTTTCAACAAGCCATCCAGGTGATTCTGATGAATGCCAAGTCTCAGAACCATTGCCAAAGAGACTAGGAGAGGGAGTGTCCTCGGAGCACTGGTATTACATTTTGATTGTCACAACAATGGTTCACTGACATTTAAGTATCTTCTGATTGAACAGTTTTATATTAACTGCGCCATTATTAAAAATCATACCTTTGGAAACTATTCTTCCAAATTCAATCAGTTCCAACATTAAAAGAACTTCATAGAATGGATTAAATCTTTACATTATTCTTTAAATAAAGCATGCAAATGCCAACACAAGAAATGTGTGAAGGTGAAGTGTCTTGTTGAGATTGAAGGGTGATGGTGATGGACATTGAAACTTACTTGTTGGCCTCTCCCTGGCCCTCAACCCTTCTCCATCCCTGCAGCAGCCTCTGGGGCGCCTCTCTGGAGGTTCTACAGGATATACTTTGAAAATCATTGGCTTTTAGATGAGTCATCTGGCCCTGAATTTCATACTGCCTTGGGCCTCTGTCTTCTTCTAGGTTGTTTTTACTCACAACACTTCTGACATCTAATGTGTGGGTTTTTTTCGACACCAAACACCAGTTCTGCAACGCTGGATACCAACTAGGTGTCCTACAATTCAATTCCATTCTGACATTGACTACCTGGAGTTAGTGTCAGACTCCACAGCTTAAGGGCTCGGTCCCACAAGACTGCCCTCACTTCAGACGCCAGTCGCAAGTCCCAGGTGGCCACCTGTACTTCTAACCAACCAGGTATAAATCAGGGATTCCCATGACGCCTTCTTCAAGTTCAATAATTTGCTAGAACTGCTCACAGCCTTGCAGGACATTTGGTCCTGTCCAAAACATCCTTAAGACATTTGGTCCACACCAAAAGGTCCTTGATATTTGGTCTTGTTCAAAATATCTGAGAGCGTATTTGGTCCATGCCAAATGGTTTTGGACGGTATCAAATATCAAGGACCTTTTGGCGTGGACCCAACGTGTCCATGGATGTTTTGGACAGGACCAAATGTCTGCTAATCACTCACAGCAGTCAGAGTAACACTTTACACGTGTTTACCAGTTTATTATAAAGGATACAACTCAGGAAGAGCCCGATGGAAGAGATTCACAGGGGAAGGCGTGGGGAGCCAGGGGAAGATGCGTGGAGCTTTCATGCCCTCTCTGGGCATGCCAGCCTTCTAGCACCTGGATGCTTCACCAACCTGGACGCTCTCCAAACCCTATGGTTCAGGGGTTTTCATGGAGGTTCCATTATGTGGGATTAAATGATTGAATTCAATCTCCAGCCTCTCTCCCCTCTCCTGATGTCCAGGGGTGGGCCTGAAATTTCCAACTCTCTAATCACATAGTTGGTTCCTCTGGCAACCAGCCCATCCTGAAGCCATCTAGGGATCCACCTAGAAGCACTTTAGCAGCATAAACTCAAGTATGGTTGACAGGGTTTTATTACGAATAATGTAAGACACTCCTATCACCTCTATCACTCAGGAAATTCCAAGGGTTTCAGAAGCTCTGTGACAGGAAACATTGACAAAGACCAAACATATACTTGTTACTTTCATTTTGTGTTATTACTGCATTTTGTTTGTTTATGTTTTGTATGCTTGTAGTCTGAGCCCCTTCATGAATGAGGTAGGAGAAAATGTCACAAAGTATTGAATAATATAAGGAGTGCACACAGAACGGACATATAATCAAAACCAAAACAGCCACCAGCTAGTCAGGAAACTAAAGGCAGGGACTCTGTGTGCAGTATATTTCTTATATTTTCCATGGTCTGTCAACTCCATGGAAGAAGGAATACAACTGGCATATAGAAGACATAGCCCAGTGAGGTGACAGTGAGAGTAAGCAATTATTTATGTGGTTCTTAATTTTTTTTAAATCAAATATGACCATTATTTTTCTCCTATGAACCCCATATTTAGGAAGATCTTATCTATCAGACTAACTGCAGTACACTAAGTAATAAATTAGTTTTCCCAGTTTTAGTCACTGTAGATATTGATCATGCATTCTCAATGGGGGCAAAAATTGGTTTTTACAGAGTGAGTGAAAAGATCTTACTCTTTTTACATATAAAACACAGATATATATATATATATATGTATTAAATCTAAGATTAATTATTAATCTATGGTGTTAAAATTTCATGGAGGGTGATTAGGAAAAAAATATATCTAGAAAGACTACTTGGAGGATGATGATGAAAAAAGAAAAGGTAATGATGCACTCATGTAAATGACTTCCCGTCAGAACTTTCGATCAGTATGAGCTTACCAGTATTATCACACTCAGTTGGAATTTCAGTCAAAAGCAAATAAATGTCAGATGTCAGTTTGTGAGTAAATGCGTTTGTTCACTCAACAGTGAGTGCTTTGCAGGCAATGTTCTAGATGCTAGGAATACAAAAGAGTGAAAACAGAGTCCTGACTTTATGGAGCTTGTATTCTGGTTGGGAGAGATAGATGGTAAGTAAATGAATAAAAATACATATAATATATCAAATGATAAGGTATTAGATGAAAAATAAAGCAAGGATGGAGATTGATGGAGAGAAAGGGTGTGCCATTCCTATAAGGTGACCAGTTAGAGAAGGTTTTCTTTGATATGGTGACAATTGAGTAGAGTCCTAAAGGTTTTGAGGCAGGAACTGTAGGGATAACTGAGGGAAGAATGTTCCAGGTAGAAGGAACTGAAGTTCCAAGAACCTGAGGTAGGAGTGGGCTCATCATGTTGGAAGTATAATAGAGAGGCTAAAGGAGTAGGAACAGAGTGAGCAAAAGGAAGGAGTGGGAAATGGGATCAGAGTGGCAGGTAAGAGGGGTAGGTCACGAGAGGTAACAAAGCCACATCACTGAGTAAGATGCAAAGCATTTGAAGTGTTTGGACAGAGGAGTTTATGATGAGATTTCCCTCTTTAGAGGTTACACTGGCTGCCTTATGGAGAATAGAACTTAGTTCAGGGAGTGTGGAAGAAAGGCAACCAATTGGAAGACTATTGCACCAGTCCAAGCAAGAAATGGTGGGGACTGGACTAGGATATCCAGATTTGGGATATAATTTAAAATATGCTCTTTTGTAAAATCCAAAAGAACCCAAGGTCCCCATAATAGAAGATTCCAAATTGGGAAGTACTACATTATCCCAAAGTTCTAGGTTTTATGGGGGGGGAATCTTTGCCTATTCATGTATGTTAAAAAAAAAAAAATTCTTCCTGGCATAATTCTTCAGGTTGATAAAAAATAAATCAGCAAATCTCACATTTTCTTTCGTAGGAAAATTTTATGTGTAGCTGGACTGAATTTCTATTTGGGTAAGCAGTGATTCTTTTTATTTTTATTTATTTATTTATTTATTTTTGTGTGAGGAAGACCAGCCCTGAGCTAACATCTTTTGCCAATCCTCCCCCCCCTTTTCTTTTTTTGCTGAGGAAGACTGGCCCTGGGCTAACATCCATACCCATCTTCCTCTGCCTTATATGGGACACCGCCACGGCATGGCTGACAGGCAGTGCGTCGGCGGGCGACCCGGATCCGAACCTGCGAACCCCGGGCTGCCAAGCACAGACTAAACCGCTGCGCCACCGGGCGGCCCCAGCAGTGACTCTTTTTAAAAGACAAACTTTGTATATTTTGTTACACGAATGTCCTTTATTTTGGAAGCTGTCAACCACATTTGCATAATTGCAAGTGGTCTAGGTTGATGTAACCTGCTATATTATGTAGCTTTTGAAGTGCATTTGTATTTCAAGAGCTCAGAAAGTGCATAATGGGCATTAATGAGTCCTCCTGTGCAATTTCTAGCTTGCTCTTGGCATTGAGCCACTGTTACGCTTAGTGTGATAAAAATTTCTTTCAGATAAAACCTGACTTTGGCCCTGAAGTCTGTTTTTCCAATGGCTATTAATCAATCTTGCAAGCTACCTCAAATTCTTTTTGAAGATAGGCTGTCATAAATATGTAAAAATAATTATTGGTTAGTCCGGAAGTGGAGAAGTGCAGGCTAGTATACGTGCACGGCAGCACGGCTGGGACATATTTATGCACATGGGAAAGACTGATTCTTCTCTGTGGTTACATGGGTCATGTCGCTTGTATATCACCCTCTTCTCAGTCTAACAAAGGGTTGTAAACAGCGTGTAAGCCAAGGTTTACAATCAAAACAAATACATTTCATGAGATGGGAGCTGTTGCTTCACTTTAGCCATGACTTGAGATCATTGGTTAGGGTTTGTATAGAATGTTTTCATAACAGGGCTGGATCTCTTATAAAGAATAAGATTTACAGGAAAAAAATTAACAAGGCTTTTTAAACTTTGTAAACTGGCTTCCTCATTCCTGGAGTACAAATAAATTATATGGCTAAGCAATATGCATGTAAACATATATTGGGAAAATATTTGTACTCTACAATAAAGGTATTATTTGCTGTGCATGTTCAAAATATATTTTTAATTATTTATAAAAGGAAAAATAAGTTGGCTTATTTTACACCTCAGATAAACAGAAAAAAGAGCTGGCAGACCTGAGATCGGGGAAAGGTCATAAAATATTCAGTGAGCTGTGGACCAGAAGAGTGGGCTGAGATCAAACTCACATTAAATGCAGTGCAGCCAGCAAGCCACCAAAAGACAGCCGGGTCTCTTCTGTCCTGATTCGGAGCGGAGGGGACTGGAGGTTTGGGGACCTAATGCTTCACGGAAGGAACTCATTGAAGGCATGATGCTGAAGAGAGAAGCATAAAAAGAAGCCAGCAAGACGGTTGCCCTTGCATGTCAAAAATGGAGGTGGATGTCATTATGTCATGTAAGCACATGAAGAATAAGAAGGTATGAAGGAAGAGGGGAGGGTCCAAGTTTCTGGTATGATCCTACTATGGCCACTAAAAACAGAAGGGCACAGAACTGACAAATCCCTGCAGCTTAAGTGCTGTGTGAGTGTCTCTTCTACACCAACTATGTAAGTACCAAATCATGTGAGGGGTTTTACATAGAATAGCCCTAGAACCAATGGCATGTAACTATTTTATCCATGAATGAAGTATTTTAATTTGCAAACAATCATCATGGTGTTTCACATACAAATTAACAACATTTATACATATACATATATAGATATATCAGTTATAATTTAAGAACTTCGCACGAATATGTTAAGAAGTAATTAAACCACCTCATAGTTCAGACTGGGTCTTGTCTTTAAAAACGATTCTGTTTTTTTTTTTCTATTTCTAAATAGAAAATAAACCTTTTTGAAAACAGCATGTGGGAGGTAGAAAACAAAATAATAAAAATGCCATTAAGGAGAAAAGGGGAAAAAGCAAGCCCCAATATTCATATTTTTACAGACTCCGAGAGCTCGAGACTTTTTTGAAGATCTCTAACACCCAAACTTGCAGTGTCTTGGGAAGTCAGCTCAGCCGTGCACAGACCTAGACCAGGAACCCATTTACAATATCTGAAAACTTTAATGTAAGTTCTAAGTTTGCATCTGTAAAGATCAACAAATACAGTAAAAGCAGTTTTAAAATCAGCAAGGCGCTTCGTATCCTTAGGGGTCTTCTTTATAACTCCTGCTCTTAAGCAAATCTCTGTAACTATTTGTAGCTGTTTATGTCCTTATATGGAAAAAGAATGTATTTTGCTGAAGAAAAACAAAAATAATGAATTGGATTTATGGCTAGTTTCTCTCAATTATCTTCCTCCTCCAGGTCTTAATCCAAGGATATTAAGTGAAATAATGTTCCAGTTTTACAGACAGTTACTAGAATTGCAACACTACATAGGAAACAGATATTTCATTTTCAGGTTGCGTATTGTAACATTCTAAACTGCCTTCTTTCCACCAAGAGCTGGGCACTAAATTTCTTTCTGAATCAGGAGGTGACAGAACCAGTAAGGGGATCACGGTAATATTGCGTCATTGTTGATTTCTGGATTTGGTGGCTGTCCTGTGGTTATGTAAGAGAGTGCCTTGTTTTTGGGAAATGCACACTGAAGTGTTTGTAGTTAATGGGGCAACTTGACTGCAATTTACTCGAATGGCTCAGGGAAAAAAACCCCAGCAAACAGAGAGAGAAAGATAAATCAAATGTTGTAAAATGTTAATGACGGGGTGATGAAATGAGAAAGCTTTTTGTGTTATTCTTGCAACTTTTCTGTAAGCTTGAAATTATTTCAAAACAAAAAGCAAAACAAATTTAAAAAAAGACGCAGTTTGAAGGGCCTCCAACTGGCCAAACTTTAGACTATCTGAAGTTCAAAAAAATAAAGAATGTAATTATAACCCAATGAGTAAGTAAGAATCCATGACTCCTCAATGATACTTAATAAAAGAGGAAGAAAAGAAAGAAAGAGAGAGAGAGAAAGAAAGGAAGGAAGGAAGGAAGGAGGGAAGGAAGAAAGGAAGGAAGGAAGAAAGAGAGAAAGACAAGAGGGAGGGAGAGAGGGAAGAAGGGAATATTAAGCATTTACCCTGTCTTTTTGAGAGGGATTATGGTCATCACCAGTTATGGAGTGAAAGAAAGATTTTCTTTTCAGAAGAATGCCAGTTCGTATATGTTGCAGAAATGACAGACTAAAAATCACCATTTAACAACCGCCAATGAAATAATCAGTTACGCAAGGATCATCAATGCATGCTGAAAAAAAAAAGTGTGTGTGTGTGTGTATAAATACATAGATAGAAAGATAAAGTTAGTAAAATCTTAATGATATTGATGTTGAATCTACGACATGGGTGTACAGATATTCTCTGTATTGTTCCTTCAATTTCTTTGTATGTGTGATAACATACAACAGCTTCTCCAATATCAGCATCACTCCATGTTTGACTAGCATCTAGAAACTCAGTCCTAACCAGGAGATAATCCATCCCATCAGTGGTTAAAAAACTGTGGCATATCTATTACTTTGCTTATCCCCTAAACCTCAAAATATACATAATGGAGGGGATTTTCTGCTGGCTGCTGAATTTAACTAAAGAGTTTAATTCCTGAGAGCTGCAAGATGACTTGCTTTGCAGGGAGGTGGAAGAGTTCACGAAATAAGGAAAAGTGGCATAGGAGGTTTTGCCCTCAAGTTTCCCAGATGGTGGGCACCACTTGGCACAAAGTACCAGACTGATTGATGTTCTGAAACCAGAAGTTAAGCATCCAACCTCACTTAGGACTTAAGGAGTTAGAGTTGCCATTATTCACGTACTGAAGGATAGTCGAATTCCTCCTTAATCTATATTCTTATTAATACACACTGTCTCAAGAAAAGTCTGAGGAAATATTAACATTAGATTGTGTCTTGTATTCATGCATAGTTGCTCTGGTATTCTCTTCAGCTGTGAACTATCTCCACGGTGGTACAGGTCAAAAAGAAGGCTCATCAGTTTTAGCATAACTTGAGTGCTGTCCTCAAATCAACAAACCCTCTCATAGCTCATCTTTAAAGAAAATGTCCACTATTCTAGAGCCATACAATAAAAAGCTCTTACAGTAAATACATTTTTGCATAAATATGATAGGGTGATTTTTAATGTTTCTATTCTTATTACAAATATACTTAAAATTATCTTAATCACATCTAAATATCTTAATCACATCATATCTAAATATGACACGAGATGACCGCTCTTTGTGTATAAAAACAGATCTAACCTACCTCTGCCTTGTTTCTGTGGTCACAGATCCCACTGCTCCATGGGGACTGGAGGCCCACTTCAGTGATAGCATTTAGCAAACTGAAATGTATTGCTATTATATGCTAGAATTGGTCCATCCATCATGGGCATGCCACAAACTCTCAGATGGAATAAGCCAGCTCTGCAATCTTGTGCAGCAAAACTACCAAATGGTGTAGGGGAAAGCAATATCCGAAAAACAACATTGCATTCAATTGTGACGTCCAGGGAGAGTTTGTTGGGAAGGCAGAAAAAACAACTCTGTGAAAAACTTTCAAGGACACTTGCTTTATACACATCAATCCTTAAAATAATGGGTTCGGAGGAGCTCTAGTTTTAGCATTCGGTAACTCTTTAATTATGCCTTAAGGGAGTGGTGGTGTCCAAAGTAGGGTGCACACTCCTCTGGGTGTGCACGAGAAGATTCACTGGAGAACTACTTCTGTTTATTTTTCATCTAAAAACAGGATGGGAAGTAAGCTTTACTAATATTTAATATCCAGGTTGACATTGGTGCTGTCCCTCTGGCTACATGTCAGCTGTTCACTTGTGGCCTACTGCACACCAAGAACCTAAGGGAAGAGTGGGGATTCCATCACACACACGCTGACACACGCCTTCAGCTTTCAGTCTATTCAGATATAATGCTGTTTTGCGTGACCCGGTTGAGTTGGGTCTTGCATTACCAATTGATGTGTATGGGCATTTGGAAAGAGAGTTAATACTAAAACAAATGTAAAAATACTTTATATACCCAGACTGAACTGAGCAGTGAATCCATGATTAGATGTCATTTTCAAGCCATTCAGATCTAAAGAAACCAAAGGTGATAGAACTACTTCTCAATAGGGCTCAATATATTTCGCTAATCTGCAAGCAGAGCTATAATGGTTTGGGTTATGATAGTTTTGAATTGTACATGATTCACTACACTTGGGGAAATTTCTATATTGAAGGTACATAACCATGATAACTAATTATAAGGGCCAAGTGAGTCCGTTCCACCAAAGGAGCTAATCCATGAAACAATGGGAGCCCTGAACTTGTGGTTCTTCCTGGAAAAGTTTGCAGGGAAGCCAATTCCTTGAGAACAGCATGAGACAGGTCCAGCTGCCTTGGTAACTCTCAACTGCATTTCAGGTGCGCTGAGCAGCTTTTTGGTTTTGATTTGGGGTGAGACACTGAAACCAGTGCCGTTTACCTTAAACTTCCCTCTCATCTAGAAATACTTGGGGAAAGGCACATTTCTCATTCCAACCATACATTCTCAAAAGTTTTTATGCTGTAAGACAGAGTATAATAATAAAACAATTATAGATTACCTGATATTTGCTCTATGTATGGCACTGTGGTTAGTGTAGATGGATTATCTATCTCATTGCACAATGTTTCTAAAGAAGTTTTATGACTCTGACCACATTTCATCTTAAAACAACTATGACTTCATGTCTTAATTCACATAAGCGAAACTCATGTGCACTTTCTTTCTTTTCCTGATAACTACTATAAAGCACAAGTTTTCTCTATGCAGATATTTCAGGTTTGTTTTAATTATTGCAGCTTTGAATAGATCACTAAATCTGCTTTCAATTCCTACTACCTCAAGCCTTCTAAAATACGGTGCATGGAAGACCCACTCCCTAGCACTGCCATCCTTCTAATGGAAGCCCAGCCCAGGGACGATGGGAGGCCTGTAGGAATTCTCAGCGCCTAGGGCCTGCTGGGATTGCTTGGAAAGGCAGCTCGAAACAAGTGGTAAATGACATCTAAGGCTATATCCTGGCTCAGGAGGAACACTAGAGATCCATGGAACGTATATTACATCATTGTAAAATTTCTTCTCTGGAAAAAGGAGAGGTAAGTGTAATGACCCCATCCAGAAGAACTTAATGTGGGCCCTGTGGTTTGCTAAGTGCTCATATATTTGTTATCTCACACATTTGCATGTTCTAGAGTCACACAACCTCAGTTCAAATCCCATTACCCCACTTACAAGCTGGGTGACTTGCACCTCAGTTTCCTCATCAAGAAAGGATGGATAATAATGCCTACTTCCTAGGATTGCTATGAGGATTAAATGAATTATTTTTTCTAGATAAATTGCTGAGAACATGCCAGTTACATAATACTCCTGTGTTTCTCCTCTACTTGACTATGACATTCTATACATCTGTACTCTGGTCACCAAATGTGGGGGAGGACTTTCCCACACCAAGCAATTCTGCCACACCAGCTGGGTGTACTACAGTCCAGCTCTAGCACCATCTACCTGGAGTTGAAGTCACATCCCACAGGGTAAGGACTTAGTCCTGAAAGACTGTCCTCTCTCCCTGCCTACTTCAGACACCAATTGCAAGTCCAGGTTATCACCTGTGCTTCTGACCAACCATCTATAAATGAGAGGTTCCCATGACCCCTTCCTTGTGTTTGATTAATTTGCTAGAGTGGCTCACAGAACTCAGGAAAACAGTTTACTCACTAGACTATTAGTTTATTATGAAAAGATATAACTCAGGAACAATCAAATGGAAGAAATGCACAGGGCAAGGTATGTGGGAAAGGGTTGAACTTCCACGCCCTTTCCAGGTGTGTCACCCTTCTAGCACCTTCTCTTGTTCACCAACCTGGAAGCTGTCTGAATTTTCCTCCCTTTTTGGGTTTTTATGGAGGCTTCATGATATAGAAATGTTGATTAAATCAGTGGCCATTGGTGATTGATTCAACATCCAGCCCCTCTCCCCTCCCTGGAGGTTAGGGGGTGGGACTGAAAGCTCCAACCTTTAATCACTTGATTGGTTCCACTGGCCACCAGCACTCATCCTTAGATTCTTTCCAAAGGTCGCCTCACTGACACAAACTCTGGTGTGGTTGAAAGGGCCTTGCCATGAATAACAAAACACACTTTTATCAGTCTTGTCACTTAGGAAATTCCAAGGGTTTTAGGAGCTCTGTGCCAGGGACAGAGACGGAAGACCAAAAATATATTTCTTACTATAAATCACAGTATCACACAAGCACTCAGCATATGTTGGTTATTTCCTCACAACAACCTTAAGAGGTAGATATTACTATACTCATTTTACAATTGAGAAAATAAGCTCAGAGTAATTAAGCAGTTTTCTTGGGTCATATGGCAAGAAAGTCATGATGCTTCTATTTGTATCTAAGCTGGTTGGTCTGACTCTAATATTCGAGTTCTTTTCTCTACACTGCACAGCTCCATGAGAAAAAAAAATATATGTTATAAATGAGAACTAAGCAGAACCCTACAGTATTGTTAAAAGAGAAACAACAGGTCCAAAATGGAGTCACTTGTGCTAAGCCCCACATCAGCAAACCAAGACTTAATACATAACCTAACTGCAGTTTCAGTCTCGCCCGGGAATGTGACCTTTAACCAGTCAGTCTGGAATTACCTGGTCAGCATAAGTGAGGTAATCTGCCTGATAGACCCGCCTCCCCCAAAGGAAGGTGACCTTGCCTGAAACAATCCACTTCTTGCTAGAAACTTCCTTTTCCCACCCCCTTCTGCCTATAAAAGCCTTTCATTTTGTACAGCTCCACGGAGCTCCTTTCTAACTGCTAAGATGGGATGCTGCCCAATTCATGAATCATTAAATAAAGCCAATTAGATCTTCACATTTACTCAGTTGAATTTTGTTTTTGAACAGTACAGAGAAGGCTATCTGAGTCATGTCTGACCTTCATTTCTATTTTGGTCAAAATATCTGGAAATGAGATTTGATCTAAATCCTTTTCAGAATATAATGATTATGACGACGAATTGTGAGCTCCTAAATTTTGAGGAGCTATTTTATGAGATGTGGGAAAACCTAATTATTTTTTCAGTGATATGTAATAGCTATGTGTGGAATGTGGCCTTAGAGTTTCAAGTTTAGTGGTAAAACTGCTATTCTTGTTATTGTTTATATATGAACCAATTTAAATATTGACCCAATTTCTAAATTACTTACTGCCTATACCATAGCTTTGTGTTTTTTGGTTTACTTTTACATATGCTTGTGTGACATGGACTAGAAAAACTATTTTTTTTAAGAATTAGAGATGCTTTACTTCTATAATATAAGCAAAAAATCCCTTGAAATTGAGAGAGCTGTCGGGGCCCAGGGCAGGCCACCCCAAAATATCCCACAATAGCATATTATTTTTAATTAAAGCTACTTGAGAAGCAAAAAGGGCACTCTGACCATCCTCTCTGTGTTCCCCCTGAAAGCAGGAGATAAATCTCCCATGTGAAATCTACTCCCCCTTCACCCTTATCACCAGAGCTGGGGAATTCAGTGCCAAGAAGTCTGCATTAACAAACCTTGCTAATTTACTACCTGAGGCCTAAACTGTCCTTAAATTCCTCACATTTATGTAGCCCAAATCTAAGTTTCTTTGTCCTGTCAATTCTTTACAAATTTATTGTTTCTTTGTGTAAATATATATACACTGCCTGCTTTGTTCACTCTCCGAGCATCATTTCTTTATGATCTCCAATATGTACATATTAAACCAAGTTTTTCTTCTGTTCTTGTGGTCTTGTGTCAATTTTACTATCAGTCCAGACTTAAGAACACAAGAAGGGAAGAAAAGGGATTTTCCCCCACCAGAGCTAAGCAAGTAACAACAATGTAGCAAATTTCCCCCTCAACCCCCCAACCCCCTCACCCGGAGCTGTAGATAACTGGAATAGTTCAGGAACCACATCTAATCTCTTACATAAGTCTTATGCAAGAGATGTAAGCCAGTGCTTTCCTGAAACAGTGCCAGAGCTAATTCAGATATTGAAGGGCCTTTGCTTCCTAATATTCCTGGTAAGCATGGCATACACTTTCTTTACTTAGTTCACTTAGGTTATTTTTAAATCACTTGGGTAAACACACTCACATGTATAAACATCCTTACCAACCCAGTGAAAGCTCCTATTGTATTTGTGCAAGTATGCTTAGCCTGGGCAGGGAAGGGGAGAGGGAAAGAAAGGTTTGGATGATTAATGCTACTTCTTTGATCTTTCGTAGAAACATATACAATAACTGAGGACATTTTTAAAACAAGCAATTATTATTCATCAGGTCTATTGCAGGACATCCCTCCAGCGTAGAAGGCTAGTGGCCCTGTTAACTGGCTCAGGAACTTGATTTTCCTTATTTCAAGAGTGAGGAGTGTGAGGCAGCTCTGTGTTGAGCGACTCCACTCAAGGACAAAGAGAAAATCAGAAACAGATAGATTAGGTCTCAGAGATCCTGTTTGGACCACAAGAGCAGAGTAGCAAAGAGGGAACATGAAAAAAAAAGCGAAAGATACCATTCAAGGAAACTCCTAATCTCTTCATTTGGAGCACAGTCTCCTAGGATAACCCACTTAGTCTTGGTCTTAGTGGTTTACCCCACTAATGCAGAAGAATTATAAGTGATCTTTTTGCTTCCCAGGTGAAGCTGGTAGCTGCTTTCTGTAACTCCTCTTAGAATGTTGGTGAGCTCAACACTGCCTCAGAGCAGCTATTGTTCTAGGGGCAGGGGGTGTAGCACTGAACAAACTCCTCTTGGTTCCTGCCCTCATGGGATTGCCTAGGAGGATACGGTCCAGTCAACGGTTCTCAACCCTGACTGCATCAACCAGAAGCTTTTATTAAACATCATGCTTGCGTCCCACTCCCCTGGGGGATACTTATTCACTGGCTTGGAGTGGAGCCAGGGTACAGCCGTGGTGACAACTGCTGGTCCAGTGGAATATTGCTGTGATGCAGGCAGGTGCTAAGCAGAATATTACGTTATCATGTTCTTTATTCCATTATTTAAAGTGTTTTCCCAAAGTGTGTATTCATATCTCTAATGATATGTGAGGTGAGTTTAGGTAGTTCATATTCATAGAGATGAATATTTTTTATTCAAATAGTTATATATTTTTTAATGGGTACTTAAAAAACATATAACTGGCATGTCAAACTAGTGAATTAGGAGACATTTTGCTTTGTAAAACAGTATAAAAGTTTCCTTTAAAATAAATGAATTAAAAAGTGAGTCAGATTAAATAAAAATATTAAATAAACAATAGTACAGGTGTTATGAGGATATTGCAAAAATCATGAAGTTGCTACGAGAATGACTAAAAATTAGGAAACGAATTTAAACAGTATGAGAAAATCAATGTGCAGGTCAGGGCATCTCATGGATTGTCTAAATTATTCTTGGCGGTGGCTCCCATGCATACATCACCTTCAAGATGAGAAAGAAGTGCAGCTGACTCTATTCAATCCCTAAATGACCATTTAACTAATGGCCACTTCACTGGATGACCCAGTCACTAAAAGCCAATTCACTGAATGATTGATTACCTAATCAATTAACAAAATAAATGCTGAGAGATAAATATCTTAAACCAGGTCTTCTGGTGTTTTGCCCTGGGAAGCAGAGGCAAATGTATGGGAAAGAACTGGGGTAGGACATAAGTCCTCAAAGAGAGCAGAGAGTTAAGTTGCACTGAAGTAACTCATTCTTTTCCATTACACTCTCGAGACGTAGTCTCGTATCTGAAATTTGAAACACACTTGAGATTCACATTCAACCAAGCTAGGCTTAGAAATTCATGGTGAGATGACTGCTGTGACACTCAGGAGAAGCTAAAATTAAAAAATAAAAACCCTCAGTAACGTAACAGTTGATCACAGTGAATCGATTTTTGCCGAAATGGCTTTTAGTGAATTAGTCGCTTGACAAAGTGGCTTCCACAAAACAGATTTGCTTTAGAGTAATAGTTACCTCCCTTTATGACAAACTGGAATACATTTTTTTGTGAGTCTTTCTACTTTCTCTAGACTGCTAACTTCTGGAATTGTTGCGTCACAACTTTGTATTCCCTCTAACACCTAACTCGTGTAAGCTAGGACTAGAAAAAGCCAAATAATTAATTGAAAAACACTAATTCACACTATACATCTTGAACTATAGACATTTAATTATGGAGTTTAATTAATAATTTAATGGAGCTATTTTTAATATACAGTGAGAATTCTAATACCAATTCATATCTATTCTTCCCAACAAGTGTTCACTTGTTGACTTCCTTCCTTTGATGTGACTAGTAGAATTGTTTCTGTTCTAGTCTGTTGAGAATTCTCCTCTTATATGGAACCTCCAGGTTCTATTGATCTTTTTATATATCTTCTGTGTGATTCTAGTCCCAGGGTGTTTTTTGTACTGAGGTTGTCACTCTCATGGCAGAAAATAGTCTCTTGCATTGTAAATGTTCAAAGTGCTGGTTTTAGATACTGTCTTCACCAGCTATATTTAAAGGGGTTGCTTTCCTCCAAGGAACCCCTGCTAAATGCCTGCCATATAATGGGCATGTCTTCTCTCTTTATTGTGTGACCTTGCCTTTCTCTGTCTGACTCAGACTTCTGCCTCATTATAGCAATAGAAACATTTAAAACTTAGCAATTTCAAGCAGGAAGAGTAATTTCCTGAGCTGATCTGATTAGATTTGACCTCTCTACTGTTCTAAGTCAATTGACACCATGACACTTTCAGTCAAACGTCATCCAGTGCTCTACCTGACAGCAGAGCCTCAATGTGTTATGTTTTAATCATTTCACACTCACCATTATGTGGGCCCCATTAGCGTTATATGTGGCACAAAGTCAGTGCAGAATACATTTTTTAAAACTACATAAACTATGTGCTACTTGAATATAACTGCCATATTTGACTCTAAAAATTTGATCCCTCTAAGAGATTATTCATGTTTTAATCTAGCCAATTAGTGCAGGCAGAATAGAACCAGCCCTGGACATAAGGGAACGAGGCAGCCACCCCAATACCATGGTTTTTAAAGTGTATAGGGTTTATCCCCTACTCCAAATTTTCTTCTTGAAATTCTACAGTGAGAGGCATTTCAATCATTACTTTGAATTTAAAAACTAAGTCATTTCTGTAAAAGGTTATATATTATGCTCCAAAGGTTAAAATCTGAACTGGGTTTAGTGGACAGATACCTTGAAACAAGACAGTCTTCTGGTAGATGATGTAAGAATTGAAAAATGTGCCTTGGCGCTTTGTGAGATGGGACAGGGAGCAGGGACTAAGAAGCCAACTGAGGTGGTGGGGAAGGGGAACTAGAAATGGGCGTTGTCTAGGTCCCAGCACTCTGAAGGGCTACCTAATCCTAGGCAGTTGTTTTATGACTATAGCAATAAAGCCTACAGAGAATCTCCAGGTCTAGACTAGCACTGACAATGGAACTTTCTGCATTGCTGGAAATATTCTCTATCTGTTCCATCCAGTATGGTAGCCACTGGCCACATGTGGCTATTGAACATTTAAACTGTGGCTAGTGCAACTGAGGAAGTGAATTTTTAAATTTTTAAATATAAATAACCACATGTGGCTAGTGGCTACTGTACCAGACAGCGCAGGTCTGGACCACATCCCCTCTGAGAGTTCTGCCTATATGTTGCCAAGATCAATCAAAACTCTAATTCTTTAGTTCCCTCCTTCTTCACTTTTTTTTATTGAGAGAATATTTCCAAATGAGATATACCAAATTAGTATTACTACTATTACTACTTCCATATATTGAGTACCAACAGACCTTCAAGATAAATATTAATTTTTTTTGACAGATGAAGAAATAGGTTTAGAGAGGTCATGAAGATAGTAAAGGACAGCACTGGAATTTAAATCTAGATCTGTCTGACTTTGAAGTCTATATTCTTTCCACTTAAGGTACCAAACGTATAAAAATATTTTTAAATTATATCCATGTCTGCTTTTCTAGATCGAACCATACATTTATTACATTTTATTAGCATGAATAATAAACTTTTCTCTCACTCCATCATTCTCTGTACCTCTTTCTCTCTCCATTTGATACAACCAAAGAGAGTGACTGATGTCTACAGAAGTGATTCTCTTAGGAAACACAAATGGAATCATAAAAGGCATTGACAAATTTATGACTAATAGGACCATAAATTGCCATTAGCACTCTGGGATACAGATACTTTTAAAGCTTGTCAGGTAGGACAGTTGCATATTCCCACCGCAAGTTACTTGAGGTAACTGTTCACAGCTGCGCACTAGGATGGATGACCCTGGTATGGCTCAGTTCAAGTCCTAGGTTCTCATGATAGGCCATTAGCAAATTAAGGAATCAGATTTCTACATAGGGCTCAGTTGTAAGCTAATAATTTATTAGTTCAGGGAAGGTCTCAAGCTTTAGCCATCAGTGTCATTATACAAAAATATTAACTGCTTGAAAATGTAAGACTTATGAAAATCAAACATAAACAAAAGTATTCAAATAAATTTGTGAGAAGCAATATTAATTTTGGAGAAGGCAGAAAAGCATAATACAATTGACAACACAGTTATAAAGAGAACCCCAATTAAGGAAGTGTGCTTTTCAGCTGTTAGATTTAGTCTTCTCAAACCAGAGTTTAGATGGCAGGAAAATGAGCCAAAGTGGAAAAAGAAAAGACTAAGTATCCAGTTAGGGCCTCAGTGTCAAGAGAAAGCCAGGTTTCTGAACAAGCAAATAAGGTCAAGGGTCAGCTCTTTTAGGAACAAAGGGTACCCAGGAATGTGACCTTAAAGGGAACTCTTAAAACTAAGAGTTAGTCCTTAAGAGAAAACCAGGCACTATACAAAGTATAAGCCCATGGTAACTGCCAAACTAAGAGTGGGTCAGATATTCATAAAAAGTCCAAGCGGTGGGCAGTTGGCATTGACGAGATAAGGGTTGCTGCAAGTACGGAGAAAATGAAGTCAACAATAGAAAAATCCAGGCACAAGGGAAACCACAGTACAAGAGAAAATAAGGTCTCTTGAGAGGACAGTATATGCTGTGGTCCGAATGTTGTGTCTCCCCCAAATTCATATGGTATTAGAATGTGGGGCCTTTGAGAGGTGCTTAGGTCATAAGGGTGGAGCTCTCACGAATGGGGTTAGTGTTTTTATAAAAGAGACCCCACAGAGCTCCTTCACCCCTTCCTCCATGTGAGGACACAGGGAGAAGGTGCCGGCTATGAACCAGAATGAGGGCTCCCACCAGAACGTGACCACGCTGGTGCCTTGATCCTGGACTTCCAGCTTCCAGAACTGTGAGAAATAAATTTCTGTTGTTTATTTTGTTATACCACAGCCCGAATGGACTAAGACAGTATGGGAGCCTAGCTACTGAAGAACCAGGGCTTTAAAAAGGAAGCCAATTGTAAGTCCTGAATATTCGCCTGAGAGTGAGCTCAATGCAAGACTGACTCATTGCTAAGCGAGTGAGCTGTTTACTTAGAATCCGGGGCAATGAGGTCTTGGCTGGTGTGGGAGAGGAGTAGAACCAAGAGAAGCTTCAATTTAGTCTTTCAGGATGGTGAGACCACTTGATGTGTAATCTCATTGAGAAGGAATAGTAGCCCTAGGAATCAGCACTAAGGACATCTCTTCTTGTGGCTGCTGAAAAAAGGTAGATATGCCAGGGTCCTTACTTGCTTGTGGATAGACATGGAGTGGGGCAGTGGTAGCTTGGCAGGCAGCAAAGAGGACAGTAACCTAAATTCCCTCTGCCTTCCATCCCTCTACCTAAAGGCATAGTTGGAGTTGACCAGAGATTTTCACCCAGGTCAGTGTAGGGACACTTTTTGAAACACAGCTGTTTTCTGATGGCAACAGCAGATGATCCTCTTCTCATTTTAGTGTCTTCTTTCTCCCCTGTGAGAATCAGATGCTACAGTGTCTCAGGTACCATCAATTCATACCCAGAAGAACCACAGAATATACAGAATCCTTCAGTATTTGCTCCAGGGATGAGGAGGACTTTGAGAACAAAAGGCCACACTCTTCCTACAGTGAATGGTAAAATGTCACCGATTGTCTCTGCCAATGAAGGACATGCTTTGGAAAACTCACATGACTTGATGTTTTTCCATCGGCATCCATTTAGTCCCTATCCATATGTATTTATCGTGTTTCCCCATCCACGTGTGTAAAAATCATGCAGTTACACTTAAATGTTTAGCTTGCTTTTTTCATTTGATAGGAGTCTTGACTTCTGAGAGAAGGCAAGGATGGGGAATAGTGGGTGGATGAGGTGTATCTCAGGCCCACTGTCAAAAGGTCAGCAGTGAAATCTGCTTTTGCCCTTTCCCACCTCAATTTCCCATAGTCTTGCTCTTTGATTCTATATTTGATTCTTCTTTGTAGCTCTCGTAACTCTCAGGTTTTAGCTTCTTTTTGAAATTATTAATTGGGCTCCAGTCACAGAACACTGGAGCTACTTGGCAAACAACCAACCAATCTCACAATTAGCATAAGAAAAGCATTCAAATCAGCAAAACATATTAAGAATACGCCTGTAGACGTTTATAGATAGTTTCTGTAATAAAGAATGAAGTTTATATTCTGTCTAGTTGCATAATATACCCAGGAGGAGGCAAAGATGCTATTGAACAGTGAGAAATAACATTGCAAAGACTTTTCCAGAGTCATGCTGTTTTAAGGATTATGTTCTAAGATGGAGATCAATCTAACAATTGGAATAGTGTTTTCTCAGATCTAATTAAAAAGTGTTAGCTTCTGGAAATCTCTTGTTCCTTTTTTTATAATTATTTTGAACATTTGTTTTCTGTTATCTATGATGAAATTTGAAAAGAGCAAGTCTTGACTGGATCCTGGGCTGTGGGAGTGACCTGTCTTTGCTCAACATTTGTTGGGTAGCATGATTTTTTTAAAGTTTTCAGAGGTGAGAAGGGTAATTGAAGCTTCCAGAATCAAGAAAAACTACAAGAGAAGTTCATTTTTATAAATGGTATTGTCTTATATAACCCCCTGGAAGACACCCAGTTCTCACTTCTAAGAGCTCCTATGAGTCAATTTGTCATTTGATATTTTGTAGAGTTTGCAGTAAATTGGAAGAAGTGAATTCTCCTACTAAACTCCAATGATAAAATAAAATCACTTGATTGGTACTTTGGTTCCTTGAGGGAAGCTATTTTATTTCTTCCCTCTCTCCGCCCAACCCATTCTCAATATTTAGAACAGTTTCTTACATGTACTAAGCACCTAATAAGTATTTGTAGAATTAAATTGAATTTTGGAAAAATTTCCTTCTTTTGGATATGGAACTGAAAAGACATGAAGCCAGAAAGTTTTGCCATCCCCCAACCCCCCATCAACCCTCCAAGCATCTGCCTTTCCTGGGGCTGGTGATGAGAATCCTTGCCTCCTCTCACCTGCTTCCCCCTCCTCTTTCCCTTCCTGCTCCTCCCTCCTCCTCTTCCTCCCCTCCCTTCTCCTGTTCCTTCCTTCCTTCCCATGGAGATTCTAACCAAAAAATCTATACCCACAAAGAACAAAAACCAACAAAAAACAAGGTGCCAATTTATTAATAGCTGGGCAAGGACTCAATAATCCCAGTGCAAGGCAGATTTGTAGAATAAGGTCTAAGGAAGGAAGTGTAAGGAAGACTTCTCCTTGTTTCCCTGTCCCTGAGTCTAAGATTATCAGGGGGTCCACTTAGCTTCCAAAACACAGCAAGAAGAACATAAGAAGGTCTTACTTCAAGATAGCAGGTCCCATCAAGGTCCTCGGCCAGAAGCACAGGGCCTACCATGTGGATAAAGGAAATAGCAGTAGAGCTGCTCAGACAGGCTTGTCCTTTAACACACATGCATTCTGACCATAGGTAAAACATGCCAAGTGTGGGTCTCATGTTCATACCATCCAGGAAACCACTGGTTCTACTTCGAACAGGAGCTAGTGGAGGACTGGGGGTGGACAGAAGGATGGAAGTTCTTGCTTCCCTTGTGGACAGAGATAGGAAGTGGGAAGAAGGGACTGAAGGTCCAAGACAGGGAAGCGTAGACACAGAATTGGAAAGTGATTTCAGGATTCTATTTGATCTCTAGTCTCCAGAAGAGACCAGGCCATAGAGCTGCTATTTTGCCCCAGGCAAAATGAATTGTCATCACTGAACTGCTTGACTCCCACCTAGCATCACCCTCTCCATTTCATCTCCTTCTACTCATCAAGCTGCCACCAAATTAGACTTCTTTTCAGTTCCTTAAACAGCCTCTGTACTCCTCTGTCTCGATGTTTTTAATGACTTTATTCTTTGCCATCACTCTGTCATAAACTTGTGTATCCTTCAAGATGCAGCTCAGATACCACTTCCATGAGACAGTCTGCGATGCCCCAGTCAGAAATAGTCAAGCCCTCACTGGTGTCCCCAAAGTGTGTTTATAGTGCAAAGGGCAAGGATCTAGCAGTCTGAGTCTGAAACATGGCTCCCCAGCTTTTTAGTTTTGATCTTGGGCGAGTTACTTACCTTTTTCTGTTACTCAATTTCTTCATATATCATATAGGGAGTTGTCATGTCATAGTAATCAGCATCAAGTAAATTATACAATATAATGCCTGGCACACAATAAATCAGTCACTAAAAAGGGTGCCTGCTATGACTGCTTGTAGCCATATTTTAGTGTCGATATGCAAAATATGGTAGCCAGCCAGCCCTGGTCTAGTGGTTTAGATCCTGTACTCTTACCATCACGGCTTGGGTTCATTTCCCGGTCAGAGAACCACACCATTCATCTGTAGGTTGTCATGCAGTGGTGGCTGCGTATTGCTGTGATACTGAAAGCTCTGTCACCAGGATTTCAAATACCAGCAGGGGCATCCATGGTGGACAGGTTTCAGCAGAGCTGCCAGACAAAGACAGACCAGGAAGAAGGTCCTGGCCACCCACTTTCAAAATATTGGCCATGAAAATCCTAAGAATAGCAGTGGAGCGTTGTCTGATATAGCTCCTGAAGGTGAGAGGATGGCGCAAGAAGACCAGGCAGGGTTCCTCTCTGTTGTACACAGGGTCGCTAGGAGTCGGAATCAATTCAACAGCACTAACAAACAAAATATGGTGAATTATATTTTTTTTGTGGACCTGAGTTATCTCCTCCCACTGGATAATTCACTTGCTGAGGCAGCAACAATAGCTGTCCATTTTTGTATTCCTTCCATCCCCACCCCAGCGTCTTGCACAATGAAGACAAACAAAATACGTCTGATCAACGGAATGGACTTAAATGTGCCAAAACAGACTTGACTCTCTACATCAGTTCATATTATCCTAAATCATTAATCACTACTTACCTAAAAAGGGCACCATATAAATTAACTAATCAGTGTCATAGAACACTAGATGCATTCATTAATTCAAAATATCAGATGACCTAACTTTATATTTTTGCATATATCAAATGTATTTTTAAAAACAGTGCTTCATTTGAATAAACGATTATATAACTTATTAATCATTTATTCTAACTTTTGCTTAGCTATTGCCAGAAGTTCAGACCTTGCCAAAATTTTTTCCTCCACCTGGTTAAGAATTATTTTCTTTAGATTTAATCTGATTTTTCTATTATAGAATACTTTATTTTATTCTATTGTAGAATACTTTATTAAGATAGTTTAATAGGCTGAACAAATGAATAGAGTTTGTTGAAATGTCTTTCATAATTGAGGGTAATGATGATTCTTCATAGGGCACATCCGTTCCTTTCTACTTTACCTGGGTGGGCTTATGCCACATCCGGGTTTGGAACGGTATCCAAACATCTAAGAGGAGTAGACAGACCCCTTTTGTAAGTGCGTGTTAGTTTCAACAACACGCCTCTTAAGCTCAGTTTGAAAAAAAGAAAACTAAAAAACCTGTGACTATAGAAAGTTTGCATCACATTGACTCAACACCATCTTTAAAGGCAGAGATTCTTTCAGAATCTGGAAGTAACCAACAGGGCCCCTTTGTTCCAGGGTGCACTTCTGAAAGAGCAACTCCAATCTCAACAGGCCAAAGGGGCATACAGTTGGCCCTGGGCGAGCCTACCACACGCCAAAAGACGATTCTCGGAAATCTCTCTCTGCTGGCTGAAGTGTTGACAGGCTCAAGGGCAGAAAGACTGGGCTGTTAATAGGAATATATAGCTCAGATAGTCAGAAATCAACCTACTCAAATTTCTCAGACCATCCTCCACTTTATTTCTCTCTTCCAAACAATCCAAGTACAGATTTTCCTTTCTAAGCCTTCCTCCGGTAAAGTATTTACGTTCCTGCTTCCCTCCACACGGAAAAAAAAATAAAAGCTTTAAGGTTCTTTAAGCCAACTGTAGTCAGCTCCCCCTCCCTTTCAGCCCCCAAGTTCTCCTGGATTCCAAGGGTGGGGGCGGGGAAGGGCCTGCAGTTGGCAATAGCTTCCCTCCGGGTCTGTTCTCATCTCACTTGGCATCTCCCTCCCCTCGTGTTCAGTCATGTCTTCTGGGGCCTCACAGGGAAACGAAAAGGATCGTTTGCTTGCAAAGAATGTGGGAACCCCTGCAGTCCATGAATCTTTTCTAGTTTATTTTCTTCCTAAAACCCTTTACTTTTCTAAAAACACATGTAAGAGTATCAGCCTATTCTGATCGTTTTAGGGACATCAGTGCCTCAGTGCACAAGACATTAATGCTCGATAACAAAGCTTTGAGTGTGTACATTTAAAAATTAATGAGAGATCAATTATACCTCAATAATGGGGAAAAAAAAATGAGACAGAGAAAGACGCAGAAAATGCTAGCTGCTCTGATACTGATTTTCCTCTTCTCCGATAATAAAACCCTTGACATTTCCCCGACCACCTGGAATAGAGACTTCCTTTCTCAAATTCCCCAGCAGCTAAAGGAAGCCATGTTAATAAATTCTGGCCAGTGGGATGCAAGAAGGTGTTCTAGATGCCCTTTGCAGAGCATGTCCCTAAAGTCCAGGGAATGCCCATTCTTCCAGCCCTTCCTCAATCCTGCTGTCTGGAGCAGGGACTCTGTGCCAAAGGCAACATCCTAGGAATGACAGAGAAACAAGATGGAAGGAACCTCACACAATGCAGCCCTACCACCATCCCTGGAGTGTCTATCCCTGGACTATTACGTGAGAGAGAAATACGTTCCTATCCTGTTTATGTCACTGTTAATTTGAGTTTCTATTTCATTTCATGTAGCCAACCATAGTTTAAGCAGAGGTGGATTTTCCATGCAGCTAATGATGCGTAAGCTTCAGACACCCTCACTTGCCTGGGACTACTCCAAGGCCTGAGGGGGAAACTCAGCCTTGTGTTTCATGGTCATTTTGTCTTTTCCTTAAAGGGTTCCTTAAAGGATTTCCCCAAATCACAAAGACCCCACAACCCTGAATCCATAACTCATCCTCAGAAATTCAGTGAATCTTCATGTGTGCCTCTTGTGGTAAGCCAACGTCATACACAGCACACTAAATAGTTTGGAGTTTTCTCTTGCATTAGGTAAACTTTAGTGTGCTTGGTGTGGTTTAGGATTATCATAGCCTATTGTTTCTCAAAGTATATTCCTAGAGTTTTTAAAAAATTATTTTATTGAGATCACATTGGTGTATAACACTGTGTAAATGTCAGGTGTGCATTGTTATATTTCAGCTTCTGTATAGACTGCATCACGTTCATCACCAAAAGTCTAGTTTCCATCCATCACCATACTTGTGTGCCCCTTTACCCCTTTCACCCTCCTCCCACTCCCTTCCCCTCTGGTAACCACCAATCTGTTCTTATCTACATGTTTGTTTGTTTATCTTCCATATATGAGTGAAATCATTCAGTATTTGTCTTACTCTGACTTACTTCACTTAGCATAATACCCTCAAGGTCTATCCATGTTGTTGCAAATGGCATGATTTTGTCTTTATGGCTGAGTACTATTCCATTGTACATATACACCACAGCTTCTTTATCCGTTCATCCATTGATGGGCACTTGGGTTGCTTCCAAGTCTTGGCTATTAGGAATAATGCTGCAATGAACATAGGGGTGCGTATATCTTTTTAAATTAGTGTTTTCGTGTTATTTGGATAAATACCTAGTTGTGGATACCTTCCTAGATAGTAATAACTGTTATAAGAGAAATGACTCTTATAACAGTTTCATGATCAAATAATTTGGGGAAATACAATATTAGCCAAAACATTTTGGTCTATGCTTTTAACTACACTATCTCTCAGAGGATTTAATATGCAAATGCTCATAGGGTATCTCCCAGAGAAGGAGAATGCTGTGTTTCCTAAACTTATTGGACTACTAAACCCACTTTGTAAGGAGTAGTTTGTGGACTAGTTTTCTGTGGAGCACGATTGGAAATACTCAGCAGGAAATATTTGCAGACTATCTCTTAGGGCAAAGTGTGTGTTTTATTTTTATAGCATTACCAGAACAAGATGATTGTTCTTCCTCATCTTATTCTTTAAGTTGCTCCCTGTCTGAAGTTTGTTGTTCAGTAAGCACTAATTCCAATAATACTGTCATTTTAAGATAGACACTAGCTCATCTCTCAAGTCTCCAACAAAACTAGCAGTATTACATCCAAAGTGTTATATCACTTGTGGAGGAAAGAGTGTGATTTCAAGGGAATTGGGGTCACACTGATGTTTCATCTCCCATGAGGAGGTTTTTCGATAGTGGGCTATGGAAAGCTACAAACACAATGGAGATGGTTCTACATAAAAGACTTTTTTTTTCTTGCTTATGTCGATGCTTGCAGAAATGTCCCAGGTCTTTTATGTGAGCTGGATTCCCATTACAGGGAAATAATTCATCCCCATACTCCTTGTCCTTAACTGAAATGTCAGTGTTCACACTTGTATTTGTCTTCTTGGCTTTCTGTAACAAACTACCATAAATTCAGTGGCTTAAAACAACAGAAATTTACTCTCTTCCAGTTCTCCAGGCTAGAAGTCTGAAATCAAGGTGTCAACAGGACCATGCTCTGTCCAAGACTCTGGAGAGAATGTTCCTGGCCTCTTCCTAGCCTCTGATGGTGACTGTCAATTCTTGGTGTTCCTTGGTTGCAGCTGCTCACTCCAATCTCTGCCTCCTTCTTTATGTGGCGTTTTCCTCTTTTCACAGGGGTTAGGATTTCAACATATCTCTTGGGGGGATACAATTCAACCCATCACAACACTAAAGAACACTTCGTTATCTGTTGGGCAGCATGAAGTCACGGTGGACAGAGCTCTGAGTTAGGAGTCAGAAGGCCTGAGTTTGTGCTGGGCAAATGTCCAACCGAGGATGGTAATACACGCCTTGATTTCCCTCTAAAGGTTGTGATAAAAATACAGAAAAATGCTTTGTAGCCTTTCAATGGTAGCAGAAGTGTTGTTCCTGTCTTCAAAGAGAAACATGGCTAATGTGGTAATTCAGATTTGGCATATCTCATACCTTACTTTAGACAATCATTCTCTGCCCCATTCAGCTCCCTACCAGACAAGGATAAGAATTTGTTTAATTGCTGCCCTTGCCCTGTCGACTAAGCGACATCAGGTGGTGAGGAGAATCTTTGTCAATGCAGCTCTGTATGAATTCACAAATTGAATATGAAGCATTGAGTAAAGGAAAAATGTCTCTTTCAATAACAATTTTCTGTGTTTTAACTCAAGGTAAATGACTGAAATATGCCCGTGGAAGACTTTTTTGAGACTAGATATTAATTAGTATATCCAAACTTACTCAGCACCCATTGTCCATGAACTACCCCTCTGAAAGGCTTTGACACAATAATAAGGAAATAGTAGAGCCGTGGTTCATAAGCTGGGGTCCTAGGTCTCTAAAGGCACTGGAGGAAGTCATAAGAATTTGCATGCCAGTTTCAATTTTGCAAGAGTCCCTAAAATCATATTTTCATTTAGTTAGCACAGTGTAATAAAATGTTCTTCTTTTTCCTTTGGATTGAATGTATTATACAATTTCGGTTATACTGGTTATCTCATGCTGTGTTGATGATCTTTGGCAAGCATATATCTTTTTAAATACATAAAATGAATTATTTATAATATGTAATTTTTTGATATACGGAATCTTATAAAACATGGGGATAGAGGGAGATTGAGATTTTGAGAAGGGATCCTTAGTAGTTAAAATGTTGAGAAAAGGGTATGAATACTGTATGAATGCTGATCATATGACTCCCTTTTAATGAACATTGACAAACAATGCAGTCTTCTAAATACTTTGTTCTATTTCTACTTAAATCCATTACTTGACTTAAAGGCTTTTTAACTATGACCTTCTACAATTTCCTGTACAATATTCCACTGTTTAAAATGTAGTTGGCTGGTTGATTTCTTTCTTTTTTCAATTATTTTATTGAGGTCACATTCGTTTATAACGTTGTGTAAATTTCAGGTGTACAACATTATGACTTCTGTATAGACTGAATTGTGTTCACCACCAAAAGTCTAGTTTTCTTTCGTCACCATCATATGTGCCCCTTTACCCCTTTTGGCCTCCTTCCCCTCCAGTAACCACCAATCTGTTCTTCTTATCTACATGTTTGGTTGTCTTGCACTTATGAGTGAAATCATTCGATATTTGTCTTTCTTTGTCTGACTTACTTCAATTAGCATAATACCCTCAAGGTCTATCCATGTTGTCACAAATGGCACAAATTCACCCTTTTTTATGGCTGAGTAGTATTCCATCATGTATATATACCACATCTTCTTAACTATTCATTCGTCAATGGGCACTTAGGTTGCTTCCAAGTCTTGGCTATTGTGAATAATGCTGCAATGAACATAGCGGTGCAAATATCTTTTTGAATTAGTGTTTTCATGGTCTTCGGATAAATACCCAGGAGTGGAATGGCTGGATTATATGATATTTCTATTTTTAATTTTTTTGAGAAATCTCCACACTGTTTTTCATAGTGACTGCACCAGTTTTCATTCCCGCCAACAGTGTATATAAGGGTTCTCTTTTCTCCACATCCTCCCCAGATTGATTTAACATTTCAGAATATCCTGCAGCATTTAATGATTATGTGAAGTATGACTTTGTTCTCAGCACTCTAAGTAAACAGAGCCAAAACCCTACAGAGAATAATTTATATATTCAAGAAAAGCCTCATATGGGGTAGAATGCTTTCATGATACAGTACTTAAAGTAAGACAAAGCCTGGGAGAGCAGAATCATTGTTCCTGAAAGGTCTCCAACCCTCAATCAGAATATTCCACACAAGGAGACAATACAGTTCTAGTGCAAGTGTTGAAGCAATCTGCCCTCTTTATAATGTGATAATCCCACGGGGTTTTCCCACATTCTCTGGAATCCCTGAGAACATCAATAGAAATTGATCCCTGACCCTTCTTTGGTGGTTTCTACTGCCTCCCCTAAACTTTAATTTAATGTGATCTTACTTATCACACATTTTTTCCTAGAGCAGAATAGATCCTTATAAAAAGCATTTTTCACTCTCGGAAAGGTGTTCCCAGGTGAGGATCAGGATATGTTTTTTCTTTAATCCAGAGGCTCAGCACTAAGCAGCTTCTCTTCTTTACTTTTTCCAATAATTTGTCTTAAAATCAGCTCATTTCCTTTAACAGAGAGGGTATCACATAACACTCTTTGTTGGAGGGCACGTACCGTGAGAAAAATCATTCCTTAAGTGATTTTGTTTACTGCCGACTTTCTTATGAAGTATAACATACACACATACCAGCATTAAGGGTACAGCTCAGTGAAGGTTTATGCAGTGGACCCACGTGTGGGACCGCAACTAGAAAAAGCAATCGAATTTTGGCGGAACTCCAGAAGTCTCTCCAAGGCCTCCGCCCAGTCACTCCCTACCTTACCCTACTCCACTCCAGGAAATAACCATTTTTCTGACTTCTACCACAGTAGATTAATATTGTCTCTTTTTCAAACTTAAGCACATAGAATCAGACAATATATACTGTTTCGTACCTGGTTCAACATTCTATTTGTTGAGGCTGCTGAAGCAATAATTTGTTCATTTTTGTTGCTGACTCATGCTCTGTGGTTGAAAATGCGATAATTTATTTTTCCATTCTATCTTGGATGGATCTTTGGGTTACTTCTAATATTTGACTATTAAGAATGCTGCTGCAGTAAAAATTGTTGTGCATGTCTTTTAGAAAACACATGTGCATATTTCTGTGGGCATATATCAAGTATAATTTCTGGGTCATAAACAGTGGTATGCTGGAGGATGCTTGCACCAGCTCATAAATGCCCACTGTTAAATCTTTAGGAAATTTGCAATCCAGTTGTTAAACATAGCCATTATTAAAAGTTAAGTTGTATAAACTTACAATTAAAGTACATTATTTGAACAATAATAATAATAAATACCCCAAACTCTTCATTTCCCTATTTTTTAAACTACATTTTGCTTTTATCTGTGCTCTCAAAATTATTTGCATTTGTTATGTCTATATGGTAGAAATGTTGTATAATGGTGTGCTACCACGCCTCTTCTCTCAACTCTGCATTCAGAAACATCACGTTGGTAGCATTACATTGGTTGTGGTGGTAGTATTTACGCCATGGAAATTGGCAATCCCTGAAAATTAGGATTTGACCTGTTTTGTTGATTATCGAGACTTAAGAAAGATGGAGGAAATATTAACAATGTAGATTAAACATAAAAACGTATTGCATCCGTAGCCATTACATTGTAAACAGCACTAAAAAATTGAGAAAATACTTTTCGAATATTTGAAAACCGTTATCCAATTCAGCAAAGAATCACATAATCAAGTGAATGAGGTTCCAAAATATGTCTTTTTGGTTTCATTTTTGTCTTACTTGTTAACATATGCAAAAATATCAATCAACACTTATGTTAAACATTTATCAGCAAACCACCAGTCAGAAGGTATAATTATGTTCAGTTTTCACAGAAAGGGCCAGTTTTTCAATTTACACTCCCATCAGCAGCGTAAGAGAGCTTCAGTTGCTCCTCTGGTACACTAATATTTGGTTGCAAGTACTTTTTTTTCTTTTAAGTTTAGTCTTTATGGTTCATCCGTAGTGGTATCACATCGTTATTTTAATTTGCTTCTCCCTAATGACTAATGATGATCGTTTTGCTGAATGTTTATTAGCCACTTGGATATTCCCTTTGAGAAGTGTCTGTTTTTATATCTTTTGTGCATTTTCTTATTGGGTTGTCTGTGTTTTTCTTATTGCTTTGTAGAAGTTCCTTATATTTTCTTTGTCAGACATATATCCTATATCTGATGTCTTATAGCTTCTTCTATACACCTGTCCATTTGTAGTTTGACTTTTCCTTCTCTTAATGGTGGCTTTTAGATCTTAATTTTAATGTAGTCCCATTTATCAATCTTTCCCTTTATGGTTATGGTGTACCATTTCAAAAAGTATTTCCCTATACCAAGGTCATGAAGATATTCTCCTATGTTATCTTCTAAAAGTTTTATTGTTCTTTCATATTTAGATCTATGGTGCCTCTGGAATTGATTTTTGTATATGGTGTGAGATGAGGGTCAAAATTAATTTTTTTTCTACACAGGTATCCAAACACCATCTGATTTTTTCCATATGGATATCCATGTACCATTTGTTGCAAAGACTATCTTACCCCATTGCAGTGTAGTGTAATCATTGTCATAAATCAAACAACTGTATATGTGTGTGTCTCTTTATAGGCTCTCTATTCTGTTCCATTGGTTTATTTGCCTATCCATGTACCAAGAACTCAATGTTTAAAGTAAGTTTTGATACAAGATTTTGTAAGTCCTCTAACTTTGTTCATCCTCAAGATAGTCTTGGTTATTCTTGGCTCTTTGTATTTTCACAAAAATTTAGAATCTGCTATTTGCCAACTTGAAGGAGGGAGCAAATAGGAGGGGATGTCACATAACATAATCTGTTGGTGTATATATACAGTGTGAAGAAAGTCTCTTCCTGATTTTGATGATGCATTAGGTTTGTGAACTCTATCATTAGAATGACTTGGGCTGCAAGTAATAGAAAATGCTAAACCAACTGATTTAATGTTAAAGGACTTTGTTGTCTCATAACAAGAATCTGTTCAAAAGAATATGGCTCCACTCATGGAATGATCAGTATCTCTGGGCCCACTTCTGTATGATTCTGTCCTCAATGTATCTTGGTTTTATCCTCAGGCTGGTAAGAGATAACTGCACTTCCAGGTAACAAGTCCATAAACAACAACATCAAAGAAAGAAGCATTGATTTCTTGCATGTCTTCCTGAGGACAAAAAGTCCCCCCGCCAGATTTCCCCTTTTGCTACATTGGCCAGAATTATATCCCATGTCTTTGTCTCAATCAATCAGTAGTTAAGAGAATGGGGCCACCATGAGTGACTTAGACAGGACCGGAGACTAGGCTTTTTCCCTATTAAGTACATGATCTTGCAGAAGTGGTTGTCCACCTGAACAAAATCAAAATGGTGAAAGTAGCTGTAGGGTGACCATAGAATTATTTCTGCTCTGGACAGACTATCCCTTTGGTTACTCAACATCCAAACACATTCTTCTTCTATCTTGACTTCCAAAGATAATCATGCCTGTGTGAATTAAAATTGTTGCTTTCTTAAAGGAAAACAACCCAACGTCTCTTTCAGTTAATATGTCCAGCTCCAATTCTAGTGTCTCTGGATGTTGTGAAGTCTTATCAGGTTCAGACAAAGCTTCTTATGATCCAGCATCCTAAACAGAGATTTAATGATGTGGAGATTACCAAAGAAGTTGAACAATCTCTGGCTAATGTTAGCAAATATTAAGGATTCCTCAGGGGAATACTTCCTTAAAAATGTCATTGGAATAGATTTTATTTGTTTCTTGTCCATTTCATGAGCTAATGACTGCAGCCAGAGCATGTGTCTGCACAGTCTTTGAGTCTGAGAATTCATACTCCATATCCATGATCCTCTATGCCTTATCTATTCCCTTGGTCTTTAATCAATGGCCTCTGCCTTGATTTTATTCAAAGTAATAGCCTTGTATGGGCAAAGCATCAGTCACAATCCAGCATTTCCCTATACTTTTATTCCTTTTCTTGGCTAGAGAGTGGTTAATGGGAAGTATTTGGGCAGTGTGTGGCAGATGAAGCTTGTCTTTTACTCCAATTTTATCTTCCCTAAGTCTCCACCTCCTTCTCTGCTTTCTGGTGGTCACCTTCAGCCTAGGCTCGTCTCTTTATTGTAAGACTTTGTGAATGCTACTAAAGTGGACCATACTCAAAACCATCCTGAATAATTCCTACTAGTTCTTTTAATATTACACTCTGTCCTATCTGTGACCAAAGGTGCGATAGGTGATAGTTTGACTAAACGTTTTATAACTTCAGGGCAAGAGTCATGTAACCTAAAGTAGTGGAGCCCTAACTCTTCCACTCAACTGATTTCACATGTTAGGGTCTGTTCCTCACAGAATCCCATTCCTTGTGTTATTTTATTATCTAACCACAGTACCAAGTAGCCAATAAGGAAAACCAACTCTGTATTGTTTAACCAGAAAAGGAATAGGGGTGAAAGTATTTTGAGTAGGCATAGAATCTCTGTGTAAGCCAGAAAACTAAGCTTAGAGTTCATTTAGCCAGTAACAAATCTTGCCATGGAACAGATCTTGTGCTGATAGCATTCTTGTCACCACATAGATGCTGCATGAGAGACTGTTTACACCAGTGGAACTGAACACCAATGTCCCTGCTAGCAATGCAACTAATATTGGCCCAGGACACTTGACTGACAATGTTTCGGGGCCGCATTGCATTGGAGTCTCTTCTCCCAGAGTTCCAAAAAGGGTGTAGGTCATAAAAGTTCCTCCTATTTTGGCTTTCCTCTCATCATATTTATCCCATCTCTTTCCTATGGTACTTTGGTCGGAGAAGAAAGGCTAAAACAAAGAAGGTGACTTCTTGTTTCCCTTTCAACTATCTCCTTTCCCTTCCCAGAATCCATTAGTTCCGAAGGAGTTGGCTTTCCCCTCATAGTCCTCTCTGATTTCCACATTTTCCTTCAAGATACTTGTCTCACAACTCACTTTTCATGTGGTAAAAGTATTCCTTCTATACCATGGAAGCAATTCTATGGTCTGAGTTGGCCAGGAGTGACACTTGATATGGGAACCATGGAGTGACCTAGCAACTAGTCATTTCACATGATAGAAAAATGCATTGGTTTAATATACCCAAAATATTATTCTCCAGTATATAGCATAGATTTGCTAAATCCACAGAACATTCTTTGGAAAACGGCCAACTAAGTGACTTGTAGGTTCTTATATTTGATGGCTCTGGGCAGAGCTGATTCAGCTAGCACCAACCAGCATGATTGGGGATTGTAAGAATGTTGAAATATATTAATTCTAATTAGTTATTAGCATAACAGTAACTGTGATAAGCAGCAAAATCAATCAATAATATAAATCCAGCACACATAGATTGTCTTAGAAATTGCACATACAACAATTCTAGTACATTTTTCTGGTTTGAGTATTGGAGAGCAGAATTAGGGACCCTGCCAAAGATGTCTTGTTTCAGGTGTTGGAGAATTCTCTCAGGTTTAAAATTATTGGGTGCGAGAGGATGGAAATGGAGCAGAGCTGAGAAAGATGTTTCTGGTAAATGCCCCAAAGCAATTGGGAAGCTCTGGGCATAGCAGGTGTTTGGGTTCCAACACCTCACTGTAAAGTAGCAGCCCCTCAGCTGGTGTGGGAGAGCTTGTTTAACACCTTCTCCTTGTCCATGGGTGGGGGTGGCCACCCTTAAGCACTGTGAAGAACTGTGGGGAGAGAATCTACCTGGAACCTCTTGAATACCCAAAGGGTAACCAGACCAGTAAGTAGCCATATGACCTTCCCTCTGGCTGGCCACCAATAGTGAGCTACCAGACAGAGGAGCTGTGTCTCCCCTGGGCATGCCCTCCTGCTTGCTCCTTCCTGAGGCAGACAGAGCCTCAGCAAGAGCCCTCCTCTCTGGGCAGTCCCAGGCACTTGCCTGCCCTGTTAGTAACTGCACAGGCTGACCACTGGTTGACCCACAGAGGACCTGCAGCCGCCATCTCCCACTGCCTTGGCGGGAGGCAGACAAAAGAGGTGGGTTCCTGGCGACCAACAGAGCCCTCCTCCTCCACCTCATCTCCTCTTCCCCTCCGACCCTCCTCTCACTCTCTGGTTCACTTTCCCAGGACAGGCTCCTGGTGGACAACCAGCCCTAGCAAGTCCTGTCCTGGAAAATGAGCGGTCAGGGGACATGGCTAGAAAGAAGTGAGTTCCCAGAGATCAGCGGGGAGATTTGAAAGCTGAAATGACAGACAGCGACCCTCAGGCACTTCACGGGATCACAGATCACCTTGTTGTGATCAATTTAATGGGGAAGGTGTGAAGAAGTTTGATGTGGAGGGAACCTACGTCAAATCAGAGCTCACACAGGGCCACCATGTGGCTAGTGACAACTGTGTCAAACAAAAGATCATATAAACAATTTTTAAAAATCAACAAGTGATTTGGAAATTATTAGAATGATTTGAGGAATTCTAGCACAGTTTAATCACTTGGCAAATGGTTTTATAAAATACATGAATTTTCAGTTTTTTTAAAGAATATATGAAGATAGTTATTAAGTTTTAAAATTTACATATCAATTTGTATTACTTTATTGGTTATTAAATATTTTTAATATCATCCTTAGCCAAAAGTCTACATAACCGATGAAAATTTGGCTTTTGGCATGCAAGAGCATTTCAAACTTTCTCCCCCAACTGTGTGAATTAAACACTCAAATTAAACACGCTTGGTATCCAGGTTCTTAAAGCAGAAACTTCTTTATCAGGATAGCCATCGAAAATAAATAATTTCTTATTTTCCTTTTCCTTCCTTTATCCTTCAGTCCTGATGAAAGGGGACTACCAAGGATTGTGGGTTTTGTTGATGCAGAAATATGTGATGCGTTCCTTTCAGAGAGATTTGTGTGACCTGGTTGTGCTGGACTCCAGGTTTGTTCATCTGTACAAGGTATCACAGAGCCGATTCAGGTCTCGGGGGCTATCTTGGGATGATCAGAAGGCTCCACTTGCAAGCTGTGGTTTTTTCTGTTCCTGGATGTTCCCTTCTTCATGTCACAAAAGACCAGAGTTCTATAAATCCTCTGACCCTCTACCTCTGGATTGTCTTTGTAGCTAGCTCTTTGCAAATTTGAGCATGAAATCTCGACTGCAGTTAGCTAGACATTTTGAAGTATTCTTTTTTTTTTAAATATCTTTTTTTGTGCGTGAGGAAGATTAGCCCTGAGCTAACATCCATTGCCAATCCTCTTCTTTTTTTCTGTTGAAGAAGACTGGCCCTGGGCTAACATCTGTGCCTATCTTCCTCTACTTTATATGGGACGCTGCCACAGCATGGCTTGACAGTGGTGCACTGGTCTGCGCCTGGGATCCAAACCCATGAACCCTGGGCAGCCAAAGCGGAGTGTGCAAACTTAACCACTGCACCACCAGGCTGGCCCCTGAAGTATTCTTTGTCTCTCTCCATTTGACATAGATCCCTTATGTCAGCATAGCTGGCCATCATTGCACCCTTGGATACATTTCCCTGACTCTTTCCAGGGCCTGACCATTCAATGATTATGAAAGTTTTATTATTGCTGCTCAGTTTATGCTTATACATAAGATTAATAAAAGATATCAATACAGAACAGGAATAATGAAAACATTTTATGCCTTGATAGATCCTTCCAATCCTGAGAGTCAATGCTTCCCTATTTTACCAGTCACCACAGAAAATCTGAAAAACAGAGCCTGGAAGATATCTCCAAGAGACTGCAAATACTAACTGGGCCTTGACAGGCCTGAACAGGTCTGCTGTGCTGACCCCCTGATTTTGACCAACATGCAAAAGTAGTGTCATGCTTTGATCTCATACCAGCAACTCTGCTTGGGACTTGGTAAGAGAGAGGAAAAGAATAAATGGGAGGGGTGGAGAAGAGACGATCAGGACCTGTCTGAATGTCACACACTTAATCACTCCCATTTCCTGTTCATCTTCCTCTGAATCATAGGATGATAAGGGTAAGGTATTGGAGAACTTGGTAAATGGGAAGGGGGAGTTCCAGCTAACACAAGTCTTTGTACATATCCACTCAGATGAGTTCAATTTCATCAGTTTCAGTTGAATGTGATTACAATTTATTGAATTGCTTCAAAGCAGATAGATGTGTGTCTGAAACGATATATTTTTAACTTATTGCACAGCCTCTGGGAAAGTCAAGTAACCCATCTGAGGCTCAAGACTAGCAACTATTAGGACAGTTGGTTAATATTAAATGCTGCAGTGTACGTGATGCCTGGCACAAGGTAGACAGTTAGTGCTAGTTGATGTTGACTTTGTTTTCCTGATTACTGATAAGATGGTGCATGCATGAGAACAATAAAACTGCTCAAGGAGCTTTGGCAGGCTCAGGTCTCCTAGCCACAAATGGTATTAAATACAAGGAAAAGAAATGTGGAGTCTCTCCAAGTAACTGACAACACAACGCCACATAATGGAAAACAATGGCCAAGTGAAATCACAAATTGTACAAAAAATGCCCTGACAAAATGATCCTGGGGGAACTTCCCAAAGAATACACAAATCTATTGATAATATTCATTAGGCCAGAGTAAAATACACTACATATATCTCCTGATGGAAGGATCATGAGTTAGATCACAGGAATGTATGTCAATGGCACTATGAAAATAGTGCCATTTCACTGCACCAGTACTTTCTCTTACTTCCAGTAGACCGCAACCCACCATGAGTATTAGCTCCATCAATCACTTTTCCCAGGACCTGATAGCCTCTGGATTAATCATACTCCAAGTTTTGAGCTGAGAGAACCAACAGGATATAAAGAGCTAAAAGCAACCATAAATAAGTCTTTCTGGATCAGCAAACTTGACATCAATTCTATTCAGGCCCCCTCTTAAAAAATTTTTTTTTATTGAGATAAAATTCACATAACATATTTTGAGCATTTTCAAATATATAATTCAATGGTTTTTAGTATATTCATAATGTGCAACCATCACCACCATCTAATTCCGGAATATTTCCATCACCCCTAAAAGAAACCTCTCTTTTAAAGTGAACATACTTCTGGAGGGGCAATACATAAAGTACTAACATTTACATATTTTCAGATTTTTTTTTTAATTCCAAAGGACAATAGAAACTTAAATGTGCTAGGGAAAAGGAATCGCTTGAAACAGGGAGAGAGAAACATTGAAGCAAGTATCAGTAATCCATATTTTGTGTGGTTGTGGTGGCCTGCCTACAAGACAGCCTCCAATGATCTCTGCCTCCTGACAGTCACAGCCTGTGTCATCTCCTCCCACATCATATCAGGATTGGTCTGTGCGACCAATAGAATACTGCGGAAATCATGCTATGTCACTTCTGAGGCCAGGTTATAGAAGACATTGTGGTTTTGTCTTGCTCTTTCTCAGATTGCTCCCTCTGGGGGAAGCCAGCTGCTAGCTCAGAAAAACACCCAAGCAGCCTGTAGGGTGACTCACCTATCGAGGAACTGAGGCCCCCTGCCAGCAGCCATATGAGGCAGCCATCTTGGAAGCAGATCATCCAGCCCCAGTCAAGCCTTCAGATGACTGCAGCTCTGACCGGCACTTTGATTAGAGCCCCCTGAGAGACCCTGAGCCAGAATCCTCCAGCTAAGCTGCTTCTGGATTCCTGAGCCTTAGAGACTGTGTGTGATAATAAAGGTTTGTGGTTTTACAGTGCTAAGTTTTGAGGTAATCTGTTACAGAGTAATGCATCACTACTGTAGCAGTTTAAACTACTACTATAGTAGTTTCGGGGTAATGATTCAGCAAATCTGCCAGCACAAGAAGAGGAACTACCTGTGACACATAGAGCAAACCACCCGAAGCTCATGGACATACAATCAATGCCTAAACCCTTTAACTGGCACTAAGTGTGAGCAGATCAGGCTGCAACTTCCTTTACGCAGTCCTTTCCCTGCCACCAGGATGCTCTGTTATGACCTCTTTTCCCACTGAATACAGTCCTTGTTCAAATAAAACCTATCTTATACAGAAATCATAGAGAGGCCTACATAGTGTGAGTTTTCTCTGGGCCCCAATTATACCTAGAGATGGAGGACTTTGATCTCCTGAATCTCCATAGGGATGGAGCTGAGAGAAGGTAGAGATAAGTACTTTCCAGAAGGGCCTTCCAAGTTTTCTGTGTTTATTTTCACTGGATTTTTCTGAAAGAGGTAAAACAAACAAAATAATTTAAAGTAAATGCAAATAAAATGGCAAACCACTTTAAAATAAGTAGGAGGTCAAGGAAGAGACATTGAAAATGTTAAAGCAGGTATTAATAGCTTTACCATTCCTTAACTTTCTAGAAAAGGACAGGTTTCTCCTGCCCTGCTTAAAAATTTACTCAGACTCTCTGTTCTCTGAGTTGCTTAAACCACTTTACAGTGTTTTCCCTTGGCATCAAAATATGTTTATATAATTCAAACCTCCACTCTGTTCAGATCTTGTTGAAACTTGTTACGCTTTGCTAACTCCTAGTAGAATAAATGTATTTTTAGAGTTTGGGCCATAGACTTAAGCCATATTTGACTAGATGTTTGCCTGATCAATTTCTATCACCTTGACAACAAGTTACTGGAAGTGGTGTTAATTTTCTTTTCTGCAGGAATGTGCCCAAAAATGTGTTTAGTGATCTTGAGTCCTGATTTTCTTGGATTTGCAGTGGCTCTTAGATGGCAACTCTGAGAATAAGCCAGATAACGTCCAGTTACTAACATCAGCAGTTGGGAACCAAGGAGCTCATCTCCTGTTTCATTCAATAAAAACATAACACAGATGCATTTTGTTAATTGGGCATGAAGGACAGACATTGGATCCATGGGCCCACTGGTTTTTAAAATAGGCCCCCAAAAAATCAAGACAGTACTCTGGGGCTCTCAGAATCAGGTGTTCAGACTAAGTGATGATGTCTTCAAGCCTGACCCCTTTCTGCATCCTCCTCTTCTGTTTCTATTGGTCTTCTGAACTGTCCTTTGTTGGTGAGCTTGCTTATTAATTAAAAAACACTTTTTTTATTGCTTATGGTTTTGAACTACTTCAATGATAAAGAAAAGTCCAGAAACAATATAACAGATATCTGTTTATGCAGCATCAAGACAGAACAAATGTCAAAATTTAGATTTTGTTTTTTGGAGAGAGAACATATTCTAGACAAAGTCAAGACTCTAGGCCTGTGGTAGACTCATCCTCGGGTTATACCCGATGACCTGCACTCTTGTTTAGTCCCCTCCCCTTGAGTCACAGAACCTGTGACTTGTTTCTGTGGCAAAGAGGATGGGATGTCACTCTCTTGATTGGGTTACATTAAATGGCAAAGGTTAAGGGATTTTGCAGATGTCATTAAAGTTCCTGATCAGTTGAGTTTAAGTTTATTAAAGGGAAATTTCCGTTTGGGCCTAATCTAAGCAGGGAGCCCCTTAAAAGACAGTCTGGAGATCAGAGACTTGCAACAACAGAGAACCTCTCTCCTCATTGCTGGCTTTGAAAAAACAAGCTGCCGTGAGTTCTACAGCTGCAGGGAAGGGAATTCTGCCAACCACTCGAGGGAACTTGGAAACAGACTCTTTTCTAGTTGAGCTTCCGAATGAGAACATGGTCTGACTGACACTTCAGTTTCAGCCTTGTGAGACCCTGCACAGAGAACCCAGCTAAGCCACGCCTGGACTTCTAACCTACAGAAGCTGTGAGACAGTAAATGGGTGCTGGTTTGAGCTATTAAATTCGTGGTAATTGTTATTCATAGATAGAAAACTAATACAAGCCCTAATCTCATTCCTCTATCTTCTTCCCCAGAGGTAACCATATGAAATGATGTCCAGCCTTACTAGAATGAAGGGAAATACAAATGAAAACAATGAAAGATGCCATTTCACACCCTTCAAATTGACAAAAATTTGATGCCTGACAGCCCCCAATTTTGGAGTAATGGGAAGTTTCTTATTGGAAATGGAAACGAAAATTGGTACAGCCATTTTGGAGAGAAATTCTATAATGCCTATGTGACCTAGAGATTTCACTTTTAACACACTTTTATACTTTTACTACATATATTCTACATAGGTTTTAATATGTATTATCCATAAACAGTATTTGGTATTTTTGTGTGTTTTTAATTTTGCATAAATAGCATACTTTCGCAACTTGATTTTTTATTCAATATTATGTTATCAAGATTCAGCTATTTTTGATACATATAGATTCTTCTTCTTAACTTAGTAAATATTCCATTATATTTCAATACCACAGTTTATCTATCCCCCAAACTATACTAGGGTGAACCTACCTGTATCCTCCCTGGGGACAGTTTCTCTAGAGAATATGCTTAGAAGTGAAATTGCTAGGCCACATAGACAATATAAAATTTCTCTCTGAAATGGCTACACCAGTTTTCATTCCCACTTCCAGTATATGAAACTTCCTATTAACCCAACGTTTGGGATGGTCAAGCATTTTCATTTTTGTCAATTTGAACGGTGTGAAATGGCATCTCATTGTTTTCACCCGTATTTTCCTTCATTCTAGTAAGGCTGAGCATCACTTCATATGTTTCTGGTCTTTCTGGTTTCTTCTTTACTGAATTTCCTGTTCACGTCTTTTGCCCATTTTCCTACAGGGTAGTTATTATTTTCCTTGCCCACTTGTAGGACATGTTTACATATTCTGGTTCTCAATCTTTCACTGGTTATATGCACTGTAGATATCTTATTCCAGTCAGTTCCCCTTCAAAAAATATATTTACGGTGAACCTGGGTTATCTCAACTGCAAAATGTGGATTATACCGTGGAATTCACAGATAAATGAGATGATACATGCAAGTTCCTACTCCAGTGTCAGGTACAGTTTAGGTCTTCAGTAAATGTGAATCTCCTTCATCTCCCTTTTAAAGAACTTCTGGATCTAGTAATAGGGCAGTGGCTAAAAGAATGGGCTCTGGGGTTGGTTGGACTGGGGTCTTATTGAATCCCAGCGTTTCTGCTGGCTAGCCCTGTGATCTTGGGCCACACTGCTTTGAGCTCTCTAAGCCTCAACTTGCTCACTTGTAAAATAGAAATCGTAATGCTTGCTTTATAGAACCACTGTGAAGAATAAAGCTCTAGCCTGCACAGTCCCTATAACACAGTAAGCCCTCAAAACAGTGGTAGCCACATTATGTTATCATTATTGTTAGAGAAGATGAGAGTTGCAAAGAATAACAAACATGAACTAAAATATGATCAAGTCTCTCTATAAAAGATGTACTAGCTAACGGGTCTCATAATGCAGAGGTGAAGGACAGATTACATCTAGCCAGGGTCTGATGGAGATTCAGGGAAGGCTTCACAGAGGAAATGCCATTTAAATGCAGCTTGGAAGAGGGTGGGAGGGATATAAATAGTCAAACTGAAGGAAAAGGAAAATTCTGCTAATAAAATGTGAAAAATGTGGGGGTATTAAGCAATGCAAACAAACAAACAAAACCCCAGTATTCCAGCTGTGCAAAAGTGTGGGATAAGGTGAGAGGGTGTTGTAGACAAGCTGAGAAGGAATGTTAAGACCAGATCACAGAAGCTTTTGGATGGCTTGGGACTTTGAAGTTACATAGTGATAAAACAACATTTAATCTTTGAAGATATCAAAGTACATTTTGCACTAAATAGTATCCCATGCCCTAAAAAGGACCTTCTCTGTGTAACTATGGAGTGCTTTTGGCTGTGTAATAACATTTGTCACACAGGGGTCAGTTGAATGAGTTGCCCAGAGGTAGGAGTGGGGAGGACTGAGGGACTGTGCTGGTGATTGATGTAAAGGAACCCAACAGGTATGTTAGGGCACATGGGCACTGGGTCAATGGCATTGTAGAATCCAGCTGGAAGCTGCCTAATTACTACCATCCCACTAGGGATCAACAAAGTATGAATTTTTTCTCCCTTAGATATGATCAGTTCCTAAACGTGACCCAGAAAAGGAAAAGAAGTACATGGCTTTCTCTCATAGGCATCCTTATGGGTCCAGATAATAGTTTTAGCCACATTTTAAAAAATTTTTGGATGAAACAAATTCCTTTCAGAAAGCTTTGTTTTGGACACTATCCATGTAAATCATACAATTTGGTTGTACCAAAATACATTGGATTTACTATTATCTTTATTTCTTGTGTTTTATCTAGATTTTGTTTCCAATTTGCTACACATGATCATTAACTTTAAAAGATGCTTTAAAAGCCATCCTTTTGAGAACAGGAACAAGACAAGGGTACCCACTCTCACCACACTTATTCAACATAGTACAGGAGGTTTTGGCCAGAGCAATTAGGCAAGAAAAAGAAATAAAAGGAGTCCAATTAGGCAGTGAAGAAGTGAAACTCTCACTGTTTGCAGATGATATGATTTTATATATAGAAAACCCTAAAGAATCCATCAGAAAACTATTAGAAATAATCAACTACAGCAAAGTTGCAGGGTACAAAATCAACTTACAAAAATCAGTTGCATTTCTATACTCTAATAATGAACTAACAGAAATATAACATAAGAATACAATTCTGGGGGTCGGCCCAGTGGCGCAGCAGTTTAGTTCGCGCTTGGCAGTCCAGGGTTCACGGGTTCGGATCCTGGGTGCCCACCAACATGCTGCTTGTCAGCCATGCTGTGGCGGCATCCCATATAAAGTAGAGGAAGACGGGCACTGATGTTAGCCCAGGGCCAGTCTTCCTCAGCAAAAAGAGGAGGATTGGCAACAAATGTTAGCTCAGGGATGGTCTTCCTCACACAACACACACACACACACACACACACACACAAAAGAATACAATCCCATTTACAATCGGAACAAAAAGAATAAAATATCTAGGAATAAATTTAACCAAGGAAGTGAAAGACCTATACAATGAAAACTATAAGACATTATTCAAAGAAATTGATGATATAAAGAAATGGAAAGATATTCCATGCACATGGATTGGAAGAATAAATATAGTTAAAACGTCCATACTACCTAAAGCAATCTATAGATTCAACGCAATATCAATCAGAATCCCAATGACATTCTTCATGGAAATAGAACAAAGAATCTTAAAATTCATATGGGGCAACAAAAGAACCTGAATAGCCAAAACAATCCTGAGAAAAAAGAACAAAGCCGGAGGCATCACAATCCCTGACTTCAAAATATACTACAAAGCTATAGTAATCAAAACAGCATGGTACTGGTACAAAAACAGACACACAGATCAATGGAACAGAATTGAAAGCCCAGAACTAAAATCACACATCTACAGACAGCTAATCTTTGTCAAAGGAGCTAAGAACACACAATGGAGAAAGGAAAGTCTCTTCAATAAATGGTGTTGGGAAAACTGGACAGCCACATGCAAAAGATTGAAAGTAGACCATTATCTTTCACCATACACAAAAATTAACTTAAAATGAATCAAAGACTTGAAGGTAAGACCTGAAACCATAAAACTCCTAGAAGAAAATATAGTCAGTACACTCTTTTTTTTTTTTGGTGAGGAAGACCAGCCCTGAGCTAACATCCGTTGCCAAGCCTCCTCTTTTTGCTGAGGAAGACTGGCCCTGGGCTAACATCCATGCCCATCTTCCTCTACTTTATATGGGATGCCACCACGGTATGGCTGACAAGCAGTGCGTCAGCAGGCGCCCGAGATCCGAATCCACGAACCCTGGGCTGCCAAGTGTGAACTAAACCGCTGCGCCCCTGGACCGGCCCCTAGTCAGTACACTCTTTGACATCAGTCTTAGAAGGATCTTTTCAAATACCATGTCTACTCAGACAAGGGAAACAAAAGAAAAAATAAACAAGTGGGACTTCAACGGACTAAAGAGCTTCTGCAAGGCAAAGGAAACCAGGATCAAAATGAATAGACAACCCACTATTGGGAGAAAATATTTGCAAATCACATATCTGACAAGGGGTTAATCTCCCAAATATATAAAAAAATCACACAACTAAACAACAAAAAAACAAACAACCCAATCAAAATATGGGCAGAAAAAATGAACAGACATTTTTCCAAAGAAGATATACAGATGGCCAATAGGCACATGAAAAGATGTTCAATATCACTAATCAGTAGGGAAATGCAAGTCAAAACTACAATGAGATATCACCTTACACCCGTTAGAATGGCTATAATCACCAGGACAAAAAATAACAGATGTTGGAGAGCTTGTAGAGAAAAGGGAACCCTCATACACTGCTGGTGGGAACGCAAAACAGTGCAGCCTCTATGGAAAACAGTCTGGAGATTTCTCAAAAAGTTAAAAATAGAAATACCATACAACCCAGCTATCCCACTACTGGGTATTTATCCAAAGAACTTGAAATCAACAATTCAAAGAGACTTACACACCCCTATGTTCATTGCAGCATTATTCACTATAGCCAAGAAGTGGAAGCAACCCAAGTGCCCATTGACCAATGATTGGATAAAGAAGATGTGGTATATATAAATACAATGGAATACTACTCAGTCATAAAAAAGACAAAATTGTCCCATTCACAACAACATGGATGGACCTTGAGGATATTATGTTAAGCAAAATAAGTCAGACAGAGAAAGACAAACACTGTAGGATTTCATTCATATGTGGAAGATAAACTAACACCCAGGCAGAGAGAACAGTTTAGTGGTTACCAGAGGTGAAGGGGCGATGGGAGGTGGACACAAGGGGTGAAGGGGTACATTTATATGGTGACTAACAAATAATAATGTACAACTGAAATTTCACAATGTTATAAACTATTATGATCTCAATAAAATAAAAAAGATACTTTAGTCTTACTTATATGAGGAATCTAAAATAGCCAAACTCATAGAAGCAGAGAGGAGAATGGTGGTTGCCAGGCACTGGTGGGGGGAAATGGAAAAGGGGAGGTATTAGTCAAAAGGTACAAAGTTTCAATTATACAAGATGAATAAATCTTAGAGATCTACTGTACAGCATAGAGCCTATAGTTAACAATACCATATTGTATACTTAAAAATTTGCTGAGAGGGTAGGCATTATGTTAAATGTTCTCATCACAAAAAATAATAATAAAAAGTAAAGAGGGTAGGTGGAAACTTTTGGAGGCGATGGTTACGTTTATGGCACAGACTGTGGTGATGGTTTCACAGGTGTATACTTATCTTCATACACATCAAGTTGCATACATTAAATATGGACAGCTTTTTGTATATCAATCACACCTTAATAAAGCGGTTTAAAAATGCTTTGGTCTTGTATTATTGTTTTCTTAACAACTGAACATTGCAAAATCTATTTATTTACTCATAAGAGAACTGACTTTCAAAACATAACTAGATACAGCTGCAAAACTCAATGCATCCAAATTATGAGTCTGAGGTTAGAACTGTTTCTATTTTTTAACTAAGTTCTAGGCTTCAGCATGGTGAATGCTTTTTCTCAAACAGAAAATGGTGAGTAATTCTGTTAGTAAAACCAGAAGTGAATTAAGCCACAAGAAATTTCCATCACTTGACCTCCATCCGCCCACTATAAAACAAATCCGAAGACCTTTCTAGAGGAAAAATGGAGAGTGTTTACCATGAAGTTACCATATTGCTGTACTTCTTGGTCCAAAATGATTCTGTTGGTGTTGACTGCCCAGTGGGCCCAGATGGAACTGAAATGATCTTTGTGAGATGAGCAATTTTTCTTCATTTTCTACCAGGCCTTTAGTAGCATCTGGCAAGAAGTAACTAATTCACCACTGTCTATTTATTTTTGAGAACCATTTCTTAAGCATTTCAATCTTTTTTTTTCATTCTAATCTAATTGATAGAAAACATGAGCTTTTTTTTTTTGTGGGTTTTTTTTGCTGTTGTTTATTTTGCTGAGGAAGATTAGCCCTGAGCTAACATCTGTGCCAATTTTTCTCCACTTTACATGTTGGTCATCACCACAGCACGGTTGACAAGTGGTGTAGGTCCATACCTGGGATCCAAACCTGCAAATCTGGGCCACCGAAGCAGAGGGTGCCAAACTTAACCACTATGCCATGGGGCGGGCCCCAGAAGCTTTTTGAAACAAGCTTATTGTAATGAAAGTTTATTTATCTGGGACTTTATACACATTTTATATTTATATTAATATAAATATATTATATACACATTTTGTATTTATATTAATATAAATATATTAATTTATCAGAACACCCCATTCTTGTTTATGCCAGAAAATAAAGGAAAATATATGAGATTTCAGAGTTGATAGGTAGTTTTTAAATCTTCACTTCAAAAGGCATTTTAGCTGACTTTTTTTAATTAAAAAGTTATCTCTATTTTATATAAAGGAAAATGGGTCTCTGAGAAGTTACTTGACTTCCAATAGTACAGATGTGATGGTGGTTCTAACGAGAGACACAAGTCTTGTGACTCTCCATCTATATTTGTTGTCTGTCAAATCACGATTCACAAATGACGCTTGAAATGCTATTTTTCATCAAGAGTTTTATCTTTGTTAATAAATTAAGTGAGGCAATTTTTTTATATTCCTATCAATTTGCTGTAATTTTCCCTAAGTAGCTGCTCCAGATGGCGTGTTAGAGGCCGGAACACAGGGTAGTAAATGTTTTTAGGATATAATGTTATCTCTAATAATACTTTCTTCTAGATAACGTGGCCAACCTTTTTCCTCCTAATACTATCTAATTAACCAAGAAGGGAGCTGCCAGTAGGAAAATTCCTATTTCCTATTTAGGAAGGAAAATTCCTATTTTCCCTTCAGAATTAGGGCTCTTTTTATGTAGACTTCAGCACCTGCAAAGCTTGGGCAGAAACACAGCTCACACTAGTGAGCAATTTGTCCTTGTTGGTAAATAAAACATATACCCTTCCGATCAGTTTCATTTAAAATTAAACACAAATTATGTTTCAAGCACAGTTAAAGGCATGGTTTGGCAAGGTAACTTCACAAGCTGAGTCACTGATATTTTATGGTACCATTCCAGGTGGTACAAAGTAAACATTTAGGCTCAGAACTTTCCTCTCATGTTTTGTTTTGTGTTTTGTTTTGTTTTATTTTTTCTTCCTTTGGTCCAAGTTCTAATAATTCAGTTGGGCACAGGACTGTCTTTAAAAAGTAAGTCTCTACTCAGATATGACATATAGGGTTGTCCCTGTTGTCATCTTCTGAAAGTTATGGAAATGAAATGGCTGATATTGTTGGCCCACCATGGGCAGAGTTGCAGAAAGTCTTAGATTAGCTTACGCAAACTTCCCTAATACTTTCTCTCATCTTCGTGAAATTCAACTATTAACGTCATACCCTGAAAAAAAATGGAAAAGAGGCTTATTGATTGGGTCTGATCAACACAGAAGGAAATGGAGCCCATTGCTCTCCCCAAGACCCCCATCCTTGGCCACGGGCAGCACAGTTTCACTGCTGGCAGAGGGAGCTCGTGACAGATGGATGTTAATAACCAGTCCTGGAACATGACTTGGCTATTCCAAGTGTTGGAACACTTGGTGTTCGGGCCCTGTTTTCCGTTTCTTGGCTGCTTATTCTGGTGGAAGTCGTTGGGACTGGGTTGGGTCTAAAAGCATCATGTGACTAAGCAAGGTATGCATGGCAGCAGCTTTAGTCTGTGACCAGGGATGAGAATTTTTATAGACTTTCCCCTTCCCCAACTCTGTGGGAGGATGAAACAAAATAAATCTCTAATGTAGTTTAAACTTAGTCGAACCTAAAAAATAAAACAATCCTTCCTGGATAAAAAAATATTCTCATTGGGATAAAAATGTTCTGTCTCTCAGATCACTCCCTCTCTCTCTGCCTTCTCCCTAAGATGGTGCAGTTGGTGTAGAAGGGAGTAAGGGGTGGCCATACAGCTCCTTGAGCTGGGGGGGAAAGAGGTGCTCTGGTCTTGTGTTGAATTTTGAGTGTGTTCTGGCAACATCCACTGGCCTCTAGAGTGATGTTGCTTGGTCAACTGCATCCAAACCTGCTGTTTTGGGCTGTTGAATTCATGGCTGTTTCTTTTGGGCAATGCTTCTGGGCAGCACCCGTCAGCTCTCACCAGTCATCTCCCACCTCCTGCTGACTCCTGAGTCTCCGTTTCATCCTCCACATGGTCACCTGGCCAGATAGTCCAGCTTAGCCTCTGTTATGGGTCACTTTGCTTTATCCTAGCAGCCCCATGGCATGTCCACTGGCCCTTAACACAGTGTTCTTATCTCATGGGAAGGAGAGGAGGCTGGGAAGGTACACTTCAAGCCATTTCTCTACCCGACTATATTGCACCTCCAAATGTATTTGGATGGACTCCTCCCTCTCTGGGACGTGGTATCCTTCTCCCCGAGACACAAACAAGCAACAAGACAAGAGTCCATGCACTCAACTTACATAACACATTTCAGAGGGAGGAATCAGGGCACATCCATCTCATCATCTCACTCTCCTCTCTCTCTCTCTTTCTCTGTCTCACTCCCCATGTCCTTTATATAATCATCTCAGGGCTGGAAAAGGGCAGGTTTCTCTCCTCCTTTTAAGCTCTGTTTGCCTCTTACATAAAACTCTAAGCTAAAGAAAAAGATAAGTGAATTTAGCTGATCATTTCTGACAAAAGCCTCGCCTGAAAGGCCTTTGTTTTGCTTGATTTAAACTATATTCTAATGTTTTTTAAAGCTCTAAATGTTTGCTTCACTTAAACTAAACCATAGTTTAAATGACAGAAACTGAACATTATCTGTCATTTTGTTGTTGTTAGTTTTGTTTTCTGTTCCTTTTATAGAAGTAGTAACCTCCCTCCCTCAGGCAGATGGGTACCCTGAGTGTCCTAGGACCAAGGCCATGTATTAGGAAAGTCAGAAGTAAAGAAAAGCACTTATACAATTCTCAAATTATTTCCCCCGTTACATTTATGCTATCCCAAGTTTTCACAGAAATTTAGCAGAATAGGTATAACTTTGATGCTATTCTTAGGATAAGGAAACTAAGTTTTACCAAAACAGATTTCACAGCGTACCTGACTGTCTCCAGAGCCCAACCTTCTTTCCCACACATCACGCTGCCTCTGTTGAAAAGCTGGAAATTTAGAGAGAGATCAAGAGCCAAGAGTGGAGGTCAGAAAGGGACCACGCAAATGGCATCATCCACACCGACTGAAAGGCAGGGGACAGAGAAGAGCCAAATATGGCTCCCATCACCACCATGCCAGATGATCTTGAATATCTAACAGTTCAAATAAATCCTGGGCCATTTAGTATTTACTGAAATGTGTCATTCAGTAGAAAAAAATATCGAGTACATCTGATTGCTTGTTTAAAGATAAAAACAGAATCAACAGATGACTTCATTAAAATGAAGCAGACTTTGAAGCACATTCTCTGAATTCTTGATATCATCTGGGAAGCTCATAATTCGTTCCATAACCTTGTGAAGAGAGGAAGAGCAGATTCTGCTATTTCGACCTCTGTATCCCATGCTGTCTATCAAGTCTCCGCTACTTGGGAGTTCAGAGAATTTAAAGCTTAATGGGTTATTATAATAATTTGTTTCAAGCCTGCTTCATTTAAGCTTATAAATACATTGCTGTGTTTTCAGTTACAACATTTACTCCATGTAAAAATTGTTTTCCCACTTATTTTCATTTGACTTTATGAAGGATGGTCACAATCACTTGTGATTCCAAGTCTACTGGAAGAAAAATGAGCTCTGATCCTTGGGCAGGTGAAGAGGGCATCCCTGTGTGGGTGTGTCCTCAATGGGGGTGTTAGAACCTGAGTAGTATGGGAAGGACATCCTTAGAGAGGGGTGGCCTGGTGTGGGGTATTAGAGCCCAGACTGGGTAAAGAGGGTGTCTTTGCAGAGAGGGGAGGCAGCCTGGGGACTCAGAGCCCTAAGAGCACCAAGAGGGGGTTCATGGAGGAGGCAGAGGTGGCAGAGGAGGCACCACCTTGGGGTGTTGGAGCCCAGGTGTGGTGGGAAAGGCATCCACATCGGGGAGTGGGTGGTGGCAGCAATCAGAGATCGTTTACCTCCTAGGGAATTGATCAGATAAGTAGATATACGAAGGGTAATGGGAGACAGATTTCTCACTGTCAGATACAGGGAGAAAATGAAATGAACCCAGTGGTGTTGGGTTGGAATTGGTAGTATGAACACATGGTTTTTCAACATAAAGAGGTAGAAAGGAAATATAAACAGATCTAAATGTACACACAGACATACATATATTGCCTGACTCTGTCCACTGACAAGGTCTGAGCAAAGTGATGACCCATAAACAGTGAACAGAACACCTAGCCCTCAGATCTGGTTTTCTTAACCCCATTCTTCACAAAAAGGAACCAGATTCCTTGGAGGACTGGCCTATTCTGGGGCTGGGCCGGGGAAAGTACAGGATGAGAGAGAAAAACCTTTCTTGCGTCAGAAACTAAGAAAGTGCTTAAAGGATGATGGGGACATGTCAAAAGAACACAGGGCCAGCTTGAAGAGGCTCCCACTGGCCAAGTCTGGGACAATTTGTGCTTTAAAATAAATAATAATGCTAGTAGATTATAATCTATTGGATAAAATAGAAAACTATGAGTCCCTACTAATATAAATAAATGACTAAATAAATTACAAGTTTGATGAGGCATGGGATGCTTATCCTCAAATATCTCTGGACGAAATACTTCATTACAAGGAGAAGAAGAGTAACTGTATGTTGGAGGAGTCTGGCAGTCAGCACCTTAGCCTAGTGATCAAAGTGAGCGTCACCAGTAACAGGACAAATGGAAATGACGTACCACCAATCGCGTGCAATGAGGAGACCACAGCATCACATCTATGATGTTCCTGCCAAAGACGCATAATCTGAATCTGATCATGAGAAACAACAGATGATCCTGAACTGAGGGACATTTTACAAAATAACTTACTTATAATCTTCAAAAGTGCCAACGTCATGAAAGTGTGAGAAATAGTTCCAGAGTGAAGGAGAATGAAGAGACCGAAAGCTAAATCCAACATGTGTCTCCGAACTGGATCCATTTGCTGTAAAGGACATTGTTAGCGAGATGGGGGTCAGAGGATCAGATGGTAATTATACATCAATGTTAATTTTCTGATTTTGGTGGCCGTATTGTGGTTGCGTAGGAGAATGTCCTTGTTTGTAGGAAAAGCATGCTAAAGTATTCTGCCATTATCGGGTATCCGGTTGGTAACTTACCCTCAATGATTCAAAAAAAACGTTCTTTGTACTGTACTGAAAACTTTCCTGTAAAAAAAAAACCTTAAATAGCATATTAGATAATAAATAAATATGTAAATAACTAAAACCAAAGATGTTTAATATAAACTTTAGACACAGATCCTGGCATATTTATTTCTATAGCTATCATAGATGGTTAGACAAAACTTTCCCACAGTGCTAGTCTACTTCAAAGCAGAAAAATATAATTAGTGTGAAGTTTTAGGTCACGTTTCTCTGAATTATTATTATCATCATTATTACTTTTAAATTGAAAGTAATTGCAAATGTATGGAAAAGTTGTAAGACTAGTACAAAGAACTTCCATAAACCCTTCAACTTCACCTAGACTCAACATGTGTTAACATTTTACCATATTTGGCTTTTCTCCTCTCTTTTCATGTTTTTTCTGAACTATCTGATGATAAGTTGCAGACATTAGGCCCCTTTCCTCTTAAATGCTTCTGCTTCTGACTCTAAGAACAAGAATATTCTCTTACATAAGCATAGTACAACAATCAAATTCAGGAAATGTAGCATTGGTACAATACAGGTAGCCCGCATTTTAATTTTGTCAATTATCTTAGAATTTCCTTTCTTTCCTAGTGCAGGATCTGATCCAGGTTCATACATCACATTTAGATGTCCCTTTCATCTGGACCAGTTCCGCAGATTGTCTTTGTCTTTCAAGATACTGAGAGTTGTTTTGTAAACTATTCCTCCATGTGGGTATGATGTTTTTCTCTGAATTATCTTCCTTTTACCTCCTCCTCTTTCCTGAGCCAGTTTTCCCTTGTGTATAGATATGTCTTCTTTTTCTGCCTTTTCAAGTTCCACCAAACCCCAGAAATAGATGCTTGTTCTGATGGGTGACTTGTTCACAACATAAGGTCCTAATTTTTCTTTTTTCACTCTGCTGGATAAACTGTGGATCAATACCTGAAGAATCTTGATAATTTAGAATTTTATAAGGACAACAAATGGATTAGTTTAAAGAATTAGAGAAGAACTAAGTTCACAGTTGGAATGAACTATTTACCATTGACTAAACAATTAAGAATAACTCTAGATAGCAAAATACAAATCGTGGACTTATAAACCGTCATATCCACAGTGTGAGCCTGGCGTTACTTACCAATTGCATCTTTCTAAAGCATCTGTAAAATGCTCAGCTTGGAGGAATGAGGGTACCGTTTCTGTTCTGTGCGGGTCTTCCTTCATCGGGCTGGCTTGATGCTGAGCTGTCACACCAGTTCTTTCCCTAACAGCACTCTGTTGTATTGTAAGGAGACTTGTGAGTACGTGAAGTGAGAAGGTAAAGAACGAATGGTAAGAGAAAGAAGAAAGAAACGGAGAGCAAAGAGGTTATTAAGTGCTCTTAATTCCAGGGAAGCTGGGGTGGGATGAGATAGAAAGCAATGGGTAGAAGAATTATGCCAAATATAGAAACAGATCTACATGAAACACACAGGAATATAATGTGCTAATTATGTAACAAACGCCCACCCCATTTAGCAGAACTATAATCTTGAGTCACAGTATTTTCATCCTTGCCAATATGGGTAACTGTTAGCTTATACACTGTGGACATGGTAAAGTACAATTTAATATTGGGAATATGTATCTAACTGGAAGACTGTTACCCTAATCATATGCATATTTTTGCTGGATATTTTGATAAATTATATTACGTAAAAGCTAAGCAATATTAATACACATTTCCTTCGACTAAAACAAACCCTCCCCCCGAAATGGAAAGGTTGTTTATAAATGTTCAAGCAAGCATTTAATGAGTTAATACAACTTACGAATTTTTTTAAAGTACTCTCCTAAGAATAATGGCATTTTGTTTTAATCTGTTTCAGATGCAAAATAGACTTAGCAGATATTGGTTGGCCCTGCTTCACTTTAACTTGAGTCTGTGCTGCCACCTGGTGTTCGCTAAGCATGTAAGGTTGATGAGCCTGAAATTTGGAGAAAAGGAAGAATAAGTGGAAGATTTCTTCTTTCTTTTGGAAAGAAGAAAAAGTGTTAGATGTAAACTATTCAGTCTTAGCTTGTTTTCTACTCTGCTCTGTACTCAATACCCTTTATTTTTTCCGTCAATTTTCAGAAACGTTTGTTGCTACAACGCATGTGTGTGAGTAATGTTTTAGGGAATGAAAAAGAAGGGAAGAGTTTTGTGAGTGGGATAAAGTGGGCAGAAAGAGGATCAACATGCAAGTGGACAGCTGGGAGGCGGGACTGAGAATCAGACAGGGAGAAGGTATCTGGGCAGAGGAGGCAGGAGAATGGAACACTCACCACCCACTCTCACTCCCTCATTCGAACACACTAGAAAACTCCCAAAATATTGTGGAATGTGTCAGACTTTGCACATTATGAGGAATGGAGGCTCAAGGCATTTTATCTCTATATTAAAGAAAAGAGACCCACAGAAAGCTGATGGACATGGAAGCACCTGAATTACAATTGAAAAGTACTTCACAGGATGCCTAGGACAAAGTAAGCACTCCAATAGTGAGTGTTGAGAATAACAAGTAGGTCACTATCGAGTGACTATCATTACCATTTACTCAGGGGTGACTTGTGTATGTAGGTGTTCTATGATCTCTCTCAAAATGTTGAAATGAATTTCTCATTATCTCTTCTGCATGCTGGTATTTTGTCTTCACATGCCTTTCTCTCTAATACCGTGTAAATTCTGAGATTGGGAGCTGTAGCTAGGTCTTCTATACATGCCCCAAAGCTCCTAGTCTGATGTCTTGTACAGAATAAACTCTTAAAATATTTGATTGAGCCATCCTGATACGTGGCGCTAACTTTTCATTTATGTGTTCTGTTGATGAACAGGGACAACCTGGATGATTTAACCTTTAGATGATCTCCAGATCTCATCTCCCTCCCTGCCAAACCTTTAAGGAAGGGCTTCCCTGACAGAGAAGTAGATGATTTTAGATTACATTTCTTGTCATTCTTCAAAATGCAGGCTGTGCTTGGGATGTTAAGTTATCTGTATCCTGTTGGCTTCACTGAAAACTAGGATCATAGTGAAAAGAGCTGGGGGCCTATCCAAGGACGTCCATGAGCAGAAGGACCTCATTAAACAATAGCTCTCTGCAGCCGTCCTGTAAGTGAGGCTCCAGGCTGCCCTGCTGGTGGGAGGCCCAAGAGCGTTTACTCATGTGGGTGTGGCTGAAATGGCCTCCATATAACTGGTTGTTTTTTGCAATCTGTGCTCATGAAAAGATGGTTCTTTGACTTCCAGCTGGAGTCATCATCTGTGAGACTGCTTCCTTATTTCTCAGCTCACTCAAAGCCTTTGCTCCAGAAGAATCATCACTAACCCTCCAAGGTAGGGACCAGAGGCAAGGGAGGGGATAGGGAGAGAAGCAGGGGGTTTTGATCCCTCTCACCTGGGGAATACCTGAGAATCACTATTCAATGAAACCTACAACTGAGAACCACTCAAGTTACATTTGTTTTCTTATAATTGAATAACAAATTTGTCATTATAAAATTAATGCTATAAATAAGACTGTAGGAGTCTTATATCTAAGCACAGAGAAAAAAAAAAAGGAAAAAAAGACCCTAAAAGCAATGTTTCCTAGGTTAATAAAATCACAGATTTTTAAAATGTAAACTTAGAAGGATTGGATGAAATATTTTTAAATTATGAGAAGTAATTTATGACATCAAATATACAGATTAAGATCCAACACACATTTACCAAATTCGCTGAATGCTTAATTTGTACACACATGATTGTTTTCATACAGGGAGCCTCATTTCATGCACACTGCCCTACAATAGAGCAATGTTTTCCAAAGGGGGCGTGTGGTTCACATGAAGGATGAAAGGGAGTGTTAGGCTGTGCATTGAGCCCCAAAGAGCACAGGTGATAAGGGAATATCAGCAAAAATGCTGAAGCAGAACAGAATAACTGAAGTTTGAAAAACAGTGATGTTAACTAGAGTGTCAGCCTGTTTTACAGATGAGAAAAGTTGCCCAGGATAATTAAGCCATTTCCTCAGGGTTGTATCGAGAAAGCAACAGAGCTGTGCTTTGTATTTACTTCTCATTCTAAGACCAGTGCTGGCCTATCTTTCATGCCTTTTCTTTCTTTTTGTTCTTAGTTATTAATTATGAGCTATTTTAAACCACAGAAAAATAACAGAACAGACATTTACACTGACCATGGGAATTAAGGAAATGTTTAAATTTTTCTGGGTTTGCTGCAGCAAATCTCTTTGCCTTCTTACAAGACATAAACATTCCAGATGCAGTCAGCACACCACCCAGGTCTTTCCTTCCCCTTCCTCCAAGAGATAACCATTCTCCTGAAGTTGGAGCACATCATTTCCTTGTATTCTTTTTTATTTACTTTTATCATACATGTATATAACAAGAAACAATATAAATAGTTCCCCCCCACATTGAATCATGTAAAACACAAGGTCTTGTTACCATAAGGTTAGTAAAGCCAAAAGGAGAACTTCATGAGGCTGCCTGATGCCAATGGCCGATCGCATTAAATCAGGGACCACGTCACCGTGACGATCACTTACGCTACTGTTTAGGTTTACAAATTTACATAAGTCGTATTTGTGCATATCCTTTAGCAATTTGGTTTTTGCCCACTCAATCTTGTTTACAGATTTATTATGTTGATACATATTTGTAATTCACTCAAGTGAACTTTTGCATGGTGCTCCATTTTAAGTACTGTGTCTGTTTCTACTTTTAAAATTATTATTATTATTATTAGAAATAGTACTGCTATGAACATCTTTGGTCACACTTTGGGGACAGGGTTTCTATTGACTTTTTGGACTGGATAATTCTTTGTTCTGGGGCTGCCACATGTTTAGCCACATCCTTGGGCTCTACCCACGAGATGACAGTAACAACCACCTCCTCCCACATACGCTCCTTCCCCTGTAGTGTGAAGACCAAATACATCCCCAAACTTTGCCAAATGTCCCCAGGGAGGCAAAATCTCTCCGTTTGAAAACTATTGCCCTAAAGTACACATTTTGAGTGAAACTACTGAAAAGCTAGGTGTGCACGTCTTCAGCTTACTTCAACTTATTGCCCAACTGTTCTCTAAAGCTGTACCAACTTACACTTCAATCAGATGATAAGAGTGCTTGTTGCCCAGCATCATCACCAACACTTTATGTTAACTTATGTGTTACTTTTGGTGAATCTTACTGCTTTAATTACTAGTTTAAGTGATGACTTCTAGTGGGATTGACTATTTCATGTTATTGACAATTTGGATTTCTTTCTCTGTGACCTCCTACTCAAATATTTTGCCCACTCATATTGAGTTATTTGACTTTTTCTCATTTATTACTAGAACTTTTTTTAAGTTGCTGGATACAAATACAAATACATTCATTCACTCAACAAATATCTGTTGAGCACATACTGTGGGCCTCAAACCCATTCTGGGTGCCAAGAATATAGCAGTGAACCAAACCAAAAAAATCCCTACCCTCACAGTGCTTCTGTTCTTGTAGGGAGAAACAAACAAGAAATAAAATAAGGAAGTAAACTGTAGAGCAGATTGGAACGTGTTAGTTTCTACAGAGAACAATACTGCAAGGAAGGGAGATAGAGAATGTCAAGGTGATATTACTGAACCAAGTGGGCTCGCCTCCTGGTGAGTGAAATAAGACTCTACACCAGTGGAAGTTTTCTCACAATTAAAGTGTATTTGCAGCAACTAGAAGGCCATGAGGAATCATTTGCAAAGTCATGGTGTCCCCTGAACAAAACGAAGCAGGAGGTTTTATTTCAGTTGGGAAATGAATACTCAAAAGGGAGAGGTGGGTATTCACCTGCACAGGCTCAGTTGGAGAACATGTTTCCACATAATGAGGCGTCAGCTCCTCCTGGAGAGATCTTTGCATTAAAAATAAGGCAAAGATCATGGGCGTAGCTCTTGTGGTGAGGCTTGGTCAGTTCCAGGATGTTTGGTGGTTACATCTCCCTTGAGTTTCTCACTTGGTCAGTTTCAGGATGGTGGTGGTTACATCTCTTTAATATAAGAAAGGAAAAGAAACAACTTGGAAAAACAGTTAATTGCTTCCAATCCCACCTTTGAGTTTCTCAAGGCACCTAGTCAGTGACAGTGGGGAGGTGGCAATTTTAAACAGGGTGGTCAGTTAGGACCTCATTGAAAAGATGACATTTTAATAAAGCCAAGTAAGGAGTTGATTTGCAACATACATGATCTGATGTTGGTTATTAGGTTGCATGCAGCTTCTCCAAGCAATGGCTGGGCTTTCTCACTTTTGAACATCTTTTGTCACTAGAAGGTTTAAATTTAAATTTTTTCTTTTCTTTCTTTTTTTTTTTTTTTTTTGCTGAGGGAGATTCACCCTGAGCTAACATCTGTTGCTAATCATCCTCTTTTTGCTTGAGGAAGATTTGCCCTGAGCTAACATCTGTGCCAATCTTCCCCTATTTTGTATGTAGGTCACTGCCACAGCATGGCCACTGATCAGTGGTGTAGGTCTGTGCCTGGGAACCCACCCACATCACCAAAGCGGAGCTCGCCAAACTTAACCACTAGGTCATGGGGCCAGCCCTTTGAATCTTTTCTTTTATGGTTTAGACTTTAGAGGTCTTAGGAAATTCTTCCACATGCTGTCATAAACACGTTCTCCTATGTTTTCTTCTAAAAGCTTAAGTTTTGCTTTTTACCTATAAGTCTTCAACCCATCTTGAATTTGTTTCTGTGGCTGGGATATAGTAGGACTCATCTAATTTTCTCTATATGGTTAGCACCATTTATTCAATGCTGTATCATTTCCCAATTAATTAATATAATGCCCCTTCTGTCATTACAGATATTTACAGAGGTGGCATTATAGCTGTTTCTCTGCTGTCTTTTCTGTGTCATTGGTCTACATGTTTATTCCCATGACAATACCACACAGTCTGAATAAACTAAAGCTTTATAGCTAATCCAGAGCTTTGTGTTGTGTTGTGAATTTCTTATTCTTATTTTTCTTCAAAGTCTTGCTTATTCTCAGTCCTTTACTCTCCCGGGTGACTTTTTTGGATCACCTCATCAAATTCTATAAAATAAATAAAAATAATCCTGTTCAGATTTTGATGAAAATGTCTCTGAAATTATGGAGTGTTGCTGGCTTAATGTAAGGAGACTTGTGGTCTATATGATAATAAGTCTTCAATTCCATTCATTTTGGTTTTATTTTATGGCATTTAATAAATATTTATAATTTTCTTCTTAAAAAAATCATCTGCACATACTTTGTTAGATTTATTCTTCTATACCTTTTAGTTTTGTCCCTAATGATAAATTGTATCTCTGTTTTGAGTTATATTTTATAATTGCATGCTGTGGTCTTTAGAATCCTATGATTTTTGTGTATTCATTTTGTTTCTATTATCCTCGGTAAACTCATAAATTCTAATAGTGTCTCAGTATAGTCACTTGGAATTTCTAAGTAGCCAAACATATTTGTTTGATAATAATTTTGTTTCTTTACAGTCAATCCTTATCCCTTTTATATTTTCATTGTCTTATTGTGCTAACAAACTAGAGTAAGCTGTTGACTAAAAATGGAGATGGGTATCTTTTCTTAGCCCTAAATTTAGAGCAAATACTTTAAAATTTCACCATCAAGTTGGATGTTTGTTGTAGGTTTTTCATAGATATGTTTTAACAAGTTACAGCAGATTCCTCTATTCTTGGTTTGCTAAAGGTTATATCATGAATGGGTGTTGAAGTTGAGCATAATGATTTCCCTGAATCTATCAATTTTCTTCATGAATGTGATGAATTTTATATTTCCTAAAGATATGTTATCTTGCTTTCCTGAGAAAACTTCTATTTGGTCCTGATGAGTTTTTAAAAATACTATGTTGGATTTGGGTGACATATTTTATTTTATTTCTGTTCAAAAGTGAGATTGTCCAATAATTTTCCTTTCTTTAATGTTTTTGTCTAGTTTGATATTAAGGTTATTTCAGTTTCATAAAATGAGTGGAGAGAGTCTCTCCCTCTTTTTTCTACTCAGTGCTACAGTTTATAAAATACTGAGATCATATTTTTCCTTAAAATTTTAAAATAGAACTCACCTATTAAATTGTCTGGGCTAATGCTTTCTATTTTTTTGAGAGTCATTTTTGTAAGTCATATATTTCTGGAAAATAACCCATTTTATCTGTATTTTCAGATTTATTTCCCATAAAGTTGTTCATAGTATTTTCTTATATTTTTTAAAGCTTGCTACTGTATTGACAATTATGCCCCCTTTTTCATTCAAAATATTCATTGGCTGGATGTCTTCTCTTTCTTGTCTTTTTAACTGATTTTTCTAAAGTTTGTGGATTTTATTAATCTTTTTAAAGAACAAGTTTTTGGTGGTGTTTATCAGTCCTATTGATTTTTTGTTTCTTCAATTTATTATTTGCTTCATTTTTCTCTTTGCATTTACTCCATAGTTCTTTTTTTCTTACCTTTGGATTCAATCATTGAATTTATTAATTTTTTATTCTTCATCATTTTCTCATTGTGTTAAGGGAACTTGGACAACTTTGTGCTGCACATTTTCCATGGGACAATTTTTTTTCATTGGTGACTATATGGAATTTGATAAATTCTCACTGAAGATCATGTTAAAGCAAGGCTATGGCCACTCTATTTCCAGGAGACAATTTAATATAAGTTATAATTAGGGGAAGAAACTCAAAATGAGCTATTCTATAGTAGTGCTATTCTATACAGGCTCCTGTGATGATGGGAATATTCTACAATGTATATCGCCCAGTACAATAGCCACGAACCACATGTGGCTGTTGAGCGCTTGAAATGTGGCTAGTCAACTCAGGCACTGCAGTTCAAACTTTATCTAATTTTAGTTAATTTAAATAACCACATATGGCTAGTGGCTCCCATATTGTAGAGCACAGTTCTAGAGTCTTTGTACTATTACCTTTGTCACAAGGGTGTGCTTACTTACGGACATTAAAAAGAGAATAAGAAAGTTTCTCTCCCATTCCTTCCCTTCCTGAACAAGCCAGTCCTAAAGACCTTAGATGCAGCAGAGCAAAGTAGGCATCTGCAGGAACGGGGGTGGGGGGGCACCCAGAGTGGGGTGACACTGCCTGATCAAATGGAACAATTGCCTGAATACTTGAATACATTAAGAAATCCTTACTAAAGAAATTTTAGGTGTGATTATGATATTGTGGTTATGTTTTTCTTCTTTTTTTTAAAGATTACTTATCTTTAGATATGCATAAAGAAATACTTGTGGAAGTATTTGAAGTCAGTAATACTTGAAGTCAGTAATTTGCTTCAGAATAATCCAGTGGTATGTGGGAGGGAGCAGTGGGGGATACAGATGAAGCAGGACTGGCTACGAGTGGATAACTATCGAGCTGAGTGATAGTGCATGAAGGTGCATTATATCATCCTTTCTACCTTCATATATGTTTGAAATGCTTTATAATAAGGAGTCTTTTAAAAAGAACCTACTAATTAACTTGAGTTTGTAAAGAAAAAGATAATCTCTCTTTATCTTTGGCCAAAAATGACCTAAAATATGTATTTAAAGCTTTAAATTTCCATCTAAGTACTGCTTTAGCTGCATCATATTAGTTTTTCTGTGTGGTTTTTATTGTCCTACAACCTAAATATTTTATTATTTTCCATACAAAATTTGCTTTGATCTGTGAATTCCATAGATACATGCTTTAAAAATGTCTCAATTATTTTGGTATTGTATTGTTTGGGGGGGGGTTATCATTTTATTTATTTTTAATTTTGAAGCCTTGTATTAAGACAACATGGTGTTTTTGTTATTTATGCATTGGATATTTTGAGATTTGCCTTTTGGCCTAGCAAATGGTCAATTTTTGTAAGTGTTTTAAGCGCACCTAAAAAGAATATTTATTCTCTAGTGCCCAGATCTCTTCAGGCTCACTAAATCAAGCCCATCTTTTGTCTTTCATATATTCTACAGTAGTCCCCCTTATTTAAGGTTTTGCTTTCCACAGTTTCAGTTACCTGCAGTCAACTGTGGTCTGAAAATACTAAATACAAAATTCCAGAAGAAAAACAATTCATAAATTTTAAGTTGTGTACCATTCTGAGTAGCGTGGTGAAATCTCACACTGTCCAGCTCTGTCCCACTTGGGACGTGAATCATCCCTTTGTTCAGCATATCTACACTGTATGCACGACCCGCCTGTCAGTCACTTAGTAGCCATGTGGGTTATCAGATTGACTGTTGTGGTATGGCGGTGCTTGTGTTCCCTTATTTTACTTCATAATGGCCTCAATGTCAACTTCATTAGTAGTTATTGTTGTTAATCTCTTACTGTGCCTAATTTATAAATTAAACTTTATCATAGGTATGGTTGTATGTATAGGAAAGGACATAGCACTTATAGGGTTTGGTACCATTTACGGTTTCAGGCATCCACTGAGGATCTTGGAACAAACACCCAGTGGATAAGAGGGGACTACTGTATATCCTTATAATTTTGATTGTGCTTGATCTAGCAAATAGCACATATTAAGGAAGATGTGTTAAGACTCTAAAAATTATTGGTTTTTTTACAATTTCTTTTTGTAATTTGACAATATTTTCTTTATTAAGTTCACACAAGTTTAGAAATCTTCCTGATAAATTGCTTCTTTATCATTTGTAGTGAATACTTTTATCTCTCTATTATTCTTCCTTAAAACTCATTTTACATGCACCTGTAATTTTTCATTCTCTTAACTGCTGTCTCAGTTAATCTCTCTTTAATATTTCCATATTTTTTTTCTCTGCTGCATTACAGATAATTTCCCTGATACTTATCTTCTAGTTCACTAATTTTTTCATTGATTATGTTTAATCTAACTTTCCGCAGATTTTTTTCAAGCTTAAATGTCTGTGTTCTTTATTTCTGAAGTTTTTATTTGGTTGTTTTTCAAATCTGCCTGACCTTTTATCACAAGGTCTTGTTCTTCCCTAAGAGTTTGATTCCTTTTTCATATCTTTAATTATTTTAAACAGACTTCTTTACATTCTCTTTCAGATTGTTATTCCATTAAACTGAGTTCTCAGAATTGTAAACTTACCCTCTGTTTTTTCTGTTGACGCTCACTCATTGTTTCCTCTTGTAAGTTGACAATTTTTATAATAAGCTTATTTTTGTCAGGGCTTGTTTTTTGTGACAATCTTCTGTGGTGTGGCTTATGGGAACATTGGTTTCAAGCAGTATTACATTTGCTCCTGCTAATGGCTCTCAAATGTTTTCCCTGATGACTTGGCTGTTGCAATTTCAGATCCCAAATTCAGGTGAGGTTCTGGTCTGTGGCTTTTGATAGTTAGGGGTGAATTTCTTCCCTACAGATTCCCACACTGAAGAAGATAAGCTTTCTGCTTGCCACTCTGTGCCAGTGTGTGGATTTTTTTCTGGTTCAATTTAAGTGTCAAGGCTCTTCAAAGGGGTCTCAGTTACCTCTCTCTCCTTGCATGGACCCAGAGTGTTATCTCATACCCCAGTCAAGCATTAAACTCCCTACACTGTTTAGCCTGACATCCCAGCAATGCATCAGTATTATTTGGTCTTAATTTCCAGACCTGATTCTAGCTCAGCTATGCATTTTTTAAAAAGTATTTATTTAGATATACACCCACTTGAATTAAAGCATCATGAGGCCAAGGACTTTGTTTTGTTCACTGCCATACCCCAAAGCCTGGATAAGTACCCAGCACAGAGTAGGAGCTCAGTAAGTATTTGTCAAAAGAAAGAATGAATGAATTTACCCCACCTTCTTGTATGTGTGTGTATATTGGGGGGGGCATTTCTACATGTTTATAGTGGGATCCTTTTCAGATTGTCTAGTCAGCACCAAGGGGACATCCTACCTATAAAAATGTGGGTGCATTCTACCACATATCCACTGAATGACATCCAGTAAAACTCTAATCCTATTAGTCCCCAATCCAATTATCCAAACCCAGCTTCCATCCTTTCCCCCTTAGTCTCCCATTTCTAGCCCACTCTTCCTGGTGATAGCCCCTTCCCCCAACTCTACAACTATACCCCACCCCCAATTCCAGCTCCACCTGAAAACTAACTCTCAACCCTTCATCCCCAATCTACTACCCAGCCACAAATCCTGCCCCCTACTCCCAAACAGAATATCCTACCAAGCACCCACTTGAATCTAAGCATCATGAAGCCAGGGACTTGATTTCGTTCACTGCTGTACCCAAAAGCCCAGAGTGCAGAGGAGGAGCTCAGTAAATACGTGTTGAATAAAACAAAGAAAGAATGAATGAATTTAACCACTACTCACACTGAAATACCGCATGGTATAAATACACGAGATGCAATGAAAAGCTTCTGCTTTAAAGTAAAACGAAAATAGCAGAAATGTGCAGCCTAAAGTCTGGTTGTACAATTTTTAAGTGGCTTCTAAAAGTTTTTCAACATGTAATAATGTTCCAAGCTCCCATGCCACTGTTTCCAATAAAAAAAACAAAGTAACTGACAAAAGCTAAGAAAACTAAAATCTTCTGATATAAAGAAGACTAAAAATAGCAGGGAATGACTCTGCTGTAAAATTCAGACATGGTTTTAAAAAAATCATGTCGAAATCCCCCAGCCACAGTTTCCAATTAAAAACTAACTAAAGTCCAAAAGTAAAAGATGTTTCTTTATAGAAATCTTCCACCATATTTCTGGACCGGAAGTAGGAAAAAAATTCGAGGGACTTTTTAAAACCTTAATTTTGTTTAAAGTCCTCTAGCCTCAATTTCTAAACAAAAAATCAAAATTTTCAAATAAAATAAGCTACAAAAATAGCTGCCCAAAGCCCCAAGGCAAAATTTTGCAAACTGCTTTTTAAAAATCTACCAAGCTCAGTTTCCAACTAAAACAAATAAGAAGAACAAATGAATATACAAACTAATTTTTTTCTTTCAAGAGGCTTCGTCTACATTTTCTGAAACCTTCCGTCAAAGTTTTTAAAGAAACTTTTTTTTATGAAAAAATTCTCTGTTAAAAAATAAAAACCTACTTTCTATTTGGTTGGAACCGCAATTACAAACAATTAAATTGGATGCATTAAACGCTTCCCTCTCCTCTGACAGCTTTGAAATAAAGGAAACATGCTCAGTACTTGGCAGGTCCTGCCACCCCCTGGGAACTGGGACCTGAAATGGACGTGCGCATGCTCCTGAGACCTACCTTCCTGGGGAGCTCCCTGTGCACATGCTCCTGAGATCTGTCTGCCCTGGAGAGATTTTCCAAAGGAAACTCTCAAGGCGGCAGACAGCTCAACTCAGCCCTCCACATATTGCTTCATTTCATAATCCCTGAGAAGGAGAAAGCATCCTGAGAGTGGCAACTGGGATTTGAAGAAAATATTAGAATTTTCAGAATCTCTTCATCATATTATGTTCTTCAGGCCTCTTCAAAATGATGATCTTGTGTTTGACTGAAAAATAAGTATAAAAAATATACCCTGTTTAGAACTAATTCTCTGAATACTGTACTGTGGTTTTGAGGACATTCCCATTGGGAGCTGGCTAGGTGAAAATGTTGGGTAACTTTTCATGCTTTTTGCTGGAATAGTTTAAAAGTGTCTTTTTACTTGGCAGGGGAGGCAAAAATATCTTAGAGGACCCTATGGTCTAAACATCTTAACAGCCGTAAGGTAATACACTGCTCCTGGAGATTCCATTCTGAAAGCAGCTGCCACCTTGGACCCAACACTGCCCTCTCCCAGGGGTCTCTAGGGTTCTGCAGGGAACTGCCCTCTCCTGCTTATCAGTCATGCATCTCTGACTCCCAGGAAGTCTTTTATGTAGTCTGACCACCTTCCTTCGTGCTTCAGTTGGGGCAGACTGTGATCCCTTCTGCCCCAGCTAGAATGGCAGGGGCAGTCTGAGCTTTGTTCACGCCCTTACCCTGGCTGCCCCTTGACTTCTCTCGTCTCCTCTTTCCTTTGTTTTGGGATTCAGAAAACTCCTTGTCAGAGACAGTTTATTTTTTACTAAAAAGACAAAGCTTAAAAAAAGGCTTCATATTCTATAGGCTTCTCCAGCTAGAAATCCTCCAAGGGAAAAGGATTTGGGAAACCCATTCCTGGCTCCCAAAACAGTTATCAGAGGGAGAAAAAAAGATATTTTGATATCCTGTGAGTTCAATGTTGTGGCGAAATCAAATTTACAGAAGACCAGGCATGTGTCTGAGTTCTGTGAGCTTTTGTCAATTCCCTGGAGGAACTTCCTGGAATCCTCTGATGAAATTCTAGAGAGGCTGGGCTGTGGAACGGCACCTGGGTTGTTCATCTCAGTAACCTAGTGTCTGCTTGTCCTCAGCTCCCTAGGGCGTCTCTTTTAATACCTGAACAGAAACAGGATCTGAATGAAGTCTTGGGTCTTTGTCAGGTGGTAAGTTGGAACCAAGAGGCCTGCATAAAGGGAGAACTTTCAAAAGACTCCTCCCCTCCTGAAAGTATGGACTAGAAATAAAGCCACCCCAGCAGCAGGAGACAACAAGGAGGCAGGTATGTCTTGTTCTTCCTGCCATTGGACGAGGACCAGCATCCCAAGACAATGTGTTCTCCACTATTCCACAATTAATTGCCTTCTTTTGCCTCTTATGTAGGAAATCAAAACCAAAATACAGTATTATTTATCTGCTATTACTGTTCCATATTCCTCCAATATGTATCTCTAATTATAGTCAGAATGACTTCCTCATAGTCAACTAAGCAGACTACTCTTCCTAGACTAGAACTCTCTGAGATCATGTCACCCAGAGAAGTCCCTAAAACATTTTTCATGTGATGCTTTGTTTTGAGTTGTGATTATCGGAACCAAGGCAGAATATTGCCAGATGGCTAAACCTCAGAACCAGTCCAAACGAGAAAGGGCCAAGATTGTGATGGGGTGCCGTGGGCAAAAAGGAAACGTATGCAAAAGATGCCATGTGCAAGAAGGGATCTTGCACATGCCCCAAATGCCCCCACCCTGAGTGATGATGTGGAGACCCCTCCCCCTTCACATCCCAAAAGAATGGGTCTCACCTTCCCTTTCTGGGAGAAGGTATTCTAGAGCACGAGCTCTCCCTCCTCCATTCGTTGATCACCGAATGAAGTTTCTGCTCTGCTATTCCGAACCCACTCTTGTTCCATTGGTGCAAGCGGCTCCAGTCAAAATGACCCACTTGCAGATCACTGGCCCCTTGGGGCTCGGTAACAATCGGAGGACGGGGGTGCCTGTTCAGTGTAACAGCTCCAATTTCAGCACAGGGTAAGCATCTTCGTGTCTGATTATCTAGTACTGTAGTCCAGATGGTCCTCCCTCCTCTGTATGGATGTGGACAGTGAACTTGCCATTTATTAGAAATACATGTTCTTTTGAGGGGATTTGTATACATTATCCTATTTAATTTTTGCAAATATTTTGCAAGACAGGTATTATCAACTCATTTTAGAGACAAGAATATTTAAATTCAAAGAATACCACGCTCAAAGCTAGAAAGCAGCAGAACAGGATTTAAATTTGGATCTGCCTAACGTTAAAGTGCTTGGTTCTTTTCTACTATGAACTATTGCCCGGTTCACATTCTATGCAGAATGTAAAATCCGGCTGAAGCCTTCCCACGTCTTCAACTAGTGGTGGACGGGAGCCGACTTGTTGAAGCCAATTATAAGCGTCTCTTCCCAATCCCACATTCAGTCACTTCACATCAGTAACTTGAAATGAGCCATGGTGGAAGTGTTTACACCACAAAACTATAAATCAGTGCTCATCAGAGAGCTGGTTGTTAAACATTTACCAGCACACCACTGTCTTCAAACTATAGTGATCTCTCCTCTTTTTTGGTTCTTGGTTTGGACATTTTAGAATTAATTATATGGTCTTTAAAATTTCACATCAATAAATCTATCCACACAGACCGTCTAGCAGAGGAGTTAGCAAACACTTCAATCTCTTAGGTTCAAGATGCTATACAGCAGAACTGGATTTCAAGACTGAGAATAAGATGCATTAGCAAGTGCTAAATCTACCAGCAGGGGGAGCCTGATTTCCAAACATGTGCTCTTTTTGCCTTCTCTTTTGCGGTAATACAGCAGTAATCCACATGAAAAATATAGTATCTGGCTTTGATAAAATTTGTCAGAAACTCAAACATACATTCGAAATAAATAGAGATAAAGACTATTCAAATAAAGTTATATTGGCAGAACAAATCTGCATTATCCATGCCATCGGAAATAAAGGAGAAGCTTGTACAAAAATATCTAGTAGGAACGTCAAAGAACTCAGAATTTTAAAAGAACATGACGGTTTTTCCAAAAAGGAAATCAGAAGTGCTATGTATTTTGAATTCTCTTATCTCAGCCTTTTAGAATATATAAACTATGCAATTTTTAGAAAGTTTGTTAAAATATTCAAGGTTCTTAAAATCCACCCCCCCCCAAAAATACATAAATGTAAAGCAACTACAATCTAAATCTCGGTGGAATTTTTAAAAACTTCACAAGATTATCCTAAATTCTACCTGAAAGAATAAAACAACAGAATGGCATTTAAAATACTGAAAAATGAGAATCCCTTTTACAAAAGGGAACTTGAACTGCAGATTTTTGCATCATATTATATAGCATGATAATTAACACAGTGTGACACATGTCAAAACACACAGATCAAGAGAACATAATTGATTGTATAGACCTAAGTATTTGGGATTTGATTAAAGAGGCATATCAAATTGGTGGGGAAATTGTGAATTATTCAATAAATAGTGCTGGGATAATTATTTGGGGACAAAAAGTTATATACTTACTTCTTGCCATGTTCTAAAATAAAGTACAGATGGACTAAAGATTTAAATACAATATTATATATATGCAATATATTAAATGCAAAATATTAAATGATATATATATCCTCCAGTGTTGTATTCTATGCATAGATATGTACATTTCTTGACATAAGCAAATGTATATTTTAAGCAAAGGGATCATATGTGATCAGCTGTCTGTGTGAATAAATAAAATCCTGCAAAACCACTGTGTGAGTCAAGACCCTGTCTCTCGTTCTCCATCCATAGTCTCTGTTTCCCCTGGCAGGGTGGTCTCATCATTTACTGCAGTTGGGCTTTCTCCAGTCATGGAGAAATGGCTGGCCACAGTCCTGAGTGTAATGATCTAAGACGAAACAGAACTTCTCTCCCAGCTTCAGTGAATGAAATCTCAGGAATTTCTTTTATAATTATGAAAAAAATTTGAACAGTCACAGAAGTAGAGAAAATAGTGTAACAACCCCCAATGTGCCAATCATCCTTCTTCAACATGGACGATTTTGTTTCATCTACTCACATCCCCTTGAATTATCCTGATTATTTTGATTCAAATGTCAGATTTCAAATCATTTCATCCACAAATATTTCTGTACATACAACTAAAGGATAAGGATAATACCATTCATCACACCTAAAATATTCATTGTAGTTCCCTAATATCATTAAATATTCAGTCAGCGTTTAAATTTTCCCAATTATATTATAAGTGTTCTGTTACTATTTATTTGAATCCAGACTCAAACAAGTTCAAGGATATATTCTAATCGGCTTGGTCTTGGTTATGTGTTCGTACCTGTACTAGTCACAGTGACGAGTGGGCATGACACACTAGGATTGGCCAAGTGTGGGTCATCTGTCAACATACATGGTCAGATGGAGAGGATTTGTGTTGTAGGAGGCTGTATGGGGGGCTGGATAGACACAAACAGCAGTCAGTATAACCAGTACAATCAAAACTAGATCATTGTATAGTGTTTCATTTTCCAATGGACCTCATTAGCCTGCCACTATAACAGTGAGTTGCACTTCTGGTTTAGTCTCAAATTGACTGATTGCTAGAAATTAGCCAGCCTCAAGAATCCCCTCAGCTCTTTCTGAGAGTTTTCAGGGGTTTTTCTCCTGTGTGTTCCAGAATGAGCTTCTCTGGCTCTTGTGCCCCTCATTTCAACCCCTTGCTGCTGCTTCTGATGTGGTGCCCTCTTGGTATTGTGGCACTTTCGGGAGCAATCCTGCATGTGTGACTGCTAATTTTACCCTAACATCCATAATGGGGAGGGGATGCTGCTCTCTCATACGGTGACCGGGCCCTCCAGCTGCTGGGAGAAGTGGTTACTCATCTTGGGTCTACTGCTTACTAGCTGTAGGTCAGTGTTTCCACGCAGATTGCCTTACAGCGAATCCACCAGGGGTCTTTAATTAATCCCTACTTATCCCTCAAGTGCTGATATGAATTGAGCTTTCTCTACGTGGGGTTCTATCACTGTAATGTCCGATCCGAGCAGTCTCTTTAGTCTGCCCTGTCTTACCATACGTTTGTCTTTCTCTGCTTTCACAAGTGTCTACTCCATGCAGTCTCAACTTCAGACTGGTTTCATTTATGGAATATTTCCTTTAATATTAATAGTGCAATGATTCACCAGTTAAAGATGAAGTGTTTCCTGAAAATCTGCAGAAGCTAGCAAGCGTAAAACACTGAATTATTTCAGATGGATTGAAAAAGATACTCAACGGCGAATTTCAGTTTCAACTTTAAGAATGGCGGAAATCAGGATCTGATCAGAAGTTCATGCAAACATGAAATTCCACTTTGATTTTGATCCAGCTGCCTCGGGTTAATGAAAGTCTGTCAATTTCTTTTAAAGGCTAAGCTCCTAACACGTTTATCTCTGAAATGAACCTAGTGAGATTTACCACGTTCTCGATATTACCTTCAGTTTAACGGTTTCAGACCAGCTCGTCTGCTCTGATTCTCCACAGAAGTATTCTGCATTCTGCTTCTTAGTTATTTGGCACAATTGTTCAGCCTAGCTTTGCTGTGAAGAGAAAGATTTGTCTCTTGGGCTTCATAACAGATGGCAGGCCACATGAGAAGGCAGATTCATTGTCTCACTTGTGAAAAAATTATCAAGAAAATGCCATGTATCTTATGAAAGAACTGAAGGCATGCATTGGTAAGGTGTTATAAATACTTTATGTTGTTTATTTTCACTGTTAGTAAGTTTTGGGTGCTGTAGAGGAAGGAGCCATGGGCTCTAGAGTCAGACACTGGCTCAAAATCCTGCACCACTTTAAGCTGCGAGTTCATGGGGAATTAATGTATTCACCATGTATATAAAACCGGGATCATGGTAACCACCTCTGGGGGCTGGTTGTTCTATTAATTGAGTTAAGGCACGTCAGGTGTATAAAACAGTGCCTGTAGTCTAGAAGATGCTCAGCAATATGAATTCCCTCCTAAGATCTCCATGGATTCATTAAATCAGCATTTCCCAAAGTGTCCTCACTCAATACCAGTTCTTAACACCAGGATTTTGATAGTTGCTACATAAAGAAGAGTTCTGTGATGAAATGCATTTGGGCAAAACTGGGTTTTAGAGAACATAAATGGTTATAGATTTTCTTTGTGTTTTTGTTTCCTTTTTTTTACTGCAGGACATCTATGAGACTTTCATATGGATCTTTAGGGCAGTGGTTCCCAGTCTTATTTGAGTACGGAGTCCTTTTATCACAGAACATGAGCAATCTGCCAAGCACATTTAGGGCAATACTGAACTGTAATCCATCAGAGAAATAAATCCGTCTACCATGACTGTTTTTCTTGTACCCATACCAAAATTATGATGAGACTGGTTCTCATATATTTTTTTAAATGAACTTTTCTTTTCTTTTTTCTTGGCTGAAGAACATTCGCCTTGAGCTAACATCTGTTGCCAATCTTCCTCTTTTTTTGCTTGAGAAGATTGTCCCTGAGCTAACATCTGTGCCAATCTTCCTCTATTTTGTATGTGGGTCACCGCCACAGCATGGCTAATGAGTGGTGTAGGTCTGCGCCCAGGATCTGAACCCGCAAAAGTGGGCCACCAAAGCAGAGCGTGCTGAACTTAACCACTATGCCCTGAGGCTGGCCCCTCATTTTCCTTTTAAATTAATGTTAAATACTTAAAGGAAAAAGCAATGGCTCGCTATAAACAATAGATATGTTTCTTCTATTATTAAAGCAATCAGAGCCTAGATTTGGTATATGATAATTATACAATATACTTACACCTTTTCACAGAGTTCTAGAAATTTAAAAAATGTGATAAGCCCAAAAGCCTCTTCAGTCTCATCCCCGCCAGGACAGGGCTCCTTTCATTAAAATGTTTTCTGACTCTTTTAGGCTAATAATTTTGTACAGCCAGTACCCAGAAATGGGGTTTGCTTTCATCACCAAATATGCAAGTGGAATGAGGCTTTTTCTTTTCTCTAACTTGGAAGATATGAGGACTCCATAAGACTCTACTACTTGGTGAAGGTTCTCCCTGCTTTCACTCTCTTCCAAATGAGCAGGAAGGAAGAAATGTCAGCCTCAATAAAGGAGAGGGACAGGAGACAGGGGAGCCTGGCTGTCTTCATGGGCGTGTAACCTGTGCAGTTATGTGGAAGGGCCATGGTATGCTTTAATTCTCTGTTGTTATTGTCTTGAAATTCTTCATTATTTTTCGACAAATGGTCCCACATTTTTATTTTGCTCTGAGCCCCTTGAATTATGTAGCCAGTCTCGTGGGGGAGAAACTTTGAAGAGAGAGTGTGATCCTTTCAGTGTTTGACTCGGTATGTGTTTGCTGAACCGAGCGAGCACTGACTGAGGTCATATTTGGTCAGAGCTCTTGACCCAAATGCCACAGACAGAAAAAAAATTTGATGGTGCTAAACCATGTGGCAGCCAAAGAACAAGTTGAAGTGATAAATACATATTTTGTGGATGAGCCTTTCTGAACTAATGAAATATTTGATTCATTATCCCTCCTCTGAAACTCTGAGTAACTTACAGAACCTGAAAGAACAGCCTGGGGATTGTTATGCTCTTAATACCCACAATTTGCTCAGCCATCAATTTCCCTTAAGAAGGGTTGCCATGGTGAGGTTTGTCACGCCTGCCAATCACATCTACACACCATTCATTTAGAGAGTAAGTAGTTGAATTCTACCCTAAAAAGGAAATACAAAAGAACAATCATTTTAGCCATCTTGGATGAATCACCCATTGGGATGAAAATGTTCAAAGCCTCTTAAGGTGAAAATCATAACTCCACCACTTTGACCCATTAAGAATATTTTTGGGCACTGTGTATGTGTAGTTTAAAGCCTTCTAGTTGCTGCTGTTACAGAGGAAAATTGCAGAACATAAAAATATTCATGGGATTTGACTTTTTAAAACTGGAGTGTAGAGCATGGACCCAAGAGAAGACTATGTGTTTCCTAGTCAGTTTCATAAGAGGAGTAAATAATGGGAAGAGCTTTCCTATTGGGCCAAGGTGGAAGAATCTACGGCAGAGATCGAAACGATGTTTGTGGGGAGGTGAGAAGAAAATCAAGAGAATGTCTTGTCACAGCAGTCAAAATAGGAGCACATCACAGACGGAGAGGTCAGTGGTGACAAATGAGTCACCACCCAGGGACGTGGGGCAGGACACCTAGAGAACAGGAGGCTCATTCTTGCCTCTCTGCTTAATTTTTTCCTTCTGCCTGAGAAGCAATCTCTCTTAATCAATCCTTCTGGGTCTTGATGTCTCCTGTGATCAAAGACTTTTTTGAAATTAATGACTTTTCAATAATTGTTAATAGATACTTTGTAAATTCCTTCAGATATTTAGCTTTGGGGAGAAAATTTCTTAAGGAAACATTTAGCAGGAAAAGCCAAACAGATATAATTTTTTTTTTGGCTGAGGAAGATTAGCCCTGAACTAACACCTGTGCCAATCTTCCTCTATTTTGTATGTGGGTCACAGCCACAGTGTGGGTGTAGGTCCGTGCCCGGGATCCGAACCCTCAAACCCAGGCCACCAAAGCTGAATGCACCAAATTTAACCACTCTGCCAGCCCTGAAATAGATATAATTTTTAGTGGTTTCGTTATAAGACCCTAGAATAAAAAGGGTTATTAAGTCATTAGTGGATCTATTTTACTTTTTAGATATTTTATTTATTCTGATAGCCAAAATTTTACTTTGCATCAACTGTTGTTCACATTTAGACTTCTAAAATGTCACATATAAGATTACTTTCTCTTTGAGTGTATTTTTTCAACTTAATCTAATTTAGTTTTCTCTTCCTATTCTTAAATACATATTCTACTTGTAGACATTATTCTTTGAAAATGGCTATTGGCAATCTCTTCCAGATGGGAGTCTTCAATTTGGTTACCATGCTGGCTTTTCCAGAGGGTTCTATGAAATGAGCCTGCACATCTTTGCCTCTTTTCATATTTTACTCTCTACTCAGCAGCTGACATTCTGAAGGAATAAGAATAGCCCTTTCCTGGTTTGGTTGAACTGGGAGGTTTTCACATGTGGCTCGCAGCCATTCCCAAGTGCTATTTTGACTTTACCTAATGGCCCGAATTATAAAGTATTTTGCAGGCTTCTCTGCGTGGGCACCCTCCTCCTGTTTAATTACACAGCAGAGAGGAGACGGGAGAGTAGCCCTGGAGAGTGGTGAGATGCTGAGAGCTAATGAATCATTTCTGCCAGGCCACGTTTTCTTCTTCACTCAACATTGTCCTTCACCAGGTGATCCCAAGCTAGACTTGGTTCCCGTTTTGCTTTTGTTCTGTAATAGAACTGCACATGCCTGTCTTTTTCTCTTTTTCAGTTGTCTACCTTTCTCAAATGATCTTTTTCACATTATACAACCTATGCAGTCCCACTTTACTGAAACTGTATAAAATGATCGTGTCCTGAAGAAAGAACTCACTTCCTATTAGAGTGTCACCATCAGGCTGTCAGATTCGGAGTCTCACCTAAATATCTCTCAAAGACTTGTGAGTCAGAAGTGCCAAGAGATAATTCAGTAGAACACTCATACGTGTGTTTGATTAGAAACATGTAGGTTTGGCTGAGCTGGTTCCTCAGCTTCCTTGCTATTCCTAGAAAGATAGTTCTATGATTGAAAAACATACCTCAGAAAATTATGTTTATCAATTACCTTTCAGAACCTTTGGCAAAACAAACAGGATTTGGAGATGTTATCTTTTGTGTTCATTTAAAACAATTTTGGAAACTCACCTCAATTCATTTTTAATTTATGGACCACAATGGAGTTCTTGAGCTTATTTTTCGAAGTGTGTGTTTTTGACACACACTAGTAGAATTTAAACAGGCATTTCCATTTGGGGGATTCACGAGAACTTAAAAGGCAGTTCCATTTAAATTGTGTCCCTTTTGCCCTCAAGCATGGGAGTCCTGGGCTGTGTAGTTACCTGCCTCATGTGGATGGGAAGACGGTCTCTCCATGGGAAGTAGTGTTGATGTGACAGAGCATGGGCTTTGGGAGTCAGATGGACTGGCACTGAACCCTGGTGCTCTCCTGGCTGTGTGACCTTGAGCAGATTGCATAACCCCTGAGTATGTTTCCTCTTGGTCACATTCCTCGTGCTGAGTATGAGAACTGGCGAAATTACTAACTATAAAATGCTGAGCACAGAGCTGGGAGCAGGGTGGTCCCGTGGTCCCAGCCATGCTGCACATCAGACACGGTGAAGCATTAAAAAAAGGAAAGAAATTTTGGACATAAGCCTAGGAAGTGTCAGAGTTTAAAGGGAAAAAGAATAGTAGGAGTCCATAAAGGAGATTAAGAAGAAATAGTCAGAAACGTAGGAAATAGGGGCGATCCCAGAAGTCAAGGTAAAAGGAAGCTTTAAAAAAAATTAAAACCAAATCTGTATTTCTGTTGAGATGGTGGTCGTGACATTTCTGGATAAATGTATTGTGAAGAGAGGGTAATTTTTAAAGTTTTTATGTAGGGCAATAATTGGGATCCAGGAATATTGATTGATGTTTGCAAAGTGTCTAAAACTTGCTTATTTTTGGATGCTATACAGAGTAAAAAAGCAATAGAAATTCTCATATTTCTTCCAGGTAATTTCTTTGAAAAGATGTGAAGGTTTTCCCAAAAGGCCCGCAACCTATTAGCCTCATAATCAACAAAACAGACTACATTTATTAATATATTGTTGTTTCCTGCCAGCATTTTGACAAAATCAGAAATAATATATTCCCCCCTAAAATTCATATCTATCACTTCTTATTCTGCCCATTAAAAACCATAGTTGTGCATATCGAGGAGACTCTGCTATCCATCAGTGGAAGATCCTTTGCATTTGCTGGAGTTAAAAAGTGAAAATTCAATTATTTGGTACTCCTAGTGGTATGAGAAGGAAACACCAATCCTCTTTTCCTCCTGCTCTGCTTTCTATCAGTCATTCAACAAATATCTATGTCCCTTGGTGATAGTCACTGAAGCTAGAGATTGGGAAATGTTAATGGATAAGGTGAGATAATGACATTCAAGAAGAAACAGACGAAGAGGGAGCACCTCCATTTACCAAAGACCCTTTGTGTGCCAGGCACTCTGCTGTGCCCTTCATGTACCATATCACTAGGCAGATCTGGGATTTTACAGGTCTAAACTACACAATTACAAAACAAAATTAGGTGCAGGGCCTTAGAAGAGGCCTGAATCAGATCACATTGCTTTCTTACCTATAAACCTATAAAAAAACATCCCTTTCACACGACGTAAAATCCAAACTTTTTACCTTGGCCTCAAAGTTTCTGTACATTTGGTCCCTTGTAGAAGTTCCTTTTGTACCACCATATTAAATAAAAGAGTATGTTTCCCTATTTGAAGTGTCAAACAAATTGGTGTTTGACTGACAGAGACAAAGAAGAAATCACTAGATCAATAGTTCCCAAATTCAGTTTTCCAAAGGCTATTTGGAGTGTTCTTTTACCAAAGGAGATCCCTGGCCCAACACCAGTCACACTGAATCAGTGTCTTTGTGGGTGTGGCCCGTGGATATGCATTTTAGCAAGGGGCACCCCCAGAACGTCTGATAAAGTTTAACGTCACTGCTCTAAATCTAGACATAGGATTTAAATTTGAAAATCGTTAACAGCAGAACTTTGGTTTATATTAATTACAAACAGAAAGGTGAAACAGTAAACAGTTCTCAACCATAGGCTATTCATAAAAATGGCCCCAAGCCCCTTCCTACTTCATTCCTAGATTCAGATATAATTAACCCGGGTTGCCTCTGGATGTTATGTGCCCCAGATAATGCACAGTATAATTCAAAGAGATATTGTAGGAAATAGGTCTACCATAAGACCAGGATTCTCGGTAATACCCAGAGGATTCTACAGCAACTTCCCATTTGCTTATACAAAATAGCAATTTGAACCAGCAATGACATTTGTTCTAAAGCTATTATTCTAGGATCTCTCAATAATAAGGCTTGTAAATTTTTGGAGGGAACACATAGTGGCTACTGGAAAAAGATTAGGCAGGAAACTCCTTGCTAAAAAAACGTAGTGGGAAAGAATTAAGATAGTATTTTGATTTGAGAGGGGGAACCCTGCTTTGTGCTAGCAATGAGACTTCATTCATTTATTCTCACTGCCTTTGCCACATTCACTCAAACTCCTCTGCAAGTGGACTATTTTTCTCTTGTTGAGAATGGCAAGTTCCACCCACCCCAAGACAGATGGCAAACTGGTCTTAAAAAACAAGGAAAATATTAGAACAATATTATCAAACATTAAAAGTAGAGAGTTTGATGAAGCCTACATGTACTGGTCAGCATGAAAAACCATCCACCCTGGGACAAGCCTTTTCCATTCACATGCCCCCACTCCTTTCACCTTGAAACCGATATAAATATGGAAAAATTCAAAAAATCACCTGACCTTTCAGAAAAATCAATATCATGAAAGAGCACTACCTAACTTAGAAGAGCAGACAATTGTGGAAACAAAACTAATAGAGGAAACAACAATGACAAATTCAGAGGCTTGCAAGAAAATGTTAACCACAAGGCAAGAACATCAGTTCTGATCAAGAAAAACTTGAAAATAATGCAAAAGATTTTTAAAAGAAGGGAATTTTTTGAACTTTTAATTGAATAGATGGCTTTCAACTCCACCGACAGGCAAGTAAAAGTGTCTTTCCTTGTGTCTTCTATAATATCCTTAGAGACCTTGTGAATCAGAACAAATGTCAGGAGTTGTCCACCAAAAGAAGAATAAGCCTAGTTAATAGTGAGCCTTATCTTTTCTACCCACACTGGGTACTTGAATCTTGACTGTAATTATCTCTTGAAGCATCACGATATTTGCTGGTAACAATGTCAAGGAATTTTAATGTGAGGCTCTTAAAAAACAACACCAGAAGAAAAGACAATAGAAATATAGTTTGGTAAAGATACATTTTGAAGAAAGTAATTGTAACGACTATAAAGTTTCCACATTAGCCTGTATGTCCTCACACAGGCAAATGATCAGAGAACCTTTTGTACTAGTTTTTGGTTTTAGGGGTTTTTTTTTGCTGAGGAAGATTCACCCTGAGCTAACATCTATGCCAATCTTCATCTATTTTGTATGTGGGTCACTGCCACAGCATGGCTGCTGACAAGTGGTGTAGGTCCATGCCCGGGAACTGAACCCAGGCCACCAAAGTGGAGCACACTGAACTCAACCACTAGGCCACAGGGCCGGCCCCCCAGGTACTGTTTTTAATAGCTTACTATCCCAGATCTAGACCATACAAGCCCATAAGAAGACGTGTACTTTTTCAATACCCACTGGAGAAAGGCCTATCATAACTGTAATTTTCTTGAAAATGTCTCTTTTTACCCTATACTTGACCCCTGCATCTCTCAAAATAACAAACACACATTTTCTCCCTCTTCCACTCTCTTCTCTCTCCTTCCCTCTGACTGAGAGACTTAAACTTTTGAAATTCTAAATTTTTTCCAATTTAATAAAAATGTCTTCCAAATTTAAATCTACTGAGAAATAATCATGAAGTCGGAAATGTGTCAGATACAATGTGAAAAAGAAATAAGCAGAACCCTTTGGGAAAGAACTAAAAATAAAAACAACTTGGCAGGATTGACAAGTCGAGCACATTACTCCAGCAGTAGTGAAGAGTTCTTTTGTTGGATGAATGATACATAATTTCTTCAGCTCAGACTGTTCTCCCCATGTTTCTTCATTTTTCCTTTGTAAATAGACATAAATTCGTTATCAGAGTCATTCTGCTGAGGGTGTTGTTCAACAATCAGTTGTAAAGTTTCAGAAAAAGTCTAACAGAAAGCATAGTGGAGATCCCATCCTCCCTGGAAGCCAGTGTCCTTATGAACCAGACCTGAGGAAACTCACCTGGACTCCGTTTCACATTCGTCCTAATTATTGAACTAAAATCCCTGAGGATATCTAATTGTTTGGAAAATGGCATGATTAGGCGCCTTGCTATTTGAACTTCAGTCCTGCTCCAAGCAGAACAGAATGGGATGTACTTAAGAACAGGAAGGAATAGTCCAACACAGACTGGGTAACTTAAAACCCAACCTTCATTAGGACTTCAAAGCTAAACCAAAGATGACTGAATTCTCTGTATCTTTTCCACCCAAGTCAGGCTTCCAGAGCATTCCTACAAATACAAGGTGTCTCTCTGATCTGAGATCTTGCAGTTGTCTACCCTAAGCAGTCTCTTATGTCTTTTGTTATTGGTAAGTGATCTATTGACATTGAGCCAAGGGGCAGACATGGGTTCTGCAGAACTGAGACTAAAGTCATCTTCCAGATGACTGTCTTCCACTTTGATGTTTATTGGTTTACATTGATTTCAAATCCACTTGTTTATGACTTTAGTGAAGTTTTTTTTCCCACTTATCACTTAATTTTGTTTTGGTTATGAACTTATTTTGATCTACTTGTTTATGGCTTAAACAACTATGTTTTGATCTAAGAGTGAAGTTGTTTTATTCCAAGAGTGAAGTTTGCTGTGTCAAGATGTCTCCATTTTACTTCTGTGGTTGTTGATAAGCACTCAATAGCTCAGCTAATGATGGGCCTTGCTGGGGGCTATGGTAAGAACATGTGGAGAAGCAACTACAGCTAGAGGACATTTAACCCTTAAATACCAAGTGTTTGTGCCTCATCTTACCAAGAGCGTTGGTCTGGGCAAGGCAACACTTTGCTGACCTAAATAGTTCTCCAAAGATCTTGAGACACTGCTTCTGCCATGGCCAAGGTAACTCTTTGGTCAACAGTGCTGTTAAACTGGGCAGCAGTCTCAGGAAGAGAAGGGACACCTGACAATCCCTGGAGTGACAACCTTCAGAGCAGCCTATCTTGACCATCAACACTGTTGCCATCATTCCCTAGCAACGTGCTCTAGCAACAGGGGACTTTTATTCTGCACTGGCAGCTCCATCGGCCAAGCCTCATCTCCTGAGTACTTACTCATAAAAAGGTACACCTCAAAATAAACTTGGAATTTATTCCTTTCATCTCCCGTTGCCTGGAACAATAGCGTGATTATGCCGTCATTGGTTTGGAGTATGTTATGTTATTTGTTTGTTGGCTTATTAAGAGACATCATCCTGTATGCTATTGGCTTGTGAAATTATTATAATTCCCACAGTGAACCTGTGTTAAACTGTTGGCAAAGACAGTCTCAGTCTCTGAGCATAATTTTGCCCCTTCAAAACAAAATACACCTCCACTGGTTGCACCAGTGATAAGACATCCACTAAAAGATTTATGGAAAATGAACCACAGTGAAGAGAACAGTATAAGGAAATAGAGGAAGTGTGAACGTGGAGAAGTGAAGAAACTACTCATCTCTCAAGAGCTGTTTTATGGCTCTATAAACACTTCCTAAATCCCTCCCCACCACAAGGGGAACTGACCTTCCTCATTTGAGGCCCACTGCTTCCCATACTCCCTTCTATCAAAGCGTATGTCACCCTCTGTTGCATTTATTATTCACGCAAGAACAAAAATTTTCACAAATGAAGCATCAAAAGAAATGAATGAATAAAGAAAAATAAAAACACTTAATATTCTTGCACTGAGGTTTTTTCCCCAAAATAATCATGGCAAATTGGAAAGGACCACACTCAAAAAACACAGAGTCTTAGTATTGTGAATTTTCTTAGTGTGGACATTGAAGGACGGTCTCTCTGCCCAGTTTTTAAATATAGTGTCAACTCTTTCAGTGATTTGCTCTGACTCTTGTAAGGCATATAAACTTAGTGTGTCTCTTTATTTCTAGTTGGGACTTTGCTGGAGAGAGGAATGTTTTGTATATAGTTAGAATAAACTCCCATTTATACAGAGAATCCATATAGAAAGACTACTCTGAATTTTTGAGTGTTACTGAGTAAAAGAATGCTACTACTCATTACCCTGATGTTTATAAGCTTTTCAGAGACTTGAAAGTTAGAAAAGTTAGTTCAATATAGCAAATGATAATTGTGTTTTAGTAGTTTTATCATTTGAAATCTGTATCTATCTATAAAATTGGATAAGATTAATTAGAATATGAAAATATGAGTATATGCCTTTGTTGGAAATAACGACTCTTCATGTATTTTAGATTTTAATAAGTGAATGTGTAATTCACCATTAAAGACAAATTCAACAACAGTTCTGTCCATTATAGACCATCTGTTATGTTTGTGGACTGTTGTGTTACAGCAAGTTTCAGAAGCCATAAATATCTCAGTGATGGTCTTTCCTTGGGACTTCTGTGTGTGTGTGTGTTGGGAGATGATAAAAAGTAGGTCAAGGGGAGGGATTGGTGTTCCAAACTGGGCATAGAAGGAGAGGAAGAATCAGGGTTTTCCTCTAATGGTTTCAAGTACATTGATTTTCTCATCTCACACTCTTTTTTCAGAACTTTTTCTTATTATTGAATCTTTAAAACACAGTGGAACATAATATTTATTTAATATATACTTACATTATATATATTAATTTACCATAAAATACATCCCAGTAACTGTTCCCCTAAAGTTAAAACTCCCTGCCCATTTGGTTTAAAAATGGAATCCTCCCATGTTGATATTTTGATGTTGTTTTGGGGGATCTATCTGTCTATCTAGAGGATTCTATAACAATATACAAGAGCATAGCTCTCAAAGTAGGAATCTAAATGTGTATTCATGGGAGTTTGAGGGTTCTCTGAGACATGTTAAAATTTTTGTTTTTATTTCATTAGAATTTTTCTCTTAGGGAGACAAATATTCGTTTAAAAGGACACAGAATGCACTAACCACAAGAGAAAAGATTGATCAATCTGAACTTCATTATAGTCAAGAACTTCTCTTCAACAAAAAAAGACACCATTAAAAGAGTGAACAGGCACGCTGAAGACTGGGAGAAGATATTCACAATACATATATCTGTCAAAGGACTAACATTTAGAGTAGAAATCTTAATAGCTCAATAAGAAAAGGACAACTCAACTTTTAAAAAAATGGGCAAAAGAGTTAAATAGTCATTTCACAAGAGGATATCCAAATGGCCAATAAGCATATAAAAAGGTTCTCAACATAATCATTAGGGAAATGAAAATTAAAACCCTGGCTAAAATTTAAAAGGCTGAGAATACCAAGCCTCTCCTACCCTGCTGATATGACTTTAAATTGTTGCAGTTTGAAAACTTACTTAGCAATGTCTACTAAAGTTTCCATACACCTATCCTATGACCCAGCAATTCCACTCCTATTTACCCTAGAGAAATGAATATATATGCCCACCAAAAGACATCTATAAGACTTACTCATAATAGCCCCAAACTGGAAATATGTCGTCAACAGAAAGAGATAAATAAGGTTTGGTATATTCAGAAACAGAAGTAGAATATAGCAACACATCAATGAAAACTACTTATAACATGGTTCAGTCTTTGAGACACAATGTTGAGCAAAAGCAGTCAGACCCAAAAAAAGAATGTCCTGCGTGAGTCCATTTATATAAAATTCAAGAACAAGCAAAACTAATCTACAGTGATCGAGTCAGAACAGTAGTCAGCTCTGCAGGGTTGGGTATTAATTGGGAGAGGGCATGAGGGAGTCTTCGAAGGTTCTGGAAATGTTTTATATTTTAATCTGAATGATAGTTACATGAATATATACATATGTAAATATTAATTGAATGATGCACTTAAGATTTGTGCAGGTATGTATGTTATAACTCAATAAAAATACTTTTTTAGAAGGATAGAAAATAAAAGCAGAGTAGGGTCCAACAAGTTTGAGAAGCTGTGTTATTGCAAATACACTATATTTATGCACAAGAAAAGAAAAACATTAATATTGAGGAGAAAATTATTTCAAAAAAGAACTAGAAATGCATGATGTTAAATATGTTATCTTAAGTAGAAAATCAGTTGGCATTATAAATATTCACTATCTGTTAGAATATATTTAACATATTTAAATAACATTTCCAATTCTCTTATAATTATAAATGCAGTTAGTTTTATTTGCATAACTTGACTTTAGTTAGGAGCTCAATTCTGCCATGCCATTCTAAAATAAATCTAGATCTCTTCCCTGCATCATTTTCACTTCATTAATTAACATCTAATTTATAAGCATCTCAACAGTTGAAGCATTTTCGCAAATAGGGCAAACTAAAATAAGTACGGACATATTTAAACATCTTGGCAATACAAATGGCTCTTCCCCGTTCTATGTAATCATTTCAAAGTCTCTTCCCCTGTGAAGCTTCCTGACTTGCTTAATCACAAGTAATCACTCCATCCTTCATGTTCCTGTAACATTTTGTTCTAACCTCTATCATAGCACCTGTCTCTTTATAAATAATATTTGCTAAACTCTGAGTTCTTTGAGGACACAGAACAAGCCTTATTAATCTTTTAATGTCTTTTGGCTCACACACCGTGGGCATTCAATAAATGTCTGTTGGATGACTGAATGCATTAATAGGCAATTCTCTCTGGAAAATCTGCCTGCGAGCTTTGGGATGCATTTACCAACTTTGAAAATGAAGACTGCACCGCTCCACCACCGGGTCCCTGAATTCCACATCCTTGCTTACAACAGTCCCTTCTACCCGGAATGCCTCTATCCTGCACGTCCGTCCCCACCAACCTTCTCTTGAACAACTTCTTTTCATTCTTCACGATTCAGTGCAGGAGTTGAGAGCCTTGGATCGCCCACTTTAGACTGGGTGAGGTGTCGCTGGTAGGTGCTTCCATGAAAGCAGGGGTGGATCGCTAACCTGGCTCTTACCACACTGTATGGTTTCCTGCTTTATATATCCATTTCCCCATGTGCTCGGCAGACCTCAAAACCACAGTCCAGATTTGAGGGTGAGCAGACGTGCAAAGGATATTCAGAATAAAGGTACAACTGAGTAGCGGATGCTGCTGCCTGGTGCCTCACTTCTTATCAGAGAGGTGCATCTGAAGTGACATAGATAATGGTCCCCAGGGGTGAGAAACCCTTTGGCTTGGAGCACTCAGAGGCACAGGTTCAGTCTCTCCTCTCTTATGAGGGAGGAGCCATGCCAGCACTCAGTGGTCTACCTTGTACCAGACAAGCCACATTACTGCCACTGCCTCCTCAATCCTTGGCTTTTGTGGCGACCCAAGGGCAAGGTGCTCAGCTCATACTATCACTGGCCACCCACTTCCAGAGGACAGCTGCAGGTCAGCATTCCTTAGCTCAGGCTTATTTTGCATAGAGCTTCCCATCTATGACCCCAGGAAGGAGGGACAGACTCTCACTAGCCTTGAACCTCTTGAATTCCTTAATTTGATGCAGCCTAGATGATGTTACTATGGCCACCCTTTTGCCTGTTGCACTAGCAAAGGGCTCAGGCCTCTTTCCAAAGCCTGTTTCCAAGGGCTCTGTTCATGACTGACCAGTTCCACGATCTGTTCGTGACAGCACCTCTCCTGTAATGGAGGCTTCTCAGTAGCCTACAAGCATGTCCTGGGTTACAGTGTAGTGAACAGTTCCCACCAGTTCTGCGATGGCTGCCTGCTACAAGCCTAGATGTGGTACTAGTCCTTGGAGAGGGAGGGCTATCACTGCTGGGGCTCCTCTTCCTAGGAACCTTCCCATGAAATGAATGGGGAGGGACCTCTAGGATTCCAGAGAATGCCTGTGACAGCACAGAAGCTGGGACAATGCTCAGGAAGGGGCCAGAGTCACTGTCACCACCTGCACTATTTTTAGGCCTTTATTCCCAACTAGGCAATTTGAACCATGTTCTCCTCCACCCAAACTTTCTCCAAATTGATCTGTGTTTTAGTTCCATTTGGTGCTGGCCATCAGAGCTACCTGGTTGTGGCAGTGGGTTTCCACCTCAATCTCCCCGCAAAATGCCACGTGGGCATTCAGGGCAGGGTCCAGCTGTTGTGGGCTAGAAGCAGGCTCTATGGTGGCCAGGAAAGCTGACCTTTATCCCGTTTTTCTCACTCCCTGCTAAAGCGCAGGTTACTCTTGCCAACCCTACTGACTCCAAATGAACTATACCAGGCAATAAACAGTTGGTCCCAGACCAGAGATAGGAAAGAATGATAACTAGGATTTAAGTTGCTTTCACTTTTGTTTTCCTTCAAACCAGTGACGAGGCTATATAACAGATACAGATATAGGCGATCAAGTGAGGAGCCTTCCCTCCCCACTGCCTCTCTCAGCTCTCACTGAGGTGCCGCAATAGCAGTCTTGGGTGGGAAAAGGAAGTCATCAATCATAAACTTGGTGGGAAGCTCATGAACTTGCCCTTTAAATATTAGCCTGACACTCCAGGTTCTACGTACTACCAGATAAGGCAATTCTGTGTTCTGCTCATCAGGCTTGGCTTGGCCAAGTCTTGGCCCTGGCCAGTCACATCCCTCTATTCTTTGAGCTTCGTGAAGGAAAGAGAGCCATGTCAAATATATCTAGATTCTCAATGCCTAGCACTGTACTGGGCCCAGAGGAGGCACCCAGAAAATGTTTGTTGATCAAATGAGTTGACTGATTTGCTTTCAGTTCCACACCCGGATGGATGAATATCTCCCAGAGAAGGTGAACAAAACCCAGAAAGGTTGGTCAGATGGTCACGGGGGTTTTCTCCTTTGCTTGAACATCCTGGGTCTCAATTACATAGAAATGGGAGGCTGAGCTTTCCCATGGTTCCAGCTGGCCTTCAGAGAAGTGAGGAAGGAACCTTGTGTCCTGAGCTGGAGTTACTCCCAGGGCGCGATGAGCTTTGCAGCAGAGCCAAGTGGCAGGAGAGAGACCAGGACAGAAAGACACGGGAGATGGGTTGCAGAAGCTGCATGTAGGTTATATAAAGAACTTAAAAGTACATCAACCTTCATCTTTCTTTTCCCATGAAGCGGAATTATCCTAAGTCCTGTATCCCACTGCTTGTCAAACATTTATCCGTAGTATTGGTGTGAAATGAGGTCTTCACAGATTTACAGAAAAATAACAAAAATAAGAGTAATGTTTGATTGTTTTCATGAAGCTAAATATATTCCTTTTTAAAAGAACTACTCAATATAGGAATATATATTTCCTAGGTTTTTAGGGGGGAGCAGGAGGAGACTATTTTATGAAATTATAACGATAGCAGGTAGCATTTTTTTAAATGTCTTTAGTTAACAAAAGTTGGCAAGGTGCTACCAACTTCCCAATTGTCTGTTTGTTGTCTTAATTTTACTAGTCTGTGATACCTGCAAGTTTGGAAACCACTAATACAATCTTATGGATTTTACTTTTAATCCCTCACTCGTATTTGAAGACCTTCTGTGAACTTTCTACACATTTTCCATCACTGGTTTCAAGTGCAGAGCAGCACATAAAACTGGGTCTGGCAAGTGCTGAGTATATCTTATATATATTTCAAGTCCACGCTTCACCTCTTAGTTCCAGACCTGTATATCCAACTATCTTCTTGATATCCTCATAAGCACCTCAAAATTAACATGTCCCAGACTGGACTCATGATTCCCTATGCCCCACCTCTTTCTCCTCCAGCTTCCATGTATCTGCAAATGACAATATTATCTACCCAGCTGCACAAGCCAGAAACCTTGGAGTCTCCCTCATTCTGCACATCCAACCCATTGCCAAAATATATCTTGAATCTGATCTGTCCACTGAAGCCAGATGACCTTTTATTTATTTATTTTTTTCATTTTTTTTTTTGCAGGGAAGACAAGCCCTGAGCTAACATCTGTTGCCAATCCTCCCCTTTTTGCTGAGGAAGACTGGCCCTGAGCTAACATCGTGCCCATCTTCCTCTGCTTTATATGGGACGCCGCCACGGCATGGCTGACAGGCAGTGCGTCGGCGGGCGCCCGGGATCCGAACTCGCGAACCCCGGGCTGCCAAGCGCGGACTAAACCGCTGCGCCACCGGGCGGCCCCCAGATGACCTTTTAAAAAGGTAAGTCAGATCGTGTCTCTTATCCTTACTCTCTGAATAAAACATATAAATGATCCGCCCTGAGTACCCATATTTCCCCTCTGCATTAGTCAGGATTCTCCAGAGAAATAGAATCAATAGTAAGTGTGTATATATATATATATGAGTGTGTATATATATATATATATGTATATATACTGTATATATATATATATATATACAGAAAGAGATTTATTTCAAGGAGTTGGCTCATTATGGAGGCTGACAATTCCAAAATCTGCAGGGTGGAGGCTGAAGACCCAGGAGAGAGCCAACATCACAGTTCAATTCCAAAGGCCATCTACTGCAGAATTCATTCTTGCTTGGGAGATGTCAGTCAAGTTGACTGACCTATGTCTTCTCTTTTGGAAAAGAGCAGTGTGCCTAGAAATTAAATTGAGAGACGCTGAAAGAATCCACTCATATCCTCTAACTCAGAGGGTGAGAGTAAGAGGCAAGGGCAGGCCTAGGGGAATGTTAGGAGATAAACCACTTGGAGGCACTCTTTGTTCTGTGAGTCAATGCTTTTGATCAATGGAGCTGCCAGGTGAACAGTGGAGATGACCCAGATATAGCCTAAAACTGGCATGGAAGGGGCTAGTCCCTGGCACTAGAAGACCTACAAGGTAGGAAGGGAGGTACTATAGAAATCCATGTGAGAATAATTGGGGCTTAATATTGGCATAAGTGGCCACATAAAACATGTAGAGGAAATGGTACAGAACATAAGCTCGGTGCCGAGATTGTTCACAGTACCTCCCACGACCTCTCTCTAGGTTGCTGGAACTTCAAACTTGAAATATCTATTGTTAGTAAATATAATTTTTTTGTCCTTTCAGATAGACCAGAAGAATTGGAACAGACTGAAGAGATGAAAACAATGATACATTAGATCCAGAGAATACAATCTGTGAATAATAAAAATCCAAAGAGATAACAGAAGGTCAAAGCAGAAATAATCATAAAAAGGAATAATAAAACTTTCTGAAACTAAGCAAATGCTTATGTTAACATATTTTAAAGGATGCTAAATACTGATTACCAGGTAAAATTCAAGAAGACAGAGCCACAGGTGGGAATAACATGGTGGGTTTTAAGTTTGGGGAAAAAATTTAAAATACTACAAATGTCCAGAAAGAAAAAGAAAGATTACAAATAAAGTGAAAAGTTAAATTGGCCTCATGTGTCTTCTGTATTAACAGTAAATACAACAAAGCAATAGGGTTTTGAGGGGGACACTTATAAAACAAAAAAGATAAATCAACTTCATGAGGGAAGGCAATATAAGACACAGGGTCAGGAATAGGATAAGGCATATTTTGCACCATGGGAACCTCGTTCTTAAGGCCTGCAAGTTCAGGGTCTGCACCTGAGAGTGAGCCCTTCTTAAATTTTGTGCCCTGAGTGAATGGTTTACCTTACCCCAGTCCTAATACTCTCTGACACGTATGGACACAAGAAAGCTTACCATCTACCTACATGTGGTTCTTTAAAAAAGTACTCAGAGACATGCCTGAACAGATTGAGATAAATTTCAGAGAAAAAGTTAAAGAATGGGGGAACTGTAATAAATAATATGGCCTTAAATATTGAAGCCAGTTAAACATGAAGGTTAATCTACTGAAAAATATCATAAATAGTTCTTGGAAAGGATGTATGATGTTGAAAAAAAACAGAGGGAGGTTAGTGGCTATCAACAACCCCCCAGTTTATTAATTAGATGTCTATTAAACAATATAAATAAGAATCCTTGTGGTGAATATATTTTAAGGCAGACTAGCAATGTGGTGTCTCTCTTTACTGAACTAATCGCAGTCCCTGGATTGTCTCCTCTGTGTGATCCCATTGCATGGAAGTGAAATGTGTTGCTGAGAGTTGAAATGATAATAAATTCCCTAGTTTTTATCAAGAACAAAAGATACTGCCAGATGCAGAGCTTCTATTCTTTTGTTTCTATTATAATAAGTGAAGATGAGCAATTCAATATAATCTTGTTTTTTTCTGCCCATCTCTGCCTTTTAATTGGAGTATTTACTCCATTTACATTCAATTTAATTAATGATAAGGTAGGATTTACACCTGCCATTTTGATATTTATTTTCTGTATGTCTTATGTCTTTGTGGCCCTCTATTCCTTCATTACCACCTTTTGTGTTAAATAGATATTCTTTCATGTACTATTTTAATTCCCTTGTAATTCCTTTTACCATATTTTTAGTTATTTTCTTACTGGTTGCTCTGGAGATTACAAGTAACATCTTAGTTTATAACAATCTAGTTTGGATTAGTACCAACTTTCAATAGTATACAAAATTTTGCTCCTACATAGCTTCGTTGCCTCCCTCTTCCTTTGTGCTATTCTGGTCATACAAATTACACCTTTATACATCTGTACTCATCAATGCGTATCTATAATTATTGCTTTATGCAGTTGAATTTTAAATCATATAGGAGAAACGAAGAGTTACAGATAAAAAATATACACTGTCTTTTATATTTACCCATGTAGTTAATTTTACCAGTGCTCTCTATTTCTTCATGCGGATGCATATTACTGTCAAGTGACCTTTAATTTCAGCCTGAAATACTTTCATCTGTATTTCTTATAGGGTAAGCCTGCTACCAATGATTCTTCCAGTTTTTGTTTATCTGGGAATATCTTAATTTCTTCTTCATTTTTGAAAAATAGTTTTGTTGGATATAGAATACTTGGTTGACAAAATTTTCTTTTAGTATTTCGAATATGTTATCCTACTGCCTTCTGGCCTTCATGGTTTCCAATGAGAAATCAGAATTACTCTCATTGAGGATCACTTGTACATATAGGTTGCTTTTCTTGTGCTGCTTTCAAGATTCTCTCTTTGTCTTTGTCTTCCAATAATTTGATTATGATGTGTTTAGGTGCGGATCTCTTTGAGTTTATCTTACATCTCAATACTCGGCCACATAGTTGACAAATCTGCTTTAATATTTACTTCCTATATGTGCAGAGCCTCAAGGTCAGCCACAGGTGAGAGCTCAGGTGTTTCTTGAGCATGCGCACAGCCCTAAATATGCACAGGCATTTTAGATTCCCAGAAATATGTTGGAACTTTTCAAAGCCCCTGTGAACATCTCATTCCCCAGCTTTTCCTTTTAAACTTTTGGGTTAGCCTATTATTTGTCTCAACTGTTATCCACTACCTCAGGCAGCCATGAAGTTAAACAACTGTCTTTAATTGTTTCCAACAAAAACCCCAGGAAAAAAGGCTTCTGCATTGGATAAGCTCTGAGTTAGGTCAAATAAAGAAGCCTTGCAAGTGGGGCCTCCCAGAGAACCACAAGACAGATTAAATAATGACAATTCTCTGGGAATCTGGCCCAACCTCATTCTGTTCCCTCTCATTGCTGCCAGGCTGCTGGTTTTCACCATGATTGAAGGCCATTGGTTTTCAAGGCTACTGCAAAGCTGAAAAAGAGGAAATGGCAATAGAGCATGTTAAACTGCCACAAAGCTCACCGTTTTACCAAGATTCAGACATTTTTCTTGAGTAAATCTATCTAGACTGCTGCAAGCCTTTGTCTAATTTGCAGAGTCTGAAAAAAATTGATTCTGACCATTTTTGCAAGTTCTCTCATTGCTTTTATGGAAGAGAGAGAATTTTCAGAGGTCCTTACTCTGTTATTTTCACTGGTGTCACCTCAAACTTGTTTTTCATTTCTTCTTTCTTTATAATTTTAAAATCTAATACTCAATTCTTAACAAAACACAACAGTAAGGGCCACAAACCAGAAAAAAATGGGACTTAATTTTTTAAAATCTTTGTTTTTGATGGAATTAATAATCTCTACCTTTTTGAGTGTATGTGCTCTTACTGTAGAAAATCCTGAAGTGTGAAAGCAGAAGCCAAATTTCACCTTATTTTCTAGGCCAGGAGAGGATAGGTGCTTCTCCCAAGGTTACGGAGCAGGTTAACAAGTGTCAATGTTAGAAGCCAGGTCTCTGACTCCCAGTCACATCTCTTTTCCAAACTCCATATCACATTTCAAATTCATTATTTATGTAAGATTATTTGAGGTGGGATGAATGATGTCATAAGAGCTTCTATAGCCCCTTTTCAAAAAATATTTGTTTTCTTTAATAATATGATTTCCAAAATTCTGCAACTGACCTCACTTGACATTTCCTACTCCTTCCAATATTCTAAGGTTGGAACATGGTTTTGTTACATCATAACACTTTTGAATTTGTAATGTAGTATATCTACCCTTACTTCACTGAGCTGGATAAAAACTAGTCCTCGTGCCTATTGGAAAGCTATAAGCAATGTCTATGATTGAGATCCTTGACATTCCACTCTTTCCCATAAAAAATATATTTATTTGAAGTATATAACTAAGAAATTCCTGGGAAATTACAAGAAAAAAAATGTTTCAGAACATTTCATTGCTTTCTATGCAGAAATCTTTGTTGCGAATAACTGACATAAAGAGAAGTAAATATAGCTAAGGGTATCCACAAAACTAGCTCAACAAATACGGTGATTAACTTAATTGAATCAAATTAAATCAGTAACAACTTATTCAGCAACTAGTATGTACTAGACACCACAGAGAAAAAGAAATGAAAGGTGGTGTGGTGGAAAAAGAAATAAATGCAAATACTGCCACTAGCTGGTTATAAACCTTGGGAAAGTCTGTCTTTTGGTCCTTAGCGTCTTCATAGTCACCTTCTATGATTTAAAAATGCAATCCCTGCCCTAAATGAGATTAATAATAATTAGCAGTAAAACCAAACAAAGGAAAACTCACTCGCTCTTTTGTCTGAAATAATCATTGCAAACACTCTGCCAGTGTCCATGAGCTCAGAGAAGCTCCTCCTATTTACAGGAGGGGAAGAGTGAATGGAAGCCTTGCCCGGTCGCTGTTCCAGGGCACTGGCTCCTGCGGGTCCTGGAGCCCTCTGTGCTACATCTCGAAAGCTTCTCTGAACAGTGGTTAGGCTGGGAAGTCAGAGCAAAAGGGTTTGGGAGGCAGCTCAGTTCTCAGGGGTGCAGTAGGCTCTGGGGATAGAAATAACAGGGAGGCTACCTGTTCCCAACCAGTAGGCAAGAGAAAGTTGTTTTCTGCCTTTCTTCCTCTCTAGCGATCCTGACAGTGGGATCCATCTATGACCTGTGAGTCAGAGAATCAGGCTCATTATTTCTGCTCTATAAAAATGCTTTCCGAATCCTGGTTATTTTAGTCATGCTTTTGTACAGTCAAACATAAAATGTCTAAAGGGAACTAAACCCACGCTAATTCCAAATGCTAAGTGGACGCAATTGATGTATAAAGAAGGAGCATATTTCCAGGCTTCAGGGCATAATGAGCAGTTCAACACCAACGGTGGAGGATCAGTGATAAAAAAACTAAATGTGTAAACTTGATCAGCATCATTAGCAAACTCGCTGTATCCCAGGCAGCACTGATATTAGACCACGAACAAGAATACATAAATCACAACCTAACATCCAACCAATGAACCAACAAAACAAAACAAAAGATCAAAACATAATTTTAGTTGATTTCTTAGAGCTAATGCACTATAGTTTAATATCATAGTTACAAAATGAAGCTATTTGAAAAATAAGATCTCTGCCTATGAAATCTTATTTCTAATACTACGGTTAGGGTTGCAATGGCTACAAATGCAACAAATCTTAGAGAAGGTAATGACAAAGGTGTCAAATGCAAGTTAATACACTTTTCTTTTTCTCCTTAAAGTTACTTTCTGCAGCCTTTTGGTGTTATGAATGCTGAATTTCTGCTCCAGTTGATGGTGTCCTAGGCAGGCCTTACTCAAGAGTACCTGATACGTAGATCTGATCATGTACAGTTCGTTCATTCATTCCTTACGTTTTAAGGAGGGCCCACCACACATGAGGCATTGGGGGACCACAGTCCAATGCCTGGCTTCTGGATCTAGCTCTGCCGTAAATTGTGATTCTGAACTAGTTACTTCACCTTCCTGAGCTTGAAATCCTTCACCTGTAAAATTACAGAGTGATGTTAGAGCATCTCTAGGTAATCTTTACTCTCTGAAATTACTTAATTTCATGTCACACAGAGGTAATACCAGCATTCTCTGTAATAAGTTGGACACTAGAGAGACTCCATTAACTCTCTCTGGCCTGAGGACAACTACCAAATACAGTTAGACTCAAGTATCAACACTCAACAATAAAAATTATTTTGTTAAGATACGGAAACACAGTTAACTACAAAAAGTGATAATAATAACTCTGGCCATAAAGCTTGTGGTACTTTTCGTTAACATTAAAAAATATAATATGGTGGGGCTGGCCTGGTGGTGTAGTGGTTAGGTTCACCTGTGCCACTTGGGGGGCCCAGCCCAGGGTTCACAGGTTCGAATGCCAGGCGCGGACATAGACACTGCTCGTCAAGCCATGCTGTGGCAGTGTCCCACATGCAAAAGAGAGGAAGATTGGCACAGATGTTAGCTCAGGGACAATCTTCCTCACCAGTAATAACAATAATAATATGGTAGCATTATAGAAATATCAGCAAATTTTGTCTTTAACAAAGTGTAATGGCTCACGCGATAGCTGTCAACTCATTCCAAATTAATTTTTCATGATCCCTAGGTTAATGATTAACTTTACTTCTCATTATAGGTACATTATTCTGCTCATTATACAGTAAAAATCCATCAAACTGGTTTATGAATAGATCATAAAAATTAATATCTGTGAACTTATTACTTATCAGGTTCATCAATAGCATGAGTATGAGAAATTACTTCTCACAGTGTGAAAGGCATTCTCACTTTACCTTAATCTTCTTTAAGATAATAAATATTACTTTAATAAATTACATATTAAAATAATATTTTGCCTGTCAGTGGCTAACTCCCTATTCAGAGAAATTTAGCAAAGGTATGACAATACTCCATCTGGGAATAATCCCTGGGGATCTGACCATTAACAGGTTCATGTTCCTTTCAGGAGTGACAGGCCCTTCAGAAAGTTGGACGTCATTTTGCCCTCCAGACAGAAGTCTCAACACGTTTTAAAACAAAAGGACAACATCTGAGGTTTAAGCATATTGGAACACATATCAATACTTCATTTTCACATGCACAATAACTTCTGCTGCAGGGATACAAAAGGGTAGCCCAGGTTCCATCCTGTGACTGTGACTTGTAACTCTTCTTTTCATTAATCACATCCTACCAGTTATTTGCCTAAGAGCAAAGGACAAAGAGCTCCTCTACACCACCCGTGTTTTTAATAAATAAGAAAAAATACTTACCTGATGCTTAGTATGTACCAGATACTTTCTAATTCCTTGCTAACTGAACTCTTGCTATCCGAGAATTTGTTATAATATCACACAAAAAGGCCTACCAAATCGAAACAGAAATCCTGCTAAAATCAATCCAGGTGTGCATATCAGTGAAAACATTGAAATTATGTGCAAGTATATGCACACATGCATACACCGCATGCACAGACGTGTGTCTGTTGGAATGTATATACATACATCTATATCCTAGCTTAGTCTGCTGAGAAAGCCTAGAATGAATGCTACCTTGGTAGCAACAAGGACACCTAGCACCCAGTTTCTTAAGAGTGTTGTCTGCCCTTCTTTCCTTCAATAACGTCAGGTCCTGAAATTTATGACCCTCCTCAGCTGTGCTCCGCAGGTAGGCCACTAGTAGATTAAAAACTAGAGGCTAAGAAACGCAACCATGACAAAGAGCTAGTCAATAGCTGAGCTGAGATTTGAATGCAGCTCTGTCTGACTCTAACGCCCAGCCTCGTAACTACTAAGTCTTGATAACCTTTGAGAAGTGCCGCGTCTTTGCTTCTAATCAGCATAGATGAGTTCGTGTCGCTAGACTGTTCATTTTTCGCTTCACAATCAGTGATTCCTCCCAATATCTGTGGGCAATCTCATTATCCAAATGATTTAAAAGAATGAACGGAAGCTGGTAGAGCAAAAGCTTGTATTTCAAAGTTATTTTTATGAGATCTGGCATTTTATTCAACTTCCAAGAGCATGAGGTTTTTGGATAAATATGAATCACAAGAAAGAAATCATGTACTTAAAGTAAAAGCAGGCTCTTTTCAGAAATCCAACAAAGCGAGTAGGATTCAAAATCTCCTTTTCTTCTTTTTGAAGCAAACCCTAATTCTCACCTAAATCTGAACCCTAACTCCCTTTCTAAATCCTCTTGTGAATTTCACATGAGCAAGAAATAGACTTCTAGTAAGCCACCGAGATTTGAGGGGTTGTGTTTTGTGGGAGTTATCCTTCCATAATTTATACAGAAAATGGAACATTGACGTGGAACATGGCTTCAACAAAAACCTAAAAGTCCCACTTAGCGTTCAGGGAGGGGGCGATGAAGATGCCGAGAACAGAGGCTGGCCACCTGGAGATCCGTGTTGAGCAGGGGCAAAACATTTAAACGGTTGCCTGGGATAACCTGGAAGTTGGTCCACAGCAGCCAGCTGAAGCAGAGGCTGGAAAACAGAATGTGAACAGGGAGGGCTGGCTCGTACAGGCTGTGGCCACTTCATAGTAGAAGAAAGAGGGGAGCTCAAGCAAGAACTGGCCAGTTTACAAGCACAAATGAAAGAGAATGGTCTAGAAAATTTTAAGGCCTTGAAGGGTTGGAAAAGCTGACTGCTTCTAGACCTCAAAGAGTGAAAAATAAACTGAGGAAGATTTTGAGTGTCAAAGGCTCAGTAATACCCAAACCCAACTTGACTTTACATAGTAAAAATACACTTGTCTTCTGTTAGGGCACTAATATTCACGAGTTTTCTTCTTTCAGCTGTTAATGTACCCTTAACTGATGCACATTCACTGTCATATTTAATTGTTGGAACACTCATTCTTCCCAACGGGGAGTTGTGTGTGCTTATATATACACATACGTATGCACACACACACACAATTAGTAAACAGGCTCTGTAAGAACTGTATCTTAGCTGAATAAAGCCATTTGAATTTTAATATGTAATAGTGTTACTGGTGCTGGGAGCCTTTGTATTAATGACATTCAGTATTTAGTACGGAGATTTTTGTGACCCTTGATTTTAATATCCAACATCTTCTATTTTCTCAGTTGCTAAACCTGCTTGCTTTCTCATTAATGAATTCAAAAGTTTAGCCACTTAGGAATGTCATATATTCTGTTTTAGTTTACAGAGTGAGAGAAGAGACATTTAGGTTGAAAAAAATAAGGAAGAGTCTTCCTATCACCAATCTTTTAAGCCTTTTAAACCAGACTGGGTAGGCCAGAGGCAAATATATTATAAAAGAAAATGATAAAAGGTACAGAAATGGCAACCAGCATTTTTCATTTTGATTTAGTGATCTTAGGGCTCTGGTTGTGTTGGTGAGTTAATATTTTAAGGTAAAACATTCCTGTCACAGTCATTTTGCTCTTTAAACAATTAACAGAAAGGGATTTCCCCCTTCTAAGTATTATGGCTTCTAAATAGTACAAAATGAGGAGAAATCTGGCAAATATATGGTTAATGTGCTCAATATAAACAGTCAAACTGACAAAAAATAAACTTCGAAGCCTAGATTATTCCAAATTTTTTTTAGGTAAAGACCAATCTTCATATTATATTAGATACATAATAACTAATTCAGAGGCATGAATACAAAAAGAAAACTATTTTTAATAATTTCTGAAATAGGACTGGTCTTCATTAGGAAGGTTACATTAGCAGAACAGTGTTAATTTTTCTGAAGAACAAATTCTTATTAACATGATTTTGTAAATTTGGGGGGTTACACTGACCTTTCAGGATGAGTTTGTTTGAATAGTTATGAGGAAATGATTCCCTGTGTCTGGTCTCAATTTATTAGTGTTAGAAGGAGCAGGACAGTATGGCATACTTGAGGCCTGGAGAAATGTGCCTTAAGGATCCTTCCAGAATCTGAGCGCTCTCACCACCCTGCTGCGGCTTCCCTGGTCTGAGCCACCTCATTGCTCCCCTGCATTATCACAGTAGCTTCTCAGATGGTCACCTGGATTTTGTCCTTGCCGTCTACATGCTACACAGCCACCAGAGTGATGGTTCTAAAATAGACATCAGATCAAGTCTCTCCTCTGCTCAAACACCTCCAATGGCTCCGGATTTCTCCCGGAGGAAAAGCCAGAGTTCTTACCACGGCCCCCAGGATATGTGCTGCATTCTCTTGCCTCTCAGGTCTTTTCTCTTTCTGCTCTCTGCACTTGCTGCTGCCTTTGCTGGGAACATTCTCCCCCAGGTTTTCATGTGGCTCACTCTCGCCTTCAAGTCTTGCCTCTGATGTCACCTCTATGGTGCCTCCCCAGACCACAGCATTTCAAATGCAGCCTGAACTCTCCCCTCCCTTGCCCACCTCCTCCCACTGCCAACCCCTTCCGACCCACTCTTTTTTCTCTTCTTCCATAGCATGACTCACCTTCCAATATACACATAAACTTAATTATTATTGTTTATTGTCTCTGCTCACAAACACCCCCACCAGAATGTAGGCTCCGTGAGAACAACGATTACTTATTTTGTTCACTAATGTATCCCCAGTTCCTAAAAGTGCCTGGCCCATTGTAAGTGCCCATAATTACTTGATTAAGGAATGAATACTTGTTATTAATAAGCCATTGCACTTTTAAAATTAAAATGATTTATTTAGAGCACCTTGTTCACAGAAGGCCCTGGTGTATTTTTATTTTTTCTTCTTTGTCAAAATGGGAATGTCTTTATTATTGCAAATAATTTTCCTGGTATCCTCATTTCTTAAACATCCATCCTTGGTCATTTATAAACTCAAGGTCAGCAGATACCGATGTTTTCATATATCCGAGTTAATGCAAATATGTGAATTTCACGGACATCACTTTAATAATTTGACCTTTGAATTGATTTTACTGTGCCTTCAATTTCTTTCATTCTATGGTGGGTACAATGTTTATAACAAGATGTTCCTTATGACTTGCAACATTTTTCTGCCATCCTGGTATTATTTTTTAAATAAATGTTCTCATGATAGCACAAAAGGATGCTACAAATAACATTTTTGTTGTTGATCCTGTTGTTTTTGTTTTATTCCCTTTCTCTTTGCTAAGTTTTCCCCCTGGTCACTGGTTCTTATGAAATTTGATTTTAGGACTAGAGGACATTAAAGTATGTAATAATATTCTAGCCTTGGTTTTGCAAGAGGATTTACTATTTATTTGCATTTATTCTCCAGAAGCCAGGTTTTATGTCATGTTTATGCATACTGTCACTTAGCTAAGAAACAAAATCGAATAGCTTATTTCTTTTGTAAAACAGCTTTATTAGGAAATGCAAGGAAGTTGTGTTCAATACGGCATGACAACATGTTCGGCTTCTGTGGGAGGTTTCCGTGGGTTGCAATCTGTCACAAGAAAGAGCAGATTGGCTAGTTTTCTAACTACCTGTAAACATTCCTTAGCGCTAGTCACCCTGTAAATAATTAGAAAAGATTTATCTTCTGGAAGTGGTTCCAGAACTAGAAAATTTCCATTTCCCTCGGCTCTAAATTTTGAAGGGCTCCATGCCAGGCTTGAGCGTGTGGAAATTGAAAGAAACCTTAACTAAATTGGAATCGAGAAGGCCTGTAGGGGGAGCTCTCACACCCTATCAAACATGGTCGGTTACACCAAACAGGAAGAGAGGGACACTTGCGTCTTGGACTGGAAGTAAAAGTACTTTACTACTGAAGGAAGATTGCTCTCCCCACTGGGCAACAGCCCAACCAATGAGAAGCCTTTGCTGCCCTGATCTATTATTTTCCCCCAATGGACTTTCATTTAGAACAGCCCTTCCCTGATCCCCCTTTCTTTCTATAAAGGCAGTTCCCCTTCTTTGTTTGTTGGATTTGCCTATGGTTTGCCACAGCATGCACGTCCCGAATTGCAATTCTTTTGGCTATTCCCAAATAAGCTCGTTTTGAGGCTTTTCAAGTTAACAAGAGAAGAAGACTGTCAGTGATGGCTGGCTGTCTGCATATGCCGTGCAGATTGGTAAATCTGATTGGTAAATCAGGTTGCTAATTGCCTGGTTGAGACACTTCCTGCGGTCGTGTTTACTAATCTTTATGTTCTAGGTTGCAGTGACCATAGACTGTCTTTGATGTTTATTTTAATCTGATATAACTAACATAAAATGGCTACATTTGGAGAGGGGAGGTTTTCTGTTTTCTCTGAGCATAAAAATGTCCTAGGTGGCGAAAAGAGCTTTGGATTAAGAATCAGAAGACCTCGGAATGATGGGTTGACTTGGTCAACATGACCCCTCAGGCTCAGGGTCTGAATTTTGTTTCAGATGATGTTTCCATTAATCCACAAAATCTAACACTTATCAACCCTTTTTCTTTGCCCTCCAGGAGTGGATTAAGCTGTAGGCCCTGACTTGGAGTGGCCTGTCTCAATGCTTTCTCCGTCACCAAGAGCATCCAGCATCGCACTTTTGACTTACTGACCAGAATTGGGCATGATAACATCTAGTGCCTTTCTGGCAAAGTTTCTGAAGTACTTCAAAATGCATTAAACACTCTTCTACGTGACCCTAAATAGGGTAATATGTTGTGAGCTCATTTGAGTTATGGTCCCCAATTCCATTTAAAGACAGTACCTTATTGGCTCAGCAGCAACCCAGTATTTTGGTTTATCTAACCCGGTAAACTGGTATTTCTAACCAGTGATTAGCGGGTCACTGCCTTTTATGGACTGAATGTTTATGTACCTCCAAAATTCATATGTTGAAGTCCTAACTCCCAATGGGATGATTTTGGAGGTGGGGCCTTTGGAGGTGATTAGGGTTAGAGTCGGTCATGAAGGTCCCTCATGATGGGATTAATGCCCTGATAGAAAAAGGGGAGACACGGGATCTCTCTATGCTCTCCACGTGTGAGGATACAGTGAGAAGATGGCTGTCTGCAAACCAGGAAGTGGGTTCTCACCAGACTGGACCTGCTGGCACTTGATCTTGGACTTCTTAGCCTCCAGAACTATGAGAAATAAATGTCTGTTGTTTAAACCACCTGTGATAATTTGTTTGTTTTAACAGCTTGAGGTGACTAAGACACTGCACTTGCTCAGTTTCAGCAAGGCTTCCACCTTCCACCCAAATTTAATGATACCTCCCTCTACATTGGTCTCTCCTTGGTTCACTGACTGATGTCCCAAGTTTTCACTTTGAACTTCTTCCAGACATCCTGAGTCTATTTCAAAACTGACATTTTCTATTTTGCACCAGTCCTGCCTGATAGCAGTTGTCCATCTTCTGGTACTTCTTTGGATTCCCCTATCATCAGATATTGCCCAATCTACTAACCCACCCCTGTGGGTACCCTAATCTCTGGGTCCCAGCCATAACTGGTCTTATCTACATCACTATTAATTAAGCACCAGTTACATGAAATAACTGATAGTCTAAACTATTCAAATATTTGGCATTAACCACACCTACTGTTAACCTTAGATGGATGATCCTCACACTGCCTAGAATTGGGATTTTATCTAAAATACCTATCCCCATAAGTCGTGACATAAAACAAATACATAGTGCATTGCATTTTACTATTTCATGTATTCATATGTTGTATGCCATTTTGAAGATTAAAATTCTCCAAAGTTAAGAAATTTATCATGAATGTTGTAAAATATCATTAGACTTTTCTGATTACATTAATATAAGGCCCTATTTTAGGAACACAACCTAAGAATGGCTATTCTTAGTGAGCCATTAGAAAGTTCTGTGTTATGATTTCTGAAAAAATTAAACAAATCTCAATGCTATAAAACAGTTCAGAGTCAGTTTGTTGTTCCATTAACTAAGATCAAGAGGACTAAGGTTTTTTACACACCCATAAACCAGTACTCCCCAAATTGTTCATATACTGGCACACATAGAAAATGATAAAATCATATGGCCCAGTGGAAAAAGTGGAGGAGTCTGCTCACAGCCTGAGATGAATGACCCCAGGGACTCTGGCCACCTAAATTCTCCCCCAGAAACCCCAAGGACTGAGGAGGTCAATAATTTGGTATATCTGTGACCCGTGCTATGTCACATGGAAAGAAACTCTGCCATGTACCCAGGACTCAGGATGAAATTACAACATTAAAATTACACAAGTGCACATGAAAAGATACACAACATCATTAGTTATTAAGGACATGCAAATCAAAACCACAATAAGGTGCCCCTTCACACCCACTAGGATGGCTAGAATAAAATAAAATTTAAAAACAAAACAAAAGATAACAAGTATTTGCAAGGATGTGGAGAAACTGGAACCCTCATACGCTGCTGATTAGAACGTAAAATGGTCCAGCTACTGTGGAAAACAGTTTGACAATTTCTCAAAAAGTTAAACACAGAATTACCATATGACCCCACAATTCTATTCCTAGATATTTAGCCAAAAGAATTGAAAACAGGTACTCAAACAAGTACACGTGTGTTCCTAGCAGCACTAGTCACAACAGCCAAAAGGTGGAAACAACACAAATTGTCCATCAACAGATAAATAAACAAATTGTGATATATACATTAAATGGGATATTATTCAGCTATTGAAAGGAATAAAGTACTGATGTATGTTACCACGTGAATGAACCTCCAAAACATTATGCTAAGTGAAAGAAGCCAGATGCAAAATCTCACATATTGTATGATTCCATTTATAAGAACTATCCAGAATAGATAAATCCACAGCCACAGAAAACAAATTAGTGAGTACCAGAGGCCGGGGGTTGGGGAGTGGGGAGAAATGTCTTAATTGGTAAGAGTTTTACTTTGGAATAATGGAAATGCTTTGGAAGTAGACAGAGGTGGTGTTTGCACAACATCGTGAATGCACTAAAAGCCAATGAACTATTCACTTTAAAATGATTAATTTTATGTTATGTGAATTTTACCTCAATAAGTTATTTTTTTAATTACACAAGTGAAGTAGAAGTGGACATTTTAAAATTCTCCAATGTATTTGTTCAGTATAGATGCTAAGGCCAACAATTCAGGTGCAAGTTTTACTTAAAATGTATCCATATGTTCCAGAATGTCTTTTCCCATTAGCTAGAAAAATTATGCCCCCAAAAAAAGGTTTATTATATTTCAGTTGAGCACTCTTAACATCAGCTATTTTAAAAAGGAAAAGAGGTCAATGTATCAAGTTAAGTGGACAAAGGAGGAAAGAAGGAAGGTTGGAGAACAGGAGAATCACGGATATTCCACTTATTTTTCTACCTCTTTCCTAAAACAGGATATGCTCATGGTCTCAGTAGTTGTTTTTCATGGAGGGTAGATATGCTGAAAATGAATAGGACATTAGAATCTCTCTTGGACTATAGCCAGGCTCCACTTTAAATTGCTTGTTCCATAGAGAAATGAATAGTGATTGTGTCATTTAAATTAATCTAAAGCAAATAAAATCTACAGCACTGTGATGGTTAATTTTGTGTGTCAACTTGGCAAGAATATGGTGCCCAATTTTTTGGTCAAACACTAGTCTAGATGTTATGGTAAACATCTATTAAACATCTATTTTTTAGATGTGATTAACATTTACAATCAGCTGACTTTAAGTAAAGCAGATGACCCTCTGTACTGTGGGTGGGCCTCATCCAAGCTGTTGAAGGCCCTAAGGGCTAAGACTGAGGTTTCCTGGAGAAGAAGGAATTCTGCCTCCAGACTGCAACATAGGAATTCTGCCTGAGTTAATAATCTCTGGACTCAAGACTGCAAGTTGACTCTTACCTGAATTTCCAGCCTGCTGGCTTGCTGTACAAATGTGAGACTTGTCAGCCCCTCAATCACATGAGCCAATTCCTTAAAGCCAATCTCGAGAGAGAGATTTATCCCATTGGTTCTGTTCCTCCGGAGACCCCTAACACAACCTCTTCAGCATCATCCCCTTATACTGATCTTGGGCACTGTTCTTGGTTATTAAAATAAAGCTACTGCCACCTTGCCAATCTTCCCTCTGAGGCCACTATATCAGAAGTAAAGACTTAGCCCTCACAGATTTATTTACCTTCGACTCACTCAGAGAAACCAGGGCTTAATTATTTTTGTTCCCAGATTCTTCCTGCTTAGCAAGACAAAGTTTAACACCACCAAAACCACAGAGCATTGGTGTCATCGGGTCTCAATGACAGCTCAGAATGATAGGACGTTTTAAACCGAAGTATATTCAATAGCTAAATGTATTCAATGTAATGTTAATTCCTCAAAGAAAATAAATTGCAACAACACTCAGAAGAAAGTAGCTGATAGCTGTTCTCTTTTCATTATCTCCAAAGATGAGATAATAACAAACATAATTTTTAAAATATCCTATACACAGCCTGAATCAAATGAATTTGGAAATGGCCAGAGTTTTATTTCATCTTATTCCAGGGAGACAGAAGATGTATAACACAGATATGTAGCAAAAAGAGCAAAGATCTACACTTAGGTGTGGGGTACAGTGACTCAACCAGTCTCCTCAGGGGGAACAAACCTCAATAAGAGACAAAGAGAAAAATAGGGTTCTTAGAGTTCTTACAAAAAAGTCAATAAAGAAGATTTTTGTCTGACATGCTCAGTGTTATTAGCATTCAAGAGAAATACAAACTAGAAAAACATGAAACCATTATCACCTAAAAGATTTATAAAAATTAAAACATTTATAATATCCAGTCCTGATCAGGATGTGGCAAAACTTCATACACTGCCGATATCAGTTTCAATTGCTAAAACATTCTGGAAAAGAAATGTGTCACTATCCATTATATTTATTCACACTTACAATGCGCTCATTGGCCCAACAATCCCACTGGGAAATAAAAGCACTGGAACATGAGGATTTATATACTAGGATATTTATTAAAGCATGTGTGTAGTTATTTAAAAAAGAAACTGAAAATAACCTACATGTGTATAAAGAGAATGGATGAATAAATTAGAATATCCATCCTATAAATTATTAAGCATCTATTAAAAGTAGTGAGTTGTATCTCCATGTATTAATGTGGAGGGTTGTTCATGAAATATAGTCAAGTGAAAGCAGAGTAGCAGAGAGATGTGTAGAGTGTGAATCTATGCTTATAAAAAAATTTTGCGTTTGAGTCAATATGTTTGTTTGCATATGTTTGCATAGGTGTGGAAGAATCCACGCCAAAGAGCTGACATTACTTCTGATGAGATGGAATTTCCTAAGGGGTTGGGGGAGGGTATGGGTGAGATTGTTAATATTTCATTTTTATGCTTCTGTGCTGTTTGACTTTGCATTATTTATATTTTTTAATTTTCTGTATACTATGATGTTTTGATGACTTAAAAGACCTTTCCGGCTGGGGAGAGACTGCTCCTCTCTGGGCCAGCGATTCCTAAGAGAGAACAAAGGGCTCACTCAGCCTGATCTCGCCTTTGATATGCAAACCGACCCGTGCAGAGCCACACCTCCTCTGTCTGGCCAGTGCACCCCAGGAGGCGATGTTCCTCGCCTCAGTCACCCCCCAGGTACCAAGCATCTAGGGACCACCAGAAGTATGAGTGGCCGGTGGAGATGTTTAATTTCAGCCTCTCATTCTTTTCTTTCAGTATGATTCAGCCTATTTGTCTCAAGCTTTTGGCTTCATGTTAGGAAGCAGATGTTTACCCTCCTGTTCCTTGAGCTAGTAATCTCTATAATTAAGAGTTCTGAAAGAATACTGGCAGGGGTACAACCTAGTTCTTGGATAAAATTAAATACGTGCGTGGGAAATTGATTTCCTTCCGATTACTTTAATTATAATCTTGAGCGTCTATAGCATTTAAATTTTAACGACAAAGCTTCACTTTAAAAAAACTGCAGATTCTTCAATGACTTCTTTCAAATTCATCTTTTATTTTCAGTTACACATTTGCAGCCAATAAATTTTTATGAACTAGTTTCAAGTTTTAAATGTTTAACAGACTAAGCTAGGCGATGGCTCCGCTCTGCCACGTGATCGACTAAACCCTGAAACTTCAGTGGCTTTAGTATAATAGCTTCACACAAAAAGAGATAAGTCAGTGGTCTCTCACTCCATTTTGAAATGGCGCCATCTAGTGCATGGGGCCTCCAGGGTCACCGTGGCTGGGGAAGAGAGGGCGAAAGGAGTGTATAGGGTGTTTTATGGTCCAGGACATAGTGACTTGCTTCGCTTTTCCCCAGATTCTAATGGGCAGACCTTCAGCCCAACTTAACTGCAGGGGGAGCTGCGACATGTAGAAAAGTAGGTAGATATTTGTTAATCCGAAGGATTAATGCAAAGGAGGGGCAGAGGATGGAGGGCAAAGAGGGGAATATTTGTGAAGTACCGTTTGGTTCTCCATTGGATAGAAGCGTTTAAAATAACTCCACAAAGTAGAAACACAGAGCAGGAAGAGAACTATTTTAACAATGTACCTTTTCTGTTTGTTTAATGTTGCTTTAACACTGTACAGTAATGCACCTCATAACGATGTTTCAATCAACGACAGACCGCATATAGGAAGGTGGTCCCTATAATTAGTATCATATAGCCTAGGTGTATAGTAGGCTATCCCATCTAGGTTTGTGTAAATACACTCTATGATGTTCACACAGACGAAATCATCTAACAATTCTCAGAACATCTCCCCATCCTTAAGCAAAGCAGGACTGTATATTGGAATCCACTAAGGATACCCAGGGTTCTGATTCTTATTTAGAACACGAGAAACACTCATAACTGGGTGGCTATGTGTGGAGCAGGTAGAGAGGATGAGTTCAGTTTAGAATGAAGTGAAAGTTATGAGTGGCCTGTGTGAAGAGAAAGACCAAAGAAAAGTAGGCAGCAAGGTTGGGGAATGAGAAAGAGAATAATATTCAAGGTATTTATGGAAGGGACAGAAGTAGCTAGATTTTCAGTTTCAGAAACTTTCCCTCACACATTGAACCTTCCCTCATTCTAATTCCCTAGGATTGCCTCATATTCCTCTTTCCATTTCTATACCTTCTCTACTTCTAGTTGGTCACAATAAAAAAAAATTAAAAATTTAGTCCAAGAAGAAAAAAAGGTAGAAGATTAGAGACAGGCTTAATGTTGCCCCAGTTTTTATAAAGGAAACAGTAATACATCCAGAGACTTCAGAAAATTAAGCCTGAGGTCCACTTCTGTCATGAAGGATATCCAGATGAATAAAATATAGTTCCCTCCCTCAAGTAGCTCACAGTCGGGTAGGAGGAGGTGAACTGTGACTATCATATAATATGACATGGGACATAAGAGATCTGTATACAAAGTAAAATGTTTAAAGAACACAGCAAGCATATCTGCCTGGGGGTACAGGGACTTGTCACAGACGGGGCATTTGAGTGTCTCAAAAAGTGAGACACATGCAAAGTCAAAGAACCCTGAACCAACATGACTTGGTCCACAAGAGTGAGCCAAGTTGGATGTGGGAATATGACAGGGGAGAATGGTGGAAATTTAGGCTGGGATCAGAGTACGCAAGTCCCCAAAAACCAAATGAAGGTATTTGAACGTTGTCGGGCAGATGATAGCAAGTCATCACAGGTTTTAAAGTAAGAAAGTAGGATGATTATATGTAAATGATTATGTGTAAAGTAAGAAAGTAGAATGATTATATGAAAAGCTTCCCAACCTGGCATTTGTAGAACAAAGTCGCTCACCAATGTCTGTGGTCAACATGGTTCAGGAAACACATCATAATGTATCTCCTTCTTGGAGATTCACAAGAACTCTAAAGAGCATGAGATACACTTGAGAATTCCTGAAACAAAGAAACTTGTTAACTTTGTTTAGCTCAGTATTTCCAAAATATAATTAAGTATGTGTATTAGCTTCCTATTGCTGTGTATATAACAAATTACCACAATCTGAGCAACTTAAAACCCGTTTATTAGCTCACAGTTCTGTATGTCAGAAGTCCAACATGGCATGATTGGATTCTCTGCTCAGGTTATCACAGGGTTAATATCAATGTGTTGCCCAAGCTAAGTTCTCATCTGGAGGCTCTGGGGGGGAATCTACCACCAAGCTCATTCTTATTGTTGGCAGAATTCATTTCTTTGCTGTTGCAGAACTGACGTCTGCATTTCCTTGCTGGCTGTCAACTGGGGGTTGCTGTCAGCAACTAGAGGTCCATCTCAGGTTCCTTCCTCAGGCCTCTCCCAAACAATTCAAGTAGGGAGATTTGCTTTCTTCTAGGCTGGCAGGAGTACATCTTTCTGTCTTCCCTTCTCTGACCAGAAGGCTCATGTGATTAGGTCAGCTCCACCAGGATAATCTGCCTATTTAAGGTCAACTGATTTGGGACTTTAATTACATCTGCAAAGTCTCTTCACAGCAGTAACTAGATTAGTGTTTGACTGAATAATTAGGGGCCAGAAATCTTGAGGATCCATCTTAGAATTCTGCCTATCACAACAAGCAACTTTATTTTTCATGAAAATTCTTTTAGGATACTGCAAAATAATGTTCCACAGCTGCCCAGTTTGGTAAAAACTGGATTAAGAACACTCTGGAGAGAGCACTGGAAATCAGAGGTGTGGAAACATGGCAATTGGTTAAGAGGCTATTGTGGTTATGAAAACAAGATAAAATGAGCAACTAAACCAAAGTATTTGGAGATAGACTCAATATAACTTGATGAGCAAATAGAAAGAGTAGGACATTGAAAACTTTCAGGTTTTTAGCCCAAAATATTGTCAATTGTGATAGTATCAAATATAGTAGAAATTCAGGACAAATGGGAGTGACAAGGAAGAGATAATGAGTTTGGTTTTCAATATGTTGAGTTTGAGGTCTGTGGTATAGATGGGAAGAGAAAAGCTTGAAACTTTGGGGAAATATAGGGACTGATAGTACATATTTGGAAGTCATCACAATTGGTAAGATTTCCTAAGTTGGGTGAATAGAATGGAATAGGACTGGGGATGGAGTGAACAAATGAAAATACAAGCAATGCTAAGTTACATCATAAAATCATTTACTTATTAGGGGAGAAGAAGGCTACAGTCAAATTTATCATAATATTAACAAAGTATTTTGTAGACTATCCCATGAGATCTTTGCAGACAGACCAAAAGCACATAGGGGTTTGAGAGCCACTTAAAGACCTGTTTTCAAGCAGTGATGATTCATGATTCTTTGTCAAAGGAATAAGTGGAAAGAGCACTGGTCTTGGAGTCAGGGGATGATCTGTGCTCTTCCACTAAAAGTGAGTTCATGTAACAGATTAAACAACACACACACACACTTCTTGAATAAATGAAAAACTAGTTGTATGTCCTTGAACCATTCAACCCACTTTCTAGGTCTCTGTATCTCATCAATATGAATGTTGCATTAGATATTCTGAAAAATCCTTTTATTTCCAAAATTCTAAGAATTACAAACTACAGGGGGTGAAGTGCCCTCTGGCAAAGCACCCACAGTTCTTGTCTCTGTTTTGCCATTTAACATTTTAATCTATGATTTGGGTAAGTACATTTTTAGCAATCATGTAGTTGAAACAAATCTGAGAGACACGGCTAAGTGACAGATGGCCAAAAATCAATATTAAATTGTTGGCAGGAATCTGGAAACAAAAACACAAATAATTAGGCAATACTTTGACTAAATAAAGATTGTTGTTGAAATTTAGAATATACTTCTCAATGAATATAATATCAAAGATGATAATATGGTTTTCAGACGAAGCCCCAACGTCCTCTTTGGTCAGCTCCCGAGCTGTGGGCTACCCCAGTTCACGTTTGATGGGGCTTCCATGAGGTTCTGAGCAGGAACGTTGCCTCTTTCCTAAGCACAATCAGTGTTCCACCTGCCGCTGCTCTCCACTCTATGGTTTCCATGCTCCAGAATCACTTACTATCTCATTTCTCTACAAGTCCTGCCCCTCAAACCGAAATTTTCTCCTACAAATGATCTACCAATGACCTCAGCTAGGTGCTGTTCTTTATTACTTTTTAAACTTTTCAATGATCATGTTAACACCTTTCATGCCAGGGGTGGGACGTGAGCTCTAAAGTCAACATGTAAAGATCAGGTATCCTATAGTCAAAATTACCACTGAAAATTCTGTAGGAAGATACCACACTGAAGACCAACTTACGGTTATTTTGTTAGTCCAGCACAACTATTCTTCCGTCATTGGAACAGATTGTTTCCTCGGTTAAGCGTCGGATAAAGCGGTTGGCTTGCATTCAGGGGCCATATTGTACCAAAAAATAGACATCTTAAAACACTCAACTCACATTGAGCACAGACAGAGGCTCACTCTGTAGGCCACTTGGTTTTCAATTTCTGTCTCATCCTCACTCTTAAGCAGATTTTAATTGAGTAAAATTGTGACTGGAAAGAATTAATCAAAATCTATCTATCTATCAATCTATCTCTCATCTCTCCATCTCAAATACACCCCTAAGGAGACTGCACTGTACAGGCAAGAGATTAGAGAAAGACAGCAGATTGAGGAAGCTGCTCTCCTGCTTCTAATTAAGTATATATATACATATATATATATATATATATATTTTTTTTTTTTTAGTGTGCCAGAAAGCAAGACAGTATGCTCTCAACTGAACAGAAATTATGAAAAATCCCTGAAAACAAGAGATGGGATTTTGATTGAAGGATCACAGTCTGAAACACAAGTAAGAGAGCACTGCAGTGGAAGGTGGATTTCAATGTACCTCGAGGTGGTCGATCGGAGAGCTGGAGGGACCCCTGGGGTAAATATCAAGGTAATGATTGGGAAACAACAAACAGAGCATCCAGGCCAGTCAGCCTCTTCCTGTCTTCCACTTGCGTCAAGCGATGGAGTGCAGAATCATCTGTTCTTGAGTCTAGAAGTCCAACTACTACATTCAGTACCCAGCAGAACGCTCCATCCTTCCCTGAGAATCCTTGTGGACAGGCTGTGATTTTTTTAAAAAAATACAAAACTCACTAACTAGGTAAAAAAATCAACAAACATCAAACATAAAATATATACCAAATTTAACTTTCTTTTGCCCCCAAATTTGGCAATTTAAAAAAATGGATAATATCATACATGGATGAGAATATGGGGAAAGAAGTTCTTTCTTACAGTATTGGTGGGAGTAAAATTATTACAGACATTTTTTGTGGGCCATTTAGCAGGATTTAAAAAATTTTAAAGATGTGTATTCTTTTACCCCAGAAATACCACTTCTTGATATCTATCCAAGAGAAATTCTCACACATATGCACAAAGAGAAATTCCTACACCTGGACACAAAGAACAGTGTATACGAAGTCTCACTGCAGCATTACTTGTAATAGCAAAAAAAGAAAAAAAGAAATAACCTAAATGGGGGCTGCCTGGTGGTGCAGCGGTTTAGTTTACGCTTTGGCAGCCCAGGGTTCGCAGGTTCGGATCCCGGTCGCCCGCCGACTCACTGCTTGTCAGCCATGCTGTGGCGGCGTCCCATATAAAGTAGAGGAAGATGGACATGGATGTTAGCCCAGGGCTGGTCTTCCTCACACATAAAAAAAAAAAAACCCCAAAACCTAAATGTCCATCAACAGGGCAATAGATAAATTATGGTACATTGTTAGCATGTGCATTAGTTTGTTTGGGCTGCCATAACTAAGTACCACAGACTGGGTGGCTTAAACAGCAAAAATTTATTTTCTCACAGTTCTGGAGGCTGGAAGTCCAAGATCAAGGTGTCAGCAGGGTTAATTTCTTCTGAGGCATCTCTCCTTGGCTTGTAGATGGCTATTTTCTCATATGTCTTTCTCCTGTGTCTGTCTGTGTCCTAATCTTTTCTTTTAAGACCACCAGCCACATTGGACTAAGACCAACCCTAATGACCTCATTTAACATTAATTACCTCTTTAAAGGCCCTTTCTCCAAATACAGGTACATTCTGAAGTACTGAGGGTTAGCACATCAACATATGAATTTTGGGGGACACAATTCAGCTCATAGCACTATGGACCAAGAAAGAGGCTATATGTGCAGACATAGTTCTCTAAGATAAAAGTTGCTTAAAATTCAAATCCCACTCATTTTTAAAACAATATTTGTTAATGAGATTATAGAATCTATGTCTGGAGGGGAAGCCGAGATAGGAGAGATGATCAAGGGGAACTTTGTTTTATATGTGTTCTTTGATTTTTTATGAGGAGAATATATTCCTGAATTATCTGTGAATCCCTCTCTAAAAAATTTCCAAACCAAATCAAGACGAAATGATCCATGTTCTCTGTAAAATTTAAATGAGAAATATAGACAGTATAGAAAGGATGTCCTCCCCTTCTGCCTTCATCCAATGCACAGCTTGGAGCAGACCCTCACAGACTGCTATGTTTATACAGAGACACACATAGGCAGGATCAGGTCATCTCAAAATTTATCATCCAAACTGGGACACTTTCAAAAGTGGAGGTATGCATTAATAATAATTAGACTTGGGCAAAAGTCACAAACCAAGGCTATTCTGGCAAACCTGGAAGGAAGGCCATGCTGCATATATACATGCACTTTTTTTCTACATAAATGACATCATATTATCCATATTACACTGGAGCTATTTTTTTCATCAGCTTCACCACTTGGAATCTTTTCTCATTAGAACAGGTAGGTCTTCCTTACATCACCCTTTCCAATGGCTGCATAGTATTTCATGATGTAGATGTACTGTGATTTATTTAAATGATTATTGATGACAGTTACCTTTTAAAATTATTTTAAACTGGTTCTTTTGTTTGCATTAAAATGATAACATGCACATGGTAGAAGAAAAATTATCAAACCATTTAGAAGCTTCTAAAATGGAAAGTTAGAGTCTCCTCACCTAGTTCCATTCCCCTGAAATAACCACATTCACTAGCTTCTATTTCACAGTGCTTCTGGTGGTTAATTTCATGACTTAACATAATTTCATAACTTGCTGATTTCTTGGTCTAAAAATTTAGTATCTACATGAAAGATGAGAATATAAAGCATTTATACTACCTTCTACAACCTCTCTCTGCCTCCAATGCTTCATTATATTGAGAAATTTAAATGATTGGAGTAAGACCCACTGATGTATGAATGAGTATAGACTCCCATAGCTATATGCATCCCTATGCAAACTGATTTCAAATTGATGGGAAGATGAAAAGAATCAAATAGAAATTATGGACAGGAGGATATCCAGTGGGGAAGCCCTCCTGCCTGGGGCCACTGCTCATCCCTCCCCAGAGGGGCAGCCCTTCCCTTCCTCCTCCAATCTCATCCACCTCAAACACAAGGCCGTCCTTTCTGAGATGATCTTCTAGCCTGGATGGACTGGTCATTTGTGTGAAAGTTTTCATTTATCAGCTGGGGACTTTCTTTACCAAGGTATATGTGCCTATCCATTTACAAAGAGTATGGGGAAAATGAAGGAAAGACTCCCCCAATGTCCTCCATTATCTCTTTCATTGTTCCTGCTTCTGCACACCTGTCAGCAGTCAGTCTGCTTTCACTGAGTCTCTTTGACTGAAGTCAAAGCCTGAAAACACTACCAATATTCCCACATTCCCCAGAGGTGGGTCCTGCCTAGTATAAAACTTCCCTATCAGAGAAGGAGGGTGATTCAGGCCCTAGGCTTGTCACTGTAATTAGGTTTAGAAATGAATGATTACATTAAAGGGATTACAAATCTTCTCAATTACCTTAATCTAATCTCTTCTATTAACTTAATAGAAATCTTGGTGGAGGAATCAACCAGGAATACTATGTCATTTGCTAACGAAGAAAATTGCATCAAAATAACAAGAAGGTTACGACCCAACTGAAGGTATACAGCTCCCAGCACAGTCTTATTTGTTCCTTTCTACAGATTTTGGAAGGAAGGAAGGGAGGGAGGGAGGGAGGGAGGAAGGAAGGAAATAAAGAAAAAGAAACTCAATGAAGAGAATTTCCTAACCATCATAACTATTGATTTATGCAGCTAAAATGATGCCTGGCCTCATCCAGCCCTCTGATGAAAGTGGACTGCAGTGTAATATCCTAGACGTTTTACAGCCCTTGACTATCCTGACTCTACGGCTTGCACATGGATGTATCCTGGTGGGCCTGTTTGTACATGCGGCGTTTGATTGACGGCCCAAGGAGCATGTTGACTGGGCTGAGAGTTTCTTTACTAAGAAAATGCCAACAGACCATGTCCCTTGGCCCAAAACCTGTGGACCCTGAACTCAGAGAGGAGCATTTTAAATTTGGAAAGGTGATGTTTAGGAACTGGGCTATGTAACCCTGAATGTGGGGCCATGTTTTGAATTTGGTGAGGCAGTCTCAGAGGAAACTCTGCTTTCCAGTGAGAAAACAAGCTTTTGGAGGAGGGGTGGTCCGAGTATTCTTACATAAAGAGCTGCAGCTTGTTTCCTGAAATGTTAAGACCTAAATGCAAGAATCTTCTTCCCAGGTTGTGAACAACTTCAGTCAACTCCAAATTTTGGATATCATAATGTAAGTGAGCATAAGTGAGGCCATCTTGTTAGACTAAATGGCCCCAGCCCCTCCTCTGTGTGACTACTCGCTGCTCTGCACGTACTCCAATAAATTCACGTGCTCTCCTGATTTATGGCCTCTGCCTACGTATGTACTCTCCAATAGCTTGATAAATTAAACACTTTTTCCTATGAGTCTCTCTCCAGGAACAGGCTGACCACAGGTGGGAAATACACCTACAAGGTATCCATCACAGCTGACAGAAGAATGGAACAATGTGATGCCTGGAGCCCGTCATGCCTCAAGACCAACATCCCTGGACCCCCTCCTTACTGCCCATTTCCCCTATATAACTACCTCAAGATTCTGTAATCCTGGAAGATTTTTTTTTTTTTTGAGGCATTAGTCTACCGTCTTTCCGGTTATGCTGGCTAATCGAATTAAAACTTCGTTTCTCAGTCCCTAACTTGTGATTAATTGGCTCTGATTGTGGTGAGCAGAGCGAGTCCATTGCTCCGTATCAATAAGTATTCAGTTTCTTCCTTATGCTTCAATATCTGTTGAGTTCTTTCTACCACGTATAAGGCACTATGCTGTGCATCCTGGGGGCTAGAAAAATGAATAAGGCAGAGGCCTTCATCTTCAAGGAGAGTGTGGGAGACAGATCTGAAGTGCAAGGAAGGGAACAATATTTGGGGTGATTGGTGGTAGGCGGAGATGTGCAGAGTGATGGCAAAAGTGATTAATAAGCCCACAGTTCCAGAATGGAACCCTAATAGGTAGGTGCAGCTTTTAAATATTATCTCAGCATTTGACTGTTAATGGAGAGTTTTCCCAGATGTGGGGGCTGAAGAGAAGATTGCATAGTGATGTTAATTTAAAAATCCATTCCAATGTGTGGGTTACATGTACTGAGTCCTGCCAAGTACTGTCAATATCTTGACTAAGCAGTTACCTTCCTCTGTTGGCAAGTAAGTGCTTCAAATGTCATAAACTAAGAGCTGGGTGATGAGGACTTAAAGAAGGATCTGACCCTACAGCTGAAACCCTCCAACGAACTGTTTCCCTTCAAGTTCTTCACAGACAGAAGAGATAAATGCATCTTAATATGTCCTTGCTGGAAATCATCTGACAAAAGCATCTCTGTGAAGTTCCTGGAACCATAAGACTAATAGACTTAATGATTTTTCTGCTGTCAGGTTGGATGGCTCTCAGGACATTGAATTTAAGCTAGAACAATAAGTTTAAGCTTTTCAATCTTTTAGCTACTTGGTAGGAACTGACTGATAAGGACAGTGAGGTGGAAATAAAAACATGCCAAAAGAGGCTTTTAAATTGTCTTTACTATACTTTGATCCATCAGCAGATTCCCTGAGGCTTGGCTCCCAAGGCAACCTGTACAAGTCATCAGAACCCACTTGTGGGTCCTTATGAACCATGTTGAGAGGGCAACGAACACCAGGATGAGTGAGACTGCTTATTTTGGAATGTTCTCCAATTGCGAACTAGATCTTTTGCATGATTGTTCTTAAAACATAAAAAGATAAAATCATAAATCACAAAAATTGAGGTCTGGAAGTTGGGAAATATAAGAACTGATTTTTACGGATCATATACTATGTGTCAGGCACAAAGCCAAACACATCACATTTCATATCTCATTTAATCCTCCATAAAGGAAGACAGTCTTACAAACTTGTTATACAATGTGAGCTAAATGTGTTTGTCTTTTAAAACCTCTCAAGTGTTACTTAGAGAGCGTAAATTCTGGCTACCTGCAAGTCCAGTGTTTGCCAAGCTTGAGATGGGTAGAAGTATACTGTATGTTGGAGATGTTAGAGCAAAACTACTCTGCTTAAGAAAAGCAGAGAAAAATAGAAAGGAAAAGAAGAGTAGAAGAAAAGAAGAGAAAGAAGAGGCTGTGTGAGAGACCTTCCAAGGATGAAGGGAAGGAAACCAAGAGGCTAGCCATGGAGGAGAGATGTCAGGAGGGAAAAGAAATGTTTACAGGATTTTTAAAAAAGTAATTTACTTTCTAAATGTTTGCACTGTAAACCATTTCTCCCATTTTCAATGCCCCCCCCAAAAAAAACCCCACCTGTTTTAATAAAATAGACATTGGATTTGCTTTGTGGATAAATGTTAAGTCTTGCTTCAAAGAGGGCATGGACTGGGAATAGAGGCAGCCAAGACCCGAGGGTGGGCAGCAGCAACTTCTGAACTTCATGGTGTTGGGGCGGTTGAGGCTTCAAGAGTTTTAGTGACTTCCTCAAGACCTCCTAGCTAGGTAGTGCAGCCAGGATTTGAAACCAGGTCTGTATGATCAGAGGCCATTTATCTTTTGTCAAAACCCGTAGTTCCCCGGCCAGCAGCAGCAGCCTCATGTGGAAACTGGTTACAAGTGCAAATTCTCAGGCCCCACCTCAGGCCTACTGAATCAAAACTGGGAGTGGGACCCATCAGCCTGTAGTTGAACAAGCCCTCCAGGTGACTCTGATTCACGCTCAAGTTTGAAACTCTATACTACGCTGTTTTAGGAAACATTAAGGTCAACCCTTTCATCCTACAAACAGAAAGCTAAGATTCAGAAAAGTGAATTGACTTTTCCAAGGTCAAATAGCTAATTTTTAAAACCTGGCTGAGGGCTGGCATGATGGTGTAGTGGTTAAGTTTGCGAGCTCTGCTTTGGCTGCCCTGGGTTCACAGGTTCAGATCCCGGGCATGGACCTACGCACTGCTCATCAAGCCACCGCTCATCAAGCCACCTACCTATTAGGGTTCTATTCTGGAACTTTGGGCTTGTTAATCACTTTTGCCATCACTCTACACATCTCCGCCTGCCACCAATCACCCCAAATATTGTTCCCTTCCTTGCACTTCAGATCTGTCTCCCGCACTCTCCTTGAAGATGAAGGCCTCTGCCTTATTCATTTTTCTAGCCCCCAGGATGCACAGCATAGTGCCTTATACGTGGTAGAAAGAACTCAACAGATATTGAAGCATAAAGAAGAAACTGAATACTTATTCATACGGACCAATGGACTCTCTCTGCTCGCTCACTGCTCATCAAGCCACACTGTGGTGGCATCCCATATACAGGATAGAGGAAGATGGTCACAGATGTTAGCTCAGGGCCAATCTCCCTCACCAAACAAACAAAGAAAAAAACCCATAGCTGGAACTAGAACTCAGATTTTTTTAAAGTTTTAATCCAATTAACTTCCCACATTCTTGTCAAGGTCTCCAAAAACTCAATATTGACAAGTCCAATAGGAACTTTTCAATTCCATCTAACCAAACCTCTCGGCAGTGTGTTAAAGAATTGATCACTCTCCTCTTCTTGAATCATTTTGATTTCTTGGGTTTTATGACATCACACTCTCCTGGTTTTCTTCTGAGAAAGAGAAAAGTAGCCCTTGATCTCTGGGAGCTGGCCTGATGCTAACAGTCAGGCTTGAGGTTGCTAGGAGCTGGCTCAATGCTGGGCCCTGGTGTTCTCCTCTTGAAGGTAAACAATTGCACAGAACATCAACCTCAGACAAGGCCACTCTGTGACCACTAGGCATCAAAATAAACGAAACCAAGACTGTGTCATAATACTGTCTTAATATAGTCCTACACGTGAACACTGTCCAGACCTACGAAATAACAAACGTCCCCCTGTCCTGGCTAATCCAAGGGGCTGCTGCTGCTTTATCAATCACAGTTTTCCCCACGCTCTTGTTGTCTCTTCTTCATAGATTTATTCAGAAATCCAATCCTGGAATTATCCTCTCCTCCTGACAGGATCCAATCCAAACCAAAGCCCTGCTTCACTCTCCCCAAAATCACCTAACACAGACCCAAGTCTTATAACAGAGTCATTCCAACACCCTCTTATTGAGACACCCATGGTTCCCCACAGTGTGTGTTCTCCCTTGTTGTAATGAGTGGTAAACTCAACTTTATTCAATTACAGGTATGTTCCTGGCATCTCTGGCTGGAGAGCACCAACACTGCCTACCTCTCTGCTGCTTATCTCCGTCTCTTTTGCCAAATCATCTTCCTCTTCCAAATGTCTAGAGCATAGTTTTGCTACATCCTCCCCTTCCCTCCTCCATCCTCCTCTCCCCTCCCCTCCCCTCCCCTCCTCTTCTCTCTACACTTCATCTACAAGCAATCTCATCCATAGCATTTGGATGGATGACTGGTGACTTCCAAATATATACATTCCAGCTTTGATCTTGCCCGCGAACTTTGGTCTTTTGTATTCACCTGCCTCTACTATATAGCCACATGAATATCTAATAGGCATCTCATACTTGTCCATAATTAAACTCCAGATTTTTCCCCTCAAACCTGTTCTGCCCCCAAAGTTCGCCATCTTGGAAAGTGTTACCACCATTAATTCAGTTACCCAAGAAGCCTTGGACTCATCCTTGACAATTCTCAAACTCTCACACTCAACATCCAATCCATCAAAATCCTGTGGGCTAAACATTTAAAATATATCCTGAATCCAAACACTTCTCACCACTCCACCATCATTTCTCTCGCAAGGTTTTGTAGGAGCCTCTAATTAGCCTCCCAGTCTCCACCTTGACTCTCTCTATTGGGGCAGAGACCAGAATCTAATCTTCCTAGTTTAGCAGAAAGAAATTTACTAGAAGCTATTTCAATGGCTCCTAGAATCAGTGGGAAGGCTGAAGAAAGCAAAGCCAGTTTGAGTGCCCAGTAAAAACTTTGATGATCCACACTGTAGAGCCAGGCCACAAAGAGCTACTGCCACTTCTATCATCACTCAGCTGCTAAGCTGAAACATCCAAAACTGTACTGCTTTTCCATAAACAGGAAGCCATCATGACCAGGAGAAGCCACTTCTTCTGGCAATGATACTTGCCAGAAAATAGAAGAACCAGCTGACTCCTGGCCTTTTGTCTCACTAACTTTCATCTGGGTGCACATGATTGGTGGAACCCTTCACATCTAGAATTCCAGCTAAACAGGAATCCAGGGGATGTGGTTTTTAGGTTTCTGGAGTCTGCAGGGAGGCACTCCAGAAAGAAGCTGGAATGGATATTGAGCACCAAACCCCAGGACTGAATACACTCCTCTATTTCACCACTCAGCAGCTGGAGTAATTCTGTTAAACATAGACCTCATCATGCCAATGCCTTGCTTGCTCAACACTGTCACAAATGGTGTGCCATCATGTTTGGAATAAGATTCCAAGTCCTTAGGAGATTTGATCTGGCAGCAGGCTGTCCTTCCACTCTCTTCCTTGCTCTTTCTATTGCAGCCATTCTCGCTTTCTTATAGTTCCTCAAACATAGTAGGATATGCCTGTTCCTAGACCACTTGCCATTCACTCTGCCCAGAAAGGTTTTCCCTCAGATACTCACATTGCTTGCTGCTCTACTCTCAGATCTCTGGCCAAAATGCCACAGTGGCCTTCGCTGACCACTCTATTGAAATAGCACCACCCCTCACCCTCTATCCACACCTCTCCCAGCTCATCCCTACCCCTTTGATCACACCTCTGCCATTTTCTGTGTCTCCATCCTGCTTTATTTTTCTTCATAGATCCTATAACATTTGGGATTATATTTACCTGTTTAAATGTTTATAGTTTATCTCATTGAAATGTAAGTGTTTTGCTATACTTTTGGGACCAAGAACAACAGTGTCTGGCATCTGGCAGGTTCTCAATATATATTTGTCAAATAAATTGATTATTCAGTCCCTCAAGATAATTTCCAAAGTGTGAACTAAGAAATGTGGTACCAGTAATGAAATCAATATAGTTCAGGTCCACAATTCCTTATCCTCAGTTCTGAACTCCAAAAAGCTCTATTAACTCAAAGTTTGATTTTTTTTAAATAACTCATCTATTTTTTTCATGGAATACCATTTTTACTTGAAAGAACAAATGACAAAAAACTGGTTATTCAGACTTGAGTATTTGGCAAACGTTTTTTGAAAGTGGAATGAAGTACCTGTAGCTTCAAAGAAATCAACTGACAGTTTTTAACTGTTAATGATAAAATTTAAGCTTTTAAGTGAAAATTAAAACTTTGGAGAATTTGTATTCACCATAGTAATCTTGCCAGCTTCCAGTATTGGACAACTTTTCTGATGAGATCAGTGGTGATCTTAATGAATGGAATTTTTAAATTTTGTATAATGAAATGTGTTAATATTTGGAAGATCAGCATAAACTCAGTAAACCAATATTTGCCAAATGACCAATGTATCGAGTTACAAAATACATGGGGAAAAGATCTATTTAAAGTGCAAGACAGATCAAAGGATTTTAATGAATTAGAGTAAAAAAATTTCACTGATAAGATTTCAGATTCCACATTTTTATTGAACTCGATGAAACGACTACTTATCAGGTTGTGGTGCAGTATCAAAGAAAAATATCCACACTTATCTGAAAGGGCTATTAAAACACTCTTTCCTTTTCCAGCTACATATCTGTGAGAAGCCGAATTTTTTTCAGGTACTTCAAGCAAAGCAGCATATCACAACAGATTGAATGCAGAAGCAGATACAGGAATCCAATTCTCTTTTGGTAGGCCAAACATTAAAGAGATTTGAAAAAATGTAAATTAATGCCACTCTTCTCACTTTTTTTTTAATTTTGGAAAATAGAGTTATTTTTCATAACAAATATCTTATATATTAAAATATAATGTCATGGTTATTTTTAATGAATTAATAAATATATCTAAATTTTATCAGTTTTAATTTCTAACACGGTAAATACTGATAGATACAGTCCATATAAACAAAAGCTTTCTGGAGCCCTCTAATTTTTAATATAAAGGGCTCCAGAGATCAAAAAGCTTGAAAACTGCTGTTTTAAAGTATTTTATCAAATTAATGTATAAGCTTAATGCAGATGAAATCATCGTAATAATGGTATATTTTTGTTACCGCACAAAGGGCACAATCTGCTTGTCACAAGACAAAAGCCAATCGTCAAGAGGCAAGATGCTGGCAGAGAAAGGGCAATTTATTACAGCTTGCTAGCAGGGGGGAAGATGGCTGACTAATAACCAAAAGAACCATTTTATAGAACAAAGACTATAGACCAATTATATAGGGGGCTGGTCTCTGGGCGGGGGAGGCAGTTAGTCTCAGGGTGGGGGCATCCATCTGTCTTTTGTTTTACTGGACATGCATCAGAAACCAGAGCAACCTCCTATACGCTGATCTTTCAGTTGTCATTGATTATGGCTGTCAGCATAGGCTCTGCCTGGGGATCATCACATTCCTAAGGAACTCAAAAGAACAAAGTTGTTGACTTATTGCAGCTGGGAGGGGCCGTAAAATCCACAGAGACTGTCAGTTAATCAGAGGTCATTCAAAGTTACAATGTGGTTTATTTTCTGCAATACGGCTTCCCTTATGTCAACCTTGTAGCAAGCTGGTATCATTTTTATGCAACTCAACCAATTAATTCTGAAGTTCACCTGGAAAAGAAAATGTGCATGAATAACCAAGGAAATTTTGAAAGAGTATATTAGTGAAAAGAGACATCCTTACTTATATTAAAACATAATATGAAACTATAGCAATTATAACTGTATGGTATTGAGCACAGAAGTAGACAGATCAATGAAAGGAAAGAGTGCAGAAATTGACCCTTAAAATGTAATTATGGACAGATTTGGGTGAAAAACATAATTTTAGATCCTGTTTTGGTTAAAGTTCTTAGTTGCAGACAATAAAACCCACTCAAATTGGCTTGAGATAAAAGCAATTTATTGAGGGAACGTGGAGTTCACAAAATTGTTGCAGTGAATAAGTGAAGAAAGAGATTCTAGGCTGAATTTCCAGAAATGACTACCAAAACCAAACCGCAGAATTACACAGCTAAGGGAACAGATGCATGTACGGCAAAAGGAAGCTGCAGACTTAGAAAGCTGCAGCTGCAGTTCTTGCTTCAGAACACACCCCTTTGCCGTCTCTAGAAGCTGCCAAAACAGGAATCCATCTGCCTAATTAGAAGCAGCCACCACAGTTGCTGATTCCAGAACTTGCTACCTCTGCCATGATCCAAGCCTGACAAATGAATACCCTATGCCCTTCCTTTCTCTCTAAATGACTCAGTCTAAATACAAGTCTCTTGGAAGTACCTCCTATTAGTAGAACCAGACTCACATCCCAAAATCCTAGTTATATGGAAATCTGGAAGGAGGGGAGAATGGTCATTGAGTGAGGCATTCCATTGTGTTGACCGTGTTGACCGTGATCCTTATCTCTCACCACCACAACGACAAATTACAAAGGTATTACAAGAAAATATAGGAGAGTATTTTTACAATCATGGAAGGAGAAGAATTTCATAAGCAAAGGACAAACCCCAGGAGCCACTGTATGAAAGATTGATAGGTTGGACTACCTAAAATGTTAAATCTTTTATATGACAAAAGATACACAAACAAAATTAAAAATACCTATAACTGAGAGATAATATTTGGAACATTTATAGCAAAGAATTACCTAGAATTTATAAAATCTCTTACAAATCAGTTAGAAAAAGATATCCAACACAATAAAATCAGAGAAAGTGAAATGAATAGACAACTCATAAAAGAACTATAAATGGCAAAAGTTGTTCAACCTCTCTAGTAATTAGGAAAATTCAGATTAAAAGAACAATGAGATTTTTCATCTAGAAAATTGGCAAAAAAAATTACAAAGATGGTTAATGTCCAGAACTGACAAGGGGGCACTCTCATACGCTATAGTTGGGACAAAACTAGGTGGAGTTTTTGTGGAAGGTCATTGAGGAACATCCATCAAATTTTTAAATGTACTATAAATACCCCTTGGTACAGATATTCCACTTTTCACCTTCCAACTTGAAGGAATGCTCATACATGTGCAAAAACAGACATATGCAATAATTTTCATTATAGCAGGTCAGCAGTTCTGAATAATAAATTCAGAAATAATGCAAATCTCTGTCAACAGAGAAATGGTTAAATAAAATGTAGTAATCTACATGATGGATGTCACAGCAGCAGTTAAAAAGAATGAGGCAAATCTATACGTATGGATTTAAAAGAGTGTTCAGGACATAATTGTTGGTTAAATAAAAGAAGTTGTAGAATAATACATGCAGTATGACAACATTTATGTAAAGACTGCTCTCCCTGATACCCGTCATATTTGTATAGGCAAATACGTGTTGACACTTGCACAGAAGTCTGGAGGGATAATATACACTCCTAATAGAGGTTACTTCTGGGAAGAAGAGTGAAGCTGGGGTGAGAAGGAGATTATGAAAAGGCCTTTTTTTATTTCTGTACATCTTCATTATTGTCTAAATTTTTACCAAAATATATTTAGATACTAATTGTACAATTAAAATGTAAAAGCTTATTTTATTGTTCTTAACATTTGTCAATAAATATACATTTTTACATTTCAGGGCATAATTTGGTGCTGTTCAGCTCAACAACAATCATGTTAGGCATTTTCAACATTTAGTTATGTTTTCTGAAATCAGACTGTGTTCATACTTTGGATAATGGCCATATTCTTCTGTGTGTGTGTGTGTGTGTGTGAGGAAGATTAGCCCTGAGCTAACATCCGTGGCCAATCCCCCTCTTTTTTTGCTGAGGAAGACTGGCCCTGAGCTAACATCTGTGCCCATCTTCCTCTACTTTATGTAGGACCCCTGCCACAGCATAGCGTGATAAGTGGTGCGAAGGTCCGTGCCTGGGATCCAAACCTGCGAACCCCAGGCCACCACAGCAGAGCATGTGGACTGAACCACTATGCCACTGGGCCGGCCCCAACCATATTCTTAATAATTAATTCCATGCAATTTTTACCACCTTACTTAGTCACATGATACGTATTTCTTGATTTTATAATTGGAAAATAAATTTTTTACATTTCTTTTCTATTTATATACTAATTACTGAAACTTCAGCAATAAAGTCAGCATTACTGATTGCCACCTCCCTAATTTCTCCCCAAATAATTATATCCCTATTTTTCCCATATCCAGACAGCATGAATTTGTGGCCAATTATAGAAACTGCAAGGGAAAAGGAATATATGATAGAGGATTCTAAAAACCTGGTCTTTCCTGAAATAACACAGCAGTATTGATTTAGAGCAGTTGAATCATTACCATCGCTTCTGTAAATACATCAACCAGACAGAAATAGCTTATGAGAACTGAACCCCTTCCTGCTCAAAAGTGCTATGATGTAGAGTAACTAAGAATCATGGAAGACGAAATTGCAATAAAAAGGAATTTAGGACAAATTTAATGATAAATTTCCCATCTGTGAAAGTTACTAAATATTTGAAGAATTATAAAACTCTGATGAACACATACTCTGAAAAAAAATTGCAACTCTCTCCATCATCATCAATAGCAGTTTAGCCATTCTATACACATTTTTTGAGTGCCTCCCATGTGCCAAGGTCTGTGCCCATCACTAGGAAATATAAAGATGAATGAGACGTGATCCTACATACACATAATTTATCAAACCTGTGGAAGAAATGAAATGCAGTCATCTACCCATTCATTCATTCATTCATTCATTCATTTGTTGACAAGTATTACTGAGTGCTAATCAATGCCAACCATTAGGGATCAATGGTGGCCAATACTCAACTACGAAAGTGTAATAAGGGAATAAAGTTCTGTGACAGTTTAGAGTGGAGCAAGATTCTTCCACTTGTGATATGAAACAAAGTTTTATACAAGGGACCTATGAGCTGAGTCATATGTAGTGTTTTAATGGAGGGAAGGAGGGAATTTCAGGTTGAAGAAACAGTGGGAGCAAAGGGAAGAGAAATGAAGATAGTAGAGGATATATTGGCATAATGCCTAAAGCATAACTGAAACTCAATGCAAAATAAACACAAGAGGATATTAGACGCTATGGCAGACAACCCCCAAATCTCAACAGTTCACATCACAGTCAAATTTAGTATTCAGGATTCAGTAGGTGGAGATTCACGGACCCATGAATCTAGTAGTTCTGTCTTCCATATGAATTGTGTGTCTGTGTGTGCATGAGAGAAAGAAAGAGGGAAAAATCATATCACAGAGGAGGTTGTAGGGAATCAGGACCAGGACTGGAAGGACATACATCATTTCTGCCCACATTCTACTGGGCAGAACTAAATCACATGGACATAGTCCCACTTAGGCAAAGGAGACTGGGCTATGTAGTCTTTCGTGTGCTGAGGAGGTAAGTGGACCCGCCTTGTTGATCACTTAGCATTATCTCTGCCACAAAGATAAGATTATCTGTAAAGGCTAATTCATTTAAAGGACTATGTTTAACGTTTAAGCTTTTAGTATTTAAGTACCGACACTGAATATAACCACCATCACATATACTGCAAGCAGATGTTGAATAACTATTTTGCAAGATTATGTGCTAGATTCTGAAAATACAAGAAATGATATAATATACTGAAGGAGTTTACAATTTAGGCAGGGATCGGGACTTACGTATACTGAGAAAAATAACACAACGTAACATATGGTAAGAGCAAAATACAGTGCAATGTTTTATTTTATGATTCACATAATATTACTATTTAAAAAACCAGATATACTGTTCTCTGGGTTTCCTTACATCATTTTAAGGTAGGTTTACAGTGTTCCCCAAGCACAGAGACAAATGTATTGCCCTTTTAAAATGCAGAGCTGTGAAGAAGACAATGGAAGACCTTGAACAGAGAGTAGTATTTGATCTCTGAAGATATAGTTCATGGAACTGTCATGGTGATTTATTCAGTAAGGCTTCTGAAGGAAGTTACTTGATCTCCTGACAAGTAAAAAAAAGTTTTTGACATTTTATTTGGATTATTTGCATTTCTCATGTAGAGGTGATATATCATAACCATTAGGAATATTGGTGTTAGAGTTAGACCCAAACATTTCAAGTCACAGCCCCATCATTTATTGTCTTTGGGCAATAACTTTCCTTAACCTCAGTTTCCTCATTAGCAAAAAAAAAAAAAGGGTGAAACTGGTGGCCAAATAGCCATTAATGACTATTCTTAAAAGTCACATAAATAAGCAGTACATCATCAGACTCCCTCTAGGTTCCTCATAGATAACATTGCTGACGCTTGGGTCACCATGGTAACGGATGCTTAAGTTGTTTTTCGGGAACTGAGAGGCAACTCCCTGTGCAGTTCAGGCCGGTTGCGACCACCAGCCCATCACCTGGACCTGTGAGGATGACTGATACGCAACCCTTTGACACCAAGGAGCTGAAAACTCCACCCTCAGATCATGCTAACACCACTGTTTTGTGAACATGCATTCTATGAGGAGCCATGAAGCTTGACTACATTTGCGCAGATCATCGATTACCTTGCTTTTTCTTACCTCCAATCATCTGTCCCCACACTTCAGACCACCCTGCCCCTTTATCACATAAATATCCCTAATCCCCATTTTCAAGGAGATAGATTTAAGACTTGTTCTCCCATTTCCTTACTTGGCTGCCTTGTGAATAAACCCTTTCTCTGCTGCAAAACTCGTCGTCTTGGTGATTGGCATACTGAGTGGTGGGCAAAATGAGCCTGGTTTAGTAACAGGATAATAACAATAATAATAATAATGCTGCCTCGGGCTCTCCTGAGGATTGCATGAATGAATGCACCATTGTACTTTGTCCACCACCGGGCACATGATAAATATCTTTTAAGTGAAATATGATGATGATAAAAATCAGTGTTTTTGGAGATTACTTATCAATGTGATATGTTGCCCAAAGATACAATTTAAAGTAAACATGGATATAATGTCATTCCAATTTTGATTTTAAAAATATTAAATAGATTGACACAGACAGACATAGAGGAAGGAAATGCACCAAAATGTTAGCAATGCTGTTTTTAAATGGTGCAATTATGAATTTTTTTCTTTTTCACACAATTCTGAATTTTCAGAGTAAACATTTGTTTCTGTCATATGCACTCTGTCATCTCAAAAATCCCTTACATTTCTTAAACTTCGTATGCACATGTATTGTTTTATTAACATGATGTGATTCATTTATGTTATTTTCTCACAAAGATAAGAAGACCTCCCCAAGGAAACTCTTTGCTTTACTCTTATGTTAGAATAATTGGCCAGTAACATTAAAAATTAATCTGCTGAGAAGCAAATATTTTTTTTTTTTTTTGCTCTGAGGTATTTTCTCTCTCAGTCAATAGTATAGAGCTAAAATGCCTTTTCAAATCCTTATTTTTCCCCTTCTTTCTCTAACATGCACTGGATCCTGAAGCAATTCATGTTGGAATAATTCCAAATAGTTTCTAATGTAAAATCTCACTAACACTTGAATATGAGAATCAGAAATGTAGAAATTGAGACCTCCAAGCCATTTCAGATTTTCTTTAAAGCTGGCACTAAAATATACTGAATTTATACATATACTATAGCTTATGAATTTAGGTATAAATTGAATTTTTGAAAAAAAAAACGCTCATTTTTATTTCCATGTAAGATGGTTTTCTCTTTTGGGTGAATATTTCTTAAGTCAAGTTAACCCTTGTGTAAAGAAAATTCTTTTAACAAGTATTCAGTTTGGATATAGGAAAACTGTACTTGACATTTCTCTTAAATTGTTCTCTTCAGATTATACTGATTTGATTTCAGAGCAGATAGAATTGAGCTCATGAGGAAAGGCTGCTTATGTTATATTACATTATACTTGCCTGTATGTGGCTGGAATAGTAAGTGTAGAAAAGCTTTCACTTTGGGGAATGAAAGAGCCACTGTGCAAAATGATGGACGAGTTTGCTCTTGCAATAACAGGAAATGTACAGACCAAGGACTTTCCCACCTGTCTGCCCCATGCCAGTGACTTTAAGTCCTGGGCCATTTCACCTGCAATCATCTTCTTAGGAAGGCATTTTCTCCCGTTTTGTTATTCTTGTTGGGTGATGGCTATTTATTTTTGCTTTTAGACCAAACAAAAACAAAACAAAAAAACTCTTATCTGGCCTGTTGTGGTTGTTTTGATTGCTCAGTTGGACTTCTTATGCTTTTAACCACCTTCCCACTGATTATCTTTATTTACTTATTTTACGTTTTGTCTTCTTTCCATGTTAAATGGGAAAAAAGAAGTACAAATTCCAGGCCAGCAGGTATGAGCACAGTCTTATGCCAACCCAAGGATGCTGTTCTCCCTGATCATCGGTGCTCAGGTTCTGGATGGTCTCCAAGGAATATTCCCTGCTCTGGTCTCAGTCGAATTCCTCCAATAATGGGATGAAACCAATCTTTGTCACCCTTTTCCACGTTAGTTTATACTTTGGCTTGATTACTATTTCCAAACATAACCAGTTTCTTGCCCGTGATACAGAAGATGAAACCATCTGGAGAAGGACAGAGAAAGAAGAGTTGCAGAGGCTGGGTTGTGAAAATACCAGCCTCATTCTTTGTCTAAACACCTGAAGAGACTTTGTGTTCTGCCATTTCTCAACACCACATCAAAGAATTCTAGCTCTGAAAAGACATGGAGGTATCTTTGAGGTATGACCTCCTCTCTGATGTATGGATTCCCTCTGCAGACATCAGCAATAAGTGAGCTCTTGAAGGAGCCCTGCTTTCAGGCAGTTCAAATTTTAGACATCTCTTCTTCTTCTTGAGTCTCAATGTTCTTCCCCTTAACTTGCTTTCACTGGTCCAAGTCTGCCCTCTGGAGCCTCTCAGAATAAGTCTCCTTCCTCTTCCACATCACAAATTCTTCCTAAATTCTTCACATAAGTTAAACAGAGGCTACTACCAACTATTAACTCCACATCCAGTCCTTCCAAATCCAGCTAGAGAAATAGGACCCTCCTATTCAACCTTTAGATCATGAATGAATAAGGTAAAAAAAGGCACCAGATCCCTTCTTTATTTTACAATTTTCTAGATCTGAGCAAAAATGCTTTTTGTTTTAAGAACTGTGAGGGACCTCAGTGATCATCTAACTCAACTCTTTCACTTTTCGAGTAAGTAATCTAAGATCCTGAGATCTCGGTTGAGATCAGGGTCGAAGAACTCTGGTTACTAGTAGGATTGTAGTAGAGTAGTATTGTCTTGCTTGTTCTCAGAAGATAATAACTGTACTTTGACAATTGTGAATAGTTTTCTAAAAAATTTTCTTATTGCACAGTTTTCTAAAACTATTTTACAGGAAGTTAACTTCTAGTACCATATATTAGTACCTAATCTTAAATACTAATTTATTCTAAATTTTTCAAAATTGTATCCCCCAGAAGTTCCAAAAGTATCATCAGAGAAAACTAAAAACAACCACATCAAAATTCACCCTTCATTTTCCCCAGAATATCAGATCTCTAGGAACTGCACACACACACACACACACACACACACACACACACACAGAATGAATCTACTTGCCCATTTTTCCTGGAGCTGACTTTCATATAAACTCAAGATTACCACTGTCGGTAGATAGCTGCAATCAAGATACTTAGCCAGAAAGCTGACATTTGACATTACCTAACAAACAGGATGTAAATACAAGTAATTTAGTTACAATACAAGATGGGGCACATATGGCTGTGTCTTTGATGTAGCCATGAATAGCTGTTTGGTAAGCGAATGCTGCAGCTTTTGTGACTTCTATATTTAAAACAATTGGACTTACTTGCATTGTTGTCCTTGAGGATTTAAAATAATATTAAAGGAAAAGAACAAGAAGGCTTTCCACACGTCGGTACTGCTTCTCACATACTTGATTGGTTACTGCAGGGATGCAATATCAATAAAATCGTCAGGAAAGAGCTGTGGCTACAATTAGAGATGTGCTTTGCTCCAAAACTACATATAGTCTCTTCCTCTTTAAAAAAATATATATAAAAATATAAAGATGAAAATTCTATCACCTATGGTAAAGCACTATTAACATTTTGGTACACTTGTCCAGTATTTTTCTCATACATATATGTAAATCTGTAATATTTACAAAATAGTGATTGAAATGCTTTTTCACTTTATATTGTATTTTCAGGTCATGAAATTGTCTTCAGAATCATAGCTCTGTATTTTTCCACATGCTAGATGTGCTGTTTTTTATACAACACATTTTCTGTTGTTCAAGTTTATTTTTTTACAGTCTTTCTTCCCCTACCATGACAAATAAGGTCATCTTTCCCATTCCCTGACCATTCCAAGCTCAAAACAAATATTCCACATATAAAAGAATCATATCAGAGATTCTTTGTCTGAGAGTGCTTCTTGAAAAAGAATTATATAATGGCACTGTAAACAAAATAGAGATAAAATAAATCAGGAGACATGTGTCACTCACTGTTCCAGCAAAAGGCTGACTCCAAAAATTACAGGATCACAAATAGAAGATGATGAAAGAGCAATATGGCAGAAGCTAAGAGAAAAAGGATGCAGAAGCAAGACCCAAATAGCTTCAGAAATGGAGAGGAAGCAGATAAGTGACACAAAGACTAGTTGGTGGACGACTCAGTTTCCCCTGGGGCAAAAGAAAAGGTTGTTTTACATCTTCAGCAAACATTATGAACTATAAGGAAGAGGGATAATGGGCTTGTGTTGGTGACAACAGCAAATTATTAGTGTGTCGAAGAACTTTTACCATAAATAATGTTCTTGATAATGCTACTGGGATAACAAGAAATTACATGTTGTCATGCTGGCAATGAAAACAGGATGCATTTGGAGATAGATGACCCATGGGTTTGTGGTAATGGAAACAAAAGCAAACAGCGTAGGTGGCAGTGTGTTGAGATCAGCATTTGAGGCAATACCTGCTGTATATTTGACTCAATAGTGTGCAATACAGAAAGCGTCGTGCACTTACATGTCAGAAGTTGATGCATGTGTTCCTTCAGCAAATGCTGATTGGACACCTCCATTCTCGTGGCTCTGGGATGGACTTTGAGGACACAAAGATAATTCCTACACCTGTCTTTCCTCTAGGAGAGACAGGACACATGAACTCTCATGACATTCTGTGACTTTCCTTACAATTATTTGTTTCAGCTTGGAATTGCACATTTTATTTGTGATATATATGTGATTATTTGATTAATGTCTGTCATCCCACTAGACCATAAGTTCCATGAGGGTAGGCAATTTATCTGTCTTGCTCACCATTGTTTTTCTAGCACAGTGCCTGGCACATAATAAATGTTCAATGAATTCTTGTTAAAAAGAAATAAATACTTTTTATAAAAGTTAATGATAAGTGTTATGAGAGGTATATAGATAAAGACTGCTAAATTCTCAGGAAAGAGAAAAATAAAAACAACCACATCAAAATTCACCCTTCATTTTCCCCAGAATATCAACTCTCTAGGAAGTGCACACACACACACACACACACACACACACACAGAATGAATCTACTTGCCCATTTAGCCTTAGATAAAGGCTAAAAGGTTTTAAGGAAGAGATGGCTTTGAAAGTCAAGAGAGCAGATTAAACAATTATTATTCTTATTATCATCTGGGCGAGATGATTGTAGGTGAGAACATAAACAGCTAAGGTAGAAACAACAAGAAGGGAGAGAAGTAGATCAATAAAAGCATTACAAAGTTAAAATTGGCAGACAGTTGCTGCCAATGGAATATGAAGGGCAAGGAGAAGCAAAGAGTTGAAGGATGTGCAAGCCAACTGGGAGGAAAGGGATTTGCAGAAGAATGCAAAGAGCAGCTGGATTAGGTCCATGGAGGGCATAGGACCTCAGATTCAAATGTATTGAGGTCACGCTGAAGGAGACATAAGCAAGTCACTAGCAATGTGGATTGGGAGGTTTATGAGAAGACCAACTAATAGACACAGATTTTTGAGACATCTACACAGAGATTCTGCTTGCGGTTATAAAGGTGGATGAGGCTGTCCAGGGAAAAATTATGGAGACAGAAAAGCAGATGACCAAGGACTGGTGCTTGAGAAGTGCGGAGATTTGGCAGGGCTATTTTTTATGTAGTTCAGGAAGACAGAGAGAGGAGAGTTGTTTCTCTTCTAGGCCCATAAATCCCTATCAGATAAACCATCCCATCCTCCATGCTGGGAAATTCACTGTTTATCCCAAGGAGGCCTTCCAGGCTTCACAGGTCCAGTGAACACCAGTTCCTTGGATAAAGGCAGCAGCCCCAGACTCTCTGACACCAAAGTGGCTGGAGAAGTGAAGGGTTTAGGAGGTTAGTGGATGGCGCACTGGCCCCCAGCCCGTGCACGCCCCCTGCAAATGCCAGGGACAGCTCTTGGTTAGCACTCCTCTTTCTAAGATACACCGATTTATATTATCAACAGTTGTGAGCTCTTTGATCCCCAGCCCAGTCTGACTGGTTTATTGTGGGGAATCCTTTGAAACCAATGAGCCTTGTCTATCCCTGTTGTCAGACTGTTTTGTCTCCAGTCTCCCACAGTGATCACTCTGGGGGGACTGGAGCACCTCACAATGTCTTCCTGTAACCTGTAGCTGACCTCACCTCAGTTTACCATTCCACCTGTTGAGAGGTCCCATTTCCTTACGCACCCAAGATATTATTATGCTAAACTACTAGCTAAAATCACTCAAAAATCTGTAATGATTTTGAAAGGAGGAGAAAGGTGGGTAAAAACACAGCAATATTTTTTTAAGATTCCATTACGGTAATAATAGATAAGCACCCAAAGAGGTTAATAGCCAGCACTGAGACCAGGGCTTTGTTTGTAGTAGATGGTCAAAGCTGAAATGAATGAAATTGTCACAGAAACGTCCTGCAGCACATTTTGAAGCTTATGGCAATATATGCAAATTAATTAATTCAAATATATACATTGAGCTTTAAATAAATGCCAAGAACTGTGACAGGCAATGAGGACAAAATAAGATAATGGTCAAAAGCTCTAGGAAAATAACTTACATGAATTTCTTACACAAATGTCACAATTTAAGAAGGAGAGGTGTTTAGGGCTGCACAAGCTGGAGAAATCTCATGATTTTCCTTGGGCCCAGAGAGGTAGGTTGGGGCCAGGCTATGAGGAACAACTGTATCTTATTCTACGGGATTTGTGGTATTTAAGAAGCAATAAAGAGCTGGTAATAGACTTCAAGCAGAAACGACAAGAAATAATTTTGTTTTAGCATTTATTGATTATATTTTTCTTCCATACTTCCATTTACAAGTGTCTAAAATAATGGCTGCTAAATTCTGGATATAATTTTTATAATGGTTCAGAGAAAAAAATGTTTTTTGTTGGAAAAATATTTATTGTACTAAAAATCAGTGAGTCGGAAAATGTGATTTGATTTGTAGAAATTTGTTTTCAGACATCTGTTCTGTTTTTATCAGGAGGAAAGAAGACCACAAACAGGATGGAGCCACGGACAGGATAGTTATAGCTCTCCTTCCCGTCACGGCAGTGTTACGGGCAATCTGTGTGCTGTCATACGGTTGTGTTCATTCGGGTTATAAAATGAAGAGAAACAGGTCATCTACATCGACATTACTGTATTATGAAGCCACATGAGGAAGTAAGGAAGAACAAGCAATAGTCTCCATAGTCATAAGCAACTCCGAAGGTTCCAGAAGGTCAACAAGGACACACAGCAGCCCCAGCTAGTATAGTAGGGTGAGCTCCTCAGTCGTGAAGGTATCTGTCGCTGCTCAGCGTGACTCGGTCACACATGTGGCTCAGTTTAACTTGGTCTTTGCTTCTCCTGAGGCAGTGACAGAGTGGTGAAGAACACAGGCCCTGGAGCACTGGCTGCTTCAGATCCAGGCCTTGCCTCTAAGACATTTGGGAAAAGACTTGATTGGGTCTTATCATCTCTGTGAAATACGGCACAGACCTATTCGACAGTGTTCTTCCAGCTGCCACTCTGTAGGCCACGGGACAAACCAGACAGCTCCTTCAGGTGGACGCGAGTCCTCGGCTGAGTTAGTCACATGACGGAAAGTATGGTACCCGATGTGTAAGTAACCACTCTTGTTGCCCTTCTCAGGAGGGGCAGGGCAGGGACTCAGAGAACCACGGCCAGCCATGTGCTCCTCACGAGGTGCATGCCAGACCCAGAGAGTTAACTAATAAAGAAACTGAGTCAACTAAGCAATATTATAATAATAACACAATAGAATATATATAGAATATATACAGAATTCTATATATATAGAATCATATAGAATATATTATAGAATCCTATGATTCTACTAATTATAAATTATTATATAATATAGGATTCTATAATGCTATATAATATAGTATTATATATTATTATATTACAATGAATTATATAATACATATGATATACATAATATATAAATATATTGTATATAAAAATAATAAAGGAACTTAGTTAACTAAGCAATATAAAATGAGGTTAAGTGTAAGTTCAGAAAGAAAGAGAACACTTGTTCAGCATTCCATAGTGGTCTGATTTCTGTTGAGACCATCACCAATACACTTCATAAATCACTATAAGAGAAAATCTACTGTTTCTACATAGACCCCAGTTATTAGTAACAATCTTATGTGTGGCATCACTGGCATACTTGTATTGTTTCCTTTCTTTCTTTATATACAAAATTTCCATTCTAACAAGCCACGTTAAGAAATGTCATGGGATTGGTTATATCTACCCAAGAGTAAAAATTCATTAAAATTTTTTTTTCATGAAAAATGTCAAACATCACTAGTAAGGAGATAATAATACAATAACCCCACATACCTGCCCAGCATCAGCATCTGCCAATATCTGACAGTCATGACTATGCCTTCTCTTCTTTTGCTTAGAGATGAAAGTGAAATTCTCATGTACAAAAAGACCATAAATGTTAAAAGGTCCCTGTTCAAAGACAGAGGGCTAGGCTTCTCTGGTGCACACATTTTCTTTACAGCACACTTTTCTTTCCATTTCCTCAGCTATTACCCCAATTCTGCTGGTGGCCATGGAGATGCCTCTTATGATGGCCTCAAATAGAATAATCTCTTTATTTTCCTCCCTGCCTCCAAACAACGAGATGGTAACTCAAGTCCACAGACCTCTAGGGATTCCATAGATCTGCTTCAGCCAGTCTGTGAAATCCTAGAAAATGAATGCAGATATTTTTACATTTGTTTATTATATCGGGGACTTCCAAAGCTTCTATCCGATTCTTACAGAGACCTATTACCTACAAAAGGTTAAGATTCTCTGCCATATCTTGAAAGTATGTATAGCAAACATATTTTTTCACTTCCATTCCCTAGCCAATTCTCCATATCAAAATCCTGCATCTGTCACCACCTCCAAGATGCCTTCCCTGACCATCTCACCCATAACTGATTTCCCTCATGTTTTCCTGAAGAATTTCAACCAGGTCACTTTCGTATTTATCACATTCTGTTGAGATCTCATTCACCTATTTATTAGCCACCTACCATGTGCCAGTCACTGTCCTATACTTATTTAGGTGTGCTGTGTCTCCTATTGCACTGTTAGAAGAAGGCAGGGGACATCACACATCCTGCGTCCAAGGACAGATGGTAGTTCTAGCTCCACTGAACGGAAAGAAAAAGAGCACTTGGCATTCAGCTCAAGAAGAACATGTAAAATCAGGCTCATGATTTTTTTTTCCTTTTATATGAAAAAAATGAGACGTTTATAGAATAAGGAAACAATCTGATTATCCCGGGGAAGGTGTTAACGATGCCCAAGCAAAGTTTCCCTCCGGTATCCCCATATGTTGTGGCACTAGACAACTATTCCAGAATCACAAACTATATATGCTGATGTCCACCCACCCTCTTAGCACTCTTAGCAGCACTTCAAATACACCGGTGTCTATGTGAGATGTATAGTTGGGTCTCCGCAAAAAACACGCCTGGAAGTACATCTCAACAGAAAGTTCCTCCCCATGGAGTCAGGAGCACCAACCTCACACACAAAGGGCAGCACAGCAGTTACTAAACATGCTAAATTTTCAGTATTGAGCACGTGCATTTTTTAAAGTACATAGCCCCTGATGATTACTGAATTGTTTAACAGAGGTTGAAGATTATCATGTTAAAGATCTAGCAGAAAGCATTGTTACAGAAGCAAGAGGGGTAGGGGGATCTGTGTCCAATTTTACATAGAACCTTCTAATCTAAGTTCTATCCCTCCTTCTGATAGATGCTACTTTGATGGGGCTAGTTTTGCAAAACTCTTAACGGATTAAGCATGCTCTTGCAGTGAAAAGACTGGAGTCTTAAGCAGTGGCGTCTTGAACTTAACCCCTTTGATCTTCAGTTATCCCATATACAACGGGCACACTTCCGCTGAAGTAGGTGGTTGCAGGGATCAAATGAGAAAAGACGCGCTAAAGCGTCACGTTGTTGTCACTCCAGGTACTGCGTTGCTGCACTCCGGGCGGGCCAGGTGTACTCGCCCCGGCGTCCTCTCCCACGGCGGGAGGGACAGACGAGAAGAGCGCGGGGAGAAGGCAAGGAGGTGCCCCTCATCCCCAGGCCGGGCGGGCGCGGCAGAGCCTCAATTCTCGGGCACGTTCGGGCGGGGCGTTCCCAGGAGACTGGGCAGCGAGGCCACACTCCCCAGGCTCCCTCCGCGCCCCTCCCAGGCTGTCCGCCCTCCCGGCCGGGAGGCGCAACGGGCCTCGGTCGCCGGCCTGCCCGAGCCCGAGCGCAGCCTCCGGAGAGGTGAGGGCGGGTCGGGGAGGCGGGGATGGCGATGGGGGCGGGGAACCGCGCTCCCGGGGTCCCGGGCGGTCACCCCCCTGCTGTCGCGGTGATCGCCCGAAGGCCCCCGAGTCCCGGGAGCGGCGCTTCCCGCGCGGGGCGCGCCCGGAGAAGGGCGGGCAAAGCCAGGACTCGGGCCGCGGCGGGAGGAGGAGCCTGCGGAGAGGCCACCCCCAAGCCCTGCCCGCCGAGCCGCGGCCCCGGTGGCCTCGCTGTAACTTCTGTTTGGAAGCCCCGACGCGCGCCCGGCGCGCACGCGCGCTCCCACGGGCACGCGCGCCCCTGGCGCCCGGCTCCTCCGCGAGCCCGCGCGCCTTCCGTCTGTTTTTTCCTGTTGCATTTTATCCTCGCACTCTAAAATAGGTCAGCGGGTGGAAGTTACACCTGGTGCAGCCCCCGGCTCTGATGCAAAAGCAGCTTTTCCTCCCCGGCCTCGGGAGAGCATTTCAACTATTCGGATCGGTAGAGCTTCCCGCCCCCATACCGTGCAGAAAGCGCCGGCGACAGTGGCGCTGACAATGGTCTGCAGAGGGGAGCGGCGATAAGGCTCTTTTGCATCCTAGTTCGGCCGGCTCTGCGCCTGCCCTCCCTCCGCGGACAGGGAGGAGGGGGCGCGACAGGTCGCCGCGCGCGCTCGGGCGCCCGCGTCCGGGGTCTGACCGCCTGGGTGAGTTCCTCCTCTTTCTCTTGTCATTCCAGCCGCCGAGCGTGACCTGTTTACCTTGAAAACTTAGACGTGATCAAAACGTACCACGGCATGCAGTAAGGGGTTGCGGAACGTGCTTCAGATGTTACACCGGATAAATCAGAACTCATAGCTGCAGGGGACATGCCAGTGTCTTAAAGGTGAAAATGAATTTTTATTTTCACGGAGCGCACGTGTATCTTTCCCTTTAGAAGCTATCACTTGGGAACTGATTTTTAACTAGCAGGAGGCGGTGAACTAAGATAACTTGAAGCAAGAAAGTTTGTCAGAATATTTTTTAGTGGATCTGAAAGAACGTATTGAAATATTCAAAGCTGACGACAAAAAAAGCAGTTTAAGAAGGAATATCAAAATGGGATGGTAGGATTTGTATAATGTTTGCTCTGTGTATGCCTTTTGGTATTACCTGGGTTCTTTGTGATAAATGTTCTAAGTATACAATGCTTATGTAGGAGGGTAAGGCTGTAAACATCTATGTGCAAAGCTTTATATTGGTTGGTGCATGAATTTAAATGTATATTGAACATTTCGTGTGGGTAAAGAGCTAGAATATATCTATATCGTTTTGAGGTTAAGGTTATTAGCAATATTACAGGTAATGATTGGCATTTAACCCCCTCCTTTCAGAGGCTAAAAGTACTGTGATTCATGTGACTGACTCATTAGCATATGGAATCTTTGACGTTACAAGCTAAAGGACGGTTAATTTGTTTTGAAGTTTGGTGAAGGGAGAATTGTAGGTTTTTCTGTCCTTGATGCCTGGCGGAAAATGCGGGTAAAAGACTCCCCAGTGTTGGAGAGGGACGCTTTAGAGCAGCTCAGAGGGGACAGTCATTTGAGAAGAATGAAGCTACTTCTTGATGGCCATTGATTGCACAAAACTTCTTTTAAAGGAGACCTTAAAGAGCTGGAAAGTATCTCCTCACTGAGGAAGCAGCTCCAGAGAACTTTGTTAATGCATTTGGTCAGATTTGAGAAGGGAGCTCTCTACAGACTCTTCCCTTAATTCAAATCCTATTTCTAGAAAGGTTCAATTACTGTAATGATGATCTTTGGAAATAATTTGTCCTATTGTGTGTGTGTCTTAATATAGCTAAAGCACCAAGGTAGTTCAAAGGGTTTCATAAAATTTTACTTACCTACCGGAGGGATGTGAGACTGAAAATGCTATGTCTGCATGGTTAATTCTGCCTTAAAATGGAGAGGCAGGAGGGCTTTCCCAATAAATCTTAAATCTCTGTTTATGTGGATTTTCTAAAGCCAGATTAAGAGGACTGTAAGGAAGGTATTAATGCTCATAGTATTGCTGATAGGTGGATATGTGAATACTTACGTGCATTTCACTTGTAAACAATTCATATGCACCTTTAGAAAACTGGTGTCCAAAATTTGAAACACGTTATGATGAGGGCTCTATCATTGCTTTGAAGAAGGCACAAAGAACTAGACAAGCTTGGCAATATATGGGATCCTAATGTTGAGAAAAAAAATGCAACCAAATCCTTGTGTTTACTGCACGTTGATGTTCTGATATGTATTTTAAATAGCAATTGAGTCAAGCTCTCCTTGTCATTTAGCCCTTAGTATAATGCATTGTTGAGATTAGGCTGTCAGCACTTGTCTGTGCAATCTTAATGTTTTTACTGGTAGATAACGTAGGAAGTGTTCTGAGAAGAACGGCATGAAAGTATTAAGATACTAGGGATTTACTTAAGGACAGACTGAAGGAACTAAATATCAAGCCTGATCCTGGCATAGTTTAATCCCTGGTGGGACTGAAAGTAGAGTGGTGCTAAATGGCCAGTTGATGTTCTTCAACTTTGTGATTCTCTTCTCTTGATGTCCTAAGAGAGAACACAGCATAGATCTCTAGCTAAGGGGTATCCAAAAGGAGTTGACATCATTCACTTTGGGGACTTACTTCCCATCGAGAGAAACTTATAACCACCCAAGAGAAGGAATTTAGAGTTTGAACTCCATCACCAGAGTGAATCCCAGCTTTTGAGCCATTTCCTTGTCTGTGAAGTGGGGGTTGTGATACTTCCTAAGGTGGTGATGAGGAGCCAATGGAATAATTGGTGCCAAATGGCGGCGCGTTGTTGGCACATTGCGAGCAGTCTTACAAGAAGGAGAAGCTTGTTGACTTAAATATCATCTCCTGGGGGCTGCAGGGGGGTTACTGCATAATTGAGGGTAGAATGGAATATTTGGGTAAATGGGTCAATCCCCTGTCCTGGTATACTTAGTATACTCTTAGAGTATACACTAGACTCAGTAATCAGTGTCTTTTGGGAGCTCACACTGTCACACTTGCATCTCCTCTTCCTTAGAGAGGCCTTCGGCTTACCAAGGTTAAAGAAGTTACCTGTGGCTGTTTTTGGAGATAATGATGAGATAGTGGGGGAGGGAGGAGATGACCAATTGAAATTCTAAAATCGAATTTAAACATTTAATTAACTAGTTTCTGTTAATGCCATTAGAAGTATGGCCCTCATAAAATGATAATAATTCCTAGTTTTCCTATGGACAGTTAGAAACGTAGAGAGCATACATCATCATTTAGAAATGGAGTATTTGGACTTCGGGGATGAAGCAGCGCTAACATTCATTCAGGTTTTCAATTGTTCGGCATTTCCAGGCCCCTAAGGCACCACGCCATGCCTTCAGGATGCAATAGCCAGAAAAACAGACCTGATGCCTCCTGGAAGGCAGGTCTGTGGGGAGTACATAGGTGAACCTGTAAATTATAGCTGTGTTAAGTGCTAATCAGGAAAAATGTCAAGGGCAGAAATAGGGGCTTTGACTTGTGGAGGGAGGGAGGTCAGGAATGCATGCTTAAGGAAGTGATGTTGGGATTGTGAAGGAAGGGCCTTGGGGAAGAAAGAGCATTTAATGCCGAATGAACAGCACCTGCAAAGGCTCTACAGGCGTGTGCACTGTCGGGGAGGACTGTGGGAAGAACAGGTGTCTGAAGAAAGGGGAGATGTGTGAATGAGGCTAGAACAGTAGACCTGGGCTGTGAGACACATTTTCTTTTCTCTTATGTTAAGGATTACCGTCTCAGTAGAACTCTTAATTGTTTGTGTAAACATCTTACCTTCAGACTACTCTTGAATTATAAAAAGGATAGTTATATCTTTTTTAGCTAATCAAAACCTAAACCAATATTTACCATAATTGACTAGATTGTCAGCTCTTTGCATTATTAATTGTCTGACTTTAAAACATTTGGATTAATTTTTTTTAATTGAAAAGATTTTTGTCTAAAATGCATATTTTGTGTATTTCCAGATAGCTGGAAAAAATATGTATTTTAATTATATAATTATATAAAGTATATAATATATATTTGTATAATGTAAATAAAATGTGCATTTTAAACGAAAATATGTATATTTATCCCGTTTGAATCCATGTATCTATTCAAGAGCGGTAGGGACTGATTCACTTGTATTTCTCCTGTGGGAAGGCTCCCCGAGTCTAGATTTGAGAAAACAGACTCTGCGAAGCTGTGACGTAGGCCTGACGTAGGGCAGCGGCAGCAAGCAGCGTTCACCCTTGGTGGATTGCTTTCCCCCACCGTCCGGGCAAGGTCATGTGAGAATTTGGCGTATGATTCTCCTCACCATATGAGTGGTTTTCTTTTCTTTGTTTTTCCCTGTTCCCGTCTCTCTGCTCCTCTCTTTCCTTCCTCTCTCCCATCTTTGTCATTTTTTCTTTAATGTTTTTTCTCTCTCTCTCCAGAGGTCCCCATGATTATTTCTCAGCCTTTGTAATTATGCTTTGGCCTCAACCTCGGGCCCTAAAGTGTGATGGCCCTGATTTGGGTAGTTCTGGATGATAAGGCCTGTGAGCTTCCTGTTCCTTAATGCATAAATGTACATGTCAGATGGGCACAATTCCCTTTTGGTGGTTCTCCCCAGGCATTACCTGTTGTCTTGTGCATTGAACGCCCTCATCTCTCCTCTTTTTTTTAATGTCAGGTTGCAGATAACAGAAACTATCCTAGCCACTTTAAGCAGGAAGGGGTTTAACATGGGAATTAGGTGCTCACGAGAAGGTTGCAAGGGAAGGTTGCAACATAAAGGAGAGGAGCGGATTCAGGTTGAGCTTGAGGGATGACTCCCAGACAGCACAGCTGAACCAGCCCCAGGGGTGGTGCCATCACTGCCACAGCCTGGAGGCTGGGAATCAGAAGCACCCACCGGAGCTGCTGACATCCAGAGCACACAGTTTGAGCTGTGTTCCAGTGATCAGAGAAGCTGCTACAAAATGCCACTCCTCCCAGGAAGCTAGGACTGAACATGGCTACCAAAACCAAAAACAAGCTCACACATATATCTTCCTGGGATACCCTAGCTGCAAGGGACTCTGGGAAATGTAGTTTATAGCTTTCCAGCCTCAGAGATAGAGGAATGCATAGTTGAAGGAGATTGGAATGAACGCTGAGTGACACTCCATCATGTCTAACACTTATCTAAAACATATTTCATCACAGGCTTGACTAGAATATTTTGTTTAAAGCAGGTAGATGATATATTGTAAGAATCAAAAAAAAGATCTAGTTGCTAACCAATTTCCATTTCAGACAGATGGATATGATAGTCATTACAGTTGAAATTGCTGGAAAAAGCATCAAGCAAATAAATAACTAAAAATTACCAAGCACGTGCATCTGCACGTGGTTCTGTTTGAATGTGAAATAATATTCCTTTGTTTCGGTTTGGTAATCAAAGTAAAATATCAGGAGAATGATTTTTAAAAAGGTCTTCCCCACCCAAGTCCCAGATAGCCCAGAGGTTTAGTGGATAGCAATACAGAGAAAGAATGTAGTGTCTGATCAGAGAAATAATAGCTCTTGGCAGCTGTTTCTTTCATTAGATGAATTATCTGTATATCTGTGTTTCTACTGAATCTTTTTTGCTCTGTAACTTTAATGGTGCTTTTTTAAGGATTACAAAGATAGAAATGACCTATTAATTGGTGATTAAAATAAGAATATGCTTGAAATCACTCTAATCACTTATTTCTTACCCTGGTGCTTGTCACATTCCTTTTTTGCAAACTATTAAAGTAGATATGATTGGATTTGTACTATTGCTAAGTAATAAATTATCATTTATTTGCACTCAGAAATTACATTAGCACCTCTAGGAATTAGTCTTGATTATTGAATGAAATCATTTTATATTTGCCTCTGATATTTGGAGCTAGAAAATGAGAGAAGAATAGCCGAGACAAATGGAGTTACTTAGTGAATTTATCTGTCTATTACATATATATTTTTTAATTGATTTTTATGTCTCAAAGACGACTCCATTCAGATATCTTCTCTGGGAGGTGATGAAAGCATTTAAGTGCAGAATTACAAATGTTGCCTGGGGTATGCCACTCTATAATATGAGTATGTTCTTTTGAGTCCAGTGGAGACAGCAAGAGTTTAGCCACACCACCCCAAGCCACCAGAAATAAACACTCAAAATAAAAACAGTGTTCTTGCTCTGTAAATGCAACTTTAAAACAAATCCACTGTCTTCCATACTGAGCCCCCACTTACATCCCACTCAGAGTGTATTCTCAGGAGGAAACTGTTTGAATCAAAGATTATATTATTATTTGATTAATTGTAAGGGAAAGTAGGTAGTCTTCATCTTTCTATGTTATAGTAACACATTAATGACCTCTCTAATTCAGGCTTCTCCCTCCCCGCAGTTTTTGTCTTTCATTCATATTCGAGTAAACATTCAAGAGAAAAACCAGGATTTTCCTCCCTCTGGGTGATAAGGGTGATGAGTTCTTGTCTTCAGCTATATGGAGCTCACTTGAAGATTAAGTTGTAGGACACAACTCCTTTTATGGATTGAAAATCAAAATGATCTGATTTTCCAAATGTATTATAAATTAGAAGAACGTCCAAATCTGAAATCTGGTTAGATCGTTGGTGGGCTAAATTGAAGGAAGGAGATAGGTAGAGAGAGCATGGGTTTTTTTGTATATTTTTTAAAGCAAAATGGAGGAAAACCAAGCAAGACTAGTATTTGAACATCATTGAATGATTCGTTTATTCACTGACTCAAGAGGTGGATATCAAGAACCTCTTTTGTACCGAGATTGGTGGTAGGTGCTAAAGATATATATGGCTCTGCCCTTGAGAGGCTTATGGTCTGGGGGAGACAGCAATAAAAGTTTATGGTAATTTGGGATTCTTAACCTGAGTATAGAGAACAGTGGCCTTCCCAAAGAGAAAGTGGTGTATTCTCTCTTGGTGAGATGGAAGGTGGAGTTAACTGAAACTTAAACATATTTCTGACTTCAAAGACTATCAGTGTTTGAAACGACAAAAGGCAGCCAAAAGAGGCAAATAAACGGCAACTGTCTAGGACCATGTCTTTTATCTGCTCCCTTTAACCCACGTCAGTTGAAGTAAGTGAGCTTGTCCAAAGTTAGAGGTTTTTAAGTGTTGAAAGAAATAATGAGTTTGTAAGAAAAGAGGACTGCCTTTGATACTTTAGCCAATGCTCAGAGAGTAATCAGTAATCTTTAAAAAATGTTAAAGGAAAGGGACCAGTTCTATCAGGACTTCAGTCCCATGACCACAAGAAATTGAATTCAAGTCCAAGAATGGTCTTGGAATCAGATTTTGTTGTTTTAACTTTTTTGTGTGTGTGTGTGAGGAAGACTAGCCCTGAGCTAACATCGTGCCCATCTTCCTCTACTTTATATGGGCCGCTGCCATAGCATGGCTTGACAAGCAGTGTGTCTGTCTGCACCCGGGATCCAAACCTGCGAACCCCAAGCAGAGTGCACACACTCAACCGCTACACCACCGGGCCGGCCCCTTGGAAGCAGATTTTCCCCCAGAGCTTCTGGATGAGAGCTCAGCCTGGCCAGTATCTTGGTTTCAGCCTTGTCATATCCTGAGCCATATCCATGGCTGAGAAAACTCAGCCATGTTGTAATAAACTGCTGACCTACAGAATTGTGAGCTAATAAGTGGGTGTTAAGTTAAAAAAAAAAAGAGCTCATAATATTCTACAGGACAGCGAGTTTATAATTGGAGTGATTTGAGAAAAATGCAGACACATTCTGAATGTTAAGACATTTGCAAATCAAGATTGCAATGTGATGATTTATGCAATTATGAAATAGATCTAGGGTGACCATGTGACTTATTGTTCCATCTAGGACACTTTTGAGAGTGAGGAACGCACTATTAATGATTGCCCTGAGAAAAGAAGCACTTATGGGGACTGCCCCAGCACACCAGGATTTACGGTCACCCAAGATTAAGATGCTAGTTGTGTAGCATTATTGCATAAACTGCAATATTGATTTTTTTTAAATTGTGGTAAAGTATACATAATGTAAAACTTACTATTTTAACCATTTTTAAGTGTATAGTTTAGTGGCATTTAAGTGTACAGTTTCACATTGTTGTGGAACCATCTTCATCATTCATCTCCAGAACTTTTATCATCTGGCAAAGCTAAAACTGTACCTATTAAACAGTAACTCCCCTTCACCTCTCCCCCTAGCTCCAGGCAACCACCATTCTACTTCCTGTCTCTGTGAATTTGACTTCTCTAGGTACCTTTTATTAGTAGAATTTAGTATGTTGTGATTGGCTTATTTCTCTTAGCATAATGTTCTCCAGGTTCATCCATCTTGCAGCATGTGTCAGTTTCCTTTCTTTTTAAGGATGAATATTATTCCACTGTATGTATATACCACATTTTGTTTATCCATTCATTCATAGGTAGACACTTAAGTTGCTTCCACCTTTGGCTGTTGTGAGTAATGCTGCTATGAGCATGGGTGTGCAAATATCTCTGTGAGCCCTTGCTTTCAATTCTTTTGAGTATATACCCGCAATGTTGAGTTGTTAAATGAAGAAATTAAAAATGGAAGGAAAAAAGACCATTCTTTTCCTCTACAGGATCTTTCTGGTCATACTTGTTTAGCACAGTACTCTGTCAGACTGGAGTCCAGCTATGCCCCTGCAGAATTCATCAGCAAGAGCATTTGTTGCATGGGGGCCACCCGGTGGCGCAGCGGTTTAGTCCGCGCTTGGCAGCCCGGGGTTCGCAAGTTCAGATCCCGGGCGCCCACTGACGCACTGCCTGTCAGCCATGCCGTGGCGGCGTCCCATATAAAGTGGAGGAAGATGGGCACGGATGTTAGCCCAGGGCCAGTCTTCCTCAGCAAAAAGGGGAGGATTGGCAACAGATGTTAGCTCAGGGCTGGTCTTCCCCACAAACAAAACAAAACAAAACAAAAAAAGAGCATTTGTTGCAGATAATCTAAAGAAAGTGCCTGCTGGAAAAAACACCCAGGATCTCAAATTCCATCACCACACAAGAAAGGAAGCTAGTTTTTCTGTCACAAGGACCATGATGCATTGACCACAGATGTTTCTAAGTGAAAAGAGCTGACATCTGGAACGTCAGAATCAGAGTCAAGTGAATGGCCTCCAGCAGCACAAAGAAGCAGGAGATCCATAGAGTGGGACTGAACAACAGAATGCTCCAGGTGACCAAGAACATCTTTGTAACACAGGGGACCATGAACTTCCTGGAAACAGGCAACAGAACCAACAACCATCTGTTGGTTTGGAAGCTGAGATGAAAGGAGATGGGCTACAGCAGAATGTGGTCCTTCTGGGTACAGGGAAAAATGTTCTTCCTTTGGCTGTGGAAGCAGATATCAGAATATCAATGTCAAGAACATTGGTGCATCTGATCTCAGCTTGGGTAATCCCATTATGGAAATAGAAGCATCAAAATGTAACTCTTCATCTGAAATTTTAAGTAATTTTATTTCCACTGGGGATTGATAGTCCTGGAAAATAATATTGACATGTCTGGAACAAATGAAGAATTGCCACATTTATGGATGGGAATTGCTCCCTCTCCTTAAGTTTCTGTGGCAGATGTCAGCCCTCTGTGGAGTCAACAGAAGAAACTTACTCATCCAAAACAGCAGCCTTGAAGGAACTTGATAAGCTTTTGGTCATTAGAGCTTCAGAAAATACACCTGCAGAAGTTACCTGCCAATCAGCAATGGTAGCTGAGAGCAGAACAAGTATTAAGGAGCTTTAAGAAAAAATGGACCCAAAGTGAATATCTTATGGCTGCCCAGAACAAACAGTGTCCACAAGTCGGCTGTCATCAGACTGCACCTATATTGATGAGGACTGAAAACTTAGCAGGCAGATCCATATGAAAACGTGCACATGGATGTTTATAGCAGCTTTATTCATAATTACCAAAAATTGGAAATAACCAAGATGTCCTTCAGTAGGTGAATGGATAGACAAACTGTGGTATGCTGATGCTATTCCCTGTGAACCCTTACATCCTGCAGTCACCTCCTTTCATGCCTTCCTCAGCATCATGAATCCTTCACTTGAGCAGCACGTTAGCTATTTGAAGCTTCTTGCTTGCTGGATGACCAGTGACTTCATTCTGGTCCATATGCTAATGTTCAGTCCCAGAGGTGCCAGCAAAAATGACCACTCTGTGGAATTCAACCATAATTTTTCCCAGGGGTGATGTTGTAAAACCTAGTGATGGAAGCATGTGGCAGGAAAACCTGAGAGACTTCTGAGGTGCAGTGGTGTTGTATAGCAGCCATGTTGCAGTGGGTTGAGAGAAGATGAAGGATGAGGAAATAGGCAAGACTTATGGACCCCTCTTGGGAAGGAAAGAAGAAAGAGGAGTGTAAAGCTTGAGGGCAGAAGCAGGGACTGGGAATGGCTTGTATTTGTGTGTGGTTTTCTGTTTCTTTTTAAGGTGAGGGAACTCTGTATCTATGCTGGCTGAGGAGAGGAGGCCACTGGGAGAGAGAGTAAAGATGGAAAGACAGAGGATAGGCTAATGCCCCAGGAAAGATGAGATCAACAAAGGACAGGTGCTAGCCTTTGAAGGGCGTTGATTATTTTTAAACAAAAGGGATGTGCAAGATTTTGGCATAGAAGGAAGGAAATTGAGGAAATTTACATTTTCTTACTGAAGTAGGAGCAGAGATAGCCCGATAAGGCACTATTTTGTCAATATCTCAGGCTTTCTGGGGAAATTGAGCTCAGTTCCCACTGTAAACAATAAAAGTTTAAGCTTTGGTTTTATATCTATTTGCCCATTTTTGACTCTAGTTTTCTCATGCATGAGCTGTGCAACCTCTCATTTTCTAACAATTTAGGAGGCCATAAAACAAAGATCTGATGATGGAAGTAGACTGTTGGCTTTTCTAAGGAAAAAGCTACTTTAAATAACTCAAGTCATTACTGTCATATTTATTGTTTTTGTTATTTGAATATATTTTTCAAAAATATTATAATTCATCTTTTTTTTAACATTTCACATTTCAACATCATTGGAATTGGGATGCATCTTACAGTTAATGGCATATCATTGACCTTCTCAGTAAAATAATTGTGCATATTTCAAAATAGATGGTGTCTTATTCAGCATGGGCTGCCATAACAAAATACCACAGACTGGTGGCTTAAACAATAGAAATTTATTTTCTCACAGTTTTGGAAGCTAGAAGTCCCAGATCAAGGTGCCAGCTAATCTGGTTTCCAGTGAGGGCCCTTCCTGGCTTGCAGATGGCCATCTTCTCTCTGGGTCCTTACATGACCTTTCCTCTGTGTTCGAAGAGGGAAAGCTCTCTAGTGTCTCCTCTTATAAGGACATTAATCCTATCTGATCAGGGCCTCACCCTTATAACTTCATTTAACCTTAATTACCTCATTATATTACCTACAAATACAGCTGTACTGGGGCTTAGGGCTTCAACATATGACTTTTAGGGGGACACAACCATTCAGTCCATGAAGACGGCATCCTAGATTCCATTAAGTATTGTATGGCCATTACCAAGAAATATTTACATCTTGCCTTAGGAACTTCAGGTTGAATCTTTTGTCTTATTTATTTTTTAATTTTTAATTTAGAATCAGAACTCTGTATTCTATTTAATTTTTTTAAAATAGATTATGATGAAACCTTTTGAAGGTTAAAAAGTAGTACTTATAGTTTTAAAATAGAAATAATAGGCTGTGTTTCCTTATAGGCTTATCTCTGAAGAAACAAACACTGTCATAAAAAGGAATATGAAAACTGAAAAAATTACACTTTCCAAAACAGTCTGGTTTATTCTGGGCACAGACTTAATAACTCCTGCTGCTAGGAGAAGTACGAGTTACTGCCCCGGGAAAGCTTAAAATGGCAAACATATTCTCGTAAAATACAATGTGAGCTGCCTGCACATTAGACCATTCTTTCAACTGGCGTATTTTGTACTTCTGTGTACCTTTCATGATTGTGGCACTTAGAATTGAAAGCCTCTGTGAGTAATGTAAACATTCAAACCCTATTGCCGCACTGATTTTCATAGGTATGAAGCAGGTGTGGGTTTCTGCAGACAACAGAGGGAACTATAAGATCTGAGCTACCTGGAGCTCAGTATAAATGAAACCAAATTAGCACTGAAGGGAACACACAGCAAGGAGATGGTGCCAGGGAGCTGTGTTTAAACAGCAACATCAGAGGGCCAGTACCCAAGGACTTAGCAGGAGGTCACAGGGGCAGCCAGCCTTTTCCAGCATCCAGATCACAACTCAGAACCAACAAGGCTGACGAGCTGTCAAGACAGTTGTCACCAAACTGGTTTATGCAAAGCTGACTCCTCTGATGATCTGAACCTCTTTTTCTTCCTATTTTAGGTAGGATTCCAACAGATTTAGTTGTCTGATTTCTTTTAAGCCCAAAGTCAACTAAAAGCAGCAAATTAGAAAGTAGAAGAGCTTCCTGGAGACAGAGTGGGAAGTGTCAGCAGCAGGGTAGGGCAGAGAAATGGCTAAAAAGTACTCAAAATCTGGTGCTGCTAGTGTAGATGCAGACACTGTTAAGCCCTGGAGAGCATCGCTGCTCTGTAATACTTTGTCATAATTGGCCCCTATGCTATCGCTAAAAAATGTGTTATTTATAGGCTATTTAGAAATACATAAAAAGTGTGTGGTAGGGCCGGCCCGGTGGCGCAGCGGTTTAGTCCGCGCTTGGCAGGCCAGGGTTCGCTGGTTCGGATCCCGGGCGCCCGCCGACGCACTGCTCATCAGCCATGCCGTGGCGGTGTCCCATATAAAGTGGAGGAAGATGGGCACGATGTTAGCCCAGGGCCAGTCTTCCTCAGCAAAAAGGGGAGGATTGGCAACGGATGTTAGCTCAGGGCTGGTCTTCCTCACCAAAAAAAAAAATAAATAAGTAAATTTAAAAAAAAAAAAAAGTGTGGTATATGTTAGAAAGATTTCCATAAAAGGGATTAATATAAGTAATTCCTTGGTACTGAGAAGGATGGACCTCAGCTATTTCTAATGTTAAATTATGTGACACAGGTTTTTATTGAGATGGGTCTACATTTTGAGTTCAGTAGTTATTTATTTAGCATAGGAGTTCTCAGACTAATAGAGAAGAGGGACGGCACACATGGATACCGTCCACCATCCCAGAGTGGGAACGAGATGTGGGTGGGGCTCAGAACGCTCTCTGGTTGCTAGGGATGCAATCAGGGGATTATCCCCTTGGAGATGGGCTGAGCCTGTTTGTTCTAGAGTTGGGCACAGTGGAGAGGTGCATGGCGGAGGGCTAATGACCTCACTTCCCCAGATCAGAGGAGCAAAAACTAGAGGTTCCAATACTTTTATCTTGTTTACATTTTACAGTGTAAAATGTCCATTTTTCAATTTTTATGAGAGTATAATCCAAAAGCATTTTAGGATCAAGTGTTGTTCATCATCAGTACAAACACCAACGGTCAATATTCCAGAGGTATGGGAAGGATAGGTAATAAAATTCTAGGTAGTGTGAAAATAAGCTTTTTTACAGTACACAAAAGATTGGGTTGAGAAGCAGAAATGTTCTGTGGGTTTCATGTTCAAACACTGCTTGACTGCAGGGTCCTAGGTAAATCATTTCCTGTATTTGTTTTCTCTCTGAAATGATCATCTAAACATACATACAGTGCCCTGAAATCTTGGATTAGTTAAATTAAATGCTAGTGTGTAGGGCAAAAACATAAGTGAAAAATCATCCAAGGTTTTAGGACAAATGTGAACCATAATGGGACTAGACAGTGGCGGAGTTAAGACTCAATCTCAGGCCCTTAGAGCTTCAAGGTCATGTTCTTGACTCCTGCTCCACTGTCCCACTTCCACACGAACACTGAACCTCATTAGACCACAGTGAAGTCACAGGGATGATGACAGTGATGATTTGCTCACCTCAGAGGTTTTTCTTGTGATAGAGTTGACATTAAAATGACCTTTTCCTGTTAGCATTTGACCAACTCAGGCCCTCTCCATTTTGATTATTTTAACTTTTCTCCACTAATGCACTATACCTAAGTGTACCCTTTCTAATTAAAGTGGCTCTTTAACATTGTAGTTTCTAGGGAAGGCAAAGCCTCCTGATTTTTCCATTTTTCTGGTTAAGTCAGTATGGAAGCTGTCACTCCCATAGAATTACAATCATTACTCCACTTAGAATGCCAGAGTGTTAAATATGTTTTCAGAGCATTGTCTTTATACCATATAGTGATTGTCAATACAAAAGCAGTAACTGGGACTAAGCTATTAACAAATTTTAAATTTGTTTCAGAGCATTGTTATAAATTTAATTTTGCCAGTGCCACTGCACGGGCTGAAGGACATTGTAATACAGCTTCTAAATAAAGACAACATAAACCAATTTCTATTTTCAATGAGATGCTACCTGGATCACAAGAGACATACATACTAAGGGAATATAGAAGTCTGCAGAAATATGTCACTTTCCTGGGATGGGGCCTGTCTGATGAGGATGAGGTCAGGAAGGGGAACAAAGTGGGCAGACCTTCCTGATTTCTGTTCCTTTAATCTGGAAAGGCCCAGGCTTGCTCTTTGGAATTGTTGTAAAAGAAGAATTTTCCTTTCATAAACAAACATTGATCCTTTAGCAATTTCTGATTTATTTGTCATAAAGAGCTACCATAACTTCGAATTAATTACCAAAATCTCTTCATGTTCTCTAATCTGCGGTCTGAATTTTCGCAGAATGTAATCAGGTTAAGAGGAATCTTAGGGATGTTTCAAGGTGCAAGCTGATGCCCACGTTGACTCGATGTTCAGCTGCCCCCTCTGGGAAGGACCCATCCTCAGGATGCTAAGTACAGGCAGCCGAGAAGGCTCTACCCCAGGCACTCACGGGGGGCACCAGCAGTGCACCTCCACCTCTCCCAGTAGATATTTTCCAATTTAACAATGTCGGTTAATTACTAGAAGAGCTGAGGCGTGATGGATCACAACATGCTATTTATTAACTGCACTGGCCTGGCCTGACCAGCGTCACAGAGAGAAGCAACAGATCTGCAGTACTTCAGAAGTGTCACAGAGGCATGCTCCTACTTTACAGACTTACGTCAAACCACGGTCCCTCCCTCTCTTCATTACACCCAGACTTCCATCCTGGGCGCTGAGACAGTGCTGCCTCCTTTTGTGCTCACACAGGCCTGTAAGTCCACCTTCTTGTTTTGTGTTATTTATACATAAATAAATACACACACAAATATATATGTATATATAAAGAATTATTTGAGATCCTAGGCTCCCTCATTGATACTGAGCACCCGTTCCCTTTAGCCCTGTCCTGTTGGTAACTCCAATACTACTTGGTTTTCTTCCAGGTAAGAAAACTATATTTTCGAGCCAGCCCTGATGGCCTAGTGGTTCAAGTTCAGTGCGCTCTGCTCTGGTGGCCTGGGTTCCATTCCCAGACTCAGAAGCACACCACTTGTCTGTCAGTAGCCATGCTGTGGCTGTGGCTCACATAGAAGAACTAGAAGGACTTTCAGCTAGAATATACAACTAGGTACTGGGGAGTGGAGGAAAAATGAAGCAAAACAAAACTATATTTTCTTACCTATATACATACATATATATGTATATAGAGGTTATAATACTTTTATTATCTTGTTTATATACATATATATACATATGTATATATATATAAACTATATTTTACTTCTGTGAACAAAATTGTATGAAAACAACAAATTTTCTCTATTAACTTTTGCAGACATCTGTTATTAAACAGACCAGTCTGTTCTTTCACTGTCCTTGAACTTTTGGTTCTGAGATCTGTTTTTTATGCAAGCCTGTTCTTCCTCTGTTCTTGTTCCTTATTTCAAGAGCAGCATCTGACCGACTTTTATACTGTGCTGTGTTCTCCATCACACATAACAGTAAGGAGAGGATGTCTATGGCAGTTGCATTCCACTTGGTAGTTGCCATTATTCCAGTTTACTCTCCGGGCTCTGCCTCGGGTACAGGGCTCCTTCCCAGGAGCGCGTTCAGATCTCGTGATGATGCCTCTTGGGCTGTCTTACACCTTCAGATGTCTGTCTTCAACTCTTCAGAGAAGAGTTGGCTGCCCTGACCTGGTCTTTTTTTGAGCTTTGCAATGTACTTCAATGTGGTTGATGTTTAATGCAGTTGTCACTATTAATACTATTCCACAGATTAGGGTCTTAAAATCATCCAGCCAAGTTTTAAAAGTATTAGCTACAGAAAATTATAATTTCAATTGGAACTGGAAATAGGACTTAGCACCAAAGCTTTTTATTAGACTGCTTACCGTCAGTCACTTCACACTTTTCTAGGCTCAGTCTGTGCAGAATAATGTGTTTGGGGACTGTGATAGGAAGAAATTCAAGTGTGGCATAGGCTATCAATGCTTGAAAGTTATGTTGTGCTTTTGGGATGTTAAAGTTCATTTCTATATGAGAATCAGTCTTAAAAGAGGAAGGGTACTTTCTTTATACCTAAGAGTAAGTAACAGACACCCAGAGAAGCTAAGAGACTTGCCCAATATTACACTGCCAGTGACAGACCTGGGCCTAGGTGTTCTCCCAGTACAGTATTTTTTCCATCACACCAAAATGCTTAGTTCTACTTTTTTTTCTTGGTGAGGAACATTGGTCCTGAGCTAACATCTGTTACCAATCCTCTATTTTGTATGTGGGATGCCGCCACAGCATAGCTTGATGAGTGGTGCATATCCGCACCGGGATCTGAACCCTGGGTCCCTGAAGCAGAGCGTGCGAACTTAACCACTACGCCACTGGGCCGGCTCCTTCTGAGTTCTACTTTTGATGTTTTATTTGTGAGACTTAATGTATGGTGTTTCAATTTTCAAATTACGTATTTCATTGACTGAATGAAAATAAAAGAAAAACACACTCTTGTGTGTCTTCTCTACTCTCAGTACTCCACTACCTCACTGCTTCACTCTGGTCACCAGATGTGTGGAGGTTTTCCACACATCAGGCAATTCTGTGGCACCAGCTGGGTGTCCCACAATTTAACTCAATTCTGACACTATCTACCTGGAGATAGCCTCAGATCCCACAGGTTAAGGGTTCAGTCCCACAAGACTGTCCCCCGCCCCCTACTTCAGATACCCATTGCAAGTTCAGGTTGTCACCTGTGCTTCTGACTGACTGACTATAAATCGGGGGTTCCCACAGCCCCCTCCTCAGAATAGATTAATTTGCTAGAGCAACTCACGAACTCAGGAAAACATTTTACCTACTGGTTTAGTTTTAAAAGATATAACTCAGGAACAGCCAGATGGAAGAGACGCGTAGGGCAAGGTCTGGGCCTGGCCAAGGCCCCAAGCTTCTGTCTCCTTGGAGTTTGAGGTGTGCCACCCTCCTGACACATGGATGCATGCTTGTGCACCAACATGGATGCTCTCCAAACCCTGTCCTTTTGGGTGTTTATGGAGGCACGAGTGATTAAATCATTGGCCTTTGGTGTTTGAACTTAACCGCCAACTCCTCTTCCCTCTCTGGAGCTCTGGGGGATGGGCCTGGAGCTCCAACCCTCTAATCACGTGGTTGGTTCCCCTGGCAATGAGCCCCATCCTTAGGGGCTTTCCAAAGGTCACCTCATTAACATAAACTCAGGTGTGGTTGAAAGGGGCTTGTTATTTATTAATAACAGAAGACACACATTTTACCTTTATGCTCTGGAGCTATTTCAGGAACTGTGGAAAAAACTAAATATTATAGCAAAAGAAGCCCCTATGGCTCTTTTCCACTTTTTTTAGGAAGATTGGCCCTGAGCTAACACCTGTTGCCAATCTTCCTCCTTTTTTTGCTTTTTTCTCCCCAAAGCCCCCATAGATAGTTGTATGTCCTAGTTGTGCATCCTTCTAGTTGCTCCATGTGGGATGCTGCCTCAGCATGGCTTGAGAGCAGTGAGTAGCTCCGCGCCCAGGATCTGAACCGGTGAACCCCGGGCCGCCAAAGTGGAGCGCGCGAAATTAACCGCTCTGCCACCAGGCCGGCCCTGCTATGGCTCTTATATAAGAAATTACAAGGGTTTTAGGAGCTATGTGCCAGGAACAGTGGACAAAGACCAAAGATATATTTCTTATTATAAATCACAGTATCACACTGAATGACTATCTCATGGATAACATGCCCTAATGTACAAGAAAAATATGGAGAAAGCCCCACTGACAAAAATTATTAAATAAGAAAATGGGGGGGAAAGCAGAAAATGGATATTGCTAACAATTTCAGAAAGAGAGTTTTGCATAGTTCAGCTACTTATTTTCCCCCTGGATATATCTGCATGTGGTTTTAACTTTTATATATTATAAGCATATTTTCATGACCAAAATTATTTTGTTTTGTGTTTGATGTTTAAGTTAAATATTTCCTATTCATTTAGCCAACGAAGATGATCAGGCACCTGCTGTGTGCCAGGCAGTGCTCAAAGTGCTTGGCATATACATCAGTGAGCCAAAAACACCTGATTTCAGGTGTTTGCAAGCTGGTTGGGGAAGACGGACAACAAATAACTATAGCAGGATGTTGAAATAGAATTCTTTCTTGTTTTCATTTTCTGCACAGTAGTGCAAAAAGACAGGAGTGTTAGCATCCGGTCAGGAAAATGGAAACCACACTAGTTATGTTGACAGAGAGAATTTAATATAAGGAGTTGGTTAAACAGATATTAGAGGGCTGAAAATGCAAAGAGGGGTCAAATGAGGTAGGACAGCTGGGCAACTGCAGGAAGCAGCTGCCACCCTGTGCTGGGGGAACAGAGAAGAGGACTTATCAGAACCTAGAAGCTGGGAGGAGGGCCCTGGAGCTGGGACCCAGACCGTGGGAACTCAGAGGCCCCATGGAGCTGTGACCATGACCTTTGAGAAGGGGGCTATGGCCAGCTAGTGCTGATACCTCGAGAGCTCAGATGAAGGGCCCTGAGGGGTTGGGACACAGGTCTCTTGGTAGGGGGGCTGCTTGGTGGGTGTGAGTATCTCGCAGGGGTGTGCAAAGGGCTGGTTCTGGGAGAGTGGAAAAAACCTGGGAGCTGACTGACTGCTACCGGAAACAAACACTGCTGCCAGGGTGAAGGTCTGTTGCCAGGTAACTTGGGCAGGGACAGAAAGCAACCAGAAAGGGGCTGCTCCCTTCTCCCTCCTCTGGCCTTCCAGGCTCCCTTTGGTGTCCTCTGTTTGCAGAGCCACTTGGCAAAGAAGGGTTGTTTGTAGAGCCCCCACCCCCACAACACAAAGCAGTGTGGAGAAGGGCATGGAGGGATCAGAACTTAACAGGCGCAGTCCCAAAGATGTCAGATGGCAGTTACTCTGAAACTACTTGCTAGAATACCTAAACAGGACTTGCAGAAGAAGTGGCTGAAATCTGTTGTTTTTTTTAAATTGCATTAAAATATACAGAACATAAAATTTACCATTTTAACCATTTTTAAGTGCACAGTTCAGTGGCATTAAGTACATTCACATTGCTGTGTAACCGACCTCCAGAATTATTTTCATCTTCCCATGCTGAAACTTCAGACCCATTCAACAATAACTCCCCATTCCCTCCACCCCCAGCCCCTGGCAGCCACCATTCTGCTCTCTGTTTCTATGAATTTGACTACTCTCAGAACCTCTTAGAAATGGATCATACAATATTCGACCTTTTGTGTCTGGCTTATTTCACTCAGCATAATGTCTTCAAGCTTCATCCATGTTGTAGCATGTGTCAGAATGTCCTTCTTTTTTAAGGCTGAATAATATGAAATTTGGTCCTGTGACCCTTTGCTGAACACCCATGTTGAAGGACTAGAACACTAGGGAGGGGATGTATTTAGATTTTGGGGGCATGCTGTGGATTTCCCCTTTCCCTGCTAACACATACACAGCATCTTGGGAGAAGAGAAGGAACTGTTTCTCCCATCCTTGGCTTCAAGTGGACCAGACAGAAAGCTTGATCTGGGCCACCTGCAGTTTAGAAGACATAGTGGTCTGGGGTCAAGCGTATGCCTGAGAAATGTGAAGGCTGGTAGAAGCAGCCTGTGGCAGCAGAGTAGGAGATATTGTTTGGGAAGTGGCAGTCACATCGAGGATAGATCAAAGGTGAGTGTGTTCCTTGGACCAGCTGTGGGCTACACAAGATACATGGTGTTGGCCTAGATGTTGCATACGATCTCATTGGGAGGAGTGAAGAGATGGCGGGTGAAAAATGCTGGTGGCCTAGAGCAGGGTGACTAGCTGCTGAGAGAACTGTCATAAGCAGTGAGCAGGACAGTGGACCACCCATGTCAGGAAACTACAGGTGAGAGAAATGCAGCAATGAGGGTCTACACGAAACCAATAAATGCGTTCCATGGGGGCCGTAAAAATGCTCCATAAATAAAGAAACAGCCTTCCATTCCCACCACGCCCAGAGATCACTGGCATCAGCTCACACCAGTACCAGTCAAAAAGGACTTTTCTGGCTCCCTGACCTCTCCTCGCCAGCCGCCCCTGCAACCAGTGCAGCGCTGGAAGCGTTGGAAGCAAGCTAGAGCTGGAAGTAAGGCGAGGAGCTCTAGGAGAAACCCCCGCGCTCCACCTTGCTCACCTCGGGCTTCACCACGGCCGCGGGCCCAAGCTGGAGATGAGAAATTTCCAACTGGAATGAAATTTGGAGCTTGGATTTTGTGCTGGACAGGGGAATATTTGTTTCAGAAATAAGAGTGTCTGTGAATAAAGTGATTTGGAGAACATTTTGGTATCTGAAAGTTACTGAAAAATCCGTGGCCCTGCCCAAGTTTGACTTAAGGGCAGTGGAAGAATGAGCACCACAGAATAGGTTTCCAGAGATGTAAAGTCACCTACGAATCCTGCTTGTTCAACACAGCAGTTTTGCAAGTAAACATTTCAAGTGGTGGTGAAGGCTGCGGGGTAATCTGCAGTGCTGCCTGCTCTGCAAAGTAATGATTTGGGGCTGGTGGAAACTGAAAGCTCAGAGGCCACTGCGTTATTAGTAAAACAGAAGCGTTTTCCTTTTTTCTTGCATAAAAGGGGATGCGAAGCAGGACAACAGCAGTAAAGCTTTTTTTGGAGGGGGGGAAGTAGCTCCCTGATTACTCTGTTTGCTGGGTGTGGCATTGTTGTCTGGGGCCAACAGGTGTTCATGATCAGCATTACAGGGGAAAGTTGTGGAATCAGGAGTCAACAAGTAGAGACAGCATTTTTTGAAGAACTTTGCCATAAAAGGAAGCAGGGAAATTAGGGCTTAAATTGGACAGTGATCTGTGATCATGCCGGGGAGGTTTTTGTTTTTTGTTAAATTTTATTATTATTATTTTTTGTGAAGCAGACTAGCCCTGAGCTAACATCCATTGATAATCCTCCTTTTTTTGCTGAGGAAGACTGGCCCTGGGCTAACATCCGTGCCCATCTTCCTCTACTTTATATGGCACGCCGCCACAGCATGGCTGACAAGCGGTACATCGTTCCGCGCCTGGGATCCGAACATGCAAACCCTGGGCTGCCAAAAGCGGAGCGTGCGAACTTAACTGCTACGCCACCGGGCCAGCCCCTTGGGAGGTTTTTTTTTTTAAGGTAAGAGATATTGAAGCATGTTTTTATTCTAATGGCAAAGATCCAGTTGCGAGGGAAAACGATGATTGAGAGGAGAGGGGAGAGAGTTGCAGGAGGGAAGATGTTGAGCTGTCAGAACAGCGTAGGATTCAGCATAGAGCTGGTAGGTTTGCTTTATAGAAGAGTATGGACTGTTCATCCCTTGTTCCTCTTCCAGGTGGAAGGAGTATATGCGAACAAATGCAAATAGGCTAGTAGATTTACTGGGATGAGCCCGTGGGAACCAGAATATTCCACCTCCCTGAACAATACACTTGATGGAGATATCAAATGTTTTGTTGAATATATACTTGTTGAACATATGTAGACCCCAGGATAAAATTTAGAACTTATCTGGGACTACATTAAACTTAAGAACTTCTGTGCATCAAAGGACACAATCAACAGAGGGAAAAGGCAACCTACAGAATGGAAGAAAATATTTGCAAATGACACATCTGATAAGAAGTTAATATTTAGAATATATAAAGAGCTCCTACAACTCAACAACAAGAAAGAAAGAATAATTACCTGATTTTAAAAATGAGCAAAGGGCTTGAATAGATGTTTCTCCAAAGATAATATAAAAATGGCCGACAAGCTTATGTGAGATGCTCCACGTCATTAGAGAAATGAAATCAAAACTACAATGAGATATCACCTCAAACCCATTGGGATGGATGCTATAAAAACAAACAAACAATAACATGTTGGGGAGGATGTGGAAAAATTGGAAAACTTGTGTACTGTTGGTGGGAATGTAAAATGATGCAGTCTCACTGAAAACAGTATGGCAGTTCCCCCCCAAATTAAAAATGGGTCTGGCCCTGTGGCGTGGTGGTGAAGTTCAGCGTGCTCCACATCGGTGGCCCAGGTTCTTGGTTTCGGATCCCAGGCATGGACCTATACCACTTGTCAGCCATGCTGTGGCAGTGACCCACATACAAAGTAGAGGAAGATTAGCACAGATGTTAGCTCAGGGCTAATTTTCCTCAAGCAAAAAAAAAAGAGGAAGATTGGCAGCAGATGTTAGCATAGGGCGAATCTTCCTCAGAAAAAAAATAGTTAAAAATAGAACTACCAGGGGCCGCCCGGTGGCGTAGCGGTTTCGTCCGCGCTTGGCAGCCCGGGGTTCGCCGGTTCGGATCCCAGGCGCCCGCCGACGCACTGCCTGTCAGCCATGCTGTGGTGGCGTCCCATATAAAGTGGAGGAAGATGGGCACGATGTTAGCCCAGGGCCAGTCTTCCTCAGCAAGAAGAGGAGGATTAGCAACAGATGTTAGCTCAGGGCTGGTCTTCCTCATAAAAAAAAAAAAAAAATAGAACTACCACATCATCCAGCAATCCAACTTCTGGGTATATATCCAAAAGAATGGAGAGCAGGATCTTGAAGAGATATTTGCACACCCATGTTCATAGCAGCACTATCCACAATAGCCAAAAGGTGGAAACAACCCAAATGTCCATTGGTGGATGAATGGATAAACATTATGGTATATAGACACAATGGAATATTATTCAGCCTGAAAAAGGAAGGAAATCCTGTCACATGCTACAACACGGATGAATCTTGAGGATGTTTTGCTAAGTGAAATAAGCCAGTCACAAGACAAATATTGTATGATTTCACTTATATGATGTGTCTAAAGTAGTCAAACTCTTCGAAAGACTGGTGGTTGCCAGGGACCAGGGGGAGGAGGAAGTAGGAAGTTAGTGTTTACCGGGTATATAGAGTTTCAGTTTTGCAAGATGAAAAAGTTCCGGAGATCTATTGCACAACAGTGCAAATATACTGAACTGTATACTTAAAAATGGTTAAGATGGTAAATTTTATGTTATGTTTTTTACCACAACTAAAAATAAAAAAAAAATTTAAAAACATTTACAATGTATCATTTGCCTCTTTCTTTTAAGAGTCGTGAGCCAAAAAGATGCTTTTTAACTGATGCTTCATTCGTTAACGTGGTAATTATCTACCACAACCACATTTGCCAGATACAGTGAGACATTATGGATAAAGAGAAGAGTCGAGTGTGCTCATTTTTCAGAGAGCTGAAAAGTCAAGTCGGGGGAGATAAACAAACAAATACAGTCATGTTGTGCAGTTCTCTGTGATCCATGGTTCCTGATTATAACCAACGGAAACTGACTCTGGTGATTTGTAGGCTGACCAGGGATTTATTGAAAGGATGTGGACAGCATAGAAAGGCAGAGAACCAGATCTGGAAAATAAGTGCATCTCATGGCAGCTCCAAAACACCAAGACTGTGAGGTCCAACAGTCAGTCTGACCAGGACCCACTGCCACCAGTGAAGAGTCCTGCTGCCCAGGAGGCATCACTGCCCTAGTTCTCCCTTGGGTGTGAAATCCAGTAGCCACTACACGGCGTGAAGCAGGCCATCTTGCCATACCTTAGCTGATCTTTGACCCAGCAATATATGGCATCTCGATTCTAGTTAGGCCACCACTGAGTCCAGAATTTGACGTGCCAGATAAGAAAGCTCCTAGAGCCCCCTCCATTTGCTCAGGTTGGCACAGTGAATCCAGAACCTCTGGTAAGTGCACCCATATTGAAAAACTCCGTACAATCTAAAATTGTATGTCTCTCTCTTTGGCAAGCTCCCTCGGAATCCATATGTGTGGACATTTAGGCCAGATCTTTGCCTTCTGTGTTCAACTGTCTGGAATTCTGGTGTGTAAGCCTGCTGGGTTTGACTTCTTGTCTCCCTGGGCCATGCAGGAAAGTGACTAGCTACAGATCTGGGGACAGTGGGAGGTGGAGGGAGTGTGGTGGTGTGGAGTGCGCCAAATTGTGTCCCTCTTACAAGAAACCCGCTCTGGTGGGGGAATTGTAGGACCTAAAAAGAAGTAATGATTGTCCTTATCAGGCAAGGGAGGAGATGCTACATCCATCAATTCTCAGTCCTATTCTCAGGGCCCCCTTTTAGCAGGAATCACCTGGCCAGGACACGGCTGCCCTTGCCAGGGGTGGCAGTCACTGCTGGACACCCTCACAGTTCCTTTGCTTTTAAATGACTTGCTTTGGAGTCAGAGTCCAGGATGAGAGTCCCTGATTGACTGATTAGGTCATATGACCAGGCCGTCTCTACCAGTTTCCTAGGGCTGCTGTAACAAATTACCATAAATGTGGTGGCTTCAAACAACAGATATTTTTTTTCTTACAGTTCTGGAGGCCAGATGTCCTAAATTAAGTAGTCAGCAGGGCCATGCTCCCATTAGAGGCTCTAGGGGAGGATCCTTCCTTGCCTTTTCCAGCTTCAGGTGGCTCCAGGCATTCTTTGGCTTATGGCAGCCTAACTCCAATCTCTGCACCTGTCTTCAGTGGCCTTCTCTTTGTCTTTACCTCGTCTCTCTCTTATAAAAACACTTGTTACTGGATGTAGGGCCCATCTGGATAATCCAGGATGATCTCATCTTGAGATCCTTAACTGCAAAAGGCTTTTTCCAAATAAGGTCACATTCATAGGTTCCAGAGGTCAGGATCCGGACATATCTTTTGCGGGGCCACCATTCAACCCACTATACCATCTGTTGTATACTGGATTGTGTTCCCCCAACATTCATATGTTGAAGTCTTAACCTTCAGTACTTCAGAATGAGACTGTATTTGGAGATGGAGTCTTGAAAGAGATAATTAAGTTAAAATGAGGTCATTAGGGTGGGCCTTACTTAATCCAATATAACAGGTGTCCTTATTAGAGGAGGAAATTTGGACATAGACACTTAGAAGGAAGACGATGTGAACATGCAGGGAGAAGACAGCCATCTACAAGCCAAGGAGAGAGGCCTGGAACAGATCCTTCCTCACAGCCCTCAAGGAACCAACCCTGCTGACCCTTTGATCTAGACTTCTAGCCTCCAGAACTGTGAGAAAATAGATTTCTGCTGTATAAGCCGCCCAGTGTGTGGGACCTTATTACAGCAGCCCTAGGAAACTAATACACCATCCCACCAGAGGACAGGGGGCAAGAAAATTTCCCTGTTTCAGTGTCTATAGTGAGAGGCAAGGCCCTGCATCTCACTCTTACTTCACGCTACGGGGTCATCCCTAATAAAAAATACAGCTGGATGTGAGGCAGCCCGAATAAACCAGACAATGGTCACCACACTGAAGTGTATCCATGTCATACAAGGGAGGCACAAGGGGGTGAATCCTAACTGGGGGACAGAAAGGGCTTCACAGAGAATATGACCCAAGCTGGACCTGCAAAGATTCCTGTGTCTGTCAGGTGGTCCAGAGGAGAGCCCAGGCAGAGGGAACAGATGAAGAAAACCCATGAAGACATCAAATGTCTAATGAATTCAGAGAATCTCAAGTCATGGCGCCTGATGAGGAGCTTGTGCCTGATGTAAATCAGCTGTCACTAAGCTGACTCCTTCCTCCTTTATCACAGAAAGAGTTTCCCAAAGAAAGAAGAAATCATTGATTTACATTCTGGTGCAGAGCCCTCATCCCATTGTAACAAGCAGTTCCCTGCCTGGCTGCTTTGAGTTGTATTGGTAGGGCATCCTGCGTGGAGGCGGGTGGGACATCAGAGGGGAAAATGCTGGAGGGTGGGCTGGGATCAGATCATGTGACATGCTCAAGTATTTGGACTTTCTGTTTAAGTCTGAAGAAGGGGAGTGGCATCACCATCAGGAGGCATAGAGGATGAATTTCAGGGCACAGAATTGTGGAGGCAGGAGGACTGATGGGTTTGGAAACCATTCTATTAATCTGGTCCCTAAAACTCAATTCTTTATTCCAGTGTTGGTTTGTGACTGTTTTCGTCCATCTGTAGTGGAATAAGAAAATTAAAGAAAGTTTAGTCAGTTTTTTTCATAAAGCTAAATTTTATTCAATTTTAAAGGATTTACTTATTTGGAAATTATGGCCTCCCAACTTTTGTGGGGGTAAAGTGTCCATTCATCTATGCAATTAGGGTGACAGTAAATAATAGGTTTTAAACATATCTATGTGTCCTAGCCTTCAAGTAAAGAATAAGCTGGTCCCTCTGGTTCTCCCAGTGTCCCTCTGAGATTTTTCGCGTCTGTGAAATCCACAAGAGTGGGAAGTCCTGGACAATTAGGTGAGGGCCTTACTCAGGCTGGGGCAGTGAGGAAGGAGATGAATGAGGAATGAGACAGAGGTGGAATCTATGGAATAAGATACTTGACAGTCTAGATATTACTATACTTTGTATGCACGTGGACTCTCTTCCTGAACCTCAAATATTCAATCAGATTTTTTTTTCAGTAATAACCCCATGAGTGCTTTTTTGGGTCAATTGTATTATAAACATATTGTATGAAATACACTAATACATAATTCATCCTCACATTTCTCCTCTTAATTCCATTCTTAGAAAACCATCACATGATATATAGTTTTATAGTTGACTACCATGGTCTTTGTGTAAAAGCTCCTTCTCGAACAACTATTTGACAGGAAAATGACTGTGGGGTTCCTCATCACCCGACCTGCCGAAACCTTTCCGAAGAGAAAAGAGGACAGGCAATGTTCTGCTTCTCCTCTGGCGTTGCCTTTTGTAATATCAAAACAGTCTTCTTCCAAGCCGCCATGCGGGGGATCCTATTACCTTTATCTTAACACAGACTGAGAGCTCCTTTTGTCAAATTGACACCAGCAGCAAATGCCTGGGGTGTTATATTTTCAGTTTTCTTAAATCTCATCTTTGATTTTCTTGTTCTTTTCTGGCATTCTTTAATCTACAAGATCAAAGTGAATTGCAGTAGAGTTACAATGAACATGGCCTAGTCATTGCCTGTGGAGGAGCATCGTTTGATACCAGACCTCATCACTAAAGTTCTGGTCTCCTGCTTTTTGTATTCTCCTTCTGTTACCACCCCGCCCCTCACATGCACGCGTGCACACACACTCCCCACCCAGGTGTTATCACCTTCATTTCCTTTATTTAGATTTTGGAGATAATATCTACTCCTAAACGAAGCCAATTTACACTTTTCAAGCCTTGAAAATTTTCAGGAAAAACACAGTATTCTTTGGGAATATTTGATCTCTTTCCCCTAAGATAAACTACTCCTTTTGTCCACTTTCTTTCAACATATACTTACTCCGGGGTAACCTGTTGGTCCCTCTTGGGATTACAGAGAGGGTCATATTCTCCCAGCACTACATATTTTGTTGTTTTGAAGCTGAATTTCTTCTACTCATAAGATTTCCATCAGAAATGCCAGCTGTTCCTTTTCCTACAATTTCTACTATAATCTCTCTGGTGTATCATTGAGGAGTTCTGTGTGGCATAGAGAATATTGATTAAAACAGCACCCTGTTTCACTTGCCTCATTATTTAGAGGGAATAATACTCAGAGTTAAAGTGTCACTCCAAATTATAAAAGCTGATATTGCTTGCTATCTATACTTTTCTGTTGTCAAAGGTTCAGCAACAGCCAAAGTAAAACCAATGAATCACCGAAGTAGTAATTAGTAAAAATTATTATGCATGCACCTAAAAGACAGTTTACAAACCGGGGGCACTCAAACAAAAAGAAGGAATGAGGCTCAGGGCTATATTATTATAAAGCAGCTTATATAGTGAGAAAGCAGTGACTGTTCTCCACACTGATTTGTTATAATATTAGAATTTTCAGTGGTTACCTGTCACCCCAGGAAACAGTTGAAGTTTTGCTTATGATTTCTAGAGGCACAAACGAGAAATGACCCAGGTCACTATTCTTGCAAAATAAGCTAAATTAAACTTTGTTTATATGATCAACTGGTTGTGTCTGCTCAGGGAACTTCCAAGGTTGGTCTCCATTTGTTTTTGATTTTAACACAATAAATCATATGTTTACTACCTATTATTGTCATTCAGCCATTATTGTCTGTTACTTTTGTATTAGCTCGTAGCTTCTTGAGAGCAGGGACTGCCCATCTTTTGCTCTTCTCGTAGCTACCAAAGCAACTGTTGCCTAGTAGGTGCTCAGTCAGTATTTTCTGAATTAAATTTAATTATGGTAGAGCTCTATTAGCAGCACATGGCTAACCTCTCCTCTGGCACTAACATGTATGGGGGTTAAATATTGGTGATCCTTGATGCTCCAACCTCATTCCTTTTCTTACTCTGCACAATCTCTTTTGATTTAATCCACTCCCATGGCCCTAACTGCCAAGTTCTAGGAAAATGATGACTTTAAAATGGTCTCTAGTCCAGCTTGCCCTCCTGGGCTTCATATCCATCTTACTTATCCTTCAGATACTGCAGAAACAATATATCTAAGCCCGAACCCTCCCTCTGATGGTGAACCACAGCACCATCTGAAGGGCCATCTTTTTATTGTTTTTTTTTTTTTTTTGGTGAGGACGATTAACCTGAGTTAACATCTGTGCCAATCTTCCTCTATTCTGTATGTGGGACGCCTGCCACAGCATAGCTGGTGAGTGGAGTAGGTCCGCGCCCAGGATCCGAACCTGTGAACCTGGGCCACTGAAGCGGAGCATGCAGAATTTTAAGCACTCGGCCATGGGGCTGGGCCCCATCTTTTTTATTCTTCTGTTCCTTTCTTCACGTATTTATAGAGTAGACATTTGTTGAGCACTGTGTCAACTGCAGAACCAAGCAAACATGCAGAGATACATGAAGATACATTAAGATCATAACACACATTGTCCCTCTCTGGAAAATGCTGCAATCAATTACAGAACGTAAGGAATATATGCAAACAGCCCATGCCATTATATAAAATATCATGTGTTATTACATGTTACTGATCATTATGACATTTCAAAGTCAGTTACCAACATCTTGTCCTTCTTATATCCTGTTTCCTGCAGATGCATAAATCTTAAGTAATCTTCTTTGATATACTCACATGCATTCCAGAGGAAGGTTTATCAGAGTTTATAAATGGTCCAAAGTTCCCTTTGTTTTCCTTCCATTCTCTCTTCCACTTTATTTTAGGATGGTGGTGACACATCTTAGTATATCAGCTTTATTATTATCCCTGCTTCCATCCTCTTAGTGTGCTCTTTGCCCTAACTCCTCACCAGCCATCCAGTCCTATTAATTTGATCCTTCCTCAATATCTCTTGTATCTGGTCTTACATGCTTAATCATGCTTTGTCTAAAGTATTTAACCAGGTTCTTTCTCTGTCTTCACTGTAAACCTGGCCAGGCAATACTAATTGACACTATTGCAGAGGATATTTTTTAAATGTCAAATTTTGTCGTTTTTCTTGTTGAAATAATTCAGTGATTCCCCTTTATGTTCAGGATAAAATCTCAACTCCTTCGAATGCTAAACTAGGCCCTATGTGGTCTGACTCCTACCTATTCTTCCAGGTTCTTATAGTACCACCTGTCCTCCCTTGCTCCCTCCCTCACCACCAACTGTATAGTTAAGAGTGTGAACTCTGGGATCTGACTTTCTGGGTTCAAATCCTGGCTCTGCCACTTACTAGCTATGTAAGCTTGGAAAGTCACTTGTGTTCGCTGTGCCTCAGTTTTCATATCTGTACAATGGGGGACACAGTAGTTCCTATTTCATATAGTTATTGGGTAGATTCAATGAATTATTATATGTTAAATGCTTATAACAGCCTGGATGATAGTAAATAACTATATATGTTTGTGTCTTGCTATTATTGTTGTCATTATTAATTTACAGTCACGCATCACTTAAGGACAGGGATACACTCTCAGAAATGCGTCATTAGGTGATTCCGTCATTGTGTGAACATCATAGAGTGTACTTACACAAACCTAGATGGTATAGCCTACTACACACATAGGCTGCATGGTACTAATCTTATGGGACCGCCATCATATATGCAGTCCACCACTGACCAAAATGTCACTATGCAGTGCATGACCACCTAAAGTTCATTAAAGAGACTGTAATTGATCTCGTCATTTCTTTTTAGCATTTGCTGTTTCCTATGCCTAGAATCACCCACTCCCCCTTTACCTGACTTACCTCTACTGTCTTCTGAGCTCCAGCTTGGATGTCAGTCTCTCAAGGGAGCCTTCACTGCCCGACCCTACTCCAGGCTGGATGAGTTGCCTCTCCTATGTGCTCCCATAGCACCTATGCACAACTGGATCATAATATCCATCACACTGGATGTGGGCCCTTGGCATTGTGGTTTTGAATACTTGTGAATGACCTCAAGGTCCATAATTTTAGTAATTTATAACTTAAACCCCATAATTTATTTAATGGGGTTAATACACACACACAAACGGATTTATGATTATTATGAGGATTAAATAAGGCACGGCATAAGTTTGGGGATTCAGAAGCACTCAGGATGTATCCATCCCAAAAGTAAAGTTTCTACATATTTGAATTTTCTATTTCTTTGTATGTTTCCCATATTAAATTCTGGGTTCCTGAATGGGGGGACTGTTTTATCTCTATCTCTAGTGTCTTATATGTACAAGAGGCTTAATTTATTTGTTGAATGAATGTGTATTTAAATTAATGTATAATTAATTTTAATTTAATAATAAAAAAAGAAATTATTTTTTCCCCAAAAGTGACTTTGCCCCTGAGCTATAATTTGAAGTGCTGACCCCCTTTCCAGGAAAATACACACACATGGCTAACCTCAAAATTTCAGCTTTGAGTTACAAACCTTTGTCCTAGAAGATGGTTTCCCATTCCTTCCAGGAGAAAAGGAGAAGAAATGCATTTTTTTAAACACTAAATACTCCAGAGATATTTGGCTGATATAGTAAAAGGACTCATCTGAATTCAACTTTTTTATAGATAGATACTACCCTATTTTGCCTTTGCCCAGCAACTTTTTGGAGAAGATAATATGATTCATGCATTTCAAGAGATAAATTTGGATCATAATTTAGTAAACTTAAGGAGAGCCAATTATATGTATAGGTGTTTTGGGGTATGATTTGGGCATGTAGACAATCTTCCCCACCCCTGCTCCCCCCAAGTAGCTCACATGTGCCTTCTGCACAATCTAAAATTCTTTTCATTAGCTCCTCTTACTGACTAAGGCACTGAGGACTTTGTCTTCAGTAGTGTATCTGAGAAGGTTAATTCATTTAGGCAAAAATGCCTGAAGGAAAAGTGCATAGATGGTCAAGTTGGCTGGTGACAGTGGAGCACCTAGGTCAGGGCATGGAAAGGTGAATCCAAGTGGAGAGCATTTAGTTTGGGGACTATCATGGGGGCTCAGTAAACAAATATCATCTCCTTTATGATTAAGGCAGGCTCTACAATTGCATGAGAAAGATGAGATCCTTTGACTAAAGGCTCTTTCAAGACCCTTCTTAAATGTTCTTCCTAAAAAGTCAACCTTTGTGGGTCTCAGTGCTGCAGATCCTATACCTGCCTATGATTGAGAGACTGGAGTTAAAATGTATATGCATGTTCTGGAGACCAGAAAGAAGCTTTCCAAAGCATACCCAGCTCAGTGATTCCAAATAGGGACCAGGATTGGGGTGGGGTGAGGAGCAGAGAGAAGTTGGGAGAAGCCACATGCATCCTGAAAATCACTGTGTGTAGTAAGAGGTACAGTCTGTGGCAGTGAGGTGGACACACAAAGGATATGAAGACTAGGGAAAATGGTCGAGAACTGTGATCTAGATTAAGGTCCATTTGTCTCATTTACAGATAAGGAATCAGGCCCCGAGATATTACAGGACTGGCTTTTCCTACCACACCAGGCATCTCTCCAAACCTCATTTTATGACCCAAGACCTCCACGTTACAAAGTGCTTTTTGGCAAAGTCTGTTTTTTTGGTTTTTTGGAATTAAGACTCTTTCGATGGGTTTCATGACAGACCCACTCTATTATGAAAAAAGAAAAAAGTAAATGTGAACAATGAAGAATAACTAGGAGTACTTGTCAAAGCGACATGGAAGTAGCTGACGACATGAACACATATTGAGCAATTACATTGTATTGGAATGATTTAATACAATTTAGTAATATTGTCTTAAATACTTAGTATACATTTAATTAAGCCACTAGATTCACAGTTGACTATCAGTGCTTGTAATTTTTCCAGGAACAAGCTGAAATCATTCAATTTAATTTGGGGAGAGAGTACTGTATATTTTACAGAAAGCTTAGGAATTAATTCAGCCACTGCTCTTACAGCTCTGGCAGACTCCACAAATTAACAGTTCTTTTGAATCCTTCTTCTCTGGGTAATTTATGCATAGGTCAAGAGGTCAACCTGGGCTCTAGCTGGTTCAATATTTTTATTATGTAAAATGACATTTAGTATTTGTTTTTTTCCAAACAGGGCCTGTATTTCCTTCCAAGAGGCATACAAAGCAGTTCAGCATGTGAAGGACCTCATTATTTGATTTGTCCTGTTACTTTTCATTTACATTACACGTTGAGAAAGTCGTGAGAAGAAACTGTCACTCTTGGAGGGGAAAACTGCCCTGATTCACAAAGACGAGAAGTAATTTTCCTGTAATCACAAGATGACTCAGGTTAGTACCTTTCAGCCATCACTGCAGTCCAAGTAATTTGAGGTTTGGGGGCACTGTGCATATTCAGTAAACCTAATTAGCCCCAATTCCTATAATTTTAAATTTATGACAATGTGATACAAAGTGAGTTGGAGTTTATTTTTGCACCAGGTGGAAAAAAGAATTTGAAAATAGTTGTACAGGGTAAGTTAAAATTACAAGAATATATTTAGTATTTTTTTGAGAGCAAAATGCTTCTCTAGGACTTAAAGAGCATAGTTAAATGATAGTTTTTATCATACAAAAGTTAGCGGTATAATTTGTACTTGAAAATAATATGTAGATGTTAACTTTGAAGTACCATGTATTAAAAGGTAAAAAAAAAACAACTATGTATTTTATAAGTATAAGTAAAGTCTTTGAACTGTCCTAAGCAACTTGTATTTTCACTGTAGAAGTACAGTTGAGTATGTCTTTGAAATTTAGAGTTTTATGCTTTCTTTTTTAATACTGTGTCTTCTGTGGCATTTATAAGAGGAGAGTAATTTTCAATATTTATGTTTGTTTTTGGTTATAAAAATGTGACCATTGCATGCCACAGGTATATCTCTAAAACAGGCCTCCACTAGGGCAGGAAATCATGAAATACAAGACACAATGGGAAAAGCTCGGTCTCAGCCCTGCTGTCCTCTGAGGGCCTACTAGCCCCAGCAGGGTATTTATTATGATTTATGACTTAAGACTCGAAGACCAGTTTGTCCGCAGTGAAGTATTGTTGTCTTGCAGAGGGAGCTGAGGAAACAACTCACTGATTCATTGGTTCTACAGTTAATTATGGAGTGACCGCTCTGTGTTCAGCACTATCCTAAGCACTATGATATATACAAAGAAAGGTCAAATTTCAGTTCCTGCCCTCCAGGAGCTTCTAATCTAGTTGCAAACATATACAGAGTAGAAAGTTCAAGATGGTATCAGGGGAAATGCTCTAAGAGTGATAGAGATAATAAATACACAGTATACAGAAATATTGGGAGAGATTATTCTTATCTAGAGCTGTCCATGAAGTCTTTATGGAGGAGGAAGAAGCTGTGTTAGACTTTGAAGGCCAGTAAGACTGTGGAAGGGGGGGGGTAACAGTGGAGTATTTCAGATGAGAGAGAACAGGCTGATGGCTTCAGCAAAGACCTGAATGAGGAACCATCTACAAGGCCCACTCAGGGAAGGGCAAATAGAGTCCTTTAGGTGGAGCCGAGAACTCAAGTTATGGTCGTTACAGGATCTAAGACTGGAAAGGTACACCGTGAGCAGGTCATGGAGGGTGAATGCCAGACGAAGTGCAAGCTTTATCCTGTTAGAGAACAGAGGTCCCCTGAAGGGTTTTCAACAGGAGGGGATATTATCAAATGAACAGTATAGGAAAATTATCCAGCATTGGCATGAAGTAGAGATTCTAAACTGCTTTTCTTGGGTTCATGGAGGGAAAATTACAAGTTACAGCCATCAAGCCAGAAATAGCACATATGCTAATGGTCTCTGCAGTCGCCTTTTACTTTAGGAGTGTAGAGTGAATATTAATGGAGAAGGAGTGTTGCGAACTCCCAGCATTATGGATATATTAGAGGTGGCAGATATGGGGAGTGGGAGGAAGGCCAGAGGGACAGAGAGACCAGCTAGAAAGCTATAGTAACAGCTCAGATACTAGGTTCTGGCAGTACAAAAAGAAAGATGGAGAGGTGACAAAGATGGCAGCACTATTACAACAACTCTGATCTCTTAGGCTAGCATTGATTCCAGGATGACAGTGCCATTCCAGTGTGTTCTAAAGCCAGAGGGCTCCAGCAAGAGTCCTTATTTGAGAACACTGGAGAAGACCATAGGCAAAAGTTGCTTCTTGGCTCACAATATTAAATTAAGTTTAAAAAGTGGGATACAGAAGTGTAGTCAGTTTTCTCCCAATTTTGTGATAATATATGTACAGGAAAGAAAAAAGTGTTAATATTTATAAAGGAAAATAGGACAAACACATAGTAACAAGTTATCTTTGAATAGAATATGATTCATAGTTTTTTACTTTTTCATTATCTACATATTCAACATTTCTTATGATGAGCTGTTTATTTATCTATTTGGCTTAAAACTCTTATGCTGTCTGTTCATCAAGAACAGTCATTCAGGGACTAGACTGATGCTTCCTTGACTGCAGAGGCACTTAGGGAGCCACATATTGGCTCGTAAAGCTTCTGCCCAGAATAATCCACATCTTTTCTGATCACATTTCATGGTCACGTGGCTTTGCCTCAGTCAAGCTGGGTGAAGAAGTATCATCCTAATCACACACCCAGAACAGGAAAACCAAACATTCATGGCTTCTCCATGACAATTCTGTTTCTAGAAGTAGGAATTGATAATGTCCTTCTCTTTGTTCCTCTCTCCATGGGAAACATACCAGCCACTGACCTCTCTTGTTAGTTTCCTATCACTTTCTCTCCTGTCTTCTATTCTCCAAGGAATAAAGGCTAGATATAAAACAAAACAATAAACAAAACACGTGGTGTAGGTACTGCTGAACTAGAGAGGATTCTTACGGTGGTAAGGTCAGAAACCCAACAAGCTTAAGTCAAAAGGGGACTCTCTGAGTTGGGGAGGATAAAGAGTGGTCCACAGGACCACAAGAACCAGCCTCAGGGACTGGAACCAGGACTTGATGCTGCCAGTTCTTTATCCCTCTCCATTCATCTCTCACCTTTGTTTGCTTTGCCTGACTTCATTTTCTTCTACCTGAAAACAGGTCTTTTCCAGGTGGTAGGAAAGATGACCACTGGCAGCCTGACCTTTACATCTTTCTAACTCTGTGATGCCAGAGGCAAGGCCACCACTTCCTTAGCTCCACACTGAGGAAGGACTCTGATTGGCTCACCTTGTACCACCTGCCCACCACTGAACCAATGATTGTGTCCAGGGATATGGGATACCAGGATTGGCCAGGCCTGGGTCACATGCCCATCCAGGGAGAGAAAGATACAAATGATCAGAAGAAGGTGGATGGTGAACATGGTTAGACAACTAAATACAATAGCTTCTCTAGTCTACTTAGAGTTAGATGTTCCTAGAATGAGCTTTTAAAATTGTCAATCCAATCATGTTGTCCCTCCCACCCCTCCAACTTAAAACCACTTTCCATTGCATGTAACATAAAATCCAAATTATTTATTCTAATTTTCAGTGCATTACTTCATGTGACTTCTCCTTACCTTTCAAATTATTTTCCCTTCTCTCATGAGTCACCAACAAGGCATCAGTTCCAAGGGCCTAGAATTTGGACAGCACACAGATGAGGAAGTCTGGCTCAACCAAACTCTACCTCCCTCGCTTCACCTTGAACCTTGCACTCTTATTTTAGCACTAGTCTTACTAGCTTAATCACATTACTGAATTCACAAGAAATGTGCTTATATATATATAATTCATATGGAAAATATCGCAGGAAATTTAAATCCACAGAGTGTCAAAAATGTCATATTGGATAGCCTCAACTCTCCAGATCAATTTCACAGTCAGCTCTTTATTCCACAGTATATAATCTTAACTGTAAAATACAATAAAAACAAAATGGATTTGTATTGTTCACACACTTTAAAATAGTTCTTTGAAGTTACTTGTTTATGGTAGAAGCCAGGCAATCTGGGGGAGGACTTAGAGAGAGGTCTCCTAGGGGTGCTGTTCAGATACTACAAATTCTGAGCTTGCAGTTGGAGCCAGATTGAAGGGAATTGAGTGGATGTTGATTGCCACTTAACATCTGCAAGTGCAATAAAGTAAAATTTATTTGTTTTAGGGTTCTCGAAATTGTATTGCTTGATTGATTCCTTGAGGGGGAAAAAATTTAAACAGACTTAAGTCTACTGAGATTTTGATTAAAAAGAAAAGCACACAGTGTTTGGGTTTTTCTCGTGTGTAGGCAGTTGTAGCCAGCCATATGTTTACTTTGTAAATTCTAGTTGAGGGTGCAATATAAGCTGTTTCAATTTGGGTGGAAGTTTGTCAGACCTCACAAATGAGATTTGTACTCTGTTGAGGAGTTTGCCAGATTTTTTGCAGGGACTGTGGGCAGGTCCATAGTAATTAAGGATAACCTACTGCTAATTTAAATCCTGAAAAGCTCTTCCTTGCAGTAGAAGGAATGATGGAATTAGAATATCATCATTTGGTGATAATTATTTTAAGCAAGAGTCATCGATGGATTGGATGCTAAAATTGGTGGGTGAGAGTATGAGAAACAGGATATTTCCATAGTCTCAAAGTATCTCTCATCAAAATAGTCCTTCAATACAGTGGAGGGGAGGAGGCACTTTATAGCGGAGTAACTAATCAGGCGCCATCTTACCCAGCGCTTCCTACTTCCCCAGATGGGAGCAGCCCAGGAGAGGGAACATGGAAGCCATCCAGGACAAGACTTTCTCTCTCACACTCGCATCTGCAAGCTTGTGGGTGTAGGATCCCCTTTCTTCCCATACTCCCCAGGGTTACTCTCTCTTCTAATAAAGCCAATTCCACCCTCTGTGCTCAGAGTTAGATTCCATTCTGGTTGTGTTTGTTCATTTGTTGAGAGTCTGCTGTGTGCTAACTACTGAGGATTCAGCATTAAATAAGACAAGCCCTTGTTCTCTAGAATCTTCCAGCCAGCGCTAGAGAAAAAATATCTAAGAGATGATTATAGCCCTTTGTGATCCGTAGAGGGACACATGGGATGCAACAGGAGTACACGAGGCAAGACTGAACTAGCTGATATGCACCAATAGTGCCAAATGGGTTCTTAAATGATTGAAAATACTTTCATATTGATTGGTAAAAAGCCACAGTTGGAGCCCCTGGCCACTTCCCTGGGATACTCCTCACTCACATGCCACAAGAGAATAATGAAAAGATTAAGCCCCAAACAGCAGAGGCCTCTAAGACCTGCTCTTGTACTTTTCCTACTCCTTTTTGACTGTCCTAAACCTGCGTGGAAAGTCAGAGAAGGCTTTCTGGAAGAGGAGATGTCTGTGCCAAGAATGAACAGAAGGTAGCCACATAAAGCACATAAAGTCCAGGCCCTTGAATGAAAGAATGTGTCATGTCTGAGAAACCACAAATCATTGAGTATTAGAGGCTCATCTGATGCTGGGGAAGGATAGTGAGAAATGGCTTCAAGAGGTAAGTTGAGGCCAGGTCAGAAAGAGCCTTGTATGCCCTCCTCAGACCCTGAACTTGATCAGACAAGCTATGAAATGCCTTTGAAGAAGTCTAAGATAGGAAGCAACACAATTTGATTTATGTTTTAGAAAAACAGTTGTGGCATAGTTGAAGGAAAAGGGACTGCCAAAAAATCCCATTTGCAGTCTGTTGAAGTAATGTAGGCAAGAAACGAGCACCTTTTCTAAAATAGAATCAGTAGGGATGTAGAGAAATGGTTGGAATCCAGAGATATTAAAAAGTTAGAATCAATAAGGCTCCATGATTGGAGTGGAGTGGTGAACTACGTGTTATAAAAATTTTAAATCTATTTAGCATCAGATAGAATGATTTTATCCAAAGTGAACCATTGGTAAGACTTTTGTATATGCTTCCAAAATTAAGACTTGATCTTGCACAAGAATTTACAGTGACTAGCTCATTCCCCAACCATTATTCTCTGAAGATTTGCAGGTAAAAACTATGCATTTGCTAGTCTTTTGACAACTATGGTGAGGTTACAGTGAAGGTTTTCTTTTTTGCATCTTATAAGAAAGTGTAAGAATAGCACAACCGTTGGCAGTTGTAGGTTCCCAATTTTAGGAAATCTGCATCCTCCTTTAACCATCTGCCATGCATACTCTGACCTGTGTTTCTTGGGGTGGCCCTGTTTTCCCAGGATGGATCATGAAGCCGCCCGGCTGGAGAAGCAGCACGTGCACGATGTATATGAGAGCACCGCACCTTACTTCAGTGACCTGCAGAGCAAAGCCTGGCCTCGTGTCCGCCAGTTCCTCCAGGAGCAGAAGCCGGGCAGCCTCATCGCTGATATAGGTAACCCAGGGTTGTGCCACGTAGTCTGAAATATATTCCATCGGGCCTTTCTTTTTCCGATTCATTTTTCATATCTGTTCCCACCAGAGGTCTGAAATTGTGCCCTTGGCATGCCGGTACCTAGGCTAGTCACTTTATAGCAGAAATTCCTACAATCAAGTAAGAAAGTAGAAAACTTTCTCAAATCTACATTTAGACAGTGACCATCTTTTCAGAGCCTTTGTGTACATCCTCCCACAAAATCAACCTGACATTGACTGAACAAATCAAGATTGAAATGACTGCTTGTGAAACTGACCTTTTTACATTTAGAAACATTCACATTTGTAAATACAGTGTTTTTGTGGCTCACCTTGAGTGGCTCTCATGCCTACCACAGAAGAGCCAGAACTGGGGATTATAGACGAGGTCTTATAACCTCTTATTAATCTCGGGGATCCTTTTCCTTAACTATTCTGTAGGTGTTTTATTATTAGAGCATATCTTTAATTAGATCATATCTTCATAATCACTGATTTGCCTGGAGGACTTTGGCTCAGAATCTCTCTGAATCGAGAAGTGGTAAACCACAGCCCAACAGATCTAAGACTAAGGGTTAAGACGTGACAAGATTCCCACCCAAGGCATGCCCACCTAAAACTGCTTTCTAGCAACTGCACGCAGACTGCAACCCATAAGAGTCATAAGTCTGTAGTTACAAATTCTTTCTAATTTGACATTCACTCTAAACACTGGTAAGAGAAACCCGTGCCCAGGGCTCTTGGCTTGTTAAAGATGGTGCGGGCAGTGTGGAATTTGGGAAAGGGGTGCATGTCATGTAGAAGTGGAGAGTCTTTGAAAAATATCTCTATCATGTCAATTTTTAAAAAAATAAATCTGTTTCCAGAAGATTCAGTGAATTTGGAACTCTTACTACCCATAATGTAAGCAAAGTACCAGGATTTTAAAATCAATTGGGAGGAAAAGGAACTATTCAGTAAGTGGCTTTGGGACAACAGTGTGTGTGTGTGTGTGTATATATATATATATATATATATATATATATATATATGCTACTTTCTCATACCTTACACCAAAAATTCCAAATGAAGCAGAGATTTAAGGATAAGAAAATGAAATCATTAAAGGACTAGATGACAACTAAATTATTTTAAAAAATATTCTCAGAGGCAAAAGGCCTCTTTATGTATGACACCAAGAAAAAGTCAGAAATCATAAAAGAAAATACAGTTGTCATTATTCACAGCATTTATGTTCTATAAAGTTGCCATGAACACTGAATTAGTGAATACTGAATTACTGCCCCAGGGGAGATACAGGATTAGGTCCCTGTGAGTCTCTGGCCACAACATTTTTGTCACCTGATTAATACCTACCCTTGTTTCTGTTTCAAGACACCTTATTTACTATATATTGTCAGCTCATTAACGTTGAGTTAATGGGCACCACGCTATCATTCATGCCTGAACACAGTTTATTTAACATATATTTTGACCACAAGGCCCATCACAGCCTTCTTGACCTTAGGAAACCTAGACAGCACTTCAGCACTGTGCTTGGGGGCCATTTTAAACAGTGAAATCACCAACAACAATGCAAACATTGTAGCATTAAAGAGACCACATAAAGGACACTTGTTGACAGCATGAGCTGAATCAAGAAGGTGGGGAACAGGTGCCTTGGGTGACTCAAATTCTTGGCTGCTCTACAAGTGCGCCTGTCGGTGAACTACCGTGCAAGTGCTGCAGTATTGACTTTGGGGTTACAAATAAATTTTAGCAGCTAGGTGAACATGCAGATACAGAATCTGTGAGTAATGAAGATCAACTGTATTAACGTCTTTGACCACATAAAATTTAAAGAGTTCTACAAGGCAAAAATCTAGACAAATATATAAATGAAGTCAAAAAATCAAAAACTAAGTAAAAATATCTGCAACATATCTGATAGAAAAATAAATAATTTTCTTATCTATGGAGACTTCTTCAAAGTCAATATGAAAAAGACCAACAACCCCAAAGAAAACGGATGAAATGATATGAATAGTTCAACAAGGGGGAGGATACAAATTGCTTAAATTTTTTTTGATAGGTAATCTACTTAAATGGTTCAGTAACAAAGGCATGAAAGAATATACAGTGAAAAATATCATCCCATCCCAGTCCCCCAGCACCAATTAACCCACAGCAGAGACAACCAATGCTCTTAGCTGCTTGTATAATCTTCTTGAGATATTTCATGTAAATATAAGCATATTTGTGCATATGGGTGTGTGTATGGGTGGATTTCCCTTTTTCAATTACACAAATGGTAGTATGTTATACAAACAGTTACACACCTAGCTTTTGCTTCTTTTAATATATTGTGGAGATCATTCCATGTCTGTACTTACAGAGCTGCCTAGTAGTAAAAGCTGCATAGCATTCTATGCTAATAGCACCATATTAAAAGATACATGTTTGTTATATTTTGCTACTACAAATTATGGTACAAATAATTTCTTTAAATACCTCTGTGTGAATCAATAATTATATCTGTAGTAAATATTTTTTTACCCATTTCTATCTTTTGAATTTTGTACTATTTACATTTTTTTACGATTCAAAACATGAATACATATTTTGATTACACGATGAAAAATATGTTTTCAAATAAAATTGAAATTAAAGGAGTAAATGAAAAAGAAAGAAAGAACCCCAAAGGGATTAGTAGAAGAAGAGAAGGTAGGATAATATGACTATCTCCAAAAGGAAAAATTTTTTCTAGGTTTTCCACTTAGCTAAAATCATCAACTGTTTATATTGGTGAATGACTGGTTATTAGATTAGCAATTTATAATTAATTAGTAATAAAACTTTGCATAGGTAATAAACATCCAGAGGTAATCAGGTGCCAGTTGCCCATACAGGAATTCTCTAGGCTTTATTTTAGTGATGCAAGCTTTTAGTTGACTGAATTTGACTATCCACCTCACCCCATTCCCCAATCAAGCTGATTTGCTGAGGTGTGTTGATAATGGCTCTTGATGGAAACTCTGTCTTCAGAGCAAGTAGCAGGAATTAAGTGAGCAGGAACTAGAGCCTCAATGAAAAGAACTTCAGTGATTCAAAGACAGCAGAAATGCCAAGTACTCTGAGGACATACCGTGACCTGTGCAATTATGGCAATACCGTTACCCAAGATGGGCTAGTAACTTAAGGCCATTAGATGGTGCATGGAGGGTGTTCTGTGGTTTGAGATCTTCGCTTGGATTAGTTTCAAAAGCAGGAGAAATATCAGAACTAGATTCTTTTTGAGCAAGGTCACCTTTGACCTCAGAGCCACTGTCTTAATAGTATTGAAATTTTTGTGTGCATAATAAAAATTAACTTTTCAATAATTTAAATTCCCTTTGCCTCTTAATTCTCATTGTATTTATTCCCAGCCTCTGTGTTCATATTTAATGTGCTAAGTCATTCTCCAATTACCATTCCTTCATTGAGTCAATAAAAATTTAAAGCTCCTACTATGTGGCAGGCACCATCCTGCAGAATAAAACATATCCCCTCATCTCTGGCCTCAAAAAATGTATATAAATGGGAAGTAAATAGGCTATAGTCTTCTTTTTTCCATAGGAAAAAAGAATTCTCTGTCAGATGAGGTCTTAGCAAAAAGCTCTTATTTTAAAAAATGTAGTTGTTTCTGCAAACTTCAGAGGGAACATTCAGATTAATTTAGTTACTTCCAGCAAATACTTGCCCACTATGGACCAAAACTTTTTTTTTTTTTTTTTGAATTCAGGCAATTATCTGTTTTCTTCTGTAGTTATATTGTGGTGCAGAATACAGAACAGAGGGGAATGTAAGCATGCAGACACTCCCTGTTATGTCTCTTCAGTACTATGAAAGGTTATCATTTAATGAGATTTTGTAAAGGAGCATGACTGTTGTGTTCTGGAGCTTGCCACAGTATCAAAATATTCTGATTTACTTCTTGCACATTTAAGATAATGGGTGATTAGGTTTGGCAATATTCTTGATTTTCTTATTAGGATAAAATCTTCCCCTCTCTAGCATCTCAGTGTATGCACTTAGAAAATGGATAATTGCATCATATGTGGGGGTTCCCCTTAAAAATGAATGCCACTAGAAAATATGGGGTAAATCAGAGGTGCCAGGGGCACTGGAAACATTTCAGGAGATGTTGACATTTGAAAAGATCTCAGTTTCCTCATTACCAGATGCTCTCTGAACACTTCCCTGTAGCTCTAATGGTCTATGAACCTGTTTTTTATTAGTATCTTGGAAGTAATTTTCCCTTTCAGTTCTCTAAATGTATCCCCTGAGCCAATAAAAGAAAAAGCAAACAAATTTTCAAGATTATTTTTCGTAAAATGTGACCATCGTCTTTGAAATATTCAGGATTTCAATTTTAAAATATTTTGTGAATTATATTTTCCCGATGATTGCCCTTAAACATTGGATACTTTTTCTCATAAGCATTCTTAGGAACAGTGGCTGTAAGATCTAAAACCATTCTAAGACCCCAATCATTTACATTGGAATAATAAGATTGGAAATCTTATTTTTTTATTCACATGCTCTCCACTGTCTCAGCTGGCATCAATGAACCTTAATTATGCTTTTAGTGTCTCATATAATTTTGAATAGTGCCTATTAAGGAGGAATTATTAGAGAATGTTGTGATGAGTTTCAGAAGAAGCAAACTAATCACCTTTGAATAGTGGTAGATATTTTTTCAGGCAGAAAAATCTAAAGCTAATGCCAGAGGGTACTAATGTCTGCTCTAATGATATCGTTAAATATTTCTGGAAAAGGAATTAGATGATATGTGTGTGCTAGAGTATGCTACTAGGTACTAGGTTATAGCAGGCTTTGTTTCAAGATGGTTATTCATTCATGTTACCACCTTCATCATAATATCAATAACATTTGATTGATCCAAATCTTTGGGTTGTGTAAATCTTGAATTATTTGGGTCTCTGCCACCGGAAAGTAAATGTCAAAAGTGATCTATTTAAGAAAAAAAATAGTTCTTTGTCAGAGTTGTACACTGTCAATAGAAATCATTTAAAACCTAGCACTGACAATAGATTGGATAGAAAGAAAATTCAAATTAAAAATTTTTGAAAAGCACATTTTATTGTACAAATTATTTTATTTATATCCATTGAAAAGTTGTTGGCAGTAGTTTGTTTTACATAGCCAGCAAGGGGTTAAGACTTTGGAGAGAGAACACGAGAATAAAAGCCCAGGGCATATAGACCTGTATATAATGAAATACGTATGTGAAGATAGCTTTTGTAAAGAGACTGTACACTGTCCCTGGGATACTGGGGAACTGTCATTCCCTGTCATGGGCCAGCTAACAGTTTTGGTTGTGCTAGCATGCTAAGCCCTGTGGACATTACCTCATTAAATATTCAATAAATACTATTTCTTTTTCCTCATTCCCTTTCCCTCTTCTGTTCTAAATGAAAATATGTAAGTGCTCTCTGAAGGCTTTTCTTTTGCTGTTGTGAATACCTTCATACCATGTTGCAGTCTGTCTTGGTTAGTTAATATCAAGTCATTTCTATTCCTTGGTATGAGACACACTGACAATTTTCCACTTTCCCTTAAGGACAGCATGTAACACAGGTTTTTCTCTCACAGGTTGTGGGACTGGAAAGTATCTTAAAGTGAACAGCCAGGCACACACCCTGGGCTGTGACTACTGTGGGCCATTGGTAGAGATTGCCCGGAGTAGAGGATGTGAAGTCATGGTATGTGATAACCTTCATCTCCCCTTTAGGGATCAGGGCTTTGATGCCATCATCTCCATAGGAGGTAAGGCAGCCCGGTGACATATTCATTCTTCACCGTGAGAATCATGTTATGTTATTGACGCCACTCTATAGAAAGGTCTATGTAATTCAGTTTACCTAATTTTTAAAAATATTTCAACTGATTGCATTATTTGACTAATCTCAGATGTACTTATGAGGATACATATGATTAACTAGTTAAACCTTCAAACTGTTATTGTATTCTTTTTGATGACTCATCCCAATTTCTTTTGCTTAGAGTAAGACAGTATTAGAGGAATTTTGCTTATTGAAAATAGTCCTTCATTATATTGAACTGAAGCCAGATTCTCTCAACGTGAAGTAGGTCTTTAGAAGTCATGCTACCTTTTTTAGGCCACAAGTGTGCCCCTTATTAGCAGAATATTGTAGGACTAATGCACTAAATGTCACCTGGAAGGATGTGTCATCCAATCTGCCACTCACCAGTATGCAAGTCACTGGGGAAGATGGTCCACCCTGGTCCCAGATTGCATTGTTTTTATAATGCCACTCGGCTCTCTTACTGCCAGCAACTGTTCATAAGTCTAGGGAATATGTTTCTCATATTCTCCCAACAAGTGTGCCCATAAAATGCATATGCCCCAAATGAAAAGAAACAGCAAAAATCCATGCCTGAAATATACACAGGTAAGGCTCATTTTACTCAATAAATTGTGTTCCTGAAACCTGGTATGTTATTCATATTTTAATATGCCAGGGAAACTTGCTATTTAAGGGAATCTTATGGCACAAATTCTTTTGCAAAGCCAAAAGTCTTTTGCAAAGCAAATTATTTGCTCCAATACACTTTTAAAAAAAATTAATCTATTTGAATATAACAAGCTTTATCAAAGCTAAGTGAACCTATATAAAACTAACTGACCAGATGAAAATTGACTGCTAGATAAAAATACAGAGTAAGTCTGTTTGCTCTCTCGAAATAGATGAGAAATTGATTATTCAACATTAGATGGAGACGGTATCTTTGCAGAGTGAGGGGATGCAGGCCTGGATGCCATAACCTTGGAACTAGTTAGGACTGGCAGGAGATGGTTTCCATGGAAACCCACTCTATGACAGCCCTACGTCTTTGCCATTGAAACTGTTAAGTCCATTTTGGTTGTAAACATTAAAAGAAAGGATTCTTATTGATCCAAGCAACACCATACAATGCTTTGAAATTTTAGTGGAAAAAAAGTTTGTGGTTTGATCATTCCACCTAAAGAACCAGAAATCAGAGAAAGGTCAGAGAAGTATATTCTTTGCTCTTCTTGTGTTTACATTAGTTTTAGGGTCTGCAAGCCTGCCTCATCCAGGCTGGGCTGGTGAGCCATTGTTGCAGGTATAAGGATGTTGACCCAGCTTTCCTACCATTGGGAAATGCTCTACGTGTCCATGGTTAAGACCTTCTCTGCTTTCAGTTTAAGTCTCAGCCCTTGCCCACAGAGGAAATGGAGCAGCCCTGGTTGCCATCTTCTGATTAAAAATGCTTATTTAAGTGGAAACACGGCATGTGTTTTTATGAACTGTAACCATAATGTGATGTCATTTTCCAGTTAGATTTCACATTTAGAACTATATTATGAGAAATTTCAATAGACTGTCTCTCCTGTGTCCATATATATTTACTTACCTATTTAGAATTCTGTATGTTGGCACTTCTTGCTTATCTTATCATGAAGAAATATATATTTTTTGCTTTTTCATGTCTCAATAACAATGTGAGAGGTAAGCCTCATACCTAATTAGACATTCCTTATGTTTTACTTACAGATTGGAAAAAGAAACACTCTTTCTACTTGCTTTTAGAATAGTTTGACAAAAGTTCTATGAAAATTTGGCAATATATTAAAATAGTGTCAGTCAACTATTCCCTTTATGCCAGTGGTCCTCAAGTTGGGGTTATGTTACACCTCCACCTCATCCCCTCAGGGGACATTTGTCAATGTCTGGAGACATTTTTGGTTGTCACAACTGGGTGTGTGTGTGTGTACCCTACTGTCATCTAGTGGGTGGGCCCCCCACAACAAAGAGTTATCTAGCCCAAAATGTCAATAGCCTGTTTTATGCTAAACCCATCAGAGACTACACATGCACACTTGAAGAGTTAACTAACAATCATCATAAAATATCAAGCTAAGAGGACTTTAAAGATAATCTTATGTAACTTCCCATCTGATTCTAGAAATCCAGTAATTGAATTCAACCTACCTATTTTCTGGGCTGTCAGCAGGAACACATTGCTATAGGATACATATATTGAGTACAATTTTTGCCTTTAAGTTTTGATTATGGTTTTTAAATAAAAGAAGATTCTTTTATCCTTTCAAAATTCAACATAGTTTCCTGAAATTGATAATTCATATGAATATATCTTTATGTCCCATTTGGGTTACATTTACAATGTTTCTTAACAGAACATGTATGTATATGCATGTATAATACATTTTATATGTAATGAAGAAATCTTCATTTGTAAACTATTTCTTTTTCAAAAACATTTGGCTTAAAGATTACTTAGTATTACATGTTAAATATAAATATAAAACATAATATAAAAGATTCAATTATTTCCTGGGTAGAATTATGGTATTAAAATGAATTATCACATAACAAATGTTTAAGAAATGAAAAAATACAGACTTTTCTTCCTTAAAAAAACTTCTTTTGAAGCCTAAAATCCTGAAATGTTGAAGACTTAAGAGTCTGCTAAAAAAAAATTATTGTATTAAAATAGTCCTGTTTTAATGGTGTTTTTTTTTTCTTTTATAGCCCCCCAAAATGCATGCAGTCAACTCTCATTATTCACAATAATCGTGTCTTATTAAGTCCCCATGAACACTGAAGTATCCAGTACTAAAACATTGCTTTCAGGGGAAAAACAGGATTAGGTTCCTGTGAGCTTCTGGTCATAAAATTTTTGTCATCTGATCAATACACACCCTTGTTTTATGTTTGTTTCCATTTAAAGACACCTTATTTAATTCTGAACTCATGCCCAAAGGAAGCTTACCTAACAGTGTATTTTCTCTGCAAGACACATCAGAGCCTTCTTATGCTTAGGAACCCTAGACAGCGCTTCAGCCCTATGCTTGGGGGCCATTTTAAATAGTGAAATCACCAACAGAAAGCACAAAAATATGGCATTAAATAGACCATGACAAAGACACTTGTTGACAGTGTGAGAGCTGAAACAAGGCAGAGGGTAGCCCGTGCAACCCCAGCTGGGAACAGCACCTCGGATGCTCAGGTTTTTTACCACTGTGTGCATGTCAACAAATGACCACGGACACGCTGAGAGTACTGACTTGGGGGATTGCAAGTAAATTTTAGTGAGTAGGCAAATTTGCAAATACAGAATTCACAGATAGCAAGGATCAACTGTATTTAGAAAATACACTCATAGAAATTCTAGAGCGAATTAGGTGCAAGTTACGGGAGATATTAACAGCCATGAATATTCATAGATACAAACATTAGCATTGTCCTAAGTCTTATTCAGTCAGGACCCCTATGCCTCCTTTTAGCTCAATGATCAAGACACTACTTCTGGAAGCATATACTTTCAAATTGACCATTATAAAGGGCTCTTTCTTTGGGGACGGGGTAGGGGGAACAGTCTGACGCCTAGTGAAGTAAAGTGATTGGTCAAAGATCACAAGGCTAGTTACTGATTGATCTAGGACAAAATACACTGGTGTACTGTTCTTCAAACCCATTTTAACCTCTTACCTGTAGCTTCATACAGTGCTGCATGGTAGAGTAAGAGACACCAGGGTTTTTGTGCTGCTGCTAAGAATGAAAACCTGATTGGAAACAATGCGGAGTGTGTCTGGTGAATGATCTTCCTTTGACAGCTTTATCTATATATAATAATCTCCTTTTAGATATTTACTGTCTCTCTGTGGCAGGTAAACTACAGAGATTTACCTGCCTAAAACGACTGCTAACAGCTGGATTATGGTGAGGGTTACAGGAACTGTTGCACCCTCTCTCTATTCCCCCACTACGCATATCTGAGTGGTAATCCAGACTTCCCTTGGGGCTGACTTCCTGCCTGAGACCCTTTCCTGAGGGTGGAAAAATAATCTGATGTTCTCTTGACACAGTACTGTGATTAAACTTCCCTAGAAGCTAACAGACTAGCACTTTCTACATATGATTTGATAAAAATATGCCTAATAACACACTTAAGACTAGATAAAGACAGTCCTGCTTGATTCTCACTTCAAAATAATGACCTCTAAATTGATTTTTTAAAAAAATATACACAACCATTTGATATTATATAAGTATTTTAAAAATTCTAAGCAATCATTTGGACTTGTGCTTGGCTGGCTTATCTTTGCATTATCTAAACAGAAAAACAATCTTTAACATTTTTCTCCACTTCTATTTGTTTTATTAATTGTATTAACACTGATTAGCAGTGTTAATCTTGTGGTGCTCTAGAAGTACCAATCATTCATTAAAATGATGAATTATTTCATAGAATTGTACTAGGGAACACCTAACTTAGGGCTCCCTTGCAAATTTTATTAATTCACAATGATAATCTTTCTGGTTAATAAAATTCACAAGATTTTGGAACTGGAAGAGACCGTACAGATTACTTATTCTGGGCATCTTATTGTAGATGAAGAAACTTAAAATCCACAGAAGTTAAATAATTGCCCAAGATCAGTTGTCCAGTAAGTACCAGAGCTGAAGCTAAAAATTCTCTCCCTCCCAAAGCCAGGTCTGGTGCTGTTTCTACCATCTGCTCTACCCTGTAGGAAATAAGATAAAAAACAGAAGGTAAAAAACAAACAAAAATGTCAAAATGGCATCATTGTCATATGGAAAATACTAGTGTATAAATATGTAGGTGTATGTATGTGTATACACACTGAGATCTAGTTTCTTCTATTATAGTCATACATCATTTTTCTACAAAACAAAGAAGAATCAGAGCAATAAAAGAAATGGCCAGGGTCTTAGTTCCTGGAGGCCAGCTGATGATTTATGTCTGGGCTATGGAACAAAAGAACAGGCGCTTTGAGAAGCAAGATGTGCTTGTTCCATGGAACAGAGCTTTATGCTCCCAGGTCTTCTCAGAATCCAGCCAGCCCGGGAGAAAGAAGCAGTGTGGACATCCAGAAAGAAGCCATCCCTACCAGCCTTCATGCTCTGCATGCAGCTGTTCTGGTTGTTTTAAAGAGCGATGTGATTCAAGACGGTCCCACAGCATGGACTATGAACCAGTGATGGCTGGAAACTGTTGTGCAAACATTTCCAAGGAAGGAGAGGAAGAAAATGGATTCTATAACACGTTAGGAAAATCTTTTCGTTCCTGGTTTTTCTCCAGATCTTTGGATGAATCAACTCTGAGGAAGCAAATTGAAAGAGTGAGACCCTTGAAAAACACAGAAGGATGGGCCAACAGCACGATATCAGTCCAGCCGTCCAGACGCTCTAGTCTAGACTTAGATCACCAGGAGCCATTTTCAACAAAAGAGCAAAATTTAGATGAGGACGTGTTTGTGGAAACTTCTCAGAAACATCTGGAGTGGCTGGGAGCACCAGCCACAATGAAACATCTAAATGGAGACCATCAAGGAGAAAGGAGGAGAAACGGAGATGGGCATTTTCTGGAGAGCACCAATATGAATGAGAATTGTGTGGATGCAGGTGACTTAGAAGAAGGTAACCTTTCTGCTAGTAAAATATTGAGAAGGATTTCTGCAGTCAGTTCCACAGACTCCAACCCAGATAACACAATTTCTGTCGAAGGACAACAGCCCAGCGTTTTGGATTCCAGAGCCTTTATGCGCTACTACCACGTGTTTCGAGAAGGCGAGCTCTATGGCCTGCTGAAGGAGAATGTGTCAGAGCTCCATATTCTGAGCTCTGGGAATGACCATGGCAACTGGTGTATCATTGCAGAGAAAAAGGAAAATTGTGACTGACTGGATCATTTTTTAGACAACTCCTCCAAAAGATGAACCACATTCTTTTCACTGGGGTTGGTATAGTTACTTGAATTTGCATCCAATTTTATTATTTTTTAATCCATTTATGCTTTGGTCTGTAGAGACTACGAATTGATGATCTTTTTAATCTTTGGGTAAGCACAGACCATGGCATCTAAAGCAACTGACAAAGGGGATTTGTGGTTAAATGTTAATATAAGAGATCTGAAGAAGCAATATAAAATAAACTTCAATATGATTTGAGGTTTTTTCCCCGGAAAGGTGAAATTATTATAAGACTATATATGTAGATTGTTTTTCAGTATTATACATTGATTTTAAAAGATTCTGCTTTTTAAGTATTCCTTCTAAAGACAGCTTTTTTATACAGTAAGGGGGTAATTTCTGCTTCTTGGGTTGTAATTTAGATCTGTGTGCAAGACAACGGGTACACCTGTTCCATCGCACGGATGTGAACTGAACCATGTTATTATTTTGTTGCCAGCGCCTTGCTGCTACTTAAAATCTTCAGAAAGCAAGAGACAAGGACTTCTCTAAATGATAAGCAGACTTGCTTCACGATAAGTAAATAACAAGGTTTTCACTGTCGCTCAGAAGGGCTTTGGAGGCACTGTTAGCAAATAGAGAGGGTTCTAGAAGTTATTGCAAACACCCAGGTAGTATTTTTCCAATCTTATTAGAAGCAGGACTATCCAGTTACAATAAGACCAAGATTGACTAATGAGGAGTTTTCATCTAGAATGATGCTTTTCTTATGAATTGAAGGGATATTTAGGAAATGAGAATCTTACTGAAGGACAGTTTTATTTTGGTTCTGAGGACAAAGAGATTGTTAAAGTGTAAGATATTTGGCCTTGGTAAAGGATCTGTTGTTGGATTTTTGAGAATAATATCTAGGCTTTTATCTTACTGAAAGTGACCACATTTTATTAATTATATTAGGGATTTAGGCAGAATCAAGTCCTATTCAAGGTTGAATTTCTGCCACTTCATAGACAAACGAATAGATTGAGTGTTGTATAGTCACTGCATCTGTTTACATTTAACCATGGATCTGTCTGAATCCATGTCCTGGATCCTGAGATGTAGATATAATTAGGACAGGACTAGAAAACTAAGAGAAGCAGAAATAAGTTGACTCAGGAATACGGCCTCAGATAGCTCCTTCACGAGTAGAGAACGGGCATTTGACAAAAGCCTTTTACTTCATGGACCATTGTAATCCTAGATGAAAATCCAATTCTTGTTTTATTTTCCACCAAAATAATAAAAAGTTTCATTTGTTTTGGGTTCTTTTTCCCTTCAGTAATTGTGCTCCAACTTAAAATAATGATGCTATTTTGAAAGAAACTTAAAGGATTATTTTAAATGTTTATCTGAAAATTATTGATGTTTTTAACTCTTTTGGCTTCAAAATAAGATTGCACATCACCTTCTTGGTTGACGAGGTTGTCTGGTGGAAATGAGACATATGTTTGTATTGTTCGGTGCAGTTTGCAGTAGAGGGACAATGAAAACAGACATAGCAGTGGAATATAAATTAAAAATTAATTTAGTGTCTTCCATTTCTTAAATTAGGACATCAAACTGTGAGTATAAGTGGTTTTCTTAGTGGAAAGAAAAGATTCTCAGAGTCAGAGAAGTTCTTACAATTAAGGCTTGATGGTCTTTTATTATGAGTGGATTTTTCCTCTTCTTGAAGCCTGTTATCACATGTATACTTAATCCCAGCCTGGCTGCTAGAAATCTATTTGAAGTCATCTCTTTCTGATGGTGGCCAACTACTTACATGGAACTCAATTTATTAGACTCTGCCAGAAAAGCTTTGAGCTAACCTGTATAAGCAACCTCCGACCCACACAGACACACACCTCACTTTGTATAAAATGATTCTCTAGAATGGTTCTTGAGAGAGAAATATTTTCACAAAATTTTGATAGAGCTATAAATAAAAAACAGTTAATAATAGCAATCTCTTGCTCTTCATCTGCTGAGCATAAGAATTCTATGCATCCAGACGTTATTTTGTATGCAAATATTTAACTCCATGGTTGATAATCTTTCTGTGGTACATTCATGTGAAAAGCACCCTTAAATCTAACTTTTGCTTTTGGATATATATGATATATATATAATATTATATATATATCATATATATATAAGCCTTATATATATATTAGCCATTGAAGAGCCAAAACTAATGTAAATATCCTGATCATTTAAAAATCTTGTCCATCTTTAGGATTGTCCTCAAAAGGAAATACAAATCATAAGTGAGTTTAAACGTATGCAGGTTATCTGTGACTGTTCAGTCTGCCTTAACTTGCTCAATTATAGATTTTACTGATCTACTGGACGTATTTGAAAACTTAGCCTCCATTATTAATACTGGATCAAACAGTGCCCTTCCTGTTCCTCTCCTCGCTGCTATCTGAGGTAGAGGGGGGCATTTGGGGGATTGTTGGGAGGGCTTTAAAAGCCTCAGTGGCCTGTTTGAGGAATTCCATATAAACAGTCAAATGATTTGGGGGAAAGTATTAACACGGACAAAGGAATACAATCAAAATAACATTACAGTGGGAACCATGCAAGTGGCCTATTTAAATTGTTATTCTTAAAATTGTCACTATAGTGATGAAATGACACCAGCATGTCATAGTAACTAGCAAACAATCTAACAAATATCTTGGAGTGTCATATTGGTTTGGTCCTCCCTTATGATCACACATCCCCATACAGGATGGTCTGTAATTCTTGCTTCTAGTTTGCCTTTCTATGTCCTTCCAAATTTTAGGTATAAAGAATTCCTCTGTATTTTAACTGAGCATCAGTTGAATGGGCAAAAATTGGAGGTAATCCAGAGAGAAAATAATCCAAATTAAATCAGCTAGGAACATTAATGTAATTGTATATTAATGGCCACAAAAAGAATAAGCACTGGTGGATTTTTTATTAAAATAAATGGTTTGAAGGAGGACAGAGGGTCTAACCCAATAGTTGTTGAACTTGGTGGAGGAGGGTACTCCTGAAAAATGAGCTGTGAGCACTCAGTTTGGGAGGGAGGGTGAAATGGGTCCAACCACTGGCCAAGCAGCTGCAGTCTAGGATGCAAAAACTAGGGCAAGCCTGAGCTTTTCTCTCCTGTTATGTAGGAAACTGGAAATAATAAGAGCAGCTAACTTTTCTTAATATCTAACATTTATTATTTTATCTGATTCCTCACCACAGCCCTCTGAGATAAGTATACTTATTATTCCCATTTTGCAGATAAGGAAAACAGAGACAGAAAGAAATTAAATGGCCCAACGTCACACACGTAGTAAGCATCACACATCTAGTAAGGAGCAGGGCTGAGATTCAAAACCAGGCAGTCTGGCTCCCAGCCTGTGCTCTCAACCACAACATCATATACACCCCACCCAGGAATGGTGCTAGGCAGATTATAAGAGCCTTTCAAGGTAAGTGTGATCATCCCCTTTACAAATGAACCTTAGCAAGGTTAAGCAAAGATTTCACAGTTAGACAATAATTGAATAGTAATCCCTTACATATTTTTCTCCATCTTTTGTATTTATTTTTTTCATATGTAAGTCTGTTTCAATTTGATTTCAATTTAAAAATGGGCCTTGGTCACAAAATGCTCTGTGATCACTTTTCTCCAACTCTTTAAAAATTGTATTACTGTTTTCCCATTTTACAGGTGAGAAAATTGAGGGCTATTCAGATACTTCCTTTCATTTGTTCACTCAGCCCTGCTATGTGCCAGACACATATGATAAAATGCAATGAATACAAGGTGTGTTTGAGTGTACACTGAATATTAGAATTAACTGACCTGAAGTGCCAACCTGGAACATTTTTCATATTAGTTGTATGAAGCAGGTAGAACCTGCTACCAAGTTCTATTGTTTAGTTTGAGAAAAGCAATATACAAAACCCCCTTAGAGACCCACATGCATATTAGCATATTTAAGGCCGACCCTAAAATAAACTTGGACTTGACTTAACTGAGCTGCCCAAGACACACTAACTTCCTCTAGCACAAGCGTTCTGTGGCACACATTTCAGACAATAATGTGTCCTACAGGATAAAATGCAAACTCCTTAGAAGAGCATTCAGGCCCTTCATAAATTGACTTTCAAGTATTTTTCAGCCTCATCATCTCTTGCAATTGCACCCAATTTTTTTCTGTTCTGCACTCTGCTGTTTTAAACAATGCTTTCATTAGAAGTTACATAATGACAAGTAATTATCACATCCCCTAGATATAAACTTGGATTTCAAATGACATAATTGTAATCCTTTTCCAAAGAAAAATGCGTGAAACAGGATTCATTCCGTCAATTCAAAGGGCATAAGAGATAAGTGTTATCACACACCCATCCAACAGATGGAAAAGCCATGGGAGTGGAAGGGAAGTAAAGAAGCGTTGACAGACTCCAAATCAGAATGCTCCACTCCGCTCATCCCAATCTTAACTCAAAATTATGATTGTTGGCTTGATAGTATGGACTCCATACTGCAACCTCAATTATCTGCAAAACTGGAGTGGGAATATTTTAAAAGAACTCTCACCAACCAAGGATTGGAATTATAATGCAAATAGAAAGCCTTCGGCATGGAGAACACACACAGAAACCTAGGAGAGCTCATCAAAGAGAAGACACTGTGAATTGTCCTATTTCTGATTCCCCATGGGTCCCACGGTATGTGATGCATTCATAGGAATGGGCATCATTTCAGTTAGAACACCCATTCTGTCCCCCTCAAGATGCAGGTCTTCCCCAACTGATTACGCACGAGCAACACTCTATCTGAGAGGGATTAGAGCTATAACATCTGACCAATCTGATGGACCACTTGTGAAAGCTGGTTTTCAGATTGGATCCCCTATTTGGCAAATAAATATACATTTTGTCCTTTCTTCAGTTAGAGCTGGGAAAAACAACGTTTACCTCAACCCAATTAATTATTCATTAATCCACATGAAATGATACATTTTCTCCACATGGAACATTTCTTTTACTCTGCATGTCACCTCCACAGAGAAAAGGTCATTAACCTGTAGGCAGTGTAATTGAACGTTGAATTCCCTGAAAAGGTTATTTATAGATATGCCCACCCACCAGGGAATTTTGTTGAATGACAGGCATTTCTCTAATGAGTGCATCTCACCACTTCCATTAGATTGTCTATTAACATAGGTGGAGGGACTCCATTAGCAAGGGTCTGCTCTTTTTCTCTGTTTATTTACACAGAACACTGGCAACATTAAGGCTCACTAATGTGGACCCCAGCGGAATTTCTGAGACACTCTGAATATGTATGTGAAAACTATCCCATTTTCTTCAGATATTCTCTTAAATATATATTATGTAAATATACATATTCCTAGACATCTGGTGTTTGCTGTCCATTAGTGACCAAGAAAAAGTAACTCTCTTCTGCACTTGTCCAAACATTAAATTAGCAATTACCATAGAAATGTATTTCATTGAATAGATTTTTTTGTTTCAGGGAAATTGAAAGATAATTGTTCAATGTTGTTGTGCCTCTCTGGTGTTAACATGTGCAGTTGTATCCAAAAACTCTTTTTGTCCACAATATAGATTTACCGTAGCTTTTCCCAGAAGAAGCTAGCAATAGTTTTCAAAGCACAAATGGATGTAAAATATCTTGACCGTTGTAATAATTTGAAGATATTTTATTTGCATTAACCAATGATGTGTAGGATCTTTTTATAATAAGTGTTATTAAAAATGGTGTAATTTCTATGCTTATGAAATGTATTAGTTTACATGATGTATAAGTGTACTTTTTAAAAATGTTACTAGATGGACAAAATTTTGCCTTTCATCTCCACTGTGAGTGACAGGACATATATTGTTCTTATCTTTTATCAATTCAGCCAGCCAGCTCTCCTTATATTTCAACAGAACCAGGCAAATTCCTATTTGAATTATATTATCTTTGCCTAAAGGAAACTAAGCTAACCATTTAATAATAGATTGTCTTTAATGGGTTAATAAAGGAATATTATTGACTTAAAAAAGCCATCTTTTAAGATGAATAAAGATGTATTAGACTATCTGAAAGTGGGTATGTGTGAAAATATGGTACTAATGTTGACAGGACATCATCTGTATGTTCTTGGAATGAAGGCCCATTGGTCGTTCCTGACCTGCTCCATCTGCAGGCTGTCAGCTCATTATCAAGTGGGGAGTGTGAAGTAAGGGGGAGCTGTGCCCAGCCCTGTTGTGGCTCTAATGCAGCTCCATGGGGATGCATTGCAGCAGCAGATGGTGCCCTGGCGTGGTGCGACCTTGACCACCTCCCACTCCGATCCCTGTGATGGAAGAAACTACAGCATCTCCCTGAGCATCCGTTTGCCCCTCACAGTGGCTGTTTGGGGGACAAAAATGAAAAGTGCTGGTAACAAATGAAATACACTCTGTGTCAATCTTTTGGCAAGAATTAATGAAACCTCAATCGTGCGCTGTGTACTGTGGCAGAAATCTCTCAGTTGAAAAACATTGCTAGTTCTTGTCTTTAGAAACCATCACTTCTTCCATGTTTGTGCTCATCTTCCATTTTTGAAATATCTAAGCATAAGTTCAGCTTAAAAGCTATGTGCTTAACAGATTTTTTAGAGTTTTCTTGGTAGCTGAAATCAAAAAGAAACCATCAATTTCAGTATCTGCTTTTTACTGTACACATCACTCCCCACCCAGTCCCCTGGGGCCGGGCACAGAAGACGGTCCCCATAAAGGTGCGCCCATGAGCAGCCTCAGCAGATGGAAAACCGCCAGATGCTTCACTTGCCAGAGACCTCAGTTGCCAGTGACTCCAAGAAGGAGGGACTTGCCCAGCCAAGAACCAGATCTGCGTTTCCCCACATCACATTGTATTCCTTCGGGTAGGTGAGGCCCTTTGCATCCAACCAGATCTTTGTCACACTGCAGCCCCCAGATCAGGCCCCATCTTCAGGGAAATTGCCCCAATCCCACTGCTCCACATTGATTTTCTTCTTCACCATCCCCTAGCCCTTTGCATTTAGGATATTTTACAGCACTACCTGCCATATTCACCTTTAGCCATTAAAAATCTTCCTGCATCATCCACAACTTCTTCCCTTATGTCTCTCCAATTAAAAAAAAAAAGAGTTAACTAAAGCCTTTCCCAGCTCCAGTCACTTTTCTACCTAGTATCTTTCTCCTCTGTATCACTCCCTGCCTGGACCTCCAGGAATAAACTTGGATTTGCCATTTTAAAGGGCCCACTGTAATGGGTATAACGGAGCTCTCCCACCCCCCACCAACCCCCAGCCTGCCTTCCGCATCCTGGGGAGGAAGAGTCCCAGATCTGCTGATGGAATTCAGTTCCTGGGATCGGCTGGCTATGGAGGGCCGTGTCTCAACTTCATTGACTTTCTGCATTTTGAATCTCCTCCCACGATAACTTCTCTTAGATCCCGTGGGTCTAAGTCTCTCTCATCTTTCTCCATGACTGCCAGGTGTGAAGAACAAGTGTTCATTTGTGAGATTTTTACTGAGTACTGATGAAACTGATGGTGTGTGCTTGGTCCTTGGAGTTCACTGATCAAGGGTAAAAACGAAAACTATCAGTGACCAATATTTAACCATCAGTTACTAGCTTTTTCTTTCTCTTAAAAAGAAGGAGGCCACAGTATTTGGCTAAGTATAAAACGAAGGGCGTGACAGTCTGATATACAAAGGGAAATTCCTTCCTTCCCCACATGCCACCCCTGAAAAATCAGGGCAGCCAGGCCTCCATGATCAGAGCTGTCTTGCTCCAGAGGAGAACATGACCATGAAGTTAACCCCACCCACGCCTTTGAGAGGTTTCTCAATGGAGATGCTGTAATGAGAGGAAGGCTGGAGCAGCCCCACTAGCAGGGAGCCAGTTGGGGCAGTGAGCTGGGCCCCCAACACTGTCCCAGGAGTGGAAGAAACCTGACTGGGGATGACCCCATGTGTACCACGAGCCCAAGCACTGGCCCCACACTTGGGAATCTTGGCAAAGATTCCTGTGCCCAGGCTTAGCATGAAGTGGGTGGAGCTGCCATCTTCAAACAGCCCAGGGGGGCCACTTCGACAGGCCTTCTTCCTGCGCTGTAATGCCAGACCACTGTGCCCATCCTGGACACGGGCAAGGCCGTGGGCTGCCAGTGGTCATCCTCACCAGAGGCAACTGGAAGTTTCTCATCAAAAGAAATGCAGTTGGACCCCCAAAGTTCCACGAAACAGGAAGATTGTTAGGGTGTCCTAATCCAATCCCACACTCCTCTGTTTTATTAAGGGGGGATCTTCAGTGGGCGAGGTGAAGTGACCTGCACATTCCCACACAGGTAGAGCTCTCTTGCTCCAGGGGGTAACGCACAGCCATCCTGAAGTACCATCTGTGAGGCCTCAGGCCTCAAAGGGGTGTGGCCTCTGGAGAATTTATCTTTTTTTTCACTACAATAATATGTTGGTAATTGATTCAAACTGTGTAGAGTAACCACCCCAAGAACAGAAAGAGCTTGTTTCCCTATCACTGTGAAGACGGTAATTTTAAAACTGCATATCTTTGTATTTTGTGTGGAACAATTTTTGAACAATTCCTCTGGGCAAGGGGCTTTCTACACACTCTTGGAGATTTTATGGGAATAAGATACAGTCCCTGGTCCGAGAGAATTAAAAACTAGCAGGAGGGAGAAGATGTGCACAGTTCTCTCTTTCTGGAATATTCTTCCACTCCCCTCTTGGCCTGACTTCATTGTGCTTCCATCTCAGCTTAAATGGACCTTTCTCAGGTGCCCTTGGTGTCCCCACCCTAACCCAGACCAGATACTAAGTTATGTTCCTTCTCTACAGTCCCAGAGCCATGTACAGTCTTCCTTTTGAAATCCATCACACATATTTATTTCCTTAGCATATCCTTTCTTTACCGGAGCACACGTGTCACAAGGGCAGGGACCTCGTCTGCCCCTTTCTCTGCAGAACCATACAGTGCGTAGCAGAGTGGTAGCATAGTCGGGAGTGCTCGGGAAAATAGTTCACTGTTGCCTGGCTCAGAGCATGCGGGGTGCTCAGAGGAAGTTACAGAGAGCCATGGGAACCCAGGGGAGAGGAGGGTTATTGCATAGGAGGTGACACAAGGCGGGACCTTACAGGGTGGAATGTCGACAGGTGAGGGGGGCAGGGAATTCAGACAACGCCAAAGAGGAAGAGAAGCTCAGAGGAAACTGATGATAATAACAATGATGGTGCCATTTACCATGGGGGCACTGCGTGCCGAGAACTTTCACATTTACAGTTTCGTTTATTTGTTACACCGATCTGAGGGGCAGGTATTACTGAGCCCCATTTATAGACGTGGAAACTGGGCCTAAAGAGGTCAGGCTACTTGCCAAGGTCACACTGCTGGAGAGTGAGGGCGCTCGGCTTTGCACTTGGACTTGTCCATGCAAAGCCTCCTGTTCTACCTCCTCCATGGGAGAGGGAGTAAAAGGTAGAGAAAACGGGAGAAGCAGATTGCAGTTTGATTCTCAAGGGCCTTGAATGCCACACCAAGGGATTTAAACTTTCACGTATAATGCCAGAGAGCCTTCGAAGATTTTGGAGCAGATGCTTTAGAAAGATTACTCTGGAGCAGAGCTAAGGTGTGGGTTGGGGAGGCAGACTGAGATTCGAAGTCTATAGTGAGGAGATAGGAGAGGGGGCAGGTTTAGAAATGAAAATAAGACAGAGGTAAGATAGAATGAACTAGAATTTGATCAGAGTCAGGGAGAAGAAAAGAAAAAAATGGCTCCCACGTTCCCACCTGGCTGCCTGGGAGGCTGTGAAGGCTTTAACACACACAGCAGCCCAGCAGAGGAACTGCGCCAGGGAGGCCCACGCGGTGAAGTGGAACTATGCTGCCCCCTTCCGGGGAACAAAAGCCAGCTGCTCAACCGTGACATCAGCACACGACCAGTCCACTTACGCGTCTTCACAGAACCCACGGGCGCAGAGCCAATGCTAAACGGTCTTTCAAACACCTGGTAACTAACAAGTTAGTAACCAGGTAGTAATTCAGACAAGTCTGGTTATGCACAAACAACAAGAGGCTGTCAAGGCAAGTGGTTACATTTTCTAACGTGTACTATTTCGGATTTAGAAGTAGTTTAGTGATAAGGAACGGGAATTATGCTTGAGTGAAAGTAGATAATATAACCCGTGAGAAAAGTGAAGGCAGATCTTTGGGGACTGTTAAATATGTTCAGAGGTGATAAAGGACTGAAATCGTGATCTTTAGCCGCTAATGCTGCGTTGGAATACCTAAGGCTCTCAACCGTTGAAATGAGGAAGGTTCGAACAACTTCAAAATATTACATGTGCAATTTGGAAAGATAACAGTAGAAGAAGGAAACTGGACTGAACCGGTGGGGAGTGACTCAGTGGGAGGTCTCCAGGGCTTTCCTCAATACTATGTCCCACCACTCACTTCCTCTCTCAACCCCTAATTTAAACATCCGTTCCTGTGGCATATGCATGTCCTGGGCCATTGAAAGTGCCCACAGGGGAAGAGCGAAATGGTGGCCGAGTAGTCTCAGGACGTTGGACAGCATGGCTGCTCTGGCCTGAGAGTCATGAGAAGAAAATTGACAGTGGTCTTCCAGAACCTACAGCACTGGCCCCATTACCCTCTAATTTCATCTCTTACTCGGCTTCCCTGGTTCCTCAGCTCTAGCCTTACTGCCTTCTTGCTATTCCTCAAACATTTCAGGACTCAGGGACTTTGTACTTGCTGTTCCTTCTACTGGGAATGCTGTTCCCTGAAATATAAGCAGTGTTCCCCTCACTTCCTTCTAGCCTTGGCTCAGATATCATGCTCTCAAAGTAGTTTCCCATGAGGCCAGCCTGGTGGCGTAGTGGTGAAATTCACATGCTCCGCTTTGGCGGCCCAGGGTTTGCGGATTCAGATCCCGGGCACAGACCTACATGCCACTCATCAAGCCATGCTGTGGTGGTGTCCCACACACAAAATAGAGGAAGATTGGTGCGGATGTTAGCTCTGGGCCAATCTTCCTCACCAAAGAAAAGTAGTCTCCCATGATCAACCCATTTAAAATTGCACACCACATTCCTCCCCACCACACAGACACACACATACACTCCTATTCCCCCTCCATGCTCAGTTTTTCTCCATAGCCCTTATCATCTTTAAATATTACATTTTATTTGTATATATTATCTGCTCCTCTTTCCCCAAGATGCAGGGCTCCAAGAAGACAGGAATTTTGCTTTGTTGTTTTGTTATTTTGTCCACTGCTCTATCTCCCACACCAAGCCTGGCATATGGCAATCACTCAATAAATATTTGATGGGTTACAGTTGGTTCTTGGCTCTGTGAAACCCAGTATTCACCCGCATGGAGACTACGTGATGGGCCTTGGGCTGATGGGGCTGGGGGTTGACCCCAGGGGGTCCCTGCAGCCTTTAATTGCCTACGCCTGATAGCTCCTGCTTTCCTCCCAGACTGGAGAGTCTAGTGCAGAGGTGAGAAAAAAACACACTTTTCCTTTCACCTAGACAGGAGTTTTAGAGTTGGAAAATCAAGAACTGGCTGCCTTGGTCTTCAGGTTTTGCAGGGACCCCCTTTGTCAACAGCTGAGGGTGATTCCCCCTGGCTGTCTGCCCGGGGAGAAAGTCCTCAGGGCACAATGAAAAGCTATAGAGGGCCTGCTGAGGAGGAGAGCAAGAGAAAAGGCCTCCTTTCTTTGAGTGTTATCCCCCCATTCCTAGGTTGGACCTTTTGCTGCCAAGAGTTACTGGCTTAAGCAAATTACTTGCCCCATCCTGAGCATCAGTTTTCTCATCTGTACCATTTCTTCACCTATAAAATCAGGTTAATGATAACAGTCCTGGGTGAACTGAATAAGATATAACCTGGGTTTGCATTTCAAAGCATCAGGAACAGAAACAGCTGCCCAGGAGGGCCTCTGGCACAGGGTAAAATGTAACACACCATGAAATGTGTGGCATAGACACCTTGCTTTTTGAGTGCTTTTTCTGCTGAGGACGATTTGCCCTGAGCTAACATCTGTGCCCATCTTCCTCTATTTTGTATGTGGGTCGCTACCACAGCATGGCCACCAACAAGTGGCGTAGGTCTGCGCCTGGGAACTGAACCCGGGCCGCCGAAGTGGATTCTGCCAAACTTAACCACTAGGATGTGGGGCCAGCCCCCAGACATCTTGTTTTAAAGGACACAAAGGACAACAAGAACAATTGGTGAGTAATGAAGTTAAGACATCTGTTCTTTTCCTTTCTAATTGTAAAAACATTAGAGTTCTGTATTGGTTCTGAAAAAACCAAACTGAAAATTGAAAGGAATATAGGAAGCAAGCATTTGTAGCATCTACAGGTCAAATTCTGAATTTCTAATTTATACAAAGACATTTTTCCGATAACATATCCAACTAGGAATTGCCCAAAGGTGTTAGGACCAGGTCAGGGCCAGGCTTAGGCAAACTTGGGAAGTGTCTCCACTGATTTTCATGTCCTCACCCACCCCCTCAGACCCTGATACTGTACCCACTGAGGTTCCTGTGTCCCCATCAGGTGTTGGTGGTCCCATGCCATTCACAGAAGCCCAGGGACCAAGTGTGCTGCAGGCTGTACATCCCTGGGAAACATCTCAAGCCTAGAGCAGTAAATTTCCAGAACATGGCTCTCTCCTCCCCAAACCTGGCAATCTCATTCCCTCAGGCCCGGCTTTCTAATCCGCAGTGATTCAACAGCTAAAGGAGACCCCCAAAGCTCCTCTCTCAGTTGACTTGGGCCTCCTCCTATGCTGTCTCATCCACTGCAGCTCCACGTGGCTGTCAGAGTCACCTAAAACACAAATGTGCTTTGCAGAGCTTTCCAGGGCTCTCCTTTGCCTCCTGAAGTGGTCCTCAGCCTGGCTGACGCAGGTGAGAAACACCTCTGGAGCTTTTAGTACATACCGGCGAACAGGATCCACTCAGAACCCACTAATTCAGATCTTCGGCTTCGGCGTCAACTCTAACGTGCACTTGTGGTTGGGAGCTCCGGCTAATAGTGCCCCAACTCCTCAGGCAGCATACCAGCGTTCCTCAGTCGGGGCATGCTCACCCGCCTCATCCCGCACTGCGTTCTCACCGCTATGCACACCCTGATGGCGTTCCCTGAATACACCCAATCATTTCCTGCTCTGATGGTTTTGCACATCTTTCTGTTGGTCTAGGATCTAACTACTCAAAGTGTGGTCCGCAGACCAGCAGTGTCAACCTCACCCAGCAACCCAGACCGCAGAATCAGAATCTGCATTTCAGCAACACCCCAGCTGATTTGTACGAACATCCAAGTTTGAGAAACACTCCAGGTTCTTTCCCAGCTTGCATCTCTGGCGAATTCACATTCACACTTCGATCCCTAGCTCAGGTACTGCCTCTTCTGTGAAGCCTCTCCCAGTCCCACCCTCTTCACTCCTGACCCCCTCCTCGGAGGAATTAATTCCTCCCTCCTTTGTGCCACCACTCTTGTGGTGCCCAAGAACTGAAACCCACATCATTCCCTGTGCCTGTGTTAAATACGATTAGGACCAAACAAAAACGACCCAGCTGCTCACTTCAGGAAACACACGTTCCTAGAGGAAAAGAACATGAACCAAGTAAACAGCTTACTCAGCAAGACTCACAGCTTGTGCATCGAGTGGCCTCAAGGCCTTACGTCACTGCGCCCACCAATCCAGAGAAAGCTAGGGAAGTCAAACTCTGTCCAATCACCAGCCCGCTTTGCAAGACTCACCTTAAAATCACCCAGCCCAGCCCCGAAACCATATAAACACCTTGCCCTAATTTCCTTTTCTGAGACACTACTAAGACTATCTAGGTGATGTACTCCCTTTGCTGAATCAGCAAGTTTTTCTGGTGGCCTTCTAGATGGTCGACAGGCAATACACCCATCACAGAACATTGCAATTATTTATTTGCATGGCAGATATCTCCCCAGCACCATGCCACTGCCCCCTTCCTGGGTACACACACACACACACACGCACACACACACACATGCACACACACACACTACATCCCCTTTTGGGGGGGCCTTGCCTAAATCAAAATAAGGATAACAAAAGAGAGCCTTGGAAATCAACCTAAATGAAGAAAGACATCTTTGTAGCCTGGTATCACAAAGGAGGAATAAATATCGGCAGGAAGAAAAGTCTAGTTGTCTTGTAGCTACTCCACCCTAAGGCCAAACCAAGAAGAGGCCTCTTTTCATACTGCCTTCCTCCTGCAGGGTTCAACACTGCCCCAACAACTCCCCCTACTCACACACACACACACACACACACCCACCCACCCAGAGACTTGCACATAGAGCATGAAAACAACAGAACTAAATGACTGCAAACCTGAGCTGGAGGCAAGAAGAGAGAGAAATAAAAGTGAAGGGAAGGAAGGGCCAGAAATGGTGGAAAGAGAGAGGCAGCCAAAGAGGAGAAGTTTCCCATCAGTCAAGAGAGAAACAGTCCTGTGTGGAAGCCCGGACTCCTACTGGTCCCCTCCTCCTATTGGTCCCCTCCTCTAGGCCCCTCTCCCTGGAGGAGCTGAGGACAGCGGAATCGAATAGCACAGAGAAGCCAGTTTCAAACCCAGACGGCCCAGTGGAATTTTAAGGATGGAACATTTAACTTGAAGAGTTAAAGACTCTTTTGTATATTCTGTATGTTCTTAGAGATATATTATTTGTACTTGATCACAATTTGTATATATATTTGTGTGTGTATATATATATGCACACAGATATATAGATACCTATGTACATATATGTATAGATATATACAGATACACATATATATCTATAAATATATGATGTAAATATGGTATATACACACCAGCTTAGCTACCCTTGTGTAATACTATTTCTATCTCCCCGATGTTTATGTAATCTCTCTCTCTCTCTGTATGTGTGTAGTTCCTTGAGAGCTACCAAAGACAGGGAAAATGTAGGTAAAAATTAAATAATGAAGACAACAGGAACATTTGGGCTCACGTTGAAAGGACAGGAGCAAGAATAATGACAAATGACTCGAAGTTTCCATGACTGTATTATGAAAAGAATTTTCCTGGATTTATCCAAAACTTTCTTTCTAATCCAAATATAAAAATATTATCAGGTAATTTTTCACCACTGATATATTAATTATCTGTCACTATGTAACAGATTACCTCCAAATCTGGTAACTTAAGACAACGAACATTTATTTTCTCACTCCGTTTCTGAGGAGTGACTTAGCTGAGGGGTTCTGAGCTGGATTTCTGCGTCTCTCAGGAGCTTGCAGTCAAGATGTTGGCTGGGGCTGCAGTCATCTGAAGGCTTGACTGGGGCTGAAGGATCCACTTCCCAAAAGGTTCACTCAAATGGTTGTTGGCAGAAGGCCTCAGTTTCACGTGGGCCTCTCTATCAGATTACTCACAACATTCCCCTGGAATAGACCATCCAGGAGGAAGAGCAAGCAGGAAGACACAGTGACTTTTATGACCTGGCCTCTGAAGTCACACACTGTCACTTCTGCTTGATTCAATCCTTTAGAAGTGAGTCACTAAGTCCAGCCCACACTCAAGTAGAGGGGAATTAGGCTCCACATTCTGAAAAGAATGTTAAATAATTTGTGGACATACTTTAACCACCATAGTCCTCCCACATGCAAAATATTCTCATCCTTCCTAACACCTCCCCAAAATCTCAGCCTTGTACAGCAACAGCTCCAAGTCCAGGATGTCATCATTTAAACCAGGTCACAGTGCAGGTGAATCTCCTTAGGTGTGGTGTGCAAGTACAGATCTTCAAGCAGAGTTCCTGTCTGTCTGAAGTCCTGTGAACTAAAGACATCTGAAATGTCTATTAGTTATGCATCACTATGTAACAAATTACTCCAAAACTTACTGGTTTAAAGCAATTCATCATCTCAGTTTCTGTGGGTCAGGAATTCAGAAGTGGTTTTACTGGGTGGGTCTGACTCAGTGTCTCTCACGAGGCTGTAGTCAAGATATCAGCTGGGGCTGCGTCATCTGGAGGCTGGATGAGGATGGAGGAACTGCTTCTCAGATCACTCACTGACATGGCTGTTGGCTGGTGGCCTCAGGTCCTCACCATGTGGACCTGTCCATAGGCTGAACAGAACAATCCTGGTAGGATATAGGAAAGGACCACACAAGAGCATAAATCCAGGAGGCAGGGTTCATTGGGGGCCATCTTGAAGACAGGCCAGCACACCTGCTAATGAATTAATGTTAGAAGCTGGACCCAGGAGTACTGTCAGAGGCTGTAGATTCTTGTAACATTTCTGCCACTCTTCATATCATCTTGATACAATAACAAAATTTCTGGGTACAATGAAAATGGGGACCATAGTAAGTGTTTCTCCCAGATGAGTGATGATTGAATGATGATGAGACTGAGATCTGTGTGAGAAGAGCCCACAGAAATCCAGGCACTGGGGGCATGTGCTTACCTGAAAGGGCACTTGGAAGTCACGTGAACCTGGCAATTGTAAATCCCACTTCCAGCAATGGAGTCTCAGAAATATCATTGGCTTTCTCTATGCCTTGGTTTCTTCAACTTCAAAAAGAGCATATGACAGCTACTTTAGTGAGTTTTTATGGGGATTCAAGATTATATATGTAAGGTAAATAGCAACTATTATCGATTGATAAATGGTAACTATTGTAAAGATTACTTCATATTTCACGATATTGTAGGGTCACCATCTGAATTGATGTCTTTCAGTTTCTAGAAAGAAATTTTTAAATTCATAGAAAAAGTAAATGTCTCCCATTTAATAACTCATATCTCAGAAAAGAAAAAAGAAAAAATCAGCCATTACCCTGCGACTCTAACACAATCACATCACCATCTTTCCTTCCAGCCTCCTTTTCTATGCACTTCTCCCATAACTGAAGTCAGAATGTACATAAAAGTTTGCTTTTTGTTTCTTTCACTTTGTATCTTAATATAGAAACTTCTTATAGAGTTTGAGGCAGAAGCTTGTTCACAGTGTCATGCTCAGGGCAGTGAGCTGAGGGTGGGACTGGGAGGTGGGAGCTGGGGGAAGGAGGGGAAGTCATGGGTCAGTAAGTGGTCAATAAGGCTGTGTCAGCATCAGCTGAAGTTCTGAGAAGCAGAAGTCCTGAAGAGCACCAAAGGCCAACGAGAGGAAAGAGTAGGAGGTACTAAGAGATTCTAGAAGTTGTGGTCTAGGCATAAAAACTACTTAACCAATCTTTGGCTCAATTTCTCTTCTATAAATCATAGATGTTACATGCACCTACCTTTATAGGGTTGCTGGGAGGATTAGTCAGTTTAGTATATGTAAAATGCCCAGGACGTAGTAAAGATGTTATTACTAAAATGGTAAGATTCAATGAGTCAGGATGTAGGATTTCCCAAAAAGTGTTTAGCAGCCTAGGAATTCTTACCAGACTTCTTAAACATACAATTTATGCCCTAAAATTTCATGACTAGTTTCTATAATATAGGAAATCTGTCTGGACACCAGTCAGTGTTGGGTTGATCATTAATCAAAACCATTGGTGACAAACCCCAATGCCTACAGGAACCAGGTGGGTAACCTAAAGACAGGATGCAGGGAGGAGCATGCAACCTGGAGGGTGCAACCCCACCTCCAGGGGGCAGCAGCTACTGGACTCACAGCTGCTCTGTGAAAGTGTAGACCAGGGTTGCCAGGTGACAGCCAGAGAGCATTTTTTCAACGATCATCAGAATTAATGTGCCATCCCACATAAGCAAAACGATGCTACTAGGATGTTTTTGGAAATTTACACACGCAAAAAACAATAGTGGTTAGCTCACAGGGCTCCTCGAGTAGGGAGAAGAGTTACACTTTCTGCTTTATCCCCAGCTGGTGGGAGATATTTGATTTATATATTAAAATACAGTTAATTTATAAATTAAATAAAAAGTACACACTGACATACAAAATGTTTCAAGAAGTCCTACGCCAGGGCCAAGAAACGCATTTAACTTCCTTCAGCCCAGTGGTTCCCATACCATTAGATCTGTAAGTTTTGTTTTCCACATAAAATGTATTCTACAGAACACACTTTGGGAAAGGCTGCCCTGCTTTTAAAAGGAAGACACAAACAAACCAATCAACAAAAATAAATAGAATGCTGTTATGATGCCAGACCCGGGGTACCCCAGAGGTGTTTCTGCAAATGGTGCTGACGGACCTCTGCCACCTGCCATCCTCGTATCAGCAGATGGAACACAGCAGTTACCCTTGAGCGCCTGACTCTCTATCTTTCCGCACTACTCAGCTCACAGGGAAGAGGTCTGGGCACCATGTTAGAGCTTAATAAATGTGAAAGTCCCTCCAAATCCTTGGAAAACATATTTTTAACTACTTCTCTAACAATTGCCTTATGACAGCAGCTCTATGAGTCTGTGAAAGACAGAGAAATATCTCCTCTAATGGGGCTTGAATCCTTTACATTTGGTATTGTTGCAGCACTGCAAATTGCACTGTGCTGTACACTGTAAATGGTGTTACGATGAATTATAATGACAACAGCGTATTTCTCACTTGCTTCTCTTTTATCTTTTTTACTTGTTTGCAAACATGGAGAGCAGGGTGTGGTAGCCTTAGAATATTTATCTGTAAAATGCCCATAATAATATTTATCTTGCAGAGTTTCGTCAGCCAGAATTTTTTAAAGATTAAATAAAAAAGTGAACGTGTGTACTGTTCCTAAAACAACACCAGAGATGTAGGAGTACCCAATAAATGACAACTATTGATATTATTTCCACACCTCTCGTTAACATTAAACTCTTGGAAGATGGAAAGAACCACGAATCCGAAGCACATACAATCACTAGGGTAAACCACAGAATTGTAGTGTTTGTGGTTGGCTGAAATTTTTTAAAGGTTTGGAAGAGTTCTTAGAAATTATCTTCAACAGACGAGAAAAAGAGAAACTGAGGCTGAGAAAAATTAAGCAGCTTGCCCATGTTTTCCACAGGAGCATAAATCACCAACACACAACATTTGGATTCCACACTAAGAACACACTGGAAAGTTAAAACTGAACGTGACTCATATCTAAAGTGAACACATCCATAAATCTTCACTTTTCATGGTCCCAGGGATTCTGTAACTTACACACATTTGCATGGTTAATAACAAATTTGAACTTTTGGTATACTAAGTGATCTCTGCAAATGTTCCCAGTATTTTGTTTAAATCCCCATTTGTCTGCATTTCATAGTCAACAGGTTTTCGTCGTTAAGCGCTGTAGGAATCGGGCAGCAAAGCATCAGCCCATCACATCAGTAGATGGCGCTAAATCCACTCATGGGGGATCTGGGGAAGCCAGCAGAGTGTGGGACGACCAAAGGTTGTGGAAAACACAAGTTGTTTAACGTCCTGTTTCCATTTTAAATGTTCATAGTCGTACATGAAAGCAGATGAATTAAATATGCCATTATCCTGCGACCTTAAATCTAATTGAATTTAATAAAAATAGAACAGAGCTGAAGAAGTGGCTGCCAGCCCAGCATCTCAGGGCTATATTAGGGGCTGAGGGAGGATCCTGACAGAATCCAGTCTCCAAACTCTAGACACCCCCATATCAGAACAGGAAGCAAACATATTCTGGTTCTTCTTTCTAAGAAAAAGACCATTTGTAACTATTTTAGAGACAATGGGAGCTGAATTATATGAGCCAGGGAAGGATGACCAGAAGAACTTAAATATGAGAGGCTATAATGTAGGGATAATAAAGGGAAATGGAAGAGGATGAAGAACACATGGAGAGTAAAGTCAGAAAGAAGAAAAACAAATGTTTCAGAAGAATGAAGTGTGGTGAATTGGAAAGTGAGGCTTCAAGGAGTAGCCAGAGTTACAAAATTTCAGAGCTGGAAGGAGCCTTATAAGGAAGCAGAATTGGGCCTGAGAACCAAATAATTCACTGAAAACTATGCAGATAATTGGTGGCAGACAAGCACTGGACCCACATTTGTGCTAAACAGTGCTCTTTCCACAAAAACATGTGGCCCTCTTAACGTCCAACTGAAAACCTTTCACAAAATCCAAGGAAATCCATGTAGAAACATCCTCCCTTCTGTCTCCATGTGCACATGTGCACACACATCCACCACTCTAACAATACAGGAAATTGAAGGAAGCCATCTGAAACTTCAACGTCGGGCACCGCCACCACAGATAACATATCAAACGAAAGGCTGGAAATCAGCACTGTTCACATCCACACAGGAAGCCCAGCTCAAGCTGTTTGACCCTATTTAGTAATCAGTTCCATGCTCACAAAAGAATGCCAGAACAAAAACAGAAGGGAAATACACACACACACACATACACACACACACACACACACACACCCTTTTTCCCTAGGAAGAATTATTCCAAGAAGTTTAAAGAGAGGCCCAGCTAGTTTATACAGTTTTGTAGGAAATTTGGGAACCATTCTGTGATGCCATTGTCTTCGCCAGCCCAGGGAAGTGGCATACCGAGAGTCACTGGGATAATTCAAATACATCAAAGCCGTATTTTACCTCAGTTGTGCTTATATTTTAGGTGAAAGCATTTTGGACCTAAACATTTCCAATAATTATCAGACGTATTTTGGTTTGATGGGAAGTGCTGGGCAGACTCACTGATTAGCTGTGTGATCTTGGGCTAGCTACCTAACTCTTCTGAGCCTCTTTCTTCTTCTATCAAAATGCGATTGAATAATTATTACCTCACAGGATGGTTCTGAGGAAACAGGGAGAATAGATGTCCTACTGCACAAAGGAGCATCTGTAAAGATTAGCCTCCTTCCTTCAGTTTAATTTTCTAATTCACTTCATTGGTGTGGACCTGGCTTCAAGTAATGAGAAAAGTGAGAAGAAAATCTTCATTTTCTTTGGAGCCACTGCTGAGTTCTCTTAAGCCTAATCTAGGCCAGAAGTTCTCCAAACATTTGGTCACAGAATCCACTTACAGTCTTTTTTTTTTTTTTTTTTTTTTGTGAGGAAGACCAGCCCCGAGCTAACATGCGTTGCCAATCCTCCTCTTTTTGCTGAGGAAGACTGGCCCTGGGCTAACATCATGCCCATCTTCCTCTACTTTATATGGGACGCCACCACGGCATGGCTGACAGACAGTGCATCGGCGGGCGCCCGGGATCCGAACCTGCGAACCCCGGGCTGCCAAGCGCGAACTAAACCGCTGTGCCACCGGGCTGACCCCCCACTTACACTCTTAAAAATTGAAGATTCCAATAGCTTTTATTTTTTAATATGGGTTATCAATATTTATCATATTAGAATAATGAAAATATTTTAAAATATTTATTTATTTAAAAGTCACAATAATAATGCACTACGTACATATCAACATAAAGTATGACAAATAAGTATTTTCCAAAACAAAAAAACTTTAGTGAGAAGAGTGATGTCATTTACATTTTGTAAATCTCTTTAATGTCTGGCTTAACAGAAAAGAGCTGGATTCTCTTATCTACTCTGCTTCTACATTCAGTCTGCTGTAATATCTTGTTTTGGTTGAAGTTTATGAAGAAAAATCAGGCTTGCTGTGGGGGAGGAGTATTTTAATAGTTTTTTAAGATAATTGTGCATATTCCTTGATACTACACCCAAACTCAGTTAGTACTAGTTTCTTAAAAATTCATTTCAATGTTAATTTCAACCTGCAACCTTACCAATGAACTTTTTAAACTCTCTTATATGAAATCCACTGATCTACTTTGCATTTTGAATGGATCATTTACCCATGCACGAATTTGCAACATTTAGAAAATATCGGTTCACTGAGTTATACAGAGCTTACAAATTTTGACATATTTTATTGCACAACATCAAAAATTCACAATATTATGTCACCACCAATCTCAGAATAGTCTCTATAAGAAAACTGTCAAGCTTACTATGATGGACACAAGTTTTCCATAATTCTAATTTTCTCTTGAAAGTTAAAATTTTATCATTGGCAACTGATACTGTCAGTTGTTTTGTTCTACTAGAGGTAACAAGCGCATTTATTCACTTTTAAGAAAACATCTGTCAAATATCCAAGTCTAAATAACTATAGTTTGTCTTTCATTCTTTAAAATAAAAATGGTGATCCACGAAAAGAAAAAAATGGCTAGTTTAGCACACAATTCAATTGCCAAGTGTTTTTCCTCAAAAAAACCAACATATTTCACTCTTCAGTAGAAATGCTTTATGTGTATCTCCCATTTCATCACAAAGAATATTAAATGGACATGTACCCAAAGGCCGAGATTTAATAAAATTAATGATTTTTACTGATTTATCAAGGACGCTCCTAAATGAAACTGGAATCTGTTTTACTGTGAGTGTGTGGTGACAATTTGGTGCCACTGCCTTGGTACATGCCAAGGAGACAGCAGTTGTACCCTCCATTGCTTTTGTATCACCAGTGGAAACATCACCACAGTGAAAAAGTCAACATCTTAATATTATTATGAAAATAGTTTTAACCTTACAGACTCCTTGAAAGAGTCTCGGGGACATCCCCTCACCTCTCCAAAGGCTCCTTGGATCACACTTTGAGAACCTTTGCTCTAGGCCCCTTTCCACACCTTAATGCTCCTCTTTCTTCAGTTCCCCAGCCCCTCAGGACATCCGGCTACTCTAAGTTCCCCTTGGCAGCGCTCAATAGTATGTCCTATTTCCCCAAGTTCTCTGATTTACAATTGACTGTACCCTCTAATTTCATTTTTTTGTTTTGAGGAAGATTAGCCCCGAGCTAGCATCTGTTGCTAATCTTCCTCCTTTTTTGCCTTTTTTCTCCCCAAAGCCCCAGTAGATAGTTGTACGTCATAGCTGTGCATCCTTCTAGTTGCTCTATGTGGGATGCTGCCTCAGCATGGCTTGATGAGCCGTGCCTCGGTCCGCGCCCAGGATCCGAACCAGCAAACCCCAGGCCGCCGAAGCGGAGTGTGTGAACTTAACTGCTACGCCACCAGGCCGGCCCCTCTAATTTCAACAATTAAAAAAAATTGTGTACCTATTATATGCCAAACATTGTTCTAAGCACTGAAAATACCAGAATCCACAACACAAGCAAAATCCTTGACCTCATGGGCCTTACATTCTAGAGGAGGAATAACAGACAATCAACTTGTAAGTAAATTAACGTACAAGATAATTGCAAACTATTTTAAGTCCTGTGATAGCCATAAAAAATGGACTGATGTGAGCAGGAGTGAGATGATCCCAAAACGTGAGATGTCAATTTGTGCACCCAACATGAATAGTGGGAATTCATGGGGAGACATGAAGTTTCCAGTGAGAATCTGGCTCAGGCAGATTGGAATACCGCTGGAAAGCCGGGAAGAGAAGAGAGGAGAAGGCATGGTTCTTTCTATTTGAAAGAAGTGCTACCTCACCCTTTCCAGGGAGGATGGTACCTCACCCATCTTCCAGGAGGAATCACAAAGGCACTGGGGGAAATGACTTAAGAGCAGCTGAGGCTGAGCCAAGAAGCCACGCTGCCCCACGAGGGCCAGTGTAGACTGCTGATGTTACCAGTCGCCGCTTGTTCTGCCCAGAGGCTGGTCGGGGAAGGAGGCAAGGATGGAACCGAGGTTATGTGTATCTGACATTTTCATTACCCTGGCTGCAATACCCACCTTCCACTGACATCCAAAAGCTGGCCGTCACTTCTGCTTTGAAGCTGGTTGTCACTTCTGCTTCAAAGTATTACAGAACCACTTCTAGAACACATGAACATTCCTCTAGAATGAATTCTTGCCTTGTTTTCCTCTCCCCTTTACCCGAGCAAGATGCTGCTGCTGTTCATGCTGAAGGACTGTGTCCTCTGCAGGGGGGGCTGCATCTCCTGGGCAAGTTTCCGGTGTTTTCTTCTGATGAGCTGCTCTCCTTAGTCCTGGGAATGGTCTTCCTCACTTCAAACTCAGCCTTTCACTTCTCCTCCCCTGATCTGTTTGCTTTGAGTTAATGCTCCTTCCTACATGCTTCACTGAAGAGCCATGATTTTGTTTCATGGGGTTCATGCTTTTCCCGTAAGTATGAATCATTGTGACCCCAGCAAAGGTACATTTTCTCTCTTTCCTGGGTCATTTCTCTTTTACCCACTTGATGTTTTTCAGAAGGGACATAGTGGAGAGGCCGCAGGTCACTACACAGAACACTGTGCTTTATACAGATCATGTTTATTTGACTTTAAATGTGAAAAATCTCCTGCTCTAGAAATGCTCATCCAAGACCATCCATTCAATCCCCTCTACCCATTAAATCATAAAAATACTCCCCCTTCTTATTAAATCATAAAATTCTGAGGGCAGGGACTACTGTTTATTATTATATCCTTGTAGTCCCAGCCCACGCAGATTGCTGATGCTTTTACTGTAAGAATGCTAGAAAACGTGGCTCCCTCTACTACACAGTCTTCTTCATGATGTTCCCAGAGGCAGCTGGGTGGGTGTGGTGGTGATAAGCGTGGTGGGAGGGTGGGTTTTTCTCTAATCTCTATTCCAAGAGCAACAGTCCTTCTGGGACCACCCTTTCCCCAATCATGTAACTTACTATATGGTCCCCTTTTGGGTTGGCTCTAAAATGTTTAAAGCCAAATTTATACGCTACATTTAGCAACTCTGCAGGATCTTATCACAAGCATCTTAAGAATTAGACACAAGAAGGGGCTTCATCTTATGTTTCCCGGCTTCCATGTCCTTTGGTCCTGGCTACCACATCTTCACCATTGCTGTGCTGTCTTCCTTTCTGAACTCTGACATGTGTCTTGGCTACATTTTCTCTTCTGAAAATAGACCCCCACATGAACATTAATAAGTTAGTCCTGCATTTCTTTCGCAGGGACATTTTTCACATTTAAAAATGACATGAATCAAAGCAAGCTTTTACCTGGGGCCCTGGGGAACACTGCAGGAGAACAACACATTTTAATAAGGGAAAGCAAGTCAGAGTCATGAGGCAGGAGTAGGTTTTCACAGCTGCCTAACTCAGTTCTACACCACCAGCATGCACTCTAAGTAATGCAGGAGTAATCAGCCTTGCCTGCCTACTGATGGGAGCAGTATGGGGGTGGGTGGTAGCCCAGGGTGGGGAAGCTGGCAGGAAATCATAGAGAAGATAAGGAAAGCTGAAGAAGAGTTGTCCAGTTTTCCTCTGTCCCTTCTTTGAAAGCCTTATACTGTACAGTAAATTTGCACACTGTAAAGGGAAGCTAGGAAGACCAGGGTGCATTCTAGATGGTCATTGTATCAGTATTTAGCCCACATTCTTAGCTTTATACCCAGCTTCAATCTTTACCTCCAGCTCTCTGGCTTCTGCAAATGTCTCTTAGTGTCTCAAAATGGAGGTTTCTTTCTGTCTTATTGAGCCTCCTCAATCCCTTGGTTTGAGTGTCTCTTTTTCCTCTGAGAACCCTGTTAAATCACTGGCTCTGTCACCCCTGGCTGAACCAGTAGCCAGCGGTAGGCATGGGAGAAGAAGAGAAGACTGCAATGAGAAAGATCTGATCAAAAACTTGTTGTTGGGCCTGCCTGATGGCACAGCGGTTTAGTTCGTGCTTGGCAGCCCAGGGTTCACGGGTTCGGACCCCGGGCGCCCGCCAACGCACCACTCGTCAGCCATGCAGTAGCAGCATCCCATATAAAGTGGAGGAAGATGGGCACGGATGTTAGCCCAGGGCCAATCTTCCTCAGCAAAAAGAGGAGGATTGGCAATGGATGTTAGCTCAGGGCTGGTCTTCCTCACAAAAAAACAAAAAACAAAAAAACTTGTTGCTTAAAATCAATATTAAGTGAATACAATGAAAGTTGTGTTTGTGGCCCAAATCTTAATTGCTCAAATATTTTCCTTTAACTTTTCTATTTAATTTTTTCAGTACAGTTAAGCTCACGGAGAAGAGAAATAAAAGGAGCTGAAATCCTAACCAATGTATAATTTCCAGCATGTGATATCAGCTCATTTATTTTTAGATGAAAATTTATCCAGTTTTGTAACCTTCCACCCAAGGCCTCCATGGAAAGTAGTAAGCATTGATAATGTCAGATAGAAAAAAGCTGACATTTCACATTTTGGGTATTTTTCTTTGGCTCTGCACAGCCAAAGAACGAAGCATTCAGATAGCTTCCCTGAGAATGTCAGTTTGCATTTACATTGTTTACTAAAGCAAGCATGCACGATCTGGCAGTTTAAGGAAGAGGAAACTGTCCTCAGCTTAATTCCCAGAAGTTTGAGTGTGTGGGAGGAATCAAGTGGACTTGATAAACACATGACATTCACACTGGGAGGACAACAGATACATAGCTTCAGCAATAAACTTCCTAGGTTGGGTGAGGACATTCCGTATATAAGAGGAACAGTGTGGCACAGTGGAAAGAATAGTACATTCAAGGGTATTTTGATGGATTTAATTTTGGTTTTGGCTCATGGCACTTTAAATTGTCACTCCAAAAGCTGAATGTGTAAGTAAAAGGACTTATTCTCCAACAATGTTATGAATGACATGGCTGTGAAGAGAACAACTGCTCTGGTTTGTAGTCTGGAAAGAAGCCACCAAACCAGACTCAAGGCACCTGAAAGTCAGGTGTTAATCACCTGTCCATTCCCCACTGTGCCCATTCTATAGGGTATTTGTCAGGGTTCTCCAGAGAAAAAGAACCAATAAGATGTATGAAGGCAAAGAGAGAGAAGATTGATTGATTTTAAGGGATCTGCTCACACAATTGTGGGAGCCAGCAAACTCAAAATCGGTAGGGCAGACCGGCAGGCTGGAAATTCCAACAAGAATTGATGTTGCAGCCTTGAGACAGAAGGCAGTCTGAAGGCAAAATTCCTTCCTCTTTGGAGGACCTCAGTCTTCTCTTAAGGCCTTCAACTTATTGGATGAGGCCCACCCACATTATGGAGGGTAATCTGCTTTACTCAAAGTCTACTAATTTAAATGTTAATTACATCTAAAAAATTTTTTACAGCAATACCTAGACTGATGCTTGACCATACAACTGGGTACCATAGTCTAGGCAAGTTGACACATAAAATTAACCATTATAAACAGTAAGTGCTCAAGAAATTGATTTGATATATGTCCCCAGACAAAACATATTTCTGAGTTGCTATTTCTTCAGGAGCTGAACAATGTAGGGATTAGATTTCATTCCTCCAATTCTAGTAGTCCAAGGACAAAAATTTAAGTCTTGAAACTACGAAGAACCTGTGGCCTCTGGTCTCCTCAGACAAGTTGAAGAGTTTTAAATCAGATGATAACACCTTCACCACCATGGTTACCACCATTATCGGCAACAATAGAATAAATACTATATAAAGGTCTGCAATCCAATGAGCCATCTTCCTGCTGTTCTGATTATCTCTAGCCTAATCACACAGAGAGACAGGCCTCAAGTAGCTTATGTTGTCCAAATCACCATATATCCATAGGAGAAAGGCTCCTGCTCTAACAGTGAATGGGTTGCTTAGGAATTTAGAACCCAGGAGTGGAGGAAATGCCTTTGAAATTGCTGGGAACTCACAGAGAGGCTTCCAGAAAAATAGGCTCTAGTGCCATCCTTTACTCTTTGTTTTTTTAAAACTAGTCCAGGAAGGAAATCATGTCCAGTGTCTTTGGAAGATTATCAGAAGAGGATCACTGAGGAGGAATGAGGGTCAAACCACACTCATACCTTTTCCTGAACATGGTGCCCCAATTTGCTATTGAATTCTTTTCACCCTAGTTTGCTGTATTAGTTTGCTTGGACAAACTACCACAAACTGGGTGGCTTAAACAACAGCAATTTATTGTTTCATAGTTCTAGAGGCTAGGAGTTGGAAATCAAGATGTTGGCAGAGCTGGCCCTTCTGAGAGCTGCGAGGGAAGGATCTGTTCCAGGTCGCTCCCCTGGGCTTATCGACGGCCGTCTTCACATTCACATGGCCTTCCCTTTATGGATGTCTGTCTCCAAATTTCCTCTTCTTGTAAGGACAGTCATATTGGATTAGGGGCCCACCCTAATGACTGCATTGTAACTTGACTACCTCTATACAGGTCCTATTTCCAAATACAGTCACATTCTGGGGTACTGAGGTTAGGAATTCAACATATGAATTTGAGGGGACACAATTCAACCCATCATACTTGTTCTCTGCATATGGCTGTTAGTTTCCCTTCACTGCATATGCAATAAAACAATATGTTTCTAAAGGAAGTTTCAGATCCAGATGATAATTTCTTGGATGGAAAGGACCCCATCTTATTTATCTTTGAATACCCAGACCCAAGAGCAGTGTCTCGCCTGTAACACTCAATAAATGTTCATGGAATGCACTCTTTATTCTCTCATTTTATCCTTTCCCCATCTCTATTTATTTTCCTGAATCCCTACCAGAGATAGTATACAAGGCATTGATTCTCTTTGCTTGGTTCAATCCCATGGCTTCAAACAGATAAAATCAATACATGGGAGACCCTAAACACTATGGCAGTTCCTTAGCTCTGAATCCATACATCAAACATGATGGGTGTTTCTTTCAATGTTCCCCAAGGAGAAAAAAGGCAGATATTTTAGTTCAGTTCTGATAACACACAGATCTTTTTCTGTTTTCTGTCTGACTTCATGTATATGAGGACTTTCAACACAAGGAAGGCAATTTGTTTTAGAAATGTTTTCTTTCATTTAGGTTTTTGTTTGTTTGTTTTTAATTTTTATTGATGTCTTAATAGTGTATAATTGTTTGTTTTGTTTTCTATACTTGTAGTTCACCGGCTGAGCCAAATAATTAAATCATGAATCTGGCATTTTAAACATCTAGACTATCTTTTTAAAATTGCTTTTATATGTGGAGTTTATTGGAAAGAAATGTATAGTCAAAGACAAATGTTTAGACCTGCAGTCAATAGAATTGAGCTCTTATGAAACCCTAGATGTCATGTAATTTATTTCTACCAACGTACGATAGATGCGTAAAGCCAATGGCTTGTTTCCCATGAGGCTTTTGTACCTTGAAGAGGTTTGCATGGATACAGACCTAGAACTTCAAAAATTAATTCTGTCACGTTGGGTCAAGCCTAGGAAAAACTGGCCTCCAAGTTGGGTGACCTTAAGAGTTACATTCATTACCCTTCATAGCTCAGAGTCATCCTTCGCTACCAAAGGGACATAATTCTCAAGTAAAATAGATAATCACTTCCTAAGTGATGTTAGGAAGTGATATTGTTTCCTAAGAAGCAAACAAACTGGTGGGTGGAGAGAGAATAAAGGGATGGAGGGCCCTTATTTGGTTGCCTAGAGGAAGATTTTTTAAGAAGATAACATTTAAGCTGAGATCTAAACAATAATAATAAGTCAGCTATGTGAAGCTGAATTTAAGATTTAGTAATGGAAAAGGTGAAGGAGAGTGGGGGTGAGGGAGACAGAGAAATCATGCAGGACTCCCAGGTGTCTGCCGTGTGCACTTGGCCTGGCAGTGCTAACATTCACAGAGACAGCAGAAAGTGGGGAGAAGGAGACGTATGCAGGAAAAGCAAAAATTATGTTTTGGAGAGGTCATGTTTGTGATGACTGTGAGAATTCCAAGGGGAGATGTGAAGTAGGTAAGTATGAGTCAAGGTCCTGACAGGAAACCAGGGTAATGTGACGGGAGTTTAATAAAAGGACTATTTACAAAGGTGCGAGCAGAGTTTAGGAAAAGCAAAGAGAGATGGTGCAGTACCCTGAAGCTAGTAACAGTGGGGAGGCATTACCACGCCTAGGCCTGAAGGAGTAAGGGATGAGGCAGTGACTAGATGAGAGAGAGGTGGAGTTGGATGGAGAGAGCCTTTTGATAGAGCCTGTGGCCTTTAGTAGAGAAATACAGCCAGTCTGAGCCAAACCACAAAGAGGGAGCTGGGGTAATAAATTTATTGACCTCACTCTCCTCCTGCTTTTCAGTCTTCTGCTGGAAGCTTCTATTGGCCAAACCCAGCTGGAAGTCAGAGAGTCTACTGAGGTATCCCACAAAGGTCAAAGTACCAGGGCAGAGAGGAGGGTCGACAAGAGTAGAGAGTGCATCTAGAAGGACAAACAAAAAATACACAGCACAAGGCAGTTGGATATACAAGTCTGGAGCTCTAAAGAAATGTTGGAAATGGTTGGTATACATGTGGGAATTAAAGTTTTGGAAATAGACGAGGTCACGGGAGGAGAGAGAATGAGGAGAAGGGACTGAGCACTTAAGAACTCCAATACTGGAGCCTAGCTAGAGAATAGAGAGGACTTTGCAAAGGAGATTGAAAAGGAGTAGCTAGAGACACAGGAGAAAAAAACAAGATAACGTGGTGTCACCAAAGCAAAAATAAGACATGGTCTTAACAAGAAGAAGTGGTCAGTTGATTCTCTTGAGTCAAATGCTCCTGAGAAGTTGAGTAACCGAAATGTGCCTTTTGGATTGGGCAACGTTATTCAACAAGTACGCCATCCACCGTGCTTGTGGGTGTTGCAAAGATGAGTAAGCCCTTGATTTCGAGGACATCCCAATCTAGACAGGGAACTAGTCATCACATTGTGGGATGACTACTCTGATAGAAATAGGAATAAATGCTTTTGACAGCAGACAGCGTCCTGGGAAAAGTTTCCTAAGGGCAGTCAATTCTATACATGGTATATAAATTCTTCAGAATAAAGAGTGCCAGTACTGGAAAAGTTTTGCACTTTAAAGAAAAGGAAAATGAAACCCAGAAAAGTGAAACAGCTTGGCACTCCTTGACTCAGTATCCCACTGGGAGGATGTTGAAAATCTGAATACTCTGATTTCAGAACTTCTTGATCAGACCTTCAGAGGATAAACCTATGACCTATGCTTTATTAGAATGAAAGTGTTATTTATTTAAAATTTTTCTGTGAAAGCAATATAATTCTGCCAGAAATTTTTAACAATAAATATAAGATAAAGAAGAAAATTAAAATCACACATAATCCACACTCCTAACTTTCTAGTGTGTTTTTTCAGTTATTTCCTGAATGCACATATGTTTGTATAAATATTTCTCTTTAAAAACTGTTTTATACACAATCAACAGAATGAAAAGGCAACCACAGAATGGGATAAAATATTTGCAAATCATATATTTGATAAGGGGTTAATATCCAGAATATATAAAGAACTCCTACAACTTAACAACAACAATAACCAAAAAAAAAAAAAATTAAAAAATGGGCAAAGGGCTTTTGAATAGACGTTTCTCCAAAGACATAGAAATGGCCAATAAGCGCTTGAAAAGATGCTCAACATCACTAATTGGTTTCGGAAATGCAAATCAAAACCACAATGAGATACCACTTCACACCCATTAGGATGGCTCCTATCAAAAAAGCAGAAAATAACAAGTGCTGGTGAGGCTGTGGAGAAATCGGAACCCTTGTGCACTGTTGATGGGAATGCAAAATGGTGCAGCTGCTGTGGAATACAGTTGGGCAGTTCCTCAAAAAATTAAAAACAGAACTACCATGTGACCCAGGAATTGTACTTCTGGGTATACATCTAAAAGAATTGAAAGCAGGGTCTTGAAGAGATATTCGCATGCCTATCTTCACAGCAGCATTATTCACAATAGCCAAAAGGGAGAAGCAACTCAGGTATCCATTGAGGGATAAATGGATAAGCAAGATGTGATATATACATACAATGGAATATTATTTAGCCTTAAAAAGGAATAAAATTTTAATACATGCTATGACATGGATGAATCTTGATATTATGCTAAGTGAAATAAGCAGTCACAAAAATACAAATACTGTATGATTCCACTTATATGAGGTACCTAAGAGTAGTTAAATTCATTGAGAGAGTAGAATGGTTGTTGCCAGGGGCTGAGGGGAGGAAGGACTGTGAGGAGAGACGTTGCTTAATGGTATAGAGTTTTAGTTTTGCAAGATGAAGAGTTCTGGAGATTGGTTGCACAACAATGTAAATGTATGTAATGCTACTGAACTGTACACTTAAAAAATGGTTAAGATGATAAATTATATAGTACATGTATTTTACCATAATTAAAAACTAAAATTAAAATGTTTTATAATTTATTTCATTTACTAATATCAAGTGAACATCTTTGCATATCAGTGAACATTTTTTTTGTATTATTATTATTTTAGTGGTTACACAAGAGTATTTTATTACCACATAACTTATTTAATCAAAACATTAGTTTTGGAAATTTAGGTTTTCTACAAAGCTAAACATCATAAACAAACTACAATGAACATCACTGTAGCCACATCTTTGCAAATGTGCAATTATTTCCTTAGAATAAATTCCTACTGGGTCAAAGGAAAGTGGGGCTGTGTCAAGGGTGAGGTGGGGTGGGAAATGCAATATGAAAGCTGAAATATAAAACCAATCAGCAGAGAAGTGAAGTGGGGTGTGATATAAATCAAGTGCTAAACAAAATATTTCCGGTTGGTGAAAGGAAATGTTATTTATCCATTCACTTATTCCTTATATAAATTGTACCGGGATTGTGCTATGTACCATTATTCTAGACACTGTGATATCAAATTGTCTTATCAGACAGCCTCTCATCCCTCAAAGAACTTAAAGACTAGGGAAGGGAGAAGCAAGTAAATCAATTTCAGTGCAGCTTAGTACATGAGGGAACAGAAATATGCCCAAGGGCTGATGGGAGCAGAAGAGGAAGTTCACCAATCAATGTGCTGAGTGTCAATGAGCTGAGTTTTGAGGGCCAAGTCAGAGTTATTTAGACTAAGAAAGTGGATAACTACATGGGGTAGCCCCCCCCAAGATGGTCCCCAATAGTGCTCACCTCCTGGTATTCATGCCCTTGCACGGCCTCTTCCCACATTGGATGAGGGCTGTTCTGAGTGACCAAGAGAGAATGGCGGAGATAATGGTGTGTGAACTCCAAGGCTAGATTATAAAAAGCATTGCACCTTCCTTCTTGCTCTCCTGGATTGTTTGCTTGGGAGGCAGCCAGTTGCCAGGCCATGAGGATACTCAAGGAGCCCTGTGAAGAGGCCCATATGATGGGCAACTGAGGCCTCCCACCAAGAGCCAGCACTAACTTACCAGCCATGTGAACAAGCCATCTTAGAAGTGAATGACCCCGTGGCCAACATCTTAACTGTGGTCTCATCAGGGAACCCAACAGAACCAAGAGACATAATACGTGATTGCTGTTTCTGTAAGCCACTAAAAAGTTTTGGGGTGATTTGTTTCTCAGCAATACTTAATGTAATACACTACATTTTAAGCAGGTGTGAAAGCATACCTAAAAATTTCTAAAAGTGGGAGATATGTGAAGTGACCTCAGAGAAGGTTACATGTGGGGGAACAGCAGAAGCTGGAGATGGGGAGGAAAGCAGGGCCCAGATAAGGCACAGCCATGGTTCACACTGCCCCTCTTCCCTTCTTCCTCACCAACTGAACCAACCTTGTTCACGTATGAGGCGGCCATTTGGATGAGGTCACGCAAGGAGGATGTGCGTGTCAAGAAGAACAGTGGGCTGAGGGGGAAGCCTTGGCTGGAAGAAAATCCTCAAAGGGTGAGCAGAGGAAGAAAATTACAGAAACCCAAGAAGGAGTAGCCACTGAGGTAGGAAAGAAAAGGAGAAAGTGCAGTTACAAAAGTTAAAGGAAGAGTTTCACAAAAGAGGGAGCGGCCAATGGCGTCAAAGGCAAACAAGAAATCAAGCAAGGCCTGAGAACTGGGCACTAGAATTGTCATGGTGGCAGCCACGTGTGTCCTTTGTGGAAGTAGCTTTGTTGAAACTGTGGGAACTTATGCGTGACCCTCAGAGTCCTCAGAGAGGCCCACGAGGCCGTGAGCCTTCTAACATCCCCTACCCTCTCTAATCTCACCTCCTTCTCCCCTCCCACTTTCTCTTTCCTTCTCTTCCTTTAGCTACGGTGGCCTCTTCCCTGTTGCCACCTCAAGTGTCTTTGCCTTTTCGCTTCTCTGTGCTTGGAACAGTTTCCCCACAAAGGTCCAAACTGTCCCCTCCTTCGCCACCTCCAGGCTGATGCTGATGTCATCTTCTGCGTGTGGGCTTCCCTGACCATCCTCCAGATGGCATGCCCCCATCCCCACCCAACAGACACTCTCTACCCACTTCTCTGCTCTCTCCTTCTCCCTACTAGTGATCACTCAATAGCCCACATCTTTTCCTTGTTTATCTTGCTTATCGTCTGTCTCCCCTTCTCCAGCATGTCAGGTCCCTGGGAATGGTGCTTCTTCTCTCAATTCTGTCTCCAGAACCTAGCACTCAAGTGTTCTTTAATATCAGTTAAATGTTGCAAGGATAAGACACACTTCCTTTTTCCAGGGGACTCATGATCCAGTGGGGGAAAGTGACCTTCAAGGAAGGTGTGACAGGTGCTACACTTGAGGTGTGCACCAACTGTTAGCGAAAGCACCGAGGGAAGGACAGAGGAGGTACATTTGAGAATCCAGGAGCAGGAAAAGTGGACGAGTGACAGGGACATCATGTCCTGATGTGTCTGGACTAGGGGACGCCGGTGGAGGTGGGAATGGCTGAGGCCAGACTGTAAAAGGTTTTGAAGAGAGCATACTAAAAAGCCTTAACTGTAATCTGTAGGACAGTGATTTTCAAACTGTCCCCTGAAGAACCCAGGGGCTCCACCTCTGCCAGGCCACCTGATGACGGAGGGGAGGCGGGATGGCAAAGAGTCTTCCAGTCTCCACCCTCCCACATCCCCGTTTCAAACAGAGCAAGCCAGCCTTAGCTATTTTATACACTGTGCTCTGATTAGCCCTTCTTTTGAGGGCTGTATTCCACCGCCAGAATTTTGAAAATCATCTCTGTTGGCAATGGAAGCTGTGGCCTTAAAGAGCCACCAAGTGCAAGTAGAATCAATCATTTCCTTTCACCTGGAGGCCACCTGTAAAAATGTGCAGGTTTTTCTGGATCAGCTTCAGCAGCAATGGGAGATAGAAACCAACCCTGGACTATGGGTAGGGCTCAGACCTAACCGAGGCCCAGCAAAGGACAGCCGTACCGCAGTGCTGCCCTCCGCCGAGACAGCCGGTCACGCTTCCTCGTGGCACACCTGTGATTAGCTCCCGTTGCAATCCCTGCTTCCCACGAGATAAAGCAACTCGCTAAGGACACACCCTCACCCAGTGGCACAGGTGGGGTTAGCTCTCCGGACTCTGGCGATTTCAATGCATTGTTTCAAGTCCTAAACCACCTGATAAAAATAATGGAACTGCACCACTGTGTGAGGTAAGAGCACGCAACCGGGTGGGGTGGGCGTAAATGCAAGGGAGGTGCGGGTCCGGGGGGCGGCGGAGCGGGGGAGGGGAGGCATCAGCTCCTTGGATTTTGGCCAAATCCGCTTCCTTATCTGCAAAACAAGAGAAACTTGTACTCTGAGTCCCCCGCTACCTCTCCTTCTGTGACATTTTGTTTTCAAAAGTATAACATGTACAAATGTGCCACTTTCCCATTTTCTGTCAATTTCTAGAAAGATGCGACTACGGTAAGGAAAGGAGTCTCTTTTCTGTCCTGTATCATACCTGTATCTTAAAATGCTGACCTTCAGGAGTCCCCGCGGTCCTTAGGTGGCGCAGAGCGAGCTGGCCCGGCTCTCGGCTACGTGACTGCGCGCTCGCCGCGCCCCTCGGGCCCGGGACGCGCCCCCGCCCCGGGCTCCGCCGCCTGGCGACCTGTGCGGGGCGGGTCCTCCTCCCCTCCCCCTTACCCCTCCCCCGCCTCCTGCACCCTCCCCGCGCCAAAGGGAAGCGCAGGGCGCAGACCGACGCACATCCAGGGGCAGAATTCCGTCTCCTTTCTCCATCCAAGACGTGCAGGGTCACCCACCGCCGCTCTGGGAGCCTGGGCTTCCTCCTTCTTAACCTGAAGACTTGGTGAGGCTCTCTGAGAGCCCGTCTTCCAGCTCTAAGGTCTGAGGCTGTGGTTTCACGAATGTTACTTTTCTAGTCTGCAGAAATTAATGAGACCCTGTCTGTAAAGGGCCATGAGTTCCCTGGGATAAAAATGCTGAGTTTTGTCACCCATTGCTTATAAAATCCACTAAAGTGACATTTAAAAATCAATATTTAGATGTAATAACCATAACAACATTCCTATAGAGCTTACTAATCATTTTAAATGTAAGGCTGGGATCTGAATCATTACTTCAATTTTACAGATGGGGAAATCAACATTGTTTCATATAATATTAATCATTATTACTGAAAGTAATACATTTTGAATGAAAAACATAAATTGCTTATGTATATATCTGTATCTATATCTGTATCTGTATATCTATCTGAGAAACTCCTTCTGGAGCCATTTTTCAAGGAATGCTCTCGATCTGACTTTAAACAAAAGGAAAGGGCAAAGCGATGTTATCTTTTAGGTCAGGAAAATAAATAGAGTTTTCTATTTTTTTTGCTCTTTTGTAAACAGTGACATTTGAGAGGTTTCTCATCAGCAGGTTTCTGCCGGTGCCTGAAAATTATCTGACTGACTTGAGCCTAAACTAGGGTGGGGCAATCTGGGGCAGCTCCCTTGCACTCTACACAGTATGTTGTGAGGCGACAGAAATGGCGGCCATAGTGTTTAGGGAAATATCTTCCTGCTCATCTATTGGTTGCCTTGCATGGTCTCCGTGACCCCTGAAAACGGTCAGGAGGGTAGAAAGGAATGAGATTTGGCGGCCCCTGCTTGCTCCCTTTGTGAGGCTTGGATGATGTCCAAGGAACCCCAAGGTTTCTGGTCTGGTGTAGGAGTGGTGGTCATGGTACAGGAAGCCCATCTGCAGAGCCCCTTCTTGCTGTGCAGTTTAACCCAGGACTGCAGCTAGGAGATGCCGTGATTCTGTCTCATCTACTGTGTAAGGCTCGGAACAGGTACTTCTAGTAACACAGCTGGGAAGTGATACAGCTGGTTTACAAACCTGGCTGTCTAACTCAAGCATCAGTACTGTCTCCTATTCCAAAGACCCAGACTCCACGAATGTTCTCAGGCTCCACAGAGGATGCTCCTGGGGTGGCAGAGACTTCCAGGGGAACAAGATTGTGGGTATCTCTAATCTACCATGATCTGGCTCCAAAGCAGTAGGATTATTGAAAACAAGGCAACGCACCAAGAGTTTGCAAACTATTGTCCATGAGCCAAATCCAGCCCACGTAAGAGTTTAACCAGCGAGCCGGTTAAGACTCATTTTTATGTTTTTTAATCGTTGGGGGAAAAAAATCAAAAGACTTATGTTGTAAAAATTTGCGAAATTCAAGTTTCCGTATCCATAAATAAAGTTTTATTGGCACACAGCCATGCTCATTGTTTGCATATTGTCTGTGGCTGGTTTCACTCGCAAATGTGGAGTTGGATACTCTTGATTATTGTTATTCACGGTAATTATGTTCTGTAAAGTCATCAGGAATACTGAATTAGCAAATACTGAACCACTGCTCCTAAGAGAAATATAGAGTTGGGTTCCTGCAAGCCTCTTGGTCAACAGATCAATTCATAACCTTATTTTATGTGTGCTTCTGTTTAAAGAAACTTTATTTTCATATGTATTGCTTATTCATTAACATTGAACTCATGGCTGCACAATAACTCATTCTTGGACAAAACTTATCTCACACACGAATTTTCCGCTTTTAAGGCACATCACAGCCTTCTTGCGCTTGGGAACACCAGGCAGCACGTCAGCACTATGCCTGGGTGCCACTTTAGACAGCAAAATACTCACAAAATGCAGAAAACATGATACTAAATAGTTCTCAGAAAGACACCTGTGTACAGTATGAGCTGAAACAAGAAGGCAGAATGTCACCTTGCTCAACCTCACAGCCGGGGACAAGACGTCAGACCACTCACATTTTTCGCTGCTCTGCGCATGTCTATGGATGACTGCACAGGCACCACAAGTGGTGATTTAGGGGTTACAAACTTTAGTGAGTAGATGAATTCATAAAACCAAAGTCCAAGAATAATGAAGATTGACAGTACTTGCAACAGAGACCATTTGGACTGCAAAATCTAAAATATTTACCGTGTGCTCCTTGACAAAAATGTTTGCCAGCTCCTGCTCTACAGTATTCTCAGTCTTCCCCCCAGAAGAGTGAAAAGGCATAAAGGGACTGATTCCTCCATAACAGTATCCAAACTACAGGGAGCTCATAAAGGAGAGCAAAACTAAATCAATTATGAGGTCAGGAAACTCGGAGCTCCCGTAATTGAATGTGGAGAGAATTTCAAAACTGTAGGTCAAAGCTTCAACGTCTTCCCATCACAGATCTTCTGGTTTTCATTCAAGCAACATTTATCCAGTACCTTCTGATTTGCCTGGGTCTATGAGCCATTGAGAGTTACTAGTTTAATTAGTAACGCCCTTCCTTGGTCGGTGTCTCGAGAACTGAAGTAGTGATCGGTGTATCGAGAACTGAAGTAGTGAAGGGTAGTTAGAAGGAGGGAAGACTTGAAGCAAAGGGTTTGGCCAATTTATAACTTGGATAATCAGTCTCTGATTTGCTTGTCATGACTTTCTAATTTCCAGAAAGGGTTTGAGACAGCTCACAATAAAGCACATGCTAACATCAGGAGGAGGGAGAAGAGCAGGTAAGTGAGGAGGTCTGAGAAGGAATGCAATAGAGCAGGCAGACAGTGGGGGCCATGCAATTGTTACATTGAGTTTCAAATTGGATTCTGAGGTTCCCATCTCAGAAAACTAGGGCGGGGGAGATACAGTCTGTTCTAAGAGCAAACTCGGGAGAAAAGGCTTTCTGCAGCCTTTAGAGGTAAGAGGGTTTTCTGGTGTGAGGTTTCTTAAGAGTGGACCCAGGAGGTGGCGAGGTCAGGCTCCACAGTGGAAGCAGATCCAAACCAAATGCTTCACTGCTTCCTGTCCTGGCTCTTGGGGCTTCCCTGGTGAAAAAGCAACTCTGTATTTTCTTTGGAACCTAAATAATAAATGTCTAAGTATTTGCTTTTCTGATGTCTGGCTGTACCCAAAGAGAAAATCTAAAGTACTGAGAAGAGGGATGGACTGAAGAATTTTGAAATAGCCCTTCCAGGGAGCCCTTTCTCACCCAGCCTTCAGATGAGTTGGAAGGCATCAGTTCAAGGGCTTCGAGAGACCATATTTTGTGTTCTTAATTGAGGGGCAATCCATGGTCTTTAGATATACGAGACTGCTGTGGAGAGTGAAGGACTGGAAGGCAAATCTGGGAACTTCTTTCAGGAAACAGATTGGGGTCCACCCTAGCCATGAACAAGTCATAGCTTTATTCTACAGAGAAGGCTGGAGGTGATTTCATCCTGGAAGATTTTCAAAGTCCACCTCCATGAAAAAATTCCAGCAATGCTTACATTTGTAGGGACAGAAAAATTGTGTTTCTCTTAAGCCCCTCGTGGAGACGGGTATACCTGAAGTCCCTTCGTGCTTACCCTGATCCTTAAGTCTAGGTGACGTATTTCTCCTTCCTATGTCTTGACATGGAGACAGAGGCTCAGACAGATTAAGAACTAGATCCGAGACTTCTGATCCCACTTAATTTTTCCATTAATCATGTCCTATTATTACTCCCAGCCACCAGTGCTTAGTGATATCAAAAGTACAGCCATGTGTGGGATATTAAGGAACAGTCTGTGTGCTGGATAGTAGCAGTGGAATCTCATTCAACCTCCACCCCCGACACACACAGGCTGCAGAACTGTCAGCTCAGCCTGGATAGAAACTGATATAATTCTTAAGCACTGTGGTGTGGGCTTGAAAATCCTCGCAGGGAGTCAGAATTCATCCTAACCACCGGAAGAGCTAGCAATCCACCTTAGCATTTGATCTGATGAAGTAGATTTCACTTGAGAAGTATCATACAGTGAGTCATTGAACTGGGTATTTCTACACTGAAATGCACTCCTCCCCGCTCCCTCCCCCACTCCTACACTCCAGCAGGAGCCCCTGCAGGTTTCTAAGCAGCTCTGTATACCTGAGACCAACCAGGTGCTAAAGATAATGCTAAAAAAATGATCAGATGAGTAGGTTGTAAGCCCTTTTCATGCCGAGGATTAATTTGAAGGGATTTGTCAAGTCCAGAGGTCTCCTCCTGGGTTGTTGGAATCACAGACTCCTCTTGAGGACTAGGCTGGAGAATCCCAGTCTGAAACCACATCTTTGAACCGGGATGCAGCCCCCTCCCATGCCTGGCAGTTTACATTTGGAAGCACTTAAAAGGCACTGGGAGGTGCCTCAGCCCTTCGACCTCATTTACATGTTTTTATTTGTTTCTCCCCAGATTGTTGCAACCAAATTGCTTCTCCCAGAGGTGAGGCTTTCCACAAAGATAAGGGGGTGTGAGGAGAGGCCCTTTATCTGGGGAGAGAAATGTAGGATGGAAAACAGGGCGGTGATTAAATTATAACCAAATGTTTCCTCTCTATTTCGGGCAGCTTTCCTCAAAACACTTTTTAAGCCTATATTTCTATTTATGAACTGTTTGTGCTGAGTAAAATAAATATCTTAAGACTTTGTTGCTTGTTATGTTTTAAAGAAAAGGTGCTTGGGTAAGTGAGTAGGTAAATGACTCAAGAAGTCTGCTCCCATACACTCGTGCCCACCAGGACACGAGTAAAACAGTCTCCAAGAAAATTGTCAGAGTAATCTGGAGAGGGGACATGGAATGCAATTACATCCAGCTCTGGTAAAGCCACAGACAACTGAGATCTTAATTACAAAGGGGGAAAGACATACTTTGTGAGCATTTGAAGTTGAATCTTCCTCTTGCCATTTGCTGGAAAGAAAGAAAGGGAAGAGCCAGCATCCAATGCAAATGCTTTTGTCCATCCTTGCCCTAGTTAAAATTTCCTCCATGCTCCACTAGTCTTAACTGAGGATAAATGCTTGTTTAGATGGATTGTCTGACAGAGTCCAAACAGATAATGAGGAGAAGAAAGATATCCACCATCCAGTTCTTTCTCCCCTTTCTGCAACTCTCATAGGGGGGCATTCATGGGACCCTCAAGGTAAGCTCTCATGTATTGTTAGATTTCTGTTTCCTCAGTGAGATGGAGGTTCCAAGTCAGCAAGAACCACATCTGGTGTTCATTGTGTCACCCTAGAGCCTTGGTTATGGTAGGTGTTTGGAAATGCTTGCTGGGGTGCTACAGGCATGGTCTAGGGGAAGAGGTTCTTTATGCGGCAGACCCGGACCACAAGGAGGCCTTCCTCCTCACCATTTCCTGAGCCCGGAGCTGGAGCACTCGTGGTGGGAAATACATGTCCTTCCTCCTCTGTCTTCAAAGGCAAGTCTTGTTGTAAAGCAGATTGTCTCTGTTCTGCTCCACAGTTTTTTGGAGCTCTGGAAATGGGCCAGGCACTGTGCTGGGGATAGAGAGGGAGTAAGGTAATGTTTGCCCCTAAAGGGCAGACTCAGACTCAAAACCCAAACACATCAGAACAAAACAAAACACAAACCCAGACAATGACAAAATAAGGTGGCAAAGCAGAGCCCAGAGGAAGAATACTTCGCCCACCCTGGGGGGGCCTCTTAGAGTCTCTCCAAGGATGACTTGGAGTTAGCCGCACAGGATTTACAATTCTCCACTCATCTCTTTCACAGAGGTGTTGGGAAATGTGAGCAGGCAGGACCTTTGGGTCACCTCAGGAGATGCCTGTGGCACTGCTGGGTGACACCCAACTCACTAACAAGGACAGTGACTAAGCAGAGCACTCACTGTGGGTTCCCGAACTCTTCACCACCTGGGATATTGATTTCTTTTGTTTTGTTTGTTTTTCGATCCTGAGACTTCACGTTTTGAAAACTGATGTCTGTCAATTAAAGTGCATTGATTAAGCAAACCTAATCAGTTTTCTCATTATAATTGATCGAAAACACATATAACCATCAGTTGAAGCTTCTGATTACAACAGGGTAGCAAATGCCACTACACTGGGGAGGATGTATTTCCTTATCAAATCAACAATGTCTTAATTAGCTTGTACAGACTTATGCTAAGATATGATTTGCATTTGCCTTTTCTTGTTTTTGTTTTTTAGAGATATCGAAGTAGCAACCAGTTCTTTACTCTGGTAAACACTAACTTGTGAATCGGGCTGTGTCTGAATATCAGATAGCCTAGGGCAATTTCTGACTTTTTTATTGATGTGCACACTTATTCCATTTGATTAAGTTTTTTGGTTGACACCGGTCACTCTTTTTTCCATTCCACTTCTCCATGAAGCCTCCAGCCTCTTATGGAAGGGATTCACAAACAAAATTCATTGTTTCCAATAAGCTAGGGAATTCAGGAACCTAAAATGTCAAATTAAGAAAAACAACCCTTAGGTTCCTGATCATTATCAGGGACTCCATCTCCCTCTTCCGTGGCTCTGGTATCTTGTATAAGGTGTCCTCCAGGCATGTGGTCAGCACTCTGGGGCTGGGACAGCCTGGGCGGGGCCTCTCTGGTCTTCCCCAGGCCAGGACGTCTCCATGGTTTCAGCTGCCATTTACGCTTTCAAATCCATGGCTTAGAACAGGCTTCTCTCTGGAACTCTTGTCCCATATTTCCGTCACCTGTGGGACAGCTCCACTTACACACCGTGCAGAAGCCTCAATGCAGCCACAATATAACTCACCATACTTTCCCATCCTCATCTCAAATCTGCTTCTGCTCCCAAACTGCTGATCTCAGGCAGCAGCAGCATCGCCCTCCATCCAGGCTCTGGAGCTATAATTTGGAGTGCGGTCCTTGTCTCCAATCTCTCTCGTTCCAAGACCGTCACCAAGCCCTGTTGATTCTCCCTCCTAATTACCTCTGTTTCCAGTGCCTCCTCCCCTTTCGTCCCCGCGGCACTCTCGTGGTTCTGGCACTCAGGATCTTCTGTAGGTATTACTGAGAGGGACTCAGTGCTGCTCTCCCTCCTCAAGCCTTCCTACTGAATCCACCCTCCACACCACCTGTAGACTTTTCTTTAAAAAAATCAGATCTAATTCTATTGCTCCCCTCCTCAAAAGCTTTCCAACGCTTCCCATTGCCTGTAGGGCAATATTCAAATTCCTTAGAATGGTATGCAAGGCCCTTCTCAATCTCACAGGTGCCTGCTTCTCCTGGCCCTTCTCCTGCCATACCTTCCAGGACGGAACACCTTCCTCCTGCGGTGCAGAACCCTCCCTGCTCCCTCACCAAGCCAGACTCCTCCAGGCTGCCCAAGGTTGCCTCTGCCTGGAATGCATTTCCACCCTCTCCCGTCTATCATCCTTCAACACCCAGCTCAGATGTCATCTCCTTCTCTGGGTCTCTGGGTGGAGTATCCACTACAGCACATTTTATTGCAATTATTTCTCTGTCTGTCTCTTTGAAAAGATTACGTGCACCTCAGTCAGGAGGGGTGATTTATATTTCCATGGCTTTCCTCCGTTGGTACATAGTAGGTAGTCAAGAAATGTTTGTTGAATGATTAACCAAGTAAAAACATAGGGCCAATGCTGCTGAATTCTAGAGACTCCATAAGGACAAAAGGCTGTCAGGCCTTCACCACCTTGCTCATGGAATCTAGCCACCCAAGCTTGGATTGTATTAATCTTAATTAATATTAATCTTGTGCGTATGTATAGTTTATTTTAGGCACATATTTAAATTAGGAAAGAATAAGAAACAGACATCAGAAATAATAATACATGGTGCTTACTATGCATTGGGCACGGTTCTAATTTCTTTACTATTATTATCTGTATTTTACAGATATGAAAACTGAGGTTAACGATTTCCCTGAGATCACACAGTTAGTGTGATGGTGGTTTGAGCTCTGAGAATCTGGAGTCCGGCTCCAACCTGCTACATAATATGACGTCTAGTATGATGATAAAAATAACAAGAGCCAGCAGACCCTGAGTGCTCACCACATGCCAGATTCTGTTCTAAATGCTTTATATGATTTATCTGATGGGAACCCTGACAACTTAACCTAGCAGAACTTTGTTTCCTCATCTGTAAAATGGGATAATAATGCCTCCAACCTCATAGGTTTGCAGTGACAATTAAATAAGATAATATATGGAAAAACTAGAATTGTGTAGACCTACTGCTTAAATGAAATATTACTCATGTAACCCAATGGCTACTCACAGCTTTGGGAATGACGATGAGGAAAGTGGAAATGGCACCACCAGCTGGCAGTGACAAGGGCCCCAGCTAGAGAGTCAGAGGGAAAGTCACACCAGAGCCCCTTGGTGGAAGTGCACTCAGAGAGAAATGGCTGATGCTGAAATGCTCCTCTACTGTTTTATTGGAGGGAAAAAATCAGAGCCCCTCTACGGTGATTGCTCTCATCCAAACACGGGTTCTAGCTCATTTTTTGCTGTTGTTTAAAACCTCAGGGCAGTCACAGCCTCTCTACCCCTGCTTCCACTTCTGAAAATTAGATGCATGGATTCAGCCATCTTGAGAGTCCCATCCAGTTCAACATTCTCTGATTCCACAGCCCCAATGCTCTGGTTCACCAATGTACTTTATTAGCCTGTCCTTCCTTGCTGTCACAGAGGAAGGCATGTCCCTTCCTTCTTCAAAGCCACTCTTCCGTCTGTGAGCCCATTCTTTCCCCATCAAGGAGGGACTTTGATGCTCTGTGTATCCCCTCCCTCTCCACTGGCAAGTTTCCTTTGTCTTTAAACCTACGTATTCATCGCCCTTAGTTACTTCAAACCTATGCACACAAGCTCTTGAATTTAAGAAAATTTTGCCCAAATCTACTTTTTCTACCTACCACTGGATGGCTGTGTTCTTTACCTGTCTAACTTACTGAGTGACCATAGCTCTCTCCTCAGTGCCTTACAACCTCCCGTAATATTTCATCTGTAACAACCTTAGATACCTCTCCTTGCCCCAAGGGGGAAACGGATGAAGAATCCCTTAGCCTATCTAGCAGAGAGAGGCTGAATACCTGTAAATAATAGAAGCAAGAATACAAAGTGATCTTTCTGCTTTGCAAATTAAAAGGAGCCTAAAAATCTTGTTTTATAGTGGTTTTTTTTTTTTTTTTGGAGGGATGTGGGGTGGGAAGGGGAGGCATATGGAGGTGTGAGAGATAAAAAGAGATGAAGAAGGAAGGGACTGAGGGAAGACAGAGGGAGCAGTCAACATGGGAGGCCAGGGGAGGGCCCTGGCGTAAAGCTGGTTTAAAAGCATCAGAAGAGAAAAGTCACAGGAGAGGGGAGGCGTTTGTGAGAAGGAACAGTGGTCAGAGTGAGGCAAATCTGGATATCAAGAGGCCAAGAAGTTAGTGGGAAAATTGAAACAGGAAATGGCATTTCATTGGGCAACATAAGAAAGTGAGTTGGCTCTTTGGGTGTCTCCAAACACGGAGCGGTGACCTAGACTTAAGAATTTTAGTGAGTATATTCTCGTAATTAGAAACCCTGCCTTGGTCCTTCTTTTGTTTGCTTCCTTCCTGTTCTGCTTCTTTCTTCTTTTGTTGCTTAAATGAGGGTTTTGTTTTATTTGAAGGCACCAACCCTTATATTTCCTGATTTTATCTCTGTTGGTACTTTTCTTGGGATTAAATGGGTTTAGGATCAGAGAAAACTAGAAAGTGGGTGAAAACAAATAAATGGAGTTATCAGTCTTTGAAATTGCTTCTTATTCTGTTAGGTCTGCTTTGTCATGAAATGGCAAAACCTACCAAAAATGCAATCCTGAAATTTAAATGGCCCTGGTCCTTTGATGTCAGGCTGAACTATCCACTGAAGTCAGTGAAAAAGGGAGTTCATGGATGACTACTACTTGGGGTAGAAGGCCACTTGGAGATGCCCAAGGGTGACACTGTGGCAAAGATTAATCTGACCCAAGAGTGTTTGTGGCATTAGGTTGGTTAAAAACAAACCAACAGCTATACTCTTATTCTGCCTTACCAGCCAGGTTGTTTTGCTTCTGGAAATTTAGCTGCTTCTTTCCTTTCCATGGATGGCAGGAAAACATATTCCATTTTCAGTATCCTGGGTTTTGGGGTGAAAGATTTTCTCGCTTTTTGAGATATTGCAACATTTTGCATGGTCCCACGGGGTTCAAATCTCTTCTTGCTGTAATAATCTTTACAGACTGTGTGAACTTTTAATTTCCTGCTTTCATGGAATGATTTTAGTGATCTATTCATATTTTTACATTTTGAAATACTGCAACAAAATGGAGCTTGGCTTATCTTTGTTACCGAAAAAAATATATCCTGTCTGCCAGCCCTGGAAGTCAGGAAAACTAGTTTTTCTGGAGAGTGACATTAAATCCCCCATTTCCTTGATTAGTTATCTCCCGTGCTCAGTGCTTGAGCAAGTGAGGAACCTTCACTGAGCTACAGACTAGTGATTCTTCCCGAGCTGTCTCGGGTGGAGTCGATGGCCTTGGACAATCCAGCTTTACGAAAAGCCTTCTTAAACCCCTTTTCACTGAGAACACTCTCAAATCATGTGCCAATAAAAGTCATTTCACCCTTCTTTCTAAGAGGTTTCTAGCCTTGATTAGCAGTTATAAATAATACGTATCTATACTGAAAATAAGAAATCATTACTTCTTAGTAAGTTATACTGTTAAAATGATAAATCTTTGACAACCTTGAAAAAGAGTGGAGCATGCTAAGAAATATAATGAGAGTCCATTGGAGGCAGGAAGCCAGGATCCACTGATGAAGACATATCTTTGTCTTAGAGTCATTACCACTGACTTTTGGGTTCAGAGGTCTCACTGTTATCAAACTTGGATCAAGAACTCCTAACACTGAAGGTACCCTGAGCTCTGACAGCTGCTGCTGAATGACCAGTCTCACCAGCAGGACAGGAAGCCTTGACACCAGAGACAAGGAAACTGAGGAGATGGGCACAGACCACAAAGGGACCTCTGTGGTTGTTAGAACAGCAACATCTGTGAGGATCCCTTTGCTTGCAGCGAGCCGAGAATACTCTGAATTATGAAGCATCCTTTCAGATCAGCTACAGCTTTATCTCTGGTTTGGAGATGTACAAATACTCTAGCAGCAAAGAAAAGAAGCCATCCACCTCAAGCCTGGGAAATGCAGAAGCTGGCCACAGCTGGGGAGACGCAGTTTTGGTCTTGTGGCTGGTGGAATGTTGAGTGGGTGTTATCGGACCTGAAATGTGGCCAGTTAGATTTTTGCAAATATTTACCATATTTCTTTCTTTCTTTTTTTTTAAGGATTAGTATAGGAGGAAGAGAAATAGGAATTGCATTTCTTGGAAATATTCTTGGATCTTTGAAATAAAACCTGTACTGTTCAATTCAGTACCCACTAGCTACCTGAAGCTATTTAAATTTAACTTAATAAAAATTAAATAAAATTAAGCATTCAGCTCCTCAGTCACATTAGCCACATTTCAAGTGCTCAACAGCCATATATGCTAGTCGCTACCCTCCCTATTAGTGCAGAGATGGAACATTTCTATCGTGGCAGAATGTTCTGTGAACCGTGCTGCTCTAGAATTTCTTGAGTCCCTTTGCAAATATTATACAGCTACTTTAGTTCTTTAAGCCTCCTTACCTCTTTAAAATTTTTCATTTATAAAATGAGGCTAATAAGGTCTGCTTCAAAGGACTGCTATGAAATTTAAATGTGATATTAATTGTATGTAACATACATCCCAGTACAATGCTTAATAAATGGTAGCTCAAGTCTATTCAGACTTGAGTCAAACACATTTGTATTTTAAAAGTACCTGTAACCTACAAAGCATTTTGAAACAATTTTCTTGGGAATCAGACTATTTTTATGGGAACAAGTTACTCATCATGGTTGATGACAGCCATTCCTAGAGTCGTAAGGGGAGTGAGGCTTTTGCTTTCCACAATGCTTTGTATCTTAATAGCAAAGAGAGAGAAAGAAATGAAAATCCCCTATGAGGAGCAACACTTCTAGCCCTGAACTCATTTTTTTTTAAAAGTCCAATGAGATGAAAAATCTCTGCACAGAGGTGTTTATACTATGGGTGTCAACACAGCCTAGGGCCCAGACAGGCAAACCGGCTGCTCTAATGGGAACTGTGTATACACAGCGAGGGTAATTACTTTGGGCTACAGCTGCCGACATGATTTAGCAAACTCCTTGTCTGCAAAGGACGGATCTATCCCTGGAGAACGGGCCCAAAGTCATTACAACTGTGCAGACCTACCTGAGCTTCCCCTGACACAGGCTCTTTGAGGTCTTTTGTAATTTGCATTCCTTAGGCAAATGGAATTTAAATTCCTTAGGCAAATTTCATCCTGATGGAACACCAAGATGACATGCATTTCATGATCTCATCGTTTAGGATTTCTGCTTTATAATCATTAATGTCTGCTTCAGCAGGCAGGTGAGGTAACGCATTTGGGCTAAATTCCACTCTGCTTTTGTGAATGCCCCTTTACCTTTCAATAGCCATTGCTTTTCAAAGCACCTTCACAAATATCTCAGTTGCACTTGATCATATTCTTGTGTGGTGGGAAGGGCATAATGAGGTACTGCAGGAGGGCACAGGACCAGGGTTCTGGTCCTGGGCTCCAGGTTAAGGGGTCTGTAAGTCATGTTCTCCTTGTACCCATGAAGCAATGTAAGATCAGAAGGGTTGGGCAGGTTGCAATCAGTCCACATGTCTAATTGTTCTGTGCTTGCAAATGAGGAGAATTATGTCTTTCTGTTTTCACAGGGAGGCATCAGTGGAGTCTTTGTACATTTCAAATCATATATTCAATTTGCAAACAGAACTATAAATTCTTCCCACCATTAACGTGAAACAAAACTTTCGTCTCATATTTATCTTGACCTACTTAATTTCTACTTAAGCATCTCAGTAATGGGGTGATAGAATAATTTGAGACTTTGACTAGTGTGATTATTTTGCTATGGACCTTCATTTTCCTGGAGTTCTCCCCAATTCTGATGCTGAGGCCAAGTGGATTGGCTCTTACTATGACAAATATGCCTCCTGATTAGGGAAATATCAGCAAATAGGGGGTGGGGGAAGAACCAGCAAACAAATCCCAGCTTGTTCTTCGAACTCTGGGTAACTTAATTTGTCACTTCCTCTCTAAGCCATATTGTCACCTCAGAATGACAATACCTGTGCTTCATGGGGTGCGTGTGAGGCTTAAATGTGTGAAAATTGGACAAAAGTAGACTGAAGACTCATGAATGTAGCTATGAAATCCCACACACCTCTATAGTCTGTCTCTCCCTGCGTACACACACACACACACACACACACACACACACACACACACGCACGCACGTGCGCACGCATACCTAACTAGTGATACTGGAAAGGACCAATTTGGATTATCTTCCTTAGTTTTTCATTAGATTTACTTTTCAAAAATCTCACTCACCTCCATTAACCCTAAAAAAAAATCTCTTAAAGAACTATTTAATTTCATTATAATTTTCCAATTTATTCCATCTACAAATTGGCAGGCAGGATGCTTTGAGTGTAACAATTACCTCGAGTTTTGTGAAGATCTTAACTACCCCTTCCTGAGTGCATAGGAACCTGTCCTAATAGTCACTACACGGCATTACCATTTCTGTTTTAACATGTGAGAGCAGATTTTAATTCTGTGAGGGCAGAGCACGTCAGGCTGGCTCGCTGCTCTGTCTTCAGCATTGAGCACAGTGTGAGGTAAACAGCAGGTGATGAGTAAGTAAATGGGTGGTGTGACAAAAGCGATCTAAATCCACAGTAGGTGTCTGTGGGAGCGTCTCCTCCATCCTGATGACCTTATGTAGCCTTTTAGTAACTCGTGACTTTGAAACTGTTCACACAACTAAAGTAGGAGGCATTTCAGGCCTAGGATATTTTGCTCTTTATTTTATTCAGCTCTGAGGAAACCAGGTCTGGAGGCAGAGTAAATAAAAAAAGCCTTTGGACCGTGTGTGTCTTTTTAAAAATTATAATGAGGTTGGGTTTTTCCCCTTTTCCATGCCCAGAGTGAATATTTGTCAAAATAAAACCTCTTCTAAGATCGATACCATATTGTATCCGAGAAATGAGATTGGTTAAAATTCCATCACAAAGAACTCTTTAATTTAGAACCAGTATCCATAGCATTGATATAGAGTATCTATGCATCTCTGCCAGTTTAAGATTCCATCAGGTTTAACAATTTCCAGTCTCTGCAATCTCAGCATGGGCAGTGATGTGCCAAAAGGAGGGCTTAAGACAGACGCCATCCTAGACGCCCTTCCTTTTCAAATAACGGAAGCTAATTCAATCAATTCCACTTAGCAAATAAATTTATTAGGTGCCTACAAGTACAAAACACTGAAAGCTGCTGTAGGGGATTATAAAGATGTGGAGGAGAAAAGCCCTGCCCTCAAAGAGCTTACAATCTAGGCAATTAGTCACAATTAGTAAGTTGTGGCAACATCACTTTCGGTGACTTACAGAGTTCTTGAAAATGTTCACATCCTTTGAAGTCTCCTCTTGTCAAATATGTAAGGAATCCTTTCAACAGGAAAGCCAAACAGTGGGAAAGAGACCTTCTGTGGGACTAATCAGTGACCTTGGCTTTGCTTATGAGCATCTTTCTGTTGCTGTTGCTTATTCTTGTAATTTTCTCAGCATCGTTTCCTAATGACCTTTGTTCAGAGGGAATCTCCATGCTTCCTGAACCTTCACCAGGGTTTCCTGTTTATTAGTGAGTGGCTCAGATGCAGTTTGGCCTTGGAATGATTTTCAGTCCAATTTTTCATTCAGCAAATCTATCTTTTCACTGTAGTTGATGCTAGAATGCTATGCCTTGCAATCTGGGGTTTTAAGGGTGGGAGTGAGATGCAATACAAAGAAAAGCAGGCCAGACTTTTCCCTTACGTTAAACATTTAATAGTGCACTTATTGATTATATTCTGTACAGATATAGAGCAAGTTATAAACCTCTTCTTTTATTTTTTTTCACTTAGACTGTATTCATGTAAAGTGTATTTACATTTAGGAAAAAAAAAAAGCCTTGAGGTACAAAACCCAAAAGAATATCTGAGGTATAAATACAAGTATATTTTAAATAATAATCTTTATCATGCTTTATCTATGTTTGAAAGCACACTGGACATGTGTACATGTTTTCTTAATAGAATGGTATATACAACATTCAATCTTACAAATCTGAAAGCCATTAAAATTGAATATACAAGTATATCTTCATGAGGAACACTGATATCCAAAATACTCAAATTTTAAAACTCTAATCTGCCCCCCCAATTCTTCAAAGAACCTTTGAAATAACACTGACAATGGTAACTAAATTATAACAAAATAAAAATCCTTCTTACAACTCTCATTCATACATTATTCACTTTTGAGCATATAAAATAAATTCACTAATACTGTCTCTTGAGTTAATCTTTACCATTACAGTAAAACCTGTATAAAGACCACCCTTCCAAAAATCTGCACTGGTGTTTTTTTTTTTCCATTATGATTGCTATTTTCCATTGCCACTAAAATATATTCCAAGGGCATCATAAAGAAAAAGAAAAAATGCAGGAAAAGCAAAGCAAAACAAGAAGCCACAAAACCAGAAAATCTATTTGCTGATAAGGACAAACCCAATTCATAAACATGTGCAGCTTTAAAAAATGCTGTTAATAATAGTAATAACAACTTCTGTGGTTGGGTTAAATTTACAGGGATTTCGTTGGGACATACATAGCTTCCTATGTTCCTGTTCATAGTGTCTTAAAGAGTTTCTGTTCTAAACATGAAAATGGAAAGAATTCGGACAGGTCAAAGTTTTGATGCTTGATTCAGGAGTAAATGTTAGTGTTCATTTTTTACATCTCAACTTCTGAAAAAAACCAAAACAAGATGCCAGCCCCATGGCCTAGTGGTTAAGTTTGGCATGCTCTGCTTCAGCGGCCGGGGTTCGGATCCTGGGCCATGGACCTACACCACTCATTGGTGGCCATGCTGTGGTGGCAACCCACATATAAAATAGAGGAAAATTGGTACAGATGTTAGTTCAGGTTGAATCTTCCTCAAGAAAAAGAGGAAGGTTGGCAACGGATGTTAGCTCAGGGCGAATCTTTCTCAGCAGAAAACCCCCACAAAAACCGGTGCTCTGGAGCTGACAAGGGTGGATTTTCATCCCTGAACTAATCTCCACTAGTTAAAAATGACATCACTGTTTGCAATCACGTTGAGAAACAAGTCGTGTTTGAAATGGGATATCAGAGTAAATGCACTACAATTACTTTTAAGGTAAAGAAGAGGTTGGTGGAGAATATGTCTACTAACTCAGGAAAAAAAAATGGACAAGGGGGTTGGGTTTCCTTTCTGGATAGATCCATGGGTAGTCAGATATTCCAGGTTAAACTGAACTCGATGCATCAATATCCTTCCTGGAGGCGTCTCAGTGTGCCAGACACTGCATGCCAACTTAGACATCTATGCCATTCAACCAGCAACAAACACACATACACACACTCCTCTGTGCAAACCTTTCTTTGCTCATCTCAGTAAGAAAACATATCAAAGAGAACCAACTATTCCAGTGGGTACACCAGTCCCTCATCACACTGTAAATAAGATGACGCAGGTACACATACACCAAAATCACAAGAGAATGAAGTATCTTCATTATCTTCCGTAACGTATATATAGAGTTTTGCTTCTCAGAAGCAATTTGACTAAGAATACATTTTTTTTGCACAGTCTTATATATTCCAGTCAAGGTCTATGATAAAGACCTTAAACAAACAGGAAGCAGCTTTAAAAATGTGTCATATCGCCATAGTCAATGCCTACCCTCCAACTCGCAGTTTTGTTTGTTTCAGGATTAGACGTGAAACCCAATCTTCCAAGGATTGGCAAGGGTTCTGGAACCGAATGCCCAGATGGTGGACACAGTTGCTTTGCTTCAATAATCACCTGGATTTGGTATCTTTGGTTTCAGTGTTCTGATTACAGAAAGAGTCTCGGATCTTCACAACTTCAGCTGCACACAAATGTCCAAAAGATTTCGTGTACCACTCTGGCATGTGGCCCCTACAACAGGAGGGAAGAACAGGTGAATTAGTCAAGTTGGAAAGCCCTGAAATAAGCTGAAGGGAGTTCTAAATACTCTTCCATTTCTTGATCAGCCAAATTTGTAAGTAAAGATTACTCTGATTATTCCAAGGTAGTCTCCTGGCACATTTGGAACCAGAACTTTCTCAAGGAACAACATATTGAGTACAGACATTGATGAAACTGTTCAGGGAAAGCTTTGGCATATATAACAAAAACAAACCACATAAATATTTGAAGGAGTACTGAGATGTAAAGATTTCCAGTGAGAATTTATTTAACACGGGAGCTCCTTTGGAAAGAGTTTTCAGAGGTTCATTTTTTTATCTGTATTGCCGCATTTCACTAATTTTCTGATATGAATACACATTGATCTGGCACAGCGTATAGGCCTGATTAATTACTAAAAGGGCATGTCACATTATTCCAACACCTTTGAATATAAAATGAGAAACATCTGCTTGCTAGTTCAAATTCTCATTTCCCATGGCTTTAAATTCATGGCAGAACCACCATATCCACATTGCTTTTAGTATCACATTTTCTAAAGGATTGGAATTAGGAAGTGGTACCCAAAAGACCAAAAAACATGAAGGTGCTACTTTATAAGCGCCACTCTTCATGGAGTAGCCAAGATCAACACTATATTCATTTAAGCCATACTTTGCATCAGACAAGAAGTTCTCCATCTTTTTCACGACCCTTGCCATGTCAAAAAATCAGAATCAGAACGTACCTTAAGTCAGCTCTGCACATGTAGGTGAGTTTGGATTTCCCGGACCCACAGGGTTCGATCAGATACCTGGACAGGAGCACATTTACCCTCACTCCCACCACAGGTGCCCGGTCGTGATCCACGGATGTGAGTAAAAGGGCACACGCCCCCTTGGGTAAATTGGTTCTCCATGTCCTATACAGACAAAATCAGACGCAAAAAAATGGGATCTCCTGGAAGCCAAGTTGAAAACGGAGCCTCATTCTTAGAGGAGACAACTGAGGGGCAGGAATGGTGGCCAGGCTGTGTGTGACCCAGCCCTGGGTGGACGGCATCCTCTGAACTACCGTGCAAGGACTCCTGAATGAATAACTGTACAGAGCCACTTCTGCAGTGGGTGTATATGCTCACACAGTCACTTCTTTGAAAGAAAACCGAATTGAAGTGTGACTGAAAACCATTTTTACATTTCACAAATATACCAGAACATGCACATCCAAATGGGTGCTGCTCTGTTGGAAAAGTTCTAGACTAATGATGTGACATTTCCACAAAGATTTTTGGAATTCCTCTTTCAGTGTCTCCAGAGAATTTATGAATTACACATAAATCAGCCTTAACCACAGTTCACTTGGGACCCAAATGTTATTTCCTGGCTTATGCATTCACCAACTATTTCTAACAAGAAAATCTATCCTAAAAGGGACAAGAATCTGCGACTAATGAGCAGATCCTGAATGCGCCTCTCTTTCTGAGCTCAATTCCAAAAGAGTTCAAACTATTTTCAGGGATGAACACACTGTTGGAATAAATGCAGATATATTTTCCATATTTGGAAGAGTTCAACACTTTTCTGGGGGTAAATGTTCCATTTTAAATAATTTTACCACCTTGTAACATTCCGTGATGTACAGGCTCATCCTTACCACAATAATCAATTTGGAAGCTCTCACCTCAAAACCACGTAGTCCCGAGCAGGATGGGGTGCCATGCTATTTTGGACATACTGGTAAATTTCAGTTTGGCTGTCCAGGATTTCAATCACTTTTGAATCCAACAGGTCTACATCCCAAAGGTGCTGCTCTTTAAGTAGGCGCTTTAAGATTTCCTCAGGCATGGCGGGGACTTCGATGGTTGACCTCCATAGCCTTAGAGGGGGTCCTTCACTCACCTGAAGGGAGGATGTGGTTTTCAGTGCTAAGACAATTCACACACACCTAGACTTTGAAGGCAAACTGCTAGCTGGGTACACAGTCATATGTTTAGAGACTAATAACTGTCTATGGCTTTAATAGACTACACTCCCTGAGCATATTCAAGAGCAGGCCAGCAAGCGAATAGAACCACGGGTGTCACCTCTCATCAAAACTGTTACATCTATTTTCCTGGGATCCACACTAGGATCAATGCAATAAAGTAAGATCATTTGTTTGCACCCCAAAGCCTGCATGGCCATCCAGACTGCTCTCATTGTTTACTTCTTTTCAAGGTGGTAGGGACAGTATCAACAAATACTTCCTATGGGCCTGTCATGCTACAAAAGCCATGCGAGATGCCTCTGACCTCAAGGGGCTTTCAGTGTAACAAGTTAATTTCTCCCCTAAGTACTCCCTGCTCATGAAAGGGCCAAAACTAGAGTGACTGCGAACAGAGGAGAGCACAAGGGGATTCTGACCAAATTACAGAAAAATCTAAGCATGTCATAAAATGTCCTAACGCCCAATACCACTAGTAAAATATTCCAGGGAACTCTAGTGTGATTCCATGGAACCAAAGGATTTCAGTAGATAGTTTGGTGCCTCTGACAAGTGTTAGATGAGTGCTACTCCTCGTTGGACTGGTTTCCCCTCTTACCTAGGGGATACGAATCACCTGGCTGCCCAGCTCTACAAGGAAGGGAATGGGTGACAGATCCCCATGGAGAGCTATGTTGGCAAAAGGCTCTTGTCTCTGATGAAGCCAAGTCCTGACCACTGGAACTCAACTGGCGGACCCCAGGGAGAAGACTTACCTTCTTATAGGACAGCTCAGCCTGCTCAGATGTAGAGTAGTTGACCCAGCCTTTAAACTTCTCTTTAACCTCTTTGAACAGGCTGTCCACACAGTCCTGGAGGAAGTGTTGGTAGTCAGCTGACTCGTCATTACAAAGGCGTCCCAACGCTTCCAAAGTGAGGGGCTTCAGCTCTTGTTCGGTGTAGGAATTCCGACATCGGCTCATTTCCTCAGGGACCTTGAGGGACACAGAGACAAAAAGGTTAGTCTGTCTGTACTCATTCTCGCTGTGCATCAATGGAAGTGGCAGGCCAGAAACAATGGACTGGACTCTCAAGGTAGTGCAGGCAGCCCTTCCCTCTGTTTCCAACAGATGGAGGTGTCCCTGCTGACCTCATATGGTATCGTGAATACAAACAGGTCGCCTTCATAAAGGTACCTAAAAAGCTTATTCTACTGTAAGGAGGTTAATTACAGTAGGAGCATAATAAATAATAAAAAAGTTATACTAGGAGGGTAAATGACAAAAATAGGGCTCACATTGATGAAGGCAGGTTTCTCTGATACAGAATTTATTTCAGATCAATTGTTATTTTTCTTTTTAAGTAAAGGGGTATGGAGGTGGGCAATTTCATTAAACATATTAACTCTAATGAGCTTATACATTATAAATTATATACATAAGACATTCTCAGGCTATGTATATAATCTCCAGCTGGGAAAAGATCTTTTTGGTAAGATGTGAACAAGTATGGTGTCTAAGATTTTGTCCCTAAAAACTTCCCAACTCCTCACCTGGAAAAGCTTCTTGCACTCAGCAATCATGTGGGCTAGCCCTTGAGTGGCAGCAAGGTTTTCATTCAAATCTTTCTGATCTGGTTTGCCCAAACTTTGTTTTCTCTGCATTACCCTAGGCAGAAGAAATAGGGGAAAGATTCAAATATTTATATATTTTTAATCAGTGTGTTATTTGAAGAAACCCAAAGGAGAGGATAAAACTATTTCATTGGATCCTATTTGTCATTAAGTGGTTCAAGAGAGTTTTACTTTGGCCACTAGAATTTCTCAGTTTTATCAAGAACACACAAAAAAACATTAAGAAGACCGTTTTCAATCCAGGCTATTTAAAGCCGTCATGTTAAATAGGTTCTTCTTTAAACAGGGCAGCTTGGAAGGTCTATGTATCTGTGGTGGGGAGGTAGAAGGGCAGCTTGAGGGGTGTGTGGGTGGGAGGCACTGGATGTGGGGTAAATAGTGTCACTATTCTTTCTGGTTTAAATAAATAGGATCCCCTCCTGAAGGTGAGGGGAAAATCTATTGTTTCCTAGAGGTTTTGTCTTAATCTTATCTGATCTCTCTCTGCTCATCTCTAGTTCTCTATCCCATTAAAGTTGGAATGCCCCAATCAATGGTTAGAACTAGATAAAAGGATATTTAAGCCTTGTATGGCTTTCAGAAGCAAAGCTAGCTTCAGCTAGCACAACTAGGCCCCATGCTTCTAGCTAAGAAGTATTTGTCAAGATTTCTTGAGAGCTGAGGAAAAGAATCAAGTGGATGCATCTGGCAAGTGGGATTAAGTCCATCCTTTCTCACATGCTCTACTATGAAGACTTCACATGAAATATTCATATAAGTAAGAAGCTCCAACTGGCTCTGCCATTTCCTCCTGTCAGACATGGGCAAGTTACTTATTTAACTGACCACCCCACAGGCTCACTTTCCTCATGTGTAAAATAAAAACTAACAGTATCTTCATCTCCTAGGATTGTTACCAGGATTAAATGAGATAATGAATGTCAAAGGACTAGTCCTATGCCTGGGACAGAGTAAGTGCTGAGCAAATATAAGCCTTTGTTAATTTCCAGCTTCTCTGACTTCTGCAGCCACTCCTATCTTGTATACATCCAAGGAGAAACTCTGCAAACAATTGGCTTAGGTCAGGTCCTAACTTTGAGGCTCAAACATTATCTTTGGTTCTTTTAGACCCAGCTACTTCCTTTCAACTTCCAGCACCGGCCACGGGTGTGGCTTTAATGACCATGCAGAAGCCAGGGCAGCAGAGCTCCTATCCCCCATCCAGTTTTTCAGGTCAGTAAATCCGCATGATTCTTTGCTGGCGGAAAGTCTGATGACAGTGTTACAGAGAGCACTGGGGAGGATCAGGGTAATCAGTTGCCATGGCAAAGCTCAAATCCAAATTTCTCTCTCAAAACCTGGTCCTAACCAGATTGTCTAGGACATCACACCCCTGGGGCTGAGAAGAAAGGAGGGAGAAACAGGGGAGGTGCATGGGCTGTGAAGGAAGGAGGTCCCACTCCTTTTTGCTTGATTCAGGTATGAACCCAAGAAAAACACAGGGACAACCCTAAGAAGAAAGGTGGGCTGCCTTAGCCTGAAGAACGGAGCATGGGCGTGCACATCTCCTCTGCCCCGTACCTTGGAGAAGAATTCTCTCTCTTCAGGGTGTTGAGGTGGAAGAGGGAAGGCGCCAAGCACACGGCCAGGTTGGTGGGAGTCATCTGGTTTTCTCTTACAGCTGCTGTGACATCGCTCAAGAAATAAAGGAGCGTCTGTAGAACCTCCCGGTTCTCGTCAGGTAGGAGCATAATGGCGGCCTTGATGGCCTGGAGGCGCTGATCCTTGGGCACATCTGTACGACACCAGCATTCCCGCCATCAGCTCAGTGATTTTCCACGTACTGGGCAAGGAAACGTCCCAAAGCAAATAACCAGCATCAAAGCCCTCAGCCCCGTACTGAACAAGCACTTGCAGAAAGTGTACTCGAGGTTAAAATGGAAGAAATCAGGCATCGCCACCAGCGTCCCTACCCTCAAGTATTTCCTGTCTGTGGAGGAGTTAAAAAATTTTAAACACCCACAATGCCAATATACTCCTAAATCCACCTTGGAGTTCAACTCCAGATGATGCCTGTTCTTTTAGTTTACAGAACGGTTTTTTCTTTTCTAAGGACTTTTTAGAAATCCCTAGTTTACCATTCTCAGTTACTGAAAACATAATGCACTTAAACTTTTGTTGGGTTTCAATGAAAAACTTATCTAAGATATGGATAAGAGGATAAGAACTGAGAATTTCTTAGCTGGGGACTTTCATAATTTTAACTGATTTGCTCATTCTTGAAATGGGAAAAAGGAAACGACTAAAATATTTGGTCAGTGTAAACAACAGATATATTTAACTAGTAATTTCTTGAAGTTTTAGAAAGCCTACTCCGAGGCTATTACAAAAACACATGCTTGAGAAATAAACCCATAAAATAATATACATGTAGAAAGTGCTAAACCCAACCTTCAGGTCTCCTTTACTAGGCAAATCTTTCTTTTAAAAGGCATGTGGTGGAAAAATCAAGACACTCAAATGCACCTCCATAGGACACACTGATTAAACAGCTCCATGGTTACAGTACATAACAAATACCTTGGTGGGGAAAATGTGACCTGTGTTTTCATAAAATCTGAAAGGATGAAACAAATAATGAAATAACCCAGACCAGCTCCATTTCTCATAAAATAAAGTCCAATGCGCCAGTCCTAAAGACAATTTGAGCACTAAGAGAAGCTGCTTTTAAATTGCATTGCTGTAATACCACACGGAGCCAAGAAAAACACGAGCCTGTGAAAGCTGTAATCCTGATCTTGATCATTAATTTAGACAACTGTTTGCTTTAAGTTTTACTTAAAAGTGAGAAGGGCATGCGTATTGTTTCCCCAAGTATTTCTGGCAGAAGCTGAGATGAATAACAGAAAAAGATTATTTATTCATTTTACAGCAAGATAAAACACACAGACACCTGTGAAATTTTACACACAACAGGCCCTGCTAGAGAGAAGTGAAGCATCTGAAATTTCTGTAGAAAATTGGTACCTGCTCTTTTAAGCATCTTAGGTAACACTGTTCTAGATCTAGACCTGGATCACAATGTAAAAATGTACAATTGCTTCAGTAATCAGAGAAGGGACATTATTTTTTTGGCATTATTCAACAGGTATACAGAAACCTGTTCCGCAAACAAGGAGGCAAGGAAGAAACTGACGATATGTGTTTCCAAGAGGCCATCATGTGGGTCCAAATGAATGACATCAAAGGAAGCTACAGGTTTCAGTGGTCCTGCTTTTCCCCACCCAACAATGTTAAAATCAAAGGACACTTACACTGGTAGATCTGTAGAAAGGTTTCTGAGAGTTTGTTCGTCATTAGTGGCTCAGGAAGATCTCGAAAATACTGCTTCAGCATGTCCGCCACATCATACGCAGACTGTCCCTCATAGTTGACACAATCTATGGCACTTTCGTTCATCTGGCGCAGAGCCTGAATCCGGGATTTGACACCCGATTTTCTGAAGAGCCCAACCTGTTGGGAGAAAAACATTAAGAGTCAAGATGGAAGCACCATTTTCACTACAAATCTATAAAAAGAAGCACGCATCTGAGCTGCCATGATTAAGCGGGACCCACACGCAGTGGCTCTCACCTGATCCAGACAATGGTTGCGGAGGTAGCGCATGGCCTGCTGAATGCTCTGGGGCAGGGGCTGTCCTGTGCGCTGCACGTTGATCGTCAGAGGGACCCCGAACACATTCCGGTCCTTGTAGTCTGGAACCTTGATCCTTTTCATGAACTTGGGCACAGCCCTATTTAAAGAATATTGGGTAGATATGGTTACTTGTCTGTCTACACTTGTCCATCTCTGCAGGTAAACCCTGTGGGCTCTAGATCCTTGCTAATAAGGTGGCTATTTAAATTTAAATAAAATTACAAATTCAGTTCCTCAGTGGTATTCGCCACATTTCAAGTGCTCCCTAGCCGTTGGTGGCTACCATATTGGACTGTGCAAATATAGAACATTTCCATCATCACAGACAGTGTCATTGGACAATGCCATTCTAGATCTTCTAAGAGTTCAGACTATGAAGCCCAGTAATATTTCCTCAGTTGGGGATTCTCCTTTCACTGTTAACTCTGAGAATTGTATCTATATTCTTAAGGGAAGTGATGGGCTTCCTTACAAAATGGCGGCACAGGAAGAAACAGAAGCAGAAAACAACATTCAAGACCCTAATTAGGTCCTTCATGACAGAATTTGAAAAACAAGTTCTTATTTGCCTGAAAACAGACAAGAATCATTTCTAAGTTCTTTATGAGATCCAATGTATTTAGGGTAAAAAGGGTCAGGTAATGCTGGATGAGAAAATAGCAAATACATGATGTTGGTCCAACATAATGAGAACCAACTCCAGAGCTCAAGGGTGGGGGCCAAGCCAATGACCCGAAGTCAAAATAAATTCTCCTGCTGATGACCCCAGAGAATATAACATCTTTAGATTTCTAAAGAAAGATGGAAAAGAACAATGAGGGTTTTGTGAGCCTACCCCAGGATCCCCGGAGTCCTGACACCAGGCCCAGCCCCAGCAGTCTATGCAACAGCAGGAAACCGATGTCATGCATTTAATGCTGTCAAGCAGAAATTTCAGCTCTACAAATGACCTCTCTGAATGGGACAAGAAAGGGCAAGGCCAAACAGGAAAAGAACTCTGTGTAGAATTTATTCCTTCTCCGTGGATCCCACAATGCAAGGCTTTTACATTTGGTTTTGACTCACTGGAAAAACTGACCAGAACTCAAGAAGTGTTATGGACTTTCAGATTCTTGAGGGTTTGGTGGGAAGGGGGCGGGCACCTCAGAAACGAGAATGTAAAATATGCTGTTTTAAATAGCCAGCAGGGAAACTATGACTCTAAGCAGGAGGAACACAGAGGAACACTGCAGGAGACAGACTGCTCGGACTTTCGAGCGCTTACCCACAGTCACGCCACGTTCCTGTTTATAGCTCTCAGAAAGGTAACGCGAAAGCACGGAGCCAAATTTGTATTTCCATACAGTTAAGTATATGGTATCATGGCTATAAGTGTGCATAATACTTGCTTTGTTGGGGGAAAGAAGCCCAGCGGCGGAATGTGCAAAGAACACATTACGACCTCCACCGAGAATCTGAAGCATGTGGGGATAAACCGGTCAATACTTATTTCTGTCATTCAGAACAAACAACTTCTGTATTTAGCAAGGCTCACATAATAACAGCCTTTGAACAGGAGGTGCTTTGATGCCGAAGTTAAACTCGCTAGAGTCCTGAAGAGGGGGAGCTGGACAGAGAAAGGACAGTTCCGTGGCTCTGATCACTCTCCCAGGCAACTCTGGTTTGCTCTAGCGCGCTACGAATGAAATGGGCTGCTTCTGTTTTTACAGGACACGGTAGTTGTGCAATTGGATGATAAACAGTCAGATTAGTGAAAAGACTTACGGCTACCCAGCTGACACCACGAAATGTGTTGGAATGTCAATCTAGAAACATCTCTCGGCTTTGAACTGATCATAGAAAAATTAAGATATGTACTTATTAGGTCATCCAGCCCAACGTCTACATCTCACGTCATTCACACCAAGGGCCGTGCTTTCCAAATTATGGACTATATGATAAATTTTATCTTCATGTATATTTTAGTCTATAGTATCTTAGAGTAGTAAAGTCCTTCAATTTATGATTCACTGTTTAAGAGTCTTTGTTGGAAGTAAGCATAACCTAAACACAGGTACATTATTGAGGGATGCTGCAAATATTCACATCAAAAATGACTTCTAGGGGGCCGCCTGGTGGCGCAGCGGTTTAGTTCACACTTAGCAGCCCGGGGTTCGCGAGTTCGGATCCCGGGCGCCCGCCGACGCACTGCCTGTCAGCCATGCCGTGGCGGAGTCCCATATAAAGTGGAGGAAGATGGGCACGGATGTTAGCCCAGGGCCAGTCTTCCTCAGCAAAAAGGGGAGGATTGGCAACAGATGTTAGCTCAGGGCTGGTCTTTCCCACAAAAAAAAAAAAAAAAAATGACTTCTAAAAACATACATGAATAGGAGTATAAAGCCAGGTACTGTGATGCATCTGAAATTTCTGTAGAAAATTGGTACCTGCTCTTTTAAGCATCTTAGGTAACACTGTACATCAAGCACTTCAAAGTCAGTTGCATAATATCCTATGATCTAAACATTTTTCTTTCCTCTCTTCCAAAATATGATCTGACAATATACATATATACCTATGGTGGGCTACCCCTACCACTGGGAAGGAAGCACCTGTACAATGCGATGGAAGAATTACACATTCTCACCCCATCACCTGGCAATACGTCACTCAGAAAGCTGAAAACTCAATCCACCACCCTCCCCGGTCATTCCCTAAAGCTATACTGGCTTAAGCAGTATGAAATGTGGCCTCAAGAATGCAGAGACTGACGGCATCAGGATGACAGACTCAAGATATCAACAAAGGATAGAACTGTCATATACGCAGCGTTGGGTCAGCCTCAGGGAGCCGACCGAAAACATTTCCAGTTACAGTTTACTGAGTAGTTGAAACCCTCACCAGCTAAAACCATGCTTATTAGACGGGGTGTGTTTCTCCAGGAGGGCGGTTAGTTTCAGGAGCGAGTATTTCTGCAGCAGGTTCATTTGGGCCACAGACTGGCAGTTGATCTGCAGGGACACAGAGTTCAAGCTCGGCCGATGAGAGCTCTGGAAGCTGTGCCATCTCAGTCTGTGCCTGCGAGAGAAGAGCAGGTAAGAGGGAGTGAGTACAACGGCCCTTTAACAGGCAGACGCAAAATTAGCCGTGGGCTGCCCGCTGGCATCGAATCTTAGGAACTAAGAAGACTCAACTTCCATTCCATTCTTCCAGTGCCCCCTGGCCCCGGTGGTAAAATATACATAATATAAAATTTACCATCTTAGCCATTTTTAAGTGTACAGTTCAGTGGCATAAAGTACATTCACACTGTTATACAACCATCACCATCATCCATCTCCAGAACTTACTTCATCTTCCCAAACTGAAACTCTACCCATTAAACAATATCTATTCTTTTTGGATGTTATGATGTCCTGGGCTGTCACTTTCCTTAGGAACTCACATGGCTATGAATGCCAGAGTTAATCCCACTTCCCTCTACAGGACAAAGGGAAGAGTCCATTTCTGATACCCCCTCCCCGATCTGGAGAGGGAAGAAAAGCTCTTACCTATTGGACCTTGTCAGGGAGGCCCCAACCCCAGAATCCCTCCTTTCTGGGATGTCGGAGGGCTCTTCAGGTTCATTCAGTGAGTTGCCTGTGCTGTCCAGGTCACTGGGTGTGGCTCGGTCATTGTCCACATCCAGGTGTATCTGTTTGGGAGAGGACGGGCACGGAGAGACCGAGTCCAGGGCTGAGTCAGAGTCTCCCTCGTCTGAAAACTTCTCCGACCACTGGTTGACTATCCTTTGCATCCCCTTCACGTGGTAGAGGATGTCATCCAGCTCGGGGAAGATGTCCTCGTTCTCCAGGTCGGCCAGGTCACCTGAACTGGAATAGAGGATGGAGCCTGGCACGTTGTCATAGATACTCAGACGGCTGCTCATGGAGCTGGAGGAATTGCGTCTCTTAAGTTCCTTGGGGCTGTCGCCGCTGTTTTCCCTCCTCAGGCTGATGTGGCCGGGGCCATGGAAGCTTCCAGTCCTCCAGTTCACAGAGCTGTTACTCCCTGAGGGAGAGAAACTGCCATTGGAGAGGGCCTTGGGGAAAGTGCCAGGCTTGTGATCTTCTGGGATGTAGAAGACTGTGTCCTCCGGGTAGCTCTCGCGGTTTTTAAAGTTCTGTTCCATAACGCTGAATGTCGACTGATTGAACGGATCAAAGCCCTCGAGGTACATGCCTACCCGCTTGTTGCAGGCACTGAGGCTCCGGGTCCTGGTGACGGGACTGGGCGTGCTGACGGCGCTGCTGGTCTCAGACTGACTGCTGCTACTGCTGGTCTGCGTGGAGTTGGAAACGCTCCTCTTTCGTACCATGGGGACGTTGATGTGGTTGCCGTTGAGGGCGGAGATCTCCACGCAGTTCAGCTGTTTTAGCTTCTCCTCGTCCATTCCCTCTTGCAGAATGGGCCCGCTGATGATCACCCCCAGCTTGGACGGCGCCTTGTGCTTGCTGTGGTGGGAGCCCTTGAGCTTTAGGCTCTCCATGCGTTTCAGCAGACTGTGCGCCTTGGACTTGGTGTTTTTCTCGTGGCCTTTCATGCTAAAGCTGAAGCTGGACAGTTCCTTGGGAGAGGGCAGGCTGCAGAAAGAGTCGTCGTTGCCTACAAAGTTGCCAGAGGAGCAGACGCTAATGACAGAGTTAGTCCGGGGTGTCACAGCGTCCCCGCTGTGGGGCGCACACGTGGGGAGGCTGCTGGTGCTGCTGAGGCTGTGGACAGAAGCCACCGCCTGGCGCTCACTGAGGTCTGTCAGCACACTCTCATGGCTCGCGGCGTTCTTCAGGTGGGGATCATCTGGGGACCCAGGGACTGGGTCCTGCTTTGGAAAAAAGACATCAAACTCTTCAAGCCGGGACCACCTCTTGCTGTCCCTCTGGAAAGTCCATTTACCACTTATTGCACAAGGCTCGTCCTCATCGGAATCCTCACTCTGCAAAGACAGAATGAAGTCATTCATCCACTGGGAGTGGCAGACAGCAGGAGGCAAGACCGGCGCGGAGGGCCGGGAGATGGCTCATGATGCGCCATCAGTGTTGATTCCGCCCTTACATCTTTATTATTATGATTGTTAATTAATTTATTTTGCTGAGGAAGATTGGCCCTGAGCTAACATCTGTGCCCATCTTCCTCTATTTTTTGGATGTGGGACACCTGCCACAGCATGGCTTGATGAGTGGTGTGTAGGTCCGTGCCCAGGATCCGAACCTGTGAACCCTGGGCCGCTGAAGCGGAGTGCGCAAGCTTAACCACTACGCCACTGGGCCAGTCTCTATTTTATTCTATTTTTTAAAATAACAAAGATGTATGTAAAGAATTTAACAGGGAAAAGCTTGACCAAGTGTTTCAAGCTAAATAAGAGTTATTTTATGGAAACTGGCATCTATCGGCTGTTCTTTAATTGCTCACAGAGGAAACCTCTGAGATCTGTGAAAATTCCAGGCATGCAAAATATTTTGAACTGGAGTCAGCAACGGGTAGGACGCCCTCTGGTCTGCCTCCAATGTTGCTGTCTGTTGACAGTAAGTGTTTATACTCCTTTTTGCAATTAAAAAGGTAGTTTTCAAACACTAAGAAGAGTGGGAACTGAAATCTTTAGCCACCCTAAAAGTTTACGAGATCTCCTGACATACCAACGGGGCATCAAGCCAGGTAAGCCATCGCATCCCTGCAGTCCCATACTTTTCAGCCTCTTATCTGTGCTTTTTCGTTCCCTCCCTAACCAGACATGGGAACCAGAATTCATGCCACAAGTATCCTGTGAAGTTTCAACCTCAGACACGCTCCAGGCAATTTAACCAGGCTTCACAAATACCCACTCCTGACAGCATGTACCATTTGTAAACACTAAGTAACATCTTGGCTGATTATGCCTGATTTATGGGCAGGACCCAGGGTTATGCTGTGACACCAACTATTGCATCTAAGCCTTTTCGGCGGGATATCAAAGGCACCATTCAGTACGATGCATATCTTTCCCACTGGTGTGGAAAATATCGTATGACCCAAGTTTCACAGGACAATGAGTAGATAGCAGTAAATGCTGACTTATAGACTCCTCTCCACAGCTCAGTGGGTGTTGAGGTTCCAGTTCATTTGTTTAAAAGGTTTAACTCCCCCAAGAAGGCAACTTGTGGCACATCAGGGACTCTAGGATAATTAAAATTTGTACTCTGAACGGTCAGAAGTATGTTCTTTGACCAAACTCATTCCTGTTTACTCTAATTTGTGACGCTCACTCCCAGTACTACACCCACCTCTTCTCCTAAGACCTCATAAAAGGTCCTCACATTTCATACGTAGAAGAAAATACCATCTGATTCAGTTATGTGTCACCATTTGACTAGAATGTGTGGGATTTCCTGCCCTCCCTTCTTCCTCCCCTAATTCCTTTTCTCCCTCCAAATCTCTATTATTTTTCAATATCCCACCAGCCAGGCTTCACTTCCATCTCTACAGCTTTGAAACAGTTACTGTTATAAATGGGAAAACAAGAGCTCCCAAGAACTTTAGCTTTAAGGCAAAATCCACAGGGATTCCTTAAGCCTCATCCCTTTAATATGTAGTAGGCATTTAGTTAATGAGACAAAATAATAGATGATTTGTTCATATCAAAAACAGTAGGAAAAACACAATTTATTGGCTGGCTGCAACTACTGGCTTCAAGTACATAAGGCTACACAGTCTTTGGTACACTTGTCTGGATTATAACATTAAAAATGTAGATGCTTTTGGAACAAGGAAATAAAAGTTTGAGAAACAAAACCTCTTACAAAATACATAATCCAGTTTTTGGTCTCCCCCTTTTCCTCCCATCCTGTTATACATTTTATATACTCACTCTCTTCCGATGAGGACTAATTTCCAGCTTCATCATCGCACATTTATTTAAAGTGTTTAGACGCCTACAGAGCAAAGAAATAACATTAGCAAAGATAGGAAACCACTGATGGGTGGATAAATATTTTTTTCCAAACAGTTGACATGTTTAATGAATTTCCTTGAATCCATTAATGTCTATAATTTAGAAGAGTATTAGAAACTGCTTTAAAAAGTGAATACTTTAAAAATACCTTTATATTCTTAAGTTTTTTCATTTAAGTTTACTTTTACTATTATATAGTAAAAGGGCACACTGCGATGGTCCTGTCAGGTGCCTCTTATCCTTCAGGGAACAAACAACTGTCAGGGAGGAAATTTATTCTTCCAGTAGCCCCTGGGTTGAGCCATTAGGTAGCTCCACACGGTGTCAAGAAATAAAAGCCAATCATGTCTTCTTTCATAGAAACACAACAGCAACAAGGAACCAAGCAGAGCTGTTGGTAAAATAAACAGTGTATTCTATCTCAAATCAAAATTGGAATACAAAAAAAAAACAATTTTTAGTTATCTCTAACAAAGAATAACCTTAGATAGCCTACTCAAAAATTTAGTGAGTTCTTGTATGGAAAGGAAATTTGAGTCCTTCAATACCTAATTCTTTTTACAACTTCCACTACAGGACAGGATAATGCTTGGTATAGTCACAGCAACAGTGCAAATGATCATTTAAAAAATTTGTATACTGCAGCTTCAAGAGTCAAAATCATCAGAATTCAAAACTAAGCACTTGAATCAGATTCTTCTTTGGAACAGGAGTCATACTTTTACTTTGAATACTTTTTTACCCTTGCCAAAAAGTAACGTCAATTTAAAATTAGGGAAATAATTTAGTTTCATGGAAAATGAAATATTAAAAAAAAAAACAACCTCAATGGGAAATAATGAAATAGCTGAAAAATGACACCCTTAACGTGTGCAGGAATAAATGGCATGTAAAAGTGTGAATGACAGCCCTTCAGGCCCCAGTTCTTTCTAACATCTTCCAGATGATCATCACTTAGCCTTCCTCAAGTGAACCTTTAATATATCTGCTGTCTTGCACCATCAGTTTTCCAGTTTTTCCTAAAATTGCAACTCTTCTTTTTCAAAGGATAAGAGCATTTAATTCACAGAAATTCAGACTGACCATGAGACTTCTTCAAGGCTTTATCTTTCTGATCCTGTTCTTGCAACTTGTCTAACAACTTTGATGCATGAGGACAGAAAGTATTTTTGCCTGCTGATAAGACTGCCTTTGATTTCATAGATTATGAGGTAGCCTGTTTACAGAATAAACAAAGATAATCCAGAACACCTATGTTCAGGAAAATTCTCTCTGCTGATGGGAGGGAAAGAAAACAAATAACTAAGAAAAAGCCCACAGACTTTAAAATGAGTGGATATAAGGTCCCTCTGTAAGGGGCATCCATTATGTAAATGACTTATACCCACCATGTTTTAGTTCTCAAATGTTTTCAAGATTTAAAGAATCCAGAATGGTCACTGTGACTCTTAGATCTGGGTTTCATTAATCAAATCTGTAATCAAATATCCACTTGACTTCATTTGGGTTTTAATGGTTGAGTGGCGTTTATAACTAGGTTTACGAGGCATGGAGGCCTATGGAGGTGAGGGAGAAGCTTTCTTCACAGAGTCTGGGTTAGAGTCAAACAAAAAGGACTCAGGAGGTCAGTTTTATAAAGGTCAACACTCTCTTTCTGTTGGTAGCACCAAGCTAATGGCATTTCAGTTTTGAAGCCCAGAAGTTACTCCCTGGGGTTTCTGTGGGATTCACTTGTCCCATAGGACCTCCCAAGAATGCCCACTGGTGGGACCTTATCCACAGAGACAGACGGTACTGACATGAAGTAATAGTTCTAGCTGGATGAACGAGGGGCTTGCTCTGGGTCAGGCACCATGCCTGGCACCTCATATGTATTATTTCATCTTGGTCCCCACAACAACCCTATGGTATAGATATTACTATCTACCCCCACTTTATAGATGAGGAAATTTAGGCTTAGAGAGGTCACAAATCTTGTCCAAGGCCACATGACTAAAACCTGGTGGCTCTGACACTGAAAAACAGTATCTTCTTGCATTCCTTTCCAAAATAAATGCTAATGATGGTAATAAATAGGAGCAGCTTATATCCTAAGTATGATTCCTCAGATGAGTGGCAAAACATTGGTGTCATACACCCTCTGTCCAGAAGCCGGGTTGTTCTCACCCCCCAGGGCCCTCACAGGGCTCAGCTCTGCAGGAATGTGGCAGTCTTATCTGCTGGGCAACTTGTACCCTGCTCTGAAGGGGGAGGGAACACAAGGCTGGGCCATCAAAGGTTCAAGAGCTTTGCTGCTGGGAGCTGCAAGCACTCTGATAAAAGCAGAGCAGTAGGGCCTCTGGGTCTCATATTCAAAATGAAAACAGGGAAACGTACAAGAGAAGCGTGAGAAAAGAAAGAGGAGTAATTTTGCAAGTAAGATCTGACAAAGAAAAATTGTTCCAATTCTTAACGATATTTTCTTGGGATTAATGCAATTGCTTTAAAAAATTACTTGCTTTCTTTTCAAAGAACAGAAATAGTAACAAAGTTAAAATCTACCATATGGCAGGCTGCTTTACATAGCTTAGGCATTTCAAGGGCTGTTTCAGACTGAAGATGATAGTAGGGCTATCTATTTATCATTATACGGTTATCACCTTATTTACATAACTCTTTGGTATGTTTATAAGAGGAGTCTGTTCTAACTCCAAAGGAAAATAGCAACATGGAATATTTTTCAGAAGCTGTAGGAGAGACAAAAAACATTTCAGAAGACGTCTCCTAATAGTCAGTCACAGGTGCCATTTTCATCCGTATATACTTCAAGACAAGCGAGTCACTCCTCCAGCATTAACACTGAATGTGAGTCTCTCATAATCTTGGTCTTATCATCAGGGTTGGGTCATACAGCAAAACTAGCAAGACTGGGACAAATGCCAATCTCTCCAAGGAAAGGAATACATAAACGCCTTACAGGTTGGCAATCCAAATCCAAAAAACCTGGTCGTTCCATAATTGTAACTTCTGGTCATTACCAAATTTTATATGTAAGATAGTGTCAGCATCTTTCTCAAGAAAACATTAGGTCTACAAGTCTTCTGCCCTAAGTAGACTATGTTAAGAAATCAGCTCCTACCAGGTTTTTGACCAAAGGAGCTATATGATCTGCAAATGTTATAGCTATACAAACATTTACAATAAATCTTTTTTTTTTTTTCTTTTCTTTTTTTGTGGGGAAGACCAGCCCTGTGCTAACATCCGTTGCCGATCCTCCCCTTTTTGCTGAGGAAGACTGGCCCTGGGCTAACATCCGTGCCCATCTTCCTCCACTTTATATGGGACGGCGCCACAGCATGGCTGACAGACAGTGCGTCGGCGGGAGCCCGGGATCCGAACCCGCGAACCCCGGGCTGCCAAGCGCGGACTAAACCGCTGCGCCACCGGGCGGCCCCTACAATAAATCTTTAAGCGGACACCAGTGTGTACATGGGAGCACTTGTAACATCTGTGGGTATGGTGGGGCAGGAAAGAGAAACCATGCAAGAATTAAAGTAAATTTTTCAAAAGTTTTATTTAAAATAAAAATGTTAAATGAAATATTTAAGAATATATTATTAAAGTAAAACTTTTCAACTGAGTTTCTATAACTATATAACCGTATATATTTAAAATCAACTGAACATTTCCACAAGGAGAAAGATGGAAGTCTGCAAAGTCTGTCAGTCTGGAAAGAACTGGACAATGCATGGGGCAGAATTTCAGACTACACTAGAGTTTCATGATTTGCTGGCTCTCCAACTCCACAGGCCAAGAAGGCACGTGGAGTAGGCTAGTCTAGCGCTGAGATGAATATCACATGATCAGGACCCCCAACTACTCTGCTGACAGCTCAGAACCTGTAGCTCATTTCAAAGGAAGGTGCTGGCAATCCACTGTAGGTGGCCTTCATCTTTTTCTTCAGAACATTTGTTTAGGCCTCTCAAAAGCGGAACTATTTTCCATGAGAAATCTATTTACATGAACAAATGGACAAGAGCCTTTGAGTTTTCCATTACAAGTAAGTTGATGACTGTGAATTCTGAAGATTTATTTTTTAAAGGAAAACCCCACCTCAAGCCTTTCTCCAAATAATTCAAATCTGGGCATCAGATTTGGGCCTGATAATTTTTTTTGTGAGGAAGACCAGCCCTGAGCCCACCTCCGTCGCCAATCCTCCACTTTTTGCTGAGGAAGACTGGCCCTGGGCTAACATCCGTGCCCATCCTCCTCTACTTTATATGAGACGCCACCACAGCATGGCTGGCAAGCAGTGCGTCGGCAGGCACCCGGGATCCGAACCTGCGAACCCCGGGCTGCCAAGCGCAAACTAAACCGCTGCACCAACGGGCAGCCCCTGGATCTGATAATTTTTAAGCACTTTTGACATCGATTCACTGCATTTCCTTCTGATACTTAACCTGTGAGATATTATTCAATGCGTAAGAGGAAACAGAAGACCAATCTGAATGCACTTGCAGAGTCCAAATTCAGATCAAGGCCTAGTTGTTTTTAGACCTTGCTTTTCACAAAAGATCTAAGGGTACAGATTTATTCCTTTCAAAGGGAGGTAGCTTCTTGAACAGTGGTGAGAGCCACTGTAAATCACAATACAGGGGATGCCCTTCCTTACAGAGCAGAGAAACTAAATTTCAAACTGATATTCAAAAAAAAAACTATTCAAGAATCTAACAATGACCCTTCGGGCTGCAATGCTGCGATGATATTTTTCTGACCCAGGAATTCCTAAGCTGTTGCTGCTGTTCAGAGGGCCCACTCACTAAATGGCTTAAAATGTGTGAAATGGATGATCTGATGCAATGCGTAAATATTTCCTAGGATACATCTTATGAGTGACATAATTTTTATGCGTTATCCCCACAGCTAAGCATTAAAACATTTAAAAAATGTCTGGAGTAGTTTATATTCCAGATGCTGCCTTCTTCCCTCCTCAACTGCATTAGTGACATTTTCTCATTCCAGATGACATAGCTATGATATGACGCACCACAGTGTGGGATTTGAAATTAGATTTCTTTCAGAAAATGTGAACATATCCCAGACATTTCTAAGCAGTCATTTCATTGGATTTGAAAAGTGACAGTGTTTCTGTGGTTATATGGCATCTCTTTTTTTTCTTAAACCACGAGAACTAATCTAGCCCATACACCATTCTAAACATCCTAGCTATCTTTTGCCTAAAACCACTGCTTAAGTCAGTTGCTTCAAAAAACATTGTGTTACATAGGAAAGGCAAAAAAATAGAACTTTCACAGAACTACCATTACTTCCTTTGTCCATAAAGGGGAAATAAATACTGGGTGTCCTTCCACCTTAATGATGTTTTTCCAAATTAAAATGAATACGGAAATTAAAAGAAAATTTATTTTAATTTTACAAGCAAATCAACATGTGAATTTTGTCTGTGTCTAATTATTTTTTCCAGAATTCAGCTTTTAGGGCTTAGAGGTTTTGAGAAAAATTACAAAGGATGAATAACTTAAAATGAATAAAATGTCATGAAGCGTTTGAAAGGATTATCAGGACCCCGTCATTGTCTGGTACACGTTTTATTACTTCCACTTCACTAACACCTACTAGCTGCTCCTCAGCCTGGAGATCCACCAGCACCATGAACGAGGATTTCTGACAGTTTTATTCACATTTCACATCAGTGCTCATTTACTGCCTGCCTATTGTAGGTTAAAGGCTGTGCTGAGTTATTTTATAGCCTTATTTAATCCTCTGGTTACTATTTTGTACCTGGGGAAGCTGAAGAGGTTCAGAGAAGCTATTCTGGAATTCAAACAGTGGTGCTGCTGACTCTAGTATGCCATAACCCCCACCCCCATTTAGTCCTCTGAATGTGTTATTTCCAGTCACTATAACAGCAGCTTTGATTCTGTTAGGGTACTTGGTTGGGACTGTGCAGTCAATTACATTGCCTTTTAAAAAACCCATTCCAGGGGCCGCCCGGTGGCGCAGCGGTTTAGTCCGCGTTTGGCAGCCCGGGGTTCGCGAGTTCGGATCCCGGGCGCCCGCCGACGCACTGCCTGTCAGCCATGCTGTGGTGGCGTCCCATATAAAGTGGAGGAAGATGGGCACGATGTTAGCCCAGGGCCAGTCTTCCTCAGCAAAAAGGGGAGGATTGGCGACGGATGTTAGCTCAGGGCTGGTCTTCCCCACAAAAAAAAACAAAAACAAACAAACAAACAAACAAAAAACCCATTCCAGGTTTCCAGACCACCTGAATGGGACCTGCTTCAGCAATCATGTGGTATCAAATATGGAACAGTATTATCTGAGTACCTCCTGGGACAGTGCTATTTTAATGGCAATACTCAGTAACAGTATTTTGCTTATTTTAATTAAAAGGCCAATGATTTATAATGAAGTAAGTCACTATACTCTTTTGCAAATCAAAAACCTGACATAATTAGAACAAAAGCAAACAAAACCATTTCAGTGATAAATACGATGTTTTGTTTTGTTTTGCTGAGAGAGATTATAACATTTGTGCCAATCTTCCTCTACCTTATATGTGGGTCGCTGCCACAGTGTGGCTGATGAGTGGTGTAGGTCCGCGCCAGGGATCTGAACCCGCGAACCCAGGCCACTGAAGCAGAACATGCCAAACTCAACTACTAGGCCATTTGCTGGCCCCAAGTACTATGTTCTTAAAAAAAAAAAAAAGAAAAGAAAAAGAAAACACTCAAAATGTTTCCATTTACCTGCATAAAGCCTCAATGGCATCTCTGTCCAAAAAATCATGCTCCCTCTTGACCAAGGAAATATCAATGGGGAATAGGAGATCTATAAGAAAAATAAAAACAAATATATTTATTGAGCACTTAAGTTCTTGCCAATCTAGCCCAGTTTAGAAGAGGAAAAAACCCAAACAAACAATTTATTGAATACTTACTGTGTAGAGGACACCTCATTCTCTGTCAAATTATGGGAGAAGAAAGCAGTTTAAGACAATTCCATCAGTTTCCTAAAGGAGTTTAGATCTAAAGGGGTCTACAGACTCAAATATCTCTTCTTGTCAAAGATAAGTGGTTCAAAACACTATTCTACCTTTAAACAAATCAGGCAATAGACCCCTGCTATAAATTACCATTGTTTAAAAGCCAGAATGAATACCAGAAGGATGCTCCCTTTTAATGTGGCTGTTTTTTTTCCCCCATGTGTGTCTTTGCTCACATTTGATCAAGGAAGAGGTCATGGAAAACTGGGCCAAGGAAAGACAGAGAGAACAATGGGAAGTGGTAGTCAACGGAATCTAACTATTTGCATGACGTCAAAAGCTAAAGAGAATTCAGGATATGCTATTTTTAAACAAATATTAGCACATCCATATGGCTTTTCAGGAGTTTATATAACTTTCCCTAAAACAAAAGGCCAGCTATAAAGCCACTGCAGAACAATAGAATCCCAAATCCCCTAATCTGTAGAAGAGTTCAATACTCGTAGAATACTGAAGAGTTACATCAGAACTGAAGAGCAGAACGGGAACAAGTCAACTCAATGGAAGAATTCCTTTTCTATCCCTTGTTGATAAACACATCCAAGAAGAGTCGGGAGCAAGACCAGCAGCACGACTGTGGAAATTTACAACAGTTCTGGAATTGCCGCCAGATAAAAGCAAGTTATACTTCCTTGGAGTTCCAGCTATGAGGGTAGATAATGGGCCTTCCCAGCAGAATGCTTATATAATATCATGAGTAAGAGTCCTTCTGGGCAACTGTGTGGGTCAGGAATGGGCAAAATAAGTCAGCACAGCAGGAAACCAGGATGACCATAACCAAAAAGATCCCTCTGGCCCCCAAAATGGCTAATACTGCATATACTGGAATAGACATGGCTATCAACACTTTTGGAGATGTGAGTAATTAGTCATGTTTTAGTTCTTGGGTTGACTAGGGAGTGCATGACTGTTATATTTTTATGGTTTCAAACTCATCACTGGTTTCACAGAATGGTATGGGGCTCCCCATTCTTAGTAATCTGTTTTCTAGAGATAACACCTAAGAGTACCTTTTCTTTTTTTTTTTTTACAATGTTGAAAACTAACATAATGAGTGTTAAGAGTCTATTCTTTTTTCTGAAGGCTGGAGTTAGATTACTGATATGTTCTTTGAATGATAACATAGCCAGACCAATGAAGTAGGTATAGCCCAAAGATTTAGGAGGAAATATATGAAAGTTAGTATTGCAGGATTATATCTCTTCATTAATTTATAGACCAAGTCTCTTGGGCAAATGATGAATAACACCATTATAGTGGGAATAAAAGAGGAGGCTTATGTGAATGTAAACTATTAGAAAATACAAGCAAGGCAGACTATAAAGCTGTCTGAAGGTTGTGGCATTGTATTTCACTTTGAACAGACATCAAGAACTCTAAGTATAAATAATAGAGCTGACATTAAAGAATATATTTTTAATACTTCCAGAGTATAACATCAGATCTATGAATATAAATTAAAAAGCTTACATGCCTATTAAGTATATATGAGACAGCATTGTGTTATTTTAGCAATTCCTAATTTAGTGTACCCAGAACTGTATTTTAGATTACTTTCCTGATCCAAATTAACTTTAAAATTCTGTTAAAAAAATTCTAGGGTAGGTAGGAACTAAATGCAAAGGAGTGAAAAAATTCAATCAATCATTTTCTCTTACTTTGCCTAGACTCTTTTCTGAAAGGACTAGCTTTGAAAAGATGATGGTTTATTGATACATAGACGTTCTCAGAGGTCTTCAGCTTAGGATTTAAACTTCCAGCTTCAGTTTAAGGGCAGGAAGTAAAAATTGCCAAGGACCAAAATAAAGCTAAACAGGAAGATGAGGAATGTGTGGGTTGCTGTGTGCTCTGTGTGTGTGTGTGCTCGGCCTGCACACAGCGGCAGGATGAAGGGGAGAAGTTATAGCCTAGAACAATATACAGTATCCCTCAAAAGCAGGCTTATGCTTCAAAAGACTTGAAATGTGAAGAGACCCCGAAACATAACTTGTGAAAATGCAGTCTGCACTTTAGGATTTGGAAAGGAGTAAGACAGAGACTGGAACTGGTCTTAGCAAACATACACATCACAAGAAAGTGCTTCTTGGCAGCAAATCAACACCCAAAATGGACATAATTGAAGGAAATTTAATTTCTAAACAGGAGAACAAAAGGAACAAAGGGACAGCCATGTTACTGCCACTGCAAATGCAATTATCTTTCCCTGTCTCCAGGGGAGCTGTGAATTGAAAACCTAATAGAATGCTGGTCCCACGCCGCAAAGTCCTACTGAAAGACTGAGATACTCTAAATGTTAACAGGTCAAAAATTCTCTCTAAAGGAAAGATAAGCAACTCTACCATAATAAGCATGCGGGCTAACCAGATACCTTAAAAGAAAGAAAGAAAAAAAAGGAATTGGAGATATTCTCTGAAATGGAGGAACAGTAAGATATTATATGTAGTCTGACAATAAAATAATGCTGAATCCATCTTCATGGGAAAATATCATACATTCACTCTGGGCTATAGTGAGGAAGACCAGGTATTGTAATTAGGTAATGAATTAATTTTAAGCTGGGTAAATAAAAATGATCTCCAGGGTCTTGGACCAATTTGGTTCTAAGGAGTATCCCTACCCACTTCATATTCCACTTCAAGGCAACCTGCTGATCATGTCTAGCACTTCCAAGCTTACAAACTGTCTCCATTCTTAGCATGGGCTCATGGAATCTTGCTCATGTGTTAAACAAGGTTGCTAGTGACGCCCTAGCTCCAACTGAGAGCCCACTGCTATTGTTATAGGAAGCAGTCTGCTTGTTATTATCCTAGAAGGACAGAAGAGCTAAAGACACATTTTAGAATCACTGTTTATTGTGAGAAGGGTTGAACATCCCTGGTGAAAAGATTTAAGTGACATCATTTCAACCGGATCTTTTAGAGATTTTGTCACACAGTGGTTAACTTGTCTCCTAGCATCTCCTTCCCTCTTAAGTGATGGAAAAGATATGTTTTTTTTTTATGTGAGGAAGACCAGCCCTGAGCTAACATCTGTTGCTAATCTTTCTCTCTTTTTTTTTTTTGCTTGAGGAAGATTGGCCCTGGGCTAACATCCATGTCCCTCTTCCTCTACTTTATATGGGACGCCGCCACGGCGTGGCTGACAGGCAGTGCGTCAGCGGGCGCCCGGGATCCGAACCCGCGAACCCCGGGCTGCCAAGCACAGACTAAACCGCTGCGCCACCTGGCCAGCTCCCGGAAAAGATATGTTTTTAAAAGGTAGATCAACCAAAATTATGTTTGCTTTTTTGAGACATTGGCTATCTCCTAAAAGTGTTCTTTGAGGTCTGAACTATATTTTATTTTTATAAAATATGTAGCATCTACCAAAGTGCTGGGCATCCCTATTGGTGCAGAATTAATACTGTCTTGTTGATTAGCTGGATGGACAGATGAATGAATGAATGAGAGACAATTAGTGTTGTCATCTCAGTAGAGTTAAGGAAACAAAAAATGCAGAAGTTGAAAGAAGCCCTGGGAGTCATTTAATTTATTCTCAACTTAGGAATCACTTCATATTTACCCAACCTTTGCTTGAAAATTACCCATAAAATGGAGTTCACTAGTTCACACTTATAATTCTTTTAAAATCATTTCATATAGAGTGTAATAAAACTCTCATTTAAATGAACATCTATTCATCTCGCTGTGCACACAGCACATTCTACCCACACTGGGCAGCCAGAGGCTGAGAATGAGCCAGATTTGAGGTGTTCTTCATCCTGGGCCTCAGTGTCTGAGTGATCTCCAGGTTACTGATGACAAAATGAAGTAATAAAAATTCAGCCCAGATTTTGATTTTTTTTAAAAAGGTCCATTTTTCTTCATTAAAAAATTGAATGCCACAGAACAAATAATATTCATCAAATGACAACCTAAAGAAAAGTGAAAAGCCTCATTACGAACCAGGGGAAGATATCTTTAACACATGACCAACAAAGGCCTAGTATTTAGAAGAAAGAGCTCTTACAAATCATTAAGAAAAGCCCAGTCAACTCATGAGGAAAATGAGCAACAGACATTTCACAGATGATATGAAGAAATGTGCAGGGGCTGGCCTGGTTGCTTAGTGATTAAGTTCATGCATTCTGCTTTAGCAGCCCGGGGTTTGCCGGTTTGGATCCTGGGCACGGACCTACTCACCACTCATCAAGCCATGCTGAGGCGGCGTCCCACATAGAAGAGCTACAACTCTACAACTATGATACACAACTATGTACTGGGGCTTTGGGGAGAAAAAAGGAAAAAAAAGAGGAAGATTGGCAATAGATGTTAGCTTAGGGCCAATCTTCCTAAGGAAAATAAAAAAAGAAATGTACATTATCCTTAATGATTAGGGAAATGGAAGTCAAAATCTGTAGGATATCATTATATATCCATTTGATTGGCAAAAATTGAAGTCTGACAATAACAAATGTTGAGAGCATATGGATAGAGAGGATCTTTACATATTATGACCCAGTAATTCTACTCTGAGGTATACATGCAAGACAAATTATTGCACATGTACCACAAGAGTACAAGAATGTACAAGCATGTTCACAACAGTACAGTTTATAAAAGCAAAACAGAAAAAGTTGAAATGCCCACGAATCAGAGTGTGGATATGAATAAACCGTGGTACATCCACACAACGGGGTACTACACAGCAGTCAAAACACATGAACTATTGAGACACACAGTATAGAGGACACATAGTACAGAAGAATCTTAAATATGTGAAAAAATTAGATCCTACCAGATTACATAGAGCATAATACCCTTTTCATAAAGGTAAAAATAACTTTATAAAAAATATATCTTAGGAAAATACAATAAAACTATATAAAAGGAAAACAAGAAAATGATAAACACAGGTTTCAGGATGATGGTTACTTGGGTAGGGGGAGCAGAGGGACCAAATGGAGAGCACATGGGTGCTTTATTATCAAGGTCCTGACTTTTGTTTTGAGTGGTGGGGGTCTTAGGTGCTTGTTACATTGTTTTTCTCAATGAAATATTTAAATAAATAATAAAATGTCTGAAATAAATTGTGGATCAATAATATGAACCAAGGATGTGATTATGCGAACTAAAAAAAAAAAAAAAGGCATTCCCACCTCACCTTCATAAAGCTGTGCATACTGGGGGAAACCTGTTGCCCGTAGCCAATCACAAGCTTCTTTGGCTTCAATTTCTAGAAGAGAACAGAAGAAAGTTAAAAATGTTAGTCATGTGTACCTCAGCATGCTGCTTCTTCCTTAATAAACTCTGATTTTGTTATATAAACAAAACCTGATGGGAGGTGGGAAACGTGGACAAGCAAAAAAGAAAAAAAAATCCACTTGATTCAAATGGTTTAAATTTTTGTGCATCTTTTCAGACTTTTAAAAATGTATATAATTTGATGCATATATATATATTTATGTATTATATATCCATATGACGGATATAAAAAATATCTATCTTTCCTTTAAAACAAATGGGGTCCCAGCAGTAAGTTACTCTGTGCTGCTTCTGTATTCTGGTTGCAAATGATTATAAAAATAGGGCACAATAAGAAAGTTGAAGAGGGGGATTAAGTAACTAATTAAGCCTAGCTGGCCTAACTTGGTCTACTTTTCATGTCAACAAAAGGCCACCCAGAACATCTGACACCTGGAATAGAATTAACTTGACTGAAGGAACAGACCTTCTGACACCCAATGGGATGCCTGTAAAAGCCCCAGGTGTGTGGCGATGGGCCTTGAGAAGCATTCTGCCATAGAGGGCAGGCTGTCAGGTGACCCGGAGGGCATTAAGTCAATAAATCCCACAGTCTTGGCAGGCTGAAATGCCTAATAAAGCTTCTACTTCCCCGTGGTTAACATCTTGTAGATAGTATTGATAAACAGAAAGGCCAAGAGCAAGTGACACACTGTGTTCAAACTCACTCATGCACATATTTACAATCCCGTTAAAACTGACTCAGAGGTCGGGAACATTCACTAGTCTCTCTGTTTGCACGAATAATATTCTTTCCGTTCTTCTTCCCACCTTCCTCAGGCCATTAGAGTACTTAGGTATGTAAGGCTGTCCACTCATTTATAAAGGTCTCAACATTGCTTAATCTATTCCAGATTCAAATCTTCATTAAGCATCTCTCCTCTGGGCCAGATGGGAGGTAGACAGTCCATCTCAGGAGAAGTACATGTCTTACTTTTGTCTAATAACTCTATGGCTTCAAAACATTCTTTATCTATTATTTCATGAGTTCCTTGGCCTTTTAAGAACACTCTAATGCATTACAGCAAGCAGAAATGTCCTTATTGAGTATGCCAAAGAGAAAAACAACCCAATGAGTTAGTTAATACCCAAACTAAACACAATTATGGCAGCAGAGTGGAAATAAGTGGCACGGCAAAGTTTACTTCCATGAATCTTTCCAGTGTAGTGATGAAAGTAGCATTATTAAACAGAAGATTCAGGACTGAACTGGGGGTGAAGGATAAAATGACATTAATGTGTAAGAACCGCAAGGTTTGCACTGAATAAAAGAATATTTAGAATTGTCCAATGTGAATTATTTGCACTTAACACTTTTTTCGTGTATTTATATCTATACCTTGCCTCAGAAATGAATTAAGGAAGCTTTAAATAAAATCATAAAAAACATTTTCTAGCAAACTATATTGCTGGAAAACTATATAAAAGCTCAACATTTTATTTTAAAGAACGAGGAAACTACTTTTCTCTGTCTCCGTGGACTCTGCTCAAAGACAGATATGAAAAGAAAAAAAGCCAAGTGTTGGTTTTTAAAAAATATTTTAAATAACTTGTTTCTTCTGACTGTTTAGAGGTTATTTCCATTGACTCGATTATTAAACGATGAACAATAGATTGTTAAAAAGTAAATGTGCTTGCTTACTTAACAAGTGGCGAGTAACAAGGAATTCTCAATGTCCACCCTTTTTGCACTATATTCAGATACGCCACCAGGTCAGCACACACACAAAAGCCTTAATCACACACAATTCACTCGCCAATTTTACCACCTATTTACAGCATGTTCTTGATTTTCTTATTAAAATGGCTTCATGCCAAGAGGCACGAAAGATGTAAGGTATTATTTTTCTAAAAATCTTTACATTTATTTCTATAATACTTTACAAATTACAGTGTTTTCACATATATTATTCATTTAAGGTTCCGAGTGATTTCAAGAACACATACATACTTACTGCTTCTTGTCACTTTCTTACTCATTTTCCACCACCAAGAAAATGAAATGCTCCCAAATGACCAAAAATTGATCTAAGAGCTGTGTCCACATAGTAATTCTCTTTAGGGCCACTTGGTTAGGAAAAAAAGATGTGAACAGGCGGAGGTTTGCTTCATCAGCAGATTAATTAAAAGCTTGCAATGGCTAAAAAGCACGACTTTCAAAAACTGCAGAGATCCCTTCCTTCTCCTTACCCCAAAATAGACAAGAATTTGTTCTTTTAGATATGAAACCATGGGAAATAGACAAGCATCTATCTATGTTACATTTAAAAACGTCCACTCATGAAAACTTAGGCTGTGCAACAAATGAGAACTTAACCTGATGTTTCTGTAGAATCAGAATAGAAAACTGTAAAAAGTTGCCACTGATTTTTAATAACTGGAATAGTTGTTGACCTCATTCCCACCCCTTTCCAATTACCAACAGGTCGAGAGAAAATGCTAACGATCCAGTATAAGTACTGATTTTTTAAAAGTCAGTATTTTCATGTTATTTAATCTGAAATGAACCTATGTCTATATCCAATACCCTTTCTAGTTTCACCCTCTGATCCAGGCCATTACTTGCCCTCTGATCTCCTAAGTAAAACTCCAGATCTCCAATTCTCTCCTCTCTCAGAGAGTCCATCCACCAATCCTGGCTCAACAAACTTCCTAAATTACAGTTTTGACCTTGTCTCGCCATCACAAGCTTCACTGGAGCTCCACTGCTTAGAAAAATCAAGTCGAAACACCTCTGTCCGACTTTTCAAGGCTCTCCACGTGGCATCCAACCTAATTTTTCCCTCTATATTCCAGCCAAAGTAAACTTTGCACTCATCTCCCTACAGATCACTGTAACTTCCCTGGCCTGAAATGCTCTCCCATCCTCTCAATGTCAAATTTCACTTATCCTTCAAGGCCTCGACCAAATGCTGCCTCCTCTATGCAGTCTTCCAGATGCCTCCTGGCGATTCTCTCAATGGCTAACTTCTACTGAGTGCTTAATATGTGCAAGGCCCAAAGTCTAAGCACTTAATGCATATGAATTTGTTTACTCCTCATATTGATCCTAAAACGTGGATTACTAATATCATCCCCAAGATACACAGAAGACAAAACAAGCAGAGAAATAACCATTCTTCATTTAAAAAGCGTGTTCTTCACATTCAAATGCCGTAGTAGGAGAGGGAACCAAGATTCACAGAAACGAGCTAGACAGGTTGTTCCCTTAAAAAATAGATAACAATGAACAACACTTAAAATATTAAAGAAAACCATGTATGTGTTGCATTACTTCAGTCCCTTTAACTCCTCTATGTCCGTTTTCGGAGGCGTCTAAGCAGCTCTGAGGGTACAACTTCTCCTTCAGTGTATGTCAGTGGTGGTGTGAAAACTATGAGGACAATTTTTAAAAAACATGCCCCACTGGGCAAAAATGCCATCAGAAACTAAAAATACAATGGAGATATAATGAAACTGTTATACCTGGGTTTTCCCCAAGCAAACAACAGACAAATGTGTCAAGGAGGAAACAGGAAATTTTTATTGGAAACAGCTTTAGTCGCATGCGATGAATGGGGTCCAGGAGACCCCTTTGTGTATGGCTGGGTACCATTAGCCCATATTTGCACATTTCCTGGCATGAGGGGTGACCCGATCTTCCCCTTACCCCTCAAGAGTGAGTTCAACAGAAATTCCCCAACCCTGTCATCATTCTGTTGAACTTGCTGATCTTAGCCGGTTGAGCAACAGCAATTGGTGGAAGCAGGATGTGATCACTTCCATTTTCTGTTCCTCTCTCTTCACAGTGGGGCCTCTCAGGGTCCTTTATCAACACGCTACCAAAATCAGGATTCAAGGCAAATGCTACATGGAATTCCTCTCCTAAATAAAATTCTAAGGAATTGGAGGAATGGAAGAAAATGCAAACACTTTCCAGATTCCTTGGATTCCCCCAAATCGGACAGACTTGTGGGCAAAGGTCCATGGAAACACTGATGGCCAGGGAGAAGCACATTAGAGGTGTGAAGGCAGGCGTGCTGTCTGACCCAAACCCAGATTCATTCCCCTCCTTAGTCACTCAGATTCCTTCAAATGGAAGGAAGACTCTGCTTCTCGATTCTCCTGCCTCTGTCAAGGCGGCCAATTTTAAGGACTGTCGTGCAGCTGAGCACCAACAGCCCATCTTTACCTGGCAGGTGGGTTTCACAGGGCAGGGCTGTTGGAGCAAGGGGAGATCTCAGCAGCTCTCAGCCCTGGACGCAGGTAGCATCACCTTGGGCAGCTTTCTAAAACCAACCCCCAACCCTCACCCCCAGGTATTCTGACTGTCCCAGTCTAGGGAGGGTGCGGACAGCATATTTTTTAAAAAGCTCCGTAAGTAAATTTAAGGGTAGCCAGGATTGAGAACCACCGAGCCAGACAACATTTCTTCGTGTTCCTGCGTCCCGGACTCTCTCTGCTGGATTATCCTAACAGCCACCAGACTGAACTCTCTGATAAGGCTTGCTCCTCCCTGCCCCCAACAAATCTCTCCTAGTCCAAAGGGTCTCCGAGCCCCTAGGTTCATTTTTATGAAACACATAATTCACTTTGTCACTCCCCTGCTTATAATTCTTCAGTGACTCTCCACTGCCTTTCAGATACAATCCAAAAGTCCCCAGCAGACCCACAACCTTCTCAATGCGGCCTTGGCCGATCCATTCAGCTCCAGGAAGGCCTCCAGATGCCAGCTCTGCTCCAGTCTCACTGAACTCCTTGGGGTTCCCAGGATGCACCATCCTCTCTCACACCCCAAACTCTGACTCTGTTCTCTCCCCTGCCTCACACAGATGCCCCCTTCTCCACCCCACCAAGTTCTCTCCCCATCTTCCCTAGTCTGGGTGAGGTTTACCTACCATGAGCTTCTTAATTCATCTGTATATCCTGAAAGATGACTTTTTCCACATTGGAAGCACACACATATTTGTTTGAAGGAAAAGAAAGAATCCATGAATATTTTCCTTTCTTCAAAAACAGACTAAGAACTATGACTTGAATCCCTTTCTCTTTGCAATTAATAAAAATAAATGTTAAACACACACAACTGCCAAAGACTGGTTATCAGGAGTGACCTAGGTAAGATGAATTCCTAGAGGGGTTAAGTCAGACAGTAGAATGTATTATATTAATATTTATTAAACTCTAATGTTATCTAATCACAGCAAAGATTTTGACTAACAACTAGCAGCTTTCCTACCCTCAGGTGCCTAAAAAATTCTAAACATCTGCTGTGCACATTCTGAAAGAAGCCAGTTGGGAAGGTTCTGGAAGACAGGTCAATACTAATTCAGTTTCCAAGGCCATTTGGCCTAACAGTAGCTGACCCAAATACACCTTTAGGTATATTTAGTAGAGTCATACATTTAAGTGAAGCCAATCATCATTCATTCTCCCTTTCACTCAATATGTATTTATTGAATATCTACTCTGTGCTGCCAGCTGTGCTCAGGGACGATCAAAGTCACAAGTTCCTGCCCTGGAGCAGGAAGCCAAATTCAATTCACAGTTGAGTACATGGTGTCTGGTGATCCTCTACTTAGGAATGAATTGGCTATACTATGGTCCACGTGTTTGCTAAGTCTCAGGTGACCCTGGAGAGGCAGCACCAACGAGTCCCCATTTCATAGGTGAAAGCCAAAGTTCTAACAAGGCCCACACGCCCTAGCTCCTTACCACACCCTGCCTGTCACCAGCCATACTGGCCTCGTCATCTCACCCTATCCCCCTTCTCCTGCTTTATTTTTTCCTTCTTCTAAAACATTTATTTATTATGTTTACTTTCTGTCTCTCCCCTCTGCAAGCTCAAAAAGGGCCAGTTTCTCTGTCTATTTTACTCTCTGATATATCCCAAGCACCTACAACAGCGTGGGACACAGAGTAGTTGCTCAATAAATAAATAAACCACAGCTATGATGTTTGTTCTAGTTAAGTTGTCTTAATTTTTCTGACCAGGATTTGCAATAAGAAATATATTTTACATTGTAACCTGGTACACATATATGCATGCATATATATGTGTACATATATGCATACACTCATGTATACAAACACACGTATATGTATAATCATATATAAAACTGAAACAAGTTTCACCAAATAACACTTACAATAAGTGATGCAGTCTTATATTTTTCTATTCTATTTTTAAAATGCTATCTGTTACATACCAAAGCAACCAGTTTGAAATGCATTCTTTTCATGCATAGCTTTTTCTTAAAAAGAAAGAAGTTAACTAAGAACTTCTGTATAGTCCAGAAGAGAATGTGATGTGACATGGGAAAGACGTGTATGAATTCAGAGGTGGGGGAGGGGATAGCGGGAGGGGGCTGCTTGAGCACTCATTTTACACCCGGCCTATATTTAAGGAGTGGTTATGACCTCACATGTAAGACTGGATGGCTGGAGAGGAGATGCAGAGTACAGAAGACAGAACAAGCTAAGTGGAGAGCTGGCGAAGCCCGGATGTTTATGAAGGAATGGTAAGCAGTCCGGATTTATTGTAACATGGAACAGAGGAAGGAAGCAGGAAGTGGAAAGGAGGTTATCCCATGGAACAGACAGGAGCATCCCCTTAGCCTCATTACCCAATGAGCAACCAACATTATCTCCTCACATGTGAAATGGCTTTTGCATCTGAGTGTCCCAAACTCCTTCTAATAATCCATCACAGAAAGGGGGCAAAGTATTACCTGTAACAGGTCAGAAAAACATGTCCAGAGAAGAATCCTTGGCTTAGTTAAGTAGGCTTAAGAAAATAATCTCTCTGGACCTCTCTCCTCTTCTGTAAATCCTGGGATTGCCATGGGCTTTGTAAATTCCCTAAATTTCTGTCTCTGAGATCTCCTTTATGCCCATTTCCCTTTCTCTCTAAGACAACCTTTAGAATAGGTTCCATTTCTACTGTTAATTTTCCAGATTTATCATAATTACATGGAGACATTCTTCTTCCCTCAAAAAACTGGATCAATAGTAACTGCTTTGAATTCCTCAATTTTGTAAATTTACTAAAGTTTATTGCTAAAATATCTAATTTGCTTTTTAATGGATCAATTTCTTGATTTATCCCATGAATCCCACATTTATCCCATGTGTCTTTAGCCCTCAAACTAAAATTAATCTATATAGGAAGAAAACACTTCAACTCATAGAAATTCTGAGATTTACTTTGCTTATTGATCTTTTATGCTTGTGGTTCAGTTATAGCAGCATCCTGGTTTCTGCAGAATCAGTGAACTGGATGCTGAAATGCATCTTGGGAGCTTTTCATCTTTTCTCTTTACAAACAAGGAAGCTGGTTCAGAGTTTAGGTGACTTGATCAGGGTTCCAGACCATCCCGTTCTCACTCCCAGGGTAGAGCCCTTTCTGCCTACTTCAGCACTGTCTACAAAGATTACCCTTACTTTTAAATCACCCCACTGTTTTTCAGTACTAGTAAGAACTGGAAGCTCTGGAGAGTGTTCTGTTTAAGTTTTTTTTTTCCTCCCGCTTGAGGTTTGGAGGCCGAATTGTTACTTTCTAGTAAAGCACATTCCTAGAAATAATATAAAGGGGGAGAAAAAAGGACCCATTTTTCCCAATGATATGATGACAATTTAATAAATGGTTTTGCCTTGAAAGAAGGAAAGCTTGGGAGACACACCCGGCCAGCCTATACCTGGGATTATGCACACAAAGTGACACTCCAGCAGTGCAGAAATGGAATCAATTGAAATCCCCTTGGGCGATCATTTAGTTCAAGCATGTGCAAAATATGGTTTTTAACACACAAACCAGGAAAAGCCAAGTCCCTCACATAAAAAATATGTGCTCTTCCCTCGCAAAGGCAAACAGCTCTGTGATAATTTGAGCCCATGCATGACGTGGTTCTGTCAGGCACTCCAGACTTGAGCTGATCCAATTATTTCCAGGAACAAAAAATATCTCCCAACTAATCAAAAATTGGCACTTACTACCCAGCACAAAGAAGTCGAACTCAAATGAAAATAAACTATTATGAAAATGGATACTGCATCATCACATCGTTCGATTTCATTTCAATCTGGGGTGGGATAAAAACCCCTGGTTTACAAACACAGACATATTTCTAGTATTCTATACCAGATATTTATGCATTTCAAACCACGCATTGTTAAGAAACATGATTTGAAATAGCTCTTCAAATACGGAGCCCTTCAAAGATGATAATTGCATAGATTAAGAAAACAGTTTCAAGAAAGGAAACCATCTAAATAATATACTTTTAAGGGCCCTTATTTTTCTGAGCCTCATTTTTTCATAAAGTGAAGCAGATGTTTTAAGATGATATAATCCATTTCCTTTTTAACTTATAATTCAAGGCAAAAACACCTGGTTACAAACCTAAAGTAACACACACCCCCATCTCTATCCTTAAAAGCTGGCAGGCACATCAATTCTTTATTTTACTTATGTTAGCAAAACTTATTCTACGCCCGTCTTTGGCTTTTACCCTAAGTTCTGCAGTCCTGTAGCTCAGGAAATATAAAACACTATGCAAATCGTAGTGCTACAAAAACCTTAAATTAGAAGCAAAGGGAATAGTGAGGGATTCTAAAGACACTGTTCGCCCATACTTTAGTTCATTCTGAAAAGGTGAAAAAAGAAAATCAAGAACCAAAAGAAACATCAAGTTTCTTTATCCAAGACCAATGAAGATAAAAACATGGCAGACACTGGTTAATATAAGCTGCCGCTAGCCATTCGTATGTCTAACTTCAAGCAGGAAACACTATTCAATTTGATTTTCTCAGTTTTGTGCCAAAAAGTATAAGAAAAAATAAGGATTACTGTCTTCTAGGTGAGCTAAAAAATTATTTTCATTAGACACCCAGCTCCCCAGACACAAAATCAAATGGTCAAAATCTGATTCAGGTTCACCTATTTAGTTTAGGAACGCTTCTGGTTTTATAACTGATACATTTTTCCAACAAACACATTAAGATCCTCATTTTGTTGCAATCCCCATTTTGTTTACACATGTGGGCTGGAAGGAGCCTGAAGTTCCATTCAACTCACATATGACCTTGGACTACTCACGGAACTTCCAGGCATCCCAGCTGCCCCTCAGTGGGAAGAGGCAATGTTTTTCCAGGCCGCCTCTGCAAACTTCTGGAATTTCCCACGAAATGACTTTTACAAATGCACAAGCACTATACAAGATCCCTTTTTTGTGCTATACAGTTTGAAAAGAGGAGTTGTGTGGAGATTGTCCCTTATGAGTTTATGGTTTCTCCAGATTTGGGAGGCGAAGATGATTTCAAAACTTTGACATCTTCTATCTACTTTGTCACCTGAGTGTGACAAACAGCACGGCATGGCTGTAGTGCAGCTGAGTGCATGGGCCACAGGCCATTTCACCTCAAAGGTCCCTTCCTCTACGGCTTCCTACGTGCTGCAGCCTGGGAAATGCCACAACCTCAGGGTGGGGAACACTTTTGTCCCTCAGACATCCTCTAGAGACTCTGGTAAGAAGGAAGGCGCCTTTCTGACAAGCTTCAGGAAGCGGCCCCCAGTCCTCTCTGCAGGACACTTGAAGGTGGGGCAGGGAGGAGAACACAATGTGGATGGGAGGTGTCAAAGGCATCTGAAGACTCTGACTTCACTGACCTCAGCCTTCAGTGAGCTTTTGAATTTTCTCCTGAGGGCAGGACGGGGTAAGACATGAAAAGGCACCAAGTAGAGGTATGTGTGAATGGAAAAGGGGCGTACGTTCCACTGTGACACTCAGTCTAGTAGCAGAATAAAGAACAAGGATGAACAGTGAACAGAAGTTGATTCCCACTGTGTTTTGGCTGGACTTTCCAAAGGTATTTTACCTTTTGGTGCCCAAGAACACTATTTCCTGATAGGCAGGCATTTCCAAGAGGCCATTCAAATGTTTTCAGTGATGTCTGGGAGTAAATTTTCCCACAGAAATATTATTTTAAAATACTTTGACTGAAGAAAGCATTATTCAGTACAGTCAATGGAGGCTGAGAAAATGGTACCCCAGCCCCCTTCCCCAAATGTTCATGACAGAGGCTCAAGTCTCCATTCAGTAGGCCCCAGAGAGGGGACACAGAAACCACTCATTTGTCAATCCCGGACCCTAACATATAGCTCCCTACCCAGGAGCATAAGCCCCCAAGGAAACTGCTAAGTAACTGCAATCATCTATATGGCCCCCAAATACTGTTTCCTAAATCGAATCAACTCCTGCCAAATACAGCTCCATAAGCTGGACCCTACAGCCACACACACCTGGATGCAATCCTGGCTATGCCATGTACAGTGATCCTAGGTAAGGTCTTTCACTCCCCCAACCCTCAGATTCCTCATCTGTAAAATGGGAAGAATTACATCCACTTTGTGGCATTGCTGTGAAGATTAAATGTGACAATGAAAGCAAACTATGTGATAAATTTTAGCTTCTATAATGTTATTACTATCCAATCACTATGAGGATTTTTTATAAAAGTTACAAAGGAGTATTCGTACTAGAGAAGGCTGACTGTTGCCTCTGAGAGATTATAAAAATATACAGGGTAAATATGCAAGGCTTTCTTCCTGTCCACCATTAATTATGATGGAAAGCAGGGAAGAGCTAGTGAAAAAAATCTTAAGACACAGTAGACCTAATTAAAGAACCCCCAGCAGGACTACTCCCTGCTCCTTATCACTGATCATGATAATTCCTAACAATAACACAGGGTCTCACAAGGAAAACTGCAGACAGACAGGAAGAGCCCTTCTCAGCTGGGAATCTTCCCCCTTTTACGTTAATTAGATTTCTGACTAACTGGAGGTTGAAAGAAAACACTATCGACTGCACTCATACCAGCCACCCATTCCTATAAAACTTATTTTAACCCTATAGCACTGTCTTGCTTAAAAGAGGAATTACCCTCAAGTCTCCAAATTCCTCCATCAGCAATGGCCACAGAGTCAGGTATACAGACAACCGTGCAAGTCTGCTCCAGAAAAGCCTTTTCCTCCTAATTTCACAGCTGTGGAAAAGAGGAACCTGGGACTGCGCTTTTTAGGACACAGTGTTTGGAAATTTACACTTCATGGTTGGGCATTAGTTCACCTTGACCACCATAGCCAGGAAAACTTTTTATGTCTTGAACGCTGTAGCCCCACAACTCCAAAGTCAGTATCTAAGGGGTAAATCCTGCTAAGATGAGCACTCGGAGAAACTCAGAGGAATGACTAAGTTTAAAAATCAAATTCTCTCTTCTCCACTGGATCCCAACTCATATAATTCTAACCGTTGGGCTCTGCAAACATTAAAAATGAAAATCCCCTTTCTCCCCAGGTCTGCTTTATAACTTCAAGCACAGGTTGGCACGATGTGAGCCTCGATGCCAGTGCCACCATGGGGCCAGGTTGTGCTATAAAGTTCTAAAGCACCGAGAATTTGGTCTTCAGTGATTTGGCAATATCCAGGGAGGAAGGGGAAACATCTGAAGTTATTTTTATTTCTGCAAGTCTTCTGGCTGCACAGGGTGAATGCTAGTGTGGGTCAAGTATTGTCTGGAACCCTTCAGGGTCTTTTTTTTTTTTTCTTCACGGCCTCATTTCCGTCTTCCTGTCGCTAGGAAGAAGAGTTAAGCATGAGAAATGCATGTTTACAATACTGGACCATCCTGTCCAACACAAGGTTCTCTTCAAAAAAGTACAACTCACTTCACCCACTGTACTTGGGAGGCCTCCATTCTTCTGGACCGAACCACCCTTCCCTGAATATTTTAAAACTGCATATTTACCCGCCTAAGTCATAAAAATACCACTCTCGTTTGAACATTGCCTCATGGCTTAAAATCTCCATGAGGATACCAAGGGAAACCCAAGTACTTATTTTTGTATTTGAAACCACCTCTTGGAACCCCACCAAGCCTCTTATTGGAAGGCATCTCATTGGGACCTCCTATATCCCCTTTAAGCCCCACACTGGTTCTACAAATAAGAGTTTAAGTACAATATACATTTTTTCTCACTTCACAGTAATAACTTATTTAATCATAACATGTCTATTAATCTGGGATATTTTCCAGAAGCACCCAAACAACCCTTTTTCATGTTAAAACGCCCTTAAACTTTGCTTGGTCTTTGCTCTTTGAAGTACCCTGTAACACAACAACAAAATAATAAACAAACAAAAAAAGGCACTAGCTTATAAGGGCAACCGGCCTCTCACCTTCCCTCAGAACTATAGGAAAATCTTTAATTGGTCCACTGTATTAAAACGTCACTGCCTTCAATTAGCCATAGTTAAATGCTTAGCTGTTGAACCTTTTCACTCTTCAAGGAGTAAGTGGTGTTTCTCATAAGATCTACAATTTGAAAGTTAAGACACATGGAAGTCACCAAAACCACTTTTCCTATCGACTCGAGGGAAAGATTTAAGTTGGAGTCTACTTATTCTGATTCTGTGGAGTTGGAAAACCAAGTCAGTGCCCCTTCATGTACTTCCAGCCAGTTCGCTGCAAGGTATCACTCAGCTTGAATTAAAATAAAATCCATTTTTGTCAAAAGCAAACTTTTAAAAAGCTGGGAGAGAAAGTCCGTCTGCTGTGCTTCATTTTAAACTCTGAACAGTAGTGCTAATGAAAAAAATATGCACCCAGGCTTGGGCGCACTGTAAATCAGGCATGCCACAATAAAAGTTAATACACACAATCGCCAACATTTTCTCAGAAAAATGTCTCGGAATAACTTCTGAACGCACATCTGCTAACTATTTGACACTCATTGCCCAGGACTTTAGTTCTTCTATTAGGGGGGCTGCTGACTTACAGGGCACCCCTCCGACCATCTGCTGTAGTCTGCAAGGCAGGGTGGCACTGGCTGCCTCCATTAATTCCACACTTATGGTCTGCAAATTATCTCTGCGGAGGACCAGCCTGCAGTCCAGATGGATGCTGAATTTGTCAACCTCTTGGAGCTGCTGATAGATTTACATTGAGAGTTCTGCTGGGCTATTATTTTCCCTCATCCCTTCAGCAAACAGAGTTTTGAAAAAAATGTAATTTGAGACTCAGTATTCTGCTTTCTCCAGAGCTGTGATTTTTTTCTCTCTCCAAATGCATCATATATGCCACCCTCATGAATCTTTCTAAAGGCTGGCTGTGCCTAGGCTGTATTGCTCATCTCACCAACAGTAGCTGAAACAGCCTCTGAATCCTGCGTATGAAACCATTTGCTAACCATGTTGGGTGTAACACTCACTCAAAGCTAGCGTGGGGCAAGGTTTTCTTCTCCACAGTGGAGATTATACGCAGGAGTTTCCTTCTACAGTAACTAGCATAAATCGGGTATTTGTTGAACATCAGTACCAGAAACTGTGCTAAGCCCTGTTTGATCCTCGCAACCTGCCCCGCGCGGTAAACAGTCATTATCCCCATGTTGCAGATGAAGGAGGTACAGAGAGGTCGTGTCACTTCCTAGATTCGCCCAGCTAGCAGGCTGCAGACCCAGGATTCCGACCCCGCTGGCCTCACCCCGGGTCCGCTCTAACTCCTCTCGCAATTGGGGCTGTGCGCTGCAAAGACGCGCGGAGTCTCAGTCAATTACACGTGGCAGCGTCGGTTTGCTGCGGCCAGGGGTGTAACTCCTTCCGAAAGATCAAAGGCTCGGCCTATGACGTTGGAGGTGGGGACAGGGGCACAGAGTGGGGCAGGGTTCCAAACGGCCGTCGCCTCGCTACGAAAAAAGTCGGGTCGGGGGCGTGCTTCCTTCCTCTGCCTGCCCAGGGACTCACTCCACGCGGGCGCCTCCTCTCGAGCCAAAGGCGTGGGCATCTCCATGGGGCATTTTAGGAAACCCGATTCAACGCCCCAGCACGTGAAGGGACACTGCAGCCTTTCTAGCAGGCGCCCCTCACAAGCAAGCCATGGGCTTGCTAAATAGCTTCAATACTCTCCAGGGGCCGGCAGTCACCAAACCAAGACTTTCCTGGCTAGGTCTGACTTATTTTCCAGTATTCAAAATACTTGAACAAAAACACTTTGAAACTAAAGCAATTTTTTTTTTTTTGGTGAATTTACTTTCAGTAGTTAAAAAAATTTTTTTTCCAAGTGCCACCACGGTCTCAATGGCCCTAAATAATAAACTCTCAGGGAATCAAAGTTCATTTTGGACTTGTATGGAGAAGGACAGCAAGTACCGAGTCCGGAACAGTCTCCGAAGGAAAGATACGTAAAGAGGCGGCCGCGCCAAACCCTCCTGAGCCAGGGGCCATCGCCTGAGATTCAGAATAAAAATAGCAGGGCCGCCAGCGCAGCTGGGCTGGAAGCCGCCTAGCCCTGCGCCCCCAGCTCGCCCTTGTGCCCCCCACCCTGCCCTGCGCCTCCTGCCCGGCCCTGTGCCTCCAGCACAGCCCTGCGCCCCGCACCTGGCCCTGCGCCCCCAGCCCGATCGGGAAATTTACGTGGTGATGAAATTAACTTCATCAGTCGCCGTGGCCCCCCAGCCCTCGGCCCTACCCAGAGCCCACCGGGCGCGCCAGCCCGCGGCCCCCAAGTAATGAGTAGCCAGGAGTCATTACCCGACATTAAGACCTCCCTCCCCAAATTATGACCCTTGTTTTCCCCACACTCCACCTCCTCCACTCCAAGAAACTCGGGCGACTCGGTCCCGAGCCTCCTCGGAAAGGGTTTCAAAAGCACAGAACGTCAGGCATCGACTTGACAAGGCGGGGTGACATTTCCTCCGCGACGAGTCCCCTCCGCAGCTGGCTCCCGCGGCTGGCCCGACGGCAAGGCACAAGTCTAGCTTACGTGTTAGGATCATGGTGTCCGGTTTCTCTCTGCACATCAAATGCGGCTGGGGGCGGCAGGCGTGCAGAGGGGAAGTCGAGGCAGCCCAAGGCAGCTCGGCTCCTGCGCCTGGACCCACGGCGGCACCCGAGACGCGAGCCCCGGCGGTCCTCAGCGCATCCTGGCTCGCCGCTCCGTGCCTCTCGCCACGGCCCCAAAGAACGCAGGGTTTTCCAGAGGTAGAAAAGGGAGAGAGCTCAGGGAGAGGGGCGAGAAGCCCGGGAGCAGTTGCTCCTTCTGTGGGGACGTTCGGCCATGGCCAGGACAGGAGCGATGCGCCCTCGCAGGGGCGGCTGGAGCGCACTGCCTCCCGCGTACCCAGCCGGCCGCGCCCTCCCGTAGCGCCCGCCTCTAAGGGGAGGGACCAGGCCGGGCAGCATCGCCCCGTCCCCGCCGCCTGGGTTGCGGATCACAGACTCCAGCCGACCTCAGGCCCCACCCCGCCCTCCCGGCCCCGGCCCGCCCCGCCCCCAGGCCCCGCCCCTCTCCCCGCTACCTCGTCTCCTCCCCGGGGCAAGGCTCGCCCGCCCGCCGCAACCTCCGGCCGTCCTCCGGCCCCGCCCCTCCTGGCCCCGCCTCACGCCTGCACCGCCCCGGGCTGGAATGTTTTGCTCCTGCTTCCACGTCTGCAGCGGGAAGCGCCTAAAAGTCTCCAACCTTTGGCCTCGGGGGCAAAGGCAAAGGCTGTGCCCGGGAGGCGTCTACTTGCCGGGGAGGTCTCGGCTGGACGCTGGGACGCCGTGCACTTTCCCTCTTTTTCTTGGTAGCTTTACACACTTTTTTTCACCTCTGTGATTCTGCCTCTCATCCTGGAACCGCATAAATTCGCGGGAAGAGAGGGGAAGCGGGGAGGTGAGGATGAACAGTCTTTCTTGATCTGTAAAATGGGGAGAGGAGTACCTGTCCCTTGGACATTCATTATTCATTGCTGAAGCCCGCAAGGGTACAGAACGAATGTCAGTAATTAACACTACTGTAGAGAGAGACTGAGTTTTTGCTCAGCACGTGTCGAGTCTACTGTTTGCACAATCACAGCCAGCTTTTTTCACACCGTGGCCCTTGGGCCACAAACTCCTGGAATACAGCTCCTGGAACCGTGATCGGCCCGCTCCAGACTACAGAGCTAGAATCCTTGCTGGCGAGAAGCTGCATTTTACAAGCCCTCAGGTGATTCTGATGTTCTGTAATTTGAGGGCCCTGATATAATAGGAAGCCTAATTTTTAAAGATCACGATTGAATACACTCTCTGTAAGGTTTTTAAAAATCCAGACCGGGGGGCCGGCCCGGTGGCGCAGCGGTTTAGTCCGCGCTTGGCAGCCCGGGGTTCGCTGGTTCGGATCCTGGGCGCCCGCCGACGCACTGCCTGTCAGCCATGCTGTGGCGGCGTCCCATATAAAGTGGAGGAAGATGGGCACGGTGTTAGCCCAGGGCCAGTCTTCCTCAGCAAAAAGAGGAGAATTAGCAACGGATGTTAGCTCAGGGCTGGTCTTCCTCACCAAAAAAAAAAAAAAAAAAAAAATCCAGACCGGAGTTCTATAAAAATTTGCTTTGGGACTAATTGATGCTTTCTGCCTATTACCTCTGGGCAAAGAAAAGTACTAACCTAAACCCATTCATTCAACAAATGTAAGGAGAGCATTTACTGTGTGCCAAACACTGTTCTAGGCTCTGGAGACGTAGCACTTAGCAAAAAGACCAACATCCCTTCCTTCCTGGAGTTTCCTTCCTAGTGGGGAAGTTGCACAATAAACAAAATAAGTGAAATATATATAGTGTCTTAGATGGAGATATATAATGCCAGGGAGGGGATAGGGGAGCTGGAGGCAGAGTCTGTATTTAAATAGGGTTAAATGCAAATAGGAGAATTTGGTCTCTCTTAATTATAGTTTAAAATGTATGGATTTCATAGCCATGTCTTAACTTACATACACAAGATTCTTTTTAGTCCCAGTTTTTCAAAGACAAAATAAAAATGTTAATTTCACCACCGTCTCCCTAATTTACCCGAACCAGAATTCATCTCTGCAGAGTGGCATCTCGCGAAGGCATGGGGGTCCTCTATTCAGATAGTTCCAGGGCTTTTACCTATTTATAACTGCCTGGGACACAAAGGTGAGCAAGGGCAGGTCTGCCTCTGCCTGCTCAGAGTTTATAGTCTGGTGGGGAAGCAACAAGGGGCTTATGAAAAAGAGGTGCTGGGAGGGCCAAGAAGTGGGGACCTGACCTTGCCCAAGACGACAAGAAGAGGGAGCTGCCCTCTGAAGTCTGGATGCTAGGGGAACTGTTAAGACACCCACAATTTTCAGCAAGGGGGAGTGTGCTTCAAGGGGAGGCTGGAGGTTCTTCAAGGGCAAGGACATTCCATTCCCTGTATGACTGTGTTAAGGACTGTTTCATCCCGCACAGTGATAAACAGTGAGAAGCCTTTTTAATGGATGAAGGCATCCCATGATCAGATTTGCATTTTGAAAAGATTACCCAGGCTGCAGTGTGTCCTTCAAACTTAGAAAATAGGAATATACCTCCTAAACATACTCATTTCCCTTATGAATTCAAAATCCAGACCTTAAAAATATAGATATTCTAAGCATCTCGTCCAAAGCATATCAATTCTCAGATAAGTTCTTAATGTTTATTAGTAGCTGGATGAAGTCGTATTTTAATTTAATTACGTTTCTAGGAGTCTGTGCAATTCCGATATACCCACCCCACTAAGTATTCATCTTTCCAGAATAAAACATGCTAATCTTTTTGTCTCTTCTTGTTCAAGCCCCATTCCTTTCTCTTTGATTGTTGATGTTGTCTTCTCTGGATCTTCTCTAATTTCATTACATCTCTGGGGAGGTTTGTGTTATGTGGCTTGCTCATCATCTAATAATATTAATAGCCCCAAAAACATTTTCCTTGGTGATGCGTTGGTTTGCATTTCGTCTTCACCGAATCTCATCATTCCATTCTTTGGTTTATTGACATAGCCTGTGTCCTGAACCAGAACTCCATTTTCATAGTTTTAATTCTTACTCCTGTTAGAAATCGACATGCTACATTTGGAAGGCTGCTACACTTGTAGAATGGTGGTTGAAAGGAAGACTTTTGGAGCAGGCCACTTACTAGCTGTATGATGAACACATTATTTAGCCTCTCAAACTTCAGTTTCTTCATCTTCTAAAAAGGAGGTTGAAGGGGCCGGCCCAATGGCGTAGCGGTTAAGTTTGCGTCTTCCCCTTTGGTGGCCCAGGGTTCGCAGGTTTGGATGCTGGGTGCGGACCTACTCACCGCTCATCAAGCCATTGCTGAGGTGGCGTCCCATAAAGAAGAGCTACAACTCTACAACTAAGATATACAACTATGTACTGGGGCATTGGGGAGGGAAAAAAAAAGGAAAAAGAGGAAGATTGGCAACAGATGTGAGCACAGGGTCAATCTTCCTCAAAAAATAATAATAAAAATTTAAAAAATAAAGAGGTTGACATAGTGCATACCTCATGGGGTTTATAGTGAGGTTTGAATAAGATAATGCACATAAGCGCTTAGCACATAAGCCCTCAGTAATCTTCACCATTATGATTATAAATTACTAAGTAGGCACATTAAATAAAAACATGCAATTTTTAAATATTTAAATAATTATCCAGGAGGAGATTAAAACAGAACAAGACTTTGACTTTAACCTTTGTGAATCTGAGGAGCCTTGACAAACTGGGGGAAGGAAGGAGTGGAAAAGTCATTGAGTGTCAATGAACAGTTGCACTTTACCCGATGAAAGAGGGTTCCCAGGGCAGCTCAGAGCCCTTTCTCTTAACCTGCAACTCGTCACCCAAGGTTTCATTTGTCTGTCATAGATGACACTAGACTGGGCTTGTTATCTGATCTGCATTAAGAGAGATTTGGGTATTGAAATACTCCACTCTAAGAGGCAGGGATTAATGTAGCCCATTTCCCCACCAGCCCTCTAAGGTCTTCCGAAACCCCATCAATACATGAGAATAAAAGACCATCACAGGGATGAGCCCAGTGGCGTAGTGGTTGGGTTCAAGCACTTCCCTTTGGTGGCCCAGGGTCCGCAGGTTTGGATCCCAGGCACGGATCTACGCACTGCTTATCAAGCCACGCTGTGGCGGCGTCCCATATAAAGTGGAGGAGGATGGGCACGGATGTTAGCCCAGGGCCAGTCTTCCCCAGCAAAAAGAGGATTGGCTGCAGATGTTAGCTCAGCGCTAATCTTCCTCACAAAAACAAAACAAAACAAAACTATCACAAATTACACTCAGTTTTGTTGCTACTGTTAATTATCTGTTCTCAATGGCATATTAAAAATAAAGAAAAGATTTAACACAAGGACCTGTGATGTTTACTTCCTGCCATGCTCTTCTCGGTTTGGGCGTCCACCCAAAGCTGTGTGAAAAATCACACAGCTCACTCCTAAACTGCATGACAGAAGGCTGAGTGATGAAGAGGGCAACTCCCTGGTTCCTACTCTGTTTTAATGATTGATATTAGATATCATTGATATTATCCAGGGACATCCTTTTGCATTTTTCTACTATTCTGTGTTAAAAAAAGGCAAAACTCAAGTATCTACAGGCACTCAAGCAGGTAATGCTGGTGAGTAAGGCAAGTCGCAGTGAGATGGAGAGAACTGGGGAGCCCAGGACCCCTTCAAGAGGGCAGCACCAGTCAGGCTTACTTGATTGTTGGCATGTGTTAACACAGGAACCCCATTATTCTGGATTTAAAGATTTTTCTTTTCTTTCTTCTTTTTTTTTTTTTTGGTGAGGAAGATTGGCCCTGAGCTAACATCTGTGTCAATCTTCCTCCATTTTGTAATTGGGATGCCACCACAGCATGGCTCGATGAGCAGTGTGTAGGTCCGTGCCCAGGATCTGAACCCACAAACCCTGGGCCCCCAAAGCAGAGTGCGCAAACTTAAACAATGCACCACTGGACTGGCCCCCTAAAGGTTTTTCAAGAGCCCCTAGATTTCTATATTTTTGTATCAAATCTCCCAATTTTTAGACGTTGGCAACTAATTTTAAAAAATCTAAACCCATTTCAAGGAATTTCAACTTTGGGCTTCATTTAGCCCTGGGGCAACTACCTTAAACCTCTGCTCCAGTGATACGAGCCAAGCAATTTCTTTGGAAATTTACTTCTCTCCCACAGGAACTAAAGCCTCCTGCGCTTGGAAAATGTTGTAATATAATTTGTGTTCAATGAAATATTGTGAAGTTAGTGCAACAAATAATTTTTATTTGTAATGTTCAAAGGAAATAGGACAAATAATAGAAGGATTTGAAAATAATTTTTAAACAGTATATTCAATTAAGAGAAATAATTACATTTGAAATGTAATGGGCACCCTTAAAACATTCATTTATGTTTAAACTTCAGTGACCCAAGTCTGGCTTCTTCTGCCACCATCTACCCTGGTATTTAGCCTTTTCAGAGTGTTTAAAACCCAAATTCTGGGGGTATAGAATGGGGAAAGAGGAAAAAAAGGGCTTAGGCCTCTTAAATAAATAAATTCACCCCCTTTTAATTTTACCTCAAGTAGCTCTCTTGTTCAGTCAGACCTTCTTTGACTACATCTTTTGAACAATTTAAGTTTAAAATATGCAGCATGTTGGGGCTGGCCCAGTGGCATAGTGGTTAAGTTCGCACACTCCACTTCAGTGGCTCGGGGTTCTCAGGTTCAAATCCCAGGCACGGACCAATGCACTGTTCATCAAGCCATGCTGCGGTGGCATCCCACATACAAAATAGAGGAAGATGGGCACAGATATTAGTTCAGGGTCAATCTTCCTCACCAAAAAAAAAAAAAAAGCAGAAGGTTAACTTTGTCTATCAGTGATATTTTTAGTTAAGAGGGGGGAGTGCCTTGTTTCTGCATAAATATGATAAAAATCTACTTTCTGGATAATCACTTAAGCCCCAAATATGAACCAGCCTGGCACAGTGCTTTTATCATTCAACAAATATTTATTAAACCCTAGAAAAGGCAGTGTGCTGGTGAAACAAAAATAACCATGAATAAGTAAGTCCTGGGGATGGAATGTACAGCATGGTGACTATAGTTAATAATACTGTAATGTATATTTGAAAGCTGCTAAGAGAGCAGATCTTAAAAGATCTCACATGAAAACATGAATGCATAAAGATATGTGCACCCCTATGTTCATCATGGCATTATTCACAATAGCCAAGACTTGGAAACAACCTAAATGCCCATCAAGGGATGAATGGATAAGAAAATGTGGTATATATACACACTGGAATACTACTTAGCCATATAAAAGACAAAATCTTGCCGTTTGTGACAACATGGATGGACCTTGAGGGTATTATACTAAGTGAAATAAGTCAGAGGGAGAAAGTCAAATACCGTATGATCTCACTCATAAATAGAAGATAAAAACAGCAATAACAACAACAAACACATAGATACAGAGATTAGATTAGTGGTTACCAGAGGGAAGTGTGGAGGAAGGAAGGCAAGAAGGGTGACTGGGCACATGTGTGTGGTGATGGATGGTAATTAGTCTTTGGGTGGTAGACATGATGTAACCTACACAGAAATCGAAATATAATGATATACACCTGAAATTTATATAATGTTATAAACCAATGTTACTTCAATAAAAAAAATTATTTTGAAACAAACAAAAGTTCTCACCACAGTTAAAAAAAAGTTTAACTATGTGTGATGATGGATGTTAACTAGACTTACTGTCGTGATCATTTTGCAATATATACATATATTGAATCATTACATTTTACACCTAATATAATGTTATATGTCAATTATATCTCAATAAAAAACACTTCAGTAAATGAGAAAAAAGAAAAAATGAACATGGAGAGAGGGCTTGGAGGAGAAAGCTCTTTTGGTGGAAGAGATACAGTTCTGTAATAGTTCAGTGGAGGGTTTGAACATAACGAATTCTCCATCCTGATTTGATAAATCAATGGGCACGCTTTGTGCTGGCACCTAGTCAGTGTTCCTGCCACCCCCAACTTCCATTTGATCTTCACCAACGACTGCTCTGATTCTCTCATGTGGCCTCTGATGACACAAAAATCAAGCCCATGAAAAGTAAAAATTGCCATCATTTTTGACTCCATGAAAGAAACTGGGCTACTTTCCCACTGAATTCCAATTTTATTTATTTATTATTTGCGAGGAAGACTGGCCCTGGGCTAACATCCATGCCTTTCTTCCTCTACTTTATATGGGACGCCACCACAGCATGGCTTGACAAGCAGTGCATCTGTCCGCGCCCGGGATCCGAACCCACGAACCCCGGACCGCTCAAGTGGAGCGCGCCAGCTTAACCACGAGCCACCAGGCCGGCCCTTGAATTCCAATTTTAATGGCATGCTTTGATTCTTTGTCTATTCTAACATTACCCTCGATTTAATAGTTTTTGAGCTTGTAGCAAATAATTCATTGAAAGCTCAGGATGGACATTATTTTATAAGTACTAATAGTATATAATCTTTTGCTTTCTTATTATTTAAATTTTATGACTATAAAATAGTCATTATTAAAAAGTTTAGGAAGTATAAAAAAGTATAAAGAAAAAATTAAACCTTCTCATAACCACACTACCATAGACAATTATAGATGTAATTTTCAGCCTCCCAGTTTTTTATGTACAGATATTTTATTGTATGAAATTGGGATCATAGTATATATTGTTTTGTACTATTTTATTTCACTTAAAATACCTGAAGAATATGACTTTTTTACAGTTGCTTCATATTCCCTCTTATGGATATACCATGAATTAGTTAACCAGTGTGAGCTTTTATTTTTTCACCATTTTTTCTTCACTGAATATTCTTGTATATTTTTAAAGAGTAAGAATTATAATTTCCTTAGTTAGGCAAATTCACTTACTTTGAATTAAGAGGTCAAAGGGTATTAGTACATTTGATATATATTTCTGAACTGTCATCCAGAAAGTTTGTACTTCTTTTTAGCAGTGTTTGAATGTGCCCATTTCTCTTCACATTAAGTATTGCCAGCATTATAATTTCCATTTCTATTGCTAATTTAATAGGCAAAAAAAAAAAATCTCATTATTAAGTCTACATTTGTTTGAATACCAAACTGGCTGATGTTTTTTTATTGTAGTAAAATACACATAACATAAAATTTTGCATTTTAACCATTTTTAAAGATACAGTTCAGTGGCATAAAGTACATTTACATTGTTGTGCAACTGTCACCACCATCCATCTCCAGAACTTTTCATCTTCCCTAACTGAAGCTCTGCATATGTTTAACAATAATTCCCCATTCTCCTCTCCACCAGCCCCTAGTAAAAACTGTTTTACTTGCTGCCTTTAGGAATCTGACTATTCCAAGTACCTCATATAAGTGGAATCACACAATATTTGCCCTTTTGTGTCTGGTCCTTTTGTTATACTGTTTGAATATTTTCATATTTATTAACCAGTTGTACTTTTTTAAATTGTCTATTTAATCCTATAGCTCTTTCTTTTTTTGATGAAGCATTTTTTTCTTTTCTTACTGACTTTAAATATTGTTTATATATTAGGAGATATTAACCATTTGTCATTTATTACAAAATATTTTTACTAGTTTGTCTTCTGCCTTTTAAGGTTGTTTATTTATGATATTTAAAAAATCCACACAATTCAAACAAAATTCAAAGGTCTTATCTATTTGTTCCTTTCAATTATTAACAAGGAGTTTATTTAAGCAGTTTTCCTTATATAACTTGAAGCCAGAAATACTAAGACACAAAATCAGTTTGCAAAACAAGGTCATTTAATGTGCGGGTTTTTTTTTTTTTTGCAGGGAAGGATTCACCCTAAGCTAACATCTGTTGCCAATCTTTCATTTTTTTCCCCTCCCCAAAGCCCCAGTGCCTGGTTGTATATTCTAGTTGTAAGTCCTTCTAGTTCTTCTATGTGAACCACTGCCACAGCATGGCAATTGACAGATGGGTGGTGTGGTTCCATGACTGGGAAATGAACCCAGGAGGCTGAGGTGGTGAGAGTGCTGAACTTTAACCATGAGGCCATCAGGGCTAGCCCTAATGAGTGAGATTTTTTGCTTTATTTTTAGTTATAGGTTTTATGATTTACTCAAAGAAATAGTCTAGCCATCTTGTTTGATTTTTCTATCTCCCCTGCCATCACACAGAGATGCCTTGCATTGAGCGAGGCCTCCATAAAGACCTGCTGCAAAAGGCCAGCAGGGTCAGGGTATAAAGTGAAGACCCAGTGGAGAAACGGGAACCCTTATTCACTGCTTATGGGAATGCAAACTGGTGCAGCCTCTATGGAAAACAGTATGGAGAGTCCTCAAAAAATTAAAAATAGAAATACCTATGATCCAGCAATCCCACTCTTGGGCACCTACCCAATGGACATGAAATCAACCATCACAAGAAGCTTATGCACCCCTACGTTCATTGCAGCATTATTCACTATAGCCAAGAAGTGGAAGCAACCCAAGTATCCCTCGACTGATGATTGGATAAAGAAGATGTGGTATATATACACAATGGAATACTACTCAGCCATAAGAAAAGACAGAATTGTCCCATTTGCAACAACATGGATGGACCTAGAGGGTATTGTTAAGTGAAATAAGCCAGAGAGAGAAGGACAGACACTGCATGATTTCACTCATATGTGGAATATAAACGAATACACGGACAGAGAGAACTGGTTGGTGGTTACCAAGGGGAAGGGAGGGTGGGGGGTGGGCACAAGGGGTGAAGGGATGCATCCACATGGTGACGGACAAAAAATAATGTACAGCTAAAACCCCACAATGTTATAAACTATTAAGACATCAATAAAAATGAAAATTAAAAAAAAAAAAAGACCTCACAACCAGGTGCTTGGTTGTGAAAAATCATCTTAGCAGCAAAATAAATAAATAAATAAATAAATTGAAGACCCAGGGACATTGAGTTTTTGAGAAACTTTCTGACTTCGAAATTTTCCATAAGTGCAATGTATGCCTGCGTGTGCATCTATATTTACTAATCAATTAATCTTGGAACTAAGTTTTTTGTAACTAAGTGCAATGCCAAGATGGCCGTTTTTAGCCTTTCACCTTGTGAACAAAAACTTATTTTTTGTATTGCTCTCTACCACCTTGTTTAAAAGAGCCATTTATGTGGTTCCTCCTAAACTCTGACTTTTAAATCCAGATGCCATTCTAATGCATCTGCTTCAAGAAAATTCTCTACCATAGTTTTGAAAATCTGAGTGAAGTCACTCACAAGTTTGTTTTCACCAAGGAGATGTTTTGTGTTGGTTTGAGTTGTAATGTGTTGCTGTTTCTTTATAGTAGATTGGGTCCTAAAATAAAGATACTATGGTGTGGGTTTGGGCAATTGCCTAAAAAAAAAATAAACAGTTCTTTTTCTTAGCTGCTAACTATAGCATGTTGGCCATTATAGTGTTATTTCTGGAAACCCCTACACAGCTTCAGATCATTAACTTACTTTAATAGTCAACAGGAGAACGGAGCTGCAGTGTGTCGTCAAGCTTGGCTTTTCGTGCATAACTAACTCGGTCAATGATCTCTTATGGATTCAGTTAAATTAAGCTCTACTTTGGGGAACTGCAAGGCAACAAATTATACTTTTTTAAAAGTAGGCCTGACAGGGCCGTGGTGTAGTGGTTAAGTTCCCACTCTCCGCTTCAGTGGCCTGGGGTGCACGGGTTTGGATCCCAGGCACAGACCTACACGCCGCTCATCAAGCCATGCTGTGGTAGTGTCCCATATACCAAATAGAGGAAGATTGGCACAGATGTTAGCTCAGGGTCAATCTTCCTCAAGCAAAAAGTGGAAGATTGGCAACAGATGTTAGCTCAGGGCCAATCTTCCTCACCAAAAAAAAAAAAAAATTAAAAAACAAGTAGACTTGGCAATAAAAGAATCATGAATTGTGAAAGACTGACGTTTGGAGATTTATCAGGTGGGAACAGACTGGATAGGATCTCTCCTATACAAATATTCTGTTGTTGAACAAACAACTATTTCTGTACTGATTATTGTCATCTTTTTGATGGATTGACAAAACAAACATATAAAAGGTAAAAGAAGAATTAGAAAAACCCACTGAATTTTATAACTGAGTTCTCTGAATTAGAAAAATGAACCTGTGAGGGTTCTTAAGTCCATGCATGTGTAGAGGAAAGAGATCTGATAGAAATCATGTTCTGGACTTGGTCATAGACGCTATCAATAGCCTTGAATTGCTCATATAATAATATCTCTTGCTCCTTGGTTTATTTTTAAAATTATATATATAATATGCATGATATACAATATATTATATAATTTATATATATTTTTATATTATATATACCTATATTTTATTATATATAAACAAAAATAGATATAATTTACATAGCAAAACAAGGATGCTGGATCATTTAACTAAGGACTGTAAGTTGAAAATACAATGTAATTAGGAGGTAAATATTATCGTTACACGTAAGGAATTCAACTCAGAAATGTTACATAGCTTGCTTGATTTCACTTTGCTAATAACTGAGGAAGCAAGAACTTGAATCTGGGTGTCTCCACAATGATGACTGTGACCAGGGCTTTAAAGTCAAACTATGTGAGCTTGGAGCATATTTCAGGTCTCCCCTTTCCTCAAATGTGAAATGAAGGGATTGAACCAGAGGTTCCTTCAGGTCCCTTGAGCTATCTTTAGATTCTAGTTTCTCCTGATGTACAGTGTAACACTGAATTTATATTCACATTCACTTCCTTATATAGGGCTCTAAACACATCCAGCATTCAAAAATGCTACTAATTAAAAAAACATGGTGGAAAGGAAAAAGCATCCACTGTGTAGGCCACCATACCTCACAGCAATTCAAAACAGAAAACTCTGGTCCACTGAGCATGCTCCTGCAAATCCCAGGATTGTACCTGCTGTAGTAGAACTCTTTTCCTTTGAGGGCCAGTTTCTCATGTTTCCTAAACCTGTACCAGAACCACATTTCTCAGAAATCCACAAGTTACGCTTTTCTCCTTTCTGGATAACCCTCCTTTACCATCATTGACACCTCAAAAGGCAGTGGTGTGGTCCCTATACTTGCTCATCAGATTCAGACCATGCAGTTTTAGTCAAATTTTGAGGCTCTTCACTCAGAGGACCTTCTTAAAAATGAATGCTTCCTTTTCCTATGCCACTGCTCTAATTTGCCAATCATATTTTGATTTTAATCCTACCACCTGGATTTTAAAAACGGAATGTTTCTATTACTATTTGTGTGATTTTTTTCACACTTTTAGTGAGTAATTTTCCACTTTCATACACTTAATCTCTCTTCTAAATTTATTCTCCCTTCCAAGAAACCTATTGTGATTATTAGAAAAGAATACCCAACCACCATCCCAAAGTATTACTGATAGAACACTCTGCGCCCAAGCCTTTCCTCACAGTGACACAAACACTTTTTAAAACACTACCAACCTAATAAAAAGATGACAATATGTGTACTGGTGTCTTGTTTTCCTGCACTATAACCTTCTACATTTGAGCCATTATGTAGTCTGTCTGCTATGTAATAATACTCTACATTGGCATAATGTTCTTAAATATAAATTTATTTCCCATAGCATTCAATAATTGAGCAAGATATTTTGTTGTATTTTCTTCTGATCTTTTTCTTCTCTTACCTTCCTTCCCCCACATCCCCCCACCCCCTTTTTTTGCCTTTTATATTCCAACTATTTTACATTCTGGGAAAGGCAAAACTATGCAGACAGTAAAAGGATCAGTGGTGGCTAGGGGTTGGGAGGGAGGGTTGAATTAGTGGAACATAGAGGATTTTCAGGTCAGTGAAACTATTCTGTACCATACTATAATGGTGGATACACGTCATTATACATTTGTCCAAACCCACAGAATGTACAACACCAAAAGTGAACCCAGATGTAAACTATGGACATTGGGTAATCATGAAGTGTCTATGTAGGTTCATCAGTTGTAACAAATGTACCGCTCTGGAGGGGAATGTTGAGGGGGGAGGCTGTGAATGTGTGTAGGGGGTTGGAATTATATGAGAAATCTCTGTACCTTCCTCTCAACTTTGCTGTGAACTTAAATCTGCTGGAAAATATAAAGTCTATCAAAAAAAAAACATGAGAGAGGGTTTAGGAGAACATGAAATATCAAATGATAAGGTCAAACATAAGAGTTTTGGTATCCCAGAAGGAGTTAATATAGAGAATGGAGCAAAGATGCAGTGTTTGAGTACAGAGTGGCCGAGGATTTTTCAGAACTGATGAAATACATGAATCCACAAGTACAGGAAGCACAAAGTATAACAAGCAGAATAAATACAAAGAAATCCACACCTAGACACCATTTAGTGGACCTGCAGAACACTTTAAAAAGACAAAAAATCTTAAAAGTACTAAAGAGAAAAGAGGGATCACTTGCAGAAAATGGCAGTTAGATTGATGGCAGACTTCACAATAGCAAAAATACAAACCAGAAAACACTGAAATATCTTCCAGTTGAGAGAGAGAGGGAGAGAGGGAGAGGATAACTTTGAATTATGTGCCCAGAAAAACAAATTTTTAAGAATGAAGGTGAGAGACATTCTCAGATAAATAAGAATAAGAGGGAGTTAACAACCAATACAACTTACCAATGGAGATTTTGAAGGATGTACTTAAAAAAAGGGAAAATGGCCGCAGAGGTCTGAGAGTCAAGAAAGAATGGAGAGGAAAGGAACTGGTAAAATGCAGGTAAGTTGAAGAAAAAACTGTCTACAGAAAACAGAGATATTAATATTAATAATAGGTCCAATTTGTTGGGCTTAAAAAAAGACAATTATAGAGACGACAGCAAGTCCAGAGTGAGAGTTCTAAGGCCCTTGTATTTATTTATTCAGTATGCGTAGCAAAATTTCAAGAATAATCTCTAAAAGAACAGAAGTAGTGTATTACTTCTAAATTAGTATAGGGAAAGCAGGAATAAGAAAACAAAGAGATTTAAATTTTTGGAAGCAAAAAAGGCAGAGAAGCCAAAACTAATAGATTATATTGGTCTCCAATAAAAATAAAAATAAAAATCCAGCAACATATTGTTTACTTGAGCTACATCAAAAACATCAGGATATGGAAAGATTGAAAGTAAAAGGACAGAAAAAGATACACCAGGCAAACACTAAGCAAAAGAAAATTAGGTAGCTACGCAGATAGAAATAAAAGGCTTTAATTCAAAAAGGACCATAAGTGGTGAAGCGGGTTACTACGCGAAACTAAAAAGTTCATTTAAAGAGGAAAATAAAACAATTCTGAAGCTACGTACCCCTAATAAAATAACCTCAAAATATACCAAGCAAAAATTGGTAGAATTAGAGAGAGAAACTGACATATATCATATTGGTGGGTGATTTCAAAAGACTTCTCTCAATTTTGGGTAGGTTGAGCAGATAAAAAAATAATAAAATAGAAAAATTTTAATGATTCTGTGTAGATTTCTGTAGCCATCAATTAAAGCATATACATTCTCAACACTGCAACATTAAGACCAAACAAAACAAAACGAAAACACTGACTATATACTAATCCATAAGGCAAATCTCAACAAATTTCAAAGTGGCATTATATTGACCACTGTGGTGGTTTTAAAAAACGTCCACAAAATCTTTGCAATCCTCTCATCACAGGTGGAGTCAATGCTTCCTCCCCTGGAACCCAGGTGGTTCTATGACCTTCAATGACTGGAATGCGGCACAAGTGATTCTGCTTTACTTCCAAAGTGACCTTCCAAAAGGTCACGTAGCGTCAGCAAGTTTTTCTTGGGATAATCACTCATTCTGGAGTCTTCCATGTAAGAAGTTTATCTACCCTGAGGCTGTGATGTGGAGACCAAGTGGAAATGCCAGAAACAGAGAGAGATGCGAGAGGAGCTCCAGCTGTTTCAGCCCACAGATGTTTGAGTTTTCCCAGCCCAGGCATCAAATACGTGAAGGGAGAAGCCTTTGAGAGACCCTAACCCCAGCCACCGTCTGACTGCAATTGCCCAAGAGGCCCTGAAGAAGAACTGCCTAGCTGAGTCTAGTCAACTCCCAGATCCATAAGTAAAATAACTGCTATTATTTTATGCCTATTGCCTTGGGTGGTTTGTTATGCAGAAATAGATAAGTAGAACAGCCATATTCTCTGACCAAAATGCAATTAAATTAGAAATCAATAATAATATAAATTGTAAACATTTTCACTTATAATTTGAAAAACTTCTAAATATCTCATGATTCAAAAAGAAATCATACTGAAAAATTTCAAATACTGAATGATAGTGAAAGTACTGCATATTTAAACTTGTGAGATATAGTGGAAGCCAGTATTTGACAAAATATATAAGCTTAATTGTTTATATTAGCAAAGGAGAAGGGCTAAAAATTAATTAAGTACCAGTTTAGAAAAAGAACAAAAGAATAAACCCAAAGAAAGCAAAACAAATGAATTAATAAATAAAAGAGTGGAAATTAATAAAATTAGACAGAAGATATGAGGAGGCATGGAAAACAATGGTGAATAAACATGGCAAAATGCTTTAACTAATTAGTAATCAAACTAATGAAAATTGAGGCCATAATTAGCTACCATTTTACATATACTAGATTTATAATTAAAAAGTCTGGCAATGCCAAGTGTTGCCAAGAATGTGGAAGGATGAGAACCTCCATATATTGCTGATAGAAATGTATATTGGAACAACTTCTGAGGAAAACAATTTTACATTCATTTTAAAAAAGAACATTGCTACGATCCAGCAATTCTGCTCTGAGGAATGTACCCTGGAGAAACTCTTGCATACGTTTATCTAGACAACTCAAAAATGTTGACAGTAACATTATCTTATGAAAAACTGGAAATAATCCAAATGCCCATCAACTGAAGAACAGATCTTTTAAAATAGCATGTTTCCATGGTGGAATATTACACAGCAGTGAAAGTAAGTGAGCTACAGCTAGGAGCAACACAGATAAATCTTTGAAACAATGTTGAGTGAAATATCAACATTAAAAATAAAGTGCTTACATGGTAAGAAAGATTCATAAAATGTGAAAAGAATGATAAATTCCACATTCAGGATTGTGACTGCCTCTGTGGCAAGGCAGTAAGACAAGAAACGAAAGAGCACATGGGGAGCATTAACAGGAAAGGCAATATTCTAGTTCTTCAGTTGGGTTTCGGGTTAACGGCTGTTGTATTATTATGCTTTCTCACTTACATTCACATATATTTTCTTGTTGGTATTAAATATTAAATCATTAAGATTTTAAAAAAGAAATAACATTGGAGAATGTTTATTATACTGACAAGAAAATCAACTTTAGAGTCAGATCCAGATATGAATCCTGAAACTGCCACTTACTTGCTGCATTACCTTGGAAAAGTTACTTTATCTTCAGCTCTCACTTGCCTCATCCATAACAGGGGAATAATAATACCTCACTAAGTAGTTGTGAGTATTAAAATAGATTATGTTTATAAAGGGCTTAATACATATTTAAGCACATAGTAAGCAATAGTAGCTGAAATCTTAACTCAGAATCTATTTTTGGGGGGGGTGTGTGTGTATGTGTTTGATCTGTTTAGGTTCTTAAATATACTATAATACATGTAGTTGTAATTGCATTACACTGCTGTTTTACCTGTGTCTTAGAAGGACTCTGAATTATTGTACTAGTTATCTTCTGTTGTAGTATTATTATTGAAAAGTTCCAGAAGTAGTGAATTAGTGATATTGAAAATAATAACCATTAATTTTTTAATGTCTAAATTAATGTTATTCAAAACAATCCCCTATATCTGTCTTATTTCCTCTTTTTATCTTAGTTTTCATTATCAAAGCTAAATAATATTAATAATAACAATAACAATAATAGTAGTAATAGTAATTTGATTCTGTAAAGGAACATCTACTTTCCAATGTTAAAGTTTACTCCTATCACATCGCATCTAAGACACGGGCCTTCCATGTTTATTTCAGTTCTATGTTTTAAAAAAATTAAGTCATATTGCTTTTGCTCATGCTACTAGAATGTTTAAGATTGGAAGAATTCAAGTCCAAGATAGGGTTATGGAAAGGCTTATAATATTCCCCAGCACGGAAACCTGGGGGAAAAGCAAACCAGGAAATTTAATCTAGAAGTCATAGGATGTTCCTGGTTAGTTTTGACTTGATCTGGTCCTGATATATAGCCCTGCTCCTAAATGACACTTTGATGTCTGCATCATGGGGCCGGCCTGGTGGAGTAGTGGTTAAGTTCGCGTACTCTGCTTTGGTGGCCCTGGGTTTGCAGGCCTGGGTCCTGGGTGTGGACCTATGCACCACTTATCAAGCCATGCTGTGGCAGTGTCCCATATAAAGTAGAGGGAGATGGGCACAGATGTTAGCCCAGGGCCAATCTCCCTTAGCAGAAAGAGGAGGATTGGTAACAGATGTTAGCTTAGGGCTAATCTTCCTCACAAAAAAACCCCAAAAAACAAAAAAGAAATGAAGTCTGCATCAAATTCAGAAGGAGTGAAGGAGCACTGATTAATGTGGTATAAAGTTTAAATCTCTCTGGGATGATCAATCTAATTTGGGGTAAGATGAACTCAAAAGGCTTCTATTAACATCCTCCAAACAGTACTTGATCTGAATCAATCAGCTTCCAATTTACATATTTTTCATTTGCTTGATAGAGTGGGTTTGCTTGTCTGTGTCCAGGAGCTGTATTTCAGTCAAAAAAAAATTTTTTTTTCCTCACAAGGTTATAACAGAAACTGAACATATCAGTTGTATCATTTGGACTGTTCTTCAGAACTGAGCTTCTAAACAATACTCTCTAGTCTCCTGGGGAGTGAGAGAGCTAACTGAAAACTCTGACCTAAATAAATCTCCAGTGCAGAACTGAAGAACCGCAAATGTAGGGCCAGGCAGCATCCCTACATTAGTATGCACGCATTTCTCTTTCCTCTCTTCAAAATGAATTTCTCTGTACTAACAGTTTTGTGACCCAAATTATTCTATCCTAGTAGCTTTTTTTTTTTTTGAGGAAGATTCACTCTGTGCTAACATCTGTTGCCAATCTTCCTCTCTTTTTGCTTGAGGAAGATTAGCCCTGAGCTAACATCTGTGCCAGTCTTCCTCTATTTTGTATGTGGGTCGCTGCCACAGCATGGCTGATGAACAGTGTAGGTCTGCACCCAGGATCTGAACCCGTGAACCCAGGATGCTGAAGCAGAGCTCGCTGAACTTAACCACTACCCCATGGGGCTGGCCCCCTTATCCCAGTAGCTTTTTTTTCTTTTTTTTGTGAGGAAGACTAGCCCTGAGCTAACATCCGTTGCCAATCCTCCTCTTTTTGCTGAGGAAGACTGGCCCTGAGCTAACATCCATGCCCATCTTCCTCTACTTTATATGGGATGTCACCACAGCATGGCTTGACAAGCGGTGCGTCGGTCCACACCTGGGATCTGCACCTGTGAACCCCAGGTGGCCAAAGCAGAGCACATGAACTTAACTGCTATGCCACAGGGCCAGCCCCCTAGTAGCTTTTATTTCCTCTATCACCAATCTCAAATCTTAAAATCAGAAAAGGAAGTTCTTTCACTGCTAATTTTCAGATCTTGTGGCTCACGCCGACAATCCTTAATTTGGATATTCCACAGTTACAGAGAGGCAGGAGCCCTTACCTGGAAATGATGTGTATGATGGAGCAGGTCACTGCAACCACGGCTGAGGTCACCGAGGCTCAGGGATACAGCACACCCAATTTTGGTTTCTAGGCCACTATCAGCTAAGCAGGGCCTATAGGGAGAAACTTCAACTAAATCCTGTGTGTGTGTGTGTTTTCACACATGCGTGTGCATGAAATACACAAATGGGCACAGACATGCTGGTATTTCTTCATAGGTAACATCTGTGGGCTTAAGAGGATTTTTTTCTAAAGACCTAACTTAAGCTTTTAGCCTCGATGCTCTCCTCACTTCTCACTTCCAGGCATTTCCTGGACAGCAAACATCCAGGTGGTCAGTAATGGTGTGAATAAGATTTTTATGACACTGATTGGAAATCTCTCAGCAGGAACAAAATACAGAGGCACAGGTTCATTCCTAGTGTCCTGACAAAGCTTAACTCAAGCACACTTTCAAAGCCCCTCCATTTGTACTTCCTGGTTCAAATCCCACCCCAGAATCAAGCTCTTTCTCTAGATTTTTGCACACACATGAACCCTTTCTTTTCGTTTAATTTCCCTGAAATTCCGAAATAGCGTGACTGAGCTGCCCCATTATATTCTGAGCATTAATAATCACCTCATTTCCTACTCCAAGAACTCATTCCAAAACAGTCTCTTTCTTTCCTAGGGACACACTATCTGACTTAGCTTCTTCTCTTGCTTCCTAGCCCTTGATTGAGGCGATGCCCGACTGACTCACTGTCAGGTCATCAAATCTTAACATTTGTCCTCTCTTGGTCTACTCCTCCCCTCATTCTACACCATCTCATCCAGGTCCTTCTTTCTGGCTCTACACAGACCCATCTGCACCTTCACTCTTCCCAGACAAGCACAGACAACATGGATATTTCTCAAACGCTCTTTTATAGTTGATTACTTTTTCCTCCATCTTCAGACAGGCAAAGAGACCCTATTCACTTGGCCCCCTTACCACCAGTGGGAAGAACATCTGTGCATAGGAAGGAATGAGATATAAACAAACTGAAGTCTCGGCTGAACGGGGCTGGAATCAAACAGGAGATTGTGAGACGGAGGCTCCATTAACAGTCGTGGGGGTCATCGGGCCTCTCCTTTGCACTTGGCGTGGGGTAGCTTGCCTAACTGAATTACTCTCAAAGCCTGAAACTGAGACTTCATGTGCTGGTAACCACGACACTTGTTTATAGAACTCTTCCAAAGGAAGTAACAGGCATTTCCCAAGATCTGTCAGCTCTGGGCCAGTATTAAATCAACCATTTGTCTCTGAAGGGTGTAGGATTGCCCATAAAACCAACACCATCTGAATGTCTTTTGTGGTCTGGGATGTATATGTGTACATACATGTGTGTGTGTGAATATACATCCCCCCAACCCTCTTAGGCAGAGTAAGAGGAACATATAGGAAAGATAGGACTATGGGTTGGCTTGGGGGAGGCTCTGTGACTTCTTTTATTACATGTTCCTATTTTTAACAACCTTTTTTTAAGTAGAAAAAGTTTAATGAGTGTTTTCTTTAAAAATTCATCTCACCTTTAATGTAATCAAAGAATCATAACCAAAGAGAACTGACAGGGAATAAGAATTGTAACGGCTTGCCCAGCAGGCTCAATTATTCCTTTAAAGGTATATTTGTTTCTTCTAATTACATTAGGCAGTGACTGGGAGGATGGTAACTAATAATAAGGGTTTCATTGTCTCTCTTTTTCTCTTTGTCGCCAATACTCTAATGACTCCCTATATTGCCCTTTACAAGGTGCTCTGGAGGGGCTGGGGGGTGGACCTCTGATCACAGGGCTCGCTGGCACAGACGTGGGGTGGTGAGACCTAGGCCCGGCTGTAAAAGAAAGGAGCCTGGGATGGCTTTAATATCCTGTTAGACAGAAGCATGACAGATTGGCGGGGGACTCCTTCCTTCCCAGGGAACCAGGCCTCTGGCTACAGCTTTGTCTTCAGCGCCGTCTTAGATCTTTATAAACACTTTCCCCCTGAACTTTAAAGGACCTAGGCTTTTCAGCTACAGTTTAATGTGCATGAAACAAAAACTCAGATAAAGGGTTCGAGCAGAAAATCTTACTGAAGGGTCTAATTTCTCATGACGCTTTCTACAAATTCAGATGTTGTGTCCAGAAAAATATTTCAACAGAGGACTTTTTCACTGGAGAAACTACTGGCCTTAAAAATGCCTGAGCCTTTGTACATGAGATTGAATCTCAATTGTTTTAAGGACCTACAACAACTTGTTGCGCTGCATTAGGAATGGGTTGTAGTCAAGGCCCTCAGTTAAGTGTCTTGGATGAGAGATGTCTAAAGATGGAGCAAGTAGTTGGGAGGTAATAACTAGGAATTACAGGGATTGGAACCATATGATGATGAAATATCTGGGGAAGATGAACTGTAGAGAAGGGAATCTGAACCCTTATAAAATATGAATAGAGATCTGTGGGCTGATGTCTGAAGAAAGTGGACACAAAAGAAGACTCGAATATATAAAAAAAGCACATGATATTTACTTGGAAAGACCCAATATTTACACTTGTCAGTTCTACCTTAATTTTCCATCGATATAATGAAATACCAACAAAAACAATAATATGTTTTAAGAATACTGATCACTAATATGTATTGTGTGCTATGTCATGCACTTTCTGAGTGTTTTCATCTCTTAGTTTGACACCACAATAATCTTATGATCATTCATATTCTCATTTTATAAATGAGGAATGTAGGCAGAGTTTAAACAACTTGCCTAAGCTCACACAGTCAGCAAGCAGTAGAACTGAGATTCAAACCTAAGGATTCAGGCTCCAGAGCTTACGCTTTATGTGTACTTTCAAATCAATGGAACTCAGTACTAAGCCTAGAAACTGACTCAAATAGAGGAATTTAGATCTTATGAAATGTGGCACTGCATATCAGGAGAGGAAGAGATGGATGGTTGTTCAATACCTGAAATTGAGAAACCTAGGTAGCCATCTGGAAACAAAGTTGAACTCTAGCCCACTCTTTACACCAAAGTATTCTTCAAGTGTATCAAAGATTAAAACGTGTAAAACAAAATGAAGACCATCTGAAGAAAATCTGGGTGACTGGAATAACAGTGGTTGGGGGAAGACACTTTTAAATTTTATGCTATTTGCAGTTATTGTCTGTTAAAATTAATTATTTTAAAAGAAAGAAGAAAAGAAAGTGGTAAGGCTGCCTATAGGATGTGTGTGTGTGTGTGTGTGTGTGTGTGATGTGAATAAATGATAGTGGCATTTAGACCTGTTCTTTGGGGATTTACTCTACACCACAAAAATGTGGCTGTCTTGTGTCTATTTCTATATGATATTATAGGTAGATCACTTTTTATAGTTCCTTATTAATTGAACAGTCTAAACTTTCCCTCCAGGTTACTAAATATAGTGTCTGAGTTGCTTTGAGGGAGAGACTATGCTAGAATCTGAGGCATGCTTTGTAGGGCAGAAGCTGATCCTTGCAGAAGTTCAGCACCTCCAAAAAGTGGCAATTATGCTAGATTTTCTGAAGTTTACATATCCTGGTCCATAAGAAGTGTTCTGAAATGACACAGAAGATAGTAATCAGCCATCACTAACAATGGTTGACAAGTTTGTGTCCTTTTCTTGACAGGTGCAATCATTCTTTTGGGTTCATTTGTACATTTTTGGATAGAACACAATAATTGTGAGTTTATAAATATATATCCAAAAGAAATGACTCAATATATTTGATTAGTTTCAACAGTATCTCAAATAAGCTTTAATTAAAGCATCTTAGTTTAGTGAAGTTACAGATTATTCTCAGTAAATGAAGCAATGATTTTAATTTCCATGGAATATTGAGACAACTACTAGAAATAAGTTGAACTATTCCCAAACATCAATTTTTAGAAATCTGACTGATTGTAAGCTTTAATATGAAATGAATGTTGTATTTTCATTATGTTTATGAAATGGCTGTATTCAACCACCTGGGACTTCTAATTATCTGAAAAGCTGCTGCCATTTTTTGCCTTGGGAAATTAGCTGGTGAGGGGAATTCATTTTAAGCTTATGACTTAATAAAGCTTAGTAACTATTTTGACCACGACACACTTTTAGGCATATTCCTTCCCAGTATGTCACCACTGTACATTTCCCCCTCCTGGGAATGTTCTGTTCTCCACTTAAAAAATTTTAGAATGCATTCTTTATTACACAGTTACACATATTTAGTGCAGAAAAGAGAGATAATACAGATGATCAAGGAAGAAAATAAAGACAAAACACTTCATCTTTCATCAAGAAAGAAGCACTATGAATATTTTGATATGTAGATAAGGGAACCCTATTTTATCAATCACCGTATTTTGCAAATTTGAAAAACCTTATACATGTAATACATGCTTACATTCAGAAAATCAAATATGATAGAATTGAGTGAATGCAAAAGTGAAACTCCCTCATCTGTTGAGGTAGCTAGTTTGATTATTCAAACCATTTTCTATGCAATTACTAGTATATTCTCTTTCTCTATATATGTATATGTATAAAAAACATTCTTTTTTGTTCACAAATTTCTATGTAAACTGTTCTACAACTTGCTTTTTTAAACAATATATAATGGATGTGTCTTCACGTCAATGTATATAGACGTACTCAATTTCTTTTAAAGTTTGTGTAGAATTCTGTTATATGGCTATACCCTAATTATTAATTAGCCCTCTAGTGATGGAAATCTATAATGTATCCATTTATAACGTAATGTGTCGATGGACATCCATAATGTAGGGTTACTTCTACAACCTGCTCCTGTGGGTATCCTGGTACCTATAGGATTTGCATGATGAGCATATGACAAAACCACCTCCTCCAAAAAACACATGAAAAGGAAAAGTGACTATATGGTTGGACATCAATGTTTTTAGTCTTAGAATCTTAAATACTGTAATTTTAATGAATGCCCTAGTTTACAATTTTTTTAGGTTTTAAACTACTATATTTTGTAGAAAAAGCATGTTCACCCAAATCAGACATTTTCAATGCCTCAGGAAGTTCACTAATAAAATATTGAGATAAATGCTTTCAGTTAAATAAAACTTAAATATTCTAATATTTATTTTATAAATTCCCATATATTTTACATTCTATTGTTTACTGTATCAACTTGCAATTTGAAGGCCCTCATCAAGACTTTGTTAAAAATCTTGCTAATTTGGTTTACCCCCAAATTTGAGGTCTCTTGGTAAATAATACTTATTGATGAAATGCAGTAAATTTATCATTTAATAGTTTGCATGAGGAATAAAAGAACGCAGAGCCACAGGTCAGTAGTAACTTTATCTGAGTGTATTAACTACAAGCCAAAAGCCTATAAAATGGAATAAGAAACCTCCTAGTTTTTGTTTTATAAAATTAAAACATTTTTAAATAGATGAAATGGAGACCAGTCCTGCTTATTTTTTCATTCTGATTCCTATATTTTTCAAATGTTTTTAAAATTAATGTGCTCTCTAGATTTATTCTGAATATGGCATCCCTCCTCTTGTGACTTTAAAATTTGAGAAAATGTAACCGTCTATTTTTTTGCTGCTTTGCTTAATCAGCAAGGAGAATCAACCCAGCAACCTAGCAAAGATGTGGCTACACTATTCAAGATGAACAATCTCTAAAATACAGTACTATCCTTTTCTACTAGGAAGTTAGTTTCAATTAATAGATTATTAAGCTTGTTGTTAACCAACTGCTTCAACCCTCACCTCAACCTGTCCTAGAGCAACTTCCTACCATCAATATGATGTCCAAAAGGCCATCCCAAAGGATCCAAGTTACACTCACACAAAGGATACTGAGTACACAGTTTTGTTTTGTTCTGAATTTCTTCCCACTGTGCCAAATGATTACAACGTTAGGAGGTTAGAATGTGCTGGATGCACCAGATGCTTTTTATATATTAGCTCTAACTTTGCCTTACATTGTTCTGCCACGTGAGACGCCCTGAGGAAAACTTTTCTCTTCCTTCCCACCAAAGCCTAGAGAAACCCATCAAATATTTTCTCTCGGAAATTCTGACTCTTGAGTCATTGGTGGGCTATGTATTCACATACTTCCCATCCCTTCCTTCCAGGGCTTAATCATAGTTGTTGGTTAGAAGGAGGAAAGGGTGGGTTCCTACACTTATAAACTCTAGAATGAAAGGTTATGAAAAGTCCAAATGTTCCTGTATCTGATCTAGCTAGAGACAATGTTTGCTACTCAAAAGTCAGGGATTTTAGGTGAAAGCCGTGCTAGAGAGCATCTCTAGGCAGGATGCAACCAGCTTGTAATAATTATTACAAGATCTACCCAGGGGCAACCTGACACCTCTGCCCCTTTGAAAGCGAAAACCTCGCTGAAGTCAGTGTATATTTTCAGAGAATACATTAGGGTTAGAAAGAATAGTGGCCTTCTATTGCTTTTGTGAGGGGATAATTTTTCTTTTTCAGGTATGAAGGTTAGACTAAGACGCCAGGATTAACTGCAGTGACTAGAATCTGATTCCTAGACAGGAAGTGTCAACAATTGTGTGAATGGTGTTCACACAGAACTTTCAGACTGATTTAGTGGGAGCTCTTTGGAACTTGTCATGCATGTCGCACTGACCTTGCAAACTCAATTACCTAAACCAGAAGAGGCAGGATACTTCTCTGCACCATAATTTACAAATCAAATCAAGTTACCCAAGGCAACTATCTTTTCCCCTTTTTGATAGATGTGATCAAGTAAGTTTGCAACACTCTGAAACATTAAGAACTCAGAGACATTAAGAATCTTTGGTGGTAAAAGAAAAAAACAACTTACATGCTACTTGAAGAGGTGGGATTAGAGAAAGTTCAAGAGTGGGAGGTAAAATTGAGCCTGGAGGAGTTTGGGAAGAGAAGAAAATTCACCAAAGAGAAGAATATGTGTTTTTACAAGACAGCCTACTAGTAGTTAGCTTCAGAGGGAACAATAGGAATAAGTGTAGCAATAAAAGAAAAAAAAAAGTGGTTAGTGATTAAAGGTAATTTAGCATTTGAAAATAACAAAGCATTGGTAATCACCACATAGCTATTTATTAGCTTCCAAATCATAGGCTGACCGAGCTTAATCTAGGCAGACTGAGTGAAGGAGGGTCAGACAGTCTGTCCCCTCATAAAAGTGATAAATATATTATGGGGGTAGTGATCTAAAGGGGTAATTATTCAAAGTGCTGTTCTAGAATGTATAAATGTGACTATATTTAAATTCTATCGAAATGTGAGTCCTTGGCGATTCTCTGGTATCCCTTCCACACTCTGAGTGGGAACTTAACTTTTATAGTTTTTATTACTTTAGATCACAACTGTACTCCTTTTCCTTTCCCACCAGATCAATTTACATTTTTCCTCTCAATTTTTATTTATCACACGTAATACTTGATAACAAAAATAAAGTAAATTTTTAAAGGAGAAAACATCTCTTACCAGTTTGGTTTACTCACTAATTTACGGAGTAGAATTCTTTGAAACTAGATATCATGGGAATATTTCAGTGTTTGGAAATGTGCATATAAACCAGCTGGGCTTTGTTTAAAATTTTAAAGCCTTCAAATATTTCACTGAAAGAAACCCAAGATATCTTTTTTTATAGACGCCAAGAGGTCACATTTTTATTGGTTCATCTGTGTGTCATATAAAAAGTCCTTAATATTTTTAACCATAGTAGGTCACTAAGTTCCCTGCCCAATCACCTCATTTGATCAAGAGGGGTTAATTGCGAGTCTAACTTTTGTTAAGTACAGTACTTATTTATGGGAGCCACATTTAGTCAAATTGTTCATCTTTCTATTAAAAGCAATGTAATAAACATGATGCAGTCTCTACAGAAACTGAAATATAGTGATATATACTTGAAATTTACTCAACGTTATAAGCCCATATGACCTCAATAAAATAATTTAAGAAAAAAAGGAATGTAATAAAAGAAGCAAGATTTTACAATGCACTGGCTCTTCATGGAGTAACCAGGTTACTTATAATTTAGAAAGAACTGTGCTGGGGGCCGCCCGGTGGCACAGCGGTTTCGTCCGCGCTCGGCAGCCCGGGGTTTGCCGGTTCGGATCCCGGGCGCCCGCCGACGCACTGCTTGTCAGCCACGCTGTGGCGGCGTCCCATATAAAGTAGAGGAAGATGGGCACGGATGTTAGCCCAGGGCCAGTCTTCCTCAGCAAAAAGAGGAGGATTAGCAACGGATGTTAGCTCAGGGCTGGTCTTCCTCACAAAAAAAAAAAGAAAGAACTGTGCTGAAATGATTAGCATATTTGGGGAAAATTCATGGTTATTCAACTGTACCTTTCTCCTAACTTCTGTAGTCTCTATGTAAGCAAAGGTGAAAGCTGTTGTCAGATAAGGGTGGTGACGTTCTCGGACAGACACAAGAAGGGAAAATGCATCCCATAATATCTGGTTGTTCTTCCCCAGGTCCAACACTATTTTAGGGGGATATCTGTGAAGTTTGATGATCCTGCCTATAGTGAAATCTGGAACACCCTAAAGGGAGGAGCATATACTTATTTTCAGCCATAGCCCTGCTTCTCTTCCAACGCTCGCTCTTTAAGATTTCTGCACTTAATCTTTATTGCTAGTTACTGTTCATGATCAACACACACACACACACACACACACACACACACCCCTCTCTCTCTTTCTGTCGCTCTCATTTTTCTTTGACACCTCTGACCACATAGGGCAGTTGTTTAGCTTCATTTTATGAAAGAGTGACATAAATCCAGGGTCGCCTCATATAGTCAACAGCAATAGGACTGGCACTTGAGAGTCTGAGTTCCAGACCAGGCGTGAGTGTCCTGAACCCCTGTGTTGAGAGGTGCCACTTCTGGGAACCAGAGCTGTATTCACATCAACAGCTGCAGAATCTCGCAAGGAAATTTATGTAATTAGTGAAGCAGGCAGAGATAGGATTTTTGGCTTCAGATTCAAATTCCACTTCATGATTCCAAGGTGGAGAGTGTTTTGTTATCTACCCACGTGGGACTGATTTCCCTCGTAGGCCTCTAAATCAAATACCAGTACTGTGGCAGGAGCCCAAGAAACTGTAAGAGATCCAGGCAGAAAATTCTCATGCATCCACTCCCCAAAGCTTTGGCTTCACAGTTCTTAAGTGAAATTCAAACAGGGGAAGTGAAGCTAGGCACTTCATACTATTCCCCTTGTGAGGCAGTGGTGAAAGCCATCCCAGAGGCCCACGACCAGGTCACTCAGAATGACTCCAGGGCACTGTCCTTTATCAAGGGACTGGGAAACAGCTGCACATTCTTGCTTTGAGGTCTTCATGTGGGTGGAGAAGGGACTTAGTCGGCTCTCCTTGCTCTGTGCCCCGACACGAAGCCTAAGAACCTTCTCCCTTGCTTGAGGCACCATCTCATTCAACATCCTCTCTTTTGTTTATTTATTGTGCAACCCAGAGGTGTATCACCTCAATTATAAACCCAGACAGGGGCTTTCTCCTCCCCACACCCCCATCCCCATCATCTAATAACTTTCCTTGGGTGAGCTGGCACTGGTCCAACGGAACACATCCCACACATGTCCACTGGCTCTCCAGGCGGCACCCAGGGCAATGTTTGTCTCCATCCTGGAGCCTCTGGTGGGTTAGCTGATGCATGGTCCTTGGAATGTTCTTCCAATTGGTGTGTGGATCTGAGGGCAAATGGCAAAGAGGAAGAAAGGAGGGGATAGAGGGAAGAAGTGGAAACCTAGTAAGAAAAGGGGAGGAGGACCACAAGCATTGTAGCGCCAGCTTTAAGCCATAAACCTTTGAGTCATAAAGAATGTCTCTGATGAGTGGCCCGAATGCTGTTTGACTCAGAGAGTATTCCAGGACCTGTCCCAGCTTGATTTAAAACCTTGACATGCTTCTCCTCATCTGCACATGGTTTTCAGGGGTGCTGCCCTCTTGGATTTGGCAGCTAGGCAGTCCCATCTCCATTTCACCTCACTCAGAGTGCAAGGGCCTTGGAAATGTCTCCTTACTCTCTCTCTCTCTTTTCCTCTCTCTCTTACTTGGCATCAGTTAAACCTCCAGAACGATTTGGCTCTGAAACCACAGAAAGCTTAATGCATGCTAACTCTCGGTTAAAAGAGAGGACTTTTACCGGGGAAGGGAAAGGAGCAGGTAATGATTGTCTACGTCCTTTAATGTTTTGGGGAAATCCTACGTGGAGGAGGAGATGGTGGTGATCAGGATAGATTTGGGGTGTTGGCAGTGGGGGAGACGGACCTATAAAAGATTATTTTATATCTAACCTAATCTAATCTGGTCTCTTTCCTCACCCAAAAGATGCCTCTGTGTATATGAAGCAGAATTGAAACTAGATGAATATATTTATTCACTCTAGCATAATAGCTGCAACAACAATAAAGCTAAAAATTCTAACAGCAGTTTTCAATGGAGTGAAAGAGTGGTGTGATCTTTTAGCACAATCTGGGGGGGCTCTCTCAAAGAAAAATTCCTGCCCTGGGTTCTGATCCTAACTTAATCCACAGTCTCCACCCCTGCCCCTTCTGGTGTGAGACTGACTGGTTTATGCACCTCTCTTACTAATGGAAACGCATCACATCCCTTAGGCAGAACACTCTCTGGCCAGTATCCCACCTCAGATATAGAACATATCAAATAATACAGTGCTTCTTAACCTGTGAAATATGGACCCACGTTAGGAGCCTTGCACTTCTTGTAAAAGGTCCATAAGTCAATATTTGTAGATGGACTGAAGGGAAAAACTATTTCATTCAGATCTGCACACTGCTATTAAAATATAGGTAGATGTTTTTGTGATGAATAAAATACAAATTCACTTCAAAATGTACTAAATTTCTAGCAGCTTTTTGGTACCCATATTTCAATTAACAGGGTCTAAAAGTACAGATACAATTCTGTTGGGATTTACAAAAGTTTTTTCATTTAATAAAGAATTTATCCCTGAATGGTTGGGAGCCACTGCTGAAGAGTACTTGCCTAGATATGGAGACTTTTGATAAAACACACACTATAGCTACCGTTATTTACCCTTATTGGAACAGCTTTCCTACTTAGCAGAAACATCATGAGAAAGAGTTCAGGAAAAGATAAAGAAGTGTATGGCTCAGGCAGAGGAACTGAAACAATTTTGGAGACTGAAGAATATCGAAGTAGAAGCAACTGCTGTCTTGGCAACTTAATGGTGGTAGGCTATAGTTTTAAATAACTGGGTCTGGGGATTCTTAGATACTTATCAAATTGGCAGAACATCTCTCCCCAAATCATTGTCTGCCCTCGTGTATGCGGTTGACTCCATGCAGCCTCCCTAAGTAATAACCAGACCTTATTATTATTACAGGCACACACCCAACATGCATATATGAATAGCTGAAGGGCAGCCAGGTAGCCCATGATTTTAGCTTCAACTCAAATATGTGCTGCCTGGCTAGTAGTTAGCCAGAGTCCATCCTCTCATAATATTACCATACTTCTTTAAGAGAAGTTAAAATCGCAATATAACACAAATATTAATGCATAGCTTTATAGCACATTTCACCTGCACTCAGTCAGAACTAGATTGTTTGATTGGTGAATTGCATGATTAGCTGATTAAAGTTGGGAGAAAGAAACATAGTTAATTTTGTGTTCAGCACTGCCTGCAAGACCTCCCAGAAAGTACCCAGGACCAAGAAATGATTTTGAAAATGGATGGCAAACTCCTTATTCTAGGGTTGGCAGACATTAAGGAGGAGGAGGAGTGGCTCCTTTAAATCTCACTTGAGGGATTAATTCAGCCAGATGAACTAAGTGCCTATGGCAGCACCAGTTGGGGTGGCTCTGCCTCTTGTGTGTATGGAGTGGGGTGGGGAGGTCATGGGTAGTGATGCATTGTGGTGGGTGAAATAGTAGGAAGCAGGAGGAAAGGTGCTTACTGCTTCTAGAACAAGGTGGCTAAAACTATTCAGTCTGGGAAGAAGGAGCTAGCAAGATCAGGATGGTACTCATAGTCTAATGTGGTGTGATAATATTCACCCAATCAAAGCAATCGGGCTGGTTGTTGTGCAATAAGGCTTGATCTCTTCCCTTGATTTCCTAGCATCTGTCTAAGACATCTCACCTCCTAATGTTCTCTTTGAAGGCTTTCTGTGGCATTGACTTTAACCAGATCTCATCTATATGAAAATATTAACTGGGGACAATTGGTATGAGACACAGTGTGCGACTCGGTCTGAAACTTTTGGAGCTAGCAAGGTATAGCTAAGCAGACATTCATACTTGTATATCAGGAGAAAACTCTTTTCATAATTATGTTTTAATCTGGAGACTTCTCCTTCAGAGCTTTTGCAAATGTTCTACACAGAAGCATTGATTGTGTTGATTAGGACTAATGTTGTTTGTCAGCTTGGATAATTCAGTGGAATAGCTTGCAAAACTACATTAGTGAGAAAAGGAGCTATGATGGTTATGAAATTAAATCGGAATCAGCAGAGATTGTGAGCCTTGATTTTCCACTTTCCGGTGGGTTTTGCTGTATTTTGTGGGTGTAAGTGCACGTGCATGTGATAGCCAGTAAAGGGTAGGGCCGTCAGAACAGGTAAGTAGCAGAATGGCTACAGATCTGGCTCTGTGATTGGTTCTCAGTTGTTTTTTCTTTGTACTCGAGTTGCCAGATGAAATGCAGGATGTCTGGTGACAATGGAATTTCAGATAAATAGCAAGTAATTTTTTAGTATAAGTATGTCCCACATGCTATTTGGGACAAACTTACACTAAAAAAACTCATTGTTTATCTGAAATCTAAATTTCAGGGTGTTCTGTATCTTTATTTGCTAGATTTAGCAACCTTCCTTTATACTGTGGTCTAAATGGATTCTCAATGTTAAGTTAAAAAAAGGAGATGAAAGAAAGATAAGTGGCCTAATTCATAAAGGGAATAAGTAGGCAAAGAATCTGAAGTGGTTTGGGCATGATGCACTGAAAGTGTAGCTGGTAGATAAATGGCACATGGACTGAGAAGCAGTATTTCCATATTTCCAGAGATATTCTGACCTTGTCACAAGGTGCTCCAGTCCTGAGCACTTAGTTTCAACAGCCAGTTAGTGGTCTCTACTTGAATGTTCTGTTGGCACCTCCAACACAGCGCCGTTAGTTGTGAAGGTGGACACATGACCAGGATTTCTGTTTGCCATGGCTCTTCTGGAAAGAAAGATCTGGCCAGGATCCCTGAAACTTAAACAGCTGCTACTTCAGCTACATTTTCCTGAAGAGTAGAGCCAAAGTGCTGGAAGCTCCAATTAAAACATTAGTCTCCACACCTTCATGCATTCCCCTACTCTGGTGCAATGGGGTAACCACACATGAGTGGCAATGATTCTCTTTCCACTCAGTCTTGTGGCCTTGACTAGCAGTAGGGTGAGTGGCAGCCTTGGGTCCATTTCCTTAAGCACACATCATTATAATGGCTCATCTGGGTCACTTAGATGGCTAGATGCGTCCAGAAAGGCAAACCCAGGAAAAACGGTTTAATCCAGGTCCACTGGTATTACGTCCCCTAGTGGTCTAGCCTGACACTATATGACTAATTAAGGCATTGAGTCAGGGCCAGTTTTCTTAGAGGTGGGAAGGGGGCTTTGGAGGTTGGGAAGGGGTTGCATCTCTGCATCTGAAAGTGCATGGGCATATAACATATTTCCAACTAAGCTCACCATCTTTCCTCTCAGTCTTTCCTTAATGATATCATCCAAGTCACACAGGCTCAGAACCCTTGCATTTTTTGTGACCACCTAGTCCTTCATGTTATTATCTTCCCCCATAGCTGGTGAATTATTAAGCCCAACACATTCTACCTCTGAGAGCATGTCTATTGCCCTTGCTACTCCCCTCGTTCAAGTTATCAGTACTAGTCATCAGGACTATGGACCATTCTTTAGTCTCCTTGTGTCTGATTTCTCTGCTCTTTAAGCCATCTAATTTATTTAAACTGATTAAATAAGCCAATTTACTTAGACTGCTGACTAATTTTTCTCAAACACACCTCTGATTAGGTACTTGGCTATTTAAAATCCTTCAAAGAAGGACTCCCCATCACATACCCAGTCCAGCTACGGGCTGGGAAGCAGGCTGGAAGGCTGCAGAAGCCGGGAACCAGGTGGGGGCTGACCAGGTGAGTCCAGAGGCTCCTGAAAATCTGCTGCCCTGTGGCCCTTGGGAGAATTCCTTATTGGTTAGAGCAAGCGGGAAGGCAGGCAGGCAGGCTTCCTGAGCCACGAACCCACTTCCATATGACGAAAATGAAGAAAGACCTAGAGAAATTTAGTCCAGTTAATCTCCTTCCAAAGGAAACAAAACTCGGAAAATGGATTGAATTCTGAATGGACACTAAAAAGTCTCCAAGTGAGCTGAACTACACAACTAGAGGAAATGAACAAAAGAGCTTTTCTAGTGGAAGGAATCTGTGTACATTCTAGGGTAAATAGGCAGCAAGAAGCTGCCATTTGGAAAATGGTTACAAAGAGAGTCAAGGAGGAAAAGGTAGAAAAGCTAACTGAAGTAGACTTTGCTAAGCTTCCCTTTGTCTTAACATTTCCTATGTTCTTAAGTCTAATTGGTTGAGACATTTTCTGAAAGGTTGCAAGGGAATTTAATCTTCATATTAGGGATTTGGGACTCTTTAGTAAGTGACTCTGATTACCCATATTATGTGTGTGACCTGGACCATAGCTCCCCTTGGATTTACATGAGGTTCTTACACTCGTTTCTCTGAGGATTATGGATTCAAACTGAATGGTTTCTCGGTGGGGACAGTTGGGTACTTTATCTACTGGGTCTTGATGCTGTTATTTGCTGCCTGACTGATGATGCCTGAAATCCGCGTCCAGCTCCTGAGGAGAGCACATCTTTTCACGTAAGCAGCACTTGCTATGTGCTAAGTCACCATGGCAGCTCCAAAAATGAATTTCTAATAACAACTGCCATTGGGTCAGTGACTAAACTCCAGGAAAAACCCCACAAAACAGTATTTATTTGATCCACGTGGTCTTGTAAACGGCATCACCTGCATGGATTATTTTAGCATAAAATCTCCAGCTGGGCAGTCAACCTGACAATTGTCATTTCGTGAAACCATGATTTAAAACAAAAGCAAAAAGTAAACTTTTTTAGACCACTCAATCAAACAATATGTTTATTTATTTTTTGTGAGGAAGACCAGCCCTGAGCTAATATCCGTTGCCATTCCTCCTGTTTTGGCTGAGGAAGACTGGCCCTGGGCTAACATCCGTGCCCATCTTCCTCTACTTTATATGGGACGCCGTCACGGCATGGCTGACAAGCGGTGCGTAGGTCCGCGCCTGGGATTCGAACTTGCGCACCCCGGGCCACCAAAGTGGAGCTCCCTAACTCAACCGCTATGCCACCGGGCCGGCCCTAAGCTTATTTTTAGACCACTCAAATCAAACAACTTAGACTTCTGTGACTGACAATATATGCTAGGTACCATTTACTTAGTTCATGTAGAGTGTTATTTTGTTTCTAAGAAAAATAACAAATCCACGTTTTCTCTTCATTTTCTGTGCTCTAAGGGAAATGAAGCTTTTGAAAATGAGGATCAGGCCAATCAGACGAGGCCCCTCTGTGCCACAGTGACATCTCTAATAACGCTGCCACACTGTACTCGCTCTTATTTCTTATTTCCTTATCTTTCTTATGAGGCCACTTCTCAGACCAAAAAAATGTGTCTTTAAGGCTTTTCTTGAATGAGCAGAGCAGCACAAACAGTCTTTGGATTAGAGTTACTTCTCTATAAAGAAATTTATTAATTCGAATATTAGATGGCTTTCCAAAATTTTAATGGTCGGGCGAGCCAGCATTATTTCATAGATTGAATTCTTCTCTGAGCTCTGGGTCTGCATCCAGATCTCGTCCTGGACACACATCAGTTCACTGTAACATCAGGTGTCAGACAGGAAAATCTAACAGAGTATGTTAAATCTTTTACCTCCAACAGCAACTTGATGCTATTTCTGTTGTTCCTGTCATGAAAATAAATGAGACAAGTCCCAGAAATTGATTTTTATGCTTAAAATACATAGATTAATGGTCAGGATATTCTTGCCAATCAGGAAAGGGAGTGGAAAGGAAAAGACACAGTATCTTTTGTCTTTTGTTCTGAGACGGAAATAAACCATCTCCAGTGCCGATAAGCCTCCTTTTGATCTTCCTCTAGGACTAAGGAGAGATAAACAACTGGTTGTTTTACGTTCGCTGTTAAAATTCAAAGTGAAGTCCACACCAAACCAATTATCGATGGGCATTATTTTGGTCAGAGAGCCACATTAGTGACTTTCTTGTTATTAGATCTATTTGCTTTCCTTAGAAGGGCTCCAAAATTCCCCACCACGCTCAGGAAATGGACTCGATGATTAGAGGTCTGTTTTTCCTGATGGTGACCCTGTGGATATGATCATTGGACAGAAGAGTCTAATTTATTGTCATAATGTTAGGGGGAGCACAAACTCCTCTTTGCATTGTGAAAAAGGTCATGGGTACAGGAAATGGAATTTAGAATTTTCTGTGAAGTTTATTATTAGTCCAGAAATAGTACATAGGCCAATATCTTTATCTTCACCATGTTATGAGTCAGAAGGAAATGTGATGTGTAGTACTTGGAAATTTGGGGGCTTTACTACTAGATAGCTCAAGGTTAGAACCTAACTTATCGCTACTCATTTTTAAGTTTTGATTTGTTTGTTTCTCATAGACAGATCAACTATGTCCAATGAGACACTATTTTCAGAATGTTTATATTTTAATTTGGAGTTTGGATACACAGAGATTTCAACCTTGGCTCTGTTGTTGAATTACCTATGAGAACTTTGGCAAATTACTTAATCCCCCAAACTTGAGTGTTTTTGTAAAATGGGGAAATAATCCCTACCTTGTAGGGTTTATTGCATTTAAATGTGGAGCTAGTATAGGTAAAATATCTTGGAATATTGCCTGGCTTTTAGCAGAAACTCAGTAAAGAACAATTTTTCTTACTAATAAAAATCACCACTGGTCAGGTGTCAGGGTATCTAAGTTTTAGTCCACATTTGGGTCCTGGAACTTGCTTTGTGGCTTTGGCCAGGTCTTAACCTGTGGAACCTCAGTTGCCTTCACTGAAAAAATTAATCAGGTAGTCTGAATCAGAATTTAAAAAAAACAGCAAAAGCAAAAACCTGTTGGTGTTATTGCCTTTCATCAAATTCTCCAAGAGATTAAGCACATGGAAGAAAATTTCATCATTTAGGTTTCTTAAGCTCTAAAATTCTGTCATTTATGAAACAAAGCTGATTTCAAACTTATTTACCATAAAATTTTAATTTTCGCTAATTGTTATTAGGACATACTATGTTAGAGAAGGCTATCAACTCTTTAGAGATAAAATTCTACAATTCTTTAGAGATAAAAGATATGAGGGATGCATTTCTGTATGTTCTTTAACATTCGAAGAGCCAACAGTTCTTGTATGATGAGAACAGAGTAGAACGTCTCATTTAAAATATAGTCCTAGTCACTGAGAAGAAAATTCATGGAACAGTCTTTCACGGTAATTAGAAATTGATAAAAGTCTTAAGAATTGAGAGTTAGTAAGATATAAATGAACATGTTTTATTGATTTCAGAAGTCTACTTTGCAAACACGTTTCTATACATTACAGACATCGTGAGCTAACACTGTTTTGCAGACATCCAATGGGAGAGGGATAGAGTCACTTAGGGTGTCTGGTGAGAAAAATGAAAGAGGCGGTCTCATGCGTGGGCTTTTAACCTGGGAGTTTTAGCCTAAGGGTCCAACCTTTCATACACCACTCAAAAGAGTTGAGATCCACAGGAGACTTTTCTGTGGCCGAGGGCTCCTGCAGCTCTCAAATTCTGTAACTTATGAAATACAACTCATTTCACATTTGCTGAGTATAGTAATTTCACCTTTATACTGGTTAGTAGAACATGCTATGTGTAGCCATCTCGGAACCTGCTGGATCAGTGGAAGAAAGTAAATTGCTAAGCTTATCAGAGATTTAGAAATCCTTCAAGGGTGCAGGAGAAAAAAGGGAATACTCCTCCCCCTCTAGTTTCAATTAGGGATGCAGGCAAGAAAGGAATGAGGAGTTGCTACCTAATTATCATCTCCTCCCAAGAAAGTGTCAAGGGTTTTTATGAAGGACTAAGTGAAACTTTCAGGAATGGTACAATTTATGTCATTTAGGCTGTAAGGACCTAAGTTTATTCTTAATTTCAATTCATATGATTTAAGAACTTTTCTAATAGATGTAAAGTCTGGAGAGACTGAAAGAGTTCACGGAGTTTCCATAGGTGCTCTGACTCTTTTCAAAAAGTAGTTTACACGCAGGTAAAAGTGGGTCTCTTTGTAAAGTAATTAAGGCCTTCCAAAGGGTACTGCTCAAGATTACTTTGAGGCTCAAATCCCTTGGGGAAGTCAGCGTTTCTAGTGTAGGTGATGCCCCAGGTGAGGATCTATTAGGGAGGAGAGGAAGGAAGAAGTTTGGGCTCAAAGTGAATTCCAAACGAATCCCACTGCTGTAGCTACAAGAACGCGTCTTGGGAGCAGGCTTACGTCCATGGTCGAGCAGAGCTCAGGATTAGTTCATGGGCTCCGAACTAAGTCTAAGAAGATCAGTAAGTCTACACGGCGATCACCCCCATAAAAAAGCTGATTATCATAACATCAGCCCACCAAGAACAATAATTATGCTTCATCTCTATGGCGCCATTCTTTTGAGAAAAATGTATCTTTTATAGACATGATTTGGGGGTGTTAATTTATAACGAATTTATAGAGTCTGGAGAGTTAAAGAGGCAATTATTTATTTTAAGAGTTAAGTTCCTAGCCTTGTAAGGTGCTTACACAAATATTTCAGTAATATGCTTTCCATCTCACTAATGGAGACCCCTGACAGGGTTGGCCAGCAGATCCTCAAACCAAAATCACTGCGAGGAAAATATTTGAATAAGAGAAACCAAAGGAAGGAAGTCGTTACCTAGTACCTAGAATGTTCCAGACACATAGTGCTGGGGTTTGTACACTTTCTAGATCATTTCTTCCTCACATATAGTCATTTCCTGTGAGAGAAATAGTATTATTTCAGTACGTGATATTGTTGTTGTAGGATTAAATGAGGCCATACACCTAAAGAATTTAGATCAGGGATTGGACCATAGCAATTCCTCAATAAATGTTAGCCAGTATCATAATTTCCTTTTACAGACGATGCAATTTAGACTTAGTTTATTTTAGAGACTTCCTCAGCTTGCACAGTTAGCAAGTGACAAAATTGCCAGACTTCCTCAGGAGTATGTACTATTTTGAGCAAACTTCTGATCTAGATTTGTATGGTTGTTCAAATATCAGAAAATGGAAGTTTATTCCTCAGTAGCTTAACTGATCTAACAGAAGCTTACTAAGACCCATATCAAAAAGAACACAGGAATCAGCTCCCAGAATCTTCCAGAGATTGCAAGATTCAATTTAACAAACCCCAGATCACTCTCATCTGAGTGCCTTATTTCTCGTTAATTTCTGCTTCTTCCCCGACTTTCTCAAATTGATGTTGCTGCTTCTCTGATTTCAGACCCTCACTAGGTAACAATGTCAGTCTGTATAAAGTGTTCTCTTTTCTCTATATGTTTAATGCTAATTGATACTGAATTTCTTCCCAGCACAGTTATGATGATTGTTTTGAAATGTCTTGAACTCTGAGTAAACATACACATTAAAAAAACCCAACATATTTTGAAAGGTGCTTTCTGGAATCGTCCTAAATATCTTGAAGTGAACAAACATTTGAGGCCTATTTTTAAAGCTCCCCGTAAGAGGTTTGGCTTCTTGCAAACCGGCAGAGGAAAGCCTCTTTCTGGACACTGTCCAGCTCTCCTCTGAGCTCACGAGGGATGGAAATTTAAGCTCTCCACGTATTCTCCCTTTTCAGACCAATCTGATTACTTAACTTTTGGTGCTTCTAAAGAAACCAAATAATGTTTCTCTTTCTTTCTTTGTTCTACCTCTTTTTTCAGCTACTGGATTAAGGATAAAACTACTTAGTTTATTGAATTTAAAGTACTTTTGAGACAACAGATTTGGAATAATTTGAGAATTAAAATGCATTTTTGGAACTTGTGTTAATTTAGCTGATCCTTATCTCCACCAAATGTTAAACCATAAAGAAAGTCCACTTTTTCTACGTTGAACATTGCAGACAGATGTTTAAGTGCCCATCTTCAACTTTTAACCATCTGCCCACACTCTTGCTTGCCTCTTGTTTTTTAAATACACATTAAAAAAATCAACATATATTTGAAACAATTATAGACTCACAAGAAGTTGCAAAAATAGTTACAACCATCACTCAGCTTTTCCCAATGTGCAGTACCAAAACCAGGAAATTGATTGGCATAATACAATTAATAGGACTATAGACTTTAGTCAAATTTCACCATTTTTGCATGCCCTTATTTTTTTCAAATGTCTTTGTGGATAATTTTATGACCCTTCATCACATGTATGTATAGATTCATATAACCACACATGTACGTATAGTTTTATATAAACATCACCACAATCAAGGTACAAAACTTTTCTATCACCACAAGAGAACTCTCTCCTCTTGTTCTTTTAAAGTCACACCCTCCCCCCTCTTTCCTAACCCCTGCAATCATGTATCTGTTCTCCATTTCTATAATTTTGTCCTTCACAGATGTTATATAAAATGGAGTCATACAGTATGCATCGTTTTTTATTATGGAGAATAAACTTATCCACTTTTTAGACATGAATTTCTAAAAATCAAACTTCACAGAATCTTATTTTGTTAAATTATATTTCTAGCTTCCTGCTTTGCTTTTCTGGATATATACTTGCTTATTTTATTTCATAAAAATAAAATATATTAAAATCAGGTCAGGTTCTGGTTTGGTTTTATGGTTTCTCAAGCAAAATTTTAATATGCTTTTCATTTGTTCTCCATTTCCTCTAGGGAAAAAAATGAAACAAGAGTTTTAATTTGCTGAGAGAGGGATGAAAATTGCCTACAAATAAGGACTTTCTTCCTTATAGAAAAGATGGTTGTGGTAGGCAGATTAATGCCCCCCTTTCCCACTCCCAATGTCCATGTCCTAATCCCAGGAACCTATGAACATGTTATGTTATAAGGCAACGGAGAGTTAAACTAATAGATAGAATTAAGTTTGCTAATCAACTGACCTTCAAATAGAAAGATTACCCTGGATTATCCAGGTGGGCTCAATATAATCACAAGGCTCTTTCCATGTGGACCCGGGAGATGGAAGAGGAGGTTGGAGTGATGCCATAGGAGAAGAGCTTGCCAACTGTTGCTGACTTTGAAGATGGAGGGAGGGACCTGAGCTAAGGAATGAGGGCAGCCTCTAGAAGCTGGGAAGGGCAGGGAGACAATTCTCCCCTAGAGCCTCCAGAAAGGAATGCAGCCCTGCCCGTATCTTGAATTGGGCCCAGTAAGACCCATTTTGGATTTCTGACTTCCAGAACTGCAAGACGACAAATTTGTGCTTTAAAAAGTTTGTGGTAACTTTTTACAGAAATAATAAATTTGTGTTGTTTTAAGCCATGGAAAGTCATAGAAATGTGAAATCATAGAAAACTAGCACAATGGTCAACCCTAAAGCAATTAGAGAAGACATTTTGCAGAAATATTTCTCCATGACCTTTAAGAAAAGAATAAAATTTGACCTGTCTAGACTGATGGTGAGTTAGCAGGAATATCTGACAGGAGGTAGATCTATTATTTTAAAATTAAATTATTAGATCAGAAGAAAGGGCTTCCTTTGAATAGAGCTTTTATTGCAAATGATACTTTCAAAATTTAAAATATTTCCATAATCATCCTTCCTGTAAATGAATAGTAAAGAATAAGAAACAACAGGACGCTCAGTTTTTAATAATCCCTATTAAATGCAAAATAAATATATTTCCATGCTATTTTTATTAAAAATTAAAATATGTGGTAAACTTAGTTCTGGCATATCATCCATTAACAAGTTTTTGTTCAACACTCGATACTTCCCGTGTGAATTAGCAGTGTGCTAGGCCTGTGGGAGACAACAGAAAAACTTCTGGAGTTTACAATTCTGTTTCCAGAGATAAAATTCACATGCAGAATAAGCAATAATTAGTGATTCCAACAGTAAATAGATAAGGGTTCTAATTTATGATAGACCTAAAGTCTGTAGCAGTGATGGACATGATCTGTGAAAGCAGGGAGATTATGGAGGGTTTCATGGAGATAGGAGGACGTGAGCTGGGCCTCACAGAACTCACACAGGTGCATATGGTGGACACCAAGCAGCAGCAGCCACACTAATACTTATGGAGGGCTTACTCTGTGTTGGGCGCTATCCTAAGTATTTTAAATTAGATTCTTTAATCTTCCTATGACCCTATAGGGTAGATATTATTATTATTATTATTATTCCCATTTTACAGATGAGGGAACAGAGGCCCAGAGACTGAGTTAAAAGAAAGTTAAAATTAACTGGTGTCAAGGAAGTCACTGGGTTCAATATGGCGCTGAGATGGTTTCAACCAAAGCAGTTAATTAGCTTCACTGAGGACCCACTGCTTTCTGATTGGCGTGGGCTCTTTGCATGTCTGCTAGGTTGTCAGAGGACCCCATCCGTCTTGTCTAACAGCTGCTAGTGACCACACCTGAGTAGGTAACCAAGAAACATGTGAAGGGAACACAGGTGACTCCAAACTATATACTCTTGAGAGGAAATAAAATTCTTTAAAGTCAAAATAGTATGGTGGAAAGAACAAGGGCCTCTTTGTTTTTACTAAAGAAGTAAGAGACACCAGCTCTGCCAAAGGTTTAAAGAATTGTTGCAATATGAAGAAAACAGAATAAGATGGAAAGCTTACTTGTGAATGAAACCTGTCTGTATCAACAAGCATGAATCGCATTCTGGGGCTCAAGGTGACAACTCCTAGGAACCAAAGATTGTATTTGAAAAGGGACTGATTGTTGGTTATAGAGAGGAGAAGTGTCAGAAGGGTGGTGAGTCCTGAAAAGTGTCCAGCAACAACTGACCTTTCCTTGGGTCCTCTGGCTTTTTTTTCAGTGTCTACGACGAGTGCTCAAATAAGTGCTCTGTATAATTATGTACACATACAAACTGTGCACATGTATCATCCATAATATACGCTCACCTTGTTACCTGGATTATTCCTCTTTAAAGATATAGTTTAGATCAAACTACATCTTCAAACTGGAAAGAATCCTCTTTGGATAAGTGAAGTGGCCTTTCTCTGAATCATTATTTCCAATTAGAAGGATGAATGCCTCCCACAAAAGGGACCAGTAATGGGCAAGGAGGATGACAGACTGGGCAAATAGGTGGGGAACAATCCTGAAATGTTACTGAACAAGGTCTTTTCTTTTCCTCTTATAGCAGAAGTAGGCCTAACATAAGTATGTCAAGATAAGACGGCTTGTAGCAGGTATATATTTGCTTATTTTATCTATATGCCAAAAGGATTTATGCAAAAATGCCCTGAAAACTTGCAAAAATAAATTCCTATTTGAAACACTTAAGTCATTAAAATTTCTACTGTGTCAATGCACCTTCGTTGTGTGTGTGCATGTAATATAATGAGCATGTGATTTTACATGTATGCATACATACATTTGTGTGTTGCTATTTTTATTTTTAAATTAGATAAAAGAAGAACATGCCAAAGCGCAACAGCCCAGGCAATTTTAAGAAGACTGTATGTATATGAGAGACATTGATACAACCCATGGAAAACATTAAATAGTAGTTCAAGAAAAACACAAAAAGTGGGGAAGAGTTGTTGCCTTAACATATTAATGAGTATCTGAAATGAAATATTTTTGAAAGTTTTATTGTGGAAAATTTCAAACAGGCAAAAATAGAGAAAAATAATAAATCAATTTCCACATACCAGTTACTCAGCTTCAACAATGATCAACTCATTGTCAATCTTGTTTTGTCCATATCCCACCCACTCCAACCCAATTTGAGTGGCTTATTGTGAAGCAAACCCCAGACATCACATCATTTCATCCACAAATGTCTCAGAATGTATCACTAAAAGCTAAAAGACACTTAACAACAATCACACCTAAAAAAATTAATGATGGTTTCTTGTCATAATCTAAGTGTTCAAATTTCATAACTCTCCCATAATTTTTAAATTTTTATTTTTCATAGTTGAGTGTCAGATTGGAACAAAATATTTTTATGTGACAGTAACATACCAGCCATCGAGTCCATTGACTCTGAGGGATTTGAGGCCAACTTTTGTTTTAGGAACAAATTTTGTTGGTTATTTGGAATGTGTGAAACTTCATAATATATTTCCCACCTTTCCTGTCATTCTCTGAAAGTGTCCATTTTTTATAAGAAGAGCTAGATATTGAATGAAATGTTATTAGTCTTCTATATGTCATCTATTTACTTTGAGATATGAAAATTTTCATTGCTTTCATAATTATAGGAACTATAAAGTACTAAAAAACACATTTAAGTTATTTAAATATAGCATCTCTCAGAGAACTAAGTGTATTGTTTGCAGAAATTTATAAGTGCGATGGTCTCCAGCCATACTTCCTTCAAATTCCTGCGTAAGAGATGTGGTAACATGCTCGAGGTTTAGAGGCTTACTGATATATAAATTACAAAGCAATCACTCTTCCAAATGGAATTTGAAGGAAGTAATGCACAATGATAGCAAGGGCTGAAAATGAAATTGTGGTAGTCTAGGGCAAAAGCGCCAACTTTCCTGTCCATTGTGCTATTTTATACTTCAGATACTGTTCCAATCATTAGTGTAATCTGGAGAAATTTTGGTTTTTGGACTGGGAATCATGTAAAAACCAATGCCATTTCTGGATGGAATGGAAAATGCAGAACCACAGTGAAACTACTCCAATTTAATATCTGTAGCATAGATTTATAGCAGTGAAATTACTTATTCCTTCTCTAGTTTCCTCCCTACTATTTGCTGGAAATTTGAGTTAGTCACACACACACACACACACACACACACACACACACACACACACACACACACACCCATCTACCCACCCACCCACAAACGGTCCTCACAGTTAAACTAAGATTTCAGATGATGGAAAATATTTAAGATGATAGGATATATTTGATTCTTACTTATTTCAGTGATATAATACATCTTAACTGGATTAAAATAATTGCCTATTTCAATAAAATAGTTCTGAGTCACTTGGATATCCATACAGGAACAAAATTTAAATCAACCCTGATCTCACCAGATTAAAAAAAATTAATTCCATGAATTGCAGCTCTAGATGTGAAAAGTAGACAATACAGCTTTTAGAGAAAAAGTAGAACTTCTTCCTGACCTGGAAGCAGGCAGAGACTTCAGAGATAACATAAAAAAGCACTAATGATAAAAGAAAAGTGATAAATGCTAATCATCAGGGAAACGCAAACCAAAACTACATTGAGATATCACCTAACACACAATAGAATGGTTGTAATCACCAAGACAAAAAATAACAAATGTTGGAGAGGATGTGGAGAAAAGGGAACCCTCATACACTGCTGGTGGCAATGCAAACTGGTGTAGCCTCTATGGGAAACAGTATGGAGATTTCTCAAAAAATTAAAAATAGAAATACTATATGACCCAGCTATCCCACTACTGGGTATTTATCCAAAGAACTTGAGATCAACAATTCAAAGAGACTTATGCACCCCAATGTTCATTGCAGCATTATTCACAATAGCCAAGAAGTGGAAGCAACGCAAGTGTCCATTGACTGATGATTGGATAAAGAAGATGTGGTGTGTATGTATATATATATAGATACACACACACACACACACACACACACACACACACACAATGGAATATTACTCAGCCATGAAAAAGACAAAATCGTCCCATTTGCAACAGCATGGATTGGCCTTGAGGGTATTATGTTAAGTGAAATAAGCCAGACAGAGAAAGACAAACAACATATGATTTCACTCATATGTGGAAGATAAACTAACACATGGACAAAGAGAACACATTAGTGGTAACCAGAGGGGAAGGGATTTGGGGGTGAGCATAAGGGGTAAAGGATCACATTTATATGCTGACTGACAAATGATAATGTAAAATTGAAATATCACAGTGTTATAAACTATTATGACCTCAATTAAAAAAAGTGGTAAATGTTTTATATTGAGGAACTTCTGTTCATCAGAAGACACCACTAAGAGAGTGGGAGAAGATTTTTTTTCACAATATATATATCCAACAATGGTTTTGCATCCAGAATATATAAAGAACTCCTAAAAATCAGCAAGAAAAAGACAGACAATCCTCTACACATCCACCAGAATGGTAAAAATGAAACAGATAGGAAATATCAAGTGTTGCAGGTGGAGCAAATGAAACTCTCATAAACTGCTGGTAGGAGTGTAAATTGGTACAGTTTGGAAAACTATTTGTTAGTATTTATCAACTGTGATACAGCAATTCTACTGAATATATACCAAATAAAAATGTACCAAATGGAAATGTATACATTTGTTCACCAAAACACAAGCATTGGAATGCTCATGGCAGCATTATCCGTAATAACTCCAAACTGGAAACCATGCAAATGCACAATATCAGAATGGATACATAGATTGCAGTATATCCACATGACAGAATGCTACAGAGCAATGAGAACACTCTACCACGACGCACAGCAACAATGGATGAATCTCACGGGCATAATTCTGAGTGAGGACAGCCAGACCCGAAATAGTGCACACTCGGTGACTGTATTTACGTGAAAGCAGAACAAGCCTCTACCGTTAGAATCAGGAACTTGGGAGTGGGCAGTGGTGGTGACCGCAAGGGGGCCTGAGGGTCTTCTGCAAAGCTGGCGGTGTTCTGTTTCTTGATGTGATTTCTGGTTAAACGGGTGTATTCAGTTTTTAAAATTCACCAAGCTGTACACTTATGCATGCACTTTTCTGTATGTATATTACTCTTTAGTAGAACAGTTAAAATGGCAATTACTTAGCATGCATCTTGGTGTGCCTATTCGGTTTGATCCTCTTTAAAACACGAACACATCATTGGCTTTGTGACACTGAATTTGCTGTGGATTACCGAGTATCATTGGCAGCCCTAGATATAAACCTTGAGTTTGTAGTGGATTCATATAGATTATTAGTAATCAGGGTACTTATCAAACACAGATTGTGTGGGCAGACATTCCATTACTTCCTTAATTCATATTTCAAGGTTCCCACTAGAGGATCTCTCTTTCCTGAAGCTGACCTATTGTCTTGAGTCAGTCAAGCCCATTGTCCTTTGCTCTGCACTTCCATGGTGCTTTGATTGTACCTCTGTTATAGCATTTACTCCATTACTGATGAAGTTTTACTTAGTGGTTTATGTATCTAGCTTATCCACTAGACTGTTAGCCTGTTGAGGGCAAGCACTTTTTCTGTGTCACAGAGCAGAGTGGCTGATACAGACCAGATATGAAATAAACGTTAGTTAGATTATCTTTAGTACTCCAGATTTGTAGCCTTTCTAAGCCAGGCATTGTTAAAAATCCAACCTAAGTGTAATCCTCAGATATGCTGCACTCTGTTTTTTGTAAGATTCGTAATAAAACTTCAGCAAAATATATATCATATAAGCAAATAAGGCACTACAGATTCTGTGCTAGAGGGAAGGACAGAAGGAGAGTTTGCTTTGCTTGTGCTGGTTGCATTCCTGATGCTCCACTGAAGAAAAGCACAGACGAGTGCTATGAGTCAAGAAATAGTTTGCATAAAGGACCCCTGCGAAAATTGACGTTGGCTTTAGACATAAAGGTTGTGCATTTTACTGACACAATCATGTCAACACTTTATGACTTGTTTACAAATGTCAGAATCCATTAAAGCAGGCAAGGCAGTAGATTGACAAATATGTAGAAACAGAGCTCAGAACACAAATTCATTTTCTCCCTCACAGAAAATGCTTCTCCACCATTTTTTAGTTCCTTATCTTGCATGAAAGATCATGCTTTTATATGGCAAAAGTCTAAAGTTTTAACAAGCTTTAGAATGGATAAGAGATGAATCGTGAATTAAAGATAAGGAATTGGCCTGGGAAAAAGGTTGCAGCAGGATGCACTTAAACTGAGCACTTTGTTGACGTTTTTCACTTGTTCAAATGATATTAAGAAATATTTATATAAATATCTATTAATCTCTCCATCCATCCATCCATCCATCTATCCAGCTTTATTCCTAAATAATGACCTTGTTAAAAAGAAAGTCCATTTAATTAATTTGGATAAAAAGAACCAAAAGACGCATTTTGATCATCTTCAACTGACAATTCTTACTTCTCTCCTCCCTCTTTGGCATTATCTCTCCCTACAGAATTCTTTAATGATAAATTATTGTTAGATGCAAGGGATTAAACTGTAACATCTAAAGGAAAATAACTTTCACACACTTTGATTCATTTTACAGCAGAAACGTAATTTAAACTAAATTTGAAAATTCTTCTTCAATGACTACTAAGGATTAACTAACCAAATAAACGCTTTGCTGTTTCCCAAATGTGCAATAATGTAAGCCTGCCTTTTAAATTGTTCTCCAATATGACTAGACTGCAAAAGTTTGATGTGGCTTTCAGAATTCAAATTGAAATTACCTTTGATTTTCAAGGCTTTCCATTTTGTAGCCATAGCATGTGTTCTGTAGTAGAGGGTCCCAGGAATTTCCACAACGGTGTAATCTTAGGCTCCTTATTTAAACTCAAGGAGTCTCACTTTCAAATGTTAAAAACAATCTTCCTCCTACAGAAATGTCTTGAGGCCAAATGCCTCAGTAAATGTTAACTATTATAATTATGAACTCCGAAGTAACCACTTTTGGGAGCCAATGTACAATAGACCATGAGAAGAAAAAACACAATTTTGGCAATTCAAGTTGAATTTAAGAAGTTCCTAAAGTGAATCACGTAGGACTGGTCACTAAATCAACTCAATCATATATAAACATCTGCTATACCTTCTTTATACACGGTACCACTCTTCTCAGTTCTTAACAGGCTTATATCGTCCTATATTGGCCAATTTCTCATCAAGAATCCTATTAAAACCGAAGCAATCACACAGAATTAACTTTGTGAAAATAGAACATTTTCTGCATTTAAAGATAGAAAATGGAGAATTGCTAAATATGAGTAAATCCAAACTTTTACTATCAGACATAAAATATACATGAGAATCAATTTTATTTTCTCATTCGAAATTTCTATTTATTATTCATTGATAGCTCCCTTTTTGCTGTTGAAGATACCTGTTTATTTTTAAATGTATCAGCACTAAGTTTCCATTTTAGCTGAAACATGTATCTATTAATGTCTGGTATGGAATTTCATAGTGGTGCAAATAATTAACGGGAACAACAGAAAGTTTTAAATGGTAAGATGTAAGTCAAAATGATTTTCTGTGAGGAGTGGAGCAGAGAGAGGGAAACACTTAACTATGATAACTTCCTTCTGTCTTCGTCTTTTTCATCACATGCGTATTTGCCAGGTTGTCCTTAATCTCATTTATGTACCATCTAAGTGTAAGCAAAGACTAGAGCACCCCTCCTCTTGCCCTCTTAAGGATTCCAGCAATTCTCTGCCTTGTCTTCTTCTGCATCACCAAATTTTCTTTCTTCTAATGCGTTCTCATCAGCATTAAAACCCTCTCTTGAATCCACTTCCCCTCCAAGTATTTCAATTCATCCACTTGTCCCCTTTTACTGTAAAACTCCTTGAGAGTCTTCTACACTCAACTGTCTTCAACTCCACTCCTTCTGTTCTCTTTTGAACCCACTCCAATTAGTCTTTAACTTCTACTGCTCCCCAAACCGCTCATCTGGAGGTCAGTACTGACTGTCATGTTACCAGATCCAATGGTTAGTTCTCATGTCTTCATCTTCTTGACCTATCAGCATCATTTGAAAAGTTAATCACTTTCAATCATCCTTGAAAAACTTTTTCCCTTGGGTTCCAGGGCACTACACTCTCCTAGTTTTCTTATTATCCTATTTGCCATGCCTTTTCCATCTATTTGTGGGTCCTACTATCTCCCAGACTTGGAGTGCCCAAGGGCCCAAACACCTTTGACATCTTCTCTAACTAAACTCCCTCTTGGGTGAGCTCATCCCATATCATGGCCTTAATACCATCTACATGCTAATAACTCCTAAATTTATATCTGTAGTCCAAACGTCTCCCCTCAATTCTACCCAAGTGCACATACACTTGGATGTCTAATAGCCATTTAAAACTTAACTACTGAGCCAATAATGAACTCTTGATCCCCCTCTCAAAACCTGCTTTTCCTTCAGTCTTGTCCTTCTTGGTTCCCACAACTCCATTTTTTCAAAATATCTTCGAATCATCCTTGCCTCCTCTCCTTCTCTTATGATGTTTCTTAAAAAGGAAACTGGGGGAAAAAGGAGACCTGAGGCTTGCTCTCACTTCGAGAACTTCTGCACTTACATTTCAGCAGAAATTTTGTCTGTTTTAGTCATTGTCGTGTCCCCAGAGCCTAAGAGTATTTGGCACAAAATAGATGCCCAATAAATACTTGTTGAATGACAGAGTCTCTTTAACCTCTGCTTTTCTCACTAGAATATAAGTTCCTTTGGGGGGAGGGGCAGGGATCATGTCATATTCATCTTTCTGTCTTCAGAGTTTAATATAGTACCTGGCAAAGAGTAGGTGGTTATTAATATTTGTTGAAGTGAACTGTTGAAGAAAAACACACTCTATGATTCTCTGAGTATTGCATTCCAAGATGGACACAAGGATGGTGGAGGACTGTAGACACGACATAGAAGAGAGACGGAGAAATTCCGTTAAAGAACAAATACACAGATATTAAAATTTACATTATATAAAAATGTAGGTAGAATTTGGGAAACAAACTGATGCTAGGGTGATTCTGGACTTTACTATCAAGTGAGTAGAAGTGAGGAAATTCATCATCATCACCTATTTGAAGCAGTCAACATAGCTACCTCTTCAGGAGAGCCGCTAACATTTGCGGAATATTTATTACGAGCTAGACTTTTTGACGCAATTTCCAGTGGCGGCTCACTGGTGTTTTCTTGGCTCCTCAACCCTCTAGCTCCAGCCTGAATAGCGGGGTTTCTCTACATGGTGACATTTTCTCGTATAAGAAGTACAATCATACGAGTTATAATATTTTTTTTCTTCTGTTTGCCTTCCCTCCTCCTCCTTCTCCTTAATGGAAAAGTACTCATAAAAATAGAAAAATAGAATAGTTGCTTTGGGAGTTTAGTTTGCTATACAGAATCCAGGGTAATTATTTTAAGCAGGTCCGTACAACAGAGGCAGTTTTAAATGGCAAAACCAGCTTTCTGTAATAAAATTCTTATGAAAAGGAAAGTAATGATAAGCATGAAATTTAGACTAGTGGTTACCTCTGGGAGGTGGGAGAGACTTTCAAACGTATTGGAGATGCTTAATTTCTTAAGCTGGATGGTGAGTACAAGGGTGTCCATTTTATTACTTTTTATATATTTCTATTAAATGTTAAAAAATAGAAAATGCCTCTCTGGACCAAGACTTTCCCACACAATTATTTAACGGCCTTTAATGTACATTAGAATTAAACTCATCAAAGTCACTTCAACAGCATACACATTTTCCATGATAAAATAACTGTATGCATTTCAGCTCTCCCTGCGGAGAGTTTTTATGTAAGAGCCATTCAACAACAGAGGCTAAAATAGCCTTTTCCTGTGAAGGTTGTATACAGGTTCATTTTGTTTGTTTGTTTGTAAGTCATTTGTTTTAAACTCTAAATATTCTTCTCTTAGCACCAACATGATTGGGATTCCAGCTAAGAAAGAAAAAGCCTATTGAACTCAAAGAACTCTCGTGATGATACTTAAGCCCTAACCACTAAATGCAAGTATAATTAAGTAAAAATGTATTCAGATACAAATTAAGAATGCAATTAGCATGAAGGCAAAAGAAGATGAGACACTTGGCCCCTGCTCCCCTATAAGCTCTAGGCTTCAGCTGGGCAGGAGAGAAGCATTTGGCTTGGTATTGATATGTTATGAGAATCTGGAGCAGTGGCTGTCCAATAGAAATATGATGTAGCCACTTTTGTAATTTTAAAATTTCTAGTAGCCACTTTAAAAAAACGTAAAAAGAAATGTGAAATTAATTTTAATAATATAGTTTATTTAACCCCAAATATCCAAAATATCATGATTTCAACAGGTAATCAATATAAGATTATTAATGAGAGAGCTTACATTCTTTATCTCAGAATGAGTCTTTGAAATCTGGTGTGTATTTTATACTTCCAAGAGCGGATCCAGGTTTTGTGAAACTTAACGTAATGCAATTTTGGATGATGCCCTCTTTAAGAAAAGACAACAACATTACTAAAGAAATAAGGCATGAAAGTGAGTATCGATTTAGAATGAAAAAAGACATCACAAGGAATGACTGGACATTTGAAGATTCAGGCACTTTTCTTTTGATCTCTTCTTTGCAATTTACCAGACACACTTACATAGAAGTGTTTCCCGATTCCAATCTGGCTTCTCCTCACCTTGAACACCACCACTCCTGCACTCACAGGAGCCCATCTAAGTCAGGGTCTCTGAACTGTAAGTTTCATTAGTGTTATGGGCTGAATTGTGTCTCCCCAAATTCATATGTTGAAGTCCCAACTCCTAGTACCTTAGAATGTAACTGTATTTGGAGATAAGGTCTTTAAAGAGATAACTGAGTTAAAATGAGATCATTAGGATGGCCCCGAATCCAATACAACTGGTGTCCTTAATAAGGAGTGGAAGAGAGGGGCCAACCCCGTGGTGTAGTGGTTAAGTTCAGCACACTTGGCTTCAGCGGCCTGGGTTCTCGGATTTGGATCCTGGGCATGGACCTACACCACACTTCAGCCATGGTGAGGCAGCGACCCACATACAAAGTGGAAGAAGATTGGCACACATGTTAACTTAGGGCTTATCTTCCTGAAGCACAACAACAACAACAAAAAAGAGGAAGATTGGCAACAGATGTTAGCTCAGGGTGAAGCTTCCTCGTAAAAAAAAAAAAAAGAAGAAGTGGAAGAGACACTAGGAGCCCAAGTGCATAGAGTTAAGACCATGTGAGGACAAAGCATTGAGAAGGTGGCTGCAAGCCAAGGAGAGAGATCTCAGGAGAAATCAACCCTCCTGGCACCTTGATCTTGGACTTCCAGCCTCCAGAACTGTAAGAAAATAAATTTCTGTCATTCAAGCCACCCTGCCTGTGGTATTTTGTCATGGCAGCCAGAGCGAACTCATACAATTAGCTTCTTGATATAACTTCCTCTGCTTATGGACTTTGTTCTTTCCTGCCTCATCCCCTTGCTCCATAGCTCCCTCCTGCTCTCTGCCTGTTCCAATCCAATCCTACTCGAGCCTTCTTTCCTTCAAGTCTTGTGGAAAGACTTCTCAGGCTCAAAGCATGCAGGTTCAAAGCATGCTAACACTTACTGACTGGCATTTATTTGGCAAATGAATATGAGTTTCCTTGTGACTGCTCTTATATTATTATCATGTAGTATTACTTTGACCTTTCAACAGATCATAGCTCTTCTCCCTCTCTAGGTGAGTCCTTTGAACACTATCAGGGACAATATCTTCTATCAACTTTGAACATTAGAAACATTTCTTGAATGATCTTGTTTGAATTGGGAGAGAGGAGGCCCTTTTAGAGCTGTGGATGGTTTTAAAAAAAAGACTTTTTAAAAAAATGTTATTTCCAAAGTTAAAAGATAATGGAATCCACCCTACTTACTGATAGATTAGTGCTATATCTGCACTAAACAGATAGAAACAGCATAATAGCACTTAACAGCAGAAGTCCCCTCCCTGTCCCACTGCTTCCTAATAATGTAGTGGATCAGAGGCATTTATCTTTGTTTCTCCTGTAGCAACCCAATCCTGGATGTTGTCTTCTGTTTTTCTACTGCCTACACCAGCAACGGAAGTTCACAAGAATATCTTCCAAAAAGCCTTGGCCAGAACCAAAGGAAGTGAGTCCATTCAAGGGTGAAAGGATGATTCAACCTCTTTGAGTGCCTAATTCTTGGTATCCCTTCTTAAATTTGCTGAAAAGAATGCCAACAAGTTGTAATTACCACGGTGCTCCCTGGGAGGTGGAAATCTGCCAGCACTCATTGGATTGCAACCAACAATCCATTTTAAATAAGTCATCGAAGGAAATGAGCATCTATTTTGGTCATTTATGAAGGGAATATCTGCGGCCCCTAAAAAGTCCACAGGCAGGCTTGATACAGAGTTTCATAAAACTGTGCTTCTTATCGGCATTTTTTGTGCAGGCTTAAATGTGCACTAAATATAATATAGTAATTCATTAGAGAGTTGATGTCAGAGAGTGCCCAACACTTGGTTTCAGAATAAGAATAAACTTCTCAGCTCACAAAAATCTGCATTATCCATCCACAGAGAAAGGCACACTTACTCTCCCAGTAAGAAAACATATCTGTGTTCAAAATATTTATCAAATGCCATATTTTTCCAGTGAACCAAGGTCTCCTGGGGGGGACGTTCATCACCATCTCAGGAAAGCGACAAGACTGCTTTTGCAATCACAACGGCTTCCATAGCTCTCGTGCCAATAGCCGTGTGGAATGATTCATCAGCTTCGGAAACTTCCTTGGGAGCTGAGTGGGCAGCCGTGAATCATCTAGCCCTTTGCACATATCATTACTGATTTCCTTGGAATATTATGTGACAATAATACCTTGCATTTTTGTAAGGAATGCTTTTCTTGATGGCATCAGACAGCCCTGGAGTAAAGGCAAGCGCTGGTGAACTGTGCACCCCGGAACTGGATATGTTCCAAAAATGTTTGCAAGTGCTCTTTTGAGTCTGAGTCAACACACCTGATTTGGAAGGCTGTCACAGGCAGAGGCCGGCAGTGCTGGCAAAAACACAAGGACCTCATTTTGAGGATTAAAAAAAACAACAAACTTTAACCCCTTCATAGTCAACTTGAAGGAGCATTGGGATCTTGAATTATCTTGTTTTTATGGATAAGAATGTAAACCTAGGAAAATCAATTATCCTCTAAAAAAAATGCTACCCACACACTGAGAAAAATACTGAGCATGGTTTTTCCCTTTGATATGGCTATTTCTCATTTTTTGGCCAAAGCTGATAATATAATATTCCAGCATTAGGAAGGGATAGAGGGAACCTTGAAGTCTTTGGGTTCTCAGGCCAAACTTATCACCAATTTGCTATGTAGTTTCAGAGTTTAATGGGCACCCTGGGATACCCATTGAAGTTCACTAACTTGAAGTTGACTAACATTTTGTCAGCAATTGGAGACGGCAGTCATTCTCTTGCAAGATCAAAAGCAGATGAGTCATCTCATCAGACATGTTCTTACAAGTAGCAACAGCTGCAGTGGGATTTTTGAGCCTTCATATATAAATAAATAGCTCCTATCAATGGTGAACGATCAAGCTGAAGTGACTGTGAGTGCAGCTTGCTGTTACTAGAACCACATTCCATGAAGAACAGTTGATGGAAATGAGGATACTTAATTTGTAGAAAATAAGATTCAGAGAATATCTGGTAGTTTCTGTGTAATTGAAGGAACTCTGTGAAGGAGAATTAAACTTGTTTTTGCTTGCGTGACCTCAAAGGATAGAATACGACCAAGAGTAGCAACATGGAAACAGATTTCAGACCAACTCAGGAAATTATTTTCTAACACAGCTCTTTAGAGATGATGTCACAGTACCAAATAACACGCCCTTCCCTGGAGGCATCCAAATGGGTGCTTGATGGCCATGTGGCAGAAACACTGTGATTTAACTATAGCAGCATTCCCTTCTCCTGGATTTCAAGGATCATTAAAAAATGTAAGCAAAGGGATCATTGTAGAAATATAGACTGCAGCTTTTTAATTTTGCCAGTTATGGATATTTGAATTGCCATTTATTACTATCATCATTTAACAAACTAAAGGATATCGTAAGCCAAGAAAAATAGAAAGGAAATAATGTAAGAATGAAGGACATTTCTTGAATAGTAAATAAATTCAGCTCTATGAAAGATATACCATTTATGTAAATTAAAATACACAACAATCAATACTATATATTCTACATTGATACACACACACACACACACACACACAAATGTGGATGGAAAGAAGAACTATCAACTTATGAGAGTGGTTACCTCTGGATAGGGAGAGAAGAATGGGACTAGAGTGGTATTTAAAAAGGACTTCAACTTTATCCAGAATATTTTATTTCCTTATGTAAAAAATGATAACACAAATATGATAAAATGTCCGCATTTGTCAATTCCGGATTCAGGAAGCAAGGATGTTTGTTATATTATTCTTTTATATTTTTCTGTATTAAAATAATTGCTCTCTTCTCTCAAACAAAGCAAACACCAAGCTTTACTACATTGTCCTTATTGTTCTCATTTCAACAGGCACCAATGTGAACTACTTGTCAATTACTGCTGATTCACAGGCCATTATTTGGGAGATAGGAGACTATTCATTCATCAACTGTATCTTATAGGTCTACTATGGGCCGTGCACCGTGTTTGTGCTTCCTCCAGTCCTGTGATTCTGTGGTTCTATGATTCTTAATTTTCAGCAGATACTCCTTTTACAGTTTCTTTCAGATCTCATATTTCCCCTGAAATCAGAAAAAAACTTTTCCAGGGATCTTGGATGCAATTATATCAACATAGTTTGCTAATAGTAGCTATCCTAAGCTGATCAGATTCCCTAATTGGTAGCTATTTAAGCCCTTCATTTATTTTAAAAAGAGGGAGTGGGATTGAAGAAAAAAGGATTTCAAGAAAAAAAAAGATCTGGAATCTAATGTCAATCTTAGAAGAAACTCGCAATCAGTTATGAGCTAATAATTGATTTTTAAAATACTGTTGCCAAGGGGACAAAGCAGAAATCATTCACCCTCCAAATTAACACCAGTAATTCTTGCTTTCATAACCCTGCCATTTGTCTTGAGTTGTTACTGTTTACAAAGGCAAAGTAGAGATATTGTACTGGTTTTAGATATTACTTCTCCCAATTTACCAAAAACTCACATAAAGTTGCAAGTCCTTGGCATGGCATTTAGATCACGAAGTTCAACCAACATTTACACCGAATAGTGATTTACAGCTTATAATGGACTTTTGCATAAAAACTCATCTTTAGCCACTGATCTCCAAACATGCCTTTTTTTATGCCTCTGAATACAGTGACTAGCAAATTTCTTATTCCTTAGAAGACCATCAAAACATTGTTTCTTTTGGGGAGCTTTTCTTGCTTATCAGCTAGCCCAGACTTATCACTAGCTTCTCTGTGTTCTATGTTTTGCATATACTTTTATTAAATAGTTCTAATTTTATATTAAAAATTATTATTTTATATTAAAATTATTTTTACATATGTCTTCCACAAAAGACAGTGAGGGGAGGATGTTATTTCTACATATTTATGGATGATAACATAGAGGTTAGGGAAATAAGTAAAACCACAGAGCTGTGTCAGTTTTAGAGCCAGAGTCTGAAACTAGATTTACTGTCTCCAACTCATGCCCTTTCTATTCTGCAGCACCACTTTTACTGGCATGCTATGATGCTCAATTTCACTAAATATTACAAGTATCACTATTGTCTTTGTTTCTTAAAATTATGGTAATGAAAAACTTTAAGAAAATAACAGTGATTCGAACAGGCTGTATTTATTGAGTGTTTTCAATATGCCAGGCAATGTTCTAAGAGATGTAGATGTAGTAATTCATTTACTCTTCATAACAATCCTGCAGATAAGTACTATTATTATCTTTACTTTACAGGTAAGGAAATTAAGGTGATGAATGGTTAGATAACTTGCTTGAAGTCACCTAGCTAAAGAGTGGCAGGACTGAGATTCGTACCCAATTGGTCTGGCTTTGGAACCCATATTCTTAATGAAACTAGACTTAAACACTGATGTTTTCTCTCCTCAATGGAACTTTGGACTTGAACACTGTCTATAAGATTGTTTCAGTTTTGATACTCTGCATATTAGAGAACCAACGTTTGACTCTGGTTCTCCATTTATAGCCTCAACTGTAATTATGTAGCCCAAAAGAGAGACGGAGTTGATTCAGTTGATTGAATACATTGGGTTTCATGTGAACAGTTATTATGAAACAAGCAGGGTTTTTATTTTTGGATTGTTTTTCCCCTCCTACCCTTCAAATAATAAAGCAAACTGACAATTGAGGGGGAAAAAAAACACCAAACAACCTGTTTTTGATTTGTTTGGGATTACATTCAAGGTTGTAGGAATCATTCAGAGTTGAATTTCAGAGTGTTCAAAGCAGCCATTCTCTTTGGAAATAATTTTGAGATGAAAAAATAAAATCGTAAAATATATTATGTCAAGCTGACATGTTAAAGGCTTTTCACATGTAGAATAAAAAATGAAATAAAAATATTCATTACAGTTTATATTTTAAAGATCACCTGAGCATAAAACCCAAATAAAAACAAAATAAAAGCATGAATATGAACAAATATTTCATAAATATTTTATGCCCTGTGATAATAATCAATCAAGAACTTACTTTATTAAGAAAGTAAACTTAAGAAGGCAATATTTAACAACTACAAGAACCCTAAAATATAGCCGAGAATGTGTCCAAGAAGAAAAACTTCTGGTTTCTAATATTTTATAATAAAATTCAGTCACTATTACAGTTATTTAAATACTATTGTAGTTTAGTAATTAAGAAGAAAAGATAATTTATGCCACTGAGATTTTTGGTGTCTCCAAAATCTCCAGAATAGATTCTGGACATTTTTTTCCTATACTTTTACAATACTGAACTCCTCATCTCTGATAATTTCCTTTAAATATAACTTGGATGCTGTATATAAAGTACTTATTCCTGGACTCTCATTATTCTCCAGACTTCCTTAAATTACCTTCTTTGTTTTAGCCCTACATATTTCCTAACCTGCCTGTCTCCTTCGCTTCCTGGGCTTCTCCATCTTTTCACTCCTTATTCATTCATTCATTCACTCATTCATTCAATATTTATTTCACTTCCCACATCATGACTTTACTCTCATCAAAATTGAAGCGTCCCCCTTTTAACAAATTACATTGCCTCTCTTTTTTGAGGAGAGCCTGAGATTTTCGTTTTAGGGTCAGTCTTTCATGAAAAATGAATCACAGGAAAGAGAGATTCACTCGTATGCCTCTTCTGAACACTCAGTTCACACGCTTCACCCCTTCCTTAAACCCAAGATAGTGTTGACTTCATAGTATTTAAGTTGTGTTCATGTACATACTGTCCAATTACTATTTTCTGTGTTTTCCATTTTAGGTTGTAAGATATCAGAGGGAACTCAGCGTCAAGTGTCAATAATCACCATGCTTACTTCATTTTAAATTTTTATTTGGATGATTTTTTTTTTTTTCAAAAAATACCTGGGCTCTAGTCAATCAAGATAAAGACTAGGGAATTTCACTAGAAGATTAGAAACTGGGAAGAGAAATAAGATGTGACAAGAAGTCTCTAGATTCCTTCTACTGGTTTTGAAATTATGTTGGGGATGAGTATTTCTAACTTTGGACAATTCCCAAAAGTAAAATGAAGATTAAATTTCCTATGAAAAGGAAGTTGAACAAACCTAGTGATTGTGTATGTTCCTGTCTAAAAGATGAGTCGGCTGTATGTATTTGAACAAAATGGCTTGATAGAGTGGACTGGGGTCCCATCCTCTCTTCTTGACAGTTTTACTCTAAGAATATCTTTCCCTTCCTTCTGTACTTAGTTGTAAACACAGGCTCCAACTTTTTAAGGCAAGTCTTCCTCAGGGTTATGGACAGAAGAGGAAATTCCTTTTAAAATAGCTTTGTGATAGGACGTTTGTCCCTTACATGAAATAATCCTTTTGGGAAACAAAACAGAATGGATGGGAAATAACATGATAAGAAAACAGCTCTGTAGTTTTGCGTTAATTTTAAATCCAATCTCTTCACCAGGGGAGCTGTTAATGGTTTGTGCTTACTCATTTCCCAGGCTCTGCTGTTACCCTGGAGGGAGACGCCATTACAAGTCTCACACAGACTCAGCATTAGTAACTTCTTTGGTCTTTGATGTGTTTTGGGTCAACAGAATCATTGTAGCATGCCTGAGAGTGGCTTTGATGAGAGTCTTGAGGTTTGGAGGGGCAAAAATACTCAGGGGAAAAGACTTCTGTTAAAGAAAATATTGCTGTCAAGCCAGAGATATTTCTGAAGTCTTCATTTGGCCTAGTGAACTGCAAGGATTAGGACAAATGGACCCATGGACTATTGAGCTCTGCTGGGTGTGCTAACATATAGAGTCTCTGTGGGCTGGGGGGCTGGAAATCAGAGGGCCTGTGGGCAGTGCTAACCTCTGACAGGAGTAAATGTCTTTACAAATCTCACTTGCTTTCATTGATTTGAAGGTCAAGGTAATGAGAACCCCTAGCATAGGTTAAGGTTAAATACACTATTTCCCTCAGACTTTAAAGAGAGCTATAGTCTCCTGTTGATAAGTATTGACATGGGTAAAGCTCAAATTCTAGATTTTTAAAAAACTTTCTACCTAGAAATAAATAAATTACATAGATGTAGACAGTTTTAGGGTAATTTCAACTCTTTTACCCATTCCTATATATAGATATATATACTCACAGATTTTAGAAGCATGAAATATTTTATTAAGCTAAAGTCATGGCTATTTCATTTCATTATGAGTAGGAGACTTTACAAATGAAATAAATCACTGGCAAATAAAATGCTGTACTTTAATGATCTGAAAACATAACATCTTTTTAAATGGTCACTAGATATTTGCCGATTTCACCAATTACCTGTCACACACTCTGGCTGGAAATTGTGAACCATTCCATTCATTTATTAACTTAGCCAGGGAACTGTTTTTAAAATTTTATGAGAATGCTTGTGGTCAAATTCCTTCATTCCCTTTACTTATGACTAAGTGGAGAGAATGCTTTTCCACCGGTTCGTGGTACAAGCACCTGTCTTGTATTTTGCACTGTAACTATAACTGTGACACTAATTGGCTTGCTTCTTAGCACCTTCTTGACCATACTGCTTGAATTTGGCCAGTCTTGCAATGGAGCCTTTTGTGATCACATGTTAAAATGAAACTGTTATAGGCCAGATGGCATGATTGGGTGGTCACACTAGGCAAAAAAACTGCACTATAAGTTTTAATTTTCTATAGGAAAATAGAGTTCATTTCAGTCTGCAATGCAGTCCAATATACATCATTTGCCACCTCTAAGAAGAGCTATTACTCACTCTAAGGCTAGTACTCACTCTAGGGCCCCGAAAGTGGGGTCTTGCACCCCAGTGAGTATGCAAGATTATCCTTTGGGGTCTGGGAAGAAAATAGGATTTACTTCTATTTATATTTTATTTATTTTTTGATGAAAGTAGAATGATATTAGTCTTTGCTCATATTTAGCATGTAGATTGATGTCGATTCCCATCTTCATTCCACGTCACTTACTCAGTCTATTGAGGGAAGATTGTGAATTTCATGGCTTGGAATGGGTTGTCTGAGTCTCAATAATTCATTTGCTTTCAGCATATACATATATTGTTTCAATTTACCTATGGATGAACATAAGTAAACTTAAGAGATCTGAAAGATCTCATTTGAAAAGAAATTTGACTAAAAATAATGCTAATAAGTTGATAGACAGTGAAGAGCAAGAAAAAGTTATTTCTTCTACTCCTAATATGAACTCTTATTTTGACAATCTAATCAGATTTGGCAAAATATCTGCCTCCATCCCCATCTGCCATGAAATTATTAAGAAGACTATGAAAATATTGATATGCATTCACTATTTTTCAAAGTGAACCTTGATCTAGGGGAAAATTGTGCCTTGAGGTATTAGATAAGTATAGAACGAAGTTTTCATGATTAGCAAGAAAATGTGAACTTATGCATCTAAAATGTACTCTCTTGATTTCTTCCATGATGTTAAGTTATGTGATCCTCAATCTAATGTTTAACCATAAATGTTTAGAAGCCACAGCTGAAAAATTTCACTTAGTAGCCAATGACCTAAAGACACATTAAAGAAACATTTGTTCTTCTTGCCCTCATTAAAATGGCTAAAAGAATCTTTGAAAAACAGTAAGATGTCAAGCTTGAATACATTCCTTTGATGGTCAATTCTGATAGAAAAATGCACAGTAAACATTGTTAAAAATTTGAAGAAACAAGTTTTATAACAAATTATGTAGTGTAAGAGGTTCGGTATATAGAGTTAAATGAAAGTACAGATGTTTCTAATGGGTCTCAGCTTAGTATTTGCTAAATTTTGTTTCAATGACGGAATATGAATGATTACTTTCCCACTTATGTTATGAGCCACTAAAGGAAAGAAAAACCAATGAGGTGATATTCTTAAAAATAAATGACTCCTTTAATAAAAATAATATTTTGCAGAAAAACTATTAATTTAACCACAGAAATAATTCTAGGCTAAGTTTCAGAGACAACATTGCAAAATTAATAGATGAGCTATTTTAGCAAAGAAATTAAAGCCAAAAGTGCACCAAATGTTACAGGATGACATTGATATTCCACTATTTTAATTTAAAAAACAAATCAAGTGTACTGAATTCTTTACATTGTTGACATGAGGTAGGGAATGACCTAAAAACCATTTGTTACCATACAGAGGTTTACTGGTTATCTCACAGCACAGATTTTGAACCTGAAGATGTTACTCATTTTTCTTTAACAAAAAGCAAACATTTTAAATTTGCTGACATTTCTGTGATGACGAGTAGCTGCCACTATTATGTTAACTGAGTAGACATTGTTAAAAAGCCTATACAAATTGTTTCTCCAAGATAAAGGTGACATTTAAACAATGAGTGAGGAAGTAACTGCTTTATAAAATAAACAACTTGTGTATGTATATGGCATTCTGAAAATATTTTGGAAATGTATGCATTGCTATGTGACTTTATTATTGAAAATGATGTGTGTGTATCACCTTTTAAAACTCCCGTAAGCAACCTTAAAAAAACTGAATACAGTTTTCTAACCAGCTAATTTTTTTTCTAAATGAAGAGCTGTAGTAATTTCAAACATATGTGTTAAAAATATAAAAATGCAATTTTTTATTTGTTTTCAAGACATCAAAGCAGAGATATTTGTTAGTAAAACGTCACCAAAATCTTTTGCATAATTGTTAGATTATATGGAAAAATTTGAAATATGGAAACTTTACTAAATCATGATTTAGTAAAAAAATTGCATTTGGTCCATTTGGAGTTACATATCTTTTTCTACCCTAATGGCCTTTAAAATCAGGTATTGAAATAAACTGAAGTCTGAATCAGAGTGCCACCTCTTGTCAAATCAAGATTTAAAAAACAATTTGAAGTGTATTTTGTCACATTATTTTCCCCTAAAAATTATTAATGATAACATTTATAGAGAAAGCAAAATGGTGTCTTTTGGTACTACTAAAAAGTAAAATAAACTCAACCTTAAAAATAGACATTTTTTGTGTTTGCTTAACATAATATAATAGTACAGTATTACAGACAATGATTTAGACTAGTGGTTCTCAACCGGGGCAATTTTGCCCCTCAGGGGACATTTGACAGTGTCTAGAGACGTTTTCTGGCTGTTGCAACTGGGGGAGGTACTACTGACATCTAGTTGGTAGAGGCCAGGGATGTTGCTAAACATCCTACAATGCACAGGACAGCCCCCCAGGCCAAAGAATTATCTGGCCCAAATTGTCAATAGTGCAGAGATTGAGAAACCCTGCTTTAGAGAGATATAAATATACATAGAGAGATACATAAAATATAGAGTGTACTCAAAACTATTTTACTTGTGTGTACTCAATTTAAAAAGTTTCAAGATCACTGTTAGCTATGACTTCTGAGAAGTTGAATTATCAGTTGAGATGCTGTGGTTCAAAATGCAAAATATTTGGTATTTGTATTTTTATTCAAAATTCACCTCATTCTTACCCATGTGAATTATGCATCATGGATTGACAAGTAAGCAAGGCCACATTGGTACAACATCTTTGGAGCTGTTTGTAGTTGTTTTGCTAAAGTACCAAAACGTTGAAAACAAAGTTAGATTTTCATGAGGTTTGCATACATTTGCATACAGAATTCAAGAAATGTAATCTCAAAGTACGGGAACTGAAGTGAATTTCATAAAATGTATTCATATCTTATCACCTATGAGCTTCTAGGTAGAGAAGGACTGAATTTAGAAACACAGCCGAAGATTTTTTTTTATCAGGCTCCTTTTCTCTATTTTGGTCAGTCTTCGAAAGAACATTGTGAAGATAAACCCAATTTTTAGTAGTTATCAATCACTTTTTTTTCCAGTAAAAGAGTATTAAATCTTACAAATAAGTTGCAGATTCACAATTTCAGTTTTAAGGCTAGTACAATGAGTTTTCCTGTCTTGGGTGCAGGGTTTGGGGATTAAATGCTCAGAGTACAATAATCACTCTCCAACTTTAACTTCCTCTTATCCGATATTCTACCAAACTTCTGCTTCCTTTCTGCAATGCCCAGAGTTTCAGATCAATCTTGAGTCATGATTTTGAAATAGAGGTTTAGGGACTGAGGTACAAAATTAAAAAGGCAATGGACATTTGAATATAGGACCAGACACACACACACACACACACACACACACACACACACATCCCTTTTAGTATGCCTAATAAATGCAAAGAAGCAAGATAGTTTTATAAGTAGTTCCTTAAAACCTGGGGGAGTTTATGATGGGGTTAAAAACCTGGGGGAGTTTATGATGGGGTGAAGGAGATTATAAAAACCTTCTATCAAAAAAGAAAAATTAATTGCCCAGTATTCACTTGTAGCTTAAGTTGTGAAAATGTCACTTATATTATTTGTATTAATTATATTCCATATATTATTTTATTTTAATCGATGTTAAAGAATATGAAGAATGTTAACGAGCATGAAAATAAAAAGAAAGTTAAGGGTCACTGATGGCTTTGATTTTACTAACTATTTTCCCTAAAGCCTACAAATTCTAGAGAAACCAATACTCCCTTGAAAAAAAATTTGGGGGTGGTAGTAGTGGGGGGAACTGCCTGTTTCAGAAGTCTCTATAGTTTAGTAGACATGTTTGATATATATTGATATACATCTGTGCATATCATTCTATCTTTCTAGAAATATACGTAGATATAGCTATAAAGATTATCTCAAGATTTTTGAGAGTCTATGCAGTCTTAATTTCCACAATTGTATATAATTTTCCCCATAAAAAGTATAGTTCTTCAGGAGAGTTACTGGATATGAAACTATAAGTAGAGAACAATAAAGTTATAATGAGATATCAACGTTGGGTAGTTGGTTAAACTCAGAAGCTAGATGACTTTTGCCCATCAGCCTCTCTGACAACAAATTAAAGGTTATTTGAGATTACAGAATATGGCATTGCTTATAGAAATACCATAGAAGAAAACAGAAAACCCCCCATTAAATCCTGTAAATGTTAAGTGTGGGAATGGCAAGTCTAGGCAATAGACTAATACCAACTATGGGCTTTCAAATGAAAGATTATGGTTGATAAATTTTAGTGCTTTTTGGGGGTGGAGGGTAGAGAAGAAGTGTTTTTTTCTTCCTTTCAAGTTTCCATTGGTAAATGCTACAGAAGGGTAGGAAGGAATGGCAAACTTGTTGCCCATCTATCACTATTGATTGCTTGCTAATTTCTTGCCTTTATTTTCTTTTTAAAATAGTTAACAAAACAAAGCATATTCCCACAGTTCTCTCTTGTTCTTTTGTGCTGAGCAAATGTTTTTTTCCAATTCTGGCTATTTTTTAAAAACTGTTTTAGTAATACAAAAATATTCATGGAAAAAGGAGAAGATCAAAGGTTACAGCACTGAAATATATCAACAAGGATTACAATATTTATTGGACGCAAAACTTCAGAAGAAGAAATAAATCAAAATACATTAAGCCAATAAATTGTAAAATTGCGACATAAAGTGAACAGAAACAATAGGATTTGATCTTTGATAGAGATCCATGTTTTGGAAACATTTTTGCAAATTCATTTACCATGTTAAATCAGTTTTGGAAAGAAGGAACTGGATACTTGGGTATTGCAAGGCAGATGGTCCTCATTTGTTATTTTGTACCTGGTGGTTCAATAGAACCACTTGAAGTTTTCCATCTTTTAGTGACTTAAATAGTTAAACATGTATTTCGACATCTTTTGAAGAAATTGTTTTATGCCTTTATTATCTTCAAAATGAAAATTACATAAAGCATTTGCCATTCTTGCTGCTTTTAAATCTCTTTCTCTGGTCTGAAGTTCTTCATATAAGCCTTAAATAATCTATTTGTTTTAGGTCATTTCATCCGTAGGAATAGAATAGAAATTTGAAATGAATAGTTTTAATTTTCTCATTCTTCCAGGCTTATAACTATCAAACAAACAACAGTGAGGGGGATAAAAGGAAAGAGAAGGAGAGCAATATCTTCTGCAGGAACTTTTAAGATAAATATTGATCTGTTTCTAAAAATTATTGGAAGTCACTATATTAGTTACCAAGAGATACTACCATGTTCCCTCTATTAGACAAATAACATAATAATAGCATACCAGATTGGGAGGGGAAATGCCAATTTCTTTTTTTAGTTCCTTATAATTAAAACTATTTGTTACTGCATGACAGCTATAAAATAGAAATAAAAAGTAGGCTGGAATTAAAAAGAAAAGAAAAGAAACCTCCAAACTGAGGAGTGGAGGCCTTTCTCTAAATCTCCTGGCAGGTAAAATAATCCTATGTATTGTATATATCAGCATTCCTAGAATGAAAATTTAACAGAACTCACAGCTTGTATGTTGGCAAACTAAAGCTGATCAATAGTGAGGTTAGATAAATCATAACCGGGATTTTAACACATCGTGGAAAAGTCATTTCTACAAACAGTTGATACCATGCTTGATAAAGAAATAACCAGTGACTTCAGTTTAAACAAGCTGTGGTATAAATATGTAAACACTCAACGGAGAATTTAAGTTAATATTACAGACTTCCATTTCTGTTGAACAAGAAAATGAATGGCATTCTTTTTATTTTGGTCATATAACAGAACCAGCCATGCTGGCCTTCCCGGCTTCTGGAGTTGCCTCTACCCCATCTGTATCCTGGATCCTCCCCTAGACTAAGTTAGGTCACTGTTACCCAATTTGATAGCACTCTGCTTTTCTTTGGAACACTCAGTAACTGCTATTTCTTCTGTTGAACTGTAAGTCTCATGAGGGCAGGGATTGTGTCTGCATTGCTTATTGCTATGTCTCCAGTGCCTAGCACAATGCTTGACATGAATGAATGAATGAATGATGAATGAATGAATCCATATTTGTTCATCCCCTAAGACAGTATTTTCTTCTTGTCTTGGTTTATGAGGGTTTGGTTTTGGTATTGCTTTTGGCACTCATTTTCCAAAGAAGACTGATTTAGACAATGTTCATTATAATGTGATATTTTAATGTCAAAAATACAAGAGAAAGATGAAATGGGTGAAAAATGATTGCCTGCTTTTAATGACGGACTGCACAGTATTATTGACGGTGCTTGTGTTTTCTCGAGTAGCTTTCTCAGAATAGTTTCAAGAACTTCAAACATGCCTTTCATCCTCGTGTTATCTCTGTGATACGTGAAGTATTTTCAATATCACCATATAACAGCTTGGGAGGCAGGCAGGTCTGAAAGGCAGAAGTCCAGAAATGTTTTCCATTTGACCAAATGTTTGTTTTCAGTTCTGGACTTCGTTCGTTTTCATGTGACCTAATCAAAGTTTGCTTTACTCAAGGGCACCCTTTTAATTTCTATTTGTGTAGCTTTCTATTTGCTATCGTAGAGATTAAAAATGGCTTATACTTTCTTTTTGAATCTTTTAAGTTTCAAGAAGAGATGTTTAAGGTAGTGGGAGTTTAACAACTACAATTTATTTGTAATTGCACAATTACAAATCACATGTATTTATTTATTTACATTAATTTTATTAGTTTATTGCCCTTCTCTTTAGTCGCACTCAGAGACAAGGTGAAACACTTTTCATAAAGATTCTGCATGATAAATCAACATTAAAAGTGTCTCAATAATGAACTTACAAACACTGAGAAAACAGAATTTTCCTCAGAAATTATTATTGGCTATATGTAGTGCAGGAAAGTAACGTGACCACACACACACAGGTGTATGTGCACCCACATCCACTGTGTACAGACTCACAATTGTGCACCACACACTTTCAAGGACACCATTCCACCTATGATACACTTGATATTCTTGAAATATGTAGACCTAACAACACATACTTCCATATTTCTATAAAAGATTGAAAGAGAATGTCTCACTGAATTTACCAGGACTCTTCAGATTTTCAGAAAACATATAAGTTATAACTTGGGAAGGTGTTGGAAATTATTAAACCCAAGGACATACTATTTTATTTTATTTATTTATTTTTGTGCGAGGAAGACCAGCCCTGAGCTAACATCCGTTGCAAATCCTCCTCTTTTTCTGAGGAAGACTGGCCCTGGGCTAACATCCATGCCCATCTTCCTCTACTTTTTATATGGGATGCCGCCATAGCATGACTTGACAAGTGGTGTCTGTCCGCACCCAGAATCCGAACCAATGAACCCCAGGCTGCCGAAGCGGAGCAAGCAAACTTGACCGCTACACTACCCAGCCGGCCCCAGGACATACTATTTTAAAGGACATGGTATTAAAAAAAGAAAATTAATAAAGTTGGCTTCTCCCATGCATCAAATCTGAAACTAGAGAGGCTTCTATTTCCAGGGAAGAGAAACTCCACGGATTCCTTTCCCCTCCTTGATTCCTCTTCAATAATGAAATTTCATCTTTCAGGACACTTAGCTATGTCTGCGGTAAGGTTCCAATGGCACAATAAAATCTCAGCTCAATGTTCAATGAGAATTTAGTAATTCAATGCATTTCAGAATAAGTACGTTTTTGTTTATTTGTTTTTCTTTATAAGAAGACATATTCTGTGTAAAACATCCTTGGACTGCCCCCCCCTGCCATGAAGATTTCAAGTATCACAAAGAATAACTTACAAGCTGATGTAGAAACTGAAGAAACATTATTAATGGCTAGGAAATACTCAAAATGGCTAAAGAGAATGGAAAATATGTGAAGGAGGATTCTTCTAACTATGGAGACCGTCCTTAAATGATCAATTTAGTGTTCTTTCTTTGTTTTACTAGTTCTTTAGGAAAGCCACTTGGTATAGTTTCAGAACTCTGCTGGCCAGCTGTCGAGATAGCTCTATTTGCTTTCTTGGTGGCCCTGCAGCCCTCCGTTGCGAAATACGGCCCGTGGCCGGCAGAGACTGTTGGTGTTTCAGGCTTCTCTTATCATTGGTGGAACTGGCGTATTGTCAACTCTTACTGAAGTGCCCTTATTTCTGTAGCAGCTGAGGAGACTGGAGTGCAATGGTCCTGCCAGGCACACACCCGCCCAGGCGATGTTTTCTCCTTCAGGAACATGGAAAGGCCACTTCTGGGGAAAGGTGTAAGGAGACAAACCAATTGCCACTTCCGAGGGGGGAAAATTTGATCCCTTTGTGCTCTTATCTTCATCCACTTCCAACTTTACTGATTTACCTCTGCTGGGTTCCAGAGGAGGTAAAAAGAAGGGGAGAAAACGCTTGATCTGAGTACTCGTGGCAACGAATGAGTGACAATAGATGGGTCTCAGTGAGACAGCTTTGATAACAGCCTGTGCTCACGACTGGGTGTCAGAAACTGTGACACCCAGCACCACAGACGCACATAGCACTCGATCAGTCACATGACCACGGAGGAAGAGTCACAACCAGCATACGCTTCCTGTTTGTTCGCACGTTCATTCATTCATTTGGCAAATAATTTACTGAGGGCTACCATGGGCCCAGCACTGATCTAAGCACTAGGATTATAGCAGTAAACAAAATAGCCCCAAATCTCTGCCCTTTGGAAACTTACATCCTAAAGGAGCCTACATTCTACATTCTCTACCTTGTTATGACATGGTCAACTGTTAGGCCATTTCCCAAATGTCTTATAAAATAAATTATTTTAATTAAAAAGTAATTAATATGGGAAATTTTCTGCCTTGGTGCCAGGCTGGGAGAATTTTAATTTAAGTATCAAATGTGGGAAAATTAAACCTCAAAGAGCCATAAAAATACATTCCACTATATATGTATGCTTCAAAAAATATTACCATCGTAGTGCTGTTGAAGGTGGGACAAGATTCAAGGAAAATTCATAATCCATATTTTCTTAGAATTCTAGGTTGATCATAAAATATTAAACACTCAGTCTTAGAACTCACATGTAGTTTTCACTTGTTGTATTCTATCCTAGTGCACATGACTAGCACACAAGCTCATGGAGTAATCTCCCATTTTTCTGCCCACCTCTACAAAGAATTCTAAACCATTACTCATCCTCCAATGTGTCCTTGGAAGAGCCACTCAAGTCACCTTACTGCCAACAGGTCACTGATGTCTGTCCACAGGAGCAACAGCTGACTATGGAAAATGGTGGGGCAAGGCCTTCCCCAGCTGCTCCACTCTGGCCCTCTACTTTCCATGCTTTCAAGGCCCTCACACTCTGGAACCAACTCAATCGGGTGACAACCACAACATCAAAGTTAACAACAATACTTCGTATTTTCAGTTATAAATTGTTTGTACACAGAGGATCTCATCTGACTAAAATTATCCCCAATGACAGAGGGTTACCCTGAATTTCAGAAAGATCAAGTGATTTACTCAAAGGCACCCAGCCGCCAAGTGGAAGAACCAGAGTTAGAGCCCAATTCTTCTGAATTCTAAACCACTTCTCTAGTCAATGCCTCTCCTTTTCATGACACAGGCTTTGCTCCAGTTGGCTCAAGTCCATTTCCAGTTTCCACCACTGGCCACACTCCTCCTGACTGGTAATGCTCTCTTGCTCACTTTGCCCCATCTCTATACCCAGATGGATCTGCCAACGCTCCAAGGCCCACCTTCGGGTCCCTTTCTTCCTGAGAGCTCCAGCACACAGTGGCCTCTACTTTCTCTGAAATATTTCCCTTAGCAAAGGTTTAACCCAGGGTGTCTCAACCTCAGAATTATTGACATATTGAGCCAAAGAATTCTTTGTGTGGAGGGGCTGTCCTATGCATTATAGGATATTTATCAGCATCCCTGGCCTCTACCCATTGGAGGCTAGCAGTACCTCCAGTTGTGACAACCAAAAATGTTTCCAGACATTGCCAAATGTCCCCTGGGGCCGGAATCACCCCCAGTTGAGAAATCACTAGCTTAGCCTGTAGTTTTTCTCTAGTTGAATGATGTAGGTCAGATGTGTCTCCTTATGAGATTTGAAGTGTGGGCAGAATGTTTGTATTTCTTGAAGATGTTGTGCACTCAATATGTCTTATGGACACTTGCCCCACCTTCCATTTTCAAACTGGAGCCACTAATCACTTCTTCACATTCCTGGTTGATTTTGAGTTGTAGAGCATAGTAATTAAGAGCCTAGCTTATAGAATTTTAAGAAATGGGCATAAATATCACCTCTATCACTTGCTAGTTGTGTAGCTGTGAGATACTTGCTTGATTTTCTGTTTGTCTATGTCAGTATTTCCCAGTGGAAATATAACGCAAGTCCCATTAGAAGAGTAAAAAGAAACAAGTGAAATTAATTTTATAACATATTTTATTTAATCCAATACACCAAAAATATTATCATTTCAAAATGTAATTAATAAAAAATTATTAATGAGATGTTTGACATTCATCTTTTTGTATTAAGCCTTTGAAATCTAGGGTGTATTTTATTCTTACAGAAGATCTTAATTAGAATTAGCCACATTTCCAGTGCTCAGTAACCACGTGTGTCTAAAGGCTACCAGATGTGCTAGATTCTCCCATTAGGCCATAAGCTTCTTGAGGGCAGAGACTGTCTTAATTTAATATTTAAAAAGTTACCCTTTTAAAATAAATTTAATGTTATAATGTTAAATGTTAAATTGTCTTTTAAATAAATTACCCTGATTTTCCTGGGTCAAAAGCTTGAGTCCTCTTTGGCTCCTTTTTTTTCGCTTTGGAAACCATTTTAGCCCTTACATAAGATACAGGAAACATAAAAGAAGTGAGTCTCCTCCTTGAATGGGCTCCTGTCTACTGATAGAGAGAAGATATATATGCACGAGCAATCGAAAAAAAAGCAATATATAATTACTATATACTTTCAACGAGAAGCTTTCAAAATAGAATGGTTGAAGGAAAGAATAGTTTTTTCAACAAATGATGCTAGGACAACTGGAATATCCACATGCAAAAGAATGAAGTTGAAATCTTAGCTCATGCCCTATACAAAGAACTGAAAATGGATCACAGACCTACATTTAAGAGCTAAAGCGATAAAACTGTTAGAAGAAAACATAGGTGTAAATGTCCATAATCTTGGATTTGGCAGTGGATTCTTAGATATGACACCAAAAGCATGAGCAACAAAAGAAAAGCTAGATAAATCGGACTTAAAATTAAAACTTTTGTGCACTGCGGAGAGAGGAAAAAGACAACCCACAGAATCAGAAAAAATATTTGCAGCTCAATAGACATTTCTCCAAAGAACATAAACAAATGGCAACAAATACATGAAAAGGTACTCCCGGTTACTAGCCAGGGAGATGCAAACCGAAACCACAATGAGATACCACTTCACACCCACAAGAAGAGCTATCACAAAAAAATAGAAGATAATAAATGTTGGTGAGGATGTAGAGAAATTGGAACCCTCATACATGGCTGGTGGAAATGTAAAATGGTACAGCCTCTGTGAAAAAGTTTGGCAGTTCCTTACTAAGTTAAAAATACAATTACCATATGACCCAGCAATTCTACTCCTAGGAATATATCCAAAAGAATTGAAAATGGCAGTTCAAAGAAACTTTCAGAAGAATGTTCATAGCAGCTGAACAATAACTAAATAGTTAAATATATTTCAGAGTAAATATATTTTCACAATAGCTGAAAAGTGTAAACAATCCAAAGGTCCATCAATGGATGGATGGATAAATAAACTGTAGTATAATCATACAGTGGAATATTATTCAGCCATAAAAAGGAATGAAATACAGATACATGCTACAACATGGATGAAACTTGAAAGCATTATACTAAATGAAAGAAGCAGACACAAAGGCCACATATTGTATAATGGTTCAGGGGAGGTGGTGTCCATGAGGGCTTTTGGAACAAGGTGAGCTTCTGAGCATAAAGGAGATGTAAAATTCAAATTTTCAGCAAACAAGGATAAGTAAGGGTGACCTGGATAAAGATGGCAGGCTGAGCAGAAATGCTTGTGGGACAAGTGGGGTTCCTGTGGAAATGCTAAGGAAGGCCTCTTTATATTCTACAATTTTGATCCAAGCAAGAATTGCTTTAAAGCACAATGTATATTTTCATCAGAAACCAAGTGCTCACAAATTGTTAAATATAATAACTATCAATAAGTGAATACATAAAATAATCCTTTGGATCTTGTAATCAGATATTATTTTCTTACTACCCTTAAGAAAAGAGGCAAATATTCCTTGGGATCACTCATAGTTCGTCAATTTTTATGACACTTATTTTACAGATAACTCTGTTCCTGTGGAGGAGAGAGGTGGGGATGCACACAGCGTATTTTTTTTTTTTTTTTGATATCCAGAGTGAATCCATACAACATTGCTTTAGGAACTAAATCGGGCAATTTGTGTTTGCTTGACTATTGCAGTGAAGTGCAACCTGAAATATACAGAGTTTGAAATAGGAATGGTTATACTGTTCACACGGAGATCAATAGCCTCGGGAGGTACAACTGCGTGCGTGAGCAGGGGAAGCTCAGAGACAGCCACACAGTCACAGCCCAGAATGTCAGCGAGACAGGCTGCGGGCTGAGTGATGAAAGGCAGCCCCACATAAGAAGGTGTTAGCAGACTGCATTTTAAACTTAATGGCGTAGACTTGGGCCAAGGGAGTACTGGAGGTTTCTCCGTGCACAATAAGGTGAAGGGACTATCTTTCGAGTCTTCAATTCTTAGCCACTTTAAACTCACTGGGTTTTCTCAGCCCTAAACTAAGGTCATCACCTTTCACAAGTTTTCCCTACAAACAAAACAAACGCTGTTGTGTCGCCACCTCAGTCTCTCCACGGGGGATGTTAGACACCACTGACCTGGATGATTGCCCCTGCCAGCACATCCAAATAGAGACATCTAGATCGGGAAGAGGACACAAAAACCGGCTGACAATCAGACTCCTCACTCAGAGACCCGTTCTACTCAACGGGAAAAATTGCTTCCAAAGGTCTTCCATTTCTTAATGCCAAGGAAAGCATTGCCAAGTTTTTCTGTTTTTTCTAAGAGGTAACAAAGAAGGTTGAAATTCTGATATCTAAGGCCTTTTTATTATTTGCATCAATTAATCTTTATTTGACGACCTCAGGCATTCATGGTACTGTGTAACAGAATATATCACAGAGAGTTACATGACATCAAGAAATTTAGGGCCACTCTCAAAAACAGATATTTTTATTAAATCTCTTAATCACTCAGCCTTGCTATCATAAATAAGTAAGGGATAGAGGAAGCACCACATCTTCAATTCCTTCAGATTATGGTAGGAAACTTAAACCTACAAAGGTGGTTGGTGGAGATTATCCTATATTGGAATTTGAGCTATTATGCTAAGTGTTTTGAGAAAGGAAAATTACATTCCACATCAGTATCTTGTTGAGTATAGAAGTGACGATGTTTTATGTAAGTTAGACACATCTTCTAAAAGGCAAGTAAGATATTAACATTTTTTCTTTCCCCCTCAGACCTTGCTATCTGATTGCTTCGTCATCAGAAGTACCCCAAATTACTTGCTAAAATTTCTAAACTGCTTCAGAAATCTGAGCACCATCTGGTGATTTCAGAATTCTTGCTTTTTTACCATAGTTTCCCTCGAGATTCTGCTCCTGTGATAGTGTTCTTCCATGCCATTCTGTTTTCTAGGTATGGCAACTTCTTTCTTCATTATAATGACAGGAGCTTAGCATTTGCAATCAAGCAGACCTGGTTGAAATCCTAGTTCTATCAGTTACTAGTTGCGACCTTTTGCAATCTTCCTAAATATCTGTGCTTTGATTTCTTCATTTGCAAAATGGGGAGAGTGACACTGTAGGTTTGTTAAAGGATAATGCGGAAGACTATATATAAACCACTTATTACAGAGCAGTGCGCATAGTAGGAACTCAATAAAATTCGTTCCCCTGGTCCATTAGACTAGAACTGTCACTGCCCTCACCCCCAAGTCTCTCAGTTGGTGCTTAATACCTTGTGTGGCATCTCTGCACACAAGCAAGCTGTGCATTCTTTAAAGAACAGTAAATGCTCATCTAAAATAACACAATTAACTGTTTACCTCTGTAAAGCCTTCCTTTTTGTGTTATGTCTATTTTTGATAATTCTCTTGCTATCTTTCTGCAATGTAACAGGATGAAAAATACTCAAAGAAAAAATTGACCACCAATGATATTCATTAAATATGGTAAAAAGAGAACACATAAAACTAACTTACATTTAACGTAATGTTCCAAACCAAACTATCAACATTAATTGGTATAGAAACATTCCTTTGTACACATTTTTGCCCAGGAAACTTTAAAAAAGAATTACTTGGTTGGCTAACACCATTGGAATGTCAATTTCTAATAAACAACAAGCACTCCATTTTATTGGTCTGCTAGGAATACACATATATGAAAGTAAAGCATTATAATTTTGAAAAATTTATTTTAGCCTTAAAGTCTTTAAAACTGGCTTCAACTGTTCCTACTTTTATATTGCTTTTAATTTTTCAACGGTTAATACATTTCAGTAAAAGGTGGAGAGTTTTAAATTACACAGTAAAACAGAAACAAATCAAAAGATTTCCTAAAAATGTGAAGAATGTCTGAAACCAACTCTAATAAAAAGGAAAATGTACTGAGTATGTTCAAGAAGCTGTTTCTTTTTGCATTTATTTCACCCTGAATTGCCATGATCAGATTATGTAATTTTTGGAATGGTTACAGGCTCTGAGAGTGTATAAAATATCTGACACACAAAAACAACTTTTTTTGATAAAAACATTTGGGATCTTTTGATTATAAGAAGGTGCTTAGGGGCCGGCCTGGTGGTGTAGCGGTTAAGTTCACATGTTCCGCTTTAGCAGCCCGGGGTTCGCAGGTTCGGATCCTGGGTGCGGACCGACGCACCGCTTGTCAGGCCATGCTGTGGTGGCGTCCCATATAAAGTAGAGGAAGATGGGCACGGATGTTAGCCCAGGGCCAATCTTCCTCAGCAAAAACGATGTTAGCTCAGGGCTAATCTTCCTCACACACACACACACACACACATACACACACACACACACAAAAAGAAGTTGCTTAGTATTTCACATAAACTGTTTCCATATAATACCTGATGATTTTAGTGCAGTGGGCATTGGGGACGCTCACCAATCCTCCAGTTCTTTTTTTATTGGGCATATGTCATGTTTGTTGTTCACTACCTCCTTGAAGACAGATGTGTCCATATGGCTTGCTTTGGCTAACAGAATATTTCTAAGCAGAAGCCTTTAAGAGCTATGGGCAATTCACTTGTCCTCTGGCCCCACCACTGTGGAAAAATTGTAGGAAAAAATAATGCATGCTCATGATATATGTGCATGCCAAGGTGAACGGAATGTAGAGTGTAAGGATTGCGAGGAAATCTGAAAAAGTAGTGGTCAAGATTATGGAGACACTCAGTACCAGGCAAAAGTGTTTGAACTTTATTTCAAAAGCTATGAAGGAACTTCTGAAGGTTTGTGAGCAGGGGAATGAAGTGACCAGAGCTGGGCTACAGTCGAGGCTGGAAAAGTTTTGAGGTACTTCCTAGAAAAAGCCTAAGTGAAAAGGACATCGCCATAAAAGGCAATTCCTGTGAGAGCTCAGAAAGAAAAAAGGACACTGAATCAGTCCCCAGCACCTTGATCTTGGACTTCCCAGCCTCCAGAATGTGAGAAATAAATGTTTGTTGTTTAAGCCAATACTAATAAGAAGAAAGTTACTTGGATATTAGATTCAGGTGAACATAAAAAGAATTACTCATTCAAGGCTGCTGAAATTCTTTGGGGAAATTAAATAAATTAAATTTGTTTGCTCTATAAGCAACCATAAAGCTTTTATAAAAACAGCAATCTTTGAAAATAGTGAATATCTACTGGTTTTTTGAGACATGTACACTAAACCAGACTCTGTTTTCTAGAGGATCTTATTGCCTGTGAGCAGATTGCAGTCCTGTTGGTCAGAAGAGCTCATCCATGAAATAAATGGCCACTAAATCTCATTAACTTTTTGCTTCTTGGATGCTGTTGGAGGAATGTAAAATTCTTTGCAAAGTGAGAACAAATGTGCAGACTCATCTGCTTGTTAAGGACTTGAGAGCCTAAGGAGTATCTGGCAGCTACAAATGCCAGTGACATTAATTCCAGAATACTCACGTTTGTTTACAGGCAAGGGCAGGCTTAGACAGGTTTTGACATGTGCATCCCTGTCCGGCAGGACTTGGACATGGGGTGGGGAGTTTTAAGTGGTGGTCAAAGGTGAATTCTATTCTGAGAAGGTTCTGATTTGTGTATCCTGCACTGCCCACTTCCTTCCTCAAGGAGCTACTTCCTCCTAAATAATATTTCCTAGCTCCTCAGTATTAGCACAGGACAGCATGCACATGAAGGGCGAGATAGGGCAGTATCCACAAGAGCCAGTGCTTACAGATTTTTTTCTCTTCCTACTATATCTACCGTAGCTACTCCTCCCAAGGCCAAAGGCCAAGTTACTCATCCCATAATAGTATCATACATTAAGTAAGTTAACAACCAAAGATAAAACCAAAAAACTGAAAGTTGGAAGCTTCTTTAGGAATTTTCTAGATAATTACAGTAGATGAGCTCTTGAATTAAGGGGGCTCCGTTATTCTTTTCTTTGCTAGGTTTTCAATGAGATTTCCTATCCATATCAGGAAATGAAAGGCCCATCTGAAGAATTCTTGGAGAGCCCAGCCACTTAATCTCAACTAAGTCTGTTGCACAGGGCGGAAATATCGTTTCTTCTATACCTCTGTGTGATTTTAAATAGCAAGCTGATATTCTTATATAAAGGTGGGAGTTCTGCCTTTAAGAAAATCATACTTCTTTTTCAAAGTGGCTCTTGACTGAGAGCAAGTTTCCCCTGGATGCTTTCAAAGGCTTTGTTCTCCAAGCACTCCAACCAATGTAATCATCGCATTTACATTTGAAGATGTCCCAAACAGGGTAAGTCAAGAGATTTGTGCAACAGAATTCAGGAAGGAATGTGAACAACCGGGCCAGCATCTATAAGCATAGAGGGCAAACATCTCATTCACTCCCTTCCCCTGCACAGGTAATTCTGACCTCACTGCTGGTTAGAAGGGAGCTAAGAACTCTAAACTGAATGTACAGCACATAGAAGGGGAGGTGCCCATGTCCAAAATGCATTTTTGGCAAAAAAAAGATATTTTCTTTTTTTCCACTGCTGGAAAATTATTTTTTTTCCAAAAATGGATTAATCAATTTGAATGTAACACTCTTGGTTAACATTATTTTCAATTTACGTTTATGAGTTTTCTCTAGGAAATTAGAGGTACTTTTACCTATTCTGGTAGAGACATAGAGAAAGTAGTGCTGCTTACATGACAGTGAGTAACAAATATTTATACAGCGCTTTACAGTCTATGGAGATCTGCCCTACTGTTTCATTTAATATTAATCAATGCTGATGGACTGACTAAAATTGACTTAGAGAGCAGTTACCACTTCCCACAGTTGACCACACAATCAGCTTGCATGGTCAAGGCTTAGAACTTAAATTCTGGAAGTGTGAACTTCTCTTTCCAGGCCACTAGTCTGTCCTTTGGGGGAGATGCTAATGGCATGTCTTGGAAGTCACAAGAATATGGCAATCATAGGTCCTAGATTTTCCAGGATGGTCTATATATATAATATTCTTTATTGTCAGACCATGGGACCTGAATTTTGTTTCAGAAAATATTTTTCTCTATATAGGGATGGAGGCTACTCTGACTTTCTGTCACTAACATAACTTTCAGTCCCTCTGACTCTTTATGGCTTTGGGGAACCTGGAAGATTCTGGCCTACTTGAGTAGATTGTCCTGGGTATAGACTTGATTATTTCTGAGCTTTCCTCAAGTGGGTTTGAATCAAAGTCTTGGGCACAAACTAAACTGGACCCCATGCGCTAGTACTGTGATGTGTTAATTTCCATGAACAACTGTGGCAAAAAACTGGGCACAAATGAGAAACAGTTCATTAGTACTCTGTGCAGACTATGAGGAAAGGGAACAGCACTGACTACTGAGATTGATCTGAATTCCCTGCTTGTTTTAGTGATAATATTAATAAAAACAGCTCATCCTGGTTTTACATATGGTCTCACATGGTGATCAGTCAAAAGACCTGTATCACCAAATCATTATTGTGACTTCTCTCCTGTTCAGATGCCAGAAGGTCACATCTTCTCTTATGCCCCTTCCCCCTTTTATTTAAGCCCTAATCCATAACATTTCAGAGATCACGTGGCAGAAACCTACAGGCCTGAGAGACGGGGAACGAGAACCTTAGTGGATTTTTTAGATGATGAAGTTGAAGCTGGGAGGAGTCTGTGGTTCACCTAATATCACACAGTAAGTTAATGGCAGAATAGCACGTACTATTCTCTTGAGTACATGCATTACTGTTAGATAAAAAGTCAAGACACAGGCTCTCTGGCTATCCTGAGTTCCCCAACATCAAGGCTCACTCTCAGGGGAATAGACCTATGTGTTGCACAGCATGCTAAAAGATAAATTAAGTGCTTTGGGTATTTCATATCATGTAGTTCTAACTATGGCTAATTTATTGTGACATAGGCACTTGTTACTTCTCATCTCACATTCAGGCATCACATACAAATGAGTAAATTGTAAAAAAAAATCATTTTACACAACTGGTTTGATGGTTTTTGTATTTCATTGAATATACTTTGGCCTGAATATTTTGGCATTTATGTAGCTGGTCTTTAGGCTGAACTTAGTCTTACTGAATGTGTCCACCCTCGTTCCCTTCTCTTCTGCTCCTTCATTAGTAAATGGGATAGTTGTAAAATCTCGCAGAGCTGATTACGAGAGACTACATATATCAGGGAACTTTGTAAACTTTAAATCTACATATAACTGGGAATAATTATTACTGTTGCAACAGAACTGAAGAGGCCATGGTAACTTGACGTACTAAGTTCTTGTTCTAATAATGTTAGGGTTTTTTCTTCTCTCTGAGTTTGTGTATTTGGCAAGGAGAGGGTTATGAAATATGCTTTATTTCCTCCATTGTGACACACGATTCCTTTTCAAGGAGTTTCCTGTTCATATAAACAGGAAATGCACAATTACCAGAGAACATCTCGAGAGATTTTGAAAATTATGTATTTGATAGAGGATTTGTACCTAGAATATATGAAGGACTTATAACTCAATAATAAAAAGACAAATAACCCAATTAAAAAATGGGTAAAGAGAAATACCATAAGATCCAGCTATTCCACTTCTGGGTATTTATCCAAAGAACAGAAAACACTAACTTGAAAAGACATATGCACCCCTGTGTTCATTGCAGCAATATTCACAATAGCCAAGACTTGGAGGCAACCTGAGCGTCCATCAGCAGATGAATGGATAAAGAAGATGTGGTATATATACACAATGGAATACTTCTCAGCCACACAAAGACAAAATTGTGCCATTTGTGACAACATGCATGGACCTTGAGGGTATTATGGTAAATGAAATAAGTCAGAAAAAGACAATTACTGTATTACTTCACTCATATGTGGAAGATAAACAAACAAACACATAGATACAGAGAACAGATTGGTGGTTACCAAAGAGGAAGGGGGTAGGGGGAGGTGGAAAGGGGTAAAGGGGCACATTTGTGTGGTGATGGATGGAAACTAGACTTTTGGTGGTGAACATGATGCCGACTATACAGAAGACGAAATATAATGATATACACCTGAAATTTATATAATGTTATAAACTAATGTGACCTCAATAAAATAAAAAAATAGGCAGAGGATCTAGACAGACATTTTTTCAGGGAAGACATACAAATGGCCAATAAACATGAAAAGATGCTCAACAGCATTAGCCATGCATACAGAAGGGGAAATGTAAATCAAAACCACAAAAAGATACCACTTCACACCTGCTAGGATGGCTATGGTCAAAAAGATAGACAGTAACAAGTGTTGGTGATGATGTGGAGGAATTGGAACTCTCATACATTGCTGGTGAGAATGTAAAAATGGTACAGTTGCTTTGGAAAATAACCTGACAATTCCTCAAAAAAGATTAAACAGAGTTACCATATGACCCAGCAATTCTACTCGTAGGTATATACCCAACAGAAATGAAAAGATATATACCCACAACAACTTGTACATGAATGTTCATAGCAGCATTATTCATAATATCCCCAAAGTGGAAACAACCCAAATGTCCACCAACTGATAAATGGATAAAATGTGGTATATACATACAATGGAATATTATTTGGCAATAAAAATAAATAATGTACTGACACATGCTAAAATATTATGAATCTTTAAAACATTATACTAAGTGAAAGAAGCCAGTCATAAAGGACCACATATTATATAATTCCATTTATATGAAATATTCTGAATGGGAAAATTCATTGAAACAGAAAGTAGATTAGTGGTTGCCTAGATGTGGGGGTAGGAGAGATTTGGGGGAAAAAAGGGGAGTGACCACTAATGGGTACAGGATTTCTTTCTTCTTTTTTCCCTCTATCTCATTTTTTCCTCAGCTTTATTTAAATATAATAGACTTATAACATTGTGTAAGTTTAAGGTGTATAACACGTTGATTTGATATAGGGTTTCTTTGGGGGGGCAATGAAATATTCTAAAATAGCACATCTCTGTAATATACTAAAAACTATTGAACTGTACACTTCAAATGGGTGAATTGTATAGCATATGAATTATATCTCAATCAAGCTGTTGAGAGAATGAGAGAGAGGGAGAGAAAGAGAATTCTTCTTTTTCCTGGATTCTAAATTTTACATGACATTTCTTTAGGGAAAATGGATAACATCACAAGATGCACGAGCTAAGGAGCTCTCTACCTCCAGACTGATGAAGAGGACCTGTCCCTAAAAACTAATGGTAAATTCTGAAAGTGTTCATTTCACTCAAATTGGTGACCTGCAGTTATCGGGAACATTTATATCTTAAATGCGATGAATTAGTAGAATGAATTTGGTCCCACGTGGACCAAAGAACCTAATGGCCAAAAGCTTTGATGTTGTCTAACAACTAACCAAATAACATGTTAGATAAAAAGAAAACAGATGTACAGACACCACTGACGGAGGCTTTGATCTCTTCTGTGGTGGCTGCACGGTCATAAAGGACACTGGAACTTTGTTGCTCTTCCTAATGAGCCTTCCCTGCTTTATTAGGTTCACTGATTTCATGCACACCAAACAGGAGGGAAATGGCATTGCTTTCTAAGGAAAGACTTTGATGTTTTACTAATACTAGCCAGTAAACCATTTCTTGTACTCTCAGCCAATAAATAATGATTATTGGATATCTTGAAAAAATACTATATTCAGTCTCTGCTGGTGTGGACAGAGAGCACACCAGAAAAGGTCACAGCCACGAGTCAAGAACACCTTGGAAGTCCTAACAGACTCATGCAGCAATTTGCTTTTTCTAGTTTATTGCTTTTTTTTTTTGACTTAAAAGTCATTGTCTGTTTCTCATGACACTGGTGATTTAAAAAGTAAATTATAAAGCAAGATTAGGTTGCAGTGCATCTAATGTCACTCCTCTTTTAGGATTTGACACTTGGGGAGTTGAGGGAAGACAGATTGCCTAAACAGAGGGTATGTAAAGGTGGCATCAATCCAGAGATTGACAGCATTTTCAGGGGTGCTTTGTGAAGAACTCCTATGCCAAAGAGTTTTAAGTATTTGCCACTTTGCTTGTGGTGTGGATTGGGTCACTGTGTCACAAACACGTATGGCTAACTGCGGGGAGAGGAAAGGGACCTTCAGAATCGGGGCAAGTACACTTGATACAGGAGAAAGCAGGGCTGGTCTATTGCAGGACTTGTGTATTTTACAAATAAGTGCCTGGACTTAAAGTTCTTTAAATTCTTGGCTTTATTGCTAGACCTCAATGTCTTTTATTTTATTTTTATTTATTTATTTATTTTTTTTGGTGAGGAAGACCAGCCCCGAGCTAACATCCGTTGCCAATGCTTCTCTTTTTACTGAGGAAGACTGGCCCTGGGCTAACATCCGTGCCCATCTTCCTCTACTTTATATGGGACGCCGCCACGGCATGGCTGACAAGCAGTGTGTTGGTGGGGCTGGGATCCGAACCCACGAACGCCGGGCTGCCAAGCGCGGACTAAACCGCTGCGCCACCGGGCCGGCCCCGACCTCAATGTCTTTTAAATCCTGATAGGAAGATGAAAAAAAAATCAGGTGAGGGTTTTTATTCTTGCGAACTGATGGGGATGGTTGCCATTTTATGTTTCATGTTTCACATGTATCACCAAAGAGCACAGCCTTGGGGTCAAGGGAATTTACTCAGGATCCTAGATCCACCATTGACTACCACGTACATTTGAGCAAATTACTTAACCTTCTTGCTCTCCTATGACCTCATTTGTTAAACAAGATGATCTGTAGAGTTTCTATTCCTAGGTATTTTAAATAAAAAAAAATGAGATATAGATCAGTTATTACTTCCTAATTTACAAAAGGCATATGTGCTCCTTGTAGAAAATTTAGAAAACACAGGTGAGCAAAGAGTTGGAAATTTCTTTCCCTTTTATTGGTCCATGATTCTTCATAATTTCCTACACTTCAAGTCAAAGATTATTAGAGCAAGAAGATAGGGCAACAGCTTTCTTGTCCAACCCTCCTATTTAACAGATGAGGAGACGGAGAGATGACTTATCCAAGGTCACACAGCATACTTTATTGAGCACATCACTGTGCTCAAATTTGTTTAAAATGTCTTGTCCTCAAATTGTTTGCAAATGGGATTTTTTGGTCTTCACCTTGAAAGCTCTCTATAACAGTGTGAACTTTGAACCATGATTTCTTACATGTAGGTATGTGTGGTTGTATTTTCTTTACAAAGGGAATCTTTGTGGAATTTTTTATAGGTTGCTGTGTCCAGCTGTTGGTGTCTCCAGAAAACACAAATAACTTTAGAATCCCTGCACGTCTGGCACATCCAATTTAGCTCACTGTGTTTACTTTTGTTCACTCTAAAGACGGTTACAATGGTCCTTCTTGGGTTCTTAGTTCTTTGGGCAGTGTGGTGGCAGCTGTTCTCCTAAATAAGGAGGTGGCCGCATTTCACTTGGTCATTGGTGTCTGCAGCAGACACAGTATGGGGTCAGAGGCAAAACAATATCATGAGAGGAATTAGCCAAGCTGGCAGGGTGGGGGAATATAGATAGTCCTGGACCAATGAAAGCTGAAGCTGGGGTGGGGGGATGATGTGTGGGGACAGCTTAGGATTCTCTTCCTCCACAGTCAGTCACACACACACACAGTAAATATGTAGTCATTCTTATTTCTTTGCTATTCTAAACTGACGATTCAACTAGGGTCTTAGAGTGTGAAGAGGGCCATGGCTAAAAGGCTGCCCCCCATTGCCCACACCCATTTCAAGTGACATTAATGTTGCCTTGACAATTGCAAGAAACTTATGTTTATCTCATCATTTTTGGAATTTTAAATTCAAGTACAAGTTAGTAAATGCATCAAATATATTGTATTAGACAGAGTTCTTAGAAATAGCTATTTATTTCATTATGGTGTCTCCTTTGATAGGTAACACTTTTTTTTTTAAACATAAAGGATATAAAGATCTTCCATTTATCGGTTCTGTTTGTTTGCTTTCTCTGAAGGAGAAACAATTTTTGGAAGAAATAATGGCATAAGCAAAATGAAGAATTAAAAATATAGTATTTATTCACACTCTTGACTACTGCTAAACAGACATTTCACAACTCTGATTTATATTTGCTATAGCCCTTGGCAATTGTTATCCTCATTTCAGACAGATACTCATATTTTTATCTGAGAGAAATTTCAGTACACTTTTAGTATGTTTTCATAACAGTTAAATTTTTTTTTCTCAAAAAATAAGATGTTTTAAAGACTGAATATTATTTTTAAAATATTTTATTTGGATGATGGAAGATATTCCATAGAGGGGCATTTGAATAGGATAAGAATGTACTCCATAGGAATTTCAAATAAAGGTCCTCTGATCTCACAAAGAATATGTACCTCATCGACTATCACATTGCTTCACTTTCAATAACATATTTAAACACATGAATGAAAGTGGGATAATTTGGCCTGTCATCTGGCTATTTTGTCAATGCAATGTTTTGATACGTGGATACGCCCGAATTGCTCATTTTCATCCAGCTGTTTGGTATTAAATAAATACAACCTTCACATGCCATAAATCCTTAGAGTAAGAGAGTCTTGAGTTGAGGATCTGGTTGCAGGGAGATGAATTCTATTGGTTTATCGTCTCTCTCTGAGGCTAACATAACACCACCAAATGCCCCAGAAGTCTCAACCACTCACAAGCTACAACAACTAAATGTTTTCTTTGTTCTTCTCTTTTTCTTTCTTTCTTATTTTTAAAATAATGGGGTATATTCAAGTCAGTGAAAAACCTTGGATCATGCTGTAGTTATTTTTCATACCACTTATTTGTAGTTAAAAAAACTTATAATAGCATATCATTAATTCTAAACTAGATACTGGTCCCTCATCCATTAGTTGAAGACAAATGCAGGTTCCAATAAAACATTTAGTAAGTGGCTGGGTAATTCAGGACAGGTCTATTTCAAGCTTATTTCCTGTTTACATAAGCTTCTAATCTAATTCTAATTAGCAACCTGAAATCAGCCTTAATTAGTACTTATATTTTGACTATGTAGTTAATTTAAGACAACACACTTAGCTTATGAAGAAAAGTTCTGTATATATGGAAATCTGAAGGCAATATTAAAAACTGAGAGAACTGTTTCTTAGTACTACCATCTTAGAGCAAAGAAGTCTAGCCAAGAGAACATCTGTGAAGTGGTAGAATACCTTTGCTCGGTTCCTTTTCTAAACATCTGTCTTAGACTCCACTTAAAATAAAACAACGTTGCATGTACATTTCATCTGTCAAATGAACACTGGAGGGTTGTATGGATTAAATTTTGAAACCACACTAAATCAGAAAAGGCACACGAATGCTGAAAAGTTGAATTTTGTGGGATTGTTTTGGCAAAGAAAAGAGAGATTTGTCTTAAAACAAAACAAAACAATTGATTTATAAACAATGTTATTTTAAAAGAAGACCAAGTGGAAAATATTTGGAGCCCCTTAGTAAAGGTATGGACAGTCAAGACTGAACTCTGGGGCCTGTAGCCTCAATGAGGCTTGTCTGTTGAGTCTTACTGTTATTCTGCTTCTTTCAGAAACGGAGAGAGAAAGAAAACCTCATTTCCTGCCTTTTGGTTGTATTCCAGCGTCTGCAGTCAGTAATTTACTTGAGTTGTCTCATTTAAACATCATTACCATTCCATAAATCAGACATCAGTGTGCCTATTTTTGAGGTGAACAAAATTGAGGTTCAGAAAAGTTAAGTACCTTGCCCAGGCCACTCAGCTTTTAAACTACTGAGACAGAATTTGGACTCAACTCTTTTCTACTCCGAAGCCCATGCTCTTTGCCCTACAGCAAGATGCCTTTACACATTTTCAGCTTCTGAAAGTTGGTCTGAATCCATAAGGCAGAGGCTGAAATAGAAAGTTCTGGGAGAAGGTCAGGAGCTCATGAGAGTGAGATGAGGCTACCTGGGATGGGCCATCTCGAGGGCAAAGTGGGTGGGGTGTCCTGCTCCGCCACATCCCTGTGGTGTGGGAGCATCATCTTCATGCTCCTGCTAATGAGGATTGCACACCTGGAAGCACTCTGAGTCATTTGGACTATGTAGACTGGACAATACATAATTATTGTACATGTCACACTCAAAGCGCCAATTACTCTGGTATATTAATTCAAAAAGGTAAGCTTTAGCAAGTTTACTGCAATAAAAAGAGCCATTTAAAAAATGGAGCAATTTGTGGACTTTTAACATTTGTTGCATCATATCAGCCAGATGTTTCCCCAAAGGAAAATCAAGTTGTTTAGAGCACATAACTAAGTTGCAGAGAGGTGTATAATACATTTTATTAACAGCCAATATATTTACGACAGCTGCTATCTTCTGGTCATTTTCATTGTGATAGAGTCTTATCTAGTCATTTAATAGTGAAAGCATATTTGAGTTTGCTTGCATTTTTATAAGTATATCCATTTAGTAATGAAAAGCTGAGAGGAAGGCAGTAAAAGGAGCATGTGTACTTTATTTTTTACTCCAGTTTTACAGAAGAAAATGAAATATCTTATGTCTTTTTGACTATGGAGTACTCTTCAATGGGCCAAGGACAACAGTGGCCTTACTTATATTTATAAAATATAAATTTTATTATAAATTTTATAAATACAAATATATATAATATATTATATTATTAATATAATATAATATATATTATATATAAATATAAATATATATAATATATAAATATAAATATATATTTATAAAATTTATATTTATAAAAGCTGGGCCTAAAGTGGTACCTTTTCTTATTTGGGATATATAAGGAAAATGTGGAGAGAATGCATTGCTTTCTCCTCAAGGCTTAAGGCTAAAAGGAATTTGAATATTCAACCTCTCTAATTTTTATCATTTTTCATTTTGACAGACGACAAATATCTTAGTGCGATATTCTCAATCTGCATATAAAAATAGCTATGCTGGGGCTAATTTGTGTCAATTTTCTTGTGTAGCAGAAATAGATGAGATATTGAAGAACAGATGCTCTTAAACTAAAATTTAACAATAATTAATTCATAGGTTTAATCCATAGGGTAACTAGATTTTTTTCAGATGAAAAATAATTAAACCTTCTCCCAGAAATCCCTCTCTTGGAGGATATTTCCTAAGAAATGGAGCCAGATGGCTTATCATCACCGACCAGGCCTCATAATAAGTTAATTTGGACAAATTGCCGCATACACATTCAGCCTTGGCGACCTTTAATTTCTAACAGCTTTAAAAGCATCCATTAAAGCAAAATGGAGGAGAAAGGACTATAAATAGCTCACAGTTTTCAGAAGGATTCTTTGAAGACTAGAACCACTGGTAATTATTATACAAAACACTAATAGCAGGAAGCAGGAAGAAGTAGTAAAAGGCAAAGTGAAATTAAAAAAAAACTGCAATCAAGGTATTACCCATTTTCTGAAGTTGATATGAAGCCCACTTTTGAAATTCTAAATAATTTATTTATGGTAAATATAAAATATATTCTGTGAATATAAAACATTTAAAACCGTATAAAATAGAAGAAATCATTAATTTACTTAAAGATTAAAAGAATGCTGAAGCCTGAATCTATTGCGTTTTTTTGGCAGTGTAAAATGTTGCAAGACCAAGATGGATAAATCTTTCTTTACGTCTCATTCAGTATTCCAATACTTTAGGTCTCATTCAGTATTCCAACACTTATGGTTTCAGATTCTTGATTTTCTGTAAACTTCAAGGATTATATTTATTACTTCCATTCTTTTAAACAATCTTAGTTTGAATTGATTGTGGTTCAGTGAATGGCTTTATTGTACCTTAACTAAGGGGAGATGTGATTAAAACATTCTGTCTGCTCCTCTTTGTAAATTGATGTTAAAAGCAGAATTAAAACTTAAAATCCCTAACCCACTAATTAGACTGTCAACCTTGTCATACAGTTGTTTTACCCATATCCATAGGAAATTACCTATAATAACGTCTACAGGGAACAAAAGAAAAACAATCATTCATTTGAGTGTATTAAATCATAGATTCTTGGATTCTTTTAAAAAAATTATTAAACTCTGACAATATTCCCATTACAACCCTGAGACAGGTAAATTTTATTGTAATGTGTCACTTAACAATGGGGATACTTTCTGAGAAATTCGTTGTTATGCAGTTTTGTCATTGTGCACAAACCTAGATGGCATAGCCTACTACACACCTAGGCTACATGGTACTAATCTTATGGGACCATCATCACACATGTGGTCCGTCATTGACCAAAACGTCATTATGCGGCACATGACTATACTTGCTTTGGAGGTGAATCCAAAAGAATAAGTTAGGAATATTTAGGGTAAATGGTGTTCAGGGCAATGATTATCACTTTTTATTATGAGCTTATTGAAATAAATACAACTTGAGATCAATATTATGAGATCATCTCTATCTAAAAGGATTTCCTACTTGCCCAGGTGAACTGATAGGAGCTGGAAAAACAAAGCTATAGCTAGAAAATTCTGGCTTCTAGGAATCAGGGGGAAAGAGGAGATGTGGTCGGTCCTGAAAATAATTTGACCTTTCTAAACTAGGACATGAAATACAAATCATCAAACCTTTTCAGATGTCAATTTTCTCTCTGTGAAATGAACAGACCGATGGCTTAGAGGGCTTCAAGGTCCATTCCGATCCTAACCTGTTATGATTATATAAAAATTATTCTCATACAGAAGTCCTTAACAGCCTTTCAGTTGTTTTGCTTGCTCTTCTAAGGACCAGCAGTCCAGTGGACAAAACCATGCCCAATGATCCAGGGGTGGATGCACAGATGCACACACATTGTAGAAGGAGAGGATAAAGCATTTGTTGGCTTTTCTGGCCACAGTGCAGAAATATTTGTAGTGTCTCCAGAGTAGAGCATACAAAGTCACACACCTCTTCCTGGGTTATAATTGATTTTTTTTAAATAGTACGGACCTAATACAAATATTGAAAGAAAGAATGAATGAATAAACAGGTAAAAGCATCATTCTGACATTCTTTGGAGTAAGTTAATAAATATTGGATAGCTCTATGCTCTTAAACATTTAGATTTGCATTTATCTTCATTTTTACCCCAAATCAAGTTCTTTGTGTGTATGTGTATGTCTGTGTGTATAAATATGCATATGTTATCACATGTATTTATATTATAGACAGACGTATTTCCTCTTTTTAAAGGAAATCTAAAAAATATATCTCTCTATATAGACTCTGTGATAATACAAAACTAAAATCTATAAGCTCATGAAACTAATTTTGATCATCTTTTCCTCTCCCTCTGTTATCCTTGAACCTTTACTAACACACACAAAACCACTGGGTAAATTGTAAAAAGGAGCCCTCTCACGAGACACTGCCCCATAGGTGTGTGGCTTAGTGAGGTGTCAGTACCTTCTAACAAATTAGAAAAAGGCCTCCCTTCCTCAGGTGGAGCTGCTCCCCTCCAGGGCTTGGAGATCTGAAGCCAGGCTGGACTTCAGCTCCCACATGTCCTCTTGGCTGGGACGCCTGGAACAGGGTAGATCCTGCCCAACCATGGCCCTGGGTTACACAGTTAGCAACTGGAATCAGCTTAATTTCCTGAAAGCTCATAAAAATCATTTCTCTCCAGTAATGTACACGCTCTTTGAGGTCTACTTTCAAGAGGGACATGTATTTACCTTGGAACAGTCAGAAGCTGAGCAAGCATTTGCTGAGCCTACTCTGTGCACTGCACTCTGCTGGCTGATGTGGGAGTGTAAGTAAACTGAAGACAGGCCCCTGCCTTCAGAACACACAGTCTAGTTGGAAAATCAAAACAAAACCAGGCAATATGTGACTTGGAAATCAGGCTCTGAATATACAAACACTTGATTTTTCTCTTTCTTGCTTTATATAAAAAGGAGATTGGGCAGGAGGATTTTGAACATATCTACTTTGGGTAACAGGTTTCTTATCTCCAATCTACAAAGAACAACTTGCAAAATGTTATCCCTAGTGCTCATTGTGAAGACACAACAGGAGTAGTTGTTATGTGCAAATGATTGATGGGGGGCTTCCTAGACCTAACATTACATCACATCGTATTAAATCGTTGGAGAAGACTGCAGTGAATATTCCAGCATTGGGATGCTGTGTAGGCAAAGGCACGAAGAGAGAATTGCTCTAAGATGTGTGTGGAATAATGAAAAGTCCAAGGTAACTGAAGCAGAGTGTTGAGGCTGGGTTATAGAGGGGAAGGCAGGTAGGGCAAGACCAGACTGGGGGCTGTCATTCCATCCTCTCTGACTGATTGCAGGCACAGAATTGCCCAGTGATTCATCATTTAGGCATATGAGTTGGATCTGTAGATGCAGAGCAGCCTCCCGCAGTGTGAAATGTTAGGGAACTGAGTCCAGGATCCTGGTCAGCATTATACCACACTCTAAGCACCCAACGAAACAATGAACCAGCTCAGACACACACAGGCACACACGTGGGCACAGACCTTAAGACGAAAGCAATCCTGATATGTCATCTCAGGCCTGTGCCATGTTCCCCTACTTCAAAGGAGACTCCACCAAGGGGAAGTATTCGAAATGGGAAGTCTTCCAGAAGAAGAGTGTTAAAATATTGACTCCTGCAGAATTGTAACCCAGAGAAATGTTCTCCTCAAACAACAAAACAATTTACAGAGTGGCTTGACGTCAGTCAGAGAGAAAGCAGAGTTTGGGAGGCAAGCCAAGGAGCTTGCATTTCTGTAATGCTTGTTCTGGTGCCAGGGATAAACATTAGTGCATCCCTTCAGCCCTCTGCCCGCTGGAGAGCTATCTAAGTGGCTACAGTGCTTTCTACACATAAATAATCTTAATCTTCAAATGAACAGTAGACACATGGGAACAAGATTAGGGCGTCTTTTTTTCTTAGCCCTTTATGGAAACTTCCAGAGGAACAAACTTCAGCCTACTATGGAAGTTTCACTTCAAGTAGATGTCTCTAGAGACCCGGGCATGTCTCTGTGCAGATTACCAGGCTGGACTCGCTTTTTTCCCATAATAGTGTCCCCTAAACCACAGAGGCTTTAGAAGAAGTAAAGGGCTTAACCAGATTCAGAGGTGCAGAAAGGGCTGATAGTTCAAAGGAAAATAAAACTGACCTTCATCTAAGTCATGTGATGGTCACGTGGACTAGTTCATCTTGTCTTCCTTAAGATATACATATATTTTTTTGTACAACTTTTTTTTTTGCTGGAAAAGATTTGCTCTGAGCTAACATCTGTTATCAATCTTCCTCTCTCTCTTTTTTTTCCTTCCCAAGCCCTAGTACATAGTTGTATATTCTAGTTGTAAGTCCTTCTAGCTCTTCTATGTGAGCCGCCACCACAGAGTGGTTACTGACAGACAACTGATGTGGTTCTGCGCCTGGGAACCTAACCTGGACCGCCGAAGCAGAGCACGCTGAACTTTAACCATTAGGCCATCAGGGTTGGCTCTTCCTTAAGATATTTTTAACGTTGGTGGAGGAAAAGGATGGAATAATCACTTGGCAATATTTTTTTTAGCAACTTTGGATAACCAAGTTATTAATGACCGATTTGTATTCAAATGGAAGTATATACATATTCTCTTTAATTTGAAAATATCTTTGCTCTGAATGGGGAAAACCCCTAAATGTGTGCAATCTGCACCTTTCCTGGAGACACATGTGACCAGCGCAGACCAGGCTGTTTCTCCCTGTTACACTGTCAGCAGTGAGTGTGGTTCAGCAGGCAAAGTATTAAATTATGAATAGTTTGGGATAGTATTAGGCTCTCTCTTCTAATCAGGTTCAGGAGGCTGAGAAAGAGAGGGAGGGAAAGGTGAAGACGGGTTTGAGAGAAAAGAGAAATAAATCTCTGAGGAAAGAGAGGGAGGCAGCTGGGGAGGGAAGGGGAAAAGCAGTGGAGATTTTCCACATCTAAGTTCTTCTCCCGTGGACTCCATGTCTAGTTGAGAAATACTGCACTTCAATGGGGGGCTCTGGGAGATCAAACTGTGGATATGTTATCCCTCTACACACACTTTGAACTCTTCACCTGAAATAAAAGCAGATGCTTAGAAATTATCCAAAGAGGTGGGAAGTGCTTTCAATTAATAGCTAAGAGAAGCCCACTTAGGAAGGTATTACTATGCAAATATCTACTGTAAACACCTTTAGCGTGAACAAGCAGGAGGCCCTGTCACACATGCATACAAATTTTTCTATGCTAAAATGCCCAGCCTGATTTGGGGCACAATTTTCTTTTTCTCTGTTTCTGATTTTCAAACTCACTATACCCTTGGTATGTTTTTATATTCTAGATCAGGTTCAATTATAGCACATAAAAGGGAGATCTCGAAAATTAATATTTTGGTAAGAGTCTCTATGAATGTGGCAGAGAAAACATAAGAAAAGCTTTTTCCCTTTCCTTCTCCTTCCCCCCAACCCCAAGTCCTCTAAGTGGCAAAGTAACACTGTGAAGAGAAGCTTTCAGTTCTTTCAACAGAGACAAAGGACAGTAGCAGAGAATCTCCTCTTGCGATGACCGCCCAGTTAGTGAGGTTTTCTTCCACGGAGACCCTGCTGCGCTGTTAGGAAGTAAGAGGCATTAGCACACCACTCACTATCTTTCAGGGGCCAATTAGCCAGTTGGGAATATCCAGACCCTGGATTCCTTTCATTTCTCTTTTAGCAGCTTGCCTTTTGGTCATTTACCATGCTTCATTAAGAGGGGTAAAGCATAGATCTGTCCATTTGGCTCACCCTTAGTAGCTCTGACGGGAGCTTTCTTGGGGAAGGCAATTGAAACCATTGAAGGGAGATGTGGGGATTATCCATGGATTAGGATTATCTAAACCACTGGTTTTCAATCCTTTTAACTAGGGGGAGTCCTTTTACAGGTAAAGAAACTTGTGAACCTCGACATGACAGTAATTACACTGTTAGTATCTGTTGAGTAAAACAAGCATGTGCTCATGTTAAAGAAGGGCTTGTTCATCTCGTCTTCTTGGTCTTCAAACACATTCTGTCCCTCTGCCAAGTCCTCTTGGAAAGACATCTTTCCTAGGGCATCAGTACTCTGAATTCCTTGTGGTTCAGACTCAAGTAAAGTAATGAAGGTTTACAGAAGAAGCCTAGTATCTATCATCTGTGGGAAACTCTTACTGACACACAAATACAGATTGTTGAGATATTTTGGAATAATGAATACTAAACACCAAGGGAAAGAAAAAATCTCTCTTTCCATTTCATTATAGGTGTTTCCATTTGTGAAGGCTTAAATTTGAAGATGGCTAATAATTCTCTTGCTTAGTGACGATTCGATGTGTGTATAAATCAGAAGGCATTGAAATCACCTTGAGGTTGCTAGAGATTATGAAGACCCTAACACATTTTTAGCAATGTTTTTGCCTATTTAGTGAATGGGTCTCAGGGTTAGAATTTCAGGGTGCAAGTAGAAGGCATGCTTGCTAGCATCAGAACAATTATAACAACTTGCACAGAACCAACAGAGCAAATTTTTTCCCTGGACTAAGATCCCAAATTGTTGTTTCTCTTTGTTTATTGTTTTAAAAATTATTTTCAGTATTTGGGCTCTTCCTTCTCTCAGCAAACAACTTTGTCTTCTTCATTAAGAAAATTGAGGTGATCAGGTATAAACTACTTCAAGTTACTAGCAACATCTGCATTCTTGAGGCCAAAAAAGCTGCTCTTGTCTTTCCATGTATTTTGTTTTTTTGGACTATCTCATTGTTTTCCTGTTTGCTGATGACTCCCAAGTTGGTATCTCCTGGCCTGCCTTCTCCCCCCAGTTTAGACTCAGACACATACCTGCCCACTGGCCACCTGCGCCTCACCCTCACCATTTCCTCCCTAACATATTTCTCTTCCAAAATTCCTCATCTCGGTGGAACCACCATTCCTCCAAGCATCCAGGGTAGGAATCTAGTGGTAAACCTAGATGTCTCTCTGTCCTACACTCCACACACCCAATTAATCCCCAGGTATTAATTATTTTCCTTTCTAAATATTTCTCAAATCCATCCCCTACTGTTTAGCTCCGCTATACTTCCTTTATTCAGGCTCTCAGAAGCTTTCCCCTGGATGCTTACAGTGACTCTTAATGACCCTCCACTGTCTAAAAACAAGGTCCCTGCCTGTTAATATGACATTCAAGGCTGTTCATGACCTTCCGTTTCCACTTTCATCTGCCACGCTCCATGTTCCACTTTACCAGACTGCACATACCAAGGGATTGCTCTTCCTCCTTCTACTTGAAATCTCCTCCCTTCATCTCTCCATCTGTTGACTCAAACCCACCTTCTCTGAACCCCATGCCAAGCTAAGTGCCTTTCCTCTGATCCTATTATACCTTGTGCACGCGTTTCCTATCACCTGTATGTTATATTATATTGTAATTATCTGTTAATTCGTATTCCCTCCCACACCTTTGTCCACTCTTTGATGCTCCAGTCAAGAAGGAAGATAGTTGCCTACACTGTGTTTAATTTTTTGTTTTTAGAAAAAATGCTGGAAATTCTTTGATATACTTCTAATGAGAGTTGAGCTCTATTTTTCTCTCCCCTCGAATTAGAGCAGGATTATTACTTGCCTGTAACCAATAAGTTGTGTGACTTCTAAGGTCAGGTCAGAAGAGGTGATGCCGCTTGGCCTTGTTCTCTGGGACTTTCATTTTGGGGCCCTGTTCTACCTTGTAAGAAGTCTGCTTGCCATGAGGTTGTTGTGCTGGGAGGAAGGCCAGGCTATATGCAGAGGCCACGTGTAGGTGCTCCATGAGCCCAGCTGAGGTGCCACTTGACAGCTAGCATCAAGTGCCAGACACGAATGAAGAAACCTCTAGATGATTCCAACCCCAAGCCGTGGAGTCAGCTCAGCTCTGAAACTTTCCAGCTGAGGCCCCAGGCCTTGTGGAGCAGAGGCCCCTGTGTCCATCCTAACTCTTGACACACACACTCTGTGAGCTCCATGAATGGTTGTTTCACACTGCTGAGTTTTGGGGTGGTTTTGCAGCAATAGTAACCGGAACACACACCCACAGCAGTCATCTGCTCATTAACCCTTTATTGGCTCTCCTCACTGATCTCTCCTCCTCATTCTCTCATTGTGCTTCCTGGGATCACTTCTGAAATAAGCTACTTGCACCCAAATCATTATCTCAGGGACTTTCTTTTTTTTAGGGAAATCCAAGTTAAGATACTACCCAGCTCCTGCTATCATAAGTTATTCAGATGGATGTAAAACATTTTTAAATGCTTTAAATAACACTTTAAACATGGGGCTAAAACTTGGACCAGGGATGGTGGTACTGAGAAAGCATAATTATTAGAGAAGGCAGTTGGGCAGGTTTAAGAAGTCCAGTAACACTCTTGCCTGAAACTGAGATTTATAGAGGTCTTTTGCAATGATGGCAAATTAAAGGAAGGAATTGAGGTTAAAGATATGTTTTTATAGTTTTCATCTGGAGGAAAAAATACCTTTTTCCTCAAAAGTCTGAAAGCATGCGTTTTAAATATCTTAGACTTTCTTTTATAGGGTTCCCAGGTAACTGTTTAGAAAGGATTGATTTGATCAAGAGAAAATGAGGAATTAAGATGGTCATAGGGATACTCTTAGTGTAGAGTGAAGTTGAATAATATACAGTCTTCTTCCTTTTATTGGGTAGATTCACTCATAAGGCAGCAATCTGAATTGTGTATGTGTGTGAGCATCTCATCTAAAATAGAAGAATTTGATGCTCAGAAAGCATTTGAAAATGAAGACTACTCAGAAATCTCATTGAGAGCCAGCCCTGATGGCCTAGTGGTTAAAGTTTGGCACGCTCTGCTTTGGTGGCCCAGGTTCAGTTCCCAGGCGCAGAACCACACCACCCATCTGTCAGTAGCCATGCTGTGGCGGTGGCTTAAATAGAAGTAGTAGAAGGACTTACAACCAGAATATACAACCATGTACCGGCGCTTTGGGGAGAAAAGAAAAAAGAGAGGAAGATTGGCAGTGGATGTTAGCTCAAGGTGAATCTTTCCAGCAAAAAAAAAAAAAAAGAAAAGAAATCTTGTTGACCAAAGAGTACAGAGACAGCAGTCCACATCAGGCCAGTTTCCGACTGTGTTTATAACAAAGATAGCTACAAAAGTATAGTCAGTCAAATGACTTTTTTTACATGACCACATTCCATCATCTAACACTCACCTGCATACCACTGCCTCACTCATTTATTTATCGCCTGCATCTGAGTTCCTATTTAAATATCTGGAGATAGTCTAGGGAGTAGGGGGATGTCCAGGGTCCAGTACAGTGCCTGAGACATATTTATAATATTTGTTGAATGCAGAAAGCAGTGCATAAGGCAATGCATCCCATCACTGAGATCATAAATACTGTTCATTCCTGTTTTGTTGTCAGTCCTGTGCCCCACCTAGTGACCCTTGATTGCAAAACTCTAATGAACAAAACCCAGACTGAGTGTCTCTCTTAAATACAGGTAGAAACAGACTCCTCTGTTAACAAGCATACCGTCCAGACAGCCCGTGTCCTTAACCACGCTGCAAACAGTTTCACCTCTTGCCCAGAAAGAAGTAGCTGCTTTTTATAAGTATTTCATGCATGACCACTGAAAAGAGAGAGACAAGAGGCAAAAATATTGCTGAAATGATAGCAAGGATTCATTATTTGGTTGGGTGCCAAGTAAGAGTCAGTTCCAATTGTTGCATTAACAGTTAACACTTCAGACATGGCCAGACATTACTATCTGCTTATGCAACTTGGCACAGTTGTTTCTAGGTCAGGATTACAACTGCAGAGCTGGTACAGCCAACACTTTGCCCAGCAGGATCGACTATAGAAGGGAGAATACCTTTCAAACAGTGACACATTATACACAATTACAGTAATTGTTGACACTTATTTAGCACATACGTGTCAGAAAGCTTTCTAAGTGTTTTGCTAATGGTGACTCACGTGGTATGGTGACCTTATGTGGTAGATGTGTTAATATCATGCCCATTTCACAGATGAGGGCACTAGGCACAGAGAGGGTGAGGAACCCCTCCACAGTTACCCACATTGTAAGTGGCAGAATGGGAATTCAAGCCCCGCAAGTCTCTTTCCAAGATCCATATATCCTTTTTTTTTCCTGAGGAAGATTCACCCTGAGATAACATCTGTTGCCAGTCTTCCTCTTTTTGTATGTGAGCCATTGCCACAGCATGGCCACTGACAGACAAGTCATGCAGGCCAGTCCATACCCGGGAACCGAACCCGGGCCGCCAAAGTGGAGCATGCTGAACTTAACCACTGGGCTACCGGGGCTGGCCCCCAAGATCCATATTCTTAATTACCACACAAGGCTGCTTCTCAGAACCGCTATGCCTGACTTCCCCAAAGCAGTGCAGGTGCCTGGCTTTAAAGATGTGCTACAAGTATGCTCAAACAAGGGCAAAGAATAGACCTGCTTTATCTTCAAGGCTAATTATCATAGATTTAAGGCTAACAATGGTGCTCAAATAATCTTCTAATCAAACTATGCAAAATTCTATTAATATTGTCACTAGCCCCATAGTACTACCCAGAACTGCTCAAAACTGAAAGCACTTTCTAGTCTGCATTCGTATTAGTGGGGTTTATGGTAACTCTAGAAATACCATGGAGATGCTTAGCTGTAGTTTTGCAGTCACTCGAGACCATGCCTCTGCTCTTCATAATCTTTAGTTATGAAGCAAAAGGCAAACCATTTGATACTGCAGCTCCGGGAAAGCAGGGACCTGGTTAGGCTTGGTCATTGGTTGTGTTTGCACAGAGCAGGGCTCAGCGCGTAACTGAAGCACCTCTTACACACCGTGCATTGCCTGGCACTTCCTCACTCCTGTCTCACTGCTTTCACCCTCCTCCCTGTCCTTTTCCCTCTACCATTGGCATCTTCGCTGAATTGTCAACATACTCTCTTATACCCCCGACTTTTGCAGCCATTTCTGCACCTCCTGGTCCTAAAGGAGACCTGGATCTCTCCTTAGCACGTCTCTTCTCTTGCAGCTTTCTCTTGCTTCCACATCCCATTAAGTTAGTTGCAGGAAGAGTTCTCTCTCATGCTGTTTCCCAGTCCTTGTTTTCCCATCTCTTTTGAAGTTGAGGCCGTCACCTCTTTATCAGTCTAATCTCCTGTTGCTCCTCCTTCTTCATTGCAGGCTCTGGCCCTGGGTTCATACACTTCCTTTTTACTCCAAGTCCGACAGCCTCACCAGAGGAGGGAGAGTCCTTGTAGACGCTGTAACCTATACACACTGTAACCCTGCAATTCCAAGGCCACCACTGGGTCGCAGTCTGGGCCGTTTTATTCCCTAGAGTGCTTCATTCAGAAGTCTTTGACTCCGATACCTCATTCTGATCTCAGCTTCTCATCCTCTCCCTCCCTTTCCACAGCTTGGCTCTGGTTGAGCCAGTCATTCATTCCTGACATGCACACTCAATTCCCTGGAATCCTGGCTTCTCATTGCCTTCAACCATGAAAACCTCCACACTGAATTACAGCTGCAATTCACCCTTTCTCTTTCCTCCTGTGATGGCGAATTACTTCTGGAGAAGATCCCACAGCTTTGCAGACAGGAGCCATTACCAATTTAAGTTCCCTAATCTTGGTAGGGCTCTTTCACACATTCTTAGACCTCTCTCTCTGTCCCTCAGTGATTCCTCTAAACCTTCCCCACTCCTCTCAAGCTCTGATCCATTTTTAGCAGACTGCACTGTCTGAACTCCATGAAGAAAGTTGAGACTATCGGTTATAACCTATCTCAGCGTCCCAGACACTCCTTGTCAAGTTATCTATTGCCACAACAATCTTGACCCCATTTCCACCTGTCTCAGGGTAGGTGTCCTCCTCCTAGCTAAGGCTCTCCTTCATTTGTGTCTTTCATCTCGTCTTATGAATTATTGCTTCAACAATTTTCTTATCCCTTTCTCAGTGTTTCAATTTTTATTCCTTCCTCCCTCCCCCTTCCCTCTTCCCCCTTCTTTCCTCTCTCCCTCCTACCCTCCCTTCCTTCCTCCCTCCCTCCTTTCCATCCTCCCTTCCTTCCTTTCTCTCCCTCCCCCCACCTTTAACCAGCAACATCCCCCTCAGCTTGTCTCTCTCATCCTGATTAAAAAACAGACAACCTAAACCAAAATAACAAAAACAACAATCAACAGAAAAACCAAAACATACCTGGAACCGATTCTCTCCCAACCCAAACTATCCCTGTTTATCACTCTTTTTCCTTTTCAGGCAAATGTCTCCAAACGACAACTCCCCACTGATGTCATCACTTCCTTTGCACGCTTGGCCATTTCTTGCCTTTCTACATGTCATCCACTCTCCCTGAAATATCTCTGCCTGCCAGGACCCTCCGGGCTGGGTTGGGGCCTCTCCCTGGAATTGCTTTGGGACATTGTGCCCATTTCTACCACAGCACTCCCTTCTCTCTACTTGACTGCTAGACAGTGAGACCCTCCCGTGCATGGAATGTGCCATGTTCACTGTGTCCCCAATGCCTGACACAACGTCTGGCACATGGAAGAGGATCAGTAAGTGTTTGTTGAATAAATGTTTCCATATAACGTTCTACCCAATGACTCTGCTCCATTCATATTGCCTCTTTATTACTTTAATATAATTTCATCATTTTGACCCAACATATTGCTGCTCCCTGCCAGAACAATATTGTTCCCATCTTCTTCACTAGGTTTCTGCAATGATCTTAGATAGTTCCTTGTAGATTACAGAGTTCTCCTGGTTGAAGTCAGCTGGCCTACAGAACATCATTTCTTCACTCAAATGTTCTCCTCTAATGACTTCTAAACTTATGGATGTCATAGATTAGTAAAATTTCCAAACCATCTGGGCACAGGATTGGATTGCTAATTTTTATTATCTTAAGTAAATGCATTAATCCATATCACCCCAAACCAAGTTCTCCTATCACCGTAATTTCATAAAAATGAGGATATTTTAATAACAACAAAAAAGTAAGAGGGCAGAATAAAGGACAGGGCTTTAATTTCAATACATTTAATATTATAAAATATTCAGTACACTGCTGTTAGTCTGTTCAGGCTGCCATAACTGAATACCACAGAGTGGGTGGCTTAAACAACAGTAATTTATTTTCTCACAGTTCTGGAGGCTGGAAGTCTAAGATCAGGGTGCTTGTAGGGCTGGTGTCTGGTGAGGGCTCTCTTCCTGGATTGCAGATGGCCACCTTCTGGGTGTGTCCTTCCATGGCCTTTCCTCTGTGTGTGCACTCTCCTGGTACCTCTTGCTTGTCTAATAAGGACATGAGTCCCATTGGATTAGGACCCCAACCTCATTTAATCTTAAAAGAGCCTCCCTATGGACCCTATCTCCAAATACAGTCACATTGGACATTAGGGCTTCAGCATATAAATTTGGGGGGGGCCACAATTCAGTCCTTGACAATTGCCGTTATTTTCTCATTTTGCTGCAGATCATTGGAAATTTCATCCTCAACTGGCACCAATCTGTAGGCCAGGATTTGGGAAACATAGTTCTAAACATCGTAAATACCACATATACAGCATTTTAAAAAATTATGCATTTATTTACAGGTTTAGTTCTTATTGCTGTATTTATTGGTGGTGTGGTATTTAATATCTGTTCTTGAAGACATTTCCCATCTTTTTTAAATGGCAAAATGCTCTGAGGCAAAGTACGTGGATACAAGGACTTTTTGGACAAATTAAAAAATATTCATGTAAATAGAATGCAAAATCCTGTCAGCTGTGGTGTCATAGAAAGAAAACTGCTTAGAATTGTAAGATCTGGATTCTAGCCACCTCTCTGAGCTTAATTTTCTTCATCTTTAAAATGGAAATAATCACATATATCTTCTTAATCTGTTTGAAAGGATTCAATGGGGGTGATTTAAGTTGTTGTTTTTTTTTTTTAATGTGTAAAGCACTATACAAATAAAGGTATATAAGAATTATTAGAGATAACGTAATTGGGTTAAAGTATTGAAACAAGAATTAGATGAAAAAGCAATTATAAATACAGAATTTCATTTTACAAAGTTACTAGACTAGTAGATTAGAGAAATGTCATGCCTCCTGGTATCAGCAAAACATTTTACAAAGTTTTGGTGATGTTCTTTTAGACTGGATGGGTGCTGGAACAACTGGACAGAATTATATTTTGGCTGAGCAACTGATTTTTAAGAGTATTGATAATTGAATGAATATGGATCTGGAGAGAGAGCTTTATTTTGTCATTGATCTTGTCCTAAGTTATATATATATATATATATATATATATATATATATATATATATATAACTATATATATATTTTTTTATTGTCCTAATATATATATTTTGCTGAGGAAGATTGGCCCTGAGCTAACATCTGTGCCCATCGTCCTCTATTTTATATGTGGGACGCCTGCCACAGCATGGCTTGATAAGCGGTGCGTAAGTCTGCGACCAGGATCCAAAACTGCGAACCCCGGGCTGCCGAAGCAGAGAGTGTGAACTTAACCACTATGTCAGTGGGCCAGCCCCTAAGTAACATTTTGATTAAATTAAATCAAATGTCCTTGATGAACAGTGGCATGCTTATTAAGTCTCTGGGTGTCACAAAGCTGAAACAAGAGCTGATATATGGAGATATAAAGACAGAGAATTATCTCAATAGGCTGAAATGATGGGTAAGGGGAGGTGTATGTAACATGAACAAGATAAGATTTAACTGGGACACACGTCAACTCTATATTTAGGCTAAAAAAAAAAAAGACCTCTGCTGCACAAGAGAAAAGGCCTGAGGATTCTAGTTCAAGTTCATGTTAAAAAGACCTGTTGCTTATAGGTGATCACGGGCTTAACATGAACCATCAATATGGTGAAGGTGATAAAAAGACCAAGAATAAATATATTGAATTATAGATTACATTAATAACTTCATATGGCCTAGAACAAGGGAGGAAGGAATCCTACCATATTCTACCTTGCTCAGAGCTGATGTAGAGTATCTTGTTTACTAAACAGGGCTATTAAACTAGAAAGCATCTAGAAGAGACTGTTTTAAGACCTTGAAATCTTTCCCAGTAAGAAAATGCTGAAATAAGGAGATATATCCTGGAGATAAGGGGATATCTTGCTTGCTTGCTTTCAAATATTTGGAGGTTTATCATGTAGAAAAGTGGGCAAACATTTTATGTGATGCTCCAAGGAATGGTCCCATTATAACTGTCCTATTCATGTCTCTGACCAAACAACAATGACACAAGAAAGAGAGTTAAGAAGAGTGTCTTGAACTATAGCCACACTTCTACTGAGGCTCAGGACTTATTTATAGAAAATGGTAAGTTTGATCAAGAACTGAATCCAGAAAGGTAATCTCACCCATGTTATAGACCACCTGTGTTAAACTACCATGTACATCTTCAAGTACATAATAATGAAGCTATAAAAGGTTCATACAAAGGCATCTAAAGGACTGAGGCAAATGGGAAGCTATCATCTGATCTATTCCCCAAACTTTGCAGTAAGAACTTGGGGTAACTCCTAGACACTTGCAAGAATAGTTTCAGGTTAAACCAAAGCTGAGCTATTAACACCAAATAACAAAGTATTTGGAACGCATATGGAATTTACTAGCATAAGGGGTGAAATCAGTTAAAATTATGAATAGCCATGTGAATATTTTAGATAAATTAATGCACATAGAGCTAAAACGGGTTGTAAAGGAAGAAATTGTTATTGGGAATTTTCTTAACTTCTTGGCATGGATGTCAGAAAGTAACAAGGCCTTTTTCAAACTGATCTTGGATGCTCATTGTAACATGGATCTGCTCCAATGTGGCTGCTCTTGTGTGAGTGGTGGTTCTTCTCCTCTAGAGCAATAGATAGTGTGTGTGTGTGTGTGTGTGTGTGTGTGTGTGTGTGGTGTTTATATCTGTATAGATGTATATGTAAATGTAAAACGAAATCAGATTAAAACAACTATGAAAATTGAGGAATATTTATTATTGATTTAATTCCTTTTCCAGTTTCCTTATTACATGATATTAAACATGAAAAGACTTAGTAAATCATGTAACCTGTTTTAACTGAAAATAGCAACTGAATAGAAATATCCTTATCTGAGCAGGCTCTGGAGTCTGCTTTCCTACAGGCTGCTTAGAAAGAGGAGGCATTCAGTTACTCTGGGTCCATGCCATATGCTAATTTCATTTTCCCTCGTCTTTAATACCTTCATATATTAAGAAGTTAGAGTCTGAAAAAAAAATAACACAACAAAAAAACAAAGGCAGCGAATGCTTAGGAGTAACAAAAACATTGCTAAGTTATAACATCTGGACTTCATCATCGCAACCCTGACGTCAGGACACAGCCCAGATGTTAACTATAGTAACCATCTAAAGTTTGGGTGAATGTGGTCTTTCCTTTAATTTGCAAAATCCTTTTTGCAAAAATCCTTGAAAACATAACAGCTTCGGGATATAAGTAGTCTACCAAATATTTAGGAGACCAGCTTTGGGATTACACAAATACAGCAGCTTTCTAGGTGTATTCATCTCCTTGGAATGTTGTGGTCACCACTTGGAAATCCCATTCCCTCCCCCACCCCACCAAAAAAAGAAAGAAAGAGAAAAAAATCAGAAGCACTTGGAAAGAATAGCAAGAAGGGGAATTGTGACTGTAAAAATGAGAAGTAACTAGTCCTGAGCCTTCATAGACATGTGGCCAGAAGTCAATACACTCTTTTGACCTGTTCCATGGCACACTGGCTTTCCAAGTGGCAGCCTGCTGGGATGAGCGCCCAGATTTCTATGTGTCATGTATATCCCTCCACATTTTTCAGATAGTTGAAGAACAAGAGAAGACTTATTAGAATGCAGATGGAAAAGAAAACTATGCCTTAAATTTCTTTCCACTTTTGATCATTATATTGAATTAATGTGTAACTGATGCCTGCATAGCTTTCCCAGTCGAATAGGTAATGAGGCTATGCTACTGGGCCTTGTCTTTAGGATGATGACTAAAATAAAATGGAAAAAAAAATCATTAGCTATCTCCTAACCCATCCACATCCCAAATTGTCGAATATCATCGGAAAATCTACCAAGTGGAGAAAGATCAAACTACACTAAAAAAAAAAAAAAAAAAAAGGGATCTCTGGGAGTAGGGAAAAGATATAGATATATTGATTTCTGGCTTACTCATAGATGGAAGTTCTGAATATAATACTTATTCCTTTTTCATATGCTAGGGTTGTGACGGGGCTAAAAATCACTTAGCATTTAACAAAATATTTAGAGTTAATTTAGCAAATACTTAGAAGGCAGAATAGTGCTGATTAAGGGCACAGACCCTGGAGACAGATGATCTAGATTTAATTCCTGACCCTCTCACTTACTGTATGATCTTGGAAGAGTTACAGCCTCCTAGGATGAGTTTAAAATATCGCTGTGTCAATTATGTCTACTATGAAATGAGGAAAGCAATACTTATCTCATGGCATTTTTGTGAAATTAGTGATAAATGTATGAAAAGCCTACAGCAGTATCTGCTTTATAAAAACTCAATCATGACATTATTAATTATACTAAAGGCAGAGATGTGTCCTGTCCATCTTTGTATCCCAACATACAGTGACTTGATAAGTCCCCAGCACAGCGTTCTTAAATATGCGGATGAATGAAAGAGGACAGAATAAATGAACAGAGTCAGGGGTTGACACCACAGCCTTCCACTTCAGCCAAGTGAGTTTACTCCTGGTTTCCTGAACAGGCCTGGCCATTGTTTTCACTGACTCTGAGCCCGTCACGAGGATTCATAATGTTCCCTCCTCTCCCTCCATCTTGCCTACTTTTGCTTGAATTTATTAACCCAGTCCCATCTGCACCTCTGTCATGGTCACTTTCCAGACAACTCCAGGGACAGCTTCCTTGTAATGCCCACAGCACTGGGCATTAATGTCATCCACGGTCATCTTTGCAGCACGTGGCAGAGTGCCTAATCTACAGGAAGTACTCAATTAGTATTTGTTAAATGAAAGAATATTGCCCTCTCTGTCGTTTAATGTTTAATGTACCTCTCTTGAGAGTAGGGCCTGTGTCCTATACATTTTCTCTCCAACCCAGCATAGTGAAGAACAAACACTCAGGCACACAGCCTTTCTGGGTTTGAAGGACATTTAGAGATCACATAATTTCACTCCATCTCTACCGAGGAAGAACGTGAGGATTACATAGGTTATTGACTTGCTCAGGTCTCTCAGAGCTGGTGTACTCTCAGAGTGGGGAATACAAATCAAACCTCTTGACTCATGATTTTTGGTTGAATGGATGAAAAAAAAAGTTCTGAAGGTTTATAAGTGACCACATGTATTTATTACTATGTAACTGGAGCTTTCAAAATTCCTGAGAACTCAAGGTTTTACTTAAACTAAGTCATTACAATAACAATGGCTTTTCTTGTCACAGATTTCTAAAATAGTTTAAGTACTCAAGAGGCAACGGCGGGCTCTTTGGAGACAACCAGAGGTGACTTGGAATAGTGAACTACTAGTAACATATTGTTTAGTGTGCAGAATGAAGGATATTCTTTAAACACATTTTGCGGTCTCTGATCCTCTTTATTGTTTGTGATCTGTCTGTATTGAAAGATACAATCAGGGACCAAGTTCCACCCTAAACTTCTACACACTGCAATCAGGATGTCACAAAATAGTTGTCCATGGTGGACGTGACCTGTGTCACAAAACCAAGTTCTCTGATGAGAATTTTCTATCTAATTTTGTTATGCAGTTTGTCAGTCCCTCAGAAAAACTGCACACGCTTACCTTAAAAAAAAAGCAAAAAGTCTGACACGCCCAGTGAGCAAGTGAATAACAGCACTACAGCTATTGGTAGGGACGATCTTGTGTGACATCATCTACTTTATGTGCTTTAGTCATGGTGTGAATGTTTGCTCTGGTTAAAATGCCAATTCCTGAATAATGAAATGTTTGCTGTATTCAGCATTAAAAATTATTTAGTGGAATATCCTGCTTATATCAAAAATGTTAACTGAATACAGGATATGATGCTGACTTTGTTTATGTCAGCTACAGGCAAAAAAAACAGAGGAATAGAAGCTGTGGGAAAGCTCTATGCTGAAGGTAGAATGTTCTCTTAATCCCAACCAGCTGTCTGTGCTTGAATGCATGGGAACTTAATAGCAATCTCTCTCTCCCCCTCTCATAATGTGTTTAGTGAGTAGCAAGCTCTGTATGCATTTTGCCAAAGCAATGACAAAGCTGTTTTCTAGCTACAAAAGTGTCTAAGAAAATACAAGAGGAAAATAATGAAAAGTCAACTTGAAATAAAATATATGTAAGTCCTGACAACAGATTTCTCCAAGGCCGTTAAGGCAGGGAGCCACAATTAGGGAATTAAACGCAGCAAGTTTCAACTCACTCATACTCTTTCAGAGTGGCTACTATCTCAGCTTGAATCACCACCCAGCAAATCACAAGTTCAACGCTGATAGAAACACAGCATTCCAGCACCTAAAGACAAATAGCCTAAGCGTCACACTCCAAACTCTTTAGATCCTTCAACTCCTCCTCCTTCACATTTTTCTGGAGGGACTGAACCGGTAAATCGTCGACTTCACAAAGGAAACGGCCACTTTACTCTGAATCTCTTGAAGTAATAGATCCAGAGAATAGAGAAGAACAGGAAAAAAATAACATTTTTACTTTTTGTTTACAAAAATATGCCATGGAAAAAATATGTAGCTAGGAGGGGATTTAGATTTTTGTTAGTTTCTAAAAATGGTTACCCATATATGTCCCTATTTACTTATCATATCTACTTCCTGATTTTTGCTTCAGTCTGATAACAAGGTTATAGGAATATCATGGACTTTGATTCAGTTGGGGCCGGCCTGGACGATGTGGTAATTAAGTTTGCACGCTGCACTTTGGTGGCTGGGGGTTCGTGGGTTCAGATCCCTGATGTGGACCTACGTACCACTCATCACACCATGTTGTGGCAGTGTCCCATATACAAAGCGGAGAAAGGTGGACACGGATGTTAGCTCAGGCCAATCTTCCTCAGCAAAAAGAGAAAGATTGGCAACGGATGTTAGCTCACAATCTCCCTCACAAAAAAAAGGGAATTGAACTCATATCCAAATTTAAACTCTTACTAGTGATGTGACTTTTGACAAGTTACTTAACATTTTGAGCTTGAGATTTCTCCGTTGTCAATGGGGAACATGATATGTGCCTTAAATGGTTGTGGCAGCGCTCAAAGAGGTCAGTGGCTTATGTAAACTGCTGGAATACAGTAGGTCCTCACTGAAAATTAGTTTCTATCACTTTTGATATTTCACTTCCTGTCTGTCCAGGGTTCTGTCATTTCTCATACGGGCAGGAGACAGTCTAGGGCTAGCCTTCAGAACACTCAATTTCATTTTGCAACTAAGGAAATGAGAAAATAAAAAGATTAGAGATTATAATTATAAAAGGCCCACTCCGTCACTCCAGTGGTACTTGGCATGAGAAATTATGAATACAAAAGGTTTGGCCACCCCAATACCATCCAACACGAGAAATTATGAATACAAATTGCCCACAGACAATCCACTGCTGTGAATCATAATGAACCATAATGACTGAATTGAGTGCACTTAAGATATCTCAATTTTACAAATTTTACAAAAACACACATACACAGTACTAGGGTTCCCTTAGGACCTTAGAGAGTCATGAGCAAGTGAGGGACCCTAAAGCTTCATTAGCTTCATTATAAATCCACTCTGTGGGGTGTAGGAAATTGGTGCCTTATTATTATCATTATTTAAAAAATACAGATAGTACAATCTTTGAAAATTTCACAACTTCTCCAAACCCATCATATTTCCTTCATTTCTTTCCCCCCGACCCTACTTGAATTGGCATGTAAACTTGTTTCTTCTGAGTAAGCCATGGGAATGTTGACTTATTTGCACTGGTGTGTGTGTGTGTGTGTGTGCATATCGCCTGAAAAAAAAGTACTGGTATGCTATGTGGGTGCATACCAGTGCTATACGCGAGTACAAGAGATGTTTTTTCTGTTCAAGTAGATTCCTATCTAATTGGGTGGAGAAAACTAACATATGAAATGGCAGCAAAGAGATGAAATAAATAAAAAGAAGCATATAATTAATTACAGACATTTAAAAAATTGGTAAGTGCTACTAGACTTCAGATAAAATGGATACCAGTAAAGGTTGATATTGTTCTAAACATTACAAAAGCAAGAGAATTGGAAGGTGGAGAGGATTTGGACTAAGAGGATCATGCTACATTTGCTGCAGACAAGGAGCAAACTATAGAGGAGGAATGAACACAGTGCTTTAGTGGATCAGCAGGGAGACAAGTATGACTAACAACAGCGTAGGCAGATAGCAGAGCATCTTCACAAGCAGGTAGACGTGTTTTGATTTTATGTGCCTGGAAATTGCATGACATTAAAGGTTTTTGAGCAAAAACAGTGACAAAATGAAGATGGCACTCCCATGTCTGATGCACTGAAGTGGCAGATGCTGGAGTCATAGGGACAAGCTTAGAAGACCTTGGTTTTATCTAGATAAGAATAATGGCAGTCTGTGTCATGGTGGTGGATGTAGAACTAGGAAGGAAGGGGCCAACACAGAGATAGACAGAAGGCAGAATTGATGGTATTTGGTGATTGACTTGGTACAAGGGATGAAGGGGAGGTGAAGCAACTGTAGAAGAGGAACAGACTCTAAGGAATAGACAATGAGATTAACTTTGGAATTGATGATTTTAATCTGATGTTGCAAGACCTCCAGCATTTATTTACTGGACATGTCCAGTAGATGGTTAGAGAGATAGGATTAGAGTTTAAAGGTGAGGATAGGACAGATAAAGATAGCTAGATAGATGGACAGGTAGATAGAGAGAGAGAGAGAGAGATAGATAAAGGAGACTCTGATGTTGGGATAGATACAAGTATAACTATCATAAGAATTAGCTTTAGGAATTATCAACATTGAAGCAAGAATATAATCTGGAAATTGGTATAAAAAAAACCACATGAGATGTACTAAGAAGGGGTTATTGATTCAAATAGCTTCCGAGTGTTTTGATTGATTCAGAAAGAATGTGAGGTAGACATTTCACCTCAAGTTCCTGATACCTATTTTTTATTTTACTCGGTTCTACACAAAATGTACTTGTATATTTTAATATAATATTCATCTATGCATTTCTCCATTTGGCAGTATATGTGTGTGCATTTTGGTTCATACAACTGTCTGTTGATGAAATCATTCTACAAATGTTTGTGTCAGGCACTATTCTAAGCACTAGGAATACCTGGATGTACAATGCTAAGTTCCTGGCCTCAAAGAAGAACTTAGATTCTAGAAAGAGAGAGAGACAATAAACAAACACATATAACATTCTGGGATGAACAGATTGCAATTGGTGGATAGGAGAATGTGATTTTAATAGAGTGAGCCAGAATGTCCTCTTAGCAGAGGTAACATTTTAGCAGAGACCTGAACAAAGTGAGAGAGAGAGCCATGTGGCTATCTGGGAAAAGAGTTTTCCAAGATGAGGGAACAGCAATTGACAAGGAACAGCGAAGAGACCAAAGTGCATGGAATGGAGTCAACTGGGGGAAGAACATAAGAAAGCAAAGTAGGAGACGTAGGCAGCCCCAGGTCAGGTAAGGACTTGTTGACCATAGAAGGGATTTTATTCTAAGTGTGAGGGAAAGATATTGGAGGGTTTTGAGGACAGGGATGACAAAACACGATTTATGTTTAAAAATATCAGGTTGCCAGGTTTGGAATAAATTACAGGAGAGGGGCAAGGCTGAAAGCAGGAAGGCCAGTTAAGAGGCGACTGTAAGAATACAGATTCGAGGTGATGGTGGCTTGGTCCAGGGTGGTAGCAGTGAGGGTGGTGACAGTAGTCAGATTCTTGATGCATTCTGCAGGTATGGCTGATATGATTGGCTGAAGGAGGGAATGTGGGGTATGAAAGAAGAGAGGAGTCAAAGACGATTGCCATGAACTGAGATGAAAAAGACAAGTTTTGTGCGAAAGCAAAGCAGCTCAATTCTGGAGATGTTGTTACTTTGGACATGTTCCCTCATTTGTAAAGCAAGGGTAATAACAGAATTTACTTCATAGGGTTATGCAAACATTAAATAACAATGTAAGAAAAGCTCTGAGCAGAGGCTAGCACTGAATGTTGAGTGTCCAGCTAAAACTGGGTATCAGGAAGTTGAGGAAAAACTTCAATCTCACATTCTTTCTGAGTCTTAAAAAACAAAGAGCTAAAAAAATCCTTGCTACATTTTTTTTCATGACCCCCCTTTTTGGGGTTTGTGTGCTACTGTTGTTGTGGGAGAGAGCGTTAGTTCTAAATGTCAACTAAGTCATGTGTGCTAAAAACAATAATTTTGATGGTGATTGTGAATGAATAGGTAAATTAAGTATAGAAATGATGTTATTAGTTATAACTGAAATTAGGAGACTTCAAAGAAGGGATAGGGATTTATATTTTGAAGAAAAGAGAAAGAATTGCTTGAGGGGAACATATTCCATGAGAAATGATAAAAGGCATTAAAATCACGAGGAAAATTGATAATCATGTGATTATGAAGAAAATCACCATGTTTTAGAAAGTCCGTCCTTCTGGACTTGACGTTCTAAGGAAATGACTTGTGGTCAACTCAGTAAAATGAAAAGACATCATTTAACTGAGAAAATTTTAATTCACCAATGTTGCCAGGCAACTATGACTTGCTGATTAGGCCCCTGTTTTTAAGATGACGTCTGAGATCTTCACAACACAGTGTAGTGCACTGCTCCCAACTTATCAATATGATAAGAAGGAAGATTGCTAGGGGGATGGACGAATATAAGCACAGAGGTCACCATGTCCAAACTCAGTCGCTGAAATTCAAAACTGAATAACCATCATTAGTTAAGTCTCTCTCTGAGAAAATGTTGAAGTAGAGGCACAGGTTTTTAATATGCACAGCACTCTAAAACATGCTGCTTTGCTTACAAAAGACAGTTTAACAATAAAGGATTGCTACTTACTCATTTAATAGAGTAGAATGAAAAAATATACTCTATGTCTTTTTTTTTGCAAATTAATTCTTCTTCCACTTGAAGATAATTATCCACTGTTGGGGGAAAGGGTTGCTTTTCAATGACATTCAAACAGTTGGTCCCCTATGCCAGGTTTTCACACTTGGTTCCGGGGAACGCTTGGTCTTCATGGAAGCTTTCAACGGATTTTTTTTGGTGGGGAGGAGGTGTTCTGTTAGGTATTCTTGGAAGCATTTCTTAAGGTAGGTTATGGTGAGGATGTTATCTCTGAATCACATTCTTTTTGCTTCCTCTAATTCTCAGACTTTCCTTCCATTTTCTATCCTCATCACCTACTTCCGCTGCGTTTGTACCCAAACACAGGCCCAGAATGGGCATAAATGAACTTGACGTTTACTATCACCTTTAAACAGATACTTACATTTTAGCTTGACCTACATAAAAAAACCACATTAAAATTACAGAAATATTATTTACTATTTACAACTTTCATTCCAAACCTTACTCATCTAGTCTTTGCTTAGTTTTATTAATAACAAATACTCTTCATGATACATTTATATGATATACATATACAAATTTATATATGTATATGTATACAAATATATGTATATATGTATACTGTATGTACACACGTATATAGATTTATATGTATCTATATACACATATTTATATATATAAATTTGAGTTTGTTAATATCTTATCTATATCACTTATATGTTTATGTTTATTAAAATAAATATTCTATGACTTTTATAGGATTTGAAAAAGTCTCTTTTCTATAATGGATGTTCTTATATACCATTGATGGGTGTGTAATGCATGTTGAACAATTTGGCCATATAAGATATACATATCTTAGACTATGAAATTTCATCCTTAGATGAATTACTTTACCATGGAGAAACTTCTATACATATGTACATGGAGGTATGGACAACAGTATTCCTAACAGCAAGTGATTGTTATTGGAAATAAGCTAAATGCCTCTCAATAGGAGAATGAATAAGTAAATTATGGCATATTTATATAACAGCAGTAATAATAAATGATCTTTATGTTCCAACATGAATAAACTTCAAAAATATAATTTTGAGCAAAATGAGTTACAGAAGAATATTTGCAGTATGGTACCACTTAAAACTTTTAAGTGTGAAAAACAATAATTAATATTGTTTTAGGTTACTTAAGCCAGTATGGGAATGACTAAACACCAAGTTCAGGATTGGAGAATTTCAGGGGAAGTTGGGGAGGAGAAGGAGGGAGGGAATGTGATCCAGGAGGAGCACATGGTAATTTAAAATATAAAATTTTAAAACAGTAATTTTAACGTTATATTACTTAAGTTACTGGTTGTTACATGGGTTTCTTATATGTCTAAAATATTTAACAAAGATAATCTTGCTATTAGTTAATTGAGAATGTATCTAAAGATATTTTGGGACAAAAGAGTTTTGGAAAGCAAAGGTACCAATTTCAAATGTCACCCAAACTGCATCAAATCAAAAAACAACGAGTATGTTATGAAAACAGCAACTTAAGTCACACGAGACACTGGAATCAAATGCCCCAGGGTTCGACTGCATGGACCATTAGCTATGGCAACATCACCTTCATTTTACAAAAGCAATTAGCACACGCTTCAATCTTCAAAGTGAGCAAGGATTACCTACTGTTAAAAAGTTATTAAAAGTACTTGGCTTTTGACCCTTAGAACTCAACTGGTACAAGGTATGTGTCAACTTTTTGCTATAGTAATAAAAGTTGTCATTTTCCTAGACTCCATTTAAAAACAGAGACATGATGTAAGTTATGTGATTCAAAAATATACACTTTTATGTAGAGTCAAGTGGAAAGCTCACCTAACGGTTCCTTATTAATCAGTTAAAATATTTTAAGTCTGAAGAGGGAGAAAAATATGGAACAAGGAAAAGAAAGCATGCACACACAGGACAAATTATGCATTATGAGCTCGTTAAATTCGGTATCTCCCTTTAAGTACATAATGGGTAAAGAAAAAGAACAAACAACCACAAAAGAAGTTGAGTCAGGTCTGTGTGGGTCAGAGGTGGGGATTAATGAGGACGGAAGGCCGCGAAGGTTCACTCGGGAATACTTTATGCAGCAAAGTGGGAGTCATGCTTAGGGTCACAGAAATAAAAACATCTTCTTCGAACTGGCCTCTCAAGAACAGGAACTTGGAATGTGTGTGGTGGTGGCTGAGAAGTTGGGTGCGTGGTTTTGACTCATTTCTTCTAGTCTCCAAGAGGACAGTGTCAGCAGGCAGTGGTTTACCCTCATCTCCCTGTTAATGCCCTTCCCAGACTAGGCTTTCTTTTTTCCTTTTTTAAAAAATTAAATGTTTATTTTTTCCCCTTTCCCAGCCTATTAACACTTGGCTCTGATGTGCCGGCTAATCCTTGGGGTATGCGCAGAGTGGCGGGTCATGGACTGTTATTATTGTCTTAAATAGTGCAAAGGGCATTTACAATAGATTTTCAGGCACTGCTTTGAAATAATTTTTCTGGAGTTTACCCTCCATGTTTATCTTCAGTTGTGCAATGATTATGCTGTGCCAAAGAACTCTGGCTGGAAACAGTTTGGGTTCTAAGTCATCAATTTGTACAAATGATCACTGAAGGACTGAAGGAAACCTTTCTCTATCTTCCTTTCTTACCCTAGCAAAAAAAAAAAAAAAAAGGAAGACAGAAAGAAAGAAGCTTAATATTTTACATAAATTATTGTACATAAATTGGAATTAGTTACTGAATGTACATTTCATAAATTTACAAGTATAGCATTGTAATGTTATACTGTCCTAAGTATAACATTTCCAGTGTTATTCTCACAGTGCTGCTATATGTGCCACCTGAGTACAAAAGACATGAGTAAGGCAAACACATTGGGTTGTCCTGTCACCCCTCTACATTCTCCAAGGTGCTCCCAGCAGCGGGCATGTTTTTTAGTGTTTGGTTAGATATGGGGGGTCAGCCCGATGGGGTAGTAGTTAAGTTTGCACGCTCTGCTTTGGTGACCCAGGGTTTGTGGGTTCAGATGCCGGGTGCAGACCTACACACCGCTCATCAAGCCATGCTGTGGCAGTGTCCCACATACAAAATAGAGGAAGATTGGCACAGATGTTAGCTCAGGGACAATCTTCCTCACCAAAAAAAAAAAAAAAAAAGAAAGAAAAAAGGTTGGATATGGTCTGTAACCCCAGCATAAAGAAGAGGGTCTCAATTTCTCCCTGTGACTCAGTGGCACAATATTCTGGTGGGTTCTGGCTCTTAAATAAGCCCTCTGCATAGTTCCAATACAATTAATAACTCTTAGACTATGAAAATCAACCCATGTGAAATAAAACTTGAGAAGGTCTGATATATTCATCCCACACTGCTGTGGGTTTGATCCCATTACCTCCCTTCCCTACCTCCACTGGTTTGTCATCTCATTTGTCCATCCACGAGCTACACATGAGTCAACATGCGCGTGCTAATTTCATTTGGCTGGAATTCACTAAATGAAATTCTAGCTTCTTGTAATAGCACAAAGGAAAGATGTCTCTATTGCAGTCTGAAATTTCTGAAATTACATGTTCAAACTTGTTTTCATCAGCAAAAAATTATAGTCCAAAGGCTGTCTTATCGGAGCTGAAAAACAATACGTTTGATGGCATCCTTTTCAACCTGAGATGGGCTTCATTTTAAAAGGGTTTGTTTTAAATATAGCATATTGCAAAGGTAGATTAGGAATGTTCTTACTCATCTAGTTTAGTTCCTTTTTTTTTGCCAGATGTTTATGTTGGTGAGAAACCAATAACTCTGTCTAGACCTCTAGGATATAGTAATCAAGCATGAATGGAAAACATTCAGAGGTCACACTTCAATCTGGACGTCCAACATCCTGCTATTCAAAACCAGATTAGAGATGATGGATCGTGATAAACTGAACCACACTGAAAGCTGAGTCAGTGATTTGAGAGTTGCCTGCAAAAAGCTAAATATGTCACAAAAATTCTACAAGAGAAAACAAAGTCTAGACATCATTAGATGTGCTGTACCCCCACCTCCGCCCCAAGTTGTCAACAACCAGATGCTACCTTGTGATTTTCACATCAGCATCCTGTAAATCAGGAATCCTCAATCTTTTATGAAGGGAGGTTCCTTACAGTCATGACTTCCTAAGGGGGTGTGTGTGCGCATGCGTGCAACTGCCTACATGGACTCACGCTAATAATAAATCCCCTAAAGAGAGAGAGAAAGAAAAGAGAGAAAAGTGATATGTGGTGTCAGGACCACAGAGATCATCAAGCAAGATTTCACCAAGCAATAACATGCCATGTTTTCTCGCTATACCTTGGTGATTTTCATTGTCTAGAAGTTGTTAATTTGTCTTTATTAAGAGTGTTTCAGTTCCAGGGGCCGGCCCACTGGCGCAGCGGTTTAGTCCGCGCTTGGCAGCCCGAGGTTCGCCAGTTCGGATCCCGGGCGCCCGCCGACCCACTGCCTGTCAGCCATGCTGTGGCGGCGTCCCATATAAAGTGGAGGAAGATCGGCACAGATGTTAGCCCAGGGCCAGTCTTCCTCAGCAAAAAGAGGAGGATTAGCAACGGATGTTAGCTCAGGGCTGGTCTTCCTCACAAAAAAAAAAAGAGTGTTTCAGTTCTTGACTGAAGTAATTTACTGACTGGAGATTCTTGCTCTAGAGGATCAAAATTGAAATCTCTCTGTCATGGCACTGAATTCAACACTAAGATATTTTTTACTGTCAAATAATGAGGAGTCTGGGTCAGTATCTTGGCAAATCATAAAAATGGCCTTCTTCTCATTCTCTACTTCCTGGCTGCCACTCTCAAGCCCTTATAAAACTTTTGATCTGGAACACATTTGAGATATACTGAATGCAGGGTGTGGGTCAATGACTGTCTCAAAATAGGCAAACCTTACTGCTTCCCAGGGTACACTGGAGTGAAATCACAGTGGAGGACTTTATGTTTATATTTTTATTCAGTGGAAGGAGCAACCAGGTGAGTCAGTCCAGTTACTAGTGTGAGAATTTCTTCAAATGTTGAGGAACGTCCACATAACTTAACTAGCCGAACACGCCAGTGCAACTATTTCAATCTGAAATACATGTATTTACCTTCACACCATCCTCCTAACACACACACACACACACACACACACACACACACACATCACTACTGTCATATCCTCATAAAGGCATGGAGACTCTTTTCTGCAATGATTCAAATGTTTTCATTTCCATGAGCAAGACTGGAAAAATGATCATTATGACTTTAAAAGTTAGTTGTGTCAAGGAAATTTTCATTTATAAATAATGTTTATTGGGGTACAAATAAGCATGACTCTGACAAAGTACAGAAAAACTAGTACTGATGAACTAGTGTGGATATCTTTTTGTTGTCATGCACTTGGACCAGTGGAAAGCCATGCTGCAGAGAGGGGGGCAGGGGGAGACAGGGAGGGAGAAAAAGAGGAAAGGAAGAGGGAGGGAGAAAAGGAGGGAAGAGGAGGGGAGGGAGAGAGGGTGGGAGGGACAGATGTTGATTGGTTCAGCAAGTACTTTATGGTACCTGTCAAATCATACCTTGGAGTCTTGTTTTCTCTATAGATTCCTTTTTCCCGCCAAATAGACTCTAGATTACTGAAGTCCAGAGACAGTTTTTAATTATGTCTGTATCTTTTCTACCACCTATCATTGTGTCTTTCACATAGTCAGTGCACAATCATTATCAGCTAATTTGTAGTTAATAAAAGATTATGACCATCCAGTGGAAACCCACTTTGTTATTCTTTCCTTCAATGGATGTTCTGTCTGCCCTCTTCATTGTACAGTGTCTGAACCATGTTCTATGCTTTCTCTGTTTCTAAGCTCCTTATTTGAAAATGAAACATTCAATCTTAGAAACTTTCCTGTTTTCTTTCATCCTTCAGCCTCTCTACCTGGTAACAGTAAGAAGCATAATTAACTAGATTCTATGGAATATACTAGTGAAATCACCTTTAAGAGAAAATGAGGCCATGATACATGAACATATTGTCAATATTCAAAATAAGCTTTAATTGAAAATGAGAAATTTGATCAAAGCAGTATTAATACAAACTCATCTTCTTTGGTAATTTTCTCATTGATTTCACTAACCTCTACATTGGGCAGATGATAATTTTCAAACCATTGAAAACAATCTAGGATGTCATCGATCTGAAATGGGGTAGAATTTTTTTAGATCGTTTTGTATATGGAGCTGTAGAATTGCTTCACTATAACTGTATACTTAATCCTTAAATTCTATTATACCAAGTATTTTTCTGCTCAGACTGTGACATAACTTCAGTGTCTGGTGAACATTTAACAATATAATAATTAGGCCATATTTTTAACACAACTCACCCATCATTATTTTTCTTTTCTTTTAAAAATGCAAAATAGGAATATCTATTTTAAAGTAATGATGAGAAAAAAAGGTGTCTTGACTTCCAGTTTGGTTCCATAAGAAATTGTGTGGAATCACAAAAGATTTAGGACAATCTATTTCAGTTCTATAGCTCATGTATGTTGAAGTCCGAGACCAATCTCGTCTATAAATTGAGATATTTAAAGTACAACTTCCAGTTTTAGTTCATTCCAATTTCTGAATCAGTCAAGAGCACCCTATTTTAGACAGTGACATATTTTAGACTTTTGTACACTTAAACTGAAAAAAGGTCAGCATCTTATCTTAAAAAGATGATTAAAGATATGATTTCATTGCACTTTGGAAGTCATGAGTCTTTGTCCTATGGAGAGAATGGCCAGTTCATTAGGGAAGACGCACTAACTTGCTCAACCATTCTTTGCAGAGAGGGTCTCCCTTGGTTCCCTGGGGGCATCCCACTGATGGTCTGATTTACACTATTCATGACGGGAATTGCACCCACGGGGATCTTCAGAGCAGTTTGAACTGGTGTTTCTCAACCTTTATACTCATGTCCCGTCCCTTCCATCCATGACTTATTTCTCTATCTTCAGCATTTGTCAGATACAGTTTGTACTATGAAAACAATGAATTGATCGAGTATATTTTTAAGAGCTACGTACGCTCTTCTGATACTGCCCGTTACAAGTGTGCCTTTTCCCATCCTCCCAAGGATTATAAATCAGTGAGGAGTTTCAGACATCCCTCAGTGTCCAGGAGACGCTATATGGTTCTTCCTTAATACAATGGAGTTCACTTTACCCATGCTGGTCCCCTCTGGAGGTCAAATTCAGGAGTCAGACTGATGGCTGGCGGGCAAGGATTGTGTCCGTCTTGCTTGTCATTCAGTGCCTAGCACTGTGTTTTGCATACAGTAGGTTCTCAATAAATATTTGTGAGATTAATTAAGGATGTTTCTGAGTTTTGTCCATGGACACTCATTAATGGATTTTTAAGGTATCACCAAAAAAAAAAATACCCTAACTTAAATGGGAATAAAAACAGTGTATATAGCTTTTAGGATTATTTTGAAGATTAAATGGGAAAATGCCTTTAGAGCTCTCAGCATAGATTCTGGCACTTAGTAGGCACTCAAATGATAATTTAATTATTGTTATTATATTATTTGTAATAAAGAATGCATCCAAATGACAATAACCACCAACTGTTAGATGCTACCCTTAGTTCATATTACACAAAAAATTTAGTTCATATTACACACCTAATCTTTGGCTGTGCCTGAGAAGAGCAGCAATAGTACTACAGTCATGAATTTGATTATTAAGGGGATAGATAACTTTGGTCTTTCATTAAGTCTTCATCAATAATTCCAAGCAAATGTTTCAAAAATATCAGTGGTTGCTCATGAGCAATGGGGGAAGAGCACAGAAGGGTCAATGCAAACTCATCATCATCACACACAAATACCTCCAGCACATACCCTCTGGACGGCACATCCTCTTTCTTCAAGAAGGACAGATTATAGAAGACACACAGATGGCCAGCAGGTACATGAAAAGGTGCTCAGCATCACTAATTTTCAGGAAAATGCAAATCAAAACCACAGTGAGATATCCCTTTACACCTGTCAGGGTCGCTATTATCAAAAGGACAAGAAATAACAAGTGTTGGTGAGGATGTGGAGAAAAGGAACCCTTGTGCACTGTTGGTGGGAATGTAAATTGGTGCAGCCATTATGGAAAACAGTATGGAGCTTCCTCAAAAATATTAAAAACAGAACTACCATATGATCCAGCAATTCCACTTCTGGGTATCTATCTGAAGAAAATGAAAACACTAACTTGAAAAGATATGTGCACCCCAGGTTCATTGCAGCATTATTCACAATAGCCAAGATATGGAAACAACCTAAGTGTCCACTGACAAATGAATGGATAAAGAAAATGTGATACACACACACACACACACACACAATGGAATATTATTCAGCCATAAAAAAGAATGAAATCTTGCCATTTGTGACAACATGGATGGACCTTGAGGGAATTATGCTAAGGGAAATAAGTCAGACAGAGAAAGACAAATACCATATGATTTCACTTATATGTGGAGTCTAAACAAACAAAACAAAACCCACAGATACAGAGAACAGATTAGTGGTTGCTAGAGGTGGGGTTGGGGGGTGGGCCAAATAGGTGAAGGGGGTCAAAAGATATAAACTTCCAGTCGTAAAATAAATAAGTCATGGGGATGTAACGTACAGCATGGTTAATAATACTGTATTGCATATTTGAAAGTTGCTAAGAGAGTAAATCTTAAATTTCTCATCACAAGAAAAAACATTCTGTAACTACGTATGGTGATGGATGTTAACTAGACTTATTCTAATGATCATCTCACAATAGATAAAAATATCAAATCCTTATGTTGTAAAACTGAAACCAACACAATGTTGTATGTCAATTATGCCTCAATTTTTTAAAAACGAATGCCAGATTATTAAAAGTAAGTGATTAGAATCAGAAATTGAAAAACACGTACAATGACAAGTTTAACTTCAATTTATATCTTAATAATTCCCCTGGAATAGGGAACTTCCAGGGGAATGTTCTTTTAAATCCAGTTTGGGTGTATGATATAGCTTCAGATCCTTAACCAGACCTGTGACTAATTAATATACTTCTCCTACCAAGACTTTGACTTTGGACATGTCTTGTTATTGTAATTTTAACAGACTTTGGCAAAATATGCAGACTGCTCATACATACTATCTTAAATGAAGAAAGGTACAGAAGTTTTACTCCAGAAAGGGAGGCGTGCAAAATATCCCTTTCAAGTGGCAGCCCTGACATTTAGCATACTTTTTCCCATACCAGAGCTGGGCCACGTGCTTCAAACCCAACTGCTCCTGGTGCTGCTGCCCTTTCCCATGTTTGGCTCCATCTATATAGCAATTTTCAAAGCAGGTTCCAACTCGCTTGGGAAGACTTTCAGATTTTGTATCTCTAGCCTGGCAAAATCATGTGCGAGGACTGATTCCCTCATCAATGTGCAAAAACAGTTATTCTCCAGTCACTTCATTTTGGAGTTCGACAAGGTTTACACAAAAGTCACCTCCGTTAGATTCTTCTTTGTGTTTCTCCAGAGGTACAGAAATAAACTCCATTTGCCATTCACATTTTACCTTTTCTTTTCATTTTTTGGACTGGTTGAACTACTTTTGCCCAAAAGGCTTAGGCAAATTATAGTGGTGTCATGCCAATGGGGTGAAGCTTGTATGGAAGCAGAGCTTAAGGCAAAGCAAGGGGGGCTATAACAAGCGAAACTGATGGAGTCTTCTAAGCACTTTGCATAGTAGGTCATTTAATCCTTAAAACAAGTTGATGACATAGGTACTATCTATCATCATCCTTTTTATATTGGTGAGAAACAGACTGACTTGCCCAAAGTTATCCAGTGCAAGAGCCAGGATTCAAACCCAGGTGTCTGATGTCACAGCCAACTCTCTTAGCCACTATATTATGTTTCCTCTCATCAAAGAAGGCCTCGGCATCAACATTCTCCTCTTTTTATTGAAATAATAATATCTAATTTAATACATGCTCACATCTACCCTCCAGAAATGTGACAGTGTCTCATGAAGCATCATTAATGATTGTCTCTCAGACCCTTTAAAATGTTCTACAGTGTTGCATACATCTAAGTCTTTGTTTACTGGAGGAGCCTGCATATTTTGAGGCCTACATCACTCTTGGTTAAAAGGCATTATATATGCCCTTACTTGCTTTTCACTGTGAACCAATGAGCAGAAAACAGTTCCCAGGAGCCAGTGTTTGTGGTTGCCTGTCATGGGAAGTGGGCCAGAATTCTTGATGCCCCACTGAATTGAGAGCCAATGTATTGCGCATGCATGTCAAGCATTCATTTTGCTAGTGAACTAGAGACGTGGTCAGCTGAAACATAAAAATCTATCTCACAAAACACAGAAGATGCTGAACAGTCAACAAAATACCCCAGGGGGATCCAACCTAACGTAGATACTTGAAGAATTTATTTTACGTCCATTTAATCTCACCTGGATTGAGATTTGTCTAAATTTTCCTGCCTTCTTCATAAGCAATTCAGTTTTTCTTCCTTCTCTTAAATGTTTAACTATGAGAGTAGAGCCACGTGTCTCATAACAGGTTGAGGTATTTAGATTTTTTTCCTTGATATGTCATGTTTCCCTAATAGAGAGAACAGACTGAGTACTTTGTTTTCACATCAATGTGTTTTACACTATATAAGTTGTTCTTATCTTATTAGATGTTGTTAAATAAAGACTAATATCTAACTTCTTTTTGGTTTATTTATTCATTCCGCTTTCCAAATTAATGAAAGCTCCTATACATATGTAGTCTGGGTCTTGCCTTACTTTCAGTCTCTTTCTAGTCTGAATTTTAGTTTATTTTACTTTTCCTTAGAGGCAGTCTTATTGGTGCATTGGTCCAAACTTGTTTGTGGAGCTTTGTCAAATATACATCAAGGAATTCCAGCCATCCCATGTATGAGAGCCCAGCATCTCAGTCTAGAAGAAGTTTTGACTACAAGTACTTGAAAGCCAGAGTAAGTATTAAGCAGGGATTTTTAATCTAGGGTCTATGGAGAGAATTCAGGGTATCCGTGAACTTGGATGAGAAAAAAAAATTACATTTTTATTTTCATTAAACTCTAACTGAAATTTAGCACTTCTTCCAATTATGAATGTTGACAAACTGCCACCCCCCACCCCATGCAGTTGTATTAGCTGTCCCTGCGGCTTTGTCACCAATAGAAACCAGACTTTTCTATATCACATTACAGTTGTTGTGGATATCCCAAGATACCATTGACACTCATCCCTCCTCCACAGTACGGGAGCTACCAAACCCACTCCGGATCACACAGGATACAGTTTTTCTCTCCACGGATGTTCATGGGATGTTGCTGGCCCCGTTCAGCCACCAAACAGTAAAGTGGAAGGCTTGCATGCTAATGACCTAGATGTGGACATTGCTCCCCAGGATTTCCTATCCATAATGGTTGGTGACAAGGAGATGAGTCCAACTACTGTTCAGTTCAATGCTCTTATTCTAGCTAAGTAACAACAATCTGCGAACTGGTATCTTTAAAAAATATTTAATTTATATTTACTTCCCTATATTTTATACATATTATCCTGTTATATAATTCATTCATGTTATATTACTATACCACAAATTTTTATTTTGAATACTTGATAACTATATTTCACTATAATTGATTCCCTTTATAGTTCTATGTATTTTATTTATGCATTAAAAGATACTATTTTGAGAAATGATCCACAGGCTTCTCCAGAATGCTAAAGAAATCCACTGGCACAAAAAAAGGCTAAGAAGCCCTATATGAAAGGATTAAGGGGCAACAGGTTTTCAGGAATAAAATGCACCCTGAGCCCAAGATGTCCATGTACCCAAAGGGAGGGAGGCGGCAGTAGAGGAGTGGAGAGGACACAGATGAGGTTTAAGACGGATGCACAATTCATCCAGAGAAGGGCTGTCCACCCCATCTGTCACCCACTGTTAACCTCAAAGTTCTAATTACCTGAAAACTCAGTGCTATCTTCTGCTCTTAGGAAAGAAGACAGGGTACTCATATGGTGGTCATTGTGAGGATACGAGTAAGGGAAACCCCTGTGGATTGCGGTTGTGCAGAAAAAGTCAATTACATATAAAGGAGGATGCAATTAAGACAGTCTCTTCTGTCAGTCCACACAACTTGAAGACCTTTCCTAGCAGTAATTCTGTATTTTTTTTCCATAAGGCTGTGGATCCTTAAAAATAACGGATGAAATCCCTGTTTTATACATAAGGAAGTTTAGGCAAGGAGAGGTAAATGATGGTTTTGGTACATGACATCATTTGAGGTAGAAGAACTAGGAACTGTTCAGTTATATAGAGTGTGTGTGTGTGTGTGAGAGAGAGAGAGAGACAGAGACAGAGAGAGAGAGAGAGAGTGATTGAGAGAGAAAATACCTACCAAGGAAACTTAATATTTTGTCCCATGGCCAAACACTTTGGGTCAGGTTAACCTCCGGAAGAAACTGAAATCTCAGATTAGCTTTTGAGAAACTTGACGAAAGTCATCAAGGTAATGATCATCATGGACAGAATATTTTAGGTACTATTAACAGAAGTATGTTCCACCAGAGGCTTCGAAACTCTTTTTACCTGTCACCTCATTAATTTCACAACATAAAGTGAAGCGGGAAGCTTGGACTTTCCACTGCCCTCCATTCTGCAAGAGAGGGCGAAGTGGTCTGATACATAATCAGTTTGTGTCTGGCGTTCGGAGAGGTGACTTTTTGTGGATAATTAACAGCTATTATTGAGACTTTGGTCGGTGGGAGGGTTGGCTGCAGAGGAGAAGTTTGAGGGAAAGGAAAAAAGGAAGTGCTCTTGGGGTTTGGATATGCATCAAATCAGTCTTCATTTGACAAACAGTGACTGAGCTATGACCCACATGCCAAGCACAGGGGAGGACCCAGTCATCAGAGTCGATTGTAGTAGCCAAAGTCCTTTCTTTTCAAGTGTAGTACCTGGATTCTCTACTGTGTGAATTACCTAACAGGTCGTAGTCGTATTAGAAAAAGCAGGGAAAAATCGACCTGGAGCAGCAAAAATCCTATTTGTTGTTAGAGCTGTGGAAATGTTTAATTTTTCATCACACATAAAAGGTAACTATCTTTCTCTAAGTATTTTTCATCTGATGCTACATTTTTGACTCCATATAGACCATTAATATATAACAGACAAACGACAAGAAAGAGACAGCAACTTTCCAGGAGTAATATCCTTATTCTTAGAGGTCAAGAGCTGTCAAAAGCTCTTCATTTATGAGAATATAAGAGGAAATCTTATAGACAATATAAGAGGGAAGCAGAAATGTTTAGATTAATCTTACTCTCAAATTAAAACATCAAACCACAATACGATATTTTTGTGTTATCTTTAATAAGACATTATTTGTGCAATCTTTCCATTTGCAACCATGGATTTGTCAAATAAGACAACAATGAAGGAATCACCTTTTTTTCTTTTTTTAAGGTCAACCAATTATAGTTGTGGATTTCATACTCCTCTTATTTCTTAAATTGTTATCACTAGATAATACAACTTAAAAAAAATCACAAAATTGCATTTCTTTAAGGTATCACATTTTACTCTAAAGCCATAAGAAAATGGTTAAATTTAAAATATTTTGCTCTCTTAGACTTGACATTTTTTATTTTCTCCCAGTCCTGGCAATACTGTTCAGTTTAAGAGACAGAAAGATTTTCACGAGCATTTAGGACAAACTTACAGCCTCTGATGGTATGTAACTAGCATGTTATCGTCACAATCTGCTTTATCACAATCATAAACCTTAAATTTCCTCTCTTCAAGTCATGTCAGGCCAATTATGTGAAAGTCGAATGACCTTTTATCAAGAACACACAGCACAGAAATCTGAATCAATACTTGGAGGCCACTTCTAATGTTTTTAACAATTCAGAACTTCATTCGGTATATGAAAAACAACTGGATTAACCAAAAGGGTTAAGAAAACATAATCTTTGACCCATCCACGTAGATGACATAAGGATACAGATTTAGAGAGCAAGCAAGAAGGAGCCATTAAACACCACTGGGATATCTTTCCTGGATTCAGGGAGGTATTTTTTTTATTGTGAGATGCTAATCGATATCGATTTATGAAGATTCTTAATACCAGAATCGGGGATAAGTTCCTGTTTCCTTACTGGACCTCTTCAAACAGTCTGCCATTCGGTCGCTGTCACATGGACCCTAGAACATTTGAATTGCGCCACTGTATTTATGTTTTATTATATTTCAAATGCCTGCCTCTGGCATATCTGACACCTCTTGGAACTCAGAGCAGCTCCAGGCCGCCAGAGGAAACACCAGCAGGCTTTCACTGGGCAGGAGAGATGTCTCCACTGACACACAGCCCTTCCAGGCCCCTCTCCTGCACACACAGCCAGGCCACCTCAAGCCAGACAGCTCCACAGCTGCCCCTCACCAGCGCAACAGATCTCCGTGCTTCTGCCTGCAGTTCTTCACCACCACTGATTTCCTGACACTCAAAAGGACCTTGCTTTTATTTTCAAGGTTAAAAAAAAAAAAAAAAACCTCTCATAAAACCTTATCTAGAAATAATCAGACTCAAACCCAGAGAGGCATGAGAGTGAAAAAAAAAACATTCCAGAAACGTTAAATAGCAGAAGATGGGAGACTGAAATCATTACCATGACAGTGATGAACTTTACGCAGCTGATGAGATTATCAATTATCCGAGTTAATAACAGTGTCTGTGTATTTAATTGTTTTCCGTTGAATACCTCTCATCCCCTGCCCCGCCCCCCCCCTCCCGCCGCCCCCACCTCGCCCCTCACCTGCCAGCCGTCTCTCTCTGGTGTTTTTCCAAATAGCATCCAGGGCTCGAGCCGTGGAGTCTCGGATGTGGTCACTAAAGGACCTCCGGAGAGGGGCTCTCAGGGGCTGAGCCATCACGTGAGCCTCACGGTCCCCCAGCCACCCGCAGAGGACTTCAGCGCAGCCCTGGCGCGGCGACCATTCCGCCCTCCTCCTCCTGCAGAGGTCTGTCCCCGGCTGCGGGCTGCGCGCGCGCCGGGCCCGGGGACGAGCCGCGAGCGAGCCGTGCGCCCTCAGGACGCCGGCATTGCGGCTCGCGCTGCGGCCCGGGGAGCGCCGACTGCAGGCGGCCTCCTGGACAGGCGCCAAGCGCGCGCGGCTGCCACATCTGGAAGGGCTTACAAATGAGCCAGCTACGCGCTCGGCGCAGCTCTGGAGCTGCCTTCGTGGCTATCTAGATGATTCTAGCTTCCCGTGTAATCCAATCGCTTGACTTGGTACAGGCTTGGCTGTTCGTCTGTGAAATAACAGATCTCTCCTTCCCTGGCCATCCAGGTCACCTTGCATTTTTGAAGGAAAGGCAGGGCAGGAGGCAAAAAAGGGAGGGCGGGAGAGGAGGGCTGGCAGGTAGCGTTCTCTTCAGTTTTCAAGGCTAATTCTCACTCACATTTGCATCTGATTAACTCATTTGCGTTTTGTTAACTCGTGGCTTTAGATGAGGCTGTTTATGAGACAGAAAGTTCAACCTTTAGTTATGGTTTGGGGAAGGTAGACCTGGCTGTAAGGAGCATCCTACAGATCAATCTGGATTCTCTCTAGGAAATGGATACTTGAGTTTTAAGCGAAATAATCAGTCAGCTCCTTATATTTTCCCTGTAACTATGCTTCTATTTACAATCAGTGGTTTAATCAAATAATTCTAGGTTTTGCCTCTAAATAAGGCTCAGATGTCCCCCGGTTTTGTGAATCTTTCAGTTCCAAGTAAGCAAATTTCATCATTACAATTGCCCATCAAAAACTCACTCCAAAAGAATGAAGAAAAATGCCAAGCACCATGAAATCAAATGGGCCAACTGCTTTTTTTACAAGATATGTTTTTGAGTTTCTGAAGTGCCAAATAAACCTATTTCTCTGCCGATGAATTTGGCTGACTTTCTGCCTTTAATGCATTATTAATCCTCTCCTTTCTCACTGTCTCCTGAATCCCATCTTATAATTTTGAAGGTTTGGCACGGAGGCTTAATATTGGCATAAGATAGTATCTAAGGGCCAGTTCATGACCTCTGCGAGATTAGACAATGCTGTAAAAGTACTTTGTAAATTGCAAGGTACCATGCAAATGCTAATTATTATCATAATTATTTTTATACATGAATCATTTTCAACCCACACTGATCTTCTGCGTCTCCAAATTTCTACAGCGTGCATCCGCTCTCCCGTACAACTCTGACAATGTAATTATACAAAGGATGATAATTAAAATAGTGAGATTGTTCTCATGAGTTATCACCACTAGCACCACTGCTTATTAGTGACCCATGTGTCCTAAATTGTATTGTTCCCAAAGTCACAGCACATGAATCTCTCCAACTGAGAATGTGCTTCTTGGTAGATATTTACTTCTTTGCCTTGTCACTGGGCTGGGCATAGGTCAGGAGGCAGTAAGTACTAATGGCCAAGGTATGTAGATCTCTGTGCCTGTGGGAGTCAATTCCAAGTAAAATTCTCCATAAAAATAATCTCAAAAAATTTGATCACCTAATACCCGGTTCCATTTTAAAATAAAGTACCCAAAGTCTTTGTGTGTGTGCATATGTGTGTGTATGTGTGTGTGTTTCTCCTTCAAAGATGTCTGGGCACTTTGAAGCAGTTGACTCATTTCCTGGTCAGGTTGAACAGGACAGGTCAATGTGGACCTCTTTTGCAAAAGAAAAGCATGAAGTCACCATAGCATGAGTAGTGAACCACACATTGTGTCAGGCATGGGGAAGTTAAGGGTGAATAAGATATCAACTCTGTTTTCAAGGAGGAGAAAGCACATGGACCACAAAGAGTTTCAAAACAGCGTGCTAAGTTCCACAACAGAAGCCTATGCAAAGTGTTATGGGAGCACAAAGGAGGAAAACGTAGCCTGGATTTCTACCTCCTCCCAGGCACTGACCTCACCTAAATTTCCAGCTAGATTTGTGACAATTTTGGGAACCTTTAATCACTCCTGGCATGCAAAGTGACTGACTATAATGGCACGAAGCTTTTCTATACCTAAACACAGAAAGGAAGGGGGAATAATAAAGGGGAAATAGCTTTTATTGAGTACGTGTAATGTACTACAAACTCCTCCAGCACTGTATATAGACCCATGTATATAGGCCGGGATAGATGTTATCTCCTCTTGAGAGATGAGGAAGTTGAGGCACAGAGAGAAGAGATTTGAGAAAGTTCAGATAGTAAATGTCAGATCCAGGATTCAGACCCAGGGCTGTCTATATCCAAAGCTCGTTAGTCTCCCAATCAACCTGACTGGTCATAAATTAATGACAGTGATGATAATGACCCATTAGTGTTAGGCTCAGTTGATACTAAGCTGTGGGCCAACGCTCCTTAATCTTCGCCAAATAAAATCACCAACCGGACCCAGTGTGTGGAAGAAGGCTGAGTCTCAGATGGGTTATAGGTGATGCCAGTATGGAAATTGAAGGGCAGTGAGTCCAGAGAACCAAGGCCTAGTCAATGCACACTATTTAACGATAGGGCACTCAGGTCTGATCTCCAAAGTGTCCAAAATAACCCTCATTCTCCTCTGCAATACTCGCTCTCCAGGACAATACTCTCAGTTCTTTGTTGTGGCTCATCTCAGCAGGTACAGAAAGACCTACTTAGATTCTAAGTATAGTTTCCATTAGGTAGAATGATCCACCTATCTAAGAGGTTTTATGTTTAAAAACAAAAAGGAAACATAAATGTAACTTTTATTACAGACTATTGGAGAGGGAGTGCAAGCTGAAGGTTTTCAAACAAAATGGGCTTTAGTTAGTTATTGATTTTACTATAACCCAAAGAAGGGTTGGCACCTTGGCCCCTCATTTCTGAAAACTCATTAAATCCAAATTTCATTGCGTGGCTATTTCAACTGCTTATGGATGAATCTCAGCCACATTTTATGGGTATGGTGTAAAAACCATTCTAATACACAGCCAATTTTGAATTATTCTTGTTTTTTTTTTTTTGCTTGCTTTCTGTATTTATTGGCCACTAGAAATGTTCCACACAGAAAAAGTGCTTTTTAGAATCCACTGTTTACAGAATAATCCCTCAAGTTGTATTTCCACAAATTTCAGATAATCCAAGTCTTTTCTAACTGTGAGGGGTGAGGACAGTATGTGACAATTAGTGTTGTCTCAGCTTGGCAGATGGGGAAAGTGGGAACATGAGAAGTCTGTTCAAGACCCCACTGGGAATTATACGAGAAATGAGAATGGTGACATTATGCTTTGATAGCTTCTCACTTTCTTATTTTTGTGATAAAGGACTATTTCAGCTATTGGTGGAGCTGCTCTCTGCCCTGGGGCGCTTTGCAAACTCATCCAGATCCCTGGAGAGCAAAGATTCTTGTCATATATTAAGCTACAGATTCTGGCTCAAGTCAGTCCCTAATATTTTCCATCTAAGAAGAACATTTGGCAATGTATTATAGATTTTATCTAATTTTGCCTAACTTATAAATTTTGTCTTCTTACTGCAAACAGAAATTTTATAGTGTTTCTAGGTCCCATTTGCCTTGATCTAATGTTAGGGACATCTTATTTTCCAAGTCTGTGTAGCATAAATCCATTTTGGTCTTATGGCCACTTTCATTTGCTGATGCAACTCATTTAAATCTTCCTTGGAGCAATTAGAACATTTAGAACTGTCCAAAGTTGCTAGTAGTTTCTTTCAAAATAATGTGAATAATCATGGGAAATGGAAAGTTTATTGAGTCGATGCCATGCTTGGATCTGGGTCTTTGGCACAGAGAGGAAATTATTAAAACCCCATTAGGTAAGCCCTATGAGTGATTCAATCCCTGCAACAGGAAGCAGGCGTAGTACATAATAGGTCTGCCTGAAGGGCTATAACTCCACAAACGTAGAGTTCTCCAGTATGTAGATATCCAAACGCCCGTGACAGGGAGAATTCCTAGTATGAAGTCTCTGTAACTCTAAGGAATTGTAAATGGTTTCTGTTTACTCCAGTTAATAATACCTAGCCTGTAGGTTACATGCTGCTGCCGATTGTTTTCATTTTGAAATGTTTATTTAATATGACCATCTTTAGCACATTTGCTCTGGTGCAAGTGGCAATTTTATTTCTTAATCTGCTTCTACATTTGGAACCCTAAGGATTATACTAATTTGGTTGAGAATCTCCTTTGTGATAAACTCTGTTAAATGTTCTCCACCAAAGGGCTCAAGTCAAGGTTGTTTACACTATCGATTAGGTATCTATTGATGCTTGGTAGACCACAAGGATGATTTTCTTCAAATCAGTGACCTCTGACCTGGGGGCAGACCAGATTCTTCTTGGAAGGCAGGAAGAAAATCTTAGAGTCTATACCTATATCTATGTATATAGTTCTTTAAATATTTCTATTTTTGTCTAAGATACGAAGCATACAAGTACAGTGATTTATGGGTATAATTTATAAATAAATAAATTTCTTGGGGTTCTATGCTCAGAAAGTTTTAGTGATGGGAATTAGTGATCAAAGAAGTTCAGAGACTATTTCTCTCCAACTACCGATACATACCAAAATCACACTATCTTTCAGAGTAAAATCAACTTGTTGGGGGGACACCGTTGAATAAATATGTAAGGGGAAAGGGTGTAATAGAAGAAGAAGTGAATATTAGGAAAGAGAGGGCTTCCTTTTCTTCCTGACTGACACAACATACCGTATTTTCTTTTTGACTACTGCATCTCATCACTACCTGTACTTTCTGAAACAAAGTTCTCCACCTGGGCTGAGAAAAGTCACCTTACCTTGAGAAAGGAAACTGCTACAGCCTGAATGTTTGTGTCCCCCCTAAACTCGTATGTTGAAACCTAATCCCCCATGTGATGATATTTGGAGGTGGGGTCTTTGGGAAGTGATTAGGCCATGAGGGAGGAGCCCTCATGAATGGGATTAATGTCCTTATAAAGAGACCGAAGAGAGCTTCCTGGCCCTTCCACCATGTGAGGGCTCAGCAAGAAGATGGTGTCTATGGACCAGGAAGTGGGCCCTCACCAGACACCAAATCTGTTGGTACCTTGATCTTGGACTTCCCAGACTCCAGACTGTGAGAAATAAATTTCTGTTGTTCGTGAGCTACCCAGTCTGTGGTATTCTGTTATAGCAGCCCAAACAGACTAAGACAGAGACTTAATTTCAGCCCTTTTCCCTGACAGCTTTGTGATCTTGGGACAAGATTTTCACAGTTGCTAAAGAGGGAATTGACTGGATCACAGATTCTGGTCCAGAGGGGTAGATGGAATGGGAGAGTGTCCAAATCACAAAGGGTGGGACTTCACCTCTCCTACTGGAGTGGAACAAAGGCTGAACAACTCCACTGGGCAAATCATTCTATGTCGAAAAAATCTTAACTATTAGTAAATATAATCGGCCATTTTTATACTTTCAAGTTGCTTTGAACACGCCTCACTGGAGTTGCTCATTTGTTTTGGTTTACTCCACTCTCAACTATTTCTTTTCCATTTTCCATAGGTGACTCTAATTTTCTATGCTGAAATTTTTGGCAGAGAGATAGGAAATAGAAGATAGAGGAGAATGGAAAGAGGAAGTAGTGATGCCCTCGGAATTTTTCTTTTTTATGTAATGATTTCAGATTTTCTTCTGTCATGATTTCAGAAGATTAAAACATTTTTAATTTCTATAGAAAAATCAACAAGGATCCTCACCATTATCAATGCTGAAGAAATAATACATCTACAATTTATATTGCCTTAGCAAAGAATAGGATCTCTAATGGTAGAATAAATTTTAGACACAATTAAAACCTTAGGAGGAAAGTTTTTCCTTTGTCCTATTCTTCATTTCCTTTTATTCTTTTATTCTCTTATCCTTTATTCTTCACAGTGTAAAATTCCAGTATACTATCAATAAAAGGAGTCCAGCATTTTGATGTAGAATTACAGTGATATAATTTCTCCACTCACTCAGATTTAGAGTCTATTATGGCTACTTGTACTGATTTTAAATTATGTTTCTTTCAATTCATACTAGCTATTTTATATATCTTTATATTTTATATGTCTTTATATTAAGACCAAAAATTCAACCTTTTGCTAATTTTGGATTATAAGACTTTCTTCTGAGAAACAAACAAAATATTCAAATGTTTTGTTTTACCTTCATGTAAGCTTACTGCCACACATCTCCATAAAGAATGCCAGATGCGATTATCCTTTGGATTGTAACAATTATCAGTAACCTCAAATAACATGCTACACTAATAATAAAATCAAAAGCAATTTTGGATAGTGGGTGAGTGATATACTCAAGCATGTACATTCAGGGATAATTTCAAAGTCAGACCAAACAGGAACTCAAATATTTTTCTATGTTAATATAACCTATTGATTACACCTTTTCAACCATATTATTAATAAATGTCATATATTATGACAAGACCCAAAACATTGCCAGTACCAACAGGCTGGAAAGTTTTTGTAAAAAGCTATTTCACAGGTTGACTTAGCTTTTTTCCATGAAAGGATCCTGCTGATACACCCACCTGCATGCACGCACACACACACACACACACACACACACACACAAATACAAAATAATCTTTTTTAGAAATTGTGCAGTAGGTAACACAGGACTATGATCTCTGAAAGAAGGTAAAAAAAAGATGAGCTCTACCATTGCCCCAACTTACTGCCTAGGGGAAGCTTCTGGGCCACAGGGTAGAGAGAGGAGAACCAAACATAATCTGGCAATCTTGAGGTGACAGAGATCAGAGTTTATGGAGACTAAGGCAGCTAGAATTTGCAGGTCAGAGTACCAAAGAAGAGAGGGCAGCATAGAGAGTGAGCTCTGCAGATCTGCAGAGGGTCTCCCCAAGCCTTTGACTAATATTGATCTGCACAGGTGTGAAAAGGAACTCTCTCAAGCTGAGGAAAGGAGTGTTGGACCTCAGTAGGCCGATAACTTCCTGGAGCTCACACAGGGCTGGGATTAGTTTCTGTTCCCACCAGCCAGCATGAAGAGACCTCATGTAATATGGTGCATTGGATGGAATCCCCAGAAGAGTCATGCCTGAGCAATGGGGCTAAATTAGTCCTAGAATAAAGGCTACTCTGAACCTGCCAGCAGAAGAAAAGAAATAATAAACATAAGAACAGAAATCATTGAAATTGAAAACAGACAATAGAGAAGATCAAAAGTTGGTTCTTTGGAAAGATCAATAAAATTGATTAATTTCTTGTCAGATTAAAGAGAAATAAAAAGTGAGTTTAACAAGGTCACAGGATTCAAGGTCAATGTACAAGAATCAATTGTATTTCCATATACTAGCAATAAACAATTCATAATTAAAATAAGTACCATTTACAAAATGATCAAAAATATGAAATACTTAGAGATAGATTTAACAAATACGTGTACAAAAATTTGTACACTGAATGCTATAAAACATTGTTAAGAGAAATTAAAGACCTAAATAAATAGAGAGATACACCATGTTCATGGATTTGAAGACTCAATATTGTTAGGATGTCGGTTCTCCCCATACTGATATATAGATTCAATATAAAACCAATCAAATTCCAGGAGCCCTTTTTTTTTTTAAACTGACAAGTTAATTCTAAGATTTATATGGAAATACAAAGGACCTAAATGAACCAGAAAGATTTTGAAAAAGAAGAGCAATGTTAGAGGATTTACACTACCTGATTTTAAGACTTCATGTGAATCTACAGTAATCAAGACAGAGTGATATTGATTTAAGGATAGACATACAGACCAATGGAACAGGATAAAGATTTCAGAAATATGTCCATACTACATGCTCAGTTGATTTCTGATAAAGATGCTAAGGTAGGTCAATGGGGTAATCTTCTTCAACAAATGGTGCTGGGACAATTGGATAACCATATGGAAAAAAATGAGCCTCAACCCTTACCTCACACATTAAACAAACATTAACCTAAATGCAAGAGTAAAACTTTACTTGTAGAAGAAATTTTGTGACTTAAGTTAGGCAAAGCTTTCTTAGGACCCAATAAGCATGAATTATAAAGAAAGAAAAAAGATAAATTGGAACAAAAACCTTGTTCTTTTAAAGACACTGCAAAGAAAAGAAAAAAGTCAAGTCACTGGCTGGGAGAAAATATTTGGAAAACATATATCTAATAAAGAACTTGTATCTTGAATATATAAAGAACTCTTATACTTCAATGACAAAAAGACAAATAACCAGATTTTAACAAATGGGCAAAAGTTTTGAAATGACACTTTGCAAAAGAAGATATATGAACCGCCAATAAGTACATGAAAAGATGCCCAACCTCATTAGTCATTAGGGAAATGCTAATTAAAATCACCTTGAGATACCACTACCTACTAAAATTAAAAAGACTAACTATACCGAGTATTGGAGAGGATGTGAGGCAACTGGAATTCTTATACATTGCTGGTGGGAATGTAAAAGGGTTTAACCAATTTGGAAACAGTTTGGAAGCTTCTTTTAAAGTTAAATGTATCTTTACCAACTAAATCTCCTTCTAGGTATTACTCAAGAGAATAAATAGCATATGTTTGCATAAGAATACTATACAATTGTATAATGTATGAGAATATTCAGAGCACCTTTTTCCATTTACAGATAATCGTACAAAAGGCACAACTATAGTGACAAAGACTAGCTCAGTGCTTGCCAGAGGTCGGGGTGGGGGTGAGAGTGGGGTGGGTACATAAGGGATTTTTTTGAGGGTGATGAGAAAAAGCAAAATGATAAACAGGAAAAATTAGCAACATTAATAACCAATAGAGTGTTAATATCTATAATAAAGTACTTCTACAAATCAAAAAAGCACATAGAAACAACCCAATTGAAAAAAACCAATAGATTTTATGAATGAGCATTGTATAAAATATATGGAGGTGATAGAATTGGGAAATAGAAGCTCAGTGTTCAAATTTTGATATCACTGAAAATTCTCTGACAAAAGCAAATCATCAGAACTCTGAATCTCTGAAAATCAGCTATACATCTTGACAGAGAGGAGGGAAGAAATTGCTGCTTAGAGAATGATTATTGGCTGGGAGTATGTACACGAGGAAACTACATATCCAGTGCTGCATTATTGGATCCAATTATATGAGAGAGTTTTATAATAAGACACTTTAGAGATTATCAATACTAAAATTTATTTGAATGGCATCATGAAACACTTATTCTATATTGAATAATTATTAGTATCATTTCATGCAATATTATTAGTATTGATATGTTCTTAACCAAAGCAATAAAAACATTTCAACTCAATAATGGTAAGTTATTACTGGCTTGAGTTATATTAGGATATGTTATTTGTGTGGACATATATTCATTTTCAGGGCACCTAATGGAAACTTTAAAAAATGCTTATTTAAGTAAACAGGCATTTTGCTAGCATTAGCAGCAAAAGAACATACAATTTCACAATCTCTTCCTGATAAAAATTAAGCCAAAAATCCCTTCCCCATTTTTTTTTTTTTGATGAGGAAGATTGGCCCCGAGCTAACATCTGTGACAATCTTCCTCCACTTTGCATCTGGGATGCTGCCATGGCATGGCTTGATGAGTGGTGTGTAGGTCCACACCCAGGATCCAAACCCACGAACCCTGGGCCACTGAAGTGGAGCACCCAAACTTAACCACTATGCCAGTAGGCTGGCCCCACTTACCAAATATTTTAAATGAGAGAAAAAGAAAAAGGAAAAAAGTGAAACCCTTACTCTTCTGACTAGCATAGAAAAGCTAAAGAAAGACAAGTTAGGAGAAGAAAGCAAGAAAGAAAAGCCTTGAGAAAAGGAAGAATAGTAGAATTATGGGAGATGGAACATCATGGTTCATTTGCATAAATTAAGCAGCACAGGAAGTGACAGTCTGCAAACTTCACCTGAAAGAGAGGATTTGTAGTAAAGGTTGAGAATAATCCCACCTGAAGAAAAAACCAGACGGTAAAGGGCAGGGGAGATTTTTATCAAGTGCTTCTTCTGAACAAATTCCTTCTTTTTTTTTTTTTGCGGGGGGAACCCCTCATTAATAGATTTAAGAAACATGATGGTGATCAATGAAAGCTGGTACCCACAACTGCTTCCCTAATCTTAGGGGGTTCTGGCTCTAATTCTTACTCTCGTTATTGGCTTGGGCTTCTTCGTCTCTGAGACTATCCAGTGTGTGGCCAATGGCTGGTCGGGGTCTGGATGGATGCTCAGAGATGAGCGCAGAAATTGAGAGGAAGCATTTAGAAACTTCTTATAGTAGTTTGACGGAGTAATTTTACATCTGTTGAACCTCATGATAAAACAATTTGGCTTCTATTCTTTATGTTTTGTGTGTGTTTTTTTTTCCAATTTTATTCTTTCACTAATCTGTTTTCATTATATTCTAAAATGGTGCCCATGAGAGACTGAAAAAGAAAATTCATTCTCCATAAGTAGTTTAGGAAACCCTGCACTAAATAAATATATGAAATATCTAGAAACAATCATTGCTTGAATATTTCAATGGGTGGTACTTTAGCTTTTTATCTAGATGGAGAGAAAAGGTAAATCAGTTTTGTGAAGTTTGTAACCAGCTTCTGAATTAAACAATTGTTGGTATTTGCATATTGCTTGCTATTTATTCTTTATGGAAGAGCAACATAGTAAGCATTGTTAATATCTGAAATTGGAAATTGAAAAAGAAGAAAACCTTCAAAAGAAATGGAAGTATTTTTGCCTTTGGAATTTCATGCACGGTGAGTGGTCCATATCTGGCATGGAGACAATAGATCATCAATGATTCAAGAACATCAAAAACTGAAATAGTCAAAGAAAAACAAAGGGTAGGTGGTGACAGGAAATAGATCAGGCAGTTTGGTCATTAAAGTGTAAAATACGATTATTCTAAAGTAAACCTCCTTTTTACCTAGCTAGTTTTAGGAAATAGCATTTCTTAGGAGGATGATTTGCTCCAAAATCAGTTAGAAAATTGGAGATCTTTAGAAACAACTATTTTCTTTAGTTTTCTCAATTCATATGTTATCTCTTCTTTATCTTAATGGTTATTTATTATCACTTATTATTTATTATCATGAGCAATGGTTGAATTATAATCAAGCAGAACTCAGTTTTTAAAAGTGTCTCACCAAAAACAAAAGCATAACTCAAAATCTTTAACTTTTCTCTAACTCATCAATAAATCCCCTGTTGATGTATACATATGAAAAGTTCTTTTCAACAGTGATTATAGTTTTTATCTAATGAGTTTCTGGTATTATAGTGCATCATTAAAAAAACCCTCTTTTTGTCTCTTTTTCCTTTACTGCTAATAAAGAGTTAAGAATAAGGATATCTTGATTTTTGCAGCTGGGGTAATACCACTGATTAATTTAATAAGATTTACTATCCTTCGTAAAAATTATAATCACTCTCCAAGGCCTCTTGGAGTCTGGACCCATCCCATTTTTCCAGTCTTCTCTCCTTCCAAACACAAATTCCATGCTCCAGCTGGCGGGGCCGCACAATTGCATCACCGCGCCTCGTGCATTCCCACCGTCCTAACTTTGCCAACACTATTTTCCTTGCCTAGAAATGTCTCAGATCCTCCTTTCCAGTTTCTCAAGGCTTTCTTTTGCTCCAGATCCTCTTTGGACCACTCCAGTCCGGGTGACGTCTCTCAGCTAAATGTCTAGAGTCTCCTGAGTATCTTACCACCGAGCTGTCACCACTTATCTTGCTCAGCAGGCTGGAAGCGTTCTCAAGGTCTAGAACAAGGAAATCCTGAGACCACTAAATGGGAGAGGCAGGGAAAGCACCACATATCAACATCACTCGTTTCTAGTTCTTTTGCCCTTGATCACTGGCCCTCAACTTTCTAGTGGAGGGGAGAGGAAGTGGGGGAGAAAGAGGGTAGGGAAGAGAATTGGATGGGCTGACATCTGGCTGGACTTGGATTAACTTGGAGAAGGGATAATACGTCCCACTGAGGAGAGGCTAAAGATTGTAGCCTTGCTAAACAATTATAACATTTATATCAGTTTTCAGCACTATATGGTAGTGATTTTTTCACTGTCACTTGGGCTGTTTCTAGATTACAAAACTGCAGATTAGGTAATGTTTGTGTCATTCCCCCATGTCCCTCTCTGAACGTCTTCACTTCTGAGATCTCTTCCTTTTCCCTAAGGCGTTCATCCAGAATCACCACTGCATGGTGGTCTACTCCTTCACCTCCGAATATTCCCCATCTCACGGAGATCAGAATTCCTGTTATATGGGTGCTTGATAATACTTGCTGGGTTATTCTAAGGTGAAGTTGAGCCCTGGAAGAGGAGGGATGTGAAGCATTGTAGAGAAATTTGTATATAAAACAAGAACCTGATTCAAATAAACATCTACTTATCGAATGTGAGTGGCGGGATAATGGGACATTCAGCTCCTCATTGTATGGTCTCTGTTCTCTTTTTCTCTCCCTATCATGTCTGCCTAGGAAATTATTTCCACTGCTTTAAAACATTGTTGTCTTTAGTCGATTGGATAATGAGTAGGTTGGCTAATGGCAAATATGTGAAACTGTATGACACAATAGGGCATCTTTGATTATTTTGCTCGTTCAATAAATTGTTCGTATGTACGTATCTTTTCTTTCACCTTGACTATAAGCTCTCCGGAGGTAGTGTCTTAAGCAGTTTTATAAGCCCAGCATACTATTTGATAAAAATAGGTATTCAGAAATATTTCTGGTTATATTTATAATAAAATATGATCTTTCGCTAGCCATTCAGTGTCATGTTAATTTTTCTTAAGCCTTGGGATTTTGTTATGCGTAGAAACTTTGAAGTACATATTGAAAATACATGCCTGTGGAGGAAGACTAAATGGAAAACTTTCATTGACATTGACTAGTGATCCTCAGACTTTAGTGTGGATAAGAACTCCCTGGAGGGTATGTTACATTTAAGGTTCTTGGGTCTAAGAGATTCTGATTCAGCAGGGCTGGAGGTATCCAAAAATCTGAATTTTTAAGCAAGTATTCTAGAAAATTCTAGGCCCATTTTAACAAACATTGGATTAAAAGGATATGCCTTTATTTTCCCTTAAAAATGTCATTTTTCTTTCAATCAAAAAATTATTGAGTGTCCTTTTATGTGCAAGGCATTCAAAGATAAATCAGACAGGGATTTTACTATGTAATAGGGAAAAATAAGGCTTAATAATCGTAATAAAGGACATCAAGGGATAAAAACCTTATGAGAACTTCAAGGATAGTATTGAGAGTTTCAGGGAAAAGGGCTGATTTCAGAGTAGTGGAGATCATGGAAGGCTTCAAAGAGGACGTAAATAGGGAAATTTGGAGATAGCGTGAAAGGAAATTTTAAGAAAAGGTAACAGTATTAGTAAAGACACCAAAGTAGAAAGTGCAGTAAGTGGAGAGTGTGGGCATTCCCGCGATGGAGTCTCAGGGGCAGTTGGAAATGGCTTGGGCAGCTGGGCTGAGTGGCCAGGACTGGAGATGGTGCAACTAACCACATGGTTAGTTGGTTGAGATCCCCAAGAGAAAGTGTAAGGCCACAAGAAAAGAAAATCCCAAAAGCAAAGCCATGTGACTTATTTAAAGCTTAGGATTCAGTGCGATAAAGATTTGACAGTAAACATTTTTTCTTGAGTATATTAAATATATCAATGAGTACTATGTTACAAATATGCAAGTGTGTTTCTATGTGCTCTCTGATATTAACTTCTATTATCTGAGACAAACAAGATAAGGCTCTCAAATCGGAAGATTAATATTAACATTAAATCCATTAAAATAAAAATCAAGGCACTGTGTCTACCTAAGGTGATTTCTAAAATATAATTCCATAGAATCAGTCAGATATTGATATTTTTTACTCTCTATATCATTTATGTAGACACTTTAAAAAAACATAAATAAGGCTAAATTCTAGAGAATCACAAAAGCATTGTGAGATATTCCGTTGCTCTCCTTCTTCTTAAAAACAAAACAAAATAAAACAAAACAAAAAACCGAAATCCCTAAGGGTTAAACAATTTCACCAAAGAAAAACAAAAGCGAGGTAAGCTTAAGTCATGGGAAATGGTAGAGAAAGAACAAGAGGCTGAAAACCCACCACAGATGGAGCAAAGATTTTCCAGATGTGGGATTCTTTCTATGGATCAGTGCTGTTAGCTTGGCTAACTTAGGTTCTACCAGGAAAAAAAAAAAATTCAGCTACGGCTTCCTTCTAACTTCTATCTGTAATCTAACTAAACCTACTTTGCTGAAATTTTATATTTTGTTTCCTTTAGGGAAATGTCTTGATATCTGTGATCTGCAGTTATTTTTTAAATGTTGGCTTACATTCTAGATGGGGATGTTTTTGGAAAGCTTGAAGATATTTGTACATGTGCTGGAATATCTCCATTTGGAAAGACATTTCTAACATCTCTTTGTCACAGTCCCTTTGTCCACATCACAGCAAGTCCAGGGCGCTCCCTGCATGTGAGGATGAGGGGGTCACTGTTCTGTTTATATTCTGCTGTCATGGACCATCTGGGAGAACAGCCCCTGATTAGCTGCAGAATGATGAATGCCATCTCCGAGTCACAGTCACGAGTTAGACTGAGATGGCTTTTTTTTTTTAAAGGCCCCCAAATTTGGTGCTCAAAAATATTACAAAGTAATGAAAGTTTTTGTGATATAATAAATAAGCCAGCTTCCTGCTTTACCAAACTCATAAGACTTACTTTCCCCTTTGAGTCACCTGGCTGACCTTCGTTTTGCATGGATGAAAGGTACTGTTAAAGGTTTTAGGGAAAAAGAATCACAGACATGCCCCCACATATGTGATTTTTTTTAATTAAAAAAATACTAAGTCATAGAATACAGGTACATCCAGTAGAATTCTAATTTTTCTTCTTAAAGATACTTCATTTTAAAAAATGTATCAACTGGCTCACCCCTGATTATTTGTTTGTTTGTTTATATTCGTCCCTCTTTTGGTTTTACAATGTTAGCTATTATTATTTAATATCTTGCTAATTGTATTTAGTGGAATAAGAGAATGTGAATATAGTCTACTGAAAATATCAAATTGTTGGGGGCAGCAGCACTTGACTCAAACAAATTACAATGCAAATTAGAAACCAAATGACATGTTCAGGATGAAAAGGAGATAATTTGTTTGGTCAAGGGGGAAAAGAAAATCCATGAGTCTTGGAAATACAAGGTATGTTGGTACTGATGTGGATAAATGTGTCTGAAAGAGGTGGGACAGACTTTCTATGGGCTGCAAGGTAATTATGAAGTAGTAATATAGTTTTGTAACCTAAAAAGTCAGTTTAACTGTGAAAAAATAAAATTTTATTGAACATTCACTATATATTTAGTTCTTGCTAAGCCTTGTAGAGTAAAACCAATGAAATGGCAATCCAAAATAAGTCATGGTTCTTCATTGAGGCTACTTATAATTTCTTTGGGGGGACAAGACATATATATATATAAAAGAGAGAATGATGTAAGACATCAGGTAAAATTAAGTGATGGACTCTTTTTAATACTAATTGTAATCCCTAGAGCTGGAGCTGACACCTAGGGAGTCATCTGGGATGGAAGCAGCTTCTCCATCTTTCTCTAGTGTCCATCGTCTCTAACTTCCCTGTCTTGGCCCGTTGCTCCATCATCCTGCTCCTCTTCGCAGACTAGTTTCCTCTGTGACCCCACCTCACAGTCTCGGTGAACTTTCAGCTGAAGCACCTGTTGCAGGTTGACTGAGTCTCTGTGGCTCATAATTTACATGAGAGAGAGAGAGAGGAGGGAGAGAGAGGGACAGAGAGAGAGAAAGAGATTTTCCACTGGTCAGCCAATGTGTTCTCTGGCCTTGAGTCAAGCATGTCACCTGCCCCCAGTCCGGTTGACTCCAGCCATGGGTTAGGACTGGGGGTCACAGGGCACACAGGCTGCTCTTTCCAGGGGCCGAAGACAAGATGATCAATGACTCTTGTCTATTTCAAAGAGGGAGTTCATTTCAAAGTAGAGCAATTAGAGGAGGCTTTATGCAAAAACATGGCACTCAAGCGAATCCTTGAAGAAAGAATGTGATTTGGAGTAAAAGATAACCAAAGAATACCTGGGGGACAGTAAACCTCAGGGGCAAAGGCATAAGGACATACATATGTAGATTGTGTAAATGATATGGATTATTACGGTTTTATTAATTTTGGTCATACTTTTATTAGAGCACTCGGACGTGGGAGAAATAGGATGTTAAGCATGGAGAGGTAGAGAAGGCATCAGATTTGGAGCAAGAGAGATTCATACACCTTGTAGCTTAGTGTGTATTAAAGAAAATGTAAAGGAAGCATCTAGCTCTCTTCTCAGAGACTACATGGTAGGTACACGATAAATAGCAGCTATTGATAATATATTTAGTAGTAGTACTTTTTTTAAAAAAACTTGAAGAAATCCCAAAGGAGAGAAAGGAAGTAATCAAAGTCAATGGCTAAGAGAAGAAAGTTACTTTTGCCTAAAGAAGAAAAGATAAAACTTAACATAAGTGGAAAGCATAATATATTTTATGATCGATGAGTTTTTTTAAAAACAGTTTTTACATGAAAAATGTTTTAGGGGCTGGCCTGGTGGTGTAGAGGTTAAGTTCGCACACTCCACTTCCACGGCCCAGGGTTTGTGAGTTCAGATCCCGGGTACAGACCTACGCACCACTTATCAAGCCATGCTGTGGCAGGCGTCCCACGTATAAAGTAGAGGAAGATGGGTACAGATGTTAGCCCAGGGCTAATCTTTCTCAGCAAAAACAGGAGGATTGGCAACAGGGCTAATCTTCCTCACCAAAAAAAAAAAGTATTAAATAAGCTCCTTTAACTGTGGAATAGCCAAAAATGAGCTATCAAGTCATGAAGAGACATGGAGGAACCTTAAATGCATATTGCTAAGGGAAAGGAACCAATCTGAAAAGGCTACATGCTGTATCATTATAGTATCCCACAGAATAGTTTCCCTGCCCTAAAAATCCCCTGGGCTCCATCAATTCGTGCCGCTCTTCCCCCAACCCCTGATCTTTTTACTGTATTCATAGTTTTGCCTTTAAAAGAATGTCATATAGTTTGAACTGTATTTTCCACTCAATTTTTCTGTGAATCTAAAATTGCTCTAAAAAATAGTCTATTAATTAAATAAACCCCTTTTAAGTGCACAGCACCATGCTAAGTAACTTGTAAAAAGATGCTGAAAAGATTGTTGGGAGGCAAGGCTGAGACAAACAAAACACTCAACGGACAACGGCAATCCACATATGATTAAGTATGAAAACGACCAGTACAGACTACATACGCCGTAAATGTATCATTTCAACAAGTATGAAATTAATATGAGCAGGAGTTGTCATAGTAGACTTCACAGTGAAGGAGGGCCCCAAATGAGACCTTGAGGGCTGGGGGAGGTAATTTCTGGAAGGGAAATAGGAGGAGCAAAGGTCAAGTTATGCAGAAGCAAATTCAGGAGAAAAGTGAGGTTGCTACCATGGCTACAGCGGAAGATGCATGTTAGAGGAGGATGGGAGATAAGGTTAGAAAGGAAGGGTAAGGCCAGATTATGGAAAAATTTGTTCATCAGCCTGGGGAGTCTTGCCATTTAACCACTACATACAGCACAGTGGTTAAGAGCATGCCTGATGGTCTGCGTTGCTTGCCTTGAATCCTGCCTTGACCACAGTGTGACTTTGGGTATTTTAGGAAACCTCTCTGAGTCTCAGAAGAAAACGATATCAGTAGAAAACGATAACACTTACCTTATAGGGTTGCTAGAGGATTGCATCAGTTCATATCTATAAAGTGCTTAGAGAAGTGCAGGCACAGAGTAAATGCTTGCTATTAGTATCCATTCAACAATTATCCGACAAACATTAAGTCAAAAATCTTCTAAGAGGCTGGCACTAGGTTCAGGAAAAATGTCTGCCTTTTGGGAAATCACCGCACAGCAGAGACAACACTCAGATAAACATATTCAAGAAGACTATAGACTTAGAAAGGCAGGTTAATTAAAGAAGTGATGAATTGTACTATATTACCCTCCATTTATCTATTTCTTTAAATGCATAGGAAAAATTGCTTTAACATTTATATTACAAAGAAGTTTATAACAGCAGTTGGGAGTCACTGAAATATGTTTTCTGGGGAAGCTCAATGGTTAAGAAAGTTTAAAAACAAAAACAAAACCCCATTATGCTGGGCAAGTGAGGGTTTTTGGTGACCTTTTTGCTTGTAGAATTCTATGAGATCTTTTCTACCTGATTACAGTAGTCAGGACAAAAGTAGCTTCTTAAATCCATGATCCACTCTTCTGAAATAATCAGACTAGTCTCCTGCACAGACAGCACACAACAAGGGGGGCGCCAGCTTTTTCTTGGGCAATGGTTAATTTGTTATGGTCGTTAACAACTGTCTTGGATTTCCCACCTGGATAAACCATATCTCAAAATCATATTTTAATTCTACAATAGAAATGTTTATGGATCCATCTGGAAGAGATATTGATGTCAAACTCTTGTCTATGGATAAACAAATTCAGTTCTGCAAACCAATGAAGGATCAATAAGAGAAGAAAAGTATAGTCATGCCAGCAGAATTGTAGGTCATTACATACTCAGACAGGTCAAAGTAATACCTTGTTACATGCACCTCTCCAAAGAAATTAGAATCAGTGAAAAATTATCTCACGGGTACATATTTGTGTATACGTTGTTACGTATTGTTAATAAAAGTAACTGAACCACAAACTTTGCACTGGGAAACTTTATAAAGGTAACTATTTGAAGCCATTGCAGAAATGATCAGATATGATTTTCAAACTAAATGAAAGTTCTATTGCTTTGTAAATAAAACTGATAGAAAGGGGCTATTTTATAAGTTGTCTTTCTTCAGGGAAGATTGAGAATGACAAATTTACTTTTCTACACATAAAAGGTCAATATCAATGAAAATGCTGAAATGCAAAACTGCTTCATTAGCCTGGACTGGTAGTTCATAGCCACCTCTTCATACTGCTGATAGCCATTCTTTCAAAGGATAAAGGGGGGAGCAAAATGTGCACAAGACTTTTTGGGAGAAGAATTTCAAGCTCGTCAAAAATAGCAAAAAGTTACAGTCATTGATAGACTGGAGATTCACTAAGTTCTTGCATGAGTTGTTTGGTATGTCAAATAAGTGGATTGATTGAAAAACTTTTCTTGAGCACCTGCTCTGTGCAAGATACTACACTGGGTATGGGGTGACAAAGATGAAAAGAAGGGTTTCTGCCTTCAAGGAGCTCATAGCCTGATACAGAAGATAATTCATGAACAGAAATACATCATAGGAATCACTAAATACCATAGAAAGATACAGCCACCTTCATCTATGAAGACGTGGGATGACCAGTCCAAGTGCAGGAGGGAACATTTGAATTGGAACTTGTTAAAAGAGAAATTATCATGTACCTGTGTTGCTTGAAATATAATTGAAAAGGAAATATATTTGATTGGTTCTCGTGACACAGTAGATTTGTTTTACCCACTTGGTAATAAATGAAATACCAATAGAACATTAAGAAACACCTTTAGAAAATTATCTGTATTGAAAAATATCCTATGAATTCAAGATCTTTGCCATTTAAAAATAGCTTACTTATATTTTTCACAAATTCCTTGATACCTGAAAGCTAACGTGTTTCCTCTCAACAGCCCAGTCAACCACAGCCAACTTTTCATGGGTTAGTTTACATTAGGTTTCAGAAAAAAATGAGAGGTTACGTGCGGGCATACCCTAAATTCCTTCCTCATAAAAAAGCAGGCGAGCAGAGACCATAATACTAAGAAAAGTGAAGCAAGTGAGTATTTATAAGCCATTAGTATAAAAATAATGAAATTCATTTTCTGAGGGTGAAAGGGAATAAAGAATTTGGAATGTTGGCCAAAGCCCAGCCTGGCCAGATAAAGACAATTTTCAGATCCTGTTGAACCCTGTAAAACAGCTGGGGGTCTTTGCAGTAACAGAAAGAGCTTTACTTAGAATAGAATGATAAGACTCTACTTTTGGCTTTGGGAGTATTATGTGTAGAGAGAGTAAAACATTTGCTGAGTTTTAAAAGATCTCATTTATTCGTTCACTTACCAAACATCAAGCAACTACAATTATCCCAGGCATTGGGACTAGCACAGAGTTGATGAAACAAAATTCCATCTTTCAAGGTGCTTATGGTCTGGTGAGTGAGAAAGAACTAAAGCCAATCTGATCTGTGCTAAAATGGAGACATAAAATAGGGCAGAGTCTTTCGAAGGAGAACTCTGAAATAGAGCAGTCCTATTTTTGTTTTTTCATCAAATCCCTTTGGATCTGTAGAAACTGGAACATGACTTAGAGTGGAATAGATTGCACGGCTAATTCTCTGAATTGAAGCAATAATGATCAGACTGGAAAAGGGGCAATATTTTGCATTTGAGTGTTTTTTTTTTAATCTGCATTTTCCTTCTCAGTAATCAAAGGCAGCCAAGAAAATTAATACCAAAAGGCACCAAGTCTGGGCTTTGTTATTTAGTATATTTACAAGGAGCTTCGAATGAAATTATGAAAAGCCTGATTTTTCCCCTCGCACATTTGTCACAAAGATGTGTTTGATTTCTATGTCCTGCCTTAGGAGCCGCAACACAAATTTTGGAGACACTGTGAATCTGTTATATGCTTCTGAAAGCTATCTTTCACAAGTGTTTCAGGCTATAATTATTCATTATCTTGATTTTTAACATTTTCTGGCCAACTAAATAACCTGGAGGCAGGAGAACAAACATTTTGAGAAAAATGACCAAGGAATGCAACCAAAGTCAGAGTCTAAGTCATCTTTCTCAATGGTGCTCTTTACACACTGGTATGGGATAGATCCCCAAATAACACCATGAATTAATTACCCAGTTGGGATATTTGGCAGTTGTGGGGGTGATAGGAGGAATGGAGAAAGTTGGGGGTGGAGAGTTGAATAAAGTTTTTAATACATATTAACTAAAATAAATAATAATTCAATAAATATTAACTCTAAATCATTAAGATGGAAGCCAAAGCATCTTTGTAATTATAATTTACTGGTTAACACATATTTATAGAACACCTGCTATGTGATGATAGCTGTTTTAATTACAGGGCACTCAAAGATAATATTCATGATCTAGAAAAGCTCCATGGCCTAGAAAGGAGGACACAAACAAAGCAAGATGATAAGACTGTAACAGAAAACACAGAGAGCTTTCTAGGAGCACAGAAATATCGATGACTAACTCTGCTTGGGGAAATAATTCATTAAGGAGGCGATATTGTTGGATCTAATAAAACAAGTATGATTTTTAAGACAGAGAGGGCAAAAAATTGTCATTTTTAGCTAATGATAATGGTCTATTTTCCACGTGCTGCCATGTAGCATGACAAAATTTGTGAGGTGTTCTGTGCTTTAATTTTAGAATGAGAGATTTCATATTACCCCATATTACTGCTTTTCAAATATACTCAGAGTCAGATTTTAGTGACTAAAATGCAATGCTAATTTTCTAATTTATGTGCTTCTATGCAATACAGAACATGTACTAAATCATAAGGGTAGATATTTTTCTCCCCCTTGCAAAATGAAACTATATTCATTTAGGATGAAGAAAAACATGGTCTATATCTTTTTTTCCCCCTGAATAAGCCACTTCTCTCTTTCTTCCACTGTCTCTGTCCTCTGTCTCTATCTATCATTTATATTTTTTGTAAGGTAGTTGCATGATCTAGGCAGAGGTAGAAAGATATAGAGTTAGGAGAGGTCTGTGGCTGATGTGGTGGCTAAAGTTGGACAAACAAACCAACACAAAGGAATAGAAAGAAGAGAAAATATTGGTAGGTATATCAGTGAGACTTCTAGCAGGAAACAGATGGCACATTGGGTAAATTGAGGGGAGTTTAGTAAAAGGACTGTTTATAAAGGAGTAGGGAAACCATGAGGCAAGAGGAGAGAATGGTTGTCAGAACCTGGAAACCTGTGTGGAAAGGGCCACTGAAGAGAAGCCAGCAGTGACTCCTTGGGAGACAGACAGGGGAATAAACTACCCACTCTCACAGTCCCACTGTACACACCCACCCTCGGTGTCCTGCCAGGGGTCCTCACTGGAGGAATAGGGAAGACAGAAAGGAGGGCAGACCATTGGTTTTTCCCACTCCAGTCAGCCTCCAGGACACAGAACTGGGTAGAAGCAGGGCAGAGGGGCAAAATGAACATATCCAGCACAATAAATTTTTCTGCATCCAGATTACAAATGGCCAGGTATGTCAAACAGGAAAGTTTGACCTTATCCTATAGACAGTAGGGAGACAAAGAAAATGTTAAAGCAGGAACTGATGTGATCAGGTGATGCTTTTCAAAGATAACCCTGGAGACTGGTAAAGAGTGAACTGATGTAATGATAGGTTAAGGCGGGGAAACCAGTTCTGGATGCTGTTGAGAAAGTGCAGTGGAAAGTGGAGGGCTACATTAAAGCAATGGCAGGGAGAATGGACAAGTGATGGTTAGAAGGCAGCATTGACAGGATTGTGTGCAGGAGGTGAGGGAGGGGGCCTGGGAGCTGAGTAGACAGGATCCAATTACCCCAGGGACTAGGGATACAGGAGATAATGGAAACATAGGAAAATGGAAAATAGGGTATTTCTCAGGGACTAATCTTTGGTGAGAACCAGAGATTGTCCATTCACAAGACAGAATTTCAGCCTAATAGAGACAAGAATTTCTAATGAGGGGTTAAAATATGACCAACTTCACCTATACTGTGACAACCTCTGTCTGAATTAACTCACTCAGAAGCTAATGGAGAAAGTGATCTTTCTCCCATGGGGACAGCTGTTTAGCTGTTAATTGGTACCCTGAGGAAGTATTTAAGAACTCTTGGAGCAGACATGGGCAGCAGCTTCTATTTGGCCTGTACACATGGTGGGTACAAGCACAACTAATTGTCATAAAAAACAGCTACCATTTTTTAGAGCCTACTTTGTGCCAAGCATTGTTGCCTTAGAACAACAACATGGCAACTTCATTACTTATACTCTAGAAATGAGGGAAATGAGGAGCTTAAGTCACTCGCTCAAGGCCACACAGATAGGAAGCAGATGTGCTGGAGAATATACCCATGGCATTGGGCCCACTTTTTAAGGGCATACAGACTCTGATGACTTAATGGAAGTTATATGAATATATTGTGTGTTGGATACAATTAAACACTGATACTTGTATGGTCAACTCTGATTTTTCTTTCAACAAATTGATTGGACTCTATTTCAGATCCTGAGAATGCACATTCTGATAGTTTCCTGGAAACAATATTTTTATTCGATTCTTTTCCTGGGAAGCTTTCTGAATAAGTTGAGTTAAGAAATCCTCCACTGAGAAGCAGAAAAGGAGGATGCTGGCCTACGGGGGTATTCTCAACTGGAGTTTGAGTTCCCTCAGGGCAAAGACCTGGCCTTATTCATAACTGCTTCCTCAGTAGAACCTAATATGATGCCTAGTACAAGTTTCTGTATTTATGGAATGAATGAACCAATGGGAAGCTCTTTCAAAATTGTTTCCCCTTAGAGTTTTTTTGTCATCACAAGGCAAGAGTCAGCAGCAGAATGGATTCCACTAGGCTGTATTTGCATAGCAACATGGATCAGAATAGAAGATGGTCACTTAAAGGACACACAGGGACAACCACACAAGTGCAATTCAAGAATTATTAATGGAATGTACCCAAAATGATTTTGTTTAGAGCTTCACAAAGCCTGGTGGAGTTGGTTCCAGTTGGCTTGGATGAGAGGTCACACAGATTAAAAATAGACTTTCTCAATAAGGAACAATAGGCTACATTCATTTAGCCAGACAGAAAAAAATGACAGGCCTTAGGGGTGGGTCTGAAGCTTAATCCTATTTAAAAGCTCAATTAACTCCCAGAAGATTGAATGGATCTTCTGCCTTCCCTGCCATTCCTATGTCTAGTGGAGCTTAAAAATAGAGATTCATAAAGATAGGAATAAAGAGATTCACATTTGTATATAAAACACTCAAAATATTTTTAATATTTTAAATAGAGCATAATACAGCTTAGAAATACAAGAATTAGATTGCTTAGATTGTATGGCCCTTTAAATCTTTTGAAATAAATCATACTCCCTTTTGAATTGTCATATCTGTTACCATTATTAAAAGCTTTCAAAATGTAAATTCATTGATTTTTAAAAATCATTTCTTTCTTGTATTTATATTATCAAACAAAATTATATTTCTTCTTAAACAAATCAGCACTTTCTCAAGAAATCCAAATCAAAATCCATTCTGGAGTAAATTCCAATCATTCTAATGTTTTAATATACAGAAGCCAGGTTCTGCTCACATCAGTCCATGCTAGGTTACGCATCTGAGATGGGGCATCCAGGTGCATCCTGGGTAGGTCGTATATATCAATTGGTGGATCCTAGTTTTAACAGATCATCTTAGGAGCCTCTGTGTACTGAATTTATCACCTCTTTTCATTTGTGTCCCAGCAGTATAGAAATGACCCAGAGAGATCGTTAAATAAAGTGTGACAATTTCACGTCTGTTTTTGTTGTTCTTGAAGAGGAAGATTTCCAGAATTATGATAAAAAGTGGTGGCTGCATTATATTCATATTCTCTGCTTAACTAGTCCTTTGTTTTAATAAAAATATCTTGAAAACATTTGAGAAGCTTGAGAAAATGAAGTGCTTCTCCCAACCAAACTGAAGTCATTTAAGTGGCAGAAGGAGAAGAAAACTCTTGGCCTCTCCATTCCCTCAAACAAGAGCATTTCCATTCCTTCTTCCTCTTTCCCACCAGTCATGATTTGCATCCCAAGTTTCTCCTTGGAGTCTGAAAGAATTTGTTGATATTCTGGAATAAGAATGACAACTTTTCTCTGTTACATACTTTATTTCCATTGCAGCTAATCTTGGGAATTACAGAGAAGGTCACAACCCAAGATAAAGCACGACTTTGGCTAAATTTCCTTTTTCTTTGAGATGCAAATGCTCGCTTAACCATTTATTTCTCGTCCTAACTAGATAGCTAGCGTGATCTATTTAAGATGTTAGAGCTCTGGAACTGTAATTTGAATTTGCTTAATATTTGCTATTAATCCATGTTATACGACTGCATTGTTAAATGGAACAGTTTTTCTCTTGAACTGACATGTACCAGTTCAATATTTTCCTTCTATTCTGAAGGGTTACCTTTCAATATATTAGAGTGAAGAAACCAGACACAGCCTAACGTGAGAGAAAAGTTTAGCTCATGGAAGGAGATAAACTATGAAGACTTTTCTGTGAAAACAATCTAGTGGCAAAAATAAAATCACTGAATTAGACAGAGAACATCCTCAGGATAAAAATCATATCAGATGGACTCTAATGCTTTCGTGTAAAGTCATTTGAAGTTGTGACATCTTTTAGATGATACCAGAAACTTTTAACATGGCTCTTAAAAATCACAAATGTCTAAGAACTAAGTGATGTGCTTCAAGTTTGGTAGCGTACTTTTAATCTGTTTTTTAAAAAATTATTATTATTACACAAAAAACATAAGACAATATTAAAGAAGATCAACAGATTTTTAAAAAGGACATGATCCCAGCAATTCAAGTCTAATTTTTCATATTTTCGTGTTTCTCATCAGTTCTTATCTATTTTTCAATAATACTATTAAATAGTTATAATCATAGCACAGAGCATAGAAAAATATTATAGTTTTTTTCTTCAATACAATTATTCATACTCTTTTACAATTATATTTTTGATGGCATAGCATCAACTTTAAACAAGTGCATCTTTTTCTGTGACTACTAAATAAGCTACTCAAGATTAAGAAATAAATCTTGATAATTATTGATAACTTACTTCCAAAGACCATTCCCCAGTACACTGAACAACACCTAATTCTTTTCCTCAAGAAAAAAGTTGTAGTTGCAGTTACAACTTGTAGTAAGGCTACAAGAAGCACATATCTTATTCTAACAGTGTAATGTTATATTGGAAAACCACATTTTTTCTTACATTTTGAGCAAAACAAATTTATTTTTCAAGAATTCAACAATAGCATTCACCCAGAGACTGATGAGATTTATATATTTTAGATAATTAATGAAATGTCTACATGAAGATGGAATTTTATTTTAAAATAGATAGGAAGGAAAACACAACCAAATGTCAACTTACCAGCCTTTTCCTTCTCTGAAATACCTGGAAAAGCCTGAAAAAGAAAACAAAAGCCACAAAATTGTGATATTATTAGAAAGAAACATCAAATAACATTATCAGGAATAAAAGAAAGTACCATAAATGGAGCAAAAATTAAATAGAATTTGACAATAGAAAAATGATAGGGCAGAGGATCTGAATGGACATTTTTCCAAAGACATTCAAATGTCCACTAGGTACATGAAAAGTTGCTCAACATCACTAATCGTCAGGGAAATGCATGTCAAAACCACAATGAGATATAACCTCACATTTGTTAGAATGGCTATCATCAAAAAGACAAGAGAGAAGTGTTGGTGAGGATGTGGAGAAAAGGGAACCCTTGTACACTGTTGGTGGGAATGAACATTGGTGCAGCTGCTATGGAAAACAGTATGGAGGGTCCTTAAAAAATTAAAAATAGAGTTACCATATGATTCAGCAATCCCACTTTTGGGTATATAGTATCCAAAGGAAATGAAAAGAGGATATGAAAGAGATATCTGCACTCCCATGTTCATTGCAGCATTATTTGCAATAGATAAGATATGGTAACAGCATAAGTATCCATCAATGAATGAATGGATTAAGATGATGTGGTGTATATAAATATAATGGAATATTATTCAGGCATGAGAAAGAAGGAATTCCTACCACTGCAATAACATGGACATTGAAGGTGCTATGCTAAGTGAAATAAGCCAGACAGAGAAAGACAAATACTGCGTGGTGTCATTTATATGTGGAGCCTAAAATTTAACAAAAAAGAACCTCATAGAATCAGAGAGAAGAAAAGTGGTTGCCAGGGGCTGAGAGGTGGGGGAAATAGGGAAAGGTTGATAAAAGGGTACAAACTTTCAGCTATAAGATGGATAAGCTCTGAGAATCTAATCTAAAACACGATGACTATGATTAAGAGCACTGTATTGTATAGTTGATATTTGCTAAGAGAGGAGAACTTAAGTGTCCTCACCAAAAAAAAAAAAAAAGATAAATATGTGAGGTGATGGATGTGTTAATTAATTAGATGGTGGGAATCCTTTCACAATGTATACGTATATCAAATCACCACAAGGTACACTTTAAATATCTTACAAATTTATTTGTCATTATGCCTCAATAAAGCTGAAAAGAAAAAAAAAAAAAGAAAAATGAGAGTTGTGGAACTGTCAGTAAAGTTACTAGATCCAGCTATGATAATTGTAAATCGTCTTGCAATTGTTTTCCTCTCTGAAGACAGACTCATATTACCCTTAAAAGATATTGACAATTAAGGCGACTAAAAACATTCTTTGAATTTAGGTGGAATTTTTGTAGTTCAGTTTCTTTGTCCTATTTTGGGAGGCAGAGGAAGTAAATTGTTTGGTCAGTTTCTGGGCATTTCAAATCTCTGCCCTGTCCCTTCTAGGTTCAGATTCCTCCTTTATGAAATGGAGATAATCACATCTCCTTCACAGGGTTGCTGCAAGGACTAACTGTGGTACCCTCTATAAAGTATACGACGTCTTCAGGAAAAGGTAGCTGCTTTTACTGTTGGTTATGATGGGCATTGGGCCAATGGGTCAATTTACTGATGTGAGAGGTTTAGAAGTTCAATTCTCTACAACAATGATCCTTCACTATCATTAATTAAAAAATAGAATTCAGAATGAGGTATTTTCAAAAGACTTTAAAGTATCACTGTCTAATTCTACTCTTTGTGGATACTCTAAAACAAATTAAGGAAGTTGAACTTCTGGTTCCCATTCACCTCAGTTATTATTCATGTATAAAATACAGTTAGCATGAAGGTATTAACTTGTACTGGAAGCCTTTTATAAATCTATCCGGGGGTATAGAAATCTTGTGGGGTAGAAATCCCACAACCACTGACCACTCAAGATGTCCACAAGTGATGTCTTTCCCCTTCTTCGGGGCACAAAGTCCTCAGAGTTGGTGTAAGTAGGCTCAAATGAGCAATTAATTTTGTTGCAAGTGTGTGTGTGTGAGAGAGAGAGAGAGAGAGAGAGAGAGAGAAAAGAGAGAGAGAGAGAGAGAGAAAAGAGAGAGAGAGAAAGGCTCATGTATACCTGTGTTGTAGATCAGTCTAAGGAAATAGCATCAATCGTCATTTCCAGAAATATCAAATATCAAGGCACCTATATCTTTGTGAGGTATTGATTACGTGCTGCTGAGATCCTCACCTTTGGAATTTACTGGATTTGGAGATTGATGCAATTTTTCAAATAAGGGAAAATCTTCCTATGGACAAAAAATAGAGGGGGTTTTTGTTTTGGCAATATTGATCTGTAGTGAAAGTATATTTTGACTTAATCTTGATCTACATTTAACTGTTCGCTTCTTGTTCTCTGGGCGTGAACACTGACTCTGTATCCTGGCAAAGATGCAGCCATGAAGAGACTATCAGGGGATTAAATGGCAGAGTTTCTACTCAGACCAGGGCATCAAAGTGGTTGTGTAGGTTTCTAGCATCTTCCTTATTATCCTTCCATTTATAGTAGGGTCACCCGATTTTTCCTTTCCTTTAAGAGGAACTTCTCTGATTTTATACTCCAGGAAAGCTGTTTCCTCCCTTTACAAGAAAGTTATCTTACAGTTTTGGTGGTGTTTCTTTACTTTTTATATGTCTTTTTTTGGGAAAGGATTTAAAAATGGAATTATATCCATACTGTGTGTTATATTTTAAGCCTAGCCCCTGGATTTCCCCCCTGACTGGAGATCAGGGATTTAGATTAATATTTTTCTTTTGTGACAAGCAAATAAACAAACACAACAAAACAGAAGCCCTTTCACTGATAAGATTGTAAAGGTTGGTGATAGGCAATTAAAGGATGTTCATGGAGAAGTTTCCTCATTACAAGAATAGCTAACACTAGGTTCTTAGTATGTACAAGGTACAATTTTAAACTTTTACAGGCATAAACTCACTCAGTCCTTAGAACAACCCCATGGAGTCCTGGAAAGTAAAGTAACTTTTGCGAGGTCATATTAGTAATGGAAGCCAGGACACAACCACTGGCATGCTGGCCTCTGAAGTCACTAACAATAATTTCAAAACACTGATCACAATATTTTAAAATGAAGGAGGAAGAGGTTGGAGAGGTCCTATGATAAGACATTGACTTCGATCACAGAATATCTGTACAAGACATTTAGAAATTACCTATGTAAGCTCTCTCTTCTTATAGTTAAAGCATATAAGACAATTGAATGTCTTTCCCCAAAACACAAGTTGACCAGTGACGGGCCTTTTCCATATCTTATTCTGTTTGATTCTATTGTGTGTAGCACAGCATGTATAAGTAAATATTTAATAAAAATGTTAATCAATGAGTTGTGCTTTGAAGCAAATATATTTTAGTCTCCTTATAGCCAATGCCAATACTTCGTGTAGCCAATGCCAATTACTTTAGATAAGCTACCAAGGCTCACTTCCATTAAATAAACTGCAATGCCCATAGTAAAATGTGGAGAAAAGAAAGTCAAACTTTAATGTACCCAGAATTTTATAACTTCTCTTTTAAAATAAAACCACACAGTAATAACAGCTGGATCTCCCTCAGCTGATTTATTTTTGAATTTGAGGGAGAATTGTCTCTTCAGAAAATAGATTATGAATAAATTGATTCAATTTGTGAAATCTCCCGGGGATGAAAGGCATTCAATTTAAAAAATGTTGACACTTGGCTTTTACTTAATTAAAGCTATTTGGTGATTCTTAATTACATTCCTACATGCAAAAATCCTTAGCAAAGTTTTCTTCTTTGTGGGATTCACAATCCAACTGAAGGAGATACATGAAAAGACAAAGAATATTTCCAGGCAGGGGTGCTCAATGGCAAGATTACCACCATCACTCGTGTGACGTTAAAAGGATTGGGAAGATAGTAGGTAATTAAGGTGCAAATGGAATGGTTTTCTTGGGCACTGAGCCCTTGGGAAGGAGACGTTGTTCAGGAGACTCTTCACGCCCTTGACTTCTGAGACGAGGAACGGCTAGATCTGAGTCCGTGTCCTCAGGTTCCATAGTGTTCAATCTGTTCCTGAGTTTGGGGAAAAAACCATTCCATGCCAACTGGCTGTATAGTCTGGTACAGAGTAGGTGTTCATCAAACACTTGTGGAATTAAAATACCAAATGCAGATTTGTATACACAGTTTAAACAACACGTGTGACTTGCTTATGAGAAAGCTCCCATAAAAAGCATATTTTTGAATTCATTAGGGGTTTTTGTTAATAGCTGCCGTATGTTTCATGTGAACTGTATCCTCAGGAAGTGATTTAACATTTCTGGCAATAAAGCAATTAAATAGGATTTTCCTGCTGGCCGTAGGGGTTCGCTGTAACTTCATATTTTTCTTCTCATTTCTCAATGGAACAAAGGGAAGTCTACTAATAACTTCCAAATGAGAGAAAAAAATCATTCACAGTATTTTGTGTTCTTCCCTGTGATATTCGAATGGTAGAATAACCTTTTCAATGACTGTACTGACATGTAAAGATTTTCACTGGAGTTGATCTGTTAAGGTGTTTTACAATTGAATTTTTAAAAAACCATTAAAGAGAAAGCTTTTTATTAAAAGAGAAGGCAACAATTTGCTTTCTCTTAATAAGATCTTTTAAAGCTGTGTGTGGGAACTTAAGACTGTGTGTGTGTCTGTCTGTGTTTTTGGATGTGAAACATGGTTGAGGAAATGCTGATTTAGACATGACTTGCGGAAATGTGGACACGTGTCGATGCTTTTGGTCTGCTGCTGGGATGGCTTTCTGCCCTTAGGGAGGACTTCAGCTAGATACCTTTTAGGAACTTACACCAACTACACAGAAGCCGCTAACCAACATAGTAACATAAGTAATAGATGTCATATCTGAATCCATTTTAGTGCAATGCCAATTGAAACATTCTAATTGATCCAATTTCTTCTTGAGGATTTTAGGTGAAAATGGAGTATAATTTTTTCTTTTCAATACATTATTGTTAATAATATGCCATGTCCCTCAATGATATAAATTATTTCCCTCTTGTTTTTTTGGAACTGGGACCATAGAACACTACCACAAAGAAGGCCCTTTGAAAGCCAACCCCTTCAAAAAATGGACAGTTACGATAGACTGAAAGATTCTACTCACAGGTTCCATGAAGGGATTTTTATTTTGTCCTGCAGTAAACAACAAAGTGCTACCACTTATTTTGTGCTTTTCGTTTTGCGTGTTTTCAAATATTAGAGACACTCATACCAAAGTGTCTGGAATATTCTCTTTTGTTCTGTAAGAATTTCCTCCATTTGCCTTTTTAAAAGTGGCAAGAATCATTGGTAGAGTAATTTCTTCCATTCCCTTGAAAATATCCACTTGTGTTTCCACAAAAATATTTTACAGAGAAATTTCAAAGTGGGCAATTGTGCCCTTAGAAATTGCAGGAAAACATCCCTCAGTGATGGAACAGCCTCTGTCTCAGATGAGAGCACAAGAGCCCATTGTCGGCACAACGGGCAACAGGAAGAATTGGAGGATTCCCATTTTTTGGGAAGACATGAAAGAAAAGAAGATACACTGGAAAACGAGTTTGAGTTTGTTTCCATTTCTGTATTTAAAGACCCTTTGAAATCACTCTAATCTGCAGTATTGTCAAGTCAATGATTTCTGTTTGCTTCCATTTGAACAAAAAAGTTCGTTGAAAAACTGTGTCTGATTGGCAATCTGATACTATCTATTTTGGTTTACAAAGTATTTCTCTAGTTTTGACAGTCATCGTTCTTTCATTGAAAATGAGAGTTCTTCTTGGTGATGGGAACTTAGACATCATTAAGCTCTGTTTCCCAAACTATAGTATTTCAAATACACCTTTACTATTTTTACTATGCATATATATCACTTATAAATTATTTAATAATTTTTAAAATATCAAATTTAAATAAATTCCCTTTTCTTAATTTGTTTTAAATAATAAAAATTAAATGCCTGCATTTATGAGTTTGAATATTTTGTTATATTATTCATAATACACATTAAAATAAATAACTACTAAAATTTAAAATGTCTGTCTCTGTATCAGCTGATGTACACCAGTAATCTATTTAACCATACTTTGGGAAACACTGTTCTAGCTCTTTCTCTGTCATTTTGTCTATGAGGATGTTGAGATCCAGAGAGATTAAGTGACTTGACCAATGTTACAGAGCTTTAGTTGGCCAAATGGAGATGTCACTAGAATCTGAGTCTTAGAGCATTGCCTCCTACACCATTCTTCACAAGACTGATAAAGTCAAAAGGTCACCAAGGCTTTATCCCTCTTAGTGTTCATGATTCCAATTTAACTTAGTTTCTCAACCTTATAATGGAAGATAATGGAAATTCAGAGGAAGAGATAATGTCCTGGTATGAGGACTGTCTTCAAGGTACACATACACACAACCAAAGTGAAATAAATACATGCAGAATTACCTGAGAAATGTAATTCATGTTGTGTATCCTTCTTAGTTCCAAAAAGAATTTGACATGTCTTATTTGAGATAAAAGCTGTCAGCTGTATTGAGGAACTTTGTTTTTGCCAATATTGCCGACTATAACAATTGTCTTTACAGATTTGCAGACCAAAATGACGGCTTCATCTATATTCTGTGGCGTAGAAATTTGGGATCTCAGCTCAAAATGGTTGTGTAAGGATTTGAACAAAGACAAAGTTTATTGTTAAGAAATGTTTTGGTGCTGATCGTAGGCTTATCTGTGGTCTACCTTTGAGCGGAGGTGGGATGATCCTATACCAAATAAGGATGTAAGTTGGGCTGCTGACCTTTAAAATTCATTTTCTTTTTCAAAACACCGGCATTTACTGTATTTAAATGCTGATACATCTCTCTTCAAGAAACTCTGCAGAATATCTCCCTGCAAGCTTACTTCAGATAGCTAATTATTGAATTTAAGGCTGTCTAGCTCCTGACAAAACTCTGGTTAAGGCCATTTTCATTTGGAAATATGGTTCAAGGGAAAAACTAATTTAAAAACTAAATTAAAAAAAATTCTTTCTTTAGCAAGCCAAATAAACAGAAAAATTCATGACTCGCCCACATTGACTTTACTCTTCTCAGCATTTGTTGACGTTCTTGATAATAATGCTTCTGTATCTCCAATAAATCCACTGTTGGAGATATTATTCATGACAGAATTCAATATCCTTTCAACACATTTCCATGTTATAAATTCCTTTCAGAATTTAACAAATCATGTCTCTTTCCCCAACTTTGTTATTATGAAAGTTCAGTGCTAAAGGTAATGCTTAATTGGAGCAGCCATAATGTCATTTTAGCCTTTACCTAGCTTTATATAATTTTGAAATTTTATTAATTCTTCTTTATTTGTGTTTTTGGCTGTAAGTCGCTGTTTTTGGTAAATATTGAAATATATGTTTTAAAACATTATCTGGGGGGCCGGCCCAGTGGTGCAGCGGTTTAGTTCGTGCTTGGCAGCCCGGGGTTCACGGGTTCGGATCCCGGGCGCTCTGCTGACGCACTGCTGGTCAGCCATGCCATGGCGGCATCCCATATAAAGTAGAGGAAGATGGGCATGGATGTTAGCCCAGGGCCAGTCTTCCTCAGGAAAAAGAAGAGGATTAGCAACGGATGTTAGCTCAGGGCTAGTCTTCCTCACACACACACAAAAATAAATAAAACATTATCTCATTTTATGCTCAACTTTGTAATTCTGGAAAAAGAATTGTTGCTGAAGTACCTGAATATGCTCACAAATTTCACTAGAAAAATTGCATTATTTCTTCCTTCTTGGGTATTTTAATATATAAATATTAAAATTGCAAGTTCTTCAAAAGTATTATTTTATTGTTTGGTATGGTGATTTGCATATGGTAGCCACTTAAAAATACTAACTGATTATTCAAGGTAGTGTTGGATTTTTTTCAAGTCTAGTTTATGAAAGTTCACAATTAAGTAGCACCACAGATGTGTAGACTTATTTGCTTTCTTTCTTTCCTTTTTTTTTTTGCTGAGGAAGATTCACCCTGAGCTAACATCTGTTGCCAACCTTCCTCTTTTTTTGCTTGAGGAGGAGTATTAGCCCTGAGCTAACATCTGTGCCAATCTTCCTCTACTTTGTATGTGGGACACTGCCTCAGCATGGCTGATGAGTGGTGTAGGTCCACACCCGGGATCCAAACCTGAGAACCAGGGCCACTGAAGTGGAGCTCACTGAACTTTAAACACCATTCCACGGGGCCAGCCCCTAGACTTATTTTCAAGAAAGTTGATACTCAAGATAGGTGACTTATTCAGAGAGCAATTGACTCAGAATGGCTGTTTATTCTCCTTGGATGATGTTAACCAGCGATTCATCTGCCCTTCAGTGTTCAACTTATGCCAATTCGTTCTTCCTAGTATCTCTCATAATGGATTTTGTCATTGTGTCCATGACCTCATTTTTCTAGCCTGAGTCATGGTTTTTTGCTGGTGTGCAACCCTCTTTCTCACTGTATCTGTGAGCATTAGAAAGTGCTGAAGTTGTTACTGTACCACTATTTTCCTCAAAATGCTTTAATGATGATTTTCCTTCTTCCTGGGATGCTCAGCCATTAGTAATGTGCTCTGAAATCCTCGTCCTCTTGGGCCCAGTTCTAGTTAATCAGTTAACATTCACATGTTAAGTACCCACTACATGCACCATCTTTTACTAAGTGCTGTGGTGCCACTAAAAGAAATAGAAGATATGCTGTCAAAATAAGTAATCTCATTGTGAAGTCAAGACTGAAAGACTTGAAACAGAAAATTAGAAGTGGATATGAACAAGAAGTAGGTTCCTTGCTGCCACTAATTAGTTCTGTGACCTTTGGCAAGTTTCTAGAACTCTCTGAGCTCAGTTTCCTCGTCTATTAAAAAAGGATAGAAATAATATCTACATCTCAGGGCTATTTGTGAGGATTAAATGAAATGCTGCCCAAAAGTCTTATCATAGTTCTTGTCCCAGAGCTCCCTAAGTGTAAACTACTCCTGTTGTTAGATTTGTTATTATAATATAAACACTAGCTATATATTTATTCCAAGGTAACGCAAAGAAGCATGGGTTGTCTGTCTCTGCCTCTTCCTCTTCCTTCTATCAGATTAACTTGTTTCCTCATGCTCATTCCTCTTTTATTTATTTTGAATATTTGTAATTATTTTCTGTGTTATTTTGAAAAAATATTTCTTATTTATTTATTTATTTTTTTGGTGAGAAAGATTCCCTCCAAGCTAATATCTGTTGCCAATCTTCATCTATTTTGCACGTGGGTCACCACCACAGCATGGCTTGGCAAGTGGTGTAGGTCTGTGCCCGGGATCTGAACCTGCAAACCCGGGCCACTGAAGCAGAGTGCACTGGACTTAACCACTATGCCATGGGGCCAGCCCCAGTTATTTCTTTCTTTTGTCAGCTATGTCTCTTAAGTCTCGTTAAGCTCAGTTTGGAGGCTACCACCCTCAGCCCTCACCTTTAGTTTGGAGCCTGTCATTAACTGTTACTAGGTGGGTCTCTTCTTTGCCCCCTGAGGTATAAACAAGTGTCACTATTCTTCTTGGGACCTTACACGGAGGAACAGCTTCCCAGCTCTGTGCATCCTGGAGCAGCAGGGCCAGAGGCATATGTGGAAGTGATCCCTGTGCCAGAAGATGTAGAACACTTATCTTCTGCACTTGTGGGCCTTTGGGTGACCTCTGAATTGTAGGAGATACCCACAGCTACCACTCACACTTAACCAAAACTCTTAATAGGATTTATCACTTATTGAATTTCCCCAATCTAAAATGAATTCCATACATGATTCAGAAATTACTGGAGATATATATATATATCCCATATATATACATACATATATCTATAAGATATTGGTCAATAGACTTGGATAAAAGTACAGAGGCAAAGTATTTGTTAATAGTTTAACATAGAATTGCACATAATATCTAGCTTATAAACAAAATAACTTTCATTATGAATTTATTTGTTTTCTGTATTTTCACTTAATCTCTTAGAAGGCTGAGAGATAAAGTATTTCACTCGTACTGACCTTGACCAGGTTAATTACTTCTAATTATATTTAAATATAAGATTAGATTCATATCAATAATTCAATGCCTGCATTACAAAAAATTTGCTAATATTCTCACAGTTTCATAACTTCCAACTTAAAAACCTTTTGCAGAACAAGGCTTCTGGTAGAAACTCAGAACATATACCACTAAGTCTGCAAAAAGAGTACAGATTAAAACTACTTAAGTGATATAGATAAATCTCTTTATGACAAACTATAACCTTGTTCATTGAACTGGAATTTACTCTTATCAAATATTGCTTCATGTAAGTGAGCTCTTGGCGGGGGCCCAGAAACATTTTTGTTCCAGGAGATAGTTATTCATTGTAGTGGGACTCACGAACACATTTGATCTGAAATATGTATCTTATGTGTTCTGTAAACCACAATGCCTATTTACACCATGATAACAGGCTCAGCTAAAATAGAGGTTCTGCCGTACCTGAAAGCAAAAGTTTTCGAATGTTCCACAGCTCTAATGAAGCTCATCCCTTCAGACCCGAGAGTGGACAGAACACACTATATGTGATTTGGGAACAAAGGAAGAAATTTGGAGTGGCAAGGACTAATAGAAACTGATTAAAAAAATCACAGCGGCTTTTTAAAATAAGGATGCTAATCAGATAATACCCAAATATTTGATGCTTTCAAAGCTTTACATTTTATGAACATTAAGATATTTTAACATATTCTACTTTTTGAGGATGGATACATAGGCAGAAGAGATGTCTGTTACCATTTGTGAGGTACACGCCTGAATCAATCCATGAAATGTAAGCGGTGTCTATGTGTGAGGAAGAAAGATGGATTAATTTAGAGATGAACCTGATGTTGGGGCCTGTCAGTTGCCTCTCTTGGCAACATAATATGATAGATGATAAATATTCTAGGGCCTCTCTCCCCAAATCACAAGGTCATGGAGCTCAACTCTATTTCTTTTACCACGGTAGTGACTTGAATGCCCTTCTTTGTGGATTAGTTTCCATTTGCCCCTCCACGGTTCCTTTCCACCCTTTCCTCTGTGCAGGAAAGCTGATCTGGATAGGAAGCGGGGTGGAGGGGGGCATACGCTCTGGACGGGAAGGGGGACCATATGCTCTGGATGGGAAGGGAGGCCATATGCTCTGGTGTTCCTAGGATAATCCTGGTTTACATGGGCCTCCTGGTCAATTTACTCAGAATGTTCATCTTTTAAAAGACAGACTTTCATTTTTAGAGCACTTTTAGGTTTACAGAAAATTGAGAGGGAAGTACAGAGATTTCCCATATACTCTCTGCCCCCACATGTGCATAGTCTCCCCCATTATCAACAGCCCTTACCAGAGTGGTGCATTTGTTACAACTGATGAACCTGCATTAACACATCATATCACCCAAAATCCATAGCTTACATTAGGGTTCACTCTCGGTGTTGTACATTCTGTGGGTTTGGACAAATGTGTAATGACATGCATCCACTATTATAGCATCATACAGAATAGTTTCACTGCCCTAGAAATCCTCTGTGCTCTGCCTATTCATTCCCTCCTCCCTTCTAACCCCTGGCGACCACTAATCTTTTTACTGTCTCCATAGTTTCGCCTTTTCCAGAATGTCATATAGTTGGAATCATACAGTATGTAGCCTTGCCAGACTGGCTTCTTTCAATTAGTAATACACATTTAAGTTTCTCCATGTCTTTTTGTGGCTTGATAGCTCTTTCTTTTTAGTGCTGAATAATATTCCATTGTCTGGATGTACCACAGTTTGTTTATCCATTCACCTGCTGAAGGACATCTTTGTTGCTTCCGAGTTTTGGCAGTTATGAATAAAGCTGCTAAAAACATCTGTGTGCAGATTTTTGTGTGGATGTAAGCTTCCAGCTCCTTTAGGTAAATACGAAGGAGTGTGATTGCTAGATTGCATGGTAAGAGTATGTTTAGTGTTGGAATGTTCATTTTTTGATGACATAAAATTATGAATAGTTGTATTAATGTAAGTTGGCTGGGTTTGCCTTTCCAGCTTCTGTAGTTTTGTCCAGTATTGTATGAAATGCATGTGCAGAGAACCATGTTCTGACTTTACTATATGGTTACATCTGAAAGATGACTAGTGATAAAAAGCCTCTTTCCCTGACCCTTTCCAGATGTAATCTAAGAAGCACCTCCCTTTGAAGACCATGCAGGTTGCTGACTGGTTTTAGCAAAGTGCACTCAAACACAAGTGGGTTGGGACAGCTAATTCCTGATTGAGCTGGTGGTGATGGGAATGTCCGACGCTGCTGCCCTTCCGGTCACTTGGTGCACCAGCCACTGTGTTCTAGTCCCTGCTGCAGCCTGCAAGATAGGCAGTCTGACTGGGTAGGAGGAAAATGTGGGTTAGGAGTATGTGAAATATGCATACCTGAAATATGTGGGGGAAACAGAGGTGGAGCAGTTTTGCCATAGAGTGTATACGGTGGTAGGGGTGTTGTTGCTACAGTGGTTTCATCATTTATTGTATGGTATAAAAACTTATACTGGTTATGTTTGTTTGCAGTAATTACAGCTAATTTTAACACCTACTTTAACTCTCTAAAGTGTCCCAGTTTGGAGCCAGCCCTGATGGTCTAGTGGTTAAGGTTTGGCCCTCTCACTGCTTTGGTGACCCAGGTTCATTTCCCGGCTGTGGAAACACACCACTCTTCTGTGGAAACAAACCATGCTGTGGTGGCGGCTCACATAGAAGAACTAGAAGTACTTATAACTAGGATATACAGCCAAGCACTGGGGCTTTGGGGAAAAGAAAAAAAAAGAGGAAGATTGACAACAGATGTTAGCTCAGGGAGAATCCTTCCCCGCAAAAATACATAAGTAAATAAACAAGTGTCCCAGTTTGGATCTTAATTTATATGGGAACACTTTATAAGAATTCCATCAACAGTGTCCCAAGCCCCTGGCTTCCAGGTAGGTTGAGTCTATGGGGAGCCCCAGAAGGGGATATAAGGGTTGATATTGTGATTTATAATAAAAATATGTATTTGATCTTCCATTTCATTTCTGGCACAGATCTCCTAAAACCCTTGGAATTTCCTAAGTTATGAGAGTGATAAAGGAGTCTTTTGTTATGTTAATGAGGTGACTTTTGGATCTCACCTAGCGATGGGGGCTGGTTGCCAGGGGAACTAACCATGTGATTGGAGGATTAGAAATTTCAGTCCCACCCCCACAACCTTCCGGGGTGGGGGAAAAGAGCTAGAGATTGAGTTCAATCTCTAATGGGAAAATGATTTAATCAATTATGCCTATGTAATGAAGCCTCCATAATACTCTGAAATGACAGGGTTCAGACAATTTCTGGATTGGTGAACACGTGCAGATTTGGGGAGAGTGGTGTGCTCACAGGGGCCGTGGAAGCTCTGTGCCTTTTCCATGCCCTGTGCACCTTTTCTGTCTGGCTGTTCTTGAGTTATTTCCTTTTATAATAAACCAGTAATCTAGTGAGTAAAATGTTTCACAGCTAGAGTGCTGTGAGCCTCTCTAGCAAATTAGTCAAACCCAAGGAAAGGGTTGTTGGAAGCTCCCATCTATAGCCTATTGGTCAGAAGTGCAGATAATAACTTGGGCTTGCACATGGCATCTGAAGTGAGGAGGGAGGGGCAGGCTTGTGTGACTGAGCCCTTAGCCTGTGGGATCTGAGGCCATCTCCAGGTAGACAGGGTCAGAGTCGAGTTAAATTGTAGACACCCAGTTGGTGTCTGGAGAATTGCTTGCTGCTTTGGAGGAAACCCTGTCTCACATTGGAAATTGGTTCCAGAACCCCTTTAAGGGGAAAAGAGTGTTTATTCCCCTGTATCCCACCTGGCATAGTCGCCTTGAACTGGGTGTGCCCTTTCACCCAAGATCATTGCTCTCTCAAGGCAGCTGACTTTGCTGACTCTTTCCCTTTGGGTTCTGTTAACTGCTTCTTTCTCTTTGGAGCCTTGGGGCGAATACAGCTCAGTTGTAACTAAGCCCCCCTGATTACTGCACTAACCTTGTGTTTTTCTTACCCCAAGTCCTTGTAAATAGTCCCTTTGTAACTAATCCTTCCCCGTACAATCCTATGTTAAGTGTGCCTTCTATTTCTTAATGGAGCCCTGATTGGTACACTTCTGTTTCTTTCTTTCTTCTATGAGTGTGCATGGAAATTCCATTTCTCTTCCTGCCCCCCTGTCTCTGTGTGGGAGGTTATGTAGGGCATAGATTATTATAAGTGAAAAATTCATAAGAATCACTGATGTGTCCTTAAAGTCTATCTTAGTCCCAAAATTGCATTTCAAACTGAGTTAGTAAATCCTGAGCCTTCTGTAAGATAAAATTTGTGGTACTGACACATTTTCACCTTATGCTAGTGGCAAAAAGATTAGAATCATTGAGAATAAGGAAGATTAAGTAATAATATTAGCAATTAGCCACATTTTTGTTTATAAACATAGATGGAAGGATAATTAACTAGCAAGTACGAAACTATTAGTGTCCAGATTGATTTGCTTCAATACTAATTTTCTACAGAAAACTCATTAGGTGTACTTCCACATTAGCCACAAATGTAGACTTTGTAGATATGGCATGGTTAACTGAAATTTACATATGACTGTAGAAGTTAGATAAAATTTTGACTTCATCATTAACTAAATATTTTACAAAGTATATTTTCTAGAAATATTTATCAAGGGCTGAGTAGAAGATAGGAGATGGGGAGAGAAGGCAATAATTTAGAGTTCTAGGAAAAAAGATGGGGATGAAATGACTGTGCTCAGCACTCTTTTGACCAATATCACTAAGGAACTAATCCTCACGTCTATCCTGGGCTATGTATAGTAGCAGGAGGAATATGGCTGGGTGGGAAGGGCCCGGATTAAAGATGCTAGGAGGGGCAAACAGGGAGAGAGTACAGAAGAAAGGGGAGAAGTTTGAATCAGGACCATTAGAAGGCCTGCATTTACAAGGGCAGGCAGAAGTGGAGGAGACTGGAAAGAGGGTTGAAAAAGGAAAGTCAGAGACTAAGCTGTGGTCAAGAAAGTGTCAAGTTATAGTAGTAATCAGAGAGGTCAGCATGTTGTGAATAAGTGGATGAAATAATGGTAGATGCTTCAATGACATGGGAAATTGGCAACACTCATTAAGAGGTAACACCAAGTGGCTTACTCTATGCCAGGCATTTTTCTAAGCACTTGGTATGTATTAACTAATATGATATTAATAACTACCCTACGAAGGGGGTACTGTCACTATTCTACTTTACATACGAGGAAACCAGGTCCCATAGATACAAGGTAACTTACTTGCCCAAGGTCTCAGAATTTATGAATGCTCAAATCAAGAATCAAACCCATTGCTTGGCAGCCCGGGGTTCGCGAGTTCGGATCCCGGGCGCCTGCCGACGCACTGCCTGTCAGCCATGCCGTGGTGGCGTCCCATATAAAGTGGAGGGAGATGGGCAGGGATGTTAGCCCAGGGCCAGTCTTCCTCAGCAAAAAGATGAGGATTGGCAATGGATGTTAGCTCAGGGCTGGTCTTCCCCACAAAAAAAAAAGAATCAAACCCAGGATTCTAACCCAGATTAAGTCCATGTTATTAACCTCTACTCCACACAGCTTCTCTTGGACTGACATATTCCTTTTTCTGTAAACACCTTCTACCATATAGATAGCAATAGAAAAAAAAGGGAGTTAGAAACTAAACATATTGGTATTGTTTTTAATCACTGGGAAACAAAAAACATAATTGGAACGTGGGCTTAAAAGAGTGATTGAACACTGATCATCATTGAGATGCCTAACGGGTGGGAGCCATGAATTTTAAAGGAGCAGGGGACTTTAACACAAAGGAAGCTCTGGCACATTTTCCTTTTCTACATGTCTGGTCTTGGGCTGGCTGCCCCTTCCACCTCTTCCTTCTCAATCAGACATCGCTGGCTAAGAGTTCGCTTATTGGAGTGAAAGGAGAAATCACTTAAATTTTATGACCGCACTAGAAAATGTGTATACACTTTCACGAGACAGATTGAATGCTGTGCAGTTTAGTCTCGTGTAATGTCTCTCCTCAAAAAAAAAAAAACCATGACCGAGTGTCAGCTCACTCCAGACCTGGGCGCTGACAAGCAGCACTTCACATGGAGCGAGATTTTGCAGATCTAGAGTTTTTCATCAATCAGCAGTGATGCTAAAGGGCCGATTTATACCTATAATGACTATACCTTTCATCAAGGTCGAAAGTAATTGGTTTAGTGGCTGTTTCATTTATAAAATTGCTTATGATTATGAGCACATCCACAAAATAAAAAACACCCCCGAAAAGTGAAAGTGATGTAGGAAGCATGTAATAGACACCTGACCCTAAAGAGTAACTGCATTATAACTGAGATCCCATTTTTTTTTCCCATTGGCAAAGAATGCTTGTGAAACATCATGTCCTCAACGCTTGTCTGCTTCCCCCAACCCACTCCTTTCAGTAGCCTCCCCTAACCATTGTTTAATTCTGTGACTTTATTATTAGGGTTGACAAAAAGCTGGTTTGGGTTTTAAATGATCAAACTGGCACTATGTCTACTGATTTCCAGCTCTAAATATCAACAAGATGCTTCTTTATTATCTTAAAACTCTTCCTAGTCTCCAATTAGAATATTTGGCCTCATTGTGACTTCTGCTATCCATGAAATGGGCTGAAAACTTGCCCTATCAATTCTTCACTTTGAGAACTTAGCCTCCTCTTGGGTTAACTGTAACCTTGCATTAGGTGCAACTTCATCCAATTATCTATTTTCTGTAATTAAGAAAAGAAAATATTTGGTAGCACGTTTTAAAATAAAAATATGAAAATAGTATAATTTTTTCCCCTTTAGGGAATTGCAATATAGCAGGATCCCAAACTCACAAAACTTATATTATCTCAGTTATCTAACATGCAAAATCTAGTGCTGGGAAAGAATAGTACATTTTAAAAATATTTAGGCTAATTAATCTATGTGCTAAACAGGGAAATAGTTAGAAAGGAACTAGAGACTATAAAGTGATTCCAAAGAAAGAGACCTAAGCAGTTTTGTGCATTTTAGTAGCAAAGAGAATGTTTGCTCTATAATAAGACTACTTCCTCTTTCCAACTAGCCACTGTCTTTTCTATAGGAAGCTAACCATTATAGGACCCCTGAGTCATAAGGATAATTCATCTAGTTCTCAGGGACAACTGGAGGGTTTTCTGATATTTCCATCATTTTTTTTATAAGAAACAAACATACTTTTAAAATTTGCCATTTGCAGGCTCTTCTGATAATGATTCATATCAAACCCACATGGCCCAGATGAAGGAGGTGAGCTACTTTTAAATGTCTTTTATGGAAATTCAGTAAATGTGCTACATTCTCTGGTCAGCCTAGTTTTAATTCCCACAACTCTTTTCTTCAGTATTTGGGTCAAAATTCCATTAACAAATGGTACTTTTCTATATAGTCTCCACTCTGGGAACCTTGAGTACTAGAAAATTAAAGATTTATTGAAGTAGGCCTGAAAAATATTTCCATTCAAATGCATTATTTACATTGGAGTTTTGAACATGTATTTTTTTTCAAGCACTGTAGTAAATTTTCCTTTATAAACAGCAAAATTCTGAATAGAAAATAAATCAAAATTTCTATTCTTAAGTGCTTAATTTGTTACTCAAAACATTTAAGATATTATCTACTGGCTATTTTAGCTGGTACTCATTGGTGTTGAATACCCTTGATCATTTGGCTTTGAAAGTCAACCATGTGTTAGGGTTAGTCCTGTAGCCTCAAGAAGGTGAGTCAAAAATCTTAGATCACAGTTTTCTTAGTTATAAAGTTTTAGCCTATCTTTAAAGTTCCAAATGTTAAATAATTCTTAGTTTGTGTTGAAGTGTCTGAGTTTCTCTTGGAACGTCTGTTAGCAAAATCTTAGCCAAACTGAAACCATATGAGTTCTAGGAAGTAATATTTCTTTACTGCATAGACATGACATTACCTATAGAGTTTACTGTGATGGTTTTAATATATGTCCACAAATTCTTTGACACTCCTCCCTTTAAAAGGTGGAGCCTTATTCCCCTCCCTAATTGACTATGGCAGAAGTGACACTGTGTGACTTCTGACACGGTGTCATAAAAGGCACTGCAGCTTCCTCCTTGCTCTCTCCTTTGGATGGTTTGCATTGGAATAAGCTGGCTCCAATGTCATGAGGACACTCAAGTCACCCTACGTGGTTCACATGGGAAGGAACTGAGGTCTCCTGCTAACAGGAGTGAGCCATATTGGAAACAGATCCTCCAGGCCTAGTCACACCTGTAGAAATCTTGACAACAACCTCATGAGAGATGCTAAGCTAGAACCACCCAACTAAGCTGCTCCTGAATTTTTGACCCACAGAAACTCTGTAAAATTATAAATGTTCACTGTTCTTTTTTTTGTTTTGTGTGTGTATGTGTGAGGAAGATCAGCCCTGAGCTAACATCTGTTGCCAATCCTCCTCTTTTTGCTGAGGAAGATTGGCCCTGGGCTAACATCCGTGCCCATCTTCCTCTATTTTATAAGGATGCTGGCACAGCATAGCTTGATGAGTGGTGTAGGTCCACATCCGGGATCTGAACCAGTGAACCCTGGGCGGCCGAAGCAGAGCTCACGAACTCAACCACTATGCTGCTGGGCCGGCCCCCATTGTTATTTTAAGTTACTAAATTTTGGGGTAATTTGTTACACAGCAATAAATGACTAATACATTTACCTATATATTTAAATGAGGAATTTATGACTATCTTTTGTACACATTTTTGCAAAACTATAACTAAACTAAAATTTATCTTATTTCCTAGGGAACTAAGTTTTTTAAAGCTCCTTTAAAAGACTGTTTCATGTTCAAAACCATTAATTTACCCCTAATAAAAAGAATCACAAATTTCCCCTGCTACAGTTAAATAGCATTGTCTCTTGTGGCAGACCTAATGGAAATAGGCAGAAAGCTGGCCTCTATTCTTTATCATTATTCTCTTTCATCATCCTTTGAAATTAAACATTCTGCTTGGCTTGAGGGTCATCATTTATCAATTTATATTTATTGAGCCCCCCTGTATAGTTTAAATCAAAATGGGAACTACAGGGGCTAGCCCCCTGGCCTAGTGGTTAAGTTCAGCATGCTCTGCTTTGGTGGCCTGGGTTTGGTTCACAGGCGTGGATCTACGCCCCTCATTGGTGGCCATGCTGTGGTGGCAACTCACATACAAAATAGAGGAAGATTGTCATAGATATTAGCTCAGGGTCAATCTTCCTCACCAAAAAAAAAAAAAAAAAGGAACTATATACAGCGTAATAAAAATTTATTTCTACCATTAAGAAACAGACTTTTCAACAGAGTGGTGTGAGCACACACAGTCAGGTATGTGGTATTCATACTATATGGACACATATGCAGAGATAAGGTAATGCAGCACAATGAATGCCTTATTGTTACTGAGTATTTATGCATACAGTATCTTATTTAACCCTCACAGTAATCCTACGAGGCATAAAATAAGCATTTCACAAGTTGGTGGTACTACGTCTTTTGAAAATAATTTTTCTAATTATAAGTGTATTTTAGAGACTTTGAAAATATGGAAAGATAACCTAGTGCAGCGTTGGTGTAAATCAATCCAGCAAGCTGGCTTATGCATTATGTGAGGTAGTGAATGGATCTCTACGCATCCGATTTCTTGGCTTCATTAGAGACTGTTAGGAGGTGCCACTGAGAACAGCGGAGACAAGTCTGTTACTTGAGAACAGCTAATACAGAGTCTGACAAATCAGACTGGGTTTTGTTTTGAGTCTCACATCAGAGGGAGATCTGGCCCTGTTTTTTAAATTTTTGTTGTTGTCGCTATTCTCTCTCAAATGTGCTAACAAGGGAACTCTCCAGAAACACCATAGAAAGCAAACTGAAGATTTTTAGTAGCTCATATTATTGAGGAACATGTATTAGACACGTCTCTAGGGCAATTCCTGAAAAGTGACTTTAAAATGAGCCCTCACTTTATCAATAGGATACAGCTGTCTTTTTCTTTTCTGTGTTAATCTGTGTAAGCCCTTAGCTTCCAAACCAAATTCAAACCATGTACTTTTACTTATGAAATGAAAAATGGAAGAATTTTTTTCTGATTAGAATCTTATTGCATCTCAAGCTATTGTAGTCTACTGAACTGCAAAATTTGGAATTTAAACCAACCCAAATGCAATGACAATCGTGTTTTCCTCGATAAATCGCAAAGGCATAATATTTGTGTGTGTAGCATGTTTATATATTTTTAAGGCAACGATTAGAGTATCAAATAGTCTTTTAACAATACTTTGGTGATGCTGTGTAAAGATTATTTACCATAAGGTAATCCAAGTGGTTGTTTGACTTGTTTAAACACTAAACGCTTAAAAATGTTTTTGAGTTTCTCGAAATTACACAGGCATATAAATGAACGACGTAGAAAACAGGCATAACAAAAGTACGGGGAGTGAGGATCAAAACAGAGAAGGTTTTTTTTTTTTTAGAATCCTCTAACTAATGGCAATTATTTCATAAAACAACTGGAAAAAACGACAAGAAAAGAGAAATCTCAGAAGTTGGTCGGTCTTGGGTTGTTGCTTGTATAGTTTGTTTAGAGCCCTGAAAGGAAGTAGGAGTGAGACTAATGAGCTTTTGGCTCTCAGACCAAAGACAGTCCCTTGAGGAGACTGTTGGAGTATTTCACGTATGGCAAGAAGGGATAATGTGATATGTAGAAAAAATTCTTTCCTTGCTTCCAATAGTCATACTCAATTGCACAATACTTCCACAACACTTCTCAAACACTTAAACATGTTCTGGGACAATAATTTTATACAAAAACAGAGAAAAATCTCAGAAGGCCATAAATGTTGCTCTACTACATAAAAGGAGGTTGATGAGTGGGTGGTTTCTGAGGCCTGATCGTAAGGTAGAGACAAAAATGAAGCAGACTGTCAGTGAACAATTCCCAGTAAATAACTGGTCTTTCATGTGAAGACAAACAGCTGCTGGAAGTTTTTGGAAAATGCTATAGAGATTTAAGAATTCATAGAAAATGAACTTTTGGCACCATCAGAGATGAAGTTCAAGACTAAATATTCTCTGGGAAAAGTGGACACTAAGGGAAAAGATTGTCTTCTTGCATCACATTTTAAAACATGTAGTGGTTTATATTTATTCCAGATTAAAGTAAGAAAATGGCTCTATCTACCACTCACTCAATATACTAAGGACTTAGTATTGTAGGGCAATGAGGAGGATATTAAAAATTATGAAGTACAATTCCTAGACTCCGTGAACTTGAGATCTAAGAGAGAGAAAAAGACATCCACATGCAAATTTCACTAATGATTCCAGAGAGAAACTTAGAGGTGATGTTTGACAGTAAGAAAGTCCATCTTTTTATTTAAAGAAATCTTGCACTTAGACCGTAGTTCAATGAGTATCAGCTGACCTCTACTTAGAGTTTGGGATACGATGTAGTAGACCACACAAAGGCTCACCAAAACAGTACACACAACTGTGTATATAATCTTGCCACTCACAACTCAAAAGCCACCTACTGCTTTCCCCACCCTAAGTGGAGCCAACTTCTTAAGTTGGACAAGCAACGTTGGCCCCCAATCTTTCCTCCACTAAGCCCACTGAAAGAGCCTGACAAATCAGGTATGTCTAAGTAATAAAAAGGTAAAACTGGGACTTCTGGGCATTCCCATCTCAGATTAGCTAGATCGGTGATTCTCAAATCTAGTGTGCATCACAATCACCTACCGGGCCCCGCTCCCAGAGTTTTCAGATTCAGTAGATCTAGGGTGGGGCTACAGAATTTATATTTTCTTTAAGTTTCCAGGTGATGCCACTGCCGCTGCTCTGGGGAGCCTCATAGATGAGCCCTCATAGTATGAGAGTGTGACATGGGAAGGGAGTGGGCCTGGGCCTGGATGCCTGTATTCAACAGGCAAGTCAAGAAGGGGCCAGCAGAGCAAACTGACCAGGACCAGTCAGAGAGGAAAGAGAAAAACCAGAAGAGTGTGATGTCATAGAAGCTGAAAGAAGCGACATTTTTGAAGTGAGAAGGGCAGACTGGAGATGGGAGGGATTCTGAGATCAAGACAAGATGAGATGGAAGATGTGATCTTTTGATCGAGCAACATGGAAGTCGAGCAAGTTACTGAAAAAATCAGCAAGGGCCCATGTGGAAACCTGGTGGAGCTGGGAAGCTGGATTAGAGGGAGTGGAAGAGCGAGTAGGAGGGGAGGAAGCAAAGACATTTATTTACTGAATCATTGACCCAGACATTGATTCATCCAATTCAGTTTTTAACAAATATTATGTGAGTGACAACTCAGCCCTGGAGAAAAGATGAAGAACCAGGTTCCTGCCTTGGAGTGGCTCATTCCTAGATGGGGAGACAAACAAGAGAATATCTTCTCATTTCTCTGCTCTCCTCAGACTTTTCTCAAACAAGTATTACTTTCCAGAGTTGTGACTATCTGTCAGTCTCACAGAGCTTCTCAATTTTTTCATGTCAAGACACACACACAAAATGATAATATTGGTACAGATTATTGGGTTGACTAATAGGGCTGCTCGAGGCTAGAGCTATGTCCTAGAAAAACACATCCCTGTCCTTGACTCCAGCCTGGGTGATAAATTAAATCCTAGTCATCCCCAGACTGGTTCAATCTGTCATCACCTCAGCCTGGGTATGGTCAGTTCTATTCATACCTAGGCTCTTCCCATCAAAACTCTAGTTTGAGGGGCCTAGAGGAAGAGACTTCCAGAAATAATGATTTTTCAACTGAATTTTGGGGTGGCCTGGCTTTTGGGTATTTTTTTGACCCCCTCATATGTTTTATGATTAGGAAATATTACCACTACTAATGTAGAATTTATCTGATATATATTATTACTTAAAAATCTTTTTACATATTCTTATTGTATATTTATAATGTCACGTCTTATTTCTCCAACTAAACTCTAAGGTCCTTCAGGACTGGAGCTATGAACACATTTTCTTTAATTTTATCCTGCCTATGCCAGTGTGGTATCTTTCATGTCGTAAGTAATGCTTATTGATGGATACATACACCGGGGTGTGGAGCCCACATTCAATGCTCGGGCTTTGTTTGTTGCACAAGAGAAAGGAATACTGCTCTATTATCTAACGTTTAAAATCAAGACTGATTTTTGCCTTAGGCAAAAAGAACCCGGGCAAAATCTGGCCGACAAGGTGTTCTAGCAGACTATGTACACACACATATATATTTTTTTGGTTATTACATATTTAACTCAATACATGTAAACTTTTTTTTTTTTCTGCTTGAGGAAGATTAGCCCTGAGCTAACATCTGTGCCAATCTTCCTCTATTTTGTGTGTGTGTTGCTGCCACAGTGTGGCTGATGAGTGGTGTAGGTCTGCGCTGGGGAACTGAACCCACGAACCTGGTTTGGTGGGCCGCCAAAGTGGGGTGCACCAAACCTAACGACTACACCACCACTGGGCGGCCCCTCAGTACTTGTGAACTTCTGACTGAACACGAAGGTCTACCTTATGAAAATAGAGTTGGGCCTGGGCCTTCTTTTCCATGCCACCCTCTTTTTTTTTTTCTTTTGGTGAGGAAGATTAGGCCTGAGCTAACATCTGTTGCCAATCCTCCTCTTTTTTGCTGAGGAAGATTGGCCCTGAGCTAACATCCATGCCCATCTTCCTCTGCTTGATATGTGGGATGCTGCCACAGCACGGCTTGATAAATGGTGTGTATGATTCAAACTTGTGAACCCTGGGCTGCCTAAGTGGAGTGCATGAACTTAACCACTATGCCACTGGGCTGGCCCCTCCATGTCACCCTCTTTTAGTAGAATGTCACATATTCTGTGAGCTCTGAGCAGACAAATGTAGACAATAGTTTTGAGGCCAACATATTCAAACCTGTCACCAGAAACCTTTCTCCATGTCTCCTTTGCCAACAGGGACCTTCCTATTGTGTGGCCGTGATGCTTCTGCATCATGTTTCCAGGCCTCAGATCCTGGGTGTGTGACAACACGTGGGGAGAGGGGACGAGGTGACCATCTAGTCGGGGGTTAGGATTACACACATCTGTCTTTCCTCACTACTTGCCTTTTTATTTTTATTTTGTTTGCTGATTTAACTTTTCTCCAGACTCTCTGTGGCAAAACCAGCAGAAAACAACTATTTAAAATGACTTTCCTCACAAGTAGAGCGTCATGAGCATAATAACAGGTCAGCCTTATCTGTAGGGTTTCCTCCCTCTGAAAAATGTTTACACTCTTGTAATTAGGTTAAAATGAATGTCAAGGGTAGATATGAAAAGGAAAAAAGGTAAAGCAAAGAATATGCCCCCAAAAGCTTAAAATAAGCCTTAAGGATTCAAGAGCCAGTAGGAGCACGGCTCATTTATGACTCCTTGAGACAGGTTCCTCCAGTCACAGAGGTTTTGAAGGTTTCCTGGCTTCTGTTGTACCAGCTTCCTAGTAAACAGGTTCTCACATTGGTTATGCTAGAAAATTCTGTGGGTTGATGGTTTGTAAATAAGCCCAAACTTTCAATTTTATTATTTTTTTTTGTAACTTTTAATTTTTATTCTTTTCTAAGTACCAAATCGGCCACCTTGGTTTTTCTATTGCAGTTTCCTCTCTGTCAATGTGATGGTGGGTCCCACAGTGACACGGGGGGCTTACAGAATGCCCAGTAAGGACAATGCCTCTGGTACCCCACACTCTAGGCCCTGACTAGTACATGCGTGCTTTAGCCTCAGCTTAAAGTATTTATTAACAACAGAAGATAACCCAAGTGCCACTTACGTCTCTGAGTTGACCCTAATTCTGAAGCATAATTTTTAGCAAAAATGACTTTTCCTGTAATACAAAAGTAATTCCCTTTCTCAATCAAACTGAGGCCACCTTGTTCAAAAGATACCTTCTTTGCTTTGTATGTGGAAAATACCGATGGGTCGGAGAAACTGTGGTTTTCTCCTAGGTGGCAATTCCAGTTTGTAGAATTCCTTTTTCCCTCAGAGACCTGAGTCAACGAAGCCATAGCCTACCTGTATAATAAACAAACTCCAAGCCTAGTAATATTTCAATAAGTCTGGCGCAGTAAAAGGTAACACTCCAAAGAAGACTGAGAATAAAGAATGTCCAGATTGAGGACTTGTTATAAGGATACATATTGTTTTGTTAAAACAGCTATTGTGATGGAGGATCAAGAAGGGGAAAGAAATCACCATGCCTGATTTTGCCACGAAGCTGAATTCTGTTCAGTACACAATGTCTTCAGATGGAAAATGTCTATGTTCTAATCTAGAAATGACGCAGATAGAAACATCGAAAAACTGACTCCAAAACCAAAAAAAGAGAACCTTATATAAACAATGAAACACAGGATATTCCAGTTTCTGTTTAAAAATACAATCTATTTTTTGAAATTTCTAAGATTTCAGGAGCACAAATATTTTCACATACCAAAAAGAGTAAAATGTTGATATTGGCATCAAGTCGGGCCCAGCTCCTTGTTTTAAGTGGCTTTAATATTATCCTTTCCGTGCTTTATTCCTTTCTGCTAGGCTGTTCCTTGACATACCGCGTTGAGAATGTGACACAGGACAACGTGTGTAACTTCTGAGGATGAACAGTCAAACCATGTTAGGCTGACTTCAGCCTCCGTAAAGCAACAACAAAATTTTTTTTTAAACCACTGAATTAGCTTCAGCATTTTTAATGACCTCCAAATCACACGTAGTAAAACCTTGATTGACCAGAATATTTTGGAAATGGAACATAAATTGCATTCTTTCCTTTATGTTGCTTTAAATTTAAAAAAAGAAAAAGTTTATTTCAACCACTGTTGAAAATCGTTGTAAAGTGGATTAGGACATTTTCCTGCCTTAGCAAAGAAAGCATAATGAACACAATGCAATCTTTCTTTAAAGACTGTGTTCTTGCAGCGCCCCCAGCTTCTAATCATCTGAGCTGCACACCCCGCCCTCTGGTTTTGGGAAGCACATGTGATGGTCAGAGAGCAGGCAGAGTAGACACAGCATACCCTGGAAGCTACATCTTCTTGGGTTTGCCTTTTCTCTGAGAAGTAAATTTTAGGTTACTTGATTAACCCATCAATTAACCCAGATTAATTGATATTTTAGAGAATTAAGGTAGTTTATTTAGAACAATATATTTAAATATGATGTTTTCTGAATTACACTGAGTCTCTACTGAAATGGATGGATAAGGGTGATTCTGTGATTCTAGAATCTCCTGTCCAGAAATTTACAAAAATGAGATCTCTTATTTATCCTCCCCGAAGGCAGAGGAATGGATTAAATCACCTCTGTGGAATTTCTACAGCACTGTGATTCTAGAAAAGTTATTTGCTATCTATAAAAGTTATTTATTTAAATAAAATAACTAACTGAATTTAATTTTATTTTTTTAAAAAGATTATAGTATTTTTCATCTAGCACTTATCACCACTTCATATATAATTTTTTTAAATGATTTTTTGTTGTCTGTCTTATTATTAAATGCATGAAAAATTCTTGCAAAATATCCTTTCCCTACCTATATTATATAACTTTTTCTTTGAGATAGAGAATAAGAATTTTCTAAGACTCAAACTGCTCAAAGGCGGAATCTAGAGCTGCACTGGGAAATGGTTCTCCAATTTGTTAGTGTCCTTCATATTTTCTCACGCCCTATTTAAAACGTGGCTTTATTTAGAATACATGAAACAAAATGCACAGCAACCCAAACTAAATGTGAATTTCTAAATGGTTCAGAATGACTCATTCTCCTTCATTACCTAACGTCAATTTGTCAGCTATCTACAGACATGTTCATTTTATTAGGCTCTACATTAAAGGAGGAAACTCAGTTATAAGATCTTAGCAAGCCCAGAGTTAGACACAAACATGATCCGAGTGTCTTCTCTATGTGCCAGGTACTCGTTCTAGTACTGGGAAAACAGTGACGAACAGAACCAGAAAAGCGCCTCTTCTCATGGAGCTAACTTTCCAGTAAGGGAGATTGACTAAAAACACTGAAAACAAACAAGTTAACATCATATTCAGAGAAATATGAGGAAGAAGATAAAATAAGCCACGTGGTTTCGACTGAGGCTTGGCTAAAGGATGAAAGGTGGCTTTAGTCAAGGTGGTCAGAGAAGTCAGCTCCCACGGAGGTGGCATTTGAGTTGCGACCTGAGTACTGAGGAGACAGCCCTGCACAGATATGGGGGAAGCAGCGCGAGCTGCAAGTGCAAAGTTCTTGGAATGGAAGAGAGCTTGCTGTGCTCAAAGGACAGAGGTCAGGCTAGAGTCACTGTCACATAGTGAAAGGTGGGGGAGACTAGAGGGAAAAGAGGTCAGGGAGCAGGCCACAGACCAGATCTTATAAACCCTTGTAGGAATTTTATGCTGCTTGCAATGGGAAGCAGCTGGGAGGTTTTACGCAGGAAGAGTGGTTTGATCTGATTAGTGCTTAGAAAGATCACTCTGTGCAGAGGATAAACTGTAGGGGCAGGAGAAAAGGCAGGAGACCAGTTGGGACACTGGGAAACAATGACGACTTGAACTGGGGTTCTAGGAGACAAACATCAATTGTCTCTGGCCAAGGATAAGGAAAGGCAAAATAGGAGATTTTTGTAGGCAGTGGGCAGGGTTTACTAAAGCACGGATGGATGGGTTATTTGAAGGAAGGAGAAGAATCGAAGATTGCTTCTGGGTATTTGGTCTGGGATTCTGGCTGGAAACCCGGGTGTGGGAAATAGAAACCAACTGTCCTGCTTTTTTCATGTTAAGCATGAAATGCTTGTTAGATATCCAAATGGAGATAAGTCGTAATTTTAGCTGTGATCCATCAGTACCTACTATGTGCCAGACACTGCTCTAAGCCTTTTTAGGTGCAATGGCTAATTTACTTCTCTCATCTATAGCTGGAAGTAGGGACTACTATTATGACTGCTAAGGTCATGATAAATGGCACAGTCTGAATTAGTCCACAGAAAACCTGGCTCAGGGGCCCTAGCTGGTCATCACTGAGCTAAGCTGAAGGAGGAGAGACAAGTCTGGGCTTAGGGGAGAGATCTAAGCTTCACACATACCCTTTAGAGTCATCAGCCTACAAGGTGTTTTGAAAACTATGGGACAGGATGAGATCTCCCAAAGAAAGAGTGTGGACAGGGAGGAAAAGATGGCTGCCGACAGCGTCTTGGGGCCTTCAACAGTTTAGAGGTCTCTAGAAGAATAAAGGGCAAAGGAACGTGAGAAATAGCAGCTAGTGTGATTGGAGGAAATCAGGCAAATAGAAATGGAATCTGTCTAAAGTCCATTGGAGTTCAAATAGAAGACTTTTTTTTTTTTTAAAGGAATCATATTCAGAGAATATGGAAACAAAGGACATGTGGGTCCAACATTTTTCTCTATGGAATTCTAATATTTGTAGAGAAAACAATCTGAGCGCACAAGAAAATTTTTTCCAGATAACTTCATGTTTACTATCAAGTCATGAGACTTTCTGATGTAGCGTGGAAGACAATTAAGGGAGGGTTGTCTGCATCCTGACTGAAGTTTCTGAAAGCATATTTGAAACTAACATCATATTTTTCCTCATGGTAAACGTCTCTTGGTCAAGCCAATGAAAACCCATCTTCTTCATAAGAATGGGCCTCAAGAAGTATAGGGCAATATATATTCTGCCTTATAGAAAATACTAATAACAAACAAAATATTCAAGCTAAACCTAGATCTATTATTCCATAGAACCACAGCATCAGTTCATTTATCCACACTATGTAAAGTCTGCCATGGGTGCACAACAATATAAAGAAGCAAAACTAATCAATCATTTTCATGGGAGTTATACTAAGACATGTATAATTATGGCTTTATAACTTTCAAAACAACCTGATTTTTTTGATCGAGAGAATAGGCTTTATAAACAATTGTTTTGCAAATTATGAAAACAATTTACTTTATATTTTCATCTATGAAGGTAAAATTTATTACATATTGTACTTGAATTTTAGCTGGGAGAGGAAAAGATATGATATTCAGAACCTTTCCAAAAATTGGAAAGAGTGCATATTTCTAAAGGCTCATCTTCTGAATACAACTGAGTGTTTTATTTTCCTTCTAAGACTTCCAGTAGGAGATGGAGACCATTTATCTAAACCCGTGAAGCATCTTCCATTATTTGCTAAAATCCAGGAAAGTAGAACCTTTAATAAACTTTATTTTTCCAACAAATACCTAGTTCTAAGGTGAAGTTGCTTGACAACAAGATAGTATGGTTTATTACTGGGATTGGAAATAGAATTACAATGGTAGAAATTACCATGTATCAATACATGTTATGATATTTGCTAAATTAGTTTAATATTTCAGACTAGGAAATGTAACAATTCCAGGGGAAATTTTTTAACCCTCAAAAAGAAAAGTCCTTCAACCTCATTTTCTTTATCTATAAAATAATAATAATAACAGTATTTTCAGAGTTGTTGTGATGATTAATAAAAAATTGTGTAAACACCATGTAGTATGCCACCTGAATATAAACTGATATTACAGCTATGTGACCTCAAGAAGACAAAATCGAAACATTAAGACTGGTGTCAAATTTGTCATTTTTTCTAGTGTACTTTAGATATATAAATCATTGGTTAGAAGCAAATGATTTACTAAATAATCAGCTAAAGGAGATAAAATGGAAAATATAAACAAAGTAAAAACAAAATCAATTGTCTCTAGCCAAAGACAGAAGGGAAAGTATAACTTCCTTCCTGAGGAAAAGATAGAAATAGAATGAAGACTTATTCGAACATGTAGTTGACAGTAACCTTTATTGGAGAACTGAATTCCAGAATATTATAAGAACATTTAATTTCTTCATATTTCTGCTATACTAAAATCTTGATTATGTAACACGTAAAAGGTCTATAAGAAAGAATATGGATATTATTTCCATAACCCACGTTAGATATTGGTTTTTGAGTTCAAGTAGAAATACTTCTGATTCAATTAGGATTATTTTTAAATTAAATTACTCATTATCTGCCTCATTTCAGAATAATGAATTACCTCATTTGTAATTAGAATAAATTCACTCATCGTTATGTAAAATAATTGGTCCAATATTTTCAAAGGTCATGATACAGGGTAATAACATATTCTGGGAAATTTGTATTTTGTAATTATTTTTAATGCCTTAATTTGATTTGATAATCATATTAGCACCACGGATTATAAATAGATGGAAAAATAAGGAGGTGGATTCTGATGTCTTGCCACATTGTTCAGCTTTACTACATATATATCAGAGAATTTAGGAGGATAAGACAGAGTCAAGAAAACTGAATTTCCAAGGTCATGTATATGTTACAATATGCATCTATATAATTGTACCTACAAAGCACCTTTCCCAAAAATTTTGGTAAAATAATGCTAGAAAGCACTACATTACTGATGTTTAACAGAGATTCAGAACAATAAAGAGAAGCTTAATATAGCATTCATTAAATTGTTTAATTAAGTGAGAGTTTCTTAGTGTCAAGAAGTCCCAGTCTTTCAACTGCTATTGATAAACTGCATGAAAAGAAATATTTTCCCATAATATTAACTGTATATACAATTTTGACCAATTAGGCTTCATTCATTTATTCTTTCATCCAACTAATATATACTAATCCCTTACCATATGTTGAGTAGTATCCTTCACTGTCACCAGCCTAATGGTGTGGCTAGAGGAATTTCATATCTTGGTGAAATTACTGTCACATTACCTTTGCAGATGGTTTGATGCAATTCAAAGAATGTGAACTGGCTAGTTTTGCCCCAACTTGCTTTTGACCTTAGTCAAATCGTTTGGCCTGTCTGCCCCTCAGCATCCACCTCATGGGAACTGGGATGATTGTCTCATCCAATCAGAGGCATGTTGGAAGATGAAGTGAAATGGTTAAAAATAAATTAGAGTAGAGGCCAGCCTGGTGGCGTAGTGGTTGGGTTCATGAGCTCTGCTTTGGTGGCCCGGGGTCCATGGGTTCAGATCCCAGGCACAGACCTACGCACCCTCATCAAGCTGTGCTGTGGCCATGTCCTACATGCGAAATAGAGGAGGATGGGCACAGATGTTGGCTCAGGGCCAATATCCTCACCAAAAATAAATAAATAGAGTAACAATGTCATAGTTTAAAAAGATTATTATTTTAGTTTAACTGGAAATAATTAATTGTGGTTGGTGCTATAGCTACCACCTCAGCTGAAGTCCAATTCTGAAGTTAAGGACTGGCACATGGGTGTGGGCTCCCTGATTTTGTTAGCAAGGGGAAAGTACACAGCGACTACTGCTATAAAATAGAGAAATTGTCCTTACTGTATTGCATCATATTACATACAATAGAAACAACCAGGTTTGGATACCAGTTGAGAAAATCAATTTTAGTGAGCATTTATTCTTTACCAGCACCTCCTTTTTGTGAAGACACCAAGATGAATAAACCCTGACTATTGACCCTGCGAAGTTCAGTCTTGGGAGATCCGTTTCACATGTGCACACATTTCGACTGTGTAAGGACGATGAGCCAGATGGTCTTGAAGGGATCACCCCCTGCTAACACGCCATGGCTCTACGCCCAGATCACTGAAGGTGAGTTACCAGTCTAACTAGCAACCAGTAAGCATCAGCTTAATTCTTGCCACAGTGGAGTAACAATAAATAGCCTTTATTGTTGGTTTGTGGAAATCAAAGAATTCCACAGAATCAGCAATTGTTATGAACATCTAGAATTTTAGTTTTGTACACTTTGTTTTCTTTTTTCACACAAAATGTAAGTTAACTAAGCAATTAAACCAAATATGTTTACTGATTTGGATTTTTTTGGTTACACCAGAAGCACTTCATGTGTAACAACGCATATGTTTGGTAACAGGACAGAGGGAAATTTCTAGAAGAGCAGGAGCTCAGTAAATATTTGCGGAATGATTGATAATGAATTAATTAACTGAACCATTCTCTTGCTTGTCAAATATGAATTTTACAGACTAAACTACCTTTATTATAGAGTTGCTGTGAGGTTAAAAGACCATGAGATGACGCATATAAGAACAATTTTCTGAGTTAAAATGCCTGTACAAAGGGATGAACACAGCTCAAATGATATAGTAATTGGCCTCTAAGTCAGAGAGGACAAGGCACAGTGTGTGAGTTTTCTGGCCTCTGGGGACCACCTTTCTAGGGCATTTATAAGGATGAGATGATGCATCTGAAGCAGTTAGCAGGGTGTCAGGCAAATAATAAGTGCCCGAGAAATAAAGTATTTTCTTTTCAATTCTCTAGTTTTGGTTTACCATGTTTTCCTTTTAGAGGGTACATCTTTAGGAGTGAGCACATCAGACAACAGATCACAGTATAGTATTTTAGATATTTTGTTGATATTTGTATTTTTAAATCACATGATTCCTGACTTGATACAGGGTAGAGATGTCCTTCATTATTTCTCTGTTTTGAAATAAGGAGAGTGGATGGTTCTCATCTCCAGAAAATTTTCTTACGTATCAGAGATTATTTCTGATTTAACTTTAAAAGCCCATTTCTACAAAAATAAATCTGTAAACACATAAAGCAGGGCTTCTTAACCTGGGGTCCCTAGTTTTTGAACTCCTAAAATTGTATACCAAATTTATTTGTGCATGTGTACATTTACTTCTTAAGAAAACAAACCCTAGCTTTTATTAAATACACAAAGGGATTGTGATTCTCGCCAAATTAAGAATTATTGGTATAGAAAGTGTATAACAATTAAATAGTTTATGATGTGTTTCATTTGTCGCTCAAGGGTTCGCATTCATTTCTTCTTTCTTTTTCCATTTATTTAACAAATATTGATTAAATGTCTCCTGAATTACTGCAGTGAATAAAACATATAAAATTGCTGGTGTTCTCATTGGACTTATATTCTAGAGGGGGCAGATGGACAAAAAGCAGTTAATAAAATTCATAAAATCTGTTAGTAACAAGTGTTATGAAAGAAAAGAAAACAGAGTTGGGGGTGGAGCATGATGGGTGAAGTGGGTGTGATCTTAAGGCCTCAGACAGGGGCTCAGGGAAACCTCTTTGGCCTGATGACCTCAGAGCAGAGACCTGAATGAAGGGCAGGAGAAAGCCATTCACACACCTGGGTGAAGAGCATTCCAGGCACTCTTTTAGGTTAGATTTCATCTTCAATTTATTTTACTTAATTATTATTATTTTTTAGTTTATTGAAGTCACATTCGTTTATAACAATATGCAAATTTCAGGTGCACATTATTATATATCAGCTTCTGTATAGACTGCATTACGTTCACCACCAACAGTCTAGTTTCCATCTGTCACCATATATATGGGTCCCTTTATCCCTTTTGCTCTCCCCTCACCCCCTCATCTTCAAATTTTTGCCAACAATTTTCTTGCATATGGTCCTGCTTACTTTTTGTTGCTACTTTCTTTGGTTGTTTTTCTTTCATAGGCCCACTGGATGTGAATTTCTGCTCTCAATTTCCTCTCCTGTGAAATGAGGGTGCTTGACTAGCTGATTCCTTAAAACGTTAACATATTGTGGTGCCTATTGTTGTTTTATTATTGTTATAAACTTGACAGGTTTCAAAGCTCTCCCGAACTTGGTAACAATGTGGCCTAAGCCATAAATTCCATAATTAATGTATTCACCAAAGGCTCACCAAGAAATAAAATGTATGTTCTTGCCTCTGAAGAGCTTAAAATCTGATGGCAATATGCTTCCCAGAGAGTTAAACTGTGCTCTATGGCTGCATCCAATTGTGGGTGAATTATTCTTATTCTTTGGGGTGGTTTTACCAGCACCCACGTCTATCTGAAAGTTTAGGGTTTCCCATGTCATGGCACTGATGAAGGCATATTCTCATCAAGGTGGAGGGATATCCAGGATCAATATTGCTCCTCTGAGACTCACGCTGGGGAACATTGTGTGAAAATAATGGGTAGAGGATCACATTTCAGCAAAAGTACTGTTTTTCCTGCTGAACCAATTTCTCTGGCTTATAATCACAACACTTTACAAAAGACACTAGTAACAAACAAGTAACAGAAAAGAAAAGAAAGAAAAGGATGAGAAAGCCCTCAAGAAATTGGACAGCTTGATGCATGCTGGCATGTGTAACAGAAACACTGGGCATCATCCAGTTTCTACTGTCTTCCACAAAACTGAGACCAGCCCACAGACAAGAACGAAGTCAGTGAACCTGTAAGGCAGCTATGAGTGTCACTCACACATGGGGTATGGGCATGTGCTGTGCCTTTAGCTTAGAGCAGGTTCTTGAACTCTAGTGTGCATTGGAATCACTGGAGAGCTTGTTGAAACACAGGTTACTGGGCCCTAGGCATAGTCCCTGGGACCTAAGAACTTTTTATTTCTAACAGTTCCTAAGTGATGCTGATGCTGCTAGGCCATGTTTTGAGAACTGTTGGTTTAGAGAATTCCCAGATAATTCCTGATTGGAGAACTGCCACTGAGCCACTGAGGATGTCACGGCAGTTGGGATGTTGTAAGGAATCCTTGCAGAAGGCTTTGAAGCAGGGCAGCCAAGATGGTGTCTAGAGTAAGCAAAACAGGCATGCTCATCTTCCTGGTATGCAGCTGCTGAGATGCTTTTCCAACACTGTCCAACTCTGAGGTTGGTGCCCCAGGCAGGAACAGGCCCCATCAAGGCCAGCCAAGAGTGGACTGATTACATCTGTACCCAAAGTGTAGAGGATGAAAAGTCATCCATCAAATTCTCTAATTGCACGTGAACATGAGATCAGCCAAGCTGTCAGCTGAACAATCTTTCAATCAGTAAAATAAGCCAGGTAGTATTTATTTTAGCAATAAAGAGACTCTTTAAATTGAAATAGATCAAGCAGATACATTCAGTGAGTGTGAATTAAAAGAGTATTTGCTTTCTGTGAATTCCACACTAAAAACCATTTCTGATCTTGAAGAATCTAAATAGAATGGATGGTCTATGATAAAATTAAACGAAAGCCCTCCCTCTTCCTCTCTGTAATAAGTATAAAGTATAGACAACAGGTAATAGGAACTACCTTATTTACAAACTATTTAATGCTTATACTAAGAAATGATTACTTCATATTTCAGGAAAATATTTAAAAATACATAGAAAATTTGGAGGAAACTCTGGAAAATTCTATATGATTAGAATATCAAGAAAAGCAAACAGTTTGGTCATGCAAGGGCTATGTGATAGTTAATTTTATATGTCAACTTAACTAGTCCATGGTGCTAGTTGTTTTGTCAAATACAAGTCTAGATATCGCTGTGAAGGTGGCTTTTTAGACGTGATTAGCATTTAAAGCAGTTGACTTTGAGTAAAGCAGATTACCCTTCATAACGTGGGTGGGCCTCATTCAACAGTTGAAGGCCTTAAGAGCAAAGACTGAGGTTTCTCAAAGAAGAAGGAATTCTGCCTCGTGACTGCAACATAGAAACTCTGCCTAATTTTCCACCCTGTTGTGCTGTAGAATTTGGACTTACAAATGCAAAATCAACCCTTTTCTGAATTTCCAGCCTGCTGGCCTGCCTTATGAATTTCAGATTTGCCAACCCCCACAATCACATGAGCCAATTCTTTAAAATAAAGCTCTCATCTCTCTGTGTCTGTGTCTGTCTCTCTGTCTCTGTCTCTCTCATATATATATCTCTTATTGGTTTTGTTTCTCTGGAGAACACTGACCAATACAATATATATCAAAGACAAGATAAGATCAACCAGACTGGAGCTGTTGATATTCAGACTGTTTTTAATGTGACTATGGTGAACCCAAGAATAATTTTTCACTTTGACCACTTGAGAGTGATTTAATTTTCCTCTTAATCTTGGTTGTCTCCATACTTAACCCATTGAAAAAACAGATATTTATTTGCTATGTATTGCTGATATTTCTGTGCAACAGGTCAGCTGTGCTTTCCATAACTTCCTTTGCTTGGAAGATGCAAAGAGAAATGGATTTATGACTCCCCCATGATTTGAATCAGTTTGAGAGATTGGATTGCCCACCACCACGCTTCCTCCAGTTATTTCATGTCATTTGCAGCCTTAAGTGTAGCTACACTAAGTAATTATTCTGACCAGAAAGGGATGGCTCGTTGCCCAAGACAGGAACATCGTGTACAAGGCTGCCGTTTTGCACAACTCCTGGGATTGTGCAATGTGGTGTCCCCAATCAACCATGATCACTGAATGGAAAAAAGCATTAAAACTGCATGTCTCTGTACATTTAGAGCTAAAATTTGCTCAAATAAAAGTTACAAGGTGGGGAAGAATTTATTGTCTATTCTGTGCAAGGCGCTATGCTAGGTTATGTAGATGTATAATTCTATTTGACTTTTTTCACGTCTGTAATGTAGATGATGTCTGTAATGATGATGATGATTCCCATTTTCTAGGTAAGAAAAAGAGGGTCAGAGATGTTAAGCGACCTACCAGAATCAACTGTTAGTAAATAAAGGGACATGAATTTAAATCATATCTGATTCCAAAGCCTACAGTCTTTTCCTACACTGGATTGTCTCTAGGTGAAAGACTTTTACAGTATGGAACATAGCTTTAATGCCTTTGGTTTAATTTTTAGACATATCATCCTGATTTTTTTCAGAGAGGTACCTTTTCTAGACACTGGTCTGAAAATAAAGCTACAACAGATAAATCTAAGTCAACAGTTCATAGCGTTTTGACATAGTTAGGGACCCAAACTGGAAATACTTGGTTGCTTAAGTTTCCAGGATGGTAGCACAAATGGATCAAGCCATCAAGGTGTTGGGTTATAAAGTATTTTTTGGGGGGAAAGTGGTGAGGTTTCTCAGAATCTTGGGATTCCTTTTGCTTTGATATTTTCTGAACCTATGTTATTATCCTATAAACCACTCAGTCATTTACTCATTTATTCTTTCATTCAATATTTATTGAACATGTACTATACCAAAATTTGGTATTTTATGCTTAAGAATGTACAAAGATGAATTAGCTATAGGTTCTCTTAGTACTTTCAATCTAGAGGGGAAGTTGTAGTAAATTACTGGAAGACAGAGTACAGAGTGACAAGTGGCTTTTGATGTTGTCCAGAAAGCAATGTCTGTAAAATGGGTCTTGCAAAATGGTGATAGAAATGGTGATACACAGAAATACTAATGAAATAATGCCTATGGTTACCCACTATTCCTCCAGAGCTAACATGATATGAAGATGACGATGATAATAATATAAGCCAGACTGACCTGTTAGGAAACCTAGTGTGCATAAAATCATTTGGGCAGATTTTGTGTGTGTGTGTGTCTCAGAAATAAGGGAAAGAAATTAACAATCATAGAAGTGAGTTGCACACATTTAACCCAGTAAGTTTAGTCAACTTGTAATTATTTAATTATTTTGCCAAATTGGATAATAGGTGGATAATGAGAAATGATGATAAAGTTGCTCTCGTAGACTGAGAAGGCAGAGTAGATATAATTCCAGAACAGTGAAGTAGGACAGGAATTAAGAGCCCGTCTTCCCCCCTTATTTTGCACATGAGGAGAGGAATCCTCAGAGGGGAAACACATTTGTCCATGTGTGATGGAAGAACTAGCGGAAGGACTTGGGAGAGAACTCCAGAGGAGAGGAAACCTTGAGGATGGAACTTATAAACTTGTTTTTCCCTCCCCAATGATATCCAATTGTCATGTATTGCACCTAACATGTCAGGAGTTGCTGTAATAACAAACAGATTGAGAATTAAAAAGAGAGTTGATTTCAGTTCCCCTAGAGTTAAAACAAAAAGTAATTATTGCAGAGAAAGAAAGGAAATGAATCTCCTTGAAGCAGCAACTAAAAAATGCTACCTTGGGAGTGAGAGTGAGGAGGGAAGGAGCCAGGACACAGTTCAGAGGTGGGGGACATGAGGGATCTCTTGGAAGAGATAATCTATGTGGTTAATGGAGGGCTAGCTGAAGTAAGTTTTTCATTCATAGTTTCAAACTCGGCAATGCATTAGGGTAAAAAGATAAAAGTTTTTATTTTATCTTAGAAAAGAAGGACGTGTAAACCTTTGGTGGTGTTGTTTAAGGTGTGATATAAAGCCATTCAAATTTGTTATTTGGGAGTTTGGCACTGTGCATCTGCCATATCATGCTACATAAGGTAGATAGCTTTTTACTACATTAGGAAATGATTTCACAAGATTCTTACACATGAGAAAAGGTCTTCTGAAAATATGTCCTGAGAATATTAGATCACCTGTCTCTAAACCTTGGCTAAATTTTGAGTGTAATACTTTTTTATGCGAAGAAATTCCCAACAGTATTAGAAGAGGCTCTTTCAGCTAGAGTTTTGAACCATTTTCCAAGGCTACTGGTTTTGAGGGAAGAAAAGTTGTTCACAATCACAGCCTAGGTTTTTTCAATGAAGCAGCAGGAATAAAATGTAGGCTAGTTAGAATTTGCCAACAAGTTGTGGTCTAAATGTTCACTTTCCAGTCTGCTGTTTGGAACCCTGAAATCATTTTCTCATAGACAAATAGACTGATGTGGTAGCTGGATTGCCAAGTTTGCTCACAAAATCCCTTTAAACCATCATGTACCTAAAGTTTACCTGTTTTTCTTGTTCTTTGTAACACGAGCTGCAGGTACAAGAACTTGATGGCAAAGTGAACATTGTTCCTTTAACATAATGGACTCATTGACCTTCCCATCGTCGAGGCCGGGGATGTATTCCAGAGGGAGGTGACCAAGGGGCTGGATGGTTTTGCCAGAGGAAACCCCCAGTCCCCATTCTCCTTTTTATTTTATAGCCCCTGTGATTGGTATTCTTAACTTCCCTTTTCCCAGGCACAGTAGATATTTCTGACAAGGTTTTATCTCTTCTTGGGTCCAGAACAAGAGGAAACATGCCTAAAACCAGAATATAAATATACTGCTTTTGGTATTTTCTGAGTGTTTTAGAAAACAGAGGAAGAAACAACCAGGTGACCACTACATCCATCTCTTTAGTACCTCCCTTTCTCTTGCTTTATGAAAAAACAAAACCACATTTCGGTAATAATGGTGATGAAGAAAGCTTTATCGACATTTCTGAAGAAAATCAGACACAGATAGCCCCAAGCGCGTCATCACTACAGTTTCAGGATATGCGGGTGCCTTGGGGCCAAGCGCAGCAGGGCTGGACAGAGTTGGAGCAGCCATGTTGGGGGCAGAGGCATGAGAAAGGTGCAGGTCTGGGAATTTAATCTTTCTTCTGCAATATACAGCCCATTCTGGACCACACTTAGCATGCAGATTTAACCTTTAGTTAAATCAGTCTGAGGATTAGAGAAGGCAGAGAGGGAAAGGAAGAAAGAAGAGAAGTGGCTGGAGCATTTATATGGCCACTTCCAGGAGGTCTGTACCATAAGCAAATCGGGAAAGATGAATAAGCAACAGTCCCTCTCCTCTGGGCAGAGAAGCATGAGAAGCTCATTCCAGTATATGAAGGATGGGTGGATAAGGTGCTTTCTCCCAGAATTCAGAGTAGGGGCTCCTACTTCTTGAGGGAAGGGGAAGAAGAAAAAAGCTTCCTGAAGTTCTCACTTGCAGAAATATTGTGTAAATGGGGAGGGAGAGAAAAAAGGTCTGTGTTACAGCAAGTAGGTGGGAGAGAGCACAGCCTCCATGTGGGTGGTATGTGCGTGCCTGGTTGGGCACAAGCAGTCCCATGTTGCTGGGGCTTAAGGTCCATTATGTGGCAAGGGGTGCAAAACCAAGCTAAGGAGATAAGACCATTCAGGGCTGTGAGCCACCCTAAGGAAGCTGAATATTTTCTCTAGAGCATAGGAGCTACTAAAGTTTAAGCAGAAGTGACACTGAGAGATTTGCATGCGCTTTGGATGGATGAAATGGTGGTGTGTTGAAAGCAGATTTAAGGGTGACAGATTAGAAGGGATATCAGTTAGGAGGCTGTTGCAAGAGTCCATCAACTTTTAAGAAAGTTGATGAAGACTTTATGAAGACCATGGTTGGAGCGTTGATAGTAGGAATGGTGGGTATGGTTTCTGATTCAAAACTATTTACATACTTCTGGTTAAATATGATTGAATAGATGCATTCACTTACCTTAGATTCCTCCCTCAAACACCCTTTGATAGTAACAATGAAAGTGAGAAAGAAAACATGGAAGCAAAGGTGACAGGAGGACACAGAGATAATGCAAGCCATATCAATAACATTTTTACTCTGGAGAGTAGATGGACTGTTTTAGCTACCTATAGGCTGCAGAAAGCTGTATTCTCAGCCTTCTTGGGGGGTTGTCAGTAGGAGGGAAGCAGATTTTTTGAGCTTAAAAAAACCTGAACATGCTTAGGAATTGGAGGCACCAGTTACTGGAGACTGGCATATGGGGATGAAAAGAGGAGGAATAATTTTATACATAGCAGTTAGATTCCCAGATCCCAAGCCCATGCTGTACAGCCAGTTAACTGTCCATCTGCCACTTCAACAGGTGAAGAAGTTTGCTCTCTGGAGAGACTGATCGACAGGTCCTGGACCCAAAGATACTGGGTAGAGCTGAGGGCAGGATGAGGTGCAGCAGTGGAAAAAGAGAGCAAGTGAAAGTCAGCACGTCCTTCTGCTCAGCTCCTTGAAGTTTGACAGCCGGACATTACCAGGAAGTGCAGGAGAATTTCCTTCTGGAGAAACTTGTCAGCCAAAGAGAAAAGACCAACAGATGTCAACATTTGAGAAATTTCTCAAAAACAGCTGAGTTTCAACCAGATCACTAGCCACCAGTAAACAAGTCCTAAAGTGCCCCCTCCTATCCCGATTCCAACACAGATCATCCAATTGACTTTTAGGGACTTATGTTTATGTATAAATAGAGAGCCAAAGCTCACCAGATATACAGGGAAGGCTGCTAACCAAAAGACAGAACAAAATAAAATACATACGAAAAATGAAATTTGGAGAAAACAGACAGTGTAAGGAGGAAAAGAAAACTATAGTTAGAATCAATGGATAAGTAAGTGACAAAAAAAAAAAAAAACCTTAATAAGGACAAGATGCCATAGAAAAGGACTATGCAGAGAATATGCATGGTCTCATGTATTTTTTTAAAAACACAGAAATTTAAAAATTTGATAGAAGTTTTGGAAAATAAATTAGCAAAAAATTTCTCAGAAAGAAGATAAAAATGGCAAAGTCATAGAAATGTAAGACAAAGGTTATAAAAAAATAGAAGTAAGCCCAAGAGGTCAAAAGTCTAAATCATAGGAGATATGGAATGAGAGAACACAGAAAGCCAAGAGGAAGAAATTATTTTTAAAAATACAAGAATATCTCCAGAAATGAAGGAATGAATTTTCAGATTTAAAGGGACAAACAAGTACCTAGAAAAAAAAATAAAGAGGAAAAACAAAGGAATAGAATAACAGTAAGTCACATCACTGTAAATTCTCACTACATTACAGGTAAATAGAAGAGTCTAAATTTTTGATAGAGAAGATGAAAACAGATCACTTATAGGATTGAGGATCAGAGTGACATTGGACTTCTCAAGAGTAGAACTGCAAGCTAGAAGGCAATCAAGTAATGCTTTGACATGTTAAGGGAAAATGATTTCCAACCTTGAATTCTATACCTAACTAAACTATCAATCAAATGTGAGGGCAGATTAAAAGCATTTTCAGACATGGATATCAATTTCAAAAATGGCATTCTATGCACTATTTCTCACAAAGCCATTGGAGAATCTGCTTCATCATTATAAGGAAGTAAACCAAAAAAGGAGAATGTAAGTGAATTCTAGGCAACAGGAGATCCAACCCAAGATCAGCCAGAGAGAATGCCTTGGATGATAGTGACAGGTTGACAGCTAGGAAGAGGGATAGATAACAAATAATCCACAGAGAAGTAGAAAAATAGGAACCTCAGTGAAAAATATCTTCAAGACAAAACTAACAAGATAAAAATAAACTAACAAAAATAAAACAAGACAAAACTAACCCACAAAAACAAATCTGGTAGATTACCAGATCAATAATATCAACATATTGAAAGAAATTGTACGGCTCTGGCAGAGAGTTTAGAAATGAATAAGTGAAAGGAAGATAGGAAGTAAGCCCCTTTTCCCTCAAAGGAGGTAACTAAGGGAAAACAAAAAGTTGTTTCAAATATGGAAATATAATCATATTATAACATTATGGTTGTGTGTGTGTGTGTGTGTGTGTGTGTGTGTCTGTGTGTGGTGCAAGAGAGCTAAATTCTTATCTTTTACAGCTACATAACTAAAAGAAACATCAGTTAAGCATTTTGTTTAGAAACATAGAAGCAAATATCAAAAGAAACAGGAAAACTATTTGAAAATGATTGCTTTTGGGAGCAGAAATCAGGGGAAGGGGAGAGATGGAGTAGGGGTTGTTAATTTTTGTTATACACATAGTCATACTACTTTGACCATTAAAATATGAGCGTGTTTATGTTGATACAAATAAAAAGTATAATCACAAAAGGAAACAGGCAGAAACATCTGGATTAGATGTTGACTGGGTCTGGTGAGGTGAGGAAGGTAGAAGAAACCTGAACAACTCCTAGTTTTCTAGATGAATGATTAGATTGGGCAATGTCAAGCTGAGTACAAGAAAGGAGCAGAGATCTGGTGGCAAGAGAGATGGGGAGGAAAAGGAAGATAAGTTGCGTTTTAGACAGTCTGAATTTGAAGGCGGATGTGGCCTCAGGATGATTGGATCTAACTCTATCAGGACTCCATCTCTCTTCTTTGTTTGTCTTTAGTTTGTGGACTTTAAACTCTGAGACCAGCTTCTCCATGCAGTGGGGGATATGGCTGTAAGCACATTAGGAATTAGGTCTTTTAGTTTGTGACCGGAAACCAAAATAAGCAGTCTTGTTGGACAGGTCTGAAAAATTCTGGAGATCTGTATTATGATCATCCAAGTGGGATCACATGCTCCCCTCTGTGGCCAGAGGCTGGATCTGTTACTGAGAGAAGGCGTTTAGAAGACAAAAGCACTACACACTACATCCATAACCTTTCTTAAAAATTGTATTCCCTTCTTCCAAGGCCCACCTCCAAAGGCACCCTAACGATAGATGTTATAACTACTTCAACTGGAATTCATTTAGCCTTCCTCCATAACACCCATTGCTTTATTACTTGTATGTCCTTATCATTTATTGCACTTGATTGAATTTTTTTATATGTGTATATTATATCTCCTCTGTAAGATTTTAAGCTCCTTATGCGAATGTGTGAAGTGCAAATGTAAAGAAAATACCAGAAGGTTTATATAAAAATGAGAGTTGTCCATGTCATAACTATAAACTTGAAAGTTTGCAGACTTTAATGACTCCATTACTCACACTTTACCTAGAAGGCTCTTGTTGTAATTATTTTCAAACTTAGTACTCATTCTTTTGATATCTTCTTTTGAAATATTTGTCCTTTTTTAGATAATAGTTTTAAACTGTCAAATCTAGTGACAGGTTTCATGAAGTAAAATTTTGGAAGTAGGTTTTTGATACAGATGTTTGAGTTTGATTTAGAGATTTGAAATGGACAAATTCAGGGACTAAGGTAGGTGACTATATTGTAATGATATTTTCTTCCAAACTTGTAAATTGGTTTTGAAAGTCTTTCTGTAGGAGTCCCAAATGTTTTTAAACAATGAGGCTATTTATTTAGTAAACATGTATATAATATTTATTATATACCAAACACAGTTCTAAGTGCTTTACATATATTAATTCATTTATCCACACAATAAACTAATGAGGAAGGTATTATTATTATCCCCACTTTATAGATAAAGAAACTGAAGCACAAAAAATTTAAGAAACTAATGTGACAAACTAGGAAGTAGAGTTGGGATTCAGTTCCAAATCCATGTATTTGACCACTGATGATATGCTACACTATCATTGTAATGTTAATTTTTCCAACATAATCACTAAGAAAGGGGTTGCATTCTTATGCCTTTGAGCCAAATCCATCCTCCCTCAGTTTTTGTACAGACTGTAAGCTACATTTTTTTTGACCTTTGAAAAACAATAAAAGAGAATATATTGTGGCATGTGAAAATTGTATGAAATTGAAATGTTGGTGTCCCCAAATAAAATGTTATTGGAACACATCCATGTACATTGGTTTATGTACTGTCCACACTGCTTTTGCAATACAACAGCAGAATTGAGTAGTTGTGAAAGAGACTGAATGGCCCAGAAAGTCTAAAATATTTGCTATCTGACACTTTATAGAAAAAGTTTGCCGACCCTTGACTTACAAGAATAATAATTGTCTGGATGTCTGTGTTCTGACACATTTCTCAAAAGAAATTCCAAAGGAAACCAGTTTCAGTAGTTTATATTATAGTGAGTTATTTGCCTTTTCTTATGTTAAGTTAAATTCTTTCTCATGCATAGACTAACATATATCCGTTCATTCAACAAATGTTTAATTCATATATGCCAGACGTTGCTTATAGAAAATTTTAAAAGCACAGGAAAGTATAAAGAATAAAATTAAAACTTTAGTAGCATTACTTTACGGTCAGTTCTCATGCTCCCCAAAACATCCAAACAGTGCTTTGCACACTGTTAAGAAATCAATAAATCTTTATTAGTAATTAATTTTATTGTATTTTACACATAGAATGTTTCCCATTATGTGGTGAATGGCTCCATGTGCTTATAAAGAGATAAAAGGAAATCAAGTAGAGACAGCTTTATGATGAAAAAAATATAAAACACGAAATGTAACTAGAAACAGGCAATGGAGCACTGTGGTTGAAGGCAGGTCCAGAGCTGGGCTGTCTGCCTTCAAATGCTGCTGCGCTACTTACTTCCTACCCAAGTTACACACTGAAACACTCAGCGGGATGGATCACCCACTCTCCCTGGCTTTGGTTTCCTCATCTGTAGACTTAAGTGCTCGAAATTAAAGGATCTGAAAGGTGTCAAGGATTTTATGAATGTATAAGTTTACAATAAGGAACAGATATGATGGTTTCTGGTTTTTAACATTTCTATTAAGAGACATTGTTTGGTGTGGTGTAAGATACCAAGCAGATAAGAACAAGGTCAAATAAATATTTACCACCGGCTAAACATTAACCATTGCTTTGTAATATCAGATGAATTATTTTATCCTTCTTTTAAAAACAGAATGCTCACTCATGTGTGGGTAAGCATATTGGTCCTTTTAATTTTCAAAGTTAAATGATAAATATATAATAGTAGAGATGAATTTGATACCTAAACAAATTGTCCAGAACTATAGTTAAAGCTGAGTAATTTTTATTAAATTAAAATATCTGGAAATTCCTCCTTTATTCTTTAATTCAAAACATGATTCATTTAGAGATATGTAGAGATGGGTAATAGCTCCTTTTGAATAAATATTTTGCATCTAGAGTTTTAACTTTTATTATATCAATTGGACAGTTTTATAAAAATACATATTTTCATAAAGACATACATTTGAAGTATATATAGTTGTTTAAGAGACTATTAACAAGATACGGCATGAGAAAATATTCACAAATTTCATTTAAAATGAAGTTTATATCCTGTTAAACATTGATTTATATTTAAACTTTAGCTTCTTGGGGTAGCTGATTTAAGACAATTGTTTAGAAACACTTTTCATTTAAAGGGCAAGTCACTGTTAATCCATGTCGGCTGCTGAATAATGTGTATATATGTGCACTTATACACTACACATGTGTTGTGGACATCGGCTCATATTCACATACACACCTAGAAAGTCATTAGATGGACAAAGTAAAGGGGGATCCTTTTATCCAGTAAACTTCCTATGTGAATTTACTTTAAAAGTATAAACATGGGGCCAGCCCAGTGGTGCAGCGGTTTAGTCCGCGCTCGGCAGCCCGGGGTTCACGGGTTCGGATCCCGGGCGCCTGCCGATGCACTGCCTGTCAGCCATGCTGTGGTGGCGTCCCATATAAAGTGGAGGAAGATGGGCACGGATGTTAGCCCAGGGCCAGTCTTCCTCAGCAAAAAGAGGAGAATTGGCAAGATGTTAGCTCAGGGCTGGTCTTCCTCACCAAAAAAAAAAAAAAAAAAAGTATAAACATAATTTGTTAACTCAGTCATTATTATGTCATGAATACGTATATGATACATTGTCTTTGGGAAGTAGAATCATTAGGTGATTATAGTAACTGTGATTAAGGAAAAAATAAAATTAAACTTATGGCCAGGACATTTATAGTACTGATCACACACCTACCAGTAATACTAGTATTCTAAATCACCCAAGAAATCGACTCATTCTGTAGGGAGGATAAAAAATCCGAAATGTGCAGAAATCTAATTAAAAAAAAATCTATCTTAGCAAGACAAAGCCCCATAATAAATCCATTTTATTAGAAAATTGAACCCTCTTTTTTTTTTTAAAGATGCTATACAATTTTCATGTCCCAGATGGCATCACTCTGCCTTCTTACTTGTCCTTGTGAACACAGATCACTTTGCCCTGAAAGGTGGCTAGAGATGGCTTTGCTCTTTGAGGCTGCAACCTAGACAGGTTATAGAATATCAGCCAGGGTGCAGCTTGCCCTGCCCAGTTCTTGGAGGAGGAACTCCCAGGGAGAGGAAGCGGAGATGGGCATTCTGGTCAGGGGTTTCAGATCATCTAAAGGATTTTTTTCTCAACTACATATGTGGCATTTCTTCTGAGCCAGATGGAGAAAATATGTTTGAACTCATATATAACACCTATAAAAGGTTTCACAGCCTTTTACTGCTTGTTTACTTAAAACAGCAAAAGATTCTTTTTGTAAAGCCCCTTCCAGCTCTGATGTTCTGTCTTAAATAGTCAGTGGCACAGTGGTCGATTTACTCAGTGATGGTTGAGAGTGAAATATGCTAGTGGATTTGTCCACAGACGTGCTTCTCCACATTTCAGCCTCTTGGGATTCTGCCCTCCAGCTATCTTGAACTTTTTGTTTCTGTAATTGGCTATGCTCTTTCATTTCAGGCCTTCAAACATGTTGTTTACTCTGCCTAAAAACTCATCCCCTGCCTCTTTACTTGGCTAATTCCTATTGATTAAAATTTCCTTATTTGACATAGTTACTGGTACCTTATGTATGTCAACCTCCTTCCAGGCTTTACTTCAATAAAACTTTTTCTAGAAAGCCTTTCCTGGCCCTTCTAACTATAGATGCTCTTGCTCCATGCTCCCACAGCAACCTGTACTTTTTTGTGTGCGTGAGGAAGACTAGCCCTGAGATAACATCTGTTGCCAATCCTCTTTTTTTTTTTTGCTGAGGGAGACTGGCCCTGGGCTTACATCCGTGCCCATCTTTCTCTATGTTATATGGGATGCTGTTACAGCATGGCTGACAAGCAGTGCGTTGGCTCACGCCTGGGCTCCCAACCCACGAACCCCAGGCTGCCAAAGTGTGAACTTAACCACTAAGCCACTGGGCTGGCCCCAGCAACCTGTACTTTTATCCAAGCCCTTAACATACTTGACTGTCTGTCATTGCCAGTGCCATTGTCATATGGGCTTGACTGTGAGCTTAGGGACAGCAGGGAATAGGTCTATCATCCTCACCCTTGCTATTCCCAGGGCCCAACACAGTATTTGGCATCAAGCAGCTGTGAAAAGATTCATGTTGAGTGAATGTCAAAATAATTACCAGAGTTTTTAGTACAAGAATGCATACAAATAGAACTCCCTTGGAAGCAAAAAAAAAGAAAATTGGAAACGAACCTGTTTGGTTTGAAATTCATTTATGCACCAAGTTCGTTAGCCCATTTCATTTTTTTGAATGCCACTAATATTTAGCTCACTGATAAAGTTTAGATATGTAGAAAATAAGAAGTTTAAAATCAATGACTGTTCTCATTTCAAATGAAATAAGGCATCATCGGGAGGGTTGTATTCACAATCATCACACTGCTGCACAATCAGTTAAATATATATTATTTTCTAGAGCTTGATAATTACCATAAAGAAGTAATAATTCATATGTTCTAATATTGCAATCACATTTTTAAATTAGACTTTGACATCTGAAATGAAACTTAAAATAATCTATCCCACAACAAATAATTCTTTATTTGTTATCTCTATTGGGCAGCTTGAGCTGCCATAACAAAATATAGACTGGGTGGCTTAAACAACAGAAATTTATTTCTCACTGTGCTGGAGGCTAGAAGTCCAAGATTAAGGTCCAGCAGATTTGATTTCTGGTGAGGACCCTCTTCCTGGCTTGTAGATGGCCACTTTCTTGCTGCATCCTCATGTGGCCTTTCCTCTGAGTAATGAAGGGAGAGAGGGAGAGGGCTGTCTGTTTTCTCTTCTTACAGACACACTAATCCTATCGAATCAAGGCCCTTTTCTTACAACTTCACTTAACCTTAATTACTTCCTTACTCTAAATACAGTCACGTTGCGGGTGAGGGCTACCATATATGAATTTTGGAGGACCCAATTCAGTTCACAGCTTTATCATTCTAGAAAAACATTTTAAGCAACTCAACTTGAAGCCATGGAAAGCATTTTTTTTTTGTTTTTTTGGCTTGTATAACACAAAGTAGTATTGATTCATTAAAAGAAAAAATTTTTTTTCTTTTTTTCAGTTAAGCGCCGTTATGATGATGCAAGGGAGGTTATTTTTCTGGAGTTTGGAGTCATAGTTACTGACTTGGCATTATCTTTACAGGAATTGATATCATCTGGCCATATTTCATACAAGGCATTTCCTCTTGAACTTTTAATGTAACCTTATTTAGACTTTTTGACCTGGTCATGAACTCAGAAACTGTCCAGTCCAACTTCTTTATTTAAAGATGAAGAAATTTAGTCCCAAAGAGCCCGAGTTGCCCAAATTCCTTAGCAAGTTATTCAAAGTCTTTCACAATTTGCCTCAATTTACATTTTAACTGAATTATCCTTCATTCTCCTGTGCTGTATATTGTCACCATACCAGATTCCTAGGCAATAACCTTTCAAGATCCTGATTAAAACCTTTCTAGATGTTTCTGCCTGCTCTCCCCGAACAGAATTGATTATTCATTTCTGTATCTTCAGAATTTTTCCAAGTGCTTGTACTTCTCAAATTATATCATAGTAATTTATGTTAATTTACATACTTCATTAAATTATGAGCTTCTTGAAGTCAGCAACTGGGCTTTATTTATATTCACGAGTCCTAACTTATAGTATAGGACCTTAAAAAATGATTTCCAAAGTTCATTTCGGAAGGTCATGTGGCTTGTAAATGGTACATCAATAACAAATCTAGGTCTCCTGACTGCCTGATCAGTGCTCTTTTTACTCCTAGACCACTTTTCATTCTTAAGATGCCGATTTTAGAGTTCTAGAAGGCCTTCTGGGGCAAAGCACTTCATAACCGTAAGTCAGAAAAGTCCTTCTCTGAGTCAGAGATTACATCCTAATTCTGTCTGATGCCTAAATGTTTCAAAAACACTGTGCCGGAGAAAACTGTGAGAAAACTGTTATATTTCTTACTGGGCAAATTTACACCAAGCAATCAGCACCAAAAAGCAACTCTGACTTTTACTGTTATGACTCCGGCCTATGGAAGAACTATGCAAGGCCTGAGTGTAGTCACGTTGTGGGATGCCTTATAGAAAAATCACCGATGCCCCAAACAGATTAAAGGTCAATGAAGTTAAGCCCGGGGCAACTCTTCTCTGAACTCTGGCACATTTTTACTGGTTTTCTGCTGTTTTATTGCTTTTGGCCCTTCCCTATGGTTTAGCAAGGATTGTGAAATTCTGAATAAAGTTACAAGAAGACAGGTTGGTACTCCTTTCATGAGTCAAATCCCAATTCTTCTCATCTTCAGAGTTTTCTTTCTTGAGAATTACAATAGTTGAAGTATTTTTGCAACAGATGTGTTGAACTCTTATGAAAATCAAGATGGACCAAAAAACACCTATTTTTTTCAATGCTGTATGAATATCCAGAATTAATAAGATATTAGAAACTTTACCATTCCCTGAAAATGTAAAAAGGTTTTGAAGAAGTTAGAAGAGGGCCACTCGATAATAAATATAAATTCCACTTAGGGTACATACCTATATATATTCTCATAAATTAGGTATTATCTTGAAAGAGATAAGAACTTTCTGAAAATCCCTAGGTAAATCTTTAAAGGCTAATCTTGCTATAACATTCTGCTTTATAACATTCTCCTATCTACCTTAAGGTTTTCTGGAACTGATAGCTGTAAATCAGAAGATTCTAACTTACAAATTAATTGAAACTGATGATATCAGAACAAGTCTCTTTTCCACATGTGCAAAATACACATTAAAATACACTCATATATAGAAATACACATCCATAGAAGTCTTTGTTTATAAATAATAAAATAACCCAAGGAACCTCATTAAAACCCTAATCAGACTTTGATCTCAAAATATCAGTTTTGTTTTCCCCAGAGTAGTGAGACTGCCAAGGATTTGTGCTATTTCATAGAAGAATGTGGGATGGCCTTTGATTTGCATTTAGTCTAAAAAGTGCTTGATTTCTCTGGATATTTTTTCTTACATCCTTGCTTAGCAGCGTGGACTATTGTTAATCTGCCTCTTACGTTATCTTCTGGTCTACAGCAGATGAAAGAAATGTAATGAGGTTTTTTTTCTTTTTAAAAATAAACACTAAAATATTTTGCCATGTTATCTATTATAGTTTTTCTTTCTCAAATAACCCAGTCACAAACTACAGGGTTACAATATCCTCGAAAGGATAACATAAAATTCCTGCTAAAGAAGGAGGCCCCAAAAAATGCTAACAGAGAAGGGAAATGAAAAAGAGGCAATGAGGAGAAAGGATTTCCCTTTTATCTGAAACCAAGCACCTAAGACGGCCATTTCTTTCTTTTCTATTTTTGTATATACTCACCAACAAAGTTATTCAAATTAAGACTATGTTACATTGCAAGTTTGTGGAAGATATTCATTTGCAAAATTATTTGACAGGTAATGCCAATTTTATCATGCAAAAGCAAAACAGTTACAGTGATCTTTTAAAACAGTATTTGTTCCCTGTCCTCTCTGCTGTCTCACATAACCTGCCTCATACGCTGATCCGGAATTCCTGGCAGTTGAAATGGCTTATTTTGTATCCTTAACCCGTCAGTTTGGCTTTATTTGGTAATGTTACACTCAGGTAATGCTATACAAATCTGGGCAAATGAGTTTTTACTTCAAAGACCTGGGACTGATTATAAGTGAAAAGGGTCCCGTTCTGTTTGCGATGTGCACCTGCAACTCCGCTTGAGTTCAGACTCAACTGTTGGAAGAGGTGAAGTTTACTCTCAGCGGTTCAACAAAACACGACTCATTCCAAACGAAGCATCAGAGAGGAAATCTCCGCAAATCCAGTGATGCTGAAATTTGTCTGGAACAGCAATCCTAAAACTGGTTTTGTGACATCCAAGAGTGCCTTCAATTATCTAAGGAGTTTTGCAAAATTCTTTAAGGAAGTCTCAAAATATACTTAACTGTTTGTTACAAAAAAAAAGATATAAAATAAAATAAAAATATGAGCTATGCTGTGATTTCAGGAAATAAGACGGGCAGTGTCGTAAAGTTAAGCAATGAGACACTATTGTAACTTCTAAAGAGTTGGAAGTGTAAGTTCTAAAGCATTAGACTATGTACCAGAACATCCATGAAGTTAAACTGATGCTATTCAGGTGGTTATAGAATGAATAGGCAGAAATGCCCAAGAAATTGGAGATGTGTTTACACAGGATGGAGTTCAACAGGAATGGAACAATTGCTAATTGAAAGACTTATGATGAGCTAGTGCATCAACATTTTAAAAGTGGGTATGCCAGATCTCTATTAAGATATCTAGAAAGCTTTCTTCCAGAACTGGGGAGAATTGTTTCTTTGCCCATCCCCAGAGGAGACAGACAAATTGGGTTCAAACAAACTGGGCTGCTTTTAGCAATTTATTTCATGTCTCTGAGTCCTAGTTGCCTCTTCTGTAAGATGAGGATAATAATACCCACCTTGTTGGATTATTTTGAAAATTAAATGCACGTAAAACACTCAGCACAGGGCCTTGCCCAGAGTGAATACTCAGTGCGTGTTGGTCTTCTGAAGACAGTGGGGTGCAACCCTGTTTGTAGATCAGAATCACCTGGGAGAATTTAAAACACATTAGTGCCAGGTCCCCACCACAAACCAATTAAAATCAGAACCTGGAGTTAGGGGCCATCCAGAGTCCTTATAAAAGCTCCCCAGGCGATTCTAATTGCAGCCAGGGTTACAAACCACCGATCTAAGCTATCCAATTAGTCTACCAGTGGTTCTTAACCTTGGCTGCACATTGAAATCACCTGGGAACTTAAAAATACTGATGCCTGGGTTTCTGTTTCTGATTTAATTGGTACCTGGCTCAACCTGGGAATTGGGAGCGTTAAAAGTTCCCCAGTTAATTCTTTTTTTTTAAGTCTCACTTTATTGAGGTATGATTGACATACAGAAAGCTGTAGATATTTGATGTAGACAACTTGAGGAGTTTGGAGATAAGTATACACCCATAAGATCATCACCACAATCAAGACCATAAACATCCATCACCTCCAAAAGTTTCCTCTGCCCCCTTTATTTATTTTATTTATTTTTTTCCTCGTTAATTCTAATGTGTCCCAGGTTGAGGACTACAGAGAATCAGGAGGATAACACTTATTCTGAGTGTTCTGGTGGCATAGTGTGATTCCTTTTGTTTTACAAATAGTGCAATTTTTCTGATTATACAAGTAATATATGTCTGAAAAATTAATAAATGCATAAAACCATGAAGAAAATAATACAAAAAATTTATAATCTCACTGCTCAGATATAAACATCATCACCAGTTTGATTTCTTTCCTTGTCTGTATGCTGTTTTACATGGTTCGGCTCATGCTGAATATACAATATTATATTCCTTTTCTTTTTTATTTTCCATTACAACACAAGCATTTTCAAGGTCATTTAATACACATTTCAGATACCAATTTAAAGATGTCGTATATGTATAAAAATTCTCCCTTATGTATTATTATTTTGCGTATTTCAAAGCAAGTTCCACAGTATCCAGGAATTTTTGGCAAACTTCCCCCACAAAAGTCAAAGATCCCCCATGGTGGGGTGGGAAGGAGTAGACTCACGCTTCTTGTCCAAGGTAGAGTTCAAAGGTCTGACAATGGGTATTGCTTCCCAAGTTCTCCTCATCAATCACGTTGCTCAGTAATCTTCTATGAGGAAGTCATGGCATTAGATGCCGGGCACTGGACCAGGTAATGATTTGAATGCTAGGCCAAGCTAAGATAGATCTCGAACAATCAAGGCAGAAAGAAGAGGGAAAAACAGAGAATGTCCTAAAACCAAAGAAATGAGTCCCAACTCAGAGCCAAAGAGCCACTGGACACAATAGATGCCAACCACTAAACTTTGAGAAATCAGCAGAACTTTCCAGTGTCCCGCCCCAAAGGTAAAAGGTATTGAGCACTGGCTTAAGTTGCATCTGCTTGCAGGGCAGAGATGAATTAGCACATACTTAGTCTCTGGAGTTAGTCTAGAAGCTGAAGACAAAATTTGAGCGACGAAGCTTACCTGACTTGCTAGAAGTTAACCAGGACAACTGGAGAAAAAAACTCGTGTTTTGGGGCAATGTGAAGACTGGCTTGGAAAAATTTCCTTGACATCCTCCAATGTGGAGGCAACAAAATGTGAAATTAGAACGTTTGTCTTGGTGCAGCCAGATTTCTGGGCACTCTGTAAAGTGGGGGGCTGAGCGCCTGATAATGTAATAATTTCAAGGATAAGCCTGAAATTAGAGATAAACTCTGACGTAGGTTAACCTTTCCTGGATGCATTAGCTCACATCCCTTCCACTTCTGAACACGGACATCTGTTTCTCATAATGCGTGGTTAATTATCTGCTCTCTAGTCTTGTTGCCTAATTTTTAAATGGATGTTACTCTTGTTACTAAAACAAAACTAGAAACAAGGGGAGGTGTGGAAGAGGGAAAGGGAACTTATACTATGTTTAGAGTAACACTCAAATTTACCATAGATTGCGGGCCCTGTGTCTTCTAGCTGTTTACCCTGCATCAGCCACTCTGGCCCCTTCCTGTTTCTTAAGCATTCCACACTCTTTCCTGTCTCAGGGCCTTTGCCCTGGATATTTCCTGTCTAGAATTTTCATCTCCTGGCTCTTTTCATCTACATGGCTGGCTTATTCTCATCATTTAAGTGTTCCAGCATCCTCGTGAGGCCTGTTTAGACTATTTTATCAAAACATTTACTCCCTCATCTCTCTATTTTCTCAGTTGTACCCTTATCATGATGCAGTCATTCATTTATTCTGTAATTATGCATATTTGCCTACTCTGTGCATGGTATGGGCATACAAGAGTTGGTCTCTACAATCATGGAGCCTACACTTTAGTGGGGATGTAAACATTAATCATACACAAAATTTACACAAAAAATGGCAAAATTCTAATTCTGTTAACATGTACAAATAAGATCCCATGGAACTGAGCTGTAAGTATTTTACTTGGGATTTCTTTGTAGTTTGTTACCTATCTCCCACCTGAATATTTGCTCCTCGAGGGCAAAGTCTTTGCTTTCTGTCTGGTTTTGCACTGTGCCCCCAGAGCATGCACATTGTAAAGACTTGATAGATGTCATGGAGTAAATGAATGCGAAGCATTTACATTTACTTTTCCTTTAAACTTCATGGTAACCACGAGAACTATGTACAATGATCCCTATTTCATGGATTAGCAGCATGAAAGCTCAGATGAGAAATTAGTCCAAGGTCATAAAGCTGGTGACAGAAACAGAAACTGAACCTAATTCTTATCCAAAGTCATGCTCTTTCTATTACACAAAGGGCATGGGAGAGGCAAAGAAGAAATTTTGTAAATTGCTTTACTATGATTTAGAAACTAAGTTCATTGGTTAAATTATTTTCATGTGTTCTCCCCATAAAATCAAAAGTAAAAATCAAAGAACCCACTACCACACACAAGAATCCCTACAACTTCATTTTTCAATAGCATTGTGGGACCAACAAAATCTAACCTCGCCAAGCACGCTCAAATATTTCTCAGTGTTTGGTGATTGCAAAATTGGATTTCATTTGGATCTCTTTATATTTGGCACCAAAATGATAACTTGAAGAATCAAGAACAAAGTGTACGCTTGTGTGGCATTTGCTTTACTTGGCTAAAAGAAACCAGGTACAAAGGTACATACTCTCTTAACCCTTTCTGTACTCTAAGAAGTTCTCTGAAGTTTGAAAGGAATTCCTACAGTGGTTTCTTTGTTACTTATGACTTGAGAGTTAGCAGGGAGAGGAGTGTGTGTATGTGCACGCGATGTGTGTGTATGTGTATAATATGTGTGCGCATGTATGTGCAACGTGTGTGTAATGTGCACATGTGTGTATAACATGTGTATGCACATATGTAATATATGTGTGTGCATATGCAAGCACAGGTATGTATTTTGCTCACATTTATGCTTTTATCTCCTTCTCTTTTCCCAAGATCTCTCCTTCCGGATCTTGGACAGTACAGGTCTAGACTCCAACTTTAGAGCAAAGGCAGGAGCATGAGGGAAACCAGAGAACAACTAATAAGATGGTTTCTGGTTCAGATTCTCAGAAGACATACTGACCTCTGCATGGGGCATCAGCCCACCAACTTTCTCTTCACATTTGCTACCCCCTCGCTGTCAATCATTGTTTTTAAGTTTCCAACTGTCTGGGTAATGCCACTCCCAGCTTGCCTTTTGTTTGGTGGCCCAAGTATTGGCACATAAATCTCTACCAGAGATTTATTACATGGATTCCCTTTTTGGAGTAGGGGTAGGTGATTTTTAAATTTGTTGCATACTAGAGACTTCTTTCCAAACCTTTCAAAGATCAATCAAAACCAAACACCATTCCCCCAATTAAATAAAAACATGTATATTTTAAGGGAAATTGTCTCATATCTTTAATTCATTTACCTGTAAACCATCAATACAATAAGAACTAATTGTTGTCTAAGAAAATCTTTTGAGTTTGTTAAAAGGGAATTGTAAAGTTTTCCCCTCATATTGAATAAACCTCATATTTTGCCAAGGATTAAACTCCCAGTAGTTTGAGATTGCATGGTAAATCTGTGGCCAAAGACTTTCAACACTTTCTTCAATTGGGAAAAATGTCTTCCTGTTCTGATACTTAATTTACATTTAATCCAATCTGTATTCCATTAGTATAATCCTTAGCAATTCAATTCCATTTTTAATTTTTCTTTCACAACCTCTATCCTATTACTAGCCTTCATGTAGGTCAAGAGAATATCCTGCACGGACACCTTCGTTACATAAATTGATAGAAAGCTACTTTGAGTTAAACTGATTACCTCTGTCCTTTGGAATGGAAGCACTGTAGGCTATGGAATGCAATCAGTTGCACCCACGTGGCTTGCGAATATCTAAGGTGATGTATGAGGAGCTGATCCACCCCTCTATGGGGTGTTAGGCTCCCTTGTAGGAGGAGTGACTGGCCTCAGTCCACCTCAAGATGCTATGGTATTCCCAGGATCCTCTGGAAGGTCAGATGATTCTGTGCCTTCGTCTTGCTCTAAGTGTGGTCAACTTTCAAACATAAGACCCCTTTTGAACACATTGGAGGGACAAATGCCAGATGCAGAAGGTGCCACAGATTTCTCTTTTGAGAATCTTGGAGGCTGCTTTCCTCAATTAACCACTTACAACACCTTCATTGTATACCACCGAGCAGGCAGTTGCGAGACGGTGTTGCTTCTGGGTTTCCAGACGTGTGTCATTTCCACCGCATATTTGGTAGCACATAACTGCCTGAAGTGGGGAGACTGGAATGTGAGGCATGTCTCACCGAGGAGTAGGTTTTTTATTTAAGAAAAATATCACTCAACTGCTAATGGAAACGTCAACCTCCCAGCCCCATTCTTAAACATAAATAAATACAAGGAGTTCCCCGTGTGAGAGGTACATTAGGGACACAAGATATTCATTTCCATGAAGTCACTCACAGCAGGCCTGTCTGGAAAAATGCTTTCATCTTATGCAAGGGGAGGGGAAAATGTACCAGCAAGTAGGTTTAAAGACCAAGACTTTGAAGTAGAGAGTGAAGTGGGAAAAGTGATCCTTCAGTCAGGTGAATTTGGGCCAAACCAGATTAATTTCTACTTTCTACACTTCATCTCAGTGTGTGCTCCACAGAGACCATAGAATTAGGATTTGTAGAGGAGAAGCCTCTATATCTAGTCCAATGCTGTTCAAACTGGGTTTCCCGCAATCCTGGTGTTCTCACAGGGACCCCAGGGCGAAGAGGGCAGTTGAAGCAATAAGGGTATCATACTACTTCAGCCAGGACAGCTCTGCTTTAATCTGCTTCATGGATTGTGGTCTACTTTAATTCATTTAACACACATTATTGAGCATCAACTACGATGTGCCTGGCACTGTTCCAAGTGTGGTGATGGTAGTGATCACGTGACGTGGCCTTGGCCTGATGGAACCTGGGGTCTATGTGAGGTTCTTTGTGGGCTGGAGGGAGGTATGTGAGTGGGGAGGTTCTACCATTAACACCATGAATGGTGTTCCAACACGCTCATTTTGAGGATGAATAAACTGAGACTCAGAGAGATAAAGTCCCACAACTAATTGACTGAAGACTTGGGGACAGAATCCAGAGGCCTTGACTTCTACTTCAGTGCTCTTCCTCCCAAGCTGAGACAGGAAGAGAAGGGATAAAAAAATTTAGGACTCTGCTCAGCTGGAGAGGATGTGAATGTCGGTCCGTGAACTTCCCCTGACTAAGTCTTATCTCTGTTTCTATCCTTTTGAGTGCTCTCTCTCAAGATGCAATCAAGGCTGCATGCCCATCCTTGGACATGGGGAGGATCGCATGCATGGGCCTTGCTCCTTCCAGACCAACGTCTCCATTTCCCCTCCTATGGGAGGTCATCTGGCTGCAGTTTGTTCCAGGAGCTTTCCCATCAGTCACTCTCTGTTCACGCGGCCCCTGCGACACAGTCCAGTCTCTGTGGAATTGCTAGGCTCTCTTGCATTCTTTGCTGCATTGCATCACTTCCTTCCTTCCTTTCTGTGTACAGGGAACACTTTCTCTCAAACCCCCACTCCTGCCCGCTCACTCTCCCAACCATGAACTTTGCCTCTTTTCCCTTTCCTCTCTATGTCCCCCTTGAGGCTATTTTACTGTATTTTATAATGCTGAAAACTAGAAGAAAGGCAGAATGAAATTCAGTTTATTCTCCTTTTGATTCTGCACTTCTGCCTTGTTCCTCTTTAAGATCCCTCACTTTTTTCTTTCCATTTTTTTTTTTTTTGCTGAAGAAGACTCACCCTGAGCTAACATCTGTTGCCGATCTTCCTTTTTTAGCTTGAGGAAGATTCGTCCTGAGCTAACATCTGTGCCAGTTTTCCTCTATTTTGTATGTGGGTTGCTACCAAGCATGGCTGCTGAGGAGTGGTGTAGGTCTGTGCCCAGGATCTGAACCTGGGTCACCAAAATGGAGCATGCCGAACTTAACCACTAGCTCACGGGGCTGGCCCCTAAAATCCCTCACTCTTTTAAAATCTGGGGTTTCAACTTTAGTCCTGATTCCTCATCCTGCCTGCTGTGCATCCCTCCCCGCTTCACACCATCTGCCATCCTGTCTCCCATTAGGCTTTGCAAGGTTAGATCTGATCAGGCTTACCTGAAGAAGAGTGACCTGCAAGATTTGTGACTCAGGATATGGAATGTTCCTCACTCAGTCAGTCCAGACCTTGACCTGCTAGGAAATCGGTCCCAGAGAATTGCTGGTTGTGATCTTATGCTGTCATCGGATCCTGTCATACATGCAGCATCCTGTTCCTGGGAGCTGCCTACTTGTTAGCTCAAATATCTCAATCCTCACTAGGGGGCCTGATGGAAGGAAAGCAAAAAGCAGCCTCCACTTACCAAAAATCTCATGAATTCTTTCTTTGGACAACATTGTTTCTTTATTACAGCAAAAAACACAAAACAAACCAAAATGGTGCTTGTTTGTTTCTGGGAAGGTTTGTTCTCTTTACACAGTCTAGCACACTGAATCTTTCCTGTATCCTTTGAAATCCTAAAATCAGGTTCTCTGTAATCTTTAGTTAACACTGTTGTAGTAGAAGCGAAACACTCTTGGTTTATTCATCTCTTTTGTGTGTTTTCCTTCATCTGAACTGGGCTACCTGAGGATGAATTCAGCAGACATGACCTATCTGCCAGCACCCATGTAAAGAAGACAGGATAGGAGAGAGTTTCGAGAGTCTTTGAGTTAAATTTGCAAATGAGGATGATATGATATTATTAGGACGTGAGCCCTGGGAACGTTTTCAACTTAGAGCGCGATTATACAGAAATAAGCATACACTCTCTTCCAGCCCCAGTTACGATTAATCATGGTGTGGGCTTCAGGAGTGTTTATGGCTTTAGAGCTGTTTTCTGTGTGTAAAGCTGATTAGTCTAGTCAAGGACCAAGTCTTTGACCTTGGCTTCAAGTGATCACTGTGTTCCAAACAGCTGCATTTGTTCCAGTAAAATATAACCCAGAGTGGAAAAGAAAATTAGGGCTGTTTTGCACGAAGAAATGATAGGGAATTTTCAAACAGATAAGGTTTTGATCCCCACTTTAGAACTGAGAGATTAAGGCCCCACTGTGATAAAGGACCCTTAAACACTTCTGTCTCCTTGGGCAGTATATTTTCCATTACACCAAGTTCAAGTTCACGTGGCGTCCCTTTCTTTCTTCCCTTCCTCACCTCCTGTCTTTCTTTCCACAGAGCCCTGGCACCTTCTCCTTCACGGGATGGGCATCTCTAGATGATTCAAGTGTTGTCTTTGCACTTCACACCGCAGCACGACAATAAGGTCAAGTTCTTATTTGCTGCAGGGAAATCCTGAAGGATCTGAGGTCGATAGAGTGGGATATTACCCATCTGAAAATGTAAGGCCATTTTTCACTACGTGGAAAAAGAATTCTTACAAAACATCAGTGTTCTATCAAAGGACACATTCCACTGAAGCCTTACTTATTTGTGACCTGAAGGGGCACATGTCAGTCCTGGGAGGCGAAGCTAGGCGGTCTGGTGAGAACACACATACTCTGAGCTTTTAGGCTAAACAACTCTCACAGATTATGGTAAGGTGAGGGTTGGATGGTAATGGTTCACAGTTTCTAGAATTTTTTCTGAGTAAAAATAACTAGTACGGATGTTAGCAATGCTCTTCCTGCTCAACCCTTCTCTGACGATGCTCGAGAATAGAGCACGCAGGGCAGTGCTGTGTATGGCTGCCTTATTGACGTTCACGTGTGTGTCCTCTGGTCCCCAGGCTCCTGGAGAACAGGTGCTGGGTCTTCAACTTCTCTCCATCTCCCCGTGTGCAGTCCATAGAGTAGATTTCTTGAGTTTGGTTGAACTTCGAACAGGTTCATTCTTTCTATTCAATCTATCGATATACCTCCTTTCATGGTTAATAAGCTCAGTGTTACTGACTCTGGGGGAAAAAACGATGGCAATTGTTCTCACCAAAATCATCAAAGACCTGCTTTTTCTGTTGTTGTTCAATCAAATTGGCAATTTTTGCTCCTTATCTTATTTCCCTGGCTTTTCTTCAGCATTGGAAAGTATGAACCATGCCCTTCTTCTCAAAACTATATTCTTCTGTATCCTGTGACAGCGTTCTCTCATAATATTTTGGACACTCCAATTCAGTTTCTTCTGAGGTCTCTCTCATTATTCCAGTAGCTCAGGAAGAAATTCTGAAGTCATTTTTGACTTCTTTCTTTCTCTTGCAGATGACATTCAATCCATCAGAATTTCTGTTTTCTCTCCCTTAAAAATGTATCTAGAATATGACCGTTTTTACCACGACTAGTACCTGGGGCCAGCCACCAGCCTCTCTCACCTGGACTTTTACACTGGCCCCCTAACTGGTCTCCCTGACTCCCCTGCAACAGGCAATCCTCAATGTGGCAGTCAGAGGGGTCCATTTAAAGCCTAAGTCAGATCTCTACTTAGAACCCTCCCAGGATTCTCATCTCACTTGGAATAAAAGTGAAAGACCACACTCTGGCCCCCGCAGCTTCCGGTGCCCCTGGTCCCCTCCTGGGCTCAGTCAGCTCTAGCTCACTGACCCTTGGTGCGTTTCCCGGCACACCTGGTGTGGTCCTGCCTCGAGCCTTCTGCATTTCTCTTCCTCACTGGAAATGCTCTTCTTTGGGGATCTATATGGTTTGCTTTCTCCCTTCTTTCCAGTCTTTACTCAAAAATGAATGTCACCTTCTTAGTGAGGCCCACCTTGATCACTGTCTGAAAGCCCACACCTCACCCCTTCTTCCTATCTCTGTTTCTCCTTAGAACACACCATTATTAACATACTTTATTTTTTTATTCTTTTTTCCTCCCAATATCCTCTCAACTCTAAAAGGGCGGGGACTTATAGTCATTATTATTATTTTCACTGTTGTTCACTCATGTAGTGTTTGCCATGGAGTAGGTGCTCAATAAGCATTTGTTGAGTGACTAATTGACCAAATGTTGGTGTTTCCCATGGTTTCCTCTCACTCTTTTCTCATGCCACCTGGGTGATTATCTCATGTTCAAAAGCAGCTATCTGCAGGTAACACTCAATGGCATATTTCTCCTTGGAGCTCTGGACATGTATATTTAAACTGCTTCTCAGGCATTGCCCTTGACTCTTTCTCCTACAAATGGCTTAAGCATGTTGATGTGCGTGACTGAAAAGTCCAGTTGTAGGGCTGGCTTCAGGTGTGGCTGAAATCAGGGCTTAAACAGTGTTACCAAAACCTGCTTCTTCCTGCTCCCTCACTCAGCTCTGCTTCTCTAGATTGGCTACGTTCTTAGTTACTCTTTCCGGGATGGCAAGATGGCTACAGCAGCCCTAGCCTCATATTCTTGTGACTCTAAGTCCAATACAGAAGATAGAGCCTCTTTCCCAGTAGGTCTCATAAAATTCCTGTTAATCAAACCCTCATTGGACTAGCTTAGGACAGGGGGATCCCAGCCTCCCTCACTCAGTCATTGGCCACACAGACACACACATTCACACACACTACGTAACTTTGGCCAGGGGAATCGTGGTACGTGTAGTGGCTATGATCTGGGGCACCTGCTGTACTCTTGGGGGCAGCCTTGCCTTACCATATGAACTAGGTGTTGTAAGGGATCCTCAAATGAAAATTGGGGGTGGTTTTCAGAAAAAGGGAAGATGGATGCCAAGGATATTCCTTGTCTTGGTATCCTCATCTTTCTAGTTGTTCAGTCATTAAGGGGTCTGGTTACCTGCCTCCTCTTTACTTCATAATCCAACATGTTACTTTACTATGTAGGTTCTAATTCCTTAATATATCTTGGATCCACCCATGTGTCCTGTTCCACATTCCTACTCCCTCAGTTCTGGCTTCATTGTTTTGTTTTGTGCCTGGATCGCTATAAAAGCCTTCAAAAGAGTGTCCCCCGTAGATTTATTCCAATGTGTTCTCTCCCCGTTTAGAAGAGATTTTTCCAAAACGCACACACGGTCTCCCTGCCCACCCCATGTCCTTTGATGGAGCCCCGTCACATTCTTTGTCGTGGTGTAGGAGACACCAGGGATCTGACTCTAAGCAGCCTCTGCAGCCTCTGCTCTGGGCTCAAAGTCCCTGCACCCGTGCCAGACCCAACCATCTGCTAGTCCCCTAGTGGGTTTCCTCACCTCCCTGCCCTAGCTCTCACTGACCGTTTTGCCGGGAAAGTTCTTCCCTTGGTTCTCTACACCTTCACGTGGGTAGATCCATCTGTCCTTAAATATTAAAGAAATATTTGAGGGCACCCATGGTATGCCGCATTTCCCTGATTCCCTCAAAACTAGTTCAGGTGTCCCACCCCAGCCTTCCATGAGTGCAAATTGGTTGTTTCTTAGTATGTCTCCCTGTTTAACTGTGAGCTCTTTGAAGAAATCTATCATATCTCTAGTATTTAGCACAGTGCTTGGCATGTAGTAGACACTCAATAAATGATTACTGAAAAAGTAAATACAAATGTAAATAACCAGAAGGTAATATCTGGTATTTAAAAGCATCTTCACTACTGAGCAAGTACATCATAAAAGGATCAGATAAAAGCTGTGGGGCTCTAATGATTCACTCTCAAGAGCCAAATCCTCTTGAAAATATATTCACCAGGGAGTGATGGAGGCAGATAATGAATGCATTAAAATAGATCCAGAGGGCATTCATTTGACCTGCGATTTGAGATTTTGCTTATTGGGAAATAGTTATATACCTCCTTACCATTTACATTTACTTGTCCCCTTTATTTTTGGTGAGGAAGATTGGCCCTGAGCTAAATCTACTGCTTAATCTTCCTCTTTTTGCTTGAGGGAGATTGTCACTGAGCTAACATCTGTGCCTATCTTCCTTTACTTTATATGGGATGCCGCCACAGCATGGCTTGATGAGTGGTGTGTAGGTCCATGCCTGGGATCTGAACCTGTGAACCCGGGGCCACTAAAGTGAAGTCCCAGAACTTAACCACTATGCCACTGGGCCGGCCCCTCTCACTTCTTTTTAAAATGCGTGCGCGTGTGGTTTTGATAATAGGAAATAGGATACCAAATGTCTGAAAAAAATGGGGCAGAGGGAATTGACCTTTATCAGGGATCATTTTAAAAGCTCCAGAACATTCCAAGTCAAAGGTTCAAAATCATGCTTTCCTTAATAATTGCTAATCAAGATTAAACATTTGCAGAGAGAACTGCCATCAATATAAATCATGGTTTCTGTGGGCACCCTGTTTACAGCCATTTTGTACACAAAGCACAGCATTGTTCTGGGATTGGTAGCGAGTTCACTAACTTTCTGAGAAAATGTCCAAAAGAATTCTTCTACAGTGACGTGGAAAGAACATCATTTCTTCAGAGGCGCCAACACAGTGCAGGAATCCCTCCTTTAAGTGTCTGTATTCATCGCTGATGAAATCAAATGCTTACTTGCTTGAATTACTACAGTTATAAGACACAGTTCATGAACTTTCTGTCATATTTTGACCAAATGCTAAAGTATTTCCTCATCTTCTCAAGTACAAAGGAACATGCCATGGGTAGAAACAGGAAAGTGAAAAGAGGTACATAAGACACTTCATTTTAAAAGAAATAGTCATATTAACTCATCTTAACATTCTGTTTAGCACAAGATTTTTGCTCATATAGAAAGAGGCCTATGCATTAAGCAATTAAGAAGCCAGAAAAACAAATTTGCCAGGAACATATGTATTTCTAATTTATTACATATGTTCTTTGGAATATTCCCAGTGAGGCAAGACACTTGGGACGAGCCGGCATCTGCCAGGGGTTGGCTAAGAGAATAGCAACCAAGAAGCGTAGCTACAGAAAGCAGCAAAGATGACTACAGCCGAAACCCAAATGACAATTATTAAGATGGATGCAAAGAGGGGTCACTCAATTATTAATCTTTTACATAATCCTTGTCTCCTCAGATAATGGCCACATTCACTAGTGTCATTTTGAATACAAAAGTGTGCTGTGGGGTTTCCCCGATGATAAAAAGACGCCTTCATCTTTCACTTTTCTCTGTGGTTGAATATTCCAATCTTTCTGGGAACTGGACCCTGTAAATCGCTCCTTATCTCATGCTAAGACATGTCGGACAAGGATGCCCTTTTTGGGCTGTTGATCTTCTTAGTTAACCCAATTTTCTTGGTTCTTTTCTCAATTACAGATGTGTCTCTCTTTAATACATTCGAGAACAGAAAATATCAGAATTTGATGCAGCTCAAAGAACAATTTGCCATAGGATTTAAGCAAAACGCAAATATACTATTTAAAATATTAATTGTTCACCAAAAATAATTTTATGACTCCTTTTAAAGGGCACATCTATTGTATAAATTGAAGTATTATAATGGCTATCATTGGTGGAGGGCTTACTATGCATCGAGCACTCTGCTAAGAGATATACTTTGGTAAATCACTGAATCTTCCTGAATCTCCTTTAAAAGGGGCTACTTAAATTATTTAATTAAAATGAAAATATTTTAAAACTAGCTCATTAAAAATACTAAAAAAAGAGAAAAGATAACACATATGTGTGCATTTATATATAAAGTGTGCCCAGCTTTATAAAATGTTAAGAATAAATCTGTATTGCTCTGTTTCATGGAAATCTTACCATCATTTCCAGGTTTGGATTGCTTTATTAAAATTTAACTAAGTTTAATCAATTTCCAAAAGAATTCAATAAAACAGAAAAAGTGTTAATGAAGGACAAAGTTTACGTACCTAGAACATGCTATTTTCTGCTTAAGAAAGATGTGTGGAAATGCTATGAATGAAAGTACTATATCGTCTTCTAATTTGTGATTTTTTAATATTTAAAATTTTGCCTCTTGAAATAGGTGTCTAGGGAATAGAAATGCTAGGTCAATGGTTGTGTAGTTTGTTATGGATTTAGATCCTCACAATGAGTACTCCAAACCTAAGTTTTGACTCAGCCCAGGAGGCCAAAGGGCAGGCCGACTCAATCCTAAATTTTTTAAATCTACGATCTCAATCGGAAATGTCAATGGCTATTACTTTTGCTACGTGACAAGAAATTAAAAAATCATTTGTACTTCAAAGCTTGGCTAACATTCTAATTCAAAGAAGAGCATAAAGTACATGTAACTATGGAGTAATGTATTAAACGTGTTTAAAAACACATAAATATATATAAATATATAGTATAAAAATATACAATATAATATATAAATAAATAAAATATATTTGTATAAACATAGTCTATAAAATATGTCGGCTCCAAAATAATAGGAGATATTGATATCTAGGATACTTGTTAGAGGACTTATAGATTTTCTAATTTTCTCCTAATCCTTTCACCAGCACAAAACCTGAAAAAGTTTAAATTGAACTTTTATTACCACTCCAAGAAAAAGCATCAAAAATAAGGCCTTTCCCATGTAGTCTTAGTTGTGTCTTCTAGGTGAAGGGAACGGTTTGACTATGAGGAACTGATCACGTGCATTCTTAAGTTGAATGTCTGTGCAGTGGCTCATATTTTATCTTACAGAGAATATACAGAGCGTTTTCACATAATCCGGTAAACACCCCTCAGCAATGCACGTGATCATTTATCTGATTCCTCAACGACAGGAAAACCAGTGGAGTTGGGTGAGCGAAATAAGGCAAAGCCGGGGAGGATCTGCTAAGGACATGCCCTCTTCCCCCTGCTCTTCGGTGAGCAAGCCCCCGTGTGACTTGGCCCTGCCAGGGAACAGGACTGATTTCCGGAGCACGCCCTGCGCTGAAGCATACAATTAGAATAGAAAATGTGATTTTCTGATAAAAGAGAGTTAGAAACGTTGAGAAATAAGGAAGGAAGGTGTGTGGGGAGAGAGGGAGGAGCGCTTTGTTTTATGGATTCAGAACTAGCACAGGAGAGTAGAAATTTAGAGTTGTCAGTACGCTTTTCATCTTTTTTGGGGATTCTGCCCCATGATATCATTCCAAAGTTCCGGCCGAGTAACTGCCTGCTTTCACCCACAAACGTCTTCCGCGGAAGCAAGACAAGACTGCTCTTTGTAGCCAATACTTAATCCCACCTCTTGTTGAGTGACTCAAGTCAGTGCATCTCACCGTGTCAAGATTCTTCACCTGTTAAATATCGATTACTGTGCTGATTTCATGGCTATTTGGTGTGGATTATATGTGTCAGCTGATTGTAAATATGATGGGGGAATAAAAGGAAAATTTGATAGAAACCATCACTGACAAAAAGCGGTAGCTAATAAGTCCTTTAGATGTTTTGCACTGTTGCACTGTGATTCTCTAGTTTTTGGTTTTGGTAGATTAAAATGTTTTAGGTGGGTTAGTTAAGGACAGTGTGGTACAGTGGAGATTTCTAGGACTTGGCTAAAGGAATCCACTAAATTGTGTGCTTTTAAGTCCAGGAATGGCATCTTCTGTTAGAATTTTCAGCATCTACCATAGAGATTGGCACATGGTAACAGCTCGAATTTTTGTTCAATGAATCAATGAAAAGGAAAAAAGCTGGAGTGTGGAAGTAGGAAGTAAGCACACCTGTGTATACCAAAGCTAGCCCTTTAAATCACATATCCTGTATTTGTAAGAGGTTACAAATACAAACAATACTACGACAAGAAGACAGGTATCAGCCACAAGAATCCTCTTTGTTGTAAGGAGGGTATTTATCAAGGATTTTTATAAAAAATTCTTTCGAGGTGAACCACTTTGAAAATTAAAAGTTTGTAGAAATGAAAATAGCAAATATGTCAAAAGTGATGAATTATACTTAGTCAGAGGTTCTTCAGAAATAAAGAGCCAAATATTCTCTAGAGATGCTTTGCCTTATCTGTACTTCCATATGCATTTACCATGCAATATACATTTTGATAGCATTACACATCCTGAAACATCCTCTGAATATAACTCCTTAAAGTTCCTGAAAAATCATTAAAACTCTCTAGTTTTGGAACGCTGGAGGTACAAATTTTAAATAGATGACTCCTAATGATGAAAGGGGGGTGTATATAAATCTAAATTGCCTCATATTGTGGATCAATTTTGCGTGTGACGTGATATACAATTTGACCAGAAGATGGCAGCATTCTGAAAGAAAAAAAGAGAAACAAAACAAAGGAAACACGGAAACAAAAAGCAAGATGGTGCAATTACCATGCTTTTTATTCTTCAAAGTTTTGCTGACACTATGTTAATTAGGGCTAATCTCCTTTTTGGATAGGATCCTTTTCAAGGTGTAAGATGTCCTCATTCCAAGACAAATTACTTAGTAATTGTAAGAGCCTACCTGTATTATTTTCTCATCAAAGAAGAAAGTCCTTTGAAAGATCCAACAATTATTTAAAGGTTATAGAATTTTAAGTCAGTGCCGTATTCATTTTCTTTTGGAGTGAAAAATATATCTGAAAATAATATATATGATAATCAAACTTAAGATCTAGAAAGAGATTAAATGTATTAGATTGTTCTCCAAAATATCTGTTTAGGGTTGGAGGAAGGTTCTTGTGCACTGTAAAATGCATGATATAGAAGCACAATTTAAAAAATGTGAAAAGATTCTTTCATGGGGAAAAATGTATATATATACATATATATATATGATTTTATTTCTTTACAAACCTTAAAAACCTCTGTGCTCTTATCTTAAACCTATTTTGAACACAGACATCTGGTTACATGTATGTCTTTGTTTATAACAACATTGAAAGTCCTTCATCAGCCTGAAAGAGTACCAGAACTTGCCTTTTGTGCCTGTCTTACTAACAACTTTAACTGAATTGAAATGAAAAGATGCATAGGGAAGCATATAGCTCATGTCCTTGTAACGTCCCTTCCAATTTATACAGAAAATGGAATTATGCATAATCCACTATGACAACATTCTTTAAACCAGTTAATGATTGATGGTGTTTATCAGAAATATTCTAGGAATAATTGGGAAAAAATAACAAATACATGATGTTAACAGTAAGGAAAACTATTGAAATGATTTTTAATTTTGTGCCTCCTGCTTTTAAATGGCATCATAAAGTTTTGCCATAAATGCAGCGATTGTTTTCTGGTTTGATGGCAATATTTTAATGAAAGTTTTCATAGGTATTTGTAAGAAAAATTACATTTAATATTCTATTGTTTCAAAAAGTTTAAGAAAAATAGTCCTTCAGCCTGAGTCTGAATATAAGCAGGTACACTTGGGGCTATTCCTGCTGCTCAGGCAGCTTCTAAGTCAGAATATACCATCTCTACTCCCATGGAAGTCAGCCTGACCTAACTCCCTCCACCTCTGCCTGAACTGAGACTTGTTGCTGAAGTCCATCCTTCCTCGTCCCAAGAAGCTGCCGAAGCTTCTAGATCTCAGCCCCAAACTGCACTTCCAGAACCTTTGGCCAGGCAGAGTCCATTCCTTGTCATTGGACTTCTTCCTCATTACAGTTCCCAAGCAAGTCTGACTTATATGGAAGGATGTTTCTTTAGCACTTATTGGAGCTGAAGAAGAAGCCAGGCCCCATAATAGACAAAAAAATTATGTCACGTAGACTACAAATTAGGAAAATGTTAAAGTCTAGGCAAACTGGTAAACACATTTTATTCTCCCTGCAGAAGTACTATGATTCGTTTTAAACCTCTGTCATCATCATTTTTTTTTATTGTGCTCGAATTTGTTAATCTATGGCTCACTTGTAAGTCGTTATACAAACTATTCTGCAATGTTTTCATATGTCACCTGATCAGCATGTGTTCTGACAATGTATTTAAAGAAAATCTGTTTTTAAAAATTGTTCCCCCTTTTGGGGGATATAAATCTACTTTTAGCAGGGCCAGTCAAGGAACTGGAGAGTGATGGTCATCCAGCTTTGGGTTGTGTGTACCTCTCTTTAGTCCTGTCTGAATACAGTTTTAGTGACTGACAAAAAATACCACCATAACCTTGGATCTGTGGCTTTATCTTGCCCCAAGTGTTCTTATCTCCCAGAAGACAGCAGAGAGCAAATGTGTTCCTGGCACTCATGATCACAGCTCAGGACACAGATCCCCGTGATAGGATGTTAAAATTGAAGTTTTGACCTAAACCCTATGGTTAAAAATTCAATGTCAAAGCGAGCTGTGAGATAGACAAAAATGTAGAACTTGCAAAAAGTATTTAGAGGAGAGTGTGTTAGAGAACCCTTAATTACCCCACCCCCGTAAGGATATAATAGGATCAGGAATCAGAAGATTTGGGAAGAAGTGACTTTGGTGTGCTATGAGTCCTCCCCCATATCCTGCCCTGTAAGGAAGGGTTAGTAGGGCGCCTGCTCTCATTTCAAGGCTGGTTAAAGGGACTTCAAAGGAACCTTCAGGCATGGAGAGGGTGATATGAGTGCCCGCAGCATGGGGGACACAGGAACCTGACCAGGCCTGACTGGGATAGCTGGTGATGAGCCAAAGGAGATGTGGTTGTCTTAGTATCAGCTAGATTTTTGAGATCTTTCAGGAAAAAGGCAGTGTTAGTGTTTCTTAGGGATCAGAGTTGTATGACACGGCATCATTTAAGGAACTGTTCAGTGGGCGTAGACAGGCCTCAGTCATGAGAAGCTAAAAGTGTCTTTGCACTCCAAGAGGCTGTACAAAAAAAATAAGTGACCTGCAAAAATAGAAATATATAGACCACATTAAGGGAATTAGAAACGTGGTAGGTAATCTCCAAGATGGCTCTCAGTGATCTTTGCCTCCTGGTACACAGGCCCTGATAGTCCCCTCCCACACTGATCAGTGTTGTCTGACCAATAGAAAACAACAGATGTTATGGTGTGTGACTTGAAAAGCTAGTTCATAAAAGGCGTTGCAGCTTCTGCCTTGGTCTCTTGGATTTCTTACCCTTGGGGAGGCCAGCTGCTATGATGTGAGGACACTAAGACTGTCTCATGAAAAGACCCATGTGGAGAGGAACCAGTTTGCAAATGATGCGGGTAAGCCAGTTTGGAAGTGGACCTTCCGTCCCTAGCCAACACATGACAGCAATCTCACAAGAGATCCTCTACTGGACTGCTTGAACAGGCTGCTCCTGAATTCCTGGTCCATGGAAACCATGGGACATAATGGATGATTACTGTTGTTTTAAGCCACTAAATTAGGGTTGATTTGTGATGCAACAATAGATAACTAATACAGATTTTGGTACTAGAAATGGGGTGCTGCTATAACAAAAAACCTAAAAACTGACAAAATGTGGGAGCGGCTTTGGGATCAGGTGGCAGGTGGATGCTAGATGGACGTTGAGGGGAGTGCTGTTGAAAGACTGAAGGACACCGAAGATCCCGTTAGCACAAGCGAGATGTTCTTTGAGGAATCTTTCAGTGAGAGCTTAAAGAAAAGCGAGAAAAGTGTTATCAGAAGAAAGGGGATTCTTTTTATTTAGTGGCAGAAAGTTTAGCAATACAGTTGTGTGTGTTAATGTGGAAAGTAGAAAATGTACCTAAGGTATTCAGTGATCTAGCAAAGGAGATTCCCAGGCTCGTTAAAGGTATCATCTGACTTCTTGTTACTTGCACTAAAATGCAAAAAGAGAGAGACAAACTTATTTTCAGCCTCTCCAGGCAATAAATTATATTAAGATTGAGAAATGGTTTCTGGATAAGATCAAATTTAGGTCACAGGCAAGGAAATATGGTCTAAAGATAAAATCCTTTGCTAAGTCCTCAGAAATATCTCATAATGCCTAATTAGATAATGCCTCGGGGAACTGTTCAAAAAGCTCTCTAAGGATGTTTAGGGTGTACATCATAAATTTTTAACATTAAACAATAGGATTTCTAAGAATCATCAGGGCATTGTTTCTTAGAAGCCTCAATAGGGGTCTGTGGTAGAAAAAGGTTTATTTTAAAGAGATTTGTAAGTGTGACTTTTGTCTAATGGAGTGAGCCCTAATAAGATATATAGGAGATGCACAAGGTTTTAAAGAGATTGTACTAGCAGAAACACCTTCATCTTAGATCAAAAGATTCAGAGATAGAACAAAACCACTAGAGGTTTTGGACCCCCAACCTCTATAGGCAGGAACCAAGATAGGAAAACTACTTAGCTGCAAATACTGGTCATTTCATGAGAAAAAGGAAGAATGACTTAAAGGGCAGAACCAAGATCTCAGAGAGATGAACCAAGGACCATGGAGAATCATTCCCAGGAATTATGTAGGAATGATTCTTAGCCAAGAGCCTTCAAGTATATGCCATGCTGTTTTTCAGAATTTCTATAGACCAGTGATTCCTACATGCATCCCATTTCCCCCTTTTTTGAATGGGAGGGTTTATAGTGATTATGCTGTTTCTGTGATACAATGTATGTTGGGTAGGTTCACAGGTCTTCAGGTCAAGAGGAGCTATGCTCCAGGGGCTGTACTTGAGGAACTGCACCTGAGGAGTCTCATCTGAACCTGGATCTCATTGATGACAAATCTTAAACTTTGCAAAGATGCTGTCACAAGAGGAGTCTTCTGGGGGCCTTTGGGGAAGGACAATGTCTTTGCATGTTGGAGAGACATGACTCATGGAAGCATATCCTTGTTGAGGCTCTTCCCATATTGAACCAGGGCTAGTCTGTGTGACCAATGGAATATGGCAGGCATGCCAGTTTGACTTCCTGGATTTCTTTTGCTCCCTCTGGGGGAAGCCAGATGCCATGTCATAAGGACACTCGAGCAGCCCCACTGAGAGACCCACATGGAAAGGAACCAATTTTCCAGCACTAATCTCATAGTCATATGAGGAAGCCAATTTACAAATGTATCTTGCTGCCCCTGTAAAGTTTTTAGATGACTGCATCCCAGCAGACACCTGACTGAAACCTCATGAAAGACGTTAAGCTAGAACCACATACCGGAGTTTCTCTTGAATTCTGAACTTATTAGAAACCATGAGAAATAATAATAAATTATTGTGTTTTAGGCCACAAAGTTAAATATGATTTGTTACATAGCAACAGATAGCTGATACAGTAGGTGATAGATCCTTAAATATCTTCCAGACCCATGGAACACTCATGTTTATCCAGAGAGAACTTTTCTGTTCTCCTTGCCCTCTCCTCCCATTACACAGTTGTCAGGAAGTGATGTATGGGGTAATCCAGAAAGGAAAAGAAAGTTAACCCCCCCACCCCCAATCTTCCCTGGCAGCAGGCAGACACCTGCCTTTAGCAGGACAAAATTGGGAGAGAGGGGAGGAGCCTTACAGGTAAAGGGAAATTGAAATGTTGATTATTATGGGATTGAACTTTCTCATTTTTGATTCAAGACTGCTATATTTTGGAATTTAAAATGATTGTATTACTTAAGAGTACCTAGTAAGAGTCATGGGAGTCCCTGAGTTTTTGACTAAGCAGAGAGGGAGAAAAGTAACTGACTTGGGCATTTGTAGTGGAAGATGTAAGAAAAAATTAATTTATTTTGTGATTTCATTCCATTAGGTGGTGCATGTTTAACATAAGATTACATTTTTAGAAAAACAATAAAACACAAAAAAAGAATAAGAAATCTTCCCTCAATAAAACTTCCTCTCCTAGCCTTTGTCTTTCCTGCTTTCTATTATTACCCGAAAACATCCCGGAAGCATGTACATTTAAAACAGGTATATTTTATTGTATGTAAATTATACCTTAATAAGGTTGATTAAAAAACATTGCTTTTTCTCTTCATACCTACTTCTACTTCTTTATTCCCCTGGTCGATGACTTATTACTGTCTTATTTTTTCAAGATATAAATCCTGAATCCACTTTTAATTCTTTTCTGTATCTCATCCTTTGCAAAGGTTAATTTTCAAACTCTCAGTTCTTCCTCCAACAGTGTATGTGAATCTGCATCTTCCCTGTTCCCTATCCTTGTTTCCTTGAGGTCATCACTCTCCCTGGCCTGAATTCTTACCACACAAATTTACCTGATTGAATTTCCCATATTGAACCAGGGCTAGTCTGTGTGACCAATAGAATATGGCGGTCATGCCAGTTTGACTTCCTGGATTTCTTTTGCTCTCTCTGGGGGAAGCCAGATGCCATGTCATGAGGACACTGGAGCAGCCCCACTGAAAGGAGCCAATTTTCCAGCACTCATGCCCTAGTCACATAAGTAAGCCCATTTACAAATGGATCTTGCGGCTCTTCCTCATTCCCCTTGGTGTCTCCTATGTCCCCACACTCTGTCCCCCACATCCATTTTTCTGCTCTTGTAGAGCTCTAGTTCCTTAAAATATAAATCAAATCATTTTATTTTCTTGTTCAAAAGCCATTGCCACATTTCCTTTAAGGTAGATATTTTTGGCAGGGTATTGAAAGTTCTCCCCAAACTCACCCAAGAGGCTATTCTAGCAACATTTTCTACCAGGTGTAGCTATGTACAACATACTTTACTCAAATTAGATCACCCAAAATGCCCTGAACAGACTGCTTTGTTGTTCTCAGATGCTTTTTACATGCTCTTCCTCTCCTCCTTTCTTCACCTGGGAAACTTCTAGTCATTACTAGAGACCATATTCCATTGTCATTTCCTCTGAGAAGTCTTACCTAAGGGACCTTAGAACTAAAACATTCCTTTACCATTTAGTTGTTACATTTGGGAATAACTTTAATTTGGTACTTATTACCTCTTTTCATAACAACATGTTTGGGTATCTGCTGCTTGAGTCAGAGAATGTGCCCCATGAAGGTGAAGGCCATGGCATATGGGTGGAGACTGCAGAGCTATTACGAGATTTCCTCCTCAGTGCCAGTGCCCCAATTCCCCCCTGGTGGGAATAATGGCTGCCAATGGCCGCAGCTGCTTATCTCTTTGGGAAATGCCCTTGGCAGCAAGGAACTCCCTCACTCAAGGTTACATCCCCTTCTAGGGGCAGCCTAAGACTGATGATTGGCTGGTGCACAGATACAGAGGTCCAGCCCCCTTGCCCCAATTTGGGACAACTCTGAAGGGCCACTCAAACTCCAGAGATCTCCATAGGATCAGCTGAGTCCCCAGTTGTTACCGCATTGTAGCTCAACCAACTCTGCCCTCTGACCAATTCAGCTTTCCTCACTTCTGTACATGTACACTCACCCATAAAGCTTCTCCAGGCAATTCTCAGTCCCAGAGTCTGATTCCAGAGATTCCAATCATGTCATCCTCCCCCCTTTTTTTCCTTAAATTCTATCCCAGTGCGAAGCACAGTGGCTTACACATAGCCATAGTAAGTCCTTGTAGTTTTTTGAAAAAAAAAATTGGGTTTCATAACATTCATGTTCATAACATTAATAGTATGAGAGTTCAGCTACTTATAAATTACAAAAGCTTTTCTTTAATAAAATGTAGAATAATTTCATAAAGACATGAATACATCAGTTAGACATATTATACATGGCTTATAATATTGTTCTTTACCTTTTGATCAAAGTAAGGTGTTCAAATGTCTAATAAATATAAAACAAGTTCAATATTACTAGTAATAAAAAATTGCTCTTTAACAAATATGCAGTTCCTTTTTGGTCTATGTAACTATGCTGTCATGCATTGCTTAATGATGGGGACATGGCTGAGGACTGCATCCTTAGGCGATTTTGTCATTTTGCAAACATCATAGAGTGTACTTACACAAACCTAGATGGTATAGCCTATTACACACCTAGGCTATGTGGTACTAATCTTATGGGACCACCATTGTATATGTGGCTTGTCATTTATTGAAACGTCATTATGTGGCTTATGACTGTAGTAGAGAATATCAGAAATGCAGACAAAAATGTATGTATGTATATATGTAGAGTGTATGTATGCCTATTGTAGTGTTATATATAATATTGCATTTAATATAGAAAGAAAAACAAATGCATTACAAGTAGGGAAATGATTGTACAATTTGATATATCCACAAAATTCCAAATGTAAAATTCAATAGTTGATATTTGCTTAGGAAATATCCCTAAATGGAAATTCTACTAGTTCTGAGTTCTAAATATTCATCTATTAAAAATTATTTAAAATTCTGGCTTTATTCTTCAGTAGAAACAAAATAAAGAGGGGAAAAAAAAGGCAAAACTATCTATCTACAATCCAGTGTCTGAAGTATAGAATTTAATGACTAGGCCAGTAGAACTCCAGACCCTGCCTAAGTCAAGTTGCTTTGATCCAGAATCTGCTCTCTCACACTTTTTTGTTTCTTATTGTCCCCCAGAATTCAGGACTCTGATGGTGAAGTTTTAGGAATGAATATGTCACCCTAGCAGCAAGGAAGTTCTGGGGGCTGCCTCATCAGGATGCTCTTGGAAATGACATAGACATATGTCAGAAGCTGCCTGGACTCACAAAAAATTCTCCAACAATTTCCTTGCCCATATAATTTGTTTAGTCTAGGATTTAAACAAAATTTACGCTACGATTGATCAAAGAAAATCTTATTCAGAAGGCCAAAATATAAAAGAGATAAAAGCAAATAAGTCTGACTGGTGCAAGTGGAGGAAGGCAGTTCTGGGGATGCCCCAGAGCACACGGTCTGAACAGCACTGATTTATTCTATTATTATTGCCTGCTTGCATGATTCTCTGCCTTTCACATTATGACGAATTTGGTAAATGCCCATTCAGTAAATTACTATAGTATTTATACAAAGATGGAGCCTTCAAAATGAAACAACAGAACCACCACCACAATATAAAATGGATAAAGCAACCTATGGTAAATAGGAAACAATTAGAATTATTTCCACGAATATCAATTAATTTTCCTTTGAAGGAGTTGACTAATCCAGAGGTCATCTGGATTACACCAAGTTGTTACAGTGGAAAGAATAGAGAATCACTAAAAATCAACAGTGGCAACAATAATTTAAAGAATATGAACTACTGATTCAAAAAAAACCTAGCATATAAAATGCTCATTAAATACCCAGAATAGTCAAGAATATTGATATTTTTCAATATTATGGTGTCTTAGGACACCGTGAAGATGAAGAGTAAGTAGACAATTCTCTTACTTTCATATCTTTGTTACATGACTCCAACTGTTTAGATGTGTGATACTCAGAATGATGGCCCTCTGTGTAAACTTTGTATAACTGCTATGGAATGTTCACATGGAATGCCTGGTTAAACATTTTAAGTGATTTCAACTGTCTTTAAGAAGTGAGTGGAGGCCATCAAATGCCAGGGGCAGAATTAATTATCAGAGAATCAAAGTAGAGAAGTAGAAAAAAATGGGAACATATTGAGTATGTAATTAGAACTTTGGGACAACTGGGTTTGAAATGAACAAAGTGAGAACTCTGTAAAATGGCTTACTGGTTATTATTACTGCTCAGTGCTATGAATTATATTCTTGGTTGCTGTGATGTGGCATGCTGTTGGCTTGCCATTTTACATTGCCCAGAAATAACTGGAAGTTGTTATTTCTCTTGGATGAAAGTACGAGCTGGACTTGAGAAGTAACATCTGCACATGGAAAAACTAAACTTTTCTCATTGTAATGATGATAACATACAAAAGTACTATTCATATGACCAAAGCTTAGGTTGCCTAGATGGTTTTTAAAAATTGTTTCTTGTCCTAATGGAATCTATTCAATTCCAACTCTTTCATCATTCATGTGTGTTCCATTTTTCCCAATTTCTTTTGGTTTTAGGAATTCTGCTCCAGTCATCTAATTAACCTGGTTATTATAAACTAAACACAAACAAGATAGAAAAATAATTTTGCCAACTCAAAAAATTATTTAAATATCATGCGCTCACAGAGTAGTAAGGGTCAGTATATCTGGGTACAAATTATACTTATTCTTGGCAAAATGAAACTCCTAGATTCAAAGTGAAAAGGCTTACATGAGGAGGTCATTGTGGATATCAAATAATCCATCCCAAATAAGACTGTCGTGAATTAACATGCAAATGAATTGGAAACAGATGTCTGTATCTTTAAACACAAGAAATGAGAGAATTCTGAATTTATTTTAAATATAAAAGCAAATGGCTATGAAAAATGTTTCTATTTTTCAAAGCCCAAGGCTAATGAATTACATATTTATTTATTATTTCAAAATCCAGACTATGTGAAGGGAATCCTCTATGCTTTAGAATTATAGAATTCTAAGAAATATCTCATTATAGCAATCACAGAATGATTTCCTTTTTAGAAACATTCTTTTCCCCAGCTCTCTGGTGGCTCAGTTTTTCCTACAAAAAACTGTAAATTTTGCCTGATTTTTCTTTCTCATAAACAATGAGGATCTTAGTGAACAACGACAAATATTTCTTTAAAAATCCACATACTTTAATGTTATTGCTTAGTTATGTCAAAGTTAAATGACCACATTCAAAAACATTACAATCAAAGACATTTTTCTAAGACCATTACATTTTGTTTGCATTTATTAATGGTAAATTGTACTAATTCAATTGTTTTGGTGTTTCAGAAGAGGCTGACTAAACTTTCTTTAAAAATTCGATGTGTGTCATTTTTTCCTTTACTATGCTGACTATTTTCTTCACTTATCATATGTGACATTATGAAATTCTATTTTAAATTCTAGTCAAATTTATATATTGCCTTGCATTTTTTCCCCAAAACTTCAGTAAAAAGGAGTATTTTCAGGTCCTATTTGTAAAAAAGACAATGCTTTATCCCTCTATTTTATTTTAAATAGTATACAGCATTAGGGAAAATTATCAGCTTTGTTAAAATAATTCATCTGATCACCATTTAAGCAAAAATATAGTATATAATTTCCTGATAAAACAAAATGGAGATACTGCTAAAATTCTGTGTATGAATTGAGTTTTAAAAGATACTTTAAAATGATATGATTTGAACTCCAGAATCTACATGCTTTTTTTCAATTTTAGTGCCCACTATTTAATATGTCATAGCTTAGTGAACATATATACAAGATATGTCATTGCATTTAAATATAAAACCTGGTTTACAGTGAAACTATTATGGGGAACGCTGACTGTTTTTCTTTTCTTTCTTGGAGCAGTTTTAATTTTACTGATATGCTGTACATTGGGACAAATGTGAATGACATTTTATAGTTCCATAGCAGAATCAGTTTTCACTGAATATCCATGGAGCATAGCTAATTTATTGCAAAGGTTATAGTGTGGAATTCTCCACTAGGAAATAAACTCCAACGAAATAATTTCTGTCAATGTGCCTGAAGTGTATTATTTGTAACAAAGATGTTCCCATGTTCATCAACTCTCTTCACTAGATAGCTGATTGAATCATCAAAACCTGAATAAGCCCTTCTTTGTGGGGAGCTTGTAAAGTGTTTTGCGAATCAGATGAAGATATTGACAGTCTCCCCATGAGTAAATGCTGACATGCACACAAAATACAATTTCAGAGAGTTCAGGCACCCTCCTAAATCCATGCATGGATTCCAGGTTAAGAATTCCTTTTCTAATCTTGTGTAGCTAATTCATCACGGATTAATGTCATACTCCCAGACTGTCCCTGATACCTTTCATAAATAACTCTCCATCAGAACAATATTTTATGGGCTTTATAATTTTTATTTTCAGGCAGTCTTACATGGAAGTCCTCCTTTTACAGAAGCAACAACTAACAAGTTGGTTATTGGTTGTCAAAGGTGCCCATTAACCCCTGTTCTTCTCACCTTATGAGCCTTTCTTTTTGAAACCCTTTCTCAGATCTTCCCAAACTTCAAATCTCTCATCCCAGGTAGAGACACCACCACACTCCGTAACTGGTAACAATGAATAAATCTGCATTTGTGGTTTTGTGTTTATCCTGAGATACTCAGACTATCCTGAGAAATAGTCTTATATAAAACAAATAAATATATTATTAAAATTTATACTGAATAATAATTATGTGACTATATAAGAACTTCATAATCACTAATTTGGTTTCATCAAAAATTTAACCATATATTTAAGAATTATTCAACGCAGGCTTTTGGAAAATAACATCAGGGAGTGGATATACATGTATATATACGCACACACACATACACACAAATATACGTATATATAATCTGGTAAATGTACACACACACATATATACATATAAACACATATAAAAAATCTGTGGTAGATGGATGATTTAGAAAATGATGTTAGAACGATATAACCCATGCTATGCTCTGATGAACTGGACACAGTTCTTTATTATTCAGTGAAACTGTTCTTGTGCACTTCGAGAATTCAAACATTAACGATATTTTGTTTCTGATATAGCAGCATCTCAAACCAATTTATATTGGTTCTGAAGTCAGGTGGTTAGCGTGTGAGTCTCTGTGTAAAGCAGCGTTCAAGAGCATGGAAGACCTGGGTGCCATCCTGGCCCCCTCCCTTACTAACCGCAAGACCATGGGCAACTCAGATTAGCCATTGTAAGTCCTAGTGTCCTCATTTATGAACTCTAGCTAATAACAGCATCTACCTCAAAGACTGTTGGGAGGATTCGATGAACTATGCCTTAGTAGTCCATAACATAGTCTCTGCCACATGGTGTGCACTCCATATCTGCTTGTTCTTTTATTTTTCATACTATTATTGCAAGGGCAGAAAACACTTTTCTCCATAATTATTACCCAGATAAAACTTCCAGATCTTTCCTAAAGTTCATATTCCTGTAATCTCTGCTTTTACCAGGTTTAGGTATAGATTCATAGAAATACTATGAGTGGCAATTTACGGTTCTTAGGTGCACAGTAGCCAAAATATAGATGGATAATTTCAAGAACAATATAGGTCAGACAGTTTCTCATTGGGTGAAAAAGGGAAAATAAGATCCTGTTTTTAAATGACTTAAACTTTAATAACACGCGTTAAAAATAACAATGTCAAAATTCATACACAATGTCATCACCTCCTTTTCCCCTCACTTCAAAATATTTATGCTTTTTAGGGAGGATAATGCTATTGACAAGTGAATGTCGGGCCAGAAAATTACTGTTCGCTTCTATGATGCCACAGCAGAGGAAAATAATAGATTGTATATGAGTGCCTAACTAAGTTGACAATAGCATAAACAGTTACGTTTGGGCGGGGTCATACTGAGAGATTTTTTTCTTCAACAATAGGTTAGATTGATCATGCAATTTTTAGAATTGTCAGTAAAAGCAGCTCAAATATCAGGTTGACTGTGACATTGGACTCTTTTCTTTTTTAAAGTCATCGAGAAATGATCATGAACTTGCAGTCAGGACATACTCTCTTGAAGCTTTATTTTGGTCACTCTCTAGCAAACTTTAGGCAGGATTTATTCTGAACCATTCTTATAAGGAATTGGTGGTCTCTGACTGGGTGGCATTCTGCCTGCCCTCAGCTCCCGCCCCTCCATGAGCTGACGTTTCCCCCTTTATCTATCTCATTGGTATTTTGGTGGGGATTATGAAAAGATTAGGGGTGTATTTGATCTGTGAAATTAGAGCTACTGTTGCCATCTTGAGCTGGAATAAGATGTATCGCTCTTTTTCACTCTGTAGCTATCACAATAATGAAAGTTAATAATTTCTGCTGGTTTTGACGGCTTCAATAAAAGGGTTATTTTGTAATTCCAGTATTCAGTACATTCTGATATGAATGCCAATATATTCCAACATTCCTTTAGATAGTTTAGGACATATTCAAAGCTGCTCTGTCTGGCTGTGATTGCAACATGCCCGAATGATTGAGGATCTCATCACCATTATTAAAATTCTATCGTAGAGCAACTAGAGAAGTTTCTGGGGGTGGGAAGGGGCGTTTAGACTAAATTGAAAACATATCCTTGCATTGCTCTTAATGGTGCTCTCGGTTATTCTACACAGCAGAATGCTAGACTTTCCCTGTTCCTCCAGTTATTTATTTTACAAACGAAATACAGTTTTCCTTATTTAGGGTTTGGTCTCTTTCTTCATAAATGTATAATTGATAGCGATTTAATGAACACCTACACCTATCAGTATCTTTCGGAAAAACAACAACAAGAAAACCTCTGGGGTTTTACTGCCCAGCTTTAAAATCTTTCATGTAACAACCCTATATTAATTAACATAGGGACAACTTGAGCACTGAATACCATGGTGAGAGGGAGGTCAGTACATTGCTCTGCAGTGAATCAAAGCACTTCATATAAAATGATGTGACCACTCATGGGTTGTTTGCAGAAGTGTCTAGTGTGAAATGTATTCTGAGACTGCCTCAAAGGAACTAAACAAAGAATTCAGGAGAGAAATTGATGAGCTTTTTACACGAAGCACAAGACCTCTTGTTTCCTGATGTGTTTTTTGATAGTGGTTATCCTACATTTTAATTTTTTCACTTTTGTGTGAAATACATCTCAGAAATCTACTTTAATCCTTAATTTTCAGTGTGATATATACATAGCATTCATGGAAAATCTGAGGATTACTCATTGGTCCCATTCTAATAATAAATATAAAAGAAGAAATATTATTGAAAAATAGGCACTTAGAAACCCAGAGACCTTACACACAAAATGAAAGCCAAATATTTGTGGTGGTTAGTCACCATTATAAATAGACTTTGCAGCAGCAAATCAAATGTAACATTAAATAATTCTGGAATGAAAGTAAGCATTCTGTAAAAATGTGACATTATGGAACAGAAGATTAGTTCATTTTAGGTGGATGTTAGAAGTAGGTGTTCTTAGAATTTAATATTTCTACTTAAAATCAAAATTTTAGTTCATGATGAAAAGAACAGCACTGTAGGATACTAGAGTTTTTTCTCTTTTCACAAAGTAGTCAGACTGCCATTACACATCATCTAGTCCCTAAGCTCCAAACCGAGGGGAAAAGTATCTGTTCAATCTCTCACAAAATAGGTAAAATTCTTCATTCTAGTATTCTAACCCAAGAACAACTAAAAACATAAAGTTGATTCATGGTCCAAGAATAATTGTAGTCAAAAGGAAGTACTCGAAAGAATAACATCACCAATAACAACCAAAAATAAAATGCACACACACAAATTAAAACAACCCTTCCCCACAAAACAAAAGCCTGTTTTTCAAGCTACTTTCATTATTGGCCATTTTCTTTAGGAAATTTCCTAAAAGTCAGTTGCCTTTGACAGTGGAGTGCCTTTTTCTGGGTACTTCTCGTGGCTGGCTAGAGAATTTTAGTAAATTATAGTTCAGTGGCTGGACAGAGCTGCGTGTCCAATTGTCTAACCTACCTGTGGTATTGGTCAAGGTGTGGTAAGCAGTTTTTGGTTGTCTTGAAGTGGAATACTGTGTTTGGAGGCTGAGTCAATTTCATAATGATTCTCATTGCTCACTGACTAATGAGTTGTGGCGTCACTACGAAGCTGTGATTGTGTGCTCATGTAACAAGTCATACTTCAATAGCTGGATACACATTCACATCCAATTTCATTCAAAGTTGACAACTTTTCAGTAAATATCTGATTTGTGGTGCATGAAAAAATATGTTTCTGTTCAATAATTGATTTTAAGTATTTCTTAATTTTGCTTGTGGGGTGAAAAGTTTGGTTAATTGATACGGCAAAACATGAAAAATATGAAAAAGAACTCATCATAAAGTACTCTAAGAGTTAAAGTCCTAGAAAAACTGATGGTTTTGTTTCTCATTCTAAAATTTTACTGAAGATGGTACCATAAGAAATATGTACATATCTCAATGGAAATATGTTGACCACATTTATAAACATGGGAATATTGAAGAAAGTCTAAGAAACTGAACACAGAGTTGTATAAATAGTTACAAATTGTAAGGTGGCCACACACTAAAATATATATGTTACAAGGAAGAAATAGTGGATCCCAGTGGTAATTATTCTAAAGTAAAAGATGAACGTGGAATTAATATCAGAGTGAAAAGAACTGCTCTTCAGCATAATAGGTGCTTTAAAAAGCGAATTGAAGCATAAATACCTTTAGAAAGGGAATTCACCTTCCTTTCTGCTTCCTTCTTATATGTCAGCCCCACACCAGTCCCCAGTGTCCAAAAAGCCAATTCTCCAATGGTTCCCAAACTTTAAAGTTAAAATTATTGAGAGGCTTTTATCTTGTTCCTTAATAAGAATGTGGTAAAATGAGATCATCGGGTTTCCTATTTTAATTTTGCATTTCAACCTTCTTTACCCATTATGAAAATGAAGAGCACCATTTCATTGCAGTCTGCCCATTGGTATACATTATTTTTGATCCTTTTCAGTGCACCCCCAAATAGCACTGTGTAGATGTCTCTGATTCCTTCTATTTCCAATATATACAGCACTACCACATAGCAGGTCATTGTGTTGCACTGTTTCCATGCTTACCTCCTTTTGCTAGACTGTGAGCTGTTTAAAGACAGACAGTATGTTTTACTGCTGAGTCTTTTTCATCTCGCATAATTCATGTTACATAGTAGGTGTTCAATAAGTATTTATTCCATAAGAAAATTCTCTAGATATTCTTGAAATTGAACATATCTAGCATGTTTTAAATTCAGAGTATTCTGTTTTGAGTCTTATTTCAGACTTGCCTTTTATTTTCAAGGCAGGCAAACAAGCAATCCAAACTTGTTTCTCTGTGTTAAGCTAACATGGGCATTAAAAAAAATAATACAGCACTATGATTTTCACTAAACTAGGAAAGGTTATTTTGGAGCTGCTGGGACTTTAGATATTTGAAGTAGTAATTACTTCCTCCATAAATGTTACCTTTTAGAGTCAAATACTGCTTTCCTGTTGCAGTTCAACTTTTTACTTAAAGGAAAATGTCTTTTATTTACAATTCACCATGCTATATTATGTGGTAATTCTCCTTTTTATTTGTTTGGGTAGCACTGTAAAATTGGTGAAGCATCATCATAATAATGATAGCAGCTTACATTTATTCAGTATTTATTTTGTGCCAAGCATTTCACTCAGTGCTTTCCATGTGCTATGTCATTTAATACCCACATAAAATTTGTGATGTGTGTGATTTTTGTATGTCTCTATCTCCATCTCTTTATCTATCTATCTATTGATTGACTGATCAATTCAAGCTTAAGAGAGGCAATTTTCCAATGGTAAGTGATGTGGTCAGGATAATAATGTAGGAAGAGCCATCCTCAGATTTTGCATTCTTGGTTCTTCAAAGTTCTGAGTATCTAGCAACAAAATTGAATAACATATTTTGCATAATTCTGGAACAATGACCTGTTTTAGTGAAGTACTTATGTTATCATTTATAAAACAAACAGCATATGTTGGGTTGCACTTAATTAAACACTATCAAGTCACTGCAACTAAGATTCCAAGAGTATTTCTTGGAATACTGAATGGATGAGATAGCAACTCTTACCTGATGATCATCAACACTTCATGTTGAAACTGACTGGTATCATGTGCAACTTACCGTAGACTTGGGTTTGGTTCCAGAGTTGGCCACTGGGTTGGAAGATGGTAGGTCAGTGGATTCAGTATTAGAAGACAAATTTATTTGTGTCTGATTTACTGAAATGGTGTCTGCTCCACTCTCAGATCCTGACTCCAGATCCTATTAAAAGAAAAAAGAATTGATACGAAGGGCATGCATATGCTCTCTACATGCTTTTCTCCCTCCCACCAGCAACTTTCCACCTCCTCCTTGTCCCAAGACACATTGACACACTAGAGAGTTACTGACAACTGACATTGACGTGCCACCCATTGTCATGCATTATTTTGTAATAACAATTGTACTCTTCAGAGGGTCTGATTTTAGAAGGCGAATACTGGAGAAAGAGATAATATACTACTTTGGTGATTTAACGCTGATTGTGAATTGGGAGGGGCAGTAGTGGGAGCTAGCCAGGGCATTGTAGTGAGTCACCGCAGGAGGTAGAAGCCCATAGACACCCGTTGCTCACCATGAGACATTTAGTAACTCACTTAACACCCCTCATACAGCAGGGTCATTGTGGGTGTCAAATGAAAAGACAGTTCTCTTTTTTCCTCACCTCATTCTTTTCTGTGTTCCCATCAGACCTCCATGGTGACATCTACCACAGTGGCTTGGAATCATTTAGCTCAAGTGTCTGTCTATCTAATGAACTATAAGCTATTTGAGGGCAGGAATTATGCTTTGTCGTGTGTGATTCAATTCCGTCATTTGAAAATGACTATAATAATAGTATGCACTCAGAGAATTTCATGAGGATTAAGCAAGATATAAGCAAAGTGCGTATAATTGGCACGTGCCAATTTTCATTAAATGTTAGCCATTACTATAAATCTTGTTATTATTAATATCATTACGTGTTTTTCATAACTAGTACACAGTATGTGGGTATGGCATGTCTGCTAAGTGAATGCAATTACTCGGTAATCTCTCCAAAGGCTGTGCATTTAATTTATCAAATGCTCTCTTTGTGTAATATGGTGGCTTGAGAGCACAGAGGAAAGGTAGGGGTAAGGAGAATGCAGAGCGGAGGGAGTAAAGGCACACATCAGTCTACAATTTTAACCTGAGAAAATTATGAGTTAAATATCTTTATGTCTACTCTTTCTACATCTCAACTTTACCATCCCCACATGGTCAAATATCATCTACTCTGCACCTTAACTCTCTGGTCTGACACTCTATCATTCTCTTGTTTCTTAGTATGTTCCAGCTGTACTCGCTGTTTGTCAGTCCTTCTAGTACATCAAGCTGGTTTCTATGGCAAGGACTATGTCTTTTCTTGTCCCTTGCCTCACTATTTCCTTTTGCTGGCCCTTTCTTGTTACTCAGGTCTGAGCTTCAATATCCCTACCTCAGAGAAGCATCCTTTGACATTTCAAGCTAACGTAGTTTTCTCCCTTCAACCTCCACAGCATATCATTCTCTGTTTTACAATCCTATTGCCTTGGTTATGTGCCACATATCAATTATATCCATCCATCATCTTATCTATCTATTTATCTCTTTATCTATCCATCCACCCTTCATTCATCTCTTTTTCTAATCCTTGTCTATTTCCCTCAACTGGAATCTATGTATCACAAGAGCAGGGACTTCTCCTTTCTTCTTCACTGATACAATCCCAGATCTTAGAAAAGTGCCTGGCACCTAGAACGTGCTCATTAAATATTGTTTTATGAAAGAAAAACTTGACTTAAAAATATTAATATTTAATCAGGGAGGTAAAAGATCTGTACCCTGAAAACTGTAAGACATTGAAGAAAGAAATTGAAGAAGACACAAATAAATGGAAAGATATCCTATGTTATTGGATTGGAAGAATTAAAATTGTGAAAGTGTCTATACTACCAAAGTGATCTACAGATTCAGTGCAATCCCTGTCAAGATTCTAATGGTATTTTTCACAGAAATAGAAAAAACAATCCTAAAATTTGTGTGGAGCCACAAAAGGCCCCAAATAGCCAAAGCAAACTTGAGAAAGAACAAAGCTGGAGGCATCACACTTCCTGATTTCAAACTATACCACAAAGCTATAGTAATCTAAACAGTATGCTACTGGCATGAAAACAGATGCATAGACCAGTGGAATAGAACAGAGAGCTCAGCATAAACACATGTATATATGGTCAACTAATATTTGACAAAGAAGCCAAGAACACTCAATAAGGAAAAAATAGTCTTTTCAATAAGTAGCGTTGAGAAAATTGGATATTCACATGTAAATGAATGAAATTGGATCCCCATGTTACACCACTCACAAAAATTAACTCAAAATGTATTAAAGGCTTAAATGTAAGATGTCAAACTGTAAAAATCTTAGAAGAAAACATAGGGAAAATCTTCTTGACATTGGTCGTTGCAATGATTTTTTTGGATATGACACTGAGCGCAAGCAATGAAAGAAAAAATAAATAAGTGGGAATGTATTAAACTAAAAGCTTCTGCACAGTGAAAGAAACAATCAACAGAATGAAGAGGCAACCTACAGAATTAGGAGAAAATATTTGCAAATCATATATCAGATAAGAGGTTAATATCCAAAATATATAAGAAACTCATATAACTCAATAGTAAAAAAGCAATCTGATTTGAAAATGGGCAGAGTACCTGAATAGAAATTTTTCCAAAGAAGACATACAAATGGCTAATAGGCACATGAAAAGATGCTCAACATTACTAATTATCAGGGAAATGCAAATCAAAATAATGAGATATTATCTCATACCTGTTACAATGCTGTTATAAAAAAGACAAGAGATAAGTTTTGACAAGGATGTGGAGAAAAGGGAATCCTAGTGCACTGTTTGTAGGAATGTAAACTGGTGCAGCCACTATGGAGAACAATACAGAGTTTGCTCAAAAAAGGTATAAAATAGAACTACTGTGTGATCCAGCAATTCCACTTCTGGGTATATATCCAAAGGAAATGAAATCACTATCTTGAAGAGATATCTGCACCCCTGTGTCCATTGCAGCATTATTCACAATAACCAAGAAATGGAAACAACCTAAACGTCCATCAATGGATGAATGTATAAAGAAAATATGGTATATATATATATATAAAAATATGTCTGTGTACATATGTACAATGGAATCTTATTTAGCTATAGAAAAGAAGGAAATCTTGCCTTTTGTGACAACATGGATGGACCTTGAGAGCATTATGCTAAATGAAATGTCAGACAGAGAAGCACAAATACTGTATCATCTCACTTTGATGTAGAACCTAAAAAAAAAGCCAAACTCACAGAAACAGAGTGGAATGGTGGTTGCCAGGGGCTGGGGTTGGGGGAAATGGGGAGATGTTGGTCAGAAGGCACAAACTTCCAGTTGTAAGATGTATAAGTTCTGGGGATCTAATATTCAGTGTGGTGACTATAGTTAGCAATACTGTATTGCATACTTGAAAGTTGCTAAGAAAGTAGATATTAAATGTTCTCACCACACACACACACAATTGTAATTATATGAGGTGATGGATGTGTTAACTAACCTTATTGTGGTAATCATTTTGCAATATATAGGTGTATCAAATCATCACATTGTACACCTTAAACTTATACGTTATGTGCCACTTATATCTCAATAAAGCTGCAAAAAAAGAAAAGAAAAAAATGGGATACAAAGATAAAAAAAAGAAAGGGTACGAAAAACATACACGAGGATAATGAATATGAAAAGTAATACTACATTTCTGAAGTGTGTGTGTATGTATGCGCAAAATACATAACCCTAACCAAATTTCTCACTACCTGAGTGATTTCAGATCAGGGGCCATCTATTCACCTTTTGCACGGAAAAGAGAAACAACATTTCACCATAAGAGAAGTATGATTCATTAAAATTTCAAATTGAATCAACATCAAATGGATAGTCATAAACAGCTGGTAATTTATAAGCCATTTATATTTGACTTTTATGTATATTAGAACTCTTTTGCATTGATTTTGCCTTCCTGTTTGTGATTTGATTAGGTAAATAACAGGGTAACCTTGTATCTTTCTAATAATACAATAATTCTGGGGCAAAAATAGTAAATATTTTAAAAATCTACCATTTATTGTGTTTTTACCTTTTAAAGATAATACTTCACAGCCATTCTCTGCTTCAGTGGTCACTAGCTCTGTGTGGAAGGTATTGTTATCATCACTTGATAAATGATGAAGCCAAGGCTTGAGGCAAGTAACTTGACCAAATTCACATTCTGTGGCAGGGCTGGCATTAAAACTCGGTTCTGTCTGACCCCAACTTGTCAGGCTCTATCAAGGCAGTCTCCTTTAAATCTTTATCTCTACCCATATTTTAATATTTTTTTATCTTAAAGCCATTCTTAAAGACTCCAGCCTATGTTATTCTTTATACCCTTTATTATGCACAGAACTCACTCCAGTATTTTCTCACAAATAATCTCAAACTGAGGTCCCTGTTTCATTGTCCGTCTTGTCCTCCCTGCTAAACTATAAATTCACAGTGCAGTGTGAGGGCGTGGCAGAGGGAGCTTCTAGTCTGAATCTGGGACAGTGCTTCTTGGTGGACAATCAAGGTCACAATCATGCTGTTATAATCCCCTTATTCCATGGTGCAATTATCAAAAGGAATGGAAAGTGCCTGTGGAAAAATTTTTGATGATGAGAGAATGTTAAAATTAGCTTTAAATACCAAGGAACAGAAATAAAGAACAAGGGATGACCTAGAAAAACATGAAGACCAAAAAGAAGTTTTGAGGGCTGTGGGGTATGTCTTATTCATCTTGAGCACAGTGCCTGGTATGAGGACATGGGAGAGGGAAAGGGAATTAACAAATTCTAGATGTGTATTCTGTGCCAGATCTGTGTAATGCATCTTACATACGTTCTTTCATTTACTCCTCCCAAGAAGCCATGAGGTAGGAAACAATATCTCCTTTTTTACGTGAACCTCAAGTTGAGAAATTAAATAATTTTCTTATATTCTCAGCTACTCAGTTGTAGAGCTGGCATTTGAACCCAGGCCTGCAGACTCCAAAGTTCATGTTTGCACTGCATTATTTTGCCTATTTCAAGTATCTATTGAACTGAAAACTTAGATCTTTATTTACAGAATCAACCATTATTCAGAAATGGTGGTGATATTCCATGAGATAGTGTGTGTAATATAAAATCCAGTTTACACTTTAAATGTAGGCAGAAGATGTAGACCTAGGCACATCCTAAAATCATTACCCACCTTAGCTCCTGTTTTTGTTTTGCTTTTACCATTCAACAAAGAACCATGTCTAGCAGGTAAGGGCTCTCTTGCTTTCTGAGATGGAGACAACAATATGGAGTTGTATTTATCGAAATCTGAGCTGTGTTTTTTCCCCTGAATACATGGAGATTGAGGAAAATTCAATGCAGAAGGAAAGGCGGAGAGATTAAGGAGATAGGGAGAGACTAACAATTCACACCAGACAACTTTTAAAGAGAAAACGCATCCCACGCTTACATTAATGGCAAAAAAAGTACTAAGAAGGATCTCCTGTTGAAAAATATGGCTTTGAAAGTGTTGATGAAAATGAATATGAAGCTTCTATACACGCTTCAGATAGAAACAAGATTAAAACATCCCTTCTTGCTGATCTTCAGGAGATTACTTGGATTGCCTTTCCTGCATTTGGATGCCTGTCCAACTAACAAATGTGTAAAATATTATGGCAGCCCAAGGAAGGAGTAGTTGATTCTGTCTGGGAAGATAGAAGGAGATTTAGGGAAGACTTCACTGTAAAGAAAACATTTTAGATGAAACCTGAAGGATAAAAGAAATTATCTAGAAGGTTACAAACAAAAAACAAAAATGTCATTTATGCTGGCTTTCTAGGCTTAAGTATTTAATTTCATATTTATACATTAAAATATTTTTCATTCAATTTATTTAAACTAAAAAATAATAGTTCACCCATTTTTAATTTTTTTTGGCTGAGGACGATTCACCCTGAGCTAACATCTGTGCCAATCTTCCTCTATTTTGTATGTGGGTTGCCGCCACAGAATGGCTGCCAATGATTTGTGTAGGTTCTCACCCGGGAACTGAACCTGGGCCACTGAAGTGGAGGGTCCCTAACTTAACCACTAGGCAACAGGGCTGGCATCCCCCATTTTTTTTTTTTTTTTTATGCTCAAGCTGTCAGATTCCCATTATAGTCAGCTAGAGAAGGCAGTGTGGTGTAGTGGTTAAATGACATGGCTCTGCATCAAGGCCAGCGGGTTCATATCCCAGCTCTGGCACATACAATTACTAACTTCTTTATGCTTTTTACTCATCTGAAAAATATTGTGAGGAATGAATGTGCTAACATACGTAAAGGACGTAGAATAGTACCTAGTATATGCTAAGGTTACCTATTATTCTAATTTATTTACTTTGAAATATTCTGCCCTACAGTTAGAATAATTGAATAATTTCAGAACCAGTAGTAGAACTATACTAATTAAAGAATTATATACAGAATAGTTCTATTTTAGTTGCTCAAATTTATACACAGGATTTTCCACCCCTTTGATCTTAGGTAAATACACAATTTCTTGACTTAATGTGCTGTTTATCATAACAAAAGCAATAGATTAATTGAAAGGGTATTCATGGATTAATTATAAGTAAATTCTACCATAACATTTGCTAGATATCTGCAAACTAAGCCATTTAATGTGAAGCTAATATTAAATATATAAAATGTATAGTCAGTCCTGGAACCTGTGTCTTCCAAATTTTATTTGGAGCGTCAGAATCTCAAAAGGAGAGTCTGTCTTATATGAAGTTAATGCACGGTAGGATAAAATTCTCACCTCTATCGTATTAATTGTATTTCACTGAGATAATTTTAGAACGTTTTCAAGTTAATCTCATCTCAATTTTTTCTTGTAGTATGCTGGGTTAGTTTAACCAGCATTCATCCATGTATCCATCCACCTACCCACCCATCCACCCACCCATCCATCCATCCATCCATGCATGCAGCAAATATTTATTAAGCATCTTCTCCATGCAATGTAAATTTGCAGGACAATGGAAATAAAATAATAAACAAGATAGACATAACATTGCTAATGGCATTTATAGCATATCAGAGAAAACTGAAAATTAGGGAAGCAGCCTTGATGAAGAGGATTTGATCACTAGGAAGCATAATTTTCCGAGGTGACCCTCTTTTCTGTCTAGTTAACAATAATCATTTTCTTTTGAATCACACACTTCTCTTATGGACTCTGCATGAAGCATAGGATTATTGGAGTGACCTTTATGGAACACCATCAGGGTCACATGTGGGTAGATGCTGCCATCAAGGATGTTTCATTTGCAAGAGGGACTGTATGAAGCGGAGACATGATGCTCATGGGCAAAGAAGTGGAGAGTGGAAAGCTCACAGGAACAAGCCGCCGCAGGTTCGTGGGTGTGCTGGATGGAGAGGAGCTGGTGCTGAGAGCGTTCTCAATGTCTTGGTCGAGCTGGTCCAGTTTCATAATTAGCAGCACCATGGAGTCTAGCCGCGCCCTATCTCGATCTTCTCTTATTTCCTGAGGAACAGAACATGTTGTTACTGAATCTGAAAGGCCACTTCTTAGAAAGAATAAAAAGTTCCCTGTTCTTCAATGTGACAAAAAGGACACTGAACAATAGGCAGTCTTCTACTGAAGGGAGAAGGGAAGTTCTATTCTGTATCATCAATGGGCTCTTCATTGGAAAGATGGTGACCTACTGCCAAGGAAGCATTTTACATGAATATTAAATATATATCTTCTGGAGCGCAGTGCAATGAAAAAGAAGTATAACATCAATGAATACTGATGAGCTATTCTTGGGAAAACTTCCAATTTACTGCTTTCCAATGAACTATTCTTGGGAAAAGTTATATATTTACTCTTCTTTTGTCTAGTACAAATCAATTATAACAAACTAACAATTATGGTTAGGCATTTAAGGATGTGTATAAAAGAGTATTTGGGGAAGAATATTACTGAATATAGCCAAAAAATGGGAAAAGAATCATACAAGGCAGGTTTTCATTTTGTGCAGTGGGAAGATTTTTGTTTTTGTTTTTTCCTGCATGGGCCCATTTACCTACTACTGCTTCAACTTATGTCATTGCCAATACTTTTCAAGCTTCTTTTTCCTTCATACACTTTTGAAAAAAGCCCCCACAAACATATGAATCATGGTTATGTATTCTGAATTCTCTGTAATATAGATATATATTTATGGAAATAGTTTTGCTTATAGGAATAGTTAAAGCTTCTCATTGACCATATAGAGTTATTTGGGCATGACTGTTTAGTATTCTTGTGTGTTCAAACTGAGTCAATTAGTATTAGGAATCTTCCAAATTCCCTGTGTTGTACAAGGTATGAGGGTTGTGTAGGGTGTTGGGTGAAAAAGAAAACCATGGAAAGCACAGTAAGATTCTTTAGAAGCAAAATCTATGGAGAGATGTGATGGACTCAGGGCCAGCCCTTTTGAGGCAAATCCTCATTTGTAACTCAAGTTGCCATCTTCTTATCTATTTGAGATACTTACCTGGGAGAAATCGGGTTTGAAAGACCACCAGTGGTGACCTCAAAGAGCAAATATATCATGACAGAAGCCTCAGAGGTGGGAGCAGAAGGGAGCAGGTTACGGGCCTCACTTAGGTGATGTTATTAGTAGTGGAATGAATGAGTAACTGCCTGAATCAGATCTTTAATTTTGTTTTTGGCATTGTTCTTTTAATCCTTCTAAGTTCTCTAGCTACTGTTAGGAGCAACCTCCAAAGGATAGAGAGTAGGGTAATTTTGTGGATTCAACTAATTCTATAGGAGTCTCTGTACCTCAAACAGAGCAGACTGTTAATTTTAATAAGAATTATCTTTTGTACGTCAAATGATTGGTTTATTAGATTAAGTTGATCAAAGAATCATTAATTAAGCTAACTTGGATAAGTTATTTGAGTAAGCTGAACTTGTGCTTGGTTTAACAGATTAATGCAAATTGAAAGAGCTAGTCCTGTTTCTACAAAGACACTAATGTTGAGAATAAATTAATAATTGTTTTGAGTTGTGTTAATTCCTTCAGAATACAATGTGTGATTATTACTTTAATTTCTTTTGATCATCCCTGCTGTCTAAAACATTTAATGAAGTTCTAACAGAGGATTACAAAACTTTTCTCACCATAAAGTTTTATTATGCTTGAGAGGGTCCAGGATATTTGCAAATAAACAGACCTGAACCTTACTACACATTATTTTCCTCAATGCTACAGAACTTTGTTATATTCAAAAGAGAATTATTTGTAAAATCCTGCTTACACGTTAAAATAGAGTCTCAGAAATATCAGAGATTGTTCAATTTAATTCTCTTCTAAATAATCCAGAAAATGGAAAAATCTGACTGAATAGAAGACTCAAAGTCTCCTTAATTACTCCTCCAATGTGTGCTTATATAATATTCTTCTCTTTTAAACCAAAGTTGTGCTTGGCAAGATAATGTTCTTTGCATCTCTATGTCCACAAATATATTTGTGTGATTATCTTTCATTTCCTGGTTATAACATCCTCAAACACAAAGATTACATTTTTCTACCTGGCAGACATAGAGTCAAGTTATACACTGCACACGCAATGCATTTTCAGGAATAATAATAATGAAATCAATAGAAGCCAGTGAAATAACACCTCCCAAAGCCTTAGAAAATATATCTTGATATTTTTCCAGCTACTAAGTTAATTTTGGATACAGCAATACGTCCTGCAGCTATCCTAGACCTATCAGCAGTAGTCTCAGAAACAATTTGTCTTTGAATTAACTGGATGCTGAGATTGAGTTTTAAAAACACTTTCAAATCCATGGGCTGAGCATCAAATTATTTCAAATGATCTGCCAAAAGGAATAAAATCACATAGCTTTGGTCAACAATACTCCTTTAGAGAAATAAGCCTATTGCTTTCCCCTTTCCTTCCTGGATGCTTCCTTAATTACCATCCATTACATTCAGCCTGAAGTGTCAAGTACACAGGCCAGTACCGTATGTTATACATTCATAAAACTTCACAAAATAGAGTTGACTATAAATCAGATGCTTTGGATAAATATTATTGTCCTTGTTTTTAAATCCCAAGTATTAATGTTTCGCAAAGTTCTAACCTTTCATATGTCCATGGCTTAACTCCAATGAACAGCTCATGCCTGAAAACAGAGCTGTGTATTTGCAGAATTTGGCTAGGTTGACTTCTACAGTGGAGCTTTCATTTCATGCTGTCACTACAGTCCACGAAGAGGAACCTCTTCATAAGTGAAGCTGCCTATTATTGAAGTTTTCAGTATTTCAGTAACATAACCCCCTTAAGTTAAGGCCAAGATGCTAAAGGGTCTCCCTTCCCATCTTTCCTTCCTGCTTTCCTGCAGACCCAGCTGTTCTGGGCAGAGCATTATTAAAGGGACAAAATATCCATTAGTGAATAAGAGATATAAAATCCCTGCTTTCCTGAATATTACAGTCAATCACGAAAAGACAGACAATGAAAGATAACAAATTGATAAATAAGATAGTTTCAGATAGGAACAAGTGTAAGAAGAAAATCAATAGGTTCATGAGATATACAGTAACTGCAGGGAGAGTGTCCCATTTTGTATAGGGTGGTCAGAGAAGAACTTTCTGTGGAAATGAGAGTTAAATAAACCATGATGAGGAGAAAATAAATGGAGAGCGAGGAGAGAAAGAGAGAGAGATTGAGAGAGAGAGAAAGAGAAAGAAAGAAGGAAGGAAGGAAGGAAGAAGGAAGAAAAAGATGGAGGAGGAGGAGGGAGAACTGGGAAAATGGTCTTCCTTGCAGAGTGGAGAGTGATACAAGGATGTGGAGGTGTGAATGAGTTTGGTGAATAAGAGCATCAGGAAAAAGGTTAGGGAAGCAGGGGAGTGGGGCGGGGTGGGGGGAGCAAGAGGGAGAGTGAGTGGGTGCTAGGACAAAATGAGGTTGAATAGAAATAGGGGCCAAATTATATGTTGTTATGAAGCGCACCATTAAAGAGGTCTATTTTATTCTATGTGCAGTGGGGCCACCGGCAGGATGTAAGCAAATGAGTGATTTACTATGTTTTTTAAACTTTTAGAGTTCTCACCACATATTGACAATCAAACATTTTTGGAACCTCACCATACTTTTTATCCAGGATTGTCACATGGCTAATACATGCTGAATAGTTCTATTTATCCTAGGATTATTCCTCTAGTTCTAGTCATACTCCTTTTTGTGCTGAAATCCGAATTGGATCCACATTACAGTGCTTATAAAGAAATAACAGATACTTTTACAACAAGGCCCTACATATTTGGAGACCGAACTGAGAAAGAAGAAGGCACTGCTTTGGGAACCTCTTTTTTAGAAGTAGGGAGTGGGTGGGCAGTGATATGTTGGTAAACGTCTAGCAACTGGGGGTTGCTAAACAAATCAAAGTCCTGATTTGCAGCACATGCCGATTTCTGTGGTGTTAACATTCCCATGGCTGATTTCAAGCTCCCAACTAGATATTATTGAATGCAGTTGGACAGATGCACACAACTGGCTCTTGTGAGCTGATGTGAGCTGGTGTATGGTGGCTCCAATGTACACTAGGGGTGGGAACCAGGAGGATGGAGAATCATTCTTAGAATTTGACTTGAATAGAAACATTGGTAGTTAAACCAATAGTTGTAATTATGGTTTAGTCAATATAACGACATATTGAAATAATGCATTTTATTTATTTAATGCATTTACTTTCCTTAACTTTTGCTCTTGCCCAGGTAGAGTTTGGTAGATAAACTGTAGATTTAAATTTAGTGTTCCTCTGGAGGGTTCTCTTTTTTCCTAGTAGTGACTCCTTTATCTGCCTTCCTTACACTATCCATTATTCATGTTTATAAAATTCCTTAAAGTTCATTATAGTTAACATATCTTTATATTTGTATCTTTAGTTAAGTAAGTCAAAACACATTTTTCATTATGTCACTTGGAGACTTCATTCAACACAAGATTTTAGAAATCTAGAAATCTAGGATAGCAGTTATTGGCTCCAGTGTTCTGACTTTGCAGCTGACGAAAGTGAATTCCACGGAGTTTCAAGTACAGATCGCGCCTCCGTTGGCACCCTGAGCAGACCAGAGCCCAGCTTTCCCCACTTCCTATCCTGGTCTCTTTCCAATACTCCATTTTGCTTTCCTTTCATAGAAACAGTTTTTAATTTAATACCCATTCAACCATCATGGATTCTCCCCTCAGATCCAGCAACCTGGTTTCCATTCCTTCCAACATACAGAAACTATGTTTTGGAAGAACACCAATAACCACAATTAATTGCAGGAAACTTTTGAACCATCTAGTCGAGCTCTTTACACTTTTACTTAACAGTCATTCAAGATACGTTTGTCGCCCATCTGCTAGGTGCTACACACTGTTCCCTGGGAAGCAATCTATTTCATATTTGTACAGTTATAATTTTTAGAAATGTTATGGAGTCAAATTCTGCTTTTCTCTAACTTCCCAGGTTCTCCCTCCAGAACTAGGTACCAAAAATAGTGTCTATTTCATCAAACAGGCTTTCAAATATTTGAAGAACTATATTGTGTCCATTTTCTGGGTAAATCATCCTCAGTTTTTTAAATTATTTCTCATATGACATGTTTTCAGATCCTTATTAGTTCTGTTTACTCTTTTCTGGATATGATATAATTCTGTCAATGACCTAGTTAATGGTTGGTGCCCAGGATTAAATATATTACCCTACGTGTTCTCTGACCAGGGCAGAGAAGGCAAGTACTTCTCCATGTTCTGGATCCCTCTTTAATGCAGCCTAAGAATTAAGTACCTGTTTAGAACATGAACAGGCTATTCCTAATGGCATAACCACAATCTGCTTTGTTTAATGAGGAAACAGTATTTAGTTGACTGTGAGCTGACCTTGACTCAACAGTGTGATAAATGTCTCCTTTTCCCGATATGCGCATGTGTATTGCTAAGAACAGAAACATCCTGTTGTCTTGACACTGTAACCAGCTGTTGCCAAGGTATAGATAATGTATGGAGCTGCTGTGGAAGAAATTTCCAGTTGTATCTCTTTCAGACACGTCAGTGGATGCTTCGGCAAATTAGGACAGAAACTTCTATTCAGTTTGATTTGTTGTCAAAACCCTAGTATGGCCAACTACATGGTGTTCATCGGGAAATCTGAAAGATGCTCCGTATTTTCTCCCAAGAGCTACTTAGTCCCTGGGCAGTGAAGTCACTATTTTTCACAATGGTATCTGGGGGAGATAAATACGGTTTTGGCAGCCTCTGAATTGGAATCCTCTGAACAGGAGCCTCCACTACACTTCTTTCCTTCCATCTGGGGAATATAATTCCAACTCTTCTCTTTCTCTAGATGCTCTTTATTGAACAACACAGAAGACAGCACACACACAGGGAGGGGGGAGGAGATGCAAGTTATGGACATTTTACAGACGGGGCAAATACGAAGTCCAGAGAAAAGGATGCCTCCCCTAGAGACGCACAGGCTCTTTGTTCCTAATGCCAAGGATTTGGAAGAGAACCAAAAAATTCAGTAAAATACCCGAATGCTTCCAAATAGCAGATATTTGGCTGAGCAAATATAGCATTGCCTGAATGTTCTGCTTGTCAATGACTTGTGGCATCACATGCAGCCATAATAAATTAAAGGTTAGGCCAGGAATGGAACTAAGACTTCCCGATTCTTAATCCAAGGTTCTGGCCCCTACACTGTCTTTGATTCCATACACACCTCACTGGCTATTCTGGGCCGGTAAGACTCCTTGCTCACCCATAAAAGAAAAGGACCTTTTAGCAAAAGACTTGGCTCAACTTCATTCTGAATTATTTGATCTGCAGCCAACTGGACTCGGATGAAATCTCATATTAGTGTTATATATTTCATTTGACAACAAATTCCCATTCTAGATTTTCCTTCCTTAAAATAATATCCTGTTTAAATAACCAGAAAGTTATTAAATCTTTTTTTCTTCAGAAGCAGTGAAGATTTTCATCTGAAATGACAGTCAGAAGCTAAAGATAACATAATTATCCTATGTCAGAATTTCTAGGCAAGTTAAAGAAGTCAGCCTTAATTTTTATTCTGCCGCATTTCAAGACGAAACTTATGTAGACTGGGAAGAAAGAAAACAAACCAGCAACTATCTCTTATTTGACTGATACGTTCTGTTCAACCACAGAATCTTTGTATATTATCTTTAATTAATAATAACGTGTGCTGATATCATTATAATATTAGCTGGTGGAGAGTGATAAATAATATCCTTATGGAAAGGACAAGGAATCTTTTATCTTTTTGTGTGTGTGTGTGTGAGGAAGACCAGCCCTGAGTTAACATCCGTGCCCATCTTCCTCCATTTTATATGGGACGAATTTATATGGGACCACCCCACAGCATGGCTGACAAGCAGTGCGTCAGCCCACGCCAGGGATCCGAACCCACAAACCCTGGGCTACCAGAGCGTGACCTAAATTCATGCGCCACTGGGCCGGCTCCAGAAATCCTTTAACTGATATGTAAGCGGTGGCTCTATATTAAGTCTCTGTGTTCACTCCCTATTGGTCTTCTTCCATATATAAGGCATGGTGAAGAAAATTGGTCTCGCCTTTGCTGGATTTTTAAACTCTAGGTTTCAAATGGAGCATTTCTTAGTTGGGATTTTCATAAACTGCCTATACAGTCTTCTGAATAGTTTCAAAGGACATTCATGCAGCTGGTACTGAGGAGTGCTCAGAAGTGGCAGGTGTGAACTGGGGAGAGAATTGTGTGGGCAGCAATTCCTCTCGATTCCAGGGAAATCTGAGGATGACTTCCTCCACTGGCTTCAAAGGCCCAGTTTTGGGACTGAGATATAATTTCTACCTCAATTATTTGGTAATTCTGAAATCGGTCTTCACTTTAAGTGCTAAAGTTGGACATGGACATTCAGGGTCACTTAATACATTTGTAGATATAAAGTCAGCCTTTCTGGGTTGATTATTTGTTCTGTGTCATCATGCCTATGTGATATCTGCAAAGCCTTCCAGAGTTTTTTTTTTTAAATAATTCTCAGTTGCTCTTTGCTTGGGCTCAGGTATTAAAGGAGACAGGACTTTTCCTGGTTCGAAACATAAGAAAAATATCTATTTAATGTTAAAATTCCATAAACTGTTTTCAGGAATGTTATTTATGATGGTTTTCTCTTAGATGTGGACAATAAAAAAATAAGTAAAAATTTATTCCTTTTCCATAAAAATATGTGACATAATTTAGAAAAAAAGTCTTGTATTGACCTGGCTTCTGTCTACTTTTCAAGTTCCACCTCTCATCATTCTCCCCAACGTTGCCCAATGTTCCTCAAATGTCAGTCATCCTGACATATATATGCACATATAGTCCCACTATATATTTCTTAGTATTTTCCTTTAATGAAACTTACCTTTTTACAATTAAAAATGCACTTTTATTTTTTATAAATAATGCAGTATAATATATAAATGATAATCTTTTATATTTTTCTAATGTATATTAAACTACAAAATTAGGAAAATAAAAATTCCTTATACTCTCTCATGTAATCTCCCATAAACCACACTATGTTTCAGGATATGCTGTGCTAGAAGTACAGAACTTCTTTTTTTTGTTTGTTTTTTTAGAGGTTAAAACAACCATTTTATTTTATTTTTAAAAATTATTTTATTGAGGTCATATTGGTTTATAACATTGTGTAATTTCAGGCATACATTATTATGTATCAGTTTCTGTATAGACTTCTTTGTGCTCACCACCAATAGTCTAGTTTTTATCCGTCAGCATACATATGTGCCCCTTAACCCCTTTCGTCCATCCCCCCAGCCCTTCCCCTCTGGTAACCACTAATCTGTTCTTTTTATCCATGTGTTTGTTTATTTTCCACATGTTAGTGAAATCATACGGAGTTTGTCTCTCTCTCTCTGTCTGGCTTATTTCACTTAACATAATACCCTCAAGGTCCATCCATGTTGTTGCAAATGGGACGATTTAGTCTTTTTTTATGGCTGAGTAGTATTCCATTGTGTGTATATACATACACCACATATTCTTTATCCAATCACCGGTTGATGGGTACTTGCGTTGCTTCCATATCTTGGCTATTATGAATAATGCTGCAATGAACATAGGGGTGCATAGATCTCTTTGTATTGTTGATTTCATGTTCTTTGGGTAAATACCCAGTAGTGGGATAGCTGGATCATATGGTATTTCTATTTTTAATTTTTTGAGAAATCTCTATACTGTTTTCCATAGTGGCTGCACCAGTTTGCATTCCCACTAGCAATATATAAGGGTTCCCATTTCTCCACATCTTCTCCAACTTTTGGTATTTCTTGTCGTTAATTATAGCCATTCTGACAGGTGTAAGGTGATATCTCACTGTAGTTTTGATTTGCATTTCCTTAATAATTAGTGATGTTGAACATCTTTTTATGTGCCTGTTGGCCATCTGTATACCTTCTTTGGAAAAATGTCCATAGCCTCTGCCCATTTATTGATCAGGTTTTTTTGTTGTTGTTGAGTTGTATCAGTTCTTTATATATTTTGCAAATTAACCCCTTGTCAGATATATGATTTACAAATATTTTCTCCCAGTTGGTGGATTGTCTTTTAGTTTTGTTTGTGGTTTTCTTTGCCTTGAGGAAGATTTTTAGTCTGATGTAGTCCCATTTTTTTTTCTTTTGTCACCCTTGCCTGAGTAGACATCGTATTGGAAAAGATGTGCTAAGACCTATGTCAAATAGTGTACTGCCTATATTTTCTTCTAGGAGTTTTATGGTTTCAGGCCTGCATTCAAGTCTTTAATCCATTTTCAGTTAATTTTTGTGTATAGTGTAAGATAATGTTCTACTTTCATTCTTTTGCATGTGGCTGTCCAGTTTTCCCAACACCATTTATTGAAGAGACTTTCCTTTCTCCATTGTATGTTCTTAGCTCCTTTGTCAAAAATTAGCTGTCTGTAGATGTGTGGTTTTATTTCTGGGCTTTCAATTCTGTTCGATTGGTCTGTGTGTCTCTTTGTGCCAGTATCATGCTGTTTTGATTACTATAGCTTTGTAATATATATATATATTATATATATATATATATATAATATATATATATATATATTTTTAAAGACAAATGCTCAGATTAGCTAAGTCATAGTCGTCTTTTTGTTTTTTTGAGGAAGATTGGCCCTGCGCTAGCATCTGTTGCCAATCTTCTTTTTTCTTTTTTCTCCCCAAAGCCCCACTACATAGCTGTGTATCATAGTTATAGAGTTGTAGCTCTTCTATGTCGGACGCCACCTCAGGATGGCTTGAAGTCCGGTGAGTATGTCCGTGCCCAGGATTTGAACCTGTGATCCCCAGGCCGCTGAAGCAGAACACATGAACTTAACCACTATGCCACTGGGCTGGCCCCTGTAGTATATTTTGAAGTCAGGGATTGTGATGCCTCCAGATTTGTTCCTTTTTCTCAGGATTGCTTTGGTTATTCGGGGTCTTTTGTTGTTTCATATAAATTTTAGGATTTTTTGTTTTATTTCCATGAAGAACGTAATTGGGATTCTGATGGGAATTGTACTCAATCTGTAGATTGCTTTAGGTAATATGGACATTTTAACTATGTTTATTCTTCCAATCCATGAGCATGGAATATCTTTCCATTTCTTTATGTCTTCTTCAATTTCTTTCAATAATGTCTTATAGTTTTCAGTGTATAGGTCTTTCACTTTCTTGGTTAGTTTTATTCCTAGATATTTTATTCTTTTTGTTGTAATTGTAAATGAGATTGTATGTTTCACTTCTCTTTCTGCTAGTTTGTTATTAGAGTATAGAAATGCAACTGAGTTTCGTAAGTTGATTTTGCATCCTGCAACTTTGCTGCAGTTGTTGATTATTTCTAATAGTTTTCTGGTGGATTCTTTAGGGTTTTCTATATATATAGAATCATGTCTGTGAACAGAGAGAGTTTCACTTCTTCCTCTCCAATCTGGATACCCTTTACTTCTTTTTCTTGCCTAATTGCTCTGACCAAAACATCCAGGACTATGTTGAATAGGAGTGGCAGGAGTGGGAACCCTTGTTTGATTCCTATTCTCAGAGGGATGGCTTTCAGTTTTTCCCCACTGAGTATGATGTTGGCTGTGGGTTTGTCATAGATGGCCTTTATTATGTTGAGGTACTTTCCTTCTATGCCCATTTTGTTGAGAGTTTTTATCATAAATGGATGTTGGATGTTGTCGAATGCCTTCTCTGCATCTATTGAGATGATCATGTGATTTTTATTCTTCATTTGTTAATGTGGTGTATCACATTGATTTGCAGATGTTGAACCATCCTTGCATCCCTGGTATAAATTCCACTTGGTCATGGTGTATGATCCTTTTAATGTATTGCTGTGTTTGATTTGCCAATATTTTGTTGAGGATTTTTGCATCTGTGTTCATCAGCAATATTGGCCTGTGATTTTCCTTCTTTGCGTTGTCCTTGTCTAGTTTTGGTATCAGGGTAATGTTGGCCTCACAGAATGAGTTGGGAAGCATTCCATCTTCTTCAATTTTTTGGAATAGTTTGAGAAGGATAGGTATTAAATATTGTTTGAATATTTGGTAGAATTCTCCAGAGAAGTGATCTGGTCCTGGAGTTTTGTTTTATGGGAGGTTTTTGATTACTGTTTCAATCTCTTTACTTGTGATTGATCTATTCAGATTCTCTATTTCTTCTTGATTCAGTTTTGGGAGATTGTATGAGTCTAAGAATTTATCCATTTCTTCTAGGTTATCCAGTTTGTTGGCATATAGTTTTTCGTAGTATTCTCTTATAATTCTTTGTATTTCTGTGGTATCTGTTGTAATTTCCATCTTTCATTTCAATTTTATTTATTTGAGCCTTCTCTCTTTTCTTTTTAGTGAGTCTGGCTAAGAGTTTGTCAACTTTTTTATCTTCTCAAAGAACCAGCTCTTACTTTCATTGATCCTTTCTATTGTTGTTTTAGTCTCTATTTCATTTATTTCTGCTCTAATTTTTATTATTTCCCTCCTTCTGCTGACTTTGGACTTTGTTCTTCTTCTTCTAGTTCTGTTAGGTGTAGCTTAAGATCACTTATTTGAGATTTTTCTTGTTTGTTGAGGTAGGCATGTATTGCTATAAATTTCCCTCTTAGTTCCACTTTTGCTGCATCTTGTAAGAGTTGGTATGTTGTGTTTTCATTTTCTTTTATCTCCAGGTAATTTTTGATTTCTCCTTTGATTCCTTCCTTGATCCAATGGTTGTTCAATAGCATGTTGTTTAGTCTCCACATATTTGTGATCTTCCCAGCCTTTTTCTTGTAGTTGATTTCTAGTTTCATAGCACTGTAGTTGGAAATGATGGTTAATATGATTTCAATCTTCCTAAATTTATTGAGGCTTGCCTTGTTTCCAAACATATGGTCTATCTTTGAGAATGTTCCATTTGCACTTGAGAAGAATGGATATTCTGCTGCTTTTTGGATGGAATGTTTTATATATATATATATATATATATATATATTTATATATATATATATAATCTATTATGTCCGTCTGGTCTAGTGTTTCATTTAAAGCCACTGTTTCCTTGTTGACTTTCTGTCTGTATGGTCTATCCATTGATGTAAGTGGGATGTTGAGGTCCCTTACTATTATTGTGTTGCTAGCAATTTTCCCCTTTAGATCTGTTAATAGATGCTTTATGTACTTTGCTACTCCTGTATTAGGTGCACATCTATTGATAAGTGTTATATCCTCTTGGTGGAATGCCCCTTTTATCATTATAGGCTGCACCTCTTTGTCTCTGTCTTTTTTGTCTTGTAGTCTGCTTTGTCTGATATAATTATGGCAATACCTATTTTGCTTGCCATTTGCTTGCACTATCATCTTTCATCTCTTCACTCTATGCATATGTTTGTCTTTAGACCTGGAATGTTTTTCCTGGAGGCAGCATATTGTTGGATCTTGTTTTTTAATCCATCCAGCCACTTTGTCTTTTGATTGGAGATTTCAATCCATTTAGATTTAGAGTGACTAATGATATATGAGGGCTTAATACTGCCATTTTATCTCTTGTTTTCCCGTTGTTTTTTATTTCCACTGTTTTTTTCCCTTGTATTTCTGACTGCCATTTCAGTTTGGTCATTTTCTGTAATGGTTTTCTCTTTATTTATGATTTGTGGTTCTGCTCTGATTTTTTGTTTAGTGGTTACCATGAGGTTCTATAAAACATCTCATAGATGAGATAGTCCATTTTTCTGATAGCCTCTTATCTCCACTAGTCTAATCAGGTTCCATCCCTTTCTTCTTCCCCTTTTAGTTATTGTTATCACAAATTGTTCTTTTTTGTGTTGTGAGTTTGTGACTAAATTGAAGTGTTTGTAGTTATTTTTGATGCTTTCCTTCCATTTATCCCTTATGTTATAATTGTTTACTAACCTATTCTGATATAGAGCTATAATCTTCTGATTCTGTTTATCTCCCTGCTCAAGATTTTGTAATTCTTTGCTTTTTAGTTTCAGATGGGAGCGCTCCTTTCAATGTTTCTTGTAAGGCAGGCCTAGTGGCAATGAACTCCCTCAACTTTTGTTTATCTGGGAAAGCTTTGATTTCTCCATCATATCTGAACAATAGTTTTGCTGGGTAGAGTATTCTTGGCTGAAAGTTTTTGTCTTTCTGTATTTTGAATATATCATTCCATTTTCTCCTAGCCTGTAAGGTTTCTGCTGAGATATCTGCTGAAAGCCTGATAGAGGTTCCTTTGTAGTTTATTTTTTCTGCCTTGCTGCCCTTAATATATTTTTTTTGTCATCACCTTTTGCCAGTTTTAATATTATATGTCTTGGAGAAGGTCTTTTTGTATTGATGTCATTAGGAGCTCTATTTCGTTCATGTACTTGTAAGTCCAGTTTCTTCCCCTGGTTTAGGAAGTTGTCAGCTATTATGTCTTTGAACATGCTCTCTGCTCCTTTCTCTCTCTCTTCTTCCCCTGGAATACCTATAATCCTTATGTTGCTTTTCCTAATTGAGTCAGATATTTCTCAAGGAATTTCTTCATTTTTTTAAAGTCTTAGTTCTTGCTTTTGCTCCAGTTGAAGCATTTCTATATTTCTATCCTCTAAGTCAGTAATTCTTTTCTCCATAAAATCAGCTCTATTTTCTATGGTTTCTAGATTATTTTTGATCTCATTAATTGTGTTCTTCATATCCAGAATTTCTGTTTGGCTTTTTTCTTAGAGCTTCCATCTCTTTGATGAAGTATTCCTTCTACTCATTAACTTTATTCCTGAGCTCACTGAACAGTTTTTCTGAGTTTTCTTGTAACTTGTTGAGTTTCCTTATAACAAATATTTTGAATTCTCTGTCATTTGTAAATTTCTATGACTTCAGGATTTGTTTCTGGAGATTTGTCATTTTCCTTCTGCTCTGAAGTGTTACTGTAGTTTTTCATGGTTAATGAATTGGTCCATTGCTAGCATACTTTTGGTAGTATCGGCTTGCCAATTCCAACTGCCACCACTGTGGGGAGGAAGGAGCTGTGTTTTCTGATCAATCTCATCTGCTGGAAGTTGTGCCAGTAGGGCCACAGCCACTTGGTGGGTCACACACACATGTGAGGGTGCTGCTGCTGTGCTCCCCTGGTGGGTCACTTTCATGCAGGTGGGACTGCTGCACTTGGCAGGGGACCAGCTGAGCTGCTGTGCTAGGCAGGGGAGGAGGGGCACTTTCTTTCACATACAGGCTGGCTTTGCTCACAGGCAGTTCAGCTAAGCTGCTGCACTTGGTGGGCAGGGCTCCTTCACAGGGGCTGAGCTGCTGCCACTCATGGGCAGGGCTGCCATGGCAAGGTGGGCACTCCCGTGGGCCGGGATACCACTCCAAAAGTGTTTGTGCACAGACCGGGCTGCCCCCACTTCCTCTTACAGTCATGCCAGCCTCTGTGTGAGGACCTGCAACCTGGATCACTGCTGCTGGGGAGGGGGAGAGGTCCTCTCACTGCTTCCTAGGGATTCAGTCCACCCATCTTCAGATGGATGGCTGTGTGGATCTCTCAGGCATACTATTGTGCTGTGTAGGGAATCCTCTGTTGGTTAATGAAAGTCCCTTTAGTTGTAACTTAGAGGGGAAAGACAAAGGAAAAAACTCATTCTGCCATGATGCTGAAGTCAATTCAGTAGAGAACTTCTTTTGGTTTCTCAAATATGCCATACTCTCTCTCATTTGCAACTAGAATTACCAGATTTAATAAGTAAAAGTATAGGATGTCCAATTATATTTTAATTTCAGATAAACAAGAAATATATACATATATTTTTGTATAGGTATGTCCCAAATATTGCATGGAACACACTTATACCAGAACATTTCTTGTTGTTTATCTGAAATTCAAATATAACTAGGAATCCTGTATTTTATCTGGCAACTCTATTTTTGATCCATGTATTCATGCTCCTTTGGCTTAACACACTTCTCCCTGCCTGGGCTTATCAGAGGAAACCTGTGGTTTCAAATACAATGTCACTCCAATGGTGAAGTCTTACACAGATTGTTCCCTTGAATGAACGAACAGTAATTGACTCTTAAGTTTAGTTATACAATTTTAATGAATGAAAATTTTCTTTTCTCAGTATCTTATTTAGTGTTATAATCCTAGGCAAACCTAAGACTTGCCATTTTGTTTTTTCTTTAGTAACAAAATAAAATGTGAAAAATGCATGAGGTTGCTCTTGTGATCTTTGTAGAATTTCAAGTTTTCTTAAATTGTTAATGTTTTGTACTGAATTTTCCATGAATGAGTAAATTCAGAGTACATTTTTTGCCATTGTATGTTTTCTCACTGCTAACATATGAGGTCTGACTGTGAATTTTTGACATTAATGAAAAGTCCGAGTCCTCACATTGAAACAGTATAGGAAGTATTTATTTAGCCCAATTCTCTCATTTTTTCTGATGAGGTAATTACTTCAGCCAAGTTTAAGACTTTCCCAAGGCTACAAACTTAGTTAATGGCAGAACTGGAAAATCTAGTCTCCAGATTCAATTCATTTTTGCTTTTTGTTACCCCAGCAGCCATTAACACTTTTAATCCAATAAAGCACTTTCTTCACTCTACAGATGACCTGAAAGGATACATTTCCCATACAAATTTATATGCATTGAGAGATCTGGACTGAATACACGTAGATTAAAAAAAATAGACTTAGTCACACATGAGTGGCATCTTCTTATTGTTATTAATCTACAAGTTTAGAAGATAAAACCCTCTTATTAATAATTTGTTCCTTTCTTCCTCTTTCCCTCCCTCCATGCCTTCTTTCTTTCTTTTTCCCCATTCTTCCTTCCTGCCTGTCCTCCCTCCCTCCCTCTTTCTTCCTTTTCTTTCTTTCTTCCTTTCCTTTCCTTCCTTCCTTCTTTCCTCCCTCCCTCCCATCCTTCCTTCCTTCCTTTGTATGTCAGCAATAAACTATCTATTTTCAGAAGTTAGTGTATATCACAACCATGGAAGAACTTGTTGAAACACAGATAGCTTCTGATTTAGTAGGTCTTTGATCAAAATGGAGCATTTGCATTTTTCAACAGGTTCCCAGGTAGTGCTGCTGCTGGAGGCCACACTCTGAGGACCTCTGAACCTCATGTTAGAGCAATAGTTCTCAACAGTGGATGATTATAAGTATACTTATATAGCTTTGAAAATTTCTACATGCAAAAGCTCCACCCACCAAATTCTGATTCAGTAGATGTAGGGTGAGGCCAAGTTAATGTGTTTTTAAAAAGTTCCACAGACTTATTCAAAGTACAGCAAGAGTTAAGGGACATTATAATTGATTACAGAGAAATCCATTTCACGGTTCCTGACAAAAATTAGGACAATAGGAATTACATCCTTCTCCAGAGTAATTCCGCAATAAAAAATCCATTAATCCCTTATATTAACAGATTAATGGAAAAAATATAAAACACAAATGTCAAAAAAGACATTTGTAACATGCAAAACCTATTTTAAATCACTCAATAGTGATTTAATAAACAGAAGAAAACTGAAAAACACCTCTCAGGAGGAAAGATTTAGAAGGCAGCATTCTTAACTTGATTAAGAATATCAGACAATTAGAGCAAGTATTGAGGATAACGGTGAAACATTAGAAACACTTCTAAAATATTAAGGAAAAGTAAGAATGCTCATTATCTCACATTCTATTCAAGATTGTGTTTGGGGTTCTAGTCAATACAACACAAACAACAGTAGCAACAACAAAACACAGATGATTATATTCCAAAGAAAGACAATTTGTACCTTGAAAATTCCAGAGAATAATCTGATAATCTATTAGAACAAATAAAAGAATTTGGCTCAACAAAGAAAAACAAAAGAGCATTTTTGTCCACTTGTAATTAACCATTTAAAAAATGAAATAGAAAAAAACAAATCACAGTAACAACAAAGACTAAAATATCTAGAAGTAACTGAACAAGAAATAATCAAGACCTTTATGGAGAAAACTAGAAAAGTCACCAAAAGATCTAAAAGAAGACTGAACAAATGGAGAGATATATAATTGTTCTGGATAAGAAAAGTCCTTCTAACATACTTTATAACTAATTTGTTATGTATATTGTCTGTTTCCCCACTAGAATGTAGCAATCATCGGCTGTTTTGTACCCTGATGTAACCCAGGAATCTAGAGCAGTTGTTGGCACATAATCATCACACAATAGATGTTTGTTGAATGAATGAATGAGTGAATGAATGAAATGTTGTCTTCGAATTAATTTTTAAATCAGAAGTAGTCCAACCCAAAACTCCCATGGGATTTTAATGGAGCTTGCAAAGCCTATTCTTCAAAAAATGAAAATAAAGACAAAAAAAAAAAAACACCAAAGGAAACAGATCAAAAATTTTTTTACTGTGAATATCTTCAAATGTATACATAAATAGAGAAAAATAATATAATAAACTCTGATGTAACTATCTGCTTAAAAATTGCCAATATTTTGCCAATTTTATTTTATTGATCCCTCCATTCTTTAAAAACAAACAGTATTTTAGGTAAATCCCTGACATCATATTTCACCCACAAATGCTGATGTGTGAGAAATTGATTTTAAAATTCTCTTGCAAGAGGAAAGGAGTATTAATCATAAAAATCTTAAACACAAAACAATCCAAACATTCTATGGAACATGACACTGTATAAAAATCCACAAATGGAAAAATTGATAAAAGTTAAAAGGCAATTGACAGACTGAAAGGAAATATTTGGAGCACATATAACAAAGAATTAAGAAATTATAAAAAAGACAATATAATAAAAATGGCCAAAGCATACAAAAAGGCTATTCATAGAATAAGAATTACTAATGATTTAAAACCCTAAACTTCACCAGTAATCAAAACAATGCAAATTCAGTAAAGAATAAGAATTATTATTTTTCATCTTTCAGATTGTCAAAAAAGAAAAAAAAATCTTGACCATCCTCAGGGTTGACAATGTCTGGTAATGTAAGTTTCTGCCTTTTTTGGAGGGCAGCTTGGCATATTAAAGTAGGACATATCCTTGAACCTGGCATTCTAGTTTTAGATATCTTTCCTATAGAATTACTTGCAGTCATGCAAAAATTAGCATGCTCAATACTATTCACTGAAGCATTATTTTTTCCTAGTGACAAAAGAACTGGAAATAACCCATGTGGCCATCAATAGAAAACCATTCAATGTAATAAATTATGGTACCATTATTCCTTGGATCACTCTACGGTGGTTATAAATATGAGGCAGAGTAACGTGCACTGACAGAGCCGTGAGAAACCTATTCAGCTCTTCAATGCAAGTTAGAAAATTGTGCCCCTTTGGAGGGATGCAGCCCTGTGCTAGGCTTCATTGCTTCATGACTAAAACATAGGTTGCCTGTCAGTCCTCACCCAGCACTTTAGTCTGGTGTCCTTGTGCAGCGATCGACCTGCACAACTGTACTTGGGACCCTGCTACTCATAACGAAAGTGCTCCAAGAGGGTTTATTAAGTGGAGAAAGAAAGACAAAGAACAATACCCTATAGCATGAAACTCTTTAGGTATCAAATGAGCACCTATACATGCATGCACACACACGTGAACACACACATGCACACAAAGACACACATACTCAAAGCAAAATTCTGTATTTCTATATGAATGTGTACAGATGCACAAGAAAAGATCTGAAAGAATACTTATCCCTGGGAATGGAGGTGGAACGGGGAGGGGGCAAAGGGAAATTATTGATTTTTCTCTGTAGTTTGAAATTCCTACATGAATAACTGATTGCGATTGACATTAGTAATTATTATTTTTTTATTAGGTAAAAAAGTAAATATTTATTAAAAACAAGAAAATAAAGCACTAAAAATTATAATTTTAAAAAGCTGACAAACAGAAATAAGCCCAGAAAAAATTTTATTAGTTAACTGTATAACATATTTCATAATACTTTTTTTCCGACCTTTTTCTTTATCATGAGTAACTTTTAAAGATTTTTGGTATATGAGTACATTAACATACTGTGAGGCCTTTAAAACAATGATTAAACATCTTTACTGTTGATATGGAAAGATGTCCGCATGTTTATTGCAGCATTATTCACAATAGCAAGATATGGAAACAACCTTAATGTCCATCAAAGGATGACTGGATCATCCCTAAAGAAAATGTGTTATATATAAATACAATGGAATAGTATTCAGCTGTAAAAGGAAGGAAATCTTGCCTTCTGTGACAACATGGATGAAGCTGGAGGGCATTAAGCTAAATGAAATAAGCCAGACAGAGGAAAACAAATACTGCATGGTATTGTTTATATGTGGAATTAAAAAAAACAAACAAACTGATTTTATAGAAACAGAGTAGAATGGCAGAATGGTGGTTACCAGGGGCTGTGGGGAGGGGAAAAATGGGGAAATGTAGATCAAAGAGTACAAACTTTCAGTAATAAAAAGAATACATTCTGAGAATCTAATGTACAGCATGGTGATTATAGTTACATAGTATTGTACACTTGAAAGTTGCTGAGAGTAGATCTTAAGCATTCTCACCACACACAGACATACACACACACACACACAGAGGAGTTAATTATATGAGGTGATGGATGTGTTAATTATCTTGGTTTTGGTAATCATTCCACAATGTATATATATATCAAATCAACGTTTTATGCTTTAAATATATACAAATATATTTGTCAATGTTTCCTCAATAGAGTTGAAAAAAAGGAAAAAATATCAATGACAATTAAATTTGAGAATGTATATCATTTACTTTTAGCATAAATATTTTTTCATTGATTTTTTTTTTCTGAAGAAGATTCTCCCTGAGCTAACATCTGTGCCAATCTTCCTCTATTTTGTACGTGGGTCACTGCCACAGCATGGCCACTGATGAGTAGTGTAGGTCCGCACCTGGGATCTGAACCTACGAACATGGGCCGCTGAAGTGGAGCATGCCAAACTCAACCAGCAGGCCATGGGGCCGGCCCCTCACCGATCTCTTTTTGACAATTACCAATTTAAAAAGGAGTAACTAGTCAGTAGTAGCTCCCTTATATTATTAAGCATTTCATGCACACATAGTCTCATAAATCAATTTTTAAAGTCCACGTGAGAAGAGATGGGGCCTCATGCTACTCTGTAACCACTAAAGTACCTAGCAGAAGGAATGCACATAGTAGGTCTCAAAAGTATTTTTGATTAATTAACAGTTATCTACCAAGTCTCAATCTTTAATGATTATATGGATAATATTGACAACCTCTAAAAGTCAAAGTTTCTACAGAAAGAGCATAAACAGCTACTATGGGAACTTTTCTTTTCCATTTTAATTGAAGAGAATTTTTCAGATGCACTGATTAGAAAACGTGTTGGCAATAGAGTGGTTCATTGTTCGTGTCCTTATAAGACTTAGTCAAAACTCAAAAACATCTTTGTGGTATAATATTTCTGAGGGAAAGGGACATTTGAAAAATAGCCTTTTGCTTCCAAAATATTGAGGTTACTCATCTTCCAATTCCCTGAGATCATTAAGACCTGTTTATTTGCCTTTCTCTTGTGCATAAGGAAACCAAACAATGCCTTCTTCTTTCCCAATATGGAAATAACTGTTAACCCAAATTTCTGCCTAGGGAATCTCTCTAGCACACTGAAGAAAAATTTTTCTTTATATATCTTTCTTGTTCTCCATATAAACTATGTGCCCATGAAAGGAACCCATTAAGTTTCTATGGTTTTTAACTCAGATGGTCAAATTCAATAATATATGAGTCTCCTGTGGAGTTGACTTACACCTACTTCCTACAATGAGTAGTAATTCTTTAGCTATTAATTGTATAAACACAAAGTAAAATGTGACTGATATAGCTTGTGAGTTAGAGAGCTTAAGAATAATATTAAACAGCATTTTAAAATGGCATTTGGTTCCTTAAAATATTGTGGTTGGAAGTGTATATATAGAGTACATATCTAATGAGGGTTGAACCAATGAATAAAAGTAACTTTCTGTGTTTTCAAAAGGTGGAGTTTAAGACAATACAGTGTCACTCTTCTCAGAAGCCCAAGGTAGGTAGAATAGTATTCAGTGACAAAATTCTGTTATTTTCATGGTGAAATTATGAAACCAACAGACCACAAAGTAGTAATTTCAAGCTGGAAAGGACTTTAGATGTGTAGCTTTTTTACCAATGAAAAAATTGTCTGAAATTAGTCATTTCAAGGAATAATTGGCTTGCTAGGGTTTTGTCTGCAGGAGAGGGTAGCTGGAGACAGAGTTAAAATATACCCTGGAAAACTACACACAGTTACTGCATACATTAGTTGACAAATGGGTATTTTTGCCACTGTAAATCTCTTCTTTTTGAATGTTTGTTACCCTTGGAGCAAATTTTGGCCCATCTTTCTTTCCTTAGTCCTGATTTCAGGGAGGGGGCTGTGGTTTAAATTTTTTCATGTTAATTGAGCAACTATTAGATGACTAACACTGTGTTGTGCACAAGAGATAAAACAAATTCTCTCCTCTTTTTAGAAGTTTGTATTACATCTGGTAGACTGACATGCAAAGAAACAGCCAAGACAAAATGGAGTGAGTTTAGTGTTAGAGCAAAGTGCTATTAAAGGAAAAAGAAGAGAGATTCTGATTGGGTGAGATTCTGATGGGGTGATATGGGGTCAGCTTCATAGAGAAGACAACAATTAAACTGAGCCTTGAGAATTGAGTAAGACTGGGAAGAATGGAAGGCAAGGTGTGCTGGGAATACAATAGGATGTAAAACATGTCAATAAAACAGGTTTGCATTCTGAATGAGCTGGGGGTGGTGGTGAGACTAACTCTGGCTAAAGTCTTGTGCAAAGCACAATGAAAAATATATACTCAACACACCTAGAGAGTTGTTGCTTTTAATTGAATTGCATAGGTTTGCCCTGTCTCCCAAGCTTACCATGCATGTATCTTTCTATTTTTTCTCTTCAATCACCAACTCTCCTTTTCCAAGTCTTCATTATGATATTTTTATGAGGAAAATAATTGTATTTTTATAAAAATACATTTAAAGTGGAAAGAGAAAATGAACCCTTTCTGCTCTCTCTGCAATCCCTACTGTCTTACAGGGTCACCTGTCTCTAGAGTCTCTAGTGGCACAATATTTTCCCTATTTGTTTCAAGGTGAACCTAAATTTGCCATTTAAGTGATTTGCAAAAGACATGTTTTACAAGTTGGTGAGGAGGGTCCTCTCCTATGTCGGTAATGCTTCACCTCACTATTCTTTGTGATAACAGTTGAGTCCTAGTAGAAAGCATTAAGGATAATATATTTTTACATTTATCAAATTGCTAGGCATTTCTTAAACATTCTGTGACTATTTAATCAGAAATGGCATTTCCACACAATTTCTGCTTTGGTGTGTCCCATTATTCAATTTGATAAAATTCTATTCAAATTTTATTCAACCCCTGATGTTTGCGGATGACTAAAATGTCAAATACATGAGAAAGCATAGATCTTAGTAGAACCTGTCGCCATTACTGATAAAATAATTCGAAGTACATGTTCTTCCACTGCGAGCAAGCTAAAGGAAGGACTGGATATTTTTATTCTAAATGTCTCCTTGTGGATTGAAAGCATTGATCCATTATAGACTTGCAAGTCCAACCAAGGGGAAAGTAAGAATTATGATCTCATTATTTTTAAGATTCTGTTATTTGCTCAGCAAAATATAACTCAAATGTAAATTTTAATATGACTATAAAAATAGGAAGTAAATTAAATAAACCTAAGAGATGTCTTTATTCCCTTTAATATGATTTTAAGGCAGGTATTTCCTTATGTTATTGAAACAGAAACACAGCAATGCTTCCCTGGAAGACAGTTCTCATGAACTCTGGAAATTGAAACTAAACAAAACAAGTTGTTGTCCTACCTGGAAAAAATAATACTAATGGTAAAAAAAAAATAAGATCTTCAGTTTTTGCCTTAAGATGTTGCTGTGCTCTTGGTCAGAAATAAGTTATTTAATAGAATTAACCTACTTTGTGCAAATATCTACAACAACCTTTGCATTCAGTAACAATGCGCCAATGCATATTGAATATAAATGACTGTAAATATGAGAATATGAATTAATTGCTAAATTTTGTGAAGAAGTGAGTAATGAGAATTCTATGGATTTTCTCACATACCAAGTCACTAAGAATATTGTTTCAAAAGCCCTCTAAGCATTTAGGATATGCTTCTCTTTCCGAGTTCCTAGAACACTTTGTGCAGTAAAGGGAGTGTTAGAAAGGGTCACCATCTCCAGGGGAAATATGCAAGCACCACAGATGCACGAATCAAGCTGCTGTTTCCCACAAACTCCATGGCTCCTATTGAGCACAGGAAGGGAAAGAAAAATCCTCTAAAAAATTAACCACATGTTAGTATTGAAATGGTGCCAGGAACACAGACAGCCCTAGAGGGTTTGTTTCAAATCATTATTGATGGAGCCATGTGGTGGGTCAAGAGAATGGCACATCTTGCTCTCAGAGTTCACAGGACTGAGTATTTTTACTCAGCCAAAGAGGAAAACTCAGAAGACAAACAAACAGCAGTGGGAATGATAGCAGCAACACTAAGAGTCTGACATTTCTAGATTAATGTGCAGTGAGAATATCTCAATCAATCCCTCGTTTAATGAACCTCCTGGGAGGCAGAGGGGGCTGTGTCTGGGCAGAAGGGGACATGGGGTATTACAAAGCCCTCCTGGTGAACGAGACTTGCATTTTGCTGAAATTTTTGAAGTATTGGTCATGATCATTATTATACTGTGTCATAGCAAAAATATGTCACATTACCATGGTCAAACTGATTATAGTTTAATGCATATAAAGCAAAAACAACCTATCCCCCTGTGCCCCCCCCACCAAAAAATACCTAAAAACAATTTCTCCCTCATTTTTTTTGGTGAGGAAGATTGGCCCTGAGCTAACATCTGTTCCAATCTTCCTCTTTTTGCTTGAGGAAGATGGTCCCTGAGCTAACATCAGTGCCAATCTTCCTCTATTTTGTATGTGAGATGCTGCCACAGCATGGCTTGATGAGTGGTGTAGGTCCACACCCAGGATCCCCACCTGTGAACCACAGACCCCTTGAAGCAGAGCATGCAAACTTAACCACTAAGCCACCGGGCCAGCCCCCTCTCCCCCTTTTCTTCAATGGACCACTCTGATTGTATACAAATTGAATAGCTGTCCATGCTTAATATTCCAAGTAATTGTTAAGTAACTGTCAATTTTTTTTCTATAAAGAAATCATAGCTATTATATATACAAATATTTAACATAAAGCTGGCAAGCAGCAGACACTCAACAAAATGCTTCTTCTCCCCTATTTTCTGAGCCTCAATAGCATTTTCTAAATTACATATTGCTATATAGATATGAAAGGTTTTTATTAGTAGTATTAGCAACAATTGCAGTGGTATTTGCATACCAGTTTTCTTTTAGTTTTTCTGAATACTTACTTCTATATTGTAATAAATATTTTCTTTTTATATCTCAGATAAAACTCTTCTGACACACTCTCTATATTCTATTCAAAAGAATCTTAATCTTAGTCTCTTTGCCTTACTTTCTCATTCTGTGCCATCTTTGTTCTTGAGGATCATAGAATTTAAAGCTGGAAGGAGACGATTTAGAGTGTCTTCATCTTTAAACAGATGTGACAACTGGGGCCTAGGAGAGGCTTCTTATAGGGACAAGGTAAATCTAGAAATCAGTCGTTCTTACTCCTAGATCTGTGTCCCACCATTTTTCTATGTCCTTCATATCTCATAGGGATTCCTGTATCTGTGGTGCCATTGCCTGATTCTGTATGTTTTTTTTCTTCTCTTTAAAAATTGTCTACATTTGCCTCTCACCCTAGAATTTCCTCCAACACTCTCTGCAGTCATGTCAATGAGACCCTGAAAAGTTTCTTGTCATATTATGGGTTTTTCTGAATTTTGTCCAGCTTTAGCCTAGAACTTGCCACTTCTAAGTATTAATTCTCCTGGCTTTTGTCTGATGCAGGTGTGGCCAAAGTTTGATCTGTATTTGGGGACTTCTGCTATTTGCTTTGATTCCGCACTCCTTGCGCTGTTCTTTTATGATTGTGCAAATGTGATGAGTGGCTCTTGGCTTCTTTCTCTGTCTACCCAGTTCGGTGCCCCCTTTACGATCAAGTCCCAGGTTTCCAGCTATTTCCCAAACTTTCATCAGTTATTAATGCATTGCACCCTCTCTTCAAGCTTTTTCCACAGCTCTTTGCTCAACTCGTGGCCTTAGGGCCGTACTCTGACCCTGGACTGTTCTGTTCCATCCTTGTGGCTTCCCACACAAGGACAACAGTCTAGGCTCCCAAGGATCACTCTAGTCTTTGCTCGTTTCTCCTGTCTTTGAACTTGCATCACCGTTCTAGGGAGTGCCATATAATTTCACACTAATTGTTTCTACTTGTACAGAATTGGATTTTCTTGACATATGGAAAGACTAGACAAATCTTTCTTGATCTGTTTCTGTCGCTGTCAGCTTGAAATCTACGCTACTCTTCAGCTCAGAATTCACCTCTTATCCAGTCCGTGTGGAAATATCCTACTAATTCTCCAGAGCATAATTTATTAGCCATCCTCTCTATGACTCCTTTCTTAGTCCCTTTTCCCCCAGAATTAATTAATCCTTTCGCACTGCACTCATAGGCCCCTTGTTCTCTTATAGTCATTTCTGTCTATTTCCCTGAAAACATTGTGAGCTCTTTGAGGTCAGGAATAAATCTTGTACCTTTAAATTGTATGTTTTTCTCTTGAGCCTTTCACAATTTCTTGCTGGAAACAAACAATACTTTATCAGACTGAAGCTCTAGGATGCAGGAGTATGTTTTCTTATGCTTTTGCCCCCCTCACAGTACCTAATAAAATGTTGAGCACAGAGTGGTCACTTGATATACTGACTGCTTGACTATCTAGCCAGAAATCCAGTAGTGGAGTTCTCAGTTTGGTCTCAGAGAAACAAAACTCTCTGTGCACATGGCTTCTGGGAACAAGGGAAGGGCTAGGATTCAAATTTAGGGCTCAGGAAGGAAAGGCATTTAGTTTTTCTTTTTAGTCTTTTAATCTCAGCCATTTCTAGTCTCTGGGTGGGTATGTGCTGGTACGAAAAGATAAGGTGGCAAAAGAGAAGAGAGGAATGGCAGATGCAAACACACTCATTCGGTCCACAGAAGTCATGGGATAAGAAAATATGTCACTGGCAAGAGATACTGTGTGCTCTTCTTTAATCACAAATTTGTTTTCGGCACACACATGGGCCTAGTTTACTGTTCCCCAAATTGGTATTTGAGGATTTTAGTAGGGATTTTTCACTTGAGATGCTAATATGCGTGACTTGAGAAAAATGTTTGAGTAATCAAATAAATTTGTGAAATTCTTTTGTCTATGATTTTTCTTTGTATAATTCTTTACTGAAGCATTATAATGTCCATTAACATATTGAAAGCTTTGAAAGTAAAATTATTTAGTTTTATTTTATCAAGCACTTTTCAAACATATATGAGCATAGAACACTTTGATCCGTTTGTTTGTTTGTCACAGAACACTAGTTTGAGGAATGGCTGACCCAAATACTCCAGGGTTACTTGAGTTCAGAAGAAAAGATACTGCCTGGGAGATTGTAGGGTACCCTCTTTCCATTGGTTGAGTCTCTGAGAGGTAAGAGTTAAGTTGTCCAAGACGGGTTTCCTGTAGGGTGGCCTTCCAAGTAGAAATGGCCCCCGAAGAGCTCGCCAGATACCGGCCATAGCTAAGTGCTAAAGTAAATTAACTTTAATGTAGTAGTGTTTCTCAAACTTAAATGAGAATACAAGTAATGCAGAGATCTTGTTAAAATGCAGATTCTGATTTAGTAGGTCTGGATTGGAGGCTGAGATTCTGAATTTCTAATAGACTCCAAGGCAATATTGCTGCTGCTGCTCTTTAGAAAGCACTTTGAGTAGCAACCTAGTGGAATGTTGAGGGGATGGATAAGATCTGGAAGCCCCTGAACCATGGGCCCCCATCCCCATTATCATTCCAGGGAAAGGGTTGGTGCTCCCAAGCAAACAATGCTGGAATGGTAGGACAGGGCTGGAGGCCAAGGTTCTGCAATGTCATTTGGCCGATTGGTTCCAGTTCTGTCTTTCTCAGAATCTGACGTCTTTTCCAGCTGGATCTCAAAGATTTGCACTTGAATGTGATGGGCAGTGGTGGAACTGCATGCTTGCTGCCACTCCTGTCTGTGTTTTTCCCAATATTTGCCATTCCAGAAGGTCAATAAGTGTTCTGCATGGTCATTTGCTTCTGTTTATTTGACAATCTTTCAGCACAAATTTTCTAAGTAGAGTCAAAGAGAAACCGGGAAGTTTAAGAAATTAGGAAATAGGTTGGAAGAGAACTACTCATTGTTCTTCAAAGGTCCTCCATGCAATGATCCTAAACTGCCAATCCAAGCTCATTTCTCCTCTTCCTCAACCCAGAGCCCCTAGGTCCATTTAGTCTAGTCTCTTCCTTAGCCTTCTCATATGCCATGTTACGTTCCTCCTTCATTCAAGGGCACAGGCTGTCCATCCATGTAGTCTCTTTCTTTCTAATTCTTACTCAAATTTGAGCCTGGCCCAAGTTCTGCTTTCTTCATAAAGCCTCTCCTAATCACCTCTAAGCACAGACTATAGAATATAACTTGCACTAGTTCTATTTGTTTCTTTTTTTCATTTCGTCTCACAGTTACACTTTAGGTTCTTTGAGAACAGGGGACATATTTATTATTATTTTGTAAATTTTTATTTTATTTTCTTATTTTCTGCTTTTCTAGGCTCTCATATTTTCTAGTTTCATGCTCTGGGGCAGAAAAAAAAACTTCTCTAAGGACTTAGTTATCTCATTTGTGAAATACAGACATTGGTCTAATCTATGGTTTTCAAATTTCTTGAAGACATAGAACCATTTCTTCAAAGAATGTATTACAGAGTAACCCAGTATAAGGAACAGATGGAAGTAGACTCTGGTAGAGCTGCAGGGCAACATGGTGAGGAAAGGGTGAGGAAAGGCAGAGAATTTCCTCTTGCCCATCCCTATACTCTTTGCAGAATCTCTGCCTAATCCTAGAGTTGCTAGAACAGTTTGAAAACCACTGGATTCAATGATCTCTAAGGTCTTTCACAACTCTAAAGACTTTGAATTTAATCACTTGAAGAACTTTAGTGGTTTATAATAAAGTGGACAAACACATCATGATGAATAAATATTATAAGATAAAATCCATACCCCACAATGGTTTTTAAGGTGTGGTTCATTGAACACCTGCGCCAGAAACACTGTGATGCTTTTCAGAGATGCCAGGCAATTAGTCCCCTTCAAGGCCTACCAAATCATAGTGGGTGAGACCTGGACATTTGCAATTTACCAAGTTCCCTTGATGATTCCTACAAACACGAAGGTTTGAAAAATCCATAAAGTAGAGCAGTGATTTTAAACAGCAGTACACATAAGGATCAACTATTGAGCTTTGTACAATGTAAATGTCTGGCTGCTACTCTCTTAAGTTCTGATTTAATAGATTTTGGATGAGGTACAGGCATCTGTACTTTTAAAAAACGGTCAGTCGTGGTTTCCTGTGTACCTCTGTGTAAAATACCAGATGTATTTTAGATGTACACACTTGCTGTCGTTATGAAGCAAGTTTAGCTTTGAGTTTCCTAGCAGTGAAAGCAAAAAAGGGAAAGTTTTATTTTATGTGTCTTTTTGCCATGCCCATCACAGTGCAGGGCATAAGTAATACTCAATAAGTATATTTTTATTTATTGGAAGCACTCTTGCATTTCTTTTTTGTACCTCTTATTATGGTGGTAGGACCTCTAGATTTAAAAAATTCTTCTGTTTGCTCAAAAAGGCATATGAAAATATTGTCAGCTAAGTATAACTAACTCTAAGAATGCCAAAATATTTGTTTGGAAAATATGCTGATGTTTAATAATATCTAAATACTTTTATTAATTATTGGGTAACAAAAAAATCCAAAGGTTAAATCCCCATTTATTTTTGATAGCTTTCATTTTTAGTTATACTTATCATAGTTAAATGCCACCTGATGCTCGCATGGGCCTGTCAGTGGTCCTTAACCTTGACCCAGTATTAGAATCAGCTGGGAGGTATTACCCTTTTAAAAATCCTGACACCCTGGCCACAATTCCAAACAATCATATCAGAATCTCTGAAGATGGGACCTAGGCATCAGTATTTTATAAAGCTCTCTAAGTAATTCCAATGTGAAACCAAGTTTTCTGCTTTGATCAATAGTACCAAACCAGAGAATGCCTACTAGTTACCTGGCGAGTTTATTGGAAATGCAAATTCCCCTCTCCCCTACAACTGAGACTCTGATCCAATAGGTTTGTCTGAAAATTTAGATGTGGTTGTGCCGCAGGTGGTCTTTGAGAAACAATGACCCATGAAAAAAGCCAAACAGTTTCTCAAAAAATTCTAAAAATAAATGCTGGCATAAGAAGTAAAAATGTGATCTATATTTCCAGTGCTGCTTAATTACCCTTTACCAGTGGATATGATAATTGGAGACCTTTAATCTGTGATAGATGCTAGGCAAGAATTACACTTTGAAGTCCAAGAAGCTCCTAACTTACTAAGGTGCAGCGGGAGATACACTTGAGGGCAACAGACCACTGAAACACCTTGAGTCAATCTTTTTTTTTTTTTTGTGGGGAAGACCAGCCCCAAGCTAACATCTGTTGCCAATCCTCTTTTTTGCTGAGGAAGACTGGCCCTGGGCTAACATCCGTGCCCATCTTCCTCTACTTTATATGGGACGCCGCCACTGCATGGCTGACAAGCAGTGCGTCGGCGGGCGCCCGGGATCCGAACCCGCGAACCCCGGGCTGCCAAGCGCGAACTAAACCGCTGCGCCACCAAGCCAGCCCTTGAGTCATTCTTTTGAAAAATGGTTTTTAGGTTATATTCTGAGGTGGTGTTCATTGTCTTTTTTTCTCTACGGAACTTATGAAGGCAGAAAGTGGAGTTCAACATTTTGAAAATGTGGAAATACATGTTCCCCATGGAATAAAAAATTGGGAAAATTACCTGAAATATTTTGGTTTATGAAATCTGGTAATTGATTTAAAAACTCTATACAATGGGAAGGCTAAGAATCAACAATATATTTCTTAGACGTTCTCAATCTTAAAACTAAATGTTGTGAAACACAGAATTTTATAAACCACTCCATTATTTTTTGTAAAATGTATTTTATTGCCACTAAATTCTCAACAGTGGGTTCTATGATGGATAAATAGTTATTGAGATAGAAAAAAATTCACAATATATTTTGAAGTGTAAAAGCATTACAACACGGCATGTGCGGTTAATTGCTATCATATCTAGTTACACGAAGAACCTTGATAAATAAAAAAATGAGAGAAAATGAATAGACCACAAATGAGGATAAGCTATTAAATCCACATTGCTTCGGCATGTCAGTCAAGTGGGGGTTTGGCATTAGTCTCAGTTCTTTCAGTTGTTCCTTACTGAAACGCCATTCAAACTAGTTGAAGTAAAAAGAGAACGTATGGGGGATATTACTGAGAAGTCAAGGAGGTAGATTCAGGCACAGATGGGTTTAGGAATCAACCAAAGTTATCACGAAGCTCTGTCCTCCTTGTCTGCATGATGGTTTCATTTCCAGGGAAGCTTTCTAGACATGACGGCAAACATGGCCGCCCGGGGCTCAAGCCTTCATCTTGAGCTCAAGACAATTTCAAGACAATCTTTCTTAGAAAAAGTGCTCTCAGCAAAACAAAACAAAACTGGATAACTGTGGTCAAGGGGATAAGGTCTGATTGGCAGAATGGGTGATATGCTTACCCATCTCTAGGTCTTGGGACAGGGAGTTGTGGGTGGGAAAGAGGGAGTGCGGAGTTGAGGGAGGCGGGTTATGTGATTGACAGTCTCCTAAGGCCAAGTAAAGCAGTTCCAGAACTAAAAAGATTCTGGGCAGGTAAAAGGTAATGTCTTCTCACAATAGTTAGTATAGAAAATGAGTCCAAAGAAAGAAATATTTTTAGACAAGATCATAGAAATTCATATGTAACATTTTATCACAGCCCTTGTATTTGTTTATTTAAGTTAGTGGTTTTCTGCCTCCCTATCAAACTGCCTTGTTAAAAATAACAAAATATCTATTTATTGGAAAACATTCTAAGGTTGACATTTCATGAAAATGACGGAACAAATTAAATCTGAGATCTATCATCACATAATTTCAACAAGCCACTAAATTTGACCAAAATAAATCCACTTTCACATAAATTATTGTAATCAACTCAACAATGAGTTATGCTGAACATGAGACCTGACTAACTACAGTTAGCTTCAAAATAGATATTTATTGCATTTCTTTGGCTATAAGCAAACGCGGATGGGAGATATCCTTAAAAAATGGTGTTCATGGGAATTATGATCTAGCTTTGGAGCAAAACCCAAGAAAAATTAGTGTGAACAATTATAAAACAATATATCACCAATGACTAAATGATATAATACATCCCGTGTGCACTCACGCTAGTAGAAACATTAGAATTCTCACTTTAATCCTACAGTTTTATAACTTGCATGGACATAACAAGTTTATTTACATTCTATTAAACATTACTGGAGAAGCGTTTGATTCTTTTCACTAAGAAAGACAATGCTCTAAATCAATTTTAAGGTTGATCTTTGCTTTATATCACTCAGAGCTGGAAAATCTCTTTCACCGACAGGAACAGATATTGGTAATGAAAAGTGTGAAGTGCCTCCATGAAAATGCAAGAAAAAGATTGAAATGCTTTTTAATTTTGGCAGTGAGGAGCTGGCCAGCGACATTTGTCAGAGTAGCTCCAGGAGAGTGGTGAAATTGTAAGACAGAGTCACATGAAGTGTAAACAGAAGGGGAGAAAATGAAGACAGTGACATTAGACTGGCCTTACAGAAAGCTGGACTGAGGCAAAAAAACATGTTCAAGGCTATTTGGTTATGTACAGTTGGTGCAGGTTCCTTTCCTTACCCCGCCCCACCCTGCCTCTCCTCTCCTTTTTTTTCTGTTCCTTTTTCAAAGATAGGGGAGACTAAATTTAGTTTGCAAGTTGAAGAGAAAGAGCCAGTGGAGGGAAAAGTTGTTGACAGCATAGAAATGTAGGAAAATTGATGGAGCCAAGCCACTGAGGAGGTAGAAGGAATGGGATCCAGAGAACAGGGGAAGGTGTTGGCTACAGGAAGGAGGCAGAATTTCCATTCCATTATGGCCGAAAATGCTGGAAGGAAGAATTCATGAAAAGGCATGAGCATTTGTGGGGAGAGGACAGCAATTTGAAGGAATGATTTGACCCATGACTCTATTTCCTCTTTGAACCTTTAAGTTTCACTGCTGAATGTGTGTGAGGGTGTTCTAGGGCAAGGGTACCCAGTAAGGCTTGAGGATGAGGTGAAAGAAATCTTTGGAATTGCCACTGCAAGGGGTGGGGAGTGTCACATTTCCACAAAGGAAACTTCTATTAAGGTAGTTGCAGGTCAGAAAAAAGCCTGGAGTAACAGCTATTCTTACATAAACCAATCACAAATGCCAGTGCGTGTGTGAAGAGTTAACAACCAACTCTGTTTTTCTGATTAATTGTCAAATATCTAAATGATAAATCCAATATAAATTGCATGACTCTTAAGCTTTCTTCCCTCAAAATGGCAAGAAACTGATTTTTGTTTTATCTCTAAAACTGACAGACTGAAATGGGATTCTGCAATTATACGCAGGTTGTTATCTTCAATTATGTATGATGTCAGGGTACTTTGGTCCTATAAGTTTTACAAGACATTCTCTGTTGGCTCAAAAAAAAATTCTCTTTTCTGGGAACAAATACAAAAAATGATGAAGTTTTTCCCAATTATTCTGTGTTTATTGGAGGGAGAAGGAAAAGTGGATCTTCCTATAGATCATGGATTTGATGACAAACTCTAATTTAATTCTGTGGTTTTACAAATGAGGATGATATTCCAAATAATGCTCCCATACCTAGCTAGCAATAGAGTTGAGATAGAATAATGACTTCTAAGCCACTGCTCTTTTTACAAAATAGAGCTCCATAATCAAAGATGTCACTGCTCTAGATTTTAAACATACATATAGGAAAATAGTAATTTTAGTTTCCCCTTCTCAAGCCACAAAATTTATTAGCATTTTCTTTGGAGCTGTGAAAATATGCAGGCATGGGAGTAAATAATGAGACTGTATTGAGAAAGTATGTGTGTGAGTGTGTGTGTGTGCACATGCGTTTGGGCATAAGGGAGAATGAGAGAGACAGACAGGAGGATGATGTAGCCGAGGCCTTTGGATAGGTATTGGCAGAATGAAATTGAATTCCCTTACTACTGTGATGTTCTATCAATTGAGTCATTACTGAGTATCTGTGGCATGTAAGAAACCATTCTAGACTTGGGGGGGAGTAAAAAATATAATACCTTTTAAAACTTGGGAATCCAAGATGTAATTACTTAAGGATTTAATAAAAAATATAAAATAATATTTGATAAATTGTCAACGTAGGTAATAGTGAGCTGGAGTGGTCTAAGGTTTGTTTATGAAAAAATGAAGTGAGTTTTCTCTCTGCCTTCTCTGTGTCAACAAATCTAACTATTTCTTGAATTTATACTTGAATTTTTAGGCTGCTTTATTGGACCTATAAATAACATGCATGAAATATAGACCAGAGAGGAAATATTCTGACTATTTCACACTTAAACATAGTCTTAGATAGTTGAAAAATTTAATACACATTGTCTTGGGTTAAATTGTGTTCCCCAAAAGGTATATGTTCAAGTCTTTATCCCTGGTACCTGTGAATGTGACTTTATTTGGAAATAGGGTCTTTGCAGATGTAACGAAGTTAAAATGAAGTCATTCTGGATTAAGGTGGCCCTAATCCAATGACTGGTATCCTTACAAGAAGAGGGAAATTTGGACACAGACACACACACACAGTGGAGAAGAAGACTATGTGATGAGGGAGGCAGAGATTGGAATGATGCATCTGGAAGATAAGGAGCACCAGGGGTTGCTGACAACCAGCAGAAACTGGGAAGAGTCAAGGAGTGGTTCTTCCCTAGAGCCTTCAGAGGGAACGTGGCCTTTTTGATACTTTGATTTTAGATTTCTGGCCTCCAGAACTGTAAGAAAATAAATTTCTATTGTTTTAAGCTACCCAGTTTGTGATTCTTTGTTATACAGCCCTAGGAAACTAACACACACATTTTCTGATAACACACCAAAGGACTACAAATGTGTTTTCCAAGAATGAGATATAGATAAGGAATTTTAGAGCTTTAGTACAACTTTCTCAATTATAAATGAGGAAATTTAGGACTACAGAGATAACAATTACCTTCCCCAAACTGATTAATGGGAAGCGGGGACCAGAATCTGGGTATCTTGCTTTCTGTTCTATTTTTTTTTCATATTGTCCAAATGTACCCAGGAAACATATACTCTGTAGAGATAAACTGAGAAAGAGACTACTTCTACTCCTGATTTTGCCTTACTGTATAACTTCAGCAGGTTTTGAGCCTTCCTTGAAAATAACATCTTATCAAATTTTACTGTCCAATATTTAATCACCTATCAAGACTAATCCTTAAAATGAGAAACCATGTTAGTACACCAAAAGGGCTGTCCTTTCTTCAGTCTTCATTTTTTTCACTTTTCCAGACTCTCTCATAAAAATAGATTCTTAGATTTTTTTTCTTTTAAATGTAATTGTCTGGACAATTGGGGCTTTACAAATTTAAAAAATTCTTTTAGGAGTAACTAAGAAACTTTTGTATTCTTTAGGCAGCTTTTTAACACACAGCAACTGGATAATGCAAAAAACAGACAAACTGAGGAGGAAATTATATTTTCCCAGAGTTTTGCTCCATTGCTCTATTTTGTAAGATCCAGTGTCATGTAAAAGATGTTTGATGCTGTAATGGCCTATTTATTTGACACATTGCCAAAATGCGTAGAATAGTTTTAAAAATTTCACATACCACCAGAAATGTGAGAATGGATTTGGTCACTGGATGCTCACAGATCTAAGGCTTGAAAAAGAAACTTTCCCTATATCTTTATATTTTGGGGGGGGGGGGAAACTAGGGTTATGTGACTCAGTTCTTGTGTTAAAGGAGACTGGGGGTTTCTTGTGTAGAATAGTCTATAAAAATCTGCATTTCTAAAAATATATTTTAAAATGCAAACTTTGAGAGAATATGTTTTAATTTATAGCCACACAGTGTTTGAGTTGACCATCTTGAGGCATGTGCCCTAAACCCTAAAACAATTTTCAGTCATCTCTCAAAGATTTTCCGAAAGCTCTGAAGGCCCAGAGAATTTCTACTTTATCCTCAAAATTTACATAGCCCCCACCTCTTTTTTCCCTCTTCCCCTCCTCAGTGCCATTTCTACTGTTTCTCAAGTTGACAAGTTGAGAACTCAAGGCTCCTGCAAACACTCAGTTTTCCCTTGAAGGAAGACATTAATCGAAGTAAGGCAAAAACGGGAAGGAGATGAAGGAGCGATAGTGCTTTTTAAGGCCTGTTGCCTGGTTTTCATTAGACATGCTGTTGGCTTTCTTTTAAGGTCCACGTTGATTTCTTATATTTCCAGGACATGCTAATGAATATTTTGGTTAATTGAGCATCTTTCAAACGTTGAAATATGTCTGTTATTTTTTCACAGTCAAAACACAGAATTCTATCTTACACATGATCTAAGCCAACTGAATCATTTTCACATTAAGAAATAAAGTCTCCTTTCTGGTGATTAATTCTATGTTTATTTATTTCAACAAATCACATCAGCACACATGACCTCACGTAATGACTATGCCTGAGGCTTAGAAAGTCCACATGCTTACGTACAGCAAATAATGTTGTATTACTCTGGTAATTATGGTAAAATAATGTTGCATTACTAGCTCCTAGGGACCACTGTGTAGGCAGATCTGCAGGGACCTCTGTAGCTACCTTTAAGGGGATGGTCTGGGTACAGATGGCTGTGTTTAAAACTCCCTACCTATGAAATTCCCTGCCAGCAAACACCATCAGGTCATAGATGTAGTAAAAATTGATTCAAATAACAGAATCAGGAGGCTGCCTGGGGTCTCAAGAGGCCATTTGATACTGACACATCTGAACAGAGTGATGCCTGCTTCAGACAAATGGGTCCCCGATCCGATTTTACAACTATCCAGGCCACTGAATAATTTTGAGATTCTTACAAAGTCCCCAAAAAGAGTAAACTCCTGGATGATTTATGTTGCCTATTGATCTGCTCTTAGCTATCATATAACTTTGACATTTTTTTCGTCTTCAATATTTTTCTCTAAAGCAGTGGTTCTCAATCCTGGTTGGACATCAGAGAGATCTGTTTGTTATCAAACAAACAAAACACTGATACTCCCACCCCACTCTGATCAAATTAAATCAGAACCTCTTTGTGGACTCTAGCACCAGTATTTTTTTTTTGGTGAGGAAGACTGACTCTGAGCTAACATTTGTGCCAATCTTCCTCTGTTTTGCATGTGTGTCACTGCCACAGCATGACTTGATGAGTGGTGTAGGTCTGCACCCGGGAACAGAACCCACAAACCTGGGCCACCGAAGCAGAGTGTGCTGAACTTAACCACTATGCCCAGGGCCAGCCCCAACTAGCACTGGTATTTTTAAAAGCTGCTGAAGAGATTTTAATGGGCCACTAGAGTTGAAACGACCCTTCTAATGTATGGCCTTTACTGGTGACCAGCATTTAATAAATAGTATCTTTGTAGTCTGATGGCAGAAAAGATTTCACAGTTTTTCGTTTGTTTGTTTAATTTGGAATTGCACCACTTCATTCTTAGTTGTCTCTCTGGAATCAGCTCTCAACAAAATAGCTAGAATGATTGTTTTGAAACAAGTCAGTTCATGTTACTTCCCTGACTCCAAACAATTCAAAGCCTTCCTATCACTCAAAATTCAAATTTTCTGTGGCTAAGGACTTGTTGAGATCTGGTCTGTCCCTAAGACCACACTCCTATCACTTATCCACCTCTCACGTCACTCTCCTCCCGCTGGATTTCCAGCTATTCTTCAAATATGCCAAGTCGAGAGCCTCTGCCAAGAAAACTCTTCCCCAGATTTTCACAGACTGGCTTCCTCCCCTTTTTCAGGTCTGTCTACACTCAAATGTCATCTCTGTACAGAGGCATCCCCAGTCCCAAATAGCCACCTCCCTTCCATGATAACCCTCCATCCACTAACCCTGATTCATTGCGCTTATCAATACACACACAATACCCTTTGCAAACTAGGAGTCAGCAAACTTTTTTTTATAAAGGGTCAGAGAGCAATTTGTTAGGATTTGCATGTCTTACTCTCTCTGTCACAACTACTCAATTCTGCTGTTAGAGTATGAAAGCAGCCATGGACAATATGTAAACACATGACTATGACTGTGTTCCAATAAAACTTTATTTACAAAAACAGGTAGAAGGTCAGATTTGGCCTGCAGGCAGTAGTTTTCTGACCCTTGCTCTGTAAGTGAGGTTCTTCCATATATTTGGGTTTAGGTGCTGTATTTCCTGTTACTGATACAACTTTCTCCATTAAAAAAATATTCCAAATTAATAATGCATCCCAGTGTAAATTAGCTAACTTCACATGTAATTAGTATTTGGACCAATCCTGGTAGTCTTTCAAATTCTAATGGGAATGTATACCTTGTATTTTCTTTTTGAGTCAAAAATCCTTTGAGGGATAAAACCCAAACTGGCTCTTGCTCTCTAGTATATTGGGGGATTTGTAGCAGATCTGACATCAAAAAACTACAGCTGGTCATTTGTGATTTCACAGGAAGAAGTGTTATATCATCTTCTGGGTACTGCTAACCAGCTGCCAGGCACCCTTGGTGGCACTTTCTGAAGCCTGCTTAGTATAGGGGAGACTGTCCTTCCCCTCACAATTCGTCTTTGATGAGGAAGGTTATGACAGCTGTAAACACAGTCACCTGGTAGAAATGGTTTTTTCTGGACCATCAGCTTTTTAAACTTACTCTAAGAATATTCTTCCCAGCAGGAGGATGAAATGACCATAAAAATAGTTCAGTATTCCTCAAAGGGTATTCCACTGAACATTGGATCTGTGAGATGATAAGAGGTATTAGGATGGAAACAGCCTTTGATCAAAGAAATTGGGGAAATCCCAATTTCTTTTTTTTTTTTCTGGAAGATTCGTGCTGAGCTAATATCTGTCGCCAATCTTCCTCTCTCTTGTTTTTCTTCTCCTTTTCCCCCAAAGCCTCAGTGTGTGGTCATATATGATAGTTGTGAGTTCTTCTAGTTCTTCTGTGTGAGCTGCTGCCACAGCATGGCTACTCACAGATGAGTGGTGTGGTTCCATGACTGGGAACTGAACCCAGGCTGCTGAAGCAGAGTGTGTCGAGCTTTTAGTGACTAGGCCATCAGGGCTGGCTAGGGAAATACTGATTTCTTTACTCCAGGATTTTCAGAACATCCTGGATAAAAGTATCAATGGATATTTTTATCCATTATGAATTTTCAGGAAGGAGCTAGAGTATATACACATTTCTCATACTTTTTTGATCATTGAAACCCATTTTACTTGCAGTGTATCTTGCAGAAATAGGGTTCTATGGAATCCACTTTGCAAAAAACAATTAAATTCTCTGCCCATTAAAAATTATTTAATAATCTCTGGCAACTTCCTTGGTATTATCAAATTTCACCAATGCTACTCATACAAACTTCTCTGTTTATTATTATTATTTGAAAACATGTTAAGAAATATAAATAGATACCTGAAGAAGTTTGCCTATAAAAATCTCAAATTTCCTGTCTCAGCTCTTGTTGATTAGTTAAATATCTCAATGTAATGTCTAGAAAGAGTGAAATTGCTTTTACATATTTAAAATTTCAGTGAAAATGTTAAAGGAACCCTGTTCATTTTTTCCGAGATAAAGCACCTAGTTTTCTTTCTATATAATATAGGAATATTTCAAAGTAGGCCATGGTCATGAATCCTAAAAAATAAAAGCTCAATAAGAGTGTAAGGTTCATGGGACTTTAGATGAAAATTATACAAAAGGAATACTGCTACTAGTAGAAGGAAGTAAATCAATATAAAAAAACAGGAAAAGCAATAACTACTTCTTTTCAGCAGTAATTTCCTTTTCACTTTACCACCTAGCATTTTGTGTTAAACTACCTTTTCTCTCTATTTACTATCTACATATATTCTTAGGAATATTTTTTAAGAACGCTGCTTTATTCGTATTTCCTCAGAAAGTGAATTCTAATTGTAATATGTGATATTAATAGTCAAATGTTTCAAACTTGAAATATATCCTGGAGTAAGTCTACCAAACTGCCACTAAGAAGAATTTCATTCATCTTCAACATATTTAAAACCCCAAGTGGACAAATGTGTCTGATTTGAAGGCCAGAAGAAACATGCTATTCTGTATTTGTTTCCTTCACCCCCTTTTTGTTCTATTACCCAATTTGAGCTGAAACCGAAGAAGAACATGAGGGAAATACCAGAAGCACAGACATCAGCTTTGCTTTCCTCTTAGTATTAATTATCCACAGTCCTTTTAGTATTTTTTAAAAAACAAACTAGAGAAATAATATATAAAATATTGTAATTCCAATATCTTGAATTGCCTGTTGGACACATTGGTCCTCCATGGTTTGCTAAATTATGCTGACCTGATATGAAATCACCCCTCATGGGCAGTGGAAGCTTCAAGGGCAGCTGAGGTTCTAGGCTAGTATCTATCCAAGTGTTCCATCCAATGTTAATTTCAAAGAATATCAATAGGTCTTTCATAAAAAAGGATTCTGGGGGCTATTGAATTAGGGAAACACTATGTTAAACACAAGCAAACACATCCTCTCAGGGAAATTGTAATACTTCTCCTAGCCTTTGTATGATGATGAGCATTATGAGTTGTTGGCTGTTGTATCGCATTTTTATAACATGTCTTTGCTAATGAGTGGCTCTGTTCCTTAAACTAATATCAAATGTCAGATGTTTCTCTTTATCTCTTTTACCTGGAATTTACTGTTCTTATTCAGGTGCTAGTTTAGCCAGCAATATCCTGTGGTTATCCAGAATCTGCAAAGCATTGTATCAGTCACGTCCATGATGTTAATACACCGATATAGTTTTTACACTCTAGAGTAGATCCAGAATGCACATATGCTTCTTGTAAAGCAAAGCAGAAATATTTCGGAATCATAAACTCAGAGGATAGGTTTCGAATTCCCAGTCTTTAAGAAGATCGTATCAAATGAGTGACAGAGAAGTTTTCAATGATTGATGTGGTAAGTTTATGTGTATTCTATACTTTCAAAGGAATGAAGAAAATGACTATGTTAAAAACTTTAATGTATTATTTTTAAGACCAAAATAATATTGAATTTTTGATTAATACAAGCTATAGTATTTCTCCTCACAAATTTGTCTTGATCCAGTTATTTTATTATTAAATATTATTCCACTGCACTGCCTTTTAAAATTACAAGAACACAAGCAAGTGTCATTCAGTGTTAGAAGAGATTCAGGGTGATTATCTGCAGTATTTATGGTTCACGGCAATTTTCAATGCAGTTTGAAAAACAGTCATTTCTTTTCAGGAATAATTAAGTTTTTTGCTTTCTCTCTCTAATTACATTCTTACAGGTTTGTACACTTCCATTTTCTTCATTTCTCTAACTGGAGGCTGTATAAGAGCTAGTCCCATTTTCTTCATTGATACGGTATTAATAAGCCAATAGTCATAGCATCACACATGCTTCTAGTCTTTCCCCTTAAATGTGTACTCCATGATATCTGACTACTACATGCAGGAACCTGCACAGTTATTCATTGCTGAGTGATTTGCTATTTTAGGTCTTATTGTTGGTCTTTTGAATATATGGCCATTTTTCTCTACTTGTGTTTGAGAGTATCCTTTTGAATTTTTTTTAAGTTTTATTATTAAAAGTGGATATAATTGGGGGCCAGCCCGGTGGCATAGCAGTTAGATTTGTGCATTCCACTTCAGCGGCCCAGGGTTTGCAGGTTCAGATGCTGGGCGTGGACCTACTCACCGCTCATCAGGCCATGCTGAGGCAGCATCCCACATAGAAGAGCTACAGCTCTACAACTATGATACACAACTATGTCCTGGGGCTTGGGGAGAAAAAAAAAAAAGAAAAAAAAGAGGAAGATTGGCAACAGATGTTAGTGCAGGGTCCAAAAAAAGAAAAAAAATAGTGGATACCATCGGATTTATTCTGCTTCGATTTGTAGCATTCTTGAAATTGTCTTCACCTGCTTTGGAAAAGTTCTTGGCCATTTTCTCTTTAACTATTGCTTCTGTCCTTTTTTCTCTCTATCTACTCACTTTCTAGAAATCAAATTATGCATATGTTAATATTTTCTCTGTGTCAATATCACATTTTAAAAATTCCATTGTTTTAAATGTGCATAAGTCTGGCTACTACTGATTTTCCAGGTCACTAAGTATTTCTTCTGCTGATTAAATCTTTTGTATAACTCATCTATTGAAATCTCAATTCCAGTCATATAGTTTTTACATCTAGAATTTCCATTTGATTCTTTTTAATAGATGCTTCTGGTGAATTTTATGGATATGTCTGTTAAAATTCTCTATTTTGTTGTTTATTTTCATGAATATATTGATCAGAAAAGTCCATGACTGATAATTCTAATATCTAGATCACTTGTGGGTTTATTTCTATTATCTGTTTTTCTTTGCTCCTGTTTCTCAGTGTGCCTGGACGTTTTTGATCAACTGTTAGAAATTTTCCATGAAATACTTAGAGACTTGAGACAATATTTTCTTCCTCCTGAGAGAGTTCAGCCTGTTTCCTGGTAAGCAGCTCTAGTGGGGGACAATCACATTAGTTCAATTAGGAACTGAGTTACTTTGGGGCTAGGTTGAAGTCTGGGTAAGATTTGTTCTTTCTGGTCCACTTCCATTCCAAGTGTGTGGCGTTCCAGGAGTCCTACCTGAGAGATTGGGGAGTTTACTTAATAACTTCTCCTGGGTTAGACCTGAACTTCAGTTTTCCTCTCAGCTCCACACGACTGCTGAACACTCTTCTTGGCTTTTCACTCTTTGGTCTTGTGCAGACTTAGATTTCATTAATGCCTTAAATGTGAAACCTCTGAGTATCAGGCTCATTTTCCTGTGTCTCATTCTCCGTGGGTCATATCCCCTCACATCCTGGCTGCTATGACAGCCTTGAATGCCGATATTTGTGTCTTTCTAACTACGAGACTGCTGAAAGCTCTGCTGCCTTCTTTGCTCTTAGCAGTTCTCTCTGCCTAGATTCTCTGCCTCTTTTCCCTGGTCAAATGTTTGAGAGGATGAAGAAATATTCTGAGAAGAAAGGCACCTCACAATATGTGAGGACACCTCTCTGCAGTTCCCTCCTTTTTGATATCTTGGACCCTAATTCCTACCTGCTTCAATAGCTCTCTAATGCATTCATAGGGGGGCTTTGTTTTTCGTATTTATTTTTCAGCATCACTATTATCTTTGGTGGGAGCATTGGTTTGTTATAAACTATTCCATCATAGCAAAAAGTTGAAATCTCTATTTAATTTTAAATTGACAGATTCTCATAGACTCCATGAAAATTTGAGAAATTAAACTCTGTCCTAATTCTGGAGAAGGTTGGAATTAAGTGTCCTGACCATCCCAGTCATAGATGTATTGATTTGACATTTCAAAAGAGTATGTACATACTGAATCTGAAAGTGTGGTAAAAATGGAAACTTAAAACATAAATAAATATATTATATCTTTAGGAAAAATTCACTAGAAAATTATGAATCTAAGGAAAACAAAAGCAATATATGAAAAATCTATGGAAATATAATTAGAGAAAAAATTACTTGCTTGACATTTTCCTAGATAATACTCATGTAATTGATGATTTTTCAATACCTTTATTTTAGATTGGTTTTTATAGGGTTTCAATTGAATCAATATCAGGAAAAGTGGGGGAGAAAAGGCAGAACCTACAATATTTAAACTAAGCAGAAATTAAAGCCTGTCTCTAAGATGTCCGAGTGACAAAGGACTTAACTGATAAAAAAGCATTGAAGTCTGACAAATGAAAATACAGTGCAAATTGTCTTACTTGTCTTGAATGCAACATAAAGCAAACTTGGAGGGAAATTCCACTTAAGGCTATTATTTGTGTAAGTCATTATGAAACTTTCAAATGTAAAACACTCCCCAAAGTAAAGAAATCACTCAGTCTACAAATTTCACAAAAAAGTGAATGAGCTAGGATATTCATATATAAAAGTCTTGTATTCTCCAAACTCTATATGTGAAGGAATGAAGAAGAAAGGCAGGAAAGAAGGAAGGAAGGAAGGAAAGAAGAAAGAAGGAAAGAAGAAAGAAAGAAAGGAGTGACAGAGGGAGGGAGAAAGGGAAAGAGGAGCAAAGCAGAGAGGAGGAAGGAAGGAGAGAGAGATTGAGGGAGAGAACAAGGAGAGAGAAGATAAAGAGAGAGTGTGTTAGTTAACAGCTTCCTGGTTTGATTTTATTGCATGCTCTTGGTGTCTTTCCACTTCCGTCCAAAAGTCAGTAGGCAGTTGGCTACAGATTGCTGTATTCGTTACATCTTTAACCAGGAAAAGAAAGCAAAATTGTTTTTGAGGAGAGGTGGGAGGGTAAATGAGTGATCTGAAGAAGGAAGCAGGAAGTTCTAGGCACTAGCAAACACAAGCCCATACTTCAGAGACAAAAGCACAAATACACCATGTAGATCTTCACAGAGCTTGTAAACCAGAGACTGGAACAATAGCTGCAGAGCTTGTAGTATCTGAATTTCCACCCTAAACCCAGAGGCATGAACATAGGTACAAAGTAAGGAACCACCAATTATTAAAGCTGTCAGCTAGAACAACCCAAAAGAGTGGAACATCTGGTTAATTCCACAAAAGCCACAGTAATGAGTAGGGACAGAATTAGTATCTATGACACGTCGGTGACTACAGACTTAACTAGACACTACACTAGGGAGGTCCCTTTCTGAGTGATATCATCCTACCCTGAGGTGCAACAGCTGTAGAAGAAAGGAAAACAAAACAAGAATAACCCAGACATCTCTCTTTTTCTAGGTTAAAAAACCTGAGGAATCTGCACACTCAGCACCTGAGTTTTCTGGAGAGCCAAACTTAATTCAGCCTATCTATGTGCTACTGACAGATACAAAGAAATATGCATTTCAAACCCTTGTGCCCATATTTAGTAAACTTCATCTCCAAGGAAGAGTGAGAGAATCCTAAGAGCTAGGGGATGGTTTAAGTCATTACCGAATTGTGTGGTTGTTGACTGAAATAGTGATCAACCATTGGTAAAGTCACTCATAAACATGTTCACTACCTGAATGGCTGTGGGAAAAGATTTAGTAGCATATCAATTACAAACCAAAAATATCACAACAAAACAAAGAATCTTTGGTTTGGAGCACTCCACTTTGGTGGCCTGGGTTTGCAGGTTCAGATCCCGGGGTTGGACCTACACCATACATCAGCCGTGCTGTGGTGGAGACCCATATACAAAATAGAGGAAGATTGGCAGAGATGTTAGCTCAGGGCAAATCTTCCTCAACAAAACAACAAAACCAAAGAACTTTTGATTTTGTTTTCTAAAAATTAAAAAAAAAAAAGAATCTCAATAGTTAATTAGACCTAAATAGCTTTACAATATTCAGTGAAAGAATGGTAAGATTCTCTCCAGAAAGACTAAAAAATAATGTGGACAAATGTTCCATAATTGAGAACAAAGAAACACGAAAAATGATGTTAGAAAATATTTACCCTCAATATCAAGGAAATTTCTACCTGGCTCATCTTACTGTCATGGTACAACTCAGGCAACAACCCTCAAGAACGTAAAATATATGATATAATGTATTTCAGCAAGACTATAACAGAATTTAATCTCGTGTATAATACACTACTTTGGGGCATTTAAAGTGTATTTGTTTCTTTTCTTTGTTATTTTCAAATTGTGAGAAATGAAAAAATAACAAGCATTTCTTGTTTTCATCTTCTGATTTCCACAAACCCTTCCCAATGGGAAAAATTGTTATTGGAAACCATAGCCTGGGCATGTTCATTTAGTCATGACTAAGTTTTAAATCATCATACACTGGAGGCAGAAACCTTTGGCTCTATGTAAATTTAAAAAAACAGAACAAAAACCAGAAAAAAGAAAGAAAAAAACCAACTAGGACTCAGTTCTCATGTCTCTTGTGATTTTAAAACCCTCACCTAGACTTTTCTTGTGTTCAGGGCTCTAGCATTCACTGCATTAACTAACATCAGCAACTTTTTTGCAAATGTTGATTTTTGGAATCAGAATACAGTTCATTTTCCATAGAAATAAAATAATCACCCTGGAAGTCTACTCATCTCCAATATTAAGATTAAGATATATGCTGTTTTTTACTGAACATTTTTGTGTATTCCTTGTTAATATCACGTAATTCTTTTTTTTTTTTTTGTCTGAGGAAGATTCACCCTGCGCTAACATCTGTGCCAATCTTCCTCTATTTTGTTTGTGGGCCACTGCCACAGCATGGCTGCCGATGAGTGGTGTAGGTCCTCACCTGGGAACTGAATCTGGGTCGCTGAAACGGAGCACGCCAAACTTAACCACTAGGCCATAGACCTGGCCCCAGTATCATGTAATTCTTATATTTTCTTATTAGCTATGCTCTTTTTGTGACAGTGAGTAATACAGTATCTATTTGGCATAAATTAGATTTGGTTCAGGTGAATGTGTGGTTGTGGAAAATACATTTTCAAATATTTTATCCTTGTTGACAAGATTCACTCAACTAGTAAGTGGTGGTGATGGGATTTTTGTCCAGGCAATCTGACTCCAGAGGCTTTTCTCTTTACTACTTTTCAATACTATTTTAGAAAAGGAAAAAGAAAGTTGCTTTTAGATATCAGATATAGATATTAGGTCTTTATTTCCTCTAGGTGACAACCATTACAATAAAATCTAGGCTAAGATTTAAGGTACAAAATCATATAAGGAAACTTCTAATATTTGCTGCCATTCTGGAATGTAAGGTGTTGCGGTAGTTGTTTATTTGTCTTTCATTTTTATTTTTTGATTTTTATGTTTTTTTTTTTCAGTTAGACCAGCTAAATTGGTATTCCTGATTATTTGAGAATATTGTGCAAACTAATCTCAGACATTAAAATATCTTGCTTGTTTATTTAACATTTTTCAGAAAATGTACATGCCCAGTCTATCAGGCTCTGAAAGATTTCACAATGGTGTATGCATAAGTTCTCCTAAACTTTGTCCCTAGTATAGCGAAATTTGTGAAAGACTCAAGATCCAGGATATTGGAAGCATGGATAACAAACTGTTAATAAATTTTTTTACTCTGAAGAGTACAATTTTTGAATCAAAGCTCATCTTGGAAACTACTTCTAGTCGACTTGGGCAACATCAGTGATTATGGCTGGGCAGGCCTCTTACCAGGTGACTCATTCCCCTTTGCAATTGCTCAGCCCGTGGTATGTCACTGTGGGTATCCACTTACACTCACATGGAAAAAAGGTTGGTAATGAATCATGAAGCCCTGGTAAATGGAGGAGTATTTTAAAGCAATATTCATCAGATTCCCCAGGGTGGAAAGAAGAGTTTCTCTCCTGTATCTCCTAAAATGTCTTTTAGGAGTAGAGTCTATGTTATCCTTAAAATTAATCCCACTCCCTCCTTTCTCCATAGTGTTTGGTGTTAAATTTTTCCTTTTAATTTCAGAAACATTCTATCTTGGTTTAGAACATTTTGGGTGCAGGTGATGTGGTTTCTAATATACTGCCACAAATGTACAATAGCAGATTTGGCAACAGGGGGAACACTATTGTTTTTGATCATTTTCCGGGAGCTACAGGGGTTTTGGGACGTCTGTGTTTTCCTACTATGGGTCCCTTTAGTCGTTTTGTTTTGAGACTAAGATGAACTCAGACAACTCAGGCCAGTTTGCAGGCATTTTTCATGGATTACTGAGGAAGCCAATTTAATGAGCGTCTTGTACCTTACGAACCACAATCATTCCAGAGGTTAACCTTACGAAGCAATTAAGAAAAATCATCCCAGTATTGTGAAATGACCTAGAATCAGAGATCACTGGGCTTGACAAAGACTCTTTTTATGTAGAAAGCTAAGTATACAGTTGGACTTGAGTAAATAATAGCCTTTGGAGATGTGGAGATTGGCACATAGCTCAGCTCCAATGGAGTTGATATAATAGAGAGAAATAGAGGTAACCTTTGCCTTTGCTAGAGGAAGAACAAGGGAAGGTCATTTTGGAATTCATGGGACAATATTTCCAGGGTCAAATGAGGGATAATTGTCTCTTTCAAAGAGGAGATTGCATAGGTATTTGTTTTAATTAATCCAAGAAGTGCAATTTCAGAACTTTATTATTTACTGGATATTATATGTATTACTGGCAAACATAGGACAGGATTTAGGAATCTGACACAAGAGACATGAATCCTGGGTTTCCGCTTTGCATGCTATTGGCAGGTTGTATGTGAAGTGAAGAAAAATCAAAATCTCCACCAAGAACGCAACGGGTTATGAACTAATTGAGGAAAATTTCAACTTGGTGACAGCTATAACTGTAATATAAGGTTTCCCCAACTCCATATTATTGTGGAAGTCTCAGTAATTACGTGTGCCATTGGGATTGTCAGTTTTTAGTCCCTGAATCTTATCATAATTCATAACTCTTTTGATATCATTTTCTTCTAAGCTTATGAAAACATGTTTTTAAAGAATCAAGGAGAAATTCTACAATAAAAAGTATTAAAATTAGAGGTAATGAAACTCAGAAGGTTGCTTAAAAATAAAGTTAGAATTAGAATTTGAAAAGTAAATTCTAATTTTTTAACTGAAACTGTACTTTATTTTTTGAACATATTTTTCTTTTTCTAGTCTATAACTTAATGATAGTTTGATGACTTCATATTTTAAGACTGAAAAGTTGTCCTGAATAGGGCTTGCAAAATTAATGACCATGAACAAATTTTTTCAAATAAAATTATCATCACAATAAAAAAAGATATACAAAACTGTATGTCAAATTTTCTTGAGAACTGTGAGACAAAGGAAAATAGAGAGTAAATATATTTGAGAAAACAAAGGAGTATAATTATCTTTTGTCTGGTTTAGGCCACATTGAATTCGTCTGTTGGCTAGTTCTTCATCAGACTTCACTGAATTTGAGCCAGACTTGTTTTCAGCTGCATCCGGCACCCAACTTTGCTTGAGAGTCTTTAGACCCCTTACATAAAAAACGCAATAAGACTACAGCAACATTTGAAGAATTATCTAATGAAAAAAGTTAAAATGAATTTAATATTTAAAATAAATAGTCTGCTCTGGAAATTAGACATCACACAGTCAGAGTAAAAGAGTTACTCAGTGTTCTCTTATGTATGGCTGGTACTGAAACATTTTCTACTTGATATGAAAACACCCAGATAGCCTCATGCCAAATGAATGATGTGATTGCTATAATTCACAAGGGTTTTACCTTTCAGTTTGCAGAAGTATTAGGTACACATAACTATCATATAATCACCAGAAGAAAATAAAGTGGTTACTTGAAATTATTGATCTGTTCTATAACTTGAGCTGCTTCACTATACTCCACGGATCTCAGATGATCTCAGAACTAGAACATATTTTCCCTGGTACCTTGAATATAGCAACAGTGGTAATCCAGACCTGAGAATAATGAAAGACTACACATCGGATCAGTTCAAACCATGCCGATCTTGCCTGATAAAATCTTCAATCTCAGGGTTAGTGTAAACCCACACCAGGCACGCGTGCTGGTTCTGGGACTGCGATTTTCTAACGTCAAGATAGTCTATCATGGCAGAATTTGCACAGCTACCTCCACAGCTGAGCTGATTGCAGCTTCCAGACGAGAATGACTATGATACGAGTAATAATAATGAACTAACAATAGTAGCTTACAGCTTCTTGCTTTTGTTCCTTTCAGTTGTTCACAGTCATCACCTCACTTGTTCTTCACGACAACCCTATCAGGCAATTTAATCCTTATTTTACAGAAGAACCGAGAAATAGGTAAGGGACTAGCCCACATCACAATGGGTCTCTTCAGTATTTTCACCAGGATCAAAAGATGAAATATTTTTAAAATGTGTAATTCTTCATAAAAATAAAGAGGAATGGAATATAATTATATATATGCAATAAGATAACTAAAACATTCATTTTATCAAAAAAGATTAATAAAGCAGTCAATCATTTATAGATATTCTTGGTTTTATTCATTATAATGATGAAAATAGAGAAATTTCTTATATGTTTACTAATAGAATACATGACCCGGGGGATTTTTGTTTTGTTCAGATGTTTACTGAGCAGCCAATTCATTTGTCTGGTTTAAGGAACCATATCTCATTGGAAATCTCATGACCATCCTCAAAAGAATTTAAAGAAATGCCACTAGCCTGGCTAGGTTTTCTTTTTATTCAACTTCCTATAATTTGAAACTCAATAGTACTTAGTTACCATCGTAGAAATGTTATTTTAGAGCTAAATGTAATCACAAAGATGCCATCTTTATCTGCTAACATATGTATTAGAATGTAAAAGATACTGATTTTTGCTAGTCGTTTAAGCAAATAAATACATTCTGAACTTGCTAAACATGACGGCCTTCTTTTATCTGCCTGTCCACTTGGCAGACAACGGGACATCAAGAACCCAGTGTAAAACCTTTCTCAGCATGTTAAATTATGTTACGATATGTGCCAAGGTTTAAAATCCTCCTCATGGTTAAATGGTAAAATTAAAATGTTTTAATTGCCACTCTACTAGTTTTCCTTGTATATGGCATTTAGAAAAGAGTGTGGTGAAAAAGGCAGAATTATTTTTTGGACTACGTGCAGCTTGGCTTGTTCGTGTAGTTACAAAAAAACAAATGTTTGTCCAACAAAAGACTGAGAATTGTTGTCTCCTGGGAAACTTATACAAGGTCATAGTTTCGTGAGCGTAAAAAAAATCTCGTAAAAGCACACTAGCATGTAACATGAGAAAGTAAAGAAGTGGTTGGGGAAAAAATTTGATTCTGTTGGTTGAAACATTTAGTAAGAAAAAAATAATAAGTTACTGTCTTCTTAAAATACTATATTTCACATGCAAAACACATTCGCAAAGTACATTATTTTCTTCTAAGATCATTTCCACCAAGTTCCTGAGAAGGCAAAAAGTAATGATCAAATTCCAGTGATATGACAGAGAAGGGAGGAGCTGAGACTTGGAAAAAACTGCATGATGGATGCACATGGAGAAGGGAGTATGAAAGAGTTTCTTAATATCTGCAGAATGTGCAGTATTGGGACAGTTTGGTGGGGTATGTAGGTGGTAGAGATTATAGAGCATAGACGCGTGTGGCTGTGACTTCTATCAACTCTGGGGACCTGTTGGTTTCCTTCACCATTGAATCCTCATGTGCCAAGTGCCTGGCACATGGTAGGCTCTCAGCCAATATTTATTGAATGACTGAATGAGTAAATAGTAAACAATCTAGTTAGAGAAAGGTGTGGGAATTGATTTGATATCAGAATCTGTGGACAGTTCAGCACAAATGAGGTGAAATGACTCCTTTGTTTATCTATCGAAGAAAATGACTCCTTTGTTAATAAAAGCAAATGTTACCAATAAATATTACAAGCATGGAAATATTTGCCTTTGGTAAAGAAAAGGGAGGAGATGGAACATTGTGCAAACAGAATCATACGTGTTTGGATTACACATTGTACACGCATTGCCCACTTAGAAACGTCCTTGACTGGCCTGTTAAAATGTGTGTGTCAGATCGCGTTACTCCTCTTCTTGAGACCCTCCAAAGGGTCACGTGACATTCAGGGCAAGAGTCAAAGGTCCTCAAATATCCTCACTTCTTGGACCTTACCTCCTTGTAGGTTCATCTACCTCTCTCTGTTCCAGGTAGACCTGTCTCCCTCCCATTCCTATCTTAAACCCTCATGTTAGCTGTACGCTTGACTACATTCCTCACCCCAGCCCCACCTGCAAAGCTGCCTCACTCCCTTATCTCCTTTAGGTCTTTACTCCAATGTCACCTTCTCAGTGGGGCATTCTCTGGCTACCCTGTCTAAAATTTCATTTCCTATCTTTTTTCCTGCTTCAGTTTCATGTATCACTCTATACCATCCTACACATTTTACTTGTACAACTTTTATATTATCTGTCTACCTCTCTGCAATGTAAGCTTCATGAGGGCAGGAATTCTTGTCTCTTTTGTAGTTGTTTTGTCCATATTTTTGCATCCCAAGGCATTAGAACATTGTTTGGAAGACAACATTTGTTGAGTTAATGAATGAGCAAATGAATAAACTAACCAAATTAACAAAAATTGGGGGCCTTCCTGGTTGAATTTTATCTATTTTCCTTCATTTCCAAATTTTTGAAAGATGCAAATGGATTGAAACATCTAGTAAGTGAAATGGCAACTGTTAAAAATAGAGAAAAAACTTTGTCTCTAAAAAAGGAAAAACATCAATTCTTTTCCAGAAATCATGCAACAGAGTTTTCTATAACAGGAAAATCTTAGATTAGGGGTCCTTTGTCTGGGGCTCATGGATCCCTAACAATCTCAGAAGGGGTCTCTGAACCTGTATATTTTTAGTCTCGTTTGTGTTATGTACAATGCTTATTTTTTGGGTAAGATGGACTACAGCCTTCATCACATACTCAAAGACAATGTTTACGAAAGTATGGTCTTTTTACCATCTATGTTGGTATAACCAGAGTTGGGGTGCTTATAAAAATAGTATATTTCTGGGCCCCTCCCCAGACTTACTGAAATCAGAATCTCCGGGAGATGGACACAGGCTATGATGTTTTGCAGCAAGTTTTCTAGGTCATTTTTATCCAGATTTTATTTCAAGATTCACTGCCTCCAGTGAGTTGTAATCCCCAAAATGCGACAACAATTTCACCTGGTTGTTTTCAAGGTTAACTAGTGTCACTTACATTTGATCATCTCAGCTCAGGAGGCCAGTGAGGTCTATAAAGGTAGGTAGCTATTCTCCTTGTTTCCCTGGCAAGGAAACTGATGCTCGAGGAAAAAAAGTGATTTGACCTAGTTCTCAAAGTTAAGTCCAAAGTTCTTTCACTCGACATGTTTACTTTCTGAAGATGAACTTCTTCCATAAAGAATTCACAAGGACCTTCCTAACATAGTAGCCATAACATTTCTAGTAGCGCTTAAGACATTTATTGAATATTTCAATGTTATCAAGTAAATATGTAGTGCAATGTAGACAACAAACGGCCCAGGCAAATGAAAGTTTAGAAGTATTGTGTGACATCTCTGTATAGCTTATAAACTTTCCAGGTTTTTCATCTGTGGATGGTTCCTTTACATTGCATTCTGCTACGGTTTCTGTTCACGTTGCCCTTTTTATTCTCAATTATTTTTGCTTTTATATCCTGTGTCACTCAGTGTAGTACTAGTAAGCCTATAGTTTTACATGTGAAAGTTTTCTGCCTGGCCTACATTGCTCTTGAAAACAGGAATTATGTGCTTACATTTCTTGTATATGGGACTTGATGAGTAATAGATCCCCCAAATAAGATGGCCTTTGTGGTCCCTCAGGTTTGAAAGCTGGGATCAGTTCCAAATACAGAGTCCACTAACATTGATGGAGCTCCTATTATGGCACTGTTCTAGGTGCTGGCACAGACTGTTCCAGATGGATATCAAGCTGCAGAAAATCAATTCAAGACAACATAATTAAATCTGCAGTGTTACTGATGGGTTTGAATGGCTGCATTGCTTATTTTATTTTCTAGTTGTCATAATTGAAAATATTGTTCATGTTTAGAATACAATCTTATTTGTGGCTTAGATGATCAGTATTAAACTCAAAAATTGGATTTAAAATCTTTGTTCTTGATATGTTTCTATTTCTGGTACGACCTGCCAGCATTCAACATTTTTTAAATGCATCTCTCTTTCTCAGAGTATTGTGACTCCTTTCCTGAATCTAGCACTATACCCGACTCATTTTAAATGTTTGATAAGTGTTTACTGAATGAAAGAATGAAGACAAAACATTTTAAAAAACCACCATTTCTATGTCTATTTTGTTGAGTTATTTAAAATATTCTCTTGTTAAACAAATATTATTATATATTATGAAATATACTCCTGTCATATTGTATTATTATAATAATGACTGGAAGGTTCTTAGATGTTAAATCAGGAGCAATGAAGCTAGAATTAAGATACATATTACAAAAGATATAAAATGAAGTAGAAAATTAATTTATAAATATATCAGTCGTGAGAGAAAACTAGTATAATATTTATTTATTTTTAAGAGAGCGAGGAAGTGCTGTCAATTTAATTAAAGAATTTGGTTATAGGAAATTCTAAGGATTCTAAGAGGAATAAAACATGAGCAGTTTTCTAGAGGAAACCAATGTATAAACAAATAATGCTAAGTGAGACTAGGAAAGTAAATAGAAAGTTCCTACAAACTCTCGTTGGGAATCTGGGAGTTAAGTTTCATGATGCTATTTAGTCACACTTATCCCTCCTCCTCCTCCCAGAAGTAATTAAATCTTTACTCTTTACCTCTGTATTATGGTAGAGTATGAGAACAGTTGAAAGAGGAATTATTTATCATTTCTCCAAATTATCATCTTCTCCAAAAGACTTTATTGAAGTACAGAATAGCTTCAATAAAGGATAAGCAACACAGACCAGAAGATGGACAGTAGAGTAACAGTTGTATGAGAATTATGAGCCTCAGGGCTAATCTCTTGGTGATTAGCAGACACTAGAAAAATCCTCTAAACGTTGGGAAAGGGCTATTGCAAAGCCCTTTAAAAAAGAAAGCAGAGTGATTGCAGGAACTACAGGATACAAAGGTTGTCATACATGGATATACAATCATCAAATATTACCAGAGATGAGAATTTTAATTCTAACCAAAATTTGAGTCATGTTTACTGTCATTAGGTGTGCAATGTCAGTGGAGCCATGTTGGCACAATCCGTAATTTTAGAGTTGGAAGGAACTTTAAACATCATCTAGTCTCTGTCTCTTGCTTTATAGATAAGGGACATGAGGTCCCAAAAGATAATGTGACTTTCCCAGGGTCAAACTGGGTAACACTTATGACACAGAACACTTAACTCTCATCCCACTGCTGTTTCTCCTAATTGAACTTTTGATTTTTTGGAGGCTTGAAAAGATATAGTCAATAAAATGTTCTAATATGGGGTGAGCCTGTTAAAGAATTCCCTTGATATGCTAAGTTGGCATTTGAGAAAACTCCAAAATACTACTTTGTTCTGTGTTACCACAGAGCTCACACAGTACAATATATGAAAACAGTGATCTGATATTAGATCACACCACAATTTTGAAATCACAGATGTTGCTGACACTTCATAAATCAGTAGTTGAAAGCACTTCAGATGACCTTTTGAAATATGGGCTCAATCTACAATTGCAATTTCCCCCCCCTCAAACCACATTTGTTGACATTTCTACCACTATCTTACCCCTGTCATGTATAATGAATACTAAAAACCATGCCCATTGTTTTTCTTCACTTAGAATAAAAGTGTGCTTATAACTTTTGGTAAAAATCCCCCAGAAGTTCATGTATTGTTAATTTGGTACCAATTTTTTAATATAGCATGTTAAAGTTAAAGCCTCATATGATATAAGAATATAGAGTATTCTTTTGTAGAATAAAATCCACTAACTCATTAACCAGCTAAAAATGTTAGCACTTCCACAGATCAATCTATTTCTTGTGTCCAGCTAATGAATAAGGATTCTCTTCTAATGGAATATGATTTTAAACAACCAACAAACTACAGTTGGATTTTCTAAATGTAGCACTTCTAAAAGCTCTCTAAAGAGAAGTTGTCTTGAAAGTTCCTTTTCTTCTTGCTATATCTCTGGAGAATTTCTATGTTCTGTGAAGCCCTATGTTTTTCAGATTTCTTTCTTTCCCTCCCCCTCTTTCATTCTCTATCTCTTTTTTCTCTTTCTCTGGGACAGGAAGTTGAGGGTGTTGACCTCATCTGGATCTTTCCCAATGTCAGAAGGTGGTCTTTTCAAAAAGATTCCGAGTGGCTCATTTCTTCCTGATTTTATTTTTCAGATGATTGTGTCAATAAATGAGTTCTAAATGTTTTTTTTTCCTCCTCCTTCCTCATAGCTGTAAAATGACCAAGTGACTCCTTTGAGGCTAATTAGTGGACTTTTAGAGAAGTAAGTATTATCTCTTTGTTCATTGAAACTGCACCGTGTTTTCCTGAGAGGGGTGGGGGCTGGGGCTGGGAGTGCACAGGGACAAGCCCTCTGGTCCACAGGGCCCTCAGCTCACTGGGATCAGTGTGTTCTATGCTAATGCTGTGGACCTGCCTCTCCCCACAGTGAAGTTTCTGAAGGCTTGCTGCTATGATCTTCCTTTCCCATCCGGTCTAAATAGTGACTCCTTTGATTTTTAGAAAAGGGAAATGTTATGGAAAAAGTGCTTCCTGTGAATAAGCATAATAAAACTAGAAGGCTACAAATGCCACATAACATACTCTATAAAAAGATTTTTGTGCACAGCTCTCTCTATGAGTTGATGAGTAGGCGGATGGCCTACGGAAAACCCCCTCCATTCACCCAACACCGCCCTGTGAACATGTGCCGGGAATGCCATCCCGATTCCTCTCTGCCTATTCCTGAACCTACTCCTCCTTCAGTTCAATTGAAATTACTTCATACCGCCCCCTCAGAGACTTCTCCACACGATTCTGCTCACTGCCATAAGATTAGCTTCTAGGGTAGAGCTTGGGACTCAATGTTAATATTGAGTATGAATGTTAGTATTGCATATTGAGCAGTATAATTGTCTTGAGCACTCAGTAAAGAATTGTTGAACACGTGAACGGATGAATGCCAGTGACCAGTGAGGTTGTCTTAGCCTGATATGTATTGTCTGTATCCCTGGCAGGTTTTTAAAATATGGTGCCTTGTACTCATTTATATCTGGAAAGTCCTATCTGTCTAATTGCCTCGCAGCATTTAAAAGGCTGTGTTTCTTCTCTTCATAGCAACTTTTTATCTCCCACAGTTCCTTGCAAAGTGCCTTCCGTGTTCATGGTCAAAGCTTGGTGGTCTAATTAAAAGATTTCCCTAACGATTTTCCTCAAGTTCAGTGTAAATGTTCTATGAATCTATTCAGTTAGTCATCATGACCCAGTTACTTAGATCTGATTATGTGCTGGTGTTGCAAAGGCAAATAAAAATGGTCTCTACCTTGGAGGATGTCCTAGGGTACGGACAAAGTAAATAAACATTTGCAGTTCAAGGTAATGAGTGTTACTCTAGAGACATGAGCTGTGGGAGTATAGGGTTTGAGACGGGACCAAAGACGAGATAGGGAAATATGTGGGGAGGTGATGGTGTGGATAAAAATTAAAAGGCCCAGGGAGGGACTCCTCCCATGTTTTCTTATAGTGCACTCCTGCTATTCAAAGGCTAGAAAGGATTACCACCGATGAGGAGTAGATGTCTGATATGTATATGTATACATCTAAGGCCAGGCATGTTTAGGAATCTCAATGCAAATGACAAACTACTGTGAACACTGATTTTGAAGACAGATTCTTTCCTTGTATGGAATCACAGTGTTTCATGTTTTACAGTGTAAGGGAAAAACAGGTTCCATGGATGTAAAAATATGTGTAGAAATAATATGATGATGGAAACTACCATGCCAGTGAATTAGCATCCCATACACCAATGTATCTTGGGATGATTTCACCATCTCTTTACATGAAAATTCAGCACATGGGTCCACACAGTATTTCTCAACATTTAAGTACATGTACAATCATTTTCCCCCACCCCTTTAACAAACATTCATGTCTTCAGCCTCTTCCTGCCCTTCCCCCTCACCCCTGCCCGGGGCTGGCCTCTGCCTTCAGGTGATAGTATATATTCTGTAATTCTTCATCAGGATGGGTTTTTACAAAGTTTATCTCCCATAACTTTTAATAATAATAAATTTAAAAAGCAATAGTTGGTTGTCCCTTTCTCGAATATAAAATTGTATTTATTACTCATTTTAAACTATGCATGGTTCTTTACAGGGATCATTTCTCCCATCCCTGCTTGTGCCCCTTGCAAAGTAATATATTCAGTCCCCTTTTCCTACAGGTTAAGGAGCAGGTTCACTGGCTTACTCAAGACGATAGAGCTAGTTAGTCGTAGAACTGGTACGAGCCTCATCTCTTCTCTGGGATGCCCATGCTCTTTCTGTCACCCCACAGTACCTTCCTTATTTATACATAAGTCAATGTGCATGTGTCCAAGGATGCTGCCTGAGACATACTGTGTGATGCTTCTGCACGTCTGCAGCAGCAATTTTAGTGGGACATTTATCTCTGTTACTATCTAGCTGATTTTACCTTAGCAGTAGTGGAGAGAAAGCCCGGTTCCAGGATCTTTCTTCTTTTTCCACCCTGCTCCATTTCTGCACTACAGGGGGGCAAACCACGTTACAGGACAGATGGGGCAGAGTGAGACTCTTATTGCTATTCTACTCCAACCCTTTCCTAGGAGGGCACAGAACTGCTGCAAGGTTATGGGGTACAACGACCTTATCATTCAGCAAATATATTTTCAACTTAGTCCGTACAAATTTTATCCACATCTATTCAAGATAACTTTTATTAAAAATCCACCAATTCTTCACTGTCATTTCATCCTGTGGTCTATAGTAAAACATACCATATGTGCCAAGAAGAATTGAAGAGTCCTGAGTCCATCTGGGAACGTTTCTTTTCAAACGTTCAAAGATGTTTGCCATTCTTATTCTTGGTAACTTGTTCTTATTGCAGATGTATCTGTTCTTTACATCATCATATAATACCCTTTTGAAAGCAGAAGAAATGGATGGGGTTGTAATCAATGTAACTTTACAAGATGTTGAAGCTCATTCTCTACCAACGATCTTTAGAGAAGAGCATCGAACACATGTTTTATTAGTTGCTGTGGCTGCTTCTGGAACTCCCATAACCCTATGGTGTTATTGTTCATCATTATGACACACAGGTATCATTAGTGCCAGGAATAAAAATAAATCAGAAGCAACTAGCCTTTTTATTTGTCACCTCAGACAACATACATCTGGCAATTTTGAGTGGAAATATCTTGACTAAGATGGCCTCTTATATATTCTTAGAAAAACAAAGGAGTTCTAGAGATGCTTTTTATCTGGTTGCCAGCATTCAGAGAACTTCACAAAGGACTGTTATCTAGCATGGTAACTTGACGTGACTGAATGTGTATCAGATTTGCCATTCTGTGGAAATATGATCACTGGAATTTGGTCCTTAATTATGACCCAAAGTTTCAGATTCTATTAGTTTCAAAGCAGAATAACTGCTTGGGGGTGATTCTGACCTCTTTGCTATAAGGTAACAGAGAGTAATCATGGAAAGGGAATGTTTTAAAAATATGACCTAATAGGATGTGGATTAGTTTCTTCAGATCTATTTAAGGTATAAAGGACTAATCTGATATTTATTCAGATTACATGGATAGTCAATATTTTGTTTTTCCCATTGATTTGTTACAGATATTTGTTTATGAAAATGCTTTCATTTTGTTTACCTTTGAAGTAGGCCTGTTGAAATTAGTGAATTTGTGAAAGATTTCATGTAAATTAGATAAAAGAGCTATTTGACTTGATTGTCTCCAAATTGGAACTGGTCATTTCTGGTCATGAGGAAGCAACATTGTTCTAATAGCTGTTTAGAGTTATTATTTTTGGCTTATTATTCTCAGATGAGGAAACAGAAACCTGACATTTTGCTGGATTCCCAGGACCTATGTCTTTAAAGACTGGGATTATCAACCTTCCCTAGAGAGTCATCTGTTAGGGAAGAGGGCCATCTGGGACTAGAGTGGCAGTTCTATTTGTGGGGACATGAAAGAGCTCAGAAGAGCTAGAAGGAGAAAATGACAGCTGACCTGCTTCCTTCTTTGCAGTCAAAGGGATGAAATAAATGAAAGAGATAAACTAAAATAAAAGGAAGAGACAACAAGATGAAATTTGAACACAGTAAAAGTTTTGCCCCAGAGTCAAGAAAGACTCAAGTTCAAGGCTAAAAGTGAGTAAAAATGGCATGCTCCTTGAGGTGGGCTGAGGCCTGGGGGCAACTTGTAGAGTTGGTGCTGGAGGATACAGAGGAAAAAAGCTTCCCAAAGCCCTGAGCATCTTAGGAAGAGGCACCTTTGTCTTCTTATTCTGGAGGGCTACGTGTGTTGTGACCAAGTGCACGGGGCCAGGTATAATCTAGACTCACACAAGCAAAAAGCAACACAGACAAACAAAAGGCACCAACAGACACTCTCTTTTTTTCTTCACCAAATTAATGCATTCATGCATCGTATTTACCAAGAATTCTAAGTCATAGTCCTTGCCTCTGGACAGTTTAGAATCTAATTAGGGAAAATAGATCTCAAACAAAGGATTTAAAATGTGACAATACAAATCCCTCTAAGTCTTTATGGATAAAGTACATGTACATTTGTTATCACATTTAAGCATTTCCTATATTGTATATTAATACGTCAATTGATATATGAAACATATCCCAGATATGTAAATTACAAGGCATGATGTTACAATGATCCCCCGTGGATCCACCACTTCACCCTAGAACTGAAACACTCAAAATGATTTAAATCCACTTCTATGCTTCTCTCCTACCTCATCCTTGCCCCTAACCACTCTGCTAAGTGTTTTTCTTTTATTCTCCTGCTTTTTAAAAAATATAGGTTCTAAATGCTTATATATGTGTGCCTAAATATTATTTAGTTCTCTTTTTGAGCTCTATAAACATATTGAACTCTATGCAGTTTTCTAAAACTTGCCTCCCTTACTCCCTGAAACATTATTTTACAAACATCTAGTGTTGTGGGTTGAGGTGCCTAATTTATTTTATACTGTATAATATGCCATTATGTTGATATACTATGATGTATTTATCCATTCTCTTATCATTGAATATTTAGATTATTTATAGTTTTTATTTGCTATTATGAACATTAGTGGAATGTATATTCTTGTACACATTTCCTGGAGGACAAATTCAAGATTGTTTCTAAGGATATACATCTAGAAGTAAGATTGATTATTTTTAGAGTATGTGAATGTTTAACTTTAAGATATATGCCAAATTATTTTCTAAAATTGTTATATCAGTTATGTTGATATCCAGAATGTATAAGAATTCCTGTTGATCCTAATCAACTCTGACACTTGGTATATTAGACTTTTTAATTAATGCCAATCTAGAGGGTATAAAATGTTACATCATTGTGATTTTAACTGGCTCTTCTCTGATTTGAAAGCACTTTTTAAAATGCTTTCTTTATACTGTGTTTTCATAAGCAGAATCTCCAGATTTTAACAGGTTAAATATACTCATCTTTTCTTATGTCATTAGTAAGAATTACATAATTTCTTATGTAATTACTAATGAGTAATTAGTAAGTCCTTTCTCTATGATTTATCATCTCCTTACTACCTTACTATTCTACTTCAGGTCATAAATTTATCTAAGTTTTCATCTAAAATATTTCAAGTTTTCTTTTCATACTTAAATCATTAATCCATCTAGAACTGTGCATGTGTGAGAGAGATAGAGAGAGAGAAAGAGAAAGAGACTGAGGAGGTGGATTTAATTTCACCGTTTTCCATACAGATAACCAGTTTTCCATGTATTGGTCCCCTTTCCCTCAAGGACACCTGTAACCTATATTGAAGTTCCATCTACATGGGGCTTTTCTGGGCTTTCTCTTCTGTTCCATTAGTTATTTTGTTTATTCCTTCATAAATATCACATTATGTTAATTCAATATCTTTAAAACTTTTTGACATTTGGGTGGGCCACTTCTCTCACCTTGCACTACTTCTTCACAGTCTCTTGGCTATACTCTGTCCATTGCTCTTCCACGTAAATTTTAGAATTAGCTTGTCAAGTTTCTTGAAAAGCTCTGTTGGAACTTTGATTTTAATCACATAGAATCTATGGACCAATTTTGGGAACACTGATATCTTGATGATATTGAGTCTTTCTATCTGTGCGTATGATATATCCCTCTACTTATTTAGATCTTCTTTAATATCTTTCAATAAAGTTTTACCATTTCCTGCATAAGGTATAATATGCAAAGTTTCAACACACAAAGATTTACTTCTTTGTAACTATATTATAGTTCTCGTTGCTTTCATAAATGGTAAATTTGTGTGTGTGTGTGTGTGAGGAAGACTAGCCCTGAGCTAACATCCGTCGCCAATCCTCCTCTTTTTTGCTGAGGAAGACTGGCCCTGGGCTAACATCCGTGCCCATCTTCCTCTACTTTATATGGGACGCCGCCACAGCATGGCTTGACAAGAGGTGCGTCGGTCTGCGCCCAGGATTCGAACATGGGAATCCTGGGCCGCCAGAAGCAGAGGCACAAACTTAACCACTACGCCACCATGTCGGCCCCAGAAATGGTAAATTTTAAAGTATACATTTCTAAACTCTTTTATTATTTTAAATAGTTCGTTTATATTTGTGGGATTTTCTGAGGAGGCAATCACATCATCTGCAAAAAATATGATTCTTAGACTTTTATCACCACTGCCCACACATTCCTTGGTATGAATCTGCAGCTTGAAGTGGAAGAAAGGCCATGAGAGGGTGTTCCCAGTAGAAATGCTGTTTGCTCTGGGCTTTTTTTTTTTTTTTTTTTTTTTTAATAAATATCACTTTTTTAGGTTAAGATAGTTCTAGTCTGTTCCTATTTTCTTGATTTTTTTTATTAAAAACATAAATTTAAGATGCTGGATTTTGCCAAATGCTTTTTCTGCATCTCTTGATACATCTTTTTCCTTTTTAACCTATAAATGAATATATAATGCTATGTATGTATAGATTTTCTAATGTTAAACCACCCTTTTATTCCCAGAATTAACCCAGTTTGGTTAAAGTGTTTTATCTTGTTAAATACCTCTGAATTCTATTTGCTAATATTTTGTTCAGGTTTTTTGCATCTATACTCATGAGTGAGATTTGTTCTCTCCTATTCTCTGGAAGAGTTTACAGGAGATTGAAATGATCTGTTTCTTCAAAGCTGAGTGGAATTTGCTTGTAAAATCATCTGGTTTTGGCGTTTCCCTTGTAGGAGAATTTTAAAGACTTTATTCTTAAAAGCGTTATAAGATTTTATTTTTTCCTCGGTTAAGTTTAGTTAAGTTATAATTTTTTCTGGTCCACTTCATTTAATTTTTCAAGTTTGTTGACCTAAAGTTTCACACTGTATTCTCTAATTAATCTTTCAGTGATTATATTCCAATTTTTATTTCTGATATTACTTGTGCCTTCTCTCTTTCTTTCTTGACTTTAGGTTTTCCGAATAATCAAAACTTTTTTTGTTGATTCTCCCAATTTTATGCTCACTTTTTCCCCTTCATCTTTGTTTTTATCTTATTTTCTTTCTTTACTTTAATTGAGTTTATATCATTCTTTTTCTTACTCCTTAAGACACTTGCCTTATTATCTTCAGCTTTTCTTCTTTTATAATATAAGCATTTCAGGCTTGACACTTCCTTACAAGTACCTCTTTTGTTGCATCCCACACATTTAGATGTATACTATTTTTTATCGTTCAGTTATGATTTTTAAAATTTCAATTATGAGTGTTTCTTTATCTGTTGAATTATTAGTGTGAATATGTTTTAATTTCCAAATGTATGGGAATTTCTTAATACTGAATTCTAACCTAATTGTCTAACTTAATTGCATTTGATTTGAGTATGTGGTCTCTGTGATAGCAATTTTTTGAAATCTCTTGAAACATACTTCATGGTCTACAACATCAATTTCAAAATGCTCCATGTGTGATTGAGAACAATGGTATGTTCTAATTATTGTATGCAGATTTCTTTATGTGCATGAGATTAAGCTTGATTATTGTGTTGCTTAAATCATCTAGTTCTTTACTAATTTTTTTACTTGTTGTACTCTCAATATTTTAGATTGGATAGCCTCCCACCAAGACTGCAGATTTTTCACAGTTTCTATCTAGTTACATTAATGTTTTCTTTATATATTTGTAGCCTATTTTATCTGTTGTATACAGTTTAAAATTGTTATATCTTCATAGTGAATTGAAACCTTTATCAATATTGGTGACATAATTTTATGTGGTGATTTTAATAATTTCTTTTTCTTAAATATCCTTATTTCATTTGTATTTACTTTTTATCTTTTCTTTTCCTTTTCTTTTCAACCTTTCCAAGTCCTTATGCTTCATGTATTTGGTAAATAGCATTTGGCTGGAGTTTTTTTCTATGTAATAAACTATCAATTGATTATTGAAATCCATTTATATTTATTGTAATTATTGATATAGTTGGATTTTGTTATACCATTTAACATTTTTCTATTTTACTTCTTTTTAATATTTTTGCTTTTATTTGGGTTTTGATCAACTTTTTATTTGTTTTTATTCCATTTCATTCTCTGGAATTTATTCAACCTACTTCTATTCCTTTAGTGATTATCCTTGAAATTTTACCATGTATTTTTAGCATGGCAAAATTCCATTATATAATCTAAAATTATGTATATGTCTTAATTCAACCTCCACTTTCTTGAAAGGTACAAGGAACTTCGAGCTTTTCAACTCAGAGCACCCCTCTTCTGACTTATACCCTCAGTTTAGTAGATGCCTTCTTTTGATTTGTAATTGGTGATTGGGTCTCATTGCTTGATCTTAGTAGATGGGAACTCTGTGGGCCTAAATTGGGGGTTGGGGACACTTTTCTGCTGCAGAGGTTTTGCTTCTGCTGGTGGCTAGGAGATACTACCCAACTTGAGGTCTTAGCTTAGCTTGGGCTCCCCTTCCCACCCTGAGGCTGGCTCAAGACTCAGATTTCTGGTGGCCCTGCTGTTCTCGGCATCAGTCCCCAGGCAACCTTGTTCTTCCTGTCTGCCCACTGCTCGGGTTCTGATCAAGGCTCCAGGTTTTCCTTTCATCCCTAGCTCATGTTGTCATGTTTTTAGAAGAGAGGTTCACTGGTGATCTTCCCCACCCCTGTGAGACCAACGCCATCTGAAAGAGTCTGTCCTGTCCAGGGTTTAGGTGAACTGAAACATGAAGTTCTTTTCAGCCAATACTGCTATAAAGGTGAAGTTTCCCTTTTAATCATTTTAATAATGCAGTAAAATAGGAATTATGATCACACATTTACTTGGAAGAAACTTTGACACAGAAAGGCTAACTTGCACAAGTTACAACAGCCATTTAAATAAGAGATTGGACCCTTGATTTTATTTTACCTCAATTCCATACTCTTTTACCTTAAAACTATTAAGACATGAAAAATAATGTGCAAAGCAGTAACACATTAATGCTGAGGAGGGGTGGAATAAGGATGTGATAAGTTTTCATTCTTGTAGAAGCAATTGTTGTTTTTCAAGAATATGGTGGAATTCAGTTACACGTGTACTTTTCATATTTTCCTAGTACTACCTACCCCTGCCCACCCTCAGTTCCCATGAGTCAGATCATTACCAGATTTGCCACCATCTATTTGCCTCTTTTGTGACAGATTTCATGGTAATCATTTTCCATACTTATGTCTCACCGTTACTCCAGCCCTACAGATAGATGATTGGAACTAACAGATTAAAAAATCTTTCTCAGTGTCACAATCTAATATGTGGTGGGATCCAGGAATCAAACTGAATTTTGTCTGTTTCCAGAATCCACTCTCTTACACTTTCTATTTTTTATGAATTTGTACAGCAGCACAGTTTTCTGGGAGTGAGAAAGAGCTGGATAGTGATCGTGGTCTGAAGGGTAGCACTCCTTTTTAGATTTTTGTTGGTCCACTTTCCAGTGCATAAGTCAAAGAGTTAAAGTCCCTTTCTTTTCAATCTTGTAAATAAACAATCATCTTGGAAGTTCTGAAGTCTTCTATATTTAAAAAAAAGCCTTAAAATATTTTAAATCAAGCTTAAAAGGCTTAAATACTGCTTTTATAAAAAATCCTATGTATTCCATTAGAAATGAGTTTTCTCATGAATGCCTGGTGCTAAAGCCTGTATTATGGCCAGAATAATGGACTTTGGAGCCCTGACTCGAAGACATCTGAATAATGGCTCTGACACTTAGCTGCTCTGTGACCTGGAAGTATGTCACTTATTTGTCAAGGCCTCAGTTTTTTCATCTACCATTTTATACCTAATTTGTAAGTTGTTGTGATGATTAAATGAGATAATGCATATAAAAAGTAGGGTCTGGTGCTTGCACATAATTAATGCTCAAATCGTAGGAATTATAGGTATTTGCAAAGGTAAATTATAGATAGGTTGTGTAATTTTCCATATTCTAAAAGTTTTATTGAAATTTATGTTTGAATGTTAATCTTAACATAAAATTTTGCAATAAAAATTATTGGAAGATATTATTGAAATATATAACCTACACAATTTAATATGACTTTGACATTCTGATAGTTGTTAAAATTGCTTGTCCAAGAAGTGTGACATTGCTTTGCTAAAAGTCTATATAGATATCCCAGTGGTACGAAGCTCTTGATTTGTCTTGAAAGGAAAGCATAAATTGTGAAGAGAATTAAATATATAAGCAACTCTAGTTTCTGTCCTCCAGAAGAATGTTATAATCAGTCAATATTGTGGGAAAACATCTGGGCGGGGCAGCTTATTTTGTATAAAAAGTGGCAATTGGATTTCCCTTGATTTTTCTGTAGTTTATATAAAGCGTTACTTAACAATAAATCCACTTGTGCTCGGCCACCCATTCAACCTCATTTTTTCCCTCAGTGAACAAAGTTACTTCCTCCTGTGGGAGAATTTAATAAAACATTTGAAAAAAATAATCCTTTGATAGAGCTGGAAGAGAGGAAAGTACATTTGTCTTATCTGACTACGTAACTTGAAAGCAATTCAGAAAAAAGTAATTTATTGCCCAAGAGACTTTTATTTTATTATTTGAGCATAATGTGCTAGGTAACTATTCTAATGGCCATCTAAAATAAAGAATGACTTTCAGCAAAGTCCCTGGAATGCTCCCTGGCAGATCCCCCAGCCCTTTCCACTCCCACTCTTCCACCCCACCCTGAAGTCACTTCCAACCTCACTGGGTGACATCAGCCTGGAATAGATCTCGAGCCTGAGGGGCAGTCATGGTGTTCTCCCACTCTGGGGACCACAAAAATCCCAAAAGCTTCTTAGCTAACACTCTGTTAAAAATTGAGGCCTGTGGAAAACCTACGCGCGGAAAGTCTGTTTCTATTTCAGTTGTGTATCAGTTAAGATGGAAAAATTTTAAAGTCCACACAGATGGTAAATAAATTTCTGCTACATGAGGCAGTTCCTGGAATAAAGCAATTTTCTCAAATAACAAGTGCCAACTTATTTTTTCAGTGGGACTTATTTTTAACTTTCCCAGGGAATGGTTGAGAGACTGGGAGCAATGTCCTTCACCTTAGGAATTCAAGTCTCCTTCCAGAAGAAACGAATGTTGTTCTCACTACAGAATTACATGTATGTGTAATTACATACATACATTGAGTGAAGGGAGTGGTTGTTCATTTTCTTGGGGGAGGGGAATGAGTGAGGGAGTGAGAAGACAGAAATTTTGCAGAAGTATTTATGTTTTCATTCAATTTTTAGTTTTCTATAAATTACGCTAAACAGTATAAAATTAACTCATATTCTTGCTTGGAATTCATTAAATATCTTGAACGGATAATCATTAATCCTTGGGAATTCTTTACACACTGTTAGACTTGGCCCATGTCTCTGAAGTCTTCAGCATGAGTCTCCTAGGACATGGTTGAAACCCCCTAATGGTTTGCTGGGTCATGCTTTGCTGGGGAGAACCACCCCTGGACTGCAATTGGCAGGGATGCTGGTGTCATAAACAAAACTGTGCAATTTGCTAAAAGGGCGATTGAAACATTTCTTCTAGTAGCAGAGATTCCCTATTCACAAGAAACACAAAGACGGACTATTAAAAAATTAAATGGTGTTATAACATAGGGATGGTTTTAATGAAGGTACTGCAGCAGAGTGCTAAGGACATAGTCCTTACAAATTCAAATTTATTAACTTCCTTTTTTGGTAAAACCTTTCACTCAGTACAACAGAGGATCTATCAATCTGTCACTAAATATTTACTGAGTGCTGAATACTAGACAGTGTAGGAATAAGGAAAAAAGAAAAAGCTGTCCTTCCCTTAAACAGGTTATAGTTAAAGAGACAAACATGAAGGAATTAGAGAGCCATCAAGGGGTGGACTGTGATGCTGAACACCAGGATCTGAGGCAGAGGGTAACATGCTGACTTGATATGTCAGGAGAGATACTGCTATGGACTGAATGTTTGTGCCCCCCAAATTCAAATGTTGAAGCCCTAACCCCCAATATGACGGTATTAGGAGGTGGGGATTTGGGGAAGCTAATTGCAAACCTAATTGTTTAGATGACATCGTGAGGGGGGATTCCCCATGATGGGATTAGAGTCCTTGTAAGAAAATGAGGAGACACCAGAGCCTCCTCTCTCCACTGTGTAAGGACATGGTGAGAAGGTAGCTGTCTGTAAGCCAGGAGGAGAGCCTTCACCAGAACCCAACTGTGCTCGCACCCTCATCTCAGACTTCTCGCCTCCAGAACTGTGAGAAAACAAATGTCTGCTGTTTAAGCCACCCAATCTATGGTATTTTGTTAGAGTAGCCTGAGCTGACTAAGACGGATACCCAACACTCTACAAGTAAACCATCCGCACGGAACAGGAAGATGGATTTTCAGCAGAGAAATTTTGAAGTCTCTTTTTGAGTGACACTGCTGTAACTTTTCCATTGCAGCGACAACTTTGTGTGTGTGTGTGTGTGTGTGACAAAGTCTAATGCCTGAGAGTAAACACTGGCAAATAAACAAGAATCATTATGTTGAGACACAAACACAATTTACTAGCTAACAATCATGTGGGAATTAGAGAAGTAGGGAGCTGGAGGGACACAAAGGTTTCCTAATTCAACATCCTCCCTTGAACAATGAGGAGACAAGCCTGGGGAGTGGACTGACCTGCTTGAGGTCAGAGGTGCTGTTGGAGCTGGGATGAGAACAACACTCTTCCATGAGCTACCTCTGTGCCCCCTCGATCATAACATGAGAAACAATAACAACTGTTACTGTTCTGTAGTACATATGTGAAAATTTGTCAGTCTGGTTTATTGAGAATTAAAGACCTCTGAGATTAATTCCCTAAAGTTTTTTTCTTGGCTTTCTTTTATTTGGTCACTAAATTTCCTGTGATTTATACCAAATCAAAGTGCAGTTATTAATGATTGAATGAGAACATATTTTGATAGCGACATAATTAAAATGGCATTTTTTATAGACAAAGAAGACCAAACTATAATTTCAATTTTAAAAAGTAGTTACTTTCTAAATATTTGTAGCTGATTTTCATTTTTTGACTTAAACATGCTGTATTTGGTCAAATTTGTTTAAAACAGCCTTTAACAAAAGGTATTTCCTATAATACAGCACAGATATCTTAATAATTAAAGTTTGTTTCTGAAAATTTTTACTCTGGAAAAAAACCTTGATTTTCAATTTTGATTCAAAAGGAGTTTAGTCTTCTGATTTTGAGAGCCCAGCAACAGGCTGTCCTTCCTATCAGGTCTTTGACTAAAAAATAGTGGTTAAAATAATGAATTTTCTGTTATTCTTAGCATGTTCCCAGAAGCCATGGAGATTTTTGGACTTCCTTAGTGAATTAAAGAAAGAAAGTGAATACAAGACCCTATTATGAATAGCAACCATAGAAAATAACGATTATAAACAGGAGTAGCTTCACAATGGAAAGACATAACCGTAACCACAAAATCTCTTCCAGAGATGGGGAGACTCCTTGGAGTATTTCAGCTCTGAGGTAAATTGAGGGAAATACAAACCCTGAGGCAGCTACTCAAATCTTTAGAAGAACATACTATGGACTGAGGTCAGCGATTGACAAGTGTTGGGTATATGGCATTAAGAATGGAACTCATGATGTGAAAGAGACTAGGATGCCATCTTGGAAAATTAGCTATGAGTGAAATTATGTAAATTCTAAAGAGGAAGAACCTAACTCTCATTATTTCCTTCAACCTAGTATATTCTGTACTTCCCACATGCTTGGTTCATTATTTCATAACCAGTTCTCCACTGAATTCTGAATGGGTGGTGTAGAAACTTCTATAAGATAATCAGTTCTCAGTATATTTACCTTTGTGTCCCTCCAGCTCCCTACTTCTCTAATTCCCACAGTATATTTACCATTTTCCAGGGAATAAGAAAAGTGAGGAGGTTGCTTCTTGAAGTGAAAAGCAGCTATTGGGGTGAATCATAATGGGGGAAATGTATCCACTTAAAAGTAATAAGCCTTTTATACTTTTTGAACTTTAAATAGAATAAATAAGAAATTATTTTAGTATTGCTTCAGGAACCTAATTAGCATCATTAATTGCTTTGTGAAAACTAACTCATCCATAGCTTTCTGTGAACATCCAGCTGTAAGAGCTTTATTTTTCATGACATTTTTAAAGCATTATGCCAGTTATTCAAAGTTTAATATCTATCAAAAAAGACAGATTAAGGTTTTCAAAATATTAGAAAAATTAGAAACATAAGCGAATATATTCTAATAATTCCAACAGAATTTTCTTATCCCTCTAAGAAATTTAAATTTAGAAGAAGAAACAAGGCATATTTTCATTGTTATACATACATCCAAGCCACAGTTCTTTTTAGCATGGCTAGTACATAAGTTGACCATATAATTTGTCACCTAAATGGGACACTTCAGACAGTGAAAGGGGGACCAAAACAGGCAGAACATGGGGACAACAGGCATAAACCAGAGTGGCCAAAGAAACCAGGATGAATGCTCACCACGCTAAAGGATCATGCACCATAAAATTTAGAGTTATGAATGTTTTTCATTCAAGGCTTTTGAGTTTCTTGAGGAGAATGACAATAACTTATTCATCTTTGATTGTCTGGCAACTATCATAATGCCCAAATATTAGATGGTTAAAAAATAAATAAATAAAAATTAAAAAGCTAAATGGATGAATTAATGATTGAATGAATTAACAAAAATATATGTTTATGGGGCTGGCCCTGTGGTGTATTGGTTGAGTTTGGCATGCTCCACTTTGACAGCCCAGGTTCACAGGTTTGGATTCCAGGTGTGGACCTACACTACTCATCAGCCATGCTGTGGCGGCGTCCCACATACAAAGTAGAGGAAGATTGGCACAGATGTTAGCTCAGGGTTAATCTTCCTCAAGCAAAAAAAGAGGAAGATTGGCAACAGATGTTAGCTCAGCAAATCTTCCCCAGCAAAAAAAAAAAAAAAATACATATGCATATTTATGCACACAATCATAATTTTATTGTGGGATGCACTTCTTCATGCATGTGAAATCAACTAAATTAAAGCAACAGAGTCAACAACATGAGAAGACAGCATAGTATTTCTTTTTGTCTTCTTCCAGACCCATAGCAAGGGAGGCTGTACTTTTCCTTACATCAGCCTTACTAATGGAGACAGTCTTGTAGTCAGTTTTGGCTGGGGGACTACAGACTCACTCATTCATCCATCCATCAGCTCACCCATTCATCCATCCATCCATCCATCTGCTAGACAACTTCCTCTTTCTTACCAAACCATATTGATCACTGAAACTACACAGGGGAAAAACATACTGTCTGCCCTCAATGAGCATATAGTCCCACGAAATCAGGGCATTTTTTTCAGTTCATCTGCAAACAAGATGAAAAAATAATTATTAACTTTCATTCATTTTAATTCTTTTATGGAAGAAGACATTTTCATCGAGACAGGGAGGAAGATGTAGCTTTTGGAACTTAAAGAAAGCTGAATAGGTTTGAAATAGTTGAGTGGTAAATGCTGGAGTAAGGCAAGTAGGTATATAGAGTGACAACTAAGAGACTCACAGAGCCCAGGGTGGCCAGAGAGCATGAATTTGTAGTGCATTTCTATAGGACTCTTTGGAATAGTAAGAGTAAGCTCAAAATTTTAACAAAGACTAAATATAGAGGACTTTAAACTGTAAGCTGGGGCATGTGATCTTCCTCCGATAAAAACCAAGAGATTAGGTTAACCTTTTTATGAAGGGAGATAACCTGATAATGCTGTTTCCTTAGAAAGGTTAAATCTGATTATATTGAGTAGAATGAACTAGAATAAGAGAAAAAACTGGATCCAGGGAGATAGCAAGGACTTTAACATAATACCTCCTCATGCTGAGCTGAGCATGCAGATAGAGTGGAGACGTGAAACGTGGAGACACGTGAATGATATATTTCTACAAGAACCACAGAGAGATCACGCACCAGTCACTTACTCTAACCAATTTTCCTTAGTCATAACTAGGAAGGGTTAACCAAAATCACTAAATCTTTAAGAAAAATATTAGCAATAGCAGGGAAAAGGACCACTGCACGAAAGAAATAATTCAGATAATACCAACACGTTAAACACCTCCAAACTTCACGTTAAATTATTTCTATAATTAGTATTCTCAGCTAGGTTTGAGAGAATTGCATCTATACAACATTAACGTGTTACTAGCAAAGAGCAAGCAGAGAACATCTCCCATATTCTTCACCTTCCCTTTTGTTACAGGTGTGAGCTCTCAGGTCCCATCTCAGCCCAACCCATCCACCGGACACTGGGTCTCCTCCTCTCTCATCAGTTCAAAAACATCACCCTCAGAGCTGCCTCCTCTCTTGTAGCAATGATATTTCCTCTACTGGGTCATTTCTATCAGCTTCCAAATATGATGTCCAAACATATTCCATTAAAAATTAAAAAAAATTTTCCCTTGACTTCACATCCTCCTCTGGCTGCCACTTTCTTTCTTCATTTTCTCTTATAACAAATATTAAATCATTATTTAATAGCTGGCTTTGCTCACTTTCTTCAATTCCTGCCCTCCCTTTTGCTCTTGAACCCATTGAAAACAAGCATCTGTTCTCAACAAAACTTGCTATGAACAAGCTGGTCAATGACCTTATGTTGTTAAATGCCAAGTTTCTTCTTATCTACCCAGAGCATTTGAAATGTTTGATTTCATTCTTCTTTTAGAAATAGCCTCTTCACGTGGTTTCTGGGATCCCATTCTTTGATTCTTTTCCTTCATTTGTTCATTCTATTCCTTAGTTGGCTTACTATTCATTTGTTGATTTACTTTCTGCTTCCTTACACTAGACAGTGAATTCTTGAGAGCAAAGAATCCCTCATGTCCTGAAGAGTGCTTGGTACACAGTAAGTGTTCAAAAACTGTATTGACTAGGTAATAGAATGAAAACAAGAATGAGCAATCTAAGTTAAAATATGACTGAAACAATAAACATTTTAATGGATAGTGAATAATAAAATACATATTGTGAAGACCAAGTGGCTGATCTGGTCCAATGAGTCAAGAAATGACAAATAATAGATAGAAGTTAAGAGACATAGATACAGATTATTCAAAAACATCTAATTAAGAATTCTAGGCAGAAACAATGGGAGGTGGTGATACTCATAAAATATTGGAAGGAATAAGCTGATGAAAGACATGGATTTTCAGATTGAAAGATCTTAGTAAACATTAGGTTGCACTCAAAAGAAGCAAAGCTCTTCTTAATCACATCCTGATAAATTTTATAACTCCAAGGAGAAAGAAAGTATCTTAAGAACATCCAGAGACTTAAAAACAAGTTACAAGAAACAAGTTATTAGAGTGGCGTAGATCTTCATATCTTAAATACTGGGTTACAGGAGAGTTGAAGAATGTTATCAAGTTTCTCAAGGGAAAAAAATGAGCCTAGAATTCTAAACCTGTTTACTCATTAATTAAAATATAGGCAAAAAAAAGACACTTAGGGATGTAACAGAACTTAAAAAATATGCACAACTATGTGAAGAAGTTATTCAAAGAATTATGTCAACCAGCTAAATAAAAACATAAGAAAGACAAAGAACATGGATACAAGAAAGTTGTGTGACATATAAAATGGAACAAAGTAGAAGGAATTTGAAAGAAAATTTATTAGACCTTGATGCCTGTGTGATCCCCCTTTTAAAAACATGAGTTATATCTGCTTCTCTGTGGGTCCAATTTCACTGTTTTGTTCCAGAAGATATTTACGTGTTACAAAGCCTTTTGTGAATTTTGAATTTTTATAAATAACCTATGGATGAAGCATGGAACAATTAATTATAGGCACAAGAGAGAATGTATATGCTAAAATATTGAAAATATAAAAATAATAGTATTGACAAAAATTAGGAGACAGAGTAGCAGAGAAGAGAAAGACTAAGGGACAAGTGCTAATTTTCTAAACTTTTGAGATGGAAATACAATAAATACTATTTAAAATGGATAAATCAACAAATAGAGGAATAAGCATTTTATTTAGCAGGCATATTCATGAAGGCAAGTACCAGAAGAACTGAAAATACATAAGCAATAAAAATCAGTAGGTATAGGGGAGAAGATTTGAGCTAGTATGAGAATACTAAATTCCATTGAAATGTGAGTGTTTGACGATAGAAAATTTGTCAGCCCATTGTCCTCGTCCATTATATTGTGCTTGGCACAATATAAGCAGTTGTTATGGGTTATGGGTTGAATTGTGTTTCCTCCAACCTCACAAATTCAAATGTTGAAAATCTATGAGGTCATATTGGAGTAGGGTGAGCCTCCACTCCAATATATGACTAGTGTCCTTATAAAAGGGGAAATATGGACACACACACACACACACACACAATGGCATGTGGACATAAAGGCAGAGATCGGGGTGATGTGTCTACAAGCCAAGGAACGCTAAAGATAAGCAGCAAACCACCAGAACCTAGGGGAGGGGCATGGAACAGATTCTCCATCACAGCCAGCAGAAGGAACCAACCCTGCTGACACCTTGACCTCAGACTTCTAGTTTTCAGAACTGTGACAATAAATTTCTGTTGCTTAAGCACACAATTTGTGGTTCTTTGTTACAAAAACCCTAGCCAAAAAATAGTAAACAACTTTATAACAATTGCAGTCAGGGACTATTTGTTAAATATATGAATGAAATGTCTCATCTTTCACAAATAGAAATCATAAATTCTATGTACTGTCATTAATTAATAAATATAAATAAAAGCATGTATTTATAGGTATATAGGTAATGAACCTGAATTGGAGGTAGTTAATAATAGGAGTCTTTGGAAGAATGGGACTAGTCAGAGAGGAAATTTGACTTTTCATTTTATACTGTTTTTTGACCTTGTACATGTATCACTTATATAATAAAAAGATAAAAATAGGTAGTTGATAAATGAACCAACGCTATCTTACTGGAAGTATCTTTTGTCGAGTTAAACAGTGAGGCAATTTAAAGCTTGGAATCGATTCAGGAATTTTGACATCGTATAATTACTTATAGCTATGGAAAGCATGCTATCTCTCAAAATAAGGTATATTTTATGTAGATATATCCTCATATTATTCAGTATAGTTTACAGTTGCTTTTTATTACAATTTCTAAAGAGCCATCAGGTTGAATTAGAGATGAAGAAATGAATTGTGAGGTGATTAAGGGATTTAATTGGAAGAAGAAGACTGTGAAAAGAGTAGTATTAATTACCGGGCACTGAGGTAACGCTTGAAATGCTGTGCCTGTCTTCACTCAATCACTCATTCTACAGAAATGTAACAAGTGCTCACTCTAGGCCAGGTGTGTGCTGGGCACTAAGGGGAGAATGGTGAATCAGTTATGAGTATGTTAGTCCCTGCCTTCAAGGAATTTAGTTTGAAGTGTAGATACATATATTAGTTTCCCAAGGATGCTGTAACAGATTACTGCAAACTTAGTGCCTAACACTAAAGAAATTTTTTCTCTCACAGTTCCTGGGGCCAGATTAATCAAAGTGTGTTGGCAGGACCTTACTCCCATGGAAGGATCTAGGGGAGGATCCTTCTTTGCCTTTTCTAGCTTCTGGTGGCTCCAGGTGCTCCTTGGCTGGCGGCTGTATCACTCCAATCTCTGCCCCCATCTTCACATGGCCTTCTGCTCTGTGTCTGTGTCTTCTCCTCTTCTGTCTTTTATGAGTAAACTTGGCATTGAATTTAGGGTTCACCCTGGTAGTCCAGGATGATCCCATCTTGGGATCCTTAACTTAATCATATCTGCAAAGACCCTTCTTCCAAATAAGGTCACATTCACAGGTTCCAGGAGTTAGGACATGCACATACGTTTTGGGGGGCTCCAATTCAATCACAACAGTATGGATAAGTGGATAGAAAATTTCAGCACAGGGTGATAAGTGTTATGCTAGTGGGTTATGGTATGCACAGAGAACACCTGGAAGGAGGCCCCAATTCAGTCTGAAGGGGTCAGGGAAGACTTTTTGAGTGAAGTGACATTTAAGATGACACCTGAAGAATTGCAAGGGCAGGAAGGTGGGCAGGGAGAGCTTTCTGGGTGAATGAAAGAGAGTATGAAGAGCTTAGGTGACTGGGAGAAATTTAATGTGGCTGTGAAATGCGAGATAAATAGAAGCACAGAATGAGACTATGTAGGGCAACAGGGCCTAGATTGTGACTGTCCTTGAAAACCTTGTCTAGCATATTGGAATTTTAAAGTCATGGAGGTGAGAGGGACAGATTGGCATTGTATGAGGATAATTTGGACTGCAGTACGGAGAATAGGTTGGTGGACACTAGGACTGAACTCAAAGAAACTGTTAGGCTGGTGTTGCAGTAACTCAAGCAAGAGATGGTGGGCGATCAAAGGGATAAGAATGAGAAATATTGAGGATGTCTAATTACTATTTTTATAACAATTGCTAATTACAGCTAAACTCACAGGTGCATTTCTACAGTGTTTCTGAAGTGAAGACAGATTCCAAATCTCTAAATTTTCATCTTTCTAGAACTTTCTAAAACTATACCTTACCCACAGGCATATATAGACATGTAACAATATGAATCCAACAGCAGTTTTTAACAAACATTTTGAATTTCTGAAACAGGTCTTTTAAACATGGATTGATTTCCTTTAGTTCGTAGAGCTATGGATACACTTTAATTTGCATTGTCAAAGTAAATTTAGCTTTTTAAACTCCTTCCTAAATGAAAGGATGGGACTGTGCATTTGGGTGGTGGATATTGCTTATGACTCACTCTTAATTACATGCACCTGTTTAGTTCTTTCAGTTCCAAAACGTTTCACAAGAAGAAGGTCAGGAATGCAGAAGGGTGTTATCAAAGTGGCAATGGAATTCTGTGCAAAAGTACCAAGGCAGCAGCAGTGGGAGAAGGTAAATATGTCACTTTGAACATAAGCAGTCCCTCTAGGTGGACAGTACTGCACGTCGGGGAAAATCCCGTCTGCTCCTTCTCACCTGGGTGCCCACTGACCACAACCGGGAGGTGCATGACGGCTGACACGCAGAAGAGAGATTACCATGGGCCTGCAAGTGCCTGGCCAGCAACCTCAGGGGGAAATATTTGCTAATTTGCTAATAATTCTTCCAGAATGGGGGTTTATTAAGTGGTTGAAATGATGACAATTACTTGAAAACACGGTGTCAAGCATAACTCCCGTGGACTTGAAACGTAGAACAACAGAAATCCTGAGACAAGGTTACTTTTCACGTTGAGTGTGTTGGCTACACCTCTTTGGTATTTTCAGCGTGACTTGATGGCTGCTTTATACTCCCTTCCAATAGCAGGAGTTCCTGGGTTCTGTTAACACACTTCTATTATTTCCTCCTTAGTAGAGACTGACTTATTTTCTTCCATGAGCCCCCATATGGTTTAGGAAACCATAGTGTGGCCATTTTTGTTATTCACAATATTCTTTTTTAGTCTCTCATCATAAACAATAGACGTAAAATGACTTCAGTGTAGGTTGATAACAAATAGTAGTGTTAAATGTTCCCTCTTTGAGCCTGCAGTTCCCCTCGTGTTATCCACCATCCCCACCCATTCTCCCCTGACTCAAACAACTAGATGTGCACCTAGTTTTGCTATGACGATCTGCACGATAACCAGAGTTCCCAGTCAGTATTGTACAGCACTCTGACTTTAGAAAGGAATACCGAAGGCACAAATACTCGGTAGCAGCTCACACGTAACACTCAATATGTCAATGTAGTGACTTATCTATTGACATCTCCTGAGTAAATTTAGTCCTCTTAACAGATTTATGTGAAAGTTAGAAATGAAATTTCGTAAGCAATACGACTATTGCCCACTCCTTCTCTATCAAGAAAATAAATTATCTCAGTGGTCAGGACTGGAAATTTAGGATTACAATAGCTATAAGGTATTGCATGTGAAAAATAGATTTATTTCCATTTTATGTTGCCCGGGACAGGCTGATGTACAATAGCATGCTTTGTGTTTCTAGTATAGACAGAATTTTAAGTATAAAAATGTAGTGCTTCACATGATTACTAATATGTTTAAAAGAAAAATTTGCATGAAGATTATACCGAAATCCACTGGCTAGCTTCCTTTCTCCCATGCCCTCCTTAACGACTGCTCACAGTATGGAACTTGTTTGAAATACTTTTCAACTTGTTTAAAATTTATCATGCCTCAACCCAAACACTGTGGACATCTGAGAGAAAGCACTTTGTAACTTCTAAGTGGATAGAGATAATATTTATGATAAAAGTCTGTGTTGATCACAGGGAAAGAGTACAGAATAATTGAATTAAATGAAAATTCATGCCTCAGGAAAGAGCAACTTTTTATTATAAAACTCGCAACCAGGAGAAGTTGAGAAAAACAAACATCATTTCAGACTCTATTTTCAGTTTTTAAAAATTTATTTTATATCTTTGTCAGCATATACCTGAAATGGTAAATTCTCAAAACTATTTTTTTTTCTGCACACAAAGTGGACAAATTCTGAAATAGAAGGATAAAACATTTCCTTTCATCGTTCAAAAAAACCTTAATATTAGGTTTGTGTTACATTTCCATGTTGGCCAATTCTTTCTGATTACTTTTAAATTATAGCTTTTCCATGATAATGTGCAACTCAGCATCTTCTCCGTGGGGCAGCGACTTTGCATTGGTAACAGGACACACCACTATTAACACTTTAAATTACAACTCCTTGGCCCTGTCAATACACTCACATTATTCCAGTAAAAGTGAAATGCAAGGACGTTTAAAGTCTCTTCCAGCTGGAACATTCCATGAACCTATGAAAAGCAAATTCTCTGTCTTATCCCATACTTGTTTGTAGGATGCTGCCTACAGCAGTCTAGTTCACTGAATAGTGTCTTGCTTGTTGGGTAGATGAACAAGTAACAGGACATTAAACATCATGTTACCATCTTACAGCAAAATGAAGACAAAATGTAAAGGATATCATTGAGGAATGGGTTGAAAATTAAAGTCCCATCTACACAACGGCAAATACATCCTGTGAGAAATAACTGCTCCGCACCCAAGAGCTCAGATGTTTGTTTCTTAATGTAGGCACTGGTTGGTTGTGTTGACTCAAACTCCACTTCCTTGTGCCTTTGCTGGGGGTTGGGGGGTGGGTGAGAGAATGGTCTATTCTCATCCAATAGTGATATCTACCACAGAGGTAGCTTCTGGCTTCCTGGTGCATCTCCTTTGGAAACATGTGGGAGCAGAGCACCGTCAGCCAACTTGCTAATGTCCCTGTGGTAGTAACCACTTACTTCCAAATCTCAGTAAAGACTGTACTCGTTGCAGGAAGCCAAATACTGCATCTCAGACTGTGTTTGATTATTGCAGATATTGAAAACTGATTTATATAAATTATATATATGTATTAATTTTTTATGTATATAATACTTTTGTTAAATGAACTTATTTTATCCTTCGCATTCCTGCTATAAGTTTGGGCTTTATATATGTCATAATTCTCTTAAGAAAAAGTTGAACTCATTCAGAAATTCACAAAAAGATTTTGGGGCATAAGTTAACATTTAATCTAAATAATATTTAAATGATAATATTGGAAACAAAGGCTGTTATCCAGCACGCTGAGCTTGGCCACTAATCTTTCCCACTCAGAGTGTGTCATGTAACAACAGGAAACGAACAGCATGGTTGTTGAGTGCCGTCCTCTGAACACACGGTCATCCATCAGAGAATTTACATCACTCACACGGCTTATGGGCTCTTATTATTCTAGAATTTCTTGATTTATATTCAAGTAAGATGAAAATTGAAATTTTACCTTTTATTTTTACCTTACGAGATATTTATGAAGTACATATCTCGTCTGTAAAACTCTGACTGAAATACTGTTGGGTACCTCTTTGAAGTGACTCTAGAAAATTTCCAATTGCGCATTGGGCCAATACGTGAGTGGAACATGAAATATAATCAGAACTGAATTTTTTTTTTTTTTTTTTTTTGTGGGGAAGACCAGCCCTGAGCTAACATCCGTTGCCAATCCTCCCCTTTTTGCTGAGGAAGACTGGCCCTGGGCTAACATCCGTGCCCGTCTTCCTCCACTTTTTTATATGGGACGCCGCCTCGGCATGGCCGACAGGCAGTGCGTCTGCGGGCGCCCGGGATCCGAACTCGCGAACCCTGGGCTGCCAAGCGCGGACTAAACCGCTGCGCCACCGGGCAGCCCCAGAACTGAATTTTTAACCAACAGGAAGTGACTGTCTTGTTTTTTACTTCTCATGCTTTTAGTTAGTTGTGCTGTTAAATCATCTTGCTACAGTCATCCATAATTATAAAAAAAATTAGTTAATAGCCCTCCAGAGATGATTCTTACACTTCTATGAAGTATGAGAGTTAGTGAGAATCACCATCTCACCATCATTTTAGAGTTGAACTATTTTGTTCTTATATCTCCTGATCATGTTTCAGTCATCAAGCAAATTTCCATGATCTTCATTTCATTTTCTGCTACCTAATCCAACAGTAGCTGGGGAGCAAATTAACATGGCTGACATCTTTTCCAGGACTCATTACTATATTCAAATCTAGATTATTTATCTACTTATTTTTGATAAAGTGAACCCAGAAATTACTTGACTAAAAACCTAAGTCTGAAAACAGAAAGCTGCTTTGCCTAAGCTAAAGTCGGGCATGTGAAGTCCTGTCATCCTCCTCTGATTTTCATGTCACCATGAAATAATTTGCAAAAAACCTTAGCCTTTAAAAGAGTCTGTTTACATACTGGCTTTTTTGAACTATTTGCTTATTTCACTTACTCCCTAAGATTCAAGTCTGTGTATCTTAAGAAAATAATAAAATTGTATTTCTCAAGGACAGTTAAAGTAGGTGCAGAGAAATTCCTTTCCCTCATTCCCACAAGCACAAAGTCTTCGCATCCTTCAAAGCTCAGCTCAGCACCACTTGGGGAAGCTTTCCCGGACCTCCTCCTCTGGATGGGGTCCCTCTCCCAGCCCGCAATGTTCCAGCTCCATAGGTCTGAATACTTTCTACTTTGGATTAGGTTGAACTATGATGTTACTGCACTTGTGGTTCAAAACCTAATATTACATTAGGTTTTAATAGTAACAGTTATTAAAGTTAAACTGAATATTTTGTTATTTGTCAACTGTGTTACATTGCCCCTACTAATGTGTAAACTCCTTCAGGTTTGCATATGATTCTTATTCAGATTCTACACCACGCAGAGCAATGTGCATGAGAAAGAGAAGGTACTTCACATTTATTTAGTTAATGAACGTATATTCCAGGTTCTACTGTATAAAGATAACTAGGTAGCAAAGATATCCATGTGGGTTGACTGACTTTATAAATCCTCACTCAAATTTTGTCAGTCTATCCCCACAACTATTCCCAGACAGTTCAGCTTACTCTCAGATCTGTAATTAGGGCGATTTTGTAAAATAAACAAAGAAAAACAACCACCACCAACCTACTACTAATAGGTAAAGTCACAAGGTGTTTTGACCATGTGTCAGGCACTGTTTTAATTGCTTTATACGTATTAACTTATTTAATCTTCCCGACAACAGAGTGAAGTATCCCACTATACAGATGGAAACACTGAGGTATAGAGAGAATAAGTAACATACAAGATCACAAAGCTGTAAGTGAGGGAAGCAGTTTGGTTTCAGAGTTCATTGGCTTAATTGCTTTGTTCTAGGTAGTGTAGAAGCTGTGGCCATGAGCCATGCAGCCCTCTGGAAATTTCCAACTGAAGTAGATACCCTGGCTGGCCACAAATGCTATGAATATAGATTCCACTAGAATTTGACCTATTCCCAGATATAATAATTCTGCAATTCTTCATTTACTTAACTGTCAAATCTTTCTCTTAAATTTTGGTTAAAAATGGATAGTTCTAGCGGTTGTACTATGTAGCTGTTCAATTACATTTTCTCTCATTCAATGTTCCTAAAACCTTATGAAGTAGGGACTGGTGTCTCCCTTTTTCATTTAAGGCTCACAAAGGTTAACTAACACCCCTTAATTTAAATTGTGCTCCTTCTTCTCATCACAGCTTACTCTCTTGGTTAGAAAATCAAGCTCAGACCAAGCTATTCATTTTCTAGACCAAATAATGATGCTATTTCAACTTCTTTTTTAAACCACTGGGTTAACTTTTAAGGTATATAAAAAGCAGTAAACCCTTTTGAAGTTTCACTGGCTCAAAATATAGAACCAAAAATTGAAGAGGTTCATTAATCACTAGTTTTATTCATGTGCCAATGTAGAAATAGCACTGAAAAAAGAATAAAAGTGTACTTTCCTAGTTGCTTATATTTCCTTTGAAAATTGTGAGGTTATCTCTAAAGTAGCACTATAATTTTCTTGACAGTTAGAAAATTATCTGTGGCATAGAGATCTTGTTGGCAGCAGGGATAAGTACTTTATTTCTAAGAACACGGGCCAGAAAAGGAACAGATTTTTTTGGCATCATTGTGTTTAGTGCCCAGATAACAGAGGCAGGGTGCTGTTATGTAGCTTATGCTAGTTATCCCAGCTTTTGTGGATACTGGCATTTCTTTGAGGGAGGCAGCCAAAACCTATGGTGGTTTTGTTGGTATTAAAAGATTAATAAGTTGGTCCTGGTTTATAGTAACAGAATCCATGAGGAAGAAACTAAATCAATTTCACTCTTACGATAGCCTCTAATGGGCAATTGGCTCTGAAATAACCATTAATTATTTAAAATAACATCATAAAAGTGTATTAATTCTTGCTCCAATAAAAGCTGATGTTGGATTAATGTGAACTTATTAATGATCTTGTTACTAATAATGCAAATTTGCACTTTTGGTCCAAGTCATTGCTTGGATCAGAGACCCATTACACATCATAACTACTTAAAAAAAAAATATCTGGAACAAGAAATGTTCAGACCTAATTGCTCTCATTCAGAGTATATTTTTCTACCTTAAAGGCAACTAGCAGCAAATCTCCCTACTTTGTGTGGTTTTCACAGTAGAAATTAAAAAGAAATTTATTATTTTCTGACACTCTAAATAAATCTTCCTCAATTTCTCGTACCCATTCATCTTTCAATCCCTTACTCTCTTATTCCTGTCGTCTCCCCTCCACTCTCAGCTTCCTCTAAGTGACATTAACCAGAAAAGCCAGAGAATTTCTAAACTGGTGGCCTCCCAACATTTTTGATTATGTACTCCTCAGCAAGCATGTATATGTTGTTGACTTGTAAACTATAACACATATATTTGGTATTAATACATACATTATAAAACACATACAAAATTAAAAGATAAATTAAAAACAAGTGTGAATGCATATTCTAATATTTTCCTTTTCTACACTCATCCTTGTCCACTTCTTTCTAGAGACAATTGAGTAGATTCTAAATAACATTGACTACTCATTGATTGCTATATTAGTCACAGTTAATTAGGTGTTTTGTGGCACACAGTAATAATAATCTTAAACTTGAGGGTTGCCTCAGAGACTCAGCTTTTACATAGTTTTTTTCCTTCCTCTTGCCTTTTTTTAGCACAGAACTAGCAGGGAGAACAGAGAGGAGATTATGGTATCAAGTATGGGATATCTGGTCATTGATTTTGGTTGTATGACTTCATTTCTTCTGCATCCTTATAACTTGGGCTCTTGACACCTGATACTGTCTTCTGAAAATAAGTCCTTTACCATGACAAGGATATTCACTCATTCAAACACTTAGGAACAGGGTTCTAAGCCCTGGGCTGGAGGATATATACACAAAATTGAATTGCTACAGACACAAAACTGTTCCCAGTGAGCTTATGTTTTAGTTAGTGATGGTGGGATCAAATGAACTTGTAGTAAATATTATAATAGGAATAAGTCCTCTATGGGTGAAGAGAGAATCAAGCAACTGACTTGACAGAGGAAATTGAGGAAAGTCCCCCCCAAAGTGAAAACACTTGAGGATCTTGAAATATGAGCTTATCAGGGCTTTACTTTTAGCTGGTGGAGACAGAGCCCATGAAGGTGGCTCCAGTTGTCAGAGCTCCTCATGCAAAATGACTGTAACAATTATTTATCTCCATCTGCTCTGTAATTGCTGGAGTCTAATTCGTGTTCCTTGTCTCCTTGCTAAACTTCTCACGATAACCACAACTTCACCATGTTAAAATAGCATCTGATTCCAAGCTGCTACAAATCCACTTTTTGTCAAGGACCTATATTGCTTTTCTTGGCAAATGATCAATGCTTTCCTTGGCATGCCATTTTAGCCTATCTTTCTCTCTCTTTGCTCCTCTCTCTCTCTCTTTCTGTTTTCCTCCTTCTCCGTCTCCTTCTCCTCCTTCTGTCCCCCTCCCTTTGCCTTCTCTCTTTCTCTCCCCTACTGTTCCCTCAGTTCAGTGCTACCTTCATGTGTCAGTCAAACAGAAGCCTATTTGGGAACTCCAATGGTGTTTCAGGGACTACAAGCTTCACAATGTAAGCAACTCTGCTGTGTGGCTCGTGGTGGTATACTGAGTACATAGAACAGGGCTTGGGATATTCAAAATGCTCAATACTTATTACTGATGGATTTTACCAGACACTATATGTAGTGTTATCTTGTATCATATGATTCACTGTTTTTGCATTTCTAGTTGGTTTTAGGGGAATTATATTTATTATGAGGCAAAATATTTGCACCCCAAATATCTGCAAATATATTTTTGGCTTTTCAGTTGTTTATTAGGCAAAACCAATTTAAATAGTATGAAATAATTTAATGGTTTTCAGTGGCCTAATGACACAAAATGGGCTACTCAGAAAGCTACCAGCTTTACCTGGGACACAAACCCAGCTAAAAATATGGCTGAGAAGACCTAGTGTTATCCATCTACACACCCACTTTCCATTTAGTAACAACTTTTCTCTGCCAGCCCTAATCCTTGACCTAGGGAAACAAAGTTTAGAAACAATATAATCTGTTCAAAAAGCCTGTCTTTAAAACCAGTGTGAACTTAGTGTTAAATCACACTGTTACTATGAATCTATCTGCAGAGCTATATATATACTTACCCTGCTTTCCATTACTTCCTTCTTTGTCAGCTGATACTAGGCTTATGAACAAACTCTAATTCTTCCAGTAGTCCTTGCTTTCATTCAACATATCTTGGGGACTTAACTTAACCATCTTTTTGGTTTTAATTTCTTAGACAATTTTTTCTTTCCGTTTTATATTCTTTCGGCTGGCCTCCTATCTTGGCCCATTCTATCTTCTGCATAATTTACTATGTTCTTATGTTACCCATTGGTCAATATTGGTCTCCCCATGCTACAAGTCTCCTTTATAGACATCCAGGAGATAGAAAGGAGCAAGAAGGTCATAGAAAGGAATGAGAAGGTCATTTCAGGTACAGGTGTGCTTTTATCAAATTTTTACATATTTTAAAGAATAAGGTAAGGATAAAATATTTGATTTTTATCAGTCTTTGCCAATTAATGTATTACATTTGTCCAGAGATAAAGTACAGTATAATGTTTTGCTCCTGGAAAGTTTTTCCATAAGAAAAAGTGTAGCGTTTGATCAACATCACTTCAACACAAAAAATAGTTTCCTAACACGGAAAGGTATTCTGTAGTGTGAAATGAAGGAATCAAGTATTTACACAGAATACTACAGAACATGTATGCAGCCTGTTTATTCCTTTCTCAGCATGCCTTGATATACCGGAATATATTTATATTAGGGTCCTGTTCCACAAAATATTTATGTTACGAGTTATTCTTCAATATAAAATTTCCCTTTCTTCCTTGATAATAGAAATTTTTAGCAGACACCTGTCTGCCCAGAAGGCAAACTCCATTTCTCAGCCCTTATTGCTAGGTGCGGCCATGCAGCTCAGTTCTAGCACATGAAATATGAGAGAAAAAGAAGTGTGCATCTTCTAGGTTCTGTCCTTACACAGGAGTGTGGCCACACCTACACCCTCTCCTCTTCCCATTGACTTGAGTATGCATAATGGCTTAAGGTGGCCAAGCAGTTAGATAAAAGGGGTCTCAGGTTTTGAAAACATAGAGCCTACATATTGGCCAAAACTGCTTATACCCAATTATTATGTGTGTGTGAGAGAAAGATGTTGTTTATGTCACTTTTATGCTGGTTTTCTATGATACCAGTCAAATCTATAGCTTAAATATACAGCTTAGTTTATTGTTGAAATGTGAGATTTTTCTTTGAATGTTCAGATCATTCTTGCATTATCTTTTGGAGTTTATTCTGCTGTCTAATGTGGATCATGTCTTATGTGAGCAAATAAAAATATGTTCATACATTTATAAAACTATTATGGTTATTCAAAAATTTGGGAACTATTTAAATAGTCTCCAGAGAAGACTGAATTTTGGACTCTCTTTAATTAGTAAACCACCATCAAGAATAAATATACTAGTTCTTTAAAAAAAGTCTAACCTCAAGTCTTTCCCTACATATTTTCCATCTTCACATCTCATTTGGTTTAAAGAGACCACTTCTTAGACTGTCTTCCTCCTCCAGATTTCTTTGGAATTTGTCTCTGAGAATTGCTCTCAACCAGCTGCTTTACCCCAAAGACCCACCCACACCCTATAAGTGTTGGTCATATACCACGACCTTCTGACTCATTTTGCTAATGTCTGCTCGTAATCTATTTGGTTTTCCTTTGATTTCAGTGGCTTCTATTTAATGATATATTTCATCATATTTAGGGGAATTATTAGCTTAAAAGGTTAATATTTACATATACTACCAATGCAATCCTCTCCAATTGAAACTCCTAATAAATATATGTGTGACTACCCTTGATGGCCAGAAATATTATTGGAAAACAAGAAAAATACATCAGGCAAAATAATGAATGCCTGCCAAGGTTTAAAAGTTTCAAGGAAGGATAATTTATGTCTTAAGTACAATGATATTTCTAGAGTACTATTTCAGTACATTCTGAGGATCACTCTTATAAGCTCTGTTTTGGTTTCAGTTTTTTTTAAGTCTTGATTACATCCTGACACACACAAAAATTCATGCTCATAAATTCAATGAAGGATTTGGTTCACTCACATGACCATCAGATAATGAGCTGATGAAAGTTCTCTAACTAAAATTTTATTCGCTTATATCCCATTTCACCTCTCCAAGCTCTAATCTTAAACCTACCGCCATGACTGACAAATAGTTTTAAAGATACAGACAATTAAGCAAACTCTTTTCAGAATCTGGCTCCTGATGCTTTAGACACGAAAATGTGGTTTGCGTTTCTCTCCAAAAGGCCGATCTATTTTAAACCAGTTGCCCTGGCATTAGGAATCGAGTAGCTGATTGGAACCCTTGTTGATATTTTGAAAAACTTTGTAAATATTTGTTTCCATTTTATAAATGTAGTAATAATCATAATAACTATATAGATAAAAGGTCATTTTGTGCCATGCAGAAAATGCTTCAAATAGTTTATGCATCTAATATGTTGTTTTTGTACTTCTGTTCATTGTATGCATTTCACCCATAATTCTATTACCTTTTATAAAATCTATATAAGGTAAAATGTGAAAATCCCCTGCTTCTACCACTTTAATTCCATTCTTTCAAAGTAACTGCTGTTAACAATTTTGTGCCTATTTAGCCAGAATTTTGCATATCCTTATTTTGTTATATAGAGGGGTTTATACCCCTATCTCTCTATATATTTATATCTGTATATCTCTATCTCTATCTAATCTATCTATATACACATTCTGTCATATAAGGTTGGGATGTACTATACATGTTGGTTTGTCACTGTCGTTTTCCAGTGATACACTATATCATGAGCATGATTCAAAGTTAGTGCACATGGATCTCACTCCATCTTTTTAATGGCTGCATAGCACTCCATACTATAGATAAACAATAATGAAAATTCTTTACAGATGGAAATTTGGGTTGTTTCCTTTTTTTGTTAGTAACATACAATACACTGATGAACATCTCTGTACACATATTTTTATGAATTTGTTTTATTAGTTCTTTTGATAAAGTTCTAAAATGGCTAATTGCCAATTCAAAAGTATTTTAACACTCTTTCAACATCAAATAAAGCAAAAATTTCTACACATTTTGATTCTAGAGACTTCTCCCATAGCTCCACTTTTCCAGAAGAAAATTTTGGATTTTCCAAATCTGAAATTTTATTTGAATCTGTTTATTACAAAGCATCCCAAATGAGTTGTAGAGTCAAAGCAAATATTCCTCCAGACAATGCCATAACACTTTAGAATGATGAAATGCTTAAAATAGAATATTTAAGTTAGAACTTGTAAATGAGATATAATTACAGCTCTCACAATGCAACCATGCTATAGTGACATGTCCAAGAGCAAATTCTTTCCAGCATTCTTAGTATTGATATAAATGTCCAAGTGGTGAGCATATGTTTCTGGAATGTTTAATGTTTCTGTCGGCAGTTGGGCAGGGTTTGTCTTATTTTAGGGGAGCTATGTCATAGGTCAGTTAATACTTTCTTAAGTCATTATTGCATTCCCTCCAACAGATTTGATAGGATATATGGGCATTTCTGAAAAAGTGACCTGAGCATTCCAATCATAACTTTATGGAGCATTAACATTTAAATACAATTTATATAAGGAAGGAAGAGTTTGCCAGAAGCAGAGAATGCTCTGTAGGCATACAATTTGAGCACATTGATCTTTGCTGTAAAGTCTTTGACTTCACTTAAAGTAACTTATGACATGTTGCTGATCTAGTTTGTTAGCAAAACCACAGTTTATGGAAGCCAGATTTCTTCACCACAAAGAGAGTTGGAGATTTTTTTTCTCAATGTAGATAGCCTCAGTTGAACAGAACTAAGCACATTAGTTTTGTGTTAGCAGAGTTGCAATTATAGACTAATATTGTATCAAGAGAGAGTTGTTACACTTTATAAAGTGTCCAATCTGCAGGGTTTTTTTCAATGCCAATGGCCATGTTGGATTTACAGAAGAAATTGTACTTGTATTTACACCAGGATTACAGAGCACTACATTGTTGGAAGAATTTGGGGGAAATCCTAAAGATAAGACAAACTTTGGTTAACAGTTCACTAGCTAAACTATGCTTCATGTGGCTCCACTCCAATCCTTGCTTCTCTCATTTGGAAACTTCTTCAGGGAGCACAGCATCTACAGGAGTAGTCAAAGGGGCCTTGGCATAAAAAATAATTTCACTTATTGGCCCTTTTCGGTCAAAAGTTAAAGAAAAGTTGATATATCTATTGATAGCGAATGTGCCAGGGTATCATTTAAAATAGCATCAGCATATTTAGGGGGAAGGGGGGATACTGTTGCCTTTGTATATGTAAAGGGATCATTTTTAATATGTGATTTATACTACCTATATTATGATCAAATATACTTTTTAAATGGAGAAAGAAGCCCAAATAATTGATATTAAATTAAAAAGTATCATGACTTTCTTTCTAAAAATTAGAGATTACTCTAGAGATAGGCCTTGAAGTGTGAGCTATCTGGTGGCTATTTAATTCCGACTAAAGAAAGTGAAAGCAATTCTGTCTTCAACACAATTCCGAAATAGAATGCTCATAAACCATGATAAATATTATTAGTGAAATGGATAGGTTATTATATTTTAAATTTTACATATTTTGATGGTTTCCCCAAGAAGATACTCTTTGATTTATATAGCTACACTACAGGAACACTATACTACACTATCTCTTTAATCCTAGCAAAATAATAAGTGATGGAAACATGGATATTTACAGAATTCCAAAAGCCAGATAATCTGTGCATGTGTCTTACCTTTCTTTTGCGAAGTCTGACTTGGTTATCTGTGGGTTCCTGGGTGGCCAGAGTCTCCTTTAAGTGTAAACACTGCATACCATCTCCTGAGTTGACCCTTGGAAGACTTTTGTTTTGATGTTCTGAGAAACCACTCTTCTCCAGGTCATTTTCAGCTAACATTTCCCTAGGGCAGGAAGGAGGCTGCAGAAGGCAGCTTCCAGAATCTGCTTTCAATAATGGCAGTCCTCTGTCTGTACAAGGAATAACCAAGAACTCATCTTGCGCTACACTGCAGGTGTTTCTTTCATGTTCATCTTTAGGGAAGTCGGGTTTCCTTCGTTGCTGAGCAATTACAGCAGAATTAAGCAATTGCTTCTCAGGCACAATATCTTTCACATTCAAAGAATCACATGCGTTTATTTCGGATGCATCTTTTATCTCGCTTAAGCTTATATCATTACAAAACTCCAGGCTTTTACTTATAACGTTGACGACTTGTCTCTCCCCACTTTCTTCCACCAGCACTAAATCAGCTCCACCAGTCATTCCCCAGGAGTTATAAGAATCTTGGTTACTTTCCTTGATGGGCAGTGTCTTCATTAAGGAGCCTGCTCCTCTGACACTATGTTGGTCTGATGTTTTATGCTCTTGGGTAGTTAAAATCTGTTTATCATCTGTAAGATATAGATCGGAATCGGTATCCTCATCAGAAATGTGCACTAGTGTTTCCGTGCTGGCCTCCAGAGAAAGAAACTGATCTTCGCCTTCGTGGCTGTCATTTTCATCCACCTCTTTTGAAATGTGACCCATTGGCCTCCCAGGAAAATCTCTCAGCTCTGATCCAGGACAGTAGTCTGGTAGTGAAACACACTTCTCTTTGCGGTCCACATTTAGAGTTGCATCTTTTTCCATACTTGCCTGCAAGCTGTCAGCTACTAGTCCATGATGACATGCTGTGTTATAATCATCAGAATTAAAAGGCTGTCCCATCCATTGGGTCACATGTTCTTCCCAGCTTCTTTTTCTGATAGCTACAGACATGTCATCATAGTTTAACAACGGGGAGAGAGACACATTCCAAATGAGACTAAAGGAGATGGGGCTTGATGAAATATTACTTCAAATTCACCGATTGAAGAAGAGAGTGAGTTTTGTCATTTCATCACCTATTAAAAAATTAAAAAAAACATACAGTTTAGGATATAGTTCTAAAGTCAAAATATATCTTGAAAAAGAGAGCACTTAATTTGTGCTATGAAAGAGTAAGTAAGAGATTTTATAAAGCTTCTGCTTACTAGCTTTAATAGTATTACTTCTTTAAGAAGCAGCCTAATATTAGAAGAAAATTTCACATTTAATATCTCTGGTCAAAAATCATTGACAATACTTTTAAATGCAGCTGGACTGATTGATCTATTAATGAATAAAAATAAAAACATTGAACATTTAATACTCCATTAAGAAAATATTTGGATTGCAATATTTAATAAAATTCACTGGAAGAAGCTTGTTGCTGTAGCTTATGTGCTTTCCTGAGTTACTGTTGTGAACACAACTCATTACAACAGCCACTAGGGAACTGTTCATGCAAAAGTTGAGCTATCGAGATAGCACATATAATGTATTAGTGTGTGAAAGAGCTAACGCAGATTCCAAATTACCGGGATGTACGTACTCTGGGGAGTGACTAAGAAACATGGAATAATCCGGTTTAGCTCATGTTAACACATAATTCATGGACAAGAAAGCATAACACATACATATGCCTTAGGATAAATACATTTACATGCATTCTATTACTGCTACTACTAGCTAGCAAGCTAGTATGTTTGAAGCTTTGAGAAATTAAATAACTTGCCCAAGATTATACATCTAGGAAGTAAGCCAAGATTCAGACTAAGCCTTGGTTCTAAGGCCCTCGCTGAGATAGCCAACAAACTTTACTGTCTCCATGGTATGAGAGTCTACCTCTGCCCCTTCCCTCCACGTATCTTTAGTATGTATAAAATCTAAACTCCTCAGGCAAGAGTTCAGGTGAACCAAAAAGAAGATGTGAGCATGATATCACAATTGGGACAATTCTTCAGAAATTTTAGTCTCATTCTCTTTGGCTTCTGAGGAGTTTAGTTTGTATGCTTCTGTTAGAATTTGGCCATAAAAATTTAAGTAAACAAGAAACAGGCATAAGATAAGGTCAGAACATAACACATTCCAGGTATCCATTCCTTTGCCTTGAATTATTCAAACTCTTAGTTAAAGGAAACAAATTATACCAATGTAAACTCAGCCTTATAAAAATGACTGACCTAAATGTTGTCCCATTATGAAACCAAATTACTGGACTGTAAAAGAAAAATCCCATTCAACGATCAGCCACATCTAGTTTTTACTCCACGTAAGAACTGTCAGCACATAACACGGGTTGGCTTATTGATTTCAGACATAAATAAGATTAACTGCTGTGCTGGTTTTGGGTCACTTCAGTCTATTGAAAAGGACTCTAACTCCCCACCAAAAATTTCAAGCTATTCTGACTAAGCACATACCAGAAAGGTAAATGTTCCCATCCTGTAAAGACCAGTGAAGTTGAGGAATGTACTAGAATTTGGTAAGCCAGCCTGACAAAATATCTTTCTGGATACTATTTGGTTCCCTCAGAGGTCTGTGACCATCTTTGAAAATGGTCAGCATTCACATTTTCCGTGTTGGCATTCATCTTGCACTCAAAAGAAAATATAAAGTTCCTGAATTCCATGCATAAGTCATTATAGTGTGGGAGGCTACGGAAAGTGGAAAAAACGCATAGATGCAGGCCAGAAAATTTCTGCTTTCATGGGCAAATTTGGGTTGTAATAGGGTGGTTCTGTTTTAGATGCTTTCTTTTCTTTATTTTTATCCAGGGTAGAAAGATCAGGGTAACTTAAGAAATGCCAAGTGGTATAACCGTGCCATCCCTAAGCCACATTTACATTTAAGTTGAGACTGAATTCTGGTTTCATTTCTTTTACTAAGGAGAAATAGTTTTATTAACCCCTTGGGGAACAGATTACATAAAAATTTTGCCGTTAAGACCTTACAATAATATTAATTAACTTATTTCACTCAACCTTGGCAAGTAGGTAAGTATTTTTATAATGTCAAAGAAGACAGTTCAACAAGTTCTGAGACAATCTAGCTGCAAAGAAGGATTGTAAATTAGATAGATTTGACCCAGCATTAACTCCTTCCATCCTAATTTCTAATATAGGTTCTTTGGACATTTCCAAATCATTCCTGTGAATGTACAGTGTCTTTATTTTTAGACATAAGTTTCCTACTTATCATTATGACCATCATCACTACCTTTGAAGTACTCAGTCCATATCCTGTGGTCTGGTAGATTTTTAAAAATTTATTTCTACAAGCTTTCTTATTCATACTTCCTATTTGGATTTGTAAGATTTATACTTAAAATCTGCCTCCATGATCTAAAGGCTGAACAGAGTATTAGTAAAAAGGAATACTGGATTATTGTCAATTGTATCTGAGCACATTGGCCTATGTTTTCTAAATGATTTGAATTGACTAGAATCTGTCCTGTAAGATTGAAATATCTTGGTAAAAGACCTGACTTTTCCTATGATCTCCTCGCCAAGCTGCCTTATTTAAAATTATATTTCTAACTACTAACTACTTATTTTTCAAATTTCTATTACATTTTTTTGGTAATCCTTCTTATGCAGTTTCATTCATAATGAGCTCAGCTGCTGAGGACTGGGTTGAAGGATCTGGAAAAGTGTAGGTTATTCCAGGGTGTTGATTTTATGAAGTGTATTTCCATGGGGATTTTTCACCTCTTAAATTCATGCGTTCAAACACCACTGTATTAATATTACAAGTGACCCTCTGTACCTCTAATTATGTAACAACTCTGGAAAATACTTGTGAACTGTCCAAATTTGCTTTTTGTGATATTAGTGCATAGGATGTTTAGACACAAAGTGATTCCAAATCTATTGTTTGGGTTAATTTTGTAACACTTACCACCTCTTAACATAAGCATTTTATGGCATACATAAATTTATGGCATACAATTAATCAAAATTGAACATTATTGTACTAAAAAACTAGAATTGGAGACATTCTAGTCTGAGAATCACTGACCTGTATTTGATATCAATCATGCTCTCCTTTGCACTTGCTTCTGAAATAAACACATACCTTGTATTTTGGCCTGGTAATTGTGCTTAGGGAAGAAGACCCTGACGATAATCTGTTATCGGTTCTATAACCTGGGAGAACATGGCGCAAATGAAGTACTTGCAGCTGAAATCAAGTGGGCAGTACTGTAGAACTGACAGCAACGCTGTCTTATCATAATCATTTACTCACCAAGTGTTTATTTAGTGCCTAGTGGGCCACAGGCACTCTGCTAAACCTTGGGAATGTAAATAATGTATTCTACCTTTCCTAAGAGAGCTTACAATTTTATGGGAGAAACTCATGTAAACAAAAATAATAAGTCCTCTCATGGCCACAAATACCATGGAAAGTTTAACAGAAAACAGGGGGTCATCAATTCCTCCCTCCATTCCTTCCTTCCTTTCTTTTTCCCTTTCCCTTTCCTTCCTTCCTTTGATGTCTTTCTTTCCTTCCTTCCTTCCTCCTTCCTTCCTTGCGTCCTTCCTTTCTTCCTTCTCTTTCTCTGCTTCTTTTCTTCCTTCCTTCTTTGCTTCCTTTCTTTCTTCCCTTCCTTCCTTCTCTTTCTTTCCTTCCTTCCTTCTCTTCCTCCCTCCCTCTTTTTCTTTCTTTCTTTCTTTCTCTGGTGTCAGGGATAGTGGACATGTTAGGTAGGGCTTCAAGAGGAAGCCCAGGTTTCCAGGAGGAAGCCCCCAAATGAGGTACACTGTGGTAAACAATGTCCAAGTCAAATGGGAGTTGAGGTAGAGTTTCTTGCTCTATGGAGAAGTCTTCCTTTCTTTCTGGCTTCAGATTCTTACTATTCTAGAATCATCTCTTTGGGAAAGATAGGAGAGGCAACAATAAATTCCAGAGAATTCCTTAGAACTTGAAAATTCATTGGTCACCTTGGAAGGAAACCACATGTTTCAAGAGTTTTTCAGAGAAAATTGAGGAGAGAGATTTTTCAAAGAAAAAACTTTCAGAAAATTTCCCAGAACTAATGACCCAAGTCTTCATGTTGAAGGGAATCCACGGAATATGTAGTAATACAAGGAATAAAGATAGACCACACCAAGAAACATTGTGACATTTCAGAATTTTAGAGGTAAGCAAATGATTATAAATGTCATCAGAGACAGAAAAAAGAGATTATATGTTAGGTATTGGGAATCTGAATGATATTAGATTTCTCGATAGCAACATTGGAAATACAACAGTCAAATATACCTTCAATATTTTGATGGGAACTTATTTCTACCTTAAAATTATATAAGGAGCCTTAAAATTTTTTTCCTCTACTGAAGCTGTTAGAGGGATAGTTCCACTCAAATGAGAGAATAAACAAAGTGGGAAAGACATGGCAACAAAGAAGCCAGGAATTCAACACAATGACCATGGAATGAAATTTCCAAGATGAAATTTATGTAGCACATCTAGTGGACAATCATTTCACATAGATCCTAAAGTTCTCTACAAAGGATGTCTCTAAGGAAGAAACATAGAAATAATAGATTATATGATGTATGTGACTACACTGAGAGGAATTTTATAATAAAGTCAGACAATTTAAGTGGAAGAATTAGTAATAATTACACAGGAAACTAGGTGAAATCAATTATTAACTTCAGGGAAAAAAGTTTTAAAAGAAAGGAAATGTAATCATAGTACACTACTTGGCTTAGCTATGAAAATTTTATGTAGCCAAAATAATGCAAATAGTAAATGGCGACAGTGAAAAATTATGAAGCAGCTACTTTTGGAGCATAGGATTTGTGGAGGGTGGGGTTAGGGATGGTGGAGAGAATAGTTTCAGAGAGCTACCTCTTCATTTTCTATAGTAGGAAGTTAACAGATAATGTCTAAAATGGAAAAAACATAGTATAATCATACTGTTTAGAAATATGGAGGTAAATACCAGAAGAAATAGCTAAAAACAACTTAAAGTGTTATGATTCTGTGTATTTGCTTGAAATAAAGAAAATTTTCTGAATCTCAGAAAGCATGTTAAATAATAATCTAAATTTTAGAGTGTTCCAGAGCAGTAATTTTAAGATTGAGTTGATACATAAATATATCTGCAGTTGTACTAAAATATATCCAATGGGACCAAACTATTCCCTTCAGCCCTTCCCCACTCACCACTCCACCCCCTCACAATTACACATATTCCTGCCTCATAAGGTGCCAGTTTGCATATTGATTTTGGGCCAGCAATGTCAGTTTTCCATGAGATTCTTGGGTGATTTCTTTTATGGCTTCCTTTACTCCCCCAACCTTTTTGGGAACTCCTGAAATTCAGGACAGGTATTCTTGGTAATCCTCTTAGCTCTAGTCTTTCTAAAATTTTATCTGAATAAAAGTTTAAGATACAGAAAATAACATGTAAATGGCCTGAAATGAGTAAATGCACAGGGAAAAAGGAATTCTCCATTGCACTATTCTCCAACTTTTCCTGGATACCTCACTCACAGTACTTGCAAAAACGGCAACTTTTTTTATTCAGCCTCTCAAATGTGGGTATCTCGTTTTATCCTTTCAGAACACAGATGACACATATAGATATACATATATATATATATATATATATACACACACACACATATGCTTGACTCCTGCATCATTTTTAAACATATTCACACAGACCTTGCTTATTTAATAGAAGAAAAAATAAAGACACAACAGTTCTGACACTTTCTCTTTATTTTCCTACTTTTTCCTTAGATGGCCAGAGTTACTTCTGATTTCCCTTAGGGTCTTTCTTCTTAATTACCCATCCCATGTTAAATTTCTAGGTCATGTTCTCCACTTATTACTGCTTTATATATATGTGTAGTACCTACCACATAGCACGTACTCAGTCACTATGGGAAGAAAGAGAAGATATAAGGGAAATAATCAGCTTTTAATTAAACATAGGTAAAGCTCTCTAAAACGCACTCTTGCAAGAATAGAGAATGCATCTGAACCAAGAAAAGAACATTTCTGCATTGGCCCATTTTGTTGCTAAGGGTCAAGTTGATGAGATGGAGAGATTGGGAATCTGACTATCCTGTAGTGATTTGAAATCTTAATGGATCTGAGCCAACTCTCAGGGAGTCACATTTGCACATAATAAGTGTCCCCCAAACACTTATTGAATTGAATTAGATAATTAGAATAGAATCAACAACATAGAAACAGACACGACCACATCTTAATACAGTTCTTCAAATGTGCACTCACTAACAAAGTAAATCTTCATTACAGTGAGCATTTGTGGAAGCCAAAGTAAAATTCATTTTCTTGATGGAGAGGTCAAAGAACAAATTATCTAGGAAATAAAATTGTGCACATTTGGGCATCTTCCCACTGTGTCCCAACTCAATGATAACATGAAAAGGAATGCTTTTCATTGTCAAACTGATGTTACATATTCAAGATGCTTAGAAGCAGCAAGAAAGCCTAGGAGAGATATGACTCTTCTTAATTCCTTTATGCATAAACAAATAGAAAAATAAGATAACACATTTTTAAAAAGCATTTCTTTGAGTCTAGTCAGGGTAGTCAACTTTTAGTAAAAGGCAATTAGCGCTTTTTCTTTAAAATATTCATGCTGTCTCATCCAAGTAAGACAAGGCTAGAATTGGGCTGCAAGAGACCTTCAATAATGGGATGCAAGAATTTGTCTCCATATGATTTTGTGCAGATTTCCTTTCTTCAGTAGCAATCTGTGCCTTAATCCTTCACACAATCATTATCCATCTACTTTTACATACTTTGTCAAATGTTGGAATTTACTCATTATGCCTCATTAGCTGTCTTCGCAAAAAACAAACTGCTGTTAAAATTCTTTATTGGTAAATTCCTTAACGAAGCTTAAAATGTTATATATGAAATAGCTTCCGAAATGTCTTAGCAACCTAAATTGCAGCCTAGATGTCTCTAGGCTGTCTGGAAATCATCAAAAGTTTTAGTAAATTACAGAATAAACCATCTATAATGAACTAAGTCAGTGGAATAAGTACTACATCACTTTTTCCGAGAGACACGTCCAAGCTTCCATCATTTTTGGTCTTTAGAAGAAAAATGAAGAAGTAGGTACCCAATGTAAAAATATTCTTTTAATATTTACCTATGTTTATGTATATCTCAGTTTTACTGAGCTTGGAAAACTTTTTCTCATTCTTAGCTCTCAGAGTCAAAGATACTCCAAGAATCAGGCGTTTTGAAAATTAACTCTTTCAACCCACTAGAAGTCAGCTCATCAGAAAAGAGCAGGGTGTTATAAAATTGTAAGCTATTATTTCTGTGGTGCCCTATTTTTACCTTCAGGTTCCTGCTAGTTCATGTAGCCTCAGTAGCTTCTAAATTTTCTGCAGGGGGGAGCCCAGCTACTGGCAGTGTTTGACTTCCCACCACGTTATAACGCAGGTCAGCCGGGTTTGCAGCTTCTCTTAACGTTTTCTTGAGTAACCCACAAGTAATTTGAGGAAATCTTGGAACATTTCATGCTATTTGCCTGATATCATCACTAAGATTTTTCTGGGGATAATTGGTTTCCAAGAAATCCCAGAATTAACGCAGTCATGAGGGATCATATTGCATCATGGAGGCGGTGGTTTCTAGATATCTGTATTTCCTTGCTTTATTTTTTAAAAAATGCACAGTCTTCTCAATAATAGTGGTCCATCCTATGTAGACCCCTTTGAGTATTTAGAGTTACAACGGATCTTAGATATTGCTGTAAATAAATTCATTAATTAATAATTAATCTTTTTTTTGCCTTGATATATCTTTTCCACAGAATCCCTTATAACCAAAGAAAAGTATTGCCTTTGCTCTGAACCTGTTTCACTTGGAATTTTTCATGCAACAGGAAAAAGCTTAGAGTTATACTTGATATCAAGGGTTTGGCTGCCTTTTTTTTTTGGATGGCAAAGTAGTATGATTGAAATGTGTTTTTGCCTTCCTATAAAAAGATATTTCTGTTCCACAAGGGACACAGATTATAATGCTTTATCATCAGCATAGTGAGATGTGGCTTTGCTTTAAGTGGCCACTTCCTATTTTTAGCTTTGCTATCATTTCTAGGAACACTCTATCGGTAGACACAGTGACCACTAAATGCAAATAAGAGATATAGCTACATCAACACAGGTGCTTGGACAGCTAGGTGACAACATACTGGGGATACTGAGATTTCAGCCATTCAATAAGTACAACTTTCACTGAAATCAGGAACATGGAATCATTGGGAACTCAGCCACTTCTGTTAGATTGGTATCCTACCAGGGGTCGATGCCTCTGGTATCAACTTTTGTCTTCTCTATTTAATATCTACAATTCTCATCTTATTTTGTCATCTACGTGCATACATATAAGCTTGTTTTTATTACCAAGTGTTCTTCTATATGCCCATGTAATGGTAGGTGCATTATAAACCTTTTATGATCATAATAGTAACAGTAAAAAAAGCTTCCATTTATTAAGCATTTCCTGTGGGTCAGGTACTGCATTTGGTGTTTTATTTACACAATCTCCTTTAGTAATAGTACTCACAAATACTCTATGAGGTAGGTACTATCATTGCCCTAGTTTGATAGGGAGGGATTTTGGCAGGACTAACAGCTCACTGCCCACACCTATTGGTGGGCAGGGATTATTATCTCCAATTTTTGTGAAAGCAAGATGTCTGTTAAAGAACCATCTTTTTTCTGGTGATTTGGGTTAGTTACCTAAGTTTTGTGCTCCTCACTTTTCTCACTTCTATAATGGGAATAGTGAAAAATTGTTAAGGGGAAAAAAATATTGAGCTAAAATAATTAGCCAACCCTGGTGGTCTAGTGGTAAAGATTCAGTGCTCTCACTGCTGTGGCCTAAGTTCATTTCCCAGGTCAGGGAACCACATCACCTGTCTTTCAATTGTCATACTGTGACGACTGAGTGTTGCAGTGATGCTGAAAGCTATGCCACCGGATTTCAAATACCAGCTGGGTTGCCCATGGTGGACAGGTTTCAGCAGAGCTTCCAGACTAAGACAGACTAGGAAGAAGGATTTGGCCACCTACTTCCAAAAAAATTGGCATGAAAACCCTGTAAATAGCAGCAGAGCATTGTCTGATCTAGGGCCGGAAGGTGAGAGGATGGAGCAAAAAGAGCTAGCAGGGTTCTGCTCTGCTGTCCACAGGGTCACTTGGAGTCAGAATTGATGGCACTAACAATAATAATAATAATAATGAGCTAATAACATATGAAGAACACAGTCTGTGGCATATTGCAAGAACTCAGTGGATGCTAAGTGACACGATGATGAAGAGGATGACAACTCCTTTAGTTTTTGATGGATCTTAGCTGCAAAATCTGTGGCTGAGTATGAACTGGAACCCCTCGTAAGCCCATATTATTTCAATACAGATGAGTGATTGGACCAAAATGTAACCCACCATGATTCATTCTTTCTTGACTAGATGACCTATCTTTTTTTAAACAAAGATTTGTTTGTTACACAGTATGCAAAACATTTTGCACATACAAAATCTCATCTGACACTCAAAATGACCTGGTGATAAAACATTTTCATTATCTTCCCCACTTTACCAATAAAACGCAGAAGCTCAAAGTGGTTATGGGGCGTGCTTCAAATCACAGAGCATCAAGTGGCAAAGATGCAAATCAGAGCCAGTTTTCCGACTCTGTCCAGGAGCTTCTCAGTACATCACCCCATTTAAATTGTGGAAAATTCACTAGTGCTCTGCTCTCACTGGCTGCACGTAACTTTTAATTTCTAACTATTTCTGGAGGCTCATGCTTCCTTCTGGTTCTTAATAAACTTGTAACATCATCTTATGAGAGTGTCGTTAACCTCCAGCCTCAGGGTCTGATGACTCTTGCCAACCTCTTATTTTCTTTCCTCTTTAAAAATTATTCTATCATTACAGGATGTCTGGAAAATAAAAAATGCCCCACAACACCCACTCTTCAACAATGGTTTTCCTTTCCTTTCTTTCTTCTTTCCCTCCTATTTATTCCACAAACATTTATCAACAAACGGGTATTGACAACACCTGACATGCTAGGTATTTTGTTAATTGCAGGGAATAAAAAGAAATACCAACTGAATTTCTAAACTTGCTCTTTTATCTTTCTAGTTCGTTTCTTTCTCATTTCTATTAGGAGAACTGCTGTTCTTTTTTTTCCGTTTTTTGGTGAGGAAGATTGTCCCCTAAGCTAACATCCCTTGCCAAATCTTCCTCTTTTCGCTGAGGAAGATTAGCCCTGAGCTAACATGTGTGCCCATCTTCCTCTATTTTTGTATGTGGGCTGCCGCCACAGGATGGCTTGATTAGCGGTGTGTAGGTCTGTGCCAGGCATCCAAAACAGCAAACCCTGGGCCACCAAAGTGGAGAGTGCAAACTTAACCACTATGCCACTGGGCTGGACCCCTGATTTTCTTTTTGAATTATTTGAATTGTATTGTCAAAATACTTTGTTAATTCATCTAATATAAAAACAACGTTTTCACATGTACAATTAGCTACAATTGTTTTCTGCCCATCTGTCTTAATTAATGAGCAAGTTCATATGCACACTGTCTACATGGACTTTCAGGTTTTTTTGCATCAGAGTCCCTGTTTAATCTTTTCAGATCTTAAGGTTCACACTTCACCTTCATTCTGTTGAACTTCCTTAAAAACTAAGCCCATCTATTTCTCAAAATTCTATGAACTGATAGCAGTTAAAGCCAAAACAGAACTGTAGAAGTCACTGTTGCATTTCTACATCCACACCAAAGTCAAACTGGAGTCAAGTTTCCCTGTAAACCTGTTTGGTTTAAGTTGTGCACATAAGGGGCTTATCCTTCATGTGGGGAGGAAGACACAATAGTAACGCCACTTCCTCCAAATCTGGAGGTTTTTACTTTCCCCTCATCCTCTTCAAATTCTCATGTCTTAAATTCTGATGTCTCTATTTTAATAATAAAATTCCCTGAGCCAGATCTAGGTCTTCTCTCATTTGGAACTTTGCTGTACTGTAATGATTTCTACAGAGAGATTCTCATTGTAAGATACTACTGGCACAAATTCATTCATTCTCCAAGAAGAAACAAATAAGATAAAAACAAAAGATAAACTTTAAATGTCCCAATTTAGACTCATTTTAAGCCTATACACCCCAATCCTCTGTAAGCAGGATTAATCCGTGCCTAAAGTATTTGTAGCGAGGTGTACGTTATGGGCAGGTTTGGATGGCACCAGAAGAATTCTCCTTTTTTATCATAATGTCCTTAAGAAAAACATAAAGGATGCCCTCTCTTTCCCTCAGCCCTCTAGTAACCATGCAGTCAGTTAACCAGGCTACTGGTTGACTGCATTTATTCCTCATTCCAGTAATGTGGAGTGTGGTGACTCTGGAAGTGTTGAATAGTATGTCTTTTAAGGGGTAATATCGTCAGGAAATTCAATCTGGTTCATAAAAAAAATGGAAAAAAACTATCATGACACACATTCTCTCTAAAGAAATGGCATGTCCTAGAAATGACATCCATTAGTTTTATGAGAAGATCTCTTGCCTCAGAAAGTGCAGTATTTCAGTGTGCATAGCAACATACATTGTCGTATATGAAGTATGATACAGATGAAACAGCCAACTCTCCCACTTTACATTGCACTGGCCAGACATTTGTTTATATCCTGTAACAAATTCTATATTCTACAACTAAAGGACTTGTGGAAGGCTCAGAGTAGACATATGAACCAAGTAAAGGATTGAAAATAAGCTGTAGAAGAGAAGATGAAAGGAAGTGGGCTTACTTGGCCTAGAAATGTACACTTATGTTTTCATATACCCATTTAGGCTTTTTATATATTCACTGAGGAAAAAACCCATAGAACTGGAAAAAGGCTGAAGCAATAGAGATTTAGGTTAGATAAAAGAAAAAAAGTATGGGTACATGAGGCTCTTAAATTGATTCCACTGGGAGGTAGTAAAATCTCCTCTGGATGTTACTGGTTGGAGTAGGTTCATTATGATACTATTTGAATACAAGGATATGAATCAGACAACCTCTTTTCTAGCCCTATGCTTTTAAGAAACATCAGTTTAAAATTAATATAATCATTAGCATATGGATTGATTTTGTTGGCATAATCATAAAATGTAACAAAATGGTCACAAACAAGTTACTCCTTTAAAGTGTTTGTTGAAGGCATAAAAAACCTTTTTAAGAAAACTGGCATTTGAGAAAATTTCATTACTTAGTAAATTTGATTCTTTTTTAAAACTATGATTTTTTTTCCACACTGTAACACTGGTGGCAGCTTTAGCCTTCTTTTTTTTTTTTTTTTTTTTTGAGGCACTCCAATTTTCTGTCTAACAGTAGCTTTCTGCTGGCCATGTTCATATTTTAGTCTGCATAATTATTATTTGAGAGCAAAATGATGTAGAATAAAGACATCTCAATTATGAAACAAGGTACTGTGGTTCCACTGTCACCTATTCTATTAGCTAGTGGTGTGACCTTAGACAGGTCACTTTTGAATGTCATTCCTTAGCTCCCTTCTGGCAACCTCAGGACGGTGTTAGAAGAGTGATGTCTTATGTTCTTTCCTTCCTTGAAATTCTATTGAAGGATTTTATTAAATCATAATTTAGATGTCAGTATTTTATTTTTAACCTACTTAAAAATGGATTCTTGTTATTACATTTAAAACTCTTAACATGACTTAAATTGTTAGTGAGTAGTTAAAATTAGTGAATATAAGTTACTCTAGCATAGAATTTAAGTATAATAAAAGCCAATGGTCACCTTGTACAATGTGAAAGTTTATAATGAAAACACTTGGCTTCTGATGATCCAAATGTCAAATAGCTCTCATCTTTCATTTAGTAAATTTCCTGTTCATCTAATAGATTTGTAAATATACGTGAATATTTGTTCCCTTCACATACCACTTCATATTATTTCTATAAAATGATTTTCATTCTAAATCTTCAGAAACATAAATATAACAGTATGTCATGCATTAAAAGTTCATGCTATTTCAGTAATTACTAAATTTTTGTCCTCGGATAGTGCACATGTGAACATTTAAGATACCATAAAGAGACCAAAGCCTCATGGAAATATAATTTTATGATTACCTGAATTATGAACAATGATCAGTTTCCCATATGATTGTAGTGATTTCTGGCTGCCTTAAAATAGTAGTAATGTATGTCATTGTCAGTGAGATTTACTTCAATTACTCAAAAATATTCACACGAAATATGACCTGAGCAGCGTCCCTGGGAATGTTAACATAAATTAAATCTAATGCTGATATTTAACTTTTTGAAAATCCGATTAAATACTATTTAGGATAGAAATAATTTCTGAAATTTCATGTGTTTACTTTTTTTTTTTTTTTTAATGAAACTTTCAAGCTGCACATTAGCAGCTTGACCTGTGGTTGAAAGTGGTTTGGGGAAATATTGAGGAATCCAATCTTCAGATTTTAAATGAGACACAAAATATTCTTTGGAGATTCATTATTAAGAAAAGTCACTCTAGTGCTATCTACTCTCCCTGTTGGCAAAAGAGGGGAAGATAAAAAGAATTAATTTACACCTCATACTTTGGTGTGAGAATATGTATTTGTTTCATATTATGCCATGTAGCAAGAAACCTGGTCTTGTAGCTCTATTCATAAATAAGTTAAGAATAAAAAAGGATCAAAATAAAATCTTAGTTTATGGAGGAAAAGATTAAAATCTCTATGGAGCCTATTTTAGAATTGACATTTTGCTAAAACAATTTGACTCACAGTTTTCTACTTACTAAAACATTTTCCACTTCTGATTTCATGGCTTAGCTCTAAAAGCTAGGAAATCACCACTCGGTGCAAGATGCTAACGTTTCTCTCAATCTTTCTGCCCCTTCAAAGATTGCCTCTAAGTATAAAGATAGAGAGTCCACAGCGTCTTACCTAGAGATCGAGGAGATGAAACTCCAAGGCATGACATTGTTCAACACTCAGGCTAGGAGAGAAGTCCGTCCCCGTTAGTTTCTCCAAAATATAAGTTCACATTTCGTGGTTGAGATCATGGCTCTATTCTAAGCAGTTTTACGCAGTGTGTGATTCTAACAAAAACACCCTCTGCAGCTGGAGGGAGCCTTCGCTAACGCAGGAGTCTGTCAAGGCGTTCCTAGTGACTTCTGTCTACTAAATTCAGACTGATGTTTTGCGAAAGGGGCCTCCACAACCAGGCCCAGATTGCCTGGAAGCATTTCCTGCCTCTGAGTAGTGTGCATGTGAGAAAGACTGCACGACGCGGAGGGGAGGGGGAGAGAGCAGAGCCCGCCCGGGCGTTTTAGGAGTTCTGATTTTACACAGAACTGAAGTGAGTTTGTCAAAGCTCTTGAGGTGATTAGCTGGAGAGTCATAAAGTCGTAGAGCTTTTTCTATCCACACTGCTTATGGAAAAAAAAGGAAAGAAAGCATCGTTCTCTTCCCTCATCTACATTTCCACTATGTTAAATGTATATACACAACTTAATCAAAATACCTTGGCAGTTCTCCTCTCAAAAGATCTTTCAAGAGAGCAAGATGAATGTTAATACCGTAATTCTTCTAAATTTGAAACCCCTTTTTACACTACTTACAATTGAAAATGCTGCAGCCTTACATAATCTACCTGAGAGGATCTGTAAGTAAAATCCCAAGAATCCAGTAAATAGAACATTTTCTTCAAGATCTCTCCAATCCCAAGAATCCTTCACAGAATTAAAGTAGTCTGTGTCTTGGCATATGCAGCTTTACCTCTAGTCAGAATCCTCCAGTTACACGAATCCAGGGCTGGAAAAGCAGAGGACAGACTCCATCTTGATCTTATTACAGTCTTGCTGACATTAACCACTTGCAACCGCTTCCATCTAGCATGACAGAGTCCCTGAATCACATCTCGAAAGCAGTTCACAGTATCTGCATCCTTCGTCCGACACAAATTTTGTGAACTATCATCTGTTTATCTTTTCTGCTTTCTTGTGCCTCCTCTGAATGACTTCCTCCTAGCTGCTCCAGGCTGGGAACTTGGACTACCATTTGGTTTTGATTAAAACCAGACAGCCAACTCTGGAGAATTTAGGGAATAAGCTAATGGAAATTGCAAGTATGGCTTTAATTAGTGCATCAATTAATAATAGATGTTAGCTTGTCTTATAATAAGATGACACAAATATAAACGCAGAGGAAGCTCGAGTCATTTCAGAAAGAAGTTACACCAATTTTCATTCCTTTTGACCCAGAATTCTCCTTTGGGACAGTGGAAGGAAAGAAGGGAAATGTGGCCTTGGGACATCCAGGTTGTGGAGAGGCCAGTGGAGCTGCTTCGCTTGTTGTCTATATGAGAGAAACAGGAAACAGCATCTCTGAGTTTAATTATCTTGCTTGGTTGAAATTGCTCAGTAATGTCTCCCTTCCACTTTATTTACAATCAATAGATTCTCTTGCTCTTTATGACTTAAGCATTTTTTTCACTGATTCGTGATCAGATTAATCTGATTATTGGGTTTATGTGCGGCTTGCATATTTCTAGGGATTTCCAATAATGGAGCCACAAGAACAATTCCAATTTCAATATGATAAATGAATAACATATAAAGACGTACAAGAAATATTAAACCTATGAACCCTAAGATCCTTCCTGTATGTCTCTGAAATTGTAAGTAGTTTTCTTCATTCACTTTTATTCTCAGTTGGCTCTAATTTTTATAAAGCTTGACAGATAGCTGGGTATCACATGGCCATCTTTTTAGTACTCCCTGAGAATATTGGGTAGGAAACAACTCAGAGAAGTGTGATGTTATAGCTACTATTTCTTTTCTTATTGGGTAATTAAAATCTTTCAAATTTAATGCAAAGCATGGGGTATGAGAGAAATATTAGATGGCAAGAATAACATGTTGCACGTGGATTTGAAGATGGGAAGCATTCAAATAAAAACATGTGGGCAGAAGTAATTTTTAAAAGTTTATATCAAAACATTACTGATTAAAAAATAAGCATTAAGATGCCTTTAATTTAACCTTTAACTATGTGGCAAGAAGGAAGCCCATGCTTTCATAAATTCTTTAAAAAGTTATTTATATTCGTATCCAAAATATTTCGACTGAAACTATGCGCATTTAATCTTCCCAACAATCTTTGTGTGTATTCTCATTTTTATTTTACAGATAGAGTATTAGAAATTTGTGGAAGCAATTTTCTCACAATTAAATGATGGAATGGGGCCAAGTCCGCATTGGAACCCAGATTTTCTAACTCTCAATTTTGTGCTTTTTCCCTCCCTGTCAGAGTTCAACCGCCTCTCTTGGCTCCCACTTAATTGCTGTGTGAAATTGGGAGGACTTCTGAAATGAGTTTCAGATTCCTCTTTAAAAATAGGGATAATTCCACATAACTTGCAGATTGGAAAGCAGGATTAACTTTATATACACACATATTTATAAATTTATATTTATTTCCCCTAGGAAAATACTGGAGCATAATGGAATGAGAATTGATGTAAGTTCTTTCCTAAAATAACCTGTATATCTCTATCTCTATGTCTGCTTCTAGTATATAGTGGGTGCTCAGTAAATACTAATGCTCTGCTAATTCTTCTTAGCTAGATTTCCTCATGAGTACTATAATCCCCCCTCATATAATTTAGCCTTGTTTCTGTTTATATTGGCCTGAGGAAATAACAAAACCCTATTCACATACATTTATAAATGCCTTTTTAGATATCTAGACACTCATATTAATAATTTTCTCCTCAACATGCTCTTCTCTAAACAAATGAGAGCTCGTGCTTTATTCTATTATTAGAGGATTACTTCCCAAATCTTTATTCACTCATTTATTTTTCATCCTTCATGTGCCTGACTCCAAACAAACCTCAAGACTTATATTCTCATGAAGGCTTTACCAAATATGAGTATAAAGATAAATAATGAGATAATTTCCTAAATATTTAACATAGTGTCAGGCACGTAGAGGAGGTCCAAAATGTTTGTCCCCTTCTCCTTTCTACTTGTAAATCTAAATACACAACTCCCTTAAGTGTTCGCCTATTACTCTATACTAGATCAGCTAATAAAATATGGCACAGAGGCAGTTTAAGTTGAAAACAGAGTATCAGGATAGGAGTCTGGCTCCAAAACTAACAACCATGCAAGTTACTTAACCTGTGAAAGCCTCAGCTTTGGCCTCTGGATCTAAGGGTTTTTCAAAATTAGAGATGATAGTCCATGTAAAACTCATTAGTATTCATTTTTAACTAGAATTACTTTTATCATTTAAATTGTTGTTCTTTTTCATCCTTGCATCTCTCTTCTGTGATGATTTTTTTAAAGAATCTATCTGTGTATTGAACTCTGTATTAAATGTATGCATTTGGAATAATTTTATTGGTGGAGCAATTATACACTATTTTTTTTTTTTAAGAAAAGAGAGAAGCAGAATGAGGATTGAAAGTTATTGTGAAGATAAACTTTCTTCCCGTGTACTATGAGCTAAATAATAACATCAGCTGTGATTGATTGGTCAGTTCCTAATCATCTTCAGGAAATTTGAATCTGGACTTGTTTTAAAGAATTTTTCAGTGACTCTAATGTAATCCAACAACCTTTTAATTGTGCAAAGTGACACCTATCCTTTGAAAAGAATGTTTTACTCTTTATAAACTGAGTGGCAAATATCATTAATTCATCACCCACATTTAACATTTGTGATATTGTGAGTGTAAGTAGGCTATTATTCTTTCCATTTTTATGAAGAAATCGTATCATAAGAGTAATGATCTTAAAATTAATCTATAGAGAGAATGAAGGCCTTTAAAGCACTTTAGAAAGTGTCCTCACGTGTACAGTGAGTGTAATAAATCTAAGAGCACTTTGTCTATGAAAACTGATCCCCCCCCAATCTGTATTTAATAACTTTGCTTGCAATTTATTGTTTACCACATATATGTCTAAGCAATAAAAACAGAATGTATTTGACAGGATTTCTAGTTAATTTTTTCAGTAATTTTTACATTTACTTTCTTCCAATAGGTTCATTTTGATAGACACACACTTATGTAGGAAAAAAATACAATTTTGTAGTTTGTATTTAATAATCTGCATGTGCACTATTCATTTTTTGATCAACTTTGTCAAACTTATGACACCTCACCTTCACTAAACATTTATTATTCATCCAAAAGTATTCATTAAAGGAACACAATTAAGTTTGATGTTAAACTAACAAAAGGATCAAAATTATATAAATTCTCCAGAACCAATTGTACTCGCTTCTTGGATTATTATGTTTATTGCTTCCCTTCACTGAAAATTATTACAACCCAAGAATAACTATGAAAAAAAGTATCTTGTATAAAGACCTTTGAAAACATAAACTTTCCACGTAGTAAAAAAATTATATTGGCACAGACACAAGAGTGTATATGGTCTTAGAAATTGATGAATCTTCCTGCCTGTCCAAAAGGGCCAAGATACTCTTAGAAGCATGAAGAGTCCAAATCATGCAAAACTCATTTTAGAGAGGTCTGGGTGTGCCCAGCCAGTAGGGGCTGAGAGTTTTTCTATGTCACACAAAGATTTGTTCTCTGTGAAAACTTAAGCCAACATTACCATGCAGCACACTTCAGCATCCTTGCTAAGTGTTACCATAATAGTCTCTGAAATTCTCATTTCATGGCCAAAAAATATCCCTGTGTCTTCATTCTGTTCAAAAAATATTTCCTCTCCAATTTCAGCTTAGAGCCCACATTCTCTTTAGCTTCTCTTATAGTTCTTTCAAATGGGGGCCACATGTTGTCTCTCACACCATCTGTTCACCTGAGAAAAGAGATGAAACTGCCTGTGTCCAGACTCCTCAATGTCATTTCCGATTCCTTCTCCTTAGTAAAATCTCTACTCCAGGTAAATCTCTGCCCTTTGAGAGTCATTCTACTTGACTCCTTATCCTGTACTCTACTGTGGAGTACAGGGTCACATTCTTAGCCCACCGTTGTGGGGAGGGGGTGGGGGTCATGAAGTTGTTACAAAGGCCTGAGGCCTTGAAGGAATGTCTGTTCAATTTCAGTTAAAATACAAGTATATTTTTTAGCTTCTTCCCTTTAAAATGGAACCACTGGAGAGTCTCAGTGTACATACGAAGCGAACACACTTAATATCCATCCACACATTCATTGACTGTGCACTTACTCATGATACTGTTCAATGCAATTGGGACACATCACTAAACACAACCAGACAAAAAATGAAAGAACTTTGCCCTCAAGGAGCTTAATGGGGGTGGGGGTAGGGCTTGGTAATGAATAATAAAACATAATAAATATGTAAATTATCTAGTATATGGATAATTACCAGGGAAAATGGAAAATGTGGAGCATAATAAAGAATATGGGGAGTGAGGGTTGAAGGGCTATCATGTTACAGAGTTAAATAAGACATACCAGGGTAGGTGTCACCGAGGGACTTTTTAATACAGATTTTTAAAGGGTGAGGGAGATGGCCATATAGATATCTGGAGGTCACAGAGTTCCAGGCAGAGTAAACAAGGTCCCAAGGAAGAGTGTGCCTGGCAGTTTCCAAAAACAGCAAGGGAATCCATGTGGCTGGAATGGAAGGAGAACGGGGTAAAGGACTAAAAGTTGCGCTCAGGGAGAGAAGGAGGAACGGGTTAGGTAGGGTCTTGTAAGAACTTTGGCTTTGACTCGGACTGAGGAGTGGAGCCCTTGCAAGGTTTTGAGCAGAGGAGTGGCAAGGATTGCTTTACATTTTGATAGGGTTACACTGGCTGCTGTGTTAATAGCAGGCTGAAAGGAACGAAGGGCCAAAGCAGGGAGACCAGTTAGGAGGTCACTCTGGTAATCCAGGTGAGAGACAGGGGTGGCGGCTCAGATGGAGGTGATGCGAAAGGTCAGATGTGAACTTCCTGTTTGGTATTTAGTGCCAAGAGAGCTTCTTGAAGAATGAAATTTGCCATGTAAGAAGAAAAGAGGAGTCGAAAAAGCTTCTTGAGCAACTCAAGGGTGGAGTTGCCATCAAATGAAAAAGAGAAGCTTGGGGCTGAAGTGAGTTTTGCATGGGAGAGAGCAGAATTTTAGTTTTGGACATATTATGTTTGGGACGTCTGTTAAACGTTTCTAATAGAAATGTCAAGGAGGCAGTTGCATATATGAATTCAAGTTTGGAAGAGAGGTTTGGGCTGGAGAAATAAATTTGGGAGTCTTAAACATACAGTTGGAATTTAAAGCAACAGACTGAATGAGATCATCAAGACACTAAATGTAAATAGAGAAAGTAAGAGGAGAAAGAACTAATTGGCCACTGGATTTAATAATGTAGACGTCACTGTTGATAATAACAGAAACAAGTTCAGAGAATCATATGGACACGAGCATCAGGCTTAGTAGCATAGTTTAAAAGAGAATTTGAGAAAGGGAATTGGAGACACAAGTAGAATCAACTCTTTTGAAGTTTTACTGCAAAAGGAAGCAAATAAATGGCAGGGTAACTGTCTGGGGCCATGGGAAGCTTTTATTAGGATGGGAGAACAGTATGTTTGCAAATTTTTGTTTTGTTTTGTAATCGGTATGGTATTTTCCCAAAGGGAGGGGAAAGACGATGTAGAGAAGAGAGTGGAGAAATGTGGGAGTGGATTTTTGAGTAGGAGAGAGAACTTGGGATGTCGAGCTCAGAGACTGATTTTAGATAGGAGTATGATACATGTGCAGATTTTAGTGGAGATTAGATATCACGAGTCTGTTAGTCACTCAGCAAACCTCAGCTAGCCACTGTTTTGGTTTTCATTGCTATTCAATTCAAAATTATTTTTTATTGTTCTTAGTCACATAAAAAGTACCCATAATAGATAATTGGTTAACTAAATGATACCTAAGGAACAACAAAAAATAAAATTTTTGCAAAATGCTTGTCTATGATTCTTTGTATAATCCCACCTCCTGTTTTTCTCTGATGAAAACCGGTAGCACCAGGTTTCAGTAGGACTTTTCCCCCTGACACTGAACACTCCAGTTCCATCCCTTAAAGCTGCAAAGAAAGGTATTGCTTTTGTGTTTCTTTAGTCTTCAGGTAGTGTGTTTTTGCTGTTGTTTTCTAGTTCTGAGTTCTTTTGCTAATTTCTTCATTTTTATTTTTCAATTCATCTCTCAATTCTTCTAGATTTCAGCTGCTTTTGGCATTTCTTACATTTTTAATGCCTTTTTGAGATATATTGACACACAATAAACTGCACATATTTTAAGTGTACAGTTTGATTGGTTTTGACAAATGCGTATACTGTGATACCAGCCTCAGAATCAAAATAAGGCACATACCCATCACCTCCAAGGTTTCTTGTGCCTCTGTCACCCCTCCCTTTTGTTCCTTTCTCCCCCTCCATCCCTAAGCAACCACTGCTCGGCTTTCTGACACCACATATCAGTTTAAATTTTCTAGACATTTATTTACATGGAATCATATGGACATGTTTTCTTCTGGCTTCTTTTACTCAGCATAATTATTTGCAATCCATCCATGTTGTTGCACGTATCAATAGCCCATTCCTTTTTATTGCTGAGTAGTGTTCCATTGTAGGGATATACTACAATTTGTTTATCCATTCACCTGTTAATAGACATTTGAGATAATAACATTGAGACGAAATTGGTATTTGACTATTAGAAACAAAGCCTCTGTGAACATTCACATACAAGTCTTTGTATGCGTGTATTCTTTCATTTCCGTGGATAAATACCTAGGAATGAATGGCAGGGTCATTTGATAGCTGTATTTTTGACTTTTTAAAGAATTGCCAAAGTGTTTTCTAAAGTGGATGTTCCATTTTATATTTCCACCAGAAGTTTCTGGAAATTTTTGTTGTTGCACAGGCGTGTCAACAGTTGCTATGATCGGTTTCTTTAATTTTCGCCATTCTGATAGATGTGTAGTCGTATTTCATCGTAGTTTAATTTGCATTTTCCTAATAATTAATAATGTTGAGCATCTTTTCCTGTGCTTTTTTATCATCAGTATATCTTCAGTGAAGTATCTATTTAAAACTTTTGTGTATTAAAAAAAATTGGGTTGTCGGTTTCCTTATTATTGAATTGTGAGAAATCTTTGTATATTCTGCATACAAATTCTTTATCTAGTGATTTGCAACTATTTTCTCCCAGTCTAGTTTGTCTTTTCATTTTTTTAACAGTGCCTTTTGGAGAGTGGAAGTTCATACTTTTGATAAATGAAAAAAATTATCACTTTTTTTCTTTTATGGATTGTGCTTCTGGTCTCATGGCAAAGAAATTAGGTTTCCTTGCCTAATCTAAGATCCCGAAAGTTTTCTCCTATATTTTATACTAGAAGTTTTATGGTTTTAGATTTTACATTTAGTTTTTTTGATACATTTAGAGTTAATATTTTTGTACAGCGAGAGTATGAATTAAAGTTCTTTTTTGAGTATAGATATCCAATTGTCTCAGCACCATTTGTGACAATATTTTCTCCACAAAATTATCTTTGTTCCTTTAACAAGAATGAATTGACCAAATATGTGTGGTTCTATTTCTAGACTCTCTATTCTGTTCCATTGATCTATTTGTCTATTTCTTATGTAATACCATATTGTAAACATTCCAACTTTGTTCTTTTCTTTTTTCTTTTTTTTGTGAGGAAGACCAGCCCTGAGCTAACATCTATTGCCAATCCTCCTCTTTTTTGCTGAGGAAGACTGGCCCTGGGCTAACATCCGTGCCCATCTTCCTCTACTTTATATGGGATGCCGCCACAGCATGGCTAACAGGCAGAGCGTCGGCGGGCACCCGGGATCCGAACCTGCGAACCCTGGGCTGCCAAGCGCGGACTAAACCACTGCACCACCGGGCGGCCCCTCAACTTTGTTCTTCTTATCAAAGTTGTTTTGGATGATCTAGGACCATTGTATTTCCATGTGAATTTTAGAAGCAGCTTGTCCATTTCTACAAAAAAGTCTGTTGGGATTTTGAACAATTTGGTATGTAGATAAAATAACATTTTAATAATACTCAGACTTCTGTTCCATGAACACAATATGTCTCTTCTTTTATTTAGATTTTTAAATTTCTCTCAGAAATGTTTTCTACTTTTCACTGTAATAGTCCTGCACATTTTTTATCAGATTTATCTCTAAGTATTTCACATTTTTGATTCTAATGTAAATGATATTTTTTTAAATTTCCATTTCCAATTGTTTATTGCTATTATGTAGAGCACAATTCATTTTTGTGCATTGACTAATATCCTGCAAACTTGCAAAACTCACTAACTAGTCCTAGTAGTTTTGAAGATCCCTAAGATTTTCTACATAGGCGATCATGCTGTATGTCAATAAAGACAGTTTTGCTTCTTCTTTTTCAATCTGAATGCTTTTTATTTTATTTTTTGATGCTTTATTCCACAGGCTAGAATCTGTGTTACAACGTTGAATAACATTGGTGAAAGTGGATGGTCTTGTCTTGTCTTGGATGTAAGGGAAAAAGAATTTGGTCTTTTACCATTAATTATGATAACAGCTGCAAGGTTTTTGTGTAGATGCCATTTATCAGGTTAAGGAAGTTCCCTGTATTCCAGTGGTTCTCAGCTAGGAGTGATTTTTTTTCCCCCACAGACATGTTCAAATGTTTGGAGATGTTTTCAGTCATCACAACTGGGGCTCCTGGCTGCAAAACATACTATAATGCACAAGACAGCTTCCCACAACAAATAATTATATGATTCTAAATGTCGATGATGTCAAGATTGAGAAGACCTGTCCTGCTCTATTTCAATTTGCTGAGAGTTTTTCTTTTAATCAGGAAAGGATATTGGAATCCAAGAAATATTTTTCTAAATGGAATTTTTCTTTTTTAGTCTCCATAAAGTTTTTCTCTTCTCAGTCTGTTAATAATGGAACATTTCATCCATTGATTTTCAAATGTTAAACAAATCTTGCATTCCTGGAATAAACCATACTGTGTCATGCTGTGTTATTATCTTTTACATATTATTGAATTTAATTTGCTAAAATTTTGTTAAGAATTTTTGCATCTGCATTCAAAAGGGATACTGGATTTTTTTCTTGTTAAGTTTGTTATTGATTTCTAATTTAGTTCCATTATAGTTGGAGAACATACTATGGGTAATTTGAATTTTTTAAATTTATTGAGATTTGTTTTATGACCAATCATGTGGCCCATTTTGGTAGGTGCATTTGAAAAGAACGTGTGTTACTTTTTCTTGTAATGTTTTTATAGATGAATTATCTGATCAAGATCCAGAGAACCGAAAAATTTTCATCACTATTCTGTCTAACAGGAATGAAACAGCATCTATTATATATAAACTACAGGCATATCCTTACAGAGCTCTTATTTTCAATGAATTCCCACTGAGCAACCTAATATTCTCTTGCAACAGAGGTCACCCTGCTTCTGGAATTTTTAAGCATTATCTAGTTTAAACCTACATACCAGTGGAATAATCATTTATATTTGAAATGAGTATTAGCTACGTATTAGTCAAAGGTTTAACAATTGAATTCAGCCAATTTTTAAGTGTAAACACATCAGTGCATACGCCTGCTTAAGCGTCCAGTAGAAATCATTATTTCACTTATAGGCTATCAGCCTTCATGGAACTGGTGTGTTAATCATTAGAAATAAAGGACACAATTAGAACTTAAAGAACATAAACAATTCTTTATCAAACTCTTGAAAAATTTTGATGCTCTGTTCAGCATCCAATTGGACATACTCACAGTTATATAGTATCATTTCTACAGCCTGGTCTTAATTATTTTCTTGGATAAAACAGCACACCAGTGTTTTCTTTCATGAATTTCAATGACCAGGTTTTCATTTAGTATGAAAAAAGAAAATTGAAAAAAACTGTAAAATTAGTGTTTTTGTGAAATTACATACCTCATTTTAAGTTGGAGAAAAATATATTGGGCAGAATGTAGCAAAAACTTTGCCAAAATTCAAATGTTAGAAAAATAGTTTGAAAGAGTTTGTAAAACATGTGTCATAATAGGTTTCTTCTATCCTTATGTTGGAAGGTTGAATTTCACTACTAAAATAATCCTATTGTGGAATAAAATATAGCAGAGTTTCTTCTACTTATATTAGTTATTCGTGGGCCAGAGTAGAGTGTCGATTATAGTTGCCAAGTTCCTGTGTAGACAAATGAATCACTGAAAGGTGGCTATTTTATTTGGGGCCTTGCTGGGCTGCAAGTTTTTTAATGAGTTAAAATAATATTTTGGGTTTTAAGTAGAAAGTGTGAACTATCAAAAACACAGACATTTGACTTTAAAGTTTAGGACAAAGCAACTCCACGTCCAAAGTCATTTTGAGCAACAGACCCACTGAACTTGGACATAGAATCCCCTGAATGATGGCTCTACAACTGTTCCTTTGGGCTATGAGGAGTGAAGTCAGTCTGATGATATTGAAGCTCTTAAGAGCAAATGGTTTCACGGGGTCGGCCCGGTGGCGCAGCGGTTTAGTCCGCGCTTGGCAGCCCGGGGCTCGCTGGTTCGGATCCCGGGCGCCCGCCGACGCACTGCCTGTCAGCCACGCCATGGCGGCGTCCCATATAAAAAAAAAAAGTGGAGGAAGATGGGCACGGATGTTAGCCCAGGGCCAGTCTTCCTCAGCAAAAAGAGGAGGATTAGCAACAGATGTTAGCTCAGGGCTGGTCTTCCTCACCAAAAAAAAAAAAAGAGCAAATGGTTCCATCACTAACATTTATGCTCAAAAATTTTCATGTAAGAAAAATTGTTTTAGCTTACATCTGAATAGCCATATCAAGATAATGTTTTACTTCTTTTCTCGATGGGAAGATAATAATAATGATAATTATTGCTAAACACCTCGAGGATAGAGTGTGCAAGATATATAAGCAAATGGAATAAGTGAATTAGAAGAAATATTTTTCTTAAAGTGGGCCAAGTAGTTTTGTTAGCATTAATCTGTTTCTTTCAAGTGCTGATTAGAAAAAAAAAGATCAGTTAAACACATCAAATGTTTTTGAATACCTATAGCAAGACCCAATGTTAGGGATTTTAAAGATAATTGTGACAATTTAAAGATAATTGTAACAATTACTTTATAATCTGATAATTTTTATAAATATTTCGACATTCATGGCATCGTATAAGCATTTGGTATTGCTTTGTTTTCCATTTTAAGTGAATGTCATTTTAACATTTCTCTCCAGATCTTTGTTATCATAAGGCCTAACTCTAATGTCTGCTTTCCTGTAAATGCTTTCCCACATGATCCCAAAATTGTACTTAGTTACTTTCTTCTCTGTTTTCTCTTAACACTTTATTTACACCTCTATTCAAACATGCCTCTTGTCTGGGGAATATTGTAAGGGAGATCTGCTATAGGTGTATCCTAAACTAAAGACTGATGTCTTACATTTAGGAAGGTCATTCCCTGAACTGAGAGAAGAATTTCAGGGTGGAAGAAGGCAAATAACTAAGAAGAAAAAAAAAAGAACACCTGTTGTGTCAGAAAGATGAAACAACTAGATCCTTGAAATCATTGGGGATGTCACTGCCAGAAGCCTAGTTTTTCCTGTATTGTAAATATATGTTACTGCCCTGCAAATGAAGTTAAATCACGTCAGACTCTCCTATTGTGAGTTCAAGGCCATGTCTTATTCATAATTCTATTCCTAACACTACACAGTTAAGAGTTAGGGAAAGAAGCGATGGGAGGCTGTCAGGAAAACACATTGAGCATTAGTTTAATTAGATCTACTTCCCCCATCCATACATTGGGAAGAGCAGGGATTTTGATTAGCATGGGCTGTAGGGGAGGAGGGTAGAAGGAGAAGCAGGGGGTAATTTAGCACAAGGGACACGTCTGTGTACAGTGGGATTGAGCAGTTGATCTGTAATGACACTTTTGGGGTTTATGGAAGACTAGAGTGAAACATGATGGCACCTGCAGGATTGAAGGTAAAAGTAAGAAAATGAGAGCTGTTTTGCAACCTTATCTGGAGTTGACCAGCAAGCGTATTACCCGTGTTGTGTTTATATGTTTTCTCTAAGTCGTCTATGCTCATCTTCCAACCTGCTGGTGTCAAAAGGTGAACACGTCCATTTCTTAGGAGAAATAGAATTATGAGATAATACAAAAAGAAATTTACTTACTGCTGAGTTTTAAAAATTCCTTGAAATGCAAACCACAAAGGAAATACCTAGTTGCTTCTCTAACGGATGGTGGAAATTGTTGGGACAAGATACTAAGTTTCTGGTTTTTGGTTTCATTCTCTGAAGACATTTCTGTGTTTCTTGGCTCTGTGTGTGTGTGTGTGTGTGTGTGTGTGTGTGTGTGTTTCCTGAAACATGTAGCATATCCTTGAGCCAGACCACATGCCTATGAGTCAAAATTTCAGCCTGCATTTGTCTTAAACCGTGAAGCTCTGGGTGTAACCTAACAGAACCTGGCAGGTTGTCTGAGTAGTTCTTTCACCACTTGACCCAAAATATAGTAAATCAGATGACATATTGTTCCAATTTTACATTAGTACTCCTATTTTAATAAGGAAAGGAAGAGTGTGTTCTATCAAGATTTTCAAATACAAACAAAATCTAGTTTCAGATCCAAACTATTACAGAATTTAATAGTGGAGTCACCAAATGTAGTTTGCTTATTTTTTTTTTCTTTCCAGCTTTATATGTAAGTCTTTTGGCCTTTGCTGTGGACTGAATTGTGTCCCTTCCCCCACTCCAAATTCATATGTGGAAGCCTCAGCTCCCAACGTGATGGTATTTGGAGATGGGGCCTTTGGGAGATAATTAGGTTTAGATGAGGCCATGAAGGTAGGGCCCTTCATGAGCACAATGATAGGATTAGTTCCCTTATAAGAAGAGGAAGAGACACCAGAGCTCTCTTTCTGCCATGTGAGGACACAGGGCACACAGGTGGTTATCACATGCCAGGAAGAGGGCCCTCATCAGTAACCAAATATCCGGTACCTTGATCTTGTGCTTCCCAACCTCCAGAACCGTGAGAAATAAATGTTTAAGCCACCCAGTCTATCTCATTTTGTTGTAGCTGTCCAAGCAGACTAATACAACATTTTATAAGTCTGGATGTTCATTGAGTTGTTTTTAAACTAAAACTTGATCCTAGGAACTCAATGTCTATAAGTCAGCAGCAGTAGTAGTAATAATGATGATGATGATGATGGATGGAATTTAATGAATTATCCCATCTCTCTTGCTAAAATTCCTGGAGGAAAGTCAATTAAGGTGGGGATAAAATTTACCCTTCCTTCTAAATAAATATTGGTGCCATGTACAGTGAACATGCGAACCATTCTCAGCTCTGCTATCTTGAAGTAAGATGAATCAAAACACTTTACACACTTATTTTTAGAAACATATCATATATTACAAAAAGAAATAAACCTATATATTTCTGCTACTTTTTAATATAGATCCAGTTATACAAGTTCAATTAGCTTAGGTGACTGGTCCAGTCACTCAGCTACTTAGTAACAAGGTTCCCTCCTCCTGGCCCAAGGAAAGTTCTTTTAGTCTCAGGGCAGGAGCCTAACTCTAGCCTATGGGATTTTTCTCCAAATCTTTTGTCTATGCTCTGAATTCATTAAGGCCTGATTAGAGCTAAAAGTAAATAAATTAAAAAAGAGTTGGGGGCTTCTTTCAAAAGCCAGAAGAGACTTTCTTTCCCTGTTTTCTCCTAACACATCTCTTCCCACAAGGCAATAAGCCCTGAACTACCTAGCTTAATGAGGTGGAATGGGAATAAAAAAATGAAAGGGAAAGGGAATACTGGGGAAAAGTTGTGAATCTGATTCTGCCAAACTATCTAAAGGCTATTTTAAGGGTGACCTATCTCTCGGCATCCCTCTCCACCTGTTTTTTTTCCTTCTGTTCTTAACATGCACTTCGACTTCTACCAAAACAAGGAAGCCATGAGTCAACCCTGTCTCCACTTGGAACTGTAATTCGTGACTCTGTGTTTCGTTACTAAAACTTTGGGAATCATAACGGATATGCATTGAGGGCTTACTAATTGTCAGGCTCTATTCTTAGGACTGGATGGGATTGCTATTTAAACCTGACAACAATCCTAGGAACTAGGATCTATTAATACGCTCCCTGTGTAGATAAGGTAACCGAGGCTGAGGGGCTTAACTAACCTGTCAAAATTCTCACATTGGAAAGTGTGTTGGACTTCAAAGCACAGGCTCTTAACTGCTGCCTTTCCATATGTGAATGTTCTCCTCCTCACTGGACTTTTCACCCTGTTGATGCTCAACCCTCCATCTCTAAACTACTGTGCTCGACCACTTACAAAGTTCCTCTCAATAGTAACCTGAAATCTTCCAATTATACAAATCAAAAGGCATAAAGTGAATACAAGAAATAAGTTCTTTTTTTGTGTGTGAGGAAGATTAGCCCCGAGTTAGCATCTGCTGCCAATCCTCCTCTTTTTGCTGAGGAAGACTGGCCCTGAGCCAACATCCGTGACCATCTTCCTCTGCTTTATATGTGGGATGCTGCCACAGCATGGCTTGATGGGTGGTGAGTAGGTCCACGCCTGGGATCTGAACCTGTGAACCCCAGGCCACTGAAGCAGAGCATGTGAACTTAATCACTATGCCACTGGGCCAGCCTGAAGAAATAAATACTTTAAATGCCAATTACTTCCAAAGTATATTCAAAGTCATTTATGACAGCATAATTCCATGTGGAAATTTGGAATAGCCTGTTGAATAATTGTCAAATAAACTTGGAGTATGCATTAGTTGAAATGCTAAGTGCCATTAATAATGTTTACATTAGAATACTAACTAATATAAGCTGGAGGCCATAAAACCACCACAATGTAAAAACACAAACTCATAAAAATCTATCCATAGAGAGAAGATGGAAAAATATATCAAAGTATAACAGTGATTGTCTTTGAGTAATAGAATCTTGGTGACATATTTCTGTATTCTCTAATTTTTAGTAGCTTCTAAATTTTCCATAGTGAGCATATCATACTTCAATAATGGTAGGACAAAATATATTTGAAGTGTAGTAGAAATAGTATATGTAAAAGAGTTAAAATATTAAGAAGTTTCAGTCAACAACCATCTGTGTGACCACAGGCAAATAATTTCTTTGGGTCTTAGCTTCCTCATCTGTAAAAGGAGTGGGAGGGACTAAATATTAATTCCAGCTCCCATGTATCATGTAACTTTCATTTACATTAACTTTTTTAATCTTCCCAAATAGTCATGAGAAGTAGACAATGTTAGCCCACTTTTGTCTGGATGAGGAAGCTGAGATTCTGAGCACCTAAGAAACAAACAGTAGATGGGGAGGACCAACAATCAACACCATGTATTTCCGAAGAGGATGCCTAAAATTTCCATCACAAATATTTTATATACAGTTTTCATATCATTTTGATTATTTATGTCCCCTCTCTTAATGTCATTTTTGAGTATTATCTCCAAATTCTTTCCAAGTTTTCTAGGTCTTGTTCAGTTGACTGTTTTTCATTTATGCTAGTAATCATAGAATATCTTATCTAGTCCTCTAAAAACCTTTCCTTGATCAGCCTAGTTGGCTGTACTGTATTGCCTCCCCATTTTTGATGTGCACACAGTGGGGATGTTAAACTCAACATGTTTGTGCCTCCTCTTACTTTATTAATGATAAGAATCATATCTTCTGTTGTTATTGTATTTTTCTCTTTTTCTCTTAAATATACACACACACCCGTCACCAATTGTAGTTCAATAGAAGGCTCAGCACCTTGTAACTTGGGTTTGCAGGTTACATCAGTTTGGGGGATAAAAACTGGAACACGGTGTTCTGGAAGTCTCCAGAAAGTGGTGTGTGTGTCCTGCAAATTCTCAGCTCCCGTATGACAGGCATCATTTTCCTCCGTCCTGTTCCAAATGAGGCAAAGAGGCTGCTCGTTGGCCCACAGATTCTAAGTGGAAGTTAAGGTACTAATCTCCAGGAAAGGCACCACCAATCCCGCTGACCAAGCACAGAATCCACTCCTGGGGATGTTTATCTGTCACTGTCTCAGCCAGAGCCAGCCATTGTCAACCCGGAAGACACTGCCTTCTCTCTCTTGGCTGTGAAACCTGCAGAACTGATGCTACCAATGCTTTGTTCTCTTAGTCTTCTATAGAGAGTTTAGTTTTTATTAAAACAGTTTTGCTATTGCACCCCTTTATGAGCCTTTGGGGATTGGAATGGAGGAAAATCTGAGTGATCTTATGCTGAATGTCTCATCTGCCTCCTGCAATGCTGGAACCACACTCCTCTAACTGATCTAGTCCATTGGACACTCACTCACCTTCTGATGACTTATAGGAGATGCCTTATCTCTTCAAACTCATTCATTCAACTATTCAACACATATTTATCAAAAGTATTATGTGCCAGGCACTGACTGAGGTTTTGGTCACAAATCAAGAACGAGGCAAAGCCTCTTCCCTGTTGTAGTTTATACTCTAAAGAGAAACATAGACGTTAAGCAAGGATGTAAATATTAATTGTGATGACAGATGCTGCGAAGAAAAACAAATCAGAGGAAGGGACCAAACAGTGATGTGTCTGCGTGCGCTCACATGTGAGTGTGTGTCTGTATGTGCGTGCATGTGTGCGTATTTGTGTGTGTGCATGCCTGTGTGTGCACTATTTTAGATCCTCAGAAAAAAAGTCCCCTGTGAGAAAATGATATCTGAATGAAAGCATGGGGTTTCACAACAAGGGAGATATAAAACAAATAGAAATGTCTCAAGGCAGGCATTTCCAGATCTTTCTGCAACTCAGGATGGACACACCTTAGGCACAAACTGAGTCTCCTGCTCTACACTGTTTACTGGTTTATAAAGAAAGGGAATATCTTCAGAAAATGTCGCCAAGGTCAAATTTCAACATTTAAAAATTAAACTATATATCTAACCAATAATTCTTTTCATAAGGGAGCACCAGGAACACAGCTGTTGGAAAGACTCATTTGTCCCCAGAAACTGTCAAACTGGATTGTAGCAAGATTTAAATGAAGCAGTGGCTGTGATTACTCATAAAACAAACAAACAAAAAACGAAAGCTATATATCGTGATACAAATATCAGGAATTCTTATATGAAAGAGTGAGCTGTATTTTGAAGTATATTATCAATATGTATAAAATGTCTATTGATATTTATAACTGTTTATCCGATTAACAGATTTTGACAACCCACTATTCTGTATAGTTACTTTTTGGCCTAATAGAACAAGCCGTACATTTACTCGTGGGTGGAGGTGCAGACTCACATCCCCGTTACCAAGACCTTTTTGGGCCCCTAACACACCCAGGATGCTACTTTTGTAGTGGATGTTGTGCAGAGGTAACAAGCGTGATCCTGGCTCTCAGGTGGTTATAAATTAGTTTTGGGGAAAGGAGATTCATTTTATCACCAAAGACAATAACCGCAAAGAACGGTAAATAGCATCTCCCTCCTTATGCATCATGTCGAGCTAAGTCGTAGATCACGATTAATGAAGACTGAGAGGTACACGTCACACACAACATGAAGGGCAGAAGGGTCTGATTCCACAGAGAGGCAAATGAAGTTAGGAGGGACCGTCATGAGAGGTGACAAGGCAAAATTGGAAGGAGTGGGGAATTCTAAGGATTGTAGGTTATTATCACAGAGCAGAATTATCGAGTTCAAAGACTTGGTTCAATCTAGTTTGGAGTGACAGGTAGAGGATGTGTGTATCTTTAGGAGTGGCTCCAATGAAGGAGGAACAAAGTCTTAAGGAACAAGCTTCTCCATATTCAGCTCTTAATTGTAACTTCTCTCTAACTATGTAAAGCAGCAAAGCAATTTCTCTCATCCCCTATTTTACAAAGGATCAGAGTGAGGCTCTGAGAGATTACGTGATTTGCGCCCTGGCAAGCAGTCAGTGAGTTAGAGGGCAGGACTAACCCAGGTTATATTACCTGTGGGCCCAGGCTAATTCCACCATCCCAGGTGTCTTCTTGATTTCAAAATCAAAGGCCAGCCTTGTGCAATAATCCCCAGCCATAAACCAAAGGGAACTTTTGGAGACGGGATATTGCATATCCATATGACATGATGAAATAAGTCATATATTTAGAGAATCTTCTTCCTTTTAATCCTTTGTAACTAGTACTTGGCCATCTGCACTTCAAAAATTTTCAGTGCATCCAAAAATCTGTTCCAAAGTTACCATAATTTTGGAAAACAGATCATTATTGGTTATCATCAGATATAAGGGAATGTTATGTTAAAATTCCAAAATTATTAACATCTTTCTTATAAAACAGCCAATACGATTTGACAGGATCTATAAAAACTGGGAGAGATGCAATTAATAAGGTAGTATGTTTCTGAATCTTTAAGTTTCTGTTTTAAGCACATTACATATTTAGTCAAAAATCTTAACAGTAAATAAAAACACTAGTCTCCTATATATTAGCACAAACTGAAGCTAGAAAGGTTTCACTGGTTTTTAATTCAAGAAAACAAAATCAAAGAAGATAGAAGCACTATCTTTCCATTCCCACATCAAGAATCACTTTCTGTAGCTGTGTTGTACCCTCCGTGGTACACTTGTCCACATGGTACATTCAATGTTCTCTAGACTGAATCGTTCTAACACGTATCGTTGTTAACCAGTATGAATGGCAACACAGCATCTCATTGATTATTCTTTCATCATCCCCCGGAGCATAATAAAACACGGGAAATGTCTGACATGCAAGCTGAGGAGCCCATATAGTTCCTTTGTCAAAAATAATACAAGTTTTTTATGCTGTGAAACAATCTCAAGTCTTGAGTCAAGGTTTCATGGGAAAAGTGCATGCAGGCTCTGAGACTGAGACACATTCAGGCAAAAGATCAGCGCGGAGCGAGGGCAACTATTGATGATGGTAATAATAACAGCAACCAGAAGAATACTAACAGTGATAGTAGTAACAGCTAACTCTTGGCAGGTTAGTGTGTTCCCAGCTCTGAGCTAGGTACATTATATCAACTACCTCATTTAAATCTCACGAAGACTCCATGAAGTAATAATAAAAAAATAATAAAATTAATATTTAATAAATATTTACTTTATGATAAACAATATATAAATAAATATTTAATAAAAATAATTATTAGGTAGTTAATATTTATTATTTAATACTAAAACCTTAAGGATGATCTCATTAATCCTCATAAAACCCTCCCAGTTTCTGTGGGGTAATAGGCCTTCTTAAGTGAGGGAAAGTGGGAGCACACATATTAATAGGCCAGCTGGAGAACCCAACGTTTATAAACATTCTTGTAAGTGGGAACACATTTATCCTGGGTAGGCACTTCTGGAATGGTGATGTAAGCACTAAGTTTAAAAAAATAGCAATATCTCAAGAATTAGGGTTTCCAGATCTGGTGAGACCTTACTCCTTGCAATTGGTGTCAACAGCAGCTGTGTCCCCCTGTTAAGGACATTGAAGGCAACAGGATATGATGCTAAGATAAGTTGTATCTACTTTCGTACTGTGTGGCCATTTTGTTTCAGAGTTTTTGTGTGTGTGTCCTTGGCCAGTTAAATGAAGAACTTAACTCTGTGTCTGTGTGTGGTGTATTGGTGGGTGTGACTATATATTGTCTGCACTCCAGTCAGTACCCTTCCTGAGTGGATCAAGTACTGATCGAAGAAATGCCCCTCAGCTACTTGGATCACAATGTTATCAACTATGTCTTTTCTCTTTTGCCTACAAAAGATAATTTCATCTCATAAAATTTTTCCTATTTTTATATTTCTCTCTCACTCTTGAAATATACGGCCAATTGAACACTTGGGTTTTTTTTTTTTTCTATTTAGTCATTTACATTCTTTCGTTCTTCATAAATAAGTCTTTACCCTTAAATCCTTGTAAAATATTATTATTTTGAATAATTTCACATCCTATTGTTACATTAGGTCATAATCATTATTTATAGAGATTACTGACGATATTTAGTTCTGCTTTTGTTCAATAGATCTGCTAACTATATTTTGGTGAAAGCTCAGATGAGATCAGCAAACTGAGTGCTACTTTAAGAGAAGCAGGTTTAGTGAAAGAAAAGCAGGTTTAGTGACCTCCCTCCAATCTACCCCTTGAGGCTGGAAGTCTTCTGCCCCTAGCTAGTGACTGATGCAGAGTGGGTGCCCAGGAGATGACTTTCAAGTTGAATATCAAAACCTCTCTGTAAGTCAGTCAATTGACAGCTTTTAATCGTTGTTTTTACTCCTGGAGATGAGGCATCGAAGAGTATGTGTGGGTGTGGATTTTATAGTTTATACATTGAAAGAATCCACAGGGTGAATGATGTCTACGTAGTGGGGTAGGGTGGGATGATAGGAGAGAAAAAAATATTTCAGGTAGCACTGATTTAGAAAATTATTTTTATTTTCTTGACCAAAGCTAAGATAGATTTCAAAATCATTTCCAATGCAGCGGTAAAGAGAAGAAAGATATTTTTATTAAATTAGCCACAGGAATATTTTTAAAAACTCCAGAAAAGACAGTTTGCAGAGATGTGTGCAAAATGCAATAGGAATAATGAGAGCTTTATAAACCTAGTTGTGAAGGACTTTGAATTTCAGGTAATTACGTAGAGTCTGAGACTGTGCTGGTGCTTAATATATCAGTCCTGATAAAAGGAAATTATAATGGAATGGCAAGTATGGAATACTGAGAAACACAGGCATCAGAAATAAGTGAATAAATAGGCAGTCCAGAAACACAGTGATAGCTGGAGAAGATCTGGTCAAAATTTGCTATGGCCATTTCCGTGGTCCCAGTTCAGCATTACACTACTACCTTAGTAGAGTATTGCTATGATTAAAAATAGTTCTAAATGTAAACTAAGCATTCATACATTCCATTCCACAGTGAAACTTCAGTCCTTCTTAGCAAAGGACTTTTGTGGTCTTCATGAAATCCCAGGTTCAATGAACTTCTCTAGATATGATTAAAGTGAGGTGACTGAAGTCTGGTACTAAACAGAAAATCCCACTCAACATTCCAGTTCTTGAGCTGGGTAAACCAGATACTCACCATCCCTTACAAAATGGTGCCTGGACAAACCATAGGCTTTGGTCGTGTCACATATTTCCTCTACAAGTATTGTTCAAAAAGCATGCATTCAGGTCAATCAATTCCTGTTATCATCAAAATGCTTGTTAGGCTTGAAGTACAACACTAATTATTCCTGAGGTTAGTAATGAGGCTACTAAGACAAGATAAGAAACCCCAACCAGTTAGTTAATGAAGCCTTAGACATGACAGTCACTCATCCGAGGATTTGTTCAAATAGCAATCTACAAACATGGTTTTGAATGTCAGGATAGACACTCATCACGGATGAAAACCAGGACCAGAGTTCAGATTATCCTCTCAGAATTTAGCAGAATCTGTGCTATTAGGTTTATATAATAAATGCAGGATTTCAGTTGTTTAGAAACTATCACAATTCTCTTTGAGAGACACGGAATTGATATTCCACATTATCGTGCTATAAAAGAACAATTTCACAAGCTAATTCTTTTTTATTATTACCATTAGCTTCATTGAGTTATAATTTACATAAAATAAAAGTCATCAGTTTCAAGTGTACAATTTGATGTGTTTTGATAAATATATAAAGTCCTGTAATCACACCAAAACCAGGCTATAGAACATCTTATTCACACCAGAAAGTCCCCTTGTACCTTTTGTAGTCACTCCTTTAACTTAACACTGGCTCTGACAACCATTGAACTTTTTCTCACTATAGCTTCACGTTTTTTAGAATTTCATATCATTATATTTTCTTTTGGATCTGACTTCTTTTATTCCAGATAATGTTTTTGACATTCATCCAGATTATTATACATGGCAGTAGTTCAACCTTTTTATTGCTGAGTAGTATTCCACTGTATGGATGTACCATGATTTGTTTATCTGTTCACAAGTTGATGGACATTTGGGTTATTTCCAGTTTTGGGTTAAAACAAATATAGCCGGTACAAACATTCATGTACAAGTCTTTGTGTGGAGAAATGTTTTCTTTCTCTGAGGTAAGTATGTAGGAATGGAATTCCTGGGTTGTATGTTAAGTCTTTGTGTGGAGAAATGTTTTCTTTCTCTGAGGTAAGTATGTAGGAATGGAATTCCTGGGTTGTATGTTAAGTGTACACTTAACTACATAAAAAACTGTCAAACTTTTCTCCAGTATGGCTGAACTATTTTGCATAGTCAAGATTCTCTGAGAGGTCCAGTTACTCTACATCCTGAAAACACTTGGTATGGTCAATTTTTTTTTTTTTTTTTGGTGAGGAAATAGGTCCTGAGCTGACATCTGTGCCAATCTTCCTCCACTTTTTGTATATGGGATGCTACCACAGCATGGCTTGATGAGTGGTGTGTAGGTCTGGGCCTGGGATCTGACCCCGTGAGCTCTGGGCCACTGAAGCAGAATGCACAAACTTAACCCCTACACCACTAGGCTAGCCCTGGAATTTTTAAATTTTAGTCATTCTAGTGGGTGTGTAGTGGTATCTAATTGTGATATTAATTTCATATTCCTAATGATATTGAGAATTTTTTCACATGCTTGTTTAACATTTATGTATATTCTTTGGTGAAGTATCATTCAAATCTTTTGCCCATTTTTACTTGGGTTTTATGTTTTCCAATTATTGAGTTGTAAGGTCTTTAATATATTCTCATTATAAGTCCTTTGTTAGCATATATTTTGCAAATCTTGTCTCCCAGCCTGTGGCTTTCCTTTCATTTTCTTAAGAGTGTCTTTTGATGGGGCAAATGTTTTTAATTATGATGAAGTTCAGTTTTTTTTTTCTTTCACGGTTTGGGATTTTTCTATCTTATTTAATAAATATTTACTTAAGATCACAAACATTTTTTCCTATGTTTTCTTTCAGAAGTTTTATAGCTTTAGCTCTTATATTTAGGTCCATGATCTATTTAGAGATAGTTATTGTATATATGTGAGGTAAGAGCCAAGATTTTCTTTTTTTTTTGCCTATGGATATACAAATTTTTCAGTAATATTTGTCGAGAAGACAATCCTTTAACTACTGAATTGACTTTGCACTTTTGTTGACATTAAATTAACCATATACGTGTAGGTCTCTTTCTGAACTCTCTATTCTGTTCCATTGATCTGTAAGTCTGTCTTTTCAACAATACCACACTGTCTTGACTATTGGAACTTTATCAAAAGTCTTTATATTTTTTCAAAATTTGTTTTGGCTATTCTATGCCCTTTGAATTTTCATATAAATTTTAGAAGAAATTTAAAATTTCTTCAAAAGAAAGTCTTCTGAAATTTTGATTGTGAGAGAGTTGAATCTATAGATCAATCTGAGGGAAATACATCTCTTAACAGTATTGATCTCCTGATCAATAAATGTGGGATATGTCTAGATTTATTTAGGTATTTTTAAACATTCAGCAATGTTTTATAGTTTTCGGCTTATGGGTTTTGCATTTTTTGGTTAAATTTATCCATACGTATTTTATATTTTTGATGCTGTCCTTAACAGTTTCAATCGCTTGTTACCAATATATAAAAACACAAGTGATTTTTGCATATTGATATTATAACTTGAGATGTGATTAAATAAATGAGTAGTTCTAGTAGCTTTTTTGTGGATTTCTTAGAATTTTCTACCTAAATGATTATGTTGTCTATTAATAAAGATAGGTTTATATTATATTTATTTGTCAAATGTTTATTTGACAAATATATACTTGTCATTTATTGTAATTATGATATGGTTCTTCTTTTTTCCTGTAATATCATAAATTACACTGATTGATTTTCTAATCATAAACTAGCTTTGCATGTGGATAAACTCTACTTGGTAATGATGTAATAAAGAGGAAGAAGCTAATATTGCTATTTTAATGATTACTGTACCTTGTATGTGATTCGTGTTTAGTAAATATTTATTTTTAAATATAGTAAAAGAAAATGAATGCAAAGCAGGGAAGAAATTTTTGAAAGTTTAGATTTGGATAAAATATAATTTTGTAGTCTTTCCTGAAGTAGTACCTTGTAGAACTGTGATATTTTGTGTTGTAAATTTCCTTAAATTCAGAAACAGATAATTTAGACCAAACAGCCAATGCAATCATTAAACAGAGAATCTTAGAATGACAAAGGCGTTTGTTTTATTATTCATTATTTTATATCATTTGCATCCCATGTATAATAGTTACAAAAGCTGTGTACACACACACACACAAATAAATCAATTTCTCTCTCCTCTGTCATTCTTTTTCTCTCTTTCTGTGTGTGTGTGTCTCTTTCACATACACAAACACATAGACACACGTAGACACACAGACATGGTCAAATAGGAATTAACAATACATTGGTAACTTAACTGACAAACTCAACAATTTGCAATCCAGAGGCCAAAAGAAGGTCTCAGAGCAGCCAAACTGAACAATTTTTATCAGTGATTTTTCTCATTATGTATTTCCTTATGATCTTTATATATGTACACATATATATGGTATAATTATTTGGAGCAAGTTTGGCTATGTGGTAATCCGCACATAGTAGATTAAACACGGTACTTTAGCAATGAGAAAATGAAACAGTAATAGGTGCAGAGATGGGAGGATCTGAGAGCCAACAGCATGGGGAGAGAGATTACAAAAAGCAGACAAAAGAAGTGAAAAGTGTAGCAGCTGGGGTTGCTCAGTGATTGCATACTATTGTGCATGATTCATGCCCCTGAGAATAATCACAGAATTTTAGCACAGTCTAATAGCTTACGTTCAAGATGATGAAATGGAGTCATTAAGAATAAGTTAAGTCTGATCAGTATATTCGGTTCAACAAGGCATGGAAATGTACAATCCATTTAAAAAAGCTGTCCATTAAAATAGTTAAAAATATTTTGGCACTTTTCAGAGTAAGCTTTATTTCTTTGGGGAAATTCACTTGGACAATATGCTTCAATGTCTCTTTGTTCAGTAATGCTGCTTAAATGAAGAATTTGATATATCCACCAGCAGTCACCATGTAACTGCCACACAGTCAGTCAGTACACTGCCAACCTATGGGGGCGCTCTTCACATAGACTTCAAGATTAATAGCGCCTCTCCTGGAATTGTGCGGTATTGCAGCCCTGTTCACAGGGGCTGGAATTTTAAGTTTCTGTTTTGTTGACTGTTGCATCCTCAATGCTAGGACAATGTACGGCACATAGTAGGCACTTAACGACATTTTTTTTATTAACCATGAATGAATGCATAAACTAAATTGAGCTAAGTTTATTAAATAACTAAAATAAATTCAAACTGCAACATTTAAAAACAAAATATTTGAGTTCTCAGAAGAACCATATTTCATTAAATGCCCATTTAATGATATGAACAAAACTTTATGGATATCCTATTTAAATCAGAGCAGACATTTGATTCAAAGATAGTAGGGAGGTGCTATAAAGGAAAGAAAAGAGCTGGGAAAGCTTCAACTTCTTGAATGCCATGGAGGAAGGCTCAGGGTTTCCTCTCAGTCACTTTTGCCTGCCAGCGTTCATCTTTTCTTCCCTGGCCAAACGTGGGGCCCAGAGTGGCTTCCTGCACTCCCAGGATTGGATCACGGTGCATTGTATGGACAAGACTTACTCTTCCTATTCTCTGTTCTTAAAATCACAGGCTGTTGTCAATGGATACTGTGGTGGTGTTGGACTCTATCTGTTTAACACACCTTGTCAGTTCTGGTTTTGTACCATATATAGAGAGCATTTAGCCAGATGATGATACTAATGATGACAAGGCATTGAATTTGGAATCTGGAGATTAAAATTCTACATCTGGCTGAACCACTTATGCTGAAATAAATGATATCATATTTGAAAAAAAAAAAGACTTTCCATTTGCCTGATATCCTTTGTTTGTTTATGAGGTTAAAAAGAACTTTAGAATTATTATACTATTTTGGATAGCAATTAAGCAATTTAGAATCCAGTGTTTCCATACTTTATGCTGAATAAAATGCTAGAAACCTTATTAGACATGTTAAAAATTAACCATTTTTGCAACATTAAGTTTATTAATTTTTTTAAAGGCACATTGGGATAGCAGCCAAGCACAATAGTTCCTACACAGTCATTAGATGTGTGCACTGGCTTCGAAGATATGTTGAAGAGAATAGGGAAGGGGATTAAGAAAACAATTTTTTATGGTATCTTGGAATTCTTATCTATTATAAAGTCAAAAATAGTCTCGAAAATGCTGTAAAGGATATGCTATTTATAGGGCCCATAGTCAGCTTGTCAGATGTAGTGGTTTTCTCATATTGGTCATTAATCTTTGTTTCAGTAATAATCACAGACCACCATAAATTCTAAATACCCATGGAATTTCATGGACTGAAATTATTCTGCAATTTAATTTCCAAGCATTAAAAATAGACCAAGAATTCAAGAATTTATTTTCTTTTAATCAGTTACAATGTAAAATGTTTATGAATCTCAATCTTGAAAAACCATTTTAATATGATGAAATATTTTGGAACAGTTTAAAAAGCCATAACAGAATTGAATTACATCCTTTATATTGGAATCAACAGAGGAAGTTTTTAAAAGCCATATTTAGCTGCAAAGTTTTACAAGATTACGTTTAAGGTGCAACTTGAAATCACCTTCCAGATGTCTTATTTATAGAATATGACTAGTTCATCCGTGAATCGCCAATATGTCATTCTGCTTCCGCATTGAAGTTTCACGCAAACTAAGGAAATACCAGAGCCTTCTGTTCTCTTGGGTCTTTTATTATAAGATCTACTCTGCCTGTTCTGCCTTTTGATAATGAAAGCCAGCATCAGAAGACAGACCATGCTTCCAATAGGTTCGACATCTTAGTAATTGGTCCTAATCACTCTTGAATATTATATCCCAGGTTTAGACTTCTTTCCATCTTCCATATTTCATTCATCAATCACGGTTTCTGTCATAACTTGGCGAGAGTCTCTAGAATGCTGTATATTGTTAAAACAATTCTACATTTCTTGAAATAGACACTCTATGTATCCTAGAGTGAAGAAGTCTTTGGAGAAGTTCTTTCTTTTTGAATCAAGTTGTATATAAAAAAATATACTCTTGGCTTAATAATAGTCATATGTTAAATATTTATGACATATAATTCCTTAAAGTTTGATGAATCAACTACTTTAATTTCATGTAACTGTTTCAATTAAGTGATGAGGGAAATTTCATATTATCTGATAGAAAGCTGATGATATAATGGAAGTATTACCTTGTATCAAAAGCAATTTAATTGGGAAAATAATAGTATTTTTAAGTCCAAGTTTATGATAAACTGATCAAGTCTTTTTGTAACCTTCTGGAGATTTTTAATAGTTATTATTGATCAATTATTGATCTTTCCATGGCTTTACAAATAAAACCCAAAGTCCTCCGCATTATATGAAATGATCTTCATATCGACTTGGGTAAGAGGTGCTCTCTTGCCATGGACTCAAAACTTATGAGAGGGCTACTCATATCACATCACATTTACTAAGTTTATTAAAGAAGAAAACAGGTGCCTCTGTCAGTGACATAGCACAACCTGTAACCATAGCTGTCACTGTTTTGACCAATACTCTTTAGGCTTCAAGGAAATACTTCTCTCCAGCTCTTGTTCTCTGTCCTCAAAAGAAAGGTGGGTATGTCCTATTGCTCCAAGTGTTATGAGGCTTTATGGGTTTTGCCTCTGCTGGCAGCAGAGACATACATGGTATATTGCATTAAGAAGGTATATTTGTTGAGGTTGGAAAATGCAACATACTTTATCTAAGTGTTTGTTAAAGCTTGACTTATAACTTTTAAATATTTAGTCTCTATGCGTACTCTTGCCTCAATCCCCACCTTCACATATCTGACTCCTTCTTGCCCGCTAATGTATTCTCCTAGCACTTGTCCATGTAGACACTTTAGTAATTTTGAAACACTTGCCATTTCCTAAAACATCCTTATCTTTCACTCATTTCTCACTGGTTTCCTCTCTTGGAATCTCTCTTCCTTTCTTGTCTTCTGGATGAAATTTTTTCATCTAGAAGATTCTATTCAAGGGTTAACATCTCTTTGCAATTTTCTCAAGCACCCCACACTTCAACATAGATTGATCTAAAATAAAACTTACAAGATGAAATGCTAACATTAAGTGCTAAAATATTAAATGCTTATATATATGTATATATGTATGTAGGCATAGTACCTAGCACATCGTGAGAATTCAGTGTTTGTTGTTGTTGTGATTAGTTCTTTGTGTTAAGCTTAATTATCCCCTCCTAACTCTCACCTTACCACCCACCAGACTAGATTAGCTGACTCTATTGTATGTTTCCACAGCATTCTGTGCTCCCATATTGGCCATTTTTAACAATCACTTGACTAATATTTGTCTTTCTATGTATATCGCATCCACTCTTGTAAACCAAGCATCCAGTATCAAACTGAATTAATGAATCGATTTCCAGAGAGAAAATAAGAGTTGAGATTTGGAGAGATATGTGAGGGTCTGAAATTTAGAGTAGATATAGAGACGATGGATAATGTTAAGGATTTTTTAAAAGAAATTTAAAAAGTTATAAGGAATAAATATAACATAAACATTTAGAAAAGTAAAAGGAGGGACATTTGAGATATTTACTTAGATGGCCCCAAGGAGTTCTTCATTTGAAAATCATAGAGAATTTTTAAATTAATGAATTTACCCCCCATTCCTTTACTTCAGTTCCATTGGAGATATTCAACTGCCTTACGTCAACTGCCAAGACTTTTTTTTCAAAGTTAATGTGCCTTGTTTTTATCTTCTTCAAGAAAAAAACTCTCAGTTAGCCTGAGTTAATCGTTTTTATCATCGTCACCTGGCATATAATAGGGGCTTAACAAATAGTGTCAAATATTTGCCTTAAGAACAATAATATAACAGTAAAAATATGTATAAATATTATCACTTCTGGAAAAAACATTTGATATAAAAATTGTAATGGAGGTTTAGGAAGCTATTCTTATCCTGATCAACTCTCATATGGATTTAGCAATGCTATGGCTTTCGTTGACATCATTTCTTAAGAGCACATCACCTCTTGATAGCATAGAGATATGATATATTTCCATAATAACATATTGATAAACAACTAGAGAGCTGGTAACCAATACAATCTAGATTCTTTGGATGGGATAGCTCAGCCATAGAGAAGATCTCATATGTTTTTGACAACATAATTTCTCTTTTTAGAAAAACTTTTTTGGAGTCCAGAAAAATGTTGGAATGTAGTAAATGAAAGGATAATTATAATTACTTAATTTCAGTGAAAGGATTCTTCTCTCTTTTATACTTTATTCCCCCAATTTATAAAATATAAGGACTTAACTTATGTTTGAAATTTTCCCCTTCCTTTAAATTTAGTTATAATTGACCAACTATATTGAAAATCAAGAAATGAATCTCCACCTATAAAAAGACTTATTTTCTTACTCAGGGCTGGCAGAAATTAGCGGTAAAAACACAGGAAAGAAATAAACATCTTAAATAGAAATTACTTTAAGTCAATCTTAGTGAGGTTATAGGCCTATGAGTAATAGGACAAAACACCGAAGGGCAGGTAAAATAATTGTATTACAAGTAACTCAACAGCTTTTTAAAAAGTCTTTTCTTTAGGAACTCATTATCCTGAAGAAAATTACAAACCGTATTAGAAAGCACTTTTATCTGAGGTGAAAATTGTTTCAAAAACTCTCCATAAAGCACTAGGTGAGGTAAGCAAATTTAACTGCTTGAACCCTATAATTACATTTCCACTATCTGTGCTTCCAGATTTCTGCAAGATATCCCAGCGAAATCACCAGAAACATTGCTGTGCAGCTAACACACATAACATAACTCATGTATGTGACACAACTAGCCTAAAAAAGGTTGATACATTAACCAGCAGTGGAATTAAATTTTTAAACCATGTTAAAGGATGTGGTAGGAAAACATCTGGAAAAGAGCAGGTTGATTGAAATAGGCCTGCACGGCTTCAGGAATGGAAGTCATATTAAACTAATCTCCAAAGAACTCTGAGAGTATTACTGCCAAAACAGACAAGGGCTATTCAGGGATGTAATGCATTTGGATTTTCAAGGATCACATGAAAATGCTGGAGCTTAAAGAGTCAGTCTAGCAATGTGTTATCTTTTATTTTTATCCTGTTCATTGTTTTCAAAGATGGCTATCTGGCTTGCTTTTAAAATTCATATGAATAGGCAGAGACATTTATATTCATTTAGGAAATATTTATTGTGCCTACTATGTGCCAGGCAGGTCCTGAGATTAGAGACACGAGAGAAGTATCTTTATTCTTGAGACCCCAGAGTCTGGTCTGAGAGCCAGGCAACTATCCTGACCGTAACATAGAGACATTAACCCAAACTGAGGTTTTGCGTGATCTGCTTGAGATGTTAAAGGGCAATTTACGTTTTAAAATTAAAGATGAGGATAATCCTCATTCCTATTCAATGGTGACAAAATGGAGATGGAGGCATATGGTTTTCTGCAGAAGCACCTGTAGAAATAGTAAAGAAGTGAAATAACAGAGTCTTAAAGTAAAATATCATTATGTACATTCTTTTAGTTATTTCTAAAGCAGCTTTAGCTATCTTAAAATAAGCTTAAACCCTATGGAATAGATGAATCATTTAATCAGATTGGTGACTGCAATTATGACTTGAATCTGACTACATGTTTCGTGTTTAATCATGGAACTGTATAGCTAGAAAGAAATGCAGACAACTCCTGTTCAGAGATTCTTGAAGTGTATTCTATAACACAGAAAGAAAAGTATTTATGGTCAAACAGTCTAGAAATCAATGGATTAAATAAAGTAAAACAGGTTTTTCTATTACAAGAATTTTCAGTGAATTTATTCTACTGATGTGTATTTATTGTCCACAAAAAGAGCAGTTTATAGCATTTCCTAATCTTCTTTGATCAAATATATATTTTTCAAAGAACACTTCATGGGGAATATTCATTTGAAAACTCTTTAGAAAATATTGCTTTAGCCCAACTCCCTTACTTTGCAAAGATAGAATAAAGATTCAGCAGGTTAAGTGATTTACACAGTCAAAAGTCAGTTATAGTGAGCCAAGACTAAGAATCTAGCTTTTAGATTTTTAGTCTAGCACTCATTCTTCCAAACCATGGTTTTCAACTTGCATACACGTATTTACAGGAACACATAAAGATATGTGTTTTTCCAGATATATATATATAGGCACAGACAGCCTTAAGAAAATCTAGTTTCATAAAATTGACTTGCCTAAGAACAAATGTGTGGGATGATCATGGGAGCAGTTTGCTCTCTCCTTTCCTACATCCTTCCATGATAGATCTTTCTATTCAGTACATTGGAGGAAATGACTTATTTTTATGGAAAAGTAGTATGTCATTGGTTAATCACAGAATTAGAAATAGGAATATTAAACTAAAATCTTGTTACTTCAGCTTACTCAATATTGGTCTCATTAATGAAATAGTTACCAATACCCACAGAACATTAACATATTTAAATTTTGATAACATTAGGCACTAACATGCCACTGATTGCTAATTATCAATGAAGTAACCTTTATACATCATTATATTGCAAATTAAATGCCTATCAACTTTTGTGTATGTATACACCACCTTTCTTCCTATTATTTTATGAAATACCTGTGGGTCTCACTAAGGCCGATCTTTCCATGCATGTACCAACTCCCTTGCTTTCTCACCTGCTGTCGAACATCACTTGTGCCTTTCTCTTCTGGCTCCATATTTTCCCATTCGACTGGATTTCTCATCAGCATACACATGTACTATTTTTCTCTCATATTAAAAACAATCCCCTATTGGTTTCACTTGTTCCTCCAGCTATTTCTCCATTTTCTGTTCCCCTTCATAGCAACGAGTTTCAAGAGTTATCTATACTCATTGTGTCTTCTTCCTGTCTTCAAATTCTCTAAGAAACTGATTCTTATGAGTCTTTGATCCCCATCACTTCAAAGCTACTCTTGTCAAGGTCACCAAAGTCTTCCACATTAATAAATCTAATGGTTAATTCTCAGCCCTTTTCTTACTGGGGCATTGGATACGGTTGCTCACTTCCTTCTCTTGGAAACACTTTCCTCACTGGGCTTCCAGAACGCTACATTCTCCTGGTTTTCTTTGTATTTCCCTTGCTGCTCCTTCTCAGTGCCCTTTGCTGGGTCCTCCTCACATTCCCAGCCTTTGATATTAGAGTACACAGGAATTCCTTGTTTCTCTTCCCATCTATAAATACTCTTCTTGTGATCTTCTCCAGCCTCATGGCTTTAAATACTATCTATATGTTCAGAACTTTCAAACTTCCATATTGCCATCTAGGCTCTTCCCCTTGGTCCCTGGACCTATCTACTACAATACCTACTTGATATCTCCACCTATGTGTCTAAAAGCATCTCAGAGTTAAAATTTTCAAACACCGTATTTCCAGTCTTCCCCTCCACTGGTTTTTCTTGCAGTCTTTTCTATTTCCATTAATGATAACTCAATCTTTCCACTTTCTCCTCCTTAACTCTTCTCTTTCTCACACCTCATGCCCAATGTCATTGAGAAATCTTTTAAGCTCAAACTTCAAATTGTCTCCAAAACACGACCATTTCTTACCACCTCCACTGCTACCATTCTGGTTCAAGAAACTATTATCTCTTGCTTGGACTTTGCTTCTATCTTGGGGTACTCCAACCCCTGTCCCCCTCTCCCATCCCCATTCAAAGTCACAGCAGCCAGAGATATCCTGTTAAAATGTCTGCTTAGAATGTTCTAATGGTTATTATCTTACTCAGAGAAAAACCCAAAGAGTTTACAACGGCCTACAAGGCCATACATGATTGGTTTCTCACTATTAACCCCCAATTCCATTAATCTGCTTCAGCCAGCCCACATACCTTCGCTGTTCTTTATACATACCAGGCTGTTCTCAAAGGAGGACATTTGCTCTTGTTCCCTGAGTCTGTAACACTTTTCCTCAACAACCTCATGGCTCATTCCCTCACCTCCTTCATGTCCGTTCAAATTTCATCTCTTTGGAGAGACCTTCCCTGACTACTCTATTTAAAATTATGACACTCCTCAGAACTTCCTCACACTCTTTGCTGCTTTAATTTTCTCCTTGTCACCTTCTAATGTAATTTACGTATTTATTATGCTTATTATCTGTCTCCAGACACTAGAATATAAGCTCTATGAGGACAGGCTTTCTTCTATGTTTTATTTGCTATGGTATTCCACATGGGGGGAAAAAGGAATGTTTGGGAAAGATACAAAATATACATATGAACTTTGGGGCAATGAGCAAATTTGGGGAAGAATGGTCTGGAATAAAACTGGGTAGGGATGACCAGGTGGCTTTAGTTTTATTATTTGTAATATGTAATTTTTTAAAATAATAAAGGACCCACTTATGGTGACAGTTTATTTTTGTTATGTATTAATGGTGGGTACAAGGGTTTTAGTTGTATTTTTCCTCTAAACTTTCTGAATGTTCAAAATACTTTATATTGTCAAAAAAAAAAACAAAACAGTTTACTGAGAAAGAAAGAGAGTGGCATATCAGGCAACCGTAGTTCTGAATGGCTGGAGCTAAGACAGGGGAGAGGGACAGATGGCAGAAAGAGAGAAGGAAGGAAAGACAGTGGCCAAGCATAAGGTAGTCATGGTAAGTGTGGCTATTTTTAAAAGGATATTTAGGACATGTGTCATAGAGCAGTGTTTTTCAAACTTCAATATGCATAGATGCACAGAAATCACCAAACGGTTTGTTTTAATGTGAAAATTCCAATTCAGTTGGTCTGGGAGAGGATGAGATTCTGCCCCTGTAAGACTCTCCCGGGTAATGCTGTATTCTCCTGGTGCTAGAGCATCACCAAGTCCTACTGTGTGCAGCTGAATCTCCAATTTGGCTGCACACTGGAATCCCCTGGAGAGTTATGGGAAATACTGATGTCTGGGTCCAACTCCCAAAGATTCTGATTTAATTGGCATTAGGTGTGGTCTGGCCACCACCTAATATTTTAAAAAGTGATTTTAAAGTGCAGCTTTAAAGTGCTGTAGGGGGTCCAGGCCAGGTGCCTTCCTGGCACACTGCCTCTTCCGAGGCCCTCTTCTCAATGCCTGCTTCCTGAAGTCTCCTCCTGAGGGGTTTTGAGGCCCCTGGGCTGTACCAATTGATGCTGCTGCTCAGGCCAGGCCATGTGCCAGGGATTAGGACCCCAAATCAGACAAAGGCAAGACACCTGACAGGCATTAGCTTTACTGACTGAGGCCTGGGTAGTCAATTGCTTCAAGAACCTGAATTGCCATTACATACGATGCAAAACTAGGGACAACAGATGCCTACTTCTGAGGGGAAAGCTATCAGAGATGCTGCAGACTTGCCAGAACCGTTGTCAGACTATCAAATCAATTATTTAATCATTTGATTCATTTATTATTTTCAAAATTTATTGATCCTCTGATATGTGCAACATGTATAATTTAATGGTGGAGAAGATGGATTTTTTCCAGCCCTAGTAGGGCTTACAGTCTATCAGTTACAACAGACAGTAAATAATTTATTACACAATTGTGAACTTATTTGTAACGTGGTGACTGTTAAATGCATGCTCTGGGTACCGAAAACATGAGTAGTAGGGGTCTGAGCGAAAGGCTTGTCTGAAGAAGTGACAGGTAAGCTGAGACCTGAAGGATGAGTAGTAATCAGCTGGGAGAATAGGGTAGGAGGCAGGCAGAAAGCTGCTGTTGAACACTGAGAGTTATTCTATTTCTCAGGGGAATTTTCAGCTGCTTAAACAATTTCCTTTCTCCTTTTTCCTCAAGTATTTTTACATAAAGCCTTTAGTGACTATATTATCCTGAACGTTTCACCGGTTTTGTTGTTGCTTTTTTCCAGTCTGAAAAAGCCGACCCGTATCAGCTAATGGTTTCAGACAAGACAAAATGAAGAGAAGCAAGAAGAAACGTGGAGAAGAGTCTGAGCTGTGCTTGATTCTGCCGGCAGTATGGATAAGTATTTAGAAAGGAGTTGGAATGGAAGGAAGGAAGGAATTGAAGAGTGTGGGAAAAGTCTAGAGGTTGTGAGGCCAACTTGAAGACAGGTGGATTAGATCCAGTGAGAAACGATGGTACCTTAGACTAGGGGATTTGAGACGGGACTGTAGGGACTGAAGAGAAGCAGCCAGTTTGGAGAGGTGTTGTTACAAGATTTTAGGACTGAGGGGAGGTATTCGATGGAGGAGAGGAAGGACCCATGGATGACTCCAAGGATTCAAACTCCTTGGCTCATCTGCAGTTTTCTGCTCTGTATTTCATGAGTTTCTAACATCATAATCACAGTTTCTTGACCATATTCCAATTACTAAATTTCTGTTATTGTCTGATTACTTTTAATATCTAATAATTCTACAGTTTTGATGGCATAAGTATCTTCAAATACTTAGCAGCAGGGAAAAAGGAGGAAATCAAATTACTTGAAAAAATTTTAAATTTGCTGTCCTTTTATGGGAAACGGAATACCGTATAAATGGAAGTATGTTGTTGGGAATTCCTTTTGAATTCCTTTTGCCCTGCATGCTTTAGAACACCATGGCCCTGAGTCACCGGGTCATGGCAGAACTGATTATGAGATATAGTTTATGCTGGGGGGGTGGGGATGGGGTGGACATGCCAAATAGATGGAAAAAATACTACCTACCCTGAGAAACATTCAATCAAGATGAGAATTTGGAACATAAATTGCTAAAAACATTGACAAAATAGCATGACAATCTCATGGAATTTGTGTTTACTTTGATTAATCATTTTGCTCAGATATACTTCTCCAGTGTAAAATAGACACTTACCTCGATATCTTTTCCTGTGAGATAGTGACACACTTAGAAATGAAGACCTACATACAATCTTTAAAAGGTTGACAGAAACCATATTTGCAGTTTTCAACTGCCACTCCAAACAATTTCCACTCTAAAACTGATTTTGATCTTTGACACACTTCTAAACAATACAAGTATTAGGCGAGGATTGGGGAAGAGGGATATCATTATATTTCAGAATTTTTTGTTAGAATCCAATAGGGGTTTTTTAGGTATACTTTTAAAATCTCCTGGTATGTGGTGGGGAGATGTGATTCAGCAATTATTGGAAATACTACAGGTCTGACACAAATGCATTAATGCTATTATTAATATTATGATTATAATATGTAAACGTATTATAATACTATTACATATGTCCTAACGTGAGATCAAAATTTGAAGCTAATTCAGATTATAGCTTTATTTACTACAGCATTTTCCTTAACAAAAGAATAGAAAATTTGATAGAAGGCATTTTTTAATCTAAAAATATGAAGAGAGGAAGCAAGCAAAATAAATTCTATGTAGGGCCCTGCATTTGCACTTAAACAGTTTAACAAGTTCGGTGCACGCATTTTAACCAAAGAAAGGACAGAACACAGCTTCTGCTAGCTAGAACAAAGGCTAGCATTGTGACATTTACTTTTCAGGCATTTATAGTCTATTGCTCTGAAAAGTTTGATAATCTCACTAAAATTGGGAGATCAGAAAAAAACGTGAAGACGGTAGAAATGTTGAAATCATAGGGCCCAAGGAATGGATGTGTTTTCATCACTTCATTTTCTTTTTTCATTCGAGGAAGTAGCTTGTATGTTTGGAGTTATTCGCTGTTCAAAGTGTTTTTACATATTTAATTTTGTAATTAATACTTTGGATAAATCGTATTGGGTAGGTAGCATACAAATGCAAAACTTAAGAACTGGAAAAGTAAAAAGCTTATTAAGAATGAGATAACTCATAATGGAGGAGCCAGTATTAAAAGGATCTCAGTCTTCAGGTTCCTTATTAAATCTATTCTAGAATTATACTGATGATAGTGACTACAACAACTACTGTGTCTGGGTAATAAGCTTTAGTCTATCTTATCTCATTTAATACTTAACACCACCCCAAGAAATGGTGGTTCTCTTCCTATCATATTACAAGAAATGAAAACGAAGAAGACGATACAGCTTAAGTTTGGAGAGGGGATTCATAATTTTTCCTTTTTAAGATTTATAGGCTCTGAGGAACCTTTTGACATTTCTTGTTTGTATTTAGGTTAAGTAAAGTCCACATTTTATGGAGAGCTGTGGTGGTCACTCCCGATTGTTCTTTAAGTCTTTATCAAAGCTTGCATTGGGCCATATCTATATAATAACAGTTGAGGGAAGGAAGATGCCTAATCAGATAACATGGTATGAGAATAATATGTTAAAATATAACAAGTGTGGACCAATTTTAGTATATCTCAGCTACATTTAGGATTAGGCCGTCCATTTAATTCTGATCCACTTAACACCATTCTCTTCATTCTGGATGAGTTTTATTATTGTCTTTGTTCTTATAATGTTAATTGTTATCAGTATATTTAACACAGAGGAAGGACTTGTAGGAGGATCAGTAGCTTTCACCTCCAAGTGGTTTCAAAATTATAAATTCTTGGCTTTGGGTGGTGCTGTAATAAAAAAAAGACAGACAAAAACATAACAAAACAGACAAACAAATGCAACTTGACAAACAACAGAAATTAGTTTAATGACATATAGCCTCATTTATGAGTAAAGGGTCTAACAAGTTTGACACATGAAATTCAGCCACAGAAAAGACAAGAAACAGCCTCTGCTAGCCAGAACAAAGGCTGACATTGTGAGATTTCAGTGGCATAATATACAGCCTTCCAATGAGAGTTCTGGTCAGTGGGACATAAAGGAAGTGCTTCATTAGCTATCATAGAGCATACCTCTCAGGCTTGTAGCACGGGGCAGCACGCAGCTAGAGCCTGGGCGCAAAGAATGAGCTATTCACTCAGGTTTCATAATCTTGCTCTGTTTCAGCCTCCTGGGTTGACAGCTTTCAAGTTAAGCATGGAAGGTTCTAAAGAAACAGTCTTACATTCTTCAGTGATAGAGTTTGTTTTTGGAAAATGCCTATCTAAAATAAGGAGATAAAATAAGTTGAGCCTGTGAACTCAGTTTTATACATTAGATGTCTTTCCAGAGCATAGTGATATTTTTATGATTGCTTTGAACACGTCAATAAAACAGTTCTACGGAAAGATTGGTCTCAGATGAAACTATTTGCAATTTCTATGTCATTCAACCCTATGCAATCATATGAATATTCATTTTACAGTGAAAGCTTACTTTGTAAGTAGAAAAATTACAGTAAAATGCTTTGCAAAGATATTGAGTGGAAGAAAAATAATTCTATGTAGTAGTTTTCAGGAAAACCACTGTGAATTCCAATCTTTTTCCTCATCATCCAGAGCCACAGACCTCTGTCCCACCAGGAAAACACAAAACTATATAACTCAGATTCAAATTAATGGCAACATTTTTGAATTCATTTAATACATTCTCTGTGCTTTGAAGAGAAATACATTATAATTAGGTACTGATTTACATTAATTTCCTAGATACCAACGTCAGTCTTAAATGGTATTGCCCGAAGGCTCAGGGACCTAACTGTGGAAAATTGCATAAAGTCCCTGAGAACAGTTCTGAACTTGAACTACAATGAAGGGGAAATAAACAAGGCTAGAAAACCTATATATCATAGAATTTTCAAGACAAAATAGCAAAAGAGATCATGCAATTCAAATTCATACTTAACATTATTTGTTGTGAAGAATATCACCACTGATAACACTTAAAAATATTGGAGATATTTATTTCTAAAATAACTGAGTAATTTATGACCTACACTTCTTTGGAATTTTACTAGATGCTCAGAAGGAGTAGTGGGAAATCCTTTCTTAATGCCTAAAAATATTAAAAATCCTAAAATACTATACCAATCAAGATATCTTAAAAGAACTGTTTAAAATTAAAATTTTAAATTTTACTTATTTCCCAATAAGAATAATAATTTCTTACTTAAAACACTAGATGTGAGCAATCACTCTGTGGGCTGGCCAGTCAAGTTTGTGATCATGTCAGAGACTATTACAGACAAATAAAGTCAAAATTACTTACTAGAAGGTAGCTCTAGGTACACCTATAAAGCAGTTTGTATTAAGTCCCTATATTTAACAATACTATTTTTCTCACTTAGCAAATCACTAGCAATTTTATACTAAAAGACTATCCCAGAGGCAGGCTGTCTAATTAGCCTTTAATTTGGTTTTCATATAAACCACGTTATAGGTTGAATTGTATCCCCCCAAATTCTATTTTGAAGTCCTAACGCCCAGTACCTCAGAATGTGACTTTATTTGAAAATGGGGTCTTTATAGACGTAATCAAGTTAAAAAGAGGTTGTTAGGATGGGACACCAACATTGGACATCAATATGGCTGGTGTCTTTATGGAAAGGTGAAATTTGGACACAGCAACACTCAGACAGGGAGAATGTCATATGAACATGAGGATGGCCATCTACAAGTCAAGGAGAAAGACCTGGCACATATCCTTCCCTCGTAGCCCTCAGAAGAAACCAATCCTGCCAATGCCTTGATTTCAGACTCTTATTCCAGACTGTGAGACAATTTCTGTTTTCTAAGCCACTCAGTTTGTGGTACTTTATTACAGCAACCCTAGCAAATTAATACACCACACACACACACACACAAAAGAATGTTCTACATTTCTGGTAATTTCCTTTGAAAAAGATAGCTGAGATTATGATCACTTTTCTTAATTCTAAAACTATGTTGGTTAAACTGCGACATTTGGAATGCCTAGGCTCAAACTGGGTTCACCAATTATATAAAAATCAATTTGTCTATAATTATGTAGAAAAATTTAGATAAATATCACATATTTAGAAATTATTAAAAATAAAAACCCACTGCATTTGCAGGATTGAATTTTATTTAAACTTAAGTTTTTAAAACACAATTCTAGGTAAAGTGAATAATGCTCTGGCAATATTGAAAGAACACAGATGGCAGACTTATTTAAAATCTTTAATTGGAGAGTTTGTTGTCTATTAATTTATGAATTTCTTCAACATTTTATCTATTTTTCTCTCAGAGCTTTGCTATAATAGTATTTTATAGGACAATTTTGCACCATGCAGATTATTTTGACTTTGTGTTTTCCTAAGTTCAAAAACATTTCTAAACTATAAGAAGTTTTATGTTTGTTTTACAATCCAAGACAAAGTTAAATATCTAATCTTTAAAATGCGTAAGATTATAACTTCACTAGTATTTTATATTGTGTTGGAGGTATTAGACACACAAATTAGATAAGATAAAGCAATTAGAGGCACAAGAATTAGAAAGGAAGGAGCTATCTTAACTTGTAGATAGTATCACTATATATCTGGAAAACCACAGGACAAAATCAATGAAAAGACTCTCACAGACTGTGTTATGGGTAGGTTGAGGGGGTGGCTATAGGGGAGACAGCACAAGGGAATCCTGTATCCTGATTTTGGTGGTGGTTACATGTGTTAAAATTCATAGAACTGTACAGCAAAAGAAAGAAACAAGTCAATTTAAAAAATGAAATAAATAACCTTAATAAAATAAAAAGCTACTCTAAGCAATACCAACTAGAAGCCTATAAAATAAAAATACAGAAATATGTAGCATACTGGTAAACAAATAATAACCAGATAGAACATATAGTAGAAGAAACAACTTCCTTTACAATTACTAAAATAAAACAAAATAAAATACATAAACTTAAAAAGAAGTAGACAGAACCTAAATGAGGAAAATTACCCAAAAGTCCCAAAGTACACTTGAATACGTGGAAAGATATACCATATTACTGGATAGGTAGACCCAATTAAACAAATAAAACCAAACCTCAATGTTTATAAATATAGTGCATTCCAATAAAATACCCTTATGTTCTTTACTTTTATCCTGGAGCAAGACAAGTTGGTTATAGAGTTCATTTGGAAAAATAAACAAATAAGAACATCCAAGCAATTCCTGAAAATGAAGGAGAGGGGTCTGGCCCTATGAGATGTTGAAACATATTATAGAGTCTATTAAAACAGTGAGGTATTGGTATGTGAATAGAAAGACAGACCAATGTACTAGCATTGAAATTCCAGAAAAAGAAACAAACTTAAGTGCATATGGGAATTTATGAACAAGTCAGCATCAAAAGACAGTGGGGTAACAAAGAACAGTTTGGTAAATATTGTTGGGATCACTGGATGGCCATATGGAAAAATATAAAATTAGAGTCATTCTTCATACTATAGTAGAGAAGAAACTATAAAAGGGTCAGAGTTTTAAAGCAAGGGAATAACAAGAATCACAAGTACTAAAAGAAAATATGGGTGAGTTTATTTATAATAGGTGAGTAGAGAATATTATTTCAAATGTGACCAAGAATCCAAGAGCAATAAGGACAAAGATTGATAAATTTGATATATGAAATAAAAAATTAAACTTTTGCATGGCAAAACCCAGCATAAGCAACTGGGAAAATCATTTGGAACTTATGTCACAGACAATTGGATACTATTTCCAGCATCAAAGTGCTTTTAAGTGCTTTTTAAGAATTGAGAAGAATACAACTAAAATTCTATGGAAAAATGGGTAAAAGAAATGAATAGATAGTACACGTAAAAAGAAATGTAAATGTCCCTATACATATGAAATGGCGTTCACTCATTCCACTCAAAATGAGAGGAATTCAATTTAAAATTATACTGAGATGCCATTCCTCATCCATTAGATTCACAAAAACCCATAAATTTGAGTACATATACTGTTGACCAGGCTCTTGGGAACAAGCGCTCTCATACATTGCTTGGAGGAATGCAAAATGTACACCTCCTGTAGAGGGGAATTTGGAAATGTGAAAAAAAAAACTACCTATGCCTTTATCCTTTGATCTACTCATCTCACTCTTAAGAATCTTCTTGGAGATACATCTTCACAAATACAAAGAAAAATTTGATTTCTTATGAAAGCAAAATGCTCATCAAAATGTGGGAATAATGATGGTACATTTCCACAATGGAATACCATGCAGTCGTAAAGAGAAACGTGGAAGGTGTCTATACGCTGATGTGAACTGACATGCAGGATATATATTTTTAAGAGAAAAAAAAGGTGTAAAGGAATGTGCAGAGTATGCTGACAATTTTTTTTTGTAAGACAGGAGACACAACTGTATATTGATTTATAATTTCAAAAAGAAAATTAGAAGGATAAATCCAAAACTTTAAAATAACGATTTTCTATAGGGCTCATAATCTTAGATACAGAGAAGAAAGTTAAAGTTCTCTGCTTGCTCCTTTTCTGCTTTGTTGTTTTTTAAATTGTTTGTACTTTGGAAGTATTGTGGTTTAAAGAGCCTCGAGCACCAGATCAGCCAGATGCAGGGAATGGACCTTGATTCAAACATGGCAATTTGCAAAAAGGAATTTTTGAGACAACCAGAGAAATTCGAATACAGAATAATTAGTAGATGACCTTAAGGAATTATTACATTCTAGATGTGATTATCATGTTTTAAAAAAGGCCTTACCTTCTAGAGAGATAAACTGAAGCATTTATGCATAAAATAGTATTATATCTTGATTTTTTTATACTGTAGTAGGGGATAAAAAGTGAGGAGGGGGGATTTATGTCTCAAAAACTTTAAATCTGTACATACATTTTGACCTATCAATTATAATTTCTGGAATTTATCCTAAATGTTTGGCTATGAATGTGTATAAAGATTTAGCTAGAGGAATGTTTGTTCTAATAATTTTATAAGCAAAAAACTGGAAATAACTTGTGTCTAAATAATTCAACTAGTTAAATAAATCAAATAATGTAATACAGTTTTTAAAACTACATTGAAAAAGTATTTTTATAAATTGAACGAACAACTATTATAATGGAAGAAAATAGTTCATAAAACCGTAATTTAATAAAATCTAGATTTTATTAACAAAAATTATTCAAGGAAAATATATAATGTTTTGTAAGTGTTTATAGTATAATCTTTGGGAGGTCAGAATTCAGGTAACTTTTACTTAAAATCAGTATTTGTGGCCTATCTTTATCTTTTAAACTACCTACAATAAACATATATTACCTTTGCAAAACAATAGCTATTAAAGAAAAGGTAGCTCTTCATAAGGCAATTAATCAATTTCAGAAAAACTATAAAACGGCAGGCACAGAAAAAAAGAATGGAAAGATTGAGATATTTGTGAAGTAAAAACATTTTAAAGAAATGAAGAATAAATAACCACTGCCCTGTAAGTTGAAATCATTTTTTATCATGAATGATGTAAGACTCTTTACTCCACGAAAAATGGTTTTTCACAGTGAGATTCCTGACATATTCATCTTGGCCCCTTAGGAGAAGAAATAATATTTCATTTTGCTTGAGCCGCAGAACCGGGTACAGTGTTGTGAAGTTTATGTAAAGGGTAGAATATTCTTGAAGGATTTGTCAACTTCATTTCCCTTATTCATAAACTAGATCCCCTCCTGGTACCCTTGTACCACAATGGCTCCAGGAAGAGACACAGGCCAAATGCCACCTTGGCAAGGAGGTGAATTGCTTGCCAGACAGGGAGAAGATGAGAGCATGCCCTTTTGTCTCCAAGGAAAGAGAAACAAGAGATAAAGGAAACCAGACAGGAAGTCTAATTTGTTTTGAGCTCCTCTCTCGAGGGTTAAGCCCCACAGCTGCAAAGTATATTTGATCGTTGAGGAAGAAGATTGTTGAGCCTGGAAGAAGGGCTTTTGCCCTGCTCCCCGTTAAGAACTATCAGGGAAGAGACAGTGACAGCAGGACAATAACAGTAGTCCCAGAGCATGGTTAGGCCAGGGGTACCTGATTTGTCTCTTTCCCTCTAGTCCTCTCCCACCCCCACCCTAGGCAGCTTTCAGCCACAATATGGTCTATAAAGGAATCCCATTAGCAAGCAATCCCGTTAGCCCCTAAGAGATGCCAAGATACTTGAGATTTCTGGAGGAAAAGCTTGCCAGAGGAAGTCACCTGAAAGATGGTGAAGTGGCAAGGGCTCTAGGCCATGCCGTGTGCCAGAGCACGTCCACCATTTTCTCTGCCACTTCTCAGCATCCTTTTGAAAGAAACAGAGCCAGCCTCCAGGAGGCAGCCAAAGTGCCAGCAGGTGTCAAGACGTACACAAGACAACCAGGAGGTTTTGACAAGTTCCACTAGCCTTGGATTTTGTCAGGACCCAGGAAGGTACCTGACTAACTGTGCTTGGTGGAAAACAGCACACACCCAAGGGCCACCTGTACAATGCTGTGGAGACCAGCAGAAGGATCAGCACAAAGTTAGGGCCCGTACACCAAATGCCTCAAAGATGATAAAGTTTTCCCTTCTGGAAAGACACTATCTTGGGAAGGAAGGAATAGCTCTCTTAGGGAGTTAAATTTAGCATTGACTAAGTATTTGCCAAAATGAGACTGACTTACATGGGACTGTCTGGGATATCATTAATTATCAAGTTAGTCGTTTTCCATAGCTACCAAAATAGGTGAGAACTTGTATGGAAGATTATATCAATAACAGGAAATTAAAGTGCTGCATTTTCTTTGCACATTTGAGTGTTAATTGGATAAATTTTTTTTTTTTTAGTTTTAGTTAGTTTTAATTTTAGATAATTAATTTTAGTTTTGCAAAAAACTATTCCAAGCTTCATAGATATTTACTAAACAAAGAGGATGCAATTATGTAACTAGTTATTGAGACACTGAGATGTTGCTATGAATTTTCTGGGAAGGCTATGAATATTTCCTCTCTGTCAATCCTTTGGTCTTTTTTTTCCCTGATAAAAACAATAAAACGTTAAATGTCATACTGTAGTGTTTTTTTTTCCTGCAAATCATGATTAAATCTGCTTTCAGTATAGTGAGTAGGAGTGATTTGTATCCACTGGTATAGTATAAAAAGATTTTAGATAAGATATCAAGTTGCAACTCTGCACTCCCTTTTCCCCTTTATACATTCCTGAGTTTTTTCCCTCTCACTTGAAACATCTAATTAAAAAAAAATTAGTGTAAGACATTACACTCGTTTACAGTTCTCTTAATTATCTCTCTTAACAATATGGAATACATATTTTTGCCAGTACTGCTCATAGAATGGTCTGAGATTTTCTTTTCACATAAATAATGCTGATAATTCTCATATAAAGGAAGACAGTAGGCAAATATTATTTTTATCATGTATAGAAAAGAGATAAGAGTGTGGATTTTAAGTAGAGTCACCTTTAAACTTTATTCGGTGATAGACTTAGAGTTGAAAGTAAAGAGTACCAGTTTATACAAAGAGTAATAGTTTCTATGTTTAAAATCAAACTTTGACCTCTGTCTTCATGAATCTTATTGGATAATGATATAGTACTGTTGAGCTATTTTACCTCCTTAGATAACACATATATTAGTGTGTTGAACAGTTTACTGGGTCATGCTGCTTATTACAAAGAAACTGGTTAATTACAGGATATTTCCCCCAAATTTACCTGCTTCTAGAGTAAAGTTATTTAAAAAAAATATTTAGCATATTAGAACATACGAATATAAATTATTTAAAGTATAGCTCCCTTGCTGAATGTTTTGGGGGAGAATATGTGTTATAATAAATAATGTATAAATATTCAGAGAATGAGGAAGGTTTTTGAAATAAAAATTAAAAATGAAAATCTTGAGCCGTTGAGATGCTGGAAATTACTTGGAACTATCCACAAATTATCTGCTCTTTTAAAAGGCTAACATTATATGATAAAATATAATTTGGGTTGAATAAATGAAGTTGGAATCTCTTTATCTTCAATATGAAGCTGGCTCTTATTTGAGAGATGCTTTTTGAACATTTCAGACTTTTGACTCTGCCAAAGTGAACATTTTTGGAATAATATTACAATATATCTGGCTAGACTTGAATAACATCATACTCTCTCACACACACACACACACACACACACACACACACACACACACACGGAGGGACCTGAGCAAGAGAGCCCATTCTCTTGAAATTATCTCAGATATTTACTAAGACCTAGATTCGGATACTTATTAAAATCTAGAAAAAGCCAATCCACAGAGTTAACATTGTATAATTTCTGAGAATAGTTATTAATAAAACTCTACGATGTTTTTAAAAAGGCAGTTTTAAAAGGATATGTCATGAGTAACAGCCTAAATTGGGGAGTTCACGAAGAAATAAGATTGGAGTTCTTTGAGCTGAAAGTACTTATTCCACAAAATCCACTGGACCTGTGCGAGGGAATATTTATTTCTATTTCCAGGGTCCTTCAACGCATTTACCACACAGAGATATATCGAAAACCTTCTATGTGTCGGGCACCTGCTGAGTGCTGGGCGACACTGACATGGTTTGTGATTGACAGACAGGTTCCTGCTTGTGCTTTTTGGCCAGCCGCGTGGCGGTGGGTGTTTTTAATTTGGATGCATTTAGGCGGGGCTCCCATTCTCGGATTAGTCAGAGGCCGCCTCCCCCTGCTGGCCTCGCACACGTACACTTGTTTGACCCCCGAGGAAAGGGAGTTTGCAACCTTTCCTCAAGGATTACTACATTTTGCACTAAGGAGCTGCAGCAGAGAGAACCGAGAGGGCGTCTCCACAAACCCAGCGTGAACTGCGCAGGCGGAGTCAGCGCGGGGGTGGGAGGGGCGGGCGGGGGAGAGGCGCGGCGGCCCACTGCGCATGAGCACCCGGCGTTGCCAAGGCAGCGGGAAGGCGTATCCCGGAAGAGGAGCCCTGCTAAACTGCCGGCTGGGGCCTGACTAGATCCTGAGCCTGTGTTGACCGGGGCAAAGCAGATGAGCCGAGTGTGATGCAATGTGATGGCCATCCGCCTAGAAGCCCGGAGATTCCTAAGAGCAAGCGAAATTGGCCCAAACGACATCAGGGCTATGGCCGACCTTTCTAGCAAGACCTTCAGCTCCTTTACTGATGAGGTACAGAGCTCTGGTTCATTCAGCTCTTCTGGAGGACTGCGACCCTGGCCCCATGCCTCTGGGGGCACACCTGAGAGTGGAGAGCCAACAACATGCTTGGAATATCGAGACAAACAATCTAAGCTTTCGGACTACACAATTTATGAAAAGAAGTTCAGTAGAAAATGTATCAACTACCTCAAGGGAAAAGAAACTAACTTTGAACAGTACCAACCAGAGACTAAACTTCAAACAGAAATCACTCGGGCATCCGATGAAGAATTGAATGCCCTGCAGTCTTTTTGTACCATTAAGATAAACCTGATCCATCACAGAGCGAACTCCAAAGAGAAAAAGAGCAGCAGACATAAAAAGCTGCAGTTTAGATTGAATGCAGAGGCTTCAGAGAGCGATGCCTTAAGCTGTACTGTCCCTGATGAGCTTTTGAACAGAATCTATTTTAAAAACATGAGGACAACACCAAAACAGGTGGCGACAGCTAAGCAACACATTTCTTCTCAGTGTCCCAGTTGTAACAGAAAAAGAGCAGAACTGGCCCAAAGTGCCTTCCTGAAACAAAAGAAGACTTTACTGGAGTCAGTTCTACTCCAAGAGAAAATAGATGAATATCTTCATACTAAAGACGTTCTCACCCTTATTGGAGAACTACATCAGAGCCTTCCCAAGCTTTCAGATGACCCAAGAATAATCTGGAAAAGACTGAATGAGAAAAGTCAGATCTGATACTCTGGTTTTAAAAGGTCAGATATAGAGCAGAAGATGTAGCAGAATGGAAGTAGCGCTTGTCATTCATCTTTTTCTCTACTACTTCTCAAACTACTGACTCTAACCAAACAGGAGATGGTGTTTATTAATGATAACGTGTAATGTGGATAGATGTTTCTGTTGTGTATTTGAATAATTATCATCATTTCTACAGGCACTTTGGAAACTAACTTAAGACTTTACTATGCTTCCTTCACAGATTTGAGGACTAAACCATTCCATCCAATACGTTTCTCAGATTATAGAGAGTAACATTGTATTTGGAATAGTGACAAAGTTTTTATAACAATCCAAGAGAGAGATGTTGGTAGTTTGGACTAGGGTTTTGACAGTACAGACAGAAAGAAGTACAGAGGTGTAAGAGATACTTAGGAAGAAATAATTGACTTGGTGAAGAAATGGATGTGGGGATTTAATAAAAGGTAAATGTTAAGAATGTTACTAAGTTTCTAACTTGTGCACATGGATGAATGATAATTTCATTAAGATAAGAGCATTGGAAGAGAATCACCTTTGATTGGAATGATTAAGAGGGATTATTTGGGATGGTTAGTTTGAGGTATATTTGAGACATCCACGTTGAGAAGTTAAGGAAACATTTGATCATTTGTGCTTGCAGTCTAGAGGAATTTCTAGCCTCAAGATTTGAAATAGAAAGTGGGGGGGTGGGGATCATTGGCATATAGTTGGAAATTGAAGTCATAGGTGTGGTGAGCTCTTCTGGAAGATAGTCAAGTGAGGAGAGAGGAAGGGCTATGACTAACTCTTGAAAAATTCAGCAATTAATGGCTGGGTAGAGGAGAATAAGCCAGCAAAGATGTTGAGAAGAAATTATCAAAGAACGATAAAGGAAACCAGGAATGTGTAGTGTCATAGAGGCCAAGGAAAGAATATTTCAAAAAGGATGGGTTGTCTAAGCATGCCAATGGAACAGAAAGTTCAAGTGAGATGATTTAATCATGTGTTGGGCTCTGTTGACCTAAATAACAGCCACTTTATTTATAGAAATTGTGCATACAAGTGGATTGAGGAATAAATGTAAGGAAATAAAGAATATGAGTACAGATCACTCCTTGAAAAGTTTAGCTGTGGTGGGAGAGAAAGGGGAAGCTGGAGGTAGATGTAGAATTAAGAGAAGAATGCTTGAACAAATTATCTAAAAAGCCATTTAGGTCATAAAGATTTTATGAAACTTCTCTTGTTTATCTTAATTTCCGTTCTGATGAAACAACATCATCCTCTGAAGAATATCATTTTGCAAATACATTTATTGGGAAAAATGTTAGATGGCATTCTGAGAAATTATTATTTATTTTCTCTATAAAAATATAAATCCTAAAATTAATGACAGTACCATTTTTATACATGTCTAACACCTAAACTATCATAATCAAAAACAAATTTGATTGTAAAAATCAGCACAAAAGAGTCATTGTATCATATTCCAGTATTACTCTTTGGGTTTAGACCTTCATTTGTATATAAAAATACTCTCTTTTTCCTGTAAAATTTAGCATATTTCCTCCTAGTAAGTCACTCCTAAATAAAATGGACAACAAATCATTATCATTTTCATAGTAACTTTTTATTTGAAATCAACATTCTGTCATGCTTTATCTTTGGCATCTCAATATATTCACGTTTCACATCATCAAAATTCTGAATAATTTCCCATTTAGAATTCCCCCATTAAAGGTCAAAATCCACTTCTTTAACTAAGCTGGAACTCTTAGAGTCATCTTTTGTTCCTCCTTTTCTTAATTAACCCAGCCCCAATGCTAATTATTTTTCTACAAGATCAATAGACCCTTCTTCAGTATGGTCTGACCTTGACTTCTCGTTTCCATCTCCTTATCTGCTTCCTCATCATTTTGGCCCTCCCACTCCTAGTTTCTCTCCCCTTGAGTCCATCCTCCATACAGTTGTCAGAATTGTTTTTATAACACAAAAATCTGTTCAAGTAATTCCCTTGATTAAACAAACCAACAACAAAAAAAAAACCCTAAACGGTTTATCAGTGCTATAGAAATAGTTCAAATTAATTAATGCCACATAGAGATTCTTTAATATCTGGCCTAAATTTACCAATCCAACCTCAGCTCTTATTCTCCCCCCTCTATATTTAAGCCTGTCTACAAGACTTGCAATTCCCTGAGCTCTCTTGTTCTTTGTGCCACTATGGTTTACAAGTACACGTTTGTTTTTCTCAAATTCTCTTAACTGTCTTTTCCAGCTGGTGTATTCTTCTTCTTTTTCAGTTTTTATATTTTATTACAGTAAATAGGTAGTATATTTACATGGTTCAAAAACCAAAAGGATATTAAAAGGTTTAGTATGCAAAATCTCCCTTCCACCCTGTTACCATCTCAGTTCACTCTTTGTTGGCCAGCCAGACCCCTGCCCTGCCAGGGTTAACCCTTTACTTGCTGGATTATGGGGCAATCAGGAATCCCAGGATGAGAGCAGAGGTAGAGGAAATTCAGGAAACTAGGGAGTGGCCACTTACCAACCAGGATAGAGTATTTCTATATTTTAATCAGGACAACCTGATTAGTGTATATGGCCTGAATATTCATATTACCTATAAGTAGCCATTTATATTAGTTTCTCATATATTCTTCCAGTGTTTCTTTATGCAACTGTAAAGACCAAAGATAATTTACTATGTACACTCCTCTGCACCTTGGTTTTTTTTTTTCCTATTTTTTTCTTGTGATTATCTATATCCATGTCTCTCTCTCTCTCTCTCTCTATATATATATATATAATATAACATAAAAGTTGCCATTTTAACCGTGGCTAATTTTACCACTGTGGCACTACTTACATTTACAATGTTGTGCAACTGTCACCACTATTTCCAAACTTTTTCATCACCCCCAACAGAAACTCTGGACCCATTAAGCAATAACTCCCCATTCTCCCCTCCCTCTGGTCTCTGGTAACCTTCGAGGTACTTTTCATCTCTATGAATTTGCTTATTCTAGATATTTCATGTAAGTAGAATCATAATATTTGTTCTTTTGTGTCTGGCTTATTTTACTGAATACTATTGTCAACTTTCATCTATGTTGTAGCATGTATCAGAATTTCTTTCCTTTTTGTGCCTGAATAATATACCATGGTGTGCATATATATTAGATATACGTTTATTTATTCATCAACTGATGAATACTTGGGTTGTTTGCACTTTTTGGTTATTGTGAATAATTCTCTTTATGAACATTGGATACAAATATCTATTTGAATAACCGTTTTCAATCCTTTGGGTCTATACCTAAGAGTAGAATTGTTGGATCACATGGTAATTCTACATTTAACTTTTTGCGGAGCCAAACTGCTTCCACAGCAGTTACAGCACTTTACACTTCCACCAGCACTGTGCAAGGGTTCCAATTTTTCCACATCCTTGCCAACATTTACTTTCCATTTTTAAAAATTATAAGCATTCTAATAGGTGTAAAGTCATATTTCATTTTACTCTGGATTTGCACTCGACTAATGCTGAACATTTTTTCATGTGCTTATTGGCCATTTGTGTATCTTCTTTAGGGAAATGTCTCTTCAAAGTCCTTTGCCCGTTTTTAAAATTGGCTTGTTTTGACTATTTTTTTGAGTTGAAGGAGTTATTTATATATTCTGGATATGAAACCCTCATCAGATATATGAGTTGCAAATATTGTCTTCCATTCTGTGGGTATTTTCAGTCTCTTGATAGTGTCCTTCGTGCACCGAAGTTTTTAATTTTAATAAAGTCAAATTTGCCTATTTTTTCTTTTGTTGTCTGTGATTTTAGTGTCATATTTAAGAAACCATTGTCAAATCTAAGGTCACATAGGTTTGTCCCTATGTTTTCTTCTAAGAGTTCTATAGTCTTAGGTCTTATGTTTAGATCCTTAATCCATTTTGAGTTAATTTTTTGTTTATGGCGTGAGATAAGGTTTCATTCTTTTGCATGTAGATATCCAGTTTTTCCAGCACCACTGCTGAAGAGACTCTTCGTTCTCCATTGAATAATCTTGGCACCCTTGTAAAAATCCTTTCACAATAAATATGAGGGTTTATTTCTAGACATTAAATTCTGTTCCATTGATCTATATGTCTATCTTTATGTGAGTGACACATTGTTTTGATTACTCTGCCTTGTAACTAGTTTTGAAATCATTGAGTGTGAAATCTCTATCTCTGTTATTTTTGAAGATTGTTTTGGTTATTCAGGGTCCCTTGAGATTCCATACGACTTTGAGGATGGGTTTATCCATTTTGCAAAAAACATCATTGGAATTTTGATAGGGATTGCATTGAATCTGTATATTGCTTTGATAGTATTGCGTCTTACCAATATTAAGTCTTTCAATCCATGCACAGGGTTATCTTTTCATTTACTGGGGTCTTCTTTAATTTCTTTCAGCAATTTTTTGTAGTTTTCAGTGTATAAGTTGTGTGCCTTCTTTGTTGAATTTATTTCTAAGTATTTTATTCCCTTGTTTGCTATTGTAAATGGATTTTTTTTCCACTCCAGTTTTATTTTGGATGTTCATTGCTAATACATAGAAATACAACAGACATTTGCATGTTGATTTTGTATCCTGAAAATTTGCTGAATTCATTTTTTGCTGTAATAGATTTTTTAAATGGATTCTTTAGGTTATTCTAACTATAAGATTATGTCATTTGCAGACAGACATAGTTTTAGTTCTTCCTTCTAATTTGGATACCTTTTTCCCATTGCTTAATTGCCCCAGCTCTAACATCCAGTATTTAAATGTATAGAAGTGGTGAAAGAGGGCATCTGTGTCTCATTTCTGGTCTTAGGGGAAGAACTTTCAGTCTTTCACTATTGAATATAATGTTAATTGTGTGTTTTTCATATATGGCCTTTTTCATGTTGAGGAAGTTCCCTTCTATTCTTAATTTACTGAATTTTTTTTATTATAAAATGATGTTGGATTATGTCAAAGGCTTTTCTACATCAGTTGAGATGCTCATGTGGTTTGGTTTACACATTAACCTAGCCTAAAACCTCACCTTCTTTGCACTTGTACCCCTACCCTTAAACACTAACTAATCAGATTTAAAGACTGTAGGCTGTAGGCTGTAGGCTCCTAAGTCATTTATAGAAATTCATATTATGACACTTGTGTCTTAATTAACATACTTTTCTTCTTGACTTGATTGTGAGCAACTCAAGGGTAGAGACTCTATCTTACATCACATCTACAGTGCTTTTAGCATAGTACCTTGCACATGATGGTGCTCAAAGAAGTTTCATGGATGAAAATATAAGTGCATCCAAACAATGAGATTTAGTATGTCTTTTGCATCAAAAGAAGAAAATCTGCTAGCATACTCTTTTCTGTTAATATTTTGCCTTTGTGTAGCTGTTTTCTGTAATTTTTCTCTCTTTTTTCTCCATGGGCTGGATTTCCTTTTATTATGTATGTACATACATTTTCTTAGTGGCAAATTAGTGGAATGTTTTTTGATAGGACAACTTTCCAGAAAGTATGCAACTAATTAATACAGTATTCATTTTAAATAATTAATTTAAAAAATATTTCTCTGGAATCCACATTTTCAGACAGAAAAAAATTCATCTGAAGTGTTAATTTTAAAGATAATTCATGACTTTCTGCAATTTTGAAATGCGGTAAAAATTGTTGATGTTAAAACTTGCACATCATTTTTTATTGTCTCTGAACAAATTCAAAAGGAATGAATACCCTTTCTCCAATCTCTTTATAGCTTCACCCGAGAGATTCCAGTACAGCTGGAAAGAAAAGTCCATCAGCTCAGATGCTAAGAAACCACATATCCCCAATGCACTAAAAATGTATCCAGCAACTTGGTACAGGACTATACAAACATGTAATTTATATAGTTATAATATACAAATTACGTAAATATGCATCTATTCAGTTTATGTTTTGTCATCTAGATTTTTTAATAAAAAAATTCTGCACCCAGAAACAAATCTATGCATTTAACAAACATTATAATAATGAAATCCTTGAAACAGAAGTAAGTAATGTGCCAGATTGAGAGAAAAGAAAGTTCAGTCCTAAACATCTGAGTCATTCAAATTCCAATCTCAGAACTGTTTAGGAATGTTTGGGACACCCAGCTCAGAATACCTCCGATTTTAAACATGTTCGTTTATTTCATGATGAAGCCTAATATAGTAACTTAGTTGTTTCTGCAGCAACATAACTAAACAGGTTGCAAAGTAAAGTAGGAATTGTCGCTTTACGTGGGTCTGGGTTTTCCCTCAATTTTGTCTGGAATTGACAGATGAAAAGTACATACACAAATAGTTAATTTGAGAAACAGAAAAGGAAAAGATGGCTGTACTTCTATTCTCAGTTGATAATACCCTTTGGAATTAAGAATTCAGAAATTTTCCAGTTTGCAGTAGACTCAAATTACAGTGAAAATTGCAAAATTCTATCAGAGTGGCTCAAATAAACCTAAGGCCTAGTTTTGTTGAGCCCACTGTTTCTTATGGTATTAATTGAGGTTTAGGAGAAAGTATGTTGTGGACATCCCACCAAAAATTTGCTTTGGGTGTCAAGGCTGATGACCCCACACAGTGCCTGAGAAGTTATGAATAGGTTTGTTGCACATAAAATGAGGGCTTCTGGGAGGCATAGGGCAGACTTCCAAGCAAATCTGAAATTGGCTTGAGAGAGAGGAAAGGAGACTGGTTTGGCTTTGATTGTGATTCGGGAATGGGGCTGAGGTGAGGTTTCCCACCTGTGGGCTGGGGCTCCCTCACAGTGTTTCAACTTCCTGCCAGGACCAAAAGAGGGAGCCTGCGCTTTCTTATCAGCTGGCCCAACTGTGGGGCGGAAGGGCAGGGCTTGAAAGTTTTTGACTGTCAAACATCAAAAATGGAATCGGATTCTTGATTATAATTCACCTCTGATGTTTGACTGATGATGGAAATACGCTGTTTCATTTAATTAAATTTTAACTTGCTTAAGTATGCCATGATGGTGTTCCGTGAGGCTTGTAGCCTTAGACTGGAAAGGGTGGTGAAAGTTCCACTGAACGCCCTGTTGAAGAGCCCGGCATTACGTATTTGTAGAAGTGAAATGATCACTCAACAATATCTGGAACTCCAAAGTGGATAGTGTGGTTTTAATATGTACAGAGGTACGTGTAACCTTGATTTATATTTTGGGTATCCATTTGGCAAGAGAGTCCCATAGTCATTTTCCCCAAAGAGGGAAACCTTGAATGAGTAATTGCTGTTGCTACCATTGGCAGAACCAAATGGCTAGCCCATTGGCAATGGCCCAGTAGTCTATAAAAACGAACGGATGGAGTCAATTGTTGGCCAGGGTAAGATGACTGCCTAAAGTTCAGCTAATTTTGTTAACCATTGATTGGATTCCATTCTTTATCAAGGACCTCTGGATTAAGGCATGAAAAGCAGCAGCTCTCTAGTAGGCTCCATCACATGTAGTTTTGATGCTGTCTGTAAAATGTATATTCCCATTGCTCTTCACTCCTTTGATCCCAAAGGGCTCCCCGGGTAGCCAAGGGTCTGAGAGGGGTGACCTCCTCTTGCGCCTTGTCAACTGGCAAGGGACTGAGGACAGAAGAAGCCACTCTCTCCTCTAAGTGGGATACTCCAGAGGGCCCAGACTTAGCTCTTTCCTCTAGGTAACATTTCTGTCTTAACAAGAAGGCCCTGGTGGCTGAGCTGAGCTTGTAGAATGCTGCCTTGTGATCCACAGAAAGATTTGGAGTTTCCCAGGCTGGGAGCCTGTGAGAACCTCTGTTTCCAGGAGAGTTCAGTGTGCAGTCAGCAGCTGCCACTCTAAGGGTGTATGGCATGGGACTGAGGAAGGGCAGTTTCTCACACCAGAAGTCCATGGGCAACTTATGATCACCATGGGTGGCCCAGAGATTTCAGGACGTATGAGAGGAAGTTGCTAAAACCTCTATAGTGAATGATTCTCTAGGGGCAGGGAGAGGGGACTAATGAGAGTGACTGTTGTATTGCCATTTGGACAGATTCTAGAGCCCTTTGTTGTAGGTGGCCCCAACTCAAGATGGGCCAATTTGTGAATAACAGCATAAATAGGCTTAAGTAAAATTTGAAAATGAAGAATATATTGCCTCCAGATCCCCAAAAGGCCTACAAGATATTGGGCTTGTTTTAGCATCGTGGGTGCAAGAAGGTTGCTTCTTGACAATGTTAGAGAGCAGAAGGCAACAGCTTACCAAATAGTTTTCAGGAATTTAACTGGGGTTGCAAGGCCTTGTACTATGAACAGAGAAACAGCAAATTCCTTTTTTTGAGCTCTCCCTCTTTGTCCTCATCTTTTTTGTTTTTAGCTTTGTCTTTCTATCTCAAAAAGAGACTTATTATATTTCATGCAATTGGGAGTGCACACATCATAGTCACCTAGGAAAAATTTTAATGCACTAAAAAATAAAATAAAAAGTGTGTGTGTGTGTGTGTATACGTGAGGGAAGGAGGTAGGACAGATGCACAAAGTTCTTATCTCATACAGTCCCTGGGAGAGAAAGGTTTAGGGGAAAAAAACCCATCCACTCTTCCTGGAGAATAAATTTCTCTCGTAAATGCAGGAATATTTCTGTAGCTTCTGGAGTTTATCTCACAGAGCTCTAGAGCAGCATGTTTTCCAACATCAGGCTATGGTAAGGCACACTCTTGAAGAAATTTTCTCCTCTAGTGAGGTGGTGATGAGGCAACACCAAAACAAGACAGAAGAAACATTCTTAACACCCACTCTCTTCAACACACCACCATAAATATGATATTTAATATTTTCATTTCACAGTACTGGCCACACAGATAAACTTATTAATTCTTTAGCAAAATATTGATTCTTTAGGGAAAAAAAGAAGTGATAAATACTGCAACCTTCTGCTAGAGAGTCAGTGGCTCTGAGTTTGGCTGGTTCCTTTGGGACGGGAGACGGTGCTCAACGTCTGAGGCTGCACATATGGTAAAAATTGCATTGAGCGTCCTTGACTTTATCAGAACAGGTCCTCAGTGGCCAGTCACCAAGGAGCTTGTCCTTGGAAGGGCTGGTTGGCTGATAGGATGAACATGCACTGGGTGGGATCCTGGGCAGTGATCATGGTGACTTGCTGGATCTAGGAGAGCTGCTCTTTGTCTGTGCACTGGCTGAACTACTGCTGTTCTGGTTGGACTACAGTCTGTGCCTTTGGTTGAGCATTGTTAGAAAGTGTCTGAGTGCCCATACCAGGACAGCAGATCTGCAGCATGCGTGGGATCTTTCCTAGGTTGATACTGCTCTGCTGCATCAGCTGCACGGTCTGTCCAGGACCACTCTGGACTTGCTGGGCTTAGTCCTGTAGCTGGATCTGGACAATGTGATCTGCTGATCTGATCCAACCTGCAGCTTCCCAAGTGTGGTCTGACCCCAATGGGGCCACATTGTGATGATCTGCCTGAACTGGATGGTGGTCATGGAGCTAGTGGTCTGCTGGCCTTGCTGCTGTCCTGGCCCTGGATGGGAGCAGGCTGCTGAGCCAGGGTGAAACAGTGCTGGATGAGCTCAGCAGGAGGCACACTGATGCACCTGCTCCTGACACTCTGGCAATTTTGATCACCTCTTGGAACAGTATCATTGAGAAAGTTCAACTGATAATATTTTGTTATTGCCATGGCAGTATCATTCATGTATAGACTTTGGCACTTGTACTCCTCTGGAAGATCCTGGCATAAACTCTGGGCCTCCGTCGCAAAGAGCACAGGAGCTTATCACTGCTCATCTCCACATCTTCAAACAGATATCTTTTACCATTACCTGTACCCCGGTGTCTTTCACTTTCTGGACTTCTTCCCTGGCCCAAGACCAGTATTATGGACCTTGCTGGGCATCACTGCTGCTGGAACCACAAACTCCTCCTTTTGTCAAGGAGTCCAGGGAGGCTGATGAGGGACCCTGGAACTTCTGAGGTGCTGGACAGCGTGGAGGCCAGGTCAGGGCAGAGGGAGGAGACAAAACAAGAGGGGACAAAACCAGGGTGGCAGGCGGACGATCTCTTTTATCTCTTCTTGTATAACTCACTTTGTCACTAACTCTGCTCTCAGCACAGATTTTTCTTCATTTCTCAAAGCAATGGAGTTCTCCACCCCTGCTTTCGGGACACATTTAATTGCTATTCTCTGACTCTTTCTCATTATTCAAATTTCATCCCAAATACCATCAACTCAGAGATCTTCTGGATCACCCTTTATAAATTAATGTTTCCTTCCCACCAATTACTTCCTACCTGATGCCCATTGATATTTCTTTTAATGGGCTTTTAAATCATCTTATTTGATGTTTAATTTTTAAATTATCTCTTTCGTTTTTATTTTATCCCACTGGAATCTCCTTGAAACTGGGACCCTATCTGAATTCCTTGGATCACTGCCATAATTTGAGACAATAAAAACATATGACAAAATAGCGTAGTGTGAAGATCTGGCCTGCAGGCAGGCAGAAGTTATGCTTTACGGGCGCAAGCATCCCTAGTGAGAGAATTACAATTGCTGCAAGTGCCTATACCTTAGCTCAGCTAGGGTATGAGGCAGGCCTATTGAACTGAGATGTGGGAATCTTCCCAAGGGCAGCTTTGGCTCAAGGACTCTCCATTGGTTTGACAGAAACATTGTTGGAAATGTGCACAGGTCAATTCTCTTCCTACCCGATCTTCCTTCCTTCTCTTACTCCTTCTAGAGGTTTCCAAACTGCATTGCACTCTGACGGTTTTCCTCACCTTCTGTTGCTCTCCCTCTCCTGATAAACCTCTTGAGCCTCCAATCCCGTGTTAAACTCTGCTTTGCAATGGACCCAAACTAATGCAGTACTCTGTGTAAAAGAATTCACTTGATTGTCAATAAAAATTTACTGAGGACTTATTATTTGTAAATACTAGGAATTTAAGGAATAAGACATGGCACTGCCTTCAAGGAATTTAGAGTCTTTTTAGAACACAAAAATATAAAGAAATATGTATACTAATGCAATATGGTCAGTACTGTGATAAATATATTTTGAGTACAGTCATGTGCTGGATAATGACAGACCACATATATGACAGTGGTCCCATAAGATTAGTACCACATAGCCATATAGCCTAGGTGCATAGTAGGCTATGCCATCCAGGTTTGTGTAAGTACACTCTGTGATGTTCACACAATGAACAAATGCCTAACGATGCATTTCTCAGAACATATCCCCTTATTAAGCAATGCATGACTATATAGTCAGAGAACTTGGCATTTTAAAGGAAATTTATCCAAGAGAATACACTATCTGAGCAAAGAATTCAAGGATGTATTTCTGGAGTAAAAAGAATGAAGATATGAAAATGGAGACATAGGCATAGGGCAAATCATAGAATAGCCACCTTAATGAGCTTACATTTTACTTTGTAATTTATGAAGGTGCATTTTTTGCTAGGACTGCCTTAACAAAGTACCACAAACTGGGTGGCTTCAAACTGCAGACACTTATTGTCTCACAGTTCTAGAGGCTGGAAGTCAGAAATAAAAGTGTTGGCAGAGGTGGTTCCTTCTGAGGGCTGTGAGAATGTCTTCCATGCCTCTTGCCTAGTTTCCGGTGGTTTCCTGACAATTTTCAGTGTTCCTTGGCTTGTAGAAATATCACCCGAATCTTTGCCTTCATGTTCACATTGCATTCTCTCCATGTGCATGTCTGTGTCCAAATTGCCCCTTTTTATAAGGACACCAGTCATATTGGATTAGGGCCAATAATGACCACCCCAATGACCTCATTTTAACTTGGCTACCTCTTTAAAGACACCATCTCCAAATAAGATAACATTCTGAGGTACTGTCAGTTAGGACCTGAACATACAAATTTTGGGGGGAACACAGTTCAAACTGTAACAGAGGGGGCAGTAAGGCAGAGGAATGAAATGCCCAGAATTTCATTTTAGTTGAATCATTCTAGAATCTTGGTTGAAGATAGATATTCAAGGTAATGATTTTCCACCATGGCCGCACATAGAATTATCTGAGAAGCTTTCAAAATCTATCATTGCCCAGGCCCTCTTTCTGTATATCTGATTTAATTGTCATGGAGCAGAGATCTGGCAGTGGTATTTTTAACAATCTTCCCAAGAGAATGTAATATACAGCTGCATTGAGAACTACTGGTTTGGGATGATAGGACTTGAGGCAGGAAGACCAATTTGGAGTCTGTTTCGTTAATCAAGGAAAGAGGTAATAAGGCTCTGCAACATGGCACCAGCAGTGGACAAGAGGAAGAGAGGCAGAGATAGATGGTTTCTAGAAACAGGAAGTAAATCAGCAGGACCTGATGACTGATTAAGTGGGGGGTAGTAGGGAAGAGCAAAAGGCGATGTCCATGTTCCCATCAGGTACATTCCAGTGTTGGCAGCAGATATTAATGATAAAAGAAGTTTGTTCTCTTGGAGGAGAGCATAATAATTGCATCGATTGAGTGTTTAACAATTAAACTTGTTATTTTGAGATAATTGTAGGTTCACCTACACTTCTAAGAAATAATACAGAGAGATCCCACGTGTCATTGACCCAGTTTCCCTCATAACATCCTGCAAGTCTACAGTACAATATCTCAATAGAATGTTGACACCGATACAGTTAAGCTACAGAACAGTTCCATCACCACAGGGACATATTGAGTTTGAGGTGCCTGGAGATAGTGGTCACATAAGACTTGTTAGGGTGGCATTCTATAAGTGCTCCTTACCTACTTTGATCACTCTAAGCTACCAGAAATCTGTCAGTAAGACCCACCTAATTCAGGTACCTCAATATGATGATATGTGGAGGAATTTTCTAAACTTAAGCTTTTTTGTAATGCATGTCTAGCAGAGAGTTAGAAATACATGTAGGTAGCCATTTCACCTATAGGACAAGATGTACTTGGAGAAATTGTTCACACACACACACTCACATGCATGCACACCCAAAGATGAATGCACATATATACCACAAGTAGGGACATGCACAGATGCAACTCTTCGTAAAAGAGATGAAATTTTGTGAGTGGCCACTATATGAACCACTCACATTTGAAGAGAGTGACTATTCTGTCTTTTAAAGGGTGTGTTTTCATTTTAACCACAGCCAAAAAAAAAAAAAAAAGATTAAAAACAGCTGGAACACATGTCTATTTTCACCTCCTCCATCTGGAACTTTGTTTTTTGGATATCACAGACATTTTCCAAACAAAACTCTGCTGAACAAAATGATAAATGTGGAAGAGACACATATGATTCTCTTTTTCTTTGAAGAGCTTTATAGAATCCAAAGCATTGGTGTGTTTTCAAACATAAAACTCAACCTTTGAACATCACAAATAGAATTTGCTTTCCACGGGTGATGTGACATTTAATTTCTATTTGAAATTAGGCAATGTTATTAACTTCTATGCCGGCTCTTTGATCAGTAGATCCTACTTACCTGGGAAGTAAAAATGAAGTCTTTTATTATATGTTGATATTTGAATAGAACAGACAACTAAATAATATTTTAGCCAGTCTTTCGAGTTTCTGTCAGTAATGTACTCTCTAATTCATCTTTTCCTTTAAATCTCCCCACGAAAACTGCTGTAGCTATACCTTTATCATGTCATATGCCCCCTATAATAACTTTCTTACTCTTTCTCTGACTACAGTATGCTTTTATACCAATACATTCTACATAATAATTCCAGGTTAATCTTTTAAAACTGCTTTGGTAACATCACTCCGATTGTGTAAAGTCAAAATCCCAAATCCACGACTTCTATTACAGAGATTCTACTTCAGTTTTCAACAAGGATCAAGAGCCCAGGTTTTAAAAGTCTTTGTTTCAAATTCCAGCTCTTCTAATTGCAAATACATTTTGCAAAGATTCATTGTCCTAACTCAACTGATGAGTTTTGAAATTCTGAAATTAGGTAATGGCAGATAAAATAGATGAAAAATGGGAAAAGATTGGGGATAATAAAATGGATAAACCTTGGGGAATTGATTAAAAGACAGAAAATGGTATCGAGCATGATATTCACCTTAAGCTACTGTGTAGATTGCTTGAGAGAGAATCCAGGAAAGAGAGGGGTTTGGTAGAATGAGGAGGAAATCACTATTTTGAATTTGGCATATGACATCTAGTTGAATATATTTACTCCATAGCAGTTAAGAACCGGAGGAAGAGAGCAGAGGCCAAGATAAAAATTTTGGAGGCAGTCGAAAATTATAATTGCCATGTTCATCCAACATAAGGCTGTTAAATATAAACTCACTCCACTACAGAAAAATATAGCCTGGGGTATAGCATATTTAAAACCCCCAGTTCTACTGGATAATAAAGCAATAAAATTAAAGTGTATTCCATAAAAATGACAGAAACAGTATTAAACAAAAGTTCACATAAAAATCTTGGTACCACTTACCTTGAACTTTTGGCTCAATATAAGATGATTCAAAAATTATGGCTACTTGACTATCTCAGGAGCTGTTTGCACAAAGACTAAATATATAGACTTGGGATTCATGATTAGATGATATTTATTAGACTAGGAGAAGTATGGGGGCTGGGAGAGGTCATGGCTACTCTATTGCTCTACATTTAGGGAACTTCTTTTGATTTGTGACCAAGCACATAGTTTTGAAATAAGGGAGAAAGGAGAGGGTCACCTGTCTAACAAACTAGATTACCCCAGGGCAGTGGACGAGGTGACAGATGGAGTCAGATTGCCTTCACATTCCTGTAGTAGAAAATATTTTTCACAGTTCTGGACCATATCCACTCAACATAAAACAGAATCTGATAACAATTATGGGTTGCTAGTGCACAGTGAGAAGTCAAATACCAAAGCCAGTCCTCGCCAAGTTTTTTCTTTGTATTTTAACCACATGATCCATATTCTTCATTAGGCTATCCTTCATCTGTCTAAACAACAGGCTGTTAGTTTATAAAACTTAACCATTCTTAGCCCAGATGCTAATGCCTGCTTCTTTAAAGCTGTAACAGAATGGAGATTTTTATATTTCATATAATTACAGAAAAAGCTAATTGAAAAGCAAAAAACAAAACCAAATCTTTCTAAGAATGCTTGAGAGGATTTAATGGAACAACATTTCCTGTGACGATAGTCAGAGGCACTGATTCTCCATTTCTTCTGGGAAAAGTCGAGCAGACCTTTCTGACAGCTTCGAGAGAGGCACTGTGTTGGATAGACAGCACATTCTCTCTGAAAGTTATGTTCAGGTGAACATTGACTTGGGTTGAGTTGATTTTGTGCTGCTCAGAAGCTCAGCTGTGGGATCATGGAGAATCCTTTTTAATTTGCACTTATTTTGTTTTAGTGACCTTGAGGATTTTTTTCATGTTGATTAGCTATTTGCATGTTTCTTATTTTGTGAATTTTTTTTTCATCCTTTTTGCCCAGTTCTATATGGAGTGTTCTATTTTTTTCTCACAGATATGAGGAACTTTTCATTTACCTATGGCATCAGTTATCTTTTGTCTATCAGATGTGTGTAAATATGTCTTTTTATTTTTAAAAAATATTAAAATGTGAATGGAAATATTTTTAAAATAAGGCTAAAAATTAAATACACTTTAAATTCTAAAAATACATGTATAAACATAGTGATTTTGAAAAAATTATGAACCGCTCTGAAATGTATTAACAGTCACTATCTGCATATAATAGGACTACTTTAATATTCTGCTTTGAACATCTATCTTCTTTTCAAAATTTCAACAATGAACATGTATTATTTTAAACTGTTATGGAAAACCACAAAATTTTGGATAAAGAAACCTAGCATTCTTAAAATTAAGATATCTACATGTATATATGTTATTGTTTTATCTTCCCTCTCATTTTTTTCTATGTATATATTTTTTCTACATTGACACCAATCCTGTATGCACAATGTTAAGGGTATTTTTCTTTTCTGGTCTGTTAACGTCTTTGAATATCTTTCCTATGTTCTAGTAATATCCCATATTCCTGCCTTTCCAAGGTAGAAGTTATAAAACTCACATTCCCAGTCTCCTTTGCAGCTATAGAACAGACATGTCACCTACGATACACCAAATTGAACCCCCAGCATGAGGTTTGTATCTAGAAGTAAGCAGAGTGAGGAGGTGGCCACGTGTGCAGTAATCAATATTCTGATAATCATGGTTGAAGAACAGCTGTTCTTTGGGCATGGAGATGATGGGGATCCAGCCCTGAGCATCTTAGGTGCTGAGGGGAGGTGGGCATTGGTGTTTTCACATGGAAAGGCCTTCATGGTGTGGCTGGGCAATGGATTTGGCTGTTTAGTTTTAGAATTTTGCTTTCTAGCCTTCCAAAAGACTCTGGGAGCTCCAAAATATTCTTTAGCATATACTTTTTCTGATTAAAATAGCCAGAGTGGGCTCTATATTTCTAACAATGTCCAAAGACTTGCAGGTTATATTTGTTTTCTTTCTTTCAATATTGCATTAATTTTAAATAGCTCCTGCATACCTTCATTATTTAAATGTGTCATAATTTATTTCCTCTTTCACTATCCATGGAATATTTCATTTTTTTTTCATTCTACCAATATAATAAAAAATGCTACACTCAACACTTACATATAAATATAAATCTGTTTATGCTTTCTTCCAAAGCAGATATTCCCAGGAAAGCAATTATCAAATCAAAATGTTTTATACTTTTCAATACTTTTTACAAATTTTGCCAATATGTTCATCATTATAACCCCCATCCCCAGGCATGAGTAAAATGAGTACCTTCAAGGAATTCGTAGATCATTATGGCTATGCATAATGGATGAAGGAAAATTTATATTACATGAAATTAGAGAAAAAGGATCGGGTCATATCATGTGAGGTTTCTAAGTAATGGTAAGGAGCTAGGGTTTTTTAAAAGTGTGATGGGAAATTCTAGGAAGATATTAAAGATAGAACTAGAATAGTCTGATATACATTTTTTTTAAATGATCACCTTTATTATTTTATTGCAAAGAGGAAGTGCCATTAGGAGATTCTTTCTGGAATTTAGGCTAGAAATGATGGTGGCTTGAACTTGGTTGTTAATGAAACGAGAAAGACTTGAAAAATTTGAGATACATTTTGGAAGTATAATTGGTAGAATTTATGGATAGATCAGATATGAGATCGAGAGAAAGTGATATTAAATAGATTTTTCCTTGGACAACTGGGGATGGATGATGGTGAAATACACTGAGATGGAGAAAACTAAGGAAAGATTAGATTTATGGAAAGACGCAACAAATCGAGGGGTCTGTTTGACCCTGTTAAGTTCTGTGTACCTTTAGGATATTATTGTGGAAATTTAACATCAGCAGTTGGATATAAATGTCTGGAGTTTGGGAGTAGAGATCAGATATTGATTCATTGACATATAGGGATGGAAGCTTTAGAATTGAGTGAGGTCACCTCGGAAGAGAAATCAACAGGTGATAGAGACAGAGGCCAAGGAGAAGGCCCCTGGGCAGTCTGACAGTTAGAAGTCAAACGGAGCAAGGAGACCGAGTAAGTAGATGAAAGAGAACAGCTATATGGGGCAAAAGGTATTATATTTATTGACTTTTGGAATGACTTTTAGATTTTGCCTCCTCCCCCTATTCTTTGTATTGAGATATTCATGACATTTTATCGAACTGTAAAAACTTTTCATACATCAGAGACACACACGGTTTGTTATGCTTGAATTCCCCCATTTGTCTTTTCCTTGTTTCATTTATATTTTGATATTTCCTTCATTTTTTGTAGCCAAACCTGTTGATTTTTTTAATGTACTATATAACGCATTGCTTTTTTTTTTTTTGCTTTGTGTCCATCGAAAATCTAAACATTGACCAATATATTTCTCTCAATTTTTATGAATTCTTAAAAAAAACACTAGCCCTTTAATTCATCTGGGCTGTATTTTGGGAATTGAGCAGACATTTGTTGAAACTATGGAGTGAATCTTGGTTAGCCAGTCATGCTGCCAAAGTTCTTCCCACTGAGGGGATTTCCCTCATTCAGTGTCCTGGGTCCTTCCCCTAAGGGGTCATTACGAGTAGTGCTCAGCAGAAGACCCTACTGCTTGAGCCAATAGCTTCTTTTTGGTACAGTTTTGTGAGCCTTAGGATTTTTTTTTTTTATTAGTTAAGCAATGATTAATCTCTGTTAACCAAGTTTGGTCATGTTAGCCTCCCAACTATTCTATTTGAATCTGTTGCTTGTAATTAATCCCAGAAATCTTATTGAGTCATGCTCTTTAAACAGGGTCACACCCTCATGCCCCCCTCCCTTTTTTCCCCTAAATATTCCAAGTCTGAGTGCTATTTGTCTTTTATTTCTGTTTAAGGAATTTAGCTTCAGTGTATGAATAAGATATATACATGGTCTGTATAGCCTGGTCTGAAGTAGCCAGGCTGTTCAAATACCTTCTGAATTTGCACTGTAATATTCCCCAGTGCACCTCACCCAATCTGTGTTCCAGTTGGATGTGGTTTTTATTAAGAGCCATCATCAATTTTGTTAGCAGCAGGCTAAGAGGAGGTGTTTTGGAGAGGGAATATGGCATCCCTAATTCCAAATGCTTAGATTCCTTAGTTGTGTGTTTTTTTTAATTTTTATTTTTTCTAGCAGCACACCAACTTTAGGAGCATCAGAGAATTTAACTGCTTCAGTTCAGTTGGGAACACATGGCAGCCGTTTGCTCTATCCATCAAATATTTCCACTTAGCCTTCTGGGCACATGGTAGAATTGCAATTCTTGGCCCCCCTGAAACTGAGTGTGATCATCCCATTTGCATGGGCCGATGCAAAAGAGAACAATAGACATGTGCTTCGAATGAGAAATAAACATTTGTTTTTTTAAGTCACTTACTTTACAGGGTGGTTTATTATTAGAGTATAACGGAGCACCTCCTCACTGATACAGAATTGGGACCTGAAAGTGAGCTACTATGGGACTAACCTGGTTTGAAAACTTACTTAAAAAAAAGAATATATATTGTTGCTAGTTACACTCAGAAGTGATACAGTAAAAATTGATTAGGAAATCATTTGTACACATCCTTGAGGGAAGGCTGTGTGTGGGCAAAGAACTTCATCCACGTGGGCATGCTCATAATGGTTACATTGTTGTACATCAGGGTAAAATTGTAATTTTGTGACAAAGCACAGAACAAGAAATGGAGAGAAAATACTCACATAAAGATCCTCTCACCACATGATAATAACAAAACTTGAATAAAAGTAAACATAAAGCCCAAATATAAAACTGCCTGATTTAAACAAGCAAAAACCTTATGGTCTTGTGAAGTATAGGCCTCTTTCATTGATTTTGCCTAGGACAATTAGGACCTTTCAATTTGGCCTAGTTAGCTCTGAATTCAGTTTAGAAGAGCTTTCTGTAATTGTTGATTCTATGGTAATTGTTTTGATTTAGTTTTTACGAACAATCGAATTCTTTGCTTCTATAACTGTTATCTGTCCCAGCATTGTATCAGATTCTCCCAAATTACTTTCATCTATTTGCCTGCATTCTGAGAGAATTTCACAAATCTACGCCTGGTACCAATTCTTCAGTTTTCTGCAGAAGCCTTCTCCTTATAACCCTTATTTTAATTGTGCATTTTACATTTCTTTTTTTTTCTAAACTCAATATCTTTGCCTCTTATATTGTTGTCTTTTCAAAACAATATTCTGACTACCTTCGAGACATGTACTTGCAATATAAAGATGGTTGTAGAACCTTTTCAAGCAAGTTAGGAGCAATGACCTAATTTCAGGTTGTTTTTATTTTATTTTATTTTAAAATTTCATACAAAGCATGTATAAGCTAACAATTTATCTCACTGTTCCTTTCAATCGGTCACGTAGATTGTGGAAACTCCTCTCAAATTTGACAATTGATTGGCTCTCAATCTTTGATTCCTGTTTTATTGTGAGTTTTTATATATTTCTGCATAGATATCTTTATTTGCTGTGAAAAAATGGGATAGTCTGAATCAGAGACAACATTTTTCTCTTCATACATCTAGAGAATCTGACTGGAATGACTAAAGGTCATTTGTGAAATTATACTCATAATTGTTTTGCACAGTCACAAGCACTAAGACCACTGAGAAAGAAATGATAGAGATGCTTCCTGCCCCTCTTCTCAAATCAAAGGCACATTTAGTCACTTTAAAGGTTTTTTGCTAACAAAAATCACAAGCATGTTCTTTTTGAATGAGAGTTGTGTTCTAGATGTCAGGTGACAATTCTCCTGACTGTTCTATTGTAAATATGTCCATTCTCATGAAAATATGTTAACTATCAAACCAACATCAGTGGATATAACATCTTAGAATAATGGAAATAACGATTAGGTAAACAGAAATAACATATCTTCAAGTATCTCAAAATTCATTTTTGTGTTTGGATTTTTGATAAAGAGAAATTCATCAAAATATCCTATTTTTGGCATTTGAATATACTGACCCTGAAGGAGATGAATATCAAATAAATATTAAAATTTATCTTTAATCTTGACGTCTTCAAAGATATTTTACAATCATCAAACAGTTGAGGAAAAAAGTAAGAAGCATACACTGCATTTGTTGAACAGCTTTGACTCTTGTTGAGTTAAAGAAATCTGGGTGAAAGAAATGCTGGTAACTACTAGAGATGCATATTTAAACATAAACATACTCTCAAGTAGAGAAAGATGACTAATTGTGAAAATATGTATCATTAACACAGTGCCAAAAATTGCCTGTGGTTTATTGTATTACAGTATCTTAAAGAAGATCTTTAAATAGAACCGCACATTCTTTTTTTTCTGTAGACGCAAATGTTAAATCAACTTAAATAAAGTGGTTTCAATAAACTTGTGGGAAACCTGTAATCATTGCACATTATGGTACTGGAATTTTTGTTTCTAAATATATCACACAAAAATAATCTAGAGAAATGAGATATTAAGAAGACTCTTCCTTTAATATATGCAATCCCTACATGTATATATGCATACATCTTCTAGAAGTGTATCTTGATGCGTTCAATAATTCTCTGAATTAAATAATTTTTAATATACCTATAGCTAATAGCCCAGTCTGGACATATTGTTTTGAGAGGGAAATGATCAAGTCATGTGGAGAGATTTAAAATGATGAATAAATTAAATCCAATAGGATCACATCTTGTAGTCAATTATTGGGTGGCTGCTCCAGCAAAAAGCTTAGCTCTTTGTAGAGAAGAGAAGGCATTAGGAACCTCTCAAGCATGAATTTCTATTTCATTATTACTTTGTCCTCTGGAAGTAGTAGGATGGTAAGGTTGGAGACAGTTTGAGGACAGAAGAGTGGCCTTTCTTGGCAGAGTTCCTCAGCCGCTGTGGCTCACAACACCTTGAAGAAGCAGCCTTCAGCCTCGAGCATCTCTTATTTCAGGTTTTGCCATAGAAGTTCTGTGGAACTTTCCCAACCCTGCTCAAGCATTTTGATAATCAGATTCCTAGAGGTCTTTCTTAAATATAGGTACATTCATGGAAAAGATAATCCTCTACCTCCAAGGCATTAGCAGAGGAGCAGCACTGGGATTTCGAGGGGCACTTGTGTTTGAATGACAGCACGTGAGCTTAGAAAGGAGGCAGAAAGGAGAACAGGGATGCTTATTGGGATACATACGAGTTTTTCAAATGACTGTTTTACTTCCTTTGTAAATTTTCCTAGGGACCTCCAGCCTCCTTCCAAAACTCTGGCTTCAAAGAACTAAAAATAATCACATATAACACTTCACACAAACCACGGCTGTGCTAGGAAGTTAAAGCTCAAGAAATTCTTACCAAACACTTATCATAGTCAATGTCTTAGTAATATAAATCCTGAGAGACATAATTATTTTAGAATCATATAATTGTTCTATGGTGTTAAATGCCTGTGTACCCAGTGTGGGGGTGGGGTACAGATAAGAAGCATGCTTTCAGAGCTCTGAATTCTGAATTCTTATAATGTGGATACACTCTCTTCTTTTTTTCACTGCTCTTTCTTCAGTGTTTGAAGGAGAGATTAGAATAATGGTGCCATCTTGTTCCTCATAAAAAATCCCAACAAGGACAGGGAAAATTTAAATTTTTCATCTTACTATGGCCACTTGGACTTTTATTGGCCATATATTTAATGCTATTACACTTGCACTATTGGAGCCAAAATTTCTTATCAAATTTATTATTATTATCTTAATGTTCTGAAATAGATTATCCACACTTAATTTGGAAAGAAATTCAGATGGAAGAGGGATGCATTTCCAGCTTATATCTCAAGTTTTTATTATAGCTGACATTGGACAATTTTCAAACTAGAGAAATGACATAAGAAGTGACTGGGCCATCTGCTTTGTTTCTCTCATTTCTATTTCATCCAATCTTTGTTGACACTGCTAATTTTGGCCACTTGAATGAGGTTTTTTCGTGTGTGCGTGTGAGGAAGATTAGCCCTGAACTAACATCCATTGCCAATCCTCCTCTTTTTGCTGAGGAAGACTGGCCCTGGGCTAACATCCATGCCCATCTTCCTCTTCTTTATATGGGACGCTGTCACAGCATGGCTTGACAGGCAGTGCATCGGTCTGCACCCGGGATCTGAACCTGTGAACCCCGGGCCACCAAGTGGAGCATGCCAACTTAACTGCTACACCACCGGCCGGCCCCATTAAATGAGTTTTTTCCTGAAACATCATCCCATTTATTGGGCTATATTTCTCAGCATATTGACAAATTAGGATTTTGCTCGTTTCAGTTAAATTAAAAGAAGCAACTTTCATTTTATACATCTACAATAGGATAATGATCGTTGCATGTGTGTGTACATGTGACAGAGGATAAAAGCTTGACTGGAATTGCAGTGTGCACAAACATAAGAGGCAGTGACCAGGCTATAACAAATGATATTATGATATATAAAGTGTATATATATTTAATAAGGATATTTTTATTCAAAGTCAGCATCTTGCTTTCTTGCAGGTCCCCACTCAAAATACATTTTATAACTGCACAGAAGGACTGAGTTAAAAAAAAAAAAACTTGTAGACACATTCTGATCTATTTTTAACTTGGATTGCTACATGCAAGATTTGAAGTTGCATCATATATAGAATAAAAGAGCCATGACAACTAAATTTAGCCACCTTTGTGTGGAATGCAGACTTGCATACATTATTGGGAATTAAAGAAGTTTATATAGAAAAAGAAAAGAGGTATCAGAGTCTGATTACTAATTTTACTCCGCCACTAGTAGTGGTCTGCTTTTTGTCTAAATAAACCCCACTGGGCTTCAATTTTCTCATCCAATAGGAGGCTTGTTTTCCAGAGTTTTGGGGTTATTCATTCAGATTTTAAAGTATAATTAGAATTATTAAAACGTCAAATAAAAAAGAATTCAGAGAGGTATAACAAAGAAAGTGAAATCCAATTAAAATTTCACTGTTTTTCCATTCATGTCTTTTTTAAAATACACAGGAGTAGTGTTTGGTGCATGCTGCTAATCAGAGCCCTTTCAAGGGCGGCCCTGTGCTGAGCAGGCTGGGAGAAGAATTGGGCAAGTGAATCCCTCCCCATCTCTGCTCAGTCCACTCGGAGTGCTTCTGCTTAGGTCACTTTTATTATTTACACCCCAACAAATATTTTCTTTGAAGAGAGAATTTCTGGGCTAAAAAAGATACAGAAATGACTGATAAATGATTCCTAATATCCCTTTTAGGACTAATCTACTATTTTAGTATTCTATCTCTTATGAACCTGAAAATATAGTAAAATTTCCCAGAAGTAGTTATCTTTTACTTCAGTTTATAAGCTGATATGAACACACTTACATTTGCATACACTGAATTTTTCTTTAAATGACTCAAAGTAAAATTTATTATTATTGCATTATGACTTTTGTTGCTTTGCTTTAATAATCAGTGTTAGATAAATCAGTTTAGACAGTGGCCATGGAATATGACAAATCAACTGCAAGTCAACTTCCTAGTACATATTCTCACATCAACTTTGCCTCATTCCATGAATGAGCTAAAATTTTGAAAAATAATTAGGATTTTTTTTTTTGCCATTGGGAACATTATAATTCCAAAACATTTAAATTATTCTGAATAAGAAAATATGAGTTTCTGTGTAGAATATAAATGTAAAAATGATCTATGTCTATAGTCATACTCTGAGGAAAATTACAGCCTTAATTGTTTTTGTAACTGAAATATAATTGAAAATAAATCAAACTAAATATTTAACTTACGTACCAAAAAATAAGGCAAAGAACAAAGTTAACACAGATGAAACTTGAAAATTATGAATTAGAAAACAAACAAGCATACTGATTGAAAAAGTTTGTCTCTATAGAAAGATCAATAATAAAAATACCCCTGCCATGTGTTACTAAGACAAAAAGAAAGAAAAGAAAAATACATGACATTAGAAATTATAAAGCAGATATATTCACAATAGCAGGAGAGATTAAAGAACTATAAAGATCATGATGCCAATCTCATGTCAATCGTGTACATTCACTTTTTGTGTGTGTGTGTGTGAGGAAGACCAGCCCTGAGCTAACATCCGTTGCCAATCCTCCTCTTTTTGCTGAGGAAGTCTGGCCCTGGGCTAACATCTGTGCCCATCTTCCTCGACTTTTTATGGGACGCCACCACGGCATGGCTGACGAGCAGTGCATCGGCGGGTGCCCGGGATCCGAACTCGTGAACCCCGGGCTGCCAAGCATGAACAACCACTGCGCCATCGGGCTGGCGCCTCAATCATGTACATTCAGATAAAATGGACAATGAACAATAATAAATTACTAAAAGTGATTTGAATAGAAGAAGAAAACCTATACAAATTAAGATCTATGGGAAAATTTTTGTTCATTGTTTATCACTAAAATAGAAGCTAGGCGCAGGTGGTTCTTTCTAACATTTTTATATTAGTCGAAATACTCCAGATAACAAAAAGTTGGAGAGTGTCTTAACTTCTTTTATAATTTTATTACCAAATACTGATGAAGAAGGCAGGAACAAAGGCTTAACCAGGAACATAGATATCTAAGAATAAACTACAGAAGTTGTAGAAGTCTTTTTTGCAGAAATTTTAAAACATTATTGACAGACATTAACAAAGATCTAAATAAATGGATGCATATAGTGAGTATATGGATTGGAAGACTCACTATTGTAATGTCAATTCTAGCCAAATTTATATATAAATTTAATCGCAATAAAAATCTCTCTTTTTGGGGGCTGGCCCCATGGCGTAGTGGTTAAGTTCGGTGCACTCCACTTTGGCAGCCCGGGTTCGCAGGTTCCGATCCTGGGCATCGACATATGCCACTCATCAGCCATGCTGTGGCCACGACCCACATACAAAATAGAGGAAGACTGGCACAGATGTCAGCTCAGGGCTAATCTTCCTCAGCAAAAACACAAAGTGAAACAAAAAAACAAACAAAATTGACAAGCTGATTCCAAATTTGAATAGCCAGGACAAATCTGGAGAAAGGAAAAGCATCATACAAGTCCTTTTATGACAAGTAAAATCTATAGTTGAGGAAGGGAAACGAATCTCAGACTACGTGTGCATCAGTTTGTACGAGGATGGCCCTACTGGACAGTCTGATTCAGGTTGAGCATCCTGGCCACTTCACCATTCTCAAGAGAGCCTTGCCTGAATCCGAGGCACTACCCAGTGTTATTACTTGGAGAAACTGATGCCGATGGTAGTATCTCAAGAACCCTAAACTTTGTCTTTAGACGGCAGTAGAAAACATGTTTCTCTTTTAGGAGTTGTGCCAAAAATTCAGACTATAAAGGGCCCCAAGTTATGTAATTCTCAATTATTTCTTAATGGATTTGTATTTGAGTAAGTGCACTGTGAGGAGACATACCTGTTTCTCTGATAACCTTGTATTTAATTTATAAGCTCCCTTAAGGCATGGGTTACATAGAATTCAGTGATTGAACTCTTAAGTAAGAGGAAATGAATTAAGGAATTCGTAAGGGAAATTAAGAGCTAAGGTAATTAAAATGTCTCAATGAGGCTCAGTAGTCAGCATTTCCACTAGAGAAATATACAGTATTTGTGTTATCTGAACCCCAGAAAATTAGCTACAACTAGAATGTACAAGGAAGCTTTAAAATGACTCAACATCAAAGAAACTGCATTTTCTGTCCATTACTAGCACAATCCTCAAGCGGTCGTCATCAGCCCATCAGAAAGATGAAATAAAGGAAAAGTGGCAATATTAAAATATGCCATAGTACTCCCGTTCATGATTACTTTTATTCCTAACAGAGATTTCCTTTTATTTTTACACCTTTCAAAATCTTAGGTAGTTGAAGAGTTCTTTTTAACGTAAACTTATTTTAGCAAAAATTAATGAGACTGACATAACATCCCAAAGGAAGTTGCTCCTCATTAATCTTACTTTCGTATCGTGTACATATATACATTTATAAGCATCAACTGATCAGGGCCTTTATTTGCAAATATTTGCCTATTTACAGTGTAAAATCATTTAACAACTACTCCAAATGGAGTATGTTTATTTTATATACAAATCATTTTATCAAATCATCATGGATATTCTCCCAATTTAAGTTGTATTTCATTCTTTGCTTGTTCAGTACTTTAAAAAAATTTTTTTTATTGGTGAGGAAGACTGGCCCTGAGCTAACATCAATGCCCATCCTCCTCTCTTTTGTATGTGGGATGCTACCACAGCGTGGCGTGATGAGCAGTGTGTAGGTCCACGCCCAGGATCCGAATCTGTGAACCCCGGACGACCGAAGCAGAGTGCGTGAACTTAACCACTATACCACTGGGCTGGCCCCTGTTCAGTACTTTCTAACAAATACATATTCATTTATTTTGGATCTCCTGTACTTTTAAAAATGAGTCTCTACTTCCATCCAATTTCTTAAGAAAAAGTCATGTGAAGGCCTTGTCTTTAATTTTATTCTAGGTGTGGCAGAGTCAAGCAGTTCTAATGTAATGCTTCGCCATCCACCAACAGGTATGGCTTCTCACAGTTTAGTTCCAATAATCAACTTTCTGATTAACTCTTAAGCTCCAATTCCCATCTTCCAACAAGCAGATGCTATCCTACACTTTAATGTGTAAGTTCCTGTCTGAGAAAAATAACATTAAAATATTCTGTCTATTTGATCTCATAATAATAGAACTTTTAAAGAAATGCACGTGTACCATTTTATAGAATTGCTAGAAATGGGACAAATATTATTTTTCAAGCTATGTGCCCTATTTTTGATTCCTGGAAATATCACTGCTGTAACCAAGTTAATATTCATAGGGAAATATTTGTTAGAATAGTCAGGCTAACAGTATAAAGCTGGTATATGAGATGATGACTTGGATAACTTGGCTAATCATCCAGTGAAGAGTTAGGGTAGATGGACAAAGAAATGTAAACATAGAGAAAAGGGAATAGAGGAACAAATTGAGTGTGCATTTTCTAAGAAATCTGAGACATTTAGTTTTTATTAGACATAATTTCAAGTTCTAGAAACTGCATTCATATATAAGAAAACTACCTGCTTTGGTGATTTTGTTAGCCAAGTAACCCAAAAGTAATATTCATATTTCATTTGGGTTTATTTTTCCAAGCATATTCAAGGTGCCCACTATTTTTCAGAATTAACTCTATGTTTTTACATTTCAAATTAAAATGCACACCATTGAGCACCAATGGCTGCTGACATCACAGAAAGGAAAATAACCACAGGTTAAGTGCCTCCTGATGGAAGAACACAAGGCCAAGTCTGAAGCTCCTGGCCAAGAAATAGAACTCGAGTCTGAGCAATTCTCTAGACCCAAATACCAACTTAGAAAAAACATGGAAGGCAGAGAAATGTGTTAAACTATGCCATGGTACCACAATCACCTAGATCCAAACTAGGAAATTCTATAAGACAAAAATCCAGGGTTTTTCAGCAAACAGAGTGTAAGGAAAAAAAGAGATAGAAGGAAAATTTATAGATTAAAAAAAAAATCTCAAACAAATTCAGTCAAAGCCCATGTGTGAGCTTTATTTGGATCCTGATTTAAGTAAATGTAAAAAAAATGACTCTTAGGAGACTACAGGGTAGTTATACACTTACTATTTATTTGGTGACATTAAGGATGTTTATTTTTTAAACTGGGATCATGGTATTATACTATTTTAAAGAAGAGAGCTTATTTTTAGAGAAGCATACTGAAATATCTACAGATGAAATGACATGCTGTGTAGGAGTTACTTCAAAATTACATGGGAATAGGACAAATTAAAGGAGCTATGTATGAAACAAGAATAGCTATGTGTGCTAATTGTTAATGCTTGGTCCTGGGTACCTAAAAATTAATTACACTGCTCTGCTTTTGTATATGTTCAAAATTCTTCATAGATTTCTTTTTTAAGTTATGGCAAAATAAAGGTATTTCCAGACAACTGAACAAACAAAAATAAAGTAAAATAAAACAAACCTTTCGAATTCCTACTATTTTCCAGAATTTTGGCTTTTTATCCTTTACAATTCTTTGAGGGAAGGACTTTGTATTTGCCTTTATTTTTTAAATGTATTTAGAAAAAAGCATCTGTAGCTAATATAATTTTCTATTTATCATTAGACCATTTCCACAAGTACTGATAATACAACTAAATTTTAAGGCACGGGGGTCTTTTTGCGAGGTTGAAGACTTCTGTTAAGACACCAGAAATTAAGATTTCTTAAGGTTTTTAGGGGACAAAACCTTCGATAATACAGCTGTTACTATAACATAAAGTGAATATATTAAATATTAAAAGAATTAAATTTAAGATGATGAATAAATTGTTCAAAGAATGAGTTTTGCTTAAAAAAATTCAAAAAATTATCTTGCTCAGCAAATTGTAATAACAAACACTAAACACATGCAGACTAATACTGAACTTCTAATAATTTATTCTTGTGCATAGAGACGCTAATGGAAATACGGGCTTAATTTTTCTCATCCAGGCATTAGGATTCTGAGTCTCATTGTCATCCATTTCTATCCAATATTTCTAACATCATTCATTGGTTTATGAGTCTTGGCAATATTAAAACAGTCATTAATACATACAATTCTCTAACCTAGACAGAGTCAGATTAATGAGAATCACTACATTTTTTTCTTTAATATTTTATCAGAATTTCCTACATAATGTGGAAGCAGAAAAGTCCTTAAATCGACAAAGAAGTAGTTAAGATCACAATTAGGGTTTTATAAGATTAGCTTGTAGTAATAGTACCTTTCTTGCAAACTATAATAGATAACTTATTCAACACAACATAAAAAAAAAGATTCACAGTAAATTTTAATTACTTATCCTGAAAGGTCCCACACTCTGCATCATATTGACAATTTAAATCTCCCCGGTGTAAATGTTCAGGACCTTTGCCCTGTTTGAAAACAACCAACTGAGTAAATGCAAGTGATTTTAAATTGAGGGTGACTGTGCAATTACTTTAGGGAATAAAAAATCAGCTTATCCATTAGTGTTATAGGTTGCTGTAAGGAAGAACATGCCGTCTGTTCATTCAATTAACTCTCAACTTCAAGGCAACCGATCATTTCATTTGTAACATTGTTTATTAAGCAGCTCTGAATTTTAAAAAAGCTATGCTTTTAGACAATATAACCTTGGTAATATGTTTCTCTGGTGTTGCTTGGAACTATTTGGTACAGAAGTTAATTGTCAGAAGAGGCAAATGATTTGTTTAATAGATTTTGATCAAATTCTATGAGAAAGTTTACGATAAAAAGAACACTATAAAATTATTTTTTCTAATCAAAATAACTATAAACATACATAAACATTATTTCCAAATACAATGATAATCTTATGATATCTGTACTGAAATTATTCAATAAAATCATGGAGATGGAAACAAAAATGAAAATGCAGCTCTCAAATAGTATCATCTGCTTTAAACTGAACAAATATTTTCACTTTGAATTGTGTAGCAGAAATCATCTTTCCAAACAATTATATGACAGAGCTTTGCGATGATCAATTATTGTTAAAAATTCACACCTCCACCAGAAAGCGTTACACATTTTTAGATGAATACAATTTCAATGCCGGAAAGTGACACTAAACATCTCAAGGTTTTTTAAAATGTATATTTAATCATAGGCATTTTCTCTATTGAACATTTCTTGAGTAAAGTATCATGACTACATTTTCAGAAACACTTTCACATGCAAACCTCTCACATAATAATGCATATATATAGTTATACATGATATTACATATAGAAGGAGAAATCCGAGTTTTACCTGGTTATTCACCTGTGTTGTCTGAAGCACAGTAGAACAAATCGATCCACCCGCAATGTCTTGTCTGATAATCATGAGTGAGGGCAGCCTCAGATTTAAGGGGAGAGGGCAGCCGCAGTCTCAAGGGGTGGGACTTATCTTTAGTGATGAATTCCCGAGGGACTGTTTCCAATCAGGGAATGCTATCGCAGACAATGAAACCATTCTCCATTTGTTGCCCCTAGTTTTGCATGTACGATCTGCTGTGGGTGTATTCACGCATCAGTGGAGGAACTGACATATATGTCACCGAAGTTTAGGGTATTGAAGAATATTTTGAAAAAAGGACTACATGAAAATAAGATTGATCTTTCATTGCTTTGAAGTTTTTCATTGTGTATTCATTTCTTCTCATTTTTTCTCTATTGGGATGAGAATCATAAAAGGGCTTAACTCCAAGCAGTATAATCCCTCACCTGATAATACAGAAGGCCTCTGAAACATCACTTGTGGATGGATACATGTGATCTCTGCCCTGAAAATTTTCATGATGGGAGTGGAGGCTCACTATTTTTGGAGCCACCTTAGTCAACTGAGGACAGTGTTATCTGCTAGACATCTTTTTGTATTATGGTTATTTATGCATAGTATTTTCACCAAAATTGCATACAAACGTACACTTTTCATTTCTGTATTACAGGTCAGATAGTTTTGTTTATCTGCCCGGGAGTCGCATTTTCCAGGAGTATTTTTCCTTTTTGCACAGTTCTCCTAACTTGTTTGGACACATTCTTCACCCAATTCTGTCAATATCTTTGAAATATATTTCTAGAATCCAACACTTCTCACCACTTTGACTACTATGGCCCTAGCATGGCTGACCACCAGCTAACCTTTCTATCAGCTTCCCCTCTTCTGCACTGCTGCCCTACAGTCTGTTCTCCACGCAGCACGCTGACTGATTCTTTCAAAACACGAGCAGATCATGTCACTCTCCTGGTCCTCCAATAACGTCCTACTTAAATAAGTGATCTTGAAAATTCTCTAATAAATTCCAACCTAATTCAGAATGAAACAAAAATTCCTTCCAATGGCCCCTCACCCTGGCTCTCTGACCTTACGTAACTCTTACCTCTTCTCCTCCACGTAGCGCCCCTGCTCCCTGGACTGCAGGCACACGACCTTCCTGCCATTCCTCAAAGATGTCAAGAGCACTCCTGCCTCAGGGACTGGACCTGCTGATTCCTCTCCTGGAATACTCTTCCCCAGATGGATTTCTCTGCATTTAGGTCTCAGTTCAAATGTCAGCTTAACTGGGATCTTCCTTGACTACTAGAAACAGCAAATACACCCTTCATCATGCCCTCCTTGCCCTACTTTATTTTTTCTTTATAGCATTTAGTTATTTATGTGTTTTTTTGTTTACTAGTTATCAACACACAATAGAATATAAACTGTGTGAGGAAGGGGACTTTGTTTTATTTACTGATGTATATTAGCATCCTGAACAGGGCTTCGCAATAAGTAGACATTCAATAAATATTTTTTAAATGAATGAATGATTAAGCTTTGCTGTTTCTTCCCCATTTTATAGACTATTCTAACCAATAGAATCTAGTGGAATAAATGAAATATCAGTCTATTCTAATAATGACTTATGTGGGTGTGTAAATCAGTATAACCATCAAAGATATCTTCAAATCCTAAAACCTGAAGACCCCTTAACATTCACCATGATTCTTCTTCTGTTACCAGGCTTGGCTGCATTTTGTTCCAGATTTGAACCTATGGACAACTTTTTCTTGATCTCCTTTTTATCCATTCTATTGACTTAATTACCTTTATTATAATAAAATATTCTCTGCATAAAAACTGGTTTCTTTCCACAAATAATCTTTCAGAAGATTGTGAAAAGCTCTTAATGGGCCTTTTTTTTTTCTTCCTTAAAATATGTGAAGCTTTTTCTGAGGCACTAATTTACTATATACCAGTTCCCCCTTGTCTGTGGGGGATATGCTCCATGGCTCCCCAGTGGACACCTAAACCTGGGAGACTACTGAACCCTATATGTACTGTTTTTTTTCTACACATATCTACCTGTGATAAAATTTAATTTATACATTAGGCACAGTAAGAGATTAACAACAATAGCTAATAATAAAATAGAACAATTATAACTATATACTGTAATAAAACTTACCATAGATCTTAGCAACCTCAGCATAGGACATTTTTCCTTCCTTATTAAGTCAAGAACTTTCACCTTTTCACTTAAAGGGAGCGCTTTAAAGCTTCTCTGTGGCATACCCGAATTGTCAGCATCACTTCTCTTCTGCGCATTGGGGCCATTGTTAGGTAAAATAAGGGTTAATTGAACCCAAGCACTGTGGCAGTGGATCTGATAACCCAGTAAGTGACTAGCAGAGGGTTGCGTATACAGCGTGAATCCGTCAAAGGGGTGATTCATGTCATTGGGTGGGACAGAGCGGGATAACGCAAGATTTCATCACACTACTCACAATTTAAAACTGATGAATTGTTTATTTCTGTAGTTTTCCATTAGTGTTTTCGGACCACAGGTAACTGAAACGGCAGAAAGCAAAACTGCGGATAAGGGAGGCCTGTAGTTCTTAACTTATATCTCTTTCACAATCAAAAATTATCTCCTTTATTTCAGCAAAATCTCTACCTCTATATTAAAAGCTAAAGACTAAAGTACAAGGTGTCAATTTTGTGAAGCAGCACGCAAGCAAAATATCTTTGTCTCCGTTTAAAGCGAGACTTAACTTTCTAATTCTACCTTTAGTTAACCCTAAGGGTTATTGCTAGACAATATGAGGGAAAATGGTGCAATCAACACCTAATTCTCGATTTGAAAAGCCTTCTATCAATTTGTAAAAGTTTCGGAAGTTCTGATAGGTCAGAGATCAAGATATAGGAGGTGATGTGCGAGCTATTTTGCTAGAACTCAGGGGATGTAGAATTCATAGGACTGGGATAGTTTCAGGACAGTCGGAATGTTGAGACGTTAAGTTGGTTTTTAAAAATAAACATATATGTATATATACCAGTGTATCTGAGGTAGCTGTAAACTTGGTAAACACAATACCAGAGTCCTGATTGTTTTAAAACAAACTTTCTAAATATTTTTCATTTCATATCACTATTAGGATTTTAGTGTGAACCATCTGTTTGTCTATATCTCTATGTCTCTATGTCTCATTGTGTATATGCATCTATCTATCTGTCTATCTATATCTATCTATCTCACCATACTTAAATAAAGGGGAGATATTCACAATATTTACCAGCAGATCTAGGTGAGGCAATAACTAATTGGAATGGATGTTGGCCATAATCCAGGGTCCTGGAGGCTCCTTACCTTGCCAAGCATCACTCTGATTTGTTGGAGTACACACAGAGGCACAATGTAGGGGCTGAGCTGCACCTGGGCCCTCGGGGCACTTGATGCTAATGACCGACTGGTAGTGACGTGTTTTGGTAGTTAACAAGCAGTATGGCTGCTTAAATTTTGTAAGTCCTGAATTTAAAATTATGCACACACAAAGAAACAAATTTAAAGGGTAAAATAAAGGTGAAACAAAAATTGTGGTATCTGAGTACAATTCTTAATATTTCAAGCCGTAATAAACTCTCAAAGCAAGATTGCTTGCTAACATTAATGGATAGAAATTCATATTACAAATAAGCTTCAAAAATTTCTGGCTGACCTTGTCAGATTTTTGCTTTGAAATTTTGCTGGTGAAGAGCACGTAATAGAAGGGAAACGCTCAACTGTGGCAACTTCCTATTGCTGTTTTTGTTTGTATTCTTCTTCCTCTTCCTCTTCTTACATTCAATGTATTGAGTGTAAGTGACCACTAAGATCAGTATGGAGAACTGAGAAGAATAGAAAGATCTAGCTATCATCTGGAAAAAAATAAATGGCTGTTTTCCTGCTCTAATTGAACTTTGTTCGTACTACTCTTGAAGCCTTTATTACATTGCATGTGATTAATTCCTGTGATGCTTTCCTGATTTGGCTACTAGACTATTCTTTGGGGATGAAGACAAGAGATCTTCATTTTTAACAAGGTCCCCAGTATGACTCTTTTCCATACTAAGTTTGAGAGCCCCTAAACGAGATACAGAGCTCTTCAGGAAAAAGAGTCATTTTATCCATCGCTATATCTTCCAATCTTCATGAATCTTGGGTTACATACATCCCTTAATGACCATTTCTTTCTTTTTTTTTTATTTTGGTGAGGAAGATTGGCCCTGAGCTAACACCTGTTGCCAATCTTCCTCTTTTTGCTCGAGGAAGAGTGGCCCTGAGTTATCATCTGTGCCCAGCTTCCTCTATTTTTTGGATGTGGGGCATGCCACGGCTTGGCTTGATGGGTGGTGTAGGTCCATGCCCAGGATCCGCTCCCACAAACCCCGGCCACTGAAGTGGAGCATGCCGAACTTAACCACTACGCCACTGGGCTGGCTCCTGACCATTTCTTGAGCAGAGTTTTATAATTCCTAATCTGTGCCTCCAGGTGTAGTGGGAGCTACTGGTGATGATGTGCACAGATATAAATATACACTTGCCTTCTATGGATTTGCAGTCTTATTGAGAAACCTGGAACAAACTGTCAAATGATAACACACAAATCAATTTCAGTAGCAAACGAGCGGCATAAGTGACACAAACTCCATAATGGCTTCTGCTGTTTCACCGTTAGGAAAAAAGAAAACCCTAACATACATTTTGAAAGTATTTGGCAGTCTACGGTGGTCCTTCTCTAAATTATTTTATTAAATATCAGTGCAGAGTTGTTTACAATGTAGACTTGAAACGCCTTTATGTTACTATTCAGGCATGGTAGTTCTTGCAACAGTTGTGATCTAACTGCTACAGATAATAAGTTGTGGTAAAATATATGCACGGCTATTAGATCCAGACCAGGGAATGGAAACTGACTTATATTTGCATTATTTGAATCATGCATGATGAAAAGGCATTTTTGCTTATGAAATGGACTGATTTGATAATTTAAAAGTAGAAATTGCCAAATGTACTATTAGAACACATCATAATGATACTTTTTTTTTTTTGTGGGGAAGACCAGCCCTGAGCTAACATCTGTTGCCAATCCTCCCCTTTTTGCTGAGGAAAACTGGCCCTGGGCTAACATCGTGCCCATCTTCCTCTACTTTATACGGGACGCCGCCACGGCAGGGTTGACAGGCAGTGCGTCGGCAGGCGCCCGGGATCCGAACCCGCGAACCCCGGGCTGCCAAGTGTGGACTAAGCCGCTGCGCCACCGGGCGGCCCCATAATGATACTTTTGAAAAAATAAAAAGATTTTTGTGAATTTATGCATCTTTATGAACTGTCAAGCAAATGCTAAACATTTCTCCATCAAAAGTTTACTGCTGACTTCAATGGAAGTTGTTTAATTTCCAGAGATACACAGGTCAATTAAGAAAAAAATGGAACCATGAGTTTAACCATAGGAAATTTGAGAAAAATCCTGGTACTATTTATAGGCTAAAGAGGTCAAGATCCTGCGCTCAGTCTACCAAAAGCAGGATGAGATTTTGCCTGCAGGTGTAACTGCTGAAGAAGGTGCATGATTCAGAAAAATCTTTATTCTCCGGATTCGAAGAAGGCTTATACTTAAACTCTCATTTGATACTGAAGACGCCATTCAATTATTAAAACAGATTAAATGTAGTTGTTAAGACAAATCAAATCTATTTTGATTGGTTAAAATTGGAAATTTAATATGTTTCTTTTTTCTTTTAAAGAGCCATTATTAAAAATGTGCTGTACAATAAGTTGTCTTCAAATGGAGACAACACACTTGTAAATGAAAGAACATTTCACTTGCGTCATGATTAAGTTCTCAGTATTGAATATTTGGAGTTTTGGGGGGTCAAATCTGAATACCCACTGAGCAATGTTATAATACTTCTTTAACTAGAACTCACCCAGTTTTCTTGTCAATTTTGCTACCCAGTCCATGCTGCTATTACTGCTAGCCCTTTCTCCTCCACCTAGAGCTGTGAATGGAGAAGGAGAACAGAGAAATGTCCCTTCAGCTTAGAACAGCTCCTACATAGACAATAGATCTAGAGGGAACTTGGAACATTAAACACACACACACACAGACACACACACACACACACACACACACACACACAGACAGTGTTTTATAAATGGATGTATGAGTTGTTTTTTAAACATCAGATTTATGAGGACATTTGTTTTCTGACAAGATCAAGATTAAATATGTAATAATGTAAAAATGTAAATGTGTGACAGTCTCCAAAGAGACTTCTTATCCTAGGATATAATGTGTTAGTATGTGGGACAGATATTTGATTCTTAGTAAAGGTTTCTTAAGCTCAATTAGTCTTTTTTTTATTGTAAATACAGAAATCAAGGTGATGGCTTTCTAATGACTTTTATAATCACTAAAGAGGAATATGTCCTTTATATTTGTTTTGAAATGTACTTCTCAATAACCCTTGAAGTAGTGTTCATAAAATTACTATATTCCAGGCTTTGGAAATCATTTTCTCAGATCAAATACAAGCTTTAGATACCATTTAACTGTTCTTAAGCAGTAGAGGAATAAATTTGCTCATTTCTGAGTTCTGTGTTGTGTTTATATTAAATTACTGTCTAACTGGTTTCTATCCACTTTCCAGATTACCTTAATAGAAAATAACATTACTGCCCCAGGTCATTTCTCCTGATGTAAATGGATTAGATACATATATTTTCTTTTTGCTCCTTTAGGGAGGTTAATCTGGCAGCAGCATTTTCTGAATTGAACACTGGTTAGGGAACATTGTATCCATTAGTGATCAAGGTATGGTTAGATGTTAATTACATTATCTTACTCCATTTTGTTGGTAGATTGTATTTTCTGTTAGAGAAAATTAAATTCATAAAATAATCCTTTTTCTTTGAAAATGGAAAACCTTTTTGCACGCATAGCAGCTTTCATTCTAACTTCTGAAGCAGTATGCAGTGTGATAGAAAAGATGAAATACTTCATATTCAAGACAGTGCCCCAGAGGAGACTGTCATCATTTATACACCTGGGAGAAGCCTCATTTTATATTTAGCAAAAGAACATTTTTTTGGAGACCTGAAATCAAACCCTTTTCTCTGAGTACTAAGAAATTAGAAACGACAATTTGCATTTCACAGCATCTTTAGTCCAAAGTTCTCCAAGAATTATAAGCATGTTATTGTGTCTAACTTTTCTTCATGAAAAGGAACATCTGACCACTTTCCACATGATGCTGGGTTGGTTAGATGCCCTCTGTGTCAAAGGTTGGAATAAAGCTTATATCCTACTGAACTTTTCTGTTCCTTCTGGACTAAGCCACAGGATTAGTGATATTTTTTAAAAAATTGGATTTGAGGAGTTATCTGCATGTTAAAAGTATATTTCCTTTCCCAATGTCTCTACCCTATGTCTTAAAAATCTTCTTTCTTCTTTACTCCTCATTATCCAGTTATCCTCCCTCTTCCTAATTCTTGTCTGGCCTCCCTAAGAAGAGGGGACCAGGTTGAGTATGGAAGGGAGGGGACAAATGACACATGCATTCGCATAAATGTCAGCAAACAGAAAGGACCCATAATGTGTGAAAACAGCTTAAAATCTATTTATTGAGGCCCTAGAGGGACATATTTAGAAAGCCCCAAGCTAGAAGAGTGAATGCAAATTTTTACTTTTAATCCTAATAGTCTAACATGGGCACAGGGAAATCTTGTTTAATTTTACAGGTTTTTTTTTTAAATATTGAAAGAATAATGAAAATTAAACCTATAAAATGTATACTTTGAAGTTCTTTAACTCCAAAAATGCTAGTGTATTATTTTCTAATTTTATTTTCTGAACAGCTCCATATGTGTATTTTATCTATACATTTACGATAATTAGATGTAATCATTACTCATCTGAAAACTGGAGCTGAGAAAGATTAAACAATTTTATCAAGCAGATTTAAGCTGTTTTTCCTCCTTCTGTGTTGTCATCCTTAAAAGGCTGTCCATCCGCACACCCACAGTATGACTGTAGCATCTCAAGAAATCACGTCTTCATTAAGAAAGTAAAGGCTTTCTAGAAGCGCCATCCAGAAGACTTGACTGAGTCCAACCACTTCTTAAGAGGAAAGAAGTTACTAGAACTGCCTTCACTACTCATGATTCATCCCCGGCAACTCAGGCAGGGACCACTTCTATCTCTAAAATCAAGGACTCTCCACCATTGGGTACCGTGAGCAGGGAGAGAGAAGGGAATTGATGTTGGATTGTCAATAGCCAGTGTTGGGGGCTGCCATGCCAGATGGGACTCCCTGCTGAGAATTCTGTCTGCTAGGAGGCAAATTCATATTTTTTTCTTGCATTAGTTTAACATATAATCATCCAGAAAACTGTAGCCACCAGCTTCTGGAACAACAATAACAATAATGGTGTTTCCCTTGTCACTGATTTGGGGTAGGATCAGTACATTCATGAAAAGTACTTAAATTCTGTATAAATAAAATATAAAATATACAGTTCATAATAGAAAATTTTCAAATAGTTGGGAAACCAGGCAATGCGTTTTTGTGGAAAATGCACCAACTTTGGAAGCAGTATTCAAATTTTAGTTCTGCCATTAACTAACCACGTTACCTTGGGCAATTTATTTATCCTTTTAGAGACTCAATTTATGCATATAAAATAGGAATTCAACTTGCAGGATGCCATGAACATTAAATGAGATTATGCACATAAAGCAGTTATCACAATTACTGGCACATATTAACTGCCTAATAAATGCTAGTAACTATTATAATTTGTGCCCAAATATCTCCATTTTATTCATAACAAAGAGCTATGTTTCTAAGAGTGCAAACGTTCCATCTGGAAAATGTTTGGGTTTCCACGGTAATACTCTTATTAATACAGACAAATCATCAGTTAGATGGGGTTAACAATCTGTTGTATTAATGGGCTAACTGAACTCTATACTTGTTTGTTATTAAAAGCAGGATTGCTAAGCAACTGGCACATGTTCCATCTTTGTAGGTTCACCTACAAGGTATTATGTAATTAAGTGCTATGTGCATTGTATCCTGATGTTGTAAAATAGAGCTCACATTTGGTATGAAAATACAGCTTCTAATCATGACATTGGTAGAGAGGTAAACATTTCATTTAGAATAAAATGTGCTGTAAGTTGCACCCCTACTTAGTCCAGGACTGGGGAAAAGCTCACTTGTTCAGTAGCTTAATGGACTGAACGATTGTTATTTAAAAAAATTCTTTTTTTTGCATTCACATAAATTATACTTATGGAATAATTAGAATATAATTAGATAACTGTGTACATTTTCATGCGTTTACTTAAAGGTGAAGTTAATTATATCTAGTTGTTAAGAAGTAAAATTATAGTTATTGGGCTAGATATTTTAAAGCTAACTTCTTACACAGCTTTCTCTTCCTTTTATAAGCATTCATGAAAAAAGAAACTAGCATATTTTTCATCTAATGCCTTAAGATAATAAATGATTGAAGACTTAGAAGCATTTTAAGTACCACTTAAAGTAATGAAATTGGCTCTACTTACCGCCACATAGAACAATAATTTAATTTACTCTGTTGATAATTCAGAGCAAATTTAATGCAAACAATAAATTTACTTTCTTCAATATGCAAATATGCTACAAAATACTTCTAATTCCAAACACAGCTTCCTCCAAAAAAGTACATGTTCATAGTTAAATGTTTAGCATGAAGAGATTTTACTGAAAGAATAAAAATTAAAAAGATAAAATAATATAAAATATTTCACTGAAAACACATTTCCTCCATTATACCTACTGTGTGGGGATATTTACCACGAACATGACCAGCAATGACAATGAATTTTGGAGGTTTAAGGTACAAGGTGCCTTTTGAAAGAGGGTGTCACTCTGTAAGGTAGGTTAGGCAACTGATATAATAAACAACTCCCAAATCTCCGTGAATTAATATAAAAAATATTTGGGTTTTTTTCCTACCACAGTCTAGAGTTAGATGGTTCTCCTTCAAGCAATGTCTCAGAATCCTCTCTTGTGAGCCTGTCATCTTATAGTTTCAAGATAATACTGGCACCATCAAGCTTCTAGAGGGTGGAAAGAGTGAGAAATCTCACACACTTGATACCTAACTACTTCAGCCCAGAGTGGAAATATATCACTTTCACTCACGTTCCACTGGTAAGAGATGGATGCGTGATCTGACCTACATGCAAAGGAGAGGGGACTTGGAAATGTAGTTCCCCCTTGCTCAGCCACTTCCAAGAACTTATTCTATACTATGGAATGGGAACGTGAAACTTTGGTGGTCAGCTGTCTCTGCCACCATCATCAACCCTCCAAACATAGATTTCAAACTGGTAGAAATATAGTATGGAGGCTGACTTATGGTAGGTGGCTGCAAAGTGGAGAAAATACCACCTTTGGGTGCCCCAGAATCTAATGACAGTTTCTAAAGATGACTTTTTGAGAAATACATACAATTATTCCCTATATATATATTTTTTTTTTTTTTGAGAAAGATTGGCCCTGAGCTAACATCTGTTGCCAATATTCCTCTTGTTCTTTTACTTTTGTTCTCCCCAAAGCCCCAGTACATAGTTGTATATCCTAGTTGTAGGTCCCTCTACTTTCTCTATATGGGACACCACTTCAGTGTGGCTTGATGAGCAGTGAGTAGGTCCCGGCCCAGGATCCAAACTGGTGAACCCCGGGCAACTGAAGTGGAATGTGGGAACTTAACTGCTACACCACCAGGCTGGCCCCAATTATTCCATTTTTTTTCAACTTAACATAGTTGAGAGATGGGCAACTTTTTAAAATAATACAGGGCATTCCTTTGTTTACCATAGAGAATCAGAGTCTTCAAGAAGGTATTGTGACCGACTGATTGGCAGAAGTTGAGTACAACATGTTTTAGAGAACTACTCCGTCACATGAAATTTGATTCTTGATATCAGTATGGACAGTCAGAAAGAAGGAAGAAGTAAGTTTCTCCCTTCTTTCTTTTAATAATCATTAAAGCTTTCCATTATTCCTAGGTGGAAGCTATCTTCCTTATTATTCAACTGATCAGTTTGAAGAGGACATTAATAGGAAAGGAAATACATGGTGGAGATTTTCATTTCTGCTACCACCATAAATTAGTAAGGAGGAAAAGCCCTCCCAATGAGAAAAAAAAACCACATAAATATAGTGGATAAAATAAAATTTAAAAAGTCAAATGCATAGCTGAGCTCACATACACAAATAAAAAAGTAAGATCTGTGTAAGTGAAGCGGGTAAAGCTTCTAAGGCTAAAGGAGCAGTGGGCTAGAAAAAAGAGTTGGAACATATGACTTCTAATGGAATAAAGAAAAATGAAATTAAAAAACTATCAATAAAAAATATGTTATGAAAGATAAGGAGAGTAGAGAAAAAATTAAGCTAGATATAATGACAGTAGAAGTAAATCCGAAAACATAGTAATCTCCATAAATATCAATAGACTAAATTTGTCAGTTATGAGAGATAGATTGTTAGAGTGAATACAGAAGGTCCATTTACAAGCTCAAAGCACATCTAAAACTAAAAGATAAAGAAAGATTGACAGTAAAAAGATAATGATAAACTGGGCAAATACAACGAATAAAAACTGGAGAGACTGTAGTAGTGTAATGAAACAGACTTTAGTACAAAAAAGAAAAATGAGTATTAAAAGGATTATTGCATAATGGTAACAGGTTTGACCTCACCAAGAAACGTAACAATTCTCAGCTAGAGTGTAGCTATCATATAACATGTTTACAAACAAAAGTTGTTAGCACTATAAGACAAAATCGAAAAATTCTTCTTTTGGTGAGAAATTTTAATATAAATTTCTCAATATTTGATAGACTGCAGATAAAAGTTTATAAAGAAAATTGGAACAACATCATTAACAGGCTTATCTAATGGACATATCTAGAAAAAAGAAGGGCATATTCTCTTAAACTACTCACCAATAAAATATTATTATGTAAATATATTTATTTACATAATATATTTATAATTATGTAATAAATTAGTGCTTATTAAATCTAGTAATACTTAGAAAATACATTTTCATAAATGCAAATATTAGAAATGAACAATATCTGAAAATTAGTAACATAAAAATTAAGCCAAGAAATTATAGAAGATACAAAATAGACCTGAAGATGATAGAAAAAAGATGAAAAAATGTATAAAATTAAGGAAATAGAAAAAGTGACAATAGAGAAAATCAACAAAGCCAAAGTTGATTCTTTGAAGAGACTAATAAAGTAGTTAAATCTGGAAGATTTTTTTCAAAGAAAAAGAGAAAGAGATTACACAAATAAATAGTATTCGAAATTTAAAAATGGAATATAATTAGTGACATATCTGTCAAATTTTCTAGATATACAATTAATCTACAAAAATAATCTAATTTACTGCATCCCAGAAAAAACATTTTGGAAACATAAGCTTCAAAATATACAATTCACAATAGCAACAAAAAATATAAAGTGCCTTGGAGTAAATCAATCATATGATCAGAGAACCTATCTAGGGAAAAGTATAATATTTTACTAAAAGATATTGAAGAAAATAAATATATATAAAGAACTTAAAATTAGTGGAGATGTATTCTATGTTCATGTATTCCATGTTCTATGTTCTATAATCCGTAAAATAACAATGTTAATTCTTTACCAATTCTCTCCAAGAAGGTAATATAATTCTAATAGAAACTTTATGGGGGTTGATTGGCATTTGAAAGCATGATTCTAAAAATGCATAAAAAAGATCAAAGAGCCCAAAAGATGCAGGATAATTTTAAAGAAGAAAAACCCAATGGGAACATTTTTTCTATGATATCAAGACTTATAACATTTTATTAAATAAGACAGTAAGACACAAAAGCAGACAAATAGCCAGTAGTACAGAAATAAAGACCCAAGAACTGACTCAGACATATGTAGGAACTTTATAGATGACAAGTTTGGCACTGTAAATAATGCTAAAAGAGAGAGAGAGAGGAAAAGAAAAGAAAACTTTTAAATCATTTAAAATAAAAGAAAAGAAAATATTTGTAAAATTTTGGGGTGAGGAGAAGGATTTCTTCAACAAGAAAAACAAAGCAAAGATGTTAAAGGAAATGATTAATAAATTTGACTGTTAAAACTAAAAATGTCTGGGTAGCAAAAGACAGTAAAAAATGAAAAAACTAGGGGCAGTCTGGGGGAAGATATTTGAAATGAAAAAAAATGAACAAGGATTAGTGTTCAAAATAGATTTTTGAAACTACAAATCAAGAAGAAAAAGAAAACAACCAAGTAAAAAAATAAAGATATGAAAAGGCAATTTATAGAAGAGGAAACACAAATGGCCAAAAAACACATGAAAAAATGTTCACCCTCACTAGAAATCAGTGAAATGCAAATTAAAGTCACAAAGAAATACCATTTCTCAGCCCGCAGACTGGGAAAAATCTAAATAGTCCAACAATAACAAATGCTAGTGAGGCTATGGAGAAACAGAATTTCTTTCACTGATGAGGAAATATAAATAGTTTTCACCATGCTGGAGAGCAGTTTGTTATTATCTGGTAGATTTGAGATGTGAATAACTTATGTCCTAGCAATTCCATTCCTAAAAATTTATCTTACAGATTAAGGTGACTCATACAACAATGATCATAGCAGCATTATGAGTTTTAGCAAATAACCAAAAAATGAAATGTTAGCAATAGGAGAATGAATGGATAAATGGTGGTATGTCCAACAAAAGTAGTACAAACATCAGTGAAAAATGAATTAACAAGAGTTAATATATCCTCTTGGATGGGTCTCACAAATATCATGTTGAGAGGGAAACAGCAAGTTGTGAAGGATATTTCCCAGTATGCTATGATTCACAGAAAGTTTAATCGCCTTAAAGAGTATACTATGTATGGTTTAGGATACATAGATATCAGGTAAAGGACAAAGAAATGCTTAGGAAGGACAGAAACTGAATCCATCATAGAAATAACTCTATGATGAAGGTTGAGGAATGTATTTGGGGATGGAGTTTCAACTGTATTTGTAACGTTGGTGTTGAGTTCATGGCTGTTTATGGTATTATTTATGCCTTTTTTCTATGTCAGAATGATTTCATAACTTTTTTCTCAAAAGGATACAGATTGTGAAATGAATGATAAAAAGTCTAGTCTGATGCTTATATGTATATTTTATTTATTTAGCAAAGACTGAGGCCCAGAGGGAGGAAATCACTTAATCAATGCTATCTAACTAGTTAATGACAGAATTAAGACGAAAAACCATGTATCTCACTCAAACTGCGGTGCCTTAATAATTCCTAGTGCTAAGCAACATTAGAGAACAAAATGTTTAGCTCCTTTTTGCAATTAGGAGAACTGATTCTGAGAGAAGTTTAATCAACTGTCTTGGGGTTGCAGAATCAGAAAATAGGACTGTGTTTTTTCTACCCGAACATAGTCAATAAACACGTTTATCAACCAAAGTGGCTCAAATGGCTATGATTTTTAAATCAGGTAAAAGGTAAGCGTGATATATCTGAACTTCCAGACAGAGCTTGCCTGATTTGAAATGTCCACTAGCTGATCCTGACATATTATTTCCCTCTGCCAGGGGAAAGCAGCGCTTAGCGGGAAATATTTCTACCCATGGAAGTGAGCAATGATTCCACCTTCAGTTCAGAGGAGAAGGAAAATATTTTTGTTGTTTATGTGTTATACGCTGTGTATGTATAAAGTAGATTTTTTTATATTTGTGTAAGGTGTGTGTTTGTCTGTGTGTTTGTGCTGTGTGCATATAGATTTTCTAAGTTGATGGCAGAGAAGGGCATTAGCTATAAATATTCAATTTAAGGGAGCTTAAAGAGTGGTAGGAGGGAGGGCGGCAAATTTATAGTATTAAGTAAAATCTACCTGTCAAGACAAGAGTCCAGAGTACCAAAGAGGGTACCGTGTGGCCCCACAGATAAATGAGAGAATGGGCCTCCCATTGAGGATTTGTACTTAATAGAAGGTACCAGTAGCCAAGGAACTCGTCTATTATTGCATGCATCAACAACATCCAGGTAGGAGAATGAATATTTTAAAAGCTGAGCAGTTTCATTGAAATCCCTTTCACTTTCTTAATCCTTGAGAGTCAACACAGCTACTTTTGCATCTTCTCACAAATCCAGTAAAGCTACTCAGATGTATCTTGACATCTGAGAGGTCTCCTTCCTTCCACTGTGTCAGGTGAGCTAGCTATCTTTTTTCGTTTTGGTAAATAGAAATGGAGATAGATGGCTAATAAACACACTAATTTGTGGGTTCTATGAAGCTCTCAGGCAAAATTATAGGTAAGAAGAAACTATGTAGAACTTATTTAGATTTTTGAAAATTGAAACCCCCTTAAATTAGTAAACCAAGCAGAATTTCTGGAATTAACAGAACAAACACGGGAGGAAACGAATCAGTTTGCTAGTTTTATTTTTAATCTTTTGAGGAATAGCCATACTGTTTTCCATACTGGCTGTACCAATTTCCATTCCCACAAGGGCTCCCTTTTCTCCACATCCTCGCCAACACTTGCTATCTCTTGTCTTTTTGATAACAGCCATTCTAATATGTGTGAGGTGATATTGTGATTTTGATTTGCATTTCCCTGATGAGTAGTAATATTGAGCACTTTTTAATGTACCTGTTGGCCATTTGTATGTCTTCTTTGGAAAAATGTCACTACTGGGTATATATCTGAAGGAAACAAAAGCACTACTTTGAAGGGATACCTGCACCCATGTTCATTGTAGCATTATTCATAATAGCTAAGACATGGAAACAACCAAAGTGTCAATCAACAGATGAAAGGACAAAGAAAATGTGGTATGTATATAAATCTGAAAAAAGTTGAACTCATAGAAACAGAGTAGAATGGTAGTTGCCAGGGGCTGGGGGCGTGTGTGTGTGTTGGGGGGCGGGATGTTGGTCAAAAGGTATACACTTCCGGTTACAAGATGAATGAGTTCTGAGGATCTACTGTACAGCATGGTGATTATAGTTAACAATATGTTATCATATACTTGAAATTTGCAAAGAGAGTAAATCTTAAATGTTCTCACCACAAAGGAAAAAAAAAGGAATTCTGTGAGGTGATGGATATGTTAACTAACTTTATTGTGGTGATCATTTCACAATATATACCTATATCAATCATCACGTTGTACAATTTAAATTTATAGAGTTTTATTTGTCAATTGTATCTCAGTAAAGCTGGAAAAAAATCAATTTGCCCTCAGGTTCTTACTAATCTATGGAGAAAAGCTACCTAGGCATAGCCAGGTAGAGAAAATGAAGGGTGATAATATACAAGGACCATGCAAATAGTAGTGACAGAATCTCTACTAAAAAGATAAGTGGGTCTCTATTCAAGGGAGAATGTTCTATAACTTTTAAGGAAAACACTGGTGATTCCTATGTAACAGGTGGTGTAAATACAAAGAGAATGGGCAGAAAACTCCTTACTTCTCCACGTGAAGGTCTCCCTTCATGGGGCACCTGTCAAGAGTATGTCTAGGGTCATATGGTAGAGTTCATGAAAGTAATAGGGCAGGCACCAGGAGTATCCTGTAGGAAGAGCACTTCTCATTGATCTCCTAACATGGCAGAAAAAGACCTCTCTTAGTTGCTGCCTCTGAGTCCCTGAGCCCCACGCAGGAAGCAGAAGCAGCCTCATTTGCAAAGCAGCCTGCTCTGTCCATTCAGGATTCGAAGCAATTACTTGGAGTCACCTCCAAAAAGGGCAGCCTTTGGTATTAAGAAAAAGGGGGAAAAGTCTAGTTAAATTCAGGGAATGAGCCAACCAGAAATGAACTGGGAAATAATTTAATGGCTATAATAGGAGGCTGAAGGCCAAATGCATCCAGCTGGGCCTCAGCTAAAGTTACAGATGGTTTTGTTTCAAAACAGCCACTGAAAATCTAACTCTGTAGGTCCACCACTAACAGACAGACTCACTCTAGGGGTCTCAGAGGATTCTACTATCAAACCTGACCCATTGTTACCACCACCGTTAGTGCTAACACAAGAGGAAGATTTAACAAAGTGTGGCCCAGAGTTACTAAAACCAATTCACCATCCCTGACTTTAAATAAATTACAAGAGTTTGCTAATATTTTTAGGTAACTACTGCTGACACTTAGCTTTACTGTACTGTCAGATGCTAGGACTGGGCTTGATCTCTTGTCTAGAGAATTATAACCTGGGCACAGCAGACACAGTCAACAAGGAAAATGCTCTGCTATTACCATGCAAAATCAACTGACAGACACACATTCTTTCAAAAAAATTAATAAAACATTTTAAACATACACAAATAATATAACAGAAACTTATTTAAACTGCCATTGAGTTTAGACTGGTGTTAACATTTTGCCCTATTTGCAACAAAAAGCCTTTGTATTTTTTATACAAATATTAAAAAAAAATATGAAGTCCTTCCCCTATCTCTCCCCTTCATCTCTTACCCATGTAACCACTCTCAGGAATTTAGTGTTTATCATCCCCATATTTGCTTCATTATTACATGTGCTAGTTCTGTAAGTGTTTAAGATATATCAGTGGCATTACATATAATGTCTTCTGCAAATTGCTTTTTAAATCTAATGGTATGTTAATTATATATATATATATTTGTGTGTGCATGTGTGTGAGGAAGATTGTCCCTGAGCTAACATCTGTGCCAATCTTCCTCTACTTTTTGTATATGGGATGCCGCCACAGCATGGCTTGATCAGTGGTGTGTAGGTCTGTGCCCAGGATCCGAACCTGTGAACCCTGGGCTGCCAAAGTGGAGCACACTAACTTAACCACTACACCACTGGGCCAGTCCTGTTTATTATATTTTTATCATTTATTTACTTGCCCAAATTGACCTGTAGATTTTATTTACACAGGTTATGAATTTTTTGTCTTCTGTATGTGTATAAATATCTTCTGCCATACTATGGTTTAGCTTTATATCTTATTTATGAAGTTCTTTATTATATGTAAGTTTCTTGTGGGTTTTCTAATGTTTAACTAGCTTTATATTCCTGGGATAAATGCAGTTGATTTGACATAATATTTTCTATGCTTGTTTTATACATTGCCTATTCATTGTTACGATTTTGTTTAGGATTCTTGTATCTATTCTCTTTTCTTAAAAAAATATATTGGCTTATAACGTGTAAATTTCAGGTGTACATTATTATATTTCAGTTTCTGTGTAGACTGCATCATGCTCACCACCAGTAGTCTAGTTTTTATCTGTCACCACACGTATGTGCAAACTCATACAACTCAACAACAAAAAATTGAACGACCTGATTGAAAAATGTATCTCTTGTCTTGAATGAGGTTGTGTTCTAAATTTCCTTTCTTATACTCTTCTTAGGCTTTATCATCAAAGCTTTTCTGTGAAAGAGTTTGTATAATATTAAGTAACTTTTTGCTTGAATGCCTAGTCAACTTACTGTACAATTGTCTGGACCTGGTGTTTTTCGTGTACATACATATGCTGGGAACTGGGGAGTTAAATAAATTTAATTTATTTCATTATCAATGGTCTATTCATGTTGCCCATTTCTCTCTAAGTACATACATACCACATATATGTGTGTATGCACACATATGATAAATTTATGCACACATGTATTCTAGGAAGGCCCCCATTTTATCTGGTTTTAAAATCTATTGTCGTAAAATTATTCATCTATATCTGTAGTCCTTTCCATTTTTTCTTCCCTAATATTATTTATTTGTTCTCTCTTTCTCAATCAAACTGTCTCTCTCTCAAACTTAACTCATTACCTTTGATTATTTCTCTTATACTAGTGCATGAATTTAAGACTCTTAAGTTTTTCTTTTGGTGCTAATTAAGCTATATTTTACAAGGTTTGAGATGGATTATTGTCATTGGTATTCAGTTTTAAATACGCTGTACTTAATATTAGAACTTTTTCTTTGACCTGTCACTTATTTGATCATCATATGTGTTAACGCTTATTGAGTGCTTACTAGGTACCAGGCGCTGCTCTAAATAGTTTCTATGTAATAATTTATTTAATCCATTACACAGTCCAAAGGCACAGGTACTCTACTGCCATTTCACAGAGGAAAGAAACTGAGCTTTGAAAGGTTAAGTAAATTGTCCAAGGCCACATAGCTAATAAGCAACAATGTTGGACTTTTAACATAGGCAGGCTATCTCCAGAATCCTTGCTTTTAACAGAAATGTGTAATGCCCCTTATTCGGAAGATGTGCATGTGCGTGTGTGTGTGTGTTTTAATTTTCCAAATAAGAAATATGGGGAGTTTTGGAAGATATCCTCTTGTTACATATTTTTAACTTTGTTGATTATGGGAAGAAAATAAAGTCAATGTGAAGGCAATTTTTAAAATACTTATCGAGAGTAGATTTTTTAACCTAGCACTTATTTTAATTTTTATAAATAATTCATGTATGTTTGAACGAAAATGTCTATTCTCTAATGGTTAGATTCAAGGTTCTATATATTTCTATTATATAAAACTTATTGTCTTGTTCAAAGCTTCTATATCCTTTCTTTTTTTTTCTTGACTTGATGTATACATTTCTGAGAATGGTGTCTTAAAATCCCCAACCATGACAATGATTTATCAATTTCTCATGGTGATTACATTAGTCTTCATGTATTTGGATTATATGTTTTCAGATGCATACCAATTCAGATTATCATATATCCATGGTGAACTATTTCTTTCACCATAAATTAGTTACTTTTTCATTCCAATATTTTGATCAAATAATATTTTGATTATTAGTTATCTTTGATTATTATTATAATATCTTTGATTTAGTCTTTTGGTATAGTCTTTTCCTGATCTATCTTTTTCTATCTCTTACTTGGAATACCTACCACAAAAACCTCACTAGCAAATATATGGTGGGTTTAATAAGATGAAATATATAGGTTTATTGGAGCTATACCAAAGGAACTTAAATCTGTAATTCAGACTTCATTGACTTCCAAGAATGACAATGTTAGTCTAGTAGCTTGTCTTATGGCATATTCATAAGACAAAACCTCTTAAAGATAACGGTCATTCATTCATTCTTGGAAAGGTGTGGTGCAGTATCCCCTGTGGCTGCTACCTCTGATGTTAATTCAGCTCTGACAGTCTGACAGATTGCAACTGTATCCCTCTCAACACTAGCCTGGGATATTTTTAATTAATTCTTTTTTTTTGGTTGCATATTGATTTGCTCTTTTTGTCACTAGTGACATTTTATACATGAGACAGGTAGATAGGGTGGATGATCTCTTAGGGACCACTGCCACTGGAAAATAATTAATGAGAGGTGTAGCCACCAGGGAGAATAATAACTATGACCAGCTACAAAGAAGTACTTCACAGAGTGTTATGGCTGGGCAAGTTCTGCACTAATGGACCTTAAGAGAATGCGAATAGTACCCAGTAAGGCACTGTATCAGAGTAAAGGCTCCTACACAGATGTCACTATTACATATCAATAACTCTCCATATCTACTTTCTGACAAATGAGTAAGAGTTAACTGGGACCTTGTTGCTCCAAGTGTAGTCTCCACACTAGCACCATCACCTTTGTAGCCCAGACCTACTGAATCAAAATCCACATATTAAAGTTGGAGAGCTAGAGAAAATATATGTGAAGGGTGGGTGGAGTATAGGGTGTACTAGAGGGGACACTCCAGGTAGAAGAACTAGTATTTTCAAAGACAGCAAAGTATAAACCATCATGAACTATTTGGAAAAATGATGCTACCAGACTCTTTTATTTGAATCCCAGTGAGTGAGTTGTATGTGTCTGTGAGTGGTAGTAGTAGCAGCAGCAGCAGCAATAGCAACAGCAACAGGAATGGTAGTAAAAGAAGTAGAAGGGTTTAAGGCTGGAGACGCAGACAGGAATTCAATTATGAAGAGCTTGAATTCATTGTAAACGGTCTGATGGAATTCAACTAGAGATGATGTAATGGAATTTATGATTTGCAAAGATCATTTTGGTAGCAGAGTGGAGATAAGAAGGAGGAAAGAAAAGCTAGGGGTCAGGCAGACCGTTAGCAGATAACTGTGGTAATCCTGATGGTAAATGATGAAGACCTAAATAAGGCAGATTTAAAGAAAGGGTGATTTAGAGGAGAGAATTCGTAAACTGTGTGGCCCATTGGAGAAAGGAGATAAGGAAGATGGAGTCATCAAGACTAACACTAAGTTCCTACTATCTTAGGTTGGGTCTCCTGGGAAAGAGACAATGAGACAGAGATTTGTGCAGGGAGTTTATTGGGGAGTGCTCTCAGGAATAGCACTTGTAAGAGACTGAGGAAAGCAGGATTGGGCAGAGTAAGAAGTTGAACTGTGATGTACTTGCAGTGGAGGCCTTCCTTGGTCCTTCATGGAGATGGTAGCCCATCAGAGCTGTCCCCAACAGAGACAAGGAGTGTGAGCCTTTGTTCCCACATATTTAACAATCACTAAATGTGGGCTGCCTCCAGGAATGGTATATAACCTTGGGCAAAAGAGCTTCCTTTAGCTAAGGGCATTTTCTGGAGAGGGACTCATTAACAAGCTTTCAGCATTCATGTAGCAAGTGGGAAAATGCGTGCCATGGTCTTAAAGGGGGATCTGGGTGGCACAACCCAGAATTCATTATTCTTGTCTTCTGTGCCCAAGCAGATGATTTTAATATTCATTAAAGTGAGAGAATTCCAGAGAAGAGATAGGTTTGAGATAAAGATGAGTTAATAAGCAGACCTATTTGTTTTGAGGTATCCAAGGGACCTCAAATTAGAACTGACAATGAAGCTGTTGAATATATGGGCGTTGAAACTGCAAAGAGATCAGGAATTATAGATTTGGGAAGCTTCATCATATAAGTGGTAGTTGAAACCATAATTATTGCTGAAATCATATAGAATTAGAATAGTGAATATGGGGACTTGGAGAACAACATCATTCAAGTTAGGAGTATCAAATAGAAGCTTTTAAGGAGATAGAGAGAGAAGGTGATATGGCAGAAGCTGAACCAAAAATATTTGAAAATGAAAGCATGGGTAATATTCTCCAGGGCTTTGAGGGGCACAAGCAGGGTAAGGAAGGCTATTTCTAAAGCTTTTGGCTTGTGGATGCCAACCAGTGACATCAGTGATAGTAGGTTCAGTGAAGCAATGGGCACTGAGGACTTGTAGGTAGAGCAGGTTGATTACTTTTTCAATAAGTAAATTATCCTTACTGATTGTGAGGCTAGGAGAAGAGTGATGGTTGGAAAAGTAGGGGAAAGGCAAGTTTAGTAAAGGACTGCTTTCAAAGATATAAGTCAGGTGTAAGGGAACCAAGAGAGAGGACGCAAGGATCCCAGGGCTATTGAAATATTAAGATTACACTAATGCGCGCACGGGAATTGTGTGAAGAGGGTGACCTGACATTAACTATCACCCCTTTAGTTGAAGGAAGTTGTCCATCTCCAAGGTCATGCTCCAGGGAGGGAAAAGGGGGGTTAAATCCCTGACCCCATTCTACTCCCCTGCTTTCTTCTCTTGCCTGTGTTCTCCATTCAAACCAAATTGAAGTCAGAAAGTAAAGGATCTTCTGATAAAGTCCCTACTGCCCGAAGGACAAGAATGGAGAGGGAGTCGGGAGGGACAAATAGAAGAACCAGCACAATGGAGCAAGAGTTCGATGCCACAGATCAACCTGTGCTTTTTTCCTCTCTCACATGTGAAGAGAATTTTATCCATTCAAGGAAAACTAATGGGATCGGTCAGCTATCCAGACAAGAGGAATGAAGAAGTAGATTTGTAAGACTAGAGATATTCCCATGACAGTGAAAAATGTATTTCAATTTATAATATTAGAAAAGTTCAAGGAAGTGAACACTCTATGATACATAGTAAAATATGCTTTTGAAACTGTTCATTATTAATAGTAGACTAAGATTGTGATAGTAGATTGTAGAAAAATAACATGATGTCAGAGTTTTTAAATTCATCATTTTAAGAAATTTTTTTGTTCTGAAGGAATGGAAAGCAGAGAAGCTTGGAGATTTACCAGGACTAAGTCCTTCACAGTCAACAGTTGGCTCTTAAACTTGCAAAATATTTGGAGCATGTGTTTTTCTTTGCTTGTTAGTTTTCCCACAGTACAGATTTTCTAGATTTTGCTAAGCTAATTCAAGTGCCTGGCTCCTTTCTCCCTCAGCATCCTTATGCATTTCCTCTGTGGATCAAATTCCCTGTCTAAATTAGTACACATTTTTCTTGAAGGAAGGACCAAATAAAAAAAGAATAAAATGGGCCAACATTTCTTAGCATCATTTAAGACAAACAATTCTAGTATTATTCATTTCAGTTTTCTTACTTAAAAATCATGACAGAACTGTACAAAAGAATTGATAAAAATCACAGGTTTTTTTTTTGTGTGGTAAGAACATTTAATATAAGATCTACTCTTTTATTGAATTTTTAAGTATACAATACAGAATTGTGAACTAGAGGCACTACGCTGTACAGTAGATCTCTAGAACTTTTTCATCTTGCATAAAGGAAACTTTGTTCCTTTGACTAATACTTCCCTGAATTCCTCTGCCCCTAGTCCCATTCTACTCACTGATTCAAAATAATAATAATAATAATAAAGAAGGCAGGAGGAAACATTTGGAGGTGAAGAAGATGTTTATGGCATAGATTGTGACGGTTTCACAGGTGAACACTTATCTCCAAAGTGATCAAGTTGTACACATTAAAGAGGTACAACTTTTTATACGTCAATTATACTTCAATAAATTGACTTCAAAAAATCACAAGTATGTTGAGTTTGAGTTTTAAAATCTCAATTAAAGTTATTAATTTGTCTGTGTGTGTGTGTGTGTGTGTGTGTGTGTGTGTGTTTTTAATGGAGGTATTTGGCTTGGGGCCATTTAGGGACAAACTGAGAAGACAGAAAGAAGCAGGTAAATTCTTTCAAAGGAGTTTTACTGTTTCCCTCTTCCAACCTTTGTTTACCTAGAGAAGTAAAAGTAGGTGGGAAAGCATAGGTTGCATGGGGCAAGGAGACCTGGGGATTGGAGAGGGGAGACAGAACCCCAGGGGAAGTCTATTGGGTCTTTACTGGCTCTTGGCTCACTTAACACTATGGAAGAATAGAGCCCCCAGGAGGTGCGGGTAAGGATATGTGGATTCTGGACCACAGACTGATGAAGAGAGGGCGGAGGTGACCTTTTAGGGGCTTTTATTTTGAAGTGGCCAGTGAAGCTGCTCCATCTGGTGATGGTTTTCTTGGGGCTTTTATATGGTTTTTGGAGCATGGTTAAGAAGTATAAAGCGATTTCTAGAAGCATTGACTTCTGTCCTAACCTACCTGTTTATGAGAATTTTCTCTGGACAGTCTTAGCCCTCAATGTATGGCTTAACATTGCTTTAATGAAGCATCAATTCTAGGCGTTGTTTATACTTACTGAACTTCATTACTCACACGCCGGTACAGACTGGGGCCGTAGATGACATTAGGCGACATTGTTATTACATAAGTAAGATGGCTTTGATATGTTTTACTTCCAATCAATGACAGTGTAAAAAGGAATTTGAAAATATTTTTCTCGTGGTGGTGGATGGATTAGGAGTAAATGTTCACTGCAGTCAAGATTGAATGCAAACCCTATCTCTGACAGGTCCTTCTATGGATGCTTTAGAGTTTCGCCTCAAACCAATAACTAATCATAGCGCACGTCTAAATGAGAAATTTACACGTGTGACAGAACCACCAATTTTACAGGGAACTTAAAAAAATATCTAAAATGTGTAATTCGTTCATTCAGTTATTTATTGTGCACAAACTATTTGCCAAGAGAGTTTTGGGTCTTGCTTATACAGAAGTGAACAAGCAAATTCTCCGCACTCGTGGAACTTACTATTTACTGCTTAGTAAAGCAACCAATGGAAAAGTGCACCATTTCGATTTTCCTTGGAAAACTTGCACCTCAAGGGTGCCCAAGACAAATGGCACATAAACGTGAGATTAGTCCTTTACCATCTGAACAGCAAAACTGCCTCCTGCTGAAGAGTGTGCACTTGTTCCTAGTTAGGGTTGGTTGTAGGAAAGGTTTTCCTTGCTGTTCTCGCATTCCTCTTTGGAAGTCTCTTCCTTCTAACCTGGAATCTATCCTGCCATATTAATTTATGTATCAACTGTAACTCCATAAAAAGCTTCAAGGACAGATCCTTCTGGAACTATAACCTTTTTAAAGTAACTTTTCAAAACAACAAATACATTTTAAAGCCTTTCAAAATAATAAGAAATAAAGCAAGATGATGATTTCCTAGGCGGTTTGCGGTTGATATTTTTGGTTAAAGGACCTGCCTTAATTAATCATCATTAAATAGCTCCAAATTAGCAGGGAACCTCTCACAATGTTCCCATCATTTGTTTTGATGTTACTAAATCTAGAATGTCAAATCAACAAATTTTATTGTCCCCCTCGCAGATGCCCTTGGCATTTTTGAAAGCCTGGTAGAAACTCCAGCCAGGTAACAAAAATGAGCTAATGACACTTAATTCTTTTCTTTTTTTTTGGTAAGGAAGGTTTGCTCTGAGCTAACATCTGTTGCCAATCTTCCTCTTTTTTTCTCTTGAGGAAGATTAGCCCAGAACTGACACCTGTGCCCATCTTCCTCTATTTTGTATGTGGGTCACCGCCACAACATGGCTTGATAAGTGGTGTAGATCCACGCTGGGGATCCAAACCCAGGAACCCAGGCTACCCAGGTGGAGCAAGCCAGACTTAACCGCTACACCATGGGGCTGGCCCCAACACATCATCCTTATTAACAGTGAATGCGTTCTTAAAATGAGTATTTTTGATTTTCAACACCCCAGTCCCATCAGCTCTTCTTTCCCTTCTCAAATTTTTCCTTAGAAACTTCCTTGAACATTAGGATTTAGTAAAGAATTTGGGAAAAAAAATTCTAAGCAGGATGCCTCTGTGGCATTCCAGTCAAGAGGATTTATCAACAGTAATTTCTATTTTTATAAATGCCTGAGATCATGTGAGTTTACAAGAAAGAGTTGTCTATTTATTGTAGTGAGGTCCCTCATGCTCTCCCATGACGAGAGCAGGCACAAGACTAATAATTTATCTTTTCACTGTCCGGATTTACTTTGAGAACAGTGACTCTTGCATCACTGATTTATGTATGTGTCAAAAATTATTTCTGTTAAATATTGACATGTTATGTACTGAGAAGCTTCAATTTTCAGAGTACTGTGGTAATTCATTAAAATAAAGATATGTTGATATTTGTGTAATGCGAAATCCCACTAATCCACAATCATTAAAACAAAAACCAGACTGAATTTAAATGCATCAATTTCAGGAAATGCTTCAAGGAAGCCAGTTTTGTTACTTCAACGCGCATATGTATATAGAAGGAATGCAATTGTTACTGATCAAAGTCTTGAGATAATATAGTTTAATAAAAAGGTAAGGATGAGCTAGAGTTAATATCCATCTAGGATATGAAAATAAGTGATAATTTAGAAAAAAATTCTAAAATGATATGTCGTTTGCATTTCAAACCCTGCTTTGAAAATGAATGTTCTCTCACACTCAAAAATATATTTTATCATAGCTGTGGCAGCTCTGAGCTTGAGCGCATGTCATCCCAGGACATCCTGCATTCTAAAATGTGGACTCTCATGATTTTTTGCAGCAAGAAGTCATTGATTGTTCAATGGATGGTATTTAAAAATGTTTATAACAATTGTTTGAGACCTTTAAAGTTTCATATTAAACTTTATTTTGTTTATTTGCTTGGATTCCTTGGACATTTTCATGAACTCAAAATGTGTCTGATATACAGCATTTTATTAGATTAATACAATCTCAAGGTACACTTATGCTCCGTGTCAACTTGCACAGCAATGTATACGTACTTCCTGGTATGTATACAGCAGAAGAAAAGACAGCACAGGCTTTAGCTAAGAATTTTGATAAGAACAGAGTATACTGCCCCATTCCCATTGCATGTAAATTCTAGAAATGCCCCTGAATGAACATGTCCACGAACTCATGTTCCCCCGAATACAATTCATGGCTCACTGCTCACTTTCAGTCCAGAGTATTTGCTTTTTCAGTAATTTTTAAGAGTTGATTGCAATAAGGGAGTCAGGTTTTCACCTCTCCCTGTATTCATACCCTTTCTCAGGTACTTTGCAGGTCCTCCCACTAAAGGGTCAGGAAATATTTTTCTAGCCTGTGACTCTGAGTTTGACTATGTGACCTGCTTTGTCCAACAGAGTTGGGTGGAAGTGGCAGCAGGTCTGTTCTGAGCCTAGGACTCTAGAGACCCACGGTGCTTCTACTTGCTCTTCTGCATCTCTGCCATCACCATGGGGACATGTCTGAGCTAGTCAGCTGGAGGATGAGAAGTGCCTAGTCGTGTCAGCTGAGGCCAGTGTGCGGGAGTAGATTGGCCGGCCCACCCCCAGACATATAAGCAAGCCCAGCCTTTACAAACAGAGCCACTTTGAGACAGCCAGCCATTTGAACAATTGATGCTTATTGTTATATGCTACTGAGATTTTGTGTTTTGCTGTTAAATAGCAAAAATTAACTAATACTACCAGGTAGGAAAATTCATTACATTGGGAGCAGGAAAGTTCAGGTAGTGGTTTTTCAAAACAGACAACTTCCAACTTCTCTATCAGAATCATTTAAAAAATTTTTTTTGGTGAGGAAGATTGTCCCTGAGCTAACATCTGTGCCAATCCTCCTCTATTTTGTATGTGGGACGCCACCACAGCATGGCTTGAGGAGTGGTGTGTAGGTCCATGCCTGGGATCTGAACCCATGAACCCTGGGCTGCTGAAAAAGAGCACACAAACTTAACCACTACACCACCAGGCCAGTCCCGGTATTGTAGAAGCCTAAGTCACATCTCAGACCCACTGACTCAGAATCATCGGGGAGAGGTATCTGAAAATAGACATATAACCCAGTAATTATTAAAGACATTAAAATTTGAAGACTGCTCATCTATAGAATCGATCTCTGAAGAACATATTTCTTTTTTCTCCCCTTGGTGATGGCAGCAGAAAATTTCCAAAGAGAAGCATCGATGGGACATTTTTTTGCAGACCCCCTTAAATTGTCCTCTTTGTTCCAATCCCACAAGTAGAGAAAACATAAGAGTCACCAAGGAAAACAACCACGTGTAGACTTTCATGGTCGTGTCTGTTTTATGTTCTGTAAGTAAAATGTTTTAAAGTCATGATGTATTTCTGCAACCATAGAAAAATTTACTGGCAGAAACACGGAAGCCAGATGAATTAAGTCCTGGGCTGAGACGCTCAGTGCTCTCAGTTGCTCAACACCTTTATATCATAAGAAAGTTATTTTCAGTCTTTTTTTTTTCCTGCATATGAAGGATATGGGAAATCCTAGATTTTATAACCATGTATATAACTTCAAAAAACTTCAAAGTAGTCTTAGGTAAATTTACTTTTTTTTTCTTTTATCCTTTGGGATTTATAAAAACCATTTGAAATGGCTGGCACTGGATGTTCATATGACAGATTTGGGTACCATAGAAACTCACATTTTTAGCCTAGTTTTGGACTATGGGCTATTTAATGATCTGGATTCAATTGTTGAAATAACATACATTATTGCTGTTTTATATCCTGAAATATTAGCAAAACCTTCTCCATCCCTTTAGTTTTATGATTAACTTATTTTGATGTGATTACTAAAATACAAATGCAGATAACTGGCCTTTGTTTGAGCTGTTTGTATTAGAGTTCTCCAGAGAAACAGAACCAATAGGAGATTGTATACATATATATCTCCTGTATAGATATAGGAGAGAGAGAGAGATTTATTATAAGGCTTTGGCTCATGTGATCATGAAGGCTGAGAAGTCCCAAGATCTGCAGTCAGCAAGGCTGAGACCTGGGAGAGTGGATGGTGCATTTCCACTGTGAGTGTGAAGGCCCGAGAACCAGGAGAGCCTACGATGTAAGTCCCAGTTCAAGTCCGAGCAGAAAACTGATGTCCCAGCTCGAAGACAGTCAGGCAGAGAGAGTGAATCTTCCCCTACTCAGCCTTGCTGTTCCATTCAGACCTTGAACAAATTGGGTGAGGCTCACCCATATTGGGGAGAACAATTTGCTTTACTCAGTCTACCAATTCAAATGTTCATCTCATCTAGAAACTTCCTTACGGAGACACCCAGAATAATATTTAATCAAATATCTGAGCACCCTGTGGCCCAGTCAAGTTGACACATAAAGTTAGCCACCACACCGTTGAACACACATATACATATTATCATGTTTAAGCTATAAATATAGGTTTGTTAGAAGGCAATGTCTGAAAAGAGTACATTTGTACATTTAGACACTTATGGTTTTATCTTAGAGACTGGACACATGGTTTGCAAACCTGGCTGCACACAAAACAAATCATTGGGAGAAGTGAACGGAAAAAAGAGCAGTCAAGTTTCTTACTTTTATTTCTATTTCTTAAATACGGAGTTTCTTTGTTTGTTTAAGGATAAAATAAAGATAAAATACTGGCTGATATACAATGGAAGCACCGGGATCACAGAGAAAGCTCCGGGAGAATAACTGTACAGTCATAGAAATTTTTAGAGTTCAAATTTAATTAATTGATTTTTTTTGTAGCCATCGATTTAACTTTACATGATAAGGTTTGTAATGCCTAATAGTTTGCTAAGTATAAACAAAAAATAAAATTCTTAAATTAATTTTAGGTGAGATACACTTTTTTAACAAATATAAAGATAAAACTTAGTTACGTCTCACTCTTCAGTTAACGGTGAATATTAAGTTTTTTGTTAGTTTGTTCATCTTCTAGAGTTTTCCATCCTTATGTAGATAACGTAGTAATAATGCTTACAAAAATGACCAGGAGAAAGATTCCTTAAAAACTTGAATACTTTGTTGCTTTCTGTATTTGTTAAGATGACATTAATTGTCAAGAAAGTAAAACATGTAGAATGGCTCAAGGATGAGAAATTTTAATTGTCTCACAAATAAAGTTCAAAACGATTGTTCCTAATCTGGGCAATTCTCCTCCAACTGGGGACTTAGGAGTTCAGGCTGCTTTCACCTTATGATTGTGCCTTGTTCCATATGCTGCTTGCAAGTTCACTGTACTTATTTTGTAGCAAGCTGGTGAAGGGGACAATCGTATGTGTGAGAGATTTATATAGTGGTCCAGAAATGATGGCCTCAAATAGTTTCTGCTCGCATTTGATCACCTTAACTTCAAGGGAGGCTGGCAAATAGTCTAATTGTGTGTCCAGGTTGAAGAAACCCATGAGTGAAGAGTTATCCAAACTCTTTTTAATTTCCTTCTCCACTGGCTGGCACTGAATGTTCATATGACAGATTTGGACATATAAAATCTCACATTTTCAGAATAGTTTTGGACTCTGGACTCTAGAGATCAGACAAATGCTAATAATAGGCTCATGAAGGCCGTACTTGATCATTTTTATAGTGCAGATTTTAATTGCTAATCTAGTAGAAATGATGTCTGCAAACATTTTCTGTAAAAGGTCCAATAATAAATATTGCACATTTTGCAGGTAACCGTCTTTCTCTACCACTCAGTTCAGCCATTGTAGTGCAAAAACAGTCAATGTGGTGAGGCTGTGTTCCAATAAAATTACTACAAAAACAAGTAGTGGGCTAGATTTGATCTATGAGCCATAGTTATCTGACCACTGCTCTGGGTGAAAAATTCATTTACAGATTGCTTATATTGTCTCCTACTTACGAGGACTGTACCTTTTCCTGACAGTTGTTGTAATGAATTGAATGCAGTTAAATTGGCATTTATCTTGATATATCCTAACTATATTGATTTTGGTGGGAGGAGTTGGAAGCTAAACATAACTATCATGGCAATCTAGTTGTTTGTCCTGGAAAAGTTTATCCAACGTGGGATAGGGCTTGGGGAGAAATGGTGAGAGTGGTTAAAGAGTTGAAATGTGTTTTAATCAGAATCTTTCCATTTCAAGTGGGCAGAATCCCAATTTAAAAATGGTTTAAGGAAAAAAGGACCTTTATTGGCTCACATAACTGAAGAGTTCAGAAATAGATCTTCAGGTATAGCAAGATCCAAATGATTAAATGATATTTTTAGAAACATATCTCTCTCTATCTCAGCTATATTTTTCCTATGTGGTCTTTCACTTTTAGGTTAGTTATTTCCAAGTAATTTCAAAAATAGTCTTCAATATTTCTGGGCTTATATCCTACTTGCTTAGTAATCTCAGTAAACACATGGATCTTCTTTCACTATTTTAGCAAAAGCAGTAGGGATTATGTTTATTGTTCTAACTTAAATCAAATGCTCATTCCTTATACCTGATGGCTAAAAGGATGGGATAAACTCTTAGACCAGCCATGCATGCATCGCATTCCCACTCTTTGAAGATATGGGATGAGCTGGGTCCCAGCAAAACCATGTGGATTAGAACTGAGGTAGATGATGTTAACCAAAGGAAAACGAAGCTGTTCTACCAGAAACTGAGGGAATGAATAATAGGTGATCAAAACAACAGATGTCAACCATGTACCATAATTTAATGAATGTATTTTTCATAGCTTTCCAAATAAACTGTAGGTGAATATATTTTAAAAGTCTCATATATGACTGCTTTTGGGGAGGGGGTAAGGAAAACTACAAAAAATATTATGAAGTTGAATTCAATCCCTAGGGATACTTACTATCAATACAAAATTTGATCCAGTCAAAAACTGACACAGTGCTCCTGCCCTTAAAGTATGTTTGTCAGACAGCTTAGAACAAATGCTGTTCTTTAGGACACTGAATGAAAATAATCTATTTGGAACATAAAACTATCCTGAGAAATGAATACTCTGAATTTGTAATGCGAATGTAAACTACAACAGTTTATATCATGAAAATATCAATTTCAATGAAAATAAAATAAGGATGTATTTAAGACTGAGATTTAAATTTGCTCCAGTGGTTACACTTTCCAGATATATATATATACATATATTTATTACTTGCTTGTTAATAAATACAGATTTGGAATTAACTGGCCAATTTGTTCTTTTCACTGTGTTCTATATCTACGGCTGTGTGTGCCAAACTTGCCTTCCTAGAATACTATGTCATTCTTTTATTCCACAAGGAAATAACTTCCACCAGATGCTACAAGTACACATGCAAAAAGCCCAGATGTCAATATTTTCAGAACTTCATTTTTAATGAGTGAGGGTGAACACAAATATGCATTACATAATGATTAGCATTCAACATAATTCAACATCTGGGGGAAAAGTTGAGAACGTTCTCTACTATTAAACTTGTTGCCCATTTAAAATCGTAGACAATTAGATAGGATAGGATACAGGTAAAATCTTTTTGCCTGAAATATATTAAGGATACTTGTAAATCTCGAATTAAGGTACAAAAAGTCTTCTGTAAAAGTGCAACATTAAGATGACATTATTGAACACAAACATATGTGGAAAGATTTGGGAGCTTCAACATGAGTCTTCACGTGATGCCACTTGAAAAAATAAAAGTTAATGAGATGATGAGTAAAATAAATTCAGGAGATGACAGTCTTGCTCCAGCATGCCCTAATGTGAAAACACTCGGGGAATTTTGTGAAGTTCTAGGCAATATGCGCTACATGGAAAAATGGCAAACAAGAATTCACCCAGAAAATAGCAACTGGGTCATATGGGGAATACTTGCTACAAATGGAAGTACTTAAGCTGGAGCAAGGAAGACTTAGAAGAGACAGAGCATTGTCACAAACCTGCCATATGGAAAAATCTTGAAGATAATCAAGGGCAAGTTTCCCATTAACATAAACTAAAACATCCTAATGTTAGCATTGGTTCAAAATGGAACAAGTTTTCTTGGAGGGTTGTAAGTTTCTTGCACTAGGCACATTCATGGAGATCTGGAATAGTAAAGGCACATAGTGGGTGTTCTATCAATATTTTTGGAATGAATAAGTGAAGATAAGAAAGGTGATTTAAATTTATTGAGCACCTACTATTTTTCTATCTAAGAAAATAGTCATATAATTTATTCAAATAATCCCTTCCACAGCAAAAATAATCTCCATTTTACTGATTAGACAACTGAAACCCAGAGGCTAATTTACAAAAGATCACAAAACAAGTGGAGACCCAGAATTCTTCCAAAGCTCTTTCTGGGTCCAAACCCATGCATTCTCTGTCTAGGATTGTTTTAAAGATCAAGATGGTATAATCCATTGATTAGTATAGATAGTCTTGGGATGGAGGCTGATAAAATACAGATACCGAAGCATATTACAAAATATTAGATATGTGTAAATAAAGACAACCCTACCCATCATGAATCTTTCTTCTGCTGAGGGGAGACAGAAAACAAAATAAGATATTTTTAGAGCGTGTTAAGTGCTATAAAGAAAATGCGAATGTACAATGGTAAATGGAAGAGACCTTTACATCGGGTGGTCAGGTAAAGACTCTTTGAAGAGGTGAGATATAAATGAGACCTAAATGATGAGATGGAGCCAGGTGTGCAGATAGCCAGAGGGAATGAGTTCCAGGCCAAGTAACAGAAATCCATGAGGCAGGATTGAGCTTGACATTTTCAAAAACCTGAAAAAAAAGCTCTATTATTAAAACTTGGTGAATAAGAGAGAGAATTCATGAAGTGAGGTCAGAGAGAAGGGCAGACAATAGATAAGTCTTCTGGTCTATGCCAAGGTGTCTAGATACTATTCTGTGTCCAGTGGGAAGCCTAACATGATCTGGGACACATGCTAAAAGTTGTTTATTACTGGCTGGGGAAGATATTTTCAAGACTGACAAGGGCAGAAGCAAAGAGACCATCAACAACAAAAATACACACACACACACACATATTTAAGAATAATGAGAAAGTGGGAGCGGTTAACAGTGGAAATGGAGATAAACGTATACTTTCCAGCTTACAAAATAAACTTCATTGAAGTATAAGTAGCCTACAATAAAATGCACACATTTGAAGGTTGATGAGTTTTGACACTTATGTGCATTCTCAGCTACATTTTTGAGGGAGCACAACCAGGAAATAAGAAAGCTCTTGGATAATAAAAATATAATCTGCAAAGTAAAAATGAAGTCTTGGCAAACAAATTGAAGTAAACTTCCAGAATGTAGGACAAAAAAACTAGAAATATTGACAGAAAAGATAAGAGACATAGAGGATCATTGCAATCTTAGACTATAAAAAACATTTAAAAAGTGAAGAATACAAGTGATATAAACAAGTGATACAAAATGATATTCCATACAATTTCATGAGGAAAAATGCAGATGACTTTGAAAGGAAGAAAGTCAGGCAATATTAGCTCATCAGCAGCACTGATGATTAATTGACAATGCAACAGTGTCTTTAAAATTCTGAAAAGAAAATTATTTCTAGCCTAGAATTCTATACCCAGCCAAACTACCAATCACATATGAGAGTAAAATAAAATAATTTTCAGATATATATATAAATAAAATTTGCTTTCTACATACCCGTTTCTTTGAAGATTTTGAGAATGACCTTTAGCAAAACATGGAAGAGAAAGATGTGGCATTCAAGAAATAGTAGATCCAACCCAAAGTAATAATAAAGGAACTTCCTAGATGGTAAATTAGGCAGTAGCTCCAGAAAACAAGAATGAGAAGAGTCAATGGAATTATCTGGGAGTCACCTTTCTGGGAGAAAAGGGTGGTCTAAAATATTATTGAAAATTGTAAAAATTTGAGAATATAATTAAGGTAAGTGGAGACTTAAAAGATTTCTTTTTTGTTGTTGTTAAACTCTGCTAATTGATCCATTTCAGAGATTAACTAGATACAACAGAATATAAATATAATCAACTCTGATGATATAAAAGTAAATGCATAGCTGGCATTACACGTAGAAGGGGTAGGAGAGTGGAGGGAACGTAGGAGTGAAAATTTCCTCATTTTACAAAGGGAGAAGCAACGGGGTATTATCATTAATGGATCAAGAATAGTGGTTTAAATTGATTATTTAAAGTTGCGACAGTAACCAGGGAAGCATCTGTAAACAGTGAAATCACTATTGGGAGGAAAGAGCAGGAAGAATGTGGCTTAAGTGAGCTGAGTTCTCTCTCCTATCAGAAAGTCAATAAACAATGTCTACAGTCAATAAATCAAAAACATCAATATAAACACACGATTTAGAAGCAAAGAGATAACTACCAGAAGAATTCAGAAACAGAGAAAAATATAGTGATTAGGCAGATAGCTGTTGTTTCCATCCTAAATTTTTCAGAAATATTTGCGTTTTTAAGCCACATGTATGTTTCATGTATTTCTTGAATAAGTTTTTTTTTAAATTGAAGTTCTGTTATTCCTAATTACTAACAGAATTTCTGAAACATTAGATATGTTGAAAAACTTTTAATTGTTAGAAATTGCTTTTCTTAATATATCTATCTAATGTGTCATCCAATAACTTCTTCTCGAGAATATTAAAAAATATGAGCATGATTAAAAGTATATCTGTTTCAAAATAGGTAGAAATGGTGTTATATCACTGAAGAGAAAAGCAATGGATTTAGAATTGATGAAAACATTGTGATAATTTTCTGGAGTGCACCTCAGTTGATAATTATTTATCTTATTTGTATGTTCTTTCTCATTGCTAGGCAATTGAGATATTTATCCAATTACATCACAGATTTTTATTATTATGTGCTGGAAACTTTGATAATAAAATGAGACCTCATCTTGCTCACTAAACTCAATTCAGAACAATTTTAGTAAAAAAATTTTGGAAGAATTATGGAAGCAACCAGCCAAGCACTAATAAAAATCACATGCACTATAAATTGCACAAGATCTGAATATAATCTGCTCTTTGTTAACATCAAATAATTATTCAGTAGCATAAGGTTTCAATTCACTATATATTAGGGATACTCAATAGTTGTTGGTGATAAATCACATAGCAACATAAATTAAGTGTAATGATCAATTATGTTTGATGTGTTTCCATTTCTTGATGTCAGATTATCCATTAACCTCTGAATGATTTTTAATTGGAATAACTTGTATAAAACTTGAAAGAATATGATCTTTACTCTTCAGGATTATTTGTAGCAATATATTCATATGGTCGGCAATCTTTATATTCCAGAGCATTAGACTGGATTGGTGTATTCTTATTTCTTGGCTAATAATAATTTCCGTGGCATGGGACTGTGGAGGTATGTGCTTGAAAACAATCCAAGAACTTTTACATCTCTGAGGGACCAAGGAAAGGAATAGGCAGACTCTGACTAGAGATATTTCCTTTTTTTAAAAAAGTAGATTTTTATTAAATTTTAACTTTGATCCAGTTTCTCAATATTTAAAATGTGCCCTGGAATCAGGAGGCTATACTTTGAAATTGATTTTGGGTAACTTGCCTTGGGAAGGTGTTATGAAATCGAGTCTTGGTGTTGATTTCCTCTATTTTGACTCTTGTTTTTTCTCTGACCTGTCACACAATTTCTGTTTTTGATCTCTCTACACAAAATTTACATTATGCAAATTTTGAATAATTGTCTTACTGGGGACAACGATTAAGTTTTGCAGTTGAAAAAATTTCTGGAGATGGATGGTGGTGATGGTGGTGATGATGATAACCATGTGAATGTATTTAATGCTACTGAACCATATATTGAAAAGTGGTAAAAATGCTAAATTTTATGGTATGCATATTTTACAACCAAATTAAAAAAAAACAAAAATAAAAAAGTCACCCTGAAGTAATAGATGCAATTGTTATGGAACTGAAATGTCTACACTCCCAACTTATGAATGGCTAACTGCAAAATGCATATCACCCAGCATTTACTCAAGGATACTTTCTGAATAAGTTATTCTCTAATTTGTTTTAGTGTGATTAATATAATCCGCTTTTATTACATAGGAGATAATTGTATATGACCCCCAAATTTGCGAATGTCACATAAACACCAGATTTTTCATACAAGGGGAAAGGAATGGAGTACTCTGAGAAGCTGGCCTAGACTAACATTTATTACCTGCCTTCTGTGTCTCTTTCAGTTAAGTTGTATCAAATCCCCAATTTTTGTGTGTGGGGAGAAGCACAATTTGGAATAATATCCGAGTCAATTACTGTGGAATATGTTGCTTTTTCAACACAGTTACATACCAGTAACCTCCAAATCATAAGATAGGTAGAGGGTGGAAACGTACTGGGAACTGGAAAAAGAGAAGGAAGAAGAAGAAGAAGAAAAGACGATGCAAATAAGATAATCTGCTTAAATTATCAAATATGGTCAAAGCAAACACCTGGGAGTGCATTCAGTCTCTGAAATCCTTAGAGACTATTCTAAGAAGTTAACTCAGTATTTGAAGATGAAGCTGTTCCTTCACAGTTTTTTCCATGCATGAAATATATGATTGTAACTTAGAATTAGAATGTGTTGGCAAGTATGTGGGTTAATAGGTAGGTGCCCCCAAAGCACTTGGACTCAATTTTTAAAGATGTTTAGAGCCCAGTCTTTAAAAGGTTTAATTATTGCTCCTCTGGGGCATCTATTTGCAGGCACACTCTGAAATAATTGCTGGACTTCACTAGACCCTTGCAAGAGGGCCTGCTCCCTGGCTTTTGCCTAGGCCATGATGATCTGCAGTCAGGTACCCTGCCCAGTGGAAATGAAGCTGGTCACCAACCCCCATATACCTGTAACACTTTATGTACTGAGAATATCTTATTATGCTACTCTTAAAATGTCTTTGCCACTTGGTAATTAATCCCCCCCCCTTTTTTTTTTGGTGAGGAAGATTGGCCCTGAACTAACATCTGTGCCAATCTTCCTCCATTTTGTATATGGGATGCCACCACAGCATGGCTTGACGAACAGTATGCAAGTCCGCGCCCAGGATCCAAACCTGGGAATCTCAGGCTGTCGAGGTGGAGCATGTGAACTTAACCACTATGCCACTGGGCTGATCCCTCAATTTTTGAAATTTCCTTGAATGAATTATTTTTTCAAGCCTTTTAGACATAGGAAATTCCTGTGAAACTACTGAAGAATCTCTAAGCCACTGTTAAATTTTGGCACAGGTGTACTAGTGTGACACTTTCCGCTAGATAATGGATTTGAATTTCATTTAGAACAAGTATGAGGTACAAGAGACAATTATCCTTTCAGTCAGCTAAACAGGTATGATTAAAGATCTTATTGGAACACCGGAAAATAGACTGTATTTCTCTATTTAACCAAATGATTGAACCTTATCAGTCAAAACACACAACTTCCAGTTGAAAAGTGGGGGGAAAAAAAAACCCCAATGAAAGAGTCAACAAATCTGTTCTTTAGTCTCCAAAATTCCATGTAGCTGCCAAATATTTTAAGCACATTATTGGCCAGATTATTTTGGGTAGAGTAGAAAATAGGTTTTAATAGAGCAATGGGACTTTTTTCAACCATAGGCAGTTCTTTTCTGTTTTTTAATTGTAAAAATTAAATAATACCATAAAAAGCTCAATTATCCATAATGCCAGAAATCTAACAAGGCTATTCCAGTTTTGCCTATTCCTTTCTTATCTTTGGCAGGAGCATTTAGTGGGCCCAGAAACATGGCTTAAATCCGTTTTAGCCTGATATGACAAAGGGAGTTTGAAAAGAAAAATAAAAAAAAAAAAGAAAAAACAGTAAAAGGTTTACTGTTTCCACAGGGCAATCTTCCCAAAAGTAATTCCTTCTGGCCCCAAATCAAAGGGACTAGATAAGCAATTCCTCCCACCATCCTGGGAAAAGTGCAGAGCAGGCTGATTTTGCAATCCACTAGGAAAGGACTATGGGAATTATGAGATTTGAAATGTGGTCAAGATGAGGTCCCTGAAGATCATTCATTCATTCATTCATTCATTCCTTGATACGAACCTTTACTGAGAATCTATTATGTGACACACTTTGTACCACGCACTGGGAGGGCAAAGGTGAATAAAATACAGTTTCTGGCCTTGCAAAGTTCACAGTCAATTGGAAGACGCTGATGCGCAAACAGAGAAGTAACAATACAACATGGCAAGGTTGTAACAGAAGTATCAACAGAGTTTGGTGGGAGTGAGGGGGATGGACAATTCGATTAGATTATGGAATCTGAGAACTTGTTCAACAGAAAAACTATAGCTGGCTCCTGAAGAATGAATGGAGCTTGCCGTTCGTGACAACATGGATGGACACTGAGGGTATCATGCAAAGTGAAGTCAGTCAGGAGGAGAATGACAATTACTGTGTGATTTCACTCATATGTGAAGGATAAACAAACACATAGATAGAGAGAACAGACTGATAGTTACCAGAGGGGAAAGGGATGGGGGGGAAGGGTGAAAAGGGTAAGGGGACACATGTGAACTGTGATGGATGGAAAGTAGACTTTTGGTGGTGAACACTATGTAGTCTATACAGAAGCCAAAATATAACGATGTATACCTGAAATTTACACAATGTTATAAACCAATGTGACCTCAAAAAAAAAAAAAAAAGAACGAATAGAGATTGCAAAGTGACAGGTAAAATGATGGAGAAAGGGAAGATCATTCTAAATTATTCAGGTAGATTAGTTTCCGGGTGGCAACTTAGCGGGGCTCACACTGAAATCATAAAGAGACATAATAGCTACCGTCTAGCTTCTAATGTATAAGACACTGTGCTTACTGCTCTACATGCATCATCTCACAAATTTTCACCACAACTATTTCAAGTTAGATATTATTATCCCCATTTTACTAGTAAAAAACCAAACCCAGAGAAGTTAAGTAACTAACCAGGTCAAAACGATTCAAATCCACATTTGCCTGGTGCTCTGTGATCAGTGAGGTCACTCAGTCCAGCTATGAAGTTTTTAGACTATCAGAAAACCTAAGACATTACCAACTAGAGGTAATCAAGAGAGCTGATCTGACATTACTGTAGCAAGACCTAGACTCAGGGTAGGCATTTCGAAGTCGGATGTTAGATTAAAGTAAAATAAATTAAAAATATATACTTTAGGGGCTGGTCTGGTGGCATAGTGGTTAAGTCTGAGTGCTCTCCTTTGGCAGCCTGAGGTTCGTGGGTTCAGATCCCAGGCATGGACCTACACACCACTCATCAAGCCATGCTATGGCGGTTTCCCACTTACAAAATAGAGGAAGACTGGCACAGATGTTGGCTCAGAGCCAATCTTCCTCACCCCCCCCAAATATATATATATATTTATATACTTTAAAAACATTATTATACTTAACATACACCAGATAAGTTGCCTGTAGGTATTGCTATTAACTCTTTAAATTCACCATTAGCAAAAGGATTAAAAATATCTTAAAAATATTCTGGTCACATATACATCTTAAAATTTACTAACTTGGTTTTTTTCTTTTTAAAAATATTCATTCTTTGACTTGTGCTCTTTTTCTCTAAGATTAATATTCCATATATTTAGGCCAGTTAATTTTGCAATCAATACTTGCAAAGGCAAGTATTTACAGACCATTTTCAATTACCCAGATATTGGATGTGTTCCAAAAATTAAGTGGTTGTGGAAGCATACTTTTCTTTTGAAGGATAGCTATTCTCAACAGGAAGTCACAAGCCAATTTATTTACCATACGATTGTGTTGAAATGTTGAAAATTTCTAGCAGGGAAAAAATACAATCTTGATGCATACCTGGAGCACAAAAGGTAGGGAGTGATGTGCAGTAGGCATTGAATTAGAAATACGTTTTGGGGCCTGCCTGGTGGTACAGGGGTTAAGTTCATGCTCCCCCTTCAGTGGCCCGGGGTTCGCTGGTTCAGATCTTGGGTGTGGACCTACTCACTGCTCATCAAGCCATGCTGAGGTGGCGTCCCACATAGAAGAACTAGAAGGACCTCCAGCTAGGATATACAACTATGTACTGGGGGCTTTGGGGAGAAAAGAGAAAAAAAAAGAGGAAGATAGATTGGCAACAGATGTTAGCTCAGGGCCAAGCTTCCTCAAAAAAACCAAAAAACAAATAAAAGCTTCAATTTAAATAAACAAAAGAAATAGGTTTTTATTTGCTATCGACTGTAGTGTTTGGCTGTACTTTTTCCAAAACTTCCTTCTTCTTTCTCTCATTTCTTTGAAGCTAAAATTAGATTTCCTTTTCTTGCTTTATGTCTTATTCCTCATTGATTGTCTAGAACCTTGGCTCCAGGTGATTTGATATCTTACTCTATACTTCCCTCTTCTTCGACCTTAGTAATCTTAAGCTTGTCAGTGTCCCACTCTCGTTCCCCAACACCTCAAGGTGATTCTTGAAGACTGATTCTTAAAAAGGATAGAACAGTACAGGAGGTCAGGGCACATATCTGAATTTTTGAGTGAGGATCATCTGTTGAATCTGAATAGTTCCATCTCCATCTGCTGAGTTAATAACCAGAGAGCTAAAGATGCAAGCTTTGATTTATTAATTCATTCAATTATCACTAATTCCTTCATCCATTTACTCACATGATACTCATGCATTCAGCATCTATTACATGCCAGACATTATGCTAAGTTGAGTACTAAACTTGACGGCAGGGATTCTTACCCTCATTAATCTAACTATCAAGTATTACTAATCTCTAGTGAAATATTTTCCCCTCCCAATGTCCCTCTAGTGTCTTCCTTGTTCTTTCCTCCAATTGAACGTAGTAGACCATTAGCGGAGAGCTCCAGTCTATTCAGAAGATTCAGTCTAGGCCCTTTGAGATTAGGAAGGACATCTTTCACTGGGGATGTGTGGGAAACATGGAGCATCTTTTTAAAATGGCAGCCCTATCATAACCTACACTGCCAGCATCTTAACGAGATCTGGATGATTTCCTTTAATCCCTTCAGTTTGTGGTCAAATGCTTGGATTCTTCAGGAAATGACTTCATTGTATTCCTAAATTCTCAGCTACTTGTCTCATGTCCTTATTAAGTAACTGACTCAACAGGTTTTCCTGACATGAGTAGCTCTTTCAACAAGTAAAAGAATGTCCACCTCAGTGTTGCTGACTCCTTGATTCTCACTACCTGACCTCCTGCCTTAGCAGTTTTAGATGATATATCCCAGAAAAATCGATAGGATTTCTATCAGCTCCAGCATCCTCTGCAACTTGTCAGTCAGATTTAATTACTTGTTCCATAACAAGGGAAGATGTGTCTCCATTGCTGGGAGGAAGAAGACACATAGGAGGAATCACTTTTGTTACATGAATGTCATTTAATGAATATAAGAACTGAGTGGGAAAAAAAAATCCCTCAGGGAAAATGATCACTAAACTCTGAGATCCCCACTACTCCCAGCTCTCCAGGGCAAGAAAGAGAGGCAAGGGGTTCTGTAGGGTGAGGAGCAGAACATGCAAGAAATCTGAGATTTGACAGAATAGAACGGACTTGAGCAGTGGCTCATTGAGGGTGCTAGTTATCTTGCAAGGAATGAACAGAACTTCGTGGAAGAAAAACATCTAAATCGTAGAGAGGGGAAGAAAGGAAGAGTGGAGTAAAAACAGCCAAATGAGGGTGTTTTAATTTGATGGGCTTCTTTCTTCTACCCAGTAATGCAGGGAACTGAATTATTCCATCTTACGGCTCATTCCATCTTATGAGTCATCCCATCTAACAGCTCCTCCAGACTCCCGGGTCTAGTCGACCTTTGTTTTCCAGTGGAAAAAAGAGAGAAACAGAATGGAGAAAACTTACCAGCTCCCTAAAGGTCTTAGCCAGGAAGAGACAGACACCACTTCTGCTCATGTTCTATTGGTGAGTACTTGTCACTTGACCACACCTGGACTCAAGATGGGATGAGCCAAGGCCTCTAAGCAACAGCTCCATCTTCTGGAAGGGAAAGCATACATTTTTAGAGAACATCTAGTCACATCTTTGAGGCAGGAGAAAATATATATTACTACATGGATATTAATGCCAATGAGAAATAATTTCAACATTTTCATTGCGGTCTGAAAATTGTTCCCTTATAAGCAACTCTTAAATTATGTCGAAACCACAGGATCAAATGTTTACTCTTCTTAAATGTTCAGAAAGAATAATGCTTTTGGTGATAAACAAGCCCCAGTTTGGGAATTGTTAAGCAATATAACTAAGCAATGCATCCATCATGTATTGTTTACGTCATGTTTATGAACCTGAAATACACATGAAATAATAAGATTGAGTCACTTTTTGAGCTAAAACCCCGGAGACAACTCCTCTCAACATAAAATCTAAGCCACTTTCAGGGAGTTCAATGCCCTACATGATCTAGTCCTCACCTACATTTTCATTTTTCTGCGTCCACTGTCTCACTGATTCACTGCAATTTCGTCACACTAGCTTTCTTTTCTGCCTTCAGTCAATTCAAGAGCATCACACTGTCAGCACCTTTGCTGCCTCTTGTTCTCGACTTTTCTTCCCCTAGATCTTAGCAAGGTAGTCTTTTTCTCAATATTTCGATTTAAAGCAAGTATTACCTCTTCAAGAAGCCTTCTTGGCCACTTTATGCTACCTCATTGGTTTCCATGTTACCTTATCATACCTTCTCTATTTTTGTATTTATTGTCTGATTCCGATTAGGGCAGACATTGTTCTCCTTTCACAGCTCTTTCTTAAGCATCTCGAATACAGTTATCTGGCATATAGTAGTCACTCAACAAATATTATATTAAATATGATATAGATTTTCCTAATGCCCTAAGTATGATATAGATTTCTCCTTGGTTTGATGATTCTAAGAAAGGGTTAAAAAGACAACTTATTATACAATCTTTTTTTTCAGAGAAATAAAAGAAAAATCATTGTGAAATACAGACAAGTTAGGTACGTGTTAGCATTTAAGGGGGTGTGTGTGCGTGAGGGTGCACCTTTTTAAAAGCCTATTATGTTCAGTGTTTATGTAAATTATTTAATTTAACAACCAAAGCAACTACACGAGGAATGTACAGTGATGATCATATTCTAGAGGAGGAAATTCTGACTCATTAAATTTAGCAAATTTTCAATTTTTTCAAGGAACAAATCAATTGAGCTGGACTCCAAAAGCAAATTTTCTGGCTCCAGGGTTCCTGCTCTTCCTACAGAGGCATATCCTTTCATTGACGTCCTCCACACTCAGAAATACCTCTTCACAACCACATTTCCACGGAAACATTTATTAAAACTTCTAGCGAAATAAGTTGCTTTTGTCACTTAAAAACAAATCAACTAGAGTACCAAAAAACACCAAACCAATGTAATTATTAGAGATATGAAATATATCTCCGGGCCCAGTTTGGAAGTCTCAACACATTTCAGAACCATCTAGATTTTTAGAGGTTAAATTAAGAAAGAGTGCCACCTTGTGGTAATTTTTATACCAGGGGCACCCCTGCCTTCTCAGAAAGGTTTGATGAAAAGTGTTCTAGAGCATTTGCCGTTTATCCCTTGCGTATCTTCGAAATTTGCAGACATACAAAATAAAATAACATTATATTGAAGACAGAGAAAACAACTACGGTCTTGAAATGCTAGTCCTAATTAGAATCCCCTCGTATTTCAGGGTAAGAAAAAAATCTGTCTTGTGGCTCAGTAGGTATTCATTATTTTTCTGGTTTAACTTATGGGAAGGGAAGGCAGATAACTTTTAGCTCTGTGCCTTATCTACTGTTTGAAAATGCTGGACTCCAAGTGGAAACTTTAGGGAGAGGGTTGGTGTGAAAAAGAGAATCGAGATGGAGGCTTCCTCCCCATTGTTCATTCTTTTACTTTTCCAGATCAAGGAACATGGCATGAGCTTCATACTGAATAGAAATAAGAACCTAATCACAAAGTGACTTTCTCATTTATTAAAGTAAACTTCAGGATTTTTCTAAAATCCAACCAAGAATTAGTATTCAAGTTTGGAATTAGTTGCAAGATGCTCAGTCCAATCTCCTCTTACAGAAACGAACATTTTGGCATTTATCCAGTATACTTTTTCCCTTCTGGTGGGAAAGTTGAAATAATCGGATTATGACTGTTGACAATTATTTTCAAGAAAGATTCATCTGTGAAGATCGTTTCCAGGAATGTAGATAATATTGAGAAGGGGGAAATTCGTATACCTACAGAATCTCCTGTTCTAAGCTTCTTTGTCTGCAAATTATTGTGACTTGTTTTATGGCTCTCTAAAGATAAGGCTGCCTATTTCGTGTCTCATAATAGTGTGTGATTGGTATCACCATTTAACTTGCCTTAAGGTGAGAGTAAAATGGATGGATGACACCTTGTACTTAATATTTCTGCTCTAAGGGAGGTAATAAACATTTCACTTTGAAGCAGTCACTTATTTCCCGCACGAAACTTAGCTATTGTCTATGCCAACTATTCCTACCAGCTCCCATGATTAAGTGAGCCTTGGAAACTCAGGGGTCCTAGACAGTGAAGAATCCCACCCTCGGCAGAGCACTGGAGCCTGTGTAGGCAATATTAGCATACCTCTTTCCACTACACTGACACAGATTGACTGATCACTTTCTTGGTGTCTGGAAATTTCCAACACAGTGTGTTGAAAACAAGCTAAGCAAGACCTGGTCTACCAGGGTGAATTAGTATCTAGTTTTGGCTGGTTCTAAGTTGGAAGAAAAATTGATTTCTTCATTAGCAATTAGAGATACTACCATATGAATTTGTCTGAAGTCATGACCTCCACATGGTTTAATTGAGTAACTGCAATAATTAGGCTCTGTGCTATCAGTTGAAAGCTTCACGATAGGGGGGAACCAAGCAGGGTCTCTACCTTGCTGTTTAGGATCTTGTGAGCATATGAACCCCCCCCCCCAAAAAAAGAAAAGGAAAGATAAAAAGGAGTTTAAAGAGGAAAAGAGCAAAGTGAAGTAAAAACACACACAAAACAAAGCAAACAAAAGTCCGGAAGGACATGGTCCTTACTGTGATTGAAGAGAAATCTGGGACAAGATAAGGCAGGAGAAATAAACACAGGTCAGATCACACAGGCTTAGTGTTCTAATGCCAAAACACACAGGCATTGTGTAGCAGCCAAAATGAAATTAGCATGAGCACACCTGCTGTGTGACAATTTCATTTAAGGCTCACAGTAACTCTGTATTTTCACATTCTCCGTTTTGTGGATGAGAGGTAGGTTTAAGAGGATTAAATTGCTCAACTTCACTGGACCGGAAAATGTGTGGTGAAACCTGGTGAAGAGTCCAGTGCCCATTTCTAGGTGATAACTTAAAATACTAAGATATTTATCTATCAAACATTTTACACATACACATACCATATAGTCTCTACATAAAGACATTTAAGAATCAGAGCAGTTAAAATATTTGTGTGGGCTGCGGATAACTGGTTCTATATGTAAGTAGCAGAGTGTGTAATCAGCGCTGAGGAGTGACTCTTACACCAAGGGAAAGTCTGTCCAATTGTATTCGCATCTCCCTTTCTCATTCTTTCAGTCCTTCAGTTTTTCTTGCCTCCTCCATTTTCATTACCTTTTCCCTATACTTCCTTCAGATTCCTTTATCTTTCCTTTTTCCTTTCTTTCCTCTTCTCTCAATTGGGCGAAATTTAATATTGGTTGTACTAATTGAATACAAATGTATTATCTCATCTTAAAAATGTTATCATGTGTAGTTCTCATGCACAAACAAATAACAAAACCAACAACGGAAACAAAAATAGATCCGGCAAATAGAATTCGTGGATTGGAAATAGCCCAATATTTCGAAGTCAGATGACCTGCATTTGAGACCTGTTTCTGGACTAAGCTTTTGCAAAGCATGAGAATTTCAGCTTTCTTATCTGTATAATGAAGATAACCTTCGACTTTCTGACATCATAGGGTTATCGTAAGGACCAGTTCAGATATTGTATGTGAAAGTGATTTGTCACTGGTAATAAGCCATTAAAAAATCCTATTACTTTCACTACAAGTGCTCAGACCTTCATCTGACCTATTTCCTACTGTTCCTACCCTTTTGCAAGGCTTTTAAATTTACACTTTAACTATTAAAGCACATATTACCTTATGCTATTTTGTCTGAAATCGTCCTTATATCATGAAAGAATGGCATTTGTGAAATTTCTTTTTTCATTGGAAAGAAGACAGTTCTCTTGCTAACTTGAAACAGTTTGGCATCCTATTATTTAATTCACATTTCCTGACATGTTGTCATATCGCCATCTGCTGGAACCTGGGAGGTTGACACTAAAGACTTAAGCATATCAAAGATGAATAAAGATAAACATGATTTAAGTCTTGTGAGCTACAGGTAACCATAAACTTTGTTTGAAATAATGACTCATTCCCTTCATCTAGTATGATATATCGATGTAACAAAATACTATGTAGTATTTGAAATAATGAAATAACTGAAAGTAGTTTCAAGATTTATCAAAAAAATCTAAGAAAAAGGTGCAGAATAGCGTGTACACAGAATATGTATGTAAATGTATATATTTGCATAATTTTAATAGAAGATGTTATACATGTTGACATTTTAATTCGACAGTGTTTATTTTGGAGCAAAAGGCTTGGTTGAGGTGAGGGTACATTATTTTTAAAATAATCCCTGTCTATATTGTTTGAATTTCTATCTTGCACATATATTAATTTTTTGTTTTTTATTTTTAATAAAATAATTGGGGTTATCTGTTTAGTGAGAGTTTGGAGTCATTTGTTTCACTTTTATATTTGACTATGTTTAAAAATTGCATTAATAAATGTGTTTTTTAAGTATTATTAACTCTTTTCATTATGCCCCTATAACATTTGTCTGTATTTGTTTTTTAGCAATTATGCTAATTCGGTTCCAGCATAGTTACTACAACAATACATCCGAAAATTTCCAGAACAAATGTGATTTCAAATATTGTAGCCTTTTGTCCCCAATAATTGCTTGTGTACTTTTTAGACTATGAAGTCTCTTTATTATAATTGGAGTAAGTAGCTCATCATAACAGGCTTCGATACTAGCCATGCCACCTTTGGAAAAATTACTTAACGTCTAAGGTGCCTCAATTTCTTATCTGTATAATGAAGATCATGTTATCTATCTTAAAGGGTGTTTATGAAGGTTATAGAGCATGAAGCCTGTAGGAAGTGTCCAGTATTCACAGTCATTAAGATTGCATGTGCGTGTGTGCATGTGTGTGTGTGTGTTGCGTGTGTGTATGTTGTGTGTATCTATCTCCCTCACTAGTTTGAGAACTCTTTGAAGGCCCAGACATGTCTTCTTCATCCTCATATCCTCAGAAGCTAGCAGAGTGCCTTATATACATCAGAAATAATAACCCTTTTTAGATTCATTTCCTAAGAGTTTAGAAGAGAATTAAAAGAAAAATAAGATCTAAATATCAAGAGAGACTAGACTGTTTGCAAAATTTGAATTTTCGACCCCAGGTATTTTTCTAAGTTGTCTTTTGACTTAAAGTTTTTTTCCATTCATTTATGTATTTTTTTGCTAAATAATTGTTATAATTGTTCCAACAGGATTTATTAAAAGGACTTGTGTGTGTATGTTATTACCTTCACCACCTGTACACAGAGCAGGGCAGTGCATGCATTAACTTTGGATCCGAATGCAAACGTTTGCAACAGTTTTAGATGTTTCAGAGTAACTAGGTATTATCTTCCAGGGCTGGGGCTGCTCCCTTTACATCTCCGGCATCTAGAATAGTGATCAGAATTTAAGCACTCCATTCATCTATGATTATTAAGTACAACAACTTGTATTTTCAGCAAGTTTTATAAAACTCCTTTTTTCCTTTTTACAGATACATTGAGAAATCAAATTAACTTGGAATGAAGGGACATAAAAGAGATCATGAGAAAACAAAGCAGGAACTGGGTTTATTCTAGTCTATGAATCAGGGAACAAAATTCTGAAAGGAAAAGGGAAAATCCTCGTGTTGAACACATTAAAAATGTATATGTTGGCTATAACTGAAATATATTGAGGAATTATGGTGGTACAACCAGTGGTCTTGTGAAGTAATGTTGAGTGCTATCATAAAGTAAAAAAAACCCTTTAAACAGTATTTTTGAGGTAGTTAACATATAATACATTGCACGCTTTTAAGGTATACGATTTGACAAATTTTGACAGACACATACACTCACGAAATCTTCATCAAAATCAAGATGGTGAACATAGCCATCAACCCCCAAAAGTTTCCTTATGCCCTTAGTAATCCTTCCCTTCTGCCCCTTCCCACTTCCTCCCATTGCCCCTGGCAACCATTGATAGCCTCTTTGTCACTGTAGCTTAGCTTGCATAGTCTAGAATTTTATATATATGGAACCATACAGTATGTACTTATTTGTCTGCCTTCTTTCATTCAACATACTTATTTTTAAATTCATCCATCTTGTGCAAATATCAATAGTTTGCTCCTTTTTATTACTGAGTAATAGTGCACTGTGTGAATATATCACATTTCCCTCATCCATTCACCTATACATGGACATTTGGGTAGTTTCCAGTTTTTAATTATGGTATATCAGAACATCTATAGATGACCATATTTTGATATTCTTTTTGTGTGTATTTAATAATTTTCTCTGGCTCCAATAGAAACACATATTTACAAAATTATTTTATTCACTTGCAACTGATAACTTATCTTTGACTCTAAACATAAGAGTTAGCCTTTCTAATTCATGCCATTATTGCCACCAGATTAATCCTCCTTAAAATGCTACTGACTTGCTTAAAAATCTTTGATAACTCCCCACCACCTGGGTGTGACTTGATAACTTCTTAAGGGAGTAGGATGTGCTTTCGTCTCTTTGCTCTGCATAATTTTTCTCCCCACCACCAACTCCCTCATCTCAAGACGGTAACCAAAGTTTCCTTTGCCCTCTGCTTTAGGAGATTTTATGTTGTGGAGCCAAAATGAGAAGTTTCTAGGCAAGCTAAATAATACCAATATCCAAGTTTCCAAAAGGACTGCATATTGAGGGGATTTTAGAGACAATTATTCCAGAAGGGATAGGTTGGAGGCAAGGAATCTTTGGTTGGAGATCTGAAATAGTTGGGCCTAGAGGTATTTGTAGACCTTACCTCAGCCGAGAAATAAGATGAGACTTTTGTGGATTTGTGAAAGTCTAAGTACAACTACCTGATTTTATGCAGAATCTTTTGTGACAATACTTCTGGTGTTGTTCAAAGATGTCAAAGAGGACCAAAAAGTAAGACCTGTGGCCTTGGGCGTTAATGGCAGAAAAGAATGAAGGTGATTGCTTACAATTCTTATCCTATAATTCAGAGAATTTTCTTGATCATAGAGAGACTGAATTAATATGAACATTTCTGGAACCATTCCTAAACATAAGGATCCATACAAGCCTTAGTGCCCTGCATCTGCATTTTTATGAGTCTCAGGTGATTTGAACCAGATGGTCTCCCGATCACATTTTGAAAGTCACCAGCACTGAGAAGGTGGTGCTATTAGAAGCTACAGCCATGGACACTCGGTGAAAGGGAGAGAGCGGCAGCTTTCTTGGGATTGGGGTTAATGAGTAATGACTACGAAATCTATGACTGTTCATCAGGATAGTCCACACATTGTGGAATAATATCAATATGAGAATCAAAGAAGGAACTATGGACTGAAAAATAATTTTCCTTTTGCCATTCTGTACAGTAAAATATACAGTTCTCATAATAGATATGGGAGTTCAGTGATTTTTATTTTTTTCAAAGAAATATATTTATCAAACACATCTACAAAGTTTTAAAAGGTGAACATGGACTTTCATCTCAAGCAGTATGGCAGACTGGATGTTCAGGGAAACTCTCATACTACAGTGCACCTAAAATTGTTGGACACAGATATTAGAAAAAAACGACAAAACAAGTGCCTAGGTGAGAAAGACAGGACTGTAAGGGAATTCCTCGTAGGAGAGAAATGAGGAGAAAGTGCAAATTCTAAGAGGTTGCCTAGCATTGAGTTCAGGAGGTCTAAAGTGCAGCACGGTGACTATAGTTAACAATACTGTATTGTATACTTGAAATTTGCTAAGAAGGTAGATCTCAAGTGTTCTCACCACACACACACACACACACACACACACACACACACACAAATGGTAACTACATGCAGAGATGGATATGTCAACTAGCTTGATTGTGGTGATCCTTTAATTATATACACATATACCAAGATATCAAGTTGTATATCTTAAATATGTACAATTTCTATTTGTCAATTATACCCCAATGATGCTGAAAAAAAGAAAAGAAAAAGAAAGTAGCTTTGGCCTTGAAAATATCTGTCAAACCTTGGTGGCTTCATTGGGCTGTGCTAATAAGGCATAGGGACTAAGCCTGGGGTACAATGGAGTGGGATAAGGAATCAGGAATGTTCAATAAAGCTGGAGTCTCCCAAAGGGAACACAACCACGTGGTTAACTAGGAGGAAAATATGCTCTACAGAGAAAGATGATATGAGTATTTGCGTGACTCAGTCTAGTCTCTGAATGGAGTGGTCAAAAATGGAAATATCCCTGAGAATTCCCAACCATTGCATATCTGGAATCAAGTTTCATAACTCCTGTATGGCCTAAACAAACTCAAGCTAGATTGATTAGTGTTCCTCTCTTAGCCTGTTCAGGCTGCTATAACAAAATACCACTGACTAGGTGGCTTATAAACCACAGAAATTTATTTCTCACAGTTCTGGAGGCCAGAAGTCCAAGGTCAAGGTGCCTGCATGGTTGCCTTCTGACTAGGGTTCTGATGACCCCTCTTCCTGGTTCATAGCCAGCATCTTCTTGCTGTATCCTCACATGTTGGAAGGGGCAAAGGATTTTTCTTGAGCCTCTCTTATAAGGCACTAATCTTGTTGAGCCACCAGCCTCAAGCCTTAAGCACCTCCCAAAAGTACCACCTACTAGTACCATCATATTGGGCATTAGGATTTCAACATGTGAATTTCTGGGGGACACAAACATTTAGACCATAGTATTCTGCCTGTGGCCTTCCCAAATTCATGTCCTTCTCACCTGCAAAATACATTCATTCCACCCCAATAGCCCCCAAAGTCTTAACTCGTTCCAGGATCAACTCAAAAGTCTAAATCCAATCTCATCTAAATATCATCTAAATCAGACATGTGGGAGACTCAAGGTACCCTTCCTTCTCAGGCAAATTGCTCTCCAGCCGTGAACCTGTGGAAATCAAACAAAATGTTATGTGCTTCCAGATACATTGGTGGGACAGGCATTAGATATACATTCCCAATCCAAAAGGGAGAAACAGAAAAGAAAAAAAGGAGTAACAAGTCCAAGGTAAGTCCAAAACCTAACTGGGCAAACAACCGTAAAGCCCAAGTCTTGAGAAGAATCCTCCTTGGCTCTGTGCCCTGCATTCTGGACCCACTGGGGCTGTAGTTGGGTCCCCAAAGCTCCGGGCCACCCCCATGGCTCTGCCAAGCACATCCCACACTACAGCTCTCGTGGGTTCTGCTGGAATTGCATATGGAAACTGTACTGGTGTGGAGTTGGTGGCCACCCTGCCCCGCCCCCATGAGCAATGCCCTAGTGGGGACTCTCTGCTGTTCCCCTCCCCACATGGCAGCCCTCTGCCTGAGTGCAGGCTCTCAGGGGCATCCTCTGAAATCTAGGTGGAGGTAGCCATGCCCCTTTGGCTCGTGTACGCCACAGCCTGGTTGAGAAGGCACTTTCTGGAGGGGTGGCCACCTCGCAGGTGCCATATCTGGGGTGGTTGAGGATTATGGTGCTGAGATTGGAAATCAGGAACTGACCCCAGGATGTGAGGTGGCTCTGGGCAGCAGAGGCCCCTCTTTTGAAATTGTTCAGCCCTGCAGGCCCTTGCACTCTGTTCCAGTGATGGGTGATGTGAGGGCCAGCTCTGAAGTTCTCTGAAATGCTTTGGGGTCATTCTTTCATTGCCTTGGACAATAGATCCTGGCTATGTTTAGATGACTGACCAATCCCCTCACTGTCTTAATGAATAGCTCCTAGCTTCCATTAGGACGGTTGATCTACACCAATTTCTTTATCAAATTTGGCCATGCCTTTGTGTTCTGTTCTGAACAGTTTCTTCTTTCTTTCAATACGCATGGGCTGAGAATTTTCCAAATTTTTAAGTTCTATTTCCATTTTGGTTAACCATTCTGTCTTTAAGTCATTTCTGTCTTCTTGAATTTTACTGTCAACATTCAAGAGAAGCCAAGTTGTTCCTTCAACACTTGGCTTAGAAATAGCTTCAGCCAAATATCTAATTTCACTGCTCACAAGTTCTGCCTTCCACAAAACACTGGGACACAAACACAATTCGGCCAAGCTCTTTGCCACTTTATAACAAGGTTCATCCCTCTTCCAGTTTCCAATAATGCATTCCTCATTTCTGTCTAAGAACTTATCAGAATAGCCTTTACCGCCATATTTCTACCAAGGTCTGTTCACGACCACTTAGGTATTTCATCAGACTGAGGCTTTCTCTCCAGCTCTCCCCCTCTTTTGAGCCTTTACTAGATTTGTCTTTAACCATCCATTCACAGCAGTGTGGGCTTTTTCTGGCATGTGCCTCCAAACTCTTCTAGCCTCTGCCCCTTTACCCAGTTCCAAAGCCACTTCCACATTTTTAAGGTATTTATTATAGCAGGACTCCACTCTGGGTACCAATTTTCTGTCTGTCTGTTCGGGCTACTATGATAAAATACTACTGGCCGGGTGGCTTATAAACAACAGGAGTTTATTGCTCACAGTTTGGGAAGCTATGTTTGAGATCAGGGTGCCAGCCTAGTCAGGTGAGGGTCCTCTTCCTGGCTGCAGACTTTTCGCTGTATCCTTACATGGCAGAAGGGGGTGAGGTGTCTCTCTGGGGCCTCTTTAATAAGGCATGAATCCCATTCATGAGGGTTCCACCCTCATGACTTAAGCACCTCTCAAAGGCCCCATCTACTAATGCCATCACCTTTGGGGGGTAGGATTTCAACAAGAATACAAACATTCAGACCCTAGAAGTTCCCCTAAAAGATTGATAGTCACCTAGGTAAAGCAACTGCAAACATTATCTAGAAGAAAGCAGTTTAAGCACAGGCTTAAACAACTCCTACAGTTAATATTTCAAGAAATAAAAGCCCACAAGAAAAAAAATCATAAGTGTGAGAGAGTTAGAAGAAACTACCAAGAGCATAATCTCATTCTATAAAGACTTTAGCCATTGGAATGATTGAACATGGATATATATGTATCTCAGTTATATTTTTATGTAATTAAATCTTAAAAAAAGCATATCAACCATATGGTAAAGAGACAACAGACTCTAAAGTAACCAGCCATATTTGAAAAAAAATTATATAGGGTTTCTAAAAATAAAACTATAATAACTGAAATCAGATTCTCAATGGATGTGTTTAAAGAGTAGATATAGCTCACTAGAGGATTGGTGAACTGGGAGATAGATTGAAGAAATAATATGGAACCCAGTATAAAGATGCAAACAAATGTAAGATAGGAAAGAATGTGCTAGATATTTTCTGTTTTCCTCTCTACATCTACTTCTGTCTTTCTCCACCATTGTCTCTGTCCCAGGCTGACTGGTACAGACTTGTCCCATGCCCTCTGCTTTTAGTTGGATCCAATCAGTGGCAACTCCTGGTAGAGGATTGGAAGGAGGAAGGAGATGATGTTAGGATAATTAATCCTCTGACTACCTCCCAGCAAGTTGCCTTAGTCTAGCTTTATCCTTATACAGAATGTCATTGCTTATCTCAAGGTGGCTTGTGATACACAGCTCTTGTATTTCTGAGTACTGGTAACCACTCCATCTCCTAATTACCTAATTTACTACTGCTGGACTTGGCTGCTGCATGCCTCATCGTTCTTCTTCATCTGTTCAGCTTTCAAAAAGACATATCATATACAATTTCTCCTTGAAGTTTTCCTAATTTGAGTGTGTCATTTACTTCTTGTTTCTTATTGGTATAAAAATAAATGGAAGATAGAATGAAATAGTTTAATACAGATGTAATCTGAATTCGAGTAAATGAGAGGAGAAACACAATGAAAAATATGTAATATATAAAAATATGCACATATGAAAACTGATAAATATCCAGAACTGATTAAAGAGAATAAGCCTCAAATATGGGAAGCAAAATGTATACCAAATAAAATAAAGATAACTTTAATCTGTGTATAATGGATACTGTAGAAAAAGAGTCAAAGAAAAATAAAAGAACTTAAAAGCTGTCAGAATGAAAAATGTGTTACATGTAAATGAATGGAAGTTAAACTGATGACTTTCTTCTCGAGAGCAACATAGGAAGCCAGAAATAGATTTAAAAGAGTGAGAGAACATAACTATCAATCTGGGATTGTAGACTTGGGAAAAATGTTTCAAGGATGAGAGTGAAATAAAGACAGTTTCAGACAAATAAAAACTGAGAAAGTTTATTAGCAACAGAGTATACTAGAAGAGTTTTTAATTAACGTGGTCCAGGAAGAAGAAACAGGATCCCTGAAGAAAGATGTAAGAAGCAAGAATAGCCAGCTCTGAAAACGGTAGACCTGTGGGTAAGCCTAAACAAATAACTATGCAAATTTATATTGACATATTTAATTTGTGGAGTTACAAAAAAGACAGATTTAAAATCTTGAACAGCACTGACATACAATTTGGGAGGTATATATTATAGTGTATTAAATAAAGCTCTACTCATTCTAAGAACTATGGTTGCTGCTTATGAGTTTGTACACTAGGCTAGACAGATATTTCCATAGTAGGAAGGCAATTATCTGGCAGTAATTCAGGGGGGAAAATAATCTGATGCAATTTGATGATCCAGAGCAACTTTACATTTTGCAGAGATTCCTCGTGCTAGCGTCCCTAAAGCAGAGTGAAACCATTTCCTGCCTTCAGACAGAAGGTGCAAGACCCTGTTGAGCTGAGATCCTGAGGAGGTACCATTCCCCAATTACTTGGGTGAGGTCTCAAGTGGTGCTTCTTTTCCTGATTATACATCCTTTTCTTCCAGAGAGGCAGCTCGTATGTGAGGCAGCTTCTAAATTAGAGAAGGGGTTCATATGCTGAATGGCCAGCATGATAATAACTAAGAATGAAATTACCAACCAGAACAAGGGGTCCTCCCTTATTCTGCTTCAGGGTTTTCTTTAATTGAAATAGATTTCTCTTTACGTTTTATGCAGTTCTGTACCAGAGCGGACTACGTTTTATGGGCAAAAAAGAAAGGTCATGGAATCTATTCTCTGATTTACTGCTTTAGCTGTGGCCTGCGCTGGAAAGTACAATGAATTCTGCTTCTTTGCAATGCTGGACCAGTCCAGGTCGTCAATTTAGTTTCATTTTGGTTTGAATACTTCCTACGGACAGTCTGATTTCTTCTAATAAGAGTCTTGGCGCATGCTCAAGGACTGGCTGGCTCTTCACTTACCTTGTTATTTCTTAATGCTCTATTAAGCCCCAAATTCAAAGCCTGGGCTTTTACTTTGTGTCCAACAGAAACAACTGACTTTGGGCTCCATGTTTCAAGGGCAATATAAGCAGTTTAATAACCTAGAAAGGTTTTCATCATTTCTTTCACTCAACATTTCTCCATTACCCATGGGATAAAAAAAAATAAAGAGACTGCTTTTCACATTGATTTTCTTTGCTCAGAGCAGAATTCAGTCTTTGGTCTTACTTCAGAGACAAGTATAGGTCCCACTGCATCCAGTTGTTTTCCTGGAAACCTAACAGCTCTCAGTTCACCTAACAAGTAGCTTCAGAGGTGTGTGGCACTTTGGGGGACTGAGAATAATCTGCTAAATACAGTCCTTCAGGCTGCCTATATGTTGCTTATCAGCATTATGTTCTGACATGAAAAGAATTTGGCTTCTAAAAATATTAATTTGTATTTCTCGAGGGAACTTGACTCTTTCTGAGACTTGAATTTTTTGCAGAGCAAGATTTTCATCAAACAATGCAAGGGGGAAATAATTTTCCAAATAAAAAAATTAAAAACAATGCAGCATTGAGGTTGAACTGTCTTATGATCCTTCATTTTTGAAATTAGCAGGCTTCACAGAATTAAATTTCTACGAAGAAGACATCATACGGATAAGGGCGTAGACGATCTCCTATCAGCATGGAATTGTCTTTCTCTGTTTTGTTGATAAATCACACTTGTCCTTGGTTTTTACCCAATGAAATTCAGTTAATAGAACTCTGTTCTGTGAGGCGGTATGAGTTTCTGTATTCTGCATAAGGCATTGAAGGAGTTCTATATTTTGTAAACCTGAAATATCTGCCTGTTAAGCTAACAAAAGTTCCTCTTTATTTGGAAATAGGAAGATACATAGTTATTTAAAAAACAAAGTTGTTTTCCCATCCAAATACTAACCAGGCTCGACCCTGCTTAGCTTCCAAGATCAGACAAGGTCAGGCATCAGGGTTCAGGGTGGTATGACTGTAGACCAGAGGGGAAGGGAGTCTGGAGGAGGGCTAAAGGGGTAAAGGGGCACATATGTATGGTGTGTATGGTGATGGATAAAAACTAGACTATTGGTGGTGAATATGATGCAGTCTATACGGAAGCTGAACTTATACAATGTTGTAAACCACTGTGACCTCAATAAAATATTTTTTTAAACAGTTACTAAATTTTAAACTGATTTTCTAGTTTGGAAACACTTTTGCTCAGGACTTTATTTTATTTTTATTATAAATGATCTCAATGTATACAAAAAATATAAATGTATACCTCAATACATTCTAATAAAGTGAACACCCGCATAACCACTGCCCAAGTCAGAGTAAAATATTGACAGCAGTCCAGAAGCATACCTTGTGACCCCTCCCGAACGTTAAACCCTCTTTCTTCCCAAATGTAACCACTGTCTTTATTTCTAATATAATAGTTTAGTTTTCCCTGCCCTGGAAATAGATTTCATTGGAATCATTACATATACATATATATGCAGATATAGATGTAGGTATGTATATCTCTGTTGGTAATATACCTAGGAGTAGTTGGTGGTATCTTCGTGTTACATGTCTGTTCAAATTAGCATTCACTTTTGGTAGGTTGTATAAATCTAGGAATTTATCCATTTCTTCTAAGTTACCCAGTTTGTGGACATACAATTTTTCATAGTATTGTCTTATAATCCTTTCTATTTCTGTGGTATCCATTGTAATTTCTCTTCTTTCATTTCTAATATTTTTATTTGAGTCTTCTCTCTTTCTTTCATAGTGACTCTGGCTAAATTTTTTGTTTATCTTCTCAAAGAAGCAGCTCTTAGTTTCATTGATCCTTTTAACTGTTTTTTAGTCTCTATTTCATTTATGTCTGCTCTAATTTTTATTTTTTCCCTTCTTCTGTTGACTTTAGGCTTTGTTCTTATTTTTCTAGTTCTGTTAGGTGTAGTTTAAGATTACTTATTTGAGATTTTTCTTGTTTATTGAGGTGGGCCTGTATTGCTATGAATTTCCCTCTTATAACTGCTATTGCTGCATCCCATAAGAGTTGGTGTGTTGTATTTTCATTTTCATTTGTCTTCAGGTATTTTTAAATTTCTCCTTTGATGTCTTAATTGATCCAATGGTTATTCAGTAGCATGTTGTTTAGTCTTCACATATTTGTGAACTTCCCAGCTTTTTTCTTTACCTTTTTTTATTACAGTAACATTGGTTTATGGCATTATGTAAATTTCAGGTATATATCATTGTATTTTGATTTCTGTATCATGTTCACCACCCAAAGGCTAATTACAATCCATTACTGTACACATGTGTCTAATCATCCCTTTTGCCCTCCTCCCTCCCCCCTTCCGCTCTGGTAACCACCAATCCAATCTCTGTCTTTGTGTGATTGTTTGTTGTTGCTGTTATCTTCTACACATGAGTGAGATCATATGGTATTTGACTTTCTCCCTCTGACTTATTTCACTTAGCATAATACCCTCAAGGTCCATCCATGTTGTCACAAATGGCTGGATTTCATCATTTCTTATGACTGAGTAGTGTCCCATTGTGTATATATACCACATCTTTACCCATTCATCCTGTGATGGGCACCTAGGTTGCTTCCAAGTCTTGACTATTGTGAGTAATGCTGCAATGAACATAGGGGTGCACATAGCTTTATGCATTCATGTTTTTATGTTCTTTGGATAAATACTGAGAAGTGGAATAGCTGGATAGTATAGTAGTTCTTTTCTTAATTTTTTGAGCAACCTCCATGCTGCTTTCCATAGTGGCTGCACCAGTTTGCACTCCCACCAGCAGTGTATGAGAGTTCCCTTCTCTCCACATCCTCTCCAATACTTGTTGGTTCCTGTCTTGTAATTATGGCCATTCTGATGGGTGTGAGGTGATATCTTATTGTAGTTTTGATTTGCATTTCTCTGATAGTTAATGATGTTGAGCATCTTTTCATGTGCCTGTTGGCCATCTGTATATTCTCTTTGGAGAAATGTCTGTTCAGATCTTTTGCCCATTTTTAAATTGGGTTGTCAGTTGTTTTGTTGTTGAGATGTACAAGTTCTTTATATATTTTGAATATTAACCCCTTATAATATATACGTTTGAAAGTACCTTCTCACATTTGTTAGGTTGTCTTTTCATTTTGTTGATGGTTTCCTTTGCTGCATACCACATTAACAAAATGAGGAATAAAAATCACACGATTATCTCAATAGATGCAGAGATAGCATTTGACAATATCCAATACCCATTTATGATAAAATGGGTATAGAAGGAAAGTACCTCAACATAATAAAGGCCATATATGACAAATCCACAGCTGACATCATACTTAATGGTGAAAAGCTAAAAGCCATCCCTCTGAGGACAGGAAGAAGACAAGGGTGCCCACTCTCACCATTCCTGTTCAACATAGTACTGGAGGTTTTAGACAGAGAAATTAGGCAAGAAAAAAAAATAAAAGGAATCCAAATTGGAAAGGAATAAATGAAACTCTCACTGTTTGCAGATGACATGATTCTATATATATATATAATACCCTAAAGAATCCATCAGAAAACTATTAAAATTAATCAACAATGACAGCAAAGTTGCAGGATACAAAATCAACTTACAAAAATCAGTTGCATTTCTATATACTAATAACAAATTAGCAGAAAGAGGAGTCAAGAATACAATCCCATTGACAATTGCAAAAAAAGAATAGAATATCTAGAAATAAATTTAACCAAGGAGATTAAAGACTTATACACTGAAAACTATAAGACATTATTGAAAGAAATTGAAGCAGATATAAAGAAATGGAAAGATATTCCATGCTCATGGATTGGAAGAATAAACATAGTTAAAATGTCCATATTGCGTAAAACAATGTACAGATTCAATACGATCCCAATCAGAATCCCAATGACATTCTTTACAGAAATAGAACAAAGAATCCTGAAATTTATATGGAACAATGAAAGACCTCAAATAGCCAAAGCAATCCTGAGAAAAATGGACAAAGCTAGAGGCATCACAATCCCTGGCTTCAAAAAATACTACAAAGCCATAGTAATCAAAACAGCATGGAACTGGCAGAAAAACAGACACAGAGATCAATGGAACAGAATTGAGAGCCCAGAAATAAAACCACACATCTATGGACAGTTAATCTTTGACAAAGAAGCCAAGAACATACAATGGAGAAAGGAAATGTCATCAATAAATGGTGTTGGGAAAACTGGATGGCCACATGCAAAAGAAAGTAGACCATTATCTTGCACCATCCACAAAAATTAACTTAAAATGGGTTAAAGACTTGAATGTAAGACCTGAAACCATAAAACTCCTAGAAGAAAATATAGGTAGTACACTCTTTGATTTTGGTCTTCACAGCATCTTTTCAAATACCATGTCTACTAAGGCAAGGGAAACAAAAGAAAAAATTAACAAATGGGACTACACTAGACTAACAAGCTTCTGCAAGGCAAAGGAAACCACGAACAGAACAAAAAGACAACTCACAGACTGGGAGAAAATATTTGCAAATCATATATCTGACAAGAGGTTAATTTCCAAAATATGTTAGAACTCATACAACTCAACAACAAACAAACAAATGGATCAAAAAATGGGCAGAGGATATGAATAGACATTTTTCCTAAGAAGATATATGGATGGCCAACAGGCACACGAAAAGATATTCAACATCACTAATTATTAGGGAAACACAAATCAAAACTACAATGAGGTATCACCTTACACCCATTAGAATGGCTATAATTACCAAGACAGAAAATAACAACTGTTGGAGAGGATGTGAAGAAAAAGGAACCCTCACACACTGGTGATGGAAATGCAAACTGGTGTGGCCACTATGGAAAACAGTATGGAAACTTCTCAAAAAATTAAAAATAGAAATACCATGTAATTCAGCTATACCACTTCTGGGTACTTAACCAAAGACCTTGAAATCAACAATTCAAAGAGATTTATGCACCCCTATGTTCATTGCAGCATTATTCACTATAGCCAAGATGTGGAAGCAACCCAAGTGCCTATCGACTGTTGAAAGGATAAAGAAGATGTGGTGTGTGTGAGTGTCTCTCTCTCTATAGACACATACACAATGGAATGCTACTTAGTCACAAAAGAGACAAAAGCATCCCATTTGGTATAACATGGATGAACTTGAGGGTATGATGTTAAGCGAAATAAGCCAGACAAAGAAAGACAAATACTGCATGATTTTACTCATATGTGGAAGATAAGCAAACACATGGACAAAGAAAACAGATTATTGGTACCAGAGGGGTAAGGGGCTGGAGTGGGGGGTGGATGAAAGGGGTAAAGGGGCATATATGTATGGTGAAGGATAACAATTAGACTATGGGTGGTGAGCATGATGCAGTCTATACAGAAATTGATAAATAATAATTTACACCTGAAATTATGCAATATTATAAACCATTATGATCTAAAAAAAAAATAAAATAAAGAAATAGTTGCACCCATTTACTCTCCTACAAGGAGTATTGAGTCCCTGTTGCTTCATGTCATTGGTCGTGATTGATTGTGCCATTCCTTCCAGTTTTAGTCATGCTGGTGCATATGTAGTAATATCTCATCGAAGTTTTAATTGGAATTTTCCTGATGGCTAGTGAAGTTTGAGCACATTTTCAATTGTTAGTCTCTTCTTTGTAACTCTTTCCCATTTTTCTATTGTGTTCACTATACATTTTCTTATTTATTCATATGAGTTTTTTTTAAACATTCTGGATATGAGGCTTTTCTTGGTTATATGTGTAGCATTGTGTATTTTGCATGATATATTTTGGTGAACAGATGTTCTTAATTTTAGTATAGTTTGTGTTATTGATTTCTTTCCTTAAGGTTAATGTTTTTAGTATATTAAATCTCTCCCTATACCAAGGCAATGAAGATATTTTCCTATATTATCCTCTGGAAGTTTTATTCCGCTTTTCTTACTGAGAGCTACAGTTCATTGGGAATTATATTTTGTATGATTTGATGTGTAAGTTTTATTTTTTCCATATGGATATACGGATTACAGAAGTCCCAAGGACTCCTCTCAAGCTTCTCAGACATTGACATTACACATCCATCTTTATATTATTTCCCCTACATTAAAATACAGCACTCATCTTTTACAAGATAGCATTAGTACCTACTTATTATTTAACAGGTCAGACTTCAGCAAAACTTTTGCTTTATGAGATGAAGATGAAAAAAGTATGAGGAATAGGTAAAATTCTCTTTACTGAACCAGATTTTCTTCAGAGCAGGCCACATATGTCTGTTCAGATTAGCAAATCAACACCAGTTCTGCACTATGAGTTATATTGGACTTAGTAAATCCGTTATTCAACTTTGACGGGTGTTTACACTCTTTTTCAGAAAGCATTTTTCTACATCTCCAGAAGTGACATTTTTACATTACTGGATTATGCGTTACTTCAATCAAGAGCAATCCTGACTTATGATATAAATAAATTACTGAACTTACCTTTTTATAATTAAAATCTTTTTTGTCTTTGAGAATGATTAAAACCTCTTGCCAAGAGCATTGCTTTAATCGAGAGTATAGGATACATATAGAATGATCTCTACCTTTTTTAAAAAAATTATTTGTTTTACATGGATAGAATACTAATTTCAGTTAGTGACTCCAGCCAGTATTTAATACAAATAAAATGTCCAAAAAACTTCTAATTGCAACAGTTAAACACATTACATTCATTGTTAATTTGATAAATGTCATCATGAGAAAATTTATGGTACTATAGATAAAAAAGCATTCAGTTGAATTAATAATAAAATTTTTAATCAGTTGCCAAGCCTTCAAATCTTATATTCCCACCTGGTAATGCAACCAAAATCATAAGTTAATAATTGTATTTTACATGTATTTTGATTTATTACATATGAGAGCATAATTAAAAATATGGCTAATCCTAATGTGAGATAATGATTGATTCATAAATTAAAATAATGATAGTTGAAATTTAAGGACCACAAGACTAAAAGTGAAATTAGTTTGGACAGAGGCTTTTAAAAAAGCATTATTAATGACATCTTTATGGGTCCATTATCTTTTTAGTAGAAACTGGAAAAATCAGATCATTTGAAATGAATGTTTTTAAAACTTATTTCTTTCATTCAATATGATTATATTAAAATCTCTTTCCCCAGCCTTGTCCTCTTCTAAGCCCTGATCAGTGCCTAGTTAACATTTGACTTGATGGTTCCCTCAAATTTCAGAGTGTCTAAAAATAGGCATATAGCATTTCCTTCCAAATAGGTGTTCTTCCCATTCCTATCTCTGTTTGGTTTGAAATTTTAAATCTACTTTGACTTCTTATCCCTTTCATCCACTCATTTCCAAAAGGTCACTACGTCTCATTGATTTTAATATATCTCCTTGGCCGTCTTCATTGTCCTCGTCACCTCACCCAAATCCTGATGCGGATAATCTAATAGTTTCTCTGCCCTTACTCTGTCTTTTTCAGTCCATCTTTTATACTGCTGAGAAATTTATTTTAAAAAATGTGTCATTTTAATAAGGCCATGCTCAGAATAAATCTTTAAGTAACTAGATTCTGAACATGAATCCTGCAGTTTTCTAAATTTACCTCTGCTCCCACATACAAAATCCTACCAGTGCATTATTTTTTCTCAGCAATCCTTGACATTTGTCTGTGCTTTTGCACCATGTTATCAAATCAATCTCTTGTCTTACTTTCAAGGCCTCATCCTGCGCTCTTCAACTCCAGTCTTAGTCTTACTCTAAAGGCAGATTCTGCTGGCAAAACAGGAGATGATGAGGAAACAGAGAGAGAGAAAGGGAAAGAGAGGGAGAGAGGAAGAGAAGGGAGAAAGAGGGACAGAGAGAGAGACATGGAAAAGGAATTATAGAGTTAATAGCTATCTTCTTCACCATGTTGACCCTACTTTTGTGCCTCATTTAATCTTGTCACTCTTCAAATCCAGGAAACGTTATGTGCATACTCAGATAAAATGACTCCCTCCCTGTAGGATGAGGTGTTAGTAGCATTCCCAAATGGAGTACCTATGTTCTTAGGGTTATCCAAGCACTTTCTGAGGGGTTTCCGTGATGGACATGGAGATGAGCTACCCAGATCTCTAATCAAGGAAAGACTTGTTGCTCTATTTTCTGGGAGAGCTTTCAACAGCTTCGGCTGTCAGCTTCCTTACTCAAGGTCAGGCCTTTCCCAGGACTGACAGGAATTTTAGCTCCAGGTTCCCCATGTGGTTAGCTGAGGCTGTTGGCTGACCAGAATTGCAGCTCAATGTCTCCCTCTGCCAGTCTGGCTTCCTCTCTGCAAAATGTATATATATATTTTCACAAAATGAAATATTTTGACCCATATTGGGATATATTATAGAGTGGAGGGGAAGTTGTGATAACAATATTTCTTTAGTGAAACCTTCTCTTCTATTCTCCCAACTACTGTCGAAGAATGCAAGCTTCCTGAGGGAAAGGCTCATGAGAGCAAAGCAAAGAGAATGTCACCAAGACATAGCAAGAGTGCAGAAGTTCTTTATTTCCTCCAGGAAGCTAACTTATTGCAAGGCTCCATGAATTATCTATTTATCAATCCTAGAAGCTTCAAGATTTGCAAAAATATGCATGATGCAAAGTACTAATCTGCTATAAAGTACACTCCGCATTTTTACCATTCTCATAGCAGGGAGACAGTTGGTGAGTCTTAGTCTGTATCTCATGTGTAGACTTTGAACAATTTCAAGAACTAGGAAGAGGAAAAGTTTCCACGTTAATTCTGACAGATGTTATTTCTCCAGATGGAAAGGACAAAGACTAGAATTAAATCAGTTTTATCTTTGAAAATTTATTTAGTTTCTGGACATATGTTTTCATTAACTTTTCTAAGAGATTACTGCAGACATTAAATCTACATTTACTTTTTGTTTGGGTGCAAGTTTTCTTCTTGCTGTCAGCCATAAACAATTTCTCTATGTAGTCACTAATCCCTTCCATGTACTTATTAGACTTATATTAACCTTAAGAGAGTACATTATGGATAATATTTAAATAATGCACTTAGCAACAATGATTAATACACAGCTTATTTAGCACCTCACTTACTCATGTTTTCACTTGTTTTGCTGTTAATTTCCACAAGGTTGATTAAAGGGAATTCATAAAATCAGAAGCGCTACTTGTGAACAGATACAGGGCAAAATGTCCCCCAACGCCATCTGAAGCATAATGCTTCTGAACTTTAAAAAATTGGCTTTGTTTAATAAGACTAACTCTTCTCTTTCAGCTGTTTTTATTCTGCCAAACACATAATTAAAATGAATTTAGAGTCCATTGGATAAAGTTTAAAGGAGTGACATGCCACCTTTATTTAAAAATGCCAATATTTACCCTACCTCAGAGGTTAAGTCCTTTGAAGTGATTTAAAATTATGAAAAGAAATTTTAGATATTAACTTTAAAAAGTACGATGGGGCGTAGAGAGCTCCAAAACTCTTTTAGGAGATAACTAAGCAGCCCATTTTGAAAACCACAGAGTAAATGAATATTTGTGTTTTTCTAAAATCTCTTAGAACATTTCCATCAGCCAAAAAACTCCCCTGATCCCAACTGCGGTCAATTCCCACTCCAACCCCCAGCCCTAGGCAACCACCAATTTGCTCTTTGTTTTTATAAGTTTGCCTTTTCTGGGCATTAGATACAAATGGAGTCCTATTCTTTTGCATCTGTATTCTTTCATTAACATAACATTTTTGAAGTTCATCCATGTTAACATGTATCAATATTTTATTCCTTTTTATTGTTGAATAGCACTCTGTTATACTGGCATAATATATTGTGTTTATCCATTCACCAGTCATCTGACACCTGAATTTTTGGCTATTATGAATAATGCTGCTAGGGACATTTGCATACAAGCCTTCGTGGACAAATGTTTTCACCTCTTTGGGTAGAACCCAAGAGTGGGAACTTTGGGATGTGTGACAAATTCAGGATTAACTTTTTAAGAAACTGTCAAACTTTTTTCCAAAGCAATTGCTCTAGTCTACATTCCCAAGAGCAACCTGTTAGGATTCCAGGTTTTCCTCACTCTCACCAACACTTGGCATTGTCTGTCTTCTTGATTACAGCCATTCTAGTGAGTGTATAGTGGCAACTCATCCAGTTTCCATTTGCATCTTCCTAATGATTAATGATAATGAGCACCAGCCATTTGTATGTCTTCTCTGGTGATGTGTACACTTTAGTCTTCTGACCATTTTCTAACTGGGCTCTTTGTCCTTCCATCATTGAGCTGTAAGAGATTCCTATACTTTTCCCATACATCTAGACTTACATCCTGCACTAGAAACACGACCTATAAATATTTTCTCCCAGGATATGGATTGTCTTTTCACTTCTACATAGTATCTTCCAAGGCACAAAAATTTTTAATTTTAAAGAAGTCTAATTTGTCAATTTATTTTTTATGGCTTTTGCTATGATGTTAAGTCTAAGAACTCTGTGCCTAACTCAGAGTCATAAAGATTTTATTTTAGACATTTCATAGTTTTTACTCTTAAATTTAGGTCTATGATCTATTTTGAGTTAATTTTTGTATATGATGTGAGGTAAGGATCTAAATTTTTTTTGTGTGTGTGTGGATAACTGATTGCCCCAGAAGTATTTGTTATAATGACTATCCTTTCCCCTTTGAATTATCTTGGTACTTTTATGAAAAATAAATTAACCATAAATGTCAGGGTTTATTTCTGGTGTCTTGATTTTGTTTCACTGATTTATAATGTCTGTCTTATGATGATACCACTTGTCTTGATTACCGTAGCTTTAGAGTAACTTTTGAATTGGGCAGAATAAATCCTCCAGCTTTGTTATTCTTCTTCAAAATTGTTTTTGGCATTTCTAGGGTCTTTTCATTTCCATATAAATTCTAGGATCAGTTTTTCAGTTTCTACAAACAGCCTGTTCATTTCAAGTTACTTAAGGTGAAATTGTAGGTGTTGATTTAAGACCTTTCTTCTTTTTTAATGTAAACATTTAAAGCTTAATTTCCCTCTAAGCATTCCTTTCACTACATCTCATGATTTTTATATATTGTTTCTGTTTTCATTCAGTTCAAATATTTTAAAAATTTCATTTGACATTTCTTCTTTGACCATTGGATTATTCAGAAGTGTGCTGTTTAATTTCTAAATGTTTGGAGATTACAATACACCTTGAGACAATAGGCTTCTATTCTCTGCTCATGGATTTGTATTGGCTGGGAATATATTCAAACTACAGACCATTTTAAGTCCACACTGGCTTTTATTTTATTCTGAGATCACTTTTGCACATGAAGACAGACTCCCGATTGCCTGTGTACAACCTCCAGTCAACCAGCAATATATGGAAAGCCTATCAAGCTTCCTATGGCTGTCTCACCTCCAGGAAATCTCTGTTAAATATCAGGCTAGTCCACTGGTTAGTTGCTTGTCCCAAACAAGGTGGTAACCTTAGACCAACAGAGCCATTGGACCTTCCTGTTAACTTATCACTGAGATTGTCACTTGAACAGACAACATTCTAAATCAAGTAAGCTCTTTCTGCAGAGATAGCAAAGCTGTTGGTTTTCATAGCCTCTTTGCCTTGATTAAACTGCTGCCCTGACAGAGCATAGAGAGTGAGGGGCTTTGGACCCCTAGGTCAGAACTCCACAAACTGTTTTTACCTGAAGTTCAGTAGTTTTCATTAATAAATGCTTCTATTTGGGAAAGTTTGTTTCCGAAGTGCTGAAATGATTGCTTTTGACACTTTCATCCAAATTTAGAGTTGTTCTCTTGGGGAAAGGATTTGTCAACCACCTTATTCCATCCTGTCAGATGTAAGAGCTCATAATGCCATTTTTAAATCACAAAATATCATGCTTTAAAAATTTTTTCTAATTAGAAGGTGTATTGGGCAATACATTTATCAAATATTCTGTCATCATTCAAAAATGAGAGTTCCAGGTTGTAAAATCAATGTAGGAGATGTGAGCACACAACTAACATTTAAAGCCATGAAACTAAATAAGACCACTTGGGAAGTGAGTATATATATAAAAAAGAGATCCTAGAACTAAGCCTTGGGGCATTTAAATATTTAGTGGTTGATGAGTTGATGTGGAAATAGCAAAGGAGACAAAGAGAGTGGCCACTGAGATATAGAAAGAACCAGGAAAACTGTCCTATAAGGCAAATGGGAAAAACTTTCAAGTCTTTCAAGAAGGAATGGGTATTCAACTGGGTCAAATTTTGCTGTCGGCCAAATAAGATGAGGACTAAGACTAGTACACTAGATCTGGTTACATGATGGTCACTAGAGATCTTGTTAAATGTTATTTCAATGGAATGGGATCAGTAGAAGCCTCACTGGAATGAATTTAATAAAAATGAATGGAGAAAAATTGGTTCTAGGCAATTATTTTGAGGAGATTTTTCTATAAGAGAAGAAAAATGACAGGGAGCAGGAGCAGTACATGGGGTCATGAGAGATACCATTTAATATGAAGATAGGAGAGAATAAAATACGATTATTTGCCAATAGGTATGATTTAGCAGAGAGAGGATAATTGTTCCAGGAGAGATGGGAGTCAGTTGCTAGAGCACTGTTCTCAAACTTCAGGATGCATCAGAATCACTCGGAGGGCTTGCTAGAATACAGATCGCTGGGCTCCATCCATGGTGTTTCTGATTCATAGGCGTGGGGTAGGGCCCACACATCTGCCTTCCTAACAAGTCGCCAACTGCTGCTTGGCTGCTATTGCTGCTCATCTCAGGGCCACTGTTTCACGACTACTCTGCTAGAACCATGGCCCAGCACAATTTTCCTCTATATTTACATAGGGATTTAGAGAAATTAGCTCTGGATGATGAGGAAAATATAGAGGAAATTCACAGAGGGAATATATAAATATAGAGGAGATTAGAGGAGTTGGCTTTGGATAGGAGTTCATCCATAGTAATAGAAGAGAAGGCCAAGTATTTGGGCACAGATGCAAGGAGAGAGTAGATGCAAAGGTGAGACGTTGTGAAAGTTCCCTTCTGATTGCAATCGGGAGTAAGGTCATCACCTGAGAGTGAGGACAAGAGAGGGGGTGTTGGATGTTTGGAGAGTAGAAATCTAAGTAGAATGGAATGTTTGGTTCATTCCCTCAAATAGACCAACTTGTGTTCTTAAAACAACTGCATCAATTTTGTTCATCTGATAGTGAAAGAACAGAAAGTAAGTAGATATAAAGTAAACTGTGAATCTGATAAGTGAAATAATAAATTTGGTGAAATAGAAATTGGTTTCTGGAGACTATATCGAATAACTTTTGTTATACAACACATCTCTACAAAATTGAGTGGCTAAAACTCAATCCTTTATTTGTTTCACAGGTCTGGGGGTTGGAATTTGGGTTGAGTGCATCAGGTCTGGGTGCTTCTGGTCTTGATTAATCTCATTTACATGTCTGCACAGTTTGTTTGGGTGCTGGCTGGCTGGCTTGTTTCTGCTCCTGTTGGTCTTTGATTCACTTTGGGACCAGAGCTTGAGCACTTGGTGATGGAGGGTTCCAAGAGAGAGAACACAAGCGTACAATGTCTCTCGAGGGCTAGGCATGTGACTGACAATGTCACTTCTGACACATTCTCGTCGTCAAAGCAAGTCATGAGGCCAGTTGATATTTAATAAACTCTCCCTCCTGTTGGGAGAAGCTAAAAAGTCACATTGCTAAGAAGCTTTCATTTGGGAAGTTTAATAATTTTAGTTATTTTTGCAAAAATCTACCACAGTGACAGGGGCTGGCCCAGTGGCGCAGTGGTTTAGTTCACGCTTTGGCAGCCCGGGGTTTGGGCGTTTGGATCCTGGGCACCAGGCAATGCACTGCTTGTCAGCCATGCTGTGGTGGTGTCCCATATAATGTAGAGGAAGACGGGCATGGATGTTAGCCCAGGGCCAGTCTTCCTCAGCAAAAAGAGGAGGATTAGCAATGGATGTTAGCTCAGGGCTTGTCTTCCTCACAAAAAAAAAAAATAAAAAAATCTACTACAGTGGCAAATTAACCCAAAAGACAATTGTAGTGTAATAATTGGAAATGGGTAAGAGAAAAGGCACTGAAAGAAGACAGTAGGGAATGTATTGAATTAAAAAAGTACTATTTTACTTTTTAAAACACCAGATTACAATGTGATTTATTAAAAAACCAAAACAAAAAACCCCATGATTTGGAATTAGCTTCGCCATTTCTGAGGACTTTAGAGACTAGTGTTTTAGGGAGTGGTTATGTACCTAGGATGTGGAAGAAATGTGACATGGTGCATGAGATTCTGACCACACTGACAGTTTATATTTGACTCTTATTGTTTCTTTATGTTTTCCCTAGAGGCATTAATCTTCCCCTCCTCTTGGATGAAATCTCTGAAAGATCCCATGATTTTTCTGCTTACTCTTGATTAAGATCTACAATCACTTTAAAAACATAGACTTAGTATCAACTCTGACTAAAATGTCCAAGTAGTCAAATTCAAATTAATGTAAATCTTCTCTCATCTCCAAGATGGAGATGAAGCCTGACGCTTCAAGCTGAAAGCCTGTAGAAGGAAGGGGACAACGTCCTTCTGTTCTCTATTTTCTCCATACTCACCTCTTCTCCTACTAGCTAGCTGCCAAGGTCGAAGGGGGTAAATTGGGAGGATAGGTGTGATAGTTTACTAGGGCTTCTGTAACAAAGTACTGCAAACTGAGTGGCGTAAACAGTAGATATCTATTGTCTCACAGTTCTGTAGGCTAGAAACCCAAGACCACAGTTTTGATAGTGTTGGTTCCTTCTGAGGGCTGTGAAGGGAAATCTATCCCATGCGGTGGTTTGCTGGTAATCTTTGCTGTCCCTTGGCTTGTAGATGCATCACCTCCATCTCTGCCTTCACAGTTACGTGGTGTTCTTGTGTGTACATCGTCTGTCTCCTCATATGGCATTGTTTTCATAAAGACACTAGTCCTATCGGATTAGGGGTCTACCCTACTTCATTGTGACCTCATCTTAATACATTTGCATCTTAATTAAACCTGAAATAACACTATTTCCAAATAAGGTCACATTCTGAGGTACTGGGAGTTAGGAATTCAATATCTGAATTTGGGGGAGAGGGAGACACAATCAAACCCATAACAATAAGCAAGGGGATTGCATTTTCATATGAAAAGTGGTGCTGTCATAAGCCAGTTGTGGTTCCCTGGGCCTAGCAGATGTTTAAATCTGGCCTCCCTCATTGAAGTTCAATCTTCCCCTCATGGGAATGCTATTTTCATGTACCCTTCCAGGGTTCCCTGCTGGATCCAGGGCTCCCACTTTAGGTTGTTCAGGGGCCAAGCAGAAAGGGCACATTGAAGCCGAATTCCAGCCTGAGCTCTGCTCACCTAAAAATATGTGTTTGTTCGGGGGCTGCATACACTCAGATAAAGGAAGCATTTCTTTTTTTTTCTTTAATAAAAAGTTGCCATTTAATTACCAGTGATGGTGCCCATAGGGTTACATCCACCATCCACTCAGAGAGTATCTTTTTTTTTCTTTCCACAAAGATATAATGTAGTCTAGCACTAACCTGGCTAGGACACTGTCTTATGCCTCACTTTATCAGGGCAGGTACATCTAGGTTGTCATTTGTTACTCTTTCCTCAGCTCTTGGGCATCAGGTGTGCACATCCAACCACTTTGTATTAAGGTCTCCTTGCCCCTGCAGACACCCCTATTGGTCAGGACATGGAATGACCTCATGTTAAGTCTCCCTCCTCTACAGCATAGCCTACCTGTTGTCAACTTGATATATGCACATATCCCTTGTACTGGTACATTCTGGGAAGGCAGATTGATCCCAAAGCAACAACTCCATCCCAGATCTATCACCAAAGCATTCAGTCAGGAGTTGGTCCAAAGTCTACATTCCCCAATTTTCTCAGGTGTCAATACACAGCAGTCCCCTGGATTTTCCAACTTCAAAGTTCTCCAAATAATGCCCTTCTCAGCTTGGGATTTGGTAGCATCTCCTCTCTTGTCCTAAAGCAGGGTGAGGGAGAAGGGTTGGAGAGGAGTGTGTGGGCATGACGTCGATTTTTCAGTTGGAGTGTCATCATAAATTTTCTCACACAATCCTCTCTCTGACTCCCTCTTTGTATTCTTCATCCAGCTGAGGGGTGCAAGAGTCATGAACAGGTTCTCAGGGCCATTGTCTTTATAAATTTGCATGTGACTGGTCTTTCTCATCCTCTCTTTTATATGCCATTATGTGTCTTCTTGGCACCTCAGTAGAAATTTGAGGCTGGGAAGATAATATACTCCTTTAGGGTTTGTCTGTTAAAGAGAATTTTTCTTGGTGATAGTGGTGGTTGGGAGTGGTTCATGAGATGGCTATATGAACCTCAGTTCTTCCTGAGGACCAACTTGGGAAGCCATATCCATCCCCCTACATTGCTCTCTGACTCTTCTCTGGGTCATTGCTTATCTACTGCTTTTTGCAAGCACAGAGTATTGAGTAGGTAAGGTAGGATCTTGTCCTGGTTGTTAGCCCTGGGCTTCATTTTATTCTCTGTCAAATTACATTATTGGGCTAACTGAGCTATAACGTGCCTTTCACATCTAATATTCTATGATTTCCAGGCAAGGAAGGGCTATAATTTCCTGCACTCTGAATATGTTTCTGGCCTTGTGTCCTTGAATGTATTGTGTGATGTTTATGTATAACATGTATAGAACACTAAGTTGAAATCTACATTCCAGCTAATGGAGAAACACGAATTGTATGAAAGAGAACAACTCTAGTCTTTGAAATTTCTTCTAATGAAGAAATTTTGAAGAGCTGTTATTGCTTTCCCATTACTATAAATAAATGAATCCTTTTATACTAAACATATTGAGTTTAAATGAAAATGTCATGGAAGACAATGCAAACATATTTGCATTTGTGGCAATTATCTAAACCATATGAATAGTGTTGGGGATGTTTCCAAGAAATTTAGCTTTTTAAGAAAATTTTTGTTAAGAAAAACAACTTGAAACTGTATATAAAGACATCATTAGGAAAAATTAAATCCTTTCCTTGCATGTATAGCTTGTAGGTTAAGGCAGCTTATTCTATTCTTGAGTTACACAATTTTGAAAGGGAAGATCAAAATATGGTTTCATTTTACCATCCACAGGAAGATATTTTTAGTAGATACCTTTTATAATTTCTGCCCAGTTCACAGTTATCTATTCTTCTTTAACTGTGCCTTCTGACCCATGTGGGCACTGTGGTACGTGTGTGCATGTGTATGTGTGTGTGTGTGTGTTTGTGTGTGTGTCTTGGTCCAAAAGAGCAATTTATTCACCATGCAGGTGCCTTAACCCCAGGCTCCAAGTGATTGTAATAAGGATAGGCACCTGACCTAAGTTCTTTTCTCAGAATTTGGGAATTGTGAGGTGAGAGCAAAATCAAGAGAGTTTGAGAGAGAGAGACAGAGACAGAAACGAGAGATGCACACATACAGAGACACAGAGAGAGAGATGGAGACAGAGAGACTTACCACTTTGAGTGGTAACCTTTGGCTCAGACACCAATGGGTAGTTATTTTTCAGCTACTCTCCGAAGTAGACAATCAGAGTGTTGTAGAGTGATTCCTGATGCTTCTAAGAGAAATCTCAATTCTAGATTAATCAATATACTGGGACATTTAGGAGGTAGAATGGACACCAGGATTGTTTAATTATATGTATTAACAATATCTTGAAGGACCCAGCTCTTTTCTTCTCTCTGCTTTACCACCTTCATTGTTGCCTTTATCCTCAGACTGATGAAAGTATGATGAAAGCAATATCAGTCAGTGCATCCAGATACGATGCCACCCAGAGTGATGAATCTTCCCCCAGAATCTTCCCAGCAGATTACCCCAGCACCTCAGTAGCCAGTATTGGGTGACATAGCTGTTCCTGGGACAATTACTATGGAGGGGAATGGGATTCCCCATAGGTACAGCTTTATAGCCCATGTTTGAATGTGTTGGTGGATCAGCTTCTCTGGAGGTAAATTGCTATATAGGGAAGAGAAAAACTTGAACAAAAAGGGTTCTATTAAGGAAGAAGGATGTTGGTTAGACAACAAAAGAAGTTGGCCGACAGAGAAGCTGAATAAAGATATAGAAAGACACAAACGAATGATGTGGAGAAAGTCCAGGTCACTTTTGGTCTCAACTAGTTGTAGTGGATCTCCATTATTTTCAATCAAAAGAGTCCTAACTGGAACAAAATCTTAAAAATTAAAATCTAGAAGCCTTTCAAATTCTTTGGAGAAAAGGCCAGTTTTAGTTTCACTCTTAATCTAATTTTGGAATGGTTTTCAGGTAACCAATGTATTGCTTTCTTATATATTAAATGGATCAATGTCTTTCAGCCAGAGACCACTAGGTCCCCTCCTATAGTTGGACAAGTTGGGCTTAGTACTCAGTTGTGCGAGGGAAATGTACACCATGGGGAACTGTGGAGGCATCTCGATATGAGGGTGTTAGAAAGGATGTGTTACAGAATTTAGACTTGTGTTAGGTGATTTTGGGGACAATTTAAGGAAGGAAAGCTTTGCTCCACATTGGATGCTGTCAGGAAGCAAGGTATCTTGATAATTCTTATCTAGAAGAAGGAAAGACTAGAGAAAAGGTACAGTTGTAATTGGTAAAGAAACAGCAGTCACTCATGTTAGCCAGGAGAGAAGGATGTTGGTATTTTTGTGGTTTGCACAGTGACCTTAGTTTGTCTGTGCCTAGAGAAATGTAGTATGAGCAATAGACTTGATTTATTATAAGTTTATTTTAGGCTCCATTGTTACATCTCCAAGGAAATATTTTCTTATCATTCCCTTCAAACCACTTGCTACTTATCTTGCACAGCTATAGTTTCATTCACTACCTATCAATACCCTTGGTTAAAGCGTTTAGACATTTTATTAAAATTAAGATTTTCATTGTTTACAGGAATAAGTTGCATTTAATTGTGATCACTTTATATGTAGGTTTTGTATTGTGGTCCTAAAATGATCTTTTAAGCATTTTATCATGTAAAAGAGAGTGATTAAGTTTACATCTCAGCAAGACACCACATCAATGGACAATAAGTCACATACAAAGCTTCAGGAGTGGTCATTTAAATTTTCTTAAAAGGAGTCTGTAAGTAGAGCAAATGACTTTATTCACAAGTCTTTTTTTCTACCCTCAAATTTTGTCGAATTAGAGATTTAATTATACTGATCACTTGGAAATGGAAGAAAACAAGACTAAAATAACCCTGTAGGTGGCAGTCAAACTCTAAATAATGATCTAAAATTTTCTGCTTGTTATGGTTGATTGCTATCTTTGGAAAGTACTTTGAGTTTTAAAAAGCCAATACATTTTACACTTTCTCTTTACCACTATTTTGGAAAACATAGGAATAATTAAAACTTTTGTACATAGTAATTTAAGATGCACCGTATAAAACCTTTGGAAAACTAAAAATAAGAAGACATGTAATAGGATAGTACTTCTAAATCAATTGGATTAGAAATCTGGTTGTTACAATTCTAATTTATGAGTTATCATGAGCATTTAAAGTGTTGTAATGAGTATAGTACAAAAAAACCTATTTTACTTAATATTTGTCAAGGAAAGACTATACTAAATGTCATTTCTTTTCATAGTAGTATGTTGCTTTAGAGGAAGCGTTGACTTAACTTTCATCTTTATATGTCTGTAAGAGGATAGTTATTGCTTTCAGATACTTAGAGCAATATGACTATCTTTTTCCAATATTCACGTCTTAAAGAAGAGAAAATACAATTTGCATTTAAATGTGCATCAATAATTTGATGTTATATATTACATAATAATAGTGACTCAAAGGAGGGAATTGATCATTGAAACTTTACAGACACAAGCTGTTTAATTCCTAAAAGAAATCCAGTATTATAGATATCATAAGGATTATTCAAAATAGTTAGCAGTGTAAATGACATGAGCACCAACCAATCAGAAGTGATGTTGGCTAAAAACACCACCTATGGGCATACCAGGCAGTACCAACTTAAGAGCACTCCAGATATTTTTATAATGGAGATTCTGAAAATAAGGCTCAGCGAGTCTAGCCTGTTTGCCAAATAACCATTAAAGCTAGAATCTAGACTGATCTGACTCTACTCCTATTGTTTTTCTATGAAAATTAGAGGCTTACGTAATACCACGTACATATGTGCAACAGTGAACTTTTTGTTATTGTTGTGGTTGCAAAAGTAGAGCTAAATTAACCAGAGGAATTTACAAACAAATCAATCAAATGACTAGCTTTAATCTCTATGGTCCTAGTCCATTTTCCTCAGGCCCATTGGAGATAACTTCTGAAATCACAGGGCATTATAACTTAATAGTTCAAAACCCAGTATTGTTCAAATTAGAGACATTATATTGGTTTCTGTTGTCAGATAAAAATTCACAAAATGCAAATGTTATTTACCAAGGTAATATGGATTGTGATGCAGCAATTAAATAAAGGTTCATAGGATTTTAGAAAAGAGGAGAGTGAACTATACTTATTTTGGTATGAATAATAATAATAATAAAAATATAATAGAGTGGTCCAGATTCGTGGTGATGCAGGTGAGGAAGTGGGTGGATTATTCTGTTGTTATTGCAACATGATGTGTGGCAGAGAATGTTAGATGCCTACCTAATATTCATCATCTCCTTATTTTCTAAATGAACTCCATTTTTATTAGGAGTGTTAATGTGCAGCTATAACAACACATTAACAGCCTCCCTTGCAGCTAAATGGGGGCTTCTATCCCTTGAAAATTAAAAAAAAAAATTCTGCCTCATACCGGATTTCATTTAGTATTAATTGAACTTCTAATATGTGCTAGTTATTATCTATCCAGAGTATGGTATACTAGACTAGACTTTACAGATGTGAATAAATTCCCATTGATTTTCAAGAAAATTTTGTTCTTTCAAGAGATAAATGAGAGGTAGAAAAAAATCCATCTAGAGGTGTAGTAGGTGACATTTTTGAGATTTACCTTTCAGTGCTTAAATAATTCCTCATTTCAATTACTATACACCGGTAAATGTCTATTCTGGGAAAGACAATCTCACTCTTATTCTTGTTATTGAGTTTACTTCTGTATCTGTCCAGGGGAAAATAATGATTGAAACTTTGTAGGTGTTTTTTGAGGGCATACAATAATGCAATACTCTGGGCTACATGTGTGTACCTTCAAGGGTTGTTTGTTTTTTAACTTCAAATGTCCATAAAACACTGACAATGAGGTAGAGAAAGTAAGCTCTTTAATAAATGCTTCTCATTTATTCTCTGTGTTTTCGATTCTCTTGTAAATAGCTACTCTGCGGCTGTTTTCTTTGATGGTAAAGAGACACTAATTCATCCTCTGTGTAAAAACCTTTTATAAAATAGAGGACTGATTTTCCTTTATTTAAACTGAATAATCTCCTTAGATTTATCCGTCTTAACAGGTATGATTTTATGCCGTCTAAATTGTTGAATCTTCTTCAAGTTCTTCCTCAGCCTCTTCAATTTTAGCTGTCAGAAATATAGTTACCATTTATCCATTTTTAAGAAAAGATATTGAAAGTAATTCTGCTTCTTTACTGGAAATTTTCTGGTACTACCCATACATGCCATATCAAAAATAAAATGCAATATTTTTGCATTTATCAATTAATCCTTTCCCAAAGTAATATTATGATCTTTTCTAGTCTACAAGCACTTTTATAAACCACCATATATAACTAAAAAAATGGCACATCAATGATTTTTCTTTCAGTACATTGGAATACATCTACAAAGTAATATAGATTTAAATTTAGCTTTTTATTTTTAATATACATTGTTTCCTAACTTTTGCCTCCATCCTTTCAACTGTATTAGTTTTCTTTTAATTATTAGTCTTTCTAAAACTGTAGGTTCAGAAGAATTTCAAATAATGTACTTTAGACAATACTTATCTTTCTAGGCTGCAATTTCTTTATCTGGAAGACTAAGAAGTCAGATTAGATGAGCTCTCAGATGCCTTCCAGCTTTAGGTTAGAAAGTATGAAAAATTAAGGAAATTCATTTTATTTTTTTCTGATATAATGAATTGATAGTTCTCTTTTTTGTCTTTCTAAGTTGCACCACGTTCATTTATTTGGCTTTTTAGGCTTTTCCTTGTAGTATTTCTCACCAATCTTCTCTCACTTCGAAGTATTCCCGTCTGTATTTCAGCTCCCTATGTAGTTCTTATATGCATTGTAACCTTGATACCTTATCAGGAGTAGGATGGCTTTGGGTATGGCCCCAGGGCTACGGCGAGAAAAAATCAGAGTCTCACTTGAGAGAACTGGGATGTTACATTTTATTTCCGGTAGGCAATGATTTTGCCAGAGGGAAAGAGTCATTCTACTTTGGCAGGTTTTGTGTTTTTTTTTAATGTTTTTACTTTTGCATCTTTACCCTTGGACTCTAGTGCCTGAACCCACAAGTCTGCTAAATCCTTCCATGACTTTTTATCACTCAACCTGCAGCATTTGTTCAAATGCACGGTCAGGGTGTAAGTCTTTTTTGATATGATGGTTCTAAAATGAGAAGGCCTACTTATTTCAGATAAAACCTTTTTTTACCTTTCCATAAAAGCTTTATTCTTTCACACATAATATCTGATTTTTATATTTCAGTAAAAAATAGAATAAAATGGAGGAGATGGAGTAATGTTTGTGACTATTGAAATCACAGAAATGCATGGCTGGATGATACATTGACAGGTCATTCTTTTTCACCTCCTCCATCGTCAAATAAATTTGCTGTTAAATCAGCCAGGAAAATGGGTCGGAAATCTTTTCATGCTGCTCTGTGGCATCAAAGTCTAATGCTTCTTTTTCAACACACAGCATTGTTCAAGCTACAAATTTAGGCTTTTAGTTATGCTTAAGTCATTGGACCTGCAGCATATAGGAGTTTTTTTAAAAGACTGGGAAATAATAACTGGGTGTGACTACTGAATGCATTCAAATTGTGATTTTCTTCTTGCTTTGAGGGCAATGGAAGAGACACTGGCCCATTTTCTTTTGAATCCTCATCTCTCCAAATTAGTCCTGCTTTATTAAGATCTAGGTATGAATTCCCAACTGCTAAGTCACTGAGATTCATAGTTCAAGGCTTATACAAAAAATGATTTCATTCTTGAAGTTTGGAGAAATATAAAAGGGGTAAGGAACTTATTTCTTCTTCTCTTAACTGATTTAAAGATAACTTGTATAAAACTGTGTGTATATAATTGTATATTATATATAGAAATGTTATCTGCCAATAATAGCGCAAAGGAGGTGAGTGAGAACAGAGTTGTATTGGGCTAAGGAAAAGATATCATATGGTATCATTTGTCCATAGGGACAAATGAAGAGAACCAGAAATGGTATATAAGAAGATGTAAGTACATATACTATAAATGCTGTACATATATACTTGCTCTCTTTTCTTCTCCAAGCTTCTTTAAAATAAATAAAATCATATAAAGTAATAATTATAACACATTGTTGCGCTTGTATCATATATGGATGGAACACGTATAACAATAGTACCACAAAATGGGGAAAAAAGAAATCAAGCTGTATAGGAATAATGTTTCTATACCTCAATAAAATTAATCTAATATAAATCTAAAGTAGATTCTAATAAATTAAGGTGTATATAAAAATCCCCAGAGCAACCAGTAAGGAAATAATTTTTTTTAAAGTGAAAAAATCATTAAAGAAATTAAAAAATTACATTAAAAATATCCACTTAGTGCAAAAATATTCACTTAGTATAGAGGAGGAATAGAGAAACAGGAAAGACATAAGACATACAAAACAAAAAGTAATATGGCAGATGTAATCCAACTCTATCAACAAAAACATTAAATGTGAATGAATTAAACAATCTAATCAAAGGGCAAAATTGTCAGACTGAAAAAAAAAAAAAACCAACCCTGACTATATGCTGTCTACAGGAGACACACTTTAGATGAAAAGATACAAATAGATTGAAAGTAAAGAATGGGAAAGGATATATTATTCAAAGAGCAACTGTAAGAAAGCTGAAGTGACTGTACTAATCAGACAAAACAAACTTTAATACAAAAAGTGTTACTATGGATAAAAACAGGATATATTATGATGATAATAAGGTCAATTAATCAGGAAGACACAACACTTATGAACATATGCACACCTAATGACAGAGCTCCAAAATTTATGAAGAAAACACTGACAGTAACAAAGGGAAAAATAGAAATTCAATAATATTGCACTTTTAATAATGGAGAGAACAACTAGGCAGAAGATCAACAAGGAAATAGAAGACTTGGGCAACTATAAACACATTAGACCTAACAGACATCTGTAGAGCACTCTACTCAGAAACATCAGGATACATATTCTTCTCAAGTGCACACGGAACATTCTCCAGGATAGACTATGTCCTAGGCCATAAAATAAGCCTCAGCAAATTTAAGAGGACTGAAATAATACAAAGTATGTTCTTAGAAATTAATACATAAATTTGGTAAATTCACAAATATGTAGAAATTAAACGCATTCCGTAATAACCAATGAGTCAAAGAAATATTCACAAGGGGAATTAGAAAAAACTTTGAAATGGATGAAAATGAATAGACAGCACTTCAATACTTAAAAGACGCAGCTAGCACCATGTTTAGAAGGAAATTTGTAGCTGTAAACGCCTGTGTTAAAAAATAAGAATATTTCAAATTAGCAACCTCACCTTCTACCTTAGGTCACTAGAAAAAAGAAGAGCAAACTAAATTCAAAGCAAAAAGAAGAATGGAAATAATGACATTTAGAGAAGAAATTAATGAGAGAATAAAAAATATAGAAAATAAAAGACTAAAAGAAAATAAGTGAAACCAAAACTATTTTCAAAAATCAACAAAACTGGCAAGTCTTTAGCTCAACTGGCCAAGAAAAAAGAGAGAAGAATCAAATTACTAAATCAATAATGAAAGACTATGGACCTTACAGTAATAAAAAGGATTATAAACAAATACTATGAACACTTGTATGCCAATAAATGAGACAATTTAGATGAAATGAACAAATTTCTAGAAGGACACAAACTACTGAAACAGACTCAAGAAGAAATAAAAAACCTGAATAGGTCTATGACAAACAAAGATATTGGACTAGTAAAAACAAAACAAAGAAACAAAAGCTGCCCACAAAGAAAAGCCCAGGCTCAGATGTCTTCCCTGTGAATTCTACCAAATATTTAAACAAAAGTTAATGTTAATCTTTCACAAACTCTTCCGTAAATAGAAAGGAGGGTGCACTTCTCAACTCATTCTGTGAGACCAGTATTACCCCGGTACCCAAACCAGACAAAAACATCCTAAGAAAACTATAGACCAATATCGGCCATTCAATTGCAGAACTATTTCCTAGCTATTACCAGATACTCCAAATTACCAATGCTTAATTAAAGTAAAACATGATTTGCCACAATAAAAGGCTAATAGTGAAACGTGATGGAATTTAAACTAGTAGATAAAAATGCAATACCTATGTGTACTAAAAAAATATATGTCTCTATTGGAAAAATCAAATCCTGAGAAAGAGCTCCCGTCTTAAGTACACCTTACCTGAAATCCAACCAGAAGGCTAGCCCATGATTTTTATAAAGCAATTCTTTATGTGAAAAAAAATTGTGAATGCTAGATGAATTCAGTGACAAAAATGGCCCTTTGGGGCTAAAACTACAAAATAAACCGGTTTTCGGAAAACATTTAGGAAAACATTTCAAATCATTTTCAAAATGTCTAATTCATATGCTGATCTCAGAAAAACTTACCTCGTCTGTGTAGCAATTCATCTTGAAATGAGGCAAAATGATTTTTTAAAGGGTGTGTGTGTGTGTGTATACAAAATAAGTTTGCTTAGTTAGACACCAAACTGATATAATGGCCTATACAGGATAATAAAACCATAAAGTTTGAGTTTATCTTCTTTACCATACAGAAGTCATTTCTATGAGACAATAATCTTTTGCACATCATCAGTTTTTTTAAATTTAATATCTAACTTTATAGTCTAGGCCTTAATTAATAGTACACAGAATGTTTCCACCAGAGACACAGATGACTCTTAAATGGTTTTTGTTAAACTATATTCTAGCATTATGTAAAAAGAGCTTGCAATCATCCTTTTATCTGATTTTTAATAAGGTTTTCTTAATGGTCCCATATTATCTACTGCTTTTATTGACATGCAGCTTCATCTAAGAAATGAGATGGCCAGAAGCATGCATTCCTTGATGCTAATCACACATACACCCCCTCCCCCAAATATGGCTGTATAAGTGATGGATGGACATGCAGAGTTTTGAAACGAATTCTGGTCTTCCCTTATGGCTAGAGAATTATAACTGAAGTTGTTTGAAAGTACAGTGTCCCTGTTCTCAACATATTACTTCTCAGTCCCCAAATCATCCTCCTTTGTCCTGCTTTGTAATATTGGAGCCGGGCCCTGTAACAGTTGACATAATGTTAAGCATTATAATAGAAGGCTCTGGAAGGATTCCACAGGAGAAAGGGTCTTCTCTTCTTGAATCCAGTAGTTTTCCTCTTTTGCTCTAGTGACATGCAGCTGAGCTGCCACTGGCATGTGGGTCACTCAACAGTGTGCACCCCTCTGGGTGGCTTCTTAGTGAGTTTTGTCAGAACCCCACAGGCAGCTTTCTGGTGAGACTTATTCTCATCTCAGGGGTGGTTTCCCAGAAAGTGTCAGTGCCCCTTCCCCATCCTCCTCAGCTGATGGCTTTCCAGGTTTCTGGGGGTCAGCCCTCATGTACAACACCTCAGTAAAGTTCTCTGTGATCCAGGGGGTGACCCTGTCCCTTCAACCAGTTGTGGGTATGTCTTGGCATGGTCCTCTCCTAGGATTCTCTTTCTTGGATATCCTCCTTCAGCCCTAGAGGTGGTGGCTGCCACTTACATTTTTTTAGATTCCTATATTTTTTAGACTCTCTTTATCCTTCTTATTAGTTAATTCCCTCTTGTGAATTAATAATTCTTCATATTCAATTTTCCTGTTCAAATGACTGTTTTGGTTACTGTCTCCTAATTGGGCCCTGACTGATACAGATAACATTTTATCAGACTTTTACCTACAAAAAGAAGGTAAGGGCAGGAATTTTGCACATCAAAATATGAAATGCTTCTTCATATTTATATAAATGTCACTCTCATATTTATATAAATATTTACTTTTTTTTCAATATTTAATTCATGGTATATCTCAACCATGTCATCTCATTTTAAATAACTGATTTTTATCCTGAAAATTTAATTTAGAGCACCATAAAGATTCATAATTAATTGTATATTTTATTGTGTAGTGGTGCTTATCAGACATTCCTACTGAAGCATCTTATTCCCAGAGGAAAAGGACCCAAAACCTTAGGGCAGAGTTGGAGGGAATCTTTTGAGTTTGAGTTTGAAGGTACCTGCTATAACATTTAGTGTATTATTTTAGGATTTCACATTCCGTTCCATAGTGGAGTCTATTCTGCTTTAATATTTAAAAATCATGCTTTAAATTAATATTTTCCTTATAATTCCTAAAAAAAAAAATTCAGCTGCAGGAAGACATACATGTTTAGCAAGGATTTTAACTATGACTTTTTCTATTTCTTAGCACACGTCCCTGTTCACCTGGAAATGTACGTTCCCTAGTATGATATTGGGTATATTGTCAAGGAATCTCAACACGGTGTCAAGCCGGCTCCATTCAGCTTTCCCAGGCTCAGCACCTGCCTACTAAGTCTTAAGTGTACCAACCCGCCTCTTCTTGAGCTTAAAAGAATCTCTACGTTTTGAAGGGAAAGATCCACAGGAGGAAATTCAGATGGGCACTTGCAAAATTTTGTGGCATATATGAGCATCACTCCTTTGGGTGGATACTAGGCAACGTTTGGCTGCTAATAAATTGAAATCTTCTGTAGATGATATCAGAAAGGATAATTATTTGTTCCATGAGCCAAACTTGATCGGGTGACATGTGAGTATTTTGCCAAAAGTAACCTTTCCAATTTCTAGGGGATATGTGCCCTCTTTTAATAACCAATTTATCCCAAAAGATTATTTTAGAAACAAGGGGACATAATCCAATATTGGGAGATTTAAAGACTGTTTTCCACAGAAAGACCTGGTTGTCAGCGCATGATAGATGTTATCAGTCGTACTGGAATCATATAGTTAATTTTCTGCATGTTTCCATTGTGATTTTACTTAGAAACCTCTCCTGTAATAACTGTTTTGAGATAGCTGCTATCTAATTGGAAATGTAGATACTTAGGCTTTTAAATGCTATAGAACTTTAATTTGTAGTTTGTGAAATAGTGCTTGTAACGATCATTAATGTTTTACAACTTGAGGAGGAGAAATCACAAACTAGAAACTGCAAGATTCAGTATAAAATAATTAAGACCTCAAGCTATTCTAATTTAATGGAGTTAAAAATTATATAGAAATCTTGTTTCTATAAGAAATATTCCACAGAATAATAAATTTAATAAAATAATAACTTTAATATTTAAAAAATAATAAATTTGATATTTCCATTTTTACAGATTATCTAATGAATTGACAAAGTTAACATTATAATTTTTTACAATCCATCATATTTTCTTCCTAGCTTTTGATTTACATTATTACTGTACCATTTCCTGAATCTGAAAACATACTGCTTTGATAATTCTATGAATTCTCAGCCTTGTGACTAAACAAATCTTATACAATCAAGTGTAAGTGACGCCATTATTTAGATGGTTTATTCTAAAATTTGTAACACTCAAGACAAAAAGCAAAAAAAATTCTCCTCAAGAAATGAAGGCCTGGGAGCTGGCCCGGTGGCGCAGCAGTTTGGTTCCCGCTTGGCAGCCCGGGGTTTGTGGGTTCAGATCCCGGGCACCCGCCGACGCACGGCTTGTCAGCCATGCTGTGGCAGCGTCCCATATAAAGTGGAGGAAGATGGGCACAGATGTTAGCCCAGGGCCAGTCTTCCTCAATAAAAAGAGGAGGATTGGCAACGGATGTTAGCTCAGGGCTGGTCTTCCTCACACACACATAAAAAGAAATAAAGGCTTGCCCAAGAAATATAAACATTAACACTCTTGTCATGTCTACCTATTATATTTCACTATCTGAAAATGACATGGACTATCACAGTGTAACTAGATTCAGAGTTTTGTTCTAATTGGGACAATTTCTATCACCAGAAAAGAAAAATATATAGACAACGTAAGAAAATGTCTCATTAAGAGACAATTTTTATCATTGATAAAGGAATGTGAAAGACAGAGTCATCTGAATGAAGTTGAATATTTTACAGTGATGTAAATGTATTCACTTTTCTTACCAAATACAATAACGTGGCCACCTCACTCAGATTATCTCCAGACTCTGAAGTACTGCGTATACCTTTAGGCAATTTGAGAAGGAGCATGCACCGAGAGTGTAAACATTTCAGTGACTATCCTTTATTTCGGTATCAAACAAAACTGTTTCCAAACTATATATGTATACAGTTTTCCAGGCTATTTTGAAAGTCTTTTTTATTTTTGAGGCTGAGAAAAGTTGAAATAAATTTTAAAAACATATTTTAGTGACATTCAAGAGCAACTGTGGAAGTTCTTCCTTCTAGGAGAAAAAAAATTAAAGCACTTTGAGAATTTCGTACACGTTGAAGTCACTATGATGCAAATTTCCATTAAAATAAAATATGGCTTTATGTAACTATTTTAGTTCACATTTAGGAGTTTCTACTAAATATAAAAGACATTACAAAAAAGGTCAGAAAACTATGCACAGATGTTTGGATTCTGATATTGAAAATCATTAAAATCCAATCTTATATTAAATTGTTTTGGTACTGGTTAGAAAAAATGTACCATTTAAATATTTGAACTATAGGGCTAGGAGCTCCTTCATTAAGCCATAGTAAGCAGATTAAAATTTATCTATTTTTTTGAGGGAAAAATTTTTGTTAATGTTAAACTTTCAACTTATGTCTTCAGTTCACTTCATTTTAATAAAGTCTAAGATTTCACACATAAAAAATGGGAAGTAAACACAGAATGTATATGCCAATTTTAGCTCAATAAAGCTGAAAAAAATTTAAAATATTATTCATTTTAAAAGATTTTCAAACGACATTTCCTCACTTCTCTGGACAATGCAGACATACACAGATGGGCAGCCCTGAGTAGATTACGCCCTTTGGACATTGTTCTCATTCGTTATGGCCATGGCTACTCCACCCGTGCTATGTTCCATTAGAATGAAGCTACCTGAAAGAGACCTGACGAAGCCTGGTCCTTTATCCTTTTTAAACTCTGCGTTAAAATAGTAAACCACTATTTTGTGGCCTAGAGGTTGGGTTTGGTGTGCTCTGCTTTGGCAGCCTGGGTTTGGTTTTCAGGTGTGGACCTACTCCACTTGTCTGTCCATGTCCATATGTGGTGGCAGCTCACATATGAAAAGAGGAAGATTGGCAGTGGATGTTAGCTCAGGGCAAATCTTCCTTAGCAAAAAAAAAAAAAAAAAGTAAAGCAAATATAATGATCCTGGGCTGGGATAGCCCCAGGCAGAACTGTGACAGGCGAGTTCCCCTCCACTTACCATTCTGAAATGCCTCGTACCCTTGAAGTTTCCATGACCTTATTTGGTAGCCTGCTTGCCCAGCTCTCCCTTCACTCTATTTCTCTCCCAAACTTTTCATTCTAAAAAACTCATTGTCCTTAGTCTTGAATGCCTTCCTAGGTAGCTCAGTGTTTAACAGAGAAACCAATAAAGACAATGGGAGAGGTTGAATGGTTTCTTGTTACCTTCCATATTGAAAATAAAAGCATTTTTAATTCTGGCTTTCAAAATCTAAATAAACAACTAAAGTGGAAGGTTATCGGCATTGGTCAGCAAACCACAGGACAAAATATTTTGAAGCAGAAGAACTTTTTCTAGTAGTTGTCCTGTTATACCATGTGGAGTACACAAAACCTCACACATATGCAGATGCTTTCAGTCTTTTTTAGAAGATTATGGGTTATAAAATAGTGAAGAGGGGCAATTGTTCTCTTATCCATAGGAAGATGCTCCCATTTTCCTACAAATCCGTAACTTTATATATTGAGCACACATTCAGATGAAGCAAGCTTTTATTGAGGAACTAGGATATACCAGGCTTTGTGCTAGGCACTTGGGTAATTTTATATTATGCCTAAAGGAAAGGTGTTTTAAGTTCCTACCTTACAATATACTGGTGAGTATTGTCCTAGGTAATAGTGTAATACAAAAGAAAGCATTTTGTCCTTATCATGATATTCAAACCATTCATATTATTTAAGGTTTACTAGGGAAGGTGCCTCCACTATGTCCTTGAAAAAAAAAATTCCAACATACTAATCATCAAATTTAATTTTTGCTGTTCAATTTTTTGTGTGCAAATTTTCACTGACCATAATTTCAATTGATAAAATTGGCAGAGAATATTTGAAATACAGACTATAAGGTTGTTAAATAATGCTTAGGCCCATCTACCTTTCTTAGTATAAAATACAGTGCTAGAAACAGAGCAGTCCATGTAACAAATATTTGTCTTAAAAATGATGGCTTGTGGTACTTTGGGTCTCTATTAATATCCCTAGGTATTTACAAAATATTTAGAGCTATTTTCAGGGTTTTACCTTGAGTTAGGTGGGAAAGCACTGTCACTAGTGAATATTCATGAACATACACTGAACACAGAGAAATTTGGTAAGAGGACAAAGAAGACGAGTCTCTGTGATAGGCTCCCAATGCTGTCCATAGTCTACTCCCTAGAACCTGTGAATATGTTACCTTCCATGGCAAAAAGGGCTTGGCAGATGGGATTAAGTTAAGGATCTTAAAATGGGAAGTTAGTCTGGATTATTCTGGTGGGTCCAGGGTAATCACAAAGTCCTTAAAAGTGGAAGATGGAGGCAGAAATTCAGTCAGGGAAGGAGATGTGACGAAAGAAGGTCAGGTGATATGATGTGAGAAAGACTCAATCTTTTGTTGCTGGCTCTGAAGATGGACAAAGGGGACCACGAGCCAATGAATATGGGCAGCCTGTAGAATCTATAAAAGGCAAAGAAATGGATTTTCCCTGAGAGCCTACAGAAAGGAACCCAGCCCTGCTTACACTTCGATTTTAGCCCAGTGAGACCTGTGTCAGACTTCTGACCTACAGAGCTGTAAGATAATAAATTTGTGTTGTTTTAAGCTACTATGTTTGTGGAAATTTGTTACAGGAGCAATGAAAATCTAATACAGGATTTGAAATTAAAACTATAAAAACACTAGTGAATTAAAAATCAGAGGTAAGGACAGAAGGAAGTAGAGGACTTTGGGATGTGGAGACTGGTGATGCAAAGCAAACAAAAAGGAGCTCAGAAAGCAAAAGCATGTCAAAATCTGGGAACTGAAAGCACTGACAGGGCTGTAGCATCAACTAAAATTAAAAAAGAGAGTGGTGAACCCAGGCAGGTCATCAGGAATGAGATTCAAAGATGTTTTATGAACTATGAGAGGATTTTAAGTAGGATAGTGACATGGCTTTTAAATTTGTTCTTTAAAAAGATTAGTCTTGCTGTCGTGAGGATAATGGATTGGGCAGGAACAATTCTGGAAGCAAAGAAATAAGTTAAAAGACTGTTGAAATAATTTAGATTATAGCTTATGGCTACAGGACAGCAACAGTGAGGATGAAAAGAGGCTTGTGGATTTGAGAAACATTGAGGAGGTAGAATACACTGGTAGGTGAAGAAAGATCAGAGTCAAGGATAACACTCAGATTTCTTGCTTGAGCAACTGAGTGAGACACTTACTGAAAAATGGCACAGGGAGAGGATCAATCTTGTGAAGGAAACAATATTTGTCCAATTTTGGAAGTATTAAAGTTGACGTATGCATGAGACATTTAAAAGGAGAGGAACACTGGAATTTCAGTTAGACCTATGGTGTGAGTGTGGGCGGGTGGCATAAATGTGAGAATTCTTGGTACACAGGTGATGTTCAAATTTCTGAGAATAAAAAGAAAAGAGTGAAAAGTTAGTGTGTAACAGTAACATCTGACAAATGGCATTTAGAGGATGGGTAGAAAAAGACAGACAGCAATGTGCTGGTGAGCAAACAAAGCTGAGTCATAGATTTGTAGCATCTGCCAGTTTCCATGGAGTAAACATTCCCATCATTGCTTATTTCTGAGCTGCCTATGTTGCATCCCTATGCAGCTGGGAAGACATGCACACCAATGGCTCCCTTGACTCGGTGCAAGCTGGTTCCATCCTATTACTGAGAAACTTAGAAGGAGAAGCACAGAGTCAAGAGGCATAAGCAGTGAGAATTACAAACAATGCATGTAAAAATTCCTTTAGAGACGCTGATTATGAGAGGAGGAGAGAGATGGGGAGTGCAGGACAGATTTTGATAGGAAGAAGAAGTAAGCAGGCTTAAATGCTAATGATAAGTAGCCAGTAGAGAGGAGAGGGAGTGTGTGGTTGGAAAGTGAAGTCTCTAAGGAGTTGAATATGTGTCCGGGGAGCTGGGGGAAATGAATCACAAGCACAAGATGAAAGTTTCCAACACGAAGAGGGTAAGCTCTTCTCCTATAAAAGCAGAGAGGCAGATGCAGAAGGGTTTGTATGTTTGCTGCAAGAATTATAGAAGTTATTCTACGATATATTGCATATTTTGCAGTGTAATAAGTTACATGAAATTTGAGGCTGATGGAAAGGTGACGAGTATTGGAACTTTGTAGATATTCCAGGTAAGAAACAAGAGTTCTTGGGAAGTGTTCCTTTGTTGACATGAATGACCATAAATTTAGAGAGGCACAGATCTCTCTGGTAATGGGATATTCTCTAGCAGCTCTCAGAAATGCGGATGCAAACAGAGAAATCAGGAAATTAGACGTAAACAGAGTTGGTCTGTGTGAAATTCAGTGGCAGAGTTCCTGTGGAGTAAGGTAGTTGAGGAAATTGTTCAGAGAGACCTTAAAGGAATGGGGTGTGGAATTTTTGCTCTATAGAAAAAGAGGTAAAGATAGATAGGAGTTGCTAAATACAAAGAAAGTAGGAGGATTTTAAGAACTAACTAGGTAATAAAATAACATGAAATGAGAATAACTGTTTAAGAATACTGGGAAGAATGGAAGCTGTGGTCAGAATGGTGCAGGTCTAAGTTAGAGAGGTAGAGTTGACTTGAAAGATGTAACCAGAGGATGACGATGTGTGTAAGTGACTGAAGTGCAGTTGAAGGTCATAGGAGATGAAATCACAGGACTACAAATTCAAGATTATGTGTTGGTTATTAATTTAGATATTGAAGTCACTGATGGCGATGCCAGAAATTAGTTCAAGACCATTAGTTTTCAGTGATATGGATGAAAGTGCTAAGGAGGATAAAGGGTGTTGCGTGAGTAACATGAGTTGAAAAGTAGCAAGCATCTGACTTGGATTGAGGGAGGAATAACTCCGGACATAGCAGTGGCTGAGGAGAGGGGGTCGGTCTTCCTGCTGTGTAAGGGGAATGCAAAAGCTTCAAGGCAAGCGATATTTGGGGGTAAGAGTGAGTATGGGAATCAGATTCTGGTTAAGTCCACAAAGTGAAGGTAATGTTCAGAGGAGTAGAAGCCTCTCTTCTCTTTTCTGAAATTCAGATCTTAGAATTTTTAGAATTTTCTTCCTTGTCTGAAGACTTGTAATTTTAGGTTTGGAATCATCTCAATGGATTTATTTTTATAACTTTAAAAAATGTAAACACCCTATATGAGGGAGGGATACATATACACTACGTTATCATTCATTTTATCCTTTGAATAAATAAATTAATCTGCTGCTTTTGTGATGAGAGGCTTTGCAGGGAAGAGCAGAGCTAGAAGTTCAAAGGCATTAAGCACCTGTGTGGAGAAGGACGGGGCAGAACAGTGGAATGCTACAGAAGGAGGCACAGGAATTGCTAAAGAACACATTTAGGTGTAATATAATTTTATTTCTCAACTTAGCCCTCCTATATAAGCCTTAGGTTTGAGAGGATGACAGAGGTATTCAAAGATTGGATACTCTCTCTTTCTTAGTTATTTCTAAATTTTAGCCTCTGTGCCTTGTAGCATTAAATATCTCCACTGTTAGTTAGCTACTAAATGAACCCATGGTTTTTATTAAAGCTGTAATCTGTTTCTCTTCAAAAGTATATCTCTTCATTTTGTTATTACCTGTTATCTCTGCCCTCCAGAAAAACTGGCACCTACATTAGCACCAAATGAATTCGTAATACATAAAGCCATTACAGAAGTTAGTGAGTTAATAATATGATTACAAAAGGTGTTACCTTTAAAAAACATTTGTTTGAGAAGATTGTCAATGCACTTATTCATTTATTTAGAGTTAATGGACTGCTTTATTTAATAAACCATAGTGGAGAAAAAATGAACTATTAAGTAAAATCAATTATGTAAAGAAGCTCTTACCTTCCACCCAGAGAAAATGATTTTTAGAATGCAGATGACTCTTTAGATCATTCCTACTTAAGGGAGTTTATGTCCTGTGCATTTTATGGTGATCCATACAATTTCAGTAATGATGGAGATAACTTGGAGATACAGGAGAGCCTGCCATGTGCATGGATTTGTAGAGTCACATGCGTGGTGGCACACATCCAGAATACCATGTCTGTGAAAAGGAGAAGCCTTTGATATACCACAGAAGAGAGAAAGTGTGGAACGTGTTCAGGAAACAGGGACACAAGAAAGAAGAAATAAATTTAAAGAGCATTATATTTTTAAAAAAATTATTATTTTTTTATTTCTTTTTTTTTTGTGAGGAAGACCAGCCCAGAGCTAACATCCGTTGTCAATCCTCTTTTGCAGAGGAAGACTGGCCCTGGGGTAACATTTGGGCCCATCTTCCTCTACTTTATATGGGATGCTGCCATGGGATGGCTGACAAACAGTGTGTCAGCAGGCGCCCGGGATCCAAACCCATGAACCCCGGGCTTCTAAAGCGTGAATCAAACTGCTGCACCACTGGGCTGGCCCCACCAAAATTATTTTTATCAAGCTTCAAAAGCACAAGAAATATAACTTTATCTGCCCCTGATAAAGTATACTCCCATGATTTTGGGCTGTATTTATTTAATGATTGATTGATTTTCTTTTCTTTCTTTTTTTCACTGAGGAAGATTTGCCCTAAGCTAACACCCACAGCCAATCTTCCTCTTTTTGTATGCGAGCCACTGACACAGCATGGCCACCGACAGATGAGTGGTGTAGGTCTGTGCCTGGGAACTGAACCTGGGTTGCTGAATCACAGAGCTCCAAACTTAACCACTAGGCCACTGGGGCTGGCCCTGATTTTCATTTTTTAAGGTTGAAAGCTAGCTGAAGTTTCAAAATAATCTCAGTTCATAAATTAAAGCATATGCAGCACACAGTAGAGTGTCTAACACAAAAGAAGCAGTCAATTAATGTTAGCTATTATTGTCATTATTATCATTCACAACATGAAGCAAATATTCATAGAGCTTTGTGCCTACTGGCATAACTGAATGTTGAACAATGAGAAAGTTAATAATAATATTTTTTTTTAAAACTTCCAATATTTTAATATACTTAGAGGAGGGGCCGCCCAGTGGCGCAGCGGTTTAGTCCGCGTTTGGCAGCCCGGGGTTTGCGGGTTCGGATCCTGGGCGCCCGCCGACGCACTGCCTGTCAGCCATGCCGTGGCGGCATCCCATATAAAGTAGAGGAAGACGGGCATGGATGTCAGCCCAGGGCCAGTCTTCCTCAGCAAAAAGGGGAGGATTGGAACAGATGTTAGCTCAGGGCTGGTCTTCCCCACAAAAAAAAAAAAAAAAAATAGACTTAGAGGAATCCTATTTATCACCTTTGCACATTGCCCTTTGAGCTAAGCAACTTTAATTTTCATTTGCCTTTTTAATATATGTGCCTCCCTGCCCAAATAACATAGTAAATGTCTTAAAGGCAAAATGTATGCTTTATTTCTTGTTCTCAACTCAGTATGTGCTTTAACATACCACACATAAGTGAGGCTCAATTAGCATTATTATCAATATTTGGTTGGATGGAGGTGCTCCAAATAAAGGGAAATTTGGAAGAGGCAAACCCTGAAGTATTTGCTGCCATTTAAAGTAAATATGAGGTGGAATTGTGATATTGTTTGAGTCTTAGAGGCATCACATAATAATCACAAGACTCTTGTCATTCCTTCATTTCCTTCCGTGAGGGCAGTTCTGCAGTGTCTTCCAGGCCTTTCAAATCTCTTTTAAACCAATCCCTTTCCTTATCTTTTCATATAGATTGCAGTTCTTATTGCAAATAAATCCATTCTGACTAGTACTTTAAATAGAAAAAGAATTTATTAAAAGCATGTAATATAACTCACAGAAGTGAGATGCCTAATATATTTGATATTTTCTCTAAAATATGACACAATTATTTTCAATGATTATTATGAAATGAAATAAATAATAATTATGGCCAGTAAAAATGCAGACAGTGAAAGTTGACTTTCATTGGCTTTTCAACAGTAATGCCAGTAAAAGGATTAAAAATCAAAACTGAAAATTAAATAGAGGGGCAGGCCTGGTGGCATAGCAGGTAAGTTCACACACTCTGCTTCAGGGGCCCGGGGTTCTCTGGTTCTGATCCTGGGCGTGGACCTACTCACCACTCATCAAGCCGTGCTGAGGTGACATCCCACATAGAACAACTAAACGGATGTACAACTGTGACATACAAATATCTACTGGGGTTTTGGGGAGAAAAGAAAGAAGAAAAAAAAGAGGAAGATTGGCAACAGATGTTAGCACAGGGCCCATCTTTCTCAAAAAAAAAATTAGATATTACAGTACAAAAAAGGAAAAAGTCATAGGTTGGTAGTTATAAAATACATTAATACACTCATTTGAAAATTGGAAGTTTATACCTATATATTAATCTGTCATAATAATGGATAATAACATTAAGGTTTCTGTTTTCAAGACTTAACTTTGGAAAATTTGTCAGTGTCTTCATCAAAATGGATTTTCTTTGCATATTCATGTTCAATGAGCCCTGTATCAGATTTACCACTCCAACTTCACTCATAATTGATTGAAAGCAATTTTTGTTAAATTTAATTTTGAAATTTTCACACGAGACAACAGATATACAAATAATATGTATAAATAGTGTATGTATACATACAGGAGATTCTCCTGAACTAACATCCATTGCCAGTCTTCCTCTTTTTGTATGTGAGCTGCCTCCACAGCATGGCCACTGACAGACGAGTGGTGTAGGTCCGTGCCGGGGAACTGAACCAGGGCCGCCAAAGAAGAGCGTGCCAAACTTAACCACTAGGCCACCAGGGCTGGCTCTAAATATTGTATATATTTTTACGTATGAAGTTTTAGGAGCCTTGGCAGCTGAAATATACCAGGCTACTTAAGGTCATTTTCACCTCTGACAGAGAAACTACAAATTGCTGAATTTTTACAGAGAATTAAGTTGAAGTTCATGAACCTAGGAGGACTTATTAAGTAAATAAACTATTTTGTATTTAAATTAAATACTGTATTGATAAAACATTCCTCAGAGGTTTCCTGTTACATTTTTGTTGATTGAAACAAAAGGATTCTACTCCGTCCATTACTCAGTACTAAAATTACTTTGTAGTTTAATCTGACACTGAGATCAGAAAGAGCTAGGTTCAAATCCTTCTTTTTCTTACACCACATCATTGTGATATAATCAAGGACAAATCTGTGAGCCTCAGTTTCCTCATCTGCACAATCAGAGTTTTCAGGATTGACTGAACTTGATCTAAAGTACTTAGCCCGGTATCAGTACAGCACACAGGTGATATACTGAGGAAATAACAGTTGACTTGCCTGCTTGTTTTTCAGGTTTGTATACTTAATTTCTGCTCATCAAGAAGAACAAAATATTAGAAATGTTTGCTTCTCATGATCGTGTTCCTACTGAGCAGATAACACATTGAACGAGAATTCAGGAGACTGCACTGATGCTTGTTTAAACACACACACACACACACACACACCCGTATGCACAGAGGGGCCTGACAGTTGCAGCCTGCATGGCTACATGCTGTGGTTTGGCCTGTGGCTTAATGTACTGACTTTCCCCATCTGAGAGGACTCTGGTGGCCTGGCAGGCCTGTGGTCCCTCAGCACTGTGCTTGGGAGTCACTGGTGCCACTGGAGAACTGTTTACACCAACCCCAAAGACGCAAGGTTTTTAGGAGATAGATTTGTTACAGACACTCTTATACTATTACCAGACAAAACAATTATGAATGGGACAAACAATCAGCGTTCCTTAAAGAAAGCTTTGTTTGGATGTTTGGAAGGTGAAAAGAATAAAACTGTTGGTGGTGTCAGTCATAACTGACCGGCATCTACGTAACTTCAAGGAGAATAATTTTATTTTATTCTTTTTGTTCCCTTTCAGAATTTTGGCCTTCTAAAGAAAGGCAGAGTGCGTATAATCATAATTTTGGAAATTTAAAAAGCCTGGATCCAGTGTCAAATGTAGTTCAGAATATTTTCTCTCATAATTTTAGGGTAGCAATAATTTGCTCATTCCAACATTCTATTCTCATTAAATATTAAAAACAAAATTTGCACGAGGGTTTTTAACTACCTAGTCTTAACAGGTATGGGAAGGTGCGACTGTTACCTCTTTCTGTTTACCTTCTTTTTCTTTTAGTTCAATCAAGTTACAATTGTTCAGATATAAATTCCCGCAAGAAGCCTTCCTTGGTGAGTTGCTAAACACACGGAAGTGCAAATGACTGAATTAATGATGCATGTCAAAAAGTATCAAACAAAAAATGTCCCTTCAGTCTCTAATCCTTTCTAGATAAAGATACATATTTAACATTAAACAAACTACACAACAGAGTATCCACTTTGTAAAAGATTTTTGTTTGGATTCTTCTTCAAGTTTTCCTCTGGAGGGTGTTCAAGGCCCCTGGCCAATGTTTTATACCAAACTGTATTTTGTTAGCACTCCTGTACTTGCTCTACCAATAATTATCCATATTGGAATTTTTAAAATATTGTCCTTTTATTGTCAACTATGTTTCTTTATAAAATCTCAGAAAATACATTGTTTGGCAGGGAAAGGATATAACAACACAGCGCTAAGCCATGTGACTCCAGAGTAAAATTTAATGTGCAAAAGTTAATGTGAATACATTTAGCAACTAGATCTTTCAACCAGAGCACTTACCCATGGTTTCTCTGGTGGATTGGGCTTCTTCACAGAATGGAAACATCAGGGTAGTCCTTCTTATCTGGTGGCTCATGGCTCCAAGCACAGTGTTCCAGTGAGCAAAGAAAAAGCAGCAGTATCTTTTATGACTCAGCTTTGGTAGTCACACAGTGTCACTTGGTTGTAGTCTATTGATTATATCCTGAGTCACTAAGGCCAGCCCGGATTCAAAGGGAGCGGATATAGACACCACCTTTTTTGAAATGAGTTATCTAAGAATTTGTGGATATGTTTTTAAATGGCTACAGGCAAAATATATACAAGCAAATGGTCATAAGGCATAATAAATTAACTTACAATATCAATGTTGTAATTTGAGTAAGAAGACAAATGTGGCGTTGCGGCATAAACATGCAGATCGGTACACACAGAGATAACCTTCCGTTTAATTCATCACTGATCAGATTCTTATTGATGGAGATACTACAAATCAGAAAACAGTTCAGAGAAGGGGTGAGAAACTCTGAACATGGATAAATTATCGGACCTATTGGTCAAAAATGTTTTAAGGGATGTTGAGATTTTTGACGTGAAACAAAGTTTCCTAGGAGTTTGAATAAGGTAGAAAAGGTGGGAGAATTGAGTCCTTAACCAACGCACAGTGGGGTAGACCAGCTACCTTTCAAAGAACCTACCCCAGACCAGTACTATATTTAGGTTACAACCAGCAATTTAGTGAACATTGTGAAATAAATTTTGTTAATTTGAATTAGTTATGTGGGGGCTATTTTTTTTTATTTGTTTAGGTTTTATAAATGTGCAAGAGCTTAAAACTTACCAGGTTTATGCTTGTACATTTTAAATTGTTATTATATAACAATAATTTACATTAAAAAAGAGAGATTGAGGAATAAGGACTATCTAAGATGAATACAAGAGAGCTGAGCCATTATAATAAACATTGTTACCTTCAATATGGCCTGTGTAAAATTGTCATATAAGAATGTTAACTGGGGGGCTGGCCCTGTGGCACAGCAGTTAAGTTTGGCTTTCTACTTCAGTGGCCCAGGGTTCGCATGTTCGGATCCCAGTTGCGGATCGAGGTACCACTTGCCAGGCCATGCTGTGATGGCGTCCCATATAAAGTAGAGGAAGATTGGCACAGATGTTGGCTCAGGGCCAATCTTTCTCAGCAAAAAGAGGAGGATTGGCAATGGATGGTAGCTCAGGGCTAATCTTCCTCACATACACACACACACACACACACACACACACACACAAAACAAAGAAAAAGAATGTTAACTGGTTTCTAGATATGAAGTAGGAAAAAATATATATTTTTTAATTACAAAAAGAAATAAGCCAGAGAGAGAAGGACAGACACTGCATGAACTCACTCATATATGGAATATAAGTGAACACACGGACAGAGAGAACTGATTGGTGGTTACCAAGGGGAAGGGGGGTGGGGGGACACAAGGGGTGAAGGGTTACATCCACAAGGTGACGGACAAACAAAAATGTACAACTAAAACCCCACAGTGTTATAAACTAAGACATCAATAAAAAAAAAAAAAAAAAGTATCAGGTTTTAAAATCCTGGCTAGGTTATTTAGTACATGTTTCCTAACATTTAGGAAGTAAAAAATATTTTTCAAAAGATAACCATTGAAATATATTCTTCAGTTATGTAAATTGAAAACATCTTTATGCACTAATATTTAAAATTCATAATAGAAATACATGATTAGAAATTGCATGATAGAGATTTATTTAGCTTGAAGAAAGTAAGTTGTCTAGAATATATCAGGCTCCTCCTGATGTTCTATTTCAATCATTTTTTAAAGATGCTTTCCATGATTAGTTAAAAATCAGTTAACTCTTGGGGCCTCCCGGTGGTGCAGCGGTTTAGTCCACACTTGGCAGCCCGGGGTTTGCGAGTTCGGATCCCGGTCGCCCACCGACGCACTGCCTGTCAGCCATGCTGTGGTGGCGTCCCATATAAAGTGGAGAAAGATGGGCACGGATGTTAGCCCAGGGCCAGTCTTCCTCAGCAAAAAGGGGAGGATTTGCAACGGATGTTAGCTCAGGGCTGGTCTTCCCCACAAAAAAAAAAAAAAAAAAAAATTCGGTTAACTCTTAAATCCCATATTTTGTGTGTCCCTCTATAATTTTTCTTATTAAAAATTGTCAAGACTGGTGGATTTGCCTTAAGGGAAAACAAAGTCATGCTTTAAAGCTTTTTATCCATTCAAGCTTGCTGGAATATTGAAATTAATACGAAAAATCTTACAGAAACATTGTGAATTACTATAGGGCTGAAACTAGGCCAGATATATCCTTGAGCAAAGATGACAATGAGGATGCACAGTAAAATTGTCATATGCATCTTAAAAGCAGCTGTGTAACTTTGGCCAGATGTGTAAAGAAAACAACCCCTGTGAAAACACTGATCTAATTCAGTACTTTTTCAAAATTCAGTTGGGAAAGTGTTCAGATGATAGCAAAAGTACAGTCTTGTGAAAGTCTCCTGGCTCCTTCACTTAAAAGATCCCCAAATGAAACTTTTGATAAGCATAAGATTTTTTGAGTGTAGTTTTATAAGGTAGAGATATTTAGTTTCTCAGAGTCAAGTAAAAGGGTATAACTTCTTATGCCTAATAGTTCCTCTGATTGTTAATACAGGTTGTTTGATAATTTTTCTAAAAGACCACGATTAAAAATTTTTTTGTACACGTTTCCTTTAGTAATGGTTCTGTTCTTAGGGCAATAGCCACCAGAGGGCGGTAAATATGGCTATGATAGGAACTAAGTAACTAAGATGTCACATCTCAAGTAATTTTTTATCACGTAGCTTTTGCATGGCTGTATTTCAAATTGATTTTAAACGTTATACTATTCAATAATTTAAAATGCAAATCTTATTATTATTAAAGCAAAGATTAAAGTCAAAATTGTATGTGATATTGATCACTAAAATAAGACCTAGTTTTTATTGAATAATCTCTTATGTGCCGGGTATGAGGCTAAACACTTTCTATACATAGTAGCTTTTTTGAGCTTCACAAGAAATCTATAAAATTGAACCATTGTTATACCCATATCATAGTGTAGGAAATGGAGACTTAATGAGGTTAATAAAAGCTAAATTTCTTTAAGCCAAAATTTTAATAGTTTATTTTTTGGGGGAGGAAGAGATGACCATGGGCATAGTGCTAGGCTTATTATATGCGTAGAAGCTGTCTGTTTGTAAAGGTTATGAGAAAATCAAGCCAGCTAATCCTGAGTTGGTGCAGAAATTAACACTTGGAAAAATGAGCTCTATAAGTTTGTAGAGATGATGAAGGGTGTGATATAATGACTTGTGCAAAGGAAAAATATGTACATTAGTGGTATATTTGGTTTAAGATTTTTTTGCTAATAATTTTTAAAAGTTGTGATGTTCTAAATAGTCTAATCAAGATCAGTTAAATGATGGCTATTTAGCTATTTCTTGTGGACTGTATCCCCCCAAAACTTATATGTTGAGGTCAACACCCAGTATCTCAGAACATAACCATATTTGGGCATAGGGTCTTTAAAGAGATAATTAAGTTAAAATGAAGTCATTAGAGTGGGTCTTAATCCAATCTGACCATAAGAGGAGGAAATTTGGACACAGATGGTACAGAGGAAAGACCACAAGAAGACACAGGGAGAAGACAGCCATCCACAGGCCAAGGAGAGAGGTCTCAGAGGAGACCAATCCTGCCAACACCTTGATCTCAGACTTCTAGCTTCCATAACTGTGAGAAATAAATTTCTGTTGTTTAAGCCACCCAGTCTGTACTTTGTTATGGCAGCCCAAGAAGGCTCATACAACATATTTTCCAGAAAGAACAACAACAGTGTCAAGGCTTCATCCCACTGACATATGTCCCACTTCTCAATAGTGTCCTTCCTTCTAACTACCTGTCAAGGTACATGTCTCCCAGTCTCCAAAGTCTAACCAAGAAAACAAGTTGGGTTGACAGGATAAAAAATAATTTAAGTGAATAGAGAAAGGAAAATTATTCACATAAAAGAATGTTGAGCCAGAGTTGTTTTAATCATGGTTTCGGTTGAGGTCCCCAGCTAATAGTAGCTGCATTTTAAAGTGAGGTGCAGGGGCCCCCTGCAGATCTTTCAAAGGGGGTTTCCTACCGGTTTTGCTAACATAGCTGATCACTGACTTATAGCCTGTATAACAATTTGGAGAAAAGAATGGAAATTTGAAGAAGCCTTTGGAGAGCTCTGTCAGTGTGCTGAGTGTCAGACTTCTTCACCTCAAGACCTCAAGACTAGGGGAAAGGGTCTTGATGAGGCCACTCAGAAAGTTTGATGCGTGTCCCTAGAGCTTGGAGGACACAGAAAACTGATGTCTGACACATACTTCAAAAATCTAAAGGGTGAGAAAATATGATTGGTTGATTGTTCAGGTGCCAGAGGGAAGGAATTTCCTCTTAATCTAGAGCTTGTCAGAGCGAGGGATGCCATGGTCTTTCCTATGCACTTGTTAAGGCCATATGTGTGAGATACATGGAGTAGAATTGTCCTATTTCCTCTACAAGAGGGCGGCCTTGAGAAGCAAAAGATCTCAGAAGAAAAAAAGTTAGAAGTCCCATCAGATATCTAGAATCTGAGAAAGTATGTGTATGTGGCCAACTGGAATGGATACGCAATTGCGTGGATCAAGGAAACTTCAGATAAGTGATCTCCCAGGAGGGAAGCTTCCACTTTGAAGACCTCTAGGCCTAGAACGCATCCATGTGGATCACCATAACATCCAAATTCGCCAAATAAGAAATGCTCATCATTTTTCCTGCTTCTCTCTATTCCTCACTCCTCCTTCCTGAAGGGTCAGGAGTCATCATCAACAAAAGTTGAGAAAGGGATGAAGAGGAGAAATAAATTGAATACTCCCTCCTCTTGTGCTTTGTAAACAAGCTACATGTTTGAATGAAGTTACAATTTATTAGTTATCACACTGAATTGAACATTCTAATTACTGAACTGATTCTGTGTTTTGTGACCAAAGTGACAGGAAGAACTTTTATTGCCTAGCAGTGACTTGAAGAGTCATGGCCTACCCTAGTTTTTATTCATGGTATGAGGAAATGGGGGAAACCATCTGAATTTGTTTTTTGGTTGCACTCCATTACTCTCCCTTACTCAAAATAATAATTATTGCAATTCATGATATTTATGCAAAAATAATCTATAGAAATAGAAATCTTGAAGTCAGAACTTTCAGATGCTTAAATTGATTTAACAAAATTGCAATGAATTAGGATAGATAGTATTCAATCTGAATAATTGATATTTCACATAATATCAAGCTTATACATCAGTTTAATGCATATTTGAGATAATTTTTACCTGGCATATTAGGGGCTAGGAAAATTGTCCGATTAGACAATATTTCCTTAGGTTTCATTTAGTAATATGCCTAAAGCATATTGAGCTCAAGCAACGAATTGTTCATTTAAGGTTCATTTGAAAGTGTCAGACAGGACAGCAATTTAGCACTTTTTCCCTCGACTGCCAACTGCGACTTGGCACCAGGCATCAGGCTGAATGACACAGGTTTTTGTAGATTGCAATTTGGTTTCTGCATGTCACATGGGTGTGAACAACAACTTTTCAAGAGCACTGTTATTCCTAGAGGGCATATACAAAGAACTATCTAATTCAAATTGCTTTAAAAAAATTGCTTATCACAAATATTTCTGATTTATTCTACCTCTTCGTTTAGTTACCAATACTATTAGCCATAGCAAATTGTAGCTGTTGACTGCTCTTATTCATTTCCTAATCAGCAATATTGAACATTAATCAAGAAGTGATTTTTCATTGTATGGTCAGCAATCAATTTTAGAACTATAGAGGATTTGAAAAGTAAAAGACAAATAAAAGTAACAATTTCCCTGGAGAAAAACTTGCATATAACAAGAAAAATCAAAACCTCGAACAATACCCCAAGTGTGAGTGCTATTTCTCAAAATCTATAATTTACTGAACCCTTGCTATATGTTAGGCATAATGCTGATATTATTATTCTCATTTTACAGGTGAGAAAAATGTGGCTGGAGGGGATTAAATAAATTAATCACTCATACTGGGAGTGAGTGTCAGTGGTAGACTCAATTCTACGATTGTCGAACGACAAAGCTTATGCACCCAGATACAGTACCACTCTGCCTCTCTTGAAATCCTCTCTATTTAGAGTCTCAACCTGTATATGGATGGCTGGACAGAAGTTAAAAGATAATAACAAAAATTTATCAGCAATTCTGAAAGTTATGTAATTTTCCTTTTAACACTTGAATTACAATAAAGGTTTGTCTCCTGTAACAGAGACACTAAATAAAAAAGGCATAACCTAAATTGAATTTTAATTATCTTCCACTTGACTGTCTATGAAGATGCTAGCCAGGATTGCTTGGTTATCTCCATGGCATTAGACACAAGGCTTCTTCCATCTTACTCTCTCCTTAGTGAGTTGCCTTCGTCTGCATATCCAAGACAATTCCTGACACAATGTGTGTATTCTGACCAGGGAGCTGAATGGACATACTCCTTCTTTAAAAGACCTAGAAGTTGCTGGTATTATTTTATTTTTTATTGAGATAAAATTCACATATATAAAAAGTTCACATTTAAAAATTTTAGAGTGTATAATTTGGTGGGTTTTAGTATATCCGCAGAGTTGTGCAACAATCACCACCATCTAACTTCAGAATTTTTCTATCACCCCAAAAAGAAACTCCTACTTCTCAATTCCCTACCTCCTTTTCATCCTCTGGCAACCATTAATCTACTTTCTTTTCCTACGGATTTGCCTATTTTGGACATTTCATATAAATGGAGTCATATAATATGTGGTCTTTTGTGATTTCCTTCTTTCACTTAGTATAACATTTGCAATGTTCATCTATGTTGCAGCATGTATCAGCATCTTATTCCTTTATTGCAGGATAATAGTCCATTACACAGATGTGCTCACATTTTAATTATCCATTCATTAGGTTGACAGATATTTGGATTGCTTCCACTTTTAAGCTATTATGAATAATGTTATGAACAAACATGTGCAAGTTTTTGTATGGACATGATCTCAATTCTGTCAGATACATACATAGGAGTGGAATTGCTGGGCCATATGGTAACTTAATGTTTAACCTTTTGAGGAGTTCATATTACTTTTTTCTCGTACATCATTGGCCAAGGCTTTGTTACATAGATATGTGTAATGTTGAGAAATTTGGGGAATCTAGCCTGTATTCTGGCAACTATATGGCCCACTAAGAATTTATTAATAAATCTAAATATTTATTGCTCTTAGATAAGGGAAGAATGGGTATTTGGAAATAAATTGTCTTTTGGCCATAATGCGTCCTTTTGGTCACTCAAATACCAATGCATTCTCTTCTTCTCATGTATAGAACACAGACACTCCTTTCCAAGAATGACAATCCAAGTTTCTGTACCAGAACCATCTTCAACTAAAAGTCTTAGATATTTGAGAGATAGGCTCCTCAGGTACATTACCTCCAAATTAATTGACATTTATCTGTCCCTTGACACATCCAATGTACAATGATGATGGAATAGGAAAACTACATTATAAACTACTATTTGGAAAAGACAAGAATGAGAAATATCAGAAGTCAATGATTCATACAAAATATCACTTCCTACTGGACAGGAGTAGAAAAGAGTCCTGAACTGGTAGTTAAGCAAATTCCTTCGTCAGGCCATCTCCTGGTTTGCTCTCTGGAAGAATCTTTTATGTCCATTGTTCTCTGTGATCTCAGATATTGCTGTCTGGAAGGTTCTTTCTTGTCCATTGATCTGCACAAGCCATATTTGAAGTGAGCACAAAGGTACGTCCTTGGAGAGAATCAGCCATCTGAAAATAGACTGAAGTGATAAGGCAGTAATCTTAATCTGATTTTTAGCTATTTGACTGGCTCACAGTGTCTGGTTTTTATGGGAGAATGCTTTTAGGCTACAGACTTATCTCTTGATGAAACTACCTTTGCACAGTCACTTCTTAAAGTTATTTCAGTTGGCTTTATCAACTCTGCAAGGTTCCAAGTTACCAGATTCTAAGTCACCTTAGATTTCAGACTGCAGACTAAGAAAATCTGTATAAAAAAGAGCCAAATTCCTTTCAATTTCAGCATATACGCTTGTGAGCATTGATCTTAGTCACTCATGTTCAACTTTACTGAATGTGCCAAGAAACAACCAGAACATACCAATTCTGTGATTTTACCCCATAGTTTCTACAAGCTCAGACACACATGGTCTGCTGCTCAACAACTGCAGATAATTTCCCCAAATGTTTTCCCATGGCTTAATTAGGGCATTAGTTTTCCTGTTTTGCAGTTTCTATGTTGTTGCAACTGACTTCTAAATGATTTGATTGCTATCTATTCTCGATCTCATTGTAACCAAATTTTGTGATTGTTAGGATCTTCAGGTACTTTAATACAGACCTATATTTATACTGCCTAAACGAGATAAAAATGCACTTTCTCTTTCATATGTGGTCTGGCCATAACTAGGCGAAGGGTGGTATGAAGGTGACATTGTGCCGGGGACCCTGGTTCATTCTACATCATTACTGCAGCATCTCTAGTGTGTTGCCCATTGTCACATAGTTCAAGGTGGCCCATTACCTGGTCTGCATTCCAGCTAGTGAGATGGTGAAAAGATAAAGAGGAGGGCACACTTAGCTTTAATGTCATGGCTCAAAAGTTGCACAAATTACTTATGATCCCAGTCCATTGACCAGAATTAGGCCATATGGCCACACCTTGATGCAAGGTAGTTTGGGAAATGTAGCCTTTATTCTGAGAGATGATGCACTCAGATAAAAGCAAGGTTTGTTTTGTTTTGGTGAGGAAGATTGTCCCTGAGGTAACATCTCTGCCAATTTTCTTCTATTTTGTATGTGGGATGCCACCACAGCATGGCTTGATGAGCGATGTGTAGGTCTACACCCAGGATCCGAATCCATGAACCCCAGGCTGCCGAAGCAGAGTGCGTGAACCACTATGCCACTGTGCCGGCCCTGCTTTGGTTTTTTTAATGAGATGGAGGAAATAGATATTAGGGAAAATTAGCAGTCTCTTCTCTACTTTCTCACCTGTTAATATGAGAAATCATAGTAAGAATTAGCAGTAACTTAAAAAGTGTTCATACTACAAGTCAAATTGTATATTTTTGTTATAATATTTATCTCTAAAGCCTGATTTTTCTTATTTCAAACTAATTTTATTTGGACTCTAAGCTTGTAGTATATAAATGGGATACCTAGTATAATGATAATAATTTCAGGGGAAATATTTAAAATTAGATACTGACAATTTTTTGTCATTCTTTCTTTCTCTTATTCTTAAACTTTACTTTCATGTTCTTTTTAAAAGGATGTTCCAAGAACAGAAAAGAACAAACATTCTACACCTAAATATTTCTCTGTGACTTATTGGGTACGTAAGACATGGATGAAGAAGGTAAAAACAACAATAACAAAATAAACAAATTAAAAATCCCAGCTCTCACAGAGTTGATTTTAATTCAGACATTGATTAATAAAACAAGTTTCAGATTCAGAAATGTCATCCCAAGTAAGATCTAAAATAACATCTAGAAATAAGTCTTTTATATTCTAGCCACAGAAATTTGGTTCACTCAAGGTTTGTCCTTCTTGGCTGGTAATGTCATTAACTTTAAATGTTTTCTGTCTCCTTACCCATTAGCTTATAAGATCTAATATTAAAAATAGAATAATTGCATCATTGTGAATAAAGGTTTCATACACTAAGATTTTATTCTATTTGACCATTTGATAATATGTAATGGCCAATGTCTTGCTTTAAGATTGAATGTCCTTAAGATATCTTATGATTGCTTTTGGTAGGGCGCTAATTTTACTTAAAAATCTAAATCTAATTTTCCAAAATAATTTTTTTGGAAGTAAAAATTGAAATTAGAGGTCAGATGTTCTGGGTGATTATGGGTCTCATGACACTCTTTTAACAAATTCCAATGATGAATCATAAAAAAATTCAACTTGCTTTCATTATCGTAATAGTTTTGGGAAACAGTGTATTCTACAAAACCTTATTAGAGTATAAAGCTACTCAAAGGTCACCATAAGAGCTATCAAGAAAGGAACCAGATTCTCTTTACACAGTCTGGCTTGGAATAGATGTAGTTTTATATTAACAAGTTAAAATCTGGGCCAGGATACAAATTCTCAATTGTAGGCTGCCCACAGGCTACAAATTGGCTTGCAGATACATTTTTTTGGCCAATCCAGTATTTTAAAAATAAAACCAAATTGATTGTTAACATCTTAAAAATTAAATATTTTACATAAAAATTTGTATTTGAAGCTTTTGTTTAAAAAGTAAGGGTTAAGGTTTGGCAGTGTAGAGTCCCCATGGCCACATGAGTTGCATAGCAGCTGCTCTCTTAGGTGGGGTATGCTTTCTGGCTCAGTTCACTAATATTGGTCCCTTACTGTTTTTGTATATTCCACATCTGGCTAGATGTAGGACCACGTGATGGATTTCAGTAGAGTTGGAAGGAAGAAGAGAGAGTAGACGGCAAGCAATATCAGCAGCTGAGCTTGCTCCTTACTGAGATTTCCAGCAATGCCCACTCTCATCTTCCAGCCCATTCTTCCCTGAAGCTCTCAAAAGCTTCCACTTCCCACTGCCCATTCACCCCAAATGCCTCTTCAAGAGGTGCTGCTGCCACAGGGGATAAAAATAGAGCGGTTCCCTCAGTGCTTTTGGATTTCTGCTACTGCGTGAGTCACCTCCAGGGATTGCTGTCCTGCTCCTCCTTGAAAGGGACAATATGTGATTTTATTTTTATTTAGCAGATGTAGCTTTGGCACAAAGATGGGATTAGATGTAGCATGGTTGTAATGAGTGCCATGATAAATTGTAAGGGAATTTTGGAATTATAGCAAGTAGTAAAATCTTGGGGAAGCTATTAAATCTGGCATTGCTAATTCTGGTTGAAATGTTAATTCCATTTCCCAAATACAAGTGCAAAAATAATGTTCATTGCAGTTAAGAATGTAGACATAAAGTGTTTATATTATAGACATTTGGAATAAATGTAAGCATCCCTGTAGCATAGATTAAATATCCGTATTGTAGAAAGTATCTCCTTGTTACTGTCTTATAGGGCTACGTTCCAGTCCTATACAGACATGTGGAATGATACTCACTTGAAAATTTCAGAGACTGATGGGACCAAAGTGACTATGTAATCCATCTCCCAAATTTACAGAAAATTGGTATGGAGCCTCCATCTCCTCCACCTATAAAACAAAGCTATTGGACTTGATAAATTCTAATTTCCTTAAATTGTAAATATCTGTAATTTTTAGAAAATAAAAAATATTTTACATGTGAAAAGTGAGAGCAGGCAAAAACTAAAGTCTGGCAAAAGGACAACAGGGAACTCGTGGAATATGCAACAGAGTTACAGAACCATGACCGTTTTTATTCTGCATCCCAAAGATTCAAGGTTGATGTATCAATACTGCCACTCAGACCGTGATCCAGTGACCGAATTGGTTAGTATAATGTTCCATCCTTTGGTACTTGAAAATCTCAGGAGTATACAGAATCTGCTCATCTTTGCTGTGTTTTGCTATATTTGTCACTAGCCTTATTATTTCATATTTATTTACTCACGCTGAGTTACATGAGTCAGTAAATTATTTCCCTGGACTCCAATTCTCTCAAAGTTATTCTGAATTCAGTTATGTTCTCCTAACTTAGCCCCTCCCTTCAGGATTTTTTCCTTTTTAACATTTGCAAACTTCATCTTTTTTACCGCTTGTTTCCTCCCCAGCCTTAGAAATAAAAAGTGAGCCAAAATGGTCTTCATATCGATCCCCATGGCACCTCGCTTGTCACAGCTTTTAGTCTTGAAGTGCTTCCTTTCTTGGAGTCATTTGTCTCTGGACTTGCTCTCCTAAGCTGCAGACAGTGCTTGTTGACCTTGGGGATTAATCTTTCGTTGCTGATGTATATTTAAAAGCTCACTGAAGTTCAGTTTCTGTAATTTATGAATGTGGTTTACTTCAGTCAGATCTGAGAGATTATTCCTTCATAAAAATGCTGGCATATACGTATTGCAAACTTGTCTGTCTGAATAAAGTTATTTTCCTCTTAAGCATCTTTGTTTCTTCAGGATGACTCCATTTTGGTTCACAGTATCACAGGGCATTTATTCTGTCTATCACTCGTTATTCTTTCTGGGGCAATAAAAAGCATTTTGCTGTACTCTTTGTTGTTGTTGTTGTTCCAACATCCTAAGTTAGAATAAAAAGCCTTGGATTCTAATTTTGGTTCAGCCATTTATTGATTATCCAACATTAGATAAATCTCTTGCCCTCCCTCTAGCTCAGTTTCGTCACCAGTGAAATGGGCATAATATTAATGGCCATCCTATTGCACAGGATTTTTAAAAGGAAAATACAAGGTATGCAAGGACAGGAATTTGAAAGTTAGAATGCCATATACAAACAGGTTAATAATATATTGTCACAGGCTAGCAGAGTAACTGGCACAGATAATAAGCATGAGATAAATATTAAATAAGTTACATATTCAAATTACTATTACTTTTCATAGATCCATAGAGCCAAAGGCAATCTTATACTATGCCCTCATATGTACAGCCCAGCAAGGCTCTCTCTGCTTATTAATGGCAAATCTGGAGAAGGATTTAAGACTCCTGACTCCTGGCCTGGCTCATTTAAAGCATACTTTTTGGACCACTACTTCTCATTAGTGTGTACGCACTGTGGATATGTTTGAATTTATTAATAATTACTGCCCATTTTAATGCTCCTCAGTGGGAGAAAATTTTTTGCTCCCTTACCTTGGTTCTGGGAATGAAGAATGTGAAGAAAATAAAATCATTCTACTCACATAACTTTCAAAGTAATCTAGATGTTTTCTTGAGGTTTAGCTTTAATTTCTTGGGGCACCGAATCTTCTCTCCTTCCAAATTGCATCATGCCTTCAATCCAAAGCCCTCACCCCAATTTTTGCTAATTCTTAGGACTGAGATGCAGTTGTGTCCTCCTGGCCTTCTCCGCCTCCTGGGTTCTGGCTTCTCCATGTGGAGTTTTGCTTCTACACCACCCCAACCATGAGATTGAACTCATTTATAAAGACAAATCTCTGAGACCAAGCATTCATCAGGTTAGTGGATTTTATTGGATATATTTTTTGGCGGGAGTGGGCTGTTTGTAGTAAGAAGTCAATTGCACAGCTCACAGCTTTCTACAATTTTGTCAGCCTCTATTCTTTTTTTTATGTTCCATTTCTTTTCATTATCTCTATCTCAGATTATCTCAAGAACTCTAAATGCTTTTCTCTGTAATTGGCAGAGCCAGTTAGTTCTCTTATAGGAAAACTTGGCAAAAGCCAACACAGAGACACAGATTAAGAGCAGGGGATTGGTTCATTTCATCAAGTTATTTTCCAACACGGTTGCTAAGAAAGATTCTGGAGCCACTTTTTTGTAAATAACATTCCTCTATTTTGATTTATAAATGCTTGTTTTCTTATGATTATACCAATGCAAGTTTCTGAGGCCTTATAGGCCAAATTGATCAGTTAGGACTTTATTTTATCAAAACAGAATATCCAGCATAAACTGTATTAAATAATAAAACTTCAAAGTTGATTTAATCTAGCAGCTGAACAACATCAAACAATGATAATTTTCATGTGTGGGTCATCCCTCTCAAAAAGTGGGTGCTAACATTTGCCAAGACTATGTCTTTTTTGTCTATACTCAGAGAGTATGTATCTCCCTCAACTTTAAAATTGAAATTCTGGTTATTATGCTGACTAGACTAATTTATGTTACATGCTTATTTCTGAATCAAATCACTATGACCAAGTGCGTAAGATTATGTTGATTTGGACCAACGTATGCCCACCAGAGGATGTGAGCAAGAAGTCAATTCCATCCTAACCACATGGTTTAGTATGGCATAATTTTATTCACCAATGAAAATCTTGGGGCTGATAGTATGTTGAGTAAGAGACCAAAAATCACCAACTGTCCCATACGGGAAGTTTCTCTCCTCAAATCGTGTGAATCCTAAAATGAGAAAGCCTATTATTTGCATCTGTCATTAAAAAAAATTATATTGACCACTCTCTTTCAGATGCAGGGGCAGCCGGTATTAAATATTGTTTGTTATAACCTGAATCCATTGTTCACCTGTTCTAGACTGTGGTAAACATTATTGCTGTTCACTGAATACTGGCAGCTCTCTATCTTCTAGGTACCAAGTAGGCTTGTATTTTATGGCCCCTGTGGTTGGTTGAGAACTTGTGAATAGTTCTGGCCAATAATTATTTTGCCAGTGAACTTTTAATGGAAGTGATATGTATCACTCTTGGGCCAGACCACATAAATGCCAATGAAAGTTCTTAAGATTTGGTTTTTTTCCTCTTGTTACAGCATCTGACATAGATCCAGAGTCATTGAGGATCTCAGAGTAAAGACAAAGAAAAAATATTGAGCAGAGCTCTCAGTTGACATATGATGGACATGGAGAATGGATAAGAAGTAAAACTTTGTTCTTTTAAGCCACTGAGAGGTGAGGACTGACTGTTAGCATAACCTACCTATCCTATCCTCCACAAAAGAATTGAGTTTTGGCCTGATGTATTGTCATCCAGTGGGCCAGGGGCTACATTTTCCAGTTCACTCTTATGGTCATATGACGGTTTTGCTCAACAGAATGGGAAAGGAATTGATGTATTCAACTTCCAAATTGCTTGTTTGAAAGGATATCTGTTTCTCTGGGCTACCGCTTTTATGTCAATGCTGGCTGGAAATGGCGATGTCTGCAGTAAGTGAGAAAGCCTTATGTTGAGGATGGCAGAGCTTACACCATATCTTTGGTCCATGGATGACTTAATTAATCAAAGGCAGCCTACTGGATCAGTGCTTTATATGAGACATAAGTGAAACTTCCACATTCTTTAAGTCCCTGCATTTTTGGGTGTTTACCAAAGTAGTCTTTCCTCTACCCTAACAAATATATCAACCTGAACACATAATTAGCCAGCAAGAATTTATAGGTGTAATTATACTATATTCCCTCCCCAGAGACTGCAAAGTAAGCAAAACATGTGACCTTAAATTTAGTATCTAATTCATTCATTCATGTGTATATTCAACTGATATTACTAAATTGCTATACTATGGATAGGACAATATTCAATGTGAAGAGGGATATTAAGATTAAAATGCATGGTACTTCCCGTGAATGTGCTTACCATTTAATAGCAAAATTAAGAAACGTGAAAATTCAGCATTTAGAGAAAACTATGAAGCAGAATAAGGTTGACAAATTATGGTATGGTGAAGGGATCCTGCACTATGAAGGCAGTCAGACACAAAATGAGGTCTGAGTTTAGACTCTACTACCTGTTAACTGCGTGATATTGGGTAAGTGACTATAAAATGAACAATGATTATTGTTTTGTAGGGTTGATGTAGTTATTATCAATCCTGTACGTTGCGTTAAAAAGCTCATGGCAAATAGTAATCGCTTAATTCATGTAGGTATTGTTAATGTGATTTCAAAGTAGGTTGCATAAGCAATGAAATTTCAAAAAAAGGATATATTCACAAGCGGCAGCAAAATTAGAGAAAATTTTGTGTAGGTAACAATAAGAAAACTGAAATTTGAAAGCTATAAAACATTTGCACCAGGAAAGGATGTAGGCAAATTTAGGCAGAGTTAACATGTGGGAGCACAGGGAGAAATGTACATAAGAAAAATGGGGCGTGGAGGAGATTGGATAAAGTAAAGCAGAAAAGGTATGTTAGAAGAGAGTTCAGAGAGAACGATGGAAATATATCTTATTAACTCTTCTCTCACTGCTTGCAAATAGCAGAGCCAGGGTTTGATCCCAGTTTAGGGGGCCTTGAAAGGTATCATTTGGGGGTCCCCTTTTTAAGATAAAGAACCCAAGATTACAAATACAAATTTAGGCACTGTAAAATAAATGGTGAGCAGGAGGTCTATAATCTATTCTATCCCTTTTCCAGGGCAGGGGGATGCTTCTAGGAGAGAAAGAAGTGACTTCATCAGATTTCATTGTAAACTTGCTAATGACAGGTCTTTTGGCAAGCCAACCAGTGGTATTGCCAGCAGGAGAGTTATTATCTTTTCGAAAGGATAAATATGGTTTTCTAGGATTGCTTGTGGCCAAGAAACACGGAAGTTATACTTTTATGGGATGGCTGTGGGAAACTGTCACATTATGTAGCCATCTGAATATAAAATGGAGACTTTTTAATGACCAGAGTGCCTCCTTCTGTGTAAGGGGTGTGACTGCACACGTCACTTGGAGATCTCGTGTATTAATATAGGCTCATAAAACATCTGGGGAGCTTCATTGGAGGCCATGGACCTTTCCCTGCTTTACCTGAGCCTCACGATTACTTTAATTATTTAAATAATTAGTAAAGCTTAATACTGGGTAAGATATCTGATTTGTGCGAGTCTAATTTGAAAATATGATCCTTCATGTTATTTCAGATTGGTGCATTGAGCAGGGTTGTATTTCAGATTCACAAATCATAATAGGTAAGACATTTATTATTATTATTATTATTACTTTGTCAAGAAAAACAAGGAGATCGGGAAAAAATGATGAAGACTTAATGTCAAGTTAGCACCCTATCAACCTTTGTATGAAATGGAGAAAACCCAAGGCATATTACTAAGATAAATCTTGTCAATGAAACTTGTAGGAAATCCATCCAGATCTGTAGGAAATGGCTCAGTGGATAGATATGGAGTGGCAGGAAAAAAGGTAAATTAATTAAAAATTCTATTTCTTGGTCATTGTTAGCAGCTTTGATAAAAACTAGACTTCTAAAAGAAGAGTAGTTGGCAGTGGGAAAAAATAAAATCGGTAAGATCAGATTTTCCAGTGCTAGAAAGCTTCTCATGCTTCTTCGATAATCTGGAGAGGTGTTACTTTCCTTAGCAAAGTATCAACTATGACTGTTGATTACTCAGAAAATTATATAGCAGCTAGCCTTGTGGTGTAGCGGTCAAGTTCACGTGCTCTGCTTCAGTGGCCCGGGGATCACAGATTCGGAACGCGGGCGTGGACCAATGCACGGCTTGTTAGCCATGCTGTGGCGGCGTCCCGTATAAAGTAGAGGAAGATGGGCACGGATGTTAGCCCAGGGCCAGTCTTCCTCAGCAAAAAAGAGGAGGATTAGCAACGGATGTTAGATCAGGGCTGGTCTTCCTCACACACACACACACACACACACACACACACACAGACACACACACACACACATTATATAAACAGATGGAGACCAGGTTCAGGTAACTATGGAATCCCAAGGGGATTCTTTCTGTTCAAGCATTCAGACACTTAAAAGCAAAACATTGGAAAAGCCTGAAGAATAATTGTTGGCATAGTCTCTTAGAAATAGCAATGAGGGAGACGTACTGCTGACATCATATACTGCTGAATAGAAGTGATTATTTGGGTTGATGGCGGATTCTCAAGTAGCTTAGACCTTTCATGAGCAGAGGCATCTAGATGCTCTGCAACTAATAAGCTGCAGTGAACGAAGGTGAGGGAGCTTCCTCAACCTCACTCTTATCTGTTAAAAGGCCATGGCAAATTTCCTGTAACTGTCCTGTCTGAAGGAATTTGCTCCCTTGGTTAAAGGCTAAAGCATAAAATCTGAAAAAGATTGACTGAGAGGCCAAAATCTCCTTGCTTAATGTCTGGCAAGGGATCTTAGACTGCATGCAATGATTAGGTCTAGTGGCCTGGGGCTGGTAAGCAAAACTTTGTCAGAAATGTTAGATGTAGGTGCTCAGTGTAAAATAATTCCTGTGGGGGAGCGGGTAGGAACTGTGCTCTGAATGGCGTGGAGGTAAACCTGGGGGGGGTTAGAGGTGCTGCTGGAGGGAACCAAGGTAGGGGTGGAATTACAATTTGGAAAGTGTGACTGGATAAGGATAGTCCCTTCTCCTTTTACTGATTGCACACTTGGGCTGGGTACCATGTGCAAATAGGGGATGTTACCTTTTACAAGGAGGATATCTGCTAAATCCATCTTTCATGCAATTTTAATTGGCTGTGATAAATGGGAACGTTTGGAACCAAGCCTTCATCAGTAATAAACATTAAGCTGCAGAGAGTTTCAATATGGAAATGAAATTGCTGCTCTCATTAAGAAATGGTTGGGATGGGAGTTTTGATCCCTCTATCTCCCTTTTTAATAGTTCTATCTGGCTAGCACTTGTGTTGAGAGGTTAATACTAGACTATTAAAGGTTAGCCAAGGTGGTTCCTTTGATTGCTTCAGCTGTACTTGATACAGTAGAGACTACATAGGAAGTTCAGCAGGCCAGTGGGGACCCATGTGATGTTACCTACTTGGCTGACACATTCTTTTCAATACCAGATTTGGAGTCCAGCCAGGTACAATTTTCAGTCTTGCGGAATGGAAATCAGCATGCATTCACTGTTTTGATACAGGGAATTTGAATTCTCAGGCATATGGCCACAATCAAACGAGGTAAGACTTGAATTCAATAACCATTAGGGCAAGTTAGTATACTCATCTGATGACACGATTATCACTGATTCCTCAGAGGAGGAAGCTCTGGAGGACAAATAGAGGCTGACTGTTAGATCTAGCAAAAATTCCAGGCCTAGCTCAGCCTGTGAAATTCCTGGGAATTATGTAAACTGAAACAACCAAGGACATTCTCTTGAGAAATATGTTCTCACAGATCAATAAGAAAGAAAGACAATAGAAAGACACTAGAAGGTCATCAGGACTATTCAGGTATTGGTGAAATTGCATTCCTCTTCTGGGAATCCTGATGGCCTCTATTCACAAAGTCATCAGAAAAAAACCTGAATGTGTAGAGGGCCATGGACAGAGAAATAGACGTTAAAAGAATTAGAGAAGACCATGGTGCAGGCAGTCCCTTAGTCATCATGAACCACAACTGAATATACATAGACCAAAGCCTTTGGCAGAAATCAAATAAGGTGAAGACATCTTGGGCTTTGGATTTGTAAACTATCTGAAGCAGCTGCTCATTATAGACCATTTGATGGCAGTTGTCAGCTTGTTACTAGGCAGTGGTGAAAACTACCCACACCGGAGAAATACCAGTCATATCTTGGGTGATATGAAAGCTAGTTGAATAGGGATGGAGAAGTCAGCAAAATTCAGTCATAAAGTGGCAGCAGTATCTTCAAAAGCATACCTAGCGGGGGAAGTCAAGGGATATTCACCACATACATGAGTAGGTTGACTTTATAGAGTCCATACTGTAAACAAACCTGGAATCTAGGAATTTACTGGAAAATGTCACATGAACTATGTAGCTATGTATAAAATGGAGATGTGTCAGGATCAAAATGGCTCCCTCTGTAAGTGAGGTGACTGCACACTTTGCTTAGAGTTGTCCTATATTAACTTGGATCCAAATATGATAAGAAAGCCCCTGAGGAGTTTCATCGGAAGTCCTGGCTTTTTCCCTGCTTTTTTGGCTGCCTCATAACTGTTTATACCTATGAAATTTTTAATGAGATAGGATGTCTGAATTCTAGGCGTCTGATTTGACAATACGATTGTATGTTATCTCAGTTATGCAGTCAAATCCTCTGCCCCTGAGCTACACTTCCTATTATCTCAGGTATGAAAGGAAATATTTACTTGCATTAAGAAAAGTAATCATAACAAATCACATATCTGAAAAGCTAATGAGAATCCAGAAAAATGATACAATACTTTCATCACTTAGTAACAGACACACCTCTATGACACTTTTTTCCTACATGATTTGACTAGATCTTCTATAATCATCTCTTCATATGACAATTATTTTGAAGTACCATTTGTGTAGAAAGAGTAGAAAGAGAGTTCTGCCTTTCCTCGAGGACAAGCATTTTGGTTTTCATTATTGATGAGTTAGACTAGGAGTCTATGAAAAATAAATCCTCTACTTATAGTTTTAAATTCCTGGGGATTGGAAAATCCTTCACAGAATGGTCCTCAGTACACTTCAAATCTTGTTTCTCCTCTATGCTCATATTTTGTTTGCAGGCCCCTTAGGACATCTACATATCACCTGGCCTTGCGCTTCTGTGCCACTAGGTGAGTTGGTACACTGGGCGGTGAAAGTATTCTTGGAAGCCATTCCTTTACAGCCTGGCTGGCAGTAACTTAACTGTGCAAGGCAGTGATTGTGAACTGCACAAATACACTCTGCTAAGCACAGACTAAATGTCCTGGGGCTCACCTTCCCTTTAGCTGGACCCCCAAATCCTTGTAGTCATTTCAGTATCACGTGACATTGGGGCAAGTGTGACAAATGGGAAGTAGGGGTGGAAAGGGCAGTGATCCTATGTAAAAAAAAAAGCTTGATTTGGTCAATTTCACCTGTGATGCTGTGAACACAATGCTAGGGTTCCCTTCCCAGGGCCTTGGAAGAAACCTGTATAAGTGAGGAGCCCTGAATATTAAGCTTCACTTCCTTCATGGTAAATCTGCCTCTGAGTGGGGCCCGATCATGAAGGGATTTGAATACTTGGCAGAGGAAGCTGGTTGGACACAGTCTGCATCTAATATATGCGAGGGACATTATTATGACCAGATAGTTTAGAAATTCAGAGTGAGTCAGAGATATGTGAGATGGATAAGTGGTCTCCATATGCTAAAATTATCAACTCAGTACTCGTCAAATTATCTTGTTATAATATCAAAGCTCTTCAGAGAAAAATGTTTCATCTTTGCTAAAGTTTTCCTCATAATGGGGTACTGGGGGATGGAAGAGTTACATTAAAGAAATAGGATCAGTTTCACCAGGGCTAAATGCATTAATAATGCATTAAATCATCCTCTGGCTACACCAAATGGTTATCATTTTCTTAAAGCACCACTAAGGAGATTCTAGCTCAATCTTTACCAAGGCCATCACACATTTCAGACTTTTAAAATCCAGTGCCCTCATTCTGATTTATTTTTTATTCTGTCTAAACAAATCATCAACCTTGAACCTGCTTCTTCATTTGAAAAACAGAGTATGTTCAAAAATGTTGTTCAAATACTTGCCATTCAGCAGTTGGCATTATCAGAAAAAGAGAGCTCCTAAGGTTGCCAAAACTGAAAGATGCTGTAGTGGAGGAAGCAGCCTTAAAGATGAATTTGTCTGATGATTTAAGACAGAGAAATTTGTGCTGCCAAAGAAATGGAAACATTAAGTCAGTGGAATGCTGACCCCTCTGGAGCAGCACTAAGCTGCGCCCTTGAAATGGAGGCATGGCCAGAAATGGTAATCTTTATTACTCCTCTTCCCCCACCCAGCTTGGTGACACCATGTTACACATGGGCCAGGGCACATTTGGGTTGAGTTGGTGAATGTTGCCTATTCTGATTCTAGACCTGCATATTCAACTGCCTATTGTGTCTTTCCATTTAGGTATATCATAGGCACTTCAAATTAACATGTCTACCACAAAACCCCATGTGTTTTTTACCGATCTAATGCTTTAAAATCTGCTCCCTAATTCATATTTCCTGCATCAGTAAATGCTTCTGCCTCCAGTCGAGTGCCCAGTTTTGTGAACACCGTCCTCTCTGCCTCTGTCTTATTGTAACTCTTTATTATCGTGCACGTGTTTACCGTGGTAACTTCCTCAGGCTTCTCTGACTTCAGCTTTTCTTTCTCAAATCCACCTTTCAAAATCCAACCAGAATATTCCTAAAAAGCAAAAGGAAAACAAATCTAACCGTGCCAGTCATGAACCTAAATTATTTAACAGTTTCCTCTTGCTATCAGTACAAACTCTAATTTTCATAGTGACTTACAAGGGTCTCTATAGCTGCTCTTTGCCAATTTTTCCAGATTTACTGTCACCACTGCTCCACTGCAGCTTTTCCAAAGTACTTGTGATTTGCTCTTTAACCTCTATGCCTTTGCATAAGCTATTTCTCTCTATCTGGAATGTTTTCCCCCTACTTCTCCGCTACAAGATTAATATTTCCTCATTCCTTAATGTGTCTCTTCCCTATGCTCTAAAATATCCTGGGATCTAAGTATTTTTTATTTCCCGTATATAAGCTTATTACACTATATTAAAATTAAGTGTTTGATTGTCTATGAGAACGTGCACTATTTTATTCACTGCATGTTCCCAGTAGCCAGACCACTCTTGCAATACATTAACTATTCAGAAAGTAACTGTGTATTTGATGAATGAATAAATGTAGTCTGTAACTACCATAGACCACTCACTCACCCACCAAGAGAGATGCTATGTTTTAAAACTCATCAGATATTTGTGAAGCAGGTAAAGCTTACTGAAAAACATCCTATGTACCAAGCATAGAATATGATTGGTCCTTACTAATGAGATAGAAAACAATCATACCAAATATTAAATCCCCTCGTGTTTTAATGACTATAGAAAATCACTGTGTTAGATTCATTTACGAATGTTTGAGACTGTCAGGCCAAATTGATCATATGAGCGTGATATAGGAGAGGAAAACAAAGCAACTGGAATCCATAAGTGGGATATACAGAGGGCAGAGCCAGTAGAAATGGAACATGGGACATGGATTTGAGAGCTATTTGGGACTGGTGCCCATTTGGTGATGAGGAGAGTAAACCAAATTTATTAACATAGTCATACACGTATGGGAAAAGACGAAACTAGGGCTGAGTCTTCTTATGGTCCAATCTTATTTGAGATTATATGATTCAGAGTGGTTGCAATCCCCTTTAAATTTTTTTTGTTTAATCTTTTAAGTGGTAATTGCACTTTAAGACTGTGTTTTTGGGGGATAATCAATTGATTAAAACCTACTCAGTATTTAGAAATGTTTTAAAATGAATGTTATTTTATTAGTTTTATATTATCACAGATAATTGAAAACATAGCAGTGGTATGTAAAGGTGCACAAGATACACTGGATCAGTTTATGGACAATGCTTGGTGCTCACGTGGATGCATGGGTCCCTTACAATGCCCAAAGGGGTCCTTGTATTACAGTTTGGAAAGGTACTTTCTTCTCACAAATGATCATTTTGGAAACCCTTGAGAAAGGCAGTATTAGTCCAACTCTGCAGCATATAGTGGTTTCATCAGAAGCATCATAGTTTGCCATATAAATAAATATTGTGATATGTTTTGAAACAAATTTAAAAATAGGTCATATACTTAGTTATTGATCTGCCTCCTCCAAACCTTTGCAATTTATTATGTAAAACATTATATAAATAGACTTTAAAGGAAGAATTTAAAATAGGCTTAATTTTGTGTAAAGGAAACACTAAAATGTGTGGATCATTGACCTGTTAAAAGTATAAAATAACTGTTTTATTTTATCATCCTGAATCAATACATCTATAGTTCCTAGGTATGTACCCAAATTTCTTTTTGCAAGCTTACTGAACAATTATGGGACCAGAAATACAACTGGGTTTTCCTAATTATTTAAGCAATATTTCTGCCTCTACATCAGGTTACATCCAAGAGCTAATTGAGGGTGAAGCTTGCTTAATTCATCACATACTGATAGGTTGAGAATCTAATGGACTAGTAGACTAATTATCCTAATTTAACTACACATATCCCATAGAGCTAAAACTATTAGCTAGTAATCTTGATTATTCTGTATTTTAAATCATATAAATTTAGACCAGTGCAGGAAGAAACCAAAACCTAATCTTAAAATTGATTATGTTTGCAAAACTTTGCCTCAGATATTTTCATAAACCTGAGTCTGCAAAATTTTTAATTGGAAGAATATAACCTAGGAGAATATTTAAGAGCGATGCTTTGAGAGTGACATGTGGCATTAATCTACAGTGTTTCCTTATTACTAATCTTGTGAAATCCAAACACCCATATCTAGTAAAAATTTCCTTCAATAAGCCATCCCATTCTCTAGTCTAATCTCTTTTTTTTCAATGAATCTTTCTATTCAACCAGAATAATGTTTGCTCACTTGAACAATAATTTTTACATTTTTAAATTTGAATTTCTTTTCTAATTTAAAGGCTTTATTTACATCCACAAAGTAAAAAAAAAAAAAAAAAAAGTCACCATTAAAGTCTATGAAATCCTCCCTTTCTGCACTGGATCCATACTTAAGAACTCAGCTCCTGCAGTTGACCCTCCTTTCACTTTTATTTCTGCATCATTAATTTTTCCCTTTCTTTTGGATCAATATCACCCTCATATTAAAAAATTGTAAAAGTTCCATCATTAAAACAAAATTCCCCTTACTCTATTTGACCGCCTGGCTCTCTCTCTGCTGCTCTCGTTTTAGCTAGCATTTTATGCTGCATTTTTAAACACTCAACATTATATTTTCAAAATTTATTCATTTTGAAAGATGTGGGGCACTCGTTTTAACTGCTATGTGGTATTGTTTTGTATGAAAATGCCATGACATACTGACTCACTTCACTGTTGAAAAACAGATAAATTCCCAGTTATTAGTACCTCTATGCTTCAATGAAAATACTTGATTTTGATTCCTTGTGTGTACGAGTTAGAGACTCACAAAACTATGTAATTAGAAGTGGAATTGCTAGGTCATAAGATGTGGCAAATTTAGGTTTACCAGATATTGGAAAATTTTTCTCTTTGTTGGTTGTAGCCATTTACAAACTCATTAGCAGTGGGTAGGATTCTAGTTTCCTCACATCTGGCCAAATTTGTTTGTAAATTGTTTGTAAAATGGACATGAAACAGTATGTTATTTTTGTCAGTTTTATTGAGGTATAATTTGCATGCAAAAAAGTTACACTCATTTTTAAGGCAGTTTGATGAGTTTTGTCAAAGGTGTACTGCCGTGAACAACTACCACAATCAGGATATAGAACGTTTAAATCACTCCAACAAGGTGCCGGTGCCTCTGCCCCACTCGGTGCCTCACAGCCACCACTGGTCAAGCAAAAACTGACCCGCTTTCTGTGACTGCAGACTAAATGTTTTTTCCTTTAGAGTTTCAAAAAAAGAAAATCATACAATTTGTACTCAATTCTACCTTATTTCACTCACCATAATGTTTATGACATTTATCTAGGTTGGCATGTGTATCAGCAGTTCATCCCTTTTTATTTCTAGGTAAAATCCCATTTTACATATACACTAAAAAGTAGTTGTCTGTTTATTGGTTGATTGACATTTTGGTTGTTTTCACTTTTTGGCTATTTTAATATAGCTAATTAAATAGCGTATAAGAATTCTTTAGGACATACCTTTTTATTTTTCTTGGGTAAATACTTAGGGGAGGAGAATGACTGTGCCATATGGCAGGCATATGTTTAACTTTTAAGGAAAATGCCAAAGAATATTCTAAAATGGTTGTACCATTTTATATTCCCACCAAAATATGCGAGAGTTTCAGCTGCTCGTCAACCTCACCAAAACTTGATTCTTGAACTATCTTAATACCTTTTTGCTATTTTATTTTCTATTTCCTTGATTACTATTGATAGTAGATAACTTTTTATGAGTTTATTTCCCATTCAAATATCTTCTTTGGTGAAGGATCTTTTTGAATATTTTACTCGTTAATTTATGGACTTTTATATTTAGGTATATTTCGTTTTTGTGTGTGCAAGGAAGATTAGCCCTAAACTAACATCCGTTGCCAATCCTCCTCTTTTTGCTGAAGACGATTGGCCCTGGGCTAACATCCGTGCCCACCTTCCTCTACTTTATATGGGACACCGCCACAGCATGGCTTGATAAGCGGTGCGTCAGTCTGCGCCCGGGATCCAAACCTGCGAACCCTGGGCAGCCGAAGCAGAGCACGTGAACTTAACTGCTATGCCACCAAGCCAGCCCCTATTTAGGTGTATTTCTAATTAATTTTTGTTCATATTATGAGTTAAGAGCCAAGGTTTATTTTTTCTATGTGGATATGCAGTTGTTCTGGAAAACTATATTGAAAAGCAATCCTCTATCCATTGGATTATATCAACAGCTTTGTTAAAGTTCAGTTGACCCATATATGTGTATCTATTTCTGCACTCTTTATTCTGTTCCATTGATTTATATGTCTATCCTTATGACAATGCCACATGATCGTGATTGCTGCACTTTTATTATTACTAAAATTCTGTAGTGTACATCTTCTAACTTTATTATTCTGTTTCAAGATTGTTTTGGCCATTCTGATTCTTTTGAATTTTCATTAAAAAATTGGAAACAGCTTATTAGTTTCTACAAAAATTCTAGGCCTTTATAGGAATCTGTGCATTTTTTCTGAGATTTCAAATTTATTGGCACAATTTTGATTTGGATTGCATTGAATTGATTCATGAATATTGGGAGAATTAACATTTTAATATTATTGAATCTTCCAATCCATGAACATTGTATATTTCTTTACCTGTTCATGATTTCTTTAATTTTTCAGTATTTTTTGTGCTTTTCAGGGTAAGAGTTCTTACATGTCTTTTTGCATAATATATTCATAAATTTTTGGATTTTCAACACTATTTTAAATGAAATTGTTATTTTTAATTTAATGCACTATATTTTTCCTTCCTATATGAAGACATATAATTTATTTTTATATTTTATGTCCTATAAACCTCCTATATTCACTTAATGCTAGTTTCTGCAAATCCCCTTAGGTTTTATTTTTTTTACTTCTTTTTTCTGATCTTTATGCACCTTATTTTTTTTTCTTGACTTTGTGCACTAGTCTTGATCTTCAGTATAATGCTTAATAGACACCCTTTCTTTTTCCTAATCTTAGGAGCAAAGTGTTCAATATTTCATCATTAATTATGATGTCAGATATAGGCTTATCATATACATGCTCCTTTTCAGACTGAAGATATCCCTTTCTCTTCTAAGTTGGTTGAGAGTGTTTAACATGAATTACTGTTGGATTTCATTGGGTAGTTTTTCTATATCTATTGAGATAACCATATGACTTTTTTCTTTTTTATTTTGTTACCATGGAATTATAATGATTGATTTACAAATGATAAATAAATTTTGCATTCTTGAATACAACCGACTCTGTCATTCTGTATTATTCTTTTTATATATCACTCCATTAAATTAGTTAATATTTTGTTCAGGGGAATTTTTATATCTGTATTCATGTGTGATATTGGTCTGTAATTTTCTTTTCCTGTAATGTTTATGTAAGGGTCTACTATCAGAGTTAAGCTGGCCTTGTAAATGAGTTAGGAAGTGCAGCTTACTCCTCGATTCTCCAAAGGATTTTGTCTAAGGCTGGTAGTCTTTCTTCTGGAAATGCTTGATAGCGTTTATCAGTGGAACCATCTATGCCTTGAGTTTTATATGTGGAAAGGTTTATAATTATTATTTCAATTTCTTTACCAGATTTAATACTATTCAGATTTTCCTATTTAATCGTGTTTAAGGAATTTGTGTTTTTCTTCTGAGAGGTTAAATGTATTGGTATAAACTTATTCAGAATATCTATAGGATCTGAAATTAAATCTGTACTCTTTCACTCTTGAAATTTTTTTCTCAGTCAGTCAGGTTTATCATAAAGAACAAATTTTTGTCTTTGTTATTTTTATGGTTTGTTTTTTATTTGATTTGAATTGCTTTCTATATTTATTTTTTTCTACTTACTTTTTTTTTCTTCTTTTTTTTAGTTTAAGTTGGAGACAGATAATTAGCTTTAAACGTTTTCTTTTCCAACGTAATCACCTAAAGTTATACATTTACCTCTAAGCCTAACATTAGTTGCCTTCTACAAATTCTGATATTTTGTGTTCATATTGTCATTCAATGCAATTAATCAATTCATTCATTTATTTCTATTTTGTAGTTTTTCTTTGACCCATGAGTTATTTAGGAGTATGGTGCTTAATATCCAATTTTTTTATATTAATATTTTCCTGTCAGAGAATATACTTTGTAAGATATTTCACTTCTGAGTTTTATCTTGATTTAATTTTTGGCATTATGAAGTCTGCAAAGTTAGATGTCATATCTTAGAATGATCAGTTAAATCAAGTTGCATTATAGTATCCTTTACATTTTCTACATACGTATTGATTTTTAATCTTATTGTTTTATCAAGTACCGAAAGAGGAGCATTAAAATCTTCAACTATGATTTTGTATTTTTCCATTTTTGCCTTTATGGCTTTCAGTTTTGCCTCATATATTTTGTATAACTGTAGTCATTGTGTACATATTTAGTTTTGTTATACTTCTTTAATTCACTCTTTTATTATTATAAAATGTCATTCTTTACCCATACTAATATTTCTTGACCTAACATCTATTTTGAATGATGTTAATAAGACTTTCTTATGATTAATGTTTGCATGGTGTATTCTTTTCCATTCTTTTACTTTCAACCAATATATATGCCTGCATATTTAAGCCATATTTTCTGTAGATAGCATATAGTTGCATCTTGCATTTTTATTCAGATTATCTCTATTTTAATCGTATTTTGTATATTTTCTTTTAATGTAATTATTAACATGTTTGCATAAGTCTACGGTGATGCTATTTGTTTTTCTTTCATCATATTTATTTTTGTTCTGTTTCTTTCCTTCTTTTTGTTCAATTATATTTAATAAATATATTATTTATTTCACTTAATATTATAATTTTATTTAATTAAATATACTTATTTTATCTTTTAGCATTTTAGCTGTATCTCACTGTACTTACTCAGTTACTATATCCCATCATTGCCTACTTAGAGTTAATGTTATGTTACTGCATATAAAATCTAAGAAGTTTCCAATAATTCCATTAACACATTTCTTCTTTTGTGCTATTGTGCAATATACTTTAGATTTACATATGTTATAAACCCCATAACACAATATAGTTTTTACTTTAAACGGTATGCTATTTTTTAGAGAAATTAGGAGAATGAACAAAAGAAGAGTCTTTTATACTTATATTACTAGTGTCTTCTGTCCCTCTGTAGTTCTTAGTTTCCATTTACCTTCCCTCAGGGGGTAGTTTTTTAGCCTTGGATACAGTGCAGAATTGCTAACAGTGAATTATCCCAGCTATATTTATCCAAAACTATCGTTTGGATTTCTCTTGTTTTCACTCATCTGCTTCACTCTTCCTCACTAGGAATACTTGTGATTATGTTGGGCCCACCCAGATAATCAAGGAAAATCTTATTTTAAGATCACTTGATTAGCGACTTTAATTTTATCTGAAACCTTAATTCTTCTTGCCGTGTAACATAACATATTCACAGATTGTGGGAATTAGGATGTGGGCGTCTTTAAGGGGCCATTATTCTGCATCTTATACACTTGAAGCAAAAAACAAAGAGAAAAACACATGAAGTAATGGTTTTAAAGACACTGAACATCAGACAATGGATGACAGTGATCTCTGAGATATGCGAAACAAATATGGTAAACCAAGAAAAGCCTGGAAGATTTCCCAAGTTGAGAGTTCAAGGAGATCAAGGTAGCTAGCATAGACAGGACAAAATACCAGCGAAGAGGGAGGTACACAGAGAGAAAACCCTGGAGATGGTCAGACATCTCCCTGGAGAATTCATCTGGGTACCCATCAGTGCATGTATGTGAGGAAACCACCCAAGACTGGGGAGAGAACCATCTAAAAAGGTTAGAGGGAACAGTGCTTGGCTTTCACCCAGGACCACGAGTAGTGCCTGTTCCCAGCCAAATGATAGGGAAACCTTGTGATTTCATGGAGCATTGCATAGCGTACATGTAAGGCTCTTGGCTTTGCGGTGAGGAATGATTGACGCTAGTCTGAGCGCTGCTTCAGTCACACCTAACAAATCTGAAAAACAAACCCCCATATTATAAAAAAATTTCCAAGTAACTTAAGTGCAACTCAGAAAAAAACTCAAGAATATTTATAGGAATATGAAAATACCTACCACCCAACGTGTTCAAGTTCAAAATATTTGATGTCCAATTAAAAATCACCAGGCATATACAGATGCAGAAAAATACAAACCACAAAGAGGAGAAAAAAAATCAGTCAATTAAAAGTCACAGTGTTACAGAGTGAGACAAAAATTCAGCTGGATGAAGATACAGCAACGGAAATTATCCAAAATGAAACAGGATAATTAGATAAATGAGTAGAGCAACATAATACATGTGTAATTGGAGTCTATAAAAGAAGTGGAGAGGTGTACAGAAAACATATTTGTAGAAGTAATGAATGGGATGTTTCTGAATTGGCTGAAAAGTATAAATCCACATATACAAGAGACTTAGTGAAATTCAAGCACAAGAAACTGAAGAAAATGGCACAATACATATAAGAATCAAATTGCTCAAAACCAGTGATAGAGAGAAATCTTAAAAGCAAACAGAGAAAAACGACACATTCTGTATGGAGGAACAGACCTAAGAATGTGGCAGAATTTTCATCCGGAACAATGCAAGTGAGAAGAGTTGAGTAACATCTCAGAATACTGAAAAAAAAAAGAGAAGCTATCATCATAGAATTCTATCTTTAGTGAAATACCTTACAGAAATGAAGGCAAAATAAAGACTTTTTTCAGAAACTCAAAAGTTGAAATTATTCATCACCAGCAGATGCACATTATGAGAAATGTTAAGGGAAATCCTTCAGGCGGAAGGAAAATGATACCAGACTGAAATATGGATCTATACAAAAGAATGAAGGCCATGGGAAATGGAAATTAAATGAGTATGCATGCATTAGTTTGCAAGGGTTGCTGTAACAAATTACTACAAACTGAGCGGCTTAAAACAACATAAATTTATTGTCTCACAATTCTGGAGGCTAGAAGTCCCAAACTAAGACGTCTCAGTGCCATACTCTCTCTGAAACCTCTAGGGAGGAATTCTTCCTTGCCTCTTCCTTGGTTTGTAGATGCATCATTCCAGTCTCTGAGTTGTTTTCACATAGTCTTCTTCACTACGTGTCCGTGTCCCTGCATCTCTGCATGTCTTCTCCTCTTTAAAAAGGACTCCAGTCAGACTGGAGTAAGGGCTCACTCTACTCCAGTATGACCTCATTTTAACAAATTACAATCGGCCCTCCCATTCCATGGGTTCTGCATCCAGGAATTCAAGCAACTGCAGATTGAGAGGCCTCCGATGGTTGTGGTTGTACTAAACATGTACAGACTTTTTTTTTCTGGTCATTATTCCCTTAAAAATGTGGTATAACAACTATTGACATGCCATTTACATTGTACTAGGTATTATAAGTAATCTAGAGATGATTTAAAGTACAGAGGAGGATGTGTGTAGGCTATGTGCAAACACCATGCCATTTTATATAAGGGACTTGAGCATCATGGATTTTGGTATCCCCCAGGGTCCTGGAACCAATCCCCACCTCCATGCTGAGGGATTGTTACATGACCAAATGTGGGTCCCTTCTTGGGAGTTAAATCAAACTGCACCAGAAGTAGTTGTTTCACAAAGCAGAATTTTTGTTTGCGGCATGCAGCAAAGAAAAACAGAGGCCATAGGGAATAATTTCACAAAGCTATGGCCCCCTGAACACAGGGAGGTGGGTATCATTATTTGGGGTAAGGAATGAATATTCGAAGAGGAAGTTTCCTCATCGCATGTAGAGGTGGCTTTAAGGTTGCACATGCGTAGTTTGAAATCATGCCTCTATATATGTGGCATGACCTAAAAATGGCTGCTTCACCCCTCCCAGAGGAGGGGAATTTACCTCATGTTAATGAGAGCAGGCTACTTTAGTACAACTCTCTGCCTATCAGTGCAGGTGTCAGTCTTGTGGTCGTGGTCTGGACCGGTCTGGTCTGTTTCAGAGAGACTGGTCCAGGGTGGTTGTCACTTAGAGCTTCTTCCTGGAACATAGCTGGAAACCACATGAGCTCAAGGTCCCAAGGTGTTAGATGAAGGAGCACCTGAACCTTTCAAGAAGACAAGAGAATTAGGTCAAATACAAAGGTTAGAGTTTAGGCAGGACAAGAGAAGCGGGTTAGGGTCCACGTCTGGTGACAGGATAACTGTCCATCTGCAATGATGGTATTTCCAAATAAGGTCGCATTTTGAGGTAATAGATATTAGGACTTCAATATATCTTTTTGAGGGGGACACAATTCAACTGATAACGATGCATAAGATTTTTTCTTACTATTTAAATTTCTTCTTAAAGGTAACTATTTAAAAAATAAAAATGCAGTGTGAGTTTATTCTGCTTAAGAACTGCAGGCATCCCGTTAAATGAATACAATTGTTTCCATGTCTAATTTATATCAATGTGAAAAGTATATATTTATGGGTGCTATTCTTTTTTGTGTAACTCAGTTTGAACCGAAATATGGAGAAAATCTCCTAGCAAGTACGTACCTCATCTATGTGGCCTCTTGCTTACTTTATAGAATACATTATGGTCACAGTATGTTTAAGGTCCTTGAGAAATAAGCTGGTGACTCAAGGTACATAGCTCTGATGATCCACGTCAATGGTATATCAGGCAGGAAGTTCAAAGGCATAAAGAAGGGAGGCGTGACAGAGAACACCTCCTACTACCTCTTCACCGAGTGTTCCCATGGGGCCTTCAGGCCTTCCGTGTACACAGCTGGTACAACTGCATGCCGCCGGCCAGCCTGGCACCACCAAAGAGGCCAAGGAGGAGAAGGAGAGGAGAAACAAGTCCTGAGCCACTTCAGCATCTTGCAGCAGCAGCAGCTCAAGGACCAGGACCAGGACGAGGAGGATGAAGAGAAGAAGAAGCGGCCACGAGAAGGCCAGTGAGCTGTGCATCCATGACGTGGAGATGTCATCTGAACACAGCAGGCCATCACTGAGGAGGGTGGCAGAGCCCCCAAAGCCAAGAAGAAGGCACCGCCCACCGAGGCAAGCAGGAATAAGAAGAAAAAGGTGTCAGATGATGAGGCCTATGAGGGCCTCTATAATGGGGGACTTCGAGGGCCAGGAGGTGGATTACAGGTTAAGGCTGGACACTGGGCTCCAGCCCTGTCTGGGAAGTTGACCCCCAGTAGTGATGATGTGCAGGTGCATGCTCTATTTGCTGTGCTTTGTTGCTTCTGCTAAATGCATCACCACCCCTGAGTTGGTTCTTTCATCCCTAAATGGAGATATCATGTCACTCTACTTTTTCAATTTAACCACCCAGCCTGGATTATCATGATTTCAAGGCTCAAATATAGTTTAAATCGAAACCAATCACCAGCACCCTAGACACCACCAGTGTACTGGCCGTTGTAAGAGGCTTCCTGGTCTGGGTCAGAATGTGCCTCTTCCAGGCTCCATGGACATCAGGAGAAAGAAGGTATTTATAAACCTATTTCCCAACACTTTGAAATGCTGTAAGATATTTTATAAAAAATGAGAGACCATTTTAGCTTGTTATAATCTCACAAAGGAGATCTCAAAATCTCAAAAGAGAGGTCCCACTCTCCATTGACCTTATTGCAGAGCCATTTAGGCCCAAGCTGCTTATAAGATGCTATAGAATGAAAATGCCCTAAAAGGGCTGATTCAACTAAAATTATTAATAATAAACAAAATGAAAAGGAAAGACATTTTACCACAAGGCAAGAATAAAACAAGTTTAAAATTTGACATTGATAAGGCTTCTGAAAGTATTTTTGAAGCAACGGTGGCTGTTTGGAATACTGTTTACAACTTAAGACTCAAGAATAACTATGATCCATATATATCAGTTGGCAAAAAAAAAAAAAAAAAACCCTGTTAACTGAAGTTAATACTGTAACTGATCCTAAATTACATGGATTGCCATGATAAGAAAAAGAAAGTAATAACACTAAACTCATGGCTTTATAAGCCAAATACTTTGAGACCACAGAAAGGTTATGAGGACAGACGCAGGTGTAGGGAAAGAGGCCAGGGTACAATAAGACCGGAGGACATTTTCATTAAAGGCAATAATTCTCCTATTAACCCTGTGTTCAGAATTACCTACCAGCCCAAACTTCTGATAGGCCAAATGCCCAACTTGAACTTCCACTTCGTGTCTTTGATTAGCACACCCCAGAGAGTAGCAATTTCATCTCTGCTCTACCAATATTGTTAGAACAATCTAGCTTCTACATTCTTGCATACTAAAAGCACCCAAATCCAGTATCAATAGAGGTGCAAGCAACTCCACTCTTAGAAATCAAGATTCCCTAGGCTTTCTTTGTTTATTAAGGTTTTTAATGCCACATGCATTTTATCCTTCGCCCTACAAGCATTTCTTTGGATCCTATTATGATCAAAGGGCATTTTACCAAATAGTGTCTCCCCATTATTGCTCCCTACCCATTACAAAAAAGAGTAAAGCCATTTTTACAAGTTTGGGTCACATCTAGCAGATGTGAGATGGACTATATTAAAATATAATTCTTGAACAAAAATTCTCAGTGCTCACTGCCTTAACTGTGGGGGGACAGTCTCCCCCCACAGTTTCTTGCCCCAGTGACAACTTACAAGAGACTCTTACTTTTATATCTCCTATTCGGTTTGTTTCATTGTGTTTCCATGGTTGGATTATGAGGTTGATCATTCAGCACCAGACAATACATTACAGACTCTTTCCCGTTTCCCCCATATCCTTTGTGGCCAGAGGAAGAGGAAAACATTCAACTTCTAATTTCTCTTGCAAAAAGAACATAGTATTGATAAAGAGCCATTGCAATACCCCTATCACCAATTAGAAAACATGTTTCTATTTGTACAGCACCTCTGGGCAATACATGCAGTAATAGTGCCTTCTTTTCTATTTGTCCCTGATCTAGCTACTATATTGTTTTATGTATTCCACCTGCTGCTATTTCACAATTACAGATTTATGCTCTATCTTTTATACTGTCCCATCTCATCCTGCTAGCAAATTTTTTTTGTTTTATTTTATTTTTTCATATCAAAGCTTCCAGGATACATGCATTCCAAGGCCACATGGAGAATCCTTTATTCTTTCAAGTTTTCAGAGACACAGATGATATTGTGTTTTCTAGCTATTCTGTCCTTATATATCATAGCAGTTAATCTTCCATTAGCCTTCTTTCAAAAAAGGTTTTAAACAAGATGCCTTGATTTCACTTTTTTCTTTAGACTGAAAAGATCATAAAGATTCCAGAGTAAAACTACCCTATTTTAAAATCCTGAGTTTGCTTCTTATGGCACAAAATACCTTTTGTCTTCCAAAGTAGAGTCACAAGCCAACTAGAAGTTCAAAAATGTTTGTCATCTGGGCATGGATAGTTGTTGTGATTGACAGATCCTGAGACACACATCACGTGTTAAGCCTCTTTTACTTAAGACTGAATTAAGACTGTCATTCCAGAATAAATATCTTGTCCATAAAAAAAAGAAAAAGTTATCTTTTTCCTGAAAGATCCGACCCTGTGCACAAAGAGTTTCTCAGAGACTGAAGGGAAATCTTTTGTACCAAATTACTTTTATGACGGTCTGAAGGACTGTATGAGATCACTGAAGGATATTCCCCTCTTCTTCACTTGTAGAAGCCGTTGGATGGCATACAAGATCAAAGGGGAGATGATAGAAATAGCCAAATGTAACTAGTATGCTTCAATTTTCCAACCTGGCTCAGTAGAGTTGTCAAGCCAGCCCAGTATGTCAATACCATAATGTAGGTTATTTTGTAAAGAAAAGAAAAGTGGATCAATTTCCACTGTAATTGCATTTTGTAAATACACAACTTGATTTCATCCAGAGGAAGAAAAGTTGTTCATATTAATCTGTTTTATAACTACATGAAAGTTTTCAGGATGGTGTTTAGTTTGTCCAGGATCAAAGTCTAACACGGTCACTGTCAGAAAAATGTTTGGAATCCCCAAATGCACTCAGTTTAAAGGTCAATTTACAAAAGAAGTTTGTCACACCTTAGAGAGTTGACCACACATTCACTACATACATCATCTGGGACAGTGGAATGACAGTTGTGATTTTGAAAAATGAACTCTTGACTTTCATTTCAAGAATGGCCAAATAGGTTATTTAGAACAAATGTCCTTCTGCAAACAACTAAAATTTTGGGTAAAATAGATTTTAAATGACTCTTTTGAAGAAACCAAGATATGACAAGATAGAATGGAATTGTCGGGAGAAATTGAAGGGAAAATCAGAACTCAGAGGTATAGGTAAGAAAAGAAGCCACTTTTCCCAAAGGGCATTTGCTGATTCAGACAAATTTGAACTTTTGTTTTCATTATTTGCAGACCTCCGTTTCTTCTTACCTCATTTCCCACTACTTTCCTCTTGTTTTCTCTGTTCTAGGTATACTGGTCTTGAATATTTTGTGATTGTACTGGAAATCACTATGCCAGAAGAGGATTTATTGGCCATTTCTCATTTTTGAGGTATTAATTCCAGTTATTATTAATATTCTGGTTATTATATATTACCTAGTTATTAGGTTACATATTATAATATATGTTATATTATCCATTTATTATTGTATTATTATGGTTATTAAGGTATTAATAACCTTACAGCATAAAGATAGGATAATCATGCTAGGAAAAAGCTCTGTCAAAAAAAAATCCACCAAATAATCAAACTGAGGTCTCCAGTGTATTAAAATAAATGGCCAGCATTAGTGGCTGAGCTCCCTGGCATAGGGAATTGGTTTAGACTGTAGAGTGGAGAAGCACGTAAATCATATTTTACTCTTTCTGTCATTTTCCCTTTGCTCTTGTGTGCCACTCAGTGGCTTTCACAGGAAAGCAAGGATTTGTCAACATAAACTGATTAAAATCAATCCTAGGGAATATGATGAGTCCTAGTCCAGTTACTATTAATATCTTTTGTTTTTCATACCCAAAGACAAAGGGAAAATATGTTTCTCTAATTTTCATGTTGATATGTCAAGTAGATGGTGTGATGTGAGGCACTCATTGCCGTGGTGGATGCTGACGGCTGACAGATACCTTCTGTCATCAGCAATTGCCCTTGGCCAAAGAAGGCTACTTCATCCAAGTTCATGTCCTTTTCCCCAGGACAGTCCACATCCAATGACTGGTCAATGCAGTTGGCACAAAGACCTTGCCATAATCTGAAGGGCCATATCAGATTGAAATTTCGCAATGGAATCTTCTGAGGCCTCTGTTGCAACCATGGCATAAATTTTCTCTTTAACCAATCTTGCTATCATTGCTTTCTGACATATGCCGTTCCTGAAGGCACTTCCCAATTAACTTCTTGCACACAAATCTCATCTTAGAATCTCTTTCCAGACAAACTTATTTAAGATAGTTGGTATCAGAAGTTGTCCTAGGAAGCAGGCATAAAATGAGGTTTGGTAAAATGAATCATCCACTGATTAGATGGCAATAAACACCTGATCTCTGGTCTTCGCCTAGCATGCTTTCACGCGCAATTGTTGAAATTTTCACTAGTTGTTAACTGAATGGAACACATTTGCTCTCATTTACTTGGAAGTATGGGGGAAGAAATAATTCTAAGGAATAAGAAACCAGATAGCTGTTGTTGGGTAAAATCAATGCATTGGAGGAAGACAGTGTAAAGGTGAGTATGATTAATCACCAACTTAAGGCAAAGTGTGAAAGTCAGTGGGCTTATGGCAGTATAAAAGAGAACCTGATATTTTGTAGTCAGAGGACAGGAAAAGTTGGGGAACAGGCCCGAGGCTTGATTTTAAAGCTAGTTGATCTCTAGAAAATATTTCATTCTCAATCCCAGCAAGTCTGTTATGCCCAGGTCATGGCCTTAATTTGGACAGGGTAAGAAACTGAAGTTGGGATTGGGATGTCTAAGTCAATGCACTTGAGAACCTTGAAATCTCAGACTGCTGGGCCTGCAGAAGTGGCACTTTGTTTTTCTTATTAAAGGCTAACACTCCCCCATTGCTTAAGAACAATGCAGAAGCCTCTGTCTTGTAAAACATTGTGCCCTCACTTCCAGGTCCTACTGGAACTGGCAACTTCCCTCCTGGTTGCCATAACAATAATTAAGGTCAAGTCACAGCATAACCTGGTTGAGAAAGTACTAGACTGGCTAAGGGAAGAAAGGAATTGTACACTAAAAGAGTTGTAGGACCTAGCCAACATGTATCAGCAGGAACTAGACTAATGTATGGTATTGGAACATGAGGATACTAGGTCAAGTGGGATTCAATGTAAAGTCAGATAAGGAGGAGTTTATTGATATGAAAACATTCAACTAGAACACAGCATTTAATACCTTGCAAAGAATCTCAAGAGAAAGTAATAACATGTGGCTAAGATGGCTGCTGAAAGCTTGGAAAAATCTGTGACACACACTTAATGAAGTAGAAATTTAAGACATACCATGGCAGATCATAAAATAAGATGTCAAAATCTTAGAGAAATAGGTAGACTGGAGTGGACATACTACTTAAGACTAGAAAAATCTATCAGTCAACTGTGTTCCGTATGAAGGCCATATGGTCCATATCAGTGGTGACTATCCTTTTCAGAGCAGAACTGATGATAGGAGATGCTATTACAGAACTGTGGATGATAGAATCTCAAAACAATAAAGTCTAGGCAGTGATACTTAACAAGGAGTAATGAGGTGGACACAAATATCATATGAATGTCAAAGTCACAATTCAGGAGACTCTATCTGCAGAAAGCTCTAGAGGTAGATATCAGATCATGGTGTCCCTGGGAGCAAGAGAGATGGGTAGACAACACAAAAGTTGCTGAAACTGCGCAATCAAAAAAAAACCTAGGATGCAAAATAAATCAAGGTCAGGAACATTAAGGCCACTACTGCAACAAAAAATTATAATCCATTGTTTAGTTTCTGACCTGAACCAGTTCTCAGACCCAGAATCATTGCCCTCAGGAAGGACCCTGCAACACCACAGCAAATGCATGTTAAAATGATGCCCCCATTAGATCCCAGAAGGAAATACAGCATTAACTTGGGTAACTATAGCTAGGAAAGGGGAATATCCAACCATTTCAAAGACTTTTGGATACAGGGTATAAGACCTTATCTGGGGGAATCAAAACATTATCTAAGTCCCTTTGTTAAAGACAGGAATTATGGGAACCCGATAATAAATGGAATTCCAATAAAGTCTAGTTTTCAGTGGGTCTGTTGGGTCCATGCATTTCTTTGGTCCAAATGTATAGTTGAAATAGATATATTGTGTACTTGGTGGAACATCACAACTGTTTTTTGGCCTGTGGGGTAAAAGCTATTGTAGTTGTATAGTAAGTCTGGCCAAACTAGTAAATCAAAAACAGTACTGCATCCTAGGCAGAAGGGCAGACATTAGTGTTCTTCCCTTTAATGATCTAAATGATGTAGGAATGATGGTCGTCTTTACATCCCCACTAAATTCACCAGTCTGGATCCTGGATTGTGGATGATGACAGTAGGCTAACGCAAACTTAACCAAGTAGCAGTCCCATTTGTACTTGTGGTGGCAGCTGTGGTATCTTTGCTAGACTAGCTAAAAAAGTCTTGAGTATATGGTATGCCACCAAGAATCTAGCAGAGTTTTTTCCATTTCTATCAGGAAGGAGTATTTGAAGAGTTTTGCACACTATGACAACATTATATAATTATAGTCTTTCTCAGCACTATGCTGATTATCCTGCTGCTTTCGTAATTACAGACTGAAAGGAACTGGCCCAACTAGATATTCTGTACAAATCACATTAGTGTAGTTTATCAATGATATTCCATTAATTCTGGATCAGCAAGAAGTGGAAAATATGTTGGAGGCCTTGTGAAGACACATGCATTCCAGAGGTTGGATAATAAGCCCTAAGAACGTTTGAGCATCCTCCACATCAGTGTGTCCTTTAGTGGGCCACCCAGAGCTCCACTTGTCCCTCTGTTCAGTCCCGTTTTCCTCACTGCCTTACAGTTGTCCCTGGGTGCACTCCCTAGGAAAGTTCCTGCATGAAATCTCTGTCTCAGAATCTGTTTCCTTAAGAGGCAATCCAGAACACGTAAATATTTGTAAATAGTGCTTGCTCTCATACACTTCAAAGTTCTAAATTTGAAATTTCCAGGATACCAGAATTTCCCCATGGTTGTTTGTAATGAAGTAAAACACAACCTGCATGGAGTAGCTGTGTTTGACCAGTTTGTGACTATAACTTTCCCAACATATAAATGGACCCCATTAATTTTGGAAATTAGATATTTGACTAACATTTTAGAGCCAGTTAAGATTAGCACAATCAATACTCTATTAGAAATTACAAGATAAATTTGACTAACAGAACTATAGGTTTAGAGAACAATGAATTCTTGATTTTATTCTCGTCAGAAAAAAATGAATGTGTAGTCTCATTGGAAAAAATGCTAGAATACATTCTAGATAATTTAAAATCTAACTATAATGTGATGGGTCATTAAAAATAAAAATCCTAAAATGCATATAATCATGGACTGGACTTTTAATCATGGACTAGAAGCACATTAGTATATAAGTGTCTGTAATGCTGATAAGATGCTGCTTAAGCTACCTCATTAATAAATTGCAAAGAGGCTTATCTCACTAAGAGTCTGGACAAGTATCACATAGCATATACTTGGAAGGAGTTGAAAAGAGGGTCAAAGTAGAATGAAATTATTTACCTCCTACAGATTTAATTATGAAGAAAGTCAGTGTTGAAAAATCACCCAAAGAGGATTGTGAAACAAGAGTATATGTCTTCCTTTTGTTAAGACGAGGGTAAAATAAAAAATACTGTGTGTTCCCCCAATTCTCCTCAACTATGATTAAGAGTGAAGCATAGACAAAAGCCTTGCACAAAGAGAAGAAATTTTCTGAGAACCTGAATATTTTACAGTTGATTTACTCTGAAAGTTCTCACTATGAGCTATTAAGAAATCTGTAGTTAAACAAAGGAATTTGTTTAGTTGATTGAACAATTTGAGATAAGTTCCCAAGTGACATTAAATTTAACCATGCTCTACTGTATTACACAACTGTAAGATTATTGTGTGCTCTTTTAGAAAAGAAATGAAGACTCATTTGACTTTGTAAGGCTATCTCAAGCATCTACAATTTAATCTTTTTAAAATTTTGTTTTGTTTTTTGGCTTTCTAAAATATATTTTATAATGTAATGGACATATAATTTTACATATCTAATGGATATAACATATTCATTTATACAAATTAGTATAACACACACTGAAACAAAACAATGACATTAGCACTTGTGAAATTACCACCGAGCCTCATCTATACGACTAGTGTTCTCGCTAGCCCCTGATAAGGCAGTCTACTCCTTTCTCCCCAGAGGTAATGCTTAAGTTGAATTTTGTGTCCTTCATCATTTTGCTTTACTTTATGGTTTCCCTCAATTGGATAGATCCCTAAACAAAACACTAAGTATTTTATTTAAGTTTACTTTATAGAAGTGGTGTCATACCCTACTCTTCTGAAACTGTTTTTCATTTGTTTGATACTATATTCTAAGACTCACCCATGTTGATTTGTATGTCTGTAATTAAATCCTTTTAATTACTATGTAATCATATGGACTTTTAAAAATAGTCTTTATTTGTTAGAGCGGTTTTAGGTTCACAGCAAAATTGAGAGCAAGCTGCAGAGACTTCCCATACACAAGATGTCTCCATACTTGCATAGCTTCCCCCATTGTCAACATTAACCACCAGAGTGGGACATTTGTTGAAAGTAATGAACCTACATGACACATCGTTACAACCAAAGTCCATAGTTTACATTAGGGTTCACTCATGATATTGTACATTCTGTGGGTTTGGACAAATTTAAAATAACATTTTTCCACCGTTATAGTCATTTTTACTGTCCTAAAAAAATCCTCTGTGCTTCGTCTTTTCATCCTTTACTCCCCCCTAGTCCCTGGCAACCACTGATCTTTTTATTCTCTCCATGCTTTGCCTTTTCCAGAATATCATATAGTTGGAGTCATAGAGTATATAGCCTTTTTATATTGGTTGCTTTCACATAGTAATATGTAGTTAAGTTTCTTCCATGTCTTTTCATGGCTTGATAGCTCATTTCTTTTTCGTACTGAATAATATTCCATTATCAGGATGTACTACAGTTTTTTTACCATTTATCTACTGAAGATCTTAGTTGCTTCTAAGTTTTAGCAGTTATGAATAGGGATGCTATAAATATACGTGTGTAGGGGTTTGTGTGACATAAGTGATCAGTTCCTTTGGGTAAATAACGACGAGTGTGATTGCTGGATTGTATGGGAAGAGTGTGTTTAGTTTTGTAAGAAACTGTCTTCCAAAGTGTCTGCACCATGTTGCATTCCCACCAGCAATGAAGAGTTTCTTTTGCTCCACATCCTCGCCAGCATTGGGTATTGTCTGTGCTTTGGAGTTTGGCATTTTAATAGGTGTGTAGTGGTATCTCGTTACTTTCATTTGCATTTCCCTAATGACATATGATGAGGAGCATCTTTCCATATGATTATTTGCCCTCTGTATATCTCCTTTGTTGAGGTATCTGTTAAGGCCTTAGCCCATTTTTTAATCAGTTTGTTTGTTTATTGTTGAGTTTTAAGAGTTCTTAGTATATTTTATATAACAGTCCTTTATCAGATATGTCTTTTGCAAATATTTGCTCCTACTCTGTGGCTTGTTTTTCATTCTCTTGACAGTGTCTTTTGCAGAGCAGAAAATTTTTTTATTTTAATGCAATCCATCTTAGCAATGTTTTCTTTCATAGATTGTGCCTTTGGTGTTGTATCTAAAAAGTCATCACTAAACCCAATGTTATCTAGATTTTCTTTTACACTACCTTCCAGGAATTTCATAGTTTTGCATTTTACGTTTAGGTCTGTGATCCATTTTGACTTAATTTTTGTGGAGGATATAAAATCTGTGTCTCATATATTTATAAGAGCTGTTTTGAATTATTTTTCTGTCATTTGCTCATCTCTGTCATTTTTGGGTCCATTTCTGTTGACTGTTTTTTCTCCTGGCTATGAATCAGATTTTCTGCTTCTTTGCCAGTCTAGAGATTTTTGAATAGATGCCAGACATTCCAATTTTACTGTTACTGAGTGCTTAATTTGGTTGATTTCTTTTAAAGCACATTGGATTTTGTTTCGTCAGCTAGTGAAGTCACGTGAATATTAGTTTGATCCTTTCAAGGCTTATTGTTAAGCTCTTTAAGAGGTGAGTCCAGAGTAGCCTGGACTCTCAGGCTAATTTAGCCACATTACTGGCACATTACTGGTCTCTGTTCTGTCTGGTGGAAACTTGAATGTTTGCTAGTCTTGCGTGGGTTCCAGGAGTTATTCAATGTATAACTCCCCCATAATTGTTCTCTCCTCCAGAAGTTGTTTTTTTCCCATATCATGGGTGTTCGCTCTCTGCGTGTGCAGACTGGTATTCAAAGACTGAAGAGAAATCTATGCTGATTTCTGGAGCTCTTTCTTTGTTTAGCTCCTTTTTCTCCAGTACTATTTCCTGCATATTCTTAGTTGCCTTAGTCTTCTCAACTCTGATGTGTCTTCTTAACTAAGTGAGGCTATTGGACTCTGCTTGACTTTCACCTCTGCACCATAGTCCAGAAATTGCCTTCAGGAAGAAATTTAAGGTCATCAATATAGTTCTCACCTTATTTATTTCTCTTTTTTCATGGATTACAATTCTGTGTTGCCTGTTGTCTAATGACTTAAAATCATTGTTAAATTATATTTGTCAAATTTTCTGACTGTTTGCAGTAGAAGGCTAATTCTAGGCCCTGTTTATTCATCACGCCTGGAAGTGGCAGTCTATTGCGATACAACCTTTCTCCTTCTAGGCTGGAGAAAATATTTTGGAATCTAAAAACATACTTCACTTAAGAAACAATGTAAATAAAATATATGCATTCATTATTTGTATATATTGAAAACATCATCATCAATGTGTTGTTTTCATTATTGATTAATTTCTTTGCCTATCCAAAATACTGACTGAGTAGAGACATAGAAATTTCCTTCCAAAAGCTGTCAAATTTTTTAGAGTAAAAGTGTTTTGTTTTGATTCTGATTTATAGAGAATATGAAGCTTTGTTTCTTTGATGCATCTAAATTTTTAAATTATTGGATTAAAGCCTGCTTTAGTATAGCTTATGACTTTCAAAATTCCTTCCCTGTCTTTAACTTTGGCCTATTTTCATTCCTAATATCATCTGTTTCTTTACGGTTTTATTTTTCTTCATCAAACTTGAAATATGTGTGTCTATTTGTTTAGTCTCTATAGAGAGCTAACTCTTAATTTTGTTGTAATCTCTATTAATTCTTTTTTATATTTTATTAATTTCTTTTCTTCTTTTTTTTTTCAGGGAGTGGGAATATTGTATTGGTCTGTTGTTTTCCCCCCTATTTTCCTGAGTTAAATTCTCAGCTTATTAATTACCAATATTTTAAATTTCAATATGTAAATTTAAATATATTGACACATGTTTCTTAGAGCCACATAGAGTTAGATTAAGGCTGTTAGTTTTGGGTCTTGGGCTCTGAGCAAAATAATATATTACTTCCAACTGGGGGCATTTGAGCTCACTGAGTGCTCTTCTCTCGTATTCTGGTGTATTTGAGCTTGTGGGGTACTTTTCCCTCATATTCTGGTGTCCACAGAGATCATATGTATTATTGTCAACACTACAAGTGGTCAAACTTCTGTCAGTCTAGGTCCCTAAATGGTTAGGTGAAATAGAGCTCACCTCTAAACTCTCCCTGCTTTCATCAACCAACATACAATGAACAGGTCATAAAATGAGAAAGAAACCTTTATGGTTTTAAATGTGCCATGTTTTGCAGTTAATTTTATACAGCATCATCACATATTTTATGTTAGAAAATATACAAAGACCTCATTCCCCAACTTTTAACAAGACAGAAAGTGTGTTAAAAGTGAACTTGTAGGAGTGACATCAGAAAGATGGTGGAGAAGGAAGCTCTGGACCTCGTTCCCCGACAGAGACGCTGATGTAACAACACTATACAGTCCAAAAAACCTCATGAGAACTCCAGAAACTAGAAGTTTAGAAGTTGCAGTATCCCAGGCAAGCAAAAGCCAAGAACAGCTGCATTGAAATGAGTGAAAAAAAGCCATTTCATTTCACCTGTGATAGCCCCTCCCCCAAGCCAGCACAGCTTGGCTGAACATTAACATAAAACTACTTTAATTGGTACAAAATATAAAAAGATATAAAGTTGTGACATTGATAACGTAAGTAGGGAGGGAGAAGTAAAGGAGTAGAATTTTTGTTTGCAATTGAAGTTAAGTTGTTATCAGTTTAAAATAGGTTGTGATAACCGTAAAATGCTTTATGTAATCCCCACGGTAACCATAAAACTCTGAACGAACTAGGAATGGAAGGAAATTACCTTAACAGTGTAAAGGCCGTAATATGAAAAACCCACAGCTAACATCATACTCAACAGTGAAAACCTAAAAGCTTTTCAACTAAGATCAGGAACAAGGAAAAGATATCTGCCTTTTTCCCTCTCTCTCTTTTGTTTTCCCTAGAGGCTGCTGGGTGGGATGCCCCTTCTCCCACTTTGCCTTCCCCTTCCCTGAGGTCCCTCCTGGTCCCCTGCAGTTCCCCTGGATGCAGGTTCGGGGACATAGTGGGAAGGGTCAGGAGGTCTCCCCTGGTCAGCTATTCCTGGCTTTTGTCGGGTGGTGGCTAGGAGAACCCACAGAGAGGTTGGGGAATCCCATCTCCCAATCCTGGATCCTGCCCAGCTCCCCATGGTATTCCGATTGCGTGGGAAGGGTGATCTGTCGGTGGGCACCAGGGTATACCTGTTTGGCTACATCTTGTCTTTCAAAAAAAATTTTTATTGAGATATATCTGATATATAACATTGTATAAGTTTAAGGAGGACAACATATTGAGTTGAAAATTGCAATATGATTGCCTGCTTTTGCCATTTCTAATCAACATAGTACGGGAAGTCCTAGCCAGAACAGTTTGGCAAGAAAAAAGAAATAAAAGGCATCCAAATTAGAAAGGAAAAAGTAAAATTATCTGTTCACAGATGACATGATTTTATACATAGAAAACCCTGAAGAGTCCACAAAAACACTGTTAGAACTAATAAACTAATTAGCAAAGTTTCAGAATACAAAATCAGCTCCATTTCTATGCACTAACAACAAATAATTCAAAAGGGGAATAAAGAAAACAATCTCATGTAAAATAGCATCAAAAAGAATAAAGTACTTGGAAATAAACCTAACCAAGGAAGTAAAGGCCTTGTACACTGAAAAGTAAAACTCATCGCTGAGACAAATTAAAGAACATACAAATAAATGCAAAGACAAACCATATATCTGATAAGATGTTAATATCTGGAATATATAAAGAACTACAATTCAACAACAAAGTACCAAATAACCCACATTAAAAAATAAGTAAAGGACTTGAATAAACATTTCTTCAGAGAAGGTACGTAAATGGCCAATAAGCATAGGAAACGATGCTCAGCATCACTAACCATAAGTGAAATGCAGACCGAAACCATCATGAGATATCACCTCACATACATCAGGATGACCACCATCAAAAAATCAGAAAATGACAAGTGTTCGTGCGATTGTGGAGAATTTGGAACTTTTGTGCACTTCTGGTGGGTTTGTAGAATGGTGCAGCTGCTGTGGAAAATGATAAAGAGGTTCCTCAAATATAAAGTTTCAGTTTGCAAGATGTAAAAGTTCTAGAGATCTGTTACACAATAATATGCATATAGTTAAAAATAGATAAGGTGGTAAATTTTAAGTTATATGTTCTTACCACAATAAAGAAAAGTGTAGCTGAATATTGACCATGCCCTTTGATACCATTCATTATTATGTAACGATCCCGTCTTGTGTTTAAGTTCTTTCTTTTCTTCTAAAAGGCAACAGTGGAGAGAAGAGAAGTTTTAGGCAGCTTATATTTAATCTGTTGATTTTATCAGTAAGAATAATGGTGCTATGGTTGATGTTATAGAGTCCTTGACTGTTCAAGAATCCTGGATCTCTCTTTTAGTAGGAAAGCCTCAGTTTATACTGTACACAAGCCACTTCTACCACTCTCTATGTTCAAGATGACATAAACTTTTAATTTCTGTATAAAATTGCCAACTATATAGGAAATATCAAAGAGGTAATATGTGTTTTGAGCAAATTTATGACTGGTTTTAGATATAAGGGAGTGAAACTGAGGTCTTTGACAAGGGAATGAAGTTTTGAAACAAAACATGCAGCTACTTAAAATATTACTAAATATGTTTAAAATGTTAAAATAAATTAACAAATGTATCTGATGACTGAGTTGAGCTAGAGGAATAAACACATTTTAAAAAGGTCACTACCCTTGTGTTGCTGAGGCTATGACAGGGGATCATTAATTAGAGAGAGGTGGGGAGAGATTTTATCTTGGGCTTTGCTAACAACAATTAAACTTTACCCCCATCAATTTTGGAATTATAATGAATGTGTTTCCCTCCTATAACTACTGAACTTTTCAGCTCAGAAGTAGAAACTGATGCAATTTGGTGAAAGATGTTTGAAATAAACCTTTGAAAAATTTTTTATGGAAAACAACTAGAACCCAGTAAAGGAAAAATATTATTAAACAATGAAACGGATCTTGCTGGTAGAATGAATTCATACTGGGATCAACTGACACGATTGGGCAACTTTCCCAAAGCTCAATTATAGCAGAGAAAGAGGATTAAACCCAAGGATTTACTTTTGTTGACCAGGTATGTGCTTTGGAAGGTAAAGGAGAGTGATTCTGGAGTGTTAGTAAGATGACAGAGGAAATGAAATGAGCATGGGTCTATAATGGGGTGGACATCAATAAAAGCCAGAAAGAACCCAAAGAGGTAGACTAAAGGTGAAAGGAAGGTTAAAGTGTGAAATAAAGATGAGATAAATGATGATTAAAAACAAAGGCCAAGGAAGTAGAATGTAAGGTGATTTTGATCAGTTATAGGATGTGGATGTTCCTTGTAATCCTTGGAGCAAGATAATACCTTGTCGATGGGTGGCTGAATAAGGTAGAAATAAATATCATGAGAAAAACATTTAGGAATGTGAATTTAAAAGTTAAGAGTCTTCAGTGTGGATGACAATGCTCCCTGGGTTGAAAATAGGTACCAGAGGGAGAGAAAAATCTGGAATTCAAGGACGAAAGTCACTAGGAAATGTTGGAGAGTGTGCTGGAAATGTTATCAGCAGAAGGGAGGCATGCTTTTCTTTGGAGAGTATTAGGAGAGAAATATGACATCAGGAAAAGAGCTTAGGAAGCTAGAAGAACACTAACAGAAGAAGCAGAGGATGGCAGATATTACAATTGCTAATAGATATAATAGGAAAGAGTGCCCTTGAACTGACAATGGGTTCAAGTTTTGGACAAAATAGCATCAGTGAATAATTTACCCGTAACATGACAAGTATAGCAAACAGGGGTTGAAGAGGCAGGTGGTAAAGAAAATTTCTGTTTTTGAAAAGACAGATATAAGTGATAGTCCATTTGTACTGGTCTTCTTAATTCATATAAAAATATTTGTATATTTTAACAGCACATTGTCGGCTAGAACTATATTTATTTTGTGCCATCAGAATGATATATTTTATACAGATGTGTCATTATTAGTAAAACTGACGTTTCCAATTTAATCTCTCTTACTGCTACATTTGAAGTTGTTTCTAAAATTATTTGAAAAATGTAAAAAAAAATGTCAACCACTGATTCAGTGACCTTTTTACCCAAACAAATGAACTGAACTTAGGTACAGACCAGAGAAAAATCATGGTAAATTTAGATGTGAAAAATTTAATCAATTCCTCTGCTAGGTTTCTGAATTGACTTTGAAAAGGACTTTAGTGAAACAAATTTGTAGACAGCTTATTTTCAATAATTAGTTTAAAAAATGAAACAAATTGGGTCAATTGGCAGTAACTTTAGTCAAGTATAGGTTAAAAATCAATAGGCACCCAATTAAGAACAAGAATATCTTATTCCTCCAATGTTTAAATGCCATATCTACCTGTTGCTTCATATTTTTCTGCCTTAAATTAAGAGGAAAAATGCCTCAGAACTCTTTTCTGGGGAGGACTGGATTAGCTTTTATAAATAAAGGGGAAAATGTGGACTACTTCTAAATTTCTGTAGAGACAACTTTTGGACTCTCAAAAAAAATAAATAAATAAAGGGCCAGTGTTGAACTATAAGGTTAAAATATTTATCTATGACAGAAAGTAAATAACACAGAATACTTTACTATTTTCCAATTGTGATAATGAAAACATTTAGATAAAACATTTTTATTCTACTTTTATATTTTTAAGAAATTATGTATTTTCAAGATTTTATTTAGTCTCATGTTTTTCATGCCTACTTCATGTATCTTTGTTGTGATTAGCTGGGAAATTTACTCGATAAAGAGAAGGAATCAGTAAAACTGAATATACATACATGAATTCTAAAAAAAATGTTCCTAGAGGTCAGTTTCTGAATTTTCAAAACTAAATAATCAATGTTGACATCTGGCTTTTTCTCAGTTATAACTTGAATTTGATGGAGGACACCCCTTTCTAGCTATGATGGAGATCAATACCTCTAATAAGAACACTGGGAAACCAGATAAAAATATAAAATACACCTGTTTGAAGGCATCAAGAACTATCAACGCAGCCAGGCATTGCGGGACAAAGAACCCAGAAAGAAGGAAATACAGAGAGGTGACATAGCATTCTGCAGGCTTCTTTACCCCTTGGGGCATTAGTTGGCTTTCAGAGGGGGGAAACAAGCTGAAAATCCTGGAAGAGGGCTGAAAATCCAGTAGCAGTTTTGGCAATATCACGTGTATGAGAAGATAAAAATCTGAGCTCGTGGTGGTCAAATAGGACGAGAGGTAACAAGAGAGACTTGAGTAACAACATCCTGAAAACAAGGATGGTGCAGAGATGTGAAACTAAAATTTTAGGTTCTATCCTTCTAAGTATGAGTTGTAAACATACACCGAGCAGGGTAATAAGACAAGAAGACACTCAGAAAACTTCTGGAAAGGAAAATAGAGGTTTTGGCAATCTTACAATACTGAAGAGACCAAAATTTAGAGTTTAGTATACATCAATGATATAGGGACAAAATAAACACTACACACTCTCAGGACCTCTAGAAAGTAGCATCCTCAGAGTAAAGGCTGACAGAGGGAGACTGAGAACTAGAAAATTACAACTCAACCTAGAGTCAGTTCAGTCCTTTATTTGATCAAGATAATCAGGCAACATTTTACCAGAGATTACGATGAACAATTTATGAGATAAGAAAATGCTATCCTAAACTTCTATAATTTTTCATACATGATACCAATAATCAATAAAAATATCACCAGACATAACAAGAAATAAGACCAATAGCAAAATCAGGTGACTAAAGTATTAGAGTTCTGAAACATAGACTTCTAAGGAACTGTGGTTAATATGTTTAAAAGAATGGATGACAAGATAAAGAGTCTTATCAGAAATAGGAATATATAATAAAGAACCAAATAGACATTTAAAATTGAATAATACATTAACTACACTTAATAGATAGGATTAACAGAATATTGAATGTGGAAAAAGATTAGTGAACTTGATTATAGGGCAGTACAAAAAATGTTCAGTGAGAAGCACAGAGAGCAAATAAAGGTGGGGCATAAAGATAAGAGTATAAAATAACAAGCCAGCCCTGATGGTCTAGTGGTAAAAGTTTGGCACACTCTGTTTTAGTGGCCCAGGTTCAGTTCCCAGGTGCAGAACTGCACCACTTATCTGTCAGTAGCCATGCTGTGGCGGCGGCTCACATAGAAGAACTAGAAGGACTTACAACTAGAATATATAACTATTTACTGGGGCTTTGGGGAAGAAAAAAAAAAAAAAAGAGGAAGATTGGCAACAGATGTTAGCTCAGAGAGAATCTTTCCCAGAAAAAAAAATATATTGGTAGTCCTTGTCTTATCAATCAGGTAAGAAAAAAAGGGTTAAAAGACTATTAGGAAAGACATAATATTATCACTATTTGCAAAGTGTGATTCTATATATAGAAAACTCAAAAGAATCTATAAACAAGCTAGTAAAATTTGTAAGTTGATTTATTAAGATGGCTGGGCACAACATTAATGTAAAAAATCAGTGACACTTCTGTATAACAGCAATCAACCCTTAGAAAATAAAATTATAAAAATGATATCATTTTTAATCTTACTAAAAATATCATTACCTAGATGAGAAAAACCTTTACACATGAAACAAAAAACAAATACAAATTATCAAGAGACATTATAGAAGGTCTAAGTAATGATATGATGTACAATTTTTGTGAATAGGAAGGCTCGATCTTTTATTGATGTCAGTTCTCTCCACATTAATCTAGAGATTCAATGCATTACCATTAAAATTTTCAGCTGCATTTTTTGAAAATTTATAATCTATTCTAGAAATTTTATGTTAATTAAAAGCACCAGGCATGACCAAAGCAATCTTGAATAACAAAGGTGGAAGACTTAGACAACCATATATTAAGATGTACAGCTATAGTTTAAGTTAATAGTGCAAGAATAAGAAAATAAACCAATGAATAGAATAGAAGATCCACATATCACTTGATTTTAATAAAGGTGATTCTTTAGTCAATTGGGAAATGATGGTCTTTTCAATAAATTGTTTTAATCCATTGGATATCCATATAGAAAAAAAGACCCCTTTTTTCACACCATAAACAAAATATTTCCAGGTGGTTTGTTGATCTAAATGTGAAAATTAAGATGATAATACTTCTAGAACAAAACATATAAGAATATATTAATGACCTTGGAGAAAGAAATATTTCTTAAATGGGAAAAAATTTGACTGTAAAGTTAAAAATTAATAAATTGCACTACATAAAAGTACAAACTTGTGTTCACCAAAAGACATCAACAGAGAGAAAAGATAAGTTACAGAGTTAGAGAAGATGTTTACAATTCATACATCAGACAAAGTTCTTGTCTGTTGAATATATAAAGAAATACAAAATAAACATCAAATAAACAGGAAACCCTATAGAAAATGGATAAAAACTTGAATAGGTCCTCACACAAGAAGATAAACAAATTTCAATAAATATATTGTTTTCTAATACCATCAGTTATCAGGAAATTGTAACTTAAAAATACCAGATACCACTACATACACATAAAGATAATAAATGTTCAGACCTCACCGTTGATACTGTACTTCTCCATTATAGAAAGTATTGAAAATGTTGACATCTGAATTCTTTTCCAATCTTTGCTGTGAGTTTTCAATATGGCTTTTGACTGTGTTATATCTGAAAATATTTATAACAGGTTATAGTTTTGTTAGATGGGAAAATCAGAAATTGATAATGGAAGAGTTATTAAAATTCAAGACTTTGTGAATCACATCACATGGTTACAAAAGAGAGAAATATGGCAAGGCATAAATCGTCATTTACTCCAGATTTCATGAAAGATGAGATGGGCAATATTTGGATCCATTGTCTCCATTTTTTTAGCCCATAAAAATCATCTCTCTTGCAGCTAACAAGGAGAACTACAGATTGGATTTCCTGCTGTCAACATCTTTAATGGTGCCTTTTATTTTCAGAGCAGCTACAAAGGCGTTTGTTCCGTTTCATTTGTAGTGTTCATTTTGCTGATAAAACTTCAGAAAAAAACCTGGAGTAATTAAAATGATTGGATAAAACATCCTTTTTATTTTCACAGATGACTAGCATTTAACTGGACTTTGATACATTCTACTGCAGCTCTTTCCATCCCCTTCAACACAAGGTCTTCATATTACAATTGCTCTTTCACCAGGAACGGTTTGGTTTTGAGACATACAAATTACTTTCCCATTAAATTATGGATTCAGCTTAAATGCACTATATTTTCAGTATGGAATGAATACTATTGACCCAGTTGAGCTAGACTTGAGTTTGTAGTTTTCGTAAGCTTTTTGTGTATTTACTTCTCAAGAATATAAGCATCAGAGGTAGGACATGTGAGTGTGCATGTCTCAAACTATTTGTCAAGAGAATTGAAGATGACCATCCTCTTTCAGAAAGTATTCTTTTGATCAATGGTCCTCAATATTGGCTTTACATTAGACTCCCCTGTATTTTTAAAACTTCCTGTGACCAGGTCCCACAGTAGATCAGTTATGTTAAGATACTGATTGTGGACCCCAGGCATTAATATTTTATAAAAGACTCCCATGGGGTTCCAATGTGCAGGCAAGGCTGTCAACCACATCTTTAGATGCTGTGGCAAGCCGTTATCTCACCTGGTGTAGACAGTGTTGACCTGCACTTTAACGGAAAATAAAATAGATGTTTCAGAAGCGAAATACCTTGTGCAGATTTCTATTCTGAGTCTCTGCTCTACTAGAATAGTGAGGGCACCAAGTAGGAGAGGGTTCAGACTTCCTGGGTATAGTGAAAGTCTACCTACCCCAGAGGGGGCCAGGTCTACTGAGAAATAGATACTGATCTCTTTCATGACTAAAAGGTACCGGGCAGGAGATACCAGTGGATTAGTCAGCCATTGATAAACAGAGGGAGGAGCTCAAAGCAGAACCCGTAGGAGCTGCATATGCTTCAGAGAATGGTTCCAGAGGCCACTTGGGTCCTGACATGGGGACATCTCACCTCCAATGACTGAGTGACCTGGAGTGATATACTTTGTAGAGTATTGGGGGATAGTGGGGCTTAGTGATGCCTCAGGAAACTATAAGGCATTGTCAGACTCTTGAAAATATCTCTTTCATTTTGTGAATAATGTAAAGTTGATGTTGTTTAGTGGGCATTATTTCTTTTTCTCAACATAAAGTTTAAGGATATTTACTAATGGAGTTCAGGACTACCAGGCAGAATTTTTGGAGGTTTCAGCAAATGTTGAGTGACTGGCTACAGCCAAAAGTAAATATGGTATGACCCTCCTATAATCTTGATGGCAAATTTTGTTTTGAGCATTTCTGACACAGGAGTCTGAAAAACTAAATTCATTTGTCCCAAAAAGTCTGCAAAAGTTTTATATACAGGCCTTTTTCTGAAAATTATCATTTTGTTTTTTGCCTTAGCCTTTGCAGTTGAGTAATCCAAATCCCTTCCTTTGAAATGAAAGACCCAGTCAGATCATAGGTCATCAATTCCATGACAATTTAGAATGACTCATGCGATGACATTGCTTCTAATTCACCTCGGGCATCTGTTCTTTCAGGTACATTCTTACATGGTAAACAACTGAAATGCTCCCATTTTTGAAATTATTTTTCAAATTTCTGTTCTGTGACCATAATCTTTTACAAGTACGTTTTTTTGCCAGGATACTCTTCCATCTTCTCGGAACCCAGCGAGCAGGTATCTTTTCTCACTATCTATCAGTCCACTCTTGTCTTCACCCTCCTCTTCGTCCAGTTTAGATGCTGAGGCCCCTCTTTTTCATTCACTCCTCTGTCATTATTCTAATGACCCTTTAACCCAACAAAACCCCAAGCCTTAATGAACCCTAGTAATTGTATTCCCAATGCTTGTACTTGAGCAACTGACCAGAGAAAATTATGCCACAGGGAGGGTAGGTTTCTTTATAAACCGTGATTATCAACCTCAACGTGACCTGCAATACTGCCAATCACAGCTGGCATATTTTTCTAGTTAGCCCAATTGCTCATATTTAACAATAATATTTACAACTAATTATTGGAGAGTATCTTCTTATTTAAAAGACCCTCAGCTCTCCTCTTACTCTCATCCAACTATCTTGCTTCTTACGACACAGAAAAAATAAATATATGCCATTTTTTTGGTAATTGCCATATTGACAAAACCAGCTATGGCTACACCGACCTTTTCAAGTTTTTTCGTGTTACAACAGAAGTTCTCTCTTTTATCCAGATTCAATTTTTTCATATGTATTCTGGATTCTATCACTTCTTACCTTTTCAAGATCATTGAGTTTTACTTATACTCTTTCTCCTAAATCGCTAATTTCTCTCATCAATATTTAGAACATATTAAAAAATTACCAGGAAAGAGTTTGGCATGTTCAAGGAGCTGGAATATTATAAGTTGGGCATAGAATGGCTTGGGATGAGTTTAAAGACATGGGAAGGGGATAGCTCATGAAAAGATGTAATGCCATGGAAAAATGTTTAGATTTTATCCTCATTATAGGGGTAATCCACTGGAAGCTTCTAAGAAAGGAAATAATATGAGCCAGTATAGATTTTAAGAGCACTCTCTATTTCGAGGAGAAGGAGAAGGAGGACCAGAACAGAAGGGACAGAGCAATTAGGAGAGTGCTGTACTAGAAAGACCAGTCTCTCAACTTGACCTCTACTGCCCATCTACTGTCTCCTCCCCTACATCATTAATCTCTTTGACACTGGATCATTCCCATCAGCATAGAAATAATCTCTAACATCTTCCATTTTTTAGCAAAAACAAATAAAATTCCTCATTTGCTTTCACATCCTCTTCCTTATGTCAACCTGCTTCCCTTCTTGCAACATTTCTTGTAAGAGTTTTCATTTTCTCCTAAAAGTTTTATAGTTTTACATTTTGCATTTAAGTCTATGAAGCATTTTGACTGTTTTTTAATAAGGTGTGAGAGACTTAGGTTGAAGTTTTTCTTTTTTTGCCTATACTTGCTCCTTTGTTAAAAAATGATTTAGGCATATTTGTGTGACAAATGTGTATTTGTTTTTTCTGTTTTGGTGAGGAAGATTAGCCCTGAGCTAACATCTGTTGCCAATCCTCCTTTTTTTTGCTGAGGGAGAGTGGCCTTGGGCTAACATAGGTGCCCATCTTCCTCTACTTTATATGTGGGATGCCACCACAGCATGGCTTGATGAGCAGTGTGTAGGTCTGCACCCAGGATCTGAACCTGGGAATCTTGGGTCACTGAAGTGGAGCACATGAACTTAACCACTATGCCATCGGACCGGCCCCAGAAATGTGTATTTTGAAGTAAAGATTTTAAACCAGATTTTCCAATGAAGAATATATTAAGTGGACAATATCTTGGGAGTGGGCAGATGAAGTAGAGAAATAGTTCCCTGTAAATAAGACAATCATTGAATCAAGAGTCCAAGGCTTTGGGGAGGTTTATCCATAAGGATTTTAAAGACACTGACATATTGACAGGAGATGAATGAGGAGTGACCAGGAGAAGATCAATAGATGGTAGCAATGATGAGAGATGATCCTGTATCTGAAAGGAGTTAATCTCACAGGTCCAGTGCAGTTTACTAAAGAGAACAGGAGTAATGGCTGAAAAATAGCCATTCAGAATTTAAGGAAAAAAATTCCACTTGAGATCACTTCAAGGAATGGTTAAGTGTCACTGAAGGCAAGAAGTTAAAGGACATTTCTGAGAAAAGATTGAGGATGGAGTGGAGTTTGATAGAGAGAGAAGTTTCTAGAGAAAAGGAGTATTAGGAACAGGAGAGGGAGTGGGGAATTGTGTCCTAGTTAGAGGCAGCAATAAGGCATTGAGAATCCAGAAGATAATAGATGCCCAGAGAGTGAGATTTCCAGCATGGATTGAGGGAAAGAGCTTTGTGAAACATGATAAGCCATCGCTGAGATGATGGGGGAGTCTATCTACTATTCTCAACGTGGTCTAAAGTGATCTAAAGCACAACCGTTCATCTTCCATGTGCCGTATCTTGGTAAAGGGTGCCATCTTGTACGTTGTTGCTCAAGCCGTGAAACCAGGGTCATATTGGAATGGACATACCTCACACACACATCTAGTCCTGCCCATTCCACTTCCAAAATATTTCTAAAATCCATTTAATTCTCTGTATTCTGACTGCTTGCAACCTAATTCAAACCACCATTCTCTCCCACTAGATCAAACTCAACTAGCCTTTTGCTTTCTGCAAATCCATTACTACTCACATTTCAGCCATTGAGGTATTTTGAAAGTTAAAATTTGATCCTTTTATTCTCCTGATTAAAACCATGCAATTACTTCTTATTGCTCTTGGGGTAAAATCCAAAATCTTAATGTGTCTTACAAGGCAATGCATCAGATCACTCTGCAGAATCCTCACCTTAACCTACCCTTCCTTTCATATTCTGTGCTCCAGCTGTGCTGGCCTTCTCTTACTTTCTCAAAATTGCCATTCATGTTGCACTCAGGATTTTCACACACCCTCTTCCCTGTTCTTGGAACACACTCTCTGTTCCTCTTTATTGAGGTTGTCAGACTTAGGAAAAATACATAAGATGTCCAGTTAAATTTGAATATCAGATAAAGAGCAAAATAATCTTTTAGCATAAGTATGTCCCATGCAATATTAGAGTGACATATTTTATCTGGAAACCCTATTTTTTTGTCTACCTAATTCCTCACTTTTCAAATTTCAGCTTAAATGTTACCTCCTCTCTAATTCTCTCTGTCTAATTTAGGTTTCACTTCTTACACATCCTCATAACATGCAGTACTGATATTTATTTAATTCATTCCCCATTAGATCACAGGTTCCATGATTTAAAAATAATGTTTGTCCTAGCAAGTATCTAGCACAATATTGACACATGGTAGGAACTCAATAAATAGTTTTGAATGAACATGTGGCAAATAATTATGGAGCCTGGGACAGTGTGGAGTGTTATGCAAGCAATAATCAGGTAAACCTGTGCTTAAATTCCAAGGTTAATAAACACCGACTGAGTTATCTTGGGTAAACCTATGTTTGCTCACCAGAAAATTGGAGTCATAATACTATAAATTATAGGACTGTTGTGAGAATTAAATGTGAAGGTACATAATAAATGTTCAAAAACATGTATTGCATTCTTTCTTCCTTGTCAAATTTTGTGAAGAACTGCAATGCAGCTTCAGCATCCTTCATCTTTCGTGAATTATTCAAAAATCCCCTCCAATGCATAGCCTGTCACATTGCAGGAATCAATCTGCTAAGTACACAGTTTCTCTGCTCCTTGAATTCCATTACCTCACAAATGGGGACTCTCATAACACAAATGCCTTCTATGCCACAAATTTGCAGTGGTAAACACATGTGGGTTTTTTTTGCTTTATTTTTAGTCACTCTCCATGCCCAGTTGTATGAGGCATAATAGTGGAGGGGCATCTTTCCCCAAACTTTCCTCTAGAACATAGATTGGAATCTACTGTACTCTTTTTTTAAAAAATTGTTTTTTTGAGGTCATATTAGCTTAAAACATTGTGTAAATTTCAGGTCTACATTATTATATATCAGTTTCTGTATAGATTACATAGTGTTCACCACTGATAGTCTAGTTTTTATCCATCACCATACGTATGTGCCCCTTTGCCCCTTTTGCCCTCCCCCTCACCCCTTTGCCCTCTGGTAACCACTAATCTGCTCTCCTTATCCATATGTTTGTTTATCTTCTACATATGAGTGAAATCATACAGTGTTTGTCTTTCTTTGTCTGGCTTATTTCACTTAGCTTAATACCCTCAAGGTCCATCCATGTTGTCACAAAAGGCATGATTTTGTCTTTTTTATGGCTGAGTAGTATTCCATTGTGTATGTGTGTGTATATATATATCTTCTTTATCCATTCATCCATTGATGGGCACTTGGGTTGCTTCTAACACCTAGAAGAAAATATAGGCAGCACACTCTTTGACATTGGTCTTAGCAGTATCTTTTCAAATACCATGTCTACTCAGGCAAGGGAAACAAAAGAAAAGATAAATAAATGGGACTACATCAGATTAAAAAGCTTCTGCAAGGCAAAGGAAACAATGAACAACATGAAAAGACAACCCTCCAACTGGGAGAAATTATTTGCAAATCATATATCTGACAAAGGGTTAATTTCCAAAATATATAAAGAACTCATATTCAACAACAAAAAGCAAACAGCCTGATAAAAAAATGCAGAGGATGTGAACAGACATTTTTCCAAAGAAGATATACAATTGGCCAACTGGCACATGAAAAGATATTCAACATCGCTCATTATTAGGGAAATGAAAATTAAAACTGCAATGAGATTTCACCTTACACCCATCAGAATGGCTATAATTCACAAGAAAAAAAAACAAGGAGTGTTGGAGAGGATGTGAAGAAAAGGGAACCCTCATACACTGCTGGTGGGAAGGCAGACTGGTGCAGTCACTATGGAAAACAGTATGGAGAGTCCTCAAAAAATTAAAAATAGAAATATCATGTGATCCAGCTATCCCACTACTGGGTATTTAGCCAAAGAACATGAAATCAACAATTCAATGAGATTTATGCATTCTTATGTTCATCACAGTGTTACTCTACTCTTAAATTGAAATTTAAAAGATTTCCATGTGTTCCCTCCTCTTGCCAGGTTTAGCTCTAGGTAATGGACATTAGAGTACTGCTTCTTACTCTTGAATTAGTCTAGTTTCCTTCTCTCCACTCCGTTAGTCCAGAGTAAGGTATGTGGGGCAGATGGAGTGAAAGTGGAATCCCTTGTTTCATCCTTCCTTGTAAATGCTCTAGGCCTCATGTAGGGGTGATGGACTACTGGTCCACACGGTTGTCACTGAAGAAAAGGGCATGGCACTTGAATTATTAGTTTAACAAAAGTTAATTCTTCACAATGTCCTGCCACAGCCTCTCTCCATTCTCCATTCTATTCTTTCCCCTTCTCCCTTCCCTGCTTTCCTGATTTCCTCTATAAGTCTTCCTTCCTTTCCTATTGCTCCATCATTTTTCTACATTTCATCTCTTCTCCCTTTCTCTCATCCTATAGCTTTTTTCCTCTTTTTCCCTTCCTTACATATGATAAGCAAACCTATGCCTTGATTTCAGGTCTGTAATTGTATTTCTATAAAATATTAAATGCAAAAATCCATACATCTCTAGATCTAGTAGAGAACATGAAAGCTTCCCAGCCTAGGCTGAGCCCAGGCCTGAACATCACAGAGCAGCCTGCACTCCTTTCCCTTCAACTGCTTCATGACTTTCTACTTTTTGTCTGGACGTCTGTGATCTATTAGCTGTTATGCTGACATTACTACACTTGAAGCCATGCCAAAAAGTGGAACTACCTAAATATTAGGTTAATTATATCTAAAATGTGAGATTGAAAGTAGCACCAAAAAACTAAAAATCTTATTCAGCAATTCCCAGCTCTTTTCTCCCAGACACTGCTTAAAATATCTTAGTGAAATCTCAAATACATGATAGGATAGGTGAAAAATGAACTTGTCTTAAAAGAATATACCCTGTGTGTGTGCGTGTGTACATGTGTGTGTGTGTGAGTGTGTGTGGCCAAATGATTATTGTACTGGCTTTGTTTTAAAACAGGTCATGCACTTCCCCACTGTGACTGGTAGAGGCTGGTGCTTATTAATTTACATCTGAAACCTTGCGTGGCTGGGGATAACACATTCGTTTCCTCCGCCTGCAAAAGCAACCTGGAGAGCTACACCAGGTAGGGCAACACTTTTCCGAGGCTGTGATATCATCTCTGAATGCTCTCTGTGACTACACATAGGAACCTGTATGGGAAATAGGCAACAACCTCTGTGTAAAATAGAATGATCCCAGCGATAACTAGACAGATTAATAAATCGCTTTTACAACAGAAACACAGGAACATGGGAAGGGAGGTCACCATTTTGATGCCCCCCAGATATGCTGCAAATGAGAAAAATGGCAAGTAATTTTGTAGTCCCTTATCATGGAAATCAGATTCGACCAGGGAATGGTTTATGGTCTCAGATTGAAGGCATCTCATTTCTTCTTCCTTTATTGTAGTCTTCTCCTTAAACTTCGTTTTAAAAAACAGCATTACCTGTGGAGGTTTCTCTTCATTTGTAGGGTTTTCATGGCTTATAACTTGTGTGGAATATGCAAATACAGATATTATAAGTTCTATATTCAGCCAAGAAGGATGGACACGCCTTCTCTAATATCACATACTGGGGATATCCCCATAGCTTTGGAATGTCTATCATTACAATGGATTTTTTTTCCTCAGAAACTTAAAAAAAAATTAAACTAAAGGAGTTCCATTCTAGAATTTACTCCTACAGTTTAAGATATTCCTTTTTTTATCAGTCAGGTTTCAGTTCATGGAACAGAAAATACATTAGGAATTTCAAACAAGAAGGAATAAAAAATGTAATATGGACAAGTGGGTGTTTACAAAATAGGGAAAAGTTCTGAAGGAAAGTATTCTAAGCAGGATCCATAGGGATGACTCCTAGAACTCATCAGGACAGACCCACCAGGAGAGCCCCTTCTGAGGTTGCTCGTGAAGCTGAGCCAGAATCAGCAGCCCTCCCACAGCCTCTGAACAACCCCGGAGCTAGAGAACCAATATCCATAGCTGCCAACCAGGGACTTATAGATAAAGAAGCCACATAACTGCTTCACCCCAGAACTTTCTCTCTACACATAGGAAGCTGAAGCAGTGCTGTCTAATAGAAATATAATGAGAGGCACATTTGTAATTTCAAATTTTCACTTAAAAAAGTAAAATGAAACAGCAAACAATTTTAATATATTTTATTTAACCAAAATTGAAGCACTTCAAAATGTAATCCATGGAAAATTATGGAATGCTTTCTTCTTTTTTTATGATACAAAGACTTCAAAATCCATTATGTATTTTATGCTTACAGAACATCTTCATTTGGACTGGCCACATTTCAAGTGCTCAGCAGTTACATGAGGCTAGAGACTGTATATTGGACAGTAGAGGGCTGGGAAAGGATGCTGCAGAGACATTTTTGTTTCCCCCCCACATTTCCACACAGAAGCAGACAAAATGTGACAGGAAGATAGCTTCTGCCTCAATTTGCCTTCCAAATCTCATGCCCTTGCATACGATTGGCAGATCGAATTTGCCTGCAGAAACCTTGCTTCAAAGGAATCTGGAAATGTGTTATTTTGGCTCTGTTCTGATTTCTAAACTTCTCAGTTAGAAGGAACGTGAAATGCACCTTGAGTAAGCCAATCTATAGTATTCAGGAATTCTTCTTAAAAGGACAGGACAGGGGCTGGCCTGGTGGCCGAGTGGTTAATTTCCAGCCCTGGGTTTCCGAGGCCTGGGGTTTGCTAGTTCGGGTCCTGGGCGCAGACCTACTCACTGCTTGTCAAACCATGCTGAGGTGGCATCCCACATAGAGCAACTAGAAGGATGTACAACTATGACATACAACTATCTACTGGAGCTTTGGGGAGAAAAAAAGGAAGGAAAAAAGGAGGAAGATTGGCAACAGATGTTAGCTTAGGGCCAATCTATACACCTCATTTCTGTGATCCTACAAATACTTTAGTGTATGTTACTTTAAGAAAACTTACCAGTTTATTTTCCTTCCGTTTTGGCACACTTGTAGCTAACCAAGAGCCTGCTTCATAAAGTTGATTGTAAGCAGGACCATGATGGTTTATATCCAAATCTATTGCCTTTAACTTACTGTGTTTTAAAGTTATCTCCAACATACAATTTCTGAGGTTTTGACCACAAGTCAGTAGAGGGGCTGTCCTCAGTTTTTTCTTAGGGTTCCTACACAAAAAGTCATCAGCATGAAAAGTAAATCCTTATAAAAACGTCTAGATTGCTTATGATGTGTATACATTCTTGGAAGTTGCATGGGTCTGACTGGGTAATCAACCTGACTTTGTAGCCAGCATGACTCATTATAATGCACACAGCAATGGAGAAATAAGAAAATAAGATTCAGGTTTCTGGTAAAGATTCATATTATGAGAAGAGAGGAGCTTTTAGAGATTATTTATAACAAAAGTAATGAAATGTCAGTGAAGTTTAGGGCACATTTTCTGACAAAAAATCTTGCACTCTAGTAGAGCAGTCTATTGCTCCATCTGCCTAGCATTGAATCAATGAGATGCTATACCCTACGCCTTCATTCCCACGCTCAGTGCTTCGATTTGTCACCTCTGTTCAGTGCAAGAATGAACCAGTAGCTTGAAAACCTGGGTAATTTGTTCCATTTAGACATCTAGAGTTTAATAAAATTCTAAGCCTGTCTCTATAACAGTAACATTATATCATCTAGCACTGTCTTGTACATTGTAAGTGTGCTGTGCACACATATTGAGTAAATACTCAAATTTGTATGCAATTTGTCAAAGTGAGCACATACTGGTTTTAAAAGTATTAAACTGATACTTAATGCCAAACAAGTATGGTAAGATATTTGAGAAGAGCACTTGCTAGGCTGGTGCTTTCAAAGAAGGATTCTTTAGCACCTCTTCCCCTCTCCCGTAAAATTGACACCTCCAAGATTTCTTCATCATGTTCATTGATGGTCCCTGCTGAGTGACCTTTTCCGTGACTATAGGTGCAAGTAGCACTTCTAAGCAGGTGAATTCTGAAATCTATGTCTTTCACTTGACTTCTCTTTTAAAATTCTCTTTTACATGCCACATCCATATTTCCAAAATTATCCTTTTCCTTGTACCCAATGAAATCCTCTCTCTGAGTTCACTATTTTTTGTATTAACATCATAAAAAATACTTATCCTCTTGCCTAGTTTAAACCTCTGAATAATCTTGATTTCTTTCCCTCTCCCTCTTCCTTATTCTAAACTATCAGTTTAACCCAGTAAATTATTTTTAAATACTGTATTCACATCCACTTTTCTTTCTTTTATGAAAGTTACCATCCTAGTTCACACTTTTTAGTAACTTTATTTTAAAAGATATTGTACAATAGACGGATTTTCCTTTTAGTGTTCAGTTCTACAAAAATTTTAACGTATGTATAGATTTGTGTAAACACCATTATAACCAGGTCTCAGAACAACTCCATCACCCCCCAAAAATCCTTAATGTTATCTCTTTGTAGTCACAATCTTCCCACATTTCTAAGCCTCAAGAACCACTGGTCTGTTTGCTGTCCAAAGTCTGTCTAAAGTTTTGTCTTCTTTACAATGTCATATCCTACACTATACAATCATTTGACACTGGCTTCTTTCACTTGGCCTAATGTCTTTGAGATTCATCCTAGCTGCAGCATGTATCAGTAGTTTATTTTTGGTGCTGAGTAGTATTTCATTGAATGAATGTACCACCATTTGCTTTATTGTCTTCCAAAATACACGAACTTTTTGTACCCTGCTGTTCAAGGTCATTAGGATATGTTCTCCACCTCAGACTTGGTTTCCTCAACTCTCTTTCTTGTAGAATTTTGTTCAGGAAGACTGTGCTCGGTTATGTCATTATATTCAATACTTCCCTTTTCTTTTTGTTTTATGACATTTCTCCCAGTTTAAAATAACTTGCCCCGAAATGTCTATTCTATGAAAATCTTATTCATTCTTCAAGACCATTTTCCAGTAATCTTTTTCTGAATCTTTGAAAAGAGTTTGTCTCTCTGAAGACTTTATATAGTGTTTTGATTTTGTGATACTTATGTGGATTTATAGCCATGTTTGTCTTATAGATGGTACACAGATGTAAGAGATGAATCATAAAAGTAAAAGTGATGTCTGAGAGTAAATATTGGAAATCAAGACAAAGTGGGTCACCAGAAATATGCAAAATCACTTTAACTAGAGTTTCTAAAAGGTTTTCACAAAGTGGAGTGAGTGTAGCTGCAAAGTATGTACTTAGCCTTCCACAAACACCAACATTTCTTGATGTCTCTTTTTTGAAGGAATTCTAACTTCAGGACCAATTCAAATACCTTCTAACAGGATAGGTTCTCTGCCTTTCCAATGAGACAGGCTCCATCTTTGGTCTAAGGCTCACGTATACCCTCCCTGGAGAAATATCTCTAACTTGTAGAACTTGAGTCCATTAAAATTTTGATTCATATATCTAATTACATTTTTTTTCTTTTTATATTAGTTTGCCAGGGCTGCTATAACAAAATACCACAAGTTGGGTGACTTAAACAACAAAAATTTATTTTTTTTACAGTTCTGGAGGCTAGAAGTCCAAGACCAAGGTGTTGGCAGGTTTGGTTTCTTCTCAGGTCTCTCTCCTTGGCTTGCAGAAAGCCACCTTCTCAATGTGTCCTCACATGTTCTTTCCTCATGCACCTGTATCCCTGGTGTCTCTCTGTGTCCATTCCTCTTCTTATAAAGGCACCAGCTAGATTAGATCAGTGCCCACCCTAAGGCCTCATTTTTACTTAATTGCCCAGTGTCAGATACAGTCACATTCTGGGGTCCTGGGAATTAGGCCTTCAATATAGGAATTGGAGACAGGGGACACAATTCAGCCCTTAACACTTGCTCACCAAGCAACTTCTTGCAAACTTGTCCTCCTGTATAACTTACTTATGGGGAAAAAATAAATTGGTCAGGCTCACTCAATTAGAAAGTCTCGGCAGATGTATTTTTCATGACAAATTAATAAATTGACCTTCTAGAAAATCTCTTGTGAGCTTTGGTTACATAAATCAACATTTACTTGCCAATCAACTCTGGAACATCAATAAAATAAAGTTTTTGAATTATTATGGCATATGCTGGACCCAGAACTGTGGTAAATTCTGGAAGATAAATGCCTGTTCTGGGCATCTGTTTTGGAAGGCAGCCCACCTTTTCCAGCTATAGTCCTTTGCATTGTATTGTACTTTCAATTTGAGATTTCTACAGTATAGGTCTCCCTCAATATTTAACCTTGAACAAGATAGTTTATTTCATTGATTATAAGATAAACATTTTACCACATTATTGATTAGGACATGTGAAATAATAGATGATATTTCATGGTTTGTTGACTTTTTTCCTTTCAATATATAAAATTAACAGTGGAATTAAAATTTATAGGTTTGTTGAAATAGAATACCTCTCCTCTCCTCTCTAGCTCCCTTTTCAGAGTGTGGAGAATAAAAGTACTCACCTCATTGTGTTCTCAGTATTAAATAAATAATCTATTGGTTGATATAGGTCTTGGCACATGATATGCACTCAAGAAATATTGCTATTATCATTATTTTAATGTAAATTTTTGAGAATAAACTATTTAAAAAATTTTTTTATTTATTTATTTTTTGCTGAGGAAGATTCACCCTGAGCTAACATCTGTTGCCAGTCTTCCTCTACTTTGTATGTGGGTCACCACCACAGCATGACCGCTGACCAATGGTGTATGTCTCCACCCCGGGAACCGAACCCAGGCGCTCAAGCAGAGCATGCTGAACTTAGCCACTAGGTCATGGGGCTGGCCCCTGAGAATAAATTTTTTTTTCTGCTTGTACAAAGCCTCATCTATAGGTAATAGATAATAAATATTTATTTTATTGAAGAGGAGTTAGGACTTGGAAGAGAGGTTACTGCTTATGACTCATATTTTGGTGATGGCTATAAACACAGAGAAAGGTTTGTTAATGAAAGCCCATTTCCCCTCATTCAGAGTTTGTCAGTGATAGAGGTGGAAATGAGGATCAGCACTTACTGTTTGGTTAGGTGCTTAAGGACTAACCCCAGATACCTACCTATTTTTGTGTCATGGTAAGAATTTCTAGTCTACTTGATATGGGAAAAGAAAGCAATAAAACATGAATTCAATGATAGCCTTTTGGTGCTCAGGGTAGATGCCCTTCAGGATATCTTGTTCTTGGCGGAAAGAAATTGTAGTAGAGCTGAGTTTATGAAACGTCTTTCACTGATGGCTCCTGAATTCAGTTTTTGAGAGCTATAAAGGCTAAGAAGCATATGAAACTTTCTTTTGAAGATGGCCAACATGGGACGTGAGCAAAATGAGAACTGGATTCTCCATAGCTGGGAAGTTCTATATCTCTTTGTTTGAACTTTGGAAGTCACAAGAAGCTCCATGTCCAGGTGGGTCAGGAGGTGGCTGGGGGTAGGAGGAAGCAGAGAAGCATAGCTGCTATTGTCATGGTGGTACAGAAACCGGGGTCATGTGGCAGAAGATACTCCCCAATTAGTAGAGTATTGTGAAGACAATATTAATAGGTATATAAATAGGTATATAAATAATTAGGAAAAGTCTTGACAACATCCTCTCTACTCCTTCTCTGAAGCTCAGAAATATTTAAAGTGAACTTTCTCATGTACTCATGTATAAAGCAATAGAATTTTCTGTATACCAATACTTTCGTCTGTCTTCAATCTTTCTCTTTGGTTTTCATTAGGTTAACGCTTAATGAAAAGCTAACACTATCATTAATAATAACCATCTAATGGATACCATTCATAACCCTATATTTATATGTTTTTTCCTTCTTTAACTGCTGACCTGAAGGAAATCATTTTTGATGAACCATTTCTTACAGTCATGATGCTATGGAAACCACATGAAAAGCTAGATGGTATTGAACTTTTGTCTTTGAGTTATTTGTATCTTCCTGTATCCCAGGTGCCCCAATTGTCCCGATTCATTAGTTCCCAAGAAACAAGGTTGATAAAGATTGTTTAACACTGTTTAGACTCTCCTTAAATGTATAATGACTGCTTATGCACAAAATAAGAAACCAAACCTTTTGGTGGGAAGCAATTTCGGTATTTAGAATATTGTAGTAAAATTTCAGATTTTATCTGGACCCAAAAAACAAATGGTATAGTGGCTTTGCAAAGCAATACAGTATAACTTTTATCTTATTAAGGAACTTGGTCCCTGATCTCAATACTAATAAAATTCTTCTAAGAGGATGTCTTAGTCTGCTCTGGCTGCTGTAACAAATTACCATAGACTGGGTGGCTTAAACAACAAACATTTATTTCTCACAGTTCTGGAGGCTGGAAAGTTTGAGATCAAGTTACTGGCAGATGTGGTGTCTGGTGAGAGCCCACTTCCTGATTTGTAGACAGCTACCTTCTTGCCATATGCTCACATGGTAGAGAGAGGGCTTCCTCTTCTTATAAGGGCACTGATCCTACCATGAGGGCCCCACCTTTATGACCTCATCTAAACCTAATCACCTCCCAAAGGACTCATCTCCAAATACACCACATTGGGGATTAAGGTTGCAATATATGAATTTGGTAGGGGGTCACAAACACGCTGTCCATAACAGAGGGATCCCAGTTGGTAGCTTGCAGATGTTTAAGCCATATTTTAAAACTCAGTGATAGTTACTATAAGATGCTTCTGTTTCAGCCACATGCTTCTCCTGATTTCCCAGCCTTTCAGTGAGGAGGGAAACTGACTGGGATGTTCCTGACCAGTTCTACTAAGATGCTGTATTTTTTTCTGTGTCCCATTCTGCCTCATTGTCCCTTGGACGTTATTGTCAGCAAACCTCACAATATATTCATTAAGAGTGGTGATAAGCAATAGAAAGGTATGTAGCCCCTTCTCAAAGAAAACGGACCCAGGATCTCAAGGATAACACAAGAATGGTATTCTTCCCCAACAGTGTTCGTTTTGTCCTGTTTTCCTAATAGTAGGACGAATGGAGTTAATTTTTTATAATCAAATTTTACTTTCTTCCAGCTAGGAATCTTAGCTAGAAAACTATGAAACTGTAAGAAATTGTGGTCATGCTTATGCCCTTAGGGTCACACATATGTCCTTAAGGTCACTTGGAAAATTTCTTTTCCTAAATTGCATAATCCATGATCCAGAAACTCCACTGGGTGCTGCGGGCTGCATGGCACAACCATCCCCCAGACTGCTGAGTCTTGCACTTGCTGAAAGATGGTTCTCAGGCAGGTCAGGGTTTCCAGTTTAGAGCTGTGTGTTCTTGAACTCATCAAAATTATCGTCAAACCATTACCTGAGTTCCGCATTCGATGATGAGCTCCACGATAGCAGGTACCATGTAGAAGATAGTTTATCTTCAGGGGATGATAAATATATTATTTGTTTGGCATATAATATGCATTTTATAGATATTGTTAGAAGAATGAGTAAATGAGCAAAGAGATGGAAACTAGACTTTTGGTGGTGAACTGATGGCAGTCTATGCAGAAGCCAAGATATAATGATGTACACCTGAAATTTACACAGTGTTATAAACCAATGTGACCTCAGTAAAATAGTTTTTTAGAAAAGTAGTGAATGAAGAAATATACCCAGGTGGTCACCAATTCAAGAAAAGTCCAAAATTTAAAAAATAAATAAAATTATGAAAAAGTTCAGAAATACAGCAAATAGCTTGACTTAATTCTATTGAAAATATTGATGCGTTTGAGCACTTCCTTTCCTAATCTTTTGTTTCAAGGGATGTTCACAAACCAAGCCAAACAGTTTCTTTGTTCATCTCTGTCTACACACGAATGTCACCTGCAGACCTTTCCAGTTAAGAACAGTGGTCTCCCTGAGCATGCCTCCTCTGATTCTTCATAGCCAGGGCTGCCTGGCAGCCTTGGTCCTGCCCAATTTACTCACTGTGTCTGCCTCCACTGACAAATGCTCTCTCCTCCACGCAGCATCCTCTCCATTCTTCATCACCCAGCCAGAAGTTGCTCATTAAGACGAGAAAGAAACTCTTCCATTCTGATATGATTTGCCAAGTGATTTACATTCATTTAATCATAACCAAGATACATTTCCAGCAAATAGCTATTTAGAGCTTTTTTTTCAAGTTTAATTTATAACTACAATGATAATATTCAAAATTTTATTCTGGTGGGCATTATGAAAGAAATACGTCTATTATTCTTGAGATTTTATTAATATTAAGCAAAAAGGCATTTAGCTGCCAAACAAATCACTTATTTGGACATTGTAAAGGATAAATGATATTTGCTTTCCCATCTGAAGTTAATTTTGTAATTGACAGGTTTTTCCATATATTTTTATGGTTTTATTAGCATTTTATAGCATGCTTTATATTTGAGAAAACTGCTTTACACTCATTTTAATTAGTTATTTCTCATATATATATCAATTAGTTTCAGTAATGGAAAGAGTAAAGTCAAAAAGATTTTGAAAAGCAAGATGTCACATATGCATACAAATTAAACTTTAATGACTTCCCTCTGGGGATTATTACCCAGCATCACAAGTGGGTTTAGAGAAGAACTGTATGAATGACAAATGGGCTTTGCTGGTTTTCTCATCTCAGCCAGAAGAGGTTGAACTGACTCAATCTTTAAACATCTTTTAAGATGCTTATGAAAATGGGCACACTAGGTACCTCTAACAGGTGAGGAGAAGAAATAAAATGAAGCAGGCAAGATATAATACGTGCCCATAATGGTAGCTGATGTGATAATGAAACGACCATTTAATGTTCAAGAACACAGGTTTCTGGGGTCTCTGACCTAGGTTTGGTCTAGGCTTTACCACTTACTAGCATGTGACAAAGCAAATAAGTTAATCTCTTTTAATCATGCTTTTCCCACATGCACAGTGGAGATATCAATATCCACTTATTAGGGTTTTTGAGGTTTAAATAACCTCTTCTATGAAATGCTAAGCTCAGTACCTGAGTCATGGAGAGCCCTGAATAATGTTCACTAGCATTATTTATATTAGTCATCCCAAGATTTTTTTTGTTGTACTATGTTATTATTGATCACCATTCCCACTCTGGCCTTCAGCTTCAATTTTTATCAAAATGCTATGAAAGGGCACTGTTTTTAAATGACAAATCATGCTGTGACTTGATCATTATGGGTTAGAATCTAAAATCATTTCAACCTATGACTCCTAAAGGGTGATAGATCCCTTATCTGGAAGGAACCTTTGATCATTATCCTAAACTGCCTTTACCTCACAAATGATCCATGTAACCAAACTTGCCTCATCAGGGAGTATAAATATAGTATTTACAAACATATCTAAGTAGATGTAGCTGGGTTTATGGAAAAGCTCCAAAACTTCCTTCCCTCCTAAAGTGAGCAGATGCTTCTTCTTATAATCGGGAGTGCTGTATGGGACTTGTGAGGATCATCATCCTTTAATGTGCAGTTGATGACATTCTGTTGCCAAATTAAGCCAGGTTTCATGTAGATGTCAAATAACCAATTCTCAGTACTTCAAAGTTCTTCTAATTTCAGGATCTTTATGTTTTGAAATTCAACCAATAATTAAAAACCAGCATCAAATTAGGAACAGCAAGAACATTTTTGTCAGGTTGAAATATATTCCAGGCTGGAGAGCATCACATAAATGTTTATTTCAGTTTTATTTTTGAATATTTATGCACATTTCCAGGCTTATGAAAGTGCTCAACTACCCAATGCACATTATACTTTGCTTAGGTAAAACAGAGGTTTTCATCAGGCCCCTCAATACATCATAAAGGATTGTCATTTTTCATTCATGTAATGTCAACAATTATCTCTGTCATCTCTGTAATATGCAGAGATGAACCACACTAGATAAGCAAATATGTACTTTTGAATTTATTGTTATTTACAGATATGTGTTTGGTTCCCGTGAGTTTTTACTTCCTACTTATTGTTCAACTAGCCTTTGTATCTTAGACAAAGCACACAGATAATGCATTAAAGTTTTTATGTAAATTATTGTTGCAATATAAATTGCAGCAGTCATTGAAAATAGTGTGTAGAAGCAGCATACAGTGAGAACGCAAATGATATCATTAATCCATCAATTGCCAACATTTATTTAATGCACTAGCATTGTGCTGGGTACAGTGGAAACTCAAGAAGAGTAAATTGCTGTGCAAAAGAGTGTGTCTTTAAAACTGATGAAAATGTGTCCAGAAGAAGGACACTGGACCTTCTAATTTTCTCCTTGATAACTGGTGACCATTCACATGAGTTAGTGTCTGTCGTTTACAGGCCTACACTTGCTCTGCCTTGATAGTTGGCAGTCCTGGCTGGTGTTGATGTCAGATTTGTCCAGGAGCTTTCAGTCTCCTCCTTGCCTCTTTTTGCATTTGGCTTCTACTTTTCTGTCATTTTTGTATATGGATCTTAAATGCCCAACTCAACATCTGTCTCATGAAGTTGATTTCCCCACCTTGCCAAGTGTCTTTTGGTGTCCAGTCCCTAGCTGACCCCTGATTTTCATTTGTTGCTCTTGTCTTTACCTTGCCTTAGTGGTTTCATTCTTCTGTGTGACTATATGTCTAACTACTAAGAAGTTTAGAATTTAAATTGACCTACATGTGCCAATTTGAAAGTGTAAACAATTGTTAAATTGCATGGCACAAATAATAATTGTAGGAATTTAAAGAGGCTGTCAGTGTATGTATGATGTGTTCATTCGTTTATACACCATCTTCAGGCAGCATTTATACACCACAGGTGGGTTCAATGAATACACACACAAGCACACACAGACAAAAACATAGAAATAGTAGACACACAGAGCTATGGATATATATGGTATAAGATGGACACATATATAGCAATGGATAGATGTTCAATACGTTTCATGCCTTAAGCATAGTTAAATAAATTACTTCTAGGTCAGCTACATTTTTCCCCTTGCTTTTTATTTTGCTCCTGTATAGTTACATTTTCAAATGTGCTTCTGAAAAGCGAGGCTGTTAGAATTTATTTTGCATCGCTCCTTGCTACAATTTTCCTCTTTCTGGCAGCGACATTAATAGCTTATTCTGCCCCACCTCACTCCCCCAGGAGAATAGGAAGTGCCCGAATGCTCACAAAAGAGGTGTGCAAAAAATGGGCATATGGTAGAATTATATAAATCTGATGTCCTTATGATATTTGAGTAAGAGCTTGATGAGGAATCTTCAAGGATATCCTCACAGATATTGGGGAAATAAGTGAATCTCCTTTTGTTAAGGTTAGTGTCTTAGTCATTTCATGCTTCAGTAACAATACCGTAGACTGAGTGGCTTGAACAACAAACATTGGTTTCTCACAGTTCTGGAGAATTCTGAGATCAGGGTACCAGCATGGTCAGGGTCTTGGTGAAGGCCTTCTTCCTGGTTTATAGACTGCTGCCTACTCACTGTATCCTCACACGGCAGAGAGAGAGAGATCCCATGTCTCTTTTCTTAGGGACACTAATCCCATCCTAAGGGCTCCTCATGATCTAATCTAACTCTATTTACCACCAAAAGCCCCACCTCCAAATACCATCACTTGGAGGGGTAGGGTTTCAACATATAAACTTTGGGAGGACATAAGCATTCAGTCCCTAACACCCGGAGAAAAATAACCAATCAAATCTTTGAGAAACAGAACTCTCTTCAAGAGAAAAGCTGGAGGGAACAATGTGACTTGCCCTACTTTGAAGAATGGAGGAATGTTTCCATTAAGGCTTTTATATGTGAGATGTCTCTGACATAACTCTTCCAGGGAGGTTGCAGGAACTTGAAACCACAGGGATTTATATTTTGGCAATCCCTTGAATGGAAACCTCTAGGAAAGTTCAAAGGGAAGTTTATGCATGTAATTCATAAAAATAATCAAATATGTAGGATTGACAGATAAAATATATGATGCCCATTTAAACTTGAATTTCAGATAAACAATAAGTAATTATTTTAGTATAAGTATGTCCCATGCAATATTTTTATTTGCTAAATCTGGCACTCCTACAAGTAAATAATTAACAAATTTACAAACCATTATATTCTGGAGGCAAACCATTATGGAAGGGTAGGATTTCCACAGAAAAAGATAGAGAAACACTTGCAAATTAAATATCACTGACCTAGTAAAGTAAGAATTTTCATGGGAAGACTTTGAGACAATTGGCCAAAATAGTCAACTGAGAAATATCATGGAACAAGGACACTGGGGAAGTGGTAATTATAAAGAAATTTATAAATAATAATAATCAGTTTATAATTGACTAGAAAAATTAAATGTGGACATGGTTCCATAAATGTTGATGATCAGTGAATACATTTCTTCCCAGTGAAGCCTTCATACACATAAAGTTCGCCTAGGTAGAAGTAGATTAACATGATACAAGTGCTGAAGTTTTCATCTGAGCTCGGAATGTCACACCCAGCAAAGTCCTTACAGAATAGAAAACCTTTTGTCATGGGCACTGGGTTTGTGACGTACAGAAGCTATGTTGAGACTGTTGAATTTTACATACATTGACACTGAATCTTACAAAATTGTTACTATGTTTCTTCAGGCTAATGATTTTATTAGCATGCTCATCATCATTAATCTGGTTGAAAATATGGAAGAATTTAAAAATACATAGACCAATAAAGAGTTTTATGACTTACTCATTTATGAGTATGCTTGAAAACAATCATCATGGCCACTAGTTTTGGACACGAATATTTTGGTTTTCAGTGAATGTAAGAGAAAGATTTCTTATGTTCTTTCTTTTCAGATTCTAGAATAGTTAGTATATGAACTTGTTATTAATGTCTAGTAATGATATGTTTAAAACAAAGTTTCATATGCAATTGTCTTAAATTTCTGTAATAGAAAAGTAGAATTAACTTATAAAAATGAGAGAAAGCTTAAATTAGGATCAGGACAGTTGTAAAGTGAAGGAGAAACATATATTAAGCTTTGGTAAACTCTGTGGAAAAATTTTAGACTATATTCTTGAACTGGGACTATCTAAGAAAAATTCTAACTATATCTAATCATAATCCATTAACTGAATAGAATTTAAAATAGTGTTTTAATAGCATTATATTTTATCACAGGAGTTTGTGGGGCCATGTACATGAATTTGTGGGCCTATGTGTTCACATTCACCTTTATGATTGTTAAAAGTATTCTAGGTCCAAAGGTCATTTTTCTTAGGCTCTCGAAATTGACCTGGTATTATACAACATTACCCTAAGGAAAATAACACGGGCTTATTGCACCTAAACAGCATGAATATTGGCTTCTGTTTTTCCTTTTGGTGTCAGTAGCTGCCATAGTTCCATTAAGAAGCTGAGAAGAAAGATGTCATGTTAAGAGTGAGTGCTAATAAATGACAACTGGACCTGAATTGAATTATACGGTAGTATCCTGTTGGGGCTCTAGGTTTACCCCTCTTCTGCCCTTCCTGTTACATTTCAACTTTAATTCTCACTCCTATTTACAAGGCTTTCATAACCCGAATGCCAGCTCATTGTTTTACCTTCACTCTTCCCACCCTGACTTGTTTACTGGACTCACATTTTGTAATCCTTCTATTGCAGCTATTGGTCTTTACTCTTGCATTTAACCTTAGTAACAGTTATTGCATCAGTTTGCTATTCTTCCATAATAGCTCTTATAAGCCACTGCAAGATCTATGCATTTCCTCCTCAGCTTGCCACATCTGCTCTCTGTGAATTTAGCTCCAAACCAACCATTTGTCTTGGAGGGTGCTTTACGGGGATTAGATCTTGGATATATAGAATGTGCCATGCAGTGCTGAAGACACCTTCAAGAATAATTATCAGCCAAGTGATGGTTTCAGTGTTTTGTCTGTCTGTCCTTTTGGCACCGTCCTAGTCTATTCCTCTCAAGGTCAGGACTGCCGCTGGCCACACAGAAGCCTAGGATTTAGTGGATCCAGGAGCCTCCATGACCAGAAACTTTTCTTACTTCTTCCCGGATTTGCATTTTTTGGCAATGTCTGTTAAGGAGTTAATCAGATAAACTATTGGTCTTAATGTGAGGTAAATGCTTGCACTTTATTTGGTGTTTTACCCTAATTGAAATACATATTTTCCCAAAAGTATCCCAGGGATTGACCCAAATGGTAGGAAATACAGGATGGGTTGAAGCTCCTTCAGTGAGATTTTTAGGCAGGCTGGTCTTCCACTGCTTCTCACATCATACCTTGTAATCAAGTACCTCTGCTGCAAACATGTGAGCCAGCCTGGAGGAAGCTCAAGTGGACCAGCTAGGAAGAGATAAAATCCATTGAAGTGAGTCACAGAGTCCCTCAGTCCTATTACTTTCCTCTATTCTCTCAGGTGATGACTGTTCCTCCTACTTTTCAGAGTAAATAGAAGACTCCAAAGAGCAATTACTCTAATTTTCTACCACAGATCTACAAATTGACCTCTGTTCATACACATACATTTGTTTTCTTCTTTGGGTATGATGTTATCTAAGATCAATTCCGTCCACCGTTTTGTGTTTTCGACTTCTTCCTCTCCACTGCATCCTTGTCATTTGAACATTCCAAAATTGGTTTAACTTAAAGCAACCCTTTCTGAATCTCATACTTTCTTCTCTCTTTTTCACTCTTCAACTTCGGAGGCAAAGTTCATGAATAAGTTATGTTTAATGACCAGTTTCATTCTTCAATCTACTAAAATCTGACATTTTCCCCACAATCCATTTGTACTGTCCAATATGTAGCCACTTGTCACATGTGGCTATTTACACTAATTAAATTTATAAAAATTAACAATTCAGTTCTTTAGCTTTGCTACTCACATTTTACATACTCAATAGCCACATGTGATTATCACATTGGACAGTGCAAATACAAAACATTTCTGCCATCTCAAAATATTTTTTTGATCAGTGTTGCTCTGCAGAAACTATTCTAGGTAAAGTCACCATGACCTTCATATTGCTAACCCACTGGACATTTTTCAATTATCCCATTTGATCTGTTAGCAGGATTCAGCACTATTGACCATTCATTGCTTTTCAAAACACATCCTCTCCGTAGCTCCCCTGCCACCACACTTATGGAAACTTTTTTCTACCTCTCAGAAATTTCTCAATCTCCTTTGGCATTTTTCCTTCTCTACACTCAGTACTCCCTTGGATTCTACTCCTTTGGATTCAGTTTCCATTTACACGCTCAGAAGTTCCAAATGCATTTTTTTTTTTGCCTAGACTCATGGTTCAAACAAACATCTCTAAAACTGAACATGGATTTTTTTTACCCCCTGCCCCACGCACACAAACAATCTTCTTATCCTCCAGTCTTCCCTCAGTCAGTAGCACCATCATCCTTTCAGTTATATGACAAAAACCTGGGTTTACCTGTCATCATGCCCACACCTAAGCAATCTCCAAGTTAAGTCAATCTTAAAATTAGTACAATTACCCATAATTAACTTTCAGCTTCTACTTTTGATCTCTTCCGATCTTTCTCCACACTTAATCCAAAACTATTTTTCAAAAATTAATTTGATTATATTCCTTTCACTTGAAGTCTTTCAATGGATTCCCATTGATCTTAAAATAAAACCCCAACCTCAACATTGCCTTCAAGGACAGTCCACACTTGCGCTCACTTTCTTCCAGTTCATCTCAGTTACCATACTCTCTTTCAGCTCAGGAAGTTCAAACATGCTTCTACTTTACCTGAAATATTAGCAGCTTGCTCCCACCCATCCAGCTCCCACTCATCTTTCAGGTCTCAACTGATGTGAGAGTTTCTCAAAGAGACCTTTCCTGATCACATCCCTGGTTAGTTTAGATCTCTGTGCTCAAAGTTCTCTCACATTCTCTATTCATCTTTCTTATAGCTTATAACTTATAATTTGTTCAACATTTGGCCATGATGGTAAAGACCAATTCTGTTCTGGTGAATGAAAACATAAGTGGAATGGACCTTAACCTTATTTTCCAGCTTAGTCAACTGACTTCCTTGTGGTCATACTTTATGGCATGACAGACGCATGTCTTTCCCCCTCTGCTCCTGAGGAGGGAACTGAAGTCTTGAAGTCCTGTGACTGCTGAATGGATGTGAGGAGAGAAACATAGAGATGCTAATAGGATTTCTTGGTCCACTGCCAGAATTTCCAGTGCTCTGTCCTTTGGATTCACTACCCAACAAATCCTTATGTTAAACTAAACATTTTTGATGATGTTATCATTCCCTCCTCACTTCTGTTGGTTGGCATCTTATTTTCAGTTTGGGTCCATTTCAAGGATTACTATACTTAACTCCATTAATAATATTTGTTTGAGAGGAGAGGAAACATGAACAAAATATAATCTTGAGTAGCACAGCAAATACCGTTTTTGAAACAGCCTTGGATCACTGTTAAAATACCGATCATAAAAAAATACTGAAGATAGAACACTTATAATCTTTGCAAAGATGAAGCAATTGTCTACTATGCCTTTGTTGAGTTCTATGTGGACTAGGATACACGGACACTGTACGTTACATAGAAACTGGGTTATGTGGACACTCTGACTATGGATTCCAAACTCAAAGCATCTTGGTTAGGGTTTGTGTGACCCACTAGTATTACTAGGAAAATATCATCATCAAAGACAGAGGGCCAAAGCAATATTTTCCCTTTTACTCTTTAAATCTCTCTAATCAGAGACTACAGCACTTGACCGCAGCACTATAATGTATATTTTGATAATTACTAGGGGAAAATGATTTGCATTTATTTTCCAAAATGTCTTTCTTCTTTTCTGAGGCCCTGTTGTTGTTTCCCCTGTGCTCTCATTCTCCACACTGTGTGTTGAGGCTGAAAACCATCACATGACGAAACCTCTTATTAAAGACAAGGTCTTATTTCAGCTGAGAAAATAATTAGAAAGCTGACAGGAATTCCTTTGGGTACAATAGTGTTTGTAATGAGAAAATTGTACATCATTGAAGTCAAAGGGCTTGGCCTTGGGAGCTGAGAAATGCTCAGTGTTTGTCTCAAGGGCTGAACCCAGATGCCTATCACAGAAGCTCATTGTTCCTTTTCCTGCTCAAATATGCCAATCAATGTCTTTCTGATGTCTCGCTGCAATGCTTATTAGGTAAATCCTGAAGTAGTTACCCATTTCATTAAGTCTGGAAAAAATCCAGATACAGGTGCATGAATTAAATCACCTACTTGTGCATCATTTCAAGCATGAAGTTCAAACTCATTGGAAGCCACAAATTATACGCTTGAGGGACCCCTGTAGTTTCAAAAAGGACTGTACTTGACTGCTGGAAGAAAGAAAGGACACACAAGTGCTAAGTTCAAGTCTGTCTGCTGGTGTCTTCTGATAGTTTAGTTAATATCCCAAGGATAATTCCAAAGGTCAGAGGAAATAGTACCGTGACTCAGTCCCACATTCTTGTTTGAATAACTAGAAAGAAAAATCAGAAGAAGAGTGACAGAGGTTTTTCTACTAATATGAAAAATCTTAGTAGTCCTAGAACACTCCCATTACTGGAATGTAGCACAATGTATTAGTAAATAGAAAGACCTTTTAAAAGGTAGCAACTGTATTTCATCGATAATAATAAATATCTAAATTACTGACTGTAGCATTATTTCTTCACCAGCATCCAATACATTCTGACTGATGGAAATGTGAATTCTTAAAGAATAAAATTATTTTCTAGCATATTTTCTCTAGTTCCTGCCATGAATAAGAGAGCAAAACAAAAATAAGCTTGTCAATGTTGTATTTAATATAATTGAACAGCCATAAGATTTTTAAATGTTGCAGTAAGCAGTTCAGTTTTCTCTCTCCTAGGTCATTTGTTAGGGCAAGAAAAGCAATTATTGAGAAGACACACTTGACCTGTATTAGCATAACAACCCATTGGTTTCCGGATAGAGCTAGTTAGCAACGATTATAGATAAGAAAGGAAGAACTTTTTATTTGCTTCTGGCTCTTCCTGTACCTTCCTGTTCTAACAGAAAAGAAATTTTAACTGCTAAGAGATAATTAAGTTTGCAACTAGAAAAGATATATGATGTCACTACCAAATCTTTATAATATGTTTCTTGTTTTCAGTATCCTAATCCTGCTCTGCTAATAGGGGATGTGCGAGTCCCATCATGAAATCAACCACCCAGGGGCATCTCTCCTTGCAGCCATATGCAATAACATCAGTGTTTTGGCCAAAAAGGTGAGTGACTGAGCTGAAGAGGAAGGTATTCTTTCCCCACACTTTATGTTTTTAGCACTTTCTTTCATCTATTGGGGATGCTGGGAGAATCTCACTGATTGGTTAGATTAACTTTTGGGCATGTTTGTGTTTGCTCATTTCTCCTCTCCTCCTCCTCCTCCTCCTCCTGCTCCTGTTACATGAATAGTTTCAATACAAGTAAAGCTAACTCTGAAGACAGAGGCTGTAGTGTAATGATTGGGTGTGGAGACTTACACTACTTTGCATGCAAATATTAAGCACTGTTTCACGAGTGTAAGGATCTGGAAAAGTTTTTCATTCAGATAAATTGCTTCCCAACTTTTTCAAATCATTCATTAATTTAACAAATAATTATTGAGCACCTAATCTCTGGTAGCAGTTATTCTAAGACCTTGGGATGCATCTTTTCTTTGTGAAATTGACATTCTAGCACATTTAGAAAAGTGCCTTGTATATGGCGTTGATTGGCTTCTTGCTGCTTCAGGTAACTTGTCAGGGGATTTTGCAGACTGGGCTCTGCCTGGCTACTCTGGGAGTGGTGGAGTCAATATGGAGGCACTCCGGCATCCCCAGTTAAAGCATATTAACATACTGTGGGATGCTCCGGTCTAGACCACACTATGGTGTGTGTATGTGTGTGCCCACATACATACATGTCCCTACGTATGTTTGAATTAAGACAGAGCTACTTTTAACACTTGTGGATTGGGAACTGAGTACACATGGAGGGCCACATGCCTATGTGCCTATGTCTAGATATTCTAAGTTATATATGAAGTCAAGAAGCTGTTAAATAGAATGTGTCCTATCTTCATATCATGACAAATAAAACTTCCTAGATACTTGGATGACCAGGTTCCAATTTAGATTTCTCAGAACCCTTGGAGTTCAGGACAAAACCTGGCAAGCAGCATAAGGAAGCCACTTCTTATCCCCAGCCCACTCCTTTTTTATTCCCACCTCTGGTGCACCACTAGAGTCTCAGAGGAATCTTGTATTTAGGTGCAGTATCCACAATTCTTAGCTCATTCCACAATGCTCTCATTCAGTCCCCTCTTTCCTCTTCCTTTTTGTCTCAAAAAACTACCCCTTGGCTACACCTTGGATCTACCGGGTATTTAAAGTGGCTGCGTGATTTTTGACTTCAGCAGGACAGATTCAGAGAAGCTGTGCAAATCCTAGAATAGGCTTAGGGACTATTTGCCCAAGAAATTTCCAAGGTCCTTTATACTCAAAGCTAATCTGGAAGGAGAAGTGTGGGCTCTGAAGGGCATGTCCCCTTGGCCACTCAAGCTCGTTACTACATGGGAAGAGGTTCAGGGGAGCAGGGTCAGAGTGGAGTCACAAAAGCACTGGTCCTTGTCAGTATCTAGTCTTGCCAAAGTCTAAGGACAGTGCTGACCAGTGGACCTACTGGGTTACAAGAAAGCACCCCACACTGTACCTCGTATCTGTGGGGAAATGTCACAGGAGTCTGTCTTGGAGTCCTAAAGTCTACCCTAGACTCCTTTCTTGAACCCTTCTGATGCCTACCTTCAACTCTCCTTCTTTCTCCAGCAAAACTCTCGTCACTCTCTATAAGGCAACTCTGACTTGGAAAATGTACTGCTGAGATCTTAAGCTCAAACAATTCCAGTGTTTAACAGGGTGTGTGCCCCTCTAAAGAGGATGGAATGGAGATGTGTATTTTAGAAGCTGTAAGAAAATACTTTCTCAAAGGCAGACAGACCTGAGAACTGAGACTGCTTACACCAGCAGAGCAGAACTATTGGGACTGAGAACTGAGATAACCTGTGTCAACATGAGTTGACTACTTGGGCCAGGAAGTGTTTCTCCAGGAAGATAAAGATGTAAACCAGTAAATCACTTAAGCGTTCATTGTAGGAAAATGTTGCAAACCAATACCTGGGGCTAACATCTTGCTTACCTGGAAAATCACTTGCTTAGCAATCAATGAATTGCTTCAGGAGCCTCATCTCACTGAGGCCCACTCATCTTAAACCACTATATTGTAATCTTCGCCCAATCTCAACTAAGTTGTTGTGCCGAAAGACCTGCCTTTCACCACTTGAGCCCAGACTCCCAAACACTAAAATCGCCCTCCGTGACTTTTCCCTTCTGAGATCCTACTATGACTCTGATGAGGTGGTGTTCTTAGTTGCTTCAGGTTTAATAAACTCAATATTGCTTCATCAATAGCTTTTATGTTGTCTTTCAGGGAGCTGACATTGACTGAATTGAGATTGAGAAGCTCAGCCAGGGACTGGAGTGTGCTCACAATGGGACCCACATAAAGAATTTTTCCCTTGGAACACTCCAGTACTCACTTAAAGCAAGTATTTTAAATTCTTTTTTCTCCTATGTTTTGCTCCCTTAAATTTGATTAGTTCTTTAGTAGAGTCTGATATATCCTGGCAGTGTATCATAGTGCTTGTGAAAGAAAATTAAGAAAACCATGGCTGGTTCTTTATTACCCCACTGTTGGTAAACATGCAAAAGCACCTGGATGTGGAGGGATTGCATCCAGGACATCCGGTGGTGATCAGCATGAGGAGAGGGCAGCCTAAGTGGCAGCTGGGAGCAGCAGTGAGAAATAGCCATTGGCAGTTGACTTGGGTGTGAACCTGTGAGCGCTACTTCCCTCCACCCCCCACCAAATAGGATAGGAGAAGGTGAGAGGCTGTTCTTGAACTCACACAATGCTTTCTAAGATAACAGCATCTTCAGTTCATTACAATTTAAATTTCGTACTCATATCTTGGAATTGGGACTCTAAAGAGTTGAGATGAAAAATAGCTTTCCAATTACCGTAGTTGAGCATAAGTTTATTTAAAACTAAGAAAAGATAAAAAGAATATTAAGCAATTATACCTCAAATCTAAGAGACTTATTTACAACCAATGAGAGTGTTTGGCAAATAGCTTTTCAGAGGAGAAAGCTGTGTGGATCACAGAGCATTCTTTTGCAAATTAAACAAAATCTGGTTATGTTTTGGAAACAAACTCTATCTTTTGTTCTATGCCTTTCCCAATTCTGTAAGCTTTCCCAACATTCCCTATTGTGGATCAGAGGAAGATGGGAGTTTTGTATCCCTCATATGGAGCCATGTCATTAGATTAGATTTTAATTTCTGTTTAACCAAATGTGTAGCACATTGTCCCTCCCTCCAAAGCTGGTCATATGTTGTTTCTGCTCTGTCACTCTATGACAGATGGCCAGGAAATGGAAATTGCCCTTCTATATGGCCTTCTCCTGTTCTCTTCCTTCTACGTTTATCTTCATTGATGCTAGAGTGTTACTTAAGAAATAATAAAGGAAGCATTATATGCCCAAGCAAATACCAACAAGAAAAGAAAGAGATTGTATAACAGTTACTGCAGAGGAGGACATCCTGGAAAGATCTCCTGGTCACAGAGACAAAATGAACAAGGTCACACAGCTAGTTAAGTGATTTCAGGATTTTAAACTCAGATCTGTCTCGTATCTCATTCCCCAGTCTCTCTCCCTCCCTATGTCTCTCCTTCCCTCTCTCTCTCTCTTCCTTTCTTCCTTCTTTCTTTTAGCTATTTGGAAGACCTGTAGAATAACCCTGCTGAGGAAAGGATGCAATTCTGACTCCTGGTGAGAATTTTGGCATAGAAGGTTTATACATGCACTGTAAGGGACTGAAGAGAATTCTAGATGGTCTCAGGTGCCTAGATTTGTCCTAGATGCTATTGACTGGAGATAAATCTGAGACAGCTGTATTCTCCAGTACAGAGATTAACCATAACCTGAAAGTACACACTCCGAATAATTTTCTTATCTATTTTTTTCAAGGGCATATCCAGCATAGCTTTCAGTGGTACATCAGTTTAAAACTACTGTTGGAAAATCCTTAAAGTTCTCAAATTATTGTAATAAAACCTAAACTACGAAGTCAGACTTCAGTTGCAGGCAATTATGCTGGCTTCCCATGACTTAGGATGGTTTCTAGCTCCCATGCCTGCTTCCTACAACTGAGAATTCTCAATTATAGACACTATAATAGTCTTCAAAAGTGGTGAAAAACAAAAATGGGATATGCTTTTCCCCTCTGAACAGGGAAATATGCCCTCATTTTCAAGTGTGTATGCTTTTACTGAACAGTGCCAATAGTCAATGTGACAGAAGTAAAAATCTGTCACAAGTTGAAGTAATGTGTTTGGAAACACTTAAGCACACATTGATGAAATTTAGTTAAAGGGTCCATGAGAAAACTATTCGAATTTTATTGAACAGAATGTCTGAAGCATTGGGACTAATGTAGCATTTATTTGACTTACCCTTGGTGTTTGAACAAAAATGTTTTGCTTACCTAGCACTTGCATAAGGAAGCTAAATGTAGAGCTATGTGGAGCCAAAACTTTGGAACAGCTTCATGCCCACAAGTGCAAATTATTGATGAGTAGGAGCAAGAGAGGATCAACGATGTTATATAAACTAAATCCTAGGAGGGCTAGTTCAGAAGTATGATTAATTTGGTATCCAGAAATAGAATGAAATATAACCACTGTATCATGCCAAAATCTCAGGTTACGTCCACTTTCCTTTAGTAATAAAATACAGTCTCTCAATAACAATTACCTTTCAAATAACATTCATGGACTGATAGGACTTACAAATAAAATTAGAAAAATATCACCTTCAGACTTTCAACAGGAGAATGATAAAATGTGACATCATTTATCAGGTAGTCATATGTCTATCTGTGGATATTTTTAATTCTTGTAGAGTGCCTGAAATGGACATAGTAAAATAATTTATTGATGATTATCCAATAATATCTTTTTCTCTGGAATTCTTAAAAGAGAATAATATTAGCACATTTTCTATTCCTTCTTCTTGAGAGGATGAGGTCTTACTATACTTAAAAGCCTCCAGCCCTTTGCTGGGGAGAATTTATTTTGTTTAAAAGACCCAGGTGGGGGGTAAATATTCTTATTGCCCTTCCAGAAGTGTTATTTTTCATTTATAAGATAAATAGTCCCATTGATGTTGAGGTTTCAATCTGATTAAAATATGGAAATTACCCATATTCTTTAAATTTCCCCTCTCTGAAGATCTTTAGTGATAATTTTACATATTGACTCAATTTTTTTAATCAGATCTATTAAAATATAATTTATAAGTATAATTATAATGTATATAATATAACATGTATAATAATATGTAACACTCATGCATACATTGATCCTTTTTACTGTATAGGACTATGCGTTTTAACAAATGCATACAGTCATATAACCACCACCATAATCAAGATATAAGATATTTCCATCGCCACAAAATGTCCTCCTGGGCCACTTTGTAGTAAACCCCTCCCTGAATCTGTAGCTCTGGCTAACACTGATTTGTTTTCTTTTCTATACTTTTACCTTTTCCAAAATGTCATTTAAATGGAATCATAGAATATGTAGCCTTTTGAATCTGGATTTTTTTTCACTTGTAATGCATCTGAGATTCATCCACACTATTGCTTGTTATCAGCAGTTTGTTCATTTACACATGTATGTACGTATGTGTGTGTGTGTGTGTGTATATACATTATATATGTATAAAACCAGCATGTATATATATGTATTATATACATTATATATATATGTATATAAAACCAGTTAGACAAATAAAGGGTGTAAGAGTGTATTGTTTTTTTATATGAACACCCTGAATAAAGAAAATTACCAATGTGAGTTATCAGCTAGCACATTTCCATATCTTCTTATAAACATATTTTTATCATGAAAAATATAAAATAGTAGAGAAGAATATGAATACAAAATTGAAAGGACTCTTTCCTTCCCATATACTCGGTGCTGCCTCAGAGTTAGCTATAATCACGTTAAAATACTTTTGTATATGTATTCAGTTCTTCTGGTCATGTAATATCATCTGTCTAACCAGCTTTCTTTCATGTATTTATCCAACATTTATTTTACTACATAACTGTCTAGCTATCAAGAATAAAAATTTCGCTTCATTTTTGTGTTTAACAGAAAGCTGCTATTAAACTTTGCGTCAGCCTTGGCTATTGGAAAGCCCAATACTTGAATGACTACTCCAGCATCATTTTTGATCTCTTTGAACTTGTGAATTGTTGGTCATCAGTGAACACATAGGTTAACATCATGCCTAATCAAACACAAATGATGCATGCCATTCAGACTTTTTGCTAACTTTTAAATATTCACTTTCAATTTTATGTAAACTTTCTAGATGTAATTAAGAGTGTAAATATTCTTATGTGCTTTAGGGTTTGTAATTCTGTCAGTCAATTATAGTCCAATGTTTATTACTGCAAGTGTAAAATGTTGCAAGAATTAATGGTGACTGCAGAAGCTGATGATTTTAGGTGCAAACATGATTATGAACTTTCAAGTACTTAAATAAACTAGAAAATAGATTGACAGAAGATGTATATAGTGAGAGACTAGATAAGCCAAAAAATTATAAAACAGCATTTCCTTTATTTTTTTTGCTGGGAACATTTTGCCCTGAGCTAACATCTGTTGCCAATCTTCCTCTCTTTTTTTTCCTCCCCAAAGCCCTAGTACCTAGTTGTATATTCTAGTAGTAAATCCTTCTAGTTCTTCTATGTGAGCCACCATCACAGCATGGCTACTGACAGATGAGTGGTGTGGTTCCGTGCCCGGGAACCATGCCCGAGCACCGAACCTGGGCTGCTGAAGCGGCATGTGCCAAACTTGAACCACTAGGCCATCAAGGCTGGCTCCAGCAATTCCTTTTTAAGTCAAAGTTTACAATGGTTAAATGATACCACAAACAATGATGATGAGGCTAGAGCCTATCAAAATTCAAATTTGTTTAAAATTGTTGAATAGTCTATTATTCATAACGTTAAACAAAATAAACTTGTAAAAGCTAAACTTTTACTTAGGTCATGAGTCCTTCAATAAAAAAGTTTTGTTTGGGAATTTTTACAAATTGGGAAGACAAATTTAAAGTGTTGTGTCAACTTTGCCATTTCAAATTCAGTGAGAGAGAAAATTTCCAAAATCGTATGATAAATTACCTTTGATCGGACTTAATAAAGAAGATAAGGATAAAGTCAAGAAGAAAGTTTATGGAAGAATAAATTACTCACAAAAACCCTCGTTCCTTTGCTGATTTTCTTTGAAAGTGAGCAAATGTGTGGAACAAAGGGTCAATTTAGCAGCAGACAGTGCTGAAAATAATTATGCTGTATTCTGTCAAAGTTAAAGAAAATTGACAAGTAAGAAAAATGACAACTAAAGTTTGAAATAATAAAGTTATACTAATAATTTGTTTCTGATAGCATTTCATATTCTTGTCATCTCAGAAGGATGATGTTATTTTGCTTCAGCTTTGGCTTTGGGTGAATATTAATTTTAAAATTGGCCATTTGGCATTTGAGCAAATATGCATTTGGTGCATCTCTATTAGCATACTGTTAGACAACTTGTACTTAATCTTTCTTGGATATATGTTGATGTTTGTATTTACATTTATGTCACTTCCTGTTTTACTATTATATGCTCTTAAATAAACATCTTATACATATTTGTGTGTGTATTGGTGCAAATATATTTGTAGAATAAACCTTTAGAAGTAAAATTGCTGGGTTAAATAGAAAATACATTTTGAAATTTAATTGATTTTGCAAAATGGTTTGCTTAGAAGGCTGCATCAGGGGCTGGCCTGGTGGCGTAGTGGTTAATTTCACGTGTTCCACTGTGGCAGCCTTGGGTTCACTGGTTTGGATCTGGGTGCTTGTCAGCCATGCTGTGGCAGGCTTCCTGTATAAAGTAGAGGAAGATGAGCACAGATGTGAGCTCAGGGAAGGTCTTCCTCAGCAAAAAGAGGAGGCATGGCAGCAGATGTTAGCTAAGGGCTGATCTTCCTCACACAAAAAAAGGCTGCATCAATTTACACGCCCTTTACTAGGATATGGACTGTCCCGGTTCATGAACGTTTTTAGCATCTGCTCCCCAAACTTTTAAATCTTTGCCTCTCTAAAGAATAAAAATGATATTTTGTATACTTGATTTGCATTTTATGTCAAAATGTCATATTGGGCATCTTTTCAATATGTTTACTATCCAGTTATATTTTCTTTCCTTTTCATGTTTTACATCTAATTTGCTATTAGGTTGTTAATTTTTTTTCCCATTGAATCATAAAATTTTGATATTTTACCATTAGCTTCTTATTTGTCCTATATATTAGAAAGAGTTTTCCAGTCAGCATTTGGTATTTTGCTAATTATACATAATTAGTTATATGTCTATATTTTTTATACAAAATTTTAATTTGAGAAAGATTCGCCCAGGGCTAACATCCATTGCCAATCTTCCCCTTTTTGTATGTGAGCTGCTGCCACAGCATAACCACTGACAGACGAGTGGTGTAGGTCTGTGCCTGGGAACTGAACCTGGCCTGCCAAAGAAGAGCATGCCACTGGGGCTGGCCCCCAAATTTTAACTTTTAAAGTAAAATTGGTCATTTCTTTCTTATATGAATTCTTTTTAAAAATATGTTTAAAGTAGTCTTCCATACTCAATGGTTATACAAAATAATTACTTCATTTTTCTCAAGTAGGTTTGTGGTTAAAATTTTTGCTTTAAAATCTTAGATTGGGAAGAAATGTTATTACTGAGTTAAGTAGCCAATTTTATTATTTTTCTTGTAAATAGCTACTTTCTAAAACTGCACTATCTGGTAAGGTAGCCATGTTACCACTTATGACTACTTAACTTTAATTTTATATTGTTTAAAGTAAATAAACATTAAGCCTTCAGTTCCACAGTTATTTACATTTAAAATTGCTGAACAGACACACATGGCAAGTTGCTACCATTTGGTCAGTGTAACATATAGAATATTTCCAACATTCCAGAAAGTTCTACTAGGCAGTGTTACTCTAAACAATGTAATGGATAATCTATATTTTCTCTGTTGGTTTTCACTTTCACCTTTAGTAATAATAAATTCCCGTGTATATATTTCAGCCTACTTCTGGCCTCTCCATTTTATTCTACTCCCTTTTCTGTCTATTCTTATTCTGGTGCCATTCTCTTTAATTACTGCAATTTCAAAATATATCTTAATCTTTAATTGGATTATGCCATATTGACTTGTTAACTTTGTTTTAAAATATTTTCAAGAGAATTATTTTCACAAGAAGAACAATAATTTATGTGTAACCAAGATATATTGTCTATGGTTTTGCAATTTCATTTTTTTCAAAACAATCAATTTTTTTGTGACAGTTATTTGTAACACTAAATGTCAATCTGAAATAGTGCTTCTTACCATAATATGTGACTCTTAAACCCAAGGTCTTGTTGCTAAAAGACCATAAAGTTACTAGAAAAGATCATAATTTTAAATTAAAATATCAATGATTATTTCCTGGAAATCACTCATCAGAAATATAACTCAAATTATTCGTATTTTTATTTTAATATTTAAAAATTGGGTACAAAATCACTTCTAATTTTGTTGTTATTTGCAAATCCAAAATTCATTTTATAAACCACTAAACCCGCAAATCACCAAAGCAGTTTAATTTAGATCTGAAACATGCATGTTGTTGTATAATATTTGAAAACTTGACCGTCTCCATTTGAATAGTTTTGTTCTGTGAGATAAAAACTATGTTTACTCTTTACTGTACTTCTTTCTTATTTTGTTGCCTTAAAAATCATGGTCATCTTTATTTTTACCTGTCAAATCAGAGATCAAAACTAGTCTCAAGCCAAAGTGAATTAATTGAAGTTATGCAAATACTTACATTTGTTAGTTGCCTTTTAATGGATGATAGATGAATTCTATTTCTGATTTGCATGATGTTGTAAATCTGAAATTAAATCTTTATTTAAAATAAACTATATAATAATTCTTTAATAAAATATAACACCAATAGAAATATTGGGTACAGTTTACCTGGTAATGAAAATTAATACAAAATTTTATATTACCTTTTAATTGATATATGAGATTCATTGCGTAGTATAGTGAACTAACTTTTCCAATTTTAGACAAGTTTGTAGTAATACTGGTCATTAAATGTAAAGGTTCTGAATTACGTTTTTCTGTATAATTTGTTAAATTTTAAAATTACTTATTTCAATCAAGTAGTACTGTAATTTTTTAGGCACAGTACATTTCTTCTGTTTAGTTTATTCCTTATATCAAATTGGATAAAGCTCCCACTGTCTTTTACTTTGTTTAAAGCAGTAAGCTCCATTGCATCTATTTTTTTCCAGTCTTTTTTTTCTGGTCAGATATGATATATTGTATATATATGTATAAATTATATACAATATAATATATGAAGTATATTATTTCATAGTTCTCAAAAATTTGTGAATGTATTATTTGATTCTAACAGTAAAGTAAGAAAGGCAGGAATCATAATCCTATTTCCTTAGATGAAAAAAAATTCATGGAAAGGGAAAGAGACAGTAACCTAAATTGAAACATAGATCTCTGAGGTTAAGTCAGTTTTCCTTGTCTACCAGTTATCTCTATAGATTCGCTCCAGCTAATCTACATTATTGCCAATTCTCAAGTACACCTTGACTGTTAGGTATGTTATTTTTCTTTTGTGGCTTTTATACTTGGAATTCTTTCATAATTTCGACAATCAAGTGAATCCTACCCACCCTTGAAAGTCTAGTTAAAAATGTTAATGCACCAGGACCATTTTTGCCTGCCACTCAGAGAGCCAAACACCGAGATGACGAGACAGATGCAGCAGAGAGAGCGTTTAATAATCATAAGGCAGCCAAGTGAGGAAATGGGAGAATGAACCTCAAATCTACTTCCCTGAAAGTAGGGACTTAGGGATATTTATGGGGTGGGGGCAAGGTGGCCTGAAATGATTAGAGGTGAGCAGAGATGTAATTGATGATCTGTGCAAGCGTAGTCAGGCTTCATGCCCCTTCCTAGGATGCATGTTCACAGAATGGCAGCGTCAGCATGCCCTGACGGTGGAGTTTCAACCTCTTGATGTCAAAATGTCACTCACTGGACATACTTCTGTGTGGGGCCAGTTGATGGGCTGGTGGCCTCAACTGGCCTGAAGTGGGCAAGTGGCTCCAATTCCTGAAAAAAGCTCAAACACCCATTACCATGGTGGCCCAGGCCCCAAGAAGATGCCATTTATAGGAGCCTAGTGGGAGCCAGATAGCATATTGCCTGAACAGCACAATTAACAATGGGTAAGTTTATCATGCAGGTTTAAGTCCTCACCTTCTGTTCTGTTAAGTTTCTAGGTAAGGTCATTCCCCCTTTCTTCCTGGTGCAGGGAAGAAGATACCTTTACAAATGGAGATTTCCTTTAAGGTCAGTACCCTCTTACAAAGGGTAACCAGAACTAAGAATGGGCTTAGGACCCTCCCAGATACCCGGAGATGTTTATGGTGATGGCCTGTTCCGGGGGCAGGCCTCCCATTGCATACTCTTTTAGTCAGTTAGTAGGAGTGGGGGTCAAAGTGTCTTTCAGGCAGAGACATATTTTGAGGTGGCCAATTCTGACCCCCTCCTAGTTACTAGCTACTTAATCATCAAGGGCTAACTTTTTGCCAGTTTCACAAATGTCACCTTCACTCATTTCCTCCCTCATTTTCACTTCCACTCCTACGCTACAGCATTGTGTTCAGACTTCCTCTTACAGCTTTTATCATGAATTGCTTTTTAGTAATTTGTGAATATATCTTATTTTTTCCATGAAATTATAAATACACTACAGAGGAGGACACACGATATTCAATCTTGCATCCCCAGAGTCCCTATTATAGTATTTAGCATTGAATCAATAGCTGTCAAATAAAATAAATGAATAAAAAAAGGGATTTCCAGACAGCCTAGGAAACCGTTGGAGTATGTTTGCAGAGACAGCTTTAGTTTGAATGGAACCCCTTAAAATGAGGACATCAAGTTTTTCACATGTTTATGTCCATTTACAGTAATTACTCAAAGGAAAGTGACAAATTTGAGTTGTGAACATGAGGGAGATCTAGTCATTGCCTACTCTTGATCCCTCTTATACTCATATCCTTATACTTCCATCTTTGGAAAAAAGCCACTTCCTCCTTTCCTCAAAAGTAGGAAACTAAGCCCCTTGTTTTCCCAATACAACAGCAATATTTTTCTATTTGATGTTTTGTACCTGAAAAACATCTCACTAGGAAAACAAGGAAATGGTCTTCATTTTCATCAATATTTTTTATTTCGTATGATTTGCCAAAGTGAATGACACATATTTTCTCTCTTTTGACTTTTAATGTTGAATCATCAAAGACAATTGAGCTCTCACAGAGATAAATGGAAATGAACAGACTATGTAAAAAGAAGCAAATTGACTGAAAGGAATTAAATGGAGCAAATATTTCTTATGTAAATGGTATCTACTCAGCACATCAGGCACTGAATAATTTTCAGTCACACAGACTCACTTTGGAATGTAAAAATTTGCTAAAATAATTCAGTTGGCCTAGTCGAGGGTTTCTTGAATACTTTGAGTAGAAGTATGTTTTAACTAGTGATGGTAATAGAAAGAACCAAAAGATTTTAAAAGAGAAAAATGGATTAATCTTATAAAAAACACAGATTATGCCAAAAAGGTAAGTTAATTTAAAAACATAGAGGAGTGGTTAAAATGCAGTAGAATAAAATTTGTAAGGCATCATGTGGTTAATTGTAGAATGAATGTTGTACACCAGCAGTTCTCTCTGTGATCCACAGATTCCCTGGGATCCTGGGGTAGTTTTGGGAGGGGTTTGAGAGGTCAAAACTATTTTCTTAATAAAATATATTTGCCTTTTTGACTGTGTTGATACTTACACTGATGGAACAAAAGCAGTGGTGGGGAAGAGTGCTGGTTCCTTGGCAGGAATCCAGGAAATGGTACCAGTCTGGTCTAGTAGTAATTATATTCTTCACTGTGATGGTCTTGCAGGAAAAAAAAATGAATGCAGTTTTTACTTAAGAATGTTCTTGATGAATCAGTGATAACAAATGGTTAGTTTTATCAAATCATGACTCTTTTTTAATAGTCCCTGTAACAATATAGGAAGTACATATGAAGCACTTCTGTTGTATACCCAAGTCCAGTGGTTGTCTCCAGGAAATCACTTGTGCAATTCTTTGAGAATTTCCATTTAAAAGTAGCCACTTTTTAAATGGAAAAATCAATTAATTTTAAAGAATGTCTGACATACTTTGATTATTGGATTTGGGCATTTGGGAGATCTTTTCTCAAGGAAAACAACAATGGTATTCATTGTCAATGACAGAATTTGAGCTTTCAGTTAAAAATTAACAGTTAGGAAGGCTTGCATGTATCACAATGAGTCTGATGGGCTACCGATACTTAAAGATATTTCTGACGAGATTGGTGGTGCTATTAACACATGGGCATATAACACTTTATAAAAATCTATTTTTAACTCAATGACCAATAATTTTCAAGTGACCAATGCATGATGTTACAAAATCACATGTGGGTACAATGTCCATACAAAGCAAGATAGACCAATGGATTTTAAGTTATCAGAGAATGAAAAATTCATTCAAATGCTTTCAGATTCCACATTGAAAACAAGAAACTAGCACTTGTCGAGATTTGATGTAATATCAGAGAAGAATATCCACAATTATCTGAAAAGACCAGATTTTCTTCATATACTTCAACCTAAACCACATATAGATAAACTGACTTCAGGAACAGATACAAGAAAACAGCTGTGCTCCACTGAGCCAGACTTTAGAGTTTTTCAAAAATATATAACAATGCCACTCTTCTCAGTAAATTATTTTTTAAAAATATAGTCATCTTTCATAAAAAATATGGTATTTAGGTTAACATATAACATGTTTATTACTATTATTTAGAAATAAATGTATAATAATACTTCTAATATTTCTCAATCTTATTACTAATACATTAAGTATTGACAGATATAATCTCTATGAACAAATGTTCTTTGGGGTACTCAATGATTTTTAAGCATTTAAGGGAATCCTGAGAAAACAATGAGAACTACTAGTATGGATAATAAGTGCTATGAATAACTTCTATGACAAAGATATTGCTTGACATGAGAAAAGACAGGAAAAACTATGTGGAGGAGGAAGGGTTAGAGCTCAATGTCAGAGGATGCTATTGTCAACTGAAATAAAGAGTCTGGGTAAAGGTTACATGAAGGAGTTTATTTGATAATCAAAGTGAGGACCTGGAGTCCAAGGAAACAGTCCAAGAGAGTGTTCTGAGGACTTGCTCCAAAGTCTACACATTGGAGTGTAGTCTATATACTTTTTAACAAAGCAGCGTACATACAGGAAAGGGCTTAGACATCTAATAGTCATATCCTTCAAAAACAAGAACTTTTTGTTTATACGTCAAACAAGGCTTGTACTGTTGGTGTTATCTATGTGTGGAGGGAGGCAGGGACCAGGGTCATCACTTTTTCCCTCAATGTCCAAGAAATGAAGCAGGGAAATGTGAGAGCGAGACATCCATTATCCCTTCCTGTTACTGATTCATCCTGCTCACATCTTCAGTCATGAGATGAGGGGGTGCCAGGTCATTTAGACGCAGGCTTATGAGGTCTGCATGGCTGCGTCATGGTACAGCATAGATTTTTATTGTACTGACTTGAAGCCTATGGAGCTCGCTTGCTAGTTTCGCCTATTGACCAGGGAGAGGGGTCCCAGCCTCATTCTCACCATGGTAATCCCTCCCACCTCTCAGGGATCTGATACTACTATCACTTGGTTTTTCTGAATCTTTATTTTTCCATTCTACTTAGTTATTTGAATTGGCATTTATACATTCTCAATCCTTGTACAGGTAAAAAATTAAGAACAAAAGAGATATTTATCCAGTCAATTTGTTTCTCCACGTACCACTCTATCCTTCTCTGAAAACTGAAAGCCATTGAATACAATAGATGCGTCCATTTATCCATTTCCATGTCTGTACTAGATCCTATAATTATTACAGTTTTTTTTTAAATTCCATCAGTTTTTCTATTAAAAAAAGCTCACACTAAGTTTTGGTAGACTTCCATGTCTTTAAATTGTGTGGGTAATTTTCAGACTCAAATATTTTTCTCTTAGCAAATTTTGACACAATCACTTCCTCCTTTTTGAAACACCAAATTTCACTCACGTTTCACCACGTGCTTCTATTTTCTTAGTATTTGCCTGGCCACTTTGTTGAATCTCTTTGCCAATCCATGTTTATTTTCCTTGTCCTTCAATGTGGGAATTTCTGTTTTCCTTATACTGAATGTTTTCTCCATAGGTGATCTTATTTATCCCCATGGCTTCAAACATCTTGGTACTGATGATTCCTAGATTTACATATATATAGTGTGTGTGTGGGTGAGGAAGACTGGCTCTGAGCTAACATCCATTGACAATCCTCCTCTTTTTGCTGAGGGAGCTTAGCCCTGAGCTAACATCTGTGCCCACACTTGTCTATTTTGTATGTGGGATGCCGCCACAGCATGGCTTGACTAGTGGGGTGTAAGTCCACGCTCGGGATCTGAACCCGAGAACCCCAGGCCACTGAAACAGAGCACATGAACTTAACCACTACACCACCAGGCTGGCCCCCTAGATTTATATTTTTGTGTAGAGTTATCTTTTGGTATGTAGACAAGCAGACTTCACTGCATTTTTGATACTTCAACTAGGTTGTCACAAATGCACCTCAAATTAGACCTTTTTAAACAGAATTTTATAATTTATCCCTTATAAGCATAGTCTTCCAGATTCTGATGCTCAATGAATGGAGCCATTATATTTGATTGCAAAATAAAAAATTATAGGATCCTTCTTTGACAGCTCTCCCGACTCACTCCCAATAACTAATAGCTAAGACCTGATGATTTCCTCTTCCAAATAAATATGTTTTTTCATTCCTCTCTATCTCCTCTATTCCTTCCAGTAGGTCTACAACCTACTGACATCTTTTGCCCAGAATGTTGCCAAAGTTCCCTAATTCGTCTAATGTAAGCCACTCTTCCCTATCTCAAGTGTGTTCCCCATACTTGATAAAATGCAAATCACTGCTTTAAATCTTTTGTTGGCTTCTTGTTGCTTTTAGATAAAGGCTATTCATAATCTCATAACAGTCTTCCCATTTGTCTGCATTTTCCAGCTGTTTGACTTTCTTTTAATTCCTTCAATGCATTATGCTCATTTGTACTGCAGTCTCTTCCTAGGATGTTTTTCCATCTCTCTTGCCTCTCTTCCTGTTTGACATATATTCACTCACCCTTCTGATCTCAACTGAGATCTCATAGTACATTCTTTTCCTTTATAGCACTTAAAACAGTTTATAATTACAAATACTTAAAATTATGTCCCTTTTCCCTGTGGAATTCTTGGGGAGAGCTACTCTCTTTATTTTGTCTTCCTCTGTACTTTCAGCATGTTGTACTAGACATCGATAATTTTCAATAAATATTTTTGGTTTGTATGTGTAAAAAATATGTGTTAGATGGCAGAGCTTCAAAGGAACTACGTGTCAGGAGGGAGAATCACGTGGAGGTGGAAAACTGGAAGTCCCTTCATGAACTTCAGTTTCTCAGTTTTTAAATGAGAGGTCCCTTCTTGCTATAACATTCTATGCCTTTTGATCAACAATATTTGCTCAATTTTGAAAACGTATATTCTTTAGAGGGGTAAAATTTCTGTAAAAATGCTCATACATCTTATGGTTGATTGAATCGGCTCTTTTGTCGTTACCACAACTCAGAATGATATGAGACATTTATCATCCCAAGTAGGTAAGTTTCCAGTCTAAAAAATATACATATAACATAAAAAGAAATATTTAAACTATTGGATAGTTTTTCTTTTCACCTTGCATAACTATATTTTAGAAATGTCAGGCAGTTAAAAATCTATCAAATTAAAAACAAAATAATTTTTAAAAATTAATCCACATATATGGATTTGTCACTTATTTATTATTTGATGTGTAGTCCAGGTTACTGTTTCCCAGCTTTCTATTATTTTTTAAGTGAAGGTGAATATGCATATTAATGTATAAATACAATTTTACTAATTATACTTTATATAACAAATACAAAACAATTATATTAAGCTGTATGCCTCTTGAAACTTTTGAAATAAAGACAAAAAACCTTAATGTTGAGTTCTTGCTTAACAAAATAATTGACTTCCAACTTTCAAAACATTTTATGGCACCAGCAGTGCAGCGCAGGTTATGTGGATAGGTGGTACCTCTCCAAACCAGACAATTTTCAATCACCACTCACTGGAGATTTATCAGATCTAACTGAGGAATACTGTGAACCTGGAATAAAAAATTAACAGCCATACAGAACAACCTGATCTAACACTAAATTTTTTTCTTGCCTATAGTTCGCTACCCACCAAAAATCTCTTAAAATAGTTTCAATGTAGTTCTCTAAACTAGGGTAAATGAAATTGCTATGTACAATTTTGGTTTAGAAATAACAGGGTAATGTGTAACCCATCAAGAAAAGGGTTCTCAAAGGATAAAAGACTGAAAACACCCCCCAAAACAAAACAAAACAAACTCCTTGACAAGAGCCTGCTGCTAAATGCCACAGGATGAGAGGGCAAGTTAGCTTCATCGCAAACTATCTGACCTCAGTCCCCTTTCTATTTTAGTTACATTGTTCTACTGATAAAGCTGGGAATTAATATCATTCCTTTGTCCATAGGAAGATAAATTAAATATCAAAAGTGTTGGCTATTTTTCCTAAAAAGACAGGGAGGAATTAATCATTTCATAATGCATAATGTAAATATCAATTGTGCTGAAAAAAAGTATTTAGAGATTTATTTTCAGGAATGAAGAGGTTATTAAATTTCCTTAAACTTTATAGCAGTATTGCCTTTATTTGGAATTATCAAATTGCTATAAATGAGTTTATCTGAGCTAGAAGGATATAATCTTTATTTGGGAGATCAGACAGCGTACTATTAACTCAAAGTAGTTATTAGCTGTCAAAGGAAGGCTAACATATGAAATGCTGCACAAGACAGTGAGAGCTGAAAATATACATCTACGGATATTACACCAAGGATGAGGGCTATTAACATCTGTAAAGGGAAAAGATTCTGACAGCTGAATATTCTATTTCCCTCTTCATTATGACAACAGATTTTTCTATCACCCAGGTGTATTTAAGTACCATTTTATCTTCTATCAGAATATGCATTGTATTTTTTAGGATTTTTTTCATTTGGAAGTGACTATATTTATTAAACAATTTGAAAATATCTCTATAAAAACTTTGAGATATATTTTACTTTTAAAAATAGAAATATTCTATTAATGTTCCTACTATATAGTTTCTACAAAGTCAGCCTACATAGCTGAACCTTATATACTTCAAAAGTTTTCACTTAATTGCCAAGCAAGAAAGTAATTCAAAACATTGCAGCTCTGGATTTAAAACATTGCATTTTGTACTGTCATGGAATTTAAGTTAGGTATGTTATTTGTTGATGCATCTTACCCAGTTTCCAAGATAGTATTTTTTGTCTATTTAAAAATTTCTTTCTCTTCTTTTTATTGTCATTGGAATTATTAATGTATTCTGATAACTAGTTCTGTGTTGCAAATATCTTATCCCAGTGTATCAATCTTTCTTTTTTATTTTCAAAATTTGTATCATGTCTATAAATATTATCCACCCCCTCTCTGATAAAGCAATAAACATATTCTCTTTTTAAAGTTTTCAAGGTTTTCTATTCACAGTTAAATCCTTAATCCGCCTGTAACTGATTTTTGGCCAGAAATAGATCTCATTTTTTCTCCCAAATGATGTTCAACTGTCCCAGAATAGAAAACTAAAACCTCTATACTTTCTCTACTGCTATATATCAGGTTTTGTAGTTACCATAATGGATAGCAGAGTCAAAGCAGCAATGAGAATAGTCTTACTCAGGCAGACCTATGGCACTGGCTAGTTGATCATAGTTTTCCCAGAAGTGAAATCGATAGGAAGCCTACTAAATTCTTATTTGATCCATGTAAGCAGAAAAGTTCTAGATCAAGTGAACAAAAGTATAACCTGAATCCTAAAAACAGTGGTTTAGTGGAACTCTTTTTGTATTGTTCTAGTAGAAGCACAGTACACCCCTGGAAGCCAGACATCAATTCCAGCAGAGCCTTATGTTTCAGGGACACGGGGAATAAATTTCCCAAGAGGATCACTAGTAGAGAAATTGAAAGGTCCATTTCACTTCTACTTAGTTCCAAGACACATATATTCTCCCTGTTTGGGAACACAGAACCATTTAGTAGCTTTTAGTTTTAAGTATATAATGCACCTTGAAGGACAATACCCTAACATCAGAATGTATCATATTCAAGCTGCACTTTGAAAAGTTTGTTTCAGAAAATCCACTTTCAGACATGGAGGACATGGGACCAGACTTGCCCCTCCTACTGGAAGCAATTAGAAAAATGGGAAAAATGTGTAAAGCAAACATTTTTACACAGGAAACAATAGGCAGTGTGAGACTGTGGTCCCTGAGATAAGGGAAACAGTTAAGGTGAATCTTATGATCATTGCCGATTTCTGCCTGGGGGAATTTATGTACTGCAGTGCAAGGACTGTAAACCCATGCAAATCAAGACAGTCTTACTGAATTGGAGAGATTAAGATAAGAGATCCATCATGGGGGCTAAATTGGAGAGGAGCTTGCTGCGTAGATAGAGATTTGGAAATCTGATTGGAACCTCCAGTGTCTGTTGCTGAATACTAAGCTGTATGTACATTAGGCTGAAATATCACAAGATTAGGTAAAGTATGGCCATGAGGCTGTAAACTGACCAATTCCCAGAGCTCATACAAGACTGAGTCCCAACCAGCCAGAGGAGAGTACTCATTGAATTCACAACACATTTGAACAGACTGCAGATATGTCACACCATAGTAATAAAGCCAGACTAGTCCTAAAGTAAAGGCTACTGTAGACATACTCTAACAACAACAATACAAAGGTTGAAAGAATTAATTGATCTGCAAGTAATTTAACTGCTTTCGAGAACCAAGTCCATCACTGAGAAGACAGCATTATGACTCAAGAATGCAAAATTCAAAATGTCCATTATCCAATCAAAATTTATGAGACATTTAAAGGAGTGGTAGAATGAGTCTTAAAAACAAGAAAAAATAGTCAATAGAAATAGACCCAGAAATGATGGAGGTGATATAATTAGAACAGATAAGGACTTAAAAAGACTATTATAAGTATGTTCAGGACTTTAAAGGAAAATATGAACATGAAGAAGAGAGAAAAGAAAAATAAAAAATAGAAACAAATGGAACTTTCAGAGCTGAAGAATATAATTTTTACAATGAAAAATTCACTAGATGGGATCAATAGCAGATTGAACATTGCAGAAGAAATCAGTGAACTTAAAAACATAGCAATAAGACCTATCCAAACAGAATTACAGAGTGACAAAATCTTTAAAAAATGAAATCTAGGGCATTATTAGGAATTCTAAAATGTGCATAATTGGAACAGAAAAATTTTTTGAGAAATAAAGATAGAAGTTTTTCCTAAATTTGAGAAAAACTGTAAACTCACAGGTCCAAGAAGCTCAAAAGTCTCAAACAAAATAAGCACAAAGAAAGTCACGGTGATACACACTGTGATTAAGATGCCGAATATTAGTGATTAAAAGCAATTTTAAAAAGCAGCCAAAGGAAAACTATCCATTTTATGGCAACCAAGATAAGAAAAGTCTTCCTGAGACTTCTCTACCAGAAGGATGCAAGCCACAAAACAATGGTATGATATCTTCGGTGTTGAAAGAAAAAACAATCTGTCTGTATTCAATGGGGGAAAACCTTCAAAAATAAGGGTGGACTAAATATATCTTCAGAAAAGTCAATACTGAGGGAATTTGTAGTTCTTTTTTTTTTTTTTATTTTTGGTGGGGAAGACCAGCCCTGAGCTAACATCAATTGCCAATCCTCCCCTTTTTGCTGAGGAAGACTGGCCCTGGGCTAACATCCGTGCCCATCTTCCTCCACTTTATATGGGACGCCGCCACAGCATGGCTGACAGGCAGTGTGTCGGCGGGCACCAGGGATCCGAACTCGCGAACCCCAGGCTGCCAAGCGTGGACTAAACCGCTGCGCCACCAGGCGGCCCCAAGGGAATTTGTAGTTCTTTAGGAGGAAGGAAAATGATACCAGATAAAAATGTGTATCTACTCAAAGGAATGGAGAATGCCAGAAATAGTAAACATGTGGGAAAATATAAACAATTTTCCCTATTTTTAAATTTCTTTAAAGGATAATAGATTGTTGAAAGCAAAAATGAAACAGTATTACGTGCATTTTATAACATATGTGCAAGTAAAATGAATGACAAGAGCACAGCGGATGAAAGGGCAAAATTGATGTAAACTATTATATGTGTACTATTATAATATGCCTAAATTATTCATGATGTGGCATAATATTATTTAAAGTTAGGTTGTGATAAGTTAAGGATGAATATGGTAAACACTAAGAAGATTTTTTTTAAAGTATGTATAACTAATAAGGCAATAGTGGCGATGAACTTGAAATGTAAAAATACAAATTAATCTAAAAGAAAACAAGAAAAACTGGAAAAAGGGAACAAAAAATAGAGAGGACAAATAGAATACAAATAGCAAGGTGATAGAATTAAGCCCAGCCATATCAATAATTTCATTAAATATGAAAGGCCTTATACTCCAAATATGGGGGACTCTGTCAGACTAAAGAAAAAAGCAACACTCAGCTTTATTAATGTTTAAAAGAAGCACATTTCAAATAAAAAGACAGAAAAAGGTTAAAAGTAACGGAATGGAAAAATACACACCAAGTAAAGTTTAGTCGTAAGAAAACTGGTTTAACTATGTAATACCAATGTGACATCAGTTTTCTTATGATTAATGTTTGCTTGGTGTATATCCTTTTCTATCTCCATTCTCCATAATTGTTTGAACTAGCAGAGTGGAAAAGGTTAGGAAGGATATAGAAGACTTGAACAATTCTAACAGTCAATTGATCTAATCAACATTTATGGAACACTCCACACAACAAAAGCAGTACACATATTTTTTGACGTGCTCAAGGAACATTCATTTACAAAAATGGACCAATTTCTGGGCCATAAAATAAGTCTCAGTAAATTTAAACAAATGGAATCATATGGGACATAATCTCTGGCTAAAACGGAATTAAATTAGCCTTTAACAACAGAAGGATATCTGGAACAATCCCATATGTTTGGAAATTAACAACACTCTCCTAAATAACCCATGAGTTAAAGAAGAAACAAGGGAAATTAGAATACATTTGAAACTAAATGAAAACATAACCTATCTATATTTGTAGCGCCCAGTTTTCAATTTTGTATTTAGGACCATGATTCATTTTTTAAATGTCTGTGTATGGTGTGAAGTAAGGGCCAACTTTTTTTTTCCCACACGGGTATCCGTTTGTTCCGCAACTTCTGTTTAAAACAATGCCATTTCCCCATGAATCATCTTGGTACCTTTGTTAAAAATCAAGTTATCATGTATTTGTAGTTTTATCTCTTAACTCTTTAGTCTGTTCTGTTGACCTATATGTCTACCCTTATCTGAACCCCACACTACCTTCATTACAGCAGCTGTGTATTGGGAGTTGAAATTAGGTCATAAGAATTCTATTTGATCCTCTATTTAAAAATTGTTTGGGTCATTATATGTCTTTTTCCTTTCCGTGTAACTTTTAGAATAAGCATAGCAATTTCTACAAAAACTGAATTGCGATTTTGAATGGGATCAAATATTCCTTTTCTGTAGTAGTATGTCTTAAATTCTATTTTTATCAGATGCTGATACAGTCACAAGCTTTTCTTATGGCACTCTTTCATTATACAACTTTTTCCAGTCTTCTAACATCAAACTACCTATATCTTAATATTCAAGCTACTGGAAGTCCTTCAAAAATACATTGGAAACAATATGTAGATGGGTTTTAATTCTTAATCCAATAGTCTCCTATTGAATGGCACTGGACTCAATACTCAGATAATACAGATATCTTGATTCATATGCCTTCCATTTTTTTGGTTTACTTAATCGTATTTTGGTTTGTTTTACGTTATTTACCATTTGTTTTATAAGGTGCTTTTTAAATTTTCCTTTTTCTTATTTTTGGTGTTTAATCTGTTGCTATTAATTCATTATTCCTCCCTTGTACAAACACTGTTTAAAAATAATAAGTAAAATTAAGATACCATCTGTGCCTTTCTACCAAGGTGCACTAGTCCCCGCTTATTTACACTGTCCTAATATAAAATGAGGCCTTAGAATGTGTTTGGTTTCCCTTCTGTCAACTAACTCCAAGAGTTCACTGAGATGGTATGGACATTTTAATTCAGTTGTAACATATCTACGCTGTTACAGAATTGTTATTTGCGCTTAGATTAAAAGTTTCAGTCACACCATCATTATCAATTTATATTTATCTATTTTAAGGTTTACTGCTTAAAAACATTGCTTTCCCCTCAATTTGGAATCTATTCTCTTATTTATATGATCCATTATTTCCTCTTGATTTGCAGGCCTTTAATTCAGGTCATAGTAGTAATCACCAGCTTCTCCTTGATTCATTTATCCCATTTAAAAATTTTAAACTCTTGCATTTTAGCCCTAGGAAGTGTCTGTGACTGTAAATGTCTGGTATAAGTGAAATCTTCCTTGGCCAGTAATTTGGTCGTCTTGGAGCACTTCACAGCATATTTTGTTTCTATTCCCTTTCTTTGATAGTTTAGTTATCGTAGGTGCATTGTTATCTCCTTTGCCTACTATATTAATTAGAGCACAGCCTAAGGTGCTTGAGCAAAGATACCCAACATGAGAGGCTCAAATAAGATGGAAATTAATTTTTTTTTATCAGTTGGAACAATTAAGTGTTTCTAAAGGCCATCTTTGAGTTTTCCTTGAGAATTTCCTAAAAAACTATTATGTCTTCATGGTAGTCCAGGGAAAGAAGTTTGTTTTTAAGAAAGCGACTTGAAAGTTGCACATCACTTCTGCTCATATTCTATTATACCACTAATCACATGACCACATTAAGTTCAAAGCATGCCAGGTAATATGGGTGATAGCCATTACATAGCTAAATTTGGGGAATTTGGTTTCTAAAAGAAAAAGATGGGGAATGGGTATTAAGAGACAAAAGTTTTGTCGCTTGTGGATCTAACTCACTGTCTGAAATTGTTGGAGTATCTTGACCAAATCCATAAGAAAGTGAGCAGTCTCTGATCCTGTTGGCTGTTAATGTACCAAAGACAAGTTTCCACTTCATTGTTGAGGCACCAGGAAAAAGGTTCTTTGTTCTTCCATCTCCTAAGTTATAAGGTGTAACCCTTTATCAACCAACCATGGGGTGGAGAGAAATTCATGCCATCTCTGTAGCTCCCTTGAAATTCATCCAGAGGCAAGGAAACCGGCAGGTCTCCTAGACTGCAAATAAAAGCAGACAGGAGAGCTCTGCACGCAAAGTTCTATTGCTTGGTCCACCCATTCCTTGTTCTGTAACTCTGCCTAAGGCCTCATACCATCTTCTTTGCTCTGCTCTGCACAACTCCCGTCTTCAGCCACAGCTCATCCCTAAGCAAGCAAATGGCAAACAGATTGGACTCGAAGGGGTGACAGGTATGCCCATGCAGGCGATCGTCTTTACAGCCAGATGAAACAAATAAACAAGCAAAAAGACTTTTGGTTCTTAGTAGGATTGTGAGAAAGCTATGTCAGCTAGAAGCTTGGCATGACTGAAATAAGAAGGGCAAGCATGGTGATAAGCTAAGAAAGGCGTCGTACTAATGGATCGGTCCAAATCTCTGATATGAGACAGATGGTTTAAGATGAACAGGAAAAGGTTTAAATTTAGGACCAGTATAACCCCAAATGTAGATTAACGAAGTTATTCTAAGTTCCAATAATAGGTAGAGGAAAGTGACAGCTTCACCTGTTTCTTTGCCTTCAAATATTGTTTATAGATTATTTCTTTAAAATTACTTTTTTTTTTTTTGATGAGGAAGATTAGCCTTGAGCTAACATCCGTTGCCAATCCTCTTTTTGCTGAGGAAGACCAGCCCTGAGCTAACATCCATGACCATCTTCCTCTACTTTATATGGGACGCCTGCCACAGCATGGTTTGATAGGTCTGCGGCAGGGCTCTGAACCCGCAAACCCCAGGCCGCCAAAGTGGAGTGAGCCAACTTAACCGGGCCAGCTGCAAAATTACTTTTATAGTAAATATGCCACCGAAGTATGGTGTTATTTTAATAAACCACTGTATTTCTATGAAATTGACATGGCTTGTATTTACTATGCTATTAATACTTGGATTTTAAAATATTATTCATAGCATAACAGCATTAGTTAACTACTTAAAGGAAAGGTTATAACTGTATGGCCTACAAAACAAAACCAAAAACTAGGATCTTTAAAGTGGTGATAGTTACCAGAAGTCACATAGAGATCAAGAGGAGGTGACCAGTTTCTATTTTACTTTCTCTTCATATTCAGAGTTATCAGATAAAGTTAAGTGGCACAGCATGCTAATAACAGTAAAATAGACAGTGAAAACTAATAGCAAAGATAGAAAATTTGTGGTGGAATTTTTTATTTGTTTAGGAGAGTAATCATCTCTAGGTTCATTCACATAATTCATTGGTCTTCTTAAAATGATCTAAATTAAGAGGGAAACTATGCAACCAGATAATTGAAATATGAAAAATTAGAGTAGAAGAGAATATCGTAGCAATAAAATACTTTCTCAAAGTTAACTTATGAGTAGTTTTCTTAAATCATTGTCCTAATAGCAGCTTTATTGGCGTATAATTCAAATACCATGCAATTCGCCCATTTAAGCCTACAATTCCCTGGCACTTTAGAATAGTCACAGAGTTGTGCAACCATAACCACAATCAATTTTAGAACATTTTCGTCATTCCCCATTACATAATTTCCTATTGATCCCAACTCCTTCACCCCAGTCCTAAGCAACCACTTATCAACATTCTATCTCGGTAGATTCTCATATTCTAGACATGTTATATAAATGATATCATACAATATGTGACCTTTTGTGTCTGGCTTCTTTCACTTTGCATAAAGTTTTCAAGGTTATACATATTGTAGCATGAATCAATACTTCATTCTTTTTTATGGATGAATCATAGTCCATTGTGTGGATATATACTACATTATAATGTATAATGAATATACTATATTATAATATGTACCCTATATATATTATGAACATATTTTGTATAAAACTTTCTCTGTAGCTTTCTATATTTTTGGTCTTGATTATCAAAAGTGTAGAGACTGGATCAAAACTATGCATACTTGTATGAAGAATTTCAAAAATATTTAATTACTTATGTTTTCGGCAGCAATGCATGAGTATCTACCATACCTAGTTAGACATGTATTATGATGTTTTTAAAGAGATGTTAAATAATAAATTAAAATGTCTTATTTTAATTTGCACATCTATTTTTAACAGGTCATATTGGATAACTGTTTACTAATTATATTTTTGAATTTGTGAATTATAGTTTTATATTTGCATTTTAAGTAAGTAATGGGGGATTGAGTCATGCCATGATAATGTACTTGCTCTAAAATATATTTTATTTATTATTCATCAGTTGATGGACATTTGGATTGTTTGCACTTTGGGGCTGTTATGAATAATACTTCTATGGACATTTGTGTACAAGTTTTTGTTTAGACATACATTTTCAGTTCTCTGGGGTATATAACTAGGAGTGGAATTGCTAGGTCATGTGATATCTCTATGTTTAACTCTTTTAGGAACTGTTAGACTGTTTTCCAAAGCCCTTGAGCCATTTTGCTTTTCCAGCAGCTGTCTTTGAGGATTCCAATATTTCTACATCCTCACCAACACTTGCTATTATTCATCTTCATGATTATAGTCATCCTTGTGGGTGTGAAGTGATATCTCATTGTGGTTGGTTATGGTTTACATTTCTCTGATGACAAATAATGTTAAGTATCTTTCCATGTGCTTATTGGTATTTCTAGCCTATCTTTTTTGGAGAAATGTCTATTAAGATCCTTTGTCCATTTTGGAGTTGGATTGTCTTTTTATTTTTGAGTTGTAATATTTCTTGATGTAGGCTCTATACAAGTTCCTTAACAGATATATCATTTGTAAATATGTTGTCCCATTCTGTGGCTTGCCTTACCACTTTTTTAATGGTATTCTTTGAAACACAGAAGTTTTTTCTTTTGATAAAGTCGAATGTTTCTATTTTTCTTTTGTTGCTTGTGTGTTTGATCTCATATCTAAGAAGGCTTTCGCAAACTAAACGACACGAATACTTACTCCTATATTTTCCTTTATGATTGATTATAACATCATTTACATTTTGAGTTAATTTTTCCGCGTATGGTATGAGGAAAAGGTTAACTTCGGTCTTTTTTATGTGGCTATCCAATTGTTCTAACATCATTTGTTGAAATTACTCTTTCCTCATTGAATTGTCTTGGCACCTTTGCCAAAAGACAACCAATCATCAGTGTAAGGACTAATTTCTGGACTCTCAATTTTATTCTGCTGATCTATATGGCTAAACTTATGCCAGTACCACAGTCACTGTAACTTTGTAGCAAATTTTGAAGTCAGGTAGTGTGAGTCCTCCAACTTTGTTCTTCTTTTCAAAATGTTTTGATAACCTTGGTTCCCATATTAATTTTATGATCAGCTTGTCAGTTTCTACAAAGATGCCAGTGGGATTCTAATAGGGATTTATTGAGTCTACAAATCAACTTGGGGAGTATTGTTATCTTTGTAATACTAAGTCTTCCAATCCATGAACGTGGGATATGTCTCCATTTATTTAGATCTTTAATTTCTTTTTTTTTTTTTGATGAGGACGATTCGCCCTGAGCTAACATCTGTTGCCAATTTTCCTCTCTTTTTTTGGCTTGAGAAAGATTGTCCCTGAACTAACATCTATGCCAATCTTCCTCTGTTTTGTATGTGGAATGCCTCAACAGCATGGCTGATGAATGGAGTAGGTGTGCACCCTGATCCAAACCCATGAACCCAGGCCACCGAAGCAGAGTGCATGGAATTCCAACCACTTGGCCAAGATCTTCTTTAATTTCTTTCAACAATGTTTTGTATTTTCAAATACAAAACTTATACATTTTCAGAATATAAATCTTACACATCTTTGGTTAGATTTACTTCTAAGGATTTTATTTCTTTTGGTCTTATTGTAAATGGAATTAATGTCTTAATTTCTTTTTGAATTATTCATTGCTAGTGTAAAGAAAGACAATCAATTGTATATTGATTTTGCTTCCTGTACATCGCTAAACTCATTTATTAGCTCTAATAGTGTATGTGTGTGTGTGTGTGTGTGTGTTTGTCCGTGTTCTTTAGGGTTTTCTATACATAGGATCATGTCATTTGCAAATAGAGATAGTTTTACTTCTTCCTTTCCAATCTGGATACCTTTTAATGATTTTTTTACTACATTATTTTTAGTTATTTTCTTATTAATTCCTCTAGCAGATACTATATACAGCTCAATTTATTAGAATTTTTTTCAGATTTATACCAACTTAGTTCCAGGGAGACATGGAAATATTGCTCCTAATGGTTTATTCCATTTGCCCCCATTTGGTGCTATTATTGTTATACATTTTACAGGTATATATTATAACGAACTGTTATAATTATTAATTTATATAATTTTTTGTTTTAAAGAAATTGAAGGAAAAAAGAAAGTATATATTTATACTATGTGTTCAGTTAATCATCTTATTTACCATTTCTGTTTCTTTTAATTTGATCCAGTTAGTCCAATAAACAGCTAGCCCTGGTGGTCTAATGGTTAAGATTCAGCACTCTCATTGCCATGATCCAGGTTCACTCCCCAATCAGGGAACCACGCCACTCATCTGTCAGTTCTCATACATGGTAGCTGCATGTTGCTGTGATGCTGAAAGCTATGCCACTGGTATTTCAAATACCAGCAGGGTTGCTCATGGTGGACAGGTTTCAGTGGTTCTTCAAGACTAAGATGGACTAGGAAGAAGGACCTGGCCATGCACTTCTGAGAAAAGTGGCCATGAAAACCCTATGAATAGCATTGGAACATTGTCTAACATAGTGCTGGAAGATGAGAGGATGGCACAAAAATTATTGGGCAGGGTTCTGCTCTGCTGTACACAGGGTTGCTAGGAGTCAGAATCACCTCAACAGCACTAAAAACAAAGTCCAATACAGCTTTGCTTCCTTCCATCTCATTTGTGCTGATATTGGCAAATATATTACATTTCTATAGGTTATAAGCCCAATGACAAATTTATATTGTATGTGCATACAATTGTATACATATAATACACTTATAATTATATATATTTATATTGTATGTAATGTATATTCAATTATGTACCTATTGTGGGGTACAATTGCTTTTAAAAAGAGGAAGGAGGAAAATATGCATTTGTACTCTCTTTCATAATTATATAATTATCTTCATAGAGTTCATAGTGCTTTTTCCTTTTTGTATGGATTTGAATTACTCTCCACTCCCTTGCTTTCAATTTGAAAAATTTCCTTTAGCATTTCTTGTAAGATGGGGTGTCTAGCAACACATTCTTTCAGCTTTTACCTGGAAGGTCTTTACTCACCTTCTCTTTTGAAAGATAAGTTTGCTGGGTATAGTATTCTTAGTTGACAATTTTTTCTTTTGAACACTTTGAATATGTTATCCCACTGCCTTCCAACCTCCACTGTTTCTGATGGTAAGTTAGCTCTTAACCTTATTGAACAAAGTAAATGACAAGTAATTTTTCTCTTGCTGCTTTCAAGATTTTCTACTTGTCTTTGGCTTTCAGTATTTTTACTACTATGTGTCTGTGTATGATTCTCTTTGTGTTTATCCTACTTAGAATTCATTGAGATTCTTGGATGTATACATAAATGTTTTTAATCAAATTTTGGAAGTTTTCAGCCATTAATTCTTTGAATTTTTTTTCTGCTCTGTTCTCTCTTCTGGCATTTCCATTATGTGTGTGTCAGTGTGTTTAATGTTATCCTGCATTTCCCTGAAGCTCTATTCATTTTTTTCCCATTCTTTTTCTCTCTCTTCTTTGGAATACATAATCTCTATCTATCTTCAAGTTCACTAGTTTTTCTTCAGTTCAAATGTACTGGTAAGCCCTTCTGGCATACTTTTTATTTCAGTTATTTTACTTTTCAACTCTAGAATTTTCATTTGGTTCTTTGAAAAAATAATTTATATCTATTAATATGCTCTATTTGATGCAATGTTGTCAACATGCCTTACTTTACTTCTTTAATCATGGTTTCCTTTAGTGCTTTGAACATGTTTACAATGGATATTTTCAAATCTCTGTCTACTAAATCTGACATACTTAGGCTCACAGGCTGTTTCTGTGGCCTGCTTTTTTTTCCTGTATATGGGTCACATTTCACTCTTTCTTTGTATGTCTCAATTTTTTTTAAATGGACATTTTAGATAACATATTATAGCAGCTTTTAGTGCTGACCCCCCCCCAGCCTTTCTGCAGTCTTGTTGTTATTGTTGTTTGCTAGTTTAGTTGTTTAGTGACTTTCTGGATGACCTTAGTGAAGCTTATTTTCCCTGAACTGTGAAGCCTTTGATGTCTTTCCTCAGAAGGTACAGCCTTGGGCGGCATTCACACAGTCACCCAGATATGATAGTGGTTTGATCGATATGATAGTGTCATTGACTGAATCTCTCTCTTATCCTTCTGTTAAATTGCCTCTATTGGTATCAGTCACAGCTGTTAATTTTCATAATTGACTGCTGATTGCTCTGTTGTTCTTGTCAATGATCTAGGGATAAGTTGCTCCAAGGTCTGATCCATTAAATTCAGACCACTCTGCAGGGGTAGTTTATGAGACCAGCCTTTGAGGTTTGTTCTGACCCCAGGAGTACTCTTAGCTGCCTCTGTCTCTGATTCTCTTTGGTAAAATACCTGGCCTACAGTTTAGCTTGTTGATCTAATGGAGCTACCAGCTTCCCTTCACTTAAATGCTTACCACCAAAATTGCCATTATTTTTAAAAGCAACCTTAGGCTCCGATTTCCCTGCATTCTGTTTTCCATAATGTCAGTTCTTTTGGAGAGAGCTTTAGAACTCTCTATTGTTGTGGCCTGCCTTTTGCTGAGGAAAATCTCTGAGCTTTTGCTCCAGAGTTGGGGTAGCAACAGTGGCTCACTTCTCTGGGAATGTCATTCCTGCTTTACAAGCAGAGAATTGGGCTAGGGTGCTATCCAATCATCATTTCAATCCCAGTTTGAACCTTCCCCATGGAAGTGATCTAGGGAAAGGGCAACTAGGCATCCAATATTCTTGGCATAACATGACTAGGGTAGAGCCTCTGCCTTCTGTATAGGGACTGATTGGTGGAAGGGAACTTTCCTTTAAGCTGCGCTTGCTTGGAATTTAGACTCAAAAATACATTGCTGAGAGGATGAGAAAGGCTGGTTATATTCTGTAATCCTTGAGTGGGAAATGGAGGGAGAGGGAACCCCATTTCTTGACCACATCCACATTGGAGTAGAGCATATGTAATGCTGAGCTGATGGGGGGAAGTGGGGATGGAGTGGGTTATGGATTAAGTGCCACAGATTCTCACTGTTCTGAACGAGATTTAGTAGAGTTTTTGAATAAATTTTTCTTCATTTGGTGGATATCTAAGGAGCTCCACACACTGCCATTCCAAAAATCATACTACTTTGAAATATCATAAAATTTTTCTTTTAACTATATTAGAATCATTTTTTCTCTACCATTTAAAAATATATTAAAAATGGAACCTAGAAAACTTTGTATTTTTTAATATTACATCTTCATATAGAAATGACACAAAAAGACTATGAAAAACATGGAGCGCTATTAAATAAAATTATTATTAGAAATATAGAATACTCATACTTTCCTGGAACAGCATAATGTATGTTTTTATAAAAACAGCCACAGAAATAAACATTTTGATTTGTATTCTTTGAAACAAACCTCTTGTTAAACACCAGACACCAGGAACTTTATAAAACATTTTCTTTGCCAACATAAGAAACAATTTTATGGTATATATGATTTATAAGATTATTTAGACTATGATTTTTTTACAATATTTAGAATGGCTAATTCATTTATGATGATTTTGAAAGAATCAACTGACAGTTTATTGTAATAAAACATGAATTTCTTTTCCTAATTGGCCTTTAGACATGCAAAATTTCTTGCTGTTAACAATTTAATGTACAACTGTCTAGTTATTTAAAACCTGAATATTTGATTTCTTCATCCTGCAACGTTGCCTTTCATAGAGATACCAAATTTATGTGCACATTTTCATTTTCTCTTAGAGAGCCTGTTTGCTGACTCATTAAGAGTCTAAAAAATCTAGAGAATCACCCATAAAATGCCTGGATGAAAGCTTGGCCTATAACCACTGATATACCTTAAGAAGAAGTCTATCAGTTTGAAAACATATCTAACTTATATGTCAAAAGAAAAGCTTTCTTGTAAATAGAACAAATAGAAGCTATGTTGAAAGCCTGTTTAGGTAGGCCTTGGAATCTTTGCTTTAATGATTTTGAAGAGCAAAGAAAAAATCATTCAATTTAATATGCACCATCATAAATTACTAGTCACTCATAAGTTTTGGCCACTTATAGTTAACAAAAGTAAAAATAAACCTAGTTATTATTATTATACCCAGATTTTATATATTGGCTATAATGTAAATTAATATTTAATTTTGCTCACCCAAAATAATCCTAAACAGGCCACAGGTTCAATTTTGGACTTAATCCTTTTAATTGTTTACATATTTATTCCATAAGTATATATTGAGTATGTATAATATATGAAGCAATTATTTTCAACTCCTTGTTGTTAAAAACTAAGCCCTTATTATTTAAATTCACTCAACTTTCATATGTACTTTACATAGCTCTATTCACACTTTTGATCAGAATCTTCCAAATACATATTAGCTGATTATAATAAATAATAAGGAGATTAATTATGTCAGTTAAGAATATTTGGTACAGCTACCTAGATTGACAGAAGTAGTCCTAATGCTAAATTCCTAGGAAAGGGCCTCAGACTTGCCCAGGTGTTTCAGGTGCTCTGGTGGAGTTGTGATATGCCATCCAGAAGTCCTGTCAAAAATGTAGGATTTCTTTTTCTGGCTGTTGAGAGGGTTGCAAAATATGGTCTTCAGCTTTAGCTCTTTTAGGGGATAGTTTGGCTAAAGAACACTGCTTTGTCTCAAGTCACACCTCTTTTCCAATGACTGACTGTGAGGGGATACAAAGGCCTGGCCCTCTTATCTCCCCCTCAAAGCAACTCAGAGAATATTCCAACCTCAAAGTTCCCAGTGGATCCAGCTGGGTTCTCTGTTGTGAGTGCATCATGGCTCAATTTCACCCTCTGTCCAACCATTTCTCCTTTCCTTCCACATGCTAATCTCCATCTTAGAATCTACTTCCTGGGAACCCATCCTGAGACAGGTGCCAAACCCTGTTCAATCAATTGTGGGCAGAGTTTGTGGCCACATTTTACATAATGAGAGTGAGACTTCAACTATGGGAGACAAAGGAATACAGAGGGATTGCTATGAACTAAGACCCTATGAAAGGTGTTTTCTTTTAGAAGTAGAATGAGTAAAATTTCATAAAATATTTGGGGGTTAACTTTTTTTTAAAGAAAGCATTTCTAAAGCAGTATAATAATCTACTATTGCCACCTTCCAGGAAATAAAGAAAAATTTAACTCTAAAAATGTTAGAAGTGTATTATCTGATAATAAAAATTAACTGCATGAACAAATGACTATGTTACATTTATTAAGTTATTTCTTTTTCTTAAATTTTTTATAGAATAGGAAACAATTTATTATGGATTACACCAATTTGGAACTTACCTCTGCCCGAAATAAATTGCTTCTATTTCTTCCTTGTTTTTGGCATTAATTGTCATTGAAATGATTACATTAAAAGTTTTCAAAAACTATAACTGATCATATTTCCACACACAAATAGTTGAAGTTAGAAAGTAGGTTACCACTCTCTGGCTTCACAACAGAACTTGCAGACAAGTATTCCAGTTCATGTCGAAACCATTACTCCTTTAAGAATTACACGACCCTCTTCTTTCTGTACTATTTATAGCTGCTCTGATCATATTCTACATTTATTTCAAACTTTTGTATGTGGATCCCTCACTTCAGATTTATACATCATTTCATTGTTTGGATGGCCTTTAGAATCTACCTGTAAAGCCCCAACCAATAGCTTAGTCTTCGATTCGATTGCTTTTACAACTTGAATTTTCATCTCCATTTACACAAATTTAACCTCCCTTCAAGGCCAAATCCAGCAAGTTTTCCTAACCTGTGCTGGTCAAACTCAGAACTTTAAAATATAATTTTCCTATTCTCTGACCTTGCCTTACTGTTTTTCCAGCAATTTTACTCCTTTTTTTCCTCCACTTTATCTCATCAAAGCTTCCAAGACCTTGTTATTTTACATCTGTAATCTATCAGATCTCTCTTCCCTCACTAGCCTTCCTGAATCTCATGTCAAGCGTCTGAACACCTCTTTCATTACCTTAGAATCTTCTGTATCTATAATTTTACCACATTTATCCATCAGAAACCACTCCTGAATCAATGCTATGATCTACATTCTCTGCTCATATACTTATCTGAGTAAGTGCTACTGAGAGAAGCACCATGGCCAGTAATGGTCAGTAATCTTGACTGGACCTCAACAAATCTAGTAAATACTTCTACTGACCCCTGTTAGCTCCATCTCTGATTCCTCTCAGTGATTATTCTAAACTTTCATGACTTTCTCATGTCCTATACTTCAATTTCCATCTGTCTCATTTTCATTGGATGATTTTATTTCCTACTGAGAAAAACGAACAAAACAAAACAAAGAATCAAACAAAAAAAGTCTAGGATCAATGACAATCTTATTCCTCCTACACACACCTAAAAATGTATCTATTCTATGTTCATTACTCTTTTCTCCATTAATTTTAACGATCAAGTTTTCTTCTATTTGAGATAAACACCTCTACAGGTTCCCTTAACTTAATTGCTTTTTACTCTCTTGAGAGAACTTGCTGACTCAATAATTTCCTCTTTCACCTATTTTGTCTTTAATCTCCTGTTAGTAACCTTCCCTCAGTGCATGGATATGCTTAAATATTCTCTTCCAAAACAAGCAAATGAACAACAACAAAACCCTCTCCTTTCTGTTTCTTATTCTAAAACTTATGAATATTTTTCCTTTCCTCTCTTTAGAAATAAATCAAGATCAGTTTTCAATTATTCTTTGTATTTTATTGTCTTCCATATATTTCTCTAAATCCCCCTAATATGATTTTGTTTTCCCCATGACACGGAAGTTTTTTTTTTTTTATGGCCACAAATGGCTTTTAATTGATTTATTCAGTTGATATTTTTCTTGGTAAAAGATTATATTGTTTTTGATGCCTGTGGATGGATTCTTCAGACTAACTTTCTTAAACTCCATTTCACATTATTATTTGGAAAAGCAAGAAAGCTAAAATCTATACTTCACCAGCTCTCTTGCAGCTATGATTTTGGATGTGAAATGGGTTTCTCCAATTAGATGCACCAGAACAAGATTAAGAAAGAGTAAGTGTAGTGGAGACTGGTTCCCTGTGGTCTGTGGCTATTGCTGCTAGTAAACAAGATTTGGAAATGGGTGGGTAAATTTCACTTGTGTTCTATGCCTATTGTCCAACATCCTGCTGTCAGAAACTGACATCAGCAACAAAGTCTTGATCTAATTTTCTAATTCATGGGGTGATCTCAGGTTTGTGTACACATTCTCCAGCATTCCCATTGTGAGAGTTATTTGGAGAAGCTCCAGTAGCTTCTTGTTTTCTTTGTAGCTCTAGTGACTGTTTTGAAGCTACTGTCTTTTTTTGTTCTGAGTATCCAGAAGACCTGGACTGGAATGCAAACCTTCAAGACTTCTAACAATTTTGTAAAAACCAATTATCAGCTTAAACACCTTCCTGCTTAAAATACCTATGATGTTTTCTGTCTGCCCACTGAATGGACCCTGACTGCCAGGGCACAATTGCTTGGTCTCCCTTTCTTAATTCCTTTCATGGCTGTGACATTGCACTCTCCTGGTCATTGTCACACCTCTCTGTCTTTCTCCTTCCCCTTGATAGGCTTCTCTTCCTCCATCTGCTCCTATGTTGGTATTTAGGAGAGATTCTCACAGTCTACATACTCTCCTTAATGATCTCTCACATTCTTGTGATCCTAATAGCAAATAAAGGCTCATTCCTAAATTTACACTGGTAAATCAGACTTCTTTTTACTTGAGACACATACTCAGCTTCCACTGCCTATCTCCAAATGGTTATTTCACTTGTTCCACAAAAATTAACATGTGAAGAATACATTCACTCTGTTTCTCTACACCCAAATATATTTCATCATGTACATTTTTATTTGATTGTACTCTAGCTACACAGACTTATTTGTCATTTGTATTCTTATCTTCTCTTAGTCAATATCATCGTCCACATTTGTTAATAACTCCATCCGAATACTTGTTGACTTTTGCCCCCATTCTTTATCCTACTACCATTTCTCTGATTGGGTCTGTATCTTCTGTCATGTAGACCACAGCAAACGTTTCTTAATTGGTTTTTCTGCCTATCTCCCTTAAATTCATTCTCCCACACTGCAGTCAGAATGCTTTATATAAAACACAGCCAGGCTGTGCCACTTCTCAGCTTAGTTCCCTTCAGTGCCTCCCCATAAGCACAAGACAATGCCTAAGTTCCTTAATATGGTCTTTAAATCCATTAACAATCTGGATACAATCATTAGCCTCATCTTAAAGAAAGTTTTCCTGACTCCTCTGACAGTTGGTCCTCATGTGCCTCCTGTCTGTTCTATTGCCACTGTCTGCATGCTTCCATCACTGAATCTCCAGATTATGTTGCTATGTTTTATTGTATGTATGCCTTTTTTCCCCCCAGTTGGACTATGAGGTTCTTAAAGGTAGAATTGTAATATATCTATCTGTGTATCCCTAACCACTAGTCTGTTTATTAGAAATTGCTTAACAAATGAACAAATAACAATATATCCATTTAATAAATCTGTATCAATCACCTAATTTATTTAATTAACTATTTTACTTCTCTTCCCCAGAAGACTACTTCCGCAGGTTACCCCATTTATCTCCAGCATTTAAAAGTTATGGCTGATACACATGTACATATGCAAAAAATGCATTTATTGAATAACAACAAAAGACGCATATTTTACTGATGTTAACATTATAGCAGAGAATGAATTTTAATTTGAAATCTGAGCTTTTGCATTTCTCTTCACCTCAATTATACACCAGCAAACACACATATACTTTGTCCACATATATACTTTTTTTTTTTTGGTGAGAAAGATTAGCCCTGTGCTAACATCCATGGCCAATCCTCCTCTTTTTGCTGAGGAAGATTGGCCCTGGGCTAACATCTGTGCCCATCTTCCTCTACTTTATATGGGACGCCGCCACGGCATGGCTGACAAGTGCATCAAGTCGACACCCGGGATCCGAAACTGCGAGCCCTGGGCCACCGAAGCAGAGTGCGTGAACTTAACTGCTACGCCACCAGGCCAGCCCCTATACTTTTTTTTTTCTTTTTTGCATAAACATTCTTTTCGTGAGATTTGGGTCAGTGATATGTTCCAAAGCTATACAAACCTTATACACAGTGTTGTATGAGCTTGGCACAGTATAAGACGTAGTAATTACTCATTAATGTCTGTTGAAATGAATTCCCAAGAACTAGATTCATGGGAAAAACATCTGTGCTTAAGACTTCTTGCTGCTTTAAATATGAATTCCTTTAAGTGAGTAACTCATCTTCCAGCTTGGTTTTACTATTCCTTTAAATATACTAAGTCCTCTTGGAAATCTTTTTAACTTTTTAAGGTACTTTAACTCTCCTTCAAATATTTGATTTATATAGTCCTTTAGTTGATCCCTAATGCTCCTATTCTGGTCTTTGTAAAGTAATAGTCACTGATTCTTGTCTGAAATGCTTCAAAATAGAAAATGAAAAAAAACAGTGAATCTAAAGAAAATTAGACCTCATTTTTCCTAGACCTCCCCAAGTGCAAATCTAGACAGAATAAATATTGAAAAAAAAAACTAATGCATCATTCTAATTAAAAACTAATCTTATGAAGGAGAAGGTAAAGATTACAGAGTCTCCTAGGACAGAAGTTGTCTTCTGTGTTCTGGAGACCTGAGAACAGGTTTATTGTGGGTCCTGGAGAAGAGAAAATTAATCCATCTGGCTCCATGAGGAAAGATCCATGTGACCTCTTACTCCTGAAAATCCTTCTGGTGTGGTATAGTAACAATGTGAGTTTCTCAAAAATTATAATTCCTTTGGGAAGCTCAGTGATTCCTTTCTTCAGTGTATTGAAATTCTGCAGGCACAGCAGAATTAATCTACATGTTAAAGGCTTCTAAGAAAAGGAAAGTCTAATCCACACTTCTCTATTGCAGCCTAAAACCACATTTTTAAGAACTGTAGAAATGATGAAATTTCCCAGACTAAGGGGAGGCCTCTGAAATGGGGGAATCATTAAAATAATTGATATAGTAAATCGAATTAAGGAAGAATAATGCAGTTGTATGACCATCAGCATTCTCTAGGAAATAATTGCCAATAATATTTATTGTATAATACTTTTATATCTGTGAGCAGCTTTAGATACATTTTCTGCTTAATCCTGAGAGATTTGTACCATTTTTTGCAATATTAAATTTTTTTTAAGGCTAGTAAATGGCTAAGCCAATATTGAACCTAGACAGATAACCTCCAAAGCTTATTTTCTTTACCATGCCCTATACTGGTTCTAGTGGATTAAAAAAAATGGTAAATCGTGGAAGTGATGACAGTAGGGTATATTAGTTTCCTAGGGCTACCATAACAAATGACCACAAACTTAGTGGCCTTAAAACAACAGAAATCTATTGTCTCACAGTTCTGGAGGCCGGAAGTCCAAAATCAAGTTGTTGGTTGGGTTGGTTTCTTCTGAGGGCTCTGAGGAAGGAACTGGTCCATGCCTCCCCTTTTCCAGCTTCTGGTGACTGCAAACAATCCTTGGCATGGCCATCAGACCTCTATGGCTCTCTGTCTTTTGCTTTTCTTATAAGGACACTTGTTGTTGCATGGAGAGCCCATCCTAAATCCAGGATGATTTCTTCTCGAGATCCTTTATTTAATTACACCTGCAAAGACTTCCTTTTCCAAATAATGTTACATTCTCAGATCCTGGGGGCTTAAAACTTGGACATACCTTTCTGAAGAATACAATTCAACCTACTACAAGAGATATCGAGATATTTTGGAAAACACTGATGACTATATAATCTATGTACAGTTACATTATAAAAAAGACCAAACAAAAGGCCTGTTTGTCACTGCTTTTTGGCTCAATTGTCATCAAAAATGTATTAGAAGAACAAGAAATCTAGCCTTTGTCAAACTAATGAAAAAAGAAAAAAAACAAATTCCAAAGTTCAGATTAAAGGCAAAAGAGAAAGAGTTAATAAAATGCAGGTGCACCAGTTATCACACTTGCTAACTCATTTAATGTTTTTATTGAATGTAATGGAAATTGTTTGTCAATAGAAAGACTTTGCTGATTAGGAAATAAATGATAAGATGCGTAGATTTTCATTTATTTAGGTTCTTTTTTAGATTTTCTGACTGCAACTATACCAGCAAGATATAAATTTTGTACTACTCTCTCTGTGTGTTCACAGGCTACTACTCACTGTCATTTTTAGCACCTCTTCAAAGAGTTTACCTTGCTTAAACATTTCTCTGACTTATTGAATACTCTAGGAGAAGTATGTATGTTTTAATGATTTGCAACTCGTAACGCAGCTTTTTATATCTCAAGTGAGGCTGGGAGAGCAATTACTTTAGGCCTAGCCATATTTTGAGAAAACTTGATATATAACACAAGGATGCTTGGAACACGAATGAAAAGATACCAAATCAGCTTTTACATTTTCGACCACTGACAACATATCACAAGTCGAAAATGATTCCTACTGGACTTAAATATACAAAATTGTCTCTCTTTGAAAATTGGAACAACATTTTTGGTTCAGTAAGAATGGGAATATATTTTTTTGAAATATTAGTCTTTTGTAATATGTAAAATCCTAAGTTGATCGGCTGGCTGTCAAACATTTTTAAAAGAAAAATAGACAAAATTATGCACAGTGATGAATTGTCAAGGATTGTATAGTTAATCAAAGATGCTTTTGAATTGAAAAAGCCAAAATTGTAGTAGATTTAGAAAACTAATTAGATACTTCTAATTTTTGAGAAAATATCATGTTATAGACCCTGTGAAACTAGGAAGATAAATTTAAAATTATTATATACCCTTAGAAAACTATGTAAGAATAGCGTTTTTTAAAGAATAATATCAGCTCCTCATCTTGACTACTGAGATGCTGATTTTTAAAAAAGAAATAGGAGAGAGAGCAACCACAGAAGCCACACACTTTACAGTAATACTTAGTCCAAGGTGTGGACTATGAGAATTTCAAAATTTTGTTTTATTCAACACACCCGATTCTCTCAGTATGGCCTATATTTTTTAGTCATTTGCCATTTATGCAGCCAAACAATGAGAGGTTGTTCTGGTTATCCTTGACACTTTCATTTTCCTGTTTCTCAAGGTCAAATCCATCACCATGTCTTATCAATTTTACTCCTAGACTTTTCTATTTACATAAGCTTCTCTTCATTTCAACTGCTAATGTATGTTCAGGACTTCTTTAAACATTTTTTGCCGCATACCACCATCCCTAGTTACTTTTGTATTAAAATAAATATTGACACCATTGCAAACTGGGGAAATAGTAGCCCTCAAAAAAGACAAGTATAAATTTAATTACTTTATTAACTAATTAAAACAAACAATGGTTAAGCATATTATAAATAGAGACCACCGTGTGAGTATATGTTGAGGTTTTACAGATGAGTATAACACAGTTTCTATTTTTTAAGGCAACACATTGACGATTTTAGTATTCTGTGATAGATATGAATATTTTTGCTATCTTACTTCTCCTTTTCTACTAGTAATTTGACAAGAATTTATCGAACATCTTTCTGTGTTCTGGATGCTGGGAATATAACAACAAGGCAGATAACATCCCTGCTCTCCTAGAATTACAACCTAACAGAAAAGAGGTATGTGGTTTGATCAAATAAATAAATACCAAATTATAAAAACTGCATTTTAAGGCTATGCAGAACAAGGACTCAAGACCTTTATGACTAAGGTGACCACTCTCCTGTACTGCACAGTGAAATAGTCTCAAACATTTGCTGATTTGAAGACTTGTCAGGCATATGGAGATCCCTCAGTTGTTCCTTCTTTACCCAGTAGGAAGGCTGGCTGCAGGGCCTGAGCTTTCCTGAGGAACATATGTCATTGTTGGGTCAATTGCATTGGGTATTGTTGGTGCTGAGTGTCATACTGATACATTATTACGTTCACTTGCTTGGGCATTTAATAAATAAAGAATTTATTAATTCTCCACATATTAATAAATAATTAATGGTGTGGTAAGTTAAAATAATTGGAAAAAAAGCTTCTTGGAATTATGCTATTGTATCTTTGGGAAAGACATCTATCCACCACCACAACAAACTTTCTTGCTCATATGTTTAATATAGGTGCCTGATGACCATAGAAAGGAACAATCCAGACACAATTTTGTAATGTGATGGGTCTTGAAAAGAATCAAATTGCACACAGGTAGGAAGCAGAAATCCTAGAGTATACATCTAAGGTACGGCAGTGTCTGGAATGCTGTGTACAGTCATTTTGGAAGTTATTTGCCCTAACAGACATGGACAAATGAAAAGAAATTCAGAGAAGATGGAGAAGTAGATTAAAACATTAAATATGAATAAGTTGTTCACAGAAAGACTGAGAGGTCAGGTTAGTGCTCATCAATTATTTTAAGTATAAAAATAAATATAGAAAAGACCCAAAGAACAGTTCAAGGACCTCAGAATTGAAGAGAAAGATTTTGTTTTCCTACAGTCAAGATAGCTAAAGATCAAAAGTACTTCCTAACACCAAAAAGATCATTAAATATTCCCATTATATTTCTTTTCTGTTGAATCTACCTATATCAACTGACTCCCCTATTTATTACTCTTTTCTTGTTTTGTTCCCCAAACTTCTCGTTCAAGATACATTTTTATTTCAAATAGCTTGCAAAACTTTTTTCTTTAAAGTCTTACACGATTATTTAGTTTTTAAGTCTGATAGAAAATGTATGTTAAGTTGCAACTCGCTAAGTAAAGGAGGGGGAAAGTGATATTGTAACGTCACAATGAAACCTGAGAGAAGCCATTTAAATAGAGGTCCAAATATGGTATACTGAAACTCCCAGACCACGGAATTGAACCCTGTCAAATTACTGAAAGGAAAGCTGAATTTTAGAGAGCTTAAGTATCTTATTGTAAGACTTAATGAGAAAGTTGACTAGAACCCAAATCAGGTCCCGTGATTTGCTGCCTGCACAGTGGGAGATCTCTAAATTATTTCTTCAAAGCAGGGTCACATTCCCCTGGGGGCAGTACAGTATTTACGTCAATAAAGCATTTGACATAAATACGTTATTTAATCATATTATTTTTCTTTTTAAAAAAAGTTTTTATTGTTTTTGGTAATGCAAAATGCAGAAAACAAAGAAAATCAACTTTTTGTGGCTTAAAGATAATATAGTGATTTTTAATGAGTATGTGCTCTACTCTTCAATTTAGTATATAAAAAATCCAGGATGCTTTTATGTTCACCAAAAGTGTCCATGGACTTAAAAAGTTTGAGAAAACACTGCCCTAAATAATGCAGTGGAAGGAATTTTGAAGAACTAGAAAAGTGCTCACAAAGGATCAAAGTGGATTTAGAGCCCCAGAAAAGAAGAAGCCAGATAAATGCTTAGTCCCAGTATTGGAGAGTTCAACTAGAGTGATCAGGGAGAGGAGCATAGTAAATGAAATACATTGATTTACCTACTTTTTCTACTGAGGCTAAAGTAGCAGAAAATGAGACTCCATTGCACTGAACCACATTGATGAGGTTACGGTGAAGAATATGACAGCAACGAACTTTAAAGGGGGAAAGTAGAAGGACAAGTATTAACCAACTCGTTAGCAGAAATGTGAAAGCTACTCTGGAGTTATAAGAATTTTGCCAATATCAAGTGTTGTCATGGATGTGAATCAATGGAAGCACTTTTATACTGCTGGTTGGAGTCTGAACTTGCACAACCATTCTGAAAAAAAATCGGCATTATCTTTTAAAGTTAAACATTCTCCTACTCTGCAAATCAGCAATTCTTCCTCTCTAGATAAATACCTCAAATACCTTATATAAACTCTTACATATGTTGTCAGAAGAAATAAATAAGAATTTTCATAGCAGCCTTGTTTATAGTAGAAAAAAAAGAAACAACTCAATGTCCCTTAAGAGAAAGGTTGATAAATAAGTTGCGGTATATTCACATGATAGAATCTCATAATCAATGAAAATGAGTGTATTACACCTGTAAATATCAATGTGGTATTGCGTGAAAAAGCAATTCTCAGAATACTACATACAATATAATACCATAACATAAAGCTTAAAAAAATGAAAAAAATATTGTTTCTGAGTAAAAACAAATGAGACAAAAATTTTAAAACAAAATGATTACAATACAAAAAAGAATAATTCTCCCTGGGTGAAACAGGGGAAAGAACAAGGAAGGAGCCTATTAGTAGATAGAATGATATATGTAATATTATATTATTATGTAGGACAGAGAGTTTGTGGGAATTTAATTACTTTACTTATAAGTAGATATATACAGAATTCATATAACATAACTTTAAATAATTTAAAAAAATATAGTATAAGTGATAAAAAAGAAAGATTAAAGGGTAAGAATGTCATATGAACTGACAAGGACAGATATCTAAGGTATATTCTTGAATGAAAAGAGCAAGGTCAAGAATATTATAGTTGATCTACATTTTGAGAAAAAGAAATAGATGTTTTTAAAAGTGTGAACTTTAAACTCTGGAAGGGTACTCAAAGAACTAGTAAAAGTGGATGGTTCCAGCATGAAAGCTGATCATTTGGGAGGTAGTATGTGAATGGAGAGAGCATGCTTTTTATTACCTATTTAAAATAAAGAAGAAAAATTGGAGAAAGATAAATATGAGATAAGCGTTCCCTGAGATCTATTTTGAGAAGAGATAGAGAAGAAGATAGAAGAATCAAGAGAAAGAGAGACAGGAGGGAGAAAGAGATAGGAAGAGAGAGAGAGGAAAAGGGAGAGAGGGACATAGCAAGAGAGAGAAATTCTAGAAAAGGCAGTGAGCATCCCAAGAGGGAAACAAACAAACAAAAACCAGAAATAAACGCTTTGGCACACCAGATCAGATTGAAGAAAATTTTATTTTAAGAATTCTAAAGTCCACAAGGATGAAAGCAAATAAAGCAAGGCATTAAACTTCAAGCAAATAAAAGCAAAGATGGGGGAATTTTTTTTCTTGTGTTAATGACCAAAATACCTACCACTTCACTAGAAAGAAAAAAAGAAAAGAAAAACTGACTGTTGTTCTCTTGGCATCTGAGGCAGAACGGAATCACCTCTTCTACTGATTTGTGGATCCAATAACATTCTTCCACTGCTTGTTATAATGAACTCTGTGGTAAATTGATATCTTTAGTTTTGCCTTTAATAACCAAATACTTTTCTTAGTAAACATAGCCATTTTCATTTGAAAAAACAATAGCCAGAATTCAATTATGTTTAGTTCCTCTGTGATTCTGAGGCCGACAAGCCTGCCTTTGTGTTCACTTCTATTGATTTAAGTGCACTGTTACTTATCAGTTTCCCAGAATACCTTATAAGCAATCTGCAAATGTCTCAGAACCATATTGGCAGCTTTTTCTGCCAAATTCATTATTGTGTCTGCATTACTGAAAAGTGTCAAACTATAGCTACTGTCGGCTAAGCGATGATGTTTATGTTTTATTTCCATTATGTTCTATGAAAATATATTCAGAGGAGGTGAATTACGTTTGTTTGCATAATGCTTGCTCTTCCTCTTTTCTGTGGATGGTTAAATTTACTTGGATGAATGTGTGAATTTATCACCATCCTTATTTAGTTTTTATTGTGAACCTCTCCACAAGTGTGTAACCATGTGAAAAGACTTACTCACGTTGAAGGGCCAGAGATACGTTTCTCAGAACAACCGTTTTTGACTTCTGAAATGACATTGAGCAGAGCAGACACACATTTGTACAATTGGGAGAGTCTAAGTCATAAGAGGTAACGTGACGTACTGGCTCAGAGTGTAGGCTCTAGAACCTGGCTACATGGGTTCCTGTCCCAGCCTTATGGCTGGCCAGCTATGTGGCCTGGGGTAAGGTATTCAACCTTATTATGCCTCTTTTTCGTCAACTGTAAAATGGAAATGATAAGGTTGTTGAGAGGATTAAATGCGATAACGCATGTAAAGCATTTAGAACAGGACCTGGAGAAGAGTAAGCACCATATTAGCATTTATTATCATCATCATCAGTAGTAGCCATGATAGTTAAAATTTACCATTATTATCATTCCTAAACAACCATAAGTAAGAGAGCAGAAGCACTTGGCTAAAATGTATGTAGGTAATTTACTTTGGTCATCTTGGTTTTGATAACACAGGAAGAATTTGCAACTGAAACTTGTTTAAAAAGGATTGCCATTTCATTTTCTGTTTATTGATTTTATACCTATATTATTCATCAATTAATATATGTTAAATTTATTGATTTATTTGTTTTATTCATACCCACATGTTTTGCTTATGCTGTCACAAGTTAGACAGACCACCTCCACCCAGCGGTAGGCAGATGCTGTATGCAACTGAGTCTCCTTAGGTCTCAGGGTTTCAGGGGAGACATTCTATTGGTGACTTTGCCCAGTAGGGATTTTGCACCGAGTTGACCTGCACAGTGAGACTAAGTTGTTATTTGACCTTCTAGAGGTATTATCATATAGAAACAAAACAAGGTATAGGACCCACCCTGTTACTATAGGGGGCATGGAAAACATGTTGGTAAGACACTTCTCATAGTAATATAAAAATATGAGGTGGTATTGATTATATTGTAATGACTGGGAAGAGATAAATATGGAGAGAAGTGCCCTGGGGAGGTTTAATGAAGGGACTGGGACTATGAACTGATCTCTAGAGAAAAATAACCAGTGGAGCTAGGCCTGGGTTTGGAGAGTGGGTATGACTAATGAGGCAAGGCACAAATGAATGTAACATTTTATGAGACTAATGAGTAAATTAGCCTTGGTTGAATTTGCAGTGAAAATCCTAGGAGAATGCTATTGGATTCAAAACAATAGGAGAGATGAAAATAGTTCTGTGATAGAAGCAAATCTGCCAAAATCAGTTCAGTCTTTTCTCTTCAGTAAAATATTCCCCCATGCTCATCCCCCCTTCTTCTCACCCTAGCCAGGGTGGCTTTTCAGAAATTAATATCGGACTAGAGCAGAATTACTCTTCCTACCATTCTTGACCCTATTCCCACACTCTACCACTTCTTCCAAACAGAGGATGAAGATCAGGGATGTTGCTGGCTTTTATTTTGTATCACCCACACACAGAAGTTTACCTGTGCATAGTAGAGTCCCAAATACATTTTAAATGAAATTGTGGAATGGAGACCAAAATTTAAGGAAGAATTGGACATGGCCATCACCTCAAGCTAATGGAAGACTTCACGTTATGATTCAAGATTATGATGGAAGCAGATGCTCTTTTAACCCAGTAACATTATGTTGGAGGACGTCCATCATCCTGAAGACACAACTGTCAGTTGACCCATGAGCTGGACCTGGGCAATCAGAGGCTCCTTACTCCTTCCCTTGTCCTTGGAATGTATGTTCTGCCCATCATTCGCACAGTAGGAGCCATTTACAAGGACACAGCCTTGAAAGAGCCATGTATTGTTGAGACCATCTGGACAGTAAATGTGACTCAACCCAGTTAAGCCCTCTATATAAACTTTTAAAATTCTGGTGGGCAGATGTAGAGATCTACTCACCATGCAACCGCCTAAGCCAAACCTCATATGTAAGTTCCCTTGGTTATTAAACCTGCTGCCTACCAATCTGGAGTGATCTGTCTCTTTCTTGGTCTCTCCTTGCCCTTTGTGTATGGGGGCCAGTTTGCAAACCAACACATTGTAGTTACGCAAAAAGGGAAAAAATGAACAATATAATAGAACTGAGGAGACCATAACTTTATTTCCCCATTGAGAAATGTGCCTAATATTTATAGATAATTTGGGGGGGCGGGGAATTACACTGACACCTATAATGAAGGATTCATCAGGGTCTTATATCCATCTATCCCAATTCCCCAACTTGCGATGCGAAGCTCATGCCCCCTCTTCCAACCAGCTGCAAATAATTTTGACAGGCAATAGTTGATTTATGCTGTGAACACGATACACTAAAGAACAGAAAAAAAATGGGTTTTCTGATTTCTGAGAACAGAGTAGCTACAGGAGGAGTAAAGGTGATTCCTGCTCTACAATAGTCCTTGCCTGTCACCAGGGGTTACTAGAGATTCACTCTATCAGACAGACAAAAGGACACAGTATGTAGGTAACGGGCAAAGTCACTATCCTTTGCTTAAACTAGTTTGTGTATTCTCATTAAGAAAAAAAATAGAACTGTTCAGTTCTGTACAACAAAAAGCTATTTAGTCTTTTAACAGTGAATTCAAATCTCTAACCTGAAGACATATGCAGAAAACAGCCAGTTTATCAGGAAAAGGCATAAACACAGAGGTGAGGGATTCAATTGAAAACAGGGGCAGCAAATAGTAAGATAACTTAGAAACCTAGGGGATCGGTCAGAGAAAGTTAAGAATAAAGAAGCAGTTAACCTTTGTTGATTTTCGCATCTCTGTTTAAATTCTCTGCCTCGTCACTCACATTAGGTGTCAAGTAAAAATTATATTAAAATAATGAGGCAGCTTGATTTATGGTTCATAGATTTCCTTTCCTCCCTATGGGGTCTCCCTTCCCATGAGATGATATTTCACCACCATATTGAAGTCTTGTTTTTGCCAGCAGTTTTCTTACAGATTCTCTTTCCTTTCTCCCATGAGACCTGCATTGTTTCAGATGGGGGCTGCTCCTCCAGCCTGAACCCCAGAATGACAGTGACTGGGAGCAGAGCCAGAACTGACCTGCATGGCCATGCAGTGTGAGTGACAGACAAATGCATGCATGTTATTGTAAGCCACTGAAATATTGGTGCCAATTGTTATCACGTCATTATTAGGCTGCACTAAGTAGGATCATAAAGAAGGCAGAAAATAGTACTTAATTAACTTTGGAAACAGATCTTTAAAACACAATTCAGGAACCTAATAATTGTCTTTCCTACCATCTGATACTTATCTTTAGCGACACAACTAAGATATAATTTTGTACATTTGCATATAAGCAAGTGGCTATTGCATCCTTTAGACTGAGTGCTCTGAGGAAATCCACAGTTCTTCCTAAATGTTTGATTTTTAACTGAAGCATAATACATGTGATTTGAGATTGATCTTTTATGCTAAAGACTTGACTTTTTTCATTTTTATGAAATCTTATAAAATTTCAAAATGAATGTTCAATATTATGTTGCATTTTTATGATACATGTGTGTTAAATCCAACATACTTTGAGTTTTCAAACTTGCCTTCTTTAGATTCTTTTACATATAAATTCCTAGAGGAAATGTATGTGTGTGTGTCTATACGTGTGTAATATTTTGTTGAGCATACAGCTCTTAACACACTCTCCATTCTGAAGAGTTGCTAAAAATAAAATGATAAACAGTGTCATGTAAAAATTTATTTACATAAGTCATATTTCATGTTATCCTATGATAATAATGTTTTCTAGAGTGTTTTATCTCTACATGTTACTTTGATGCTTTATTTCTTGGAAAATTACAGCCATATACCTTGATAACGCTACGTATTTGTGTAGTACGCAGAAGAGGGAAGCCTGTTAATAATGATAGACCTGCCTCTTCTACATCTTGGGAACCAAAAATATGACTTCTATTATGGCCCAATATATTTCTTCTATGGCTGAATAAGCATGAATCTTCCTTAAGAATCCATGAAGTGTGGTGATGGGAGAAAGTGCTTACTGACAACTCTCCCTGGGGCTCAGAAGTAATTGTCTGTATGATAGAAAAATATGAGAATCTGACTCAGCTTAGGAAAAGCTTTGTAAACAACTAATATTACCAAAGGAGAGCCTGTACTATCAAGAGTGACCTCATTATATGAGATCTTTATGGCTGGAAAAATAATGCCACTCATATCCCAAGTGGATTTCACCAAAGACATTGCTATTATTGTCCTCTAGGTACTACTACATTATTAATCTTTCATATGATATGAAACTAGCCATATATCTGTGAATAAAAATGCAGAGGTCCTTTATGACCTTTTTGTACTGACATGAGATACTGTAGGTGCATCCAGCCCAGAGTCCCTTTAAAGTGGATCATGTGTTTTAGTAAGACATGTCAGAATTATGAACTGTAATTTCAGTATTGAAGGACCATCCATAATATCATCTCCCTGAGCCTGGATAGCAAAATTAATGTGACGTTTAAAAGCAACATTTATTTGCTCAACTGGCTTTGTCTGCTCAGTTCTAAAATCATAAGTGGCTCTTGAGCTTTTCCACCCACTGATTCAACTGACGTTTTAACTGATAATCAAATCCTATGTCTTTCCTTCGGTGGTATTTATGTAATGGAAATGAACACAAAACAACTTAAAAACAGCTTAAGAAAAGTAATGGGGCTTAATGATAACTTATGTGGCAAATCCAACTTTCACTCAGAGCGTAAGAATATTTGGGGGAGATGTTTTATTGTATATAAACAAAAAATATCCTCTATTTTCACCTTTGAGGAAAATGTGGAGAGAAAAATAATTTCCCCCAGTCTCTCCAACACGCAGCCACACTGCCCCGAGACAGGGAAGGTCCTAGTTTTTCACATCAAAACTCATTCTCATAAAAATCTCAGAGTTATAAGTTTCCCAAAGGGTCTGTTTTATTTAAATATGACTATATCCTCGAAAAACTTTACCTCCAATACTTAAATCCAAGTATTCCTCCCAAACCCCACCCCCAATTTGATCAATTCCCCATCAGTTCTCTCATGTAGTGTCTTCCTCTCTGCCAATCACCACCATTGTATAGGTTTTGGAAAAGCTAGTCAACAATCTCTTTGCTCTCCACTACACTTTCTTTTTTTTTCTAGTAACTTTATTGAGCTCATAATGGTTTATAACATGGTGTAATTTCGGGTGTACATTATTGTTTATCAATTTCTGAGTAGACTTCATCGTGGTCATCCCAAGTAGTCTAATTATTGTCCATCACTGTACATAGGTGTCCCTTTACCCCTTTCACCCAACCCACTACCCCTCTGGTAACCACTACTCTGTTCTCTTTATCCATGTATTTGTTATATTCCACATATGAGTGAAATCATGCAGTATTTGTCTTTCTCTGTCTGGCTTATTTTGCTTGACATCATACCCTCAAAGTCCATCCCTGTTGTCACAACTGGAATGATTTTGTCTTTTTTATGGCTGAGTAGTACTCCATTGTATATATGCGACAATCATCAGTTGATGGGCACTTGGGTTGCTTCCACATCTTGGCTATTGTGAATAATGCTGCAGTGAACACAGGGGTGCATAAATCTATTTGGATCATTGATTTCAAGTTCTTTGGATAAATGCCCAGTAGTGAAATAGCTGGATTGTATGGTATTTCTATTTTTATTTTTTTGAGAAACCTCCATACTGTTTTCCATAGTGGTTGTACCAGTTTGCATTCCCACAAGCAGTGCATGAGAGTTCCCTTTTCTCCACATCCTCTCCAACATTTGTTGCTTTTCATCTTGGTAATTATAGCCATTCTGGCCTGTGTAAGGTGACATCTCATTGTTTTGATTTGCATTTCCCTAATAATTAGTGATGTTGAACATCATTTCATGTGTCTATTGGCCATCTGTATGACTTCTTTGGAAAAATGCCTGTTCATATACTCTGCCCATTTTTTGATTGGGTTGTTTGTGTTTTTTGTTGTTGAGTTGTATGAGTTCTTTATATATTTTGGAGATCAACCCCTTGTCAGATAAGTGATTTGCAAATATTTTCTACTAGTTGGTGGGTTGTCTTTTCATTTTGTTCATGGTTTCCTCTGCTTTGCAGAAGCTTTTTAGTCTGACCTAGTCCCATTTCTTAACATTTTCTTTTGTTTCCCTTGCCTAGTCAGACATGGTATTTGAGAAGACGCTGCTAAGATAAATGTCAAATAGTGTACTGCCTGTATTTTCTTCTAGGATTTTTACAGTTTCAGGTGTTACATTCAAGTCTTTAAGCCGTTTTGAGTTAATTTTGTATATGGTGCAAGATAATGGTCTACTTTCGTTCTTTTGCTTGTGGATGCCCAGTTTTCTTAACACCATTTATTGAAGAGACTTTCCATTATCCATTGTATGAGCTTGGCTCCTTTGTCAAAGATTAGCTGTCCATAGATGTGTGGTTTTATTTCTGGGCTTTCAATTCTGTTCCATTGAGCTGTGTGTCTGTTTTTGTGCCAGTACTATGCTGTTTTGATTACTATAGCTTTGTAGTATATTTTGAAGTCAGGGATTGTGATGCCTCCAGCTTTGTTCTTTTTTCTCAGAATTCCTTTTGCTATTCGGGGTCTTTTGTTGTTCCATATAAATTTTAGGATTTTTAGAAAGTCATTGATTCTAATTGGGGTTGCATTGAATCTATAGATTGCTTTAGGTAGTATGGACATTTTAACTATGTTGATTCTACTGACCCATGAGCACGGACTATTTTTCCATTTCTTTGTGTCTTCTTCAATTTCTTTCAATAATGTCTTATAGTTTTCAGTGTAGAGGTCTTTCACCTCTTTGGATAAGTTTATTCCTAGATACTTTATTCTTTTTGTTGCATTTGAAAATGGAATTGTACTCTCGATTTCTCTTTCTGCTAGTTCATTATTAGTGTGTACAAATGTAACTGATTTTTGTAAGTTGATTTTGTACCCTACAACTTTGCTGTAGTTGTTGATTACTTCTAATAGTTTTCTGACAGAATCCTTTGGGTTTTGTATATATAGGATCATGTCGTCTACAAACAGTGAGAGTTTCACTTCTTCCTTTCCAATTTGGATTCCTTTTATTTCTTTTTCTTGCCTACTTGCTCTGGTCAAAACCTCCAGTACTATGTTGAATAGCAGTGGTGAGCGTGGGCACCCTTGTCTTGTTCCTGTTCTCAGAGTGATGGATTTCACTTTTTCACCATTAAGTATGATGTTGGCTTGGGTTTGTTATATATGGCCTTTATTATGTTGAGGTACTTTCCTTCTGTACTCATTTTATTGAGAGCTTTTGTCATAAATGGATGTTGGATCTTGTCAAATGCTTTCTCTGCATCTACTGAGATGATCATGTGGGTCTTATTCCTCACTTTGTCAATGTGGTGTATCACATTGGTTGATTTGCTGGTGTTGAAACATCCCTGCATGCCTGGAATTAATCCCACTTGATTGTGGTGTGTGACTCTTTTAATGAATTGCTGTATTCAGTTTGTCAATATTTTGTTGAGGATTTTTGCATCTATGTTCATTAGTGATGTTGGCCTGTAATTTTCCTTCTTTGTGTTGTCCTTGCCTGGTTTTTGTATCAGGGTAATGGCCTCATAGAATGAGTTCTGAAGCATTATGTCTTTTCCCATTTTTTTGGAATAGTTTGAGAAGGATAGGTATTAAATCTTCTTTGAATGTTTGGTAAAATTCTCCAGAGAAGCAATCTGGTCCTGGACTCTTGTTTTTTGAGAGGTTTTTGATTACTGTTTCAATTTCTTGTGAATTGTCTATTCAAATTCTCTATTTCTTCTTGATTCAGTTTTGGGAGGTTGTATGAGTTTAAGAATTTATCCATTTCTTCTAGGTTATCCAATGTTTTGGCATATAGTTTTTCATAGTATTCTCTTATAATCCTTTGTATTTCTGCAGAATCTGTTGTAATTTCTCCTGTTTCTTTTCTCATTTTATTTATTTACCCTTCCCTCTTTTTTTCTTGGTAAGTCTGGCTAAGGGTTTGTCAATTTTGTTTATCTTCTCTTAATTTCATTAATCCTTTCTACTGTTTTTTTTTTTTGTCTCTATTTCATTTATTTCCACTCTGATTTTTAACATTTCTCTCCTTCTGTTGACTTTAGGCTTTGTTTGTTCTTCTTTTTCTAGTTCTGTTAGGCACAACTTAAGGTTACTTATTTGAGATTTTTCTTGTGTGTTGAGGTGGGCCTGTGTTGCTATGAATTTCCCTCTTATGATGGCTTTTGCTACATCCCATAGGAGTTAGTATGTTGTATTTTCATTTTCGTTTGTCTCCAGGTATTTTTTAATTTCTCCTTTGATTTCTTCATTGATCCAATGGTTGTTCAGTAGCATGTTGTTTAGTCTCCATGTATTTCTGACTTTCCAGTTTTTTTCTTGTAGTTGATTTCTAGTTTCAAAGCACTATGTTCAGAAAAGATGCTTGGGATGATTGCAATCTTCTTAAATTTATTGAGGCTTGCCTTGTTTCCCAACATATGGTCTATCTGAGAATGATCTGTGTGCACTTGAGAAGAATGTGTATTCTGCTGGTTTTGGATGGAATGCTCTGTATATATCTATTAAGTCCAGCTGATCAAGTGATCCATTTGAATCTACTATTTCCTTGTTGACATTTTGTCTGGATGATCTGTCCATTGATGTAAGTGGGGTGTTGAGGTCCCCTACTATTATTGTGTTGCAGTTAATTTTTCACTTTAGGTCTGTTAATAGTTGCTTTATGTACTTCAGTGCCCCTGTGTTAGGTGCATATATATTAATAAGCGGTGTGTCCTCTTGGTGGAATGTCCCTTTTATCATTATATACTGCCCCTCTTTGTCTCTTATTGCCTTTTTTAACTTGAAGTCTGATTTGTCTGGTATAAGTATGGCAACACCTGATTTCTTTTGTTTGCCATTAGCTTGGAGTATCATCTTCCATCCCTTCACTCTGAGCCTATGTTTGTCTTTAGAGCTGAGGTGTGTTTCCTGGATGCAGCATATTGTTGGATCTTGTTTTTTAATCCATCCAGCCACTCCATGTCTTTTGATTGGGTAATTCGATCCATTTACATTTAGAGTGATTATTTATATATAAAGGCTTAATACTGCCATTTTATCTCTTGTTTTCTGATGGATCTATGTTTCCATTGTTTCTTTTCTTTTGTATTTCTGACTGCCATTTCATTATGGTGGTTTTCTGAGCAGGTTTTCTCAGTTCTCTTTCTTTTTGTGAATTGTGGCTCTGCTCTGAGTTTTTGTTTAGTGGTTACCATGGGGTTTATATAAAAGATCTCATAGATGAAATAGTCCATTTTCTCATAGCCTCTAATCTCCATCAACCTAAGCAGGTTCCGTCTCTTTCCTCTTCCCCCTCTGAGTTATTGTTGTTACAAATTACGCTGTTTTTAATGCTGTGAGATTGTGACTAAGTTGAAGTGTTTATAGTTACTTTGATGCTTTCCTTCCCTTTATCTTTAAGTTATAACTGAGTATTTGTCTCCCTGTTCTGATAGAGAGATGGTTTTCTGATTTTCTCTGTCTAATTATCTCCTTGCTCAAAGATCTGTAGGCCTTTGCCATTTTGTTTGCAGTTTAAGCACATCTTTAATTATTTCTTGTAGGGAAGGTCTAGTGGCAATGGACTCCATCAGGTTTTGTTTATCTGGGAAAGCTTTAATTTCTCCATTGTATCTGAAGGAAAGTTTCTCTGGATAGACTATTTTTGGCTGAAAGGTTTTGTCTTTCAGTATTTTGAATATATCATTCCATTCTCTGTTAGCCTGTAGAGTTTCTGCTGAGAAATCTTCTAAAAGCCTGATAGAGCTTCCTTTGTGTGTTATTTTCTTTTCTCTAGCTGCCCTTAATATTTTTTCTTTCTCATTGACTTTTGCCAGTTTCACCATTATATGCTTTGGGGAAGGTCTTTTAGCATTGATGTAATTTGGTGTTCTATTAGCTTTGTGTATTTGTAAACCCAGTTCCTTCTCCAGGTTTGGAATGTTCTCAGCTATTATTTCTTTGAACAAACTCTCTACTCCTTTCTCCCTGTCTTCTCCCTCTGGAATACCTATAAGCCTTATGTTGCTGTTCCTAATTGAGTTGGAATTACTCAAAGAATTCCTTCATTTTTTTAAAATCTTATTTCCTCCACCTGTAACATTTTATCCTCTAAATCACTAATTCTTTCCTCCATAACATCAACTCTATTCTGAAAGAATTCTAGATTATTTTTTATTTCATTGATTATGGCTTTTTTTGTGAGGAAGACCAGCCCTGAGCTAACATCCATTGCTAACCCTCTTCTTTTTGGCTGAGGAAGACTGGCCCTGGGCTAACATCCATGCCCATCTTCCTCTACTTTATATGGGAGGCCACCACAGCATGGCTGACAAGCAGTGCATCAGACAGCGCCTAGGATCTGAACCTGCGAACCCCAGACTGCCAAAGCACAAACTAAACCACTGAGCCACTGGGCCGGCCCCCTCATTGATTATGTTTTTCATATCCAGAATTTCTGGTTTTTTTATAGTTTGAATCTCTTGGATGAAGAGGTTCATTTTATTCCTGAGCTCACTGAACTGTTTTTCTGTCTTCTCTTGTAACTCGTTGAGTTCCTTATGGCAGCCCTTTTGAATTCTCTGTCATTTAGATTGTAAATTTCTGTGACTTCAGGGTTGTTTTCTGGAGAATTGTCATTTTCCTTCTGGTCTGAACTGTTGCTGTAGTTTCTTTTGGTGTTTGAATTAATCTTTTGGGGGGGCATTGTGGTAGTATTAGTTCACAGATTCCACTTGCTACTGCTAGGGGGGGCAGGAGAAGAGTTTCTGGTCCCACCCTGTCTGCTGAAAGTTGTGTGTGTACTGTGGGCACTTGCATCAACCTGGAGAGCATTCAGGCACATGTGTGGACTGTGCTTGGTGGGCGCGGCTTCCTTGTGGGGACAGAGCTAGGGCCACTCCTTGGTGTTGCAGGAGCATAGTGGGCTCCCCTCCTTGCCAGGAAAGCAATCAAGAATGGGTTAAGGGTGACTGCAGCCTCTTCCTGCAGTTACCCCAGGACACACTCACTCTTTCAAGGCTCAGCTGTACTATGGGTGCTTGCATGGGCCTGGAGTCTGCTTGCCCCAGTATATGAACTTCTGCTGCTGATTCTGCTTGCAGTACCATGGGCTGCTGTGCTTGGTGGGGGTGCTTCTTATGGGGACCCAGCCAGGGCCACTCCTTGGGGCTGCAGTGGCATGGTGGGCTCTCCCCTGCCACTAAAGCAGTCACCAGAGGTCTAAGGGCTGCTGCTGCTTCTTCCTACAGTCACCTTGGGGCACATTCCCACTTTTGGGGCACTCATGCCAGGTTGGAAAGGGATACTGTGTGTGCACAGGGCTGTTGTGTGAGGGTAGGGAGTACTCACCTATCTCCACCACTTCACAGAGGGTCAGTCAATCCACCCTCCGATGTATAGCTGTGTGTGTCTTTCAGGTGTCCTGTTGTGCTGTGTAGGCTTCTTCTGCTGGTCAATGAATGTCCATTTAGTTCTAGTTCAAAATGGGAAGAGACAAAGGGAACAGCTCATTCTGCCATGTTGCTGACGTCACTCTCCACTACACTTTCTTTTACATAACTTTGCCTGACTATTAGCCTTTGCCTCTCCCTGCTTGTAGTCTAGAACTTTTACACCCTTTTATTATACTTTTTGTAATCTTTTGACTGCTAACATATTCCTTATCATAATAATGGGGAATATCCAGAAGAGGTGCCACCACATTTTTTTCCCCTCAATTCTCATAGATGACTCTTTCCTGCTGAATCTGGCCCAGCCTTAGAATTATTCTCTATACAGTGAGTGTTCCAGGCAGCTACTATTCATTGATATGAATTCACTTACAAGAACTTTCAGTCCTGCTTAACCCTTTCTTGATAAACTTCAGCTCAAAATCTGAGGCTTTCTCATCCCAATCTCCTGTCATCATCATTGGGGAATTAAATATGTGGTGACTCTTCTATCATTCCTGCACACAGTTTTTTTTTAAAAAATCTCTTTAACTGCATGCATTTCCATTTAATTCTATATTTGTCCTCACTGGAATAGCCATAGTTTGTACCTAATCATTAGCAGGAATTACTGCCTTTAAGATCTCAATCTCTGAAATACCTCTCTGTCCATACCCTGTATCCCTCTGCTTTTATGAAACATTTTCCTACAGTACCCTTTACCTTCAATATGACTCCCTCTTCCTATTTTCCACACTCTTTAAGCACTTCCTTCACCTCCCTCACAATTCCTCCAATCCAGTTTGAATCCTAATGGAAATGTCAATCTTCTCTCCTACCGACATTCTATCATGTACACCCATCAATTCTCAAGCATGAGTCAACATTTATGTATGGCATTGCAAATCTCAGGGTGCTCAACCTTCAAAAGAATATCATATAACCTCAGTGACTGCATGCACTACATATATCAACTCTTCAGCATCTGCTACTTATAAAGATGATCTATAATCCTTTCATTTTCTTTATCATCAGTCTTTCTTCCTATGATCTCCTCATAATCCCCTCTTCTAAAACTTTGTCTTCCCCTGGGGTTGTAAGGGCTGGAACCTCTGAGGAGGTAACGCTTGAACAGAGGCCTAGGTAATGAGAAGGAGTCAACCACACAAAAGTCTGAGGGGAGAATATTCCCAGCAAAGCAAATAGAAAGTTTAAAAGCTTTGATTTGGAAAATAGTTTTGTATATTAAAGAACCAGAATGAATGGTTGGAGTGTACTGAGAGAGGTGGTAAATGGAAGATGAGATCTGAGAAGTAGGCAAGAGTCATGTAGAATCCTCCAGTCCGGGGTTAGGATTTTGGATTTTATTCTAAGTGAAATAGAGGGTATCTCAACCTTGGAATTCCTGAAATCTGGGGCTAGATCATTTTTTGTTGTGGAGCTGTCCTGTGTGTAAGAGGATGTTTAGAAGCATACTTACTCTCTACACACTAGATGCCAATAGCACCTCCCCCCACATTGTGACAACAAAAGTATTTCCAAACATTGCCACATTTTCCCTTGGAGACAAAAATCACACTCCAAGGATGACACTGGAGTGTTTCAATGAGTGTAGTGACTTGATCTGCTGTGTGTTTAGAAATTGTCAGTCTGGGTTCTTTCTGGAGAGCAGGCTATTAGAAAGTGAGATTGGAAGTGCAGACAGTTCAGAGGCTGCATCTATTCTCCAGGTATGAGAAGGTGGTAAGTTGGACTATAGTACTTGTTATGAAGGTTGTTTAACTCACACTATGTTTGAAGGTTTTCCTTGAGTTTGGTCATATGATTCACAGAGAGGTATATAAAGCATCCACTTACCAACTAAGGATGTCAGTAAGAAGTTGCATGGAAACAACTGGAGCTCAGAAGGAATTCACGACTGAATTTATTAAACAAAAAAGTTGGAATCACCAGCACTTATATTGTAATTGTTGAATTTACAGAGGACCAGTGAATAATAGCCCTTTCTTTCTCTCTCAAGATGAGAATGATTAAAATATAGGCATAGGACACCTTCTTCACACCATATACAAAAATTAACTCAAAATGGACCAGATACCTAAATATAAGAGATTGAACTATAAAACTCTTAGATGAAAACATAAGTGTACATCTTCACGACCTTGGGTTGAACAATGGTGTTTTAGATATGGCACAAAAAGCACAAGCAACAAAACAAAACAAAAAATAGATAAATTGCACTTCATTAAATGTAAAATCTTTTCTACGTCAAAGGGCACTATCGAGAAAGTGAAAAGACAACAACAGAATGGGAAAAACTAATGGCAAATTCTATATCTGATAAGGGTGTAGTATCCAAAATATATAAAAATTATTACAACTCAACAGTGAAAAGAGAAATAACCCAATTTAAAAATGGGCAAAGGATTTAAAGAGCTATTTCTCCAAAGAAGATACACAGATGGCCAATAATCATATGAAAAAAAACCCAAAAACTCAATATCATTGGTCTTTAGGGAAATACAAATCAAAACCATGATGAGATACCACTTTTATAATAGCCACCAGGAAGGCTATTATAAAAAGGATATATAAGAACAACTATTTGTGAGGATGTGGAAAAATTGGAACCCTGAATATTGCTGGTGTGAATGTAAAAGGGTGCAGCCACTTTGAAAAATAGTTGGCAGTTTCTTAAAAAGTTAAACATAGAGTTACCATATGACCCAGAAATTCTACTCCTAGATATAGACCCAAGATAAGTGAAAATATATGTCCATGAAAGAATTTGTACACAAATATTCATAGCAGCATTATTCATAATAGTCAAAAATGGAAACAAACCAAATATTCATCAACTGATAAATGAATAAATAAAATGAGTATATCCATCCAATAAAATATTATTCAATCATAAAGGAATGAAGTACTGATTTGTGCTACAACATGGATGAACCTTGAAAACATTATGCTAAGTGAAAGAAGCCAGACCTAAGAGGCCACATAGTACATGATTTCATTTTTATGAAATGTCCAAAACAGGCAAATCAATAGAAGCAGATAGTAGATTAGTAGTTGCCAGGGAGTAGAGGAGAAAGCAAAGGGGGAATGACTGCTCATGGGCATGGCATTTCTTTTTGGGGGTGATGAAAATGTTCTAGAATTCAATAGTGGTGATGGTTGCACAATTTTGTGAATATATCAAAACCAACTGAATAGTACACTTTAAAAAGCTAAATATTATGGGATTTGAATTATATCTCAATAAAATAAAAGTATACACACAGACACACACACAAGTTTGGTGAGCCTGCTGTTTGCCTAATGCCCCTCCTGTCTCCCCAAAATAGAAAGATAGGTATAGGAGTGAGTGGAGTTTAAAATATTAATTATATTATATATAAAGCTGAATTGAAGTGTATCAATTACACATGAGGGCACAATGAACTTCTAATTTTTACCCCTGAATTAAACAGATTTACCCACCCAGTCATAGGTAGAGTTGTTATTGGGACACCTTCCTCAGAGATGCATTGTGGGAAAGCAGATTGGACAGCATCCTCTCCGCAGGTAGACTGAACTATAAGAGAGGCTCTGAAGGGGCTGAGCCAAGCATACTAGCTTTCTTCTTGCAAATGCACTAATTACATAAGGAGCAGAGAGAGAGGCAGAAATGTTACCCTACCTAAGTCATTTCACGTGGAAACATGAACTCGGGAGAATTGAGTCCGTTGTGAACACATGAAGAACAGATTTGTGATGTTTAGTTTTGTGCATATTGGATTTTGAGACCATAAAACTTTTAAAGTGAAGGTGTTGGTAGAAAGATGAGTGTATGGCTCTGGATGTTATAGCCCCATGAGACTCTGGACTCTTAAAACCTGCCTTAGGAAATGGCAGGAAGGAAAGAATGAGTCTCACAAGAGCTATCTTTCCCAACCACCAAGTCACGCCCATTGCAGCCCCAGAAGTGGTTTAATGGAAACAGCAATCCTCTGCTTCAAAGGATGGGTAGGCGGTGTTCAACAGTGAAAATTTGTGATGGATGGCTGCTATAAAATTTAATAGTTCTTATTTCATGAAGTTTACTGTTTTCCTAACATTTGCAGTTTTTAAAATGTAGACCTTTAATTTTTGTTTTGTTTTGGGTTTTTTTGGCAGTGAGAAGAATCCTACTATGTAAATCTGTTGGCTTGGGAATGAGAACAAAAATGAAAAGTCATAATGCCTAAAATTTTTTCCTAAAAATGTTTATTTGAGCATTTGTAGAACGAGTAGACATCATTTTATTACTATAAAAAAGAGGGAGGAAAGAATTAAAATTATTTCAGACATTGTCTACATTTTCTAGAGATTATACTGAATGGACTGTTTTATTATGATAAGCTAAATAATCCAAAAGCTTCCACACACTGAGAAACTTAATGGTTTGTAAAAGAAAGGTGTCCTGGGAGCTGAAATAAAAACATGGATATAAAAGCAGATAGATACTAGGCTCTCACGTTCATAAGAAAATTATCCAATTCATTGAATACTGATTGCCATTTTATTATCTGAATCAATACCAGTGCAGTTAATGTGGCATTTAGAAATCATAAAAATAAAGATGGGATAATTGTTCCCCTAAACAAAAGTCTTGCATAAATATTTTAAACCTCATATAATGAAATCATATTGAAATTTAGAGAAACCTGGACCCACGTAAATGCTGTTGGCATTAAGCAACTCTTGAGGTTTACTTTTCTCTTCAATAGACTTCATTTACAATTTAATCAAAATACTAGCTATTGCCAAGGCCAAAGGGATGAAGAGTTTAACAGATTATTTTTCCCTTTTGGTAAATACTTCAGAGATGATTTACAATTTAATTAAAACATTAAACATTATATTACCATTTTATATTTTTTATTGCATTAAAATTTAAATATTTTTAACTTTTGTATCCATCTTGCACAACAGATTCAAAGAACTTTAGAGGTAGAAGTAACCATGAAATTATCTAGCATAATTCTCTCACTTTATAGGTGAAAATACTAAGGTCTATAAATATTAATTAGATAAAATTTATATTTTAACTAGAGTTGGGACCAGGTATCGAATGGCTCCTGAGCCCAGCTTCAGAATTCCTTTTATAAAACCATGTTGCCTCCAAAAGTTCGTGGTAGATATTTGAACTAATCAATATGTTAAAGTCATCAATGAGCTGTTTGCTTTTTTTAGGTTAGGATGTTGAACATCTCTTTGCATTATCTAATACGGAACTTCACAAAAAGTTATTTTTTTTTGAGATTGGATAGAAGTGTAAGTCCATATATTACACGTGTAGAGCCTGATAAATTTCTATACACTGACTACTCTTGAGTGATCTACAACTTGATCAAAGATAGACCCTTTGTGGTTCAACACTCCAGAATCTCCATTACACTCCTGTAGTCACTCTCTCTCATTCTCTACTCCAAGTTGCTACTTGCCTCTTTATGGTATAGATTGTTTTAATCTGCTTTTGTACATTGCATATATGATCTTTTGTCCATTATATGTGATATATGCTCTTCTCTCTGTCTGACTTGTTCTTTTGTTTTTTGGGGGAGGAAGATTGGTGCTGAGCTAACATCTGTGCCAATCTTCCTCTAGTTTGTATGTGGGGCTTAGTGAGCGGTGTGTAGGTCCGTGCCAAAGACCCAAACCCATGAACCCTGGGCCACTGAAGCAGAGTATGCAAACTTAACCACTGTGCCACTGGTCTGGCCCCTGTCTGTCTGACTTCTTTTGCTCAAAATTATGTTTGGAAAATTCATCCATTATATTGTATGTAGTTGCAAATCGTTCATTCTCATTTTTTTATAACACTTTTTGTGAATATATAGTAATTTACTTAGGTATTGTACTTTTGGTGGAATTTGATTATTTTCTAACTTTTGGCTTTTACTAATAGTGGTGCCATAAATCTTCTAGCAAATGTATTTTGGTGACCATATGTACGCATTCCTGTTGGGAATATATCCAGGAGTAGAATTGCTTGGTTATAGGAAATTCATGTGTTCAACTGCCGGTTTTTCAAGGTGGTTTTAGCAATTTACATTGGTACCAGTAGTGTATGAGAAATCTGCTTGCTCTATTTCCTTATCCAAAATGGATATTGTGTTCTTTTTCATTTTAAACATTTTCTTGGTCACAGTGTTATCTTGTGTTGCATGCAAGCACATGTGAGTGTTTGCATTCTCCTTTTCCATTGCATCCTCTTCTCTATTAATTGATAACTTATATGTGATAAAATGTGTGTATTTTAAGTATGCAGTTTAGAGTTTCAACAAATGTACTAATCCATGAAACTGTCATCTTGATTAATACATAGAACATTTTCATCACCCAAGAAAATTTCCATTGATCCTTTTGCGTTCAATCTTCTCTGCCCCAGTGGCAACCACTACTCTCATGTCTATTACTATAAGTTACCTCTGTCTGTTCTTCAACTGTGAGTGAATGGAATCATACAATTTATACTCTTTTCAATCTGCCTTCTTTTTCTAAATTTGCCTTATCAATTCATGCATGTTGTTGAGTATGTCAGTAATTTGTTTCTTTTGATTACTGAGTAGTAGTCCATTGTACAGCTACTGCACAATTTGTATTTGCACATCCATTCAGCATTTGAGGGACATTTGAGTTGTTTCTAGTTTGGGGTTATGACGTATAGAGCTACAATGAACATTTTTGTTCAGAAATTTTGATGGTATATTTCTGTAGAAGTAGAAGTGTTAAGTTTTAGATTGGATTATATTTAACTTTATAGGAAATAGTTTTCCAAAGTGGTTCTATAATTTTATATTCCCACCCGATACGCAAGAGTACCAATTGCTTCAGGCATATCCACATAAGCTCTGAGAAAACCTCAGAATCCCTAGCAGGGCTGATAGAAGGTATTTCTCTCCAAAAATTAGCCAGTAAAGACTGGAGGAGGTGACTACTACTTCAAATACAAACACAGCAATGCACAACCTAAAGGAATATGAAAAATCAAAGAAACATGACACCATCAAAGAATCACAGTGATTTTCTGGTAACTAACCCCAAAGACACAGAGATGTATAATTCACCAGAAAAAGAATTCTAAATAGCTGTTTGAATGAAGCTCAATGAGGAACAGGAAGCTATAAAAAACAGCCAGAAAACAATTACTATGATGGCATTAGTAAGTCGTTACCTTTCAATAATTACTCTAAATGTAAATGGTTTAAATTCTCTTATCAAAAGTCACGGAGTAGCTGGCTGGATAAAAAATAAAAAACAAACTCATGCCCCAACTATATGCTGCCTATAAGGGACTCACTTCAGCTTTAAGACCACACATAGGCTAATAACAAAAAGATGGAAAAATATGTTCCAGGCAACTGGAAACTAAACCCATTTTTGGATTGCCTTTTCTAATCTAATAGCATCTTTAAACAAACTGAGTTCTTGATTTTAATCTCATACAATTTATCATTTCTTTCTTTCATAGTTATTAGTTTTTGTGCTTTAAGAAAGCTTTGCCTACATCATTTTCATAAAGATATTTTCCTGTTACCCATTAAAAGTTTTATTATGCTAACTTTTTTATATGGAAAAAATGCATCACTTTGGAAAGGTTCATTGTTTCCCCACTGGGGACCACCATCTCCTTTGTGATGATATCAAAAAATAAATGTCCATATATGCTTCCATAGCACTTGGTACCTTTCCTTTTATAACACTTCATTTTATTTGCTCCAATTGTATAGTGTCTCAATTTCTTTCTAGACACTAAACTGTTTCTGCACATTATATCTCTTTTTTTTTCACTCCTGAATTCTAAGCATGGATTCTGCATACAGTATACCCTTGATAATATCTGTTTAAAGGATAAATGGATTTGTTTATTGTTGGGCACATACATATGTCCAGTTAATAGTTTTATATAATCTGCATATTTTACCCATGATGAAATTGGGTTTGTTTCTAATACATGTAACTTTGAATTTGTGATTTCTAAGCAAAAAAAATCCCGTTAGGAATTATTAAGAAATTGTACCTAATTTTGCATATATATAAAAACTGACATCAACTAGCTGGGCTATTTTTGAGAAAGTGTCTTTTCTTTGAACTTAAAAAAAAAGCAGTCCTACCACTATGCCTTTATAAGAGTCAATCATGATAGCAGAACTTTTTCTTTTGTCACAAGTGATTAAACTTTCCTATTTTTTCTTTCTTTTTAAATTTTTTATATATTTGTCACCACATATGGATTATTATACTTATTTTAAGAAAATAGAACTGAAATATTTAAGATGATAAGACAATATTTACATCAATATTAGTGTGACACTAAGGCCTCTACTCTTCCTCTTTCTAATGGACTACAACTGATAAAGGCAGAAAGTAGAGGACAAAACAAGAAAGTAGTAAAGGGAACCAGGAGGAACAAGATTGTGAAGGGAGAAATGTATATGGATCCGTTTTTATGGCTGAGATTATGGTGTAACACTGAATTTTTGCAATACACTGATTTAAATTTTCTTCTCCTTTTGCAACTCTACTCTCAGAAATGCCTAGCAATGGATGTGTTCAAAATATATCTCGGCTAAAGGAAAATATTTTACATGAATTTCAAATAAATTTCAAATAATTTTGAAAGTTACTTGATTGTTTATATCCGCCACTTAGGATTTTTACTATTAAAGAATTTAAATATTTAACATTACTCTTGGTACTTTTATTTCTATTATATTATTTTTATGTTGACAAAAACTTTAGATTTTAGACTCCATCATGAGTTCTTTAGATTTTTGTAGCTAATTCCTTAGATAACAATATACAATTACACTTTTTTGTGATAATTTAAAATTAAAATCTTATGCCAAGATATTTATCCAATCACATTATTTTAATTTAAGGTGGATATTTGATATATAGTGTTTTTTTCTATTCTAGCTATAACATACTACAAATCATGCCTTTATGTATGTGTGTGCATGTGTGTGCATGAGACTGTAAGAAAGAGGTAATGAATTTAGAAAATGAGTTTACATTTAAGCAAGAGAAAGAAATTAATGTTAGTACACTCTAAATTAATTTACACTGTGGATTTTGTTGCCATCAATAAAAACATACAAAAAGTCTAACACAATGAAACAGAATGATCAGGTGGTCTTTATGCCTATGTAACTACTTCTGTAGGGAAATAGGATTGTGGTTACTTTAGAAAAGAAATTCAAACCACAGAAATGATAGGAGAAGGATAAGTAAAGGTACATACATACGAATCAAAGCAATAACCATAAATCAAAGCGGACTAATTAGAAACATATTTGAAAGAAAGAATCATGAAGAAAACATGGTGATTAATTTCTTAGAACAAACTGGAATTCATACAAAAGGAAATGTTTACAATGTGTTCATGAGCAGTGAGTATTTAGTAATGCAAGATGTGTTTGTAAATCAATATATAGAAGACTATCATAACATATTTAAAGTCAGCTTTCTGGTAGAAAATATACTCCCCTAAAGCATCTCAAAGAAATCAATTTTAAAAGATCAAAAAGATAAAAGTGTAAACAAAAATATAATTTTTTATAATAAAAAGTAAAAGTAAGTTTTTTTTAAAAAAAACAAAAACAGAAGAACAAATTGCTCAGAAAGATGTCTGAGTAATCTGATTTTGTTTGCTAAACTTGATTCAGTTTAACTGAGTCAATTTAACTCACCTCTAAAGCTGTTAATCATTAATTTCTGAAGATAATTCATTTCATGTGACTAGCTAAGAGGGGATCTTATTCCCCAACGTTGAGCCATGTGCATTGTTACTAAATTTAATTAGAAGAAATCAACATTCCAATGAGGAAATAGTTCTTTAACTATGAGTATGTGCATTGTTATATTCCCCATGCAACCAGAACGTCCTGATATTGTTTTAAAACACTCTGCAATTCTGATTGATGCACAGGAGAAAGAAAAACAAGCTTGTTCAAAGGAAATCAAACACCTGAAATAACCAAGAAACCAGACAGCTTTGTGTGAGAAAAATCAGAAAAGATAAACTATTCAGTAAGAAATGATGAAGAATAATCCATATTGCCCAGGCCTCTCCTACCAGGAGATTCATTTGGAGAGGATAACAGTAAAACCCAGAATAAAATACTTCACAAAGTATATTTCTGCCTTTCTTGTAGAAATTTCAGCCTACCTCAAATTCATCCCAAATTGCTCTGGGAGTCCCCAGGGAGTTTATTTGTACTCTGGAACTAGTCCTTTCAGCTATCACGTAATAGTCACCATCTTCTCTTCTTAATGATCTCACTGGTGCTTTCAAGGTAAATGATCACCATATTCACAAAGGAAGGTAATTTTGTCTTCTGCTTTGTAGAAATTTTATTCTTTTTTTTGTCTAGTGGGATCTGCTATAAATTTTCGTATACAATGTAGAACACCAATGATAATAAGATCACTAATCTGGACTATAACGTTTTCAGCTTGGAGTATGCTGTCAGTAAAGTTTGGAATCTAACCACATTTTTTCCATCAAAGATAATGATTTTTGTTAGTTTGAGATAGAAATTCTTTATCACATTAAGGATATGTCCTTCTTTTCTTAATTAATTTATGAGAATTGGATGTCAGTTTTAAAAAATTCTCTCTTTCAATGAGTATTTAATGAGCACCTATATATATACCAGGAAAATTCAAAGCATTTGTGCACAGTAGTAAACAAAAGACACGAAAGTCCCTGTTCCAATGGTAGTAACATCCTGGTAAAATCACAGACTTAAATAAATAAAATGTACAGTATGTTAAAAGGAAAGGTATATGGTGAAAATAAAGAAGGAAAGGAGACAGAGAATGTTTGGAAGGTGGACTGAATTTGGGGAATCAGGGAAGTCACCAACGGCATGGTGACATTATAGTAAAAATCTGAGATAAATAGGGATGAATAAGGGAAATTTGAGGAAAGAATGTTTCAAACAGAGGGAATAGCAAATGGAAAGTCTTGGAGGCAGCCTTGGTGTGGCAAGTTCAAGAAAGCTAGTGGACTTAGGATGGAAATGGAGAGTTGGGGAAGAGTAGATGCGATAATCACTTACGTGATTCATAGCCTATGATGACATTAACCAAGTAAGTGGGAGAATCAACAGGTCTGGAGAACTCCAAATGTAGACCCTATAAAACCATGTAGAGCACCATGAGAAGCTTGGATTTTACTCTGAGTGAAAGAGTACTATTACAAAGTTCGAACAGAGGAGTAACATATTTTAACAAGATCACTGATTACTTTTTGAGAATAGATCATAGGAATGGAAAGGCTATAACCAGAAAAACCAGTTAAGAGGTGTTTGCAATAATCCAGATAAACGATAATGATGACTTGGCATACGGATGTAGCAGTCAACTTGGTAATAAGTGATTGGGTTCACGGTAGGTTATGAATTTTATCAGGGTGTGAATTGTACGTGAAATTCTTCTGGAGTGTTATGTAATTTTCTGTTGTGTGTATTCTTTTTGAATAGCAATATTTTTCCTCTCAAAACTAGGCATATGTTGCTAAATAATTCTCTGGTTTTTGTGTGTTGTAAGAGAAGAATAAAGCCACCCTGGATGATTATTTCCTATATGGATATATTCTGTGTGTGTGTTTTAATTTCTCCCTGACAGAAGTTTTGTAAGATTTTAGTCTTAATAAAGTTTGAATTAGGATAAAACTAGAACAATCATTTGCCGAGTAAATTGAATCATTTGGTCTGAAAACACAAGTCTTTTGTCAACTCAAAACATATTTGATCCTCTTGCATCTGTTGTTTTTATACATTTTGGAATTCTTGTATCGACTGTCCTTTTAAAAGATATTTTCCTCATATTTTTAATTTTATGCAAATTTTTATCAAGTTTTTCTTTTAATTCGCCTGTTCAGTTTTCTGTTATCATTATAGTGTTTTCTGCTCCCACTGTGTATTTTCCCTAATTTTTATTATGAAGTATAACTGATATAGATAAAGCAATGAAACACAAATGTCTAATTTAATGAATATCTAGGAATTCTAGTTCACATAGTAGATATTTCTTAAATGAATGAATAAATAATGGAAATATATGCATTCTTTTTTTTGTTCCCAGTTTCCTGGGTGTTCGTTGGGGCACAAATAGAAACCTAAGTAGCAGGCTTCCCAAAATGTTCCAATTCCAGACCACCTTATACAGGTGATCAGGACACTGGGTACCTGCAGTTACTCCATCCATGATTCTTTCTGTGAATTTTTAATGTGGCAAACCTGAACAGGTGAGGCAGCATGGATTTGCACTTACATGATTCATAGCCTATGATGACGTTAACCAGTAAGTGGGAGAGTCAACAGGTCTGAAGAACCCCTAAACTCTCTCAAGCACACAGGCTTAAGTCAACCATTTTAGGTATTACTTAAATTTTCCATTTTCTGGGGTGTAGAGATTGCTGGACTATGTCTCATTCTGTCTTAGTCTAAGTATTATTTAACTCATTTATGTATATTAGTGCTGCCACTAGGGAATATAATTCTATTTGGCTAAATTTTTAGTGTTGTTGATTCCTCTTCCTTTAGAAGTCGAGAGAACCATCCATGGTTCTGTTGTTTTCCCCTTCTTGAGCTATTTCTTTCTCTCCATAAGTTTATGGTAGAACTATATGGTTTCTTTTGAATTTACTAATATATCTGCTTGTACTTCTACTCACTAAATTTGATACATAGATTCTTTCAATAAATTCCCTCTATCTCCCAAGGTCAATATTTCTCACACAACCGAATAAACGCATGAAGAATAGAAGAGATGTTTTAGTCTGTCTGATTAAAATCTTCTTTAAATATAGCACACTCTGTTTATGACAACTTGTTCTAAGTTACATTCAACATTGTTGAAGAATATAAATGTAGTGGAAATGGCCATTTAAACAGCCTGTATTGTTAGAATACTTGGCCCTTCTACTTTTTGATTCTTAAGACCTCTGCAGATTGTACAAAATGTAAAATAACCATAAAATCCTGATGTGACTGATGTAAAATAATATTTAGTTCTCACAAAGAAGCCTTTCTTCAAAATCTCTGTTCAGGTTAAAGGTCTTTCAAAATTTCAGCAAAGAACATAGCATGAAAATTGACTCTCAGTAACATCTGTTAAAGGGAAAAAAGAGGAGAATATTTTACACCGGGGCAGTGAGAGTAAAAACTGAAAGTGTGACTAAAGAGCAATACGAAAAACTCTTCTGCTGATGCCAGCACTGATTTCACACTCTTGTGTTAGCTGTCAATTCTGTTTTAAATTATTGGGCCTCTGCTGTTAAAGAAATAGATGGAATGTGTCATGAATACTGCAGTCTTACATATTGTTGGGAGTTAATATATCCATGATATATACTACCTCTGAATGATATGAGAAATTGTCCTTGGGGTAGAGATGTTGGAAAAATAGGCCTAAGGTATGATTATTGCAAAAAGAAGACTGAGCTGGAAATGAGGATACTTTAAACTGTTTTGAAACATTTTATAAATATGGAAATCTTGATCTTTTCTTTAGAACATTCTAAAAAATTAACAACAATTCTTGATTAGCCTTCTTGGCACATTCTATGGAAATTTATATTACTATAGATTATAGAGAAGGCATTAACAAATAAACTACTCAAATGCTATCTTCCTATAATATTTAACATGTCAGGACCAATTGTCTTTCTCTCACCCTCTCTTTCTCTACTCACATTTTACATACACGTGTAAAGTGATATAAAGTTACCTGGGAAAATAAGAATCAAGCTCATAACTCCAGTGTTGCCTTAGTGGGAGCATCTGGGATTGGGGTGGTACAAATAATAAGGATATTTGATCTGTAGTTATCCACTTCTGTATTATTTGCATTTTTATAGTGTAGGTACGTTCATATATTACGTATGCAGTTTTTAAGATAAAAATACTCAGCTGCAAACACATGTTACCCCTCATGAAAAAGGAAGGATGACTGGGGCCTGCCTGGTGGCATAATGGTTAAGTTTGCGTGCTCCACTTTGGCGGCCCGGGGTTCGCAGGTTCAGATCTGGGCATGGACCTATGCACTGCTCATCAAGCCATGCTGTGGCAGGCGTCCCACATATAAAGTAGAGGAAGATGGGCAGGGATGTTAGCCAGGGCCAATCTTTCTCAGCAAAAAGAGGAGAATTGGCAACAGATGTTAGCTCAGGGCTAATCTTCCTCTCACACACACACACACACACACACACAAAGAAGAGGAACGATGACTCTGAGAGCGGAGCCATGGGCCCAGAGGGTGGGGCCATGGGCCACAGAGGATTGTTCCTAAGTCTTGAAACCTAATAGAGTTAGCCCTGTTAGATTCTGAAATTGCTTAGGACTGGTGAGTCCGTTGCTCCCTTCATTTTCTCCCTTTTGAATGAGAATATCCATAACTATTATTCTATGCCTGTCCCACACTTTTATTTGGGGAAGAAATAACTTAATTTTTAGCTTCACAGCTCCACAGATGGAAAGAAGTTTTTCACTAGGATGCAATATACCAAGAGACCACCTACCTAACTTAGATGGTTAAGATGAGATTTGGGGCTTTTGACCTAATGATAGCTGCATGAAACATTGGACTTGACTTGATACTGTAATGTGTTCAGATTATTCAGAACTTTAGGATGGGGAGAATGTATTCTGTATGTGAAATCGATGTGAATGCTTGAGGGCCAGAAGGCAGACTGTGGTAGGTTGAATAATGGCCCCCAAAGATGTCCAAGTTCTAATCCCTGGAACCTATGAATATGTTACCTCATGTGGTAAAAGGGACTTTGTAGATATGATTGAGGATTTTGAAATGGGAGATTTTCCTGGATTATCTGAGTAGACTCATTGTAACACAAGGGTCCTTATAATCACATGATTGCCTCTTTGCTTAGTTAAGGAGGGGGAGATTGTGCTGTAGCAAACACTTCTCGCTAAACCTATTGAACTAATATATGTCAGATAGAATAATCCATGACTGGGTTCAAGGAAAAATCCATCCCTAGAAGAAACTCAGCTGGATTTTCAAACATGTTTTTGTTGCCTTTTTTGATCATCTAGTTCCCTCACTTTGGGGCTTTTTATAAGAATTAATATAACAATTTTCCTTCTGCTATTTGCCTGTGTTGCAGCTAGCCTAGGCATCCTCTCTAGAACCTTCAGTGCAACTGCACAGTCATTGTCAAGTCGTATGAGTAGACAGCTTGTCCTGCAACATAAGGAGCAGGAGGGACTAAGACCAGGCCAAAAATAGACACATTATCTGGCAACCTCCTCATGAGCAAAATTTTGGCAATGGTAAAGATGTGGATATCTTGGATTAATGTCCTACATTTCTGACTTCGGTCTTAGACAAAAGAGGGGAACTGGAAAAGGAAAGGGTTGAAAACAGCCCACGATTGCACTCAGCAGGAAGCTGGCCTGGCTTTAACAGCTAGGATATAGTGTTCTCTTGTTGGACATAAATGAGTTCACAGAATACCAACATTGGACAAGGTTATTCTAACCAAGATAAAGCAAGGCAGAAACAAGATCATTCTGTAATCATGTCTGAGCACAGAAAAAAAGAACTCTGCAAACCTGCTCTTACCCAAACATCCCCCTCACTTGGCTAGCTATGTAACTGCTGCTTCTTTACCCATTATAGCTCCCCTCTGTTCTTCCTGCTTTCTGAATAAAAAATACTGAGATACTAAATGATAGAATTGCCCCTGCTTACTGAGAACATCCGATCCAGAGCAAAACCTGCTTGCTTACTTGAAACCTTCCCAAAATTACCGAACATGAGTCCAAATTCTACAAACAAGTCTCTCCTAAACCCCTGTACTGACATTCCCCACAGTTCTCCATTGTGTATGCAGCAAGCACTCCAAACCCCAGCTTCATTTAGCTATGGTTGGTCCTTATCATCATTGACTGGATGGCACTGATATAACAATGTCAAAATTTCAAGGACGTCAAAGAACAGAAGTTTATTTATCATTTATGCTACATGTCTGTTGCAAATTGACTGGAAAGTTTGCTTCATGTTACCCTCAATCTGGGCAAAATGATAAACTTCCCACTATTTTGAACATTGGTGGTTGATGTGGAAGAGGGAAAGAGGAGGTATTGAATTGTGCATTGGCCCTTAAGGTTTCTGCCCGAAAGAATATACATCACTTCTGCACAATTTCATTGGCTAATACAAATCCCATAGCCACACCTAACATCAAGGGAATGGAGTATGCAGTCCTACCACTTGCGTAGAGAAGAATCTAAAATATTTGGTGGACTGAACTCATAACGATTATAGGTTTGCTTTTTGTGTAAAAGAAAGTAATGTTGGGTAGGAGGGTTTCTGAGGCATGGTGCTCTTCCATTTCTGCCTCGGTCTTATTTACACATATATTCTCTTTATTATTGTTCTTTAGAACATACATTTCTTACACTTTGTTGTATGTATGCTGTGTTTCACAATAAATAAAATAATGAGGTATAGGATAAAACTTAAATATGTAACCTTGAAATAAAAAAAATGGAAATCTGAACAGATTATTTTGTTAGAGAGTTTGTCCACCATTATTTATTATCTTATGAAAATGCCAAATAATGCATCAAAAATTCCTAAACAGTTCTTAAAAACTGGAATCTTAATATTTGGGAACAATGATAATTTTTATTTTCAAGGCCCAACTGTGTTTTAAATTTTGTTAAGTTTATTTCTACTAATTAAACCTGTTGCTTTATCACTACCAACCTTCCATTGCAGAGATAAGGAAAAAGACAGAGATGTAAAATGGAAGAGAAACAAAAGTAAAATAAGGCACAGTTTAAGATGCCCAACATCCAACTACTATGAGTTCCAGAAAGAAAAAGAGAAAATTATAAGAGGAAATTACCAAAGAAATGATAGAGAAACTTCTCCAGAATGAAAGAATATTAATCTCTACCACAATGAGTGAAAAAAGACCCATATCGAATCATATAATTTTAAAGTTTTCTAAACCTCAAGATAAAGAAAATAGAGTAAAACCTTTCAGAAAGAAAAAGAGCAAGAAAATATGTTATAGGCATCTCATATGTGTGGAAGCAAAAATTCTTAGTAAAATTACAGCTAATTGAATATAACACAATATTCTCAGAAATCAACCAAAGAATGGTTTATCCCAGAAATGCAAAGATGCTTCAATGTTAATTAAAACTATCAATGTAATTGAATTAGATTGTATAAGAAAATTATTTTGATCAATAGTGCACTATCATTTTAATTTCAATATCTGATTTAGGATGATTAGGATTTCTCTAGGAAGCAAACTCTGAGAAGCAGATTTATGAGCAGGAATTTATTGGAGAATCATTTCAAAAATATACTTGAAGTAAGTGCAGGCATTAGGACCGGGCACAAGGAGAAATTGAATTGCAATGTAATAGCAAAAGACTCCACAGCCACTCTTCTGGGAAACTCTGGAAATGGGATGGGCATTCTGAATTGAGGCAAGAGGTCCAGCTTTTGTATCCCTATGTTAGGTAGTCATAAATGATGAACTGGATTCCCTTGGATGAATCCATTCTTGAAGAGGGAATTAGCTGTTATCCATCAACAGCCAATACTCATAGCAGCTGAGGAAATGATGGGTTTAGTCCTAAAGGTAGCATCTGGGTGGTACACCATAGCTTCCACTACATTGCAACCCTTTTGCCACTCATACAGTGAGTTCACCTCTTCTGGGAATATGGTTGGTCTCTTGCTTTTGCTTTGAGGAAACTCAAAGAGGAGGACAAGTAAGACAGACTACAACACTCACTACTTCAACTGCTTTCTAGGGGTGGTGTCTTATTGAGATCCCAGAATTGGATCCAGTTGCTAGAAGTTTGGACATTTGGCAGTGGCAGTAGCTAATGTAGCCTTGGCAAGTGAGCCCGTATTATTAAGCCCATGCCTAGCCTCTAGCCATGTCACTACATCATGGCTACTCCATTTAAGAACAATTTGCCAACACTGGCCATGACTGATGACAGAGGCTGGCTGACATGAGTTGACCAAGTCATTTTGTCTATTTAATGCTTCTTTTGTGGTGGATGCTCACTGGTGAGTGACAACATGCAATAACAAGATCTTCACCCTTTAAGCTTACTCCCATAAATCTATTTACATGTCAATTGATGCAATTCATATAGTTCTATCTTGTCACGGACTAGGGTTGAAAGGAATGGAAACTATATTGGAAGGGGCAAATGAAAAACATAGAGCTCAATTCATCCCTTTTCCTTTGGCATCCACTCAGCATTTCTCAAGGGAAAAATGTGTGTCCCTAATAGAAGAGACACACAAAGTTTTAGGAGCTATCTGGAATGTGAAATACTAGCTATCATTAGAAAAAGGAAAGAAAAGAAACACTTACTGTAAATATAGATGTTATAGTCCTCCCTTCGTCAGGTAGTCATGAGGCCTAAGTTGGTAATCACAGGTGCCTTCTTCTGCCATAATTTATGTGCTCCTAGCCTTTAACCTCACCCCATTTGAATGGCATTATTTATCTGGTGAAGTAACTCAAATCCTTATTCCTACAGGATTTGTCTTTGGTTATCCTCCTGCATTTTTCCCCTGACCTGAACTATTAGTCAAGGCACTACTAAGAGGAGCCACTGGAGAAATCGTGAATCATCTCCTCTGTGAATCATGAATCACATGGGTTCCTGACGTTGATATTCTTTTCTCCATTGTGTTGCAGCAGGACATTTTCTCCTCCGAAATCAGGATCGGTCACTTCAGGTAACACAATGATCCCTTCTCTGCCTGTGGGATCAAAAGAACAGGAGTGAACGCAAACTGATCAGAGTGTAGTCTCAGCTTCCAATTTAATGAAATCATGATGGCATTTCCTAGTAGAAGTATTCCTTCTGTGAGTACAGAAATCTAAATAACCAGAGAGCCCCTATTAATGGAGATGGGGAGCTAAAATCCTTCCAATAGGTTATGATTTTAATAGTGAGAGAAATCACTTCTAATTCTACTCTTTGTTTCTTAAACACATGAGTCCAATCTATGGCAGAAACTGCACCATATATTGGCCACTCATTTAAGGCATATAATACATCCTTTTGATTGACACCATAATCTTATAGACTATTAAATATTCTATTGAACACGTTGTGATAGAAGATGTGATAAGACCTATGAATTCTGTGTGCCATTTTTGCATTGTTATAATATATGTCTCTTGACCAAAGGATGTTTTGTATGGAATACCACGGCAATTGATAAGGCATTCTGTAATTCCATATATGCTAGTCCTAGCAGAAGAATTGTGGGTAGAGATGGTAAATATGTTTCTGGAATATATGTCTATTCCTGTGTGTATGTACAGGGTGGTGTGGAGTTGTTTCCTCTCATTTTGTGGAAGACTACATTATTGTCACAGATATCAGCTCTTTTCCTTACCAGAGGATTATATTCCAATGCTCTTTACTTATGTGATTCCCCCATCCTCCTGGGAAATAGTATATGAAGTATACTTCCCTGCCCCCATTGCTGGGCTTATTCACATGAATTGTTTTGGTCAAAATAAAATGAGTAGATATGATTTATGCCATTTGCACACAGAGAGTAGAGACTTTTAATGAGTTATGTGATTGATTTGTTTCAGCACCTTCTGATTTTGCCCTCCATCACAATAGCAGGAAGTCCCACACTGGAGTTGCTCTTTCACCATGGGTCCCAGAGTAAAATAATAGAATAGAAGCTAAATGGAGCAGACCCAAAGTCAACATATGCAACATGAACAAGAATTAGTTTTTGCTGCTGTTTTACTATTTTGAGCCACTGATAGTTTGAGGTTGATTTTTACTGTAACAAAATCTATCTAATAAATGCCTCTATGATAGAAAGGATCCAAGCTAATCAACATGTCACCAGGTGGCCAGTTAGTACCCCCAGGGAATGAAACAAAATTGGGAGTGACACATTGGCATTTACTTTTGGCAGGTTGACCACAACAGCGGTAGCCAAGTCAGCCTGGGAGAGGAAATGCTTCTTGTTCTATCCATACACAGCCCCAATTCTTACTGTCCATATCCACTTTGTAAATAGGCCCATTGAGAAAGCACCTGGATGGCTGGCAGTCACAAGTTAGTCCATATGTTCCACCTCATTTTTGAGAGTGTCATTCATAGCGGCAGTCCACTGGTAGGCATTTATAGGGGTCAAAATTATATTTACACTTTTTGCCTGTTTTGAAAGATCCACACCTCACCACCAAATTCCTTGTCACTAATCTTCCAATTTTATTCTTTCCAAGTCCCTGATTAGCCACCAAACCCATTAGCTATTGCCCATGAATCAGCACAGATCTGCATTTCAGGCTATCTCCCCTTTTATATGATGTACCCACTTTCCAAAAGCCTGCTGAACAGAGGAATGTCCCTACACTACAGCCTTTCAAGGACGTTCCTGAATGGGGCTGAATGTCGCAACTGTCCAATTCTGACTGTTCCTTGCATATGGTGCACATTATTCTATAAACTATACCCATACATTTTCTTTATTTCATTTCTTTCTTTGTCAGATGGCCATAAGTAGAGTGATGATAGATTCTGGTTTTCCCAGAACACTCCTGATTTACACCTACTGTCCCATCTTAATTATTAATAGTGCCACTTTTCACTCCCCACAGTGTCCTGGTTTGGATATTAACTATATGGTCACATTAATCATAGATGTGGGTTGAGAGAGGGGGGTACAGCAGTGAAGGCACATGCATCTGAGCAGAATTCTTCTGCAGTTTATCTGTGCATTCCAGAGCTGCTCAGGTCCAGTCTCATAAATTCCTTTTCCATTACACAGTGGCATACTACTGTACTCATCCAATTTTATGATTCAGTAGATCAGCTAACATCCTGTTGATTATGTGCAGGCAGGGAATGCATGACTACTTGCTCTCCCATGATCAAATATTTTGTTTCTACTGGAGACCAGTACCAGGTCACTGGGTGCTTTTCAAATGAAAAAGAGTTAGTGACCAAAAGGGCCAGGACTAACTCTTCTACCTTAGGGGTCTGTGCTAATTCTCCTGTCGAGGCTTTCAAAGAGTTCCATAGAGCATCTCTATCTGCCATAAATACTTCAGATACTATCTGATCTGTTAATTGAATTCAAATTGCAGGACATCTTTTCCTGGCTGTAGAGTCTTTTCTTATTCTAGGTATCATTCAAAACTGGCAGATTTAGGATTATTTAGTAATAGGTCAGAGAAGCACACATAAATATGATACACATCTCAAAACTGAAAGAGTCCCAACAAGCACTGAGCCTCTTTCTTCGCGGTGTGCAGTGCAAAGTATAGCAGCTTGCTTTCACTTAAAAGAGGTTATTCTGCTGAACCCATGGAAACTCCCCTGAGATGGCGAGTCTCTGAAATTTTGCAAGGTTTATACCATTCTCTTAAATAAAGGTATATTACTATAGCATTTTGAAGACTTATTAATTTCTCATAATCAGATTCAATTAGAATACTGTCATTCATATAGAATAACAGTAATGAGATATCAGCATGAGCAAGAGCTCTTTCGACTTTATGGTGACATGGCCTTAATCAGGAGAGTTAGGGTATACTGATATCACCGCTGATGAAGGCAAAAATGCCTCAGGTGAATTTATTGATAGGGATGGGAAAACGAGAGCTCCAGTACACAAGCAACTGTGTGTGTTGGTTAACTCTAGGCAAGACACTAACTTCAGCAGCTTAGCTGTGATTGTCATCATCGCCTGATTCATTTTGCGATAATTTATAGTTTGTCTCCATGACTCGGTTCTCTTTTGCACTGGCTATCAGGCAATTAAATGAGGATACGATAGGAATCTCTATCCCTACATCTTTAAAATGTTTGTAGTTGGTACTAATCTCTGCAAATCTGTTCTAGATCGACTTGACTTTTTATTTACTCTCTTGGCAGGAATGGACAGATTCTACAGCTTCCACTTGGCCTTTTGTATCATAACAGCCTTCACTATACAGATCATAGAACTTATGTTGGGATTCTGCCAGTAACTAAGTATATCTGTTCCCACTATGTGCCCAGACATTGGGAAAACAGTCACAAGATGTGCCTGACATAAGTCTCCTACTACAACTTGTGTTAGGTTTCTGCCCACTAGCTCTAGAATTTTCCACTTGAATATGTTAAACATTTCTGGGTTGCCAATCTATTTTATTCCTGGTAACTTCATGATCAATTAACCATTGCCACAAACCTCTGTCTCTCAAAACTAAGATTATCACCCAACTCAGTGTCTTATTCTTCTAAATGCACTCACATGATCTATGACAAATCAAATTGCCACCTGACCTGTGCACCTCTAGGTTCCTATTATTTCTGTTGAGATGATGGAGCCCAATTTTATTGCAGGATCCCTCATTGTTAGCTCTGAGGGATCTGAAACAGCCACCACAGAGGTTTACATGCCAGTGCCCCTCTCACCAATACGTTTAACAATTTAGTGAATGGATCATCTTTGGGGTCATTGCAGAGAAAGGGACTTTTACAGCTGGATGAGCATTTTATACACAGCAGAGTCAGTCTAACATTCACTCTAAGCCAGTGAGGTTCTGGTATTTGATCCTTGATGTCTGTAAGCTACTGTAGACTTCAACTTTCAATTAGTCAAAATAGTAAAGGAGGTTGGCAAAGTAAGTTCAGTGGAATTTGGGGGCTTAAAGATCTCCTACTAACACCATTCCTAGGCAGTCAATTCAATACCATAAATCCTAAATCCCAGGTGAGTATACCTATCAATATATTCATCCCAATCAATATTTTTATTTTAGACTTTCTGGTTTAATATCTGTAAGGTCCACCCAAAAAGTCTTCCCCAAACTCCTGCTGGTAGAAATTAGTGATGTTATGTAACATATCTGGAGTATAGGCTATGTCCTCTTGAGACATGCAATGAACTTTCCAGTCTAGTCCAGGAATACCTTACTTTTTATGGACTTGAAGGCAAAAAGGTGAGGTGGAGGTATGCTCTGAGATGAATCAGCAAGGTCTTCTGAGGAAACAGCATCATGACTGTTTTAAAATATAGTGTATTAGTGGAGAACGTGAGGTATAGTAAGGCCACCAGATCAGGAAATAACTGCCATTGAAAATAGAGCTTATTACTCATAGTTCCCAAGAGGAGGAGGCATTTCATGCCGTTTGAGGGACCATACAGGAAAGCATATGGGACAGTTGAGAGGCAGAGGGAGAGGGAGGAACTGTGGGAACGAACATTTATTGTAGTTTCTGTGGGAAGGAATGGGGAAAAGAGGGTAAGCAGATTTAAGATTGGCTAGTTTGAATTATTTCGGTGGGCTCTGAGGCATAGGGCCTATTCCTAGTTTTCTGGTGCCCGAACCTGGAGTGATTAGGACAGAAGGATATTGGCCCAGAGAGTAAGAGCCCAATAAAAGGAGATGGTTGGGGTGTGGGCTCTGGATTAGCTGGTTTGTATTTGAAAAGCACACTCACATTTGAATTGGTTACTGTCACTAGGAACTGGCTGGCTCTGGGAGGGCAGTCTCTCCAGGGTCAGCAAGACCCCAGATGTCAAAGCATCATAACACAGAAAAGAAAAGACCCGGTTAATACAAGGATCAACCATCAAATTCTTTTATGCAGAGGGGTACTGCGTCCTTCAGTGTGTGTGTGTGTGTGTGTGTGACTTTAATTTAGCATAAATTTAAATTAGTGACTTTAATTTAGCATAAATTTCTTTCGATTTGATATTTAAGGAGTGCTATAATTTAGCAGCTTTTAGCATATATTTGCTGCAACTGTAGGAAATGAGAGCCTATTCAAAATAGTCCTAAAGATTTTCTGACTTTTTTTCTCAGTTTGTTCTTAGCTGGGCATTCAAGGACTTCAGTTTGTCTTTTTCACTGTTTATGCTTTCTAAGCTAGTGAGAGAAAGCCAACTAACTCCACAATCTTTATAATCATGGTTGTTACCATAGTTACCAATTTCTCTAGCCACTTGACCTCCAGCCACACAACATCCCTCATCTCGTGCTACCAGTGGGGATAATTTGCGCTATCATGATGCCACCACAGGCCATGGAATTACTATTGGCCTATTACTCCCAGCAAAGAGGTTATTTCTTCTCTACTCAAATATATGAGCAGCTCAATCATGGGATCTTATTTTGATATGATTCTACAACCCTGAAAGTTAGAAAGCCCTTTTTCCTAAAGCTACTCTAGAAGCCAATTACTGTATTAGTCAATGCCCCAGCTGGAAAAAGATGGAATGTTCACAGTGAGTAACTGAGGAAAGTTTAATAAATGGATGCTGTACTAAAGTCTGAGCAGGGTGTAAAGAAACCATCAAGAGGTATTGTAGGACCCTGAGGCTAGCCAAAGTGGGTGGCCTTTTAATAACTTGCTCTCAAACGGCAGCATGGAAAGCAGTTATCTAAACCCAGGGTGGGTAGATGCATTGCGAGGACCTCTGACAAGAACTGCTCTCTCTATTGGAGGAATGTAGGTGTCTGACAGTGACCCCGAAGGGAGTCTGCAAAATAAAAACCTAACCTCAATTCTTCCTATCCTCTCATTTTCTTCCAGAACTTCCCACTGGCTGAGCCCAAAGAGAAGCCCAAGCATGTGAGAGCAGGGAAATATAGCCCATATAGGTCAGCTTCCAATGAGGCAGAAGGAAAAGTTTAAACGGTGAATGTGGCAAGACAAACACAAAATACCCAGCACAGGTACCAGCCCAAGAAGAGAAACACTAGAGCTGGTTCTAACATCTTGATCTTTTTTTTTTCCAAGCCTCTAATGGGTTCCTTCCTCTTTCTATAGATGAAATGGTGTTAAACATTAGTTGTTGACTTTATTCTTTTATAAGAAAGTCAGTTCTTCCATCCTCAAATATTTTAGTCTCCCAAATCAGAGAGCTGATGTTTTAGGAAATTTAGGAATGGACATTTTTCCTTCTTTCTTACTTTTCCATATGTTTATGTCTATGTAAAGTAGGTCTACATTTCTTAAACAAGACTAATATGGAATTGACATTCCTCCTTTAACATAAATACTTCATTTTTGACCTAAATATATGAGGAAGACAAAGGTAATCAGATAGAAAGGTTGTAGTGACATTTTCTGCTCAGAACATGATTTCATATTCCTAAGATCAAATCCAGGCTTTGCTTCTTCTTAGCTTTATTGACTGGATAATTTTTAAAAATTTCCCCAAGTTTCTCCATAATTAAAATGGGAACTAGAAGATGTAACTTAAACAAAAATTGTTATTATTAGAGGTAAATGAAATAATGCTCCTGGCCCAATTGCTGGTACATAGTAGACACTGAGTAATTGAAAAGGATTATTAATAGCACAGACATAGAAGGAAAAGAAGAGAAAATATTGATTTAGGTGTCTAAAAGATGAGTGAATATCCATGAAGAAATTTAGAAATGAATTCTCAAAACATCCTTAATAACTCTTAGAACCCTAACAAAATAGACAGATTTTTTTTTTATCTACGTGAGATCTGATAGGAACATGTGATCACCAGCCATTTATTTGTACTAAGGTACAGTCCTTTTCTTTTAGCGCTACCTTTTAAATTTTAGTGCTATCACCACATCCACATTGGATTTCCTTGCCACAAAGGAACTAAACCCCTGCAAGCCACACAGTTGAGAAAGGTGTGTGGCCCGATATATTGGCTACTTTGGGACTTAACAAAGGGAATTGAAAACACCAATGATTAATGGGAAGTGAAAATGCCAGGCTGGACTGAATGTATTACACAGCAGGGATACCATTTGGTTAAACCGTTTACATTTCGAATTTTAGCAGTCCATAAAATCACCTTATATGCAAAGCTCCTTATACTAAAATGTGTTTGATTCCTGGTTATAAACAGTTCTGCTGAACACCATAAATTTCAGGCCACATGAGGATTCCTTGTTTGATTCAGATTAGCTTAGGAAAACCTTAGTTACATCAAAATCTTATTTGGTGGATTTAGTCCTTCAACTTATAGCAACAATTTTCCAGTGCATTTGTTTCTACCAGTATAATTTTTCCACCACTGTTCTAGAATGTTAAGTTGAAGGACTAGTCACTTAATGGGTAAAATCGATTCTTTCTGCTCTGGTATATATTTTTCCTATTTGAATTGAGTACAATCACAGTATTTCTTTGTTACTTTTATATAGACTCATAATACTATCCACACCTTCTCCATCAAGAATTATAGAATATACTAATATTTTAAAAATATATGGAACAGTCACTTATTGGCTTGGGCTGACCATCATTCATTCTCCTTTCTTTTTGGTAACATTTTCTGAAATTGCTTTTCAGGTGTTCACCCCTTCCCCATGCAGTCCTTGTAACTCTGTGGAAGCTGAACCTATCCTCAAATCTTTCTTCCAAGGTAGTCAGCATATCCTTTCAAACTGTTCGTGGCTTTTTGTTTGGGGATGGGCTCATGATTACATTAAAATCATTGAGTACAGCCCGGTGGCGCAGCGGTTTAGTCCGCGCTTGGCAGCCCGGGGTTCACTGGTTCGGATCCCGGGCGCCCGCCGACGCACTGCCTGTCAGCCATGCCGTGGCGGCGTCCCATACAAAGTGGAGGAAGATGGGCACGGATGTTAGCCCAGGGCCAGTCTTCCTCAGCAAAAAGAGGAGGATTAGCAACAGATGTTAGCTCAGGGCTGGTCTTCCTCACCAAAAAAAAAAAAAAAAATTAAAAAAAAAAATCATTGAGTAGAGTGTACTCTATACAGGTTTCTTGGGGACAGGCATTCTTGTTTTTCAACAAAAGTTATTTGGAGAGAAGCATTTCATTAACTGGAGTTGAATGAGGAAGTCTGTAGCTTTGGAAGCTGCTGGAAGTCATTCTGTGACCATGAGGGTTTCCAGCCTTAGCATGAAGCAGATACAAGGGAAGATAGAGAAAAGAAATGCAACAAATTGCAGATTTGAAGATATTCAAGCCTGACTGAAGCCTTCCCAACTTCTGGACATGTCCCCGTTTTAGGTATATGTACCACAAATTGCCAAAATTTTTAAGTTCAAATTCATATACTGTTTTATTATTTAGGTCTATTGTTTGCAATGGAGGAATTTCTAACTATTATAAGCATTTATCCATTTTAATATACTTTTATACTTGTCTATTCAATTGATATTTCCATCTAGCTGCAATGTGCCATATAAAGGCTCAGAGCTTCCTGCAGTCCTTTCTATGTACATAAGGAATTCAAACTGAATTTTTTCCACTTTCAAAGTTTTCATAAAAAATTGTCTTGGTTTGATTTAGATATATGAATGCATTCTAGTTACAATCTCAGAATGAACTTTAACTGTGTTTTTGCTACCCTATTTGCTCAGAATTGCCAGATAATTTAAACAAAAATGTGGGAAATACTTGATACATATATACATAATATACATATATAAAAGTAAAACATAAATAATACATAATATTGTAAAACAAAATAATGTATACATATTTAGAAAATTATCTGAATTAATTTATATTTCTCTTCATTTGGGTAAGATAAAAAAGATTCTGCACACTTCTCATACTATTTAAATTTTTGACAATATCAGTTATCAATAAGTAATTAAAAGGTATTTTAAAACACACCCACAATACAAAATTTACTTCCTACTTTTGTATCAATCAATTCTGTTGTATTCATTGGTTTATAATCTGTCCATAAATATGTTCATAGCAGCATTTGACACAAAAATTAACATTTTATTGAATGAATTTTTGATACTTGTTAGAAATTATAGTTTCCATTTCTTTTGTTAAAAAAATAATTCCACTTATCAATATTCTTTCTTTAGGAAGTAAAAGTAATTTACAGACAGTTCTTTTTTCCCCATGATGTCATCTTCTAGATTTGAGTAACGTTATCAAAAGAAAATTTATCATTTTACTCAATCTGAAAATATTCAGAAGAAAATATAATCAATTCAAATTGCTAAGTATGTCAAAAAGAAGACCTCACCTAGATGTTTGATTCAAAAGTGAATCTGTTTACTATATGAATTGGTTAAAAAACTCTTTTACTTAAATACTACTTTCATACTGAAACATGCCATCCAACTTTTTCTCAATAAATTTCATAATTGAATAAATCAACTAAAAGAGGAAATGCAGGTTTTTATGGAGCTATCTAATATTTGTGTCTAAAAACCAAAATGAGAGAGAGATCTACAGCAATAATTTTACAAATAACATGCTTGTAAAATGAATATGTTAAATAACAGTTGCTACTACACTGATATAAATGGGGAACCATGTGCCATTTTTATTCATTCAATTTTCCAACAGTGTTTGTAGTTTATCCAAACATGGAAACAAATGTGAGGAAGCAAGAGAGAACTTTTCTTATTGACAACACCATGTGAGGTAGGTACAGTTTGATAGATGAATGAATGAAGAACAGGGAAATCAACTAATTTGCCTCAAGTTACAAAATTTGAGGTTGGGGTTCATGACCTAGCATTCAGACTTAAATTTCATTTCATTCATTGCTAAATTTGACTCACTAATCATCATCATAACTGTTATCAAAATAATGAAAGTAATAATTTGATATATATACACACATATAAATATACATTAATGTCTTGATTTAAAAAAAAATATGCCTTCTAGATAGCTGGCCAGCCTTCATTTACTGGCAGTCATTCATTTGACAGCAGAGTTAATTCAATGACAAATGCAAAGCCCTTCAATCTGAGTAATTTTATCTGCTGCCATATTTACCAAACTTTAGTTCTGGAATATTGCATAAATATTCTGTTTGCCTAACAAATTGAATGCTTGAATTAAAAAGAAAATCTCAGATATCGAATTTTCCATGCGATGTTTTGAGTCTTGATCCATAAGGAACACACTGAATGAAGATGGAGATGAGCACTGAGTTGCTTTGCCTGAACTCGTCATGACTTCAGGACGACTTTCTTCCCACAGCTAAGACATAGGTGTCTCTGAAAAGTGAGAGTGTGTTCAGAAATATTTATTAAAAAGAACTGTTGAATTCCCAATTGGAAGTATTTGGCATGCGAACACAAAAGCAAAAATAAAATGAACCTCAAAAAGCTGCCAGGAAACTTTAGAAATTTAGTAGCTACTGATGTTTGAGATAATGGTACTTTAAAGAAGTTAACATGCAAATCAGATTGCAGAATATTTTTTTCCGTTGAAAGTAACTGTTTTCACTTTACTTTCACTTAAAAAGTCCTTAAAAACAACCTTTCAGAATCCTGGATGTATTTTTCTCATTGCTTTTTTAAAGAGACAATTTCTGTCCAACCACGAGCGTTTCCAAAGCCATTAATGAGCAAACTGTTAACTAAACAATAAGATGGGGGTACACAGAGTTTGTTATGAAAGATTTTCCGTAATTAATTGGGCTGAAAGGACACAGTTGTGATTCTCTGTTCCTCTTCTCTCCAGTCTCCACTTAGTGAACACACATACACACCGCTAGAATACACCTTGAATCGTTAACAATTAGAGCAATTGTCAAATGTGGATGATGGGGTTAGATTAATGACCATTTTGTTATTATTTCACAGAAACACAACCACCATCTGAGTCAGATAAGTTGTATATTGTCAACTCCCCTACTTCCCCAGGAAAAGACAGTCAAAATCTACATATGGCCTAAGAATGACCTTTTCTAGAAGTGAGAGTTGACAAATACTTTTTTCTCTGAATAACCATTCAAAATCTGAAAAGAAACACCGTTTTGACTTCTCCTCTTCAATTTTGATTTTCCTCTTGTTTTTGTTTCTTATTACTGTATATATAACAGATTTAAGAGCTAATTTAGACAAAGTCAACTAAGTGAAATATGAATTACTTTTTAAACTCATTCTTTTGACTGGATTGAATAGTTTGAGACTGAAGTGGTAAGTTTAAAATGACAAAATGCTCGACCTTATACCCTTTTGGACAAAGAACATTCTTCAGTTTTATAGTTAAGCTTTGATATTCACATAAACATTGGCACTCTCGTCATGAGCAGTGGCAATGCTACAGCTTCTCTAAGTGACTTTGTGGGCAGTGCCCATGGGAACCAGAATAGTGAGTAGGGTCGATGTTGCATGATGATTGCAGTAAAGAAACTGGTTTGTGGGTATATGTGCTGTAGTTGTCAGAGGGTCCCAAAATTGACTTTAGAACTCTTTGGAGGGGAGAGTAAGGCTTAGCATTGACTTTAGTGTGGTCCATGAAGCCACAAGACATTTTAACAACTCTATCATTTATGTCTTCTTAAATATTTGTCAACCTTTGGGAAAAATGGAATACATGTTTATGATGGTTAATGTTATGTGAAACCTGGCTAGGCTACGGTGCCCAGCAGTTTGCTCAAATAGTAGATGTTATGTGAAGGTATTTTTGTAGATGAGATTAACTCCTACAATCAGTTGACTGTAACGAAAGATTGTCTTTGATAATATGTCTGGGTCTCATCCAATCAGTTGAAGGCCTTAAGAATAAAAACTGAGATTACCAGGAGAAGAAGGAATTCTGCCTCAAGACTGAAGCATAGATATCCTGCTTGAGTTTCCAGCCTGCTGGCCTGACCTACAGATTTCAGATTTCAGATGCAACATCAGCTCTTGCCTGAAGTTCCAGCCTCTGCTACCCTATGGGGCATATATACACATATACACACACACACACGTGTGTGTATATGTGTATATGTGTATGTATCTCCTATTGGTTCAATGGGACTCAGAAGAGTAATGTATTTGTCTAAATCATCAAATTGTCTAAAATTATCTACTTATAACTTAGAGAGATAATTATAAGTGTCAAGACATGTTTTATTGGGATGTTGATTCAAAACTGGGATAAATGTGTACTCATTATATGTGCCCCAAATCTCAAAGACAATATTACACTGTCATTAATTAACTAGCTTAATATTGCTTCTGCCAAAGTTGTTTTGTTGTATTCTTTTAAAAGGATGGGCTCACCATAGACAAAGAATTTCATTTAATAACAATCTGGACTTATTAAAGACAGACCATATGATAGTCAGTATGAAAGGCTATGACATCAGGATCACTGCCATAAGAGGCTCTTGTTTCTTCTCAGGAAAGAATTTAAAGGGCTACAGAGAAAACAAAACAAACAGAAGAAACTACTGGATCTGCGAAAGTTGAGTCATTTATTTTTCTGTAATTTGAAGGTAATTTAATCTGTAATCTTTTCTACATTATATTCCCAGTTTAACAAACTGTATTCTGTATGCCAAAATACAGATTTATTGAATAATTCCTCGGGACAAACGTAAAATTTCTAGACTTATTTCTAAGGATGGAGAAGACCTTAATGTAGAATTTCTACAGGCATGAGTCAGTTTGAGCCCTCAGTAGAGTAAATATTTAAATAAAAATAACACTGTGGGTCAAATTGGGAGTAACGACAGTTTACAAATACATAAACTGAGCTATTTTGCAGTGCATGTCTGAGTTTGAATGAGGTCTTAGGATATCAATAGAGACAACATTTATTAGAATGTAACATGGAATAATTTAGACAAACCCCTCAGCAACTCATGAATTCTAGCCTACAAAACATGTAACTATTCTTCTCTATAAGAGTTTAGTTTTGTTGCCATAAACATTTACGGTGACAGGAGAATGCTTCCAAGACGTGGGCATTTTAACAACATTATTTCTTCCAATTCATGAACACAGTATGTTTTTCTACATTCTATGAATTTTCATTTTCATTTTCATTCAGTTTAATGCACTTATTTATCTTGAGACCTCTTTTTCTCACTCATGGATTATATAGAAGTGTGTCATTTAGTTTCCAAATGTTTAGATATGTACTTGTTATCTTTCTATTATTGATTGTTGTTGGGCTCCATTTTGGTCAGAGAACATATTCTGTATGATCTTAATTTTATTGATTTCATTGAATATTGTTTTGTGGCCCATGATAAGGTCTATTTTGGTATATGTTCCATGGACACTTGGAAAGAATGTGTATTCTGTTGATTTTGGGTGGAACATTATAAATGACCATTAGATCTTATTGGTTGGTATAGTTGAGTACTTCTCATAAAACGATCTCAAAAAACGATTTTCTCTCATTTTATGACTTGTTGGGAGTCCAAAGTTGAAATCTCCAAGTACAATTCTATATTTGTCTATTTCCTTTTTCAGTTCTATCATTTTTTGCTTCCCAAAATTTGCAACTCTGTTATTTGGTTCATCTACATTTAGGATTTCTATGACTTCATGGTAGATTAACTCTTTCTGTACTGTCTCTGATAAATTTTGCTATGAAGTTGACCTTATCTGAAATATTATAGCCACTTCCACTTTCTGTTGATAAAGGTTTGGATGTTACATCTTTTTTCTATCCTTTTTCCTTCAACCTACATATATCATTATATTTGAGGATGATAGTTTTTTGAGGATAGCATATAGTTGCTTGATTTTTAAAATATGTTCTGCCAATCTCTGCCTTTTAACTGAGGTTTTCATACCATTTACCTTTAATATTATTATTGATATATTAATGCTTTAGTTTGTCATTTTATTTTTTGTTTTCTTTTTTCTCTGTTGTGTTCTTCTATTTTCGTTTTCTTGCTTTTCTGTTGATTACATGAATACCTTTTAGAATTCTATTTTTATTCATTGATAGTGATTTTGATGATAACTCCCATAGTGTTTTTAGTGGTTGCTCTAGGTATTACATTATATGTATGTAATGTTTCATAGTCTAAGGGTATCAATATTTTACTAATTCAGTGAAGTATAGGAATCTTACCTCCCTTTAATTTCCTCCACTCTCTTCCATTTAAAATTGTCTTAAATATTTTCTCTATATGCTTTAGAACCACATTTAATTTTTACTCCAACCATAAAACATAATTAAAAAAAAAACTTATATGGAGAAGGAACATCTATTGTATTTGCCCATATTTTTGCTCCTTTAATATTTATTCTTTATTGCTCGTGTTTCAAGATTCCTTCTTTTATAATTTCTTTTCTGTCTGGGAAACTTCCTTTACCCATTTCTTAGGATATATGTGCTGGTAACAAATTTTTACTTGCCTTTAATCTGTGAATGTCTTTTTTCCCCTTGAAAAAGGAACTTTTACTCTTGAAAGGTATTTTTGTAAAAATATAGGATTTGCAGTTGACAGATTTTTTTCCCCTCAGCAGTTGAAAAATGTGCCACTTCCTTCTGACTCCATGGTTTCTGATGATAAACCTAGTGTCATTTGAATGGCTTTTCCCCTATAGATAAGGTGCCATCTCACTGCTTTCAATACACTTTTTTTCTTGGTATTTAGTTTTCAGAAGTTAGACTATGGTGCATCTTGGCATGGATTTCTCTGGCTTTATCCTACTTGGGATTTTTCTTAGCTTCTTGAATCTGTTGGTTTATTTTTTCAGTAAAATTTGTGATATTTTCAAACATTATTTCTTTAGTTACTTTTTCAACCCTGCCTTTTTCTCCTCTCCCTTTAGAACTCCAATTACACAAATGTTATATCTTTTTTAATAACCTCAGATGTCTCTAAGGCTCTGTTTTTCCACTACTATATTTTTTCTCTGTTGTTCAAATTAAGAGTATTGTATTGTTTTATCTGATCACTGATTATTTACTCTATTCCTTTCATTCTGCCACTGAGCTCATCTATTGAGTGTTTTGTCTTGGATATCATATTTTTTGTGAGCCAAAATTTCCATTTGGTTCTTTTTTATATCTTTTATTTCTTTGCTGAAACAGATTCCATTTGTTTTAAGCATGTTCTTAATTATTAATTAAAGTATTTTTATGGTTCCTGATTTAAAATCCAGTTAGAAAATAACATCCATGTAATTTTGGTGTTGGAGCCAATTTGTCTATTCTCATTCAATTAGAGAGTTTCCTCATTTTTCCTGATTTTTTTTTTTTTTTTTTACTAAATCTGGACATTTGAGATAAGACTCTGATTATTATTTAAACTGTATGTTTATTAAGCCTTCTCTGATACCTCTGCAGTGGATGAAGTGGGGGGATGTCTTCTCGCTACTGTCAGATGAGTGTAGAAATGCAGATTCTTCACTTGGCCTCCATTAACATCTGAGATGAGGAAAGGTTCCTTGTTACTACTGGGTGGAGTAAGAGTTCAAGCTCCCCATTAAACTTCAGCTGACATCATCCTGGCTTGGAACAGGAGAAGATCCTCATTTCTGGCCCCCATCTTGGGCCTCCACTAACACTCCAGGGGAGGAGGTCACCTTATTATCACTGAGTAGTGTTAAAAGTGCCAGCCCTAGCGGTCTAGTGGTTAAGATTCGGCACTCTTGCTTCTGTGGCCTGGGTTCATTTCCCAGTCAGGGAACTGCATCATCCATCTGTTGGTTATCATGCTGTGGCAGCAGTGTGTTACTGTGATGCCGAAAGCTATGCCACCAGTATTTCATATACCAGAAGGGTCACTCATGGTGGACAGCTTTTGGTGGAGATTCCAGACCAAGACAGACTAGGAAGAAGGACCGAGCCACCCACTTCCAAAAAATTTGGCCGTGAAAACCCTATGAATAGCAGCAGAACATTGTTTGATATAGCCAGAAGGTAAGAGGATGGCACAAAAAATAGACCAGGAAGGATTCCACTCTGCTGTACACAGGGTTGCTAGGAACTGGAATTGACTTGATGGCACTAACACAACCATACAAAGTGTTAAGAGTCTTGACTGCTTTAGGCCTCCCCTGATACAACCCCAGTGAGGAGGTGGAGGGATATCTTTTTATTGCTGGGTAGGGCTGGATGTCCAGACATCCCTCCTGGTCTGCACTACACCATGGATGGGAGGAGTTGTGACTTTTTTCTCAGGTATGAAAGCCCCAATTGCCCACTCAGCCATTTCTGATCTTACCCTGCCAGAGGGAGAATTAGAGTACCTCCCTGTTTCCTGGCAAAGGTGGAAGTCTAGTCTTTCCACTCAAATTTTGCTGGAGAGGGCAGGGTTGGGACCATGATTTTTTTTCTGGAGTGTTAGGCTAGAATAGAGCAGTTACTGTCTGAAGTTTTCTGTTCTTCAGCCTTCTCTTTTCTCGGTCCTTTGGCTAGAGAAAGGGTCTTTTTTGGGTTTCGTTTGTCTGCCCCTGTTTGTATTTAGATATTGTCAGCTTCTCTGGTATCCATTCTAAGATATATGAGGCAAAAAGAAAACCCAGGGAACTCATCAACTTATTCCTCAGGCCAGGAGTTCCCTAGCCTGTCTCTTTTCTCTCCAACTTTCAGAGTCTTCCTATGCTTGTTATGTATAGTAACAGGCATATAATGCCCAGGTTTTTAAACTTTACTTAATGGTTGCAATAGGGAAAAATATATCCACCCCATCTTTCCAAAGCAGAAGTTTTCCCACTCATCCTCTTTTAAAGTTTGATGAAATTCATATGGTTCTGTATTAAAAGGTTAAAATAATCAATAAAAGGTTTATTACAATATTCACTCACAAGAGATGATATTTAATGCGATATATGTCTCTATATCATTTCCATTGGTATTTGGTATTAAAGGAGGGTAAAATCTCATAGGCATGTCACTTATTACCCCTGGTAAAAACTACTTATTTCCCTTTGATCAAATGCAACAATACTGACCCTGAGGCTGGATACTGTGGACACATTGTCATTTAAGAGATTTCCACTGGAAAGGAAGATCAAGAAATAAAATCAGTAGTTGTGATGGAGTGATGTATTCTTTTTAAACTCCCATTAAAATATTGGGGGATGATGAGGTGCAAATGGAGAAGTGAAGAGAAGGCCCAAGAAAACTATTCTAGTTTATCTGGGACTGTCCTGTGTTTGACACTGAATGTCCACATCTTGGAAAATCCCTTATTCCTGGACAAATAGGAACAGTGGTCACTCTGACTCAAACACTGTGCTAACTTATAGACACTATATAATCTTAATCTTATGAGTAGATATAATTGTAGCTATTTTACTAATGAGAGATTGAAAGGATCAGTAAATTACCTGGAGAACATCTCCACATTCTCCTACCTCATCAACCATTGTACCTATGCTTATGACTTATTAATATAGTCATTTAATTGGATTTTCTGCTTTTGTTCTTCACTTCTTAGAGCCCTCTCTGTTTCCAAACAGTAGATGTCTTAAGAATAATTGCATTAGAATCACATAATTGGAAAAATATATTTATAATTAGAAAACTTTAATTATTAACTAGAACTAAAGTTATTTAGTTATTATATTATCTGTGGACTCACTGAATGCCATTTTTAAATGAATCAATAATGTAGGTTACTATATTTACTAAAATTATACTGAACAAATTACATATTGGAATCTTCATTAACAGGAAATGATAATTAAATAGAATGATCTAATATTTTATTTTGTTATAAAAACAAGAAGGGAAAGGCATAAAAATTTCAATAATCATTTTTTTGTTTTGTTATGTACACTCCTTTTAAGTAATCAATGTCATTTTTGCAATGTGTTGTATAAATTGACCTGTTAGGGATATGGTACACAGAATTTAAATCCTCTCAGAAGACTAATTTTTAAATGAGTTTCAGTTAATTTTTCTTTAAAGTAATAAATCTTTTGGTTACGTCTATAATCATTCTTCAAAAATGTTTGTTTTTAATGTGTTATATCATTTTATAGACATTTTTCCTAAAGTTTAACATGCCCTCGCTTTTCAAATAAGTCACTGAACACATTTAAGTTTACTTGTCCTTCTAACTCAGCCACACAGTATATTTAAATATTATGAGTCTATTTACAAAGAAAATTTCTCTCTCCATTTTAAAGCTTCAAGTAAATTTTTAGTTAAAAAATATCTTCCAAATTACTCAGACTCCTGCTAAGGAAGGATGTGCACAGTAGCAATTAAGACAGTTAATCAGTTGGATTTGTCATCTAAAGGGGAAAAATAATTAGCAAGACACTGGGTGGCCAGTGACAGCTTAAATACTTATAAATCACAAAATTGTCAGCTCCTTCATTTAAAAGAGATAGGCTGAACCTTTTTCAATTTAAACTTTTGATTTATGTCACTTTGTTGAAAACCTAAACAACTGGAACCTTGTGATGCAGAAAACTTTGATAAAAGTTAAACAAGCAAATTATCCTAGAAAAAAAATCACAAAACTGTTGTCTGCACAGTACTTCAGAGCCTCATTAGACCTTGGTAACCATTATGTAGATTCCCACACACTAGAGGCCAGCCACTGAACACTTGTGTGCATCTACAATTGACTGGGTCTATGTCACAGAGTTGAATGAGACATAGATCCTGTCATGAAGGGGTTTATATACCAGTGTCCAAATATATCCTTTGAGACACTACAGTGAAATGTTAAAACTGCCATGAAATTAATAGATCTATTCTCTCAAGTGGCTTAAGTGGACAAAGCCATACCTACCCAAAAAATTTAAAAAATGCAGCCAATAAGATTTGTTATTTGAGGATCCACACTAGTCTCAAGTGACAAGTTGCCAAAAACTACCTTTCAATTGACCTTAACTAGAGAAGTATCTGGAAGATCTCTAGTAAAAATACTATGTGTACTCTCTTTAACATTAACTTATATCCACTGATGTCCTAGACTTGTCAGTACTCAAGTCATTGAATCAACTCTTCTTTCACTCAATTTTCAGAGTTCTCTTCCACATAATCATCAGGTTAACCATGTGGTTGATCCAACTGAGTTAATATACTCTAATGTGTACTAAGACTTCCTAAGCTTTTTGAGGTAGATGTGAACTCTATTTTCAAAACTTATTCCATTCTTTATACTAAAGCAGAATTCAAGTCACCGGAACCCATGGGATACAAATCAGCATCTAGATTTTATTCTAATAATCATTGTAGCCTAGTCATCATTGAATTAACTACAATTAATTTCTGAATTTCTAAACTGTTTTAGTATACACACACACACACACACACACACACTTACATGACCAATTTGATTTACACAATTTACTTAAATGGTACTTACAAGTAAACAGTCAGCAATGAGTATAAAAGTGTCACCATTGCAGTTCTCTGAAGAATCTTTTAAAATTAATTATTCAAGTGACATCACTTGAATAATTATTTACCAAATACTTGTGGGGAGCTTACCGAGCTTTAGACAAAAGACCTAAGGGTCAATGAAACTTTGGTCAAATAAGTAATATTCAGCTAATAATCTATTAAATATATTAATGGTACCTCATAGACTTGTAGAGCTGGGATACAGCTAAGGTAGTCATTAAATTCATCCACATTACATGTGTAGTGGAAGTGGTGGAAGCTCTTGTTTGAGAATATAACTCTTTTGCCTTAGCATTTGGAAGAGTTGGTAATCAGTGACATAAGGGAACAAAAGTTCTGAGAAAGAGTTCAGAGAGAGAGGAGAGAGATGTCAAGACACACATGTATGGTCTAAGCAACCTGGACCAGGAGCAGAAAGAAAGAAGAATTGAATAGTGTTATGTCTTAGCTAAGATCATATGTGAGAATTTTAGAGAAAGATGCAAGTTAAAAGGTGCAAATAAGAACTTATTCTATAAAATCTTTGTGAAACATTAAAAACCCTATGTTGAAAGCATAAGGCACATCTGCTTTATCACCTTTGTAACATGCTATAAAACTCAAGGTGATGGGTATTTGGCATATTATTGGATAACATAAAGGGACAATGCACAGGGTGAAAAGATAGACCATCCAACATTTGAAATGTGGAAAAATCAGGAGAAAAAGCCAGCAACTTTGGAAACAAAGGAAAAAGGCAACAGGAATGCATAGGGTATGTATATCATAAGTGCACAATCTGATGATTTTTCATTAACTGAACAGACTTGTGGAACCATCACCCAAATTAAGAAAGATTAATCCTTATTCTCCTTACTGGTACAAGTCCCTCCCAACCAAAGATAGCCACTAACTAACCCAACTTCTAAAAACCTATATCGATTTTGTATATTTTTGTTCCATATATAAATGCTCTTATATATGATGGAATCTTGCAGTACATGCTTATTTTAGTCCATTTGGACTGTCATAACAAAAATACCATAAACTGGTTTATCAACAACAAACAGTTATTTTTCACAGTTCTGGAGGGTGGGAAGTCCAAAATCATGGTGCTGGAAGACTCGGTGTCTGGTGAGGAGGGCCTGCTTCCTGGACTGCTGTCTTTTTGCTGTAACCTCACATGACAGAAGGACCAAGGTTGCTTTCTCAGGCATCTTTTATAAGGCCACTAATTCCTTTCATGAGGGCTCTGCCTTCATGAGCTAATCACCTCCCAGAAGCCCCACCTCCTAATACCATCGCATTGGCAACTGATTTTCAACATATGAATTTTGGGGGGACATAAACATTCAGTCCATTGTAACTCTCTTTTGTGTGTGGTTTCTTTTGCCTCTTTAGCACTTGGGAAATTTTTCCATATGATGCATCTAAGCGTAGTTCATTTTCACTGCTATATACCTAATATAATTTTCAGGGGAAAATTTGAAAATAATAATTAGGTATTTATTTTTACTTTTATTTATTATAAAAAAATATAGCCAGCAAACAAAGCCATATTTCAGTGATATGAATGCTTAGGATAAGGCTGGTGCATATGTATCTCTAAAAAGGAAAAGTAAATTTAAAAAAATTAAATATTAGTGCAGGTTGTACGCAGCAATGGCAAAAATTAACAGCATAATGTAAAACAATGATTAGAGCATGAGTCTATATCATATGATTTCCAGAAAGCAAAAGGAATGGAGTTTATAGTCAATTGCATCAGTGGAGGATTTCCTCTCTGAGTAAGATAACAGGTGAGAAGTTAAAGTCATCTGGGTTAACTGGTTGTCAACGTCTCTGCTGTAACTCCTGAGGTCAATGAATCAATGTGATCATCACAAGGAATCCAGTGGTTTCACCAGTTATTTCTTTACCGAGTTTTTCTAGTTATTCTCCTTGGACCAGAGAAAGAATTGCAATGTCTCTTCTTAGAAAAGAAAGGACGCAGTCAATGAGGTTGAAAGATCTTGCCAAAATTCATCACCAAGTGTTTGAAAAATATGTGCTGAAATGGATTCTAAGGATTTTAGGCCAAAGAGAGCTAAATATAAATCCCAATCTGGCTAAATTTGTCAATTTGGACGCACTCAATCAGAATTTGTTGTAAATACTTTGGTCCCAGTCCCTTGAGCACTAATAACACTCTGAAAGTCTGATTGATTGAAACCTGGACTCAGAGTTCTCTTATTGTTAATGAGGTTGAGATGTTGAGACTTCCATGGCATATTGTAAAAGAAGGAGTCCAAAGTCCCTGAAATACGGGAATATCTAAGTGTATCTACTATGTGCGAACTATTAGCCATATGCTAATCATAGCATTCAAGTGGGCCTTCTTTGAGGGCATTATTTTTTACCAATGAATAAAGAAACACACTGGTGGATGGAGCATTAACATCCTAGAAAAGCTCTAGGAGATGCTACTATGGAATTAGGCTCATGATTTCAGCAGAAGTAATTGGATCCTGGAATGGTGGTGCTTAACCTTTAGAGAGAGAGAGATGGTGAAGTTACCATAATGAGCGTGGCGGGGGGTGTAAAACCAAATGTTTTGATCCATAGGAATCTGTTGTCACAGCTAGTTGATCATAAACTTCTCTCCATAATGAATAGATAGCATGCAGAAGAATTGATTGATCTATATTAGAACACTTTGTGTAGAAGTCAAAAAACTGATTCTTGTCAACACAGTAGGTATTCATGGCTATTTACCTAGTTCGTAGACTCAAGTCCCTTCACAGACCCACCACTCTTTTATTGAGAGGAGTCAGGTCCTTATGAAGAAAGAACTTGAGAGATGACCACAATGTATACTGTACATTTTTGTCTAAACCTTTTACAGGAAACCTGCTATAATGCTCTGGGTTGAACGTGTCCTGAAAAAAGGAAAATACCTAGGGATTCCGGAGTTTATTTGATTCTTCTCTTTATTTGGAAAGGTCCAATTCGACACTAATTTCTGAGCAATGCCTAATGAATTGGCTGGCTGGTCAGGAACTTAGAGAGCTAGCCCTGATGATCTAGTGGTTAAAGTTCCATGCTCTTACACCCGTGGCCCAGGTTCATTTCCTGGTCATGGAATCACACCACCCATCTGTCAGTTGCCATGCTGTGGTGGTGGCTCACATAGAGAACCAGAAGGACTTACAAGGTGCTTTACAACCATGTATTGGGGGACTTTGGGGAGATAAAAAAAAGAGGGGGATTGGCAACAGATGTTAGCTCAGGTCCAATCCTTCCCCACAAAAAAAAAAAAAAAAAAGAAACTTAGAAAGGACAAGATTGGAAGATTGATGACAGGGAAGTCTGAAGTGGTGGGAATTATTGCATGGACTTATCGAAATAGAACATCGTGCAAAGATGTTTGTATCGTATTTAAATTCCCTAAAGTGCGTCGGTGATAGAGAAGGATCTCAATAATCAGATAGATCAGAAGACCTATTTGTGGCCTTGTTCTTTGTGTACTTGTGAAAACCAGTACACTTGTTTTTGGATTCCTGGTTTTTGCTCAGTGGCCCCATATTTCAAGTGGCCTTGTTGGTAAGGACGGAGACTATGAATGAGCTCAATAGCGTAGACTTTTCCTCACCAAAACTGATCTGTTTTGTGCCCAAATGACCAAGAAAAAGCTAATGCTGAGCCAATTTGGCACCATTTTCCAGGGTACTAACCAGCCATGGGATTAAAAACTGATTACACAAAATGTCATCATTTAGGAAAGGAGTGAGTGGTTTGTTCTCAAAAAAAACAGAGAGTTATTCTAGATATAGACTGACCATTCTGTCCCACAACACTTCTGCCAGTGCCACCATTCATACTTTGACATAACGTCTATTCCTTGCCATTTAGCCAACACAATAATGCTTCTAATTGAAGAATTCATTTTACCACCAACAGAGGGTTCCAGAGATCCTGCCACAGAATTCATTGATCTTACTATGTGTCCATCACTCAAAATCAGCTGACCTGATAAACTGGTGGAAATGGCTCACTGATGACTCAATTGCAGTGCCATCTGGCGGGGGGAAAACCCCAGAAAATTTGAGGTCCTGTCCTATACGTTGTGGCATATGCTGTAAAATAGTAGACCATATATTGTGATGTTTCCCTCACAATGACATCAATGGATGTATCACCTCATTATAGTACCTAATAAACCATTTATAACATTTTTCCACAAACTTGAGATCAGATGGATTGGCAGTCCTAGTGCCCGAGAGAGAGATGCCTATGCCAAGGTTCATAGTCATGGTTCCATTAAATTGGAAAATGAGACTACCAGCTGGCCATTTTGAACTCCTCTTCTACTGAACTGACAAGCAAATGAGGGAATTAGTTTGTAAGATATGGTGATTTAGCCAAATTACCAAGAGAAAATTGTGTTATTATTACACAAAGCACAGAGGGAGGACTATGCTTGGACTTGGGGGCTTCATAAGGAATTTCTTTGTATTCCCATGTCCAATAACAATCTCAGTAGGAAACTAGGACAACTGAATAAGGTCAGGACCAATATGGAAATGGATTTTGTGGAAGTAAATTTTGGGGCTGCCCAACCAATTAAAGAATCCCAAACAACTAAGGTGCTACGTAAGGTAAAGGGAATAAGGAATTAGACAGAGGAAGAAGGGAACTATGATTTCTGATTTTGACCTTGCTATTGGCTAAAGAGATATGGACTACAGTAATGTCTTATATTGAATAATTTCCTCCATTTTTTAAACCTTATATGGCTATTGTTATCATTTAGGATCCATGAAGGGTATGATAATTTGACATCACCCTGTGATGATTTGGTGACAAGTCGGGTTTTGTGATTTGCTCTTTGTTGGTCAAGAAGAGATGCTGAGTTGCAAAATGTGTGAACAGTGTTGGCTAAGATTCATTTGCCACTTTCCCCTTCCCACAGACCTATTTTCTGCTATTCTTTTGTCTGATATGTGTTCTAAAGAGTGGACCCCTGTAGATTGAATTACCTGGGCTTTGTTACCTTCTGGCTTCAGGTTGGATTCGGCAAATGGAGGGCACTGCAATAGATTACAGAATGAGAGGAAAGAGTGGTAAGGGCATTTCTTCTCTACATCCATCCTCAGTTCTGGTAGTGACTACCTCTCTCTATAACTGATTCTGTTGAGCATCCCCTCTTCCTTTGTCCAGCTCTCCCTCAGAAACACTCTTCCCATTGCCACAGTGGCCTAATGATGTACCTTCCTGTTGTTGCTGGGTTCTGCAACATCTCTGGTTGGTTACTTTAAACCTTCCCATACCCTTCATTAAATTCTCTTGGTGATCTCAACTCAGCATGCTTCTGCTTCCTTCAAAGATGCAAACTGATATATCAGTCTATAACAAGAGAATCCCTGTTAACAGAGTGACTTTAACAATCTTCAAACTTTTCTCCTCGCAAAATGCTTATTTAAATTGTTCTTAGAGATTCACTTTGTAAAAGAGATCTAGATGCAATGGATGGAAGAGTGAAGGTAGTGATTCTGATATGTGCACCTGGAAAAGCATTTATTTGCCTGTGTACTCTCAATCTCCTGGGCAAGCTCTTGAAGTATCTCCAAGGAAAAATTTTTAAATTTTCTGGATTGTATGCTGGTTTGAGGTTATATAAGGAGATTTTATGGTACACTGGCTGTTGTAATAATTATTCTTTTGGTATACATGAGACTGTTTAACTTAAATCCTGTGCTAGTATGGAGGTTGCCTGGGTTACCATCTCCCATTCCCCTATGCCTCAAAGCCCCTATCATTACATGAGGAAACTAATAGATCCTAAGGTATAAACTTGTTGTGAGGATTAAATGCCATGATGCATGCAAAACACCCAAGACACTGTTTGGCTCTTAGTAAGTGATCATTAAATAGGAGCTACTGTTATTCTACACATTTGTCTGTGCTCTATAACCAAGGATGCAGCTGTATTTACTTTATTCCCCATGCAGCCCACTCCTTACACACCTAAGAAATGGCTTTACATGAGGTTGGGAGGCAATAGGAGCAATGAGTTCCCCAACATGACTTTTCAGCTACTCTGTTACGTAGGGCTCTTCTCCTATTTATCCAGTACAGTAAAAGTCCCTAATTATGGGGACTTCTACTCTCACCAGAAAGTAAGAGCTGCAATATAACTATCTAACTCTCCCAAAGCTTGGTTCATGATTATACCACATCCCCTTTAACTTCCCTCAATATTATCTCATTAGACTCCCTCACATGATTAAGCTCAATTTTCCTTCTCGTTTACCTCCTGAGATAGCATCATCATTCAAATTAAACCTTAACGGCAACATATTTAATTGAAATTTCAGTAACTAATGCTGCTAAATATTTCTGTAAAAGAGAAATTATTTCAAACACCTTATTTTGCCCACATTCATGCTATGTCTTCATTTTATCTCTACTTTCAAAGTGGAAATTTAGCAGGGAATCCATGACTGCAAAATGAAAAATGAATTGTAACTTGGCATTATGTATCACTGAATTTGAATTGCAGAACCTGTTCACAGACTAAAGAGTTCTGAGATGATAAAAGTATTTGAAACAACAAGGGACCTATGTCAAATAACCACAGGAAAGTTGATGGCTCTGAAAGACTTCAATCAAGTACGTTAATTAAAACGTACACTGAATCCTCCTCAGCAGTTCGGCGGTTGACAAAAACACTTCAAAACAGTTTGAAGAGATTATGTGTTTCATGTTAGGGAGCAGTTGAAAAGTCAGTAATACCTCAATCATTTGAGATAGAAATGGTGTAATCTAAATTGGCCTCTAAAAGTATAGATAAAATAATCTCAAGTATAGGCATTATAATGTTCTTTTCTCGGGCAATCTGACAAAGTCTGGCCTCTACGACACAGTTATAAAGCAGGCCAAATCAAAAGTAGATTTATTCTAGACTTTGTTTCCATCATTTGGCTTAGGATAGACGAACACAGAAACGACTTCCAAACTGGAACAAAATTAGATAGAAGTTATGACTAAGTTAAAACAAAGGTAAAATAACACCACAGTTACCCAGCATTGTCGGGGAGTTCAGTTAAAAGACATTGCTTAACTGATGGTAAACTCAACAGTGGTATAAACAGAATAAAGAGATTTATAAATAATGGGCTTATTTGCATATTTTGCATATTCTACATATCATTGCAAATAGTTCATCTGAAGCAACTTCAATTTACAATGTAAACTATAGATGTCAAATTCTTTCAGGATTGCACAGTTGACTGAGGTATTACATCACTGATTGGATGTCCTACTGTATTTTATAATGATATAGGATCACTTCTGCCTAGCATACTCAATATTTTCCAGTTTCCTGAATTTTTAATTAGTAATATTGGGAAAAGCCATTGGACCTTCAAGTTAAAACTCAGTAGAGAAAATTAGTTGAACTTGAATCCTTCCATGACAATCAGGGAGTTCAACTTACCAAATGAGATATTAATATTTTATCTGAATTACTAGAAATATAATAGGATAGGATGATAAGTGATTTTTCTTGTTTTCTTAGAGTTTTGGCAGAAGGCATAAAGGATGAGATTATTAAAACAGTTACCAGATCACCTGTGTACAAGACATACTTAGAGAATGAGAAATCAATTATGAAACCCTTATGCTCAATACTCATCTCCAGGGTACATAATGAAAATAAATTATTAGAAGGTTGAAGAGTTAATAGTGAGGATTTCTTTGGAAAGAATACTCAGGGCACTGTTCATCAATCCCCAACATGTCCCTATTTTCCAAAGTGGCAACCTTAGTAATGCACACAAATATTTGGTTTTGATTTGTCTGCCTTATTCTCCCTAACCCTCTCCCCTGTTTCCACCTACCATTGATTATTCCCATATGGGGGCATAGTATTTCTCACTAGTTATTTAAGTGTTCTCTTAAGTGTTTTTTAAAAATGCTATCATTATCTTTATAAAAGTATTATAAACGCCTCAGATTTATTCCGCAAGTATTTATGTTTGAGGCTTACATTATTAAAGATATCATTTTTGCTAAATTGCGATAAAGTTTTATTATGAAACATTTCAAACACGCACAAAAGAAGAATGAAAAACATAAATAACTTCTACATGCCTACCACACATATGCCAAAATTATAAAGATGTTTTTCTTTTTCTGAATTGTTTTAAAGCAAATTGCAGGTATTATGCCGTCTCTAAAAATATGTACATTTTCATACATAACCAAAATGCTATTATCACATCAAAGATAATTATAATAACTGGTATCGTTTGGCACCCAAATATTCAAATTTCATCAGTAATCTAAAAAATGTCATTTTATCATCTGTTGTATGAATCAAGATCCAAAGAAGATCTACCGCTCTATATGAGAGGATTACGTCTCTTTATCCTTCTCTTCTCCAGATAGTGCTTACAACTTTATTTTTCTGATTCTTGCCTTTTACTTGTTGATGAAGCAAGACCTATTAACCTGTGGAACGTCCCACAGTCTGGATCTACTCAATTCCTAGAGATGCCATTTATTGTGTTCCTCTTTTCTCTCTTTGCCCTGTAATCTTCAAATTAGTTCCACAGGTTTGATTGGATCCAGTTCAAATTTTTTTGGCAAGAACACTCCAAAGGAAGGAGGTGCTGTGTATGCTTGTACCTCATATGCACATCCAAAGGTACTTTAATATCTGCTGGTGGCATTCTTAGTAATGCTGAAATTGGTAAGTGGTTTCAGGTGATGATATCCTTGTCCCTTCATCGTAAAATTCCCCATTAATCTGTCTGCTGGTGGTTTCATCCATTGATTAAAAATTTGCTTAAATCAATTATTTCTAGTGGTGTACTGGAGCCTGCTTCCATCAGCTCATAAGAGCCAACTGTGTACATTTTTTTGCAACTCCATATTGGTAGCTTGAAATTGACCATGGTAGGAGTATTTACTCCACAAAAATCAACAAATCCTACAAATCAGAGCTTTCTTTTTAGAGAGTCAATTTATCAGTACATCGTTAATTATTTCACAGATTAAAAAATCATGGTCTTATAATTCTGCCATTTATTCCACATTCGCAAGCTGGAATTCTTCTGTAAAGAACATTTTCACAACATGGCTATTTGGTAACCCTGGAAAATATTGCTTTATTATTAGTGTCTCAGTGTAGACAGCTCATTGCCTTTCAGAGCTAAACCTGGTTTAAAAAGACTGTTCCTCTATTTTAAAAATCTCTCTCTCTCTCTAAGGATTAATGTACACATACACTTAAAATCATATTTTTATCTATATTTTTTCTTTTAATGCTTATACACAAAATATTTAACACTGGTATGCACGGGCATAGAACAATTAGAATTGATATTTTGATATAAGATATAAATAACCAGTAGCACTCTATATCAAATAAACAACTCATACGTTCCTTCATCAAGTAAACACCTTATCCTGCTTTCAGTTTGTCCATTTCTGTCACATTGTCTTATAATAGGATAATCTATTATTTTATGCAATGGTTGTTATTTTAAATTATTATTTAACAGCTAGTGGACTATGACTTTATTTTTTCCTGAGGAAGATTTGCCCTGAGCTAACATCTGTTGCCAATCTTCTCCTTTGGCCTGAGCTAACATCTGTGCAAAACTTCCTCTATTTTTGTATGTGGGTCACCACCACAGCATGACCCCTGAGGAGTGGTGTAGGTCCACGCCTGGGAGCCAAACTTGGGCCACTGAAGTGGAGTGCACTGAACTTAACCACTAGGCCACAGGACCAGTTCTGTAACATACTTTTTAAAAATCAATGTTCTATGCCTCTTGTGTCATCTTCTTGGACTCATCTTTGTTCTCCTAATCAAGATTGTCATGGCACTTGTGTTGTGCTAAAAACTTGAAATTGGCTTGTCGATCAGTACGATAAACTTAGATTTGATTAGGATTGTAATAAATTTGTGAATAAATTTTAGAAGCATTCCCAACTTTTCAATATTGAGTCTTCTAATCCATAAATATCTGTAGCCTTCTCCTCCTCTTTCTCTTTTAGAGTAAAAATTCAGATCTTTTATAATTTCTCTCAATAATATTTCATAGTTTATGTATTATGTAAATACATTATTATAATTCCAAAGTATTTTACGATTGTTTTGCTGTTGTAAATGGTATTTTAAAAGCTTATTTATAAATTACTAGTTGCTGATATAATTGCTACATGTATTCATTCAATCTAATATATATCTGTAGATCATTTTATATTTTATACATGCATAATAACATTGTCTGCAAATAAGGACAGTTTTCTTTTTTCCCTTTAATCTTTTACCATTTTTCCTTACCTTACTGTAGTATAATAGTGGTGGTCATAGCAGACATTCTTCTTTGTTCTTGGTCTCAGTGAGAAATTGTTTAATATTTAATCATTAGGTATCATATTTCCTGTAGGTTTAGTGTAGAAATTCCTTATCAGATTAAGGAAATCCTTTCAATTTCTAGCTTTCTGAGAGGTTTTTTTTTATAAGTAATAGATGAATAATATGTCTTACCTTTCTCTGCATCTATTTGTGATGATTATAAGATTTCCTCCTTTTTTCTGTTACAGTGAGGAAATACACTGATTGATTTCTGTTACACCCTCCTTACATTCCTGGAAGCAGTATCCTTGGCCACAATATATTATTGTTATATATGATGGCTCTAGATTACTAACATTATATTTAGGAGGTTTGTGTTTATGAAAGAAATCAGTTTGTCATTTTTCCTTTTTATAAAGTAGTTTATTACTAAGATTATTCTGGCCTCATAAAATGAGTTCATCAGTATTATCACGTTTTCTATGACTGTGAATTTATCTACTTCTCCATTTATTTCCATCATTTTGTACTTTATACATCTTGAAGCTATTATGTTTTTAACTGTGTTAAAAATTGCAATAATTATATCTTCATGGTAGAACAAACATCATATCATTATGAAATATGTTCCTTAAAGTAGATTTATCTATTATTAGGATAATTATACAAGCTTTCTTTTGATGAGTACTCATATATTTTTTTCATTTTACTTGCAAACTGCTATGGACTAAATCATGTCCCTCTCTTATTCACACTTTGAAGCCCTAGCCCAGAACGTGATGATAATTGGAGATAATCAGATTTTGGTGAGGTCCTGAGGGTGGGCCCTCATGTTGGGATTATTGTCCTTATAAGAAGAGACACTAGAGAGCTTGTTCTCTCTTTCTCTCTCTCTGCCAGTGAGAAGGCAGCTGTCTGTAAGCCAGTAAGAGAAGCCTCACCAGAATCTGACCACGCTGTGCCTGATCTGGGACTCCCAGCCTTCAGAACTGTGAGAAAAAAAATTTTGTTGTTTAAGCCACTCGGTCTATGGTGTTTTGTTATGGCCGCCTGAGCCAACTAATATACAACCTTTCAGCAAACCTCAATGTAAGTAACATCTCTTGTAAGCAGCTTATAGTTAAGTATCATGTCTTTATGAACCTGACAATATTTGCCTTGAATAAGAGTTTTTAGTGTGTTACATTGAATATTATCACTGATATTTTACATTCTAATATATATTATGAATAACTACCTTTACCATTTTCTACAATATGTATGGACTTTTAAACACTTTACTACCATTTCTCTCCCTCCAATTCAATGTTTTAGTTGTTATTTATTGTATTTCTACATATATTTTAAACCTCACAAGACATTATTGTTATTATTTGTGTGGTCAAAAGTCACAAAAAATAATTTTTGGTTTTTACTTGCATGTTGGTCTGTTGGTGAAAGTTTGTTTTCCTGAAAATGTGTTTCTTTTGCCTTCATTTTTGAAAAAGTTTTCAGTGAGTCTAGAAATAATGTATAGAAAGCTTTCTGAAGATACCTTTCTATTATCTTCTGTCTTCCATCATTTCTTTTAAATCAGCTATTGGTCTTATTATTATCTTGTGAAGCTAACCTGCCCTTTTCATTTCCTTTAAAATTTGTCTCTTTGTCTTTGATATTCAGCAGTTTTAGTATAATGTATGGCTTTCTTTGACTTACATTGTTATATTGTTTGGGTTTCTTGAATCTTTGGGTTCATATTTCAAATCAATTTTGGAAAATTCTTGGCCTTTATCTTTTTATAAATTGTTTCTGTATCCTTATTTCTCTTTTTAACTTCTATGAGTCTAGTTACACATAAGTTAGGATTTCCCACCTCCTTTTCTCTGCATTCCTCACTGTGAATATTTCCTTCTGAAAACATATTGAGCTTCTCTCCAGCTGTGTCTACTATGTGAAACTAAACTATTAATATCTTTATTTCAGTAATTATATTTTTCACATGTAGATTTTCCATGTCATATATATTATTTTACTATAATACATATTATATATTACACATATTCTATATTCCATATAATATATATAACATTCCAGTTGTATTGTAAATACATTGTATAAGTTGTATATATTAAACATATTGGTCAAAGTTGTATTAAAGTTTATGTTGTATAACTTCAATATGTCTGCTTCTATTTTTAATGTTTGCTCTTTTTCAATATTAGTCTTCTGGTCAGGTCTCCTGGTATGTTCAGTTATTTTCTTTTGAATATTGTGTATGAAATATTCTATAGCTAATTAGAGGCTGTGGATATTGTTATTTTGTGCCAGAGAGGATTTACTTTTTCTTCTGGTAGTATTTACAGTATGGGCACACTATCTTAACCATATCTGAGATTGAATTGATTCTTGGCTGGTTTTCAGTCTTCATGAGGATCAGTTTTTCTAGCTTATCTTTACTCCTGAAGTATAGTCCTTCATTGATACCTGTGATAACTTGTACTTTTTACCCAAATCCCTTCTCTTTGGAAAGTCTGGCCTAAGTTTTGTTCCTCCAGCTCCATGAGATTGTTGAAATCTCTTGTCAACTTCTCAGCCTTTTAGCCATCTGTTGAATTTACCTCTCTGGAATTTCTTTCTCTCCATTGTTTTTGCCCCTCAAAAAATCCTCATTGTCATGGTAGCTTTTCCTTGTCTTCGAAAATGTGTTTCATATTTTACCTAGTTGTTTATTCTTTTGTGTGTGTGTGAGGAAGACTAGCCCTGAGCTAACATCCATTGCCAATCCTCCTCTTTTTTGCTAAGGAAGACTGGCCCTGGACTAACACCCATGCCCATCTTCCTCCACTTTATATGGGACACCACCACAGTATGGCTTGACAAGCGATGCGTCTGTCCACTCCCGGAATCCAAACCACGAACCCTGGGCCGCCGAAGTGGAGCACGCGAACTTTAACTGCTACCCCACTGGGCCAGCCCCACCTACTTGTTTATTCTTGACGAGAACATTGCTTGTTATAAGGTAGTTGTCATAATTGGAAGAAGTCCATTCAATACCTTGTTTTTTTCTTTGTAGAATAGAAGTAAAATGTTTCCTGTATAAAATTAAGGCTTTTATTTTCAGAACCCATTAAGATTAAAGGAAGACTAGAGAATCTGATTTAAGTCCTTCAAAAAATACTTTCACTTTTCCCTCAAATATTAACAAAATATGTTGACCAGATTTTATCAAAACCCAAATCCGGTATAAAACACTGGATGTTATTCAAAGCATGAGATGGTGTGATTCTAAATCACTGCCAATTTTCTCAGGTAGCTCCTGACTGTCCATCATTTTCAAAATCTACAAAATGAATTTCATGTCTCCAAGGCAACAAATGTTTGCATTTGTTGGAAACCAAAAAACTGATTAAACAGTATAAATAAGAACACCCAATTAGTCTTTCCTTGTAAGATATTAGTAAATAAAATATAGTTTGGAGAATAATCAGGCACCTGTAGATTTTATGTTGAATTTCCTTGGGTGAGAACTAAATTTGATGTTCCTTCACCAGGCTTCCTATTTATGGTAATAGCAGGCCTCTCCACAGTTTGGGCTTTTTCCTTTGTCATCAAAAGTGTCACATATGTTAAATATTACATCAGAATTTATTTTTTGCATACAGAATTTGCATTGGTTTATCCTAAAATGAAAACCACTCTGACTATCTCAAGGCTTTTCTGGATGAACCTAGTTCTATAACAAAGAGCTGCCCCTACATCTCCACCAGTCTTTAAAGCAACAACCTCTAGTGTTCTTATTCTTAAATTTTGTCATTCATATTGTTTATGTAAATTTTATGATTTTGTCTTTTATAAATACTTTGTGTAAAACTGTCTACAAAGGTGAGTCCTGCTCCTTTTGTCTGTGTTGAAGTGGCAGAAATGGAATCAATTCCTCTATTCAAGTTTTTAAACTCTCTGCTTAACTACAAATGAAGATCCAAGGAAATCAAAACATTTGAGATAAGCCTTCAATATTAAATATGGAGACTATAACTAATAGTTAAAAAACAGAAGAAACATAAGCACAATAAGGAGGAAGAGCAAACTTTAAAATGCTAAAAAAACCATCAGAATAACTTAGGAATTTCAGAGCACTGAGAATCAAGAGAAGATTGTAAAAGCTCTAAAATCATAATAGCATTGACCTTTTTAGCAGAAACAGAATATAACAAGTGTTAATAGAAGTCAATAGAACAAAATCTTCATAATTTTCAGTAAAATTATTTCATTATTAAATGCTATTTTCCACAAAAATGTAAGTAAACGTGAAGATATAGACAGAGAGATTGGATCATTTGTCCAACTGTTTACTTCCTCCCTGTCATATAACCATACATCTTGGCTCTGTCTCATGAGATTTTACAGTGCCTCCCAGGAGAGTAGGCAGAATACTCATCCTCACTTCCACTGATTTCAGATGGCCTGAGCAGAGATGACCTTGTTTTATTTCTGAACTGAGGTTTCATGTCTGCCATTTTGTTTTTGTTTCTGCCATCTGCCATGAGAAGTTAGCCATTAGTACTTCATCTGAAATGAGATATATATGCATTATATCCAAATTTGACCTGTAGCTTGGAGTTAACCTCAATCAATTCCAGTCAACTCGATGAAGCTCAGCAGTGCCACAGCCAAACTCCATACCTTTGATTGAGAAATAAATGTTTGTTGCTATAAATCATCAAATTTGGGAGTTGTCTGTATCTAGTATTCTTCTGGTGATATCTGATTGATACAAGGGATAATTAAGGTATTTTCATATATTCAGTCTCAAAATTTTTTCTTCTTCTGAATCCATTCTAAGGAAGCCACAGGACTATGTCTTTTACCATATCAAGGAATAAACTAAGAAAGAGGAACACATGGACCCAGGTAATAGATTCTAACACAAAGAGTGGGAAAGGAATTTCTCCCTAAATGAAGGAAATTCACAAGGCAACAGCTGACCTACAGACTTAGAGAAGAAAAGAGGAACTGATAGACTATATAGCATGTATCTTTATAGAGAGAGTAAACTTAAATTTCTGGTGAAGAATTTGTGGGATTAGTAATAGATTCATTAAAAAATTAAATAGACAAAAATATATTTATTTACATTAAGTGGAAATGAGAGTAAAATAAAGTGTAATCATGATATACCACATTAATCATCTATGAATAATATTTACAGTCAATATAAGAATAAATCTTATTATTGACTTAACCAAAATTGAATCCAGATAATTTGTGAGGGAAGAATTATGGTTATTCAAGATAACTAAATCTTCATTACCTTTATTAGGAAATGAATATCTTGTCTAAAACTGAAAATAAAAAATAGCAGAATAGCCTGTTATTTAGATGCATGGAAATGAATGCATATGGAGAATAGGAATCAGAGTTGGAAGGAATGGAACTTGATGCTATTCATTTTCACATATTCCTCATAGAACCATTTGGGCTTTTATTACATTCAAATCTGTTGTCTTGATTAAGGCAATAATTTAAAAAGGAATAACAGAATATATTTTTGCAGAGAAATGTATGAGGACAGTAAATATGCAAAACGCCTACAATGGATATACCCATTGCTAATAAAATATTCATTCCCCCCCCTCAGAAAGCTACAATACAATATGCAATACAACCAACATGCATGTGTGTATGGATATTTACTTCATGATTTGAATCATAGAACCCAGACGAGAACAAAATAAATTCTCCAATAGAAAAAAAAAAAACCTATAAAAATTATACAGAGATTCTTTAGAGACCAAGAGAGCCTTTTCAATGTAGACAATTTGAGCTGTGAAACAACTTCACTAGAACTTTTTAACAGCAGTCAATAATAATTCCATCACAAAAATAGACAACTCAGTTATTCTGAAAATTCTCAGAATAGACAATATTAATCTTTCAGAAAGTTTTTATTTTGTTTTTATTCCTTCTTTAGAATCTTATGTCCAAGTAAAGATGTAATTTATACTTTAGTTCTCTTTTTGTCCCATCAAGTTTAAAGGATTAGGTTTCCTCCCCAGTGTCACACTGTTTAAAAGTTTCAAGCCTTCATTCAAACACCTGGGAAAATCAATCTACTTGACAAGCCAGTAAACAGTCAGGTCAATATTTTGTAGGCACACTAGAGAATATATACCAATAGGGCTGTCTTTAAGAACAAAGTTAAACTTGAACTAGAATGTTCTAAAAAAAAACAATTCCAGTCACCCAGTGTATCTCAATAAGAATCTTCTTATAATTTATAACTTTCAAAGAAATGTTTAATTTAGCCACCACACCTCAGGGATTCTGTATATATTTAATTCAAATTTTAAAATGTTATTTATTTTAATTTTATAAAAACTATTATAAAAATAACAAGCATGTTTAAATGCTTTATGTACAAATATTTGTATATCACAGAAATTACCAACACATTGCATTGGATTAGTAAATCAACTAGTTGTTTATAGAGCAAGGAATAAAGCATTGAGATTTAAGGCAATAATTTAAAATTTTATTGTCATGTGAAACAGCTTATCCATGAATTAAAATTTTCTCTTTGTTATAAAACAATAAAAATAATTGTTAAAGTGCATACCTACAGATTGGGAAGAAAGAAAGAAAGTGCATACTTACAGATTGGGAAGGAAGTAAGAAATGTATCTTTGTTCATAGATGACATCAACATCCATCCAGGCATATCCTCATTTTATTGTGCTTTGCATTATTACACTTTGCAGATATTGTATTTTTTACAAATTGAAGGTTTGTAGCAACTCTGGGTTGAGCAAATCTTTTGGTGCCATTTTTTCAACAACATTTGCTCAATTCATGTCTCTGTATCACATTTTGGTACTTCTTGAAATATTTCAAACTTTTTCATTATTGTTTGTTATTATGTTACTCGTTATATTTGTTGTGGTGATCTGTGGTCAGTGATCTTTGACGTTACTATTATAATTGTTTTGGGCAGCCAAGAACTGCATATAAGACAGTGAACTTTGATAAATGTGTGTGTTCGGACTGCTCCCACCAACTGGCTGTTTCCCCATCTCTCTCCTTCTCCTTGGGCCTCCCTCTTCCCTGAGACACAACAATATTGAAATCAGGCTAACTAATAACCCTACAATGGCCTCTAAGTGTTCAAGTGAAAGGAAGTGTTGCACATCTCTTACTTTAAATCAAAAGCTGAAAATGATTAAGCTTAGTGAGGAAGGCATGTTGCAAGTCTGTATAGGCCAAAAGCTAGGCCTGTAGCGTAATACAATTCCAAGTTGTGAATGCAAAGGAAAAATTCTTAAAGGAAATTAAAAGTGTCACTCCAGTGAATATACAAATGATAAGAAAGAGGAACAGCTTTATTGCTGATATGGAAAAAATTTTAGTGGTCTGGACAGGAGATCAAACCAGCCACAACATTCCCTTAAGCCAGAGCCTTATCCAGAGCAAAGCCCTAACTCTAGATTTTGTGAAGGCTGAGAGAGGTGAGGAAGCTGCAGAAGAAAAGTTTGAGGCTAGAAGAGGTTGGTTCGTGAGGTTTAAGGAAAGAAGTCATTTCCATAACATAAAAGTGCAAGGTGAAGCAGCAAGTGCTGATGTAAAAGCTGCAGCAAGTTATCGAGAAGATCTAGCTAAGATCATTAATGAAGGTGGCTACACTAAAGAACAGATTTTCAATGTAGACCACACAGCCTTATATTGGAAGGAGATGCTACCTAGGACTCCCATAGCTAGAAAGGAGAAGTCAATGCCTGGCTTCAAAGCTTCTAAGGACAGGCTGACTCTCTTGTTAGGGGATAATGCAGCCAGTAACTTTAAGTTGAAGACAATGCTCACTTACCATTCCAACAATCCTTGGGCCCTTAAGAATTATCTAAATCTATTCTGCCTGTGCTCTATAAATGCAACAACAAAGCCTTGATGACAGTACCTCTGTTTATAACATGGGTTGTGGAATATTTTAAGCCCACTGTTGAGGCCTACTGCTCACAGGAAAAGATTTCTTTCAAAACGTTACTGCCCATTGACAATGCACCTGGTCACCTAAGAGCTCTGATGCAGATGGACAATGAGATTAATGTTTTCATGCCTGCTAACATGACATCCATTCTGCAGCCCATGGATCCAGGAGTAATTCTGACTTTCAAGTCTTATTATTTAAGAATATATTTCATAAGGCTATAGCTGCCATAGATAGTGATTCATCTGATGGATCTGGGCAAAATTAATTCAAAATTTTCTAGAAAGAATTCACCATTCTAGATGCTATTAAGAACATTAATGACTCAGGGGAAGAGGACAAAATATCAACATTAGCAAAAGTTTGGAAGAAGTTGATGTCAACCCTCATGGATGTCTTTTAGGAGTTCAAGACTTCAGTGGAGGAAGTAACTGCAGATGTGGTGGAAATAGCAAGACAACTAGAATTGGAGGTGGAGCCTGAAGGTGTGACTGAATTGTTACAACCTCATGATAAAACTTTAACGGATGAAGAATTGCTTCTTATGGATGAGCAAAGAAATTGGTTCCTTGAGATGGCACCTACTCCTGGTGAAGATGCTGTGAAGGTTGTTGAAATGACAACAAAGGATTTAGAATATTACATAACTTAGTTGATAAAGTAGTGGCAGGGTTTGAGAGGATTGTCTCCAATTTTAAAAGAAGTTCTACTGTGAGTAAATTGCTATGCAACAGCATTGTGTGCTACAGAGAAATCATTTGTGAAAGGAAAAGTCAATCAATGAGGCAAAATTTATTCTCTTATTTTAAGAAATTGTCATAGCCACCCCAATCTTCAGCAACCACAATCCTCATCAGTCAGCAGCCATCAACACTGAGGCAAAGCCCTCCACTAGCAAAAAGATTATGACTCACTAAAGACTCAGAAGATGGTTACCATTTTTTAGCAATAAAGTATTTTTAAATTAAGATATGTACTTTTTTTTAGACATGATGCTATTGCACACTTAAAAGACTACAATATAGTGTAAACATGACTTTTATATGGACTAGGAAACCAAATAATTTGTGTGACTTGCTTTATTGTGAAATTCACCTTATTGTGGTGGTCTGAAACTGAACCTGCAATATCTCCGAGGTGTGTCTGTATATTAACTCTATAGGAATTGACAAAAATGTCTTGGAAGTAATAAGCAATTATAGCCAGTTTGCAAGATACGAGGTTAATATACCAAAGTCAATTTCTTTTTTATATACCAGCAATGAACAATTAAAGTTTGAAATTAAAAAAGCAATACCATTTACATCTCCAAAATGCAATATGTAGCTGTAAATCTAAAAAAATATGTACAAGATCTATGAGAAAAACTACAAACTCTGATGAAAGAAGTCAAAGAAGAACAAAATAGATGAACCTGGGTTTGGTGATGACTTTTTATATACAACACCAAAGCACAATCCATATAAGAAATAATTCATCAGCTGGGCTTCATTAAAATTAAAAAAATTCTGCCCTGCAAAAGACAATTCCAAGAGAATGGGAAGACGGGTCACAGACTGGAAGGAACTATTTTCAAAAGACACATCTGATAAAGCACTTTAATTCAAAATATACAAAGAACTCTCCGACTCAACAATAAGAAAACAACCTGATTAAAAAATGGGCCAAAGACCTTAACAGCACCTCAGAGAAGACAGAGAGATAACAAGTAAGTACATGAAAAGATGCTCCACGTCATATGTCATCAAGAAAAGGCAAATGAAAACAACAGGGAGATATCACTACACACCCGTAAGAATGGCCAAAATGCAGAACAATGACAACACCAAATAGTGGTGAGGATGTGACACAACAGAGCTCTCATTCTTTGCTAGTGGAAATGCAATGTGGTACAGCTGCTTTGGAAGACAGTTTCGCAGTTTCTTATAGAACTAAATCACATCAACTAGGAGTCACGGTCCTTGGTATTTTCCCAAAGGATTTGAAAACTTGTGTCCACACAAAAGCCTTCACATTTATAGCAGCTTTATTCATAATTGCCAAAACTTGGAAGCAACCAAGATGTCCCTTAGTAGGTGAAGAGAGAAATAAACTGTAGTACATCCAGAGAACTGAATATTATTCAGCACTAAAAAGGAATGATCTATCAAGCCACGAAAAGACATGGAGGTATCTTAAATGCATAAGGTGAAAGAAACATTCTGGAAAGGCTACATACTATATGATTCCAACTATATGACATTCTGGGAAAGACAAAACTATGGAGACAGTAAAAATATCAGCGGTTGCCAACTGTTGGGGAAGAGAGGGAGAGGTGAATAGGCAGATCACAGATGATTTTTAGAGCAGTGAAAATACACTGTATGATACCATAATGATGGATACATGTCATTATTCATTTGTCCAAATCCACCCAAGATGTAAACTATGGACTTTGGACGATTATGAAGTGTCAATGTAGGTTCATGGATTGTAACAGATGTACCACTCTGGTGGTCGATGTTGATAATGGGGGAGGCTATGCATGTGTGGGGATAGGAGTAAAATAAGAAATCTCTATACCATTCTCTCAATTTTGCTGTGACTCCAACTGCTCTAAAAAATATAAAGTAAAAAAAAAAAAATGCATGCAAAGGTAGTTTGACTACACATGCCATTCATCGCATAGTATTTAAATAGGCATTAAACTAAAAAACAATGTTAATTTTTTAAAGTCATTTACTTTACAGGGAGTTTGTACATTTGCCCATAGAATTTGCCTTTATCTGAAGAGCTCAATTGCTTTGCCTATACTTACTCATCTGGAAGCATCACTAGTAACTAAAGCAGCCTTGTGTTTGACTTTGATTAGAGATGTCGGGGTGAGATTTCAAGAGATGGAATAATTTTTTCAGTTTTGAAAGAAAATGCTTGTGAAATAGACTTAGGTTCTCTATTTCTGAAGTCAATATTAGCTTTCTAGTAAACTATGATATATAGAGATAATTTGTTAGTGGCAATTTCAGAAGTGACATAAAACAACTATCCATCTGAACCCAAACCCTGTGAAATGAAATGACAAGCAAGATAATGAAGTATGTTCCAATTGCATGTACATTAGTTATGATATGAAATATGGTAAGAATATCTGGGAGTGATCATAAATATGTGATTTCTAAGTGACTACAAAGCATTCTAAATAAGACTAAGGGCTGTTTAATTTTTGCTGAAGGGGAAAAACCAAATCAATAATTTTGATATATTTATAAATACAAATATATTCAAATCTTGCAGAGTAAAATTACAACTAATATATTTCAGATGATTTATTCTTAAATAAACTCTCCTGATGCTCTTAAATCTTGCTAAATAACCTTATCATCCTATGCAATATTAACACTATGCTTTACATTTATTACACTTCTAATTCATATAGATGGACAAGCTTTATAAATGTAAATACTAAGGCAGGAGTTAAGCATAAACATAGAACTCAATATTTTTTTCCTTCGAGACCCTGGTTAATATCGTCTCTGACATGTACTTTCTTTGGAGAGAAAAGTAGATGGTGGTTGAAAAGGAGTCATAATATGAAGCTAAGAGAGAAGCTTATAAAGTGAAGAACATCTAGAACCATGGAGAGTTTAATATAGTGGGAGATCTTAGCACTGACACAGGCCACCAACTGCATTTTACTAGTGAAGGAGTATGCCTGGAGAAATAAAATGACTGACGTCACATAACAGAACATGGTGAGAAGGTTTCTATGTCGTGGAAGTGGCACCACCACGGAGGTGGAAAAGGACCCTGGCCTATGCATCTATCAATCTTGACTTTTAATGCCCTAATCTATGCTTTTCAGGGATGTGAGTTTCAGAGGAAGGAGTCTAACTGGAAAGTCTAATTGGAAGAATCAATCTTAACAGTGCTTTACAAAGTGGATACGACATTTTTCAGAATTGAAAAGCATAAAGAGATTTCCTATCTCAGGCCTAGAATCTGCCCCTTTTGAACATACAGCCGTTGGTTCTGCACATTTTAATATGATATCCTTTTCAGTTTGGAGTCTCATCTTTCATCTACCAACATTTCTTCAACATTCAGGAGAAAGCAAAACCACCGCATTTGCAAAAGTGTTTTTCATTAACCATTTCTAAAAGTTCCACCCCCCCATACCCCACAAAGCTCCTTGAAGATAATCAATGCCCACCTTCCCCCTCCAGCTTCCACTGAGGGCTTCTCTCTGCTAGAGCCACAAAGTTTCTTTCATCTCAGGCTTATATGTGTCTTCGCATATGCCATTTTGGGGGGAGGTGGAGGGAAAATGTTGCAAATTATCACCCCATTTAACTAGCTTTGTTACTGTGGCTATACCTGGAAAATGAAATTTATAAAATGCTCCTTTGTTGGGGAATCTGTGCACCTTATTAGTTGAGAGACGGGAACCTTATGAAGGGCAGTTTTTAGTGATAGTCGTAAGAAAGCTTAAAAAAAGTATGTAGTTTCATTTTTTCGCCATGTTTTCTTACATCTCAGCTTTATTCATAAGATGATGTACCTAACATTTGAATTAGCTTTCAGACCAAATTTTTTTTATCCTAATTACGGCTTCATTGACAACTTGATGACCTGAGGCAAATTTTATATGCACTTGTTTTGCAATCTTAAAATCAGTGAAACCATCTTTATCTGCATTGAAGGTCTTGATTATAATGGGAGGCAATTTGATGTGTTAAGAGCTAGTCTATGGAATCAGAATATCTGATTTCAAAGCCCTGTATGCTGGTTGTTTGGTTTGAGGCAATACTCAACATCCCTGTGCTTTAGTTTTCTCATTTATAAAAGGGTAGTGAATACATGAGATTTATAAAAGTGGTGGGGAATACATGAGACGATATAAAAAGGCATTTAACACAGTGTATGATATATTCCTCTGTATATTTTTTATTTTCTGTTAATTATTTGTTGACTGCATCCTGTGAGCCATGTATTGTGTGAAGTGCTGAGAAACACAAAGAGGGGTAGGGCTGGTTGGCGGGCCCCAGGGTGCTCAGTGAAGTGGTTTTAAATTCCCTGAAAACAGCTCTACGATGGAGTCTTATTGGTATCCAGATAGTCTAACTACTTTTTTCCAGTGTGAAACACAAAAACCTTTCTAGGGTTTTATGAAAATTCATGATCTTACCTTCCGTACTTAAAAGTTCACTTCAGTTGTCAACTTTAATATTAAAAGGGGGAACTCTGCTTATCAAAACTGAAAAGTCATATTGCTCTTAAATAAATAACTGTCCATCACAGCTATCTTGCTTCAATCTGATTAAATTCTATTCTCTGAGGATCAAAGACTTCTAATATTCCATTTTAAAAGTTAGAGATTTTTATCCTGCAGCGTCACTAAAAATCAAATCCTTTAAACAACTTCTGTTCCAACATTTCAGAAAGCATATACTTGCTAGGGGTAATTTCTGCACACTGACAATAAATTTGATTATAATTTTAATGGTATGAATAAAAAGTCATAATATAGAAACTAATAATTTTGAATTATATTTTCTCTAAAATACAATACATAAGACCCACAGTTTTGCACTTATGTCCTTTTCTGTTTTATTATTTGCGAACATTGTCTTAGTGATCTTAAGGAAACTTTTTTTATATATATAGCAATATATACTTCTTGGGTAATGCATTTTTTGTTTTATTCTGGAGAACCCTTGAACTTTTAGAAAACCGTATATATCCTTTGTATGTGTGTGTACAAGAACGATTGGCCCTGAGCTAACATCTGTTGCCAGTCTTCCTCTTTTTGCTTGAGGAAGATTGCCCCAGAGCTGACATCTGTGCCAATCCTCCTCCATTTTGTATGTGGGTCACCGCCACAGCATGGCCTGATGAGTGGTGTGGAGGTCTGCACCAAGGATCTGAACCGTGAACCCCGGGCAACTGCAGCGGAGCATGTGAACCCAACCACTACACCACCGGGCTGGCCCCTCCAAATATTTTTTTAATTAAACAGACTATCTTTTAGAGCAGTTCAAGACTCAGCAAAATGGAGTGGAAGGCACAGAGATTTCCCATACACCTCCTACTCCCACACATGTGCGGCCTGCCTCACCATCAAAATCCTGCAATAGAGTGATACATTTGTTACAATTGCTGAACTGACATTGACACATCATCCTCACCTAAAGTGCAAAGTTCGCACTACAGTTCACTCTTGGTGCTGTACATTCTACGGGTCTCGACAAATATATAATGACATGCTTCCACCATTGTAGTATCATACAGAATAATTTCACTGCCCCCCAAATCTTCTGTGCTCAGCCTATTCATCTCTTCCTCACAAGCCTCAGCAACCGCTCTTCACTGTTGCCACAGTCCTGCTGTCTCCAGAATGTCACATAGTTGGAACCACCATAGTATGTAGCCTTCTCAGTCCAGCCTTTTGCACCTAGCAATATGCAACCAAGGTTCCTCCGTGTCTTTTCATGGCTTGATAGCCCAAGTCTCTCTTGTTGAACAATATTCAATTTTCTGGATACACCACAGTCTATCCATCCATTCACCCACTGAAGGACATCCTGGTTGCCTCCAAGTCTTGGCCATCATAAATAAAGCTGCTGCAAGAACTTGTGTGCAAGTTTTTGTGTGGACACAGGTCTTCAGCCCATTTGCATAAACACCAAACAGTGCAATCACTGGATCGCATGGCAAGAGCATGTTTAGTTTTGCAAGAAACTGTTAAATTGTCCTACAAAGTGGCTGCAGTCATTCATTGCAACACCAGCAATGAATGAGTGTTCCTGCCACTCCACATCCACACCGACACCTGGTGCCATCAGTGTTCTGTGTCCTGGTCATTCCAATAGGTGGGCTGTAACATCTTACCATTGTCTTAATTTTCAATTCCCCAATGTCATATGATGTGGAGAGCTTTTCATATGATTAGTCCTCATCTGTATATCCTCCCTGGTGAGATGTTAAGTTCTCTGTCCATTTTTCAATCAGTTTTTTCATCTTCTCAGTGTTTCAAGAATTCCTTGCATATTTTGGATGACAGTCCTTTATCAGATGTGTCTTTTGTAGATATTTTCTTCTAGTCTGTAGTTTGTCCTCTCATTCTCTGGACATTGTTTTTCCCAGAGCAGAAGTTTTTAATTTTAGTGAAGTCTAGCTGATCAATTATTCCTTACATGGATCGTATTTTGGTGTTGTATCTAAAAAGTCATCACCATACCCAAATTCATCTAGGTTTTCTCTCTTATTTTTTAAGATTTTTTTATGGTTTTGCATTTTACACTTAAGTCTGTGATCCATTTTCAGTTAATTTTTGTGAAGGGTGTAATATCTGTGCCTAGATTCAATTTTTGCATGTGGATGTCCAGTTGTTCCTTCATCATTTGTTGAAAAGACTTTGCTCCATTGTCAAAGATCAGTTGACTATATTTGTGTGGGCCTGTTTCTGGGCTCTCTATTCTGTTCCACTAATATATTTGTTTATTCTTTCACCAATACCACACTCTCTTGATTACTGTGGCTTTATAGTAAATGTTGAAGTTGGCAGTGTCAGTCCTCTGTCTTTCTTCTTCAGTATTGTGTTGGCTATTCTGGATCTTTTGCCGCTCTATATAAAATTTAGAATCAGTTTGTGGATATCCTCAAAATAATTATATTCTCTATACCTTTTATTTCCTTTTCCTGTCATATTGCAGTAGCTATGACTTTCAGTATGATGTTGCAAAAGTTAGTGAGAGGGAATATTCTTGCCTTGTACCTGATCTTAATGAGAAAGCTCTAGTTCTCACCATTAAGTATGACATTAGTTGTAGGTTTTTTGTAGATGTTCTTTATCAAGCTGAGTAAGTTCCCCTCTATTCCTAGTTTACCGAGAGCTTTTATCCTGAATGGGTGTTGGAATTTGTCGAATGCTTTTTCTGGGTCTTATATGACCATGTGATTTTCCTTCTTTGGCTGGTTGATGTGATTAATTACTTTAACTGATTTTCCAATATTGAACCAGCCTTGTATACCCAGGCTAAATGCCACTTGGTTGTGGTGTATAATTCTTTTTATAAATTGTTGGATTTGATTTGCTTACATTTTCGAGGATTTTTACATCTATATTCATGAGATACATTGGCCTGTAGTTTTCCTGTAATGTATTTGCCTGGTTTTGGTGTGAGAATAATGCTGGCCTGATAGAATGAGTAGGAAGTATTCCCTCTACTTTTATCTTCTGAAAGAGATTGCAGAGAATTAGTATAATTTCATCTTTAGATCTTTGGTAGAATTCACCAGTGAACCCATCTCGTTTTGGTGCTTTCTGTTTTGGAAGGTTATTAATTATTGGTACAATTTCTTTAATAGATATGGGCCTAGTCAAATTATCTATTTCTTTTTGTGTGTGTTTTTGGAGATTGTGCCTTTTAATGAATTGGTCCACTTCATCTAGGTTATCAAATTTGTGGGCCTAGAGTTGTTTAGAGGATTCCTTTATTATCCTGGTAATGTCCATGGGCTCTGTAGTGTTGCCCTCTCTTTCATTTCTGATATAAGTAATTGTCTCCTGTCTCTTTTTTTTCCTAATTAGCCTGGCTAGATGCTGATAAATTCTATTGATCATTTCAAAGAACTAGCTTTTGGTTTTGTTGAATTTCTTTATTTATTTCTCTGTTTTCAATTTCATTGATTTCTGCACTATTTTTTATTATTTCTTTCTTCTGCTTACTTTGGATTTAACTTGCTCTTATTTTTTCTAGTTTCTTAAGGTGGAACTTATTGATTTTAAATCTTCTTTCTTTTCTGATACACATTCAATGCTATACATTTCCCTCTAGGAAGTGCTTTCACTGAATCCCACAAAGTTTTTAAAGTTATATTTTCATTTTCATTTTGTTAAAAATATTTTTAAATTTCCTTGAGAGTTCTTCTTTGACTCATGTGTTATTTAGAAGCATGTTGTCTAATCTCCAAGTATTGGGAGATTTCGTAGCTATCTTTCTGTTACTGATTTTTAGTTTAATTCCATTGTAGTTTGAAAGTATACATTGTATGATTTCTATTCTTTTAAATGTAATAAGGGGTTTTTATTGGCCCCAAATGTGATCTCTTCTGGTGAATATTCCATGTGAGCTTGAGAAGAATGTGTATTCTGCTATCCTTGGATGAAGTAGTCTATAGATGTCAATTGTATCCAGTTGATTGATGGTGTTGTTGAGTTCGACTATGTCCTCACTCGCTTTCTGCCTGCTAGATCTTTCCATTTCTGATAGAGAGGTGTTGAAGTTTCTAACTATACCAATGGATTCATCTATTTCTCTTTGCAGTTCTATCAGTTTTTGTCTCACATATTTTGATGCTCTATTGTTAGGCTCATACACATTAAAAATAGTTGTCTTCTTAGGGAATTGAGCCCTTCATCATTATGTAATGTCCCTCTTGATTCCTGATAGTTTTCCTTGCTCTTAGGTCTGCTTTGTCAGAAATTAATATGGCTACTCTTCCTTTCTTTTGTTGAGTGTATATCTTTCTTCATCCTTTTACTTTTTAATCTTTATGTGCCTTTGTATTTAAAGTGGATTTTTTTGTAGACAACATGTAGTTGATAATCTCTGACTTTTAATTGGTCCTTTTAGGCCATTCATGTGTAAAGTGATTATTGATATAATTGGATTAATCTTTACCACATTTGTTACTGTTTTCTATTCATTGCCCTTTTCTTGTTCCTATTTTTGTCTTCCACACCTTTTCTGCCTTTTGTGGTTTTAATTGAGCATTCTATATGATTCAACTTTCTCTCCTTTCTTAGCATATCAGGTATACTGTAAAAAAATTTTTTTAGTGGTTGCCCTGGAGTTTGCAATATACATTTATAAGTAATCCAATCCACTTTCAAATAATATTATATTACTTCATGGGTACTGCAAGTAGCTCATAAAACAAAGTATTCATAATTCCTCCCTTTCATCCTTTAAATCATTGCTGTCATTCATTTCACTTACACAAAAGTCATAATCATTGAATAGATCATTGCTATTATTATTTTGAATAAACAGTTATCTGTTAAATCAATTAAGAATAAGAAAAATCAAAGTTTTTATTTTACCTTTAGCTGTTTCTCCTCTATTGCTCTTCCTTTCTTCAGGTAGATCTGAGTTTCTGACCTATATTATTTTCCTTCTCTGGGAAGAACTTTTAATATTTCTTGAAAGGCAGGACTGTTTGTTTGAAGAAAAATTCCTTCAAGGTTTGTTTGTCTGAGAAAGTCTTTATTTCTCCATCATTTTGAAGGATAATGTCACAGGATACAGAATTCTAGGTTGGTGAGGATTTTTTCTCTCAACACTTTAAAAATTTCACCCCATTCTCTTCCTGCTGGCATAGTTTCTGAAGAGAAGTTGGATGTGATTATTATGTTTGTTCCTCTATAGGTAAGGTGCTTTTTCCCCTGGCTTCTTTCAAAACTTTATCTTTGTGATTTTCTGTAAGCTTGAGTATGAAATGTATATACATTTCATATAGGTCTTATATATATTTCATATATATTTTATATAGATAGACAAACAGATAAATTTTTTTGCATTTATCTTGCTTGGTGTTGTCTGTGTTTCCTGGATCTGTGGACATTAATTTGGGAAACTCTCAGTCATTATTGCTTCAAATATTTCTTTCTTCTCCTTCTCTCATTACATGTATGTTATACCTTTTGTATTTGTTGAACAGTTCTTGAATGTTCTGTTCAATTTTTTTCAGTCTTTTCTTCTCTTTCCTTTTTAGTTTTAGAAGTTTCTATTGACATATCTCCAAGTCCAGAGATTCTTTCTTCAGTTGTGTCCAGTAGTAATGAGCCCATCAAAGTCATTCTTCATTTGTGTTACAGTGCTTTTGATCTCCAGCATTTCTTTGTGTTTTTTCCTTAGATTTTCTATCTCTTTGCTAACATTGCCAATCACTTCTGGCATAATGTCTACCTTTTCTTTTAGAGCCTTTAGTGTATTAATCATGGTTGTTTTAAATTCTCACTCTGATAATTCTGACTTCCTTTCCACATCTGAATCTGGCTTTCATGATTTGTCTGTGTCTTTAAACTGTGTTCTTTGCCTTTTAGTATGTCCGGTAATTTTTGTTGAAAGCCAGACATGATGTACTGGGAAAAAGAAACTCCAATGAATTGGCCTTTAGTCATATGATTGTAAAGTGTAGGGAAAGGGGAAACATTTCTAATTCCATGACCAGGTCTCAGTCTTTTAGTAAACCTTTCTTCTGGACTGTGAACTTCACACGTTCTTCTCAGTGCCCTCCCCCCGAGGTGGGATGGCATGGCTAAGTGGCCTAGAGTTAGGTATTTTTCCTTCTCCCAGGTTGGCTAGACTCTAATAAAACCCCCAAAAGTTAGGCTCTGGTAAAATAGTTTCTCTTGAGGGTAGGCTTTGTTAAGAATAACAGAATGCTCTAAAGTATTTCAAAATGTTTACTTTTTCCCCTCCCCTGCTTCGGAAGCCCGAGGGGATTTTTCTCTAATATTTACTGTGAGAACTTGGTAGAGCCTCTGGAGGTAAAACTCACAAAACTCTGTGGGACTCTGACATGACTGGACAGCCGCTGGAGTTTTTACTTCTCATACTTGTCCAGACTGAGCTTCCAGAAATTCCTTAATTACAGTGTAGATTTTCCTTCCCCAGTGCTAGTCCCTATGGAGGTTTCTGCTTGTAGGTTTCTGCTTCATCCGTTGTGATTCTCTATATCTGCCCATCTGTCTCTCCAATATTGAGGGCAGTGGTTTGACCTGTGACTTCCCTCCTCTGATAATTCTAAGACAAGTTGTTGATTTTTCCATTAGTTTAACTTTTTATTTGTTGTTATGCTGGAGTGACTACTTCCAAGCTCCTTACATGCTGGAATTCTCAAATATGATTTTTTACAAATGTGTGTATGTTTTCCAAATATTTGAATATGAAGAGTTAAATTACTTGCCATTTTCTGCAGATCTTGAAGTTTTATTTTTATTCATTTCTTCACCGTATTGCCATGAAAGAATGTGCTGCAGCTTACCTTGAGAGGGCCTAACTCATGGAAATTATGTGTCTACAATTGAAATGACCAGTTTTAGAGTCAGTTAAAGAACTACATGAGAAAAAAAAGTTATTATTTAGTAACACTTGAAAAAGTTTTAAATGAAAAGTGATATTCCATATCTTGCTTCCCCTGATATGCCAGATGTGGTCCTCATTGATTTTGTGTTTTCCAAAGCCTAATTCACCTTCAGCAGATGAACATTTGATTCCAGAGCATCAGCAGCTTAAAAAATAACAATAAAAAAAGAGAGAATTTGTGGTAGATTCTATGGAATTCTAAAAGTCTTCTAAGTGATGACAGTATCTCTGGGATAGATATACATACTCCCCAAGTGATAACATTGAAGAAAATACAGTGAATTTTAAAAGCATCACTAATATTATAAATATACTGAAAGCATAAAAGAAAGGAGTGCAAGGCTACATACTACAGATACCCAATTAATGGTAATTATGATTAACTCCCTAAGAATTCAGGTAAATAAGCCAGCTGTGTACCGGGATAGTCATGAAATAATTCATAATTTCTAATTTCTGCCTATTTTTTTAACTCTCCACTTTCAACACTTTCCTTTAATTTTGTAAATTATAACTATTTACTGGAGAAGCATAATTTACCCAGAGTTACACAGCAATTAGTCACAAAATTAATTGGAATTCAGGATGTACTTTCAGTAATTCATCTTCTGCAGAATATGACAGAGTAGAGTTAATTAGCAGTGATTAAAAAAATGGTGTTTACCTCTAGTGTTATGTTTATGTTCCAGAATTAGGACTTAAATGTCAGTGTGTCTTGGGGGAAAATTACTAACACAACTTATGAAAATGTCTACACATAGTTTGATGGACTTCAACATATGCATAAAAAAACACATTTTAACCTAGATATGTTAGGAAAGATAAATGTGATAAAACATCTTGAGAGGTAAGAATGATGGTGTATTCCAAGTGTCTTCTTTCTCTAGTCAGTGGGAAACAAATGATGGCTCCTTTAGTTGTCTCCTTCCTGGCGATGTTGGGGAAATATAATTCAAAACAAAATTTTTACCCAACCCAGAAAATCTCTCCAGAAAAGTGGTAGAAAGAGAAAATAGTTTTATTATTGAATAAGTATTAGACCAGAATGTGATGTGTGTCATAAGCAATCAGCTAAGAGATTGCAAGACATCTTACCCTTTAATATAGCCAAGCAGATACAATCCATTACAGACATGTTTTCAAGATAAACAATAACTAGTCCTCTAATAAACGGACTTGACAGGACCATTTGTCATGCACAGTTCATCCTAAATTCACCTGGTAATTGAAGTGACTATCCGTGTTGGCTAATTGGCTTTTACCAGGAGAAAAACAAACTTTTCATGTCTTTATGACAGGAGGTAGTTTTGAAACTCAGAGCAAGGCACCCAGCAAAGTTAGGCTCCTACCCTCCTAGGGAAGCTGGGAGATAGGAGTGCTATCTCTCCTGATGTTTACATTTCAAAGAGAGGGCTCCCAGGTCCTTGAGAAACACATTCCTAAGTCAAAAAGCTGACAAAAAGCCTATTTAGTTTTCAAAAGGATTTATACATTTACAAGAGCAAGTTTTCTAAAGTACATGTTCTAAGAAAAGAGAAGGTAGGGAAGCCTCTTCTCTTATTTTCAACAGGGACAATTAAGCCTCTTAGTTTTAATTTGTATTTATCCTTACAGTATCAAAATTTGCAGGTTTTGTTAGCGGTCTGGTGGGGTTCGGAGCATACAATGGATGACTTAAAATAGAAAAAAAAAAAAAAAAAAACTAACGTAGCTTTCCTCCATGTTCCTCTGTTGTGTAGGATATTCTTAGAAGTATAAATTCGGCCAGTATAAACATCTAAGAAGTAAGGAAACAATGACGAGATAGTGAGGGAACTAACTATAGCAGTAGGCTTCAGTGAGTCTTTCTTTTTTAGAAATGGAAGAGTTAGAGCCACATGTCCTTATTCCAACTCTCCTACCACAAATTCAGTCTGAGCACGAAAGTACTTGTACACCCTGACCAAGTGGGCACAGTCTGGAATACGAGAGGCATCTCTCAGACAACACCAAACCACCCCCAGCACTTCTCTAGGTACAAACAGGGGCTCCTTAAATTGAATCTGTTGTGGTGATAGTAGATGGCAGCCGAGACCAAACGATCCATCCTCCAGAATGAAAATTTCCTAGAGGATGAACTTTCCTTTAGCAATGCCTTTTGCGTTGGAGAAGATCCTGCTTTCTGAGCAGGTAGCATATCACTTCCGCACATACAGTGTCCTCTATGCCAGGCTTCAGAAAACCAGAGGGAGGGAAACTACTCCCTTCATTTATTATCACTCTAACATGAAAAGTGTCTTGGGTCCTTTAAAGGCATTACTAAAAGTGCACATAGTACAGAAGCTAAATTCCAGCACCCTTAAAATATAGAGAGATAATGAGCTCTCACCCGCATTTTAGTCGGTTAATTATTTATTGAATTTTTCTTAAATGGCAAGCTTCATTAGCAGATTAATTCAGGACACTGAATACCAAAGACTACCAATTAAAATGGATCCATGAAACAAAACCAGCAATGTCAAATGTTTTATAAGTTGAAATTACTTATAAAATAGGTTGCTTAAAAAAGACATGTCTGAAAGCCTCCTCTGAAGGTAAGCGGATCTGGGCTTTGTCAAATCAAGTTGACAAAGAATATTTTGCCCTGTAGTTTCAAGCTTTCTAATCAAGGGGTGTGGGCTCTGTGGGCAACAGTTCAGAGTTTGTGATGATGCATAAGGAAAGAAGCCACCCGTAAGTCTGAAAGGTTCTGTACTTCGGAGGTTTTAGGAATCAGTCATTGCTTTGAATTATACTTGGTAGCAAAAGATGCATAATGCAAAGTCAGGTCAGTGTTCAAACCAATACCAGTCACATGTCTGCCCAATGAAAAGTTGGAAAGTAGGTTAACCTCTTTCCCTGCTACCGGCTTACCTCTTCTCCCCTAAACCCCGAGAGAACCCACGGAGTTATCAGGGCAGGCGCAATGCTTCTCACCAGAAATGTTCAATGCATCAAAATTATTCTTTTTGTCTTCTCTGATTTCTTCCTATATTCTAACATTGCTTGTCCTGGGGCATCTCAGTCAAATGTCAATGTGAATTTGTAAATGACTCACTTCCATTTTTTTTAATCTTTACCTATAACTTTACACTAAGAGTTTTGAAAATCAAGTTTTATTTCTAGAGAAGCACCCTTGAACCAAAGTCCTGTCGTCAAGGTTTTCCATCTTGTCCTAACCTACATTTGTACTATGTTCAGCTTATTTGTCAGCACAATTCGTGTGTGAAGAGTGTACGGGTATGCATCAGTTGTGAATTGGAGTCAGTTCTGGGTTGCAGCTGTCTAAATTACTGTGTACTTCTACTAGGTCCCTGATTCCAACTGTCCCACTCCTTTTTATTGTGCCAATAAGGCTTGGAATGGTCCCTGAGGGTGGCCCACTTAGGGGCGTATCTCTGTGATGTTTTCCGGGCTTTCTGCTTACACCTGTTGACTTCCATCCACGCCTCTGCTTTTCAGAAGCCCGTTACAAAGATGGCGTCATTGCAGCACAGTGTGACATGAATTGTGAAGGAAGGACTCTTTTTTGCTAATTGTGCAAGGGAGGCAGGGTCGAGGGGCAGAATTACAAATGTGAACATCTCCACAAATAAAAATTAAAATATCAGATTGTTTTTACAATTTTTTCCTCGTGTTGAATTTCTTGATTTATTTTGTTTTCTACAGCTTTTCAGCTCCTTCTTAAAGTAGTGAAACCTTTTTTTTCCAGAGAAACTTATCACCCTCGTATAGAAGACATGAAAATAGAGCTGCTGTGTCGTGAGAGTGCTGAGGCTCCATGCTGTCTTTTCCATCCGAATTCCTCTGAGATGCCCTGGTCACTCCATGGAACCCCAGGGTTCCAGGAACCCCAGTTTGAAAACCATATTCAAGTCAGTCATACTCACATGCAGAATTTTCTGGCCCATTTTCCTTGTTAAATATTCATGTTGTCAAAAAGCCTCTGAGCTCTTACATAGTAATTTTTGAAAGGTTAATTTGACAGAACCTCACACATGCAAGCCTGCCTGCATGCCTGTCTTCCATGCTGAGCTCTTGGAAACTGTTCATTTGGTATTTAAAATATACCAACTTATGTTGTATTGATCATTATCTCTTAATTTCCCTTCTTCTGTTCTACACTAGAAACATCTAGAGAATAGAAACTGCATTTTATACTTGTTTGTATTCCAACACTCAGTGCAGTGTCTAACATTCAGTAAACTCTCTGTGCTTGTTTGTTTCTGTTGATTGTGCTGATTAGAACTCTTAGATTTCGTAAAAAGAAATTTTCAGAAACAATTTTGAGTTTAACCGAAGTATGTTCCCGTTCCCCTGAGCTCAACTAACCTTTAGCAGGCTTATTCCTGACTCTAGGCCCTGATCTCCCTTGTCTTAGAGCATTTACTTTAGAAGGCTTATAATAGCCAATTCTTTCTCCATCCCTTTGCGATGGAAATCATTTTAAAATCTCCTGTCAGTTTTACAACCTTGGACTGTCTTTCTCGAGGACCTGGGAACCACCTCTTTGAAATGTAATTATCCAAGAAGGTAGTGCCCCTCTGTCCCAGCTTCTGTGACAGAGTAGAACCCAAACTTTCACAGGACACCTTGCTCTAAGTTGCAAAACTCTCTCTTGTCATGAAAATATGAGAAAGTTACTTTTCCTTTGAGTAAAGCCAATCAGCAGATATAGGTGGTCTATAATTCTCCACCACCTCCCCCCCATCTCTTAAAAATCTCCAGCTCTTTGGTTTAGTGGAATTGAGATAAGACTGAGTTTTGGCTTCTCTCCCTTATTGCAATAACCTTGAATAAAAGTCTTCCTTACCTGTTTTACTTTGTCCAGGGCAAATTTTGCTTTGACACAGACTTCTACTAAACAACAAAGAAATTATTCCTCTGCTCAAACTTACCTTGCCATAATCATATGAAACTATATTTTTTCAGAGAGATTAACAGGTTGTTTACAAAAATCTTTTTCCCCACCGAGGAAAACTTTTTGCTATTGGTGATAGCAAGGACAAATCTGGAGAAAACACTTTCAATAAAACTGACAAAAAGCTGGAATGAACTGGTTTGCACTCTGTATAAATACATTGATCAGCCTTCTGCAAAACATTGAGCCAGCTCTTTTCGTGTATAAGTTATATCCTTGTATGGAACTGCCTTTAAACCCTGCAGTAATTTTTTCAGGCCACTAGGGAACTCTTAAGGGCACTAAAGGTATATCTTATCGCCTTTAGTAGACTGTAAACGTTATGCTCCTTTCTTCTTGGTAAAGTAACAGAATTTAAGTCATCCAGGTTTAAAGGTATGGAGAGGCTCATTTGAGCCAGTTCTATATCCTTCTTTCAGCTGGCCTGTTCACTCCAGGCTCTGTCCTCAGGTCAGCACCTCCGTATACACTTAACCATCCATCCTGAATTCACCTAGAGTGAGTTGAGGAGAGCAGAAGTAACCAAGTTAATAACAGAAGTAAACCAATTTAATAACATTTTAGGCTGAAAATGATCTTTGGGGTTACAGAGTTCCCTCTTTTCATTTTGGAGATGAAGAAAATGTGGACTTTCTTGGAGTCACACAATAAGTTAATGACAGAAATGAAGCTGGGAATCAGGAATCACAGAATCCTAGTCCACTGCTTTCCTATTATTTTCTGTCTGTTTCTGACAGTTTTCTTCTGTTTTTGTCATTTGTCCCTATGTACTTTGATTCTGTTTCCATGCTGTGTCACATGGATTCCATAAATTCATCCACTCTAAGAATTTACAGTCTACATGAGTCACTCTGTCTAGGAATATGTATATTTTTAAAAGAAGAGTGCAGAGAAACATTAAATGGAAAATCAAGAATAATCCATGGTGGGATTCCTTTCTGCACAGTGGATGTTTTTTGCATTGAGAGAAAGTGCTTTCCTTCATCCCTCTACCCCCCATGTTGTCTCTGCTATAGAAAGAAAGCTTTGGCATCGCAATTCAGTGATGAATACAGTCCAAATAAAAGGCAGATTCTGAATACAGGACAGTATCTGAACACAAATGACTCCAACATACAACTTACAAGAAGGTAACCTGGTATAATTTCATTTAAGTTTTGTCTATTTAGACTAGAGAAACCCTTAATTGGTACATTCTCATTTGTCTTTATTGGGAGAAGGATGAGATTACAGGGAAATTTCAAAAAATAACTATCATTGCTTATGGATAGTTCTACTTCTTTTTATGTCTGTTTCATTCCCTGGCTTAAAGAGAGTCAACCAAAGAAATTCCAACATAAAAAAAAAAAGTCAATGAACCAGTTTAAATGTGCACACACACACACATACATTTTGGAGAGTCTTGTGCAAAATGCTTTCTTGATCAAATAGATGTGCCATGTAATGTGTAGGGGGTTGGTTCATCACATGGGTTAACTTTCTGCTCTTCTAAATAGACTTTCCTTCCCCACACAGGAAAATATTAGCATCTAGTGTCATTAATAAGCTTTTATCTTCATACGTTAAGGACACTGCCTTGATTTTAAAGCAGATAGGCTGTTTTTATACTCGGCTTCCATGTGAATTTAATGTCATTGGAGAGTTTCCTAGTTTCCTTTCCAGCCCATCTCCTGGAATCATCAAGTTATTACTGTTTTTTAAGATACCCCATGTTCCCACAGCACTGTTCTTTGAAGAGATAAAAGCTTAGAGTGGAACTGACCTTTCAGCAGATCCTTCATTTTTACGCTTATTAGCAAGTTGTACATTTTGAGAGCTACCCCCCCGGAGATTCTTAAGGCTATGGATCCATTTTATAGTTTTCTTCTTCTACATAAAATACCTTTCTCTAAAAAAGAAGTGACTCTGTTTAACATTAAATGTTAGAAAATCTATATGAAAAAAGTGTTTAAAGTACTTACAGTGATTCTGAATGGTATGAAATATTATGAAAAAAAGTAGTAGGATACATATTTATAGAAAATGTTTGAATTTATAAATGAGAAAAAGAGGATGTGAGAGAAGTAACACAACAGGGCACAGGAATGAAATATGTAATTTTTAAGTAAAACTCTAATGGTGTGAGGAACGTAAGGTAACAAAATAAATATGAGAGGAAGATTTAATTATGGGCTAGTTGGAGTTATAATTTGGTACTCCTGGTACACTGAATACAATGAAGGATGAGAAGGTAAATTTTTTCTATCAACGAGGTTTTTGATAATAACTGATCACAATTTTAAATGCCAGACCTGGAATTATGATGTTACCGGTGTCATTCTATTTTTCTCAGGAAGTATGATGATAATTTTTTTTTAATTCTCAAAGTAAAATTCATTATTATGTGCTTCAATTAAAATTTATACACTCATTCCAAACTGCAGAAAACTGGATTAAATACATAGTATTAGGTATCAAGCATTTAAAGGGCTTCAATATTTAATCAATACTGTCCCTACAAGAATGAAGACTCCTTTAGAGCTGTGTTTTTGTATATTTTGTTCACTACCGCATCCCCAGTCTCCAGAACTTGTGCCCTGGCACAAATTAGGTATGCACTGAACATCTGCTGAATTGATATCCTGGACCAGCATTTCTCAAAGCATTGTCAGAGAAACACTGGAGTATTCCTTTTCTTGTTAATAAATATTCTATGACCGGTTAGAGAAGTTTGGGAACCACAGCACACAAGGATTGTATTTTGGGCATTCAAGTTCTATATGACCAAATGTCTGAGAATTCCTTATTAAAGGAGTGTGTAATTGTGGTTGATCTTGTTGACTGTGGCAACATCTTTGTAAGTAATAACAGTCATTTTCCAGTTCCAGTGGGGAGTGCTATCCTGGGCTGCTCTTGCCCTCACACAGGATGCGTCCTTATACCTGTGTGGAGGCTCAACAGGGGATCCACTTTGAATTCACACTCCGTTTAGGAAGTCATTTTTTTAAAAAGATTGCAAGTCAGCATTCATTCTTTGGTAATCCTCCAAAGAGCTCAGAAACCGTCATGGAGTTGCAAATTCAGATTCGTAATAAAGTAAAAATTTACTCTGTTCCTAGCTGTGTTTTAAGCAACTCGCATGCATTCATCATGTAATTTCTCAAATAAGCCTATGAGATGGGTCGTAAATTGTCTCCATTTTACAAATGAGGAAACAGAGGCACGGACCCGTTACATACTTGCCCAAGCTCACATAGTTGCTCGCAGCAAAGCTTGGATTTGAACATAGGCAATGTTGCCCTGAGGTCTGGCTCTTTTATCTGTGTTCTTAAAAACGAATTGCTAATTTTAGTGATGATCTCTTTTGTTAACCCCACATGTGTATTAGAGATTTTTATGATTATTTTAAACAAAATGTGTTGGGATTTAAACATATATTTTATATGATGCTACTTAGAGGGTAGTGAAGATATGTTTTTAACTTTTGCTGCCCTATGGCTCTATTTTTTAGCCACCATGTCTCCCAATAGAAAATCAAAAAAGTAAAGCATCTGATAAAAGTATATTTTCCAAATTTAGGCTTATTCAACCTTATTTATGTTACTTTATCATTTAGGAATATATTTATTCATATAAATAATCATTTATGCTCAACTAATTGAGAAACTATGTCAAAATGTCCCATTTTTTGGAAATACTAGTACCATAAAAATTTCCATATGTAACTAAGATAAGGAATATATAAGGAGGTAGAAAAAGATCATTAGCAAGTTTACATAAAATTACTGTAACAATTTAGAGTAATTGTAACATATGAATCAAAAAATTCTTAAAATAATGTTTATATGTATGTATAGGAAAGAAGATGGACTCAACTGAGTCAAAAGTCTTAATTCACCAGCATCTGGAGGATATTAAAGAAAGTCTTGACTGTTGCTATGACTGGTAGAGTAGATTTCCTAAATACTTCTCTCTAGAATGAAATAAAATTTTGTCTTTTAGTTACACAATAAATCTGTCAAACAGTCTGTAAGATATTAATATTAATGATAATGTTATACTCAGCAGAATTTTCATACTACTTATATAACCTCTTCCTCAGAACAAATGAAACATATTGAGAAGCTATATTAATTCTTTCAAAATCTCAGGGTATCAGTTTTTCTATTTTCTACTTTGGCTAAAGTAATTTTTTAAATTTAATACTTATTTATTAAATATTTACTACCCTTTTTTATGTGGCACTATTTAGCACATGGTATACAAACTTGGGAAATTAATTGCACTGAAAAATTAAAGAAAACCATGGACTATTGTCCAAAAGCATGTATAACCAAGTAATAAAACTTACTTGGAATTTCAGCATATTAATTTAGAAAAATAAATCAATGGTAAAAATAATTACTACTACAAATCCTGAACTCCTAAGTACACTCCGGATTGCTAGTTCTTTAAAATAGGATTTTTTTTTTTGGTATATGTTTCTAATTTTATTGAATTTTTTTTCAAGAAGAATGACTGTGAGTTGCTATAACTACATGGAAATCTGCCCATAAATGCTGCATGTCTTAAACTGAAAAAGGCACTTATATTAGATATTGATTCATTTTCATGGTTTATTCTTTTTGTGTGCAACCATGAACATACACCTGTGTAAGTAACAGTGCAAGTAATTATATTTTATTGCCAACCAAAAAGAAATTAAAAATTTTTTCAAGGAATACCATACATTTTTTTTTCTCCAAAACTGGTCCCAGCAATGATGCACAGCTTTCAGTTATGACTCTTTCATTGAAGATTTGGGAATGTGCTAAGCAATTGTTTTCTTTCCATGAATATGAAGAATACTTTACAATGAGTAGGTGGTTTTCAGAGACCAAGTGAGCTTCTAAGACCATTTGCATTTGGTGGTTACTAATGACAGCCAGTCTAAGGAAGTTAAGGATATATAGGGCAGAATTTGACTAGGTCTCCTTTATCAAAAAGTCTTGAATTCAATAGCTCAATTTCTAATTTAGAAGTGTTCATCTGCTCCATGCTTCAGGTTCTTTATTTCTGTCTCTCCAGACCTTCTGTTTTCTTTGACTAAATCAATTTAAACTAGTTAATCCAGTATTCTTTGTCTTCTAAGACTTTAATCCCTTTATTCTGTTTTATTTTTCTACATTTTGGTACTTAGGTTATGGTCAGTAAGTCTCCTTGCTTTTCTAAACTAATACATATGTAATATAACTATTTCTTGTATTTTCAAACTAACTATCCCTAACAATGAAGGACATTGAACTGATATCCCTGGAAATCTGGTAGCAGACCCCAAGATCTTTAAAGTAAGAAATGCCTCTTTAATGTTGATTTTTTTTTCTTTTAATTTATGGAGTTTGGGGTTCTGTTTAATAGTAAATCCTTGCTTGTTTCAATATTAATGTATTTTCTCCAAAATTTGTACATAAATTGATACTTCACATGCATCCTCTTTATTCCATGGCCATGAGGACTATCTAGCACACCCCTGTATATCCCCAAAGTTCCCAAGTTCCCATGTTTGAGCAACATATCATTGGACACCATGGGTGGACTCCAGCACTAATCTTTAATTTTATGTTATCTGAATTTAGTAGAAAACTTTGAAGTTTACAGGGAAAAGAAAATCTTATTTTTCTTGAACAATGTAAACTATGGGTTTATAAGGATTGGTAGTTATACATTAAAAAAAAATTGCCTGACCTTTTGGTTTGTTTTCTTTTTTTCAAGAAAATGAAAACGAGACGCAGAGATACAGAGGAAAATATTCACAAATGGAATTGGGGAACTGATATTAAAGATCAGCAACCCTGGAAAGCTTAAAGCTTTTCTAACCATATAGCTTTGCCCCCCTCTTTTCTGGTTACGTTATGGTAATCTGTTGTGGCACATGTTCTGTAGCAATGACAGACAGACCAGTGTCCTGTATCCCCCAGAAGATAGTCATATACATGTTACCAAACTACGTCCACTTTGTATTTTTGCTTTTTAAGACATTTGCATTTTCAAGACACTCTGAGTTCACATAGAATATTCAGGTAGAATTTTATACTATAAGATCAGACAAGGCTTTTCATCGTCTAAGGGCGATGCCAAAAGAAAAGGCTTTTCCAGTTTTATACTTTTAAATCCCTTTGAAAAGTATTCTTCAACTTCTCAGGTAGCGATATGCATTTACATCAGCAAAAATACAGTAAAAAACAGCCCTCTTCGTGACTTTTCTACTTCATTTAAACATGCTGCCTAGCCTTAACTTTTGTTATACTTGTAACTATTCCATTACTAAATTGTCAGCTCCGGGGGCACCTTTCATAGTATCTTTTACTAATTACTTCCAAGATTCTCCATGGCCTGTGTTTTCCCTAGGGTCTGGCTGCCTTCTTCCCTTAGCCAGTCCTCCCACATCCTCCTTGGACTGTCTGGTCTCATAATTCTTAAGAAAGTCAAAATGTTCCCTACAATATGCTGCTTCATGCATTCTGATTCCAGCTGAATAAAAATCCTAGCAGAGTTCCAATTTATTCTCTGCTCTAGATTTTATTTAGTTGAAGAAATTTTGCTTCACAGAGGTATTTTTCACCCAAATCATCCTTCATAAGAGCAACCCTACCATATTTTTTACTCTTGTAATTTTTTATATCATTTACTCTCTTTGAAATTAAGCTTGGACTTTAATTTTACCAGTCCTTATGTATTACATAGTTTAAAAAATTATTTCATTATTTTTAATTTTTTTCAACTTTATTGAGGTATAATAGACAAAATTGTAACAAGATATTTAAAGTATGCAATGTGGTGATTTGATATACATATACCTTGTGAAAGGATTCCCCCATGGATACAGTGTTGTCAGCTATAGTCACCATGTTATAATTAGATCCTCAGACCTTATTCATCTTATAACTGAATTTGTACCCTTTTACCAGCCTTTTCCTATTGACCTCACATGCCAGTCCCAGGCAACCACGTTTCTACTCTGTTTCCATAAGTTTGACTTTTTTTTTAGATTCCATGCGGCATTTATCTGCCTTTGTTTGGCTGATTTCCCTTAGCATGGTGCCCTCCAGGTTCACCCATGTTTTCGCAAAAGACAGGATTTCCTTCTTTCTTTTAAGGCTGAACAACATTCCGTTGTATATATACACCACCTTTTCTTTATTCATTCATTCCTCAGTAGACAGTTTGTGTCCGTACCTTGGCTATTGTGAATAATGTTATATTGCCCTTGCTCAGGCTACAAATGTTAGGGTCCTCTGAGATTTCTTTCTCTTTCACACACATATCTGATCAATCAGCAAGTTGTATCAGTGTACTTCCAAAATATTCCCCAAATTCAACATTTCCCCTATCAATAACCCAAGTTGTTGCCATCATCTCTCTTTCTGTGTGACTTCCTACCATAGCTAATTACACTGTTTCCTCCTGCAACTTCTCACATTGTATTTCTCTCTTTTTAACCTTTTATTCTTACTTTTATTTTTACTCCACTGTATGTTATTTTTGAAAACATTGTTTTCAAATTTCCAGCTGACACATTTTACTTTAATTGTATATAAGTATATACCAGCGTCCTTGTGAGAGGTCCATGGTGCCCCAGTGAGCCCCAGAACATCTAGTACAAAACACCCAGTGCTCTTTCTCACACTACATCACAGTCCCCTAAAAGCAGCCCTAAGCATTGTGTTAAAAGAGAGTGATCTTGAATAGCTCAGACCTGGACTTTTGGTGCAGAATCTTCAACTAGAGAACGTTTCCTTAGGAGAACCAATGATTTTTATGAGACATGGAGATATATGATGGTCACAGATGGGATGCCAAGTAATGTATGCCCACATCTGCTCACCGTGAAACAAACTGTTCTGTCATTTTATGAGTCAATTTTATTTGTGCAGTAGATGAATGACTAAGATAGCCGGATTGCAAGAGTCTGACATAGAATGAAGTTTGACTCTGTTGGGGGAAAACATAAGTAAGCCAGTAGAGATTTACAATGCCACACATTGCTGATTTTTATAGCTTGGCTTCATCATTTCCAATATACAACTACAAAATACAGGATCGACCAAAGCATAGAAACTGTTGTAAGGATAGCCAAGACCCTGAGTAAATGCACTGCTGTCTCCTGAATTATCTAGAATATTGCTTGTATTTCTAAAATCATTTTATTTTTGATGATGTGTCCCTAGGGTGCATGCTTTTATGATAGTAAACTATTGAGAGATTAATTAATTTTATGTTTTTATGAATTTAATATCTATCCATTCCGATAAAAATGATTACAAGTTATCAGTATCTAATAACTCATAATTTTTTTCTACATTTATGTAATTACATCTTAGATGATGAATGGATCATTACAAAATATGCTGCTCATAGAAATTCATGCTTCCAAAAATATGCCCAATAGGAAAGTGTCTATCATAATAATGATAGTGGAGTTCAAAAAGTACTTAGTGATGTGGACAATTGGGATGCAAAGTCCATAAAAGTTGTCAAACAGCAAAATTGAATGATAACGGTGCTAATACTTAAGTAAGAATACATGAATTAATGCCAGAGCAATGAAGAATAAAAATGGAATACGAAAGACTGAAGGGTAAAAGGAATAGAAACTGCAATCTAAATGTATTAAGGCAGAGAAATCAAAAGACATTTGTGTAAATGTTTAACATCTTAATATTAATTAATTAAAACTAATTTACAGCATCAGACAATCTCAGTCTGGTCTGGATTAAAAAGTGATACTATCTTTTATGTAGAGGTAGAAGTACATGGTTAATTATGAAATACTTGAACTTTTCATAATATATCAAAAATACTATTTTAACTTAGCAGAGAATTTTGAAAGATTCTCTGAAGTGAAAATGGTCTATATATGTGTTTAATATAGGAACCCTGTTTCTAACACACCCAGTACAACTGTAAATAGGGTCAAGCAAAAGTGTTCCAAAAGTATTTGAGCCTGAAACTGCAAATAAATATGAATAAGAGCTATTTTTAACTCTATGTTAAAAAATGTTTTATGTGTAAAAAATCACATAGTTATTATCTCTGAAGGACAATATAGATATGGTGAATCAAATTATAACTTTAATGACGTGAAATAACTAATTTGATCTGAAATAATCAAGCACTGTTTTGATACTTTCTTTCATGTCCATAGAGGAGACGCACTTGAACAGAATTGGGGCACCATCCAATACTCACAGAATTTGATTTCAGTGGAATAAAAGGATATTCTATCTGCATAATATCCATACCATTTATTTATGTCAGTGTATAGAGTCATTGATGTGTCTCATCAGTCACATTTTGGGGTTAAAGAATTAGAGTTCCCTGTTAACATGAAAATATTTTAGCTGAATAAAACCATGTTTAACCATTCCCCCCAACTCAAAAAAAAAAATCTAGTCATGTATCAAAGGGCCGTGTGACAAGAGTATAGTTGTTAAAGTAAGGGAGCACTTTCGAGAAAGATGGGTGTGGCATTTGGTCTCAGGGTTCTGCAGTGGGGTGATGACTTACAAAGGACAACAGGGCCATAAAGACCAAGGACCAAGAAGACCAAGAACTCATACATAGGTCACCAGGTACCCTGAAGACCTAACTGATCTACTGCACCTATTGTTGAAGTGTCTAAAAGAACATCTCAAGGAAATGCTGTATTTAACTTTTTATTCCATCTAATATTAACACTGTACTTCATGGACTGTGTCTGTGGAAAACACTAGCGTCTTTATTCAAGAGGCTTCTTTTAGAACCAAAGTTTGTTTCGACATTTGGAAAGAGGCATGATGTAAGATGGTGATGTAAGAGGCTCTTGAACTTCCCTCTTCCCATGGATGCATGAGATGTACAGCTACACACAGAGCAATTCCCTCTGCAAGAAATCCAGAAACTAGCTATGTGACTCCTACAAATTGGATGAAGGAGAAAATATCCACATTGAAATGGATAGGAAAGACTGAGACACAGTCTCGCTATAAACCCCAACCCCAGCACAGCACCACAGAAACAGGAGGGGACCCCCAACTCCCAGCTTCTTTCTGAGGAGCTAAGGGCTTGGACAGCACATCTAGCACCCCATATTTAAAGACTCCTACCTGAGGGATGGGCCCCCAAGACACCCAGCTCTGAAAGCCAATGGGACTTGAGTGTACAAGTCCTACAGGACTGTAGCAAAGAAGCAGTTCTTGATGGACACAAGGGGATTCCCTGTGCCTATCCTTCCAGGGCATAGCACAGAGGGAGCAGATAAATACACCCATCTCCCAGGCTTTCCCTGGAAGGGGTTTGACTGTATTATTTACAAACTGCTGCCTGAGATGCAACATCTACTTAGAATGCATCTTAGTGCTAACTGCATCTTCCCTGGAGTCCAAAAGAGAGAGCGTGCACTTCCCCCACCTTCTCCCTCCAGCTCCTTCCAACCATAAAACCAAGTCACCAGTATCTTTCTGGAAAGAGCTCATCAACACCTCAAGCACTCCAAATTTTATGGATGTCACCTGAGGGATGGACCCCAAATCACCTACCTCTGATAGTCAACGGGGCTTGCATTTGTTGGGGCCCAGGGCAGGCCACCCCAAAATATCCCACAATAGCATATTGAGTACTTTGAATTAAAGTTACTCTCAAGTTTCAAGCAAAAAGGGCATTCCGACCCTCCTGTCTCTGTTCCCCTGAAAGCAGGAAATAAATCTCCCATGTGAAGATTCTCTCCCTGCACCCCATCACCAGAGCTAGGGCATGCAGGGCCGAGAAGCCTGCATTAACAAACTTTGCTAATTTACTACCTGAAGCCTAAACTTTGCTTAAATTCCTCACTATGTACCTTAAGTCTAAGTTTCTTTGTCCTGTCATTCCTCACAAATTTGTTTCTTTGTGTAAATATATATATACTGCCTGCTTTGTTCACTCTCTGAGCATCGTTTCTTTGTGATCTCCAATATGTACATATTAAACTGGGTTTTTCTCCTGTTAATATGGTCTTGTGTTGATTTTATTATTAATCCAGCCATAGAAACACAAGAAGGGAAAAAAGGGGCTTTTCCCCTCTTCGACACATTCGTGAGTTCTACAAGGTTACAGCAAACAAAGAAGTGATTTTTAACCACGTGCTGGAGCAACACCCACCCCCCTATCCCTGTCTCTGCCAACGGCTATCCGCCCTGGCTCAGCAGAGAGGGACCAACCCAAAACGCCCATCTCCCAGTTTTTCCTTGGACATGGTTTAACTACATACTTAACATGGTAGGTAAACAATATAATTCACGATATTAACAGAAAAAGGAGAAAAATAAAACAACATTATTTCAATAGATACAGAAAAGGAAAAGTGATGCAACTCAACATATTTTTGTTATTATAAAAACATGCAGAATTACTCCATCTAACAATTGCAGAATACATGTTAATTATAAGTACACATGGAAAATTCACCAAGGCAGATCAAATTCTGGGCCATGTAATTCATATAATTTTAAAAATTGAAATCATAGAAGGTGTGTTCAGTGACCATAGTGAAATTAAATAAGAAATCAATAATGGAAATATAACTGGAAAATCCCCAAATCTTTTGAAATTAAGCAACGCAGTTCTAAATAACATGAACTAGCTTTTGCATTTAGTAAAAGAAATTAGCAATATAGAAGTTGGAAAATATCATATAAAATTATTACTATTTGCAGAAGATTAGTCTGAATACTTAGAAAACCCAACGGATGAACTGAAAAATTAGTATGAAAAATAAGGCAATGGGATATAAAATTAATATCCATAAATAAATATCCTTCATACATATAAACTGTACCAAGTTAGAAAATATAATGGAAGTAAAGGTTCCATTTCCAGTAGTCATTTAAAAAGAATCTCTGAACATATTGAACAAAAAATATAGAAAGTCTATGTGAGGAACACGTCGAAACAATCCTAAAAATGCACCTGGACAGATGGACAATGTATCATATTTTTGGAAGGGAAGACTCAACTTAAGAAAAATGTTAATTTACCCTCAAGTAATTTATAAAATAAATATGATTCAAATATAAATATATACAGTCATTTTTCCTCTTAATCCTAGATAAACTGATTCTTATATTCACAATTATAAATTTTAAGAAGCAAAATAGCCTGGAAAACTCTGAAAAATAAGACCAATGAGAGATACTAGCTCTGTTGAATATTACAATAGTCCATAAAACTTCATTAATTAAAACAATGTACGAAAGATACATCAGATAGACCAATGTATTCAATTAGAAATTCCAGAAATAGCACCTAATGTATAAGGGAATTAAGCATAAAATAAACATGTTATATCAATGGACTATTTTCCATACATACTTTTGTGAAAACTGTTTAGCTATTCTAAGAATAAATATTCAGTGCATTAATTCAAGTTGGGATTAGAAGGGACTTGAAAATCAACAAAAATAATTCAAAAATAGTGCATAAAAGATATTACTAGGCGGTTTATAAAAGGTAAAAACCAAATGCCTGGCAGATACATGAAAAGATGCTCAATCTCACTAGTAATTAGAAAATATCAACTTTAAACAATGGTGTGATACCATGTACTATGTTGGCAAAAATAAGAAAGTTTGATATTACCAATGACTAAATGGGGAAACAATCTTTATACACTATTGGTTTCAGTAAAATTTGTTGCAGCTGTTTTGGAGAGCATTTCTGCCATAAATGGTAAAATTGAGAATGCATACATCATATCACCCAACATCCTCACTCCTGGGTACATTTCTCAGGGAAACTATACCTGTTCCCAGGGCACAGGGTCAAAATGAAGAGGTTCATGTCAGCACCACTTGTAGCAAAAGAAATAAAGGTAATATAAATAAGAAAATGTGTTGGAGACACATACAAAATATCCCACAGCAATTAGGAGATCTGAAAACCCCAGCACTGCACATCAGACCATTTGAGTACATGTGTTTGGAAGGTACATGTGTTAAGCTCAGAAATGAGGGATAAAATAAATAAACAAGAAGGAAGCTTTCAATGACTATTGGAATAAGGTGTCATAAGGTGGGGAATATGACCACCTCAAATCTCTATATCTGAGGTAAATATTAAACTTTTAAAAAAATAATATGGATTAAGATGTCTAATTTGACAAAAATGTTTAGCTTTTTTCTTTCCTGAAACTTAACTGATGGGATAGAGTAATGTAAAAATAAGAACTATTTGAGGCCTGCCCCATGACCTAGTGGTTAAGTTTTGCATGCTTTGCTCTGGTGGCCCAGGCTCGGTTCTCAGGCCTGGACCTACACCATTCATCTGGCAGCCATACTGTGGCAGCAACCCACATACAAAATAGAGGAAAATTGGCACAAATATTAGGTCAGGGTGAATCTTGCTCGAGCAAAAAGAGAACACATGTTAGCTTAGGGTGAATCTTTCTCAGCAAAATAAATAAATAAGAATAATTTATTGAAATCCAGAGAGCTTGAAAGGGTATAACAAACTTATCAGGGCACAAGTACTGTAGGAAGATACAAAGCATCTTGGACCAAACTGATGGAGATAGAAATCATGAAATCAGACTGATGGAGAAAGCAAAAAGGTTGTTGAATAGTGACACAAGAAAGGAGAAGCATAGTATTCCCCCAAAGTGAGGATTCCCACCAAAACCTTAGTCAAGTGACACAAGCAGAGATAGCAGGGTCTAATGGAGGTCAGTTTTCAAATAAATTAATTTTAGACTATGGGAAAGTTGCTCCATTACCTTGGTATCACAGTTGTTAGGTCTGGCAATTGGCTTCAAGATAAAGACAGAATGATAACTTATAAAATACACTAGAGATTTGCCACAGGGATTCACGGAATGGGTATTAGTGTCAGGCAACAAAGCAAAGCAGGACTTAGTTTCCATTTGGTTAGTTCAAAGGACATGAAATATTCATCTGTAGAAAATACACTTCCTGTTTATCCAAAGGCAAGCCAGCCTGTTGACTTATCCAAATGCCAACTTCTAATCCCTGGCTTCTCACTTCAGTTCAGACAGCACAGCCTCTACCTTGTATGGAAACATTTTTTATTGTCACAAAACAGAGAGTGCTTAGGAAAACTCTTCAGCTATCAATATTTTACTATTTAAGCTTTTGTTTCATAAAAACTAAGCAGGCAACCAAAAATCACTGTGTACTTGAATAAAACTACTAGCATGAAAGAAAATCACTAGCCTGAAAAATCCCGAGGACTCAAACAGCATTGAACTTTAACAGAAATATAAATTGTATCCTCAGAGGAATGAAGACATACCACAAACTAAAAACACATAGATGCTTAAGAAAAAGAAGCAAATGACTTAACACGAAAAAACGAAAATAAACAAAAAAGAAACAGAATGTAGCAGAAAGACTGAATAACAGAATGAGTATGAAAATAGACTAAATAACGAATTGGAAGGAATTCTCAGAATCTGGAACAAAAGAAATAAGATAACATTAATGAGCACAAAGTTAAAGGACATGGAGGTAGATTCTGGAGAACTCTGTCTAATTGGATTTCCTAAATAAGTGACTGGAGGATAGAGTATAGGAGAACATCAAGGAAGAACATTTTCCTGAGTTGAAGCAGAACTTGAATCAACAACCAAGAGAACTTCCACCAATTGCCTTATAGGAAAACTGAAAACTGGCCTGTACTTGACTGTGGCTTGGTAATATGAGAAAAAATAAAAATGAGAAATAAAATAGCCCATAAGAATGAAACTCAAAGTCATGTTAAGCTTTTGTTTCCATTCTGGCTATTCTGAGTATGTCTTGAAGAAGTTTTTTGATGAGATTAACATTTGAATCAGTAGCCCAAAGAAGATTGCCTTTACTAACATGAGTTGGCCTCATTCATCCACTGAAGGCCTGAATAGAACAAAAAGGCCGAGTAAGGGAGAATTTGCTCTCTCTGCCTGACTGTCTTTGAGTTGGGACTTTGGTCTTCTGCCTTTAGACTCAGACTCAGGTCAGAATCGACACCATTGGCTCTCCTTTAGACTCGGACTGAAATTATACCATTGGCTCTCCTGGGTTTCCAGCTTGCCGACCGGAAATCCTGGGACTTCTTGGACTCAAAAATTGTGTGAGCCAATTCCTTATAACAAATCTCTTTATGATAGATTTCCATATCAAATATACATAATAATTTTATATTATTACATAGTTATTTATAGTTCATACTTATATAATCTACCCTACAGTGAAACTGGATAGGTAGGTAGATAGATAGATAGATAGATCTATATATATCCTATTGGTTCTGTTTCTTTGGAGAACCCAGACTCATATAATGGGGAAATAAGAAAAATGCTGGAGAAAACTTGTTTTAATATTTGGTCTTAAATGAGCCAATCTATATTCAAGTTTGATGGCAAAATATTTTTAGACATCCAAAAAAATCAGAAAATTTACAAGCCGAATAGCTTTCTTCTGTCTTTTCTACAAGTACTTAGAAAGTTAATAAAACCTGAACATATTTCATTTCTTCAACATTTATTAAGTGTTGTTCATTGTCTATATTCTCTAGCATACCTTATTCAAGATTCCCATCTTAGCTGTTGATCTACTGGCTTCCTCTATTCTGGATTAATGGATGTTCTTTACTTTCTCCCTTCCTGTGTCTCAACTCTTCAATAACTGATAGGACAGTAGATGTCATAAGAGGATATTTCAGCATGACTGTAGCATACTAGACAGACTTCTAGTGGACAAGGTACCAGCATACTCATCATGCTGCAGATTTGTCCTGATGGATACACTCTCCAGGAAACACTGCAGAGCAACTTTGTTCCCTCTTAAATGGCCAAGAGGTACATTTCCAACGGAAGACCAAGTGCACACTTTCACTGTGGTTCATTCCAGAATTCAAGAAAGAATTTTGGGATAGAAATGACCTGACCACATTCCATTCATCCAGTTTTCTTGGGGTCTCTGCACTGTTGTTTCCCCATCAGTAAATCTGGGCTAACCGTGCCTGCTCTGCCTATTTCATGATGTTTTTTGAGAATTGTAGAATTCACAAATGGGAATATTCTTTGTAAAGAGCTCTAAAAATCAAAGGGATTTTCATCTGTTTGATAAAATATTTATCAATTAAAAATTCCAAAACAATTTAATGAACTCTAAATGATTCCTGAAATTAGAGCTTTTAAATTTAATGTGACCGATAACCGAGGTCAATATAAAACTATAGTTGTAAACTTGTAAAATAATCTGATGTAAGAAATGCAGAAGAGTAAACAATAACTGAGAAATGAAGATTTTGAGATAAGTTAAAGCATATTAGTATTCTATTTTGGAGAGAAGCTGTTATTGGAGGGGAAACTGGCACTTTATGCATTCATATTACTTATTTTAATTAGAGATTTAAAGGTAGCCATTAGTAGATTTAAAAAAAGAAACTGGAATCTTCCTTTCATTAGGGTACAAAAAATATAAAAAGAAATCTTGTCAGTACAAAACAATATGTTATTAATAAAATTTGAATTAAAAAATAATGAAAATAACAGGAAATAGAAATAGCCACCCAGTCGCCCACCCCCACACATGAACCTCCCCCCTCTCCATAAGAAACCAGAGAAAGAGAGTTTGGATGCAAAGTTTAGAAAATCTCAGGAAACAAATATTCCAACGTTATTTATATCCCAAAACTGTTTCAGAGCATAGAAATGGATGATACTGAGTTGATTTTACATGGCTAACATAAATCATTAAAACCTAGACACAGATAAGTAAAAAAAAATCTACAATCACTTTTGCCTGTGAATATGATCACAAAGGTCCAAAGAAGTTATTAGCACATTTATTATGACATTTCAAATACAAAAGATATTCAATGTGCCATATCTCTCCTCATAAATATTAGTGATAATGAAATATTCATCAATAAGGAAATAGTTAAGGAAATTAATTAAAAACATCACACAGCTATTCTTTTAAATGAGGTGGATCTGTGCATACTGATATGAAAATATATCTAGAATATATATTTTGATGAGAGAATCAAGGTGCAAAATAGTATGTATAATATTATCCTCTTTTCGATAAATATATCTGTGCATGTGTGTATGTGTGTTATACATCTATGCTAAAATTTTATATAAAAATAGACTAAATATGATGGTTTCCCAGTGAATCAGGAATGTACATTTCTTCCAAATTACTTAAATTTCTTACAGACGTTTGTAAATTTTATTGTTGAAAACTGTAATTTTCCCTAAAAGACTATGTGTCAGAATAGCTATGGATTACATAAAAAGTATCAAGAGTACATTTTCCTCCTCCTGGAGCAAACACAAATGCTTTTAAAAAAATTTTAAGCCTATTCATATGAAAACATAAATCGCTCCAAGGGCATGACATTATTTCTGTAGTTTCTTAATGTTGATGCCTGTGGCCTTCATGTGTGTATGAGAATCACTATTTTAAGTATGAGCTGAAGTGTTTTGTTAAAATTTTACCAACAATGGTGAAGCCAAGGTTTGTTCCAAGGACTGTATGATTTCACCGTCCTTGTTCTCAATCATGCTATTAACTCCACTGGAGAAAATAAACCTAAAATAAATAATTACACATTATTTGACGAACACCTCAAAATTTGCAGTAAAATATAACCTATCTTTTATTAAAAAGTATTAAACTATCTAAACACAGCCACAATGACCTACTTGGGGTGGTCTTGTATGTGTGAGAAAATTATAGTGATCCCACAGAATTATGGCATAAAAGTCAAAAGAAGAAATTTCCTCTAGCATTCTACGTAACATGCAATATATTTCACTGATTTCACGAGAATTTAGGAAAGCCCTTTGCTGAGGTTTTTTTTTGCTACAGTTCACGCTTTGACTTCAAAATGTAAAATATTGTTCACCAAGATCCAGCAGGTTTCCTAAAGAACAAAATTGCTCTGGACATTGCCCATAAACTTTGTAATATACTGTGCTTCATTTCACCTAAGGCCTTAGATTTCCTGGTAGCTGTTAAGCCTTTTTGCTTGATAGAGAAAAGACTTTTGTAGATGACATAGCTATACCTTTACTTTGCCCTAGAGTGGCTTGGGAGTGTTCCAGAAATTATTGATTATCTTTCCTTCTCTATATCCTCTGTGTCCTCACAGGGCCTAGAATGTAAAATGGAAGGAACATTCCCTGAATATAAAGTCCCTTACTAAACAGAGATTCATTTTGAATAGGAGCCTTGGTAATAGCAAAATATGGGTTTTTTTTCCAAAATAACTTGTGATCAATAATTATAAAATGATTTTAATTTTTTTATTTCAAACCGTAAAATAAATGTAAATTATAACAATTTTGTGTGGACAAATCACTTTGGCAACAAATTAATAAAAGATAATAACATGATAAAGGCTGATAACCTCTATATGTGTACTCTTTGAACATATGCAGCTTTGCCCACACAGGTACGAATCTGTGGGCTTGAAGAATCATGTGCATTTTCTTACCCCTCTGTTCATAAGCTGGCATCAGTAAATTGTATTCTAAGTAAAGAAATACAAAATCTTGTTTTGATATTTGTATTATATTTTAATGACAAATTTTCCATGAAACTAATGAACCAGTAGCTTTAGGGGCCGTCACATGCACAGATTCTTTTCCAAGTTGGCAGTGGCCTACCATGTGTTCCTAAGGTCATATGTTCCTGAAAATTTGCAAAATTAAAATAATTTACTGCGATTTGTAAAGGCCGGTGCTTTGTTCCATGCAACTTTCCCCATAACATTTTCTTTCCGATACCGTTGGAGTAGCCACAAGCACTTTCTGATATCCAGGGAGAAGGAAGTTAGCTGGGGATCTATTTAGTTTGGATTCAGTGGGATATAGTGACGTGCTTCACAGTCACTTCCATGCCCAGTTAAGTTGTTTTTGGTTGCTGCACTAGAAATGGTTACCAGGAAATCTGCAGTCACCCGTTGTGCCAATTCACCTAGCATTATGACAAAAAGGGGCAGGATCATACATTATTTTGTGACTTAATTGTGTCCTAAGGTATGAACCACTGAAAGTATGTGTGTAATGAGGAAGAAATAAGGTCTGGAGCCAATTTAAATTATTAAATACAGGGAGCTGAAAACTAGTCTGTGGAAAATTCTTCCGTCATACAGGAATAACTGTATGTGGAGTATTCGGTTGTCACTGACACCTAATCAAAATAGAAGCTGTCTCCCAATAGCATATACTAAGCAATATAGCATATACAATTAAAAATATGCCATAAAAATAGAATTTCCAAGAATCTTTGTATTTTTATGGCACAAATCTGTAGCAATACTGCAAATAGTATTGTAAGCATTAAGCATCTCATTTGTCAATAATAGTAAACAAATTTAGATCAGCCATGCTAAATGAAAGACTGATTTTCTAACTTATTCCACAGAAAACATTATAAAATCATTGTCATGTGAATAAGCCAACATTTCATTGCCCAAATACCAAAACATTGAACTTTCCTCACTTTTCAGTCTTTCATCTCAAATTATTACACTTCACTGGGAACACTTTGCTCCAAATTCAGCCCCATATGGTCATTTGTTCTCGCCAGCTCAAATTTGGCCATGAGTGAAGGGGAGTTTAGACATAAGGCTTAGGACTGTCCGATAGAATGTTGCAATGGGTCTCTTTCTTCTCCTTTGCAGTGGAGGATCCAAGACAATAGGTGTCAACTCTACCAAATTTCAAAATGAGGGGCTGAAGCATTATAAATGTTACAGAGGAAGCTCTAAAAATCAATTTGTGATGTTCACTAATTAGCCATCTTCAGATCATGTAAGTAAAGGTTAAGAATTCAGCCATGGAGTTCAGGATTTAAGAAGAAATGCTTCCGGAGAATGCTATTGGAGGGCTGTGGCATTTTCCCAACATATCCTCTAAGAAAATGGGGAGGGAATTCTTCCGCCTCACCTCTATTCAAGCCAGAGAGATTTTAAAGGGTAATACAAAAAGGATAAACAAGTCCCCAGAAATTTGGAAAGCACTGATTTCTGTTGTAACCCATACCTAGAAAACTTTAAAAGACTGTGGCTGTTGCAGCTTATTGGGTGGAGAGCAAAGACAGTGGAACATGTTGGGAGGGCGAGCACAGCCCTTGAAGACAGAACAATGTGTGTGGTTTCCTGTGTTTCAGATGTGGATCACATGGGGAAGAAATGTGCATGTGGTTTTAAAAGAGGCACCATCCAAAAGATTGTCCCACCAGGGACGAGGTGACATTAGCAAAAGGAAGTTGTTGCTGTTGGACAAAATTCAACTAGTAGCTAGTTCTAGCAAAGACACTGAGATGAAAAAGCTGTAGCAGAGGTTAGCAGAGGGGAAATCTGCAAGAAGTCCATAGATTGTTCCCCAAAGGAGTTCAGCTTCTCCCCCATCTCCATTGCTGCTCCCCACTGGCTCCAAGGCTGGAGTTTTCATAAAATGAATTCATGCTAAAAGGAATAGATTGCTATCACATCCCTGTGATCTCGGGCCAATACAAAGTTTCAGTCTAGTGCAGCCCACAACTGACAAAGTAGAGAATTTTGATTGTGAAAAATATTTGAAATCTGTTCAAGTGGATTGAGCTCTCATTGTTACAGACATAACCCAAATGAAGTCGAGAGGACTAGATGAGAAACCTAGAAACAATGAGCCTTGCCTAACAATATTCACTAGAGTCAAGGAACCCATAGGTGAAAGGAGGACCTTATTGGTCATAACACCTTTCCTCCAGTCCCCTGGGGGGCAGGGGGGAGACAATTATTTGGAGTATTGTAAAATGCAAGTGATTTATGTCAGCCTTAGCCTCTTGGACCTCAAGGGCAACATTTGGGAAGATGATATATATAGCAAAGGACTGAAGGGCTGCAACGAAGAAAGAGTTTATAGAACAAATATAGGTTATTCACTGGAATCTGGAGAAGGAAATTAAATAAGTGAGGTTATTTATATAGACACATTAAGAACAAAAGACTAAACTCTAAGCTAGATAATTCAGATTCATACTTTTTAAGTGCACCTCTGGAGCCTCAATGCCTTTTTTCTTGTTTTAGAGAGAGTGACCCTCTGTAGCCAAAGCTGTTTTTGATCCTTGGGCCTTTATAGTATTCACAGACAATTTCTATCATAGTTTGTATCACTTTTCTAGAAGGCTTTCTTTATCTATATATGTATATAGATAAACTCTGTTTCCTAATTGTGTCTGGAAATGTCACTCTATCAGAGTGAGTTCTTTTCAAGTGCTACAGCAAAAGTCCAATTTAACAAGTATGGGTTGCTCACTAAAGTCAGGCTGTATTTTCCCATCATAATGCTACAGAAATAATGAAAGTGACTACTGGACACTGTGGGGAAATTCATTTTTAAGACAGACTAGAAAATATCAAGAAAATGAGAAAACAAGCTGCAGACTGGGTGAAAATATTTGCAAAAGATACATCAGACAAAGGACTGTTATCTAAAATATACAAAGAACTCTTAAAACTCAACGATAAGAAAACAAAAAACCCAATTAAAAAATGGGCCGAAGACCTTTACAGACATCTCACCAAAGAAGACATACAGATGGCAAGTAAGTATACGAAAAGATGCTCCACGTCATACGTCATCAGGGAAATGTAAATTAAAACAACAATGAGATACCACTCCACACCATTTGAATGGCCAAAATCCAGAACACTGAAAACACGCAATGCTGGCAAGGGTGTGGAGCAACAGACATTCTTATCCATTGCCGGTGGGAATGCAAAATAGTACAGCCAATTTGGAAGATAGTTTGGCAGGTTCTTACAAAACTTAGCAAACTCTTACATGCGATCCAGCAATCATGCTTCTTGATAATTACCCAAACGAGTTGCGAACTTATGCCCACGCAAAAACCTCCTCACAAAGATGTTTAAAGCAGCTTTATTCATACTTGCCAGAACTTGGAAGCAATCAAGATGTCCTTCAGTAGGTGAATGGATAAATTAAATGTGGTATATTCAGACCATGGAATATTAAGTGCTAAAAAGAAATGAGCTATCAAGCCATGAAAAGACGTGGAGGAAACATGAATGCATATTACTAAGTAAAAGAAGCCAATCTAAAAAAGATACACACTATATGATTCCAAATATATGACATTCTAGAAAACAGCAAAACTATGGAGAGAGTAAGGTGATCAGTGGTTGCCAGGGATTGGCAAGAGAAGGGATGGCTAGGCAGAATACAGAGGATTTTTAGGACAATCAAAATACACTATAATACTACAGTGATGGATATGTGCCATTATACATTTGTTCAAACCCATAGAATGTGCAAATACAAGAGTGAACCATAAAGTAAACTATGGACTCCGGGTGATTATGATATATCAATGTAGGTTCATCAATTGTAACACATGTAATCTCTGGTGGAAGATATTGATAATGAGGGAGGCTAAGCATGTGTGGGGGCAAGGGGTATATGGGAAATCTCTGTACCTTCCTCTTAATTTTTCTGTGAACCTAAAACTGCTCTAAAAAAATAAAGTCCTAAAAAAAAAAGACAGACTCACGTCCAGCTAAAATACTGATACTAGAAGCATGTGACCACATGTGTACGTGCTTACCTTAGAAAGTAGTATATAATTAGTGTAATTATCAACTTGTATTTGGGAATTCTTCTACTATTTACCCCAACCTAGGTGTAAAGAGAGTAGAATATAGTGTCCCCTTACTTAAATAGGAGAGAGCACAAAATGGAAAAGGACCCCAATAGTTGGGGGAAGAAGAATTTTGGATGGACCAAACTCTTCTTGCTTCTACATGGTTTTATGGGTTCCTACTCTATAGGTTAAACTGTCACAATCCTACAGGCACTTTTAACAGAAGCAACTAGGAGTACAGGAGTAGAGAGATTATTTCATACTGTGGATAGCAGTCAAAACAGTTTGAAAACAACTGATTTATGCTTCTGGGAGAAAGACAAAGATTATCAAGGTAACCGTCAGGAAAGAATTAAGACTCTGGTCAATTGATTCTGCCAAATGTAAGCAAAACATTATTACAATGACAATTAAGAGCCATGAGGGTTATAATACAGTTATAGGATACAAATACAATATAATACAGTTATAGGATCCAATTAAGCTTATTACCAACTCTTTAGGCCACCATGGACCTCTAACCTAACCCCAAAGAAAGGATACTCACTGAGGCAAAAGTCACTAAAGGGGATGTCAGGAAAAAGAAAACATATATATATATATATATATATATATAAAACTATATATACATAAAATATATAATACTATAAATAATATATATATTACTATATATAGACCAGAGCCAGATGGGCCTATTCATCCCAACAGGCAAAGGATGTGAGTCCATATATAGCCAGTGGCTTTGTCCAACCCTATTACCAAGAGACAGACTGGTCTCTAGCCAAAAGCATCAAAGCAACTTAGTTATTGGAATAAAACATTTTGATTACATACGATTGGCAATAGGATGGTTTGTATTTTAGTAAAATTTTATAAGCTTATTCACTTTCCATGTGGAAAGTGGTGAGAAAATAAATATATGGCCTCTACTACTATCAATCAGATTATGTAAGGTTATTTTTACATGCTGCAAAGTTCAATCCATTTTTGGCTCGTGAAGTCTATTTCATGGTTAATCTTTGTATTTTCTTAAATACTCTTATAAAATGATTAAGTATACTTTGTGAACCTTATTAATTTTATGTTTCTGGGTGTACTGACTTGTGACAAACAAAAGTATTTTGTACTGAGAGTAGCAGTCAAAAATTTTAAACTTCATTGACCTATGCTACTCAAAGAACAAAATTGTCAATTGAATTTCTGTAAGTAGTGTTTCAAATTTTTTCGAGATCTGTAATTATAGATTAAATATTTTCTTATTGTAGGCCTAGCAAAGAAACTAAAAGACATTGAAGGCTATTAACTCCAACTGAATTCAGGGGTCAAAGGGTAGAATGTGTAAGAAAAATATGAATAAATTCACTTGCACAAGGGTGGGAAAAGACTAAGGCATTTACTACCTCACCTATTTTGGGAAAATTAAGTGAAAAGCCACAAAACACTTCAAATTCAGTTCTTCAGTAGTACTTGCTTACACCTGAGCAAATTTTAGTTGATAATATTAATTTGTTTCTTTTTGATTTAACTGCTCTTATGAAATTAAAATCTTTTAATTTGTCTAAGAATCTTTTAGGTTGCTTTCACTACTATAATTTTCAAGTTCACAAATCTATTCTTAAAGTGATTAGAGGTGTCTATGTTCACTGAAGTGTCTGTAAAATACCAAGTAGTCAATGGGAAAAACAACACTGAGGCAGTCAACTCAAGTTGGCAATACAAGTCAAATATCATTGTATTATGAGATCTCCAAAAGTGTGGCAACAGCAAATCCTCTAAATAAAGGACTTTTCCTCAAGTGCCTACATCACTGGATAGTGTATCTTTATTTTCCTAAATAAGTAATTGATTCAACAGACCTTTATTGAGAACCTACACTGTGCCAGTCATTTAGGGATTCAGAGATAAACATTCTCACTTTCAAGATGCTCTTGGTCTCAGTAATACAGATATGAAAACTTACACTTTCTATATTGTATACTAAGTATACAATAGTGATAAGCAGAAACTGTCATATTTTGGTCTATAAAGGAGAGTGTCCAGGAAATACCCAAAGAAGAACACATAGTTCTATATGAATAAAGCAGGTAGTAAAATTGTTAACAAGGAGAGAGGGCGAAAAAGGAGGATCAATGGGTGATAACGCTTGGAAGAAAGGTTTGAATCAGATCGTGTAGGATATTAGACACTGTCTTATATATTTGAACTTCATTCCAAAATTTAGTGGGGAGCAATTAAGGTCTTTAAACAGAGAAGTGATTTAATCAAATTTCATTTCAGAAAGTCCATTTGGATTACAATTTGAAAAATGGAGTCAAGGGGGCAGTACTCAGCATTGGGGAAACCTATTGATATGCCATTGTGGAAATTTCAGGGCAACTAATGAAATTATTAACTAAGACACTGACAACGGCGATGGAAAAATGGTTGAATAATTTCATATATTGTGAGGAGGGTATCCAGACCAATCTTCATAACTAACTTGATGCTAGTTATAAGGGACAATTTTTTACAATTTAAACTTCCAACTATTTTGACTTGGATGACTATGAAAATGGTGTTTCTACCTATTATAATTTAAGAAGGAGGAAAAAAATGTAGGTTTCAGGGTGGAATAAAAACAATGATTTTTACTTTTTTGATATTTTGAGGTGAAGAGTGGGAATGCTCAATAGTCAGTTTGTATTATGGAGCTTAAGAAGAAAAATATGTCCTAGGTGGAAAGATGGAGTTGTCAACATATAGCTCTCAGATAAAGATATAAATATGGAATAAAAAGAATAAAAGTTCAGGAACAGAACAATGAGGAATATTCTCATTTAGAGAGTTAGTAGAAGAAGAGTTCAAGCTAGAAAATGTTAAAATATGCTTAGAGAATTTTGAAGGAAAAATCAGGAAAGAGTGATATCCTGGAAGTCAATTCCTCCAAGAGCCCATTACTTTCAAAACTTCAGGTTTTATTTACCTCTAAGATCCCCCAGGATGAAAACAATGGTCTTTAAAAAGAGATACACACAGAAAAAGTACAGTAAGTAAGCTGAGAATAGTTTTTCATCCTTAAATTCATACATAGACAGGACATGAATCCTAAAGAAGAATTCTATTCTCAGTCAGTGGGGAACACGGAGGAGAGAATTAAGATCAGTGAAGTCTAACAATTGATGGCTCATTTTTCAAATGTACTTTTGTACATGCATATTTGTAAATATTTTATTAATACTATAATTTTCATGTTGGATCCTTAATTTATTTAGGCAAACTCTCTGCTATATCCAAGTCTAACGGTATTCTAACCAGGTTGACATAGGAAGGTAGGCCAGCATTATACTTACTCAGAGGCCTATTTTTGTTCCAATGTGCCCCAAACTTTGGGGCATTTCTATAATCATTCCTTGTTTTAAGCATTTTTAAGCAATTCAGTCATGAGTTTTATCAGAGTAGACAAGCATGAAATGAATTTTCTATCATGGTTTATGGATGCCGGGAGAGCTCAGAGATCAGTAACATTAGAAGGCATTGGTGCTTACTGTTTAACTTTTCCTTTTTATTTAAGTAGGCAAATCCCTTCAAGCATTATTTTGAAATCCCAAGGACAGTGGTTGTCCTAATTTTAGAGTAATATATTTCCTCTACTCTAAATAGATGACTCTTTTATACAGTCTTTGCTATTGGAAAGCGTGTACCTAAGTTCTGTGATTACACTCAACTATTATGTCACTTATATTTATCTCAATAGTATGCTGTTTAATTTGGTGCCAATTTTGAAAACTACTTCATTGTTTAATATTTGTAATACTTTAGACAACCAATTTAAAAGGCAATGGATCATATCATATTATTTATTTGAGAATATTGAAACAATGTTCTGTATTAAAAATCAAATATAGCAAACAGATAAATATCTGTAAACATTTTTCATTCTGTTAAATTTACAAATAAGTACCATTCTTGAAGAATACATAATTGGCCTACATCTCTCAATTACCAACATACAATAAGATCGTCAAATTGTATATCCTCAAAAGTTACACCGTGCTACTTCTTTTACATTTATACCCTCACATTAAACATCCATGACTATTATTTTTTGACCCAAAGGATTTAATTCAAATTATTTGTGTTAAAAACCTACAAAGAAACCAGATTTTGTTTTATTCCTCATTTTGCTTTTGCAAAGGTACTTGGAAGAATTTGGGGCCCCGAACGTGAGGAATCATTTCTTTTAAAATCATGATGAGGGTGGGCAGATTGGTCACTGGGCATAATTATTTGAGATGGCCCAACAATTGTTCTTCCTACTTTGCTTGGTCTGGGGGATTACAAAATGTACAATAATAATAGAGAGCACTAAAAGTAAATGCTCAGTTGTTCTCTGTCGTGGCGCAATATAGGCCTCTTCCCCATCGTGCAGCATTTTCTTTTGTCTCTGGAAAACGAAGAGAATTGTTGCAAAAGTCTGCAGAAGTGCAGCAAATTTCCTACCAATACAATTCAACTGCTACTGCCTGGCGGGAAAAACATTGTGCAGAGAAAAACCAAATAGCTTAAGGCACACTTCTGCCAAGGGGTTCCGTAGATTAAGATTGAATGTTCTAATGTGTATTCTTAGCCCTTCTGTAGCAACATATAGCTATTCCCTGTGTGTTTGGTTCTTTTTAATTGCTTGTAGCCTATCTATCTTGTTTCCAAAACAAGATTTTTGAATCCTGGGAAGTTCATGCAGTCTTTTGTTCTGTCTATTATAATTCTAGAGCAAAAATATGTGTGATGACGTCTTATCATATGGATAGTGATTATGTTAGCTGTGAGATGAAATTCTAAAGTTGTGTGGTTTAAATATTCCACGGTTAAAATCCTTTTTCCAATATCTGCTTTTGAGTGACATGTGTGTGACACTTGACCCAGCCTCTCCCAGCTTCTTAAGAGGAAAATCAACACCACAATACAAAACCAGGACAGAGAAATTTGAGGAGGGATTGGGAGAGATAGCTCAAATAATTACTTAGGAAACAATGCTCAGTTGAAGGAAATCAATGTAGTTTTCCCTTGAGATGCTCAGATTTTCTTCATAAAGGAGAAACCACTAAAAAATAAGGTAACATGAAAGATGTGTAGGTACCGAATCTATCTCATGCCTCAGAAACCAGAGTTTGACAGAAAATTGGAAAGCTATTCCCTTCATCTGTGTAACCTGTTTTTTGAGGTATCTAAAGTAGTGATCTTTTTGTTCCCCAACCACCATCTGTCCAGAAAGTGAACAACCAAGAAGGAAGTTGTGTGTGCATGTGTATTGGCTGGGGGTTAGTGGATAAAAAGGGCATTTTTTTGCTTCATGGGAGATATAATTGCCCAAAAAAGCACCAAGGGTTAGGGTGGAGACAGAGCCTTGGGAGTAACGTGTATCTGGAATGATTGTTCTCATGTGATTTGCAAAATTAGAATATCAAACCAGGTAGCAGGGTGTTACGGACTGAATCACACCCCCCATTGATATGTTAAAGTCCTAACTTCCAATGTGACTGTACAAGGAAATAGGACCTTTAAGATAGTTAAAGTTAAATGAAATCATAAGAGGGGCCCCTAATCTGAAAGAACTTGTGTTCTTATAAGAAGAGGAAGAGACATTGGTGATCTCTCTCCCTCCCTGTGCACACAGAGAAGAGGCCATGTGAGCACACAGTGAGAATGCGGTCATCTACAAGACAGGAAGAAAGGCCTCAATAGGCACCAGCTCTGCTGGCACCTTGATCCTGGATTTCTAACCTCCAGAGTGGTGAGAAAATAAATTTCTGTTGCTTATGCCACCCAGTCTATGGTATTTTGTTATGGTAGCCTGAGCAGACTAATGCAGAGGATAAGAGAGGATATCTCCTCTTTCAAGAAGAATCACACAATTCAAGAGCTTCCCATATACTGAGAATTAGCCATGAACTGAATTCCAGTTGTAGATTGAAGAAGAGTATTTAGATATTTCAACAGGAGATGGGAAATGGGAAAAGGAAGTCCACCATGGTGCCCATTGTCAAGTACTACTGTATTTGACTCATCTTGCTTCAACTTAAATGAGGCAAAATCAAAAGAGGGAAAACTAAATGAGGCAAAATTAAAAGAGGGAAAAATCAACATAAGATTTATTAAGTAATTTATAATAAAAGGATTTTTAAATCATCTTGAATTTACAATATACCTTTTCAAATGAGTAAGTGCAGCAGCATCTGAAAGAAAATGTCAGGAATATCTAAGGAAATCTTAATAGAATGTTAAAGATAAAAGCATGTATGAAAACATGAGAAAAACGACAATGAAATTATGTGATAATAAAGAAACAGACAGAATGAGGAAGAATTACAAATAAATTTAACATGCAATGCCAGAAATAAAGTCAACAATTCATCTGCTTGATATTGTAGGAAACTGAATCAGTGTTATAGATGACAAATTTGATAAGCTATTCCAGAAGGTAGAGTTAAGAGATAATACATAAATAGAATTAAGGTGAAAATAATAACTATGAAGGACAAAGAATTTAGGTTATTGTAGAGATTAACAGTAGGCAAGAAGATAGGGCCCAAATAAACGAAACTATTTTTTTATAAGTTACTTAAAAATATCATAGACGATGTGAAATTCACAGAATGGGTGAATCATATTACAAACAGTTGTCTCATCTCTAGTGTAACTAAAACCAGATTAATTCAATTGTTATAAACATACAACAAAGACTATTGCTATCATTCCAATTGTAGAACTCAATGAGAGACTTCCACTCCCAGAAAGATAAATGAAATGTACTTTTTCATTTTCCTCCTGCTAAGGACAATTAAAAGCCCTGGACATTATATACAAAACAAGCATACAAAAACACCTTTGATAGATGGGAAAAAGAAGGCAGACTGGCTAGAAACCTTGGGTTTTCTTTTGCCTCACATTTTGGAGAAGCCAGCAACCCAGAAACACCAATAGGCTCAAACAAAAAGCTCCAAGGAAAGCCTCCTCTCTCTATGCAAAAGATGAGGAAATGATCAACCTAACTGGTTTAGGCAATAATCACTCTAGTTCAGCCACATATAGAAAAAAATGGTGGCCTTATTCTCATCTCTGCCAGCAAGACTGAACATGGAGGCTAGACTTCTACTCTTGCCAGGTTGTAATGAGGTGCTAACCACTCTAGTGGAGTGATGTCAGAGCAGGTAGAGTAGGGATTGGGACTTGCATCCCTGCCAGGCAGTAATGAGCCTCCACTTCCACCTTGTGGTATCAGTGGAGACCATCTGGGGAGCCTGAGCTTACACTCCTACCCAGTGGTAATGAGGCTCCCCTTCTCCTCAAGCTGAGGTGGTGTCAGAGGTAGTCTAGTGGAAAGTCAGTCCTTTCCCTACAGTTCTGCAATAACAAAGCCACACTCTCCCACTGAGTCAGCAGACTCTATGTGGGGAACAGCATGTGACACCCCGTCTCCTTACAGCAAGATGATGTCAGCCAGGACTTCACAGCCTCCTAGCTGACGTTGTCATCTCTCTGAGCGGCAGAGGTCAAGTGGAGAAATATCATTTCCATCATGATTTGGCAGTAATGAGTAATGATGCAGCAAGGAGTCAGCAGGGCCATGCTCTCAATTAGACTCTTTCTTTGTAGAGTTTCTCTTTCTTAGTAGAGTTTCTTTCCTCGCCTCTTCCTAGCCACCAGTGGTAGCCATCAATCCTTGGTGTACCTTCGCTCATCGATGTATCACTCCATGATGATTTCTCATTAGAAACAGGTCAAAAGAAAGTATCTGAAAGAAAATAACTTTCAATCCAGAATGCTATATCCAGTGAAACTGCCCTTCATCAATGAGGGAGAATCAAAACGTTCTCAGATAAAGAAAAACTGACAGAATTTGTTACTGTCAGACTTATCGGAATGAACGGCTAAAGGAAATTCTCTAAATACAAACAAAATGATAAAGAAAGGAATATTGGACCATCAGGAAAGAATAAAGAATACAATATAAGCAAAAATATGGGTAAATACAATAGACTTTCCTTCTCATCTTGAGTTTTCTAAACGGTTGATGGTTGAAGGAAAAATTGTAACACTATTTAATGTGGTTCTCAATGTATGTAGAGGAAATATTTAAGACATTTATATTATGAATGAGGGAGGGTAAAGTGAAGGGAAGTAAGACTGATATGTTTCCCTTGAACTAGTAAAATGTCAACACTGTAGACTTTGTTATGTGTATATCTTGTACTATTAAAGCAACCACTAAAAAAAAGAAAAAAATTCTATACAAAGAGATACACTCCAAAGTACTGTAATCAGTCAAACTGACTCATAAAAAATAAGTAACCCAAAAGAAAAAGAAAACAGAAAAATTAAAAAGTAAGGAGAACAGACAGAAAATACAATGCCACATTTAAACCATATCAATAATTATATAAAATGCAGCTGTTCTAAATACACAAATTAAAACACAGAGATTTACAGAGTAGGCAAAACATGACCAAATATATACTGTCTATAAGAAATTCACCTCATATATGATTATATATGTAGGTTATGAGTTACAAAAAAAAAATAAAACAGCAGGTGATAGCAATGCACATCTATCAGAACACACAAAAAATGTGGCAATACCAATTGCTGGCAAGATGCATAGAAACTAGATCTCTCATACGTTGCAAGAGGGGATATAAAATGGTACAACTGTGCTGGATAATAGTTTGGCAGTTTCTTTGAAAAACAAAATATTTACTTACTGTACAGCCCAGCAATTTTGCTCCTGGGGATTTATCCAGAAGAAAGGAAAAAAGTATGTCTACATGAAAACCTGTACCCAATCGTCCACAGCATCTTTATTTGAAATAGGCAAAAACTGGAAACAGCTAAATTGTCCCTCACTATATAAATGGTTAAACAATCTGTGGTACATCCATACCATGGAATATTATGCAGCAATTAAAAGGAATGGACTAGTAATACACGCAACAACTCAGATGGATCTCAAGGGCATTAGGCTGAGTTAAGAAAAAAAGCTGATTTCAAAAAGTGAGCTATTGTACAGTTCCATCTACAACATTCTCAAAATGACAAAATCATAGAGATAGAGAACAAATTAGTGGTTGTCAGGAGTTAGGGATAGTCGAGGGGAGAAGGGTGAATGTGATTATAAAGGGGTGGCATGAGGGAGGTCTCTGTGGTGATGTAGTAATTCTGTATCTTAGCTGCAGTGTACAGTTGGTCACATGAATGTTCTCTTGTGATAGATAAAATGACATAGAACTATATGCACACATTATATGAAAGAAAAAAGCATGCAAATAACTTAAGTACTATAAAATATTTTTCCATTAACCACAAGTTCACTTTTTGGTAAGGCTACATTTCATTGCAACTGTTGAAAATTTAGCATCCCAATTAAGTTTTCCAAGACAGTATTAAAATCAAGAATGTATTTAAAAAAAAACCAAATTGAATGTGAATATAAAAGAGAACAAATTTTTTCTTGAGATAGAAGATATATGATGCAAATGTAATAATTTAAATTTCTAAGAAATTTAAAGCTGAATTTAAAATTCCAGCTTATACCAAACAAGATATACATGCACATACATGTGTATCTATACAGAGAGAGAGACTGTGAAAAGATAGCCTATAATTTTTTTTCTTTGTTCTTTCCTTAGGTCTCCTAATTTATTTCAATAAATTAATTACTATTGAAATTAGAAAAAAGCCAATGAAAGGGGATCAATATCAATTGATCCTTTTGAAAATTACACTAAACATTTAATAAAGCGGGTACATTATAAAACTTTGGGGGGCTGGCCCAGTGGCATAGTGGTTAAGTTCATGTGCTCTGCTTCAGAGGCCTGGGATTTGCAGGATCGGATCCCAGGCTTGGACCTACACACCACTAATCAAGTCATGCTGTGGTGGTGTCCCACCTAACAAAATAGAAGAAGATTGGGACAAATATTAGCTCAGTGACAATCTTCCTCAAGCAAAAAGAGGAAGATTTGCAGCAGACATTAGCTCAGGGCCAATCTTCCTCACCAAAAAATAAAACTTTGGCAGATTGTATTCTGTTCCTGTATCACACAACATGCAAGTATGTAAACAAAAATAAGAAATAATAGAGAATAAATGATTAGATTCTTTCTAAACGCTAAATATGGTCAATGGAAGAGTTACATATCTTTGCACTGTATATTCAGCCTGAGGCAAATGTTCTTAAGTTCACACTAAAATTATTGGTAGTAATTTACATGCTTATTTTATTTATTTTTTTGCTGAGGAAGATTCACCCTGGGCTAACATCTGGGTCAATCTTCCTCTATTTTGTATGTGGGTCGCCGCCACAGCATGGCCACTAACGAGTGGTATAGGTCTGCGCCCAGGAACTGAACCCAGGCCGCCAGAGCAGAACATGCCAAACTTAACCACTAGGCCATAGGTCAGGCCCTACCTGCTTATTTTCAATACTGGAAGAGCTTATAACTGTTACAATTAAAAGCACATTTTTCAAATTTGTATACTGGGGGAGCAATTCAGCTTTATTTTCATTCACATGAAATCATATGAAACACCAAGAAATTAAATAACATTGTTTCCTTCCTAAGAACTTAAAAATTATATGCCAGAAATAAATCTAGAAGTTCATCCTCTTCACTAAACACATCATCTGAGTCTACTTCAATTTTCACAATGAAATTTTGAAATTTTGAAGCTGTACCATGTTTTTGGTATGATAAGAAACTGTGCTATCAAAAAATTTTCTTTATAGTTTGCCTTTCTTTTGCCAGGACAAATAGCATTGCATACAAATAATTTGCTTTCATCTTTAAACTCAAGTTCTGCATATTTCTTTTTATTTTAAGTTCCAGAACTGCCTGCTGTGTCTTAAACATATAGTTTTTCAAGTGCTGGTCTAGAAGCCTGTATTAGTAATAAGAATCCTCATGATATTTTAAAGCATTAGTTCATTAGTTCTAAAATAAATATTTGTGTATAGATCTATAAGATGCTAAAAATGTAAACCAAACTAAACCGAAAACAAGAGAGGAGGAGTTTTGACATAAGAATGGAAATACTAGATAGAATATTCTTTAACATATCAGAGCAACACTGAGTTTTTTAATAAAGAAAGCACAGTCACTATGGTTGATTATGTGTATTTCAGTTTATTTGCCACAGAAACTCGTTTTAAATTAGAAAACACTCAGCTACAAGTAAAAAAAGTAGAAGGATATATCCAAAAGAATTATGATGACTATTTCTGGGAATTGGAATTATAATTGATTTAATTGTCTTCTATTTTGCTTATCCACTTTTCAACATATTCTGAATATTCCAAAATTTCTCACGTATGCATGTATGAATTGAAAGTATAACAAGTAAAAACAAGAAAAGTAATTCAAATGGTTGTCATAGAAAACCAGTGCTGTGAACGGGTGCTGAATCAACGATCAGAGATGGAGTTAGGATGAACTTAAGTATTTGTGGAAGTGGAAATTTGAAGCTATTCTTGAACTAGCTCAGAATGAGTGGAGGGGTAAAAGGGTAAATTAGCGACGTGGGTGAGTGGTAGGAGAAAGTGTTTGGAAGAAAAGATGGAAACAAATTTTAAAGGCTCTTAAAAACTTGCTTTTGACACTAGGGTGATTTATTTTTTATTATATATTCTTGAGATGAGGACTACTAGGTGAAAATGGTATTTGAAGTAGGACAATGAGGAAATTCATGCGTGAGTAAGGCAAAACACAATTTTGTTTTATCTTGTTTATGCTCAGATTATAATACTTGCTGTAAGAAAATAAATGTGACATGCATTTTCTATGTTCTTTTTGTCAAGGGCACTAATTAGCTTTTTACTTATACATTGCTCTAATTCTATAAAACCGATGGAACTTAAGAGTTAATACTAAATAAAAAAATGCCTTTTCTGATTGATTTTTAATTTTCTCATATTTTAATACATGCACTTTTACTTCTTATATCTCTTTCTTTCTTGTTCTCACATAATATAGACTTATTTAGCACAGGTACGCAATATGGAATTTCACCAATGCCAATGTCAGAAGAAGGACATTAATTAAAATGCTCATTTATCCAAGATCATAATTTCTTGGATTGAAATTCATTAAATTAATCAATCCATTAGCATATTTAGGTTTGATTTTTATATTTCACATTTCACAACAGATCAAATCTCACTCTAGAAGTTTTCTACTGCTAAAATTATATTTATGGTATATATATATATATATATATATATATATATATATATATATATACACACACACACAAACGTTATCTACTGCTGTGAGATATATAAAATGACAATTCATAAGCTCTGTAGACATTAATGCACACTCTAATATGACATATATATATATTAGCATGTACATTTATTGTGAGGGCTAATTTTTCCTGGTATCCCTTGATAAATTTAAATTTACTTAGGTTTCTTCTCAACGTTTGAGTTGGTGTCATCTCCTTCATTATTTCTCTATCTTCTCTTTTCTTCTGCTTTATTGCTTTCTAATTCACATGTTCTTTTATTGATGCCTAATCTAGATAGTTAGAGAGGCTAGCTACTGGGAATTTCCTTGGAAGCACAGGATATGCTACAACACTACAACAATGCTTAGTGGCCTATACAGTGCAAGAAACTCAAGGGTTATCATTAATATGAGCACCAGCAAATATCCATGCTCATCATAAACAAAGACATAATAATTCTTACTTCAAATGCTACCTCCACTATTTTGACATTTATAATTATTGTAGTGTCCATCATTCTTTAGCAGCATGGAAAAGTCATCCTAAATGTCTCAGGCAATATAAGAAAGTTGACATTTTATTAATTTGATGCTTTAAAGACTGTCAGTTTAATTCTATTTATGATCATCAAAAAAAAAACCCAAAAATGATTAAGATGATTACTCTGTGTAAATTTAGTCAATAATTTTCTGAGGCCACTGGTTCAGTGTCATCTAAAAATGGTGCTCCTGTCATGGCTTTGTCATAGTTATTGTAGATTTATGTAAAAATTTTCATCTTGGGAAATAAATTTTTGTTCTTATAAGAACCTTAAAGTGGTTGAATTAATACAATTTTAATTTGTGTTAATGATCAGAAACATTTTTACATAAAAACATTTCAACTGATAAAATTGATATAACATTTTTTCCTTGAAGTTAGAATTCATTGAAAGAGCATATGATGCCATTTATTTTTCAAGGGCCCTCCAAAATTATCAATTGATATGAACATGACTTAAATATTGAATATATTTCTGATGACATGCATATACAGATATTAATAGGCAAATGGTAGATTTCCTTTTGGCATATTAAACTAGAGAGAAGAGATTAATGTTAAATAAAAACAGAATGCTAAATGTTTCAAGAAAAATAGTCATTGATATTCATGCTAGAGTTCCAACCTCAAAATTCACCACATGTCTTTTTTCACTACAGATGAAATTCTTTAGATACTCCTAAAATATTCTCAACATACCAGTCACTGTTCATCATAGATGAGATCAGGACAGACTTTTTACCATCATTTCCAAAGGTTTTCAACACCAGGACATTGCTATCAGCACTTATGTCTTGTTCTAAATAACTTAGAAGAAGAAGCTTCAGGCAAAATTGTGATTTTGGAGAAATAGTCTTCCAAACTTCTCTATTGCAATCTCTTTACTTCTGTGTGACAGAGCTGCCCCTATGAAATGCACCCCCACGGTCTCCTTATGTCAACTCCTGACCAATGAATCCACTCAGTTCAATCCTTTGTTAGGACTCGCGTACACTGGGTCTTATACACACCAGTCCTTGCACGTCACCAACCAAATTACCCTCTCCTAAATCCTACTCAACTGATTTATATTATATATGACTTTAATTGTTGAATTAGTTTTTCCTGAGAGAGAAATTGCTACTAGCTCTTCTCACAACATACCTGCATATTATTTGGGATTTTTAAGGCTTGGGAGAATATTCTAGTTTGTCAGAGGAGATATTTTGTGGAGAGGTGAAAGATTTTTTGAAATCTGTGTCAGTTTGCTTCCTTCAGGAAGCAGATGTCAAGGAGTCAGAAGTAGTAGAGGTTTATTGGGGAGAATCCCTGTGAAAAGTTGAGGAGAGAGTGAGCAAGACTAGTCAAGAGCCTTAAGACATTGATGCAGGTCTGAGACTTGGGAAAGGAGAAGGTGAAGAAGGAGGATTGAGTAGAAAGAGCCTGAGACTGGGATGCAGTTCTAAGAATGTCTTGGGCAGCCCAATGGGGAGATTCAGCATAAAGATTGGGCATAAATGGCCAGGACCCAGCCATTCCACTGTGCTCAGTCATTGGCTAGAAGTTTCCAAGGAAGATGCTCTTGGCCTGAACACTGTGACAGATCCCCAAGACACTGAGACTGGAGAATGTCAGCTAGATGTACTCTGGGTAGCAGATTCTCACTTGGAAGGGGATCTGATAGAAGTAGCTGCTGCAAATTCCTCATCTTCATACTCATCTAAGGCTGCTGTGCTCTGTCCAAGCATTTCCTTCTGTACAAATCACTTTATTCTGAACGTATACATGTTTGTTCATGATTTCATTTCTGTATTTTTGCCTATGTTTTGACGAAAGTATTAAATGACTTTTATCCATTTCCTTGTTCCCTCCTTCCCTTAGCTTTTAATTTTATTCAGTTCTGTAACTTATTTACTTCTCTACTTTTTCTCATTAATTACTTTATGTATTTAGGCAGTTTATTACACACATATAAGTTAAGTTACTTATTTGAACAGGTAATATATGAACTTTGTAGAAAAATCAAAGTGCACCTCCACTTTTATCTGTAGTCTATGGCCCAATTTCTTAAGGGTTCCTTCATTGATTATTCCCACAAATCTACAAGCTTCCAGTACAAGCTGTGATTTCCATGTTATACTACAAAGTATGACTGTAATACCTAGAGGGCTTCATATTTGTTGAAGCCCAACTAAAATGAGAATCCTTTCTACATAGTTTTGTGTATCTTAGTTCTGAGAGTTCTCCGTGAGAAAAATCTATTCATGAAGAATAAACATAACAAAATATAGTACAGATGGTAGTGGTTGGCACGTGTACCTGATAAAAATGCTTTTATATTCCTGTGATTGAACTGCTTGATTTGCAGGGCCTGTGTCTAGTATATTTCCTATCTTCCTGATGGTGATATTTGATTAATGTCATATGCACATGTATGACATAATATAAGCCCATCTATAACTTTAAACATTCTAGAAAACGAGGATGTAAATTTAGGGTCTTTAAATGTTATGACAATTTAGGCAAACAGAAGAAAGAGAAATCTCTGCTAAATGATGTCTATCCTTTTGCAGACTTAGGTCTTCAAAATAACTCTGAACCAAGAAAGAGTGCAAGTTATTTCTGCTTAGTGTTCAGCAGAGATCAATATGGCCAAGAGGAGCAGAGTCTGCAATGTGATACTGGGTGCAATGTGATTGGCCAACCTACCACACAGAAGGGGCTCTGATTGACTGGGGGCTAATGCCTCCACCCCCTTACATTCCTTCCTGTTTAACCTGCCTGTAATATGACAAGCTTTCCATGACAGCTGAGAAAAAATGCATACAGGTACAAAACAAGAATGAAAGCAAGGAGAATAAATAGGGTGGCAGACAATCAGATAGGATTTAAAAAGAGAATGGCAAAATGGAGAGCAGACCGAACATATTGTGAAACAGAGCCATGAATGACTGACACAAGATCAGTTCTGGCCTCTGAGAGGTAAAGAATGACCTTCACATCGATACTCTATTGTCGAATATCTTGGGGAAGTAACTTTTCTTTGCTGTGCTTTATACTGAGTATGGTTATCTTTTTAACTCTACATGATAATACCTGTAAGATGCTTGGAACAGTACATGGTATATGACAAGCATTCTATAAATGCAATCTACTAGTCAGCACACAAATACTAAAGCCTGGTAGGTAACAGGTTTCCACAACTCTGGGGAAGGGAGATTCACTCTACACAACAGTGCAGTGCTTCTCCTCCCCATTTTTCACATCAGAGTGTGTGCACACATCCACACACACAAATGATACTACTTGTACAGCTCCCTATAGTAAACTGGAGGAGACTCGGAGCCCCAGACAAGGTTGCTGGCAGATGTAGACAACTGACCCAGCGGTTCCAGTCACCCCAAGCCTTGTCTGGATGCTCTGAGGCTGAAGGGGTCAGTATATCATGAAACAGTGGTGTGCTGTTGAGTATCAGCTGGAAGCTCTGCAGCAGTGGCACATTGACAAGCTGTCTCCCTCAGCTCTTTGCCTTTTGGGAAGGCATTCAACTAGAAGTTATAAAACCCCCCAGGTGATAAGAATTGCAGGGTGGGCAGTACAGGTCTTGTCAGGCACCTCAACAATGTCCTCAGACACCATCTTTCTCATGTCTCCCATCTCTTCTCACCACTCTCAGACCTACCACCCTGTGTCAAGTTGCCATAGACTCCAGCCTGGATTATTTCTATATCTTCAAGGTTGCTCCCTGTACCTACCCTTGTTTCCCTACAGTCTGTAATTACCACAGAGGCCAGGGGGATCATTTTAAAACTAAGCCAGATCATGTGCCCAAGTCTTCCCATCTTTCTAAGAGAAAAGCCAAAAGTGTACACTGTTGCAAAGGCATGCAGGATCAGCATCTCTCTGCATTTCCCTCCACTACTCTGTTCACACCACAGGACATGCACTCTTTCTTCCTTTGGCTTGATTGCTTTTGAAGAAAACCACATCTTGACGCAGATGTCCCTGTCTCATCAGGGCTTTTGCTCATTTTCTTATTTACAATTTGTGATGGTTAATTTTATGTGTCAACCTGGCTGGGCTATGGTGCCAAGTTGTTTGATCAAATATCAATGAAAATGTTTCTGTGAAGGTATTTTTTTTAGATGTGATGAACATTTAAATCAGTAGACTTTGAGGAAAGCAGTTTACTCTCCATAATGTGGCTGGGTCTCATCTAATCAGTTGATGGCCATAAGAGAAAAGACTGGAGGAAGGAATTCTGAGATTCAAGAGTGCAACATCAACTCTTGTTGGAATTTTCAGTCTGCCAGCCTGCTCTGTAGATTTCTGACCTGCCAGCCACTAAAATCATGCCAGCCATTCCCTAAAACAAATCTCTCTCTGTCCTTATGTATATACAGCCTATTGGTTCTGTTTCTCTGGAGAACTTTAATATGTGTTTATTCTACACATCACTGACACACTCTATCCCCTTCTCTGCTTTATTGCCATCTGTATTTATTGTTTGTCTTCTCCCACTAGAGTACAAGCTACATTGGGCAAGATTTTTTTCCCACAGCTTTAGAATAGTCCTGGCACATGGTAGGTCTCAAAAAATGTATTGAATAAAAATAAATCATGATGTTCTCTTGCTCCAAACCCTTCAATACCTCCCCCATGTAAGGTAATTGAGATGAATGATATTGACAATGAGAAACTAAAAAGGAAGAACAAGACAAGTCCAAGGAATGTGCAGATATGGACACCAACCTTTAGGGGTAGGCAGTGGGTGAAAAGCCAGTAAATTCAAAGAAAAAAGAGAGTTTTCATATGTGATCCAGAGAGGACATGTTTCAGAGACAAAGGGAAATGGGAATGTAAGTATGAGAATATTCAGCTGTACTAACTTTTCAGTAAACGGAGCAAGAAAATGACTAACAATTGAGAATTACTTTGAAATTCGAAGAAGACATTTTTTGAGAGAAGTTTCATTAAAAATGAAAAAGAATGCCTCTAGAAATAGGATTAGAAAGCAGAGTTTTGGAAACACATAAGTTGATGTGGTAAAAAGTTTTGTAAGTATGGAATTAGGAGACCTGACCTCTATTAATTAGTTATGTGAACATAACGCAAGGCATTTAGTATTTCAATACTTCCCTCAACTCTAACAGAAGGATTATGATGGATACTTCACTTCCCTACCACTTTTTTTCCGTGACTGAATCAGATGACAGATATGTAAATATCGTGAACAAGTAAATAAATAAAACTACAAGTTATTACAAAAATGTTTATAGAAATGATAATGGTAAGGTAATGATTTTGACAAAGTATGCTTTATAAAAATTCTAAACATAAAGTCATTAAAAAATCAAAATAAAAAAATAAATTGTCAAAATAAAAAGGCAAAATAGTGACAAATGGCAGAGCATGGATTGCAGGACTTTGGTGCAGCTTTTAATTTTTACAGAGAGACAGACAGACAGAGAATTTCCTATATTTGTGCCAAGCACCCGGAGAAACTGATATCCTCGAACACTTTGGAGAAAATTGGAAAGAAAACTACAAGTTTAGTCACTCACTCATTCTGACTCTTATAAAAATACATTATTTAAGGTTACTGCAACTTTTTTTCCCTTAGAGATGTGTTTAAAGGAAACTATTTTCTTAGATGGTTTATTCTGTTTCCACAATTCTTGAGGTAAACTTGCCTGGAATCAGACTGTTCAGCATGGCATTATTATTCTCCTAAAACAGTCAAATTACTCTTTATATTTTATGACAAACCCACAGCTAATATCATCCTCAATGGTGAAAAACTGAAAGCTGTCCCTCTAAGAACAGGAACCAGATAAGGAGGCCCACTTTCACCATTCCTATTTAACATAGTATTGGAAGTCCTGGCTAGAGCAATCAGGGAAGAAAAAGAAATAAAGGGGATCCAAATTGGAAAGGAAGAAGTGAAACTGTCACTACTTGCAGATGACATGATTTTATATATAGAAAACCCTAAAGAATCCACTAAAAAACTCCTAGAAATAATAAATGAATAAGGTAAAGTTGTAGGATACAAAATCAACATACAAAAATCAGCTGCATTTCTATACACTAACAGTGAAGTAGCAGAAAGAGAAATTAAGAATACAATCCCATTTACAATTGCAACAAAAAGAATAAAATAGCTAGGAATAAATGTAACCAAAGAGGTGAAAGATCTGTACACTGAAAACTATCAAACATTGCTGAAAGAAATGGAAAGATATTCCATGTTCTCGGATTCAAAGAATTAACATAGTTAAAATGTCCATACTTCCTAAAGCAATCTATAGATTCAATGCAATGCCTATCAAAGTCCCAGCAACGTTTTTCACTGAAATAGAACAAAGAATCCTAAAATTTATATGGAACAACAAAAGACTCCAAATAGCTAAAGGAATCCTGAGAAAAAAGAACAAATCTGGAGGTATCACACTCCCTGATTTCAAAATATACTACAAAGCTATAGTGACCAAAACAGCATGGTACTGGAACAAAAACAGACACACAGATCAATGGAACAGAATTGAGAGCCCAGAAATAAACCTACACATCTATGGACAGCTAATTTTTGATAAGGGAGCCAAGAACATACAATGGAGAAAGGAAAGTCTCTTCAACAAACGGTGTTGGGAAAACCGGACAGCCACATGCAAAAAAATGAAAGTAGACCATTATCTTACACCATACACAAAAATTAACTCAAAATAGATTAAAGACTTGGATGTAACACCTGAAACCATGAAACTTCTAGAAGAAAACATAGGCAGTATGCTCTTCGACATCAGTCTCAGCAACATATTTTCAAGTACTGTGTCTGACCAGGCAAGGCAAACTGTAGAAAAAATAAACAAATGGGACTACATCAAACTAAAAAGCTTCTGCATAGCAAAGAAACTATCAACAAAATGAAAAGACAACCTAAAAATTAGGTGAAGTTATTTGCAAACCATATATCTGATAAGGGGTTAATCTCCAAAATATATAAGGAACTAATATATCTCAACAACAAAAAACTAACAACCCAATTAAAAAATGGACAAAAGACCTGAACAGACATTTCTCCAAAGAAGATATACAGATGGCCACCAGGCACATGGAAAGATGTTTAAAATCATTAACTATCAGGGAAATGCAAATCAAAACTGCAATGAGATGTCACCTCACGCCCCTCAGAATGGCTATAATTAACAATATATAATTGTTAATATATAATTAACAGCAAGTGTTGGAGAGGATGTGGAGAGAAGGGAACTCTCATACACTGCTGGTGGGAGTGCAAACTGGTGCAGCCACTATGGAAAACAGTATGAGGATTCCTCAAAATTTAAGAATAGAACTACCATATGATCCAGCTATTCCACTCTGGGTATTTATCCAAAGAACACAAAAACACCAATATGTAAAGATACATGCACCTGTATTCATTGCAGCATTGTTCACAATAGCCAAGACTTGGAAGCAACCTAAGTGCCCATCAAGGGACGAATGGATAAAGAAGATATGGTATATATATACAGTGGAATACTACTCAACCATGAGAAACATGAAATCCCACCATTTGTGACATGAATGGACATTGAGGGTATTATGCTAAGCAAAATAAGTCAGAGGGCGAAGGTCAAAAACCCATGATCTCACTCATACGTAGAAGATAAAAACAACAGCAAGCAAACACAGGGAGACAGAGATTGGATTGGTGGTTACCACAGAGGAAGGGTGGGGGAGGAGGTCTAAAGGGATGAGTGGGCACATGTGTGTGGTGATGGATTGTAATAAGTGTTTGGGTGGTGAATGTGATGCAATCTATGCAGAAATAGAAGTATAATGATGTACACCAGAAATTTACACAATGTTATAAACCAGTGTTACCACAATAAAAAAATAAATTAAATAAAAAAGAAAGATTAGACAGAAAAAATATTCAAGTTCAAAAAAGTAAAATAAAATGAAGTAATATCATGATTTTTGACAAATTGCATATAATTTATACCTTGATGCTGAGTATAAACTCTATAATTATTTTCCCCCCTAGACTTTTATATAAGGAATTCAAAAGCATTGATAAATATTAAAAATCATGGTAAGTGTGTGAAAGAAGAACATTGAACACTGAAATATTAGTGAGACAGAGTCAGGGAGAGTAAACACCTTGTTCATGGCTGTGGAGAAAAAGAATGGTTAGTTTCATGGTAACATAAAATTCAGTCTCTATTCCAGTTTGATGTTTTATAAACACAAGTGACCATTAGCCAACCTGTTATTAAAGATTTTGTGAGTCAAATCTTCTCTTTTCTATTTAATATCAGCAAGCTACATTTTCACTATAGTTCATAAATCTATCAAACCTTAATTACAGTTCTTAAGTCTATCAAATACATCAATAAATATTTATGGTAATTTTTCTTGTGTATTTAGAACTCTTAAGGACATTTTGTGTGATAAATATTACTATTTGCCTGGAGAAGCAAGCATTATACACAAATAAGCTTGGTCCTTCATTACCAGGTTTGTGTCCCAAATAGGCATACAATACACTAAAATGTTTGCAGCTGATACTAAGTGTAACAGAATATTAACTTAGGAATGAGTTATATTTTACCCTACCTCCATTGGGACTAAGATGGAATTAGACTGTTCACACAGATTTGTGCCTTTGTGAGTTAAGATCACTACAATGACTGCAAATTTGGTTCAGAGTAGAACATTGCAATCATAGAATATGGTGTTTGGGAAGAAAACTCGCAATCAAGGAAGAATAGGACTGGGATTTAGGAAAACACTTACTACATCAATGACTAGACATTGACATATGTACTGAAGGGGACACAACAACCAATAAGTTGGGCCTTTACATTCACTATAGAAGAAGAGACAAGTACAGAATTGAGAGCTGCAGTTGGCTGAGCATTATATGTTAATAACATCTGTGAGAGGATGAGTTGGAATGAAAATTATATACCTACATCTTCCATTCTTCGTGAGAACAGAATATTTAGATGCTGCTTTGAAAGTTCTTCCTGTAATACCACATACCAAATGTTTGATAAGATACTAACATCCAACAATTGCATGATAAAAAGGAAAGTTGTCCAAAGGTTATGTTCATGGGACCAAGTATTGTGCATGATTAAAATTGGATACTGAAAGAAGGAAGGCCACTGGGGAAATGAGTATGTGAGAAACACTGGATTTGGGGGAATGTAACATATTTGGACGCAGAACAGTGACTATCTATGATGTCAGTATATGTATAAAAGGAGATGTCCAGCTCTCAGAAATAACTTTGTGGCTAAATTTTTGGTGAAAAGACATACTGGCAATAAAATTTCATGAAAGTCTCATAGAGTATAGGAATTCACCAAGGGAGTAAGTATGGCAGATGAAGAATGGAGGACAGAACTTGCCTTAGTTGGGTATTGAAATATTTTCCCACTTAAAGGCTCAAAGGGGAGACTAAAGTTTTGTGTTTTTTTAAAATGAAAACTCACAGTATATACAAATAGTTTTACTTAGAGAAAAAATAAATTTTAGAACAAGAGTCCTCTTACTTCATTTGAAAGAATGTTCACAGAGAGCACTGACAGGTTTTCTAGCATTTTAGAAGTCTCTCATGTCAACTGTATTGTGGCTTCGTGTATTCAGAAGGGAGTTACAACTGAATTGTAATTTCAGATCCAATATCAAGCTTAATTTCTGCACTAATGTCACAGTTCTCAAATATTTGTCTCATCAGGACACTTAAGGCTGCACTGGCACACTTAAAAGGATGCTGAATTGCTTCCTTTCTGTCAAGTTTCTGTGGAAAACATCTTTCACATTTGTTGGGTCAAATGAGATGAGAATGGCTGACACCTGAGAACCAAACCAACACTATTGTCAGCTTTCAGCCAAAAAGGGACAGAAGATGTTTTTTAAAATTCCTTAAGATGGCCTTAAAGTGTGATAGTTGGAGCAAATATAGAATAAGAGCTAGAGCCATTCCACAGAATAGATAAACTACTTTTGGAAAAATAGGACAATTTCTATTTATGTATTTTCAAGGGCAAAGGAAAGAAGGAATAGCAGGAAAGCATGATGAGTCATACTCAAAAATATAGTATCTGGGCTAAATTCATTATAGGAGATTTTTACCAAAGATGTTTTATAGAACCTTGGTGAGCCCATAGACTAAGCTGAGTTTTAAAATAAGAGTAAGTCTTACTACAGGAAAATTTAAGATATCTGGTTTCTTCAGAGAATAAGAAATTTGGGTGCATGCACATCTCAGGCATTGAAGCTTTAAAATGAGGACAATATAATTGTGGCATAAGCTGCTGTTGCCCAAAATGTGGCTACCCCTTCCTTCAGGTAGTGTTGTTGCTGAGCAATGACTTCTTGGCCAATGAGTACACATTCAGATTTCCTTTGAGAAAAAGTGTGGCCAAGTGATATAATTCTAGCCTCAGAATATTCACAGAAATTTATACCTGCCTTTTTCCTTCTATTTCATGCCTGGCGTGTGAATATGTGGCTTGAAGATTCAACAACCATCTTAGTGTTTATCAGAAAACTATTGGGGAAGAAAGTTGGGTTTCATTGGCCTAGAGGAAGTAATTTAAATTATGAGAGTAGAAGAGACCACCCAGGAAAAGTACATAGAATGAAGATAGTGGATTAAAGACAGAAGCTTAAGACACACCAATGTATGAGGAATAAAAGGAGGGTGTGAGAAGAGTACTCAAATAATTTACAAATGAATGCTGAAAGCCCTTAAGGAGAGAAAAACTGGCCAAAGAACTGGAAGAGAATGTGGTAGTGACAAGGGAATAGAGGACAGTGACTGTTTTACTGTTGTCATGTAACAATGGTATCGGGGCAAAAAAGTATCCATTAATTTTAAAACTTTGCAATTTTTGAATGACTTGGGAAGAACTCCTTCAAGGGGTGGTGAGGGTAAAATCCTGACTGTATTTTTTTGAATAAGGAAAGAGAAGTGAGGATGTGAACACCACAAAGTAGACAACTCTGCAGAAGATTGAATGGAAAGGGAGAAATGGGGGCTTCTATAGAAGGAAATACTGAGCCAAAGTGGGGGCATATTTATAGGTTAAGGGAATGAACTCAAAAGAAGGAGCAAAACAATAGGAATGAGAGGTGGGGATGGGATAGTTCAGTCTAGTCCTGGAGACAGTAGGAGATGGGATTAAGAATGCTGGTGAAAGAACTGGATTTAAATGGGAAAACACATCTGTGAACACTTCTGTATCCTTGTATGAAAGGAATTAAGGACAATTGCAGATGCTGAGAAATTTTCAGTTAGAAAGAGACAGAAACTGAAGCATGTCCACACACGGTCCTCCTCCAGCCCCCACAGAGTAAAACATCTGAAAGACTGGAGGTTTTGTGCTTGCGTCAACTGAATAATCAATCAACAAACATTAATCTAGCATTTACTATATTCTAGGAACTTCAAGAAATAGAGTACCAAACAAAGCATATCCATCATTCTTCTCTTCCTTTACAGAGATTGTGATGTAGTAGGAAATTTTACTAAATTTCACTTGATTAAAATGTATCTCTTTGGAAAATAAGATAGTAGGAGTTAACGGTGTTTGTCAGATTGTTTCTCACTAAACTGTTAAGCAAATATGAAGGATCTAATAGCAATGAGTGGACTGATTAATAGTTTATGATTTATATTTATCATCATTTACTATCAAATTAATAGTAAACTTGAAATGAATGACAGAGGTTGCAATACCAGGACTTTCTTTACAATCATTGAAGTACACTTTGTCAGGAATAAAAATAATTGAAATATTTGTGTTTGGATGCTTAGTGGAAGAATTATGATTGATACCAAAGGTTTTTTTGGAAATTTCAAAGTGTTATGATAAAAATAGAGTTCTTTTATTGTTACAATAAAGTCAAACCTTCATTATTTGCGTTCTTTCTCTCTCTCTCTCTCCCTCTCTCAATAGTCCACAGATCTATGTACATACTCTTTAGCTGTGTCAGAGAGGGTAAATTTGTTGGCTTAAATCTCCATTATTGACTCAATTGTCCCAACTTCAGAAATAAATTATCCAAGGATAAAAGTTTCTTCATGAATTTCCCAGCTAATTTCTAGAAATTCTTAATTCTTTCTTTATATTCAAATTAAAATACTAAATAACTTAGAATTTGTTGAAGAACACATAGTATAAAGCTAGAATACCTTCTGACCATAATTTCCCTTTTCTATCACAGACATTCAATTACTAGAAACACAGGAAAGTGTTAATTAACCATTTTCACAATGACTACACTAAATTAGTTTTACAGGGCAAAATCTCATAAGATCATTAATGAAGATAATCATTCAATGAGAATCTCCCCTTCAGTAAAGGATCTCTTTGGCTTAGTTTCTGCTGTTGGTGCAAGAAATGTTTTTTCTAAAATGAGTATCATCCCAGGCAGTAGTCTTCATGGCAGGAAAGACAAAGCTCTTGATGTGTCTTTCTTCCCTGATCAAAATACCCTTCATCTGGAAATATTCATTTCTCTTGCAAATAACACAACTGTCTGCTAAGTCCTTTATGACACAGCCTCAACCAATTTGAAGATAAGTAATACAATCTGGTATATATTACCATGTGTCATTTGTAAGCTATTTTATGGTTGTTCTGTCTTCCTAAGAAGAATGTTCTCTCTCTCAAGGCAGACAGTATGTCATCTAGTCTGTTTCCCTCTTCCACAATGCCTGGCAGAATATTGGGTATTTAGATAACTAAATATTTGTTTTTTGAGTACTTCAAAATCATAATCTGTGAGATTCATTCTAGAAATGCTATTTCAATGATGATTTCAATTATATTTTAAATCATTTCTAAAATGGGCTAATTATGGAATAATTATAATATTCTATATTTGGAATAATTATAATATAATAGAATAATTATAATCTTTTAGGTGTTTTCCTAAATTATTTTCTTGTTTCCCATCTTTATATGATGTAGTTAGACAAACTAAATATTCAATATCTCATTTTGAACAAGAAAAATGAAATACACCTTGGTATTCAGTTAAATTATAGATGACATCTAGATATCAATGTTTTCCAGCTCCAGAAGAGACTTAAGAATTATAATAATTAATAATATTTCTAAATGTCTTACAGTTTATAAAATACATTCATATACCTAAATCATTCAAAATCTGTTTTGTTTGTAGACGAGAGTTGCTAACAAGCTAAGGATGTTTTTAAATCATTGAAAGAGATATTTTGAAACAAAACTTAGCTGCCCCAAATTTGCAATAAGCAAAACCAAAAAGCAAACCAAGCTTTTCAGAAAATAACCAGTGGTCTGATGCTTCCGAAAAACATCTTCCATAGTAAAGGTCTAGAGGGAGGTCCAGGGGCACTAAAGAAGGGTCCTCACTGATTTCAGGAAAATTAGAATCTAGCTACTACTACTACTAGCTACTACTGTCCTAAAACAGAAACTAAGTATTGGGGAAAGACTTTTTCAAGTCAATAACTTCCTGTTAGCAAATATTTTAATTACATTGTAATCATTTCAAAGGAAGAAGGAGTGGGTGACATCATCCAAAATCTCCTTAAAAAAATTGTTGATTTTTTTTCCTTAAGTCTACCTCAAAAACAGCCAACTGAAAATTTTAAAATCACAGGGGAAGTTGAAGTTTTTATTATAGTGTTCAGAGCTTGAGGAACCATAGTTAATCTTAAATGATGTAATTATAGTAATTAAGTGTGGAACAGGTAGGACATGTCCAGCATATTACATGTCATATAGACAAATTAATAATCACCCAAGAACTTGAAATGTTACATGTGTTGAATTTTAACGTATTGGAAATTGATGTCTACCTTTGTATTAGCAGAGCTTATGATAATCAAAGAAAACCACTCAAATATTTCAAATGATTATATAGACAAACAGTATTATTTTTTACTGTTTGTATATGATATACCACTGATAAAGCACTGCCTTAGGGAAAGACAAGAAAACTTTCTAGTGCTGTTTTCCCAGAATGTTTGGAGTGTTGCTAGCGGTGTGAATGTTTATTGGGCAATCTGGGTACATATACGGCCAGTGCTGCTCTTTAATTCAGATCTAAGGCACTGGAAGAGAATGCATTGCCTTTGCTGGGTGATGATTCTATGGAGAATTTCTAGGTGTACGTACAGGAAGGGGGTCCTTAGCATCAAACCCTACCAGGTATTGCACAAATGGATAAAATTACCTTTCAAAATAGGTCCTCCAACCAGATCTTCCTAATGGGTAAAACAGTGGTAGAGGTATAAAAAAGTATTCAATTTGATATAAACACATATGGCAGTAATTGTTTCCCAAAGTCAGGAGAGGAAAAACTTCCTGCATTGTATTTCATAAAGGACATTGCCAAAAGATTTCTGTGTTCCCAAATACCCTGATCATTGGTTTAGAAATTCCTTTTATCCAAGATTAATTATGTTGGGCCAAGGCACTGTGTCTCCAGGAGTCTTGTTTTAAGATACAAATGATCTTTAGAAGAGAATATACAGTGTGTGGAGGGTCTGCAAGGAAAAGGTAACCAGTCTGCCGGGAAAAGGAAAGAAAACCTGGTTGAGGTGTGATGGTGGGGGTGGGGGTGGAAGGGCTGCTGAGCTTCTGGTTGGTAGCTTGGTGATTCTGGGACCTGAGGGGGGATCTGTACTAAAAGTTGGAAGGGAAATTAAAAATTCCCCAAATCAATCTCCTACTCTGCTATTTTGGCTAACCACAACCTGCAGACCAAATCCAGCCCACCACTTGTTTTTGTAATTAAAGTTCTATTGAAATATAGCCACACTAATTCATTTACACGTTGTCTATGGCTGCTTTTGTGCTACGGGTGGGAGAGGTGGGTAGTTGTGACAGAGACCTTACAAGGGCTGACAAGGACTAAACTATTTGGTGTTTTCCCCTTACAGAAAAAGTTTGCTGAACCTTAACAGTAGCATAAACTCATAGTCTCCTTATTCTACTTCAAAAACAATGGAGATCTAAGTAAATAAAAAGGAGACATGTGTCTGTTTTTATCCTTCACATTGAGCTGTCCGTTTATATTCTCACTGTAAGTGGCACCATTCCCCCGTCTCTATAGTTAATTTCTCAGCTTATTCCAGTGGACCCAGGGATCTGCTGAACACTTAAATGATTATCATTTGGAAATGTTATACTGCATTTACATGTTTCCTATTATTAACAATTGATTACATAATGAAAAATCTATAAACTGGGCTATTTCTATTTTAAATTTAATGAAAATCATAACTAAATTTTATTCTTGAAGTGAAAATTTTAAAATAAAATTTTATATTGATAACTGCTATTGCTAAATTAATCTTAGGATATTTTTAAATCTATATTACAAAATTAGTCATTGAAAGTAATATGTGTACATGAGTATAGGCCAGTAGAACATTTATTTATTTATTCTGTAAATCATTATTTCAGGTAGGTAAGTACTGGGCTAGAGACTGGGGATGGAGAGATGAAGACACCAACTTTCCCCAGCAAACAGTCCCAGTAGAGTATAGGGACAGACATTTAAGCATAACATGGGGTAAGCACCATAACAAAGTCTGTCTGTCTTACCCTGAGCATCCTGGACTTTTTGTGGGACAAGTGGCCCTTGTGGTGTCAATGGGGTGGGACCAAAACTCCTTGGCTCTTTAGTCAGAAAGTTGTGGGTTTGAATCTTGCCCCTGACACTTGCACATGTGTAACTCTGGGCAAGTTTCTTATTTTCTCTTTTCTCCTCGTGTGTGAAATGGCGCTAAGACACAATTGTGAAAATTCAGTGTGGTACTGAACTTAAGGAGTTTATGACATTCATGAATTAGATTAAAAACTCAAAACCAAGTTGGCTATTAATATAATTATTATTGCTAAGCTTTAGACTTCTCACATTTTTCTCTCTTATCTGGCATTTAATCAGTTAATATGTCATCGTATGCCTCTACTTAATTTTGGTGTTGTAAGAACCGGATATAATAATGAATACAAGAGCAACCTGAGTTTTTGTTTTGTTTTTAGAGATTCTTTTTCCTTAATATTGAGCAAATTGGAGAAGTACTGGTTCATAGTCCATACCTGGAAAAGACTACACTCAGCTGGAAGAACTCACTGCTAGTCAAAGCTACCCTATCTGGTTTGACTACAGTCTAATTACTAACAGAGAAAAGAAGAAACTGACAAAACCAGTGTCGTAATAAACCAATACATCACTGTCAAAGAGCATATGGAAAACCACATCAGGAAGGCCACTAGAATCAGAACAAATTGGAATCCATTAAAAAATGTGTTATCTAAAACTTGTCATCATTTATGATCTTTATGTGTAGAACAGACAGCATGGCGTATTAAAAAGAGCAAGTGTTTTATTGTCAGAAACTAGGTTTAAATCCCATGTACATAACTTACTAGTGTGATCCTAAAAAAGTGAATATTTCATACTTGCCCAGAATTGCCTCCTCCGTGGTCCTCATGTGTTAATCAATGATGGACCCCACCCTTCCACTACAGTGGTGATGAGGACAAAACCTCTGCCCCCCTGATTGGTTCAGGGAGGGGCATGTGACCAAAGTGGGACCAATTAGTCCTTCCTGGGATTGTTATGGAGCCTTTGAGGATAGAGAAATTGTCTTTCTTCTTTGTAAGCTAGGAGGATTCAATGTTGGTAGCAATTTTGTGTCTCTGAGGAATAAAGCCAGGCGACAAAAGAAGAGAAGAGTGCCAGAGATAAGAGATGGAGCCCTAACACATGCTATGAGCCCAGGCATACAACCATAGAAAAAATAAAGCCCCCAAAAAGCAGAATTGAGAGATAGAGAGAGCCACGATAAAACCATTCATGCAAGATTGACTCCAGAGACATAGGATTTTGATAACACTAATAGTTGGGCCACAGGGTGAGTCCAAGACAGCCCCAGATTTGGCCACTTGTCCCATATAATTATAATAGTGTCCCATTCTCTCACAAACATGACCTGGTTTGGAATAATTTCTCCCCACTCATAGCTCAATACCTGTATCTTACCACATTGAATGTATTATTAACATCTTTTTCTGTACCTGTTGGGGTTAGCCTTGAAGTATAGGACAGCCAGGAAAATTGTAAAGAAATTTATAGAAAGGGTTAAGTGGTGTGAAGTTTTGGATTCTCATTAGTGTTACTCCTTTCCAAGTGTAAAGTAGGAGCGACCCAGTATAAATTGAATAGACACATTCCTTTAGTTTTTACATTTATTGAAGCAGAATTAACAGGAGAGAGAGAATATACCTAACACTTCCCAGACAAGAAGAGAAATTGTCCACTTGATAGCCTTACATATCATCAAGTTTTATGAGATGTGAGAAGTGCCACAAGGAATTAGTTTTGATATTTCATATGCTAATATTTTCAAAGCACTTGCTTAAAAATAAATCACATACATTGTTATATTTAAAACAATACTATGTTTACTTACCTGTACCCTGGCATGCTTTCCAGAGCAGGAAGCACATGCCTACCTTACAAAGGCATTCCAGAAAGTACACTCTTGAATGCTGTAGCCTGTAGTGGTTGCCATGTGCTATGCGGGTTGTTAAGAAAAAAACCCTGTGAATAATTACCCTAAAAAGTCATCCTACTGATTGAAATTTACATTTGTTTTTCTCTATTAGTAGCTAAGGTCCATGTATTTATTTTGGACTTAGAGTATGGTAAACAGCATAAAATTTTATGCAAATGTTATGCTTATGCAGGTCTTGGATTATTTGAGGAGAGAAAACACATCATTTTAATCTAATTCTTCAAGAGATGTTGACCCAAAAAAGGAAGAAACCAATGTGTGTAAGAGCACCTACTGACTTCAAGGTCATTGCTGGCTGATAGCGAACAGCGCTGCCACAGTCTCTGCCTGAGTCAATTTTAAAGGTTATCTATTTCAAAACATGTTTGCTACTTAAAAATTCTGAATGTTCTCCATCTAATTATGAAACTAGATGACTGAAGGCCTCCCAGTATAATTAGCCAGTTTTCTTTCAATAGTCACGAACTCCGTGAATTCTCATTTCTTCTTTGGCTTTTCATTAAACTGTGCAAGCAAGCAGTGGTCTTGTTTTAAAGAAAATGTTGTATGGCAAATCTGTATTTAAAATAAAGCTTAAAAATTAAAACAAAATAAATGCAAAAGCCGTGTTTGGAGCCTTATTTGCCAAACCCTTTGATCTCTGATTTTCTAGTTCAAACAGATGGAGATAGTCCTGTCACACACTCCATTTTAGATTATTTCAGTGATGCTTACATCAGTGTGTGACAGAGAGAAGTGCAACTCACAGGGCAGTAAATATGAGTCATTATACCCACTCTGGTCATATAAAAGTTAATACCAGGCTGTGTCCAGAGGAATAAATCACATGCCCCTAATTTCCTGTAACTCATATCACCGTGTTCTTGCTGTTCTCCTTGCACAATTATTCAGCTATTTAGAGGGTTGGCGATGAGATAAGTTAGCTATGAACTGAACATATTTAATTACTTTTTTCTATCATTGGAAAAACTGATTTTCATCAAGGGAAATTAGACTTCCAAGAGCAATGTAGGAGGAATGAATGGAACGGCCTTTGTCAGAATTTTCCCAAATAAACATGAAAAATTGTCCCAGTTTATGTGAATGTTGAATACTAAATGAGTGGAGGAAAGATCATTACCTTTTAATGAAAGAAATTGGTGTAGTTGTGCGTGTTTGACAGATGGTATGTTGAATTGGCACCACCCAAGCAAAGCTATCTTAACCTGCAATAGAGGAATGAACAATACATCCTGGGTTTTGACAGGCTGGTTCCTATTCCTCATTTAATGTGGACCCCAAAGCACTCATTTCAGTACAAAGAACACTCTATCCTTGCTCTCTGGCAAAAAGTCACTGCAAATTCTATTTAATTTGCTCCTCATTTCCCATATCCAAATCAATTCTCAAATCAGTAATATGTGATGATGGACCTGGATGTCTTGTGCTACTATACTGGCTATCTCAGAAGGATTTGGCAGGCTAAGAAAACAATTAAATAGATAAATCTATCATTTTAATGAAAAAAATTATAAGCAAATGAGAGCCATATATATTCAAATCTACCTTTGCTTTGCTGTGTACTGAGATGTGGATGGCCAGAAATAGATTGACTGTCACACTCCATTCCTCACTGGAAGGCAAGACGTACTTCCAAGTCAATAGATAGTGATCCCATCACATTTTCCCCACGGTTAAATTATGCACAGTTCTGCAAAGAAATACAACCAAGAGATCTTTGAAGCTATTTAAAGATAAACTGAGGCATATTGAAAATGTTGAGTTCATTCAAGCAAAAATCAATTGGAATGGGCAGCACCAAACCAGAAGTGGTTAGAAGCTCTCCATTGACAGGCGCTCATGGAGGGACTTTTATAGAGAAAATGTGGAAAGAAAATATTGATTGGCTATAGTTTAAAGCTTATTTAAACTATAATTGGCTATTTGTGATTGGTTGTCTTTAGCGTTGTGGTTTTGTAACCTTGAAGCATTAACAGGCTTAGGTTTTGGTTTCATCACTTAGGCCGCAAGGCATTAGAGCCACCTCGGTCTAATGGCCTCCTTGCTTAATTAATTTAACACAACTAGCTCAATTTAGTCATGCCTGTCAAGGGCTTTTCTGGAAAATACTTTGAATCTTGTAAATAGGTTATTTCCTGGGCAAGAAATACGTCTTTTGGATTTTAGTCCACTGTCTTTCCAAGATCTGTGTCTCTAATAAGTAAGAATTGTCAAAGGGGCACATGGCGGAGGTGTGCCCTAATACTGTGGCAGATTTCTTTCCATTGTTTAACTCTGCTGGCCTCTTTTCATCTCTCATTCACTACTCTCTTAGAGAGGAAGATTTGCATATTCCAACTGGTGACTTTGAAAGGAAGACCCATTCACACATAGCCAGTACTTTCTTCTTCCCTTTCTGAGACTGAGCTGTCCATGGAGGGTATGTATTATGCTGAGGTCCTACAGGAGTAGAGTAGCCAAATTTGGCACATACGTAGTGCTGGCTGCCTGGGTCTGGGCATACGGTATTAGGAAGCTCAGCTCTCTGCAAATATAGGCTCTATTCTTTAATATCTGCTTTATCATAAAGTATTATTTTGGCTCCTATGTGTTTACATTTTTGTCTATTTCTAAATTGATTTAGAACTTGGATAGGAAATTAAGATATAATTTACTGGGTGTTCCTAAAATGATGAGTAAGGAGTATTGTGTATGTTCTGGATTCTTTCCTTTTTAAAAATAGTCAAATGATGTAGTTTCTCTTGCTAAAATAACAGACATAGACACCAAAGTTTTGTGTTGATTGGGGGCCAACTTGATTTATTACATTCTGGCTGAAGTCTATGAAAATCTAGAAACCAATGGACGCCTGCTTTTGCTGATTACCCTTGTGACTCAACACATCAGAGAGAAAGCAAACCAGTTGCAGTAGTCTCCAACCCTAGTTCTGGGTTGCCTTAAAGAGGACAGGTCAGTGGTGAGCAATGTGGGGACTAGAATTGGTCACCTCAAGACGTGTCTCTCTACCTTGATCATTTTCACTGAAGGAGGCTTTGACCTTCCCCACCCACCACTAACTGTCTGAAGGGATTTGGGATGGAACTCTGGGTATGGATAGACTGGGAGGGTCTTTGCTGGGCCCATTCTTATCAAAGTTCTGTTTCCCAGACATTTACATTTGTAAGGGAAATCTCCATTTGTAAAGATATTTCCCTCTCTGTACCAGGTAGAAGGGGGGATGACTTTTATCTCTAGAAACTTATCAGTGCTGAAGGCCAGGACTTAAATCTGCACAATCATGTTTACTGTGTTTTTCTTGTAATCCCCTATAGCTGACACCCCAACCCCCAATATCCTCATTTGTCTATTTAAGAGGAGAGCCTCCACCATTTTGTCAAGAGATACTCAGTTTCCCCGAGTCTCACCCATGTATACATGTTATAAAGCTTTGTTTGATTTTCTCCTGCTGTTCGGTCTCATGTCAATTTAATTTGTAGCCCAGCCAGAATGGATCCAGAGTGGGTAGAGAATTCTCTTTCTCCCCTTCAGCAACATATTTGTTCACACACACAAGGGCCTCATTGGACAGATTTCTCAAAGGAAAGAATACTTGCCTCACTTCCAATTGCCCAAGCCCACAATTTTCATAATGTATTTTCATAGTAGATAGCTATAACATCCATGAGGATTCTGTGAGGGTATCATCCTCAAGTTTACTAAAACTTTACTTTACTCCTCTCCTATACAAAACATATCCATCCTTCTCTTCTTTTCCAATCTTAACAGGTGACCCACTATGGTAGTTCTTTCAGAGTCAACATGTTTGTGAAACTGGCTGACATATGGTTATAAATTTGACATAAATATTCCAAACATCAGTCACTAAATTCTCTATGGGCTCTAGAACCAAAGATACTATTCCACAGAAATTAAATATTGGTGGCTTTCGTATCCTATAATGTCTATCATTTTTCAGGTTCTGAAGATCTCTATCCTTGAATCCTTCGAATCAGTACAGCAAAACCTTCTGTCCCTGTCACTGACATGGTGCTTTAATTTCTGTATAGGAGTACCTTCAGCCATTATTTAGAAAGACAATTTTAATTGTTTTAATTGAAATCCCACTGTAACAGCCCTATCCCTAGGAGATGTAGTCTCCAAAGCTATGGACTTAGAGCATAGAACTGATATTAACTTCTTCTTGCATATAGAAAGTGTACTAATTTTATAAGACACTGGATTTCCATGGATGGTAAAAGACAAATTGAATTTCAGCTTGTAACTTCAGGAAGAAATTTTGGTAAACTTTCATAAGGTTGAGGAAACCTCGTTCTCTACTTGACTCACGTGTATCTGCGGGATGTTTCTCTAACTTGGCTCTTGATTTCTGAGAATCATAATGGCTTTTACCTGCTCTGTCCTCTAACACGCAATTTTGGCTTCAGTATGGCTAGACAATTTTAGTGTGAACTGCAGCTGTATATCCAAGTGTAGGTCCCAAGTCCAACACAACATCTTTCAAAATATAATCTACACAAGAACTAGGGTTTTCCAGGTCCTGATACCTGCTCAAAGATGTATCCAAATAATCTTAGATCTGCAGTCAACAGTGATCTAAAAGAAATCTACACTTTATTTTAACATCTCAAAGGACATTGATGGGAAACCAAAATGTATGTTTGAGAAAAGAGTTTTTGAAAGCCCCTATCTAGACTCTCATCTCATATTCTCTGACATCTCGCATCTTTTCTAAACCTCTCATATTTTAGTCCCCCGAGTCATTTACAATGATTATAATGATGATGATGACAATGAAAATAATCAGCATGAGTATAATGAAGAAGCATTTATTAGGTGCTTATTCTGTACCGTATATTGTTCTAAGTGCTTTACATGTGTTAAATTATTTAATTCTCAACCCAAGAAAGTTCTGGTTCTGTCCCTCTTTCTCTCTCTTCCTTTCCTCTTGGTACTATTCTTTCCCAAGTCTCTCCAAATTATAAATTTTGTATAGCCTGAATTAGCCTCTCTGGCTATATATTTCATCATCTCTCATCCTTTCTCTTTTTAACTAATAGCCAGATTCTTTATCACAAAAGACCCAAACAGGGCTGTTAAGAACTGAATTCCCTAAAAGATGAAGCAACTAGAGGGAGATATCAGTATTTGTGCCTTATTAAGGAGCATGCAGACTTTAATAGCTCATGTCTCTAATGTATATAAGATTTACTTAATTTTAATTTACCTGGCTAATGTGCACAAAGTTTGGGAACACATTTTAAGTAAATATACTCATGTTCAATAGGTATATTCATACTCATAAGTGCACTGGAACAGGATATAAACATTATTTCTTAAACAAGTTTTTAAATATGTTGGGGTCATGGACCCTTATGAGAATCTGTTGGAGCTGTGAATTTTTACAGAAAATGACATATGATGGCATATGCACAACACTGTATTTATGCAATTTACTTGACTGAAGCAGAAATGTATGTCTTGTATATAAAATGTCTTGTGTATAAATGTGTTTATAAAATGTTTCTCTCATTCTTATTGTTTTTTATGTAAAATTTATTACTACCGAAAAAAAGAAATAGATTTAATTGGACAAATCAAACAGGAAAGTGCATTTTAATTCTAACCTGAAGTACATTTTAATGACAAGGTTACTGTTGTTTGGCATAAATACAATTTTGAAATTGTAGCAAGATCTCTGATGTGACAATGATTGAGTTGTTTTTGAATCCCAATCAATTTTGACTCTTTAATGGCACTATAGTGTGGAAATCCCTGACTCACAAAGGCATGTAAGAGAAAATGTAATCTGGGGTTCCATTGCTGACTCTCTGTATAGTGATAGGCTTGTGTCAAAGAAAACCAGGATTCTCAACACATCTTGAGTTGAATTAGTGTCCTAACATTTATTTGTCCTAAAGTGAGTGAGGTCTTGTTTGGCAAGATCTCTGCCATTGATAGCTTTATCAGTAAGAAAACAATTATGAATCCATGTTTCAATGTTAAGGTTGTCTAAGATAAAGCGATGTTAGAAAGCACGTTGCATTGTGTCCAAGTATTAGGAGATCTGTCTCTAGCCAAGTCAATAATGCTTTGTGCCTCTCAACCCTCTGAAGCTCTAGAAAGTTTTGCAAAGTTGTCTCCTCTTCCAAAATGACAGATTAATCAAAGAATGTCATGAGTTTTTTGAAGCATAATTGATACTGTTTATGTGGCTTTGAATCAAAAGATTTACTTCACTTATGAAGCCACACGTGCCCATCAAGTTTGACAAACCGTTAGCGAACCCATCCCTTGAAATTTTTTCTCAAAATCATATTTTTATGCAAAAAGTGTAAAGATCTGTTTTCAAATTAAGCAATAAATGGTTCAAAGACTTGTCTCCGAAAAGTAAGCATATTTTGTGCAATAGAGGAGAACACTGTATTCAGTACCTATTTCCTGAGAAAACTTCTCAAAATGATAGGAATTCAGAGGTCAATCAGATGAATTGACAACTTGCCTGCCAATAGGTAAAATATATTTTTGGATTTTTGAAGAGATTTTTTGTAGTGCCAGTGCATACAGATGTGTAAAGCCAATGACTACAATGAAAGATGTCTCTATTGCTGCATCTTTTTGTTCTGATTGAGTTGCTTAGTGATCATTTATTCCATGATCTGCCTCTTCATGTTGGAATAAATGTCTGAAGTCTGGAGAGCTGTTTCTTCAACGTTATTTCTTTGCTCCAAACTTAGATCAGCAACATATCCAGGGCTCACAGCTTCACCAAGTTCTCTTCATAAATGTGGAGCTTCTTTTATCTGCAAGCTAACCTTGTAGAATACTTCAAGTTGATATTGTGGTGAATTCAAAGAGTTGGGAAAATAACATCATTTTCAAGTCAAGCGTTTTACTTCAACATAAAGAAATTCACTACCAGGGATACTTTACAATGGACAGACCTTTTATTATTATTTTCTCATCAAGGCTTTTGACAAGACTGACGCATGAGAATTATTTCAGCATTTTTGCTAGATCATATTTGTTACTAAAATAAAGCTGAGTTACATAAGTGTTATTCAACTCTAGTAGGCAGAATAATGTCCATGTCTTAATCTCGAGAACCTTGAATATGTTACCTGACACACCATAAGGGACTTTGTGAGAGTGACCCAGTTAAGGATCTTGAGTGGAGAGATTATCCTGGACTGTCTAGGTGGGCCCACTGTAACAACAAATGTCCTCACAAGAGAAGGTGGACCACAGGACTCTCAGAGTCAGAGATTTGAAGAAGCTATGCTACTGGCTTTACAGATGGAGGAAGAGGCCACAAATCAAGGAATGGAGGCAGCCTCTAGAAGCAAGAAATGGCAAGGAAATGGATTCTCCCCTGGAGCCTCCAGCCCTGCTGACACTTGCTTTTAGCCCAGTTAAGATCCATTTGGAACTTCTGATCTCCTGACCTGGAAGATAACAAATCTGTATTGTTTAAAGCCAGCAACTTTGTGTTAATTTGTTATAGCAGCAATAGAAATCTAATATATCAACTTTTTTAAAAAAACTTTTCACACACAAGCTATGCCTTAGGTTAAGTAAAATAAAGGCGAAGTTCTATAATCACAATGCATTGGCTGTTTACTTCAAATCCTACCAACAGATAACTAGTCTACAATAAAACATAGTAACAATTTTGAAGAACTGCCAATGAAGATTAGCATTCCACGTAGTGCCACATACTTCTGGAGGAAAAAATGCCTCCATGACCTACAGTCATATATATATAATGGTTTTTTTTGGATTGGTCTGTTTTTGGTTTTTGTAGATAATTTTTAAAGCAATAAGGAGTAAATAGAATAAAAGTAATGTATAAACATGTAGGTGTTTGTACACCCACACATACACACACACACACACACACATCTGTAGTGGACCTATCCATGATCCACAATGTATGTACAGAGAAGGAATGTTAAACCCAGAGATGTCACATGACATTATAAAGTTCAGACCTGGGAACAAAATGTAGCTGTTACTACATTTCACTCTCAGCCTCTTGCTTACTGTAATTTCACACTGCCCAGCTACAGATATCCTAATTTTTCCTTTAGACTGAAAATACTACTAGAAGAAAATACCTTTTAGTGAATTATTTTGTTTTAATGACATCAAGAAGAATAAGAATGTCAAACTTTACTTTCTTTTTACAGAAAGCCCATGGGGAAGAGGAACTGAAGAGCAAACTTTTTGAAAAGTGTGAGAAGGCATAACAGTCCTTTATGGGCCAATAATTTTTGTGCATTTCATGCACAAAGGTTTTAATTCTTTAGTTCTTACTTTGGGAAAAAACCCATTTAACTCAAGGATAACTTTACCTCAAAAAAGTCTGCCATCACAGCAATAACTACTTCTCTTAATAGTTGAAACGTATGCTATAGTGTAGTTTTTACTGAACAATGTCAGCATATAAATCTGCCACCAACAACAGGAGATCCAAAATCATCTCTTTCAAGAAAGATGTTTTGTTATTAAATATAATTATAATTAAGTAACTAATCATTATTTTAATCAAATTAAATCAAAATCAGAGTTATGTAATTTGATAGATTTTTTTTTCCAATCATAGATATAGAGAAATGATTGTTTTGAGATATCCTTATGTGATACCTTGTACAAAGAGCTGCCTTTCTCGTTTGATAGTGACTTCTCTCAGTTTACTAATCATACTATCAACAACGTCCACTGTTTGTTGAACACCCACAAAATGCCAAGTGCTTTGCTTAATGCTTCAAGTTGCATTCCATCCCAAAACACCTGGTTTTCTTTGGCTCTGCCTCAACTATTTATTCAAATATTACCTTTTGCAACATTCTCTTTAATCCTCCTTCTATAACACCTGTTAGCTAGATTTTAAAACTCTGCCTCTATCTTCTAAATCTTTTATTGTTTCTTTCATACCTTTCATGACCTGTTGCTCTGAGTCCTGAGGAAGTTCCTTGACTTGTTTTCTAACTCACTAATTCACTTTTAACTGTGTCCATTTTGTTAATCACTCCATCTATTGTATTTTTTCCCCAATGGTGAAAATTTTTAATGTTCATTATCTCCAAATGATTTTGTTGTATGCACCCGAAATCCTGTCATATCTTTTGGAATATAAGGAATATTCATTAATACAAACTCCTATGTGTGACATTAACTCTGTTTCTACATGTATTTTCTGACTTCTTCTGTCCTCATCTTACACACTGGAAAGCAGACCTAGAAGTGAAACAAAGTTCAGTCTTTACAGAATCTACAGATAGAACAAGAGAGTTACATTGGGTAAATCACCATAAATTATAGATGTATAACTACAAATCATGGTAAGTTCTAGATGATGACACAGAGAGAGAGAGATTGAAAGGTTGAGGTATATCATATCTTTATCATCTATCTATATATTATCTATCATCTATCTATCTATCTATCTATCTATCTAAGAGAAATAATCTGGGTCATGAATGAACCCAATGATTTTTTTTTGGCCAATCAGCCAGCCTGAGACTACTTACTCTGAACTATTTCATAAGAGACAAATATAATCTACTGTTTTGGGGGCTCTCTTTGTTATAGCAGCTTAGTTTGGATCTTACCTAATTGTGTTAGAGAGACAGATCAATACTCCAGCTGGATGATGATGTCTGAGAAATATGAAGAATATCCTTGGTCCAAATCTACACTTACCTTCAGAAAATCTAATTCATAACTGAGCAGCCATGTGCCGAGGTAAAAACTTGGAACATTATCTTACTAAAGAAAAATGATGCGAGTGAAAAATAGAAGACAGTTATCTCTTCCACTCCAGTGATCCATGTTTCCACATTCACTGCTGCTACTTGTAGCTGCTGTTAGACCCAAGCTGAGAATTAAGTAAAGAGACCTAATGACCACTCTTCAGTATACCAATGGTTTAGCCTCAGGGTTGGCCCTGGGCACTCTCCTTTCCAACAGTGTTCCCCTCCCATTCAGTGTTGTGGACTATTATTTTCTACTTCAGTATAATCACATCTACTTACTGAATGTCAGGGATTTCTCATATAGTCTAGTCCTCCCCTACTTGAAATTCAATGCCTTTATGCTTTTAAAAAAATGTTTATATAATTTGTTATTTTTTGGAAATTTTGTTGGGTATCAAGTCTGCAACTTATTCTCACTCCACATTTTCGATAGTTTAATGAATGTACTCTCTGAAAATATATTTAAGATGTGTGAATCCTGAATCAATCACTCTACTCAGCTATGCATATATGCTTGTGGAAATATATATATATATATTATATATATCTTTTTCTCTATATCTATGTTTACATCTATACATAAATACATATATATATACATATCACACATATAAAAAATTTAATACTCACTGCAACTTTTTAAATTATTTTCATTCTCATTTGACAGATTTATTTATCCAAAAGACATTTATTAACCATCTAGTATGTTTCAGGCCCTCTGCAATGAATAGGAACTCCATACTAGTTGCCTTGATGAAGGTAATATGAAATTTGCAGAAGTAATTGAGGTCCAGAAGAATAAAAACATGACCGAGGTCACACAGTGAAAGAGTAATGAAATCCAGTCACCAAAGCCAAGAAATTTCCATTCCTGAAAGTAAAAGTTATATTGCTTTAATATTGTTTTCCTTTTGACCTTTCTCTACCTAATCTATTTTTGACTCAACAGCCAAAAAATATCTCAAGAGTTGGATTGTGGTGGCCTTACCTGAACAATTTTTTCTTTCATTTTCATTTTCAACAATTAGCTAAATTGCCACTGATGGCTTATCTTATCCCTAAATATAAACTTGAACAACCTTTTATTCTTTCACAGTATCCTGTTCTCTCATTCTTGAGTACTTACCATTATTTTTAATTACGCACCTAGTTTATGGTGATTTGCTTGATGTTTGATCTTCCACTAGAGTTTCATGAAGACTGGAAGAATTTCTGTTTGTTTCTTTATTCTTTCTAACTCAATGTATACCAAATGTCTAGTATAGTGTATGGCTTATGTCAGTTACTTGAGATATGTTTGTTGAATAAATGTGGCTGTGAACATTTAATCACTGGTGCAGGGCATGCACCTAACCAACAAAGTCGGCCACTGGAGCTCTCCTATCATGTCAGGCATTGACTCTTTGGCTGTTGAAATGTAGGAAGTTTGAGAAGTCTGAGAGATTGGCCAATGCAGCTGGGGTAAATTGGATACAGGAACTTGAGGGACTCAGATGGGGAGGCATTTAACAGTCAGTACAGAAGTGTCTCCATATTTTAACAACCAATAGAGCCACCAATAAACTAGTTGAATATCAGCAATGAAGAGATGGGTAAAATAGAGTGACATCTTCATTTCTTCTTTCATGGCTTATAATGTATAACACCATGTATGATACCAATGCTCTTTAAAATTTGAACAGATTCAATCATACAGTTTTATCTCATGTCATGGCCAAATAAGCTTGATAACAAAATGCAAGAATCAATCCATTTGTATTTAGATTCATTTTATAGCTTGTTTCCAAGGCAATCCTAATTTTTCACAAAAATGTTGATCTTTCTTCCAGTGAAGATACCATACGGATGTAAATAACTTTCTCTTGTTTAGAAAAATAGATGATTTCAATGATATTTTAAGTATTTCAGCTAGTGCTTTTCTCTGGTGTATTGAACTGTTTCAAAAATTCATGTTGTTTTAAAAATATGATTCAAATAATATTTGCTAGAGCCTTTTATGATTTTTGGAACCTTGTTTTTGTGCAAGACACCAGCTGTGGCCACACTTTTTGCCTATTCCTATAGTGAGCAATGCCAACAGTCATCTTTTGAAGTAAGAACCTAGACATATGCCAAAATTAAAGAAGGTAGAAATTTTTTAAACTTTCGTGAAATAAAAACCCTACCACATATATTTCTCAAAAATTTTTGAATAAATTTTAATGTTTGGATAATACTAAATAAATTATTTAACATAATCTACTATTAGAGCTTTGAAAATTTTAAAAGCTATCCTCCATTACATAGTCATAACCTCTGTTTTGTGGCATTTGTGTCCCTTTGCAATCCAATAAAAGAAATGGCTTTCAAGACTGACCATCTACCACCCACTCCTTGCAAATATTCCTCCAATTGCCATGAAAATATCATACAATCTTTGTGTCTGTGTCCTCAGCCCAATATATTTTGCTTCAAGTTCTTATTCTTTAGGAACTTGTTTGTATGTTCCTTTTTAAACATTTCCCATTCCCCAAGACAGAATTAATCATTTATCCTCTGGGTCCCAGCATCACATTGAACAAATTTCCCTCTTGGTATTCTAAAGATCATAAAATAATTGTTTTATATTTCCACCTTCTCTACTACAGGATGAATTCTTAAGGGCTGGGTCTATTATTTAATCATCCACACAACCCCAGAACCAAACCTAGTGCCTAAAATTGAGTAGATGATTCAGTGAAAATGTGTGGAAATAAAGCCTTCTAACTACATCATTAACACTGTTCTTTTTTCTTACAAATCCCAAACTTACATAGTTTTTAGACATTTAAACTGCCTTCCCTTGGACATATCTTGACTTTCTTTGTTTTTGTTTCCTGATTTTCATTAGTACCTTTTTAGTTCTTCTATTTTTCCTTTTCCTTGTCTGCTTTGTAATTCTCTTTCTCCCAGCTGAGTGACATGGGGAGAGGTAAACTATAATGCAAGAAACAGCCTGGTTATTATAGCATACTGTCATAAACTTTTCACCTGGTACACTTGTTTTGTTTACCTTTATGCAAAGCATTATGATGAATTATTTATAATGCTTTTTCTAGCTCATCTATTAAAGACAATTAAAACAAAAGGAGGAATAATGTTCTGCAGCTGCCTTTACCCCTAGGACCTTCTAGGAAAATGAACAAGACGAGTTTTGGTATTTATAAAGTTTGTTGTGTGTCAGGCCTCTTAACTGAGGCTAACACAACCTTTCACACAATCGTAATTAGATTTGACATTTTATTTGTCTTCATTAGAAGGCAAATTAACTTTTAATTAAAAAAGAAAGGATTAGTGCATCATGGGATTATTAAAAAAACAACTTTCCATTCCTTAATTCTATAAGCAAGACATAATTATAAATGACTAATACTTCAGGGCGATAATCTAACCCATTAGATAACTCGCTTCTATGGGGACAAAGAAAAACATTCAAATAGTTTTAATTGATTTATTTTCTAATTTTATTTTCATGACTATTTCATGTTAAAACCTAAAACTCTTTCAAGAATTCTTCAAAGTGCAGGAAGCCTAGATTTCATTTTAGTATCTTCTAAACCAACTGGATTTAAGTCACAAAGTACTTGGGAGCAGTGTGTATTTCTGTTGGTATTTATTCTTTCACCATGACAACACTATATAGACATAGACAGATAGATATAAAAGAGCAGGATTATAGGTAAACTATAAAATGGCATGTTAAAGATATATAAAGAATGAAAACAAAACCCAAAGCTTCATCCAACTTGGGAACTTGGAGAAATGAGTAGCTCTCACTTCAGAGTTATCTCACCCAAGGCACAAGGGAGCTAAATTGTTCATATGGATTAAGAGCTGAATCTGAGAGGCATTCATTCCCTCACTCAACTGGCCTGCCAGTAACCTTGGGTACTGAAAAAAGCTCTCAGAGATATGTTGGCTATAATAGCTGGAAATATGGAAAACACACACTGAAAAATCAAGGATGAGGGGATAGGGGGGAGCATGGCATCTTCCTAATGATAAAGTCCATGTATATATGGACGCATGCTAGATTTATAACTAATATTGACTTGAGACAATTAAACTCTTGTCATAGCTCTAAATCTTACTGTACACATTTATTATAATATTTATACTTATTCTGTGTCTGGAATTCATTTAAGAACCAGCAGAAAGATTTCTGGGCCATAATTCACATACTGGCTTTGCCAAAGGACCTCAGATGAAATTTGCTGTATAAAAGCTATAAGTCAGAATATTGTTAACCCTGTAATGATATGACAAATATGTGCATTTGATTATATTTTCATCCAGTAATATTTCAAAACAATAAAAAGTGTTATATAAGAGCAAATTTTACTAATATTATTTATGGTAAACAGTAGTTTTCAGGATACAGAAAGTATACCTGTAAACAAAACAAACTCCATTGATAAGTCTGCATATTTTACAAATATTGATTTGCAATACTTAAAATAAATAGATAGATTCTATTCTTGTTATGTCTATAAAGAAATATGAAACATTTTCAGAGTAAATTCAAACAGCGTAAGTGGTATATATAGAATATGGAGATACATATAAATTAATTAGTTATTTAAAGATATATATAAATGCATTTGTGTTTATACACGTAAAAAGATATATGCACATATATCTTAATTCCTTGACCAATCTAGCTATTGACCTATTTCTTATGATTTTGCTTAATGCAAAATACATTCTAAAGCCCTAGAGGGCAAAGATTAAGAATTATAACCTGTTTATATTTCTGATTACCTTAGTTTCCTTAGTGAAGATATTGCTAACACTATTTAAATTAAATGTAGACTTATAAGCCAGCATTTGTAATACCCATCAATATTATTACATCCATCTTGTGCTACCTATACCTTTACTAACTGTGCATGAAGAAAAAAGGCACTAGTAAAGATACAGGTTCATTAATAAATATTTTTAAATAATTGTCCATATTTGTCCTCACAGAGGCAGAAAAACTGTGGATTTTGAGCCAATGGTTACAATAGGATAGATCATTGAAACCAAAAACTGTAGATCTTTAAGTAGATCAGAAAAAATTAATAGACCTCTAGTCCCACAGGCCAAAAAAGAAATGAGAGAAAAGGTACAACCTACCTGTATCAGGAATGACAGCACCAACATCATTGTAGAGCAGAGGTGTATACAAGATAGTGGAGTAACATGAACAACATTAGCTAATAAATTTGACCACCTAGAAGCAAAGAACACATTTTTGAAAGATGTAAACTACCAAAACTTATCCAGGGAGAAATAGATATCCTGATAGCTACACATCTATTAACTAAAATTTGTTTTTAAATTCCTTCCCACAAAGAAAATTCCAATGCTTGTTGTTTATTACTAAAATTCCATCAAAAATTTAAGGACAAAAACAGAACCAATTCTACACAGTGTCTTTCAGAAGAGGAGGGAACACATCCCAACTCCCTCTATGAGGACACTATGAGTCAAAAAACAGATGAAGACATATGAGAAAAGAATAATACAGACAAATATCCTTCATGAACACAGAGAGAAATAGTGTTAAGAATTTTGTCAAATTGAATTCAACAATAAGTAAAAAAACTAATGCATCAAGATCAAATGGGATTTATCCCAGAAATGCAAAATTGGCATAACATTCTTAAATCAGTGAATGAAATTTACCACATTAACAAATTAAAAAATGAAAAAAACATATGCTCGTCTCTATAACTACAGATAAATCTTTGACAATATTCACACTGACTTCTGAAAAAAACATCCTCAACAAACTAAGATTATTATTAAGCTTTCTCAACCTGGTAAAAACCTACAAAAGAATTTACAGCAAATATGATACTTAATGGTGAAAGATTAAGCATTTTTCTCCTTAAGATCAGGAACACGGCAAGGATGTCATTCTCACCACTTTTATTAAACACTGAATGGAAGATTCTCACCAGTGCAATAAGTAAAAAATAAATAAGTAACCCAGAAAATGTGCAGTGATGGGTACTCCATATATTTACTGAAAAGTACCAGCAACCACAGAGGCTTAAAACTTAAAAAACTAAAAACTTCAGGATGTATTATCTTCTGTTTATCTCCTTCTCTCTCAGACAACTGTATGTACATGTCATAGTGCCTGTAGCTCTCTCCTAATTAAAAACTACTAATAAAATAAATAAATAAGTAATTGGATGATAGATATACGGGTAGATGGAGAGAGAGAGAGAGAGAGAGAGACATAGACAGATAGTTAATCAAGCAAATAAATTGTATCCAGATCAGGAAGGAAGATGTAAAACAGTCATTATTTGTAGATGGCGTGAAATGTTGGCTTCCTTGGATGGTGGATGGTGCTCTCCCCGTGTCTTCACATCCTCTTCCCTTCGTACATGTTTATCTTTTTATAAGGACATAAGTCATACTGGATCTGGAATGACCCACCCTATGCCAGTATAACCTCTTTTTAACCTAACTAATTATGTCTCCAATGAACCTATTTCCAAATAAGTTCACATTCTGAGGTCCTGAGAGTTAGAAATTCAATATATAAATTGGGAGGGGGGCATAATTCAACCCATAACATACCTCAAAACTAGAAACAACAGAAATATATATCAACAAGTTAATGGAAAATTTTGCTGTGTTTATACAATAGAATACTACTTACCAATAAACAGTTTTGATAAACTATTGATACATGCAACATCACAGATAAATCTCAAAATAATTACGTTGAGTGGAAAAAGCCAGAAAAAAAAAGGATACATACTGTATGATTCCATACATAAAATTCTAGGAAATGCAAACTAATCTACAGTGACATAAAGAAGATTAATGTTTACCTGTGGATAGAGAGGCAGATTTATGAGATGTGAAAGAGGGTTTGGAGGGAAAAAATACAAAGGGGCATGAGGAAATTTTGGAATGTAATGGATATGTTTATTACCTTGACTTTTGTGATGGTTTTACAAGTATATACATAGATCAATTTTTATCACATTACACAGTTTAAATAAATGCAGATTTTAGTGTATGAATTCTACCTCAACAAAGGCATTTCTAAAAAACAAATATTTATTTTCACAAATCATTGTCTTTTCAATAGGAATTTAAAAATTGACTCAATGATAATAAATCTTACAATTAAAAATACTATTTCTAGTAAAAAAAAGAAAAATATCAATATTGATTACCAATGAGATTGCCAACTGGTAAATAGTCAAAACAAATCAAAATTTGATTTGAAATGTTGACCAACAAAAATTTGAAATATAGAGTTCTGTCAAAATAGATTTATAACAAAGTCATAAAGAAAGAACTCATCTCTTGTCTTACTCCAGATGACCCAAGGGAAATGGATAATTTTCAATCACCTTTTATTAAATTGGAAATGTTAACAGCAAACTAAAGTCCAGTCATAATAAATTTTATAAATACAAAAAATATTAAGTGGAAAAAAAGCTATTTTGACTACTTATCCAACCCAAAGCAAAAAATACAAACATTACATGTTTTTTTTTTAATTAGAATTTTTGCTACAGGGTTGATAACCCCCAGAGCCTTCCAGCATGGTCATTGTGTTAAAATGAAAATGAGGAGAGTAAAAAGACAACAGTTATAACGGAATAAAGGTTTGTTTTTGCACAGTATCATTTTTCAAGGTCAGTTAGCGATCTACCTGGGCCAAATATTTAACAAACAAAACCCTGGTTTCCAAAGCTACTTTAGCAAGATGCTTTATTCAGATAGAATCATAAATATGGATGGACTCTCAGAGAAACCTAGTCTAAATTCTTATGGTCAGAGATGGACAAATTGCCACCTGGAAATAGTAAATGATTTTCCTATTGCCAGTAGGGCATTTGTTAGTTTAGTCAGTATTAAAGCTCTGATCTCTTAATTTCTATGAGAATGATCTTATGGTAATCACACTGTTACTTAGTCATTTTCAAGAAAAGTGACAATGACAGGCTTCCATATACTTTACTGTTCTACTAAAGTCCATACAGAATTTATTAATGAACATTAAGAAGATATTAAACCAGCACTTTTGGCATTGAATTACTGTTACATATCATGAGTGGCTAAAGAAATAACAGACATTTTTAGAGACACTTTTGAATGCAAATAGTTAAGTTCCACAACATGAGATTTAATGCTGAGGACATACTGCCAGGTGCTGGGGACACTAATAAATTAGCTATGGCTTTTGCCCTTGTGACCACAATCAGTAAAATTTTTAACCCTTCTAGAGATTATGGCCATGACGCTAGTAACAAGACTGCGCTAAACAAATATATATTTGTTGCATTTTAGCAATGAGTCCTAATGGTTTGATGAGATGATACCAAGAAAAAATGAAGTATGAGAGACTTTAGCATCCATTGTAATTAGTGCTGCTAAACAGTTAATGAAGGTGTGAGCGTTATTACAAACCTTAATGAAAAATGATCTCTAAGCATAGTGAGTAAGCTTATGATATATGAACTTATTATCCAATGTCAAATTCTGCAGGAGATTTACCTAATTAAATTAGAGGCTATTTTGCCCCAGAGAAAAGAAGGGAAATATGATTTTGAAAATAAATGAAGCTCTTTGTAAATCTCCCTTAATTTTCAACGCATGAAATAGAATTTTAATTGGCTTTGTGACAGAATTTTAAACTTTTTTTTTGTCAAGACTTTAAAAACCACTTTACACTAAAAAGCACCATGTCTTCTGTGGGGGAAGAATGTCTTTGTGAGCAATTTGGAAAATGATAACAAGCAAACAACAACCTTGAAGTACAAAAAGTCATTTTAGCAAATACATTCGTATACTTGTTAACGTGTCTATCCACTTATTCCTACACTGTTATAGTTTTCTATTGCTGCTGTAACAAATTATCAGACTGAGATCTTTAAAACAACATGAAGTTATAGTCTCACAGTTCTGTAAATTTCTGTGCTTGTTAAATCCCATTGGGCTTGGCTAATTTCTATGCTCTTGTTCACAAAAGGCTGAAACCAAGGTTACAGTCAGTCAGGGGAGAGGAACTGCTCATTTTGGTTGGGGCAGAATTCAATTCCATGGAGCTATAGGACTGAGGTTCCTGTGCCCTTGCTGGCTGCCAGCTGAGGATCATTCTCAGTTTCTAGAGGATTCCTGCATTCCCTGGCTCATGGTCCCCATAATCTTCAAAGCCAGCATCAGCAGATCTAGTTATTCTCTTGTTTTGAATCTCTCTGATCTGCCCTTCTGCCTCATCTGTCTGACTTCTGCCATTTTTCTCTGATGCCAGCAGGAGAAAGTTCTCAGCTTTTTAAAGGCTGTCATGATTATATTGGGCCCCCTGGGATAATCCAAGATAATCTCTCTACGTTAAGGTCTGTAATCTTAATTACATTTGCAAGTCCTTTTTGCCATATAACGCAACATATTCACAGGTCCCAGGAATTAAGACATCTTTGGGGGAGGGAGGATTCAGTATAGCACATACATGTTCAAGGGGAGTTCCTATTAGTTTAACTTTGCCAAAAACAGTCTGCTCTCCACTTTACCCACCAAGGAACTTTATTTCAAACTATTACTAAAAGGCTTATATGAAAAACAGAAGTAAAAGAAGCAGTCTGCTAGAACAGCTTTTATTTACATATGAGATATGAGGGCACATCACTAGTTTTGTCTACATTGTATCAGACCAAACTGTCAGTACAATCTCTGCTCCTCATTGCCTGTCAATCCCTGTGCACATCTTATCACCAGCACATATTTGATTTCTCTCTTATGTTATACTTAATTTTTTTCTGAAGTGATAATACATTTAAAAATCCTATATGTTATCTCACACAGAGTAGTTGCTCAATAAATTGTTTCTCTTCCTTTGCTTATTCTCATTAACTTATTTTATGTTCTTCCTTCCCCTCTTCTTTAATAGGTATTAAAAACCTACAGAAGAAGCTTTACTTCCTTATCTAAATCTTGTGCAATAATTCCACTTCACATTAATTCTTCTCATCCCTGAAATAGTCCAGCGTTTCATTGTCCAAAGTATTACAATTTAATAATGTAATATTCCACAATCTGTTATTTGATACACTCCTGTGCATGTTACCATTGCTATGACAGCAATGATAGAAGGTGGGTCTTCAAAATGAGTGCAAAGCTCCATCTCCACCAGTAGAGTTCTGAGCACATAAAGTAGCTGTTCAATAAAACTGTGGACTGAAGTCAATTATAACTTCCTATGAGAAGATATACAGGGGTAGGGAGACGAGAGGATAACGGGATACTTTTGCATTAGATGACGAATCTGTGATTATCTGCTTCACACTGAAGCCTAGGAAGACAAGGGAAATGATTAAGTAGCTACCAACTCTCTTTGTTCAGTGTGCAACTATTTCAATAAGAAAACTTTGACCACAGAAGGCCACACAGGTTCATAATTCCTTCTCTTAAATTCCAAAGCCCCCAAAGCTCTGAAAATCAATAATGTCTTCAAAACTCATAGGGTAATAATCCCTAATTTTAAATAATTTAGCCCAAAAATCAATGTAAATTTATTTACTAATAGTACCAATTTATACCACTTAGTGTAAGTATTTGTACATTTTTCGGCAGGCATTTTAGTGTGGTGCTGCCTCAAAAACCTGGTAGGGTACATAGGATGTGCAAGGCAGTGACTTTCTAAAATATAAAAAGAAAGGAAGAAAAAGAAAGCAAAGAAAGAAGAAAAGAGGTTTAGGACATCAGTAACATGGTGGAGCGAGCTGGAGCACAACTAGACATTCATTGACCAGTGGAGGATACCAACACAGCACAATAGGACACCTGAGAGACCCATGCAGCTATACATCTGAAAGTGGATGGACTAGGAAGCAGTGGAGACAGATGAGCTTTCCCCTACCCCTTCCTGGCAGCAGCAATCCAGGTTGTGGGTCCTCTCACAGTGTCTGGCACTACTCGAAGAGGAGGCAGGGACAGCCCAGACTGGAGGTGAATGCTACTCTGGCCCACAGGAGCACACACCCTGCTGCTGTGGCCCTGCTAGTGAGAAGGTGCCTTGGCTTGACTGTAAGAAGAGGCGGTGGCTCTGTGTATGTGCACAAATACTTTTCCATCCTGCAGGAGCACCCACCATGCCACTGTGGGCCCCCCCAGAGATAATGTGCCCTGGCATGACTGTAAGAGGATGCAGTGACCATCTTACATTCATGCATGAACTCTGTCCTGGCCTGCAGGAGTGCCCACCATACCCGCACAACATCCTACAGATGGGGTGGGATCAGAAATTCAGCTCCTGCTTCCTCCCAGTGGTAGCAAATGGAATCAGTGACCTGATAATACCACAAGTGCACCCAGAAAGGTTTAGTTCATCATACACCATGAAAAACTACAGTAACAATTCAGAGCAGAAGGAAAATGACAAGTCTCCAGAAACCAACACTGAAGTCACAGAAATTCACAATGTAAATGACAGAGAATTCAAAATAGCTATCACAAAGAAAATCAAGGAGTTACAAGAAAACTCAGAGAGACAGTTCAATGAGCTCAGGAATAAAATTAACAAGGAGAAGGAATACTTCACCAGAGTTTGAAGCTATTAAAAAAAAAGACATTCTGGATATGAGGAACACAACTAATGAGATAAAAATAATCTAGAATCTGTATAAATTAGAGTTGACATTATGGAGGACAGAATTAGTGATTTAGAGGGTAGAAATATAGAAATGCTTCAGGTGGAGGAGGAGAGAGAACTAAGATTTAAAAGCAATGAAGGAATTCTTTGAGAAATACCTGATTCAGTTAGGAAAAGCAACATAAGGATTATAGATAATCCAGAGGGAGAAGAGAGGGAGAAAGGAGCAGAGAGCTTGTTCAAAGAAATAATAGCTGAGAACTTCCCAGACCTGGGGAAGAAACTGGATGTACAAATACATGAAGCCAATAGAACTCCTAATTATGTCAATGCAAAAAGACCTTCTCCAAGGCATATAATAGTAAAACGGGCAAAAGTCAACAACAAATAAAAAAAATATTAAGGGCAGCAAGGCAGAAGAAAATAATCTGCAAAGGAACCTATATCTAGCTTTCAGCAGATTTCTGGGCAGAAACATTTCGGCTAGGAGAGAATGGAATGATATACTCAAAATACTGAATTACAAAAACTTTCAGCTAAGAATGATCTATCCAGAAAACTATCCTTCAGATACTATGGGGAAATAAAACCTTTCCCACATAACCAAAACCTGAGGGGGTTTGTCTTCACTAGACCTCCCTTACAAGAAATAATCAAGGATGCCCTCATACCTGAAACAAAAAGGAAAAGTCTACAAAGCTTTGAGCAAGGAGATAAATAGATAGACAAAATCAGAAAACCGCAGCTCTCTTTACGAACAGGTTAGCAAACACTAAACTGTAACATAAAGATAAAGGGAAAGAAAGCACCAAAAATAACTATAAACACTTCAATTTAGTCACAAACTCACAATACAAAACAGAATAATTTGGGACAACAATAACTGAGAAGAGGAAGAGGAATGGGATGGGACTGCTTAAGCTAAAGGAGATAAGAGGCTATCAAAAAATGGACTATCTCATCTATGACATCTTTTATACAAACCTCACTAAACAAAAAATAAGAGCAGAGAAACAATTCATAAATAAAGAGAAAACCACCACAAAGAAATGGCAGTCAGAAATACAAGGGAAGAGAAACAATGGGAATATACAACAACTGAGAAAACAAGAGACAAAATGGCAGTATTAAGCCCTCATATATCAATAATCACTTTAAATGTAAGTGGATTGAATTCTCCTCTCAAAAGTCACAGAGTACCTGGATGGACTGAAAAACAAGACCCAATGATACGCTTCCTCCAGGAAATACATCTCAGCTCTAAAGACAAACATAGACTCAGAGTGAAGGGATGGATGATGATACTCCAAGCAAATGGTAAACTAAAGAAAGCAGGTGTTGCCAAACATATATCAGACAAAGCAGACTTCAAGATGAAAAAGACAATGAAAGACAAAGAGGGGCAGTCTATAATGATAGAAAGGGTGTTCAAGAGGACATAACACTTATGAATATATATGCATCTAACACAGGAACACCAAAGTATACAAAGCAACTATTAACAGACCTTATTGGAGAAATTAATAGCAACACAATAATAGGAGGGGATTTCAACACCCCACTCACCTGAATGGATAGATCATCCAGATAGAAAGTCAAGAAAGGAATAGCTGACTTAAACAAAACAATTGATCAGAAGTATTTAATAGCTATACATAGATCATTCCATCCAAAAATGGCAGAATACACATTCTTCTCACACACATGGAACATTCTCAGAGAGAAACTCTATGTTGGGAAACAAGGCAAGGCTCAATAAATTTAAGATGATTGAAATTATATCAAACATCTTTTCTGACCACAATGCTATGAAATTAGAAATTGGCTATAAGAAAAAACTGGGAAATTTGTAAGCTCCACATACAAATATATGGAGACTAAACAACATGCTGCTTAACAATGATTGGATCAATGGAGAAATCAAAAAATACCTGGAGACTACTGAAAGTGAAAATACAACATACCAACTCTTATGGGATGCAGCAATAGTGGTTATAAGAGGGAAATTCTTATGAATACAGGCCCACCTCAACAAACAAGAAAAATCTCAAATAAGTAGTCTTAAACTACACCTAACAGAACTAGAAAAAGAAGAAAAAATAAAGCCCAAAGTCAGCTAAAGGGGGAAATAATAAATATTAGAGCAGAAATAAATGAAATAGAGACAAAAAGAAAAGACCAGTAGAAAGGAGCAATGAAACTAAGAGCTGGTTCTTTGAGAAGATAAACAAAATTGACAAGCCCTTAGCCAGACTCACTAAGAGAGAAGGCTTGAATAAATAAAATTAGAAATGAAAGAGAAATTACAACAATTATAAGAGAAGATGATGAAAAAGCTATACACCAAAAAACTGGATAACCTAGAAGAAATGGATAAATTCTTAGACTCATACAACCTTCCAAAACTGAATCAAGAAGAAATAGAGAGTCTGAATAGACAAATCACAAGTAAAGAGATTGAAACAGTAATCAAAAATCTCCCAAAAAACAAGAGTCCAGAACCAGATGGCTTCTATTAAGAATTCTACCAAACATTCAAAGAGGATTTAATACCTATCCTTCTCAAACTATTCCAAAAATTGAAGAAGACAGAGTGCTTCCTTACTCATTCTATGAGTCCAACATTACCCTGATACCAAAAGCAGGTAAGGACAACACTAAGAAGGAAAATCACAGGCTAATATTGCTGATGAATGTAGATGCAAAAATCCTCAACAAAATGGAAAACTGAATATAGCAATACATTAAAAGGGTCATGCACAATGATCAAGTAGGATTTATACCAGGGATGTAAGGATGGTTCAACAACTGCAAATCAATCAATATGATACACCAGGTTAATACAAGGAGGAATAAAAACCTCATGATCATCTCAATAGATGCAGAGAAAGCATTTGACAAGATCCAACATCCATTTATGATAAAAACTCTCAACAGAATGAGTACAGAAGTAAAGTACCTCAACATAATAAAGGCCATATATGACAAACCCACAGCCAACATCATACTTAAAGGTGAAAAACTGAAAGCCATCCATCTGAGAACAAGAACAAGACAAGGGTGCTCACTCTTGCCACTCCTATTCAACATAGACTAGAGGTTTTGGCCAGAGCAATAAAGCAAGAAAAAAAATATCCTAATTGGAAAGAAAGAAGTGAAACTATCCCTGTTTGTGGACAACATGATCCTATATAGAGAAAACTCAAAAGAATCCACCAGAAAACTATTAGAAATAATCAACAATTAAAGCAAAGTTGCAGGGTAAAAATCAACTTACAAAAATAAATTGCAATTTTACACACTAATAATAAACTAGCAGAAAGAGAAGTCAAGAATACAACCCCACTTGCAATCACAACAAAAAGATTAAAATATCTAGGAATAAATTAAACCAAGACCTATATAATGAACACTACATGACGTTGTTGAAAGAAATCGAAGAAGACAAAAAGAAATGGAAAGATATTCCATGCTCATGGATTGGAAGAACAAACATAGTTAAAATGTCCATATTACCTAAAGCAATCTTCAGATTCAATGCAATCGCAATCAGAATCACAATGACATTCTTCATGGAAATAAAACAAAGAATCCTAAAATTTGTACAGAATGGCAGAAGACCCTGAATAGCCAAAGCAATCCACAGAAAAAAGAACAAAGCTGGAGACATCACAATTCTGACTTATATACTACAAAGCCATAGTAATCAAAACAGCATAATACTGGCACAAAAACGCACAGAGCGATGGAATATAATTGAAAGCGCAGAAGTAAAACCACACATTTATGGACAGTTAATCTTTGATCGATGAGCCAAGAACATACAATGGAGAAAGGAAAGTCTCTTCAATAAATGGTGTTGGGAAAACTGGACAGCCCCCTGTGAAAGAATGAAAAGTAGACCATTATCTTACACCATACGCAAAACTTAATTCAAAATAGATTAAAGACTTGAATGTAAGATCTGAAACCATAAAACTCCTAGAAGAAAATATAGGCAGTACATTCTTTGACATTGGTCTTAGCAGCATCTTTTTGAATACCACGTCCACTCACACAAGGGAAACAAAAGAAAAAATAACAAATGGGACTACATGAGACTAAAAAGCTTCTGCAAGGCAGAAGAAACCATGAACAAAACAAAAACGCAACCCACCAACTGGGAGGAAATATTTGCAAATCATATCTCTGACAAAGGGTTAATTTCCAAAATATGTAAAGATCTCATACAATTCAACAATAAACAAACAAGTGGATCAAAAAATGGGCAGAGGATATGAACAGACATTTTTCCAAAGAAGATATACAGATGGCCAACAGGTACATGAAAAGTTGTTCAACATCACTAACGCAAATTAAAACTACAATGAGACATCACCTTATACCTGTCAGAATGGCTGTAATTAACAAGACAAAAATGGCAAATGTTGGAGAGGATGTGAAGAAAAGGGATCCCTCATACACAGCTGGTGGGCATGCAAACTGGTGCAGCCACTTAGGAAAACAGTATGGAGATTTCTCAAAAAATTAAAAATAGAAATACCATATGATCCAGCTATCTCACTATGGGATATTTATCCAAAGAAGTTGAAATCAACACTCAAAGAGATTTATGCACCCCTATGTTCACTGCAGCATTATTCACAGTAGCCAAGACATGGAAGCAACCCAAGTGCCCTTCAACTGATAAATGGATAAAGAAGATGTGGTATATATACACACACATACCTATATACATACCTATAAAAATATATATACACACACATATATATATATGTATGGGTGTGTGTGTGTGTACATACACACACAATGGAATACCACTCAGTCATCAGTCATAAAAAAGCCAAACTCATCCCATTTGCAACAACATGGATGGACCTTGAGAACATGATGATAAGAAAAGTAAGCCTGACAGAGAAAGACAAACACAGCATGATTTCACTCATATGTGGAAGATAAACATGGATAAAGAGAACAGATTAGTAGTTACCAGAAGGGAAGGGGTTGGGGGTGGGCAAAGATATAAAGGGACACATGTGTATGGTGACAGATAAAAATTAGACTATTGGTGGTGAGCACGAAGCAGTCTTTGAAGAAACTGATGAATAATAATGTGCTCCTGGAATTATAAAATTTTATAAACCGTTATGACCTCAATAAAATAATTGAAAACAAGGAAGAAAAGAACGCGGGCTGAATTCTAAATCACATCTAACCCCAAAGTTTTGAGTGAGGAAGAAATGATGAAATCTCAGCTCTATAAAGCAAGAAGGGGACCCAAGAACAAAACAATGAATCAGCACTTTCTTCTAGGAGAATTATAAATATGAAAAAGTATTTTAAGTATGCAAAAATTAGAATTTTAAAATTGAATGTACTCATTATCTAGGTAATTTTTAAAATAAGAATAGATGTATGTAGCTTAAATGTCCCAAACAGTTTTTGGATCTCCTATATTTCTTTGCTCTCTGATCACACTAATGGAATTTGCCTTGTGTACTTGTTGTTAGCATAAGTCCATATTTGAAGAATAAATATAAGAATTAAATAAAATGGCATATAAACTATAATTATTACATTTTGTTTACATCATCCCATTAATTATCAACTATATAACTGTATTTGTATAATTACTCCCTTTAAGTATTATTATGCTTGTGGACTATTCAAGAAGAATGCATTCTGTGGCAGAATTTCCTATATAATTATAAGACTAATGATGATGAATTTGATGAACAAACGTGATAATTGAATAGTATAACTCAAAAACATCTGGCTCCAAAAGCTTATGCAAAATATAACTCTACTGTGAAAAAGTAATTGGCTTTAGGTTTTATCATTTATTTAACAACACTATATTAATTTTTTATCTGTTTTGAAATTCTGAAAGTGGTTTCTTATCTGCTTTTGGACAGTCGTCCATTCAACACTGGAGAATGTTAATACGATAAATATATTCTTGCCTTTACAACATACTCCATCTTTATGGAATGCATTCCTCATTGGAAGAATTAACAGTGTATTTCTACTGTAGAAATCTTCACTAATGACAGAATGGGATACAAATTATTTTATCTAAAACTTACATCAATATGTTTACCCTTGTGTCAGGATTCCTAGTGTAGGGGAAAGAGACCTGAGTTAGCAAATGGGAAAAATGAGGATTAGACCAATTCGGCCATTTCTCTGTCCACAGAAAGTACTTTCTGAAAGGTGAGTGTCACCCCTACTTCAGCGCACCACAAGACAGGAAAGAATGAAAAAGCATGAAAATACAAGATTCCATTCAAATTTATGGAATTATGATATGAAGTCATGTTCATTTTATAAAATTGGATTTTATTATATTAAAAATGGGGAATTGATTTTTGAATTTGTAGAGGAAAATCTATTCTATTTGAATAATAACAAGAATTAAAACTTTTCAGTGGCTTAGTTTTGTCTCCTTATCAAATTAACAAACAATAGTGACATCAAAATCTTGTTTTGAGGGGCTGGCCCACTGGCATAGCGGTTAAATTCATGAGCTCTGCTACTGTGGCCCAGAGTTCGCAAGTTCGGATCCTGGGTGTGGACAGACACACCGCTTGTCAAGCCATGCTGTGGCAGCGTCCCATATAAAGTAGAGGAAGATGGGCACGGATGTTAGCCCAGGGCCAGTCTTCCTCAGCAAAAAGTCAAGGATTGGCAACAAACGTCAGTTCAGGGCTAGTCTTCCAACCCCCCCAAAAATTTTATTGTTTTGGGGAAAATTACAAATATCTCAAAGTAAGAAGCAATTTGGCAGTTTCTTGAAGAGTTAAATATACATTTAGCAGCGATCCCCTACTCCTAGGTATTTATCCAAGAAGAATGAAAATATATGTCCATGCAAGGACTTGTACATGAAAGTCCATAGTGAATTTACTGGAAAGCCAAAACTGGAAACAACTTATAGGCACATCAGTAGGTGAATTGACAACCAAGTTTAGGCAAATTTTGGTATATCCATATAACAGAAAATTACTCAGCAATTAAAGGAATAAACTACTGATACTCAGGACAACATGAATGAATCTCAAAAACATGCTGAATGAGACAGGCCACATGCAAAAGAGTACCTACTGTATGATTCAATTTATTTGAAATCTTAAAACAAGCAAAGCTAACCTATAACAAAAGACAGCAGATCAGATGTCACCCGGGCCTGTCAGTGGGAGGGTGAATATTCTCCTAAAGTGCCATGATGGAATTTTTTGAGATGATGAAATTGTTCTATACATTGATTTTTATAGTGGTTATGCAGTTACATATACTGGTAAAACTTCAAAATTTTATGCTTAAATTGAGTCCATTTTACTGTATGCATGTTATAATTCAACACAGTTTAATTAAAAACATCAATTACAGGGATGATTGTCTACCTGTTAACACGGTAGCTCACAATAATGGGAAAGATTAAAGAGGCTGTAGTATCTAATAAGTCAATCATTACAATTCTGGTTGTATTAGCATTTTGAACAGATAATTCGTAGGAATACTTCATTCAATATTTTGTAGACAATAGTAGACGAAATTTATTGAATACTTATTAATACTCTTTGAGTGCTCACAATAAACTTATGAAGGGTTATTTCCATTTCATGGATGAAGAATCTGAGGGTTGGAGATTTTAAGTTGTGAAGCTAATAAATGACACTCAACAAACCAGTTCATGTCTGCCTTTTATGTAGATGTAAAGAAGTAACCTGAAAACGCTGTAATTAAGGAAGTTTACTTTCTACCTAAGTCTGATCTCTTATTGACAGAGAATAGATATTAGGTTTTTTTAATTAAAGAACAATGTAATATTTCTTGGTCTTCAATCTTTACATCAACCCAGACATCTCAATAGAGAATTGATACCACTAATAACACGAATAAAAAAAGTCACTAACATTTGTACATTGTTACAAAGCACCAGGTACTGTTCTAAAAGCTTTACTTTATTGATTCATTTAAATCTCACAACAACACAGGAGGAGGCCTCAATATTACCCTCATTTTATACATGTGTGAACTGAGGGAAAACAAGAATGAGTAAGTTCCCTAATGGCATACAGCTAGGTAATGAAGAAGATAGCATTGAAAGTGAGAGTTTGGCCACAGAATCTGTATTTTTAACCACCATGCTATGCAGGGTGTCCTCGGTTTGCACAACGCTGTGTCCATGGCTGCTTCTTGCACGTGAAAATCGTGCAAAGTGCGACACCATTCTGATATGCTGTTAATACAGTACTGTGCAAAGTGAAGACTATCTGTATTGCTTAGGGAAAATTTAAAGAATATTAACAATTTCAATAGAATTCCATACTGATATTAATCTGCAACATTTATTATCTTGCTATATGTTATCCAGGGAAGTTTTTCATTGTAATAAATGTCTTGGTATTTCCATTTTTAGCAGACATATATCAGTACATATTCATTACCCATAAAAATGGGTTAGATATCTTTTAAATTACCTTATTCTTAATAATTTATGATTAAAGCTTTCCTTATATAATTTTCAAGGCATTTGTGTGATAAAAGTTACATGAATTATACACAGTAGGACAATATTATCTATATTTGAAAGGATAGAGACTTTGCAAGAGTTCTTTGAAAGAGAAAAATAATTCTATGCCAGTACACTGTATTCCGATCAGATATTCAAATGAGCCACTGAGGGCAAATAGAGGTCAGACACATTTTCTTTTGATTAAGTGAAATGCTGAAGGTAGCTATTATTTAAAACATGCAGACAAGCTGGCACGCTTTAAGCACAATGGTGTTTAGAAGATTAAAGAATTTATTCCAGGTCTATCATTATTGGGTGGCATCACTGACGTTTGATTCTAGATCTATCCTGAAAGCTAATTCTCCATCCGGCTGGTCAACCTACTTTATCCAGGCCACAGACGTTGGCTTGTTTGTTAACTGTGCTTTTCTAAATTTACTTTGTCAATATTGGATAAAGCTATTGGAATTATCTCCAGTATGTGTCAGCTGTTTAATTTGGAGGGTATATTTTAAAACCTAACTGAACAGAAGTTAACTAGATGCTGTTTACTTCACTCTGCAAATACTGGGGAGAAGAAAAGGTTGTTTCAGCTAAAAAAATCTACTCACTCTTCAATATTATTCTCAAGGGCTTCTATCTCTTCCATCATATATTGAAACCACCCAACTAATATGAAATGCAAATTAGAAAAATGCTGATTATAAATTGAAATACATTTTGAAATCATATTGTAAAGTATAATGTTTATTTGCTGTTATCTGTGTGATTTATTTATTTAGCAAACATTTGTTGAGTGTCTAAAATGTGTGAGATTCTGAGTTGGGAATCATTGACACAACAAAACAGAAAACAGGGAAGATAACTGTCCCTATTAAGCTTATATTCTAGTGGGGGAAAATCAGTTAATAAGCAAGTAAACAAGTATATATAACCAGAGTGGGAGAGTGCTGTGGAGAAGAACATATCAGAGTAAAGGAAAACAAAAGTGTGAGGGTTGGGAGCCTTGTTCTGATAGTTATTTAGAGTTTTCAGGAAAGGCCTCTATCATCAAATAACATTTGATCAGAAACATGAAGGAACTGAGTGAGGAGAATATTTCAGGAAGAATGAACTGAAACAGAAAAGGTCGTGAAGCAGAAGAATGTGTGCTATGGTCAAGAACCAGCAAGGAGGCCGGTGTGGTTGGAGTACAATGATGTCATGGGGGAGATGTCAGGAGATGAAATAGGAGATGTAGCAAAGGGCCAGACCATGTAAGGCTTAGTAGTAATGATCTGACTCACTTTTTAGAGGACTGTTTAGGGCTGCCCTGTGGAATAGACTGGCCAGGGAGGAGGCAGACAGAGAAGACTGGTTGAGTGATCAAAGCAATAGTTTGGGCAAGAGGTATTTCTAGCTTGGTTCAAGGTGGCAGCATTGGAGGTGGAGGAGATCAGTGGCACATTTGGGGATATTTTAAGTTTGTGGTGTCACAGCCATCTAAGAGGAAAGAGGTTGGATATTTCAGAGGAGATAGACATTTAGAAATTTAAGATATGAGAAACTGAATGAGTTTTCCTACAGCAAAAGAGGAGACAGAGATAGGGAGAAGACAGAGATCATAAAGATAGAGATAGAGACCTCAGAAGTCAGGGATAGAAAGTGGATTCAGGAATGGAAAGAGAAGGAGCAGCTGAGGTGGTGGCGGGAGAAGCAAGAAAGAGCAGTGTTTTGGAAGCCCACGTGAAGGCAGCGTTTTAAGGAGGGAGTGAAACACTGTTCCAAATGCTGCTGAGAGGTCAAATGAGGACCAAAAACTGACTGCCGGGTTTATCAACATGCAGGTCACAGTGGTCTCGAAAAGAATTGTTGTTAAGTGTTTGCAATGAAAGTGTGATTGAAGTTAGTTAGGACCAAATGAGAGAAGAGGAATTGGATGACTCTTTCAAGAACATTTGCTGCAAATGGAAGTGAATAACAGGTCAACAACTGGAGAAGGTGGTGGAGTCAAGATAGTTGTTATTTAGAAGCTTTTTCTCTTTTCTAAGATGGAGAAATAACGTGTTTGAATCCTAAAGAGAAAAATAAATTGACAATTCAAGAGAGACAGAGGACAACTGCTGGTGGTGTGTCTTTGAAGATCTGAAATAAGAACCCATGTACTTTTGGAGGGCTGGTTTCAGGAGCTGCTTGGTCACGGTGACAAGGAAGCCAAGCAGAGCCAAGGATACTGGCTAAAGTGATGTTGCTGAGCACATGTGGATATTACTTTTCCTTTTTTTCCTCCAAGTTTATTGAGATATAATTGACATATAACTTTGTATTATTTTAAGGTATACAACGTACTGATTTGACATATATATATATATATTATATATATATTGCAAAATGATTACCATAATAGGTTGAGTTCACATCTACCTACTCACATCGTTACAATTTTTTTTCTTGTGATGAGAACTTTTAAGATCAACTCTCTTAGCTACTTCCAGATACACAATACAGTGTTGTTAACCAGTCACCATGTTGTACATTACATCCCAGAACTTATTTATCTTATAACTAGAAGTTTGTACCTTTAGACCCCCTTCACCCACTTCCTCTGGATGTTACTTTTCATCCCTGCTATTTTCTCAGTGAAACAGAAAAAGATCATTTGAGAATGCAGGCGGGGAGTTGTTAAAGATTTGAGGAAAGAAGTAGAAGTAAGAACTAATGACCTAGGAGAGTGGAAGGGTGAATGGACTGGAAAGTGAAGTAAGATTGATGGGCAGGTAATACCCGCAATATTTACAAGAGCTAGAATTTTCATTTTTATCTTTTTGCCAAGGGTCTGGGGAGGAGAGGAAGAAAATGTTTCTAGCCAAGGTTTTCATTCCTGTAGGATTCTCTTAACAAAGTCCTTTTTCTATTTTAAAAGTTCAGAGTAAGGAAGCACATTACTCCTTTATTTAGGATGCATATTTTCCATAACTGTCCTAGAAGAATCATAAGCGCCACACACTTATTTAAACCTATTAATTTTTGTTTTTCAGCTTGTATTGATACTAACTATATACGAGCGAATGAAATTCTAGTGAATTCTAACTAGTCTCTAGGCATTGATCCAAATTCCAATTTCTTCTTGTATCATACTTCATTCTACAGAATGTGCTAACGGTGAAAAATTACTTTAACTTACCTTGTATGAACATATATGAACAGATCTACAGGGAGAGCTAGTTATCTTTCCCTTCCTTTTAATATAAACAGAAAAATTAGTACAAAGAATGAAACTAATATCTCCCAACTCATATGGATGTCATTTTACTATCACAAATTAATTAAATGATTGACAGATGTGATTAATAGAATCATAGAAGGTTAGAACTGGAAAACATCTTCAAGATCATTGAGTATACTCCATTTAATTCATAAATAATAAAACTGAGACGCAGAGAGCTTAGAAATTTTCTAATCATCTTAAATCTGCTGATGGACTTAAATAAAGATTGTTTTACAATTAGCCTGGTTCCTTTTCCACTTATTGCAGTCTATTTTTTATATCTTTGATTCTTCTATTTTTCTTCAATTATGTAACATTTTTATTCCATTATGTAATTTGCATATTAATTAATCAACCAATATATATCCAGTAGAGTGCTTTGCTCTGTGGATGTTACTGTATATAGTGGGTTAAATAGGGTCTCCCCAAAATTCATGTCCACCTGGAACCTCAGAATATGACTTTATGTGGAAATAGGATCTTTAGAGATGTAATTAAGGTCAGGATCAAGATAAATTCCTATTGGATTAGGGTAAACCCAGAATCCACTGAGAGTATCTTTAAAAGAGACAGGAAAAGAGGACACATTGGCACAGAGAGAAGGCAATGTGACAATGGAGGCAGAGATTGGAGAGATGAGTCTACAAAGCAAGGAATGACAATGATTGCCAGCAACCACCAGAGACTAGGAGAGAGGCATGGAGCTGTTTCTCCCCCAGAGACTCCAGAAGGAACTAACCTTGGTGGCACCTTGATTTTGGACTTCCAGCCCCCTGAACTGTGAGACGATAAATATCTGTTGTTTTAAGCTGTCCAGTTTGTGGTGATGCGTTAATGGCACTCTGAGAAAACGCATACATTATAGAAAGAAACACCAAAGCCCATGACCTGAAAAGCAGAAAATAATCAGAAAAACAAACAAAATCCAATTCATTCGTTTATGGCCATTGGTGAGCATTACCATGATGCCTCTCCACCCAGATGATAACCGTCCCTTATTCCTTGTACTGAATTGGAAAAATGAGGTCGTTTTTGTAATTTATAATAGCACCACAGTCTACATCACAAAGGCCATGTGATACAGTGTTGGGATGCTCAACGGCAAGCCCTTCAGAATTTATCATGCATTCTTTTTCATGTCAATACTGGAGAATATTACTTTGATCATGTTTATTGTATACTGTCTGGGAAGGGTGGTAACATAATATGGCTCTAAGAACAATTATTTAATAAGTAAATACTCGGCACCAGTCTCTGTGAGAAGGTCTTGACATATTTTAGCTGGTTTAATTACAAGGCATCAGCGTTAGGACTGGTATGAGTTTTCTCTTGCTGCATAACAATTTACCCCAAGCTGAGGCGCTTAAAACAACACACATTTCTTATCTCACAGTCTCCATGGGTCTGGAGTCTGGGCGTGGCTCAGCTCGCTCCTCTGCGGAGGGTCTCCAAGCCGCCATTTGGGTGTTGTCTTCACTCTTGTTATCTGAGACTCAGGACCCTCTTTCCAGCTCATTCATGTTGTTGGCAGAATTCAGTTCTTGGCAGTTGTAGAACTGATACCCCTGTGTTGTTTTATTTTGTTTACTGGCTGTGAGTCAAGTGTCATTCTCTCCCTGTCACTTGGCCCCCTCTGTACACAGTTCACAACATGGCTGTTTGCTTTTTTCCAGGCCAGCAGGGGAGCATCTCTGTCTTTCTCACTTCAAGTCTCTGGCTTTATCTGCCTCTGACCCAGATTTAAAGGCCTCATGAGATTAGGTCAAGCCTACTTAAAAGTCAACTATTTAGGGAGCTTAATTAAATCTTTCCCATATTGCGTAGCATGGGAATAAAATCCCATCTTATCTACACGTCCTGCCCACACTCTAGGGGAGGAGGTTATGCAGGGAGTGTACACCAGGGAGTGGGAATCTTAGGGACCAATTCAGAATTCTGTCTACCACAGTACTAATAAGAGTGAACATTTATTGATTTCTAGCATGTGCTTTCATATACAACTCTCTTAAATTTGGAATACAAGTACTGGCATGGGTTTTAGAGATCACTGGTTTAATGCACTGTCTACTCCCCTGCACTTCCTTCTTACTTTAACATTCCTCCTTATTTAATATATTTTTAGAATAATAAACTTACAAATGGCCCCAATGGCTTCATATCATTTGTTCCTCCTTATTTGTAAGAGAGGTGGCTTGTCTTTTCTTTGGTTTCATGTGACAATAGCAATATTTAGAGTAAATTGTGAGTTATATATTTTATGAATGAAATCGAATGATCTGAGTGGGGTAACACACTTTAGAGTTCTGGTAATATGTGCACTTTTATCATTTTTTAAAGGGGTTTGCCTAGTAGCTCCAAATGCGACCTCTCATATTTCCTACTGACATAGCTGAAGAACATTAAAAAATAAAAAGATAAAAACTCAAAGCAATATTGGGAACTAGGCCAGAGAATCAATCCAAAGAAGAGAGTCCACTCTCTGCGGGGCTGATAGATCTGACATGATTGAGCCATTCATGAACTCCCTGCTCTTCTCTGAAACAGCATGAGCATGTCCACTGGAACGTACATGATTTACAAAGGCAATTCATCTCTTTCCTATTGTTGGCTGTTTGAACCTTGTTTCAGCAATGCAATCTTTACCAAAGATGAAAACTATGTGACTACTGATTTTTGTGTCACCCACAGTGCTGTTTTACTGACTCTATCCCTAAAGTCATTTTGCAGAAGTATAGGGAAAAAGTAAAAAGAGAGGGAAGGAGAAAGGGTGACTTGACAAGGGGGGAAAAGGAGTGGGGGGGGGCATGCAAAGAGGGCTAGTGGTGGTGGGTCTCATCCTAGGAATATAGTCCTTGAAAATAAAGGATCATCAACAATTAGGTGTGATGGAGTCCTGGTGCAGCAAACAAAGCAAAAGGACACAAAATCATAAAAATGACAGTAGGCTAGAAATCAAATTTGAGTCTAGCAGAGCCGCACGTGTTTTAGAATCCCAGCATATCAGACTGCCACTGTTCAGAGTATTGAATCAGAACTCAAGTGCTTAGAGAATGGGGTCAAGGGCAATTCACAAGCTCTGCTTTTAGTAAATAGTAGGAAGGGAATGATTTTTCCATCTTCTAAGCATCAGTAACCAGAAGAAAATCAACACGGAGGTTGTGAAAAGTCTTCCAGAAAAAGAAAACAAAGGCCTTGGGGACATCATTCTAAAGATTTAGAAACATGGAAGCTTAAGGGGGAAAAAAAAAGATCAACAGCTAACAGATGTCAAGAATAAAATCAATAGACAAACTAGATTTGGAAATATTTTCAATACAGATAATAGACAGATATATATAAAAAAATTCTAATAAATTGACAAGAATGGGATAAACAAAACAGCAAATAAAGATATTTTGAGGCAACTGTCATAAGAGCTGCTTCTACTAACAAACATAAAGAGGTGTTCACCTTGTTGATTGTCAGAGAAATTCAAATCTGAATAACAATAAGCTATGACTTTACATCTATCAGGATGGCAAAGAATATAGAAAAGAATAACACCATTGCTGGTACAGATGTGGAGTCGAGGTGCATTGCTGGCAAAAATGAAAAAGGCTTAATCCTTTCTGAAAAGATATTGTTGAGGGCCAACCCGGTGATGTAGCAGTTAAGTTCACGCACTCCACTTCAGTGGCCCGGGGTTTGCAGGTTCAGAACCCGGGTGCAGACCAATGCACCGCTTGTCAAGTGATGCTGTGGTGGTGTCCCATATAAAGTAGAGGAAAGTGGGCACAGATATTAGCTCAGGGCCAGTCTTCCTCAGCAAAAAGAGGAGGATTGGCAACAGATGTTAGCTCAGGGCTAATCTTCCTCATACACACACACAAAAGAAAGATATTGTTGAATGAAATACACAAAATTCAAACATATACATATAATCTTGTACTTGTAAAACAAAGAAAAATAACTATATTTATAGATGTATGAGTTAATTTATATTATTATATCTATGCATGATTAGATGTGAATGGAGAAAAAGATGCAGTGAAAATACTGTTTTTTGTAGTACTTACATTGGAAAGAGGAGAAAACTGAATATGAGAAGTGTTTTGAGTGAACAGTGAGAGAAGCAAAGGAGGAAAGGAGCCCTGTCTAGAAAATGAAAGGAAAAAGAAACAATTATTTTGAACTTTACTTTTAATTTGACAACACAATGCTTATAATGTCTGTCGTGAAACTTTTTAATATAATTTTATATCCAAGCCTAAGCATCATGCGTTAATTGTGTTGAAAAATCAATAGAGAATAAAGAAGTATTCCAAAATCTTAAAAGTTGTTCCCTTCTGGGAATGAAATTTAGAGTAATTTTCACTTTCCTTTTGTACATTACACATTATTTTTATGTAGTCTCAAAATTTTTTGTAATGAGAAAGATTTTTATAAAAAAAGGTAGACTTATAGCTAGCTCATTCAGTTTTATACATAGCATTATTAAAAATAGGAAACATTTTTTCTCTGATAATCTCATATTTTGTTTAAGGAAGTAAAGTTAACTTTAAAAATAATATGAAGGACTGAACGGTTAATACATTGTATTGTCAATTTATCAGAGAAATCTAAATGGGGAAATTGTGATCACATTCAAATGAAGATATTTTGGCTTCAAAAATGTAAAAACCTGCCTTTTGTTCTTGTCTTAATGGATGGTCAGATTTCTCCACTTAAAGGTGGATCATGTAAGTAGCTAAAAGGGACAAACTTTTTGAATTATTTAACATGTTGGTTGGAATGCCAAAGATTGATGTCACCTTTATGGAAATAACACAAAACTGAAAAATTGATTACTTAACATCTGCATTCATGCTGGAAGAAATAAAGGGAACTAAACTGGTCACAAGTGGGAGATTACCACACCTTAGTCCTTAAAACACTTGTTTTTACAGATTCTCTTTTATGCAATTCCATGATTTCCCCTCCCATTCATTTTCAGAAATTGCTGTAGGTTCCAGAGAGGAAATAAGACTCTTTTGAGGAAATCAACCACAATAGGCTGACAAAATGTGTTTAAAAAGTAATATATGTATACATTTTAAGAACAAGGAGAGTAAGAGTAAGGATGGTAAAACGAATGTCTTAAAAGAATTTAAATTACATTTGAAAAGAACAGTCCCAGCATTCTTTGAACAGGCCAAAAGGGAGTATAATATTGAGGGAAGAAAACATGAAGGATATTTTATGTTAGTTGAAATTTTGAGTCTTGGAATGTGTGGCATAAAGTTCTTTTGCTCATAGATGAGATGATTTTGCCATTACTATTATGCATGTATTGGGGACATGGATTATCAAAGAGACAATTCTGTCAAAAATAATCTAAACATACAACCAGTCAAGTGTTTCCTTTGATCCTCTGTTTGTTTGGTCTGTTGGCATCTGGCTACTGAAACATGTCCATCTAGTTGGTCTTGGAGGCGTAACCTGGTCCCAGGACCTTAGTTCACTGCTATTTTCATTACCCCATCTCACCACTTTGCTTTTTCTAAGAGCAAATTTTTTTTTAGCGTATAGTTTGAGAATGATGTAGAATAAGCCCTTTGCTATGTCTAAAAGAAATTCCAAGCAAAGTTAAAATTCTCCAGTAGATTCATCTGCTAAGCATAATGACTATTTTTTTTTGATTAATAGAATAGTCTTTCCTTTATTAAAAAGAGTAGATACAACAGCTACAGGAAATAGCAACAATATTTCAAAAGAAAAACTTGAACTCTTCCGCTGGGTCTACACACACACACACACACACACACAGAGAGAAATGAACACAGTGGAAGACTAAGTAATTTGTTATAAGATTTGATTAATACAGTGAACTGATCTAGAGAATCGACAGCAAATTTTTTGTTATAATCAGGAAAGATAGGAAGGCAATTCAGAACTTGGAGCTGGGGTAAGGCTGAGAGGCACTGTTACTAGCTAAGCTATGGTATGGGTTTCCTATTTTTATTTTGTGTGGCTTTCAAATAATTGACAATAAGTGAATTCTGATAGTTTTTTCTTTGACTGGCTATCTAGGACATTAGTGTGAATTGTGGCTCTCCCCTCACTATCTAGAACACACCATTTCCCCCACTTCTTACTGAATTTCTTCAGGGCAGCTCCATTTCTGAAATTTATCTTTTGCCAACCACAGCCAAATATTTCATTACAGAATTGATTTTATTTTCTCCTCCATGGACACATCCATAGATACTACCCACCCAGCATGACACCTGTTAAATAGTTCTATAAATCATTCTCCTACTCAGCTGCCTTACCACCATTCAAGAGAAACCTGGGGTAATTGATCCTGATGCAGTCTTTCCAGAAGATCTATTTCACCAACCAAAAGGGACTTTTCAACTGTCCCACTAAGTTCTCCCAACAGTTTTCAAGTGATATATGGTAACTTATGCTTGTCCAAGGTGCAATATATTTTTGACGGTTTTAACTTCAGAAGAAAGAAATCTGTGACAAAGTAGCCATAGCCTCTTCTACACTTTTCTTAAGTCCATCTCTGCAGCTCTTCAGCATCACTGATTTCTCTGTGAGCTCTTTGAAGAGTGTTTCATATCCCCTTGCCTATTGTAAACCAATTGTTGATGATCACTCCATGCTTTATTAGGCCACTAACTGAATGCCCTTAGGTCTGCCTTTCTGAGCCTAGTCACCGGCAAGCACTTAATTTCATGGTTGTCTTAAAAATAATGTTAGGCACATCATCAGGTTTTTTATTTTTCCACTCGAAGGCTAAATTGGTACCATTGACTTCACCCCTGAGCCTGAGTTTCTCAATAAACACTTACAGAGTTGACAGCCAGATTTAAGACCTAGAGCATTACCCAGATGCTGAGACAGGAGTGGAAGAGAGTTGCTAAACTCTATCTTCATCTCATCTGCTCTAATGACTTTGTTGGAAGATTAGAAGTGCAGTTGAGAGCTTAGAACCTCAGAAAAGGCAAATCTTTATTATTCAACAAACAGCAGTAAGACAAGGGCATTTATTCATCCAGTTTTCAAATGTGTTCATTTTTATCTTGTTAATTGTGACATAAACCTAAAATTATGAAGCATTCTTAAAAAAACAACAACAACAACAAAAAACCTCTATCAGCATGCTACATGAGAAGCAAATCAAAGTCAGGTCCTGGGGTTAAGAAAATTGTGTTAAAAAGCTTGTTAAGAATCTCTAATTGCATCCTTGACATCATACTGCTACTTTAAAACAATTGGAATAACTTAAGAATAATGAATCAGAAACTTGAGCATTACATTTTCCTAAAAAGAAATACATTTTAAAAATAAAATAAAAGCCTCTCTTACGGATCAATCCCAAATAGATGTAATTAATTTCATCTATGAGCTAAGCATAAAATATATTTGGATTTTGAACCCATTAACCTGAATTGCCTAAGCTTAAGATTACAATACTATTAGCATGCATAGATACTTTTGGGGATCAAAACTTCTGGATCCTCACCATGGAAAACTTATTCAAGTACATTTGAAATTAAGAATATTTTTGTGTTAGACGATTTTTGCAGCCTTAGTTCAACAAATATTTGAGTTATCCTCAGCTTTAAGAGGATTTTCTTCAATCAATAGTCTGTGTATAATTAGAGCCACAAATTTCCTTTAATTTTTGGTATATTTTACAAGTTAATAAAAGAGACTTTGCTTTGAGTGTAGTGTGAGTTTTTCTTATATGTTATAATTTTGTATTATCAATAATGCAAGAGTTTTAAAATGTATTTAGCAGATGCTGTATAATTATGATCTGGTCTCCAAAGAGTAATTCTCTATGTGCTGAGTAGATGACAAGGCTGAGTCATTGTCAGGGAAAGTGCGTAAGAAATACTGTTATCGTACCAAGAAATATTCTCTCCTCTGTGTAAAACTGTTATGAAAATCTTCTTGGTGCATTTATAATTGGAAAATGAACTGATCCCCAGCTCCTTTGAATGGAAATGCTGTCAGTGAACTACAGCCCGTGAGCCAAATGTGGTGCTGCCTGTTTTCGTATGGATAAGAGTGATTTTCACAGACGAACATTCACAATAGATTTGAGGATAAAGAACACTAACTTTGAACCTCCGCTAAGTGGAGTTTTATTCCCCCCACAAATGAATTCCATTCTTCTCATCAGTAGACCTGTATTACAACAAAACCTATTCTCAATTATTATACATGTATATGTATATATATATATATATATATATATTTTTTTTTTTTTTGGTAAGGAATATTGACCCTGAGCTAACATCTGTTGCCAGTCTTACTCTATTTTGCATAAGGGACAGTGCCACAACATGGCTTGATGAGGGGTGTGGAGGTCCACACCTGGGATCCAAACCCATGAACCCCGGACCACTGAAGTAGAGTGCAAAGTTAACCACAACACCACCGGGCCGGCCCCTATAATTATATTTCAAATTTCATCAATACAAATTTGTGAAAATTGTTTTATGTCTTGTTATATAAGCACCTACATAATAGCCTCAATTTTGCCTGTTAGTGCCCCAGCTTAAAATATTTACTATCTAGCCCTTTACAGAAACAGTTTGCCTACTTCTGTCTTAGAATAATATGAAAATCTATAGAGACAGAAAAGAAAGTTTGCAAAGTGGTTAAGAACAACAACTTTATATTCAAATAGGGGTTGGCTGAGTCCAGGAGTTGCCATTTATTAAATCTATGAGCCTGGATAAGCCACATGCACTCACTAAACTTCAGTTAGGTCGTCTATATACATGAGCTGTTGTGATGTTATAATGGAGTTAATAATAATGGTACCTGTTTCATAAGGTTGCTTCAAAGATTAAATTGCCAGGCTCACAGAAAGATCTAAATAATTATCTATTGTAACACAACAAATGTTCAGGTGCTCAACCTGGTTTTATATGAAAATTCAACTCTTGGTATCCCTCATGACCTCCATAAACACACAAGCAAAATCATAATCAGAGGAGGCAAATCTATCCCCAAATACTTCAAGGAAGAGTTTGTAGAGTGAGCCTTCCTGTTCAGAGATTTTTGTTTGATTGTTTTTGGTAGTGATTAGGGCTTAGATTGATCAATTACATTGCTTGTTTGATTGTTTTTGTTAGTGATTAGGGCTTAGATTGATCAATTACATTCTGTGATAAGTTGCAAGTTTGGATAGTTGGGAACCAACCAACCAAGAAGTTGTTGGAAGGGACCCCACAGAGCTTTTGGACCTGATTCAGGGCATTTGTTCTAGAAGTTTGCTGTCTTCACCCCCACACACCCAGGAAGTGCGAGATGAGTTTGCCTACTAGAAGAGGTCCAAAATTTCAATTGTCCAGTTGGAATGGATCATAGTCCTTGCTAGAATCCACTAGCTTTCAAATGAAAAGACTGAGAATCCCCCTCACTGGCACCCTGGACTTACCTCCTTTTGATCTTCTATCTGTGTGAAAAGGGGAAGTCACCTTGCACCAGGCTGCACAGCTGACTGCTCAGCAGGAAGGGTATGAGGCCTTGTGCTAAGAACTGACACCAACACCATTAACAACTATCTTGAGTGGATTCTTTCCCAGAGTGCTAAAGGACACTTCTGTGCCCAAGAAGGCCTGCTGTCACCTGGAGGATTGGTAGGAGGAAATCCAGTGCTGATGCCTGGTGTGGGAAATACTCAACTGAGAACTTGCAGCTCCTGGAAATGGGCATCTTTCTTCTTGCTTGAGAAAGGCAAAAGTGAGGAGAGATAAGTGGCTTTCTCTCTTTTGCAGTGCCACATTGTGTATTTTGCAGCTCCAAGGAAGGATTTCAAAGCAATGCATGCTTGGTCACAGAATGAAACTATAACATAAAAGACTAATAAAATGGAGTATGTTAAATTATAAATGCTTTAACCTTATGATTTGTCAGCACCTTGAAACTTTGAATATCTGTAATAACACCATTTGGAGAAAGTTTTCCATTTGCAATTGGGCAACTTTTTGTCTATGGAGCATGAAATGCTCCAAACAGCATAAATTACCTAAAATATTTCACATTGGCATCCCCTAACATCACAAGGTACTGTAAAGATCGAAGACATGGTTGATATGCTTTATGGTGGCTGTATTTTCCTTAGATGAATAACTTGCTTTTTATGAATATTCCAGAAGCAAATAGAGATCTATTTGCATACCTCATTAGTGATCCCTTTTTAGCAGGAGCATGTTCCTAATTTTATATATCCATAAACATGTCTCATCATCATCTGAATGAATAATAATGTATTTTCTGCCAGAATTTATACTTGGGTACTGGTGTTTGAAAACCATAAATTATGCTAAAAATTTCAATATTTGAGAAGAATAAATTATAATAGTGTTATTACCTGCAATGTGTTCACAGCATATTGGACTCTTATTTTCTTGTCTTGGTCCTTCTATTTCCATCTATTTGATCGCCATCCTCTTTCTAGCTTTGTTGTTATTCATGCTTTCTTATGTGAATATGGGAAAAGTGTGATGTTAAGAAATAATGTTTAATTTTCAGACATTTGGTAAAACCTATTATCTTTATAAACATAATAACTTATATTCACGGATAAGGGTTTCTCTTATAAGTACTTTTACTTTGTGTATACTTTTCTTTTTTGTGGTATAACATGTCACAATTGAGCAAAACCAAAATGTACTAATTTAATGTCTGAGCTACTCTCTCAATCCACACACCCCTACTTAGAAAGATAGAACAGTAAATGCAAGTACTAGTAAACTTAGATGTAATGTAGTTCTTTATTTTCAAAATAAGACTAATGTAAATTGCATGAGGGGAATGGATCGGACCTCACTTTTCTCCATACATTCATTCAAAGGGTATTTATTGAATGGCCACTATGTTTTAGGGACTCTTTGAGACACTGAAGATACAGAGAAGAATAAGATAGCTCAGCCCTCGTAAATTCAAATGAGATAACTTCAATAAGTAAAGGAAGAGTAATGTGTTGTCATAGAGATATGCATATTGGAGTATGGGAACACATAAGAGGAGCATTGACGTTATGATCAGGGAAGAGATATCGTATGAACTGAGCTTCATTACATGAAGTAGGAGTTAGCCAGAAGAGAAGAGAAATGCCATTTCTTGAGCAGCATCTGTGAAAATCCAGATAGCAGGACTATTTTTAATACTTCAAGCATTGAATAGTAAAAGATGAGTCTGAAGATGTAGGCTGGAAATTAGAGAATTTGTACTTATCTTGGAATTCAAGAGAATTTTGAAGAAGTTTAACAAGGAAATGACTATAGTGAGATTTGTTCTAATTTCACATCCTTGCTATTCCTTTATTCATTCTGGATATGTTTATAGAATCAACATGTACAAGCTCCATCTCCCCTGTCCTTTTAAAATAAGGACAATTGGTGATACAGAGTTAAGTGACAGGACATATAACACTAGTTTAGTGGTTAAACAGCACGAGGAGCCAGAATGTTTCATTTTTTTAGATATGTTCAGTGGAATTGAACATAGGGACCTTCTCCTGGACTACCTTTTGCTTCCCAAGATAATAGTGAGTAGTTTAATAAGGTAATTAAATAAACAATCACAGTTACAAAACGTACAGGTTCAAATTGTAATGATTTTAGGTTATTAGTGTGTTAAACATGTAGCCTATGCCAAAAAAATACAGTATGTGTTAACTACTCAGAAAGAGCCTGTCGGCTAATTACAGGTCATCACCAGTCAGATGATATGTCTGTTTCAAGCGGCAGCTATTCTTATCTGGAGATCAGAATATGACCATGAAAATGCCCTGTGAACTAGCTATCTCATTTGACTGTGCTATTAGGAGACACTTGTGAATTTTCTTTATGAATCTATGACCTTTAGATGCTTCTCAGTAGCTACACTTTTTTAATCATTATAAACTCAATAGACAATTTCTATCAGAGAAATATGTCATTGAAGGAATGGATACCATATCAATTCAATTAATTCTAATACACAAAAATGCTTAGATCCATATATACTTATTAGCAATTTGCAAAGTGGAATATTAAGCTGATTCTTAAACATTCTGCTCAAGACTTAGCCCTAGACAGAATGTATTAAATTAACTTGAAGAGCAGCCAGGAAAAAAATCATTATACTAGACTCCTGAGAGATATTTTAGGGGATAAATATAAGCCATATAAATTATACTGTTAATCTTAACTGGAGAACATTAGTGACATTGAAGGGAAGGGAAATGAGATTCTTCTTCATTTACTCATCCTTTGGAAATCACTCACCTCCACCTAACAGGATTTTACTTTCTCTTCCCTTCCCTTCCTTTCATTCCTTACCCTTTCTTTTTGCATTAGACTTCTTTTGTAAGATAAAATGAAGTATTACTGATAGAACTAAAGACTCAGCCATCCATTTCTTTCTCTTTTCTCCCATTCCCTCCCCTACTATTCTGAAATTGACGTGTCTCTTTGTCATCTACTTCTCCTGTGTGGTTTTACACAACATGCACATATCCAAAATAGCATACACATGCACTTAGCCCAACAAATTTATTATTGCTGTGCGTGTTTTATGTTTATAAATGGTATAATACTGTTTTATTCTTTCGCATTTTCTCTTTAACTCAACTTTTTTTTAGACTTGACGATTAACGTAGATTTTGTTTATTTGTAATGTACTTATATATAAATATTAGGGAAAACTGAGGTTGATCATCATTTTCCTTACTGATGGACAGTCTGTAGCCCATACATTTTTGCTATTAGTTATAGTGGTGCAGTGGCTATGTTGTATCTGCCTTCTTGTGTACACATGTGACAGTTTCTGCAGGGGGATATCATAGCTGGAGCTGGCTCATGAGATATTTTTGTGGAAATTAATAGGGGGACATGGAGCCCCCACATAAGGCTGCATGACTCGGTGTGCATAGCAGAAGATGAGTTTGGCTCTCCATGTCACCCCTTGGCTAAGCTCTCTTGTCCAGGACACAGTTTGACAGTCCAGTTGATCCCAGAGATAAAATCACTGGGTCATAGAGAATGTACATCTACAACTTTACTTGGTTATTGTAAACTTCTCTTTAGCATGTTTGTATCAATTACACTCTCCTCAGTAGGGTTTAATAACTTGCAATTTTCCACATTCTTTCCAAATCTTTGTATTGTCAGATATTTTCTTTTTGGTCTAGTTGATGGATGTGAAGTGGTATATTATTGTTGTCATAACATAACACTTCCAAGACATCTGTGAAAACAAGACTCTGTCCATGCATATGCCCAGACTTTGGCTTGTCTTTCTCTTCTTAATGGGAGTTTTATCACGATGTAGAAATTTTATTTTTACTTTTGCTGAGGAAGATTAGTCCTGAGTTAACATCTGTGCCCATCTTCCTCTCTTTTATATGTGGGACACTGGCACAACATAGTTTAATGAGCAGTGTGTAGGATCATATCCAGGATTCGAACCTGCAAACCCCAGGCTGCTGAAGTGGGGTATGCAAACTTAACCACTACACCACTGGTCTGGCCCCTAGAAATTTTAAATTTTAACAGACATATTTATCAGAGCTTTTATTTCTGGTTTATCCTTATTATATAGGCTAGCTGCCATGATCACTTGTTGCCTGGAGAATGTAAAAATTCCAACAATCTATTTAGGAGCGATATTTACCTAGGAGCTGCTGTGCTGTGTTAGAGACCAATCTCTCATGCAAATTGTATTGAGCACATACAGACTTCATAGTGATGACCATGCAAATTGTCATCATTGCTGGTTCAAGATGATTGCAGTAATGAAATATCTAGCAACTTGTGGAAAAATCAAACATGCCAGAGCAAAAAAAATAAATGACAGATGAATCAAATTTTAAATGTAAAATTTCAATCATGAAGATGCTGGAGGAAAATACAGGGGAAAATTTTCATAATCTCTGGGGTTCAGAAATTTTTAATCAAATTTTATAGGTAACTTAGAGATTATAAATAAATTATGCTTAGATTTGAATTCATAAGCAAAACCTTTCATATGACAGTGCTATAAGAATGAAAACAAATAAAACTAAGGAAAAGATGATAAATTTTTCTGAGACAAATATGCCACACAAGGCATTAATATTTTCATTGCATAAAAATATTCACAAACTGAAATAAAATGATTATATATCAATAGAAATATTAATAATGCATATAAATAAGCTGTTATGAAAGAAAAATTCAAGCTGTTGATATTCAGTTAAGTAGTAGTCTCCTGGAAATTGCAAATAAAAAGTGAGGTGTTAATGTTTTGCTCACCAGATTGGAAAAAATAAGAATGAACAAGAGTAATTGTACAAGGTATGACAATTAATAAGGTGGTTTTATAAAGCTCTTAATACAATTTATATAATATAGTGAACATTCAATAACAGTAGTTTTTATTGATAATCCTGGATGAGGAGATGGAGGAAATAGTACTCACATCCATTACTGTTGGGGATGTAAATTGGTATAATTTACGTTTGAAAAATATACTCTGACTGCAATATACAATGAATTGTTAGAATGATATGCAAGGTTGAGGGTATTAAAGACTTTCATCAAACCAATGTTTATGACAAAGGAGTTGTCACCACAGGTAAGTTGGAAAGAACTCAAATATTTGTGATTAGAATATGCAGTTAAATTAATTGTTCTATATCAAGACAATGGGATACTATGAGCCATTACAAATGATACTGTATGTCAAAGACCTCCTTGATACATTTTTAAGTGGGAAATATTGCTTATAAAAGAGTATTGATTATAATATATCATTTATAAAATAATTTATTATACTTAAATAATATTTAAATATATCAAAATTAATATATACCTGGTGTCATATAAATTGTATATAATTGATATTAAATACATCATGTATGAATATATTTTAAATAAAAATTATATATACATATAAAATCTTCTTCATTGAACTAGCTCGACATAGTAAAATGCAAAAAGAAAACTGCTTTGTTTTTCTCAGACCACTGCTTCAATCACATTCTATCAGCTCTTCAGTGGCTTTGGGGGATATTTTTGACAGATCCCATATGCATCAGTCTGGGTCACATCAGGAAACAGACGGCATACTCAACACAGAAATAAAAAGGAGTTTAATAAGGTGGTAATACAGAGACAATGATAAAAGAAACCAAGAAGCAAAAGTGAAGTGCTCAGGGACTCCCAACAGTGGACGCTAACACAAACTGTATACACGCCTTCAGAGGGAAGGTTAGGGCACTGTTATTTGAGCCCTTGAAACAGGAATCTGTAGCTGTGGGACTCCACAGGAGTTGTCACCATGGGTAAGAAACCTAGACATTACCTGGCCATACCCAGTACAGAGGGTGTACGTGAAATAAATACCTTGAATTCTCTTCCCCCCAAACTCTCTCTGATGTCCTGCTGGTGCCCTAATTGAATGGACCCAATCGGAAGCCAGAGGTCATGGAGACCAGGGAAATGCAGTGTGTAGGGGTCAGCCTCCTGGGCAAGGAGTAGGGCGGAAAAGATCCAAGAATGAGTCAGAAGTGCAAACATGCAATAACCAGCATAATAGCATAATTTGGTAATTTTAAGGCAATAAAATAGTCTCATATTCAAGTTAAAGAAGTCTAGTCCAGTCTATACCAAAACTTGAACCTCACATTTGGTTTAAAGCTACCCCCTCTCGAACCCTAGAGGCCATCAGGGGCCTCCCTATTGTACAGCCTCTTCCTTTTCTCCTCCCAGACCCCCTATGTTGCCTCTGGCTTCTCCAGGGATGGGGTAGGTCCTGGGGGATATGAATGGAAGTATAGAGGACATAGACATTTTTTCTCATGTTGTTTCTTGCCCTTGCTTGACTGATAAATGCTCTCTGTCATGGCAAGCATCCAAAATGGTCATTGATTCACGGGCTCTTTGTGGATGTTGGGAAGCTTCACACCGTGAACTATGCCCTTTTCCATGGACCATGCACTCTTCTGCTGCTGCTTTGAGAAGTCCCTCCTCTCTGTCCTTTGATGATGTCAGAATATTAGTGGCTTTCTATAAAAGACACTCATCTGGGTTATCTTTTCTTCTGTTTTACAACTGTAAGTTAGAGAAAATTGATGGTAATGCAAATGATTCATGTCCACAGAAATGCAAATTGTGCCCAGTGGAATGCCATTGATTATTATCCTGTGGATTGTTGCCAGTATTGCATCTATTAAGCAAATTAATTTCAACATTCCTGATGGGCTTACATATTTGTCTGCTCTTTGGATTCCCTTTTAAATCAGTTGTGATCACTTACTGATTCCCTCATTAACAAATGAGTTAAAATCTTTGATACATGTTTATTTTATATGAGAATCATGATTTTACCTGTCTTTCTTTAAATATTCTTTATTCATATGACATAGCTTCTCTTTTCTAGTATCCACATGCTCCACCAGGGAGCCCTTTGTGGTGAGGTCTTTTCCAAATGACTGACTGAGCCACATCTGACAGCTTCCTTCTGGTCCATAGGAAATTCACACACCCTTGACCCACCAAAAGGCAGAAGTACAGCAACTATTACTCCTAATCTCTCTTCTCATTCTGCTGTTCAGAATAGCTCCAGACAGTGTGGGCCAGAAAGGAAGTTTACTCTCGTGATTTTCTTAAAGACACACACAGTGTCTCCAGCTATTTTATCTTTTTGTTTAAGTTCTTTGTCTTGGGATCTTCTTGCTTGGCTTAAGGAAATTCGGAAAATGATGCTTCTCCCTTGTCTCATGGAGAAGAAAACAGAAACACTACAGTGCTGTCTATACCTTAGAAATTCCTACAACCACCTCGTCTCTGTCCCCTGTCCCAACTATTTAGTCTTCTCATTGATAGGTTTTTCCGGAATGGTTTGCTATCGTTGTGTTCTTTTCCCTGAACAGTAGGATCTCAAACACGAAGCACTTAGTTTACAAGTAGAAAGAGGATAATGCACTTTTGAGTAAAATTTCTAAATTAACGAAATATCATTTTTTTAAAGTCTGAGAACCAAAATTTCCAAAGATCAAACACTATGAAAATATTCTAGGGTAGCTTCTGTAGGACAAAATATTCTACCGTATTCATCAAAAATGTCTCACCTTTTAACACTCAGAAACCCATCTTTATCAAGGAGCTTTATAGCAAAGATGACATGTTTGAGACGTATCTTTACCTGAAATCTTTTGCATTTAATTAATTCAAACCATATTTTGACAGTAGCTAAAATGAACAAAAAAGGGGGGCTTTAAAAATTAAGAATTACATCTTGCTTTTCTCCTCTCATAACATTTAACACACAGTGATATAGCCGTCTGATTAATTGTTTCCCTCTTCACTATACTGTAAGCTTCGGGATGACAGGCGTTTTCCTGCTCAAGCTTCATCCCAACCTCCTAACACAATTAAGAGTCTATAATTGACTAAAGAAAGTTCGAGATGTTGCACTGAGTTTTAAATTTTGTTTCAAGTCCACAGGAAATCATTATAGGTATAACTTACAAGTATTTTGAAATATATCTTCACTCTCATACTTTAACATTCCTTCTCAGCTGTAATTTGTTACCAGAAGGTAAAGGGACATTGAAAATACAGGTAAGATGCTATTTTGTGAATATCTTCTTCCTGGTTCTTCCCATTTCTTTGGGGACATTTTATTATTCTCAGTGATAGTAAATCACATCAGGAAACTTCCACAGGAATATGAGCTCTGTAGCATCCCAGGCTGGGTTTCTTTCTAGTTATAGGCAGTAAAAAAGCCATGTAGTTTCTTTTCGTTGGCTAAAACAACAAAACCAGAATATACAACAGGTCTGCAATACTCCAAAATGTATTGATTGCTCTCACAGGATCAGCGTGATTTATGTTTTATGAGTTGGAGGCAATTCAAGGTTATACCTGCAACACACTAACATAATTCCCTTTTACTATGTTTAATGGAGTGGAAATTAAATGCGTATAGTTTCAGCTGGTACATGTGAAATTAAACATATACCTGGGTTTGCCCTTAGTGTGTGCCATTTTGGCGAACATCATGAATTTTATGTGTCCTGGGGAAAAATGAAACTACAAACTGAAAAGATCAGGTGATAAGCAATATTTCCTCTACCATATCTTGCAAGATTTTTAGATATTCAGTGGATGGCAATATGATCAGTGTTGCATTTTCTGGAAAGAATATCAACTGCACATATTATGGGTTGTTGCTTTAGGAACATCTATAATGTTTTATATATGACATATAAGTGTAGCAATATTAAAATTTTACTATTAATATTAACCTTGACATGATTTCACACCTGATTAGAAGGGCAACCCCTGTGTGCATTCATATAATGCAGGACATATGTCATGATATGCTCATTAAGCTTACAACTGCTCATAATCATAGGAAAGGCAATATTCTTTCCCATAAACGAAGAGCTAAAACTGAAATCTTACATTAGGAAAACTTCTAGCAAATGTCATGCTTAACATTAATGAATTCCAAGTTGGAGAAACAAAGCTAAATAAAACTCTAGTTTTACATGATGCAAGAAAGTTTGCTAATAAACAAAAATAAAGCTTAATGGTACTCAGACCACAAAAACCTGTGTCTTATCAGTGCAAGAATGAACACACTGCAATGTGCGACAGATAAGTAGGGAAATTTCAGTTATTAAGCACTCAACTATTTAAAAGCTCATATATTTGAAGTAGTTTTTCATAATGCCTCTGTTTTACTTATTTATTTTTTCATTTCTTTTTCTTGCTGGAATTCCAGCAATTCTTAAATGCATTTATCAGACACTATTGGCATTCAAGTACTTTAAGAAAAATCAGAAAAAAAATTTTAATTGTCCCTTGTGGGAAAATCCAACACAAGCTAACATATGGATGAGCTGTCCGTTTGGCATCAAGTATTTTACACTTGGTGAAAGAGTTGATGAAAACTTGGACTTCTTATAACCTTCTGTTTGTCTTTCCTGGAGGCAGTCAGGATTGAGTAAACATATGTGTTTTCAAATTTTTCACTAATATGCTTTATTTTTCTAAAAATTAGGATTGTTTCTATTTCAAATCTTGCCCTTTTATTTTGTATTCTTTGATTTTCTCGCTTTTCTGTTGAATGTTTCTTAGAACTGATTTAGTGCTGAAATATATTTTTCCAAAACACTGCAAATGATCAGAGTAAGTTTCTTGGGATCCAAAATTGTGTTTTATCCCCATCACAAGGTACAGTGTCTGTTTTTATGATTGAAAGGTTTAAAACATATTATAATCAATTTATATTCATATTTTATTATTTAAATTGTATTGTTTATATTTGTTAATGACCTTACATGTTGTTCATGAATTATATTAATTATTATTTCACATTTATATAATCTGTAGTCAAGTTATTTATAATTATCAACATTTTAAAACATTTTAGTTTTCAGATAGAACTCTCAGTGAGTTCTCTAACTACAAAAATTTAAATAAATGTAAAAAGGAAAATTCAGAAGACAATTATTATTCAGAATTCTTAGCATCTTAAATATTATTAAAAATAAATTATATATTGCACCAGTGAATAACAAGATTGCACATTGTAACAGCTAGATCTTAAGTCAGCATGAGGAAAGCCACCTTACAGAAAGGGAGCAATATTGTAACTATGACCATGACTCACTAGTCTCTGAGAATGCACTCTAGCCTGCACATAGCCTAGATGATTAGGAACCAATCACTTTTGCAAAATACATGATCTGCTAGTTCTATGACTCTTGCTTACGTATATCTCCCAGCTGTGATAAGACAATAACTTTGTTCTCTGAGTTCCCAAGGAACATGATGACCTCCAGAAAGAAAAACTCTCCATTGATATCCACCACAAATGACATAAGAAAGAAATAATATGGCACCTCGAAGTTCGTCACACTGGATGGTCAACATCCTTAAACCCTCTCTTTCCCTGCCCATTTCCTTATATGACTGCCCCAAGATTCTGTATGGTTTCAGGATGGTTCTTTAGGACACAAGTCCACCATCGTCTGATTATGTTAGCTAATTGTATAAATTTTCCTTTCTCAACCACTGGCTTATTTGCAATTGATTGGCATCAGATTGCAGTGAGCAGAACGAGCCCCTTTTGCTCAGTTACAATGTGAGGTTATGTTACTGACAAAGGGCCAAGTAGTGTTAAGGTGAAGGGGAAACAAACTGCTGGGTTGTTTCTGGGGGTGTCAGTGTTAGGACCCAGGGTTACATATACCAAAGTCAATACATGCTGGGTGAGAAGCTGCAAACAGGGAAGAGTGTGGTCAATGTAGTGACTTGCAGTTATCTGGGCATAAGAGAGTACAGAAGAGGAATTCACCTATTCACTTTCAATATGTGTGTTTTCTGCATACCGATGATTATTGAGTCTTTAAGAATATTTTAAGCAGAAGTTTTTAAGGCATTCAGCTACCATTGAACCCACAACAAAGAATTGGAGAGACATTTGGCAGGAAAGATCAGGGGAGAGGGATTAAGGGGAGCTCTAAAATAAGAAAACATTAGTATCTGTACAAAAAGAGGACATTTTTCAGGTAGGCTCTGGTGGGACATGGTTGTATATCTGTAAATTGAACTTAGCTGCACTGAAAGATTTGTACGATATGGACAGTTTTTTTTTTTTTTTTTACAAAGATAAGCTATTTTTGACTCTTGTGGAAACATATTTTTGAGATCAGATACACAGCCTTTGGCTTTTGTCTATTGAAATATTTCCTGTAGTAATAGAAAGATAATCCTGCCCCAACTGTCTTGAAGGACTTTGATATCTCTAACTTTAAATCAATCCATAATATATTTCTGATTTGGTACCATTTGTAATATGGATTTTTTAACTCTTTCTCATATATATTGCTCTTTCTACTTTCCTACCAATATATATGCTAATGCAATCACACATATTGGCAATATGTCTTAGCTCTTTCTTATATTATCGGATTGAATTTTCCTCCGTTTTAAATGGAATTTGAGGGAGAGTGTGCTGGACTTTTCATAATCTTTGGAAAGGTGGCTTTTCTTTCTACATCATTTGTTTGAGGTAGTTGTCATAATAATAATGTAAATTAATTGTTTTAAAACATATTAGAAAGTTCTAAATAAAATTGATATTGGTATCCTTTTGTAAGGGCATCATACATTCCAATCATTAGGTATAGTCTAGAAGTAATAAGTGTGTTATTCCTGACTATAAATAGTGAAAAATAAGATTCAAAGATCTGAATCAGTGAATAATGGATTATCTGACTACGGGCTTTCCTTGTCTTCAAAGTTGAGTTTATCCGCATTTACCTTTTAACAAGATAACATTTTTTATCAAAGACTGTATTTTTATTCTCAAAAATCTTTAACAGCTATTCAAGGTCTAAATTTTAAAAAAATATGTAAATGAAAGGTTCTCTGGGGACAAATAACTTTTACGTATACTATATAAAGAAATAACAACGGGATTATAGCATTGCTATTTCTCTGTTATTACTAAATATAAAAATATCATATTTATCCAGATTCTCCAATTCTATAGCCTGAGCCCAGATACAATCTGAATTCTTGTAAAAGGAGAAATGATGATCCAGGAAGACATGGAATCCTCTGCGAATGTCAAAAGGCAGCAAGATGAGAGAATCAGTATTCAAACTGGCAAGCTAAATGGAAAGTTCTTACAGTAAATTTGTTTTTATTTTTAGAAAATATTAAGTTATCTCAGTATGCTTATGGACAAGTGGCTTGAGAGCATTTCTTTGCACAGTAATGTGGATGATTTATGTAAGAAAATCTCAATTAACCGTAGAGTACGCTGCTGAAAAAGCTACAGCAGCATTTCCCAAGATATACTTCAGCATAATATTCTCTGTAAAAAAAAGGTCTCTCTGATTAAGTAACTGGGAGTCCTCGCTAAAGGCATCTCCATCTTGAAGTTATTCAATACATATTAAAGGCTTTAACAAGTAAAGAAATTTGTTTGACTTTTCTTGTCCAGTGTTCTCCATGGTTTTTGTTGTTATTGCTGTTCAGTTTTTTTTTTTTTTATTGTTGTTGATACGATTTTTTTTTCACAATAACTGCTGATATTTTGTGGAATTAGTGTTCAAGGAAACATACATTTGGAAACACTGATTCGGTGTAACATAAGAGACATATTCCAGCCTGATTAGAGGTGAATATTGCCTCCTTCTGCAGGCTGATTCTTTACAGAAAAATTAACTGAAAAAAATGTATATTTGCAGAACATCTTCACTTATGAAATATAACCGTCATATTATCATAGAAGAAATAAAGGATCAGATTGCCTTCTCAGTGATTACTTCGATCTGGCATTCACTTTGGTAGATGTTTTGATGCTTTATAATATAATTTATTTACCACATTTTCTCAGGGAATTTTTTATTCCTAAAATAAATGATGTTATTGCAATGGCAAAGCCTTTTTTTTAATATGAGAGAGAGAGTTATCACATATAATTTGTACTAAATATTTTTATTTATATTTATTTTTAAAAATCCAATGTAATATACATTTAAAATTTTAAAATATATTTCACGTATATATTTCTAATAATCCCAATAAATATATATTTCTAAAAGGATATAATACACTATTTGGAAATGTTATTGGAAGATAAATCTTTTACTATAATAATAATTTAACTAAAATGACTTTTTAAAATTAAACTGTACAATATTAAATTTTCAAAAGATATGCTTATATACCTTAAAATTATATAGGGACATTAACTAAACTGATGTAAGATATATTGTCCCAGAAAGTGGAGCCATGTGGTCAATTTCATTTTTTCATCATTATCCAAAATATATGGCAATTATTAATTTTTTAAATTTAGATATAAAATTTTCAATCTCTTAGAAAGCATAAAATATACTCTATATGTGGAAAAATTAAAAATTCCTCATGATTTAAAAAAATATATAAAGTTTTGAAACAGGAGGTGAAAAAAAACCCAAAACCCAATAACCAGGAAGAAAAATATGGTGTGATTCCAGCACATACTTTAGCTAGGCAATGTGTTTTGCTGCAAACAAGACTTGTAATAATAAAAAAACATGAACTTTTCATTGATCCCTGGCGTTAACATGCTGCTTCTGAGTTTCCCAAGGGAAATTAAGGGTGTTATGTGTTAGATTATATAAATTTTGGGTAAGCATAATTATATTCTAAAGAGTTTCTTATACTTTTTGAATAATCACAAAAGTCATTTCTTGAAAAGCCTTATATTTGATTTCATTTGTGTGGCCCAATTTTCGATAAAAACACAGCATGTCTTTATTAGTGTAGGAAGAAAATAAGATGCAATCAATTGAATTTTCTATACCTAAGCAATTACTAAGGGAATTCTACTTAAAATTTATTCCAATAACTATTTTATGCTAAGAAAATCCAATCTTTTATTTTAAAAAGCAACTTTATTTATTACAGTTATTAGTGTTTGCAAATTGAAAATTTGAGTGTTTTAGGTTAAGACTATTGGGGCAGCGGTTTAGTCCGCACTTGGCAGCCTGGGGTTCACGAATTCGGATCCCGGGGGCCCGCCGACGCACTGCCTGTCAGCCATGCCGTGGTGGCGTCCCATAAAAAGTGGAGGAAGATGGGCACGGATGTTAGCCCAGGGCCAGTCTTCCTCAGCAAAAAGGGGAGGATTGGCAACGGATGTTAGCTCAGGGCTGGTCTTCCCCACAAAAAAAAAGAAAAAAAAAAAAAAAAAGTGTCCCAATTATACCTTAATCTATTTGATAAATATATTTGGGGAAAAGTGTAGAGAATTAACTAAGAACTTTCAGTTACCGGATTATTATGAGCTTAAATAAATCTTCAGAACGTAAGATTCAGAAAAATGCCAACTTATTCAAATAGTGAACAATTAATATTTTCGGTCATATACTTTTCCTTCTGTTTATTGATTTTTGAGACGGTTTTTCTTTTCTGAGGTCATGAAAAACCAGACTAATCCAGACACCACGGACTGAGAAGCTAAACCTGCAGAAATTGCATATGATATTATCTGCCGTTTACTTTTTCAATACATGTTATTCAATTTGTTGAATTCATCATGGAGGGGATAATATTTGCAAATAACAGCTTTGAGTTTAGAGCAAATTATGCATTTTAATGAGAATAATTGCTTTTAATTTTTGACGTTTGGGGTTATTCATTTCTCTTTAATTTTCTAAATATAACATAATTTCTATAATTCATTCCCATTTTTGAACACTGATTGTGCTTTATGGGCAATGACTGATCACTGTCCTGAGGTAAACAGACATTTGAATTTCCTTTGACTATACATTTGCACAACATTACAGAATTTAGACGCACAGTAGGACAAAGGCCAAAACCATTTCCAAATAGTTCAGATCAAGTCTTTGCTGTTACACAAAATGGATTAAATATATTTCCCCACCATAGCAGAAAAATTTAACACAATTTTGCAGATAAAATGTCGATTTTCTTTGACATTTTCAGTGCAGCATCGTAAATTTGAAAATATGTGGCTAAACTACATTAAAAAACACCTATACATTTTAGACAAAGTAGCCACCATGTTCAAATATTGCTCCAACTTATCTTGCATATAGTCTTTTCATAATGATTTTATGCTAGGAAAAATTTTAACAGTATCTGCATTTATCACATTAACACATTAACCCAACTAGATCAATCTTATTTCAACTGTTAGGAGTCTGAAAAGTAGAGTACAGTCATTTATAAGCGTTTTATAAATGAGGATTAAGATTTTGATTATAAATAACACAAAACAAAAACAGAGAAAGATAAGGTTGAGGCAGAATGAGTTCAATTAGCTTTATTTTTCCACTTCCTGATCTTCAATAGGATAAATAATCTTTCAATACTTGTGATCATGATCCAAATATGGACAGATGATTATCCTGGACAAGTATTAACAAAATAACTCTAACAAAACAAATTTTCTTAGAAGAAATGTGTATGTTTCTTAGGAGTCTAGAGGACATTTGCGTTTATTTCATTGTACCCGTTCAGGGGGTGGTGAATACATGGTGGGTCAATTTGTTTTAAAGCAGGGTGGGAAGTTGATGGATCAGTCAGAGCCTAGGAATCTTTTTGTAGTGTCACCATTGACAACAGGTGTAGCTCCAAACTGAACTGATTCATCCTTGAAAACCAGAGAGTTATTATAATGTAAATGGTAGTTACCTCTAAGGTGCTAATATTAGATACTGGACCTCTGACTCAACTTGTTTTTCTCTGTTTTTGATTGTTCTGAATAATAAGTATTTATCACTATGCATTTTTCCATGGTACTCTTCTAAGATAACCATGCAACATAATAACAAACTATATTCAAGGAAATGACCTGGTCTGTGCACTCTTTTAAAAAAAAAATTATAAAATCTAAATTTTCTGAATTGGAAAATTATCTGGTCCAAACTTCTCTGTATAATTTGTTGGATACTTTGAAAGTTGACTATTGGAGCTTCCAAATACTATGCCACTTTTAGGCCAATCAATATGGTTGGCGATAAAGGTTTGTCAGACCGTACTCTAGGTGCACCTTAACAATACAAAACATTAGGATGCCCCATTTTAAAATAATTCACCCAAACCCCTACCCTACTTATCTGATTCCACTTGTCCTTAGGGGCACATGACCAAGGTGTAGGTTCATAATTTAGTGTGGTCAATGATAAATATTTTTAAAATGCCTTCAGAGCAACTCAAGATACAAAGAGTGATAATTTATTATTCAGTTATTATATAATTGCAGAGATAGAAAGAATCTTCTCAAACCATCAGGAGAATATTGCAAATTCATGTTAGGACTACACCTAAAATATTCCAGAATGATGTAGGAATGCCTGACTCAACAGATTCGTCCCAGAGATAGGCAGCACTACTTTAGCTTGGGATATGTTTTGTGATAGTACTCGTCAATTTTACAGCTAACTTATTCTAACAGACACATCAAGAAGAAAAGCAACTAATAAGTCATTTGACATAACACGAACAGCACTGCGGGTTTCAAACATTTTGTAAGAGTAGGAATCCAGAGTAAATACGGCCTCTGGTAGAATGGGATTGGGCTATGAATTAGTAGTCATTTTTTTCAGAACATGAAGGCCCATATTCCTTATCATTAGAATACCATTCTGAGATTTATTTTTGGCAGGGAGGCATTCCAAAGTATAAAACTTTTCACAGTGCTGAGTAATGTATCACACTGACATTCAAACAAGCATAATTTCCCATGTGCAGCCAGGAGATAAAATCAACACAAATAACGGTCTGCATTAAAAGAGAGTGTGCCCGAGGCCAAAATATGGAGTCCCACATGCCATTGTGATTAAAACAGTGATATCAGTTTATGACTTATAATCCAACTGTAGATTTAAGAATTGCAGTGGCTATTTATTTTTGCCTTATATTTCTCCAGTACAGTACTGTTTATATTATTGAAATCTAATAAATTTTCCTTGTCACTGTTCTCATGACTATTTTCCTGTTGACACCTTGGTATTCACGTCATTGAGTTCGCACACATCCCACTGCGCAACATCAGAAAATGTACTAAAGAAAGCCTTTGTGGCTTGAAATTATAAGATACTTCTTCTTCTTCAAGTGCTTATCCGAATGAGTGAGACTCACCCCATCACTATCTCATTTCTTATTTTCTTCATAGGACTTTTTGTGTTATGACATTTTCTTGTTTATTTTTCATTGTTTGTGGTCTACTTTCTCCTGCCAGCTCAGAAGCTCCTCGAGAGTCATGGCCTTCTCTATCCCTGTTTGGTTGACCACTGTTTCTTTACCAGTGTCTAGAATAGTAGACTAGTGACTGACATATGAAGATATTTGTTACCGTTTATTAAATAAATGAGCAAATGAATGCATTAAAATCTAAAAAACAGAAAAGTATGATAGTTGATTTACTTAACCTCTCTGAAACTCGGCTTTTTTTATCTATAAAACTGTGATTAATGAAATTTAATCCAAGAAATAGATTATAATTAAAGAAGCAACATAAATTGTCGTAATTCAGTATAAAATAAAGAATATATGTTTAACCCATGTTGTTTCATTTACTTTTATCTTTGAACAGCTGATTATCAAGTAAAATTTTGATCTGGAGCCCAGATAAATTGCATAACCCGGATAATTCCATTGTGTATTTTCAATTACATAATGGACCACAATTTATCAAATACTCTACAACTTGCTACCTCTATTCTTTATTCCTTTCATCTCAGTACATTACTCTATATATTTCCACATTCGAGTAAAAGTAAATTCTATATAGCATAGATTTAAACACTTTAAAATTGTAAAGGATATTAAGGTAACATTGATATATTTAAAAGTATTTTGTATTTAATCTCCTTATTTTATAATTCAAGAAACTGAGGCCCAGTGTTGAGTTGAAAGACCTTGAGATCATCTCACTGCTAAAACAGAGCAGATGTACTGCAATCAATCAATCACTTCAGAACCTTTGACATTATAAATGATCATGCCACTTCTTCCTGGGGAACTTGAACTTAGTTCTGGAATCATTCTCAGCACATTCCACATCGACAGCTCTTTTCAATTGGTCTGGGCTGGTGCTCAATAAATGTGTAATCACATCTATGTGTAATCACAGATGAAGTTTAAAATTCTCACTTATATTAGGTTTATGCAGATTATTGTATGACATTCAAAGCAACACAGGAATTAGAATTTGATTTTTTAACTTCTAGTTTATTGATTCTCTTTTAAAAAATCAAATCTGGGGCCAGCCCAGTGGCGCAGTGGTTTAGTCCGTGCTTGGCAGCCCGGGGTTCGCGGGTTCGGATCCCGGGCGCCCGCCGACGCACTGCCTGTCAGCCATGCCGTGGCGGCGTCCCATATAAAGTGGAGGAAGATGGGCACGATGTTAGCCCAGGGCCAGTCTTCCTCAGCAAAAAGGGGATTGGCAACGGATGTTAGCTCAGGGCTGGTCTTCCTCACATACACACACAAAAAAATCAAATCCATTTTACTTATGGGAATTTTATTGCTTCAAATGGATAATGGATCACAGCAAAAATAATTTATGAACATTAAAAGATGAAATGTAAAAGGAAATTTGTATTAATTCTTTTAACAATTTACTGTCTAGTTTCAATTGTTATTTAGTGAATTTATATTTTTTCTGTTAGTGTTCTACTTTGAAGCTATAAGTTATTAAATTTATTTTTTCTGGACTTTCAGACTACCTGTAAATAGTGACTTCATATAAAGTGCTGTACATTCAAAACATAGTGGAAAGCCATTAGTCAGCTATAAATTAAAGATGATCTATAAAATCCAATTGGGTAATTAGATTGACCTGATGAAATAAAGTATTATATTTCTAGAATTTTGGCTATGTCTTTCTTTGACTTTATAGTTCTTTTATTAATTTTGAGGAGAATAAGTAGTTTCTTTCATGATGTCCCAAAACCCTTAGTTGTGGTGCCCAATGAATTCAGAAACTTCTAGCAAATTGTAAACAGCAGGAAAATACGGAGTTCATCATTTTTTTAAAATTTAAATGGTATAGAGTTTTACCAAGGCTTTTCACCTATGATACTTTCCAAATTGTTACTCTCTTACATTATAAGCTAACTCATCTATAGATACTGCTATATAAAACACGTAAGAATAACATAATAGAAACTATATATATTTTGAAAAATATCTGGCAACTTCACAAGTGCTTTGGATCTATTCCATTTATGTTTGACACTTTATGTATTTGGGAAATTTTTTACACATTTGGGGTAATTGATGCATACTTTAACGATTTATAATTATGAACAATTGAGACTCCCATTCTTTGCTACACTCTAGGCAATCCCATAACATATCTTTTATATTATTAATAGTTAATAGATAAGAGCAATTTAATAAAATTATCCTTTAAAGCATTGTATTTTCTTTATTGATCCGTGGATAAATACCTCAGCAATAACATTCTTTAGATTTAACATAAGGAAATATTTATACATTATGAAGTGATGCATTTCTTTTTCTCAAATGATGTAGCCTATGCCACTTCCCTTTAAATCTTTGGCTTTCAGGAAACTTAAATGTACATTTAATATTCAACATACTGACTAGTTTAGTTTTAGTGATTAACATTTTTGGTTCCTTCTTTCTTCTTCATGGTTTTCCTTTAATTTAATTTAATTAATTAATTAATTAATTTTTTGCTTTAAGAGTTTACTCTTTATTGCAAGAAATCTGATATTCTTTTTGGAAATAGGTGATATATTAAAAAATAACTGATTAATACCTGGAAAACCTGACTAGATCAGCTAAAATCAGATCTGCAAAAGTAACTTAATCTAATATTTAATTGTAGCTTATATAATATACTAAGCATTGTGTCTGAACCAAGCCGATATATTAATTTTATCTTCACAATTTATATCCACCACTGAACAAAAATGAGTAGATTGGGCTAGCAAGTTTTGTCCATTACCATAAATCTTTTCATGGCAAGTAATATTTCTTTTTGAGAGGGACAGAAAAGTGTAAAAAAACTGGCTTCCTTCTAAAATTTGTCATGTGACAAAGAAGAGGATAAGCCTCTGTATGATAATTATAAGAAGCTACAGCAATATGTTTGGTTTACACAAGTGCTCTGTTCTGTAGCTGTTCCTTTGGTGATATGCCAAAGCTTTGAAAACACTAATATGATATTGCATTGGAATTGTCTAGCTTACTATCCATCCCCAACCTCCACTCTCCAGTACCCCCACTTAATAAGAGAAAAGAGTTTACCAAAAACCGGGCATTGCTGTGGTTGGTAAATGGTGTGAGGATCGGCTGGAAATAAGAGTGCAAGTGTCTGGTTGCTTTCTAGAACCATCCAAAACTTTGTTGGAGATTAAATAAGGTCATAGAATGTATGATTCCCCAAAGTAAAAGCACTCACTTATTTTCTATTTAGATTTAACATTTGAAAGCTTTTGTGAGTAGTGTAAATGATTCTGGTTTTATTTTGTTTTTTTTCTTTTTTTTCTAATATCTAGATATTTGGCAGCAAAGAAAAAAGTGATAGTGACTGAAATTTATAGATTGTTATAAATCAATGTGAGCTTGATAAAAACAAACAAACAAAACAAAGCAAAACAAAAAATCTTTCAATGGATACTATTGCTTTTTTGGAACCTATGAGGAATAAAGTCACTCTCAAAGCATGTGAGATATTTGACTGGGAATTATATCTCTAAAAGGTAATAAAGTCCATGTTATTGTCTTGAACTACGCTGGTTCTTGCTATTTTGAATGTAACAGAAAATGAAAAAATACAACATCAAATAAGTAAATGCTGGTTAGTATGTGTCTATATTCACAGTTGCACGCGTACGTGTACTTGTGTGTGGTGATAAATATCGTGTGGGGGGGTGTGTTTGAGCAAACAGCAATTTGTCTAGTCATCTTCAGAATCAAATTATACAGATTGCAGAATGTATAAACTATTAACTAATCATCTGATGAAATGTAGTGACTCTGACTTAAATCAATTTGAATTCTTTAATTTCATTGGACACATATTTAAGAGGAACAATGTGTTCAGTTTTGCATAAGAGAAGCAACTTTGTCAAGTATGAATATCTAGATTAAACTAAATTTTTCAAAACATAAACCTTAATAGAATTGATATTTAAAACAAAATTGAAAAGGTCTCTATTTACTACTAGTGTTCATATCCCTCATCCTTGAAATATTTTTCTCAATAAAATAAATGAAATGATATGAGTTTTGATCCTCTTTGTTGTTTTGACTATCACATTTAATCATGGTTACACAGTAGCACCAAAATTAGGACAAAATACAAGAATTACAGGAGAGATCTTAAATTATATGAGCTCGTTGCATGCTTCAAAGTCTCATTTTCTGAGGAAAAAAAATTTCACTGCCAAACTTTGCTGCATTTTTTTTCCCAAAAGAAATATAACCCAATCCACCCCAAACTAAATGAAAGATACAATAGACTGGTCTTTGAATAGATAAGTTATCTACAGTTTATGGGACAGATAGTCCATTTAAATAGAAAAAGATTGATTTTACATAAAGCAAGATAGAGTACAAAAGCACAGCTTTTGTAATTTTGGTAATATTGCAATTTTACAAACATATTGCATAGTATGTGTAAGAAAATAGTTCCATTTTTTATATATCTGTATATACAAGAAAACATTTACATGAAAATTACAAAACAAAACAAATGAGTAGTGGACCTGGTTTAAAGAACTGTAAAAATAACAAGACACTCAAACTTGAAATTACATATTTCCATTGTTAGCGAATGTCCTTGCACATCTTTAACCCTGTTTAGCTTTTATTTATACCATTCAAACAAATGAGATATCAAGACTGCAAAAACAAAAAGAATCACAGTTCATTATACCTCATTTCCTCTGCCGTTTTTCATTGACTTTCTCAAAGAGTGGAACCATTTCCATCAACACTTAAAAAATAGCCCTCTGATTCTAAAAGTATTTCAAATTAATTATATTCTTCAAAGAACTTTTAGCAAGCAATGAAAGCTTAAACTCAGCTGAGTAAGTCCATCCTGGGCCCATTTTGGGATAAAGACTTTATATAGTGGTTTCATGAATATCAAGGAGTTTGTTACACATGTATAAAAGGTAAATGGATTATACTAACAAATATTTCCTTCTAAAACAAAAGCACTAATTAATGGTCTACAGCTCAGAATACTGCCAGGAGGGTGTGTATTACCTCATGTTATAATTATAAGCCCTCCAATTCATTTGAATAAATTAGTAGAAGCAGCAGTGTTGTAAAGTTAAATACAATAGAAATCCCAGTCTTTGGTCTTTGACATTTAAACAACTAATGAACTGTAGTATAAAACAATATGAATAACAGTGTTCAATGAGGTCATTCATTAGTTTACGATTGTTTTAAAAGAATAAAAATACAATATTATTTTACTTTGTGATAATGACATTTTGCAATTCATTACTATCATATACACTAGCACATAGAGAAAATAATTTCTCCAAGTATCTTTAAATATGGTCACATGAGCAATCTAATTAGACCAAAGCTACTGGAAGAATAAGGTGACAACACCTCATTCATATGAAACTCAAATGTGAGTTTGGCCTTGATGGCTGTGTAGAGAATTTGGCCATTAAATATGTTCAACTATTTTACTAATTTAATGTTATGTTATTGACAATATCTGCTATAAAATATAGCACTTAAACATGCTAAACAGTCTCCAGCCCTCTGCCTATTGTTGCCTCACACAGAGATACCACGTTTGCAATGTCATAATTCCTTAGGAGTTTTATTGCATCAAATGCCAGTGTTGTACAGTGAGGCGTTGTCCAACTGAGTAATTCGGATGGTAGAATATGCAGGAATTTTGAATAATTCAGTACTTGACCTTTGTGATCAAATCACCTTTTCTTCAAAAGACCAAAGCTTTTTAGTTGGATGGAGATAAGTAATAGTAGAATCATCAACAGAGTACTAATATTTGGTAAATATTTCTATTAATTTCCTAAATAGCCATTTTTCACAAGACCCAAATACATTCTTTTCCTTTTTTTTTTGGTGAAGAAGATTAGCCCTGAGCTAACATCTTTGCCTATCCTTCCTCTTTTTGCTGAGGAAGATTGGCCCTGGGCTAACAACCATGCCCATCTTCCTCCACTATATATGTGGGACGCCTGTGACAGCATGGCTTGATGAGTGGTGCCTCTGTCAACCCCTGGGATCTGAACCTGAGGACCCTGGGCCACCAAAGTGGAGTGAGTGAACCTAACCGCTATGCCACCGGGCGGCCCCCATTCTTTTCCTTTTTAATGTCAACCGTATGACTGAAGCCTGTCAGTGAAGCATGAGTTTCCAAAAGGGACATTAATGTTCAAATGGTAAGAGCAAGAAAGAAAGCATAGAAAAAGGATCAGGGATTGGATGCTGGAAAGATTTGCACTTCAACATTTATAAGCCACATTTTAGGGTTTAAAAGGAGATCAAAAATGCTAGTGCAGACTAGGCTACTGGATCCAAGCTTGCTGAATCTTTTCTTAAGTGAATCAGTGAAATTCAGAGATTAGAGTAACCAAAGGAAACTTCTAGTTTGATGTGCCTCTCTCACAGATAAGTAAACTGTGGCCAGGACAATTAAATATACTTCTTAAGGTCACGTGAATATATAGGAGCAGAACTAGAAATCTAAGATTTCCAGGTAAATGTAAAATTTGAAGCATAAAATTATCTTAAAGTTTTACACAGATAATTATGTGCCAGATTATAAAGTTTATGGTTCATAATAAAACAAGAAAAAAAAAAACAGGACTAAGAAGTACAGGGTAGAAATTTTGGAGACCTTGAGCAAAAGAAACAGGAAATTTGGAAGTCTACTTTTTTTGGAAGTGTCTTACTGAAATAATCTGAAAGAAAAACGTAGAATGTGTTCTCTTTGCTTCTCTCTTTTTGACCCCGAAAAACTGAGCTCAATTACTTGTCAGTTTATCCATTTCCAGCTAAGAATTTAAATGCTAGGAATTGTCAATCTCCTTCCTTCCTTCGTCTTTCCCACCTATCTGCTTGCTTGTCTTCTCCCCTTCTTCTCTCCCTGCCTTCTCCAGCTAAACTGAACACAAAGTTTAGGGTCTATGTATTACACCTTAAAGGAACCATTTTTCTGAGTTTGATTTAGGAAATATGAAATTTGCATCTTAGTAAACTGCACCATATTCATATATGTTGTAACATAAAAGTGGTACTGGAAAAACAGATGATGAATCTGTTTGGGTAGTCTGCCATTAAGGGAACTCTGTATTTAAGAAAGAACCAAGCCTTCTTTTATGAGGAAATGAAGGACTTTTAGGAGCAATCTTCTATGCCTTCAAGAGAAGCTCAAACTCTGAGGCTGATTTTATACTTAGATTCTAAGGAGTCAAAACAGCCAGTCAAGTAATTGAAACCAACTATTCACTGTTGGACAGGAAAGCCATCTGTATCATTTCTTTTTTTCTACTAAATTGAACAGATATTTTTACATCTTCTAGACATAGTCTAAACCTCTTAACTTCCATATTTTTTTGAGTTGTGTCTATAACATTTCAAAAGATATTCAAAATTTGACAGCCCCTCACTGGAATTGGTTTTTACATTTTTTTGTCTCATCCCTTTTTTCTTCTTTCTCCTCTATAACATATAATTTAAAATTTCAGTGGCCTCTTCCACATCCTATAGTATTTGCTCTTGGAATTAGAGTATGTTAGAGCTGGAAGGAATCTCAGGAGACCGTTTGATTCAACACTTTTGTTGTAAAGTTGAGTAAACGGAAGCCTGGAGACATTCCCAGACCTAAATCAGCTCACTGATTAGTAGAAGACAGAGCTGAGGTTAGAAACATGGTTAATTACTAATCAAAAGAATTGTTCCCCCTTGGCTAAGAAACTTTCTAATTGCTTTAATTTAGGGATGTTTAGAACTTGAATATGTCTGAAATTAATATACAGTGTTTTCCTAAAAAGTCCATAATACAGTGATTAGCACCTATAATTTCTCAAAATTTCTTGTTATACTTTGTGTGAGTATTTTGCAAAAACCAACGTGAGAATTTCTCATGGTAGATTCTAATGTTTCTGCTTAAATAAATTGGAAGTTTTTTGTTGTGGTATGACTTTCTAAGCAATTGCATAACTTAATTCTTCAATATTGATTTAAAGTTTTATATAACAAACCCCAAACACTAGTCAAATTCTATTTTAAAAGTAATAAAACTGTACTAGCTTTCTGACTTTTCTACTAGTACAGAATGCATTTAGTGAAATGGAGCTTTTTCAAGTATTCGATATGTTAGGTTATCCAAACAAGATAATTCTGGCCAAATGGTTCACTTTGTTGCTTGCATTACCCAATTTTCCTACTTTAACCAACTTACTTCAACAAGTTCCAATCTTCCACTTTACCCCGTGCTGCAGAGGCCTGAACTGCAAAGGTTCTACAGTCATGGACTCCCAAAATGAAGCTTCTACACACCTGTAATAGTGTGCATGGGGAGGAGGGGTTGGATAAAGATTGATTGGCATGTGAAAATTAAGGACTTACCTTATAGTAATCAAGTCATCTTCCCATAACAGGAAATATTTAATACAATTTTACATTCTTGGATTCTGTAAGTTTCAAGAATTTGAGTTAAGGAGTGTTGTGATAAATGAATCTTTAGCACTCTGGAGTTATTTATTAGGAGTTAATTTACAAAAATAAGCAGTGGAGAATGGAAGGAACTATGATTTCTGATGTCAGGGTAGCTTAACAGTCTAAAAAAGTAACTAAATGATAAGAACTGAAAGGAAATGTAACTAAATTCCTTAAAATATGAATCTAATGGAGTAAACACATTTTCAACATGTTTGTTAACATTTGTATTTTTTACTGTTTAAGCAGGGATTTTTAATTTAATTTCCACTGTTCTTAAATCTTAACCTCCAATAAAAAAATACGTAGATATAATTCTGAACATGATATTCCAATGGAAAGTGAATCCATTCTCAGCATTATGCATCACATTAGTGTTTATTTATTTAGAGGATGTTTGAATTTTAGCAGTCAAAGTATAAAGTGGATGGAGCAAACAAAAATTGTACTATTAGAACCTAAGTGTTAGGGATAGCATGTGAATTTGAAAAACAAGACCTATGGATTCCACACCATCCGTATGTCCCTTTTAATCCTACCTTATATTGCAATAAATTATATGTTTTGTTAAAAGCAAATACATCACATGCAATAGCCAAGTAAATACTATATAAGGCCATTCAGATCTGACAATTGACAGTATAATGGCATTTTGTTAATTCTGTAAAGATTATATTGCTGAGTGCTTTCAAAATTACCTAATGTACAAAATTCTAGACTTAGTAGACAAAGAGTAACAATACATTGAATTTAAAGAAACAAATAAAACTCAGGGTGGGATTCTGTCTTGTTTTGTTAAAAACCATGTATTGAATTTAACTTTTAGTAAAGCAAGCATTACATAATGCTTTAAAATTTTAAAATTTGGGGATAAAAGTTTACATCCCAAAAGATGAATGGAAAATTGTGCTTTCAGACTGTAGAATTAGTTTTCTTACAGGGTTGACCATTTCATCTTGCCATTGGATACTGGGAATTTCATCTATGTCATGTATACACGTGCAGTTCATATCCAGGTCCTGCAAAAATCTAAAACTGTGTGCTTCACTTCACGTAGCCAAGGCACCTATGTTATTCTCCCTTTTGAGCAAAAGTTATGATCCAGTTTTCCTGTTGCAAATGATTTTTCCACTGTTCTGTCATTCACACTCTCTGTTGAGCAGTACTGTAAATCACACAAGAAGGTGGTGGTGAATCCCTGCTTACGCTGGAAGAAGTTGCTCTGTGGACCATTTGAAGAAGCTCTGAACTGATTACAAGGGAAATCGAGCAGAACTGTGAAGCAGACGGACAGGAACAAAAGGCTATTCTGGTGTGAGGAGAAATCAGTCACTTCAGTTCCACAAGCAGACGTTGCTACTGGACTGACAAGTGGAGCCCACTCCTGCTGGAGAAAGGTACAGTTTGCCATTGGGGCAGACACACAGCTCGTACACTGTCTGTCGAGAATTTGAGGAGCTGGGTGAAGAAGATGAAAAGGAGCCGGTCGGTAGATTTCCCAGCCGGATTGTATCTGCATTCAAAAATATCTAGGGGGAAAAGAAATTGCATTTTAATTCATTTTGGTATTCTACATTCCTCAGAGCTTGACAACATGTTCTAATAAGAAAGAAGACACAACAAACAATTCTATTGGTTTAGCTGCCATGCTTTGTTGAACAAACAAATTACATTCCTACAGTATAGCCCAGAAGCTCAGCAGCCATCTTTTCCTTTGAGACGTGGTGCATTCTGACAGAAAGCCCGATCTGAAAAGCAATATTGTACAATCTGCTTAAGGGGCCAACCCAGTTATTCAAACATCATAGAAAATTAATGATTTTGACAGTCTCTCAATTTAACTTCTTAATCATGCCTAAAGAATATACAAAGAAATAAGGATGTTCATGGAGATGATGTTACTGAAGTGATGGGCAATTAATTAAAAAAAATTTTACTCTCTGGCCTAATTTTTTTAAATACTCATAAAATCACTTTGACAGACTGTCTAAAAGATATACCAAGTAGATAATCTGCACAATCAACAGATAATTATGAGATATAACAGGTTTGAAGTCTCCATGAAATACAGTATTTGTCTCAACACCTACTTTGCTATGTCTTCTAACTTGCACAATTATTCGCTGCTTCCAAATCATGGACTCAACACTTTCAGGGACAGCGATCATATGGTTTTGACATGCATGGGGAAAGTTCCAAAGAAAGAAAAATTAAATCATGAATTTGAATGAGCAAAGAAACAACTCTCTCTAGCTATTTCCTCATTCTATTGTTATGTAGCTAATTACCGCCTACAGGCATCTCTAAACTGACAGGAGAATCACAGAATACTCCATTTTCTGCAGATTTGCCCTCATCCAAGTCCTATCCATTTCTTACTGAGACTCCTGCAATAGCCCCCTAACTGGCCTCCTAGCTGCCATTCTTGTCCTCTTACAGTCTATTTGACATACTGCGAGAGCCAACGTTGTTTAAGAAATGCAAATCAAATCGAGTCACCTAGTGCTCAAAATTCTCTAATGGCCTCCTCTCTCCACACTTCAACTGAATCTTGATTTCCCTCGTGGCCCATCAGCCCTCTATGACCTGGCCTGTCTCTCTAACATCATTTCTTATCATTCTTCTTGCTCCAGCTCTTGCATTTTCTCAAATATACCAAAGAACTCTGGTCTTGTGGCTTTTTTATTCCCTATTCCTTTAGCCTGAAATATTTCTCTATGATATTTACTAGTGGGGGCATATATTAACGAGGTGGATAGATAACAGGGTTATGGGGGAGATTTCCACTATTTGCCCTTTTTTTTGAATACTTTTTAGATTTTGAAACACAGGAATCAATTGCATACTGTCAATAAGCCAGAAAATGGATTCATAGACTATGGGAATGTATATTAGATTAATTTAGATGTGACCATGTTTGTTCAGATCTCTACTAAAAGGTCACCTTCTCAGAAAAGACTTTCCTAACCACCCTATTAAAATAACACTAATCCATTAATCTCTCCTTGACACCTATACTTTTCTCTATATTAAGAATCCCTTCCTAACATTGCATTAAGAGTGTATTCCTATTTTTTGTTTATTTCTCTTACTTGAAAGTAAGATCTGTGAGGGCAGGGCCTGTCTTTGGTTCATGGCTATAGAACAGGGCGTAGAATTGTGCCAGAGCACGTCGCGCGAAATAATGCTCTTCTTTCAACTTGCACATGTCTCTCCCTGCTAGGGTACAAATGTCACCCTCCACCAAAGTCCAGTTCATCTGCTTTATCCTCCGTGGCCTTTCCCTGGTGCTCCAAGATAGGAAGACTCTTCTTATTTTGTTATCCCACAGCAATTTATTACCGTTAATATCTTATTTTGGTGACAACTTGATATGTTATTTTATAGTCATATTTATATCTTACTTTTCCCACTAAACTATGTCTTTCTTGAAAGTAGAATCACATCTGAATTTTTTATAACTTCACAGTGTTTGACTATGCACATACAATTTCCATATAATGCAAATAGCTATTGAAAACATGAATAGATTATAAAATAAATGAATTATCGCATTTGCCAATAGTATTCAAAGTTAAGAAAGCACAGTTAGAGTTTTTGTTTGTAGGAATCAAATGCTAAAATTTATTACTCCATAATTACTTCTGGGTTAAGTGACAGGATTTTTTAAAGAAGATTATTATTATTTTTTTCTGATGTGAAAGTTGAAAATGGAAAAAACTAAGCAGAAGAAAATAACAATAGGTTTTTTGGGGTATAGATGGGCCTCATTCTTCTAGCTCTGAGTTTCCATGTTGAGGGACATCAATGAGTGTAACACTAATTGTTACACATTTTGGGCTCTTTCATGCACGTCTCCATAGGAGAGGAGGGATGACTCCTCTCACTGGTTGAGTTGGAGAGAGGAACTGGGCTTGCCTATCACATCTCCCTTTCCTCACTTCTTTTTAGGAGCTAGCGTGCTTGCACAGAGCAGACATTCTCAAGCTTTGCAAATGCTCATAGGTGGCAAGCTCTGGGACTGTATGGTTTTAGGTCTGTGTATTTGGAGGTGAGTTTACTCTGAAGAAATGTTAGGAGCTGGTGTTTTGGTCAAGAAACCTTGAGACATAGGTAATAAAGAGTGGAACATGGAAAGCTAAACAACATGGATAAGGAGGCTCATCTGGGATTGATCAAATGACTGTAAGATATTATGAATGACTTAATTATCAGCAAGTACAGAAATCAATGTTACTGGTTAGCTTTGGTGGTTTGCAGAGGCTTGCTGACACAACGCCAAATTGCTGGTTTTTATAGTTATGGCATCCTTCTATTGGTGTGGTCTGAATAGCTGTGGAAAGCAGCTGTTTTTATACAGATCGGGTGTGCAGGTGGCAGCCTTGGAAACCAAGCATAGCTGTGGAGCCCTCATCAATGGAGTCAGCCTTGGAGGACTTGGGCTTTACAGTGTGTGACCTGCTTCAGCTTAGCTATAGCCTCCAGCTCCCCTTTCAGGGGCCACTCTAGACAGTATTTAGCTATAAGAAAATACTTAATTCCACAAACTTCTGAGATCCAAACTGTAGCCTTACCACATAAGGAAAGTAGGTTTTATTAATAGATAAAATGTATGGGGCCTTAAAAAGAGAAGATGGTGTTTTTTTTTTTGGCTTGAGATAGAAAATTAAGTCATGGGGTAAAAAGAAGTGTCATATATTGATTCTTTTCAACCCAGTATTGCTCAGCTTCTCCAGGTTTTTGCAGCATGGATAGGCTTGCTCATATCTCTTGCTGTTCTGCTAAGGCAGTTATTACGACATTGTTCACTTTCCAACTTCTAAAATTGATATTTCTATTCTATATTGCCCTATAAACCATATAATCCATTTGCTCGGAAACTCTTCCTGGTACACAGAATTACACCCCTGAGCTTTTAAGTCACAGCCCACTGTCTTCTCTCCACCAAAAATTCATTTATCCCATTCTTATTTGTTGAAATCAGGCCTATCACTGTCATAGAAACTCTTAACCAATTTGCAAAATAAAAATTTTCTCCTTCCTCTGTGATCTTGTAATATATATGTTATTATGTTATTGCATTGCATATGCTATTACAACACTTTAAAGTTCCACCTACAACCATGATTCATGGTGTCTTCAGAGCTGAATTTGAAATTCCTTGCAACACCATGTTTGAAATGACTGAATCTTCTGCAATGCAGAATTTTGGGCGCAATTTCATTCTTATGCATTTTGTCTGTTGTTTTGGTTATTTCAATACTATGTTTGTTGTGATCTTAACTTCTTTAAAACTACCTAAGGATAGGGAATTTATATCTTTCTATGTTGTTTAGTAAATGATTAATCTGCCTTTCTGTGGTGTAGTCAATGAAGCAAAGAGAAGGATTTTATATCATTTCACACTTCTTCCTAGGAAAATTATATGCTATTTTATTCTAACATAAAGCACTGTGCATTTCTGTATCTTCATTTTATTAATATAAAAAAATGACCACAGCTGAAAACCTCTAGCTATGATTTATTTATAGCATAATATTCAATTCACAATTAAATCCTAACCTGTAATTGAATCCAAGGATTCTGCTGATACATTGAATAAAAGAACACATGTAAAGTGGTATATAAATAGTAGCAGAACAGAGATTAATAACCACCAATATGTATTATGGGATGACTCATTATGAATAATTTGAATGCATTATTAGCATGATAAAAGCGACTTTTTAAAAAGAATATGAGATACTGAAGAAAGATTTCTGTCTTGCTGTAGCAGACAGAGTATTATAGTCTGCAGTTGTAGTGGAAAGAAATCCTGAAAGGTGATATGGATACATTTTTTAAATATTATAAAGCATATTTCTAGATCATTTAAGTTGTAATATCCACTAAGACTCTAATATGGTCCTGCTAGTTCCTTTTTGTTTATAAAAAGGAACAAAATATATACAGTCTTGGGTTGCTTAACAACGGGGGTATGTTCTGAGAAATGCATCGTTAGTCAATTCCATCATTGTGCAAACTCATAGAGTGTGCTTACACAAACGTAGATGGTACAGCCTACTACCTACCTAGGCTATCCGGTACCAATCTTATAGGACCACTGTTGTACATGCGGTCCGCCATTGACCAAAACATCATTATGCGGTGCAAGACTGTGATTAAAATTTTTCTGGAATTGATAACAAAGATAATGGCATACAGGTAAGAGAGGAACATCCCCCTTTGATTCTGTTAATTTATACCCTTGTCTTTACATCTGAAGAAGTATGAAATGCTCCAGAGCATCTCTCTCAAACTCTTCTTCCACTCTTTTTCTTCTCAACTTGACCTTCGCAACTCATGATAAAAAATAAACAAGCACATGAAAGAAGAAAACACCAAGGGAATTAATTGGTAGAAACAGCAATCCAACAGATTTAGACCTTCAAGGACTTTGTTATGGTAAAAATATTCAGAATAGAGTATGTATTATGTATAAGGCTTTGAAATAATTAAGGTAGAATTAAGAACAAACAAGCAAAGAAAAGAGCAACCACCAAGATGACCTGGCAAATTTGAATAAACAACAGGTGAGAATCCTAGAAATGAACAACACAGTTACTAAAATTAAAGGCTCAGTTTAGGGATTAAAGAAGAGATTAGATACTGAAGATTAGATACCTGGGCATGTAGATCTGGATAAATAAGCAGAATGAGGCACAAGGAGATAAAATAACAGAAACTAGGAAGGAGAGGCTAAGAGATCTGGAGGGTAAGTGAATGAAAAGACATAGCATTTCTTCAGAGTTTCAGAAAAGGGCTGTAGAGAAATGGGGAGAGGTAATACCTGAAGACATAATGCTGAGGAATTTCTAGAATTGACAAAAATGTGATTCTGCAGACACAACAATCACAATGTATATAGCAAATAAGGTAAATGAAATAAATAAGTGTCTATCGCATTATAGTGAAAAAGTAGAAGACCAAAGCAAAGAGTTCCTTCAAGCAGGCAGTGAGGGGGCCAGCCCTGGTGACCTAGTGTTAAGTTTGGTGAGCTCTGCTTTGGCAGCCTGGGTTCTGTTCCTGGGCACAGACCTATACCACTCATCTGTCAGTGGCCGTGCTGTGGAGGTGGCTGACGTATAAAAAGAGCAAAAAGAGGAAGATTGGCAGTGAATGTTAGCTCAGTGCTAATCTTCCTCAGCAAAAACGAAAAAAAAAGAAGAATAAAAAAGCAGGCAGTGAGGGAAAGCAGATGCTCTTTAAAGGAATAACAACAGACTTAAAGGAGATAATTGGAGGGAATAAAGTGACATGGAAGAAAAATATTAGCATTTATCTCCTTATCTAGGAAATAACAATTGAGCTAAATAGTAAAATAAACTTTTGTTTTGTTTCTCTTTTAGAAAAAAAAATAGGTACTATTTCTACGGAAACAAAGAAACAAACATCCAAAGTACTTTTTGGAAGAACTTTTTGAAGACCAAAACAGGACAAAGAAAACAAAGATTCATTCTTGATATTATTTTGATATTCGTCATGATTATCTGCCAATTTTGAAACTAAAGGAATTTAGATGCCCCACTTATAATTGACTTATGAATGAATATCTTTCAGTAAAAAATAAATGGAGCTTTGACTTAAGAAAATATTAGGTTTACCAAATTTTATATTCAAGGAGAAGTATTAATATTTTCACAATTTAAGCTGTCTTATGAAGCCACTTGGAATCATATGCATATAATTTGAGAAGAAGTACCGTCCGCAGGGCAGGGCCAGTCTCTACACCTTGGAACTCACCTCCCCCTCTGTTGACTGCAAATGGAGCTCCTTCCTGCAAGTGGCCTTGAAGTCTCCTGCAGCAGCACTCACCTGGACCCCTCGAGGAGCTTCCATGATCAAGGACCTGGTTGGTGATTCAAGCCTAAAGGAAAAAGAAAACAATCCTTAATAGTAAAAAGAAAAAATTATGGTGGACTAAAAGATACCATTAGTCAACTAAAAACAAACAGGGGGCCAGCCCTGTGGTGTAGTGGTTACATTCTCATGCTCTGCTTCAGTGCCCTGGGGTTCACAGGTTCAGATCCCAGGCAGGGACCTACACACCGCTCATCAAGTCATGCTGTGGTGGCATCCCACGTACAAAATAGAGAAAGATTGGCAACAGATGTTAGCACAGGGCCGATCTTCCTCACCAAGAAAAACAAACAAACAGGTGGGCATAAATAAAAATCCTTGTCATTTCAAAAAAAGCCAGAATGAGTTTTAGAATGATTTTTGATTGCATATCTAATTTTTGGCTCTTTATGAAACTCTTCATTTGTTAACATCAATTATTTACTCTCTTGTACCCTTATCATGATTTAGGAACAGTTTCTTATGTTGTTTCCCTCTGCAACACACATGAAAAGTAGGTCATAATAAGTTTACTTGTTTAAATCTTTTATACATTTTCAACATTAATGATGGAGGTTTAATAAATAAATTGCTATAAACTTAGCATGCAAGTATCCCTCAATAAAGAGCTCCTGTCTTGTAAACATGAGAGGGCTTTAATGAAAATCATGAATATTGCAAAGTTTCAAGCAAGCCTTACAGTCAAAATTTTGTAAACTTGAAAATTTTGAAGTACTCTTTACACTTCTAGAAATTGATTAAAATGAAAAAATAATATATTTCCTACATCTACTAGGCTCTACTGGCCCAGGAAAATGTCCACAGAATAAATGACATAAGTCTGAGAAAGAAAAATTAAGTGAAGGATGATACACAAGTACACATGTGATTGAATGTTGGCTACAGAAATTTTGAGGAAAAAAAACCAAGTGTTTGAGGTAGTGTGCCTGCAAAAAAAAATAGTTGGGAGGCAGTTTCAAAATTATCTTCAAATATAACACCAGAGAAAAGAGCAAAAGAAGGCAGAATATAGAAACTAGAAAACAGTTGTAAACAACACTAGCATGAGAAGAGGTAGTATTCCCGAGGTGGTCTTTTTGGACAAGTGCTCTGCTCTGGGGCTGCAAGTGTCTGTGTTCCCCTTGACCACATGACTTTAGGACAAGAGTTCCCTTAGGCTCACGTTCACCACCATCCAGAGCAACTGGTTTCCTTTGAGGCAACAGATCCAGCGCTGTTTTGCAGGGAAAACCACATCAAACAGTTTGATCTCTGAAGACCAGCTCTCTCTCAGTAGTGAAGTTGAACTTAAAGACTTGAAAGTGATATTGAAGGACAAGAGGCAGCATTTAGAGAAAGTGATTTTGACACTTTCAAATTTTTTTTTTTCACTCACCAAAGCAATTTTGAATCTTTCATCTCTAGGGGCTCTTGGACATCCTCATAAAATCCCTAGAGGGGTCAGGTTTTGAATATACATATTTTAAAGAAATGTCTGCATTTTGTTACTTTTTTAAAAAAACAAAAATCACACATTTTCAAAGAGCATTTGAAAACTTGAAAAAAAATCACTCATAATTTTTCATCCATAATCCTGTATGTTGTGCACAGGATCTAAATTTCAAAATCTGAATGTTAAAATGTATATTATTTTATAATTGATTTCCCCTGATATACCCTGAAACATACACCACCTTGAGTAGTATATCTGTGACCACTACTGTTTCTATTTGTTAATTATCCATAACATTAAATGCAATTATATAAGTTTGGATATGATAGAATCATCCAAACAGAAGTCAGATAAGAATTTAATTAAAATGGATTAATGTTCTAAAACAGATTATGAATCCGACATTCAAGAAAACAACTCAGTGAATTTATGAGTGGGAAGAAAAACAATTTATCAAATAATTGATATGGTTTAGTTTGCTTTTAAGGATAAGGCGTGGGGGTTATTACGCATATATATGATAGTAAAATATTCGTATTAAAAGTACACATTATTTGTACTGTATTTGTTCCACGTTTGACATTTAATACTAGAACATTAAAATACATTAAGTATTTCTGGGCTTTTGAGTTTTTCCATTCTCATCTTTATTAATTATTTAATCAGAAAATGTTTGTTATAGTCATCTTCATCTTAGACCTCAGGGAGCCATTGCTGGTGTAGCCACAGAGCAGAGTGCTTTGCTAACACTGACTTAGAGGACCCCTATTCAAAGAGGTGGTAAAGAGTGAGAGCTGGGTTCAGGAAAATTAGCCAGCTGCAATAAGCCTCAATTTCATCATTACTAAATTGGAAATTATGATTTTTTATAAGATCATAAGAAATTTCTTAAAAGAATTAAGGGGGATAATTATGTGGTGGGATAGTATTTTGAGATATTAATGGAATTTCCTCCCCTGTCCCATTGACTTGCACTCCTTGTGATTCCCCCATGCACTAAGCAGTGTCCTTAGCCACAAATTCTGGATGATAGAGCAGAGAAACTGATAAAGATCTTTTAAGTTTCCTAACCTTATAGACATTTTGAGTTGAAAAAAAAAAAAAAAAAAAACTCTAGCCATTTAGTCTGTTGAAAATGATTCAGCACAAAAACAAAAACATCAGAAGAAAACCCAAAACAATCAGTGAGAGCTTGTTGTTGATTCCCATCTGTTAGAGACTGTTTTCTTGATTCACAGAATAGAGAAGATTTGGAAGGAAATCAACAGATGGTCTTGAATGGTTCTCTATGTGTTCTGCTTCCTGAGGCAAAGTTCTAGGTGGTGAGACCTTTGTTCTTTAGGTGTTAGAGGTTTGGGGACACTGGTGATGTCTCAGGTTAACTGAGGACAAGAGACCAAAAGAATCTCAAAGGAGAGAAGAGCAGTGATCTGCCGTGAACATAGACTAAGTGGAGACAAGAATGAGACTGTCTTGGCAAATGCCAGCTTGGATCATGAGGTTACCAATGACCAAATGTTGCCCTCAAATGCTTTGGCACAGTGTAAGCCCCTTGGTTCAATGATGCAACCCCAGGTAAAAACAAAAGAACTGAACAAATTGGGGCTTAGTTTCTGATATTCAGTGCAACGGAGGACAAACGTGGAAATCAAATTTTACAAGAATATTTTTCATTTCTCGTGCAGCTAATTTTGTAGCTAAGACAACATACACCTGCTATGTCTGTATATTACTTATGAAATGGTACATAAAAATCATTCAAGGGGCCGCCCAGTGGCGCAGCGGTTTGGTCTGCGCTTGGCAGCCCGGGGTTCGCGGGTTCGGATCCCGGGTGCCTGCCGACGCACTGCCTGTCAGCCATGCCGTGGCGGCGTCCCATATAAAGTAGAGGAAGATGGGCACGATGTTAGCCCAGGGCCAGTCTTCCTCAGCAAAAAGAGGAGGATTGGCAACGGATGTTAGCTCAGGGTTGGTCTTCCTCACAAAAAAATAAAAAAAATAAAAAAAAATAAATCATTCAAAAAGTGGTAACAATTTTAGAGTATTGCTAAAATCATTCAAGTGCTGAATGATTAAGACTTTGAATTAAACAGGTTTCAACTACATACTTTGTTAATCTTGATATGATTAAAAGTAGTGATATTAAGAAATAATATAAATTTTATTAAAAACAGGACTGTCTGCTTTGAATAGTATCCAATATTCAGGTGAGTAATATATATTAGGGATTTAAAATTAGTTATGAAAAGAGTGTGCACTTAAAAATATGCAATAAAACTTTATTAGAATATTTGGAGGATTTCATAATTCTATTTTTAAATGAACATGTGATAGTCAAATATTTATTAAGAACATGAAAATTAAAGTAAGCTGATGAGATAATTTTTATAAGCTTGGTGACTAGCATAAGCAAATAAACCTTTTTTGTGGGCAAAAATATCATAATAAGATTGCAATATACATGGAGACCTAAAAAACTTCAAATTGACACTATTATGAATAAGATAATTTTATTGTGAGCATTTACAGTTGTATATATTATATCCGAGTCTTCCAATATCAATACCTGTAATTACATATATACCTACATTTACATATATGCACACACATTACCTATCTAGAGCACTATGTTGTCTCTGGGTCTATTACATGCTAAATAGGAAAAAAGACATTTCTCCACAAGTGGTATGCAAATTTTGCTCTACACCACCATCTAAACTCTGAGTGTTAAACTCCATGAATTCTGACCATAAGAAAGTAATCTTTGCATTTAAGCACAATCAGGCACTTTTAAAAGGCATTGCAATTAGGTAGTCTTATGATTATGATTATAAAGATTATAGGAGAAATAGGTTTAGATGAAAAGTTAATAAAAATCTGAAATAAAAGTAGGCATCACATATTACTAGCCATGCCAGCTTACCAAAATAGTTTGATGATTGTGTAATAATAGATTTCATTTACTATTTTATAAATAATATTTTCCCAGGCTCTTCCCAGATGCTTCTAGAAGCTATATTATAAATTACAGGATAATAGAAAAGCACTCCCTGTGTATTAAAAGTGTTGCTGCCTACTATAAACTAATGGAAGTTATTTCCAAGAAATGCTTGGGAAATTGAGGTATAAACTCCCTGAAATTTAATTACCATGCACAAGAGTTACATCCACCTAATGAGAGAATTAAATGTGGGACATTGAATAAGAAGCTCATAGGTTCCACGTGAGTTTGACTTCCAATTTTTAAATCCAATTACCTCTCTGGGGCTCAGTTACCTAACAAATAAAATCATATTCATTAAGCACCTTAAAAATAGAACATTGTAGTCATAGCAAAACATCACTACATTTGTCCTTCTTTATTAGTGAGTTAGCCATACAATTATGATAATATAATAAAAGCTAAAGTTAATACTGGGAACTTATTCTATACTTAACACTTTGTGTGGATTATCTCTTAATCATCATACCAATACTGAGAAGTGGACACTCTAATTATCCTTTTTTTTTTTTTTTTTGGTGAGGAGGATTAGCTGACATCTGTTGCCAATCCTCCTCTTTTTGCTGAGGAAGACTGGCCCTGCACTAACATCCGTGCCCATCTTCCTCTACTTAATATGTGGGACGCCTGCCACAACATGGCTTAATAAGCTGTGCGTAGGTCCATGCCCAGGATCCAAACCTGCGAACCCTGGGCCACCTGAGCAGAGCACATGAACTTGACCACTACACCACCGGGCCGGCCCACTCTAATTATCCATTTTTTACCAAGAATCTTATCAATTTTCACCTACTTGAATCTTACCAATTTTTACCTATTTGAATCTTAGTGTAGTTGAGTTACTTTCTCGGGATTATGTATCTAGTGCAAAGACCTTAGAATATCCAAAGAAATCTTGAGAAACAAGAACAACATTGGAGAACTTAAAAACTTACTGCAAAGCTATAGTAATCAAGACAGTGCTGGTCTGGCATAAGATTAACATATAGAATGACGGAATAAAATAAAGACTCCAAAAATAGACTTTCACCTGTATGGTTATCTGATTTTTGATGAAAGCGGTAAAGTGATCTAATGAGAAAAAGCACTTTTTAACAAATGGTGCTGGAATAACTGGATATTTATATGGACAAAATGAACCTCAATCTCTATCACACGCTGTTATCAAAAGTAAAAGCTAAAAACATAAGGCTTTAAAGGAAAATACCTTTGGGACTTAGGAGTAGGCAAAACTCTCTTAGCCCACAAAAAGCAATCAATAGTGCATATATCAAAATGTAAATTTGGTGACTTCCAGATGAAAAGCTGCGTTTCAAAATTAACATCAATAAAATGAATATATAACTATAGACAGGGAGATAATATTCACAAAATATATATATTACACAGGACTGGTGCCAGGATATACAAATAATCCTCCAGCTCAAAGATAAAAATGCAAAAATCACAACTAAAATATGGACAAAAGATTTGAACAAACCACTAAAGAATATATATGGTTGTCCCCTAGGTACATGAAAAAGTGGTTAATATCATTAATTATCAAGTAATGGAAAATTAGAAACATGAGATACCACTAAACACCTACCAGAATGGCTTAAATTAATGAGACTGCTAACATCAAATATTGGTGAAGATATGAAGTAACTGAAACTCTTATTTGTTTTTGGTGGAAAGGTAAAATGATGCAACCAGTTTAGAAAGCTCTGGCATTTTTATATAAAACAACGTATACTGGATACATCCCAAATGTCTGTCATTAGAAAAATGCATAAACAAAATATTGTATGTTCATGTAATGAAATACTAACCAGCAATAAAGCAAAAAGAAATACTGACACAGACAACATCATGGATGGATCTCAAAAACATTATATGGAGTGAAAGGAATCTTACAGAGAAGAGTACATACTGTATGATTAATTTATAAATGAGTCTAATCTAATCTAGGATGAAGAAAGTGAGAGTAGAGGTTGCTTCTGGTGTGTCATGATGGGGATTTACTGGGAAGGGGCATGAGAGAACTTTCTTGGGTGATGATAAAGTTTTGTATCTTGACGCGAATTTGGCTTACATGGGCGTACGCATTTGTCAAAACTCAGCAAATGTCCCCTTAAGCATTGTGAGTGTCAGTGCATAATTATTTACAATAAAAGAAAAGAAACTAAGTACTCTTGAATACTAATTAATGATATGCATGCTGAAGTGATCAGGGAAAGTGTACAGATTTATACAATTTATGTGCAAATGCATAAAAAGTAAGGTATACTGATGGATGGATGGTGCAACATATACATATGTGATTAAAAACACATAAGAAAATGATAATGGAGGAATCTAGCTGGGGGTATATGGGTGGTTACTATAAGAAGCTTTCAACATTGAGAATGTTTAAGAATTTTTGTAATAAGATATTGGGGGAAAAAGGTGTGGTCTCAGATCTTATAGGATTATCCATTTTTTTTGTAAAGTTTGTAAAACATTATGCTATGAAAAGCTAAATAGGAAAACTGTTAACTGATGCTAATGTTAATGTTTGACTGTCATCGACTGTATGAAAATGCGATAAAGAATATTAATGACATATAGGGGTACTTTTAAAAATAAATAATTCCTGTTACTATATTTATACTATATTAATATAAATGCATATCATTCAATGTCTGCATTTTACAATTATTTCAGGGAGAAGGATATCTGATATTATTTACTTTACTTAAAATTCAAGAATTGAGATATTCCCGGATAAAAATAAACTCATATTTACTTCCACATAATGAAAATTTCAAAAAATAAAAAACATATGTAATAAAATCTCAACAAGAATTTCAGTACAGTCTCTTCAAACTTAAAACATTGTCAAAATATTTTGGGGAGAAAAGTATGTGGGACAATTGTCAGATTTTTTAAATGAAGATGAAGTGGGAGATTTTACCTTTTAAGATTAGAATTTATCATACAGTTATTTTAGTTAAAAAATGGTATTTGAATTAGAAGTAGAAATTTGGTCAATGGAACCCAATACAACCTAAAACAGATGAAAAGTATTTATGAGAAATTAAAGTCTGACAAATGTAGCAATCATTTTGGGGTGGAAAATGAGGTTATTTATTAAACAATACTTAATAAAATGACTATCCATACCAAGGAAAATAACATTAGATCCTTAACACATTCTATAAGAATAATTTCCAGTTTTATCTATTCAAAATAGAAAAACTAAAAAATAAATCACAGACTAATTTTCAATAGAAAATTCATAATTCCCATTTTATTTATTCAAAATATAACACTAAGAAATAAATAACCTAGTGTACAAAATAACTGATAGAAAATCATAAGGAATTACAGGAAATATCCAAATCTAGAAATGAGAAACCTTTAAAACAAGATGGAAAGCCCCAAAATCATAAGGAAAATGTTGATAAAGTTTACTACATAAGTTTTAGCTTGTCCAGGTTTTCTCTGGCTACCCTGGACTTCCTCAAATCAGCCTAGAATCCCTATAGAATGTCCTGGGCTCAGATCTTGGAACTTGAATCATACTAAACCTGGATTCCCTTCTAGAATTATCTAATCACTAGACTCTTAGCAACATGGCATCAACAGCTAATGATGCCCTGCTTCTCTCTTATACAGAAATTCTCAAGCTTCTGCTGAGGAGGGTTCACAACATAGTCGGAGTTTTTACTTAAACTATTCATTTTATTAGAAAACATTCTCTAAAAGGGCCTGTTGAAAAATAAAACCCACATTTATTGGCAAAGCTTGTGAATTTCTATGTAATTAGTGAAGTACAACTGTGTTCATTTTGAAAGCGTTACAGCAATCACAGCAAAGAATTTCAGACTAGTTTTCATAGTGGGTACCCAGGGATAAGAGCAGAGAGAAGGATTAATATTGAACTCGAGTCACCCTGCCACTGTTTTTTCCAAGCAATTCTGTTTTTATGGTGTTTACATATCAGAGATGCAAAAAGACTGTTTTTAAAGCATTATGCAATTCTCAAATTTGCAAATGAGTGGCTGGGTCTCTAGAAGAATTATCAACATTCTGAAAAAAGAATTCAGACTTCTTCTAAACTAAGTTGCAAGATGCAATTACTAAATAGAAACGTAAGCAGAATTTAAGCATCATGTATCTTGTTCTTGCTAAATGGTCAACCCAGTCCCAGAGACATAGTAGGCAGTCATTATTTGCAGTTTGAATGATGGAATGAACAGAAAATTGAAAAGAAAAATGTTTTAAGAAAAAAAAAGTTAATGCAAACGGTGAGCTGAACATACAAGAAATGTTACTGTCTTATCACTTCGGGCTATAATGAGCTTTTTTCAGCTGCAAATCAACATTGTTTTTGTTCCTTCTATTTTTGTTTTCTGCCTACTCGCACCTCCGATTATGGTGTCTTCCTTCAAATTAGATCAAAGAAATCTCTAGATCAACTGTTGCTCTATGTTCCCAAGATGACAAGCTGAAATAAGCTTCTCTTAATGATCAATGATCCTTTGGTACTCAGTCTAAATAAATACATAAATACATACATAGATTGAAAGACTAAAAAGAAAGGAGGAAAGAAGAGACAGAGGAGAGGAGAAGGGAGAGGAGAAAGAAGGAGAGAGGAGAGGAGAAAAATACTAGTTTATTTATTTATTTTTTCTCGTAGGTAGAAAAATACCAGCAAAATATTTTACCTCTTTATTGACAAAATGTCTCAGGACAAAATCCTTACTACCTTATAAATGGTGGCATTTCCTCGAACACAGGAATGATGTAAATTAGAGCTCTGTGTTTCTAGAGATTAACTTGCAGCCTGCAAACTTTAACATTTCAGTTTTAAATTATATTCCACAAGAATGGAAATGATGAAAAGATGCCAATTATATCATTAAATATTAGCTCATTTTACTGACTCCAAGTCCAGATTCTTGTCTTATTCTTGGAACAGTTAATGGAACCCGGATCCAAACAATCCTTGGGCCATGGGCATTATATAATAGATTTCATCCCTTCTCACCATAGAATGCACACACTCTTTTGAACTATAACAATTTAGCTGTATATTAATTTAAGAAATGAAAAAAGGATGGACATTCATATTTGGCTATTCCAGACAAATATACTATTATGTCCTTACTGGTTACTCAACACACATTTTTTTAGCCTTTGAACACACGGGACCCTACTGAGAATCAATATCACCTTATATAAGAAATGAAAGAAAATCTACCTGCGCGGGTTTAAAATGCACGTGAAAGCTAGCACAGAACTTGGCACATAGTCAGCACTCATCAAACATCTGTTGAATGAATAAATTATAGAAATCGACTACATTTCCACACCAAAATATGACTACACTGTATCATAAACTTTTTAAAGTGTTCCTTTCTGAAGCCTTTTGTTCTTGACGAAAGCCAAATCCAAGATAATGTGGCTCCTTATTCCCCAAATTATCATTTTATCTACTTGGCCAACCAATCTCACCTTGGTGATTAGAATTAGGTGTCGACTAAGAGGACTTCCTATTGCCCTGAAAGAGAAATTGTCAGCAAGATTGTGAAGATCTTCTCAGACACTTTGCTTTAATCTTCAGCGCACAAATGAATAATTGAATACTCCCCTCATTGCTGTGGTTTGCTTCTGTTTCAATTTTGGAATTCAGATCAGTAACACTCATCTTGGGGGTTGCCAATCTGCTTTTAGCACAAGCTGATAAGCCTAGCTTAGCTCAATGTTTAAATAATTGATGAATAATTAGAAAATAAACCAGCAACACTATATACTAATTATAATTTAACTCACATTCACACTTATGAATTTTGAGACATGTCAGCAAGGTAATTAAAATAGCAGTTGGTTGCTATTCCTCCCTTGGCAATAGATTTTCATAATGAAAATTGCAAAATGAGTACATAATTACTAAAATGTTGGAAGTAAAATATGCTTCTTTTAGAACTTTGTAATTTAGAAAATTGTTATTGAATAAATCACTAAACTCTGATATCTGTAGTAAAACACAGCTCAAAAACAACTGGAATCAGGGGCCAGCCTGGTGATGTAAGTGGTTAAGTTCAAACACTTCACTTCAGTGGCCTGGGGTTCGCAGGTTCAGATCCCGGGCACGGACCCACACACCGTTCCTCAAGCCATACTGTGGTGGTGTCCCATATACAAAGTAGAGGAAGATTGGCACAGATGGTAGCTCAAGCAAAAAGAAGAAAATTGGCAATAGACATTAGCTCAGGGCCAATCTTCCTCATCAAAAAATAAATCAATAGGAATGAAAACAATTGGAATCAGTTAGTCACATGTGTCTTAGTAATACAGTAACAGCTGCCTCCACGTTCTTATATTACACACATTTGATTAGTGTCCTTGATGTTCAGTTTTGTTGTTTCAACAATTTAAATTAACAAATATTTATTGGATACTATACACGCGAGATACAGTGCTGGTTGCTACAGCACGAAAGGCAAGCAAGGAAGATGCAGATCCTGTTAATGGAACATACAACCTTGTTAGGTGGAGAGGGACAAAATAAATAATTATGCAGAAAATCTGAATTCCTAATTAAGAAAAGGGCCATAAATCACGACTATAATGCACTGAGACACTGTTTAGACATATTCTTCAACCCTTCTAAATCCTTGGGATTTTATCACAGAGTAAATAATCCTTATTTATGTCTTATACAAAAGTACCTCGATCACATGCAGAGGGCCATCCTCCGTTATCGTTGACTAACTTGTTTGGATCTGGGTCACGCAACTAGTGAGAAACTGAGTTCTTTAGGAAATTTTGTCATAGATTATAAAGGTCTGCAAAATTTACTCTTGACAATGTGTAAAATTTTTTGCATTAAAAATTTTCAACTTTAGTTTTCTATTTTCATTTGAGCATTTTTTCCACTCATCCAAATGGAAAGGGCTGAACCTGATCTTTAGGAAACAGTGTTTTTTTTTTACTTAATATTTTTATTGTGTTTTCCAAGACAAAGACTCTATCTCTCAGGTTGATATTTGATCCAGCTTTAAAAGTGATTTTTAGGTGTGATTTATTACTTTTTAATATCACTATTGTTGTCTTTTTCTAATACCATAGCAAATGCATTTTAGAATGTAATTTACCTATCAGAAATTCATTATATAAAACATCTTTTTTTATTGACATATAACATTGTATTAGTTTACAGTGTACAACATAATAATTTGATAGATGCATATAATGTGAAATGGTTACCACAATAAGCTATATAATATGTCTTTAATCCCTAAAGCTTAATTTATTATTGAATTAAGAATATCCATAGATCAGTTACTAGATTTTAATATTTCAACTTTTATCAACAGTTGCCATGATTATCCTCGGGAGAACTCCCCATAATGTAGTCATTTCACAGTCTTTGGGGTAGTGAGGGTTTTTACATATAACTGTGCCTCTTAGAAATAACACAATGTCAGGAAGCAGCTTGTTCCATTGGAAATATTAGATTGAAGAGTCCATCTGAGGGCAATCAAGTTCTGCCTTTTCCTGATTACTATGTACATCTGCTTTTTTATTTCCCTCTATGTAACACTCTCTGAACATTTATTGCTTTCTCCTACTCTATGACTCCCCTTTCTTTATGCCTGTGCGTGCCATATATTTCATTGTCTATGTCAGATTTCCCAGAATCCCTATTTTTATCAGTCCTTGTCTCAACTTCCTTTTCCTTTCTTTTTCCACACTCCTCCTGTCTGATATATTTATTTTTATACTCATTTTATGTTTATTAGGGGAAAATATAGAGAAGGTTAGAATAATAACTCACATTTTCTTATCCTCAATCAAATACTTGACTATCTATTTACCATATAGGCAGGGAATGGCAATTCATTATACAATTATGTAGCACATTTTCTATTTGAGTTCTTTATATATCAAGGATGATCAACAGTGATGGAAACTATGATGCAGGTGTAAGAGCGAGGACTTACCTGAGATCTTGGGAAGGCTCTGCTCTGATGTGAGGTGTCTCGACAGAGTGCCCGAATACCGCTCCTTCAGTGCCTGAGGGCAACATGAATCCAGAAATCAGTATGAGCAAGTAGACAGACACATTGGTTTTCATTTCTATTTTTATGTATCAAATATTCTTCCAAAAATGGGACAACTGGAAACAGGAATACAGAAAATGAAAGAGAAAAATTGGAAAAAGAGAGGTAGTGAAGGGCCAAGGAGGGTATATCTATAAATGTCACTATGTTGACTGCTTTTAAGATGATCTTATTTATAAAATACAGATTGAGTGAGAGCTTTCACCCTGTGTTCAAAGAACAAAGACCCATCTCCTTCCCCTTTCTTATTTCCCAGTGAATTTGAGGGAAGCACAGGTCATAGTACTCAGTTCTGTATTTCCACAAACAGAGCATGAATGAAAACGTGGAGAGTGAGCTCAACGTAGTATTTTATTAAATATTTGAGGACATAAGTCTCATATGGCATTTAGCTATTCTCACAGACAGCTCCCACATTTGATCACAGTGATCCCTGAATGGCAGAGAACAGGGCACATTACTTTGATCTCCAGGGAAATAAGGTTCTATCTAAAACCAGGAACTGCTTGAATTCATTTCATTAGAGTTGACTTCACATGGGGTCATAGTTATCCGAAGAGGTCAAGCGTTCTAACACTTTCCTCTGGCAGCTGAATGATACTTTACCTAAACGTTCATTTTTTTGACTCCATTTGATTTTTCAGGTTCCCAGAGCTTTTCCGTAATTTAATTGAGCAAAATGGAATGATGTTCCTTTTCAAAAATCAAATGTAAAAAACATTTTTTAAAGAAGATGATGATGACCAAACTTCTATTTTCTTTTGTAATTGTGCATAAATGTTTTAGATCATTCTCTTCAGAATAAACTTTTTTTTTTTTGGTTTAATCTTCTTCAAACATCTTGGTGTAGGACTGTCATGCCTGCTCCATCAATGGCCTCAACACTAGTGTAATATCACAAAGTAAATAAAAAATACAAATTTTAAACCTACAAAATGAAGCTGTTTCTGCTTATTGTGAAGAACAATACAAACTATATTGATTCAATAAGCAATGAAGAAACTGCCATTTCTTCTAAGAACATTTAAGTTCCTTAAAAATAAATGGTCATATAAGGAAATATACTAAAATCATCAGACGACTCCTCTACATAAAACAGCAATGCAGACCTTGATCTTGAATCACAGAAGAGATTTTTCATATCTCAAAGAGAGACTCCTTTGGCATTTAAAATAAGATATAACTTCAAGAAAGGATAGTTATCCATGTGCAAAGTTCAAAAATTAATTTCCACTATTCTATGATTTTTGAAAACTTCACAGACAAGATGACAGTAATATAATTAAAGAACAGTAGCAATATTTATTTTCAAACACTGAAGGGCACACATAGTAACTTAGCACAGAATATACCAGTGAAAGTGAAGGTAGAACGCTTTCAAAAGCTTAATTTTCCAATGAGGATTAAAAACTGATAGAGGTCTCAATTCTAAATATCAATATAGAAAATTCTTGATGATTTTTAAAAAAAGATTCTTGAAGAACGAAATGTATAATCATACCACCTAAGGGGCTAAGTTGAAAACTGAATAAAATAACATAAATAATTAACTAACTGCAGGCCTCCAGATAATGAGAAAATTACTTTCATTCTTTCCACTTTTGTCCCAGAATGAGCCCAAAGGGGCAACAATTAATAAGCAATGATGATAATCTTAAAAGGAAATCAGTGAGGGAGGATCAAAGCCATCTGAGCCAGGAAAGACTCTCACAGCATAAAAATCGAAACTAAAGTACATATTTCCCATGAACTGGGAATTTTTACAAATATCAGTCTATTAAAAGGAGTGCCAAACTTAGTAATTAAATATATAGGATACAGAATTAATTTGGAATTTCAGGTAAACATGAAATAGTTTTTAGTATAAGTATACAATATTTGCAGGAGACATACTTATACTAAAAATGATTTGTTGTTTATCTGAAATTCAAAATTAACCGGACATCATGTATTTTACCTGGTAACCCTGACCGTTAGTCAACACTCATTTGGTACAGAGAGCACGGATCTGGTTTACCCTCACTTCAGGAAGAGAAAGAATATGTGATGAATTCTCACACTGTAATAAGCTATGAAAACCAAAAAGGAAGAAGGACAGAAAAAGGACAAAAAAGCACATAATATAGATATTTATTAATATGTAGATCTAAACTTGTTGACTAAAACATTTGCTGTTTATTGCTGCTATAAGGGGCTGTTCAAAAGGGTACAGTGTCCAATTCTGCTTGATTATATAGATGCTAAAGGATATTTTAGATAATTTAAAGAGATGATGATGTTATGAGACCTAAGGAAAACATAGACTGTTGACTATTTAATGGTCAGGAAAAATGAAGCAAGCAAACTTCAGCGTCAAAAAATCCTGGATCCCATTCATATGATAATTTCTAGCTTCCAAATAAAAGAATAAGATTGGTATATTCTGCTTTGCAGGAAAGAAGAAGGGGTATATATGGATTGTGGTCCTACTTTTTTTTTTTTGTTTTTGTTTTTTTTTTTTTGTGAGGAAGACCAGCCCTGAGCTAACATCCGTGCCCATCTTCCTCCACTTTATATGGGACACCGCCACGGCATGGCTGACAGGCAGTGCGTCGGCGGGCGCCGGGGATCCGAACCGGCGAACCCCGGGCTGCCAAGCGCGGACGAAACCGCTGTGCCACCGGGCAGGCCCGTGGTCCTACTTTATATTTAGAGACAGTTTAAGACATAAGCTAGGATGATGCTCTTCACAAATGTCTCACATAAAATGCCACTCCCTCCAAAAAAAATGAAGAAAGTCATTAAAATTATATTCACATATCCCTCCCAGCGTGAACATCGACACTAAATGCTATACTCTACGCTACTCATTATCAACCCATTGGCATCGATACATCCTTAGGGAAGCCATTTACTCCAGAACAGGCAGCGCAAGAAAAAAAAAAAATCCCAAAATATCTCATATTCCCAGGTTCTTCCTCAACTTCATAGTAACTGAAAGAAAAAAAAATGTTGTGAAATGTATTTCTCCAGATACCAGCTTCATGAACTCTGCAGCAGTTATTTTCAGATAAAATTTTAAGGGGTTATTGGCTTTGTGTGAAAGGACTTGTGATCAGTAATACACATAGAAGCAAAGCAAAGATACCTGTATGCTCTGAAATATTAGTTTTACTTAAATTATCTCATTTTTTTCCTCACAGACATTTTTATGTAAGTAGATAATATATTGTTTACACTTGAAAAATGAGGAAGCTCTAATCAGGGAAATTTGATGAAGCTAGAATCTTGCTCTTCAGGTTTTCTTGTGTACACACTTTGAAGTTAGCAGAATTAGAAAGCAACCCCAGCTACTTCATCCCTACCTAAGTGACCTTGAGGAAGTTATTTAATCTCTCCAAACTTCAATTTCCATAGAGATAAATAAAAATAGTAATGCCAACCTTACAGTTTGGGTTAGATTTTTCCTAAATAGGATATAAATGTACCTGATTCACTGTAAGAATTCAGTATTCCTTAATTCCTTCTCTCTATCACTTTTCTTTATGAAAATCAGGCACAGAAAATGTACACATTGTCTATAGAGTTAATGACCCATCATGGGTCCACTTATTAATATGTGAAATCTCTATTCCCAAAATGTCATGGCTACAAGTAGCACAGTCTCATGCTGAATTTTGAAATCTGAAATTTAGACACTGCAAAGAGATTCTTAAATATTAAATAGTAAATGCATTTTATTAATCAAAACTTTATTCAGTAAATCAAGGAATTCCCTAATGTGCTGCTTAGGTACCAGATAAGACCATTCAAGGCTCAGATAAACTCCGAGAGACAAGTTTCTTCTAAATAAACATTATGTCCAGCATGATCTCACTTTTAACTGAGCTTCATCCTAATGTTTAAAAAATTGAGAAAAACTGAAAACAAAAATGCATAGTGGACCCTTTACTAATTCAAATGGATGGCTGTGATCTTCTGTGTTTTGGACTTGGTGGTTCTCCGTGCAGAATATAATAGAAATGCAGCATTTGAATAACTGGAATAGGTGAAACAGTCATTAACTCTACCAGGGTTTTAGTTTCCTTTTAAAAATCAAAGAAAACGTTAAGAAAAGAGTATTACAGGACACCATTCCTTTGAATATTTTTCTTAATGTGAAATCTTAGTCATGGAATTGGTAAGAATTCCAACCTAGCAGTAGCTCTAAGAACTTAAGAGGGAGGAATGTGGGTAATGACAGTGACCCCACCTCCTGTATCCAATCCCTGGGATTGCTAGGAGAATTAAATAAGCAAAAATTTTGATTAACCTTAGACAGCATTTTAAATTCCTACACTGGAATAGGGCTGAGGTCCAGGGTGAACTCATCTAGATCTCAGGCGCACAAATATTCCTATTTATTCATTATCTTCAAGTTTGATCCTGTGCTATTGAATACATAAAATTCTTTGATTAGTTAGATTGAAATGCACTTTATAAATTACAAAGCTTTTTTTGTTCTATTTGAGATCAGAGGCCTTTTTCGCTTCTGTAGTTCCACTTCCTGGCACTTGATCTAGTACAATACAGACATTCATTAATATGTCTATCTGAAGTTGTTGAATAAAGAAATGTTTTCATTGCTTGGAAGTGAGATGAAGGACACAGCGGCAGAACGCTGCCTGGGAAGAGAGCAGTCTTTGCTGGGGCCTCAGAATATTCTGTGACAAAGGGCATCAAAGGAGGAGGCTAAGGCCTGGCACGGAATGCTTGCTGTTCTGGAGAGCCAGAAAGAAGAAAGAAGACAGAAGTGAGATGGATGGGAAACAAAGGAACCAAGAACGGCTGGGACACCTCACACTAGGAGAAAGGAGGCCAGAGAGGAGTAGAAACATCTATTTTGAAGTTATTTGTCCTGATGTTCTCCAAATGAGATCTCCTGCTGCCTTCAGTTTTTCAGTAAAATCTACCATGATCATTTATAATTTTGGAGGGTTTTTTTCGAGGTGGACAAATAAGGTAGTGAGTTTTACATCCAGATCAATACAGGACAGAAGAGATAGAGGAGAGGAATGCAGGCCCACAAGGCTAAGGAGGTTAAGAGAACATGACTCTATCCCCCTCTCCTCTGTCCATGACAATTCATGGGAATCGTAGGCAGCATTTTAAATTCCTACACTAACATAAGGATGAAGTCCAGGGAAATTCATCTGGATCTCAAGGGCCAGAAAGATTCCTATTTCTTCATTATTTTCAAATTTGAACCTACGCTACTGAATATTTCAAATTCTTTGGAAGGCTTCACAACTTGCTTTCCTTTTTCTTTATTTGCATCTCTTTCCTCTCGAATCTAAATTGGTAAAGTCAAAGATTAGACAGGGAACAGTTTCATTCTATTCCCAGATCTGCTTCTAATTCATTCTCTGATCTTTGACAAGTATTTAAAGCCCTCTGGTAGTTATTTGTAAAATTAGGCTCTGAATAACATGATCTCTAAGGTACTTTCAGTTGCTAACGATCCCAGTTACATGATTTTTTTTTCAAACATGTCAAAACAAATATACTATACCTCTTCTCATTTCTCCTTAAATACAAGTGGAAATGAATTTGCCCCTACAAATCAACAGAAAAATTATTTTGGGGAAGGGATGGAGTAATCATATTGACAAAAGTAAATTAAGTGTCATTTATTTTATTCCATTAAAAAGAGTGCCTCTGAATCCTGAAAGCATCATTACCCTTTAAAAGAAGAAATGTCAACCCATTTCAACTTAAAATATATCTCCTCCTTGTGTTATTTTAATAATCTAAATGGTGTTCCTGCTTCCAGCTAATTCCACAAAATACAACGTAAACATTGCTAAATTAATCTTACCAAACCTACTGATATCTCACCTGTACAAAAAGCTGTAATTATTTTCTTGGGTACTGTTTTTGCCCAGCATTCAAGACTTCTGGAATCTGATCCCATCCATCTGCTCAGATTTCTTTTCCTCTACTCACCTATGAAATCTCTTTCCTAATTTTCCCATCTGTTAAGGTAAATGTAATCTGTTCATTCTCTGAACATATTTATGGTATACTACCTGTAACACTCATTTGGAACCTATCATATCTATTCTGAAATTTTCCATTTTAAATTATAGGTGTTACTTCCCTTCTAGGCTAAAAAAAAAATCAAAGATGTATTCCTTATATCCCACCAAATTCTTGTGCACAGCACGGTGTCTTACATATGTGAGGTAACTAATAAAATTGATATGGATCAATATTTCAAGGGCCTTCTTGAAAGCTTTTATCTCCTGTTCTTAATCCTAGCTTGATTAATGGTGCAATCATGTCCTAAAAATTCAGGTCAGAAACTGGAGAAGTACATGGAGATACCTTTTCTTTTTCAACTTACTTATTAGTTTTCTTTCCACAACTTCCATATCACTTTCAGTTTCTCCCAACTATTCCTCCATACCACTGCCAAATGATATTATAAAACACAAAGCTGACTACGTAATTCTCACTTAAAATACTTCTGGAATCCAATCGTCTGTAGAAGTCAGACCCAAACTCCTCAGTAGGATTTATCTCCCAGCAGTTCTATGCATTTTATACTTCAGTGACAATAAAACTCTTGCAGATTTTGAAGTGTTTATGACTGGGGTGAGTACTACTTCTTTCCAGCATACCCCCGACTCCCCTTCTCTCTAATGATAATCTCTACAAATTCTTCATGGTTTGATTCTAGATTATTTTCTCTGTGAAACATTTCTGTGTCCTTTCTGCTCTTCCTCCCTCCCTCATCTTCCCAGCTCCTTGCAAAAATTACCAGTATAGCGTTTATCACGTTGCTTTGCAATTTGCTTTAAATTCTTATCCAGTAACTTATGAGTTCCTTGAACTCAAGGACTTTGTCTTAATCAATTTTGTACACTTAGTACTGATCTTGGATTCTGATATAGTTGAGAATCAATAAATGGAAGAAAAAATGGGAATGAAAGAATTAATAAAAGCATGACTAAATTAAAAATTATTCTATTTTATAATTTATATGTAAAACATTCCAAGTTTCTGTTTCCTAGTGTATTTCTTTGTTTTATACTTCAACATGAATCAGTTATAAATATCCTGAGGTGATGATCTGAATTTATTGAAACTATTATTATGAGCTGAGCCAATGTTAATTTTTCCACTAATACAGGGAAACAGTATGTATTGTTAAATTGTTTTTCTGATGGAAACAAAAAAACAAAAAAATCACATTGTTCATTTGAGACTAGAGAATAAGCTGCCAAGATTTCTGGAAATAAATTATTTCAGAATCTTTGTTTACTTTTCAGTCAGCATTTTTCATAATTTTAAAAATATCTCAAGACATTTACTCTAAGATGTCAAATCACATCCTCTCTTCCATTTCTGGGGGTTTTCAGAGGATAAAAAGAGATAATGAGAAAGTTACTTGGTGATCACATGGAAAACGCATTAGAATAAAACTATTTTCTTCAAGATGAAGTATATTTCAAAAATAAATGATCTGTCATTAATAAAAATATTAGACAAATATATCAGGACTGAAAATAACTCAGAGACCCTTCTTGCCCATATTTTGTAAACTTCAAGTGGCTTGTATTTTACTGGCATTTATTTCTCTGATTTTTAGGGGGGAAAAATTCTAACTCTAATTCTCCATTCCTTTTAATGAAGCAAAAATAATTGAAATTTAAAAGTACGTATGAAGAAAATTGAAAAGATAATACATCATATTCAAATTGAATGAATATGCGGTTTGATGGAAACTACATCTAAGAAAAAGATATAGAAATAACCTCTCTTTCAAATTCCCACCTGCAAAAAAATAAATACTAGAATAGTCAAGCAGAGCCTTCCTCATTCTATCTTAGGATGTATATTTTCAGGAAATAATAAGTAATTTCAAGCTCTGTAATTACTAAGGTTGTCATTTTGCCCTTTAATTTAATAATCACTAAACAAATGAGAAGCAATACACACCTGAGGCCTTTGGAAGGTCCTAAATGAAAAACTGTTGCCAAGAACACATCTTTAGTGAACATAATCATAAGATTCTATTGATATGGGTTTATTAGAAAGCACGAATGTTTGAATCGATTTATCACTATATGTTTTAACAGAAATTGAAGTACAAAAATATGAAATAATCTGATAGCAAATGAACTGCCTATCCTGTTATTTGTTATTACTTTTTTGCAAAAGATTTCATAAAAGATTAGTTCATGATGAGATTTAGAAAATTAATAAGACCAGATCTTTAGGTGAATTATGTTTTTACCACATTTAAATAGCCTTTGTAAGGTTCAAAAACAGTTAATCTAGTAACATATTTTGTTTTGAGGTTTGGACATTTTACCTAACATCCAGATATTGCAACTAATACAAGTTTGGCTTCTTTAAGGTCACGTTCATTGTTGTGCATGCACATTTTCTGTATAACCCTTTCCTCTAGAAACTCAGTCATTACCCAATCCATGTGCAATTTAAGTTTTTCTGATCCTTGTGGACATTCATTTCTCTAAAAATCTACTGTCAGGTTCACCATAAACTCAGTTCTCCTTGGGAAAAAAAAAAATTGTACCTTTTTGTCTTCTTTTATTCTTCAGGTTCTTTGCCCCTATTTTGATTACTTTCTGAAGAGAAGTAAGATGGGCTTTCTACAACTATTAGTCACAGGTGGAAAGACTGTATTTCCACCTGGCACACTGTGCTGACCATTACCAAGTGGAATGGGTAAGGACAGTGACTCATCTCAGTAGCACTTTTATTTCTTAATTCCTAGGACTTCTGACACATTGCCATCAAAGTGCTTTCTATGGAAAATCATCATCAGTAGGAAGTTGTCCAAAAGAGATGGTACCTGCTTTTCTTCAATGCTTCAGATATTACATTTGTCTGTGGATTTATTTGAAACTTTCTACAATAATTTTTTTCATCCTGAAAAAAATAAAACCTTGTGTGTTCAAAATATACTAATTCTATAAATAGCTCTATGGGCCTGGCTACACATTAATCTGTATAAACTGACATGCAAACGCAGCTAGCACTTCAACATGGTAGCTCTCTAAGCCCAATTTAGTTAGACTTTCCTTCTTAGCTCGAGATATCTAAGTGATTCTAAAACATCAAAGTTTCACCTGTCACTTTTGGAGTGTCTCTGCAGATATGGGCAAAGTCAGAATCTTTGTATAGGCAACTTGCATTAATATGTATGTTTTCACTCATTTAGAAATAACTGAGTTTTATAAAAATTCAGGTGAAAAATAGAAGTCTCAAAACCTATGCTTTAATAACAGGATACTGTGTCATACACAGATAGAATCCAGGTGGGAGAGAGCCAGGTGCACCAACATCGAAAAACACTTGCTAATGCCAAAGTAAATTCCCTCATCCGTTTGTTTCTATGCAATATTTCTTTACCTCTTGTTGTTCCAGATTACTTCTGTGAATTTTATGTTATCACATGCCATGTAATTCATTGTGTGCCAATAGGTAAACACGGAGAATTCCATTTATTTGTGTTTGTTTCTACCCACAAGAGGATTGGTAACATTGCTTTAAATTAATCTAAAGAAATACGAAGTTTTCAACAGAACTGACCCTGTTTTCCTCTATAATGAAGTTTATTCACCAAGAACGCTCATCACATTCCCCGCTGTGACAGCCATGAATACCTCTGCATTATTTTTAGACAATTCCAAGCAGGATTAAGCTGTTAAATCTTTGTGCAAATCATGACCAGTCTAAGCATCCATGGTTTTCAGGCAAGTCCAAGGATCTCAAAACTTTATTGTGTATCACGTATCTTATGTGTGTGGTCTGCTTATGTGTCACACCAAGTATCTTTCAAGATGGCAGCCTCTGAGTTACAAAAATAATGCTTTAGAATTCAGAGTTCAGCATTAGATCTTTCAATGTAAATGGATCTGTGCTGGTAAATTATGGGTAACGTACAAGAGAATAATCTAGATTTGTGCTTTCACATTTCTGGAATCACCTGATATACTTAGCAAATATCTCACCATGGATTGGTTAAGCAGATATGCAATATTTTCAATATAAAGGGTTCATTTTTTTAGGGAAGGAAAAACATAGATATATGAAAAGCATATTGTTTGGAGAAAAAAGTAACAAAATTCTCATACTTCACACATAGTATTATACAAAGACATCTTCTACATAGAAAACCTAGAAGAACCTATAGAAAATTTAGTAAAATGAATGAGAATTAATTTGATTTCAAATTAAATAAAAATTCTGTGAGCCCTTTAGAGAATGAATTATTAAATTTGATCAAAAAAACATTAAAATAATTTTAAATATAAGGGGAGTATAATGTGATCATAACTAAGATCTTAACCAAATGTTGTAAATCTTTCCCCAAATCTTGCATAGATTTAATGCAACCTAAGATAATCAACAGTATTTTCATGGATGCTGACAAGCTGATTCTAAATCTATTTAGAGTAGTATTGGGCCAAGAAAAATAAGGCAATTCTGAATCTCCCTCCAAAATTCAAGTGGGCAGATTTTCCCTACTGGGATAACAAGGCTAAAGTTCTAGTTACTAAGTTGGTGTGGCTCTGGTAGGGATAGACAAATAGACCAATGGAGTAAAAGAAGGCTCCAGAAATAGACCAAAAGACTTACTTCTATATGCAAACTTGATTTATGACAGTCACTAGTCAATATAGGTAGGGAAACAAGTAACTATTCAATAAATGATGCTAAGATAATTGTATATACATATGGGAAAAATCAACCTGTATTTGTCACCGCAGGCAAAAGTCAATTTCGGCTAGATTAAAAATGTGATGGGCAAAATTATAAAATGTGTAGAACACAATAAGGATATCTTTTTGACCTCAGATTAGAGAAGAATGTTTCATATAGTAAAGAAAAAAATGATAAATTTGATACACTGAAATCAAGAATTTCCACTCAACAAAGAACACCATAAGAAACTGAAAGGCAAACCTTGACCTTGGAGAAGATATTTGCAACACATATGTGACAAAGACTGATTTCCCAATATACAGAAAAATTTTACAAGTAATAAGAAAAAGGTGAATAAACCAATAGAAACTGACTAAAAACTGGAAGAGACATTTCACAAAACAAGAACCATGAATAGACAGTAACAATCTGAAAGAAAAAAAAAGCTCAATTCATTAATAATCAAAATAAAGCAATTTAAAGCTGCCATGTAGTACCAAGTTAAACTCTCTCATCTGGCAGAAACTTTAAAGTAAAAACATATTTCTTATGAAAAGGTAAGGATAAATCCTTAAGACAAAAAATTTATACAAAGCTGTAAGAAAATAATTGATAAATCCGACCATGTTAAAAGAAAAATTTTCTTAACAATAAAAGACACCATGAATAAAGTTAAAAACAAGAAACACATACACACAGTCTACAGTACAAACAACTGACAAACATTACCATTCAGAAAATACAAGGAATCCTACAGATCAATAAGAAAAAGACAAACAACTCATAAAAAAAAGACAGAAAATAGAAAACTGAAAAGTCAATACATGGGAAAAAAAAAAAAAAGGTCCTCATCACTATTAAACAGGACATTATAAATGAACACACAAAAGAAATGTAATTTTATCTGAATCTTTTCTAGTGACCAGGATATGAGAAAAGTCAACCAGTTATGTTGGTTTGTATTTTCTTCACAATTTTCCACTTTAGGTTCACAGCAAACAAATGCCATTATGTGGGTGTTTGGAACATGACTGCTTTAAAGTATTTGTGGAACTTCTAAACAGGGCATTTTCCACTAAAGAAAAAAAAGAAACCTTTCTTTTTGAAGCAGACAACTGTTTGTTTCAGATAGCTGTTTTAAAACGACATATTTTGTCTTATCAAATTTCCATGCTTGTTTCAAATTCTAAAGGTTTTGTTTTTTATTGCTGTTCAGGTGACTAAAACCCTACATGAAACAGGAAAATAGAAACCAGGCTCAAAGTTAGATAATTTAAAGTTTTCTATTCAGTTAAATTACTGTGTGGCAATATTTTTTTTTTTTGTCTGTTCACTACATAAAGTATCAGAAAGTATACCATTTTTTTGCTAGAGTAACATTAGAAGAGACACATGATATAATAGAAAACTTGTGTTCTAGTTGTCTCACTAGCAATGTGGCATTGAATAAGTCAATTAGTTATTTGGAATCTTAATTCTCTTATATGTAAAAGAAAAAAATTCTGTGTTCTCTCCTTTTCATAGGACTTTGTAAGATTTAAAAAAAAAAAAAAAAGGAGGGCCAGCCCCAGTGACCTAGTGGTTAAGTTCAGCGAGCTCTGCTTCGGCGGCCCAGGTTTGGTTCTCGGGTGCGGACCTACACCACTTGTCAGTGGCCATGCTGTGGTGGCTGCTCACATACAAAATAGAAGATTGGTCGCAGATGTTACCTCAGGGTGAATCTTCCTCAGTAAAAAAAAAAAAAAAAAATTCTATCCATAGCTGTATCATCTATCCATCATATCCATCTATCTATCTCTGTATCATCTATTTATCTATCTATATAATACTGTAATGTGTACTTCACTATTGCCTCGCATTATTGGTATGCATAAAATCAGTTTAAAAGACTTAGTTATCTATGGTTCAGAGATATAGAAATTCTCATTCACTGCTGATGAAATTCAAAATAATGAATACCTGCTGTGGTCCTTATACTTTGAATAAACAACTCAATTTCAAGGAATTTCTACTGAAGAGATAGTTATACGCACAAAGATGTAGCTATAAGGAAGTTGATGATAGCCCTGTCAATGGATATAATCCAAATGCCCAACATTCGGAATTAATTAATAAACTACTGTGGCTCATCAAAACAGAAGACATTTAGCCATCTAAAATATGATACAATACTACTGAATGGCAAGATTTAAAAGTGAATATTAGACACCATACGATATGCATAAAAATCTATGTTCTGCGAGAGTCTCTTACAAAATCTTCATGGGCCAAAATTCCATTTGGCAGTCTTTTTTTTTCAAGTTGTAGTCACCTTCATTTCCTCTTTCTTTGTTTTTAGGCTCTTTTCCTTCTCCTTCACCCCCATTAGAAACTCAAATTCATTGCTTAATATGCAGAGAAATCTGGGAAACATTATCTCATCTTAAAGATTTCTACTTTAATACATAAAATAGCTTTTAAAGGTATTTTCCTAAAAAGTGAACCAGCAACCTCAACAAAATGTACACAATTCTTCTTAAAATGTAGCAGTATCTCAATTCGATGTCATCTTAAATAGAAGTATTTCATCCCCTTTAGAGATAAAATGACTTTTTAGGTTAATGTTGTTTAAAGATAAATCAGACTGCCTTGAGAGGTTATGAGATTTCTGTCGTCAAGTGTTGAAAGAGAGAATGACCATATTACAAAGATATAATAGAAAAGATTCGAACTTGGGTAATTTGGAATAATTAAAATTCTAGCTAATTTTTAAAGCTGAGGTTCCAAGATATGTATTTCACCTGTCATGCAATAAAGGAGTGATGAGTAAATAGCCTGGCTGCTGACAGCTTATTCTGATCCACTTGCTTTTAACAACAAAACAACCAGAATAATTCTCAATAATTACCAACTAATAATTAATTTGATTTCTCAGTCAGAAACTTAAAAGAGGCCATGCAATGAAACACAAGTTATTTGCCAATATTGTATGGGGTTTGTATTTGTATGTGGGAAAAGGAGTGATGTTAAAAGTCTTGTGGGTAAATAAGAAACTGATCCTATAAATGAATATTATACTTGATATAGAGAGATTGGCAACATTTATATTGTGACTTAATTATCCTTAAACATCTTCCTTTTCAATTTTCTCTGCATGTCACATGAGATAAATATGTAACTCATGTCCAGAGCCATGATCAAAACCTATATATTTTATTTTCTGAATGAAATGGGCAAATTTCCTTGGCTAATGTTTGATTTCAGCCACCGATGTGGAGGATGCTTCTAGGGCACCCCAGACTCATATTCACTACGTCCCACCCCAAGTATGTGCTGAGTATAGCTCTGCTTCTCAGAGCCCAGGAAGGGTGCTCTGCACAGGCAGCACCCAAGGGTCACCCCAAAATACCAAGCAGGGAGTTAATACCCGAGGCTGCCTTTCAACCAATGGGGGAAGAGCTGATGAATAAATGCACCAACCTTGTGCCTTTCAGATGGACAATTTTGAGAGATATTTTGGAAACTCTTTTTCAGTTTGGCCACATTTTGAAGAGGAAAATACTTTGCCCTAATTTTAGGTCATTTGTATAGTGTTCTCATGTCATATCACTGATCCCTAGATTAACCTGTGAGGAGATCAGAGAGTAACAGATGAAGAAGCCGATAGCACTACTGCTACTACTGCTACTGATACTATGACTGCTACTATGGCTGATACTACTACTACTACTACTGCTACTGCTACTGCTGCTACTACTACTACTACCATTACAGTTACTACTATACCTGCCACTGCTACTATGACTACTACTATTACTACCACTACTGCTACTACTGCTACTGCTACTATCGCTGCTACTGCTACTACTACTGCTACAGTTACTACTACACCTGCCACTGCTACTATGACTACTACTACTACTACCACTACTGCTACTATGACTGCTACTATTGCTGCTACTACTACTCTTGCTACTGCTACTATGACTACTACTTCTGCTGCTGCTACTGATGCTACTGCTATTGCTGCTACTACTACTGCTACTGCCACCACTACTGTTACTGCTACTACTGCTACTGCTACTATTACTACTGCTGCTACTGTTACTATTACTACTGCAACTACTTTTACTATCGCTGCTGCCACTACTACTACTAAATGCTACTGCTAGTACTATTACTCCTGTTGCTACTACTAATACTACTACTGCTGCCAGTGATACTGATGATCACAGCTAACATTTATTGAACACTTAAACGACTTCAGTCATATGCTAAGCACTAAACAAATGTTAAGTCCAATAATGTAATTTTCACAATAAAATACTAAGAGAAATTTAAAAAATAATATTCTCATTTTACAATCAAAGAATTGAAGGCACAGAGAGGCTAAATAACTTGCCCAAAGGCACACCTCATTTAGATAGCCCAGGGTTAGAAAAAATACAAACTACTTATGGCCTCAGCACAAATATGCTCATTCCTAGTTCAGTTTTTTTTTTTCATCACCAATTCTGAATTTAAGAAAGTAGGAAACCTATACCTATTGTTCCTATCTTCCAGGAACTCTCAATTTAGTGAGTAAAAATACCATTTGATGAAATAGATCAATTATCAGTTAGTATGGTGGCAGAATAATCCTCATCTTGCTCCACTCCCAAAGAGCCACATCCTAATCCCTGAAATCTGTGACTATGTTACCTTAAAAGCAAAGGGGAATAGGGGAATTTAGATGGCAAATGGAATTGCCTGCTAATCTGATCACTTTAAAATAGGGAAATGATCCTGGATTATCCAGGAGGGTCCAAAATAAAGGCAAGGATCATTAAAAAATGAAAGAGGGAGGCAGAAGAGCCAGAATCGGAGGCACGGCCGTGTGAAAGAGGCTTGGCCTGCTGTTGCTGGCTTTGAAGGTGAAGGACGGGGCCAGGCGCTGAGGAATGTCAGGGCTTCTAGAAGCTGGGAAAGACAAGGAAATGGATTTTGCCAGAAAGGAGCTAGCCCAGTGAGAACATTTCAGACGTCCAACCTCCAGAACTGTAGATGATAAATGTATATTGTCTTAAGCCACAAAATTTGTGTTAATCATTACAGCAGCAACAGGAAATTAATGCAACTAGTCAGGAACTGGAAAATGCACGCAACCCATTCAAGTTTGTAAGATATTTCTCCTTTCTCACTCCTTCCTTCTCTCCCTTTATAGTGAAATGAAAGATTGCCCTAGTTATCATTTATATGAACATGGAAATTTTATCTGCTTATGCAAAGCACACCCACATAAAACTCCACAGGTGAAATTAGGACTAAAATTTATTTTGACACACTCTACCAATTTCCTTTTGAAGACAAAGGTCAGCTTGATTAATGAATATACAGTTGACTTAAAACTAGAAAGAGTTCTCTCTCAAATTGCAATAGACCTTTTAAATTGCAGACCAAGATTATATGACTGTTTTTCCAAAGTGATTATAACATCAATCATTTATCTCAATCTCTTCCCTTGACTGGTTTGGCATATTCTAAGCTTTCAATTTACATGGCTACATGAAGATGGAGAGGTTCCTTCAGGAGTTGTCAATGATTTAGTTGAGAAAGTCAGATATATAGTATTTAGGTATGCTCATTCCTCGTAACCTCTAACTTTTTTCAGCCTACTAAATAAATCTGCTTGAAATAATGGCCTAGCTACTACTAAATAAATCAGATCCTAGAATCTCTCCTTGTTACAGAAATTCTTATTCAGGACCTGAATGTATTATACACACATGCACATATTGACACAGACAAAATGAAGAAGAAATGGGACTGGACTGTAGTGAGGAGACACAGATCTACTTCCTCATCTGCCATTGATAGCTGTGTGTATTTGTGCAAATCACTCAACCCGAGACTCAGTTTGCCAAATGAAGGTAATGATACACATCTCCCTAAGTACTGAGGAGTAAATGAATTAATGCAAATGACTGTACTTTGTCAATGGTAAAGGTTATGCCAATATGTTATTAATTTCATTACTTTGATTAGTTGTGTTGCTTTATTTTTTTGTCCCAAAATTTAATATATAATACATTGCTTGTATTTATTTTTGTTTCACTTTTCCTTGTGATCTCACATCATTTTTCACTTAAGTACCTTTGAAATACCTACTAAAGTACTTTTATTACATTGGATTGAATATTATTCAGTATTACATAAAATGCTCAACATTATCTTGTGCATAGTTATGCATGTATGAGAGAGAGAAAAATAATAAACATAAGCTTAGAAGGTCTTTACAATAAGTGCTACAAGAGGAAGAGTGTCATTTCATTAATACATAATACTAAAATAGTGCCATTGTGTCTGTCATAATAATAACACTAATAATTTCTTACATTTATTGATCACTTACTATGTGTCAGACATTGTGCTTTACATGGATCAGCTCACATTAATTCAACGAAAATCCAATGAGGTGTTATTATTTATTGTCCTCATATTTTATAGATGAATAACTGGTGACTTTGAAACTTATTAACTGAATTGCTCGTGATTACTCTTCTAGAAAGCAGTAGAGTTATAATGCTACAGGTAGTATTCTTAATCACTACACCTTGAACTACTGCCCAGTCTCTTCCTCTCTGAACCCTACTCCTCCTTCCCCATCTGACCCTTCAGAACTGCTACATTGTCACGAAACTGAACATATTTGCATTCATTGACAGGTTATCATTGTTCAGAACTTATTTTGGTAAATAAGTCCATGATAGCTAGTTTTTAGTGGGCCAAGGTTAAAAATTTTTCTTAGCAATTTCCATTATAACAGTAACTCAAAAATAATTGCTAAATAGTCGTTGTTTGTCAAATCAGGGATAGGAATCTCTAACAATGAAAGAGGATTGGGATATGATATTTATTTGGCTTAGAACTTCATTTTGTACTTTTCCCCCTGTTTTTTTCTATTACTTTTTAAACACTTTGGGCTAATGACATTTTTGTTATTTACAGAATGCTGCTTTTCATCATGACTCTGGAAGGCACAACCATTCTTATCACTTTGAAATAATAATTAGTGCTCTTTCTTATCTGAATTTTTATTTCATTCATAAGCAATATAAGTAACTATAGAGATCTTATGTTCTGAGGAATGTTAATGACTTTTGAGAGTTTTCAATATGCCTATCCAATCAGAAAACACATATGAAATAAGTAATGTTAAAAATTACTTACAAGAAAACAATATATACAATCTTGTATATGTAATCTTGGAAAAGACTGGCCAGAACCACGTAGGATCTGAGCATCTTATTATTTTTGTTTCAAAACATTTATTGCACTATTCTTATTCAAACAGTACCGGAATTTCTAGCCACTATAATAAGGCAAGAAAAAGAAATAAAAGGCATACAGATTAAAAAGGAAGAAATAAATTGTCTGTATTTGCATATGTCATGATTATCTACATAGAAAAATCCCCCAAATCTGCAAAAATATCCTATAACTATTGAGTTCAGTAGTCACAGGATATAAGATCAATACATGAACAAATCAATCAAATTTTATATATGAACAATGAATGTATCAAAACAGAATTAAAAACCCTATACCAATGACAACTACTTCGAAGAAAATTAAAAAATTAACAAGATATGTATAGGATATTTATGTTGAAAATGACAAAATTGTCATGAAAGCTATCAAAGAAAACCTAAATAAATGAAGAGACATAACATTTTCATGGAATGGAAGACTCAACATAGTAAAGATGTCAATTCTCCTAAAATTTCTGTGTTTAGTGTAATTCCTATCAAAGTCTAAGCAATTTTTTTCAGATGTAGAAATATTCTGAAATTCATATTTGAAGGCTCAGGCCCTAAAATAGAAAAACAATCTTGAAAATGAAGAATAAGTTTGGAGGAATCTCTTTAGTTAATGTTGGAGCCTATTTTATAGCTACGGTAATGAGGGGCAGACACCCCAATCAATGTAACAGAATAGATAATTTAGAAATAGACACAAATATGCCTAACTGATTTTTTGACAGAGGTGAAAAAGGAATTCAATGGATGAAGGGAATGGATTGGAGCAATTGAATATTCATAGGCATAAAAACAATTGACCTACAATTCACATCTTATTCAAAAATTAATTTGAAATGTATCACAGACTTAAATGTAAAATATAAAACTATAAATCTTTTAGGAAAAAAATTAGACAAAAATTTTGGTATGTAGGGTTAGGCAAACCATTCTTAGATTTAATACACAGCATAATCCATAAAAAAAACTGATGGTACCTCATCAAAATTAAAAATTTGTTCCATGAAAGACCCTGTTAAGGGGATGAAAAGACAAGCTACAGAGACGGAGAAAATATTTGCAAACCATATATCCAATGAAGGACTAGTATCTAGAATATATTTAGAAAACTCTCAAAGCAACAGTAAAAAATACAAACAATCCAATTAGAAAATGGGCAACAGATTATGTATAGACATTTTACTGAAGTGAATATATGGATGAAAAATAAACACATGAAAAGATGTTCAACATCATGAGGCATTAGAGAAATGCAAATTAAAAGCACAATGAAATATCACCACACAGCTATCACCATGTCTCCACACAGTTTTTAGATTAAAAAAATAATGACACTACCAAAGTTAAAGAGGATTTGGAGAAACTGAATTACTCATACATTTCTGGAAAGAATATAAAATGTTACAGCTACTCTGTAAAAACAGTTTGGCAGTTGCTTATAAAATAGAACATCCATCCATCATATCACCCAGTAATTGCTCTCTTGGACATTTATTTCAGGTAAATGAACTTTATGTTTACAAAAAAACCTGCACACAAATGTTCATAGTAGCTTTATTCATAATAGCCCAAACCTAAACAACCCAGATGTTCCTCAATGGATGAATGGTTAAATAAACTATGGTATATTCATTCTGTAGAATACTACCCAGTATTAAAAAGGAAGAAACTATTGATATATACAACAACTTATACAATATACAATCTCCAGGGAATAACATTGAGTAAAAAAATTAACTAAGCAATCCCAATAGGTCACTACTGAATGATCCTATATATAACATTCTTAACATGAGAAAATTATAGAATTGGAGAATAGATAAGTGATTGCCAGGGGTTAAGGTGAAGGTGGGTGTAATTTCAAAAGGGCAACAAGGGTCCCTGTGGTGATGGAACTGTCTGTATCTTGACTGTCAATGTCAATATCCTGGTTGTGCTATTATACTATAGTTTTGAGAGATGTTACCATTGTGGGAAACTGCGTAAAAGTTGCATGGAATCTCTCTGTATCATTTCTTACAACTGTATGTGAATTTATAATTATTTCAAAATAAAAGTCTACAATTGGTGTTCAGTTGGTAATTTTTCTCCTAAAGTGAGAGTTTTGGGGCTTCAACCTGAGCACTTACCTTGACATTTAAGCCTATCCAAAACTTCTACCTGAGGACAGTTTTGACCTCGTCAAACAGTGATCTCCAGCCTACCTCTGAGCATGAGTGGGAGGGTGAAAGGAATTGGACTTAATAATCTGACCAGAGAAATCAGGATTGAGACTCTATTTCAGTGATGAAATGATGATCCCACAGAGTAAGGTAACCAGAAGTTTGACACTACCACTGAGAAAGAGAACAAAAGGAGAAATGAAATGGACTCAAACTGCAGGACCCTATTTCAATCAACAACACAGAAGGCCTGAGTTTCTTCATCAACAGAGACTGCAGTCTTCCACTATTTGCAACGCAACTACTATAAAACCCTACCAAGGCAACTGATATTCAAGAGGAATAGGCTAAGGGACCACAGAGTCAGTGTTGCATCTAGATTCTCTGAGATCTACCATTGTGTTAAAGCCACATCATCGGAAAGCTACGAATTCACACTATGCGATTTTATTTCCCTATATAAAGATCTTCACAGAATTGAAATTTAATATTGTATACTTGATTTTTTCCAAGATTTAATGAAATAATTTACCATGCTGCTATGGACTGAATTTTTCTCCTCAAAATTCGTGTGTGGGGGGCTGGCCCGGTGGTGTAGGATTAAGTTTGCACACTCTGCTTTGGCGGCCTGGGGTTCGCTGATTTGGATCCCGGGTGCAGACTGATGCACCACTTATCAAGCCATGCTGTGGTGGCATCACATATAGAGTAGAGGAAGATGGGCATGGATGTTAGCTCAGGGCCAATCTTCCTCAGCAAAAAGAGGAGGGTTGGCAACAGGTGTTAGCTTAGGGCTAATCTTCTTCGCACACGCACACAAAAATTCACATGTAGAAGCCCTAACCCCCAGTGTGATAGTATTTGGAGATAAAGCCTTTGGGAGATAATTAGGTTTAGATGAAGTCTGAGGGTGGAGTCCTCATGGGGGGTAAGTGCCCTTATAAGAGGAAGAAGAGATACCAGGGCTCACTGTCTCTCCACCATGTGAGGACACAGTAAGAAGGCAGCTGTCTGCAAGCCAGGGTGAATGCTCTCACCAGAACCCGATCACACTGGCATCTTGATCTGGGACTTCCAGCCTCCAGAACTGTGAGAAAATAAATTTCTACCATTTAAGCCACCTTGTCTATGATATTTTGTTATAGCAACCTGAGCTGACTAAGACACATGTGGAAAATATTTTTCTATATTCTGGAAAATGTTGTCTGTAGTTTATTAATTATGTTGTTCAAATTTACATTTTTCACTTGAAACTATTTTAAGCCTAAAGAAAAGTCATGAATATAATTTAAAAACTCTTGTATATCCTTTGACCAGAGGCCTCATTCAAGTTTTGCTAAATGTGATTGGTTTCTTTTTTTTTTTTTTTTTTTTGTGAGGAAGACCAGCCCTGAGCTAACATCTGTTGCCAATCCTCCCCTTTTTGCTGAGGAAGACTGGCCCTGGGCTAACATCCGTGCCCATCTTCCTCCACTTTATATGGGACGCCGCCACGGCATGGCTGACAGGCAGTGCGTCGGCGGGCGCCCGGGATCCGAACTCGCAAACCCCGGGCTGCCAAGCGCGGACTAAACCGCTGCGCCACCGGGCCGGCCCCATAAATGTGATTGGTTTTAAAACATGTCTGCAAATTCTTTAACACTCCTTTCATAAAATGAGGGGGGCTGTTTTAGAAAATTTGATAGTGTCCTCCTGACTCTCTCTCTCTCTGAGGGCTTACCCTTCAAACCCAGGACCCACGAAGTGAGGAAACTGAGGCACAAGGAGAGGCCACGTGTAGGTATTCTGGCAGGCAGCCCTACTTAAAGTCTCTGATGCTAACTACTATCAACTTCCAGGCATGGGGGTGAGCGAGTCTTCACATGATACTACCTTCCAGAGTTTGAGCTGCCTCTGCTGTCACCAAGCAGAGACCAGCTGTCCCCACTGAGCCCCGCCCATATTGCAGGTTGTGAGCAAAATAAATGCTATCGTTGTTTTAAAGCCTTTGAAGTTTGGGATAGCTACACAAAAGTAGATAACTAGAACACCATTTGTCCCAGTAATTACCTTTTAGACAAAGGATGCAATTTAAAATCACGTGGTATACCCAGTTGGCAAATATCTCTAGTTTCCTTCAAGATTTCTGTTTTTCCCTTGATTTCGTGACTATAATATTTTGTAGAATGTCTCTCAATCTGAGTTTGTGCTACATCTCCTCATGATTAAACCCAAGTTATGCATTTTTGCTTGAAATAATACCGAAGTGATCCTCTCTTCTTGTTACAGCCTATCAGGTGTTTCACGACATCTCTTTGTCCCCCGACTCATGGTGTTTACTTTCACTATTTGAGTAAGACGGTGACAGCCAGAGTTTACCCTGTAAAGTTACTTGTTCCCTTTTTAAAATTAATGTGTTTTAAAAGTATGCTTTGAGCTTATCTAAAATTCAAGCCTCATCTCACTTTCTCTCACTAGTTTTACTATCCACTGAAATTTTTGTCTGAAATAATTATTACTCTGATGATCGTCAAATGGCACTTTTCCAAACCCGTAACTGCTTCTACATTTTTAGTTGGTATTCAACTACAAGAAAGATATTTATCTTCTTCCTACTTATTTATTTGTTTATATCAATATGCATTCATATAATTCCTATTCTATTCAACTAGTCAAATTTATTATCATTATGCACATTGATGCTCAATGTACCTGTGGGAGCCCCTTCCAGTTGGCTCCTCTGTCTTTTTGACATGTTCCCATCCTTGATTGAGCATTTCCTTACTCTCTGGCACAAGAAAGGGCACATCTTATTTAATTTTTTCCTGCTCTAGCTTTAGTATTAGGCATTTTGTTCAAGATGTCCTTAATCATTTTTATTGGATAAAGGCATTTTGAAACAAGATCTGATAACTAGTTGCTCTCAATGCTACTATAGTCACTGATCGCCAGCCATCCCTGTAGACAGTGCTAGGAAGTGTGTGTCTATATGTGTAACAAACACATATTCACTGACACTTTCATATATATTTATTTCTTTATCTACTTTTATGTGTTGAAAAGCAGGAGTTCACATCAGAACTTCCAATTCAACACTACAGAGTTCATTCTAGATTTACTCCTCTCCGTAGCTGTACCACCCTTCTCCATAGGTGACAAACCTGTCTCCTCTTTTCTTCAATATATCTAATTATTTGCTCAATCCCCCACATATAGCTAAACTGATGAACCCGATGGACCTCCACCCAATTCTGACACCTTCTTCACTTGAGCCCTTGTCTCTGCCATGGTTCCTTCCCAAGCTACACTGACATCATCCTTGTGTTATCCCCAAATGCCACTGGCCTGTCTTTGCACCCTCCGCATACTGCCTCCTGCTTCCACTGGGCTACCTTTGCCCTTGGCTGCCTGACTTCCAGGAAGAAAGGAAGGATAAAAGAAAGGAAGAAGGGAGGGAGGGAGAAAGGGATGGAGGAAGGAAAGAAGTGTATATCCATCTGCCATCAGCCTCTTGGGTTGTCCTTCTACATCTATAACTATAAGCCTTTGACCCATAAATGGAGATGCAAATGCTCAAGGCTACTTTCTACGCTTACTACAAGGCAACAGAATTGTTTGTTTCTAACTTGGTTTCACACAGGTTTTGTTTCCATCCAGCTCTGAAATATTGTCTCAATCTCCAAATTCACTTCAGCCATTAATATTCTGGACTTGATGTTTGACGCAATTTCCCTGGTATTTCAACATCAGAATTCCTCTATTGATTTTGACTTGACTCCTTTCATTTGGCTCTAGACATTCTGAGTTGCTAGAAGTAAAATTTTCCATTTTAACTTTAACTTTCTGGAACTCAGTCCTTGACTTCAAGGATTCCGCGTTGCAAAGATGGAAAATTGAGTGAGTTGACTGATCAAACTAGAGTGTGTATGTCGGAAAAAAATCGGACAAATGCCATATTAAACTTTTTAAGAATCTTGATACAAGAGTTTGATGAAGATGACAATAGGGAGTGAAGATCTGGTCTTGAATTCCTAAATGACATGTTAGCAATAACTTTTAGAAAATAGGTATGTTAGAATTAAATGAGTAGGAGTCTTCTGCAGTAGGTATAATGGAATAAGGGAGATTGCTGTGGATGGAAGAAAAGTACAGATTTAAGGGCCATTTTGCAGGCTGATATTGTCTGATGGATGATACATTAACACCGCATTTTTTCCTTCTTTCCCTTCGAAGTTAAATATTAGGATTCTATATTGTTAAATCACTTCCTGTGGTAGAAATGGTTCATTTTCTCACTTAATCCTCCCTTCCTTTATTAATAAAAATCCTCATCCCAAGTTTTAATGCAAAACATAGCCACTAGTTAGAGCTAGCATTTCTCTGCTCTGCTTGCCATTACACATAAGCACATGACTAAACTTTGGCCAGTGGAATATATAAGTGACGAGTGCTATTTCCAGGTTGTAATAATCTAAGAAAAGTTTTTTCCCTTTGTTTTTTGCTTTTCCTCACCTCTCTCATGCTGGAATGCGGGGACGATAGTATGTGACAGCCTCAAACTTATCCAGAAGGACAACAAGCTGGCCAGGAGTGTTGCAGGTTTGTAAGTCCCAAGGAACATACATCAAATATCTCTAGATTTCTAGTGAAGTGTACAATTTTCCATTTCTAATATTGAATACACAATTCTCATTTCATCTATTTACAACTTTCTTATTTTGTTTTCTTTCTTCATCCATTGTCTGATGTCTTTTATTTTGCTTTGCAAGTATTTATTTTAAAAATATCAAACCAAGGAGAACAGTAATGGAATTTATAGGGTGGAAATAGTATTTACCAAATACCAAATCTGCTCAGGATTGGTCCTAAGTGATTTTCATATATACCTTTTATCTTCACAAATATGTTGTGTGGTAGACGTTTCTTAAAACAGGTTCAGAGAGATTCAATAATTTGTACAGTATGGCAGGCAGAATAATAACCCCCAAAGATATGAATGCCCTAAATCCTGGAGACTATAAATATGTTACATGACAGGAGGGATTTTACAGATGTAATTAGAGTTACTAATCAATTGACCTTAAAATAAAGAGATTATCTTGGATCATCCAGGTATCTGGATAATGTAATAAGGCAATGTAAACATGAGCTATTAAAAGCAGATAACATTCTTCCAGCTATTGGCAGAAAAAGAAATGAGAGATGCAAAAGGAGGGGAAATTGGAGAGATTTGAATTATGAAAAGGACTCGGTCCAGTGTTCTTGGAGGCAAGACACCTAGACAGCATGGAAGGAATATGGATAGCTTCTGGAGCAAATACCAGCTCCTGGCTGATGGCCAGGAAGGAAACAAAGAAACTTCAAGCAATTCTAGTAGATCATATTCTATAAGTAATGTATTTTTTAAACTTCATCATGATACATAAGAAATCAGACTATTCATTTACACACCGGCAAGATAAATTATATCTTGGAGATATTTTTTGGATCTGAGGCCCATAGCTATAAGAAAAATGTAAACATCAATGGAAAATTCTAAAACCAATACATGGAGAAGATGTTGATTCAAACACCCCTCCTCTTATTTTTTAAAGGCGCTGTCCTCTTTTACAACTTTCTTCACATTTCTGTTATACAATTATATTTTCAAGAAGTGTTGCTCTAACAAAAGTAGGAAACGCTTAAATGAGAGCTCAGAAAAATAAAATACGTTATGGAGAGGACTGTCAATAAGGTACTCAGAGGAAACAGCTTAATTTTTGAAGATGGCATAGTTCATTATTTATATACTCAAAACCTGCAGTCAGTTTTCACCTGGAAATGTAGGGGGAGGGTAAGAGTGGTACTAATCTTTATTGTCTCTAAAATCTTTATCCTCAGTAAGTTTAAAAAGCAACTAGAAAACTGAGTTCAGTGCTTTACCCAAGTCTACAGACTTGAAATGCCACACCAGAGAAAATTAAGTGATTGTGTATCACTTTCCTCAGCATCTGATCTAATCACATTCCTTCAAGTGCTATTCAAACCAAGCAACTCCATCCCATTGGCTGAGAGTTACCATGTTCTTGGCGTTTGGACAGATGGGAGGAACAATGGTCCTACCTAACAGAAAGGTTGATTCCAAAGCTGACCCCATCACAGTGTTCCAATTTAACAGACAAGAACAAGGATGTAGAAGACTAACTAATAAAAACAAACCAGGAAATATTGATTTCAACGCAGAAGCACGGTGTTTAATTTAAAAGACAGCTCTTCAGAAAATCCTTTCTTCTGTTGTCAAACAAGCATTGGAACCTGTCTATCTTTCCAATCATTTAATTAGAACAGAGACAAAGGAGTGGAACTCTTGGCTTTCAAGCAAACAGTAGGGCACAGGGTGGAAGCAGGGTTGAGATTCACAATTCTCTTAGATTGCCAGTTTTAATTTCTACTGCCTGAAAAAAAAAGATATCCTTTGTCCTCATACATTTAGCTATTTTCACCTTTTCTTGCAAAGGCAAAACAGAGCGTTCTAAGTCCAACTGATAGCTTTTAACTTATCATGAAGGTATTCTATGGGGCTAAAGTCTCTCCCTTTATAAAGTCAAATGACTTACACTTGCACGTTGTTTTCTAAGTTAATATACGACTTGGAATACAAATGAAAGTACAAATTGCAGTTGATTGATTCTGCCTGAAAGCACTAAATTTGAGTCTTCTGAGTGTAAAAGTTTATATTTTTTATTTATTTACCTGGTTTCAAAAGATAATTGCATTCAGTAATAACTTTGACCAATATTAGGGCATACAAAATGAAAATAAAGTTTTCAAGTGTTCATATGTGAGCGAAAGTGTAAAACTCGTACATATTCAGTGATAGAGGGCATGTAAAGCTCAAATAAGTATATCCAAATTAAGATTTAAACAAAATAATACAAAGCAAGTCAAGTAATATCAGAGTAAAAAATTACAAATTTTAAGCATATGATTGCCCATCGTGGTGATGGGATAATGAGGGATGGTGGTATTCAGGTAACCATTTGCTATTTTACTTCTACCTTCCTGCACCCTAGGAGTATTTAAAGGTATCTGGTAAATTCCTGCTACTTTCTAAGTAGGGAAAATGCAAATATCCTGAGCTACATTAGATCTATGAATAATTTTAGTCACAAATGATTTTGCCTCAGGGGTATAGACACCCTCTTTGCCTAAATAAATTTATCCATTTCTGTCGCCCTCCCTGAAAGGGAAGTCCACATACAAAATGCCGTTGTAGATGAAGTACAAAGCCAGAAAGGATCCATTCTAATTCCTGTGGGTATTGCTTAAATAGAAAATTTTAGTGGCACAAATTTAAAATTCTAAAATGAACCTCACACAGATCTCTTGTCACATGTAACTTTGAAGTCTTGTCGGCACAGCTCCCTAATTTCTTTGAAGCCCCCTGGAGTCAGGGTCTCTTTGTAGTGTTGTTTGTCAAATGATTCAGGCACTGCTTTAAAGTATATGTGAGGTTCCTAATCAATCCCAGGGCCCTTAAATTGGATGCTATGCTATGCAAAATTTTCTCCTCCAAGCATGTGAAATTCTAAATTATATTTGCCTTTGATATCTTTATTTTCCTTTATTTTAGAAGTATCATAGGAAGGAATAAAGCTGCTATAAAGTTAATATGCAATATTCTGGTAAAGGGGTAAGGGTCTAGCAGGAATTTGAGAGTGCGTGTGTATGTTTGTGTCTATGGGTATCTGAGGGTATATAGGCTCTTCTGTGAGAAACAGAAATGTAACTGGACACTGGGGGGAATGCTAATCAAATTAAAATACTCCCTAACTTACCATTTATTTATTGGCAATGTGGAGCCTCTTGTATATCCACATCAGGTAAAATTCATCATTGTTTGCTATATACAAGCTCATAGTTCTTTGGTGTTTCTTCCATCCTATGTGTTATGCTTCAACCCTTTACAAAAATCTGCCTGGATTCTGCAATTATGACCACAAAATTATATTATATAATTTTACTATATCATATTAAGAACATTTATATTATTATATCTTATATCATATTATATTAATAATATTTAGGACCTTTTAGAAAATGTGGTATACACCTCTATTGTAAAACAGGTTAATCGTCTGAGATAATAGGAAAATATAGATCAATCAAGAGTATTATGAAGAATAGACATAAAGCTATGTGTGTATGTTTGAGACAGAGAAAGAAATGGAAAAAGAGAGCCAGAGTGAGACATACATATTTATCTGTCTATACATACATGCCATGCATACACACCTGAATGCACCACCCACACATTCACACATACACAGAGGGGGAGAGCGAGAGGGGCATAGATGACTGCTCGAAGGCAGTTAACTGAAAAGCAGAAAAACAGATTTTTCAGAGAGCACTTTCTCCCCTGATTTGTCTGATTAACAGCTCAGGGATGAGAGCCAGGTAGCCAAGAACAAGAGGAAAATAAAGGTGATTATGCACTACCTCAAAAAAAACAAAACAAAAAAAAAACAGCTAATGGGTCTAATTTTGCTAAGACAGAGCTTCACTATAGCTGTGATGAGACAAGTCAAGGTAACAGAAAGATCAGAGAAAGTTAAAATTCTGTGAGATCATAAAAGCTGTCAAGACTCTAGAACTTCCCTTCACCTGTGAGTGCAAAGTACACAATGGGAATATCTGAATATGGTTGAAATAATTTTTGGATAAGCATGTAATATTCTAAAAGCTATCTTAGGTTTATGTTGATATCAAAGCTGAAAATCAGTAGGCACTGCCAAGGGTCAAAACTGTTAAATACTGAAATCACATCTACTCAATTCCCTTGAGTGTATTTCTACGTGGGTTCCTCACCTGCCCACCAACCACCAACCACCAACTCAAATGTTAGCACCAAGAGCCCTAAAGTGAATGTCCTTTCCAATTTGTCTGTGCTCCTTGCCAGCCCAAAACTTCACACTTTTTTCCCCCACCCCTCAACTCAGGAAGGTCAATGTTTGCCCCACATGAATGCCTCCTTTCCTGACTTTTCCAAGGAGTCTTAAGAAAGAAAAAGAGATGAGTCAAGTGGGAAGTCATGAGGACCACCCAAAGCACCAACCCAATGGTGCAGGCTCCAACTTCTCAGCAGGATACTTTCACGAGAGAAAGGAGGCCAGGGAAGGCAGTAGGGATGGTGGGAGTGGGTTGTGACCCAACCCAGGGATGCCCAGGGAGGGACCCTATTCAACAATCTTTGTTGAATTTCATTGCCATTTAATAGTACACCTTTCTTGAAATCCACACAGGTTGTCATGTCTGGCACATTAACAATATTAATATTATCTTTATTAATAAAAGAGTTAACCTTTACAATGCCTTCATTTTGTGCCGAGGACATTCTAACTATCCACATGCACACATAGGTACATACACACTAGTATATGTTGAGCACTAAAGTTATCATCATCATTTTAATCATTTAGATGAAGGAAAATTGAAGGCACAGAGTTTGTTTAAAATATTGAGGGGCAGAGGCAAGAGTCAACCCAAACAGCCTGAGAGCAGAGCCTGTGTTCTTCAGTTCCTGTGCTAAGTGCTCTCATATTGCCCACAGGACTCACTTTGACCTCAATAGATATGAGAGATATCCCACGAGCTGTCCCCAAACTTAAGTGTTTGGGAAACACTAAGTCAAACATATTTCACTTTTTTCTTTTTTTTTTTAATGTAGGCCTCCTTGGGTACATTTAAAATATCTGTCAGTGTAATATGTATCACGGTTGCAAATCAAATGATTCAAAAGAGATTGTGCTTAAAATAGTCTTTATCCAATTCTTCCCACTCCCAGTCCTGCTTTTAACTATTTTGTTTTTGCTGTCTAATTTCACCTAGTGGTTGACTTTAATGGCCCTAACATTAAAATAATGACTTTAATAACTTCTAAATAATGTGCCATTAGCACTATTTCTTGATTTATGTACTTTTGAGGATAATTATGAGCCCTAAAGAACAAGAATTTAGTTTACTTATAACCTATCCCCCCTACTTCATTCTAAAGTTGATATTTACATTTCACGTCTTCTTTTGCATATCTTTTACTTTTAAATAACCCCTCTAAATGTTAGTTGTCTCTCACCTCTAGTCAGCCTTACTCAGTGTCTGCACTCCACCTTTTCTTCCACCATCCACACCCACTTTCCTCTGTCTATCCCGGCTTGAGACACAGATTTACTTTTATATCACTAAGGCTAATATTTACCTTCTCTTCCACAACCACAACCAGTACCTTCTTATTTGAAGACTATTCCAAAATCAAATTGTGTGATATGATGATATTATGTGAGACTCAGTTTTGAGGATGGAATCATACATCTTATAAAGTAGCTTCTCGGTCAGTTGCATATTCTTTCAAGGAGTAAACAATATTCCAAGACCTCAATCTACAGTACCTGTAACTTTCAGCTTTTCAGCCCCAATGGTAATCTCATCTTCATCTGCAGAAAACAGCACCCTGCCATCTTCACTCGCTCTCACTTCAAATCTTTTACACTGAGCTTCCACAGCATCAGCTCCTATGATCAGAGGAAAGGTTTAAAAATGAAACTGGTATGCAGGAAACCATTAACATGTATTTTTTTTAGAAAAAGAAGAGAATTACATATATTATTTAGTTAATCTCTGCAGTATGTTTTACATCTGGATTAATATTTTTAATGGTTATCCTTTTCAGGAAGCTGTCTAATTTGGTATTGCTGGGCTAGGATGGTTGGACATACATCCGATCTCTAAATGTCTGGCATTGTCCAGACAGGGTTTGTGGGTTTAGCCAGTTAAAAATTCTGCATATTCACAAGGAGAGACAATGTCTGCTTTGTTCTTGGTTGCAGCCTGGCGACTTGGCATTATATCTGGCATACGCTGGATGCTCAATAAACACTTGTGTTCTGAATGACTCTCATGTTTTCTCTCTACAAGCAGACAATAGGGCCCACACTTGTCTCATCACAAAGTACTTGTAAAGCATTATTCAGTTATGGACCTTTAGTTACTCTACATTTCATTGATTGTAATATTGAAATTTGTTTCCCCTTTACTATCACTAAATGTGAATCCATTTTACAGTCACTCATGCAAAAATATATATTTGGTTTTTAATGCTCCCCAATGTATCTTCTAATCAATAATTTTCTTGATTTATTAAAATATAGTATTAAATAAATATAATTATGTCATGGAATTGGAAATCTATTTCCAATCTATTGGAGAATTTTGTACATTACTCTATTCACAAACTACAAAGCCAGTTCCCATATTTGGAAAACATAATTAATTTGAGAGTTAGGAGGACTTCAGCAAGAAGATTAAACTGGTCAGGGAGTGAGGAATTGCTATTTCCAGAACATCAATTTATTTCTTTTGGTATATGGATCTATATCTTCCCCTCTTGTTAAGATTTTGAGCACCTCTTCTCTGCTGTCGACATCAGAAACTCTTGTCAGGTACAATCCAGCCCAGCCAGGGACCTAGGCGTATGACACCTTGTGCATACTTCTTTTCATTTATCTTTACATATGCTATGGACTGAATGTTTGTGTCTGCCCCAAACTCATATGTTGAAATCCTAACCCCCAATGTGATGGTATTAGGAGGTGGACCTTTGGGAGGTAATTAGGTCATGAAGGTAGAGCCTTCATGAATGGGATTAGTGCCCTTATGAAAAGATACAAGTAAGCTTGCTTTCTCTCTCTGCAATCCACCAAGTGAGGACACAATGAAAAGCTGGCTGTCTACAAGCCAGAATGCAGCCTCTCACCAGGCACTAGTCTGTTGGCATCCTCATCTTGGATTTCCCAGCCTCCAGAACTGTGAGAAATAAATTTCTGTTGTTTAAGCCACCCAGTCTATGGTATCTTGTTATAGCAGCCCAAATGGACTAAGAAAACTTACCACCATTATTTATTAAATATATGACCCTCCAGAATTCAAAGCACGAGATCATCTTTGTATTCCAAAATATCCTCCAAATTTAAAATCATGTCTGGTTTCTAGTGGGTCTTAGTAGAAGAATGCTAGGTAAGTGAATGACTACTAGATTTAAGCTTTCTTTCCCTTTCCTTTGTCCTCAACCCCACTTCAGCCCTACTCCCAATTCTGGCCCATGGGCTTTAGTAACTTACACCTTCCCACCATCAAAGCTTCTGAGGAGCACTTAACAAGAGGAAAAATTAATTCCAAACCCTGATAACATGTAGGATAATTTCTCCGAAAACAAGACGTATATTTTTTCTCATATTCTGAAACTGCATGCATGTTTTCAGGTCCTCACAGAAAATTTGAAAAGCTTCAATGAGGACAATGCTAAATAAGATAAAACTGGTGTTAACCTTGTGGTGTCAAGTTCAAAACAGTGTGAATTGTATTCTAAAATCTGTTATCTCTTTTTTTTTTAAGCAAAGAACTTTCCTTATGGAATTTAACGACAGTATTGGAGAAACTGGAAGGCCTATTGTTCTTGGTCACAGTCATTGCATTTGCTCTTGCAAACACATTTCAGCGGCCTGTACTCAGTTCAGTGTGTTTTCTTCTAATCCTGGTCTATCCTTCCTATATTGTGCTTTTAATCTTTGAACCATAGTAACCCAACTGAATGATGTTCAGAAAGCTGATGTGTAGATAAATGTAGGTTCTGAGTTTTGAGCCCTCTGTGTTTCAATCTATCTTCAAGGCACTCAAGCATACATTAATCTGAACTGCCTGAGAGATATTATACGCATTAAACCTTAACATGTACACTAGGTTTCTTCCTTCAAATATACTTAATTATTGGGTGAATTGATGCACAAAATGTATCACTGACTTTAATGACATCAAAGTGCATTAGATTATCGTATATGTGTATATATACATATATATATTATATATAAACACATACATACACCCTATATATACACACACACTAGCAAGACTTTTCTTGGCATAATACTTAATATCATTATATGGGAGATACTTTATTAACATAAAAATGCTATATTGTATGTCACATAAACCATGAGAAATATAAGTAGAGTGTCTGGATACGGCAACATTGAGTTGAAATCTTAATTCATTAAGTTTAAATAAGCAACAGAAAATAAGCAAATAAGAAAATATTTATGCACCCAGAATAGACGAGATGCATCTAGACCATAAATAAATGCATGCAGAATCATCCAGTTGAAAAATAGATGTATAAATTAATACTGCAGACTACACTTTATTCAGCATATTAGTATAATTACAGGAGGCAAAATTGCAAGCAATTAGTAATGCATTGATAGTAAATAAACATTTTAAATCAGAAAATAATTTTGAATATATTGTGCTTCTGTATATTGCTTTTCTTTTCTACAAATGGAAAAGAGTAAATATACGTAATTGGACATATATTCCATTGTTGTGAATATTTATACTTAAAGTTAATATATTAGGCTGTATGAAACTGAATTTATTATATCCTAACAGGCTTTGTGTTGTCTTATTCTGTTTTTCATCTACCTTTTATCACATATTCTCTAGGCCAGGTCAACTCAGGATCCAGTTTTTCAGAGGGGTGTTAATGTCCAGTTCAATTTTAGCTCAACCAGCGATGCTTCCAGAGTTGCAGGAAAGAAATATGTCTGAATGACTCTGGGTAAGAAACTCTGATCCCTGAGCAAATAGATCATGGGAGACGGGGTTATCCAAGCAGCTCTATATTTTATTAGTCATCTGAAACACCAACTTGCTAACTAAAGTAGCAAGACTAAATGCCTCCTTAGGAACATCTCAGAGGAAGTTTATGTCAGCAACTTCGAAACTGAAAAAAGAGCAGTCAGGGATAGAACAAGTGAAGAGAATTGGCAGGAAGAAGAGAGAAAATTTGTAAGCAAAATAATAGGTTCCATAAGAGGATTGAAGTATTGAATACATATCCCAAGTATTTTCCCTAGTTCTTTTAATGTTCTATATATATTCTTTAAAAGCAAACAAAAAAAACAGCAAAGCTAATATCTTGTTCCCCTCAGAGATGGCTCTATTGCCTTTCTGGAACATCCACATTCCTTACAATAATATTCAGGAGCCAAAGGCATGTTTTGCTGACAAGTAGAAAGGCTCCAATAATTTATCTACTGTCTGCATTTTCTACGTTAAATCAGTCAAATACATGAATTGGAAAATTTTCTTCAATAAAAATCTCTAAAGGGTTCAAACAGTATATTTCCACAGAGCCTCTTGGTACTATTTAGTCCTGATTTAAAGTAAACAAGGCAAAGATTAAAATGAATATGTCTGATTATTTCCAGTGTGTTTTCCTCAAGCATATCATGATGGATTCTTTCTTCCTATATAATTCTAATCTTATATGCCTGTCAATATTTTCAAGGTCTCGAAAAAGAGTATTATTAAAAGATTAGAAATTCTGTAGAGAACAACAAAACCAAGATTCAATACAGTCAACTAAATTCAGTGTTCTGAAATTCCTGATTTAGAATTATTACGGGCCCAAAAAAGCAAAACCAAGTTTGAAACAAAATAAGCTGCTTTCATGAAATACCAATATAATTATGTACTGTATTTTATTTTAGTTTACAATATGGGTGTCATTAAAAACTCACACATGGAAGTGTATACTGAGAGTCCTCTGGGAGAGGAGAAGCAGCAGCAGAAAGAGAGAGAGGTCACCAAGGGCCAGGTGGGGAGACTGGTCTTGGAACAAGAACTGTTGAGTCTTCAGCATTTGCAATCCTCATAGGATCCTGCCAGAGACAATCTTTGTTTCTTTTTTCCCATAGGAACTGTCTTCTTTTTTTGGAATTGGAGGAGTAGACGTTCTTCCTCCAGCAAATAAGGTAGCTAAATGAACTCTGAGGTTACCTTCAGCCTGTGTCCCTACCTGAGGCTCCCTACTGTGCCCAGTGCCCTGTGCACAGTAATTCCTTAATAAAAGTTTGTTTTTAAACTGAAATGAATTCCATTACTCTCCATCTTTTGTGCTTTTGTGCCTGCTTATCACTGCCTCGCCCATCTAGACCACCCTTGCTATCACATACTATTGCTTTCCATCTTCCTTTTTTAATAAGTTATGAAAAACTTACACATATAAAAATTGTATAAATAATGTTATCCACCACCCAGCTGAAGACATAGCCATTATCACCAACTTAGATGAAACCTCAATGCAATCTTTCCTTAATCACCTCTCCCTTCATCCTGGGGAAGCTCCAAATGTCAACATTATCCTCAAATGAGTTTTTATCACTCCCATTTTGTAACTTTACTACTTTTGTATGTATCCTTAAAATATTTTTCTTAGTTTTACATGTCTTGCATTATATGTATATATGTATATATGTATGTTTATACACACACGTATACATACACATGCACACCCAACTTTATATTACTTGTATTTTTCAATGACTAGGTTTTTTTCCACACAGCATTAGATTTGGGAGATTCATCTATTTCGATACATGTAGTTCTGGTTTCTTCATCTTCACTGCTATATTCTGTCATATGGGTATATCACAAGCTAGTGATCCATTTTCCACTGATAATCTTGTAGTTTGTTCCTAGGATATCAGAATCAGTAACAATGATGCTATAAATGTTTTTGTACGAGTTTCCTTCTATACTATGGCAAGTTTTCTAGGGCTTATAATTAGATATGGGATGGTTGGATAGCCCAGAATGTACTTCAAACCTACTAGATAATAAGAAGTTGCTTTCCAAACTGGTTGTATCAATCTACATTCCTGCCAAGAGAGTGTGAGAGTTCCTGTAACTCCACATCATTGCAAACACGCAGTGTTATCAGACTTTGTAATTTTTGCCACTCTGTGTAAAAGGTATGCCACTGTGGTTTCAATTTTACAATTCCCTGATTACTGTTGGAGTAAACATATTTTTTATGCCACTGCTCTTCAGTCTCCTTTACCTGCAATATGCTCCCACAGTCAGTCCATGGGGGCATGTTGGCTGATTTTCTCTAGAACTGGTCCAGTTCTCATAGGGTATTATTCTCTATGATCAAAGCAATTAATTCATGCATAAGCATGTGACTCAAACACTCTCCTGAATTTTACTCTAAGTTTTGAAAAAGAAGCACATTCTCCTTTTCAGATCATAGACACTGAGCATAATATAAACTTGAAGCTTTTAAGACTGTGTATACTCCCACATAGAAAAAGTCTGCCTGAGAATTCAGCCAATCAGTGAAAAGGAAAGAAAGGAACAGAAAGAGAAAGAGGACAGAGAGATGATCCTGAATAATTGCCTGAACAACTGGATTCAGTTAGACAAAAACTAGGCTAGCCTTAGACTTTCCAATTATATGAATCAATAAATTATGCACCCACCACACCCATGTTAAGTTGGTCATAAATTTGGAATTGAGTTTCTTTTAGTTACATTCTTTTACTCTTTCTCTCTTTTCTTTAAGTTTCCATGCATTCTCTCTCTTTCTTTTCCTCTCTCCCTCTTTACCATGCCCATCTTTATTAAATAGAAGTTCTAGAAATCTTCCACCTTTAACAATCACTGCATCTCCCCACAAAATTTCTTCAGTGTTTAATTAAAAGGATGTTCTATGCTCTAGGATCTCCTGTGGGGAGGGGCACTATAATATCCTGAGGCAAATTCTCTTATAGCCTCTGTATTGGGAAAACTAAATTTCTACTTAGACAATTTCAAACCTGGTCTTAATAGTATAAATATAATCTTTTACACTGTATTCTTAGGTCTTTTTGGTGATTCTTGAAAATAAAATAATAGTACTTGCATGACTACCTAGCCAGCCATTTCGTAAACTCCTATGGTATTTTTATCTGGACCTGGCCTCTATGAATTTTGAGAGGATCAGGTAAAATCTGTCTCTTTATCCCACTTCTATTGACAATGTTGTCTAAGAGAAATGAAAACAGACATCCTTGACCTCTTATTTGTTTAAGGAGCCAAAATGAACTATATATGTGCAAAATATTCTGTCTTTACATGACGTATACAAACATGAAAAACATTTCAAATTTGTGGATGGCACAAAGTTGGTGCGTGAGATATAATTCTCCAAAAATTTTTTACACTTCATGTTCATTCATGGTCTTTCAGTTCATAAATGAAGACTAGAAACAAAAAAATGACATGTCACACAGTGAATAAATTCTATCTGATAGAGTTATTATCTAAGAGTAGAATCTGTAAATACTTATGTAATGAAAGGAGATTGTTTATAACTGCATTTTGGGTAAGTGCTTTTGTAAGAGAGAGAGAAGAAAAAAAAATTCTAGTGTCCTCTGGTAATCTCTGATTCTCTTAACTTCTTCTCAGCAGACATTGATGATGTCTAAAATGATGCTATAGAATTTATGGAAGGTGTTGGGGTAGAACACAGAAGTAGAAAACACATTTCTTAACAATATCTGACTAAAATTTTTCCCTTTTCAGCCTATTACTTTTTATTTCTAATATGTGTTTCATAAGGAAGAAAAACTAGTAATTCCTCAGAATTTTTTCCGCTTTCTTATTCATCAGTTTGCTCTGGTCATCTGCTACATTTTGATACATCCATCAGGGTAGTTTTTTTATAAGTTCTTCATACATTTTCTTTTCCTTTCTAACAGGCATTTTCTTTTAAATAACAATTAACATCTTAAGGAGATGTATCCATGTTATATATCAAACACAAGCATAAAAAAATGAGTTGGTACAGTTTTCTATGATATTTTTATGCAATTTCCCCTAAATTACATGTAATACAATTTGTTTAGTTGTGGTAGTACAATTTTCAGATGTATTCAACTAATAATACAACCTCATGGATACCAAGTAAGTATCAGTTCCCTGCCAAATTTCAAAATTATTTTTACCCCATTTTCAAAAACATATTACTTTGACAATTAATTCATCACCTCTATATCACTGAAAGTCATCTTAACAGTACATGTACTTACTTTTCTAATGTAAAAGAACTTATACAAAAACCATTCTAGAGAACTGTATTCTTGAAAGTATCAAAAAGTTACAACCTTCACTACAGAGTAACACCCAGTGTATTTATTTACACTACCTTTTATACTTTTTAATAAGAATATTGAGGTGTGCTTATGGACATTTAGATTTTACATAAAAATTATTTCATCATTCCTTTTAATAATGGTCAGCCTTGTTGTCTTGTCTCTGAATTTCATTTAGTGGGAACCTGTTTTTAGTGTTAGAAATCAATGACTTGAACACTAAATAAGAATAAATCTCAAGATAAACAACTGAAGAAATCATATTATAAAACACAGTCTTTATTATAATCTGATTAATAAATTGTGATATTGTTAGGCAACTGTGTGTTATTTTTGATTTGTTATAGCTAATGCATATTTTTATGATTACATGGAATTCTTAGAATTGCTTGCTTTGAAAAGCATTATTTCCGATTCCCAAAGAAGTGTTAAACAGACTTTCGTTTCTGGGAAATGACCAGATAGAGTACTTGAATTAAAGTTCTTACATCAGAAAGGATGATCTAGTTTATGATGCAGTAAAACAATCCCCCACATTTGAGTGATTTAGCACAGCAAAATTTTGTTTCTTGCTCATGCTAATTTCCAGCATGAGTCAGCAAGGTGGTTTGATCACAGTAACCACTCAGGGACCCAAATGCTGAAGTCTCCATCTCAACACATTGTTGTGGCTAAAAGGGAAGGAGACGTGGCAAATGGGGCCACTGTCTCTTAACTTTCATTTGGGAGTAAATATCCCTTCTTGTTTTATTGGCCAATGAAAATTATGTCACTGAGTCTGCTTCTAAATAGGAAGGTACAATCCTGCCACTAAGTTAGAAGAAAAAGAATGATTAGTTAACAGCTCTATTGACAAGATACTCTGAAAGGCCATGATGGAAAAAAAATGAGTATTGGACTTACTCTCTCACATAAACAATTACAAAATTGGGCAAAAAAAAAGAGCAATTGTTTTCCAGATATTTGACAAGAGGCAAAATAGGGTGGTGATCCCTGAGAAAAGGAAACACAAGGTGAACTCCTCAGTCATTTCATGGGGACCATTTGCAAATCAAAGCACAGGGAAATAGAGCTCAGTGGTATTGGTGGGTGGAGGAAAAAGAGAACAGATTTCAGGAATGCTAAGGTAGATAGAACTTGAGAGGCAGTGTAAATGGAGAAAGGGATCTGAGCTTAGAAGGAGACCCAGAAATCTGATTAGGGATACTCTTAAGTTTTTATCCAAATACTGTGCTCTACATACACAGGGTAATACTACATGATGATTATTAGAGAAGAATTACTAGGGGCTGCATGAGTTGAACAACAATTACAAAAATTGTAGAACTCTAGGGGATGTTCAACTTCCAACCCATTAGAGTGTAGATACTTCCCCAGACAACCTGCATGCTGAGGAGACTCCAGAGCAAATCCACCCTATCCCTGGAGTAAAGGCTACTCCAGGTCCTCTCTAAAATCCATCCTCCACAGGATCAAGCTGATACTCCAATAAATTAACTGCTTGTCTCCGTACCATCAATAATATTCTTTACAAGAAGACAAGTAAATCCAGCCTCTCAGAAAATTAATAGACATGCAAAGAATGAGGAAAATATTGTCCTAACCAAGGGAAAAATCAGTCAATAAAAACAGGCCCAGATTTGCCTCAAATGCTGGAATTAACAAACATATGAATTTATTATAAAAATGTTCAAAGACGTAAAGAAAAGATGGACATATTTAATAAATAGAAGAGGTATCCCAGCAGAGACATAAAAATTTAAAGAGAGGAAAGAAATACAGAGGAAAGAAGATAAATGAAATGTCTATAACTAAAAAATCCAATATCTAAAGTGTAAAATTCACTGAATGAATTTAATTGGCAGATTACAACCTGAAGAAGAAAGGATCAGTGAATTTGAAAAGATGTGTACAGAAACTACCCAAAGTGAAAGATAGAGAAAATAAAGACTAGGGGGAAGAAAAAGAACATGGCCTTAGTGACGTGTAGAACAATAAAAAGAAGCTTAGCAAAAAATGCAATAGAGAAGACAAAATGGAATACTAAAAAGTAATCAGTTGATGAAATGGGCAGGATTGGAGGATAAAAGGAAAAAAGATAGAGGAGATAAACAGAAAAGAGACAGCGAGGTGGTAGACTTAAATGGAAATATCAACAGTCACATTTTAAATATAAATGGACAAACAATAAACATATAATAAATATTTTAAAATAAGTTGAAAGTTTACTATTCTTACAAGAGATACACTTTAAATATAAAAACTCAGATATGCTAACAACATATGACTAGAAAAATGATAATGAAAAGAAATTGGAATGGTTATATTAATAATAGCAAAGTAAACCTGGAGGCAATGAGGATTACTGAAGATAAAGTTACTTCAAATGATAAGAGTATTGAATAATAGAATTGAAAAGACATAAATTAAAAAATAACAGAAAAAAGAAATAAAGTCCAATATAACATAATTTTGATAAATTAATTCAAACATGTTTAAGACAGGGTAAATGACCTAGAATAGTCAAAACAATATTTAAGACAAGGAACAAAATTGAGAGAGTTTAAACTACTTCTTTTCATGATATACTACAAAACTACATTGATCAAGGGAGAGTGACATTGGCATAAGAATAGGCAATATATCAGATTATCAGAATAGCAAGTCCAGAAATAGATGCATATGTATATGGTCAATTGATATTTTTATAATGATGCCAAACCATTTTATGGAGAAAGGAACATATTTTCAACAAATGTTGCCGAAACTCTTGACTACCCATGTTCTTCTAATATATATTTATTGAGGGTTCCTTACAGAGAGGAGAGCACAAATCAAACAAGGATACTTAGGATGAAATTATGGAAGACATAAATTCAAGAAGCTCAATATATGCCCAGTCCACCCCCAAGAAATAAAATCATCACCTAATCACATCATAGTGAATATGCCCAACACCAAAATCAAAAAGGAACAACACTCAGAGAATAAAGATAAATTACCCTTAAACAATATTTAATCTGATGCTGACCTCTAAATAAAAACCTGGAAGAGAACAATGGGATATTTATTAGTCTGTCAGTTTTGCAGTAATAAAGGACCACACACTGGGTGGCTTAAAAACCACAAATGTATTGTCTCACAGTTCTAGAGGCTAGGAGCCGAAATCAAGGTGTCGGCAGAATTGGTTCCTTCTGAGGACTGTGAGAGAAAGATCTGTTCCAGACCTCTCTCCTTGGGTTGCAGATGGCTGTCTTCTCCCTGTATTTCTTCACTCCATCTTCCCTATATGTATCTTGTGTCTAATTTCCCCCCTTTTTATAAGAACACCAATCACATTGGTGGGCCAACCCTAATAACCTCATTTTAACTTTATCTTTAGCTCCAAATAAGATCCTATCTTCAAATAAGGTCACAGTCTGGGGTACTAGGGGCTAGGATGTCACGTATGACTTTGTGTGTGTGTGTGGAGAGGACATAATATATCCTTAATGTTATAGGGGGAAAAATGCCAACCTAGGATCTTAAATCTAGCAAAATTGTCATCCAAGATTTAAGGCCAAAAGACATTTTCAAACTAACAAACACTGAGAGAACTAATCACCAAAAATTCACTTTAAGAAAATTATGAAGGGCTATTTTAAGAACAAGGAAAGGGTCACAGATCAAAAATCAGAGATAGAGGAAGGAATTTTAAAAAATCACAGGGGAAATGATGCACATAAGTATAATAAGGATTGAATATTTTAAGTAATAATAATGATATCTTATTCAGTTTTAAAAATATAGATAAAATGCAATAAATAATTAAATATGTTAGGAAGAGAATAAATTAGAAATCAAGTATTCTGAGGTCACATTATCCCAAACCATCTTCAGATATCAAATAATTTTAGACCTTCATAAATCAAATTTTCACTTTTAACCCGTAGGATAACCACTAATATAAGAGAATAGTAAAGTCTAAATTAGTACAGTAAGAATATAGTTATTAAAAATAATACTATTAATTCAAAAATGCTACAAGGGGTAGTGAAACAAACAGAATAGAAAAGAGATAAAAAGAACTAAATGAGATGAGATGTGTCTTGAAAACCAAATATCTCAGTAATTGCACTAAATACAAGTGGACTAAACACTTCAGTTTAAAAACCAATTATTATCAGGCTGGATACAAAAGCAAATTCAATCATTAGGAGTTTATATCATATGAAACTAAAACATAAAATTGAAAAAAAATTAATTCAAAAGATAGGAAATGATATATTATGCAAATATTAAACAGAACAATGCTGGTGTACCTCTAAGTTAAAAAGTATTAATAATCTATAAGATGTTATTTCATAAGGATAAAAGTTGATTCACCATGAATATCTAGCATTTTAAATCTTTATAGATGTAGAAACATGGTGTCAAAGCAACATTTGACAAAACTATAGACAAAATAGCTAAATGCAGATTTTTGATGGGAGATTATAAAATCTTTTCTCAGTAATACAAGCAAAAAAGTGAATAATGAGAATTAAAACATTAGTATCAAAGTTGTCATATTGGTCATACATTGATCCCTTAATTCAACTACTATAGAGTACTCCTTTTGAACTGAATATTTTTTCCAGTTTTATTGAGATATAATCGACACACAGCACGGTATAAGTTTAAGATGCACAGGATAATGACTTGACTTACACATATTGTGAAATGATTGAATATTTTAACTGAATATTTCATTTGAATCTATTCAATCAAATATTTTAAAAGCAGAGCATTACTCTGGCATGATGCAAGTAACAGATTACATAATACAAATTACACACAATCACAAAGCTTTTTATCTGACAACAGTGCAATCAATCTTGAAAAAAATAACAAAACTTAACTGATAAATCCCCATATGTTTAGTCATTAAGAAACTCACTTTAAAATAAGCCATGGGCCAAATTCTAAGTGATAGTTGAAATTAGAAAGTGTTCCGAACTGAACAATAATTACAAAATTATTATCAAAACTAGTGAAATGCTGCTAAATCAGTACTTACAGGGAAATGTACAGCCTCAAATGGCTGTGTGGAAAAAGAGATGAAAGGCTAAAAATTGGTGGCCAAATATCTATGCTGAGAAGTTAGAAAATGGCAACAATAAAACAACAAAAACATAAATCCTCAAAATGTAGGTGGAAGGAAATAATGAAGATGAGATGTTAATGAAATAGAATACGTCTATTACATATATGATAAGTGAGGCCATAAGTAGATTTATTATAGCAACTAATAAAATTGACTAGTTTACAGTGAAATTGATTAATAAAAAATTTAAAAAGCAATAATACGTATTAGGAATGAAAAAAGGACATTACTACAGATATTGTAGATGTTCAAATGGTACAAATATTTTATAGCAACTTTATATTAATAAATTTGAAAATTTGGTTGACTTGAAAAAAATGCCTGCAAAATGTTACTTAACAAATTGACTTAAGAAGAAATAAAAAACCTGAATACTCTTATTATATTATGGAAATTACATAAATAATTTAAAATCTTTACAATCACAAGCAGTTGTACATGTAGACAAATCCTAGTCTTTACTATTCAGGAAAGAAGTAATTTGGATACATCTCTTACTGAGAACAGAATAATGGGAAACATCCTCAACTGACTTCATGAAGCTGGTATAATTTTGACACAAAAACCCTACAGAGATAGTACATGAAATAAAAATTACAGGATAGGGGCTGGCCTGGTGGCATAGCGGTTAAAGTTTGCAAGCTCAGCTTTGGTGGCCTGGGATTTGCAGGTTTCGATCCTGGGTGCAGACCAATGCACCGCTTGTCAAGCCATGCTGTGGCAGCGTCCCATATAAAGGAGAGGAAGATGGGCACGGATGTTAGCCCAGGGCCAGTCTTCCTCAGCAAAAAGAGGAGGATTGGCAATGGATGTTAGCTCAGGGCTGGTCTTCCTCACACATACACACACAAATTACAGGATAATTTTACTCATAAATGTAAACTAGAAAAGCCTAAGCAAAATGTTAGCACATCGTGTTTACTCCAGGAATGTAAGCGAGATTTATATTAGACAATCAGTAAATGTATTTAACCATCTTTGGAATTTGAAAGAGAAAAGACAGGATTATCTCATATAAAAATTGTTTGATAAAATTCAACACCATTCGTGAGAAAACCATTTACCAAACTTTGCATTCTTTATCTGATAAAGGGATCCACAAAAACCTATTGAAAACCTGATACTTAATGATGAAGTCTTGAAAGCTTTCCCTGTAATAAACGGAAGGAGAGTAGGATGCCTACAATTAACGGTTATATTCAGCATTGTTCTGGAGCTTCTAACCAGAGGAAGAAAACTAGAAAAGGAAATTGAAGAATTGGATAAATTATAAGAATTGGAAAGATAGAAACAGATCTCGATTATCCACAGATGACATGATTCCACATGTAGAAAATCCAAATAATCCACAAGGAAACTCTTGGAATTAAGGATTGAATGAAAGCAGGGTCAATATATAAATATCAATTTTACTTTAGAAAATAGAAGGTAAGTGATGTTATGTGAAATAGAATTAGAGATAAAACTGGCCTCATTTACATGTAATATAAATTTATTCAAAGAATAATAATCTACAGAAAAATCATTAAAATGATTAAGAATTTAACAAATTGCTGGGTATTCAAGAATGACTGTTGATTCCAGGTGTTGGGTCTGAATGTGGTTTTGCATAGACAAAGTCTACAGATTGTCCATGATGTAGTGTCAGTAGATGACAAACAACTCCCTCTCCCAATAGCACTTCTGTAATCTTATATATTATACACTCTTGTCCTGGACACAAATATTAGACACTAAGAAACATTCTTTTATATTAAGGTGGTTTTTAAACCATGTTTTTTCAGTCTTATATGATCCAAAGTATTAATCATCAATCAATTTAAAAGGATTTATTAAACACACACTGTATTTCAGATATTACAGTAAATGCTGAGTATTTGAAAATAAAGAAAAATTTCTCTACCAAAGGAGATTATACTATATCAGAATCACTAAACAATTCTACAGAGCTGATAAACCAAAATCTATATTGATTGTTTGATTATGTTTATCACTGCTATTTCCTCTCTAGAGGCATCCTGATCAATCTATGGATCCTCACAAGTACATCTTTAAGAAGTAGCTGACAATTTTTGGACTAAAAATAGATATTTTAAAAAGAAAGCAAAATGTTGTTTTAGTAGAGAAGTGCCCTAGACTACAATTTCTCCTATGTATGCTTCATCTCTTGTGATTTTGGATCAATTTACTTGATGATACTACCAAAGCAAAATGTACTTAATAAAAGTATCTTTCTAGGGGGACGGCCTGGTGGTGTCGTGGTTAAGTTCACTCACTCTGCTTCAGTGGCCCAGGGTGCAGGGGATCTCGGGTGTGGACCTATGCACCACTTATCAAGTCATGCTGTGGTGGCGTCCCATATAAAGTAGAGGAAGATGGGCACAGATTTTAGCTCAGGACCAATCTTCCTCAGCAAAACGAGGAGGATTGGCAACAGACGTTAGCTCAGGACTAATCTTCCTCATATGCACACATAAAAGTATCTTTCTAATTTGAAACTCTACCAGAATTTATTAGAGCACAGTGAGATTTAGTACTTTTTAAAATACAGCTTCCCAACCCTAATGGTTGACAGCAACAAAAGTTTAATCAATATGCCTTCATGGACTAATACTGACTAAGAGGAAGAAATTTCCTTTTTAATGAGGCTTTATCACATTTAAGTTTCTTTTCATGTATAGCATCTAATCAATAGTTTAGCTACATATCTGGACTACAAAATCTTTCCACTTCAAACAACCAATCTATCACATCAGATTTTTATTATCACTACTCCACTCTAATTGGTCTTATCAAGATCTGGAATAAACATCATTTTTCAAAATTCAGTGACCCTAGACCTCATCTTACACAATGTCTCTGTATCATCTGACTTATTCAATCATTACCTTTTTCCTTAAAAGCTTTTTTCATATGACTTGAGAAATCACACTTTCTTGGCTTTGCTTCTAGCTCACCAGTCACACTTTTTCAGTCCACATCCCTGCTTTCTCCTCTTCTTCCTATTTTCTAAATGTTTACATGCTCCAGAGGTCAGACTCATGACTCTGAATTCTCTGTGAAAAGTTTCCAGAGAAAAAGAAAAAAGAAAAGAATTGAGGGAAATCCTTCTCTGTTTGTATCTATTCATCAACTGGTTTTCATCCAGGATCATGGCTTTAAATAACATCCATATGTTGAATCTAAAATTTATAACATGTGTACTAATATTTACCTTGACATCCAAGTTTATATAACCAACCATTTACGGATGTCTAATAGGCTTTGAAAGTTAGTCTCAATAAGAACTTTTGATTTTCACACACATGCCAATTTGTTTTTTCTCTCAATAACCCCTTCCCAGTGAATAGGACCACACTTCACCCCAATGGTTTAGCCCTCTATCTCAAGGTTTATCTCAGGTTCCACTTCCAGAATGATAACGTCAGAAACTTCGTGGACCTGATCTCCAGCAAAACTGTTGAAAGTTATTCTAAAAATGAGAATTTGAAATCTCAGAAAATAGTTCTAAGGACATACAGCAAATGAAGAAAAATTTATTCAAGAAAAGCTATTGAAACTCAGTAGAAACAGAGTCTGTATCGTTTGGACAATGAACCACTTACTTCCTCCCCCTCCCAGTCCTATATGGTGGAAATTCCACCCCATCTAGGTGCTACCAAGAACACAGGTATTTCCCAGGAGAGAGAGGGTGTGAACATTTCTCATCCTCCCCTCCAGCTAACTGTTGCAGGAGATACTGTTCCTGGTAAGTTCAGCTAAGAGGTGAGGGCTCAATTCTTCCACTCAATCTCCACTTGTAGGATGGAGGCCCTACCTTGAGCATGATGCACTGAGAATATAGGGACTCCAATTACCCTCACCCTAGCTCTTTCATAGGATGACGTTTCCACATAAATATAAGCCAGTCCTAGAGGCCGCCTTCAACTCCAACCCCTGCCAAGTGCCCTGCTCCTAAGCAGAAGTGCCATTCAGCGAGAAACTTCACACTATTCTCTCTTCCAGGTGTAGTTCAGAGCTTTTGCCCAGGGAGAGAGATGTGCTGCAAAACACAGAACTCTGAAACTCTTCCCAATGAAGATTTTATTTGCATAAGAGTTAGAGGAAGTTCAAACCTAAGGATACTTTCAGAAATAATGGAGGTGTGGTGAAAAACAATTAAGAGGAGGTCAAAAGGTTTATCAGAGACATAAGCTAAACTGTAGATCACCTAATTTAACAGAGAGAACCAGGGACAGAAACAGCTAAGAAGAGCCCTGCGAAGGGAAGAATAAATCTCAAAAACTATCTTTGGAAAGAAGCCAGGATTTAAATGGATTAGTCCATGAAGCAATTTATGCCCCACAGCATTGTTTAAAACAATGTAGCAATCAAACAGAAATTAGTATAGCTTATCAGCTGGACAAGATCAGAGAAAGAGACAGTCAAACATCTGCACCACTAAAACCACTGTTATTCCAGGTGACTGTGCATATGCTCAAAGCTGTGCCTTCTGAGAAACAACCACACAAGCCTTACACTGAGGGGAGAGCGGTGGTAATAGACTTCAATAAAATAATCGTCAGTCCCTAAAGAAATAAACAAGCAAATGACAATAACAAGCCCTGAAGGTGGTGGAGCCTGTGACCAATACCCAGAGTTTCTACAATATATTATCTAAGCTTTCCAATTTCCCACAAAAAAGTCTGACATGCAAAGAAACAGGAAAGTCTGATCCATAGATGGGAAAAAGCAGGCAATAGAAATTGCATGTGAGAATGATCAAATGTCAGATTTAACAGACAAAGATTTCAAATGTCTACTTAAAACAGCCACTATACATATGTTCAAAGAACTAAAAGGAAGTCATATTTAAAGAATTAAATGAAGTGTTTCATCAAATGGAGAATATCAATAAAGACATAGAGATTATAGAAGAACCAAATTAAAATTCTGGAGTTGAGAAGTACAATAACTGAAGGAAAAATTGATTAGAAGGGCTCTACAGTAGATCTGAACTGGCAGAAGAAAGAATTAGTGACATTAAAGTTAAATAGAAATTATAAAACCTAAGATCAGAGAGGAAAAAGAATGAAAAATAACAGAGCCTCAGAGAGAAATGTGGGACATCATTAAGCACATGAATGTATGTGTAATGGGAATAGTAGAAGTAGATGAATGAGAGAAAGGAACAGGAACCATATCTTTAGAAATAATGCCTGAAAACTTCCTAAAATGTGTTGAAAAACAATAAACTATACATCCAGGAAGCTTAATGAACTCCAAACAGGATAAACACAAAGATATCCACATCCGGACGTAGCCTAGTAAAGATGATGAAAGCCAAAGACAAGGAGAAAATCTTGAAAGCAGCAAGAGAAAAATGGCTCATCATTTACAAGGAAACCCCAATAAGGTTAACAGTTAACTTCTCAGAAACATTCTGATTGACGCCTCTGCTTTTACTCTTGTTGCCCTGCCTCTGAATGTATATTCTTCACACAGAAGCCAGAGGCACATTTTTAAAATGAAAATCAGACCATGGGCCCTTCTATTCAAATCCCTTCAATAACGTCATGTAATATTCAGAATACATCCTATCTTTGAACTCTCAATATTCATTTCAATTTTTGCTTTGATCACAATGATCCTTTTTCCATTTCTTAAGCACACTGCTTTTATTAAACACACAGGCGTTTACACTTTCTCTTCCTTCTGCCTTACACTCTCTTTAAGCAGATCTTTGTGTGTTTTGCTTATGACTGTATTCAGTTTTCTGAAGAGTTACCTCCTCAGACAGCTCATCCCTGACCATTCCCCTAAAACAGCCACCTTTCTCTCTCCTCCTCCTCTCTCTCAGCTACAGAAACTCACTACACCCTCATGTTATTGGAGGCCTTTACCTAAAAGAATCCTGTTCCTCACATCATTTCCTTCCACTTTAACCTGCTTTGTTTTTCTTCTTACCACTTTTGTTTGCTTGCTTATTTTCTGAATAGCTCACTAAAATATAAGCTCCTTTAGTTTAAGGATTTATATCTCCCTGGTTCATGTCTGCAGCTTTAGTGATTAAGCCAGGTCCTAACTTATTAGATATTTTCAAGAAGTATTTCATGAATTGAAAATTTGACTTTTGATTTAATAAGCTTATTTAATTTTCATCTCAATAAAACATTTCAAGAAGAACTAACAAACAAAGGTAGTTCCTTTGTCATCAAAATAAATGCTTCTTATTTGGCTTAAATCTATTTTTTTGCATATTATCTTTTATAGTAAGGTTGCACCTTTAGCTTTCTCACTTCTGTCATGGTCCATTTCAGTTCCTCTCTTTCCTCATCTTTTATGCAACCATTACTGCCTTACCTTATAATATGAAATAATATATATTTATATGACATACATAATTATATGAGTATATTTCAAGTTCATTACAAATGTTTGAACATTGATCATTCAGCTAGTATATGCTTATATTTGTTTGGGAGCTGTCTTAAGTGCACTTTGAGTAAACTGTGTACTCTAAAGAAAAAAATCACACATAAATTAACCTACACGTTTCTTCCATGAAGAAAAAAGAGAACTTCTTGAATTACAAGTTTTCTATTAATTTTATGGACTCTCTAAGAGAAGAATGCTCTAAATATACCTTTTAAATTGTACTATTTTCAGAAGGAATGCTCTGATTTTGTTATCTAACATTTTCCAGTGCTTGAATATTAGATGTGGAGTTTTGGTACATTTACACAAAATGTAAGATTTTATCTGTTAATATAATTACTTTTAATGTATATGAGAAAATGTGCAGTGAAAAGAGGTAATTAAGAAGAATTGAATGAAGAAATACGTACAAAAGTGTAGAGAGAGCAACAGAGTATTCTTAAAAACACTTTTTCACTGTGCCATTTGTTCTTCCAAGTCCCTGACTGATACAGAAATCCAAAGAAAAAGGTAAATAAATTAAAAGATTTCTCCCCATATAGGAATGACAAAAACAAAATTAGTGAATAAAGATTGAGATGTTTAAATTGATACATAAACTTTCAATTAAATATTCTCTCAGAAATAGCATCTGTCTAATCCATTGCTTTCTTCTGATTTATAAAATGACTGCCTAATTATTTGTTTCAGGAAAATAATAGAATTTCCAGGTAAATAAAATAAACAATATTTCTCTAAGATCTACTCTGCCCTACATTCATCTTTCTAGTAATACCCTTCCTTCCTCTAGTCTCCTGAAAATTTTCCTATCTTGAATATTTTAAAATATTCAAGAATAATCATAAATAGCTAAAATGCCCCTCCCCTCAAGCTAATCCTTTGAATACACTGATAATATTTAGGATGAGGATATGATGAGTCCTTTATTTAAATAAATATTTGAGGTAACTTCTGATATTATTTTAAGCAATTAGGGTTTCAACAGCCATCACTAGAATTTGTTAAAAGTAATTTGCAAAATGAATTTCTAGGTTTCTTATTTCATAATTCTCTGTTTTGTTTTGGATTTAATCATGGTTATCTTATTCTCTTTCCATGTCCCATCTCTCCCTTTCAGAACAAGTATTTACAATAGTATTTCTACAGTTTTCTAAAGTAACTTCCTACCTCATTATCATCCAACTGAAACTTCTCGTGTTTTCTCCACAAATTTTCCTTTACCAATGATTCATAATTTTTTAAATTCCAAGGGTATTTTCCACTTCAAAGCAATGTTTGTAATCAGATTATTCAGATAAATATAAACAAAAAGTGTTGTAGCTAAATGTGAAGCACATTTTAAGTAGTAGTCTAATTTTCTCTCACCAGCATACCTCCACCTGTCTTTCCCTGAAAGCAGCTGTTTGATGTTCAATATAAATAATTTGAGAGGTTAAATTATTTGGATAATCAATAATCAATTAAGTGGAATATAATTAGGATACTTGAAAAATTTGCATGGCACATTCTTTTATTATCACTTATTTATTGCAGGTATTAAATGAAGATATCTAAGAGTTGAAAGTGTATTTCCAAAACATTCATTCTGGATATTCCTGCACATCAGAATACCAGTGAGGATGTTTCTCTTTCTGACATATGTTTGGTATGTAATCTGTGGTTAGAATGGAGACATGAGAGTGTCGAAGATTCAGGCATTTTCTATCTTGTTGCGCCACCTCTCAAACTACAGCTTCTATCTTGGAGACCAAATAGGTCTATAGGTCACTTGAATGAGTCTCATTCCGGACAGCGTGAAGACAGAGTGGAGGGCAGGCCCATTTCTTTTAAAGACACCATCTGAAATTGTACACATCACCTCACTTACTTCTCATTGGCTAGAAATCAGGCACATCTGGCTGCAAAGGAGGCATATAGTCTTGAGCTGAGTAGTCATATGCCCGCTAAAACTTGAGATTGTATTACTAAAAAGAGAAGGGAAAGAATGATCGTGGGGAGGGAGCAACTGATGATATCTGTAACATCATGCAGTGTTTTTACTTCAGAAATTAATCTTGATCATTCCTCAGACTTCCAAAGTCAACATTTATATGCACCTTTCTTATGATTTTTTTGTTAGTAATGCCTGGATTCCATACCCTGTAAGATTCCTTACCTTAATTATAGTCCTGCTATTTTATATAAAATAATACTAATCCTTTTGCCTATAAATGAAATAAAGGCTAACAGAAGCAGAAGCCCCTTAGGTTTGAGTCATACTTTGCATTAACACAGTATTTTGTTAACACAAAATTTCTACGACCTATAGAAAAATGCCATGTAATCAATGACTAATTTTAAAACAAATCACATATATAAGAGAATACTTGCTAGAAGCATTCTTATCTAGTGAAAATATTTCTTCTGAAAATCCTAGTTGGGGAGTGCTTTGCAGTAAAAACAGAAAATAGGTAATTTTATTATGTTTTTATTTAGCAAACTATTATGTTGTCATTTAGGAAATTTTTGCATTTAAAGGAAGATAAATGCTAAGGTGGAAAAGAACATTGCTGTATCTATTGCTAGATGGTGCTCTGACAATCACCACCAAATGTTCTCATCTAATCTAAATTTCTTTCCTAATAACACATGATTTGCATATTGTTAAACTAACTAAACCTCTAATATGTCTTTCCATAATATGTATATTTTGGAAAAGTAATATCACATTCAGATACTAACATGCTTTGTTACCTCCAGGCAATTTTTATAAAAATTACCAGTAAAATAGCTATGAAGAAATTGCATATGATGTTTGAGTTTTTATTCCAGAATTATATCTAAGCTCATGCTTAATACTATTAGTTATTTCACCTGATTCTGTATTTCTTTTCTTTCAAGCTTTCATCTTCACTAATTTGATAAGAATGAAATTGATGTCAGTAAAAATTTCTCAATATTATGTTAATGTCATTCCAGCATATATTTAGCTATTGTTATGATATAAACTACTATAACAAAGAACAGTAGACAGGCTTCATGGAGTACACATGTGAATTTAGAATACAATTTTAGAATTTAGAATTTAGAATTTCTAAATTAGAAATTTGAATTTAGAATTCAAAATTAAATTATCATGGAGAGCAACCTGAAAGAATTTAATAGACCCTAAAAGAATCAATGACATATTTCATAAGAGATTATACTCCACACTTACTAAAAATTTATATATATACATATACGGTGGTTATGTATGTCTGCCTATATTGACAGGAATGATAATATCAATCAAAAATTGCCATAGTTACATATATGCTGAGATAGCTTTTTAAAATATACAAATTATAGTTACAATAGCAGAGGAGTACTTTTTTCAAAGATATCTCTATGGAAAACTATTTCCTACACGATGTCAAAATCTTTTCTATTATTGTTCATAAATCAAGTTTTCTATTTTGACAAAGTTATGTGTTTACATGATACAAAAGTTAAAAGCATAAGGTCTCACTTCTACCCCTTCCCAATAAATCCTATTCTGCCATTTCCCCTAAATGGAACAATTTTTATTGTTGCCTGTGAATTTTTTTTTTTCAGCAATACAAGCACAGAAAATTGTGTTTCTCTTTCTTAAACAAAATGCAATTTTTTAAAATAATGTCCATTGCTTATCATATAACAATTGTAGTCCTTTTAAAATTTCCTCTTAATTCGTGATAATCTAAATGAATGAAAGGAAATAATAATGCAGACATCCAAACTTGTCTAGCTTTTGCCTGGTTCAATATGTGTTTGCTTTATATATGCGTAAAATTATTCTGATAAGTTGTTACTGCTTACAGTTTAATACAGAAACTCCGATCTTGAACAACATGTTTTATTAATCATTTTGATGAATACATTGATGCCATGTTAATTAAATTTTTCCATGACACTGAAACAGGAGGGATAGCTCCATAACACAATTAGAATTTCAAAGGGTCTTGACAAGTTGGCATGATGGAAGGATAATTTTTAATAAACATTAAGATAAATAAATATATTTTGCATGGAAATAAAGAGACATCCTTTGAACAACTACACAAAAACAGAACGTGAAGGAGGAGAATTATCAACATTTGTGGAATAAAAGCATTTTGTTTGGGAAGCAACTATGTCAGATAGGTTTAAAGGGTAAATAACATCTTAGACTGTATAAATAGAAATGCAGTGCTGATGAACCAAAACTGATTGTGCTAAACTCTGGTCTAATTAAACCATATCTGTCTGGATTATTGCATATTATTATAGGAATTCTTTAATGACTGATTGTCGGCGTGAATTAAAAATGTGACCAGAGTAAGAACACCTCTGTTAGTGAAGAAATAAAAAGTCAGTCAATACTGTGATATTGCTGTCAGCAGTCTAGTGTAATCTTAGTTTGAATTAATAAGAATGTCATATAAATAAAAGAGGATAAGTGTGCTACCCATTTTGGTAATACTTTACTGGAGTGCTAAGTTGTGTTTTTAGCTCTGAGATTTAAGAAGGATGTTGACATAGCTGGGAATGATAAAATAAGTAATGGTAAAAAACAAAATGGTAAAAAACAATTTCTGTTCTGACCTGCATGGAATATTTGGGATGGTATTTACCCTCTCACCTGAAACAACAATAAAAAACAAAATATATAAAACTATGGTTTGTAAGACACTGGACATCAGGAAATGAACGGCAGTGATAACCTAAGAGACAGAAGCAAATGAGATGAGCCATATAATGGCTGCAGTTTACTGCCTGAAGGGAGTTCCCAGGCTGTGTTACAGACAGGGCACCCGGGTGGGACCCAGCTGACTTCCTGAGATGAGGAGATGGAGCAGAGTCCAGGGAGACCATGACAGGTAGAGTTAGCAGGACAGAGTATCAGAGAGCACATAGATAGCCAGAGAAAGAACCCCAGAGATCTTGAGAGGATCCCCCTTGAATAATCAGCAGATTACTTAGTGCATGTATGTGGGGAAACTACCCTAGGTCAGGGAAACAGCCACTTGAAAGGATTAGAGGGAATGATGTCTGGCACTCACACAGGTTTGGGAATAGTATCCTCCAGATTTGAAAAGAAAAACAACAACTAACCTCATAATTCATGGGGCATTGGGAGAGTACTCAGGAAAGTTCTGAATCATCAATCATAATAGGGAATGGTTAGCCCTATGCCCAGCAATGCCACAGATCTGCCAAAGAAATCTAAACTGAAGGATCGGGGAGGATCAATCTGTTTTCAATTAACTTAATTGCACTCAGAACAAAATTCAAGAATTTTCATAGAAATCAAAACATATCCAGCACCAAAAAAAAGTAAAGCATACCATTCCTCACATCAAACAGTGAAAGTGTGAAAAGAAGCAGAAAAATATGACCCATAGTGAGAATAATAGTTAATCAGAAGTGACTCAGAATTGGCAAAGATGTTTAAATTAGCAGAAATGGACAATAAAACAGCTATTATAATTGTATGCTGTATGCTCAAAAGTTAGAGATATGGATAAGAAATGACCCAAATCAGACTTCTGGTGATGAAAAGTGCAATATAATGAAATGAAAAATACACTATAAGGGATTAGCAGCAGGATAGATATTATAAAAGAAAAGTTAAAATGATCCATAATAAAATATAAAGAGAAAATGGAATTTAAAAAAATAAAAAGAACATCAGTGATGCTTTAAACAACTTCATGTGTGTTCATGTACTTGTAATTGGAGTTTCTGAAGGAAAAGAGAAGGGAGACTGAGGACAGAAAAAAATATTTGAAGAAATAATGTACACAAAATTTCTACATTTGATGAAAACTATAAACCCATTTGTCAACAAATCCCAAGCACAAAAATAAACGATACCAAATAAAATCATAACCAAATTGCTCAAAGCGAGTGATGGAGTGCAAATTATAAAAGTAACCTAAAACAAAAGATACTTTTATATTCAGAGTAACAAAGATAAGGAGGGCAGCAGACTCTTCCTGGAGATAATGCAGGGGAGAAGATAAGAGAGTGACATCTTTAAAGGACCACTCCCCCCACCACCAAAAAAAAAGGACAACCTAAAGTTCTATACCTAGTGAAAACATTTTTTTTTAAAAGTAAACTAGACAATTATAAATATAAAAACTTGAGAAATTTATTACCAACAATCTACACTATATTAAATGTTAGAGGAAGTTCTTAGGGAGAGGGTAAATGATATCAGAGGGAAATATGGATCCATACAGGGAAAAAGGGTAATGGCAGCTACAGGGTATATATACTTTTCTTTTTATTTAAGCTGTTTAAAACACAATTAACTATTTAAATAAAAATAACAATGTGTTGTGGAATTTGTAACTTGAGTAATAAAATATATGATTATAGTCCCCTAAAAACTGGGAAGGGAGAAGTGAAAGGTCTAATTGAGCAGTGTCATCACTTGAAGGTACTGTGATAAGTTAAAGATGTATATTGTGAGCACTAAAGCAATCGGCAAAATGACAAAACAAATACACCAATCAGGAGACCAAATGGAATCATACAAAATACTCAACTAATCCAAAAGAAGATAGAAAAGGAATAAAAAGAAAACAAAGGAAGAGATAAGTAGAAAATGAATAATAAGATGATAGACTTAAAGCTAACCATATCAATTGAATAGAAATAATTTAAACACTCCAATCAAAAGGTAAACTGGCAGACTGCAGAAAAAGCAAGGCTGAACTATATTCTCCCTACAAGAAATCCACTTTAAATAAAAAGACACATATAAATTCAAAGGATGGAAAAGATATGCCATGCTAATCTCAGTCAAATGAACACAGGAGTGACTATTTTAATATCAAATAAAATCAAATCTAATGCAAAGCACATCACCAGGAATGAAGAAGGTAATTTCAAAATGACAAAGAGGTCAGTTCATCTAGGGGACAAAAAGAATCCTAAAGATGTATATATTTAATAACAGAGCTACCAAATACACAAATGAAAAATGTATAGAACTAAAACAAATCCAAAATTACAGTCAGAGATTTCAAATTCCCATTTCCCAATAATAAATATAACAAGCAGATGAAAGAAAATCAGCATGGATGTAGTAGATTTGAGCAACACAATCAAACAACTGGACCTAACTGTCACTTATAGAAAACACTACCCAACAAAATAGAATATACTATTTTTTCGAGTGCACATGTAACATTTTTCAAGGTAGTACACATTTTAGACTATAATAAGTCTTAATGAAATGAAAAAGTTTCAAGACTTACAAATTATGTTATGATAACAATGTGATTAAATAAGAAATAGAAATTCTGAAAGAGATCTGAAAAAAATCTCCACATATTTGTAAAGAGAATAGGTAAATTGTATGGCCCTATATTTATTAAATAATACACTTCTAAATAATCCATCATCAAAAGAGAAACCAAAATAGAAAGTAGAAAGTATTTTGAAATAGATGAAAATGAAAACAAATTATACAAGAGTTTATTTGATAACACCAAAGGTGTACTTAAGTGTAAATTTATAGCTCTATGCATCTATACAAGAAAAGTGGGAAAATCTAAAATTGATAACCTCAGTTTTCACCTCAACAAACTGGGAAAAGGAGAACAAATTAAATCCAAGATAGCAAAAGAGAAAAATAAACCAAATGCTATAGTTTGAGAAGATCAATAAACCCGATAAACATCTAGCCAGGAAAAAAGTGAAAAGACACACATTGCCAATATCAGTAATGAGTAGTGACATCGCAACAGATTTAAAAGATATTAAAAAGTTAATAAATATATATTATAAATGACTATATGCTTATACCTTGGGTAACTTAGATAAAATGGACGTATTTCTTGAAAGACACAAACTACCAAAACTCACTCAAGAGAATAGATAAATTGCATGGCTCTATACTTAAAGAAATGAATTTATGTTTAAAAACTTTCCTGTAGAATTCTAAGAAGTCAATTAGAAGATAAATGACCCAATTTAAACATGGGCAACATATGTGAATAGACATTTCACCAAAAAAAGAACATCTAAGGTCATCAAAAGATGCTCAACAATATTAGTCAGTGAGAAAAACAAATTAAAGCCACAGGAGATACTACTGCACACCCACTAGAATTATTATTCCTAAAGAGAAACAATAACAAGTATTGGTAAATTTGTGGAGAAACTTGAAATGCAAAATTTTTCAGCCACTTGGAAAGGCAATTTGGTAGTGCTTTAGATAAACACAAATTTACCACATGATTCAGCAATTACACTCAGATGAAAACATGTTCACATAAAAACTTGTATGCGTATGCTTATGGTGGCTTTATATTCACAATCACCAAAAACAGGAAAAGATCTAAAAGTCCTTTAACTGCTGAATGAATAAACAAACTGTGGTACATCCATGCAATAAAAGGAGTTTTATATGGATAAAACTCCTCGCCAATAAAAGGAGTTGTGCACTCTGAGCCCCTGCAGTTTGTCCATTACAGTTCAGGTGACCCCTGGCGGTAGTCCCCGCAGAGGTTTTAGCTCATGGAGAAGCTCCATTAAGTTGTGATTCTCTGTAACTGCCTGGGTGTTTTTAAGAATTGAAAAGTACATTTTCTAGCTGACTGCCTATGCCTAGTAGATTCTCAATATGTGGTGGCTTCTATCAATACAATTTTTTTTCTTCCATTACTTTCTAAGACTTCTCCTCTCTCACATTTTTCTGCGTCTATATTTGTATAAAGTAAGGGATGGTCAAATCCTTTAAATTCACCAGCTTGCAGTTCTAATTAAGAACATTTAAAAGCAATGTTACCTAGTAAATTTACCTAGTAAATTTCAGAGTGGCAATCAGGGTTAAGGACCATCTGTCTGTAAATGCATGAGCAGAGATGGGATGGAACATAACTGCGATGACTGGGTCTACAATATACCATATGTGTATCATCTTTGTGTGAGCTAAAGGTCTCCCTTTCCATAATTTTATTTAGATGGGAGTTTTATATATTGCTCTTTAAATATTTTTGCAGTGAATAAAACCAGTTTTATATCTAAATTTCCTTCTCAACGCACCAGCTCAATATTTTGATATTATTTAATTTAAATCAACAGTGTTGTTTAGCTACGAATGCTTTTCTAATCACAGCAAATTTCTGAAGCTCTCATTCAAATATTTATTTTATTTCTTACAATACATTTTATTTTTTTTCCATTCATGAAAATTGAAAATGCTCAAGATATTTTCCTCACTGGCTTGTGTATTCGAGAAATGTATTTGCGGAAATGAGGATCTTAAAGTTATCAGAAGTATGGTTAGTGAGATCTTGTTAAAAGAAATTACTAGGTCTGTCTTTTGAAAAAGGAATAATATATTTTCTAAAGATCAAAATACATGTAACACTTATATTTTAATGACCTCAACTGTTATAGGCAGAATAATGCCACCCTAAAGATGTCCTCAACCTAATCTTCAGAAATTGTAAATATGTTCTGCTACATGGCAACAAGGAATTAAGGCTGCAGATGGAATTAAGGTTGCTAACCACCTGAACTTAAAATAGGAAGAATATCCTAGATGATCCCAATGTAATCACCAGGGTCCTTAGATTTTGAAGGGGGAGGCAGAAGACGAGTCCATGTTGGAGTGATGTGATGTGATAAAGACTCAACTGACCATTGTTGGCTTTGAAGATGGAAGGGGGCCACAAGCCAAGGATGAAGGGCAATCTCTAGAAAATGGAAAGGCAAGAAAATGGATTCTCCCCTAAAGCCTGAAGACAGGAATGCTGCCCTGTCCACACCTTGATTTTAGTCCACTGAGACCTTTTTTGGACTTCTGATCCCCAGAACTGCACAATAATAACTTTGCATTGGCTTAAGACACTAAGTTTGTGGTAATTTGTTACAGCAGCCACAGATAACTATCAGCTCTGGCTAATTTCTTATTGGGTTTCATAAAGGAAAATAACGAGAAAAACATCCGTACTAGAAGAATCTGTTAATACCAACATTGATGAAAGGCAGATCAATGTAATAAGATTTATTCTAAAGCCAATTTGATGTAAGAATAAATGCAAATATTTGATTAAGGACTTTCTATTTTATCTCCTTCCAAGATAGTTTATGAAAGGTTTAAAGACTCCTTGGTAATTTTGTAGCATTAATTTAGTATAGGACTTACATCGAGTTCCTTCTTTGTGTATATAAACTCATCTTCCTCCTTCCTAGAACTTAATGTTGCTTAGTGTAGTACCCAATAATGTAATAATCTCCCTTGACACATTTTAAAATAGAAGAAAAATGTGTTTCTATGCAGTCTTAATATTTGTAATGATATATTTATGTCTATTTGGCTTTTATTAAAGTCCAGTCAGCAAAAATGTATTAAATAGATAGTGTTCAATACAAAAGAAATTGGTAGGTGATGTAAGATCAGAAGAGAGTTGAGGACGTTTTCTTATCTAGGTTCATAGACAAGCAATTTTATCGGAGCTAAGGATGAATTAGGCATTTACTTTGGTTAACTTAGAACATTTTCATTTTTTATACTTAATATGAAGCTACTTCTCTTGATTTCCATATAAATAATTTATAAGGTTCACATGACCTTACACAAATCTCTCCCACTCATAGGCATATAAATTCCTATTTTCCTAGAATCAATTTGATATCCTCCTAAATTTTATCTTTTACTTTTTATTTTTGGCAGATATAGTGGGATAATGTGTTTTGATCAGAGAATTAGATAATTGACTTTAAAATGTCGAAGGTTGACTATTTTCAGTGATGACAAGGTCCAAGTTGTTTCCATGGGAATGTTTGGATGAAGAGAAATAGAGGTCATGAGAGGTGAGCACCAGGAAGACAATGCCAAATAAAACGTGGTCTTGTCCTCAAGGACCTTACAGCGCAGTGAGAGCTGTGATAAAGAATCAGGACATCAGCAGAATACAATTAACACTATAAGAGGGTGAATTTGAGGACACTGCTGGTGCACACAGCAGGGGCAAGTAAATCAGGTAGGTATTATGTGGCATAAAGTGTAAAGGTTGTGTAAGAGTTACTTAGAAACGAGTTGGAAAAATAGTGTTCCAAGCAGAAATAATAAGATTTGGAAATATGTAGAGGGCAGAGAGAGCCTGGTGCACTTTGGAAACTACAGTCATTCCATTTAGATGGAGAATAATCCCATCTCTGGGTCTGGTATTGGTTGCCGTCCTTCTTTGCCAAGCTTTTGGACCTTTGTCCCAGCAAGAGCATGGTATAGAGAGATGTGGCATGGTAAGAAAGACGAGGGTAACTGGTTTTTTTCTTATTTCTATCATATCTGTTACTTGGAGATGAATCTTGCTTTTCAGGCTTTTCTCATTTCCTTCTGTACAGATTTATTTAGCTAACACCCATGTCTCCACTTTACACCAAATACCAGTATTACTCAGAACATGGAATTCTACATTCTGTCTACTCCCTTATTTGAGAAATGGATTGAGAAGCCCAGGCCTCCCTTGGGTGAATTTGAGTTCTTCCCAAGTCATTCAAAACCAATGTTGATCTGCTCTGCAGCAGTTAAGGTAAGAACGTGATTTTTCCCCACTTGCCTATCTGAGTTCTAAACCATATAAATCCATTTTAAAAATTACATGCATCAGGCTTTAATCAACCATGTACAAAAGTAGCACTGCAGAAACTTTTAATTTTTTTAAAGAGAATCACTCTATTAGCAGATTACAAAATGACACTTGTCAAAGATTCACTTAAGACATCAATTGAAATTGACTCCCCCTCAACATGCTAACTAGTCATTAGACGATGTTCTCTAGGCTTTTTTTCTTTTGTGTATTGTTAAATCTTCAGAAAGCAATGTACCTGGATCATATTTTCCTAGCAACCTGCTAAAAAAGATTTTTAGAGAGTTAAAATTTAATGCTATTCCTTGGCTTTTATGCAGAAGTTATATAAGAAATGTTCAACTGATGAATGTTTCAGCATTTTTTCTCCCCCAAAACATTGTCCATTGTGTCATCTGATGTTCTTGACGTAAGGATGAATCTACAATTCAGGACCTGAGGAGAAGTTCCTCTCCCTAAATGAACTAGTATGTTTTCTTTTAACCTGACTAAGAGAATTATATAATCAAATATAAGCATTTTTGTTTGTTTGCAATCTTCTTTTGCTTTTAATCAAAGTTGCCAGGTAGCTCAGATCCAATTTTAAGGCTCAGTTGTGGTCACTGGTTTAATATAGTTGAATGGCATAATAATTTTATGCTATTTTAAATTGGGGTCCTTCAAATTAATTGTTCTGTTTAGATGCATTGGGATAATATAAACTCTATCACATAGCATTTGGAATTTAGCAAGACACTTCCACAAAATAGTAAATTGCCCAATCTTCCTCATAATAACCCTATGGTATTCTTCTCTATTTCACATAGAAATAATTTTAGGGAGAGATAGGTTAAGAAAAATGATGAGATTTCTTTAACTAAACAAGTTGCAAAGTTGATATTAAAACCCAGTTCTACCAGCAAATTTAATGCTTTCTCCATTATATCATTACCTGAGTAAATATTTCTTTATGATTTAACATAGCAAAAATTGTATTTTTATGTACAGATAATCTTTTTATGTTCCTAAATACATAAGGTGACTTTAATATTAGAAAACATTATACCTTTATAACATTATACCATTATGTAGCAAACGTTATACCATTATAATTCCATTGGTATACATTAGCATTATCTAGTCTTTAATGTTATATTACAGTGTAAGAAAACTCAGAAATTACAGTTTATAGCATCAAGCTTTATGTTGTAAATATAACACTTGTTCTGAGCAATGTTTGAGCAACATATAGATGTTACACAGGCAGTCAATTATTCAGTACTTTCCCTCTTCCTGAATTAAAAAAACCATAAATATACAAATAAATAATAATAATTAAGCATATACAGTAGAGTACAGATATACAAAATTATTCACTTAAAAAGTTAAATGAAATAAATCAGGAAATTCTAAAATTTATAGGAAAAAAATCACAGCTGCAAATGAAGAGAGTCATAAAGCATTTGAAGTTAGCTTGGCAGTCATTTTATTAGAGATAATTTTATCTCATGAGATTTGAAAACATGGACTTGAAGATTATGATGTAACTTTTACCAAGTTGTATCTAAGTTTATGATACAACTTATACTAGAAAAGGATCCACTCTGCCTATTTTCATATGATACATTTCACATAAAAAGCTGTGAACTCTGGCTTGCTCTCTGTTGTGTCTTACTATAGCTGATGAAATGTTTATTCCAAATTATCTGTTTTTAGAAAAGGTGATGCCATTTTATTTCTGTGAAAAGATCATCTTTCTCCAATCTCTGTAATTTCAGGCAGTTTGGTTACGTCTGCCCCCTCCCCAGTGCTGTGCTACGTCTGAGAGTCTTATAGACACTAGAATATCTAGGGGAAGACCCAGTGGTCTTCAGTCCACACCAGGGCAGGCACATTGTCTAGGATGGGACGTGCCACGTAGACATGACCCCCTGAGGTTCAGTTATTCACATCTGACTTTCTGATATTTCTATGGGGCACTATTTAAATTGAGCAACTAGTTAAACACAAGTTGCTAACTGGCTAATTTAGTCCTCTGTTTTCAAGTACCAACAAAACTTCCTATAATGGAAAGAATGATCTTCTAAGAAAGGGTGCAGGGTGGTGGTGACTGCTCCAAAAGAAAAGTTCATTTTTTAACATATTCTATTTTTCTTTTTTGCTCAACTACTTTGAGTGGTAGTCTAGTCTTTGTAAACAAACTGACTAAGTTAGCCAGTTAGTATTTAACCAGTTGCTCAATTTGAATATAATGATTTGATAAGCTTTCCTGAGCTAAATTAGAAACAAACCATCAGTTCTTTAGTTGTCTTTAAAAGTATTTTGCTACTTCAGATTAGCATTAGGATCCATTGCAAGCATTTTAGCCTTGTCAAACATATTGTAAATATATTGTAAAAATAAAGAAGAAATTAAAGAATGAAATATTCACACACAACCTGTCTTCATTAGAATGTTTGTGGTTTCAGTTTTTTTGACCTAGTCTAGTCAACATAGGACTAATTTTCCATATGTAAAGTTTTAACTTTTTTTATAGTGCTTCTTTGTTTATTATGTTAAAATATCATGACCATATTTAAAATACTCAGTCTGATTCTTCTGTTTTCGTGTGGTGGTGTTCTAATATTAAACAGAAGCTAGACGACTAACAATATGTAGATACCAAAGAAAGAATTAGTTACCTTACTTTTAAGTATTTTAAGGAGGAATGTTTACATTCACTCCACGTATCACGGCCACCTGCTTTAGATTACAAACTCATGGGGGGCAGACACCAGTTCTCTCTTGCTCAGACCTCATCCTATCTTGCATAAGAACGAGCATTGATGCGCAATTTGGGGTAGGTTTGTTCATATGGTTACTTTGGGTGTAAACTGGCTGGTGGTAGTGATAAACAGACTATTATATATCACAGAAGATTTTCTATCCCCCAAATAAGGCAGAAAATGCTGAACTCCCCTTATACACAGTAGGATTCACTATTAATGTTTGCTTCCTACAAAAGAAAACGAAACTGATTAAATCCAATCAAATTTCACTTATTACAGTAGTTTAAATGCCCATATTCAAAGTACATCTGACAAACCATGTTTAGCCTAACATAATATAAAACCTTCACTGAACTCCATAAGATGGAAGTCAGCCAATCAGCCAATCAGCTATGCTGAAAGTTTCAGATGATCAAGTTCCATGCTGAGTTTAACGGAGAACAGATAATTCAAAGGTAATAAATATAGTTAACATGGTTAAATAACATTTCAAAATGTGTATATCACTTATTTTAAAACATTAATTGCATTGATTTTAAGTAAATATTTAGGCGTGTAAGACATTCACAAGGTAATAATTTTGGACTATGAATCAAGGTGAAATTACTCTAACTCTCCCCAATGGAAAGATGTCTAAACCAAGTATGGAGGGACAAAGAAACAAAAACAAAACCCGAAAAGAGTTGATGTCAAAACATTTTTTTCGGGGCTGGCCTGGTGGCATAGTGGTTACATTCACACAACCTGCTTCTGTGGCCCTGGTTTCGCAGATTTGGATCCCAGGCACAGACCTACACACCACTCATCAAGCCATGCTGTGGCAGCATCCCACATGCAAAATAGAGGAAGATTGGCACAGATGTTAGCTCAGGGCCAATCTTCCTCACCAAAAGAAAGAAAAAAATTTTTTTCCACCACGTTACCAACTTAAAAATACGATTAAACAATGAGAAAGCATTCCTATCAAATTGTCAAAGTGGTGTTTGTTTTTATGGATCAAACTTAGTATTTGCAATTATAATGGAGTCAGACACTTATATTCATTGTTTGTTGGCATGAAGATTGCTTTTTTCTTTATAAAGGCAACTGGCAACATTTAATTATTTCATGACTTATATGGCTACTTGTTTCCTCCATAAACATTATTTTAAAAACTTGACTTAATAATTGACCAGGAATGTATCCCAAGGAAATAATTCTGTATTCATACCAAGTATTATGTACAAAAATGTTACTCATAACATTACTTGTAATAGGACAGATTGAGGGGGCGTATAGCTCCCACAATATGGAAAGTGCTTAACAATTTATGGAAAAATCAAATACTGGAATACTATGGAAACATCTAAAATCGTATTTTTGAAGAATATTTAATGACACAGGACATGTTCATAATATATTAAGTGAAAAGCCTAGTTAGGAAATGTATGCTCAATACAATCTCATTTTGCTAAATATATATATTTTCATATTTATATGATATATATTTATTCAAAAAAATCTCAGATGGGTATATATCAATATGTTAGCAATGGGTAAATGAGATCTGGGATCAGTTATGTCACTGTTTATATTTTCTGAATCCTATATTTTCATTTAAATATTAAAACTTGCATGATTAAGTAAAATTATAACTAGCTCATTTTATCTTATGAATTAGTTATTAAAGAAATAAAATAATTTTTATCTGAGTAAATATAGTCAAGTTTTGAAAATATCATCACCATCAAGCCATTGGGGTCAAGTCCCTGGAATAATTTTTAATTGTTCCCCTTTCTGGCTTACTTAAAAAACATTTTACAATTTATCTATTTTTGTTTTCCTCAGTTCTCATTTATTTAAAAAATATGTGGTCACTATGTACTAGGCATTGTTCTTTTTTATTGCCACAAGTTAGATAACTGCATTGCATCCATAGGCCTAGATTATTGCAAAAATCATTAACTGATTTTCCTCTATTCAGTTCGACACCATTCCTGATTGCATTTGGCAAGACTCATTGGGTTTGAACGGAAAGAAACCCAACTCAATCTATACTATCAACACAACAGCAAAACGTGGTTGGGAGATTCTTGTTTCCCGAAAGGAGTATGCTGGTTATTCATTTATCATCTCTAAGGTCTAAATTCGCTCTTTTTGCCTGCTCTGTGAAAATAGATCCAGACCCTTTACCTAGTTTATCTTTGTCAGATATCATGATGCTATGTTTGTCAGTAGAGGGCGCTAGAAGAACACGGCTACAGTAAAGGGTGTTTTGCTTCCTGGTCCTGTGTGCTAGCTCTTCATGGTCCTGTGGTGTACAGTCACTCCACTGTCCAGTTCCCACAGCATAGGTGTCTTTTCCACACAAAATTTCTAGTACATGCAGCTTTCCCAGCATCAGGCTCCTGCAACCCCCAGTGACCAGAAGCTCCCTTTAATACCCTCTAAATCCCTCTACAAGTGATTTCATAGCATAGCTTTAAGTGACATACATGAGAGTCTATATATATAAATGACTTTAGCTGAGACATCTCCCTGTAAACAGAATTCCCTAGCACCTACCCTAAAGGGTAGTTTTCTGGCAAGATCAAGAGGGTCCAGAAAGTACCATGGGTGTCACCACGGTGACTTCTCTGCCATCCAGTGAGCCACAGCTGTGCGTACACCAACAAGTTCTAGATCTCAGTCCTGGGGTGAGACAGTAGGAGGCTCTTCTTTGGGTGATCTAGCTCAGTCCTAGTGTAGTGGCTGCTCCTTGTATCCACTATTTGTCTTTACTTCCTAAGAACCAAGTCTCTCAGTCCTCTGTCCCACAGCAGAGGGCCCCCCAGGTCCAACATCTCCCAGCCCTTCACTCAGCAGGAAAAGGAAATCTAGAACTGTCATTTCTTGATCTTTCCCCCAGAAGCGGAAGGTGGTCCACACTGGCTCTTCCTTTTCTCGGCAAATTCCAGCAGAGCCTGCATGAAAAGCCTGAGAGATAAGCAGCTGGAAAATAGGCCAGGGGATCCACTCTCTGTCCTGAGAGCCTGCATCTTTAATCCCTTATCTATGGAAACTGAGTGACCCAGAAAAGTGCTTTTGCCCCCTCAGGTGACACCAGTAGGGATCAAGCAGGGGTGTGAGGAGAACCAAGAACCCTCCCACCTCCCAAAAAAGGCAGGCCAGACAAACATTGCAAGGGCTCAGAGAACCAAATTGTCATTGGAACTACATCTCTCAAAGTAGGTCAGGACCTACACACTAACCCTAAACAGTGTGACTTCTTGTTAAAATAGAAAATTTAAATTGGATCAAGGGTCTCAAGAAAATATCCATTCTGTCCAGGATGCAATCAGGAATTACCCATTGTACCAGAAAGCAGAGAAATCACAATTTGAATGAGAAAAGACAATCAACTGAAGCCAATAATAGCTGAATCTGATTGTGGAAGTAATGGACAAAGATGTTAAAGCAGTCATAATAAAAGTGCTTCAACAAGCAATTACAGACTCTCCTGACACTAATTAAAAACAGAAAATCTAGGCAAGGAAACAGAAGTTATAAAAAAATAATCAAATGGAAATTATAGAACTGAATACTACTGTACTAAAAATAGAAGTAAAAACTTGCTGGATGGGCTAAGAGTAGAGTGGAGATGACAGAAGACAGCATCAGTCAACTTCAGGATGGATTAATAAAATTACTTAATTTGAAAAAAAGACTGAAAAAGGTGAACAGGTTCTCGGGGACTGTGGCACAATAGCAACAGCTCTAATATTTGAATCATCAGAGTGACCACAGAGGAGAAAGAAGGAGGGGCTGAAGAAGTATTCAAAGAAATAATGGGTGAAATTTTCCCAAATTTCTGGAAAGACATAAACTACAGATTCAAGAAGTTAAAATAGGATGAAAGCAAAAAGATACATAAGATACATGATAATTAAACTTCTGAAAACTAAAAAGAGAATCCTGAAAGTAACCAGAGAGAAAGGAGGCTTTACCTCTGGGGGAACACCAATTCTTATGACAGTGATTGCTCATCTGAAACCATGGAGACCAGAAAGAAATGGTACATTTCCCAAGTGCTGAAACAAAAGAACTGTCAACCTCAAATTCTATATCTGGTGAAACTGTACCTCAGGAATGAAGGGGGAATAAATATGCTCTCAGACAAAGGAAAACTAAGGGAAATTGTCACCAGCAGATCTAGCCTTAATGGAAAATACGTACAAGCTTTCCAAGAAAACAGGTTATAATATTAGAAGAAGGCTTGGAACTTCAGAAATGAAAGAAAAATGACAACAAAATAGGTAAACGTAGAGTAAATGGAATAGATTTTCTCTTGCTTGTGAGTTTCTTAAATTAGATTTGATGGTTGAAAAAATTATGACAATTTGATATAGTGCTCACTGCATGTGAATGAAATGCTTAAGACTATTATACTAAAGTGGGGAGGGTAATGAGACGCAAATGGAAGCAAGATTTCAATACTTCATGGTAAGTGATAAAAAGATTGATATGAATAGGTTCTGATAAAACTCGCAGACCTTGTCATATCTAGAGCAATCATTACAATAACTTTATAAAGCAATATACTCAAAAACATCGTAAATATATCTAGATGGAATTGTAAAAATACTATCAAGTAACCCATAAGAAGGTAAGAAAGGGAAAAAAAACAGAATGATAAGAAATGAAGCCAACAAACAGAAAGTAAATAATTAAATGGTAGACTGAAGGCCTGACACATTAATAATTAATTAAAATGTAAATCATCTAAACACACCAGTCAAAAGACAGAGACTGGTACATCTTTACAATGGAATATTATTGGGCAATAAAACAACATAAACTATAAAGCCATTAAAGACATAGCTGAATCTTAAATGCATATTGTTAAGTGAAGAAGCTAGTGTGAAAAAGCTCCATTATGTATGATTGCCATTACATATTTTGGAAAGAAGCAAATGTATAGACACAGGAAATAGATAAGTAGTTGCCAGGAGCTTGGTGTAGTGTTTGTGGGGAGTGTTGAATAGGGAAAGAACAGAAAGTTTCTTAGGACTGTGAATCTCTTTTGTATGATGCTATAGTGGTGAATACAAGAAATTAAGTATTTGTCAAACCCCATAGGACTTTATGACAAAAAGAGTAACCTTAACGTATGTAAATTAAAAAAAATATATTTAGGAGATCTGGATGGAATGCAGAATGTGACAAAAGAATATAAATGTATTACAACTGTATGAAATAACGGGGAGAAGGTGTGATCAATGTAATGAGTGGAACCTGTAAAGCTAAAGGAAAAAGGATCTGCACATAGCATTTTATTGTAGTTTTTTCCTTTGGGAGGACAGGTCAACAATTCTGGAGTCACTATACATGTACAATGGAATTGAATAATTAAATAAATGGATGGCAGATGGGAAAAACCAGGTTTCTCACTGTTGGAGTGGTAGGTTACAGATTAGCAGGAAAAGGGGGCTAAAATAATTCATATGTTATGGAGTCCAGTGGGAGACATCAGAATGAACTCACATTTAACTTAATGTAAATAAAGATGGTTATAAATAGAAATATTTGTAGATATATGTTTAGTATATACACAAATATCTTCCTTCTTTGTCAGCTGAGAGGGCCTAGAGGTAATGACACTCGAGTAGCACTGAGCACACCTAGTGTTCAGATCTTGGTTTTTAATACCATTCAAGTATTAGAATGAAAGAACCATGAAACCTTGGAAAAATGGCTGATTCTAGGACTGGGGCAGGAAACACACTAGATGAGCCTGAAGTATCTTGTAGTGACAGAAAATGAGAAAGTGCTCAAAAAAGAAAGAAAGAAAGAAAAATCAAACGAAAATGAAACAAAACCAAACCACAATGATGGGGACATGTCAAAGGATACAGGATACAGGAGTCAACTAAAAGGGATCCCAATGGCCAAAGCTGCAGCAATTTGACCCAAACAAACTAATTAATATTGGATTATTACCTGAAGTAGAAAATAAATACTTATTTGTCCATACTGTTGTAAATAGATTATTGAATAAATAAATAAATATGGGAGAATAGACAAATTTCCCATGGGGAAGAATTCCGAACAATTTATGTAGCTACTTTGCCTTTAAGGGGGTGTAACAACTCGCCTCTCCTTAATTGTGGGTTGTGCATACTGACTTTCCTCCAAGCAGTACAGGATGGAAAGGGAAAAGAAGAGAGTAACTTGGCAGTGGAGAAACCTGACAAATACCACCTCAACCAGGTGATCAGACTTAACATCAACAGTGGTAAGTCATGCTGATTGTATGGGCCCTTGATATGATGTGACAATAATGACACTTTACTTCTGTGGTCTTCCTCCTCAAAACACATCACCCCAGTGAATCATAGCATGGATTGGACAGATCCAATTGAAGGACATTCTACAAAATACCAGAGCAGTAATCCTCAAACTGTCATGATCATCAAAAACAAGGAAGTCTGAGAAACTATCACAACAAAGAGGAACCTAAGGAGGAATGACTACCAAAAGTTATGTGATATCTCTGATGGAGTCTGGGAACAGAAAAATGACATTTATGGAAAACTCAGGGAATTTGAATAAAATACAGTCTTAACTAATGACAGTGTATCAATATTGGTTCATTAGTTGTAATAAAATTACCATACTAATGTAAAGTGTTAATAATAGGAGAAACTGAATGTATGATCTACAGGAACTCTCTGCACTATTTTTCCAATAATTCTGTAAATATAAAACTGTCTTAAAATTAAAAAGTTTATCTTAAAAATAGAGATTTGCAGAATAGATTTAAAAAAAGACCCAACTATATACTGCCTACAAGAAAATAATTTTAAACATAACACCATAGATAGATTGAATGTAAAAAGATGGAGAATATATAGCATGCTAACAATAATAAAGATAAAAACAAGGAGTGTGTATGTGAGTATCAGATAAGACTTCAGAGTAAAGAATCTATTGGAACAAAGAGAGACATTTCAAAGTCCAGAGTGCTAGCCATTACACCATGGGGCCAGCCCTAGAGGGACATTTTATAATGATAAAAGGAACCCTCCACTAGGAAGACGTAGAGATTATATAAATATGTTTGCACCAAACAATAGATATTCAAAATACATAAAACAAAAACTGCTAGAGTTGAGGGAAGAAATAGTTAAATCCACGTTATAGTTGAGGACTTTAATCTCACGCTCTCTGCAATGGATAGAAGTATAGTACAGAAAATCAGCAAAATATAGAGAAACGCTATCCAATAGATCTAGTAGGCATATATAGAAGACTTCACCAAACAAAATTCAAACACATTATTTTCAAGTGCCCAAAGAACCTTCACCAAAGGTGTGTGTTCCTTCACCACATCCTGGGTCCTAAAATAAACCATAGAAAATTTAGAGTGTTTAAATAATACAGAATATGTTTTCTGACTACAGTGGAATCAAACTAGAAATCAATAATAGAAAGACAGCAGGAAAATTTTCAAACATTTGGAAATTAAACACATTTCTCAAGTATCCATGGGCGAAAGAAGTCTAAAAACATTAAAAATATTCAGAACTGAATGAAAATGAAAATACAATATGTAAAAATAAAAATGAAAATCCAACATCAGCACTAAAGCAATGATGGCAGGGAATCTTATGGTTCCACAATCTAACTGTAGTAAAAAGGAAAGTACCCAAATCAATAATCTAAGTTCCTACCCCAAAAAACTAGAAAAACATTGTAAAAAAAAAATCTAAAACAAGAAGAAAGAATGAAATAATAATATAAGGACAGAAACGAATAAAATCGAAAGCAGGAAAACAATAGAGAAAATTGATGAAACCAAAAGCTGATTTTTGGCCCTTAAAATAGAGGCCAGGAATCTTGAACGAAAAAAGGAGCATACGGAAATGTAAATGACTCAAAATGAAGATAGTGTGTAATCAATGTCTTATGTGAATGCGTCAATGTGTGTGTATGTGTGTGTGTGTGTGTGTGTGTGTGAAATCCAGAAAAGAGAATTTGGTCAACTTCTAGAAAAATGGTAGTTCTGAACTGGCAAAGTATATATTGGAAGCTAATCTGTAAATTATTAAATCCTTTCTTTCCACTTATCATATATGTACATTTAGATGTGATTTTATGATTGATTAACATCTGTAATTCCCACCAGAGGCAACTATTGTTATTTTTGCTCACAATTTTATCTCCATTCCCAGCACAGTGCTTGATACAATGGTGGCACCCAATAAATACTTGTTAAATAGATAAAAATATTGAACTAATTGAACAAAATAAAAATAATCACAGCAATAGCTAGTGCAGAGTGGTTTCCACTTAGTAGGCATCGTGATTTATACATATTGATTGATTAAATTCTAATGACATCTATGTAGGTGGAGTCCCACGGTTAGTCTATCACAGAGTAGATTCTAATCAGAAGTGGGAGTCGGGGCTCAAAGCCAGAGAAGATTGGGGAAAATGTATGCTAACAACAGGAATCCTCAAAGAGAGTGAAGGGACTGATGTCACCTACTGGAAACCTTCTTTAGAATCTCCAACGAGATGGTACTTTCGCTGATATTTAGATTATTTCAGTTTTGTTTATGTGAGTGTTGACCTTCAGAAGAATTTTAGCTGTCATGCATGCAAACCAATAAATCTTCTCTTCTGCAGCTTCTGCTGTAGAATATACTCTGGAAGACCCTCCCCACACCAGAGCAGAGAGTTCTTCTAATATATTTTTCCATTATTTGTCACAAATTTAAAACAAAACCTTTACCCCGTGGTCAATTTATTGTTTTCTTGTATAAAGAGGTACAGATTTAACTTTTGCCTCTAAACTATTAAACAATTATGTTACTCTCAATTCTTTACTAAGTAATTCCTCTTTCATGCCCTCATTGATTTGAAAGGATATCTTTATCTTATATTGAATTATTGTAGACACGTAGTATCTTTCTTAGTTTTATATCTTGTTCTATTGCTCTTGATCTTTCTAATTTCGAAAGTACATTATTTTGCTTATAATATTTGATCTGCACATATTAAAATTCTCTCTGCTTTTCATTTAAATTATACTATTTTGGAAATTTTTCATCAAGTTGTAAAATATCCATTAGTATTTTCATTTGAATTGATTTACATTTGTAAATTAATTTGGGGAAGAACTGATAACTTTAATAAAGATGTATATTCTAGAGTTCAGATTGTTTGTAATGTATATATTCAATAAATATCAATGTAAAATAACACAATTAATGGAAGGTATTAAATTCACTCTTCATTTTTATATTCATCTACAACATTCACATCTAGAAAGTATATTTTTACCAGAATTATTGAGTTGTTGGAATATCAGAAAACTAAGAGGGAACAAATATAAGACCTTAACGTCCTGTAAGTGACTGGTTGAGGGGCCAGATACCATGGGTAATTTAATTTTACTTATTGCCCATCAGCAATCTCGTGAATGTCATGACATGAGAGCTCCTCCCTAGTCCAATAAATCAAGTGATAACACTTAACTTAAGCTGCTAGAATTAAATGTTGCCTTGAATGATCATCCACGCCACCCAATATAAATCAGGGTAAATCTGAGTAAGGACTATATTCTACTTGTTCTCCCATTAAGAAACTAATACTGCTACCACTAACAAAGAGAGCAGCTAGCACTTCTATAGTGCTTAAAATATGCTAAGAACTTCACTTACCTCAACTCACTTAATCATCAAAATTACCCCAAAAGGCACTATTATCATTATGCCCATTCTACAGTTAGAAAACTCAGGCACAGAGAGGTTAACTAACTTGTCCAAATCATACAACTGGTAAACAGTTGCATGAGATTTAAACTCACGTAGTCTGGCCCCAGAGTCCATACTCTTCACTTTGAAGATTTTCTGCTTCCCAGGATGCTTTGAACTGATGCTAAACTCCCAGCAGTATTTGGGGTCTTGAGATCCTCCTTGTATGATCAGCTGAGGCCCCAATTGCAGGGCATTAAGGGTCAGCTTCTTCCCCTCCAGGCCCTGTCTTCCTGCTTTCCTCATTTTCTTACATTTGTGCTTCTCAAAAGCACTGCCCTCTACACTTTCTGCACCCAGCTGGCCATCACTGTTTCCAGGAAACCCAAATTAAGATACCTTAAATATACTTGCATCCTCTAGACACACTCTACTCGTACCCATTCCTCCATTTACTTCTAACTTACATCACAAAGTATACCTTGGATACTATTGTCCCTCTCTGAGTGCAAACTTTTAAAGTGACTCTTCACAACAAATAATGTCCAAAGTTTTTGGACTTACATTGAAAATAATACAATATGGACCCAACTAGTTTTTCAAGTTTAAACCTGGTTCTTCCATATGCAACCTACTTTTCCTGACAAAGTAGATCATTAATCATTACTTTAATACATCCAGAAATATGTTTACTAGGGGATCAAAATACCAAGGACAGGACAGAACCAATGGTAACACTGCACTAAGTTTTAGTGTTCTCCTTGTTGGCAGATAAGATGGCACTAGGGACTATGGTGGGTGGAAAGCTGGTGACAGATGCAGAGGAAGTATCTCTAGCTCTGAAGGCTGGAGGGATGCAGGGAGAGTGAGTCAGAAAAGTATTTAAACTTTCTGATTGTGCCTTCCATGGCTCTGCACCAGACTCATGGTCACTATTTAGTGTATGTTATGTAGCTCTGTGCTTCTAGAAATATATCCATATGTGAAAGCTCAATTATACTAAAATAATATTTCTTTTTTTATTATGTTTGCTACAGCGAGAGAAAGAAAAATATAAATTCAGATCTATTGACATTCTGACATACAAAAGCTTTTACTTTTACTGTAAAAATTATAAAATGACCAGGGGGAAGGAGGCATGATTAAAGAGATAATGGAGGGAGTCCAGAAAGCCCATTTAAGAACATAAGCATTATTAAATTATTTCTAATGTCACATAGTATTCTTTCTTTGGAACATCTGTCTGATTCTCTTTCAAAACTATTTATTTTTGTTACTTATACTTTGACCCTACTAACATTTTCCTCAGTCTGTAAAGTATTTCGCAAGTAAAGAAAATTCTTTGGTGTACTTTGCTTTTGGGTTTGTGTGTGTGTGTGTGTGTGTGTGTGTGTGTGTGTGTGTGAGATGAAGATTAGCCTTGAGCTAACATCTGTTGCCAATTCTCCTCTTTTTGCTGAGGAAGATTGGGCCTGGGCTAACATAGGTGCCCATCTCCCTCTATGTTATATGGGACACCCCCACAGCATGGCTTGACAAGTGGTGTGCATGTCTGCGCCCGGGATTCAAACCTGCAAACCCCGGGCTGCTGAAGTGGAGCACATGCACTTAACCACTATGCCACAGGGCTGGCCCTCCTTTGGTGTATTTAGAAAAGGCACATTAGGTGTTCATCATTTTCTATGCTCAGCCACTGACCTCATGAACTTCTATTTGATACTAAGTCAGCCTTACAGCATCTTTTCCTTTTATATTCTAAACGCATTCTCCTTTGAAACTACTTACTCCTAAGAACCGTAAACTTTATTCAATGGAGTATGTTTAATTTTTGTTAGTTTTGCATTGTTTCCATTCATCTCATTTCCTTTGTTATTAATGTGATTTCAGCAAATGAATACCATAGATAATTTCTATTTTCATTGAGCTTTGAGGAGATTATTCAAAAGCAGATGCGACCTATTTAGGGATGCACGCAAGAAAGTTATGGACAAGCCAGCCCTGATGGCCGAGTAGTTAAAGTTAGGTGTGTTCCACTTCAGTGGCCCAGGTTCAGTTTCTGGATACAGAAACACACCCCTCATCTCTCAGTAGCCGTGCTGTGGTGGCAGCTCACATAGAAGAACCAGAAGGACTTACAACCGTACACAACTGTTGTACTGGGGCTTTGAGTGGGAAAAAGAAAAAAGGAGGAAGATTGGCAATAGATGTTAACTTAGGGTGAATCTTCCCCTGCAAAAAATTAATAAATAAATAAAAGTTATGGGCTATTGTAAATGATCAGTTGATTATAAGTGAGAAAATAGAAACAGGAGCTGATTTTTGAAGGGAAGCTGATTAGTTTCATTAAATTAAAGAAAAAAACACCTCTACGAATATGGAATATTAGTATTGAAAGGAAACTTAGTTATCACTAACTTTTAAAACTAACAACCGAGGCAGATATAGATTATTTGTTAGCTTCTTGAAAGTACCCAGAGGTAAATTTATGTTGAGTTTGAGATCAGAATGGTCGTCAGGTTGACATGTCCAAAAACCAGTTGGTTTGTTGGTTTCTTGTGCTTGAAGAAAAAGAAAGGAAAAATTGGAAGGGTAAATTTGGGAGTTACCCACATAGTCATGATATGTTAAAGGAGCATATCACACAATTTAATCAGATAAAGGATACGGATGACATAAAAACAGATGGTATCAGCTTTAGTGATGGTGATGCCACCTGGAAATTATTTGCAAATAATTTTATTTATCTTAAGACTGAAAATGAAATGAAACTAATCTAAACTCACCTTCAATCAATAAGGAGAACTCAGTTATTTCACTACATTTAATAAGGATCTTGTCAGCAAGTGACCATTTATTTCACATCTTCTGATACCTGGGATAGAAATGTTACACATGTACCACAGACTGTCAAAAGTTTCCTAAAGTAATTTAACAAGATCTGTGTGATCTCGTTAACTTTATAGGAAACAGGCAAACTTTCTCAGAGTGGCTGTATCATTTTTGTATTCCCAACAATGTGTGAGAGAGTTCCAATAGCCCCGCATCCATTTGATCACTTGGTATTGTCAGTATCTTTTATTTTAGTTATTGAAATTATTACGGCTTATGATTTCTCAGATATGTTAATGTGGAAATATGTAAGATTGATGTCTCAGTGTTAAATATTGAAGGCTTTATTCTCCAGATATATTAGCCACATATCTCCAATGTGGCTTGGGTTGCTGATAAATTTATCAATTCAGTTAAAAGTAGTTCACAAATTGGGTGAGGAAGGAGCCTGCAGGTGAGAAGATTGAGATCCAGTCATGAGGAATCAAGAAGACAGAGGTATGGGGAAAGAAAGCTTATTCTTTCAGAACCGCCCCCCCAACAAAAACTTGCATGATTGGTCTGTGAATACTTTTCAGTAATCTTTATAGAATGATAAAGAATGGCAAAAGTAACCTAAGATTAAAAATGGGAGATTTTTTTTCTAAATATGGTGACATGAGAGAAGGTGGGTTCCAAAAATTATGAGTTATCAACATGCTTCTTTAATTCCTTGGGGAGGGAAAAAAGGAGGATGGAATATTAAATATACATTAGACTGATGTGTTTGCGAGCATTTACATCAAAGCAGCAGACGTGAACTCAGAATGGAAGAGCCAAAATCGAATCAATACCTGAAGGGAATGTATAGGATTAGATGTGCTTGATTTCAAGCAAATATATGACAAAATACCTGCAGATAATATTGTGGGAAAAGTTTGCAAGTGAATTCAGTGTTGATTAACTATTTTAACCAAAGAATGCAGATTAAGGGATTGATAGAATCCTAAGGTAGTCTTAAAAGATTTTGAAAATACTGTTTCCTCATTGTGACAACTATATTGTCAGGAGTCCAGTAAATACTTGGAAACAAAAGAATTGTTCTGGTTTATTTTTCCGTCTTCCTATATTCAATTTTCTATGCCCACCATGCTTTATTTTTCTGCTGTATGCATTATCTGACTTGAAATCTCTCTAAAATTACACATACTCCAAAGTGAAACTTAAGAGGAAAAGCTAATGCAGTTAATAGGCCTAGACCATCATGGGACTGGCCTCCCACAGTTTATCTGCCTCTACTCCACGACCAGGCATTTAGTATTGTTCTTTAGAAGTCTGGGTTTGATGGCGACCTCATTTAGGGCCCCCAATATCGAAGTAAATGATCTTCTGTGTACATATGGACTCCTAAATTTTATTTAGTTTCCTACCACCAGGTGTTTTTGGATAATTAGTCCCATAACATTATATTTGTGAACAGTATGCACCATTAACCAACTCTCCAAAGACAAGTTTCTTATTAAGGCCAACACAAAATTGCATGTTCAATAAGTTAATTATATATGAAATTCAAATACACCTGCAATTCTGAGGTCCTACAAATGGAGCCTTATTAAAAATGAAGCTTGGTTCAGTGCATACTATAGGCTCAATAATTTCACATAAGCCATATAGCTATAATGCTAATTAAATATTTAAAATATGTCAGAAACCACTCTTTTGCTATTCCTTTTATTCTACTTTTATCCTTTAATGAGCTCTGCAGTATATCATATTTATTGCATTATAATCTTGATATTAAAATTGAAACACTGAGCTATAGTCATAGCATATTGTGAATAACTTTATGTAATCATAGATTTAATAAAATGGTTATTCATCTCTTTAGTGCTTTCCTCAGTACTGCAAAGTTAAAAATACTTAACAAGTTCTTGCATTACGTTTATTAAAAAAATCTATATTGTCTTCTTTTATCATCATTTAAGGAGAGGGACTGGCTTAGGCAGTGCTAAGATGGAGGAGTATGCCACCTTTGTAATATACCTTAATAGAATCACCGCTTCTTCCTTTATTCTATCATCCTATCATCCTCATTTCCAAATACTCATGACTAGATTTATTTCTTTGTCAATTAAAAGGCATTATTATCAAAGACCATATTGGGAAAAATATATATTTTCTGGAAGGGGAGTAAGTTCAAATACGTTTTCCTATCAGCGAAGCATTAGTATCTACCGACAATTTTAGCAGATTGGCTACCCACAGTCTTGAGAAGTAGAGGCCAACACTTTGCAGTGATGGTCTTTAGGACCATAACACAGAGCACCTTGAAGTGGAGCCGGCCTTGTAGAACCACAATGATTGATCTCAGGCTGGGGAATGGGGTGTCTGGAAAGAGAAGGACGACAGAGGCCAGCAAAGGTTGGAAATGACTAGCCAACCCATCTATTTCAGAATTTGGTCTAGGTCCTCCGGGAAGGAAAATGCTTAGTGCACTCCTAACTCTACAACTACTTGAGAATTTAATTAAATATTTGAGATAATGCATTTTTCTGTTTTGAAGGTAATAACAAACATTAACTTATGCCAAAAAGCAGTGAATGATTCAGGATGTTAAAATAATGATATAAAATACCCCTGTGATATAACATTTCAAAACTTGCACAATATTATCTTTCCTTCAGACATTTTAATTCTCATTATATCTGATTTACATCGATTTAGGGTCCTAATTTCTAAGAATGCCATCCTTCTCCTAGATCACAGGCATCTGATTTAATGTACTATTTTCCCAAACTCATCAATTAATATGAAACTAATTTATATTTGATTAATTAACAATGAACTCTTAAAAATCAACAGTGCACTTAATCATTTAAAATGTATGTGTAATGTTAAAGCTACGTATTTTGTTGATCGATTCGCCACAATTTGCACAGCCTATTTTACATAAAATATTCATTCTTATTAAGTTGTCCCAGACTATTACAGCATTCTCTAAGTTAAAAAAAGTGAGTCAATGACAAAAAACATAAATTTGTATGTGAGAATAATCTGTAACCTTCTACTTTTTATATGTCCTACACCATCTGCAGTCAATTAAGCGATTCCCAGGTGTTCACAGTAATTGCTTTAACGGAAGATTACATGTCACTTTAGGGGTCTTTAAATATTTATTATAAAACCCTCATCTACATTTTCCTCCATTCCTTTAGGAATGAAACATGCTGATGTTTAGTACCGACAAAAATAAGCTGACTGGACTTGTTGAATTATTTTGTAGATTACATTTCATTAAAAAACTTTTTATAAGCCAAAATTTGATGCAAGAATAAAAACATAATGATGCTGATTTAGTTGTGCTTGTTTACATTCTTCATTTTAAATGAAAAGTATGTACTTATATTTTGTGGCTAAGATGTCAAAAAATCAAATCAGAGTCATTTTGTCAGGACCACTGAATGTGGGGAATTTAATGGGCCAGAAGATTCATCAACTAATTTCTTTCTCTGAAGGTGAAAAATAGTTTTTCACTTGTAAACTTGGAACAGGAAAGGACCATGGAGACAATCTAGAAAAATGTTTATTTCACAGATAAGAAAAGTAAATCCCAGAGGCTTGGTCAAGCATACATTATTTACATGTAGATCTAAAAAAAAAGTACAATTACTAACATAATATGCTCCAGAAAGTGTTGCAAACATGTCACATATATTCACCTATTTAATTCTCATATCTACTGTATGAGATGAATACTTGTATTATCCCCACAGAAGCCTGCAGAGGATGCACGGAGTAATTTGCATAAGGTCACAGAGCTGGGAAGTGACAGGTCTGGGATTTAGCTGGCTCCAAAATCCATGCTATTCTCTATTAAAATATAATTGCTTCCTAAAACTTGTTTCTGAGGAAATTATGATTATACTCTTCTATAACATTTTGATATATAATCATATGATAACACTCATAATATTGTTATTAGTAAAAATCCATATACTCCTATATTTTCATTAAACTGATGTTCTGACTTTTTTCGTTTGTTATAACATCTTTTTATTTTTTTTGGTGAGGAAGACCAGCCCTGGGCTAACATCCGTGCCCATCTTCCTCCACTTTATATGGGACGCTGCCACAGCATATCTGACAAGCGGTGTGTCAGCGGGTGCCCAGGTTCCGAACCTGTGAACCCTGGGCTGCCAAGCATGAACTAAACCGCTGTGCCACCTGGCGGCCCCAATATAACATCTTTTAATAATTAGTCATAGTCAAAGTGCCTTTCCAGCAAGCATGTTTTGTGACTGATACTGTGAAATCTTTGGATATATGGATTAATTTAAATTTGTGGAACATTAAAAAAAATGCTTAATGGTTTAAACAATCTAACAAGCATTATGTGCATTAAATTTTTAATGGTAACATAGTTTCCCTTAAAATTATGTAATTTCACTCACTGCTTGCATTACTGAGGTTTTATTTTGCCATGATAGGTGACTAGTAAAGATTTTTGGAAAAGTTTCCAGGCTCAAATTATTTTGTAGCATATTGCAAGAAATAAAATGTCTCAATCAATTCTGCTGTGTGCAGTAGTATACTCAGAAATGTTTCTTTAAAGTTGTGCTGGCTTTGCTTCCCAGTACTTTCCTTCCACCAATTCTGTGGGGAAGCTTGTGTGTGTGTGTGTGTGTGTATGTGTGTGTGTCTTGTGTGTCTGTCTGTGTTGAATGCTGGAGGATGTATTGAAATGGGCAGAAGGGCATTGACACAGTTACAAGTCGTAGGGTCTTCAGTTTTTACTAAAGGATATCAATTTTATCATCAGTTCACTTTATTTCTGAAATGAAAAGATCCAGCAACAATCACTAACTTTTCAGGCTCTCACATCATCTAACCAATGACAGGCCCAGGTGAAAGTATTACCACTTACAGAGTATTTAAAAGACACAAACATCATCTCTTGCAGATGTCTAGATTTTTATCCCTGAATTAAGCTGAACCAGTAAACATGTTATACTCCTTGCCCCCCACAATTATTTTTATCTAACTGCATTTTGCTGTCATGTTCTCACCATTCTTTTTTTTTTTTTTTTGGTGAGGAAGATAGGCGCTGAGCTAACATGTGTGCCAATCTTCTCCTATTTTGTATGTGGGACACCACCACAGCATGGCTTATTGAGTGGTGTATAGGTCCTCGCCTGGGATCCAAACCTGTGAACCCTGGGCTGCCAAAGCAGAGTGCGCGAACTTAACCACTAAGCCACCGGACTGGCCCCTCTCGGCATTCTTTATAGCACTATGCCGTAGTATTAGCAGATCCAATGTTTTTAATGTAGAATTGTTAATAGTATACACTATATCATCCAGTTTTCTATTATACAATGTGTACATTTTGTTCAGTGTATGTGAAAAAAAACACTTTGGTTTCCCATAAGATGCTAATGTTTTCTCCTGAATTACAGTGGGATTATGTCCTTAGTCAGATTTCCCTTTACACCTTTACTACCAGGAAGGTAGTAATCACTCTGTAGGATACAAATAGCTTTCACATGGATAAACAATGTACTAATTTTAATGTAATTTTGTACATTAGTACCCTTTTATTTATTTCCTTATAAACATACTGTATTTTAAAAATGGTTGTTTCATCCAATGGACTGTATTATTCGTGCATGTTGACTCGAAATGATGAGAAAACAAGGCAAAGAAAAATATTTTCCTTCCAGAATCCTAATGTATTGTTTTTCTTATTAAGCACATCTTCTCTAGTCATAAATAAAACAAATTTGATTTTTAAGTGTGTAGCTGACTGACAGCTCCTGGAAAAGTCAAAGAATCAGTACTGATGCCGCTATTGTGGCACATGTGCTGCTCATCATTTCCACTCCCTGACTGACTCCCTCTTAAATCCCCCTGGGTAATGAAGGCAAGCCCCAGAAGACTCTCAGAAGAAACCAGAGAGTCAACATTGCTGCAGAAGCTGTCTATAACTGTTTTCATTATTATGTGGTATTTAATCCTCCAAATGTGAAATAGGAAAACTAGTACTAAATGTAAATATTACTGTTTAATTTCTTGCAAATGGCATTCTTTCTGATTACCACATAGTCAGACTTATTTAAAGCAGCTATGACTCTAAGTATTGAAGAATTACTGAAGAAAGACAAAAAAGTGAGGAATTGTAGATTGTAATTAAGGTTTTTTTTTAATTTGGTTATGTCACTGATTTTTGATAAATGGAGAAGAGAATATCAAAGATGAGTAAATGATTCTGACAATAATAGCTAGCTGTTCTCAGGAGTTGATTCATTCTCCTAAATTTATTGAGCATTAAATAAGGACAATGATGATAAAATATGAGATCCTATTTGAAGCATAAGATTGTGATTTTAAGCACATCTTAAAATTAAACTTTCAGAACAATGACATACCCATTATTTAATACTCAGTTAGTCACTGTTTTACTGGGGTAATGATAAAGACTTGGCATTGTGGAACTTATCACGTTTACAACACAGGACCACATAACAGCCATTCTGGGTATTTCAGATGTCACTGTTTGTGACTGAAATTTAAATAAGAGAGGCTACTGAAAAAAAATTAAAAACAAAACTAGCTCTACTCCTTAATGTCATTCCTTGTTCAATTTTTCAGTTTATCCTCCTTTTATTTTTATTCTCCAGCCACAGACTGATAACAAAAGGTATATGAGAAGGAAAAACAATCTTGTTACTTTTTAGTCATTGCTTTACTACTGATAAATAATACTTTATAATGTAATGTAAGAAAAAGCAAAATATAATTTACTACCTTAATCGAGTTGGCTAAGAGTTATTGAAAAGAAATCATTTTGCTGAAATCAATATTTATATTTTTTAAACTACTTATAAAAGTAATTTAAATCTTTTCTATTATAGCTCAATGTACTGTTATCGGTAAATAAAAGATAACTAATTATCCCATGATATTGTAGGAAAAGTCTTTACATTTTTAGCAAGCCCAATTAGAACAGCATTAATTCTTGCTATTATCAGTATTATGAACAAAGTCTATATCAAAACTACCTGACAATATTTCATCTGCACTGCCCTGAAGAAATGATTTTTATTCTATACATCACACTGTAGCAGTTTCCTAAGAGAATACAATAAGCTTCATAAGAATGGTGCATAATTCACATCTTTTATCCACATTATTTGATGGGAATGTCCTGAAAAATAGACAATATCATGCTGTCAACACATACGAACATATAACACCTAAAAATCACACACCATTTTTCTCACTTATATAAAAAAGGCATGTCTTGCTAAAGTAGTCACTATAGGTTGAAAAATAGAAATTTTGACCTAGAGAATGATTCTGAGACTTGTTGAAGCAAGTTCTTGTTTTTTCTTTGAGGAATCTGAACCCTTTGGATCCTGTGCTTTCTTTAACCACTTCCCCAGAACAATCTATTCCTCTCTTTCAGCTTCATTCTAAAAAGAGAACTTTGTAGGAAGAAATCTTGAGTTCGTCAATCTCCTCCTGTGTTATGAAGGTCATGATAAATTAGAGTCTTAGACTTCCTGGGGAGGTTCTGATATTATCAGAACTTGAACGTAACACTTGGAACTTTATAAGCACAGAAACAATATTTGTCAAATTGATTCTTTTTACCCAAAGTCTAAAAATGTTTAGATTTAATTTTGATTATGTCTGAGCTGGCATATGTATAAAATATTTTCTTTGCATTCATTGGGTTAGAAATAATCTGGTTTCATATTCGTAAAGTGAGTCTGGATTAGAATTAACATACCAGGTCTGCCCAGGTCTTGGATTACACATATCTCTGTGAATAGAATCAACAGGAAGATAGGCTTGTAAACAAAAGTAGAAAAGCAGGTTACAAGGGGAATAGGTATTTGCTGAACTATCTTACATGAAATTTTGGGAAACAATGGTATGGGTAGCTGCTGATAAGAAAGATTTTCTTTTCTCATATATAATGGGAATAAAATGTGAAAAATATTCAGTCTGTCATATTGGTAGAATTGATTATACTTTTCTAAGAGTAATTGATAAACTTAGGGTAGAAATTAGAATTGTTTTACTTAGAAAGTGAAGAATAACAATTTATTTTTCATAAATTTTAGTCCATTTTGTGTTAGTATATTTTTAAATATTGCAAAACAGTATCATGCCTGTACTATAATCAAGACCACACCACTAAACAAAAACTAAAAAAAAAGGAAAAAAAAAGAAACAGCAAAAGAAGGTTAAAATGTCATTTGAAGTCAATACGATTAAAATTAAGGCCTTTAAGAATGAATGCTGATTGAATATGTTGCTTGAATTCATCCTATTATCTCTTCAAATTCTACCCAAAGATAATTTTATCCTGACATGATTCAAAAATTTTCCACACATCAGATGCACTTTTTGTGATGTGTTTTGTAGTATATCTTTGCAATAGTATCATAATCCAACATGGCATTTTTCGACTACTATCACAGAGATACACTGGATAGAAAACCACGATGAGATTTCTCACACAACAGTAACTTAAGTGATATCAAAAATGACAATCACCATCATCAAAATAATAACAGATTCAAAATATAATTATCTACTCTTTGCAGATACTGAAATTTCTTCAATTCTTATAATTCAAAATGTATCCTTACCTCTATTTTAGAGATGAGAAAACTAAGACTCCCAGAGAAAAATTATTTTTTAGAATGCTATATAGTTTGACTCCAAATGTGAATACATTATTCCCTCCCAACTCCCCTTTATCTACTTCTTCCTTTGTTCTCTGTATGTTTACTGAAAAATACAAAGCAATGAAAAGATGGAGGTCACCAACAGTCACCCAGAGGACCAGAGTATTAAACAGTTTTTAGTGGAAGCCTCACTAGAATGAGTATATTTCTAGCCGCAGAAATGAGCTGCTATATCATTAACTAATTGATTTGCTTCATTTAAAACTAAGCTTAACCTTTCTCCCTCACCCCCTACCCTTTCTCTTTCTCTTCGTTCTTCTCTCTTCCCAAAATGGCGACACTTGAGCTAATGCTTATGATACCAAACTCAGATTTAATGCCTGATTTAATTGCAGTTTCAACCTCTTCCAGAAATGCAATCTTAATTGACTAGTTTGGAATTTTCTGGTCAAGCATCAGTAAGGTAATCTGTCACAGGTGGGCCCTCTCTATCCCCCAGGGGAAGACGAGGTAATCTGCCTGGTAAAGACTACTGCCATTCCCTTCCTTCAAGAGGAGATGGCCCAGCCTAAAAATAATCTTTTCTTTTCTTTGGCTAAAATCTCCCCTGCCCCACCTTCCTGCCTACAAAAACCTCCCATTTTGTACCATCCTTCAGAGCGCCTTTTTACTTGCTAGATGGGATATTGCCGGATTCTTAGATTCATGAGTCACTTAAAAAAGCCAATTAGATCTACAAACTTACTAGGTTGAATTTTTTTTTTAACACTCTCTTTTTTCTCAATTGGCAAATATTAACACTACATCAAAATCAGTTTGGAACAGTGACTGAAAACACAGGCACAATATTATTCTTTATATTTCCTGAAGGAAACCAGGCAGCAAAATGGAAATGGTTATTTGATTACACACTGAATAATCAAACAGCTGCTTTACTTTACAGGCAGTAGACATGCATTTGACAGTGGACATTGGTATATAGTCTTTGTGTGTTTAATTTACATTTTGGCATTTCCACTAAGAACCTCTTTTTTTTTTTTTTAATAAAGAACAGAATGCAAAGGAAATTTCTACCTATCTAAAGAGTTCTCAACATTAAAAAAATTATGATATGGAAAACCTGCCCAGGTTAGGCCTGTTTCTGCCATTCCAACATAACAGTGGTGAATTGGGGTGAAAATTTAAATGAATGCCTGGTGCTTCTGAATCAGTTCTGTATCCATAGATATATTTCTTTTCTCTAATTTTTAATCTATTTGCATATCGCTCCCCTTCATAATTGATATATTTCTACATATCACAACATTATCCAATTACAGCAATTAATAGATATCTACTGACTGACTTTTATGATGTAAAGAACATGTAAAATGAAATTAATTATTATAGATAAAGTACAATTATATTTTTGGGAAGTACATATCTGCTAAAATATGTTTCACTTTTGGCTCTGTAGTGGAGCAGAATTTGCTACTCCAAAATCTGTCTCTTTGGCTTGATTATTTTTAAGAACAAAAGACTCAGGAAGAAATTTTGACTTTCCCCCTAAATCCTTTAAAGAAATTAAGATAGAAGGCCTATTCCAGGAAGCATCTATCACCAAAGATAACTATAATATAATATGAGCTGGATGTGGTAGACAGGGAGGAACCTAGCAAGGCCCACTTGATCAAAGTCCTCCCCATGTCCCATTGTCTTAGCAAGGCATAGCAAACATTTGTTCACCAATCATTTTCTTTTCCAACTCCATGTGAATTTCCTTCCCCCCCTTAAAGTCCTAAACCACTACCCCCAATATCCTCTTTTGTCTTTAGCTGAAGATGTTATTTAAGGTGATGGTTTCTGCCATTTTGGCAAATTACCCAGTTTTCCTGGGTTATCCCATGTATACAGGTTACTAAGCTTCTTTGATTTTTCTCCTGTTATTCTGTCTCATGTCAATTTAATTCTTAGACCAACCAGAAGAAGCTTAGAAGGGTAGAGGAATATTTCTTCCTCCCCTATACTTCATTAAAATGAATAGTATATCAACAAGTGTTTCAGGTGGCCAGAGCACGACACCCACCCCCACAGAGTTACAGCCCCGCAGCTGGAGTGCGACACCTGGGTGCCCAAGCCCAGTGGTGCTGTTGCCTGGCAGAGGTGCACAGGGTTCCAACCCAGCAGAGATCCAGTCTGGTGGTCGGCACATGACTCTCCACCCCTGCAGAGCTCCAGCCCAGCCATGCATCAGCCCAGCTGAACTTCAGCCCAGCCAGAACACCCACACATCTTAGCGGTTTTGGAACACAGTTATTGACCCCCACCTACTGGCAGCAGGTGGAATCTACAACCAGATGTCTTCAAGATGAGGAAAAATAAAAGCACACCCTCAAGCACAATGCAAAAATACATTAAATCTCCAGACCAGAAGGAAAATGACAAGCATCCAGAAATCAACTCAGAAGACACAGAAATTTATAACCTATTTGAGAGAGAATTCAAAACAGCTATCACAAATTCAAAATAGCTATCAGAAAATAGCTCAACAAATAACAGGAAAATATAGATAGACAATTCAAGGAAATTAGGAGCTTCCTCACAAAGGAGATTGAAACTATAAGGAAAAACCAATCAGAATTGTTGGAGATGAAAAACACAACAGAGGAGATAAAGGAAAATCTGTCAGAGCTGACAATATGGAGGAAAGAATTAGTATTATTGAGGATAGCAATATAGAAAGGCTTCAGATGGAAGAGGAGACAGAACTAAGACTAAAAGCAATGAAGAAAATCTCCAAGAAATATCCAAATCAATTAAGAAATGCAGCTTAAGAATTAGAGGTATCCCAGAGGGAGAAGAGAGGGAAAAAGGAGCAGAGAGCTTGTTCAAAGAAATGATAGCTGAGAAATTCCTAAACCTGGGGAAGGAGCTGGAAATACAAGTGAATGAACTCAACAGATCTCCTAAATATATCAACAATAAAAGGCCATCCCCAAGGCACATAGTAGTAAAGCTGGCAAAAGTTAATCACAAAGAAAGACTATTAAGGTCAGCAAGAGAAAAAAAGATAACATAAGGACAAAAAAGATAATGAAAGGAATTCCAATCAGGCTCTCAGCAGATGTTTTTGTCAGAAACTCTACAGGCTAGGAGAGAAGAGAATGATATATTCAAAATTCTGAAAGATAAAAACGTTCAGCCAAGAATACTCTATCCAGTGAAAATAGACTTCAGAAATGATGGAGAAATAATAACTATCCCAAATAAATGAAAGCTGAGGGAGTTCATTGCCACAAGAACCCCACTGTAAGAAATGCTAAAAAAGGCCCTGATGCCTGTAAAAAAAAGAGAATGGGGATACAAAGCTTTGAGCAAGGAGAAAATAGGTAGACAAAAATCAGATAAATTGCAACTCTCTACCAGACTAGGCTGGCAAACACTTAATTACGACATCAAAGACAAGAGAAGGAAAACACCAAAAATAAACATAACCTCATCACTATAAACAGGAAAACACAACACAAGATGGAATAAATTGTCACAACAAAAACTTAGAAGGGGGAGAAGAAAGGGACAGAATTGACTTAGAAAAAAAGACAAAAGAAGACACCAGAAAATGGACTATCTCATCTATGAGATTTTTTATACAATCCTCATGGTAACCACTAAACTAATATTCAGAGCAGAGACACACACAATAAATAGAGAGAAAACCATCATACAAAATTACCAAACTGAATTCGTAGTCTGAATCACATGAGACAAGAAACAAAGCAAATGCAAAAGATCTGTAAAATGAGCAATAAAGTAGCAACACTAAGCCCACACATATCAATATCACTCTAAATGTAAATGGATTGAATTCTCCATTCAAAAGACACAGAGTTGTGGGATGGTTTAAAAAACAAGATCCAACAATATGCTCCAGCTAGGAAACACATCTCAGCTCTAAAGACAAACCAGGCTCAGAGTAAAAGGATGGAAGACAATACTCCAAGCTAAGGGCAAACCAAAGAAAGCAGGTGTTGCCCTACTTACATCAGGCAAACTAGACTTCAAGATAAAAAGGGTAATGGGAAACAAAGAGGGGCAATATATAATGATAAAAGGGACACTCCACCAAGAAGACATATCACTTATAAATATATATGCACCCAACACAGGAGCACCAAAGTACATAAAGCAACTATTAACAAATCTAAAAGGAGATATTAACAACAACACAATAATAGTAGAAGACCTTAATCCCCCCCACTCACATCAATGGATAGATCATCCAGACAAAAAGTCAATAAGGAAATAACAGACTTAAAAGAAAAACTAGATGAGATGGACTTAATAGATATATACAGAGCACTCCACCCTAAAATAGCAGATTACACATTCTTCTCAAGTGCACATGGAACATTCTCAAGGATACACCACATGTTGGGAAACAAGGCAAGCCTCTATAAATTTAAGATGATTGAAATCATAACCAGCATCTTTTCTGACCATAAGGCTATGAAACTAGAAATCAACTACAAGGAAAAAACTGGGAAAGTGACAAAGATATGGAGACTAAACAACAAGCTACTGAACAACCAATGGATCACTGATGAGGTTAAAGGAGAAATTAAAAAATATCTGGAGACAAATGAAAATGAAAATACACCATACCAACTCATATGGGACGCAGCAAAAGGAGTCCTGAGAAGGAAACTCATAGCAACACAGGCCCACCTCAAGAAACAAGAAAAATCCAAATAAGCAACCTTAAACTACATCTAACAGAACTAGAAAAAGAACAACAAACAAAGCCCAAATCAGCAGAAGGAGAGAAATAATAAATATTAGAGCAGAAATAAATGAAATTCAAACAAGAAAAGCAGTAGAAAGGATCACTGAAACAAAGAGTTGGTTCTTTGAGAAGATAAACAAAATTGACAAACCCTTAGCTAGACTCACTTAAAAAAGAGAGAGAGAAGGCTCAAATCAATAAAATTAGAAATGAAAGAAGAGACATTACAACAGATACCACAGAAATACAAAGGATTACAAGAGAATACTATGAAAAACTATATGCCAACAAATTGGACAGTCTAGAAGAAATGGATAAATTCCTAGACTCATACAACCTACCAAAACTGAATCAAGAAGAAATAGAGAACATGAATAGACCAATAGCAAGTAAAGAAATGGAAACAGTAATCAAAAACCTCACAAAAAATAAAATTCCAGGACCAGATGGCTTCTCCGGAAAATTTTACCAAACATTTAAAGAAGACTTAGTACCTATCCTTCTCAAATTTTTCCAGAAAATAGAGGAAGATGGAACACTTCCTAACACAGTTTACAAGGCCAACGTCACCCTGATATCAAAGCCAGACAAAGACAATATAAAAAAGGAAAACTACAGGCCAATATTGCTAATGAACATATGCAAAAATCCTCAACAAAAGATTGGCAAACTGAATACAGCAATACATCAAAAGGATCATACAACATGAGCAAGTGGGATTTATACCTGGGACACTGGGATGGTTCAACATCAAATCAATCAATGTGATACACCACATTAACAAAACAAAGAATAAAAACCACATGATCATCTCAATTGATGCTGAGAAGGCATTTGACAAAATCCAACATCCATTTATGATAAAAACTCTCAACAAAATGGGTATAGAAGGAAAGTACCTCAACATAATAAAGTCCATATATAACAAACCCACAGCCAACATCGTACTCAATGGGGAAAAACTGAAAGCCATTCCTCTGAGAAAAGGAACAAGACAAGGGTGCCCACTCTCACTGCTCTTATTCAACATAGTACTGGAGGTTGTGGCCAGAGCAATTAGGCAAGAGAAAGGAATAAAAGGACTTCAAAGAGGCAATGAAGAAGTGAAACCTTCACTACTTGCAGGTGAGATGATCTTATGTATAGAAAACCCTAAAGAACTCATTGGAAAACTATTAGAAATAATCAACAACTACAGCAAAGTTGCAGGGTATAAAATCAACTTAAAAAGTCAGATGCATTTCTGTATGCCAAGAATGAACTAACAGAAAGACAAATCAAAAAGATAATCCCATTTACCATCACAACAAAAAAAATAAAATATCTGGGGAAAAATTTGAGCAAGGAGGTGAAAGACCTATATAATGAAAACTACAAGACACTATTGAAAGAAATCAGTGAAGACATAAAGAAATGGAAAACTATCCCATGCACACGGATTGGAAGAATAAACAGTTAAAATGTCCATAGTACCTAAAGCAATCTACAGATTCAATGCAATCCCAATCAGAATCCCAATGACATTCTTCATGGAAATAGAACAAAGAAAACTAAAATTCATATGGGGCAAGAAAAGACCCCAAATAGCTAAAGCAATCCTGAAAAAAAAAGAACAAAGCCAGAGGCATCACAATCCCTGATTTCAAAATATATTACAAAGCCATAGTAATCAAAACAGCATGGTACCAGTACAAAAATAGACACACAGATCTATGGAACAGAATTGAAAGTCTAGAAATGAAACCACACATCTACAGACAACTGATCTTTGACAAAGGAGCTAAGTACATACAATGGAGAAAGGAAAGTCTCCTCAATAAATGGTGCTGGGAAAATTGGACAGCCACATGCAAAAGAATGAAATTAGGCCATTTTCTATAGCCATACACAAAAAGTAACTCAAAACGGATCAAAGACCTAAAATTAAGGCCTGAAACTATAAAACTCCTGGAAGAAAATATAGGCAGTACACTATTTGACTTCAATCATAAAGAGATCTTTTCAGATTCCATGTCTACTTGGACAAGGAAAACAAAATAAAAAATAAACAAATGAGACTTCATCAGACTATAGAGCTTCTACAAGGCAAATGAAACCAAGATCAAAATGAATTGACAACCCACCAGCTGGGAGAAAATATTTGCAAATATTATATCCAACAAGGGGTTAATCTCCATAATATATAAGGAACTCACACAATGGAACAACAGAAAAACAAGCAACGAAATCAAAAAATCGGCAGAGGATATGAACAGACATTTTTCCAAGGAGGAGACACAGAAGGCCAACAGGCACATGAAAAGATGTTCAACATCACTAATCATCAGGGAAATGCAAATCAAAACTACACTAAGATATCACCTTACACCCATTAGATTGGCCATAATCACCAAGACAAAAAACAAATGTTGGATAGGTTGTGGAGAAATGGGATCCCTAATCCAGTGCTGGTGGGAATGCAAACTGGTGCAACCTCTATGGAAGACTGTATGGATATTCCTCAAAAAATTAAAAATAGAAACACCTTATGATCCAGCTATCCCACTACTGGGTATCTATCCAACGAACCTGAAATCAACAATCCAAAGAGGCTTATGCACCCCTATGTTTATTGCAGCATTATTTACTATAGCCATAAAGTGGAAGCAACCCAAGTGTCCCACGACAGATGAGTGGATAAAGCATATGTGGTATATATATATATTATGTGGTATATATATATATATATATATATATATATATATAGAATGGAATACTACTCAGGCATAAAAAAGGCAAAGTTCTCCCATTTGCAACAACATGGGTGGACCTGGAGAGTATTATGTTAAGTGAAATAAGCCAGAGAGAGAAAAACAAACACTGCATGATTTCACTCATATGTGGAATATAAACTAACACATGGACAGAGAGAACTGTTTGGTAGTTACCAGGGGCAAAGGGGCGGGGGGTGGGCACAAGGGTTGAAGGGAAGCATTTATGTGGTGATTGACAAAGAATAATGTACCACTAAAATTTCATGTTATAAGCTATCAAGATATCAATAAAAAAAATTAAGTGTTTCATATACCTACAAAGGAAGTGGACAGAATCAAGTTCATGTTTATAAATCTCACATTTCAAATGTCATTTTCTTTTGCAATTAAATTAGAAATATTGAAAAATACATTTGCATTAAAATGATGATTAATTGCTCGATTATATAAGGGTAACAGTCCTCAAAATTGTAACTTAGTATTTATAATATACTTTCAAATATATATATATATAAAACACACACATGCACACATACACAAAATATCAGTAAGTATTAGGTAATTCTCCCACAGAAAAATACAGTATTCTAAAAATACTTTAGCAATTACAGACAAATCAAATCCATGTATTATTTTACATAATTACAACCGACTTTTAATTTGTCTTTCTTCTTACAAAAATTGAGTCAAATAATAATGCCACGTCATATGAGTCTAAAATTAAAATTTTCTGACAAGATGAGAAAAGACTAATAATATTTTATCGTTAACATATTTATAACTTCAAAGGCCTATAAACTTTAAAATATAGATAATTTCAACATCAAATTTATACGTAATTGATAAATGTTAACATTTAATATATTCTACTATTATGTCATTTCTAACTGATAGAAGCAGATAATATTTATCAGAAAAATATTGGCCTAAAACAAAAGATACATAGACCACATGATGTTATATCTCAGATGTTTGTTTAAGCCTGTTTACTATAATTTAACATATACTAGGGAGACATTTGTTAGGAAAATGGTGCATTTCATGATTTAAGAGTATTGATGATAAAATATATGTAATATGGTCTCATAACAACACATTGACCAGAGTAATAACTACCAAATGGAGGAAACCATATCTAGCCATAGGACAAATAATCATGTGCAAGATAATTGGGCTGTAATGGATATCTAGTTATATATTAGAGAAATAATATACTTTGCTTTTCCCAATTTCAACAACCACAGTTTTAAATGGAGTAAGATGGTATGACCGATCTTTACTCCAAAACACTCACCTACTGTCAGCTGTCCAGTTAACTGCCCCATGTGATTTCTTGCATTCACTGTTACATTCCTGTCAGACTGTAAGACCAGTGGACTATCCTGGGAAACATGTATAAAATAAAGAAATCAAATAAAAAATAGAAATATAGTCAAACCTTAATATATAAAATTATACTGCATTTGTTTGGGTATTATCAAAATTCTATGTCTTTGTTTTAGATTAGGCACTTATTTTAACATCCCAAACATTGGTTGAACAATATAAAAAAAATATGGGTGACTCATAATAATTACTTGACAGAATGGAATGTTTCCACTTTGGTAAATGGGCATTAACTATGGATGCAAGCATTTCCAAGTCTACTGATTATTGAACAGCACAGGTATAGTAACCTCTCTCCTTTCCCTCCCAATTGCATCTATGCCTGCCTTTGGAGATATTTTAGATTCTATCTGAATGAAGGAGTCCTTTTTTAAGCTAAACTTGCAACCTAAACATCTCAGCTTAAATGTTATATCCTCAAAATTGTTTTTCCTGGTCACTGTAACTACAGATTCATTCAATCCCCAAACCTCCAATCTCCATTTATTTCGCCCAAAGCACTTACCACAAGGCAGATTTATTTTACTAATGTATGTGTTTACTTGTTTTTTGTTATTTGTTTCTGTCATAAGAGGAAACATGATGGGACAGGGACCATGGCAGCTATGTGTACATAATTATATTATCACTACTTAGCATACTGCTGAAGGAAAGCACTTACGGTTTATTGAATGGGTAAATAAATCTTTATAATAAAATTGATAATTACCTTGTTTATCTACCCCCTGTGGAAATGCTTTGTAAATCATAAAATGATTTAAGTAAAAAGGTAGATAGAATATAAGAATATAAGATGTTAGCCTGGAAATTCTCTTTTAGTATAAATTACCTTGGTTAGATGTGTACTTTTATCACTGGCTTAGCAGTAAAATAATGTATTGAAAGACAACGTCACTGCCTTAGGAACCTACATATTATGCTTTTGCCACCACCTGCCTCAGACAGGTTAACTTACAGCTGGCTCCATTCTCATTTTTATGATCTAAAACATAAGCAGGGTGATCATTTACACACTGTCCATTCATTCATTCAACAAATATTTATTGAGAGGTCACTGTGTACAACATAGTGTTCTAGAGGCTTAGGACATTGCAGTGATCAAAACATAGAATACCTGCCCTCACGGAGTTTGTAATCTAGAAATACCAGAAAGACTGTATAGGCTTTTCCCATAAGTTGTTTTGTGCCCCTTCTGACTAGATGTGAAGCATTGAGCAAAGATACACACAAACACACACACACACATTTTCTTTTAAAAGTGGGTTTTGCCAGTATATCTAAGACTTGATTTTTAAAAATAACTTTCCACATTTTGAACAATACGTTTATTCTGTAAAGTGAGACCTAGTTGTACAATAACGACTGTGTTTAATTTCATCCTCTCCCTGTCTCTTATCACAACCCATTTCTCTGTGCCACAAATGAAGTGTATTCTGCCATTTAAAAAAATAAAACTAGTCCTTTTTCCATAGGCATTTCTATGTTGCAGACATTCATTTTTGAAAATATCTGAAGTATTTTAAATTAATTCCACCATTCCCTTCAAGTGATATATTCAAATTCTGTTTACAATATAGATCGTGGACTAAGGACTGTTTGCAAACAGTTATACCCAATAAGAATACTGTACAAGAGGATGGCTCATAAAACCACACACACAAAAGAATCTATTTTATACTGGCAAAATTAAATACATGTAACCCATGTATTTTAAAAAGGATGAATTTGAATTAAATAAAATTAATTTGAATGTAAAAAACAACCGAAGCCTATAAAGAACCTTACAGTTGAAAAGACTAAAAGTATATTGGTTGAATTTTCATTCACAACCTTTCAAGATTTTTATGACATAACATATATGATTGTTTAGAAATTTAAAAATTGATGACACTATATGCTTTCATTTGTATGACTAAACCTAAACTTATGTAGCATAGAAAAACCACAACCACTAGCATACATAATTTAAGGACCATGTAAGTATAATAAAAGAGTTATTGCTTTATTAAATATTTTAAGAGAAGGGAAAAGGCAATTTAAAAAAAAACAGGAATTTCATCTGATTTAACAGAGAAATAGACTTGGGTTAGGATTGAAAGTTTAATTATGATTTCTCTGTTTACAAAATCCACTTTTCTCCTCCTCTCACCGTAGAGATCCGGTTAAAGTTCTATCCCTGGTATTCTTCCTTTTTCTTCACATGACTCCACTAAATTTGCCCTCAGAATTAAATTTTTTATCTAGATTAAAATTTTACTATGAAAAATAGCAATCTTTTTATTGACTCAAGCTATAAACATAGCTATCAGAGATAATGAATTATTCTCTACATTGTATTCATGTGGACATCAATGTATTATATTATACTGACTTGTTATATATATAATAAAAATGATAGCAACTCTTTCAATCATGTAAAGCATATACAATCCTAAGCAATTTTTAAATCTGATACCAAACACATTTTTAGGTGAAAATCAGTACCAAGAAACTACTTACCAAAATAAAATGACATTTAAGAAGGCTTTATATCTTCTTTCTTGTGTTCATTTCTCCAAAGGTCTCATTATAAGAAAATAACTTCCACTAGTAAATCATTGCTTTCCACTCTTCTTTATTTTCCCTGTTCATCATCCTTTATATTATATTCCAAAACTTTGAAAGCTAGTGTCTAGTGTCAGATATTAAAATAGACATCACAGTACTCTCCTATAGCTTATTCTTACTGAGAACAGAAAGGGGAGAAAATTACTTGGTGGGATTATCTCATGGAGAAGGAATAAGATATATAAATTCTGTAAGGGTAAGTAAGTAGGTAGCATGTTATTCTGCACAATGTTGTTACGTGCTGTCAAGTAGGCTCCTACTTCTGGGGACACCACAAATGAGTGATGTCCACAATGTCCTGTTCTCAACAGCCCCACTCAGCTCCTGTAGACTCATGTCCATGGGTTCCTTTATGGAGTCAGTCCATCTCATATTTGGTCTTCTTCTCTTCCTGCTGCCTTCTACCTTTGCCAGCATGATTGTCTTTTCCAAAGAGTCTTGCCTTCTCATGATGTGCCCAAAGTAAGACAGCCTCAGTTTTATCCTCTTTGCCTCCAGTGATAGTTCAGGCTTCATTTGCTCTAGGACCCATTTGTTCATCTTTCTGACAGTCCAGGGTATCTGTAGAGCTCTCTTCCAAAACCATATTTCAAATGAATTAATTTTGCTCTGTCAGCCTTCTTTACTGCCCTGCTTTTGCACCCATTCATAATAATTGGGAATAGGAGGGTGTGGACAATCTTGGCCTTAGTCTCCAATGACACTTCCTTATACTTGACGATGTTTCCTAGCTCCTTCATTGCTGTCCTTCCAAGTCTCAATCTTCTCTTGTCTTCTAATATATTAATATAAATATCCTTTCTTTTTGGAGGAAGAAAAATTTCATCTTTGGATTCAAATATTTTTCCTCCAAAACCAAGAAATCTCCCATAGAATGTATTTCACAGTTTTCTGGAGCTAATGTGCATCTTGGCTGTAACTCTAGGAAATAGATTTGCCTTCTTACGTCACTCTTGAGACAAAGCAGGTAGGAGATCCAGGGGGAATGGCAATGGTATCTTTAAGTGGGCCTGAGAGCCCTTGCTTACAATTCTTTCATGCGCACATTCTTTATGCTGAGGGCCTGGTTGTAACCTTGCTAATGGTTATAGAAAAATAATGCAATATGTTCTTGTTTCAATGTTTTTGTGATAGGCTGTGAAAGCGACTAAGGGAAAAAAATGATTTTTTTCTGCTTATTTCCATTGTGTTCACCATTGTTATTATAAATATTTACTGAGTACCTATGATGTGTTTCGCTGTTTGCTAGTCACTGGGTGTAAAACAGAAAGAAGGGAAACAAGCTTTCTGCATTCATGGAGTTCATAATCTAGTAAGCCAGACAGACAATAAACCAGATAAATAAAAAACAAAACAAAACAAAATAAATCAAATATTACTGGTAACAAGCAGCTGTGCTAGAGACTTCTCTAACACAAGTATATGTGATACCGATGAGATGTTGTGTACGTATGTATATAAGGCGTATTTATCTAAGGCACTTCAGCTTCAGATATTTATTCTCTCATGCTTAACTGCTAAGTTGTAGTAGAAATCGTAGTAGAAGAGCAGCAGACAGCATTTACTGGCACTTAATCAATGCCAGACACTGTTTTAAATACTTCACACGTGTGAGCTCCTCTACTTATGAAGCTTAAAATAAAACCACCCATGAAAGAATCAAGAAAAATGTGGTTGTGAGACAGACAGTGGACTCTGATGGTTTGGGTTCAAATAGCAAGTCTGCCTAACACTGGCTGCTTGACTTGGCAAGTTACTCAACCTCTCTGTACCATGATATCTTCATCTGTAAATAGGATAATAATACATAATTTGTGGGCTTTTTGTAAGGAATTAATGAGACAATATATGCACAATGCTTAGATCAGTTCCTAGCCTTTGCTAAGGGAACTATTAGCGTTTGCTTTTATTATTTATTCTCACTGTAGTTACAGTAGTCTGCTAATAATGGTACTGGCTACTCCCATTCCTGTTTTACAGTTGAAGCACCTTCAGCAAAGAGAGTATAAGTCACTTGCTCTAAATCATACAGCTAATGAATGACACGGGAAGTATTTGATCCTGGCAATTTGGGTCTAGAATCTCCCCTGTCAACCACCAATGAGATACCGTCTCCCTGGTGGGTGATTAAATTCTAGGCTTTCTAGAATGTCAAATCAAAATCTGAACAGAAATTAAAAAGTTAAATGAACAAAATGTAATTTAAAATTCCTTTAAACATTCCAGTCTCTAAAAGAAATGTCTGATACATACACTGTCTTAGAGAGTAAGACACAACCTCCACATTACCATCATCCGGTTTCAGTAACATAGTCTGGTTCATTTTGTTTCATTCTAGTTTCTCAAGTTCTAGAGGAAGAGTGCATACTCCTGAACTGCCCTCTGCACACATATTTTAGACTATATCACTTATGAGAGTCTCCCTACTTGCTACCCTAAAAGAGAACATAATTAATCATCCACACTGTTTGGTGTAGATGGCAAGAATTTGATTTGCCATTTCCTGAATTTATGCAATTTTAATGGTTAAGTTTTCTCACCCACACTGATAGAAATTATAGAATTTTGCAATAAACAATATTATGCCCAAATCTTCTCTCTTCCTTTTCCTCAATATCCAATCAGTGATGTCAGGAATGTCTCTTAAATATACCTTTCCCTGTCTTTCCTGTGACCACTCCTGTACCAGACTCACAACTCACATCACAATAACCACTTCCTTCCTACATTGATTCTTCCTGTCCAGTATTATTTTCCTAGAATATTAAAAAAATATTGGCATTCTTGAATTAAAATAACACAAAATAAAATCATAATGTTTTATGATTCCTCATTCCCAGTTTGGAAAAAAATCACATTCTTAACATATATGGTGCTTTACAATATGATCCAATTCTACTTTCGTAGCTCTATTGCACACCACTTCACCATGCTAGAATTACCCAAATTTCCCATCTTTCTCAAAATATCCCACTTCTGTGCATTCGTTTGCTCTCTATGCTTGAAATTCTTATCCACTTCTCCTTAACTGGTAAAATTATAGAAATTTCTCAAGTCGCAGCTCAACGTTATGTCATCTGTGAAGCTTTCCTGCTCCTCCAGAGTTAAAATTCACCTCCCACCCTTCAGTTTCTCAGTCACTGTTGATGTCTTCTACTTGTCACAGGCTTCTTGCTTTGCTTTGTTTTGATCATTCCTCCATTAGATTGGACAGTCCTGAAAGCATAGCGTGTTGTCAGTTTCTTTTACACAAACAGACTCTTGAAAGTATAGTTTGTGTCATGCTTGGCACCTAGTTCCTGTTCAATAAATGTCTGTTGAGTGAATGGATTGAACTGAGCACATTTACAACATAATGCACTTAGGCTACGTGTGTTTACCTGGATTTGTGTTCAGGTCACACAGAACTTAACCAAACCCTTGCTACATTTCTTTTTGGCCCAGAGCACGATTTCTAGAAAGCCTTTTAAACGGAACAAGTCATATCACATTATGATTTGATTTATATTCATCATCTCTCTGCCCAGGGCAGCCACTTCATTCCTTTCCTTAAGCATTTGACCCACTTAAGAAGCTGCAAAACAGGTAATTTTTTTTATTCTTTGATTAATAAAACCATTACTTGAAATTTCATTTCCTTCAGAATGTAAATCATTTGACTGTTGAAATTTGTATTTTAAAGGTGGAAGTATTGATCCTGAAAAGGAATATATCTAGAGTTGTTAAACTGACTTCCTCACATTCTCCTCATAGTTCACATTTTAACATGAATGTGAAGTAGTGCAGGAGAGAGAGAGAGTATCAATTCATCAACTGACTTTTCTGTTTCTGCTCCAACACTTTTATTGAGAATTCTCCACGTTGGTCCATTTTCTGTTACAAATTATCTCAGGGAGGTCACTACAAGGAATATCTTCTGGGAATGTTCTATGGCTTTTGATTGCTCTTCTTGCTCCTGCCTGCCTCTTTAAAGCTATATAGTAAACACAGTAGTCTAGACATACTTCTGAGGTCCTCCTTATCCCAATTATTATCGATGAATGTGTCTCTAGAATAATGATGCGGGGAGCAGTTTTACACATGGCAATCTATTTAGAGGGAATCTGGTAAACTGCTACTTCCTATATCATTCGAAGTGCTCCAACTCAACCTTTAGCCACGGGAAGGCTTAGGAAATGAATGCTCTTGATTCAGTATCCTCAAAGGGAAAAGTACCATCTCTGCCTAAAGTAATAAAGATCCGGATCAATAAAAGGCTATTGTTTTTTTAACCAGATGACATAAAATTCCCAGAGATGGCTCTCTTCCTCTCAGGCAACATTCACTGCACCAGGGAAATAGTCTCCTCTTGCTGCCTCCCTGTTGGGTTGTCACTCTTCCCCTCCAGCTGCCCCTTCAGTCTTTTCTTCAGGCTGATCTTGCCCTCCCTCCCATTAGTCCCAGCGTACCAACCCTGTTCACTGTCTGCCCAACCAGGGTGCTCATTATGGGAGCCTGACTGAGGTGTGCCCTAACTGATGGGATGAGGGAGCCCAGGTGTTGCCTAGGTAGAATACATAAATTGTATCTTACTTTGGTGGACAGAAAGAAACTTCAGAGAATATGTAAATATCTTCTGTTTAGCCAATTCACATGCCTTAAAAAACCCCAAATTTAAAGGAATTAATTCCTTTAAATCATATATTTATATGAAGCAAGGAACTAATTAAAACTTGTAGGAAGGAACTATCCAACGGTGAGTCAGTAGATATTTCAGATCAAACACTTTACAAAGACTTTTCCACCTCTTTTGTAATAAAATGCTAGAGATATGCCAGGTGTGTATTTGTGTACAAAACAGACTTCATGTTATATGAGTGCGAGGGAAGAGGAAGAATAGAAAGTTAAGCGGGGAGCTAAGCCTCATTTAATTATTTTTCTTTTACCTTGCTTCAAATTGGTACTGGAGAAAGGGTAAGAAGTCTGTGGAGTCTAAAATTTAAATATTATGACACACCTTTCTCAATTAAGATGCATGTACTTTCCCAGTAACGTCTATATTCAGATAGAGAAAAGAGACAGAAAGTTTGAAAGAAAAATGATTTATTGGATTATTTTCTATAGAAATATCTTAATTCATATTAATTAAATTTCTCCTAGTTGAAAAAAAATTTTTTCTTTCTCTTAAAATTTGGTTGCTTATGAAGCACTTCAAATATCTGAAAGTATTAAGACCAAGTGTTTAGTTGATTGTGTGTGTGTCTGTATGTATACGAGTCTGTGTGCATTTATGCTGTTATTTAATTTCTGTGGAAATAGATGAGGAAATCAGAAATATAATAATTATGACATATATTTTTCCATAATGACAAAAGATAATGGAATGAATGACAAAATAGGTAGTAAGAAAAACAATTGGTTATAAAATCAAATAAGTACAACAGCGATATAGTACCTATGATGGTTAATTTTACCATGGATTGCCCAGATATTTGGTTAAACATTATTCTGGGTGTGTCTGTGAGGGTGTTTGTGGATGAGACTAAAATTTAAATAGGTAGACTGAGTAAAGCAGATTGCCCTCCGTAATGTGGGTTGGCCTACCCAATCCATTGAAGACCTGAACAGGACAAAAGTCTAAGTAAGTGAGAACTTGATTTCTCTGCCTGACTGTCTTTGAGCTGGGATGTCAGGCTTCTCTTGCCATCTGACTCAGATTGAGACAAGAATTCAGTTCTCCTGGTTCTCAGGTTTTTGGACTTGGACTAGAACTATACAATTTGTTCTCCTGGGTCTCCAGCTTTTTGACTGCAGATCCAAGGATTTCTCAGCATCCATAACTATGTGGGCCATTCCTGATAATAAATCAGTCTCTGTGTGTGTGTGTCTGTGTGTATATTTCTGTTTCTCTGGAGAACCCGGACTGATACATTACCCATATCAATTACTAAAGGAATATGGTAAAAATATAGATGTGAATATTAAGCAACAAACAGACCCTGCACATGATATTTATTGTGCTGGTGTGTGACACTACCTATGATTTTCTATGCTTTGAAGCATTTTGCTAATTTTGGTTATAAACTTTTCTATATATGATAAGACAATTGTGCCAAAAAAAACCAGGAATAACTCTTCCTTCAACTTTTGTAATCATTACTTTGAAAGCTTGTAGCAAATTTTATCCCGTTCTTCCTCAATTAAATAAAAGGGCAGAAAGTATCCCTGGCACTGCTTTTTCAAATGGCTAGAGCAATTTCAAATTTCTGACATTTTTTTCCACACTAACGTAAGATAATACAAAGAATGATTCTTGGTCTCTTTATAGGAAAATCTAATGACAGATTTATGGACCAAAGAAATATAAAATTAACTATATTTTTCGCTGTATAAAAATGGTAATGATAGCATCTGTGGTCAGTGAACATTTAGAATATGGCAGACCAAATAGCACATGATGTGATTAGGGAGATTACTCTAACCTAATGCTTAGAAATGTGTAATGTGCATGCAGATCCTCTGGGGATCTCTATACATGCAGACTTGGGGTGAAGCCTGAGATTCTGCATGTCTGACAAGCTCCCAGGTGATGACCATGGTACTGGTCTGCAGGTGACTCTTTGAATAATATGGCTCTGACTGTCCGGCTGAGGTGGAGGAATAAGGAGAGATTTGTAAAGAACTCCTTGCCAGGAACTTCTACATCTGGAGTGTGGCTTAAACCCATAGATCGAGTAGAAAATTGCAGCTGCCTCAAAAAATTAATTTTGAACTATTCTCCTTAGCATGGCAAACCTATGTCAAACCTACAAATTTATAAATTAGGATATGTTTGCCTTCCACCTCCCAACCTCCATGGAGAAGACTGCTCACCACCCCATGCCCGCGTTTTTCTTTGCACACAGCTGTTAGGCTACATTGTCTAGTCTTTCTTAAAGGTAAACATGACCCTACAACCAAGCTGTAGTCAAAGGAATACAGGCAGAAGTGATATGGGACATCTGTAGGCCTGGGCTATAAAAGCCTGCAATGTGCTATCTTCACTGTCGGAGGCCCCAGGGTGTCATGGAACCACACATGGAAAGAACCTGGGTCTCTAAATGTCTGCATGGGTCCAAGCCACCAGTCTTATCAATGCCATTCAATTGTGAAGTAAGCAATTATTTTTATATTTGAGTTAACCCACGAGATACCAGAGTTCTTTGTTGCAGAAGTTTGCCTATTCCGATAGAATACCCTCCGTTCTCCTCCGTAAGGAGTTGAATGTCCCCTTGTCTCTGAACACCCCAGGCCTCCTCACTGTAGTGCCCTGTACAAGTCTTCCCTCTCTGTCTTAAGTTTTATCCATGCTCCTCTTTAATAATCGTGTTAACATTTCTCATAACACTGATGTACTTTTGGATCAGTATTAAGCTAGAGATGGATCTGTTAAATTTTATACTTAAAGATGATGATATTTAATGATGTATTTTTCTCTCAGGAGTAATTAATTAAATTGGTTTCATCTAGAGGAGAGGTCAGCAAACTTTTTCTTAAAGGAACAGATGGCAAATATTTTAGACTTTACAGGCCAGACAGTCTGTGTCCCAACTAGTCAACTCTGTTTTTGTAGCTCAAAAGTAACCACAAGCAAGACATAATGGACATGGCTGTATTATAATAAAAGTTTATTAAAAAGAAAAAGGCAGCCAGCTGCAAGCACAGTTTGCTGAATTCTGACCTAGACAATAAATCTCTGAAGAATTTCAGATCCCAAAGTTATAGCAACTATACATCCAACATTTTTCAAAATAACGCTGATATATAATGATTTTATTTTTGAATATTTTTATTGAGGTCACATTGGTTTATATTATATAAATTTAATGTACACATCATTATATTTTGACTTATGTATAGATTATTTTGTGCTCACCATCAAAATTCCAGTTTCAATCTGTCACCATACAAATGCCCCCCTTTACCCCTTTTGCCCTATCTCCACCTACCTACCCCTCTGCTAACTACCAATCTGTTCTCTGTATCTATGTGTGTGTTTGTTATTGTTTTGTTTTATTTTCTTATCTTCCACATATGAGTGAAATCATTCAATACTTGTCTTTCTCTGTCTGACTTATTTTGCTTAGCATAATACCCTTGAGGTCCATCCATTTTGTCACAACATCACTAATTATTAGGGAAATGCAAATAAAAATCACAATAAGATATCACCTCACACCTCTCAGAATGGCTATTATTAAAAAGACGAGAAATAGCAAGTGTTGGAGGGGACATGGAGAAAAGGGAACCCTCATATACTGCTGGTGAGAATGTAAATTGGTGCAGCCACTACGGAAAACAGTACGGAGATTCCTCAAAAAATTAAAAATAGAACTACCATATGATTCAGCTATTCTACTACCGGGTATTTATCCAAAGAACACAAAAATACTAATTCAAAAAGATATACGCACCCACTATGTTCATTGTGGCATTATTTGCAATAGCCAAGACTTGAAAACAACCTAAGTGCCTATGGACAGATGAATGGATAAAGAAGATATGGTATATAGAGACAATGAAATACTACTCAGCCATAAAAAAAAAATGAAATCTTGCCTTTTGTGACATGAATGATTTTTAAATAAATAATATGTAGGGTTAACTTTATGTGCATTTTTAATATAAGAATTCATATGAAAGAAAGAATTTCATTATGGTAAACCTAAGTGTAAATTTCACTTTGCAAAATCCTCTTATGATACTTTGTAATTCCAGAATCTGATGACTCGTGTCTTTTATCAAGTTTGGAAAATGGTCATCTATTGGATCTTCAATAGTGCCACTATGCCATTCTTTATATTCTTCCCTTATGGAATTCACATGAGATGTGTGATATACCTTCTTTCATTCTATCTTTGTGTCTTCTCAACTCGCACTCATATTTTGCATCTCCCAATGTCTCTGTGCTGCATCCTGGCTTAGGGCTTCAGCTCACGTGTGCAGAATTCTCTCTTTAGCTGTGTTAGTCGTCTGTTAAGCTCTCCAGTTATCAATTCATTCATATAGCTTTCATAAGGAAATTGGGGGGGGGTTATTTTTTCACATCTAGACTGGTCAAGAATATTAGTTTTTTGTTATTGTTTATTTATTTGCTTTCTTATTATTGCACTGTTTATTTTTTAACATTATTATATATGGTATTTTAATATTCTGTGTCTGAAAATTCCAATTGCTGAAATAGTTGAGAGATCTAAATTAGTAAATCATAGTTTCTGTAGATTTTGCCATTGGCTCATTTCCTTTTTGTTGTTCCTTTTTGTGTTTTTTTTTTTATTTAGCTTGGTGAATATGTGAGAATTTTCAGAATTCCAGATTAAGGAAGCATTCTTCCCAAGAAGATTTGTATTTACTCCTGCTAAACACTAGAGGACAGTGCAAATCTGGGAAGATATTATAAATTCAAGAGGTCAGGCCCAAGTTTACAGGATACAGTATTTGTAACTGTACTGGTTTGATGTTCCTTATGCTCTTCAGCTGTCTATTAATCCCCCTGGCTTCAGGTTATAGGTACCGTTAATTGTTACCGAGGGAAACTCTGAGTTCAGCTCTCACATCCCACTATTTTTTCAATGTTCTGTTTTTTATGTATTTTGAACTTATTGTTTCTCCATTATCTTTTGCAAATTTAAAAATTCAATTAAATATGTCTTTTTGTAGTTTATGGTATTTCTAGATTGTCAGTGGGAATTTAATTCAGAATACGGAAACTGCAAATTTACTAGAAGCCAAAGTCCTCATTGTATATCATTTTTACTTAAAAAAATGAACTTAGTAGTTTTCAAAAATATATAAAAATAGTTAAAGCATAGATATGAGGATTGAGAAGAAATAAATGTAAAACAAACTATGTTCATTTGAAGGATAGAAGAGTAAGTAACTTGAAGTTAGAGAACAAGTTACTACCTGGAAACATATATTATCTTATTCTTCTAAAAAACATACCTGTGTGTGTGTGTGTGTGTGTGTGTGTGTGTGTGTGTGTGTGTGTGTGTGTGAAGGAAGGATGTTTTCAAATTCTCTTTTTGTTTATAAGTTTCCAGATCATAGGTGAAGTCATAAACAACTACGATATATTGCTGTATGATAATACCCTTGCACTTACTTATTCCATTTGGATACTAGTTAGTCTCATCCCTAAAAATAGATTTTAATTATATTTCCTAGAAAGACTAGTGGATTTCATATATGAAGTAAGTCATCTTTATCTGTGTTTCAAAGCTGATCCATTACTCAAAAAATACTTTTTATATCACAGAGAAAGAACAAGTCATTTTACGAAATAAGCTATCAATATTAAAACAGTGGAAACTGCTAGGAATTTCCAAATATAATGAATTAATCAATTTAATACTAGTAAATATTGGATTTAAAGAAATGTTTCTATTAGAGCAAAGAATTAGTAATATATGAGGAATTAGTTAACTCTTTCCTAGTTGAGACATTATCATAGGAGATTTTGAAATCTTTTTTACACATTACAAGTATTACAGTTTTTCTCAACTGTTGTGTTTTCCACAGAAACAAAAAGACAGTTGCCAGCTGAAGAGCTAACACACAGAGGAAGAAAACATAAAATATTTATGCTTTCATTAAAACAATACTTCTTCCAAAAATATATTAAGTATGTTATAAACTGAAACACAATGTTAAATTGGGCACTAAAATTTGTAAACCGAACTAAACACCTTTTAAAGCATGAGAAATAAATGTGTCCGGACACATATCTTGCTGCTTGTTGTAACAAGCTTGTTGCTAGAGTAGAACCCCAAATCTGACTTTGACTTTCCTGACCAGGAAGGCAAAATAAAAATATTATGCTACAAAATTTTCATTGCCTGATAAAAGCAAGCAAAGAAACTTATAGGGAGAAATATTTTCCCCTAATACTAGCATTTAATCTTCTCTCTCTGAGAAGTTTTAATATGATTTTTTGAGGCATTTGTTTCCAAATTCAGGCAAATCAAATGGGGCACTGCACTGTCTGCCCTGAGGTCTGGCTCACCTAATGGTGTTGGGGACCAGATGTTGAAAACTAAAAGAGTCAGAATTTCTACTTATGTCAAAAAATAAGTGAAGCAGTGAAAACGAATGAATGAACAGTGTTAAAAAACCAGATTTCGAAAATTGAATCTAGCTGTTAAATTTTGTTTCATCCCTCACTATTTGTATGTAAGAATAGTATATTAATTTGGTACCCATTAATGATTTACATTAATAACATACAAGATAAAAACCTTCTTCTGTTTCACCCTTTCTGATGAGCATATTTAGAAGTAGAATGAATGTGTATACTTACCATTTTAGAAAATGAAAGATATAATTTAAACTTTTTGTCTGTAGGAGGAATTTGTAATGTCTGAAATTCATTATTCTAAGTATGAGTGATTGATTTAATAAAGCTGTAGAGAGTGTAGCTGACTAATCAGTATTCATATATCACCACATTCTGCACTGGAAAATTCTTCACAATTAAGTAACTATGAATTTGCAAAAAGTTAAAAATAACTTCCTCATCTATGAAAGGAAGCATTGAACTAGATTCAGAACAATCATATACTGAGTTCCTATTATCTCTCCAACCATAGTTGGTTTTGCTCCCTCTCCCAATGAGTAAGGGGATGGGAAAGGAGCCCTCTATGTGTCTCAGAGCTAGTTCCAGATAATTCTTGCTTCCACTTCCCTCCTCCCTAATCTTTGAATCTCACATCATCATACTACATAATCCACTACTCTTCATTGCCCTCGTGCCTGGAAGATTTCATCTCTTGGCTCACCCATTGTCATTCTCTCCAGCATCATTACGGTCATAATTCCTAGTGATTTCAGTTACCACATAGATGATCTTCTGATACTCTGAACTGTTGGATTCTTGCTTTATCCTCCCATGATCTTGTCATACACCCTTCATTAGCCTCTCTTGTGGACATACTAAGACTTTGTCATTGCCAATAACTGCAACTCCTCCATTAGCTCACTTCATAACACATACCTGTCCTTTCAGCTAACTCTTTCCAGCACCTGACACCAGATTTAAAAAAAAATTCTTCTGGATTGAGGTGAATTAAAATTAGTATTCAATTGGTAAAAAGACAATTATGCAAATTTGCTTTATCATCATCAAAAAGAAAAAAGTACAAATTTATCAGACATGCTTGTCACGATTAAAAATTTTAAAAAGATACCACAAAATCAAGAAAAATTTATCAGAAATGCTTCTCTTAATGATTTAGATAGTTTTTATCCCCAGTTAGGTCACATCTCTGTGGATGAATGTAACTTATTGCTGGAATGAAAAAGGATTCAGCACGAGATATATTCTACTTTTCCTGTGTAATGAATGGATTGAGAAACGTGTTCACATAAATAAGTAGGTAGAAGTAAAGAGATTCAGTATACAATGTGGCTTATTTTTTGAAAACTTTTGAAGTATGAGTCTCTGACTAATTGCCCTAAGGCACTCAAGGGTGGGTTTGGAAGCAGTTAACTGTTTAAGAGGTACAGTCACCAACTATCCTGAAACAGACCAAGCCTGCCACAAGAGGCCTTGAACTTTGCCTCATTTTTTAACGCTGAGATCTCCTCTCCAAGAGGAGCTTAGGCCATATTACCAACACCTGCTATGTATGTGGAAGCATGCTTTCCAATTGAGCCCAAGCAGGCAAATATCCACCTCTCCCTTTTGAATATTCATTCCCTATCCAAAATAAAAGGCCCCTGCTTCCCTCAGTTCAGGGACAGCCAAGACTTTGGAAATAGAAATGGTTCTGCGTGGCCTCCTATTTGCTGCAAATAAGTTCTACTTTGTGTGACAACTACTTCTGGTTGAGAGTCAGATTTTAACTCTGCCAGGAGGTGAACCCCATTTTGGTAAGGTAAAAGTATGTCTCAAAAAGTCACATCACACTGATTTATCATCAACATTATAACTGATAATAAATGAATTAGGTACACCTTCAATTTTGGAATAAGAAGCTAATAAGAAACCAACTAACTTGCAAAATATTCTGTTACCCAGCTATTAGGACTATTACATGTCTCATTTTTAGGGGAGCATGCCTAAAAGGCTTTAATAAAACTAATTGAATGGTTGTTTATTTTATCTCCTATTCTCTCTCCAGGAGGTATTTGTTTAACCCGATATTCTTTGGAACATGTTGGGGAAATTGATAAGATGGCTGAAAAATGTGAGATATAAGATGCTTTTATTTTATCACATATTTCACTTATATTTTTACTATGACCTTGGAGTTGAAGATTTACATTATTTTATCCATGAAAATGTCCATTATATCACTCAACGCTAAGAAAGATATGAGAGATAAATAGATGAGACACAGATTTTACCATGCAGTTATTGGCCACATTCAGTAAGGTGCCATAAATGTCTCTTATTTTAACCATCTTTGCTTTTCTATTACAGGACTCTCCTTTAAAAAGATTCATTCAACAACACTAGTCAGGGGTGGAAAACGTGAGATCTCTAAGCGGAACTTGTTAGCACTCCTGCTGTACCATTTTACAAGATAACTGAACTCAGAAAATCTCTGCTTTCAAAATAACTTGCTTCTTGCTTAACATAACATCCCTCATATATTTATAAGTCCTACCAGGAGTTTTTGATACCCAGTTTGTGAATCTCTCTCTTTCTCTCTCTCTCTCTTTTCTTTTTTGACTCCCTGAAGATTTCATAATCCTAAAACAATGCACCTTAGATAAAGATAAAACTCATTTTTGTGTGTGTATGTGAGGAAGATTAGACTTGAGCTAATATCTGTTGCCAAGCTTCCTCTTTTTGCTGAGGAAGACTAGCCCTGAGCTACCATCCGTGCCCATCTTCCTCTATTTTATATGTGAGACGTAGCCACAGAATGACTTGATGGGTGGTTCATAGGTCCGAACCTGTGAACCCCAGGCCACTGAAGCAGAATGTGCAAACTTAACCACTATGCCACCAGGCTAGCTCCTAAAATTCATACTTTTGCACGAGGAAGATCTGGCCTTACTTTCACCAACTCCTCTAAAATTCTCCATCAGATGAGAATCCCTAAGTTTTCACTCTACCAAGTTAACCTTACAATCTGTTTGTCTGATTTTTCAATCACATGACTCCATCCACAACAAGCAAATCTGAATTATCATCTTTGTAGGCTACATCAGAAGCAATGTCATCAAACTCTCTGATATTTGCTCCTATTACAATCTCAGCTGAGAAAAATATTTATAGATGATTCTTTGAAAGATAGATTCTTCTGGCTACTATATATGTGTGGATTGAGTTATAAATATATAGATTATTTCTTTGTTAATCCCTCTCAAAAATCGGTTTCATTTAACTCTTTTTTAAAACAGTTCTCATAATTTTTATGGATGATACAATATAAAACCACATTAAACATGTTTCTGTTTTTACCCTAAAGCTATTTTCACAACATTATCTGCTATTTTGCTCTATGATCACCTTATGAAATTATACATAAGGAATTTCTCTGGCAATTTATGCAAAGAAGAGCTTTGTTTCTTTTAATTAACTGGTTGTGTTCCTTTACTTTAGGAACTAAAATCATGTAACCATGTTTCTTTTCCCCTTTATTCTTGAAGTCAAAATTGAAGCTGAAGGATAAAAACTGTACAAGGATGGGTTTCTTTTTTTTCTGATCTTGTTCTACATTTATTCTGTTTTTCCAGTCCTGCCTTTCTTGGTATTCTTGTTTATATTTTGCTACATTTTTGTTAATTTCATTATAGTTTCTGAAATGAGTAAGGTATAAATGGAAAAATAAAGTAATGCATAATAACAAAAAGTATGTTAATATGCATATACATATGTTTAACATGAAATAATAAATCTGACAATTAAATTGATACTGGCAATGCTGAATGTCTAGATATAAATATAGATAGATAGATAAAGGTAAAGATATAGAAATATGTTTCCCTAACAATTCAAGATCAATAAAAGGATAATTTACTTCAATATCTTTTAAACAATGAAATGGCAGGAGAATTTGGTAGTTGGTTGAAATAAGAACCTTGCAGACATTTTGGCTGAAGCTAGGCTTTTAACTAAGAAACAAAGTAGTGAGGTTGTGTTATTCAAAAAAGGTAGCATTAATTACTAGATCACTTTGTATTTTGGGGAGGATTACTTTATAGCCCAGTGGAGAATATGGATATTAATCATTTGTACATCTTGGGGTAATTTAAGCAAAATATTACCTTTTTCCATGTATGAAGATTATAATGGAAATAATTAAAAAGTAGGTGTGTCCTTGTGAGGAAGAAAAGGACTTTTTTCCTTCTAGTTCAGAGTTTCTCTGGATACCAGAGTTACACCATTAATCACTAAGCTTAAATATTCATTAAAAATTGGAGCAGTGCATTAGTTCTCTATACACTGAAAACTTCTACACATGCCCTGTACATTCCTGATCTCCTGGGAATCCTCTGATTATGCATCAGAAAAAGTCAAAATCACACTGAAAAGATAGGTCAGAACCTTAGACCAGCTCTAGAAATCCACGTGACATTCCAATGAGCCAAGGTTAATAGGTTACAGGTTAACACTAGATTCACAGGTTGTAAGTACAGTAAGTTAATGGACTGGATGGAAAGAAATATAACAGAAGACTTACTACTTCTCCAAATAAAATAACTGCTAAGATTATATCAACTAATAAAAAACAGCATTCAAAATTCATCTAAATATTGTGAGGGTGAGTTCCTTATAGAGTGTATTCAATATAACATGAAATTATATAAAAATTTAACTGGATCAATGTGATATTTTTGTAATTATATATATATTTTCAAATTACATATAACTTTTTTACAAATGTATATAATTTTATAAATTATACTTGTAATTATACATTCAAGCAGGAAAAACAGGCATTAAACTATAGGTTCTTCATCTTAAGGTATTTTAGGCAGACTTTTATGATTTTCAAGTGTGAGAATTATGTGCTGCATAACAGAAATAAATGAGAAATAGGTCAGTTTATAGAAACTATTGCAGTAACATGCCCTTGCCTTCTTCGTGCTGGCAACCTAATTTCTAAAAATCGTTAAACATTCTAAATAATGTAACATAATGCAAAGGCAGAGAGCTGGTTTTTAACCTTACAAAATGTTCAATAAGCAGCTTAGTCATCACCATGACACATACTTGGCTGCATCTTTGTGGTTGATTCCAGAGAGTGCTAAAACGCTACCATCTATACATTAGTCTTTTATGCTATAAAGAGACATTTAGCCTTATGTAACCTCCAGTATATGGGTTTGAAATACTACATTTTACAATCCAAATGCAATTTTCAGTTTGTCATGGGCTGTTCCAATGATACTATATACAAATTATATACTGGGTTTATTAAAAAGGATACGTGAATGCAAGTGGCCCCACAGAAATGTTTAAGAAAAAGGAAAATTATATTCCTTTAGAAAACATAAATACATTTATGCCATATGAAATCTCATTAAATTCTTAAGCCATCAGCTATTCCATCCAAGCAGAATTATATTCCCTTGCCTCTCTCTAACACATGGACAACTGAGCTGGAACCTGAAACTAATAGAATGATATTTAGTACAATATTTAAAGAAGGCCCCTCTTTAAACAACTAGATTCTATATATTTGGTGAGAAAGATTGAGCCTGAGCTAACATCTGTTGCCAATCCTCCCTTTTTGCTTGAGGAAGATTGTCACTGAGCTAACATCCATGCCAATCTTCCTCTATTTTGTATGTGGGACACCCCTAGAGCATGGCTTGATGAGCAGTGTGTAGGTCTGCACCTGGGATCTGAACCCGCGAACCCTGGGCCACAGAGCAGAGTCTGCAAACTTAACCATTATGCCACCAGGTTGGTCCCTAGATTCAATATATTTTTAAGGCAAATAAATACTTTGACAGTTTATGCTCTTGTTATTAAAGAGTTACTTTACTGTAAATATTGCTTTGGAAGTTGAGGTCATATGGATCACCAATTTTTTTTTTTTTTTTTTACTGAAGGTCTAAAATGAGTTACTCCCTTAAGAAGTTTCACTGAACATAATATTTCATCAGCCTCTATAGAACAATGCAAAGCCAATCTGTTCATTTGGATCAATGTCAAGTGTAAGCTAACTATTTGACCTAACTAGATGTTTTGTAGTTATTCTTAAATTTACTTTTCAATATATTGACCAAAGTATAATACTGAGAATACCAATCTAGCAATTTAAAGCTGAAAAAAAGAATGATCAAACCATTCTCAAGTTGCATATTTACTTTAAGATAGAGTAACAGTCTCCACAAATTGTCCAATAAATTATTCTGTTTTATGGCATAAAGACTCTCTCTTTAGGATATACAAAGAATATTTTAAGACTATCAGAGGGTCTAAATTCCAGAAGGAAAGCAAAAGTAGTGTAAGAAAATCATTGAACTGTCGCTGGCCTGGTGGCATAGTGCTTAAGTTGGCATGCTCCACTTTGCCGGACTGGAGGTTCACAGGTTCAGATCCCGGGCATGGACAGACACACCGTTCATCAAGCCAGCTGTAACAGTGTCCCACATGCAAAAATAGAGGAAGATTGGCACAGATGTTAGCTCAGGGACAATCTTCCTCACCAAAAAAAAAAAAATCATTGAACTTTCAAGGTAAATATATTCTTAAAAGATTTGGTATTGCCAAATACATTGAAAGATTGAAGAGTGAATTAATTGTGACCTACTCCTCCCTAATCAATTTAAACATGATGAAAGAGACACTCATAGAAAAGATAGGATATAGTTTTTGAGAGTATTCAATCTGTGACTGCATTACTTCTTGGATGATCACATGGTTATCAATTAGTAAAAGACTGCACTAAATACCCCTAAATCAGTCTTCCAATTGAACATCAATTTTCTACATAAAATCATTTGTAATTTAAAAATTATAGAATAGACTAAAAAACGAGAACCTTGTTGATAAGCTCATTATGAAAAAGAAACATGGTTTAATGGGTAAACTGTTTTTTGCTTCACAGTTGTTTTAGTTGTCTTACAACATCTAGTCAGCTCTGCTCAATAGAAACTTCTGTTGCAACAGGAATGGTTTTCAATATCCAGTTAAGTATCCACCAGCCACAGGGATCTATTTAGCACTTAAAATGAGGAATTATTTTTAAATTTTACTTGATATTAATTTAAAATCTAATATCCACATTTGGCTAGTAGCTATAATATTGGAAAGCATAGGGATTATTAAATAGAACTATCTAGTCACATCAAAGTATCCTCTTTGAAGAATTCATTTCCTCTAATTTCTATATTCAAAATTTTAAAAGATATATTATCTTTTTATGTTGCTTAAAATAATTTCTTATATTTAATGTTTTGCCTTTTTACTGTATTCAAATTTTAAGGCATCAAGAGCCTTGAATAAATAATACATATATCATTTATCATCATCAAAGGTATATCATGACATATAATAATAAAACCTAGAATTTTTTTAAAAGATGCAAAATCTAATCAAAAGAAGTTTCAAATAGTGCTTCAGACAGCACACACACATACACACATAACTTTCGAAATTAAAAAAAGTAAAATGACCAAAAAAGTACAATTTTATACCCTTAAATACTCACTGTGTCACAATAAATGAATAAACAGAATCACAATTGAGAAATTCTTTATCAACTTCTTTTACACTAACACTTATCTTCATTTGTGTTTTTACATGAATTTCTTTTTTCCTTAGATTTTAAATTAAAGAAGTATTTTCTGAAGTATAAGAAGATAGATTCCTTTTGGAATTTCTTCACATTAAAACAAATATTTTTTGTTTTCACAGTATGTTTTGTGTTTAATGGAAGTAGGAGTATTCCTAAACACTACAGAGGAAAAACTAACATTTTGAAACTTTCCTTAAATGAATTGCAGAATACAAATAAAAGTATGGTAGTTCATGAGAGAAGAAAACTGATGGGCATGGTTCTATATTTTAAGTCTATGAGAAGATTTAAAAATCATTAAGATGAACATTGTGAAGATTTGTATTTTGAAAATTCTGTGTCCTTTCTCTGATAATGTCTCCAAGACAAGAAAAGGATTTTTTTATGTTACCTTTGACACACTAATAATTTACGATAAGCCCAATCTTTTCTGCCTTATCCAAAATCATCAAAACTGTCTTTTTTTTTTTTTTTTAAATTTAGCCTGTATTATAGAGTCTGATTCTAGGTGGCACCATTAAGACATCTCTCAGCATAACTAGGAAGGGAGGCACAGGCCAGCAAGTCTGCTGGTGTTAAGTTGGACCACTCTATGTCTATTTAAACCCCTGACCCATGGTACCTCATCTGACTCTTTTTGGATACCACCCTTGAACACCTAGCACAACCATGAAAGCCAAGGTCACTTCACTGGCACTTCTGCTATCTTCAATTCTGACACTTTGTCAGTTATTTTGGATTTATACCTTGTTTATAGAACTCATAAAGTCAACATTTAATTGATAGAATTCAAGTATTTACCTCATTTACTTCCCTAAAGAGAATTAAAACATTAGTTCTTTTTTAGAAGTGGCTGAAATCCAAATACCAAACAGTCCTATGTACTCTCCAGCTGGTGCTAGTAATATCTATTTCTTTTTTGTTCTACAGTTCTTCCTGAGAAAGGCTAAAGAACATGCCAAAGTCTGGAATACTACCAGTTCATGTAAATTGAACCAAAATGTGATGATCCATTAGTATGGGGCAGAGACTATAACAGTACAAAAGTAACAGGCATGGTCCTTGTCTGTAAGGGTCTTATATTTTGGTGGGTAAAACATTTATGCAATAGAGTGGACAAACATGATGATATATATTTTACAGAGTTCTACACAAGCATTCAAGTGACTCCTCTAATACACACAGCATAGTTAGGGAAGGTTTTCTTCAAGGCACGATGTTTGCACTAAATGTTAAATAATATGTAAGAACTAGCCAGGAGAAGGTAGGGACCCAAGAAAAATGAAGGACTTTTCTGGGAGTGGAAGAGATGAGACAAAGACAGAAGGAAAAGAACAAAATAAGGAACTGAAATAAATTCAGCTCCACACAATGAGTTGTAGAGAAGACTGTGACATAAAACTGTAGTAAAGAGTGTGGAAATCATGGGAGACCTGATGGGTCATTCTAATGAGCTTTGGTCTTTTCCTAAGCAAGATAATGTGTCACTGAAACCCTTCCAGTTGTCTATGGTCAAAGCAACTGAGAGCAAAATCCACGATGTCTGAGTCGACTAGGTAAAAATGAAACGAATTACGAAGAAACCTCACAAACAGTTGTTGCATAGACCAGTCATCATGAAGAGAGCACTGAAATCTGTTATCAGAGCCATACAAAGTGCAATAGGGGAGGTATTGCTTGACAATTAGAATATGAAGACCGAAACTGAACTTCTTTCACGATCTAAATGACTTGTGTGAAGGAGCTTAGAAAAAAAAATGGAATTTAAGTGAATTCTCAAAGTTTAAAGGCTAATGGAGTGTATCATTTTATGTTTGTGTTCTGCTTTGCCTTATAATAGTTTTGTGTTCTTACTTAATTTGAAATTTAATGAGTGTATTAAATATTGGCCCCTTTACTTTTTCCAACTTTCCAAGTAATTTTGATATTTTTCAGTACATTATGGATTTAAGGAATATCCTTAACAATATGCATAGATGAGTATGTGTGTTCATCGAGTGACAATCCCAGTGCTGAGCAGTACTGAGCAGGTATTGCATATCAGAGGATGTGAAAAGCCCTCAAAATGAATACAAGGTCAATCAGCAATAACCCCATGGGAAAAGAGCACTGAAGCATGAGCAGTATTATTTCAACTTTATTCATCCAATCTGTCTAATTGTGCTACTGTTGTGTACTGTGGGATGAGGGTTGTTATGACATTTTAATAAGAGAGGTAAATACTGAACTGGAAACAGATGATGTGATATGGACTGTTTAAGCTATATAAGCCATTTTCATTGTTTATTGCTTAGAGCTTATCCATTATTGGTATCATCTAGTCTCATAATGGTGTTATGCATAATATAGTTAATTTCTTCAATATTCACTGCTACGACAAACTTGTCTCTGTTCTACTCCTGCTGCTTCAAATAAATTGTGATGATTCATAAGGAGGGATGGGATTGTAAAAATGGCACATTTGTAAAAATCCTTCAGCCTCAGTTTACCCCTCTGTAGAGTGAGGAATCTGGGTCCATTGATCTAAAATGTTTCCATTTTAATTGCTGCCTACATTTAAGAATCTCTCATAGCTTTTATTTACATATTCATGTTGTGTTTACATCATATTCTCTGCTTAAAACTATAGTTTTTTTCACTTCGTTTTCCTTAGACCTGTCACTAGGAAAATCAAATTTAGTTTATTCAAAAATTGGTCAACTCTAGCATTTAAAAAAATTAACTTGCAATGATATATATATATATGAAATAAAGTTATAGCCTAATTTTTTTTACTTGAAAGTTTTTCAAAATTATATTTATTATTCATATTTTTGTAGATTTACTAAACTTCAAGTGGTAATATCTACAATGATCCTTTGAAATATTTTTGCAATAAAATATAATGACAAAAATAGAAACAATAAAAGTATTGGGGGATTGGTGTAGATAATACATATAGATATTATATATATATTTCTGTACTGCCTTTAACTTTGTTATATATCATTTTTGCATGTGACTTTTCAGATTTCAAGTTAAAACCTGGTTGGCTTTCAAATAGTTAATAGCTGTTATATTTGCTATAATCCAGTAGAAAGCTATTGCATTCACTAACAACTTGCAAGTAGTCTTTCATAAACCATCTTTGGCCTAAGAGTCAAAGTTAGGGATAGTATTCTAACAAGTATTTGTTAGACCATATTTGTAAAACTTGCAAATTGTAGCATTGGCTTCTCAATTATAACAAAAATAAATACGTTTTTCTTTATGGTGGTATGTATGAATTTTTAGAATATGAGGAAGTTGTGAGAACAAAGATTATTAAACTAATGTTGTGCACACATTTGCATTTGTTACTTTTATATTGCTCATTCATTAAACAGTAGTTATGTAATTAAATATTCCTGAATATTAAACATCTCACATGAATGCTTGAAATATATTAAATAATGTATTAGAATGCAATGTTTGATTATAACCTAATGGGCAGAATGTGCATAATTAACTCAAATATATCTGTTTATTTCAAATTATTACATAATTCAATTTCAAATAATTAAGTAAAATTACAGGTTTGCATAACTTATACACTGTAGATAGAAAATAAAGAAGAAATGAATAAAATAGAAAAGGGTATTAAAATTAATAATCAGACATAATCCAACACTATATCATTAAACAATTCTGAACATTTCAAGCTCGTATATTTTCCATGAATACACAGTCACAGATTTAGTGATTTCATAAAGATTGGATTAATCTACATTAGAAATCAATTTAATGTTTACCATAGCATTATATTATAACCACTTTCACCCTTATTATTTGAGAATACAATTTTAATATCTCAAATATATTGTATCACAATATGTTAATTTATTCAATTCTGCTGTTATTGGATATTAAAGGCTTTCCACTTTTTGTTGTTAGAAGTAACTCTGGTATAAATATTCTTATACCATAATCATGGAGCAAATCTGTGTTTCTTTAGGATAAATATCCAGAAATAGAATTGTATGGGTTTACTTGTTTTCATACTGTTTTTGATTTTTTCTAAATGAGGCATTTCATTAGAAACATATACACACCTCAGAAAACAATTCTGGGCTACTGTGTATTTACATAGTTCACAAAGTGATTCTGATGCACCCTCCTTAGTGTAACTGCACATTCGGTTTTCAACTTTCAGATTACCTCCATGACTCAGATTGCCTTTGGCTCATTGATCTCAGACAGAGAAATTACTGATGATACTGTAGACAGTTCTTTAAATCAAAACTCCTGGAGGGCAAGATGTTTTAACATTGTGGGGGATCAGAATTTGCCACCCCAAAATACGTTTCTTTGGCTTGATTATTTAAAAAAAAAACCCCAAAGACTCAGAAAGAAACTTTGACTTCCCCCTAACAGCCTAAAAGAATTTAAGACAAAAGGCCTGCTCCAGGAAGGAGCTAATACCATTGATAACTAGAGTATAATATGAACTAGGTGTGGTAGACAGGAAGGAACCTCACAAGGCCCATTTATCAAAGTTTTCTCTCAGGTCTCCTTGTTTATAGACGGCCCAGCAAATGTTTGTGTACTAAACAGTTGCTTTTTCATAGCCACGTGAATTGCCTTCCTCCCCTTTGAAGTCCCAAACCTACCCCCAACATCCTCTTTTGTCTTTAACTAAACATAATATTTAAGGTGGTGGCTTCAGCCATTTTGATGTTACTGTTTTCCTGGGTTTCTCCCATGTACACATGTTATTAAATTTGTTTGATTTTCTCCTGTTAGTGTGTCTCATGTCAATTTAATTCTTAGACCAGCTAGAAGAATCTAGGGGGTAGAGGAATAGTTCTTCCTCCCCTACAACTGATGCTGCAGGCATCATTCAGTGAGTGTACAGAAGAGGCCAAATAAGTAGGAGGTCAACTGACTGGGGACATCCCACCCCGGAGCCAGCAGAGGTTTGACTAGGCCAGCGGTCTTCAAACATTTTTGCTTGGGTATACTCAAATAATTTTGAGAAAGAATGTACTCTGTCATATACATGTAATTGACACTTAAATATTTAATTATACTTTTGTGTGTGTGTGTGAGGAAGACTATCCCTGAGCTAACATCCATTGCCAGTCCTCCTCTTTTTGCTGAGGAAGACTGGCCCTGGGCTAACATCCGTGCCCATCTTCCTCTACTTTATATGGGACGCTGCCACAGTATGGCTTGATAAGTGGTGTGTTAGTCCATGCCCAGGATTTGAACCCATGAACTCTGGGCTGCCAGAAGCAGAGTGGGTGAATTTAACCACTACGCCACTGGCCCAGCCCCTTAAGTGTACTTTAATAAGTATTTGTTAATAGGAAAGAAATGTAGTAAACATTTTATAAAATAAAATGAGGATTGGCTATAAATGAAATAAATGTTTGATGAATATTTGATGACATGATTTCATAAAAGTCTAATTTTTATTAAAATGACAAAATCTGAAATATATCATGCAAAATTTTTACATGTGGGTTCTTTCAATGTATTTGGGGAAACATGATAGTCCTGAGAAATATTCCAGTTATGTTTTTAAACTAACCTATATTGCTTCAATTTTTCTGAATCCAGAACATCTCAACAGGGGCCAAGCTTCAGGCTAAAGAGAAATAAGTATAACGAAAGAAAAGACAGGAAGCCAGATGGGCTTAAGGTGTCTTGATTAGCCAAGTAAAAATGTTTACCTAAAGCAGTATTTCAAATTATCCTTTTGCTTACTGTTTGAGGGGTTTTAACACTCGTGAGCATTATGTCTGCTATGACTGGGTCGTGTGAGGACTGTGCCTTTCTTCTGTAAAGTGGAAGAAAGGCTATATTGAATGTAGGCTTTATAAGGTAGTCTCATGAGAAATCATATATGAGTTGACTATCTAGTAATTGAAAAATCTTAAAATAATTTGTCAATCAGACCCTTTAGAAATTCTTCACATATCCCTGGGATTATTTATATTCCAGTTTGAAAACTTTTAGTGAGATTAATGTCATTTGTTATTGATTGAATATGAAGTGGTCAATTTGAACTTTAATATATGATAATAAAGTTCTCTCCATGAAGACATGCAGATAATTTCACACCCAGTAAGGTCAGAAAAAATAATATCTGAGCAAGATGCCTCATTTAACCAACACAGGATATCTAGAAATACTACTCTACCAGAGATGGAGTCGGGAATCACAATTTTGACTCTAAGTATTGGAGCAAACTGAGACTTATTTCCTTTTTACACCACAGCTTTTCCTCTAACTTCCTACATTTTTGTTCAATCTATAGACTGTGACTTGGCCCAGTTTTCTGTTGAAGATAAAACAGACAGATCGGCCTACTTATCTGGGTTTAGATATCCTGACTTGCTTTTTCAAGCACCCAAACTCCTTTTTCTCTTCTAGAACCTCAGCTGTCCGAGTGAAGATCCTGATTCATATCTGCTTGAAAGCATTTTTAGTGCCTAAAAACAACTGAACAATTGCTGCTATAAGCACCCATCTCAGTTTTGCACCTCTTCTTTGTAAATTTGACATTGAGAAGCCAAAATTAAACTTCTCCATTTTCATTTTTCTTAAGTATAGTGTTGACGTCATTCTCACGGGCCAATGGAGAACTTTTCATGTTTCTCATGTTTCAATTCACTTTACCAATGCCTTAAATGAAGTTTTGACAGCTGAGTTATATAAATTCCATTTCAAGTAGGTGACCATATGTCACGGTTTGCCTGAGACAGTCCAATTTGCACTATTGTCCTGCATAATCACCAATGTTCTGGTAAAGGTTTAGTAATTGCTCTCTTGGAATGAAAGTCCAGGTTTGCAGCATTTGGTGATTTCTGTGATGTAAATGATCCTACCTTGGCTGATTTTGGCTACCAACAAGACCCCATAACCCTATAGAACTTGGGGTTGGAGTGGATGCACATAATCGTTTTTTTCCAGCTTTATTAAAGTATAATTGACAAATAAAATTTAATATATTTAAAATGTACAACGTGATGATTTGATATATGTACACATCATGAAAGGATTCCCACAGAAAATTAAATTAGCACATTCATCAGCTTACATAGTTACTTTGTTTTTGGTTGTTGAGAATGTTTAATAGTCTACTCTCTTAGCAAATTTCAATTGTACAACACAGTATCATCAGCTATAGTCACCATTCTATATATTAAATCCTCAGAACTTACTCATCATCTTATAACTAGAAGTTTGTACCCTTTTATTGACCTCTCCCCATTTGCCTCACCCTCCCCCCAGCTCCGGACAACCATCAGGGTACTCTCTGTTGCTTTGCGTTTGATTTTTGTTGTTGTTACATTCCGCATATGAGCAATACCATGCGCTATTTGTCTGTGTCTGGCTTATTTCACTTAGCATAATGCCCTCCAGGTTCAGCCACCCTGTTCCAAATGACAGGAATTTCCTTCTTTTTTAAAGCTGAATAATATTTCATTGTGTATATATACATATGTGTATATATATGTATACCATATTTTTTTATTCATTCATCTGTTGAATGACACATAGGTTGCTTCCATATTTTGGCTGTTGTGAATAATGCTGCAATAAATATGGAGGTGCAAATCTCTCTTTGAGACAGTGATTTCATTTTCTTTGCATATATATAGCCAGAAGTAGGATTGCTGGATCATATGGTAGTTCTATTTATAATTTTTTCAGGAACATCCATACTGTTTTCCATGTGGCTGCACCAATTTACATTCCCACCAGCAGTGCACAAGGTTCTCTTTTCTTTACATCCTCACCAACACTTGTTATCTCTTGTTTTTTTGATGGTGGCCATTCTATCAGGTGTGAGGTGATATCTCCTTGTGGTTTTGATTTGCATTTCCCTGATGATTAGTGATGTTGTGCATCTTTTCATGTACTTGTTGGCCATTTGTATGTCTTTTTTGGAAAAATGCCTTTTCAGGTCCTTTGCCCATTTTTTAAACTGGGTTATTTGTTATTTGCTATTGAGTTGTATGTGTTCCTCATATATTTTGTCTATTAATCCCTTATTGGATATGTATTTGTAAATACTTTCTCCTATTTGATAGGTTGCCTTTTCATTTTGTTGATGGTTTCCTTTGCTGTGCAGATGCTTTTTAGTTTGATGTAGTCCCACTTGTCTATTTTCGCTTTTGTTACCTTTGCTTTTGATGTCAAATCCTAAAAATCTTTGCCAAGATCAACATCAAGGAACTTATCCCCTATGTTTTCTTCTAGCAGTTTTAGTTTCAGGTCTTATATTCAAGTCTTTAATCCATTTTGAGTTGATTTTTGTTTATGGTGTAAGATAGGGCTCCAATTTCATTGTTCTGCATGTAGCTATCCAGTTTTCTCAATACCATTTATTGAAGAAACTATTCTTTCTCCATTGTGTATTATTGACTCTATTGTCAAATATTAGTTGACTGTATATGCATGGGTTTATTTCTGGGCTGTCTATTCTGTTCCATTGATCTATATGTCTGTTTTTATTCCAATACCATCCTGTTTTGATTATTATAGCTTTGTGATATAGTTTGAAATCAGGAAATGCGATGCCTCCAGCTTTGCTTTTCTTGCTTGAGATTGCTTTAGCTATTCAGAGTCTTTTGTGGTTCTCTATGAATTTTAGGATTGCCTTTTCTATTTCTGTGAAAAATGCACAGTCCTCTCTTGCAAGTCCTAGGAGCAGGCTCTTGCACACCACTGTAGTAATGGGAAGACTTTCAAACTTTAATATGTCCTGGTTTGGAGAATAAATTACATTCATCCTAATTTTAAGCTACTGGATGTTTCTGAGGTACTAGGGGAGAACTCTAAATTTATTTCAAAATATTAATACTGCATCCATAGTATTAGTGAACAGCTTTCTATAACCTCATCTTTGACCTGTGTCAGATAGAAGAAACTGTGGCAGAAATCAAATTTTACATTTGAATAGCCATATTTTGACTTGTAACCTAAGGTCATATGTGGAAATTTTTTTTTTCCAGAAATCACTTGGGTTGACTCTTAAATGAGGAGGATGACAACAATCTATTTTTCTCTATATATATCGATTCAAATATGTCAATGTGCATGTCAAATTCAAAATAAATGAAGTTTACATTTGTGTAAAATAAGACTGCTATAAAATCTTCTAATTTTGTTTGTGGAGTGTTTTCATTATTTAAGTCTCATAATGAAGAGCATTTTCTCAATGACAATAATTGATTAAGGCCTTTGTTCTAAATAAGTATGAAAATATTTATAAAGAAATTAATAATAATTAAAATTAAAATAATAGAAAATGGTTTCTTTTCTGTGTTATTCTTCTTAGTTTCTTAGTTCTAGGCTTAGTGCTTATATTTTCATTAAAGCAAATTCTATTCCACCTTGAAAATGACTCAATATTTTCTTCCTTTATATTCCAGTAAATGTTTCTGGTTTTGAACTGAAGTCCTCTCTCTTCCTCTTCCTGAAATGAAACTCAGATGTGACACATTTCTCCCACACAAAAAACCCTGAGGTGGCATCCAATTTAAGTCCTTGCCCTCTCCCAGGGCATTCCAAGAAAGTAGTGCTCCTTAATCACCTGCTGAGCTCTCTTAACCCAAATATAATGACATTTAAATGTAGATTTTTAGTACTATCAATCAAAATGTCTAACTATGCTACTGCACTACTCCCAATCCCTATGTCTAAAGATTTAGAATATTTAGATCTTCTATCTTGAATCTTCAATCAAGAAAATCCAAAGATATGGGACAACATACATTATCACTTACTATCATGTGTGCTGGGCAGATTATTTCAGTATTTGTCCTTAACAAAGAAAAGAAACATAGGCAATATCAAATGCAACTTGAATACTAAGTATAAAAACTAATGATCTTTGTAATAACCCGCAAGGGATATATAACAAAACGTTTTACTCAATATTTTAACTCTGCTCAAAAATGTAGTGACTTCACCACCCTATATTTTAGCAATTTGAAAGTTGTTAAATTCTTTTTGTTGTTTTACAAAGAAAATCAGATTATTTTTAGCAAACATACCCACAAATTTCCAGCAAGCAAACACTCAGACAGATGGCCTTCTTCTCTCCTAATGCTATTTGTTAGAAACAGGCTTCAGGGGAGAATTTTTCAGGATATCTTTCTTTTATTAAATCTCCTAAATATATTCTATTATTTTCTTCTTTCCTTGAGATTTTATTTGCATTAATTGATATAGAATTTTAAGGACACAATTTCTTTAACTATTGTTGTTTTATAAAGTTGTAGTAAAGTAAATGTTATTCTAAAGATCTGACAGAAAATAATAGAAGGAGCAATTCACTAGAAATTTGAAGTGAATTCAACACTTGACTATTTTTCAGCATTCTTAAAGTTTATATTTATTCTGCACAAAAAAGGAAAGTTGGTTTATATAAATATTTCATCTTACTAAGTTATGCACAAGCCATTTGTTGCAACTTCTGATAGACTTTAACTACAAACATTTGACAAGACCAAATGGAACTTGATGTTAGAGCACAGGTTTAAGTTATAAAAAAATCAAAATTCCTGTACAGTACTCTTCTGTTACTTGTTTTTTTTCTAGTCTTACCAAGATTTAATATAGGCTTGTCTTAGTTTCCAAACATATTATTATATATGACCATCTCCTTCAAAATGTATTCCAAATACAGTTTTATTTTAAGTGATGCTATTTGGAGACTTCCTAAACATTTATTTTAACAACTTCGAATATGTCCTTTCTCTACATATTTTTGTCACAAAAATTCACTGTTTATACTTTTGTATTCATGCTTCTCAAGGATTCAAATAGGACAGACATTATTATATAAACTGCAATCAACTACAGTAATAATAATAATACTCTGAGCATTGTGTAAAGTAAAAAGTGTGGCCCCAAATTCATTTGCTTCCTAGATTTTTGGCGGAATAATATCCTTATTTCAGATTAGCCCGTTCATCAGCATCTTTTAAACAAGTGAAATATAATCAGAGCAAATGATTTTCATTATTCATCTGCACTCAAAATTTTAGAATTGAATATGAGACGTCAAAGAGGTCAGCTAGTTCAGCTCCTTAATGTACATATGAGAACACAGAGAACATGGAATGGGGTGACCACGTGCCCACAGTTACAGGGGTGAGAGGTAACACTAGATCTCCTGGCTCATAGTCAAACTTCAGTTAAGTAACCAAGGTCAAATATTGAAACATGTCTAAACTGTAAGCGTTCTAGTCGTTATGGAAACCAAATGTAAACACATAGAGTGAAATTAGAGCTCGACTTGGTTTTCCTCCATTGCCTCTTCTAACCCATTCAGTAGGATGACTTCTTTCCTGTCCCTTTGGATGAAATCTAGTCAAAGCCCGGTGAATTTTCCGGGTCCTCTCAAAAAATTAAAAGTCCTCTTTGCAATAATTAATGTATTTAATCTGCTGCACCATTCAAAAGCTTCAAACCTCCTCTCTCCTCCCTTGCCTGGGGCTGCTGACACTAGTGCCTTCACACTTAAAGGGGGATGTATTTCCTTCCTCTCTCTGACCACTCAGCATTTCTACTCTTCCTTTTCCTTCTCCTCAGCTTGGAATATGTGAGAGGTGGGGAAAGAATTAAAAGGAAAAAGAACATTCTTGCTTCACTAATACTGCTCTGGGCTGGAGTTGGTACTTTATGCCCATGGCAGGTGCTTGGAGGTAACTCTCTTTGATCTTTTTGGAACACTTGCCTTGGTTGATTGGAGACACCTCCCAACTGATGGAGATCCCTCCTCTGCTGGATCCTTTATGCAATGGAATGCTTCTCCGCCAGCTGACAGTTTTAGACTGTTTCCTTATACCTGGGAATCCTGGGGCCCACCTCTGAACAGGCTGCTCTTTTCTTACTGGCAGTCCACTTAGATGGAAGACAGCCCCAAGCCAGCTCTCACTCATATAGGACCAACATCTGGTTCAGGGTAAAAACTCTGCATTCTTAGTCTGTCAAACTCCAGGAGTGAAAGCCATCCCAATGTGCCAACCTCTCACCTTTTAAATCTTTCAGGTTTGAGTCAAACACTGGTCCATTATTCTCCCAGGTCCTAGGGAACATATATCACCTCCTCCAATTGGCGCCGCTCCCTGTGCTAGAGGTGGACATCTCCACTGGGGAACAGCACAGTACACATACATAAAAAGCTCTCTAAAAATTATCTTCTATTATACAGAATTCTGTATCTGTGCATCCTCAGTTTGGTGGGCATTAGGTGTAGTAAAAATTACTTTCCTATGCCTCTTGCAAGTCCCGCATGGTAGTCTCATACCTCACTTTGGAATGTAGTGTGTATTTTCTTGGGGTCTCAACTGAAAATGTGATTAAAGCAATACCATTAAATCATCTTGTCACAGATTCTTAGAGAACGTGCAGCGTTCATTTTTGCATTCCCAGAGCTTATCACAGTGACTGAAACATAGCAGGCATTTAATAACTGTGCTTTTTTTGAATGATTGAAGTGATTGTTGATTTGGAAACTGCACCACGTGTTCTCAGAAAGAAACATACAAGTGATTCTTGATTTATTTCCCTCCCCTTGAGTTCAACAACAAATTTTTCACCGAGTCTTAATAATTTTGCATCTTTTCTATCACTGGAATCTTTGCCACCCTCCACATCTTTTCTATATCCACTGACTTAATTTAGTTGCTCATCAGTCACTTGGACTGTTCTAAAACCTCCTATTTCCCTATAATACTTTCTTCTCCTTCTAATCAGTATTTTATACTGTCTTCAGGAGTATTATGCTAAAGATTCAAATTTGATCATTTTGTTTTATGCCACCACTCTATTCTCCATTTAACCCATTTACGGTTTCCTCTTATAAATTAAATAGAGTCCAAATTCCTCAGAATGACACAGTCAACTTTTTAAATGTGACATCTGTCTAACTCTCCATTACTGACTTGGATCATCCTCCACTTTTTCTCTCTTGAAGTTCAACAATACTCAACTGCAAAGAGATTGCAGATTGGGTCGTGTTCTTTCATAATTTCCAACTTTTGCAAACCCGTTTCCTTTGCATGGAATACCTTCATCTCTTGTTTATTTGGTGAACTTCAAATGTCAGGGCAAATGATATTTTACAGCTCTACTCAAATAGTTACTTCCTCATGTCCACTAACTCGACACCATAAGCTCTAAATGCACATATCACTCTATATTACTTGTTTACATATCTACCTTTTCAACTTGACTGGAGTAGTCTCATTATAATCAATGAATGAATGAATGATTGCAAAAGCAATGAATTAAAAGTTGTTAAATTGCTAGTATATTGGTGGGAGGAAAAAGGCATCACAAGCCTAGAATCGGGAACACCAACATGGACACTGCAGTGGAAGAAGTAACTGGGTAAATTATATAACATTTATTAGCTCCATTTATTTTCCAGCTGTTTAGTAGTCACTAGAATATTACAGCATCTAAGTGGTCTGCTTCTCCCTACAGAGCTCCAAATGTTTTAGTCAAACTAAGACTACAGTGAGCAAGTGATCTCAGTGGTGAAAGTATGCATAGACTCAGTATTGTGTGATAGGGGGTGCATTAAGATTTTCCTGATAACATGCTCTTAGTTATTAGGAATCTCATATCAAATTGAAAAGATCTTAAAAGACGATGAAATATTGTGAAATAATGGTAACAGACTCTCAGAGGTTTCTACATTCTCTAGAATTGCTATTTTTCAAGCAGCTTGTATTCTGCCAATGAGCTAGGCATCTGTTGATATAATCTTCCCTGTATAAAGCTGAATCTCCTTCAAGATACAAGGCCAGGTCTTTGGGTTACTAACAGAAGCAGCACCTCATTAAGACATTACCATAAGGAGGCTGGTTTTCGGCTATGATCTACCTCTTCATGAGACTTTGTGTTTGTGGTGTCTTCAAAATATGCAAAAAACCCCTGAGAAATATCCTTAATGAGGTAGTTTTAAATTCTCAGCTCACAAAAGTATGGCAATTGCTCTCACAGACTCCTAGAATGCCGTATCTCACTCCTGATAAATAGATGTTTTAAGGAAGTGGTCCTCATTCTCAGTCCAGGCATTTCAGGGGGAAATGTCTCTTTAAAGTGAAATAATAGGAAGATATCAGTCCACTTTTGTATTTCCTATATAATTTAATCTTAATTACCTATCTTAGGTTGAATTCCCTAGAAATCAGTAGCTGAGGTAAAAGCTTATATGCTAACATTTATTAAGGAGTGCAGTCAATCCCTGGGGAGGAAGAGAGAGAGAAGGAAAAAAAAAAAAAACCCAAAAACAGTGAGTCAAGGAAGAAGGAAGAACATGTATAATGAAAAGAGTTACCCAGGTGGCCACTGATATACATGCGTAGTTAGAGACGCCGAATGAGCAGTGACATCTGAAGACTATCATCCGTCGGGGGCGATAATTATCTGGTTCCCTACCCCCTACTGATCAGAGGCTGTGTCACAAGGTTTTAACTCCCTCGCACTCCTGGGTTGTGATACCAGGTCTCTTTAGGCAGCTATTAAGTAAGCCAGGGCTCCCATGGTACCCGGTCAGTCAAGCTCACAGTGATCATTTGTCAGTCAATGTCAAGCATGGGGTTTCATGATCTCTTGCAGGAACAGTTGCAGCAGCAACAGTAGAGACGTGGCTCCATAACTGGAGACCAACACAAGCAGTTGTGAGGGTCTATCCAGCCAGCAAGCAAGGCAAATGCATGGAGCCAAGGTGAAGTATAAACAGAACCAGTTACTCTACCTATATCTCACGCCTTTTCATGACACCAACATGTTACAGCCAGTGTTGCCTGAAATCAATCTCACCACCCTAGACGGCTAGTTTAGTTACGATTTTTTTGTTTGTCTGCATCAGAGGAAGCAATTGTACATCATCCTTGAGTTGAGCAATCAAGAGTAAATAGGTGATCAGCTGCCAGTTTTACAAAAACTCTAGAACTACTTCAAACGAACAAACAAGCAAAATTAGTCACTGGAGGTGGAAATGATATGCATGTGTGTCATCTCACCATCAGAGCATGGGACTTGAGTTTCCCTTTTGACTCTAGTCTGGGATAGTAGGTAGACCACCAACAACCGGGCAGCGGTAATGGCAGGAAGAAGGTGGTGCAAAGTAGACTATGCCGATCTGATGAACCACTTCAAAAGGAGACCACGTTTCCTAGTGATTATGATATTCATCTGTGACAAGTACCTTTTTAGTCAAAATAATTTTTCCTTTCTAAATGACAAATAGTTGTATGTAGTAATCGTTTGCTTCTGGGAATAGAATCAGTGCTAGTATTTGTATCGAATCACATACCACCCTGGTGATGTTTGGTGGGAAAGGATGGTGATGTTGCAGAGATCACTTCAGGGGTCACTAATGGAACTGAATCTCCTGTGCAGAAATTTGCAGTATTCTCAGTTAATCTCAAGAGGTGCTTGTCTAGCTCATTAACTAAATAGTAGGACAACATGTTCTTTTAGTTTCAGATCATCAAGCTGAATCTACTCAATTCATTTTTGAAAATGCAAATTCAAGGACCTGATGATTGAGAGTTCACAGAATACACCTTTAGAGGTAAAAGAAAGAAAACAGATGTGAGTGTGTTTTATCCTTTTAGAATGCATCACAGATGAATACTCTATTATCCAAACAATTTTTGACTGTGGCTAATTTTGAGATATATTAGTCTAAACTTTATGTTCCACATCCCTCTTAAATTCTGTCATAAAAACTGATGATTAATAGATACACATTAGGAAAAAATGCATATTAAATAATTTAGAGGTCAGCTTTTTTTCTCCAGAGTTAAACTATTTTATTTTCCTAATAATAAAAATACAACATACTTATAGGAATTTTAGAAAAACAGAGAACAAAAATAAATAAATAAAAAACACCCTAAATTTCAACTCCTGGAAATGAGTGTGAATTTCAAACACATATTTAAATAGATAGGTAGCCAGATCACAGAATTGTTTACTCCATATGTCTACTTTTTCTAATTCTTCTTTCTTCTTCCATCATTCCTGATGACTTTTGGAAGACTTCCAAGACCTGGTCTTTTCCCTTTTGGCTTAGGGATCGACCAGTTCCAACCTGCTTGACACATCTTGCCTGCTGCTTGTTTTTCTGCAGCCCACAAGTCAAGAATTTTTACATTTTTAAATAGTCAAAAAAATCAAATGAAGTTATATTTTATGATAAATAAAATTATACAAAATTCAAATGTAAGCATCCACAGGTGAAGTTTTATGGAAACACAGTCACGCTCATTTGATAACTGTGTCATCTCAATTTTTCTGTTAGGTTATGAGATTCATAAACCTGTCTTATTTCTGGAACCTCTGTGAGGTGGAGTTTTGAGAGAGAGAATCAGCAGCCCATATTAGTTCACCATTTAATTCAGAATTGTACATATATATATATATTTTGTGTGTGTGAGGAAGATTAGACCTGAGCTAACATCTGTTGCCAATCCTCCTCTTTTTGCTGAGGAATATTGGCCCTGATCTAATGTCTGTGCCTGTCTTCCTCTATTTTATGTGGGACGCCTGCCATAGCATGGCTTGATAAGCTGTGCGTAGGTCCACGCCCAGGATCAAGCCTGCAAACCCCAGGCCGCCGAAGCAGAGCACATGAACTCAACCACTACGCCACTTGGCCGGCCCCCTGTACATATATTTTTAACTTACAAAAAAAAAGAGTAATTATTGGTACAGAAAAATTTCTTGGTTTTGTTTAATTTTCATTATAGAAGTTTTTAAATCTATATAAAACCTCAAAGCCATAATATTGACGTTGATGCTTATTGTTGAGATATCTTTGGAGTAAAGGATAAAATAGTATGCCCATGTTACAAGGGATTTATAATATTTTAATTGTATAGATGTTAATAATCTAAACTTTCACCAACCATTTGAAAAGGAATTGAGAGACTACTTGGCTTATTTATTAATCAGTTTTGTACATTTTATAAGGGGCAAGGTCAATTTATTTTCTTGTTTCTATATATCACCAGACAAGTTTTCCCCAAATTTCAATAAACTTCACCTTCATTTCCTGATTTCAGCCTCTGTGAGTGCTGCAAGCTTGTTATAACAGTAGCTACTTGTATGCAGTGGCCATACAGATGCAGACAAATGATTCAAAAGCTGCAATGTGTAACATGCTATTTCTCATGGAAATGTATAAAAACTAGTTATGTGAGTTCACCTTTGGTTTTCTTTGAGAATTAGGTAAAGATAGTTCCTAAAACAAATATTTATAAACTTTACAAAATATTAAACAATTTAGGATTCATCTGTATATTGCCTTTTTTTCTTATCACAACTGTAGTTAGCAAAGTGCACAAAAACTACAGGTTACCACAACAATGTGCGTGCAAATTTTGAATTCTGCAGAGAAAATTACCTTTTTTTTTTCCTGGATTGAACTTACTTTTTAACCCATTCCGTTATGAAGAGAACAAGCATATTGTGGCAAGAGACTGGGTTAGGTGACTTCATAAATATCTTTAATTTTTTCACAATAAAAATAAATTTTAATCTTCTTTAATAACAAAAATGCAGAAATACATGAAGAATCCTTAACTACAGTGTACATTATCATTTCATAATGTTAGTTATAGCTACCTTTACTGCACAACTTTTGGCAGGTAAAGCCACACCTATTATCCCACATAGATCATAGACGAAGGCCAATCTTAGCATCTGCAATATAAATTGATAGCCTCAATAACATTCATTGTGATATTTAGTAACTCTAATATTTCAGAAAATCCTGTTATTTCTAATCTAAATCCTCACATGTCATACTCCATTTTTTCTAATTTAGCCCTTCGAGAAAATAAATATCTACTAGTCCCCTGTGAAAACGCATTTTTTAACCTGATCTGTTAAATGATACCTTGATCTTTGTCTAAATAAACTAGGTCTAATTATAAAAGTTAATCAGCTTTGGGGCTTTGTTCAACGCCTTTTCATTTTGTTAATGTCTTTTTAAATTGTGGAAGTCAAATACAGACAGCTTTCTGAGCCATATGATTTGGGATTTGTTCAAATAGGATTAAATTTGAATTAAAAATAAATTAATCTAATCTACTTTTATAGGTATAGACAGAAGATTACATACACAATCTTCCATCACTGTCAATTATGATAGCATAATGCTATGGATGATAACCAGGATTGTTCTATTTTTGAATCCCTGTAAGTGAATGGTCTGTTGTTCTGATCTAACAAGACATGGAAAACATCATACTAGCAATCACACTTTCAAAAATAGGTAGGAATATAAATCTGGTTAATGAAATATGTATTAAAGCAGAGTAGGAGAGAATCAGGATAATTAAATGTTTTTATAACCTCAAGGTAGGATTTTATTTCTTTATCTAACACTACTAGTCTTCTCTGTAAAAAGGAGGAACATTACTACCACTAAATTTTCTAAGGGACTAGACTAAATGTGATTTCATGATTAATATTATATCTATATAAAATATGACTCTAAGAATATTGCTTTGACTTCTTTTGGTACTATTGTTCTTGAGCCCTTAAATCTCAAACCTCTGGTGGTGTCTTAATGGTACTTAGATTTTATGTATTGTCTTCCTAAATGTTAGGAAATAATACCACTAATGATGATTATTACTGTTGATTCCTTTGTGGTTGGAAGGAAAATTTGTGAGAAATTGACATTGAACATCTTTCCGACAAGGAAATTATGTTTTTAGGCTTTTGTTGCCATTAAACTGATCCTTTCTTCAGTGCTCTTTATCCATATGTTTTGGGTTTTTACTGAGCTTATATCAAAGATGAATTACTTTGCTAGTTATCATATATATGGAGGCAGGATTGGGAAGATGAGAGAGGGAGAAAGTATATAAGAAAAGAGAATGACATCAATCAAGATAGAGAATAAAAATGGTTCTTATACTTTGACGAGTAGCAGACACTTGGGCCTGTCCAAAACGTCCATAAGACATTTCGTCTGTAAGACATTTGGCCCATATCAAAGGGTCCTTGACATTTGGTCCTGTCCAAAATGTCCATGAGCATATTTTGTGTTACATGCTGTCAAGTTGGCTCTGACTCCTGGTGACCCTAAAAATGAGTGATGTTCACAATGTCTGTCCTCAGCAGCCCTACTCAGCTCCTGTAGACTCATGCCCATGGCTTCCTTTACAGAGTCCATCCATCTCATATTTGGTCTTCCTCTTTTCTAGCAGCCTTCTACTTTTCCCAGCATTATTGTCTTTTCAAAAGAATCCTGCCTTCACATGATGTACCCAAAGTAGGATAACCTCAGCTTTATCATTTTTGCCTCCCATGATAGTTCAGGCTTAATATTCTCTAGAATGTACTTATTCGTATTTCTAGAAGTATAGGATATCCACAGAGCTCTCTTCCAACACCATAGTTCAAATGAATCAAATTTTTTCCTATCAGCCTCCTCACTGTCTGACTTTCACATCTGTACATAGTAATTGGGAATATGAGGGTGAGGAGCATATTTGGTCCATGCCAAATGGTTTTGGACAGGACCAAATATCAAGGACCTTTTGGCTTGGACCTAACTTATTATGGACCTTTTGGAAAGAACCAAATGATCCTGCAAATAACAACGATATTTTGGCCTGGACCAAATGTCTTATAGATGTTTTGGACAGGACCAAATGCCCTGCAAGAATTTTGATAATTGTGTCCTTTCTTAAATGAAGTTGATGTTATTCCAGGTTAGACAAGGTTTTCCTCTGCTATTGAGTATATTTCATCTTAATGATAAATTTTGAGACCTTATGCAATTTTCATTACTGTAATGGGACAAAAGGTTTTACAGTCACATTCGTGGGATGGAGTCCTAGCTGTATTGTTTTATAAAACAGATGTACTCAAAATAGTCATTTAAAATAGAGAAGCCATGAGACTTAGTTTTCAACTTGATATAATTGGCATAAGCATACATACTTCATTAGTTATTATCATTAAATGAGATAATGTTTACATAATATTAATAAGAATTTATTTCATGATTTCTTATGTACCAGGCAATATGTCAATGCTTATGAATATTAATAATATTATGAATATTATTTAAAATATCTAATGTGCAATCTACCACTATTAGTTCCATTCTCCCCCACTATCTTGAGTTTTTATGTTATTTTGAATTTTATGCAATATTTTTATCTACTAAGGTAGATTCTTAACTTTTTTATATCACAAATCTTTAAGAATCAAATGAAAAGTATTGCCTCACTATCCAAAAAATCAAATTGAATTTTAAAAAGTGGAGATTCAAATTTATGGACAACCTAGTGATCCATAAAATCTAAACACTAGGTAAATAGAAACAAGATGACCACGGTCAACTCTGTTAACAAAAATATGCATCAAAAAAGCACTCTTTTTGAATTAAAACATATAATCTGATAGAACAACAATGAACCTTGGGGTCTATTCAGAATACATAGAGGGGATTGTAATATGACACCTCATTATAATAAAAATAAATATACTTTCATATACATGTGTGTAGGTATATCTGGGAGTCTTGAGACATAAAAGAAGAATGTCCCTGAAACATAGTTTTTTTTTCATCTCAAATTCAGTGTGCCCAAAATATACTTATTTTCCTTGCACTCTGTTTGGTATTTCTGAATGTCATCAATCTCCTCCTACAAATATTGATATTACTAGATGTATTCAGCTTTGTCTATCACAAACCAATCTTCAAACCATATTGGCTCTTGTTAAAGGGAATAAACTTAGTCTTCTTTTTATTCCTTCTCTCCTATCTAAATTAGGAATTCAATGAATGTTGATAGCATATCAACTATGTGAAAGATCAAAGAAAACTCTCATATACCCTGAACATTATTCAGAATATTTTTCTCATCCTTTACTATAATTGAATTCTGACTAGCCCTTAAGGATACTGATAGCCCTGCATCCCTCTCTAAAACTTATTAATTCTCAGATACAATTGTAGCTCAGAATCAGAAGGTATGTTATATATCTTTGCTCTACATTCACATTATCATTTCTCTTTCTCCTAAAAATCCACATACTTTTGAGAATCTTCTCTTTAATTTATTCCATCCCTTTCCTTTCCTCATTCATGTCATTAAGCATCTCTTGGTTATTCCCACTGTGACTCCTACACATACATACACTCATATTCATGAATATTTTATAAACCTGCTTACTTTCTTCCTCTGTATTCCTGTGATCATTCTTGGTGTTTTGAATACCTAGTGTTGCATTTATTTTACCTCCCCACTTATAATTACTTTTCCTTAACTCTTCCTCAGCCACCAACCTCTACAGATGCATACTGAAATCAAAAAATAGATCACCTTCAAAATCATAAATGAAGCCCCCCATACTCTGTTCACAGGCACCTATCCTTTCATTTCATTTGCTCCAGCACCCCTACTGCATATTTAGTTTCACTCTACCGAGACCTCCAATTCTTGGAATGATCCTTTTCTCCCTATTTATTATTCCTTTCTGACTATGTTCCCATTCTTTTCAATCTTCATTTGCCTGTCATCATTATAGTCACTCTCTCTCAAATACTTTCAACATGCTTGCTCCTTCTCCTTTTGTTGATATAGACTGAGAAATGCCAACCTTGAATGAATTTCTAGGTCATACTTTATGTCTTTTTCCACATAACTGAGAATTGCTGGAAGTAATCATACAAACAAGGAGGCTGAAACCATTATGGGTTCACAATTACCAAACTCAAGTAGGACCTCAATATTACCCAGTAATCCTACTAAGTATCCTCAAAAAGCCCTCTTTCCCATTCTGCCCAATAGTTTTTAATCTTTTTTACTTTTCAGAAACCTCCATCCCCTTTCCTCTATTCTCTCAGCATATATTACCACAAATTTTCTTTCAGAGAATTCAAGAGATGAGAGAAACTAACATTTTCCTGTTCAGGAGACAAAGTTTCCCTACTTAGAAAGATGCCAACTCATCCACGTGTGCTCTGAATACCTACCCTCTAATCTTCTCAATAATTTTTCCATATGTAAATAAAAATTGCTTTTCCAGAACCATTGGAGAATGCATTGAGTATCTCAAGTTCTTTATGCTAAATGCTTAAGTGTGTATTAAAAATCAAGATGAACAACATTCTCTTACATAACCATGGTACAATTCTCAAATTCAGGATTTTTTAACATTGCTGAGATACAATTATCTAACCTAAGAATTGGAAAACTTTTTTCACAGAGGGCCAGATAGTAAATATTTTAGGATTTGTGGGCCATGTGGTCTCTGTCACAACTACTCAACTCTACTGTAGTAGCACAGAAGCAGCCATAGGCAATACACAAACCAATGAGTGTGGCTGTGTCCCACTGCTACTTTATTTACAAAAGCAAGTAGCAGGACTTAAATCTATAGTTTATAATCCAAAATTGTCAAATAAAAACTGTAATAGAATTTTTCTTGTTTAGAACCTATTTTGTTGTTTGTTTGATTTTTCCTTTTATTTCTTTCAACATTTGCCAGATATATTTTGAAGTGTTATTAGACATACGTAAATGAAGGATTGTTATATCTTCCTCTTGAATTAAGCATCTTATCATTAAGACATGTCCCTCCTTATTTCCAGTGATATTATTCTTATGCTGAAGTAGACTTTGATTTTAACATGGCTACACTGATCTGCCTTTAGTTATTATGTGCATGGTATATATTTTTCCTCTGTTTGTTTTCAAATTATCCAAGTCTTTAGATTTAAAGTGTTTCTCCTGTAAACAGTTGGGTTTCTCTTTATTCATGCTGACAATCTTTGTCTTCCATTTGGAGTTTACTCCATTTAAATTTATCATTAGTAATGATATGGTTGAATTTAAACCTATCTTCTTATTATTTGATTTCAATTTATCCCATCTATAGAATGATCCTGTCAATTTTTGCATCAGTCTTACTATTCAAACCAAACAATGCTTTTTCATAATTTTGAATATTAACATTTTTTCATTGTAGAATGTGTATTTGGTACCGATTTTCTGTTGAAAGTTTTGTATGCATCTTTTCCACTGATATAACATTCATAATTATGTTAATGACCTTTTCTGCTTCCTTCAATGCTGAGATCATCTGTATGTCTATCGTGCTATCTGTTTTTTCTCTTGATTTTTGGTTATTCCTGACTATTTGCATGTCCAGTAATATTTAATTCTATGCTGGACATTGTATATAAGGTATATGAAATGTTCTTCTGGATGATATCTTCCACCAGAAAAGATTTTCCTGTTTTTATGTTAGAAAGATAGGATGAGAGACTTATTATATCAATCCTTTCAGAGGTTGATTTGGGTCAAGGCTGGGCTTCAGGTTTGTTAAATCTCAACTTTGCCTGGGTTACATCAGTTCCCTGGTCATGGTCCTCTTACTCTTCTCATTGAAAGACTGATGAATCTCTTGCTCTTCCACATGAAACATATATGACTTTCGCTTCTTCCCAGAGGCTTCTGAGCTTGGCTTTTAGTCTTATACTCTTCAAGATGGAAAATGTGCCAAATATTTTAAGGAAGGAACAACCTGTGTGCTTGAGACTGGCCTCCTTCTATTGGAATTTCGTATGCTAAGAACCCAGGAATAACGGGAGAGCTTACTCCGTCTTTTAGATGTATTCATCCTAATATCTGAGCCTTCCCAACCTAGCTTTCTAGCTCCAGAAATTTGCAGATGTCCTGTGGGGGGTTATAGTCTTACATTTGGAATTGATATGTTTCCATCCAATCATGTCAGACCCGTGAGAGTAACAAAACCTCAATGACTTCTTGTTCTCTAGGTAAAGTCCATCTGTGGGGGATAAGCCAAATCCTCAGTTCACACCCAGAATTTTTAGTATCACCAAGAAAGAAAAAGTCCTGGGACCATCAGTCTACCTCATAAAGGCCCCCCCTGCTGCATGGTTCCAATTCACTTAGTCCTTGGTGCTTACAAATCTCTCCCATGTCTCTAAAACTTTTTTGTTGTTGTTTAATTCATCCACCTTGTTCTATTTGTAGCAGTGAGAGGTTTAGGTGGATGAGATCTTCTAAGTCCTCTTTAAAAGCAGATGTTGACCCTCACCACTTTTCTATTATTCAATTACTAGAACAAAGGAATGCTAGTACTGGCCAGACTTTGGACTGAGTAACGTGACAATCTTTGTATGAGATAGTAAGATGTGAGCAGATAATAGTAAAGTGTGTTCACTGTATTTTAAAAAACTAGATACTCATAGATACTAGATACATAGATACTAGATACTCATAGAGTATGGTTAACATTAATTTTAAGGGAGGTTTCTCAAGGTATGCAAGATGATACTACATTTAGGAAGTTCAAATTATATTTATCCTGTTCAAGTTAAAAATATATATATTTGGATGAAGCCTGATAAGATGTATTTATCAAATTCTGTTCACATTACAGAATACAATATGTAAAATACTGCATGACAAAAAGTGAGCATTTATAAAACTATATAAAATTATAATTATATATATAAAGAGATATATCCCAGGGATGAAAATATATATATATATAGCAGATGGGCAAGACCTGGCTTATCAGTTCATGTGAAAAGAACTATGTGTGCAATTGCCTGCAAGTAAATATGAAACAAGGTGTTATGGCTGTCAAAAAATTAAAACAATCATAGACACATTAGTAGAAACATACTGTTCAGAATAAGAGAGCATTGTTCTACCTGTGGCTGTATCAATTTTGTGAAATCTGAATTATGAGTTTAGCTAGAGATTCAGTTAGGTTTCTTCCACAGATTCAAGTTACCCCAGAGGAGAGCAAGCCCCAATATGTTCAAAACAAACAAGTAAACAAATAAACTTGTCAAATGGAGAATAACTGAATAAACTGGGTAAATTTGGTCTAAAATCATTACAGTCAGAATGTTGATATGGAATATAAATTAGATCTATTCTGTTCAACTCTTGAGAGAAAAGCTCAGTCAAATGAGTTATATAAGGCAGCTGTAATAATGGCAGAATTTCCCATTACAGCTGTAGAAAGGGCTGCCTTGTAGTAAGGGCTGTTCTATGACAGCAGAAGCTTCTTAGTGCCTGACCACCTGTCAGGACCTTGGACAGAAGATTAAACATTGAGTTATTGACGTCATAGTTCATATACTCACTCAATATTTATTGAAAACATATGATCCCATTTACAGTGCTTAATATTGGTGTGTTAGGAAGGAAAAGATGTAATTCTTGTCATGGAGGAAAACAAAACTAGAAAAATTGATATTTAAAAGAGAAGAAGAAGAAGCTTTACCCTCCAACAGCATGGGAAAGTGGTTTCTAGGTCTCTACACTTAAGGATTTTAGATCGGTGATTTGTTAATGTAGGAGAAACAAAGAGTACATAGGTTCCCATCAATACAGATCTATGGGGGAAGATTGGAGAGGGGTTCACGTTATAACCTTCAGTGATTTGTATTAGGTACAAAAAACAATTCCTACCATTGTTGACAATTTTATGTAAAAAAAGAAGACTGTCTTCTCACAACTAGATTAAACATTCACTGTAGGAAACACATGATTTTGTTGTTGTTGTTGTTGGTTTTGCCAAGATAATTTGTTACTACTTTATCTAAAAGGAAGACTGTCAGGATCAATTATTTGTAATGGAAACTGTTTATTTATTTAGCATTTGAAGCTTGGCTTCACTCTAATGCAGTTAGTGTATTTTTCTTTTTCTCTAAAGAGTCCTCAAATTGGCTTCCTGTGTGAATGGTCATACGTTAAATCTTTAATTTTCTATAATGAGTCCTCCACTTCCTTGCACAGTATTCCTTCTACAGGATAGCAAAATTTCCTGCTAATTCCTAGAAGTTGCCTTATCCCTAGCTATTGTTTTCATCATATTTCTACCTATTACCATTTCACGCATATGACCAGGACTTAGTTTCAAAGGAATTCATCACTCTCTGACTTCCAGTTACACTTGTAATTAGCAAACCTGTGCAGAGAATATTTAAAATTAGATGGATAACTCTGTTGTGCAAAGAGGTTCCCATCTCACAAAAAAAGCTCCCACTGTTCGACAGCCCTTATCTAAAGTGTATGGAAGGGTATTCTGAGGCTGGCCTGAGTTTAGCTGTGACTGGTACTATCTAACATCATACCAGGCATTACAGAATATTTTTACTTGGTTTATCATGACTAGGGTCCCATACTATTAAAAATTATTTGATCACTTCATTTTTAATGAAAGCACTAATATTATATTTACCTTACTGTAAGTTATTTTAAAAATTTTGCTTTTGGAATTAATATTATAATTATTCATTTTATTCTTAGGATATAGTTCCAGAAATAAACCTGTTACATAGCAGTCTTTGAACATTTTTAAAGCTAAAACATACATAAAATTATTCCTAGAAAGACTGAAGCCATTTACACTCCCATTAGCACTTGGTGAACATCTGAATCATAACAATGAGCAAGCTATCATTTAAAAATTTTGTTTGAAAGGTAAAGAAGTATATGTCATTATAGTTTTAATATGCATTTTCTTGATTACTAGTGAGTTTAGTTTTTTTTTCCTTGTGTGTATTACTCATGTTTTTGTGAGTTACCTGTGATTTCTTTGTAAACTTTTCAATTTCTCTAAAGCATATTTATGCTTTCTTATAAATTCATAAGTAATTGTTACATAAGTATATAAACTTTCTTAGACAAAAGCATATGTTTTTAGAAAGTACATATGACTTTTTAGTTGTTGCAAATGATTTCTCTTTTGCCAATTGTCTTCATTTTTTAATATTTAATTTTTTTAATGTGTATATACAGTCACATAATGTTAAAAAATATTTAAACTGGGAGATATGGCAAAAAGGTACACATCAGTTCCTTTCAATGTCATATTAGGGTGTTATGTGACAATCTTAACCCAACATTATTTAATTATCTAGAGGAATGTACCTCTGTTTGACTTTGCTATTTACTAGTAATTAAGGGCTTAGACTTTGTGAAGATACATATTAAATCATAGATCTCTGCCCAGTAGAATAAAACAGCCCAAAAGGTTACAGCTTTATGGTTCTATAAGATATTAATGAGTTTAATCTCTAACTCAGCAAACTTATTTCAAAATATCTCCCTTAGAACACTGTTAAAAATCTTTTTGTACAAAATGCTTTGAATTAGCATTGCCATCTAAATGGTCATAGTACTAATGAGATAATAAATCTTTGACATGTTTATTTTTATATTTGCATGAGAGTCATGTTTTAAAATTTTTTTATATTATATCTGGAAAAGTTTTGTAGGTTATACAAATATTCCCAATTAGACTTAGCTGTCAGAGCCCACTATGCTACATTGACTGAGAGGTGTACCTCACAGGCAATTTAAATTCAAACAGGTCTTCTCTTGGTTTCTGAGGTGATTCCCAGTAGCAACACAGCTTTTATTTTTGCTGACTCCTCCTTTGTAGTATTGGGAATCTGGTTTTATAGTCTGAGAATTTGGTGATATCTTTTAAAGGGATTATGGGAGTTATTCTCTCTTTGGTGAGCGATAGCAGAAAATCTGGTTTGCTAGTTTTTGTTTATTTTTTCCAGCTATTTGTGAGAAGAAAATTTATATGCTTCATGGAAAGCAGAGCAACTCTTTGAGATAAGTACGATGAGTTTCTGTATATCTTTTTATTTTGACCCACGAATAAGATTGTCAAATTAAGCCACAAGATCTCTGTGTGTATATATGTGTGAAAATCCTTTTCCTCTCATTATGTGAGAGTGGAATGCTTCCTTACTTCCTGATTGTATTATTAAATTTTATTATAAATCTTAAATTAAAATAGCTCTGCATTAGTTGCTGTATTTTTTTATTGTGGCAAAATGCACAACATAAAATTTAGCTTTTTAAACATTTTAATGTGTACATTTAAGTGCCATTTAGTACACCAACAATGTTGTGTAGCCATTGATGCGATCTAGTTCCAGAAATTTTTCATCACCCCAATAGGAAATCCTGTATCCTTTAATCAGTCATCCCCATTTCTTCATACCTTCAGTCCCTGGTAACTTCTAATCAGCTTTCAGTCTCTACGGATTTACCTATTGGGTATGTCATATAAATACAATCATACAATATATGACATTTGTATCTAGCTTCTTTAGCTTAGCATAATGTTTGCAAGGTTTAGCCATGCTGTGGTATGTATAACTATTTCATTCCTTTTTTATAGCTGAGTGATATCCCATTGTATCAATTTACCTTATTCTATCCATTCATCCATTGATGAACATTTGGGTAATTTCCACCTTTTGGTAATTGTCAATAGTACTAGTATGATCATTCATGTACAAGATTTTGTTTGAATACTATTTTCGATTCTTTGGGTATATCTAGGAGTAGAAATACTGGGTCATATTCTAATTCTTTTTAACTTTTTGAGGAACTGCCACACTGTTTTCCACAGTGGTTGTATCATGTTACATTCCTATCAGCAATGTATAAGTGCCCCAATTTCTTCACATTTTCACCAATACTTGCTATTATCTGTCTTTTTGATCAAAGCCATCCTATGGGATATGAAATGGTATCTCACAATGATTTTGTTTTGCATTTCCCTGATGGCTAACGATGTGAGCATCTCTTCATGTGCTTGTTATTAATTTGTAGAACTTCTATGGAGAAATATCCACTCAAGTCTTTTGCTCATCTTTTGATTGGTTTGTTTAAATTTTGTTGTTAAATTGTAGGAATTTTTTATATATTATGGATACTAGATCCTTATCATATAGACGATTTGCAAATATTTTGCCTATTTATGTGGATTGTGTTTTACTTTCTTGGTAGTGTCCTTTGGTGAAGAAATTTTTAAAATTTTGATGACTCTATTTTTTCTTTTGTTGCTTATACTTTTGATGTCATTATCTAAGAAACCATTGCCAAATCCAAGGTTATGAAGATTTACCCCTATGTTTTTTTCTAATAATTTTATCTCTTATATTTAGGTTTCTGATCCTTTATGAGTTAATTTTTATATATGGTGTAGGTTATAGTCCAACTTCATTTGTTTGTATGTAGTTAGCCAATTATCCCAGCATGTTTTTGTTGAGAAGACTGTTCTTTTGCCATTGAGTTGTCTTTGCACTTGTGTCAAAAATCAACTGGTCATAGACGTATGGATTTATTTCTGGACTTTCAATTCTGTTCCATTGATCTATATGTCTATTTTTATGTCAGTACCATACTCTTGGTTACTGTAGCTTTGTAGTAAATTTTGAAATTGTAAATATGAGTCATCAAACTTTGATCTTCTTTATCAAGATAGTTTCACTATTGGAGTATTGGCGTATTGGAGTATTAGTTGCTTCACTAATAAATTAGATTAAAATATCTTTTAAATTGTAGAATATGCAAAATATAAACAAATAAAAACAGTTCTTTTCCTGATTTTAGAAAAATAGTTTTCTGTGTTCAACACATCTCTAACTTACATACTTTAACTTTGCAAAATCTCTCTCTTTGTGGAGTTACAAGATGCTTCTTAGTGTGCAAGTTTTCCCAATTCTCTCTCTCAGATTCAAAGAGAACTTGGCTACATGAGAATTATTTATCACTGATATTTTCTTAAGAAAGAAATAGAATCAGTCCTATTTTTGCTGGGCTTTTCCCACATACTCAGAATAGGAATTTTATTGTGTAATCTAGGCCCTCATTTAATTAATGCTATAATTAATTGTTTAATTAATTAATATAATTAAGCATTTTCCTGTTTTCTAAGTAACTCTATCCCTTTAAGGTGATTTGAAATAGTTATTGAACACCTAATTTAACCAGATGATTAGTTAGAATATTGTTCTGCCTCATCACTGGCCCACACTGGTAACAGAACAGTACAACCAACAAAACCTAGCCTAGGTCTCCCTCGGATTTGATTCACCATGTCCACAATTCTCTCAAGACTCTGGTATATCAGCTTAGAGCTCACAGTATGCCATGAAAACAATTTTTTTCAAGTTTAAGAACAACAAAACCTAAAATATTTCATTTTAAAGTATGCTCTCCATGTTCCTTACGATGTTCTACTATGTTCTTTCTGTCTAATGTAAACTGGCTGGTATTCACATTAAAATCATTGCAGAAAACAGCCTAAACACACCCTCTGTTCCTCCTCCTGCCATGTGGTTGCTACTTCTTCTTGGGAAGACTGAACCAGATCTACCAATCCTGTCACAGCAGGGAAGATTGAGTTAAGTGCAAAACCCAGAAGCCCCATTCATGACACAAGACAGTAGCAACTTTTCTTGAATCCCTCTTTATTTGTCTTTTAAGACTCTGACACTAATTATTGTACTTGACCTCTCTGAAAAAAATAAATAAATAAAAGAAGAATTGAAAGCCATGATTGATGGAACAGCATGCAGTGTTCTAAGAGAGCTCCATTCAGGAAGATGAAAAGGAGTGGGGAGATCACAGGTTCTGACCCATGGTAAATATAGAAGAAAAAGACCAGAAAGACATAGGAAGGAAAGCAAAGCTGTCTAATTTGTGTGATCTGATAGTCCATCTCTGGGAATGTTCATAGTATCTTTATTCATAAACAAATGTTGATATATTCTTACAATAAAATACCACTCAGCAATTAAAAGGCAAGAACTACTGAGTGATGAAACAACAGGAATAATCTCAAAAATATTAGGCCAAGAGATAAAAGATGAGAGTCCACACCATGATTCCATATATATAAAGATCAAGACTAGGCAAAACGAATCTATGGTTTTATATAGATCTACAGTATTAGAACAGTGATTGCTCTGGGTAGCAGAGGGAGGCTTGACTGGAAATGGGCGTTAAGAAACATTCTGGAGAAATAGCAATGTTTGTATCTTGACAGTGGTGTAGGTCACAAGGGTATATATATTTGAACTACATTTCAGAGCTATGCATTTCACTGTACATATATTTTAATTTTAGAAAACAAAGTTCTACAGCCAAATACAGGAAGGAAGGAAAGTGTGGAGGGAGGGAAGGAGGGAAGAAGGGCTGGAGAGAGGGAGGAAGGGAACATTCTTGGCTCTGAGGAGTTCATACTCCTACTCTGCTACTTATTGTATGACCTTGCCTATAGTACTAAACCTATCCAATTTTTTATTTTGTTACCTAGATTAAGGAGGTTTCCCCAGTATTTGTAACATTATTATGAAGACTAAATAACATGATGTATGTGTGTAAAGTCTTTAACACTAGACTGCTTCACAGTTAATAACTGTTGGATGGCAGTCATAATGGTGATGGATAACGAGAGCACAGTGTGGAAATTATCTGGGGAATATGGCTTAATTGCAACATCTCTTGAGGAAAACTTCAGAAAATACAAACATCTTCTTAAGATAGAGGTGAGACAATGAGTGCTGTTAAAGAAAGCTCTAAGGGGGCCGGCCTGGTGTCATGGAGGTTAAGTTCACACACTCCGCTTCAGTGGCCCAGGGTTCACAGGTTCAGATCCCAGGTGCGGATAGATGCACTGTTTGTCAAGCCATGCTGTGGCGGTGTCCCATACGAAGTAGAGGAAGATGGGCACGAATGTTAGCCCAGGGCCAGTCTTCCTCAGCAAAAAGAGGAAGATTGGCAATGGATGTTATCTCAGGGCTAATCTTCCTCACACACACACAAAAGAAAGTTCTAAGGAGGAAGGAGTCCATTCAAAGGATATCAAAATGTGATATTCACTGAAATATCTAGTTCCCCAGTACTGTTCCTGAGGCAGAAAGCCTCAAAAGGGAGAAGAGTAAGTTGGAAAAAAATGAAAGATCCTTCATGGCTACTGTGAATTCTAACTACAGAGTGGACTGAGAGGTGGGGTGTTGGACCTCACGGAAGCAGGATCTGCAACAAACAGTGACAGTTCCACTACGTAAATCTTAAAGGTAGACAAAACGATATGGATCTGAAAGGCAATGTTCAAAAGTCAGAGGTAGAGTGAGGATACAGCCAGTATCAGATCAGGAAATATACAGACAGTAAGTTCGTATGTACATTAGATTCTGCTGCCCCACTGCTGATGTGTGAATTGACTTAGACAGACAGGAAAATCATCATCACCATCCATTTATTGAACACTCACCACATGCTCAGGCACTGGATCTAGTTTATCTAGTTTTACCACTTACAACTACGTTGTTGAGATCTATGTATAAAATTCCTCACTGTACATGTTATTTAAACTAAAAGAAGCATCTGTATGTATTTTCTTTAGCTATTTTCCCCTTTTGCATGGAGCTGACACATGCTTTCTGATGGAAGAAAGGTAAGGCTTGTGGGAGTTTGTAATACAATTTCTACCCGGATAGGGATTCAAATCTCACAGAGACAACTTTTTGTTTGTTTGTTTTGATGAGGAAGATTGACCCTGTGCTAATATGTTGTCAATCTTCCTCCTTTTGCTTGAAGAAGATTGGCCCTGAGCTAACATCTGTGCCAATCTTCCCCTACTTTATATGTGGGTAGCCGCCACAGCATGGCTTGATTAGCGGTGTATGTCCACGCCAGGGATCTGAACCCACGCACCCAGGCCACCGAAGCGGTGCAGCCGAACTTAACCACTACACCACCAGGCCATCCCCTCACAAAGACAACTTCTGAAAAGTCTAATAACTCCTTTTCTGGAGCTAAACATAAAATCTTACCTGTTTACCCTAAGAGTCACCTTGTCTTATTTTGATATTTTATAGAGCATGCTATGCCAAATCTCATAGAAGCCTTTTACCAAAAGAATAAAATTTAGATTATCTAAATAGGTTTAATGTGGAATCTAGAGAGAGAGATATTATTTCTCAGTGTTTCAACTTTAGTTCCTCCAAAGTGAGAATAATATTACTTGGCATCAGTTTATTTTATTGCAAACATTTATCCATTCAATGTAATATCTCTGCCCTAAAACCCATTTGACTAAATGCTAGAAAAGTGAAAATACATTGAGGGGAATACCTTGAAGATTGGGGGAAAACTTTTGAAACTGATTTTAATATTTATTTATTTATCACGTTGTACTTCATACATGGTTTTTAAGTCATAACTTATTTTATTTTGTTGTTCTTCTTTCTCCTTTAGAAAACAGATTTTTATACTCAAAGCACCAACCAAGTACCTTCAGATGAAAATGATAATTTTGTAGCTGTTTGAACATTTTCAAAATCCTCTTTTCAAAGGCTGACTTTCATTTAGAGCTCATTGATGTTTTTTCCCAATTGTTTAGAAATATCTGTCAACTTCTTTATAAGCACTAATTAAAAGAAGTCACTGATTTACAAAGGTTGATTTTTCAGACACACGTATATACACACACAAAGCATCAAGGGAATACAGAAAGTAAAGTTATGGCTCTAAAATGTCTTTGCTTTCTCTAAGATTACAACTTAAAGGCACATACATCATTGTAATTGGACTGAAATGTAAGGAGAGAATCTATTACACTATCTTAATAACTGTCTTTAAAATTTTTAGTTAAATCCAGCTCTTCAAATTAGAAGGCATTTTTATATAATTTCTTCCAAAAGGGAAACAAAATAACTTATCTTCTGACATGAAATTTAAAGACTTCTATGAAGACACTGGTTTGAGTATTTAGAATTTTCCCTTAAATTAACGGAACATATGATCATGACTCATCCAGGTTACCCTTATAGATTAACTTTTCTATTTGTCAAACCAGGTGTATTTTACCTGTCTGGTATTTCTTCACAGGAGCCTCTATTATAGACTGATAAATTTTATATTTGTTTGTTTGTTTCACACTTTAAATTTCCTATTTCTCTAACCACACTGTTCCATAGAGACATCTTTCTCCTCCCACAAAACATTATTCCCAAAGTTCTGACCTATACGTGGTGTTTCTGTCTCTCTCCAATTTCAGCAATTGTCATTCATTTAGAGAGCTCTGACCATCTCACCGTGTACTGGCTCCCTCATCCATCCTTCTGACTTTATGTTTTACCGAGTGACTGTTTCCAAATGCCTGCTGAATATTTCTATCAAAATCGCTCTCTGGAAACTCAAGTTTTACCTGTCCCAAACTAATGCTATGTTTTGTAAGGAATGCACTGAAATGCTGACCCTAATATTTTCCCCCCGCCTCAAATTTATTCTGTATATAAGTACTAGAATCCTATTATATGCCACTTAAATGCTCAGAAAGTATTTAATGGCTCTCTGTTTTTCAATGAGTAATACTAAATTCTTGATTCAAGTTCATAGAGACAACTAACCTGATCCCAAACTCTCTTTCCACTTTCAGCCATGTTTGTACTCCTTACTCTGACCACTTGTTCAAGCTCTCCCTCTGTCTAGCATGTCTCTTCTATCCATCTATCGTCTTACAGGACCCACACCAAAGGCCATTAAGCCCATGAGGTATCCAATGGCCACTTTTGTCTGAGATAATTTGGCAATAAAAAAAATTTTAAATATAAAGTAAAACACACTCCTTTAAAATCTCCAAATATATTCTGGAACTGGTTTCTACAAGGAATAATGTACCTCAATGTATTCTCAAATTAGGTAAAAAGCAAAGCCATAAAAAGAAACATTATATAAGGGAAGCTAATTAATCCTAGCTAAAACATATTTGAGAGGAATAGTATCAACAAGAGGATAGAATTACTTTAAAAGTAAAATATAATTATTCACTTGCGTCACAAAAAATGAAATATAAAGATTTAAAATTCTAATTACAAAGGATATGGTTTTATTTAAAAACTAATATTACACACACAGAAAAATACACACGCGCAGGAACTGGATACTCACAGGCTAGAAGTCCTCTGACAATAAATTTTAAATGCTCATATAGAAAACCAAACATTGTTTCAATAAACAATATGTCAGAAAATTCATAAAAGTGCTGAACTAAAATTATGTGCTCCAAATATATAATTTTGTTACAACTGAATGACTCTAAAAAACCTCCAGTGAAGCATAACACATCAACAATGACATCCTGAAACATGTCTTTTTGATTATCAGTGGAAATAATGGATAACCAATTACATTAAGTAGCAAAATATCAATCAATGTAATATTTTTTATTCTAAAAATAAAAAAGTATTGCTTCATGTTCATTTCATTATTGACTCAATAATTTTTTTAGTAATTACCATAATGTGAGAGAGTTTTATTTTTTATCTCTAGAATAATAGACGGAGTTGCATTGTATCTACATAGGTTAGGTAGAAATTATTCCCTTAGTTGGCCAAATAGTTACCGTTTTTTCCTAAAATAAATAAAGACATTTCTGAGAAAGCAAAAACCTCATTTCCACTCCAATTGTCATTTATTCTCTTCCCCATTTATTCTTAGTTTTTCTCTGAAACACCACAATAAAAAGGACTATTCATAGAGTCTGCTACGGTTTTAGCCTTGTGAAAAAAGGAAGAATAACATTATAAGGTCACATATAAATGATGCCTCAATATCATTTTCAAATGAAAATAAAGTTATTTTTATAACAGAGAAAACTAAACTGTATATATCTCATATGGCTCTACATCGCATTGCTCTGGTAATGTATCCTCCTCCTCGGGATTTATTTCACTTCCTGAAACAGTTGCCAAAGTATTTAGTAAATATTCTCTATGGCTGCAATTTTAAACTTTAAGGCTATTTTAACCATGTAAAATGAAAATTGTAGCCATTCAGTTATAATTCTGGAAATAGCACACCTATTTTCACATTATGGATATACTTTGGTTATATTATAGTAGTAAAACATTGCCTGATATAAAAATAAAAGAGAATCAAGTTTCAGAGATTTGTAGCCTTAGTGAAATTATCAATTAATGACAATTTAGGGAAGACAGATTATGGTGATTACATCAAAATGTGTAATATTCATCAAATCAAGTATTGAGACAAGCAGCACATACAAGGCATTATAATAATCTGTCCTAGCTTCGGGTGCTCTATTGTGTAAAGATTCTAGATAAAATAGATTGAACACATATCTTATTTGCTGGTATTCATTTTAATATAATATAAAGCCAAGCTATAAATCTTCATAGAGCGATCAATGTCAACAACTAATCTACCAATATTACTATCATAAGAACAACATAATCACATAAATGCAAAGAGATGAGTAATGATTAGCATGATACAACCCCTATAAATCATAGTAATGCCACCTAAATTACATTTGTTCAGATGATCACAGCATCCAATATTTTTAATATTTATATTGCTTATTTAAAAATTTCAGGAATCATTCAATGTCCCCAAAACAAGATTTTCAAAATAACTCAATAACCAGGTTTTCCATATCTTCAAATGTCAAAGTTCTATATAAATGTAGAATAGCAAAAATCTAGAAATTTTATCTGATTTTGAGTGAAAAAATATTTGTCTTATTAAGTTTAACTAAAAATGTTCACTTTTTAAACCAATGCATAAGTACACATTTCAGTCTTTCATAGAAAGTGCTACAGGTAAACTACAATATTAAAAAAGTGCTATAAAATTATTAAGACAGGAAATAATAGTCTTTGTGGTAGCTTGCAAAGTGGCCACAAATTCCTCCCATTGCTGTATGCCCCTTCGTGAAGTGTCTTTACTATTCCACCATCAGGAGATAGTCAATTTCTCCATCCCTTGAATCTGGGCTCTGCCTTGTGACTTTATTGGTTAATGGAGCATTAACAAACTTGCCACAAGTAGAGGCTTGATAAGCATTTTCACACTGGGGCTGCCTTCTCTTGCTGCTAGGAGCCATTTTGTCACCATGTGATCAAGATAGGACTAACCTCCTACAGGAAGAGAGACCACATGGAGTGCCATCTTAGCCATCATATCCAATTGAGACATGCCTGTGAGGATGTTAGAGATTATCCAGCTCTGAGCCAGGTCGTACAAACTAGGAAAACCGCCTGGCTAATGCACAAATTTAAGAGGAATAATAAATGCTTATAGTTTTAAGCTATTAAGTTTTGGGCAAAAGGCTATTTTTTTTGCAGCAAAAGCTAGCTGAATCTATCTTCCTATGCTGCTTTTAGACAAACTATTTTTCATAACTATCACATCAACAAAAAATACTCTACAAAACAGCATGATTAAAGCAAAACAATAAATTAATTGTGATAACACTATATTATGACATAATTCTTAATTAATCAAAAATAACAGTTTATATACTTCCCTAATGTTCTTGAGCATTAATTTCATGAAATTTGAGATAACATACAAGGATAGGTGTTTGAATGACTATTTAGCTAATTAAACATTATTCTATATAAAATGTAAGGCACTGGGAAATATTAATTTCTCTCTGCAAAAGCCTTTTAGTGTATTAGATGATCTCCCAAGTTCCCTCTTTGATAAGCTCCATTATCTGGCATGGTCAGGAGTAATTGATTTCATCTTCCTGATTCAGTTTTTGATGAACAAAAGAAGAAGCCAACATGGCGAAAGTGTCATAAGTTGAGTGAAATGCTACATGAGATGCTGATTGTAAATCATATATAGATGAAGAGGGCAAGAATGACGTGGTGGTACGTAGGTACTGATTAAAAACAAAGCAATAAGTTCAGGAATTTAAGTAAATTATGTTAAATTTCTCTTTTCCTACTTCAGGATAAAATTAAAAATATAGTAATTTACAACATCATATCCAAATGAAACTTAGAAAAAGAATGGAGGAGAAAAAAGGGGAAAAACAGGTATTAACTGATTTCTTTTTTTTCCTCCAAAAGTACTAGAGGATAAAAGACAGAAAGATGGAAGATGCTGCTTTAGAGCAGCTTGTTTTAATAATTCACTTCCCAAATATTTGCTAAAAGGAAATGAAATGCCAGATAGTCACTAATTAACCTAAAATATATTGAAGGGGAATACTGCACTAATTTATATTTCAAGAAGTAAGAAAAGATAAAGAGAGAAAATGAATTTAACTTAAATATTTTATCAGGAAAAAAGAACTCTGCTAAAATAAGTTTTACTTTACATCATAACTAGAGCATAGGTAGGCATGAAGTATGAATGTAGGACACAAAAAATATGGCATTCAATTAACTATTCCTGTTATTGTCTCTTTCCTTACTTCCCAGTCATTCAGATTTTAAAATTAATACTTTCATAATCTGGTTAAAGACTAAAACCATGTAATTCAGCTTCAGAGTGGTGTCAGGGTCAAAGAAACAGTTCAGCAGCACAAAGTAAATTTTAACAGTTCAGAACCTTTATTTGCATATCCTAAAATCCATGAAAAGAATCTGAACACATTATTGTTTTTCTGTCCCTATCCACTTTTATAGAATCTGACAAATACCTCCCGTACTTCCCAGGCTTTTTCTCTCCCTCTACTCTTTTTCTCCTTTCCTGAATTACGTAGGTTGATCTAACCTTTCTGTAGCAAAAAAGACTCTTTTCTCTTTAGGTTTGTAACTAAGGAGATGAGGAAATTACAAGATTTTCTTTGGCTCTGAGGGCTAGAGTGTTAAAACTAGGGCCCTGAACTGAGTTAAAATTTTGTCCTGTGATATATGCTTGTTGTAATAATTTAAAAACACAAAAGTGTCTGAATTAAATTTATCTGTCCTCATGTTTAATTCCATTATCTGATGAAAATTGTATTAACAAGATGACAGGAATTTTTCCACCATATTTTCCTTTCTTGTAGAAAATACACAAACATATATTCTCATAGATGGAAGAATATTTTGGTGGTTCTTGAAAGGGAGAGAAAGAGAAAAAGAGGATGGACAGGAGAGCAAGAATGACTCAGCAATATGGTAAAATAAAATAATAGGATGTCTAATATTTCATTTAAAATTGTTTGTATACCACAGTGTAAACACTCCATCTCTTTACAACTTTAGTAGAATCTTTACAGAATAAAATATCATGTGTGAATGTATGTGTGCATCTTAGGGGATTAAGAAAGTGGAGAAATTCAGGAAATTAGAGAGATCCATATGTGAGTGGATGTTGTGACAGAGGAAAGAACTTTGATATGATGTAGGGGGAAAAAATCAACAGCAACAGAAACTTGGGGCCAGAGGATCTAAGTTCCCCTGGAAATCCATGGAAATCTTCTGGATACAATTGGATCATCCATAAGATATAGAACAAGGGTTGAAGCTGTTAAAAAAAGAAACAGGCCCAAAATGGAGTCATTTGTGCTAAGCCTCATGTCAGCAAACCAAGATTTAATACCTAACCTAATTGCAGTTTCAGTCTCTCCCAGAAATGTGAACCCTAACTGGTCAGTCTGGAATTTCCTCGCCAGCTCTACTGAGGTAATCTGCCTGATAGACCCCTGCCTTCCCCCAAAGTAAGGTGACATTTCTTGAAATAATCCTTTCTTTTGTTTCTGACTTCCTTGTCCCACTCCCTTTCTGCTTTTAAAAACCTTCCATTTTGTTCAACTCCTCGGAGCTCCTTTCTATTTGCCAGATGGGGTGCTAGCCTATTCATGAATTGTTGAATAAAGCTGACTAGATCTTCAAATTTACTTAGTTGAATTTTGTTTTTTAACAAAGCTATATATAGAAAATCCCAAAGACTCAACCAAAAAACTGTTGGATAATCAATAAATTCAGTAAAGTTTCAGGATATACATTTCTTAAGTTTCTAAAAAGCAGAGTGATCGAAGGCAACATATGGGTTCCCTATAATAAAAATGTTGCACTTAACATGAATGAAATGAATAAAACCAAAATTATATTGATTGCAATTTTTCTTTCTTTTCATAATCCTTGGGAATTTCAGGATCTACATATGTCTTAGTAAATTTGCGAAAAGATTATTTTGTCACAGATGTCCTTATTTAAAGCAAGTTCTGATTTATAGGAGGCTGCTTATTACTTCAAAAGAGACTTCAATTGCTATAGAGATAGAAAATTAACAGGAAGAGAATATATCCTAAATCTTTCAATTATTTTATTAATGCAAATCAAAGGAAAATCAGAGAAGTGCTGTGGAAATATATGAAAAGGCAAAATCATGACTATAGTAATAATAAAAATAACAAATAATTAGTCTTTACAGTGAAGAAGAAATTTATTATGATAAAATATGGGTTAAAAAGTAGGTTTAATATCAGTGATTGGATTTTATTTTGATAGCTCTACTGAATGTACAATGAGAAAGTTCTAGGACACTAGAAATACTGGTTAAAACCAGTGTTTTCTAAGCTATAATGCCAGAGTCCCAAAGGTTCCGCAGATTCCTGTCATAGTTGGGGCAGACTCCTCATCAGTTTACTTTATATTGCTTTTCTTTTGGAAGATTTTATTTGAAGGAACGATCTCACATCTAATGATCATTTATAAACCATCAATCCAGCTAATAACCATATTTTAATTTGAAATAATTAGGAGCAATGAATTTCGGTATTAAGTTACTGAATATTTCTATTTTTAAAAATTATGTCTTTGCGACTCAGTACAGTGCATTTTAATAAAATTTCTAATACTCTACATCTCAGAAATATTAAAAAGAACAATATTGTATAACATTAAAAAGCAGTAATCCAAGATAATGGAAAAGAAATGAAGAACTTTTTCAGTTAATGAAATGTCTGTTTGTTATTTTTAAAGAAATGCATTTTATTAATTTGAAATTTAGTAGACTAAGCAAATGCAAGATAATATAGGCACTTTAGAGTTTCAATGCCTTGAGGATAAATTCCAAATTCCTTAATATTCAAACCCTGGATGTGTGAAGCCCTAAGCTGCATTTCAAATTAATGTTTCTCTGCTCTTTTATATCCTGTTCTTCAAATATTTTTTTGCTCATTCATCTCCTAAAATATTTTTTAAAACTATGTCCCCTCAAATATTTTTAGGCTGACATTCAAAATATTTTTGGTATCAAGGTTTAATATTTGCAAGGGATAAAATATCTGACACAATATTTTGTATGTGTATTTTAAATGTATTTTTTGGAATGCTACAATTTTTGTGGAGCTCTACATTGAGTTTATCCAAATAAGAGAACATGTCTGCCATATAACCTAAACCACCAATAAAACCAACTTTACTTTCTATTAGAAAAATGTTTGAATGTTTCATTTTAAATAAATGTATTAGTGTTATTCCATGATAACTAATGTATTCTTGATTCATAATTCTGAGAGAGAGAGAGGGAAAGAGTTGTGCCATAAGTGTATGGCCTGAATGAATATGTATGCTGCTCCTTCAGTATTTCTTACCTAGCCACTGGTACATTAATGCCTCTCTTTTTTTTTTACAGTTATTTATCTATGTATCTATATATCTGTTTACTTAACTTTTTACTTTTACTTCAGGTGCAATGTATCCTCAAACTCTCTTTTTGTGCAGCCGACCCCTTCTCCCCCATTCTAAACTTCTTATGTTCTGAGGAATATGTTAAAAATGTGAAAAAAAGAAAAGACTGTTGACAGTTACCCCTTACTTTTGTAAAATATGGGAAGAGTGGCAGTGGAAGAGAAATTGGAAAATGAAAAGTAGCAGCTACAGGGTCATTCTTAGGCAGATCAAATCAAGGAGAGAATGCATTTGAAACTTGAGAGTCTGGAAATGGATATTCATGCCTCAGTATCCCTGGAATATTCCCTGGGTTTTATATATATATATGACCTTGCTGGAATATATTAGATTAAAAAAATCAGAGTGTATCACATATTACAGTGGAAAATGTGCTTCTTACTGTGGTTCATGTTCAAAGTTTGAAAAACACTCAGCTAACGTAGGTGCTACTAATATATTCTCTGTAGTCTGCTCCCAGAGCTTCGGACTTTTTCAGTAAATCCCTCTCTTCATCATGACTGAGATGATCTTGCATAACAATAGTCAGCCCACACACTCATGTGGATATGTAAGTTTGGAGTAGTGAAGAAATCCTCTAGTTGGAGAACAATTTCTTTTAGCTCCGTTGTAAGAAATGGCACTGATGTCTCATTAAAATCCCATGCACTGGGAGGTTCGTTCAATAGGATGAGCGTTCATTTTTTAATCTCATGCAAGAAAAATTCTTAAAGGGCTTAAGTGCTATTTAAAAACAAACTCCACTGCATGGATATCAGAAAAATATTTTAGAGAAAGTATAGACTGTTTCATAGAACATGAATAATAATAGAATTCTGAAGAAATCCCTCTCACCATCTTCATGACAAGGCTTTGCTTATTCTACTCACTGATGGGGAGATTTCACAGTGGTTCAGGGCATGGGTATCTGGGCCCGACAGCCCTGGATTTGATCCTTGTCCCACAACTTTCATGTTATGATTCTCAGCTAAGTTATATAACTTCTTTGAGCCACATGCTGTTTGTCATGTGTAAAATGAATATAATAATGTCTACTTCATACGGGTTGCTGTGAGAATTAGATGAGCATCCATATCAGACCCTTCACATAGCCGTTAATATATGGAAAGTGATTAATAATTGGTAGCAGGAGCTATTGAAGATGAATTAACAGGTATCTGAAACTTAATTATTTGTGCTCCTTCAGGTGGATAATTCCTAACTGAATGATATCATTATATCAGATTATCATAAGACATTAAGAGATGTATAATATTTACTAGCATCTCAATTTCACTGCATGTTTAATGTATCCCTGTTTCAGGTTCTCTGCAGTAGATTGTAAAAAAAAAAAAATCTGATATTACACAGAACAGCATTCTGAGCTGATGTGCACTTCCCTTTTATCCTAGGTTTGCTATCTCATTATCTCACAACTTTTCTGGTGAAAGTAGTAAGTATAGGGCTATGTGTGTACCTCTGTGTGTATGTGTGTGCGCGCGCGCGTGTGTGTTCAGAGAGAGGGGATGCTACAGCTAATTTGTTTATGTGTTTCTTTATAAAAGTAACTGAATTTGAGGTAGTAAGAGAATCTTCATGTCTTTGTAAGACTTCAGTGGCCTCTGAGAGACAACACCAATGAGAGGACAATAGCATAATCTCAGGAAAAATGATACAGTCAGTAGGACTCCTTTTAGAGATTCTCTACATAATTTTCTTTTTAAATGAAATTTTTCAGTGGTCAAGTTAGACATCTATAGAATTATCTAAAAAACATTTTCCCTTTATACCTGGAATAATAATTACTCTATGAATCATTAAAAAGCAATGAATCTGCAGAGGAAATCTAGGTTTGAGTCATACTATTAAGACTTTGGTTGCATGCTTTGAAATAGCTAAATTGCCACATGTAAATGAAGACAATATCTCCTCGTGTCTAACCATGTGGATAGGTAAGGTAGTATGTATAAAAATGCTTTGTAAAGTGCACAGTTTAATGTTCAGGACTGTTAAACTACAATGAGTAGTTACATGGTGGTTTTAGTGTTTTCATCAGTGGACACATGCGTTGGTTCAGGGGCATCTGTGAACCACTTAAAATTGTTTATAAATATTTACTTATGTTTGTATTTAAATATTTTCCTCAGCTTTTAGTGGATCCTACCAAAGATGTCTGAGTTTACAAATATGAAAAAGTACTTTGTTGTACAAATGAGTGCTGTCTTTCTGTGTTCACTCCTAATAGCCCTTAACCAGCATGTATATGTGTTCTCTGTAAAGAGGCTTAGATGAATTATTTGTAGAGGTTTGGTAAATCTAACAGAGGAGGCCTAGGTTCATCAAAACTGCAGCACTTAAAGTCTTATTATTTCTAACATTGTCAGGAAGAATGTAAATATTTACCATGAGTTAATTAGACTAGCAGGTCTACAATCTATAGAGAGACAATTGTAGAAGACACTTTTACAAAGATGAGATGGATAGAGGAAGAAGCAGTGACTTGAGATGTGAGTTCTGGCTCACCTTCCAGTCCTCAGCCTTTGGACACACCACTTAAATTTCCTGAGTCTTGAGGTAACTCATCTGCAAAATGGGAATAAAATGATCTACACTGCCCATCTCATAGTGTTGTTATAAAAATCAAATTAAATACTTTCAAATTAAAGCTTAGTAAATTACATTATGTAGAAATCACTAAAAACAACAAATGTCAGTTTTTGATTGCCTGCAATAGGTTATCTGCTGGGTAATATTTTGGTGACTAAAACAGGCATGTTTCCTGGGCTCATAGAACTTATAGTCATTTCTGTAGTTCAGTTACTATGGTCAAGTGACAAACTAATATTATTAAAATCTGTGGAGGGTGTTATGAAGTTAATGAAGAGTATATGTATTGACACAAGGTAAAAAGGACCAAAGAAGTCAAAGAAAAATTAATCGATACAAAATTTAAATATTAAACTCTTTTATCAAGCAACTTCTGAGTAAGAAGAAAATCAAAATAACAATTAGAAACTACTTATAGCTGAAAAAGTTTCAGACTATATTATCAGGCACATGAGGTATGGTCCAAACAATTGACATAAATTTTATGGTTTTAAATGGATTTATTAAAAGCAAAAAATATTGAAAATAAATTAATCAAACATTCAATCAAATAAACCAGGGACATAATAATGATTAAATATTTTTTAAAAAGTAGAGAAAGGAAATCTAAGGATAAAATAAAAACTAATAAAAAATTAAACCAAATCAATTAAAACCAAAACTTACTCTAAGTAAAAAATAGCAGAAAGGCAAGTCACTATTTAGAATATCTAAATAAAAAAGAAGGAAAAACACAAAGCAACATTAAAGATTAGAGGATATGTCTCTATAAAATGTATAATTTTACTTTTTAATTTTTATTGAAGATGATTTGCCCTAAGCTGACATCTGTTGCCAGTCCTCCTCTTTTTTCGCTTGAGGAAGATTAGCCCTGAGCTAACATCCATGACAATCTTCCTCTATTTTGTATGTGGGACACCACCACAGCATGGCTGCTGAGTGGAGTAGGTCCGCACCTGGGATCCAAACCCACAAACACGAGCTGCTGAAGCAGAACACATGGAACTTTTAACCACTTGGCCACAGGGCTGGGCCCAAAAATGATAATTTTATAGGAAAAATTAATGTGAGTGATATTGAAGTTGAATAATAGAGACCAATTTTTATTTTAAGAAGTTAGAAAAGTAGTCAAAGATTTCCCTTCAGAAGAGTCACGATGACTAGACAATTTCACGGTGGAACTGAACTATATATTCAAGAGCAAGTAATCCTATGCTATTAAAAATGATATCCTGCATAGGAAAAAAATTAGAACTTCTTAATGAATTCTGTGTGGCTGGTAAAATATTAAAGCAAAACTGAGCAAAGAAAACAAAATAAAATATATGTAGGAAAAAACAGTAAAATTGAACATTTTCAAATGCAAAAAATAAAATGTCAATAAACTTAATTCACCAGTTTATTGAAAGATTGAACAAGGAAAGTTTGTCATAGCAATAAAAGGATGCTTTGACGTTTGCATATCTTTTGATGGAATTCACTAAATATATTAAATAAGAAAAGTGATAAAATCTTATTGATAGATATATAAAAGTGTGAAAAAATTTATTTCTGACTAAATTATAATCAAGCTAAAAATAGAAGGATGAATTTTCAGTCTTCATGACGTATCAGAAACAGTTCTTCACTCTGTCAACCTGGAAACACTTTCTTCTCTCTGCTTCCAGGATACCATATTATTTTGGCTTTCCTCCTACCTCACTCACCTTTCTATCTTAGCCTGTGGTTGGTTCTTACACTTCTTTCCAAACTCTTCAATATTGGAGTGCACAAGGATTCACTCATTACACTTCCTTATCTTTTCTATCTACACTCACTTACTTGATCTTCTTGTCTAATCGCATATATTTAAACTGATAGATAGATAGATTGATTGACAACATCTCTAATTTGTATCTCTAGCTCACACCTCCGACATGAAATTCAGACTCACAGATCCACCAGCCTAACTTGAAATCCCACCTCTTCTAACAGACAAAATTAACAGCTCTAAAAATATGCTCATAATCTTCTCCCACTCCCCACTTTCCCCCATATTGGTCAATAGTAAATACATAGGCCAAAAATCCTGATATCACATTAGATTTTCTCTTATTCTCACAGCCCATTTATAATGTGTCAGCAAATCCTTAAACTCTACTTTCAGAATATACTCTTTGGTAATAATACCTATCACATAGTGAGGGGTAAATGAGATAAGCTATGAAAAGCATGTAGTATAATGTTTGGCATTCATTAAAAACAACAAGCAACAGTGTTTCTTGGGTTGGACACTATGGTAAGGGTTTTTCTTATTTTATTTCATCTAAGAATAACCATAAAACTGTAGTCCCTAAAAATATTAGGGGCCACTATGAACTTTATTTTGCAGATGATAAATGTAAGGCACAGAGAAGTTAAAAAAGATAACTAGTCACAACTACTAATTGACAGAGACAGGATTTGAAACCAGGAATCAGACTCCAGAGCTCTAATATAGGCTGAATGTTAGCTGTTATTATCAAGAATCTGTATCTGAACAGCGACAAAAATGATGTGAAATATAATAGAAATAATAAAATTTCACAAAAACAGCCAGATTGTATTCACAACACGAAAAAGAATGTGTTTTCTATACAAGTACAAAGGCCAGTGAGAAAAATGAATGGAAATGTCATTCCCAAATGCAGTTAAAATCATAAAATGATTGACAAGAAATTTGCAATGCTTATATGAAGAAGAGTGTTAGGAAATGTTCCTGAGCAATACAAAGTAAGTTCTCAAAAAAAAAAAAAAGAAGAAAAGAAAAAATATCAAGAGAGAAACCATGCTCCTAGACAGGAAAACTCAAAACTATAAACATGTCAATTCTCCACAAATTAAATGTAACCATAATTAATTTCCCAACAGGAATTTTTATGAACCTGACAGCTGATTATTAAGTTCATTTGGAAGAGAAAGTGCATGATAGGCAAAAGCTTTTGCAAAGAGCAATAAAAAAGAACTAGATCTAACAGTTATAAAAAATATTCCTTAAAGTTAAAGTTTGGTTTTAGTCCAAGTATATCAATAGAACAGAGAGAGACCAGAAATAAATCTATGCACACTTAAAAATGTAGCTTATGAGAAAAGTCATATTTTAAATCAGTGATGAGAAAAATGGACTATTCGAATTATGGTATTGGGGGCTATTGGCCATGAAAGGAAGGATGGAAGGGAGAAAGGATCGTATCTAATACCATCCATCAAAATAGAATAGTTTATAAAAACTTTTCTCCCTCATCACTTAACCAATTAAACTACAATTATTTCTTTTAAAAATTAAATTTATCTTGAAACAGCCAACAATTTCTTGATATATCCTTATGCTATAAACTTGAAAAAGTGGAAGCCAAGAGAAGAAAGAGATTATTTCACAGCAGCATATAGCATATATCCCTACACTACTTTCACCCATCTCCCCAGAAGAAAAGGAGTGTTAATATATTTCAGAGCAATCTAACTCAAATAAACTAATCTGGATAAAGGAGAAGAGGGTGGTAAAGCAGATGGTCCTGGAAAACCTACCAAGAATTGAGGACTGTGTATACCACCAGAAGAAGTCTACAGAAGTAGAAAGGGCCGCTAAAACCCACGGAATTAAAGTAGTCCATATCTGGTTTGGACTGGTTTGGACAAGTCCTTTAGTAGCACTTTAGATGAGAGAAAATAGTCACAGTGTATCTTCTCTCCTTCACATCAACAATCTCCTAGTGAAACAAAGTAGCTAGACAGTAATCCCCGACCTCAAAATGTGACTCATCAGTGATATTTTAAACTAGGTAAAGCAAGTGCTTTAAGTTTTAGAATTAAAAAAAATTAGTTTTAATAAAATCATAGCTAAAAGACAATAAAATAACCTGGTAAGATTGAAAAGGAGACTGCAGACCTTAAGAAAATTCTGAGAATCCAAACAACACACTTACCCATAAAATAACACAAGTTAGAGAAAGCAAAGGCAAAATTGATATGGAGAAAAAGAAACTAATGGCATGGAAGAAAGACTCCAGATAATGACACTTAACTTGTATTCAGAGGAAAAATATAGTGTTTAAAATAATTAGAGAAATTATGATATCTGTGAAGGACAAAGATGATCCAACATAAGAAGTATTGCTTTCTCTAAAGTAAGGCCCTCAACAAATAAAACTGAAAGATACTGAGTGATATAATAGAGAAAATTTCCCAAAACGAAAGAAGCGAAATGGCAAAAATGTATCAGGCATCCAGGCAGAACCAGTCATGTCATTAACAGGAGAAAAATACCAGGGTTCTCTCAGACTTTTTGTGGCAATATTCAGTGCTAGAATTTAATGGAGCAATGAGTTAACAGGAAAAAGAAGGGATGAACCATTCATATATTCCCAGAAAAGAATGAAGACAACAACAGTCGGACACCTTTAGCATGAAATATTTCAAGGATTGAGAAACAAACAAAACTAATTAACAATGGAATACAAGTAAGGAAGGAATCTGAATAATGAACTCGGTCGTGGAGAACCCATAACGAAAGGAGGACGGCTGGTGGTAAGGTGGCCATCGAGATGTAGAATTAAGACCGAAGTGCCAAGGCAATTAAAGTTGCAGAAGAGAATGTAAATATTATGAACTCTGACAAAGTTAAAATAATATAATTATCAAAAAAAAAAAAAAAAACCCTGAAAACGAAGAAGGGTGAGGACAAATTGGAGACAAGCTAATCACCTCAAATTGCACGACAGGGAGTTAATGAACACTGTCTGAAATTAAAACATGGAGCTAATGCATCCAGCTTCTTAATGGTATTCATAATCTTTATTCCTCACCAGGAAAGACAAGCTTTTTTAAAAAACAATTCTTGTGAAGAAATATTTAAGTTCAGCAATTCTTTCCAATTTCCTTCAGATTATTTTTCTTCTAGTAAATTACATATAACATATTAATTATAAACAGCATGTATATGTCTTTCTACATCCTTATCCTTTTATTTGTGCAGATGTATAATTCATCTGTGAGGATGTTCACCATTTAACAGCTTTTTTTTCTGAATGTAAAGACTTTGGGATGATTTGTGTTTCTTTTTTAACTAGACCAAAGACATTAGAGTAAAATAATAGATTTCACCTGTATTAAACATCTAAATGTAATATTATAATGATAATAATTAAATGATTGTAGAAACCTATAGATATCTATTTGTATGAACAGGTTTGTATGGGAGAAAGAAACCTGCATAGAGATTTGCCAAGGTGCCTGAAAGAGACAGGGTTAGGAGATGAGCATGTTGTGTAACCAGGAAAGAGGTTTGCTGAGCTTGCCTGGCCCTATAGCTTTGTGTCTGAACTCTGTAAAGAAGAATTGAACACAAAAGCTCACAAACTAGTTGCAAGTGAGAACTGAGTCAGCACCAGAGCTCTGAAGTCAAGTGAAATGACTCGGCATGAAGAGAAGAGCAGAGCCTGACTCACAGGTCTGCTAACGCAGGGATCCTGAGGAACACAAACTTCTTTGCTTTGCTGTGGCATTATTAGAATTGGAATTATCTGCTAGCAGTTCTCCCGGGACAACTATCAGTCCGTCATGCAGGATGCTGGGATCAGAGGCAGTGGTGAGGTAACACCTTAACTAAGCATCCTTGAACAGGAAAAAATAAACAAGAGAGCTTGTTCAGCTAATATCAGGTGAAGTGGGGTAGTACTTGAAATCCTAGAGAACGGCATGATGCAAATTTTTCTTGTAGGAGCCAATGAAATGTAAGTAATTTAACCACCTTTGTACTCTGGGCTCGTGAAACCTTGGGAAACATACTCTAACTACATTAAAAAAGCCTGGTGATTACATGTCCTAATTTCCTGATATTTCAAAGATTTCGACCTGATGTTAGACCATGTGCATTGCACGTTGATTCAGAATGTTATCAGTGTTATTGTCTACGTAAGGTAGCCTCCAAGTCCATATCCTTTGTATTTTTCCTATCTGAAGAAAATTATATATTTAACTTCAGAAACGTACAGTGAGTACTTACTGAAAATAACATTAATTTTGAAAGATGCATTGAATTCCAAGATATTTCAAACATAGAATATAATATGTTTTTCTGTACAGCAATGACATGATGGACCACTTAGAAAAGGTTAAGTTTTTTTAAAAGCATGCAAGGAACAAGAATAGAACTTCAAATATCTATAGAAATATGATGGTGGGGGCAGGGTGTGAGTTAGCCTATAGAGTAGAAACAGCCCATGGTTTATTAAGTTAGGAGACTAGATGTATGTGTCTGTGAGCAACTCATTTTCTGACCAGTAGAAATCTCTCTACTACCTTTCCATGTGTAGGATTAAATACATACCTAACCAGAAAGTAACTTTATTTTATTTATTTATTTATTTTGATGAGGAATATTAGCCCTGAGATAAATTTTTTGCCAATCCTCCTCTTTTTGGTGAGGAAGATTGGCCTTGGGCTAACATCTGCACCCATCTTCATCTACTTTTTTTTCATATGTGGGATGACTGCCACAGCATGGCTTGATAAGTGGTGCATATGTCCATGCCTGGGATCCAAACCTGCGAACCTTGGGACACCTAAGAGGAGCGTGTGAACTTAACCACTGCACCACGGGGCCGGCCCCCAGAAAGTAACTTTAAATAAGAAAATTCTTTATTTCAGAGTAGAATACTGCTAACTATAAAGAAGGCAACCCACTGGCGTTTAATGCAGGAACACACACACACACACACGCACAAATCAAAATCGCAAAAAAAAAAATCCACACAAATCAAAATTGTTGTACACAATAGCATTTTTCTCAGCTTAATTGAATCTTTGTAAGTACCCTTTGAACTGACTAGATTTCCTTATCTTAGACGTACAGGAACTTTGACATTTTATCCTAAAAATATTTGAATATGTGAAAATGTATAAAAGATTGAAATGTATGAGATTTTTTTAAGTTAAAATCTCTTTTCTACTAGTATTAGTGAAATTTTTGTATTCTTTCTTAACACAAGAATTAAGTATTTTGATGTTTCTAACAAACTCACTTTATTAATGAGCAAACTAAGCCTCGGAGAAATCGTGGCTGGCTTTTTAAAACCATGACAAGGCTTTATGGCAGAGAATGAACAGCTGCATGCATTCATGGACAAGAGAATCCTAATGTGGGAATTACTTATAAAAGATACATTTTTCTCTTTATTTTAAATATTTATTTTTGTAGTGTATGTGTAGAAAAAAATTCAGAGTACAAGGGTCTCGTTCTTTTTCTGTTCTCAAACCAGATCTCCTGTCTGACTGCTGATGGAACTTACTCCCACCTGCCTGTGCTGTGCCACGCTTCATAGTTACCAAGAGGCAAAAGATAATGAGAGGAGATGGGGAAGGACAAACAACAGGCCTGGGATGTGAAAAGGAGCATATAGATTTCAATCAATACAGTGGGTTTTGGAAATGCTTGTGAACTTGACATTGCAAACTTTCCCAGGAATAAAGGTTAGGAAGCCCAACTACCACCACCTCACACTTCAGTGCTATAAAATCAGTGGACTGTTTCTTATTTGGTCTATAGATGGAGTGAACATCCATTGCAGTTTCCCAGGAGAATTCTAGTTCACACCCATCATTATACTCTTAAACATGAAGGTAAATTCTGCAACCCGCCTGCTGGCAGAGAGCTTCATAGTCCCCCTCTAAACAGTATTCCCAGGCAGCCACTCCAAATTCATCTAAAACGGCTTTGAAGATAAATCTTTATTTGCTGTCCCTGGACTTATCAATACGATTCATTATCTTTTTTGTTGTTGTTGTTGTTAGGAAGACCAGCCCAGAGTAACATCCGTTGCTAATCCTCCTCTTTTTGCTGAGGAAGACTGGCCCTGGGCTATCATCTCTGCCCATCTTCCTCTACTTTATATGGGACGCCACCGCAGCATGGCTTGACAAGCAGTGTGTCGGGGGGCACCAGGGATCCGAACCCACAAGCCCCGGGCTGGGCCCCAATAAGCTACATTTTCAAAGACATTTCTGCCTATGATTACTCTCGTCTTCTTCCTATGTTGAGTAATTTTTTGACTTCCACATATAAGTTTTCATTTCTTCAAATACTAAACTGTTTAATAGTGTCAAACACAGGAAGAAAACAGTAAATAACTGAGTGGGGGTACTTCCAATCAGAGGGAAGACACTAGCTTTCAGTTTTCATAAAAATAAAATAAAACAAAGACACCAACCTTTTTATCTTAAGTTTCATCAGTTTTTATAGTTTAATCACGTAAGGTCAGGTATTCCTACATGTGTCTATTGTGTTATTTGCCTGACCAAAATCCAGAAAGTAAAGTGATCTCAATATAAAATTTCCCATGCCCAGAGTAGCAGTCACTATCATATATTACCAAAGCTTTGCAGGTTCACGTAGAAGAAAATAAAATTTAAAGTTAATATAATTATCCTAACTAGAATCTTCTGTTTTCATTTTGATATTTAAGGGAAAAAAATAGCTTTGAAGCAAATTATCCAATTATGGCTTACCATGCAACTCATTTTCTAATCTATTATATTAGTAATGTTAAAACATTATTGTAGTCTAAAATAGACTTTCATATTTTTCAAATAAGGTTAATAATCTTCCCATACTTTATATAATAAGCTTTGAATTTTTCTCTCTTAATGAAGTTATTTCTACACATACACATGTATCCCATGGGAATCCCTAATAGATTTGAAAGATTTTAGTTCGATTTTGATGTACCCAAGAATATTGACTACCTTCTGAGAAGTAACACACTTAAGCCAAAATGAACAATGTCTAAGTTATGATCTTTTGATTTTTAGCATGCTGCTAACTGATAAAACACACATAGCACACACACATACACACACACATTTGAAAGGATAAATATTACTTGTTTAAATAATGTACATCCAGAAATAAATTTAATTTCTATACTAAAACTTTTTGTCATCTCTTTTAGAAAATGCATGTCCATTAAAGCTGAAAAGATTTATAATATATTGAATTAAAATCATTTATTCAAGTCAATGCTTCTTGCAAAAATTACTCGAGATGTACCAAATGCCCCTTTTGGAATTATTAACTGTGGATTTTTAACTTCCACTGACACTAGAGGGGCAAATTTTATAAACTAACAAAAGCAACATTGCAGTTTAATTCAAAATGTTTCTCTAATTAGTCAGTTTGAAACTAACCTTCTCCACCTGTTTTTCAATTGTTTCATTGTTTTGATTTCTTTAAATAAATCTTTAGCTTAAGGAAACTAAATACATACTGAAGAGAAAAGGGGGTTCTGTTCTCCTATTTCAAGCTAAGACATAACCTCTAAATTATCTTTTACAGTAAGCCAAAGCCAGTATCACATACCTTTCGAGAATGAATTTCTTTCACATACAATGGAAGTAGAAACTCAGATATACCTTCAAGTCGGATTCCCTTCTTGGTGACTCTCAGATTTCCCATACCATCCTACAAGCAATGAAATATAGTTCACTTTTAGGTTAATTAGAGAATGAATAACTGGCCATAATTTTCTTAGGCCTAAAGTGAGAAAACAGTAAGCTAAAATCAGTGATGATTTAAGGAAAATGAGAGATTGAATCTTCTTAATGAATGATTGCAGCAGTTTGCATGCATATAGAGGGCTCTGTTTAAAATGAATAGGAAAGAGAGCATAAAGGACTTTTATCTTCTCCCAGCTCTATCAGAGACTAGGATTTATCTATGAATAAACCCTGTACTTACTTCATGCATCAGCCAGTTTATTTATTAAGTATAATGATACTTGCTACCTGACTATTGGAAACAACTGTGTTTGCAGAGAGATCTTATAATATGTTTATAGTACAGTTAGACACATTTCTATCATATTCAAATAGTCACATTTGTATAATAATTTCAACAAGTAATTAATTAATGACTGTCTAGTATAAATAAGCATAGTGTTCCAGCATTCAATTCATGAGTAAAGCATACGTCCTGTCCTTTAAGAAACAACATTCAATTAGGAGGCTAAAACAAGTACACAAATAACGTTTATGAGACAGAATAAAACAAACAAAAGGGTAAGAACAGAGTGCTAATGGGAATTAAAGAAAGGAGATTTCAAATCTGGTAAGAGAATAAACCATTTCTCATGGAAGAGACTGACTATGATAAAGGCCTTAAGAATATGGAGTTTCAACATGAGATGTCCATAGAGAAAGGAGCAAAATGAACATTCTGGTACTTTAGGAAATAGCATGCCACCCAATTTGGCTAATGTATGGAATATTTTGAGTGAAAACTACTGGGAGTATGATTTGAGGCCAGAGAAAGGAAAGCCATGAATGCAAAGTTAAGGATTCTGTACTTATGTCAGCCTCCAAGAGAAGAAACATAAAAAGTTCTTGAATAACTCAGTGGCTTGAAATGATCAGAGTTAAGATTTAAGATTAATCAGGCTAACTGACAGAGTATCAGTAATAATGCACAACGAGGTAAGAAGTGTGAGAAGTATGGTGGAAGAACATCCTACAAGAACTGGTGACTAATTTTATCTGTAGAAACTGCAAAGTGGGGCATTTACAATCAATCCAAGATTTCACAACTGTGACTAAATAAGGAAATTTAGTGAAGTTTTAAACTGGAATAGTGAAATTTGTAGGCTAAAGAACAAAAATAAGTTCAGCTTTGGGCTTTCTAACTTGGAGGTAGCATTGAAAAATTCAGATATTTATCCATCCGTAGAAAGTGGGTTGGGGAGTGACAAGTGCTTAAGCCATGCTTGAATCAGTCATGGTGGATGAGCTAGTCCCATGTGGAAAGATCTGTATAAAACCAAGCAGAATCTCTTACATAACGACTAGGTCTCTGGGTTGCAAAGAAGTATTTTATACATTCCAGGAGGCTATGGTCAGGAAGGAAAGCCAAGAGATTATGATGGCCCCAGCATCTACCCCCTTGCCCCCCAGCCAAGAGATTACGATGGGCGCAGCCTCTACCCCCTTCCCCCCTAAAATAAAGGAAGCCAATGAAGTAGAATTTTGAGTAAGAATTGAAGGACTTTTTTTTAAGTCAGACAAGGAAAATGACTACTAAGACATTTTGAGGTGCAGAGGTCTCCGTCTTCTCACGGAAAGAGAAAGTAATGGATTCTGGTTGAATTAAACGGGATAGGATGAAGGAATTCAGTTCTTGAGGCTCAAACTTAAAGCTGACATCAAAAATGTCTGATAAGAAACTGATTAAAAAATAAAAAATAAATATGAGAATTTCAAGCATCACTGAAGACTTATTCTGATGAGAACATAGGCCTACATTTGTTGGGATGACAATACATCTTAGTTTCTCTGAGACAGAGCTGGTTTATACCAGTTTTATAATATCTTCTTTCACTTTCAAAAGTGAAAATTGTCTCTGATTGAGACATTACATGATCACTGGATCACTGGCTGTAATTAGTGTGGTTTTGCAACATTACACCTATCTAAGAACAGACACAGGCAGAATTAACAATGAGACAGACTCAAAACTGAGGGTTTTCTAGAGAGAAATGGCAGAAAGTCATAAGGATGTGGTGTTCTAAAGTAGCAAACAGTGATGCTCCTCAAATGGTTAACCATTGTTTTTCTCGTTGGGTAGAGACAAGTAAAGCATGAACAGCAATGGTGGGCTGCAAAAATAATACAGGGTCAAAGAATGACAGTTGATAACAAATTAATGATCAAGTTCAATAGGAGTTAAGAAATATAAAAAATGTTAAAGACAAGTTTATCATCAGAAAATGGAACTTCAGATTTTGAGATCTTGAAGGTGAGAAAATTTCCAAACGTGATGAGCCCTTAAAGAACACACAAGCAGCAATGGCAGAAGTAGAGTGGAGACAGAACTCTCTACAATTCAGAAGCCAAGACTATTAGTGACACTTGGCTTTAAAATATTATTCTGTCTCAGAGGGATTTTCTTGACTAGATCTTACACAGTGACTGTCCATATATATTCTCAAATGCCTGCCAGAGGAAATGTTCTGAAGTGTTCCCCATGGAGTTGCTATGGAAACAGCTAATGCAACTGTTAGACTAGCTCAGGGCAATAGAAACAAACTCTACCATAAACGTAATTCCCAGTTCAATATTACTCGTAAAAATGTTTTCAGAAGATAGTTTGAAATAAAGGAACTGGACATCTAAAGTTGTGTAATATTACTTATGCTATATGCATATTTAATTTTGGAAGGTTTTGAACCTTAAGCTCAATGTTTTCTTCTTATATTTTCCATGTAATATATAATTTGGGGCATATAAATAATTATATTTCATTTAAATTAGATGAAACAGAATTCCCCTGTAAAAATGTAGGATTGTTATAGTATTGTGTTGTGAATCTAATCTCACTCCACCAGTCCATTTGTCCCTATTTTTATTTCTCCTGTTTTGTATTAAAAAATAAATTTTCAGGTTTTCCCATATTATCTATATGTAGTTATAAAATACAGAAAGCTGTATAATATATATTCCATATACAATCAGCCTGATCCTCACGTTCATGCACCAAGTCCACTGATAATTTACGAGATGATGAAATAATCTGGTTTCCCTTCTGCAGGAGGATTAGAAAGTGAATTTATTCCTACTGTCACTATACTTTCTTGATTCACTACATTCTTGGTCCCATCAACACCTAAAAGGGAGAAAATAACTTCTGGATTTGCTCTTAAGATGACATTGCCAAAACACCAGAAAGTAACAGAATCTAATGCACCCATGGTCCAGGCCCCAATCTTCGCTCTGCCAACTTCTTACTGTGTAAGCTTGAACCACTTAACTAATCTTGCTCCTTAATTTTGTCATCTATAAAAGGAATAACAAAAGAATTTATGTTATGTGTTTATTGCAAAGATTACATGAGGATGTAAAGAGCTTAAAATAATGCCAAACATGTAGAAGTACTCAATAGTTTTAACCATTATTAACATTTTATTAAAAATAATTTAAATTTTTGTCTGATATGATTATTGTAAAAATTCATAGTTATTTTAGAGGTATTATCTTTGAACTTTGGTAGACTTTACATCAAGTTTTCTCATCATTACAATTATCATGCTTTTATTCATCATCTAGTCATCTCACAAATCATTTACCTATTTTTGATGGACAGCATAGTGTCGTTTGAGAAGGGAATGTGGAGCCAGACAGCTTAGATTTGAAACTTGACCATTATTTACTAACTGTTGACTTTGGTAGGTTGTTTAATCTATCAAAATCTAAAATCATTTTTTACAAAGATCAGAAAATAATAGAATTCCTCACAGGGATGTTGTGATAATTTAACGAAGTAATATGTGAATTGCCTACTACTGAATCTGGCATATTTTTGATGATTATTTCCTTTACTTGTAGTTTATTTAAAATTAATACTCTACTGTCAAATATAATTAATCTCTAATCAAAACATGTTTTTTAATCAACCTCTCCCCTTTTCATTTCTTCCTGTCCATTACCAATGGCAGTGTTGAAGTTCAAGTCCACTTCATCTCCAAATCTCCAACCTGGAAAATGCCTCTGTCAGAAAGAAACCCACAACCCAAAATGGTGCCACTTGTGCCAAAGCCCAGGATACCAAACCTAGACTTAATACCTGATTTAATTGCAGTTTCAACCCCTCCCAGAAAAGTAATTTTAATAAGCCAGTCTGAAATTTCCGGTCAGCACCAATGAGGTAATCTGGGCCCATGGGCCCTCTTCATCCTTCAAAGGAAGAAAAGGCAATATACGTGATAAAAGCCTTGCCTTTCCCTTCTCCCAAGAGGAGATGGCCTAGCCTAAAAATAATCCCTTCTTTACTTTTGCCAATAGCCTCCCTCTCCCACCCTCCTGCCTATAAAAACCTTCCTCGTACAACTCCTGGGAGCGCCTTCTACTTGCTAGATGAATTGCTGCCCGATTCAGGAATCCCTTAATAAAGCTAATTAGATCTTCAAATTTACTTGGTTGAATTTTGTGGGAGTTTTTTGGGGGGTTTTTTTGGTGTGTGTGTGTGTGAGGAAGACCAGCCCTGAGCTAACATCCGTTGCCAATCCTCCTCTTTTTGCTGAGGAAGACTGGCCCTGGGCTAACATCCAGGCCCATCTTCCTCCACTTTATATGGGACGCCGCCATGGCATGGCTGACAAGTGGTGCTTCAGTCTGCGCCCGGGATCTGAACCTGTGAACCCTGGGCCGCTGAACCGGAGCATGTGAACTTAACTGCAACTCCACCAGACTGGCCCCCTGAATTTTGCCTTTTAACACCAAATTCACACTGTTTGGAGTGTAAGCTTACATTATTTGCATTGTTACTTCATTGAATTACTCATTATTCTTGCTCAAAAGCCCACAGTATCACCACAGCCCTGGGATTATAGATTTATGTCCTTCATTTTGAATATTTAGTGTGCTTTCTAAATAATGCATTATGAGCATTATCATTTTCATGTTAAGAGGAAATATCACAAAACAATCTCTTCTACTGTAGCTTGACCTTCTTGTTTAGATAGATTTTCACAATCCTTTGTGTCTCATGTAATCATTTATTTTTCAGATTTTTTTGCTCTTTTCTCATCATCACCCACCCTTTCCCTCCAGTAAACTGTACTGCTAGCATTTTTCAGAAAAGCTCTCTGTTTCGCCATTTAAGTTTCTTGATTCATGTATTTTATTTGTTTGAACTGATCTTCACTCCTGTCTCTCCTTAATATTCTTACCCATCATTCAAGGCCCAGTCCAAAGAAAGCCATGGTTAATATCTTAGCCAGAAATAATCTTTCTCTCTCCTCTGTATTTCCAAAATGCTATATTTGTATTTCTTATAAAATGTATCATATTCTGATTCTAGTTTTAGTTAGCTGTGTACACATTTTTATCTCTTCTTAAAATGTGTGTGATGGGTTGGCCTGGTGGTGTATTGGTTAAGTTCATGCACTCTGCTTCAGTGCCCCATGGTTCGCAGGTTCGGATCCTGGGCGTGGACTTACACACCACTCAACAAGCCATGATGTGGCAGTGTTCCACATGCAAAATAGAGGAAGATTGGTACAGATGTTACCTCAGGGCCAATTTTCCTCATGAAAAAAAAAGTGTATGATCTTATTTATCTATGTATTTACTCCTGCTTCTAGTATATTTCTCCAACAGTGGTTTTTATAAAGTAAGTGGTCATTAAATGCTTGATTATTTAATTGATCCGTAGAATTATGAGATCCGTAGAACAAAAAATTAAATTGAGATCCTTGTAAAAATCATGATATTATCAAAATTCATAGAATTTGTCTTTAGAAACTGCAAGCACTCTTTGTTATATTTTTCATGCACTTGATTTTATGGACAAGGTGCAGGATACTTTGTTGAGAAATATTCTTTTTGGAATTTATTATGAGAGCCTGACTTTAATATAAATTATAGATGTGAAAGTAAACAAAGAAAATATTGATACCATGTCATTTTAAATTTAAAATCCACACTCATAACTTTGCAATGATCTGCCCCTAGTTCACTCCGTGCTTAGTTACACAAGGTTCTTTATAACCTTCAGCTGCCTGGTATCAGAAGGTTATTTAGTTGGTGGCTACCCTCAGGATTTGAATTACTCCTTAAGAGGCAAATGCAATCTTCAAAGTAATAAGCATGTTGACATGGACTTGAGAAAAATTTTAAAAATTGATGTGATCATTAAGTAATATAGAAAATCTTGTATATGATTAATTATTTAAAAAAACTTTTCAAAGAAAGTTGAAGGAATCCAGTAGCCAGGAGATAATTAAATATAGATTTTAGACATTTTTTTCTAGTTAAAAGCAAAAATAAATTTCTTCCAAATTGCTAGCATCATATATTACAAAAGAAATTGATTAGGAAGGAAGGTTAATACATACTTTTTATGGCTTCAATTATTTAATGATATTCATTTTATACTTCAATTTGCATGAGAAAATGACCTTAAACAGGCAGCTTAGAAACAAGTTAGAACCTAGTATGGCGGTTATTTGTGCTAGGAAATAAATATTTTTAATAAAGAAACATATGGAGAAATGGAAGTATTAGACTGTTTAAATATAATTACAAACCACTTTTAAGTGTTTTTTTGTTATTTATTCTTTACAATATGCTAAATGAATAAAAAATCCATTTAATTTCTAACTCCTAATTAAAGAAGAGGAAATTCTCTTTAAAATATCTAAGCATTTTCTTTTCCTTACCTGTTTTATGCTGATGTTATTTATAATTTATAATGAACCGTTTTTCCCCAAGCATAAGAGACGGAACAAACAAAACATAATCTGACAGCCTGCTTTATAAGTGTGTTTTTACTATGTTGTTTGCTGTAAGTCTGTATTTTATCTTCATTTTAATTGGCCTTCCTTATTCCTGCCTATTATTAGAAAATAAACTCTACAGTGATAAGAATTGACAGACCTAGGAATTTGACCTCTAATTCAGCTTGTAGAGAAACATCTTTAGAGATTTTGTTAATAACATAACTTTCATCATCTGCAGCAGCATTTATTACCTTTGTTCTTAGCCAATAGTCATTCAAAACTCATAATTTGTATATCACAAATTGCCAGAGTTGTAAAAAGTTTTTAGATATATTCATATACTAAATAAAACAATAAATATTGCACTTTGTGTCTCTTATTTGATTGGTGTTCTTTTAACTATGTGAATGATTTTTAAAAAGCATAATAAAATAAAATTCAATTTGTTTTCCAAATTTTCCTCTACTTATAATTCCTCGACAAATCTTTCCTTCTTTTTCTAGCAATCCACACATCAATAGCCTCATAGAAGATATGTAATTGCTTAATAACAAAATCATCAGAATGAAAATATGCTGAAACAAAATAAAACCAAAACCAAAAATATATTAATCTGACATGGCAGATATGATCACAATTATCCAGTAAATGGAGAAAAAAATGGATGTATTGAATAAATCCAGGGAGACTACACATAATGGATCAGCAAGACGTATTTTTAATATACACACAAACATTCAGTTAAAATAATGGAGAATAGATCAGAGTTATATTTACATGGAAAACAGATCACAGTAGGGACATTTGGAATACATAAGCATTTTATGTTCAATATTCTTGGAAAAAAAATGTTTTCCTACAGGACATCTCTTGGAATCACTATCAGGAAAAAATCGTTGGTGTGGCTCAATCTAGTAATCTAATATTCATTGTATAATACAACTTTAAATGAGCATGGAAGCACCAGCATTGTGCCGCCTTGACTTAAAATTAAGGTTACATGCTGAGAATGTGATAAACAACTGTGGCAGGAGAGAGAGACTCGCCAATGAATAGTGCTATGGGAAAACCAACATGCTGTTAACAACAAATCATATTTCTCCACGGTAAATGGAGATGACTGCAAAGAAGCTCAGGCATTGGACTTAAAGAAAATAATAAATAATGAATTAATAACAATGTCCTGTACCCTCAAGATTATCAGCTGCAAATGGGGGACTGAGGAACATCCATGTTTTAATCTCTGTAGCAAGGTTCTAAAGCCTAAAGTTTCACTGTGGGCATGCCTGTCTTCCCAGACATACTTAATAGAATACCAAAATTATACCAAACCTGGTGAAAAAAGAGTTCAGTTTTCAAATAAACTTAGGAAACCATTGCATGATATATTCCCACTCAGAGACTCATAATGTATATTAGCATCCTAAACACTCTGAGAATTCTGGAGTAAAGAAACACAGTTGCTTTGTTCAGTATAGAGTTCCCCAAACGTTTCATCCAATGGGTCCCCTACTCCCTCTCCCACATTTTGGAATAGGGGGAATAATGGCCCTTTGCATACATTCTACAGACTGGTCTAATCACTGATATGTTATAAACTCTGAAGGAAAACCTGTTAAAAATGAGGTGCATTGTTTAGCACAGAGGCTCAAAAAGAGGTGAATAAAGAGTTAAAAGCCACCATCTCTCTACAAATATTTATTGAGAGCCTATGTATAATACCACCAAATTCTGTTAATAACTTGGCTTCCCAGTTGTCTTCAAATATGAGAGAGAATATGCTAAACACTGCTAGGAATCTAGGCCACTTCATAGATGGAACTTCTTATTGTCAATAGGAAGTGAAAAAGAGAGGTAATGTGAGCACATCTCCGGTTTGTGCATTTGACATTTGTCAGTTATTATAAGCATGATTTAGTCCCTAAAAAGAGGATCCCTTCTTGCCTTGAACAAAATCACATTTCTGGATCTGTAAATTAAGGATAAGACCTTAGGAAATGGCAACTCTACAAATGTAGTCCTCATGATAGGTCTTATCTAAGAATTCTTTCAAACTTCCAAGACAACATCTTTAATTTCCACTCTAACTATAAAACCAACCATAATAACTTAGTTCATAAGGCACTTTAGCAGATGCTGAGCCAATGGCACATCACAACAACCCTGTAAAATAGACACATTATTTTCCTCATATTATTTAAAACACACAAAAAACGAGGCTAAGTGGGTTTCATGCAGCTACTAAGTTACTCAGCCAGAAGTCCAGTCCTTTCAATTTAGTCTACTACAAGGATAGGAAATGTAGGTAAATTTATTTTATTATATAATTCCAGTAGCGTCTTTCTAATATTTTTCTTTATTATTTTTGAGTTCATTTGCATCTCTTCTTCTTTCTTAAATTGTTTGCCCTTAAAAAGAATTCCTTCCCTATCTGACTTCATTTGCTTGCACATATTCCTCCTCCAACTCAGACCTGTATCATGGAATTCTGAAAAAAGAGTTCTGGTAAGACAAAGCTCTAGTTCCGAATGATTATAAAGCTCACCCTGGAATGAAGCCCTCAGAACAAATTATTGATATTTGTACAGTCATAGAACATTTTAAAGGCATCTCAAAACAATATTTTCTGTAAATAAAAATATCACCATTTCACATTTTTCCTGTGAAATGCTTCATAATTGCCCTCATCATATAAAACCAAGTTGTGTGTGTGTGTGTGTGTATTTAGAAGAGGTGAGTTGGACAGGAGGGGTAGGTCAAATTAACTTGTTGAACATAAACTTGCAGATATCCTACTGGCTTAAAACTGAGGGAATATTAGGTAAATGTCATTAGAGACAGGACAGAAACCCCATGAGGACCGAGGTGAGCCCGCTGATTCTCTCTGCGGGACTAGGCACTGGGACTACTGATAAGGGTTTTCTGACTTTAAGTTGCTTAATTGTTCACAGATCTTCTAATCCCCAGATAGTTCGGCATGTGTTATATCAATATACTCAAGTTTATAAAGCTATAGCATTTGACCTCTTAAACTAAAGAAGTCTTTTAGGTTTTTAATATCTGAAAATTATTCTCACCATCAAGGAGAACTTTTCATGCAGAAACTAAATGAGTCATTGTTCAGCTGAATGTTAAAAGACCCTAGAAGCTTCCTTGAAGGATACTATAGATTTCCATCTATTTCAGCCTTGGATTTTGAGGATGGAATATTTTTTCTAAAACATATAGTCTAACATCACTTCTTTAATATAAGCTCCATTACAGATACTAGTAACAACCAACCATTTGGAAAATATTTAACTTGAGGGTTTTTTTCACATTTTATCTATTACACTTTATTTCAAATGGTATGCTTTCCAAGTTTGTTTGTTGGTCATATCACAGACAGACATCAGACTGTAATGGAATCCCTACTGTGGAAATGCCTCCTTCCCCCTTCGCCAACCCCTTCTCAACTATGTGGTTGCCACAGAAACTGTTATTTCCTTGCCTGGGTCTGACATGCTTACTGCAGATGATTCAAGTGAGAGTCAATAACTAAACCTAAGCTGGGCCTATCAGATACTTTTACTAGTATACCTTGAATTCAAAATTAAGAACAACAAGTAATTAAACAATCTCTCTTTGAACATAAACCTGGGAGTTAACTGTGACCATACTTTATAGGTTATAAACCAGGATAAGCCTTGGTTAAGAGAGGGCAGAGAGGATAAAGGAGGCTAACTCAAAGTGGCAAACATATCCCTGGTTCTAGTCATTCCTGAGGCCCAGAAGCATAACTATCCTTCCCAGATGGTGGTGTTTTTTCCAACACCTCCTTGAGTATCATGACCCCACAAATTCCTTTTCTCTTTCTCTCTTTCTGCCAAAACTACTTCCCAGGTTAGTATGAGAACAGTTGAAACCAGTCCAACAGATTGCCTGATCTCTGTATTCAAACTCCTTCTTGGTGACTGCGTCCACTTCCATGGCTAAAATTCTTTTAGTTAAATCAAGCCCCTGCCCCCAGAACTTTGTATATCCCATTCCCTCTCTCCATCCCTCTTCCTTCTTCATTTGGTTATCTCTGTCTTATATTCCCTATGGCAATTCAAACATATCTCACTGACGGCATCTTCCCGTACAAGGTCAGAACTCTCCTCTTTACGAGTCACAGCACCATACACATTTCCTTTCAGAACTTTATCAGTTTGTGCCAGTTTGTACTCTTTTTTGTGTTAACATTTGATTATACCCACCCTCAGATTGCAAACTTATTTGGAGGCAGGTACCACATGATTCCAAATCAATGTGCTCATCATTGATTCTGAAATTTATTTTTACAATTCAAATTTGTTTTTTGAATTCTAGACAAAAGTATTCAACTACTTACTGCCTATTTATTTCCTGGAATATCACAGGCATTTCAAACTAGGCATGTCATAAACAAAAATGATAATCCCCTATTTGAACTACTTCTTGTGGTGTGTTTGTTATCTCAAAGAAATATTAACATCCCTATTTAATAGATATCTGGAGGTCATCCTGGGCTCCTCAGTCCTCCTTCTTATAATGGATCAGTCACCAGGTCCTGTCCACTTGCCTTCATTCTGGCATTGCTCTGGCACACAGTGGGATATGTTGTGCGGACAGCCCTTAAATGAAGGACCTATTTCCCCAGTTTCTGGAAGGGCTGTAAGTGGGTAATCCTCAGCTGTAAGCCCCTTCAGGGATTGTCCTAGTCCCCTGAAACTCTTGAAGTAGGCCATGCTTCCCAATTTAGGGCTGGAACTCTCCATTTGATTGAGTGAAGACATAGAGAGGCCTTTCTCACAAAAGCCCACTTATGCCCCTCTTAGGATTTTCCCTCATCTACTCTCTTGGTGGTTATCTGTATAACTAGGGTTTAGCTGCAACATAAACCAGATGGGATACAGAGAAAGGGAGTGGTAAGATCTAGCCAGCATGTGCCAGTAGGAGAAGGGCAACTGATTTCTGAGGAATTTGATCCAGTAGTCAGAACATAAAGTTGGATTTGGGATATAGAATTTTACAACCGGAAAGGCCCCCCTGAAAATTGTGCAAATTCATTACTAGGATGGCTCCTAGAAACATGGAAAAAGAAATGACCCATGTTAAGTAACCCATCACCCAGATTTTCATGTCAGATGGTAGAATAAGGTACTAAACATCTCAGGGAAGTGAATATACTAAAGTGGATGAAATATACAATGTTGGAAAACCCATCAAATAGTTATGATCTATGGAAGGCCCAGAGGATACACATTTGCCAAGGTTATACGAAATCACTGGTGAGAGGGATACAAGGTTCACCAAGAAGTTCAGTGGTAGCTCTCCTCTGTGGGTCAGGGCTTATGGAAGAAAAGACCATTATAGAGCTATGGTTACTCATGGCAATGGAGGCAACAGGGCTTTGAATTAATAAAGGCCAAATAGTAGGAAGCCAGGTGAAGACAATTATGGTAAAGAGGGGGAAGGTAAGAGAGGCAATCAGGGACACAACCCACACATTGCTATGGAGATGGTTAATACATCTTGGTGGCCAGAGGCAAAAATCATAATTACATGATAAGGGTACTATTCAATTTGTAGCATCAAAACAAATCAAGGATGGATGAATAGCAGCCTAAAGGCAGTTGCCCCAGTAAACAATTCTTTACCCAATTTGGGCATGAGTCAATTTTTTTTGACACAAAATCCACTGACCTCTCTTGCCCAATTTTGACAGTAAATAGACAAGTGTGTTTGCTTTAGCTTGAGACCCCTCAGAAATGAGGATTTTGGTCATGCCACCAGGTAAGCCACCAAGTCCAGCAGAAATCATGTCCCACTTCAATGAAACACTTGTCTCAACCCTGGGACCACCAGTGGTAGAAAACCTTTAGGTCTCAGTCGTGTCAGGAAATGTCTTAACTGCAAAGAGCCATCTTGTCCAAAGTCATATCTCCACTACCAGGGATGGCTTACATGATCTACTAATTGATGCTATGATTTAAAGGCCACAGCCATCATATCCCCACTCTTGACAATTCTCAGGATTATTCTAGCTTCAGAGTTCCCCATGGTGTCAGTCAAGGCTGCCATTCCTTTGCATCACAATTTGACTTCTCTCCTCTCTCTGTTCAATCCCACTCCCTTGATATAATATCATTATCTAGATTATTCAGAAATCTTTTTATCAAAATGAAATAAACTCCATGATACTTTTTAAATTAAAATTAAATTAAAACTCAGGGTAAGGGTAAGACTGTTGCTAAAAATGAAAGTGAGCTATAACCTATATTAGAGAAATGAGTACATTAACATTTCTGCCAGGTGGGAAGAAAAGTAGGATAAGATGATATTCATATTGACAACTCAAACATGATAATTTTTTCCTCCAGAGAGTGCTCTATTAAGATACCTATCATCAGCAGGAAAGCTCTTTCATGTTTAATGCCTGCACTGCAAGCTTTCCTCTATGATAATTCAATTATCACAAACTTTCTTCAAATATTTAGTTGCAAACAATGGTAGTTTCATATAATTGCTCACGTCCAGACAAATAATACAGGTCTAGAGAAAGAACACCTCTTCTCTATGTGAACATTAAATCAAAATTTTGAAAATTGCTGCTTAGAATTGTTGTCTTCCAAAATTTTAAACACATGGACTTCTAGAAAAATTTTAATAGATAAAATACGATGTTTGGTGGAATAGTGGTTGAGAAGTTATTGTGGGTAATGGCTTCACAATTCATCCTCTTTCTAGCTTTTAGTACAAAATTCAGTCATGGCTAATGTTTACTTTTTCTTTGACACGGGGAATCAATTGGATGTCCTATGAATTTATTGGAGGATAGGCTTGTGTAGTGTCTTTGTGTGTGTATGTTTGTGGGGGTGGAGGAGGGTGTTGGTCTTGGATGAAATCTAAGCACCCATCCCTGTAAAAGTGGATGTGTAAAATAAGTGCATGAACACCATGGTGTATCACAGCCATGTGCAGCAAACGAGTAGATGCACACCTAGCAACAGTACTTAGAAAATAAAAAAATAATAAATAAAATAACATTTATATAAATTAAAAATGTGTGCATAACAGAGATGACATCTATTTGTCAGAACTCACAGGAACAAAATGATTGCTAAAAAGAACAGAATATTTGACTACAAAGAGAGAGCAAGTGCTGATAATGAAAATGGGAGTGGAGATATAAATAAAAGGAATGAAAGAATAAATGAATGAATAAACAATGAATGGTAAACAGCAAGTGAGAGAATTTGCAGGGACCAATGATGTAATGATGAAAATGCTCCATAAATTGATGAGTATAATCATCTCAATCTTCTGCATCTGAATTTAAAAACAAATTAGAATCTCCTGCAGGATGGTCTGTTCTATCTCTCTCTTTGTCTATCCTTACTCCTATTGTTTTGATTCAGTTTTTCTTTTTTTTTCACTTTTTATCTATACTATGAAATCAGTTTCCTAAATGTTCTCATTGTCACTAATGTATCCAATTAAAATTGATTTTCATATTGTTGATGATCTTATCTTCTTAAAAACCAAATCTTACTTTATCAGAGTCCATGGACAAATTTAACGTGAAAGTGCCTTTCATACTCTGAACAATATTCCCGTAAGTTATGACCCAATAACAATAATAGTTTTATTGTTTCACAAATATTCTTATAATGTATCCTATTCCTTTTTCTTTGTTTCCATAACAACTATTCTTTTTTTATTCACATATTTATTGCAAAACATTATAATTCATTGTTTACTGAAAACTCTCTCCCAGGGGCCTGACTTTACTGAAAGAAAATATTATGTCTTCTGAGTTGGAAAAAATACTTCTGTGTTTTTCCTTTGCTCCTAAAGCACAATACTTTTGACTCTAGACATGTGAGTTTTCCACACATGAAGCAGTTCTCTGAGACTTGAGCTGGGTGTCCTATAATTTAACTCAATTGTGACATAGATTCCGCAGGTTAAGGGTTCAGTCTCACAAGAGTGCCCTCTTCCCCATTCAAATGCCAATTGCAAGTCCAGGTTGTTACCTGTGCTTTTGACCCACCAGCTATAAATCGGAAGTTTCTGTGATCTCCTCCCCATTAACTTCATTAAAATTAAAATTTTATGCTCTGTTAAAGACACCATTGAGAGAGTAAGAAGACAGACTGGGAGAAAATATTTGCTAAAGAAAATATTTGCAAATTATCTGATAAAGGGCTGTTATCCAAAATACACAAAAAACTCTTAAAACTCAACCATAAAAAAAAAAAAAAAAACAAGCCAGTTAAAACATGAGCCAAAGACCTTAAAAGACACTTCAGCAAAGGAGATATACAGATGGCAAATAAGCGTATGAAAAGATGCTCCACATCATATATCATCAGAGAAATCAAAATGAAAACAGTACTGAGATACCATTACATGCCTATAGAATGGCCAAATTCCAAGGGCTGACAACACCAAATGCTGATGAAGTTGTGGAGCAACAGGAAATCTCATTCATTGTTGCTGGATATGTAAAATATTACAGTCACTTTGGAAGATAGTTTAGCAGTGTCTTACAAAACTAAATCCATCCCTACCATACATCGAGCAGTCATGTCCCCTGGTATTTACCCAAAGGAGATGAAACTTTATTTCCACACCAAGACCTGCACACAGATGTTTAAAGCAGCTTTATTCATAATTGCCAAAACTTGAAAGTGACCAGGATGTCTTTAGTAGGTGACTGTATAAAAAACTGTCATACATCCAGACAATGCCATATTATTCAGCAATAGAAAGAAATGAGCTATCAAGCCATCAATAGATATGGAGGAACCTTAAATGCATATTACAAAGTGAAAGAAGATAATCTGAAAGGGCTACATACTGTATGATTCCAACTGTATGACATTCTAGAAAAGGCAAAACTATGGAGACAGTAAAAATATCAGTGGTTATCAGGGTTGGGGAAGAAGGGGAGGGATGAATTGGTGGAACACAGAGGACTTTTTAGAGCAGTGAAAATACTCTGTATGATACTGTAATGATAGGTACATGTCATTATACATTTGTCCAAATCCACAGAAGGTATAAGACCAAGAGTGAACCGTAACGTACACTATGGACTTTGGGTGATTATGATATGTCAATGTAGGTTCATCAATAGTAACAAATGTACCACTGTAGTGAGGGATGTTGAAAATGGGGGAGGCTGTGCAAGTGTGGAGGCAGAGGGTATATGAGAAATCTCTATACCTTTCTCTCAATTTTGCCGTGACCCTTAATCTGCTCTACAAAATGAAGTCTATTAAAACAAAAGAATTATGTGAAAATGAAATTAGGATATTAAGGAGACTGGTCAGGTGAATACATTGACTATTTTAAGCCATAGAGTTGCATCATTTATTTTGCATGATATATTTTAAAAATAGGCATACGTCAAATGCATTGAGTAGTCTATCATTTATCTCAGTACAAACCATTATATCACCTGGGGAGCTATACAACTGATATAAAATAAAACAAGCTATTTTAGATCATAAGGTAAGATTAATTAGAGTCTACAAAAAAGACAAGAAACTGAGCACACTTTATATGTTTAGTAATTTTTGTGGGTAATGGTCTAGAGAAAAAATAATCTTTTATCCTCTTCTGTGGTACATACACATGTGTGTGTGTGCATGTGTGTAATTTTTTTAAACTAAGAATAAGGTTCAGGTTGTTTTTTATTTTTATTCCATTTTATAAATATTCCAATTAAAGATATGATTTAAGACAATATCTTTGTAAATAAGTCTTTCATTAGGTTTATTTCCTTAATTTTCATAAAACAATGCTAATCCTAACACCTGCTCAAAAAAGTTAGTGCATTTGTCCTTAATCAGCCGTAGAGCGTATTAGCCCTAGTTACTTCCCAGAGGCTATAATTTCCTGTCAAAATTCCAGCTGAAAGAGATTATATTATGTTAAAGAATACAGTATAAAATGAAAACTACTCATTTTTCTTAGTAGTCTACATTCTAGCATTTGACACAGCCTGGCAGCAGAAAGACTCCATATTGAGATAATATGAATGTAGCCACTGGCAGAATTCCTGCACTGAAGTGAACTTCAATGCGATGTCTTGAATTTTTATTGAGGATTCCTAAAATAACCAGCCACATGAATTCCACTTCTTAAATTCCTATAAAGCTTTTATTGAGAGTATTTTCCATTACATCATTCATTGTTCTTCATGTGTAAGAAATTTCTTTAGGAATTTAGTAATAGGGAAAAAAAATGTGTTCCTTAGGAAATGGTGTGCTTCTCCTTTTGTTGTATGTGAATTATCACATTTTCCTTATCTTTTAGTTTATCACATTTAGGCTTTATACTTACTCATAAAAATTATCATGGTCTTCATATTTAGTTTTTTTCTCCATATTTTACTTTTTATTTTATTAATCCAAGTACAGATGCTTTATGAAATAAGTCATTATAAATTCTTTCATAAAAGAGAAAAAGAATACATACATTATATATGTAAATTTCAGGATTAAGTGAAACCATTTTCATCAAACTGGTAGAGCATATTTCTAGATTTCCAGAATTAAAATATATTCTATATGTCATATATGAAATTCACTTTGAGGATCCGTGGGAAAGAATGTCAGTGAGATACATCATTATCCTCTAGAGTAGCTGACACTTAGGACAAATTTTTGCCAAATTAGTTTGGAAAATAGTTTACTTTGGGGTACATTGTGGAGGGCAAGCCAAAAATAAAAATTAATCTAGACTCATAGAGATATATGGACAATTTTTAAAGTTTCTTTAACTTTAAAACATCTTTGATGCTGGGTCAATAATACTGCCTTATCTTGAATTACTATCACTGAATTTTTTTATTCTGAAGCACAATATTGAACTTTAGGATACATACTTCATTACAGAGTGATTGAGATATCAGTATAACAAAAAGTGATTGAATTGGAAGAATATATTTAAGCTAATAACAATATTTGTGACTATAGTAATTCCCAGGAGAAATACATAATGTAGGTATTCTCTTATTTTTTGAGAAGGGAACAAAAATTGTAAGGCCTTAACTTTCTTTTGGAAAATAATTTTTTGAATATTTACTTTCTTAGACTGATGTCTTACATTATTCTCCTACTCTTTAACCTACTTTTACCATCACTTTTTGACTCTCAGCTTTACCTTGTCTAGTAAAGTAGATATTTCTTCAAGCTGTCTACTTGCTAAGGACCATCAGTAGCATCACTATCCAGGTACTTTGAACTAACACAAGGACACAAGGATGTGTAAATAAATTCTGCCTCTTTTTATTTATAGTATCAAACATTATGTTTTCATTGAGAATTAAGAATTAAATATAGTTAGTTACTAGTTTGGAGGCAACTTTTTCAACCCTGGTTTTCACATATGATAAAAAAAGTGCAAGGTGTTTCTGTTTAATAAACAGGGGTGTAGTTTTTAAAGAGCAAAATAAAAACTAACCTAAATCAGTTGAAAGAAGATATTTTCTTTTACTAAATAATTACCCTCATTGCATTTTAATATTATTTTATGAACACACAAACACTGTAAAGTTGATAAAACATAAAAGCACACCTTAATGATTTATCATAATGGGGAATATCTGTGTAACCTCTACCCAGGTGTAGAAATAGACGTGGTCAGCACTCCAGGAGTCCTTCCTAGATCCCTTCAACTTCAAAACCTCTCCATCTGCAGTAAAGGTTCCCACAAACCTGACTCTTAGGAGGACCATTCCTTTGCTTTATGTTTTGATTTTACCAGCTAAAACTGCATTTTAAAACATAACATTCACATATTTCTGAGAATTATGTAAATGGAATCATATAGTAGGAATTCCTTTGTGTCTGTCTTTCTTTCGTCAATATTGTACTTTTAATTCAATCACATGAGATTTTATTCCATTGTATAAGAAGCCCATAATTCATTTAACCATTAACTCCTGATGAACTAGAGTTATTTGGGCCATGAAGAATAATACTTCTATGAGTAATCCAGAATATTTCTATTTGTACAAAAATAAATGCATTTCAGTAAGCATATAATTATATAATTAGGAATGGGTAGTTCCTAACAAGAAAATTTACATCAATCAACCAGTATTTGTAGTTGGTTGCCCAGCATCTATCACCTTTCTTCCCACTCTCTTCTCAGCCGGGTCTGGAAACAGAACACTGCCAGCACCCTATATACCATCTGCTGATCTTTTTACCATCACCCCTTTCTTTCTCACCCCTGACTAAAGATACCACAGTCCTTATTTTTATGGTAATTTGTGATCTTCATAATCCTTCTTATCCAATTGATCGTTTCATTCAATAGATTGTACCTTATATATCTATGACAAGAATCTCTTTCTGTATATTCACATTGACTCAGTCATAGTTAAAAACTGGTGTTATGTTTTGCAGTAAATGTCTACCTTGTCTTTCTGACCTCAGTCAGGCTTCTTTCTTGTTCGTCTTCCATACTGCCTCCAGAGCTTATTTTTCAGCCCTAAATGGAAATTTTATCATGGCACTGTAAACTTAAAATCATTCAGTGGCTGTTCATAAGCCAAAGTATAAAAGTCAAGATCTTTAACAAAGGTCTGAACACTGTGTTTTAGGCTAGGAATGATATTCTTGATGGGGTGGGTGTCTTTCAAGGAATGATCTTCCCATTCCTTCTGACCCAGTTGTTCATCTCTGCTCACCTTTCCAACCACTCTAGATGAGTGAGATGCCTTCCTTGAAAGCTTACAAACAACCCACCGTCCTCCCACCTATCTCTTTACACTGTGTGTGTTTCTTTTAAATCTAAATATAATAATGATAATACTCATTCATAAAAATGCATAAAATACATGTATCCAGGTTAATTAATTTCCACAAAGTAAGTAGACATAAGTACATAACTACCATTAATTGCACTGTACTTTAGTCATGTATTTTCATTTCTATCCACTCCAATAAACTGAAATGCTTTTGAAGTAGAGACTGTATATTTTTTATCAATCAATTCCCAATATCAGTATAATACTTGGCACATAACTGAAGCTAAGCATGAATGAATGAACTGAAACTTTGCTGAATGAATGAATGAGTAGTCAATAAATATAAGGTATGGCATATTCTCTCAAGGAGCTCACAATACAGTTAGGGAGATAAATCTAAGACAAATGAAAATTCAAAAACTAATTTGGTATAAGAGAGTATAATCTTTTATATTTTCAAGAGACTGAAATGGCTAAGACTACGTCTTTCATCCTCTATAAAAGGTTAAAGTATTGTTTTTTCTTACCCAGGTATGTGAAATACAAACATCATTTTCTAAACTTTTATAGACTCTTAATTGGATTATTTAAAAAAAAATTTAACTTAGGTTTCAGGAGTCTATGCAGCAATAGAAAGTTATACATTCATAGAATTTTACTAGATTTATTTAATGGGTTCAATTTTAACATGTTAGGGAAATCAAAACTTAGTAGAGTCATGTTCCAAAGTAATAATAATCATCAAAAGTTCTTTTTAATTTTACAAAGAAGGCAAAGTACATTTTGCTATAGAAACACATTGTAAACTGTGGTTAGATTCCAGACTAACTAATCTCTATTTTAACAACTAACTTATTAATATGTTGGAGATAATAAGGAATATACCCTAGCCAGTATGCACAGCCAAGTTCGAATGGAAAAAGGCATTCATATTACCGAAATGAGTTGTCTGGAACTATCTTTACCAAATTTAGCAGAGGGAGAAAGCATTCCTCTCCTTTAGTTCCCTTTTTCTCCTTCTTCCTCTCCCATAGACTATGTGGTAGGATAAGAAACCCCTTTAACTCAGAGGTGCAGAAATGGGTAGTTCCCCACCAATATATAATGATATCCTCTCATCATGTATGGTGTGGCTTGGAAACAGTTACCCAGATGAGGGCTAGATTCTCCTCACACATTCCCCTGCATCAAAGTGTGATTTGGGGACCAGCTCTCACCAAGGAACATGAGCAGATATGGTATGTGTCAACCTCAGGAGTTTTGAGAAGCAGACATGACTTTGTTACATGATTCCCCCTTCTAATAACTGGAAGTAAGGACTCTGAGATCCTAATGGATCCTCTACTCTGACTGTAGAGATGTGGAAAGAGCCTGTGGCCCCATTTACCATATGGAGGAAAGCCACCCATCAAACAAGAACACATCCATAGGACTCCTAAATGACTGAGAAATAAACTTTGCTGTGTTAAACCTCTAAACTCGTAAGGCTTGAGTCTTAAGAGTAGATAATATGACTCCAATATACCTAGCTTGTCTCCAAGTGTACCTTCTGGAATAATATAGTCCAATGAGATATGCCATAAAAAGTTCTATGACCAAACAAATTGGAAATTATATACCCCTTTAGTAATGATAGATACATCATTACTATTAAAAGCTCTGCAAAGTTGTGTAGCTTTAAAAAAATGTTTACTGTGTTTACCAATTCCCAAATTTATTGGTAAATTTAATCCTTTATGACATAAGTAATATCATTGTCCTATACAAATACTATTAGTCAGAAAACACGTTGGAACCTCTTTTCTTAGCCGAGTCATTGACAACGTGTCCCATGAGTTGAGCGAGAATTTTACCTAGAGTCTTGAAAGGTCATTCTTGAAGAAAGGCCTCAGGCCTAGCAAAACGAAGAGTCGGGGGCACAAATCTATTTACTAAGGAACTAGGGATTAGGAGGGGGTAGGGGATGAGTAGGCTGTTGTTTCCGAGAAGCTGATGTGGAAAGACGAGGCAGTCTCTCTTCTGAGGGGGAGAAGACTGATGAAGCATCAAACGGACAGGTGAGAGGACAGAGGCAGTTTGACCAACATCGAGTCACACGTGTACTTAAAGAGTTAAAAGGCCAAATGAGACATTTCTGCATGTCCTTCCACTCATCCAAGCTACACATTCACTTTGTCCTGAGGAATATGTATATTGTGTTTGCTGTGTCTCCAATTAGTCTCTTCTAAAGAACTTTCTCTTGTCACAGCCCTAGAAGGGGCATTTCCGCACAGGGCATGACAAAATCTTCTCCTCTCTTTTATCACCATGGCTGACTGATCAGGGATATACTCCAGTGCCCAAGGCCAGCCAGGCCAATGTCTGACCAGACACTCTATTAAGTTAGTTACTGATATTTGAAGTGTGAAGTAAGATAAAAAAGAGGAACTGGGTGTGGAGAAAGGAGGACAGGAGTGCTGGGGAAGTACAGATGGTGTGTGTGTGGGGGGGGCAGTCATTTGGGGCCATGTTTAAGATGAGGAAGTAAGTCAAGATAGATGAGAGACATCAGGTAGGCCCTGGCTGTAACTCAGTTTCTTGCAACTAAGAGGTCCTGAATAAGGCTCTACTTCATAAATCAATGAATTAGTATTTTGGCCAGGAGTAAAGGTGGGAAAAAGACATTTTCCAGGTGTATATTTAAGATAGAAATTTTCTTCTTAAAACATTCAAAAACAATAAGTTTCCATTAGATTTAGAAGTATTTAAATTATCACACGGGTTATTATTGTTACAAAGATAGTCATAGTGAGATTTGACCACTGCTTGTTTACTAATAGATTATTTTCAGTAAGGTGCTAACATAAACCCTAGAAGCTTAAAGTTCCTTGTCCTCAAGTGTATCCACCTAACTGGAGCCCTTTTGTTTCATCATCAGGAGGCTTACCTAACAATATTAAAAACGGATAAGGCACTGGCCCTATATCTAAGGAGCTAGCAATCTGAGCACAATTATAAAAGCAGTATATTTGAAGTATTTAGCAAACTAGTTTATACAGGAATCATTAGAGTAGAGAAGGATGAAGTTAAATTATTATCTCCTTGCCATAGGAGACTAAATACATATAAATATATTTTTTCAACTCTTTTAAAATATATTTTATAAATTTATTTTCTGGGATTTTGCTTTATTTTGGAAATTCTCCTTATCTGTGAATCTTTAGGAAAATCTTTAAAAAATTGTAGCCATCCTAAGATTCCCTAGAAATTATTTTCATAACTTTACCTTTTCCCATTAAACCTTAAAAGATCAATTTAAAAATAATCACCTTGTCCCAATCATGATCAGCATTATAAGCAACAGATAAGGATGGGGTAAGTGGACTCTTTTTGGCTAAATTTCTTACATTCCTGAACCAAAGTGAAAACAGGAAACTGGGAAATAAAGCATAAATAAATACTGCTATGCTCTAAAAGTATTGAATTTAATAATGAAATCAAAGCAATTTTCCACATTAAAAAAAAAATATATATATATATATATATATATTTTGCAGAGAAGGGTTCGCTCTAAGCTAACATCTGTAGGCAATCTTCCTCTTTTTTTTTCCTCCCCAAGCCCCAGTGCATGGTTGTACATCCTAGTTGTAAGCCCTTCTAGCTCTTCTACATGAGCAGCTACCACAGCATGGCAACTGACAGACAGGTGGTCTGGTTTTGTGACAGGGAAATGAACCTGGGCTGCCAAAGCAGTGAAAGCACCAAACTTTAAACACTAGACCATCAGAACTTGCTCACAAATGCATACTTTTTAAAATCTAAAATTTTTTGGTCTGCTATTGTTTAAAATTCAGTTAATTTCAAAGAAAGGACAAACAAGTATTTGAAACCCAGCTAGAGAGCACTATCACCATTATATTTCAAAAATACCGGGCTGGAATTAATGAGGAGATTCATTACATTTAAGTGAGATAATTTCTGTGTAACTTTTCCTAACTTTGAGCTAGACGATTCAATGGAGAAAATGCAGATACAACAACAACCAAGACAAAATTAAAAAGAAAAAATTGTCTTGCAGGTGTACGGAAAGGAAAACCACCAGGGATAATGCAGTTTCAACTGAGCACTAATAGGCAGAGTTAACTGTAAACAAAACAGAACAAAAACAAGCAGAACTCCTGGAGGGTAGAAAAGACAACTGGATGTGTGTAACAGTCTAGGGAGAAATATCTTTTAAAGGTGTGTTTATTCTATGGCCTCTCACCAAGGTTAACTCTGTCGTTTGTACATAAGGAAGTTAGCTACCAGTGATCCTGATGGGCCAAAGGAAAAATCATCAGAAAATCACTTAGGATTTCATTTGTAACATTTGAAACAGAATCAGTAGACTCTCTTATGACACTGGCCACACACTAGGCAGAGCTTACATCTATCCCCCACCACTGCAGACAATCTGCACGTGGACTTGCTGAGTAATAAAAGAAGGGCAGAATTAATACATTGCTTACCCAGAAAGAGAAGCAAACGTATGTGTTAAAAACAGAGGGAAGCTAACGCAGAGTAGTTAGCCTGAATAGGTCTTAGGGGGCTGAGGGGATGAATAGTAGACCCAATCATAGTCCCTACAGCAGGTGACTACAGTGAAATTCTAGCACCAGCGCAGGAGACTTGGTTCTGACGAAGTGTGAGGCAGGAAGATGGAACTGAGCACCCTACATGAAGCTGAAATCCTGGAAATCATCACTGTCTGTGGAAGCGGGACAAACAGGTGCAATCACAGCTGGCCCCAGGGAAGCTACACGGAAATTTGTCTCTGCCTGAGTCTCTTGGGTGTGTTTAGATGAACGTGTGTGTGCGCCTGCATACTGCGCTCCTTCCACAAATGGAAAGTCAATCCCAAATAGGTCACCGGTTTCCTATTACTGGGTTATCCTTTTCTGTATCCAGGCAGATAGGAAGCAAACTTTCTTGTCATCTCCTTGAACTGGTTATTAGATTTCTTTTTCCTAGTTCAGGTGTTTTCACATAGAAATGTAGCCCTCCGAGGACTTATTTTGTTGCAGCGACGTCAGCTCCAAAGTCCTGTTTCACGGAAACCACCAGCCTCCTCTCCCGTGTTCAAACTTCACTGAGGCGCCTCAAGGACTTTCTGCTCTGGTTTACAGTTTCCTCTTTATTGAAGATTTTTTTCTTCACTTATGGCTTAATGATGCATTTAATGTCTTTTTTTTACATGTTATCCAACATTTTCAGATGCTAGAAACGGAAGAATTTTTTCATATTATTTTTATCTTATCCTGCCAGATCTGAAATTCAGACCAATAATTTCTTTTATATTTTTTATTGATGAAATTACTGTTGGTTGATAGGAATCGGTGTTCCTTCTCCTTGTCCATCAATAGGGATTGACTACATTAACATTGTATTGTATAACTATAATAATGTAATGACCATAAACCATAGATAGCCTTTTAAGAGTGGCATCTCAGGTTGAATACCATGAATGTTAACCAAAATAAATGCAGAGGATTATTTTGAAATGAAAGCCATCACAATTGTAAATTATTCTAAATTTCTAACCAGCTTATATGCAATAATCTTAAGAAGCAAAATATTTTTTCCCAGATATGCTTTATAACTATTTTACTTTTTTTAATTGAAGTCATAACAGTTTATAATGTTGTGAAATTTCAGTTGTACATTATTATTTGTCAGTCATCATACAAATGCGCCCTTTCACCCCTTGTGCCCACCCTGTCAACCCCCTTCCCTCTGGTAACCACCAAACGATTCTCTCTGTGTGTTAGTTTATCTTCCACATACGAGGGAAATCATACAGTGTTTGTCTTTCTCTCTCTGGCTTATTTTGCTTAACATAATACCCTCTAGGTCCATCTATGGTGTTGTGAATGGGACAATTTTGTCTTTTTTATGGCTGAGTAGTATTCCATTGTATATATGAATACACCACATCTTTATCTAATCATCAGTCGAAGGACACTTGGGTTGCTTCCACTTCTTGGCTATAGTGATTAATACTGCAATGAACATAGGGGTGCATAAACCTCTTTGGATTGTTGATTTCAAGTTCTTTGGATAAATACTCAGTCGTGGGTTAACTGGGTCATATGGTATTTCTATTTTTAATATTTTTAGGAATCTCCATACTGTTTTATGGAGAGTCTGCACCAGTTTGCATTCCCACCAGCAGGGTATGAGTGCTCCCTTTTCTCCACAACCTCTCCAACATTTGTTATTTTTTGTCTTAGTGATTACAGCCATTCTAACGGGTGTAAGGTGATATCTTAGTGTAGTTTTGATTTAGGTTTCCCTGGTGATTAGTGATGTAGAACATCTTTTCATGTGTCTATTGGCCATCTGTATATCTTCCTTGGAAAAATGTCTATTTATATTCTCTGCCCATTTTTTGATCAGGTTGTTTGATTTGTTTGGTCAGTTGTGTTAGTTATTTATATATTATAGAGGTTAACCCCTTGTTGGATATATGATTTACAAATATTTTCTCTTAGCTGGTCAGTTGTCTTTTCATTTTGATCCTGGATTCCTTTGCCTTGCAGAAGCTCTTTAGTCTGATGAAGTCCCACTTGTTTATTTTTTTCTTTTGTTTCCCTTATCTGAGTAGACATAGACTTTGAAAAGATCCCTCTAAGACCAATGTCAAAGAGTGTACTGCCTATATTTTCTTCTAGGAGTTTTATATTTTCAGGTCTTACCTTCAAGTCTTTGATCCATTTTGAGTTAATTTTTGTGTGTGGTGAAAGATAATGACCTACTTTCATTCTTTTGCATGTGGTTGTCCAGTTTTCCCTTTACCATTTATTGAAGAGAGTGTGGTTTTATTTTTGGGCTTTCAGTTCTGTTTCATTGATCTGTGTGTCTGCTTTTGTACCAGTATCATGTCATTTTGATTACTACAGCTTTGTAGTATATTTTGAAGTCAGGGATTGTGATGCCTCCAGCTTTGTTCTTTTTTCTCTCAGGATTGTTTTAGCTATTCAGGGTCTTTTATTGTCCCATATGAACTTCAGGATTCTTTTTCTATTTCTGTGAAGAATGTCGTTGGGATTCTGATAGGGATTGCATTAATATGTAGATTGCTTTAGGTAGTATGGATATTTTAACTATGTTTATTCTTCCAACACATGTGCATGGATATCTTTCCATTTCTTAATGTCATTGATTTCTTTCAATAATGTCTTATAGTTTTCATTGTATAGGTCTTTCACCTCCTTGGTTAAATTTATTCCTAGATATTTTATTATTTTTGTTGTGATTGTAAATGGGATTGTGTTCTTGAGCTCTCTTTCCATTAGTTAGTTATTAGAGTATAGAAATGCAATTGATTTTTGTTAAGTTGATTTTGTATCCTGCAACTTTGCTATAGTTGTTGATTACTTCTTATAGTTTTCTGATGGATTCTTTAGGGTTTTCTATATATAAAATCATCTTGTCTTCAAATAGGGGGAGTTTCACTTCTTCATTGCCTATTTGAATTCATTTTATTCCTTTTTCTTGCCTAATTGCTCTGGGCAAAACCTCCACTACTACATTGAATAAGAGTGGGCACCCTTGTCTTGTTCCTGTTCTCGGAGTGATGGCTTTCAGTTTTTCCCCATTGAGTATGATGTTGGCTGTGGGTTTGTCATATATGGCCTTTATTATGTTCAAGTACTTTCCTTCTATACCAATTTTATTGAGAGTTTTTATCATAAATAGATATTGGATCTTGTCAAATGATTTCTCTGTATCTATTGAGATGATCATGTGGTTTTTATTCCTCATTTTGTTAATGTGGTGTATCACATTGATTGATTTGTAGATGTTGAATCATCCCTGTGTCCCTGGCATAAATCCCACTCAATCATGGTGTATGATCTTTTTAATGTATTACTGTATTCAGTTTGCCAATATTTTGTTGAGCATTTTTGCATCTATGTTCATCAGCAATATTGGCCTGTAATTTTCCTCCTTTGTATTGTCCTTGTCTGGTTTGGGATCAGGGTGATGTTGGCTTTATAAAATGTGTTAGGATGTGTTCCAGCTTCTTCAATTTTTTGGAATGGTTTGAGAAGGATAAGTATTAAATCTTCCTTAATGTTTGGTAGAATTCCCCAGAGAAGCCGTCTGGTCCTGGACTTTTATTTGGGGGGAGGTTTTTGATTACACTTTCCATCTCTTTACTTGTGATTGGTCTATTCAGATTCTCTATTTCTTCTTGATTCAGTTTTGGGAGGTTTTCTGAGTCTAAGAATTTATCCATTTGTTCTCAGTTGTCCAACTTATTGGCATATAGTTTTTCATAGTATTCTCTTATAATCCTTTGTATTTTTGTGGTATCCATTGTAATTTCTCCTTTCATTATTAATTTTGTCTTTTTTGAGTCTTGTCTCTTTTTTCTTTCTAGTGAATCTGGCTAAGGGTTTGTCAATTTTGTTTATCTTCTCAAAGAACCAGCTCTTTATTTCATTGATCTTTTCCACTGGTTTTTTTTTTTTTTTTGGTTTCAATTTCATTTATTTCTGCTCTAATCTTTATTATTTCCCTCCTTCTACTGACTTTGGGCTTTGTTTGTTGTTCTTTTTCTAATTCTGTTAGGTTTTGCTTAAGGTTGTTGAGTTTTTTTTGTTTGTTAAGGTGGGCCTGCATTGCTATGAATTTCCCTCTCAGGATCGCTTTTGCTGCATTCCATATGAGTTGGTATGGTGTATTTTCATTTTCATTTGTCTCCAGGTATTTTTTGATTCCTCTTTTAATTTCTCCAATGATCCATTGGTTGTTCAGTAGCATGCTGTTTAGTCTCCTCATCTTTGTCACTTTCCCAGTTTTTTTCTTGTACTTGATTTCTAGTTTCATGAATTTATGGTCAGAAAAGATGCTTGTTTTGATTTTAATCTTCTTAAATTTATGGAGGCTTGCCTTGTTTCCCAACATATGGCCTATCCTTGAGAATGTTCCATGCAAGCTTGAGAAGAATGTGTACTCTGCTGTGTTTAGATGCAGTGCTCTCTATATATCTATTAAGTCCATCTTGTCTAGTTTTTTGTTTAAGTCCACTATTTCCTTACTGACTTTCTGTCTGGGTGATCTATCCATTGATGTAAGTGCAATGTTAAGGACCTCTAATATTTTTGTGTTGTTGTTAATATCTCCTTTTAGGTTTGTTAATATTTGCTTTACCTACTTTTTGCTCCTGTGTTGGGTTCATATATATTTATAAGTGATATGTCTTCTTAGTGGAGTGTCCTTTTTATCATTATATATTGCCCCTCTTTGTCTCTCATTACCTGTTTTATCCTGAAGTCTACTTTGTCTGATATAAGTATGGCAATAGTTGCTTTCTTTTGTTTGCCATTAGCTTGGAGTATTTTCTTCCATCCCTTCACTCTGAACTTGTGTTTTTCTTTAGAGCTGAGATGTATTTCCTGGAGGCAGCATATTGTTGTTTAATCCATCCTGCCACTCTGTGTCTTTTGATTGGAAAATTCAATCTGTTTACATTTACAGTGATTATTGATATATGAGGGCTTAATGCTGCTGTTTTTTCACTCATTTTCTGGTTCTTCTGCATTTCTTTTGTTTCTTGTCCTGTGTGTTTCAGACTGCCAATTCAGTTTGCTAGTTCTGTATGATGGTTTTCTTAGTTTTCTGTTTATTTATCATATATGTCTCTGTTCTGATTATTTGTTTAGTGGTTACCATGAGGTTTGCATAAGAAATCTCATAGACAAGATAGTCCATTTTCTGGTGGCCTCTTATTTCCTTAGACTAAGTCAATTCCATCCCTTTCATCTTTCCCTTCTAAGTTATTATTCTCACAATTTATTCCACCTTTTTTTGCAAGCTTGTGATTAAAATGATGTGATTATATTTATTTTTGGTGTTTTCCTTCCCTTTATTTTGATGTTATAATTAAGTGTTTGCCAACCTGTTCTGATAGAGAGCTGCAATTTTTCTGATTTTTGTCTATTTTTCTCCTTGCTTATGGCTTTGTATCCCCTTTTTCTTTCTTTCTTTCTTTTTTCCCCCCAGATATGAGGGCCTTCTTGAGCATTTCCTGTAGTGGGGGGGTCTGGTGGCAATGAACTCCATTAGCTCTTGTGTATTTGAGAAAGTTTTTATTTCTCCATCATATCTGAAGGATGTTTTTGCTGGATATTCTTGGCTGGGAGTTTTTGTCTTTCAGAATTTTGAATACATCATTCCACTCTTTCCTAGCATGCAAGGTTTCTGCTGAGAAATCTGCTGAAAGCCTGTTAGGAGTTCCTTTGTAGGTTATTTTCTTCCACCTTGCTGCCCTAATATTTTCTTTTTTGTCATTGACTTTTGCTAGCATTAGTACTATATGCCTTGAAGAGGGTGTTATTATGTTGATATAGTTAGGAGATCTACTGGCTTCATTCACTTGTATTTCCAGCTCCTTCCCCGGGTATGGGAAGTTCTCAGTGATTATTTCTTTGAACAAGCTCTCTGCTACTTTCCCCCTCTCTTCTCCTCCTGGAAGACCTATAATCCTCATGTTGCATTTCCTAATTTTATCAGAAATTTCTCAGAGAATTTCTTCATTTCTTTTTAGTCATAGTTCTCTCTCCTCCTCCATCTGGAGCATTTCTACATTCCTATCCTCTAGATTGCTAATTTTATCCTCGAAATTATCAGCTCTGTTATTTAAAGACTCTAGATTTTTCTTTATGTCCTCCATTGTGTTTTTCATCTCCAACACTTCTGATTGTTTTTTTTTTTCATAGTTTCTGTGAAGAAGTTTTTTATAGTTTATATGAGGAAGTTCCTGATTTCATTGAATGTTCTATCTGTATTTTCTTGTAACTTATTGAGCTTTTTTATGATAGCTATTTTGAATTCTCTGTCATTTAGATTATATATTTCTGTGCCTTCAAGGTTGATTTATTGGTGCATGTCATTTTTCTTCTGGTATGGAGATTTAATATATTTTTTCATATTGTTTGATGGTGTAGATTTGTGACTCAGCATAGTGATAGTATCTGGTTGCAGCTTCCACCTGCCACCACTGGGTGGGGTCAACTGTGTATTCTGAGCCCACCATGATCTGCAGGTGCTCTAGCCAACCTGCTGTGCTGGAGCACCTGATGGGGGGTGGGGTGCTTTCTTTCACTGCCTGATCACAGGGACCTCCCACTCTTCCCTCACTATCTGCTCTCCTGGGGTGCTAGCTTGATGAACATACTTCTGCAACAGTTCAGTCACCTCCATGTGGGGGTTTCCTATGGGCTATGAGGGAACTTGGAGAGCAATGGTTTTCCCTTGGAGGGCTGCTCACTCCTCTCTCTCTAAGAGTTGCATGGTCCAATGTTCGCTGCTGTTTGGGAGGGAGAGGAGCTGTCCTTACCTCCTTCCACTTTCTCTGGGGGGTCCAGCACTTCCACCTTCAGATGTATGGCTGCATGGGTCTCTCAGACATCTTTTGTGTTGTGTGAATGTTCTATGATGGTATATGAATGTCCTTTTTGTTGTATCTTAGAGGGGAGAGTTTAAGGGGAGAGCTCACTCTGCCATGATGCTGATGTCACTCTACCTTAACTATTTTAGTTTTTAGTTGTAGTGAATACTGTAGAACTGGTACCCCCTGATCATGACTTTAGGACTGAAGCATCCATTCTCCCTGCTGTTAAGTGTGTTGGTGGCTGGTGACTATCAGAGGAATTCTTCTCCAGGAATTGCCCTAAGCTGAGGATGTAATATAACATCCTTTGGAGAATATGCACTCAATGACTGGTACATGCAGGCAGTCCTGGCCCTGTTGCCGCAGGAGGGCCCACTCCAGGATGAGTGAGTCATCCAGTTCCAGGGCTCCCTGTAGAAGAGCTGAGGCCTTTGTGACAAGTGCCTGGCAATTCAACTCCTCCCTCTGTCCAAATCTACTTCTGTCTCTCTGCCACAGTTATTGATGTTGAGTGCACTCTCCAATAATCCTCCTGCTCAGAAAAATCCATCTCAGGATCTGTTTCCCAGCGATCATGACTTAAAATAAGAATGTACCAGGAATTTGCATTTTTGTTGTCACATAGTGAAAGGTCTTTTGCTAAAATTACTTAATGACTAAGTAAGTTCATTTGGTTACCAGTGCTTTAAAAATATTCACTGCTAATATTTTAGGGGATTTTTTTCTATGTTGGATAAAACCTGAGGTTTTCATTGCTCATTTCTATGTGCACGTAGGGTGAGTCTTCTCAGTTACCTTTTGCTGTGATTCTTGACTCTGCCTATTGGCACTGTCACAATAGTGGCTTTTTATTTAGATACATATCAATTTTCTCTGCCTAACTTTCATGAATTGCTATTACTCTGAAACCCTGCAAGTCTAGCTATCAAAGTAAAAGTTCTTGCTTTTAACCAGCTCTATAAAATAGCTACATTTTTATAATAACTATTGGAAATCAGACCTTGCTGTTACTTCATAATTACTTATTCTGAGCAATTAGTTGATTTTACCTCATGGATACCGTGGTGGATGTAAATCATCACATTTCCTTCTGTGTATTGGCTGTCAGAAATGTAATGACAATTTTTTTGGACTAGTCTGGCATGCATAGGAAATTTCTACCCATTATTTGGATATAAAACTCAGTCAGGTCTTCATCTTCTCTTACCTACCATCATTTTCCCTGTGTAATAATTGTTTCACTATCAATCTTAAATGTTTGTTTTATCTTGTATCATTTTATATGGGATTTGAAAAAAGGTGGAAAATTGGAAAAAGGTGGCTTATAAATGCAAGTATGATTGTGTAGGAAATGATAACAAAACTCAGGGAGGATAAGATTTTATTTTAGTAACCACCAGACAAATACAGAAAGATAAAGATGATAACACAAAGGATTTTAGATTACTTTTACATTAATAAAGTCAGAAACCCCACTGAATAATATTAGTGGTTAATTTCTCTCTATTATTGTTTTAAATTCAATTGACTAGTTTCTTCAAATATCTTCTTGATTATGGGCCAAATAGGTCTCCTTTGGATTCTTGTTTTATCCTGAGATAAGGATTTGGCCTTTTGAATAGATAGAGTTGGAATGAAATCCTAAATCCAACCATTACTTTTCATACAGACATGAGCAAGTTCAGCTTAATTTTTCTCATATACAAAATCTGGATAATGCCTTCAAAGTAGGTTTGTTGTTACAATTATTTGAATACCATGTTTAAAGTGCATTGCCTGATGGTACCTGATTTCTGGTAAGATAGCTATAAATGGTAATGTTATTTGCATTGTATATTCTTTAATGAAAGTTAGTATATTTTTTAGTGAAAATTCTTTCAATTTATATTAAGAATAAATTCCATTTTTCAGGGCTACTTTCGTAACTGTTTTTGTAGGGTGTAGTGACAATCTCTTTAAGTGTCTGGAATATATTCTACTAGAGAATGAACAGAAATCTTGCTGCTCCATTTCTGTTAACAAGCAAAAAATCTTTCTAGGAGAACTCAATGGCTCCCATGCCATTCCCATGCCATCTAAGAACATGATGATTTTTAGGAGAATATTAGTTTTTACTAGCATTTAAAAATACCAGCACTAAATTGTTTTTTATTTCTAATAAAATATTTATATGGCTACACTTTCTGGAAAATCAGCTATAATGTAAGATGAGAATTTCCTCATCTACACATTCATAATAAACAATCCTAATAAAGAACCTATTACTTGAAAAAAGTTTCTGGGAGGAAACTTATCTAATTCATGTTATTCTACAAAATGCTTCAATTAATCTCTCTATATATCCATTACTTATCTATCTATACATATATTCATATGTACATACATTTAGAATTCTGCAGGTTTCTCACCATCAATAGGAAGCTCAGTTTGTTTGGAATTCTGAAGACTGCCTTTGGGAAAGTGGGTAAATAATGATTCTCTAGTATATAAGATTTGACATGCAAACTTAAATTCTACTTAATTAGAGATGAATGCCAAGTTAACTACATTCAGTTTCTCATTCTAATATTCCCTGGAATAAAATATTTTCAATCAATTTATTGACACTGAAATTTATGTACAAATTTGTTCCTGTTTCTAATCAACTGTCATGCAGCATGACAGAAATGCTATTAAATATTAATTTAAAATAAACTGATATCTGAAAATACATTTAGAAATGATCTCAAATTGAATTTGATAATTCTATTTCAAATTTATCGTGGCTTAAAGATAGTCACTTTGAATTGTAACATTTATAACTTTTTCTAAAACTTGGTTTTAAAAAGCATTTATGCTGCATATTTAATTAAACCTATAGAATTTTAACTATATATGTGGGGCAAGGGAGAGCAAGGAGGAGATGGTGGTAGAAAGGAAAATACTATTTCAGAACTTGCTTGTAAAATTTATTTCTGGTAAGTATATTTAGTTAATGAATAAATTTCTATTAAATCATCCCTCTAAAGTTCTCATTTTTAAATCAAAATCAAGCAAATGATTCTGATGTTTCCTAGTGAATATTTTCAACCAACTTAGAAATTCATTCATGATTTACTATGTACATATGGAATGAGTAAGAAAAATGACACTTGAAATACATTTACAGTATCATTATAAAAGAACTAGGCCCTGCATTTTATCTTATGAATAGATTACGATGTAAACCAATAGTAATAACCTTACGTCCATTCTGGTTGCCTTATTATTTTACAAATAACTTTAAAATTATCTTAAAATATTTACTCTTTGTGGTTCACTGATTTTGTCATACATTTATACTTTGCTTATTGATTCTCTCTGAACTTGAGCTACAAAAACATAGAATAAAACAATGTACTCTCAAATTTTCTGAAATGTAAATCATTCAGAGAGATGCATTTCCTTCTCTTTTTAGTAGGCTGTACAGCCCAGGGACAGAGGTGGAGGTGAGTACAAATAATAATAATAAAATAAGAAGAACACGAATGGACAATTCAAAGAAACAGAACTATAAATGACCAGTAAACTTAAAGACATATACATCCCCTTATTATTGAGGACATGAACATTTTCCAAGTAACGAATCTAAGAATTTTTTGTTTTTCAGATTGGTGAAGATTTTAAAGTCATTTAATATGAGCTGTGCTAGAGATCATGGTGGGGTAGTTCTTTCATAGACTGCTGATAAAAGTGTATTTGGAACAGTCTAGAAAGCAAGGTGGTGGTGTCAATCAACAGTGAAAATGAGCCTACCCTATTCCAGAGAAATTCTATAAATATCTATAGAAACAATCACACAGTTGCACAAGTAGATATGCTCAAGAATGTGCTTGAAAGATGGTTCATAATTGGGAAAAATTGTGAACAACCCAATATACAGCAACAGGGAAATGGAGAAATAAAAGGGAGTATATTTGAAAATGGAATTTTAAGCTGTGGTTAAAATTCATAAAATTGATCTTTTTAATCAACATAATTAAAAGATTAGTAAATGAATAAAGCATGTTGTAAAAACACAGACATAAGATATAGTTTATATAAAAACATACATACCTAAAATTCTATGGGATTAATATATTTTTAAAAAGAGTGTGGAAGGACACCTACTACACTCATTACAACAATTCCCTTTTGATTAGAAAAAGAAGTAAGAAGTGTAGGCTCATCAAGAAGGTCCTGAACTACTAAAATAATTTAGGCGTGAATAGGTGAGACACTGACTTTCAACTGAGGTAGCAGAGATGGATAAGAGACAAACTTGAGGTCTGGAGATCTTGCTATTGAGCTCGAATGACTAGAGAATGGAGAAGGGAAGTCATGCATAGGCAAGATATGCACTGGATGCTGCAGCATTGAAGGGAGGCATGGTCTCTATCCTCTCAGAGTTTGCATTTAGTGGGAAGTGGACAGAATGGGGCAAAGAAGAGAGAAATATAAATGAAAATAAATTTATGCACATGAAGTTTAATGTAGGGATACACGTTTAACATAAATTTGAAAGAAAATAGTCAAGAGAACTCAGGTATGAAGACTCAACTAAAATATAATTTTAGGAATTTCCAGCCTGGAGGTAAGTTTTTGATTTAGGAGTCAATGTTAGCTACTGGGTGAGGAGAGTGCAGTAGAAGAGGAGAGAAATGAGGCATAAAGAAAGTAGAGCATAGGATGATAACTAAATCCAGGGGAAAATCTTGTTTTGAGAGGCAAGGGGAAGAGAAGACAGGAAAGGAAACAATGAAAAAAATTATAAAGGAAGGAAGAAACCAAGTTTGTGGGGTGACATCAAAGTCAAGAAAATTTGAAATAAGCAGAGATATCAAAGAGAGGGACCCAGGGTTCAAGGATACTCTTCTGTCCCAACGGACTTCAGATCGAATATTACCAGCTACAAGACATACTGGAATTCTCCAGTGCATTGGTACCAATGGCACCAATAAGCAAGAGGAGAGATACTAGGTTTAATTGTCTTTTGGCCTAGGTGACAAATGGACTAAGCTTTAAAAATCAAGAAATTTCCTTATCTTAAATAGGGCTAATTCTAAAAACTTTGCCAGACAACTCTCTCCTTGTCCACATAAGAGCATCTCCAATGTTTGTCCGTAACCTCTTCCCATTCACTCCTGAGTCTATCTGGCTTCCTTTAATCTTCACATGCTGCCAGTTTTAATTTTAATCCACTGGATGACTTTGCTCCTTATCCTAACTGATCTCTGCATATAATTTGACATTTGGTCTGGACCACCTTTTGAGATACTTAGCTTCTGTACCAAAACACTCTCTTGGTTTTCACATGACTTTTCTGGACTACTCTCTGGGCATTCTTACCTCAATGGACCCTCCAAAATAGTAGAGAATAATGTTTAACAGCATGGGTTATGAAGCCATATTGCCTGAGTTTGAAATCTTGTTCTTGCAGCAATTATTTCTACGACCTTGGGCAAGTGACTCAACTTCTCTGTGACTCAGTTTCTTTATCTGAAAAATGCTAGTAACAATATTTTCCTCTTGATGGGGTTGGTGAGAGGATTGCATTATTATGAGTCAAGAATTTGGAAAATTTACTGGCAGATAGAAACCAACACATAAATATTAGCTATTATTCTTGTTTTATGCCCATCCTTAAAAGATGTATTTCCTTGTGATTCTATCCTTGGCCCACTTCTCTTTGAATTTCATATACCTACTAAGAGATTTAATCTTGGTCTATGACTTTATTTTAAAATGATCTCTTTTCTGCCTAGATCTCTCTTTAGAACTCCCTAAGACAGCTTCACACAGTTGTCCCACAGGTATTGCCAATTCATTATGCCTAAAACATGTCATGTCTTCCCCATTCTAAGCCTGCTCCAAACATTTGCCAAGTGAATATTTTCACCAGGCCATTAACTTCCCAAGTCACAATTTTGGGTCTTATCCTTGACATCTTCCTTTCATCATGCTGTTCCTTCCATGTTCTTAATATCTTTATAAGTTTTTTCTGCCCCAACTTACAAACTCTTCCCTCGCTTGATGTTTGTAATAGAATTGTAACTTGTCTTCCTGTGTCCAGTCTTCTGAAATGTAGTCTGTAATATTCAGCCAGAATTTTTTTTTTAATGGAAGTCTATTCATTTTACTACCTGTTTAAAATCTTGACATGTTCTCCAGTGACCTAATGAAGTTAAATAAAATTTTTTTTTTTTTTTGTGGGGAAGACCAGCCCTGAGCTAACATCTGTTGCCAATCCTCCTCTTTTTGCTGAGGAAGACTGGCCCTGGTCTAACATCCGTGCCCATCTTCCTCCACTTTATATGGGACGCCGCCACGGCATGGCTGACAGACAGTGCGACGGCGGGCGCCCGGGATCCGAACTCGCCAACCCCGGGCTGCCAAGCGCGGACTAAACCGCTGCGCCACCGGGCGGCCCCAATAAAATTTTTAAGATGCAAAAATAATCAGCTTACTTTGGTTTTGTTTTTATTTATAGCTGTATCTGTTTTTGGAAACTTCCTCCACAACTACCTCTGTTCTATCGGCTAGCTTTCTAGACTAGTAAACATCACTTGAAGAAGTCAGGCCTTTTCCTGAATTAAGTTCTCATAAATACACCCTGAACCTGGAAAACCAGGCTCTCAACAATTTTATTGATTTTTTTCCATTCATTTTCAGTTATTGACTTAGACATCACTACTTCTACTAAGTCATTTTCTTTGATTTTAGGCAGAGTAGCATTCTATATCTGCTTACAAAAGGGCATCTTTCTCACAGTATTTTAATTATCTTTTATTTATTTGTTCCCCAACAAACAATTAAGTCAAACATAATCTTATTGCCTAACACAGTCCCTAGAAAAAGGGAAACAATAAATGTTTGTTGCATGACTAGCTATGTAGTACTGATTTTAAGAAAATAATCTGAACTTAACATTATTAGAAAATAATCTTTTATTTTTTATTATGAAAGCAATGTTTCCTTGCACAAAACATGGAAAATGTAGGAAAGCATTGAAAAGAAAATAATTCCCATAGTGCCACCACTCACATGTGAACACAATAGATTTTTTTCTATGGGAAATTGGGTAAAATATGACAAAAAATAGTGAGTCTTGCAAATTAAGAATAATAACATCTTACTGTTAGGAAAGAGATATATTCTGACACACTAAGATTCTAATATTTACAGTATGTTAATATTATAACACACTAAGAAGACATAAACATACTATAAGAGTCAATCAAGGAGGACAAAATAAAAACCAAATACATAAAACAAATTTATGGTGTGTATGTAGTATCAAATTCATAAGCATAGAACCATCATTGTTAAATAAACAAATGTGTACATATATACGGCAAAGCATGTATATAAACATATAAAATATCATATTGATAGGTCACTTTTTAGAATTTCTAAAAAATACTTTGCCCTGAACTTCTAAAGTTAAAGAACAATACTTTCAATTCTCACATAACTTCTATTTATTACTCAAGTCTTAGCACTTATATGTTCAAATATTTTGTTAGTGAAGCAAGATAAATGTTATACAAAGTTATATCCAAATGCTAAAACTTCATTCTCTGAAAAGTTGACATAATTGAACTGTAAGCATCTGGGTTTATTCCCAGGCAATTTTCTGTAGTACCACATTGGTAACAAAAATGTTTGCTGAATATTTTCAAAAATTATAGGTATATTTCAATTTCAATTTGGCAAGCTAGCATTCCATTGCTATGAATAAGGCATTTGTCCTAACACTGTCCTTGAATCCAAATATGTTATTATATCTAACTTACAATGTCAATCTCTTCAATCTTTATTGCACACTTTATTCATTCCCAAAGTGTTTGTGTACTTTGTTGGTTTATAAGCTACAAGCAGATGTTTGCTATAACCATGTCAGGAAAGCAAGATTATTTATATATTCTATTGACAGTAAAACAGGGACAAATTTTTTATTCGCACTAAAAACCTCAAAGTCTGTGTTCTCTATTTTTTTATTCCAAATAAATTCATAATTTAATTATTAATCCTGCCGAGAGGAGTTGCTAGACTGATTTCTCTTATTTGTGAAGGTAAAATTCGCAAACCTAACAAAGAAGAGAATTTAATTTATTCTTCAATAAGATTTGGCATATTTATTTAACTTAGATGCAGATCATCTGAATCTCTAGAGGAATCATTTTAAGATCTCAGTAAAGTCATTTAATCTGAGATTTAACTTATTAACTTATAAAATTCAATAATCATATATTATCATGGTACTTGACAAATTTGATAAAAAGATAAAATTGATAAAAAATATAAAATTGATAAAAAGATAAACTCAAAGATCCTTGGAAACTATTCAACAACATAAAGGCTTGTGAAAATGATAAAAGGAGAGGGCTGAAGGTCATTAACAAGAGCCATTAATTAAGACTCTGAAAGTTCTGGGCCAATCAGCCAATGTCTTGCATATCCAGTGGAGCCAGTTGAGGGAATATCCAGAGAAAGATACACATGACATCCAAGAGTGAAACACAGTAAGTTGCCTGACGCCAGTGTCAGATCTTCTTTATTTTGACACTTGAGAAAGTCAAAGTGGTGTCTCATTAATTGTATATATCAGTTACCAAAAATCCTTTACAAGCTACTGATATTTGTCATTAGAATAATATATTTAAAAATATGAATGAGCTAAAAATTCCTAGATACTGAAGGAAAATTAAGAGACTAAAGAGAAAGATCAAGATGAACAAATGGAAATACTGCATATGGAGTAAAAAGAAATAACATAAGGAAGAGATTATATTTGAGGGCTGACTGCAACATCTTCAAGAAGAAAGTAGATTTTATTTAACAAAATGTGTAATATATAAAATCTGGATGTTCCTGATGATGAGATATAATCAAATGTCGTTTTTGCTCACAGGAATAAATAAAGATAATCTGGGAAAGAAAAAATCTGTACACAGATGAAGTGAACTAACTCAAGACATGATTTTGAACATTTTATAGAGTTTGTAAAAATAAAATTTGACTCTAATGTTTTGAATATTGTCTTCTCAATGGCATAATATTAATAAAATAGCACTGTAAATTCTACTCTATAGGCCCAATAACCACTTGGTTTTAAATAAAAATTAATCACATAAATATAATATTATAGTTTCCTTTATATTGTAATTTAGTTTTTAGATTTGATCTATAGATAATTTTAACCAAAATAAATGTAAATATTATAAATCCTGACAATATATAAGTAATGCAACACTCAGCAGAAGTTGGAAGATGGAGGATAAGTAGAAAAGTAAATGAAAGTATTATTTTACTGGTTTCTTCATATTGCATGGTACTGTCTAAAGTTAATGAATCAAGAAATAAGTATGCAATTAAAGGTTATGAAGGTAAGTACTGGAATATTAAACATAATTGTTTAAAAAGGTAGAATCTTAAGAAAGTATAGGGAAATAGAAAGTAGTGTAAGTCAATTAAACTCCTCATCTTTCATAGTGAGGAGTCAATATATTCTGTATATGTTTGACAGGAAATGCATAATTATCTTTAAAAATTATGATGGCAACCATTAAGAAAACTAACAATTAAACAAAGAAACTGAAAGTGGTTACCTTTGGTGATTGGGATTGGGACATTGGTGGGAGCAGTAAATGGGCTATCATTCCCCATTGTTACCCTGGTTGTAACTCAGGAGTTCCAGCACTTGGATGGGATCATTTATGATCTTGGTCTTGTGGGGGCCCAGGGTAGTCACTCCAAAATATCCCACAATAGCATATTGATTATTTTGAATTAAAGTTACTTGAGAACTAAAAAGGACTTTTTGATCCTCTTGTCTCTGTTCCCCCCGAAAGCAGGAAATAAATCTCCTATGTGAAAGCTGCTCTCCCTGCATCCTTGTCACCAGAGCTAGGGAATTCAGGGCAGAAAAGCCTGTGTAAACATACCCTGCTAATTTACTACCTCAAGCCTAAACTCTGCTTAAATTCCTCACTATTTACATACCCCAAACCTAGGTTTCTTTGTCCTGCCAATTCTTCACAAACTTACTGTTTGTTTGTGTAAATATATATATACATACAGCCTGCTTTGTTCACTTTCCAAGCATCATTTCTTTATGATCTCCAATACATATGTATTAAACTGGTTTTTCTCCTGTTAATCTGCTGTTGTGTCAATTTTATTATTACTCCAGCCATAAGAACACAAGAAGGGAAGAAAAGGGATTTTTCCCCTGCCCAACAGCTTCAATTTCCTTCATAAATTAAATTTCAAGATGTCTTAAGAACCATCTCTATATTTCAAATGACAGAAATATTTTGAACATTTTCACAAAAAATTATGCTTATTTCATAACAAAGTTAAGAAATAACATACAGGGGCCAGCCCAGTGGCATAGCCCTTATGTTCGCACACTCCATTTGGCAGCCCGGAGTTCACTGGTTTGGATCCTGGGTGTGGACCTATGCAACGCTCATCAAGCCATGCTGAGACATGAGCATCCCACACAGAGCAACTAAAAGGATGTACATATGACATACAACTATCTACTGGGGCTTTGAGGGGAGAAAAGGAAAAAAGGAGGAAGATTGGCAACAGATGTTAGCTCAGGGCCAATCTTCCTAAAGAAAAAAGAAAAAAATTAATATCTTTAAAATAAAGAAATAACATACAATTTGAAAGAAACCATTATTATTCTAATATTTACCACATATAGAAGTGATTTCAAAATGCTCCATCTTTGGTAGTATTTTTTAAATCCCAAGCACAAATCCTTTGCATGTAACGGCTATTTTTGAATTTAAATAATTACCTCTGTTGCTAGTCACACAATAGAGTAAGGAGAAAACAAAATGGTGATACCTCCACTGATTTTTAACATCAGTTTGAGAATATAATCCTGAAGACATTTCATGTAAATAACTCATCAGTTTTATAGTTTCCTGAGATCAGGAATATAACATTCACGCTAGTAATATTTTGCTTTAAAAATCACATAATTGCAGTCTGAATATATTATAAATGTGATATATTTTATTGAAGCTATGGTCTTCTCACTAGTGTTTCAGTAAGCAAGACAGTAGAGGACACAGGAGAAATTATCAAACAAGGGCCACACTCTACATTTTTTTTTTTTTTTTGTGGGGAAGACTGGCCCTGGGCTAACATCCGTGCCCATCTTCCTCCACTTTATATGGGACGCCGCCACGGCATGGCTGACAGGCAGTGCGTCAGCGGGCGCCCGGGATCCGAACTCGCGAACCCCGGGCTGCCAAGCGCGGACTAAACTGCTGCGCCACCAGGCCGGCCCTAGCCTAGCCACACTCTACATTTTATATTCATTATTTCCAGACTAAAAGTCCTAGTAGAGCCTCAGAATGATGATTACAGACTCCAGCCTTAATCCCTGTCTCAGTTCTAACACTGATAGATCATGGCTTTTGTACCTGTACAGATTTATATATTTTTTAATTCCTCAGTTCAAGTATCCAGTGAAATTATTTCATTCAGGGAAGAAGATATCAATTAAGCTTATTTCATATTTAACATCCTTAAAATGACATAGAGCTTTGCGATATCAGTGATAAAGGAGAGAATACATGTTACTTAAAGTGAAACAATTATTTCCTCAGAGTATGATTTGAGTTTACAAGACAACAGAAGTCAGTTAAGGTTTACGAAGCCACTGACTGCATCTTAGTGTAATAACTGAGATAACATAACTGACGTAGTTTTCTCAGATCACTGAGGACTTTGCATTTCTCCCAGAAGTTCAGATTGTTTTTGAAGAAGTTGTATTTAAAATTTTAAAAGTTTGATAAGTGACTTTTGTTGCAGGTGTTATAACGCTAGAGTATGTAAATATATCACTTCCTACACAACACTGATTACTTTGAAATTAATCACAGTAACTTTATCCAATGGCTAAACTGAGTGGCTATTACTTTCAAAAACAGAGATATTGCCAATTAAAATTAATACAATTTTAATATTTTATAATTTTAATATTAATATATTTGATTAATATATAATTAATATATTTAATATTAATGTAATTTTAATATTTTATAAAATTAATACAATTTTAATAGCATAACTCTTGATGCCAGACATATAGACAGTAGCTTTATTACCAATTTCTTTTCTCCTCAGTCTCACTAAGACGGATTCTAACAGAAAGTGATAATAGTAATAATAAATGCTTAATTCAATTCATATGCACCTGAGCTCTGTGATAAGCTATGTTCATATATCATTTAACAGTTGAAAGAATCCTGAAAATTAAATTAAAACTCAGAATATGTAAATGATGTCACCTCAATAAGACAGTTAAAAATTGATGGAAATAATATTTGAATCCAAATCTGGTCTGCATCCAAAGTCTGTGCTATTAACTATTATGCCATATTTTATGAAGAAAAATAATACTTGCAAAGATTAAATTCATAAGAAAAGAAACTATTCTTAATTTGATTTAATGAAGATCTCATTATTTCTTAAATGTTTTCAGTTACACTGTCCATCCCAGGCCTGTGAGAAACAAAGGAGGATTTTACACACACAGACACACACATAAATCTATATTATAATGTATTAAAACTGAGAGTTAACATGAATAAGAAAGAATTGGAAGACAGATAATGGCTTTTGTGCCTGTACTGGACATAATGCTCTGAGAAAACTTCACATCTATAGCTCCCATTCTGAACAAAGCAGTTCCTCACAGATGATAACCATGATAGGTATTCTGTTATCTTGCTGTACTAGTTTGGCCAGCATAAACCAGGGACCTTTGAGAGACTCAATGACAGACACGTATGGTCTTCCAGAGCCTTGTAGGTTAGACTACCACAAGAATTCTGCCCACTAGAGGTAACTGGTCCTAAATGGTGATTTTTTAATGTGGTAAAATAATTTCTAATGGAGAGTTGAAATGCATTGTATATAAAGAAAATGAACAGAGGGTAAGATGGTAAAAAGCAGAAAAATATGGAGACAGAGGACAGGAAGCAGAGGCTAGGAAATGGAAGCAAGGAGCCAGCAGAAACGATAAAGGGAGAAATCAGAGGGGATAAAGATAGTGAGCAGCAGTTGAAAGGAGTGACAGAGACGGAGACTAGCCAGATAACCACACTGGCAGAGCAGTGAAGTCAGAAGCACAGAATCACACTCCTGAGAGAGAGACAAGTGAGTTGAGCTCCGAGAGCAATGTCGAATTCTGAGAAATATTTTTATAGCCTATGATGTCTGACCGGGAGACCACTGAAACCATGCTTCCAAGATCGAACCTAGTGATCAGAAAGCACCAAGAGACTACAGGGTTAAAAACTCTGGTTAAATCCTTACCTCCACTGCTTATCAAATGGGAAAAATAAATTGATGGAATAATCACTTAACCCATTTAAGTTCTGTTAAGAAAAATTCATGAGCTAGAAGTTTATATAGTGTGTTGAAAAAGAAAGCATTATAAGCCCAAATAAACAGAAACCAAGAAATAATAAAGACAGAAATAGACCATGGATAATGAGATTCAGAAACATTAAAGAGAAAACAAAACAAAAATTAAAAAAAAAATCTCATTGGAAAAGAGACTAACCAGGGGCTCCTTCTGGCCATGATGAGTGGGTAGCCATAAACAACTATAAAACTAGAGAAAATATGAGACAGGGGGCAATAGGGGAGATCCCAGAATCAGCACAGGTATCCTCTTGAGGTTTTAACTGAATACTAACCTGCACATTTGCAGGGCAAGCTTCCTTGAGATCAAAGAACAATTTCCAGAGAAAGGAACTCTATCAGGAAGCTATATAATACAAAATACAGGTCTCACCAAGAGCCCATAGTGTCTCTTCACTGTGAAATGTACATATAGGACTGTAACATTTGGTTAACTCTTCAAAGCAACATATAACGAAATGAAGACATCAAAATGGATTCCAGAGCATATGCATATAGAACCCCCAAATCTTACTTATTATAACTATTTTATATTGGGATAAAACACATTCCTATTGAGTAATGAATGCCTTGGGCTTAATCTTCTCATTAATCAGGAAATTGTGTGCTTTGGAGAATTACACAAATACTTTGTCTCCTGAGATGCTAATATACTTTGTATAAAATAAAATGGCTTGTCTTTTCATCTTTTTAACAGGGCAAAAGTTTTCAATTTGGATAAAGTCCAATTTAACATTGTTTTTTCTTTTATGGATCATGTTTTCGATATCAAGTCTAGCCCCATATCTCAAAGATATTCTGTTTTTCTCTTTGTAAACATTTTATAGTTGTACATTTTACATTTAAGTCCATGATCTATTTTGATCTAATTTGTATATGGTGTGAAACTTAGGTCAAGGTTTTTTTTTTTTTTTTGGTGAGGAAGATTGGCCCTGAATGACATTTGTTGCCAATCTTCCTCTTTTTGCTCCATTTCTGCTTGATGAGTGGTGTGTAGGTCCATGTCAGAGTGCACGAATTTGACCACTGTGCCACCGGGCCGGCCCCTCAAGTGTTGTTTTTATGCCTAAGGATGTTTGATTGTTCTGGCATAATTTTTGAATAGGCTATCCTTCCTCCATTGAACTGCTTTTGTAGCTTTGTCAAAAATCAACTGAGCATTTTGTATGGGTCTGTGTAGAGTTCTCTGTTTTTTTCCACTGTTCTCTGTTTCTCCCTCAACTATAAATAGCTATAAATACCAAATACGGTGATTTCTCCCACTGTATTCTTTAAGATTACTTTAGCTATTCTAGGATCTGTGCCTTTCCATACATATTTTAGAATAAGGTCTATATTTTCAAAGAATCTTGCTAGGGTTTTATACAAATTGCATTAAACCTATAGATCAAATAGCTTGCTTATGAGAGACACGAAAACTCAACATTTCAATGTAATTCCTTTTTTTTTTTTGGTACCAAAAGAAAGCATTTGTTTATATGTTTAGTCCCATACCTTACCTAGAATCTTTATGTAGGCTCCATTCTACCCGTTCTAGGCCATGCCCAGGGAGTATCTTCCTTCCCATAGGGTCTCCAAGAGAGCCCTTGCATTCTGCTGCTCCTCAGAGCTGGTTCAAGGGCCAAATCAAAGATCTCCCATCTACCTCCTCTAATCACTGTTGCCAAAGAAACACCATATAGACGCAGACTTTATTTCTGTAGTTTATGTCCCTTTGTAACAAAACTTTTAGAGATGAAACCACTTCTCCCATTCACTATTTACATTTTCTTATTTTAAAAAATAACTTGAGATATACAGCGTTCTTTAAATAATAAAACATTACCCATATATATCTACAAATGTAGCAATATTAAGAAAATCTATTTAAGAAAATATTTTGGTATAACTCATTATATGTAGTACAACATGGTAAAATGTGAACTATTGAAATAATTTTATATGTTCTTTGAACAAATTTCTTACATAGCTCAATATGTGGATGCCAATTTTGCCTATTAACTTCAAGGCCACTTACAAGGTGAAAGTTTGGAGAAAGAAGAGAATGTGATAAAGTTTTCCTAATATGGAGTCTAAATGGTAAAGTGTTCTCTATTACCTTTCTATCTCCACAGGACTAAAGACACCTGAAAACAGCCATGGGGCTGACAGTTGACATATTGTACCTTTGATGTAGACAGGTTCAATAATGACAATATGAAATATATGAGACTTTTTATACCACACTATTTTTCTCTCATTCCTTATTTACTGGCAGTCATATACACTGTAAATGTTCAGAGAAGGTAATAAGGGAAAAATATTGACTTTCGGGCTGAGACTAAACTCCTATAGTTATAATCTGGAGATGACATCTTTAACATCCAGAAGCTGCAATACAGCACTGTTTAATTTCAGATCAGTTGCAAGCAGCTCTTTGGCATTTTGTTTTATACCTACAGGTAATAAGCACAAGACATGCAGTTAGAACAGAAGGGTATTTGTGGCCAGATGGCATCATTCTTTTTCTTTTTTTCCCAAGCAACAGTTGACTTTTTTTTTTTTTTTTTGTGGGGGAAGACCAGCCCTGAGCTAACATCTGTTGCCAATCCTCCCCTTTTTGCTGAGGAAGACTGGCCCTGGGCTAACATCCGTGCCCATCTTCCTCCACTTTATATGGGACGCCGCCACGGCATGGCTGACAGGCAGTGTGTTGGTGGGCGCCCGGGATCCGAACCCGCAAACCCCGGGCTGCCAAGCGTGAACTTAACCGCTGCGCCACCGGGTGGCCCCCAACAGTTGACTTTTAACAATAAAGAAGATCTGATACTTTGGTGCTTTTACCAAATTTCACCTTACAAACTGGCTAATAAAAAGTAGGAAGCATTCAATCATTTATTCATTTTTATTCTGCAAACAGTTATTGCACGACTGTTTTGTGACAGCTACTGGAGCAGATACTGAGGCTGCACAAGCATCATTTGCAAATGGCCCCACTGGCACTGTTTATTCTCCTTTTTGCAACATTTCCTGTTGGAAGACATTTAGATTTATCTGGTATTCTAATTTCATGAACTGCATTTCTCCAATATCATTCATATTTGACAGAGTTATTTCCTCTTTAATTATTGTTTATTTAGAAAATGCTTGTCCAGTTTACGTGTCGCTATTTCCTTGTTTGCCTTTTGATTTTCCTTTTTTGGAATTCAGTGCAGAATTGAGATCATCTCACGCCTACACTCATGGCTTACTATCATCAGCAATCATTGTTTCCCCCTTTACGTATAATTTTCAATTCTTTTCCTCTCTATCCCATAGATAATTTAGCTCATTTTCTACATGTATTTTCAAAATATATAGCATAGGTTTTTGTGTAAATGCGTTTTATATTTACACATCCTAGTTTTTCATACGTTTGAGATCATTCTGTATTGTTTAGTGCACAAACAATTTAGGCTTTTAATGTTATATAGATACTGTAAAATAGACATACCTCATTTTATTTACATATTTCCCCTATTGATGGACTTTTTAGGTTGTTTCTGACTACCTGTTGACACAAACAACGCTGAACATTTTAGTACATCCCCTTCTGCAAATTTTTTCTGGTCTGTATACATAAAAGAGCTATTGATGGGTCATGGGAAATATAGACATATTCTTTGTCTCACTCAATACTGCCTAATTGTTCTAAAGGATAACTCTACTGGTTCTGATTCTTAGCATCGATGCATGAGGATTCTTATACTTTATCATCCCTCAATGACATTTGATATAATTTTTTCTCTCTAAGACTTACAAACTGAGAGGTGTAAATTGTCATCTCATTTTTATTTAGCATTCTTTGACACTTGAGAAGTTGTATGCCTCATCACATTTTATTAAACATTTAGACTTTTTAATCTAAATTTTCTTTTTATTTCATGTGCCTATTATTTGTTAGATTTCCTGTCATTTTCTTATTGATATATAGGAGTTTTTTGCATATTTCAGATTCTTATCCCTTATCTGTTTTGATATGACATTTTTCCTACCTGTCAACCATCTGTTAACTTTGTCCATGGTGTTCATTGTTAAGATTCATATAGTCAAACCTAATATATAAAATACATGGCTCTTTGGAATCTTGTTTAAGGAGTTCTTCCCCACCCTGATGTCACAAAAACATTCTCTTGCATTTTCTTCCATTAGCCCTCAGGTTTCATCTTTCAAATTTATTCTTACATCTATTTGATCATCACCATTTTATATGGTAAAAAGTAGAGCTATACCATTAAATTTTTTATGTAGCAAGCCTTTTTTCCTGTCTCTATCCTTTAAATAACACACTTGTCCTTTCCATTTTTATTTATCATACATGTTATTATAGTGTTGTGTATACTCTAAATAACAGAATAAATACCCTCTTGATTTTTTATTTGAACTGGTCTTAGTCATGGATTTTATACTTTAATATACAATTTAAAATTGCATTGAGTTTCTCAGAAACACACCTTCTCTGAGATCTTTCTGTTCCATTTTTGGCTATTTCACTAACAAATAATTACTTTTGTCAGATACTCTTTGAATTGTACACACAAAATTTTCTGCACTTTGCTTTATCCATTGAATGCTGGCTTCAATCCTTCTAAACCCTCTAAATCAATTGACAAAGTTCTGATATGTATCATTTTTATATATTGACTGATTTAATTTATTGGAATATAATGTAGAATTTTTTGTCTTTAGGTCTATGATGTAAATTTGTCTGTAATTTCATCTATTATAATGTTTGTCACATATTTGGCAGCAAGGTCATACTGGCCTCAAAATAAATTGGGAACTGCTTCTACAATTGCTATTCTCTGGAAGAGCTTATTTAAGATTAGTATTATTTCTCACTTAAATATTTGGAGAAATTCACGAGGAAATCTATCTATGTTTAAATATTTTATAGCTTCTATGTTATCTATAAGAAGAAAGTTTACTTTGGGATTCTTAGGAACTCCACTGTAATGACAGAACTAGCTCCGATCTGTTCAAAATACGTTATGATGTTTGAATTTTTTTTTAAAAAGACAAGCAAAGACAAAAAAAGTAAAGACAAGTTTAGGAAAGATTTCTTTAGATATAGGTTAGGTTTCAAATCTAAATTGCTGACATATCTTTGTCTCCACACACAATTAAGTAATATTACAGAGTATTTCAGAGGGAGTTCAGCTTCCACAGTTGTGGCCAACAAACTCATTTCAGAGCTCTGTTGGGGGGTTAAAAAGGCCTCTTTGATGAAGTGACAAATTTGACACAAGTGTTAACACAAAGGAGAAGAAAGGAGAGCTTTAGTGGCTAAGAGTCAAGGGGCATAGTAACACAAACGTCTCAGTTCTCTGTAAGTCAAAAGAATTCTAGAGCGTAATAGATGAAGACACTTTTTATCAGGTGGCTGTTAAATACAAAAAATTGTCAGATCAGTCATCTGATATTCCTCAGTTAAATAGCCTATAATATCGCTTTAATCGGCTGTATTAAATTTTTCATAAATATAATGACCATCAAAAATCAGATATTCTGCCAAACACAGCACAATAATTCATTTAGCTATTTAAAGTTCCTGAAGCAAATAAATTATATATAATTGACCAAATTCTAAATATGATAAATATAAACTTCTGAGAATTTACATAATTCAATTAAGATAATGTAACTAGTAAGCAGATTTGCATAACTCTGAATATTTTTATTCAAATTTTCTTTTCACCACTAATTTAAAGTGTATTTTTACTTATATTATGTTAAAAAAATTAGAATTTACTTGTTAATACTTATACAATTAATTAATAAAGAGCATCTTGGAAACTATTAACCATACTAATTATGCAGGTAGACTTGTCCTTTCTGCTTATTAAGTATTAAACACTTAGCTCAAAGATTAGCATATACCATCCACTGAATAAGTATATATAAAATAACTACATTAACTAATAAACTCATCTATATTGGTAAAATTTAAAATTTTTAATTTAGCTAATACAAATATGGCTTCCATTTGTTGTACCAGGCATATGATACAAATGTACAAGGAAGCCCTACCGAATGAGAAACTTCGGACTGCATGTCTAAGCATTTTTGCAATTTACAATCATAAATATATCATTCCATAGAGTTTATAAATGAAACACGCAAACGAATGACTTAGCATTGAAATGGAGATGTATAACTTTTACATTATGGAAGCCAATAAAATTACTCTTGTTTCTCTTTTGTTTCATATAAGAATGTTTGAAATATTCAAAGAAATAGATTCCTCCCAGATGGTAGGCACCTTCAGGAAATCTCTGGTATTATTCAAATTTGGAATTTAAAGTAAACTCTGCCTTCAAAGAATCCAGATGTCCTCAAAAGAGTATAATTTTGTTGTAACATATTCATGGAACAATTAGTGACTGAGTCTCCTGAATAAGAGATCAGAAACAAGTATCATTAGAAATATTAAAAAGTCTTTTTGTAAGTCAGTCAGTTCCATTAAGTGATAGCATATTCTAGTTTTAGAAAGAAATCTTTGGTATAAAAACTATTTAAAATCTGTGTTTTATGAATATATTCATTAAAATCAGACACTCTAAATTTTCTCATTGATTTATCTTGAATATATCACATGCATATATATATTTTTAAAACTATTTCTAGGGGCTGGCCCAGTGGCATAGTGGTTAAGTTTGCATGCTCCGCTTCAGCAGCCCACGGTTCACTGGTTTGGATCCCAGGCACGGACATATGCACCACTCATTAACCCATGCTGTAGTGGCATCCTACGTGCAAAATAGAGGAAGATGGGCACAGATGTTAGTTCCAGGCTAATCTTCCTCACCAAAAAGTGGAAGATTGGCAATTGATGTTAGCTTAGGGCCAATCTTCCTCACCAACATATATATATATATATTTCTAAATTTTGAAGCATTCTAGGATCATCTCTCTGGTAACTAACCTTTCAGCTTTTCTTCTCCACATGTGAACAAATAATTCCTCTTGCAGTCACACATTCTGCCCTTCGCCCAAGCAATCAAGCAATCAATCAGTCAGTCAGCAGACTGTCAGGAAATCAGTAACCTGCAAGTTATGCATTGCCAACTATATGCTCATAATAATGATAAGGTGATATGTAAAAATTAGGAAATACTGTTTTTAACCTTGTATTATTTGCTGTGCACTTGTGTAAATTAGTCTTACCTATAAAGAAAAAAACAAGAGCTAAATTTATAAGATAATCTTTATATGCCATGAGACTTTAAAGGGAATAGAGATCAATATGGGCTGGAATAATTCAGAGAAAATTAATGGAGGAGAAATTCAAAGATCTTGAAGGGATTTCACAATACATAACAAGAAAGGAAATGACACCAAACACCAGGTTATAGATTCCAAAGACAGTATTTGTGGAATTCCCAAAGTAAATAGTTCCAGGATGGGTATTGAGAATTACACAAACACTAAAAATGTGAACGGGAAGTCTATTCATAGTAATCTGTGCCTTAGGCTAAAGATTTTATGTTGAATATGTATGTCCTATCTATAGGTATCTATTTTAAAGAAATATCAGAAAATTAATTCCATTATTCATTCTTTGCTTGAACAAATATTTATTGTTTATTCTGTGCCAGATAATCTTCTATGTCCTAAGAATAGAGGCATGAACAAGAGATATAACCTATGGTTTCATAGAGCTTACATTTTGATAAGGTGAGACAGAAAATTCACAAGACAAATAAGTAAGTAAGTTATCACATTGGCTGGTGAAAAGTGCTATGGGATAACATAAAGAACGGAAATAGCATAGGAAGTACATGTGGTTGGGTGCCCTTTGAAGTGGGTTGGCAGGAATAACCTCACTGAATAGGTAGCATTTTGAGCAAATACCTGAAGCAGATGAGAGAGTGAATCATGTAGAATTTTGGAGATAACTGGAGGAAAAAATGATTAAGGCAGAGGAACAAGAAGTGTAAAGGCCCAGATACAGGAACCTGTTTAGAGTATCAGAAGAACAGCAAGGAGACCTGTGGGGATTGAGCCAAAAAAAATAAGGGAAAATGAGGCCAGTGAGGTAATGAGGTGGGTTGTAGAGGCAGTTCATGAGGGACCTAGTAGTTAATTGCAAAGGTTGTTACTTTCATTCTAATAAGGCAGACAGCCACCACAAGCTTTTGACTAGAGAAGTGACATGACATTATCTGATTTATAATAGAGAGTGCCACTGACTGAAGTGTTGAGAATAAGCTTAGGATGGCAAAGAATGAGAGCAGAGAGATCAGTCAAGCGGCTATTGCAATAATCTATGGGAGAGAAAATAATGGCTTGTAAGAGAATAGTAGCAGTGGATTTGACAAAAAAATCACATTCTATGGTTTAGTACGTGCTGATCGACTGCATAAAGTTAAGCAAAAAAGAGAGGAAAGATTCCCAGTTTTTTGGTCTAAGCAACTGGAAAGACAGAGTTGGCATCTACTGAAATAGGAAGGATTTCCTGAAACATGGAAGGAAGAGTCTGAATCCTATTTTGGACATGTTAAATTTGAAATGTGTATATGAGTACTAAGTGATTTCTTTGAGTCCAAGTTGGACATATGATTCTAGAATTCAGGACAGTGGACTGGGTTCCAGATATTAATTTGTGAGTACTCAGCATATAGATGGCATTTCAAGCAATGAAACTCATGATACTCAGAGAAGACAGTAAAAAAATGAAGCCTGAGGACTTTGCCTCAGGGGATCACAACATTATTAGGCCAACGAGGTAGAACCAACTATGGCATATTAGACATAGAAATAAGGCAAAGAAGTCTGGTATTTTGGAAATCAAAGTGAAAAAAATACTTTTCAAGGAAGGAATGAGTACTTGAGGACTAAAAACTTACTGCTAGATTTTGCATAATCCCTAAATGATTTGAAAAGACCAATTTTAGTGGAATAATGGGGCAAAAGATGGAATAAAAGTCATCAAGACAGAATGAGATGAGAGCAATTGTAAAAAGTGGGTTTAGACAAATCTTTCAAGGAGTTTTCATGGAAAGGATAGCAGAGAACTGTAACAGAAGCTAGAGGGGATTTTTAGGTGGGAAAATTGATGATGCATGAGAGGGTAGAGGAGTGCTAGGCTGAAGTCCTCAAGTAAGATAAGGAAGATGGATTTCGTGCATAAGTGGAGCTTCTTTAGCAATAAGAGGGAAGGCACATATGCACATAATGTTCATCAATCTTGTAGAAAGAATTTGATGAAATTCTTACCTAATTAAATTTATTATTTTCTTTAGTGAAATAAGAATGGACATCTGCTGTGAGTGAGAATAAGAGTAGGTATAAAATAGATGAGTCAAGACGGGCAAGTAGAAAGCAATCATCTAGTTGAAAAGAAAATACCTCACTGGACTGCTGGACACTAAGAGTAAATTTAGGATTAATGGCCAAGAATTTATGGAGAATCCAGAACAAATACTGCTATGTTTTTCTTCAGACAAATTCATCTGTTTGGGAGTAGAGATGCAGTAACCAGAAAATTAGAGTTTTTCCAAAGAAGGACAAGGAAGCAAGAGTAGGATAAGGTAGTTGAGGGTGTATGAATGGAGCATAGAATTTAAGCTGGGAAAGGATTGTGGAAAAACATTATGGGGTCATGGAAGCCAAAAAGATGGTATCATAATTAGACTGTAAATTCTGGTGAAATCAAAATATTGTTCAAGTTTTGGAAAAAGAGAAAATGAGCTGCAACAGTAGGAGTTGAAATCACAAAGGGGATTGTTTGGAGTAGAGATTAAGGAAGGCTTCAGTTTTTGGCAGTGACAAGTTCTAGTGACCATCATGAGAGTGAGTCATTGAGTCTGAGCTAAAGAGAAAAATCACTGGAAAAGAAAAAAATCAAGGAATTGAGAGGCCATGAAATGGGGACAGTCATCTACATGGATATTTGGCATGGATTATCATAGGAGGTATGATGAAATAGAAGGATGACATTTAGTGCTAAAAGCTACAAATCACAATGTAGATATAGCAGTTGTACACTAAATAACACAGCTTTGTAAAGCAGGAAACTCTAGGAAATACAAAGAGAAATAGGTAGAAACACTAACAGTTAGATATTTTAACGCACCACTCAGCATAAAAAAGGTCAAGTGGCCAAAAATATAAGTGAAGATGAAGAAGACTTAAGCCTCATAATCAATGACACAATCATTAAGGAGATTATCTGTCTATCTATCTATCTATCATCTATCCATCTATCATCTATCTCCTACCTATCTATCTGTCTGAGATCTTTATAATATATTACATCACTAGAAAGCATGAGTGAGTGCCATAAGGTAGAATTATTAAAATAAGACTCTCTGATCATCGTGTAAAAAAATTCAAAATTGATAACAGAAATTTAAAAGACGTTCAACATGGAAATAAAATAATCCGCCTATTAAATAACACTTGAGTTTCTGGCTGAAAGGGATTATATAAACAAAGTTATACAACTGTGGATAATAATAATACAAACTCTTTACATCCAAACATAGGGAAATATTTATTTATTTATTTTCTGTTTTTGTGAGGAAGACCAGCCCTGAGCTAATATCCATTGCCAAGTTTCCTCTTTTTGCTGAGGAAGATTGGCCCTGGGCTAACATCCATTGCTAATCCTCCTCTTTTTTTTGCTGAGGAAGACTGGCCCTGGGCTACCATCCGTGCCCATCTTCCTCTACTTTATATGGGATGCCACCATGGCATGGCTGACAAGCAGTGCTCCGGTCAGTGCCCGGGATCCGAACCCATGAACCCTGGGCTGCCAAAGCGCCAACTAAACTGCTGTGCCACCAGGCCAGCCTCATAAAGGAAATATTTAAAGCAGTGATTAGAGGAACATGCAGAACCTTAAACATATTTAGTAATTACAAAGAAAGAATGAAAATGAATAAATTGAAAATCAGAGACAGAAAAATAAATAAGCCAAAGGAAATCAATAAAAAGGAAGTAACAAAGGTAAAAGCATAAATGAATGAAGTAGGGAACAGAAAAATGAGAGCTTCCATTGTCTTTTCAAAATGCTGGTCCTTGGAAAAGCTAATATCATACACAAAACACTACGTAATGTAATCAAGCAAGGAAAAAGAGCACAAATAATCACAAAGATACAAAATAAGAAAAGGAAAAAGGGAAAAATAACTATTGAAACAAATTTCTTAAGAGGAGCTTATTTTGAGTACTTTTATGCAACTAAATTCGGAAAGCAAGATGAAATGTATAATTTCTTAGGAAAGCACAGTTTATGAAAATTAATGCCATTAGAGATAGAAAATTTAGACCAATTTCCACCGAAGAAAGGAAGAAAGGTCGTTTTACAAGGGCTTCTATCCAGCCTTCAGAAACAGTCCCCAATGCTACATTTATTGTTTCAGAGCATGGGAACTGAAAAAATTTCCAAATTCTTTTTATCAAAAAATATAATATGAATATCTAACTCAGGTAAAAATGTCACAAAAAAAAAAGAAAGTGGAAAATCAGTGTTATCTATGAATATCAAGGTAAATATCCTAAGAATAAATATCCTTAAGAAGCAGAATTCAGCATCACATTAAGAAAGTAATAATGCATAATCAGGTAGAATTTATTTAAGGAATGCAATGTTGGTTAAATATCAGAAAGCTCATTGACATAATATACTACATTAATATATCTAAGAAACATATAATTATTTTTATAAACTCTAAAAGCCTTTGACAAACCCATTTGTTTCTTTAAAAAACACTTAAAAATAAGAACTGATGGATGCTTTCTTAAATGGTATAATATATTGACATTGATCCTTAACCCAGCATCTTAGTTAATGGAAAATGACTAAAGATTTTCCACTAACATAAGGAAAAAGGCAAATATGCACACTAATTCTACTACCATTTATAATTCTTCTGAAAGTATCAGCAAATGCAAGCAGAAAATAATCAATTAGAATCTTAAGAACTAGAAAAGAAATACTAAATCTATTTATATTTGCCAAAGATATGATTATATACCTAGAAAACCTTGGAAAATCAATGAAAAAAACTCACCATTTTAAATTAACAATAAAAGCATTTGGTAAGGTATCAAAAGATAAAATCGACTTACAGAAATCCATAGTTTTCATAGGTTAAACAAACAATAACTAGATAGAGGATATAATGGTAGGGAAAACCCCATTTACAATAGCAGCACACAAGATCAAAAACTTAGGAAAAACTTAAAAAGGGTGCAAAACCTATATGAGGAAAACTTTAAAGTACTTCTCTAAGTCACAGGCATAATCTTGAGCAAATGGAAAGACATACGCTCTCAGATAGAATAACTGAATAACACAAAGATGTCAGATTGTCTTATAATTTATAGAATTCACAAAACCCCAATAACAATATTAATAGACTATTTTTGGACCTAATCAATTTGATGCTAAGTTAATATGAACAAATAAGCATGCAGTAATATCTAGGCAAACACTATAAGAGAAAACTTACAAGGGGAGAGATGTCTTGCCCTACCAGATATTAAAATATTAGAATTAGAATGTTGTCTTAATCTTCACTTTTAATAATGTTGAATATTTCTAATCTTATCAGCCATTTGCATCCTCTCTTCTGTAAGTCTGTCATGTTCTTTATTGGGGGCATGAGAATTTTTCCTTATTGAAATATGCAAGCTTTATATATTACATTAACATTTTACATGACAATTGACTGGATCTTTTTCCCAGTCTGTGGTTTGCAATTATTATGTCACTGACATTGTCAAATACATTGACCTTTACTTTCTTCCATTGCTTTGATGTTTTGTTAAAAGGCTTTCTTCAGTCAATATTCAATCATCACCTATATTTTTCTATGACATTTAGTTGTCATAGTTTTTGCTTTAACTCTAACCTATCTAGAATGTAATTTGCAATATAATCTGATGAACTCTTATCAAAATATATTTTCAAAGTAGCTAGAAATTATCAATTCTTTGCCTATTTTGTTTGTTTTTTACTTTAATTGAAGAAATATAGCCATAAAAATTCATACAATAAAGAGTGGTACAATGTACCATGTAAAACTACCCTTGATGCTCTCAATTCCAGTCCCCAGAGGTAATTATTTTAAACATTTTAGTGTGTATTCCCAATGATTCTTGACACATACTTTATTACACATAAATTTCTTTCTTCTCATAACTAGAGTCAGTTTCTGACCCACATTATTTTTTCATGTGACTTGGTGATGGGCAAACGTGGTAAAAAATATACCTTGTTTGAACCAGCCTGGAGATTCATAGGATTTAGATATAAAAATGGCTGCATTAATTATTAATGGTCAAGCCTGAACTTGAACATTTTTGGCCAGAGGCCATTAGAAAGCTTCTTGGACAAAGATATATATACATAGATGATAGATGATAGATAGGTAGATAGATAGATAGATAGATAGATAGATAGATAGATAGATATGCAATTCGATCCTCAGTAAAAGCTATAAAGGCTCAGAGAGAGCAGAGTTTGAAAGAGGTTCTGAGTATAAAAACATGTAACTTTCTACAATCAGAAATTGTTCAGGCCTAGCCACCCTGGTAGCTTTGATGGGGTCACATTATGAATAATAATCCACATTTTACCATGGATCAGTCCATTACTAGGCAGTCATTCCCTGAAAGATGCTTCTACCTCTCTGCTAAGCATTCCAGTTTCTGTTGACACCTCACTAGCCTTCTCAGCTCCTGGAGAGAATTGTGCCTTCTTCTTCACAGCTACTCACTGTACAGCTTTACCATTTCTTCAGCCTTACTGTGCTAACTCCTGGAGGAATGTATCATAAGGAGTACTGAGTAAAAGTGACAAGAAGAATGAATGCTCCCTCCATCATTTCTTACTACACACTGATGAAAGGGACCACAGAGATGTCTTTGTATAACAGATTCTTCCTGCTAAACCAGAGCTAAGCTTCTGCTGACAATAGAATGAAGTATCACTACCTCCTTAAGGTTTTCTACGTAGCTGGAGCACAAGAGTATCCTATCATAAGAATATTTACAGAACTTCTTTACATCCCAGAGGTGTCTGTCTGTACCAATATCAATTATTTTGCATGAGAGCCAAGACCTCTGGAAAAGAACTTAGACCCCAGACTCAGGGCTCGGAAATATATAGACCTGTCTGACAGTCACTGGCTAAAGAGAAATACCATGATATCCCAGTACACAGACCATTGCAGGGCATAGAGCAGGTACAAGCTGAATACGAGATGATTATATTTGTCAGCTACTCCTTCCCCTGGGACTCCTAACGGACACATCAGCTCACAAAGGATCCTCAAAGTGATGAGAAATATGTGACACAAACAGTTACTATCACGGATGTTCAAGAATATTTGAGGAGGAAGTTCCAAGAAAAAAATATCAAATGAACTTTTTGCTAGTGAAAAGATAAGTGCTCAGAGCATCAAGATTTATAAATGTGACATATTAGTACTCACCAGTGGGCAAAGTATTGGATACTTAAGTGAGTTTAATGAACCAGTTTTGTAATATTTGCTTATGGCCTTCTCATTCCTTGGAATGTACAGGAGTGTCCAGTGGTCTTTGCCAGAGACCAAATTTAAATCAAACAGCTAGAACCCTGTACTAAGATACATTACTGTCCTCCAGTGATTAAAGTTTTGAAAATGGGTGATAACTTATCATGCCTGGCTCCTTCTTCTCATAGGATCACATCTTTCCCAGAAAGCTGCTCGCTGTCTCCTGAGAGGAAACTTGCATGGAATCACCTTCCATTGCATAGACCCGGAGACAGCCTAGCAGAGACACAGCTCATGTTTAATTGCCAGGATTTTTCCTGACCTTATGAAGAATGATATCTGTTGGGTCTGGCCCACTCATCCTCCAAATATGAACTTTGCAGTGGATATCAGAAGGCTATAAATCAAGCTGAAATCTGCGTGATGTAGGAGAGCTTTCAAAATTAGTTTCATAAAACAAATTAATGAAAAGAATTACAGCATCAAAAGTGAAAAGTTCTAATTTTGAAGAAAATTGATGTAATTATGAGGCTTTTTGCTAAATCATCATTCAATAAATATGTATTGAATCTCTACCATCTGATTTCATCACTACTTAAAGAATTTTATGATTGTGAGAAAGAGACCTAAAGATAGTGCTACTGTATGCCCCAATTTGCCCTGCATAGGACAGGAGCAGGATAGAAGGAGGATAGAAGAGGCATAATGAGTGTAAAACCAATTGTCCTTTGTGACTGATCATATTCCATAGAACATGGTATGAAAATGATACAAGATGACTGTGAAGTGTTGTGTTTAATAGGAACAGGAAATTCAGAAAAAGGAACAATTTGGTTCCTTTTGCAAACAGAAAGATGGTGAATTTGAAGTAAAAAGAATCATTCAGCTACTGAAAGTTTGGGCCTGAAAATGAAAAGAATAAAACATAACAATAACATTTTAAAAAATATATTGCCTAATCTGAAAACAAAAAAAGTAAATAAAATCACTAAATTTCAAAGACTGAAAAAAAAGAAATCAAAACCAGATTTTTAGTCATAAAATATCACAGTTGCAGCCATCATATCTGATATGCAGATACAGGTGTTAAGGCATGGGAGCGGTGTCTAGTACCAACCCAAGAAAAGCAGAATTGGCCTAGGGCCAATAAGCTTTCAGTCTCAAAGAACTTCCCTATAAGAATCATGAGAATTCACAAAAAATTATTTTCTATTGGCCTGGAAAATAGTGAGAAATCTTTCTATCTATTTGGTAGCTTTAATTTAAAAATAAATACACATACACACACATACAGTGAGAAACAGAAACTACTAGTCTCAACAATGAATGAGTAAAAGATCTGACTTTTTCTAGAATGAGAATTTCAAATTAAAAAATAAACATCAAAACTAGTCCAGGAGCATAAAGGCCCTAGAGTTCAGACAGAATAAACTCCAATTTAAACCTTCCAAAGTTGAGGTTTGGGGTGAGCCATGGCAAATCTTTAAGGAAAATGAACAAATAATAAAGTTACAGACTACATGAGAAAATGAAGCACAATGGAGGAGAATGAGCTGATGTGACAAATAGAAGAATTAGCATTCAAAGTACTTCAAATAGCAGAATACTTTTTACACTATCTGAAAGACATTATATAATAAATATGTTTTTTTATCTATTTCAGAGATAAAAGAATTAACACAAGCATAATGAAAACAAAGGACACTATAAAATATAGTCTCTGAAATATATGAAACACTGAAATACAGCAACATAAATTAAAAAGTACTAATTTAAAATTTTAGATATAAAAATATACATACTGATATTAAAAACTCAGCAGACCAGATATATGGCAGATTAAACACAGCTGAGGAGAGCATTAGAAAACTAGACAAACAGACTTGGGGAAATCACCCAGGATGCAGTGCAGAGATACAAAGACATATAAATATGAATGGCCAGGTAAATTAATTAAGAATACAATAGAAAGGGTCCTGATAAGGAGAAAGTGGAAGAAAAGCAACATTTCAAAAATAACATCTTAGAATTTTTTAGAATTAAAGAAAAATATTAGTGCTAAGATTAAAATAGCAAATCATATTCAAAGTAGGAATATAGAAGCAAGTTAAAAGTGGACATCGTGATGAAACTGCTGAACATCAAAGACAAAGAGAAAATCATAAAACTAACCTGAAAGAAGAAAAATGGATTAACAAATATATGATGATAATTACACAGAAAAAAGACTTTTGTGATGACTGAAACACAATGGATGCTAATTCCAAACAGCTGATACAAAATAACTTTCAACTTAAAATTCTAAATCCATCAAACCTAAAACTCTATAATGAGAGTGGAAAATATAGAAATTTTCAGACAAAGGTAGAGAATTTTTCTCTACAGATCCTTATAGAAACATAAGGATATGCTTAAGTAAGAAGGAAAATATGCTCAGGAAGAAGGGTTACAATGTAACAGGGCATTCCCTCTTACAATCAAAGAAAATGGTAAACATCTGGCTAAAACTGAATAAGTACTGAATGTAAAAATAACAAGTGTGACTAATATTGGACAATGTTTTTAATTATTATTGTGCAATGTCTTGGTTTTCCAAAAACTGATATTCACATATATACTAAAGTAATCCTGAAGCATTGTCAAGGGCCTAAGAACCAATAAAGCATCAAGAAAATGACAAGTTGAGATACTGTGAGCATTGACAAGCTGAAAGACTAATGATTTTTACAGTTGAGATGGTTTCAATTCTTTCCTTTCTATAAAATTAAAGGAAGACCAAATTGAGGTGTCAGTTTGTAGAACATTAAAAATGACTTTGATGATAGATAGATTAGTGTGAATGTCATTACTATTAAATAAAAACATGATTCCCATCTATTTATTTAGGATGTAGGCAGCACTTGTAGCCATAAAAACAAATAATGGAATAAAATTGCAATCTGTTTTATCCTATCTTAATACTCATCCTTGGATACATGACACATTGGAGGGACAATAATATAATCTCATTAAAATTTGTTTCTAATGAAATATTTTGTTTAATTAAAAAATATATGTAGTATATTTATATAGCTTTAATCAACTATTTTAATTATAATTGTAATAATAAACCAACCAAGACGGAGATGTTTAGAACCTTATGGTAACAAAATATGGAAAATTTTAAAATTAAATTTATATATTTTTGCAGATATATATGACACTTTTAAGCATAATTACATTATGTTAGGCTAAAATTCTATGAGGGAAATTAAAACAATTTCAAAGAGAATATGAAACATTGAAAACATTCTGACTTAAAAAATCTTATTTTTTAAATAGATGATGGTAAGCATGGAAACAGTATGGTATGTAGATTTCATTATATACATTTAAAATAGGTTTGTGGTCATTTTATGTTTATATAAAGTCCATCTTTTGAAGCTATTTAAAATTATGTGAAAATATTTCGATGCTGACAATATGCTAGGAATACAATATTTTGCATTTCTCTGAGCAGTATATTGGCAAAAGAATTGTTGAACACTATTCTAAAGAGTCTACTTTTTGTAGAAGTAGATAGAGATATTCATTAACTTTAAACTTGTTGATAATACAGAATCTAATTTCCAAACTGCTAGCGAGAAATCAGAAGAATAAAGTTAGCACATTCAATCCAGAAGGAAGAAAAGGTGGGAAAATATTCAATGAAAAATCATGGCAAATAAGTAAACTTCTGACCTACTTCTAGATGCATAAAACTAAATAAAACTTAAGTGTCCCCTATCTCCAACATTGCCCAATAACAGGTCTCTAGGGCTAATGAAACCCAAGTATATATGCCCTTAATTGAGGCTCCAGGGATGATCTGGAAATGGATTGGTATAATGCCTCGTTTGAGATTGGAAAAATTCAGCCTGACCAAGCAAAATGACTTCTGTGATCATCATTGGAAACATTTCTTCCCTAATATCGTCAGTTTCCTGATAGAGGATTTTTTTAAGTGTTTTTTAAATTTGAACATTTTTTTCTTTTTATAAAAAGTAACATACAATTATTGTAGATATAAATAATCAACAAGTACAAAGGAAAAATTCATGCATAACCCTATGGTGTAGAAATAGTCATTGTTAAGACTTTGGTCTATGTCCTACACATATATACTAAGAGATTCCATATCTATCAAAAAAAATTAATACTGAATGCCAGATTTGTATGGCAGCCCACAGGGAGCTACTGACATATTTCAAGCAAGGCAAGTACTGCTCAGTGGCAGTACTGAGAGAGGTGGATAGGAAAGACGCAAATCTACTGGAGGAGGACGTTAGGAGACCACTCCAGTATTGCAGAGACCGGGTATGAATTAGTTCAATAAGAGGGAGAGTGAAAAATAATATTTTGTGATTCATTACATTTAGGGCCATAGTGAGTAATAAGGGAAAGAAAGAAATTTTAAATGAATCCCAGGGTTCTAGCTTTATTTAATCTCCTAAATTTAATATTTTAGATACATCACAAAAAGACAATTATCAGTTATATTTAATGCAATAGCAGCTATACTTTAATGCATCATTACTGTTTTTACTGATACTTTTTCTCTTTTCTCATACTAGAGCCAATTTTCTACCAAAAGTTTACTTTAGAATCATTTTCTCTTATTCTAGCTAAATTTAAATAGCTAGCCTTGTAGCTTTCAGGTGATATGAAGAACTGATTCTCAAATCTAGTGAGATTCTCTAGATAGCAGACCAAGTTCTCATGATAACTGAACTGTGGGAGCAGATAGTAATCAAAATGATGTGGATGAGTTGAAGATCTGTTATTGCCAGAAGAGGATAAGAGTAGAAATAAGATGTTTGCTGATTTAGAAAACTGGAATGCCCTGTGTTCCCAAAGTAAATCATAATGTATTTATTTCAGATCTAAGACTTCATGGGTCACCAAGCCTTAGGTTCATTCTGGTGTGCACATTGATATCAGACCTATTTTTATTAGTTTAATAACATAGATAGATAGAACATGATTACTTAAATTACATAAATAAATACTGTGAGCATATATATAAGTACAGTTATTCTGAATTTAGGAAATTAGAACAAAATTATATATAACTTAGTATCAAGAATATTAATCATGAATTTTTCTTAGAATAATACATACATTTTTAATACCTTCAATCTTAAAATATCAAACTCTATCATAAAAAAATGTTTGAGATTTACACACGGGCTCTACCTTTGTAGGTTATTTTCATGCTTTAATTAAAAAAAGAAAAAGAGAAAGTTACAGTTAGTATTTGTACCCTTTAAACTAAAAGAATTTCTGTTACATTAATTTACTCTTTATTATACTCCATACATTGGGTTTTATTAGGAGATGTACTTTTAGGAACAAAACTCAAACTCCAATAATCTCAAAATAATGCTAGGTAGTGATATCTGTGGAGCCCAGTGGAGGGGATGGGTAGTTAAATGCCTCTTCATTATCTTGACTTGGTTGCCTATCTAAATTTTAATATGTTTGTTTTCTACTGTCCAACATAATTGTCTCCTGTATATAAACAAGGGCAAATATCTCTTGTGCCTTTGGATGTTCCCAGAAATGACTCAATACACCATAAGTGTATTGATTTCAGATCCTAATGAACTCTGAACATTCTGCAAAGCATAAAATTTTAGGAGAGAATTTTCTATTGCTGCCTCTGTATAAATTAACTTTCAAATCTGACCCTCTCTTTATATGCATGAATTTCCTGGCCTTGTGCTAATTAATTTGTGGGCTTTAACTAGAAGCACCTTCTCTCTAAAGCAAATACTAATGTATCTATAATTGCTGGGTTTTATTTTAAAATATTTTACTTGTTTAGTATGTAAATAGAAGTAAAATATAAATGCACACTGTTATATTCTGAACTGCTTTGTGCACTTTCCTATCTCCAATAGCCTCAAAACACATACTGAGATTTAACAAACTTTTTAAGATGACACATATACCACTTGAGTCAAACTCAAATACTTGAGGTCACGCCTGGCTTACCCTGTCTGGTCTAAGATTCTCGTCCATTCATTCATGTGAATTTCTGACCCTCTCATAGAGAGTAATCTGTGGGTAGAATGACAAAGGCCTAAACTAGCACCGTGGCAGTACAGATAAAGTGGAGCTATTTGGCGATAAAGAGAAGGTCGGGATTTTAGTTTTGGTGATTGGGTGGAAATGCCAATTTAAATAGAGAATAAAGAAGATAGAGAAGTTAAGTAATAACATATGGAGTCTAAGGTACTTGTTGGCTCTGTTGGAGCTGCTCTTGTTCCAGGTGTTCTATCAAGGTATGGACGTTATTGTGCAGGTAGCAAGAATAACATTGTCAGGCTACTTAGGTTTTTATCCTGGTTCCACTATTTACTAGATGGTGACATGGACAGGTTGTTTAACCACTTGGGATCTTCACTTTCTAAGCTGTAAAATTGGCATAATAATAACACTTACCTCACAGAATTCAAGCAAATCAAATAGGAAAAGTACATAGAAAAGGTAAGGGACACAGAATATGCTCAGTAAATGCTAGTTGTAATTATTCTGCTCTTAGACTTTCTGTCACAGTCTGTTTAATCTCTCTGGGTCATTTTACCTATTGTAATAGTTTCTGCTATCATCTAATGATTCAAAAATCTCCATATCAAACACAACCTAACCCTTGAGGCTCAGATTCCTGCATTCAAATGGAAGGGACTGTCAAGAGATTAGCAGAGGAAGAGAAGAGTAGGAGGTGAACGAGAAAAGGATGCAGTGTTTATCAGTCAGGTTAGCAGAAGGAAACACATGAAACACTCAGATTAGGATGTGTGAGGAAAATTTAAAACAGTGAGTATTGCCAAGGAAGCACGCTTTACAAAGGGCTGTTTCTCATATGACAAGGAATAGTGCAATACACTAGTGCTAATAATGGCTAAGCCCTCAGGTCCACAGGGACATGGGGAGGGCGGTTATCCTAATCCAGGAGAGCACCCACCAGAAAGGGCTATATTGAGAGGATCGTTAATCTTCGGCACAGGACACAGCCCGTCAGAGGTGACCCCGTAAGGAGTGTGCCGCGGGAATAAGTACCCCAAAATATCCTGACCTCATTTTCTTCACTTCCACTTCTATCCCAATAGGGCCACCCATTGGGTGAACACCACCAGAAATCAGAGCACAAGGAGCCTAAAGCACATATCAGGGAGAAGGGTGAAGAGTAGATCTGCCGGGGCCAGACAGATGATGTCAGCACATAATGTCTAAATGAGGGGCTATTGAAACAGGTAGAAATATCAAATAAAATAAATGCAAAAAATAAACATTAGTTTCTCAGTCAATTCTGATGTCTATGTATTGGACAACACTTCCAGTTTCAAAAGGATCAAAACAAGAATCAAAGTAGAATTATTCACATTCAATTTATCTTCATTTTATGAATATTTAAGATAATGGAGAGGGTAAGTACAAAAGAAAGAGCTTTGGTTTTTTTTTTTTAAGACCAGGATATAGGTGTTAATTGCTTCCTTTTCCTGGCAATTCTTACCCCAGTCATTGTAAGTGCCCGTATCCCACCAATATTCTCTCTATTACTCTTGAGGTCTAACTGGGAAGATTACTTAAGTCATCCATGAATAGCTTCACTCTCTGCTTCTTCTTTTAGTTCCTGGGCAATATGTTTTCAATTTACTGCAAGGCGAGGACTTCAAATTAACATATTTTCTGAACAAGAAAAGTGCATATTCTCATAATGTTTCCTTTTTTTGCGCTTATTGCTGTTTCTAACCTTTGACACCCCCTGAGGAAACTGGAGTGATAACTGGGCAATTGGTTCAATAAAATCCTTATCTGATAGCAAAACTTCATGGACAATGTTGAGAATTAGATCAGTTAGACTTGGGTGACTTGGAAATATTATCCAGTCTATTCCCTCTGCCTCCTAATATAGTCACATTTATTCATTCATTCAATATTCAGTACATACCTATTGAGAATTTCCTCTTTACTATAGAGCTCTTTTCTTGGAGCTCTTTTCTTGAAGTGGACAAGATAGGTGGGGCCCCCATTCTCACCAGCTATCAGCTACTATAATGACTGACAGATACATCCTCCTTTTAAATTCCTCAGGGTTTTTCTAAGAGCAGCTTTTATGGTCAGTCTATTTAGAGGCTCATTTTTGAGCTCAAGTGAGTGGAGTTCTAAGATGGTGAGATTTAGGCTGACTCTGATCATCCTGTCTCTTCCCTGATGCTCAGGACAAATCAAACCCCTAAGGAACATCTGGAAGGAATTAATCAGCAGTAGTGTGCTATTTAAGGAAGCCAGAGGACCAGACTGGTGTATTGCAGAGAGCTCGTGCTTCAACCAAGGGAAATCTGCAGTCCCCTCATTTGTAACATGGTCACAGTCATCCTCTCTTACAAGGCTTTTGAGAACCAATGACAATATATAGAAGGGCCTTAATACTAGTTGCTGGTAAATATTAACAAATATTTGAGTTAAGACTCAATTTTCCCATCTTTAAAATGGGAATAATATTACTTATCCCTATACAGATTAAATCTCTGGGCATTGGCATTTCCTACTAATGGGAGGTACAAAATTTGACCGACTTCTCATTTCTCTTCATTTATTCCTCACTCCCTATTGAGATATGTTGTATATATATATGAGAGGATATTTATATTTTTTAAGGTTGATAATAGAGACTAGTAATATTAGAATATAATAACACTTCTTGTCCAACAGAAAACACAACTAAAATTAGACAATTTACAATTAAGTCAAACAGTATAAAACACTTTCCATTTTTTTGTGTTTTTATTCCCAATTTAAATAACTATTACTGCTTCTAATAGGCATTCAACACTGTAAATGGTGGAAGTAATTGCTCCCCAGGAATAATTTTTTTTTCCTTTGTCTTTTCTTTTTCCTTAACATATAATACTTCTAATCATGCTGTGGTAGTACTTTTGTTCAATTTTATGTAAAGAATGGAAATAACTACCTGTTTCATGATATTCAAAAGCCTGCAATATCATTGTACATAATAAATATTGTAGCAATATTTTTTTATTCCAGCATATAAAACATGACATTAATCTCTCCTATCCAGGCAGAGATGAGCATAATCTCATCTTTACTAACAATGTTCATAATTTCTCCTAGTGATTACATAGGAAGTACACACAAAATTATTGGTATCCGAAGAAATCCTTCAAACATCACAGAAGCTTACCAGTGACCCCATCCACCATCTGTCATCAGCATCTTCAACCAATGTTCTGATGCATTAAAGGTATTTCACTTAATTTAAGGTTGTCAGCCCGGAGCAGAGCCTTGGACACTTATCTCTCTTTCTCTTCATGAAGACAGCCTCACCCTCCATTTCTTTCCCCTGAACCCTGCTGTCTGACAACTGGCAGATAACCTGATAAATTCCCTTGATCTAAGAAATTGTCTTCCTCTACGAATGTCTATTTAAGTTAATAGTTGACCATTAACTCAAGTGAGAATTTTCTGTGACTCTCAATGGACATCAAATAGTCTGGGTTTTACTTGACTGGAAAAACCACCAAGTAAAGTGAAAGGACAAGAGTGTTGTAGTCAGACAGATCTGCTTCTCTCAGCTGTGTGAAGGTGTGCAAGTTATTCGAATGTTCTAAGACTCAGTTTTCACATCTTTAAAATGAGAATAACTACCTATCCTTTAGAATTGTTTTCCTGTATTACATAAAGTTACATCTTTAAAGTGTCTTGATTATTGATAGTTCTCTGTCATCTATGTATCTTTTCCTCCAATGTGAACCCTGTTCTGTTCTTTTCACTTTTACCATCAAAGATCTAGTTTAGGACCATTTAATACATACTAGCCTTTGGCCATCAATTATGAAACTTCATTTCAACTAGTGTAAATGCTTATTGAAATAATTTACAGATTTAAATCATAAATTTGAATACTTCTATAAAACTGAATGTTTACTTGCAAGTATTAACTACTGCTTCTAAGAGGAACATTATTCTTTTCCAGGCTCCAAATCTCCCAGACTTGTTGGGTTCAGAAACTGAATTTTATCATTATTGTTTTGAGTTATGAGAACAATGTGACCCTCACTGCTTTGGGGGGGAAGAACAGTATTTCAGAATTTAAAATTTTGTTGCCTATAAATGTTTCACTATGTTATTTTGTGGCTGTAAATCAGACTTCTTCAGATGCCCTCTTTGTGGAGATTTTTATATAAACAATTATTGTTTATTACAAAATACTCTGTGATTATAATTCCTTAGATGATTGGTAAATCACAATTCACTTACCGATTTTTGCTTTACCAGCAGAATGTCATAGGTCTGGGCATCCACCTGCTTTTTAATACTGCCTACAATGCATTTTTCCAGTGATGTTCAATCAAACTTGACAAGCTGGATTGTTTTTAACCCCTTTCTCATGGGCTGGCTCATATTTGCTCTGGATGTATAAGTCCTTTTTCACTTAACAGATCATTTATTAATAAGAAGATAAATTTTCTGAGTTTTTCAAGCAGAAAGAATGATCTTCTTTTAGAGAGACATTTTGCAGTAAGTTTTTCAGTACTTTGTGAATTCAAAATTATATATCCTTTTTTCAGTTTTGCGATGAGCTACTTGAATGCAAGAGCTTATCTTATTAGTTGCTTTTAACCTCTTCAGAACCCATCACAATGCTTTGAGCTTAATCGATATTTTTAAATTAATTGATGATATGTTTTACATTTTTTAATCAGGATTTTCAAGTACTAACAACCTAATAGCTGATAATCATCTACAATTTAATGTTATTGAGCTATAATTCATATGCCATAAAATTCACTTCTCATGTATGTAATTCAACATTTTTTGGTATACTTACTGAGTTGTGCAACCATCAACATAATTTAATTTTAGAACATGTCCATCACCCCATACAGAAACTCTGTGTCCATTAGCTATCAGTTCCCATTTCCTTTCCCTGCTCCCACATCCTCTCTCCACCACCCAGTCCTAGGCAATAACTAATCAACTTTATGTCTCTATATTTTCACCTATTCCGGATATTTCCTATGAATAGTCTCATATAATATGTGGTTTTTTTGTGACTAGCTTCTTTCACTTAGCATAATGTTTTAGAGATATTACATCCATGTAATGGCAGGTGCCTGCACTTCATTCCTTTTTATTGTAAAATATTCCATTGTATGGATGTACCACATTTTGTTTATCCATTCAGCAGTTGATGAGCATTTCAGTTGTTCCCATTTTCACCTATTATGAATACCGCTGCTATGAGCATGTATATACAAGTTTTTGTGTGGATATATGTTTGCATTTATTTTTGGTAGATATTTACAAGTGGAATTGCTGGACCATACTGGATCTTCCATTCCAAGCAAAAATTATCTGTTATGTGATAGAAACATTATTTGAATGATCACATTCACCTGTTTTATTTTATTTTTATTTTTTTCATGATAACATTGGTTTATAACATTATATAAATTTTGGGTGTACATCCTTATATTTAGATTTCTGTGTAGGTTACATCATGTTGACCACCCAAAAACTAATTACAATCCATTACCATATACATGTGCCTAATCACTCCTTTCATCCCGTTCCACCCTGCTTCACCTTTGGTACCCACCAATTCAGTCTCTTTTTCTATGTGTTTGTTTGTTGTTGTTATCTTCTATTTATGAGTGAGATCATATGGCATTTGACTTTCTCCCTCTGACTTCTTTCACTTAGAATAATACCCACGAGGTCCCTCTTTGTTGTCACAAATGGCCAGATTTCATCCTTTCCATGTTTTATGTTTTTGATATCATAACTACCCTCTTTTTTTGTGCATGTGTATCCATTACCCTCTAATCAAGGAAATAGATAATTTTAGTACTTTTGTCTTTTGATCTTCATATTTGCTTCATAGGTCGTTGATCTGCTACCTTTACTATATATTTACCTTTACCAGTGATTATATTGCTTTTTTGATAATTTTATTATTCCTATTTGTGGTCTTCTCTTTTCCACTTAAATAAGTCCCTTTAACACTTCTTGCAAAGCTGGTTTCTTGGTGATAAACTCCTTTAGTTTTTGCTTGTGTGGGAAACTCTTTGTCTCTCCTTCCATTCTGAATGATAACCTTGCCGTGTAGAGTATTCTTGGCTATACGTTGTTTTCGTTTCAGCACTTTAAATATATCATGCCACTTTCTTCTAGCGTGTGAGGTTTCTGCCGAGAAGTCAGCTGATAGCCTTATGGGGTTTCCTTTGCATGTAACTTTTTGCCTTTCACTTGTGGCTTTTAGGATTCTCTCTTTATCTTTAATTCTTGACATTTTAATTGTAATGTGTCTTGGTGCGGGTGTTTTTGTGTTTATCTGGTTTGATGCTGTCAGTGTTCCATGTACCTGGATGTCTGTTTCCTTTCTTAGATTAGGAAAGTTTTCAGCTATTATTTCTTCAAATAGATTCTCTGCCCCTTTGTCTCTCTTTTCTCCTTCTGGGACACTTATAATATGGATGTTAGTGCATTTGATGTTGTCTCAGAGCTCCCTTAGGTTGTCTTCATTCTTTTTAATTCTTTTTTCTTTTATCTGTTCAGCTTTGGTGATTTGTTCTAGTCTTTTGTCCAACTTGCTGATCCATTCTTCTGTATCATCTACTCTGCTATTGAGTCCCTCTAGTGCATTTTTCATTTTCTGTATTGTATTCTTCATTTCTGACTGATTCTTTTTTATATTTTCCAATTCTTTGTTGACGTTCTCACTGAGTTATCCATCCTTCTCCCAAGATCAGTGAGCATCCTTATGACTTTTGGTTTGAACTCTTTGTCAGGTAGATTGCTTATTTCTCTTTTGTTTAGTTCTTTTACTGGGGTGTTGTCTTGTTCCTTTATTTGTTGTGTCCTCATTTTGCCTCTTTCTCTGTGCTTATATGTAAGTATTAGGTAGGTCAGCTATGTCTCCCCATCTTGGAGAGATGGCCTTATGTAACAGATCCCTTATGAGGCCCAGTAGTGTGCTTACCTCTAGTCACTAGTTCCAAATGTTCTAGGACTATCCCCTGTGTGGGCTATGTGTGTCGTTCTGTTATGGAGGGTTGTTCTTGCTGCAGGTGCCCAGGGAGGCTAGGCTGTCCCCCTGACCAGCTGGTTGTAATGCTCAGCTGTGTGTGGCTGCTATAGTCCTTTCAGTCACTTTACTGGGTGTGGGGAGCCCCAGAACAGTTGGCTGCAAGGTTTAATAGCACATTCCTGTTGCTGTTTTTCTGTTAAGTGAGTAGGCACCAGTAGGACTGGTTGCTAGGCTCAGGGGCTTACAATTGCTGTAGGCCTCCAGCCTGAAAGGCTGTTGTCAGCTCTCTTAGGGGTGCAGCCAGCCCCAGGCATCAGAGCACCCAATTGTTTCAGGCTTTGGAAGGTGGAGCCAATGTCTATGTGGCCATTTGAGAAGCACAAGTCTGTTGCAGCTGACAGGATCCACCACCTGCAGGGCCACACACCCTGTCAATGCAGTCCTGCCCCATGCACAGGCCCTGACTCACTGAAGGAGATCCAGTCACCCTACAGAAGAGGCCCTACACATTCCACCAATGCAGGTCCCCCCTCACTTATGCCATACTCCACAGCAGCAGACACACTGTCCTGGTTGCAGATGTTCCAGGCACTCTGCCTATATGGGCCCACAAGTTACTGGAAGGCTTGCTGTTGAGTGGGGCCTGTCCCTAGGGCAGGCTGACTGCCCTGGCTGAGCTGGATTAAATCAATGCTCTAGTGGGTGGGGCAGACCCCTGCACTAACAGGCCACAGGAAGAACTCCAATGGTGTCTGCCAAAGTCTGTGTCAGCACGCCTGTACTAGGTCACAATAATGGCTGCTGCCAATGTCTCAGTTCCTGGAGAGGTCTCACCTCTCACTGAGATACACCCAGAGTGTATCAAGTGAATCTCTTTCCACCAAAGCATTGTGTACCTTTCTTTCTGGTGATTTTAGGTTGCTTTCCAAAACAGGTGAATTTGTATGTGGGCCCTTTAAGAGCAGGCTTTTCCTTCCCTTATGTTTGATAGCTTTTTGAGGGGTATTCCCTTTTGTAGTTAATAGCCAGAAAAGCCAGGTATTATGTCATTTGTCTTGGTTGTGCTGAATCCAACAGCTGCCTGTTTTGGTCATGCTTCCCACTCAGATCCCCCACTCCTCCAGAGAAGGCTTCGTAATTTATGGTTGATCCCAGCTAGAAGGTGGCTTTTTTCTCTCCAGAAAGGAATTTCTGCCTCTTCCACCTCAGTCAGCACTGCCCCTTTTTGTAGGGGTTCTTTTTATCCAGTTTTCAGTTCTCTCTCAGGGGTAATTGTTCCAAGAGTAGTTGTAAATTTGTTGTGTCTGTGGGAGGAGGTGAGTTCAGAGTCTGCTTATGTGGCCATCTTGACACCGTCTTCCCATATTCACTTGTTTTATATCATAACTATTATATTATGTGACCAGACCACATGCAGCATACATGAATATTGCATGTCTTAATCAAACATGTCATACTTGTGCTATCTTGTGCAATTTTTCATGGGTATCCTTTCTCATGTTTGTATTTTTAAAAGTGCAAACCTACAACTCCCTAATCAATAGCTTATTTATAGAAAAGTAAAATACATGCACAGAGATGAAAAAAGGACTGCACCCATGGAGTCCTCAATGATGAGCTAGCTTGATAAGACAAGTTAATTTGTCTGTTGATCTTCAAAGAGTTTAAATTAATTTATGTAATTGAATATGTGTGGTGATTATATTTGTTTTGTTATGTTAAATATGTTTCTAACAATAAAGATCTAGCCACACATTTGCATAATATCTGAAGTCCTGCGTGTCAGTGGAACATTATTGGAAAAGCAATGATTCACCACAAGCAAGCCAGTCCCACCCTATGCACTGATATCTTATTATTGTTAAGGGCCCTGGAATAGTCTTCCTTCTTCTCTACCAATCTAAGTCATGCAAGACACCACTCACTGTACATCTATACCAAGTAACTTTTGCAGGTTAATTTTGCCCATAATAATGCAACAACATGTACTATTTTGTAACTTTCTTTGCAGTCTCCATCAAATCAGTAGAAGTCCTAGCTCACAGTAGATAATAACTTTTATAAAAACCACATTAATTTTTCTTCTCATATTGGTGTCTTATTTTTTCAACAGATTGGAAAGAACATAGGTTAAAATAAAAGCAGATTTTATTAAAAATATTCTTGTTCTTAAGTACAGAGTGTACACTTAGACTGATGAGGAATAGAGAGTCAGTACTTGGAGACTGCAGGAACTTGTTTTCGGGGGTCTGAGAATTTCTACAAAAACTTCTTTTAAAAATTCTACTGGAATGTCAATGATTATCTTAAAAAAATTCATACATTTCCAGTTATAAATAAAACTGTTTTTGCAGTGATAAATCATCATTGTGATTCATTTATCTAACTTTCTATCAAAAAACTTAGATTCATAAATCAATATATCACAAACTGGCATGCTTTTTTCCCCCAAAAGAGGTCTGTGCATCTCTCAAGTTTAGGGAAAAAATATCCATACAATATTCATATAAGCTATCTGATTAAAGACTGTCAATTGGAGCTAAAAACCTGTAAAATGTATCAATTATACACTTTTTAATCCTCAGAGCTTTAAAAATCATCATGCATATCAGGAAAGTCTAGGTTCACTTGGGAGAAGTATTTTGATAGGAATTAGAAGGAAGAGAAATGAGCATGTGACAACTGTATATGTGCCATGCATAAAGTTCCAAGAGGATGGCATAGAAGGAGACAGAGAAGATGGATGGGGAGACTAATTAACGATGTACTTGACTATCATGAAGGAGAGAGAAGACAATATGAGCTTAGAGGAGGGATGATGCCAGAGGTAGAAATGCATTACCTGTAGCTCAGTTTTAAATTTCACCCTCATGTTATAACAGTCATACACTTAGACCTAGTTGTAAACACCCCATCTATCTACGTTTATCTAGTGCAATTTTCTTTTTTTAAATCACATAAAACTTCCTCAGTGCTCAGTGTATGTAAAAATGTGTCAGAAAAACTTTAATATTATACTATACTAAATAAATTACCTCTTAAATGCTAAGAAACCATTAGCTATTTTTATGAAATATGAGCATCAATGTAATAACAATACCTCCTCTTAAAAGGAGACTGTATTGTAAAGTATGTGGACATTTATGAGCATTGGAAGAGGTGGGGGGGTGGTTAGAAGGAGAGTCAAGTAATCTCAGAAGTTCTTTTCATAATCAGAAACAATGATAAATGATTAAAATGACATCTAGGTTTTGAAATGAGGTGAGGAAATTCAGATCTCAGGTTGTCATTTCAAATTAGATATTGTATTACTTTTCTTTAATTGTTAGAAAAGATTCTTCTGATTTGGCACCATGGAGAATTCATGAAGTTATTTGACTTTGATTATGAAAGGAGGTACAGATTTTCTGGCTGGTTCTTCCTCCAATCCTGCATCTAAGTCGATATGATTAATACACACACCAATCATTTTCCTGCTTGCTCTCAGATCCATGCCTTGTTTATTACCTTGCTCTGCTCATATCTCAAGGAGCTGAAACCTGCAAATGACATTGTCTAGGTTTCTTTGCCCACGGTATTTTGAGTTAGTTTTGGCCAATGGGAGGCACTGATGTGAGATTGGAGAGCAAGAGGAAAGGGGAGTGTATTTGCTCCCTCTTCCATGGTGCCATATGGCAATTCTGGACATGGCTTTAAATCTTCCAGACTTCAGATCTGCCCAGGTGGCCTCTTCTCTGTGAATTAAGTGCCAGCCTGGTGGGCCCAGCTGCCTAAACCCTCAAGTGTCCCCTTCCCCCTTCTCCCTCCAGATGGTGCCAGCTCCTGAACTGTAGCACTACCATCTCCTTTCCTTCTCTCCAGCCCTAGATTTGATAAGGGCTGTCTGCAAGTGTCAACTCTGAATTGCCTCGTCTTCCCCTTACTCCTCTGTAACTAGTTTTTCATGTTAAATTCCCTCTGTTGAAAAACACTATATAGATTCTAGTTTTCTTACTGGAGGCTGACAGATAAAATGTAGTTTGGCTGAACTGGTAAGATTTATAAGTTATTTCACTATTTTAAGGCTATGATGTGAGTTATTATTGCTTTACATATCCTCCCCATGAAACAATTACTTTTCTCACATATATCTCATTAACATTTAAACTAGAATGCACACACAAACTTCCATCAGATAAATTTTTTTTTTGACTTGTGAACTGTTTTTATCTACCTCAATGTGCACATCATTGGTTATTTAACTAATAGATCCTCTTCCACAGAATATCAAATGCAGTAGACAGACCAATTTGCTTTCAATATACCCTTATGTTGAGAATCATGCTTGCCTACATTATGGCTGTTTGTACATTTAAAAAACAGATAAAGTACACAATTAAATATGATGGAAATGTTGAAATAATTCTGCTTTAAAATTCTACATATGTGACTTTATCAAAGCCTTAAAATTACTGATTTTCTAGTCTGTGATTTCCAACCACATTGTACTGCACAGCTGTGACATGTCAAGTAATTTATTATGTATAATGGTTAAGTATTAAAGTTGGCAAATAATTTTAATACATTAGAACATTTTCAGTATTATTTTTACAACAATGTCTCAATCACTAGCATTTCAATAAGGTTTTTCCTTTCAATGGGAGCTGAGCAGGTACTTTTGAATGGGAGCACAAACAAGTTTGCATTACCAGCAGCCTAGTTAGCTCACCTTTATGATATTTGCACGCATGTGAATAGCTGTTTGTCTGTTAGGTCATGGCAAATAACCCATCAGATGTTTGTATCATCTCATCTCCCACAACCTTACCCCTTGCTAAATACTACAGCTGCCCATCTTCCTTCTGCTCCTTGAACATAGCAAGCTTGTGTCTTCCACAGAAAAAACTGTGCCTCCGTCTCTGCTCTCCCCCGTGCCTGTACGTCTTTGCAAGGCTGATTCCTTCTTCCAAAGTAAGGCCCAGCTCTCTGTCTCACAGAATCTCCTTGATCAGGCAGTCTGGATGGGATCCATGCTGGTCAACCTCTTACGAGATTTCTTTGCTTTTTTGCCCACAGGACAGATTGCCAAAATTATTTTTCAGAAATTTTTATCTTCCTAATTATTTTCTGACTCTAGAATATAAATTCCATGAGAAAAAGGACTTTGTCTTATTCATTGTTGTAAGGCCAACTCCTTAAATAGAACCTGGCATATAGTAGGCATTAAAAAAAATTGTTGAGTGAACATGACCTATGACTTAGCATCATATAAACATGGAAGGGGTCCAGTCTATGTATTGTGACAGGTTTCTCAATCATTTGTATAGCTAATTTAAAAACTAAACTTTTATCATATTGCTTAACAGTCATATTTTATAGATAAGAACATTGAGATTCAGAGAATTTAACGTAGCTGCCAAACATTACCCAACTATGTAGTGGTGAATTCAGGTTTAGGGCAAAGATATCCATCCAACTAGTTCCGTGTTTCCACTGATTATGTAACATCTCCTTTAAGTATCATAAAATGTTAATTAACATTAGACTACAAATAAAACTCAAAAAGGCATTAAAGCATCACAACATAGGCATATGATATATAAAAATACAATTCACATCCATTATATGCTATTACTTCTAAATATTTAGTTAAACATAATGTTTCAATGTTAAGAAATGAGAAAGGCTCTCATCAAGAATGGAAATATGCCCATTTGTCACTGAAAGATCAAACAAAAAGTTTCAGCTGGTGCATTTTTTTCTTTGCACATATTTCCCTGTATCAAGTGGAGATTTTCAAAATGGCAACTTTATCCATTCTTTCCAAAGTAGCTCCAAGCACTTAAGTATGCTTATAGGCAGTCTTTGAATTCTGATTGTTGGGAAAAAAGGGGCCTCTGGAATCTCATGTTCCTAGGTGAAGGTATCAAAGGAGACAGGAAGTGGAGGGAGTTATTTAAGGGCAGAATGGTGATATGTGTAAATGAGGGAGAAAGGAATAGAGATTGCATTTTAGAGATTGATTTTAATTATTGGAAATTCACTTCCTTTTCACATTCTCTGACTACTTTTACTACTTCAATAACCCTTGTGGAACATAGATACAACATACAAAAATTAAATGAAGTAGAAATCGAGAAAAATAATTTAGGGGCTACCCAGACATCACAGGTAAATCATCACAATGCAAGGGCCCAAAGAGAATTACTGAATTTGCTCTTTTGGTACCTGGAGCATCAGCTGTACAGGCTATTTGTTTAATAAACTTTATGACCACAGGATCTATTCAAACAAAAGCAGCTACATACAGATATGTCCTAATGTCATAAATAACACCTTCTAGACCCTGGGAGTTGCTTTTAACATGTCTTTCCTCCACTCCTCCCAACATCCAATCAGTCACTAAATAGATCTTCAGTCCTTTTAGTTCTCTCCATCCTCCCTGTCACCACCTTTGCCCAGGTTGCTACCTTCTCTCCCCTGAACTTCTGGACACATCTTCTGGTTCCTATACTTCCAAATCTACTTCTCCCCAATTCTTTTTAATTTTTATTTTTTTGGCCAGTGTGGCTTTTTCTATACAAATCAGTTTATAACACTCCTCTGTTTAAAACCCTTCGGTGACATCCCATTGCTTTTAGATGGTCACAAGGCCCTATGTTATCACATCTACCACTCTAACCTTATCTGGTCCTACATAGTACCTTGCTTACTAGGCTCCAGAATTCTTTCATTTTCTTGAATTTTCCATGTTTTTGTCTGCTTAGGATTTTTATTCTTCCTCACAGTCTTCAGCTGGCTAACAATTTTCAGGTTTTAGATTAAATACTATTTTATGATTGAAACTTTCCCTGACCCCTATCCTATTCAAATGTATTCTTCCTATTTGCTTTTATATCCGTATTTTTTATATTCCTTCATAAAATGTAACACAACTTTTAATTGTGCGTGCATTTATCTGGTCAATGTCTGCCTCATTAACTAGGTTTTCAGCTCCAGGATTATTTCTGTTTTTTCTATACAACACAGATCACAGTGCTTAGCAAATAATGGGTCCTCAGTCTATAATGGTTTAAGTTTTTGAACTGACTATGATAGAGATATAGTGGTAAAAATCAATCAGTCACTCATTCAAACAACCAACATATATTTATTCAGCATTTATCTATACCACAAATTCATATGAGCACTTATAATATAAGGCTTTAAAACAGTGACTCTCAAATTATAGTTCTTCCTTAGAGAATCTAATATGTGGCCTTATAAGGGAAGTTCTTAATATGAAAAATTTTTACAAATGAGATTAAAAGAGCTTAAAATATGTGGTTTGCAAATGAATATTAACCATATCATCAAGTAAGTAAATATTTCTCTACCCTCTATTTTTATCAGTTTAGACATCTAGCCTTTGGTAATTAAGGAAGTCTGGCTTAGAACTTGAGATAATCAAGAGAGAATTAACTTTCATAAAAATGTCCTACATGTTGCCTCATTGAACTTATCAGAATCAGAGACAAGGAACATTGTCTAATTTTTGCTCTGTACAGGGATGCCAGATCCAAAAATTTGCATTAATTATATTAATAACATATTTATTAGTTAAGACACTCCTGGTATTATATGTAAGTAAAAATAGTGAAAGCCAAATAACACATTGCTGAAAATACTAATGATCACTTGTTGAGGAGAACTTTGATTCAATCACTCTTTTAGTCTTACAGAAATGAAATATATTGATGTGCATATATTGCAAAACATATGTAGATATTGTGAAAGATGGCATGAATGGAGCCATATTAAAATAGACACAGAGCAGCTATTTCAGAGGAATTGCCTTGTATGTCTTGTTTTCTATATTTTCTAAACTGAACCAAACTGCCAACATTCCAAGTCAGTAAGGACAAGAATATCCTGTTTGTAAGGACTGATGAAACTGGACTTTGCTGATGACTGATTCCCTAACCAATCAATGAAGTATAAGTCTAGCCTTTTGCCTGATGACCAAATCTCAAGCCAATCTATGAAGTGCACACCTCGCCTTAGCTCATCTAGCACCAATGAACCCTTCTTTAACACAACTTACCTCATCTTCCTGCTTCTTTCTCATAAAAACCCTGAGCCCCTCTCCTGTAATCCAGACACTGTTTGGGTTTCTACCTGAATCTCTGCTCCCCAAATTGCAATTCTTTGATCCCAAATAAACACATTGCCTCTTATGGTTTCTATTTTTGTAGGTTGACAATACACACTGATTTGCAAAGTAGGTTATCAGTATGAAAGTATGAATAATTATTTACAGGCAGAACAAATAGGACTCAATATATAGGAGGAAAAAAGGTCACTCACTTTGAAAGTGAGCTTATAGCTCTCACTGTAGACAAATAGAGTAAAATCAGTGATTTAACTAGAAGGTACTTGCTTAGATATCCAGGCTTTGAATATAATGGTTTGATGACCCTGAAAGGCAAAATTACTTCTATTTGTGCAACAATATAAGGAAAGATAAGAAAGAGTTGATTTTTAATGATGCAAATGGATCTCCAAGTATAATTTTTCTATACCAAAATTTGTAAAAGGACAAAATTCTATTTGGGGATTGTAACATGGGCATTCTTTGTAATTCTAAGTTAATATAAAAAATAAACAGGAGTTTTAAGAGTTTCAATTAAGCTTTCATTTCAAGCACATTTCTTTTCAAACTGAACATGGCTACTCTCTAAGGGAAAATTTAAAACAAATAGAAATCTTTAGTTTGTCAGTTTAAATCAAATGATGGTGCTGACTTTTTCTTCAATGTTTTTCCTCCTTTTTTTTCTTTCAAAAGCAATTTTAAGAACAAAAAAGAGTCAGAAAATTCCTGTGTTCTTCAAAATAATTATTCCAGATGAAATGTTTTAAAAGGATAAGGAACATTTCGATTGTAAATCATTGTACTGTGCAATTAAAATAATGATTACTGAGCCAATCAATAGGTTCTGTTTTTTTGCTATTCTTCAGATTGATTTTTCAAATTAGAAACATTTTTCTTAGTAATATTATAAGAACATAAACATTTTCACCTTAGAAACAAGTCTGCAATTCCTAAATGGTATGAAGGATTCTTCCTTAAAACACTCTACTTGTACTCATAAAGGAACCAAAAACCTAAAAATTTTTGCACAAACATTGTCACAGAAACCATTGTTTTAGCCATAAGACATATAAAGTACTGTTACTTAGGGAAATTACTAAGGTCATGTCTACTTCAATTTAGAAAATTTTTGATTCGTTACACATAATGCCTAATTATGTTAAAACCAAGATCAAGTCTCTAATAACATAACCAAGGGAAGATGGAGAATGTAATACTTAACTCTGCTGCCTACAGTGTATAAAGTCCAAGCTAACCTAAGAGTAATTATGTATTTCTTAAATTACTTCCCCCAAACTCTAAACTTTCTGAGGGCATGGGCCATATCTATTGTAATAGACCATGGTATACCACCATCTAATGAAATGTCTAGCACATAGTTAATCCTCATGAAATATTTATCTCATGAATAAATACTATTTTAATAGTAGCATTCTAGAATTACATGATTATATATAAAGACATTCAATATTAGTCATCAATGAAACGCAATCATCCAACAAAGCATTAGAGAAATGTGGTCTCTTTGCAGTACAAACATTCCCATGTGACCTGAGAGAAAGAGAGCCAGCAAGTATTTCAATCATACAGTGGAAGGAAAGCTGAAAGAGGCTGACAGGAGGGAGACGAACACATGGGAAGAGAATGATGAGTAAGAATACTGCACTCCCTGGAGATAACATTCAAAAATTGATTTGCAGAAAAGGATGACGTGCGTTGCATGGTATTATTAAGTTCTAATTGACTCTGAGGGGTAGTAATGGAAAGAATATCATAGGCTCTGATCTCATAGATCTGGACTCAAATCTTTACTCTTACGGATCTTCAGTTTCCTCTTCCGTAAAATTCAAACAATAGCTCAGATCCATAGGTATCTTTTTAATGTTAAAGACAATGTATGTAAAGCACTTAGTTTGTATCCAATAAACAACAGCTATTATAATTATATGTTTCCCTTTGGATCACTAGGTGTGTGTACACATGAATGTCTAATTCATGTGGACACAAAAATGTGGTGAAATATTCAAATGAACTGCATTTCCAATTTAAATAGATACTCTCAGCATAAATGCTGCCAGGACTTGCCTTTTGCAGCTGTTCTGTTCAAATAATTCACCTAGTCATCAGTTAAAAACACATAGTCTGCATTAACTTTAAAGACATGTACAACAGTGAGCATCTTAATGAGTAACCTAATCTTTTAACTCAGCCTCGTTTTCTTGAGCTATTCATTTTAACCAAATATCATAGCCAACCATGGTGGGACTTTCCCACGGGGGCTGATGTATTCAATCTACACCTATGCTGCATATTAAAAAGCTCACTAAGGAAGCACACATGGCAATGTATCAAAATACTCAGCTGCGACTATGAGGATGACATAATTTTAACTAAAATAGTATAGTATAGTATTCGACATTCAGAAATTTGTTGGATATGGACTACAAATAAGAAAAAAATTTGTTATGTGAATTATTATTTAGGTGAGTAGCATTTAATCAGGTTTGCATTATATGAGAAAAGTAAAACTGTAACAAATAAATAGCATTTACAATTTATATGTTACTATATATATATATATATGTTACTATAAACTGCAAAAGTCAAAGTTTACTTCAGAATTTTACGATAATTTTAGAACTGTTATGCTTTGCATGAAATCAATACATTAAAAAATTACCAAATTCTTACTATTAACAGTAACTTCTTACTGTTAATAATAATAATACACTGTTTTAACTTTAGTGTTCTTATCCACACCCTTCCTCTGGTTGAAAAAGTAGCATGAGATAGTATCATTAACCAGAGCAATATAATAATATGAAAATATGCTTCTATGATTTTGCTTTGACAATCTTTTAGGTATTATTACTTTAAGCCAATCCACAATGGGTGTGGATAATTCTGAGGAAGTCCAGAACGCATTTTGCATAGGCAAGGTTAGCTCACTTCTCATATTTCAAAGTCACCCTTACTTTTTAAGATTAATGATACAGATTTAGTTCTCTATTCACTAAGTTCGAAAATTTTGTCACTTTAATGTCTTTTTGCTATCTTCATTAAAAAAAGTTTTCCAATTTTCTTTTAAGATTCCCATCATAAGTGAATTGTCCTAATGGATCCTACTGAATACAATAATCTTTTTTCAAGCTAGATGGATGATGCTTCAGGGCTACATAGTGAAATAGATCTCCGGATGTCATTATATGATGATGTTAGGTTAAGTACTTTTTAAATTCATGCTGGTGATGTTGCTTCCTTATTTCACTCATTCTTTAAATTTCTAAATGTTCTAAAGATAACTCCCACTACACCTCTCTCTGCCCATCTCTGTTTTTCTAGAGCACTAAAAATCACTTTTCCTCTGTATCCACATGCTTAATTGTTCTCTACAACTCTACAAGAACACACCTGCATGCTAAACACTGAATCTGTCTTATAAATCCATTCACATATATATCATGTAGATAAATCATAAGCCATAGGGAAGGGAGTCTTTTCTTTGGTCTATTTTGTCCTCTGACTCCTAAAACTTTGTAGGTTTACAATAAAAGTGTGTTAAGTAAGTGAACATACCACCCCCTCTTCTCCAGTAACACTGGTTTCTACCCCTAATGTTCTTTAGATATTTAATCTAGTCTTTTTCTCAATTCATAACCCATGAAAATAAATTAACATTATTTGAACTTATATGTTTCAAACAGTTGGGTCCCTAAGATTGTTTTTAATCAATATGAGATAAATATTTTCAATCTTAGATATTTAGTGGGACTCACACATATTTTAAGAGATTAAAATGAAAGGAAAAAATGGTCAATTAATTTATGACAAAGGAGTCAAGAATATACAATGGGGGAAGGACAGTCTCTTCAATAAATGGTGTTGAGAAAACTGGACAACCACATGCAAAGAATGAAACTGGACCATTATCTTATATCATACAGAAAAATTGACTCAAAATGGATTAAAAACTTGAATGTAACACCTGAAATCATAACACTCCTAGAAGAAAACATAGGAGGTAAGCTCCATGACATCAGTCTTAGTGATGATTTTTTGAATCTGACACCAAAAGCAAAAGTAACAAAAGCAAAAATAAACAAGAGGGACTACATCAAACTAAAAAGCTTCTGCAGAACAAAGATAACTATCAACAAAGTGAAAAGACAACCCACTGAATGGGAGATGATATCTGCAAGTCATATATCAAATAAGGGGTTAATATCCAAGGTATATAAAGAGCTCAGACATCTCAATAGCAAAAAACCAAACAATCTGGTGTAAAAAATGGGCAGAAGATTTGAACATTTTTCCAGATAAGACATACAGATGGCCAACAGGTATCTGAAAAGATGCTCAACATCACTAATCATTAGGAAAATGCAAATCAAAACCACAATGAAATATCATCTCATACCTGTTAGAATGGCTATTATTAAAAAGAAAAGAAATAATGTGTTGGCAAGGATGTGGAGAAAGGGGATTCCTTGTGAACTATTGGTGGGAATGCAAATTGGTGCAGCCACTATGGAAAACAGTACGGAAGTTCCTCAAAAATTAAAAACCGAACTACCATATGATCCAGCAACTCCACTTCTGGGTATTTATCCAAAGAAAATGAAAACACTAACCCAAAAAGACATGCACCCCCATGCTACTTGCAGCATTTTACAATATTTACAATTATTTGCAATAGCCAAGATATGGAAACAACCTAAGAGCTCATCAATGGATGAATGGATAAAGAAAATGTGGTATACATATATAATGGAATATTATTCAGCCATAAAAAAACCAGTGAAATCTTGTCATTTACAACAACATGGATCGACCTCAAGGGCATTATGCTAAGTGAAATAAATCAGACAGAGAAATATAAGTGCCATATGATCTCACTTAGATGTGCAATCTAAAAAAGCAAGAAAATGAAACAAAAAAACAAGTCCATCAATACAGAGAACAGACTGGTGGTTGCCAGAGGGTGGAGGATGGAACAAAAGGTGAAGAAAGGCAAAAGATACAAACTTTCAGTTAGAAAATAAATAATTCCTGGGGATGTACCGTATAGTATGATGACTATAGTTAAAAATACTGTATTGCATATTTGAAAGTTGCTGAGAGAGTACATCTTAAAAGTTCTCATCACAAGAAAAAACCATTTTTCTGTAACCGCGTGCGGTGACAGATGTTAACTAGACTTATCGCGGTGATCATTTCCTGATGGATACAAATATTGTCTCATTATGTTGTACACCTGAAACTAATTTAATGTTATATGTCAATTATACTTTAATTAAAAATTTTAAAAAAGAGGTAATTGTCAATTTATTATGAGGATTAAATAAGATAATGTACATGTAAAACAGCCAGCCATGTCTGCTACAGAGTAAATACTCAATAGACATTAGTTAGTTATTCTTGTTTAAAAAAAATAGAAAAAAAAACACAAAAGCAGCATAACACAGAAACACACATACACACACACACACATCTTTTAAGCTAAAAATAGATTTTTATTCCTAAGCTATTATCGATTTCTTATTTTGTTGTTATTTAGCTTAGATATGCCATATGTTTGTGACACTCTAGTCATCATGTCCTTAAATTGGTGCTTCTCACATGTGAGTGTGCATAAGAACTCCCTAGAGAATTCAAGTTGGGTTCCTGTGTCCCATCTTCAGAGATTCTGATGGTGTAAGTCTAGGGAGGGGCCTGAGGGCTTTTAACTATTATACTTTGAAACCCGCCTGAGAAAAATTAAGGCAAATAAAAAGGCCATCATTACTTCACATATTATATTACAAACCACCTCAAGAATATTAATGTCAGGGGGCCGCCCGGTGGCGCAGCGGTTTAGTCCGTGCTTGGCAGCCCGGGGTTCGCGAGTTCGGATCCCGGGCGCCCGCCGACGCACTGCCTGTCAGCCACGCTGTGGCGGCGTCCCATATAAAGTAGAGGAAGATGGGCACGATGTTAGCTCAGGGCCAGTCTTCCTCAGCAAAAAGGGGAGGATTGGCGACGGATGTTAGCTCAGGGCTGGTCTTCCCCACAAAAAAAAAAAAAAAAAAGAATATTAATGTCATGGAATTCAAAAAGGATTTAGTTTAAGAACAGCAGAAAAAAATGTGTGATATGCCACCTCTAACCAATGCTATTGGCACAAGCAGGAATCATCATTAATCTACTATAACAGTGTAACAATGTTTGGCCAATCATGCTCAAATGTGTTGAACCATAGGTGCTTTTCAGAAATGGAGGGAGTGCCTTCTAGTCAATATGTGAAGAAGTAGGTAAATAAATATATACGTTAGTATTTGAAACATTTCATACAATTATTACAATAAAATGCTTATGAAATTGCAAACATGAAATTGAAATTGGAAGATTTAATATAATTTTCAATCTACTTTGAAAATTGTTTCTGGAAATGCTGATTAAAGTAAGCACTTAAAATTGAGAAAGCACTACAAGAAAATCACCATTATTCATTTCTGAGCTCATTTAATAATATTTTGGAAAATTGTGCTCAATAGCATGCTTGAAGATTTTACAAAATTATCCTACTACTCATATATTTTTTTTATTAATAGAAGAGTGTTTTTACAATGTCCTGAAGTAAGAATTTTCCATAATTTCAAAGAAATAATGCTTGATTCACTGGATCATTTGATATGAATGAAAAGGAGAACATTAAATAATGCCTAAAAAGTATTGATGATTCATTTATATATAAATACAAGTTCCCAATCACATGAGTACCAAAATTACATTATAATGGATGTCTTTATATTAATTTTTTAAAATTCAGTTTACCACAACAGAATACGAATGTTTTCAGAAACATCATGAGTACCTCACACTTTTCTAAGTGTAAAAAAAATACAGGAAAATTACTGAGAGATAAGAATGAGCCAACAAGGTAGCTATTACAACCTGGAATTTTTTTTTTTTTGGTGAGGAAGATTGGCCCTGAGTGAACATCTGTTGCCAATCTTCCTCTTTTTGCTTGAGGAAGATTGCCCGCAAGCTAACATCTGCGCTAATCTTCCTCTATTTTGTATGAGGGATGCCGCTACAGCATGGCTTGATGAGCCATGTGTAGGTCCTTGCCCGGGATCAGGGCCCATGAACCCCGGGCTGCTGATGCAGAGCGTGTAAACCTAACCACTATGCCACCAGGCCAACCCCCAACATGGAATATTTTTGAATAAATATTTGAATAAAATATTAAACTTCATAGCTTCAGAAAATAACAAAGATGAAATAAAGCACTATTGAATCAAGATGCATGTTGTTGTAGAAATCATATCACTCTACTGAACAAGAAAATCAGTGTAAATAAAATAATTGACATTTTCCATGGAATTTTACTTCCTTTGATTCAGATCCAGGCTTAGCACTTTTGAGCAGCTCCTTAAGAAGAAAGTGGATTTATTAAAGTAATATCTTCGTTTGTTTAGATTTTTTCCTTGGGGGAATGGGTGAGAGTATATCTTGCAATTTAAAAAAAGACTCAGATAAACTGCTTTCAATCTTTGACAGAAATGAAAGAGTGCGTGAATTTGCTCACACTGCATTGCACAGCGAATCTGTGAACCGAGTGAATATGAACTGGCCAGTGTGATTCACAGGACCTGAACGGCCCTGACTGCCAAAATCTATATTCCTTCCTGACGTGTTTCAGTATAAGAAAACGTAATCATAAGAATCACTTCTCTGCAATGATGGAAACGTGCTTATTTACTTTACAGTTTGCAAAGAACTTTCCAATACGCTATTTAATTTTATCATCGGAAAAGCCTGTGTGTTAGGAAAGGCAATTCCTGTTAATATTCTAATACTACTTGGGGAGATTATATAGCATGTCCACAGAGTAGGATAGGAGCTGGCTTTAGACCAGATCTTCTAATGAAAACACACACACACACACACACACTTTTACACCAAGTTGAGGAAACACATTATTACCAGAAGTCATCTTTTAAGAGGGATACTTCCTGTGAGAATTAACGTATCTAGTAACTGAATTAGAGATAAATGTATTTATAAGACCGAGCAACTGTTGTCCTATGAAGAAAAATTATACTTAGCTTATGTTTAGTGTCTAATTTCAACATAGAATTTCCATACTCTGAATAAATAATCTCTTATATTAAGAGAATAAACAAGAACACTGCAAAGACCCGTTCTGGAGAATGGGAGAGTACTTGAAATTATCTAGAGCCCGCAGTGGCTCCCATGAAGAGTTGCCTTTGTAGGAGTCTGAGTAGCCAGGAAGCAGGGTAAAGGCTCCAGATGACCAGGACAGAGAAAGTTTGAGACTAGAAATAAAATTTTTACTTGTTTATAATTTTGTCCATAGGTATTAGTCAAAAATAATAAAAGTTTAAATGGATATTAATGACTCCCTTACTTGGATTCAAAAATCAAATTCCATGATTTTATGTATCAAAATTATGCCTAATAGCTTTCTGTTACATTCTTATAAATAGGCATTTTTTCATCATTATTGAAAGAGACACATTTATAATGATGTTATAAAAGAAATATTTTATTGTGGGCAAAATTTAGCAGCACATCTGGCTAATTTATTACCTTGGTGGCATTATGTATGTCATTCAGTCTGTCTGGGACTTAATTTCCTTTTGGAAATTGGAGAGGGCAATACTCATCTCACAGCTTATTGAAAATTAAATAGAATGATGGATATAAAAGTGCTTACATTCTTTGCATAAAGTATTATTATGAAAAAAAGTGGCATTTGGATGACACCGTTTTCATGTCATCAATGAGGTGCAACATAGGTGAGGGCTCTTGAAGGAATGTGGGTTAAGTTGTGTTTTGTTTGTTTTTTTATAATTCTTCTCAGGATCTCGTTGGCTGCTTAATTTTCCCCAAGAAAATAGTGAAGCTGAGGATGAGATAGGGAGAGATCTTACTCTGCTCAACCTGTTTCGGAGCTCATATTATGAGAGCCCGTCTTTGAGATTTCTGAGAGATGAAAATGAGGGCACCTGGAAAATTAATTCTAATGTGTAATACATTTGAATATTGACCGAAGAAATTTTCAACTCAATTCTTAGTGCAATTGGCAAGTATGGCCCAAAATGGAACATAAAATCAATTTCTTGCTTCAGTAATTCTAGGCAGTCAGGCATATATTCCTTTCTTTATATCAATTTTATATGGCTTAAGTTTGAATTCTTATGGTGGTTATGATAATAGACTTATAACTCAGTCTTTTTATTCATCAAGTACAGATATATCATTCTCATCACTACTCTTCCTCTCCTCAATCATTTCTGCAATGGTCAATACTTTTGGTGATCTATTGATTATTTTTTCAACTTTGAAAAAAAATACATATATATCTGGATTTTGTTCCATCAACTCTAATCATAACTTTTTTATTCCCCTCCCTCAATTTCACCTCTACATTCTGCCAGCGACATTTTTACTGCATTGTTACAATCATCACTATTTACAACCATAACAAAACTATCTATTCTTTGTCCACACATTGGCACAAAAAGTTGAAACACAATGAGGATAAATTACATTATTGAAAATATATAAAATTTGTTTAATGTTAAGTCAGATGCACTGATATATATCCTTCATTATTTCAATGTCAATTTTCCTGGTCCACTTAAAGGCAAATGTTTCTAGCAACAGAAGTCAATGACTTTTTCTTTTTACACAGTAAAATATTATTTAAAATTATGTCCCATTTTTGATTGTTCAGATCTCAACTACAAGTTTTAGTTGTTCTTTGAATTTTGAGCTGGCATTTTAATTTCATTTTTATCATAGATTCAAATTTTTCCATTATACATTTAATATTATTTGTTGAAGAAATGTATTTTCCCTCCCAATCCTGTCAGTGTCCTCCCTGAGCCTAATCCGTTGGTATCAGTTGTTCTATAGGCTGTGTCCGCCAGGTGTTAGGCACTTTGCTAGATGGTATGGATTCAAGGGTGAGTAAGAACAGACACATGTTGGGGCCAGCCTGGTGGGGTAGCAGTTAGTTTCATGCTTTGGCAGCCCAGAGTTCGCAGGTTCGGATCCCGGGCACGGGCTGATGCACTGCTTGTCAGCCATGCGATGGCGGCGTCCCATATAAAGTAGAGGAAGATGGGCATGGATGTTAGCCCAGGGCCAGTCTTCCTCAGCAAAAAGGAAGAGGACTGACAATGGATGTTAGCTCAGGGCTAGTCCTCCTCACACACACACACAAAAGACACATATTCTATCTTCATCAGTCTTTTATTTCAGGGAAGGAAGGAATTTAACATATTGAGAAAATCAGTTTAAGGGGATGCATATATTGTGTGTGTGTCTGAAGAAGATTGGCCCTGAGCTAACATCTGTTGCCAATCCTCCTCTTTTTGCTTAAGGAAGATTGTCACTGAGCTAACATCTGTACCAATATCCCTCTACTTTATATAAGGGATGCTGCCACAGCACGGCTTGATGAGCAGTGCATAGGTCTGTGCCCGGAATCTTAACCTGCAAACCCCCGGCTGCCAAAGCAGAGTGTGTGAACTTAACCCACACCACTGGGCTGGCCCAATGGATGTATAATATTAAAGCCATAACATTACAAGTATTCAATCATGATTTGAGCTATAAGCAGTTCTCCCTAAGGGTTGGAGAACTGAGAGATAATGTTTAACAACTGTGAATAATAGAAAACTGGCGGGATCTAAGGAGTTGCTTGTGGAAGTATTAGTCCTAAGAGATCAAAGTTATTCAAGAAAAGGGACTTCTGGGGCTCGCCCAGTGGCGTAGTGGTTAAATTTGCGTGCTCTGCTTCTGCGGCCTGGGGATCGCAGTTTCAGATCCCGGGTACAGACCCATGCACTGCTCATCAAGCCATGCTGTGGCAGCATCCCACATACAAAGTAGAGGAACACTGGCACAGATTTTAGCTCAGGGACAATCTTCCTCAAGCAAAAAGAGGAAGATTGGCAACAGATGTTAGCTCAGGGCTGATCTTCATCAAAAAGAAAAAAAAAAAGGGACTCCTTACAGATATGCAGAGAACAGGATTACCTTGAAAGAGTGACAGTGACTTCCTGTGGTATGATTACACTCATATTACTATTAGGAGGCATTTAGACCTTCCTTCAAAAACTGCTTTTGCAGAAAGGAAATTATTTTTATCATTTTTTTGTTTATGAAATGGCTTGTGTCATTGTTTTCCCTACTACTATTCAAATGTAGTTCACAGATTGGTGTCAGTTTTCAAAGTCTACAGACTATTGGTTAACATCCAACAACAAGAAATACATAAAAACTGAGACTAAATAATTAGAAACCTGTATGGAAATTTAACTTTGTTAAATTTATTGTATTGTATTGCAAATTTATTGTATTTTGTAAAAGTGCTGGTCTATAAGGAATTGGAAATAAAATTTAAAACAATAAAAAGCATCCTCCACAGGTAGTTTGGGAAGCAGACTCCTGCTGCTATATATAACTAAGAACATATTGAAAAAAGACATAACAATCAAAAGCTATGTGATTCAAAACACTTTAATCAGAACTCTATCGGGAAGACATCTATTGGATGCCTCAAAGGCACACTTTTTTTTTTTTTTTTTTTGCTGAGGAAGGTGCACCCTGAGCTAACATTTGTGCCAATTTTCCTCTGTTTTTTACGTGGGTCACCACCACAGCATGGCCACTGACGAGTGGTATAGGTCTGCACCCAGGAACTGAACCCAGGCTGCCAGAGAGGCGCACACCAAACTTAACCACTTGGCCATGGGGCTGGGCCCTCAAATGCACACTTTTAACTGCAGGTTTGGAATAAACTCACCTATACCTTATGTTAACTATATTTTGGTGCTTTTGATTCAACTGCATGGCAATGTCATCTACAAGTTAATGTTAAGTATCTGCTGGCAGGTTTGATTTCTACCATATAGCAGCCTGAGAAGCCCAGAAATAGACCAAGAACAAATACTTCGAAGTTTGAGAAAAGTGTAATAAAAATATCCAATATATTGCCAAACTCATAAAATAGAAAGGATGACCTAAAATTTATTCAAATTAATTCAGAAGCTAAAAGGAGATGGAAAGCCAGAAGGTTTAGTGAGTGAGCTAAACTGGCAACATCCATCTGAGTTCTTACACGGAAAAATATCCTAAAAGTTGGATAATGTGAGTTATGTAATTCATCTTATCCCACTCATTGATTTGACTGCTAAGAAAAAATAAACAATATTTAGTAAGTCTTTCCTCATTTAGAGCTATTGGTATAATTTTCTCTCTACCTATTTACCAATTTTTTAAAAAAATTTTATCTCACGTGAGGTTTTTTGTCTAATTGTACTTTTGCTATAAGTGTAAGCAATTTCATCTCCTTTATGAACCTAGTCAGCATAAAAAAATAACATTTTCAATTATTTATTGCCTACTTTGCTTAAGTGATACAAAAATTGCATATTTTTAATTATTTCTTAATATAATGGCAGCTATAGTGCTTGATGAAAGCAAATTCTCAACCCTCATTTCTGTATTACCACTTGATTTTGAGTAATGTGTGTACAATTTCCGTATCTGTTAAACTTCCAATTTAGACTTAGTGTGTGTCATTATAAATTTATTAGAATTAAAAATACTGAATATGGAATTTATTGAATTCAAAGTCCAATCATTATGCTGAAATGGCTAGCATTTGTTTCCATGGTGATAGCAAGCATGTACTTTTCTCAACCTCAGTATGATTACAGAACAATGGTTTATTTTCTGCTTCACAATCCACAGGACTGAGCACCAAATGTGATTTGTTGGAAGTATATTTTCTTCATTTGCTATTAACAATCCTTTCCAGTATTGCTGCTGTACAGATCATAGCAATCTTATTGTATTCACTGCATTCACATTCTACATTATAATCCAGCCTGTTAAACTGTACTGAATGGCTTATGATTTTGAACCTGTAATAATTCTACCTTTTTTTTTTACCCTGTATTATCCACTAATTTGACTCTCTAATTTTCTCAATCTCATTTTTTCTTTGCTTTCAAAGTTCTCTCAAAGATGGATGAAATAATATGAAATAAAAGAAAAATAAATCTTCACAGTCACATATATTATACCTTAGCACAAAAAAGACTAGTAACCATTATTAATTATTGCTATTCACAATTACCTCATTCCTATTTACAATAAAATCTTTGCTTACATCTAAACTCTTATTATCTCAGCTTTGTATGTTGATGTTTATTTAACTTTTTGTTTATTTTGGCTTTAGTGTATTTCAGTTTTGCATTCTGTATTCACTATGCCTCAGGAATTCTAATGTTTTCTTCAACATTTTTATTACCTTCCTAATGTATTCCTTCTTTCTCCTTCAATTGCCTGACAGATAGCAAAATGATTGACAGCCTTAGAGTTCTGCCCCCAGAAACCTGTTTGCCCAACACAGAGAGGTCAGGCCCCACTTAGCAGAAGAACCACAGAAAGCACATGTAATTGGCACACCAAATAATAAAAGGTGCAAACATCCTCCCAAGGCCCTGGTTGGAGTATGTTTGTGCAAGTCCATTAAAGTGTTATTCCTTCCCCAGTGCATATGCTTCTTTATTCTTCTTTTCCTTGTTAAAATATTTGGAGCATTTTATTGTAAATCTATTGGAAGAAAGAACTAGTTGCTTTATATATATATGCAGGTCTTTTCAGATTTAATGAAATGGCCTATAGATGTGCCTGATATTTTTTTCCATTTTATGATATATCTTTTAGAGATTGATCACACAATTTCAAATGATAATTGTTAAACATTTTGAAGTCTTTGGAATAAAGGTGCATTAAATTCAGTAAGATGACTTTATTCTAAATTATTCTGGATAGTGGTTTTCTTTTCCATTCTTCCCTCATTAACTTAATAAAAAATATATCTTTAATAATGGGAGAGAATTTTGTCAGAACTCTTTCATGTGAATAGTCTAACATTCTCATATTTGAAATTGTATCATGTATACCAAAAGGCTGAGAAATACTGATCTCATTCTTCCTTTCCTCTGTCACACGACTTCAGGTCAGCAATCCTTCACCCTGTCTTTTTAAATGACATTACTCTTCCTTCTGTCTTCCTCCCCTTCACCCCTGTAGAGCAATACCAGGCAATTTGTAACACTTTCCAAAATGTTAATAGAATTCCCCATGTCAGAAGAGTCTGTTTTTCCTAAAAACTATGATTCATTCACTGGATCAAGCCATGCATACATACCTGGTCTTGGGCTCTCAGAACAAATACAACCATATAACCTCAGTGCCATCTCCAAGATGTTTTTATTCCAATGTCCAGATTTGAAATTCCTGTGCTTGTAGTGTCCACCTAAGTCATCTACATCATATCAAACAAGGATATAATGAACATATAGTGAAATGCTCAGAGAAGTACAAAGTTTGGTCCAATAGGATCACAGATGTATTATACTCTTTTCAAACTTCAAAATAAAGACTCCTAGAGGGGCTCCACTCTACGATGGCAACGTAGGAGGCTCCTGAACTGACCTTCTCCCACCGACACACTGAATCTACAGTACATATGGAACAATTCCCTCTGAAAGAAATCCAGAAACTATCTGAGCAACTCCTAGACATCAGGTGAGTCAGAAAATACCCACATTGAAATGGGTAAGAAAGGTTAAGACATACTCTTGGCATGTACCTCATGACTGGTACAGCAACATACAATTGGGAGGGAATTCACAACTCCCAGTTTCTCCCTGAGGAGAGAAAGCTTTGGATCCAACATCTAGTACTGCAACATGTGTGTGTGTGTGTGTGTGTGTGTGTGTGTGTGTGTGAAGAAGACCAGCCTTGAGCTAACATCTGTTGCCAATCTTCCTCTTTTTTTGCTGAGGAAGACTGGCCCTGGGCTAACATCCGTGCCCATCTTCCTCTACTTTATATGGGACGCCACCGCAGCATGGCTGACAAGCAGTGTGTCAGCGGGAGCCGGGGATCCGAACCCACGAACGCCAGGCTGCCAAAGCGCAAACTAAACCACTGCACCATGGGGCTGGCCCCAAGTACTGCAACTTTTAAGATTTCCATCTGAGAGAAGGGCCCCCAAAACACTTAGCTCTGAAAGCCAACAGGACTTGCATCCATGAGACTCATAAGACTTAGCAAACAAAGAAATAGTTTTTAGTGTTCTCACAAGGACTAGCTCTGGCTATTTCCTCAGGGCTCAGCGCAGAAGGAGCAGACACAATTGCACATCTCCCAGTCTTTCCTTGAAAGAAGTCTATTTGCATACTCCAAAAGCTGCTGCCTGAGGGTTAAGCTTCAAGTTAACACACCCTGGGGCTGACTGTGATCCTCCCCTCAGAATGGGGAGGCAAGTGGACACTGTCTCCATGTTCTCCCTCTGGCTTGCTCCAGGTTGTCAGTGCCTCCCAGAAAAGAGCTTGTGCAGATATCTGGAGCCCTGGATTTTGCCACTGCCACCCAGGGGAGGCACCCATTGATCATCTGGCTCTGGTGATCAGTGGGGTTTGTGTTCATGGATCTCACGGGACTTTAGCAAATAAAGAAACTGTTCTTAATTGGCTATTCCCCCAGGGTTCAGCACAGATGGAACAGACAGAAACACTTATCTTCCGGTCTTCCTTGAAAGAGGTCTATTTGCATCCTTTAAAAACTGCTGTTTGAGGGTCCAGCTTCCAATCATCTTGTATCTGGGTGCTGACTGAGATCTTCCCCTCCAAGACATTCACAGGTCTTGGCACACCATCAACTACTGAAAGCCGCTAAGAACATAGGAGACAGCTTGGACAATCACAAAGGTTTTGAAAGACAACAAAGAGCTTGGGCTGGGCCGAATGATAAGTTTCATCTGCTATAGGAGACCACTCTGCCAAGACTAGGTGAGGTGGCTATCTTATCTAGAGTACAGAAACCAACACAGAAAGTCAAAGAAAATGAACAAACAAAGAAATATGTACCAAACAAAAGAAGAAGATAAAACTCCAGAAACAGACCTTAATAAAATGGACATAAGTGATTTACTTGATATGTGGAGATTAAACAACATGTTACCAAACAACCAATGGATCAAAGAAGAAATCAAAAGGTATCTTGAGAAAAGGGCTGGCCCAGTGGCCTAGTGGTTAAGTTTGCATCCTCTGCTTCAGTGGCCCAGGGTTCACAGGTTCAGACACCAGGCATGAACCTACACACAGCTCATCAGGCCATGCTGTGGCAGCACTGCATATACAAAAAATAGAGGAAGATTGGCACAGATGTTAGCTCAGGGCCAATCTTCCTCACCAAAAAAAAAAAAATCTTGAGACAACTGAAAATGGAATGACAACATACCAACACTTTTGGGATGCAGCAAAAGCAGTTCTAAGAGGGAAGTTGATAGCAATAAATGCCTACATTAAGAAAAAAGAAAGATCTCAAATAAACAAACTACTGTTACATCTAAAGGAAATAGAAAAAAAGGAACAAACTAACCCCAAGGCTAGTAGAAGAAAGGAAATAAAAGGTCAGAGTGAAAATAAATGAAATAAAGACTAAAAAGGCAATAGAAAAGATTGGCAAAACTAAGAGTCATTTTTTTTTTTAAAAAAGAGACAAACTTTTAGCTAGGCCTACCAAAAAAAAAGAGAACAGACTCAAATAAATAAAATTAGAAATGAAAAAGGAGACATTACACATGATACTACACAAATATAAAGGATTATGAGACTTCTATGAACAATTATAGGCCAACAAGTTGTATAACCTAGTAGAAATAGATACATTTCTGGAAACATACAACCTATAAAGAGTGAATCATGAAGAAAAAGAAAATCTTAACAGACCAAAAACTAGTAAGGAGATTGAATCAGTAATCAAAAACCCCCCAACAAAGAAAAGTCTAGGAAAAGATGGCTTCATTAGTGAATTCTACCAAACCTTTAAAGAAGAATTAATACCAATCCTTCTCAAACTCTTCCAAAAAATAGAATAAGAAGGAACACTTTCAATCTCATTTTACAATGCCAGCATTACCATGATATGAAAACCAGACAAAGATACTACAAGAAAAGAAAATTACAGGCCAATATCCCTGATGAACATAGATGCAAAAATTCTTAACAAAATATTAGCAAATCAAATTCAACAATACATTAGAAGGATCATACACAACAATCAAGTGGGATTTATTCCATGGATACAAAGATGGTGCAATATCAACAAATCCATCAATGTAATATACCACATTAACAAAATGGAGGATAAAATTCATATGATCATCTCAACTGATGTAGAAAAAGCATGTGACAAAATTCAACATCCATTTGTGATAAGAACTCTTAACAAACTCTATAAAGGGAACATAGTAAAGGCCATATACAACAAGCCCAGAATATCTCAAGAGTGAGAAGCTGAAAGGTTTACTTGTAAGATCAGGAACAAGACCAGGAAGCCCAGTCTCATCATTTGTATCAACATAGTGCTGGAAGTCTTGACCAGAGCAATTAGGCAAGAAAAAGAAATAAAAGTCATCCAGATGGGAAAAGAAAAAGCAAAACTGTCTCCATTTGCAGGTGACTTGATATTATATGTAGAAATCCATAAAGTTGCCACAAAAATACTGTTAGGACCAATAAATTCATTCACTACAGTTGCATGATACAAAATCAACATACAAAAATCTGTTGTGGGGCTGGCCCTGTGGCAGAGTGGTTAAGTTTGGCATAACTGATTTTTAAAAAAATTTTTTTTGGTGAGGAAGTTTGGCCCTGAGCTAACATCTGTTGCCAATCATCCTCTTTTTCTTTTTGGCTTGAGGAATATTAGCCCTGAGCTAACATCTGAGCCAATCTTCCTCTATTTTGTATATGGGTCGCTGCCTCAGCACGGCATGATGAGTGGTGCATAGGTCCATGCCTAAGATCTGAACCTGTGAACCCCAGGCTGCTGAAGTGGAGCACATGAACTTAACCACTATGCCACCAGACTGTCCCCAAAAGAAACTTTTTAAAATCTACCACATGATCCAGCAATCCCACTTCTGGGTATATACCCAAAGGAAATGAAAATAGGATATCAAAAGGATATATGTGCTTCCAAGTTTATTGCAACATTATTTACAATAGCCAAGATATGGAAAGAACCTCAGTGTTTGTTAATGGATGAATGGATAAGATATGGTATATTTATATATATATATATATATATATATGTATGCATACACACACATGCACACATATAATGGAATATTATTCATCCACGAGAAAGAAGGGACTCCTGCCATTTGCAACAACACAGATGGACCTTGAGGACAATATGCTAAGTAAAATAAGCCAGACAGAGAAAGAGACATGCTGCATCGTATCACTTATAAGCGGAAACTAAAAAATTAAAACAAAAGTCACTCATAGAAACAGAGTAGAAAAGTGGTTGCCGGGGGCTGTGGGGTCCAAGAAATAGGGAGAGGTTTGTAAAAGGTACAGGCTTGGAGCTATAAGATGAACAAGGTCTGAGGACCTAATGTAAAACATGGTGGCTATAGTTGATAACACTGTATTGTATAATTGAAATTTGCTAAGAGAGTAGAACTTAAATGTTCTCACATACACAAAAAAGGTTAATATGTGAGGATATGGACGTGTTAATTAGATTGGAAGAATGCTTTCACAATGTGTATGTATATCAAATCACCATGATGTACACTTTAAATGTCTTAGAACTTTATATGTCAATTATACAGCAATAAAGGTGAGATAAAAAAATTTTAAAAATATGAAGACTTCTAGAAATTCTAGAGTGTAAGAATAAACCCCAAGGACAGGGATTATTGTCTGTCTTGTGCCCTCATATATCTAAGAGCCCAGGATAGAGCTTGATAAACAGTCAGTAGTCAAAAAAATATTTCTTAAATTAAAAAATCTACAGGAAAAATAGGATACATAAAGAGGAAAAGTTCATTTAGAACTCAGATTTCTACAATGAAACATTTTAAGAACTTTGAAGGGAAATATATGGAGCAAGCCTTTTTTTTTTTTTTTGGTGAGGAAGGTTAGCCCTGAGCTAACATCTGTTGTCAATCCTCCTCTTTTTTGCTGAGGAAGATTGGCCCTGGGCTAACATCCATGCCCATCTTCCACTACATTTTATATGGGATGCTGCCACAGCATGGCTCGATAAGCAGTGCATAGTCCACACCCAGGATCTGAGCCTGAGAACCCCAGGCCGCCAAAGTGGAGCATGAGAACCCAACCACTACACCACCAGGCCAGCCCCAGAACCAAGACTTTTTTAACCATATATATATATATTTTTTTAACTACACAAACTTCCTTTACACAGATACAACTGCAAAGGCTTAAAACCCACATGGTTTTAATAATAAGTTAATTCAAAAATTTAAAAATGAGTAATCACAAATCTATCTGAAATCTATCACTGGGCAATAATCCAAAATATGGGAAAGTTACATGAGGTTTATGTTTTATCCAGAAATACTAGATTAAACAAAACAAGTGTTCGTGGAGTAAGTGTTTAAATTACAGGAATAAGATCAGTTTGGTTTTTTCGTTTGATAATTGGAATCTGATAGACTATTTTTATGCTGGTTATATATGCTAAATAAAAATATATTACATGTATTTTTGTTGTTGCTGTAGTTGATCTAATAAGCAAGACTTGGCTAGGCTATATTACTTCCCTTGATGGAAATCGTCTTGTAGGCAATTTCAGACTTCTTAGTTAATTTAAACATTGAAAATCTCATTTTGAATTTCAGCTTCAAGTGTGTCACACATACCTCAGGCACTCATTGGTGCAAAGCAAAATGAAATACTGTAATTGGAAACTATAAAGAAAACTCACATTTATGTTGAGTTGTTTTTCCACGTAATGTAAGATTCCTTGTGTGAAAAAGAATGGTATAAGAAAAGGAGCATAGAGTTACTGGATTTGCTGAATGAGGAAGGCCTGTGGGGAGATGTAGATGAGATGGTCTTGTTTTCAGGACCTTCCTAGAAGAATGGAGAAGTGCATAAGGATTGCATTTGTCACCCAGATCTTTCCTAGTGACAAACACTACTCACTTTCACCATTTGATTTGGAAACCATCAGCACCCATATTACACACTTTCTTTCTTGGCAGTACCATGTGTTCCAGAATTTTTCTGACTACAAATGCTATCCTCCTAAATTTAAAAAGATCCTGTTAATTAAAAAATAATATTTTCAATAAATACACTGCTATGATTAATATTCCATTTTGCTTCTCTTAAGCTTCTTTCTGTCCTTCCTTCCTTCCCTTCTTTCTTCCTTCCTTCCTTCCCTCCTTCCCTGCCTCCTTTTTCTCTCCCTCCCCCCTGTTAAACACCAGATAATATTCATATTCAGGTACTTCCTGAATCATTAAAGCACAATAAATGCAAAATAGAATACCTATAGTATATAATGATAAGATACTTAATGTGTGATTTAGTGCTGGTTTAGAAAAGTGATGGAAAACTTCAAGAGGACAGAGATGTGAAACAATGCAACTCAGAACAAATTCCACAGAAAACTCGGTGTTTTGGCGTGTAAGGAGAAAGGTGGGTAAGAATTAGAAGAGTGGAAGACACTATGATCAGATTGTGAGCAGGCTTCTACACAAGGTTAAGTGTTAAAGCTTGTTTTTCTCACTATAATGTACACACTTGTAAAATATTCAAACATTATGGACTAAGAGAGATAACACATGCAAAGCTTTTAAAGAGATGATTGACACTAAGTAACACTGAGTAAACACTGGGTATTCCAACTGTATGTAATGAGAAAATGAAATATCTATCTAAAGAACTTCACCCTCCCAACCCCATTATGAAAATAGTTTGATCTATACTTCTGTATAAATATAGTGAAATGCATACACACATACACACACGTGTATATACAACTCACATAGCATCATACTATCCATTCTATATAGAGAGCTATTATATCATTCTACAGTTAACTTTCATACTTAACAGAGTATGTTGACATTTTGCATGTTAGTGCATATTTGCATGTGTGTCAATATTTTCATATATCATTTAAGCAATCATTTATTGATGAATATCTGAAATATTACCAAATTTTTACTATTTTAATCAATGCCACAATTGAATTTTCTAATACCATGAACGACAATAAACTTCTTAGAGGTTTCTAAGTCCTTATACATTTATCATTGTACATTAAGCTGATGTACAGACTATTTTCCTGGCAGCTAAATGACTAGTTAAAAGAAATGAGCAATTCTAATATTAACACTTATTAATTTAACCACTCATACTGAGTAATACCAGCATTTTCAAAAGATTTCTCATTGATTTTTCCCTTTTCTATTGTATTGTTTTTCTAATTATTTATTTTTGTTGTCGTTAGTGCCATCGAATCAATTCTGATTGCGTAGGTCAACTCCTAGTGACCCTGCGGGCAGCAGAGCTGAATCCTGCCTGCTCTTTTTGCACCACCCTCTCACCCTCTGGCTCTGTATCACCCAATGCTCCCCTGCTATTCATAAGGTTTTCATGGCTTATTTTTTCTTAAGTGGGTGGCCAAGTCTTTCTTCCGAGTCCATCTAGTCGGGAAGCTCTGCTGAAACCTGTCTGCCATGGGTGACTCCGCTGGTATTTGAAATACCCATGGCATAGCTTTCAGCGTCACAGCAACATGTAGCCACCACAGTGTGACAACTCACGACTGGGTGGTGAGGTTCCCCGACCGAGAAATGAACCCCGGCTGCAGTGGCGAGAACGCCAAATCTTAACCACTAGACCAGGAGGGCTGGCTAATAATTATTTATTTATATTTATATATATTTATTTCTAATCAATTTGTAAACACATTTCATACAGTAAGCATGTTAGCCAGAGCTTTTTAACTTTTGAACGGAAGCAGCCCAGCGTTCCAAGTATGGCTCAGGATGCCAAGAAATCGATTCCCTTAGCCTCATGGTGGCTAGTTCAAGAATGGGTCGGCTGCAGTGCAGGTCCTGTCACTTCTGGCTAAGACTGGGGTCTTCTGTTTATCACAGTTTGGCATAGAAATATCATTTTAAGTGTGCCAGGATGTAAAAAAGACTGAGAAGTACACTTTGCAGCTGTATTGCAAATAGGGCTTTTATTTTCTAGTTTTTCATTTATTTAACTTTTAAGATCTTACTAGATTTTTCTTAGTTTCTATAGCTACATTTATCATCTTTTCCTTTATAATTTAAGAAGTAGTAAAAGTGAGAGAGAGTCTGTAGGTTTAAGCCAATAAGATGTCAGTGTGAATTAAATGACGAGTAAGGAATAGTAATAAAATAAAGCAGATATTACTAGCAGTTACCATTTATTAAAGAACGATCAGCAAAGTAGAAGAACCAACAGAGAATAAGGCTAAGGAAACCAAAAGAAGAACCTAGATTCAGACATTTTAAAGCATATATGTATCTAAATACCATTAATTCTAATTGCAATTTAATCTATAAAGGAATTCATTTGTTTTTTCCTAGTAAGAAGGGCCAGTGTTCATCATTTGTTCAACAACAATATTTATTGAGTGTCTACCATGTCCCAGGTACTGTTCTACATGCAAGAGATAAACAGAAAAGAAGCAAATTTCTCTCTCATGAAGCTAAAATTCTAGAAAACAGAGGCATATTATAAAAGGATAATAAATTAAATTTGTGGTACATCAGATGTTGATGTGTTACAGAGAAAAATAAAACTGGAGAGGGAAATAGAGATAACTGTCAGAGGGTGGGAAGCAAGTGGGAATAACATTTTTGTTTTTTTTTTGCTGAGAATCTATGCCAATCTTCCTCTATTTTGTATGTGGGTTGCCACCACAGCATGGCTGCCAATGAGTGGTGTAAGTCCATGACCAGGAACTGAATTTGGGCTGTGGTAGTGGAATGCACTGAACTTAACCACTAGGCTACAGAGCTGGCCCGCGAATGACATTTTTAAATAGGGTGGTAAGGGGTATTTGTGCCCAACTGTTTGGTTAATAGAAAGTAGTAGTGGTGTTGGTAATGCAAGTCAAATGGCAGTGGGATGAATAAGCAGTTGGAGAAACAGAGCAAGGAGAAAACACGCTCACGAGAGTTTCAGTTACGAAAAGGAGAGAGATGGCAAAAGAGAGGAAAGGGATCTTAAGCCTGAGAAAGAGGCCTTGTTAGTTATTTCTGCTTCAGTTGAATTTAGAAAAACTTCAGCATGTTTCTGAGCTGAGGAAAAAAGCTAGGGAATAAATTATTAATGCAAACTGGACTCTGGATGAAATGTGAGTAAACCAGAGATAAAGAAACGAGTACGTATAGCAAAGTGTACACGGTGGTTTGCTAAAATAAATAACTTAAAGAGAATGGCAAAGATTTAAAACATATCCTGAAGGGAATGAATGGATGATGGGGAGAATGGAAAAATTGTCTAAGATAAAACAAAGGAAGATTCCAGTTGTTGCTAACACTGCATTTCTTGATTATTATAATTTTTCTTACTAAAGCAGATATTTCATTATTTATTTTGGGAATCCTGACTTAGTACTGTATGTTAGCAGCCCAGTAATGTTAAAAGGAATGAATGAATGAATGAATGACAGTGTAATGTGCTCATTCAAGTAGAAGCAGTCTGTACACTAAATTCTCTTTGCCAAAGGTACTGTCCTGATGTAGGAATTATCAGGCTTCATATCAAGAAGAGTAAAGACACTTTGGACCAAAGTTATTTGACCACTTAAAATTACACCGTAGAGATTTTTCTGTTTCTTCTGGAATATGTTAGGGAGTTTCCTGATCCCCACTCCTTATGTTTCCATGAGGAACCTCTTCTCCTCTCCCCAGGAGATTAGAATATTGGTACGATGATTTCTACCCTACTTATCTCCCCTCTCTCTCTTAAGACCCCTCTGTCTCTGCCATCACTATCAGGGCTTTACAGGTGTGAGGCAGTAATTTCTTCTTGCAGCTAGCTAGATAGCCATCTGCTTTAAAATCTTCCCCTAGGAGGAAGATATCACAAGGATTAGACCAAAGGGTAAGTGCAAAGAAGGCCGAATGTGACCACATGACAAGCCAGGTTGTGCACGTCACTTTCAATAGTAATTAACCTAATATTTATATCTAAAATTAACTATGTAATATATAATGTATATTATACATGGTATATATAAAAGGTCAATATAATATAAATGTATGTATTTTATCTATATCTATAGATATATGCAATTTTTTTTCTTCATCATTGTAACTCCAGTGCATATTTTTCAATTAGTTCTTAACTCAGAGGAGATGCAAGGGCTTTGATTGGTCTAAGGTGTTACTTTTCCAGTCATATTTTTTTCGTTCAGTTATATAAAGAAGCCAACATTTACAGTATTTGTATCTTTGTATATCATTGTGGCAGTAGGTTATTTTTACATGTGGAAAGAATTACCAATACAATATGTTTTTGTGTATTCTATCAGCACTTAACAGTTTTGTGTATGAAACACAATGTTATTAAGACTTGGTTATGTATGGAGACTGTTTAAAATTTGTTTCTCCAAATCTCTGAAAGTTTATTTAGAACTTTAGAAAAGAGATTCAAAATGAAATCATGTGTTCAGCTTCGAAATTCAGCAAAAGCAGGGTAAGTTACTTGCATCAGACTGATTTACAGAGATGCATAGATAGTCGTGTGCTTTGCGTGGCTCTTGTAATTCACATATAGAGGAAATGGTATTAAGAAGTGACAAGCAATGCTCTCACTTGTCGATTTCCTATTCTTGAACATCAATTCACATCAAAACTTAAAGATTCTACATGTTGATTTAAATAATTTTTACAAGTGTACAACATGCCTTCACAGTTTCAATAAATTATCTGTAAATTAGTGTAGAAAGCCAACATTTTTTTCAGTTTTGGTTGGGAAATCAGATTAGGGAAGAGGTATTTTATTTCCAGAATAGAGGGCCATGTTGATTTCATTTCCAGTAATGAAAAAAAATACGCCTAAACCTGCTGTTATCTTATAATAAACCAATTATTAGACTATTACTGAATACTTAACTATGTGTAGGCACTAGTTATCCAAGGTGCTACGAAGGATCGAGTACATTATACAAACTTTGCTTTGAAGACATTTGCCTTCCTGGAGTACCTCGGTGAATACTACAGACAAATATCTCTGTCGCTTTGCAACCTACATTCTAGTAGGCTGATGCACATAGTAAAAATAACATAGCAAATATTTTTTAGTATTTTAGGAGGCAATCAATGTTACAGAAAATAAAAATACAGAGTAGGTCCTGCAAAGAGGAATTGGGAATGCTGGAGTTGAGGATGGGGTTGGAGAAGGGTTATCATTCGAAAAATGTTTGTCAGGGTAGGAAGTGAGGTTTGAGAAAAGACTTGAAGGAAGTGAAAGAGTGAGACAGGTGGCTATCAGGGAATGTTCCAGCAGAGACAATAGTCAGAGCAAAGCCCCTAGGGCAAACAGTACATGATTCTTTCCAGAAACAGAAAGGAGGCCAATAGGCTGGAACAGAGTGAGGAAGAAGGAGATGGGAGGGGAGGAGTTCACCCAGGGCCTTCTAGGTCATGTACTGTAGAAAGTTGAATAGTGGCGCTCAAAAGACTTGTCCACCCATAACTGTGAATGTCATGTTATTTTTAAATGTTTTTTTCAGTCATAACTATATTAAGGATTTTGGGATGAGATCATACTGGATTTAGCGTGGGCTCTAAATCCAATGACTAGTGTTCTTTTAAGAAAGGAAGATTCACTTCTACCGTAGGATAACTGTGTGACCTTGCCCAACTTACTTAACTTTCATAAACCTAGTTTTCCTCAAGTACACAAAAATAATTCCACAAAATATATAATATATGTGAATATAAAGTGCAGTTTTCTGTTTATAATGAGTATGCAACAAATGATAGCTATTAATATTTTATTTGAAATGTTGCTTGAGATTGAACACCTACAAAAATATACAGCTCTCCCCAGTTTGCCTGGAATCTAAATAAGAACAGCATTTAAACTATTGAATTATCGTTTATCCATGTAACACATGTAGTGACTGTCTACTCTGTGCTAGGCATTAGTGACACAGAGACAAATAAGGGTCTCTGCCATTCATCAGGGATCACTGCAGTGAACCACGTTTTTCATTGGTGAGGGTAAGTGCTAAAACTAGGTAATGGAAAAGGCATATTGGTGACACAAAAGATGAAACCATCAACTTTACTGTGTTGAGATATTGGGAAAATTCAACTTTAAGGACAAATAGAACTATGACCCCAAACAAGTGAACCAGAGCCCTAATCAAGTTTTCCGTTATGATCTTCCATCATTGTCTCTAATTTCTTGACAAATAATTCACTTAAATTAAATATCTCATATATTGTCAGTAGATTAATCATGGTGTTCCCTTTACCTAGAAGGCCCAGCTCCTCCTTACTCCCCTTTGTTCACCTATTAAAATCCTGATCAATCTTCAGGGTCCAGTTCAATCATCTTTGTACTTCTGGCAGAAATGATTGCCCCTGCCTTTGTTCTCCCAAAGAATTGATGTAACTGAAGCAATAATCACATCATATTAGTTTGAATTGTTTACACACCTGGCTCCACTCTGCTGAAATTGTTGTTTGTTTATACTCCTGTTTATTCTTGCAGCACTTTCATCCCAATCATGTAAAAACAATACATTTCCACTGAAGTGAGAACACTGGAGATGTTTCTTAATAGAGCAACTTGCAAGCAATGATAAGAAGTCAGCACAAACATAGCATTGTCTATATCTACAATATGATAAAAAAATTCTTCAATTGTATTCCTCATGATATTGAATATTCATAAGACTGACCTCAGATACTGGAATATGATGAAGTGCTTTATAAACCCTGAAATAAAAATTTAAATGTGATTAGTGAAATTCGGTAACAATACACATATTGCTAGATTGCAAATATTTGAAAACATTAACTCATCGGTTTGGATGTAATGCACATGTTAATACTCAGTTAATCATGCTATTTATTTAACTGAGCTACCCGATTCTCTAGCCAATCTAAAATTTTCTTTATTCTTAATAATAGGTTTTGTAGGAAATATGTAGTATACTCCAAAGGGTAATTGAAGAGAGCCTAATGAAGAAATAATTATCAAAAGTGTTTTCAGGTTACTAGACCAGCAAGATATGGTGAAACCTCAAGGAAATAGTAATAGAAAAAGGCATTATTTCTCTTAATCCTGAGTTATAGCCCTGATGGGATGTGCGGCCTTGGGTAGAAAAGTGTAGTGATTGTCAAAGTACTGCCCTACAGGAAGGGAGTGGGGGTATAAATACTCTGATATTTTATCTTTTGTACTCTGAGCTCTTGCCAGTGTTTTTTTTTTTTTTTTTTGTGAGGAAGACCAGCCCTGAGCTAACATCCGTTGCTAATCCTCCTCTTTTTGCTGACGAAGACTGGCCCTGAGCTAACATCTGTGCCCATCTTCCTCTACTTTATATGGGACGCCACCACGGCATGGCTGACAGGCAGTGCATCGGCGGGCGTCCGGGATCTGAACCCGCGAACCCCGGGCTGCCAAGCGCGGACTAAACCGCTGCGCCACCGGGCAGCCCCTCTTGCCAGTGTTTTTACTGGCCAAACCCAGCTGGAAGCAAGAAGCAAAGGAACTCAGGACATGCAGATCATGGAAATCAGCCTCTTAAGGCACAGAGCAGAGAGGAGAAAGGAAACAATGGATCTGCAAGGGCAAAGAAAAATATCCAGCAAATATTTAAACTATAAATCTTATGAAGTAGTTAAATCTAAAATGTGTGTTCTCTCTTCTTCCTATTCTTTTGTTGAATCAGCAATGTTCTATAAATGACCATACATTTAGGATAATCTACCCAGAGTAATCAAAGGATCTTGCAAGGAGGCGAGAGGTCTCTTTAGAATGTCCTTCATGAAGCAGTAAAAGTTATTAATTTCATTAAATCTCAACCTTTGATTACAACTTTTTTAAATGACATAATAGGCAGTATGCATGCAGTCTATTAAAGTACATTGGCTGTCTGGGGGAAAAATATTTGTTTGGTTGAGCTGAACTAGCCATTCTTTGATGGAAAACATTTTTTACTTTCAAGAAAAACTGATATATAAAGTATGGTTATTCAGACTTGAGAAATTACCAGATATTTTCTCAAGAGATGAATGAAGTCAGCCTGTTCTTTCAAGGAATAAAAATTGACAGCATTTATTGATGAGTACAAAAATCACATTTTTAAACAAAAATGAGAATTTTGAAAAACATTTATCTCATACCAGGAGCTTAATAGCCTCCTAATACTTAAAGACTTTTTAAATGAGGTTTTGGGAGTGATATTAGCATGTGATTTTTTGATATTGTATAATGAAATCTGTCAACATTTCAAAGTTCTATACAACTTAGTAAACTAATATTTTCAAAATGAACATTGCATGAAGTTATATAATCCTGTGTGTACAAAAGATCTGATTGAAGAGCAAAATAGATAAATGGATTTTAATGAAATTGGCTGTAAAGTTTTAATGATATGATTTCTTACCCCACATTGAAACCAACTTTTAATAGATTACTACTTGTCAAGTTTTGCTGTAATCTCAAAGACATCCATAATTATCTGAAAACTACCCCTTCAGACTTTCTTCATATACTTCAACCAAAACAACATATTGCAACAGAAGCAGATATATCATCTGTTAAACCAAACATCAAGAGATTTGCAAACTGAAAAGCAATGACACCCTTCTCAGTAAATATTTTTTAAAAATACACTTATTTTTCATAAAATATGTTAAGTTGCTATGTACTAGTTTTCTTATGATTATTATTTTTTTGTGAGGAAGACCAGCCCTGAGCTAACATCCGTTGCCAGTCCTCCTCTTTTTGCTGAGGAAGACTGGCCCTGGGCTAACATCCATGCCCATCCTCCTCTGCTTTATATGGGACGCCTCCACGGTGTGGCTGACGAGCAGTGCGTTGGCGGGTGACTGGGGTCCAAACCCGCGAACCCCGGGTTGCCAAGCACAAACTAAACTGCTGCGCCACTGGGCGGCCCCATCTTATGGTTATTTTTAAATGCACTAATAAATAAGTAAAATTTTCTCAGTTTTAATTTTGAATATACTATCAAGATATGTAACCTCCCATAAACAAAAGCTCTTCAGTGCTCTCAGTAAATTTCGAGATTATAAAAGTTACCTGAGACACAATGTTTAGAATTGCTAAACAAATGTTAGGGTTTCATGTAACATCATCATAAAATTTTTACTTTCATTTGCCTAAAAACAACTGTCATTATACTTCTACACGTGTATATTTTACTAAAAGAAAAATACAATTCCAATATGAGGATTTCTGAGCTTTGAACAAACATATGAATTTATACCTCAAAAATCACTGATCTATTTCACAGAAGTAAAGCTACATGAAGTTATTGACATGTGTCTTGTAAATAGTTTGGTATATAAAATCTAGAATTTATTCAAATAAATACCCTACTATAAAGTTTATGAGCATTATAATTAAGAAGTCATTAAACTATAAAATCTTTCTCAAAAAGTTAAACGTGATAAATAAATCCTTTCTAGTATATACATATGCATATTTTAAGAGCCAACGCCATAATTTTCCCAAAAATTCTGAAGGAAAACAATTGCTATGAATTTCCAAATATAGCAAGTTTTTGTGATAAGATCTATGGAAAGTTTATATGATATGCTTAATCTCTGAAAAAGCTCCAGAAGATTAAATTTTAGAAGGAATCATAGGATTCTATTATTTTATACATTCAAAATTTTAGAAAATAAGGTGAATAGAGTATATTTATTACTAACCATATTTATTACAAATTTATTTATTACAAATTACTTCTTTTATCAAATGATCTTTAGACACATTGGTCTTATATTTGACAGTTCTGCCTTTGTTTTCACAAGAAAATTATGTCACTTATGACTAATTTCCTAGGGAGAAAAAAAATCAATATTATGCCTTAAATAATTTATGAAGAGTTTAAGTAATTGCAGCTTTCTCATTCAATTCTATTCTAAACTGTACATTCCTAGAGAGCCTATGAAATCAAATCCCAAGAAAAAGCATACAATCTGTTCCAGAGGGAGTTGGAAGGAAGAGTAGATTTGTAATCCATGTTAGTACTGAAAAGTTTGTATTAGTTTTGTATTAAAGTATAAGATATACTAAAGGGAGTTCTTCAAGCTGAAATTAAAGATGTTAATTAACAACATGAAAGCATATGAATGCATAAAACTCATCAGTAAAGGAAAATATACAAAGTTAATTGTTTAACATTGTAATGGTGGTGCATAAATCGTGCATAAATCACCTTCAATTCTAGCATAAAAGTTAAAAACAAATATATTAAAAATAACTATAACAACAATAATTTGTTATTGGATATAACAAATTTACAACAGTATAAAAATATGTAAATTGTAACATCAATAACCTAAAATGTAAGAGGGCAGAGTGAGGTAAAATCATAAAGTTTTTGTATGCTATTCTAGGTAAGTTGTTATCAGTTAATTGGATATTATTATAAGATATTTTAAGTAAACCTCATAGTAACCACAAAGAAAAAATCTGTGGAAAACACACAAAAGATTAAGAGAAAGGAATCAAAGAATGTCACTGCAACAAACTCTGTAGGAAAAACCTATGGTAGATACACAAAAGATTAAGAGAAAGGAATCAAAGAACACCACTACAAAAAGTCATCAAATCACAAAGGAAGACAGCAAGAGAAGAAGAAAGGAACAAATGAACTATAAAACAGTAAGAAAATATTAAACAAAATGTAAGTTCTTACCTACCAATACTTATTTTAAATGTAAATGAATAAATTCTCAAATCAAAGGACATAGAGTGGCTATAGATAACAAAACAAGATCAAACAATATACTGCCTATAAGAGAATCACTTTAACTTTAAGATAAACACAGGCTAAGAGTGAAGGAATGGAAAAATATATTCTAAGCAAATGGTAACCAAAAAAGAGCAGAGATGGCTTTATATCAGACAAAATAGGAGATAAATCAAAAATGGTCACAAGAAACAAAGATCATTGTAAAGGGTCAATTTATCGAGAAGATATCAAAACTGTAAATGTTTATGTACCTAACATAGAAGCACAGAAATATATACAGCAAATACTAACAGAACTTAAAAGAGAAATAAATAACAATATTAAACAGTAGAAGACTTTAATGCATTACTCTTAATAGTGGATAGATTAGCTAGACAGAAAATCAGTAAGGAAACAGCAGATGTGGACAACACTGTAGACCAAATGGATCTAACAGACGTATACAGAACATTCCATTCAACAGCAGCAGAATATACATTTTTCTCAAGTGCTCCCAGAACATTCTCTGGATAGATCATATGTTAGGTCACAAAACAAGTCTTAACAAATTTAAGAAGATTGAAATCACATCGTGTCTTTTCCGAACATAATAGTATGAAACTAGAGATCAAAAACAGGAGGAAAATTGGAAAATTAACAAATATGTGGAAAATAAATAGCGTGCTCTTGAATACTCAATAGGTCAAAGAAGAAATCAAAAAATATCTTGAGACAAATGAAAATAGAAAGACAATATACCAAAACTTTTGGGATGCAACAAAAACAATTCTAAGAGGGAAGTTTATAGCTATAAACATCTATATGAAGGAAAAAGAAAGATCTCAAATAAACAACCTAACATTTCAAGAAACTAGCAAAAGAAGAAAAAACTAAGCCCAAAGTTAGTAGAAGGAAGGAAACAATAAAGATTAGAGCTCAAATAAATGAAAAGAGAATACAAAAAAAAAAAAAATAGGAAAGAGCAATGAAACAAGAGTTGATTTTTGGAAAAGATAAATGAAATGGACAAACCTTTAGTTAGACTCACCAAGAAAAAAAGAGAGAGGACTCAAATAAATTATAATTGACAGAGGAGACATTACAATTGATACAACAGAAATACAAAGGATCCTAAGAGGCTACTATGAACAATTATACATCAACAAATTGGACAACCTAGAAGAAAGGGGTAAATTCCTAGAATCATACAACCTCCTAAGACCAAATCATGAGGAAATAGAAAATCTGAACAGACCAATAATGGGTAAGAAGACTGAATCAGTAATCAAAAACCTCCCACAATGAAAAAGCCAGGACCAGATGGCTTCACTGGTGAGGTCTACTAAACATTTATAGAAGAATTAACGCCAATGCTTCTCAAACTCTTCCAAAAAACTGAAAAGGAAAGAAGACTCCCAAACTCATTTTATGAGGCCAGCATTACACTGATACCAAAGCCAGATAAGGACACTGCAAGAATTGAAAATTATCTCTGATAAATCTAGATGCAAATATTCTCAACAAAATACTAACATACCAAATTCAATAGCACATTAAAAGAATCATACCCCATGATCAAGCGGGATCCATTTCTGGTATGTAAGGATAATCCAACATAGAAAAATCAATAAATGGGATACATCATACTGACAGAGTGGAGGATAAAAATAATATGATCATCTCAATGGATGCTGAAAAAGCATTTGACAAAATTCAAGATTCTTTCATGATAAAATCTCAACAAATCAGGTATAGAAGGAATGTACCTCAACATAATAAAGGCCATATATGACAAGCCCACAACTAATATCATACTCAGTGGTGAAAAGATGCAAGCTTTTCCTCTAAGAGCAGGTACAAGACAAGTGTGTGCATTCCTGCCATTTTTATTCAACATAGTATTGGAAGACTTAGCCAAAGTAATTAGGCATGAAAAAGAAATAAAAGGCATCCAAATAGGAAAGGAAGAAGTAAAATTGTCTCTATTTGCAGATATTATATATAGAACTAAAGACTCTTCCAAAAAACTGTTAGCATTAATAAACAAATTTAGTAATGTTGCAGGAAACAAAAGAAATGGACAAGAATCAGTTGCATTTCTATACAATAAGGATGAAGTGTCTCAAAAAGGAAAAAATTTCCATTCACAGTAGCACCAAAAACAATAAAATATGTAGGAATAAATTAATAATTTAAATAACAAATGGTTGATTATTATTTATATTATTATTATTTATAATAATAACTTTAAATAACTTCAACTAAAATAAAATAATAACTTTAAATAACTTTTAATAAATTTAACTAGGGAGGGGAAAGATCTGTATACTTTTAATATAGTTTTCACTATAAGGCATCAATGACAGAAATAAGACACAAATAAATGGAAAAATTTTGCATGTTCATGGATCAAAAGAATAAATATTGTGAAAAATGTCTATACTACCAAAAGCATCTATAGATTCAATACATTACCTATCAAAATTCTAATGGAATTTTTCACAGAAATAGAAAAAACAATCCTAAAATTCATATGAAATTGCAAAAGACCCTGAATAGCCAAAGCAATCTTGAGAACGAAGAAGAAAGCTGGAGGCATCATACATCCTGATTTCAAATTATATTACAAAGCTTTAGTAGTAGGAACAGTTTGGACCTGGGATGAAAACAGATATAGACCCACAGAACAGAATTAAGGCCCAGAAAGAGACTCATGTGTATATAGTTAACTAATATTTGACAAAGGAGCCAAGAATACTCAATGGGAGATAGGCTCTTCAGTAAATGGTGCTGGAAGAACTGGATATCCACATGCATAATTATGAAGTTGGACCCCTATCTTACACCACTCACAAAAATTAATTCAAAAAGGATTGAAAACTTAAATGAGAGATCTGAAACTATAAGACTCCTAGAAGAAGACATTGGGGAAAGATCATTTATATTGATCTTGGCAATAATTTTTTGGATATAATACAAAATCACAAGCAACAAAAGCAAAAATAAACAAGTGGTGCAACATCAAACTAAAAACCTTCTGAATATCAAAGGAAAAGATCAAAATGAAAACCAACTGACAGAAGGGGAGGAAATATTTGCAACCTATGTATCTAATAAACAGTTATATCCAAAATATATAAGGAACTCATATAACTCGATAGCAAGAAAAATAATCTTATTAAAATATGGGCAAATGACCTGAATAGACATTTTTCTGCAGAAGACATACAAATGGGTAATAGGTATGTGAAAAGGTGCTCAAAAATCACTAATAATCAGAAAAATGTAAATCAAAATCATGAGATATCATGTTGTGCCTGAGAGAATGGCTATTATCAAAAGGAAAAGTGACAACAAATGTTGGTGAGGATGTGGAGAAAGAGAACCCTTATGCACTGTTGGTGGGAATGTAAATTAGTATAGCAATTATGGAAAACAATTGGGAGGATCTTCTAAAATATTAAAAATAGAACTACCATATGATCCAGCAATCCCACTCCTGAGTATGTATACAAAGGAATTGAAATCATTATTTCAGAGATATCTGCACCCCCATGGTCATTGCAGCATTATTTACAATGGCCAAGACATGGAAACACTCTAAGTGCCTGCTGACAGATGAATGGATAAAGAAAATGCGATACATATATATATGTATATATATGTATCTCAATTATATAATGTAATATGTATATAAAAATGTGATATATATACAATGGAATATGTATATAAACTGTAATAGAATATTATTCAGCCATAAAAAAGAAAGAAATTCTGGGCCAGCCTGGTGGCATAGTGGTTAAGTTTGCGAGCTCTGCTTTGGCGGCCCAGGGTTTGCAGGTTTGAATCCCTGGCATGGACTGATGCACAAATCATCAAGCCATGCTATGGCAGGCATCCCGCATACAAGGTGGAGGAAGAAGGGCACAGATGTTAGCTCAGGGCCAGTCTTCCCCCCCAAAAAAAAAAAAATTAAAGAAAAGAGAAAAATTCTGCCATGTGCGACAATGTAGATGAACCTTATGGGCATTATACTAAGTGAACTAAGTCAGAGGAAGACTAATACTACATAATCTCACTTATATGTGGTGCTTCAATTGTCAAATTCAACAACAGAGTAGAGCGGTAGTTGCCAGGGGTTGAAGGGTTTGGGGAAAGGAGAATGTTGGTCAAAGTGTACAGACTTTCAGCTATAAGATGAATAAGTTCTGGGATCTAATGTATAACATGGTGACTATAACATGATTAACACTAATGCATTATATATCTGAAATTTGCCAAGAATGTTGATCTTAAATAGTCTCACCCTGCCCCCACACACACGGTAACTATGTGACATGATGGATGTGTTAACTAACTTTATTATGATAACCATTTCACAGGATATAAGTATATCAAATCATCATGTACAGGTTCAATTTATATAATTGTATTTGTAAATTATACCTCAATAAAGCTGGAAGAAATATAAACCATTATACCATCAGATATTTCAAAAGACTGAAACAAAATTTTTCAGCAATACTTAATTTATTTTTTGGTGAGGAAGATTGGCCATAAACTAACAGCTGTGCCCATCTTCCTCTATTTCGTATATGGGACACCGCCACAGCATGGCTTGATGAGTGGTACATAGGTCTGTACCTGGGATCCAAACCTGTGAACCCCGGGCCACCAAAGCAGAGTGCGTGAACTTAACCACTACACCACTGGACCAGCCCCCAGCAATACTTAATTTTTAAAAATTAAAGAAATTTCTCCAAGAAATACTCTAAAATATCACTGCAATACTAAATTAGTTAACAATTAGAAAACCATGATAACTGTAACTATACCTTAACACTATAATCTCCACCACAAAACTCTTAGCATATCATTTGTTAGAAAAGAAACATTTTTTTATGACGGACATGGCATTATAATGAACTTCCAAAAGAAGCATTCTCTTTTCCTTTTTATAATACCTTTATAATCCAAAAAGAATTTTTATAAATCTCAGACGACAAGAACTAATTAAGACAGAGGACCTTTCATAAAGCATCCTCTGCAGAGGTTTATAGATGCCAAGGATTAACCCTGCCTAGTGGTACAATAAGCCCCTTGGTGATATCAAGGATGAAGGGATTTGAATCCCTCCATGTGGGCTCTGCCTCTCACCACTACACATTTGTTAAAGAGAACAATTCCTCTTAATGAGAAAATGTGCTTGAAAAATACTGATTTAAGATCTTTTACAAGCTTTTTGGGAGTTTTCAGCCTGTTGGGATTGCTGTTAATTCCTTGATTTAAAAAAATATATATATACACACACACACATGCATACATACATATACAAATTTTTATATATGTATGTATACAATTTTGTATTATAACTTAGCAGACAAATTGATTTGCTGCTGTTTAAGGGATTGGGTTTAGAAGTGTTCTCTTTCACTGGTGTGTTGACAACTGCAACACAGATGAAGAGGTATCTCTGATTTAAAAATATAAAAAGGAAAAAAACCCTCTATAATGGACTGTTGAGTAGGCACTAAAAAACAATCCTGGAAGACTTGGAGGAAATGTTTGGGTACTTGGTGCTATTCAGGATTATTCAAGGCAAAATCGTTAGAGCCAGCTTGTAGAAGAAATTGCTGAAAATTGCAAATGCTGCTGAAATCCTGTAATAATGTTTTGTAAAAGCATGACTCAAAGAGATGAAGCTGACCTTTAACACTACAGGGTCACCATTCTACTCTCATTGTCCTTGCCATTTCAAAGATCTTCATTTTAAAATCCAAAAGACATCGCTTTAATATAAAATGTAATACTTTCAAATGTCACTGGTACAAACACTATCTTACCTCAAATATTCCTTTATTTTCCAGCTAGTTCTAGTTCTTTAAAGAAAATACTACTTGAGATTTCATATCTAAATGATTTAAATTAAAAAATGCTGCAGACAAAAAAATGTTCCCACAAAAACTTCCTCTCTAGACCCAAAGGACCAGAAAAGGGGCAGCCTAGCAAGAGAGAAAACTTTAGGCGATAATCTCTCTCTCCAGTCAAAATCACACAAAAAATAAGTACCATGGCCCTTCTCTCACCCACGGTAGCAAAGGACAAGTGGGGAGCCCAGACTTCCAGCCATACCAGACTGCAATGAGCAAATACCACCTCCTCTACTGCCTGCTGGGTGGTGTTAGAGAACCCCAAGCAGAGAGCCAGGGCTTATAACAAGCAGGAACAAGTCCCTCCCTCCCCATTCCCCCACCCACCTTAGAATCTGGATAGACTATATGGGGAGCCTAGACTTCTATTCCCATCTGACAGTAATGAATCCTCCTTGCCCTTCCCCAAAGAAGCTGTATCAGAGGAGATTTAGGGAGAGTCAGGACTTAATACCACTACCCAGGGGTAATAACATCACTCCTCAGGTGTGACAGAAACTGGGTGAGGAACCAGGATATTTATTCCCACCTGGCAGTAACAAAGTGGCCCCATACTCTTTCCCCGACAGAATAGTGTCAAAGGAGGCTAGCTAAAAGAGCAAGTTTCAATAAGATCCAAAGTTTCATGACGTAACACCCAAAATGGCCAGGACTCAAGAGAAAAAACCTATCACACCAACAACTAATAAGATGTCAAATTGAATGAAAAACAACCCTGCCCACACTGAGATGACAGAGATTAAAGAATAATCTGACAAACATTTTAAAGCAACAATCATAAAAATGCTCAAATGAGCATATATGCACATACTTGAAACAAATCAATAAAAGGGATCTTCAAGAGAAATAGAAGATATAAAGAAGAACCAGACGGAAATTTTGGAATTGAAAAATACAGTAACTGAAAGAAAGACTCATTGCAAAAGCTTAGCAGCAGAATAAAGGAGTCAAATGAAAGAATCCATGAACTCTTCATTTTTTGTGTGTGAGGAAGACTAGCTCTGAGCGAACATCTGTTGCCAATCCTCCTCTTTTTTGCTGAGGAAGACTGGCCCTGGGCTAATATCCGTGCCCATCTTCCTCTACTTTATATGGGTCACCACCACAGCATGGCTGACGAGCAATGCATCGGCAGGAGCCTAGGATCCAAACCTGTAAACCCCGGGCTGCCAAGCGCGAACTAAACCGCTGCGCCACCAGGTGGCCCCAAAAGTGTAATTTTGAAAAGCTCTTACCAAAACTTTAGCCCTTATTTCATTTTACTGAGTTTAAATTACTCTAGATTTGCAATATATTTACTCCTAAAAAACTATTAATCTAATTTATCATTTATTAGAGAATCTTCAATTTAAAAAAATTTGAAGTTTGAGAGCTGGTCCCGTGGTGTAGTGGTTAAGCTTGCATGCTCTGCTTTGGTGGCCCAGGGTTCACAGGTTTGGATCCTGGGCCCGGACCTATGCACCACTCATCAAGCCATGCTGTGGCAGCATCCCATATACAAAATAGAGGAAGATTGGCTACAGATGTTAGCTCCAGGCTAATCCTCCTCACCAAAACCAACCAACCAAACAAAAAATTTGAAGTTTGATTTATATAACATAAAATGCAGAAAGTTTAATTTCAATGTGAATTTCTACAAATATGAACACTCATGTAAATACCACACTAATCAAGATATTTCTCTCACCCCCAATATTTCTCTATTTATGTCTTTTAATATATGTAAGACAAAATATTTATATCTCTTTTTTGGTATACCTTAGCTTTAATGCACTTAACTCCTAAATTTAGATGTGAGTAAGGCTAATCAATTCATCTTAAATGTCAACTACGTCCCATGACGGATGCATGCAAATTTGAAAGTCTAAGTAACCCAGCGAGTGAAAACCACTGTCTAGAAACAATCTCTAAATTTATCTTAATCGCTTTCTTATTATCCAGCATGTCTACTAATTGCATTGATGTTTGAATTCAGTTTATTTTTCTAATGCAATTTTACATTAAAAAATCACGTTTATCATCATGCGATTTGTATGCAGTCAACAAAGAAGGGGATGTTTACTGTTTTTGTAAGTGTTTATCCATTAATCTAAGTTCTTCTGAGATGTAAACTTTGATATCAATATAGATATATAAATAATAATGTTACACCATCAGAAATTATTAGTTGTGTGTACTCTTATACGGCAAAAAAACACACTTGTTCTTCAGCATGTGGTAAATAAACGCTTGTTCTCTCCACTACAATAATCAAGGGTTACCTAGCTAAACTATACACTTACCTTGATTTGAGACACAGTTCAAGTAAATCAGGTGAAACTAACATAATATATAGTCTTGAAATATTCCAATCTCAACTTGATAATAATAAATTATGACAGGTATTACTCTAACGTTATATCTCACACAAAAATAGCTTTTGATACACAGATGTATATTATCTCTAAAAATAGTTTCTGAACCAACGATGACAAATGATACCATTTCTACATACATGATTTTATAAATTATGTGCACGTTCTAAATTATTAGCAGTGATAAACTCTGATACAATATTCACAAAGCGTGCTTCCTTAACAATGCGAAATCAATTTAGAAATGTTTTTCGCTGTGCTCTAAAATGCTTAATTTTTCTTCTCTGCCTACTTTATAGATGGATCTGTTATTCATTTATAAGAATTTAAGGAATCCTTTACTTCATATAAGATTTATATTGGATACAATGTTGTGAGGAAAATGAAAGTTCTATTGTTTTCATTTGCATTGCGCTGACTCAGGCAGCACACTATTCCTTTACCAAAAGCATAAAGAGAATATTCTAAAATATAATAAGAAGATTAGAACAAATCAATCTTCCTATTTATTACCCCAAGTGAAATATGGTTTAATGTTAGTTTCAAAGCAGTTTGTGTTAAAAGATGAAGCAATTTTCATGCAAAAGCTTTAGATGTTTGAAAGTAATGGAATTGGAGATAAAAATAGGAAAGCTATCTAATTAATTGCAGCAGTTTTCCAAGAAATATTTCACATTTTCCAGGAAATATATGCTTATAGGTAGTGAACTCTCTTTAGGATACTAGAATATGAATCTTGCACAATAAGCCAAAAACCATGAAAAGCCCTAGACCTATGCTCACTCAACCAGCCTCATAAGGCAAAACCTGAAGCTAAGATATTTAAGTGAGTTATTTTAATTCAACAGCTAACAGTTGAGGAAGCAATCAGTCAAACCAGGATTCTCTGTTGTTGGAATTATTGGGCTTTCCATGATGCTTAATGCATATTTGTTTTTGATTTATAAAATCAAAAATGAAAATCCTGAGTCATTTTAATATGTCACCTGGGTAAAAAATGGAATTTAATATTTTCAAAAACCTAATGGAATCTCTGATATAAAATTTATTAAAATATAAAATTAAATATTTAAGAGAAAATTAAATCACCAGTAAAGAAATAAATTGATTTTTCTGATTGCAACATGTAAAAGTAATCAACATTACAACTTTTAGGATGTGCTTTTAAACTCCCCATAACCTAAACACAAATATTCATTCATTTATTCACTCACATGACCCACAATGAAAGAAAAGTTAGGACAACCAGAGGGATTAATTAAAGAAAGACTCTCCTTAGTAATACAGCAACAAGAAAAAAAGTAGCTGGTGAAGTTAAAAACTCCATCAGGCTTTATTCTGGCAACATTTTGAAGCACATGTAAAAGAAGATTTTGTCCTGTTCGACCTTCTTTATTATTGACAGCCAACTATTTGGGGAACCTAACAGATGAGGTTCATCATACAAGGTCATGTTAGGAAAGGTAAACCACCTTACATAACACAAATGGAAAATTTACATATTTGCACCATCTCAAGTTCCAAAACACATACAGGCTCACAGAAGTGAATTTCATCTTTGATATTAGAATAGTTGCAAATTAGGTGAAAAACTGAAAAAGAAAAGGGAGCCTACAAATAACAATAATGTACATTCCAAATGAAAGAATCTCTGTGGAACTCGTAGCAGTTACAACGGCAAACAAGAGCTGGAATATGGATGTTAAGAAGATGGCAACAAGGAAAGCACAAGACTCCAGATGCTCTTGCTACTAAAAATCAGATTCAGGGTTCACCATCTGTAGTGCTCTATTGCCAAGTAAATCTTGTGTATGGCCACTGGTACTGGCTAAAATGAAGATCCATATTAAGAAAGTATCAAAAAGACTGTATGGCAGACACTTTTCTGATACCAAGAGACAAGCTTAACTACAATGATCTATAAATTGCCAATTTCCTCTGGAGTAAAACTTCCTCTGTCATGCTAGGCTTCATGGACCAGCTAGTGAATTCAAGCCACCCTTTAATTACTGCATAATCTATCTAAAAGGACTGGGCCATGGGTTTTGGTTTGGCAGAACTAAGAGCAGAAATGTATAAATAGGATAGTAATATTTCCTTTGTCTATGGGAATTGCTGCGTCTAGTAACTAAAAAAGACAAAAAGATGTTCCAGAAAATTTAACTCCGTGATTATACCCATGTATATAGGCTGTTCATATGAATGAAGTAATAACAACAACAGCAATTCAAATTTCCTCAGCTCATAGATGTGCTTAGAATTTTTTCTTAGTATCTTTGAGTGTGAAAGATACGGTGTCTATATATTTATCATCTTTCTTATTGTCTTTCTGGATACTACCTTGCTCTCCAACTGCCACTGCGGAACCGTTGCTTCTCCACCAGGTTCTGCATTGACCTGTTAAGGATTTTGGTCTCCCCCAGCCTCGGATATGACCCCATGATCCTGGTTGATTCAGTGGCAGACATCACTGTCTCCTCTACTGTTCTGTCACTATCCTACCAGTCTGTTTGGCCTCCACCTCTTCCCTGTAATATTGTATATACACTCAAGATCTAAACTGATAAAGCTAAGCCCTGTACTCACTGATGAGAATCTCTCTTCCTCCTTAAACTAGGCTGGAACAGAAAGGTCAGTCTGAGTTCAAAGATTAACAACAATGAACACTTGGTTTTGTTTCAAGGTTGATTTTATTTATTCAAGGTTGCCATGCAAGCAAACACACATTATATCCCAGACTAACACATACAGTGAGTGGACATATTCCCTGCTGCCTCCTTAGCTCTTCACAGGGTACAAAATAAGTCCTGTCAGCAGGTCCCTGCTGCCCAAGTGGAGCAAGGAGACTGCCAGGGAGGAAGACTGCTGCGCAAGGATGTTACTGACTTCTTCACATTAAGCAGCACTCAAGGGTCTGCTTACTACCATGGAAGCAAATTCCATGTTAGGCCATAGCAATGAACTTCCTTGTTTGATTTCTAAACGAAACATTGGGTCCACATGCAGCCCTGCACAAGGTTTCCCACTGCAGTACTATTTATTTATCCAACATAGTCTCAGAGAATAGTCTCAGAGAATCTGAATGGTGTTGTGCGATACAGTGGCCCTGGCACATCCCTTTTCTATATTCAGAGAGTTTATGTCCCAATATTTATAGATTTTTTTCTTTTGTTGAAATCATTTTTTCAATTCTTCCTTGTAGTATTCCCCCCCCTCACTACACACTCAGCGACATATGCATTGGACCACCTTGTCTTCAGAATCGCTATTCCCAGCTGGTATATGAAGGCTTTGCATCTAGGTCAACACTTGTGCCTGCGTCTCCCCCCACCCCGGCCTCCACCATAAGAAGCTTCCTCATAAGAAGGCTTGTCAATAGCCCTATGAATAGACCCAACTTGGGTTTTCACACAGGAAGCTACTCCTCATTCATTTCAGAAGTAAATTTGTTCTGACTCTTTTGACAGCTGACCAGATGCTAACTGTGGGCATAGCCTAGGCATGAACTGAGACCATCTCTACATTTTTAGGTTTGGAAAGAAAGTGCCTGGTGTAGTGTAAGGTCTAAGAAATGTGAAGTCAGGAAGATTTTATGTTGCATTCTGGCTCTGTCACTTACTAAGGGTACTACCTTGGACAAGTTTCTTAGCAATCCTGAGTCTCATTTTTCAAATCTGTAAAATGGGGACCATAGCTATATCACAGATTTTAAAAAAATTTAATAGTAATCTAGATAAAATACCCAGCACAATAGCTGGCCTATATTACATATTCAGTAATTCTTGGTTGCTGCCACAGTCACCTTCACTGCTATTTCTACAACTACTTCTATTCAGATATTCTAACTAATACTTTTATTACATGACTGAAGAAAATATTTTCATACCAGAAAGATTTTATCGTTCCTTTGATGTCATTTCTAGATAACAGTAAAATAATTTAGAGGCCTTTTTATCCAAATATCAGCTTCTAGAGGGAGAAAAAATCACTCTTATAGTAACTCACAGAGCTTATTGATTTAATGCAATTTTCACACTCAGATTAGAGACCTTTTTTTACGGGGTGAATTGTGTCCTCCAAAACAGATGTTCAAGTCCTATCCACTAGTACCTGTGAATGTGGCCTTATTTGGAAATAGGGTCTTGCAGATGATCAAGTCAAGATGAGGTCATTACAGTTGCCCTAATCTAATATGGCTGATGTCCATATAAAAGGGGAAATTGGGACATAAAGACAGATACATCTAGAGGGAAGACAGTGTGAAGAAACAGAACATCATCTACAAGGAACTCTAGAAGCTGGGAGAAAGGCATGGAATAGACTCTACCTCACAGTCCGCAGAAAGAACCAATCCTGCTGACATCTCGATTTCAGACTTCTAGGCTCCGAAACTATGAGACAATGAATTTATCTTGTTTAATCCACCTTGTATGTGGTACTTTGTTACAGTGGCTATAGAAAACTAACACCCTCTTTACTTAAGACACTTTCTTCCCCACATATCCACACATGAGAACTCTTCTCTGGAATTATTCATCCTAAGAAGTTTTTGTTAAATATGTCTTTATTAAAATATTTTAAGGGATTTTGCAATATCATTGTGATTAACATATAATGTAGTCTAATTTGATTTACTATCTTAATAATATCATAATTACCATCATAATTTAGTATTATAATGACAGAATGTTCTGGTATTCATAAATTGTATAGAAAAGAAAATTATCCCAGATTTTCTCCAGTCTTGTCCCCAAGAATGGGGATTACATTCAAGATGATTTTTTTTTTATTATTTATACAGATATATTCCTAGAATGGACAATAAACCATTAAGTAGCTAACATTTAAGATTCCCTTTGTTCTATTTTAGAGCCTCAATAGCCTTTTTATAAGTTGCTCTTTTATTGATAGGTAAAAAAAAAAATCCATAAAAATATCATGTGCCATGTAGAAAAAAGTGATTTCAAGGATATCTATTTCATGCCAGAGAGACTGTCAAATATTAAATTAAGAAACTGATATTATTCTTAGTGTATGAGACTCTTTTGAGTTTGGGCAGTTAGGGAAATTCCTCAAGACTCAATTCCTCCTGCAGACACTCAGAAAATAACTTTGATGAGCATTTAACAATGAAGATCAGACTCTGGACCTGAGATGGAATACTGCTGAATTCACTCTGATATCCTCTCCCTCACTATAGCAAATAGAGCAACAGTTTACAATATTATGTACAAAAGTGAACAATATAATGTGGACAATGTAATGCGAGTAATATCATATGATATATAATGGTGTACATATAACACAGTAATATAATGTAATCCACGGCTCCTTTAAAGCAAAAAAGAAAACTGAAAATGTAAAAAATGAAACTATCTATTCAACATGCACAACAATGAAGCAGAAAGGAAACAAGAATCCACCAGTCTTTGTGGATAGAGGTGCCACTGTGATTGTGCAGTAAGGCCACGGTTGTATGATGAAGCTGAGATACACAGAATCTGAATCTTCTACAAGGATCTTTACTAACAACCTAATACTCTGTCAAGGAGAGCAGTTCAGTTCACAAGCAGTCATCACGATCCTCCCTGCAAAGGCACTCTCAAAGATTCCTTAGCATGCCAGTATGTGTGCTGTGCTTGTTTGATTTCAATCTCTACAGGAGAATGAGAAAAAATGAAATGTAGAAATAGGCTTTATAGTCAGCATAGCCTAACATAAAGGGTCAGGAGGGTAATGAGCAGTATTGAATTACCTTGAAAGCATAGGAGAAAATGTCTGTGTTGAAATATAATCATCTCCCTTATCAAGAGTGTCCCAGTATCTTTGGTGGTAACTTGAAAGCAGCTGTAATTTTAGTTAAATGTATCATCAGGAAATCACGGCCCCCAGTGACCACTGCAACTTTACAGAATCAGTCCAGTTCTTTTCACATGTGAGGAAGTGTGCCAGTCAGTAGAAATGTACCACTGTGACCACTTAGATTTTAATTTAACCTATTTTAAGATTCTCAGAAAGTTTAAACCTCTCTTCTCTGTCATTACGGATTTCTGTGCCATTGCTACAGGGCAAAATCATTTGGAAAAGAGCTTGAAGTGCACGCTAAGGACAGAGTTACCTGGGCTCCAGCTTTATTTTTCCTGATGTGTGTATTCTTTTCAAGGATACTACAAAAGTGATATTTCAAATCCCTCTACCAGCATCCACCGGAATCATCTTGGGGCAGGCAGAATATGGTTGCTTTATGAATATTCATAGCAGCACATGGCCCATTATGATTCCGTGTGCTGTGCAAAATACAGCTGCTTTGCTCCAAGCCCACCAGGAGAGCAGAGGGCACTTGTTTTAAGTGGTCCCCAAGGTCAAAAACTAGTTAGCAATTTCATAGTTAGAAAATTATCCATCTCACTATACATGTTAAAAGCAGAGTCTCTTTCAAAGCATTCAGGGATCTATAAACCGGCTTCTCTTTTTGCTACTAAAAGTGAACTATTTGAAGACTGATGAAAACAAAAATAGACTCCGTAGGAAATTTAGCTCCCTTCACGTCTTCACTCTTTCTGTTCTTGTTTATCTTTGATGAATATTTATATGATGGCAGGTTCAGTAATTTTAGACTAGAAAAGATGCAAACTGTTAGGAACCTACTGTTAATAGTGAAATCCAATTATGTGTCAGGGTACACTGTGACCTAGTGGACATATCATTAAACTAAGAGATGGTTTCTCTTATAGTTCATGCTTTTGCTTATATTTGAGAAAGCTACTTTTTCACTTTTAATATGAGATAAAAACAATTATCCATAGCTAACTTTTAAAAAGAAACAAGATCAATGAACTGAGAAGGTAAGCTATGGACTGGGAGAAAATATTTGTAAAAGACATGTTTGATAACAACTGTTTGATAGAGAACAGTTTTCCAAAATATACAAAGAACACTTAAAACTCAGCAATAAGTAAATGAACAGCCTGGTTAAAAAATAGGGAAAAGACCTGAACAGATACCTCATCAAAGAAGATATACAGATGACAAGTAAGCACATAAAAAGATACTCAACAATATATGTATTTAGGAAATTGCAAATTAAAACAACAATGAGATAGCACTACACACCTATTAGAATGGCCAAATTCAAAAACACTGACAACGTGAAATACTGGGGAGGATGTAGAGCAGCAGGAACTCTCATTCATTGCTGGAAGACAGTTTGGCAGTGTATTACAAAACTAAACATACTCTTACCATACAATCCAGCAATCACGCTCCTTGGTATTTACCCAAATGAATTGAAAACTTATGTCCACACAAAAGCCTGCAGATGGTTGTTTATAGCAGCTTTATTCGTAATTGCCAAAACTTGGAAGCAACCAGGATGTCCTTCAGTAGGTGAATGGATAAATAAACTGTGGTACATCCAGACAATGGAATAAATTTGGTGTTAAAAAGAAATGAGCTATAAAGCCATTAAAAGATGCAGAGGAAACTTCTATCAACCAAAAAAAAAAATCTAAAAAGGCTACATACTGTTAATTCCAATTATATGATATTATGGAAAAGGCAAAACTATGGAGACAGAAAAACAATAGTGATTGCCAGAGATTGAGGGTAGGGAGGATGAATAAGTGCACAGAGGACTTTTAGGGCAGTGGAACTATTTTGTATGATACTACAGTGGTAGATATATGTTATTATACATTTGTCCAAACAACACCAAGAGCAAACCCTAATGTAAACTATGGACTTTGAGTGATAATGATGAGTCAATATAGTTTCTTCTATTGTAACTAATGTACAACTGTGGTGCTGGATGTCGATAGTGGGGGAGGTTGTGTGTGTGTGGGAACAGAGGGTAGATGGGAACTCTCTGTACTTTCTGCTCAATTTTGCTGTGAATCTAAAACTGCTAAAAAAGTAAAGTGTATTAAAAAATAAAAAGAAAGAAGAAGCATGAAACATACTGTATAAAAAGAAGAGTAATAATTTCAAGGTTTAATCTAAACTGGAATATTTATATACTTTTCATAAGTGGTTTTCCCTTTAAAAGGGATTTGTAAAAAGGGGGTAATATAAACCTCGCTATTTACATATATTTTGATAAGTGGCTTTCCCTTTAAAAGGGATCTTTAAAAATGAAAGCACTAGAAGAAAAGATGAGTGAATTCTTCTTTGAACTTGATGTAGAAAAAGTCTTTCTAAGGACAACCCAAATTCAGACACAATAAAAGAAAAGATTGATATATTTGACTACATAATTTTTTAAAAAATTCATGCCAAAAAATATCACAAGCAAAATCAAAAGACAACTGAAAAACACGGAGAAAATATGTGTAACATATACCACGGCCAAAGGTCTAAATCCCCATTATATATGGAATTCCTAAAAGTTAAAGGACAGAGTAAAAAAATCCAGATATAAAAAGGAATAAAATACATTAACAGACAAATCACAAATAAATATTTCACAGTGACCCTCAAACAGGCAAAAAGTTCTAACTCAATTATAATTAGAGAAATATAATTTAAAACAACACTAAGATTCCATTTCTTATGTATCAGATTGGCAGAAATGAAAAGTGTGGTGTTGGTGCGTCTGGGGAAACAGGATGTTTATACATTGCTGGTGAAACTGATCACCAGACTAAAAGTTTTGAAAGGAAATTTGTCAATATCTATTCGAATGTACATACACACACACACACACACACACACACACACACACACACACACTCACTGTTGCTTTCTGACCAGGAATCCTATTTCTAAGAATCTACTCTGAGGACATACCTCAGATTGTTAGATGAAAATAATACATGGGGAAGATTATTTGTGTATTGTGTATAATTGCAAAATTTTGAGAACAACCTAAATGCCCATACTCAGGAAAGTGATTGATCTAGAGCTGGGGCAGGGAAAATACAAGATGAGCCTGGAACATCTTGTGGTGTCAGAAATTAAGGAAGTACTCAGAAAAAGGTAAAGGAATATCAAAAGGACACAAGAGCTAACCTGTATCCAAATGGAGAAGATTAAAGAGACACAACCAAATGCTACATGGGATGCTGATTTATGTGCTGGAATAAAGACCTCAGTGGAAAACATGGCAAAATTCAGGTAGTAGTATTTAGTAGGTTTAGTCAGTAGTATTATACAAATATTAATTTCTTAGTTTTGATAAATATATCATGCTTATGTAAGTTGTTGACATTAGGAGAGAATGGGTGAAGGGTATACATGAACCTTTTTACTAGCTTTGCAAGTTTTCTGTTAAGTCTAAAATTGCCTGAATAATAATACATTAAAAATAATATGAAATTTTCTTTACCCATATTTAAAGATTGGGCAATTGTGCAAGAAAAGGTAATCCAAATTGCTTAAGGCCAAACCGTTGTGTAGGCACAATTCAAAACCTAGAAGCCTGAATTGTGAACGTATGTTCTAGAACATTCATACAATGTTTAGATTATAGGCTCCCAATCAATACAAGAGAATTCATAAATTAAAAAACCCTGAACTACATAGATATTTTGTATTAACTACAGAATGGTTTCAGTGGATGTCAGTGCTCATTTAGACTGTGTGCAAATCAGGGCAGAGGACAGCATTTGCAGTAGCCCCAAATTGGTTGGATCATTGACATTTAGTTGGAGGGGCCATGGATGCTAATAGATCTGCAGTTTGTAGGAAAGTTTTGCACAATGACAACTGCCATTTTCAAAGACCAATAATATACTCACTTACTGCGAAACACTGAGAGGAATAGAGAAAGGCCTGCTAAGTCTGAAAGAGTAGATTTTGTCACTACTTGGTCACGTTTAGTAGGTTAGGAAAGATAAAATTCTGTCTTGTTTCAAAAGGTAGAACAGAGTGCTGACATCTTGCCTAAGCCTGGAGCTAATGCTCAGATGCTCAAGTTGGGAGTGCAAGATTCTGATTCAATTCAGATACACGTTTCAAAGCAGCATTTTCAAACATCTTAATTGTTATTTAATATGTTAATAAAATGATAAGCAATGATCTATTTGGTCTATATTCTGTTGTTAAATTCAGAGGCTTCTATAAGTCAGATATCCAAAGTAAATTTTGATTAATCTCAGTATGAATCCCAATTGGAAAATGTCACTTTCTCTCCTCATTATTTAGCGTATTGAAAAATCAAATACCTAATAAATACCCTAAAATCACCACTCTAATGACAGATGTGAAAATGGACTCATCGTGGGTTGGTGGATCAGAATGTTATCTTTATACAGTAAGGTCCCCGTCGTGCGTATACTGGCTATGAGATACACTGTCAACTCCCATTAACAGTACCTCCCATATTCTTTGTAGATTCTCTCAATGGTGATGAAGGGTCTTGGTAGCAGTACTGTCTACAGCTAGTCCCATGGGATATGTCTTCTCCAATTCTAATGGCTTCCATTCACAGCAACTCTGAGTTTCAGCATTCTGTTCTTTCTAGAAGGGATATAGTTTTCTCCAGCTATCACTCATGGCAGCATCTGTAATATCCCCAGTGACTCTCACTGCTCACGTGTGTCTAATCCTTTCATAGCTAGCTCTTGCTACTCACAGTGTAGTCTATACAGCCTGTTAGAAATGCAGAATCTCAGGCCCCCCCAGACCTACTGAATCAAAAATTGCATTTTAACAAGATCCCCAGGTGACTCACTTACCATTAAACTTTAAGATGCACTGACCTAGATGAGTCACTGTGGCAGTGTCAGTACCATGTTTAAAGCCCAGCTCACACCAGGGTCCCTGAGGAATTTTCCAGTGACAGCTTGCTTCAGAACTCTTCCACAAATTAAACACAAAGGCTTTAATGTTTAACTTTTTAGAAGATACTCCCCTTCTACACGCTTGGTCTTTGGGGGAAGGAACCACCAAACTGTTAAAGCCATTAATATTCTTCTACAGGAGAGCTATTCCTCAAAACTGCTTAACTTCCTTTAAAAATGTAAATTGATTTCTCACTCTTCAGAAATTTAGCAACCTGGGCTCCCAGCACAAGACTCTTCCACGTACGTGAAGAGTGACCAGTCACTTGTCAAGCTCCTCTCTTTACCAAAATTATCCCCGTTCTCAGCGTTCCTCTGCTGAGAACTTTTCCTCATAAAGGAACTTAGCCTACAGGCTTCAGAGTTGCAAGATATTCAATGTAAAGTTCTAATAAACATAGCCAGTATGCCTTTTTAAAATTTACCTTTTAATGCTATTTTAAAAATATCTATGATTTTACTTCATATTAAAAATTTTAGAAAGATGCCATAACAAAACATACTTCCTTCCCCCAGAAAATAATCAGCTCTTTCAGGGTCAGTATATAGGAATTATTGAGACAGATAACATTATATAGCCCTCTGCAAATATCTTCAAAGATTTCCCTATATATGTCTTCTCCTTGGAAACATTTTGACACTAAAAGGGCATTTGGAAAAGATTTTTCTAATATTTATCTCATTCAATTATAATTATTTTGTTTATACAATAAATTTATTTCATTAGCCACAATTTTATCTCTTTAAAAATATATTTCTATATTATCCAGAGCAATTCACTCCCTCGTCAATGACACATTTTAAATCTTTAACATTGTGACATTCATTTGAATTCTATCCAATTAGAATAATACTTAGCGTTTGACCTCAAGGAATTGACACATCTGTAAAGAAGACAAATGTAAATAAGTAACAACACTAACTGGAAAAATACACAGAGGTGCAAGCAAAATGGATCACATAGGCAATTGTGCATTTATAAAATTCCCCTGTGCTTTTAATGTGTAATGAGTCCTAGAGCAAGTTACATAATATTGTAAAAATATTTAAATAGACTTTTAATAAAAATGACATCCCTTTAAGTCAGATCCTGCTGATGATTCTCTGAGTGAAAACTGAGCACATACTGATGGAATATAATTCTCTTCTCTGAAAAGTGGAAAACATAAATAATAGTTTGAATCAAATAAAATATTAGGTCAAAATAGTCTAATATTGGCCATTTTATCTGGGCCAAATTAATTTATCAATGTTAATTTAAAATCTATGGCAAAAAAACGGAACTTATTTATGTTTAATTCACAATTAATATCCACTTTACATTTTTTCAAGGCAGTGGTACAGCACACAAGAGTTTTGGTTTCAGACAGATCTATATAATTATCCTGGCTTTGTTACTTTCTAATCATGTTAGACTTCATAACTTTAATATCCCTTTGCTTCAGTTTATCTGTACAGTAAAGACAGTACATTATATATCTTAGAAGATTGTAAAAATTAAATGAAACATTTTATGTAAAGTTCTCAGACTAGAACTTGCGCATAGTAGATGCTAAATAAACAGTAGTAGAAGCTGCTGTCCTGCTGTTGGTGGTGGTGGTCATCTATACTGGGATATAGGCGTCACCAGGAATCTAGGTCATTCATCAGATCCTTCAGATAAATCAAAACAAAAACCACACTAAAATCACCATCCTTGTCTTTAAAAAAGACAGCATAAAGGAGTCAACTTTCGTGATGTATTTAATTTTAGTTTATTTTATATCTTGCTCCACTAATAAGTAGATGTTACCTTTCACGATTGTTTTGTGTACTCTTAAAATTTTTAATCACTGTCACTTTCTAAAATGAATTATAATTATTTCCATACATGTCTGATTTCATCTTCTAGTGTGTTAGTTCTTGTGAACAAAGGCAGTGCCTCATGTAATTCTGCAGTGGTGAATGTACAACAAATGTCTGATTTAATATCAGTGAAATTTGAGCTAAATGAGGCTTTAAATAATCATCTATTTTGCTTTTTTAATTCCATCAGTAAATAAATGCTAGGCCATGAGAACTTAAGTGATTTATTTAAGTTCCTGCAGATTGTTAAGAAAAATATAGAAATAAGGTCTTTCTACACTTTTAATAACTTTCCATAAAATCATCCTGATTTTTTCAAAATAAAGTGTTGTTCAACAAGCATATCAGCTCAAATCACCTCCATAAAATCAAGGTTTCCATCATCAGACAATGTATGGGAATGGCATAATTATCATATTTAACACGTGTTTAGGCCATATGCATGCACTGGCTTTATATGCAATCCACTGCCACGCTAATCAAATCTACCATCATCTTGTATTGATTCCACTGCAATTACCCACTCACTGGTCTTCTTGCATCCCTACAGCTCACCTTCTCCCACTCACTTCTCCACCCCACAACCAGAGACCATTTCATGGAAATCTGATCAAGTCACCACCACCACTTTCTCTACTTCTCCATCTTTTCCTTAAAAACTTTCAGACTTTCTATCATTCCTAGAGAAAGACAAAACTTCTTGTGACGGCTTATGAATTCTATATCCTTATCACTACCTACAGCAGAATATCTCAACCTCAGCACTATTCACACATTGGACTGAATAATTCTTTGTTGTGGGGGTTGCCCTGACATTGTAGGATGTTTAGCAACATCCCTGGCACCCATCCACTAGATGCCAGTAACGCTCCTGCAGCTGTGACAACCAAAAATGTTTCTAGACATTACCCAATGTCCCATAGCAGGTAAAACATCCCTGGCTGAAAACCATTGACATAGGCAATGTTCTAGAGGAATTACATGCAAAAGTCTTGGAGCTCAAATACCAAGGTTCAACTTTTCACTCCCTCCCCCAACCATTGATTTTCTTACTCAACCATGCACTTCTTGCTTTTCCATCTGGCTGATGTGTCCTCTCGCATTTTCCTAAACTTTTACCCATTCTTCAGATCTGAGCTTAAGCATCACTTACGTAGGGTATCTCTATCTAACACTAGGTATCTGACCTAGTGTTCTCTCGAATCCCTCTCATAAGTGCATGGAAAACACCAGGAACCTTTCCTTCATAGCATTTGTCATGAACGCACATCTACATTTTTTCTGCAATTATTTGATGAATGATTGTCTTCCTAAATGTCAGTTCTTTATTTTCCCCTCATTATTTTATAATCTCCAGTGTCTGGCAAAGTTGTTCAATAAATATATGTTGGACGAATTAAGCACAGTAGGTGCTCAATAAATAGACGTTGGAGGAGTTAAGGGATATAATTTAATTTTCTCTATAAGGCAGATACTATTATTAATTTCATTTTAAAGATAAAGGAACAAACTCTTCTACAAGTTCTGAAAACTTGTCAAAAGTCACATCTAAAAAGTGCCAGAGCAAGAATTAGTCATTTAATTCCAGGTCCAACACTCTTAGCCCCCACGCTCTTGGAGAATCACTTGGAAAATTATTTTTAGAAAACTACTTCTGATATATTTATTCTTTTTATTTTCTGTCTGAGTGTATTTCTGAGTACCGAAGGAGGACTGAGTATGTGATGATTGCGGATAATCAGTAATTAAACTGAGAACCATTCTGATACAGAAGAGAGATGAGCACATAACAGTATGAGTTAAAAGGACCAGGGATAAAAATCACCCTCTTTGAAAGGGCTCAAAAGAAAGTCATAATGACCAGAGTGCAGAGAAAAGATGGATTTACCATAGCCCTCCTCTGATACCAAAATAGCCAGTCCTCAGGTGTGTTTAAATAGTTGCATTCAAGAGTAAGAAGTGGTTTTAACAATGTCACTCACTTATTAGCTCTTGAATGATGAAGGTCCCAGGTACAATAATCACTTCAGCAGAGCCAGTAAGAGAGACAACCCCAGACTGACTGACGGATTGCCTTCAGAAAAAACCTGCTTTCATTTCTTTGATTTTGGGGGAAAAAATATCATTCTCAGACAGACTGATGTGTGTACATTTCGATTAATTTTTTTTCTAAACCTTCTTTAACCAAAACATGTAGCCATTTTCATGGAATACTTATTATCTTTAAAAACTCCATAAGCCTTTTATAACCTGTGTTTTCTTCAAAAATGTAACACAGACTAAAGCATGGCAAATTAATATTATTTCCCAAAATGATCAAAGGATTCAAAATGTAGACTATCTGTGACATGTAGAATGTCATTATACTCAACACATTTAGTACACTTGGCATCACAGAATAGTCAATAATTTCCAGTGCTGAAAAATACAGTAATTAGCATATGTTCATGAACCATACTTTTAGCAATGGGACCCTATTATTAAAGATGCTAATTAAAACCTGAAGATGTATGCTATTTTTCTGGAAGCAGCCACACATGTGAGTCCAATCTAATATGAAAAATGTGATAAAATCTTCAATTATTTTGAAGGCACATAGAGGAGGACCTAATCTCTGGGTTGAGTATCTCAATGGAGATGATGCTCCCATACAAATTCCCTCAAATGAAGATCCCTTTGCTAATAAATTAGTCAATATATCTTATAATTATTACTAACTCACTTGAAAAGTAGTTTACCACAAATGTCACATCAGCTATACAAATTGGAAAGCCAATTTAATATTTACTAAATATTATGAATAAGCTATTAAATGAATAACAATAACCATCTCAGTGTCCAATGAACAGTTTCAAATTCAATAAATTGCTCTACATATTAATTTAAATATCAAATAAGGATCCATCAATAATTGTTGTTATGATGTTCTAAATAAATGAATAATTTTACTTTGTAATTAAATAATTTTACAAAGATTTCAAACAAATATTATAACCATACCTAAGAGTAATCATTCTGAATAAAGACATTAGCATTTGAAATAATCAGGAATGTCCATAAGTCGTTTTAAATATAAGCTAAATTTCCAAATGTGTGATTTGTTTACCTATCTGTGATGCAGTAAAGAGAAACATAACTGATATTTCTTACTTGTTGTAACATATTAGGAATTTATCTGTATTAAGAATGGATAAATCAGAGAAAACAAAATGTGTATAACCTTTTGTAGAATCTTATACTAAATTTGAAATATAGTCAATCCTCATATATCACAATAGTTATGTTTTATAAAGTCACTGAACACTGAATTTGTGAACACAGAACCATTGCTCCCAGGGGAAGTTCAGGGTTAAGTTCCTGCAAGCTTCTGGTTACAACATTTTTGTCAATCTCTATACATAACCTTGTTTTATGTGTGTTCCTCTTTTTAAGACATCTTATCTAACATGTATGTTTGATTTATTAACACTGAACTCTTGACCAGCAGCACTGCAACTCATGTCTGAACAAAACTTATCCGATGCAGACATAATTTATCCGTACGGCACATCATGGCCTTCTTATGCTTAGGAACGCTGAACAGCACTTCCGAACTAGGCCATTTTAAACAGCTTCATCTCCAACAAAAATGCAAAAAAATTGGCATTAAATAGATTGTGAAAAGAACACTTATTTAGACTTTGAGAACTGCAAGATGAAGGCAGAGTCTGCTTGCTCCACCTCAGTTAGGAACACACTTGGAGAGACTCAAATTTTTCACCCCTCTGCGCATGTCTGCAAATGATTAAAAAAGCACAGTGAATACTGATTTGGGAGTTACAAATTGTTTTTGCAAGTAGACAAATTCACAAATATAGAATCCACCAATAATGTGGATTGACTATTCATTATTCAAGATGTGCAAAAATATGTGACAATCTTTCATGTTAATGACCTATGCTTTCTTGTAGGGCCTGTAACAATTCGGGGCAAACTGAAGAGGTGATGTTTTACAATCTATTACAGCAGTACAGAAACAAGATGGAAAGAGGGTCATATGGATACTGGATAAACCTTGAATGCAGATATTTCAACAAAAATAATGATTTTAATTTAAAATAAAGATCATTTTTTTAAGAATTTAAACTCCTTGAGAAGAATTATCACATCTCTAACTTTTAATAAACCCAATGAATAACTTTGCAAGTGCTCTAAATCCATATGTCATAATGGAAATACAGTACAATAATTTACATTTGGTTTTAAATGTATTATAGTTTATATTTAATTAAAAACATAATTTGATCTATAATTCTAAGCATCTGCCACCTTCCTGTACATTTGACCTTATTGTTTAGCAGTAATTACAAAAGTGTTTCTTCAACTCCAGCCAATTTAAAAACACCCAGATAATTTATCTTTAAACAAGGATAAAAAATTGTTGATAAGCTTCTGGGTAAATACATGTGCATTAAAACTGTTTAGCTCCAAACTAAAAAATAAATCCTTCTGCATGTAAAAGAATTTATCATGAAACATTTTAAGTGAAATTAATATGAAAGATCATCTATATGGAGTACTTAATAAATATATGTATCATAATAGGATAAGTATGTGTTGATCTTATAGCATCTGAGAATCAAAACTACAGGATCAATATCTACATTAATGAAGATAATATTTATAATTTTCTAATATGTTAGCTTATAAATGCACATAAATTATGTTTTAATCATAAAGACTGGTGGATATCAGCAATATAAAATTGATGAAAATAAAAACTATACAGTACAAGATTTCTTGTTACCTAAAAATTCTTAGAATAATAAGATACTCTTGATAAAATATAAATGTACAATGGTAACATGAAAAATATTTAGTTGATATAAATAATGGTAATGGCAAAAAAAAGACAAATAATAACTTATAATGGTGACAATAAATTTTGGTAAGAACAACTTATCAATGAAAAATATGTCATTTTAAAATATTCATACACAGGAATTCACCCAGATTTTTTTAAATGCCTGTAAAAACTATTTCAAATGACTAGACATTATAAAAAATTATCAAGAAATCATGTTATCTTAGTGGAATTTACTCTGGAAAATACTTCCTTGATAAACAGTTATTGGTGTTATCATTCTAACTAAATTGTTTTTGGTTTCACCAACACAAATCAAAAATATACTCAAAAAAAGCAAAGTCAAAATATCTATCAGATCAAAGCATCAGTGTTAAAATATTCCTATACTTTTTATATAATTTTCATTTATTTTTTTTTATTGCACTCTGGGTCAAGAAACACAAATCAGTGTTCATTTCCCAAGTTGACGGCATTTTTGTGATTTCTCACTTAACAGGTTGGGTCACAGAAAGGCTGCCATTTTTCACTCCACCTAACAATAAATGAATATATTCAATTTTATTAGACAGTGATCATGACCCTTTCCAAAAGGCATCTTATTTTAACACCATAGTAAAACTGAAAAAATAAATCACTTCTCTTAAAAATCATTTGTCTTTTGGGCTTGAAAAGACTTTATATACTATCACATCTTCAAACTCAGAGCTAATTATATTCCTAAAGTATGGCAAAAAGTGGTAGTAACTGTGACATAAACCCCAAGAAATTGTAGAAATTAAGCAGCTTTTTGAAAACTCTTTCGGTGAAATGCTTCTTTTTCTGAAAACTCATCATTCCTTTGCCCTTTCTATAACTAAAGTATTTTTCCTTGATTTTTCTCTACCTGTACCTGCTATGGCCATATTTCTAATGTAAAAATATATCAAATTTAGGTTTCATTCACTGTAAATTTTAATTTCTTTTTTTTTTTTTTGGTGAGGAAGTTTAGTCCTGACTCAACGTCTGTTACCAATCCTCCTCTTTTAGATGAGGAAGATTGGCCCTGGGCTAACATCCATGCCCATCTTCCTCTACTTTATATATGGGACACCTGCCACAGCATGGCTTGACAAGCGGTGTGTAGGTCTGTGCCTGGAATCTGAACCTGCAAACCCGGGGCCACCAAAGTGGAGTGTGTGAACTTAACCACTATGCAACAAGGCTGGCCCTGTAAATTTTAATTTTTAAAAGTTTTTCTCACTCGTTCCCCTCTAAGACCACTTTCATCATTTTCCCCTGATTTGCAAGGCTTTTCCCATGAAACCATATTTCTCAAATGATAAGAAATTTGCCTTCCTAGTTCTTGAAATTAATGTTTTCATTATGTGATCTTAGGTGTTTTAGTAAGTTTAAATTGTGTCAACTGTAAGCAAACACATTGACCTTTAGTTGGTTTGTGCAACTTTATTGTGGGAACAATTTCCATTACACTTTTTGAGATACTAGAAAAAATTATGAATCTCCTCTAAAATCTTAATTTAATAAGTCTGCTTGTTCATGACTTTAATTGGATTATAAGCCAAATAGAGAAACTTGTCCAATCATCACTCCTCCTGGAGACTTTCAGTATCACTGTCTCCGAACTGTAGACACTTTATAGTTCATATAGTTAATGAGTTGATGGACTCAAGACCCAACACTCACATTTTCACTCGGTAATTATGCTGTCAAGTCCAGGCTACACATACAATAACCCAAACTTGTTTCATGATAATTATTCCATCCATGTGCTGGGGTGTCATTAAATTACAAGAAAACTCAATCATAATGTATCAGAATTTGGCAATATGTATTTCTCCATATTAAAAGGATCCTCTTCCCAGACACTGATCTCACAGGGCACAGTATAATTTCTACTAACTAGGAGAAGGACTATATGAATATGTAAATATTCTTTCTATACAAATAAAAATATTCTTCCTAATCAAATATGTCTGTGAGCGTGTGTATTATGGTTTAAAAACTAATAGTTTCTGTAAATAACTCTATAATAATTTTTCATTTTATTTTATTTTATTTTTATTTATTTATTTTTAGGAAGATTGGCCATGAGCTAACATCTGTTGCCAATCTTCCTCCTTTTTTGCCTTTTTTTTCCTCCCCAAAGCCCCAGTAGATAGTTGTATGTCATACTTGTGTATCCTTCTAGTTGCTCTATGTGGGACGCTGTCTCAGCATGGCTTGATGAGCAGTACACTGGTCCGCGCCCAGGATCTGAACCCTGGACCGCTGAAGCAGAGTGTGCGAACTTAACTGCTACGCCAACAGACTGGCTCTTATTTTGCATTTTAAATGCAAAAAAATGATGATAGCATCAATGCTAAATAATAATCCCTAAATAAAATTTAGCAAAAGCTTCTCACTCTAAACCACAAAAGTAGCCCATCTTTCTATGGGTTTTCAAGATCTGGAAGACCCAGTTTGTGTTAACTGATTGCAAAGAGGTGATCAATGAGTCTATAAAAAATAAACTGTATTTACATTTCAAGGATTTTACTAATTCTGAATGATATCTAAGAGAAATGCTCAGTTAAAATAAATAACTAGCTGGGTCACTGAACATTAACAAGGTAATTTAGAATGAATTGAAATCTATAATAAAATTCACACCTGCTCCCGTACATATTAAAATATATTACAATGGTTTATGAAGTACTCTTTTTATGTCTTATTACAGAAATAATGTTCTACTTCACTAAGATAATAGCTTAAAATTATAACTATTTTTAAATTACATTTTTATGTATAAGATAATTAAGAATGAAAAAACTTTCTACTACATCTGCTATTGCCCTCATGCTAAACCAAATTTCTTTAATTTTATTACCACATTATACATATGGGACAACCTCACTAAAAACATCACTGATTTCCTACCCTCAACCCTGGAATAAATATTAGGCAAGGAAGTATATACAACATGAATATAATGAATTCATTACATGAACAAACATTTCTACCAAAAAATAATATTAATTTTCCACCAGTATTTTCAACTACATAGGTGTTAGTGAAAACATCTGATGAAAATTCATAAATAGAATTGCCTGTTCTTACCATATTTTAACAGACGTAAAAATAGCTTCTGTGAAAAATAATATCTTTAAATAATTTCCCCATCTGTAGTAGTAGTCATTGTCAAATTGTGAGTAAGTCATTATGTGGGGGAACAATTTACAGATAAAATAAGAAATCCCTTATTGAGAGGAATGGAAACCTTTCCATTGATGAAGGGTATCTGCTACTGGGAAGAGTGATCTGCAACAGCACAGTTTAACATTCTCTAAAAAACCCCTTTTGCACTCAAAACTGAACTATTAAAGATACCTTGTAAAATACATGAATTAGATAATCAAATCTTTTTCAATTTTGATTACTATAATACCTAATCTATCTCCTGCACATGTCAATATCCAAACTTTTGAATTATTTTTCAAGTCTTACAAATTTAGTGTAGATGATTAAGATACTTGTTTTGTCTATGTACTCCTAAATCTATAAGCACACACACATACATGAATACATATATAAATTCATGTGCTCCCATAGAAAGAATTGCTAGAAATTAGTTCTTAAACCCACTTGATTAATATCAAAAGTACATTGGCAATAACAGTCATCATAATTCTCTTTCAACGTTTAGACATATTTTTACTTTATAGCAAACTCTATGAATTAATTTCAAGAATGGAAAAGATAAATCGTGCTAGGTAGCCCTTCATGCAAAATTAAAATACATCAGTCCATCAGAAAGAAAAAATACTAATCTAAATAATATATTGCAGACATTCTCCTCCAAAGAACTTTGAAACTATATTCAGAGGCTAAAAAACGTAAATTTACTGTTAGATTTTGATTCACACTGAAAAATCAATTACTTGCCCTTGACAAAACCTTTTATTATATCCAAATGATTTTAGCCACTGAAGAGATATTGGAATTTTTTTAAAGTCACAGACAGCTTTAATCTTGCAAGTGCATCATTCCAAACTGAGTAAGATATATTTGAAAAGGTCAAATCTGTTATACTTTAAGCCATTCTTTGGATCTCTTTACAGTTGAAGCTGCCAAAAATCTATGCTGAATGACAGAAGAGTTAAGTATTCAGATATATATTCTTTCCTCACCAATCTCACATCATAATGTGGACTTTTTCAATGAGTTATTATGTTGTTGTTTTAGAAAATGGAATACTTCAAATCATACAAGGGCACTGTGGTAGAAATCTGCATCTTATATTACAAAGCGAACAGATTTATACTTAAATTTGTGGTATTAAAGAACTAAAGAATCATATTTTAATTTAATGCTAATGAAAACATATATTTTATTTTCTTTTTTATGCCATGTATATATCAATGTCTTTTTATATAAATGGTATGTTTTCCAATTCATAGTAAAATAATTGTGGGAGTAGTGCCAGAGTACAATTAAAGCAACTGATAAGTAATTGAAAAACTAATAAAACTAAAATATAAAGTAAAAAACAGTAGCAACAATTATTAAATTAAGAATTTGGGGGGGCCAGCCCTGTGGCCTAGTGGTTAGGTTTGACACACTCTGCTTCGGTTCCTGGGCGGGGACCTACACTGCTTGTTGGTGGCCATGCTGTGACGGTGACACACATACAAGACAGAGGAAGATTAGCAACAGACTTAGCTCAGGGTGAGTCTTCCTCACCAGAAAAAAGAAAAAAGAATTTTTAAATAGAAATTCCTTTCTGTTGTCATTTAAACAACAACTGACATCTCTATCAATGATTCATTTTAGTAACAGTGATTGTTATTAAAGTAGAAGAAAATACATCTAATTGAAAATGTATTACAATTAAATTTTCACTGATGACTCAGGATAAAACTAATTTTAACTTATTTCACATTTTCATTGATTGCTTTTTATTTACAAGAAAACTTTCTGCTAAAAATTGTTAGAACTACCATAAAACCAAAATCCCTATCCCAATCTTCCAGAATCTTATAATCAGGATCCTATAGCCAGTGGATAAAATAATCAGAAATAATTCCAATTTAAGGAAGTATATGACAAGTTTCACATGGGTGATACATGCACAACAAATACATTAGTTTTAAATGGTGCAATATTGGATATCCATTTATATATATGTGTGTGTATAATATATTGAGATAATAAAATAATAACTTATTCTCTTAAATGAACTAACAATTAAAACAAAGCCCACACGATATTAAATCTCTTTCTAACTCCTGAGAGAACTTCCACTTATCTATGGCCAATAGTCAATCAGAGTTTAATAAGAATAATATGCTTCCATTTATTGAGTATTTTCTATACTCCAAACCTTGCACAAGTCCCATTACGAATGCAGATACACTGATTCTAACAACCTGATGACGTTGTTATTAATACACTCACTTTCAGATGACACGGTGGGCGTGTAACAAGTTAAGCTACTTGCCAGAGTCTTGTACTGTTAAATGGCCAAGCCAGAACTAAAATCCAGTCCCGCTGACTCCCACATTCACCCTTTTGCTCTGTCTCACTGTCCTATAGAATCAGTCTCCAAACTCCTATGCATTTGCTAAAAGAGGCAGAAACTCATCTATTCTTTAACAAAGAATATTCCCCTAATTTTGCTTTTCAAAAAACGTAAAAACAGACTGTGACCCTACCTAAGACCCCCAGAACACAAATCTCTGAAGAATTGCTGCTGGTGTCAAATGTTCTTCCTCTAATTTATGGTTTGAGTATATTCAGTTTATTCTACTTTATATAATATTTCCTTCCTTTCAAGTTCACCCTTTGTTTCTTTTCACTTCTGTAAATAATTTATATAAATTATAAACAGTAATAAATTATAAACTTATTATTAATATTTAACTCCATAAAATGTCTATAAAATTACTTGTGTGATTCTACTGGCATGCTACTTTTGCATCTCATTAATAAGAAAAAGCCCAACCTGCTGGCAAAAATCTTTAAAACAAACTTTGAGGTACAGAAGTACTTCGGTTTTAAGCATTTGATTTTATGAGTTCATTAATGAATGTTAATATTCTTCATTGAAATTTACTACCTATATTTTTATGCTTCTTACCACTGTGAGTTGTTTTACATACTAGTGATTTTTATTACCCTATTAGTATTCTAAATTGAGTTTGGGTAGCAGAAATGACACAATTATCTTATTTTTATTAGATAGTAGTTGTTCACTATTTTATTCTCCTTCAGTAGTAGATCATCTACTAAACCTGTCTAAAGTAATATGTACAACAGGCTAATACATGGTTGTTTAGCTAAATCTACTCTAGTTTAATAACCATGAAAATGTTAGGTCTAAATTTCCTAAATTTTTAAACATCATAAGCAATTTTTTGAAGTGCTCTGATTTTCATTACAACACGCAACATTCCAGACTATCTTATATTTAAAATTGTAAAAGAGAAGGAAATGTAGAAATATGTAATGAAATACTATACTTCTTCAGTTATTGGAGTATGTCCAGCTAATGAGGTTTCATATCATCACATATTTAGTATCATTGCTTTACTCTGCAATCATTAGCTCTTAACATATGGTTAACACTTTTTTGTCTTTTTTTCCTGGAATTTTTTAGAATTCAAGGAACTCACTCAAGGTTGTTCACAAAAGACGGTTAGGGGATGGATTGAAGACATTTGTTTTAGGAATACATGCACAAAAATAACTGAGATGGAACCTGGTGAAAATGATGGGCGGACAACACCAAATGCTGCCCAGGATGTGGAACAACAGAAACTCTCATCCATTGCTGGTGGGAATGCAAAATGTCACAGCAATTTGGAAGACAGTTTGGCAGTTTCTTAAAAAATTCAATACACTCTTACCATACGATCCAGCAGTCACACTCCTTGGTACTGACCCAAAGAGTTGAAAACTTATGTTCACACAAAACCTGCACATTGATGTTTATAGCAACTTTGTTCATAATTGCCAAAATTTGGAAGCAACCAAGACGTCCATCAGTCGGTGAATGGATAAATAAATTGTGGTACATCCAGACGATGGAATATATTCAGTGCTGAAAAGAAATGAGCATCAAGCCATGAAAAGTCATAGAGGAACCTTAAATGCATATTACCAAGAGAAAGAAGCCAATCTGAAAAGGCTACATACTGTATGATTCCAACTCCATGACGTCTAGAAAAAGCAAAACTATGGAGACACTAAAAAGATTCATGATTGCCAGTGGTTAGGGATGAATAGGCAGTGCACAAAGGATTTTTAGGTCAGTGAAACTTTTCTGTATGGTACTATAATGGTGGATACATATCATTGTACATTTATCCAAAACCATAGAATGTACAACACCAAGAGTCAACCACATTGTAAGCTATTTACTTTAGATGAAAATGATGGGTCAATGTAGGTTCATTGCTTGTAACAAATATACCTCCAGTGTGAGATACTAATAGTGTAAAGGCTGGGCATCTGTGGAGGTAGGGGACATATGGGAACTCTGCGTTTCCACTCAATTTTGCTGTGAACCTAAAACTGCTCTAAGATATAAAGTCTATTTAAAAAATGAAGGGGCAAGAACTATAGTATTATATTTCCAGGTCTCTAAGATTGGAAGTGGAAGTTTCTTCTGAATCCAAGAAAGAAGGGAAGAGTTCTTAGTGATTCCCTTTAGCATGCCAGTTAGAAATATATTCAGCTCTTCTCTTGGTCTCTGCTTTCTTAAGCCTCTTGCTTATTTTGCTACTATAACCCAATATCTTCATCTTCTTGTTCATTCTATTTTTTTTCTAATTTTGAGCATCTTTTTAAAGAAGGCTTTGGCTTAATTATGAATTCAGATTAATTAATCATACTAATTCAGAAATTCATAAATTTCTATGTATAACTGCTCTGACCTTTTTTATCTCATTACTCTTCTGTTTTTGTCTTCCTTGATAATTGCTCACTTGTTTTGCAATTTCCAAATAAAATTCTGGCAAATAGGAACATGATTATCCAGCTGACTGGACTCTCCATTTGAGTAGAGCTTTTTTCAGTCATGCCACTCCAAGTGATAATGCAGCAGACTGAAGATTCCCACCTTCAGGATAACAATAGGTATGAATGCCAGAAAAAATATAGTAGACCAAAGAAGAAGAGGAAGGAGAAGAAGCAGAAAAAGAAAACATGTCTTCAGGGGCAAGACTCATCCAACGTAACAAAAACAACCATGTTCACAAATACATTAGATGTGGGAATTGTCAGATACAAATGAATTAACTGTGTTCAGATTTTTTTAAATAAGTAAAACTGAGATTAAAAATAGAAGAAAAAGAGGGAAGCAGGTTTATCGGTTTCACCTCAAATTTGTGATTGCAAAACCCAAGTGTCCTTATATTTCCCAGAAAAAAAAATATTATTCTCTATTCCATTCACTCTCACACTTTCCCAGAGTAACATTTTGTAAATTCTTTTCTGTCCTCCCCATTTTCACTCTTAGTTGATGACCATATTTCCTATTTCATTTATAAAATAGAAGCGATCTGATAAGACTTCCAAAAGTTCCCCCCACAACATCTGATCACCTCCATATATTTATACATTTGCTGTGATCTCACCTTTTAATATGGATATATTGTCTTTGCTTATAACTGAGGTCAACCTCTCTACTTGTGACTAGATGCTGCCTCCTTTCACCTAATTAAGGCCATGATTCTGCAAAGTTTTTGCTTCATTTTGCATCAGAAATTTTTTGTCCTCTCCTAGATCATTCTCATCAACAGCAAAACATAGTGTTATTTCATTTAATGTGAAAAAAATATTTCTTTACCCCACTTGATCTTCACCTACCACTCCATTCCTCCTTTTTTCTTCATAGAAAAGCTTCTTGACATGTTTATCTCTTCTCATCTGTCTCCAGTTGCTCTCTTCCAATTCTCTCTTGAGCCTACTTAACTCGGGTTTATTTTCTTCCATTTCTTCACCAAAGCTGCTGTTTTCAAGGTGATTAACAACTCTATTTCTACATCTAATGGCCAATTCTCCGGTCTCATTATACTTGACTTACCAATAGAATTTGACATATAATATCATTGCTCCTTGAAATATTTTTTCTCTTCTTATCAGGACACCATACTCTCTTAGTTTTTCTCCCACCTCCCTGGATAATCCTTCCCATCCTTCTTTGGGGGATACTCTTTATCTTCCTCCCTAAATTTACTCCAGATTTCTTTATTATGTGGCTCTTTACCCTTCGCTATATGTGAACCCCCACTCCTTAAATTGTTATCATGGCTTTAGTTACATTCATGACTACCACATTATTTTTTATCTCCAGTTTGGATATTCTTTCTCATTCTTCGTGTTGAATCCTTTTCATCATGCAGACTTCTTAAGCAACAGATTTCTTTAAATTCTTGACTTTTAAAAAAATGTATACTTATTCCAAACCATACACAGAAATAAAAATTCCTTGAAGATTAAAGACTTATATAGAAGAATATCTCTGTGTGTAGAACATTTTTCTTTAAAAAAAAGACTCAAGAAGGGTTAATGATAAAAACAATCTTGAAAATTTGACTGCTGTAAGATTAAACAGCTTCTTTTCTAAGAGATGCTCTTAGAAAAATGAAAAGTGCCATAAAGTACAATATCAAATATAACCAACATACAAATAGCAAAGAGTTAATATCCAGAATACACTGAGAATAATAACATAGCCCAATAGAATAATGGACAAAAGGTGCAAATAGTATACAATATGAAAACATAAATAAACAATGAATGTATGATGCTTAATCTCAGTAATCAGGGGAATGCTATTTAAACATAGGACAAGATGCCATTTTACTTTAATCAGGTTGACAAAATTCAAAGTTCCAATTACGAGTGTCTGTGAGGATATGAAGAAGGGGACTCATACATGGCTTGTAAGCAATGAATTGAGGAGGGGCGTTTAGAGGTCATACCTCATAATCAGTCAGGACTTATCTAATTCATTGGTCAGTATGCACAACATAATTTCACAATCATTAATTTTGTGCTTTTTGTGGTAGTACTGTCTAACAGGAAAATGGTATTTGTTATCAATCTCATAATAAATGTGATCCAACATTTTGTTATTGAATTTCTTAGACCCTACAATTACATTATGGCTGAGTTCATTGCATTTTATTTTGAAAAGGTATATAATAACTCTAGAAGAATGCACGGGATCTTGTAATACTGGCTGCCTTTGGGAGTGAAAGTGGGAGGAATATATTTCATTATATATTATTTAATTTTTGAATTTTATACTGAAGGAATTTATTACTATTGAGAAATAAAATTAAAATATCAAATTAAAAAATACAAAAATCAGTATATAAGAAGTCCCACTTCTGATCATGAGATGATAACTGATTCTGGACTTGCTCTGTCAAGATAAACAACTAAAACACTAGACAAAATATATGAAACAATCATTTTTAAACATTGGACAATAGGCAGCTAAAAACTGTTTTTCTCTAAGTGAGACAGGAAACAAACAATGTGAGACCACAGTTGTCCCTAATTTCTGCCTGGAGACACTTACTGGACCTTGCCACAGGAAGGAGAACCCAGATAGTCTTATTCCGACAATTTTTTACTCACACTGTATAAATATTTTGTTTTATTTATATTTTAAAGGGCTAGAAATCACTGGTTGAAACAAGAGAGTAGAAAACCCACTTAAGTCACTAAGACAGAGGCTAGTAATTTATGCAGGAGTTACTATCACCTTCTTGCTCTTTATATCAGATTTACACTTTTTTTATTCATGGATGCAGTGAAATCTTCTACATGAAAAATTTTCACCAACTAGTCATTTATATACCTCTTAATGTAAAGATAAAGTACCACAAACCAATAGAATTGAATGGAAAGTATTTCAATTTTACAGAACACTTCAGTCCTTTCAGGCTCTTAATTTTATTAAATACGAAAGAGCAGTATAAATTCTTGCAGATTCCCATTTTACTTAAAAATTCATTATCAGCGAATTAGATAAACATGGCCATTTCATAAGAGGTAACGGTTGCATTCCAAAATTAGAATGAGAACAATGACTTGTAAAACCTCAACATTTTCAACAATTACTTATTATGTTGACTGTGCCTGTGGGCGGACAAATCTGTTTCAGTGGCCACAAAATTATGAAATAGATACAAAATAGTCTCTTCAAAAAATTAAGCAAGATCTTTCTTATCAAATGGATTGCAAATATAACTCAAACTGACATCACACTTTTACTAATCGAAATTAACTGTTTGCCTCCAAAGCCCCATTTGTCTATCTGAATTAATTTCAGTCAGAGTGTGTATGTGTGTGCAAATGGTAGTGAGGGGTGGGAATGGAAGGTAGAAAGAAGGAGAGTGGGTTAACTTACCTGCATTTTTATTACACACAAAATATATGTACTAAGAAACAACGATGTGGTGAAAACTTATTACAAACTAGAGAAAATACTTGAAAGTGGCATTTTATGAGACTTTAAGTCATAACAAATACATTTGCTTGGATCTCACAGCCATACCCAGCTTGATCACTGACCTTTATCTCACACCTACCTTATATAACTTTATCTATATTTTACATAAATGGAATGGTTTTTAAGTTTACATGTCTTCTGTGCCTCATAATGTTATTTACTGTAGTATGGAAATGCAGAATATCTTTGACTATTCTGCATAGGAAATACCAGTATTTCTTGAGTATGATGCTAAGTGCTTCAAAGCGTAGGTTTTGCTTCATTCAGAAATGGCACTCAATGACAGAGTAGGAAATACACTGCAAAATGAGGCCTGCTGATTCTCATCTTCTTGGTCTCAATTTCACTCCTCCTCCCTCCCTTTCTCCCTCTTTTACCCCACCCTTCTCTCCTACCCATCTCTGATGAGTATAAAATCTCAGTAGTTTTCATGTGAAATTAAAATTCATGGAATCAGTGTGTTGATTTGATCATCCAACAACAATTTGTTGAGTGACTATTACAAGCCAGGCTGTGTTCTAGATAACAACTCAGGAAATCAATGGATATTTTTTATATCCATGTATATAACAGAATTACACACATTCCATTAACAAAAATTAGACCTCTTACTTCAATGTTCCAGATTCTCATATAAGCTCTATTAAGGTCTTTTGAGGTCAGCATCAAAAAGAAAAAAAAAAATATTCCTTTTAACATGTCATTCCTGAGACAGAATAATGGAGTTTGAAGATTATGTATGCCTGTTCTACTAGCTCAAATCTTAAGTACTGTTTCTCATCAATTGACAAGCTCATCATTCCTAGTTTTATGTTCTCACATTCATCAGACATTAAAAACTTGAAAAAATATTCCCAATTCATTCTATTCATCAATTTTTAAATCTCTCATTTCTTTGGTTATAGTTCTTCATTTGACTTGACCTTGAAGACTTCTTCTGAACAAAAGCATTAAAATTAATTAACGTCCATTTTGTCTACTTGGTTTAACTACTTTTGACCACTTTTGGTACACTTCTTGTAGTGGGGATGTGGGAAAGTTCACAAATTCATGATCCTCTCTCCTCCAAATTCATAGTGGCCACTCCCTAACAGACACATATCACAATGCAAGCACACACAGAGGCATGCACAATAGAGACTCATGTACACATAGAGACAAACACACACTCCATTGGATCAAAAGATAAAGTACTTTTAAGGGAAAAGACACCATACATCAGGGATCTCTTAGTGCTCGACATGATCCTCTAAATTATCAGGAGTATTCAGTTGAAGTGAATATACAGACACTTCTAAGGTTATTTGAGAGCTAAGCTTTCTAATTAGTGGCAGGCCACTGTTTTAGTAACACACTAAATAGTGCTCTTGGGTCTTTAGAAAGTATATATACTTTCCAACGAAAAAGGAGTGATAAGATCCCGAAAAACACAAATTTTTTGTATCCTTTGATAGATAAAGCAAAGCTGATATTAATATGAATATACTTTATCTTTGTATCTATTTTTGTTTGTTTTCCTTTGCTTAAAATATACATTTTTTAGGTTACTGGAAGTAAGAAACATCTTAGGGAAAAGAAGTCCAGAAATAAAGTACTCATCTTTACTCTGTGCTTCGCTCCAGTAACTCAGTGCTGCACATACAGATTATAAATTGGTGTCTTGGGGAACTTCTTTGGTATTTCATTTTAATGGCTCATCTTGGAGAAAATATTTGACTGGATCGTGTATCTCTGACATTTAAATTTTGGCCCATATAGAAATGAATTTTCAAAAATATGTCAGAAGCCTAGATACTGTAAATTCTTTATCGTTGTAGAATAATAAAACTCTAGCCATTAGTTACTTAGGAATTGTTCAATAAATCTAAGACAATCTGGACATAAATAGTCATGGGTAAGTATGGCTCATCATTAATGTTTGTAAAAATTAGTACAATCATTTCTGGTTGAGAATAAAAAGCTAGACATGAACTTACTTTGATAGAGATAGATAAATTTTTCATAAAGCAAGTGAATGATAAGAGCTGTGTAAAAATGTTTGTTCTGTAGATAAGATTTTATGATTAAATTGTGCCAAACAACATGAATTAAGTGTGTGTTTTGTATACTACATCAGCAGCAGCATCATTACAACTTTTTTAAACATTTCATTAATTTCAAAATGTAACATCACTGAAATGGTATGATTTAATGAATGGGGTAATGGATAAGGATTGGTATAATCTGAAAGCAATACTACATTAAAAAATCATACTTCTTCCTGTACTCATACAAATCTCAGAAAAGAAGGTCTAGAAAATGATTACTGTACAATGACTATCCTATTACTTAAACCTGAAAGGAATTCAATAAATCTTTAGTGAATAAATTGTAGGGAGGTAACTTAGGTGAATTGCTTTTGTTTTATACTATTTCCTTTCCATTTTAGGGCTTACCCAAGTTTGCAACTATGAATAAGGCCTAAACATTTAATCCTTCAAGGAGAATAAGACTCCAGGAAGGAATAAGAAAGCTCTTTCCCTTCAAGTTTTCCATTCTTCATCTGCTCTAAATCAAACTAACCTTCCCAGAGACTGGACAATTCTGATGTCACACTGTCACCATCACATGTTTTCTGCCTCAAGGCTCAACCCTCCTAATTTTCTTGAGTGGATTTGGAAAAATTCCATTTTGTGATATTTTAACCAACTCAGATGTCTTTCTCTCACTACAGCTGGTATTCTTTCCATGTTCCTTATTTTTTCAGGGAATGATACCAACCTCTACTTATACCAGACATCCAGAAATCATCACTGACATTTCTCTCTCTCACCTTCCAGTTTCCAGTCATCAAAGTCTTGTCAGATTTTACCTTCTCTGTTTTCTTGAATCTTTTTCTCTTTCCATCTTCATCACCATCATTGGATTCAAATCCATCATCATCTCTCACCTGGGCTACTGTGATAACTTCTAAACAGCTCTCCCTGCATTTATTCTGTTCTTTCTCCAAATCAGTCTTTGTGCTATATCCAGAATGATGTACTTGAAATGTAAATACAACTCTGTTTTTGTACTACAGCTGCAGAGAACTGAATTAATCATACTCCTTATTTCAGGAGATGTTATCATCATTGCTTTCTGCAAGTGTCTTTCTGCTTTTACTTATTCATTTATTTCCTATCCCCTGCTATAGTCAGGGGCTCTAATATTGTTGATATCTGTCCTTGACTCTATAAGAATTTCTACAAAATATAAAAAGTTGTTATTGAGCATGTATGTGCATAGACAGGAGTGTAAACATTTTTTTCATAAACAGTATTGTGCTATAAATCTAATTCCATTTCTAATTTCTTTTTTTACCACATGGCATGATGTTCTTAGTATATTACCACATTGCTGTAGGTTCTTTTAGGTTTATTTTTCCTCTCTCTCTAACTGCTGCATAGTTTCAAATAAAATGAATCCATCATATTTTACTTATCCAATCCCACAGTAGAATTGACACCAATACCCTGCTACTAAAAGATCCACTTACATAGTTTGGCATTCTCTGCTTTGGCAGCCTGGGTTCGGTTCCTGGATGCAGACCTACACCACTCGTCAGTTATGCTGTGGTGGCAACCCACATAGAAAATAGAAGATTGTCACAGATGTTAGCTCAGGGTGAATCTTTCTCAAGCAAAAAGAGGAAGATTGGCAACAGATATTAGCTGAGGGCGAATATCCTACTCAGTGCAAAAAAAAAAAAAAAAGAGATCCACTTCCATAAACAGCATCCTTATAAATACACCTTTTTGATCAAGTGTCTCTATTTGGGATATATACTGAGAGTGAGATACCTAGGTTGTAGGATATCTATACTTATTTTTAAATAGGTCCTGCTCTATTATTCTCCAAAATTTGTTTTTCCTTATATCCTCATCCAGCAATATCATCTAGGAGTCTTATATTTTCTAAGCACATGGTACAAATATATAATCTCACTTGATTTGTGGACATTGGCATGTCAGATTGCTAATGACCTTTAGGGATTTTTTGGCCCATTTTTCTAATGAGTTTACTATCTGTTCTGTTGTTGATTTGAGTGTCAACAATATTCATTTTTCCTATCTCAGCAATGTAAACATCTTTTATTAATCTGTCGTATGTCTGATAATATTGTATATGGCATCCTTTGTTGAAATGAATTCTCATGTTTTTGTATTCCTAGAGTTTAGATTACCTTTTGAGTTACTTTTTTTTTTTTAATTTAGTAAACATTTTATTAAGTGTAACATACATACCAAACTCTATGTTTGGGGGCATTTATTCAGATTTAGAATTCTTATATATTTTTGGTGGATAGACCCCTTTAACATAACAAAGTGTGACTATTTCTGCTAGTGCTTAATGCTTTGAGGTCTGCTGTGCTTGATCTTATTGTAGATGTATAAATTTTCTCTGGTTGGTGTTTGTATAACATGCTTTTTTCCATCCTTTTACTTTCAATCTTCCTGTAAGTTTCTTCTACTCTAACAATCTTTGTCTTTTATGACCAAAGATATAGTCTATCTTGTTAAATGATCCACGTATGCTTAAAAAGAATGTGTAGTCTGCTGCTGTTTGTTGAAACGTTCTATAAATGCTAATTACATCTCATTGGTTGATGATGTCTTCATTTTTCTATATCCTTGCTGATTTTTTTTCTTCTGCTCCCCAAAGCCTCAGTGGATGGTTGTATATCTTAGTTGTAAGTCCTTCTAGTTCTTCTATGTGAGCTGGCGCCACAGCATGGCAACCGACAGTTAGGTGGTGTGGTCCGTGAACCCGGCTGCCGAAGCTGTGAGAGCGATAAACCTTAACCACTAGGCCATGAGGGCTGGCTCCCTTGCAGATATTCTTACTAGTGGTTCTATTAATACCAAGACAGAGATGTTGATGTATTCAACTATAATTGTGGATTTATCAATTTTTCTTTCCAATTCTGTCAGTTTTGATGCTCTATTATTTGATGGATTCGAATTTAGGATTGTTATGTCTTCTTGATGAATTGAATTTATTTTGTAATATCCCTCTTTGTTCCTGATGATTTTCTTTGCTCTGATGTCTGCTTTGTCTCCAGCTATCTTTTATTTAGTGTTTGCATGGTATATCTTTATTCCATCCTTTTACTTTTAACATATCTATATCACATTTGCAGTGAGTTTCTGACACACACTATATAATAGGGTTGTTGTTTTTACACCATTTAAATTTAATATAATTATTGATACTTAGGATTTAGGTCTATTTTATTATTTGTTTTTGCTTGGTCCTTCTATATTTTCATTTGTGTTGCCCAAATTCTGATTTCTGTGGATTACTTAAAACATTTTTTAGTAATTTGGTAAATTTATAGTGTTTTTAGATATATTTCTTTGTATTATTTTTTTTTAGTGGTTGATCTAGAGATTAAAACATACATACTTAACTTATCATAGTGTTTCAATGTCAACAATTTACCACATTAAGTGTGTCACCAAATTGCTCTCTTTACCATCTCCCCATTAGAAATCATTGGCTTACGTATTACCTCTACATACTTTGAGAACCACATCACAAGATGCTATAGTTTTTGCTCTTCATCATTAAAAATATTTTTAAAAACTAAACAGGAAAATAACCTATAATATTTACTCAGATATTTACCTTTCTATTGCTCTTCATTCTTTTGCCATTTTTTTTACCGTAAGTAAATGTTCAGTTATTCCACATTTCCTTTTGTTAAATTTTTAGTTAAACATTCATGTACTATTATTTTAGCATTTGTACTTGCCATTACAGTATTCAACTCTGATCAAATAAAATTGAACACAAATTATTACTTACTTTGCTCACTCATAATGCTAGAATCTTGTAATATTTCATATTTATCCCTTTACACCTACTGCATTATTGTGGCTGTGCATCGTATGCCTATGTATATTTTAAATCTATGTAATATAATTGTTATTGCATTGTGAAATATTTTCATTAACTCAGATATTTACACCTTCAAGTGTTATTTAGTTCCTTGTGCCTTTTCATAACAGTTTAGGGGCATTTTATCTTTCCATGAATAATTCTTTTTGGTATTTCACATTACATCAGCAATATTTGTGAATGACTCATTCATGCTGGAAAACGATCTGTATTCTCTGTAAATTTGATGATTACCCCATATTGTAATACCCTTAATTGAATTAGTCTGATATTTTATTATTTGAGTTTTAATTAATTATGCATATCTTCTATTATTTGTACTGCTTGATGTATCAATGCCTAATATGTGTTAAAATCTAACTTTAATTGTTGATTTTCCTATTTCTACCCAAAACTCTCAAAATTTACTTTATATATGTGAGTTTATATACATGAATTTTAATTTATATACGTATTAGGTACATTTCTCTTCAATATGGTTAGATTTTCTTCATATACTGTTCTTTGTATATATATTAAGGTACATATCTTATCAATCCTATTCACTTTTTAACTGCAATAAAACTTCTTTTGCATCATATGTGCCTATATTATTTTTTCATCTTTTAGTTCTCCAACTCCCTTATCCTTTTATTTTATGATTTATATGCAAAATATTGTTAAATCTTGTTGCAGTATAATCCTACCATTTCTGCTTGTCATTGATTAGTTTAACTTATTTGAATTTATTATAATAATATTCTTGTATGCTTAATTTACTGTATTTTCATGTTTATGTGCTTTTCTCCTTTCACTGCCTTCCATTTGAACTAACAGATCTTCTGTTAGTTTAAATTTCATACACTTAATTTTTATTTTTCTAGAGTTTGCTTTCAATTTTTTAAATTCTATATTTGTTTTCTCTAAAATTTTCAACACTATATCTCCTTATCAGTTTCTATGCTGATAGATATCAACTGCCTTTCTTTGGCATCCCCTAGCTGTCCCTCTCCCAATTATTTTATCTCACCAAACTGTATCCTCAAGAACAGTTCTCTTTAAATAGAAGTATGCATGCCTTTGGAAGATACAGACGTATTTATCAAGGGGAATTTGGATATCTGTTTCCCGATCTTCAAATTTCATTTGCATTCTTTCCTCATGCTCTTTGCTACCTCCTGTTTTTCAAAAACCTTTTTTAAACAAAGGCACATCTTCTGTCTTCTCCTTAACCTTACTATTGCTTCAAGTTAACAACCCTCCAGAGCACCCAATAAAGGAACACTTGAACACAAGTTTGAGAGGAAACATCCTTTAATTGTTAATCGATATGCATTAAAAGGGCTGGGTGCGACTGCCTGAGTTTTTCTGTTTTATATATACTTTGTTAAGTATGAAGAATCATTTTAGATATGACATATTTTGACCTTTGTTGGAAGATTCTAAAATCAGATATAATGTAGAGTTTGGACATTTAGAGTATCTTGGTTTTTCTTTTATAGTCTCAGTTCTTTCATCACTAACCATTGTTAGAAATGCCTTACTCTTGTGAAAGTATCTGAGTGATGAGAGCAAAGCAAATAAGCAACAAGAGCTAAAATGTGGCTTTGTCATAAATCTAAACAAAAGTGCTTCTTTTCAGCCATTTTTCACTATTCATTCTAGGATGCCTCATTAGCTGGGAAGAAAAATACTTTAAATGTCTAAAGCTGTTCTGGAAATACAAATTCTTCAAGACACAGTGGATAAGAGGAATAGAATATCTTTGTGAATTTTGTTTAGGTTTGGGTATATCTTATTCAGTAGGGTAAATAAGATTTTTTTTTCAAAACATATAAAACATATATCCCTATTATTGCCAATTCTTATTTTATTTGATGTTGTTAAATCCATACTATTTTCTTTCCAATACAAAAATTTACTATTAGCTACTCAGATAATTAAATTTTAGTAGTATACGACTTTTTTAAAATCAGTATATAGGAAATACACTGAATCCAACAAATTAATGGAGTTTTACTGAATTTTTATACATGATTCTTATTTCATCTTCTCAAAGACAAACACAGCAGTTCAGGAAAAAATGCACATATTTAAAAGGGAAATCATGACTTTGATTATACTCCTGTATTAGTTTACTATTGCTGTTGTAACAAATTACAACCAACTTGATAGTTTAAAATAATGCAACATTATTAACTTATAGTTTTTGAGGTCAGAAGTCCAAAGTGGGTCTCACTGGGCTATAATCAAGGTGTTGGCAGGGCTGCATTCCTTCACAAGGCTCCAGGGGAGATTTGTGTATTTGCCTTTTCCCACTTCTAGAGGCTGCCTGCATTCATTGGCTCATGGCTCCTTCCTGGCATGTATCAGACACTTCTAGAAGAAAGGAGCTCTGCTGTTGAATGACAGAGATGTCTGGCTTTGCTAATTTGTTTATATAGCAGATTTTTTTTCCCATCAGTTGAAGGTTCTAAATGCATCTCCAAACTTTTGACCAAAATATATTTTAAGTATATAATAGGATAAAACATTTTTATCAAAAGATATTTTATTGGCAAATGCATATTGAAATAAGATATCACATTAAGCATTGGATAAAAAATATTGTGCCTGTAAGTGAAAGATAATATTGTAATCAATAATTATTTGATTTGGTTAGTTTTGCTGCAGGTTTTTCTTTTTTAATAGTACTAGAATTTGAGAAAGGGAATTACTCTAATGAAGGGGTAACAAATTCTTTTGCTTGTCAGATGGCTTACAATTCTTTGCCTTAAGAAAATAAAGGAGAATCTGCTAGAATTGTTAGCTAATGAATCATTCAAAATTATTTTTCATGATGGATCCTTGTAATTCTTCTGATGTATTTCAGAGGGATTTCAAATAGTTTAGTGACATCACTGTTAGAAATGGGTTATTTCATTTTACATATTCTTGAGACAGATTTACTGAGCTTACATCCATAATAATGAAAAATAGGAATAGAAGTGATGCTGGACACTGTCTCACTCAGGCAATAATATTTATTCATGTACACAGGAATTTATCAGAAAGGAAAGAATCCTTCGTCTCATTTAGGGTTGTATCTACAATACACTTTTGCTTTTGTTACTAATTATTTCTCAAAGTTTGGAATACCAACAATATATTTATGCTGTTATGAACCATAATAATTTTATTTTTTATTTATTTATTTTTGTGAGGAAGACCAGCCCTGAGCTAACATCTGTTGCCAATCCTCCTCTTTTTGCTGAGGAAGACTGGCCCTGGGCTAACATCTGTGCCCATCTTCCTCCACTTTATATGGGACGCCGCCACGGCGTGGCTGACAGGCAGTGCGTCGCGGGCGCCCGGGATCCGGGCCCGTGAACCCTGGGCCGCCAAGCGCGGACTAAACCGCTGCACCACCGGGTGGCCCCTGAGCCATAATAATTTTAAAGTGTACAAATAGTAATAACTCAATTCAGAATAATTTGTAAGACTTATTGTTACTAGAAATTTAAGAATATAGTATTTCATTTACATACTTGTTTAAAGAGATTTACAATAAGTAATCATTTACAAGTTTTCAAGTCCAGTATATTAACAAAAAAATCATGTGGTGAAAATGTAAGTTCAAAGGGGAAAAATATTGTAAAATTCTCATTGAATTTTACATCCCATGAGTCATTTTAATTGAACATTTTATCTTTCCTTCATTTCTCTCAATTTATCCTTATTTCCTGAAATAGTTCTTCTCTCTATTGGTTTCTTAATTGATTTGTTTATTAGTATTAGTTGTGGGCTACTATTATCTGCCTATTGGCAAGCTGATGTATCTTCTCCCACACCCTTTCTATTTATTTATTTAATTAAGCCCCAAAGGATAAGCATCTTTGTTTATTTTGTTCATAGATGTCTTCTAGGAGCATTGGCATGAATTAAGTGTTCAATAAATATTTGTTAAATGCATAAATATATCTCCCACTTCTTTATGACACCTCCACTGCCTTCTGGATGGGATCCTAGCTGTTTTTTCCCAGCTGAAACCATTTTGCTATTTATGTCATTCACTGCTGTTTTCATTTTTATCATTATATTTGAAACCAATATTTCCTTGGCTTCCTTCTTTATAAATTTTGATTCTTAATTTTTTATCAACATCTACTCTTTACCATTTAAACAAACATTATTATGCCTATTTTTAACATCTGAGCTGTGGGTTCCATTGTATTTTTCAGTTTGTTGTCCTTCTTTTATATTTCTATGTATCTACACAATTTTTTTCCTCTGAGTTATCAAGAGTTATTACATATTCTGCATCTGATTTATTGAGGTTATCAAGTAGTCATTTAAATATGTGTGTGTATATAAATACATATTACTTGTATTTCTCCTGGTAAGGTTAAAGTGTAAGGAGAAAAGATGTTCCAGGGTGGAGAGCCCCAGGTATTAGGGTACTTCCTATTTTCTTTTGCTCTGCACTGCTCTGAAGTTTCTCGAACAAATTCAAGTGGTTTGGACATCCATTGTTTATTTTCTTTGTCGTGGATCCTCCTTGAGATGTGGTGGGGTAAAAAAAGACCAAAACATATATCCACCATCATATCTAAGCCAAAATGCAAGTCAGATCATTTCTGCTTTTCACCTTTCTAAGTTTTCTTAAAAGTTTTATGTTAATATTTCACATCTATGTTTCTCTTCTCTTCAATCATTCTCTAGGAGAGAGTTTAGGAGATAAACCAGCAGGTCATGCTAGCCAACTGTTTTGTCGGGCAACCACAATGACTGGTCTCCATAACCTCAACCAGACCGTTAATACTCTCAGGTAATCATACCATCTTTCCTAGTGCAATGGTTCTCAGAGAATGGGCCTTGAACCAGCAGCATCAGCATCAATGACGAACTTGTTAGAAATGCAAATTCTTAGACCCCACCCCATACCTACTGAATCAGAAACATGGGGCTCAGCAATCTGTGGTTTAACAAGCCCTCCATGTGATTCTAATGGAAGCTAACTATTGAGAACTTCTGTCCTAGGGCATTTACTCTCTCATGTGCCTATGTAACCATATGCCCTTCTCAAACTTCCAAACTTGCTTCCTCATTTTTTGCTTTCTCTTCCAATTGGAAGAAATTAGAAATGGTCTTCTACCACGAATCTCCTACCAAGTTTACCACATATATACATATGTGCTCATATCCTCTACCTTCTCTATTGTTAATATCCCCTGGCCAAGGCCGGCTTCTCCATTTGTGCATTAGATCCCATCCCCTCTTACCTACTCAAAGGTATAGCTCCAGATAATCTCCTCTGTCTCTTCTATATCATCATTCTTCCTCTCTACTGTATTAAACAAACAAACAAAACAACTATTATTTCTTTGAAACAAGTCAGTCTCCTGATTCCACATCTTTTTCCAGGTATACCTGTACACCGAATTCTCTCTTCCCCTTTATAGACAAAATCCTTGACAGAACTGTCTTTCCCTCTGTCTCAAATGTCTCTTTTCCTCTTCTCTCTTGAATCTACTCTAATCAGGTTTTTGTCTGCCTTTTTCCATTTACTGCTCTTATCAAGGACACCCAGGACTTCTTTGTTGCTATATTTGAAGGTCAATTACAAGTTTTCTTCTTATTTATACCAACTGCAGCAGTTGACATATGTGCATCTCTCTTCCTCTGAAAAACTGTTTGACTTCAAGCAGACCATATACTTTTAGCTTTCTTTTTTAGCTCAGCCACATGTGAGTGTCTTTGCAGGCTCCTCCACCTCATCATGCCCTTTAAACTTTAGTATTCACTGGGGCTCAGTTCTTAGACCATTGTTGTCTAGCCATATCCTCTCCCCTGGAGATCTTTTCTAGCCTCCAAGTTTTAAACACCATGCATATGCTATGGGTTCCCAACTTTGAATCTCTAGCATGGATGCCTGATCTGACCCCTTGACAGCTCCACTTGAATGTCAAAACAGCACCTGAAAATAATATGCCAGAAAAGAATCTTCCCTATCCCCCAAATTGTCTTTCCAGTTGCTCCAGATCAAAACTGCGTGTTCCTCTCTCTCCTCTCTCACACATAGCACATCCAATTAGCAAATCAAGTCAGCTCTGCATTCAAAGTATATCTAGTATGTGGTCACTTCTCACAAGCTCTACTGCTGCCAACTTGATAAAAGCCACCATCTTTCTTATGTCACTTTAGCTTTTTCCATCCCAGCATTCTGTCAAATATCTATTTAAGAAGTATAGCATTGAGGAAACCTTCTTTATAATTAGGATCTACTAATTTGTCTCCTTACTTTCTCCTTTGCCCATTAGAGTCTATTTGTAAAGCAAGAGCTACCTTGATTCTATGAAAATATGTTACCCATCTTCCCAAAATCCTCCAATGTCATCCCAACTCAGTCAAAATAAAAGTTAATTTCCTTTCAAAGACCAACATGATCTGGCCCCTATTTATTCTCTGACCCAATGTCTTAATCTTGACCTCGTCCTTCACTGTTTCAACAACACTTGCAACCTTGTACCTAAAACTTAGCAGAGATGTTCTCATCTCAGGTCTTTTGCTAATGCACCTTCTGCACGGAATGCAATTCCCCAAGTTTTCCACATGGCTCACTCTCTCAGCCGTTTTTGGTCTTAATTCATATACAGTCATGTCTTGCTTAACGACAGAGATATGTTCTGAGAAATGCATCATTAGGCAATTTCATCATTATGCTAACAACATGGAGTATGCTAACACAAACCTAGATGGTATATCCTACTTCACACCTAGGCTATATAGTACTAATCTTATGGGCCCACCCTCGTATATGTGGCTCGTGGTCGACTGAAACATCGTTATGTGGTGCATGACTGTATTACCTTCTTAGTGACACCTGCCCTTCAAACTGCCACCCATTCTCATCTTCATTTTCCTAAGAACTTATGACTATCTAGCATTCCATATAATTTACATATTTCTCTTATTAACTTTCTCATTCACTAGAATGTAAGTTCCTTGAGGTCAAGGATATTTGACTCTTGCTCCCTGCTCTATCTCCAGCATGTAAAATAGTATCTGGCACATATTAGGACCCTAAAAGGTATGTGTTGAATGAGAGAATGAATGAAATTAACTCTTTTTAAGAACTTAAAAAAATGATTAGTGACTAAAGGCATTTGCACAGTTTTTTTTACAGAAATAATGTTAAAGCCAGGAAGGAATATCCATTCACCACAACTAAGGCCCTAGAGATAGAACCCATGGTGCCTCGGCATGCTGATTTTTCATTCTACTACTTGAAGTATGCATATTCATTTTATAAGAGCTGTGAATTAATTTCTCCAAATCATTTGATAAAATTCAAATTTCAGGGATATCCCATAGCAGGCCTATGGCTTTTCCCCTCAGTGGCATTCTATTGAATATCTGTTTCAGAAGCATGACATTAAGCAAAGCACCTTTCTAGTTAAAATAGGTTACATTGAAGTGTCAGCTAGGTTGGTGGTCAAGTTTCAGACTAAATTGATTTTTTTAGATTTCACTCTATCATAAGTATTTATTTGAAGAATATTCTTCAATTACTTGAATTTAAGAATAAAATGAAAATGGATTCACTGTACTATTTGAGTGAATACATTTTTGTATCCTTGAACAGAATTAGGATTAACAAAATAAATAGACAGACAATTAGATATTTTAATTTGCATTATTATTTCACAAACTTTAAATAAAAATGTGTAGTATTTATTGAAAACATAAAATACATCTAAATCTAAATATAAGGGTTTTTAGTGTTAATGTAGCATGTTCAAAACCTTTGTGCACGCTCACTATAGCCTGGGATTAACATCATTGACAAAGATATAAGAAGTATTTTATAGATAACAAAAATTAGAAGATGAATATGATATCACTAACTGTTACTTTAGGTTTTTCTGAGTCGATTGTCTTAAAGCTTCTAAATTGAATACAACGATATGGAATCTATTATTTCCAATGCTTTTTATTGAGCAATCCTTATCATTTTAAACACAGTTATTGTCTGCAATTTCACTTTTGCTTCTTTGTTTAGTCTATGCAAAATAAAAAACATTATAATAGGATCAAGTTTCTCTCTCATCCTGTCTGAAATGTAAAAGCAAAAGGAGTTAAAATGACAGAAAATAATGTAAATAATTTTAAAGCTTTGGCATAATTGCTTTGGATATGGCTCTTACTTTTGCTTCCAGATGAATATGATGTGGCCAAATTTATATGAACTGAATTTCTACGACTGCTGCTGAATAATTAATCCTCACTTTTATACATAGTCGTTGTCTATTAGAGGTAGGCTAACAGACCTGAAATTTTTAAGTGAAAGCAATTTCTCGCCAGGAAATCACCAACAGCCATCTCCAAGGTGAGATAGTTCTAGAGGCCTTTTGAGTCTCTCAGGACTTTACGTGGCTAAATTAGTTCCAACACATTATGAAACATACACTGATAGATTAAATGACTTAGAGTAAACATTAAACTCAGAACATAAGGAATTATAGATATACATCTTAATAAATTTAAAAAATCAATATGTAAAATAAAATTAAGAAATACCAATCACTTCCTTTCTGCTGACGATCAAAATTAAATACAGAGAAAGATAAGCCTTAAAGTGATAGCTATTTGGGTTTCAAGGTTTTTAAGCTGTAGTGTTTAAATGTCTACTGGTAGGTGAATTCAATTATTATTGTTTTTAAGTGAATGAAATTTTCCTGCATTCAGAAGATGATGAATGGGGAAATTTTAATCCACGTGGAGAGGTGTTACAAAAATGAAGTAATATGGGACTAGAATTTTATATGTATTACATCATAACTGTAAAATGCAACTGTAGAGAGCTTAAAGTAATGACAATGACAAAAAAGGCTACGACTGTTTAAAGGAGGGGTGTCAATATTATCTAATTCCCCAGACTGATGCTTTTCATATTTTATCAAAATTTAGCCAGTGCAAAAGAAATCAGATAAATGACTCTGGAAAGAAAACTATTGGATAAGTATGGTTAAAAACTTCAAATTTAAAACTCAGTATTTACTTGTTCAGAAGATGCAGGACACATATTTTACTATGAACAATGTGTGCTTCTGCCTACCAATACTGCAATATTACAAATTTTCCTAAACAGTTAGATAAACATGTAAGTTTTCAAGCGGTAACTTTTCAAGGTAACATTCTAACAGTTGTGACTAATTTATTATTTCTACTTTGATATATTTACCCAGTAAAAGAATTTCCAATGCAGTTAAAAATATAGGCCAAAGACTTTCAGACAGAGAAATTCCCCTGACTCACTGAGAAAATGTAATTTGATATTTACAAGTGACTAATAAATTTGGGGCTTACCATCATAAATATCCTCCTTTACGTAAAACTATACTTTCGGGGCCAGCCTGGTGATGTAGCGGTTGTTCGCCCTCCACTTCGACGGCCCAGGGTTCAGATCCTGGGTGCAGACTGACACACCACTCATCAAGCCATGCTGAGGTGGCGTCCCACATACAGCAACTGAAAGGATGCACAACTATGACATACATCTACTGAGGCTTTGGGAAGGAAAAAAAAAGTAAAAAAGGAGGAAGATTGGCAACAGATGTTAGCTCAGGGCCACTCTTCCTCAAAAACAAAAAAGTGAGAAATATTAAAAGAAACCCTATACTTTCATTAACATAAAATAAGAGGCAGATGACGTAATGGGAAGTGAACTGATAATTAAAGGACTCAAGTTTTAGTTCAAGTTCTTTTATTAACTAGATGCGTTAATTTACCTCACACCAGAAAAATGAAGGTAATTGGCTTTAGTGATCTGTAAAGATTTTTCAGTTTCAAAACCTATTATTATAAAGCCTATCTTTGTAATCTGGAAATTACACTAAAATTTTTTCTGCTTTGTGACAACAAATGCTATGAATATTGGTAACCTTGATAATCAACTGGTGATCCATTAACAGGAAAAAATGGAATTTAAACTACAACTGTCTCTAGCCACCTTTGCCTCCTAGGGTTATGCCATAATTCAGCTTTTGGTAGTAAATACATTGATAGACCATTTTTAAGGGTCAGGACTATACAAGCAAATACAAATTAAAAATAAGAAAAATAAATACTTCTGGGTTCAAAAAGGGAAAGCAATTCTCCCTTCTCTTTTCTTGGAGAATTTACTTTAGAAAACTTGCAGCTGTGAATCCCTTTCTGCTCTTTTGAGATGGATGTAAATCTTTTTACAAGCTAAGTAAGGCTTTTGCCAGCTTTACAACCCAGGAATGCCTTTCTTAAGGATCTGGGAGCCATCTCTTTGAAATGTGAACATTAGGGAAAACAGTGTCCTGTGTCCCGCTTGCTGTGGGAAGGTAGGAGCCTAACCTCAGATGGTTCCTGCTTCTAAGTAGGAAACCTACCTCCTGTTTCAAATATAGGAGAATTTTATTTTTCTTTTGGATAAGACAATTAGCAAATACAATGGCTGCCTAAATTACCAGTTGAATTTAGGGTGAACTATGTGCGACAAATGATGCTGTCAAGTTTCCTTACTTGAAGACTTGTTATTGTTTATCTTGAGAAAATGTGTATAATGGATTCTTTCTGCTTGGCTACATAAGCAGTGGATTACTTGTGATGCACATCACATTCTAGTGTAAAGCTTATTCAATAGTAAAGCTCTTCTCTTCTACTTTGTGGAGAGGTTTTTTTTTTTTTTTTGAGTTGGGAGGGTATTTTGTTTTTAATTACACTTCCCTAACAGGCTCAAAGGTCACACTGTAAAGAGACTGTACGATGAAGAGATACAGCCTCAGTTCTGCATAAGAGCCTAAGAAAAACTGAGAGCAAGTTTTAAGAGAAAAGCAAATATGAGAGAACCAGGAAATATGCTAGGATGTCAGAACCTCTTTAGAAATGTTGGCCACTGAGAAATTTCCAGGGAGAATAGTCTAAAGCAACACAGGGATATTCTAATTAAATTTTAAGTTGTTCATGATTTTGTCCTACATCTTTCAAATCATCAGATTTTTGTCCTAAATCTTGTATTCTTAGAATAAAAGCAGTCATGCACCAATTCTATTTTAGGAGTGAATAAATTGAATTAAAATGCAATATGAAAGAATTTGGGGGAGAAAAGGAAATTGAAAATAATGTAGTTAACTTAATTCAAGTTCTTAAGCAAGACGTTGGAGCCAAAGATTAAATAATTCCCAATAGTGGGATTTCAGAAGGAATGCTAGAATAGGTCCATTTCTTTTGACTCAAAGGACAGGGTATCCCTTGATTACAACTGGGTCACATCAGCATAGTCTACAGATTATTAAACACAATTTTAAAATTTGAAATGTTTATATATTTTGTATAGTAAAAGTTGGAAACAATAGCTGAATTCTTGAGGATAAACAAAAGAAGTGGTGAAACTTGTTCTAGTCACAGTGTGACACTTCTGGCACATAAAATGTTATAGTATCCATCAACATAGTAGTAAGTCAAGCCATGACAATTAAAACTTAGCCCTGTTAGTGCATTTTTGAAGATCCATAGGTATTCTATACTCTGTTTGGAAACAGGACTGACCCCTAACTATCTGAGTAAGATGGATGCTTGGGAAGTGGGAAGCAGGCCTTGAAAGGGGGATACTAGAGTGCTTATAAATATAAACAGCTAGAAGTTGAATAATTAATTGTGCAAATATAAGAAGACATATTTATACATCAAGCAGGTCACATTAGTCACATATGTGAAGATCTCCAACTAAATCATAAATCCTTTGTTGCCTGCCAATATATCTTATTTTGTTTTCCGTTGGTGTGTTTCCTGCTCACTCATAGTTCCTTGTATAATATGTATATCATAGCTAATGCTCAACATTTAATATTTAGAATTTTGAAATTTAAGAAACTTTAGAAATTGTCTACCCAGGTGCTTTTCAAATTTCATTGAAGACTGATCTAGGTGCTTGTTAAACATGGATCTTCCCAATCTCTCCCCTGAAGATTACAATTCTGTAAGGAATGAAGTCTGAGAATTTATCTTGTCAGTAAGTAACCCTACTAATCCTTATCCTCAGGGATATATATGGAAAATCTGGTCAAGTTCAAATTCTTCTTTGTAAGTGGCGCACTGCCCAAGGGAACCTAGTCAGTGTCACAGTAAAGAGCAGAATCCAGGTCTCCTGATTTCAGATTTAGTGACTTTTCCACTTCCTCTCACTCCAAGTTGTCTCGCTGATGCATAAAGTTGCATGTGCAACCAAACTGCTGGAGTAAGTAGTAATATTAATCTTAGAAGAACATGAGAACTATTTTCAATTTCAATATGAAAAATTATTTTGTTTCTCCAGAGTGTTGTGTTAGAGAAAAATTGTTTTCAAAGACTAAAATGAAAGAAAAACTCTTAAATCCCTAAGGCTTGTATAAACTATTATACTATCAGTTTGAGACTCACTGATTCATAAATACTACCATGTCTAAAATAACTTATAGTATACACTATAAAACAAGTCCATAAATCTGAATGTTTTTCTATAGCATTGTTTCTATCTATTCAATTATCCAGGAAAAGAATCTAGTCCTCCAGGTGCATATCTGATGCATGCTTTTTAAAGATCTGTCCGATTACAATCATATCAGTGATTTAATAGGAAAATAATAAAACTGGTCCCCGTCCATAATGCTTTATAAAAATCTCCTTCAGAAATAGATCGTTACTTCTTGCTCACCAGCATGCTTTGATTGAAATATGCACCACCCTCAATATATTACAACTAATTTGAATCTTCCTCTGAGAAAAGGTCAATGGCCTAAAAGAGTTTTGTACCCTTTAGGGGGATGTGAACTAGATAACATTCATATTGTCTTAGTGGTCTCTCAAGAATCAGAATTATTAGCTGCAAAGCTGTTGACCAGGAACCAACTGGGACACATTTGCAATATGTCAGGAGTTCATAGCTCAAGTGTTTTGGACTTTGATGGGCAATAATAACAGTATTTTAAAAGTGGTGCTGATGATAGCAGCCCATGAATTCCTCTGAGCGGGTTTTTTTAGCCAGAAAGCCCAGATGGACAAGAATGATATTTTACTTAATAACAATGATAGCCCAAACTGAAAGTATTATCATCGCACCTCTTCCGGTGTAGGGTATTAATTCATTACCGTTAGAAATACACTATCTTAGGCAATCACTTGATACTTATGGTATCAAAGATGTCATCAAATGAAGAGGCAAATTGGCACAATGGAAGAGACTTTAGATATACAGAGACCTATTTTTGAAGGCGTGTTTTAGCTATTTACTATTTAGATAGAAAATAACTTAATTTCCTTGACTTTCAGTTCCTCATCTGTAGGACAGCAATAATAACATCTAACTTAGAGGATTGTTGTAAAGGTCAAATGGGAAGAATATGTATACTTTCAAGAATATGGTAAGAATTTGATAACTAGTAGCTGAGATAAAACCAATATCCTGCTTTAATTTTATCATCAGTGTATGAATTTGCTAATGCTGATAAGCAGTATTTTATATATAATATATATATCTTTATATATATTTATTTATATATATATTTATTTATTTAAATTTAAGGTATGTTTATCTGTGTGAGTATATATATATATGTATGTACATATACACACATATATATATAGTAGATATGTGTTGATCTGCCATTTATTAAAACTACTACCTTTTCTATATATGTGCTCACAGACAGAAATTAAAATATTACTTCCATTCCTTTTCTCTATTATATTGTACCCTAGGGAAATGACTTGTGGAATATTTCAAATAAAAAGCATGCAACACAGGTATCACAATTTCCTTGCTTTCTGAGAAAAAAATTAGAGTACAATAAATATGTTTTTATTTGTCACGCAACCACAAACATGGCAAATCTGAAAGGTCAATTTTTCTCTAGGGTAATAGTCCTGTCCTCAATTATTGGTTCCAACTTTGTGCTGAGGTCCATCTTCCAACTGTCTGAGCTGTACTGGGCCACTCCATTAATGCTGCTTTATGTGTCACCCCTCTTCTATTAACCCCAAACTTCTGGGCTGCTGTGAGTGAAAGATGTATCCAGGGCAACTGATGGTTTCAGCACTCACTGACTTTCTTAAGTTTGAGCTCCTGCTGTATTCTTGCCTCAGACCTTTTCAAATACTTTCCTGTAAATTGTTATAGAAAAGCTATTTTTTTCTTTTTGTGTGTGTGTGAGGGAGATTAGCTTTGAGATAACATCTGTTGCCAATCTTCCTCTTTTTGCTCGAGGAAGATTCACCCTGAGCTAACATCCATGCCAAACTTTCCTTATTTTGTATGTGGGTCACCACCACATACAAAATACACTTGATCAGTGGTGTAGGTCTGCACCCAGGATCCGAACCTGTGAACCCAGGCTGCCGAAGTGGAGTGTGCCAAACTTAACCACTATGCCACCAGGCCAGCTCCTAGAAAAGCTATTCTTAAATATTTAGCATTATTAGGAAGTTTCAATAGCAGAAAGGATATCAAGTGCATAACATTTTCAGAATAAGACACCATGCATCTTGTTTTGTATCTTAGTTTTGAATGTAGCAATTTGTTATGAACAAATATTCAATAAATCTGTAAATTTTACCATATATAAAAGTGCTTTTTCTTTGTGAATATTCATTTTAAGGGTTCATCAAAAGAGATGTAGCTAGCCTTGTTAATGCATGTTTAGTTTATTCCTAAAATATTTATATTACAAAACCATTATTCAACAAACATTGCTACATAAATGTCTTTGTGCCTATTTGTGAGTTTATGTGTGAGAAACAAAATTTCTGGGTCTTTGGGGTATGTGTTTTGTTTTAAAACATTGATAGGTATTGTCCATTGAAATTCAAGGTGGACACTTTAATTTCCACTTCCAATAATGGCATATAAGTCAGACAGTTCTCCAGCTCCTTAGCCAATATCACTTATAAAACTGTTGGTCTTTTTCAATTAAATAGGTGCTTTGCTAAGATTTGCTTTGAAGATGAATGATTTTGACTATACCGTAACATGTTATTACGTCATTTGTTAGTTTTTCATGTATTTCTATGATCCAATAACCCAATAAGGGACAGTTCTTTTCATTGAAGAATAATATGTCCAATTCTCCATCTCATGGATTATTGCTTAAAATAATGTGAAGTAATTTTAAAATGGCATCTGCAGGATGCTCATAATGGAATGTCTTTTCTTTTCCCATTAAATTGCCAATGAAGGCAAAGAAAGGTGTGAAAGATCAGAATAAAACTTAAACTTTGTGTTAACAATCAATTTAATGAAAGAATCAGAAAGGAATTTCCCTAAAACACAGGGCCAATAAAAATGGATTTTAAAAACTGCATATTGTTCTTTTAGGTTTTTCCTATCTACATGACCCATTTCTTTCCACAGACACATAGAGGACCACTGCAGAGATTTTAAGGAAACATTAGTAGCTATGAGAGAAATGAGTTTGGTCCACATACTAAAAGAAAGACCATAAAGTAGATCTGCTATATCTGTTTTCTACATGATGTAACTTTCTGCTTACCAATGACTTACTTCCTCCATCATTAGTTAGTATGGAGACTGTGCCAAAATATACGTATAAACTGACAAATGGACAACATCCAGGAACCTTTTGAATGGCTGACCGAGAACACCTTTTGAAACTATTAAATCTACACTACCCATAGGTGATAATTTTGAGAAAATTTTGTGCACTATTAAGCCCTTGTAAATTGAGGGAAGTTTTTGTGGGGTATTGACAACTATATGATGTAGAAACTAAAACCTGAGACCGAGGATAGGGAAACACCACTGTCTTTGAAATAGTTGGAGGGATTGTCAGTTGCTATTAAAGTCTAAGGGAACAGAAAATAAGTAGAGGGAGAGTAGAGCCAGGAACCAGAAGATTGCAGTGCACTGTGCACCCCTCTTCCCCAAACCACTACATTTTCAGTAAATCTTGATATACTACAAAATGCTTTATAGAAGTCGATTTCTCATACAAACCAATAAAGCGACTACATTCTGCCTCCAGAGCATCACATGAGAACTGAAGACTAAAGATGACATGAGAAGATGTTGGCATTTGATAGCTAAACAAACAAATAAATCTGAGGAAGTAAGTCACAGGAATTTATCATAAGAAGACTTTGACTAGCATAGACTTAATGGGAAAGATCTTTAAGGACCTCAGCTGACGTCAGGATTACGTAATCTGTTTTGAGTGCAGCAAACATTACATCACCTAACAAGTCAGATTTGGACATCTTTTTTCAAAAATATATTTTTAGAGACATTAACTCAGGCCCACATGAACAATCTTTGTAAACCCAGAATAATCCTCACTTGGGCATAATGTATAATCATTTCAATAAACTGCTGAAATAGGCCTTTAATAGTATTATTGAATCTATGTTTGTGAGAATGTGCATTAGTTTCCTCTATGTTACAGAATAGATTAAGAAGCTTTATATTTTTTGTAGACTGCAGAAAATGTTACAAAACATGGCAATTAACTGCTCTTGGAGAAATTTGGTAAAATTTTGAAAAGCTTGTAAAATTTTTCTACATATGCCTTTTTTAGACAGTATTGTTTGACTATATTTTTGTTTTGACCATAAGTAATGATATAATTATGTTTTTTACTCTTCATAATATAATTTTTGATAACTGTGTTTTTCCTAGAAAATGTCTTCCACTTACATTTTGAAATTAATTGGCCAAATTATATGTAATATTCTTAAAAATTTTAACCTCTTTTTTTCTCACAATTACATACTTTATTTTTCATAACACTGTTATATGTTTCTTCTCTTTAATTATAATTTTCTAAAGTTTATTTACTCCTTTAACTTTATTGTCTAAGTCTACTGGCTCTGTATGTTTTCTTTTAATATATTCTGTATGTTGTGTATTAAGGATTTATAAACCCAAGAAAATAGCCAGGTAGATTTTTAGGCACTGGAATTAATTTTAACAAAAATTCACTCTCTAGAGACTGCAATTATAATTACTAAATAGAATTTTTCCATCTCTTTCTCTAAAAATGTATTTTACCCTGTAAAGTTTTAAATTTTATAATAAAATACTTCACAAAAGCAGATTTCTAATTCTAGAAAACTATCATCTATTCATATGAAGTGTGCTGTTGATGTTTCCCAAACATTACTGTTGAGTTTCAAAAATAAGAACTGCAAATATGCTAATCTACAAAAAACCAACATATTATAATATTTTATATGTTTCTGCTGGCCTTAGTTTATGTGTGTGTGTGTGTGTGTGCGTGCACGCGTGGATATATACACTAACTACTACACATGGAATAAAGATTGACTTATAGATAAAAATGCTTATTAACTAACATTTTGTTTCAATACTGCAAATATTAAAATATGATATGGTAGCAGATTATAGAATTTGGAAAATTCAGTTAATATCTTTTAAAAGTTATTGTGGAATAAAACACAGCTATTCCTAAAAGTTCTCCTTGTGTTGAAACTGAGACCCCCCTGAAGTCCACAAAGCATTTTTTGTTTTTTCACATTGACTTACCTTTGGAAGCTTTACCTCAATCATGAGGCCCATGTAAAAAAGTAGAATTGTAGGAATAGGGACAATTTAATTGCTCTGTAGCAAAAGAAATGCTAGCTCACTCTCTAAAGGCTGGTTACCCATTCATCACCCAGCAAGACTATATAGTAATGTGTCTGCTTTTTCTTCATGATTTTAGTTTTTATAAATTAACTAGATCAATTAGGCCACAAAGTGAAATTTTTAAGAAAATTAATGTAGGTATTCACAGAAGGCTATTTGATTCTTGCTGTTTAGGAAACTTTTTTTGTTAAACCTGATAAATTTTACCTACAAGTAGCTACGGTTATGCTACAGTAACAAAATAGGTCCTTTCCTGGATCCATTTTCAGTCCAGCAGAAGGTATAAAACAGATGGCATACAAGAAACCAAAATAAAACTTCATGATGAAAAAACATGGAAAACTTATCTTTGTGTGAAAAAATCAAGTAAGGAAATGTGTTATTAATATATTTCTAACTAATCTTCTACTTATAAGGTAAACATTATATAATATATAATATTGTATATTATGAAATATGTATATATATATTATGAAAGCCAAGACTATGTATATTTCAATTCTCATGTTAGGAAGTCTTTTATGTTACATTTTTAAATGTATTAAATTTCTGTGAAGACTCATCTACGGTATTAGAGAATCTTAGTGATGATCACTATGCTGGGAATCCACGAAAACCAAACAACCCCTTATGGCTTCCTCTATGTTTTTCATATCTTGAAAATTCAGTCTTTGCTGTCCCTACATCTGCAATCCCCTCTCTTGTGCTGCCCTCCTCAATTTTTAAGTCTTGCCTTGAAATATATTGGTTTTGTGGTTGACTCTCCATAAGTATAATCAGTTATTTCATTAACTATGTTTACAAATATTTTACAATAAACTGTGTCATATCATTGATCATAATATTTTGTGCTTATATGCAATATATGAGCATATATATATATGTATTTTTAGTACATGTTTTACACCCTTCAACATTAACTTCTTGTACAGTAGTCATTTCTTACCTCATATTACCAACGTATGTCAGAGTGTTTAAAATATTGCATTCACTCAAGAAGTGCTGGTTCTAACAATATTGAATTAGTTCTCCTTTAAAACTTATCATTTGCCATAACAAATATTTGAATAACAATCACTCCACAGTAAGTTACACCCAAAGTGGTTTATAATACAACTTGTAAAATCCTCTAAGGGACATCAGCAAGTGGTAACTTGGTTCACATTATTTAATGATGCTTTGGAACTACAAAAACAAAGTATGATTTTGCTGTGATGACTACAGAACATTGGGGAATTGACATACCGAAGTGCTTGCTGGCAGTCATATGGTTTCTAATGACAGCCTCCCCACAGGAATCTTCTGCTCATGAAAGTAGCTATTACTATTCACAGTTGTTGTAGCTTATGCCAGCCCAGTGAAACTTGGGAATGTTGTAATCAATGGCAATTGAAACTGTTAATAACATTAAAATCTAATTTGGACAAAGGTGTCCAACATCAGTGCTTTAGATATATCACTTGGCATATTGCTGGCACATATTAAACATGCAAAGATGTATAAATGAATGCTCAATCAGGTAAAGAACAAGTCAGCAAGAAAAATAATATGAAACACATCAATTTCCTCCCTAGATGCAATAGTCCTGAAACAAAAATTGTCATATAACAGTCACTTAACAGAATAAATGAAGCAGGGATGAGGGCATAATACGCCTCTATATGAAAATGAAATAGGCAAGTGTTAAAAAAAATGAGAGCATGAAAAATATCTGTTAGAATGAATTATTTTCATTCTGGCATTCAAGAGGAATCTTATGCTAATTTTAACATTCTTTGGGCCTTATCATTTATTGTATTTGAAAATGTTATTTTGGTACATTCCCATTCTCTGGCTCTCGTTCTCTCTGTTTCTGTCTTTCTCTTTCCTTGGGATACAGCATACATTTTCAGGTACTACTTTTCTAAAATAAGTATTATATAACAAGCCTGTTTGCATTTGCTATAAATGTAATAACTAACTTTAGCAACAGTCAAATATAAAATCAAGAAGGTACTTTCTCTAGGATATAATTAATTTAATTAAAATTTTATTTTGAAGTAATTGTAGATTCACATGCAGTTTTTAGGAAATAATACGGAGAGTTCCTGTGTACACTATACTCAGCTTCCCCCAATGATAACATTGTATAAAACTATAATACAATGTCACAACCAGGATATTGACATTGAACAGTAAAGACAGAACATTTCCATAACCAGAAAAATCCCTCATGTTGTCTTTTGTAGCCACATCTGTTTCCCTCCTGACTCCATTCCCTCCATAATCCCTGGCAACCACTAATTTCTCTTCTACTTCTAGAATTTTGTCATTCCAGGAATGTTACATAAATGGAATCATAAAGAATTCAGCCTTGAGGGCTAGGCCTTTTGTCAGTCAGCATAATTTTCTGGAAATTCATCCAGGTTTTTGTGTGTATCAATAATTTAATCCTTTGTGTTGTTTAGTAGTATTCCACAGTATGACTGTACCGTGGTTTGCTTCACCATCAACCTATTGAAAGACATTTGGGATGTTTCCAAATTTGGCCATTACAAACAAACCTACTATAAAACTTAATGTACAGGCTTTATGTGAACATTGTCTTTATTTCTCTAGGATACATGCCCAGGAGTGCAGTTCCAGGGTTATTTGGTAATTAGATGCTTAGATACCTGCCAAATGAATTGCCAGAGTGGCTGGACCATTTTACATTCCTACTAACAGCATATGAGTTTCTCTACATTCTTGTTAGCAGTTGGCAGTGACACTATTTTTTTATATTAGCCATTCTGGTAGGTAGGTAGTGATATCTAATTGTGGCTTTAACATGCATTTCCCTGATAACTAATAATATTTAACATCTTTTCATGTGCTTATTTTTCACTGCATGTATTTCCTTCACTGAAATATTTATTCATGTCTTTGTCCATATTCTAATTTGAGTATGTGTGTTTGTTTACTGGTGAGTGTTGACAATACTGTATATATTTCAGATACTACTCCTTTGTCAAGTATGAGTTATGGAAATATCTACTTCCAGTCAGTAATTTCTCTTTGGGTTCACTTAGAGTTTTTTGCAGAATAAAAGTTTTTAATTTGGGTGAAGTTTTGCTTATAAATTTTTCCTTTTAAAAATCAAGCTTTTATAAGAAGAGGTCAAGATGGTAGTGAAGGTGGACTCTGAACTCACCTCCAACGGACACAGCAGACTTACAACTAATCTTGGAAAAGTTACTCCTCAGAGAGAAGTAAAAACTGGATCAGAGGAACCCCTGCAATAAATGACAGGCCAAATTGAGGTGGAAGAGGCAGAAATTCCCTTCTAGAGAGAAAAAAACTCCACCTTCACAAACTGCAATGCTTCACAGCTCCCTGAGAGCAATCCAAAGGTACACAGCCTTCCCTGGAGGAGGGGGGGACCTGAGCCATGGGGCATTGCTGCTTTAGGCATTTTTTGGACCCACCACAACTGAGATGGGAGCCATATTATCTGGCTTTGCTGGCTACTACCAACAATGGGGAATACACCCAGAAAAGCTGGGACACAAAGAAATTAAAGCCAGCTATTAAAGGGCCGATGCACAAATTCACCCATTTCAGAAAGCAACCTAAAACCACCAGAAAGAAAGGTGCACAGTCCTTTGGTGAAAAGAGACTCACTTGATAGGTTATGGGTGCATCTTGGTGAGGTGAGACCTCTTGAGGGACTGGGACATTGGTGGTGGCCATTGTTGTGACCTGGTGTGGGCTTGCTGACACACAGGCAGATGCCATTGGAGTTCTCCCTGTGGCCTCCTTGCACAGGGCCTGCCCCACCACTAGAGCACTAATTTAATCGAGCTCAGACAAGGAAAGCAGCCTGCCCTAGAGACTAGCCTCACCCAACAACAAGCCCTCGGGCAAATTGTGGGCCTGCCTGAGGGAGCTGCCTGGATTCTCTGCAGCCTGGCAAGTAATCCACCTGTGTGGGGCAGGGTAAGCCCAAGGAGCAGGTTCAGAGTATGGGCCCCCTGCCTTGGAGAAACTGGGTTCACTTTAGGGGGTTGGGGCATGCACAAGGGGCAGGACTGTGTTGACTGTGTGTGTGGCCCTGTGGGTGGCAGGTCTTCTAAGCTGCAGAAGACTTGTGCTTCTCAAACAGCCACATAAGGTATTGGCCTCACCCTCCAAAGCCTGAAACACTTGGGTGCTCCTGTGCATAGGGCCAGCCCCTCCCAGCTGAAACCCTCAAAGAGCTAACAAGAGCCTAATAAGCTGGAGGCTTATAGCAATTGTAAGCCCCTGAGTCTAACAACCTGCCATGTGGGGGACCTACTTATTTAATAGAAAAACTACAAAAAGAATATGCTATTAGGCCATGTCCCTAACTCTGGTGAGGCTCCCACACTTGATAGAGACTGAAGGGCCTACAACAACCACACACAGCTGAGCATTACAGCCAGCTAGTCAGAGGGACAGCTCAGTCTCCCTGGACACCTATGGCAAGAGGAACATGGCCACAACAGAAGGACACATGTAGCCCACACAGGAGTCACTCCTGGAACATGTGGACCTGGTGACAAGGGTGAAGCACACTGCTGGGCCTCATAAAGCATTGCCTAAATAAGGTCACCTCTCTAAGATCAGGAGATGTAGCTGATCTACTTAATACACAGATGCAAGCACAGAGACAGGGGCAAAATGAGGAGGCAAAGGAATATATTCAAAGTAAAGGAATAGGACAAAACCCTAGAAAAGGAACTAAAAGAAACAGAAATGAGCACTCTACTTGACAGAGTTCAAACAAAGATTCATAAATATGCTCACTGATCTCAGGAGAAGAATGGATGAACTCAGTGAGAACATCAACAAAGAAATGGAAGATATATATATATATATATATATATATATATATATATATATATATATATATATATAAATCAGAAATGAAGAATACAGTACTGGAAATGAAAAATTTACTAGAGAGACTTAAAAGCAGAGTAGAGGAAACAGAACGGATCAGTGAGCCAGACAAAAGACTAGAGGAAATCACCCAAGCTGAACAGATGAAAGAAAAAAGAATTAAAAGGAGTGAGGACAGTCTAAGGGACCTCTGGGACAACATCAAGTGCACTAACATCTGTATTATAGGTATCCCAGAAGGAGAAGAGAGAAACAAAGGTGCAGAGAATCTATCTGAAGAAATAATAGCTGAAAACTTCCCTAACCTAAAGAAGGAAGCAGACATCCAGGTGCAGGAAGCACTGTGAGCACCAAACAAGATAAACCCAAAGAGGTCCACACCAAGACACATCATAATTAAAATGTCCAGAATTAAAGATACAGAGAGAATCCTAAAAGCCACAAGAGAAAGACAAGTTACATACAAAGGAAACCCCATAAGGCTAACAGTTGACTTCTCTGCAGAAACCTTACAGGCCAAAAGAGAGTGGCATGATATATTTAAAGTGCTAAAAGGGAAAAACCTACAGCCCAAAATACTCTACCCAGCAAGGTTATCATTCAGAGTGGAAGGACAGATAAAGAGTTTCCCAGACAAGCAAAAATTAAGGAGTTTATCTCCAAGGAACTAGCCCCTTAAATAAGCTAAAGGGACTTATTTAAGGGGGAAAGAGAAGACCACAAATAGGAAAAAAATATCTATTTCCATGATAAGATGGTATCAGATATAAATGCACAAAAAAGAGGATAGATATGATATCAAACACATAAAATGTGGGAGGAGGGGTGTAAAAGAGTAGAGCTTTCAGATTGAAGTCAAACTAAAGAGACCATCAACTCAATATAGATTGCTATATATGTAGGTTGTTACATATGAACCTCATGGTAATCACAAACCAGAAACCTATAATAAATACACAAAACAAACTAAGCAAAAGGAACCCAAACATAATACCAAAGAAAGCCATCAAACACAGAAGAGAGCAAGAGAAGAAGAAAGGAACAGAGAATTACTAAAACACCAAGAAAAAAAGTAAAACAATGGCAATAAGTTCATATGTATCAATAGCTACTTTAAATGTCAAGGACTAAATCCTCCAATCAAAAGGAATAGGGTGGCTGATTGGATAAAAAAAACAGGACCCATATATATGCCTCATATGAGAGACACACTTCAGACCTAAAGACTCTCACAAACTGAAAGTGAAGGGATGGAAAAAGATACTCCATGCAAATGGCAATGAAAAGAAAGCTGGGGTAGCAATACTTGTATCAGACAAAATAGACTTTAAAACAAAAACTGTAATGAGAGTCAAAGAAGGGCACTACATAATGATCAAGGGAACAATCCAACAAGAGGATATAACACTCACAAATATTTATGCACCCAACCTAGGAGCACCTAAATATATAAAGCAATTATTAACAGACATAAAAGGAGAAACAGACAGTACCACAATCATAGTAGGGGATTTTAACACTCTACTTACACCAATGGATAGATCATCCAAACAGAATATCAACAAGGAAACACTGGCCTTAAACAACACATTAGTCCAGATGGACTTAGTAGATTTATACATAACATTCCATCCAAAAACTGCAGAATACACATTCTTTTCAAAGGCATAAGGAACATTCTCCAGGATTGATCACATATTAGGCCACAAAAAAAGTCTCCATAAATTCAAGAATTGAAATAATATTGAACATCTTTTCTGACCACAAAGCTAGGAAACTAGAAATCAACTATAAAAAGAAAATCAGAAAAGCCACAAATATGCAGAGATTAAAAAAAAATGCTACTGAACAATGATTGGATCAATGAAGAAATCAAAGGAGAAACCAAAAAATATCTTGAGACAAATAAAATGAAAATATGACATGCCAGAATTTATGGGATACAGCAAAAGGAGTTCTATGAGGGAAGTTTCTAGGAATAGAAGCCTATCTCAACAAGCAAGAAAAACCTCAAATAAACAATCTAACAGCACACCTAAAGGAACTGGAAAAAGAAGAACAAACAAAGCCCAAAATCAGTAGGAGGGAAAAAATAAATCAGAGTAGAAATAAATGAAAGTGTGACTAAAAAAACAATGGAAAAAAATCAATGAAACCAAGAGCTGGTTCTTTAAAAAGATAAACAACATTGACAAACTTTTAGCTAGACTCAACAAGAAATACAGAGAGAAGGCTCAAATAAGTAAAATCAGAAATGAAAGAGGAGAAGTTACAATGGACATGTCAGAAATACAAAAGATTACAAGAGAATACTACAAAAAGCTATATGCCAACAAATTGGATAATCTAGAAAAAATGGATAAATTCTTAGAATCATACAACCTTCCAAAACTGATCAAGAAGAAATAGAGAATTAGAATAGACCAATCACCAGTAAGGAGATCGAAACAGTAATCAAAAACCTCCCCCCAAATAAAAAGTCCAGGATCAGACGGCTTCCCTGGTGAATTCTACCAAACATTTGAAGAAGACTTAATACATATCTTTCTCAAACTCTTCCAAAAAATTGAAGAGGAGGAGAAGCTTCCTAACTCATTCTATGAAGCCAACATTACCCTGATACCAAAACCAGACAAGGACAACACAAAAAAGAAAATTACAGGCCAATATCACTGATGAACATCGATGCAAAAATCCTCAACAAAATACTAGCAAATCAAATACAACAATACATTAAAAAGATCTTACACCATGATCAAGTGGGATTCATTCCAGGGATGCAGGAAAGGTTCAACATCAGCAAATCAATCAATGTGATACACCACATTAATAAAATGAAGAATAAAAATCACGTGATCATCTCAATAGATGCAGACAAAGCATTTGACAAGATATAGCATCTATTTCTGATAAAAACTCTGAATAAGCTCAGCATAGAAGGAAAGTACCTCACCATAATAAAGGCCATATATGACAAACCCACAGCTAGTATCATTCTCAGTGGTGAAAAACTGAAAGCTATCTCTCTAAGAACAGGAACCATACAAGGATGCCCACTTTTCACCGCTCCTATTTAACACAGCATTGGAAGTTCTGGCTAGAGCAACCAAGTGAGAAAAAGAAATAAAAGGGGTGCCGGCCCAGTGGTGCAGTGATTTAGTTGACACTTTGGCAGCCCGGGGTTCGCAACTTCGGATCCTGGGGCACCTGCTCATGCACTGTTTGTCAGCCATGCTGTGGCGGCATCCCTTATAAAGTAGAGGAAGATGGGCACGAATGTTAGCCCAGGGCCAGTCTTCCTCAGCAAAAAAGAGGAGGATTGGCCATGGATGTTAGCTCACTGCTGATCTTCCTTACAAAAAAAACAAAGGACAAAAAGAAATAAAAGTGATCCAAGTTGGAAAGGAAGAAGTGAAACTGTCACTATTTGCAGATGACATGATTTTATATCTAGAAACCCTAAAGAATCCACCAAAAATCTAGAGATAATAAATGAATATGGTAAAGTTGCAGGATACAAAGTCAACATACAAAAATCAGTTGTCTTTCTATACACTAACAATGAAGTATCAGAAAGAGAAATTAAGAATACAATCCCATCTACAATTGTAACAAAAAAGAATAAAATATCTAGGAATAAACTTAACCAAGAGATGCAAGATCTGTGTACCAAAAAGTATAAAATATTTGAAAGAAATTGCAGAAGACACAAAGAAATGGAAAGATATTCCATGCTCTTGGATTGGAAGAATTTAACATAGTTAAAATGTCCATACTTCCTAAAGCAAGCTATATTCAATGCAATCCCTATCAAAGTTCCAAGAACATTTTTCACAGAACTAGAACAAATAATCCTAAAATGTATATGGAACAACAAAAGACTAAAAATAGCTAAAGAACTACTGAGAAAAAAGAACAAAGCTAGAGGAATCACACTCCCTGATTTCAAAATATACTACAAAGCTATAGTAACCCAAACATCATGGTTCTGGCACAAAAAGAGACACACAGATCAATGGTACAGAATCAAGAGCCCAGAAATAAACCCACACTTCTATGGACAGCTAATTTTCAACAAGGAAGTCAAGAACATACAATGGAGAAAGGAAAGTCTCTTCATTAAATGGTGGCAGGAAAACGTGACAACCACATGCAAAAGAATGAAAGTAGACCATTATCTTACACCATACACAAAAATTAACCCAAAATGGATCAAAGACTTGAATGTAAGATCTAAAACCATGAAACTCCTAGAAGAAAACATAGTCAGGATGCTCTTCCACATCAATCTTAGCCACATATTTTCAAGCGCCATGTCTGACCAGGCAAGGGAAACAATAGAAAAATAAACAAATGGATTTACATCAAACTAAAAATTTTCTGCACAGTAAAGGAAACCATCAACAAAATGAAAAGACAACAAGTGGGAGAAGATATTTGCAAACCATATATTTGATAATGTGCTAATCTCCAAAATATATAAATAATTTATACATCTCAACAACAAAAAAACGAACCCAATAAAAAATGGGCAAAAGACCTGAACAGATATTTCTCCAGAGAAGATATACAGATGGCCAACAGGCATATGAAAGAATGTTCAACATCATTAACTATCAGGGAAATGCAAATCAAAACTACAATGAGATATCCCCTCATGCCCATCAGAATGGCTATAATTAATAAGACAGGAAATAATAAACATTGGACAGGATGTGGAGAGAAGGGAACTCTTATACGCTGCTGGTGGGAGTGCAAACTGGTGCTGCCACTGTGGAAAACAGTATGAAGATTCCTCAAAAAACTAAGAATACAACTACCATAGGATCCAGCTATTCCACTGCTGGGTGTTTATCCAAAGAACATGAAAATACTAATATGTAAAGACACATGCACCCCTGTGTTCACTGCAGCATTGTTCACAATAGCCAAGACTTGAAAACAACCTCAGTACCCATCAAGGGACGAATGGATAAAGAAGATGTGGTATATACACACAATGGAATACTACTCAGCCATAAGAAAGGAAGAAATCCAGCCATTTGTGACAACATGGATGGACATTGAGGGTATCATGCTAAGCGATATAAGTCAGAGGTAGAAGGTCAAAAACTGTATGGTCTCGCTCATAAGTAGAAGATAAAAACAACAATCACATAGAGACAGAGATTGGATTGGTGATTACCAGAGGGGAAGGGGGGAGGGGGGAGGGAGAAAGGGCTGATTAGGCACATGTCTGTGGTAATGGATTATAATTAGGATTTGGGTGGTGAACATGATGTAATCTATGAAGAAATAGAAGTATCATGATGTACACCTGAAATTTATACAATGTTATAACCCAAAGTTACCTCATTAAAAATAAATAAATAAATAAAAATCATGCTCTTGGTGACAAGTCTGAAAACAATTTGCCTAGCCCTAAGTATTAAACATTTTTTTTTCTAAAAGTTTTATAGTTCTGCATCTTATATTTAAGATGATGGTCTATTTGAGTTAATTTTTATAAAGTTTGAGACTCAAGTCAATGTTGCTTTTTTTTTTTTTTTTTGGTCTATGAATGTCCCATTACTCCAATAGTATTGTTTGAAAAGAATATCTATACTCTATTGACTTGCTTTTAAATCCTTGTCAAAAATCATTTGAGCATATTTTTGTAGGTCTCGATCTGCGTTCTTTCTCACCCCACTGATCAATCGATTGATCAATTGATCTGTCTATCTATCTATCATCTAGCTAGCTAGCTATGATCTGTCTCTATGTAAATACCACACAGCCCTGATTACTGTAGCTATATAAGCCTTGAAATTGCGTAGACTGATTCCTCTCACTTTATTACTCACTGACAAAATTGTTGTAGCCATTATAGTTCCTTGGCTTTTCTATACAAATTTTAGAAGAATCTTGACTATATCTCTAAAAATTCTGAGATTTGACAAGAATATTGTTAAAGTATATATCGATTTGGGGAATACTGACATACTTACCATGTTGACTATTCAAAACCACGAACAAGGTATGTCTTCTTTGTTTAGATGTCCTTTAATCTCTTTCATCAGCATTGTGTTTTTCAGCATAAAATTCTGTACTGTTTAAAAACACTTATACCTATTGCATTTTTGAGTCACTATAATTGGTATTTTATTTTAAATCTTCGTGTAAAGAAGTCTATTGCTAGTATAGAAATACTATTGATTTTGTATTATTTGTCTTATATCCTACAACCTTATTGGACTCACTTATCAGTTCTAGGAGTTTTCTTTAAGATTTCTTGTGATTTCCCTCATAGACATTCATGTCATCTGAAAGTAGATACAGTTTTATTTCTTCCTTGTAATCTGGAGGTCTTTTATTTCCCTTTCTTGAGTTACTGCACTGGCTATCACTTCCAGCACTGTGCTAAATGAGTGGTGAGAGTGAACATTATTGCCCAGCTCCTGATCTGAGGGAGAAAGCATTAAGTCTTTCACCATAATGTTATCTATAGGTTTGTTATAGATGCTCTTTATAAAGTAAAGGAAGTTCCTCTCTATTCTCAGTTTTCTGAGAGGTTTAATCATGAGTATATTGAATTTTGTCAAACTCTTTTCCTGAATTGATATATAGCACCATGTGATATTTCATCTTTAGTTTATTAATCTAGTGGATTACGCTGAATAATTTTCAAATATAGTCACAGGTCGCTTAATGACAGGGATACTTCTGAGAAATGCATTGTTAGGAAATTTCGTCTTGGTGCAAACATCATAGAGTGCACTTACACAAACCTAGATGGTATAATCTACTATACACCTAGGCTGTATAGTACTAATCTTATCATACGTCTGATTCGTCATTCATCAAACATCGCTATGTGGCACATGACTGCACTGAAACATGTTTGAGTCCTTGGTATAAACCCTACTTGGTCAGGGTATATAATTCTTTTAAATATTGTTGAATTCCATTTGCTAATATTTAGTTGAGGATTTTGAGGACTATATTCATGAGGAGTATTAGTGTGTAGTTTTATTTTTTGGCACTGTCTTTGTCTGGTTTGGGTATCTAGCTAATAATAGAGTCATAAAATAAATTTAGGTGTGTTCTCTCTTCTATTTTTTGGTAATGATTACATACAATTGATGTTAACTCTTTAAAACTTTAGTAGAATTCCCCAGTGAAATCATCTTGGACAAGAGATATTATTGTGGGTATTTTCAAATAAAAAAACCAATTTTCATAACAGTTACAGGGTTTTTCAAATATGCCATTCCAATTTGGGTGATTGTGGCAGTCTGAATTTTTTGAATAATTGGTCTATTTCAACTAAGTTGTGTGGAGAGTTGTCTATATTATTTCCCTTTATATACTTTTTGTATCTGCAGAGTCTGGGATGATATCTGTTGTTTCATTCTTTACATCAGTAATGTATGTCTTTTCTCTTTTTTTCTTTGTTAGCCTTGTTGGAAGCTTATCAATTTTATCAGTATTTTCAAGGAACCAGCTCTTTTTTCATTTATTTTACCTAATATTTTTCTATTTTCAATTTTACTGATTTATTCTGTCTGTATTAGTCCCTCTCTCCTGCTTGTTTGGATTTATTTTGCTCTTTTATTTCTAGGTTCTTGAGGTGGGAGCTGAGACTTGAGCTGACTTTTCTTCTTTTCTAATGTTGTTACTTAGTGCTATAAATTTTCATCTCAATACTGTTTTACATGAGTTCCAGAAAATGTGATATGTTGTAGTCTCATTTTTTTAATTCACTTTTGATTTATTTATATTGATTTTGAGTGTATCTCTTTGTATAGTATTTTTAGTGGTTGCTCCAGGCAGTACATCATACACATAACTTATCACATTCTAATATTGTAATTTTTGCTTCGCCCATGAAACATAATTTAAAAACTCCAGAGGAGATGGAAAGTTTATTACATTTATCCATATTATTGCTTATCATGTTCCCTCTTCCTTCTTGACATTCCAGGTTCCCTTATTTTATTATTTCCTTTCTGTTTAAAGAGTTTCCTTTAGCCATTCTTTTAGGATATATCTTCTTGAGAAAAATTCTCTTTCTTTTCCTCCATCCGAGAATGTCTTGATTTTCCCATCAATCTTGAATGGTATTTTCACTCAAAATAGAATTCTGGCTTGACAGTTTTTTGCTTTTTTCCCCTCAGAACTTTCAAAATATTATACCATTCTTTCCTGCCTCCATGGTTTCTGGTGAGAAATCTTCTATCACTCAAATTGTTCTTTTTTTTCTATAGTTAAGGTGTCATTTCTTTCTCACGGCGTTCATATTCCTTTGTCTGTAGTTTTCAGAAGTTTGACTATAAATGTGCGTAGGTTTGGGTTTCTTTGTATATTCCAGTTTTTGATTCACTCAGTTTCTTGAATCTGTACGTTCATGTATTGTTTTGTTTAATTTGATTTTACAGAATTTGAGGAGTTTTCAGGTATCATTCCTTAAGCAATTTTCCAGCCCCACTCACTTTTTTCTCACCCACAAGGACTAGAGATGACACAAATGGTAGATCTGTTGTTTTATTTGAACAAATTCCTGGGCCTCTGTTTTCTTTCAGTCTACCTTCTCTCTTTTGCTCCTATTTGGTAATTTCTATTCTAGCTTTAAGTTTACAAATTCTTTCTTATGTTCTCACTATTCTACTTTTGAGCCCATCCATTGGTTTTATTTCTCTTAATGTATTTTTTAATTCTAAAATTTCCATTTGATTCTTCTTTATGTCTTCTATCTCATTGCTGAGATCTTTTATTTCTTTGTTGAGGCTTTCCATTTTCCATCCATATTTGCTCATATTTTCATTTTTATGTATCCACTTTTAAGTTTTTGTCAGGCAATTCTGACATATATGTAATCTCCAAGTTGTCATCTATTAGTTGTCATTTTACATTCAATTTGAGATCTTCCTGATTTTTGGTACAATGAGTGATCTTTGATTGAAACCTAATCTTTTGGGGGTATTATGAGATTCTATACTCTATTTAAACCTGTTTTAGTTGGCTTTCTGTGACATCACACCAGCAAGAGAAGGAGCACGTGATGCCTCATTAAATTCACGTGGGCGTGGAAGTTCCGATTCTCCTTCATCGACACTCGAGGCAGCGGCTTCATTACTCCTAGGCAGGGATGGGAGTTCTGTCTCCCCACTAGGTCTCCATTGATACCTCCTCCGGCTGGGAGGGTTTGAAGTCCCTTGTTACTGCTCATCATATACCTTCACTGACACTACAGCACGGGTCCTCCTCCCACCTGGCTGGAGTCAAAGTCTCAGTGCCACACTCAATCTTCTGTAACAGCACTCTATGCGAGGTTTTAGTTATACTTAGAGGAATAGGTAAAAGTAGATCTACATCATCTTCCTAGAAGGGAAGTCTAGACCACTGATTTTAATAATCATTATATAGCTACCCCTTGTTTTGTAAAACAAATAACATATTTTGTCTAAGTTATAGAACTCTGACCTGATTGGTCAAGGTTCTCTTCCACTAACAATTGTGGGTCCGTTGGCCAGCTTACTCCTCAGAAAATTTAAGAAAGCAATTATTAATATAAGTGTATCTTTGACTCACAATTGTTCAGCCTGGGGGTTTGTGCCCCTTTTTTTCTTATTAGATAGATAGATAGATGGATAGAGCTAACTCGCCATTACTTATTCTTTTTCCCTGTTTCTTGAGATCAACATTCTTGTCATTTTGTGTTCCTGAAATATATCGACTAAATTAATGTCTTCTTCTGGAAAAGAATGTACTCTTTCTCCAACTTATGAGAAACTAATTCCAAGATTTCTGAGCAACTCAGAACATTTTCTTTAAAAACAGCATATTTCCTATTTTGTGCTTTATTTTCATCTTTCTAGCAGACCCCTAAGATATAATTATTATCTGAGCAGAATGAAAGTAATATGGTTTACAAGTAAAAATTACCACATCTTATGAAGAGTATATATTTTTTTAATTGTTCAGATTCATTCTCTATAATTTTATTTGTACATACCTCCATTCATATATGTTTATTTATATGGTTACCTGGTCACAATATAAATAAAAATATTAACCAACACATTAAAAAGCTAATTTAAGCCAAATTAGTGGATCTTTGCAAGGAAGAAATAGTGTCCCCTGTCCAATTACAAGTGTTAATTCAATCATTGGTGAACAACAATCAATTCTAAGAGAGGTAGCAAATTGTACCCACAAGCCAGACAGGCATGAGATGTAAAACAATATAAGGTACTCCAGAAATCCTGGACGTCTAGTCCTGGAACATTATTTTGCACAGAAGGAAAACAGGGTGCAGAGCATTTAACTAGTCTCTAATTATTAACGCCCTGCATAGAAATGTGCCAAAATTAGAGGAGACCAAGATACAATCTTCAGTCGACAAAACGTCGTAAAGCATTATGATTAGTTTTTTGTAATGCTTAATTGAAACTTTTTGTAAAATATTCTTTTCTGACCATATTCAAAAAATAGTATCTTGATACTTGAGAGAGAAACTGTAATGAGAGTGTATAATGGAATAATGCTTTTAATGCCTTCAAATTTCCATGCATTAGTTGTTTTTTCACCTGTAAAACTGATCAATCTTAATTTCTCACATCTGAAACTAATATCACATAAATGTAGATTTAGCAGTAATTTTATCAGAAATCTTAAACTTTTCACAGAAAAATATGTTCTCCGTCTTCTCTATTTCTAGATCTGTTAGTATATGGCAAAATTTCAGTAGTTGAGGTAACAATCGCCAGAGTTGTTTTCTCTTTGAGGAAAGGTGTCTCAAAATTCATAAGTGTAGATTAAAGAAACTTAAATCTACTGTTGCACAAAGACCTCAAGTACATGGAAAAATTATAAATTAAATTTAAAAATATAATTTATACCAATGTTACCTTTAAACTGCAGTATTTGCAGAATTCAAACATACATCATGGCTTCTTTCTCTGATTATATTTATTTCCACACAATTGATAAGAAATTATTTTCCTTTGAGCAAAAGATGCATATTTATTTTTCAATCTAGTTTAGTGCATTTCTTGATTTCTTGTAATTGTTTTGCGACCCAGGGAATACTTTGGTAAAGCTGTTGACTGTTTCTAGTGGTTTCATTGCTTTGATGGTGTGAAATGCATATCACACCAATTCCTAGTGTGTGAACTCTTTCTTCTCAAGAGGTTTATGTCCTCTCTCCTTACACCGAAATAGGAAAATTTATCTATGACAGATTCATATCATATACACAAAACTGAGCTTCTAGTAACTTCTACTATGTGTCCACCTTTAACTTGGTAGATGATTTGTGGTTTCGGGGGCTTTGCAAAGATTATTTACTGAGTACAACCACAATCAATTGCCTCCTTGCACTGATGACTATTTTTAAACACTGTCATTTTTTCAATATTCTAAAGTGTTTTGTTATTGCCTTCTTAATATAAAAATGATCCTTATACTCATTAGCATATGTATAAACTCACATGAGACTTGAAGTTATAAAAATTCTTGGCATACTCTTCCATGGTAGTCAATCCTTCTTTTCACAATATGCAACTTTGGATTAGAAAAGAAAGTGTGAATATGAAACAGGGTTTGGTAAACGCAGAATTGTTTACAGATATTCTGGGTATTTTCCATGATGCATACTCTGTTTTGAGCATTTAAACTACTCACCTGCTTTAATGTCAATAGCCCTTATTAATGATATGCCATTATCTAAACTATGCTGTTGGAAATAGTAGCCACAAGTTACACATGGTTATTTAAACTTAATTTTAATTAATTAAAATTAAAAAAAATTAGTTCCTCCATCTCGCTAGCTATTTTTCAAGTTCTCAATAGCCACATGTGCTAATGAACACTGCATTGCACAGCACAGAAATAGAGCATTTCTTTCTTTTCAGAGAGTCCTATTGGACAGCACATAATGCATAGCATTTTTAGGCTACTAAAATACTACTTATACACTACCAAAGTGATTATTGTTGAGATTATTATAAATACTCTATAAACTAGTAAAATGGTAAAAAAAAAAAAAAAGAGAGAGATACTATTCAGAAAGACACTGTGAGCAACAAAACTTGCGAAGCTATTGATCACGTGTGAAATGACATACTTCAAAAATAACTAAAAGTGTAGATGAGAGGTGACTCGTCGTCATCTCATAAATTTATCTAATTTCTTAGTCTCACAAAATAGATTCACATGTAGACCTTATGTTGGTTTACATGACACTTCTGTACAGAGTCGTCTCTGTTGTATATTTTCATATAGAATAGAAACACAGGAAATAGATTGATACCAAATTGTTGAATAAGTATAAAAGAAACCACTGTGAACCCAGAACCTTCTGAAGTTTGGGAAAGAAGGCAGTATCCATTTTTGACAATGAATTTGTAAGTGAATTACACCATCTGCATATTTTGCCTTTATTCTCAGAAGTTGATCTCTTAAGGTAGGATAAAGCAGACAACGGATGAAAAGACAGGACAGGACTTTAGTAACAATGGTATGTTAGGATTACAACTCATATTTGTGTGTGTATGTTAACTCCTTTCCAAACCACTTCTTTCTCTTAGTTCAGTATCTCAAAAAGATTAAAAGAAGCAGTGTGTTATACAGCAACGCATACCAAATTAATGTCATACGAACACTGAATGTGTGATCATCTAGCTTTATGACAGTCATTCAGGGCCTTAATTTCCTCCTATTTAAAGTAAACTCTCTCAGTGGTTATCAGTTTTATTCCCCCAACCCCTTGCTCCAACACAACCAAACTACACAATAGACTTCCATTAATAAGGTATATGAGAAAACTGATATTTGTAGTGGAAAGAGGCTGAGGATATCCTCCTTCTCTCGCCCAAATTCTTTTTTTGTGCTGCCTCCTTCCTCCAAGTGGAAGACCACTGAATTAATGGCACCTCTGTCTTATACAACAAAACAACCACCAAAAAACCAAACAAGCAAAACAACAAACAAAAAATCTCTAAAATTTTGAGACTTATACGAATGGTTTTTCATATTTGGAAGAGATCTTAAATATCACCCAGCCCAATATCCTAATTTTACAGATGAATACAATGAGACCTAGAAAACCAGAACCATCTAAATAAAAAAATGACTCATAATCATAACTGAATTCTACGCCATCAACATATTTTCCTATTTTATATTGATGTATTTTTATGAATAATCAAAATTTAGATTTTTAAAGAAATATTAAAATCAAGTTCAGCATAAGTTTAGTCCAACACATATGTATGCTTCATATTCAACATGGATAAAGTCCTAACTGGTTGCATTACTTGGACTGAATTATTTGAGCATTTGCTTTTTCCCTTATGATCCTACAGCCATATGCTGAAGGACAAGTAAGACACACCTGGGGAAAGCCCCCACCTAACTCATTTCAGCACACCTGCCTGGCTCCTTCTACTTACATACCCTGTATCCCTGCTGACTGCAATTTTACTAATCCTCTGACCTCATAGAGACTGCCAGGGGCTGGCATGCGTGAGCAGCATGAAATCAAATGTGCCATATTGTTTAGCATCTGTTTCTAACTCCCCGTGAAGTTTTCTTTGCAAACAGCACAGGGCTGTCAGCTTCAATCAGCTTGGGAGAGAACTCCACTAAGATGCCTTAGCCTTCATCTAGGATTGCTCTTTATACGATCAGACCTACAGATGAGGCACTTACGTATACAATGGAGAGATTTATGCATATTGCCCATATTACCAAAAGAGAAATTCCCTAGCTTTTGCCCTAATGTTTCTATGTGTTTCCTGAATTCTGAATGTTAAACATATCTCCTGGGACAAATAACATAATTTTAACAACTATTGTATGTCTTTCTTCTTGAAATGCTTCACTTGAGTCTTTGATAAACTCTTTGACTTTAACTCCTCAGGCACACCCTTCATCTCATCTTCATTGCAGACAATAAGAAAATTTCAACATATTAGTGTCCCTTTGTAGAAACATATTTCTAAAATTTGGAATGCATTTTGAAATTGGATCTACCTGGGTTTCCTATCAGGAATGGTAATTAAGGAAAATTTATTTTATAAATTAGGAATGCATAAATGCTGCAAAATAGACAATGCCTGATTTTAGGCTTTCTACACATAAACATATTTAAATATTTAAACATCTTTAATCTGCCAAATGCTTAATCTGAAAATACTAAATAAATATCTCCACATTTCCCAGTAAACAAAAACATTCATTTGAATACTATGCTATTATAATCATTTGAACTCTCATAAAAATTACATGCCTGTTCTTAAGATATCTAAGGAAGATATAATTGTGAGGATAAAAGAAAATATATTTTGTTAACCTAAAACACATTTCTTCTAATCAGTCACAAAATATCGGTAATCTAATATGTATTATTTGTTTATAATTTATGATCCGCTCACAGATTATTTAACAAACGAATGATAACACAATTATTTCTAATTTAAAGTTTCATTTATTCTTTTTTTTGTCAAGAAGAATCATCTGATTCTATTTGACCATCTTTTTATTTATTAACAGTTTAAGTTGAATTGATCAAATGTTTTCTGAGCATTTTGGCCTTCACATTCATGTTTCAGAGCACTCTTAAACATCTGGCATTGAGCAGATATCATTCAATGTATCAAATACAGATGTGCTCTTGTGACTGCTTTGAAGGGATAATGAGGTTGGCATACACTGTAATGCTATATGGTTCACTACTGAATATTTAGTAATGAAAGTGAGTCATCAAAAAGTAGTTAAACTATTTTGAGACTCCATAGGTTAAAATATTTTTATCAAAAATGACTTTTAATACTACTCAAGTGGTAACAACATTACAAGAAAATTCACTTATGTGAAAAAATCCAATTCTTGACCATAAAGATAAGTGAAGTTCTACTACATGCATATTGATGAGACCTGAGCTTCCATTGTAGCTGGCAGTCTAGAGGCTTCTAAGAATACAAGAATCCTGGAATAACCCTAATAATTAGGAACAGGATACAAAGAATTGGCACAAAGACAATGAAAAGGAAGCTAATGTATGTCTATTAACAGAGTCTCCTCTCTTTTTCTTCTACTTCTCAATCCCAAATATCGTCTCCTTTCCTACTAGTTTATTTCCTTTCCTACAGACATTTTAGTCTTATCCAAAACTTCTAAGCACCATAATTTATAGCTACCAGTTTGTAATTTCATTAATGTAATTAACATTATCCTATGTGAAGAAGATAAAGGTTAAATAATTGTAGAAGGTATTTGAATCCCTAAGAAAGAACTTACCAGGCCCTATGAAACCAGCATTAATTGAATAAATATTGCAGTTAAAATTCCAGGTATAAAACTTAATTTAAAACTGAGCTAATTTTATCACACAAATATACAAATATAGAAGTAATTACTTGAATAGTTTCAATAGAAAACTGTTTTCCTCTAGCAAACAGAATATCTTACGAATCTTGCCAGCTAATTGCTTTGGGTAAACGTAAAGAACATATTGAAAATATTGGGGAAATGTCTGAATGGTATTATATAAGGACCCTGGAGACTCAAGTATGCCTGTGTGTCCAAGTTGCAGCACTAAAAATCACAGAGGTGTCCGGATGATGGAGAACAAAATTATTTGTGCCCCAGAATCTGAAAAAAATAATAAAATTTCCATTGCAAGGGTATATTTAATTTCAAGCAGCAAAAAGTTGCTAGAGTAAACTTTTAAGTAAAGCTAATGGAAGTATTAGCAGGCTTCATTAGATAGTTAAGTGGAGAATGGACTCGAGCCACCAACAGATTAACCACCTGTTACCTCGATAACTATGCAGATTCAGTGGGTGAGTGAGTCAGATCTTGAACTGGCTCAGGATTTTACAACTGTGGTATTTTAGAAGAAGAATCTGAGATAAGGCAAGGAGATTTGTGAGAGCAAGTGGAAGAGTATCCCCTTCATAGAAAATGTAGGTTATGTAGAAAAATACAAGAGGAAACCAGCCATGAGCTGACATACAGTGCAAATGTGTAGTGTGTGTGTGGGGAGGTGGGGGGGATGTTTACATAACAGTATAAGCAAAGAGGAAGACTAAACCATTCCACTTAAATTGACTGCAAAAGCATGGAGGAAGTTCTGATTCACTAGGAATAATTTGAACAATATAATTCTCTCCTTCTTTAACTCTTAGCTTACCTGAAATGTCAGATGATGTCATTTCACAAATAGCTCAACTTACAAGTTTCAAGATTTGCCAGTGCCCATAGCAAGCAGCTCAAATAAATTTTTCTCCAACCAAACAATAAAACTGCATTACATTCTCTTCATAGAGTACTTGTGTATGTTCAATGCATCCTTGTAAATTTGAAAGCCAAATGATTAACATTAATTTTTATATGAACCACACTCAAAAATAGGTATATACTTATTCTGGATTAATTAAAATATTTAAAGTCCCAGTGAGTATTTTTTTTAATTCTTAAAGACTTTATTGAATAATACACAGCTTACTGTTTATTTTTATTATTGATTCAGGTTGATCAATGAAGTTTTTTTTTATAATTTCTATGCTACTAAGTAATGTGGAGGAGAAATATAATTATAGTTAAAATATCCTCAGATAACAAATAGTTAATTTAGAAATATAGACTAAATTTAGTTATTGCTTCAAAGAAACTCAAGATGATACAATTTTGTATCTCTAAATGAAAAATTAAAGGACATAGTGTGTGGAGAGGATTCCAATCTAGGGATCAGCCAGACTCATTTCAGGTATCTAAGTGCACTGTTTTATTGATCAATGCATTTTTTCTCCCTTTACATTATAGTTTTTATTTCATAGCAGATAATTAATTTTAATCACATTAGTGAAAAATATACCTCCTGTATGAATAAGAATAATTATTGAATTAATTTGAATAGCTGTAAGAAAAGTTCTAGAAGAATTTCTGTGTAAGATATGGCTACATGGCCCTTGATTTTCACATTCTCATGGTGACTGAAGGCCATCAAAAGGATAGTATGTTCACAGAGTCCATGGAAACAAAAATGAGAACAAGTACAAAGGAGAAAAAGCAGCTGAGGAGTAGGGGGACCTGGGGTGCATAAGCAAGGTTGCTGAGACACTGTTCATGCTGTTGGGAGTGGCTGTCCAACACAGAGAGTCAATCCATGAGCACTGAAGCAAGTTGAATAATGTAGTAATGTGAGCTGGGCTAAACAGATCCAAATACATGCTGAGGGAATCTGGTCATTCAGTGTTGGAAACTCTAGCTGAAATGTCGAGGCCAGAGCAATCTTGAAGTGCCAGAAGAAAGTTGAAGTCATAAAGTAGCAGAACCCACGAGGGAGCAGAGAAAGCTCGTTGATGGAGAGAGGAGAGTGAAGCAGGTGCATAGAGAGAAGCAGGGATAATTAGACACCCATGAAAAAGATGAGAGAGAAGCTGTTTTCTAGAGCTATTTCATTCCCGACTGCCTAAGCTCTTGAATTTTCAGTATTTGAGATGCAATGAGTGACCTTCTCCTTGTACTTAAAAGCTCCTCAGTAGACCAGCCAACGCATTCAATTTTTAGAATTGTTGTCTTGCATTATTTGCTTTCCTTCTTCCGATCTTCCTTCCTTCATCCATTCAATAACTAAATACTTATTGATCATCCAATATATGAGGGCCACTTTTCAGTAATGGGGAAATCAATAAAAAGGAGTTTTATTTTTGAGGCACTCAAAATTGAGATTGGCTAGCAAAGAGCTAATAACCATATGTGAGGGAGTAGAAGCCTTAATCTCAAATTGACCATCTCCTTTGGTGGGAGGAGGATAAGGGTCAATGTGTGCAATTCTGCCACCTTCAAATAGAGTGTAAGCTCACTGAAAGAGAGTACAACTTTTATGTCTTTTCCAACGTCCAGTGCATATCACAGAACATCGAATATTTTAGGCTGATGTTACTGACAGCCATTGCAATCTTGAAATGTTTTCTCAGGCCATCTAACACAGTACACTCTTACGAATAAACATAGAGAAGAAATTTAGCTTCTAAGATTAACATAAGTATTCTTAGTTATTTTACACTTAAAGTTAAATCAATAAAGTGAGAATAGCATATCATATTTCTTTGGTAGAAGTCTTTGTGACCTTCTAGTTTTGCTCAGCAGTATTCGGTGATTTGTATTAGAGTCTGGCATCTAAACTTCATTCGATAATTTTTATCCAATCTTAGGCATCTGCCGATGTACTGACTGTGCTGTTGGTGACTATAAACTGAAAGAATTGATCCACCTAAAGCAGTGTAAAAGTTTGTTTAATGCCCAGGTGATGTCATTAAAATAATAAATTATTTAAATTTGATTACTTAAATTTTATTATGATGCATTTCAAGTATTCTGCCTGGACAAAAGGCAAAATAATGCATTTTAAAATTTTTAATTTTAAGCAATCTATGTGGGTTGAGAAAACTTTAATATATTTCAATGAGTAGGAAAAAAATCTATTTTCTTTCACCTAAAAAAATGCCATGTAATTAAGTTAGCATGCATCTAAAAATGACTTTAGTAAAGTCAATGCAGTGGGTCATAATAGGAAAAATAATACATCTGCTAGAAAAATGGATCATAGTTATCATTTGATTAGCACTGACATTCTCTTCTGTACTCCCACTCCACATGAGCTGTAATTACAATTATTCCATTGACCAAAAAATAGTACTTAAATATGAAGGAAAGAAATTCTACTATAACTAAGCTTGTTTTCCAATATTAACTAATAGTCATTTTTCTGAAAAGGGAAATGCAATCTATTAGAATTATATAACTCACTTATTATTTTTTCATTTATAATTATCATCACACCATTCAATGCTTTCAGAATTGCTCCAAATTTCTCTAAGGTGAGCCTACAGTGACAATGAAATTTCAAGATACTTGTGGGGACATTTTAGGGGATGGTCTAGGGATAAAAAGAAACTTAATGTGATAGACCAGACAACATTACAATAATCTAGGGGAGAGAAACATTCATGAACTGAGATTAAGCAGTAAAATTATTATGAAAATATTATCATTGGGGAAGCTGTGTGAAAGGTACATGAGGATGATGTATTACTTTTATAAATTCTTATGTCTTAAATTATTTCAAAATAAAAAGTTATAACAGGCAAAATGACTAAACACTACACTATGGAACAATTTTGAAATATAAGTTAAAAATTAACAGAACTGGCAGAAAACAGGAATCAACTTCAGTGTTGATTCTCATTAGCATAAAAATAAACTCCGTGTCAAAATATCCAACCAGTTCTGCAATTTATCTATAGAATATTTCTGAAAAGTACAGTATATATGATTAGATCATATTTTTCTTTTTGAAATTATACTCTGATTGAAAGGTACATTTCTATTCAAGGACCTAGTATCAAATAAATCATAGATAAGAGCATCAATTCATCATATATGTCAATAAGAAAATATGCCCATGCATTAAATATAAAATCATTAAATTATGCTCAAAATTGCTATAAAGTCAGAAAAAGTGACCTGAAAATATTAATTTTATGGACTCCTTCTGTATCATAATGTAAACATATAATATGTATAAAGATCAAATACTGTCTAAATTTGATCTAAAAGTAAGGATCTGCTATTTGAAGATAAGATCTACATCTAATTCCTAATGGCGCCCATTGAACACAACTAACTCCCTGGCATATAGCAGTCACTAAATAAAGTTTTTCAAAGAAAAAAATGAATGAAATTTTGAAGAAATTATTTCTATGATCCAAGCCAATTGAAAATCTCTAAAAGATTTGAACTGATTTTTTTCTTCAGATGAAATATTGTTATGGGAAATAGAAGCATTTAAACATCATTTCTTTGACCCTAATATATACTCAAAACATAGTGTATGTGTATGTGTGTGTGTGTTTGTGTGTAGAAAATCATGATGAGCATTTTAACAAATCATGGACTTTTAATATTTTTCCCATTCAATCTTAATTTCACCATGGATTAATGTAAAGACACAAATGCCATAAGAAAGTGGGAGATCTTTTTTACTCTTCCTCAGTCTTCACTGCTGAGCAGAGAAGTGATTGTTATAAAGCATTTCAGTTAATGGGAAGCTATAAAAATTATTAGGTAGGTCATAAGCCAAAATCCTATAAGAGGAGATTCAAAATATCCCTTTAGAACTGTGATGGTTGGCAGTGACCTTCCTAAACAATAGGAACGTTGATTCAGCAATGGTTGAAATTGTAATGCATGCCTGTTTGTTAGGTATCAATAACTAAAGCTTAATAAAACTGACTGGGCATCTGCTATTTGCCAAGAACTGGGAGAAACCCATTCAAGCATTATTTCATTTAGTTTTCATTTAATATTCACAACAATTCTATTAGGTAGTTATTATTACTTACAACTAACAAAAGAGATAAGTGGGACTCATGGAGGATAACTAACCTGCTTATGGTCACATTTGTAATTTGTTGTCAATACATAATTTGAAGTCAGGCCAGAACTCAAAAGTAGCTACCTGACAGAGCATTTGGAAGTAGAGAGTGCCTTAAAGTAGATATCCTGGCCAAACTGCTATATCAGAGAAACCAAAAGTGCTCATATTTATCATCTAAACATCATGAGGCTTTATTTGGTGGAGAGCTTGGACAACTTCAGGTCATAGGTTGTAGGGAAGACCGTCTCTCAATCCTTACATTAAGGATCTTCCTTCTTTGGCCTTTGGTCACTGGCTTTCTTTTTTAATCTCCAATTTTGTGACAAAATGCTGCCCCCTGAGACTTCGCTCATTGCTTATCTGCTCACTGAAACTGGAAAAGAAACACATTCTTAGAAAGGGAAGAAGTGAATGGAGAAGCTAAGAGAGTATGATCAGGAAACTCTTCATTCATTGAGTCATTCAACACACATTTATTCAAGCTTCTATGATCAGTCTAAATTGTCATTTTAGGCAATAGCAATTTGAATCCACTCTCACTGATTATTAAAAATAAATGTCCTATGCTTATACACTTGATCAAGAATATAATGGTAATTTATATCAAAAAAGGAATGAAACCCATGTGATAATAGAGCAAAAAAAAGTACAAACACCCACAAAATGGACAATACGATCTTTATTATACATACAAAATATATTTTGTGTTTACATACAAAATATATTTTGAAATAATCTGTATATAACACAGAAGTTAAAAATTTCTAGTCATTTGCTACTTATTGTAAATTAGTTTATTGAGAGTAATATTCTGTATCTTTTTGGCAATTGTTTTAATTGGCTTTTAAGTTGATTTTTATCACAGTAATGTTGATAATTATTTGTCATCAAAATTTGCTCTTCCTGGGCTGCCCTTTGGATACTCCAACCTAATTATAAGTTAAGGAGTATAAAAACCAATTGGAAACACAGAGATTTAAACTTTATTAATATTCTTGATTACAAAAATACCAAATAATGATTATAGCATGATAGTTTAAAATTTATCATAATATGGTTTTTATTTGATTTGTGAACTGTTAAGCATCTGATTTAATCACTTGTCATTCTAAAACCAGAATGCACTGATATTGATTAAACTAAAAAGATAATAACTGTACATTGATTAGAGATTTCCTTAGGAGTCTAAGCCGAACAACATTATGCCAGTAAAAATAATTTTATTGTATTGCTATTTTCTGAAAATACAAATAAGCCAATTATAAGGATAGAATGAATTCTAATAAATGTAGTTGGGAAAATCACTTTTAGAGCAGTTATTGGTAACCAGCGCAATATGGCTGAGAATAAACAGTCAATTAATATACGTAGTGATGAAAATAGCTTTAATCCCAAATGCACAGTGAAACTGGAGTGGTCAAAGATACCAAGCCCTAGTATAATTCTATGGTAAATCGTAAGATACAGGGTATGGCCCGTTACACATCTGCCCAACGTCAGACTCCTAGGATGAGTTTCCATGGCCAAGAAATAGTCAAATTTCAAAAGCCCCTCACAATCTAGTAGAAAAAAAATAACAAACAAGTTTTAAAAAGAATATTAAACAGTTTACCAATGTCCCAGAGAATATTCAGACCATGTGGGAGCATGATCCCATGATTCAGATCATGTATCTGAAAACAACAAAAACCTGAAGTATCTGACAGCACTGACAGATACTAATTAATTGTTTGACCAAGTAATATATTTCAAGAGTGCTGGTTTCAAGACTCTCCAGAATAAAACTTATATAAGAAGTAGAAAGTGTTAATACAGTGCCGTGCCAGTGTTTGTTAAATCTGAACCCATATCCTGCATTAATAATGTCCTCTTTTAATTGACCAATTACTCTCTATGAGGCATTGCATTAGGCTGCATCGTGTCTTATAGATTGTAACTAATATAGGGGCAAAGAGTAAGAAACATTCAAACAGAAACCGGATTTAGATATAGTCAATCCCAGATAACTAGGAAAAAAGGTAGGAAATGTCACAAAATCCTTACCATTCTGGAATGACTTTGGTTTTTGGTCTTACCACACCGTGCTGACATCACTTCCGATCATGGGACCTGCTCTTGTCACCTCCTCAAGGGTGGGAACCAGTTTTATTCATTTTAGTATTCTTTTGATCTAACCTTGAATCGAACATATGGTGACTCGAAATAAACATTTATGAAAAAGTGAACAATTTTATAACATAACATTTTAGATCTAGCCACATTTCTCATTGGAAGATTAGATACATTTCAAAAGTTACTGCTATTGCTCCTGTAGCCCAGATTTGACTCTTTTTAATTAAATCTATCAATGGGCTTTTCTGAGATTGGTGCACGTGTGGTGCATTTATCACAGCTTAATGTGCAAAAGCAATAATTCAAAATTCTAGGCAAGGACGTTTAATGGAATAATTAGTTTACTTCAAATGTAAACAGCTCTGAAGTTTCATGTATTTTTAAAATATCAATGACAATATTTTATTACATATCAATACTTTATTGGTCTTTATGGATGATCTTCCCCGTGATGATGGATATGAGCAATATCACATTCATAAATCATGTAATTTGGGGAAAAAGTGATTTTCCAAATTACATTTTATAATTATTAAGAAGCTGGATAGAGGGTAGAAATTGTTTACTGATATAAATGTTAAAATATCACTATCTTTTTGGAATTATGAAAATCTTAATTCAAAATATAGCAATATTTTAAAATTATAATTATAAATAAATATATTGATCTTCCATATAATATGAAATACTATCTAGGTATTCATTTTATACATGCGTGTATGTACATTACTGTTTATGTCCGTTCTTGGGAAGCACAAAAACAATCCTCAGAAAATTCTTTGCCACTTAATTTCTGGCTAAAGAGGTGGTGATACAATATACATCAATAAGAAAAATAGCAGAAGTGCATAAAACTTAAATAATTAGTTCTTCAGTAAGACAATTTGTTTTCCATACCCTCCATGAAGAAAGGCAGATAATGTAGTTACATATGTGCACAGCCACTCACACGGATTATTTAAAAGCAAAATATTTGCGTTTAACATCAGAGAGAGATCTATATTCTAAACATGTTATTTGCTAAAATACAGATAGATGATAAATAGAGAGATCATAGATAGAAAGATGATAGATAAGTAGTTTTAGAAAGAAGTAACAGTATTTCAGAAAAGGTTAATTAATAAACAATGTTAGAACAGTCTTATTTTTCTTGCAGTTCCTTTTTAGAATCATAGAATAGTAGAGGCACTTTCTTTTATTTGAGTGAAGGAGTGGATAGCAATTTACTGACCCCAAATTCTTTCATTACAGAGAAGTCCTTCGATAAATGAATCCTGATTCCCGTTCCTTTATGCCTCTAGTCACTTACTACTGCTGGTATCATCATCATCCCAATTTACGTGAAAGGAAACTAAGATTCAGAAAGGTTTAGTATCGTGTCAAATATCTTAGAAATGTCAAGGCCATTTAATGAACTTAGGGCATCCGACTCCAAAGCTGGTGCTTTTAATCAGTTGGCAGTACTGCCTGCAGAAATTTCTAAGCCTCCAAGATTTATAAATTACCAGATTGAACATATTAATTTATCTAAAAGAAGACTGGTCAGTCACAAACTGCTGTGCCCTGCTGTGAAAACACAGAGAAAAGAAAGGCCCAGAGGTAAAGTTGGGCAGTACCAATCCATACAGGGAAGCATTAGCCTGGTCAGTGAATGTTTCAGGTAATTTCATGTTGATGACCTTAAACAGTGAATTCATTTTACTCTCCTACTCCTGATCCTATGGTCATTATGTAACTTTTTTGAGTATGACTTGTATATTTGCCTACTGGGAGAAAAAGCAGCAGACATTGAGTCTTCTGGTACCCAAGACAGTTATATTTCTCATCGTTAATAAGTTTGCATTCTGAGTTTAAGCACCAGGGTCATAAGATAGTGAATGTGAGTTTAATATTGAGTAATGGATTCCCCCTAGGTGTGATAATAAAATCAGTTTTCTGAGTTTGCAAGGCTGAAGGCTATAGCTTAGACTAAGGTAAATTCATGAAATAACAAATACCATTCTGTGCGATCACTGGGGAGGCATCCAATCATTTTTTTACCCTAGGCAGGTGTAACACACACACACACACACACATACAAGCATACACATGCTATAACATCAACCTTACAACACAGAAGAGGAGATTTGCAGGGGTTTCTGTATACATTTTCTATTATAGTAATCCACAAAGACTAGTGCCTCAATTCCTGAGTTTACCATCAATGCTAATAGTGAAATGTATGTTTACAGGCAATGTCTAAGTAACAAAAGACATCTCCTGTTGCTACTAATGATTTAAATGATTTTCAAAGCCTCTGAGCACAAGATCTTAATAACATCAAAATACACAATAATTTTACACTTTCAGCTGGAAAAATCAGATTGCTTGGTTAAAAAGCGATTTAAATGTAATGTTACTGTATTTGGTAAGTCCATACAAGTGGCCAACAAAGCGTACATGGAAGCGATTATAACAATCTCTTGCTGTTATCAATAAGCAGCTGACAGGACTCCTCATCATCACTTTCAGTTCATTCTTAGAACAGAGGTTGTTAATCACTGAGCATTATATTTAGAATTAATAGAGTTGATTTTCTTACCAAAATAAGAAAAAGGAAGTTTCTGAATTCAAGTTGAACAGGACACATTTAAATTACCTTACAGAATAGAAACATTTAGCACTGTTGCCTTCATACCTTTAGGGCATTTTTCTAAATCATTCTATTTCCAGTTCCATTCACTCCTAGGCACTGAAGTATTAAAGTGTGTTATAATCAGAAAAGTTATGCATATACATTGTCTATCCAGTTAAATATAATTATTACTAATTACCTCCCTACTTTGCAACTCTGGTTTTTTTTTTTTTTTTTGGACCTTCAGCTCATGTTTTCCACATGGAGAGATTTTGATTACATTTGGACCACTTGCATATTTGAAGTTTCTTTGATTGATTTTTCTGAATAAACTCTGTGGCTTACTATATCTGTAAAACTTATAAACCTAGTAAAGTTTCATTAAGTACAGAGAATATATTGAAATTTTGGTTTATGAAAGACAATGTGTCTAAAGAATAATTCTAGAATCTGCAAAGTTAAACACTGAGACAATTTTCCAATTACCTAATTTGAACCTTTATGCATTTTCCAACAACAACTCGAAAGGGATATCTTTTCCTCCTACCTACAAGTAACCCTGGTGGGATATAGTGTCAAACACCTTAGACATTGAATGGTTCTGAGTGAACATTGGCTAAGCAGTACTATTCCAGAGGTACTGACCTTTTTTATAGAAATATAAATGCAAGCAGGGTGATACTCTGCCTATGCATCCAAAGAGCTCATTTGTTTTTTAAAATAATGAATCAGAAAAATGTGCTTATACCTCTTATTCTTATAGTAATATAATCACACATCACTCAAATTAATAAACTTTTCCACCTCATTTGATCCATTACTCAGCCAAAAGCTCACATGCCAGTTTATAAACTGATATCTTACTGGTTCATTAAATATAACTTACATCACTGCTGCTTTATGTGAAGAACTATGACAAAACTCTAGACTTTCTTTACTTTTTGTTTTTTGAATTTGGTTTATGAATTTCAGCAACAGCCATTTCTTTGGATGCTACACAAGGTACACGTTGTGGACATTACAGTATGTAAATTGGAAAAAATGCAAAGAGCACAGCAGGGTCTGGAGAATGGCCCATCCTTCTGTTTTCTAAATAAATCCCTTTGCAACAAATAGCTTTGTGAATCTATAGACTTGGGCTAGCTCATGTAAATACATTTTCAAATGCAAATTTAAAACATGTATTTAAATACGCATTAAAATGATTGAAAGGAATAAAAACAATGGATAAATGGTAAATGGACTACTTAAGTTGTGTTTGTGTGTATGAAAGAGAGAGAGAGTTTGAAAGGAAGGAGTTGCTTTGTGAAAGAACAGAATATTAAGGATAAAAATAGCAGAACATTATAGACTAAATGGAGCAAAAGAATGTGGAAGTTGGTAGAATATAACCTTGTCTGGGGTCTGGTTGTTCAAATATTCTGGATATGGAATAAGAAAATGGAACAAACAACTCCAATTTTTAACTAAGACTTGCCTGCATCTCATTCCAAAAATACTTTTAGAAAGTATAACAGGATAAAAAATGTAGACATTAAAATGTAGAAATAAAAAAAAATACATGTTTTCTATTCTTTCCATATTGGTTTAAACTTCTCATGAGTCTCAATTTCTACTGATGATGTTGAAATGGAAGAGGGTGAGGAAGGGTGAATAACCTATACTTTTAAAGTTATTTCAGTTTTAGAGTTTAAACAGTGTCATATGAGATCATGACAATAATCAGCCAATTCCTTGTTCAACTTCATATCAGAGTCATTTCTTGTGATGGTGTGTGAGCTTAAGGGGAGCTTAAGTGGTCATATAGAGTTTGGGATAGGGAGCCTGTCATGCCCATGTTGATCTTTTCTTTTCTTCTTTTCATTTCTTTTTTTGGTGAGGAAGATTTGCCCTGAGCTAACATCCATTGCCAATCTTCCTCTTGGTTTGCTTGAGGAAGATTAGCCCTGAGCTAACAACTGTGTCACTCTTCCTCTATTTTGTATGTGGGACACCTCTGCAGCATGGCTGATGACTGGTGTAGGTCCGTGTCAGGGATCTGAACCTGCGAACTTGGACGGCCAAAATGGAGCATGTGGAACTTTAACCATTTGACCCCACGGCCAGCCTGCCTGATCTTTTTCTTATCCTTTAGATCCATTCTGGCCCACCATGATTATGGTCATTGTCTTGCCTTGTTTCTGGATACCCTATTGTCATCAGATACCTTACCTCACCATTGGTGAATTGTGTGAGTTGTGATTTTGGCACAAGCAAGACAGTATAATTGTTCCTGCTGCTGACACAACCTCATCATGGCTGTCACAAACCTTTTGAGTCTTGGCAATATTTATGATGTACCTCCTGGCTAAGGATATCTATTCTGCAAGCTCTGCAATAGGGTTACCTCATCCAGGGCATCAGAAGTCCAGTGGAAGCTATATAAATTCTCACCATATTAATTTCCATTCTCTTGGGAGTCTACAAGAACTGAGAGAGATTCCAGGTCAAAATGGCAGTGTAGGCAGACTCTGAACTCATCTCCTCCCACAGACTCAGCAGATTTACAATGAATCTTGGAAAAATTATGCTCAGAGAGAACTGAAAACTGGAGAAGAGGAAACCCTGCAACAAACAACAGGCCCAATTGAGGTTGAAGAAGCAGAAATTCCCTTCTGGAGAGAAAAAAACCCTACTCCACAACCCACAATGCTTCACAGCTGCCTGGGAGCAATCCAAAGGTATGCAGCCTTCCCTGGAGGAGAAAGAGACCTGAGCTAAGGAGCATTGCCACTATTGGCATGTTTTGGACCCAGCACAACCAAGACAAGTGTCATAATATCTGCTTTGCTGGCTACTAACAACAATGGGGAATATCCCCAGAAATGCTGGGACAGAAAGAAATTAAAGCTGCTCTTAAAGGGCCCACACACAAATTCACCCATTTTGGAAAGCAACCTAAAATCATCAGAGAGGAAGGTGCACAGTCCTTTGGTGCAAAGTCACTCACCTGATAGGCTCTGGGAGCATCTTGGTGAGAGGTGACACCTCCCTAGGGACTGGGACATTGGTGGCGGCCATTGTTGTGACCTGCTGTGAGCATGTTGACAAAGACACTGGCAGAAGCCATTAGAGTTCTCCCTGTGGCCTGCTAGCCCAGAGTCTGCCCCACCCTCTAGAGCACTGATTTAATCCAGCACAACCAAGGAAAGCAGCCCGCCCTAGGGACTGGCCCCACCCAACAACAAGCCCTCAGGCAACTTGTGGGCCTGCTTAAGGGAGCCACCTGGATTCTCTGCAGCCTGGCAAGTGGGCCCACCTCTGGGGGCAGGGCAAGCCCAAGGAGCAGGTGGAGAGTGTGGGATCCATGGCTTGGAGCAACAGGGTCCACATTAGAGGGTGGGGATGTGCCCACAGGGCAGGACTGTGGTGACTGTGTGTGAGGCCGCATGGTTGGCAGGCCTTCTCAGCTGCAGAAGACTTGTGCTTCTCAAAAAGCCACAAAGGGGATCAGTTCCACTCTCCAAAGCCTGGAACAATTGGATGCTCCAGCCCCACCCAGCTGCAACCCTCCAAGAGCTGATAAGAGCTAATAGGCTGAGGCTTATACCATTGTAATTCCCTGAGCCTAACAACCTGCCACACTGGGGGCATACTCATTTAATATAAAAACTGCAACAAGAATGTGCTATTAGACCTTGCAGTCAACTGTGCTGGGGCTTCTCACTGCCATTAAAGGGCCTATAATAACCAAATGTAGTTGAGCATTACAACCAGCTGGTCAGGGGGACAGCTCAGTCTCCCTGGGCACCTATGGCAAGAGCCTCCCTGCCACAACAGAAGGACACAAGTAGCCCACATAGGGGTCACTCTTGGAACATTTGGAACTAGTGACGAGAGGAAAGCACACTGCTGGGTCTCATAAGGCATCACTTACATAAGGTCACCTCTCCAAGATTAGGAGACATAGCTGACTTACCTAATACATAGAAACAAGTACAGAGAAAGAGGCAAAATAAGGAGGCAAAGGAATAAATTCCAAGTAAGGGAATAGGACAAAACCCCAGAAAAGGAACTAAATGAAATAGAAATGTGCAATCTACCTGACACGAAATTCAAACAAAGAGTCATGAATATGGTCACTGATCTTGGGAGAAGAATGGATGTACTCAGTGAGAAATGGAAGATATAAAAAGAACCAATCAGAAATAAAGAATACAATACTGGAAATGAAAAATTCACTAGAGGGACTTAAAAGCAGAGTAGAGGATACAGAAGCATGGGTCAGCAAACAGGATAAAGACTTGAGGAAATCACCCAAGCTGAACAGATAAAAGAAAAACAAATTAAAAAGAGTGAGGACAGTCTAAGGAAACTCTGGGACAACATCAAGTGCACTAACATCCATGTTATAAGGGTCCCAGAAGGAGAAGAGAGAGACAAAGGGATAGAGAATCTCTTTGAAGAGATAATAGCTAAACACTTCCCTAACCTAAGGAAGGAAGCAGACATCCAGGTACAGGAAGCACTAAAAGCACCAAACAAGATAAACCCAAAGAGGTCCACACCAAGACACATCATAATTAAAATGTCTAGAATTAAAGATAAAGAGAGAATCCTAAAAGCTACAAGAGAAAAACAATTTACATACAAAGGATACCCCATAAGGCTGTCAGCTGACTTCACTGCAGAAACCTTACAGACTAGAAGAGAGTGGCATGACATATTTAAAGTGCTAAAAGGGAAAAACCTACAGCCTAGAGTACTCTACCCAGCAAGGTTATCATTCAGAATGGAAGGAGAGATAAAGAGTTTCCCAGACAAGCAAAAATTAAAGGAGGTTATCACCAAGAAAGCCGTCCTACATGAAATGCTAAAGGGACTCATTTAAAGGGGAAAGAGAAGACTACAAATATGAAAAAAATATCTAGTCCATGATAAGAGGGTAACGGATATGCAGAAAAAAGATACTTATGATATCAAAAATATAAAATGTGTGAGGGGGGAGTAAAAGAATAGAGCTTTCAGATAGAGGTTAAACTAAAGAGAAGATTAACTCAATATAGATTGCTATATATGTAGGTTGTTATATATGGACCTCCTGGTAATCACAAACCAGAAACCTATAATAAATACACAAAAAACTAAGCAAAAGGAGCCCAAACATAATACCAAAAAATGCTATCAAACCACGGGAAAAGAGAGCAAGAGAAGAAGAAAGGAACAGAGAAAAACTACTAAAACACCCAGAAAAAAGGTAAAATATGGCAGTAAGTACAGACATATCAATACCTACTTTAAAGGTCAACGGACTAAATGCTCCAATCAAAAGGCATTGGGTGGCTGATTGGATAAAAATCAAGACCCATGTATATGCTGCATGCAGGAGATACATTTCAGTCAGTAAAGACACTCACAGACTGAAAGTGAAGGGATGGAAAAAGATACTGAATGCAAATGGCAATGAAAAGAAAGCCGGGGTAGCAACACTCATATCAAACAAAATAGATTTTAAAACAAAAACTGTAACAAGAGACAAAGAAGGACACTACATAATGATCAATGGAATAATCCAACATTGGACATAACACTCGTAAATATCTATGCACCCAACATAGGAGTACCTACATAGATAAACCAATTATTAACAGACATAAAAAGAGAAATAGACAGTAACACAATAATAGTAGGGGACTTTAACACTCCACTTACACCAATGGATAGATCATCCAAACAGAAGATCAACAAGGAAATACTGGCCTTAAATGACACATTAGAACTGATGGACTTAGAAGACATATACAGAACTCTCCATCCCAAAACTGAAGAATACACATTCTTCTCAAATCCACGTGGAACATTCTCCAGGATTGATCACATATTAGGCCACAAAACAAGTTTCCAAAGTAGTGTCCATTTAAAGAAGACTGAATAATACCAAACATGTTTTCTGACCAAAAGGTATGAAACCAGAAATCAACTATAGGAAGAAAATCAGAAAAGCCACCAATAGGTGGAGATTAAACAAAATGCTACTGAACAACAATTGGATCAATGAAGAAATCAAAGGAGAAATCAAAAAATATCTGGAGATAAATGAAAATGAAAATATGACATGCCAGAAGTTATGGGATACATTAAAGGTGGTTCTAAGAGGGATGTTTATAGCAATACAAGCCTATCTCAACAAACAAGAAAAATCTCAAATAAACAATCTAACAGTGCACCTAAAGGAACTTGAAAAAGAGGAACAAAAAAAGGCCCAACATCAGTAGAAGGAGGGAAATAATAAAAATCAGAGCAGAAATAAATGAAAGCGTGACTAAAAATCAATGGAAAAAAATCAATGAAACCAAGAGCTGGTTCTTTGAAAAGATAAACAAAATTGACAAACTTTTAGCTAGACTCACCAACAAAAACAGAGTGAAGGCTCAAATAAGTAAAATCAGAAATGGAAGAAGAGAAATTACAATGGTCACCTCAGAAATACAAGATTATAAGAGAATACTACAAAAAGCTATATGCCAACAAATGGGACAATCTAGAAGAAATGGACAAATTCTTAGAATCATACAACCTTCCAAAACAGAATCAAGAAGAAATAGACAATTTGAATAGACCAATCACCAGTAATGAGATTGAAACAGTAATCAAAAACCTCCCCCAAAATAAAAGTCTAGGACCAGATGGCTTCCCTGGTGAATTCTACCAAAAATTCAAGACTTAATAACTACCCTTCTCAAACTCTTCCAAAAGTTGAAGAGGAGGGGAAGCTTCCTAACTCATTTTATGAAGTCAACATTACCCTGATACCAAAACCAGACAAGGACAACACACAAAAAAGACAATTACAGGCCAATATTACTGATGAACATCAATGCAAAAATCCTCAACAAAATACTAGCAAATCAAATGCAAAAATACATTAAAAAGATCACACACCAAGATAAAGTGGGATTCATGCCAGGGATGCAGGGATGGTTCAACATCCACAAATCAATCAATGTGATACACCACATTAATGAAATGAAGAATAAAAATTACATGTTCATCTCAATAGATACAGGGAAAACATTTGACAAGATACATCATCCATTTATGATAAAAACTCTGAATAAAATGGGTATAGAAGGAAAGCACCTCAACATAATAAAGGCCATAAATGACAAACCCACAGCTAATATCATCCTCAATGGTGAAAAACTGAAAGCTATCCCACTAAGAACAGGAACCAGACAAGGGTGCCCACTTTCACCACTGCTATTTAACATAGTATTGGAAGGTCTAACTAGAGCAAACAGGCAAGAAAAAGAAATAAAAGGGATCCAACTTGGAAAGGAAGAAGTGAAACTGTCACTATTTGCAGATGATATGATTTTATATATAGAAAACCCTAAAGAATCCACCAAAAAACTTCTAGAAATAACAAATGAATATGGTAAAGTTGCAGGATACAAAATCAACATACAAAAATCAGTTGTGTTTCTATACACTAACAATGAAGTAGCAGAAAGAGAAATTAAGAATACAATCCCATTCACAATTGCAACAAAAAGAATAAAATACCTAGGAATAAACTTAACCAAAGAGGTGAAAGATCTGTACACTGAAAACTGTAAAACATTGTTGAAAGAATTTGAGGAAGACACAAAGAAATGGAAAGATATTCCATGCTCTTGGATTGGTGGAATTAACATAGTTAGAATATCCATACTTCCTAAAGCAATCCATAGATTCAATTCAATCCCTATCAAAGTTCCAAGAACATTTTTCACAGAAATAGAACAAAGAATCCTACAATGTATATGGAAAAACAAAAGACCCCGAATAACTAAAGGACTACCGAGAATAAAGAACGAAGCTAGAGGAATCACACTCCCTCATTTCAAAATATACTACAAAGCTATAGTAACCAAAATAGCATGGTACTGGCACAGAAACAGACATGCAGATCAACAGAATAGAATCAAGAGCCCAGAAATAAACCCACACATCTATGGACAGCTGATTTTTGACAAGTGAGCTAAGAACATACAATGGAGGAAGGAAAGTCACTTCAACAAATTGTGCTGGGAAAACTGGACAGCCACAAGCAAAAAAATGAAAGTAGACTATTATTTTATACCATACACAAAAATTAACTCCAAATGGATTAAAAACTTGAATGTAAGACCTGAAACCATGAAACTTCTAGAAGAAAACATAGGGAGTACGCTCTTCCACATTGGTCTTAGGAACATATTCTCAAGTACTGGGTCTGACTGGGCAAGGGAAACAATAGAAAAAATAAACAAATGGGACTACATCAAACTAAAAATTTTCTGCACAGCAAAGGAAACCATCAACAAACAAAAAGACAATCTAACAATTGGGAGAAGATATTTGCAAACCATATATCTGATAAGGTGTTAATCTCCAAAATATATAAAGAACTCATACATCTCAACACCAAAAAAACTAACAACCCAATTAAAAAATGGGCAAAAGACCTGAACAGACATTTCTCCAAAGAAAATATACAGATGGCCAACAGGCACGTGAAAAGATGCTCAACATCATTAACTATCAGGGAAACGCAAATCAAAACTACAATGAGATATCAGCTCACACCCGTCAGAATGGCTATAATTAACAAGACAGGAAACAAGTGTTGGAGAGGATGTGGTGAGAAGGGAACTCTCATACACTGCTGGTGCAGCCACTATGGAAAACAATATGGAGATTCCTCAAAAAATTAAGGTTAGAACTACCATACAACCCAGCTATTCCACTTCTGGATATTTATCCAAAAAACACCAATATGTAAAGATACATGCACCTGTGTTCATTGCAGCATTGTTCACAATAGCCAAGACTTGGAAGCAACCCAAGTGCCCACCAAGGGATGAATGGATAAAGAAGATGTGGTGTATATACACAATGGAATACTACTCAGCCATGAGAAATGATGAAATCCAGCCATTTGTGACAACATGGATGGACAATCAAGGTATTATGCTGAGCAAAGTAAGTCAGAGGGAGAAGGTCAAAAACTGTATAATGTCACTTATAAGTAGGAGATAAAAATAACAACAAACAAATACATAGAGACAGAGATTGGATGGGTGGTTACCAGAGGTGAATGGGGGAGGGAGGAGGGCAAAAGGGATGATTAGGCACATGTGTGTGGTGATGGATTGTAATTAGTATTAGGGTGGTGAAAATGATGTAATTTAAGCAGAAATAGAAGTATAATGATGTACATCTGAAATTTATACAATGTTATAAACCAATGTTACTGCAATAAAAAATAAATTTTAAAAAAAGGAAAAGGAAAGAATTCCTGGATTTATTCAATATCACATGGTTGCTGAGTGAGATATAAGACAGTATCCTTATATATCCCTGCCCAAACATGCCAAATTCATTTCCACTCTGTTTTGGCAGCCTACATCAAGGTAGGGGCTCTCTGTAAGGCACTTTTTCTCAAAGATCCAAAGAAGAGGTAGGTAGAATATCACTGGTTTTCAGCTATTTCCTCAATCCAGATGGGATTTCAATGGTGAGTCTCCCTTCCTCCTCCAGTGTTTTGACCCCAACATGAGGATCAGGAAAGAAAACACTTTTTCATGAGTTCAAGTTCTAAATCATGTTTACCTTTCACTTACAAACAATAGTTTAAGTGTAAGCAAAAGGAAATGCTTGGTGTTTTGCCTGGGCTAGTAAGAGTTGGTGCAAATAGTTAGGTGTGTTTGCATCACAAGGTGAGACCATCCACTGAAGAGGAAGTCGTTAAATGATATGGATCTGTGGGCATTTTAACAGTGAACTGAAGCCATCTGTTTTTTTGTTCCCCCAATGGATTAAAAAAATATCTGCTTGAGGAAAACTGAGAGTTTTTATCCATTAATTTCCAAATTAATATAGATGAAAAGTAAGATACTCATTAGAGTAAATTAGAAGCTTTCTTGTTATTCCGTATTTGCACAGCCTTTGAGATAGTGATTTCTTGGTGGTTCCTAGGATGTGTGAGGTTTCCTCTTAGGTAATGGTCACTAACTTCTTCAGCAATGCAGATGAAATCATTTGTCAATGCAAAATGTGTTAGAACTTGATGAAATAAAGCTGTGAGTTTGAAAAATAAAGATTTTTAAAAAAGTTTAAGAACCCTAGCTTCTGACTTCCTCTTGCTAACTTTTCTTCCACTTTAGTCCTCCTCCCAGAACTGGTAAAACTCTTTCTACTTTCTTCTTCCTGTCCCTCAGAGACTTGTTATCCTTCTCTCTCACCACACCTTATAACTGAAAGAACCAGTTAATAGGGGACAATATATAGCAGTTATTTCAAGATATGAGAGAGCAAATATGTTAATATGAATTTGGACATGTTCAGTTGTGTCATTGAATATGCCCCCTCATATAGGGTTTGTACAGAGAGATTAATTTCACAAGAAAAACTGTTTGTGAACTCTAAAAAGCTTTTATAGTTTCTATGGAGGAGGGTAACATGGGAAGCCAAGCTGTATTTCTTTGTCGGGAGGAAGGGGAGTATAAAAATGAGCAGATAAAATTATAGAGAGACTTCTATTTACAAGTGCAACTCTTAATTTTTCCATCATGGACATTATGAGATGAGTCATAAATCTGGCTTCTGTATTCCTCTCCATCCTAAGTGGTTCATGAGAGATACCCCCAAAAGTGGTTAGGCCAACTAGATGTCTTTCGCTGTGAGAGAATAAAATTTAAAAATATATGTCCAGATGTTCCATCTTGTACATATTTTCAAATATGTATTCTCTTTTGTTACAATAATTATAATTACTAACACACATCATCTTGTTCCCCATCCCATATTTGTGTTTGGTATTTTTACTTATTTATAGCCATGTTTCTATCTGATTTCAATGTTTCTTTGAGGTAATTTTTAAAAGGGATTTATTGTGCACAATTTTATGTGAAGCTACATTTACATTACTGAGAATGTAAATATAAATAACAAACAGGATCTGCCTTTAGAAATTCCATAGTGTAGTGGGAAAGAATAAAACATAGATAGGGACATTCTGCATGATGATGTAAATGGAGCAAGAGTGGAACCCTCTAGACTCCATGGGAGCATTTAACCCAACCTGTGGAAGTGAAGAATGTAGCCCAGGGGGTTGATGTCAGAACAGAGGTTAGAAGGATGATTAAGGTTTTCCCCTTAGCTGTAACCCAGAAAGGTCTTCCAGGAGGAGGGAACAATAAAAGTGAAAGCATCTACCAACAGTTGTCCATTACTGGAGCACAAAATTTTGGTTATTCAGTGGTGTGAGTGAGGCAGTAAAGTTAGGCAGTAATTAGTCTTATGAAAGACTTTGTATGCCATGCTAAGGAGCCACTTGGACTTTATCTATTAGGCAATGAGGAGTCTTTGAAATATTTTAAGACCTACTAGGTATTCATTTCAGATGGTTCTCACTAATTACCACAGGAAGAATGGATTTGAAGTGGGTCAATCAGAAAGTTATTTGAAGTATGTGATGATTAATTTCATGTGTCAAATCGGCTAGGTCACATTACCCAGGTGTTTATTCAAACACTGGTCTGGATGTTGCTGTGAAGATATTTTTAGATGAGATTAACATTTAAATTGGTAGACTTTGAGTAAAGCAGATTACTCTCCACAATGTGGGTGGGCCTCATCCAATCATTTAAGGGTCTTAAGAGAAAAATAGACTGACCTCCCCTGAGGAAGAGGAAATTCTGCCAGCAGACAGCCTTTGGACTTGAGCTGCAACATCAACTCTTCCCTAGGTCTCTAGCCTGCTGGCCTATCCTAAAGATTTTGTACCTACCAGCCTTCACAATTGGGTGAGCCAATTCCTTAAGCTAAATCGCTCTCTCTCTGTCTCTCTCTTTTGATACATATACATCCTATTGGTTCTGTTTCTCTAGAGATCCTGACTGATATAAAGTAGTATAGGAGAGACCATTGTAAAGTCCTTCACGAAATTAGGGAATTCTGAGATTCAGAAGATTCTGGAGGCAGATCAGTGGGTCTATCCAGCAGCCATCATTTTATTCCAGTCTGGAACTCAGAGATGTCAGGCAGAGGTCCTTTGTTGTTTGATTTCAGAACAGAGGTGAACTAATTGACAAGATCACCCAGGAAGAACATGTACAGCGATAAGGGAAAAGGGTGAATATAAAACCTGAGATAAAATTTAAGAAGCCTGACAGGAAAGGAGCCATGAAGAATCTAGAATACAATGAAAGAAAGCTAGAAGGAAATGATTAAGAGAAACTGTGGTATCCAGGCAGAGAAGTTCCTTCAAGTATGTACAATATGACTCAGTATATAATGCACAATACTTTCATTCAAGGCCTGGTAATCACTCCCATGATTTACTTTCACAGAGGAAAATTTTAAGTGACCAATATGTTTTTTATTCACAGTAAAATAACCGCTTGTTCCTCTGCTTAAATTCTCACAATTTTCCATCTACTTCTTTAAATTTTTAAATTGTTGTCAGACTGTCTTGATGTTGACCTCTTTCCATTAGAGCACCATAGGCGTTCCTATCTACTAGGAGAATTTTTCATGGCTAAATATTACCTTTCTATTATAAATCTTCATCTGCCTTTGATCTCTTTACTCTGTTTCTTATTTGAAAAATTCACTATTTGTAGACTAGTTATATGATGTCTATAACCCTTTCCTCTTTACAATCTCTATGTCCCTCTTCTATTATTTCCCAGATTTTTGAGGTTGTTTTCATGGTTTGTCCTCTGTGTCATTGATTTGATTTTTCCACAAATATATCTACATTTTTTGCTGCCCCCAGTTTGACTAAATTTTCAGTTTCTGTTTAACGAGTTACCTTGTTTAATTTCATAATATTCTTACCTTGATGACCACTCATCTTATTTATTAGAAAACTCCTTTGATTTTTTATTGAGAATAGTAATAGTTTGTAAGATATTCTTCAGTTTCATAACATAATTATATTATCTCATGGACAAAATTTCTATTCTAATAGGTAGGGAAATGGTCTTCTCTTGTAAAATAAAATTTTGACCTGCCCTACGTTGAGCTTTTGGGTTTTTCTCATCCATGATCAAAGAGATATCTGGATAGATAGAGATAGATAGATAGATAGATAGATAGATAGATAGAGATAGATGTGTATAGGCTGCTCTTGGATGCCTTTTGTGATTGTTCAGGTGCTGTTAACTCCATCTGTCCACAGTGATATCAAAACATCAAGTAATGTCAATGCCCTCTGGTAGATATGGAAGAGAGGCTTTCCTTCTTTCTAGTACTATAGCTCCCATCCATATACCCCACATAATTCAGAGATCATATTTACACTTTTCATTTGGTCCTCATTAGGGGAGAAGGGCATCATTGGAAAAATTCGGTAGTCGATAATAAGGAAAAAGATGGAAACCTTTTCATTCATTAGTACCTTTTTAGGATATTATGTTGCAGAAATAAGTGAAAATTTCATAGAGAAATTTTAACCAAAATTTTCTATCCTGCACTAACATTTGGCCTTAAAAGTATAAAAGAGTGTTGTCTACCCTGTCACTAAGATCACTGTGGCTGTTTATAGACAGATTCTCTTTCGAGTTTCAGAGTTAGGGCAATTTGGGAAGTAGATTGAGGATTCTATTAAACCCAGTTGGTATTTCTGGCATATAATTGTAAAAGCTATTTCATCATCTCTCTCCCTTAATTAGTACAGTTATAGAAACTTTTGCAGTGTTTTGGTTTATATGTTTTTATTTGCATTATTTTAGGGTGTTATTAAGGATTCTTTATTTGGTGTTTTTCATGAGAAATTTTCTGAAAAATCTGGACTGCAGTCATTGTTAGATCTCTCTGCTACAGCTGTTTTTCTCATTTAATCATGAAAACATCCAATGAGTTAGCTATCAATATCCTTATTTTTCAAATGAAGAAAATACACAGAGGTTAAACAACCTGTTCAAATTCGTTCCACTGGAAAAGGGAGGAACCAGCGATTGAACACAAACCTAAGTCCAAAACCTGAGCTCTTACACATTATGTTATTGTAACTGGTTTTGCTTTAACATGTCTATTTTGCTTGTAGATTATATCTTAAAACATTTTCTATCTCTCTCTGTATATATATATAGAGAGAGATACAATTATTCTAGATATGATTAAAAATAAAATTATATTAGCATTTCAAAAAGCTTTGAGTTCTTATTCCCTATTCTATACTCACTTTGATTAGACACTTTAATGTATTTCAGATTTGTTATATTCCAACTCCTAGAAACTTATTCAAATATTCTTTCTAATCTTTTATTTGACTATCAAAATTATGATACATAATAATTGCAGTTTGGACATTCTTAGCATCCTCTGTGTCTCTGCTGAGTTCTTGAAACATACTTTATCCTTCAATAATTACTTAATGACAGGGGTAAAAATAGAATCTAGATCATTATCCTGGGAATATAATTAAAAATAGACAATTTATATACAAGCTACAGTAGCATGAAAGGTATTGGGTAATGATACCAAATCTACATCTCTGCTTGTCATTGATGCTGTGGTCACTTAAACATAAGTTTCTCAAGGGCATCTCTAGGTTTCATCATGGCAGATACTCTGTCAAAAAGTGAGGAATCACAGAACATACTTATCATTTTAGCTAAGAACCTACTTAGCTAAGAAGCAAAGCCCATAATTATTCAGAATAACTATGCAATATGGTAAATATTTCTCTACTTAGTTATTTCTTTAATTTATACTAGAAATCAATGCTCAAAAATACATATTAGTCCCTTACTCTTTCTTGTGATTATTTTTTCTTTACATTCTTTCATGTTTCTACAAATTCTGTGTTCCTTACTATTTCCCAATACAACTTTTTGAGTAATCTATTATGCAATCCTTTCCAAAATCTCTGGCCACTAGGTCTGCCCTGTCATCATGTCATTGTATGTTTCTCATTCCCTCCTTTTCAGCCCATTACAGTACATGCTGCTCCTTGTTGTGCACATTTTGCACCCTACTGTCAACACCTGGAGCTGTAGTGGAACACAGGACTGTCAAAGCAAGGGCTGTACATTTAAACTTACGTTGATGTAGACTAAGCATTGAACAAAGAAACCCTTCGTCATTCCTGAAAGGTAGGACCATACCACAGTAATCAAGATCAACCTACAAACTTTGATCTGGCTTCAGAAAAGTATGGCTTCAGTACATATGACAACCACTAACCACTCGATGAGAAACCTGCCAGCACACTTAAATCTCAGGAAAGCTGGGATTTCCAGATATAACTGACTGTATGGACCTTGAATTCCTTCAAATTATAAAGTTTTAAAAAAATCAACTAAGATCAATTTTACATTTAATATTGAATTCAAAGAATTAAAAAGGTATTGGGAAAAGCATAGAAAGCATAGAGAAAAGAGAAAATCAAAATCATTGTGAGCACTGTGTCAAACAAAAACAAAGACCACCAAAATGAGAGCAAAACGAGGCTATTTATTGAGAGTTTGCAATAATGAAGGAGTTTGTCACCATCACTTGAGTTGGGTGGAGCCTCAAAGTCAGATAGGGAAGTGGGAAATCTTTTTTTTTTTTTATTGCTGTCATAATGGTTTATAACATTGTGTAATTTCAGATGTACATTATTATTTATCAGTTTCCGCATTGTGCTGACCACCAACAGTCTAATTTTTATCAGTCACCATATATATGTGCCCCTTTACCCCTTTTGCCCACCCCACAACCCCCCTTCTCCTTTGGTAACCACTAATCTGTTCTCTTTATCCATGTGTTTTTTATCTTCCACATATGAGTGAAATCATGCGGTGTTCGTCTTTCTCTGTCTGGCTTATTTCATTTAACATAATACCCTCAAGGTCTGTCTATGTTGTTGCAAGTGGGAAGTGGGAAATCTTAATAGTGAAAAAAGGGAAGGCTTCATTATGCTCTCATTGCAGGCTGTTGACTTGAGGAAGCTGGGAGAGACTAACTAGAAGTGGGACATTTTATACGGTTGGTTTGAGCCTTTTTCTGTTTGTTCTTAAGCTGGAAGTTGGGGCAAAAATAGAGAAGTTGGCAGTCATTGACCAAGTCCTGACTATTCTGGGCTAATTGGTACAGAGGTCGTGGGTCAGAGTTCTGTTGTCATAGATGGTCTGTCTATTGTCCATTTATGCATATAATGTTTTAACCTGTTAATTCTAACTAGTTTCAAATGTCAATTGAAAGTTTATAAACTTTTCCCAATTTCAGACCCTATACAATCTTAATTCTGACATATTATGATATGTACTTTATTTAAAAAATATTTTCACCTTTAAGAACATTGATTCATTACTAAACTGGATATTTCAAGCTGGTGAGGCAGGCTTTTTAAAGTTATCATCTATCTACAGAATAAAAATTTACTGGATATATCCAGTAAATAATAAACAAGGGCCATAGTATTATAGCATCTCACGTTTGAGTTAAAATTCTGGCTCCACCACTTACTAGCCATATATTTTGGCTAAGTTAGCTTCTAGAGGGCATAAGTGCTTTACTGAGTTGTTAGGAGAAATGATTTAATACATGAATAATATTCATTAGCTAGGATGATTTCTAATTGTCATAATTACCTATTTTATTATTTAATATGTTTCCTCAATGACTACAATGAGATAATTCTCTCATTATAGTTACCCACCCAATAAAAGAACTGTACTGGGCACTTCTTGAATAAAAAGACATGATCCCAACCATTTTCTACTTTATGTGATCCTGACAATTTATGATACTACATAGTTAAATACAGAGTAACTAAAGCTACCAACACAAAAATCAAAAGTTGTCTTCAGGAAAGCTAAACTCATTTAACTATTAATATTCATTGCTTTTTAAAAATAGATATATTTATTCTAACAAGCATTGCCTCAGGCTATGCTTAGTTGGCAAACATGATTTCTGTTTATCTCTAATGACAATTGTCTATTTGTATTCAGTATTCAAATGTTATGTTAGCCATAAATAGGTAAATACATTTGAATCAGATCTAAGAAAATATTTTTACGCTATTTTCTGCAGCATATACCATAATGACAATTTTGATATATTCATTACTGATCCTTTTAAGAAACTCAAACAAGACACATTCTCTATTGTGTTTCTGAAAAATTATATTGTTCAGCAATTAGAATTTTACAAGTCTGATTCTTTATAAGTAGTGTTTGTTGCACTCTTGTAAGCGAGGTTAAAATATCATTCAAGCACAGAATCTTGAGGAAGAGATTACTGTAAATGGAATTAAATCCTTAGTTTAATCAGTGAGATAGAATTAATTTCTAAGTCAGGTACTCAAACAATTTTCCACAATATTTCCTTGCTAAATATGATTGGTCTTACATCAAAAATAATGTGAAGTATCAATTAATAAATGAAGTGATAAATTCATGACACAAAAAAGGTATCATTTCATATTTGATTTTCAAGATACCTTATATTTTCAAATTTAATTTAATGATCTCTAGGAAATATGTTAGTGTCATTATTATCATAAATACATCTTTTCCATTAATTTTACAAATTTATTTTAGAAAAGTCAGCTCATAAATGATTTTAATGTTATTTTACCAAAGAAAATTTTAAAATTATTAATGATTGACTATTTTAGATTCATGAAATCTCAGATTATGATAGTTGATTATTAATATTTAATACCAAAAAGTTATCTTTATATAGTATTGTTTCAAATGTTTTTAGGTGAATTTTCCATACTGTTCTTCAATGGAATCATTTTTATTGTACTCTAAATATTTATTGAAGTAATGAATCCATGGATAGGAATGTAATAAAATGAAACTGAATTTTAAAAATATGATTAGAATTATGTGAAGCTGAAAGTAAACACATTTAAAATATTAACCATAAATTCACAATAACCATAGGTACTTCCCATTCCCAATTCTGCTAATTTGATGGAGATGTTTTACATTCAAAACTTATCTGGCCTAATTTTATTAACCTTCAGCTTTATGTGAGAGCTAATTTCTATTCAGGTCTAATTTATATAGAATAAGCAGAAAAAGCAATGAAATTCAAGAAAGATTTAAGGCACCTGGAGTTTAGAATAAACACAGTATATACTGCTCTTTCGCTTCCTTCCTCTTGGGCACCAGCACTGGCCAATTAGTTCCTGTGTTTTACTTGAGAAACCAAAAAAGAAAAAAAGGTCAGGACACTGACTCTGTTAAATTCTGCTTGGAGTTTCAGAATTCAGACTCAGGTTACTACTTGTAATATAGCAGGATTGCTTGAATAGTTAATTTTGCAGGAAATTAAAATGAGGGTGTTTTTCCTGTCATTTATATGTTTGTTTATGTACATGAGTCTGACAGTGAACAAGCACTGCCTATCAAGAGGCCACCAGAATCGTGCTGGAATTCAAGGAGAGACGATTTCCAATTACAATTTTGCTATCCAAGTCCCCAAACCATCAGTGCTCACAGGAGCATTCTGAAAACGAATGTCAACTATATCATCACCAATACCCTCAAGAAGGGATGCAAAGAATCATGGATGTAAATTTCAGGTTGATAATGTCTATATTTGTTTATAAATATATTTTTTAAACAAAAGTTTATGAAAAAAATTAGTAAGGTAAAATGACTTTTATGAAACTTACTGTTGGACATCCAACTGAATTAGCTGACCTCTTTGAGAACCCAGAGCTATATAAATGATCAGAAACCTCAAAGCCTTGGGCAGATAAGGTAATACAGTTTACCTGAAATAAGAGTGTCAGTTGCCTTTGGTGGAAAGTCGCTATGATAGCAAGTTATTTTTTCTTTAGGAAAAGAAGAGTAAAGTGAGTGCATGTTGGCTACAGGAAAAAAAAAAAAAAGAGAAATGATATGAATCATAAATTAATTTCCTTCAATAGCCATACAATTTGCAAAATAAGGGCTGTATTATTAAGCTTATCATATCTCAATATGTCACCCTCTACATATATAGACATATCACAAGACTTGAATTAAAGGGGTAGACAAGAATTTGGGGGACAACATTCAATATGGAGAACGATGACAATTATAGGTCTGACTTTTTTCATAATCATTTGTTTAATTTGTTTAAAAGTGGCTGCCAATATCTAAACTGTCAACAGATCACAAGAAAATATTCAGAATACATTTTTCTTAACTAAAGAATAGAGAAATCAGCCAGTTACACTCTATGTAGTCTCCAAGGAATAATATAAATAGTTGTATTCAATTGACTTGAACAATATTGATTGCCCCTGGAATAACTCGACTCATAATTTAGTGAACAAATCAAGGGAACGTATTTATTCAGATGTGACTGAGCAAGACATTCTGTATTGGAGGTTCCCAAAAGAGAAGGCCAGAGTTCTCTTAAGCATTAGGAAATGAGGAGTTTGGTTTTGGTTGATTTTTTAAATGTATATATATTTATATATACATATATCTGATGTTAGTAGACTTTGTCATTATTTTTCATATATTTATATAATGTTAATAGAGTATTTATACGGCAATTTTAGGTTCACAGTAAAATTTAATGGAAGGTACAGAGATTTCCATATACTAACTGCCCCCACCCATGTGTGGCCTCCCTCATCATCAGCATCTCAACCAGAGTGGTACATTTGTCACAAGTGATGAATCTATATTAACACCTCATTATCACCTAACATCCATTGTTGGTTGATTTTTTGACTGGTGAAGATTTGTAGGGCATCAGCAGTTTTTGTCCTCCTCCAATCTCAGTATTTCTCTCTTTGGGGGGCCCTTAAAAAGGTTACGACAAATGAGTAGGGAACTGTTCAAGTACTGGGAGAATTAATAGTAGGGAATTTTATAGACCTTGAGATAAATGATCCCCAGGAAGAATTCTTATTCACTTTTTTTTTTTTTTTTTGGTGAGGAAGATTTGCCCTGAACTAACATCTGTTGCCAATCTTCCTCTTTTTTTGCTTGAGGAAGATTAGCCCTGAGCTAACATCTGTGCCAATCTTCCTCTATTTTGTATGTGGGTGGCTACCACAGCATGGCTGGTGAGTGGCGTAAGTCCGCACTCAGGATCCAAACCTGCGAACCTGGGCAGCTGAAGTGGAGCACGCGAACTTAACCACTATGCCACAGGGCCGGCCCTCTTATCCACAATTTTAATGAAATAGACCACAGCTACTATTTTTAGAAAAGAGAAAAATCCAAATAAAAGTGTTTAATTAATAAATAATTTTTTATCTTTCACTAATTTTGCTTAAAATAAGATTACAACTGGAAAACTATTTCAGTGTAATAGCACATTGTCCTTGCTACTTTACATATGATCTTTAGGAAGAACGGAATGTATGTTTTTTTATTGGCCTCAAGAAGACAGCTCTTTATGCAAAACATAGATTGAATTCTAAATAGGAATCTTGATTGGGTAGAATACATCAGAAAAGTAAATGGAGGTAGTCCATATTAGTGCTTGTGGTGGAACTACAAGAGTTTTGCTACTTTATGGGATTTATAAATTTATTTATAAATTTATTTATAAATTCATTTAAGCAAAAGCAAAGGATATTCATAACAAAATTATCAAGTCAAGTTAATTGAATAAAGCTACCAATTGAGAAAGCAATGCCTTGTATTTAAATATTCATATATATCACAGTAGGTGCAGGAATCAGAACTGGTTAGTCAGAGGGAGAGTCCAGTACTTTCATCATTAAGAAAACACAACCAGGGGGCCGCCCGGTGGCGCAGCGGTTTAGTCCGCGCTTGGCAGCCCAGGGTTCGCGGGTTCGGATCCCGGGCGCCCGCCGATGCACTGCCTGTCAGCCACGCCGTGGTGGCGTCCCATATAAAGTGGAGGAAGATGGGCACGATGTTAGCCCAGGGCCAGTCTTCCTCAGCAAAAAAGAGGAGGATTGGCGATGGATGTTAGCTCAGGGCTGGTCTTCCTCACAAAAAAAGAAAACACAACCAGGACAGTCAAGTTTGGTTCTTCCCACCCAATGGGAACATAGAGGTCAGAAATCTCTAGTTACTCAGCTTAGCTTGTTTCCTGGGACTAAATTTACTTTAATATAAAAATCATTGATGAGGAAAATTAAAGTATTTCTTGATCTAATATTCAATGGCTCATAACTAAAGATTAGATTACCATATAGGTTTTTCCAGGTCAGTAAGATTTTTCTGATGCACTTGATATTACTTTTAGCAGACAGATATCAGAACAAGAAGAAGGTGTTGCTGATCTAGGATTAGGGGCGTGTTTTGTAAAATATGGATTGATCCCTTCTTGGCAGGTTTGAAAGTCTCATTTCATCCTAAAGAAAATAGTTTGTTGGCTATGAAAATGGAATACTTATTTCTGCATTTTCCTAAGTAGACCTGAACAATTGACATATCCTATTTTTAAGTACCCATTAAGTATTATTTCATAAGGTCTTTAAAACATTTAGTTTTTCATTGACAACCCATATTTTTGGATTTAATTCCAGAAAAGAAAACAAAGTCATTTTATATTAAGCATAATGAATTTACTATGATTCACACAGATCTCCACTGATTATAAAATGCATGCTCGTTGAATAAAGACTATAAAAAAGCATAAGAACAAAATAGAAAAGAATACTTATAAGAGCATCATTGAAACATAACTACTATTTAACATTTTGCTTTTTACCCAATATCTTTTTCTATGCAATTCATTTTAGAGACTTGAAATAATATTGCATACATTATTTTAAACATGTATTTTTCACTTGATGCTGTACCATAAACACTTATTCAAAATCATTAATATTTGGAAAATTTATTTTTAAAGATTAATATTACACATAAATTTTTATTATAGCTTTAACTCTTCCTCTTGTTTAGATATTTATGTTGCTTCATATGAACAGAAGATGTACTTCTTTGGATATAAATTTTTCTCCACATTTTTGATTAGTTTTTTAGGGCACATACTTGATGTTTAACTACTCTAAAGACCTGGGGTTCTAAAGAATGGCACAAATTTCAAATTCTTTTAAAAGGATGGAAAAATCCATTTGTACTGTCAAGTATGGCTACATAATCATTTCATACTGTCATCAGTTTTAGTAAAACTTTAGATAGTAAATTATCTACCTACTATCTAAAGACAATTCTTTAGGTGATTATACTAATATGTTGTATATTTGTATCTAAATATAAATACATACATACACGTGCACATCTATACACATATATTTAATATAGATATATTGAAGTGTGTATTATTTGTGTAATTAAAACTAGTATTAAAAGGCAAAGGAGAAAATATTTGCTAATTTCATGTTTGAAAATGGTATTTAAAACACTGTCAACACCAAATACTTATAAAGATGTGAAGCAACAAGAATTCTCATTCATTGCTCATGGGAATGCAAAACATACGGCCACTTGAGAAAACCATTTGGCAGCTTCTCATAAAACTAAACGTACTGTTACTATATGATCCAGCAATCAAACTCCTTGGTATTTACCCAAAGAAGTTGAAAACTTACGTCCACATAAAAACCTGCACACGGATGTTTATAACAGCTTTATTCATGATTGCCAAAACCTGGAAACAATCAAAATGCCCTTCAGTAGGTGAATGAGTAAACGAGTTGTGGTACATCCAGACAATTATTTAGAACTAAAAGAAAATGAGCTGTTAAGCCATGAAAAGACATGGAGGAAACTTAACTGCATATTACTAAGTGAAATAAGCCAATCTGAAAAGGCTATGTATAATTCCAACTATATCATACTCTAGAAAAGGCAAAAGTAAGATGAGTAAAAGGACCAGGCATTTCCAAGTATTAGGGAGGAGGGGGAATGAGTAGGTGGAACACAGATAATCAATAGGGCAGTGAAACTGCTCTGAATGAAACTATAATGGTGGATACTACTCACTACGCATTTGTGCAAACCCACAGAATGTACAACACCAAGAGTGAACCACAATGTCAACTATGGACTGTGGGTGATAAAGATGTGTCAATATAGGTTCAGCAATTCTAACAAATGTGCTACTCTAGTGGGGGATGCTGATGGTGAGGGAGGCTATGTGAGTGTGTGGGCAGAGGGTGTATGGGAACTGTATTTGCTGTGAACCTAAAACTGCTCTAAAAAAGAAAGCCAATCTAAAATCCTAAAAAAACCTTAAAAGGTATTTAACTATTGTTTTAATTGCATTTCTTAGGATACTATTGAAGTGAGTCCATCCATCCTATGAATCTTAACTGCATCTGTGACTTATTTCGGCTAATAGATTGCTCAGATGAACAATGATGGCTAACTGGTTTTGAGTCTAGATCTTTAGAGATCATGCATATATCTGTACTCTTCATTAGAACTTCTTTCTTTTTATTGTGGTAACACTGGTTTATAACATTGTATAAATTTCAGGTGTACATCATTGCGTTTTGATTTCTGTATACATTACATCATGCTCGCCACCCAAAGAATAATTGTAATTCATCACCACACACATGTGCTTAAACATGCCTTTCACCCTCCTTCCTACCCCCCTTCCCCTCTGGTAACCACCAATCCAATCTCTGTCTCTATGTGATTGTTTGTTGTTGTTTTTATTTTCTACTTATGAGTGAGATCATATGGTATTTGACCTTCTCCCTCTGACTTATTTCGTTTAGCATAATACCCTCAAGGTCCATCCGTGTTGTCACAAATGCCTGTATTTCATTGTTTCTTATGGCTGAATAGTATTCCATTGTGTATATATACTACATCTTCTTTATCCATTCATCCCTTGATGGGCACCTAGGTTGCTTCCAAGTCTTGGCTATTGCGAATAATGCTGCAGTGAACATAGGGGTGCATGTATCTTTACACATTCATGTTTCCGTGTTCTTTGGATAAATACCCAGCAGTGGAATAGCTGGATCCTATGGTAGTTCTATTCTTAATTTTTTGAGGAATCTTCATACTGTTCTCCATAGTGGCTGCACCAGTTTGCACTCCCACCAGCAGCATATGAGAGTTCCCTTCTCTCCACATCCTCTCCAACACTTGTTTCCTGTCTTGTTATTTATAGCTATTCTGACAGGACTGAGGTATCTCATTGTAGTTTTGATCTGCATTTCCCTGATAGCTCATGATGTTTAATGTCTTTTCATGTGCCTCTTGGCCATCTGAACTTTAACCTGCTTAAGAATGGCTAGTGTAATGGCTGTCAGTCACCCACATGGGTGAGTGATTTTATCATTCTGGACTTCCATCTTCTCTATGTAAAATGAGGGCACTGAACTAAAGTCCTTTCCACCTCTATATATTATACAATCTATTAAACATATGAACTAAGAAGTCTGTATTTTCTATAACGTTTTCTCTAATAGTTAAATTTCTTTAATCCCTTCTTTTCTCCTGCAAAATGTCTGATATTCTAATGAACTCCATTTTGCACATGCTATGTATAGTTTATGATTTATCTTCTGCCACAGTTTTTGTCGTTTATTTCAGTAAAATGAACTACCACTTGGTACTTGTTTGAACTTGAATGAAATGACTAAATTTTTCTTTATGAAGTTAAGGAAAGAAAATGTACTGCTGGGCTAAGACTAAGCATGAAAGATTTCATGTGAGAGGGACAATTTGTCAGAAAATTATAAGGAGGTACCAACAGAGGGTTATAATGGAAGCAGTCTTGCAACATTAACTATATCATTCACTCTCATAAATTCTGTAATAAATCCACACACACCATGCTGAGGGGCGGTGCAGGCTGGATGGTTCTCCGGCAGGCAGACTCCCATTGCTGGCACTTCCCCATGGAGTGGTTATTGTGCCACAGAAGTCAGTGCCCCACTTTGGCTTGGGGTGGCTGCCACGATTTATGTACTAAGGAATTAATCAGGAAAATGGAAATGGCAACCCAGAAAGGTGGACAAAACCTGTAATCCAAAATCACTTTCAGAGTGGTCTCTTATCATGGCCAATTAGTTATTCTTCAGCAAAATATAGTTTAAGCAGGGCAAACTAGATGGGAATTACAGAGATAAAATAGCCTTTAGGAAAATCATTATTCCTTTTAGAAAGTTGCCATTAATAAGCACCATTGCTCTAGCCAGAAATTAAACCTAATGCCAACTCTGCCAAAATCAAAAGTGTAGCCCTGTAACCAACTTACAAAGGACATTTCACTGTTCTAACTACTCACCGACTATGAGAGATTAGGTACATTCCTCCATTAAATTAATAACAGTTGAGAGGATTGAGGTATCATTTGTCCAATAAATTCAAAATATAATTAAAACGCAGTGACGTCATAGTTATATATTTAATGGTGCTGTGTGAATGCACTGAGATGTATAGGGAAATAAGTCATTTAACAAAGAATATTGAACTAATTTAATTTTAATTAAATTTTGATAACATTAACGCAATGAAATATGGCAGAAAGAGCATCAACTTTAAAATTGTACAGCCCACGCTTCTAACCTTGCTCATTAGTGTGACCTTGGGAAGTTTAATTTCCCTAAGCCTCTGTGTCTTCAACTGCCAAAGGGGATGTAATATTTGCTTTGCAGTGGTGTTGTGAAATTCAATAAGGTCTGGTCTATAAAGCACATAATCTTGCCGAATACAAACTACATGCTAAATAAATACAGGCTCCAAGGCATCTTAAACTTTATTCTCATATCTAAAGGTTATAGCCTAAGGGCTGTAATTCAGGATGTTAAAAAAAATAATTCAGAATACAATATCTCAATCAAGTAATAATTTAAAACTCTGAATATTAAAGAAGCTTGGGACATTTAGGATCCAGAACAGAAGCCTCACTCTATCATCTAGTCAAATTTTTTAACTATCACATTTTTCAAAATGGTTCAAAAAGGAGATCTCTGTCTGGCAAATGAGCTTGCTCTTTCAGACAGGCCACTATGGTCACGTTCGGGTAATGCAGGTTTTCAAAATAAACAGCTTAAATTCTTCAAATAATGATGATTTTGACAGCTGAGCTACTCCTCTTAGAAGTTTTAGGTAAACTTTATATCTTAGCATTTAATTAGAATTTCAAAAGAAATCTTTGTTATCCATCATCCCTAGGAAATAAGACATTTTCTCTGATAAAATTTATCATATAAAATAACTAATTATTAAAGGCTAGTAGTACATAGAGATACATATACATAGCTGGCACCAATGGAGTGCTTACTCTGAGGCTCTATTATAAGCAATTTTACAGGAGTTCACTCACTTAATACTTCTAATATCCCTATGGGTCAACACCACTGGCCATTTCACAGATGAAGAAACTGGAGCTGGAGAGGTTACATAACTCGCACAAGGTCATTCTGCTAAGCAGCACTCTCGGAGCCGGAATGTCAATCCAGCTGCCTGGTTCCAAAGCTCGTGCTCTTCACCTTTATGCATGTCTTTACGATGAACAAGACTATAAACACCCTCATTTATTTACTATTTATTTTTTACACCTTTTTAAAAAAATTTCTCTTATATGTGCAAGATAAATAAACACATAGATATGGAGACCAGATGTGTGGTTACTAGAGGAGAAGGACGCAAGGGGAGGGCAAAAGGGGTAAAAGGGCGCATGTGTACGGTGAGAGATGGCAACTAGATTTTTGGTGGTGAACATGATGCGGTCTGCACAGAAGGCAAAATATAACAATGTGCACCTGAAATTTACATAATGTTATGTAAACCAGTGTGACCTCAATATTTATTCTTATTTATTAACACACATGCATTAAGATCCTTTTATGTGTCTAGGACTGTTTTATGCTCAACTTTAATAGGAAGAATCAAATTAATTTACGTGATGTATGGAATAACTGTGAAGTTGGAATAGCAGAAAATGAGTAAGAGTAATAAGCAAACTCTTAGATAGCTATTAGTATATGCCAGACACTTCTAAAGAATTTTCATTAATTTTTTTTGATTTCTACAACAATCTAATGAAATAAATAATAATATTGCACCCATTCTACAGAGTAAGAAACTGAGCTAATATAGCTAATAAGTGGCAAAACCAGGATTTGGACCAAAAGGTCTGGTGTCAGAGTCCATACTTTAACCACGGCTTAATGCATGATAAGAGGTGGTTTTGGCAGTACCAGCAATCTAAGGAAGTCTTGACATTGACACCAATTTTGTATGAGAAATACCTCACTGGCACGTAGTAGAAATTCAAGCATTTTCACTGGTTATAGAATATTTATGAATATAAAATGAATTCATTTTATGCTCTGAAATTGTTACATACATAAAATAGAGCCTGATATATTTGTGGGGTTTTGAGAGAAATGAATGCTTACTGGCAAGAACATGAGGTTCAGAATTTTTTAAAAGTCTGATTTGGGGGCTGATCCCATAGCCTAGTGGTTAAGTTCAGTGTGCTCTGCTTTGGTGGCATGGTTTGGTTCCCAGGTGTGGACCTACACCACTCATTAGTGGCCATGCTGTGATGGTGACCCACACACAAAATAGAGGAAGATTGGCACAGATGTTAGCTCAGGGCAAATCTTCATCAAGCAAAAAGAAGAAGATTGGCAACAGATGGTAGCTTAGGGTGAAACTTTCTCAACAAAAACCAAAAACACAAAGAAAAAAGAGTCTGATTTTGGTTCATGTTTTATAACAATTCTGTGAGGAATGCAAATATCAAAACCCACACTCCTTCTTTTGCTCTGATGTGCTACTTTTCCAGTTTCTGCTCTTATTGATCCCTTTCATCTTTCTTTCAGTAACTGGAGATTAGATTATAATTAGTGGAGGCTTATTTTGTTTGTTGTGTGTGTCTTTTATTTTTTGAATCAGAGTTAATTCAGAAAATCACAAATATCCTAAACATGAGACCATGTCAAATCAACAAATTTCTCTAGAAAATCTTAAGATTCCATTGATTTCAATTATTAAATGAAAAGGCATTTGGAAAAGTTATGTGTGATTGTGGTGGGCAAACTGAGGGTCCACCGCAGAGGGTGCCCCCCCAGGAGAAGCTGGAAGTCAGGAAACAGTTATTTTCTCTCATACTTGAAGGTCAGATTGCTTTTTCTAGAGGGATTGTAAACAAGTGACATCACAGAGGATCTGGGGTTTAATTTACAAGTAATTGCCAGCCTATGGTACCTCTTAATTCCCAATAGATCTTGCCTCAAGGAAAATCAAGTAATATAGTATAGAAAAAGAATATTTTTACATAATATCCAAGGGTTTTTTTTTTTTTCATGAAAAAGAGAAGACTGAGATTTTACTGTAGTTATTACTGAAGGAGTCAGTCAGAGCTAGTAATTGGAGCTTCAAAGGACTATACTTTCACTGGAAAACTATCTTATCTAAGTGCTTTGGGATTCTGGGAAAAAGTGTGCTATGCTTGTTTTCCTATCAGGGGAAGCTGGTCACCCTGGCGGAAAGATGTGAAAGGATTTGAGGAATACCACTCTATTAATGGGGGAGAGTAAGCTTCCAGCTAAAAACAAAAGCCCACAACATAAAAACGGAAACCAGTTGGAATCTGAAGCAGTTTTACAGAGAGAGCAAGTGGAAAAATTAAGACATTAAATTTGAGCCTTCCTCTACTGAAAGAGAATCTAGATCTTTTAAAATTGTAAATAGTCAACCAAAAATAATGTATTACCTACTATGTGCCTGGCCAAGATACCAAGATAAATAAAACAATAAGACCAGTTTCTGCTCCTTGAGGAATTTTCACATTAATGGGATTGGGGGAAAATTAGTGGAGAAGAGTATATTTACATAAACCATAATTATATATCAATACAACACAGTGAATCCTATCACAGAGATAAGATATATGAATAAAAATAGATATAGAAATAAATCTGATGGAAAGGGATACATACATAAACAAACCAGCTAATAAATAAGGAAGATCATAAGATCGTTCCAGTCAGATTTGTGGCTTAACAGGTGGCAAGTTAGTTTAGCCAACAATTTTCTGTTAAGACTTAAGGAGAAGAAAAGAAACCCTTACAGGTTGCTGGTGGTGGTATGAATTGATTCAACCACCTTGAAAAAAAATTGATATTAAAAGTCAACATTCCTAGATATACAGTCTAGATTCTAGAACCTAGAGAAACTCTTGTACATGTGCAACTACAATTACCGACATACAAGAATGTTCATAGGATCATTGTTTGTGAGAGCAAATTAAACAGCAACAACAAAAATACATTGGAAACAACTCAAAGGGAGAATTGATAAATTAATAAGGTATGTTCATTCAATGAAATTTGCAGCAGTAAATAAATAAATTGCAGCTACACACATTAGCAGGGATAAATCTCACAAACATATTGTTGAGCTAAAAACAATATACTGGTTGAGGTTTATACATACATATACACACTTGAAACTAAAAGCAAGAAAAACTTTTAGGGTTATGATTCTAGATAAAGTTAGGAGATATTGGTAAAGTTTATTTTTCCAGATGAGTGATGGTGGGAAAGGTGTTCATTTTATTGTTTATTATTATTTATGGCTTAAATATATATTATGTGTAATCTTTTTGTTGGATAAATATTTCATAATAAATAAAGTATTAATAGTGGCTGTTCTCTGTACTATTGATGTGGGTAATCAAGATTGGCCCTGCCTCCCTGGAATGTATTGTCTTAAACGCAGGGGCGGCTGGAAATATTAAACTTGGCATTCAGAACACAAAACTGATATTTCAATGTAAAAATAATAAACACCACTGCATAGACCAGGGAACCATCTCCTGTGCTTATGAGGTCTTAAATGGCAATAGAGGGACCTGAAATAACTGGTAATCTTTGTATCAATTCTTCCCAGCTCAAGGCAAGCCTTTGGAAGGGCACAAATCATAGTGAAGAGTTAGTTGGCTTTCAATGCACGTAATGTCAAAGATGGATAATTATTCCACAAATACTCATTAAATTAAGGGTTAATTATCTGGCAGGCACTGTCCTCTGCCTTGAGAACATAGTAGTGAAAAAAATGTCAAAATCCCTGGGCCTCATGGAGCTTCCATTCTATCTGTGGGGAGGGCAAACAGACAATAAACAAGGCCATATAAAGAGCAACTGTTTTGTGATGAACATGTTAAGGAGAAAAGAAAAAAGCAAGTAAAAATCAATGAAATGTAGTTATTTGATATTTAAGCTTCACATGTGTCTGCACATATCCTTAGATTTTGGGTCAGAAAGAAAATGCATTTGGGATGAGGACACAGCTTTGATAAATGTAAGAACTGGCTAGATACATAAAGATGGAAAAGTTTATTCCAAAGTAATGGTTCTAATAGAAAGTGAAATGAAAAAAACTGTGGGAGTAACAAATTTTTGGATGAACACACTACAAATGATAGCATATTGCAAATGTACTTTAGCCATTTTAATTAGACTGATAATGTCTATGGATAATATGTAACTGGGTTAATGATGAAGATAAAAAAATAGTCACAAGAGCAAGATGAAAATATCTGATACTTCACTTATCAAGGTATTAGAAAGACCATAGGTCTTAAGACTCAGCAAATGTATATTATTTCATATTCTCCAAAAAATTAACTTTAAAAAAATTTAGCTTTAATAAAGTTAGAAAGCAGAAAATTGAATATAGTAATATGTGTACTCTCAACCCTAAAAAGGTACAATAAAAGAAAAGAAAATATGATGAAAGATACCAATGACTCTATGGCCTACCAATATAAACAGAAAGATGTCTTAAAAGGGTTAATAGACTTGTAAACATATAATTGTAATTATGTGATATAGATAATACTTAAAATGAAGAAAGGCAAGTGGCAACTAAAGAAACCACAGTGATTGCATAAGAATCTCTCTTGCATATTCCGGTGTTTAAACATTAAAAGAAAATATGATCAAGGGTATATATATATATATATATCCTTCATTATATATGTGTTTAAGTGTATAAGTGTATGTATATCATATGTGTATGTGTATATGTGTATGTATATGTGTGCATATAAAAAAACATATTGTGGTCTTGATAAGTGAATTAATAAATTCATGTCAGACTGAAAGAATAGAACTAGGATCCTACGATTGAAGTTATATAGGGGGAACTTGCAACAAAATACCAAGATATTAAATAACAATAGAACTATCCATAAATTTAATGTGATGGTCTGCTTATCATCCAAAGGAGGATTTAAGCAGATGCTGAGTGACAAAATGAAGGGAATATTGTAGAATGACCAACAGCAATATGTGAGTGGTTGAACTAAAAATTTCCCAGTTCCTTTCAATCCTAAAAGACTATGTATGATGTTCAATCCTATTTCTTGTGGGATTTCCTTTCAACCAGCATTCATCCCACTGATCATTCAATTCTCTAAGAATTTTTTTCTGATTTGTTCAATTAATTGAGTGTTTCAATTATTACTCACATCTGGGTATTCTTGACTTCTCAGCCACAACATTCATGACTTTCCTCTCTCTCTTTGTTTAATAAGTGGCACTTACATTTCCATTCTTTCTTTTGCTGACTAGTTAACATATCTAATAGAATTAAGTTTCAGTCGGATGCCACCAACTCTTACTTGATATTCTTGTGATTAAAATGAGTACTTCATTACTATATTAATTTTCAATTTTTAAATATAGAACTAATTTACTTAAATTGAGCACTTGAACCAAAAAAGAATATTGCCTCAGTAGAGTGACTGGATTTGATAGCTCTGCTGGAATGATCCATCTTTATTGAGCCACAACGATATTATACCAACCAACCAACAACAACATGTTATTGGCTTATACTGATCTTGGGAGAATGAACTTTCAAAAATTCTCTCTTCATCTTATTCCTACATTTATCAGCTCTGCTCGCCAGGAAATTATTGTTTATATCTATCCTAAGTCTTTTATCCTGTAAAATAAACTCATTTCCTTTTTCTTGATTCTCTGCAACCAGGTAGCAAAGTAATTTTATTTTCCACAAAATGAGAAACAGAATAAGGTCATATCAACCATACAGATCATGTATAATATTGGTCAGAATGATGGACTCCAAGAGGCATCATAAGACGGGTTGGCAGCTATTCTTGCTGTGCTGAAAATACAATATTTTGATAACAATAACATGTCCAGTTTGCTCAAATAAAAGCTGTTAACAACCACATATTTCCATGTATTGGATGGCAAGAGTTATAATGAAAGTGAAATACATTTTGTGCAGATCAATAATAGTCCTCTAACAATTTACGCATCATTTACTACTTCTTGCTATAGTATGGCAAGTGGTTTTTGGTATTCACCACAGAGATAGATACAATCGCAATGTACTAGTGAAAACATAAAATCGATTTCTTTTTTTACTGCTCTAACGTAAGAGGACTACAAATTATTTCACACTTTTCAAATACATACAACTTAATCTGATGTGTAGTATTCAGGACTGCTAAAATCTGCAACTAATTAAGTAATTCAGAATTTCTCTGAACAATTATGAATTTCTGCATTGAGATAGAGTATGTTACCTTACAAAGATTATCTTGATAGAATAATTACAACTTCATCGTTCCATTTGTTTCAACTACATACAAACAGTTTCCATGGCTAAAGAAAGGATAGTCTTCTATTTTAATTATAAAAAAGTAAAATTGTGATGAAAATAAAAAAGGTATGCTAAAAATAAAAATAAATAAATACCAAGACACCTGTGGACTCTTTTTCATTATCCCCAGGAAAATGTTGACATTAACATTTTGGCCAGCTGAGGTTCAAATTAAATAGCTCCATAGGTGACAGAAATCCTGAGACCTGTGTGGATCCTGAGGACAAATGTGATTGTTTCAATTATTTCCCTTGAATGGCTTATCCATCCTTGGCCTCAGCATGGGGCAAGGTATTGGGAGCCTGATGCATGCAGCCACATAATTATGCATTTAAGTCTATTTTCTTAATTAATTTAAATATGCTTGAGAAGCTTACATGGCTTGAATTGAAAATTCCCGTGGCTTGGTCACTGGATAGAATCAAGGCTCCCTCAAGTGAGAGAGCTGATCACATCTTTCATGAGTTTTGAAAGATGCCTTTTGGTAAAGGAAATTGAATGCTCAAAATTTCAAAAGTTGCAGCAAATTCTACTCTTTATCTCTTAATTTTTTTTTTTTTTTTTGGAAAGAAAAATGAGGTTGAAAAAGTTGCTGTAAGCAACTGCTAGTTTGGCTGATAGTTACAACAACATAAAATAACCTGTAGGAGTTATACACATTGCCCTACTATGTGATCAGTGAATTATTAATGGAGCCCAGGCATTAGTGGGGGACGATAGGAGCAGAGCTCAGGAGAACAGAAAGACTGGGGTGGAGTTAGTGACATTTGGGCCAAAATATTCCCAAGTGTTTGGGGGGGGTGGGCAGGGGGACTGAACCAACTCTCGGGAGAAAGGAACAGTTCAGGTGTATTACCAGAGTCTCATCAAGAAATCATTTGCTTGCTAGCCCCCAACTCCCCCTCTAGCCATCCACAGGCCTTGTTCTGTGACTCGGAACTTGTATCCATCTCTAGGAGGCAGTCATTTTCTCTAATCCTGGAACATATTGGGTTGTGCCCATTTTTTCTTTGTCTTTCATTTCTTTTTTGATAAATACCCTTCAACGTTTGCACTGTATTGGAAAAAATGAAACTCTTGCTCATCTCATTTTTCTCCAGGAACATATGCTGTTTTATCACAATTTGCACAGTTATGGTTTTTCCTTTCTGGAAGGTTAAACCACCTGCCCTCCCAGGCTCCTGCACACAACTGCGGTACCCTACAATATGGACAGACGCTGGGCTCATTTTCCCTTTTGAGATTCTATTTCGAGTTAGAATTAGATGGTAGTGAAGTCAGAAAAAAACTACTCTTGCTAAATCAACACACAGCAGAGGGTTTTTTTGTTTTTTTGTTTTTTAAAGCAACCCACTATAGGAAGATCAGTGAAGTTAAATAGCCAGCTTTACACTTGCCCCTGAGGATGCCGAGTTCTAAAGAATAATAGCAGTCTGGTGAGCAAGTGAAAGATACCTGTTTGGATGTGAAGATATCTGAGGTCTCTAAGCAAAGGCAGAATGGTTTAAAAGCAGAGTAGAGAAATTTAAGAATTTACCCAGAAAATATAAAATGACTTTGCTGAAGCAGCTAATTTTTCCCAGATAAGTCATACTCAAAGGTTTATTGTACACAGTCAATAAACTGAAGCAAAATTCAGCAATGAATTATACAACTATGTTCCTATTAAGTTACTAATTTTCATGAAAGAGTGATTTAATTTCTGGTTTATCTTGTATTTACCACTTAGTATTCCAAAAGGATGAGATCACCTACTGATAGCAATTCTAGTCATTGGTCCATGAAGCCCAGGAGAAATTCCAGGTTTCAGATTTGATCATGCAGTATGTTACATAGAAAGCAGATATAGAAAAATATGGAGGTAAATACTCTATACAAAGTATTTCAAAGGTACTTATGATTTCTAATATTAATTTTGATGTGAAATGTCATCTCTAAAAGCTGACTCATTTCTTAGATTCCCAGGGATAGCAATCAATAATTCATGCTTATTGGTTACAAGTTTTCTAACTTTCTAATGAATCAATGTGCTGTGCTGTCTGATGATCTAAATTTCCCACACTTAAATGGCAGGTAGTAATATCACGTGTGTGTCATGAATAAACATATTGAATACAGTATTAAAATAATATATGACAGTCTTCACAATTTAAAGACATAAAGATTGAGATTAATAACTTTCAATTAAAAAAATAACAGAGTTGTATCATCTTTGAACCAAAAGCAATAGATGTAAAATCATGGTGGTACTTACCACAGTGAAATTCATAACTTTCAATATCCATATTGTCATGGCTAAGTTAACTATCATGGTAACCAACAGCAGAAGGACAAAGAAGTATAAGCACCTCTTTCGCCAACCATAAATTCCCACTGGGTACAGCTGTGCATTCTCAGCCCTTGGCAGGTTATTCTGTTGTGTTGCTAGTATGTACTGTTCTCGTGTCATCTGAAAAAAAAAAAGAAAGAAAGAAAAGAAGTATTTAAAAATAAAACTATGATTTTTTTTAAATCAAAAGACAATATACCTAAGAATAATGGGTGGTGAGTGCTCAAATAATTACTGTTGTCTAGTTAAAATATTACAAAATTCCTCAAATCATTATCATCAATGTTGCTTTTTAGAAGTATTTAACCGATTGTTGTATCTATAAGACATATATTATTTCCAGTCAGGTTTGCCCAATCCTAACAGTAGGCTCTTCTCTCAGGAGTCTCTGAGGACCACCAGTGCTACGTCCAGTTACCTGCAACCCAACAACTCTACCCACATCCAAGCGATTCTTAGAACAGGCTTCATCTGGCCCTTGGGGTAGACAGAGACCAACTGTATCACAAGGTTTTTCTGTGCCTTTATCTAAAAATGCAGGATGTAAGTTGCTCAGCACACATGTTTTAGTAAAATGTCATTGTATTTGCAAGAACTTATGGAAAGAAAATACACTTTTATTTAGAATTATATAGATGTAGCTATTTAATTAAAACTTTTATTTAGAACTTTGTTGCTTATTTTAGTTTTATTTCAATGGATTCGCAGAAAAAAATTGATTTTAAATAAACACAACAACAGACTATACTATCTTATAATATAATATAATGATATAAGCAGAAATCAGTCAGCATAATAGAAATCATGCTGAATAAATACCAAAATAAAAACATTAATAAAGAATTAAAATTACCTAAGTAATATAAAGTATATATAATATAATGTATGCAATAAAAAAAGTATTAAGTTAGATGTTCATTATCCCAATCCCACTCTAAAAAAAATGTTGAAATTATATTGACAAATGCAAAAAAGCAAAGTTCTTATTTGACTTTTTCCCACTTTTTAAATTTTAGAGCTATAACTTCAAATTGTATTAATGCACTGCTAATACTATGTTTTCAATTTATTTATGATTGGAATATATTATGCTTCATATAATAAAAATAGTTATATAAGTTAAATCATAATTCTAAATAAATTAGAAGTGCCAATAATAATAGATAATCAAGAGCAAATTCTTTCATAATGTAAACAATTACCTCTTTATTATCATTATTACTACTTAAGTTAATATTTAATATTATCTTGGAACTATCCATAATGCTTAGTCCTTCATTAGATTCCAATTTTCAGGAGAGATGTATAACCCAGTATCTGCTATGTAACATAAATGTTTTACCAGGTGGCAGCATGCCACAGGAATTTACTTTGAGATTTTGGCAGAGATTTTATAGTTCTGACAGTGGTTATGATTACAAAATAGAAAATATATGTAGGAAGAGCATGAAAGGAACTTTAAGGACAATCACAGTTGAAGGGAAGAACAAGGAAGAACCTGACAAGAGGAAGAACATGGATGTAGGAGGAGAGCAGGAGACAACAGAAGCCTGAATATGCCCAACCGGCAAATAGGAGACTGTCCCTTGTACAGCTGGTATCTGAAAGTCACAAGTCAAATCCTGTGACTATTCTCATCATGATTCGCCTTTAATCTCATATTAAAGCAAACTTTTTTCCTAGAATATTCTATTTCTGTAAATTCTGTTTAAACATGAAGGTGAGATTAATGTGCCTTGGAAAGAAATAAGAACTTAATAAGTCTCTGAAATGCAACAAACACAAATTACAAAGCATATGATCTTTCAGCAAAAAGATTTAATTTTTTTTGAAAAGCCGAAGATTCAGTAAATATATCAAATGTCTCTAACAAATTTGACAGCAAATGAAATAACAAAAAGGCAAGAAAAAAGGTTGTCAAGAAAACATGAAAAACATTGTTATTCAATTAAGGCTATTTTTATCACCTCAAGAAATTCAATGGTATTTTCTTAAATAAAGATGAGTTTAACATTTTACTTTATATACCTTCTTTTTCACAAAATAATTTAGAGTACCCATGCAGCACAAAGACAACAAGTTTAGTCTTCTTTTAAAAGTTCCTATTTTCTTAAAACTCACAGATCTGAGTGTTTTTCAGGATCTTTTCATAGGTGTTACAGGGCAGTAGTAGTACCAGCCAAGAAGAACAACATACAACTCTAAGAGATTCAGCAAACTATCCTAAATTTGAAACTTTTACAACTTTTTGCCTAAACTGTTAAATGTTGATCTATTTTCAAGTATTACAATGTTCTGAAATATCTTGGTTGTCTTCGCATTATGAGAACTTTATGAATAAAATAGAAAATGGTTTCACTAAGTGCTTATTGTCATTCTGAAGGAATCTATCAAACAAATGTACACTTGCAGAGATAGTTATTTTCTCAGAACAGCTAAGTAGATTTCCTGAAAGAGAGAGAGATGGTCATGATTTCCTGAGAAAAAATATCACTGTACTGGGATGTCTCTCTGGTTTAATCCTCTCTACCTCCCTCCGCAAAATAAATTCAACATTTTCAAAATTATTTCTTTGCAATTCTTTTGGTTTTCAAGGTTATGTACACTCATCCTGGCTAAAGTAATTAGGACCCTCTTCATCTTAGTTTCGCAATTCTATTTCATCCCACATTTCATGTCTACAAAGAGTTCATTAGAGTCAAATAAAGTCTAAAAACCCAGCCTTTCTTAGTTAATACCAAGGAATTCTTCAGCCTCCTTGGTTCCAGATGGTTATCAGCATTCACATTCACATTGTTTATAAATAAATAAGCATTTATTTATATCCCTTTGTAATTCAGGGAAGGACTGATTTAAATTTGGACTTTGCGCTTTCTTTAAGAAGAACATACTTTCAAAATCCTGAAAATGTGCAAGTTATTACAAGGTTAAATGAAAAATGCATGGGCAAATAGAATTAGATGTTGTGAACTTTTCAACATTTTTCTCCAAAGGGATAGAAAATCTGGTCTTCAGAAAGGGTTATTCTGTTCAGTAAATTTAATAACATAGCATATCAAGACTGGAAGAGAATGAATTAATCTGGAGTGACCTAAACATGGTTCATCACTAATAATCTGGCCCTGGGGAATTCTGGCACAGTCTACTGAGCTGGACAGAGTGGGAGAGAAATTAACTAGAGTGGCAGAGACCATTCGTTATTACTCCCACGTCTCACAGAAAGGAACAAAAGTATAAAATACTAAGATTAAGGGAATGTACCAACTATTCAAATCTAGCTAGCATCATTATTTAAATATTTTTATATAAATACTCAGAGTAGGGCATAGTAGTTGAGACTCGAGGCAGAAGTGGGCCTTCATTTGATAAAATATGTATTTAGTAATAACTAAGTGCAGGTAGAGTTCAAGACTGCTGCAGTCATGAATTTCATATATTTGCGGAAAACACAATAAACAAATAGTAAAATAACATATCAAATGGTAACATGCTCTGAAGATGATAAATACAATAATATAATAGATACATTATATAAGCAATATAATATTAAATAGTGACAGATGCTGTGAAGATACTAGGCATGGTAATATGGGGGGGGGGGACCACTTTAAAAGTGGTAGAAAGAGAATGCCTTGCAAAGGAAGTGACACCTGAGATGAAACTAAGATGATGAAAATCTTCTGTAAAGAGAATTAAAAGAGATCTTTTAGCATTTGACACCCTAATTAGAGTGGGCTAAATAGAAAATGAAAAATGAGGAAGTGGAGAAAGTGAATACAGATAATTTTTTGAGGGGTCAAGAAGAGCAAAGAAATAGAATTTCAGATGGGAGTATGGATCTGGTGTTGGGGTATAAATCAGGGGTGAGTGCAAGTCTGTATGAAGGATATGAGATAGAGAATGAAAAAGGAATGAGGACACTTCACGTGGGGCCAATAGTTGAGGTGACAAAGCTGGGATCCAGAGATGAGTTATGCATTCTTCTCAGCGATGTGGTGGTCAAGGAACTAGTGACAGGGATAGAGATCAGCCAGGCAGCTGGGCTTCATAAAGTGGGGACACCATAGACAGATTATAATTATCATAATCCAATGAGAATAGTTCTTGGTCTTATGCACTGGTATTCTGACTCACATCAGCATATACAAAACTGAAAGTAGCTCCACTGTGGTTAAAGTTTGCAGGAGCCTGGCTTGGGGACATGTGGCTTGGAGACTCACCTCCTCCAGTACACTTCATCAGAGGCTCCGTTATCACAAACCTGCTCTATTTGAATTTCAATGTGTGAGACCTAGGATGCTAATATGTGTAAGTGCCATCTTCTCCTTTCCGATCCCGATAGTCTTTCCCCTCTTGCAATGAGGTTTTATTATTTATTTTCTAAAATTGGGAGTGGAGAAAGGAGAGCATATGTGAATATAGTTAGGTATGGCATCTTTCTGGATAGACAGGAAAGGCTAAAGAAAATTCGACCTCTGCTAATATTTGTGAGAATAGAGGAAGAAAAGAAGAGGTTAAGGGAGATTACAACGCCTAAGATAATTGTTTTAAATAGTTGTTGACTAAATTAAGGGTAGAAATAAAAGTTATTAATGAATGTCCCATGTTATGTTTTGAAAGGGAGAAATACTGTCTGAAAGGATGACCAAGAGACCCCGCCACATGTTTGTATCCTCATGACCCTAAGAGGGAGGCGATTTGAACAATTTAAAAATGGCAGTAAGAACTGGTAAGTCCAGAGGTAAGTTGTGGGACATAGCTTTTTAAAATCTGAGTTTTACCAAGAATAAAAAAAGAACTCTCGAACTTTGTACAAAAGATTGAGGACATTAGAAAGTTAGTTCAAATCCAATATTGAGAACCTATTACCTCCAGTTGAGATTTTACCATGAAATTGCCAATCTGATGATAAAGCTGTAAAGAGAATCCAATTTTGTTTTGGAAGGGATATAAATGATATAATTGTTTTTTCGATATCACATTTAACAATTTTATGATACTACTCACATAAACACTAGATACCATGCAGAGATGTAAGCACAAAGACTGGGAGGAAGTAGCAAATTATTTATCTCACTCACTAATTTGATTCCTTAAAATATAAATATATATTATATTTATAAATATATAAATATAAATATATAAATATAAAATATAAATCGAGCATCTAATTTCTGCTCAGACCTATTCCCTCTGTTCCCTGTTATGGGAAATATGACTATAAAAGAGAAGCCTGTGTCTCCTGGAAAGCAAGTTAGATAATTAGGGAAATTACTTTTAATTTCTGAATTTGGAGCTAGCACTTGGCACATGCAAGTAGCAAAATACAATATCCTTGTGACCATAAAAATTGAGTCTCAGTTCCCAAACCCCTTCACCCCCTCACTAGGAGTAGCTACATTCTAGAAGTGGTAAAGCATGTTGGTGTCACTGACACCATGTGCTCATGTTAGATTTAACACTACAATTGTCTTTTATTTGTTCAGACAGGGAGCGGACCACAAAAGACTAAACGCAGTCTCAGATTTATGTGCCAAGTTGCAATCCCAGCCTAGCCATTCTGTTCTGTACATCCTAAGACAAGTCACTTAGCCTTTCTCTGCCCCAGTTTCCTCAGCTCTCAAATGAATATTACATTGACTTATATAAGAGCTATATGGGAGTAGAAATGTAGGATGTTAAAGTGTCCTTTTCGTTTTAAATGGTAAAAAATATTCATTTTAAAAATGTATCTTCTACCTCTTAGTTGGTGATCCCCTACTTAAATGTTGTTGGGATTAATTTTTAAAATATGATTGAAATATCATTTTAAAAACAAAATGCTTGAAGTATCCAAGTTATATGGTATGAGCTTTACACAGCAGAAAGGCATTTTGTTTTCTGTTCCCAGAAAATGAGTCTCTAAACAGCTACTAATGTTGAGAGAGCTTGAAAACAAGACGGTGAAGTTCACTTACCACAGCAATTTAAACTTCTCCCTATCTGTGATACTTCATTCTCAAAGGCACATTCCAACATGATGGTAGTTAAAATTCTCTATTTAAGAAAAATGTCCTTTTGGAATGGATTTTTTCCAGTTGGTTTATGGAAAATGCTGTAGTCAGGTTTTACAGCCTGGAAAAGCAACTGAATTTCAAGAATGACAAAAGATATCTAAATCAAATGGGCTGCCTCTTGAGGTAGGAAACAGAAGAGGATTCTAGCCAAGTCTGACAGGAAAAAAAAACAACTGAATAGGTATTAAAAGGGAAACACATTCCCAGACGAATAAAAGTTTTATAAAAACATGAACATTTAAAGAAAGATTTTCAGTGACCCCGTAGTCACATGAAGGAAAAAGTTCATGCACTCTAAAATTAAGCACCTTGTATAGGAAAGACTTCTTCGGTATTTAATTGGATGAAGTCTCAACCACAGTTTTGGGCATTTATTGAGGTACAGACTTAGATTTACGTTCCTAACATTGAAGTAATTCATTTCTTAGATCCTCTTATGTGATATTAATGGAAAAACTTAGCCATTAAAGCAATTTCGAAGGAGGCTAAGAAGCCTTTTGCACACTCAGAGGTACATCAACACCAAGAGATAAAACAACATAGACAGTCCTGAGCACCCTCTACACTAAGATTTCAGCATGAGAAGCTCGTTAGCAAGCACTGCTACACATACGCAGCAGGAGAAAAAGGAAGAATCTTTAAGGAAAAACAAATTTGACAGAAACACAGCTGGAGAGCTTAACTGGGCAAGTGGAAAGCCCATGCTTATTAAAGCAATAAGGATCAATAGGAAAACATGTTTAAGAACAATAGTAAGGAGACTCAGAGAAAGAGTAAAGGTTATTGGCTCTTATTCTACCAGCAAGTAGAGAAACTTAATGAGAACAGGATGATAGAGTGTACCTTCCACAGCCTTGATGATTAATTGGAAAGCACCACAGGTTATAAAAAATCTTGCAAACAAATATCAGAATACTCTATTAAAAGTCATTTTTTTCTACTTCGACAACCTTAGTTACATTTTACCAGATTAATTTAAATTATTTATGGTCTAGTCAAATTTGTTTTGATGTAAAATTTTCTACTGTGTAATGAACTCTTAAGAAATCTGTTCTGTTTGGGGTTATCTCATTTTTGGAGATGAGGAAAAGAGGAGATTCACAAAGAATATGTTTTAATTTAGAATGTTTGGCTTTAAATGAATTAAACAAGGATGACCTTGTAAAGATCAACATAATCTGGCCCAAACAAGTTTTTATTCCTAGCATAACTAAATGTTGACTACATGGATGAAGACAAAGCAGTTGGGGCAATAATTAGACTTCAACTCTCTTGAATTGTTTAGGTTTTAAAAGAAAAAAAAAAAAGATAAGGCCCACTTTTGATGTAACAAGTTAGAGGCAGAGAGGAAATGCAGACCAGTTCAGCATCCAATGGCATGAAGGAGGGACATAAAAAGAGGCCCGAATAGTCATCATGAAGTGGGGCCAGCGTGGGAAGATATCATCATCAGTGCTGGAGAGATCGCTCGCTGAGGTCTGGCCCTGATCCCCTGACTCTCTCCCTGTTGGATCTTAGTAGGGACCATACAGGAGAACATGGGCCAGGAGAAGAGGTTAATGCTTCATCCATCATTACCCATACTCACCTTGGTCAGGCACAACTCAATCTTGAGTATAACCTGCCTTTCCACCAGAGGTGGAAAATGAAAAGAGAAAAGGACCATAGACACTTTCTCCTTTTGTTTTACATGCTACAAATCTGCCTCTTTTCAAGGCTGGAATAAAGAAACTAAGTAAGATTAACAGGTTGTTCTTGTTACTGAAGAGCCTTTTGGAGGATGTTGTACTCTTTTTTTCTTTTCTGTTGTTTTATGGTTGTTTCTTGTCTTAGCTTATGAAAGCTTGCAGAATATACCACTCAAAAACATGCACTTTGGCACATGGATTATTTTGAGCTGTAGGCAGGAAGAGGCTTTCTCTGAGCTTCCTTTATCTGCCTAAAGACAGATCCTCCCAAAGGAACTCAGTTGTCATAGATGCCCTCCTTGGGAGTGTTATCTATCAGGGAGGATTGACTCTTGTCACAGGAGAGGAGAGAGACTAGGAGGGACACCACAGCCAGACAAACTTTGTCACAAACTCTCATACCTCCCATCTCTTCTTCTAAGGGCCCATTCATTTTTCCTAAAAATCATTTACTTTTCCCTAAGAGGCCTACCTCTCCTCTCCCCTTTCCCTATTAAAATGGCATTTAAGCCTGAATTCTAAGCCACCTCTTTGGGTTACTCATTTTTCCCTGGTTATCTCCAATGAATACATGAGAAATACATATTAATAGACTTCTGCTTGTTTTCCTTTTGTTAATATGTCTTTTGTTATAGAATTCTCAGTCAAGAACTCAGAAGGGGAGAGGGAAAATTATTTTTCTTCCTTTACACTCACAATAATATTATAAACTCTTTTGCTTAGCATTCTTTTATAGATAGCCTAGCACCAAACACAGAGCTAGGTATGCTATAAATGATAAATAGAGATTAATATGCACTTTTTTTGAATGCCTGCTCCACACCAGGCATTTTGCTTGTGGCTTTATTTTGTTGATTCAGCTGAAATTGAATAGATTTTTATTTTAACTCAGAAAGGGGGGCACTTTAGGAATTATAACAGTGCCATTTAGTGCATTACTGTTACATCCATAGGTTTCATCAAATAATTCAACAAATATTTGTTGACTGTATGAATGGATAAATATATGTAGAAAGTATATAATTCAGGCACTTGGAAATATGTTTAGGAAGTACAGTGAGAGTGCATGGAATTATATTTGATTCAAAATAATATTATACAATCATAGACATTATAGTTTTCATTTGTGAATTAGAAAAGCTGTAGCTATTTCATGTCCCTTGTTGGACTAGATTTTATCACAGGACTGGCAGTGGGGCTTTTTCAAATAATGATCTTTGAAAACATATCTCTAATTCTAACTTCAAATATAAGCCCCAGTTCCGAATCTGTAGTGTTCTAAATTAGGAAACCTCTAAATCACATTAAATATAATATATAAAATTTAACTATTTAATCATCATAATGTCCCTGATTCTATTGACAGTGGCCCAAAACTTTTAGTCATTGTAGCTAAAAAACTAAGAATGTTATTGATGCTTAGATCCTATGTCTCTTTTCGGGAGACACATAGCTCCATCTTTATTTCCCATATTTTTCACATATATCCGTCCGTATCAGTCCTCACTGTCAGCATTCTCTTTCAGGATTTATCATAGCAAGATTATTTTAAAGGTTTCCCACTTCTGCGTTATTTCTTGCGTCTATTACTTAGTCCCAAGAAACATATTCCCAAAGCATAAATATTATCATGTTTATTCATATAGTAAACAAAAGATAGTTTAGCACTTTCTATTCACAAGGCATCTTTCTAGAAGCTAGAAATGCAGCAGTGAAGAAAACAAACAAAACTTCCTGCCTCCACGGGGTTTATATTCTCATGTTGGGCACAAACAACGAACAAGAAAGACGAGTAAAATATACAGTAAGTGAGACAGTAATGAGGAGCTAAGTAATGCAAGGAAAGAGGATAGCGAAAAGTTGTTACCACTTAGGGTAGCCTGTTAAAGCCTCATTGGAAACCCAAGCTTCGAGTGATGTCCACAATACATGAGGGGAGAGCATTTCAGACAGAGAGGGTAAGGAACATGACTGTCATGTTCTGGGTCTAGGAAGGAGGCAGAAGCAGAGAGATTCAATGTGGAAGTGAGGTCAGAGAAATGAGGAGAGGCAGGGACCCACAGAGCATTAGAAAGATTGTTCTCTACTCAAATATCATTTTTTTCAGCCAGATATTCCATAGCTGTGTCATATAAAATAGCACAGCACACCTCCATCCTTCATTATTTCCCTCTCCCTAATTCATTTTTCTTTATAGCACTTGTCTCCACCTAGCATTAATCCGAATATTCATCTATTTCTTTTCTGTCACTTCAATTTGAATAGAAACTACATGAGGACAGGGATTTTGGGTTGTATACTGCTATAACTCCCTCAAGTAGAACAGGTAGGTGCTCAAAACGTTTATTGAATAAACAAATATTTTGTAGCCCCTATTTGTCCAATGATATTGCTATGCATTCAGCAGGTGTTCACTAAGATCTTATTAAATAAATTTGTCATTCCTCCTTCATTTCTGAGGTGTGTGTCCTTCAACAACAGGGTCAGAGAATGGAATTCATGAAGCTTTAAATTTTAACATTGCTCCTACCACATCCATTAAGTCACCCTAAGCATTTATTTATTCCTTCTGAATCATTTCCTTCTCTGAAAATTGAGAGTAAATTCACCTAACTTAGAAATTTATGTAAAGATTCAATGAGATAATGTGTAACAACTTATCTAAAATATAAATAAGTGTTGATTATTAGATCTTTTCCTTCTTTACTCCACCATATATCAGTGAATATAGTTTCTATACAAAATAATATAATATTTAGAATTTCTGAAGAAAACTGATATTTTTGCTTTTACTGATTTTTTAAAACTTTAAATCAGGGAATAAAGTGCAAAGAAATGCATACCTACAGAATTTGGAAATATAACTAAATACCAATTGTTTGTAGATAACAAATGAAATAAAATGTAATTTGAATAACCTAAGAGGTTATCTTATAGAACCCACTTTGAACCCCTATCTGCCTCTTAGCTGTTTTCATGAACTTTTAAAGAGTTGTGTTTAATTTTGTTTGTTTGTTTTTTTGTTTCATCTTTGTTTTTGTTGAGGAATATTAGCATGTTTTATTTTATTTAGTACTTTTTTAATTGAAAAAAAAACTTTCATTTGGTTAATATAGTTGAAATGGATAGAAGTGATGGAAAAATATTTCCCTATGTGGAAACAAAATAATTTTACAAAGATTAAAGAAAAGAAACTAATTTAAATACTTCCCTCACACAATGAGATTGATCATTACTTTCACAGGTATAAAAGTAAGTAGTTTAAAAGATTATTTACTGTATTAATTTTGCTGTAACCAAACCAAGAAATCACTGTTTCTACTGAAAGGTAGCAGAATATACTGCCCCAAAGTATGTTACTTTGGCATATCGATTACTTACAGCTGTAGCCATTTGAAAAAGAGCAAATGCAGGGAGAAGCTTTCTCTGAACTCCCCTATCTGCCTAAAGACAGATCCTCCAAAAGGAACTCAGTTGTCATAGATCCCCTCCCCAGGAGTGTCATCACCCAGGGAGGACTGACTCTTGTCACAGGAGAGGAGAGAGACTAGGAGGGACACCACAGCCAGACAAACTCTGTCACAAACTATCATACCTCCCATCTATTCTTCTAAGGCCCCATTCATCCTTCCTAAAAATCATCACCCCACAAAGAGGCCTACCTCTCCCCTCCTCTTTTCCTATTAATATGGTATTTAAGCCTGAATTCTAAGCCACCTCTTTGGATTACTCATTTTTCCCTGGCTATCTCCCATGAATATATGAAGTATACATGTTAATAAACTTTTGATTGTTTTTCTTTTGTTAACTTGTCCTTTAGTACAGGGGGCTCAGCCAAGAATTCAGAGGGTAGATAAAAAATTATTTTCCTCGTCCGCACTGTGAACACCCATCCAAGGGGCAGGAAACCAGCTGGCTGCACAGAGCTCACTGTTGTGTGCCCATCTGACACCCCGTGCCTCCTCTGTGTGGTGACCAAAGTGTTTTCCCCAAAGCTTTCATAAAGACTTGATTCCAGATTCTCCCAACATGTAAGCTATTTTCTGATTGCACTTTACAAAATTATTTTTTAAACCTGCATTCTCTCCAGAGATCAAGAGAGCTATATTCTGGGCCACAATACTTAATTTAGGCTTCTACTGATGATCTGAAAAGGTCTTGGCCATATTATAAATAGGGGATCTTTGTAAATTGCATTTTACTTGCTTAAAAGTACCTATCTTACAATCAAGAAACAGCACAGATAGGGAGTTTTACTACATGAATATAAAACAAGAGTTTAGAAGCATGTCAATTGCTTGTTATAAGGATAACTGAAAATATTAATAGCCAATGTGATTCTTGATTGATTGATTGATATTTACTTATTGTACATAGTACCTTAGAAAAGGTAAATAGGAATGAATAGGAAAAGAAAAAATAATGCAAATCACTTAATTGTTTAAAACTTTTAAGAATCATATTTGAATGAGTGAAAACCACGTATTAAAATTTATTTGAAACATTATACAGATTTAGTGATGAATTATAAAGTGCGTAGTCACTAGATTATTTTCATGATACAGTATTAAGGTGAAATTACATCAATCCATGTTCTAGTGCCATCTGCAGAATTTTGCATTTCAATGGTACTTTAGTGCTCCCTACCAGATATGTTTATGCCCAGCTTATGTTTGGTTATATTCCTAAACCAAAGGCTAAATATTTCTATTTAATCTGAAAAATGAAGCAAAATCAAGTAATTTATTTTTATTCATACCCACCCAAATTACTTTCTATAACAAAATGAAAAAGAATCCTTTTCAGTTAAAAAAGAACTGCACATTTTAGCACTGAATAATTTTTCATTTAAGAGGAAGAAAGGGAATTAATAATAATATCAGCAAACAATTGCATGGAGATTATCTTGTACCAGACACTAATGCCCAACAAGTGTTACCTCGTTTAATCCTAACCACAACCCAGAGGGAAGCTGTTACCCTTTTTATAAGATAAAGAAAATGAGGCTTGGAGAGGTTAGGAAATTTCTCCAAGCACTAGTAGGGGTGAGAGATGTAAGAGGTGCCTTCTAATCATTGAACTCACTTTCTCAGCCAGAGCTTGCCCTTCGCATGGATTATCTCCTTTATTCATCACCACCACTTTATAAAAGTTGAGTATCACAAGTCCCATTTTAGTAATTAACAATCTGTAGCTCAAAAAGTTAATATACTCTAAGTCCCAGAAATAAGTAGAAAATTGATTTTTGGATTCAGTCTTAGATTGATACAGGAGTTATGTTGATGTTTTTGTTTCCTTAACTATGTCACATTACTTCCCCAAGAAATATTTGCTAAATACCTACCACATGCAAAGGATTTTAAATATATTTAAATATACACTACACTGTCTCTAGTATCCACAAACAAACAGGCAAATGAATGTAATCTGTGCTTCTCCTAATGTGATATTTGTACTACTGGTGGTAGGGAGATTGTGTTAAGTGTCAAGTGTAATCATTTCAGATAGTGAATAAAAATAACATTAAACTTCTTTGATTCACATAAAGACAAATCTGTTCTCTTTTGTATTTGCTTCCAAGCTTTCTTAGCATGTCATATAGAAAGTCTTTTTTTATGCTGGTGAGCACATTACTAATTTCTAGCCGCCTAAAAAGAGCTATTAGAGAAGTTTTCAGCCAAACAGCATCTCGCTAATTGGGATGTAATAAATTTGTTTTGTTTTCATTGTGTTTACTCTTTCTTTTACCTTACAGAAGATGAAACTGGCCATATCTTTCCTGCTAACTTTTGGCAGGGGAGACTGGTTTCCAATTTACTGTATTGGTCTAAAAGTTCCTTTAAAAATAGGTTTATTTAAGTAGAGGTAGTGAGTCAATTTAAAGAATAATATTCAACACAAGGCATATGTGGTATACAAATATGGGAGAAAATCATGAAGCTTGTAGAAAGTAACTAACATTTAGAAAACATCATAAATAAGAAAAGAGTTTTCGCACAAGGCTTTCTATAAATTAAACGGGGTAACTCTGCAAGGGTGAGTTCCCTTGAAATATGGGAATTGAGTAGACACTGGATGTCTGTAAGGAAATTTACACAGAGGACCCGTGTACACACTATAGGGAAGACTAGGGAGATGCTTAGTTCTTGAAGCTCTGGGAGCTATGGGTCCCACAGCACCAGTCCGAGAATTTTGATGCACTCCATTGAGTAACAGATGCTCTAGGAATGTGATGCAGGGAATGGTCACCTTCTGCATCAGGTAGCTTTGCAGAAGCATTTGATTCTGGCTTCACATAACCTTTAAGATTTTAATAAATGAAGAATAAGCCAGGATGGTGGCAAGTCGGGCAAAGAAAAAGCAAGAGAACAGGAATGCAAAACTTGTAAAGTGTAGTTGAAGAAATGTGAGCAGCACAGAAAAGTATAAAAATAACTTCTTGAGAACCAACATATTAAAAACGTGAAAATAGATAAGATTATTTAAAAATAAAGGAGGATATTTACAGTACTACTTATAGAAAGGGACTTTGTACTCTTGGGACATGATTGCACCCTTATCAGTGTGCTGAATTATTTTTCTAATTTTGAATTATACTAAACTTATTTCTGCTTCAAAATGGAAATAAATTCATCTTGATGAGTGAAGGGTAAAGAATAAAAAATTCTTTAAAAGAGTGACAGCAGTGTTTACCTTACCAGATGTCAAGATTTATTATAAAGCTATATCCAACCAGGGTCTGGCTGATTCAGTCGTAGAAAAATAGACCACTGGAATATAGTAAAAATTCCAGAAATAGACCCACATGTATGGTGAATTTGAAGTTATTGAGAATACCAAGTGTTGGGAAAACTATGGTGAAATAGGAATTCTCAAAAACTGCTAGTGGGAGAATGAATTGGTACCTCACTTTGGAGAGCAATTGAGAAAATATCTGTTAAGCTGAAGATGTGCATACCCCATATCCCAGATTTTCCCTATATACACTACAGAAACACCAGAACTTATAAAGAATAAAACGTGTTCAAAGGATGTTTTTGTAATACTAAAATATTGAAAAAAAATCTCATAAATGTCCATTAATAGAGAAACGTATATCTAAAATCGGTATATTTAAAGAAAGGAATAACACCAAGCAATTAAAATGAATTGAACCAGATCTTCACATATTAACATTCATAGATCACAAAAACTGTAATGTTAAATGACAAATCAAACAATACTCTACCAACATACACATATACATGTATACATATATATACATATAAGTCATGCTCATGTGTATATTCCGTGAAAATATAAAAGCCTGTGAAAAAAGCATATAAACCTATTTCAGGACTGCTATTAGCTCCCTCCTCTCTGAGTATGAACTTGTACATGAGATTTGCACATTAGGTATCTTGGCTATCACATGTGAGTGATGGAAATCTGCCTAGGGTTTGTTTTAAGCCATTTATAACAGTATGTTGAAAATAGACAAATATAAAGTGAAAACAGAATGAGAGAAAAAATGGTGAAAGGTCAGATTTGTTTATCATTGCTCCATGAAGAAGTCCACCCTGACCTGGGGCTTCTAAAAGGACAAGGAGACTGGAATTTGCAATCAAGACTAGAAGGAGAGGGAGGAGCAAGTATTACATAATAAGGGAGCTGTGTTATGTAGTGAGGGAACGTGTAGTAGAGGTAAGAGCTAAGGAGAAGACAGCTAAAGTAATTCTCAGGAATGGAGCATTTATTACTTCTCTATGCATAAGAAAAATGGCAAAATTAAACTTGAATTAAATTCTCCTAGGATGTCCCTGGGATGGACTCCAGCAAGCAGTCTCCTGGAAATGGTGACCTGAAGACACTGGCTTAAAGCCATAGGTATGCTTTCACACACCTGTTCTTTATAATTTTTTTTATAAGCTAGCGTTAATTTTAGCTTATTATTAATTCTTTTTTTGAGAAAGACTCACCCTGCACTAACATCTGTGGCCAATCTTCCTCTTTTTCTTTTTTTTTTTTTGACCCCTAAAGCCCCAGTACCTACTTGTATATCAATCATAGTTATAGAGTTGTAGCTCTCCTATGTGGGACACCACCTCACATGGCTTGATGAGCAGTTACTAGGTCTGCACCCGGGATCCTATCCCACGAACCCAGGGCCACCGAAGTGGAACGTGCAAACTTAACCACTATGCCACTTGGCCAGCCCCTACAATCTTTTCTATTTAACAGATTAGAGAGCAATAGGACACAGATCAGTGCAATTTCCTTGGATAGACTCCAACCTCAGTGGAAGAAGTTTTGTGTTCTAAATATCAGCAGACGCACACACCAAGAATGTGGTGGCTGCTCAACACATAATTCATTGTTCCCTAAATTTGAGTTTCGTGATACAAATAACAGAACATTGCAATCCTGTCGATGTAAGAAAGAGCTGGGAGGGATAGAAAGTGATGAATCATTCATGCTCATTAGATTGCCCATGAGAGTGTTCATTTACAGTCATTACTAAAAAAGCACTCCATGAAACTAAGTAATAAGAATTAATATACTTCAGATTTACTATATTGAAAATCTTAAGTACTGCTTAGAAAAATGAAGTTTCAAATCTAAATAGTACATTTCTTTTTGGTGAAGATTTCCAATTGCCGAAAGAGGTATTTAAATGAGGACTAGATTACTAAATTAATACTAAAGCTTGTTAAGTGCATTTGAGAAATACTCATTAATTGAACAAATAAGACTATTTTGCTATATGGACCTGGTAGCCACTCAATAAAAATAGAAAATTTACTAAAAACTACTTACTGCTGTCTTTCTGTTCTCATGTAGAAATGTCATTTATATTTCAAGTTTTACTTGACCTTACTTATTTTCAACGTTATCAAGTCAACTCTGCAACTAATTATTTTATGTACATTAAAATAAGAAAGAAATAAAAGAAATGTACCATTCTTAATAATAAATTGGAAAGATATTCAACATTCAATGTTCCTATCTGCACACATTAAAATAATATGCACATAGTTTCATCTGAATTTTATGAATCAGGTAAAACTCAACTGTCCTTGGTGGTCAAACAGGCATTGTTTTACTGATTGATGATATTTTATTCACTTACTTAAATCCAGGGCTGAACTATGCCTGACTCATGTAAATACTTAATAAATACTCACTGAATAAATGAGGAAGTGAATGAAAAAGTGTGATTTTTTTTAATTTCAGCTTTATTGAGGTATAATTGACATAAAATTGTAGGATATTTAGAGTGTTCATCTTAGTGATTTGATATATGTATACATTGTGAAAGGATTTCCCCCATCTAGTTAATTAGCACATTCATCACCTCACATATTTATCTTTTGGGGAATGGAGGGGTGGGAACATTGAAGTCCTACTCTCTTAGCAAATTTACATTATACAATGCAGTGTTATCAATTACAGTCACCATGTTTTACATTAGATCCTCAGACCTTATTCATCTTACAGCTGAAAGTTTGTACCCTTTTACCAACCTCTCCTTATTTCCCCCACACCTCAACCCCTGGCAACCAATTTTCTACTCTCTGTTTCTTGAGTTAATAATTTTTACTTTTCTGTTTCTATTTTCAGCATATGATATGCCCTGCAAAAAGCAAACCGTGAAGTACATAAGGGGGCCAGGAAATTATGACAGACTTTCACAATCCTTGGACACCTTTCCTTACTTATACTCCACCTTGAACACTGAAATCAATTTTGTTAAGTTTGGAGGAGACTGAGCAGGAAACAACATATATTTTGGAAATACACATGCAAATTTGGTGAAAGAAAGGTGGCAAAGGACTGATGGTAAATAAAACTCACTTACAGTCACCAGATGACTCAACCAGGTGTCAAGTTCAGCTTAGCCCCTGCCTGTGAGCACCCTTTCCCCAGTCCACACCTAGATCTCCGCAGCCCACCCCAGAAAGGGAGACAGGTGTTCCGGTGCCCACCAGTTATCAGCAGACCAGCCAACTCCAGGGCATGGACTCTCCTTTGCCTCACCCTTTTGCCAGTGACCCCTCAGATTTGGATCCTGGCTACAATGTAGCATCACATTTTCTCTAACCATGTGACCAAATAACAAACAGAATTATTCTTCTAAAATTTCAATGCAACAGGTATTTCATATTATTACTCCACTCAAAAGTAGTTTGAGACACTTAGAAAAAGTGAATATAATTTTATTAGAGTTAACATTAATATATTTAAATGTTAAAATGCTTGATGAATTCTAGGAGACACAGTGAGGTCCATTTTAGTAAATTCAGCAATGAATGAGGAAGTCGATGACTTCTAATTTTAGCAAACTTCTTCAAAAAGATTCACGAATCAAGGTGAGTAAAATTTGGATTCATCAGCCCATAAAAGAAAAATCTTGCTTAGTAAGGGTCTAGCATATTCATTAACACTTTGTCTCTCTGTATACAAATCAGATTTGCAAAATATAATCCTTACTAATTAATTAATTTTTGTTGTTGAAAATCTACAGTATTTTTTTTTTGCATGGATCATTTTTTTTCTTTGAGAAAGATTGGCCCTGCACTAATATCTGTTGCCAATCTTCCTCTTTGTTTTTCCGTTTTTCCCAAAGCCCCAGTAGTTGTATATCCTAGTTGTAGAGTTGTAGCTCTTCTATACGGGATGCCACCTCAGCATGGCTTGATGAGCGGTAAGTCCGTGGCCAGGATCCAAACCGGTGAACTCTGGGCCCGTGGAAGGGGAATGCGCAAATTTAACTGCTACTCACCCTGCCGCCCTGGTCATGTGTTTTCTTACTCTACCATTTACTTTGGATCTATAAAGAACACTCTCCACGTTTTGAAAAAGTTCTCCAGATTTAATATTTCCAATTAAATGATCTTTGCCTTTATCCCTACCTCTAGCAATAGCATTATTTACAGACAGCAAGCTCGAAGAAAATGTTTAAATAATTAATTTTGGTTTGCTCTCCAGCAACAGGAAGAGCAAGGAAAGTATTTTGAACTTAAGCCAACTCGCCATCTTTTATTTATACGCTACTAGCTAAAATGTCAACAACCAATGTTACCAAAGTCATCTTCAGTGTGGAGTACTTTACTAAATGAGCCACCTCCTCAAAATACAAAGGAGTAAATGTGTTTAAATATGTTTAAGTATTTAGAAAATAAAAACTAAAGCAGTACACGTGTGTAAATTTACAGCTATATAAAACAGAGACCCATGAGAAGTATGTGTTCTCATTCTTCCCCTCCTTCTCCATGCTGAGCCAATGATGCCCACCCTGTGCCCTTAACACTCTCTCTCTCAGGTATTGTATCTTGAACATTTTTTTAAGTCAAATGATGTAGTATCAATCCCTTGCATTGGGTATATACTGAATTAATCCACTGCTTGTTTACATTATTAAAGTTAGTGAAAGTTTTGGGAAATCACATCAAATATGGCCCTATGAGAATATGCAGTTTTCTGAGAACAATGGATTTCTAGCTATTACTCATTTACTACCTTCATATTCTATATATTTAGTGTTGTTAAATTGCCCCAATATACTTCCTTTCTGAGATAGTTTGATTAATGAGGTTCCTGGGCAAAGGAAATTAGTTAAGACTTAGGGAGTGGCTGGGGACTGGCCTATGGTAATGTAAGAAATGCAGGGATTTTATGCGCATAAGCACAATAATTTTTCTCTTGGTTTCCTTTTGTATCTCTAGTGTATGTACAGTTCTGCATCTAGATAGACAAATAGACTGAAAAATCCTTACAGTTCTCCTGAGTCCAAGCAGATGTTATATATGCCCGAGAGTGATGTGGTTTAAGATGAGTATGGTTATTCTGTTGAGTATTGTGGTTGCCTACCAACGTGATTTAAGATGTAGTTAACTATGAGTGGTTTTAAAGCACTGCATGTCTATTTGGTTGAAGATTTGCTCATGAATATCGTGTTTTACTGCTACTCAACATGAAGACAGTACGAAGAAAAGTTCCTGGAGAAGGAGAGATCTAATAAAAAATCACAAATACAGAATACTCAGTAAGCTGTGGAAGGAAAAGGCCAGAATAGCCAAACAGTAAAATGGGTAAACATTAGAAAAAGAATGCATGGAACAACAATTTTCAAAAGTAGAAATGTTATCTCATACATCAAAATACTTTTGAATAGCAATACTAAAACAGGTCATAGAATTAAGGGTTAATTTCAATTATGATTTTTTACTTATCTGAACAAGTTTCAAGAAAACCATTTTGGAAGTTTAAAAAAATTGATAACACTTTCAATGGCGGGGTCTTCATAATAGAAACCTTCAAAAGCACTAAAAGTTAATCTAGAAATAAGAGATTGTAAGCCTACTCAGTGTATTAAAATCATTCTTAGAACGATTGTTTGAAGAAAAACTTTAAGAGAAATATTTAGAAGATAATGGTAGTATAAGTAACTAAGTAAATAAACTGACAATAAATGAACAAAAATAAATGGTAGTAGAAATAAAGCATATTTACACAGAGAAAAAAATCAAATAGTACAACTTGATTTCTTAGAAATCAGAGCTACATTTATCAATAAATGGATTAGAATAAAATAATGAGAAGTTAAAAAATTGGGGAAAGTTTCTTGGTAAATAATTATCTTTATGGTTCAGGAAAATGCTTTAAGCAAGCTGTAGGAGATGTTTTACACACGGATGGCAAATTGATTACATCACAGGTGTCCACTCTGATCAATCTGTAGTAGCTGCCTGCAGAGATGGATGGAAGGGGCTTCTCCCAGGCTCTGGGGGAAGGAATTCAATGATTGATTATGGTACAGGAGGCTGACTCATCCAAGCACAATTTGCTCATATTTGCCATCCTTTCTCTCTTTCAAAGAAGTAAGTTAAACATGAAAGCTGTAATTTCAGAAGTAAGTGCCTTTCTTTAAGAGTCATATCCACTCTATCACTCCAACACACATACCTTGTGAGATATTCTCCTCTAAAATAGTAAAATTCCAAGGCTAGGGAATGAATTGTCTCATACATTTGTTACTAATTTTTTTCACAGTGCTCAGTGTACATTACTGACCAAATATATTAGAATACGAGTCCATATTAAACTTCCAAAGCCCATAGCGTGAGGCAATAGACTCATGGGAAAAGACTACACTAGTCTTTTCAGAGACAAAAGGGAATCCCCCATGTTTTTATAACGTTGCTTCAGCATCTGGACAGCTTCACCAAGAATTACTATTCTTCATTAAAGACAAAAAGCAAAGCGCTTAGTACAACTCTCTGAACTGTCAGTTATCCCAGAACTCTCTGAAAAGATTTGAGGATATTAAGATAAAGGAAACAAATACAGGAGAATTAATGAACAAAAAAGCAAAACTAGAGCATACTACTTCAAAAAAACCTTCAGTTAGTCTGATGTTTTTCATAAACATTATTACAAAAGAAGTGTGTATATGCAGATATAGACACAAAGACACATAGAAATACATATAATCACATATTCTATCTATCATTCAGATAAAACTCTCCTGAAAGTCACTACACTTTTCAATAATTCCAGAAGAGATGAAAAATCTGTGATTAATTTGTCTTTAATATTTTTCAGAGAAGAAAAATCTAACTATTCATCAATTAGACATTCCTATCATCTATATTCAACCATCATCTCCAAATTCTTTAGCTTTCTTTCCAAAATAACATATCCAAAATAATTATATAATAATTTATATTTCAAAAGAATTATAAATTATAATTAATATCAATTAATAAATAATCTAGCTCAATTTATTTAGGACTTTTCTTTTCTTCTCTTTTAAAACCTTATTTTCCCATTTTGAGATATGCATCCATGTAAGATTTCCTAAATTATTTCTGTAACAGAGCATGGTACTAAAAATAAAACTGTACTTTTTTTTCTGAGCATGACTCTGTTAGGGATGTAAGACTGTAAGGTCCTGTCCTTTTTCTCAAGGAGTTCAAATCTATTTGAATATTTAAATGTTAATATAAGGTGTAGATTTAGGCATGCAGTGAGGTCTACAGACCACATATAGTTAAGCAGCAGTCGTGGGAATGATTATTAGGTGTTAGACTTGGAGAAGGAAATGGGTTAGAAATGGGCACTGAAAGACAAGTCGAATTTGAATAGATTGTCAGGAGGAGAGAAGATATTTTTTGCCTGAGGGCAAAAGTCCAGACAACATGGGAAAGTCACAGAAGCTGGCATTTGCAAATGACCATTGTGTGGGAAGTGGGTTGAAAATTGGTATAAATTTATTTTTATGATGTGGATTTGGGTTAGATCTTGGAGGTTTATATTTTAGGAAAAGAATTTTAAATTTGATGATAAAAATAAATAATATGTGTATAAAAGAGAACACTGGAAAAATCTGAGCTAGTGACCAGATAGACGTAATTAATATATTGTGAACACTAACGTAAGGAAAGGGAACAGGAAGATAGGTGAGAAATGGTGATATATGAAAACAAGATAACTACAAAAGATTAGATTATAAGTTGATTTTTGAGCAAAGATGGTAAAAGTGAAAAGAAAGCAGTTATGGGTCCTTTAGGGCCAAAACCATGCTAAATTTAATTTTTTTCACAGGACTGAGAACGGTGTCTAGAATATAGTCGAATTCCATCATATATAAAAAAGGAAGGGAGAGGGGCAGATAGAACAACAGTTATTAAATGCATGTTCTGTATAGGCACTGGGCTAGGTAATTTCACATACAATGTTCATTTTATGATCATAAAACCTATAAGATAAGTACTATTATGCCCATTTTCACATAAAGAAACAGACTAAATGAGATTAAGAAATTTACTCAAAACTATTTAACAAGCAAATTATGAGACTTAAATTAGTAACTAGGTTTGCATAAATCTTGAGCCCAGGTACTTTCCACTGTATTGGGCTGCAGGAATTAGTAGGAAAATTCTAACTTACTCGACTTATGTGGTAAGGATGCTGAAATGTTACAGAATAAAATGAAAGTATTCTGAAAGGGTCAATTTTAAGTGATCCCCTGAATTTTGATAATCTCTACCAATAAACAGTTTTTAGTTATGAAGATAAGAAAACTTAGCAAAATTTAACTTCAGCATTTAATGTACACTTCAAAACCAACACATATTCTTCTGTTTATATAGTTATTTTCACCCTCAAATATGAAAACTTCAGAGTGTTGGTGTTATTTGCATTATTTATCTCAAAACCTCAACTGGAGCGCCACAAATACTTAACAAAATTTTTGAATGAATAAAACTTTATAATATCTATTTTTCTACCTTTGTAGTTCTGAAAATGATGTTATTATTCCTAACTCTTTGCTAGTTTTTCATGTTTTTATTGTAGGGCTACTCAACTATTTTAATACACTATGAGCCTCACGTTCTGCAGATTACATTCCTCCAAAGATTGCAATATTCCTAATTGTTAAGAGAGTTGACATGGAACCAAGGCAAAAACAAACCTTTTAGAGTATTTTAGTAGCCTCTCATCCTACAAAGGTTATTCTTTAATTAAAAATATATAAGGTGCATTCTCTGAAGTTGAAATATAATTACCATTGAAATTAATACAAAATTTGTTCAATAGCAACAAAGAACTGCATATATATTCTTGAAATATTTGATACTCCAAGATTACTTAAATGTTTACTGCCAGAAAACAGATAAGAGGATTCAATGAAAACAAAGCAAAGGATTCCTGTGATTGTCAATTCTGTATACTGGCAAACCATGAGTATCCCAAGAAGAAAATTGAAATCACCCTTGGCCAACTAAGCAATAGTGAAGCTGACCACATGGTTGCTTTTATTTCAATTTGCTCAGATAAAGAACAAAATCCAAATAAGTCCTCATAAATGCAAACTGATGTGTTGTTAAGTGTAGCAAAGTTATTCAATGCAGCACCTCAGAAAGTCTAATTATTGTGATCAGCATGGCATATCCACGTAGATGACTACAGTTGTATTAGAAAAATACTGTTTCTAATTGTAATTTCTTTTTAACATATCTATATTTTAAATATGTATAATATTATTTCACAATGATTTATAATTTGTTTTTTTTTTGTTTTCAAATTTTCTTAGAGATTCAGTTCCCTCAAATGCTACCTAGGTAGGAGATAATGAAAAAGAGATGGGACAAATAAAGTTTTTTGAGGATGGTAATCACCTGCTTAAATTACAAATTATACAAGTTCATGTCCTTATACTATGTGGAACAAACTCATTAAACTACAGTTTAGAATACTAAACTATCTACAAATTATCCATACCTAATTCTTAAGTGAATAAAATAAAACAAACTTTGATTTTTATTATTCATTTTCTGTTAAAATTGAGGAAGTAATTCTTAAAGTTATGCATAAGGATTAAAGACTTAATAGATGCAATCTGTCATATATATTTCATTTATGTGTCACATAAAATTTCCTCATTTCATAATGAGAATTACAAGATTGCTAAATGCTAACTGAGTTCAAATCAAACTTTAACAGAGGTATAGCAAGATTTTCTGTGAAATATCATGGCCTTTAAAAAATAAAATTTCGTAATAAAAAAACAGAACAGAAAACATTATAGAATATGTACAATGGATATGATAAAATGAAATCAACTACACTTGTATTTGGAGTTAAAAAAACAAAAACAAGCAACAACAAATAGTAAGGAGGGAGGCAAAGAAATATGTGCTCAGTTTATAAATGCAGAATACTTTCCAATGTCAAATAGGCAATTCATCAGTTACACTTCACAATCACCGCAAGAACAGGCCTTTTGGTTACTCAGCATTGCAGACAACTCCATTTTAAGATATGCCCGCAACTGGTCTTTTTATTAAATTTTAACTGCCCATGCAATCTTAATTACACACGGAGTGACAATCTTGTAACAGTGTATCTTAGATCTTGCAGTCATCAATAGAATAGATGTACCCAATCAAATAGGAAGCAGATCTCACACTTTATCTCTATTTATCAAGTTGGTAATGTCTTAGGTTACTGATTTTTAAATGATGTTGAATCCTAAGTGTAGTCCATAAATCAATAAAATTGAACTGACAGAAAAATGTCTTCTTTTTCATCTTCCCCAAACAACAAATATTAAAATAATCCAGCAAGTAGTTTTGCTACTTGGGTTTGCCAAGGGTATTGTGTTATAAACAGATTTATTGGCCAAGTTTGTAACAGACTCAAAATGGCATCCATCATTTGCTCGTCAGTTTTATAGACCAATTCATGGATCACATCTTTCTTAGTGTCTGATTTTACACAAAGATATTTAGAAAATTGGGTGATAATAATGTGAATTTATATACAGAATTAATATATATTTATACAATTAAATAATAAATGATGTCAGAAGGTAAAACTAATAGCATTGGAATTGGACAAAACTGTTTCAGACGAGACTGGCTTGGCCAGTCTTTCACAGGGAAATCTTGAGCAAGTCACTTGATCTATTTAAACTTCAGATTTTTTATTTGCAAAATTGAAGAAGAAATATAACTAATCTCAAAACTTCAATAAACATTATTACTACACATAGTACCATTATTTGCTTTTAATTTGAAGGGGCACAGGTAAGAAGTTCTTCTAATAAAGTATAATTGTAAATAATAAAAAGAGATTAGAGGAAAAGAAAAAAATATACAGTGCTGTCTATTCTACTAAGAAGATGTATATGGATAAATTTTGAAATAAATTATCCAACTCCCTTATTTTACACATGTGGAAATTAAGGCCAAGAAGAAATCTCCCACAATTTGCCCAATTGGATTTGACCCTATAGAATTTGAAACCAACTTCTAATCCAGCACTCTTTCTTGACATGTAATTTCCTTCACCCAGATGTAAAAGCAATCTGATGATTACAATGGCCATCTTGCTGATCACTGGAGTTGATTCAAATGATTTGTCTGGCTAGTTGTCTTTCCTCCTTCACTACTTCATGTGTGTACCATGGGAAGAACTGCCTTTCCAAAAACATAAGGAATGTTCTTTGGTAAAAATGCACTACTACTCAACAAGAATCGAGTAGTTGCATATTTTTACTTCATTCAATAAGCACCTTGTGTTATGCACTCCTTGAATCCAAGAAGCATCAGTATTAAATTGCCTAATATCTATTAGGACAAAGAAGGTGAATAAACAAGCAACAATAATATAGAGTGGGAAGTAATAATTGCCGTAATATATAAACAGGAGATCAAGAAAAAATGATAATGGAGTTCAAGAGAGGGAACAACTGCTACTACTTTAGAAAATCAGAAAAAGTTTCCTAAAAGATGTGAGGAATAAATTTTAGTTGGTCAAGAAATATTGTTTTCTGTGTTCTGTTGTATGCACCGAATTATAATGTGTATTATGAAAAATTATCAAAACCGAGAAATTATTATTTTACTCAGATACATCATTACATTCATCCTTTAAAAGTATAATTTTTATTCTTTATTCCTTTTTTATTATTTTCATCATCAAATAGTGGACCAGAGTTTTTTTTTAAGTTTATTTTATGAAAATGGAACACATGGCAAAATCATTAAAATTTTCTGTTGAATTGTGTGTTCTCTTTCTGGAGGTAATTCCATGCACACACACACCGCCCACACAGTGCTTTGTGTAATACTGTTTTACTTTTCACAAATGTTGTGACAGCATTATTTCCAGACTAAGTGAGATTCCAAAAGATTTGTTCAAAGTTATGTGACAGTAAACGAAAAACAAGAACCACAGACCAAAGTCACCTGATAAATCTCATGCACTATTCAATGCTTTATATTTCTCTCTTCGCAAATAACGACTAAATATTTGAAAGGAATATAATTACTTTAACAATATTAAATAAATTCCCTATCAAATTGAAGCTCTATGGTGTTTTTTTCCTTTAGGCTTTAGCTGTTTCTCTAACTCTTTGAGGATCGCAAAGCAGGTCTATTTACAAACTAAATGTTATGTTTTACTGAAATTCCTAACTTTAGTCATTCAGGCCCCTTTAAGTAAACCACTTGATATGTTCTTCTTCTTATACTATTTTATATCATAATGCTGATTTCCAGAGCTTTTATTTGTTCCAGACTAGCTATTAATTGAGGTATATAGGCTTAATGTAAAAAGTGCAAGAAAAAGAAATATAAAGAATATATATATTCAGAATAAAAAAGATTTATTATCCCCCAAAGGAAAATAATACACAAAATAGAATCAGAATCTGTGATGCATGCATTTCAATAATTATTTTTTATCCTTGAATTCATATTTTATGGATCTCTTAAGAAGTTAGCGTAAATGGATATTGATGAAGTCCACCAATCTTTTTCCAAATCATTTCACTATAGAAGTATGGCAGTAAGGAATAATATTCCAAGTTTTAACTCAAAACATTGTTTCCTGCATAATTTTATTATTTGAAAGCTGAGTAATTTAGAGAAAGCAAACTTTAGCCATTAAAAAAAAAAGTACTTTTGACATTCATGTCAACGGGGCTTAAGTCAGCGTCTCTTCTGATAGTGCAATTTGCTTGGCTTTATATTGTCAATTATAATTCCAGTTTCTTGCTAAGTCGATACAATTAGATGACTACAGGGACTTCATTACAGCCGCGGGGAGGGCAGCAGCTGAGGTATACAATTTTCTTCTTATGATGCCAGCACTACTAAACAGTTATTGGAACAATGGTCTGCAAAGGAGCAATAAAAGTTGCTGTCTTAAATATCGTTATGCCATTATATCATCTGACAAAAGATAGCCAAAACTCAAAAAATATCAATGCAATGGAAATTTTGCTTTTACCATTAGTCTTATTTGGGAAGATTACTGCAAATCGGTTGTTTCTCATTTATTCATTTAAACATAATTCAGATTACATATTATCTCCAGGCCTTAGATGCCTAGTGTGAAATTTGAGGGAGTTAGAATTGATGAATGTCTGATAGGCCTCCAAATAAATGTGTAACAGTGAAGAATAATGAAATATTCTTCTTGATTAGATTGCTGTTTGCTCATAACAATATCAATTTCAGAACTGAAGCATACATCTTATGTTGGTATAGTCCAGTATTCTTTCTTAGCACCACAGCTTTAAACTATATATGTTAGGATCCATATTCAGAATTCTACTTTTAATTGGCATGCTAATTGATTCCTTTCTTAATTATACAAAGTTTATCTCTTCGGAGTTTTATGCTCTATTTTCCACCATCTGCCTTGGTATAATATATCTCATGCACATTATTGAGTCTTAAAAACCTGGCATATCTCACCACTTTCCTTATTCCCCAAAGCAACAAAGTCTGTAAAAAAAATTAACACTTTCAAATAAACAAATCAAAGATTAATAGTCATGAAATTTCTCTTACCAGAAATGTCAAGACTCTTTTACTGGAAATATTTCATTTTATGTTACAATGATATTCGATTAATTTTTACAGAGTGCTTATTATGTGTCAGGCACTGAGATGGGCTCAGAGATTACAAATTATTGAAGGAAATGTGAATGTCCCTTAAAGGTGCTTAGAGTTTAGCAATACAGAAAGACTAGTAGAGAATAATGGCAGTACAGTGCAGTAAGTGTCCTGTGCTCCCTAGCCCAATGATGTGAATCCATTTATTATTAGGGGTTTCAATGACGAATTCGACCCATGTGAGGTCTATAATGTGTGAATCTACTGCATTTTTTTGTTTGTTTCTGTTGCCTCTGGCATAGTGCCCTTGGACAAGTACTGAATTATCTTTGTCAAATAAATAATGTCAATTAAATCTGCCCTAGTGTGGTAGGCTGAATACTGCCCTCTCTTAACAACATATCCCTGTCCCAATCCCTAGAAGCTATAAATATATTACCTTAAATGGTAAAGAGACTTTGCAGAGTGATTAAATTAAGGGTTTTGAGATGGGGATATTATTCTGTGTTATCACACAGCCCTTATAAAACAGAAGCAAGGGTATCAGAGTTAGTAGTAGGAGATATGAGATATAATGACAGAAACTAGTGATTGGAGTGAGTTGAAGAAAAGACCACTAGCCAAGGAATACAGGCAGACTTTAGAAGCTGAAAAAAGACAAGGAAATGGATTCTCCCCTCATCTCTCCAGCAGGAACACAGAACTGCCAGAATCTTGATTTTAGACTTCTAACTCCCAGGATGATAAAACAATAAATCTGAGTGATTTAAGCCAGTAAGGTTGTGGTAATTTGCTAGATCAGCAATAGGAAATTAATACTCCTGCTTTCCAAGAAACTGCCAAATTAGTGTTTTCTTTTGTCCTCACACTATGTGTATTGATTTTTAATTTGGAAAGCGTGGTTACAGCAGTGAAAGCAAAAGTGTATGTTTCCAAAATATTGAGAAGCCTTTCATATGAAAGTAAGAAAAGCTACAGAAGACAAATGATGAAGAAAAAAAGTCATATTGTTTCTGTGAAGTGATCCTATACTGGAAAATATTACATATTGACACATCTTACACTGGGTTGTTTTTCATCCCGGGAGTCACTTCCTGCTCCTTCAAAGGAATAGGCTGAATTTGGATACAAGATTAATTATTTGATAAGACAGCAGTTTTCACACTTGAGTGTATCAGAATCCACTGGAGAGCTTTTTAAAATACAGATGGCTGGGGGCCGCCCGGTGGTGCAGCGGTTTAGTCCGCGCTTGGCAGCCCGGGGTTCGCGAGTTCGGATCCCAGGCGCCCATGGACGCGCACTGCCTGTTAGCCATGCCGTGGCGGCGTCCCATATAAAAGTGGAGGAAGATGGGCACGGATGTTAGCTCAGGGCCAGTCTTCCTCAGCAAAAAGGGGAAGATTGGCAACAGATGTTAGCTCAGGGCTGGTCTTCCCCACAAAAAAAAAAAAAAAAAAATACAGATGGCTGGACCCCATCTCAGAGTTTGGGGTAAGAGTCCAAGAATTTGCATTTTTAATAAGTTTTTAGATGATATTGATTCTGCTGGTCCAGAGACCAGATATTAAGAAACCCTAATGTAGTGGAAAAAACATGAAACACAGAAGATCTGGGTTCATATATATATCAATTTCTAGCTACGCAATCCCTTAACTCCAGTGATTTTCAGCTTCCTTTCTGTCCAAACAGTCTCATAGGTCTGTTGGGATGATTAAACAATACAATTTCTATAAAAATTCAAATAGACTGTAAAGTCATATTAAAATACAGTGACTACAATTAATAAAAGCTTTATCAATTTGTATTAATTAATATTTTTTTCTATAAAGGCAGCAGTTTATGCCTATGGTAATGTGATTTAATGCTCTGGATAGTTTTCTCTGAATGGATATGGTAAGTATTTACTTGCCATTGTTCAAGCTCTCTGTATGTATATTGGTTACCTTTCAAATTAAAGAGAAAATATGCATGGATATTTATGTGTGTGTGCATGTATGTATGTATGTGCATGTGTGTTTGTGTGTGTAGATACGATAATGATTATGTGGACTCTAATAATTCAATATTTCCTGATGTGAGAAGCAGACACTTAATGTTCTGATTTAAGCCTTTTTTTTTTCTAAGAAAATTTTTTTGTCCCTACAAGTATAGTGACATTGTTGTATCTATATTGTTTTAGCTCATTCTTGAAAACTCAATGGATACTCAGCAGGGAGAAAAGGAAATATTTATTCTAATTAGTAGAACATTTCTTTTCTTATTTTAGACTTTTTCTATAATAAATTATTGTATAATACTTCCTCTAATTTTAACTTTCTGCATCATAGAAATGGCTTTTTTTGTGTGTGTTTTGCTTCCTAATTTATTATCACCTGAAAATTGTATTAACATCAATAATGATGATGAATGAAACTGGGATTAGTTCCACTCTTTCATGCGTCCCACTGGGCTATTTTCTCCTGGAGAACCACTGTCATTCATTACCTTTTATTTAAAGGCCTTCAGGCAAGATTAAATATGTCATTTCAAAATAGCAGTGATTTTTTCTTAGAAAATATACTAAATATTTCCTCAAAGTCAGGTACATCTACACTTGGAAAGCTATCAAAATAAGTATATATTTACCTGTGTCTATATGTATGTGTACATGTATGTACTCACTTGTATAGAAATACATAACACACACACACACCATGTACTGATAGGCAGCTCAAAATGGAAAAGGAATCAATCCATGGTAGAACTATAATGACACAGCATGTATGAGAGGCAGAACAGTAGACTGAAAGTCCAGTGGCTGCTCTCAGATCACACAGAGCTCCATCAATGTGTCGCTGGCTGGCCTTGAGCAAATCTCATCTGTCTGCAGCCTCATCTCTCTGTGACATGAGGGTACCCAAATGCTCAACCTCTAAAACGCCTTCTACCCTGAATATTCTGTGATCTGGCCTTGGTAGAAAGCATTCAGGAGAAAATTAATAAGACAAGAAATTCTTTCTATACTAGCTTTATGGATAAAACAAGAGTGGAGTCTCAATGAGCAGAAAATTAAATTGTTCTGATAATTTTCACATTTTCAAAAATGTAAATCTGCCATGTTAACAAAGCAGATGTCCTGGCCTCTATATCAATTTGACTAAAGAAAGAATTTTAGGTTATCTAGTACATAGGAAAAATGACGGACCCACTCAAAATGAATGGAAAATGCATGTTCAAGAAGACAACCCCGAAATGGGCAGCTCTTGGCCCAGCAGCCCGTCAGTCTGCAGTGCTTAACGAGAGGAATAAAACCTGCCACCTTCAGACAGATGGACTTTGAATCCTCAATAGACAGGTTGTGGTCTTTATCTCATTTAGTATCTGTCATAATGATGGGTGAAAATATACCCAGCAGTATTTGTAAGCCTTTCATTTTAAAGGATTGATAGCCCCAGATGTGGCCCTTTATGACTGGCTTCCAGCAAAATATTTTACAGAGCGTCAGCAGTTAGACCATGAACTCTTGGCAGAAAGAAACTCTTGGTGGAAAGCTTTGCATTACCCTCCTACCCAGCACGTGGGATAGCATTACCACAGGAAACGTTCCTGAGCAAATATGAAGGACGGAATAAATTTATTTGTATCTAAGCATACATGGTGAAAGATAATTTTATCCTTCAATAATAAAAAATAATTTACACTTTTAACTAGGATGATTAGCATGTTGATGTATCAAATATATATTTTATTTTAATTTTTCAGAAATAGATACTTCCATATGGCTTAAAAGACAGTGAAAGTTTATGGAAATTTTTTGGTAATAAATTGTCTATTGATTATTCTTTTCTTCTCTGAAAATTGAACCATTTTCCTTGGACTATGGTAAATGTGGCAAGTTCTGAAACATTAAGTGGTTGGTGTAGAATATCCTTGATGTGCTTGAGTTAAAAATAAATAGCCTGTGCAGTCACTATGGAAAACAGTATGGCGATTTCTCAAAAAATTAAAAATAGAAATATCATACGATCCAGCTATTCCACGACTGGGTATTTATCCAAAGAACTTGAAATCAACATTCAAAGACACTTATGCACCCCTATGTTCATTGCAGCATTATTCACAATAGCCAAGACGTGGAAGCAACCCAAGTGCCCTTCAACTGATGAATGGATAAAGAAGATGTTGTGTGATATATAGGCATATATATCATGGGATCATGGACTCTGATCCCCCTTGTTGCGATCACCTGGGGAACTCCAGGCCATCCCCCGCCACCCAATGACTTAAAGGTTTTAGCATTAGGCTCATTTTCTCTCTGTCTCTCTCCACCACTACTCTGTATTAATCCTTGATGATTCCAATATTCACAGAAGTAACCTTTGTAATAGCCTGGCATCTCAGACCCTAGACTTCCTCTCCTCCAATGATTTTGTGCTCTACCCTAACTCATCCACTCAATAACATGATCGTGTGTAGAAACTTATCCTGGAGAAAATCCTCATCTCTCCATAATTTAATTTCAAACTTCCTTCTCTTTGACCACTTCCTCTTATCTTTTAAACTACTTCTCAATGATTCTTCTCTTTGGGGCTCCGATCCAATGACTGAACCATCACCACACTATTTCCTCATCTCCATCCTCACCTACTTAAGATGCAATGTCTATCATTATAATCACCCTCTTGCATATATTCTCAAGTCCCCTGTTTCACTCTTGCTTTTTTGTACTCATTTGTCAAAACCACCTCTATATTTAAACCCAATTCTCTGTCTACTTAGCACACGCGTTCCTACAGGTAAATGTGGTGGTAGAAAGACACACAACCATCCAGATTGGTCTCACTCACATTAATTTCATGATTGCAAATCTCGTGGTGGCTTTTCATGGCCCATGACCTTTCTCTTTTCCTCAGCAAAATGAGGTTGTTGAGTCATTTTCCTCTCCTCTTGTCTTCACTCTCAAGAGAGAAAATAGAATAAGGCAGAAGATTGCTTCTCAATTCTCCCTCTACTGAATCTGGAGTCATACTTTCCTTTACACCCATAAACTCTGTCCTTCTTCCTTTAATGTATGCCTCTCTCTAAGACAAATCATCTGCTCTTTCATCTTACTAATGCTCTGACAACACTCCCTCTCCTTAATCATCAGTTGTTTCCTCCTTGCAGAATCTCTCCTATAATTTTATAAACATGCTGTATTTTTTCATCTTATGAAACAAAGATCCTTGACTCCACTCTGCTCATGTTCTCCTCCAGCTACTGCCTTGTTTCTGTTTCACTTCATAAGGAGAAAAGAATAAAACAAACATACAAAAAATTTAACAAAAAAGCCTCCTCGAGAGAATTGTTTGTCTTTGTAGTCTTCGTATTTTCTTCTAACCCTCGTTCCTGTCAGGCTTCTATCCTCACCAATGAAACAAAACTATTCAAAAGTCACCAGTGATTAATTACAAGGTCTCTTTTTTACTCCATGTAGTCGCAGCATTTCACCCAGCCAAATATTTATTCCTTCTTCAACAGTTTCTTTACTTGGCCTTTTGGGCACCATTCTCTCTTGGTTCTCATTCTACCTCACTACCTCATCCTCTTAGCATTCATGTTGGATTTCTGCTTTCACCCAGCCTCCAGTCCCTTGAGTGCCCTAGGATTCAATCTTGTTTGTTTCTCCGCCTATTTGCTTTACTCACATCTATATACTGGTGACTCGCAAATGTATATCTCCATATACTCCCCTGACATCTGGGATCTATCATATTTACTTGGATGAATTGCCTACCCAACATCCTCAGTCGGATGTCCTCCCACAGAGATTGTTCCACCCAGAAATTAGAAAGTTAGAACTTTAGTGACAACAGTCTGTCAGTCATTAGTTAAGGGCTTTCCCAATGTGGGTGACTCAAGCTTTGCAGGCATTTTCTGATAAGGAAGGTTCACATCAGCCAAGTGTGAGTCTCCAGAGGAGGGTAAAGGTGTAATCCATTAGTAGTTGACATCTACAACACCCAGAGGATAAATGAACCAGCAGGTAAAGAGTAGCATGGCAAGTTAACCACAGCACATTCTGTATTCTGAAATAAGCCTGTGATGGCTGTGTTATGAATTTAACTAAAAACTATATGTATATCTCTTTTTACATTCAAGGTCACCTTGTACTGTACTATTTTTAAGTATGAAGTTTAAAAAAAGAATTAAATGAATTATTGTGTTTAAATATAAATTAGATCAAGCATATACAAAATTAGAAAATAGTACAACCCACCACTTTACTTAGAAAATAAAACTTTAAAATAGAGTTCAAGCTTTCTGATGACTTTTTTCTAATCACTTTAACTTCAAAGGAATTACAGTTATGAACTGCATATGAACTTTTCCATGAATTTCTTTTACTACATATGTCTATATGATCACTAAAATGTATGCTTTTATAATTATATAAAATGGATCATACTGTATATATCCCTCTACAACTTAATTATTTTTATGCTAACATTATTTGAGAGATTCATCCATGTTTTATGGGAACCTGTGATATATTCATTTTACTACTAATCTCATTTATGATTATATCGCAATTTATAAATTCAGTATTCTTTTAATGGACATGGAGATTGTTTTTATTTGTTTCTTATTACAAAAAATGACTGATTAAACATTCCAGTCTATATTTCTTGTGTATGTGTGCAAGATTTTCTCTACGGTTGATACCTGGAGAGTACAATTAAAGACTAAAAAGTAGGTTAAATGTTATTAAAACAAATAAGTGAAACTATTCACTTCGTTTATTGCATATGGTTGCTTTTCATCAAGAATAATGAAAATGAATATTTAAAAATTGCCTGTAAAGTTGACTTTTTTGGACAGTTCACATGCCTTTTACGTTTGGAGACAAGGGCTATTCTTCCCTGAATACATTCCAATATGTGGAGCACACTAGATGGTGCCTGCTATTTGATTGTTTAGAAAAGCTGTTCCTGAGTCTCACTGAGATTATCTTTTCTTATTGGTAGAAGAATTTTTTTGTCAACATGATACATCTGAGAAAAATCTCTAAGGGTTCACCGCAGTACTGCATTAGAGAGGAATGTGGAGAAAATGGCATTTCTTTTATGTTCTAGGTCCTATGCTAGAAGATTTATGTAAGCCCCTTAATTAATCCTTAAAATCCTACAATGTTTTACAATAAAACCCTACATACACAAATACTGAATCATTACATTGTACACCTAAAACTAATACGTTATGTCAATTATATCTCAATAAAAAATAAAATGAATCAACTAGGAAAAAAAGTATTAAATCATACACTTTGAATATGTCCAGTTTATTGTATGTCGGTGACATTTGAATAAATTTGCTTTCAACAGTAAAGAAAACAAACCGTGTAATGTTAATAGTCAGAAATTTTTGTGCTTTGGAGAAATAATTATCCCAAGTCACATAGCTAATAAGTGAAAAAAAAAACACACCTAAATTCTAATTCAAATTTATCTCACAACATGGTATGAAGTTGACTTGTATGGAGGACACTTAGGTAAACTCTGTTTAATTAATAATGCATATAGCAATGCATAGCCTAAATAATTAATATAGGTTTTGTATGTTAAAATGCTAACTATATTCAAAGAGTCCAAAGAAATCCCAATTCCTCTTGGAAGCCAGTCTCCATATGTAGACTGAGATTTCCCTTTTCTATGCTTCTACGGCATAATTTTATACCCTATTGTACTATGCTGCACTTGTCTGTTAAAACTGTGAACCTAATATCCCTCACTAGAATTAAACTTCTTGAAAGTCATTACCTGAAGAGTGAATCTGTGGTGTCTCCCAGTCACCACTTCTCAGCTTAGAGGTCCAGTGCCTACGAGATGGACCTAGGAAATCACAGCGTCAAGGGAAACAAGACCATTACCTAAGGAAATGTCAAGTAGATAAGCAAGGTGTGGTTGTCACAGGGTACTGGAAAAGCACATGCTAGGCACACAGAAATAGAATCAGTAGGGAAAGGAAGCAGTGCATAAGCCAGGAAGAAAATCTGGCATGACTTCAGAGACTCAGGGAAGATTTTAGTAGGGGGCCGAATATATCTCGGGGGAAATACAGAGGCCAAGCTCTTCTGGAACATCAAGTCGAGGCTACTCTTGCACAGGTGGCCATAAGCTGTTGCCACCCTTGGGTCAACCCAAACCTTGATTCTTGAAGATGATCAGCTTTGGAGATAAACAGTGGGCTTTTTGGTCCAGAAAAAAATGCCTTGAAAATATAGACACTCAGCAAAGACACTACAGAAATTCAAAAATGACACAAGACAAACCCTTCATTTTCCAGTCAGGAACACTGAGAACCTGATAAGTTATACCACTTGAGCATGGTCACACAGCACATTAAAATGCCAAGAAATGGTTGTCATCTATATAAATATTTTATGTACGTTCACTCAAAAACAACTTTTAACTTTATTAAAAATACCACTAAAGAAGGTTGAGCACACAAAGATATTAAAGAACTGGCTTCTGCCTTCAAGTACCTTTAAACTAACAGTGTTTTAACAATAATGGGATTTCAAACAAGGTCATCATGAAGATTTTAGTTTTTATTAAGGTAAAATTTAAATCTTCATTTAACTTTATATTGTGAAATGGAAAGATCCACAAATGGAATTCAGATATGATTGGGCAGTTTTTCTCGCCACTAACACGAACTTGAGTTTTGTTAATTACAAGGTGCAATTTACCTTCTTTCCATGAGAGCAGGTTTTATTTGTCACAGACTTTCAAACAAAATGAAGTTGCTGCTTTCTCCTGAGAAATTCCACTCTATTTGGTGATTAAGCTCCTTGTGGTCAGAACCCCGGTCCTATCTTTGTTTTGTGCTTCTCAGAATACAATGCAGTTTTTGACTACATTGTAAGTATTCAAAAATTGTATGATGAAATTATTTAGTTACACATGACCTGCTGTATTGTTGTTAAAGTAAGATCGCATAGCAACGTACCTTAAGTTGTTACCATAGCAAAAAAAAAGTATGCATATATATATATATCTCCCCCAAATCATTCAATTTCCTTAACGATGCAGCACAACTAAAGCTCAGAAATCATACTGCTTAGTCCCTGAGAAATTGTCTATTATTAGTGTTTACTTAAAATATACTGCTCTTACTTGTTACTCTTTTTTTTACCTTGAAATATATATCAAAAATAAATAAATTAAAGTAATGTTAGAATGTCATTTCCTATATTAAGCAAGGTACAAATTGACTCCTATAGAAGAGGAATGTCCAAGAACCTGCCTTCCATTGCCAACCTCAGTCCCTTGTCAGTGGCTGCCTGGAGTGTTCTTTTTGAGAGGAATTGTGAGATCTAGTGTAGGCTCAGCAGGAATGCATGCCAAGATCAATTATTGATCTCTGTTATGGGCATACAGGAGAGTGGGTGGCGAGACATAAGCCATGAATTTTCTTATCTGTGCACTAGAGCTTGAAATATGTAGTCATTTTAATTATTAAGAGAGAGGCATATTCTTGCCAGATGAGTGTCATGACAGGTACGATAAACTCTAAAAATGTACAGTGACTTTTAGGAGACTTGTTTACTACATGTTCCAATAAAGTGATAATAGACCTCTAAAGGGACTGTCATTCCTCCAGAATACTATTGTCAAAGTAATAGAATGTCACAGTTCATACTATTGTATCCGTATTAAACCACTCCAAGAGTAGATTGTTATAACAGTCCTCCAGAAAAGTAAAAAAAAAAAAAAAATAGCAAAGAGAAAATTGTTACTTTTACTTAAATGCATTCTTATGTGTCTCTTCATGTCAAAAAAGAAATCTTCATTTTATAAAGAAAAAAATGGAAATTCAGAGAGATTATTGTTTGACTCCACAGCCTTCTACTGTCCCCTTATTTCAGAATAAGACTATCTGGTTTTGATCTCCTAAAAGGCCACTCAGTAGCAGTGACTATGGGGACCAAATTAACTAATAGTAAATTTCAAAGTGCTTTGTTTGTACCAAAGGAATATTAATTAATGCTATTATGACTGATTACTGTCTGATGTTACCCCCAATCTTGCTCTCTGATTTTGAACCTAATCTTAGTAATCTGAGTCCAATTCCTGGTTCTAATTTTGCTTGATGCCTTGTTTTCAGTCTCTTGATTTAGAGCTATATGGTGGCTCCAGTTAACTTGCCAAAATGTTTCAGCAGAATATTCTTCCCCTCACCCAGAAGAATACTGCCTTGAAATGTAACACTCCATAAGTAACAAGCATAAGTAACTACCTCCGTTGGAAACAAAAATATTTGATAAATTCTAGAATTTCACTCATTCATGTTTGGTATCAAAGAGAAACAATCATAAAGATAATTGACTTAATTTCTTACTTGCAAATATAGGCAATATTCCCTTAAGAATTACCTAATGTGGTCGTTTTGAGGACTAGGAATCAAGACTAATATCCTCAAATTAGAAAACATACTGGAATTTTATGTAGCAATTAAAAAAGAATGAATGAATGAGATGGATCTTTGTGCTGACATGGAAAAATAAAGTAAATGTTGCCTTCGAATTCTGTTATTTTATTTATCTTATATAGAATTACACAATTACAATTTCTGTAAACCATCATATAATATACCAGAAAATTGAGAATCATTCTTTATACCTCCCTCTACATCAGAACCACATCTAATTTATCAACAAGACTTTCCAACTGCACTTTTAAAATATATCATTGATACATCTATTTTTCTCGAACTTTTCTACTACTATTTAGATGTAAGACAGAATCAAGCTTTATTAATATTGCTCAAACAATCCCTTTATTTTCACCTATTTTACACATTGTCCCATCACCTTCAACCAACTCCCTATCTAGAAGATAATTTGACTTGCTTTTAACATATATCTTATTATTCTATTTTCCTGCCTCATATTCACCAATGGTTTCCTACTGTACTCCTTATTTGGTTTATAGACGCCTCAACTCATACTGCCTCCTTTCTCTATAAGTTCTAACTACAACGGTCTTATAGTTCCTCAACACCACAAAGAGCTTTACCTCCTTGAACACTTAGTTCTTGCTGTTCCCACTACCTGCTACGTTCTTGCTCCGACTTCTCAGCATTCTAGCTCCTTCTCATCCTCCTACGTCTTCAGGTATCAATTTACCTGCCACGTGTTATGCAGGTACATCACCTCAATTACCCTCATTCTCTCTCTCATAGAATTCTATCTAATTTGCCACAGTTCTCCCAGCAATTGTGATTAAAATTTGTTTGTTTGTTTACTGTGTTCCCCTAATAAAGTAAAATTCCAAATGGAAAGGTGCAGAGAGATTTTATTTACCATGGCACACGCAGTATGTAGCAAAATGTCTGACATATAGTAAGTGCTAAATACATATTGATGGAAGGAGTGGATGAAAAGGAATCCTACGATGTGGTTTACTTAGTGTAATTGCTGTTGGTGGTGCTACTGTCGTCAGTGATAGTGATGGGTTATTTGCTTATCTGTGCAAGATTTTACAACCGAGACTATTAAGTATTGGGTAAATTACCCAGTAAGTGGAGAAACCAGGATGTAATACAGTGTCTGGGGCAATATTGTTGCTTCTAATAGTAAATGATACTGCTTTCGTATTCAGCATATAGTCAGGGAGCATACTGAAATGGAAAAACCAGTGGTCTCAAGTTCAACAGCCCTGAATTTAAACCTTGGCTCCTCTATTCATTAACTGTGTCTGGTCCTCAGTTTTCTTATTTGTAAATTGGATCTAATAACTTCTGCCTGATGGACCTCTTTTGGATATTGACCAAAGTTATAACTATATACATACATATAAAGCAACAGACCTTTAACAAGAACTAAGTGAAATTAGATTTTTGTCTCTTCTCATTCCCAATGATCATCAGCATCCAGTTGCTCTCCTTTGGTTGCCAAACTGTTAATTGTCCTTCAGATTGCTTATTTCCAGCATTGATTTTTTTTTCTACCTCTGCACCAAGATAATCATTGCTTAAATATAACTTTCATGAAATGTCTTTATCTTTTAAGATCTATGATGGACTTCATTTCCTATACTATTAATTCATTCACTTTGATAATTCAATAATAGTTTATGTCTTGATTTAAAATAATCCGTTTTCAAACAGACATCACTTCCCTCCCAGTGTGGTACATTGATTCTTCATAACATTTATGCAGGGAAATTTGGCAGCAGTTATACACCACATGCGCTCTTGAATGCCACCCAAATTGACAACAATTTCAATTGAGTATCCAAACTGTGAGCCGGAGCAAAATGCATAGGGTAGACAAATAAAGTGACAATTATCAAAGAGCTAGAAAGGATTATTGATCTCAGCTTGTGGGATCTACACGATCAAGAAAAGAGAAATGGAAAATGAAAAGTGTCCAAAAGAACAAGCCTTTCTGGCTTAGCTCAGTCATTGTGTTAACACTGACAGATGTAAGCACATATACAAACGATACTCATGTGCCTTGTGTAATCTCAGAAATATATGTCCACAATATTAGCAAAAATATTTCAGAGTATTACTCTAAAACATGTTTTATAATTTTAGTTAAAAATCTTATTGGAACACTTGTAAAACAAAATTGTTCCTGCTGGAAGGGACAAAACCAGCTTTCTGGAAGTTTCCAATTAATAAGAAAGGTTATATGATCCTAAGAATGAGGACTAAGATTGCAGTGTCATTGAATATTGACAGCAGGAAAAGCATATACTTACTCCTTTGTCGCTTGATGACCGCGAGTACAGCAAGAAGATAATTACTACACGGAGGCTCTTAAGGACTGCTTTTAAAAAATGAAGTGGCAAAACTCTCCACAAGGTATAAAGAAAATAACCCATAAATATACCTTTCTACAAATTCATTTAAACTTATAGTGCTTTATTTGAGGCTTTTTAAAAAAAGTGTGGTGAATACATGCATATCATTTTAAACTTTTGGACTTGAAAAATGACAAAAAAAGAAGATCCAACCTCCCCCAAGATCGTTAATACTCCAAAGTAATAACAGAATTCTTTGGACAATTTAGATGAAATTAGACTCAGGTGACTGAATGGTATAAAAAAAATCAGAACAAACAATTCCAACTTTAAAATTCATTATGGATGGTGGAGGAATTCTTTACTGGTGCTGTCATTTGTTTTATATAATGAGGTGATCAAATGTTGTTTCTATTATGAACTATTTTTAAACCTCAACTAATTATGTATCATTTTATTTTTAGGAAAGACAATTTGAAGATCTCAATGGTTGCCTTTAGCTAAATATAGATTCCATTTGAGATTACAATAATATGGAAATGAGCTCATTAATATTTAAAAGTAAACAGGACTTTTGCCTGGGGTGATGTTTATTTTGGGGTTTTTTCCTTATTTATTTCCTTATTTCAACAGTATATAACATCAGTGCTGGGGTTATAATAAAATGAATTAGTTTCCTGGTTGAAAATTACCTTGGAAAAGTACCAAATTATGTGAACAGATATTTCCAAGTGATAATATGTGCCACCAGATATCTATAAGTCACTTTGAGATCCCTGGAATGAAGATCTTAGGTAAATAATATTACAATTTTTTTAAAAAGTCTTATTTAGGCCTTCTAATCAGATCTCCTCCATAACAGAAGTATTGCACCAAAAAGTAAAATTTAACTGAAGATATTGAGGTAAATTTCACCCGTTGATCAAGATTACATGAGGTTTAGAGATATGATAAGAATGGTGCCATGCTATTTGGCACTTTAAAAAACAACATTTCTGATACATCATTCTCAAACCTGGTACCCACAACTGAAGCCAGAGCTAAATTTGTTTCCTAACGGGTGATGAAGTATGCTTTCTCAAAGAGCAGTGGTTCATATACAGTTTTCATTTCTCGTTAAGTAGTACAAAAGGGAAATCATCAGAAGGAGGAAATACGACATCAGGAATATGGCGAAGCAGCGATATCAATTACCTTCTCATTCTTTTATGTATAATGAGTATGACAGCCTAGAGCACCCTGATCTATTTAATGTCAGTGAATAAACTCATTAAATAAAAAAATATATATTAAATTGGGGGCTTATTGGTCTTTATGTTATAGGTGCCCATAGTGGGGATTTTAACTGCTACAATTTTATTTAATTCAATTGACATTTATTGAGGATCTACTAGGTATAAGGCATTGACTCGGGTCCTGCTGGAAATCCACAACGAGTAACAGAAGTTTCTGACTGCAAAGTAGGAGCCAGACTTTTAAGTGGGGATAGAGTGCATAGAGATGACCATGACACAAGGCAGAAAATGTGTTTCCTTAAAAAAATATGATACATCTGTTCTAAGACCTTGTAATATACAGACGTTGCCCTGAAGGAGGGAAGATTCAAATGTGAAGGAATTAACAGGAGAGTTAAGTAAGTGCTCACAGGTGCACACACATGAACACACAGACTGCGTCTTCAGAAATTGAACCATGAAATTGAAGAATAGAATGTAAGATAGTCATAATCAAATATTCAGATGATATTAATAGGCTTGCAACCCAATAGTTTTTACCACATACATCTAAACCTCAAATTTGTTTTTAAAATTAAATTTGCTGATTTATTTTATACTCTCAGCCACAAAAGACTTAAATGTATTTTTAATAATTTAAAAAAAATAAGCACAAGTCAGGGGAGGGATCTTTTATTTCCAAATAGTCAAATAATCATCAGCTTGATAGAGATCCAGGGATTAGAATCACCTATAATGTCTATCTATTTTCTTTATTCTATTTTAATAATTTCTCATTTAAAGATCTCAGACTCAAAAATGATACTTACTGTGGAATATCTAAAAACTGATTCTTAACCCATCAACAGGTTTATCATTTTTTTCTTTGGGAAATAATCTTCACTACCTCAAGTAGTAAGTTAAGGGTATATGTGTGGATTTGTGTATATGTGCAAGCATGAGATGGATTGGGGGACTCTGAAAAAAAATGCCACTTATCAGGTTACTACTTTTTGAAAAATTGTTCCTGGCAATAAGGATATTTCAGAGTTGTTTTAAATTCCATTTTTATTGGTCTCTATGTTAAAATTTATATAAATTAATAATATCCATAAATTAATGAAATTAACATGAATTAATGAAGAGTCATACATTGATTCAGGATGATTTATTTTGTCCTTTGCTGAGAAATATTTTCACCATAAATCTCCTTCAAATGCTCATGAGAAAATTCTTTTCTTGGTAGAATCTCTATCCAGAAAAAATTGTGGTGAAATTCTTTGGTGCAATATCTTTCATAAAGAAACATTTCAATTCGTAGCTAAAGTTCTACTATTACCTAGGCTACCAAAAGATTAGAAACGATCCAGATAATATTAGAAGAATTGTTTAATAAAATATGGTACATCAGTGCAATAGATGTAGTAGCCATTAAGCAGAAAGAAGGGTTTTGATGCAAAAGTGTGGCACTCATAAGCCAATGAAGTAAATATGGATAGTATATGCACTATGCAAAACATATGTAAATATGATATGTAAATATTTATAAGTTAAAGTAATTTGGGATTTTTTTTTAAATTCTTCATAATTCTTGCTGCTCTAGGCCAAAGGATCCATTTCTTCAGGGGAAGGAAGGAATAAGCCACTGAAAACAACAATAAGGGGCCGCCGGTGGCGCAGCGGTTTAGTCCGCGCTTGGCAGCCCAGGGTTCGCAGGTTCGGATCCCGGGCGCCCGCGGACGCACTGCTCGTCAGCCATGCTGTGGCGGCGTCCCATATAAAGTGGAGGAAGACGGGCACGGATGTTAGCCCAGGGCCAGTCTCCCTCAGCAAAAAGAGGAGGATTGGTGACGGATGTTAGCTCAGGGCTGGTCTTCCTCACACACACACACACAAAAGAAAGAAAACAACAATAATAACAACAAACAAAACAGTATTCAGCTTTTGACTTCCAAATTAAAACTTCAGGAAAACATTAGCTATGAAAATATGTGCTTTCATATGCAAGAGCAAAGATTTTTTTTTCTATGATAGGAAAGAGGATTTAGGATTTAGCCACAAAGCTTAGATTAGTCAGAACCTAGAGTTTTTTTTTCAAAGACCATAGAATTGGAAGAGTCCAGATTTTTTATGAGGACAGTTTCAATATGACAGGGAGAAGATTTAAAAAACAAAAAGGGTTGCTGATCTGGGGAAAGGAGTCTATTCCCAGGGTCAAGGACACCCAAGCAGAGAGAGCCTGCACCATTTGCCTGCCTGCTGCCCAGGAGAGACCCTGCTGGGAGGGTGCATGCGGAATGAATGCCTTCAACAGAACCCTGCAGGGCCTTACTGAGAGGTCCCAGTGGAGTTTTTATGATGTTTTAACTAGAATCTAAATTTAGAATTCAATATACATTGTTAGCCCCCCTGAAGATTTTTTTCATAACAATAAAATCTGTCATTATATTTTATTGAATTGAACGAAACTAGTAAGTTTGTAAGTTTGTGATTGGAATCATACTTAGGTGGATCATTAACAGAAGAAATGGTAAAATACTATCTCATAATAGAGTCTCTTTGGATAAAATTTATAAAGCCTGTTCCTTTGGGACCATGAAATTCAGGTAGCTTGAACTGAAATGTATTGAATAACGATTTTAAGATGATATACTCTTATAAATAGTTCTTTGTCACTTGTGTAACAGGAACTGATGAGTTATTTCTTACTACCCCCAATCATTAAAAATGAATCCTCCTAAATCACAGTGCATACAGAATTTGCAATGCTCTACTCCATTAGGTTGCTTACATGATATGCAAACCACACTTCAAATAATTACATTTCAAGGCAAAGATAAAGTTTGAATGTGTAAGAGTAATTAACAAAAGAGAATGCAAAAGCTTTAATAACCTTTAAATTGTCCATTTAAAACCTAATTTTAATTATAAAACTTGGCTTAGGGAAAAACAAAAGTAGCCATTACCCCCTAACATAAAGGAATAAAAGAGCTAATATTAAGCCAGCTAGTAAATATATACAAAAAGCCAGCATTGTACAAAGAGGCCAAGCACAGAGAGAGATTAGGGAGGTGAAAGTAGTCATTTACTGTGCAATTGGCTGTAGGAAAAAGTAGCTACCAGATATCAATAAAATCTGAACCAAGTCTGCTTGAATCATTTTGCAATTTACAAAGATTTGGAGGCATATATTTTGGAAAGGATTTGGGAAAGAGGTGAGGGTTGAGCAGAAATCTAATGAAGTTGGTCATCCATAGCTAGGAAGAAAAATCTAAATTGAAATGGCGACCAAATCACCTTTTTTACATGGCATCAATAGATGCTATCAAAAGAAGTGGAAAGTAAGAAATATCAGAATCATGCACATATTCTTTTGCCACCAAACACTAACTGACTGACTTGTCAATAACATTGACAGATTGGTATTTTTAACCTAAAATCACTGATAATTTAAGCTATGTCAGTTCAGCTGTTGCCCTCAGTGAGTGCAGCTCCTTCACTGAACATTTGACAATATACGTGAGTTACGTGACTAGTAATAGATTTGATCCTACAGATTAAATTACGCTAAATTATGTCATCCAGTACAACTTTCCAAACATTCGCATCTAGATTAAACGTGCTGACAAGAAATTGATAAGATAACCTGTTTCTTCCAGGTTAAGGAAGCCATTCCATTCAAGGAGGAATGGCTCAAGAAGATGCTCAATGATGGAATCAGGCAGGAAATATGAACAATCTAGAAAAAGATTCTGTTCCATGTACTGAACAAAAGCTTTTGGAACACTGAATGTGTGCCTTGCACTATGTCAGGCCTGGGCCATGGAGGCTGAGTCCCTACTCTTAAGGAGTTCATGGTACTGAGAAGAGACAGACAGGGAAATAAATAATTAAAAACAAAAATGTTCAATAGTAGAGGCAAGTAGAAAGAAGAGATAGATGAGCACATGGCCCTTTTGCTTGGGTGAAGACTTGAAAATAGAGTTACATGTGAGGTGAGTCTTGAAGGAGTTCAAAAGGACAAAATTCAGACTGAAGCAATTGCACAAAAGTGTGAAAGAGCATGATGCACTTGGAGATCTATAAATAGTTTAATATGACTTGGAGAAGAGAGTGTTTCTATAGTGGAATTTCTTTCTCTGTCTTTAGTGAAGTTTCTTAACAGGCTCTAGCAAACTCAGACTCAATCTGCTATTAAATAACGAAATCCTTGAAATATACCAAATAGCTCATGGCTAAATGTCTACTAAACTAACCAAAGAGAGAGCAAAATGTCAAAAATAAAATGCAAGATGGACTGCCCAGTGAAATACTCAGGGTCTTTAAAAGGAGATTCAATATCTATGCTTCATTTTCATAGACATTTTTTTCCATTTAGTTATTACATATTTTAAATAACTAGATTACAAGCATTTTGAAGGCATAATAAATGTATTATTTATCTTTGGACATTCTCCTATTCTTCCACCATTCCCCACATCCCTCCCCAAAGCTCCACAAGAGATTTTGCATAGACTTGGTATGTAGTGAATATGTGTTAAACTAAAGAACGAACAGGTGATGAATGAATTTATAGTTACAAAGTCTGCTTATCTTCCAGGACAAAACAATTGACTATAGACAGAAAAGAATTTAAAGAAAATGCCTCAATCATTTACCATATGTCTAAGTGAAAGACAAAGCAGTGTACACAATTATAGTTACCTTTTGAACTGAAAATGAATTACATCTCCCAAAACAACCTTGAAAAAGTAATACATTTATTTATTTTGTGTGTGTGAGGAAGATTAGCCCAGAGCTAACATTCATTGCCAATCCTCCTCTTTCTGCTAAGGATGATTGGCCCTGGGCTAACATCCGGGCCCATCTTCCTCTACTTTATATGGGACGTCACCACAGCATGGCTTGACAAGCAGTGCGTAGGTCCACGCCTAGGATCTGCACCTGTGAACCCCAGGCCGCCAAAGTGGAGTGAGCCAACTTAACTGCTATTCCACTGAGCCAGCCCCAAAACTAATACATTTTTAAAAACAATATAGCAAACTATAAAAAATAGAACGTGAAGCACATATTTCTCTGTATAATTAGAATATTCAATACACTCCTTGCACCCACCTTACATAAATTTACAATTCTCACCCCTCCACCCAACACACAAGAAAAAGCATGTTAACTAAAATTTCTAACATGAACAAAGGTCTATACATAAACTGAAATAGAAAAGATGGATATATTTTTCTATTTATCTATATATTGATTTATTCAGAAAGATATTTGTGGCTTATTGTCTTCCAAAATGTATTACTGGAAAATATTTGAAATACCTTTTTTGTGTGTGAATGGCACTTGACTCAACAAAATTCAACTTTCAAACTTTCCTCAAACATCTTTGATTTTATTTCATTTTTGAGTTGTTACTACGGGTGGTTTGTACTTAGAGTTAGAAAATGCTTGAAGAAAAGAAAGGAAGACTACTGTAGAAAGACAGTGAGTAGATATAAAAGAAAAAAAGATTAGTAAATATTTGACAAGAGAAGAGAGTTAAAAAAATAGGGGATGGGGATACATTTGAAACCTACAGTATCTAATAAATTAACAAAAATGAACAATAAAATATGTGAAGAAATAAATAAGAACCATATTAATTGTCTACTGTTGTTAAACAATACAATGTTAAATGACTCAATCATTAAACTTTTTATCAGTTCACATGTGTAGGGAAAGCTCATTATAAAATTTTTAATGTAACATAATTATATTTAACATAATGAAAATTTTATTTAACATAATGTAAAAAGTCATTTAAAATAGATGTCAATGTGACAATAAAAGAGAAGAATTATGCTCGTATTCACCTTTGGACGCTTTCTTCTAATAACATCATGAAGAGTATGTAAGGAAAATATACCAAAAACCTCCTTTTTCTCTTTCCTAAGTTATGGATTCTAATGTGATCTGAAACATGACCTCTGAAGAAAGTAAAAACTGTGCTACTTGGATCTTTTTCAAAAAGAAAATGTTAAGCATCAGATTTTGGGAAAATGTTCTTAAATAAAGCAACAATTATCTTAACCAAGACTACAATTTCAAATATTTTTTTCTACAATTTGAAGAAATACATTTTACATCTTGACTCAGTACATTTACATATACGTACGCATTCAGAACCACTATGTGTGCCTGTGTCAATTCTAGTCCATTCCATTTCATTCCATTCCATCCTATTTTATCTTCGTCTATCCTCTCCTATCCTAGTCTACTTCATTTTGTTTCATTTGAAATAATTTGTGGTTACAACCCATCAAATGATTATATGATCCACTAATGGGTCAGGACTGTAATATAAAAGACACTGTGTTAGACTGAAGCAAATTGATCCCCAAAACAATACAGATTTAAAAATAATGGGATGATACTTTTTCTGCTCTAGTTCTCTAAAAATTAATCTTACCATAAGCATGTATCTCCAGTCTATTTTTACATTTTAATAAGTAAGTTTAGACAGTGAATAAATATTCTTTTTTTTGTGTGTGAGGAAGACCAGCCCTGAGCTAACATCCATTGCCAATCCTCCTCTTTTTGCTGAGGAAGACTGGCCCTGGGCTAACATCCGTGCCCATCTTCCTCTACTTTATATGGGACGCCGCCACAGCATGGCTGACAAGCAGTGCGTCCTCCACACCTGGGATTCGAACCCGCGAACCCCGGGCTGCCAAGTGAGAACTAAACTGCTGCACCACTGGGCCGGCCCCTAAATATTCATTTTTTAATCTGAAAAATCATATAAAATTAGTGTTATCCAAGATATAGAAACCATCTAATGCAAAAATTTTATGATCCATGCAAATTCTCTGAAACATCCCTGCCAAAGTGTTGCCCAGCCTCTCTTTTTAAATAACCTCAATGAGGGAAATCAACTACTATGTAAGGCAATTCATTGTTTTGCAGGACATCTTTAATCTACCCCAGATATAGCCATATTCTAATTTAGAATCCTGAAAACAACCAGTAAATAGCATGCTAAAACTCAAAAAATAGTAAAACTCAAACTGTATTGTTTGCAGTTTAAAAAAATGCATAAACTTTACTTTTATAAATTTTAGCATGTTTCCAAGTAGGGTAACTTTTAATAAGAAGGGAGAGGTTTTGTTAATTGTCACATTCATCCTTCCACTCTGTAACCCTCTTTATTTACACATTGTCCTTCATAGGCATTTATTAAAATATTTAACCTTTCCCTTCAGGGTGAATACTGGGCTCTTGGAATATGGTGAGTCTTAGAAGAGTGACAGACCTTGCCCCACCTCTTGTCTGTAGTGAATGAGACCCCAACAGATCTTGGTATTCTAGATATGACAAACAGGAAAAATCAATATGCAGACTATTTTATACCATTTTATAATACTTGGAGCATCACTTTATTGTTCTAAATTATCATGTCTCTTCTATATGGATTTTTATGATGTCTCATTAGTCATAGTTATGATTTATTTAAGCTATGTCCTTGGTCAAAAATTTCTATCTTTAGAATTTCAAGCTTTAAAATGGTGAGTTTTATGATGCAGTTTCCAGAAATGTATTAGTCAAAAAGTCAGGGATGCTTATTCCTAAGCTTTGCAGTCCTAACTATAAATGCACTTGAAGTTCAGGGGACACAGAAATAAATGTGAAGTGGATTATTCAGGGAAGATTTCCAGTTAGAGAAATGGCTTTACTTGAGCCTTCAAGAAAAAGTAGTATTTAGGCAGTTGAGAAGCAAAGAATCCTGGGACGAGAAAGAAGATATAGCGATAGAAGAATAGAAGAAAAAAAGAAATACTGTAAACTTCTTCCTGACTGAAAAAGAGAGCTCATGTGAAAAATGTGGGACAGTGTTTGTGTAATTCTTTTTGTGTGTGTAAGACTTTAAAATATAAAAATTACGTCTGCAAACATGGACTTATTTCACTATCACAAAACTTTAAGAAATAAATAAAATAGATACTTCCCTTTTATAAATAAAGAATGCGCAGTTCAGAGACCTCCTTAGGCCTCCACTTTTCTCAGTAAAATGGGAATAATCTATTAAATGATTGATTAAAAACTAACTTCATGCCCTTTCATATGCCCCACAAATATTTATGAGGCAGCTACTACATGCCAGGCACTGTTCTGGGCACTTGGAATAATGTAGCAATAAAACTGATAAAAATACCTAGACTTGCAAAGCTTACATTTTATAATGGAAGACAGATAAGAAACATAATAAAAAGTAAATTATATGGTGTGTTATACAAGTTCTTTAGAGGAAAGAAACAGCAGAAATAGGGACATCGATTCGAGAGAGATGTTGAATAGGGCCCATTGCACTTTTAAATAGGTTCATCAAGGGGAACCTTACTGAGAGGAGTCCACACAGATACCTGAAGGGAGATAATTCCAGCAGACAGAAGGGCCAGTGAAGAGGCCCTAAATCATCAATTCTCCTGGCATATTTGAAGGACAAGATAACTAAGGTGGCTGTGGTGGAAGCAGGAGTGGGGAATACTAGGGGAAGACAGAAGGGTAACAGGAGTGGGGCAAGCAGCTCATCCACTGATTTATAGTCATTAAAAAGACTGTCTTTTACTCAACAAAAAGTAGAAGCATTGGAGAATTTTGAACAGAGTCATAACATGATCTGACTTTGGGAAATTCATTGAGAGGTTGATGGAGTAATTCAGGCAAGAGAAGAAGGAGCCTCATCTGGGGTAATAGCATAGAGGTCATGACAAGTGGACAGATTATGATATGCCATATTTCTAAGACATACCCAAAGGATTTCTTAACCAATTGGATGGGAGTATGAGAAAAAGACAAGAGTCAAGGATAATGCCAACAATTGGCCTGGGTAAATGGAAGAATGGATTAAGGATAAATCGAGATGGAGAAGATTGGGATAGAACATGTTTTGTGGAAAATAATAGAAATCCAATTTATACTTTAGATGTCCACATGGATGTATAAATCTGGAATTCGATGAGCAATATGGTCTGGAGATATAAATTTTGAGCTATAAATCATCATATGGATGACATTGAGATCTAAGAGTAGATGAAACCATCGAAGGAGTTTGTACAGAAAAAGAAGAAAACAGGTCTGAGGACTCAGCCTTGGGGCCCTCCAAAGAGAAGAGGCTTGTGACAAGAGAAACTAGCAAAGGTAATTGAAAAGGAATAGTCGGTGAATTTAGAGGAAAACAGAGTATATGTTGTCCTGACAACAAAATAAAGAAAATCTATCAAGGAAGGGCAGTGAGCAACCATCAAATGCAGCTGATGCCTACTGGGAATTGACCATTGGATTGAATAACACGAGACTCTTCCATGAGTTTCTTGAGGGCAGGACCATGTTTTAATTTATTTCTTTGTTTTATAATTCAGCACAGAAGAGTTTGAAAAAGTCCAAGTGCAGTGTTCTTGCCATCATAAAAACTGATTCTCTAGGTAAAGTTCTGTCAGAATACAGAAAGGTTTAATTAGTTAGACTATGCAAATTTTAACTAATCAGAAACAATAAATAGATATCACCTGAAAGTGCGGTGGTGTTTATAGTTCTTCTTTCTTTTTCTTTTTAATAAAATATTTAGTCATTCAAGATAGATTAGAAGCCAGTGAAAAGAGTGATGGGAAAATAATTTAGGTGACTGTTCAAAGTAGGCAAGTGTTTGGGTGATACTTTAAGGAAGAAATAATGATGTAATGTGAGAACAGTGTAAAAGATGTACATTAGGAAACCAGAAGACTAATGGTACTGATAATAAATTGGAATCACTTATACTGACGCCACTAATGACTTCAAGTTATTTTTAAAATTCTAAACAGTTAAACAAAAGGAGACATTTCATGTTTTATATTAGGTAGCTAAATGGAGAACTGAAATAAAAGCAGGTAATGCTCCAAACTTCTCCTGGGGCAAAACCCCATGCATCAGCTTGATGTCCTCCGTAGCAGAGACGAAAGAACATGTATGCACTGAAACAGTCCTGGCTTTTCTGACACCTCAGAGGACAAAATTCTCTCCCTGAACACACCAAAACAAGAACCACCCTCACAGGCCTTACCAGAACTCTATTCAGTTACTTTGAACTTAGCAGCGTCTTATCACAAAGTATTACTTAACATTAAAATTATGCAGACACAAGAAGGCAAATTAATAATAACCAACCATGAAGACTATAACATTAATGTAAAGAAAAGTTAGAAATTCAGATCAAGCTTGAAAAACAAATTAAGTAGTGGGAAAGCAACATTCCTACCACATTAGTTTACACCAAAACATAATTAATAAAAAAGAAGTATATAAATAGCACTTGAATATTTTTGTAATTAAAAGGAACATCTCTTTGCATGAGGTAAAACATCTCAAGAAGCATGTAACCACCCTGCTGCTGAGCACACAACAAGCAAAGAAGGCAGATTCCTCTGGCCTCTGTCTCTCCTAGGACAGTAGGAATAATTCATTTACCTTATGAGGATAATAGAAGGGGAAATATCACCTTATGTGTCTTGAGACAGAGTTTTCAAAATTTTACCCAAAATATATGCTTCTCTCTTTCCTTTTAATAGACTCTCAACTAGAGATTACATTTACAAGACTTCTTTGCACCTTCGTGTTGCCAACGGATTATGAATGGAAGTGATGTTTACAGTTTTTAACCTTTTTCCATGAAGAAGCTGATTTCCTCTCACTCTTTTTCTTCTCCCCTGGGGTTGGGATGTGGTCACGTTGCTGAAAGCCAGCTTTCACGTGCAGAATATGTGGATAATTTAAAGGACGGCAGTGCAACAGGGCAAGAACATGAGTTCCTAACGGTTTTGGGGAACGGAACTAGTTCTCCACCCTGGACGGCACACAACACCCACTTCTGGACTTTCCCAGGAGGGAGAAATAAGCTGTTATATTTGGCCAATGTGTTTTTTAGTTTCTTTGGTACTGTAGCTTAGCATATACCCTAAGTAACCCATATATAAGGTCCTAGCATAGTTTCTGGCACAGAAAGTATACTCCTCTTTTCCATTTTATTCAATATATATTCAAAAGATATTCACTGTGTGCTAGATTACTATGTGTCTCCATCAGTCCTTACAGTTTTGAACAATTTTTATACATGCATATTTAATTTGTGAAAGGACCAATGAAGGCACATGAAAAACAATATTTTCTTACATAGCTTACACTATCAGTTTTTGCAAAGGGAGTAAATAAACCTCAACTGAATGTTCAACTTTTTGAAAGTCTTAAGAATTCTGCAATGATAAATGTTTTTGTTATTGGTTTTTTTGTTTTGTGTGGTGAGGAAGATTAGCCCTTGAGCTAACATCTGTTGCCAATCCTCCTCTTTTTGCTGAGGAAGATTGGCCCTGGGCTAACATCCATGCCCATCTCCCTCTACTTTATATGTGGAATGCTTGCCACAGTATGGCTTGATAAGATGTGCATCCATTCATGCCCAGGATCCAAACCTGCAAACCCCAGGCTGTGGAAGCAGAGTGCATGAACTTAACCACTAAGTCATCAGGCCGGCCCCCGACAAATATTTTTAATGCCAAGAAAGTGACTTTTTTTTAGAATTCTAATGTCTGTTGTGCCAAGTTAGTTGCAAATAAATCAAATTATTGGCAGTGGAGAAAAAAAAAAAAGACTGGATTTGCAAGTAATGTTAATAATAGAGGAGTGGACTAAAGATAAATAATAGTGTTCATTGCAAACACATATCAATGAGGCCAGTAGTTTTGCCTATGCAGATCCATGATAAAAGAAAAGAAAATGTGAGGAAACAGATACCATCATTGTGATCAAATTCCTGGCATCAATTCTAAAAATGAGTTTCCCCACAAGGTGCACATCCCCCTTTATATCTAAAATTCATCCTTAGGTACTTTCACTCATTACACATGTGCCTTCCACCTACTAGTCAACTTTTTAAATGTTTAAAACTGTTTATTTTATACTACCATTTAATAAATATACAAATTGTCTCTTTTGCCATCTATCTGACAGTTAAACTGATAATACTGTTATTGCAATATAATGCATTGTTATTTCAATCTGTTCACTTTGTTAAGTGCTCCATAATTTAAGGATAAGTTATTGTTCTTTCAGTAGAATTGAAATGTTTTTTAACATACTACAATATGTCTTGATTAAATTGCATATTTTGAAATCTTTATAATTGATTACTGTTTTCTTTTCATGGATCATCCAGTGACATTTTACAGGAGCAGCTTGTCCTGATGCATGGCCACTTGATGCAGAGGACAGGCTTTTCAGAAGGAAAACAGACAATCTTTACTCTGCTGCAATTTATAATCAATCCTGCAGAATATATATAGTATGATGCTGTTCCTGTTTTACAGCCTAGGATTTTTATCGTCCTATGAACACAATATGGGCAGACAACATGTGGGGTCAAATCTAGCTGGAGTTTCATACCCAGAGGCTCCTTTAAGTATCAATAACTGATCATTACTCGAAGGTAAGCAGTCTTAGACTAGTTCCCCAAGTTTCAAGTCTGGGGCTCATATTATATAGCTTCTGCATTAATGACATAGATGAATTGCAAGTTGGTTCATTAAATTTGAAGATGACATTAAAGGCAGCAGAATTTTCATCACCTTGAAAGGTCAAACTAGAATTCACAGCATTCTAAACTATTTAGAAAAACATGGTGAGGTCCTAAAGAAATGAATTTAAGCAGCAAAGTTTCATCCAAAGCCAAAGTCCATTTACAAAGAAAAAGGGACTGTAGCATACTATTGCTATAGTCGACTTTTGAGAAATAGTGGCTTACATTCTAAAAGGCTAATTAAGTCCACAAAATGTCAAATAATTAACATAACTCATGAGTAAGACTTCTTTGCTATCTCCTTCTCTTTCCTACATCCCCTAAAAATCTCAAAGGACCTCATAATATTCTCTCCTTTTCCTCCTAGCTTTCAAAAACAGTAGACTTGGATATAACATCTGTTCCTGGCTGTTATGGGTTGAATTACGCCCCCCTCCCCATTCTTCCGTTGAAGTCCTAAGCCCCGGGACCTTAGAATGTGAATTTATTTGCAAATAGGGTCATCGAATATGTAAGTAGTTAAGTTAGGATGAGGTCATACTGGTGAAGGGTGATTCCCTAATCCAATAGGATCATTGTTCTTATTAAAGAGGGGAAATTTGGACATTGAAATAGAGACACAGATAATGCCAGGTGAAGCTGGAGTTTACGCTGCTACAAGCCAAGCAACCACCAAAATTGCTGGCAAAGGACTAGGAGAGAGGCACGGAACAGGCTCTGACTCACAGTTCTCAGAAGGAACCAACCCTGCCAATACCTTGATTTTGGACTTCTAGCCTCCAGAACTGTGAGACAGTAAAATTCTGTTGTTTAATCCACCCAGCTTTTGGAACTTTGTTATGGCAGCCCTGGCAAACTAACACACTGGCTCACATTCTTTAGCTCTAAGTTGTGATAGTGGGGCTTACTGCTTCAGATTCTTACAAAGATTAAGTGAAATAATGTTTATAAAGCATGGAGCATAGTGTGAAACACAAAATAGTTGCTCTCCAAATCAGAAGTCTCATTCTCTTAGTTAGCTACTTTTCCAATCTTGAACTTAATATTTGGAAATAATCTAATCATAATATTCAGAAAAGAATGAATTCACATTAAAATACAAAGTATTAATAAATCTTACTAGCAAGGTCTGTGTTACTTGAAAATTATTTCTGAATTATTTGGGAATGTGCAAGTTGACCATGAACTCTCTACTTTGGTCTTGTCCTTATATTGGAAACCTCTCTGAACCTTCGTTTAGTACATCTTATGGAGTAAAATTAACAGGGCAACATTCCTGGACTATAGCTGCACACAAATACAAAATTTGCCTTCGTTTCAGAGGGATCATCAATCGCCCAAACCCATTTATAGACTCCACATGGAGAATGCCTAATACAGAAGTTTCAAGGCTGGAGCATTTTTGACTCATTCTGTCCTCTCTTCCAATGTTTTGGTGTACATTGGCAAATTTTCTGTTGTGTTAGTTCAAGTGGAAAACTGGATTTGCTTTCAAAATCTAGTAGTCTACCTCCCTATCTTTTTAAAAGTCAAAATAAATGAGTCATTCTAAAGGATAAAGGAAAGAAAACTTATACAGCACTCTACATAGAGGAAATGGAAAAATGATAAATGAATAAAGGTAAATAAAATACATCAATAAAGTTCTTCAAACTATATAAAAATGGCTAATATGTAAGCTAATAGTAATTCAACAGGAAACAAATATGAAAACTGTTTTTGCATTTGTTTTAAATTGTCAATAAGTGCATTTATATAACATTTGAAAGAAATTTTGTTTTAAGAATTTAGCTTCAAAAAAAGGGCGAGAAGTAGTCAAAAAGCATGGATCCCCTTACCATACTTATCTTGCAACTGTCATAACGATGTTTGCAAAATGTTTTCAACACAATGAATGCTTGTTGAACTGAATTGCATGAATGTTTCATGAATGAATGCACCCTTTAACCTTTATTATCTGCATTATTCATCTGGCATTATTCTATTTCTCTCACTCTCCGTTTTTTTTTGTGTGAGGAAGACCAGCCCTGAGCTAACATCCACCACCGATCCTCCTCTTTTTGCTGAGGAAGACCGGCCCTGGGCTAACATCTGTGCCCATCTTCCTGTACTTTATATGGGATGCCGCCACTGCATAGCTGACAAGCAGTGCATCGGCGGGCGCCTGGGATCCGAACCTGTAAACCCCGGGCTGCCAAGCGCGAACTTAACCGCTGCGCCACCGGGCGGCCCCCCTCACTCTCCTTTCTTTATAATATGGAAAGAGCATTGTTTATTGGATACGAAATTAACATTGAGAATGGGACATACTGAGATTTGAATTCTAGCGCTCTCGATATTCGCTCTGTGACCTTGGGCAAGTTACTTGCTACCCTTCCAGGTTTTACAGTTTTCCCTTATCTAAAATAGATATAATAACTCATAAGATGTTTTGATTAAATTAAATATTGCTTAACACATAAGCATGAAGTAAAAGTTATTACAACAAAATAAATACATTCTTAAGCAAAAGCATTTATTTTCCATTATCATTTTTATTTTCTTAAGTAGGAAAAAAAGTTGTCAAATATATAGGAACTATGTTGTATCCATCTGTGTGAGTGTAGGAAAATGCATTGCCCACAATACACAGCTGTTTTTATCTGTTTAGGGCAGTCATTCCAAATCTTAGGACTTACTCATATACCTCTAATTTCTGGTTAACTTTATTTTATTTTGATCTTCAGATTCAGCAATAAGTTTAGCCCCAAGGGAAGTAGAGCTTGCAGAAATACACAACTTTGTATTTTTTTTTAAAAAGTCCTGATGCTGAAAGTTAAATCTGAAAGTTGAATTCATGAGTCCAGTTTTATTAGCATTGATTTGACCTCCTGGAAAATATGATTTCCTTTCTGTTTTTTTACCATTAATAAAAAATGATTTTAGTTTTTAATTACAAGAGTCAATTTCAGCAGTCCAGAATTGAATACTAACAGTCCTTTGCTGTTGCTTGAGAGCAAAGAACACCAGCATAAATAATTCTAATACATTTTCCGGAAATTTTTACAAAAAGGATACAATTTAAGTCAAGATGATATGTAGTTTGACATTTTATATATTTTTTCAGTAAAGGAAAACAGCTATTCTACTGAGATATTCCACTTCAGAAAAATTTTTGAAAGCCTTGAATAAATTTTTATTCTCTACCTCCGATTTCTATCAAGTTGACATAGCAATATTTTTATGAGTTATAAGGAATATATTTCTGTCTATAATAAACTAAATTATAGTTGAAGGAGAAATAGTGTTGTTTCTTTAAGAAAACAAAAAATGATAGTCAATTTTAAAGGAACATGGATTTCGTTGGTTTCATTTTCCTGGTTTTATTTTGTGTTTTTTAAACCACCCAGACTCAAGGCCACACATTTATAATATTAGGCCATTTACAAATAAAATTTAAAATGTCCTAAATCCATAGTGTAGCAATTATTGCAGAAAAATATCAAGAAAAAATTCTTCTTTTATGATGTTAGTGGAGGCCTTTTAAATAAATCAGATTGAACCTTACTTAGTTGAGCAAAACCAGGTAATTTACATAAGAAATGACTCTGAAAGAAAGATGCCTAGGGGTAAAACCGCTGAGGTCTTCAATTTCACTGGAACACCCCATGGATATTAAGAGGAACCTGAAAGGAATGAATGTGTCTCAGATACATGTGGAAAAAAACAAATCCCAAAAACATTTCCTGGCATCACTAAGAAGAGGAAATTAATACCTATACCTAAATCAAGAAAGAATTGCTAAACCTGATAATTCAGAAATAAATAAATGCTGATAAATGACATCAATAAGTATTGTATTTCTTTTATGGCTATGAATGGAGATTACCTAAGTATGATAAAATTCATTTAATTAAAAAATTTATGGAAGAAAATACTGATAAAATTGTTTATAGATTTAATTAAAACATCATGATATTTAAATAACTCATTGGAGGAAAAATTAACCTTTATACCTGGGTTTTTATTAGTATTATTATATTTAAATATTATTATACTGAATTAATTAAAATATTAATATTATAATGAAAATTTAGGTAGAAATTTTATGCTTAAGGCTCAAGCTTTGCATATATTTTCACATCAAACTTTTTGCATATTAAGCTATCCTATCACAGCTGTCAGGAACTCTTATGAAGTGAAATAGATATTTATGATAAACCAATTCAAATCATTCTGTTTCAAACCCAGAAACTAAACATTACATCTCAATTTCCATTTACCTGCTCACTCTTTCCTCCTTTCTTATTTAAAGAGTCACTTTTCCAACATTAGAAATACTTTCAGCTATACTTCGGATTAAAGCCATTCTCATTTTACTCAAGATCTTGCTTAATCTATTATTCTTCATTATATATAATAAAAATATGTCTGTCACTTATTTAACATATTCGTGAAATATGTATAGAGCAAGTATAATTTGCCAACTACTGTAATGAATTCTGGGGATAAAATCGAGGAAAAATAGACACATTTCCTACCTTATAGAAATTATATTTGACAAGGGGCTATATACAAGAAAACAAGAAATTATAATGCTGGTGATGTGTCCTAAGAGTCAACATGGTGGATGCTATGATGGCTCCATTAGGTGGCACCCAACAAAGACTTGGTTAGCCAAAGAAGGCTTGCAGAAGAAAAAATGCCCAAAATAGGCCTAAAGATTGAGAAGGAATGAATCAAGTGAAAAGACTGGAATATTAAGTAACTGAAACAGTATATACAAAGATCTAGAAGTGAGGAAAAGGTTGAGATGTCTGAGGACCTGAAAGAAGTTCAGGGTGGTTGGACAGTAGAAAGTGAGAGGAAACTTGCTGACAGATAAAGCTCAGGACATAGCAGAATCTGATTATAGAGACCCTTGTAGTGATCTTAAGAAGAATGAATGATTTCACAAAAATGATTAGGAGATAATGAATAGTTTTAAGCAAGAAGGTAATATGATTCCATTTTCACTTTAGAAAGATTACTTTAACTACGATATAAAAATAGAATCGACAGGGGCTGGCCCTGTGGCTTGGTGGTTAAGTTCAGTGAGCTCCACTTCAGTGGCCCTGGGTTCAGTTCCTGGGTGCAGACCTACACCACTTGTGGGCAGCCAGGCAGTGACAGTGACCAACATACAAAATAGAGAAAGATTGGCACAGGTATTAGCTCAGGGCGAATCTTCCTCAGCCAAAAAAAAAAAAAAAAGGAAAAAAAATAGAATAAATAGATTCAAAACAGGAAAAAGGAGAACCAGTTAGAGTCGTACTGAACCATAAGGGCAAGAGATGTTGGCTAACTCACTAAGCAATGTCGGCGAGGATGAAGAGAAGTGAACAAATTCAAAATAGTGTTACAAAATGGACGTGAATGAAAGAAGGATAGAAAAATCTAACAGATGCCAGATCTCTGTTTGGGCAAATGAGCTGTCAGCAGGAAGAGCTTGTGTGCAGGGGATGGTGGATGACAGGTCAATTTAAGGCATTTTGACTGCAGGTGCCATTGAGACACCCATGCAGGAGTGTCTACTTGACAGCTGGTGCCTGTATCAGAGGCTCAGAACAGAAAGCATATCTGAAAATGATTTGGGTTATCACTAGTATATGGAAAGGGACCAAAACCTTGACATGGAATGAGATTGAATGACTGGATGACGATAAATGCTAAGGATAGTTCCAGATGAGACGGTCTAATAGTTTTACCTATCAAAGGACACAAGTCACAACCTTAAACAAAAACAAAAAAAGAGTATCATTATGGAAACTCAGAAGAATAAAAGACCTCTGGAAATGATTTATTACTAAATCCACTGGGCACTTTTAAATCCTTATATTTATCAGCTGTGGCAGCATTTTACATTTAAGTGGTTCTATTTTTCTGGCTTCTAAAACAATATTCTTGTTTCAGTTTTTTTTCTACTTCTTAGCTTCATTGCAAGCTCCTTTTCATTTGTCTATATATCCTCAGGGTTTGTCTTGGACATTCCTATCATTTTATGTTCTCTTCCTTGAAGTTGTGAACTTACCTACCATCTATGTGTGGACAACTCTGAATTTTACATTTCTACTCCAGATCACTCTACTGAGTTAGATCTGTTGCGTCTAACTGTCTACTGAACATATCAACTAGTTATTAGCATTGCAGTTCATTATGCCCTCCAAACCTGTTCTCTCCTTTTCTATTTCCTATTTCCATTAGTATGATCTCCACTTACCTAGTCAAGTTAAAAAAGTCATAATGCTGAGGCACGGCCTAAGCTCCTCACTTTCTGTCCTCTCTCTTACCCAGTTGGCCAAGAACTGCTGCTGATTCTATAAGACACATTTCTTGAAGTCTACTGCACCGACTCATCAATTATCACAGTGCTAGGTCCAGAGCAGGTGTTCAATAAATGTTTTTTGAATGAATGAATGACTTCCTTTTCCCTCTGCCCCTCCTCGAGTTCATGTTCCTCATTACTCTTTGCTTACATATTGGAATGCATTCTCAATAAGTCACCCAGTATAAATCATTTTCCTTCCTCCCACTCCGCCTTTTTATGGAAGCCAAAGTAATTTTTATGTTTAAATTTAATTGGTTCAATCACTTTCTTAAAGTTAATCAATATCTCTCCATGTCATACAATACAAATTTCAACTCTTTAGCGTGTCCTTAGCTTTACCTACTTGGACAACCTCATTTACTGCTACCCCAATACATCCTATTAAACTCTTTCTAGAATGAAAATCTCCTCTTCCCACTCCAGTGAACTTCTATTTCTCCTCAGATTCGGCTATGTTGTCACTTTCCCTGGAAAACATCCCAGCCCTCTACTCACCCTAGAGAGCTGAGCACTCCCTCTTGCGATTCTAGATTTTAATAGTTAGTTAACCCATGAGTTTATCTAAGGTATACTGTAAATTTTATGCAAACATTTTTTTAAATTTATTTTCCTATCCTTCACATTTAGAACAGTTATAAAGTTGTGTTAGGTACTCAACATATGTGAAAAGAATAAATATATTACATGTAAAAATCTCGTAATTCACTTGCACCAAGAATAAAACACCAAAAGTAAGACAATGATATTAAAATACACAGATTTAGGAATACTACTTCAAAAGTGGGACCGATTTTAATGAAAGCTTGGAAAAGAGCTAAAAAGAAGAATTCTGTTGAAAGTTAGAATAGCAATCCACTTGTGCTATGGCTTACCACTAATATATTATTCATAAGAGCCATCAGAGAACTGCCATTAAGAATGACTTTTCCTAAAGTTCCTTCCATTAGTAACAAGCTCATAAAGTCAAGGAGCAAAAGCTTTTAAGGGCCATATTCTTTAACAAGGGAATAGATTACTTCATAACGATATGAGGAATTACCAAGGAGATAAATCAAATCCCTCTTTCTACATTATTATTTTTTTAGGAAAATCAGCAGATTTCAAAATATAACACAGAAAGCTAATGACTCAGTGGTATTAGTAGTTAATACAGTATTGAGTAATTTTGAAGACCTACTTATCATGAATATGTTCACCTCTGCACTACTTTTACATTTTAAAATTACTCATTGACCATTATTTAATTCAAAAGTATGAAAACAATCCTGAATACTATTTATTTTTTAGTATAAATGTCCAGTAATGTATTCTGTTAAAGCCAATAAGAATTTTATATTGAGATAGAAAATTATCTTCATTAAAAGTCTGTTTTCTTTTCTGATGTAGGGGAAATTCCATGGAAAGTGAGTTCATGTGACTCATGTGATTCTAGCAGGCCCTACTAGATAGAACTATTCTCTTTAAAGATCCTGCACCAGAAATTCAGATACTGTCAAAAGATGACAGTGGATACGTAACTTAGAGCAGAAAAATAAATGCCCTGGATTTACTCAAGTCTTTATTCACACTGAGAATAAACCTTACATATTCATATATTACATTGAAATTTTTCTTAATAAAAGCTCTATTAAAATAGTAATATAACTTTTAAGCACTTAATGCCTATATTTACTGTCCAACTTTAAAGGAAGACTAAATTTTAGTCAAAATATTAAGAAACAGAAAATTGGGCATAATAGTAAAAGCAACTAAAATTGCTTTACACTTGAGTTTTAACTTTTATTTAGAAATTTCCTGAAGTTCAAGGTCAGTCTATATCTTCCAATCTGAGAAGCCCTCACATAGCTCATCCTCTGTCCAAAGAGGCAAGGCACATCTCTACTGATACTTAGAGGCCCTGCAACTTTTGCGTCCTTTGGGTGTGGTGGGCTAAAGAGCTCCGGCCAACTGGATCATGTGTCCCTTCTAGGATAATACTTGGAGACAAGTGGATAGCAGTCATTATAATACGTTCTTCATCACTGAAGGCCACAGGGATAATATTGGTATGAAATGTTGCTCTATGCAATGCAGACAATATAAATTTGAGAAGTTCTTTAGAAAATTATAAACAGGCACATATACTCCGTTCTTGTCTTCTCCCATTGTTCAAACTTAACTAAAACTTCCAAAAAGATAGGAGAAAGTGGAAATCCAAGGATACATCCCAAGTCTCTTTCCCCAACCAGTATCAAATTTGCTTTGGTTGCCAGGGCAACCAAGCTGTCAATCATGTTTTAGCTCCAGGCTTACACTATTATAGCATTACTGTAGATCATTTAACAACAACAAAATTCTCCAAACACACGTTCACTATGGAAAACAACATGGAGTTGCCTTAAAAAATTAAAAATAGAACTACTATATGACTCAGCTATTCCACTTCTGAGTATTGATCCAAAGAACACAAAAACACTGATTCAAAAAGATATATGCACCTCTACGTTCACTGCAGCATTATTCACAACAGCCACAACTTGGAAACAACCTACGTGCCCACAACAGATGAATGGATAAAGAAGATACATACACACACACACACACACACACACACACAATGGAATACTACTCAGCCATAAAAAAGATAAAATCTTGCCATTTGCAACAACATGGGTGGACCTTGAGGGTATTATGCTAAGCAAAATAAGGAGAAAGCCAAATATCGTACGATTTCACTCATATGTGGAAGACGAAAGGAAACAACAAACAAACACACAGACACAGAGAATAGATTGGTGGTTACCAGAGGAGAAATGAGGAGGGGGAAGGGCAAAAGGGGTCAAAGGGCATATGTGTACAGTGACAGGTGGCAATTAGACTTTGGGTGGTGAACACAATGCAGTCTACAAAGAAGCTGAAATATAATTATGTACACTTGAAATTTATAATGTTATAAACCAATGTTACTCAAGAAGAAATTAATTTTTTAAAAACACATGCACACACATATGTCCATGTATATATATACACACACACATATAATATCTTAATAAGGTTTCAAAACAGTTCCATCATTCAAGATTCTTTTCATGTAGATTATATTTTTAAAGTATTTTAACATTATTCTTATAAAGAAAATCACAAAATAGCAGAATATAACAAATAGTTTGAAATAAGTCACAGTAATTTCCTCAGAAGCAATTCTAGGACACCACACACCTCCTAAATGCCAATCCCATGTTTAAAGCAGCATTAGAGTTTCCAAGTCAGCAGTGTTTCATTCTACTTTGTCCTTTGCTCAGAGGCACAGAGAGAAATGAAGTATTGTATCCGAGGTAATACCCAAACATTATTCAGGAATCATTTAATCACAGTCTTCAAAACACAGTGTATCTCATTTAAAAATACATTATTTTCTATTCATCCCTGAAAGATATAGGAATTATTGCTATGATAATCTGTTCTATGAAATTTAAATGATGTAAATTTCAAAAACAAAATTGCAAACCCACTTTCTAGACTATGAGCTAGTGAAAATCTAGAGTTCTTTCCCCATCCCTATAATACTTACCACAATGGGAATAAAAAGAATGACAATCAGTTTTAGTGTAATTCTACTGTTTGCAATGGTTAGTAATGAAAACAAGCAAAGTAATAGGCTAACTAAGATGATAATGACACACAGAGTTACTTTGAAACAAAATCTACCTACTTCCTGAAGGTGTATCTCGCCGCAGACGAGGGGCCTTGGAAGACGATCTAGATAATCCGCTACTTCACTGCTATACAATAAATCCATTCATCAATGGTTCATTACTGCTTGCAAAATAAAAGAAAGAATCATCGTCGTTTGTACAATTCACCTGGTGGTATTTTAGTAGTGGAAAAGCACTGAGAGTCTCAGAGCGTGGCCTTTCAGCTCAGTTAAATATCTAAGTCATGGCTAATGAGAAAGCTTAACTGAGAATATTTCTTTGTTCTCTGTTAGTATGGGAGTGTATTGAAAAAAATCAGATGGATAAAATCATTTTAAAAAGTGTGCAAAATAATTACAATGGCGTCATCTTTATTTCTATTAGTTCCATTTATATAACTGGTATGAAATTATAAAGAAGGCATACTATATAACTGATAAATTAGAATAAATTGTTATTTTCTCGTCCCTATTCAAGAAGTGTGAATTCTAAAATAAAGTCATATCCATCTTTACTGTCTATAGACATAGCCTTTTCCTTTTTGATAATTAGAAAGATTCTGTTCCAAAGAAAGCATCATAGAGCATTACCAGTTATGTTACATACGTGTTTCTTCTAACACCTTGGTTTAACACTCAACCAGATGAAAATGCCATTTGTTATTTATAAGTGTACATGGCAAATATTTTTCTTCCAACTGTTATGCCAATTTTCATAAATAGCTTCCTTCCTTATTTTCCATGTTCTTCCCATTTAAAATCGATGTAGACATCAGAGAACTGGTCTATTTTTTTTTAATATAGTTAATTTCTGGGCCAGATTTAGAAATTTATCAGTTTTAAGGAAATAAATAACTTAGCATATCTAAAAAAACACAGCATGATTTTCGAATAAAACAAAGGAGTATTTATATTGTCTTGTAAAATGTAGAGCAATAAATTGCTTGGACTTCTATTATTTAGTATACACTAGTATGTAAGCCTAAAAGAGTAGAGATTTCTGTTTCATTCACTGATATATTCCAAGCCCCTGAAAAAAATGACCTACACATAGGAGGTACTCAATAATATTTGTTAAATTATTATATTTTGACTGTGGTGTTTTTTTCTATAAAACAAAGAAGCTGCACTAATGCTTTGAATGAAATTTTTTCTTCTTTCCCCTATATGCTTCTTTCAAAAGAACAAATTTTTAAAAAAGATGAGCAGCAAAATAGACTAAGGGAATTAGCAGTGGAAAGTAAGAAAGCTGTTCCCTATTAGCATAACTGAAAGTAGAGGGTCAACTCCACCATTGGGCTGTTTGGTCTCAGGGGTGGCAATACTTGCTCAAAATTAATGCAGGTCACATTATTTTTTTCACTTTACTTTGTCCCTCTACCTGAAATGTTGTCTAATAGAGATTTATTTAGATTCCTGAATGTCATTGTTGTAAATGCAAATAGCTCAGAAGGTTAAAGAGTAATTAATAAAGTAGCTTAATTAGATTACTTAGCACCCAAAATTTATTTGCGATCACCTTAATTGAGTAGAAAAAGGTTTTCTTCCAAGAGAAATATAGGTGATTTTGGAACATCCTGATTAAGAAGCCAGTCAGGAAAACCCAAGACAATCTGGGTACTGTTGGATCTTGAGATTGTGGGGAATGCTCCCAGAAATAGAATAGAGATGCAAAGGGAGAGGTGGAATCATTTCAAAATTACCTATAATCAGCCCTATACCAAAAAATTGTAGTGGGTGAAGGGGGGACATTTCTTTGTGCTTTTCCTCTACAGCACAACTGGCTCTCTGCTTTCAGGGGAACATCAAGAGTCGCAGAACCTTCTTAGAACCAAGACATCTGAAATGTGTGTGATTTGAGGAGGTGCTGGTGGCTTAACCTCGTCATTATTTGAAAAAGTATATATTTGTGATGGAAGGATCATTTGACAATGTATTTGTGCTAGATAATTTCCAAAAAAAAGAAAGAAAAAGGAAACCATAGTAGAGAGAGCAGTGACTTCCTAAGTCACATAGCTGGTTAGTGAAGTAGCCTCTCTTCAGATCCAATTCTCTGTCCAGAATAAGTTCCCATGATATCATGTGGCTCTCACTGTTTCTACAGAAAAATGCTTTCTCATTTCCTTGGTGAATTACAGTGTTACTTTTGGAACATCAGAATTTAAGATGCCAGATATCAGTATCGAAAGAGTAGCCAAATGCAGTATAATATAAAGATTGTAACTATTTTACAATACATATGTTGGATGGAGCGTATCTCAAGTAATCAAAGTGCAGTAAATAATTTCAAATTTAAGATTGGGTAAAACAGATTTAGTGACTAAGACAATTAGAAGGAGTAGAGCTTTAGAAACATAAATCATATGCAATGAGCAGATGGGAAGAAGGAAAGGGCACAGAGACAGATGAAAATATTACTCAAAACAGGGGAAGCCTAATCCATTGCAATAGAAGAGTTGTGTGATAATGATTCTGCCTCTAACATTTTTCCCATAAAGAATACTGATAGATAAACTGTATTTAACAGGAACATTAGTAATACATGTTGATGACAGAACCATTCCAAGATGCTGAAAATCATTCCAAAGGCACTCGAAGCACTGAAATAACTGAAGGACAAAGCACAGCTGTCTTGCCTACTCTAATATGCTTCCCTTTGCTTCTCCTTCAAACAAATCACATCCTGAAATTGGAGGATGTCTCTATCCTGAGCCACAGAAGGCTGCTGTTAACAGCACAACCTGATGAACAAATTAAGTTGGGTTGTAAGTAACCAATAGCTAATAGATAAAAATGCAGTATACAAATTAAAAAAGATTACAAGTCAGTGTGAATGAAGAAAGACCAATACTTTTACAATCCTTGAAAACAGATTCCTGGTAGTAGTCCTACATGGAAGGTCTAGCAAAGGTAACTTGAAATAAAGATTAAAATCCCTTTTAGGAGTTATTACTTATCAATATTGTCTTAGTGTGACGGCTAATGTCGTGTGTCAACTTGGCTAGGCTATGGTGCCCAGTTGTTTGGTCAAACTCTAGTCTAGATGTTGCTGTGAAGGCATTTTTTTAGGTGAGATTTAACTTTTAAATCAGTTGACTTTGAGTAAAGCAGATAACCCTTCATAAGGTATATGGGCCTCATCCAATCAGTTGAAGGCCTTAAGAGCAACAACTGGAATTCCTCAAGGAAGAAGAAATTTGGGCAAGACAAAAATCTTGTTGCCCTGCAGAATCCAGACTCAAGGCTGCAACATCAGCTCTCACTTGAGTTTCCCATCTGCCAGGCTGCCCAACAGATTTCACACACGCTATCCCCCTTAATAACGTGAGCCAGTTTTTTAAAATCTCTCCCTTTCTCTTACCCCTTCTGTCTCTCACTCTCTCTCTAGATATATTCATCCTATTATTACAAGTTATATTAATATATTATTTTATATTATACATTTTATTATATATGTTACATATATACTCTATCTTATATTTTATCATATATTACATTATTGTATGTTATATAATAATTATATTATATGCTAATATTATGTTATATTATTTGCTATATGTTACATTATGTATATTACATTATATAATATATATTTGTCCTATTATATTACTAGGATATATATATACAGTTGTGTCACTTAACAATGGCTATATGTTCTGAGAAACACATCATTAGGTGATTTTGTCATTGTGCAAATATCATAAAGTATACTTAACACAAACCTAGATGGTATAACTTACAACACACCTAGGCTACATGGTATTAATCTTATAGGACCATCATTTTATATGGGGTCCCTCATTGCCCAAAATGTCTTTATGTGATACATGACTATCGTAAGATATATAATATATAATAAGATATATAGAGAATATGTAGTAGGATATATAACACAATCATATATAGTAAGATATTCATATATATGTGTATATATGCTATTATTGGTTCAGTATCTCTGAAGAACTCTGACTAATACAATTATAAAATCAAGGAGTATTGGGTTAGGGAAGCTGTGGCTCTTGAACTCTTATTTTAGATGATGTGCTAGTGTTGGTCACTGGCTCTATTCCTATATGTTCATAAATCCAAGCTGAGTAGCCAAAAATCAAGGCTAACCTGCAAATAATATTAGGATAAATTAGAGATTCAAAATTTGCTTCTTAGGTAGCTAACGAAACTAGTTCTACTTGTTGAGTGAACTCACCAGCTCATTCAAATAATTGGTTGAGGTGTTTAAGGGAGAAATTAGCAAACAAGTTGATGACCTAAAAGACCAGTCATCTCTTTCCCACTGATTTAGATGTCAAAATTTTGACATACATATAAACATAAAGTCATTGTAAAGTTACACAAGTAAAGAAAAAATCTCAAAGAGTATTTCTTAGACTATGGTCTCCAGTCCAGATATATTACCCATATCAGAATCCCCTGAGGTTTCTATTAAAAGGCAAGTCCTTGGCCCCATCTGAGCTTCACTAAATCAAATCTTTTGGCAGAGTCTTAGGAATTTATCTATTTGACAAGTATCCCAGGGCATTCTTATGCCCTCTAAAGTTTGAAAAATGCTGATCTTTAAATAGTCCTTAAATGTAGTTGAAATTGCAATTTAAAGTACAAAATGAAAAAATATGTCTAAATGATTTTTGAATTTACTATACAAAATTTTTGGCCTTGAAAAATGTTTTTAGAATAAACACAAGTTGTTTAAATTTTCAGTGCAATAAGATATCTTTCTAATTGTGAATTGTACCTTATACTTCAGAAATTATCATGCAAATGTTTTTGGTCATTTAAAATCAAATTGGAGATAAAATTTTCATTTATCTTTATAACACATGCTGGCAATCCCCAAAACGTTATACATGAAATTTTGGTTGAAAATATTTGCATACTTCTGTATGACCACTTACAAAATTATTGTTGATTAGATATCTACCTAATCTATTATGAGTAAACAGATAAAAATAAATTCCTGATATCTTGTAAGCTTTGCTAAATACTATCACCTCAAAAATGATCCCTGCCTGTCTTGAAATTCAATTTATATCTGATCTTTTCAGGTGTTCTAGCTACCTTTCTATATCCAACCTACACACACACACAACACACACACACACACACACACATAAAATCTCCTTTAATTTCAATATTATGAACTTCTATGTAGTAGCTCCACAAATAAAATCTGTCGATTAACTGACAATTAGTACAAATTTAGACATTTAGTACAAATTTCATGTTCTCTGCACTAAGGAAGCATTGTCTTAATTGATTAAACTAAATTGAGATGTTCCATAAAGTACTTCAGGTAATCATCTTGCTTTCTTCAAAGTGTTGTCTTAGTACACAAAATTCTATTCCATAAAAATGAGCAAAACAGGAAATTTAGAATCTCAGAATCCTGAACAAATTAAAATAAAATGTCACATATGGATAGTTTACTAATGTTATAAAATACAAATATTTTGTCTAAAAGTTAGTCTTTGGGAAACAGTAGTATAAAGATCAAAAAAATAATATTGTTTATTACAATATTTTTTTCATTCATGTATTCAGTATTCATTTATCCACCCATTCATTCAAACATATATTCGGGACATCAGCTGTGTACCAGGAACAGAGAATGCTTAAAACAAGTAAGACATAACCCTTTTGCTAAAGGACTTTTCATTTGCAATGAAAATAATATGTGGTGAATAAAGAAGAACGTTTTGTCTTCTTTAGGACTGTAGGTCCAGCTGTCTCTAGCTCACATTCCAGAAATCAAGCCCAGGAAATTCAGATCATAGAGCTTCCTCAAAGTATACTACTTTAGGCAGTCTTGGGGTAATATGGAAAAGCCCATTTTATGTTATGACTTTCATGCCCATATACTCCAATCTTTCCAACATCCCCTTTGAGCAGAAACATTTAGACTATGTTTTCACAGTTAATGTATTTACAGAGATATGACTAATGATAAACAATGTAGTTCTTTGAACTACTACCAAAGAAACAATGGGACTATAATCCTTCAGCATTTACCTTCCTTTATAGGCCATGTAGAGCAATTCTCCATCATTAACAATTGTTAATGTTACAAAACTTTGCGAAGAAAATAGACTTTATTGCGCACCATAAAAGGACATACGTTTAATATAAAAAGGTATAAATGGGATGAAAAGATGAAGTTTATTGCTTTTATTTTTTTAGAGACATTGGTTAATTTTATCTATATTTCCAGCTGTCTATCAATCCCTGTGTATACAAAATATAGCTATGTAATTTTGTGTATATATATGTGTATGCATATATAATGTGTATAGTCTCGCTCGCTCTCTCCCACTATATATATATTCAGATCAAACAAATATATATACAATACAGATAATTTTATCAGACATGGTTAGCAAATATTTTCTCCCAGTCTATAGATTGTCTTTCATTTTGTTGATTGTTTCCTTTGGTGTGCAGTAATTTTTTAGTTTGATATAGTCACACTTGTTTATTTTTGCTTTTGTTGCATGTACTTTTGCATCAGATGCTAAAAGTTACCATCAAGACCAATGTCAAGGAGATTTTTCTTATGTTTTCTTCTAGTAGTTTTTTGGTTTCAGGTCTTACATTTAAGTCTTTAACCTATTTTGAGTTGATTTTTGTGTACGGTGTAAGAGAAGGGTCTAGTTTCATTCTTTTCTATGTGGATATCCAGTTTTCCCAATACCGTTTACTGAAGACACTATCCTTTCTCCATTGTGTATTCTTGGTGCCCTTGTCAAACATTAGTTGACCATATATGCTTTGGTTTATTTCTAGGCTCTCTATTATGTTCCATTAGTTTATGTGTCTGTTTTTGTGACAGTACCATGCTGTTTTTATTACTATACACTTGTAATACAATTTGAAAACAGGAAGTCCGATGCCTTCAAGTTTGTTCTTTTTTCTCAAAATTGCTTTGCTATTTAGGGTCTTTTGTGGTTCCATACAAATTTTAGAGTTGCTTTTCTATTTCTGTGAAAATGCTGTTAGAATTTTCATAGAGATCATGTTGGATCTGTATGTCACTTTAGGTAGTATGGATATTTTAATAATATTAATTCTTCCAATCAAATAACATGGGATATATTTCCATATGTTTGTGTCTCCTTCAATTTCTTTCATCAATGTCCTATAGTTTTTTGTGTACAGGTTTTTGACCTACTTGGTTACATTTATTCTCAAGTATTTTATTCTTTTTGATGCTACTATAAACGAGATTGTTCTCTTGATTTCCCTTTCAGATAGATCATTATTGGTGTATACAAACACTACTGATTTTTGTATGTTGATTTTGTATCCTGAAACTTTACTAAATTGATTTATTAGTTCTAATGGAACTCATACAACTCAATAGCAGGAAAACCAACAACCCAATAAAAAAATGAGCCAGGGGCCGCCCGGTGGCGTAGCGGTTTCGTCCGCGCTTGGCAGCCCGGGGTTCGCCGGTTCGGATCCCGGGTGCCCGCCGACGCACTGCATGTCAACCACGCTGTGGCGGCGTCCCATATAAAGCAGAGGAAGATGGGCACGGATGTCAGCCCAGGGCCAGTCTTCCTCAGCAAAAAGAGGAGGATTAGCAACGGATGTCAGCTCAGGGCTGGTCTTCCTCACAAAAAAAAAAAAAAAAAAAAAATGAGCCAAAGAACATGAATAGACATTTCTCCAAAGAAGACATACAAACGGCCAACAGGTATATGAAGAGGTGCTTAACCTCACTAAGCATTAGAGAAATGTACATCGAAACCATAATGAGATATCGCTTCACATCTCTTAGGATGACTATCATCAAAAAACAAAAAATGACAAATGTTGGCAAAGATGTGGAAAAAAAGAATCCCTTCTACACCATCAGTGAGTGTGTAAATTGGTACAGCCATTAGAGAAAATAGTATGGAGGTTCCGCAAAAAGTTAAAAATAGAACTACCATATGATCTAGCAATCCCACTTCTGGGTATATATCCAAAGAAAATGAAATCAGTGTTGTGAGCCTTATGAAGTATCGAGGTATTTAAATCTTATTTGGACACTCTTCTTCTACCTGGGGAGGTGGTTCTATTTTACCAAATGCCCAGGCACCAGAAGCACATTCGGAGGAGATTCAAAGAGGAGCCCTCACTTGCTGGAGTGAGGCACCCTGAATCTAACCTTGACAATCATTTGGCAGGAGGTTATGACAGCCAGTTGCTAGCAACCCAAGACATCAACTGAGAGTTTGGGTCTGCTCCAAACTTCCTTAAAACTTAAACTAAGCTTGTGTGTATGATGTTGGGGGCCAAAATTTTTGGATAAATTTTTAAAAATCAAATTAGTGAAAATAATAAAAGATAGTATTACAAAATTTAAAAATAAATTTATATCAGTAATAGCACTGATACTATTGGTAACCAAGGTATCTCTTCTGGCTAGGAGACAGATATCATTATTTTTACCTTAGATGTTTCATCCAGTAGCTGTCTATAAGAAATGTGCTCTTTCTTAAAAATTAAAAAAACCCTAGGGCCAGCCTGGTGGTGTAGCGGTTAAGTCCGCATGCTCCACTTGGGCGGCCCAGGGTTCGCGGGTTTGGATCCTGGGCGAGGACCTACACACCATTCATCAAACCATACTGTGGCAGTGTCCCATGTACAAAATGGAGGAGGATTGGCATCCCTGCCCACACAGGAAATGGCAACAAGTGTTTGGCGGCTCTCAGATATTTTGTTTATTTGGAGCAAACATGAGCCAGATATGGAGTAGTACCTCACTAAATAGTATTTTCAGTACTGTGTAATATTTTAAGATGATAAACATATACTTAAAAGTCCTAAGATTAAAGTTTCCAATTTGGGATACAGTAATAAATCAATTCCTCATCCAACACTGGAATTCTTTCATCTACAGAAAGTTTTTTTTTAAATTATATTTCTATCACATTTAGTTTTCTTTTTTTTTTTTTTTTTTTTTGTGGGGAAGACCAGCCCTGAGCTAACATCCGTTGCCAATCCTCCCCTTTTTGCTGAGGAAGAGTGGCCCAGGGCTAACATCTGTGCCCATCTTCCTCTACTTTATATGGGACGCCGCCACAGCATAGCTGACAAGCAGTGCGTTGGCGGGCGCCGGGGATCCGAACCCGCGAACCCCGGGCTGCAAAAGCGCGGACTAAACCGCTGCGCCACCAGGCGGCCCCCACATTTAGTTTTCTTAAAAAACTTTCTCTAATAATATATCAGTGCTTCATTTTTCCATAAATCAAGAAAAATTTAAGTGATACAAGAGACTGAAACTAGGCTACTGAGCTATTTATATCACAGTTCAAGCTGCATAAAAACCATTAATACCTTAATCTCAATATTAAAAATGATAATACTCTTCTTTATAGTGGCAATTGCATTGCAGTCAAGTTTGGGGCATATATCATTGGAACAAACCATTTGAAAGAATAAATTGTATCATGACGAGATTATTGGACTTTGTAAAAAATATATCTCCTCTCTTATTTCAAAACTCGAGTACATTTTCCCTCAATAGCCATGCCAACTGTGGTATATACCAATGGCCATACCACTACGGTGCTAAGTCCAAGTATTAGACTAATTGATCATTTCTTTACACACTGAAAAGATGGACACACAGGAGTGTCAACTTGAACATACTTAAAAATGTCACTATTCATGTAGTGCTGCATCAAAATCAAGAACATATTACTGACTACCAGTAATTATCTCTAAAAAAGTAATGATGGAGCTGATAGTAGAGACATTTTTTTTCAGTTGAAGTAGTAATACTTTTCCTTGTTGCAGAAATTTCTGGTGTTCCCAATGGTCTTCTCATTGCCCCTTCCCCAGTCTTCATCACAATGAAGTGAATAATTTTTAGCTAAACGTAAAATCTTTTTCCTAAAGGTTGGATTATCAGTGACAGCTAGAACAAAAAGTTTTCTATCATTTCTCTCTCATATTTGTACTGCTTATAGGCCAAGAGACAATTTATGCCCTGAACGTATGTAATTTTATCCAAATGTAAAATAACACCAGCTAGCATGCAAATATAGCAGTAATTATTTTAACAAATTGTAGGCCATGGATATTGTGTGACATTCTTGATGGCACTTGACAAGGTATTTTATCAATGGATAACTCTGTTTTCTTGTCAAGTATAGAATTTGTCTGTTAATAATTCTGGCTTATTTTACAAGCTTCCAATCAACAGTCTGATGTATATCTGTTTCTGTTATTATTTTTTGCCACTTTTAGAAAGAAGTCATCCATTTCATCTCATATCAGAAAATGTTATTTTCTATCTTATCTTAGAAAAAGAAATTTGCTTTCCTGAAAAGATGATTGTGCTTTGTGTGAAAATTACATGACAGTGTCCATAAGTCCATGCCATTTTTTGATAAAGTTATAAAACACATTGTTCACAGGATCCTTTAGAGGTGAAAGAATCACCAATCAAATGCAATCCATTTTTAATATTTATAAGCACAGTCTCTATTTAAGGGTTAAAGTCTATATTCTTATGCAAAGCCATCACAGTACCTTACACATCTGTCCCAGCTTATACATTCTACATCCTCACTGGAATACTGCTCCCTATGAAGGTATATGAAGTTATTCTGAGTTTAACTATTTATGTTACTGTTTTCTTCACTAATTTTGTGCTTTGCTGAATCATTTTTGATCCTCTTAATTTTATGGTCCTGTGACATAAATCAATACAATAGTAACAACACAATGCAAATGAAACCCATATGAATAATCCTAATGCAAATAATGAAAATACTTGAGCCGAGATAAACTGTCCAATGAAATTGATGAACCAATGTACAGGACAGTGAAAGTCTTTAGAATGTGATGTGAATTCTGAAATAAAAGTAGAGATGGCAAATGTTCGATAATTTAAAATCATGGATTATTTAATCCTTTCAACAACTCACTGCATCTTTTCAAAAGTGTTTTCTCTAAACCTCAAGGAAAGTCAGTGGATGCTTCCAATGGAGATGCTGGAAAACTCCTTTCTCAAGGATTGGGAAGGAGATATGTTGTCATACAATGCTACTTACGTATCAAATATCAATTCCTCCTTCTTCCTTTCAAACAGACCCCAGGTTTTATTTGTGGTAGAAATGTGTCCAATGTGTGAAGAATCTTATGCAGCCAAGGGTATCCATGTCATGCAGATTTTGCCAATGGGAAATAAGTTGACTCTTTCCAGAATAATCTTGCTTTCCTGATATTGAGGTCAGCCCTTCTGGCGTCCAGTTGCCCTAATTCTTCCTGTTTGGAATGCAGGCTTAATGCCTGGAGCTGCAATAGCCATCATGTGACCCTGAAGCCAAAAGGTACATGCTGAAGATGGAAGAACAGGAAAATGGAAGGAATTTATATCTGAGATATCATTCTAGAGCAACAGAACCAAGCTTTGGACTGCCTACCCCCAACATTAGTGGATATGAGAAATATTCACCTTGAAACTGTTTAAGGCTCAGATTTTCTGTTAGTGGCAAATGAACACAAACCTAACTGTTCAACATAGGGATTTCCAATTCTAATGGTAATCAGTAACACTATATCTACTCCAATAGAAAATTGTATATGAAATAATCATTTTATTTGAAAGTTCTCCTTGAAAGGAAGAGCCAGCATTTTAATTCCTAGAAACAGAAAAAAATGAAGATAATTAATATTTTTGTCTTAATTTCAGATTATGCAAAACATAATTAAAACACAGCTCTTTTTTACCAGTGTGTCACAGCATGTAAAACTATCTTAAAATCCAGTTTGAAAGGTTGTTTGAAGAATGTCTTCTAGTAGAAATACATACTCTTTTTAGAATAATTCTGAGAAACTCTCTTTGTAAACGTTACTTAAAATTAGATGCACTTTTTGATACCAACGCTAGTTGCTAAGGGAAGTCATTCAAACAAAAGCCTTGACACAAAGATATTTTTAGATAAGTTTTTCTTTTTTCTTCTACCACTGGGAAAGGAAAGTAATTAACATCTATAAAAAAATCTGTGAGCAGGTATTTTAGTGACTTTAACTCCTATAACATGGTATGCCTTTAAAATTAAAAACATAAAAAGAATATAGTAATATCACACATGAACTTAGCAGATTTCCCCTTTGACCAGAAGAATTTTGAATTATGACAGTGGAAATTTTGTCCAAAATATAAGAAATATTATTTCTGTGGAACTTTAAAAGTTACATCTGTAAAGATAGTCATATAAAAAGCATATGGTGGATCAAATTGAGTGTAACAATTGTAAATGATATTTAAGAACAATCCCACATTGCAAAAGGGCTAGATAGAGAAAGAGGATTTAAACCTAGATTAATTTAATTTAGATTAACTTAATTTATACCGCTGTGTCTATAAATTTAGTGGTATAAATTAAGTTTCAGAATGTATTTTTGCAAATTTTGGTTGATCTTTTTACACTAGAAACCAAGAAAAACAGTATAACTCTTCTTAAGGTCAATTACATTACTGTACCAGGTTATTGAAATAGAGCATTTCAAATTGTCTCAGTTTTATCTGCGGCCCACAACTAAGGGGAAAAAAAGGAATCAACTGTCCACATTTCGTAAAAGTATGTGCTTGTCTGTCCATTGGTACAGTATTTACAGGATTGACTCCCCAAATACTTCAGCCACACTTAGCCCACAACCATCTGAGTAGCCCTCAAAATTCTGGAAGAAGAAGCTTTAAAATTGATGAATTGAAATTTGAATGGGTGGGTTTATTTGAAGATAGTTGTCAGAGAGTTCTACGGCATTTCCTTTCTGCCAGGTGCTTCCTCCTCACCTGTGTTTGTGTGTAAGGTGGGAAGCAAGCATTGGCACTTCAATGGAGCCATCCAACACACTTGTGTGTAATTTATAGGATCTGGTCCCATGCAGGCTCTGGAACTTTAGTCTCTCGTGAAACAACTCACAATGAAAGGCTGGCTAGTATTCCTGCTGGCAGAGCGAGGAAAGGCGAACAAGGAGGGGCAAAGGCACATGTGCAGTGGGATGGATTTGGGCCCACATGGAAGAGAGCCAGCCTAGAAGTAGCTTTACAAGCACTGTGAGCTAACACAGAGAGAGTTTGTATGGTTTAGGGCTATTGGAAGCAGCAGGTTGAGGGGGAATTGTGAGTGGTTAGAGAGTGACATTTTTGCCAGTTAGAAATTCCTGAGTGGGGGGAAATTTCTCCAAGAAACCCGCAAAGGTGCCTCACATGAGATTTGGCTGGTACTCAAGACACAGAAATGATTAGAACTACACCAGCCCATATGGCTATGTATTTGTTGTGTTCCCTGCGCACCACCCCCCCCTCCAAATCCCTCAAAACCACTGGACATGACACTGATGACACACACTGCAACTAGGAAACGGGTCAGGAGTTGGAAAGATGAATCAAGAAGCCCCTGACTACCCTCTCTTCATCATTACAGGCTTCTCGCACAAAGGCAGGCTCATACTAGACTAGAGACTAGTTTTGAATGGGATGAGATGGTTTTAATAGTAGACAGGACTGGAGTTTTTACCACCTGACTAAAGAGCTTTTGTTATTGCCTGAGAGTGATTAGTAAAGCTCTAGGATGTGCCTGAAATATTGCCAGGTAAAAGAGATTTGTTAGAACAAAAAAGAAAGACGGTAAAGCAAAAGAATGAGGTTGTTTGTGGTTCGTACCCTACAGAGTCTAGCTCATTAATTATTCCAGTTATTATTAGTATTAAAATAAATGTTGATATAAAAATTAAAGAGGCGAGTGATACTATATGCATGTAAATGTTTAATCTTACTTTACAATGTATACATGCTGAAGATGAAAAACATTTATAAGGCAGAGAACTCGGAATAAATGACGAAAAATGGAATGTTTCATATTTTTTCTTGAAATATAAATTATGAAGCCAAATCTCTGATAAATACAGACTTATATACTGGGTATAATCATGTTTACCCTTAGACAATTTCATGAATCTGAATAATTAGCAGCTATTTATCAGTTCTTCCTAGCCAGCAGTAATCACACATACATTTTAAAATGTTACTGTAATTAATATTATCCTGCTATTATTTACATTTAAATACAAGCTATGTATGAGGTGAACAAAATACCAATCAGAAAAGAAAAAAATAATAGTTTCTCCCAAAATTATAATTCTCCTTATGCAAGAACAGACTGAATTTGTGAAACATTCAGAGGACATTTTTAGGCAAAGTTTTTAACATGTTATTTCCTTCTTATTTGGAGGCATTTCCAAATTCTATTTTACTGCTGGTGAAGTAGGAACTTAATATAAGTATCTCCTAATGATAGCAGATTGAAGGAAATTTTAACTCATGCTGCTCTTCAAATATTTTCTGATCAATACTTCCCAAACAATCGAAAGTATAATGTTAAGGCCTTTTAAGCCTTACAAATTGGCTGATCCTCCCTTTTTTTCTGTCTCTTTTTTTTACTACACACACCCACACATACCAAGAATGTAGCTCCTCATAAACAAATTAACACAATTCTGAAACCATACGTCAACAATTTTTATGTACAGATTTCGTATTCATTTTCTTCCTGGATAATTATTTTCCTCTTCTTGAACCCTAAAATTAGATAAACGTTTGTAGCCCCTTATCTTAGCCGTCCTTGCTCTAGAACATTAAAGATTGTATTTCTATCAATAATTGATCCCATTTTTCCACCCTGTAATAGATGCCCACTCATTGTTCCTCAAACACCTTTGAATATTTCTCTGAAGTATGTTTTCAGAAAAGTGAGTCAGTATATCGTTCTGGAAAAATAAAGCACCTTTGTCTTAAAGATGGAAAGCCTCTATACAAGCCCCAGGTTTCTTTGTTACCAGCTGTGTCTCCTGTAACCTTGGGGAAGTCACTGAAATTCTCTGTGACTCAGTTTCTCCATCTCTATAGTGAGAAGAGGGTAACAGAGATGCACTGATCTCACAGATGAGAGAGATAAATGAGTTGATGTATGTGTGTTACAGTGGTGAGCAAAAGATGAGTTCAAGTGTGAGAAAGAACTCTGAAATAACGCATATACATAATAATACTAAAACTTTTAAACAATACATGTAAAGACGATGATGCTCTTATAAGCTATTAGGTATTCCCTATTCAATTATATATTTTTTTCTGATAACTGGAGCTGTGGGAGGAATGAGCAAATTATATGTATATAGCACCACAACTTGTGAAATGAATTCCGAAGGAAGAATTTAGCCTCATGAGCATATGAAGACTCTGCTAAAATACATTTACCACAGAGGAAACAATCCCTTTGACCTATTAAAAATCCAAAATTAGGCACCATTTTCTCTTTGTCACAAATTAATTAGCTGTAATAATAATAAATGCTAAAGTTTAATGGGGAGATAATATAATTTGTTGAGATTTTTATGGTATATTTATTATCTTCAAAAAACATCAACACATTTCCAATGACTACGTGCATAGAGATTTCCTGTTTAGCTATAGAGGAGGTATCTGGGATAAAAGTAGACAAATCTGAATCGAGTTTGGATGCCCATCGTATAGCATAATCAATCTCTTGTTAAGCTGTGCCTTAATTCCCTCAATTGTTGATTACAAAATATCTTCATTACCTATGACAGGAAATTTTTTGAATATGGACCATGAACACGAAGACACTTTCAAATGACTTCAAATACAATCAATTGTTAATTAGTATTACAAATTACAAAAGAATAATAGTTTATTGACAGCAAAAAAGAGAATTAGAAAACATAAAAGCCGCTCTCTCTTTAATCTCAAATTAGTATTGTAAAATATGATTTTTTTTAACCCACACGGTAGAAACAGTAATTACTCAATATCTGCTACTTTTTTCAGCCTTCTTTGCGGTTAGTTTGGGGTCATGCGATTAGTTCTGGCCAAAGAAATGTGAATGGAATTGACATGCGTCAATTCTGGCTTGAGACAGTTAAGAGACAATCTGTGTCATCACCAATCTGTCTTCCCTCCAGTGACAAACAGGGAGGCCATGTGTTCCAGATGGTATAGGGACAAAATGAATGAGAGCAATGGCCAAACTGCATAGACTTTTTATGAGTATAAATTAACCTTTATGGTTGTTAGCTGTGATATTTTTGAGTTTCTCTGTTACTATGACATCACCTAGCCTATCTTTACCAATACACAGGTTCTCAAAATTATTCAGTAGACAGTCTGTAAGTATTATTTAAAAAAAGAAAAAAAACCTCATAATCTGAGTATCAAACATTCTAACCAACATAAACCTTCTCCCGGCATTCTTCTCCCACATCAACTACCCTGAGATGCTCGTGTTTCCACGTTCAGACACTCTACCTGGGCTCTGAGCAGCCTTAATTTGTCTTTGTCTCCCTGGAGTGACAGCTCCCCATGTCCATGGACCCAAAGCAAAGCAGCCTTTACATACAATGCCATTTGCAACGCATGCTAGAAAATTTCTATTCCAAGTTAAAAAAACAAAAATCTCAGTTTATCAGAAAAACCTCTATCTCAAAAAACTGTTACATTTTCGGAGAACTTCATTCCTAGTATTATTTTTAAAATTCCATTACCCGTGAAAACTGAACAAATATTTCACTCATTCAAGGCTAGATTTTTTTTTTTTTTTGTACACAGTACATATGACCATGAGCTTCCATTTTCATGCTAAATTGAATTTTGACAGTGTGGCTGTTCAAGCTAATGCACAATAAAGCATGTTATATTTGCAAAATTTCCAATAATACAATGACAGCCATTGACGTTTAATCTTAATAACTTTTGCATGTATACAAAATAGCAGGATAGAAATACACTAAAATCCAAGTAGACTATCATATTTATTCTAAAGTAAATCAATAAAAAGTGCTTAATAGGCACCTTGTACTGAATTATATACAGAAATAAAAAATGGATGTCCACTGCATGGACTGTTCAGGGATTAGACTACCTGGATAAGAATGGTAAGTTCTACCACTTACCATTGATGTCACCTTGGGCCACCTCATCCAGGCTGCTCTATGTGCCTCACTTTACCTATCTGTAAAGTGGGGCAGATGATAATGATGACGATAATAACAATAATGAGAATACCTATTTATACAGTTTGCTGTGAGAAATAAGTATGTTAAAATATTTAAATCTCTTAAGAAGCATGCCAGTATGCAGTAAGCCTAAACATTAGTTGTTTCTACTCCTGCAACCACTACTTTTGCTACCCCTACTACTATTACTGCCACAATCATGTTAGACATTAGGTTTATATTCTAGGAAATCTTATAGAATGCCTTCCCTTTCCTCCCCCAGACCAACTCTAGGTTCTATGAAAATTTTGGAAATATTGTAAAATACGGGTGAAGAGTTTGAACTTACTTTATAAGCAAATTAATAGTTACTATAGATTACAGAAAAGAAAAGTGACATAATGTATATGGGATGTGAACTGTTATTTTTATTGGTTGCCAGTAATTTCTTAGCTTTTTCATTGTCATCTTTACTAAATTCTGAGTGATAATCTGTTCTAAGGATTTTACTATGTAACTACAAATAGAAGTTAGTCAGATGTTTAATGTAAAATATCCAAATGTTTCACTAAAGTGAAAATATAGCTATGGATTTCTGTTCATATAATTGCTTCATTGACTGAAAATTCTTGTATTTCCTGCATAAGTTGAGGGAGAAATAACTGATTGTACTTGTGAGTGTTATTTCCAATACAGTTTATTTTCAAAAGATGTTATGGAAAACTGGACTTTGGTTAGAAAGTAAATTTTAATTGTGCATACAACATTTTTGTTCTCTATTTAAACTTTTTTATTAGGAGATTCACCTGCAGTGGTAAGAAATATGGTAGAGAGAAACTTTTTACCTTTTACCCAGTGTTCCCCTCTGGGACTATTTTGCAAAACTATAAGCAATATCACGACCAGGATATTGACATTAATACAGTCAAGATAAAGAACACTTCCATCGTAAGAATCTCTCATGTTTCCCTTTTACAGCCATATTCATTCCCTTCCCACCCTCATCTTAACCCTAGGCAACCAGTAATCTGTCTTTCACTTCTATAGTTGTGTCATTTCAAGAGTATTATATAATTAGAATCATACAACGTAACCTTTTGTGATTGTCTTTTGTCAATCAGCATAATTTTATGGATTCATCCAAAAAGTTTCATGTAGCAACAGTTTGTTCCTGTTTGTTGTCTAGTTGTATTCTATGGTATGAATGTAGCACAAGTTTTTCAACCATTCATGCCTTAAAAAACAAATGGATTACACCAGTTTGGGCTATTACAAATAAAGCTGCTATTAACATTTGTGTACAGGTTTCGTATGAACATAAATCTCCATTTCTCTGGGAAAATGCCCAGGTGTGCAATTGTGTCATATAGTATTTACATGTTTAGTTTTCTAATAAACTATCAAACAATTTTCTAGAGTGGCTGGACCATTAGACAACCTCACCAGCAATGTATGAGTGATGCAGGGTCCCCCCATCCTCACTAGCACTATGTGTGGTGATTGTTTTAGCCATTCTGATAGATGTGCAGTAAAATCTCATTGTGGATTCAGTTTGCATTTCCCTGATGGCTAGTGATGTTGAACATCTCTTCATATCTTTATTTGTCAGTTGGATATCCTTTTTTGGTGAAATGTCCCTTCATGTCTTTTGTCCATTTTCTAATTGTTTGATTTTTTATTGTTGAATTTGAGAGTTCTTTAAACTGGAAAAATATTCTAGATTCTATTCCTTTGTCAGATATGCAGTTTGTGAATATTTTCTCTCAGTCTGCAGATTGTCTTTGACCCAATTAATAGTCTTTCACAGAACAAAAGTTTCTGGTACTGATGAAGCCTAATTTATCAATATTTCCTTTTATGGATAATATGTGTTTTTTGTTTTGTTTTGTTTTTTGGTGAGGAAGATTGGCCCTGAGCTAACATCTGTTGCCATTCTTTCCTCTATTTTGTGTGTGGGATGCTGCCACAGCATGGCTTGATGAGTGGTGTATAGGTCCACGCCTGGGATTTGAACCTGCAAACCCTGGGCCGCCGAAGCACAGTGCGAACTTAACCACTACCCACACCAGGGTCAGCCCCTGGATAATGCTTTTGATGCTGAGTCTATCAATTCTGTGTATCGGTAGATATCCCAAAATTCTTTCCCTTAAAAAAAATTTATTACATCTTACATTTCAGCTCATAATATAGTTTGAATTAATTTTTGTATAAGATTTGGAACTTAGTTTGAATTTTGTATTTTTGCCTGTGGATGCCCAATTACTCCAGCACCATTTGTTAAAAAGGCTATCTCTCCTTTATTGAATTGCTCCTGCAGTTTTGTCAAACATCAGTTGGATATATTTTTGTGAGTCTATTTCTGAACTCGTTTCTCTATTCTTTTCCACTATTCTATATGTCTATGCCTCTGCCAATACCATGCAGTCTTGATGACTGGAGTTGTATGAGTTTTGAAATTGGATAGATTACTTTTATATTGTATTTCTTTGTTAAAAATTATTTTAGGTATGCTAATCTGCATTTTCCTATAAATTTTATGGTGATCTTGCCTATATCTACAAAACATTATTTCTGAGATTTTGATGACAATTATGTTAAACTTGTATATAAATTTGGAAAGAATTCTTGTCTTTACTATATTGAGGCTTCTACTCCATGAACTTCATTTGTCTCTTCATTTATTAGATTTACTTTGATTTCTTCCATCAGCATTTTCTAGCTTCCATCATAAAATTCCTGTATATATTTTGTTAGATTTACAATTAAGTATTTACTTTGTTTGTAAATAGTATTACATTTATAGTTTTGCTCTCTGCATGGTCATTGCTAGTATATAGAAATACCATTGATTTTTAAATGTTTGTTATATCCTAAGACAAGGCTTAACTCACTTGTTAGTTCTAGGAGTGCTTTGTTTTTGTTTTTTAGATTCTTAGAAGTTTCTACGTGGACGATCATGCCACCTGTCAATAGGGAGAGTTCTATTTTTGCTTTCCAATCTTGATGGCCATTATTTCCTTTACTTCTGTTTTACACTGGCTACAGTATCAGTAATATCAGTACTAGCCTGAATAAGAATGTTGAGAGTGGATATTCTTGTACTGTTCACAGACTTAGGAGAAAAGTATCATCTTTCATCACTGAGTGTAGTGTTAACCATAGGGTGTTTTGTAGATGTTCTTTATCTATCAAGTTGAGGAAGCTCTCCTCTATTTCTATTTTCTAAGAATTTCTATGATGAATGTGTGTTGAACATTGTCAAATTATTTTTTCTACACTGATTGACATTATCCTGTGCTCTTTATTCATTACCTTGTTACATTGATTGATTTTTTAATCTTGAACCAGGCTTGCACTCCTTGAATAAACCCCATTTGGTCATGGTATATAATTCTCTTCATATATTGCTCAATTCTATTTGCTAATGTTTTGTTGAGGATTTGTGTTCTGTACCCATGAGGGATATTTGTCTGTAATTTTTTCTTTTTCTGTACTTTCTTTGTCTGATTTTGGTATTACAGTCATACTAGCTTCATGAAATAAATTGGAAAGTATTATCTCCTCTTTTATTTTCTGCAAGAGATTGTGGAGAATTGGTATTAATTTTTTAAACATTTGATAGAATGTTATGGTATAATCATTTGAGTCTGGAAATTTTTTTCAAAGGTGGAGATTCAATTACACATTTAAAGTCCTTAATACTTAAAGGGCTATTCAAAGCATCAATTTCATATTTGGTGAATTGTGCTAGCTTTTTTCCCCTATATTTTCATACATTTCAAATGTGTTCATAGATGTTCATTTAAACATTGTTTAATGGCTGCTTTAAAAGTTTTGTCAAATAATTTTAATATGTAGTGGCATTTATTTATTTATTTTTGTGTGTGTGAGGAAGACCAGCCTTGCGCTAACATCCGTTGCCAATCCTCCTCTTTTTTTGCTGAGGAAGACTGGCCCTGGGCTAACAACTGTGCCCATTTCCTCTGCTTTATATGGGACACCGCCACAGCATGGCTGACAAGTGGCGTGTTGGTGGGTGACCGGGATCTGAACCCGGGAACCCCAGGCCGCCAAGAGCAAACTAAACCGCTGCGCCACTGGCCGGCCCCCAGTGGTGGCATTTATTGGTTGTCCTTTTTTCACCCAACTTGAGATTTTTCTTATTCTTGGTATGATGAGTGGATTTTTACTGAAACTTGTACATTTTGGGTATCGTGCTATGAGACTCTGGATGTTTCTTAAACCTTCTGTTTTATTTGGCTTCCTCTGACATCAGTCTGGCAAGGGAAGGGGAGTATTGCATTTCCACCATGTCAAGGTTAAATTCCAGCTTCCAAGGTTAAATTCAGCCTCTGTTTGACCAACCAAAGGGAGGAAGTCTCCTTGTTACTGGTGGCCTTCACTCCAGTGGCCTTCACTGACATCCTAGAGTGGGGAGGTGGCCTCATTATCACCTAGAGCTCCACACATGGTCTCTACTGACACCGTGGTGAGAATGAGACACATCATCATCTATTGGAGATGAAAATCCCAGTTCCCTATTTGACCTTCTGCAAAGCTATTCCAGCTCCTGGGTTGGGTTACCTCATTACAGCCTGGCAAGCATGGAAGTCTCTAGGCTCCCCACTCAACCTTTGCTGGCGTGGGTGGTGATGGGACCACAATTGTTTTCTGTGGTGTTCAGCTAGAGTAGATTGGCATCATCTAAATGTTTTCTGTCTTTCTGGATTGCCCTCTTTTTGCAACATTTGTCTAGAGAGAGCAGGTTTTGTTGGTTTTTTTTTTTTTTTTTTGTCCATTGGCATTTCTGCATTGCCAGCATTTTCAACTCCAAATCTGGGATATCTGAGGAAGAAAGAAAACTGCATCTACTCCATCTTCCCTGAAATGAAAATTCTGCACAGTGAACTTTTAAATTATGCTGAGATCAGCAAAAAATACGATTTAGACATTAGCATTACTGAAGTGGCCCTCCAAGTAAGTACTAAATATTGCATAAATAGACACTCTATTTAAAAAAATAAAATGCTAGAAAACAAAACATTAAAGAAAGCCCATTGATGAAAATGAATGATTTCTAATATATACATGTGTATTGCTTATTTCAGATATTCTGAAATATATACTGTCAAAATACATGGGACACTCTCATTCAGGAAATAATGTTGTTGCTCATTTATTTTCAACAATAGTTAAACTAATGACCTTCAAGTGTTTATATATTTCTAAAAATGAGAGGGATTTTGAGGAGATTATTCCTTTGTGCTCTCTCTCACTCCTCCGCAGTCTAACATTCTTACTTGAGTGAAAAGAGGTGGATGGATTCATCCCTACCATGCTAACCCATAATAACAACTATTGTTAACGCTAAGTAAGACCTCCTGAAGTTAAGGAAAATTGCCAGTCAGATAATATGTCTTTGGCTGTGTCCCCAAAGACCATTGAATATCTTGATAATTGATAAAAATGTTAAATCTTTAATTATATGAGCATTTTGAAATAACTGACTTATTATTGAGCATTTGTTTTGTTAGTGGAAAACACTAACACCAAGATATTCGCTACAAAACTAACTAAAATAAATAAAGAAAAAAAACCTTTATACACACCATATTAACCAGGTTAACCAGGCTCAAAATTGTACTCAAGAAATTCAGAAGCCTGTTTAACACTACTTTCCTTCCCATTTTTGCTTGTCCTGTGTTCTCCATGTGTTATTGATCTCTTCCAGTCTCTTTGCTTATCTAAATCCTCCCTATATTTCAAGATAGTTTAAATCCTGAGGTGGACAGACTTTGGATTCAGACAAATATTAGTTCAAATTTTTGCTCTGCATCTTTTTCTGTGAATGATTTCAAGAAAGTTAAATTACCCGACTCTGCTTCCTCAAGTGACATGGCTGTTGATATGCTTCCCATACAGAAGTTATCAGGAAAAAGACAAGCACTGGGCATAATTCCTGGCATTTAGGAGACACCCAAAATGTGTTAATCCCTTTCCCACTTTTGTTATTCAGTGAAATCTAACCTATTAAGTCAGAAATAATATACTGAAAAGAATATAGGCCCTGGAGTGAATTAGGGTTTCCACAGAGCTTTACCACTTACCACATGTGTTACCTTCACTAGGTTGCTTAGTCTGAGTCCCTGTGGCAGGCACAATAATGCCCTTCCTTCCCCAAAGAGGTCCATGTACTAACCCCTGGACCCTGTGAATGTGTATCATTACAAGGCAAAAGGAAATTAAGGTTGCTGATGGAATTAAGGCTGCTAATCAGCTGAATTTGAGATGGGGAGATTATTCTGGACTATCCAGGTGGACCCAATGTAATGGCAGAGTCCTTAAAAGGGGAAGAAGCAGAAGAGTGGGTCAGAGAGATGAAACATGAGAAGGTCTTGTCCTGCCATTTCTGGCTTGAAGATAGAGGAAGGGCCATAATCCATGGAATATGGCAGTCTCTAGAAGATGGAGATGGCTACCCAGCAGGAAAACTGGAACCTCGGTCCTACAATCTCAAGGAACTGATTTCTGCCAGTAACCCAAATGAGTAAGAAAGCAGATCTTCCCTGAGAGCCTCAGAAAGGACTGCCACCCTTCCCATACCTTGATTTTAGTATCAGTATTAAGATCTTCAGTATCGGTATATACTAAGATAATATATTTGTGTTTTAAGCCACTAAATTTGTGGAAAATCTTTATAGCAGCAAGTGAAAACTAATACAGTCTCCTTTTTAAGAATTCTTAGAGACAATTACATCTTCCTCACAGTATCATTTTGAGAAGTAAATTTGATTAGGATCACAAAGAACCTGGCACATGTTCACAGCCACAAAATAAGATTTTTGCTTATTTCTTTTCACATTTTCTTATTTTTTTCATTCCACTGTGCATTCCTGTAACTGTATATTGTCTGTAGATATTATATGCAACTAATTATGCACAGGTGTATGTTGTCTGCAGATATTATATGCAATGAATTATGTATAAGTGACATCTTTTCTGGTGTTAATTTGTATTATAATTTAAGCTTCACAATTTACTGGCTGATTCTTAGGCAAGTTGTCTAGCCTCCCTGTGCATGCCTCCATCTGTAAATGGAGAAGATAACAGTAATAATTATCTTATCTAGTTCTGGTGATGATTCAGTGGAATGTTGCCTAGGTAGTGTTTAGAACAGCTCCTGGCACATTGTATGTGCTCATTAAAATGAGCCACTTTTATTATTTCTTAGGCTTATATTCTATCCCGCCAACTAGACAATAAGTTCCTCGACACTCTAATATTATCTCGGAATAGTTATCCCACTTAAAACATGGAAAAGCGCTTTGATTAAAGTGTATATTCAAGAACTATTTGACTCAGTTTTATTTCCTCCTTTAATCTGGTGACATGCCATCAGCATCTGGGCTCTTTCTATCCGCATCCCTAGCCCTAGTGAAAAACAATCAACTTGCAATGAGAGGAGGAAAAGGGGAAATAAGCTCAGAGAACCAGGTGCATAGGCATCGAGTCGCAAACACACGCTTTCTTATTCTGCTGTTTCAGAGCAAGAGGGATTTAATGTAATCCAAGTCCACTCCTGGTATGTTGGGGTTATCCCAAGAGCTAAATCCTATATTTTCATAATTAAATATAAAATGGAGAATGAGGAGAAAATGGTTTCAAGTTATTTTCACAAATTCTGCAAATGTAAATCCATTACTCTTTTTAAGCTATAAAAGACAATCTATTAGACACTATTTACTCAACACTACACATTTTGCCATTTCACTGAACTCACAATGTACTTATTTTAGCACATTCCATTCTTTCATGCGTCTCAGTTGGTGTATAGTTTATCTTTAGCCTCATGAAATGCTGATTTTAAAAATCTTACATCAGCTGTTGATACTACTAGCATTAATAATTTGGATTCTATCAACATAAAATACAATCAATGATATGCTCTGAGAAACATTTTCTCAGAAAAGTAAATAGCATCTGCTGATAAATATCTTGTGTTGTTCCAAAGCTCTATGACATGGACTGTGGTTAGGGGAGCTGGCTCTGCAACCAGGTCACCTAGTTTTGGATCCCAACTCTGTCACTATGTGATCCTCGTCAAGTTATCTGTAAAATACCATTTACATTTTTAGGAGAGAAATAATGGAGACATGGCATATAAAGCTCTTAGCACTTTATCTGCCATACCATACGTGTTCCGTAAACATTAAAGCTATTTGTTTTACTCTTTTTGAAAAAACCCATGTTTTCCTTGTAGTTTGACTCAAACCATCTTTACTTGGAAATTTCCATCCCATTATCATCTTTATAATATTTAATACAACCAACTAAGGAAAAGAGAAGGTGTATGAATATTTCCTTCTTCCATTGTTTTCATGTCTATGTACAAATCTTTACCAGCTGCCACTAAAAGATGACAAAAGCCCTATGTTAATTCTGAAATTAAATAAAAGGAATTCAAGACTTAATATTGTATGTAGATTATTTGAATTGAAAAAGTTGAGTTTGCCACTTTCTTTTCTAGTGAATTTAAGTTCCACAAACGCAAATAATCCTAAAGAAAAGGCTGTGAGAGAAAGAAATGGACAGCAGCCCCACTGCCTGGGCAGCATGTGACACTTGCAACATTAGTCCCTGGAACATAAGCATGGACAAGAAACTGATCCTGGCAAATGAGAAAACATTTGTTCCCTCTCAGCTTTTAAACGTTATCCCTGTATGTCTACAGTGACCACGTGGTTTCTGATATTTCTGCCAACTATTCACCTGCCTTTCAAATGTCCAAACAAATACTTCCATCGCATCCAAGCCTCATGAAGCATCCCATTACTGAAATGTTTGTAGGACATAAAAGAAACACTGGCAGCGTGTGAAGCAATAAATGCCCTCTCTGTGGTTGGTAATTTCCACATTGTTATTTTCATCAGTTACTCACAATCAGAGGCTTATGGGATGGCACAACTTCCATGCAAGGTCTTTAAAACGCTGTCTTGCAAATGAATTAATATCTTTCATTTTATGATGGTAATTGGTGACCAGCTGCAGTGAATCAGAAAAATTTTACTGTCCTTTCAAGCTAACAATCTTATGTCTGCTTAACAAACAGCAGGTTGAAGGCTGTAAAAGCAATCAGGAATAACATGTCAATTATATCCTATCAGAACACAGATAAAGACACAACCATTTTGCTTGGTTTATTTGTAGATAAACCAAAATATATTTATCAGAGTTTGAAACTGAGAAGGAGAGCGCAAGTTATTTTCTCGATACCCTGAGAGAGAGACAAGAACTTATCTTTTGCTTCTAAGATTTGCAAAAAAAGAAAAAGAATTGAAGTATAAGTTTCTAAGAAAAAGATAACAAAACTAGGGTATATTGAATCCTTCTTTTATCTTGTTGAGAGAAATAACATCTGGCATCACTTTGCTTGTATGGTTTTAGGGGGTGGGGTAGTAACACTTCAGCCTTATTAAAAAACAAAGCTATTTTAACTTCCATCTAAGTAAATACTCTAGTATTATACTAGAGTAAATATTAATATTTACTAAGTAAATAGCAAGTAAATATTCTATAAGAATAAACTCTACAAAGATAGATTGATCGATCGATAGATAAATATTCCAGTATTATCTTTAATACTCAATTTGACAGCAGCTATGACATAAATGGAAACTTGAAAGGTTCCAAGAATTATTTTGAAATCATTTTTCTGAATAGAAGAAGAGTTGAAAGCAATCCAAAATGTTGGGAGGGCGCACTAGCTCCTAAGCTAACCTCGCATGATCCCTCTGGCACAGATAATTCATGAACAAACCTACTGCATGAAATTAGAAAAATCATTCTGACACTAGAGATGTAAATTGACAAATTGCATTCATAAGATGTTTTCACAACATACTTTTGAAAACATCGTCCCATGATGCACCACATGGCATGTTAGGAACGAAGTATCAACAAAGTGGGAGATCACAGCCACCGTGGTTCCTGGTCTTATGTGGTCATAAAAGCTCTTTTCACCCAACCACATAAACTTCCAGAGAACTATATCTGAACTGTTATTTCTAAAAAGAGATATTAATAAAAGTCTTATTCTATTTTTTGAAGTACTGAACACTAGCAAAAATTTATAACTCTCCTTTTCTGACACTGCGATGAATACTGTGTATTTATATGCAGTTTAGACCACAAAGATACACAAAAATCTATGATTATTCTAGAACAGTAAAACCACAATATTTTGAACTATCGTTACTATTGAACGTTTGCTGATTTTCAATATACTTGGGACATTTTGTTGTCATTTCAGAATGAATAAAACATGGCTTCCAGACTCAAAAGGCTGGTGATTGAGACAGGTCATAAAAATGAAAAAGAAAAGGATGATAGTGGAAAATAATGAACAGATAATTGTTAAAATAAATATTTTTCCTACATATGAGAATCTCAGCTCTCTTAAGGATACCTGTAAACAGAGTTTACATATACTTCCTCAAAGAACATTTGGACTGTGATCCACTAAGCAGCCTGGATTCATTTTCAAATAAATTCAATTCATGCTCATATGCAGAAATGTTTGTTATGATCATATCCAGCACTTGAATATACAATTTTTTCTGCCTAATCACACCCCTGACTTTAGACTTTACTTGGTTTGATTGCCTTAAAAAAATAAGACCTCAGGTTGTTTCGATCTCTGAGGTTTAAAAAAAAAATGGCATGATAGATTGTGCCGTTGCCTTTCTAGATAAAATTTAAAACCTGAAATTCTACCTAGATTTATAATCAGGAATTCTCTCTTTGCTCTATTTTGAACTTCATAACTTATTTTAAAATCTAAGTTTTGACTACTCTTTCCTCTATATGTCTTATAAAAAATAGCCTTTGTCCAAAAGCAATAAATTCTGATATGACCCTAGGCTGGTTATGAGGAAATATCGAGGCACTATTCTGTCATAAAACAGCAAAGAGACTAACCTGGAAGGATTTATATGGGGGGTGTGAGCAAAAATGCCAACTTCGTGCAGTCCTATTATCAATGCATTCTTTTTTAACCCACCTGGAAACCAAGACAACAAAGAATAGAAGAACCAGGTATGGAGACAGATTCTTCCCCTTGTTAGTCACTAAACAACACATACAAGTTTACTATGATGTTTTGGAAACAATAACAAAGTTGATATTTTTGTCAGCTAAAATAGTTTGTCAAAACAAGTCAAATTCATACTTAGGTTCATCAACTCCAGCAGGAATTTGAAAAATCGTTTGCCTTTGGCAGTTTTGTTAAAGTAATCACAATGTGTTTGTGTATCTTTATGAACTGTTCCAGTCTGTATTCCAGGTTTTAGAATTAGGAAAATGAGAGATTGTGTTTCAAATATACTGAAAATCTGATGTTTTCTATTGTAGCTATAATGCATCCACTATGTTTGGTGATTTAAATATACTAATTTGTAGAATAAATAATTATTTACAATTCCCCCTAAAATCAGAACAAAATAGTCTGCATTTCAATTTATATCTAATACTGTCTTAGCTGTATTGCAGACTATTACTATCAGTTTATTGTTAGCTTCTCAAACTGGTATCTTTCAATTAGCTGGGAAAAGTAAATAATTATTTGTAAAGATAGAGTCAAAGTATTTTCATGTATCTTTTAGTGTTTTAATGAGCTAAGAATCTCCAATGAAAATAGAAATGGTTAGTTAGATTAATTTGAGACCAACAAAATATCAACAGATATAAACTACTAAAAGTGCTCTTACTTGAGGAAAATGCTCCAACTAATATATTTGATTTGGGACACATGCTGTAATAAAAAGCAACGACAACAGAAAATTTGTACTCAATGTGCCAAACCCTGTTGTAAGTTCTTTGCATATTTTGATTCATTTACTCTTTAGATAGCCCATGGGTAGGTGCTACCTTGTCCCTCATTTTAAAGAAGAGGAAACTGAGGACCAAGGGGTTCAATAGCTTCCCAAGGTTTCCATGACTGGTAAGTGGCAAAGCTGAAATTCAAACTCAAGTGACCTGGCTGCACAGTTCGCACTCTTGATCTACTGCACTAGAGTGCTAGTGATGGTGCGCAGGTTGGAGTCAAGAGAAAGAATGGATGCAAAGAAAGAACTGGTTGCCTTGTATGTGTGCAAAGAAGCCATGTTTCTAGCCCACAAGCCTCCTCAATGTCTGGCAGGGGCTAAGAAACATAGTCAGTGTGCATTCCTTTCTCTTCTCCAATTCTTCTAGGTTTATCCAAGTCATAGGTGCTCTGCACTTCAGATTCAGAGACATGAAGGACTGAGTGATCCATCTTTAGAACTAATTTCTTCTGTTACTTCTCAAAATATTTGAAAATGTGTAGATGAGGGCACCTGAAGGGGCCCACAATGGTGCAATATCACTGTGGTATCTCGCATGACCTCTTCAGCCTGTCCCTTCTCTGACATTACATAATTGGGCTTCAACTTGGAGGGCCTAATTTACTTAATAAGAGTTCCTTATCAGGTGTTAAAATAAAATCCCTTTTATTAATACATGGGATGACATCACTTGATTTTAATTATCACCCAGGAAGGAAAAAGCCAAGTCTGAAAGGTTTTATAAATTCAGTGCTGCTTATTTTAACTGATGGCCACGCAACTCTTTGGAAAGGCATAATTATAGGCTAGCACAAACACAATTAAATGTCCTCAAGAAAGACTTATTGTGTAACTTTCTATTACAGAGTGTCCAGCTGAGATAAGGGCAAGGATTAGAAAGACTATGATTAAGAAAGTAGAAAAAGAAAACTTATAAATTAAACATGAATAGTTCATATTCTCCATACTCAGACCTTTCATTTTCACTTCTAGGTCATATTACCACTGAAAAATATTTGTATGTAACAGAGGGTATAATAATATGAATAATTTCAAAATAAATCACAAACAAAAGAAAAAAACTCCCCCAAATAGATGCTTTAATTCTCTATTAATTATAAACATACATTGGAGGCCTATTCCTCCTTACAGAACAGTCGTAGAATAGGTCTTTTCCCAGTATAAATATACTAATAGAATGAATTTTTAATTATCCTAACATCTTTTGCCAGTCTCTTTTTAATGTCATAGGAGAGCATTTCTAAAACCTCAAGACACAGCCACATTGAAAGCAAAGACTATTTTCCAATTTTGGAATGAATATCACAAATCTTACATACAGATGCAGTAGTTATTTTGACTCCTTTCATTTTATAAATAGGGAAATAGGGCTGAGAATAGAAAATGCTGTAGGAATTTTAAAAGGCTCCAGGACTTTTCTGTGTCTTCTAAATCCCTTGAATAGGTATTTTACTAACTGTACCATCTATTTGGCAGTTAATTATAACCTCATTTTTGAAAGTTATTTCATTGAACTATTTAAAATATGAAAGTATTTAACTTTTCGGTAGATAAGTTACTAGTAATGTGTGATTTCCTAAGTATCTAATGACCTATGTCTATGCTCTATACTTGATAGGCCAGATCTACACCTTTGTTGATTGGTCAGATGTGCTATTTAAAGAATATGCTTGCAAGAAACTTCATAAGGCATTTGAAAGACAACATGGTGGTTAATTTTTTAATTCGTCCATGTATGTATTCAACAATTTCCGAAGAGCTACTACATGACATTAGTTCACTATTAAAGAATGATTCCTGGGCCATAAAACACTTTTTAAAAAAGTAAAAAGAATAGAAATCACATGGAATGACGTGAGCAAAATGGCAGTATAGGAATTTCTAGCACCCCTCCCCTCCCAGAAACATCAATTTAAACAAGTATCCACACATACAAATACCTTCATAAGAGCTAAGGATTCCAGGTGAGGGATTTCAGCACCTCAGTGAAGCACAGAAATAAGAAATGATGCACTGAGGAAGGTAGGAAAGATAGAGTCACATTATCCACATCATCTCTCCTCAAGTCTAGGCAGCCCGACACGAAGAAACACCCTTCTTTTTGGAGAAGGAGAGTGAAGTGAGTGCTCATATTTACTGCAGACCCCAGCACTGGCCTGCCCCAGCACCAGGCCGACTCCTACAACTTGTAATATGGTGGTGTGTTAATCACAACCCTAGTATAAAGGTTAAAGAACAAAACTATTAAAAATAATTACAACTACAATAATTTGTTAATGGAAATGCAATATAAAAAGAGATCACTTTTGACATCAAAACATAAAATATGGAGGGGAGAGTACAAGTGTAGAGTATTTGTATATGATCAATGTTAAGTTGTTATCAGCTTAAAACAGAGTGTTATATCTATAAGATGCTTTATGTAAGCCACATGGGAATCACAGAGCAGAAAGCTATAGTAGACTCACAAAAGATAAAGAGAATCAAAGCATATAACTAAAGAAAATCATCAATTCACAAAGAAAGACAGTACAAAATGAAGAAGGGAATAAGGGAACTATAAAACAGCAAGAAACAAGTAAAAAGATGGCATTTGTTAGTACTTCCCTATAATTGCTTAGTACTTTAATAACTACTTTAAATGTAAAAGGATTAATTCTCCAATTAAAAGGCATAGGGTGGATAAATGGATTGAAAAACAAGACCCAACTATATGCTGCCTACAAAAGATTCACTTCAGCCTTAAGGACACACATGGGCTCAAAGTGAAGGGATGGAAAAAAATATTCCATGCAAATATAAACCAAAAGAGAGCATGGGTAGCTATACTCATATCAGACAAATCAGAATTAAGTAAAGACTGTAACAAGAGAAAAAGAAGGTCATTATATAATGGTAAAGAGGTCAATTCATCAAGAAGAGATACATGGGGCCGCCCGGTGGCGCAGCGCTTTAGTCCTCGCTTGGCAGCCCAGGGTTTGCGAGTTCGGATCCCGGGCGCCCGCAGACGCACTGCCTGTTAGCCATGCCGTGGTGGCATCCCATATAAAGTGGAGGAAGATGGGCATGGATGTTAGCCCAGGGCCAGTCTTCCTCAGCAAAAAGGGGAGGATTGGCAACAGATGTTAGCTCAGGGCTGGTCTTCCCCACAAAAAAAAAAAAAAGAAGAGATACAATTATAAATATGTATGCACCCCACATCAGACTACCTAACTATATTAAGAAAATAATAACATATCTGAAAGGTGAAACAGACAACAATGCAATAAAAGTAGGGAACTTTAATAACCTACTTTCAACAATGGATAGATCATCCAGACAAAAAAATCAATAAAAAACATTGGACTTGAAATATACATTAGAGCAAATAGACCTTATAGAGAAATTTTAAAATGTTTATAATTAAATGAAAATGAAAATACAACTTATCAAAATTTATGGGATGCAGAGAAAGCAGTGCTTAGATGGAAATCTATAGCAGTAAATGCATATATTAGAAAATAGGTAGTATCTGAAATCAGTAATCTAAGATTCCATCTTAGGAAAGTAGTAAAAGAAGAGAAAATTAAATACAAGTAAACAGAAGAAAAGAAAAAATAAGAATAAGAGCAGAAATCAATGAAATTGAAAACAGGAAACCAACAGAGAAAATCAATGAAACTAAAAGCTGCTTCTTTGAAAAGATTAATAAAATTGGGCCGGCCCGGTGGTGCAGCGGTTAAGTTCACGCTTAGCAGCCCGGGGTTCGTGGGTTCGGATCCCAGTCACCAGGCGACGCACTGCTTGTCAGCCATGCTGTGGTGGCGTCCCATATAAAGTAGAGGAAGATGGGCACGGATGTTAGCCCAGGGCCAGTCTTCCTCACCAAAAAAAAAAAAAAAGATTAATAAAATTGATAAGACTCTAGCCAGGCTAATGAAGAAAAAAAGAGAGAACACATAAATTATTAATATAATAAATGAAAGTAGGGACATCACTACAAATCTCATGGACTTTAAAAAATAATCAAGGAATACTATGAACAACTCTATACCCACAAATTTGATAACTTAGATGAAATGGACAAATTCCTTGAAAAATACAACCTCCTAAAACTCACACAACAAGAAATGGACAATCCAAAGAAGTCTCTATCTTTTAAGGAAATTGAATCAACAATTAATAACTTTCCCAACTGAAAGCCCAGATGGGTTCACTGGTGAATTCTACCAAACATTTAAAGAAGAAATCATACTGATTCTCTATAATCTCTTTCAGAATATAGAAGCAGAAGAAATAATTCCCAACTCAATTTATGAGGCCAGTATCACACTAACACCAAAACCAGACAAAGACATTACAAGAAAAGAAAATTACAAACCAATATTTTTTCATGAACATAGATGCAAAAACCCTCAGCAAAATATTGGAAAATCAAATCCAAAAAAGTATAAGAACAATTATACACAACAACCAAGTAGGATTTATACCAAGTGTGCAAGGCTGGTTCAACATTTTTTTAAGAAATAATGTAATCCATCATATCTATAATGTAAAGAAGTACATCACACAATGATATTGAGAGATGTAGAAAAAGTATTTGACAAAATCCAACACCCATTTATGAGAAAACCTTTCAGTAAACTAGGGATAGAGGGTAACTTCCTCAACTGGATAAAAAATATCTACAGGGGTCGGCCCAGTGGTCTTGCAGTTAAGTTAGTGCACTCTGCTTTGGTGCCCTGGCATTCATCGGTTTGAATCCTGGGTGTGGACCTATTCACAGCTCATCAAGTCATGCTGAGGTGGTGTCCCACACACAGCAACTAGAAGGATTCAGAACTATGACATACAACTATCTACTTTGGGGTTTTGGGGAGAAAAGGGGGAAGATCAGCAACAGATGTTAGCTCAGGGCCAGTCTTCCTCAAAAAAAAAATATATATATATATATATATATATACACACACAAAAAACCTATAGCTATCATCACACTTAATGGTAGGAAACTTGAAGTTTTTCCACTAAGATCATGAACAAGGCAAGGATATCCCCTCTCAACCATCCTTTTCAAAATTGTACTAGAAATCCTAGTTAATGCAATAAGGCAAGAAAAGGAAATAAAAGGTATGTAGATTGGGAAAGAAGAAGTAAAACTGTCTTTGTTCCCAGATGGCATGCATCCATGTAGAAAATTCAAAAGATTCAACAAAAAAAATTCTGGAACTAATAAGCAATTATAGCAAGGTTTAAGGATATAAGGCTAATATACAAAAGTCAGTCACTTTCCTATATAGCAGGCCTACTGTTTCCTTCTGGCCTAGACTCCAAAACTCCTTTTACACTATCTTTACTTGATTCTGCTGTCTCTCCTACTACTACCGAGAGATCTTCACTTTCACTGATAAATTGTATGATAAATAGTCTACCAAGGGTCAACAAGCCTTTTCTATAAAAGGTCAGGTAGTAAATGTTTTAGGCTTTCTGATCTACATGGTATCTGCTTCAACTATTCAACTGTGCTGTTATAGAGAGAAGCTGTCAGACAAAGTTGAAATGAATGGTTGTGGCTGTGTTCCAATAAAACAATTTATTAAAACAGACAGAAGGCAATATTTGACTTGCAGGCTGTAGTTGATCAACCTCTAGTCTAGATAATCTACCTCAAATATCCTGGTTACCCATTTTACACCATCCTATTATCTCTGTGGTAATATCTAATAATCCTAATATCTCTGTGGTTACCCATCATACAATTTGCTATATTGTAATGCAAGTATTAACTTAAAATGTGTCTTCCTTACTAGATGGTAAGAATGTAGAGGTCATAAATCACATTTATAGATACTTAATATGTGTGAATTAATGAACACAAATATATACAAAGTGAGCAAATTAAAAGTTGAACAAAATGGAATCAAGGGCTATCTGATGCCCAATGTAGACATCACTTGAATTTTCTAGAGCCTAAAATATCCGTAAAAGGAAAGAACAAGTAAACGTAATGTTGATCAAAATGTATGGTCTATGGTATAAAATATATTTATTTTAATTTTAGTTGCATTGGTAAGAAAAGTTAAAAACAAGAAATGTATTGGCATTAAAAATATCTTTGTTTTTGAATCCATCAACTGCATTCAGATACTTTAAAGAGGTCCTCAGACATAAAAGCAAATCTATAATATAGATAAAGTGCTATGACTAAATTTAAATTTTTCACTTTTTGAGAAATAAATGTGAAGGTTAACCTCTGATCAAAGGACAACCTGGAATAAAATATAAATAAGCAGGTAACTGTTTGAATTATATTTTAACAAATTTTTAAAAGAAAATCATGAATTGCTTTTTTTGATTGTTTTAAAAACCTGAAATTACTACAATTGGTATCTGAAATGCAAATGTGAAACTTTTAAGTCAGTTTAAAGAATTTAATTTTTCTTTTTTTAGTAAAAAAAATGGAAAAGAAAAAGAGTTTGGAAAATTACTAGCATCCAAACAAATCAAAACAGTTCATCTTCAAGACTAAATTCACAGGAAAAAATGAAAGACTAATTATAGAGAAATAGCTTTCCATAACTAAATGAAGTAACTTATGTTGAGTTGACGCATCCCTGGGTATAATTCAGTCCCTGATACTACAACTATAAATAGGTAAAATTGTTTTGAAAACAAAACGTTTATTTTGCAGTAAACGTCGATTGGCTATCTTCTCTATTCCACAATTTTTATTATTCAATAAGTAATGTATTACACCAGAACTAACATTTCTCTCTTCAGAATGTACAACACACATTTATTGCTTCAGAAAGGTCCACCTTAGAGGTAAAAGATTCACCAATTAAATACAGAGAAGATGTTCTATAATACAAACTCCAGACTTAAAATCACATTTACAACCGTTTATTTACTTCTGTCTGTTTGTTCCCTTAAATTCCACCATTGTATACGCAGCTTCCTCCATTCACATGAGCACTTATATTATTCATTAATTCAATAAATGCATATTGAGGCCCTGTTGTGTGCCAACCAGTTGGTCAGGCACTTGCAAGAATATAATGAACAAAAAAAGAAATATTATCAGTCTAGTTGGAGAGAGGGGACGGAAGAGGAAGAGAAGGAAAAAGAGAAGACAAAGACGAAGATGATGATGATGAAGATGACAAAGAAGATGAAGACGATACTGAAGAAGAAGAAGAGCAACAACAAAAAGAGGGAGGGACAGAGTGAAAAGGATGGAAAGAGAAAAGGGGAACACATGGACCAGATTTGCCACCATGTCTTAAACAACGTGCATTTCCAACAAAATATATAAAATATTAGCTTTTCAATCATTGGAAAAAACAGGCAACAGAGAACAGCAATACCTGAGATAAAGGAAACAATTATGGCGAGCTCAGAGTACTCTAGCTTACTGCCTGGAAGGAATTTCCAGGCTGCTGCCCAGAGTAAGGGGCCCAAACAGAGCTCACTTTTCTTGCTGAATTGAGGAGACATGTTTGAGTTCAGGGAAGCCAAGGTGGCTAGAATTTGGGGACAGAGTAGCAGTGAGGTGGAAGTTAGTTCCAAATACTTGCAGAGTGGTCTGCTTAAATCTTTGACTAGACTGATCTGTGCATGAGTTGGGGAAACTACTGAGACCAGTGGAGAAAAACAGCATCAGAAATAAGTAGGTAGACTAATCCCTGGGTCTCAAACCAAACCAGGAATGTTTTGTGTTCCCACCAGAGAAAATAAAGAGCTCCTAACATGTGAGACCAAATTAGACCCAGACTAAAATTTTTTTGTGACCCTACACTAAAAAAATTTAAAAGACTCAAAATTTATAACAATAATTCAAGTATCTCACAGAACAAAGTCCAAAATTATTTAAAGAAGTACAAAAAAGTCTATTACTCAAAAATGTAAATCAGGATATCTGGTACTGAATTAAAAAATTATGAGATATGCAAAGTAAGAAATCATGACCCTCAACCAGGGTAAAAATCAACTAATAGAAACAGAGCCAGAAATCTCACAGATATAATTAGTGGAGAAGGACATTTAAAAGCTATTATAAATGTACTCCATATATTCAGAAGCAGAAGAAGGCATGAGAATGGTTAAGATAGACACAGAAGATATGATAGAAGACCCAAATTAAAATTTTAAAGATGAAATTGCAATATCTGAGATGAAATATACAATGGATGGTACTAACAGTATATTAACCCATGAGAAGAAAAGATGAGTGAAATTGAAGATATGGCAGCATAAACCACCCAAATGAAACATACAGAGAAAAAAGACTGGAAAAACCCCAGAGTATCAGTGAACTCTGAGACAATATCAGGAGACCTAACATCTCGTAACTGAAGTCCAGAAAAAGGACAATGAGATAGACAACAAATATTTGAAGAAATAATGGCCAAAACCCCACCACCTATAAACCCAAAGATCCAAGAAATTCAAGAAAATCAAACCAAAGAAACATGAAGAAAACCACACCGAGATGTATCATAATTTTCTGAAAAGGAGTGACTGAGAATCTTAAAGTCATCCTGAGGGAAGAAAAAAGACATATTACATACAGAGGAACAAAATTAAGAATTACTGTAGACTCCTAATTAGAAATAATGCAAGCCAGAAGATAATGGAGTAGCATCATTAATGTATAAAGGGAGAAGGAAGGGGAGACTGTCAGCCCAGAATTCCATACCCAACAAAAATTATTTTACAAAAAAATACAGAGAAATAAGAGTGTTCTTCAGATAAATATTATTCCAAACCATCACATTTTCAATGATAATCTTGTTTCCCTGTGGTTTTAGGTGTTTTAAGGACTACAATATTTTAAGTGGCACATAAAATTCTGTAATTGCTATTAACCAACATTAGCCTAGCACAATCTGCAAACTTTTTTCCCTTGGAAATAGTGATACATATGCCAAGGTTCTGTCTAACTATTTACTCCATTTTTACCTGACTGTTCTCAAACTCTGCATGCCTCCCCCCACAAAACAAAGATGTGCACAGTGGCTGTGCAGAATTAGGAATGCCCGGTGTGAAATGAAGTGACTGAACCTTAGAATGATAAAACTTATGAGTTAGGGTTTAAATAAATTATTGGGTAAGATTAGAGAAATCAAATACAACTAACACAAAGAACCATCTCCAATTTAATTATTCTCTCATTTACATAAATATTTATTTGTATACACACACTACTCCAATTCCCATTTCCTATGAGTGGAACATTGTGCACCCATTAGGACAATCAGTTCATTGACGATATACTTTTGATAGCCAATACATAATTACTTTAGAAAATACAAAGTCAAGACGCAGAAGCTGATGTCTGGACATGATCCCAGTTCAGATCACTCTGAAAGTATTAGGAACCACAGTCCAGGGACTAAAATTAAGAAGGTCCAGGGGCTAAAATGAGGATGGCCTTTGGATGATACAAAGGATTTCAACAGACATTTCTGGGGGAAATCATTTGAGCAATAAATGGAGATATTGATAGTTAATACTTAGTATATAAATACCCCCGGCATTTTAATATTCATAATAATACTAATGGCTGTAATACAGATAATAACAGAGAAGGAATCTGGAGCACAGAGAAAATAAGAAATCTGCTCAGAGATAGCAAAGTGCTAAATCCAACCTCCAAGCCCGGGTCGTCTGATTTCAGGGCCCATGTGTACAAGCCATTAAGTTGTGAGGCTTCAAATGTGGATGGAAAAGATAGAAACGGCTCAGAGAATAGCTAATCCATTTGTTTGACTAAGAAATATTGGAAAATACAGGAAAAATATAACAGGAATATAAAAGAGGCTAGGGCTATACCATGGGAAACTAAATTTTAGACTGTAAGATTGTACTTAAATTTGTTCGGATATGAAAAGTCACTAAAGGTCAGTGTCAACCCCCAGCTGGTGATAAAAATAGTGATAATATTTAGATGTTATGTACTTTGTATGTAGAATCTCAGTAAATACACACACACACAGAAAAAAATTCACACACACGCTACAACATGCACCCTACCATTCAAAATTTTTTAAAAATCACAAATCATGGCACACCCTTTAAAAGAGAAAGACATACCTTTTAGCACCTATAATACTTTGTCTTACAAACTCAGTTTTTAAATCTAGATAAACCACTCCTGGGTCTTGGATTTCAGTGATTAAATTCTAATTGATTCAAAAGTAAAAAGGCCAGGTTCAGTATTGCTTAACATTTTATCCATAACTGCATAGATGACATTCACTGGCAGATGGTGAAGGTCAACACCTCTGACTCTGTGATTGGAATTCATAACAACTGTGGTAGAATAGAAGAAGATATGAAAATAATACAATCTAATTCAATAGAACCCATGCCAAATAATTCTATAAGGAGGAAAACAAGCACGTTGTGCAAATCCATGATGAGAAATGACTATATATTTTGGAATATGACAAGAATAGATCAAGGGTGACTCAAAATCAGAAAGCTAAATGATTCAACAAGGTCTGGAGTATAAAATATGCATAAATTACATAGAGAAATCGTCAGGTAACAGTCTAATTTATAATAATAATAACTGCTTATGATTACAATCTATTTAATACCTAATATATGCCAAGAGTTGTGTTAATACTAAGAAACAATTGGCATTAGCATATCTTAGGTGGCACCAACCATCTAAATAGCACTTAGGTGACTTTAAGGATTTCAGAAGAACTTCAGGAAGATTCAGAAGGGAGATATATAACAGGAATTTAAGAAATTCTTTAAGGAATTTAAGGAAAAATAAATAACTAGTAATAACTGAAATAAATAAAAATTAAATAAAAGTGAAATTCTTTATTCTACAATGACATTTATCCTAAGAAATAGAAGAAAAATAGATACGGATTCTTTTTTTACCATTATCCTGAAATAGAAAATATAAATGACTTCTTCCACAATTCACAAAATAAATTATTTTAAACATTAGAAAAAGAGTTTAGGTTAACTCTAATCAAGAATTTTTCATTTCCAACTAACAACAGGATCTTTAATTTACTCTAGTTTAAGAATTTTAAATCACATAAATACACTAAAACAAAATAATACAGTATAAGTGTACAATGCTTTATGGTTTTTGTCAATTTCCGTTGTTTCATTTTACCCACAGAGAGATTAATAAAGAGGAAAGCATTATCGTTCTTATACAGAACCATGAAAAATACATAAGAAAAATTAAGTGATTTTCTAATATGGAGATTAATTGGCTGATTTGGACTAGAACTCACATCTTCCGATGTACACTTCAGTATGCCATGAACTATAGCATATCCTTAAATACAAGATGAACAGTTTTTCACATTTTAACATCTCTAAAATCAGAATACATCTCATTTCACTATCAATGGTATGCTATAGTTTTATCAGTAGTGATTTTCATTTCATAGTGATATATACAAAAGTATGGTATAGTCTTAGAGATGATGAAATACAACACGCCATTATAAATGGATGATTTAAGTGCTTTTCTATTGGTGAGAATATCCATTAAATTGCTTCGTAAGTTTTTAAAAATGATTCTTCATTTCTAACTAAATGAAAATCTAAATGTACTCACTCTCTTCATAACATAATTTTTACTTAGAGTCTGACAGCTTCTTAAATGATGTCTTGCCTCACTCTACTAAATATTTTTCTCAAAGCTACAGTTTGTTTGTTGAGTGTTATAACATAATCATATTCTGTAAGGAAAATGAAACCATGTTGAGTAGTGAAGAGTCAGAGTTACCAATAACATAAGAATATACATTTTTCTCGAGCTTACATGGAATATTCAGCAAGATAGACCACATTATGAGTTATGAAAAACACCTTAACAAACTTATAATAAGAGAAATCATACAATCTCTGTGCTCAGACCACAGACAAATCAAAGTAGATAACAAAACAAAAAGATAACTAAAAAATCCCCAAATATGGGGAGATCAAACAGTACAATTTTAAATAACACATGAGTCAAAGAAGAACTCTCAAGAGAAAGTTAAAAATATTTTCAACTAAATGAAAATGAAAACATAACTTATCAAAAAATTATGGGATACAGAGAAAGCAGTGCTTTATAGGAGTAAATGCATATATAAGAAAAGAATTTATATCTAAAATCAATAATCTATGCTTCCATCTTAGGAAAGTAGAAAAAGAAGAAAAAGTCCAAAGTAAGCAGAAGAAAAGAAATAATAAGACTAAGAGCAGAAATCAATGTAATTGAAAACAGGAAACCAATAGAGAAAATCAATGAAACTAAAAGCTGCTTCTTTGAAAAGATTAATAAAATCAATAAGACTCTAGCCAGGCTAAAGAATAAAAACAGAGAAGACCCAAATTACTAAAATAATAAATAAAAGAGGGGACATCACTCCAGATCCCATGGGCTTTAAAAGGATAATCAAGAAATACTATGAACAATTCTATACCCACAAATTAGATAACTTACATGAATTAGACAAATTCCTTGAAAAACACTCCTGTCAAAACTCACACAAGAATAGACAATCTGAAGAAGTCTCTATCTATTATGAAAATTGAATCAACAATTAATAACATTCCCAAATAGAAAGACCCTGCTCAGACTATTCACTGGCAAATTCTACCAATCATTTAAAGAAGAAATCATACCAATTCTCTACAGTCTCTTGCAGAATACAGAAGCAGAAGGAATACTTCCTAACTCAATTTATGAGGCCAGTATCACACTAGCACTAAACCCAGATAAAGATATTACAAGAAAAGAAAATTACAGACCAATAGTTCTCATGAACATAGATGCAAAAATCCTCAACAAAATATTAGAAAATTGAATCCAAAAGGTATAAGAATAACTATACCCCACAACCAAGTGAACAAGTGTGCAAAGCTGGTTTAGCATTAAAACATAATGATGTAATCCATCATATCAACAGCTTAAAAAAGAGAGTGATCATATCAATAACATCATATCATAACATGATCATAATAAATGCAGAAAAGGTGTTCAACAAAATCTAGCAGCTGTTTAAGAGAAAAACTCTCAGTAAATTAGGAATAGAGGGGAACTTCCTCAACTTGGTAAAGAATATCTACAAAAAACCTATGGCTATCATCACACTTAATGATGAGAAACTTGAAGTTTTCCTACTAAGATCAGAAAAAAGGCAAAAATGTCTCCTCACATCAGTCCTTTTCAACATTGTACTGGAAGTCCTTGCTAATGCAATAAGGTGGGAAAAGGAAATAAAAGTTATATAGATTGGGAAGAAAGACATAAAACTATTCTTGTTCTCAAATGACATGATTGTTTATGTAGAAAATCCAAAAGATTCAACAAAAATACTCCTGGAACTAATAAGTAATAATAGCAAGGCTGCTATACAAATTTAATATACAAGTCAATTGCTTTCCTATCTACCAACAATGAATAAGTGGAATTTGAATTTAAAAACATAATACTATTTACATTCGCATCCCTCAAAATAAAATACTTAGATATAGATCCAACAAAATATTTGCAAGATCTAATGAGGAAAACTACAAAACTCTGATGAATGAAATCAAAGAAAAACTAAATAAATGGAGAGACATTCCATGTTCATGGATCAGAAGACTCAATATTGTCAAGGTGCCAGTTCTTCCCAACTTGATTTATAGATTCATGAAATTCCAATCAAAATCCCAGCAAGTTATTTTATGGATATTGACAAACTGAGTCTAAAGTTTACATGGAGAGGCAAAAGTCCCAAAGTAGCCAACACAATGTTGAAGAAGAAGAACAAAATTGGAGGAGTGATGCTACTTGACTTCAAGACTTATTTTAAAGCTATAGTAATCAAGATATTGTGGTACTGGCTATGAAATAGACTAAAAGGTCAATAGAATAGAACAGAGAGGCCAGAAATAGACCCTCATAAATACAGTCAACTGGTATTTGACAAAGGGGCAAAGGCAAATCAATGCAGCAAAGATAATCTCTTCAACAAATGACGCTGAAACAATTGTACATCCACATGGAAAAGAGGAATCTAGACACAGACCTTATACCCTTCACAAAAAGTAACTCAAAATGGATGATAGAGCTCAATGTAAAATGTAAAACTATAAAACTACTGGAAGATAACTTAGGAGAAGACCTAGATAACATTGCGTAAAGTGATGCCTTTTTAGATATAACACAAAGATATGACCCATGAAAGAAATAATTGATAGGCTGAACTTCATTAAAATTGAAAACTTTGCTTTGTGAAAGACCATATCAAAAGAATTAGAAGACAAGCCACTGGGGGTAAATATTTGCAAAGATACATCTGATAAAGGACTATTATCCAAAATATACGAAGAGCTAAAACTCAACAATAAGAAAACAAACAACCTGATTAAAAAATAGGCCAAAGACCTTGACAGACACTTCACCAAAGAAGAAATACAGAGGGTGAATAAAAAGATGCTCTACATCATATGTCATTAAGGAACTGCAGATTAAAACGACAATGAGCTAATACTACACACCTATCAGAATGGCCAAAATTCGGAACACTGACAACGCACTGGTGAGGAAGTGGAGCAGTAGGAACTCTCACACATTGCTGGTGGGAATGAAAAATGGTACAACCATTTTGGAAGATAGTTTGGCAATTTCTTAAACATGAAACCGATTCTTTGCATATGATCCAGCAATCGTGGTCCTTGATATTCACCCAAAGAAGTTGAAAACCTATGCTGACACAAAAACCTACACACCAATGTTTATAGCAGTTTTATTAATAATTGACAAAACCTGGAAGCAATCAAGATGTCTTTCAGCAGGTGAATGGATAAATAAATTGTGGTACATCCAGAAAATGGAATGTTACTCGGCACTAATAAGAAGTGAGCTATTAAGCCATGAAAAGACATGGAAGAATCTTAAATGCATATTACCAAGTGAAAGAAGCCAATCTTAAAAGGCTACACACTTTATGATTTCAACTATATGGCATTCTAAAAAAAGGAAAATTATGGAGACAATAAAATTATCAGGGGTTGCCAGGAGTAGGAGTGGGGAATAGATGAACAGTCAGAGCACAGAGGAGTTTTAGGGCAGTGAAAATACTCTGTATGATATTATAACGATAGATATATGTCATCACACATTCATCAAACCCATAGAACGTATAACACCAAGAGTGAAACTTAAGGTAAATTATTGCCTTTAGGAGATTATGGTGTGTTAATGTAGGTTCATTCTTGGTAAAAATGCACCATTCTGCTAAGTGATGTTGATAACAGGGGAAGCTATGCATTGAGGAGGCAAGGAGTTTATGGAAAGTCTCTATAACTTCCGATTTTGTTGTTAAAACCTCTCTAAAAAATAAAGTCTTGGGGGAAAAAAAGGAGTTAGGGTAACACATTTATGTAAAAACACATTTATGTACAAACACATTTAGATTTGTTACATCGCATTTCATATAACTTAAAAGAATTTAACAAATATTTTTGACCTCTCCCTCATTGGCTAAAAGAGATTTGGGACCTTATAGTTGGCTGGTCCTCTTGGAGCTGCTAGGGTTTTACTAACTAAGATTTTCAGAGCAAACATGGGGATATTTCTGTTGTAACTAGGATTAATCTTCCAAAAAAAAAAAAATGAGAAGGTGATTTATTTGTTGTTGCTATTATATTAATTGCTTGCAAAGGACAGTCTACAAATATCTGTGGGATGAGTCTTAAATTTTGTTTTGGTGGTCAATCACAATTCCAAAAATTTCCTTTATAATAAAATCTAATTTTATGTTATAATGAAGTTTCATGCTTATTATTGTAAATGTGGCATTTACAGCTAAACTTACTAAGCAACAAAAATACCTTTGTTATCAAAATTAACATATTGCCTTCATGGGCTTAATTGGTTGGTCCAGGGTGTCCTTGGTAAGAGAAATGATCATATCAGTCCCTTCTTAAAAACCTCCCAATGAATTAATAAATTCATTTTAATAAATTAAAAATTAATAAAACCCAGACTCCTGGCCATATCATAGAGGTTTTACATGATTGAGTAAATATGGGAATATGACATGAAAACATTGCCTTCTTCCATCACACTTGGGATTGTCTAACTTTAGGGTAACCAAATTCAAAATTCATAGCCATGTTTAAAGATATATGAGTGATTTCCTTCTTTCACTAGTATCATAATGTAACTAATTGTTAGGTTGAAATTTTTTGACACTTTCTTTTTTAGAAAACAGTTTAACAGAAACCACATCATGTATGAAGTTATTGCAAAGAAATATTTCCTTTAAAAAGAAAAAAATTCTGTAATGGTTCATACCCTGTTGGCAGCCGGTCCTTGTCATTTCAATGGACAGCACAGCCTTTAATGAAACACATGTGTGGAGGAGGGTGTTCTGTTATCTGTGAGTGTCTTAATGCCTGGTCATCTGTTTAAATATGCAGTGGCATTTCCAGTATAATTAAATTTCTAATTGTACATCCAAACTTTGTCTATGCATTGGCATGTATAATGAATTATAATTTATAATTGTTAAAAGCCATTAATTTGAAATCCGTGGGGTAAGTCTTCAACATCTTGACTGTACCATGAGACTCATTTCTTTTAGAAATTATTTGAACCATATTAATCGAACTTGAGTTTAAATATTGTAAAATTGATACTGTTGGAGAAGGAAAATTGAATCTTCAAATTACATTTATGCTGGGCTATTTTCATATCCTCTGAAAAAGCAGTTATTTGTACCAAGAACAATTAAAATAATAAATGCACATGAGTAAAATGAAAGTTTCAAATTGGTATATGGTGTTTGGGGAGGACATTTCCAATTTTACATTAAGAAGGATAAAAAACACTTAATTGCTATTGAGAATTGGGTACAGTTAAAACTTAGCTTGAGCTATTAAAGCATGTTTAAAGCACATCCAAAAATGAAAAAACAGTTAATTTTTCTAAATTAACAACTTTTAACCATTTTAGTTCCATAATTTTTTGGTATTGGCAGAACGCTGCTATAAGCATATCTGAACTTACAACATACTTTGGGTATCCCATACTATAATGAATAGCATTGCTATTCACTATAATGCTCCAGTAAGGCCACGTCCATTTTTAAGAGCTGACACTGATGGAATGTGGCATTATCTTAATTAATCACTTCCTATATCATACAAGTTGATAAATATTTTGGATATCACTCCTATCTATGTCTATATTTATGTCAATATGGATGCCTACTTCATGTAAGGGTAGATTGTGCAAATTAAAATAAATTAATTTACAGGAAATTCTATTTAAATATTACAGATTATCAGATAGATATTTAAAAAAAACAACTGGCCAAGTTAATAAAACCATACTTCAAATGAATCTGCATTAAATAATTAGTAACACATTCATTAAAGTAAAAAACATTCACCTAGTTTACCACCCAAAATCGATGTACTAGAATTCATAACAATAAACCTTGGATTTAGCTGTTACATCAATATAAGCTGTTACATCACATTTATAAACAAAACAACCCCCCCTTCTCTACTTTTATAAAAATTGGTCTACTTTTACAGAAGATTTGTACATTTTACTTTATCTTGAAATAGCTACGAATGTAATTTTAAAACCTTAAAATTGTAGATATTCAGCCTCAATATGGTGGTCTAAAAGAGAAATTATAGAAGCCCATTTTCTATTAACAACTAAGTAACTAATAACTTTTTATAAACTGGATGTTTCTTCTCAATTAAGACTTTAATATCAACACTGAACTTCAATCCTTTCTCCCTCCTGCCTAGCCACTCTATATAAAAACTCACCTAGGCAATTGACACAGAAAATGATTCTTGACCTCCAAACACCTCATTGACTATTATTTTACATTATACATTTAGACATGATTAAGCAGTCTTAGATCCACGTCCAATTTCAGGCTATGGGAAGGATATCCAAATGAATAATTACTGTAATATGTTATAAGTACTATGATAGAAGTATATACAATATATAATATATGTACAAATGAAAGAAAAATCAACTCTGGAGCATTAAAGAAAATGTTTATAAGGAGCAGACAGATGTTATGGGACTCTAGAAACAGAACAATTAGAAAGTTATTTCAATAATTCAGCTGAGAGATAATGAAATTGGAAAATAAATCAGGAGCAATAGAGTGAGAGAAAATAAACCTGATACAAAAGGAGCTATTAAAATAAAATTAATAAAATTTGGTCACTACCAAACGTAGTCTGTAAATCAAATGATGGAAGAGGGTGGTAAAGGGAAACAGGATGGCATCCGATTTTCAGGTTCCGGAGATCCTGAACTATCAACTAAGGGATCCAAAGAAAGGACTCCTGGAAGAAGAAGCAGAAGTGGGCTACTATAGAACATTCAGGTTTAGACATGTGGTGTCTGAGATTGTGTATATAGTGGTGTAGACTAGATCAGGAAAGTAGTTCAGAATAGCGATCTATATTTAATGCATGGATTTGAGTATATAACCATGTAGAGTGTATAAAGAGATGATCAAATTCTGATGCCCACCAAGAAAGAAGAGCTAGCAAAAGACAGTGAGATGATACTGCCATGTAGCTGTAACATCAACAAGAGGGAGAAAGTAACATGCCATTATTAACATCTTTAAATTGGGCCCATGAATTGTGGTTGACTCTTTGGAATGCACCACACAAGAACTTCAGTATCTATTTTTTTCCCCCCGCTGAGGAAGATCCACCCTGAGCTAACATCTGTGCCAATCTTCCTCTATTTTGTATGTAGGAGGCTGCCACAGCGTGACCACCAACCAGCCGTGTAGATCCACACCCAGGAACTAAACCCAGGCCGCCAAACTGGAGCACGCCAAACTTAACCACTAGGTCACAGCACCAGACCCTTCAGTATCTATTTTTGATACAGGATTACTTAAACAGTCACACTTAAAAAAACACAAACTCCTCCTCCCACCAAATTCTCTACTTTTATAAAAATTGGTCTATTTCAAAGATTTGTACATTTTACTTTATTTTGAAATAGCTACAAATGTAACTTTAAAATCTTAACAAAAGTTTGACTATAAGACTAGGACTTGAAAGATTGAGCATTATTTCCTAAGGCTTTTTTCTATTTTAAAGAAAAATCTATTGTATAAAGTACTTTTTAAAAAAGCAAGCAGAGTTAATTTTCTTGTTTCAATTGTGAAAACCATTACAATAGTTCACGTTATTGCTAACATAATAAAATAATGTTTGAAAACTACTGAGGAGAGAATTGATATCAATTTTCTCAAGAGCAATTTTGAAATGGATATCAAAAAAGAAAAATTGGGCATACGATTAATCCACTAATTCTACTAGTTTTATTTATTAAAAATATCTACAAAGATGTTTCTGGAAGAATGAAAACTTTTTAAAAACTTGAATTTACATCAGTAGTAATATGGTCGCAAGATACAAACAAGATAACTGGAGAGGGAAAAGGAAAATTAAACCTTCTCTTCTAGAGTTTGCAGCATTAATAAGGTGTTGTGAATCTGCATAGTTAATAACCACATCCAATCATTTAAAGTAAAAAAGATTTTTGCTTAATCACAAATTTATTTTCAAACTATAATCAAATCATAAATTTGGGATATGATTTTCTTAAACTTGAACATATTCTATTCCTAACAGATATTGAAAGATCTTAAATGCAACATTTCTCAAAAATCTCCAAGTATTTTATTTCATTTAAAAGCTTTAGTATGTGTAGTTAAAAATATAAATTACATGCTATGATTAAAACAATTATTTTTATTTCTCATTTCATTAACACTAATCAATACACATGACCCCCAGAAGTAAGACTATAAGAGATAATTTACAACTTTACTCCATTAGGAACATTTCTAATAACAATTCATTTGTTTTACAGCAGCTATTTTGATAGACGGGCCAATATATTTGAAAATTTTTTAGTACACTAAGGGCTTTGTTGTTGCTAGCATAATTAAATTCTAGGTTTAGTGAATTATATTATATACTAAAGTACGCCTCCTTACCAGTGGGAGTAATTTGCCCTACAGAAATCTGTTATAATATTTAAATGAAATTGTTAATCAGGGACTATTTACAGCTGCACCTGCTCTTATTTGTAGCATGAAACTGTGTAATCACTGTCAGTTCTTCCAGATCTAGGCAGAAGATAACCATTAATACAACGGAAGCATAATTAAAGATCCCCGTCTGCTGTATTATCCTGGCTTTGTTAGAGTGACATGGGTGCAGAAGACACCAAGCAGGATGACTGGATTTTTATGACAGTGCCACCTACTTTCTACACAGGAAACTGAAAGAATTAACCAAGAAAGTTCATTGATAAAACAATAAAGAATAAAGTTAGAAAAAAACTTTAATAAACCAGACTCTGGTGAATCCTCTTATTTTTAAAGGAAGATTTTAGAATTGAAAAGCAATTTGAGAATGAAACAAAAGCCCCACAAACATTTATAAGTTAATCATGTTATCCCTAAAAAAAGTCTGTGGGTTTTTACAAAGGTTATTTCTGAGCACCTAATGTGTGTATAAGATACTGCAGCAAGTGCATTGAATACTTTCAGAGGAAAGGTTATATTACAGATTGAAAATTAGTCACATATCTTATCATGAAGTAAGTAATTTCTCCTCCTTTTTTGAATAGTTCCACAATTTAAAAAGTCATTCTAAATGGTTACGATACGCATGGAATATGGATTTGTGCATTCATGTTAAAGTGCACGTGATGTGCAAGACAATGTGTTCGTGTTGCAAGGTTTAAAGTTACACATGTGATGTAAGCAGTGTACTCAAAGTATTTCAGATTATGACGGCATTATGAACAATATGCCCAGGCGAACATAAGCTTAGAATTCAACCTATATTCTATGAGAGAAATGTGTGAAAGAATCAAGAAGTTAACATGAGTCTTATTATATGTATCACTTTCAATATGTAGTAGTCACCTCCATCCGCAGTTTCCCTTTCTGCGGGTACAGTTACCCATGGTCAACTTCAGTCTGAAAACATTAAATGGAAAATTCCAGATATAAGCAATTCACACATTTTAAATTGAGTGCTGTCCTGAGTAGCGTGATGAAATCTCAGGTACTCCTACCCTCTCTGTCCAGGACATGAATCATCCCTTTGTTCAGGGTATCTACTCTGTATACACAACTCACCGGTTAGTCACTTAGTAGCTGCCTGGGTTATCAGATTGATTGTCGTGGTATCAGTGCTTATGTTCCAGTAACACTTATTTTACTCAATAATGGCCCCAATGCACAAGAGTAGTGATGCTGGCAATTCAGATATGCCAAAGAAAAGCCATAAAGTGCTTCCTTTCGGTGAAAAGATGAAAGTTCTCTACTTATAAAGGAAACAAAAATATCGTATGCTGAGGTCGCTAAGATCGACGGTAAGAATGAATTTTCTATTCATGAAATTGTGAAGAAGGAAAAAGAAATTCATATTAGTTTTACTGTTGCACCTCAAATATGCATGTATAGGGAAAAACATGATATATATAGGATTCAGTACTATCTGTGATTTCGGGCATCCACTGGAGGTCTTGGGAGGTATTCCCCTCAGATAAGGGGGAATTACTGTACTACAAATTAACATATTTATTATTTTTATTGTCTGTCTCTGCACTAAAACTTAAGCTCCTACATAACAGGATATCGTTTTCCTTCGGTGATGGATGAACCCTATCTGAATGGATACACAATACTTGAGTGAGACACTCAATATTTGTTGAATCAATGAATGCTTTTGATCTGAAAAATATGGAAGAAACAAATACTCATGTAGTTGTTTGCATTTTAAATATAATGTTGTAATATTTACCTTAGTTTAAAAAATTCTAAAAATCTTCATAAATACATTTAGGTGGCAGAGAGTCTGTAAAAAAAGAGGTCAACTAATAAATGACCCAACAAGTTGTGAAAGAAAAAAAAATAAAACACAAAAGGGAGATCCAGTTTGGACAGTTGGAATGGTTGCTTAATTCTTATGATTAGCAATCCAATTTACATGATTGCCGAAGATAGCAATTCTAAATAGAACCAAAATTTCTATACATCAATAAGCACAAGTGCCTCTTGGAAAGAATGAGCTAATCCTAAATATCACAGGTATGAAAAATGTCACCTAAAAAGGAACATTTGACTCCTATAGTGAAATAGTTCTATAAATAAAAAGCAGCACAGATAAAAGCATATGATTTTTCTTGGGCAAATTTAAACACCATTCTTAAAAATTATGCCCATATATAGAACGATAAAATAACAACAGTGGACAAGTCAAAATGTGGCTGTGAATAATTTTTATTGTAATATCATAGGGAGATAAAATTGCAAGACCAAGGAAACAAAACAAGAATGTTATCCTAAGATATGCGTTTAAAATAGTTTTGTGAGAAAATAAACCATTAATTTAGTTTCTATATGTATGTTCTTGTGTTTTGTCAAATGAATGTTTACTAAATTTCCATAATTTATATATAAAATGTCAGTAAAATATTTTACCCATAATTTTATCAATTTGTTGAAAACTTAATTTCTAATCTTATTTTAGAATCTTTTAAGAACATCAACTATGTGTCCTATTATTCTTACTCAGGAATTTTTTGTGACAAGTATAATTAAGAACAATGCAGTCCTGACTGCATCTGTCTATTAATGTTTTTAATGCTTAAATTACATACTTAAATTGATGTTACAGCAGAATGATTAATTTTTATGAGTTTCAAAAACTTAAATCATTGAGATTAATGATATATCTTAGAATAAAACCATGGACGGGAAATGCTCAAATGAGCCAGGAGTGAAGCATAATTACAGAGATTGCTTAGGAAGCATCCACGAAAAAAGGTGATTTATGATTAACATTTCTGCTCAGATGGTCCCATTGATATGACTGGGACTATTGTCAGAGAAATTTACTTTATACACTCACTCACATACACTACAATAGCAGCTATATAGGAAAATTATTTTAATTTATGCCTTTTAATATCAAAAAAATCATATCACACTCATTCAGTATATTTTTCAGGCAGATTTTCATCTGATCCTTACCAAGTGTCTTTATAGCATATATGAATAAAGTAACTGCTTTAGGAAAAAAATATACTTTGCTATGTAATGCAGAGAATTTGAACTTTTGTTTACTGTCATTTGGGACAAACTGAACATAGCTTGTTTTAAAATTATGCCTAAATTATGAGAATTCTTTTGTACCTATATTGAAAAAACTCACCTAAACTCTTTCTTTCAGAGTTTCAAGTTAGTAAATTATGGCAAGTGTTTCATTCCCTAATAGAAAATCATCTGGGAAAGGAGGTCTTCAATTTCTTGATCTCACTGGATGTGATGTCTCAGATACAGAAACAAATAATAATTCTCAACCCTAATTAAAAGGACATTTGCTGTGATTGGTCTTCACATAGGAGTGACCATGGATTATTCAAAATATTCCCAGAGCTGCCTGTACAACTTTAAAGGGGATCAGTTAAGTCGCAATTGTGGCTCCAAAACGATTTTCTCTGTTTATGCAATTCAGGCATGGTGAAATGGGTTAAAAGCAATTAAGCAGACACAAGTATTGTGGTAAAGGTTACTTAGACTGAATAAATTGTTGGTTTCACGTCACCTGTGTAAATAAATATTCTTTGAATGGTAACTTGAGCAATAATTGAAATATCCATTGATCAAATATTCTAATATGTTAAGATGCCTACAATAATTTCATCCCTTAATAACTGCACTTTCATTACAAGAAAAAATATTAATTCAACATCTTAATATTTTGGAGGATATATACTGTCAATATGTAGGAATATACGGTGGAGTGTTCTCCAAATACTTGTAAAAGGTAGGGAGTGATTATCAAATGAGAAACTAAGCAGCAAGCACTAAACACCACCCTAAATAATAACTTGAAAACCACAGGCTTAAGGAAGTTGTCTGTAATAGTATGTAGGGTGTAGCTATAGGTCAGTAGTTCTTAACTGAGAATCTAATGAAAGCTCTGACCCACCCATCTCCGCCTAGGACATATGCACATATATGCAAAGTTTCACTTCCACTTTCAAAGGTTCAAGAAATCCTTCTCTGTAGTCTCAGTTCAGACACCTACTCTGGGCAAAGCCAGGCTGCACAACACGTGAAACTGGGAGGTTCTTCATCTAATCTTAGCTGGTGTTAATTGTAACACGTGACATTATTTTATGCTTCACTAAAAAAGCGAAAATGCAGCCAATTCATCTCGGACACAATGCTTTCTTGTTGCTTTGAATCTTTATTTTACACTTGTTGAAAGCACTCTTAAAGGCAAATTTAGACATAGATTTTTATCCTACGTGCAGCTCTATTTCTTCGCTTTTCTATGCACACAGCACTTTTTGTTTGTTTTTAATGTCAAATCACAGTGTTAATCTTTTTGAGGATCTTTTACATAGCAATTAATTTCCATTCACATAGCACTATCAACATGCATCATGCAATTGAATGGCTATGACCAAATTTTCACATTTCCAGGCAATGACAGCTATATTGTGACTGCTGCTTGGCTGACAGCAATTATAAGATGCCATTGATTACAAAACACAGAACCAATCTATTGATATTAATATTTGCAGAAAGTGTATCATAAATTTGATGAAATACAATACTTAGAAAAAACAGGCAGAGGGTAAATATAACCCTTAGTGCACACTGAGCACGGTGAAAACAAAAGAGACCTTGCCCAACATCAGTGACCTTCCTTCCACGGGCAACGCTATCTCCATGGATCTATTTTAACTGGAAAACATTATAAAATGGTATAAATTGTTTTATTTCATTCTAGTCTTACAAAAGCGCTTTTTGAAATGTTAACTGTCCTTTAATACAGGGTCAGAATCTATTGATCTGGGATATTTGCATATTCAGATTCTTGTTGCAAGTAATTCTAATTGCAAATTAATTAATTAGCATTCTGGAGTTTCCTTCAGTCTTTATTCATTATAATTGTCATGAATCAGTACCTCAGGGCTTGATTACCCTTTAATCCTTTAATTTAAGTACGGGTATTTGGGTCTTCAGAATGGAAAATCTGACTCCAGAACTCAACAAACTAGCTAAAGATTTGCCTGCCTCCAGCCTGCCCTGATAGATGTGAATTTCCATGGGACAGGAGATAGGATTTTCTTGTTCACACTGAAAACCCCAGCATTTAGCAGCGTGTCAGGCTCAATACATTTTAGTTGACTAAACCTCATTGCTGTTTCAATGTAGAATTTTTTACCGAGTCATGGTTACTTAAATGAAAGATCTCAAACTGATTCTTATAAATTATTCTTTTTGCATCTAAAAGTCTCATTTAAGAAGCTTAGCAATATATTTGTTCAATACCTTCCAGAAAAAAAGTTCATCAGTTTGCCTCTCCAAAATTCATCCCAGATTTAGATTCAAAATGCAATATTTAATGTAAAGAGAGAAGAAAAGAATGATTTTTTAAAAGTTACCTTACAGAGGGGCTTTATTATACACATCAATCAGGACAAAATATAAAAGAGAAGGGAGTTTTAGTGCTTTGGAAAACAAATTACTTATCTTGCCTGAAAAAACAAAGTGGCTAATGTCCAAGGAAAATCGATGTCCACAGATGGTTTCAGGAATAAGATGGTCAATCAGAGTTGGTTTCGGCGTTAAAATAGGGTAATAGCGAAAGACTAGAGATGATTTTTATGGGGATCATGACGATATTAATGATAGTTTGCCATTAGAGAGTATGTATAACTCTTATGAAGCGCTTTTTTCACAGAGCAAGAACCTAGAACAATAAAGTTAGAAAATAAACCCTTAAAGGAATACACAATTTATTTATCACAACTATGTAAAACAGTAGAAGAAATAATAGCAAATGAACATGAAATAAATATCACCAGCAATATTCCAAAGAATTTATCTCATGTCCAAAAGCAGCATGTAAGACAATACATATCATGATATTTGTGTGGCCGCATGGAGCAGGATGCGACCTGGATGAGGTTTATTCTACCAAGAGATTGAATAAGTAGAATGTGGTGCGTCATTGAATGGCATCCTATGCAGAGATCAGATTTAATAATCTTAACTTATATATAGCAACATGGGTAGATATTTTGATTATAGTTAAAGGATAAAAGTAAGAAACAACCTGAAATCTCCATAACAATATCTTTTACACAAATTAGACACATACATACACAAACCAATGCTATATAGTTTTCAAAGATGTATGCATATCTAAGGACATAAATCCAGTGGGACGGTTACTGATAAAGGTGATGGGAATGGAGGGGAGCTAGAAATGATGAGAACATATAATAAAACAAGACACAGGTATTGCCAGATCAAGAAAATAGTTAATAAACTCAGGAGCATAAGTATTTCAAATCTGTGCAACCAGGATAAAAAATAAATATTAACATAAAAACTAAAACCTTCCAATTTGCTTCCCACAGCATACCATATCAGATAAATTTTATAAGCTATCAGTTTCCTTATTTGTTTCCCCTTAATTCTCCAGAGAGTTCAGGTGACAATTAACAGTGGTTTTATAGAAATAGTTGATTCATGCAGTTGTATTTTGGTTGCTTTTATCAGGTTATTGGAAATTGCATTTTCCTAAAATGCAGTTTCCATTAATACCTTCATTGTATATGGGTTGACATTGTATCACATTTGTAAAAGTGAATCAGATGTTTAAAATTCCTTTAATCTAAAACCCCTCTAAACTGTGTGATTTAATTAACAGATAATTAAATACCAAATATGAGAACTTTAGGGACTAACGCATTGAGGCTGTATCAGGATGAAAGATGTTTACACTTAACGCAAAGACTCTCCCCTGACTGAATGAGGCTGGGAATTGCAAGCAAGGCAGAGCGAAAGCCAGCTGATAACAAGCTGTTCATTAAAGCATTAGCCTCCCTGAGCTTAAAAAATGTCAAAGCCTCTTCTCACATATCCATGGAAAAATAACTACAGAGCAAAAAGAATGCTGCTTTGCATTTGTAATAAGAGACAAAAATTAGATTCAAAATTATTTCTAAAAATATTCATTTCCAACAGTTTCTTTTCTGATGGTCTTTTATTTTCAAGATTTATCATTATGACCCTCTCTATTCAATTTCTCTTCCTCTTCTGCCCTTCCTCCTCTGCATTGTGAATTTGTTTTCTTTGAATTGTTATCTTGTCCCATTTTATCTTGCATCTTCTATATTAGCTTTAAAACAAATAACACATGGAATTCATAGGCGCACGTTAGCCAAAAAAAGGACATACCCAAGAACACAATGTTAAAGTCCAGAAGACAAAAAAGACATGATTTTTCCAAGTGGTTATAGCAGAAAATATTTGGAAATTTAATATTGGTAAATTAAAAAAAAAAAAAACTTAGAACATTAGCTGAAAATGAGCTTAGTGTAAATCATACATTTGATATGAGGAAACAAAGACCTGCAGGGTTTAGGAGAATTGTACGATGTTCTATAAAATCCAGGAAAACATCCCTCCCCCATTTCTGTGGTATAACAAAGCATTCTACACTGAGGATTGATTAATAGATGTGGACTCATTCCACTTAGTTTTCAGAGTGGCCGGGACACTGGTTAAGAGAGAGGGGTCTGGAGTAGGAATGCTTGGATTCAAATTCTGGCTTTACTACCCACTAGAAATGACTTTTGGCAATTCCCTCAAAGCCTCTGCCTCCCTATCTGCACAACAGCAAAAATAATCCTGCCTACCTCCCAGGATTGTTGAGAGGATTAAATGAGATATTCATGTACAGCATTCAACACAGTGCCAGGCATATAATAACACTTCTTAAGGTATTACTTATCTTAAAAATATACTAATTCCTCCATTCACAAAACATTTGAATACGAATCCCCGTGCTAAATGCTGACATACATACAAGGTGCAGCCCCGGCAGTTAAGAAGTGTATAGCCTGGTTCTGCTGGTTATATGATTTTTTAGTGAATTTAACAATTAGCTCATATCTCTCTTTTCATCTTGTCCCATGTTAATATTTACTAAATTCAATAAACCCACCAATAAACCTTTCTAAAAGTTAAGAATCTCTTTATCTTCTCATTGACAATTACCTCCATCTTCCCTCAAGACATCCACTAAAAATTCAATACTCTGGATCTTATAATATCTTAAACAGCTTTATCTTCAACACCTCAACTCTAAAATCTCATTTTATATTCAAAACAACAATCTCTCCAGCCATCTTATTCCCTTACTCCTCAAAATTTGCTTTTTTATCACTGACTTTGGAATCCTTGGTTGCTTTCCATCTTCCTCCATTGTCAGTCTCCCCTATCTGAACATCAGATTCCACAGTTAGAAATTTCAAACATATGTTTGAACCACTCTGGTACGTGTTGAATGTTCAGGCTCCTTCTGAGTATTATCTTCATTTTAAAAGGCCATCATTTCAGATTTATCCTTTTAAACTTTTGAGGACTGAAAGTCCCCTTCCTATTTAATTTAATAACTACTCATCATTTATATAATCACCTTTCTAGAGGTGAAAAAATAGAGAGAGATGTGTTCCTCTTCCTACAAGAATGAAATGTTACACTACGTTTTTTAGCACCAATAACCTAATAAAATGTGCTTCTATGTGAAATTATTAGCAAAGACCTTCAAAAAGTACATCCTAGTTTCTAATATACTGATCCTGTTAACCACTGGTCTTGAGAAAGTGACATATATATATATTGCAATTGCTGGACAAAGATTTTTCTGGTACCTAAAGTTGCTGTAGTTTAACTTCAAATTAAACTTTTGAATTTAACTCATCATAATGAAAAAAAAATAGGTTACGGATTTTATTAGAGGTCATTTCATTTCATTAAAACTGTAAAATACACAAGCATAATTTCTAATTATAACCCAAGTCCTATAATTACAGAAATTTGGCACTAGACATAATATTTTCTAGAAAAGTAGCTAATTACCTAGCCTACTTGTTATTAACAAATTGCATGTTTTCTGCATTCAGCATACAGTATATATATATAGAAAATCATATATATATATACGTAAGTTTTTATATATTTGTATCTATAATTGTTTACTACATGACATTTTATATCCTAATCTCTAAATAATGCCAGATAATCCTCAGCTTCATCCACTGCTGTCATAAAGGGCGAGGGTGTTGTGTACTAAGTAAGGCTGAGCCAGAGGACGCTTGCTAAGTCACGCAGAGAGCTGATGTCATGTGGCTGCCATCCCACGTTTGAAGAGAATGAGGTCCAATGAGGGACAAACTGAGTTACGCTTCTAGGAATGAGAGTACTATAATCAGTATAAACACATGTGTCCTTACCCACCCTAAACCAGAAGAAGTTCAAATATCAGGGTAATCCTGAAAACCTTGAAGGAGTAGATTCTCGACCAGAACAGAGCCTGCTGCCATAAGTATATAAAAGGAGATAAAACAAAATATGATAATAATATATGACAGAATGGTAGAAAATAAAATAAGGTAAAACATCAATGTTATGAGAATCACTTAAGCACTTTAAGCTTATATTTATATTTATATTATACAAATATAAATAGAGGTGAGGAGATCCCTCCCAGCTTTGAATGATAACACACTGACGGAGTATTGAATAACAACAACAATATAAATGTAAGCACTATCTATATTTTTCCATTATTTTGACCATTTCCTTAACTGGAAGATAATATTATTGAATATTTATGCATTTTACATCTCATCTGCATTTTACATTTTCTTATGTTAAATATAAACATAATATTCACCTTCTTGTATAATCATCTATCACTGAACACTGGCACAAACTGGTGTGGTGGAAACGAAGTACATTGATGGTTTAGAATTCAGGCCTTGCAATATACTCTCTGGGAGCCCACAAACTAGTTATTTATTTCTATTAGCCTCAGTGTTTTCTTCCACAAACAGGAACACTGCCACTCATAATAGTTTTATTGTAAGAGTTACATTAAAATATATATGTGTAATGCCTTACAGATAGTAGGTGATCAATAAACAGAAATTATTGTATTTGACAATGTCATTCCATAAATGAAATTCCACTCTTTAATAAGAAATCTGGTGATAGTTACCAATGTCTTAGTTTTATAAAATGTTTATAAGATCAGGAAAATACATAATGTTTAGGAAATCTCTTCTTCAAGTAACCACAAAATACCTACCACATGTTGAATGTTAACATTTTTGTGAATATAATAAAGTGCATGAATTAATTCTAAAGCAACTAGTCCTTCTGCTGCTTCTTTTGGTTTTTGCTGAGGAAGATTCGTCCTGAACTAACATGTGTTGCCGATCTTCCTCATTTTGCTTAAGGAAGGTTTGCCCTGAGCTAACATCTGTGCCAATCTTCCTCTATTTTGTATGTGGATCACTGCCACAGCATGGCACCAATGAGTGGTATAGGTTCATGCCCAGGAACTGAATCTAGGCAGCCAAAGTGGAGCACGCTGAAATTAACCACTAGGCCATGGAACTGGCCCTAAACAACTAGTACTTCTTTTTAATAAAAGGTTAATTCCCATCACAAAAGGAAGGTGGTGGGGGAAAAAACGTTTTATCAGGAGGTACATAATAGGAGGAGGATGGAAAAATGTTAAATAATTAGCAAGAAGAAGGAATGGAGAAAGAGCATTAGGTAGGTGAAAGGATGACGTGTGAAGAGGTTCACACAAGCCGGAAGTTAATTCCTTTATTTAAATATTTTAATTTCATGGGGTTATAAAATTTTAGTGAAAGAAAAGAACTGAAAATATGTAAAAGGACAAGACAGAGGCATACGCTATCCAGAACAAAATTCCTTATGTGGGTCTTATTGCAAAAGGTAAGACCACTCCGAGAAACAGAATCTAAACTAAATGTTAGAACAAATATATATTACGAAAGGTAATTGCAACATCAGATTGTTCAAATATTTGTCTTTTGCAGGACCCTATTAAATTTTTAACACTCTTTTGTATCATATAAACTATTTGGGAAGAAATTATACAACTATTGTAAAAATGAAATACTTTTATTGACAAAATACCTCTCTCTCCTTTAAATGGTGAAAATATAATCACTAAATGAAATATACTTTCCTCACAACTTTCTTTTCCTTATGTACTCATCTAAAATAAAGCCTCAACCCTGTTTCAACCCAATTCTATACTCCTCAGCACCTACTCCCTAGCAGATGAGTGTGGATAAAGGAAAATGACCATTGAGACTTCCTGGTTTCATCACTTTAAATTGACAACACAAATTCTATGGCCCACAATGCTGCCTGATAATGCTACTACATTTCCTTTGTCAATGAACTCTCCCACTCTCCAAGACAGCTAATCCATACATTCTCCTCCTATCTCCAACTTCCTCTTCCTTTCTCATGGTCAGTTAACTATCTTGCGTCTTACTCCACTGAGAAAGTAGACACAATCTTAAGAGGAATTCTTTCTCTCACCACCAACATGTCTACCACCTTACTGGTCTTTTGTTATAAACCCTATCTCATTACCATTAACAGCATGACTTTCTGCAGCCACTACCTAACATGAGCTCCCTCCATGGTGCTCTGGATCCCATCTATTCTCATCTACTCATCTACTCACCTCCTCAATAAACTGCTGCCTCCCTTTCATTATCAGCTTCTTTTCTCTTTACTTGGTCATTCTCATCAATTTAAAACATGTGGAAATCTCTCTCTTCTTTAAAACAAACAAATCTCTCTTGATCTACATTTTCCTCTACCTATGTCCTGATTGTGTCTTCCTCTTAATGGCTAAACTCCTTAAAAGTTCTGGTACAGTGAAGCTCTACCTTCTCTAGTCCCATTCCCTCTTAAGATTCTCCAAACAGGCTCTTGCCCTCTCCACTCAACCAAACTGTTCTTAACAAGTTCACCAATCGCCTTCACTTTGTCAAATCCAGTGATGAATTCTCAGTCCCCTTATTACTCAATCTCTTGGAAGTAATGACACGGTTGATCACTTCCTCTCTGTTGAATTACTTTCTTGCCTTGGTTTCCATGTTTCCATCTGGAAATCTGTCTCTTGATTTTTCTCCCACATTAATGTTTGCATCTTCTCTTTGTGTCTTTCCTTTGTTGCTTTTTCTTTGTCTTCCTGACAGTTAATGTTAGAACACCCAAGGGCTCAGCTTTCTATCTACACACCCTTCTTAGGCGATTCAATCTAGTCCTTCCAAGTGTCCTTTATAGTGTAGTGTACAGATTCATTACACTGCTCACTACGAAACATACTCCTACAGTCCCAGCTCTGCACCACTCCTGATCTCCAAATTGCTTTATCCAGATTCCTACATGACATTTCCACATGAACAACTAAGAGGCAACTCAGACTTATGTCTAACATACAAAATTATTGATCCAAATCCCTACAACCAATCTCCCTTCAGTGTTCGGCATCTTAGTAAAGGACACCTTTATTACCTAGTTGCTCAAGTCGAACATCTTAGAGTCACTGATGACTTTCTCTCAAATACCACTTTTTTATCAGTAGATTTGCTGGCTCCAGAGTTTATATATATATATATATATATATATATATATATATATATAAGTTTATATATATATATATATATACCCTTAATCTGACCAATCCTTACCTCCTCCATCACTACCCTAATGGAGCGAGCTTCCATCATTTCTCTCCTGGACTGATGCAATAGCCTTATAACTTGTCTCCAATAGTATATTTTAAGAACACATGATGTATTCTTTTAACATTAAATCTGAGCATGTGACCACTCTAATCTGAACATTCTTTGGCTTCCCATCACAATCAGAACTCAATTCAAGATACTTACTGCTTTGGTCTCCGAGGCGCTACATGAATCTGGCTCCGACTATTTTATTTTAGTTCATCTCCTACCATTCACCTCTTTGTTCCTCTCCTTGGCCACACTGGCCTCTGACTGGTCCTTGAAAACAGCAACCTCACTCTTGTCTTAAGGCCTTTGCCTTTGCTCCTCTCTTTGCCTGGGAGGTCCTATTCCACATATTTGCATGACATGCTTTTCGTTAGGATTTCACCTCAAGTATTATGCCATCTAATAGGCTTCCCTGTTTATACAATCTAATGTATCATCCTCAACCTCTCCATCTCCTTATCTGCTTTACTTTTTCCCATAATATCTAACACCACCTTATATTATTATTATTATTATTTTTGGTGAGGAAGATTGGCCCTGAGCTAACATATCCTGCCAATCTTCCTCTTTTTGCTGAGGAAGATTAGCCCTGAGCTAACATGGGTGCCCATCTTCCTCTGTTTTGTGTATGGGACACTGCCACAGCACGGCCTGACGAGCAGTGCGCAGGTCTGTGCCCGGGATCTGAACCTGTGAACCCCAGGACACCACCAAAGTGGAGTGTGCGAACCTAACCACTGTGTGACCAGGCCAGCCCCACCTTATATTATTTTATGTAAGCTCCATGAGGGCAGGAACTCTGTTCTGGTCTGATATATAGAAGACACTCAATATATATTAAATAAGCAAATAAATGATATGGCATTCCTAACAGCCACAAATTCATATATAGTTTAAAAAGATTTGTGGACAGCAGCTGAGAAACAATGTTTCCTGAAATATTGCCTTCATTTGATTGTATAAAATGGCTTTAGTGGCTGTGGTCTCTTAATAACACTAAGTTTGATTGAAGAGCCATGTCAAGCAATTTGGGCTTTTAGTTATTAATCTGAAAACTGAGAATGAAAGAGAAGTTGATGAATCATACCAGTTATAGAAAATTGCTAATTTAATAAGCAACTCATTAGGATTTGCTGTGGTGGCTCTGAAGTTTAATGAGCAGAAATTTTCCCTCTAATTTTTCTGAAGCAGTGAGACACCAGTGAACTGAATTGATGCTTTAATAGTTGTGATTTCTCTTCTACTTTCTTCTTCATGAGAAATTAGCCCACATTTCCTCTAATTCATACTCACATACACCAGTTGTACCAGTGTGAGAAATCAGAAATCATATAATTTGTTAAACACATGTTAAAATACATTACACAGCACATACCTCATTACCCTGGCTTTAGCCTGTGGTAACCAGGTTCATGGTTATACGGCAATTCATATTCATAGATTTTTCTAATATGTTTGTCTAAGACAGTAAGCTAATAATAACAACGGTAACTATTGCCAAGGCTCTAATGAACACTGTAAATACTTTAATTTTCTTTAACATAGCTCATTTTATTATCACCTAGAAGGGAAGAACAAATCCATTTAACTATTTTTTTATTTCATAACTAATTCATACATATATGTTCACTTAATAATGCTCTTTTAAAAGCATGCTGCTTTTAGACCCAAAATTAAATCTTGATAGGCTTTTTTAAAGGCCAAAACTCTTCCTTCTTCCATATATAGTCAAATTTCATAGACCTTTTAAGAAGTCACCTTCATGATGATTATGGCAGAGAAAAGTGCATCTCTCAAAATCACGTACTTTGAAGTTAGATATAACTGAATTTAATACCAGATCAGTCATTTAGTAACTGTGACCTTGGGCAGTTAGCTTAATCTCTCAAAGGCTCAATTTCTCTATCTTGAAAATAAGGGTAAGTCTGTTATGGAGAATTGCTGTGTGGCTTAACTGCATATACTTTATAAAATGTTGACTCATAGTAGGCATTTAAAAAGTGTTCCTTCCTACTCTACTACCCTTCTTGAAATACTGACCCATTCATTCTGCCGTTTTTTTAAAAAATATTTCTTAGGCATAAACTAAACAGCTGACACTGCAAATATAATAATGAGAAAGCCAAACTCCCTTAATTCAGACACTGTAAGAACTGAGGTAATTGTCAATCAACTTTTTGTTCATTGCTATTAACACACACATACAAAAAAGTCTCCAAAAAGCCTGATTACCTTAATATATATGAAATTCACATTTAGTAGAAAATGTTGATATGGATAAATGATGACCAAACCAGTGATTTTTATGGTTATATTTAATTTAAAAGGTTGATCTTTCTTTCAGTTCTAAAATTTAAAATTGTGCAAATGGAGACCAGTAGTACCTAAACAAACATTTCAGGGGTCAAGTCAATGTTCATTCATTCAGAAGTTTTTTTTTTGGAAGGAAGGAAGACCAGCCCTGAGCTAACATCCATTGCTAATCCTCCTCTTTTTGCTGAGGAAGACTGGCCCTGTGCTAACATCCGTGCCCATCTTCCTCTACTTTATATGGGACACCACCACGGCATGGCTGACAAGCAGTGTGTCGGCGGGCGTCCGGGATCCGAACCCGCGAACCCCGGGCTGCCAAGCGCTGACTAACCCGCAGCACCACGGGGCCGGCCCCCAGAAGTATTTTTTAGATTTTAGGGTCCTCATGACAAGCACACAAGCAAATTCTAATGGTTAGGTTGAATAATACTGCTAGTCAATATGTAACATTGGTGGGGAGTATGGAATGCATAGTTTTTAAGGTCAATTATTACAGGCTTAAAATTTTTGTCTATTTGTTAATAACATCATGAAGAACACGAACTTTGAAGTTTGATAGTCAAGATTTCTGATCCTAGCTATGATACAGGGACTATCTATGTGACTTTAATCAAATTACTCTCTGACCTTCAGTTCCTTCATCTGTAAAGTGTGTCGAGTATTAGAAATAATAAAAAGCAAAATGCCTGTCATACAATTAAAACAGAGTATTGTTTCCCAAACTTTGTCTCAAATTATTTTCTTAATTTATTTCATCACAATATTTAAGGACCTAAGTGGATGGAAATGTTTCTATTTTCCTAGAATATTATTATGCATCTGCTTTCCAAATGAGCGCTGTGTTTTAGAGCTCAAGCTGCCTGTGAGCGCATCCAAGAGTCATTGACATCTTCAGATTACGTGGAATTCTGGGAAGCAAAGGTTCTGAATAGAAGATAGGAAAAGTAGCTTGGGAAAACAATATATCTAAATGATTAATTAGACATCAGGCCAATCTTTTACTCTCTCTTTTTCAGTCTATAGAACTTTGAACAAATTTTATATCTATTGTGGCTTTCTGAATACTGCATTACTATTATTTTAAAATAAGTCTATCTTCTTCAGCAGAATGAGTTCTTTATGGACATGCGTTCACTTATAACGCTTGGCATCCCATAATTATTTGTTCAATGAATAGCTTAGAATCAGAATAGAAAGAAAGAATACTTTGGGAATATAAGAAAATAAAGGAAATTCATTTCCCTTTAAAAAGCATCATGGATTCCCCATTCAAGAACCCTTTCCTCCAGAATTGAGATTTTTTTTTTTTCATGGTCTAATGTCTTTCTAGTCTTTATTGAAATCTAAGCTGTAAATTACAAACATTGTCATTTGCCCTAATGAGTTTCTGAATTAAAAATTAGATGGATCCATGTCACATTGACATTTTTAAAACAAGGATAAAGTCTTGTTCACTCTCTTTAGAGTAATCAAAATCTTAACTCACTATGAGGATACTTTTTGACAAGTATATTTTATTAGAAATCTTGGATATTTGTAAAAGCCAACATTTTACCAAATGTCGTATTCAATTTCATTTAAGGATGCTCTTAAGCTCTATAGGAATTAAATTATATTCAGAGATTCTATTCTTTTGCCTTCATGGCTATAAACATATCTGTAAATATTTTCCAAATATTCCAGGAATTGGTCCGTTTCATATTCTTAATAACCAAAGTTAAATAAAATCTTTAGAATTTGTCAAGTCTAGCTATTTCAAATTAGAATTTGAAGCTCTAACTCTAATTATATCCCATGGCCTGAGCCAACTTGTCAGCCTACTGTATTAGAAACTAGGTCTTAGCTAGCAATAGCAAAAGCAAATCCATGATTAGTTAAAATGTATTTTTACAATAGTAATGCAAATGTGCTAAGAATTTAGAGTTATTTAAAATGCTTTCAGTTATAGCACTATTAATATCACACTATTATACTTTTACCAGCATGCAATACTCATGTCCTTACGTCAGAGCCAGATGACACTGAGTGTGATTCAAATCTTTTCCTAAGTTTATGAAAATGGTTTCATTATAAATGTAAAATATTACCAGAAATCCTTACTATCTAGAGAAAAGTTTTCAAGATTACTTACAAAACTTTATTTTATTTGTTCAGACTTTATTTTTAATATGTTTTTTGTTTTGTCCATATAAATTTTCAGTGATGAGGAGAACAGATTAGCAAGACTAATAATGGAAAATGTTTTAGAAATAGTTGTAGAGGGGGCCGCCCGGTGGCGCAGCGGTTTAGTCCGCACTTGTTAGCCTGGGGTTCGCAGGTTCGGATCCCGGATCCCGGGCGCCCGCTGATGCACCGCTGGTCAGCCATGCTGTGGCGGTGTCCCATATAAAGTAGAGGAAGATGGGCACGGATGTTAGCCCAGGGCCAGTCTTCCTCAGCAAAAAAGAGGAGGATTAGCAACAGATGTTAGCTCAGGACTGGTCTTCCTCAGCAAAAAGAGGAGGATTGGCAACAGATGTTAGCTCAGGGCTGGTCTTCCTCACAAAAAAAAGAAATAGTTGTAGAACATTTAAAAAATTAACGTTTCCAGAACAAGGAGGAAGACCAACAAAACTAGTCTCCAAATTTCGGTTTCAGCTCCAGTTACTGCTCAGCAGTCTATCAGGAAAAAAAAAAAAACTAGAGAATCTAAAACCTGCTCCTACAAAAGACTGAAAGGTTAGAAAATTCAGAGATATCTTTCTTTGTGATTTTTTAATCCTAGGAATAAGGACAAAAAAGACTGCTTCTTAGTCTGTTATAATTTTCTTCTTTCAAATCACAGCAACATTTCTAAAACTCTAACCATTAGCACAGCATTTACTTGATAGCAAACTAAATTGAACAATTATTAGAGCAGATGCTGAAGGAACCAACCAGTCCATCTGACTAGCCTTGGACCACAAAGAAAATGCCCACAAGTGTCTCTTTCCTGTTGCCATTTGTCTGAGGCAAAGTAAATCACAATTGATCTTTGTTGTAACTGGATTTAACTTCAGCTTTAATTAACTCTAATTTAAAATATATTAACAGTAGTATTCAGCCATTAAAATAATGTGAATGGAAAATGGTTATGATGTAGTTTTAAGTAGACAAAAGCACAAATATATATGCTATAATTACCAACAATGTAGGAAAAAAGAGAGGTAAGAAAAGAACTGGAAGGAAATGCAACAAAATAATATTTGTTGCATATGTGGGAATATGAGCATTTTTAAAAATCCAAAAGTTCAAATTTTCTGCAATGTTTTTTCTACAGTAACTTGAATTTAATTTTTCTACAATAACTTTGAATTAAATTTCAATTAAATTATTTTAATAAAGTTATATAAAGTTTAATTTGATTTTGTCTACAATAATTTTAAAATTACAAAATGCAAGTGCATTATCAAACCATACAGCAGACTATTTCAGCAAAATATCAACTTCTTTAAAATAGTTATATAATTGTGAATATTTCATAGAATATTAATTTATGCAACCGAAATCTCTTGAATCATTAAATACCTATCAGTTTGATCAGTATAAATATATATTATTTGTATATATTTATTTATATATTATTATTTATGTTATTAATATAATTATAATAAAAATAATCATATATAAATTTTTAATCATTTAAAGCAACCTTAGTGAAGATATTTTAAAAACAAGCTATCATCCCTATATTTTCTATCTGTTTTGTATCATTTGGACATTTGTGCACTAGGTTTTAACTTACAGCAATAAACATTTATATAGTACCTATTTGCTACCTATTACTGATTATTCTCTGTATAGAATATGTGAGCTTTCTGACATTCCTGAACCTGTGCCCCATCAACTTCTTGAAAAGAACACTTGGGAACCTAATGAAACCTTGGCATTTTCTCATCGAGACTCAGAATTCACACAGATGTCACACACTTCTATATCCAAGTATTTATAAACTTCCTACTTAAAAATATGTTAGGTTTCTACAATAACAGAGGAGTATTGGGTTAATTGTTTCTGGAAAATGGAAGAAGGTCCTATAGCTTCTATAAGGTAAACTGGAAATGATGTCTTCCACATACTTTATTTTTTCCATCAGTTCTACAACCCTACAATGTTTTCTCACACCTAAGACTCTCAAATTCTTCCCCTTTGGGGCCTAGTAACTGCTAAACCATAACCTGTTGGACAAGTTTCTGAGAGAAGAAATTTTGTACCTAGAATTTTATGAATCTTGACCTGATTTATAAGTCCCTAATTATAGCTACATTCTGTAATTCAACAGATTCAAAGGTCAAATATTTAAACCAAATTGTGGTTAACTGCATAGAAGAATTTTAGGAGAAAAAACAGGTTCCCTCTTTTTTTGTGTTCTCATCAGATGATATAAATATTTTGTCATGATCTGCGCCAGCTTATCCAAAAGCATATTGATCTATTACCACTCAGCTGCAGAGATTATCTGTATCCCAACTTGAACTGATCTAGCTTCTATTAAACTCTCAGATAAGAAATTTGATCCTCAAGAAACATTGGGGCTGGCCCAGTGGCATAGTGGTTAAGTTTGTGTGCTCTGCTTCATTAGCTGGGGGTTCATGGGTTCTGATCCTGGGCGCAGACCTACACTGCTCATCAAGTCCTGTGGCGACAACCCACATACAAAACAGAAGGAGACTGGCACAGATGTTAGCCCAGGGACAACTTTCCTCAGGCAAAAAGAGGAAGATTGGTAACAGATGTTAGCTCAGGGCCAATCTTTCTCACCCCCACCCCCCCAAAAAAAAAGGGAAAGAAAGAAATGTTGAATGTCAAAGAATGTATGACTAGTCCCTCTGATCAAGTGAAAATTATATGCCACACCTTATGACTTTAGCTTAAATATTTAACTATAAATAAATGTATATTCTTTCTGTATATCACAACAAATATGTAATTTAACCTTTATCTGAATACTCATTTATTTTTAGGGTATGAATTGAAGGGGGAAGAAATGGAGGGACATCACTTACTAAAACCAGCACTGTGTGGAAATGTTGCCCTTTTCAAACTGCACAGATTCAATAAACAGTTTTGCTATTTCATGATCTTTCTACACAAGCAGGAATACAGAGTTAAAGCATTGTTACAATAAATCTTTCATGGTTATTTTAAAAATCAAATTCACAATGATATAAAAAACAATTTCATTAATTGTGATCCAGATTTGCAAAAAGAAAAAGAGAGACAATAAAAACTATTTGGAACTAATCTAAAACAATCTATGCAGTAGATTGGAAATTAGTACATTGGACTATATTCAAATGTGAGTAACATTTACTGATGACCTACTATGTACAAGGAACTCTCCCATGGGTGTCTGATATAATCCACACTAGACTTTTATGAAGTAAATATTGTCCCTATTTTCTGAATGACCAAGTTATATTCTTTATATTAATTACTTCGTGAAGTCTGTATAACAAAATACTAAACAAATTTTTGTGTGAGGAAGATTAGCCCTGAGCTAACATCTGTTGCCAATCCTCCCCTTTTTGCTGAGGAAGACTGGCCCTGGGCTAACATCCGTGCCCATCTTCCTCCACTTTATATGGGACTCCGCCACAGCATGGCTTGACAAGTGGTATGTTGGTCCGTGCCTGGGATCCGAACCTGAGAATCCTGGGCCGCTGAAGCAGAGCGCATGAACTTAATCGCTATGCCACCAGGCACGCACCTAAGCAAAATTTTTTATTTTTGTTTATCTAGTCTATAAAACAAAACTAGGACTCAACCAGGTAACATGCTCAATATTTACGCTAGCATACTGTTGTGCTCTTCTGCCCCGATTTGTCACAACCAGTAAGAAATTCCTAAACATGAAAAAATTTCTTAAAAATAAATTAATGGGCTCTATCTTTGTAGTAGATATTAGAATTCACTGAGACAATTAGAATTTATATTTTAAGAAAATCTCTTGGTGATTCTGATGTAACCAATCCCTGGTCCATGGTTAAGAATTTAGAAAATACAGTCTTTACAAAGCTTTTCACTGCTTTAATGATTTGATAAAACGATTTTCAGTTAGCATATTAACTGTATTTCTACCTTCTTAATTAATTTATTATTTATGGAAAAATCTCAAAATAAAAAAATACAAATAAAACATCTTAGAGGTATTTAGTTTATATCAAGAAGATATACTATTTTAAAATATTTTAAATGTTAACTAAGATAATCTATTTTCACATGACTAAAACAAGAATACTAATTATAAACAATTCTTATTTACTTTTAAAAGTGAAAGACTGCTTGCACCAACAATAGATATTTTTATTTTATTTTATTTTTTATTTTTTCTTTTTGTGGGGAAGACCAGCCCTGAGCTAACGTCCGTTGCCAATCCTCCCCTTTTTGCTGAGGAAGACTGGCCCTGGGCTAACATCCGTGCCCATCTTCCCCCACTTTATATGGGACGCCGCCACAGCATGGCTGACAGGCAGTGCGTCGGCGGGCGCCCGGGATCCGAACTCGCGAACCCCGGCGCCAAGCGCGAACTAAACCGCTGTGCCACTGGGCTGCCCCCAATATTTTTAAAACTTTCAATTTCCTACTTTTAAAAAAAGTCACACAGAATTTTCATTAATTGACAGATGATTTTTAAAATATACTAAAAATGCAAGCCCTATGTATATTTAAAATAGGTTAAAAAACTAAGCAATAGTTCCTACAAGTAATTGTTGACTCAATAAATATTAAAACAGTGGAAATTATGTACAAATATAACATGATCTGGAAATGAATTTTCCTTAAATTCAATTTTTTTTGTCTTAATTCATTCCAAAATTTAACCTTTTATTGTCATTAAATTAGTCACATATGTCATATGGCAACAGTAGAAACAATGGAAATGCATATAATGAGTAATATTTACCATGTATCATCAATGTTAATTTCATTTACTAATTCAGTATCCGCTACACAGTAACACTAGTCTATCTTATTGGGTGTGTTATGATAAGAAATGGACAGGAAACTAGGTATTTACTGAAGACATTTGTATTAATATTCCTTCACTAAAATCACACAGTGACCTTTTTTTTATCCAGGCACAATTACAGCCATTTATTTCCAAGCTGTTTGTAAAGGTAGAAGTATGCACCATGTAAGGTTATGCAGGATTGCTGCTAGCTTAAAGGGAGCCTATGTGCCTATTTTTAAAAATGTTTCGTTGGGCACAAATATTAGAAAAATACGCTCCTTCTGGGGAGACAAGTGACACCTCTGAAACAGAAGCAAGCCCACAACTAGGCAAGGGAAGCATCCTCTGGATTCTAACGCTCACTCATCCGCTAAGCTGGGTACCTTTGAGCAGTGCACACATTGCACAACTGTATGAAGTAGCCCTGAGAATATTTTTATTTATCTGATAATTTATTTCATTACTTAGCACACATATTTTTTGTTTTTGCATTTTACAAATATTCTAAACCCAGACTCAACATTCCTTTCTACAAACTGTAGAAACCATATTTAGACATGACGTTATTTTTACTTTTGTAACAGGAATGAGTCACTGGGCACTCTACTGTGTTGCCAATACTGTGTACATAAGAATGGTGGTTCCACATTATGACCTAGTTCTTTAAACATAAGCCAATTAGGAGACTGACCAGCACTGCCAAGACATAAAACACTCTCTCCTCAAGACTAGGACATCTTGGTGACAAATGTATTCATTTGCTAAACTACTGTGTGAGCCCCAAGTTGCTCATTTTTACTAAAAAATAATTAACTAAGCACAATATAATAGTTCCAAGACTATTAGGAAAGTTTCTTGGGAATATAATAAATTAGCTATGATTAGAACTAATGAAATCTCTAGGAGGACCAGAGTTAATTGCAAAAGTTGTTCAGATATGATGCCTAATAATTTGTATAAGAAATCTGGAAGAAGTTAAATAAGTGTCCAAGTTCAGCAAAGTCAGGCTTAAATTAAAATTCTAAAAATATAGACATTGCAAATTGACTTACATTTGCAAATATTTTGATCCATTCTTTAAAATAAAATATTACAGTATTACACAACATCACGATGGCTGTAATTTGCAAAGAGATCACAGACAAAAGTAGAAGGGAAATAAGTATACAGTCAGAAGGGGAGAATAATATATTATTTGATGCAACTCAAAATGTGAAAATACTGAGATAAAGTTGACAGACTGACACATTTTAATGTATGTGTGGTATCTAAAGGCAAATGGGAGTTAAACTAATCTGCTAGGATAAGATTTTTTTTTTATTATTGTGATTACAAAGAATTGTAGCCATTTATGATCAACGACACACTTTGGAGAAGAGAATTGAAGGCGGGGAGGTGGGGGAAGGGAGGGATGAGAGAAGAAAAATCTAAAACTCAAAAACAGTAATAGTAACCAGAAAAAGCTTAAGGAAGGCAGTAAAATATACTCAGAAATATTCATTCTTTCCATTCAATATAATAATGTAATTTGTGTTAATTTGTCATAGTCACTAATGCTTTATGGGTAATTTTTGGGGTCCTTTAAGGGGATATATTCTTTTAATCATTGCATCTAGTTTATTTTGAATGCTCCTGTCTTTCAGTATAAGTAAAACTGAATTTTTTTTTACCATTTGTTGAGGTTTAATGAAAAATACTTTTAAAAGTTTGTGAGAGTTAAAAAAGGAAACGGTGACACCATGCAGCTGAAGTACAATATTCATTTCAAGTTCATAATTACTTTGAGTCAAAGATTTAATAACATGATTTATTCTCATACAACATAAACTGATATTAGAAACTGTGTGTATCTCTAAAAAAGCAATATAGTTTGAATTTTTGTAATAAATAAAATATCCTATATCCAGAAATATTTTCTAAACCATTTTCCTATTAAACCACTCCATTTGTCTTGGCCAACAATAACTCCAATTTCTCATGGCACACATATTTTTTTGTTTTATTTTATAGGGTGCCTCAATCTGCATATGGTTAGAAAAGATTTAAAATGAAAATATCTAGAATAAAATTGTGATGAAAAAATAAAGCATTAAGATCAGGAAAATGAATTCAGAAATAAAAATGAAACACTAGGAAAAAGATAAAAAAGAAATAAGCGAGTCACAGGACCTATATATTTAAGAACAGTTGAGTTTCACACAGAATTGAGCTTCCTAGTAGGCAAAATAGTTTTATAACCCTCAGTGTCAGAGATTGGAAAACTCACCAGGGAATGCAGAGGATTTTCTTAGTGCTAAATTTTAAAATTAAATCAATGTGAGGTTATATGTTAAAGAAGTGAGAGGCAGAGACAAGTGGCAAATGTCCTTAGTGATATTACTGTATCAAATGTAGTGGTTTAAGTGGGGCTAAACCTTGTAGCTTCCCGCATAAAGCCAAGCATATAAAAAAGGCTTCATCTTTCAAGGGGCTAATGTAATGTGCTTCTAGCTTGTAGCCTTCTAATCATCTGACGTGGCCTAAGATAACATTTGAGAACATGAATTTATTTTTTAAAATGCATATGCTTCAGGCAGTTTTCTAAAAAAAAAAAAAGAACACTTCTCAGTGTTGTATATTCAGGAAGTCTGAAAAGTAAATAGATTGAGTGCTTAAATGCTCAAAAATATTTTGAGATTTTGGTTGAGAGTAAATACATAAGAATAGAAATCAAATCAACATATATGGTTTGATCCTTCTCGAAATGATCAGAAAAACCTCTCTCAGCAGCGTATGCCGAACAGTTTTGGAAACACACACAGACACACACACACAATAATCTTTCAATATATGGAACAGCTGAAGAAAGAATAAGGTAACTCCTCAGAGACCAGAAAGAACAAGAAAGCTTAACCTAAGCAAGGACTGCTGTATGTAAATTCACGAAGGTTCCTGCTCATCCATCTATGCTCTAAAGCCTACATATAAGAAACTGTAACAAAAACTAAGGCTTTAAACATGGGGAAGGTTAGAAAGATATCTTCCACCGCCCCAAAACCCAGGACTCTGAAGATGAACGTGATCAATAGTGGGTGTGGGGGAAAATGTAAAAATTATTTCCTAATAATTTCTAAAGATAAACCTATTATTCCTATAACTTAGAAAAGCCCTAAGTGGCCGGGGGTTGGGGGAATTGGGGAGATGTTGTTTAAGGGCACAAACTTGTAACTAGCAGATAAATAAGTTCTAGAGAGCTAATGCCCAACATAGTGATTATAGTCAACAATACTGTATTCTAAACATCAAAGTTGCTAAGACATCAGATCTTACCTCTTCTCAACACAAATGAAATAAGTATGTGACAAAAGTGTTAGCTAACACATCTATAATAATCATACTGCAATATATTAACGTATCACACCGACAGGTAAGTCCTCAAGCTTGCACAATGTTATATGTCAATTACACCTCCATAAAAAACAAGCCGGAAGCAGAAAATTTAGATTAATGTCATCTTGTCTTGTTAGTGCCCATGGGTATTTGGCAGAAGCCAATATAAATTCATTCTATAAATTTATACTTTAAAAATGGCCCCAAAGAATTCTCATGGGAAAAGTCTCATCAAGAGGAGCTCACAATTGAAAAAAAAAAAAAAAAATCCCAAAACATGTCAGAAAACACGTCATCATCGGTGAAAGTTGGCATGAACACAGAATTTGGTAAAGATAAAGATGTTACTATTTGCTTTTAAGATATTCAGCTCACCAGAAAGGACAACAATGCTAAAGTTGATGTCTCCCAGTTACACAGCTTCAAAAGTCAAACTGATGAAGCTCTAGGAGAAAGTCACTAATCCCCCATCATAGTAGTATATTTCAACCATTTCTCTTAGTAATTTATACATCAAACAAATAAAAAAAATCAAGATGGATACACGAGACTTAAGTAACATATTTTAAAAGGAAAATAATAGAGAGAGAGGAAGAATACTGAGTATACATGAAACATTTACAAAAATGACAACATAATGGGCTATAAAGTCTCAACAAATTTCTTAAAAATCATGCTTTGTATATAACACAAATCAGAAAGCAATATCAAAGAATAATGGAAAAATAATTCAAATATATTTCTCAATCCTTCACAAATACTAAGGAAATATCACATAGAAAAATGTGAGAGGAAGATAGAGCAGTACACAGAGAGAAGTTTACAACCTTATGTTAGAAAAGTAGAAAGAAATAATTGAGCCAAATACCCAAATTTAGAACTTAGTAAAAATACAATAGAATCAGCACAGAAGTTAAAAACAGATATTTAAGAATAGAAATTAATGAAACAGAAAACAAAGTTAGACTAGAAAGAGAAACATAAGAGCCCAGTTTTTTTCTTGAACAGCCTAGAGAAAAAGCATGAATTAAAAAAAAATTTCCTTGCACTTTTCTGTATGGATTTTAAATCTGTCAAACGTTATGTTTAAATTGATATGCATAGTAAATTGACCATGGATCCTGTAAGGACTTACACTTTCCAAAATTCAATACACAGTTATAGTTATTTTGAGGGATCCTCAAAAGTGATTTTGGTTTATAAGTTACTGGAATCATAATTTAAAATAAAATTGTATCATTTACATAAGCGATAGGAAATTTAAAAATTAACTTCTTCTGAGTTGTTTCTATAATCTATGCCCCCAAAGATGTCCTCTGTTTATAACTGGAAAATTTAAAAGCAAACCACTTTATATTTCTCTCTCCACATGTGTATGTAGCTCATTATTACAAATGGGAAAAATAGCTGAAACATTATTAACTCACTACAGGTCTTTAAATGCACAGATCATTAAGGGAAATATAGCTTTATATCTTTGATGCTTTACCTTTAATTCCATTTACTTTCTGGTACTCTAGATGGCAAGAGGAGCAGATTTTATGATCATTCCACTCTGTATTGCTCCTGTATTTATATTTAATGTTTAAACTTTTTATAGGGTCTAATCTCTCTAATAGCATATTAGTTTCAAAATGTCCATCTTATATAAGTACAGTTGTATTCCACCTTATCAATAATGCATGAAATTTCATCAATCTTGGGGTGATAAGGGTCAAAAAGGGGTGAATGATGTGGAGGGAAATCTACCTAGAAGCAGCATTTTTGGATAATCATAGAGCAGCTCCTTTTGAATGAATTTCATATTTTATAAAGCTACCACTGAAACTCAATTAGCATAAAAAGAGAATTATGATAACTAGATTACTCGATTTTATTTTTTATTACTCAGGAAAAATTGTATAATTAACCTAACAAAATTTAGTATGAAATCTTCCATCAATAATTTTTGATATTTGTTAAATAATTACAGGGAGCAAACAACTTACAGTGAATATATGCTTTCTCTCCTATATTAAGGAACAATAGCTAAAATCTATCAAAAAGCATGGGCTTCCTTTACTTTCTGGGACTTACTATAAATCATTCACAGAAAGACAGTTTTGCTTAAATTGACATTAAAATCTAGACAGTTTATATCTCCAAAGAAAGGCAGCCTTACAAAATATTTTTGCATCTCAACGAACTGAAGACAGGGCAGCCAGAAGGAGACATCTTCTGGGGTAAAAAATGACTTGGGAGCCAGCCCTGACGGCCTAGTGGTTAAAGTTTGGTGCTATTACTGCTTTGATATCCTGGGTTCATTTCCTGGTCGTGGAACCACACCACCCGTCTGTCAGTAGCCATGCTGTGCTGGTGGCTCACATACAACTAGAAGGACTTACAACTAGGATATACAACCATGCACTGGGGCTTTGGGGAGGAAAAAAAAAAAAAAAAACACAGAAGGATTGGCAACAGATGCTAGCTCAGGGCAAATCTTTCCCAGCAAAAAAAAAAAAAGACGACTTGGGGAAAGGGCAGTTTTGTCAGTGGTCTCTAGGGAAGAAAAGCTGGTCTTGGGGCCAGCTTCACGGGGGCAATCTGTGCAGAGCATGGGGCCACATGCTCAGGAGGACTCCATGCTTCATTTAGTGTTTTGCTGTGACAGTCATGAAAGTCTTAATTTTTTAAAAGGCCCTGAAATTGTCATTTTATACTGATCCCCACAAATTATATAGCAAGTCTTGGCTGGACTTGAAGTGGGATCATATTTCTACAACTTTGTGTGAAAAAGGAGGTAAGTTATTTACATTCTTTGGCTCCTCAATGTACTCATTTATACATGACCTAAATCCATTCTAGTAACTTCCTAAAGTGTCTTGTCACTGTGATTCTCCAAGGTGATTTTATGAACCTAAATTCTCCATCCATTTTGTTTCATTCCTCTGTTAATAATGTGGATATTTTATCCACTTGCCAGCAGAATTTGGATAAATGCATAAAATTCCAAAGATTGTTATGCATAGTTCTTAATCAATATTTGAAAAAATTTTTAAAAGCTGTGAAATGACTTAAATTGTTTTCATACTTTACCTAATCTTTTTTCTATACATCCTTTTATACAATCCTTTTTTGGTACACACACACACATACACAACGGTGATGCCTTTAAAACATGTTTGTTCCATTTGAAAGTGAAGTTTCTAAGTGTCAATCTTTTGTTAAGCATTTTTTTTTAAACTGCGTTCCATGGACAGCGGCTTACTGGAACTTAGAAACTGAGTTAAAGCCTGAAATAAACATTATCCGGGGCTGCTTGGTGGTGAGTATAAAGCAGATAGGTAAGAAAAAATGACTAAGAAAAAGAGTGACTAACATACGTTATCTAGATTTGGTTAATCAGGTGATGCCCTTTTAAAATTATCCCTACAAAAGTAAAGGAATGTCTGGGGCTGTCCTGGGGGCATAGTGTTTAGGTTCTCAAGCTCCACTTCAGTGGCCCAGGGTTCGTGGGTTTGAACCCCGGGTGTGGACCTATGCAACCCTCATCAAGCCACATGTGGCTGCATCCCACGTAAAAAATGGAGGAAGATGAACACAGATGTTAGCTACTCTTCCTCAGCAGAAAGAGGAAGATTGGCAACAGATGTTAGCCCAGAGCCAATCTTCCTCGCAAAAAATAATAAAATAAAATAAAGGAATGTTAACTGGGTAAATGCCCTATGTCAGTGATAATTGCAGAGGAAACTTAAAATTAGTTGTTCAAAACCTAAAATAATGATTGTGGATAGAAGCCCAGAAAATTTCAACACATTATATACACAGGCGAGCAATTCATCAGTTTAGAATTTTCTTAGGAAATTCATAGCAATTTGCTGTAATAAAAAACTGTCCTACCAAAGTTGTATTCAAATAATAATGTTGAAGATCTTTGAAGGATTATAAAGTGGAGCTGTATGAAGCCACCTTCATCTAAGCTGCCCTAGGACTCCTTGGTTGTGAAGCAATGACTGGGATAATAGAGAAATTATCAATTTAGAAACTCCTTCTCCTTACTTCCACTCTTTCTTCTTCTTTCCTCTTCCTGACATTTTTTTCTTTCCAGCATGCCTGATCATGGCCACAAATACACATCCTAATTTTTCAAAACGATCCTAATTTCTCAATAAATAACTTAACAAGTACTTAAATATTTACAGGAATGGTTTACTATGAGAATACAGAATAAATGCATAATACCCATTGAGAAATTCATAATTTACTTCTCCTTTTTCTGCTTGATAAAATTCCTAGGTAAATTCTCAAGTAGCTAGCATTGACTGTAACTGAATTTTAAAACAACGACAACAACAACAATAATAATAAAAGGGAATAACCTCTACAAACACATTTTTCTAGATAAAACAGTTGAATGCAAATATAGTAAATATTGCTAGTATTGCCATTATCAAACACAACACTTTGAAAAATCTGTCAAAGCTCATACTGAATTTTACCGAATTAAGGTTTCATTAGATTTCCTCAGCTCCCTTACTCTGCATCAGTGTACGTCTGAGCTATATTTTTCTTTAAGCAGGCATTAGCAAGCTATGGCTCACAAACCAAATTTGGCCTTCTGCCCAAATTAGTAAATAAATTTTATTTATAACACAGCCACATTCACTTGTTTATGTATTGTCTAGCTCTGCTTTCATGAAGATGAGTGGCCAACTTGAGTAGTTACAATATAGACCCATAGACTGTATGGCCCCCAAAGACTAAAATATTTCCTATCTGTCATTTTACAGAGAGAAACTTGCCATCCCCTGCTTTATAGCAAAACATCTTGAAAAAGGGTCTATAATTACTGTACCAATATATCCTCTTCTACTTTTCTCCCCTTTTTTCTACTTTACTCCAATCAGTTTTACTCCTAACACTTAATTGAGATTGTTCTTTTCAAGATCGTCAATGACCCCCAATTGCTGAAGGCAAAGCCAATTATCAGTCCTTAACTTACTGACTTATATCAGCAGCATTTAACATAGCTGAGCATTCTCTCCTTGAAAGAATTTTTCACTTGGCTTCCAAGATGCCACACTTACTTGGATTTCTTTGTACCTCTGAGGCTGTTCCTCCTTAGTCTCACTTTCTAGTTGCCTCTATTTTCTTAATTTCAAAATTTTTGAATACTCCAAAGTTCACTCCTTGGACCTCCTCTTTTTTACTACCAACACTCATTCTTTTGGTGATTTCATTTAGTCACATGCTTTATCTATTATAAATAATATATATCTATATTATCCATAAATTGAAGAATCCAGAATTTTGTATCTCCATCTCAGATTTTGCCCAGGAACTCCAGATTTGTTTATCCAGCTGCCTAGTAGAATCTTCACTTCAATGTCTACTAAAAGCTCAAACTTTCAATGTCCAGAAGAGAATTCTTGATTTCTGCTCTTCCCTACAAACCTGCTCCTTCCATAGTCTTTTAACATCTCAGTACAAGCAATTTCATTCTGCCAGTTGCTGACGCCAATATTCATAGCATCAGCCTTGGCTACTCTCCTCTTCTCTCACATCTGGTCCATCCTGTTGGCCTTCACAGTATACACAGAGTCTGTCCACTTCTTACCACCTGCACTGCTAATGCCTGCTCTAAGTCACCACCAGCTCTCAACCGGATTGCTGTGATGGTCTTGTAACTAGTCTCCCTATTTCTGCTCTTGTCCTACGTCAGCCAGTTTTCAAGAGTAGTTGTAGTAATATTCTCAAAACTAATATCAGATAATGTTACTCTTCAGCTGAGAACTTTCCATCACACTAAAAATAAGAGCCAAAGTTCTTTATTAAAACAAAACAAACAAACCAAACCCTATAAGATCTGGCCACACATTAACTATCTGATCGTATCTCCTACACTTCCGGTACTCACCTAGCTGTAGCAACACTGCCGTCTACTCTGTTTCTTGGAAAAGTCAAGTGTGGCCACATCTCAGCGTCCCCCTGCCTAGAATGTTCCCACTCAGATGTTTACTTCTCTCCCTCACTTCCTTCTGATCTTTTCTCAAACGTCAGCTTCTCAGTAATCTTCCCTGGTCAATCTATCTAAAATTTCATCTCTCTCTTGCTTTTTCTTACACCTCTTTCCTTCTATACTTTTTCTGCTTAGCACTTTTAAATATCTAACATGTCACGTATTTCACTAATGTATTTTATTTTTTTATCTTTCTCCATCACTAGAATTAAATCCTATGAGGGCAGATATTTATGTCTATTTTGTTAACCACTGTTAAACGCAGTATATAGAAAATAATTTGGTAGGTAAAAGACACACAGTAAATGTTTCTTGAAAGTATTGTCTTCATTTGGAATGTGAAGAAATTATTTCCAAAAGTGTGTGTGTCTCTAATGATAATTGATATTTTATTCACGTTTTCTAAGAAATGGAACAAAATAAAAAATAGATGTGGAAGTTTAAAAAGTCATTAAGAAAGACTTTATAAGCGTAATAAAATAATGATTAAATTACATAGAATTTTCTCAATATGTTAAAATACTTTTATACATTTATTTTATACATTTATACATTTATGCACACTGTATATGTATTTATGTGTGCATATTATATATTTATTCTCTCATTGAAATGGGAGATCTATATATTTATTCATACATGTTTTTATGCATATTTATATGTCTGTACACATGTATATATGTGTATAAAGCAGGAACTAAAATTTATTGTTTTTAAAATGCTAAACACAGAATCAACCATGATTTAATCTCTAAATAATCTAAATACCAATCCAATAGAGAGCAGGACCAGAATTCAACTCAAGTCATTCAGACTATAAACTTCAAGCTCCTCACCTTTATTCTACTGTTTGTTTCTTTTACATGTCTATTTTTTTAGGGGGGGAAGGGGAAGATTCTCTACCTTTTCTTTATTTATTACTGAGGTAACACTGGTTTATAACATTATATAAATTTTAGGTGTATATCATTACATTTCAACCTCTATATAGACTACATCCTGTTTACCACCAAAAGTCTAGTTGCCATACAAATGCTCCTTTACCCTTTTCGCCCTCCTTGCACTCTCCTTCCCCTGTGGCAACCACCAATCTATTCAATGTATCTGTGTGTTTATTTGTTGTTGTTACTGTTGTGTTATTTTCTACATATGAGTGAAATCTGCATGTCTATTTTGCTTGCTTGATTTTGAAGAAATACATAAATGTTAATTCAAAAATAGTATCTAATCACCAGAATGAGGCTGGTTTTCTTGCTGATGTGTGTTTACACTATCATTCTGTTTAATTTAATTCCAATTTAATAATATAATAAAGTGAAAAATGTTACTCAATCTTTTAGTCATGCAATCATTCTGTCAGCAAGAGTTATGAAAATGGAAGAAGAAACAGTAGAGGAAAAGAGAGAGAGAGATTCCTTAATTTTTCTCTTCCTCATTCTAACACTGCTTCTGCACAGAGTGTCGCATTCTCAAACATCTACTTTAACGAAGACAAAGTTAATGATGTGATGACAGTTAAGATGGTTGGTGGCACAGAGGTACACTAGTATAACGGTGATGATGGTAGTCCTGGTGGCAGAAAAATGACAGCTTATGAACCAGCTGATGTAGGTTTAAAAAAATAACAGGTGATCTGACCTCTAATGGGAAGTGTTTTCAAAAGAGCTTGACTGCAATTGTGAAAACACACAGAGAAAACTATTACTTAATCTTCTGAGTCAACAAAGATGCATTCTTAATCCCTATTAAAACAAGGCATAGAACTAGAAATTTAAAACCAGCTGTTCATTTCATTCAAATAGGTTAAACGATTTAGAATAGCAAACAAGTTTAGATCATATACAATTTTCTTTATATATATATATGTAATTTATATATACCTATATATGTAAAAAGTGCATCCATCTTAGTATGCATACACATATATGTATATTATATATGTATATACCTGTGTGTATACGTATATTTTACCTATATGTGTATATGTAATACTTAATTCTCTAAATGCAACAAAATTTATTTAAAATGGCTCTCCAAAACATACTAATAAAATTTTAGTGGTTCCTTTCTCTCTCATTTTAAAAAAGTTTTCATTGCCTTTATTGCAAGACACTGGTCTTTGCAGCATAATATGACAGGGACAAGTTCTGAGTGTATTAATGGACTAATGCTTAAGAAAAATGAATAGCCTAGTGCAATGAATATTTATTCACATTCTTGATGTTAAAGAACAATTGCTTAAAATCTATGAAATCTCAAAATAACAATATATCAACTAAATGATGATATAAAATGAAACATTGAGAAAAATATAGCTCATCTCTAGTAAGCATTCTAAGGCTAAATGTGTGGATGGCGAAGGCTTCCAGTGTCTGGAATATTTTTCTCCTGCTTTCCACTACTCAGATATAAGGAACTGAAAACAGTACTGAAGGGCAAAAATAGGGCAAAAATATAGCATATGTTTAACTCTATTTTCCTTTTCTATTATAAAGTCTTTCAAATTTAAAAATTCAAAGAGATCTATAACAAAAACCCGTATAGATATTATAAAAACTTAATGAAAGCTAATAATTGACAATATTTACTAAAAATATATATATATATTTTGTGTGTGTGTGGGGAAGACCAGCCCTGAGCTAACATCCGTTGCTAATCCTCCTCTTTTTGCTGAGGAAGACTGGCCCTGGGCTAACATCCGTGCCCATCTTCCTCTACTTTATATGGGACGCCACCACGGTGTGGCTGACAGGCAGTGCGTCGGCGGGCGCCGGGATCCGAGTCCGTGGCTGTCAAGCGCGGACTAAACCGCTGCGCCACCAGGCCGGCCCCACTAAAAATATTTTTAATAAAATAAAGAATAAGCTAGAGCTGAAATCCATATTTTCTTCCTCAAAAAATCACATTTCCCTTCTTATGTCTGAGAGGCCACTACTATTCTGAAAATAGTTTATCTTTTACTTTGATGTTCATACATTATATGTAAATTCAGAGTGAGGATGAAATCAAAACTAAGAATTTCTCTCCCACCTACATACCATAAGGGAAAGAATTACAACACAATGATATAACTTAACAAAAAGAAAAGAAAATCCAGAGGAAATAGAAAGTATGGGGGTATGGGGGGCACACAAATTGGTAAAAATGTGAATGCAAATTCAATGAATATTTTTATAAGATCAATATTAATATCTATTTCTGTATTAAATTTCTGTATTAATATCTTTCTGTAAATTCTATTTCTGTATTAAATTAAAAAGTGGACTAAAGTTCTAGATAATGATTCCAAGGGAAATAGAGAAGGGGTGTTCTATGTACAATGTGAGTATTGACTACTCATAGAATACCCCTTGTTTTAGTTAGAAGGAAGATTGAGGTCAAAAGATTTAGTCTTATTAAAATAATTCAATGCTAAGAAATTACCTAAAGATATAAAGGCAATTGCTGAAAAATGAGAAATGACATATACAGCTTTGAAACCAGCAAGTAAAAAATATAGAAATAAAGAAATATTTATCTTTATATTTTCATTTATTAAAGTAAGAAATTATCAGATCACATTCTAAAATTTCAGATAGATATTATTAAAAAGTTATATAGGAAGATTGAAAATAAAGTAGATAAACACATACCTTGTACAATTTATTTAACAAAACTCATTAATTGATATTCTTGTCAAAAAGGAATAAATTTAAGGTTGAAAATGGTATCATGATAGAGAGGCATTGTAATGGCTGACCAAGAAAATATGACAATTAGATACCTGCTTCCTCTTAGCCACAAACCCAGACATTTAAAAAAGAAAAATTCATATATTCACAATACTAGTGAGAGATTTTAATACATATTTATTAGAAACTGAGAGATTAGTCATACAAAGGATTAATAAGGGTAAAGAAGATTTGAACAATAATACAATTAGCAAACTTGATTCAATATATAAGTCTGCACTAACATAATTTTTTGCATGAAATAAAGTAATTCAGGTATCAACAATAAAAATACGGTAAAAAAGCAAATATATTTTTTGTAAACTGAAAAATATACTCTGTCACCCGATGAAGAGGAAAAATTGGTGAATATTATAAATATTAATATATAACAAAAATACTAGATATTAAAACATGGGATTCACTAATCATAAAGAAAAACCTGATAAATTCTATACATCATCAAAATTATATAAATCATCAATATTAAAATTTGTTTTTTATCAAAAGACACCTTTAAGACATTAAATACTCAAGCCACAGCCTGAGCAGAAATATTTGCAATACACATATCTGGCAAATGACTTTTAACCAGAATATATAAAGAACTCATACAAATAAATAACATAAAGACAAGTGACTCAAATAATACCAAACTCATCAAAAAAATGCTCTACATCTTTACTCATCAGGGTTATAAAAATTCAAGCCACAATTAGATTCCACTTCAATACTCATCAGAAGAGCAAAAAGTAAGAACTTTTCACAATACCAAATTTTGGAGAAGATACGTAAAAAGTGAAACTATGATTCATTGCTGCCAGGAAGTCGAATGGCACTTTGGAAAATTGTTCGGCAGTATCTTATAAAATTAAACATAAATCTACCAAAAGAGACAACAAGCTTTAAAAAATTAGATGCTCACCAGGTGACCCAATAGACAAAAAGGAGTTGAATTATAGGGCATGTAGCATTCCTTAGAACAGCAAGTATGTGGTAAATTCTGAGGCAACAGAGCAGGCTTCAAATTTGAGCCATGATAATTTTTAGAACTAATTTTGTAGACGGTATTTGAGTATTACCTATCGTGTCAACCTGCTTGACATGTTCATTCATACTAAGTTAATTCTCTTGAGTAACCTAGTTTGCGAACTAGACTGTGTAATTTGGTCACTAGGCAAATCAAGGTTTCAAAGAAGGAATCCAATATTTAAAATTATTATTATCTGACACATTAATCTCCCATAAGAAGTCCATTCTATCAAATGGTTTCTTTGTGATATCAATCAAGATGAGATGTCTAGGGGCCGCCCGGTGGCGCAGCGGTTTAGTCCGCGCTTGGCAGCCCGGGGTTCGCGAGTTCGGATCCCGGGTGCCCGCCGACGCACTGCCTGTCAGTCATGCCGTGGCGGCGTCCCATAAAAAGTGGAGGAAGACGGGCACGGATGTTAGCCCAGGGCCAGTCTTCCTCAGCAAAAATGGGAGGATTGGCAACAGATGTTAGCTCAGGGCTGGTCTTCCCCACAGAAAAAAAAAAAAAAAAAAAAGATGAGATGTCTAGCTGTTGGTGCACCAACACCACCAAGTCAGCACCCCGTTTCCAAAGTTTAATTTTAATCCAGTATCCCTGATGCATGAAGTAGCCCATACCAACTCACAGCAATGCCTAATGATGGCCCAGAAAAGCCTTGGCTGACACACACGTATGATCAGGTGAATGAATCTTCCAGTATTTATTCTATTCTTCAATTTGTATGATACTGTCATAGACTGAATTGTGTATCCTCAAAATTCATACATTATAGCCTTATGTAACTATATTTGGAGATAGGGTCTTTAAGGAGGTAATTAAGTTTAAATGAGGTCATAAGAGTGAGGCCCTCATCCAATATGATTTATTTCCTTTTAAGAAGAGGAAGAGGTAGCAGGGAGGAGTCCACAGAGAAAAGTCCATGTAAGGACACGGAAAGAAGGGGACCACCTGCAAGTCAAGAAGAGATGCCTCCAAAGAAATCAAGTCTATAGGCACCTTGATCTTGGACTTCCAGCCTCTAGAACTGTGAGAAAATAAGTTTCTGTTGTTTAAGCTGCATAGCCTCCGGCATTTTGTTATGCTGCCCTAGCAAACAAAACATTGCTATAAAACCTGCCATTTTGGTTGAAATAAATGGTGCCTCCTTAGCTTTCCAGACAAGTTTGGATCTTTGATCAGCATCACATGAAGAAAGTCTTATTTGACATCATCATTGGAGGAGGGATCTGCAGCACCAGAAGAAGCTTTACGCGCCACTGGTAAATTCTTTCATTTGTTTAATACATTAACGTACACTAATTTGAGAAACAAGACAGATATACAGATAAACATGTAGGAAAAATACAGAGTAAATCTAGACCAATGAGATAATCTAGGTCCAGATGGCAGAAACAGAACTTTGCAAAGAGAAAGTGGCAACTATATGTTTGTGTGTATATTGGGACAGAGTTGGGGGACAGGATAGGGATAAGAATAAGCAAAAATTAGTAAGATCAATCAGAATACTAAAATGCAATTTCTCCTTGCATGTTTTGGCTTACTTGTTCCTTTTCCCATACTGAAATTTATGCTTGATGATACTTCAAACTCTGGCTAGTTATTTTGCAATACATGAAAGTGGACTCAGAGTAAGGGAACCAAAAACAACATTCACCCCTGAAACAATCTGAAGCATTTGATCCACTGACACCAGAACGTTCAGATCCTCATTATGACACCAGAAACTATGGCCATTGTGTTCACCACTCACTGCATCTCCATTACTCGGACTTGTGCCTATTTCAAGGAAGAAGGTTATCAAATATTTGCTGAATTGGAACTGAAGACAATTAACAATTATATTTCCCAATTAACAAAATGGATAGATATGCTCTTCCTGTTCAATTCAACAACACTTGTAGAAATAGAATTTCATTAATCATTTTTTACCACATCTCTACTCTCTTTACTGTTTGGATGACTCTCATCTTTATTTCTCCAGCATTCCAGTTTAGTGCATACATGACCTATTCTGTAAATGTTACATATTCCTACTTTCCTTCACTTCTGGATAAATTTGTATTAAATTCTACTTCCCACAAAATCTCCAATATCAATTAAAAAATTGGAAAACTAAAATGCTTAGCTGACCTGAGAACTGTTGTTTCTACAATGGACTCCCCAACTAGATAGCCACCTGGACCTTTCTGCTCAATAAATCCAGAAGATCTCTGACTTATTATCATGTTAATAACTTTACATATCTTTGGTATCAAATTTCATGACTGTTCTGCTCTTGATACCGTTAATGTGAAATATGACACTGAAACAGAGTAAGTGTGCTTAAGGAAATCAAAAATTAAAATGAATCTCAAGCATAACTGTGATTCAAGTAGAACTTATTGAACCTTTTCTTTAGAAGTAATATTGCTTCTGATCTTGGCATTAATGTCAGCAGAACCACCGTATACTCTGATTATTTAAGTGATAACAGAATCTAGGTCCTTTCTGCACTGCTCTCTCACTCTCCATAACTCCCTCCTCACAGCCCGTCCTTGCCCCCAGCCCTCACTCTAATCAAGTAAAGATGGGACACTGCCAACTCTGCTGAGAGCAGTATTGTCTGAGTATAGACGCCATGTTCCCAGACCCCTCCTCAGCATCAGTTTCATTACCTCCATTCATTCCTATCTCAGTACAACAGCTAAGAAAAAAAGTAATCAAAATGGATGAGTGAGGCTGTATGAAAGAGACAAAAGAACAGTGGGAAAAGAATAATTCAAAATGGTCTCAACTTCTCTCAGCCCTCTGCATGATCAGGTAAAACTTAGTCATATTTGTAGCTTCAAAAACCTGTGTGCTAAGCCCCTCACACTCCACTGGAGGAGCAGTCAGCAGAGCAGGAGACAATGAGATGGAGAAGTAGATGATTGGGCTCCTATTACGATTTTCTGATAGAGTGATTCTGGCCAGTTACTTAACCTCTTTAAACATGTCTCTTCCTCTCTATAATGGCGAAAAACCACACATGCAAGACTGGGCAAGACAAACAAAATATTTTGTGTAAAAGTCTTTATAAACTATAACTCACTCTAAACTGTAATTGTCTTTTTTTTTATAGTTCAGGCCCAAGAAACTAAGCTCCATATTGCCCTTTATACTGGCAGTATAATTAATGGTCTAGCAATAATATCTTGAGCATCATGCTCTAAAACACATTTTTGAAATCTTATCTACAGATTTCCATCAACTGCACTTGGGCTTACAATTTAAGCAATGTATTAACCATGTGTTTCTGATGCTTTGACATCTGAGGCCTTGCTGGCCCTGGAGAAACTGCCCCTCCCAAGGCTAGCCAATTCCTAGAGATAGTAAACAACTCGTGCCTTTGATATATAAACCAATCAATCCAGAGCCCACACCTGCAACAGATCCTTTATCTGGCTGTCACAGATCTCACACTCTGGGCCGCTATCCACCTGCCCGAGACATCCCAGAGACAGATAGCCAATTAGAGACAGCCTCTATAGCCCAGAGCCTGCCAAAATTATTCAAACTGTCCAATCCTAAACCTGCTTAGCTGCTTACCTTGTCTCACCCGTTCCTTCCCATGGTAACCACCATAAAGGCTCCTGTCCATGTTTTCCCTCACTCTCTACCTCCTGGCTGATCCTGGTGCTTCTCATGTCACTCCCTGCCTCCTATTTCTACTAATCTGTGAATATTAAAACTTCTTTCATGACAGTTCATTCCATGTCTGCTTGTTTTACTTGTTTTCAAGCAAATCCTGGGTACCCTTAAAATAGGAAATAATCTGCTGATATTAATTTTAAGCAAATAATTATCCTCTTTGAACATTTTCTGTCAAATATTTTCTTGTTTTTTAGGATTTTATTTACTTATTTATTTATTTTTTGTGAAGAAGACTGGCCCTGAGCTAACATCTTTTGCCAGTCTTCCTCTATTTTGTACGTGGGACACTGCTCACAGATGAGTGGTGTGTAGGTCTGCGCCCAGGATCTGAACCCGCAAACTCTGGGCCACCGAAGCAGAGTGTGTGAACTTAACCACTACGCCACTGGGCTGGCCCTGATTTTAATTCTTAAAATCAGCAATATTGACCACTCTTTTTGTAATTACAACTTGAATGCATTTATGTAAATGCAGGTACGTTAACATGAAGGAAAAGATGGAGAATTTAAATAATAATAATAACGTTACAATATTTCTGTAAGAAGCCACAGACCAAGGGTTGATTTTTAATTCAGTTGTAAAAACTTGCTATAAAATAGAATGAACTAAAAGCAATTTCAAGCCTTTGGAATCATATTTGTTAATCACATACCAGTGAATTTCTTATTTTTCTCCTCCTTTGACTAGACACTTGTCTGGAGAGTGTATCAAAACAGAATAAACCCACATTGAAAAGATTTTTTATCCTCTCCTATCTTCAGTCCATAAATCAGTTAATGGAGAAGCTGAACTAGTTTTCTAAATCATTGTGTTTAGCATTTATGTACCTTGAAAGGGCTTTGACATAATAACAGAAGCAGCAATCATGGCAGCTGTTACAGATCAAGAAGTCAGAAGAGAGTATCACAGGGCCCTGACATAAATTTACGGAATAAAACAGCAAATGTCAAAATGCACTGTGACTGTGGTAGCTGGCTAGAAAAAGGGTATGACAAGGTTATGTTGTGTTATCAAGATTGAATTCCTAAGAATGTGAGTTAGGGCAGAAAATGATAGAAACAGAATACAAGGTATCTCTAAAAATATAATAAAATAATAGAAATCAATCATTGAATAATAAATGCTTAGAAAACTCCAGCAACAAGAATTCAGAGTATTTGAATCTCTAAATTTAAACAGAGTGCAAAGAAATTCTATACTCAGAGAATATACATGCATTTGCCCTGCAACTTTTACACCAAAATGTATCTTTTTATATCTTCCAAGATGCACAAGAAGGGCCTTACAGCCCAGGAAATTTAGTATTGTTGCCACATTCCATAAGTATTTACCCAGCATTCTTCTTCTAAATGCCTTATATGTGGATAGAGTATTGAAGGAACAATAATCACATCCACTTGCACTAATATGTGATACACTAATATGAGACAATTCAAATGTGTTGTGTCTACATGACCACCTTCTCCTAATACCCTCCTCCACAGCATAAGCTGTTCTGGAATATTCAGTATTTAATGAGAAAAACTGTCTATTCTTCTATTTAATGGTAATGAATAGTTCTATGCAAAGTACAGTATTTTCACCTCATTCATTATTATATCAAAAATTTATGTGTATTTTATTACGATTTAAAAACATTAAATAATTACATAAAATGTTGATAGATTTACTTTCATCTTGTTCAACCTGGTATGGAAATGGGAGTTATGGTTCATCAAATATTTAATAATATCTTGTTATTTATATGATAAATAGAGTATCAACTTCAGAAGAGTGAGACTACAATAAATAAACTTAGTTTATACAAATAAGCATTATGCAAAGGGGATATAAAGATGGAGGGCAGAGGTATAAATTTCCCACCCTGAAGGAGCTCACAAAAAGACTTGAGAAGAAATCAAGATGAAACGTTGATTTTGATGCTTTTCCAGAAGTGTGACTAGTGCTCAGCTCAGTGCCTGACCCAAAGCAGAGGATCCAAAATCTTTCTGAATTATTGAATGATGTTAATATTAACATATCAGTGTAACATGTCATGGAAACACAAATGATGGAAATTTTTACTTTGTGTTGTTCAAGAGGCCTGACAAGTTGATAACAAGTAACCCTAGCAGGAGGTTGTCAGGGCTGGAGGCAGCAAGAGTGAATGAAGCTGTTCCAGACTGAGTGAACATCATGAGCAAAGGCACTAAGGCCTGCATGAAAGTCCATTATATACTCTGGAACTTTTGATAAATATAAATAAATACAGAGATTGAAAGTAGACAGATCTGAAGAACATCCCATCTCAGGATATGATTTCTAGTCTGCACTTAAGCCTTCATTTAACTATCTCAAGATCATAAATTATAATTGTAAGTGCCTTCAGATAAGATGTTTTCTCTTTAAATAGTCTTTGTTACATTTTTCTTAGTCCTTAGTTGTTGTATTCTACATTAAATTAAACAAAGTAACTTGCTTCAAAACATTCCAAAAGCAAAGTGGCTATAAAAGCAAAATGAGTGAATGATAATTTTCTTTGATGGTAGAAGATTTCTCAGAGTTCTACATTGTTGTTCATTAGAGGTACAAAGTAACGTTAGTTTGCACAAAGTTATTCCTAGAAGTTCTAACAAAACCTAAAATTTGAGAACTATGGATGGTCAATAGGAAGCAAGCTAATGTGACCCCTTTTGATAGAAGCCTAGTTAAGTTGTATATTTTCTATTGTTGCTGACAATCCAAGTTCCTAACGCCAGACAGTCCTCCTCCAACAGCTAGCATCCATTTTCTGTGTACTGATTCAGGCACTGTATTAGTTTGCTAGGGCTGCCACAACAAATTACCAGAGACTGGGTGCCTTACACAACAGAAATTTATTTTCTCATCAGTCTGGAGGCTGAAAGTCCAAGATTAAGGTATTGGCAGGGTTGGTTTCTTCAGAGGCCTCTCTCCTTGGCTAATAAATGGCCATCTTCCCTCTGTGTCTTTACGCATTCTTCCCTCTGAACCTGTCTGAGTCCAAATTTCCTCTTCTTATAAGGACATCAGTCATACTGGATTAGGGCTTACCCTGATGACCTCATTTTGACTTAAATACCTCTTTACAGACGCTATCTCCAAATACAGTCACATTCTGAGGCACTACGGGTTAGGACTCTAACATGAACTTTGAGGGGACACAATTAGGTCCACAACAGATATTATTCTGAATACTTTATCTATGTGAATTTATTTGATCTGAAAAACCAACCTGTGAGATATTATTTTTATACACATTTTACAGATGAGGAAATTAAGCAAAAGAATGATTAATAACCAACCCAAGTTCACACAAGTAGTAAGTGAAGCAGCTCTCACATATAAATCCTGGCATACTCACTCCAGTAGCCATGCTGTTAATAACCACCCAATATTGGTATTGAGTTTAGCTCACCTTCTGGATGAAAGTTCTCTTACATGCACTTCTTCAGCATCTCTCCTTTACATCTCAAAAATCTCTGCATCCTCAACATTATTTTCAATCATCTGTTGTCTTTCTAAAGTGGAAGGATCTTCCCTCACAGGCAAGATTTTAACTTTGTGCTACAATTTCCCCTTTTATACAGCTTCGATATTTTCCTTTTCATCAGATCTTCATGGTCTCCTTTTCCCCCCATAGTATATGGTCTAAACCACTCTCAAAGGTTTTCTTTCCCATATCATTTACTATCAAATTCCTTTTAAAAAATAAGTGATGTCAGCTACTCAGCTACACCCAATTGAAATGACTTTCTTCTTTTATTTCACCAGTGACACTCAGATCATTTAACTAATAGCCCTTTTCTCAGTCAGTTCTCATTAGGAGCAGTGCACCCAATTCATAAAATTTCCTCTGCACTTACTACCCTGATACACCACTCTATTTTCTTCTGACACCTCTGATGGTTCTCAGAGAGTTTACACGACTCTCTAAAGCCCATTTGGGTTTAATAGACTGAGAATATTTCATTCATTAAGATTCCCTCCTTCAGTGGAGAGCCAAAATGGAGAGGAGGGAGGTATCCCAAGGACAAACAATGACAATAAAAGTTGGCTTTTAAACTGCTTTCTCAAGAAGATGGCCCTATTAACTAAAACAAAACAACACACAAAACCTTGTCTTTTTGCCAAAGTGAGTCTGAAAATGAAAGTGGATGTGGGGAACAGGTAAAAGTCAGGCTGTGCTGGGCTGAATTGCTTTGACTAATGTAGATAAGATACTCCACCAAGTAGGCTGTCTCTGTGAGGAAGAACCTGGAGATGTAAATATCAACAACTACTACAACCACAAACATTGATGGCTAAGGGGTTGACAAGGGACCTTGGAGAATAGACATGTATTATGAGGGCTTTTAAATTTGTTACCTATGGATGAGAGAATGTATCTCATCTTTATGTGTGTTCTGAAAAATCGGCAATAGCCATTTGTTGTTCACTATTGTTTTTGTGCAAATAGATTCTTGTTTTTTTTTTTTTTTTTTTTTTGTGAGGAAGACCAGCCCTGAGCTAACATCCGTTGCTAATCCTCCTCTTTTTGCTGAGGAAGACTGGCCCTGGGCTAACATCGTGCCCATCTTCCTCTACTTTATATGGGACGCCACCACGGCGTGGCTGACAGGCAGTGCGTCCGCGTGCGCCCGGGATCCGAACCAGAGAACCCTGGGCTGCCAAGCGCGGACTCAACCGCTGCGCCACTGGGCGGCCCCTGCAAATAGATTCTTTAAGGAAATTCAGAGGTTCTAATTTCTAAGGTGGGAAATAGGATTTAAGAGCCATGATGAGAAGGAGTCAGCTAATATCTAAATAGTACAGCATCTTCAAAGAAAGAGAGTGAAAAAGAAATGAACAAAAAAAACCAAATGATTTCCAGTATATTATTCAATGATAGTTAATTAAATTATTAATTGCACATATTCACATTCAGTAACTTTGCCTACATACAGAAATAAAATTGGAGCCTATTAATTAACCCTTGATTTGATGTGATTTAAAAGCACCTTTAGATTACATCCACACAAACACACACACACACACTAACAGGTTGGACTACTAATTATCCAGATTATCATTTAGAAAAATAGAGATTACAGACTTCTGTTTCTCTTTATTAGCAATCTCAAAAATTATCCAACAGTTAGATACTATATACCACAGAATACTAATACTAAAATATTTATTCTCTAAAACTGACCAGTAATACTGATTTTTAATATGTGTTCCTTTTCCTTGTATTAGTCTTCCTTTTAGAAAATGGCTCCATTTCTGTACAGCCATGCACATAATGAGTAACAAAATCCTCAAAGATGATAGTGATGATATTACTTACAATTAATCTCCTTCCTAAGAGAGTCTCAACATAGAAAGGAGAGAGGAAAGGACACTCTGATGTGATCTCTATGCACATTCCGGAAGGAATTCTTATCATATTAGGTCATTAAAGACTTCCATTTTTATCGAGTAAAAGTGCTACTGCAATTTCACATTTAAAATTTTACTACAACATAGCATTTCTGTACCACAGAAAAGAAGAGGCATACTTAAGTTCACACATAATAAACAGCATCTGCAATTGGAAATGACCCACCTGGCTCCTTTTACAAGCACAATCCTAGGCCACATTGAAAAGTAAATTCTCTCTATATTCTTCATTGGTGGAATTAAAATTGGCAGTTACAAAAAATTTGGAGATCATATGAGTAGAAGGATACGTGATTATACCTATTAAGCATGATGCAACTTCTAGAGGTTACTTTCAGCCACCTCTTCCTCGATTCCAGGGTCATTGATTTTAAAATATCTCCTGGAAGACATTATAAAACCATTCCAAATCAAAGATTTGGGTATGTTAAAATGCTTACCTTGGGGCCAGCCCAGTGGCATAGTGGTTAAGTTTGCTCTCCGCCTTGGCTGCTGAGGGTTCACAGGTTTGGATCCCAGGCACAGACCTACGCACTGCTTATCAAGCCACGCTGTGGCAGGCGTCCCACAGATAAAATAGAGGAAGATGGGCACAGATGTCAGCCCAGGGCCAATCTTCCTCAGCAAAAAGAGGAGGATTAGCAATGGATGTTAGCTCAGGGCTAATCTTCCTCACACAAAGAAAAACAACAACAAAAAAACCCTCTTACCTTTTAACCGAGATAGTTGGAATTCTTCAGATTGCTAACTCCAGACAAGAATCCTTAAGTGACTTAGCATTGACTTTGCACTAAACCATGTCAGGTTTACTAAGAAACACAAATCCATCAATGAGTAGGTGTGTATGGTTTTTCCCTCCCCTTCCCTTTATAACCTCATCCTTGTGTCCCAAGTTTTACTTCACAGACTACCAGAGGAGCTAAGAAATTGCTTTCTTTTTTAGTGGGACCCTGTGGATGGCTCATCAATAGACATTTGGTAGGTTGGCAAAATATCACACTATGAGTGTCCACTAATGATGTCCCATTGTTTTTAAATCTCCTTCTCAGCGTGGAGCTGCACTAATTGAGAGCTGACATAGGCACAACTCGGGTTCCTGAGGTGCTACACAGTTAATATTCGTCACTCTCTGCTTTCTCAGTGGTTCTGGGGTTACTGGAGCGCTTACACCATATTTTGAAGCACATGGGGAATGAAATTATATATTTCATTTGAGCACTATTATCTCCCCCTTTTCCCTGAGTTGATCTGAACTTTTTCCAACATAAATTTTTTTTAAAATCATCTTTGCAAAAGTAACAGATAGATGTAAGGGCAGGTAGTGAGTCAAGGATCCATTCACTTCCTGAATATATATGGTTTCTTTTGCCAGTAATCTTCATATGACATGGATAACTCAGGATAAAGCATGAAAACTATTAATATGACAACATATACCATCCATCAGTAAAATTTATCATAAAAAATAATTAGCACCTTTAATTATGTACCTATTATTTTGCTTTAAAATATATGACCTCAAAAACAGACGAGGGAGCAAAAGTTTTCTTGGTAACTTATAGTCAACAGCAAAATAGAAATTAAAACCCAGTTCTGTGTAAGTCTAAAGTGTGTGTGTGACTGTTCAATAGTACTGGCTCATAATTTTCTTCCGTTCCAGGGGAAGTGAGGATATACTTATATATTTAAGAGGATACACTTATACTGTGTCCCACCCTTCCTTTGGCTTAGACTGCATTTTGAGAAATATCCAGTGTTACATAACTGACGTCTATTAAAATTAAGCCCATTCTCTGGATCTCATTAACCAAGAAATAAGCAACTGATTTAACTGTAAGCTTTTGCATTTATAGTAGATCCTTACAAGGGAAGCTTTTAAATCCTCTTGCATATATTGTTCCATTCTATTCTCTTTCTCCTCTAAATATATGATAGTATAATCATTTCATATTTAGTAATGAATAAGCATTAAAATTTTCCAAATATTTTTAAGCATTTTAACTTCTCCAAAATATAATATTTTATGGTTAATAACTAATAAACATTTACATTAAAAACATTAGCATGCTGTTATTTCATAGAACTGCTAAATATATCATCTGAGAAAGTGGTATTAACTTAAATAAATGCTTTTTATAATATTGTCAAAATAGATTGGCAATAAACCATGCTAGAACCATTTGTGCAAAGATATAAAATATAGATATTTTCCTAAGTTGCTTTTCCAAAAGCATGTCTGAAAGGAAAATTAAATGTGGCATTTGAATAATATGAATCATTAAATAGATTCAGAGCATTGCAAAAGATATAGAAAGATTAAATTATACTGGTAAAGCTTAATTATATGACCTTAGAAGTAGAACAATATCAATATCAATTTCTCTTTTAACAACTCAATTTTTTAAAAAACTATTTTTATGAATCTGTTCTAACTCCTATATACACTTGTTTCAAAATTTAAACTAGTTCAGTATCCCCATCTGCATATACAAAATACACAAAGAATAACTATTTATTGACCTCTGATTGCAACAGTATTATAATGATAACTGGGGTACAGCATTTAGAGGGAAGAACCAGTTTTAACTGAATAAATATTCATATATTCTAGAGAGAAACATGGGCCTAAAGTTTATACAGCACACGAAAAATCTAAACATGCAATTCAAATAAACCATCTGCAGTTGTCCTGATGATCCATCTGTGGGGATATTTAAACACTAACAGCACAGGTGAACAGTCACAATAAATCTCTTGAATTAAAATACACTAGCACATGCACACACACACACACACACCAGTAACTGACATTAGTTTTGCAAAATTATCCAACATTAAAAGTCAACGACTTAGTCTAACTGTACACTTTGCCTTTTCTTAGACTCACCTATGTGGATTAGAAGGAAAATTTAAGCAGCTATGACATTCATTGAGTGAATAAGAAGAATCTGGAAAAATCAAGTCACGCTCCCTGTTTACAATATAGGGAATGCAAGGGAATGAAGGGTAGGCAAGCTAAATTATCTACTTAATTTACTCCAATCTTTTTTTTGTGTGAGGAAAGACTTTTTTGTGTGTGAGGAAGACTAGCTCTGAGCTAACATCTGTTGCCAATCCTCCTCTTTTTTGCTGAGGAAGATTGGCCCTGGGCTAACATCCATGCCCATCTTCCTCTACTTTATATGGGACGCCGCCACGGCATGGCTTGATGAGCGGTGTGTCCGTCTGCACCCGGGATCCGAACCTGCGAACACCAGGCCGCTGAAGTGGAGTGCACAAACTTAACCACTATGCCACCAGGCCGGCCCCTTGAATCTCCATTTTAATAATATTTTGCCATACACATACATACCCTGGATACTGTGATTCATCCTTAGCAAAAAAATTGTAGCCCACACATTTCAAGTGAGTTAATGAGAATGAAGATATTCACTGACACAGACACTCCTGAGAAGGCAAAGCACTGGTAAGCCATTATCTTTAGTTTAGCTAGATAAGGAAGAAGGTTAAAAAGCATTTACATTTCAGTTACCAAATAATATAAAGTCAATGTATATCTACTCTTTACCTTTTCATCACAAGGTTGAGTTTCTGCCTAACTCTGCTTCTTAATAAGGATAAATATTTAAAGGTTATTTTCCTCGAACCAAACCCTTGAGATTATGTATGCTTTTAATAGGAAACTGCATTTCTTAGAATGTTTGTGCATTGAGAGGTTGAATTTGCTCACTAATCTGCCATGACCTCACTGATCTGCCTAACTAACTCAAATATTATAAAAGACTGTGGATTTTCTTAAAGTTAGAAAAAGTATAAGGTATCAGCAATTTCCTTCTTTAATATTTTTTTCTAAATAAAATAGATTAATGATTACTACTATGCTCATTTTAACCCAAGCCCCAAAATCTCATTCTTCCATGCTTTATAGAAGAATTTCTATTTTATAGACAGTATCAAATGTTACCATTTGGAACAGTCTCATTAAACATAATTTGCCATTAATTTAGTACTGAACTAAACATGAAAGATACAACTATTTCAGGTTATTTACAAATATTGATATTCCTTAAGAGTTCTCATAAGTTCACATTTAGAACATTTTTAAATCTTAAATCCTTAATGGAATATTATTTTGATATGAAATAACTTTTCACATATTGTGCCCCACAAAAAAAATTTGTAAAAAACTCAGATTTATTTTCTCTGCTCATGATTTGATAATATAGAGCAAGATTTTGCTCTTTATTTTGTGAAGTTAATTGTAGAGTATGAGGAAGAATAAAATACACAACTTCACTTCAGAATCTATACATAGAGGCATGCAGAGTCTGATGCAATAAAATTGACAATGTTTTAGAAGAAGAGGGAATATTCCCTTTAATTTATCCAATTTTCCCCCCACACCCACCAAGTTTATTCAACCATACCTTGGGCAAACCTTATTATTCTTTTTCCTTCTTGCAAAAAACAAAAGCTAAAGAATAGGTGTCCTTGAGAAGGGAAAAAGAGAATCCAAAGCTATCTTGCTCTGATTTAAAAGTGAAAACTATGAGGATAGGAAATAATTATACAATGAAACTCAGTGATGGATTAAATCCAGCAGAGAATTCCTTATGTACTGTGTACTGGGGATCAGGAAGGACAGCTTTCCTTTGCCTGTTGCTTCATAATCTTTCCTCCAGCAAATTTTGCCTCTTGAATTCTCTCCTACAGGTCTTCCATGCCTAGAGAAGAGGCTGAGTCCACGGTCACAGGCTGTTGAATAGCCACGGGCTTAGATATTGGCTAGAGTTTCATCCCCTTTAGTCTCCTCAAAAAGAAAATAAAAACAACTTGCAAAAACCACCACAGAGATAATAAGAAGATGGAAAGGAGCACAGATAAAGGGAGAGAGGAACTGCTCTCCTGCAGACTAAGCCTGCAGAGCTACGTACACTACAAAATCTTCCCTGCACTGCTTTGTTGAAAATGCCGAACGTGCCTATATTATTCTCAAGACTATAGCTGGTCTGACTGTTTGGGCCAATAGGTCTGTAGACCCAAACATATTGCAAAGCTTTTCCTCTGAGGCTGTCTGCCCAGACCCAGATGACATATTCTCTTGGTGGGACCTGGTCTGCCATCATGACTGTCACGCGGGGGAATTCTAGACCCCTCTCCAACTGCCCGTTCTAGAGGAGTAACTGGATTTATTTAGCAATAAAGCCAGTATCCTTTGTGGAAGGTGTATTGGATAGAGAAAATGAGTAGAACACTGAAATCTGTATAGAGGTGTAGTCTATTTGTTTCCACCGGAAAAGAAAAAGACTTTAATTTGGAGCTATTAGTTCAGTGAGTGACTAATGGCAATGTTTGAAGAGTGACTGAATAAAGGGAAACTGATTTTCCTTCCCCAGTTCAATGGGACATTATTGCTGAAGAAATAACTTCTACATATTCATTTATTTATGCAATATGCCAGTTATGCACCAGCCTATTATGCATCAACAAGGTAGAGGAAAAAGATGCAACAGAAATGACCTCTTTGGAAACTGCTATCTCTGTCTGACTTTTCCTTTTATTATAGCATTATCACACTATTAAAAATTGTGTTTGTATCTGTCATTCCCACTAGACTGAAATCTCCTTGAAGGCAGTGTTTTTGTTATTATTGTCACCTAATGCTTGGTTCTACAATTATGATTTTCAAGACTGGATGCTTATTCTGAATGGATGATTTCATCAACAATCTTTCACCTTATCTTTCCATGTTTCTCTAACTATAGCATAGGCTTCAGTTTCACTGCACTGTTACCATTTCTCTTTCCTCTGCAACATCACTCCATTTCACTTTGATGATCTTGACACTATGTATGTGTGTGTGTTTAATCAGGAAACACATATATTAGTCCCTCATCCCTATGCACAGACTGGGAGATGTGTCCAAGATACAAAATGCATGGCAGTTACTGATCAGGACTCAGTGAGTTGATTTAGATGTTTGGGGAAGTTAGATCTATAGAGTAGATATTGAGTCTGTTTCCAGGAGACTTGTGGGGATTTCATAAAGATGTTATGGCATCAAAAACTTTTCCTTTGTGTGTCATAAGCCAGACAATGAACAGGAAGTCAAAAATCAGCCCTCAAATGATGTCAAAATTTGACCACAGGAATAGAAGTAATAGTGCAGATGATCAATGATGTTGAGCATCTGATCATTTACCTGTTCGCTATTTGTACGTCTTCTTTGGGAAAATGTCTATTCAGTTCCTCTGCCCATTTTTTAATTGGATTGTTTGGTTTTTTGTTGTTGTTATTGAATTGTATGAGTTCTTTATACATTTTGGCTATTAACTTCTTATCAGACAGATGGTTTGTAAATATTTCTCCCATTATGTAGGTTGGTTTTTCACTTTGTTGACTGTTATTTTGTTGTGCAGAATCAAAACTGCAATGAAATATCACCTTATAACTGTTAGAATGGTTATCATCAAAAAGACAAGAGGTAACAAGTGTTGCTGAGGATGTGCAGAAAAAGGAACCCTCACGCACTGCTTGTGGGAATGTAAATTGATGGAGCCACTATGGAAAGCAGTATGGAGGTTCCTCAAAAAATTGAAAATAGAACTACCATATGACCCAGCAATCCCTCTTCTGGGTGTATATCCAAAGAAAATGAAAACAGGATTTCGAAGAGATATCTGCACTTCCATGTTCATTACAACACTATTTACAATAGCCAAGATATGGAAACAACCTAAAAGTCCATCAATGGATAAATGGATAAGGGAGATATGAGATTATATATATACTATTAAATATTTTTCTGTCATAAGAAAGAAAGAAATCCTGCCATTTGTGACAACATGGATGGACCTTGAGGGCATTATACTAAGTGAAATGAGTCAGACAAAAAAAGACAAATACTTCATATAATCTCATATGTGGAATCTAAAAAAGCTGAACTTGTAGAAACAGAGAGTAGAAGGGGGGTTACCAGGGGCTGAGGGGTGAGGAAAATGGAAAGATATTGGTCAAAGAGTACAAACTTGCAGCTCAAAGTTCTGGGAATCTAATGTATAACATAGTGATTATAATTAATAATATTGTATTATATACTTGAAAGTTCCTAAGAGAGTAGATCTTAAATGTTCTCATCACAAAAATGAAATGGTAATTATGTGATGTGATACCGGTGTTAGCTAGCTATGGTGGCAATCATTTTTCAACATATAAGTGTACCAAATTAACACACTGTACACCTTAAACTTATACAATATTATATGTCAATTATATCTCAATGAAGCTGGAAAAAGAAGAAGCAATGGCCTAGAAGAGGGGGTTAGGAGAAGAAGAACAATCTTTTTCCATTATAGTTTTCCTGGACATTGATAATCTCAAGTAGGGAATTTAGTGTCTTTTTGTTAATATAACAAGCATTAGTTTTCCAAACATTCAGAAATCTGAAAACTTCTTCAGGAAATAATACAACCAGATTTTTTAAAAAATGACTTTATGCTTAAAACTTTTATTTCATCATTTTTAATTACTTCCTATGGTCATAATTCATATACAAACTTAGCAATTATTCTCTTGTTTTCTGATATATAAACAATAGAAGAAATTACACAGTAAAACATTATTACATATTTAGAAATTAGTATGTTTCAATTTGTAACATTTCCATATGTATCTTTTCTATTAGTTTATCTGTACAGTATCAAACCCCAAAATGTCATCAGCATAATAAAGATTAAATGCAATGAGACATTGAAATTTAAAAATTTTAAAAGTAATGGGAATTCAGTTTCAGTAGAATTTTAAATATCTTTCTACTCTCATCTTTGATTCTTTCGTGTGTGTATGAGGAAGACAAGACCTGAGCTAACATCTGTTGCTAATCCTCCTCTTTTTGCTGAGGAGACTGGCCCTGGGCTAACATCCGTGCCCATCTTCCTCTACTTTATATGGGACGCTGCCACGGCGTGGCTGACCAGCAGTGTGTCCGCGGGCGCCTGGGATCCGAACCCACGAACCCTGGGCTGCCAAGCGCGAACTAAACCGCTGCGCCACCCGGCTGGCCCCTCATCTTTGATTCTTCAAACATTTTATAAGCAAAATTTTTCTTTTTTTCTCTGTCAAATATTTATTTTAATAGTGTATATGCACATAGAAAAATTCTATATTCTGATAGACATTTGGAAATGTTTATCAAAACCAATGATTTAATTTTTATGAAGTGAATACTGAAGCATTCTTTTTATGGTAATAGGCAGATGACCAGAACTAGTTGTCTCATTAAGCCTAGTGCTGGAACTCCCTTAATGCTCACCATCCCCATACCCTGACACCCACATTTCAAGTATATTTTGTAGATACACAATATTTTTCAAGTTTCACAAAGGGCAAGTAGATTTCTCACTTTTCCTTAAAAATGTCTTTTACTTATGCCTAACTTTTATGACATGAATAAAATAAAAAAATAGTTGAATAAGCTTAACTAAGAGACAAGTATAGTAGTGCATAACTAGTAAAGGACAATACACCATTCAGTATTAAAGTGACTTAGTACCTGTGTTAAATATTGAGACAAAATCAATATATTCTTATTCTCTCATTCAGTCTCTTCCCTCCTTCTATCTTATCCATATTCTTCATGTGTAAATATAAATAGGATAAATAAGGATACCTTTCAAAATAAGATTTGGAAGTATAGAAACACTTCTAGTATAAAGGACAGACATTCAATTTATCACACAATAAAGAGAATGGATATTACAGGTGCCAAACAAACCCAATCTCAATGATCACAAAATTCATCACCAGTGTATGGTAACTTCTAACTCTCTAAGCTTAAACCATTTAAATTTAAAATAGTACATAGCATTTTTGTATATATCAAACAAATTTTTAAAAAGATAAGTAGCTTCTTTTGAAATGAAGGTGGACATATCCAGACATAATTTTCTCAACATAAGTATCTTTCAACTGGACATCCTACATTATTGATTCAAATGTTCGGCTCTGATTTCATTACAGAAGTCTTCATGGAATGAGTTCAAAGATTTGAGAGATTCATACCTAATACAGCTATACAGGGCCAAGCAGTTTTCCTGGAAACAAGTTATGCACTGAATTTAACTGATGCTCATTTTTACTTCTGATACGTTTCTTTTACAAGTGCTGTTTCAATAAGAGTAAGACCATTTATGTGGTTTCTTTTTATCTTTTACAGTATTTTCTGTTCGGCTGAAATACTCCATCTGGGAACTACTCTCTCCACCAACACAGTCACTGAGCCATAATGTCAGGACCTGTGCACCTGACTACAGCCACTGCTGCTTTGTCCCATGGTGAACACTTGTCACCTGTTCCCAGGATGTCTGAACCTGGGACCCAGAGAGCACATCTGCCAGCCTCAGTACAGCAGCTAAAACTTTAAGATTTAAAACTCTGGAGCTATTGGTAGCCTTGACCATATTTTCTGCTATGGCAGCCTGCAATAATACAGGTGACAAAGCCAGTACAGGTGACAAAACAGAGAGAGGTAAAACACACACACATACAGAATTCTAACAATATATCCATGTCCCTGCACACAGCATTACTATTTTCTAATGTAGGTAGAAGTTTTGTAATTAACAAGAAAACTCCAATTTTGAAATATTTTTGAATATGTTTGTTATAAATTTTCTCAATTAAAACTGAATCATCTGCAGTGTTGTTCATGGTAGGGGAAGAAGGTGCACGGCACTTTTTGATGTTCAAATGTTATAATCATGTTTGAACAGATAGAAACCAACAATAAACACTCCTCTAGGACTCTGGTCTCCAAACAGCACATGGCATGGAAGAATTACATAAATTTCTCCAGTGCTTCTGTTATGTTCAAGCTTTATGAATAGTGAGTCATATATATTAAGTTCTTCTAATAGATCACTGTGCTAAGGTCTTTACCTATATTACTTCATTTAGTCCCTACAACAGCTTTTTGAGATAGTAATAATTATCTTCATCTTCTAGTTGAGGAATTTGAATTTTAAAGTGAAAGAGCCAGAGGCAAAATTTAACCTTAGACTTGACCAAAGTCAACGCCCAAGCTTTTAACGATTATGTTCTATAGTCTCAAAATTCTTTAACCTGTGAGGCAGTATGGTAGTTTGGATCTGCAAACAAACAGATAGGGAGTTTCACCATGACTTCTTGTGATAAATTGGCTAAAAAACTGTAAACGTCCGAGGAAGAATTTCATCTCAAATATGCCCCAGGTTTATTCATTGTGATACCATAAGGACTCCTTAGGAAAGTATGATTCAGCTTTTCCAATATCCCCCCGGAAATGCATTAGAATGCTTATGCATGTTTCTCTATCTGGAAATGTGTACAAGAGACTGCCAAAAAAGATCTTCAGCAAAAGCTAAAAGAGGGCAAGAGATGCTTGTTTCAGAGAAGGAATCACCTATGAATAAGAAATCCAAACAAAATTAAGTGACTCTACTTTAAAGTGGTATATGTTTAACCCCAGGAATAAAATAGTTAATAATACCTATTATTTGTTCTATTATGTATTGAGCATCTACAATGTGTTGCATACTGTATTATGATCCTGACCTGCTTTATTTTACATTATCTTCACAGCAGTTTATAAGGTAGGTAATGTTATTTTCCCCATTTTACAAATGATTTAATAGAAGCTGATGTAGGTTAAATAATTTTCCTGAGATCCAGGAAATAAATTATATATCACATTTTATATTTAAAAGTAAAAAATTGGGGTAGGACTTAATACACAATAATTAGGTTGATTTAATTTCATCCAATTTCCATCCAGTGTATTATAATATCTAAGCTCATTAAATGAATTAATCTGGTATTGATAATATTAAATTATATTCACCTTGCCAATAAACCTACACTCTATAAAACCTAGATTATATTATTACAAAATAAGCAAGCTAGACCCGCCCGATTTCTTATTATGTTATTGACCTTATCACCCAACTAGTGATGTGAAAACCGAAATGAACCAACCCGAATCGGGCTAGAATGGTCACAAGGTTCTCTGCCTGGTTTCCTTGGCAGTGAATCTTCAATAGATGAAAATCTTCCAATGGTCCTATACAGTCCTCGCCCTAGTTTTGTTCTCAATGAGAGCAGAAAGTTTCACCAAGTAAAGAAAATAAATGTTTTATTCAGATGTTATTTAAAAAAAACATATAACATTATAACGTTACTTCTGCCACTATAATTTCCAATATGCTGTTAAACAGCAAGAAAAGTCACTTTTTAAATCGCAAATGGAAATACTACCAAATTCACTACCACAGGTTCTAGGGTGAATACTCCATTGATGTGTGTGTGTGTGTGTGTGTGTGTGGCTTTTGGTCAAAGACCATCATGTAGTATAACAAATGTAGGGTTCCTACCAGCAGAAAACTATCACTCCGGAAGTTTTTCATTTGGTAAATTCAGTCGTGTTACTGCAGCACCAGAAATTTTTTGGATTTTTTTAGATGGTGATGATTTTCGTGGGACAGATTTTAAAAGCAATTTGTTCAGGTTCAAATAATTTCCTGGGTAAATAACTCACCTACACTTAGTAGTATTGTTACCATAGCAAAGACATACACAGAAAAAATAACTCCAAGGAAACAAGTGCATTTTATGAAATCAGAGCCAAGATTTAGAATGAAAAAAATGAAGAGTTTTAGTTTCTTTGCCCAGTCTGTGATTATTCCTCCACTGGAAGAAAAACATTCTTAAAATATTACCTGTACATATTTTTATAGTTGAAACTTCAGTATAAGTAACACTATTTAAATCCAGAATGGCAAAATGCATGAAGAACATGTACAAAAATCCCATACACATTGCATCGTGGAAACAATATATTTGTGAAATTTAAATATGATAAATGGTATTATTACAGTGTATCATTCAAACTATCCGTTAGAAAGGAGGTCAAAATCACAAATCAGGAGAATTACCATATGAAGACAGGAACTTTAAGATTGTTTCTTAATCTCAGTAGTTGAAATTATCAATCCAAGTAAACTAAATTGAGTAAAGTAAATTTAGTACAGTAGTCCCCCTTTATCTGCAGTTTCAGTTACCTGAGGTCAACTGCAGTCCAAAAATATTAAATGAAAAATTCCAGAAATAAAGAATTCGTAAGTTTTAAATTGCACACTGTTTTGAATAGCACGATGAAATCTCGTGCCATCCTGCTCTGTCCCACCAGGGACGTGAATCATCCCTTTGTCCAGCATATCCTTGCTGTATAGGCTACCTGCCCATTAGTCACTTAGTAGCCATCTGGGTTATCAAACCGAGTGTCTCGGTGTTGCAGTGCTTGTTCCAAATAACCTTTATTTTACTTCATAATGGCTCCAAAGAGCAAGAGTAGTGATGCCGGCAATTTGGATACAGCAGGAGAAGCTGTAAAGTGTTTCCTTTAAGTGAGAAGGTGAAAGTTCTCAACTTAAGGAAAGAAAAAAAAATTATATGCTGAGATTGCTAATATCTACAGTAAGAATGAATCTTTTATCCATGAAATTGTGAAGAAGGAAAAAGAAATTCATGCTAGTTTTCCTGTCATACCTCACACTACAAAAGTTATGGCCAGAGTGAATGATAAAGTGCTTAATTAATATAGAAAAGGAATTAGAATTGTGCAATAAGATATTTTTAGAGAGAGACCACATTCACATGACTTTTATAGCATATTGCTATAATTGTTCTATTTTATTATTAATTATTGTTGTTAATTTCTTATTGTGCCCAATTTATAAATTAAACTTTGTCATAGGTATGTCTCTATAGGAAAAAACATAGTATATATGTTTTGGTACTATATTGGGTTTGGTACCAACACAGTTTCAGGCATCCACTGGGGGTCTTAGGATGTATCCCCTGTGCATAAAGGGGGACTACTTTAACTAAGTAAAGTAAATTGATATGTATAATGTCTTTTGACAGATGATTGAAGGAGGTCATTTCATGTATGGGAGAAGGAAGGGTAAGTAGAAATAAGATATTAAGATAAGATAATTAAATAAGGTAAGCTAAAGAGCTAAAAAGATTTCCTTCCTGTTTCCTTTCCTGAGATTCAGGACCCAAACAATGCTGCTTCTAGGCCCAGATGAAAAAGTAATTTTTAATATTATGATGTCATCTAAAAGGTTTGCATGTTAAAAATCCACAGAAGGGGGCTGGCCCCGTGGCATAGTGGTTAAGTTTGTGTGCTCTCCTTCGGCAGCCCGGAGTTCACAGGTTCAGATCCTGGGCACGGACCTCCACACTGCTTATCAGGCCATGCCATGGCAGGCGTCCCACGTATAAAATAGAGGAAAATGGACATGGATGTTAGCCCAGGGCCAATGTTCCTTAGCAAAAAGAGGAGGATTGGCAACAGATGTTAGCTCAGGGCTAATCTTCCTCACCAAAAAAACAAACAAAAAAAGTCCACAGAAATATTTTCTCTAAAGGACAGAGAATACAAGGAAATACCATTTCAAATTTAGAGGGTAGGGGAACTGACTAAGTTTTACTTTGCCAGAGCATAAAGAGGGACAATATTCCTCCCATTTCTGTCTCAATAGGTAAGAAATGTAAGAGCTTTTTCTCTAAATAACTAAGGAGAGACCTATCTTTATTTCTCACTCTCATTATCATGGAAGATCTCAGATGTTCATTTTCCTACCATTGTAGAAAACTTCTGAACATGTAGCTTTCAAGAATCTTATGATTTTTTTAAAAAGCCTTTAAAACACATTAAACATGAAAAAAGACAGGTAATTCAGTGGTGCCATGACGCAACATAAGTAAACGCTCATTTGGTTATAAACTAGAATCTGTAAAGCACTCTGAAAGATGCTATCTGCAGACACACACCTTTAATCAAGTTAGCAACATTTATTTAAATCTAAAAAAATTACTTCCATACAAAGCAAAATAGCTTTGCAAAATGTGCATTACTATAAGTGTCTATTCAAATTTGTGATTTGGTAACTGAATTCTCCTTTTCTCTTTCCCTCCCCTTTGTATGAATAGAACAGATTATGTCTGATTGAAAACCGCAGTCAGAAAGCAATCAGGCTGACATGGTTAATAACAGGCGTTTCTATTGAAGCACCATCATGAACTAAGTTGATATCACATTTCTTTTCTAACTATGAAATCTGCTGTTATCAAATATATAATTTTCCTTTTTAAATTGAAGGTAAGAGTAAGAAAAATCACAGATTTTAAGACATTTTTCTTGGTGTGAGCCCATCTTTAAGTAAATACATTTTCAATTTATTGTTCTTGATACCATTTTATATCTTATTTTAAATCATGAACATAAAGTTTGAGCAGATCAGTGACAGAAAGGGACACGTATTTTCTCTCTAGTGAATTAGCAAATGACATGTATTTTTTAGAAGAAAAGTTGAGAGTCAGTGACTTCCTAAAGTAGCCACTATACACTTAAAAGAATGCAATCAGTAGTAGGATTCATTAGAAAAAAACATTTACTGAGTCCATTGACCAGCGGGATCTAGAGTATATTTCTTGTGCAACATCTGCATTCTGGTAAAAAAGTAGAGCCAATTATTTAATGTGTATTAAACATAATGGAAATTACATCATAAAGACCACAATAAACATGGTAATCTAATGGATATAAAAATCCCACATGACATTTACACAGCACATATATTAGGATCTAGAATATTCTGTTTCCTGTAATTACAGAGATGGACTGTGTGGTCTACAGTTGTCTCCCAATTTCCTTCCTACCTTTTTCCATTTAACATCAGCTGTGCAGTTTGGGAAAGTTTGATTGATCTGGGGCATCCAGGGAGTGGTATTGCCTGAGGAGAGGGACTGGTTCAGAGGTGGGTCAAACATGTAAAATCTTAGGGGATTTTAGGACACAATGGAACTATTGCTAGAATTTTGCTACAATGAGAGGAACCAAAGTGAAGAAGAAATTCAAACACAAAAGAGGGCAAAAGTGAAGGGACTATTTACCAACAGAACCAAAATTCTGCATGACAATGAAAACCAAGATACCCCTCCTCTGGGCTTTTCAGCTACCTGCACGGATTAAATCTCCTTTATGCTGTAAACTGGTTTTAGTTGGGTTTTCTCCTATTTGCCGCTGAAAGTGTCTTATGCTGGTCATTAAACTGCATTTATTGAATGTTACTCCCACCAGCTATTTAGTATCTTCACAGAGGCATTGGTAACATCTCAAGCTGCTTGATCAAATATCTTGTGAAGTCAGCCCTACTTCTAATTTTTAATTTACACAGTTCAAAAATATTCTATATTTTTGCTTAGGCCAATTGGAGTTGAATTGACTCCATTCCATTCTTTTCTTTTCTTTTAAGTCACTATCACCATCTGAATTTATGGTAATAATCGATTTATTGATTGTCTAGCCCACTGGACTATAAGCCCCATGAAAGCAGAGACTCTCTGGTGCATTACTATATTGCCAGCAACTAAAATATTGCCTGGCATATAGGAGGCACTCAATAAATATTTGTGGAATGAACGAATTAGTAAAATAAATCAAAGTTTTAGAAAATATACCAGAAGGCAGAATGAATTGTAGAAATTATAAAATAATTTAAAAAGAAAGCAAAAGAAAAAGGAAAATGTTATTGACAGGTGATAGTTTAGCTGAGTCTCAAAATGAGTTATATTTCACTAAAGAGGTGAGGGTTTAGGTCCAGTGTAAACGTATTTTACACCAACAAATAAAAAAAATATATATCATTAAAACCTATTTTAAGAAAAATGATAGTCCAGGGTGACCTACGTAAGAGATAATTCCGAAATAGCAGGCATGTATTATTATTTCTTATAATAGTTGCGCCTGTCAGCAGTTGGCCTGTTTTCATTTTATGGAAACTCTCAATTGTGGAATTGCAGTTTCCCTTTCCACGCCAGCTACCATCAATCTTGGAGGCACATTTGTGGGCTACTCTAGTGTGCATTTACCTGGTAATGAATTATACTCTCAACCTTACACTTGGCATGCTTTCTCCCTTGTCCTTCTTTACTCTATTTATCACCTAATTTTATGGAGGCTGAAATAGTTCCTTTTTTCTTTTCTGTTTTTGGGTGAGGAAGATTAGCCGTTAGCTAACATCCGCTGCCAATCCTCCTCTTTTTGCTGAGGAAGATTGGCCCTGAGCTCACATCTGTGCCCATCTTCCTCTACTTTATGTGGGATGCCTGCCACAGGATGGCTTGATAGGTGGTGCGGAGGTTCACGCCCACGATCCGAACCTGTGAACCCTGGGCCGCTGCAGCAGAGAGCACAAACTTAACCATTACACCACCAGGCCAGCCCCCGTTACTCTTTTCTTAAAATTTTGGGTTCATGAGTTTCTCTTTTATCAAATAATGTGCTTCATGGGATCCATGACCATCATCCCTGCCCCACAAGTCCAAACTTATATGTAAAATAATACATTTATGCAGGGATGCACATATTTTTATATCTTCTTTCGTCAGTTTTGATTAACAACAGAATAAAAGATAAAGATATTTACTATATATTGTCTGTAAGAGATATGTTGCAATAGCATTTGAGAAGAAATATTTTCAAATATGCAAAACTATAGACATCATTGTTGATATTTCCTTACTTTTAAGGAGTCTCAAGATCCTCCTTCCTTTCCATCGCCCTTTAAAATAAGTCAGATTCTGGGAAATGATGCTCCACTCCCTGGTCTGGACTGATAAAATCACAGAATATCATATTGATTCACAGTCCCAGTTAGTGGAACACTGGAGTGGGGTGTACCATTTTTGTGACTTCCTTCTTATGATCCAACCTGGCAAAGTAGAGAAGACTCATCCTCTGAGTCCTCTCTCGCCCTATGTGACAGCTAAGCCTGGAACGATTGTTCTGGATGGACAGGCTCACGCTGGACAAATTCTATCAGTTGCAGTAGGGCAATCACTTGCCCTAGTGTTCATGTTCTTCTGACAGCAGAAGGCATATACAAGACTGCACCAGCCTTGCATATAAATGGGCAGCTCTAAGACACTGGGTTAGTCTTCAAAATAGAATTAGATGAAGCCTACATTATCTACTGTTTCCATTCAGGATGACAACACAGGAAAAAAGCTTTTTTTGAGATCAGCCCAGGTCAATAGAGTTCTGTATTGAATTTTGGAACCAAAGTTCTAGCCAATATAACTGACATTTTGTCCTTGATTATATCTTGGGGACCTCAACGAGAGAAAGGGGTAGTTGAAGCCAGGGATTGAATGTCATTATACTTATATCTCCTTGAAAAATACATTATTTGAAGATCACCCTCATATACTTGAATATTTGAAACAATAGGTCCCAACGAGGCCTACAGTGATTACCCCACTTAGAATTTCACTCTTGCCCTTCTCACCACTGTCATTCCTGACCCCTTTAACCTACTCTACATTTATCTTTTTTTCCATAACAGATACTACATTCTAACATTGTCTATATTATCTATTATATACATTAATTATATATATAGTATTTATTGCTTATTTTCTATTCATCTCTCTTCCTATTAAATCTAAGCTTCATGGAGAGAAATTTCTTTGTTTCATTTACAGATGTATTCCAGGAGTCTAGAATAATGCTTTTCACGTTATAAGTATTCAATAAACATTTGTAGAAAGAATTATTGAACAATAGTTTTTGAGCTACATTTCTATAATTGCAGAATATATAAAGGTTGCATTTAAGAAATTTGCATTTATAAACCTTAATATTATGTTGGATCTCACAATGAGTTTTAATGTTTCAATGCCTTATTTATCGTGTTTATTCAAAATATGTTTGTGAATATGTTTATTTCCTATGAATTTTCTATTTGTCTCACTTGTACTAACTACTGACTCATCTTTTTTTTCATCCTCCTTTGGATGGATTCAGTGTAATAGAATTCAAACTGTTGTTGGAACTGACTTAAAAAAAACAGTGCTAGTTTGCTGTTCATTTGTGACTATGGTTTTGTCAATTTCTGCTGAGTATTGATTTTCACATTAAACTGCACTTTCTATTTGTTGTTAGTGAAAACATTAGCAAGCAAATTGACATAGAGAGACATAAATCCAAATGAACAATTAAGTAACTCTACTAATTGGCTTTTTTGAGTGTCAGCTGCTTTTTTCATAAAACTCTAAGGAAGGCTCACTTGTCTCCTCATAAGCAGGAAGTGCAAAAGACCAGTATTTTGTAACTGCCTTTTATGGTCTTCCTTTCATAAGCTCTTAACAACAATTTTAAGCTCTCATTTTCAGTGAGTAATGACTCAATAAGCCTTTAGTCATGAGTAAGTGATATGACCATGCAGGAAAATATATACAAAGATAATTCAGTATAGAATGAGATTCACGTAAACTTCTATATCTGGTCCATGATCTCCACTGGTAAATTGCACCTCCCATAAAAGCTCTGCCAAGGGCCCTGACTGCTCATAACTGGGATGACTGGTTTACAAATAACACTGCAGATGCAGCCTGTGTCTTCCACAGATGTGTAAAACAGGGACTCTGTAATGTATGGGACAGAGATAAGAGAGAAACAAGGAAATGAAAAATACATTTGGGGCAAATTTGGGACAACTCCACTTTAATGCATTAAGACCAGGCTCAAGAAAAATGCATAAATGTGTAGTTCAAAGGAAATTATTGCATAAATTTTAAGATATTTTACCAAGAAGAGTTAAAAAATAACTTTGACTTAGCTATTCAGGAGGGAGTTTCTCACAGTCAGATTTCAGGAACTATTTATCAGTGGCGGCTGGCAACACTGTGAGAACACAGGGGCTAGACTATGTTGTGACAGTCATGTAGGACTCTATTAGAAATTATTTCACAGGCCAGCCCCATGACCTAGTGGTTAAATTCTGTGTGCTCCGCTTTGGCACCCAGGTTCAATTCCCGGGTACAGACATATACCACTCGTCAGTGGCCATGCTCTGGCTGCAACCCACACACAAAATAGAGGAAGATTGGCACAGACATTAGCTCAGGGTGAATCTTCCTTAGCAAGAAAAAAAAAAAAAGAAGTTATTTCAGTAGAAGAACCAATATTTAGAGGCCCTCCAAGCATAGCTTCCTCCTTTCTCTTCTGTGAATACCCAATCTGTGCCTCTACTCTAGTATTTTTCAAACTGTGTCATCACTTTATGCTTACATTTCTTTCTCCTGCACTAGAATATAAGCTTCTCAAAGGTAAAGATCATGTGTCTAATATATTTCTTTATTCTTGGAGCCTATCTCTTTGTGTACACTATGTGATGAGTGAATGGTGATGTAAAGAATTATCTTTGTCTTAAAAAATAATAAAACTATTGACTCAAATGGATGAAGACATAACTAATACACTTTGTCAAACATTCAGGAGATGTATCTAGAATCGTTCTGATGTTAATACTACTTCATGGAGTCTCAGAAGTTGTAAGAAGCCAAGAATAAAGAGTATCACACAGATAACTATAACGCTCCAACAAAATGGCACTATTACCAACTTGTAAAAATTGCAGAATATTTATTTGTTTGAGGTAATATTGGAATTACTTCTAGAAACATCCGCATATCCTAAGCACATCTAAGTCTCTCTCTCCTGCTGCACTTACCTCACCATCCAGTTCATTATGTCATCTACTATAGCTCTTTCTAGCCAGGTGCCACCACCTTTATGGGCTATTGCCAGGACTGCCTGGCTTTCTGAAGTAGAGGTACCTGTAGAACCAGTACAGATGACCCTTCTTCCTCTCCACTTACACCTGAGCGTTAATAGAACATAAGCCTCAGAGTAGTCTGGACTCTTGCAGTATAAATCTTTCTTCAAAATCAGACAATCATTGCCTGTTACATAAAAAGGTGGCCGAAATAACTTGCCAGATCAACCTCAGTTTTGAGTATAGGATAATACGATAGAGAGAATGAAGAACTCTTTCTGTTCCATAACAATACTAAGCAGTCTCAGCACAGAGAATTGCCCATCAAAATATGATCAAAACCTAAAAATAAATGCCATTTTGTTAATAAACCTTAAGATTCCTAAGAAGTGGTTACAGATTTGATTTATTATTATTTTATGAAAACATGTGCCCATATTTTTAGGATCTGTCAACTGAGTGGTAACTATTAGATGGAAACTACAATTTAGTAAGCAACTACAATTTAAGCTCTCTGTACTAATTGTTTTAAATGTGTTAAAAATGCTTTAAATGTGTTGAAAATGCTTTAAATGTGTCAATTCTCCTAGTAACTCTGAGATGTACCAGAATACTCTCTTTCTATATATATTATACCCATTATGCCCATTTCCAGTAGCCTTTTTGTTGTTGTTTTCATACATTTTCATATATTGTTTTAAATTCTTCACTTTATTATAGTACAGGTGTTCTGAATTGAATTGTTTTTAAACATATTGATAGCCCAGCTGATTTTTTACATTAGGAGTAATAACAAACTACTAGGATTCTTGGCTACTAACAAGAGTTTAAATATAATGACAACAGAATTTCATAAATTAATTATATGCTCCAGTTGAAGATCTTAAAAATTTTAAATCCAGTAGCTTTAAAAATTTTTTTTGACATGGTTGTTTATTATAGCTGTATTTTTACTTACATAGCTGATAAAGTACAATGATGTTTATTTCTCTCCCTATGCACATATTCAGATATGCTCACTGTCCAGAAACATAGACAGTCATTCACCTGGCTTACAAAAGCTTGTGGGTAGAATGCATGTCAAGGTCTTGTAATAAATTCTTCCTAGATGGTACTTATGAAGGCAATATCCATGTTGCTTAATCTCTAGAGTTCTTTGGCCATCCTCAAGGCTTCACCCCCTGCACTTTGGGATTGCAGGTATTCCTCCACTCATCTGTGAATACTAAATTCCATTTTTTAGCCAAGTCAGCTTCTTGTCTAATCAATTTATAATTTCATCATTATCCCTTCTCTTCCAATAATTTCCTAACATAGAACAATTACTACTAAAGACAGAAGCCACAGACAAATATTCTCAACTGGTGTCCAATTAGAAGTTTAATCATTCCTGAGAATTCTAGGACACCAATCAAAGTGTAAAATTTCATATTAAAAATTCAGTGCCTTGGATATTGTGCAGTGCTGCAGACATTAGTTTCTACCTTACACATTAAAATATGTGATAGGTGCAGAGTCAGATAATAACCTTGAAATTAACTTATTTCTCATTTCCTTATTTTCTTAGAAACTTTGTTATAATTGTAATGCAATCAATATTTAAACAAAATAAAGTGCATCTCTATAGGGAATATTATGCAGCTATTAGAATGCAATATATTTATATATACTAACAACCAAAATGTTGCTGAAGAAAACTATTACTATAATTCTATTCATATAAAAATACATAAATCTATTTATATGCATATGGGTACTACTAAAACTCTATTTGTAAATAAATAGCAAATATTCTGGAAAGATTTCATACCAGAGAAACCAGAAAAAGGAAACTTTCTCTTTTACTGGATTTTTTTTTTCCTGATTGAAAGTTTACAAAAAATAATTTAGAAGAAATTCAATTTTATTTTTTAGTTCAAAGTTTTTTCTCAAGCTTAGGTTCTTAAGGCTCAAAGGTTCATTTTCCTTTGTAGTTAGTCTCAAAACAACCACAACATATTTGATATTTTAATAGAGTTTTGGAAAGGAAGTTTATCCCACAAAATATCAAGTGATCTTTAACTCAAAGTCCAGACTGTGCTCTTCCATCTGACATCAGGTAAATAGCCTCTAATGATTTCTTGCTTAGCTAAGCTGTTAACATTCATGGAGAGTCTATTACTGGACTGGATTACCTTGTGCATCAAAGTGACAGATCTACAGCCGCTATGACAGTATTTCAGCTCACAAGCACCCATGGCCAATTAATCCCTTATGAATCAGACCAGAGTTAGCCAGTTGTGACAGCTCTGGAAGTGTGTCAGCTCTCCTTGATAAAGGACACGACAGCACTAAAACTCACAGTAAAGAGTATCTGCAAAGGCACCTTAACACAACTGCTTCAGGGCTACTTGAAGAGGAGAAAAGGTTAGAACTCCATAATGTGGCCCAGGTCCCAGGATCAAAAGAGCCAAGTAGTTATTAAGACTTGACTCTGGGACAAATCTGCTTTTTATTTAAAAACTTGTAATTATCAACATCTTCCTAAGAAAACGATTAGGTCTTGAGTGGTGTTTTAAAGTTAGCAATAGAGTCTTAAGTATATGTTGATTGCACAGTGCCTCTAAGTTAGTTTCTCTCTGTCTCTGTGACAAGTACTACTGCCCTCCAATCGAGGGGGGATTGCACAGATTTGTGTTTCAAGATTTCAGACCCTGTTATGCAAATGAATGATTCTTATGCCCAGAAATAATGATATTACTTGTGGTTTCTTACTTTCACCAAATAACCAAATCACAATAGGAATAAGGTAATCCCTGCATATTCATTTATACCCAGTAAGTAAATAAAGGAGGAAATCATAACACAACACTATCTGATAAATACTTCACAGACATTATCAATAAACAATATGATAGAAGAACTGCTGTTTGATGAAGACTTGTGGGAACTTAAACTGTTGTTAATCAATAAAAATATCTGTTCTCCTTTTAAAACTAGATTGGGGGAAATACACATTCTCAAATTCATTTACCTGCCTTAGTGACAGATACACTGGAATATAAATATCATTTAACAAAAAACTTTATGCGTGCATTTTATAACCAAAGAATGGCATGGAACCCTCACTTCACCTTTCTAGTGTGCAAATAGCAACTTATTTTTACAGTTTAAAATTAAACATTAAAAATTTACCTCTGGGGCTAATTCAAATTTCAATGAAATCATTACAACTCTCTATATTCTGTGGGAATAATGAATAGAATACTGGTCCTATTTTAGAATATCCTCTAAAAACACATCCAGCGGATACTGAGTATATTGCCTTATAGGAATCACCTCTAATGTTGCAATATTTGGGACTGACTTATAGTAAAAAATGTATTCACTGTTCATCTGAAATTCAAATTTAACTGAGGGCCCCATATTCTTATTTGCTAAATCTGGCAACCAACCCGAATCATCTTAGTTAATTCAAAAAAGCAGAGAAACTTAGAGCATATATGGGGGAATTTGAGTTCAAATTTATTCTTAAACTTTTAGATGTCAAATGTAGGTCAAAAGAGGTAAGGAGATGGGGAAGATAAGTTGCAAGAAGATCCAATCATTAACGTAAAGCTATTATTTTCACAGAGTAATGCCCTAATCATCAATTTTGATCCATTTATGTAATTAGTATAATTAAAGATAATTATTCTGTCACAGTGCTTTCATGGTCTTCATTAATTCAAATATATAATTGCATGAATTTTGGTCACCCAGAAAAGGGGGATTTAAGAATTCGCACACACAAAAAAATCACTCTAACAAAGTAAATTTCTGGAAAGCATATTTGTGAGAGCCTTAAATATTATATTGAAATGCTCCCAGTTGATATATTATATTGATATTTAAAATAATACTGACCTGCTCACTAAAGACACTTTAATTCTAGAAAACAAACTTTATTTTGTTGAAAATAAAAAAAGCAGTTCTTCCACAAAACCTATAAGATGCTATAATGTCTTGCTTTGATCTACTGGTAGACTCAAACTCATGAAGGAATTGTAGATATTTCTAATCTAGACACAGTTAAAACTCACTAGGGCTGGAATGTCCATCAGTAGATTGCCCTGAAAAGACCTCCCTTCCAGCTGCATAGAGCCAAAACTGCACAGTTTCTCTAAGAACCTGTCAGAGGAGGTTCATGCCAGCACATTTCTCAGTAGACTGAACTCCATAATGGAAAGTTTTCCTCAGGTGAAAGCTGATGATGTGGGTGAATGCCAAATAGATGTGGATGTCACATTGACACAAAATTCCGAAAGCCGTTGTTTTTCAGCATGGAAGAGTTCTATCTATTTGTGCTAGAGATTGCATAGATGTATTTACATACTAAATACTGGATTCTTTTGATTATTGAAAACATCTGGGATTAAATCCTGGCACTGAAAGGTATTAACTGTGGAATATTGAGGCATAAATATAGCTCCATGAACCTCCCTCTCCTCATCTATAAGTTAGACACACTATAACAAACCACGTTCCATATGTGATCTAAATATGTCATTCTCCTCCATATTCAATATACACAAGTAATTATTTTTTAGTCATAGTTTATTTTCAAGCCACAAAAAACTGGTAGCAGAGAGTGGAAGATTTTGGAAGACGGTTCTCTATGGATCGCTCACATTTCTGCTAGTTTTGTGAGCAGGGACATTGATCTCCTCTGTAGAATATTAAGTAGTCAAAGATATTTGTATAGCGATCAGCCTTGCAAGATAGAGATAGTGTCTCCCTCCAGGGCAGGATTTATTTGCTGCCCAGTATAATAAAGAAAATATTTCTGGGGCTGGCCTGGTGGCGTAGTGGTAAAATTCACAATCTTCTCTTCAGTGGCCAGGGGTTTGCAGGTCAGATCCCTGGCATGGACCTACACATCACTTGTCAAGTCATGCTGTGGTGGCATCCCACATACAAAATGTAGGAAGATTGGCATGGATGTTAGCTCAGGGTCAATCTTCCTCACCAAACAAAAGAAAATCCTTCCCTCTGGGGCAAAGGGGAGTTGCGATCTCTTATAAAAGATTGAATTTCCTAAGCTCAGGATTCCTCAACTGTGATGCAAGTCCACAGTGTATGCAGGGCCCCCAACGGCCCGCTTCCATATCACCCCTGTGGGACTTGGGGGGCACCAGGAATAGATGTGAACATGAAGGTCATGTTGTTTGCTGTACGTGGGTAACAAAGCACCTGTCTCTGACCCAGGAGTCTTGATCTTTTGCCAGCATGTGCCAGCTAACATTTTAGCTTGCAAGAAGGGAAAAATCTCAGACTTCTCACAACTTTTGGCAGGGTACTAATCATGACACCTGGAATGCAGTGCTAGGAAAGACTGTCAGAGCTTATCAACGTATTCCAAGGGGTATCAGATCCTTACAAAAATAGTATTTTTTTCTGATGAGTATAAATAATTTAAAACAGAGTCTTCTTTAGAGGTCAGGTGTGTAATTTCTTCTTTTGGGTCAATACTATAGAACCTCAAAAGCTCCACCTCCACACCCATCTAAGGTCTAAATCATGTCTATTGACTCTCCGAGTTTCTTGTTTACAGATAAATGTTATACAGCATGCGAGAGTGGTAGCTCTGTGAGGGATGGTGTTTTATCTGCTTTCTTCCTTCCTCTATACCCAGGGCCTAGAGCAGTGCAGGACAGAGAAGACACATAGGAATATTTGCTGACAGAGTAGAGTGTTCCGAGGAAGTATAGTGATATACCGCAAACCAGTGTCTCTGATTTAAATTACTGTCCAGAAACAAAATGAATATTTTTTGCCTCTTTTATCTTTCCAAATTAATCATAATAATATTTTGATTCAGGTCACACCTAAGAGTACATATTTGAAAATAAGTAATTTGAACTAAATTATCTTGTTATAAAATGTACCTTCACATTTCTACAAGACTAGCAATTTTTAAAAATTGTACTGATCAGAAAACAGTAAAATATCACAGAGAAGGGCAGTAGAAAGTGAGATGTAAAGAGCATAGGATCAGATGCCTATATCTCTATTTGATAAAAATGTGCTTTGGGGAAGTCATACAACTTCACTGTTTCCTCATATGTAAAATGGGCCCATTTTATAGGTTTTCTGTGAGGTGGATAAGATAATTTTACTCAAAGTAATCAGCACAGTGTCTAGTACATAATAAGTGCTGAATGAGTAAGGAGGTAGATTACACAAAATCTCTAAGAGCTAAAATCAGATTCCATAGCTAGTGGTTAGTATCATGGTAAATTCAAGGCAAATTGAAAATACGAAAAAAATATGCAGAGATGTCCTACCTGATGACTTGTGGAACTCTGTGTTCTCTCTGTCTTCTAAAGTTCATTATGCTTATTTGCTGGATAAGGGGATATTCAATTTACCTTGATTCTTTTATAAATAACAAACATTATGAATAAGTTATCATTGGGCAAGTAAACATTAGTGGGATCTGCACAGGGATATCTCTGACTTCAAAAGAACAGTTGGTGAGGTATGGTGGAGAGGTCAGGAAGCTTGGAGTTAGATCATTTTAAATTTAAATTTCATCTTTGCCATTACCAGCTGTGTGACCTTACAAAATTTGCTGACCTCCTCTGATCATCAGTGTCCCCATTTATAAAGCAGGAATAATAACATCTAATTTGCAGTTTAGTATACAGATTAAACAAGATCATATATCTCCAGCATAATAAGTGTTAAAAATAATAACCACCATCATTAGTTTTAAAAAGTTAAGTTACTGATATTCTCTAAGTTTTTAAAAATGTGATTTGTTTGGTTTCCTTCTATATTCAGATACTGGTTAAAGCAGTCTCTGAGACTGCTCTGCCTGCCAAGTTCTTAGGAAAGCCCTGGGTTTCGGCCTTCTAGAGGCATCTTATGCTATTACAAGCCTGTGCAATACTGTTTCCCACAGCCAAACTTTGAACCAGAAAGCAGCTCAGCACCTTTCCAATCTAATAGCGTCAACACAGACCATTCTCCAGGATTGCTGAAATAGGCCGCAGAGCCCCAAGTCCCTTACATCTGCTGCCCTACAAACATAATTGAATCCATTGTCTCTTTCTTCTCCAGGCCTTCACAACCTTCAGCTCTGCACCCTACACTGCTTTGATCTCAGAACCTCTCTTTCATCCAGATAGTTAGCACTTGATGTAGAGGAGACACTGTGTTGTAGGCCAAAGAACTTTGAAGAATAATCTCCAATTCCAGTTAATATTTGCTCACCAAATATATAAATAGGGAAAACATTGGTGAGTATCTGGAGATGTACGAATACCACGGAGCAGGTACAAAGAGCACCCAGTGATGGCTTAATACCCAGCTACAGTCAGTAAGAGTTAAACCATGAAAGGAAAGAATTATCTGTTAGTTCATATAACCTTAGTTCTATGCAGCCTCTGCAAAGAAGTCTTTATACTGAAACTATTTTGCATATTATAAAAGAGTAAACACACAGATAGTTGGGAACTACAGGTTTCACTATGGGAGGAAAAAAAATATATATATATACATATTTATAGCATGGAAAAGATGAGGAAGAACGCTGGGATGCCGGATCTGAATTGTAGGAATCAGCAGGATGCACAATCATTTCTGTACAGCTCAAGAGTTCTTTGAAGTTATTTCTACCATTAGAATACATCCATATACTCTTAGAATACAGCCATCCATTAAAGGGCCTTGAAGACATGACACCCAAGTAGCAATGAGTATATCTAATGCCCAGATAGTAGTTTCTAAATACTGTTCCCTATCAAGTTTCCTTGGAGAAGTGGCAAATTCCAGGTCTGTGCAGGGAAAGTATAAGAACAACATTTTATTTTGTCAGAAAGCAAGTAAATGCTTACAGACTAATGGGAACATATCAAAAAGCACAAAGGAGCCACGTTGAAGGGTTCCCTCTAGCCAAACTTGAGATTTGGGGGGAAAAAGTACTTTTTCACAGAAAAATGTCGGATACTGAATGGAGATGTAATACTAGAATTCAGACAAAATACCAATAGATTATTGGGAAACAAGATACACAATCTCAAAGTATTTCCCAAGAGATTACTTCTTAATTGCAGATGGAAATGCATATCCTTAAAATGAAGAAATCTAATGGTTAACACATTAACCAAATGATCACATATAATTTCCTCAGTAATGGAATAAACAGACATAATGGCTCCTGATACGATGCAAAAATAAGTGTAAACCAGGATCAATGTAGTACTCTTGCCAAAATGAATCTATATGTGAGTAAATCATAAGCTACATCCAAATCTGAGATATTTTACAAAGCAAATGGCTTGGATTCATTAAAAATGTCAAGAAAGACAAACATGATGGGAGTTGGGGTCACTGTTCTAGATTAAGGAGACTAAAGACACAGAAACAGATGGAACGCTTGCCTCTTGATTAGATCCTGGACCAAACCAAGAAAAATTGAGAACAATTAGAAAAAATGTGAATATGGACTAAAAATTAGATAATATTGAGACATTGCTACATTTTGGGGAATGATAATCATGTTGCTGATATATAGAATATCCTTCTTAAGATACATATATTAAAATATTTAGGGATGAAGAATCATAATGCATGCAGTTTAATTTCAAATGGTTTAACAATAGAAAACATGGAAAATGTTGACAATTGGTGAAGGATGGCCACTGCACTATTCTTTTATCTTTCCTAGAGCTTTAAATTATTTTCAAAACATAAAATAAATGTAAGTAAATAATAAAATAGTATGTAAAATAAGAAAAAAGTAAAATATAATAAAATAAATAAATGTTTGTAAAAATAAATACATATAAAAATAAGAAATAAAAGTAATATGTAAAATGCCTAGCAATGTGCTAGATACATACTAAGTACCCAAAGGTTCACCTCTGTATGATGCCCTGGGTCTCATAGTTTCTGACAAGTTCCTATGAATCAGCCTTCCCTATAACCCCAATAAATGATGCCCCTAACTAATTTTAGAGACCTAGAGTTGATTCCCCTATACCCTCCCTGAGTCATCAAAAAAGACAGTTGAAATATATTTAATAACTGTTTTTTATGATAGGAATATAAAATAAGTAGAATAAATTTTTCTGTCAAAGTGATTACATTTTGATATTTTTCAAAGGGCAAGCTTCTGTCATATAAAATATTAATATATATAAAACATTTTATTTTCTCATATGCTATAGAGATGAGGCCTTACAGACCCATAACTGGAGGCCTGAAATATAATTTAATCCTGCTGCTATGAAACTAAATAAATTCCACCCTTTATCCATTCATAGACAAGTGCACACTGTCTGCTGGCAGAAACTCCCACAGAATGGAAAGGCAGATAAGTAGACAGGATGAATATATTACCCCTCCGTATATCCTACAGGGAAGAATGCTGTGCAACAATAAAGTGCCAGTTACACATAAAACTATTAAGCAGGAGACATAAAATTACAATTATCTAAAAGCCTCAGTAAACAAGTGCATTTTATGGCATGACAAAAGCTAACAGAAACGACAAGAGAAAGTATGGGGAGAAAGCCATGGTAAAGATCAGTCACCAAATTCCTGTGCTCAGAAATGGTAGAAATTCTGCCCATGACTTAGCCCGCAAAAAGTAAAATCAAAGTAAACAATAAAAGAGGAAGTATCTAATCTTAAAGGAGACACAATGCCAGGTACATTATCATCTTCATTATCAAATTCACCCATTATTTATTGACCAACTCGTGTGTACAATATTCACATTTTCTAAAAATCCCATTAAATATGGAAAAATAAAGATTATTATAAGGCTTACTTGTGATATAGTTTAACAGGATTGTATATGATTCTGGAGAAATATTGTAATTCAAAAAAATATATTTATTTATCCATGTTTTAGACCTTTTCTGAATGATGAACTTCTTAATGTTGGGATTGTATCTTCAAAATTTTAGCCCAGCATATGAGAAAATCCTGGGTTACACAAACTCAATAAATGTTTGTTTAATCAGGAAAATAACAATAGTGTATCCATTTTTAATAACAGAATTTTCATTAAGCTCAAACTGGTTTAATATCAAAGAGAAATACATTAGAAAAGACATATTTTGAGAAGAATATGAGTTCTTTCAGAGGTGAATTTTGAAAAACCCTGTACTTAACAATAGAAAAGTGCAGAATTATATAAAGTCTATCATATAGTGTTTTATTTTTAAATATTCTCTTAATCTTCCTTCATAATACTTTGAGGCACCGCCCATTAACATGTTGAAACTATTTCCCTACCCTTGAATCCGGGCTAGCCTTTGTCTTCTCTGTCCAGTGGCATATGAGATATGGCAAAAGAGACATTATTTAACTTCTAGAACTTAGGCCTCCAAGGCCTTGCAGTATCCTCTTTTCCCCTCTTGGAATTCCCCTGCAGCCACATAAGGAAGCTCAGACTAAACTACTGAATCATAAGACGTGTGTTTTTGTTCATCCACAGTCTGCTTAGTTCTAGACCAAAGTAAGTTTAGATGATAAGGAAGCTATTGTTCATCAATCCAGAAAGTGGTTTTAGTGAACCCAGGCAAACAGAAAATATCATTACTGGAAGATTAACATCACATTTTCTCAATTTTACAATCACCCATCATCAATTTTACTCTAGCCTTTTGGGGGAAAAATTTTAACAATTTAACTAGTAGGACAGAGGAATGTGACTAAGAACGCACGTTGTAATGAGACCCCCAGTTGCAGTGGGATGAAGGTAAATCTCCAATCTGTCTCTCTTCTTTCTAGCAGAAATTTTTTAGCACCTTTCTCCTTATTTCAAATGAAATGCTACTCAGAATCTTAATATCTAAGTTATGCATAAATGGAGCTTCCACGATCACAGTAGAGGAAAGGGGTGTCAATAAGTAGTCCCTGCATACCTAACAGCCACAGGCTGGTCCTGAGACGCCTCTGTGGTCCTTCTGAATTCTGTGCAAGGCACTGTGAAAATCACTAAAGATTCTTCCAGATTGGAGACTCTATCTAATTCATATTGAGACTCTTCCTCACTACCAGAACAGTGCTTTGCATGACATACACCTTTGGTTGCTGTTTGATGAGTGAATGAATGAATAGCAAGAATCTAGAGAACAACATAATAGTAACTAACAGAGTCCGAATACTGGAATCCCAATTCTATGTACTATATGCGGAGTAGACTTTTGTTTCTTTTCCTTCTCATTTTTTTACGTTTCCAGAAAATAAAATTTTAGTCCAATGGACAGAGTACTTTATTAACCACGAAAACCTGTATACCAAGAAAAGAACAGTCAGAGAGAGAGTATATGATTTTTAACTATGCCTACCTACACATTATAAGGACTCATGACATATATGCGGCATTTCTGATTTTATAAAACCCTTTGACATGTGATCTTCTATGTTCTCTAAAGGAAAACATGCAATCAACAAAAGGCTGTGTTCTTCCAAAGACTGAGCTATTCAACAGAATTTATTTATGAAGTGCGATAATTTTTCTGCTGATTGAGCTTCCATGTAGTGCCCTATAGTGATAATGAACTGAAATAGTCCTTCTTTTTCCTTACTGACCTTAACACCAAGGACTGACTTAAGCATTGTGGGGAATAGAAAGAAGACAATAATGCTTTATCTATTTCAAAATACTTCTCCAAGCCTAAAACTTTATTTTGATTATTTAAGGAAACATTTGTACAAGAATAGTGATCATAACTTCCAGTTAGAATTACGTAGTTTCTTGGCTGTGACTTCATATCACCCAGCATCCATCAGGATCCAGAACCAAGCCGCTGGCAGCCACCATTTCCCACAGAACACACATCCTCTGAACATTAAGAGGTTGCTGAGTGTGATTTACTGTTTCTGTAATATGGCATCACAGAACACTTGCGGAGGGAGGAAGGGAACAGAATCGTGCTGATCACTCACAGAACTCTCATTTGAATTGAGTCTTTGCTGGTCCTGTTTTGTCCATTGTTCATGGTGCCGGTGAGTCAATCACTGACAGAATGTTCATTTAACAGATAGAACAAAGCCAAACTGTTCCTCACAAATCAGAGGAATAAGCAGAAACTTAAGTAGCAGCATGCTGGATTTTAAGTCCCGACCATTATTTTATACGCAGATGTAGATACCAGCTGAATTTTTTAACGTGGTTAGACCCTCTCTAATACATACATGCATGTGTGGGCACACACACACACACACACACACACACACACACACACACCCCAGTCATCTGGTATGTGGAAATAAGGCAGTAAGAAAACAATGAAGATAAATCTACTGAATAAAACAAATTCCTAATAAGGAATGAACTGTAGCAGGAAAACCTTAGGGAGCAAGAGGAAAACAGATGGAGAAAGATGAAGGATGATAGTAATAATAATGACAATGAGGTGAATAAAAAAATAATGAGAATAATAATGAATGTTCCTTTGTATGATGTATCTCATCTAAGGAACTCACAAGGGACTTATCATATGAAAAACGGAATTGCAGATAAACAATTCCTCATGAGGGAACATTTTGTGAATAATGGTAAGAAGCACAGCTTATAGGACCTAAAGATGAGAAGAAAGGAAGAACTCCTTTTACAAAGGTAGAAAACCAATGTGGGTTGTTAAGTTTGAAAGAAAATCCACTTTTATTTATCAGTGCTTAGAGAAGGAAGGATCGGCCTGTTAAAACATTTCAATAGCTTCCACTTTCTGTTAAAAAAAAAATCAAATTTCTTTCCACAAGCTGCAACTGAAGTGGCAGGTCGACATTAGCCATACTCAACTACCTGTGGTTTCCTAAACACACCATGCCACTTCATGTCTCCACGGTTTTACATTTGTTCATGCTCTTCCTCCCCAAGTCCACTTGGTGAATAACCACTCTAGACCAGCATCAATAAACTTTTCCATAAAGGACCAGATAGTAAATATTTTAGGCCTTACAGGCCATGCGATCTCTGTTGCAACCACTAACCCTGTTGCCGCAGGAAGGCAGCTGTCAACGCCGCATAAGCAAATGAGTGTAGCTGTGTTCCAATACAACTTTATTTATGAATACCAAAGTTCAAATTTCATGTAACTTCAAGTCAAAAAATCTGATTTTTCTTTTTGTTTTCTAATAACTATCTGAAAAATGTAAAAATCATTCTGAGATAGTAGGCAGTACAAAAACAGATTGTAGGCCAGATTTGGCCTGTGGGCGGAAGTATGCTGATCCTTGACCTAAAGAATTGCTTTGTGAAACTGTCCCTAATACATGCCATGACCAGCCACTCCTTTGTCTTCTCTCATAGTACTTTGTTCATAATATGTCTTTGTTTATATTACTTGTTTCCACATCTACCATTTCTTCCAAACTGTGAACTCCTTAAAAACATCAAATGTACTGCAAATACATAGTGGTTAAGAACGTAGATTCTACAGCCAGACTTGCTAGGTTTGAATCCAAGTCCCAGCACTGACTGTATTATGACCTTTAAAAGCGTTTAAGCTCTCTGTGCCTTAGTTTTTTTCATCTGTTAAAAACAAAATGAAAATAATAATTGTCCATATATCACATAATTGTTTTGAAGCATGCTTAAAAAATAGTTTATATAGTTCATGATGCTAACCTAGATTTATTTGATAGAGTTCTAACAAACTGGTAGTAGCAAGTGAGAACCTTTTAAAAATTATAGTAGTCAAACTTTTATATTCAGTTTGTCTAATGTAGAACTTGATATACAATTTGTTCTCAGTAAGTATTTTTGTTGAATGAATGCTTTTTAAATTTAACTATTTTGTATCCTTTTCCCCAGTGGTCAGTATATTTGGAGGGGAGTGGTGAGGAGATAAACCCATATATAATTCATGTAGTAAAAGTTAAATCTTTTATATATATATGTATGGTATTTTTGTGCTCTTACAATTTGTTTGAGTAGGCACAGATGTTTATTGTGAGCACAGATGTACATTATTTATTCACTCATTTAGAAACCTTCCATTGAACTTGTATTCTATGCTAGGATGTGTTGTTAGAATGAAGGATAGAACATGGTATCTGCCACCCAAAAGTTCATAGCTCTGCAGTTGAGGTAGACTCGTGAACTAATGGTATCAATGAAACCCAAAAAGTGTCATATTAAAGGCAGAAGGAAATAAGCATGTGCACAATAATACCTAGGGAATCAAGGGAACTCACCAAAGAAAGATTTTTAAAAAATAAATGTCGATAATTGAATGAAGTATTGAAGATAAATAGAATTTGTTAGACTGCAGACGAATTTTCCAGGAAGAAGAGCTTTTATAGGAACACAAGTGCATTCAGTAGCTTGGCTTTTTCAGACAAAAAAACAAAACCAGGAAAACTGAGTGTAGGGGAGAGGTCAAGATGAAGCTGAAAGGTGGAGCTTCTGATCACGGATGTACGATACGGCATGATAAGGATTTTGAGCTTTATTCCATTGGCAAATAGAAATCATAAGGGTTTTTAGAAGGGGAACACACTTAAGCACCCAAGGTGGATTCAGTGCAAAAGGAGAGAAGGCAGCACGTCTAAATCACAAATAGAGGGCGAGCCTGAAAAGAAGGGGCAACACCTCTTCCCCTGGGACTACTAAAGGACAAGGGGAGGATGAGATAAGAAGATAACTTAGTGAATAGGAAAGGGCGGCGGGTATTCAACAAAACTGTGTTAAATTTGAATGATTTTAGGAGATCCTCAAAACATATACATCTAGTGAATCATTTACACATTACATAGCTTATACACGTGACAGCCTAGATGCAATCTGCCCTTTACTTCATACTGACTTAATAATTACGCCTAAATTAATGAATCACAGATGAATTGTAGTGTAAATAAGAAAGAAGCACACGCTTTGGAGCCAGTGAGAGCAGGTCTCATTGCAGGTGTCACTTGGACAAGGTACGACCCTCAATGGGGCTGTTTCTTATGAAGTAGGCATTATCTTCAATTTCCTCATCTATAAGATAAAAATTCTACCTGCTTTATGGGGCCATTACAAATTAAGTGAGATGGTGTCTATAGAATAAATTCTCAATTTATTGAATAAATTCTCAATCCCTACCATTCTCTTTGTCCATCTCTGTGCTGTGGGAGTCACAAAAATAAAGACAAGGTATGGTGCACACCTACAAAGACTCCACAAACATGTTGGAATGAGAAATATTGCAACATAAAACTGAATAATTCAAGACAATATCTACACAGTTTGAAAATTCATAGAATAGACTAAACATTGAAATGGAAAATGATCAGCAAAGGACAATAAAATTTTAAGTGAAAAGCTATGGATACAAAAGTCTATAAAGTTTATGTATATTTTTTATATTCAGAGACTGAAAAGAAATGCAGTAAATATTAACAATTGTCATAGCTCATTCAATGGATTATAGAGTGTTTTAATTTCCCTCTTCACACAGTTTCTGCATTTTCTAATGTTTCTTCATTACAACTGTAGGAATTTTACTATAAAAAGTGCTATTAAAATGTTAACTGCACTGTTTTTTCTCAGCTAAAAAGGGAAAAAAGAAGAAAAAAATTTAAATAGAACTATCTACTGATAGTCATCAACAATATTTTGTATATATAATGACATTAAAATATATATCATGTTTAATAAATATATTTAATGGCATACAATATTACATAATGTATATAATATAATATTAAATGTTAAACCATATAATAATATATTATAAATATTACATATAATTATACATTATTAAGTATGTAATATATATTATATAGTATATATTATATAATATGTGTAATAATATATAATTTGTGTGTATAATTTATAGTATAATAATATATAATAAATAAATATAATTATATAAAAAAAATATATATAAAGGGGGAGGATTGAGACATTTCTTTTAAAACTTAGAGTAATGGGTATAATATCCCATAGTTAGGAAATTTGAAAATTAAGCCAGGCAAGTTTATGTTCATGGGGTGGAATGAATTTCATATGGCTGAAAAAATATCTCCTACCTGCACATCCAATTAAATATGGCAAAAGTTTAACTTTCACTTTTCTAGAATTATCATATTAATGTTTCAATTTTTCATGTCACACTGAATGTGTCAACTCAATCTAAGTATCTGAGTTAAATCAAATATTTTACTTTTGTAGAAATAACTGAAAATTGATTCATTATTGGCATACATATTTAAAATGATGCATTATAAAATACACTTAAGTAATAATACATCATCATTTAAATTTTCATTCATCGAGTTGTCTAAATATGTTTGCAATCAAACGCATCCATGAAGCAGTGACATGTTCTATTCTTTTCACAAAGGTAGACTCAAGAAAAGCATAAGCTTCATATTCCATCACTTAGGGAGGAAAGACTCCTATTATTTCAAACCAAAGACACATTAATGATGAATTATTTGCATCAGAACGCTACATAGTGGAAAGGTTTTTTTCTAGGGAAATTTTCTTGCAAGTGGTTTCAACTTGAATCAACATATAATTGTTTTAATCGGGAATATTTTAACACTTTAGATATATCATTGATTTCATATGATGTAGTATAAACAATATTTTTTATGGAACACAAATATATGCATAAATGTTTTTATCCATTCTTACTAAAAAAATAATAAAACATGACTCAATATTTCAAGGTACATGATGGACTAATGTGCTCTAAATTTTTTTCTGGAAACTAACTTCTTGCACATTTTCTCTTGTAAGTTTTTAAATGTAATACTGACTCATATTTGTCCTCTATGCACAACCATGAAAACAAAACAAATAAAAACAACAAAATCCCTTTGTTCCTGCTCTTGGGTTTTCTTATCAAGATTGATAATACCATTACATATCCAGATGGGAGAAACTAAGCCATATGACCAACATTTCAAACTCTTCTGGCTGCCTACTTCCTTCCATTCAGGGGACAGAGTGCACATTCCTTAGAAAGGGTCATACCGTTCCACTGTAACACAAGCATGTTTTAGAATAGACACAATAATAAAAATCAAATTACTTCTAATCTTCCTCTATATTGCTAACACTACAATGCATCCTTTCAGCCCCTGAGCAAATGGAGAAAAGCAACACACACCATACAAAGTTGTGAGACTGACATGGCAAGTGAGTGTGCATAAGCCTAGATAACAGAGATCCTTAAACAAGGAAGGAGGAGAACACTACACACCCAATTGCCTCAATTTCTCTAAAAATTGGAAAAAGGCAAGAAGAGAAGTGGAGGTTATGTTTGGAGAAAGTTGGGATTTAATATTAATCTTAAATAACTGACAATAGTAATTGAAACGGGCAACTGAAGGCTGATCTCACTCTCTCCCTAGATTGCTGCCTCTCCAATTGCAGCCAAAGTTAAAATAGCATGTTCCTGGGGAACATATAATCTTCCCAGTAGTCTACAGAGTTAAGAATATTTCCACCAATTAGTTTGCAGAAACAATTACATTTTACATATTAACGTAAAGAGCTGGCTCTTTTTTTACTCAACTGAAAGAGTGTTTTGTTCTTGTAGTTGCTGTTTGTTTTGTTTAGTTTTAATTTCTACATGTTTTGCACAAATTAAAAAAAACCAACTGATTGAAAACCAGTTTTCATTTTCAATCAGGGATGCAGGATCCGGGCATAGAATTTCCTTATACTTCACCACAACCTCTTCACATCTCATCAAAGTCTAAGATCTGTCTCCCGCTATCTCCTTCCTATATCCTTGTTCTCGTCCATCTCCCCTTGTTATTCTTGTTCAGATTCTCATTTTATTTTACCTTGACTATTGCCATTGTACCCTAGCTTGTCAGTTTCCCTCTCTTTTCTCATCTACTTCAACCTCTGCCCCTCAAAATGCAGACAGACTGATTCTTCTAAAAGGCAAGTAGGATCACTCCCCTTCCCAAAAACCTCACTGTAGTCCATTTTCTTTAGCACAACTTTCACAGACCCTTGTGATCAGGCTGCAAAGGTGGCTCTAGGTTTATTTTCCAATGCATTTCTCTCCAAACATTCTGCTCTGGACAACTTGCAACCTCCCACCCCACAAACACTGCTCTGACTCTGTGCTTTTATTAGATTTAGGTAACATATCTCAACATAGAATGCCTCCATCCTTGTTTTCTAATCTTCTCATTATTAAAATCTGAATCACAATGCCACAATCTTTATGAAGGTATCCAAAGTCTTGTCAGAGGAGAGGACATCTTCATCTCCATTCCATGTGATATTTAATATTATGTGTCAACTTGGCTGGGCCATGGTGACCAGATATGTGGTGGAACAGTATTCTGGATGTTTCTATGAGGGTACTTTTGAATGAGATTAACATTTAAATCAGTCAATTCTGAGTAGGCAGATTGCCGTCTATAACTTGGGTGGGCCTCATCCAATCAGGTGAAAATCTGAATAGAACAAAAGATTGATCTCCTGCAAGCAAGAGGGAATTCTAAAGCCTGACCAAGTTCAGACTTGACTCTGGACTTGGCTCTTCTCTGGATCTCCGGCCTGCTGGGTCAATCTGCAGATTTCGGATTTGTCATCCACCATAATTGTATGAGCAAATTCCCTAAAATAAATCTCATACATATGAGCTTCATGTGTATATATACACACACATTCTATTGTTTTTTTTTTCCTCTGGAGAATCCTGACTAATATACCTACAACATGCTATTGCCATCTAGAACTTAGCTCATACTTCCTTCAGTTAAGATTAAGGGTTGTCCATGCCCCCCTCCCCCACTAGATGACAAATCCAGTGAGATAGGAACCACATTTTCCTGCCTTTATAGCTACTCTCACAAACTTGTCTGGCACATAGTAGAAACTCAGTGTTTAATTAACTGAATCGATCCACATGGTTTTTGAACACAACTTTAAAAGGAAACCTATATTAAAATAAATAATATATGATTATTTTCCCTTCTTTTAGATATCCTCATCAGCTCCATATTTGTTGGGTCACACTGGCTATAACTTTATGCAAAGTATTTAAAAATCACTAGTTTGAAATGTCAATTACTTGAACCAATGATGCTCATTTGTACAAAGGCGATATATGTAAGCCAACATGAACGAGTATTACTATCTTTTCAAAAGGCTCCCCAGTCTCTTATTATTCTGGCTGTTTTGCTCCCTAATTACTTCTTTAATCAACTGATTATCTATTAAGTATTCATTTAATTGCCTTACATGTAGGTACTAGTTATACTAGGGCCTTTGACGGTTTTATTCTGACAATCTAAGAAAATTAGCATTGTAGTGACTGACTCAGACACCACGTGAAGGAAAAAATAATGCTTATAAGGAAAATATGCAAATATGTAACCAGATATTCACAATTATAATGTACTAAATTGTGAAGACAAATGCACTACACAGATGTGCAAAAATGTGTAATGGACCTCAGCTTGTTAGAATTTCAGTAAGGTCCAGTGCTGCTCAAACATGACTGTGTATATGAATCACCTGGAGATCTTGTTAAAATGCAGATTCTGACCTAGTCAGTCTGCAGTGTTGTCCAAGATTCGACCTTTCTAACAAGCTCCCTGGTGATGCCTTGCACTGTTTCCAGATCACACTTTGAACAGCAAGTGTTGAGGCTGCAGAGTCCAGAACAAAAATCATTCAGTAAGTCAGCTTCTGCTTCTAAGTAGTAATGGGGAGCAACTGGAGATTTCTGATTCCACATATTTCTATTCATAGGAAAAATTTCCTACTATCTACCAAGCAGAATTATTTACTTATCCAATTATTTTCCTATGTCCCTCCTCTGGGTATGACAGTGTGCTAGGTAGTGGGTCTAAGTGTGCGTGCGCGCGCGCTCGCAGCAGAGGGGAGAAGAAAGACCATGAGGGAGGGTGAACAAAAGATACTGGCTTTGCCTTCATGTTGATTATAACCAATCAATCAAAAGTGTTATCAAACAACTTTACCACATAATGAAGCACATGGAGAACACAAGTATCGAGAGTTGTGTTAAGTAGAGAAGTATGTGTGGAGTGGTTTTAATTATATGCTAAACTCCAGGTGAAGAGGATTGTAAGTCATTTTCGAGAGAAATGAAGATAGATTGTTAAATAGGCAAAACATTTGCCCTCAGAGGTGGTTAGTGAGTATTAGTAGCAGTGACATATGTAAAAATCAAAGAACGCAGGTGAGCATAGATTGTCTTCATTGTGATGTAGAAGGAAAAAGGGGAAAAATAATTTCAACGGGTAAAAAAGATAGGTGAGGCAGGGGTGGGAAAAAGAGGAAGATGGACTCTTTCATATGGGCTTTGCCGGATTAAATAAGTCCATCGTGGAAAAATAGAAACATTATGATATGTATGCAACAATATCATTAAGGGATGCACATGGAAAAAAATGGAAGCATTTAAAAGTTGATAGATAATGGGACTGGAGAAGATAGAAAGTGAACTCTGAATTCTTATTTTACAGAATTTTTATAGATTAGGGCCTATTTTATGCTTTTTAGTTTATTTTTCAAAAAAAACTTCTAAAAAATGAAAATGGCTATTCTCTTAATTTCGCTAAAATAAATTCAATATCAAATTGTAGACTAACTAGTGGATTAATCTCCGGAGAGTTGATAACAATCATTTGATGTGCACCCTGGAGAAAAGATAGTGGAATAAAGTACAATTTTCCCATTACTAAATGGTACGCAAATGTTTAGACAGCTTTGGAGAACGCCCGAGGCAGTCCAGCATGTATTAGGTCTGTGAGGAGGAAGCGATGAGTCCCAGGGGTGGTGAATCTCCAATGTGAACATAAACCATATCAGATTATGTCGTTGTGACTTAAATTTAGCAAATGCTTAAGGATGTAGCATTTGAATTATGCAGAAATTTTCTGAAATTAATCCATTCTAAGAGAATATAGAGTATTCCACTAAAACTTTCATCATTAAGACATGAATTAGAATAGTAAAATAAGAAATATGATCTAAATTATTTCAGAAGTCATAGTATATAGCAATGTTATAATTACAGATATAAGCTGATAAAATTAATGATATGTTTAAATTTTAAAAGAGACACTAGGATAACAAAGAATGTGTCAGTATTTCCTACACAGGTAAGGGAGAAAAAAGTGCTTTAATTTTAAGTGACTAATGCAAACAATTTAACAAATGACCACAGCTTAATTTAAGAATATTAAAATTCATTTCCTTAATGTCTTTAATGGAAATTTTTTTCTTCTTCTACTTGAAGATCCAATCAGGGATTGTGTATTGCATTTAGTCTTCATGTAATTTCAATCTCATATATTCTGAAATGCTTCATTAGCTTTTTAATAATTGCAATGTGGTACTTAAGACATAAGCATATCCACATTCATAGGAAGTATACCCTAAACTATTTAGAAGGCATGATGTCTGCAACTTACTCTCAAACAGTTCAGGAAAAAAAGTGTGAGTGTGTGTGTGTGACACAGAGAGACAAAGAGAGAGAGAATGAATAAAGCCAATGTGGCAAATTGGGGCCGACTCGGTGGCGCAGCAGTTTAGTTCGCGCTTTAGCAGCCCGGGGTTCGTGGGTTCGGATCCTGGGTGCCGGCAGACTCACTGCTTGTCAAGCCACGCTGTGGCGGTGTCCCAGATAAAGCAGAGGAAGATGGGCACGGATGTTAGCGCAGGGCCAGTCTTCCTCAGCAAAAAGAGGAGGATTGGCAACGGATGTTAGCCCAGGGCTGGTCTTCCTCACACACACACACAAAAAAGCCAATGTGGCAAAATGTTGATGGAGTCTGAGTGAAAGATACACAGAAGTTCTTTGTACTCATTTTATAACTTTTCTTATGTTTGAAATTATTCCAAAATAAAATTTTAAAACGAGATCAAGAACACTGTTATAAATCTGTATAATCATTTTAGATGGTATGACTCTTGTGGAGTTCAAGAACACAGAATTAAAGTTGAGAAGTCGTCTACATTCTAAAGCAAGATTTCTCAAGGGAAGATTCTGGTCAGTCAAGGGCCTGAAAGGGTTTGACTGAGTCCATGAACTCCTTAAAGTTGTATGCATACATTTATGAATGAACTTTTTTCTGGGAGGATAGGCCATAGTTTTCCTCAGATAGTCAAAGAGATGTGTGGTCCCCCAAAGCTTAGGAATTACTGCATTCATTTCTGTTCATCAAAGACACCTTAAAGAAACAGAAAAGACAGAGTACAGACTAGGAGAAGAAATTATAAACATATGTAAATAACAAAATTAAAATTAAAAATATATAAAACACACCTGTAAATCAATAAGAAAACAGCAATCCAATTTAAAAAATGGGCAAAGAACATTAACCTATGTTTCAAAAAAGAGGAAACACGTGGACAATAAACATTTGAAGAGCTGTTTCACCTCATTAGTAATCAGAGAAGTGCAGATTAAGACCACTGTGGGATATCATTTATGCACATTTGATCAGCATAAAGAAAAAAACCAACAATACCAAGTATTGAAGGGGATACAGATTAACAGTATTCTATAGCATGCTGAGAGTATAAAGTTGTATAACCATTTTTGAAAACACATTAGCATTATTTTATAAAGTTAACGAGTTATACACTCCATGATCCAGCAATCACATTCCTAGGCATGTATCCAAGAGAAATCCTTACGTGCATATGCAAGGAAACATGTGCAACACTATCCATACCGATGCTGTCAATAACAACAAAAAAACTGAATACAACTCAAGTGCCATGTGAAATAAGAGAAAATATACATCTTGGTCGCTGCCCACAGTTCTTGGCACAGACCTCCTACTCTTGTAATCTCCTAAGTCATAAGAGTACTGGGAGCATCTTTTGTTCTACTATTTGGACTTTGACCCCAGTTCCTGACACCTAATCCCTTGGAGTTTCCTGGGTGATAGGAGTGTCTTTTGTTCTAATGAGGGGACCCTTCCTGGGATCTTGGATAGCTTCATGAAGGGGGGCTGGTCACCAGAAAAACCAAGCCATGTTTAGAAGCTTGGAACGTTCGGCCCCACTCCCCTCTACAGAGAATGGGAGAAGGGCTGGTGATTGAATTAATGATTGATCATGCCTATGTGATCAAGTGTCCATAGGAATCCCAAACGTATGGGATTCTGAGAGCTTCTGGGTTAATGGACACGTGGAGGTGCTGGGAGAGTGACAGGCTCGGAGAGGGCATAGACACTCTACAGCCCTTCCCACATGCCTAACTCTATGTATCTTTTCGATCCGGCTATATCTGAGTTACATAATTTTATAATAAACTGGTAACCTAAGAAGTGAACTGTTTTCCTGAGTTCTGTGAGCTGTACTAGCAAATTAATGAAAGCCCAGGAGGGGGTTGTAGAACTTCCTATCTATCGCCATTTGGTTAGGAGCACAGACAAAAACCTGCACTTGTGATTGGCACCTGAAGTGGAAGTGGGGGGCAGTCTTGTGGGACTAAGCCCTTAACCTGTGGGATCTAACTCGATCTCCAGGTAGATAGTGTCAGGAATTGAGTTAAATTGTAGGACACTCAGCTAGTGTTGCAAAATTGCTTGATGTGTAGAAAACCCACACATCTGGGGTCAGAAGTGAAGTGAAGTGTAGTACAGTAGTATGAGAATACAGGAACCATTTTTTTTCCTATACATGCCAATATTCAAGAGAATTGTAACATCCAGTTTCTAAGATGGCCCCATGATCCTTGCTTCCATGCCTTGTATCCATGCCTTTGGGTAGTTCCCTTACATATTGAATCACAGTCACTTGTATAACCAATAGACTATGGCTGAACTGATGACACATGACTTCATGGTTGGGACATCAAAGACATTACAATTTTTGCCTTGATCTCTTAGATAGCTTGCTCTAGGAGAAACACCCTCCATGTTGTGAGAATACTAAAGCCTCTCCATTTAGAGGCCTGCATGGAGAGGAATCAATTTGCCACCACCGACTTATCAAATATGTGACTAAGCTACTTTGGAAGTGGATCATTCAATCCTAATCAAGCCTTCAGATGATTACAACCCAGCTGACTTCCAACTCTAAACTCATGAGAGACCCTGAGCCTAACTTTCCAACTGAGCTGCTGACTATGTGGCCCCAGCCAATCAGGTGTTTTCTATCTTTCTCTTGCTTGTTCTTTATTCTTTATCCTATAACAGCTTCTTGACTTCTGCTCCATTTTACAGTTCTCCACAAGGAGACTGTCCACTTCATGAAGTGTTAAATAAAGTTCATTTGTATCACCTAATTTATCTTCTTAAAATTTTTTTTTCCGTTTTTGATAATGAGGAATGGGATCTGAAGCTGACTGCTAATGGCCTTCAGGACAAGGAGACACACAGGCAAGGCACTCACTGACCCCTTTGAGTTCACTGTTCCTCTCATCATTATGGAGAGCCCCGGGTAAGTCACTCTTGGATTTGAGCTCTGCTCCCTTGTGTGCAGCTCTCTGATCCAAACTAACTTTATTTAAAAAAAAATTGTTCCAAGAAAGTTCCAGGGTCCCAGATAAGTTCTGGGGTTTGTTAAAGTTCCCAGAAAGATTCTGAAGTCCCTGAAAGGTTCCAGGGTAGTTATATGGGGAGTCCACAATGAGTGGCAGCCATTAGGGGGCTCACAAAGCCTCCAGGTAAGTCCACAGCATAAACCACTGGGGGAGTTGGGGATGCCATCGGGGCATCTACCACTCTAAAGGAATCTCCTGAAATAAATAATAGGTCTCTTGCTAATGGGGATCTGGGAAGCCAAAGCCACAAAATTGGTGGACTTGAGTTGAACACTTAAAACTTGTTAGAGGGCTTGCCACCTAACTCTAAGACTCTTGTGCTAGGATAAGTTGGTTATGGAATGGGTTAGATTGACACTAGGTCACTGACAACCTCAAGAGAATTTCCATGCAACAAAGTACACTGTAAAACACCACAAAATCCCCAACCCAGTTGCACATCCCTCTTACGTATTAATTTGGCTCTGTGAGACTCAAGTCTTATTTAAAAAATGGAATCCTCAAGTTTCAAAGAATTGAGTGCACCACCTTCTGGCACACCTGCCAATTTTATGTGTAAGAACTGTGTTCTAGGAAGCTGTAGATATCTACAAAAATGGCAAAATCTTACTAAGACCACCTAGAATTACAATGGCCATTATGGGGAACATTCCACTTAGACAAGATTGTTCATTTAAGAAGTGCAATTGAAAGCAAGGTTTCCCAAGTAAAACAAACAGAATGGGGTACCTACTTTAATTGACATACAGAAGCTTCCAAAAATCTTCAAGATTCCATAATGGTTTCATTGAAAGATTCATTGCAAAAGGCTAATGAAAAATTAAAGACACAAGACGTATCTAAAACAAAAGACTATAAACTGACAGAACTCCTACTGCAGCCCTCTATCCTCCTCTACCTGAGTACTCAGTCTACTAGTTCTCTTTCTGAATTGGCTTTCCACTCTGAAAAGAATATAAGACCCTAAGCCAAAGTCAAATCCTTCCACATCAATTCAAACGCCCCCATGTCTATCCTCAAAAGAAGGCCCTGATATGCGCCCCTATCAGGGTTGATGGGATTCCAAGTAATTCTCTGGAAAACTGCCACCAGTTATTCCCTTAAAGAGCCAAAGGGAAAGTAAAATTAATGGAAAACATTGCCAAATTCTGGTAGGTACCAGAGCTACACTCTCTACTTTAAACCCCACTGACTCTGGAGTCTGCAGATGGGATCCTGGGAAAACTGGCAGAAACCAGCAAATGGTAAGGATTCTTACTAGAATCAGCTCTCCCAGATCTCTGTCATGCCCAGTCAAGAAAGGAAGGTAAAATTTCACATTGTTCCTTTTTTTTCCAAATTCCAACTCTTGTGAATTTGGTTGTGGGATAGCCATTGGTTGTTGATCCTCTCTCTCCCAGGGACAGCTATTGCCTTCTTGTTTGTCTCAGTGTGTATCCTGAGAACTTAGCTTAGCTTTCTGCCTGCCTGGGGCATGCAGGTTGTCAGTGATTTTGTGTGTGAGCAGCTCAAGTATCTCATTCGGGGCCCAAAAATATGGCCAGACAGAAATGTGGGTTTTACTCAATATGTGGCTAGGGGCCTACCAACTGTTGCCAGGTCTCAGGGGAATTGTCTAAGCTTTTCTTTCTTGTGGCCATCTTCGGGAGTGGCTCTGGATCTTGGGAGAGTAGCACTTTTTAAGGTTGTTCAATACTGCCAGGAATATTTACTGTTTGTCATGGCTGAAACTTGACAAGATATTTCAAAGTATTTTTTTGTTTGTTTTTAAAGTAGTTCTCTGGTCAGAAATTGGCCAAATTGAGAGCTGATATTCATAGCCTGAGAGGAATTTTCTCTCAGGCCTTCTCCCCCATGCTAAATGAAACTGTGTACTCAAAGGAAAAGAAAAACATTTCAAAGACAAAAGACCCTAAATCTAGAACATAAGAATTTTTTGATTTCTATCTTAGTTAAAGATCTTCATCCTGATATAAAGAAGCAAATTGAAGATAAAATAGTTGGATGGGTGGGTCAGCCCCTTGATTTGCATTCAGGTTGCAACCCAATTCTTTGAGGAATTAAAAACAACCTTCGTACAAACTGGGGACAATTTGCACAATTTGTCTTACAAACTGAATCTTTACAAGAAAAAAAATAGCCCACCAATCCTTTTCACCAATCCCATGAACCTTCCCTATTCATCTCAAATGCTTGTAGATATTGTCAAAGACCTTAATTTAGTGAATAAAAGTCCTTTTTGGTGGAACTGACATTCTTTCTCAGTGCCTTTTGAGATGTAAATGTTCTATCAGGTCTCTTCTAGGAATTGAGGGCCATCTCTTTGAAATGCAAACCCCAAGGAGGTAAATCTTATCAGAAATTAAAAAAAAGGAAAAGGTTATTTGGAAACTAGTTGAATAAAAATCTTCACCACAAATATTAGTGAAAAGTTTAAGCCATTTGAGCAAGCAATCTTACTTTCTTCCATCTGTCAGAAACACAATTTGGATCCAACTGTTCTTTTACAGGCTAGTGAGTTTTGCATCACTGTACCTGTCTCATGGCTAAAATTTTAAAATGAAAGCTGTAAGATCTCTCTTTGCATCTGTCCAGATGTTTATGTATGTCTATGTATTTATGTTATAAATGTGTGATATTATTCTACCTCTGGATGGTATTGCCAAGATTAATTTGTAAAGAGCTCTATTTAGTTGGCTTAAATATAAACATTTATATAAATCAAGTATATTCTCAGAAATATAGAAACTAACCCAAAAGTTTTTCAAGTTCACATGACCTAGGATAATCTTTGGCCAATAAAAGCTAGTTTAAGTTTGTTGGCTTATTTAAAACAAGCATGTTTTTAGAGTTATCAGGATTAAATATAGTACTTTTATTCTACCTAGGTTACTAAAAGTCAAATAAGCCAATGTTATCTCTGTTACAGAATTTGTCAGCAAGAAAGATAACTCAAGATGACAGTTAACTATTTAATGTCTCATGAAATCTTCATGAGTAAGCTAAACAAAATTGTTAAGAACAAGTAAATTAAATGGATGTAAGTAAAATGTAAGTTTTGTAGGTGGACTTTTCAACAATAATTATACTTTATGGTATGACTACTTAAGAATAGTTTCCAAATTTTTTGATAGTTTGAAACCTTAAAGTTATGCTGAGATAAGTTAAATGATGGATATTCATTGCATATCTAGATCATTTCCAAATAAGATAAAATACTGAAACATTAATTACTGAACATAGGTTTTGTCCACTTTTGGCTTCCTTCTACACAGGAACTAAAGAACATATTTTGTGCCACTTTCAAACATTTACTATAAGGAAGATATTTCTAGAAATTATGAAATGTATTTATAAATTTGCCAATCGACAGAATGCTAGTGTAACAGATAGTCCACAATTGCTTACCTCTTAGTTTTCACCAGGAATTAAGGGTTCTAAAGGTTAAGAATTCTAATCAGTTAAAACTACTTAGACATAATAAGGCTGAAGTAAAACAACTGTGTATAAAAAGCAGGTAAGGACACAGAATGTGGTTTTTAGATAAGGAAAGGTATGGAGGACATTTTTTTTTAAGAGAAAAGAATGTAATATGATTGATTGTTCCAGAATGAGAAAGAAAAAAATAGGATAAAACCTGAAGATATAAAAAGGTTGTAGAAGGCTTATGGAGAAGGTATCTTGGGAAAGGAATTATATGGGTGGTCAAGCTAGCTAAGATTGGAGTGGATTTATTTAAGTTTAAAAAAAAAAAGAGTTTGGGGGCTGGCCTGGTGGTGCAGTGGTTAAGTTCACACTTCAGCATCCTGGGGTTTACAGGTTTGGATCCCAGGCGTGAACCTACACACTGTTCATCAAGCCAGGCTGCGGCAGTGTCCCATATACAAAATAGAGGGAGACTGGCACAGATGTTGGCTCAGGGCCAATCTTCCTCACCAGAAAAAAAAAAAGTTTTAATATCAAAAGCACACTGGTACAAAATTAGAGTTTGGTTTTCTCTCTGTAAAAGGACAAATTTTCCTCAGATTATTGGTCTGCTCTTAATAAGAAATTGTAAACAAAGATTTTTCTTTCTTTTTTAGTAATCTGCCTATAAATCAAAGATTCTATGTCTTACCAAATAATTTACCGTGCTTTGCATTGTATTTATCAGGTATTTGATTACTTAAGAAAACCCAGTCTTCCCAATATTAGGTGACCTAAGTATTTTTTTGTAGCAATGTAACTCTCCGTATTTGCCCTCAAAGTCTTTAACTGTCACTTTGGTTGAATCGATATTTTTTGACAAACTTCACAAAAGTCAAATTCTAAGTGAAGTCTTTTTGACGTTGAACTAACTTTGAGATTTTCCAGAAGGCCCCATGAACATCTCAAAAGATTTGTTCTCTTTCCATATAAAAAGAAAAATGTTAAACTAATTAGGCTTTTTTGATATGTTAAATTACATAAGAAGCATTGTCAAATAAGAAGTGACACTGACACTGCTGCCAAATTACAAGGTGTTGAATGTTGGGTGCATATTTCACAACTGAAGAAAGCTCCCCTGACATCTGGTCCTGTGTAAATCCAGGAGATCTCAAAAACAAACTGACTAGGAGGAGAAGTAGTGAACATCAGAGTAGACTGTTTCCTTCCAAGATATTGGATCAAGAAACTTTCTTTCCATTCCTCCTCCCCTCTCTGACAATCCTTTTCCTAATTCTTACACCATGAAGGTGTTTATGATTCTCTTGTCCACCTTTTGCCTTGCCCTGGCCTGAAAATACAATGCCATTGTTCATGTATCCAAGGCCATTGCAAAGTCCAATTAATTTACTACAATGCTGGTGATATCTGTAGTTCTGCCCATTACAAACTTCTCCCTGATTTCCAGTGCCTATTTTCTCTGAAACAAGTTTCCTGGATAAACACTTCTGGGGATGTGGAGACAGTTACACAGTCAACTGGCTTAAAGATGTATCCCCCTCTTCAGGATCATTTCTTGACTTTGATTCTAGATGGTTTGGGTCATGGGGATCCTGGTTCAGGAGCACTCTCCAAACCAGGAAAATTGTTTCATTGCTAATAATTATCATTGTTTCCCTAATACACTGAATTCTCTCAAAAGTGTTAAATGCACATGGGCAGCCATTGACCAGTAGACAGATGGTTTCTTTCCAACTAGAACAACAAAAGAGAACAGAATAATAACCTGCTTTAAGAATAGGAACCTAGCATTGTTTCTGTGAATACTACACTGAGACCAAAAGAGGCAATGGTAACCAAGAGTCATGCAAAAATTGATATTTTTGATCAAACTGTTTGAACTGTCAAGAGGATGAACAAAAGGAGGGACTGTTGAAATAAATTTCTAGGCCCAAGATGATTTTGAGCCACTCCTGCCCAAAGTGCCATGTCAGCAAACCAAAACTTAGATAATTTTCATGTCCCTGTAAACGCTCTGTATTTATAGAGCACTGTATATCCAGTCAGCCAATCCCCAAACACCAAGCCAACTCTGGGCCTTCTCACCAAAAACAAGGTTGACTATGTGGCCCGAGCCAATCAGAAATTTTCTATTTTTCTCTTCTTTGTTCTTTATTCTTTTTCCTATAAAGCTTCTTGCCTTCCATCTCATTTTGCAGTTCTCTGAAAGGAGACTATCTGCTTCATGAAGGGTTAAAGTTTGTTCACCTAAATTGTTTTCACTAAACATTTTTTTAACAACCTTAGAAACAGGCAGAGTGTAAGGTAACACTTCTCAGGATCAACCTGTAAGAAAGGAGTCAGTCACAGAAACTCAAGTAAAATCAAATTTAAACTTTTTCTTTAAAAAAATAAATCTGGATCTAGAACAGGAGGATTTTTTTTCATATGTATAACTTCAACTTCACTGTCCTTAATATTTTCATCCTCCCTCTGTTTTCTTATTGAAATTAGTAGCATTTGTTTTTGTAAATTACTCTCACTGGATTGAATGTTCTTTTTTTAGACTAAATAATTCTATAACATAATTGGAAGAAGAAGCACTCAGGAAAAATTATCCAAGTTAAAGAAAATGAGTAAGCAGATTTTCTCTTGTCAAAGTGACAGAGAATGAGGGAAAAGAGACATTATCTTGAAACTAAGACTTAAAACAATTAGTTTACATCAGTGGAATTTCTTAATTATTCCATAGATATTTAGTAGGGAACTAAATTAGTATATACGCTTGAAGGATGAAACCAGCCCTTTGAAAGTGTTACCATCATACCATATAATTAGAAAGACAACTCACAAAATCAGTGCCCCTTCTTCTAAGAAGTTATACTTCAAAGCAGCCTGAAACACAAATAGGAGTTTCTTCTCCTTTAAAATATTTTTGATTATGTTAAGCTTCTTTTCTGATGACTATTTATTAATAATAACTGGGTTCTTCTTATTCATTCATTTTTAATAACATATAGATTGTTACTAGTTGATATATATTTGACTAGTGCTGAGAAACTTAGGTAACAAGCTTTAAAGAAGTTACTCTGACATCGATATCTTTAGCAAATGACTTCACCCATCTGGGCCCAATTCCCCTATTGATAAAATTAAAAAGTTGACTTAAAAGATTTCTGATGATCCTGTCAGAATGGTTTTGTGATCTATAATCTATGCTAATACTTATTGAGCATTTCCTTAGTATAAAGTAATATTCTGAAATTATTGAAGCAAAAAATCTGCCATTTTAGTGATGAAAATCAGATTTCACGAAGATGGGCTTTATATGCATGTGGAAAATGCAAATTCCTGCCCTCTACCCCTCAACAGGAATGTGCTGAATCACAACATGAGTCTTTGCGATCTTCTTTTAGGTAGTTTGTTTTTTGTTTGTGTGTTTGTTTTCAATCTAGTATCCCCTCTAAGGTCTAATGCCTCTTCCCTCCACATTTCAGAACTCAAACTCTGAAAAAATACATCTCACAGAATTGTCACAACATTTTGTAGAAATAAAGGAATTAACCATCTGGAACCACCTAAACAAGACTCATTCCAGCATTGACAATCTGCTATAAACATGAAGAAATAATCCAATTGTGACCCAGACTGAGGAAAGATAAGAGTTTTTGAATGAATTACTGAGATGGTTATAAAAGGAAATTATTACCAGATGCGATAACAATGAACAGAAACCAACAAGAAACCTTTCACTCCAGAGACTACCCACAAATCCTATCCTATATTTGCTAGTCTTTATTATACACTTATATGATGATTTCTTGGACACAGGCATATTGCAGGTCTAAGAGTCTATGCCATTGATCAAATCATTCATATGATTCAGTAGCCAAGTGGTATCTGTATTAGTCAGGATCCTCCAGAAAAACAGAACCAATAGGACACATATAGTTATATAAGAGGAGATTTATTATGGAAATTGGTTCAAGCAATTATGGAGTCTGAGATATGCCATAATATGCTGTCTGCAAGATGTAAAGCTGGTGGGATAATTCACTGTGAGGCCAAAGGCCTGAGAACTGGGATGGGGTCGGGGGCGCTGCTTGTGTAAATCCTGGAGTCAGAAAGCCTGAGAACCAGGAGCTCTGATGTCCAAGGGTAGGAAGAGATGGAAATCCTAGCTCAAGAAGAAAGAGAGCAAATTAGCCCTTCTTCTGCCTTTTGTTCTTTTTGGGCCCTTAACAGGTTGGATGATGCCCAAGCACATGGCTGAGAGCAGATCTTTACTCAGTCTACTGATTCAGATGCTAAACTCTTCCAAAAACACTCTCATAGACACACTCAGAAATAATGTTTTACCAGCTACCTGGGCTTTCCTTAGCCCAGTCAAGTTGAGACACAAAACTAACCATCACATTATCATGTCTAGTCTAGAAACAAGATGAGTAGAAATTTTGTGTTTTTTAATACTTGCTATTTAAATGCTTATAATGCAGGCAATAGATAAATTTAAATATTTCTATAGAATAATTTGATTGCCTACTTAGGGTTTTATAATTTTAAATTAAAATATCTTACAAATTCATTCTTATCATACCAAATTTGGTGGCTTGTGGTCACAGATAATTGAAAATAAAATAAATGAGTGAATTTAGAAGTGATAGAGAGAAAGTATAGTACAAAGGAAAATAAAACCAAAAACTAAAACCTCAGCCTTCAGGCATTTCTGAAAATGAAAATGTCTGAAATGTAAAATTTAAATATGGCTATAATATAGTGCTATGTTGGTATTTCTCTCAGATACTAAGAAGAGTGATTCCTGCAGTTTTCTTTGTGGGCTAAAAGCTATTTGATATATACTGGTGCATTTTTCCACTTAAATGACTAAATTTCACTTCTGAGTTTAGATTTTTTTCTCTCTAAGATAATAAAGTTCTCAATCACTTGGAAATAACTGGCAATCTGAGAGGTTATTCATTTTTCATTTTTAATTCCTATTTTATTCAATTCCCCCAATTTTATCCAGAAGGCGTCATTCACCATATATACATACAGTGATGAAAAATGCAGAACACAGGTCAAATGGGAAGTTTGGGAGTTATTTTTAAACTTAGGTTGTAATAAATTGAAATATTTGAAGGAGCATTCTCATTTTTCAGATTTATTGTTCAATTTCACATATGGGGACTATAAAATAATTCTCTCATAAATTCTGTATGTATGCATTTTATGAATTAATTTAATGTCATGTATGCCAGAAAAAAATCTATCTTCTTTGTCAGGCTTTTTGTCACACTTAAAACGTAGTTTTAGATTTTGAGTAAAATAGATCTACAGTCATATATAACCCATACCAGTCACTGAGTGATTAACTAGTAGCACCACTATTAAGAAGTACCTTAAGATTTGATGTATAAAAATTTTCAGAAAAAGGAGGATGATAAGCTGTGTGTACGTATTGCCTTAGAAGCAAAAAATAACCAGACTTAAAATAATTTTTAAAAAAAGATAGAGGGAATTAATCTAGGGAGCTTTCACAAACAGAACATAATTTAAAAGACTATCAAGAAATAGGAGTTTTTAATAGTATACAAAGCCAACCGAAAGAAAATAGGTAATAAACACCTTTAAGGCATTATTTTTGTTTTGCTCACAGTGACATCTTTCCTGAAATGTTTTCAAAATATATTACAAAGGGGCTGGCCCAGTGGCCTAGAGGTTAGGTTTACCCACTCCACTTTGGCGGCCCAGGATTTGTGGGTTTGGATCCCAGGCATGGGCCTCCGCACCGCTCATTAAGCCATGCTGTGGCAGCGTCCCACATAGAAAATAGAGGAAGATTGTCATAGATGTTAGATCAGTAACTATCTTCCTCAAGCAAAAGGAGGAGGATTGGCAATGGATGTTAGTTCAGGGACAATCTTCCTCAACAACAAAAAATATATATTACAAATACATATTCAAAATGAATATGATAAATTTAATAGGATAAACATTATAAATAGAATGAATTATGATTTTAAGTAACAAAATATCTTACCATTCATTCATTCATCTCTGTGTTAGTATTTATCAGTTTATTTAAATGATTTTAAATTAATTGGCATAGGGAATTTTTCTTTGCCTATAGAAAATCAAAATTAAGCATATTCTTTTTTTTTTCCTTTTTTTGTGAGGAAGACCAGCTCTGAGCTAACATCCATTGCCAATCCTCCCTTTCTTGCTGAGGAAGACTGGCCCTGGGCTAACATCCATGCCCATCTTCCTCTACTTTATATGGGACTCCACCACAGCATGGCTTGACAAGTGATGCGTCTGTCCATGCCCGGGATCTGAACCTGTGAACCCCAGGCCGCAGAAGTGGAGCGCACGAAATTAACCTCTACACCACCAGGCTGGCCCCAAGTATATTCTTTATGAACTTTACAAGAATATCAAAATTGCTTAATTTTTAATAAATAATGACATTGGTAGCTTATAATAATCAAGGCCAGTCCTTTTTGACTATATTAAGCAATATATTGCAAATAAGTCATTAAATAAGTTTCCAATTATATTGAATATTTCTGCAGATTTTAAAAACAAATCTAATAGTAATTACGGGGAAATTGATGGATTATGTTTTTATTTGTTATGTCACTATTTTAAATTGTATTCTACTACTGTATAGGCAAATGATTTTTATGGGCAATAATACAGATTATGTATACAAATAGCTAAATTAATTATTAGCAAATCACTGTACAACTTGTGCCAAGAATTCAAAGATGGTACAACTGGGAAGATGGGAGAAATATGGACAGCAAGAGGAAAAGGCAGTAAGGGCTTTTCAAGAAGTGATGCTCTGGGTTGCAAGTTGAACATTCTGTAAAGATCATTGTAAAATTCAAGAGAGGAATGGATTTCCTCTCACATTTCCTTGAGTGTGATGTTGCACTGAGATTATGCTAAGTCTTTAGTTATTTTTGGATTAATTCTAAGAATATTTTCAAATCAGGGACAATTGGCTCTGCATTTGAAAAAATCTATAAAATTTGCATAGTACTCAAGAATAAATGTATGATGATGAATTAATTATTTATACATATGAAATAACAAAATGCCAGTATTATAGAAAACATGAAAAATGATTTTTTTAAATCTTTAGATGTGGAACTACTTTTTTATCAGGACACCAAAATGTGCTCTCATGAAGGTAAAGGAAGATGTATCTACATGAACATTTAAAACTTATATGTAGCAAAGAAAATGCATGTCAGTGCCTCACCCCCCACACACATACATTAACACAGTCAATAAAGACACAAATGACAAATTGAGAAATATTTGATACAATACTTGTGACAAAAAAGGGTTTAATACCTTTACTTTTTAAATGTCTATTACATATAAATGAGAAAAAAAGAAATTATCCAAAAAAAGGCAGGCAAAGACGTAAATAAATAACTTAGAAAAGAGGAAATACCTATGGTCAACAAAAATATGAAATAATGCTCAGCCTTAATGAAAATTTAAAAATGCCAGCTTAAAACAAGTTGTGATTTTTGCATATCATTTTGGCAGCAATTGAAGAAAATGATATCCCAGTGCTCTATCTTGACTTGATTGCTTTCTGCAAAGGTATTTGTAAAGTTCACAAGTATAGACTCATTGGTACAATATTTCTACTACTAGAAATTTATCCAATAAATATTATTGGAGAAGTATTGGACAAAAAGTTAAGAGGTATGTACAAGTTGGCAATAGCAATGCTTTTAACAATGACAAATTATAATCATGTCAAGCATTCATTAATTAGAAGTGCTAAACTATCTTTTAAGCAAATAATGGGATATGTGAAGTAATCAAATAAGAGAGCCATTAGACTGAGGTGGATGTAATGCCTTCGTAGCCTACATAAGCAAACCAAAACCTAAGCCAGAGTTAGTACACTGGAATCCAAGAAAATGAAACTTAAGAATGACCAATCACAAAGAGCCAACTAGGCTTTCTCAAATAAGGCAATTGCTTAAATTATAGCCAATCAAATAACTTCCTTGCTTTGCTTCTGTGTCTTCTCTATAAAAACTTTCCCCTAGCTCCTGACGGTGGAGCGTCCCTAAACATTTTTAGTTTAGTGCTGTCCAATTCAAATCAATGTCTTGCTCAAATAAACCCTTGAAAATTTTAATGTGCCTCTGTTTACCTTTTAACAAATAAATATTTCTTCAGCAGGATAAAGAAGTTCTTTTCACAGAATTCACAGAGCTCTTTTCATTTTTCTCTCTTTTTTTAATCTAATATTAGAAATAGAAATAATTTGGAATTGTGAATTTATTATTTTTCTATCCTTGATAGACCAAACCCTAAACAAGAAGTTGTTGGGTCATGGGTGGGAGGCCAGAGGTATTAGCTATATAGCACATGAGGGTAATTTAACACATTCATATACCAGTAGAGTTTTTTTTTTCACTCCTAAAATTAAGGACATTCTCTACTAAGAAATCTGATCTCTCGCTTTCACATACTGGTGAAATTCAAGTATATTATCATTTAAAATAATTCACTTACCTTTTAATGTAATGTACCTTTATTAGAGTTTGGATTAAACAAATATCTGAATATAATGATTAGCATTGTTATAGGTTCCCATTTAATATTCTTTCAGTGAACTTTTTAGCTAAGCTAACCAGTATATACGCATATTTTAAAATAATTTAATAATTTTAATACTATGTTTAATGATAAATATGTATTTTTAATAATGTATAAAACGTGTAAATTTTCCCAGTTGGTGCAAAGACCAACTGATTAGATAAAACCACATAGCTGTCTTTTTTCAACTATGAGAGTATGAGAGCTTGGTTTGAATACCTAGTTAAAGAATTTGAAATGTTAAATATAAAACACAGATGGGAGTCCAACGTTGCAAGGAAACTCTAAAATCTCCATCCTTAAATATTTTTTATTACACACACACACATTCAAAAAATAGATATTAAAATTTAAATTACATGGTATGAAACTCTTATTAGTCATTATTGAAAATGCCCAGTTGTCAATGGTTGCTCTTGAAATTTTCCTAATGTTTCAATGAGGTATTTATCAATAGATATTGCTTTGCTGGAGGTAAAATGGTTCCCATCTCCTGACCCCCAGCATCTGGACCTTTAACCAAAGGTTAATACAATTCTGACTATTTTTGTAGTATCCTGATGTTGGAGGTTTTAGTTTAATCTATTTATAATAGAGTCCATTTGATATTTCTCAAGAGTTCCACTTACTTATCCCATCCCAAATAAACAGATTTGCATAGAATTTGACTTGTTACTTTTTTGGTACATTTCTGCTCTCTTTTAAAACAGGCATAGGATTGTGGTACTCATATTCATTTTGACTTTCTCGGAATTTCTTCCTTTCTCCTAAGGCTAAATGCAGAAACTTCTATTCCAGCTGTGCTACTTGCTTTATATCCTTTTTCTATTCCCCATACCCAGTTCCTATTTTAAAAATCATCTCCAAAAGGAGTGACTCATAATTTGCAGTTACTTAATGTGAAAATAAAAGAAAATTTCTGTTTAGAGATACATTCCTAACTTTTAAGAATTTATTTCCCTAATTTCTGAAATTATCAGATAGTAGAATACAAAAATAAAATGACTTATTTTAACTTTTCAGATCTTCCTTTTCTAATAACATCTAACTCTGGGTCCATAGAAATATCAGTTAATTTTTTTTCAAACTTACATTTAATAGATTTTACCAGACAATGGTCTTTAGTTAGAATGATTTGTAATATATTGTTAAATGTTTTCAATACAAAGGGGCATTTTTCAAACCATGGTTAGCATATTGGCAGACAATATATAGTGCTCTTAAATTTTACTCTAAAGAACTAATATGTTTTGGGGCCGGCCCAGTGGCATAGTGGTTAAGTTCACCTGCTCTGCTTCAGCAGCCCAGGATTCACAGGTTCGGATCCTGGCCGTGGACCTATGTATCAGTTATCAAGCCTTGCTGAGGCAGGTGTCCCACACATAAAATAAAGGAAGATGGACGCAGATGTTAGCCCAGGGCCAATCTTCCTCAACAAAAAGAGGAGGATTGGCAACAGATGTTAGCTCAGGGCTAATCTGCCTCACCAAAAAAAAAAAAAAAAAAGATTTAGCATGTTTTTTGTGAAAGAAGTCCAACAACATATATTTGAGTAAAGAAATGATGTTTAAGGTTTGAAGATACATCATTCAGAACAGAACTCTTTGGCTCACAACAACTGTATACTGTTGGCTGGTGATAGTTTCACAGAAAATGAATAATCATTTTGTGTATAAGTTCCATATAACTTCAGAAAATGACCATATTTCATCACAGCTCAGTTTTATGTACCATGGCACAATGTACATGAAAATGATTCTCTGCAGTGTGAAGCAGTTTTCAAATACTAACCAATGATTTGGGTGCTATTTTTCCTTTCCATTCAAACAATTAAACTATCTTTTAAGCCATTCACTGCCTCAGGGAAGAAATGCTGCAGCACAAAAAATAAACAAATAAGCAAGAAAGCAAGCAAACACACACGTAAAAAATGCTATGGAGTTTTAACACTAGTGTTTTGGGAATTACAAATCTCTAAAGGGCTCGGGGAATACAAACATGTCATAAATTAGAACCAGACTTTCCCACCTAGAAAGGAGCTAAAGATTCCATGTTTTAGGAGAGCAGAAGAGTTGGAAAGGAGGTAAGGAATGTATAGATTCCGAAGGTCTTGGATAAAAAACAAACAAAAAAACCCCACAATCCTCCCTCAGACCGTGCATGGGAGGGAGGTGAGGGAAGAGAACTGGGAGTTGGGAAAGAAATGTCTGGATATCTGGTAGGTTTGGGGAATTAGAGCATCTGGGAGTCTGCAGATTCCCTAGGAAGCATGTCTGGATGGTATATCTAAAACATATTTATAACTCAGGCTTCCTAAGTTTTCTGTAGCCCAATGTGACCCAGGTGCAATAGCATGAACTTGTGTGACTGAGAACAGCATGGAAACAGAATGCAGAAATATACGGAAATAGATTGTGACAGCCCGCATAATTTTGCTTGGAGCAGTGTGACATGGAAGCAGCAGGAAGATCCCCATGTGCCCAAGAGTTGAGAGAGAGCCAGGCCTTAGAAGTCCATGATCTGCAGGGGTGATGTCACAAACCACAAGAAACCAAGAGCTTCTGGGGGATGTAACCATGAGTATAGGACACTGAGATTCAGGTGAACCCCCAGAATATAATAACTTGGAGGTTTGTAAATCTCCAGAATTTATGTGTCATCCTGAAGAGAAAGGCGAACCATAAATGAACTGAGATTGTGATTTTGTCACTTAGCAGAATAGGGGTTCTTAACAGATTTTAAATTGAGAAAATATTTATTAAATAGCTGAATCTGTATCCTGAGATTATTTAGTATACTTAGTAAATTCAAAAATGTAAATTTTGTAATCTGCAAGATAATTGTTCCATTGGAATCACTGTTGTAAAAAAGAGTAATAATTGAGTTTTATTCTCATTTAAAGAGAATAATCTTATTCTGTATAATGGGAAAAGTATTGCCAAATATCTCAACATCAAAGATAACTATAACTGAGGCTCGTTCAGGCAATTCCTAATAGCCATTTATTAAAAAGACTAAATATATCAGAGGAACTTACTTTTACACAATAATGTGTTGTTCCTGTCAAGATCTTCACTTTTTATTACAGAAATGTTGGTAGATTTTGGATAAAGATGCATCATGTTTACCAAAAAGGAAACTATTCTAAGTAGAAGAAAGCACTTTGTGATACTAAATTTTGCCTAGATAATACATATATTTTAATCAAAAATTTCTTCATTATTTTTCCTTTCCCTGGGGATAGAGAGCTAAGCATTTCCTCTTTTAAGGTCCTTTTTAAGGTCTCCAGGATAAAGCACATAATACGGTAATATGGGTGGTGTTCCATGCTAATCACATCTTTACGCCAAGAAGTGTAGACAGTGTGAAAAGAGCACCGCACGAGGTGAGATGTGTTGGCAGCAGAACCTTGGGCAATTAAGTTCTCTAAGCTTTGGCTTCCTCCTTAGACCATCAGGAGGAAGAACCTGGCCCCTATCAACCTCAGAGAAGTGTGTAGGAATCAAATGACATAAACAAAAAGGGAAGATATTTTGCTAACAGTGGAATTTTGAGGTTGCAGTTGCCGCTGTTGCTGTTATTGCTATTAATCTTGGGCAATATCTATCCTAAGTTTCATCATTTAAAACGTGGGTGTAATGATAATAATAATAATAATAATATTACCAACTTTACATGTTGGGGGAAGGGTTAAAGAGTTAATACATGTATAAGCACAATAATGCTAGGTATTATTATTTTTAATAAATACAGTCTTTTTATTAGCAATAGTTATATTCTATAAAGTTGACATGATCACTGAATTAGTGAATACTGAATCACTGCTCCTATGGGAAATAAAAGATTAGGTTCCTTTGAGTCTCCCCTCACATTTTCAGCAACTAATCCATATATAACTTTGTTTTATGTGTGTTTCTGTTTAAAGACACCTTATTTAATATATAGTTGATTGATTAATATTGAACTCATAGGTAACAACACTATAAGCTTGTCTAATACACATGTTTTCTCTGAAAGGCATGTCACAGCCTTTTGTGCTTAGGAACACAGGCAGTACTTGGTACTAAACTTGGGGATCATTTTAAACCAAGAAATCACAAAAAAAAAAGCACAAGAAATGCAAATAATGTGGACTAGATAAATCAGGAAAAGGATACTTGATAATGTGAAAGCTGAAACAATGAGATAGAATGTCATGTGATTCGACCTAAGCTGAGAATGCACGTATGGGCAATTCAAAATTTTCTCTGCTGTACACATACACGTCTGTGAATGACAGCAAAAGAGCCCCGAGTATAGATTTTGAAGTTACAAATAAATTTTAGTGAATAGGCTAATTCATAAACACAGAATAAATGAATAATGAAAATCAACTGTATTAATTTTATGATATAATTTCCAAATATACATCTAGTTCAAAATCCATCATCTAAAACTTACAAGACCTTTCATGATCTAGCCCCTCCATTTTTTTCTCCTCATGCCATGCTCCTCTCTCCATTCCTTAGGTATGCCAAGCTCCTATCTGACACAGGACCTTTGCACATGCAACTTGTATTTCCTAGAACACTCTTACCCTCTTTCTTCACCAGTTAACTTCTTTCTCCAGCTCTCATCTTAAGTATCTCTCTTTTATCTCTGTGACTAGGTTAGTTCACCCAATTATTTTTACACTCTCAATACCCCATACACCTCTTCTTCATATCACTTATCATAGTTAAATTTTACATTTATTTCTATGTATGTGTATATTATTAATTTTTCTCTTCCTCAATAAAATGCAAGCTCCACAAAGAAAGAGTATATTTCTGATTTTTCTCACATTTTATCAAATGTTTGATATTCAATAAATATACATCAAATCAATGTAAATGATATATAAACAATAATAAATACTTATACAGTGCAGTTATAACATAAAACCTTGTAAGAGTGCTGATTTATTTATATAATCAAAGCAATTTTCTGACCGAGTGTAAATATTTGTTCATTAAAAATAGGAAGCATGTAATGTAGACTTTCTGAGGGCCAATCCTTTCAATTTGATTTCAAAGCTGTCCTTAAATCTTTTATAAGTTATATATACTTAAGACCAATAAATAATTGTACTAAAATGTATTCAACTTACTTGTAATCACATACATGCTAATTAAAATTACAAGGAATATATCATTTTGTACTGTATAATTAGCAATAATAAAAGCAATAATCCTCATTGCTAGTGAAGTTTTGCTGAAATAGCATTTCCATATATGACTGATGAAAATGTACACTGTACATCATTTTTGGTAAATAATTTGGCAATATGTATCAAAAATATTTAAATTGTTCATAGTCTTGACCCAGTATTCTAATTTCTAGGGGAAATCTCTTTATCAACAAAGAGAGTACTTACAGAATTATTTACGAGAATTAAAAGTGAGAAAACAAATGCAATGTCCAGTATGAAAATGAGTAAGTAATCAACATTTATTTCCATTAGATAAACTAATTCATTTAGGTAATGATAATAGCTATACTAACACTGGAAAATGATTAAGTTGTAGCTCAAAAATAGGATACAATGTCATATACACTATGATCATCATTATTGTTATAACCAAGAGACAGTCTCTGAGTGGTAGATCATGGATATTTCTTTCATTCTAATATTCTGCACTTTCTATAATGTGCATCTATTAATTCTTTAATTGGAACAAATCATTATTTCTACAAAATCTTTTAATTCTAACACCACACTCTTCAAATTCTGCATTATTTCTTTTAGTTTGGCAAAGACTGCTTCTCTATTGAGTTAAAGAGCTTGTGATCCAATTCCTTCAGACAGTGACCATCACACATGTGTCAGGTGTGCGCTGAGCAGCACGAGGAGACCCCATCCACCTCACCATGATATGCGTGCTGCTCTGGGCTTATCCTGTGAAACAGGTCACCGGCTATTAAGTAGTTTTCTGTAACAAAACTAGTTCACAGGTAAAACATCTTTTGACAATCTGAAATTCATATCTCTCTCTAGTTCTCCATTTAAAACTATTTACCAACAGATGTTTCTGGAGTTGGCCAAACCATCAGCATCTCCCAATCCCATCCCGTTTTTGTTTTACAATATTGTCAATTGAATAGCTCAAAGCACACGTTCTATGTTTAAATAATCCTGCACATAAGCAGCAGCCTTTGCAGCTCACAGCAACCCAGGAGGCTATTATGTGCATATTACTCTGTAGTTTTGATCTAACCTTCAGGAATCCCCGTGAAGCAATATCAATAGGTTCCAATGAGCAGTCCCGAACCACAGGCAAATTAGATGTCTTCAGGACTTTCTGTTTTAAAAATTAGACGATAATAAACCCGTGGTCTGCTATGCATTACAATAATGTAGAGGGGTTACCTAAATCAATTCTAGCCACACTGTTAAAATGCAAAGCACAGCTTCAAACTCATTATTTTGCAAAGTAGAAGTGAAATGATAGGATGTAAATAATGAAGTAATCCATTTGAAAAAAATAATAAGGCAGTCTACCAGCTGTTCAGGAGTATAATAAAAAACAGTTGCCAATAAATAGAAAGGAAACATTGCATTATTCCAGGGTTTCATAGATTCTGCTTTTTCATCTATTGTCATAAAAAGAGCACTATGCATAGAAATATATAATCAATATATTTCATCGATAACTTAATGTTACATTTTCCATGAAATATTATAACCATATAGCATATGGTTATATGGTTATAACATATATAGATATAAACATATTTTCTTAAATATTAAGGTGATTTCAGTATCTCTATAGAAATACTAGTTAATGTCTTAAAAAAATCTATCATTTGATTCCACACGTTGCCTTTGCTTTCAACTCTTTTCCTAGTTTCCTTTTATAGAAAAGAGATGTCTGTTGTAAATCTCTTATAATCACAAATTCTGTACTCAACCCCTTCCAGTCAAGTTTCTACCCTCCCCACTATCCTGATCAAGGGAAACAATGATTTCCAAGTTGTGAAATCCAACAATCACTTTTTCCCCTCACTTTACTTGGCCTGTCAGCATCTTCCACAGAATCGACATTCCCTTCCTCTTTAAGCACTTCCTACTTTGGCTTCCAAGGTTTTCTTTTTCTCTCACTGACTTTTCCATTCCCTTTGCTTTCTTCTCATCTCTTCCTTACCTTTAAAGTTTGGAGGTTTAAGACTTTGCTCCTAGACATTTTATTCACTAGACTCTCTTTGTAGGTGATCTCAAGAAGCTTCACGGCTTTAAATACCTTTGGCATGCCAAGGACAATCAAATATATATTTTCAGATCTGACCTCTCAACCTCGAACTCTTGGCTCTAATATTCATTTGACATCACTATTGAATCTCTAACAGCCATCACAAAAGAAAATACCCAAAATAGAACTTTTGATCTATATCCTCACCATGTTCTTATTATTTTTTTCTAAAATGGGAAAGAATATAATATTCACACAATCAATTAAATTAAAAACTCTCAGAATCTCTTTCTCTCACTCTCAATATTTATCAGCAAGTCTGGATGGTATCTCCAAAATGTACTGAAACTATTCACTTTATCTTTGCTGCTACCATCTTGCCCAAGGCATTATTATCTCTTGCATTGACTGCTAAAATAACCTATAACTGAGGCCCTGCTTCCACTCTTGTCTCCTTTTAGTCCAATTTCCACATAGTCACCAGTGGTAACTTACTAAAATGTAATCCAGGAACTTCTGGATTAAAACTGTTGACTAGACACTTTTAATTTTGCTCTTTTTAAAAACTGCATCAAATGAACTATTTACAAACACACAAACCACAAATATGAGAAAGCAGGAAAGGAGACACAGCAACAAAATTCTGGAAACTTGAAAGCAGGTAAACAGCATATCTCAGAAAGCTGCTTCCTTATCTGGCAGTGGGGAAAGTAGAGGAAAAACCCAATGTAAATGGAAGATTCCTCAAAAGGCCTGAGAACTGGCAGCTTCAGGAACCTTAGGAGCTTGGGGTAAAGAGGATGCTGGATGAAGAGATGTGAGTGAAAGCTATTTGAGAAGTACTTAGACTACTAAACCATCTCCACCCCTCCAAGCTACCGGCTACCTCTATTTCACCTTGGCAGAAGCCTGGAGAAGCTGAAATAGAGGGGAGGGGGGACCTGAGATATCATATCAAAACACAAGAAATAAAGGACATATGCTTAAGGAATGCAAAATTCTAAAACCTTCAGCCTGGTTCTCCCACTTGGCATCTAAAACTGTCCCAGCCATATTTCATCCTCCAGGAAAAAGACTGAAATTCTCTGCTTTGGGAAATTTGACCATTCCAGGAAAGAAGAATGCAAATTAATAGAGACTACATTTTCCCAATAAATATCCTACCAAGGTCATCTTCAGAGAAGCTCAAAATCAACATATCCAACTCATGTGATTTTAGCTTTATATCAGTTTTTGAGTTTTCCACTCAATCATGACTAGATAACAACAACAACAAAAAAATATAATACCAAAGGAAAGTTGATGTGGAAGATAAAGAACAATGTGTCAAAGAGAACCAAAGAAAACAACAACAACACAACAATAAAAACCTAGGAGGCAACAAAGAATATGCAGAGGGAAGAAATATTTAAAAATATATATATATTCTATCATAAACATTGAGAGAGAGAGAAAAAAATTGCAGGAAGCTCTAAAAGAAAAGACAAAAGAAGCTACTGAAAATTAAAAATATGTACCAAAACTGAAAACTTAGTAGAAGGAATGGAAAATAAATTGAGAAAATTTCCCAGAATTTACAATAAATACTCCCAAACAAATACAAAGTATAAGAAAAATATACAAAATTAGAGGACCAGTCCAGGAGGTCCGGCTTCCAGATAAAATTGTACCACATAACAACATTTGGTCAACCATTGTAAATGTGGTCCCATAAGATTAGTATCATATAGCCTAGGTGTGTAGTACACTATACCACTTAGGCTTGTGTAAGCACACTCTGTGATGTTCACACGATGAAATCACCTAACACATTTCTCAGAACTTATCCCCATTGTTAAGCACTGTGTGATTATAGTTCCATAAAGACAAATTTAGAAAATATAGAGAATGTCATCATCAATACATTTCATGAAATTTCCCATGACTGAAAGACATGAGATCCAGATTGAGAAGTTACAAAAATTCCCACTACATGGCATGAAAATAGACTCACAGAAATTCACATCTTTGTGAATTTTCAGAACACTGGGGATAAGGAAAATAGCATACAAGTATCACAGGGGAATAAATTGATCATATCCAAAAGATCAGCAATGAGATGGCTTCAGGTTTCTCAGGAGTAACACTGGAAGTCAGACAATACTAGAGAAATGCCTTAAAAATTCTAAAGGAAAATTATTTTCAATGAAAATTTTATATCCAGATCAACTATCAACCAAGATAAGGAGCAGGATATTATCATTTTCAGACAAACACCCTTTCAGATGCCCCTGGTCAAGAATCTAATGGAGAATCTGCTTTACAAAACTGAGGAAATAAACCAAGAAAGAAGAAATCAACAGATTTGAGAAACAGGAGACCCAGTATAGAATAAAGGTAAGGAGAAGCCCCCAAAATCAGGATGCATGATGAATGGTTAATCAAAATATTGATTAGGAAGGGATACAGGAGAATGATATATCTATTTCTTAAACATTTTGTTGACTTAAAGTGTATAGATCTGCATTTATTCACACAAAAGTTATTTTGATGTGTAACGAAGAATATACTTTGAATAGGAAAAAATTGATTGGAAGGCCAGATAGTATTTCTTGCATAAACCACACTCACCGGACATAATTTTTAGATTCAGTTTCTTCTGAGAGAACCACTTGAGTAAACATTTTTATGTTTTCTTTCCTAGTATTTTATAGTTGTCTCACAATTTGTTTAGATACTTGTTGTTGTCACCGCCCAAAATGGGGGCTCGTCTGCCTGCCGCAAGACATGCCAATAGTCAAGAGGCAAGATGGTAAGAGAGAAAAGACTTTTGATTACAGCTTGCCAGCAAGAGGGAAGATGGCTGACTAATGTCTGAAAGAACCATCGTACAGAACAAAGACCACAGGCCAGTTATATGGGGGAGCTGGTCTCCAGGTAGGAAAGGAATCTGGTCTCAGGGTGGAGGTATTCATCCAATCTTAGTTTCTGATAGTCTTTTGTTTTACTGGATATGCATCAGAGACCGGGGCAATGCTTTAAACCCAGATCTTTCAGTTGTCACTGATGACGGCTATCAGCATAGACTCTCTGTTCGGGGGGGTCATCACTTTCCTAAGGAACTCAAAAGAACAAAGTTATCATCTTATCACAGCTGGGAGGTACCTGCACAAGCAGAGGTCGTAAAATCTACAGAGCAGTTAGGTCTCTCTGAGGGTGAAAATCCAGCTGGGTTAGTTAGTCAGAGGTCATTCAAAGTTACAATAGGGTTTCTCTTCTACGATGTGGCTTTCTTTATGTCAACCTTGTCTTGAGTCAGTATCCCCTTTATGGAATAATTTCAAAGCATTCAACTCAACTTTCACAAAAAAACTTCTTCTTTATACATACCCACAAATATTGTATTTTCTTATGACTTAATGGAAATAACATATAAATTGGCAGATCATTTTGTGAATAAAGAAAACTCTTAGTAAACACACAATTCAAGTGGGCAGAGGTAAGAGAAATAAAAGAAGTATTAGCCATGAACACGTGTTGTTCCAAGGACATCAGTCAATATATTTTTATTAGAAAGTAGAGACCATCTATGCAATGTGATAATTGGAGGCTAGTTAAAGGAACTCGTTCTGCTGTGTATCTGTGCAGCATTAATGAAATTCTGTATTTAAACTTTTCAGTGTAGTGTACAGTACATTTTAAGCAACAAAAAATGTTCTCTCTGCTTTCAAGATTTCCCATAACATTGTTGGCTGGTCATTTTTCTTTTACAAAATTTTGTTTATTATGTATAGAAATCTGTTTTAGAACTCCCACCCAGTTGATCTAAAAACCCTCTTTGAAACAATGAAGAAAGTATACAAATCCTTTTCTAAGAGGACACTTCTTCATGTACTGAAAGACAATAATCCTTTCCCCTAAATTATCACTTCTCTTATTCTAGGATTCATGTCCTTGTGTTCTAAAACTAGTTCTCACAAAGTGTGCTTCCCACAGACTTTAATTTTATACATCCCTTCCTCTGGAGGTACACTAATTTGTCAATGCTCTCGTTACCTAAAATATAACTTACAGAGGCAAAACAAACAAAGTATATGAAGATGCTTGTGAACAATGTTATTGCTGCAAGCAAGAGAGTAATAGTTTGGAAATAATCTTAATACCAAATACTTTGGAGATGGTTTAGCATCTTACGTTTTGTTAACTTGATAGAGTACTCCCCACCACTAAAACCACTAAATTATGAAGTCTGTGTGATAACGTTAAAAAAAGTGCAAAATATTTTATGTGAAAAAGAGGAGTTTGAGGTAAAATTTACCCTATGGTTGTATTATCTTCATGTGTGTTAGATTATGCAACTTCATCATAAGAAAACGTGTATACATATAATCTATCTAAAATCTTGTCCATTACAAAGTAAAAAACTATGTTACCTTTCAAACAAGGACTTATTCTTAAGATCACCTGAATCTTGCAATTAAAATACAGGGAGAAAAATGTTTTTAAATGTGTTACATAATTACTTTTTTTTGCTTGAGGAGGATTAGCCCTGAGCTAACATCTGTGTCAATTTTCCTCTATTTTAAACGTGGGTTGCCGCCACAGCATGGCCACCAACAAACGATATATGTCCACACCCAGGATCCGAACCCATGAACCTGGGCCACCGAAGGAGGTTAACCACTAGGCCATGGGGCTGGTCCCCCATAATTACATTTAAAAAGCCCTTATTAGACATAAGTCTAACATCTATCCACATATTTTAAATCTTGTGTTATATATGAGAAGATTGTCATATCACAATAGTGACTTCTGAAAAATCAAAACAATTACTCCATCTTCTTGATCTCAAAGGTAGCATTACACAAGCATACCAAATTATCTTTGATGTAAACACCAATTTTTTTGAAAAGCAATCAGTTTTTTAAAAATTAAAAATAGATTTTATTTAGAAAAAATGTCAATAATGGTAAACGAAAATTTAGCAATTAACACATTGATTTTATAAAGATATTTAGATGTGTGCCAATCTATTCCACTAAACAGAATATAAGACATTTAAATCAAAGCAATGTATCTATGTTTTAACAAATATTTATTCAGTACCTCCTACATGCCATGCATCCTAACAGTACTTAGCTACCCTTGGGGATCAAACATTGATAAATTTAAAAATGCAAATCCATTTATTCTTGTATCAATGTAATTTAAAATAGTATTTTGGAGCTTAACAAGATGACACTTTAATGACACTTCTAAACTTTTGATTTTTCTAGTTACATATTCTTTAGCAAAAAGCTGGATATATTTTGTAAAAATAAACCCTCCAAATCAGGTTTGGCTTTAATATAAAGAAAAAGCTTAAGAAGTTGCTTTTCAGGAGGTCTCTTATTTGCCTTTCATACCTGATAGGAATCCATTTGCTACTTGTAACAGAGTCCCAACTACCTCTCTCATGAAAGAAAGATCCAGAATTAACCAGTCCAGCACTAGTGTGGAGACTTTACAGAGTCATTAAGGACTCAACATCCTCTATTTTTGTACTCCATTATTCTTAGCATTTGGCTTCTATGCCCAAGGCTCCCTTTGTCCTAAGAAGGAAATAAAAAGACCAGCCATCGCCTCCATATTCCAGGCAGGTTGGATAAGGAAAAAAAGGACAAAAGTAAAAAACGCATAGGCCTGCCAACTAGATCAGCTCCTTTGAAACAACTTTCTTTGAAATCTCACACACTTCTGCTTACTATCGTTAACCTGAAGTTAGTCACATGACCACATCCGGACCCAAGCTGGCAAATGCAGCCGTTCAGCTGAGCTCACACTTCCTTTACTAGAGAAGAAGGGAAACGGAAGTTGGGTGTGCAACAAGCAGTCTCTGACACATACTCTTTGATTCCCATTACTCAGAAATTTCAGAGTGCTTTCTAATATCCTAGTACAAAGTCCTATTTTGACATTCCCTCCTCAACAGTGATACAAACCCTAGACCTGTCCATTCACTTTCCATGGTCCACGTCTTTGTCCCCACCCAATAAAAGTCGATTGTTCAATGTCCATTCCTTTGGGTGAGTGATTTGAGTTAGTTGTGACTGAAAAGTTATTTTGGACCAATTAATTTACCTGCAATGTTAATAAAGAATAGTGAATTATTATCCCTAAGGTTTTTTCTTTGAGAGGAAACTCTGAAAGATGTTAATATACTGTGCTAACACAATGGAATGAGTCAGTAGACGTGGACAACCCAATACTGTTGGCAATTGGAGAGACAGTTGAGGGAAAAGATTATTTCATTGATCTCCAGATCATTATACTTTCTGATAATGCTCCCAGTGGTTGCAGTATTCTTGTAATACTAGATCAAGTGGTAAGTAATATAAAAAGATGCATTTCAGGAAAAAGAAAAAAAGCATTTTTTAAAAATTCATAAATCTTTGAAAAGAAGATAGTGGACAATTGACGAACTACTGTTTTTTTGTAGGCTTGCTATTCCAAAACTGTTATGTGCCCTACAGACAAGAAACACTCTTCAGGATCAAATCTCATTATTGAGCCAGCATTTATGTTTTTCAAGACATAAGTTTTGCATCTCCCTCTCCCTTCCTTTTCTTCACAGGTGCACTATAAATTTTGGAAACGATTTAGAAATACATGATCATATCACATGTGTTTAGAAAAAATCAGGTGCATGAAACTTAAACACCAAAAAGATTAAAATATCTATCGCTTTAGGGAATGTGTCTAAATTACCTGCGATACTGAATGCATCGTACTCGATACTGCAAACAGAGTAGAAAAGGAGTAGGGTAGGGATTGATTCTAGCCCATATGTTTCTGGGTGGCACACATAAAGATGGAAAGTGGCACTTTTCTGTTTTACATCACTATGGATTTCATTAGTTACTCTGTTCCTTATTTAAAAATTCTAAATACAGAGGCAGAATGCTAGTCTCATTCATATATCAGACAAGCAATGAAAAACATCAACAAAACCGAAAGATAACCAGGATGGCCCTATGCTCTGCTCTTCTGAATATACTAAACACCAAAGGACTCCAAAAACAAAGGAAACTTGGACCAAATACTAAATCTGACTTTTTTCAGATAATTCTAATTCCAATTATGAATGTCTCTGAATGGCATTGAATGACTGATACATTAGAAAGTAAGAGAAAGAAGAAAATAGACATTCTCTCCAGTGAACCTTCAAAAGATCTGTGAATACTGAATGCTGGAGAACTTAGAGTGTGGTGTGTGTGCAGGTGCATGCATGAATGCAGTGTGTTAAAACAGAGATGATAAAAAGTAATTATGTAGGCTGGCTGTTACATCAGTGAATATATACATATAATATTGGCATTCCAGTAATTATTTGAATGTATAAGCTTGTTTGTTTACTAAGGAAACTGAATCATTTTATATGAGCAAAAATTTCTGTAAAGTGTGGTAAAGTGGTATACAGTACTTATTTAGGACCTTTACAAAGCAAATGATAAATTCGCAGGTTGGTGTTGAGCACTAAATGATGTAACAGTAATTTTATAAGGCTAAAATACTTTAACTCCAAATGTAAGAGTACAGCTAGATAAATAATGGTGATTTTCACCCCTTTTCTTCCTGGAGAGGGAAAAGATGATGAGAGAAATGACCAAGATATAAATAGACAGAAGATTAGGGAGACATCACATAGAATAGCAAAAATAAATACTAGAAAAAATTACTGAATTGTATTTAGACATAGAGAAAAATCAGGGAGAGGCTAGAGGATAGAGAACTATTGAGAGAAGAATCAGTATGACGTGGCCAGCCAATTAAGACTTGACTGAAATGATTCACTGATGAAAAATCAAAAGATAAGGGAGAGAACACTGAATTTTTATGTTTCAAAAATACAAAACACGCTGGGGCCGGCTCGGTGGTGTAGTGGTTAAGTTCGCGCACTCCGCTTCAGCAGCCCGGGGTTTACAGGTTTGGATCCAGGGCGCAGACCTACACACTGCTCATCAAGCCACGCTGTGGCTGTGTCCCATATATAAAGTGGAGGAAGATTGGCACAGATGTTAGCTCAGCGACAATCTTCCTCAAGCAAAAAGAAGAGGCTTGGAAACAGATGTTAACTCAGGACCAATCTTCCTCACACGCACACACACAAAACAGGAAGCTTATGAGGGCAAACCGAAATATGGGGAACCCTGGTAAGTTGTACATCCACGAGAGGATCTGACAGACTGGAAACCTATCCCCAACCACAGCACATCAAATGCAGTCCAAATCTGAGAGCAGCAATGTTCTCTAGCAAAGTTCAATCCTGGACAGGACCAGTTTTGAAAATTTGGAGAAGAAGTTATGAAAGAGAATGGTGTTGAATAAGAACAAATCATTCCCCCTGAGAAAATAGAATGTTGAAAATGATGAGCCAGTTAGGCATGTTTTAGTCAGGTTGAAGATCCAGTTAAATTCAACCTCTGGCATCAGCATTCTGGAAAGGCAAGAGGAGACCTTGGAACCTGCTGCTTCACAAAGAGGGGGAAAAAAGGAAAATATTTAACAGGCTTTGTTGTTAGTGACCTTGAGTGGATTCCAACTCCTAGCACCCCTGTGTCGCAGAGAGAAACCCTGCCCAGTCTTTCCGCTCGATGCCTCTCATCTTCTGGCACTGTATCAGGCAATACTCTGCTGCTATTCATAGGGTTTTCATGGCCAATTTTTTCAGAAGTGGGTGGCCAGGTCCTTCTTCCTAGTCTGTCTAGTCTGGAAGCTCCACTGAAACCTGTCCACCATGGGTGAACCTTCTGGTACCTGAAATATCAGAGGCATAGCTTTCAGCATCACAGCAACACACAGCCACCACAGTAATGTGGTTCCCTGACCAGAAATGAAACTGGGCCCAAGCTGTGGGAGCACAGAATCTTAACCACTGACCACCGGGGCTGGCTTAAAAGGTGCTACTCAATGAATAAATCACTAAGCTGCAATGCCTCATTTGTGACTAAATAAAAACAGGCAGTCTTGCAAATATAAAAAAAAAAAAATGCCAGCTATCTAGATAGGCCTCATGTTTTAGTGACATAAGTTTTAATTTAAGAGTTTAAAAAATAATTTTAAGCAGAGACACCTCATAGATACCCACATTCGGGATACACTCCTGGTGTATGGAGGTTTCTATCTTTTATGAGGCCCCTTAAAGAGACAAGGAAATAAGCAGTCCAATGATTCAAAGCCACCATTTTATTAAAATCAGTAATGTTCACTTGCTGGGGTCTTTTCTATAAATAAGATAGGCTGCATTTTTTACATGTATATTTCCACCATCAATGCTGCCCTACCCCTTTCCTTCCCAGAAAAGGAATGTACAAACATTGGTTCTTGAGACAAGTATATTTTAGTGTGTTTTAGCACTTGTCAATTTGGGGCATTTCTTGTATAACATACAAAATAATGTACGTGAGCTATTTATTTTTAGAAAACCTGAAATAATTACCCTTGAAAGAATAACCTGCGTGGAAAGAATAAATGCATAAAAGGAATGTTCTTAATGAATATAAGATATGTCGGGCTCAAGAAGAAATGAAAAATTATACTATACTAGCACCAGATGATTCTTTAACTAATGTTGAACATATTGATAAAAGGATACAAAATAGATGTTTTGTGTCAAAAACACAGTCACTTGGAGACAAATCAAGGAGACAAATGTATACATATATAATATGTCAAAGAGGCCATTTTCTATGGTAATAAAAATTACCAGTCCTCAGTTTCTTTCTTGAAATGAAAAGTTTTGACAATATATAGATGGTTGCCATCAAATTATAACATCATTTTGAGGTAGACCAAGCAGAAAATAAATATAAGACATTCAGTTCTCTGCAGCTTAAACTGAACAGCTTTGACACTATTAAAAAATTCACGCATCTAAAATTTAAATCTGAAAATGAAAATTCAGGTTAAAATAAGTGACTGCAGCACAAATGAGGAAGAATCATTCACCATCAGGGAAAAACTTTCTCAGTTCTATGCTACTGACAGTATGTTAACATTAGAGACATTCCAAAGTGTGATTAATTTTGTTGTTTCAAAATACAAGCCAAAGGAAATGTTTTCATTAGTCAAAAGGCTAACATTTGAGAAAGTGTTTATAATTAATTTAATGAAGTATTTAGTTGTTCAGAATTTCTCTATTTTCCTGTGGTTTTTCAGTTTTAAGGAACTCATGAATACATATATGAAATACTTGACATATAATTCAAGAGAAACTATACCTTTTAAGTCAGTTTTAACAGACTCTCATATAATTTTAGAAAAAAATATGCAATTTTATTGCTGAGGTACAAAAGTAATGGCAAGAAAATGTCAAGATTAGTGACTAAAAATGAATTCTTATCATCATGTTATGTTGCATGGATATGCACTAGTGTTAAAGGAGACACTAGCCTCATTCAAAACAGTGTAAAATAAATTGTGAATTTTAGTAAATTTAATAAATTGTGAATTTTCAAACAAAATTTTCAATTATCTATAATCAAAAGGGCAAGAAGTTCCAGAATTAACTTTCACTTAAATCAAATTTTATGGGCTGTTCTAAAGCAAGGTACTGCTATAAATATTTGAAGTGACGATAAAGACTATACTGGTATTTCTTAAGCATGAGTGCATCAGTGTGTATATTTAGTTGATATTAACAAACCAAAATTTTCAATACTAAGACCATGTTATCATACTTACAAATGTAATGCTGTCAGGAATGAAATTGATGTTTCGAGGTTAAAGTAGGCACAAAAAGAAAACTGTTTTGAAACCTTTAATCAATATCAAACTGAGAAATCCTAGGTGTCTGAGATTTTTTTTTAATTATATACTTGAATATTTACCAACACATCATTGACTATAATACAGAATATTTTAAGTTATTTTCTGTATCACTTGAAGACTTAAACATGCTTAAAAGCTGCCATTCATGCCCTCCACTTGGAGAAATTTTAAGAGAAATGTGGGCAGTTTATAGATATTGTCAATGATTAAACTTTGACATAAAAATTTCCTAGTGCTTCCTTTATAAATTTCTAGATTACTTTAATTAGAGAATCCTGAAAAAGAAAACCAAGCTTAATTTTTTTTTTAAACTGGCAGGATTTTCTGTAAATAGAATAGAGACATAAATTGGAATATAATGTTAATAGAATAATTTGTCAGTTAAGCATAAACTTAGATTTCAATTTTTTGTGTTCATTAAATGAGTTCAGTTCTATTTAGTGTCTTTGTAATATGTCAACATGAATTGGAACTTATAAGAAAAATTTATTTCAATAAAATTTCACTTATCTCTTTATATGTAACAAATCACATTAAAGACTTCATTTGAATAAAGGAGTTATACTGCTTCAGTAAGTTTGGAAAGCATTGGTCTAATCCCATTTTCTTGCTAAAGATTAAACACAAAACACACAAACAAAGACAAAAAACTCCGAACCCAGAGATATCAAGTGTCTTGCCTACAGTAATAGACTCACAGATACATACAGTATCTTATTTTCCCTGCACCACGCTCAAGCTTCATACTCCATACGTCTTACAGTAGACAGCCAGAACAGGAGAAACTTTTGCTTGAATAAATCTTTTTTTCACATAAATTGCATAGAACAGGTTAGGGAAAAGCAAGTGAAATCACCCAGGGTCTCCTCTTTCCCAGCACAGCTCCTGACAGTTAGAAGCACTGCCCATGATCCAAAAGAAGTAATTACAGATTTGAGAAACCACACAGGAAGTTATTCACTTGAGTTATTTTCAAAGCTGCTATCTTAATTCTCTTTCAGATGAAATAGAACTTTGGAAAAATGAACGTTTTTAGTAGAACCACAAAGATGGCTCTGCTTGTCTCTCACTTGTATATAAGATTTGAGTTTTGACATAATTATAATTCTTTTCTCCTTCCATTCATCAAATGATTCTAGAAGAAAGCAGTAGCAGAGGCTTTAGTCAGATCTATATTCAAATACTAGGGTGGCTTCCTCTTATTATTTATTTTTATTTTACTTCACTCCAAAAGGACTTGAAGGGGATACCCTTTTCTTTAGGTTGTGCACTCCTGGGTTCATGATTTAATTTTTCTGAGCTATTGTCCTCGTCTGTGCCATGATGGCAATGAGACATGCTTCAGGAGTAGTTACGGGGATGAGTTGAAAAGTGGTCATAGAGATAAAATGGGGCCAGGCCTATAGATGGGATCAGTAAATATTACTTTTCTTAAAACCAACTGAAAGAGTACAAATTTTGAAAGCAAGTGACAACATTTTTGGCATGAAAAAATTTACTTTTAAAACAATTTATTTTTGCACCACACTGATTAACATTTTACTTTTAACCTGTGTCTGGAAAAAATAGGCTCTGCCCTGATAAAGGTAACAGGAATATAAACAATTGGTAGTACATTTAAAATTCAAATGTCTGTGCATTGTTACATAAATCCTGCAGTTGCTTCAGACCTTTGAATATATTTATTATTGTGTACTTGTTTGTCAGCAACATAAAAGGGCAGCCTGGAATAGACCCAGTGAAATGACTCAGGAAAGCATCTCATTTGAATGTTTAAGCTGCTCAAAAGCTTAGTTCATTTGAATTCTTCTCATAATACAAGACTGAATATCTTGTTTTGATAATGTCATAACTTAAATGCCTTCCAAATACCATATAATATATACAGCACAAAACTATAAGTGAGCTGAAATACCATATGATTCATATGCATTACAATTAATGAATAAGATGATTCTGGAGACATACTTTAAATGACTATTCCACATTCACTCTCCTCTTCTATCTAACTTCTAGGAGATTTAACTTAGCAAAATTTTTATAGTTATTGCTGAGGGTCTCATTTATTTAATGTATGAACTTCCACAATTATCAGGCATGCTTGTTGAATTTTGAAAAGAGCATTGCATTTTGCAAAACCTCTGACACTAGCACTCAGAAAACTCCTTTAGGTTATTCCCTAATGTCCTTAAGTAACATGTCTAGACCTATGTAGTTATATAACTCAAGAAACGTCTTCCCAGGGCCCTGAATGCTATGTCTCAGTAAATCTGAAGAGAACCTAAAATGTATTAGGCTAATTGAAATGTTAAATGTTCTTTAAGTCACAAAATACAAAATATTTGAGGAATTTTGTTGGCTGTGGAAAATGGTGCATTGCAGATTTGGAGAGAGAACCATAACCAGCTGTCTGACACCTCCAAGAGTTCAAGTGTGATGAAGATTTGTGTTTAATCCTGAGGATTTACCAGTCATCTGGAAGTTTCCCCCTCTAATATACATTGCATTCACTTCATTCAAATTTCATTGGTCTCTTATATGTCTATTTTAAGAGTGAGGAAAAGATTTCTGACTCTCAATTCACCCATTCCCAAATAAGAGAGAATAGATGAAATTCAAGGAAAGGCATACGGAAGGCAGAGTGGTAGGTTAACCCTTAATAGACAGGGTTGCGCATCCTGAAATTCTTAGCTGCACAATGCTTCTTCATTCATTTGTGTAAAATACATATTTATTTTCTTTAATAATAATGAAGTCAGGTAAGACTGAGTAAAAGGGAAAGTCTAGCATCACAATAAAAGGCATTAGATTGAGAAAGTTCTGCTCTGAAACTCGAGCTTCACAGTGCACTGAGGTTAGCCAAGTCCCCTCAAATTTTTGGGTCACCATTACCTCATCCGTGAACTTAGGATAATAATATTGAATACCCATAGGTATTGGAAAGGATAACAGAAACGCCAGTGGAGCTCCTAGCACAGCTTCCAGCACTTACAGTCTTCTATGAGATACACATTCAATATCTTGAGACAGTATGAAGAACAGAATACAAAAGAGAGAATTTCACTTTGAGATTGAAATAGTTAAGAACTTAGAGAACAGAGAGAGTTAAGAAAGAAACGGCCAGTGTTAACATCTCAAATCTTGAAACAAAGAAGGTATATTTGCTTTATTTTTAAAATTCTTAGTGGACCAGATGCCCTCCATCTCCGCAAATGGCGAGCCTGAAGGGAGACGAGTAGGAAAGACTCAAGCTCTAGAACAAGGGGCCATGACTGAGCTTCTCCTGAGCATGGGGAGCAGGTAGGAGAGGGGAAGGCAGGTTCAGAGAACTACACCCCCAAGTGCACAGAGCTGGAGGAGAGAAGAACAGATGTGAATATCCAGGCTGCAGTAAGTGAAACACACCACCCCAGAGGTCTTCTCGGAAGCCCCTGAAGTGCCCCAGAATTGAAGGCAGTGACTAGATCTGTATTGCAGCATCTTGTAGCCAGAGAGGTAATTGACCTAATATCTATCCTGTTATCTGGCCCTATTAAGTACAGGATTCTTACAAGAGTGCAGACAACAGAGGGCACAAGCTGGGGCTGTATTTCTTGCCAACTCAGCAGATGGGAATTACATATATATTTTTTTGGTCTACCCTGTTGTCCACTAACATTCACAGCCACTGCACATAGGTAGCACCATGTCCTGAATATTCAGGAGGCAACAGGAAGACACTGTTACCTGACAACGAAGACTAGGCTTCCAAAAGAGGAAAAAGAGAAGTCTTGAGAAGAGAGATCTGGTAGCTCTTATCAAAAAATACCCGACCTCACCACTTTGCCCGGGTTATGCCTGTCATTCTATCCGCACCTAACTCCCCACGTCCCTGCAGAGGTCAGTTAAGGTTTTGTTTCTTTTTTATTTGAGCAAGGTATTATGGCTTTGAAAATAGCATTCCTTACCAAACCCTAGGAATTCTTTACAGACAACAATTTATAAGTAATACATTAGGAACAGCTACAATTTTATTAGAGAAATATAATTGCTATTTTATCCTAATTGATATTTATTGTTTTTGTATTAGGTCATTGCAAAAAAACTACTATTCCTAACTTGGTTACTCCCTTTTCCTCCCCCTTTTCTTGTTTCTGAGTGTCTGATTTTATAGCTCATACTCTCTGATGTGTGGTAATTCACTTTATTAATTGGAGCAATTTGTCCCAACATGACATCCTGTCAAAAGCCAGTTCTGTTTATGCTTCAATTACTTAGTGTACCTTGGGAAGAAAGTGCTCAATATCTTGGTAGATTCCTCGAATTTTTCTGCAGAATCACTTGCTTATCAAGTAGATTAGGTCTGTTTTCTTTTTTCAGACATTTTTAATTTTAGAAGTAAATAAAAGAAAAATTGGAAAGCAAAAATCCATTTTCTGACCCTTGCCTTTAGTGGAAAATGGTAAACATAAAATTTGTCAATTCATTGCTACACTTTTCAATTCTCCAAGCAACTTGGATGATATTTTTTGCATGTGGTTCATAACTACCCACTTTAAAACAAAAAGACAGGATTAGATGTATTAGACATGAGAGAATGAGAATAGGACCAAGACTTTTGTGAAGAAAATATCCCTTCTGGCAGTGTCTCTAACAGGAATAAATCACTCTGGATTCCTCAAAGATTGTTGCAGCCATGGGGGCACTTCACGTTGAAATGTCATAGTAACATTACACTCCAGGTAAGGCATTCCTCAGTCATCACTACCTGAGCAACAATTAGTGCCTGCACCACAGCAGGATAAGTACAGAAATTTGTGAGATCACTTCCTATTCAGGCTACTGTATCAGTAATAGTGCAGGCAAGTGATTCCATTCAGCCCGAGGCATCCGGCCAAGTGGGCGAGAAAAAAGGTGAACAAGCCCAGACAACTGAGGTGTGATCTAGGATATTGTATGGTAATATGTGATATTATGGAAGAAAATTGGTATTATGTGTGAAAGAATACAGGAGATTCTCAAGACTTCACTTGGAGTAGTGGTATGCATAAGATATTCCTATCAAAGGACAGAATGCTATCCATTTAACATATTTGGCTATGCTCCACCCTCTCTAGCAGCGCTGTCGAATACAAATAAAATATGACCACATACGTAATTTTAAATTTGCTGGTAGTCACGTTAAAAAAAGCAAAAAGAAGCTGGTGAAATTAATTTTAATAACATTTAATGCAATATGTCAAACATATTTCAATCATTTCAACATGTAATCAGTATTTTAAACATTATTTATGATAATTTACATTACTTTTTTCAAAGGCCAGTGTAAATTTTACACTTTCAGCATATCTCAATCCAGTCTAGCCACACATATTTCAAATTTTCAATATCCACACGTGACTCGTAGCTAGTGGAGTGGACAGCGCAGCTGTAGAGTGCCTATTAAACATCTTTCTACTTGTTCCTATGCTCCCAAGACTATGGAACACATCGTCACACAGCACTTCATTAAAAATTTTTTAACATTTTGAAAATTAGTTAACAGTGTGTGTTACAGTGCCTAACAAAAGACACCTCAGACTTTACTGATGAAGTCAGAAAGATCAATGTTATAATACTGGCTTCAGTTTGTCAGTTTTCTTTCTTTCATGTATAAGCATATGGTTAATCGTGAAACCTAATTTTTTGTCTATCAATATAATTAAATATAAAAATAATATATCATGTAAAGCATACAATGGAATAAATTTGGATGAACAAAATTTTTCAAGACTTATTAATTTCTCAATCATACTAAGTTATTCTGCTTAAGTTTGTGCTTAAGTTCATGGAAGCAACCTAAGTGCCCATTGATGGATGAATGGAGGAAGAAAATGTGGCATATATATACAATGGAAAATTATATTCAGCCATAGAAAAGAAGAAAATCGCCATTTGCAACAACCTGGATGGACCTTGAGGGCATTATGCTAAGTGAAATAAGTCAGACAGAGAAAGACAGATACGACATAGTCTCACTTATATGCGGAATCTTAAAAAAAAAAAAAAAAATGAATCCAAAGATACAGAGAACAGATTGGTGGTTGCCAGAGGTAGGGAGTAGGGAGCAGGCAAAATGGGTAAAGGGGGTCAAAAGGTATAAACTTCTAATTATAAAATAAATAAGGTGTGGGGATGTAATGTACAGCATGGTGACCATAGTTAATAATACTGTATTGTATATTTGAAAGTTGCTAAGAGAGTAGATCTTCAAAGTTCTCACCACAAGAAAAAAATATTGTAACTATCTGTGGTGATGAATGTTAACTAGACTTATTATAGTTATTATCATTTCACAATATATACAAATATCAAATCATTATGTTGTATACCTGAAACTAATATAATGTTATATGTCAATTATATATCAATAAAAAAAAGTAATATAAGAAATAGGCCATATGAAAATCACAGGAAGGCTTAGAAATACTGAAGTCACCAATAGAGGGAGTCTACTGATGAAAGAAATGTAGGCTCCATACAACCTCCCTTAAATATTTTTTGTGGATTTATTTAATTAGCGAAATGTATTACTTAAAAAGTAAGTGCATCTACCAACAGGACAAAGAGGAAAGTTTATATTTCCCCATGTCAATGCTTATTAATGTCAGTCTGAACAGCAAGATACATGTATCACAATTATTTTTTAATATGACTATGTTTAAACTCACAATCGATGTCAGGGATTCATTTAGAAACTGAAGGCTAGATGACACCATCATTCCTCAAATCCACATTAAAAATTGTATTCATTTCATAGACTGAAATGCTAGCCCTTCCCACACTTCAGTGCCCCAGGTGTCCTCTCAGTGACCACACCAACACTTCATTAGACTTTGTACACTCAGCCTCAACACAGAATGCTCCTTCATCCTCTTGCCTTAGAGGAGACTGTCTGATGTTGTGCACACTGCTCCCCTGTCCTTATTTATTTATTCATCTATTCATTCTTTTCTTCTACTGAGCTCTTCATATTTTCTAATGACCCCCGAAACATGTGGCTCCAGGGTTGCTATATGGTGTTTTGCTTTTTTAAGTTCTTTAATCATCCTGGGTGACCTCAAAGTTACTGTGGAAGACCCATGTAGCACCTAACCGTCAGATGGAAATATACACATGTGCATAAGTATACACATGCAACTTAGATCTGGGGAATATCAAGTTGAGGTGAATATGGAGAATTATTAATATCATACAGTCTTTATTTGCTAAGCATGTTTAACAGTGATAACATGCTTTATTGAATACCATTCTATGCACTTTTCAAGTATTATTTTATTTAATTTTTACAACAATCCTTTAGAATATAAACTTGGTCTTACATGTTAAGAAACTGAGGTGAAAGATGTCATATTACTTGATGAATCAGTAATCGAAAACGTCCAACAAACAAAAGTCCAGGAACAGACAGCTTCACTGGTGAATTCTCTGAAGCATTCAAATAAGAAATAATACCAATCCTTCTCAAACTCTTCCCAAAAATAGAAGAGGAGGGAACTCTTCCAAACTCATTTTATGAGGCCAGCATTACCCTAATACCAAAACCAGACAAGGGTGCCACAAGAAAAGAAAATTACAAGTCAATATTACTGATGAACATAGACATAAAAATCCTCAACAAAACATTAGCAAACCAAATTCAACAATACATTAAAATGATCATATACCATGATCAAGAAGAACTTATTCCAGGGAGGCAAGGATGATTCAACATCTGCAAATCAGTCAATGTGATACACTGCATTAACAAAATAAAGGATAAAAATCATATGATCATCTCAATAGATGCAGAAAAAGCATTTGACAAAATCCAACATCTATTTATGATAAAAACTCTCAATAAACAGGTATAGAGGGAACATACTTCAGCATAATAAAGGTCACATACGACAAGCCCACAACTAACATCACAATCAATAGTGAAAAGCTGACAGCTTTTCCTCTAGGATCAAGTACGAGACAAGGATGCCCACTCTTGCCACTTTTATTCAATATAGAATTGGAAGTCCCAACCAGAGCAATTAGGCAAGAAAAAGAAATAAAAGCTAATCCGAATTGGAAAGGAAAAAGTAAAATCACCACTATTTGCATATGACATAATATTATATATAGAAAATCTGAAAGACTTCATCAAAAAAACTGTTAGAACTAATAAATTAATTCAGTAAAGTTACAAAATCAATACACAAAAATCTGTTGCACTTCTATACACTAACAACGAACTGTCAGAAAGAAAAATTAAGAAAATAATCCCATTTACAATTGCATCAAAAAGAATAAAATACCTAGGAATAAATTTAACCAAGGAGGTGCAAGATCTGTATATTAAAAACTATAAGACATTAATGAAAAAAATTGAAGACACAAATAAATGGAAAGATATTTCATGCTCATGGAGTGAAAGAATTAATATTGTTAAAATGCCCATACTACCCAAAGCAATCTACAGACTCAGTGCAGTCCCTCTCAAAATTCCAATGGTGTTTTTCACAGAAAAAGAACAAACAATCCTAAAATTTGTATGGAAATATAAAAGACCCCGAATAGCCAAAACAATCTTGAGAAAAGAACAAAGGTGGAGGCATCATGCTCCCTGATTTCAAAGTATATAACAAAGCCATCGTAGTTAAAACAGTATGGTATCAGAATAAAAACAGGCACATAGATGAATGAAACAAAACAGAGAGCCCAAAAATAAACCCACACATAAATGGTCAATTAAGTTATGACAAAGCAGGCATGAATGTACAATGGGAAAATGAATAGTCTCTTCAATAAATAGTGTTGAGAAAATTAGACAGCCACATACAGAAGAATAGAAATGGAACACTGTCTTACACCAGGCAAAAAATTAATTCAAAATGGATTAAAGACTTGAGCATAATACCTGAAACTATAAAATTCCTAGAAGAAAACAGGTGGTAAGCTCCTTGACATAGGTCTTGGCAATGATTTCTTTTAATCTGACACCAAAAGCAAAAGCAACAACAGCAAAAATAAATAAGTTGAACTATATCAAACTAAAAAGCTCTGCACAGTAAATAAAACCATCAACAAAATTAAAAGTCAACCTACTGAATGGAAGAGAATATTTGCAAATCATATATCTGATAAGAGATTAATATCCAAAATATATATAGTCAGGCCCCATACAACAACATTTTGGTCAATGATGGACTGCATATACAATGGTGGTCACATAAGACTAGTCCTAGATAGCCTAGGTATGTAGTAGGCTATACTGTCTAGGTTTGGGTAAGTACACTCTATGACGTTCTCACAATGATAAAATCTCCTAATGATGCATTTCTCAGAACGTATTTCCATCATTAAGTGACACATGATTGTAAAGAACTTATACAACTCAATAGCAAAAAAGGAACAATCCAATTAAAAGACAGGCTTAAGATCTGAATAGACATTTTTCCAAAGAAGATGTACAGATGGCCAACAGGTACATGAAAAGATGCTCTGTATCATTAATCATCAGGGAAATGAAAATCAAAACTACAATGAGATATCACCTCACCCCTGTTAGAATGACTATCATCAAAAAGAGAAATAACAAGTGTTGGTGAGGATGTGGAGAAAAGAGAACACTTGTGGATTGTTGGTGGGAATGTAAATTGGTGGAGCTAATTTCCATAGAATACTATGGAAAACAGTATGTAGGTTCCTTAAAAAATTAAAAATAGAACTACCAATGATCCAGCAATTCCACTTCTGGGTATTTATCTGAAGAAAACAAAAACACTAAATTACAAAGACATATGCACCCCCATGTTCACTGCAGCATTATTCACAACAGTCAAGATATGGAAACAACCTCAGTGTCCATTGATGAATAAATGGATAAAGAAATTGTGGTATATATATATATATGTACAATGGAATGTTATTCAGCCATAAGAAAAGAATGAAATCTTGCCATTTGCGATAACATGGATTGACCTCGAGGGCATTATGCTAAGTGAAATAAGTCAGAGATAGAAAGACAAATACTGTATGATTTCTCTTAAATGTGGAATATATATATATAAAACCAAGCTCATAGATACAGAGAACAGATTGGTAGTTGCCAGATGTAGGGGGTGGGGGATGAGAAAAATGGGTGAACTGTTTGTTTTTTAGTTTAAATAAATTGAATTTAAAAAACTGAATGGAGTGGGGAAGAAAATAGATTAAAGTTTGATGCCATAGAGGAAGCTATTAGTGACCCCGGGGGTGATGAAATTTTGATGATGTGATAATCCTAAGGGGAGGAAATACTATTGGCCATAATGCTGCCCATACAGGCAATTCAGCTTCTGAGGTGGACATGGGTAACTCTCAACGGCCTACTGGGACCAGGACCCTGGCACTGCCCCCCGGCCAAGGCATCTCTGTGGAGGTGCAAATGCACAACTGAGGGAAGCAGTTGTGTCGCCCAGAATCTGAGTAATGGTTGAAAAAAAGAAAAAAGATGTCACATTATTTGTCAATTCTTGTAAATAGAGGAAACAAGATTTAGCAGGCAATCTGACCCTGCAATGACCCTCCTAATTCCTCTCCTACATTGCCTTACAACTTAAGCCTTCTGTCCTCAATTTACGATATTATTATTTGAGTTAAAAATATACACCTACTCAAGTAAAATAAATATTTTGTAAAAACAATTTAAGACTTGTGTGATGTTTCTAATTTCCATGAAGCTTAGTAATGTTCAGCTGGCTAATTTACTGTGAAACTGGATGGATTCCTATTAACCGCAGTGCAGATTCACCTGATAAATACTAGAAAATCCTCAAAGTTTTCATTTTAAAGGAGAAAATAATTAAATAATTGTATTTTTATAATAGATATTGGGGAAAAACCACTCCAACTTTCATAACTTTATGAACCCTCATTAGGAAACCTTAATCTGGTATTGGAAAAATTGCATGTATTTCTTTTTTTAATAAACCAGGCTGCTTTACACTGTGTTTCTTTGTTTAAACTATTTCCTCTGCCTTGAAGGCCTTTCTACTTCACCCATTCTTCGTCTTGTTAACTTCTATCAGTCTATTAAGAATTCGTTAGGGCACCATTTCCTTCCTGTAGCCCTACCCTCAACTTCAGGCTGAGCCTTATGTCATGTTTCCTCCTCATTTACCACATTTTACTAAAAATATCTGTTTCATTAACTTACCACATTTATCGTTACCACATTTGACTGAAATTTTCTGTTTCCTTAACTGCTCTAGATAGTAAGTTTCTTTAATGGAGGGTCAACTGGAGACTGAGTCGCCCAGTCACCAACTATGCCGTTTGGGCCAAACCTGGCCCGAGGCCTCCTTCTGTAAATAAAGTTTTATTGTGACACAGTCATGTATATATATATAGTCTATGGCTGCTTTCATGATATGATGGCAGAGTTGAGTTGTCACAACAGACACTGTATGGCCTGCAAAGTCTAAAATATTTACTATCTGGCCACTTACGGAAAACATTTGCTGTACTCTGCTCTAATGTAATGACTGGATTTAATCATCTTTATATCTTTCAACTACATGACATTATATTAATATAGATGCCAATATATACACATACACATATACGCAAACACATATAAACAAGTGTACATACACACACTCACTCATACCTCGTATATTTTTTAACTTGAATTATTGAACATCAATAGACAATGAAGTTTGAGTAGTTATCTTTAAATAGCAAATATAATCTTTGGATAAGAAATAATGGTTGTTAATGTCAATGATAAAAGAATGCCACAAATAGAATTTCCATCTGTCTATACAATTTATTTTTTTATTAAAGAATTTAGCTACTGTCATACTTATTTCATTCTTTCTTTCTTCTACTATCTTTTGTCCTTTCTTAAACTCTTGAGTTGGATCCTAACTAATTATTTTCAGGGGCTTTTTTTCCTAATAAAAGTAATTAAATAAATTTAATTAGAAATTTCCATATCAACATCTTTGCATGCTACTTTATTTTTTAGTTGTATTTTTATTTTTCAGTTTTATATTTTTAAGTTGAGTTTCAGTAGCAAAAGTTGAATTAAAAATATTCCTTAACACAAATACCAATGTGTTGGTATTTGTCAAAATTTGTTTTTTTACCTTAAAACATGCTCAAATTTTGCAAGTATTTCATTAGCACTTAAAAAGAATCTGCACCATTCCTTGTTCTTTGTCTCTTTCATTCTCATTCACCCTGTTGCAGAGTTCTATGTATATTTATTAGAGCAATGTTATTAATTTTACTCTATAAATTATCTCTAACCTTGCTATATTTTAATAATTGTAGATAACTGGTGATAGTCAATATAATTTTAAGGTGCTACTTATTGATAAATGAGGACTATACATTTCTATTTAAGAGTAGGCAAAACTAAGATTTTTTTTCATATATCAGTGATTTCAGGCTGCAAAGCAATGCTTCAGATTCAAATGTCATTACACTCCCAGTTGGTCACATTACAAGTCATGTGATAACACTTGAGATCAATGTGTATTTGGTCACAAAATCTCAGAAAGCATGCCAGATCTTTCAATATGCAGTTACATTAAATATCTTTTTTTTTCTAATTGTAAAAGAGCCATTAAAAACTGATATTAGGAAGAAGAAAATGACGAACAAATTATCAAGGCCTTCTGGACCAAATAGAAATCTAAATAAATGTTTACATTAAGTTAGGAAGTGGAAGAATAGAAAAAGCTCTTGAAAGGAGTCAGAAGAACTACATAAAAGTCTTATTTGACTCCCAAGTAATTATGTTACTTTGGGAATATCATTTTACCTCTATTAGCCTCACTTTCGTTGCTCATCATATAAGGAGTCCTATCTTTTATAGCTAAGATGCCTCTCTTCCAAATAGAAAAGTATATGTGTCTATAATTTTGGGTCTGAATGATTACGGCTAATTGAAAGATTATAAAGTGGAGTACAGAGGTCAAAAAAGATTTTCAAATTACATAACAGCAAAATATCTATGGTGTTGCATTTGTAGATATTTGAGAATAAACAGCATGCTGTAATATATTATCTAGAAATATATTGCTTCACCACTAAATAAAGTAGAAGGGAACTATAACTAGACCTACATGTACAGGCAATCAAAGCCAGCTGGCCTCTGTGTTCCTGGGGCTACCCTGACTCCACTACCAGCCTCCCCTCCTGTCTCTGGGATGCTCACATTTCTGGGACACAGCGCTCCAAAGTGTAAGAAATTCTGGCATCAGACAGATGTGGCCTTGAACTTGAGGTCTACCACTTATTAGCTACATGTCCTTGGGCAAGATATTTAACTTCACTAAGTCTCTCCTGAATAAAGAGCTTCATATATATTAATGAAAAATCCTAATCCCTGTTTACTGATGTCTTAAAATAGTAGTTAATTGTATTATATTTTATTGAATCTTATAGATTATTAATCATTGGTAGTTATAATCTAGCATCAGAAACACATTAACAACAAAAAAATAGAATAAAAACCATAATAATAATCTCGAGTGTATTGAAATAGCAATGCCTTCTTATGACACTATTGACAAAAAGTGTTTGAAAACATCATAACATTAATTCTTTTTTCTAGAAGGAGGCATCACAGCCCAACTATTTTAATATTTACTTTTATGTGGTATTTGAAAACAAAGATGGAGTTACTATTAAAAGAGCTATTATATGATTGACCACAAACTTAGAATATAATACAGATAAACACTCTCAGATATTCTATGCTAAGGATCTAGCCTAAAAAATTATTCAAGAACATGAATTAACACAAAATTCCATAATGTCCAGGCAGTCTTTGACAAGGCAAGATGAGGAAGTTGATTGGCTATAAATGTGGGCATGAACAGCTGCTTTCCATCACTATATCTAGATATTAGTAGCACTGTTTTTAACAGAGAATGAACACTTTCCTTATATAACTTTATAATTTAACATAGGAAAAGCTAAGACATATATATAGAGAGAAGTCAAATGAATACAATAATTTTATTTAAAAAAAATCACAGAGACAGAAGGGGATGCAAAGAGTCTGAGACTGGTAATGTTCTTTTTCTTATCTGTGCCTGGAGTACGTGGGTGTGTTGACTTTGAGTAAATGCATTGAGCTGTACAACTATGATTTATGTACTTTTCTATGCATATTGTGCTTCCATAAAATATGACAAAAAACATTACAGAGATATAAATAATTCATTAATCCAACCCTTCATATACTAAGTTTTTCTAATAAACATGTTACCTAAAAAGCAGTTCCTTTTCAATTCTCAAATCTCAAAAAGTAAAGGAAAATAGCCTTCTGCATAGACATAACAATTCAAATTCCGTGAATTTAAAAATTTTTTCTATATTGTTTTCCTTAAATAGTTTGACTCTCCAATATATGTCATTGTATTCCAATATTGGAATGCTTCATCTTTCTCAGCAGATCTTTTTTTATACCTGGAAACATGGCAGAACCTAAAACATGAATTATTCTTAAGCAAATATAGCCTATTTATGAAAATAAAACTCCCTTTTTTCACTAGAGAAAATTATGTAATGTTAAGGTATTCAAGTTTTGAAAGAAAATTAATATTCCAACGTATAATGAGCTCACATCAATGATCATTAAATAAGAATGAAGCAGCGTGGATTCAGGAGGAGATCACAAATTCAAGTGCCTATAGAGAGTCACTTATGAGTGAAATAGCTGCAGGTAGGGTGAAATCCAGCAGTGGAAGCTGCAGCCAACTGGAGAGGGAAAATGCTATCTAAAAGCACTCAAATTTACATTTTATTAAAACCTTGAAATGGCCAAACCTTACAAATGTATGCCTGCATCTCTCCTGTGGGGATCCATTTGTAATGTTGTTTAGGTGAACATTTCTGACCAGTTGGCACAGATACAAGAAACATGAGGTTGAAATTTCTGAGCACTTCTGTGAATTGATATCCTTGCCAAAACTGATCTTACTTAACATTTCAGTACATGATTTGAAAGGGAGACTACCCTCTCAATACCTTATGTTTTCAGTTGACTCAGTTAATATAAATAAACTACAGAGGGATAATGTGCCTATAGAGGGAGGAGAAAGAAGGAGTTCACTCAAGCAGCTGCAATCCATTCTTCTGGAATAGTGGAAGTACCAAAACAGGCTGAAGAAGTGGAATAAACTCCAAAGAAGACAGGGGAGTAGGAGTGTAGAAGTCCAAAAAGAAAAGAGACATAACGGAGCTTGGGATGGTCCAGAAAAAATGCATTAAATTAAATCAACTGAAATGAGTGGATTCTCCTCTCCAAGAATGTCTACAAAAATTTAAAAAACAATAGTTTGGAAAAAAAGAGGTCATTTAAAAATATAGGGACGGCTAATTTGAAAATGGACAATACCTTATTCAATAAGTCCCAAAACAGTAGAATTCTGTCCTGTTTGGAAATTTGCAGTAAGACTGAAAATACAAATAAGTTGAGAAAGGCTTTAGATTTTTTCATGACTCATGATTTTTAACACATTATTGTAAATAATGATTGGTATTTTACGGAACAACTATGTCCTTCCTTAAACAAATTCTTGATGTCAATAAATAAATAATCTTTACCTGGATAGATTCCATGGATTTCAGGTGTGTGAAATCTTTATAATTTTTTAGTTTAGCCATTTTATTTATATCATTAAGGGTCCTTTTACTTCTTCCTTTGTAAAAATTATTTTGGTTGCTCATATTGTGTCTGTCGAAATAGGCTAGATAATGCAGTATGAACAAATCAATTCCTAAGAGCAACAAGGGTTTATTTGTCATTCATGCTACATGTTCACCACAGATTAAATGAGGTCCTGCCTATACATAGTTGCTCAGAAATTCAGGCTGTGAAAAAATTCTCCACCTAGAAAGATGCTATTTCTCACATCTAGAGGAAGAGAGAAACTGGAGACTATTTTATGCGTCTTTCACAGTCTCAGTCTAGAAAGGAAGTACACAATTTCTGTTCAAATTTCATTGGCCCAACTTTGTTACCTGGCCCCAACTAATTGTGAAGGAGCCAGGAAACATAAGGAAGCAAACAGAATATTTGCAGATCGTACTTTCCTTGATAAAGTGGAAAGAGCATGGAGCTAGGTGGTCAAGAGACCTGGATTCTGATTTTCTCTCTGCCAGTCACAACACACAGGAGCTTGGGCAAGTCATTTCATCTCCCAGGGCCCACAATTGGATTACCTACAATAAAAGGGCCTCTCCCTCTCTCTACTTTTTAGTAGCATCTTCAGAGGATGTACAATAATAATCTAGATAAAAATAAATTCTCCCCTTTAACTATCTCCCCAGTTGTCCTTCGAGACACCTGTGGCACCTCTGCAGATGACTTTGCAACAACTCTCTTCTAAAATTAATATAAAAAGGCTCAAAATTTTGTTCTTTCTTCCTAAATAGTTGTATTGCCATATCTAATCAAAGAAATAAGTTTGTGAAGAGATTTGCCTAAAAATGGGCTTTTTTTCAGAGTATCCCAACATTTTTCCTTGAATGGATTATAGTTGTGGGGAGATGTCTATCCTCTCAGTGTTGAGCATCTATACAGCCTGTGGCAGCTGAAACCTGTCATTTCCTGACTAAGCTAACCCCTCTTTTTACACTAGGGTTCCAAATAAATACTATTATTTCTTTATGGTTTCTGTATTAAAAAGTTGGAAAATAATAATCCAAATTATGACCTGCATATTTCATTACTTACTTTCCAGTTATACAAATCTAATTAAATATAACTCCAAACTACATAACTGTTTTCTCCCCATTCACTTGCAACTAGATTGTATTTTGGAATTCGAGGTGTCTGCAGGTTATTGCATTTCCCTCTGCTTTTTACAGCATCTCTCCAAGCTTGACATACTGTTTACCTGCTTTTCCAGACCATTAATGAGAGTGTTAAATAAGGCTGGGCCGGGTACCAATCTTTGCGGCCTCCTGCTAGACACCTGCTCTAATTTGATATCCCACCATTTATCATTACTTATGTTTGCTGTTCTTCAGCCAGTCTGTGCTTGGCCTCACAACAGAATCTCCATGATTCTTGGTAAAGCTGACTGCGTGAAAGTATTTACATTGCTGAGGCCAAAAGCTACTGATTCACAGTCCAACAGGGAATTTCTTTATGTGTCCATTGCTGGGATATGTTTTCAGTAGAAATATTAATCACAAAGTCCTAGAAATAATAATTTGTAGAAATAAGAATTGTGGAATAAAAACTGTTAATGAATCTCCATCTGTAAATTAATAGTTAAAATCAAATTTCCAATGATTTGCTACACATTAACACAAAGTAAATTGCTCGGCACTTGGACCCAAAGCAAAGCAGCTGAAAGCACCCCTAAGCCCCTTGGTAAATCTATTGTTCCCCTTATCTTGATGAATGTCATCAAATACCATTCACTCATTATAACATTCCTTCCACTGCCTCCCCCACACTTCATCTCCCACCCCACCATCAACTGACACTGATAAATTGGCTTTCTTAACCTCAAAAGCTCAGAAGGGTCTGTTGCCCTGTTTACTACCATATCCTAAAAACAAAAATTCAATTTGTAGGCATGCAAATCTATTTGAGCCAATTATTAACTCTTAAATCTTGAGCAAGTTACTTATCTTCTGAAATTCAGTATCCAAATCTTTAAAATGAAGGGAAATAATGCCTATGTCACAAGATTATTGTGAGACCATTTTAAGATAGGAATCATTATTAAGTTCTCAGTATTGTGAAAAATTTAGGCATTACATTACATTTTACTTACCTTTCCCATACAATTCCCTGGTTTCCCTCTTCCAGTCTCTCCTCTCCCTTGCTGCATTGAAACCACACTCACAATTATCTTTCTTACTAGTAAATTAAATTATGTCATTTCCTGCTCAAAAATACTTTATGGCTACTGTTGGGAAATAATACCCACAGTCCAGCATGGCATCTTGAATGAACTCACTTGTACAGCCTGAGATTAGAATTTCCTTCCCCACTTCCCAAGACTATATCAACCCTTACGTATTTGCTCAAAGAATTGATACTTCCTTTCCTGTTTAGAAATAATCACTCTTTTCTTAATTTTCAAAGCTCTAAATTAAATATGTTTAGCTCCTAGAATTTGCTAGACACTGTTTTCCACACTTAGGATACAGCAGGGGAAAAAACAGGTCATCTCTGCAACTGTGGAGCTTACTTTCTAGTGGTGACAGAGAAAATAAACAGTAAAGATGGGCTATGGCACCAGTTAGAGTCAGTGCTACTAGGATATAGTGGGTGGTCAGGAAAACTACTGTGAATAGGTGATGTTTGAGCAAAGAACAGAATGAAGTGAAGAAATAAGCCATGAATGTCTGAGAAAAGTGTTCCAGGCAAAAGGAATGTCAAATAAAATACCTAACAAGAGAACATTCTTAGTGTTTTCAAGGAATAGCAGGTGGGCTCGTGAGGCATGCAGGAGTCCACTCCGGATTCCAGTAGATGTGCTTCCCCTTCCAGAGTGTAGAGTTGTTTCTGGAAATTGGCTGCCCATTCATGAACTACATTTCCCAGCCTCCTTTTCATCTAGGTGTGTCCATGTGGCTAGCTCATGAAAACAAGATATAAGCAAAATATCCTGGCCAAAGTGGTGAAGAAAAGAGGTGTGCCTTCTCTACCCTCTCAACTCTCATTTAAATGTAGAAGACTCTGCATTACTGTATTGTATACATTTTTTGTTTGCTGTGTATTATGATGTTTTAACATCTCAAAAACCTTTATGGATGAGGAGAGACTGCCCCATCTGAGGCTAGCCAATCCTTAGAGAGAGCAAAGGACTCAGCAGAAAGCACGTCTTTGATATGCAAACTAACCAATCCAGAGCCATTCCTCTTCCATCTGGCCTGTGCACAACAGGAAGCAATATTCCTCTGTCTGAATCATCCCAGGGCCAGGTACCAGGCATCTAGGGACCACCCCTATAGTTTAGAGCCCTCCAAAATTATTCAAACCAGCTGGTCTTAAACTGTTTGCCCTGCTCTGCTTTGCCTTTCCTATGGAGACCCCCAATAAAGGTTCTAGCCTAAACTATCCCCTTACTCCTGTCTTCTACCACCCAATCAAAACTTGGCACCTCTCTTGTGACATTGCATGGCATGCAGTGACCTCATCTCTAGGACTTGTGAGTATACTAAACTTTGTTTCCTTCTGTCTCTCCTGTGTCTCCACTTGCAGTCACACCTGACTGACCATCACATAAAAGAATACAGAACAGTTCCTAAAGATTGATGCCAGAGCATTATACCAATTAATCAAGTCAACACTGCTGAAACAGAATGAACAAAGGATAGAAATATGAGAAGACTCCAAAAGGTGGCCAGGAAGCAGGCCAACAAAGTTGGAATACGTAGGACAAGATAAGGCCTTATGGATTGTTCTTCATATGGAAGAAGAACCCTGGGAAGGTTTAAGAAAAGAATGAAATAATCTGATTTAGTTTTAAAAGAATAATCCTGGAGAGAATTGACTGCCAAAGGGAGTGGGGGAGACTGAATTCAGGAAGATCCAATAGACTAATGCAGCAACCTACCTGAGAATTGGTGGTAGCTGAGTATGGTAGTGATGAAAGCATAGAGAAGTGATGTTCTAGTGATATTTTGAAAGTCGAGATAAAAATTATTTGATATAGGTTCGTGAGAGAGAGAGAGAAATGTTAATGATAACTCCAAGTTTTATGCATGAGTAATTGGGTAAACAGAGGTACCATTTATTATGACAGTGAAAATTGATGGAAGACCCGTTTGTGGGGGCATGTATAAGGACACCTGTGGAGAAATATTAGTTTTGAGTTGTCTATTAGACATCCAAGTATCGATGTAAAGTAGGCAGTTGTATTTATAAGTCTAAAGTACAGGAGAGAGGTTAAATAGAGATGTAAATTTGAGAGTCATCAGAGTATCTGTGTTTTTATAGCCACAGAACATAGGTTTGTTTTAGAATACATCTCTCCTTCATCCGCATTATATGGTGTAGTAAACACTCTTCTTATGCCATCCTCCCATGTTACAATGACTACCTTGTCCTGAAGATTCACCCACCCAGATATACTCTGGTTTCCACCATCTTAAGACTTTACTTTTCTAACATTTCTTTTTATATTTTGAGTTATTCTACTAACATTTCAAGAGTCACTCCTTCGCTTAAGCCATCTCAATTTGGTATTCATTCCTTGTAAACCAAAAACAACTTAAGACAACAGCATTTATTCATTCATCTATCTATTAATTCTTCTATTCTATCTTATTTACTTATATTCAGCCACTTAGCAAGGGTTGAAAAGGATGAATGTGTGTGAGGCACCAGTGGCTAGATAGGTCAGGAGAAAGGGATTCTTAGAGTACAGTTTCTATTGATTATTTATAGCTTCAGTATTAGCAGTTAAAGGCCATAAAGGCTTAGCTACAGCCATAGTCCTAGAATTTGTTATTGACTTTAAAGAAAGCCTTAAGTTTTGGTGGCACAAATGCACCCATTGAAATGAATAGCACGTTACTAGCAATGTTTTATTTTGCCAATTCGGCTCTTCTCATTCCATTCTTTAATGCTGGAGTGAGCTATCAATAACCATCTCTCCTCAAAGCTGATAGTGTGGAAAAGGAACAGCCATTGTTAACCGCTTGAGTTCAAGAAACTAATACATCTCTGTCAAAACTTATAAAGCATAAAATATGAAATTGAGAAACACTGATGCATTCAAACAAGTTGATTATATAATACAACAAACTGGAATATTTCTTACTACATAAACATAGAAAAGTTAACATAGTTCCTACTGTTTTATGATGGCTCTTGTAATCACACCAATAGTAAACCTGTGTCATGAAGGATTCATAAATGTTACATATTGTCAGTCTCCACTCGAGCGCCCCCTTCAGACAACTTTGTGATATTCTCATCCATTTATTACAATTTCGTTACCTCACCACTCATTTAATAATTCACAATATGCATTCAAAATGGCATGGAATCTATTCCCTATTCTTCCTCTATTTCTCACAATGTTGCTTGACAACCTCGCCAAAGAGGTTTCTCAGTCAAGTTTTCAAATTAACCATTTCCTACCTTTTCTGACTTTTCCTTATCTTTATCTCCATCTTGTCATTGACAGCTGCCTTGCATATCTGCTTTCTCTTCAAACCAATCATATAGCAAACTCAAACTTTATAATATTTTTGAAAACCTCTTTTCAATCTATAGTGAGTGTCATGAATACGCTCAATACCCATCTGTCTTCTTCCTATCCGAGGGCTCAAGGCTGCTAACCCACCAGGGAGCCCTGATTACTTGAGTGATGACTAGGATAAAGCCCCAGTTAGTGCTAAAGAGAAGCAGCTTCTTCCTCCATTCCATTGACTCTCTCACTGAATCACTGCCAAGCAATCTGCCAGAGGCGAGTGAGAGCTCCCAGAGCAAAGGGCACGGTATTATTCCTTGGATTTTTCACACTGAAAGATTCATGTGCTTTGCAGAGCAGCAGTAAAGCAGAGGAACCAAACATGCTTAGACTTGCATTGCTGGTATTTTGTAAAGATCTGAATTAGTGAAACGCATGACCACAATCAGGCAAGCCTTAAGCAAAGTAGATGTTCAATAAAAGATTGTCGATACGATTTGAATATAATTATCTGCTTGAAAGTGAAAGAAAGACTATTTGTCTTAAAGGGTTTTAAACTCAAGAGAATTGAGTATTGATCAGAACGATCAGGAAAACCATGTGAAAACCATGAAAGCCAGTGAAAAACATAATACACAGTATTTTATCAAATTCTAGAAAATATTATTTCTGATGTTGCCCATTAAAATTCTTTATCCAGGGAATAGGACTAATGGAGAAGATAATCAGAATCAATGTTAAAGCAACCCAATCTCACTTGTCTAAAATGAGCTTGTCTCCTGCTCTGGGAACTGTCTTCAGGCCACTTAGAAGGAGAGCATGACACATAAATTGAGGAGACTTAAATCATATTGTCTTGTCAGGAACTATCTTTTATAAGCCATTTAATCTTCACAGAACTTAGTTTTATCTACAAAAGGAAGGGATTTGATTAGAAAACATCTCAAATTTATTTTTCTGTTAGTCTTAGGAGACTCGAAAAATATCAAATTTGTTGATGTATTGCTTTTGTGAGTTTACTTTTGGTATTAAGATATCAATTCCCATAATAATGATTGTATTTTGGGCATCTAATGTATTTCAAGTATTATATCAAGAGTGCTACCTTAATCTTCCCATCATTTCTATGAAGTTAGCCTTACTATTTTCATCTTATAGATGAAGAAATTTTATCAGAGAATACAAATATTTTGCATGAGATCCTATAGCAGGAAAATGGAGAACTGAATCCATGCTAACACTATAAGAATAGGGTGTGAAAAGAACAACAACAACAAAAAAGGTTACAAAATTGGCCTCCAGTTTAAATTTTTCATGCCTGAAATACCAAACATAAAAGACATTAAAGACAGACTAAATGGTATTCTATGTCTCAATCGTCAAATGCAAACTGAAGAGCCATGCAAATAGATTCTTCTCTTCTGTTCCATTTATAAGCAGAAGCTCAAAAGAAGCTTACATGTTAACCCAATGAAAAAAACAAACAGTGTTAAAAGTCTGCTATCTAGAATTTTATTAATTGGATTTTACCTTGCATTCAGGGAAATGTAATGGGAGAGTTCATATTCATAGCATTCGAAAAACTAAAATTCTATTCTTTCTAAGAATCCTACTCTCCACATAATTGCATGGTTGGTCAGGAGGAAGTTTCAGCCACTGGAGCAAGAAATTTAATAGCTTGGGAGAATTTTAAATAGTAAGTTTCCAGAAAAAGAATAAAAGTTTTATGTCAGATAATAAGTAATTTCTTTCAGCTTTAAACCAAGAAATTCTTGGAGTTTTAATTTGAAAATGGCTAAGAATTGTGTTGCGGGTGCTATTAAGAGACAAGCTCATGTAAAATGGAATTACTGGCAGAAAACACAAATAATTTAAAATTGTCATAAAATCATAGACTATTAATGGATTTCAGAAATCATGTTATCCGATGTTCTTATTTTATAAGCGAGAAAATTGAGACCTGGAAAAAGTTTTCTATACTCAAGTCAGAAGATTAATGCTTAGAGGAAAACTAGAACTGAAACTCCTGGCACACAGCCAAGGGTTCTTTGCATTGTGTTGATTTCCACATTAGCCTCTGGATTCCAGACTGGTCCTTCATTCCAGGCCTGAATTATGTGGGTGGGTGTGGGTGTGTGAAGACAATTTTTATTCATTAGGTAATAGATACTAAGCATCCACTTTGTGTCAGACCCTGCAGTAGACTCTAATAATACAATGATAAGACAAAACTGGTAAGGTGGCTGCCATGGAACTTTCATCAGTGGATATACAACTGCATAGTAGGATGAGTGTTCTGAAAAAAATGGACTTGCTAGGAGCAAACGGAAAGCAGAAAGCAGGAATGATGAGTCGGTGATGTCTGAACTGACATCTGAAGGATGAGTAAAAGAAAACTAATCCAAAAGGGGACGATGGTTTTCAAAGGGCAAAGACGAGCAAATGCCACGGTCAGGTGAGGAGATTTTGTAAAAAAGAAAGGAAGGAAAGTCTACTAGTAGGGACATGCGGGACACAGAGCAGTCTTATAAGATGAAGTGGAGCACGATTTCACTCATATGTGGAAGATGAACAAACACAGGGATAAAGATAACAGATTAGTGGTTACCAAAGAGGAAGGGGACTGGGGGGTGGGCAAAACGGATGAAGGGGCACATATATATGGTGACAGATAAAAATTAGACTATTGGTGGTGAGCATGATGTAGTCTATACAGAAACTGATAAATAGTAATATACACCTGAAATTATGCAACGTTATAAACCATTATGACCTTAACAAAATAATTGAAAAACAAAAAAGATGAAGTGGAGAGTCAGGCAGGGGCTGCAATACACAGTGCTTCTAAGCCTGTTGTGGTGGTTTATTTTATGTGTCAAGTAGACTGGGCCATGGAATGTCAGGATATTTGGTGCCCCGATATTTGGTTCAACATTATTCTTGGTGTATGTGTATGGACGCTTCTGGATGAGATTAATGTTTGAATTGGTAGACTGAGTGAAGAAGATTGCCACCTTAATGTGGGTTGGTCTCATCCAATCCATTGAAGAAGGTGGAGTAAGAGAGAATTCACTTTCTCTGCCTGACCGTCTTTGAGTTGAGGCATCAGTCTACTTGCCTTCAGACTTGGACTGGAATTGGAATTTCCACCATCAGCTCTGCTGGTTCTTGGACTCAGACTCGGATTGGAATTTCCAACATCAGCTGTCCCGGGTCTGGGTCTCTTCTCAGCCTCCATAATCCCAGGGGCCAATTCCTCATATAGTATATCTTTATACACACAAACATCTTTTTGGTTTTGTTTCTCTGGAGAACTCTGACTAATACACCTACTTAAGACTTTTTAATTTTTTTTATCTTTATGAAAAAGGGAGATGAGAAAGTTTTGAAATATTTAAGCCCAAGAAGTAACATGATCAAATTTGCATTTTGAAAAGATTGCTATGGTTTCAATTTGTGCAGTTGATTTGAAAAAGCCCAAACAGGATAAATGAAGACCTTGCAGGCAGGAGAGGTTATTTTAGCAGTTGAGGTTAGTGGTGATGGCAGTTTGGAAGAGGGACGTGCCCGGGGATACTCTGACATTCTCGAACCATGCATTTTTGTCATCCACCAATGATAGTTATTTTCTTCCAAGTTATCAGAATACTAATTTCCTCTGTTACTAGATATTTGTAACAAGAAAAGCAGTTTAAGGCTTTTTATTTATTCAGAGGGTCATTGATTCACAAGTACATTCTCAAATTTGATTGTTTCTAAATTACTGTCTTATAAATGGGGAAATGAAGACAGACTGATTAGAATTCTACATATCTGTGTGTGAAAATGACTTAGTATTTACAAATATACCTTGTAGAGTGTCCAGCACATGGTTAAGTGTTTACTAAATGCCCTTTCATCATTGTCTATCTGTTCATTCATGGTAAACAAACATTAAATAAAATATTCTTGTTTCTTCTAGAGTACACTAAAAAATTATTTCTTTTACAATAATAAAAAGATATATTACATTTGCAAGTAATAAATATGTCTTTGCTTAGAGATAAATAGAGGCATTTGATAACACATACACACGGCATGTACAAAATACAGGATATGACCCTGAAAAAAACAACTGGAAATCAAATATTACAAAGAATGAATGTTATTTATGAAACATAAGAATTTCAGAAATATTCATGGATAGCACATTTAGCCCATTATTCTCATATTATTTTATCAGCTTTTAACCCTGATCAAAATCAACATTACTTTGTTTCTATTCTAACCTTAGTTCTGGTCAACAGAAGGCTGCCCAAAAATTACCTATTTCCCATGAACAATGTATTATGCCCAAAATAAGACAAATTTTAGAAAGAAAAGAAAGTTTTATACTATTGAGGAGGTTTGTTTTGTTTATATCTCAGTGGAATATACATCATATAAATTATATATATATTTACAAATATATTATCTATATAATTTATATTTTGTAAGTTACTTTTCACATTATATACATACATATAATTCATATATTATTTACAAACACTTTAGGGTAAAATTAAGATTTCACAGAAAATTATTATATTTTGTAATAATAAGACCAAATTTGTGTCAAGTAATTATTTTGTCCTAGATACTAACTGCCTCAAATATATTAACTCCTATACTATTCACATCAACCCCAGGAAGCAGGTACTATTACCATCCCTTTACATGGATAAGGGAACACCCTCAGTGAAGTCACATGACATGCCTAAGTTTTCCCAGCTGCTAAGTACAAGAATGAAGATTTAAACTCAGAAGTCTGGCTTCAGGGCCAGCCTTGCTATACTGCTTCTCTGGGTCAGGACTGCAGTGCAGTTTTAACAGATGCAATTCTGATTTTAATCTACATATTCTAGGAATGTTGGATGAATTTTCACTTAACATATATTTCTCTTTTCTTTTTTTTTGCTGAACTAACATCCATTGCCAACCCTCCTTTTTTTTTTTCACTTGAGGAAGGTTAGCCCTGAGCTAACATCTGTGCCAATCCTCCTCTATTTCATACGTGGGATGTCACCACAGCATGGCGGATGAGTGGTGTAGGTCCACATCCGGGGTCTGAACCTGTGAACCTGGGGGGCTTAAGCAGAGTGCCCCGAACTTAAACACTAAACCATAGGGCTGGGCGCCTTTTATTTCTTTTTGTTCAGATAATTTTAAAAAGGTTTCTATTGAAGAGATACTCAAGTATGAAATAAAAAGGGTTTGATACTGTTTCCACTGTAAGCATTGAAAATGCTGTACAGATAAACAATCCTATTGTTATTTACCATTATATTTCTTCTATATACTTAGAGAGTGGATCCACAAGTGGGGTAGATTTTATTATTGTTCAAAAATAGGAGAATTGGGGGCCACCCGGTGGCGCAGCGGTTTAGTCCGCGCTTGGCAGCCCGGGGTTCGCAGGTTCGGATCCCCGGTGCCCGCCGACGCACTGCCTGTCAGCCATGCCATGGCGGCGTCCCATATAAAGTAGAGGAAGATGGGCACGGATGTTAGCCCAGGGCCAGTCTTCCTCAGAGAAAAGAGGACGATTGGCGACGGATGTTAGCTCAGGGCTGGTCTTCCCCACAAAAAAAAAAAAAAAAAAAAAAATAGGAGAATTGGGCCTTTTTTGTCAGGCCCTGGTGAAGGCGAGAAGACCAAACATGCGTTGAAGACGCGGAGCTGAGAGCCCTGGAGGAAAAGGTACCTAGACTTTGCCGTGTAGTTTGACAGAGGAGAGGGCTGCGGAGCTCTCGTTTGAGTGTGCATCTAATCAGTGCAAGGAAAACCACCCAAGGCTAGAGAAGAAACACCAAAAAGAACGAGAGGCTGAGCACTCACACTGGACTGGAAATAGTACCTGCTCCCACCGGCCAGATTAGAACTCTCTCTGACTCACAGGCAGTAGGTAGAACACAGAGAAGCGTCTCGCCTCATGAGCGGGGAATGAATAGTCCCAAACTGAGTACTGTTTCAAACACGCCCGACAACTTTTAAAAGCAAGATCGAAAGGATCCAACTCTTCCCAAATAACTTAACTGCAGTTAAATAACTGCGTTCTTATATTTGTAAGAATATAAGAAAGTATCACCCAAAGGATAAAATTCACAATGTCTGAAAACTAATAAAAATTACCAGGCATACACAAAAGCAGGAAAATGTGACTTATAATAAGGAGAAAAATCAATCAATAGAAAATCACCTATAACTGACAAACATGGTAGAATTAGCAGGCAAGAACATTAAAATAGTCATTTTAACAATGTTCCATATATTCTAAAATTTATGTAGAAACATGGAAGATATAAAAAACACAAATTAAACGTTTAGAGACTAAAAACTACAACATCTGAGATGAAAAATTCACAGCATGGAATTAATGACAGATTAGATATTGAGAAGATTAATGAACTTAAAGATGGAGCAATAAAAACTTGGATTTGGAATAAAAATAAAACACACAGAGAAAAGCATTTGTCATATTAGATTTTTTAAAAAGTAAGGTATAACTATGTGCTTCCAAATATAAAGACACAGTGGTTAAAGGATAGAAAAAGACATAACATGCCAACATAAATAAAAAGAAAGCAGGAATGGCTATATTAATATCAGACAAAGTAGACTTCAGAACAAAGAATATTACCAGAGATAAAAAGACCATTTCATAAGGATAAAAGGGTCAATTCATCTGGAGACGTGACAACTCTAAATATATATGCACCTAATCACAGAGCTCCAAAATACATGAAGCAAAAATTGATGATACTGCAAGAAGAAATACTCAAATCTACAACTATAGTCAAAGACTTCAGTACTCTGCTATCAATAATTGATTGAACAAGAAGACAGAAAGTCAGTCAGTAAGTAACAGAGTAGAACAATATTATCAACCCACTTGCTTATTTTACATTTATGGAATGCTTTACCCACTGTGTACCTATTTAGTTGGAAAAGAAGTAAAGTTGTAAATCAGTTATCTCAGCTTTCAACTCAAGAAACAAGAAAAAGAAGAGTTAATTTATCCCAAAGTACACTGAAAAAAGAGATAAAACAAAGATCAGAGTGAAAGTCAATGACAGAAAATAATCAATATAAAAAAATTTTTTAAAAGCTGGACCTCTGAGGAGATGAATACATTAATACACCCCAGCTAGACCAATCAGGAATGAAAAGAACGAAGACATAAATTATCAATATTAGGAATGAGACAGGTCATATCACTACAGATTCTACAGATATTAAAAGGAAGTTAAAGAATATTATGAATAACTTTTTACCAATAAATTTGATAACCTAGAAGAAATGGGAAAGTTTCTCAAAAAACATAAACTTCTAAAAAATCATTCCAGAAGAAATATAAAAATTGAATAGCCCTATATCTACTTCAAAAATTGAATTTTTAGCTAAAAAACCTTCCATAGGAAAAAGCAAAATTCAGGCCCATATGGCTTCACTGGTGAATTCTATCAAACATTTAAGGAAAAAAAACCCCAAACAATTACATGCAAACTCTTTTAGAAAATAGAAGAGGAAGTACTACTTCCCAATTCATTTTATAAGGCTAAATTTCTCTAATTCTCAAACTTGGTAAAGGCATTCCAATAAAAGAAGACTGCAGACCAATATTTTTGTGTCTTGTGAACACAGGTACAAAAGCTCAATTTTTTAGCAATTCAAATCTATCTAACAATACGTAAAAAGGGTAATACAATATAACCAAGTTGGGTTCATCACAAGAATTCAAGGTTGACACAAAATTCTAAAGTGAATCTATGTAATCCATTATATTAACAAATGAAAAAAAGGAAAATCATATGATCATCTCAGTAGATACAGAAAAGTATTTAATAAAATCCAGCATCCATTCCTGATAAAAAATTCTCAGTGAACTAGGAATAGAAAGGAAATTCCTCAACTTGACAAAGGGCATTAAAAAAAGAAAAAAAAAAGTAGGGCTAATATCATACTTAATGATAAAAAAACCGAGTGCTCTCTCCCTAAAATCAGAGTAAGACAAGGATGTCTGCTCTCACCATTTCATTTTTTTAAATTGAGATATAATTGACATATAACATAATAGTTTCAGGTATACAACACAATGATTTGATATTTGTATATATTGCAAAGCGATCACAATACATCTAGGTAACATCCATCACCACACGGTTACAAATTATGTTTGTTGTGATGAGAACTTTTAAGATCTATTCTCTTAGCAACAAATATACAACACAGTATTACTAGCTATAGTTACCATGCTCTACATTACATACCCATGACACTTATTCTATAGTTGGAAATTTGTACCTTTTGACCAAGTTCACCCACTTCACCCACCTCCCCCCCTCTGCCTTTGCCAACTACCAATCTGTTCTCTATAAGTTTGATTTTTTTGTCTATACCATTTCTAAAATCAACATTGTATTTGAAGTGCTAGGCAGTGACTTCAGGCCACACAAACAAATAGAAGGAATCCAGATTGGAAAAGAAGTAAAAACATCTTTGTTAACAGACAACATGATCATCCATCTAGAATATTAGATGGTGTCAACAAAGGAGTTACTAGAACTAATAAGTGAGTTTAGCAAAATTGTAGGATAAGAGATCAATATAAAATTATACATTTCTGAAAACTAGCAACAAACACTTGGAAAATAAATTTTAAAAAATTCAATGTACAATCGCCTAAAACATAAAATTCTCAGGGATAAATAAATTGAAAATGATAAAGACATTTTAAACTATAAGACATTTCTCAAAGAAATGAAAGAGGACAAAAATAAATGGAGGCATAACCTGTGTTCATGGGAGGAAAATCTCAATATATTGTTAAGATATCAGTCTCCCCCAATGGGCCTATAGTTTCAATACAATGTCAATTAATATTCCATCAAGCTTTTCTGTAGAAATTGACAAAATCATTAAAAATTTGTGTTTAAATTAAAAAGGCCTAAAATAACCATAACGGCATTGAAAAAGAGGAACCAAATTGGATAACTAAACTATCTGATTTCAAAGCATATTATAAAGTTATGATAATCAAGACAGTGTTGTGTTGGAGAAAAGATAGACACATTGATGAATGGAACATAATAGAGAGACCAGAAACAGATCCACACATATATGGACATCACTTGCAAAGATGCAAAAGCATTTCCATAGAAGAAGGATAAACTTTACAACAAATGGTGTTGGAACAACTGGGCAGCCAAATGCAAGAAAATGAGTGTTGATCTGTCTCTCCCACTACATACAAAATTATTATGGCTTTCAGACCTAAATGTAAACCCTAAAGCTATAAAAATTCTAAAAGAAAACATAGGCTAAAACTTTGTCACATTGGATTAGGCAAAGATTTCTTAGGTACAATTCCAAAAGCATGATCCTTAAAAGAATAGATGGATAAAATGGACATCAGCAAAATTTAAATCTTCGCTTTGAAGGATACTGTTAAGAAAATTCAGACAAGCCACAGAGTAGGATAAAATTATTATATCACATAAAAGATTTATATCAGAATATATAAAGCACACTTAAAAATCAAAATAAGAAACCAGCAATCTAATTAAAAAATTTGTAAAATATTTGGACAGTTCCCCAAGGAAGGCATGTGGATGGCAAATAAGCACAAGGAAAGATGCTTAACATTGCTGGTTATTAAAGAAATGCAATTTAAAACCACCATTAGATACCACTACACATATACTAGAACATCTATATTAAAGACTTATCGTGACTATCAGTGGTGTTGCTATAGAGGAACTGGACCTCTCCACACTACTGGTGGGAATATAAAAGCGTAAACCCACTTTGAAAACAGCTTGTCAGATTCTTAAAAAGTTAAATATACACCTACCATCTGATCCAGCCATTCCACTCCTAGGTATTTATCCAAGAGAAAATGAAAGTATATGTCAATAAATATACCTTTACACTAATTTTCTTAACAGCTTTATTAATAATAGCCAAAACCTGGAAACACCAGGTGAATGGATAAACAAGCTCTTGCATATCCGCACAATGGAACACTACTCATCAATAAACAGAAACCAGTGGAAAAACACTGCAACATGGATTAATCTCAAAATAATTAGGCTAAGTGAAATAAGCCAGACAATAAGTAGTAGATACTGTATGATTCCTATTATATAAAGCTCTAGAAAATACAGACTAGTCTATCAAGACAGGAAACAGATCAGTGATTGCCTAAGACATAGGTGTGGGAGAGGCAGGGCACAAGGAATCTTTGTGGGTGACAGAGTCACTATTGTTTTGTGTCAGTCTCAGCCTATCAATAATCAATGTTGTGGTTGGACCAGCTCTTGCAGTTCTTATTATGTTTGCAAGATACCCTTTAGCAGTAACCATCAGGAAACTTTGAAAAAATTAAAGTTTATTAAATACAAGACCTGGAAATTACACAGGACATCTAGGACCATAGAGCATTTCGGAGACTCACTCTTTATTGGTAAATTTAAAACATAAGAGTGGGAATTTAAGTGCAGGAAGAGAAAAAAAACCAAGTAGTCCAAATGGTTAGTTATTGAAATCAACCAGATCCCTAAAACAAAGGAGCCTCAGTAGGGGAGGCAGCCTGGCTCTTTCTCTAGTTGTGTGGCTGATCATGTGTTTGTTCGAGACAGCTCTCTTTGAAACGGATGCCTCTGCAAACAAAACTGAAGTCAGGCACTTGCATTACAAAAAACAGAAAACCCAACTGTCAGGGCTTATACTACATTATTTCATGGATGTGTACTCATGTCAAACTTAACCAATTTTACACTTTAAATATGTGCAATTATGCTTCAATAAAGTAGTTAAAAGGGAAAACAAAGCAAAGTTGAAACTGGAAATTATATAGCTCCCAGCACTTTCTAGGATAGCAGTATTTTTATTTTTATTTTTTTATTTATTTATTTTTTTGTGGGGAAGACCAGCCCTGAGCTAACATCTGTTGCCAATCCTCCCCTTTTTGCTGAGGAAGACTGGCCCGGGGCTAACATCCGTGCCCATCTTCCTCCACTTTATATGGGACGCTGCCACGGCATGGCTGACAAGTGGTGCGTCCGCGGGCACCTGGGATCCGAACCCGCGAACCCCGGGCTGCCAAGCGTGGACTAAACCACTGCGCCACGGGCGGCCGAGGATAGCAGTATTTTTAAATTAAGCACATTAAGCAGTGTCTTTTTTTCTTTATCAGTTTCAGATCATCCAAATACAGAAAGTTAAAGGTTTTTAGACTTTTCATACAGGCACTGAGAAGAGTATATTCTACTAAACAGTCCTATTTTGGATTTTGCAAACTGATACAGATGGTCTCCAATGTATAGTCTCTTGATGTTTTTTTTTTTTTTTTTTTTTTGTGAGGAAGACCAGCCCTGAGCTAACATCCGTTGCTAATCCTCCCCTTTTTGCTGAGGAAGACTGGCCCTGGGCTAACATCCGTGCCCATATTCCTCTACTTTACATGGGACGCCGCCACGGCGTGGCTGACAAGCAGTGCGTAGGCGGGCTCCCGGGATCTGAACTGTGAACCCGGGGCTGCCAAGCGCAAACTAAACCGCTGCGCCACTGGGCCGACCCCTCTTAATGATGTTTTGACTTACGATTTTTTGACTTTACAATGGTGCAAAAGTGATACTCATTCAGTAGAAACTGTGCTTCAGTTTTGAATTTTGATCTTTTCCTAGGCTGGCGATATGTGGCACCATACACTTTAGTGATGCTGGGCAGCGGGACAGAACTGCAGCTCCCAGCCAGCCACGCGATCACAGGGCAAATGACCAACACACTTACAACCATTCTGAACCCAGACAACCACTCTGCTTTTCACCATCAGTACAGTATTCAATAGATTAAATGAGATATTCAACAATTATTATAAAACAGACTGTGTTAGGTGATTTTGCCCAACTGCAGGTCAACGTAAGTGTTCTAAGCATGTTTAAGCTAGGCTAGGCTAAGCTATGATGTTCGGTAGGTTAGGTGTATTAAATGCGTTTTTGACTTATGATATTTTCAACTTACGATGGGCTTATGGGGACGTAACTCCATCATAAGTCAGGAAGCATCTGCACACACATTTGCTCTCTTCTGTGTATAGATGAAAATACATCTTACTTTGTGTTCAGAGGAACAATCTGTTAGCAGTGCCTTTACCTGATTAGATATCTATTTGCTTTACTTCAAATAATTTCATATTACCTCACTGCTAAATTTCATTACATAATACCCATGCAAGTTTTTCATTCAAATATTTATTCAATAACCATTTACTGAGCAGGCACCGTACTGGGTCCTGAGGTGGCAATAATGAAAATGGCATGATCCTTGTTCTCAAGGAGTCAGAATCTTTTAAAGGAGAGAGTCATGTAAATAAATAATTAACATATTGTACTACACACACGATAATAGAGAATTATAAAGGTAGAATTGTGAGAAGCAAAATGAATGGTTAGTTTTGACTGGGGAGTTGGTGGAGTGCTGGCAGTGTAAAAGGTATGTTTCAGGGAAGGCTTCATGGAACAAGAACCAAATGAGCTGAGGGTATTTTGTTTTTTGGTTTTTGTTTTGGTGAGGAAGATTAGCCCTGAGCTAACATCTGTTGCCAATCCTCCTCTTTCTTTTTCCTGAGGATGATTGGTCCTGGGCTAACATCTATGCCCATCTTCCTCTGTATGTGGGACGCCTGCTACAGCATGGCTTCATGAGCAGTGTGTAGGTACATGCCCGGGATTCAAACCTGTGAACACTGGGCCACTGAAGCAGCATGCACTAACTTAACCACTATTCCACTGGGTCAACCCCCTAAATGAGTTGAGTTTTGAAGGGTAAGGGTGAGGCAGACAAATAGGCGGAAAAGGGTATTATACACAAGACATGAGGATGACTCAGAGAACTGGAACTAAAATAACTAAGGGAAAGAGATAAGAATTTTTTTTTTTTTTTTTTTTGTGGGGAAGACAAGCCCTGAGCTAACATCTGTTGCCAATCCTCCCCTTTTTGCTGAGGAAGACTGGCCCTGAGCTAACATCGTGCCCATCTTCCTCCACTTTATATGGGACGCCGCCACAGCATGGCTGACAGGCACTGCGTCGGCGGGCGCCCGGGATCCGAACTCGCGAACCCCGGGCTGCCAAGCGCGGACTAAACCGCTGCGCCACCGGGCGGCCCCAGAGATAAGAATTTGATGATAATGTTTGATGTGTCATATGCCATTGCTACAGAGTCTGACCTTTATCCTGAAAGTAGAGGAAAGCAATTAAAGAAATAATACAAGATAGTGATATGATCACATCTATGTGGAGAAGGAATTTACATACTGACATTTAACCTTGCTTGTTACAATAAAAGGGCGCCTTTGCCAAAAGAATATCAATGGCTTATCCAAATCTTTTAAAGTAATGATTTGTTGATTGCTTTGAAACTCAAATGCTTTCATCATACTATTGTCCTATCAAAACACATTACTAGCTAAAGAGATGGCTATCACATTTCACGTAAGAAATACGTTTTAATACTTTTTGAATCTTTGAGGTAATCCACGGGTAGAATACGGTTTTCCACTTGTATCTATCTTTTGTGTCATTATTATCTTAGTCTATTGCTGGCCACTTGTGGGCTTTAGAAGGAACACTTTCTTTGGAATCTAAGTTGATTGAGAAAGGAAATTGTGCCCATCTTCTCTAATTTCATGACTTTTCTTTTCCCCCAAGAATAAAAGCAGGATTATGCACAGGATAACCAGTTTTATTAAAGGAAAATGATGATAGTTGTGATCCTTGAAAATCCACAGAAGAAAACTACTTGACATAGGAAAGTTTATTAGATCCATCTTTGACATTTCTTCTCCCAAGGAAATAAACTTTAATCCTCAGGTTAAAGGATCCTTTGTCTTCGATTTTTCAGTTAAGAGTATTGTTGATCCCTAAACTTCCATGATCAAATTTTTAAAAGAGACCATACCTTAAAACTTCTCTGGCCAAGTCATCTTGGGAAATAAAAGCACAAAACCTCAAGTGAAATATTTCTCAAAGTGGTACACAATAATATCTCTAAATATTTGAAACATGTACAGCATAACCTTAAGCTTCAAGTTCTAAGAACATGGAAACATTGCATCAAGGTAAAAAATATTTTAAACAGTGTTGATACTTTGCAAATGGTTGGTAGTATGGGGATCAGAATTGGTCACCTTTTGCACTGAAGTAGACTTTGACCTTCTCAGCCCCTGCTAACTGTCTGAAGGGATTTGGGATGGAAGGCCTGTCCTGGGACAGGCCATCACTGTGGATAACTCTGAGTATAGATAGACTGGGAGGGCCTTTGCTGGGCCCATTCTTATCAAAGTTCTGTTTACCAGACATTTACATTTGTAAGGGAAATCTCCATTTGTAGTGGTATCTCCTCTGTACTGCGAAGAGGGGTGGATGACCTCATCTCTAGAAACTTGTCAGTGTGGAAGGTGAGGCCTTAAATCTGCATAATAACCTTACTGTGCTTTTCTGTTAATCCCCCATAACTGACCCAACCCCCAATATTCTCATTAGTATATTTAAGAGGAGAACTTCTGCCATTTTGTTGAGAGATACTCAGTTTCCCCAGGTCTCTCCCATGTATACATGTTATAAAGCTTTGTTTGATTTATTTCTGCTATTCAACCTCATGTCAATTTAATTTGTAGCCCAGCCAGAAAGGATCCAGAATAAGTAGAGAAAACTCTTTCCCCCCTTCAATAGAATATAAGATATTCAAAGGTGTCTCTAGTTTATATATGCCTGTAGAAGATTCTGATTTTTCTAAAATTTGGAAAATACTAAAAAGAGAAGGTCTAATTTTTTATATATGATTGAGTAAAAATTGATCAAACTAAAAACTTGATTCAATAAGAGTTACTATTGGGCACACACATTACTAAGGAAACACTTTGCCAGCATTTCTAGAATTAGCTGTTTTTCATATCAACTTAAAATTTTATTGACTTTTTTTCTTATTACCAGATGCCTATAATCTTCCCTACAAACATCTTGTCTTTTCCATTTTTGTTCATATTTAGTTTTTGCCAACTGCGTCTTGTATAATTATGTTGGAGCAGGACCAAATTTAGGAAAAATTGTAAAGAGCAAAAATTTTTCTTTGGCTTACTTCCCACCTGTAGTGTTTCCCAGATCAATGGCATTTCTCTCCATCAATGTCTTTCCTGTATTCCTGGGATATTATTCCCAGATGATCCTTGACTAAACTCTACTAAGGTGTTAGCTTCTAAAAACATATGTTACTATTTCTATAGGGTTTTTGCTTTCCTGATAATGGGAACCACTGTGGAGAAGACTAGATATGCACTGTTCATAATGGCAGCCACGTTCATCATCAAGAAGCCATCTCTGCTTCTGATGGTGCATAGAAAGTATCTTCCAAAATAACTTGATCATTCATGAATTAAACCCGCATTCATGTTTGAAAGAAGTAAAACGAAAGCATACATATGGAAATTTGTGCTATTTGCAGTTTAAAATTTTTTGCCCATGGATTTCTAACTTTTCCATATAATCTCAAGCTATTTTCTCTTTATAGTACAAAAAATTTAAAGAATGGGGAAGAGGAAGTAACAATAAAAGTGCTCATGTGAGTAACAATTAAGTATTTTATGAGAAAGAGGCTTCTAAACACAGGTCAAACCTTGTACTTCGCATCTCACCTGAAGCACGCTGGCCATTCCAGTCCACCAAATGCAGTTCCCTTGGGACCTATGCTGGATGGACATGCAAGGTCTCATGAGGTAAAAGGCTAGGACACTTGCTCTTTCTGACCAGGCAGTGCTGTGGCTGATTAATATCCACCCAAAGCCACAATCACCTTCTGATCTGAGGAGCAGGTGACGTGGAGATTCTGAAGTGTCTTGATAAATTATGCAGGCATATCAAACAATACACATAGCAGGTTAAAAAAAAATTCAGTCGCTAAAGTGGTTTGCTTTGTTCTTTTAAGCATTGAATCTACATAGGTCATCATCAATTCTTGATAACTCCTAGTATGACAAAGCTGAGAAATTAGTATTACATGGGTACCACATAATAGTTATTTTCTTTCCCAATGAAATGTTTGGACAAGGAGAAAGGAAGGGAGGAAAATTAACAAGGTTATTTTAATAGCCTTTGAAATTTTACTTCTTCCATTCTTTCTTTAGGTGAACCAGAAGACCAATTTAGTCACAATATCCAATGCCTTTCTGTTACTACCTCTTACCCTAAGCCTTCCTTCCTCCTTGCCAATACAAATCATACCCACCTTTCAAGCATATTTCAAGGCCCATATCAAAGGTCAAATATTATCTGCTCCATAGTCATCTATTTTGTAACCACCCCAATTTCCATGTGATTTCTCCGATAATTATGCATATGCTGTCTGAATTTACAATATTTCTTCTAGTACAGTCACAGTATATAATTGAAATACATAATTGTTATTTTGCTTTTTTATGTTTAGCTCATCTCCTGAACTATTTAGTAATTCTTAAGCAGAACGTTTTGCCTTGCATATGTTGGGCTTCTAACAAACAGTTATTGTTCAAAAAATGATGTGAAAAATGATTCATCATACCACTTCATTCAGAATTCACAAAAGAGAAATTTAATTTGTATTACATAAAATAGGTTAACACATGAGAACTTTAAAAATGTATATAACATAATTTTTTAGATCCCCACATTGTTCCATAAAGAATTTAAAACAGTAAGAAATCATAAAAACATACACATTTATTTTAGCAATATATGATAAGAATAAATTAGCAAGTAAAACTAAGGCACTTTTAAAGCCAATATATTAAATTCAATAGCCTTTAATTTCATCCTTATATAGGAAACCAATTGTTTTCACCTGTCTTTCTAAATATCATGATTATGATAAATATAAAATATCTTTAAAAAAATATATAGGTTTTGGGGCCAGTCTGGTGGCATAGCAGTTAAGTTTGCACATTCCATTTCATCAGCCCGAGGTTCACCGGTTTGGATCCTGGGCATGGACCTACTCACCACTCATCAAGCCATGCTGAGGTGGCATCCCACATAGAAGAGCTAGAAGGAAATACAATGAGGATATACAACTGTGTACTGGGGCTTTGGGGAGGAAAAAGAAAAAATAAAGAGGAAGATTGGCAACAGATGTTAGTGCAGGGCCAATCTTCCTAAAAAAAAAACATATATATATATACATATATATATATATATATATATATATACACACACACATATATAGGTTTCTATGTTACCCAGGAGAAAAGGGAAGGATTCACCAGTATTTCTGATTTTTCATACTTTTGTGGATGTTCTCAGGAACATTTTGCTTTATCACTGTCTTTTCATTAGACGGTAGGGAGACAATAGGTCATCAGACATCAGGCTCCCTACCTGAACACATACGCCCTTCTGAGTGTGGCCCTGTCCAGTGTCCCCCACCCCAGCCATCAAAAGCCCACCACCACTATTCACAGATACATGGCATATTCATAGATATTTGAGAAGTCCTACTGTGTGGCATTTCTTGGGAAATCCCTACCTTCACTTTATTTGGCTAACTCACTCTTCCTCTAGGATTCAGCTTTAATGTAACTTCCTAGGGGTCTCCATTCTTGATTTCCCCAGGTTGGGTATCAAATGCCTGTACTTTGTGCTCTCATTACAATGAGCCGCATCTTGGTTTATGCTTGGTATTCCCATATAAAACAGTACCCCATTTTACTCTCAACAATGTCCTAGTTGGATAATAGGTTAGTCATGGGGTTCAACTTGACTGGATGGTCAACTCCTGGCCTCTTATCTCAAGGCACCCCTACCAGCTACCACGTGTCTTTCATCAACACTGACTGACTGAAGCCAACTCTGAAAAGTTATCAAAAACACTGAAAGGAAACATATAGTCAGATTGTGGTTGTGTTATTGTAAAGGCCTACAAACGTACAAGACTTAGGAAATTTTACCATAAATATTCCCCTTTGGGTTTTCATGAGCTTGAAAGAAAAGCTTCCCCAGTAACATAATAGTAACATCAAATTCCAAAGGCAGCCCCGTGATAGCTTTGCCAGTACATAATTCATTCAGTCGAATTCTGAGGCTTTCATTTCATGACTCACACTGTTGGTGATTTGAGATTAGGCCACAAAAGGAGCAGACCCAACTTTTCACTAAGGGTCTACCTGAATTTTGCAAGACATTTTCCAGTGATAACAAATAATGCTATAATATAGTTTCTGACAATTCAATTCCTGTTTGAAGCATATAATTTCTCCAATAGTTTTACTTGAGGTGTTTAAATCCATGACTAGTACTTTTTGAGTTAATCAAAACAGAACATATTGTTAAATATTCAAATTGAGGGCAAGATTAAGGATGGTGGCTGGGGTCAAGATATGAATTCAATTCTTAATACACCTCTTGTAGTATTTAAAATTTAGCTAAGAGATGATGTAAGACTGGTAAGTGATAATTCAATGGAAACAAACGGAAGAATTGCCATACTGGCACATCGATAATACATACTGCCATGAATCCTATATCTGGCAGTAACTCTGGGGGGAGATTTTGTTAAGTTCATACTAGCACTATTTAATATCAACCTCCAAAGGTTCAGGTTTGAGGTGAAGAGACCATTTAAAAAAAAGGAATGCAAATGGTTAATAAGTACAAAATATATTCAACCCTGTCTAGTACTTAAACGATTGCAAATTAACATGCACAAGCAACATTTTCCCACTATCAGTTTGGTAAAGTTTTTAAAAAGATAAAAATATCCACTGTTGAGAAGCGGGGCACCCTTGTGCTCTACTAATGGGCATGTAAATGAATAGAGCTTTTCTGGAGAGCAATTTGACAATATTAAAAACGTCTTCAAAATAAAGACTATAAAAACTTTGATTCCACAGTTTCTGCTGATTGTCCCAGTAGAAAATAATTCAAAAATTAAATCAGAATCTCTGGGCATGAGGCCCAATCAGCAGTATTTCTAAACACCCCCAGGTAATTCTGAAATAGCTACGTTTGGGAACTACAGGTTTATACAGATAGTTAACTTTAGGGAAAAGATATTCTTTAAATGTTGTTAAGTGATTAAAAGCAAACTACACATTGTTAATTTTGAAAACACACAGAAACACACACACATACACATATCCAAGACTGAAATTATACTCAGTTGTTAACAATAGTAATTTCTAGGTAACAAGATTACAGACAAAGAATTTACGTGTAATTATTATTATTCATCTGGTTAATTTGTATTTTTCTAAATGTTATGCAATGGAAATACATTGCTTTGGTATTAATAAAAATTATTTATACAAGATTAGTGTTAAAACATCTATTATTTCATAATAATAGTTCATAGGAACTTAAGCTTTAAGAATCTCAGAATTATCTAAAGTATGTTTTAATGTTGGTAGATTCCTTTGCCCTACCCAAGATTAACAGTCCTGAACGTCTTCGGAGGAGTGAGACCCCAAACTATGCATTTTGAAGAAAATCCTTATGTGATTCAGATGCAGAAAATAGTTTGAGAACACTGTCGTTTTCAATAAATATTTTATGTTTATTACAATATCTATTAAATAGGAGATGAACTTATTAACTGACCTCTATAGCATGTCCCAGTGGTTCTCAAATTTTTTGATGTCCATTCTTAAAATTATTAAAGACCCCAAAGAGCTGTTGTTTATGCATGTTATCTACTGACAATTACTATATTAGATGTTCAACTGAGAAATCGTCTAAACATTGATTTACTAATTTGCTTAAACAATAATAAACACATTAAATGTTAGCAGAAATAACATTTTATGAAAATGCTTTTTCAAATCAGAAAAACAATAAGAAGAGTAGCATTATTTCACATTTTGACAAATCACTTTAAGTTTTACTTTAAAAGAAGGCAGCTGTAGTGTCATATCTGCCTCTACTTTCAGTCTGTGGCATTGTGTTGTTTTTGTTGAAATACAAAGAAAATCTATACTCATACAGATGTGAGTTGGATGTAGTTGGAATAGGGAAGAATATTTTGGCCTTGTCAGCTAATTTTGGATATTCTCTTTGATACTACAACAAAACTCAACAAGCGGTAGTTTCTTAAAGCTTAGTAGCAATGTGGAATCTGAAACCTATTCATAAATTTTTCCCCCTCTGTTGCACAAAAAACCTTGGTTTATCTTGCATTTTGAGTGAATTTCTTACCCATGCCTTATTTTGTAACATAATACATGGGTCATCTGGAAAATATTGGTTCACTGAATGATGCCAATTTTCTAAATGGTGACACATTCCATTAGATACTATTTGTTTCTATATATTTATGAGGATCTTATACTTTTACTATTAAATATACAATTGACTTCCATATCAAAATATCGGTTTCTTAAATTTCTACCGGTGTTATCAAAAAAATCAAGCTCATGATGGTAGGTACAAGTTTTCCAAAATTATAATTTGCATATGAAAACTCAAAGTTTATCTCTGGCAACAAATACTGTCAGTTTTCCTTGAAGTGACAGACTTTGTTCATCTTTGAGAAAATAGCCTCATATCCATGTCTGAATAACATTTCTGTCACTGTCCTTTTAAGTGAAATGGTATTCCATGAAAAAGCAGCAAGCTCAGCTCACAGGCCCAACAATCCTGTAAGTCCTTTTCCTGAAGACAGTCATTGTACCATGGTAAGCAGCAGGAGTGTTGTATGTGTACTTTCCATTTCCTCATGCAAATTATTAAAAGCCTTTAATGAATATTACTCATTGTAATCAAGGATATTTTCAAGTGACAGTGTGTAGCAGTGAAGAATACAAAGACCACTAGTACATTTTGGTGCAATTCCCTTGATTCACCTTAAGAAGCTAACAGTTTTACCTACCTTTACTTTTGACCCATGAGTGAAAATGTCAACACAGTAAAAAAAAAAAAAGGCAAATAATATCTTATTACCATTATTAAAATAATTTTAACCCTGAAGACCATTGAAGGACTCTCAGGGACACACTGGGGTCTGCACACTATACTTCCCTGCCCTGATCCACTGACAAGGTTAATAGGCAGAAGCTCTACTTTCTTCCATTAAAATAATGCCTGTGGCCTCAATATGATGGACTTTCATCACTAATACAATCTAACGCTTTTGCTCCTAACACTTCAATTAGCCAGTGTCCCCTGGGTAAATTCCTAAATCTATGTCTGCATGTTGCATACCTCTTATTATTATGCTACAAACTAATGCAATATTATATAAGCCAGTGAAATACGAGTGCAAAAGAAAGAGAATTGATACTGCCATCTAAGCTCCACAAAGGGAGGGATTGTTATCTTTGAATTTACTCATGAATCCTCAGCACCTTGAACAAGTGCACACAATAGATAATTAGTAAATATTTATTGAATAATTGATTTGTTGTTTCTATGAAAATAAGGTGAATCCTTTGAAGGCCTCCACAAATTTTAAAAGCCAAATTATGTGCTGGAAAAACAAGAGTTAAAGATAAGGAAAGAATGGATAGAAATCTCAGAGTGCATACTCTCACTGCTTTATTTTCACTCTTTAAAGAGACAGAAATTAGAAATCCTAGAAGATTCTCTAATGTAGGACTTATGTACAAAAGTTAAGAAGAAATTACTCCCATTGATTAAAAATTTAAAAAAAAATCTATCTAAGTCTGTATTCTTTCTCATTTACAGTTTGATGATCCATTTCATTTAAAAATACTTAATCAAATACTGCCAGTATTTCTACAAGTCTTTACGTTTGTAATACCCAAGGGCAAACTGATGCCCGTAACACATCATCTTTCTGATGCATCACCCCCATCTAGTGTCAAGAAGTGGTAATTACAGGCTTTACTCCACAGACCTTTGACCTTGGCCTTATTTAATATGGTTGCTTAAGGGGAGCCCAGGAGAGGACAGCAGCGGGGGTGGAGAGGGAGAAAGAAAATGTACTGAGGTGAAAAGTGAATGCTTCTGGCACTTCTTTTTACAAGTTGGGAATTTACTTTGAGTTGAATTTCAGATTTTATATTCAAGTTAGTGTAGTCCATCTTATCCACAGGGGTTATGTTCCAAAACCTGCAGTGGCTGCCTGAAACCATGGATAATACCAAACCCTATAAATGCTATGTTCTTTCCTATACATATGTACATACATATGATAAACTTTGATTTATAAATTAGGCACAGTAAGAGATTAACAAATATAACTTCTTTTTGGCATATCCTAATTACCAACATCACTACTCTTGTGCTTTGGGGCCATTATGAAGTAAAATAAGGGTTAGTTGAACACAAGTACCGCCATACTGCTGCAATTGATCTCATAACTGAGAGGGCTACTAAGTGACGAATGGGCAGGTAATGTATACAGCATGGATATGCTGGACAAATGGATGATTCATGTCCTGAGTGGGCCGGGACAGGATGGTGCGAGATTTCATCATGCTACCCGGAAAAGTGGGTAATTTAAAATGTATTAATTGTTTATTTCTGGAATTTTCCATTTCATATTTTCAGACTGTGGTAGATTGCAGTAACTGAAACTGTGGAACGTGAAACTATGGATAACAGGGGGACTACTATATAATATTTTGAAATTTAACACATAAATCTGTGTTTAGGCTATCCATATTATCACTTTTAAAATTTTGTCCTATCCTCTTTGAGTGTGTATCTTTTCAGAGTGAAGATTCACTTTATGACCCTTCTCTATAAAATTCTCTATCGTAGTAGGAAAATGAGGGTGCATGACAAGGTTGACCTAACTTGTACATTTTAGCTAAAACTGCTGAGTACAAAAGCATAAAGGTAGACAATAGTAAGGGTGGTAACTCCACTCCTGTGGGGTAATAAGTGGCATAAATCTCAGAGATATGCACAGTTGTTCTACTGTAGCCAAGTGAATGCAAAGACACTGAATGCTACCTACTGGGCATGGTAACTTCAGGAAGGGGATGCAGATGGCCATTTGCCTGCTTGACTAATGAAATTTAAAGGAACCCAAACAACACTTTTCTGACTGAAAAACCTTCTCCATGAGTCTATCAGAATTGTGACTTTCTTCCATTGGGACTAATTTTACATTTATAATGGCAACTTCTGCTATAATGTATATTCCTGTAAGGGAGGAAGACATATTCCTGTACCCTTTTAGGTTCTTCTGGCTGGTCTAAGAATTAAATTGACATGAGAGAGAATAACAGGAGAAAATCAAACAAGTTTAGTAACATGTATACCTGGGAGAAACCCAGGAAAACAGTAACTCACCAAAATGGCTGAAGCCACCATCTTAAATACCATCTTCAGCTAAAGACAAAGGAGGATGTTGGGGGTAGTGGTTTGGGACTTCAAATGGGAGGAAGGCAATTCACATGGAGATGGAAAAGCAAAATATTTACTAAACAAATGTTTGCCATGACTCAAAAAGACAATGAGACAAAGAGAGGACTTTAATCAAATGGGCCTTGCTGGGTTCCTCCTTGTCTACCACACCTAGTTCATATTATATCATAGTTATCTACAGTGATAGCTCCTTCCTGAAACAGGCCTTCTATCTTAAATTCTTTTACAAAGTTAGGGGGAAGGTTAAAGTTTCTTCCTGAGTCATTTTTTCTTAAAAATAATCAAGCCAAAGAGACACATTTTGGGGTAGCAAATTCTGCTCCCCTACATTCCTGAGAAAACTTCTCAGCTATTTTCAGTTCTTAACAACCTCCTAATACAGTTAGTCAACTGAGACTTAGTCCAAGACCATGTTCGTTCAGATGGTACGGGGAAGTAGGCCATTAGGGTGGAGGAGGTCTGAAGAGCTGGAGGTCAGCAGGCAGATGGGAGGCAGCATTGAGAGCTGAGGAAGAGTAGGGAAAGGAGCACAGGAGGAGGGAGGATGTATTTTCTCAGTATTTCTGAGAAAATCTGACTTTGCAGCCTGGATCTTTCCCAATCGATTCCACACTCTAACATCATTAAGTCCCTTTGCAAACTACACTATCCCTAAATTAGTTAGCTATATAAGCTTTACATTAAATATAGGATGGTTTAAACTGTTTATTAGGCAGCAGTTTGAAATTAGGCTCAGATGCTGTTTTGAAATGCAAGGGTGTGATTAAAGATTGGTCTGTCACTTGTGCACGGGCAGCACATCCTCTCAATGTGTGGCAGCATCTGATAAGAGCCATGTTTACCCCAGTGAGCCCTGTAATAATTCCAGCCCCTGGCCCTATCCCTAAGGAAACCTGAGCTAAGAGGATGAACATGAGGGGTCACCGCTCTTTCTTTACTAGGGAGACCTTCATGGGCATGCAAGCAATGTAGTTGCACAGGGCCCTGTGCCCAGAAGGGTCTTAAAACTTGGTTTAATGCTCCACTGTTTCCACGTTGAAATTCCTAATCATTTTACCTTTGAGCCTGTGTTTTTTAAGTAAAGTCTAACGGGAAAATAGACATGCAAATAAGCAAACAAGCTACGCACGATATGCCCATCTGCCAGTTCTTGGCTCCACCTTATATAGTATGTGCAGTGCCCCGTGAGCACAGAATTCTAATAGGCCCACAGTGCCAGGGAGATCAGAAACACTCAAAGTGAATACAAGGGATACATATTATGTCTAAGACTGAGTAAGAGACTACCTTTCCATTAGAACTAAAACAATTCAAATAGAGAAAACTTGTTTCTAAGAAACAAGACTGACCATGAAACCCTATCATGTCCATTCTTACATTTTTCCCTTGTATTAGCCAAACACTTACTGCGCTGTACAACATAAACATGAACAGTAAAATTCATACTAACAATTTAAATTTCAGTTTTTGTTTACATAGAGTGGCATTAAATAGCAAATACAAACACCTTGACCAGTTGAGAGTCCATGGAAGAAAGAAAAACAATTTACATTTTAGAACCTTTAATGTCACATTTTTCCTGTTTATTGAACAAGGAGCCTTGCATTTCCATTTTGCACTGGGACCCACAAATTGTGTTCTTTACACTTATTTGTTGGTCCTGCTGCTAAACCTCTCAGACCACTTGAGATATACCTTGGGGAGAGACAAGCTATCAAAATATCATCTCTTCTTTGGTCAAGGCTGTAATCCTTTGTTCTCTTACTGAGAGTACGCCTTTTTTCTCTAGATAGGATAAAAGATGTATTACATAATAAGAAAAAATGTTTATTTTTATTTATACTCACAGAATCTTTGTTCCTTCTGTAAAAACACATTTAGAGGAAAACAGAGACTGCTCTTATTTCTACCTTTGGAAATAGGAATTTAGTCTTTTAGAGGAATAAAACAATAATGAAAACCCAATTTTTCTGTAACAAAATATTCTCTACCATGGTTGTTAGCACTGTTGCTAAGTCATTTCCAGTGCCTGAGCTACTCTTTGTCAGAAGATTTGGCAAAATTTTGAAGGAGGTGATGACTTTAGGCTACTGGAAGATCATTTTAGTGGTTGCCTGTTATTCAAATTGAAAACCAAGGCTCTGAGAATCTGAGACTTCCTTGGTGATCACCTCCTTCTGAGCACACCACCCCCCATTTCCTCCATTTGGGGGACTTCTATTTTGGCCAGCAGTACAACACAGACACCTCTTCACAATGGACAACAACGAATCTCTAGGTGTGGCCGTTGGACCAATGGGGAAAAATGCAGAACATGATCTCTGGGTTTAGCCATCATGTGCACAGTCTTTTAATGCACCAGTTGTCTGAGAACATTGGCAAAATGGAATAAATTTTAAAAGTATGTCAAGAAACGAGGCCAGGTCTCAGAGTTAATTCATTTTATGAAACAAAAATATAGTCTATGATACATTATATTGCATTTTTATCAAAGTAATATGAATACAAATTTTAAAATGTTTCTCAAACATACTTTTCTGTTTGGTCTCAACACAAAATGACCATTGCAGAAATATTGTAATTAGAAGAAATAGTGTAGTGATCATAATCAAAAACAAGGTGAACTTTCTTTCCCCTTGTGTATTGATGAGAACAGGAAACGAAAGACCAGGGAGAAACCTGCTTTCCCCTCTGGGCATTATTCTGTCCTCCAGAGTCAGTACAGCCCCTGAGGACAACAGTCCCTCAACCCCAGAGGAAATAATACTTTAACCTTCGAAGTGAGTACAGCTTCTGCTTTCAAGAAGCAGCTCATTTGGTCTGCTGCAGAGCAGATATGCTTCAGAGTTGACTTTTAACTTGTGTCAGTCCAACTCAAAGGGAAGTAAACAGAAAGGAAATTAACTGATTTTTCAAAATCATATTGATTATTGAGGTTATTGAAAAACTACAAGGTGAATTTATCACAGGGTTCTTTATGGCGCACATTTAAAAGATCAGAGACACTGACTTTCCTTAGGTTACACAGCTGGGAATAGGCAGAAGCAGGAATTCCAGCCTAGCCTTATTCCAAAGTCTTCACACTCCCCACTCCTTTATGCAGCTGCTCATGTAGATATCCTTGCTGCTGTGCAATGGGGATATGATTCTCATGGCTAAGTGTTTATATAAGCCACTACATTCTCAATGTAAGGCTTCTACTGCTTTAATTCCAAATAATTGGCTGAGTTACCTAGAAAAAAATTAAATTAGCACTGATAGTCCTATCAATTGCTAATGTCTTTACTGCTTTAGTCAACAATGCTGTATTATATACTTTAAAGTTGCTAAGAGACTAGATCTTAAATGTTCTCAGCACAAAAAGAGAAATGATAATTATGTGATGTGATAGAGGTGTTAGCTAATGCTATGGTGGTAATCATTGCAATATATAAATGTGTCATATCAACTCGTTATACACCTTAAACTTACACAATGTTGTATGTCAATTATATCTCAATAATAACAAATAAAAGTCAGATCAGAGAAATCAACACTCTATGTGGAAATGTTTTTCTCTATTAAGTGAATTCTAAGCCCAGATATTATTATTTTCTTTGATTATAAAGGGCTCCTGCTGATAAAAGCATGGGAACTATTCAAGCATAGAGATATGACCTACCTCTCTGATATGACTAAGTAGATTAATTATCCACATGCTGTGGAGACCTGGTTGTAAATGCTGGAAATACCCTAGTGAACTCAGGGGCAAGTAGTGCCTTAGACTGGGAGGGGGCCAGGATTCCTCTTTTTCTATGTGAAAATTTACTGCTTCTTCGGTGAAAGAAATGGGTGGAAGTATTCCACTCTGTTCAGGACAAAACACTTCCAAATACATTCAAGAAATTGCAATCTATTTATAGAAAGGCTTTGACAGGTTTCAGAGAGAATTCAACCTTCTCTTTGACCTCACCAATTCCTACCCATTTAGCACAAAGGTACTAAATTATTGTTTCAAAATCATCTAGAAAGTAAGGATGAAACATCTTTGGATCTTCGACAATGTTCACCATGCATTCTAATGTTGTCAACTTCCATTATTACTTCCTAGCACTTATATCTTTACTGGGTTTTTTTTCCTATTTTACCACATGTCCATTTGCATAAAAAATTATGCCACTCAGCCTCACATTTTATAATGTCTTCAAAAACTTAAAACTATAAGATAAAATTACTAAATAGGAGTATCAACTTTCTTATTTAAGACTTAGACTTTTATGCCTTTAAAAATCTGTCAGAAATTTAGTCAAATATGATTAGAGATTTACTCGCATATCTATTAGCATATAACATATAATTTTCCCCCTTAAAAATAACTTCTTTGGAACAGATCAATAGACTGTTTCACTAGAATCTAGTGTGTAGATGACTTATGTTGATAAATACTGTACTGCAAAAGACGATCACCTGGTTCTATTAATTTAATTGGATTTTGGAATTGGAAAAGTTTTCTTCTTGATCAGAGTAGAATTTCTCTTCTTGTACATGTCTCCTGTTCTCATTATTTCTGACTCTAATGAGGAAAAAAAATGCTAATAAGCAATCTAAATCTTATTAACTGACTTGTTTATTTCCCAGTGGGAAGAGAAATCTCAAATATATAGTCAAGACAATGGGAAACAAGTAATTGAAATTGCTTGTAGATAATGGGTTGCTTTAGATTTTAAAAAATAGTTCAAAACATATTTTTTATATTTAAATTGTTAAAATGTTTTAAAAGCACGATTCTTAGCAAGATATCTCTACCATTCTCTTTAGAATTATCACAATATAAAATAGAAGGGATCGTGTAACAAATGGTCAGAACACAAAACTTTTTGACAAATACAGAAAAAAAGAAATTCTCCTTCTGCTCTAGTCTGTTTCCTGGTTTATAGCATTGCCAGTCGTCTTGCGGTCAGAACTGGAGGACATGAGTGTCGCTTCCTTCTCATCCACAATCCCTGTCTAGTTGGACTTGAAATCCGCAATTCTCCTCTCCATACATTTCAATCTGTTCCCTTTCTTTCCTTTTCAATGCTGGTATCACAGTTCAAGTCTTTACTCTCTTTCAGATGGACTTTTAGGAAACTTTCTGTCTGGTGTCTCTGGCTTTGCTTCTCTTTGTCCTCAAATCCCTCCTATGCTCTGTTGCAAGTTTTGGTCAGAAAAACCATGATATAATCACAATATTCAGTTATTGAAAATGTGTAATGGTTCCTGCTTCCTATAAAGTAAAATGCAGTCTTCTTAGCATTACATTCAAGGTCCTTTTTTGTTGGACCCCAAGCTACACTATCATCCCTTTACCTTCTTCATCATCCCATTGTCCCACTTCTAGGTCTCTTCTACCCCTTCCTCCAGTTAAACTCTGCTCTATCAGAACATACCCCATGATTCATAATGATCCTGAGTTTTTTTCACACCTTTCTCCTTTCTAGAAAGCTCCCTACCTCACCTCTTTATGGTATTTACCATTAAAACCAAAGATTTCTCCTCTATGAGTTAATTGCTTCTTCCTCTGCCAGGAGAAAAGGAACACAATAAGTCCCTGTGAATAACTCAACCTCTGCAGTATTCTGGTGACAGAGTGGATTGAGGCCACCTGAAAGGGGGTGGCCGTGGTGTACCTGTTTGCTCTTTGGCTGCAGGTGCAGGCATCACTCCCCTTCGTGCACTCTACGATCTAACCCAGAGCCTAGAGTGATGTTCAGGGGATCTTTGTGCACTCGAATTATGTAAGGGATCAGGCCAAGAGATCTGCATAAAGACTGCACTTCATCCAAAAGGTTAAAAACAGAAACAAGATAATCTTCTAGAAGGAGTTACAAGGCTTGGAGCCTTAGTCTCTCCCTATTTTACATGCACTTAGGGAGCTGGCTAATTAAAGAAATCCTCCGGTGAATTTCTTGTAAAGGGAAGAATTCTTTGGCAAAGCAAATAATCAACCCTTAATTTATAAAGTACTTATGGAGTTAGGTGCTTACGGTATCACCAAACGGCACTTTAGGGGCCCTTCATCATTAATTTGCCTCTGTAAGCACCTAAGTCTGAAGGAATCTCTGAGATTCTGGAGAAAATTGCATTGTAGATGATTTAAACTGTTAATTTTGATCTTCTATAGCAGAATGCTAACAAGGCTATATTTGCTTTCTTATTTAAGCCTTAAAGCACAGAGTAGACTGAAGAATCTCCACGGGTAACATTCTAACATTAAATTCCTTTTGTTTCAGGCAAAAAGCAATAAAAAATTTTCTATGATTAAAAGAAAGAGTCTATTGTGTTATATATCTTTGATTTGGGAGTAAAGTTTTGGCACTTCTTTCTCAGTCCAAGTCATGATAATTATTAGAAAGTCTACTATGAAGTTTTTGTTGTTGCTTTAAAAATAATTTGCCTCCCAGGAGCAGATGAACTGAATTGTTACTATGGATTAAGAGTTAAAGCTCTGGTTTTATTTTGAGCATTTTATCATCAACATTCAAAAGCTTTTGAAATGAAGCATAGTTATTATTTTGGTATTATGAATGTAAGAAGGAGAAGGAACACACACACCTATAGTACTTGTTTATTGGGCCCTATTTTTCACAAAATGTAAGCTCCAGAATTTCCATATATGACAGGTTCTGGGGGTGGGAACCTGCCTGGGGTGGAAAGAAACAGAAGCAACACTAGGATATTGCCCCAAAGTAGGGTGTCTTGGTAAACACACTCGGGTTTTTGTTGTTCTTTGTTTTGTTTTGTTTTACCTAGGATACATGTGTATGTGGGGTGTTTTGGTGAAAGTAACTGAAATCCTGGAGAAGCTAAAATTTCTATAAATCATTTCTCGGTTTCAACCCTGTTTCCCAATTTCTAGGCCAACCTCTATCACAAATGCAATTTGTTTTATTTTCTCCCTCTCTACTTCGTCTCCTTCCTCCCTCCTTTCTCTCTCTCATTCTTGGAAAAGTAGGGATATGTTTCTAAAATTTGTGTATGAATTACATGCTAAAAAAATAAATTTTAAGTGCCCGAGGAAGTAACATACGGTGAAAATCTTTGTAAGAAAATCCTATATAACATGCAAAACTCCCCATATTTGAGTCCCTGCCTACTCCCTTAGCATTATCTCTGTATTTTAGACATACTTGGCTAATTTTGGTTTCAAGATTCTGTCAAACAGTTTCACACTCCCATGCCTTTGCATTTGCCATTTTCATTGCCTGGAAATCATACATTCACTGAATATTTTTACTGAGATCTACTCTGTGTGAAGAAGGGTGCTAGGTCCTGGGAATACAGCAGTGGAAAAGATATTCACAGTTGCTGCCCACATATGACTCGGTATCCTTCCTCCCTGGCAAACTGCTTGAAATTTGCATCTTCTGTGTTTCTTTCTCTACGACATCTTCCCTCATATTCCAGGCAAGATTTATCTATCCTTCTTTGGATCCACTTACTTATATATTTGAACTTTAATATACCTCTGTTATAGTCCTGACCAAAATGCCTTTAGTATGGTCATTTACCTACCTGATTCCATTTTGAAACAGTGAACTTGCTGTATCTCTTTCATTTTCATATTATTAGTACAGTGCTTAACACTGAATGAATGAATGAATTAATAGAATGATTAAATTGAGTAACAGATTTTTCTAGAGAGTAAATTGAATTTCAATCTGAATATTTTTTACATGTGCTAATTTAAGTCTTTGTAAAGCACATATTGACATGAAAGACAATTAGCACAGAATTTTAAAATGTGAAGATACAGAAACTACAATGAATGCAATTTCGTACATGAATATGATATCCTCTTATAATAAATCTCAAAATTCCTCAATTTTACTACTTGGAATACAAGAATTATGATGCTTTTCTTCTATTGTTTTCCAAAATAATCACAATTATTACACAGTTCTATCCGTAGATGTGGGTATTTTTATTACAAAGGTGGTTACTATTCATATCTAGATTGGTTGAACTCTTCAGAAGAAATATGCTATTTAATTCAAAATTCACAGTGATAACAAAATCAGCATCTTTTACAAAAGCTGAAAAGTTGGCCCTCGGCTAAGAAGAATTCTAATTCTTAATGAACAGAATGCAATTTAGAAATTTGTAGGCAGCTCATAAAACCACATAATGTCTATATATATATGCATTAGATCTCAATGCAACCTAAAGGAACCATAGATTCTGCCAGGCTTGAGTCAGCAACTAAACTTTCTTGTCCTTCTTGGAAATATATTTTTGAAAATAACAGAGTAGGGATAACTATAGAAGACTTTACTGAATTAATTGTAAGCTCCTCGAATATGGCTGTACTATTTATTTTTTTATCTAAGCCACTTCCCAGCACAATGACTTAACCAGAGTAGATTCTCAATAAATATTAGTCAATTTGACTTGGGTTTCCTACTGCTACCAAAAGAAACTTGGATAAATTTCATTGATTTGGGGAGTTAGAAATAAAATAGAGGACAAATGTTTAAAATGATAGCATTTTGCAAATACTTAACAGATTTAATTAACTATGTATGTTTCCAGAGAGCCATGTAGATCCATGCCACAAGTTAGAAGGAGTCAGATTTTGGTTAAATCTAATAGAAACTGTTTTAACGACAGCAGTTGCCTAATAACAGAATGGATTTCATATAAGGTAAGATGTTTCCCACTGGTGGACATTGTCAAACAGAATGCCTAGAAGGTAGCAGAGGACTATCTTTGGCAGGGAGGCTGAGATAGAAGACCTGAAATCCTGTGAAACTAGAACTGTTCTGTAAGTTCTATAAAAGAGAAAATGGCATAGATGAGTATATTCAAAGCATGTGTTGGTTTATCTAATTATCTTAATAGAGTGTTACCATATTTTTCTTATAGTCTATAATGCATGTCCTCAATGCCATTGAGTTGTAGATTACCTCTGGATAACTTCTGAGACTCTAGAGTCCTGTAGGCTTTGAGACTGGTCATAAACTACCCTAGAAGTAATCATCACTTTCCTAGGAAGGTGGGGTTGCTGGAGTCCTGAAAAAAATTCCTTAAGTTGGAATACACAGATGTTCATTACTTAAGATCAAGAGGATTCATTATAGGGTTATGCATTTTGGAGGTTAAACACTTAGATAAGTTCACAGACCTAACTAATCAATAGAACAGAGTTTCTGCAATCAACCAAGGTTTGAGTCCAGTCCCCACAAGGATAAAAATGAGAAGAAGTTAATTTTCATTGGAATTCCATGAGGAACCCCAGCTCCTTCAGCTGATCTTGGTTGACCAATATTCAGATACTGTTTGAAGAACCCCATTTTACTTTTATAAACCCTTGGCCAGATGCATATCTAATTTAAAAAAGCAACCTTTAAAAATGAAAATTAAATTTCAGAAGGGGGTTTTCTGTAATATTAATTAGCTACTATCATTCTCTTAGGCTCCCTCTTGGAAGTGGTATGAGTTCACAACTTGTAGAAAAAAAGATGTGAAATGCAGATATTTGTCCTTGATTGTGTTACAGTCATAAGATTTAGAAACATTATAGGGCAAAAAAAATTATAACAAATGCTGAAAGCAAAGTAAAATTTGATCGACTTTTGGAGCTTCCGAAGAAAAAGATTAAAGTATAGTAACTGTCAAGAACATAATTTTCAACTGAAAATACTAGTCAGCAATTCGAGAACTTCTAACTTCATTTTCTTCCTCTGTAATGTGACTTTTTATTTCTCCCCAGAAATAATTCATGTATTTCAATATCTTTGAAGAGAAAATGATTTTCTTATAGTCAACCTGACTGTCATGCTGTATTGTTTAATTAAACATAATAATTTACCTTGGAATGCTTGAAAGTCAATTGTTCAGAGCTTCTGTGATAAAAATGAGTTGGGTCATAATTGTCACCTGGCTTATTCTACAAGCATATGTTTTAGATAATTTTTTTTTTGAGGAAGATTGGCCCTGAGCTAACATCTGTGCCCATCTTCCTCTGTTTTGTATGTGGGATGCCGCCATAGCATGGCTTGATGAGCAGTGCATCTGTGCATGCCCGGGATTTGACCCTGAGAACCCTGGGCCACTAAAGCAGAGTGCACGAACTTAACCACTATGCCACTGGGCTGGCCCCTGTAGATAATTTTTAATTATAATTTCATGAAGGAAATTTGTTACTAAATATAAATTCTTGGGGATGAGGAGTAAAATTTTTATTTATTCATCAACTACTGTTTAACTAATCAACATAAACTACTGGTTTAAATTTGACTCAAGAGGAGAAAATATAATATATATTATATAATGTGTATAATAATATAATATATATGCTTTATATTTCACCTGTGTGTCCTTCTTGATATGCAGATTCTCTCTGCCTACTAATATCAAATCCAGATTGAACCTCAAGTTTTTTTTCTTAAACTTAATGATAGCTGGGCATAGTGAATTCCAAGGTGTGCATCAGGTGATATACTATCTTCAGTGAATGTGTGTGGGCCTAAGTACTGTTCTCTGAAAGCAGAATCAGACTGTTATAAAAGAAAAAAAGGCATTTCTATTGTGTTAGAATTTTAAGATGGCTCCCAAGATTTCCACTCCCTTGAATACATTCATTTTCTCCCAGTTATCCAGTCAAACAGTAATCTATATGCTGCTGTAAAAAGATTTTGCAGATGTAATTAAGTTCCCAAATTAACTGATTTTAGAAAAGGATATTATCCTCAGTGAGCCTGACCTAATCACCCTTAAAAGGGACTTAGCTCTTCCTGAAGAAACTTAAAGTATAAGACAGATTCATTGAGAGGAAGATTCTTCATTGATGACTTTGGGGAGCTGAGAGAAGCCCACAGCTAAAAGCCAGCAAGAGAACAAGGTCTTTATTTCTGTAATCACAAGGAACTAAATTCTGCCAACAACGTGAATGAGCTTGGAAGAGTACCCTAAGCAAAAGATTAGAATGGATCCTTTCAACACTTTGATTTTTGGCCATGTGAGATTCTGAGACGATAACCCAACCATGCCATGCCCCTATTTCTGACTACAGAACTGTGTGATAATAAATGAGTATTATTATAAGCTACTAAGTTTGTGGAAATTTGTTACACAGCAATCAAAAACTAACATCTATAAAATAGCTAAATAGAGCATCATCATTTTAAATAAATGAAATTTGTAGGGCTGTACTGAGATTCAAATCAGAGTAAAGAATTGATTTGAAGGTGATAATTGTCCCTTTATGCCCATAACAAACATCTTAATTAACTCACCACTCACTTGGACTTGGTAGGCATAAAGTACAAAAAGCATGTATTACCGTGGCTAGCAACAAAATCTTGTGCAAGACACCTTACCACTTTGGACTGCAGTTTCTTCATCTGTAAAATGAGAGGCTAGAACTTGGTTATCTCTGAGATTCCTTCCAGGTCAAGGCATCTGAGATTTAAGTAACTGGTATTAAAGTGAATGAGCTGTGGTATGGTAGAAAGAAGAGAGTACTAGGGAAAAGGAGAAAAAGACTCAGGTTAAATTCCTTATTATAAATAAGCAGTATGATCTTGAGTAGACCATTTCATCTCTGGACTGTGATTCATTTGGTTGAAAATGGGGATAAAACCACCATGACTCAAAACTCTTTGTGAAGATTAAAAGAGTTATTCTGGGGAATCGACTTCCAGGATGGCAGTGAAGAACTTGGTGAACTCACTCTCTAAAACAACGGAAATATGGGCAAAACAACTACCATGAACCATTTCAGAACTCTGGTAATTAACAAAATCCCCATAACAAATGAAAAATCATCCTTCAAAAGAAAATACTGAACCTCTGTAAGACAGTAGGTCTGTGACATTTTAACTTGGACTATTCCCATCCTCTCCTCCCCACTCAGTGGTGTGATCACCAAAAGCTGGCAGCATTGCAGACAATAGAGACCTCACCACTTTTGGAATTCTGTTAAAAGTACCATCCCCAGAGCACACTTAATACTTTGTCCAAACTTTTAGATCACTGTGAAATACACAAATATGTAGAAATTAAAAAACACACTCCTAAATAACCAATGAGCCAAAGAAGAAATCACAAGGAAAGAGAAAATATTTTGAGATAAATGAAAACAACACAATATCCCCAAAGTTATAGGATACAGGTAAAGCTGTGCAGAGGGGGAAATTTATAGCTGTAAATGCCTGCTTTAAGAAGAAAGAGCTCAATCAATAAACTCACTTTCCATCTTAATAAACTAGAAAAGAGCAGCAATCTTAACCAAGCAGAAGGAAGGAAATAATAAAGATTAGACTAGAAATAAGTGAAATCAATAATGGAAAAACAATACAGAAAATCAACAAAACCAAAGATTGGTTCTTCGAAACATCAAAAACTTTCTATATATTAGCAATGAACAATCTGAAAATGAAAGTTACAAAACAAACTCTTAAATAATAACAAAAAAATCTAATAATAAATCTTCAAGAGAAGTGTAAAACTTACACACCGAAAACTACAAAACAGAAAGCTATAAGCTGATCTAAAATACATATGAAAATACAAGGGACTAAAATAACCAAAGCCTTCTTTAAAAAAAGAACAAAGTTAGAGAGCTCACACCTCCCAATTTCAAAAGCCAGTACAAAACTACAGTAATCAAGACATTGTGGTACTAACACAAGAGTAGACATATATATCAATGGAATAGAATTGGGAGTTCAGAAATAAACCCTTACATTTAGGGTCAATTGTTTTGGACAAGGGTGCCAGGATAATTCAAAAGGAAAAGTATAGTCATTCCAGAAATGTTGCTAGAACAATTGGATATCTGCATGCCAAAGAATGAATTTGAGGCTCTACCTCATACTACACACAAAAGATTAACTCAAATGGATTCTAAATATAGTTGTAAGAGCTAAAACTATTTAATCCCTAGAAGAAAACATAGACGTAAATTTTCATGACCTTGGGTCAGGCAATGATTTCATAGTTATGACATGCTAAAATAGAAGCAATAAAATTTTTAAAAATAGATAATTGATTTCATAAAAATAAAAAAAAAATGTGTGTCAAAGGACTCCACCAAAGAGTGAAAAGACAATCCACAGAACAAGGTAAAATATTTGTAAATCATATGTATGACAAAGGAATTGTATACAGAATATATAAAGAACACTTACTACTCAACAATAAAAAGGCAACTAACCCAATTAAAAATTGGACAAAGGATTTGAATAAACATTTCTCCAAAGAAGACACACAACAGCCAATAAATGCACAAAAAGAAGCTCAACACCATTAGTCATTGAAAATTACAAATCAAAACTTGAGATACTATCTCATGCCTACTAGTATGGCTAAAATATAAGAGAGAATAAGTGTTGGTGAGAATGGGGAGAAATTGGAACCCTCATAGATTCCTTAATGGTGCAGCCTCTTTGGAAAATAGTTTGGCAGTTCCTAAAAAATACTAAATATAAACTTATATTATGATCCAGCAGTTCCAATCTACATATATTTTCATGGGAATTGAAAACATAGGGTCAACACAGAAACTTCTGCATGAATTTCTTAGTAGCATTATCCATAATAGAGAAAAAGTGGAAACAATCCAAATGTCCATCAACCGATAAGTGGATAAATATGTGGTATATCCAAACAATGGAATTTTATTGAGCCATAAAAATAAATGTACTACTGATACATGCTACAACATGTTTGAACTTTGAAAATACTATGCTGAGTGAGAGAAGGCCACATATTGTGACAATCCATTTCTATGAAATGTCCAGAATAGGCAAATCCATGGATCCAGAAAGTAAATTAGATTTTAGTGATGGTGGCACAACTCTGTGAACATACTAAAAACCATTGAATTGTACACTTTCCATGGTTGAATTGTATGGTATATGAAATATATCTCCAAAAAAAAAAAGAGAGATCTCAGCAAAGCTGTAAAACATATATTAGTTCTAGGCATGTAGTTTTTTTTAAAAAAAACAGGGTTATACAATGTGACAGTAAAGTTATTGACACAAATATTGAGCAGGTTTTATTTTCTTTGTTGGTTAAAACAGAATTAAGAGTGAGGCAAAGGAAATATCAAGAATTAGGGAAGAGAAATTGTATATACCAAAGGGGAAATAAGAAGAGCTAGCAGATGACATTTATTAACTTCTACCGTTCCTGAGGCCACCTTCCCCTGAGACCCCCTCCCCTGCAATGGAGTTGGGACCAAGCAGAGAGCACTGGAGAGGTTCTGCTGGTGTTTCTGAGACCAGAGATTGGCAGTGGACCTACCATGTCTGAGAGCCTATATTTACGTATGTGTCTATTTGAGTAGACTGAAGTCTTGGTTACCCCAGGTCTGCTACTGCTACAAAGAAATAAGTTTTAAAATAATATAATAGTTATATTTTGGTGTCTATACTATATTATTTAATGTGCTAATATGAGCTAAGCACTTATTAAAAGTCAAATTGCTTCTAAGTCCTGATATTGCTTAGACTTTGTTTCCAGGTAGGCATCTGATTTGTATTCCATCATAGGTTACATGTTTTGAATAAATGTCTGGCATTTATTATCTACACTAAGACAGTTCTTTAAAATAACAGAGTTAAGATTTTAGAGACATAAAAAATCATATTTCTCTATCCTCTTGATCTGTGAGTACTCTTCCTTTTGCTATCAAACACAGATATACAGATTCTCTTTTAACTAATCCATATGAGTTTTCAAGATAAGGCCAAATTAGTTTCACAATTGAAGTTTCCAAAGCATTCATTTTCTTATAAAAGAAATAGATTTATTTCTTACGGAATAAATGATAAGGTAAAACTGATAATTCTGGTAACTTGCAATGGTTCCGATGAATCTCTCTGTCTCTCTGTTATTCTTACACTTATGCACATTTTCTTCCAGTGTAATTGTGGAATTATGGTCCTTTGGTGAATCAGTGCTGTAGAGAAATGGGCTGTACTAAGACTGAATATTCTTTTATCACAATCTAAGGGGGCAAGCATAAGGATCATCTTTCTTCCCAAGTGGCTTGGATGCGCCATGTCCAAAGCAAAGGAGCTGCAACTGCAGAGCACATCCCTTTTCACTGGGAGTAACTGAGAGGGAGAAACTTTAAGGCACTTAGGAAGCAGACAGGGGTTTTCACTTGAAAGCCAAAGCAGGAAACTCTTCTCTTTTTTTTCCTTTTCCTTTTTTTTAATGCTAACATCAGAAGACATAAATTGATGCTGACTATTTAGAATCTTTCCTAAAAGTTTCCTGTTTGAAGAATCTGCCATGTTCTAGACAAACGCCTTCTATAATTTTCACATTTTGCAGATATACTATTCAAGTAAAAATAAAATTAACAACTGTGACAAAAAAATTAGGAGTTATTTGAAAAAAAGAGAAAGTACGTGTGTTTTATTACCTGTGGGGGAAAAATAAGTAGCTTGGTGGTTCTGATATAGTTTGTCCTTGGCCTGTATCCTCTGTTGTCTGATTGGGTGGGAATGAGAAGAGGTGACTTATATACAGTATTGAAGTTGAATGTCAGTATCTTGCAAAATGATGCAGCAGCATTAAGGATACTGTTGACTAAAAAAAGTATGCATATGGACTGAATTTCAGAGCAGCTTATGTCGAGATCTATAGGAGGAACAGAACAAACAAAGTCTATAAGGAGAATGATTCCTGTGGGATCTACTAGGCAAGAACTAAATAGAGAACGGCAAAGGCGATGAAACACCCCAGCTTAGGGAGAAAATAGCAGTAACAACAAAAGGAGTGTGATGTCTACTTCAGGGAAAGGGAAAAGAGTTTCAGGAAACAGCCAGACAGCTCATATGAAAGCATAAGTGAAAGCAGTACTGTGGAAAGTCTATTGAATTCTTACAATTATTTTACTTATTTCCATAAAGACAATAGGCTGGATTGTTAATTACTCATACCTGTATTAAGAAGTTAAAGCATTTTAAGGCTAAAAGTGAATGTATTATTTAACAACTAATCATAAGATTAAAAAACAATGAATAATGAGATCACTGTCAAAATATACCTACTGACTAAGCTCTTCGATATTCCAGATAAAGTGAGACACACCACTGGGAGGCCTTTCCTGAGACAGCCCATTGCTTTGGTCTAAGCGTTTCTTAAATATCACATACTAGTAGGTGCTATGTCAGTGTGTGTGTGTGTGTGTGTATTAGTGCTTAAACAGTTCCTAGTTGTTTCATTGGTGGTACTCACAAAAACTGTTCTTCCACTTTCCTTAGCTGCTCCCAAAGGGCCCAGTGTACTGAGCACATGGGGAACCCTTCCTGCTTACCACTAGCTAGATCCTGACTTAGCCTGTGGATATAATGACATAGATTTCTAAAACTACATTGGATTTAGCACTCATATGGCATTCCTGCCCTACTTATCACTATGGGCCTATCTCACAGACAATTTAGGTAAGAGCAAAAACTATGGAGTCAAGTTCTGTTATGTACTAACTGTGTGACCTTGGTGTATCACTTAACCCCTTTGAACCTCAGTTTTCTCATTATATTTAATGGAAATAATAATGCCCTCACCTTATTTTACATAAGAAAACAAATGAAAATACAATTTTCATGATGATATTATTATGTACATATTATCATTTCTTTTATGAGTCTTTAAATGGATTAATCATAATCATTATTTAGTGGAACAGTATCATTATGAATTACTGCATAGAGCGTCTTTTATTTGTACTTACTTTAAACAGGCATTACTTTTTGTTCCCTTTGTTCTATCCCCAACCCATTCTCTCTCTCCTCCATACACTCTGTCACTGGTTGAATTCTCCAGGAAACAGACTCTGAGACAGAATTTAACGGATGGGGTGTTTATTAGGGAGTATCCCATGGAAGAGGGGAAAGAAGCAGGTTTGAGCAGAGGGAGAAGTCCAGCTGTGATGCAGGCCACATCAGCCTCAGCCAACCTCAAAAGGAGCCCTGTGGTTTGTAATGGCGCCTCAGAGTTATCCTGCGTGGGCCGAGTGGCCAGAACTCTATACCTCGGTCTCAGTGTGTCATAGGATGTGAGACCTTGGGTTGTCTGCAGCTGAGGCAATTTCTAAAGGGATTGATAGCTGGAGGCCACCTTCTCAGAATATTCCCAGAAACTGGAGCAATAAGTCCTTCCTTGAAAGGACATTTGGGTAGCATATCACAATGTCTACCACAGGCTCCAAATTTTATGTATTTAAAAATATAGAAGATATTGTGTTGTATATTTTTTCTTTTTCTATTTTACCTTCAAATTGTATCTGTCAGATTTATCCATGATGACAGCTGTAGATCTGGTTAATATAAAATTCTTTCTTTTTTTTGAGGAAGATTGGCCCTGCACTCTGTTGCCAATCTTCCTCTTTTTTCTTTTTTCTCCCCAAAGCCCCAGTACATAGTTGTGTATCATAGTTGTAGAGTTGTAGCTCTTCTATATGGGGTGCCACCTCAGCATGGCTTGATAAGCAGTGAGTAGGTCGGTGCCCAGGATCCGAACTGGCGAACCCTGGGCCGCCGAACTGGAACACGCAAATTTAACCACTACGCCACTGGGCCAGCCCCATAAAATTCTTTTTCATACCTCCTTCTGTGTAACAGAATGAACATTATTGGCGCTGTATCAGTGGACACAATCCCAACACATTTATCATTGCTGTGTAGAAGAGATACTATTAAAATGAAATAGATTACTCTGTTGCACACACACTGGTTAGTTCTTGAATCAATTAACCAATCACTCAGAATGGCAATTCTGTCACTCCAATTTATTTTGAGTATTGTCCCCTCTATATTTCTTTCCCTAAACCCCATTGTTTGATATGAAAAGTCATAAGCCCTGACAATAGCATTACAGGTTCTCCTTTATGTTTAGGAAAGTAAGTATTTGAAGGCAGCCTGGGATAGGTATGATGATGGCAGCATTATCTTCTTACTTACTATATATTTAGAATAGCAATCAAGTAATAACAAATTGAATTGTAATGGAGCCAACCATTTGTTTTGTCATCCCTAAATTTCATATGGGGAGTTTAGCATAAACTAATTACTCTTGATGATTATTTGACAGATTGGTTTCAAAGACCATGGAAAGAGATAATTTGAAGTATTAGGTTGAATAAACAATCACTATGTTTCTCTAAGAGTCTGATTAATTCCAAATATAAATGTCTCTTTAGAATGCATTGCACTGGATATTTTCAATGCATATCCTTCCCTCAATGCCAAAAAGCATTCTAAACCTGTCATGTTTTTGAAGCACCTTATTGAGCTGAGTCTATTGTAAGGTTTACAAAGACACTGAGTTAAGGACCAGTGTCACATAATCAGTATTAATAAATTCACAAATAGTTATGTCTGTATTAGAATAAGGTAAATGAACTGACTTTCTTTATGTAATAAACTATAAATAAATAGGATGCTTATTTTTGTGCACTTTCCTTCTTGGTGGGTGGATAGTAAAGAACTAATATATATTGAGTGTCTATTTTAGACTAGACACTTTGCATATATTATATTTTTTTCCTACAAAGTAAACTTAAATCAAATTTAGAAGTAGCATTATGTTCATGATTATAAAAGGCCCCTCTGCCTGCAGAAAAAAATGATGGTGATCTCCTAAGTGTATATAATACCAAAAGGATACACATTTAGAATTCATTGTCTTTAAAAATGATAATCAGATATTTAGTATATTGTGTAAGAATTCATCCATTTTAATACATATTTTTGCATTATATTTTATGTTACAAATTTTCAACATCACAATACATCTAACATTAAAGGAAAGCAGCAGAGTTATTGCTCACTGCTTGTCCCTCCTCTTTCAGTCCTCCAGTCCTCTTGGTTTCAATCATACTGAAGTCACTGTGCTTCCATATGTAACCAGGCTCACTGTCTGTCTCTCTCCCTGTGCCTTGTACATGATTTTCTTCCAGAAAGTCTACAGCATTCCCCACCCCGCCATGACTTCTCCTTTGTCTTAGTAAATTCCCAACTGTTTTTTATTTCTCCATAAAAATATCACCTTCTCTAGAAAGCCTCCCCTGACTCCTTCACTGAAAATCCCATCCCAGTCTGGGTTAAGCGTTGAACCAATGGACTTTCACAACTGAAATATCCCTACGTATTCCCCCTTTGTGCCACTTACCACTCTCTATTTAATATGCCCATGTGCCTATTTGTTTCCAAATTGGTTCAGTTATCCCCTTGAAGAAAGAAACTGTGTCATGCCCAGTGTTGTCCCCTTGGCACCCAGCATAGTGCTTGATTTACACTGGGTACTTGCTATTGTGGGATTAATGACTGCCCGCATGGTTGTGAATAGTAGTATATTATCTATTTGTTATGCCTATGCACTAGCATCACTTTTATTTGAAATTTCAGGGCTCTTCAGTGTCTATATTGAGTATGACACATCAAATCCATGCTGTCATGCAAAATGTGTAATTTCTTGGATTGGACCCCTCTTTCATTAAAACATTTTCAAAATAAGAGTGATCTCATTCTCAAGAGCTCAGCTGGATGGGATCACCATCTCCCCGGCCCTCTCTGACATTTGCTTGAACCTCTGTCACAGGCGGCATTACGATCCCTCGTAACTGACGGAATGTGTCCTTACTCTCTTAATTTAGGCCTTGAAGGCAGGTGAGGGTATTTTTCATCTTTATCTTCCCCACAGTGCCTGACACACAGAATTGACACAGTAACTGTAGGACTGAGTTGGTACATGATTAAACAAAGGCCAAGCCAATGTTAGGTCTTTGTTTTAATCAGTCTTTTAAAAATAATTGCAGAATCTTTTGGGGGTTTTGTTGTTATATTTTTCTGATTAAAAAAGTAATGCAACTCATTGTAGAAAATTTGGAAAGAATAGATATATATAAAGAAGCAGAATAAAATTCACCTATACAACCCAGATCAATCTATGTCAGAACTTCAGCATATTTCAGCACCAGTCAGTCGGTTCTCTTCAACCATAGATGACCTTATGTCATTAAACTTTTTTATACTTAGTCTTTTCACTTAATATAATAGCATATTACTTTGTCTTTAAAAGTTTTTTCACTATGTAATTTTCTACCCCATGAATGTCTATAGCTTTTTAGCCAGTTTTTTAGTATTGAACATTGTTTGTTGAAGATTGTTTAAAGTTTTTCACAACTATCAATAATTGTGCATTATTTCAATAAATAATTATTGAAGTCTTTCTATGTGTCAGGTATTGTTTTACATGCTGAGATATAGCAGAGTAGAAACTGACAAAACTCCTTGCCCTCATAGAACTTACATACTATGATGAAGAGACCAAAAAAAAAAATGATAAAATACTATCTAGTACATTCGATAGAAATGAATGTTGAGGGAAAATAAAACACAGCATGGAAGTGGAAAAGAAAGTGTCAGAGTGTGGTCACACATTTAGGTTGAGTTGGCCAGAGGAGGCCTCATGAGAAGAAATTTGAGTAAAGACCTCAAGGAGGTGAGAGAACAAAATCATCCTGAAGTGGAGTGAATTTGGGGGAGGGAGCAAGACCATTCCAGGGGAAAGCATAAGCAAGATCCTGGGGAAGAGCATGGCTGGCATGTTTAAGGGACAGCAGAAGGTCACAATTATTAAAGAAGAGATAAAATCAGAGATACCTCAAGAGGATCAAATTTTTGGCCCTTCAGGCCATTGAAACTATTTGGCTTCTAATCTAAATGAGCTGGAAAGTCACTGTAAGGTTTTGAGCAGAGGAGCAGCATAATACAACTGGTGTTCTAACAAGATCACTCTGGCTTCTGGGATGAAATAGACTGAAAGGGGCAAGTCAGAAGAAGCAGGGATGCTGACTGAGAAGCTACTGTAATAAAAGAGGTGAGGGCATAATTACTTGGGCCAGAGGGTTGGAATGGAGGTCGAGAGGAGTAGTCAAATCCTGAATTTATTATAACATCGCATGTAGGTATAAGATAATAAAAGGTGTCAAGGATGATGTTAGGTTTTTAGGCTCGAGCTAGCTGGAAGAAAGGAGATGCCATTTAGTGAGATGGAGTAGACCGCTGGAGGAGCAGGTTGAGGGTCAAGACTGTGTCCGTTTTCCACAGCCTTAGGTTTGATATCTAAGTGGAGATGTCAAGTAGGCAATTGGTGTACAAATCTGGAACTCAAGGAGAAGTCCTGATTGGAAACATAAATGTGGGTGTCCTCAGCAGAGTGATTATATTTAAAATAGAGGGGGGGTGGGGGGGCACAAGGGGTGAAGGGTTACATCCACAAGGTGACGGACAAAAATGTACAACTAAAACCCCACAGTGTTATAAACTAAGACATAAATTAAAAAAAAAAAAATAGAACATTTTCATGCATAAGTCTTTACTCAGATTTTTCATCCTTTTCCTTCCAGATTCTCATACATGGGATATTGGAGTCAAAGTTTCCTGATTAATTTATAAAATTATTTCCCCCAAAACACGGTGACAATTTAAGCTTTCTGCCTGCATTGTCATGTTGTGTCTTTGGATATGCTACTTTGAAAAACAAAACCCACATACATATATATAGATATTTTTTGTACCTTTATTTCTCATTACTTGGCTTAGAAACTAAAATGGAAGCAAGATTCTATCAAAAACAACAAAATCTATAAATGTATGTGTATACATACACAGCCATACAATATCATTTTGTACTACTTAAAATACTAATTTAGAGTGTGTTTGAAAGAATAAATGGGCAAAAAAGACTGAAGACTAATGGAGCATTAGCCCTATTAAATGTTTAGTCACATTTAGAGGCAAAAATAATTAAATTAGTATAATATTGGGCCCCAAAACAAACAAATTGGTAGACAGGCCACTGTACTTATGTAAAATAGTATATGACAAAGGAGTTATCACAAACTGGGAGAAAAGAAGAGATAGTCAAGATATAATGAATTAATTATGATTCTATTTGGAAAAAAACAGTCAAGCTCTTTGCCTTCTGCTGAATACAACATAAAATACAGATATAATTAAAGTAATTAATTATGTAAAAATCTAACCATAGTTCTTAAAACTAAAGGAAATTTGTAGAATATTTCCTAATTTCCAATTAGGAATATAAGTTTCTAAACTTGAAGAAATTACAGAAGAATAAAAAAAGTTCTGTGTGTATGTAAACCGTATTAAATGGTCAACAACAAATGGAAAAACCATTGTTACAAATATGACAAGAAAGAGGTAATAATCTTAATAATTCAAGTTCATGTAAATTCACTAGAAAGGCATTCAGGCCTTTAAAAGAAATGGAAAAAGATTATAAAATGTGGATCATAATTTTTTAAAAAGTGGCCAATACACATAACAGTGACCTTTATCCTTAAATGAGAAAAAAACATTAATTGCAAAACTGCAGGGTACTGTCTTGTGGCTGGAGTAAACGACTGAGCTGATTAATAGAAGTGCATACCTGAATGGTGCTCTTCTGCCAAACATGATTTCCTCACACTCTTCAGCTCTCATTTCGTTATGTGCCTATCCGAACCTCACCACCTTTTATGAACACTTCCTGCACTTATTCAGTGACTATGATTTTAAACAGCTGTGTGATCAGATTAAAAGCATGAACAAACATAAGTGAAAGAATGAATATAGAAAGAAAGTATACATGATCACTTATTGAGCAAAAAATAAAAAAGCAGACAAACAATAAAATCCTTATTATAATCCAGAAAGATATAGAAAGTTTATGAGAAATATCCACATAAATCATGAACCTAAGAACCAAAGAGATTGATTCTTTTCAAAGTAATTATTCAGTGCATATTTAATTGCCTCATTGTATCAAGCAAAAGAATATTAAAATATCAATTCTATTTCATTTTATAAAGCACAATATCTTTGACCTGCTACTGTAACCCATTTTCTATACTCGTACATTTGTTTTTCTCAAAACTATACAAGTTTAATGTAATGCCTCATGTAATAGAGAAGCAAGGATCATTTTTCCTTATAGAATTTTTTTAGTGTGTTGTGATTAATATGGCTTAAAACATTGCTTTAAATGATATGGTACATTGCTGCGTGACCTTTCTCCTTTAATAAAATTTGGTGCACATTTCAAATAATCATCCAAAAAGATTCAAAATATTATCTAGTCTATTTGCCTCCGTTCAAAATGCAGTCAAATAAGCATGACTTTCTGGATTTCCCCAATCCCTCTCCCCGACCTCCAACAATTTTTCTTAAAATATTTATAATAAGCATGAGATCCCTAGAATCTATTGTAGATTCTTTGGTTTCAGTTTAAACCATTTAATTTCACACCCTCTCTGACTCAGAGAAAAAAATGCCAACAGTACAATATACCATCATAATATGAATGTGTGGTACCCTGTATTTGCGACAAGAAACTATTTTTGAATTCCACCATCTCTGCTTTCTTTCTCCAACCCCAGCTCCTCTTTATCTAGGAAGGACTGACAAAAAAAAAAGTAAATTGATGAAATTCCTGTAAAGATACTTAGCTTCTACCTGTATTTTAAAAAATTGTTTAAATAATATTCTCTTATTTTAATTTTTTGTAGAGAAAACACTTCTAATAAGGAAATTCTGAAATAAGACATAGAGTTCACATTATTTCTTTCATATTAATTTATTATGCTGACATTACTTCATATGCATAAACTAATCAGCTAAGGAAAGTGGGAGGGTGGTTAAAGGGTGGAAGACTGGGCAAGTGACTTCACCTGGGCTCAAAATTCTTATCTATAAAATAATGAGAATAACACCTGCTCTATGAATTACATATTCTTGAAGTGTGCATCAACCAAGAATAATCTGTGAAAATGCTCTTGAGATATATGTTAACATATAGTATTAATATATTTATGTCAAATAAGCATAATATTTCCCATCAGAATTGATTTCAAATTTAATTAATTTTTTTAATTTGTTTTTTGTGGGGAAGACCAGCCCTGAGCTAACATCTGTTGCTAATCCTCCTCTTTTTGCTGAGGAAGACTGGCCCTGGGCTAACATCCGTGCCCATCTTCCTCTACTTTATATGGGACGCCGCCACGGCGTGGCTGACAAGCAGTGCGTCGGCGGGCGCCCGGGATCCGAACTCGCCATCCCCAGGATGCTAAGCGCGAACTAAACCGCTAGTTAAAAATTTTATCTCATGGCTTCTAGATAATTTCAAAATTCTCAAAAGATTATATCCCTGGCTTCCCAAGTCCCCCTCCTTTACTAGTCCAAATTTCCAAACACTTCTTGGGTCTTCAAGTAATGTAACATGTGTCATCAGGATGCATCACCTGAGTGTGCAGTGTATCACAACAGACCTCATCTTCCCCCTTGATATTCCTCAAATTCAAAAGCATGACGCACAAATATAAATAAAAGTAAGCTCACTGCATTAAAATAAAGGCTGTCTATTCTTCCGAATAACTAATTTCTGTGAGATATGACTGTAAAAAGGACTCTGTAACCTTCAAAAGGGCAGTCTAGAAATTCTAGCATCCATGAAAAATTTATAGCATCTCTCTGCTTTGGAAAAGCCAAAGTTCTGTTTTCTTTTCTTGTAAAACCAAAGTTAAATGTTCATTTTCTTAAGTTTACCATTCAAAATATTATTGATACACACGTCATTAGGTTTCAGACATTTGTTGAGGAACAGTAAATATATTATAGAAAAAAATAATAAGGCTTGTTTCCATATTAAACTGCTTTGGAACTTAGTAAAGAAATTGATGATAAAGTTTTAATAATTTAATAGCAAATTAGAAAACCTGGTCATCAGCATTAAAGAATTAATGCCCTAAGAACACCAAATGTTGGCAATGACGTGGAGCAATAGGAACTCTCATACACCGCTGGTGGGAATGTAACATGGTACAGCTGCTTTGGAAGACAGTTTGGTGGTTTCTTACAAACCTGAACATACTCTTACCATACAATCCGGAAATTGTGCAAGTTGATATTTACTCAACGGAGCTGAAAACATGTCCACACAAAAACCTGCACACAGATGTTTACAGCAGCTTTGTTTATAATTGCCAAAATTTAGAAACAGCCAAGATGCCCTTCAGTAGGTGCTATAGACTGAAAGTTTGTGTCCCTTCACAATTCACGTGTTGAAGTTTAATCCCCAATATGATGTTATTGGGAGGTAGGACCTTTCAGAGGTGATAAGGTCACCTTATGAATGAGACTAATGCCCTTACAAAAGAGACCCCAGAAAGGTCTCTTGCCCCTTCAGCCATTTGAGAACATAGCAAAAAGACGACCATCTATGGACCAAGACGGGGATCCTTACCAGACACTTAATCTGCCTGTGTCTTGATCCTGAAATTCCCAACCTCCAGAACTATGAGAAATAAATTTCTGTTGTTTATAGGCCCCCTAGTCTACGATATTCTCTTAAAGCAGTCTGAATGGACTAAGACAGTAGATGAATAGATAAATAAACTGTGGTACATCCAGACAATGAAGTAGCGCTAAAATGAAATGAGCTATCAAGCCATGCAAAGACATGGAGGAAACAAATGCATATCTCTAAGTGGAAAAAAAAAAACAATTTTAAAAAGCTACATACTGCGTGATTACAGCTATATGACATTCTGGAAAAGGCAAAATTATGGAGACAATGAAAAGTGGTTGCCAGGGGTTGGGGATGAGAAAAGATGAATAGTTGGAGCACAGGGGACGTTTAGGGCAGTGAAACTACCTGTGTGATACTGTAATTGTGGATATAGAGCCTTACACATCTGTCCAAACCTATAGAATATACAACACAAGAGTGAACCCTCATGTATACTACGGACTTTGGGTGATAATGACATGTCAATGTAGGTACATCAATTGTAAGAAATGTACCTCTCTGGTGGGGAATGTTGATAATGGGGGAGGCTAAGCATGTGTTGGGGTAGGGAGTATATGGGAAATTGCTGTACCTTCTGTTTAATTTTTTTTTTTATTTTATTTTTTATTTTTTATTTTTTTTGTGGGGAAGACCAGCCCTGAGCTAACATCCGTCGCCAATCCTCTCCTTTTTTTTTTTTTGCTGAGGAAGACTGGCCCTGGGCTAACATCGTGCCCATCTTCCTCCACTTTATATGGGACGCCGCCACGGCGTGGCTGACAGGCAGTGACGTCAGCGGGCGCCCGGGATCCGAACTCGCGAACCCTGGGCTGCCAAGCGCGGACTAAACCGCTGCGCCACCGGGCGGCCCCCCTTCTGTTTAATTTTGCTGTAACCTAAAACTTCTCTAAAAAATAAAGTCTTAAAGAAAAACACAATTAACGCCTGTGATTACTTACTTTCACTGGTGAGTTTTATCCACCTCACCTTTAAAATGGAAAGTCTAGATTAGATGATCTCTATGTTTCCCTTCCAAATCTAACATTCTCTGGTTCTAAAATCAGGATATGATTGGGCAGTGATTAGAGAAAGAAGTAACCACACCACAAACAAAAACTGCTAAACCAATGGCCAACTACAATGGAGTTATTCTTCGATACAGTCCATGTCGTCGGCAGAATAATGGCAGGGTCACATCCTAACCCTGCGACTATGTCATCTTACATGGCAAAGGCAACATTGCATATGTGATTAAGTTAAGGACCTTAAAATGGGGAGTTTTTTCCAAGTTATCCAGATGGGCTCCATCTAATCACGCGGGTCCATAAAAGTGGAGAACCTTTCCAATCTAGAGTCAGAGAAGGAGACTGACTACAAGAGTAGGGTCAGAGAGACGCTACATTGCTAGCTTTGAAGACAGAAGGAAGAGGCTAAAAGCCAAGGAATGTGAGTGGCTTCTAGAAGCTGGAAAAGGCAAGGAAATTAATTCTTTCCTGGAGCCTCCAGAAAGGAAACAGCCCTGCTACCAACTTGCATTTACCCCAGTAAAACCATTGTCAAACTTCTGACATATGAAACAGTAAGATAATAAATTTATGTTGCTTTAAACCACAAAGTGATTTGTTACAGCAGCAATAGAAGTTAATATAGTCTAAAAAAGGGACAAACGTGTTTTCTCTTTTTAGAAGAAATAGAATTATATTTTAATAGTATTTATGCTAGATTGTGAATAATTAGCTACTAGATTTCATCTGCTCTCCACAATTTTAGGGATTTTTCATAAAGCTTTATAAATATTGCTGTCATTTATCAGGGATACAATACTGAGTGTCAGGCAAGAGATAGTATGAACTATTCTGATAAGTGCCCATGACCTCCTTTAACTATGATAAATATGATAACTTACCTACTAATGCCACACAGAATCTTATACAGTGTGTAAATAATTTAATGTCCCCACTTTGCTGATTTGGAGAAAACATCACTAATAATCATCCCTTCACAAGACTTTGGTATTTTTATAAGATGTGAAAAGTCTAAATTGTTAAGTTTACTTAGTAATTTTGGCTTTATTTATGCTTTTTTATTCAGCTTCATTATTCCAGCATATGACAGTTCCCTCGATTCTCCCCTGCAGTTGGCAACACTCTTAAACCCAGCACAGAATTGATAACTACATCTAAAGGAGCTGTTGATTGGCTTGGGTTTTCCTTTAAATAAGATTCAAATACTCTCACAGAAAATATGAGAAATAGTTAACTTAATAAACATAGATGCATAAAGCTTAAATTTATGATATGCATCTGAGTTTTAAGATACTAAAAAAAATTCAAATACAAAAATTCAGTAAATATAGGAGATGCAACTGTCCTACATCACTCAGACTTTATTTTTTTTTAATTTCAGTATTAGTTTTCGAATAAAGAACTGCTTTGAGAAATTAAGTTAAGCGACTACAATTAATGAAATGAATCTCTCTCTCATAACCTTTCTCAGTTGCCTTTTGAAGAGCACATTTCAAAAGTATATGCATTCATCATTAGAAAATCCATTTCCATCTGGCAAAAGATAAGTGTCAATGTGCAGACTTAAAGGGAAAGATCAACTTTGCTTTTTCATTGCTTTTAAAAAAGGCTATTAGTGTCCCCTTGGCAATGAGGCCAGACAGAAATGGAAGGGATTCTTCAAATTTGCTCCCCAAGGGTATTACCTTCAGGTCACAATTAACACGAGCTTGTCTTCTCAGTTTCTGTTGTTTGCTGGGCCTCTCATATTGGTGGCACAGTTTTTACATTCCCCAAGGGAGACATTATTGATCTCATGGGGCAATCGTTTAAATTCCTAGGTGAACTGAAACAAGCTTCTCAAATAAGGCGAAAAGAAACAAACGGTTTTGTTGCTCTTTGGAAAATACTTCAGGTAAAAACAGATTGTCATCTTGTCACTAAAAATCATAAATAAATAAACAAACGACACCTTCTCCCCCTTATTAAAATCAATCTCAAACACCAGCATTTCCCTTCTCTTCAAAGGTTGTTGACAATTCAAAGGCTATAGAATCAAGGAGAGGTATGTTAAAAATATAAATAGTTTGTAAAACTGGAAAACTAAAAACCAAGCGGATGCCAAACCCCCAAAAATCTTTATATCTTTTATATATAATGCTGAAATTTGGGAGGCCAAGGTAGTACCGAAAAGAGGAGTATATTACATTACTTACTTTAAGCCGAATTTTATTGAGAATAACATGAATAATTAATAATGCAGATGTCAATGGAAGTTGCCACAAACCGAATTTGCATTAATAAAATATTTCTATAATCAGTAATATTTATTACTAATTTCATATACTTAAAAATTTAGTAACAATCTTTATTTTATTGATAGCAATTATTCCCGACAAGTTATGTCATTTGATGTGACAGTCAAGGACAGAAACTACAAAAGGATACTACCTGGGTTCAACTCCTACGTCTGCCCTATAATCTTGGGTAAATACTTAACTATTGTGGTTTTCAGTGTGCTCATCTATAAATTGGGTTAAAGGATTTATAAGCATAAGGACTGAATGAGTTTAATAATTAAAGTAATAGTTCCTAACACACAATTAGCAATGTATATTTGTGGGGTCCATACATGATACCTACAGTTTTTAGAAAACTTACCAGCTATTTTAGTAGTGTGATAATAAATTCAAAGATGAGATGAAAAGCTTTAGCATAACACCTTTCTTGAAAAAACAATTCTCTCTATATCTATCTATCTATCTGTAAAGGCCGCTGGAAAACCTCATGTTGAATTAGGAAGACCAAAGATTTAGGGGGAAGATGCAAGAGGTGTTGGATCTTTATGCCAGAAAGAAGTACCAAGAGCAAAGGGTATAGCTTAATAATATTAACTTCTACTGAAAGATTACTATGTACAGGGCACTTTACTGTGAGCTTTTCAAACATCTGATGATAAATCTCAAATAGTATACTTAAAGTGGCAGATGGCAGTGGGTCTCAATCTATGCTGCACATTGGTGTCCCCAGGGCAGTTTTTAAAACATCAAAGCCTGAGTCTCACCACTGGAGATTCTAACTGATCTATCAGGTATGAAAACTGGGCATTTGTATTTATTAAAAGCTCCTCTGGCATTTATGTGCATACATTGTTGAGAATCACTTTGTTAGCAGGTTTAAGTTTTAAAAAAATCCAGGGTAAAGGCAGACTGGAAAGACTAACCATTCTCCCAACTCAGCATCCACTTAGGATTTTGAACCAGTCTGTGCTAATAAGTCAATTACAATGGCAAGTAAACGAAAATCCACTGTTTTTACTCATTCTCTAAAATAGGAAGTAAAGAAATTACTATGAGTAGGAGAGTTGAGTTTCAGTTCATTTGCTTTTGTTTTGGTCATGTTGTAGGTTCTCTTTCTCTTACCCAAGAATGCTGACTTTCAAGAATAGAATGCACCTCCTTAGTTGCCTCCTGTCACCCCAAATTAAGGATATCTAGGAGAAAGAACAGTGCCTGGTTCCCAAGGTCCTCTTTCCTATCCCCAAATATGCAGAAGTTTTAATGGTTAATGGCAGCAGCTCTGATGTCCGGCAGAGTTATTGGGTGCAAATGTTGACTCTACATTTCATGTTGACCGATCATGGAAAAGCTTCTTAATTTCTCTAGACCTTGCTTTCCTCATTTAAAAAAAAAGGGTAATAGTACTAGTTTGATAGTGTTGAAAGAAATAAATGAAACAATCATGTAAATATTTTAATTAATATAATGCCCATCACAAAGTAAATAGTCAGTGAATATTACAGATAACAGTTCACATAATGAACTACTACTGATAAAATTAATGTCTGGTGTTCTTGAGGAAGTTCTTGTCTGATAATAGGTAAACAGTAAAAGCATAGCTTAAGAAATAACAGTTAAAGACCACCTGGGGTACCAAGTCTCCACTTAGAACAATTTGTAGCAGTTAGCCCTCCCTCTTAAACTTTATGCAGGGTTTCCTTGGAACAATACCCTACAGGTGGGATGATTTATTTCTTCTACTCTCAAAGGGTTCCCTCCCTCATCAACATGTGGATGGTGAGGCAGGCTCCCAAATTGTGTCCTCAGTCTAATCATTGCGGAGGTCTAATTAGAGTCAGTGCTATTTCTAACGATCAATTAACACAAGGCATAGATCATAAAGAAGTCCCTGTAGATATAAGACATAATGCATATATCTCTGCATAGACCACACTGCCATGATACAAAACTCTTTACTTTCCTGCAAGTTTATCTTATCAATTAAAAGCCATTGTCATCTCTTCCAAATGCTTTTGGCATGAGTATATATCACTGGCCTTGAAAGTATCTGATGCACACCTATCAACTTTTGAATCCTCTCCTTGTCATTCTGTGCACATTTTGTCCTCCCCTTACCAATCACTTAAGAAATACTTGAGTATTTCCCATGTGAAAGGCACTATTGTAGGCATCACAGAATAGAGAAGTTTTAAAAGAGAAGTATTCCTTGTTCTCTTGAAGCTTATACTCGATTTTAAAATTAATGCTAAGGTAAAATTATTTAATCAGAATTGTGAGTAAGTGAAAAGGATAGATGTGCTTAGCGTGTACAGATTGGGTCATGCAGTAAGGTACTCTGTGGAGGTGACTTTTAAGATGAGTTTCAAAGAGGATAAATGATCCAGGCAAGAGTGATGGGAAGAACTTATGCAATGGGAACAGCCTGTACCAAGATGTGGCAACAGGAGGGAGCAACAGCTGAGATTGCAGCTGAACCCCAGAAAGTAATAGGAAATGGGGTGCAGGCAATGGTTAGAGAGGTTTGGGGGCGTCAGACTTTGCATCTACATGTAGGCTCAGCCAAGAATTTGGCACCTTATTCTAGAATCAATGAAAAGCTATTGAGCAGAGGAGCGGTATGATTAGGCTCGTGTTCTTAAAATATTCTTTTGGTTTCAGTGTACAGAGTAGATTGGAAAAAGCAAGAATAATGTGAAAGACAATTACTGGATTCGGATGACAGGAGTAGAAGTGAAAAGATTCGAGAACATGTATGTGTAAAATCAAAAGGATTTGATAATGGATTATATGTGAGAGGTGCGGGAGTCGAGTTTAAGAAGAACTCCTTGGTGTCTGGTTTGAAAGGATAAATAAGGGTGCCAATTTTCAAGACAGAGAACACTTGTTGGGGACTAGAGTTGGATATATAAAAGAATAACTCAGTGTGTGACATCTTCTGTTGAACATGTCTGTATGTCATAGGCCTCCAAGTGAGGAGGTTGTGCAGGCAGCTGAATAACTGAGCCTGGAGGTTAGAGAAGAAATTTGTTCTGGGCAAATAAATTTAGGAGATTTTGGTTTATCAATAAGTGACACTATGAGAATAAAGAGAATGTAGAGTAATGAGAGCAGGTTGCCAAGATGATTGGGTCTATTTGGATAGCGGACTTTTTACCATATTTAATTTCAGATATTTAAAAAAGAGCAGCCATTTTATTTAAAAAGGAATTGTAACTGTGTTCCTGGTGTCAAGGTTAATGACATAATAGTAGCCTTAATCATAGTTTATTAAAAATCCTTACATAATGACAACTGGTTTCAATGAACATATACTTTAGGAGAAATTATGGGTTAAAATGTTTTATAATTCTCATAACCACTACATCAACTTACAGTTCAAGCACTTCCTGATGGCAGTCCTTCCTTCTTCCCTCCCTTCCTTCCCACCTCCTTCCCTCCTTTCCCTTCCTTCATCCATCCATCAAATATTTATGTAACTACTACACTCTGAAGACATACAAAATAAATAATTTCCTGCCCTTAAAGATTTTATAATCTAGTTAAAAGAGATTTGTAAATTTCTGTAATAAAGAAGCACAGAATACAACTCAGAGAAGGCTCTGCAAAGATGCTGATCTTTGAAAACAAGTATCCATTTCCTCAACAGACAAGGGAGGTGCACTGGACAGGCTGGAGAAAGCCTGCCACTAACACTTACACCTGCAGAGAAAAGCAGTATGTGTTCTGAGTTTCCCTGCTATAGATGGCTATGCCAGGGTCAGCATCTGATCCAGAGGGCATATGGGGTTAAGTGACACAATCAAGATTTTTCTACTTGCGAGGTTAAATGGGAAAGAGGAGGGTAGGAGCATAAGGAAACAGCTATACCAGCTTATACCTCAGAACGAGGAAGGTAGGAAGGCAGAAAAGAAAGAGAGAAAGAGAGGAAGGAAGGGAGTGAGGGAGGAAGGAAAGAAGGCAAAAAGGAGAGGAGGGAGGGAAGGAAGGAAAAGAGAGGAAGGGGAAGAGAAAGAGGATGAGGAGAAGAGGAAATGTTGAAACACTGTAACAAGAAGAAAGAGATGCAGTGACAATGTATGATATAAGTGGTTATAGCAATGGTGCCTGCTGGTGACAACCTATGACATGGGGTATCCTCCTCACTCCCCGACAGGAGACCCTTCAATGGACTAGAGTTTTCTCTAGTTACTCTCTGGAAGTTGGTTATTTTATGAATACCATAAACTCTTCCAAGTCTTCAGGGTAATTTTTCAAACGTTTTCCATAAAAATTTTATGAATATAAATAATATCTACTCAACTCTAGGTAGTAGCTGTAAAAAGAAATCAAAATACAGAACATTGATAATTATAAATACTAAGCATATCTTAGAGGAAAAAGTCATGAACAGAAAGTAAAATTTAAAAATCCAGGGGCCGGCCTGGGGGCATAGCGGTTAAGTTTGCGCATTCCACTTCAGCAGCCTGGGGTTTGCCGGTTCGGATCCTGGGAGCGGACCTACTCACACTCATCAAGCCATGCTGAGGCGGTGTCCTATATAAAGCAACTAGAAGGATGTACAACTATGACGTACAACTATGACATACATCTATCTACTGGGGCTTTGCGGCAAAAGAAAAAGAAAAAGAGGAAGATTGGCAACAGATGTTAGCGTAGGGCCAATCTTCCTCAAAAAAAAAAATTAAAAATCCAATCATTTAGTCTTCCTAAGTAACGATTTGATAAATCTCCAGTGGCTCTAGTTTTGACCATTTCTTCATTCATCTGGTGATTGAGTGATGCTGAAAGGGAGACATACTATAGTCAATAACATTGAGCAGGAAGCTTTTCCCTAAGAGTGACATTCAGTAACCTGTATGGCACAGAAACCAACCAACCAAAATCAACACACCAACAGCACAAAGGAATCTGGCTCCTAAACAACCAACTCTACTACTCTCCAGCGTCCTAGCTGAATGGCAGCCCTGATTGTACCTATCAGCTCATATATAAAAAATCAGATTAATTGTTATGCTGAAATCATTGAAGGCCTGTCGTTTCAGGCTGAATATCAGGTTTGATTTCAATTCAGACATCAGTACACTCATGTTGAATCTCATTTTGAGATCACAATAGCAAATCTGGAAGATATTTTATCACTGAAGTCAAATAAAGACAAAATGCAATTGAATTCACTTAATATTCATGAATATCATTGACTATTATCTACATTTCCAAAGGTAACATGAGCCAAAATTCAGAATCCCTTAAACAAATAGACATTTCCCATACTGACACATTGTAGAAATGTTGAAAATTAAATGTTTTTGATTAATCTGTACTCTTTGATTTGTAAGATTTATACACTGAATTGAAAACCTTGTCTATGAAATACAATTTTTCTTTCCCCTGTGGACTGTGTTACTCTAAATAGCTCAGGCTTTGAGACTTGATAATCAAATTTATTAATACCAAGATTTTTAAAATAATATGTAATTTATATTGTGAAAGAATGCTTACTCAAAGAGTTTAATTTCCTATTACTCCTAAACTTGGCACATTCCAAACGGCATGAATATTACTCCAATTATAAATATAGATGATAAAATCTTCGATCAGGGTACAACTTTTTGAGTTGGGGAACTCTTCTATTATCCTTAATGAACCCTAAATTAGATAAGCATGCTTAAGAAATAATTGGCCAATAAGATCCTCCTGTGATGACTCACTGGTGGCAGCAGCTTTATGATGAGTTGAAGGAACAAAAAGGAACTTGTCCATCATTCCTGGGTGTGTCTCACAAATATGTCTAATGAGTCACCACCCACAAGGCCATTGGTCAGTTTGGACCTGAATATTTTCCTGAGATGATAAGACAAAGACATTAAGAGAACAACACTTAGGGGTATAAATTTTTCCCTACCACAGTAGAGCATTTTTAGTTATTACTAAAAGTTTACCTGGATTCAGACTGAAAAATTTGCTAAGTCAAAATTTTATTTAAAGGCGATTCATATATACAACGTGTGAAGGACTGAAGTTATTTGGGAAAAAATGCATAAAACTGTGCCAAGCAATGTACCAGATATACATACAAGTGGTACTTAAACAACAGATTGTACAAATTAGAGATAATATATGTATTTTTTATTTTTTCATATGCAGGAAATGTCACATTAATGTAAACCAACTGTGCAAGAGAAGGAAGTGTTCTGTCTAAAGTAAGTGAAAATAAGGCACTAAATAAATCATGGGAAAATGATCCTTGTTTACATCCAATAGGAAGAAATGCTCACAGTCAATCTTTTTGGAGGGGGGCAAAAATCACTCACTAATTGGAAAAATCTATCAATAATTATAATTAACCATTTAAATATCTAAATCAGTGTAAATATTGACAGAGGCATCTTATTTATTTCAAACTATTTTGTTTAGTAACTGCCTCGGGCCACAGTTGGTGGGTACATGCCTGGTTCAATCCACAGCTCTGTTAGGGCAGGACAAATGCTCACAACAGCCAGATTTCATTTCTGGAGGATTCATTCTTTACCTCCCATACCCAGCTCCCTTTAGGAGCTCCGTCTCTGCCTGTGTTCCAGCCACTGCTTTTATCTCCTGGTCTACTTCTTTCTCTTTTGTCTTCTGTTTTTTTTGGGGGGGGTGAGGGGGTGAGGAAGATCAGACCTGAGCTAACATCTGCTCCAATCTTCCTCTACTTTGTCTGCGGGATGCCCCACAGCATAACTTGATGAGTGGTGTGTACATCTGCACCCCTGATCCAAGCTCCCAAACCGGGGGCCACCAAAGCCAAGTGTGCAAACTTAACCACTACGCCACCGGGCCGGCCCCATCTGTCTTCTGTTCTTAATCCTTGCTTCCATGGCTGGATTCCTCTCTCCTGACCGGGCATTGCTTCAACTATTTCCAGGCATTTTGACCCTTGTGACTTGTTATGGGACTCCCTTGCATAATATGACCCTTCTGTCAACTCTGAAGCTCACATCCAAGAATTCCCTGGGCTTGAATTTTCCTTGCCTTGAGAATCAAGTGTCAGACACCAGTTTTTATGTCCATGACCATATAAGTATACACCCTGCTTTCTCTTTACAGCTTCCTTTCTGATATGGACACTTGGTACACTATCCTCCTGACAAAGTTCACCAAAAATGGAAGGAGCATCTCTTTGGTTTTGGTGAATGCCTCTGTATATCCCACGCACGTGCCTCTTCAGAAAGTTGTTTATTGCAGTTTGGTTCCCGACTATTCCTGACATTAAATTTCGTCAAGATAAATATAAATACCACAAAATAAACACATTTTCTTTACAGCTCTTAGCATGGACAAATATGCTAATTAACTGCAAAGGTCAGTTATCGTAATCAGGAATACATGCTCCTTGGTAGTTTAGCTAGCATTTACTCAAAAGTTGAAGCAATTAATTCCTCAATTAACATAATGCATGTTAGAAGTTGGTTTTTATTGGCAAAACTGGTAATATTCAAAATGTGATTTGGCTAGAAATAAGTTCAAAGTATCTCTTCTCTTGCATAAATTGGATATAAATAGCTCTTGAGCCCCTCATCCTTGCCCCTCAGATGGTGCCAAGACGATTTCAAAATGTCCTATATCCAGTCATGGAGGCAGAGGGTTCTGGTTCCCTTATGCCCACAGTAAGTTTAATTAAACCCCGTCTCTAGAATACTATAGCATTTACCTCAGTGATCTTTTTTATGTACTATATGGTCAGGGCACCTAAAAGGATAGAGATTTCCTTAAGCAACAGGTTTTTAAGTGTTCTCATGACTACTGGCAGATAAAGGACAGTATGTGTACCAAATTCTAAGACTTGCCATCATGTCTAATTGTGACATAGCAGCAGAGAAAACTGATCCTCACCTGTAACCACTGAGGGATACCAGTAATTATGAAAAAGAACCAAATAACTATGAATGATACATTGGCTTAGGTTAGTCTGTAATAAACATAAATCTTAAAAATCTCACCAAAACAGAAAATATGCCACTGGGATGGTTATTAGGGTACCTATTAAGGTGTTCTCTGAGTAATTGAGTCTATTTGTTGAAGAATAGACAGATGATAGATAGATAATATAGATAGATATTAGTCATTAGGATGGATAAAAATTAGAAAAGTTTCAATCAGTTCTAAAAAATAGGAAAATTTTGCTGAAAGATTCAAACCTCAGGGTTTGGAAGAACAGCTGGCATGGGAGCTATGCGTAATCTCTAATAGCAGCGTATAGGACCAGTTGAGGTATATTATATAGTAAACCACATATGAGAGATTATTCCAACAGATCATGAAATTATTCAGAAATATTAGAAAGAGAATAAACACATTGCTAGACTTGGATAACAGTGATGAGGATTTAGATAGGAGGAATAGCTGAAAAGAAAGAAGAGAAACTATGAGAAGTATTTACACCAAGAGGGTTAAAACACAAACTCTAGTCAGGCCCTTCCTCATGATTAGTAATATTTATATCAGGAAATTCTGGATAACTCATTCAATATTATTAGATGATGGAATGACCATTTGGAGTCTGGAATAATTGGAAAAGTCAGTTAAAGGGGATAATTTACTAACTTCTAAGTAAAATTAGTCATATTCTTCCTTAATTTCTAATCTTACATTACTATCCACCTTAGAGTGTTTTATAAAATGTGTTTATCCTAAAATAGATTAAACTATACTTAAGAAAAAAAAAATGCCACTTGAATTGCTGCCCTCAGCTTTTTCTGCAAATTATTTCCCCTGATCTTGTTTCTTTGGGAAAATACACTTGATTTCTCTATCCTCTGTGGTCTTCTCTGAAAACAGTACTGCTTCCAAATACAGAAAGCATAGCATAATGTTTTGGTATAAATGTCAATGTTATTTTTAAATATGTTAATCCTTTTCAAAAAAGATTAGATATGGTTCATAATGCCATGCAAAACATCTCATTATCAAATAATATACACATTTCCCCTTTCTGTGAATTAGAAGCGCAATTTCACCTTTTATTTATACCCTAAATTCACTATAAAATAATTTCAGCAGAAAAGTTTTAAAATTTCTCTGTAAAACGGTATATTCATATCAGAATAAAACTTCTAATGAGTTCTTAATTTGGCCAATAGCACAATTTGTTGAAGTTTTTAGTGAAACAGATTCTCTCTTCAATAAGACTATTTCATATAAAGCATTATGTTTAAATAGATAATACTCTATATCTATATCTTATAATTAGATATGATATTCTCTGTTATTTTTCTAAGGATATTTTTAAAAATTATTTTACACCTTCTGTCTACAATTTTTTCTTCTTAAAACTGCATTAGTATTTCTTCTATAAATCCATTCCTTTATGATTTTTCATGAGTATTGTTTCTTCCTTAGATAACCATTCTTTTAATTTTAACCTTCCTTCTATTTCTTTTTTAAGTAAGTTTATTTTTATTGTTTTTAATATAATACAACTTTATTATTTAAAATCTTGCCTAAATGTAAAAATTAATAAAATTAATAAATTATGAGACAATATCCTTATGACCCCCTGAACTGGGAAAAACTTCTTAACACTTGTCCCGCTCCCAATACTAAGTCACAAATTATAAGGAGAAAAGTTGATAGATTTTATATCTTCAGAGTTAAATATTTGCTTTTATCAGGTAATGACATCACAGACAAAATTAATAGATAAGATTTACCATCTAGAATATACCAGGTGTTTCTTTAATCATCAAGAAAATGATCTGGAATCCCAATAGGAAAATTGTCAAGGTTATAAAAAACTGATTAAGATGGTAAAACTGATTAAGATGATAACAGTTAATGATAAAGAGATGCTCTACCTCATTAATAGTCAGATTAACGATAATGAAGAAAAATGCAGTATGACATGACACTCATTATTGGAAAAACAATAAAGTCAGATAATATCAAGTCCTAGACAGAAAGGGGACTAAGGACCTTCATCACCACCGGCTGGAGTTGAAACTGGAGCAGCCAATCAGAAGCACAATCTCCAGTATTTGGTGAAACTGAGCACGTGTACAGTCTATCACCTATAAATGTCTTAAAATATACTAGAGAATCCCCCCCCACACACACACACAAACTAAGAAAAGCAGTGCTTGATTAAGTTAATCATAGTGTTAATCCTGGTATCAAATAGTTGGAACCAACAGAGGAATCCATCTAGGGAAACATATCAGTAAAAATATATAAGTAAAGAAGTCAGAAGCTACCGACTAGATGGATAGCAGCATGGATAGATGCTCAATTAAACATTGAGTGGGAAAAAGAAAAAAAAGGATGAAGTTTAAAGCTCAAAACCATTTATATAAGCTAGAGATGCACAAAAATAATATATATTTATACACACACATACACCTATAAATACATACATCCATACTTAGAAGAATATTCATATATATCTATATATGAAATGTAAGAAAAGTACACTGGAAGCACATTCATAAATACAATAAAAGATATACCTGTGAGTGAGAGATAGTGTTAGGGTTTGGACAAAATATAAAAATAAAATAAAAATTTAAAAGCCCAAAGAAAGGCTTTCCAAAGACTAATATTGATACTGTGTCATTCACTGAGATCAATAAAATGTGTTTGTTTGACATAAAAAGAAAACATAAATACAATAAAGAAAAGGCTAATTATATACTAAGAGTATTAACTTTCTGTTTCATATACTGCAATAGCTACAATTTCTTACACTAGTTTTAGGTCCCACATTATTTTAAATAAAGGATTGTCTGTAGAACCCATGAGGATTATAATATATGTGCATATTCAAATAATATTTGAAACTATTTGAATGTTTTATAAATGTTACTTTTTGAATACTTTTAAAAACAGAATACTTTTACATATATGTCTACAAAGCTTATAAAGAAGTAAAAATCCAGCAAGATACTAGTTGCCTACTGAACCAATGGCTCTTAAATCATGCTCTGGAAGACTGTCCTAACTACTATGAAGATGTATCAGATTATCTACAAGCAAAAAGGATTTCTTTTCCCTTTCTACCAAACGATGAAAATTTACATTGCTACAAAATTTAAAGAAAGACTTTGGCTTCTAAAACGTTTGAAAGTCATTCTAGAAAAAAGCTACCCACTCAAGTAAGTGTCCGAAATCTAGAGTCGCCTCACATCCTTCATCAATACTGAAATCAACTAAGTAGGATTGATAAGAATAAAGGTTAAACCACAGAATATTGTGTGGTGCACACGCTCCTGTGAAATCAGTTGGAGACCATCCACTAGGTGCGTACAATTCTGTTTAGCTTTAGAAAACTACCTTTTGCCTAACTTGGGTTCTTATGAGAGAAACCATTTTCCTGTGAGCAGTACATGTCACAGATAGAATTACTAAGGCAATAAATTAGACTGTGCCATCATTATGGAGTTAGAGTATTTTCAAATATATGCACTTTAAAGAAAAAAGTGATATTTCTGCCACTCTCAGAGAATTTATAACAATTCCATAACTTTAAATTGTGTCTCATAAACAACTCAAACTGTTACCGTAAAACATTCTTTTATTTTTATTCTCCCTGCAAACATGATGCTAGTTTTATAAATGTTAGTGGATCACTGAAATATAAATCATTTGTCTATAAAATGATGGTAATTTACTTTATCCGGGCACCTCCAAGATATGAGGTCTACTATTTCCCAAAGTGCTTTTTTGGCTTCCAGTTAATTATTAAAAAGTACTGCTTCACCTGTGAATTAGGTATCTCCAGTAACTAGAGGGCTTCCTAGGAATTTTGTTCTTAATGGAGAATGAAAACTGCTTGAATCCATTAATTATGCCTTCCATCTCTCTCTCTGCACCTGAGTGCACATAAGCTATGTGGATAGAAAACAATCACAATTTACTAACATTTCTGGAATAAAAGGCTAATCCTGCCTATTCCAATCCCTATTATCAAAAAATACTAAATATTATTTAAAGTAATATTCATGATGTATATAACCAGGGACAAATAACAATTTTGGGAGTAAGAACAGTTTATTAATAATAAAGTATCATTGATTACTGCTTTTTAGAAAGGAAAATTTGAACTAGGAAAAGTTATATATTAGTTTGAAACGTGTAATTGATGTACTGTTTTTTAGGTCAAAACCAGACAAACAGCGACCATTAGCAAGGAAAATTCCTGGTTAATGAATTGCTGCTGTACACTGTGTCTGGTGTTAGGCCAAAAGAGATTGTTAATAGGATTTTTCATATCTCTTTTATGAGCTGATAGGAATAATTTATAACACATATAATATATTTATGTATCATGGCAACTTTAAATTATTTTTATCTATGTTATTTACCTCAATTAATACTGAAAATGTTCAATAAATTTGGAAAGATAGGTATGGTCCTTATTTTGAAAATGAGGAGAAAAAAGGTTCATTTATTCAACGAATATTTACCTGGTGGCCATTGTATAATTGGCACTGGCTGGGGACGTGGCAAAGTCCCCACGAGGCCACATTCTATTAGGGGACATGATAAACAAGGAATCACTCGAATGGGCGTGTTACAGGTTTTTATCAAAGCTCGGAGAACCTAATTCAAATTCTTAGCAAACATAAATAGAAGTCAAGAATACAAAATTTCTGATATTCTGAACTCCTACAGTTCTTATTGCAACTTATATGAGACCAATAGCTGGTTATTTAATTTCAGAATGCATTGTTTTGTGTTCTCTGAATTTTTTTCTTGCAGGTTAAACTTATCTCCCTAATTATTGTGTAAGATTCTGATGGCATGGGCCGCATTTTAGATATCCTTATTTCTCTCATAACACCGGGGACAATGCTTGTCATAAAATAGGGACTCCAAAGACATGACCAATTTTTTCAAAATTATTAAGGAGAGGTTTGAAAATCATTTGTATCAAGTTGATTAAGTATCTCATCTTGTTTACACTACTAATCCATTCAGTTAATCATTTTACTCTACCTTCCAGTTCCCTCCTATGTGAATTACTATGATTTTCAATTAGCAGAGCCTAAATTAAAGAAGCCTTGTTATATGTATCCACCTGTCCCCAAATCAGCAATTGTTAGATTCTGAAGCTATCGAAGAATTAATTGAATCCAACCACCTCCCCCCCCAAAATAAATCCCTTTTAGATAACTCCTTTTAAAATGTTTAATATTTTCCTTCATGTGCAGTTCATTATCTAGCAAAGCAAGGAATTCCATGTTTTAATGTTGTAATGTATTTCTTTTATTAAATGGAAATATGTCTCATTTAAGTTTTGCTTGTTTTTTCTTTCAAAATCTGAAGAAATTATCTTAACTTCCTGACATCTGCTTTATCCATGCTAAACATTCGAAAGTCTTAGTTTTATGTAATATTATTTTTCAGTAAATTAATATTCCATTATTAGGCTTTTAATACTTTTCACATAAATACTTAAGTATGGGAAATTCTTTGTTGAATAACATGTCAAATTGGAGTTGGGAAAATACGACGATTTTAATTATAAGACATTTCTAACCCCTGAGCCAGCCTGACCCCCTCTTCTAGTCACTCTGGTTTGTTCATTTAGTCTTAAAAACATCCCCCAATTCTATCACCTAGAAATCAACAATTCTCCATGTATTCTTTGATCATTGTAGATAAATAGTGAAACCTAATATTTTGGGCAGCATATTTCTACCAATGTCCAAAAATTGAATTATACATTTAATAACCATTTAGCTCTATTAGTCATTAGAGCTTCTACTCAGTTAATCCCAACTTAAAATACACCAATTTCTATCAAGTCAGCTATATCTCCACCCCATCACTTAATAATCAGCTGTCTTATCTAAATGTAAAATGTTATATTTACTATAATTAATTTCATCACACTGTTATGGCAGTCTATTAAACTTATGACCCCATTTAGTCTTTCCAAGCTTTCCCGTCTTCAAAACCAATGGTATATCTTCCATACACTCACTTAATCAATGATGAAAATTGATAAGGATAACTCTCAATTGGTTAAGACAGAATCTCTCCAATTTACAATGATTTTCATCAACACACATTGGGATATATTCATTCAACTAGTTAAAATCCACTACACGTTCTTCACATCACCATTTTATATGTAAGAATATCAGAAGACAAAATGCCAAATGATGTTTAGCTCAGTATTTGTGACATTTCCTCAAAAGTTATTTTTAGTAAATTTACAATCTGACTACATTTTTAAGTGCACACAAACCTTTGTTTAATAACATTCTCAAAATTTTGGCTGAGATTGAGAAATATTTTTTCTTCACAGCTGAATCTACAGTTTTGGTCTACATTTTGTAAGTCTATTGATATATATTTTATGATTTTATTTAGACACTAACAGAAAACATTGCTAAAGTAAAAAATAGACTGAGCTACTAATTCCTTTAGACCACCTAACCCATAATTTCTTCAAATTTATATTATTTTCTATTATGATATTTATTATTATGAAAAGGGGATCATATTGATGTCATGATATTCCTGAAAAGTCATTTGAAAAATTATTTACCCTGGCTTATATTGCACTTTAATATTTTTATTGAAAACCAAGTGGTATTTTTCAGAAGTCAAAATAGAAAAATACGTCCTGGAGGATATATAAGTTTGAACAAAATCTTAATCTTAAATAATAACAAGTATATTCAGCAATCTATACCAGAACAATGATCTCAAAAGTTCTAACAATCAGATCACTAATTTGTTCATAAATGATAAAATATCCTTAATTCCACTATAATGTCAAATATTAGATGATGCTTCTGCATTTTTGTGGGGGGTTTTTTTTGATGGGATAGAAATAATTTTGCCTGTCTTCATTAAACTAGAAACATTATGAATTCTCTGATACATTGCAGCTTTATTTTTCCACCTTCTGAGAGGGGACACAGGGAGCAAAAAACAGCTGGAGCAGTGAGTGTAATTCAAATTGTTAGAGTGATCACCATAGTGTCCAGGTCTAGATTAGCGAGATCCTAATGGCTCATATGTCTAATCTACCACTATCTACTACATCCCAACAAAATCAGTGGATCCTGACTGATTCACTGTTCCACATATCTCTTTGGAATATACTGACACCATAGCCATTTTTCCTATGAAAAGATAGCATTCAGTCACATCCTGGACACTAAGATACCTATTGAATAAAGAGCAGCTCCACAGAAAAGAAAGCATTTGATAACCAAGAAAAAACATAGCATGTTGTCAGCCAAATAATCCCTGACAGCTAAACATGAACTACCAATCAGTTGTTAATTTAAGAATCAGATAAAATATTGTTGACAAAAATAAAATTTCAGAAATAATGAATACATGTATGGAGAAATTTAACTTCAGTTCTCGTAAAACCTGGTTGTGGGAGTGCTTTACAAATTAAAAGTTTGTTACAATGAGAATATTTCTTGAAATACACATACATAGGACCATAAAGTACTAACGTTGGAAGTATTTTATATGTGTACAAATACTATTTTTACTTCTATCTTTCGATCTATCTCTTTCATTTATTTCCTAAAGAACTAATTAGATTCAGAAATTTAGTATATCTTATATCCTACATGGAAATTTGAATAAAACCTTGAAAGGACAAATAATAAAAATTAATATGAAGTAATATTTTATCTTAATATTAAAGTAATAAAAAGATTCTGCACAGGTCAAAGAATATTAAAATAATGACATTATTCTAATAAACTATTACTTAAGCTGTTTCTGTTTCTTCATCTCCATGTCCAAGGTGACAAGTAGCTGCATTGAAGCTATGTAACCTGTCAGCATCTATTTCATTTACATCTATTTTTTTCTGGTTTATAGGCATTTAAGTACCAAAAACCCAATAAAAAGGATAAAACGGTGTTTAAAATAACAAAGTTAAATAATAAACTAGAGATATAGCAGGAAAACATTCCCTTTGGAAGTCCTTCTCTGAAGATTACACACATTAGACAGACCTATCTTACTGTTGCTTCACTTAATGACTTAAAAGCAACGTAATGGTTTGTAGCATTTTTATGTATGTGAGAAATACCAAAAATGACAGAAGGCTCCAAAATGGAAAGGATTCCAGATGGACACAATTCATCAAATGTCCTTTTGGAAGAAAATAAAATCCATTTTACTTCAGCATCGGAATGATTAAATATCACTTTATACTGCATGTTTAGAACTATATATATTTAGAACATACATTCTTTCTAATATGTAATTTAATTTCAAAAAAAACATTTTAAGTCACTTTACGCTTCAAATATGACAAAATAATGTGAAATATAGTAATGAGGGTTCCAGGCTGTCATGGTTACTTGCTCGTCAAATAATGTTTCTACCTCACACACCACGTCTGTCAGCAATAAAACAGCATAGCAAAACTCTGAAAGTCACCACTCACCTGAGAAGGCCAAGATAAAAATGTCAAAAATGATGGCATATATACAGATCTTGGCTGCAATTTGAAACACCACTCTGTTGCCAGAGCCCAGAAGCTTCCAGAATTAATGAAAAATGAAATTTTGAGTTGAATGTGATCTCAACAGGAAATAAAATACATCTTTCTATCTCTTTGAAGGACTACCAACAATCCCTCCTTGCATCAGATCTGCTTCCAATTCTTAACTGGGTTCCAAAAAGGAAAAAGACCAACACCCCACAGTGAGAGAATAAATTGTGTAGCTACCCAGTTATTTAATCATTGTTATTTGGTTTAGGCTGGCAACTTATTTCATTTGTTCTACTTAGTAAAAATATTATGATAAATTTTAATAACACATGCTCTCATAAATAATTATGTCCAATGTTGTAGAGTGAATAGAACAAAAATAATGTAGAAAGATATATATATATATAAGCAAATATCTTCATAATTCATTTTAATTTAATTAAAAATAGAGAAAATCTCATCCTAAATATTTAGTGTATCCTTTAAAAATTAGAATTTTGATGTTAATTAACAAAAAGTTCAGATATATATTTGCATGACTAAAAACAAAATGTAATTATTTAATACACTCAGGTAATATGTAGAAAAAGAAATATTTCTGTACCTTCCAATTATAATTCAAAATATCCAGACCAATATTTCCTAAACTGTGTGCTGAAAATCATATGGCCTTTGAAAAGAGGGTCTCGAGTTAAATAAATTTGGGCAAACTACATTCGTGAAGACTCACAATTCATCACTGCCTGCTAAAGGCTTTGAAATGTTTGAGCCAAATACAATACTAGTTTAACTTTGTTTATTTCACAGTATCTTTTTTCATGACAAACTTTCATCATATAGGCCTGAAAAGCTTACTGTTTCCCTGGAAGAATTACTATGATGTCTCTGCAACAGAAGTATGCAACAAGTCTGTCCTTCACACAGACTCCCCCTCACATAGTGCTGCACATCTATTTATTTAATTTTTTCATGAAATTTAAGTAAAACCTATTTATGCAAACATTACGGTAAATTTTGTGTGTGACATTTAATAAATGATGGTACTATGCTCATTAAAAAATTTGTATATAATATCAGATCTCAGAAAAACATGTTAGAAATCAGTGTGAGAAAATGGCAGCAGGCAGGAAAAGCAACAAAGATTTCTTTAGTTCACAGGTTTTCCAAATGAAGTTGCTTAAAAGAAAAATCAATCCAGTTCTCTAGTCATTAGAATGATAAAATTAAAGCTACCTTGTTTCAAAGCAATCCCTAGGACAGCTGATTTTCATAAATGTGAGGAGAAAAAGAATCAAGTTTGTAGAAGAATAAGCAAAAATGTTCTAGCTTAGAGTACACTCATGAAATTTACATTTTTCTCACATTTATAGAGGTATAATTGACAATTAAAATCTGTCTATATTTAAGGTATACAACTTGACAATTTGATATATGTATACATTGTGAAATAACAGCCACAATCAAACTAATTAACATATCCATCACCTCACATAGTAACCATCTCCTTTTTTTTAATAGTGAGTATATAAAGTAGAAAAATATATGGATGATCCTGTTACCTTTACAAGGATGCATTCTTCTTAAAGGGTATAAGAGATTAATCGGAACTCAGTTCCAAATTCCAAAGACTTCTAAAGGGTAAAATATGTTCAGAGAAACTGTGTAACCTACAATTATACATACATATTTGCAAACATACATATGTAAGGTATACACACACACACATATACACTATGCATACATATACTTATAATGTGAATGCATTGATGTCATAAACAAAGCAAAATAAGGCAGTATCAGGGGCAAGAATATCTTAATTCCCATTTTTGTATCTATGCTAACCTCTGCATACCTCAGCTTTACTCATAATTCTTTCTTGCACTGGCAACTGCAGCTTCTTCCAGTCATCCTGTATCCATGATCCTGGTTACATTTGAAAGCTCTTATGCTAGGGGAGTTTTCTCTGTTCGCTAGCATTTCCTGGCCAACAAAGAAACCTATTTGGCAAAAGGTAAGATACAGTGAAAAACGCCTACAGTAGAGGTACATCAAGAGAGTACTTTTAGTCACGGTACATAAATTCTAAGAATAATACCTACCAGAATAATACTTTAAAATCTAAATGAGGAAACATACAAAATAATGAGGGCATTTAAAATAATTTTTAAAATGCTCTTTCAAATGTTCCAAAAATCTTATCAAACAAGTAGGCAAAGTTATGAGAAAATAGATTCTCCACAAATGTTAGTAATTCCTTTGAATACTTTTGGAAGACACATTATTCCTTTCAGCACACTGGGGAGCTATTTTGGGAAATGCTGTCATGCGAGCAATTCAGAAGGTCTCACACTATAGAAGAATTTGCTACTTTGCTGGGAGCCAGCCCAACAGCCCCCCAGACCATTTGTATTAGGTTGCTAACACTGCAAAGCCTTTGTAAGCAAAAGGAGGATTGGCAGGTGGCATCACTGGGAATTGAGCATGACATGTATTTGCTACATCTCATTTGTGTTTCTTACTGCAGTAACAATTTTTTTTTTCAGTCAGTAAAAGCTCTTTCACATCTAGCTGGTTTTTTCATCCCCTTTCCTAAGGAGAGTTCCGAGATGAAAAAAAGAGTATGAATAGCTTCCATAGTTTTAAAGGTGCACAAAGTTTACAAAGTTTTCATGCATTTAGATAAATGGCACCATACAAAACTATCTGTAAGTTCAATATCAAGCCATTTTGAAAACAAAAATCTATTTGTATTTGCACATCAGGTATTATGTAACTTATAAAATAAGTTCAATATAAATTAAACTTGAGAGACTGATGATACTCTAGAAATAAAATGTATCTAGCCTTATATTTCTAATAAATGTTACCCATTTTAACATAGTTTCCAGTAGATTGACAAGGAAATTGTTGTGATTTTTCTTTTAAAAAATTACTAGATTTTGTATTGACAGTACAAACTAAACATACAATATATTAATATATTATACATGTATGTTTGTCGAATAAGATAATAGTGGTACTTCCTACATACTGTAAGGATTAAAATCCTTTTTGCATGGTAGATAAATTTTAAAAAAGAGTTTTAAAAAATACATTCTATGAGCAATTGGTAAATAATAAAGTAATATATCAGATTTCTACTAAAGCTCTTTGATTTCTTATATACCTCCTTAAGATTATAAAATATTTATAACTAGAAATATAGCAATAGTGATGCTGTTTAGATAATATAGGTATAACATAGAGAAACAAAACAAGATTTCATATGCAAGAAAGGCAAAACTTTTGGCATCCCAAATAACAAACAATAATTTATAGTTAATACTTGACAGAAGTCCTACCAGGATATAGATACCATGGAAAAAAGGCGGGAAATAGTTCAAGAATAAGGTGAAAAAGTAATACAACGTTTTCTCAACCAAATGTTAACAGAAATGTGGAATTGTTACTGTGCCAAGGCTATTTTTTCAAGTATGCCCAATTTACCAGTGACCTTACCACACTGTGAACCATATTGGTATAATGTAGTACTTGGTTGTAGAAGATCATATTTTGTAACCTGTGTATAAAATTTAACAAACCTTTTTTTAAAGGCAAGCAAGCAACTTGACTTCATATTTTGTAGTTTTATAACTAAGATCCCAATCTGTGAGCAGCACCTTATCTTGGTTTTACTTTGTCCATCTAGACATGAGCAAAGTTCTTATTTTTATACAGAAAACTGTTATGAGTGACCAGTTCCGAAATACATACGTGGCATTAGTCCATACTCACAAGGATGTAGGTCCATCAGAAGGTTAGAGTGGGTGCATATAACAACTGAGGTATAACTCCTATTCAAAACAACAATACCTAGTCCTTTGGTTACTTATGAACTTTGTTTTCTGTATTAATCTACTGCTATGTTTGTACATGATATTCTTTTTCAGTCTCAGAAAAAAGCAGTCATGCTCAACGCATAGTATGAGTATGACTTTCCATTAAGCAACATAATTTTGGAAGTAGTCACATCTTTTCAAATGGACAGTTTGACAACACATCAGATTCATTAGATAAATATGTTCTAGTGTACTCTTCAGGTACAGCAATTAGTCGATCAAGATACACATTGCCACATAAATCTCTCTCTGCCCGAATTAGCAGTCATAATTTATCAACATCACTGTAATCTTATTATACTAATTTTATATGATGTTTTATTGACAAAAATAGTTTAAAATAAATAAAATGTGAAAATTCCAATAACAAGGTAGCCCATTTCGGCATGAGAAATTTTTTTTGGCTGATTTATGCTTATTCCTTTTTGCTCCATTATAACTTTAACCAAGTAGAAGGAAAATTTATTGAGGGAATCCCGAATACCAATTTTATTCCTAACTCAAAGTTCCTTAAAAATTTAACCAATAAAACTACCAAGGAAGAGAGATTATCCAAATCATTCCTAGCAATATAATACTAAGATGAGATCCCTTATTTAAATTTTCAATTCTTCCATTGGTTTTAGATATTTTTTGCTGTCTTTTCCATTTTGTACCATCTGTACCTTTCTCATATCATTAGAGTAATTAAGACATGAATATAAAATATAGAATCAAAGTACATTATATTTGTTTGGCTTTTAACATTTCAGGGTGCTTTCAGTTCTATAATCTCGTGTCCCTTACTACATTTCTGCAGGATATTAGGGCAGTCATTCTTACACCTGCTATTATTATTTCATTTAAACATGAAAAATATATGCATAAAAACAAACCAAAAAAGTTTTGCCCTCTTAGAAGTCGTATAGACAGTAGGCAAAGCCAAGCCATCTATTGAAAGTGATTGTCTGATTTTGTACTTGAGATTCAAGAAGATATCATGCAGTCTTCTTAAGGTGACTGAACAGATGAGGTGAACATCCTCATACTTCCCACTTTTCTTTACTCATCCTTTTAAGGGAGAATTTAAGTGAACACCCTGCTGCATCTGAAGTAAGTGTGGCAGAAGAGTATGTATATCACCATGGTTACACCTGTTGGCTTCATAGCGCTAGTTCTCAGAACTAAGTCCACAGTTTTTGGATGGTGTAAGTTAAGAACACTTTTATATTCATGAAGTATTAAACACATTTCTCTGGGTAATATTCTTGGAGTCTCTTACTAGATCATTTTTAAATAAAATTTATCGTCTCTCTTTCAAATAAATTTTACATAACTGTTCTATAAACTCAAGAATCCTCTAATATAAGGATATTCCTACTCCTTAGAAATGTGCAATACTCATTTGAAGTCTATAGACATTCACATATAAACAAAACAAATGATAATAAAGTGACCAATTAATTAAATGGAGTAATTCATTATAATGGAACTAACTGTATTTTACATTTTTGCTGCAAATTTCTATAAGATTATTTCCTCTACCTAAATAACCAGTAATTTTGGTTCTTAATATAATTGGGGAAGGCTTCATTACTGCCCTGGAGAGAGCACTCAGTCAAAGACCTTAGATGGGGTTTCTGCTCCACCCACTGCTTTGGGTGGAGGTATAAGAATGCTAGTTATCTTCAGAGAATCAGTCTTCCTCACTGGGAGAACAATAGTACTGACCGCATACATTACAGGATTGCTGCCAAGAGCCAGCTAATGAATTTTATGAAAATAATTTGAAAACTGAAAATTGGTACATAATCGATCTGGAGGCAGCATATGTTTTGGTTTGCAGCACAGACTCCTAAGGCTGACTGAATGGTTTCAAAACCTCTCCCACGGTGTCTAGCTCTGTGAGCTTGCATGAGATTTTCACCTTTCTATATGAAAGTGGGGATAATATCAATAATTAGCTTTTACGTTGTTAGGATGATTCAATGATTTTAAATTAGGATGATTCAATGAGCTGATATTTAAAAATTATTTAGAATAGTTGGTAATTTACATGTTAGTAATATTTATGTTTGTCAATTAAATAAAATTAAAATATCCCAGATGCCATTTTATACATATTGTCCTTTGTACTCATCTTGGAGAGCACACAATGGAATCAGAAAGATGATAAAAGTTAAAATACAGATTCTATTTGAACAATTAAGACCAATCAGTATTAATATTGTTCTCATGGTAAGTTTTAACAGCAACAATGTCTACAATTAATTAAACATTTACTAGTATTAATTACTACACTCTCCTTTTTATACATCTTTTTGCTTAGCTTCATAATCCTTTATATGGAGTTTATTTTCTCATTTTAAAGATCCAGAAACTAACACCAGTAAATGGTAGAGGCAAGACTATCTGCCACTTTTGTGGTCTGCTTTGAGTAAATTATTTATTGTTCGAAAGCTGAATAAACTAAATAATAACTTGGAGTGCATTGTAGTTTATGACTTTGTATAGGGTTGGAATTGCTATCTATGGGACTAGGCTGTCAGACACTCAAGAGCAAAGCCTCAGAAGATCGTAATAACCCAAACTGAAGTGGTGCTATGATAAGACTTGAAAGTGCCACCTAATGATTCCTGATCACATGCCAGCACATCTGTCACTTCAGATATCACTGTCCGCATTACAAAGAAAGCTGGGCAACCTCGTTCAAATGTACTGTTTTTATCAAGACGTTCTGGACCACTTATGAAGACTATTTAAAAGACGGAAATGTTCAGTGGAGGTAAGACAATGGATAAAATTGGAGTCAACCGAACATACCTCCAATTTTTTGAAAATAATTCAAAGAAAAACAATAGAAAGACAGCATTCAGGTTTGGAGGATGGGCCAAAGACAGGCTTGAGGAAAAAGAAGAGAAGATAATAGATGAAGAGGATAGTGTATAGGAGGTTATTTATATTTCCAAATAAAGACCAAATAAAGATGGACAGAGAGGAAGGAGCTCAGAAAATATCACAGACTTTCCCCAGAAATACACAAGAAAGGTGAAAGTAGGTAGAGTTATACAGTTAAAAAGTTATGCAATTAATTTGTATACAATTAAAAATATTAGGATACTTAGTTTTGACCTGACTGTATTTGTTTAATTCATTCCACAGTAGATAATTGATTGCTTATTCTGGGGTGTTTTAAAAATTATTTTTTAAAAACATTACTGTAGTGGCTCTGTGGGGGGACAGCATCCCCACTTCGGCCGTCAGCGTAGCAGCTTCTGAAGGCTCATGATATTGAGCCAAAAGGAGCTGTTTCATCCAAGGTCACATCCTCTCTACCAGTCAGCCCACATCCATTTACCGATGAATGTGGGCTAAGAAGACCTAGCCCCCTTACCTCAATTCAGCACAATCCTGAAAGGCCAGTCCAGCTTTAGAACTTCCATGGATGAACTGAGGACACCGTTGCAATTGTATTGGAGTTCAACCTCTCCTTCTGCCCAATTTGACTTCTTTCATCCCTTTAAGAAGGTTCCCGAGAGCTCTCCCCAACAGTGCTCCTGCGTTCAAATCTCCATCTCAGAAACTAAAACAGTCTGTGATGTGGTTGAAGTCCTGAATAGTGTGGTGGGCAGATCTTGCACTCTGAAGTCAGACAAACCTGAGTTCAAATATCAGCTCCTCACTTACAACCTGTGTGATCTCAGGCAAATTCTCCATTATAAAATGAGGTGAACACTAGCTTCTATCTATAGGGTCATTGTGAAAATTAAATAGCATAATGCATATGCGTACCAACCTACATGCTTAATAAATATTGAATATTTAATAAATGTTAGCTGGAATTGTAAAGTTAATGTTATCTGTGCTTCTCTAAATCCATATATCAAAAATTTAAAAAGTTACCCAGGGGACATTTGCTCTCTTTAGATCAACAGCTCCAAGCAGCCATTGGCATGCTTGAAGTTTAAGCAATAGTGGCCAGAATTTGCTTCCAGAGGAACTGCACCAGCCTCTGACACCATTTTACAGATGAAAGGTTTGCAACAATCAACAAACTGAACAACTGCTGTGATGATGACTTTGTGTTCTCCTTTCCATAGATTTTGTTACAATTTAATGAAAGATCACTTTTGTAGGGGTCCAAATATTTTCAACAATGAGAGGCCTTTAGAAATGTCAGGGATGGGCTGAACAATGGAAACACTAGATTAGAAAATAACAGTGAAAATGGCAGTAAGCATGTGCATGGTTTTTACATAACATGAACATAGGTTATCTAATCCTAATCTATAGTCCTAGATTCCCAAAATAAGGTATTTACAACTTCATCTTCAGAATAACAAATACAATAATATTTACACATGGAATACTTTGAAGTACTCTCATAGAACCTAGGAACATAAGACAATATAAGATATGATTCTAATCTTCTAGAGCCATAAAGTATTTTTGCATATATTTAAGACAAAATAAGAATTCAAGGCAACACGTATGGGTTAAATATGAAAAACAAGAAATAAAAGGTATTTTAAGAGGAAACAAATTAAAGACTTAATGGCCAAGATCCAAGGAGATCAAGGAAAGATTCTTGGAGGAAATTGTCTTCTTAAACAGATATAGGTATTTTAAACTCAACCACAGAGGAAGAACTGAAATTTCTATCATCAATTCCTAATACTGATTGAATTAATTTTACAATCTCAAGTTGAACTTCTATATATTAGGTTACATCTTTGTCTTTCAAATGGACTGGAAGCCTTTAAAATATGAAATATATCTTTTTCTGAACTGGAATTTAAAAATTTATATATGTTTGAAAGATCATTTTCTGGCAGGAAAATATGAGTTCAAGAAAAATTGCTTTATAACTTCAGAGCAGTGGTTTGGGTAGTCTGCTTTCACAGGCAAAATAGTGTTGGCTCCTAGAAGATTTTGACTAATCTAGACATCCCTTAATTCTGCCTTGACTTGATGAAATGGTTGCTATTATTGACTGTGATATTTCTAATAGAAAACTGAAAATTTCTTCATTCAGTATATTTTTACTAAAAATGTGTAAATTTAACTTCCTTCATTTTCAGAGAAAAAGAAATGAACCTCTCTGGAAGCATGCCCAGAACCAACAGATTTGGATATGCAGATCCTCATTATTTCACCTTTGATGACTTTGGAACATCCCAAGAACCTGGACGTTATTAACTAATGTCCCACCACAGTCAACTCCTTCTGGCCTTAGCTGACATCCACAGACTTGACTACATGTCCAATATTTGCTAGATATCTCTGCCTTTTTGTAGTTTCACGTTCTGATCCCTCCTGACTGGCTTGTCACACTGCCATCCATGCCATGTGAAAATATTTTATGAAAGCCAAGGTATTTCAGATAAATTTATCTCATGGCAGGATTTTTCTGAGTAATAAGGAAATTAATATCAATGACATCATTCAAGATTGAAGACTGACCACATCAAATATTTAACACTAAATATTGGCATATGACTTATAGTTGTGATGAGCACATGTCTTGGAATTGCTAATTAATTCTCAATGTCAAATATTCTGCCCTGTTATTCCCATAAATATGCTATGTTCAATGAGAAAAATGTGGTAAATCTTCTTATACCCTACAGAGCTCTAAACTAATTGATGATAGGAAGGTGAAAAGTAATGTAAAATGAGACAAAGGGACATAAAAATAAAACAGATAGAAACTACCTGAAGGGAATAGAGGAAATATATATTTCCAGACATAAAAGATTTGCTGATCATCACAATTTTGTCTCTGAATTTGGCTTTAGGTGTGCTGCTAATTAAGGTAAAAAATGAAAACTAATTGGTTTACACAGTTTTCATTTTGATAAATTTAACTTATGGAAAATCATATTGTTTGGGTCCTCACTGGCAGAAAAAAATATCACTGTATCTTTGTTAAGGACAGAATTGTTATTCAAATTGACATTTTAAAATAGAGAATTGTTATAAATGCTAAAGGCATAACAATTTTGAAGATATTTCTACTCGTAGGACTCGAGACAACTTAGTCTTCATAGTTTTCTTCCTGAAGATCTAATTTAATATAGAGACAAAATGTATTATTTTAATATAAAGAAATGGATGGCTAACATGCCCATCTCTCAAATATTAGATCTATTCAAATATCAAATGCCTTTCTTTGACTGGAACTTGATTCAATGCACGATTGCATTCTCAAAAGTGGCCCTAATGTGGACACTGTGACGCTGTGTCAAGTGAGTGACGTATGCTTTAGATACGAGAGGGAGACTATATGGTTATTATGCTATGAAAGTTGAAGTGCCAAGCTTCTATTCTCACCCCCCCCCACATTGTTATGGAAGTGCCTTACACAATACCTGCAAAATAAATGCTCTGTAAATGTTAGCCGAATCTGAGGCTGAGGCAGCCCAACAGACTGATCATTGGCCTACGGGCCTCAGGGGGTCTGAGTCAAATAAATCTAAACAAAATAATTTTGTTAACCTATTCTCAGCCTTCCAAAGAATGAAAACACACCTAGCAACCCCCTATGGGTCTCTGAATCCACATTTTTGGACCCTCTATTATAAGGTCCTTCAATATGTCAGAAATAAACCATGGATAAAATCTAAGCTGACACTGAGTGTTTGAATTTGGGTTTTCATGGTTAATGTCTTCATTGCCCAGTAACAGACAGGGCTTTAACATTATAAGGATGGAATTTGGCAGAAGCAGCTCCTCATCGTTATTTCAACAGAATGACAGGCGCAGGCTAGGACTTAAAGTTGATGACTATCATTCACCAAATAATTATGGCCAGGAACCTCATTGTTGAATATTTTAATAACAGCTTTTTCACTGTTCTGGACTTGAATTTTCAGTATTATTTCCAAGAATTGGGTAAATCCTGGTACTTCTGCATCTTGTGAGAAGGTTGTTTTAGAGTCCTAGTAGATATTTAGAAAGCTCAGAGCTGTTCCTTATTAACTCAAGGATGGTTCATGAATCAGATGAGATCGTGAATTAAATATGTGTTTGGATGAATTCTTTTGCTTACTTTTCTCAAATATTCTACATTGTTTCAGATCCAGGATCTCTGATAGAGTTCTTAGATATCTATCTCAGATATATGTTGGCTGCATTACTTTTCTCACCATTTCACATTAATTTTTCATTAATTTCTTTGACAGATTCTTTTATTTATTTATTTTTAGACTATTTTTCTTACAGCAGTTTTAGGTTCACAGCAAAACTAAGAGGAATGTACAGAGATTTCTCATACACTCCCAACGCCCACATATGCATAGCCTCCCCCATTGTCAGCATCACCAGCTAGAATGGCACATTTTTAAAATAAAGATGAACCTACATTGACACAATTTATCACACAAAGCCCATATTTTACCTTAGGGTTCACTCTTGGTGTTGTATATTCTATGGATTTGGAAAAAAGTATGATGACATATATTGCTCATTATAATATCATGCAGAGTATTTTCACTGCCCTAAAATCCTCTGTGCTCTGCCTATTCATCTGGCCCCATCTCCTACCCCTGGCAACCATTGATCTTTTTATCATCTAGTTGTGCCTTTTCCAGAATGCCATATAATTGGAATCATACAGTATGTAGCCTTTTCAAATTGACTTATTTTAATAATATATATCTAAGTCACCCCTGATTTCCTCATGGCTTAATAGCTCATGTCTTTTTCAGTGCAGAAATATTCCATAATCTGGAAGTACCACAGTTTATTTATCCATTCACCCACTGAAGTACATCATGATTGCATCCAAATTTTGGCAATCATGAATAAAGCTGCTATAAACATCCATGCGTGGATTTTTGTGTGGACATGTTTTCATCTCTTTTGGGTAAATACTAAGGAGTATGATTGCTGGATCAATGGTAAGAGTATGTTTCATTTGTAAGAAACCACCAAGCTGTCTTTTAGAGTGGACATAACGTTTTGAATTTCCACCAGCAATGAATGAGAGTTCCTGTTGTTCCACATCCTTGCTAGCATTTGTGTTGTCAGTGTTCCAGATTTTGGCCATTCTAATAGGTGTGTAGCGGTATCTCCTTGTTGTTTTGATTTGCATTTTCCTGCTGATATATGGTGAGGAGCATTTTTTTCACATGCTTATTTGCCATCTGTACTTCTTCTTATTGTGAGGTGTCTGTAAAGTCTTTGGCCCATTTTATAATTGGATTGCTTGTTTTCTTCCTGTTGAGTTTTAAGTGTTCTTTGTTTACATTGGATAACAGTCCTTTACCAGATATGTCTTTTGCAAGTATATTCTCCTAGTCTGTGTCTTGTCTTCTAATTCTCTTGGCACTGTTTTTTGCAGAGCAGAAGTTTATAATTTTAATGAAGTCCAGTTTATCAATTATTTCTTTCATAAATAGTGTCTTTGGTGCTGTATCTAAAAAAGCCTCACCATACCCAGTATCATCTAGGTTTTCTCCCATGTTATCTTCTAGGAATTTTATAATTTTACATTTTACTTTAGGTCTTTGATTCATTTATTTTTTTTTATTTAATTTATTTAATTTATTTATTTTTTTTGTGAGGAAGACCGACCCTGAGCTAACATCCGTCGCCAATCCTCCTCTTTTTGCTGAGGAAGACTGGCCCTGGGCTAACATCCGTGCCCATCTTCCTCCACTTTATATGGGACGCCGCCACGGCATGGCTGACAGGCAGTGCGTCGGCGGGCGCCCGGGATCCGAACCCGCGAACCCCGGGCTGCCAAGCACGAACTAAACCGCTGCGCCACCGGGCGGCCCCTTTGATTCATTTAGAGTTAATTTTTTTTGTGAAGAGTATAAGGTCTTTATCTAGATTCACTTTTTTGCAGGAGGTTGACCAGTTGTTCCAGCACTATTTGTTGAAGAGGCTATCTTTGCTCCATTGTGTTGGCTTTGCTACCTTGTCAAAGATCAGTTAACTATATTCATGTGGGTCTGTTTCTGAGTTCTCTGTTCTGTTTCATTGATTTGTCTATTCTTTTGCCAATACCACACTGTCGTGATTCCTGTAGCTTTATGATAAGTCTTGAACCTGAGAAGAATCAATCCTCCAACTTTGTGCTTCTCCTTCAGTATTGCATTGCCTATTCTGGATCTTTTGCCTCTCCATTTAAACTTTAGAATCAGTTTGTTGACAGCCACAAAAATAACATGCTGGGATTTTGGTTGGAATTGAATTGAATCTATAGATCAAGTTGGGAAGAACTGACAGCTTGACAATATTGAGTCTTTCTTTTCATGAACATGGAGTATCTCCATGATTTAGTTCTTCATTGATTTCATTCATCAGAGTTTTGTAGGTTTCCTCATACAGATCATGTACATATTTTTTAGGTCCACAGCTAAGTATTTCATTTTTGGAGGTTCTAATGTAAATGGTATTGTGTTTTTCATTTCAAATTCCACTTGACCATTTTTGATATATAGGAAAGCAATTTACTTTTGTATATTAAACTTGTATCATGAAACCTTGCTATAATTGTTTATTAATTCCAGGAGATATATATATATATTTTTTGTCAATTCCTTTGGATTTTCTACATAGACAATCATGTCATCTGGAATAAAGAGTTTTATTTCTCCCTTCTCAATCTGCATAAATTTTATTTTCTTTTTTTGTGTTATTGCATTAGCTAGAACTTCCAGTATGATGTTAAAAAAGAATAGCAAGAGGGGACATCCTTGCCTTGTACCAGAGCTTAGTGGAGAGGCTTCGAGTTTCTCACCAAGTATGATGTTAGCTGTAGGTTTTTGTAGATATTCTTTAACAAGTTATGAATGTTCCCCTCTATTTCTAGTTTACTGAGAATTTTTATCATGAATGGGTGTTGGATTTTGTCAAGTGGTTTTTCGGCATCTATTGATATAATCATGTGACTTTTCCTTTTTGGTCTATTGATGTAATAGATTACATTAATTGATTTCTGGATGTTGAACCAGCCTTGCATACCTGGGATAAATCCCACTTGTTTGTGGTGTATAATTCTTTTTACACTTGTTTGGATTTGATTTGCTAATATTTTATTGAGGATTTTTGTATCTATGTTCATGAGAGATTTGGTCTGTAGTTTTCTTTTCATGTAATGTTTTTGTTTGGTTTGGGTATTTGGGTAATGCTGGATTCATAGAATGAGTTATGAAGTACTCCTGCTTCTATCCTCTGAAAGAGATTATAGAGAATCAGTACAATTTCTTCCTTATATGTTTGCTAGAATTCACCAGTGAATCCATTTGAGTCTGGTGCTTTCTCTTTTGGAAGGTTATTATTGATTCCATTTCTTTAATAGATATAGGCCTATAAAGATTGTCTACTTCTTGTGTGAGTTTTGGCAGATTTTGTCTTTTAAGAAAATGTTGCGTTTTATCTAGGTTATTAAATTTGTGGGACTTGATGGATTCTTGATCACAAAATATGTATTTTTGGATTGCATTGGTATGTAATCCAATATGTAATTGGATTACATTGCTCAAAAAAAGTCACTTTATTTCCTTACAGGTTGTTGCTTTCCTAATGATATAAATTTCCCTTCATTTTACAACTTTGTTTTTTGTCAATTTTCAAATATTTCCATCTAATTTAATGCTTTCTACTTTATTTCTGTTTTAACAATAAATAATTGATAAAATGCAGAATTCCAGAAAGGTATTCATATTGTACCTTGGGAATATTTACTAATGTTCCTAGAAACTCACCTGTGCATTCTTATAATTCCCTTATTAGTGCCACCAGAAAGATCAAGAGAAAAAATAAAATGACATACCACATGATCTTAATATTTTTAGCAACCTGGTCTTTGTTAGCAAGAAATCTCTGAAGATGATTCCATCTTTCAAAGTGAGCTGTAAAGCCATTTAGATAATTTTCAGATTATTAAACTGAAAATATTGATTAAATTTGTTACATATGTGAATTATAGATGATAAAATTATTAAGAAAATAAAAATTAATAAAATAGCTCAGACTTTCTTTCTTCTGACATTAGGGCTGTTTTAGAAGTCCTAAAAATAGCTTTGTCTGTGAGATGAAAATTAAATGGAAATTTTTGAATAAGTCGCTCTCAATAATACTATGCCACTTTTCTCAGTAAACACTTTATTTCCTTGTTTGTGTTTATTCACTTTTGTTTTAACCGTGACACTGCTGTAACTTCTGTTTGAAACATTATCTTGCTCAATCACTGATAAAATGTTTTGTAGGCGTGCCTCTTCATGGAGACAGCTTGTATAGTATTAAAGGTGCACCCTAATATATCATTTATGGTTAAGTATACATTTGGTAAATATAAACTATACTATTTCTTGAATATTTATACTTGAGATTACATCATCATTATTACCATAATGCTGGAAATAGAATCTGACCTCTATGAATTCTATTTTTTGAAATTTGTTTTAAATTTCCTTTAAGAAGGAAAATTAGTACATATTTCCCTTATGATAATTAAATATTATGCCTGCTGTAATAAAATTAAACCCATATGAACAAATTATAAAAGTTAAAATGCTTAGATTTTGAAAGTTTCAAGATAACATAAAACCATTAGTTATAAAGATTGTCAATGAGTTCCTAAGTGGCTTCTGGCAAACTCTAATAGCAATTTTGTTTATTCATCTCAAAAGAAGAAGGCTGTTTGCCCTTCTAATATAACTGATGAATTACAAAACATCTCTTCCACCATGATGCAAGGAATGCAATAAAACTGAATCTTACTTCATGCTCTATAAAGTCAAATTGGTGCATTCATTCTGTATAAAGAATTTGCCCTTCCAAATTTTCACTTACTTAATTTGAAGAGGGAAAGAGGGAAAGGGCAATTACAGATTTAATATTTCACCGTAACTACTGAAATCATGACATATTTTACTCAAAGAACAATGATCCTCACAAAATATACCAACTAAATGAGGCAAAACAAAAATAAATAAGCATGAAGATCTAATAATGTAAATTGTGTATCCAACAGAGAATATACATTACTTTCAAAAATGTATGTAATTTTTTAAGAAAGTAACAACCCAAACAAACTTCCCAGTCCAAAACAACTAAAATTTCTGGATTAAAAAGAAAAATTTCTAAACGCATTGCAGAGCTTAAAATAAAATGATAAATGTTAAGGGCTAAAAAGGTAAATTGAAAAGTGTGCATCTAATGGTGAGAGAGCATTCAACCTAGTATTCACTTCAAGGGCATCTGCCAAAAACTGGTAACTTTGAGACCCCCTTTTGAATTTGCACCATGCACAGAAAAAGGACTCAACACATAGGGCTCATCCTAGGAGGGAGTCTGAGAGATCTCTGTGGAAAAATGGAACCCTGGAGGATTTTACGACTACCATTGTTTTTCTAAAACCTAATAGCCAGTAATTCATGTTAAATGTTCCCAAGTTATTAGTACTTCCAAAACTACATCCTTTGTTGAGAAATGTACTTTCAAATGACTCCTAGTGATAAAGTTCTAAAGAACATATCTTCATAATCAAAAGTCACCAAACAATAATAAGAAATGGAACAAGTCCCCACTGCATGAAAGCCACAAGAAACAATAGACAGCAGAATCAAATTTGCACAAATATTAGATATTGGGAATACTGAATATGGAAAAAATATATAATTAAAATTTATATTAAAGACATACATGATGTGTCAGGACTGAACATGTGAATAAGGAATGAGAGACAATAAAATGACCAGGATTATTTAACAAAGAACCAAAGGGACATTCTAGTAATTAAAAAGTAAATTAATTAAAAGTAATAGTTAAATGGACAGTTTAAACAGCAGTTTAGCCACTGATGAAGAAACAATTCAGAAATTGGAAGAGAGCTGAAGTAAGTACACAGACTGTATCTCAGAAAGTTAAATAGGGAAATATGAAAGAGAGGTTAAGATACATGAGGATAGATTGAGAACTTTCTACATTCTAGAAGTAAAATAAGCAATATGTCCAGGAATAATGTAAAAGGAGGATTTTTAAAAAGAAGTGAAAGATAAAAATCTTCAAATTAAAGAACCCCAAAGAAAAGCTGTCCCTAGACATACCAAATTGAAACTGAAAACACAAAAGACAAGGAAAATGCCCAAATGCATCCCAAGAAATACTGTAAGTTTTCTACAAAAGACCAACAGCTACACTGACAGGTATCTCCTAAATAAGACTAGCAAAAGCCTAAAGTCATTGAATAATGACTTAAGTGTACTAAAAAAAAAAGTCAACCTAGAATACTTTATCCAGCAAAAGTAGCTTTTAAAGAGGAGGGCAAAAGGAGAAAAATGGAATATTTATAAAAGCAAAATGGCGATAATTTCCCAAAATCATATTCTAACTAAAGATAATTAGAATGAAAATAATTTGAAAACACATTAACATCTTATTAAAAAGATAGAGTTAAGGTGTTGGATAACAATCATTAATATTGAATAGTAAATAAAGTATTCTAAGATCCTTGAGTCATTTTGTGTAAGGGCAAAAATATTGATTAAATTTAACACTTTTTAGTTAAATGTACAAGTAAACTGCCAAGGGTAATCAATGGTAAATGGAGAGAGAAAATACAATAAGTAAAACAAAATTCTAACCAATCTAAAATGTGTGAAAAAATAAATTAGAGGAAAATTAATAAAAATATATCAGTAATTCCAATAATTATAAATGAACAAAACTTTCTGATTAAAAGACAAAGACTGTTAAGATGTATAAAAGCTAAAACCAGAGAAATGCACATACAAGAAATACTTCTAAATTATAGAAACACAAAGTATGGAAAGAAAACGATGGAAACCAAAAAAGAAAACAAAACAAAACCAAAAAAAACAAAGAAAGCTAATTAGTTTTGTTAAAATCAGATTCCAAATAGTTAAAGCAAAAGTGAATTACTAGAATAAAGAAAATCACTCCCTTGTGATTAAAGGGTATATTCACTATGAGGATATCACAATCCCAAACTTTAATAAATCTAGACTTAAGACATAATTTGGAAAAATTGCCATGGCTATAAGGAAAAATGGACAACTTCTTCCATCATAGTTCAAGATTTTCTACATGTAACTCAGTAATGGTAGATCAGGCAGAAAAATATCCAATATACCAACTGAAAATAAGTATAACATAAATATACAATGTAAGTATAAAGCTTGTTTTAGTGGACATATATAGAACTCTGAACCCACTAACTTATAGAATACACATCATTTTCTAGTCTATATCAATAAAAATAAATCAAAAGCTAAGATCAAATAAATCTCCAAAGATTGGACCATGCAGACCATATTCTTTGTCCTTAAAACAATTAAATAAAACTTAATGACAAAAACTTCTTTTGAAAAATAGGTTTAGAAATTACAAGAAAAAAGTAAAAATATCTCTAGATTCAAAAAGTAAACCAAGATAAAAATAAAATATTCAAAATAGAATTTTAGTGAAAATATATATCCAAATTTGTGGGATACACTAAAATGGTACTTACTATATAATTTATTACCCTAAAGTCTTGTATTAGAAGAAAGAAATAATCAAAATTAAAAATCTAGACTTTCAACTTAAAAAGCTAAAAAAGAACAATAATATTAACAAAAGAATGTTTAAAGGACTATAATGATAGGGGCAGAGATTAATAAAATAGAAAATAATAAAAAAAGAAAAGATTAACACAGCAAAACTTTGATTATCTAAATGCACTAATAAACCTAACAAAAAAAAATCTGTCAAGATTATTCAAGAATAAAGGAGAAACAGCAAATATTATCAATATTAAGATAAAAAGAAAAGTATGGATATTACAGATTAAAAAGATAGTTTCTTTAAAAAAACAGCATTCCATTAAATTTGACAAGTTAAAATTTAAAATTTTATAGAAAATATAACTTAGCAACACTGAATAATGAAGTGATGGGAAAACTGAATAATCTTATAAACATAGCAATATTGACTCTTTAACTAAATACTTTCCACCAAGAAAAACACAGGCCCAGATGGTTTTTCAGGTCATCTCTATCAAACATTCAAAACACAAATAATTCCAAGTTTACACAAATTCATCCATAAAAACAAAAATTGGAAAACTCTACAACTTATTTATAAATGTATAACTTTGATACATGAGCCAAAGAAGAATACTATGAGAGGCAAAGGAAAACCAAATTAACTCATGAATGTATACATATACATACATACATGTATATTTACATAACAAAGGTAGAATTTCATTTTTATTCTAGAGATAACTTTTTACCACAATAGCAGGTAACACTGGATTGTTTTGAAGTCTTAAAGTAAGAACTTTATTAATTTATTTTACATATCCTTTTCTAAAACCTGACGTTTCTTATTAAATATTTTATCAGTTTTATTTTTAAATGTCATATAACGCATCCATAAATCATCTCATAAATGAATACAGATCATAATTAATAAAAATATACATTGAACAATCAGAAATGTTCTAAAGCATAAAACCAGAGACTTTTAAATTTCTTGGTGAATGGGTTATCCAAATAACACGTTTGACTAGTAATCTAAGGGAAGGTCAGGACTCATGAGTTCAGTACATATTTTCATTTTACGAAGTCAGCTAAAGAAATGTTTGATTTGAAAATAATTGGTGAAACATTGGAAATTCGTCTCCACAACTCTTGCAGTTTTTGAAAACTATATATACACTAACACATATATAACAATATATATTTTATTTGTAAAATGTTTCTTTGGTGTTGTTCACTGTTTGACATTGGCTTATATAGATTCTACATGTTAAAATAAAGTAGATTCATCCAATTTTATAGTATAGCTATAACTGGAAACAACTTTAGATAGAGTAAGCCAGAAATGCATATTAGCAGATGATATGAGTACAAAAATACATATATTTGCAAGTCACTATCTATGACTTGAATATGTAAGAATACCATTGTATATGGTCAGGATTTTAAAGAATCAACTTATTAAGTTACTTAAATATATTTTTAGCATTTATCCTGAATATTAATTCACTACAAAGTTTTGTCAACAATAAATAGATCTTTGAGTATATTCTTTTAAAAATAGTGACACAAAACCAACTGTTATTTTTCTCTGATTTCAAATGGTCAATTAAAATTTGATTTTATTAATGTTTTAAATTATACTAGTGTGATTAAAAAGTGATGTAATTAGGAAAATTGATCTAATTTCTGAGAATTAAATTAAGATTTAAAAATAAATTTTAGTTTAAAATTTCTATTGCTTCTGAACACATATAACCCTAGGAATAAAATTTCATTAATTCCTAAAAACTGAAACATATAACTAAATTATTAAACCTTAAAAACAGAGATTTTTTTCTACACTCATTACTTTTATGTTTCTTTCAATTTACCACATATAATTACTACCTTTTTGTTGTAAATGTTCTCATTTATCTCATATTTACCATGTTGCAAAATATTTCCCTGTATCAGCTGTTTTAGAAAAATGAACTGAAACAGGAATGACAAATACCTGGCTATTTCACACAACTTCTCCCAGCTGTGCCAGAGCAGACAGTACTAATAAAGTATTTCATTCTTTCCCACTGATCGCAACACTACTGCAGTGCCTCTTAGTCTGTGCCTCTGCCCTGGCAAAGTTGGACCAAAGCAATGCAGCCAATCAGAGTTAGAGCCAGCACCCCTCATAGAGAACTCATTAAATCGTTCCAGAGTATTTCCAGGTACTTCAATCCATTCCAGGATTCCTAATTTCTATTTCAACCTTGGATACTCTCTGCCAGTCAGGATCCTATTCTAGTGAACACGAATCACTGGAGACTTTAGGCCTCTCCCAGACACAGAGCACCTTTGTCAGAATAACTACCAGCCGGAATCCCGCACCTAAAGCTACTCGTGTCTCAATTTATACTCTTAGTATCACTAAATCAACCTTGAGGCCTGATATGTAGGTAAAATTTTAAAACTAGCTAGAACTGCTAAATCCCTACTTTCCAGTCAATATCTTCTTCAAAACATGGTCAAGATTAATATACCAAAGAATATAATGCTTTCTGCAACAGCGGTTTTAAAATTTTTGAATTTCACAGACTGATACACACACACACACACACACACACACACACACACACACCAAAACAAATTTAATGAGAGAATGAAATAGAGCAGATAACTTCTTGTCATGTGAGGATAGTTAAACAAAATTAATAAAACTAATCAAGCAATGAAAAGGATCACTATAGCTTCACAAAATAAATGATACTTTAACAAAAAGACAAAAAAGGGAATGACATTATCTCAGAATACTGGACAGCTGGCAGATTAATATTGTGCTTATTCATTTTGCTAAGAGCTGGTGAAAATTTATCAGCAGTCCATACATATATTTGATGTGAAAACAAGGGAACTCCCAGGTAAGAGTAAGGCAAATAGTACTCATTCAGGGAAAACAGCTTTTGGAACTTTGAGGCTTCCACATACTACCCTCCTGATTTCCTCTTCACATGAGCTCCCACCCCACTTTGTCACAATGAATAGAACGAAAACCACAATGACTTCAATGTAAGTATTCATCGCTTTCACCTCTACCTAGTTTAATGGAACAGATGTCAATGGGGTAATCCTCTCTTTGAATCTATTTCAATGCGTAGGGAATCAGCACAATATATAATCAATAGAATTAATTCATTTAGGCAACTGTTTACAAGTTGCTTATGTTTATACAAGGATGTGTTCTTAAGGTCCATTTTTAAGTCACTGGGAAAAACCTTCCCTTTGAACCTCTCAATTCTATCTTCTGATATTGGTGATAATCAAAAAGGCAAAATAGCATAGAAATCCAGACTCCTGGGATTCATACTAGACAAGCCAAAAAGCCCGGTGACGTCCAGAGATTTCATAAACTGGAAAGCAACAATACATGAACATGTTGCTGCTATAGGGGTGATAACATAGCCCACCTTCAAAGGATGATTGTCGTCCAACCTAATGCATTGTGCATCATATAAAATATCTATAAAGTGTCCTCAAATTCGAAGACCAATAGTCTAAATAGATATAATAAATTTATTTATATAATAGGTTAAGTTTAAGCTTTTCTTGATTAAACGCTATATTTATGCTCTCAAAACTATATCAACATGCAACAAAGAATGTACATCTTAATATCATTATGTAAGAATGTTCTGACTTTCCTCACTAAAGTATATGCTCTTGACTAAAACAAACTTAGAATCCTAAGTCAAAGCACATACAAGTTAAATTAGGGATGGGATAAAGATTTAAACATATAAATAAAAGGATAAAATGTTATAAGAAATTTATAAAAATATTCTATTAGCTATTGGGAGTCAGGAGGTCTTTTTAGTAAGGCAGAAAACATGGAGCCAAAAGGAACAGACAAGCATATTTGACTATGTATGAATAAGATGTATGTATTTATAGATAACCAAAGATATCATAAATGAAGTCAGAAGAGAAGCCATAGAATGGGGGGAAGATTTACAAAACATACGAAACAAAAATGAACTACATTGTTAATTTATAAAGAGCTCCTACAAATTAATAAGAAAAAGACTTTCTAATAGAAAAAAAAGCATACAAACAGATAATTTACAGAAAAGAACGCAAATCTCCAATAAATAGATGTGCAACCTCTCTAAGACGGCAACAAAATACCATTTTTGCCCATCATATAAGCAAAGTTTACAAAAAGAGTTAACGTAGAGTGTTGATGAAGAAGCTGGGAATTCGACACTTTTATACATAACTTGTGGATTGTGGAATACTACCATCATTTCAGAAAATAATCCAACATAGCTTTCAATTTTTTTTTAAAAAATGGAAATTTTAATATAGTAACACCATCTTTGGGAAACTATCCTACAAATATAAAAATAACAGTGTGAAATCATCTATATTTAAGGATATTTATTACACTTTTATTTATAGTGGCAAAACCAGAAAGCCATCTGAATATTAGGAGGGAATCAAATTAATACATTAATGGTATGAACATACTATGAAATAGTATACAGGTATTTAAAAGGTGCTTTTAAAATTTTTATATAATCAATATGAAGATAAATACAAGTTGCAAAGTAGCATGTATAATATGTTCATATTTTTATAACAACTACTAAAACTCCAACACAATATGTAGGAAATTATGGGGTATGGGATAAAGATTTTATATATATTAAATACACTAACCATATAAGGTAAAGTAGTTCAAATTTAAAAAGTTAAAATGTAAAATCTAAAATACATAAGCCCAATGAGATAATTAAATCATTTTGCTCTGTATAATATCTTATTATACTACACTGGAGCTTTACTAATAGGCTCAGAAAAACTGGTTAAAACCCTTGCAATGGGTCTAGGGTATCATTAGGAATCCCAGCAGGAGACATCCTTTGTAGCTGAGTCTGGGGTCTGGTCCTCTACCTTAAGTGTACCTTAACCTCACTCTGCCCTTCTGGAGATAAGGATCCTTCTCTCATGGGAGGGCTCATGTTCAACCAAGAGTGACACATTAAATCAGAATGTTGGTGTGCTCATTTACAACATAATTTTAATTAGAACAAAATCAAAACCCTAATGTATTTATTTACCATGAGAAATAACAGCAACATGGACTAAAGAAATTGAAATCCATAGGTTTCCTGTAGGATGACATAAATGGGAAGTCAAAGCATAATTAAAAGATTCCTTGAGATCTTAATAATCGGATATTTAAGGCCAAATTACCAAATATTTAAGTGTATCAAGGTAAGACTGTCCATTGGTAAAAATGCCTTCTGTTCAGCAGCATTTGAATGAGCCAACTTTTCCCTCTATAATATCCAGTTTCCCGTGTTGTCATGGCTGAGAAACTCTTATCCACAACTATATTTTCCCCCTTTGGGTACACTAATATTCAATCACATCATAGCCTCAGCGTTGCTTTGGTAAGAACAATTTTGTCACTTTTAGGTGATTTCATACCCACACACTGATTCATTAGGTATTTATCTTTCAATTTAACTCTAACCAAAAAAAATAAAGCCATCTTCTATTCCTCATTTCCCTGTTCTAAGAGGCACTTTATTGCAGTTCCCCAAATACTGACAATAGGCTATATTACTACTCTTCAGAAAGTATTGCTTAACATATGCACCCGTATTTTCAGATTGATTGCTGAATCATGCCAATCTTATTCTGACACATTCAGCTCTTATATCCTCTAACTGTGAAAAATAAAACATTATTTACAATGAAGAATCATTTTAATGCAGTAATATTTCACTAGAATTCACAGAATATACAAAAAGTGATTCACAACATTGCATTCAAAATACTTGTACTGTTCCCTCGACTCACTAAATCTAGACTATTTAAGTGTCAGGAAAGGATCCATTTTCAAAGATATAAAACAGCCTCTGAATGAGGATGCAAACAACATTTTTAAAATGCGGCTACATACTTTGAAGTGAAAAATAATTATTTTATTCTTTGACTTTATTTTTTTATTCTTATTTCATTGGCAAGACTCTTTAATGTGACTTCTTCCTGTTGCTTCTACAATACTAAGTTATTTACATCCTGTTGCAGGTGTTGGATACTTAGAATTATTATTATTAAACAGTTACCATGAACTGTTGATGCTTACTTGTTTATCTCACTTCTTTTTTTTTTGAAGTAGACTTGACATGTAATATTATATTAGTTTCAGGTATATTCTTCCACTTTAAACATGTAACTGGATGTTGAGTGAAACATTTCTGTTGCTCCAAAACTCTCAAATCAGGTCAAAAATACAACAAGTACCTCACATCCTAAATCAAGCCACTAATGTTTGGAACAAAGAAAATGTTGACTCTCTGGGTGCATGTGGACTCTTCCTATGGGGCTTGCTGAGTCCAAGTGGGAGACGACTAGCCCTCTCTTAACCTTTTTCCCCTCACTGAGAAAGGAAGGGGAAAGCCAGTGCATTTCCTGTTAAGCTGAGAATTTGGGACTGATTCAACCCTCCTTTCTCCTCTTCATTCTAGTCATATAGATGAGGAAATGTGGGGCCTGCAGCCTGAAGGTAGCTGACTCTTCTACCTCTTGGTAAGTTTTAGGGGATGCTGTCACAGTTTTTGACAGCTCTCTTAAGCACATTTTGGTCCTTAGTTTTAGAACCTAGTTGCCAATTTGGTGTTAATAGATAAGCCCTATTCCCATATAACAAACAATGTTAGTCTTATAATTCTTCAACGTCAAAAAGTACATTATTGCACAAACTAAAGATGCCATGCCAACAGGTAGTCATGAATGGGGGACAGGACACTACTATCCTTTCCCATTCAAAATATTCAACACGGGGTTGAACTGGTGATCAAATTTTCTGAACAATAACAATATAACATGGTCTGCTGGTAGGAGTGTGATTTTGATAACAAGGACCGAATATTTGAGTTATGAGTGTACTGGAAAATTTAAAGCTATGTTATGGGTTCATTACCTTGAAACTGGACTTTAGGTAGTTATATCACATAAACTTAATAAAGGAGAATAGGTAAAAGATGCAGATAAAATATCACAGAACCTGGTTTACTAGTAAAACAGTAGACCAACGGATTATATTGGTTGGTAAGGATAAGTAATTACCTAAATTATATGAATAAATATAAATATATCCTTATATATATGAAGATATATATACACACACTCATGTATACAATATTACAATACTTTTAGACATGTAAATCAAGTGACATGAGCTGTACTGCTCAAAGTTCCTATTAGGCAGCCCACAATAATGGATTCATCAATACAAGGCATAACCATCAGTCTTTTGAACGACATGAACCTAATCTTCCCTATTTCTACCATGTGAAAATTAGTGCTAGAGAGAAACACCTACTCAAGTAAGATATAAACAGGGGAATCTCATGAGAATAAGGCAGTTACAACAGCAGCAGACATTGAAAGGTCACATTGTAGAGAGAGGCCAGAGGAATCATTTTGGTACATTTCTAAGCTGAATTTACGGAGAAGCACAAATTATAAATTAAGACAAACTATCATGCAAGAACAAGATGTACAGATCAAACTTGCATTATGAATCTCCCATTTCCTCCACCACTCTGCCACAAAGTTGTCTTTACTAATTAATTCTCTCACATCCTGTGCAAGATGACTTATAAGATTGTGTATTCTGTTACCTTAAGGCCTCTGTGTTTGGCACTCATTCTAAGCAATATCACAAACAGTTGGTTGTATTTCAAAGATTGGCAAAAATGACAATTCAATTTTGGTTCAAGGTTACTTTCACGTTGCTTTACTACTGAATCAAGGGCAAACAGCACAAAGGATATCGTTATCACTCTCATAATGAGTATGCGGAGATCCCTGGAGCCTCCACACTTCCTCAGTGGTCAATACAGCCCAGAAGGAGGGTGCACTAGAAAGCTGGAGAAGTCAAGAAACTGCAGGCTCATTGTCTCATACGCTGCTAGTCCGGATGCGGCCACATCTACTTATCACCCAACACATGAGGAAATATTGCCAAGCACAGTTACACTTCATGGTGTGTTTCTAGCTGCACCATGGACAGTCTCAGCAGGGTATTTTCTGTGCACAATAGTGTGCTCTTCTCTGAATGTGCTTCAGGTATTTCCACGTGTGTAATTGGATTCTCCACTAAGTTATAAAGTACCACGCAGGGATCAAATATTTCTCTTTTGTACTCTGCAGAGTGTCTGGCACAATGCTTGTAGACACAGCCAGTGTTCTAATACGTTATTCAACAGCAGGGTTGAACCTACTTCATACTCAAACCAGAGGATTTATTAGAAATATGAATTTTTGCCTTTTTCTATATTAAAAGATCAAAAGCATAAATTGAACTTTGAGAAAATGAAAGAAAACAAAAACCTCTGTGTCTCCTTATCTCTCCTCTTGCAGAAAACATAACCCAGCTACATCAATAGAGTTGAATCCAGGTTTGAGTAGAAACACTCCCATCTATCATGTGAGTGATGGTGCCTGTGAGTGTTTGGGAAGGACAAGTTGATCCTACCACAAGAAAAAGGATAGAGCAGGGACAAAAGCAGAATATCCTGGCAGCAATCCAAGTTCCCTAATGGACCATTCGCAAAGGTTCAGTAAGGTAGAGTTCCAGATTTGGGTGGATGGCACTGTTTTGATCAGTAGCCGAAACCAAACAGCCAGATCGATTCAGGCAATTACAGTGCCCCAGAGCAAATTGATTGGATCTTTTTAATTTATTTTTTCATTTATAACTGTTTCTTTGTCCTGATGTGGACAGCCTCGGTAAGATTTTAAAATTCCCAGATCTCCGATCCTTTTAAAAAGATGTTTTTCTACTGGAAAAGTGGCTTGGTGGTGGAATAGGGGGAGAAGCAGCATGAGTTCACATTGTTCTATAACTGCACTGAGTATAACACTTTTACGCTTCTGTTAGTGAAGGCATAGTACCTCTTCAATGCACGTCATCAGTTTTGCGAGGTGAGCAAGAGCAAATATCATTAAGTATTTTATTCACTGTGTTTAATCTCTTATAGATGACACTTAGAAGAAAAACATTAAATATGATGCCACCTCACAAGGATCCTGTAATTTTAATGTATTAGACATTAGGGCATCTCATTCAGCATAACTGTGACTGCAAGCACAGCATTAATGTTTTAATAAGCCATTTGATTTGCTTTGTAGGCGGCTACTGAGGGACAAGAATTTCTTTATAAAACTTATCAGATTGAATTTTAAAATCTGATGATGGGAGTTGATCCGATTATTTTTTTTTTACCTGTCTCCACCAAAGCTGTATCAAATGATAGCAAAGAATTTTAAAAAGACATTTTTGCATTGTTTGAAGAAGCCAAAGCTTCTGAGACTGCTCCATTGTGGGGAAGGGGCAGAGGGAAGAAGCCACCTTAGGCCGGAGGAGGCTACAGGTTTGTAGAGAGACAGCACTGACCTTATTCTCTCTTCTGCAAACAGAATGATTATATTCATCCTCTCACTAGGAATAATCCTAGGACTGATCAAGATTTAAATTACTGAGTGAAGAATGTATGTGGAAAAATATCATATTTATATTTTTAGTTGGTTGATATAGACACTGTAAAAGGACTTTGAAACATGAAAAAAAGGAGGAAAATTGATTATTCTTCCCCCCTAATATACTGGCTATGGGAAATTTAAAATTAAAGATACCACTTAAGTCTTAAAATTCACTCACAGCACTAAAATAAAAATGGAGAGATTATCAACTCTGTGTTAACGGAAAGATATTGGGGAAAAATTGTCCTCAAGCTCATCTCTCTCATCTTAAAAAAAAAAAAAAAAAAAAAAAAGCACTATCCCCGGGCTCTAGCCTTCATAGTCAAGTCTTTTAAAAGCAGAACTGAAGCCGGTAGTGTTGACTTTCTCACCTCGCATTTATTCTTAACCTAGTCCATGTTGGTTTTCGTTTCTTCTTCTTAAAAAACTGCTCCCACTAAGATCATTACCAACTTCCTGTTTTGCAAAGTCTATGGATGCATTTGAATCTAATGTTACTTCCATCAACTGCAACATCGCCCAGACTTAACCCTTCTCTCCTGCCTGAACTCCTTCCTCTTCAGACTTCACATCAAGGCACACCACCTGCTGTTTGGTTTTACTTCTATCTTCCTGCACATTCATTCTCTGACTCAGGTTCAGTCTTGCCTTTCTCCAACCTTCTCTTCAAAGCTGGGATTTCTCAGCTTTTGCCCTCATTTGTGTCTCTCTTGTTCTCTTTTCATCCTCATGTTCCCTGGGTTATCTTTTGTACAGACATATCCACAAAGATTCCCCACACCTACCTCCAACTCGCCATGTCCAAAATCCATTCAGCATACCTCCTCTGAAACTTGCAGTGCCCCAGAGTTTGATCTCTCAAGTTCCCAACCACAAACCCAAAAACCAACCTGGAAAGACCAATGAAAAATTACCATATGTATTAAGCATTTTAGGGTTGTTGAGACCTAGGGCAGGCCACCCCAAAATATCTCACAACAGCATATTGATTACTTTGAATTAAAGTTACATGAGAAGCAAAAAGGGCATTCTGACCCTCCTGTCTCTGTTCCCTCTGGAAAAAGGAAATAAATCTCCCATGTGAAAGGTGCTGTCCCTGCATCCTGATCACCAGAGCTAGGGAATTCAGGGCCTGCACTAACAAATCTTGCTAATTAACTACCTCATGTCTAAACTCTGCTTCAATTCCTCACTATTCACGTACCCCAAACCTAAGTTTCTTCGTCCTGTCAATTCCTCACAAATTTATGTTTCTTTGTGTAAAAGATGTACATACTGCCTGCTTTGTTCACTCTCTGAGCATCATTTCTTTATGATCTCCAATACATATGTATTAAACTGCTTTTCTCCTGTTAATCTAGACTTGTGTCAATTTTACTATTAGCCCAGGCATGAGAACACAAGAAGGGAAGAAAGGGGATTTTTCCCCTACTCCAACAGGGTGAAAGCTGTGTTTTCACATTTCTCTTTAAACTGTGGGAGGGATGGTAGTCTATGTGATAAATAACTTTAGATGAAGATAATAACAGTGATGAGATAATCAGACCTTATAGTCTGATCAGATTCCATTGAGAAAAGTAATAACTAGAAATATTGCCTTACTTTTTTTTTTCAGTGAGGAAGATCGGCCCTGTGCTAACATCAGTTGCCAGTCTTCCTCTCTTTGCTGAGGAAGATTGTTCCTGAGCTAACATCTGTGCCAGTCTTCCTCTATTTTGTATATGGGACACCGCCACAGTATGGCTTGATGAGTGGTGCATCAGTCTGTGCCCAGGATTTGAACCTGAGAACCCTGGGCAGCCAAAGCTGAGCATGCAAACTTAATCAATCACTATGCCACTAGGCCAGCCCCAATATTGCCTTACTTTTGACCTTAGACTACTGTATGCAAAGTGAATAAAAAAGAACAGATGATTTAGGGCTCAAACAGGCACCTATTCCTTTAGAAAGAAAAGCTTTCAATAGATAGATCAAGAAGTTACCATGTGAAAAGAAGATTGATTTCACCACACATGACTGATTTGTCTAGAATAGGAAGATTTATTATCATAAGAAGTTATTATTTCAGGAAACTGAAGATAAAATCAATACTTTGGAGATCACTAAATCTTGGCATGAATTGAGCACTGAAGGCAGGATATTTTATTGGGCCATTTATATTTTGGGAAATCTGGAGGTCATTTTGCTGACATTCTTCATTTCATTTCAGTCTAAACAAACGAAAACAAATTACCTTTTGGATTATCTCTGCTGAATGTTTTAACAATGTGTGCTACTCTACATTTGATTACAAAGTTTTGTTTTGCTCTATAACTGTAATCAATAAAACCAAGGCAGATGAGAAATGAAGTAATAAAAGTTTATAGTCAACGTAATAATTCCAGAACAAAAACATTTCATCCAAAGGAAGTATAAAAGAGTTTAGCAAAAGAGGGAAAGTTAAGATAATTCATATTTAAAACAAATGTTTTTAATGTAAGTAAAAGTGAGCTATTTTATCTTTCAGCATAACAGTAAATGAGAACACCCAATTATTTCTTTCTTAGATTTTATCCTTCTGAAATACTATACCTGGCTCCCTATTAAAGGCTTTCAAAATAGATTTCAATAAATCAGGATGCAAGTGATTCTAAACTATTTCTGAAACATTGAAAATATCCTCTCTCCAGAAGTAGTCTATTCTCTTTTGCAAGATGAATTCCATCATCTGGAATATTCAATAAATGAATGGCCACTCTCAGAATTTTGCAGAGAAGATGAAAAATGGGCGAGAAAATCTTTATGGCTAATGATAAGTAGAGACAGACCAAATGAAAAAGTTCTGTATTGCCAAGTGTATGTGTAACTTCCTTCCTTCCTTTCTACCTTCCATTCTTCCTTCCTTCCTCTCTCCTCTCCTTTCTTCTCCTTTTTTCTCTTCTCTCCCCTCTCTCCTTTCTTCAGAAGTACCAAGAAGTCCAAGAGTTAAATATCTTTAAGTTGTAGCAATCACTATTAATATAATATTTTTATTAGCAGTCATCTTTGATGAAAACAACATGTTTAAGTGGATTTGTGTTTTCAATGATAGCAGAAACAACATTTTTAAAGTTAGGCTCTTGGCAATGAAGCTATACTTTGGTGAAAATTTCCAGAGATAGAGACATCCATGTAGAAGGAATATTATTTGAGAAATGTGGATATAATGGGCAAAAATAAAGCATAAGTAATAAATGAGAGTTGAATACATGAAGACATGTAGTCTAAAACAATTTAAAATTAAATTTGTATTATTAATGATATTATCCACAATGAAACTGTGTTAGAAGTCTTCTAATAAAAAATGTAATTGAAAGGTTAAATAGTTGATAATAGAATAATTAAAAGTCTTAAATTTAAATGCAAAGAGCAAAAATTATTGAATACTCTGGGCTAAAGTTAAAAGGTTCAAGTGTAGACAAAAATCAGTCAAAACTGGAGAGTAAGAAATTATAGTCCATATGTAAATGAACATTCTTTCTGTTAGCATCAATTTTGTGGAGAAAATCAGATGAAGGACTGACATTTTTTTTTTAATCTGGATGTTATATTACAAAGGACATTGTTTAAACAAATAGTCTTAACATAACCTTAAAGAGTAACACCTATCACAGAAGTTGGACTAAAGAGTTTTCGTTTTATAGTTATACCTCAATCTTATTTGTTGTGTTGAATTAACATATAAATTATTAATTTTAAGTAAAAATTTCATACAGAATTATTTTAAGAAATCAGCTGTAAAAGTTTAGCATTACATTAGGAATGTTTTTTTAAATTTTATTTTCTTGTATTCTTTGTATCACATAAACTCAGAATTTCTAGAAAGTAAATTTAAATACTTACAGTGCATGTCAAATTTATTGTCTTTAGAAAGAGAAAGAATAGGGGAGGATATTTTTTACATGCTGACCATGATAAATTACTCTTAAATATTGCTATGAAATTATATGGTGAGATATTAGATATATTTACCGCAAAATAATTCTTAAATATGGCTATAACATGTCAAGTTCTATCTGATAATAGTGAATTTATGGAAATTTAAATATTGTTAGGCTGACATTATAGCGGTTCAAATTTAAAAAATTACAGTTAATCACCAGTGTAAATGCTATGAGTGAGTGCTAAGTTACAATTTGGAATAGTCCAATGATTAAAGTCACAGTCACAAGCTTTAAAAAATAGCAACACCTCCAAATTCCCAGGTTACTTCAAGAACATATGATTTCAACTTCTGTGTACCTGTATATAACAAAACTTCAATTAGGTTACCTGCATGTTGTGAAACCCATAAATTGGTCATATATAGCAAATGAAGAAAATCCACCTTCCTTTTTAGATGAACATTTTCAAATCCATTCTAAAAAGATAGCAATTTTTATTTCGAACAATTTTTGCTTGCCTAGTGGGTATTCTTAAGCATCTGAGGTACTTGGCTGTCTTAATTCATGTATTCGTTTGATATGATGTTTTTCAAATAACATATTTGTATGATTTTTTTTTTCACCTCATCTTCACCCCCACATCTTGAGTAAAATATTGTTCAGAGTATTATTATTTACCTAAAATACAAGAAAGAATTCTAAGACAAATTATATTCTTAAACCTACATAAAGAGAAACACTTGAACATATTTTTCTTAAATACAAGTTATTGCTAAGCATAATCTGAATTATTATTTTCTATCATTTCACCAAGATCATAGGAATAATAAGCATGGCTTGGCTCATAGATCAGACATCATCACTCTGGCTTTGTTTGTTTTAAAGCACTTTCAAGTTGTATCTGTGTTTGAATCTCTTAGCATTTTCAAGTCTACCCAGGAGATGTTGATTAAGTGGTAACATTAAATTTTTTATGCTAAAGTTACACTCTAGATCTATCATCACAAAGGTGAGTATTATTAAGTTGACCTTCATTTGACAGTGTTGATAAATTTGCTTTAATTTTTTCTTACTTTTTTTATCCTCATCCTCTATCAACTAATTGAATAATTTTGCAATAATGCTCCGCTAGTAGAACTCTGATCAGGTAAAGGGCACTTTATGGGCACACAGGAAACAGTCTCCACGACTTTGGAGACTTTCATTCAAATGAGGTTGTAAACAAGTATAAACAAGGACAAGAATACTGATTTGCCTTGAATTTTAAATTTCCAAAGTACTTAATGTTACCCAGGAAACTAAAGATGGAGGTTTTAGTAGATCGGGATTCTTCTTAGCCATACTCTTAGAGGAAAGATTTTCTCACGCGAAGCGTTCAGCACATCTTCATGCTCAAAACCCTTCCAGAGAAAGGACAGGTACTTGGATACAACTGTCATTGAAATCAACATTGCAAAACGCTAGGCCAGGTCTCAAACAGCAATAAATACGGCAATTTTTATATTTCATACATAGAACGTCTTGTAAGAGGTAGAGAAAAACTTTTATAACACGGTGCAACCCTGTCGTATAAAACTGTATTTCTGATGATGAAGTTACAGACAACTGGCTAATGTAAAAGTCATCATGCAACTCAATTGATTTTCAGATTTTTGCTGTAAAATATTTCTAGAATCTACGCTTAGAGTACAATGCCCAGTTTTCTTTTTGCATGTTGTTACATTGTTAAGAGAATAATAGCAAATTTTTACTATTCTTCCACTTTCTAGGAAGGATAATGAATTTTACCATTTGTCAGTTTTGGTGAATTGACAGTCCTTTTTAGGTGAGAGTGTATTTTTTCCTCAAGCAAAGAAAAAATTGGTTATTCGTGCATACACACACACAAACATTCACACGCATGCACAGATGTATATGCGCTCTAGCATGAAGGAAAAAAAAAACCCTGGAACTTTATGAATGTAATGCAAAGGCAGACTATGCAAATTTTTATGATCTTTTATGGTTAAATTAATTTGAAGGACTTGGGGAAAATTATCTCTTATGTGCCAAGAAAAGTTATCTCCACATAAAATTGGACTTGATTACAATTATTAACATTAAATAAATTCTGTAAATATGTATAATTTTGTTTTATCTTTCTTATGCAAATAACCACGTAAATATGGAAACAGATGGCGATATTGTTCAGTAGAATGAATATGTATTAACATATGCATCCAAATTTATTTGGCAAATATAAATTTTCATCGTCTTTTTAAATTTAATGGTTAGCATAGAACTTTAGTGGTAAATAAAATATATTGGGAATGCCTGCAGCATGTTGTGGAAAATTTATGTATATTTACATAATTTAGATATATTTTTCATGGAAACTATGGTAAAATATATTAAGTTTTCCATTTCTAATAAATTGATTTTATTGTTGATTTTCAAGAACTGATTTATTTTGACATTGAAAGATATTTTATATTTAATATACATGCTTAGTTGCCAAACCTGAATTTGACAAATCATTCACATAATTTGCAATGACATAAAACTACCTTACTTTCCATGTTTTGCTTGAGGTGAACTGTTAAACCTTCTTATATGCATGGTGTCCAGATACATTTTTAAAATCTATTTTGGGATCCATAGTGTTCAGAGTAATTATTTTAGTCCCCCCCCTTTTTTTTCCGTCCTGAGGTAACATCTGTTGCCAATCTTCTTCTTTTTTTTCCTCCCCAAAGCCCCAGTACATAGTTGTATATCCTAGTTGTAAGTCCTTCTAGTTCTTCTATGTGAGCTGTTGCCACAGCATGGAAACGGACAGACAGGTGGTGTGGTTCCATGACTGGGAAACAAACCTGGGCCACTCAAGCAGTGAGAGCATTGAACTTTAACCACAAGGCCATCAGGGCTGGCTCTAGCCCCTTATTTTTATTGGTAACTTTATATATTGCAAATTCAATTTAATATATTGTGGACATATATTCATGTATTGTGAATTCAAGTTCTATTCTCATGTTAGATGCTGTACTTGGAAATACACGTCAAATGAAAGCCAACAAATGCTAGCTTTTGCGATCCTGAAAGCCTAAGATGTCTTATGTAATGCATGTTATTCATTTGGTAATAGATAATAAAACTTTTAGAAAAAACTTGTGTGAAAATCTGAGATTCTGAAATAAATTTGCTAAAATATTTTAAAGTGCTGTCTGAATCCTACAATTTTTAAGGAAATAAACAATAACACATTTAAAAGTCATAAAACTGAGTTTAGTTTATCACATATTTGGATTTATTTTAGCATATTACTCATGAAAGAATAATTTCACTTCATATCATGATGGATAGAATTAGTAGGATCCTTTGGGCTATTTTATTTGAAGCTTTGTTTTCTTTTTTGTTTTATATTTTTGCAAGTTAAATGAATAATGATATATTTTATTTATTCTGATAAGTAAAAATTCAGGACTCAGAAATTTCATTGCTAGGTTTTCACTCAAGAGAAATAAAAATATATATCCATAAAAAAGTACTTCTACGAGATGGTTAACAGTAGCTTTATAAATAATATGCAAAAATTGGAAACAAATGAAATGGTGAATGGATCAAAAATTAGTGGTATGTTCACACAATGGTATACTTAGCAATAAAAAAGAATACAATACTGTTATGAAGTAACATGAATAACCTCAAAAAACATAGTGCTGAACAAAGAAGATTTGCACAAAAGAGTAAATTCTGTATGATATCATTTACATGAAGCTCTAGAACTGGCAAAACTAATCCATGGTGAAAACAAAGAACAGCAGCTGCCTGTGGAGGTAGAAACTGACAGGAGAGGGGCATGAGAGAACATTGTAGGTGGTTAGATCTATATCTGTTAGGGATTTGAGTTACCTAGGTTGTGGGCATTTGCATAAAATCAGAAAATTTACACTTGAGACTTGTACATTTTATTATATGTAAATTTTATCTCAAAAGTATAAAAATTAAACATGTTGAACTCTATGATGTACATGCTGACATATTTAAGAGGAAGCACACCAATGTCTGCAACTTATTTTGAAATGCATAAAAATTCCAAGGTTGTTTAATGGAGGAACAGATACTTGGGTTGATGGATACTGAAATGATAAGACAATGACAGCAAAATGTTAATTTTAGAATCTAGGTGTTATATACACAGGTTCACTGTAAAATTCTTTTAATCTTTTCATAAGTTTGAAAATTTTCTAACATGTTTGAACAATATTAAAAAGATATCAAGAACCCCTACTATATATGTGGAATGAATATTTTCTTCATTATTATAATATGCCGATGCTAATGCTCACTTTCTGTACAAACTCTACTCTTAACTATATATTTTAACCAGTAGACTGCAAAGACTTTTTTTCCCTCAACAATACAACCAAAATATAACAGCAGAAAGTCATAAATGTTTCGAGGTCTGACAGATATCAGAGGTTATTCACCTATAGGCCCAGGGACATGATGTTTCATTGGGAAGTCATTATATCTATAGTGATACAATGGAGGTGCAATTGAATTTAGACGATAGATCCATGATTCCTTTATAACTGGTGATAATATTGTTTGCTTGTTTGTGTGTTTATTTGGTTTGTTAACCAGTATATGATTTTGGTGCAGTGGGAGTATGACAGAAAGAAAGACAAATTTAGCAGACTGTAAATTTTTGCAGGATATCATACATGAAGTAATCCCCAAATTAATTAGTAAATCCAATGTTGCCTACAAGTGCCATAATCTTTCCTTAATTACATAGGATGAGTTTATTTCAAAAAATACAAAAGAGTAAAATATGTGATTTAACAATACCTAATGCAGAATATCTATTTTTTAAAAACCTGATATACTTACATGTGCTTTTGGGTTCTTCTGTTCAGTATCTACCCACAGCAGCAAAAAACACTGTCAATGAACACTTTAGTTAATTATCGTATATACAAGTTCTAGAGCAAAACATGTATCCACTCAGAACAAACCGTTCTTCCGTTACATTTTAAAGATTCTATATGCTTATTCACTTTTTAATTCTACTGGTTGGTATATCATTCTCTTCCCATCTACCTGGTTGTATTTGAAAATAGTCTTACTTCAAACAAAGAAAAAAGAGTCACTACCTTGTTTTTAGAAAAGGAGACTAGAGGCAAAATGCAGGGAGCAGGTAATTAGCTTTTCCTGATCCCACAGCATGCCCTGGAGGGAATGCCAGTTTTAACTGATTACTGTGGAACTAAGCAACCAACCAAAAGTTTTCCAAAAGCTTTTCATTACAGATTTCATGCTGTCATTTCAATACCCTCTAGTTTTATTTTGCTGCCAAATCAGTCACATAACAACTGTGAAGCAGAGATTCTTCAGATTATAAAGGCAAAAAATGAAATACATGTGTAAAACCAAAATACGGAAAAAATTTCTCCACAAAGTTTTTTTTTAGAATTTCAACTTATACATCCATAAATAACTATTTTTACCAGAGCTTTTTGAGAGAGAACATAGTATTTTTTCCATAAAAGGTACTACAATATAGACTTCCTAAGTACTGTGACCCATGGATCAGTTGCCATTACAATAAAATTCCATGATTTGCTTGGCTTATTTTTTTCCTTTTTAGCCATGGGTTGAGATACCACGGAATATAACTTGCTTTCCCTATTTTTCTTTGATGGCATTGGGATTTGTACCAAAGGAGCACTTCTGAGAGCAGGAACTAACATCTAAGGTGCAATGATTCTAAGAAAACTTTGGCAGTCAGATTTTCATATACTAGAAGTTCCACAAAGCATGAATCTCTGTTTAACTCCACCACAAGCAACTGAAGGACATAATCTTCATTATATATCTTGAGCAGCTTCATTTTTTTTTTGAACAGCTGCAATAATCACATTTCTGGGCTAGGGACTGTGCAGTACTAGAGTATGAGGAAAACTTATCCATCCCTGTCTCAGAAGCTTGAACATTACTGAGATACCAATGTGAAATAGTCATCATAATACAGTACATGATGTGATTAATCTATGGTCATAAATACTGAACCATTTCTGAGCCGTGAAAGAAATAGCCAAAGAAGTCTACTTATACAGCATCAATCAGTAGTTGTTGTTGTCTACTATGTCAATTAAAGAAATTAATAATAATATTTTACACAACCTGCAGGTGGTTTAGTGCTATGAATACAGAACTACGTAGCCACTGAAAGCAGAATTGTATCCACTCAGAAGAGAGCAAGGTATATCATCTTCCTATTCCGAGGAAATGGGTCACACACACATACACACACAAATCCAAGTGAAATTGCAAAGCCAACTAGGTTTTGCTAAAGAGAGAGTGCATTATTATCTATCTGTGGATGGCCTTTTGCTTGCTAACCATTTTAAATGTAAACTCTTTGGCAGCAGGCTATGAATCAATGCTTCAATGGTGCCTGAAGTGCACTAAATTATGCCTTTTAATCTGTGGGTACTCTTTGTCGGCTAATGAGCTTAAGCAATCTACTGACATTTCCTGCTCCATCATTTTTCCTTTCATCAATATTTTTATCAGTTGGTAAATCCCTGCTAATCCTAAGTACCAGCCTAGATTCAAACGGACTGCCTACTGACCAGTTGTTGACAGTAAGAACGGTGAACTTCTCTGAAACATTTTGGAAAATATGTTGGCTTCTAGATTCAAATGGTGAAAGGGTGACTTCAAAGGAACAGAATGTATTTACAACTGTTATTACAGGTGGGACAAGAGCATAGAGAAAAGAATCTTACAGGCAGTAGAAATGGTTGGGTAGTACAAGATTGCCCAATGCAGAACTCAGAAGCTGGCCCTCAATGTGTACGGCAATAAGGCCTCAAACCACTCCCCAGCCACAGTAGCCATTACCCTTCCTAACAAGGAATACTAAAAAAGAAAAAAATCAGATCAGGGTCATCACATATATGTCTATACAATTTATGATCGATCATGCACACAAGAAAAACGAATTAGTATTCTATTTTTATGTATAGATACAGTAAATATCATAGAAGAAGTTTCTCAAATACTAGTTTGAAAAATACACAGCATTATCCAGCCTGAGCATGTATTGGCTTCTCTGTAATTTACTAGTAAAATATGAAAATATTTTCCAATTTGAAAATATGGAAAATTTATTTTGGTATATTTGAATAAGAATAGCAACACAATCACTAGTCATTTAAGTAAATGCTAGATTAATTGGATTTTATGGGAAAGGTGTCACAAAGATAATTGGTTAAGCAATATGTTTAAACATAATAGAGGTACTACACCACAAATGATGTTTGCAGTTGGGCAAGTGTCCAACATAAAGAAATTTGTCAGAGATAAGATATGCAGAACAACAGAGCATGAATAATTTTGGCCAAATATTGTGAGAAAAGTTTGTTCTTTTCCATTGCAGACATGAAAAAAAGAAAATCCATACATAATGTCACTGGCAATAGGGGATTAGCCCTGTTCTAGTAAAAAGTGGGTCTCCTCAGGGCTTGCTCTAGGCAAAATTATGAAATGGGAGGAGGAACAAGTTAACAGGGTAGGAAAATTCTTGCACTGAACTTTAATTTCTGCATTTTATTCAATTTCTGAACTAAATGGCAATATAAGTTTGTCCAAGTCTCTTAAATTATCTGTATCTTAGTTTGATTATCTATAAAAATATATCTCTGAATCACCTTCTACTTATGAAAAGCATATAACTATGTCATCTTTGGATTCCATCACACCCGCATAGTGCTTTCTCCTACACTAGCAAGCAGACCCCTTTTTCAGTTTCCAGTTACCTGTTTTCGGTTTCCAGGAAGCCTTCATGGTCTCCCACTGCCTAATGGCCGCTCAGAATCACTCGCTATAATGTCCAATTCATAGTTCTAAGGATGTCTCCTGCCCTGGCATTGCTTTGAAAACATTTTTTCCTTATAATCCTTCACTAAAGCAAAAGCCCACAAATTTGATTAACTAATTTAAATCATAATTCATACTTCTGGGAAAGTAGGAAATTAAGCAGGTAGGTCTACCATAGTACAAGGCATATACTAGGTACTCAGTAAATATGTATTGAATGAATGAATAAATGTATATATATATATGACAAAATGGAAGTAGATTGGCAAATTAGTGATTCCAAAAAGTGAGAGCTACCCAGTAAGGTATAAATTCATTTTCTAATTTTCAAACTAACATTCTTTTGGAATTCAAGCCAGCTCAAGGAATTAATCGCTAATTGTTAAAATTTAAGGAAATGTAGGGAAAATATTTTCATGCCGTTCATCATTTGCAGCCTTTCTCAAAATCCACTATTTAAGATACTACCTATTCCTCTGTAGCAGAGATCACTCATTACACTCTTAAAGTTTCAAACTTTCCTTCAGATTTATACATCTTTTTCCAGTGCTTTCTAAAGTCAAATTTTTCACCTATCATTCTTTTTATCCCAGAAAAAAAATTTTCTCTAAGTTGTTCAATAGAGTCCCTAAAATGATAGCACATGGATACTAAAAAACTTGCAAGACTAAATAAAACTCTTCTTTAAATCTTATGAAAAATTTACAGGAATAAATAAATTTATCTTAGAAACCATGCATTAAAGAAACAGAATAAGCCAGACATATCTGTAAATTGAAAGGTTTGGTTTAATGGAAGTCCCCCCTTACTTCTTCCATTCTGTGATTCTGTCACCATCATAACTGCTTGGTCACCTAATCAAATCTTTCTTCCCTTATTTAGCCTGATTGTGCAAGTTTGCAGCACAAAACACATTAACCCATTACGGTGGACACAGATAAATCATAATGTCACGAGCTATGTAACCAAGAAAGTACCTTGATGTAAAGCTTGGTTGTTCATTTATTATTCCCCGTTGAGACAACTCAACATATAGAGAGGAAAACTGTCCCACCAGTAGAAATCAGAAAGATGCCCTGCCTAGACCTTTTAAATTCATATTTTTGTGGAGATGGTGCTGCTAGCCAGGTTCCCTGAAAAACAGACTCTGAGATAGAGATTTGCATGTGGAAATTTCATTGGGGCAAACTCTTAGGATCAACACTTGTGGGAGTAAAGAAAACAGGATTGGGCAGAGAGAGAATTCAAACTCAGCCAATCCCATGGGGAACTCTGGAGATAGGACTGCCCTCAAGCGTTCTCCTGAATTAAAGCCAGGAGGATGGCTCTTTATCACCCTGCTTTGAGTAGATATTAGACGTGGGCTGCCCCCAGGGAAAGCAGCTCCCTTTAGTCCAGAGCAATTCTCAGAGAAGTACTCAGCTAGGAGCCGTCAGCTTCCAACATTCCCAGATGTAGAGGAATGGGTGTTTCAATCCCAAAAAGGGGATCTGGGGGCTGTTCCACAGCACCCACTACTGATGAACATGTAAAAGTGAGGTGGAAAGCTGTGTTAGTCCTTCTACTGTCGCCATTATTCAGTGTCCCTCAAACTAAATGAAGCTCATGAGCACCAAAGCCACTCAACTCCCTTGTGGTTTGGCAGGAGATGGACCCACTTAGCTATAATCCACCCAGTAGGAGACTCAGCTCTGTTCAAAAATCTTGGCGTGATTCTTTTATATGCTAAAAGTCACAAAATTTGTTTACTGGGAATGGGGAGATAACAGTCAGGATGATCTGTATACCCAGGAGGGGATCCATTGAGGACAACTATCCATGCCATAGTTCCCAGAATTCAAGGTAAAGTCAGCTGATATCACTAGTTGACGTGATTATGCAAGTAACTCATTTGATATCTCCTCCTCTATGGCACCACTCAAACCTGGCCCACCAAAATGGTAGGTGAGATGTTTAACTCTAGACACTCACTTCTTCTAGAGTAAAATTTCGAGAGCTACATGCCATTTTTGATTGGGAAAATCGAGGAACACACATCTGAAAAAAATGACAAGAAAGGTTGAAAATAAAAGAGTAGCCCCAAATGACTAAATTTAGAAAATGCAGACAAAAGAAAACACAGATAGTGATACATATATAATTCTTATTTAAAAATGTAGAATTTAAACCACAATATTAAATAGATACAAGCAGAATATTATGTGATAATCACAAGCCTTTATGCAGCCAGCAAATGTACTACAGTATAAAAGGAATGAAAAGTTGCTAGCAATACCGAGAGGAATTAGAAGCACCACAGTAATAATCAGAGATAATAATACACCTTTTATATAAATCACTAGATTATGCAGAGAAGAAATGATAGGGAGAGTTTGAATAATGTGACCAACAATTTTGATAATCTGTACTAATGCCAAGACCTCCATTTATAATATTTTATTTCTAAAACAGTGAAAGAATATAATTGTCTAATGCTCATAAAATAGTTATATCAAAATTCATTGTATACTAGATCATAATTTAAATCTTGATAATTCTAAAAGTAGACACCTTTCAAGATATGACCTCAAACTACACCACAGAAAATCTAATAATAATAATATTGAATTAAAAAGTTAGGATTAAAAGAACAAAAGACACTGCTCCATAATTCAGAGGTCAAACAAGAAACCAAAACTAAAATGGCAGACTGTTTAGGTTAAGAAATCTATAGAATGCTGCCCAATGAGCACTCAAAGAATCATCTTAAGTTGTTTTATTATTACGCAAATTGTTAAAATAATGAATTTATTTATCTCAAGAAGATTGGGGAAAATGAGCAAGAAGAGACACCTGAAAAACCATAAGGAGGGCTTATGCAAAATAAATGAATAATTTAGCAAACAAAAATACATTGGAAAAGAGATAACTGAAAGTGTAGACAAACCAAGGGCAAGAATGTCTTCTAAAAAACAAAAGAGTGAGGAGGGGTAGGAAACAGATTCATGTTATCAGAGATAAGAAAAGGGAAATAAATAATCAGATCAAGAGGAGATAATAGGCTATTAGGTTAAAAAAAGATTCATAATAATCTATTTTCAACTGTATATTGTTGTTTTGTAACAAAGAAAAATGTTCTATCCATATCATCCCACCGTATAATTGTATATGTTTATTAAAAATTTAGAAGTATATACACAAATTGGTAACAATGATTAAATCTAGGGGAATATAAGATTATAAAGGATTTTGTGTTGTTCAAATTTCTACAAAGTACAAGTATTAATCACAGAATATCAGAAATGTTTTCCAACTTCAAAGGAAAATAAAAACATATTTACAAGCCTAATTTTTATAATACCATATTTACCAGTTTCTATTTAGGAATGCAATGCATAATATTATCACTGATTTGCTCCTGTAAAAGTGCCAAATTAAAAAAAAAAAGAAATGTAACATATTAATGTGCATGCACCTGCTCTAAATAGGTTTGGTGTTGTCTGTTTATTTTAAGTAAACACCATAGAAGAGATGTGTTGTCCAACCTGGAGAAGTGTAGGGAACTCAGCAGTATTTCAATAGAATATTTGAAGGAAAGAGAATGAATGACAAAGAGATATGGGAAAGTTATGAATGAAACTACAGCCAAGATCAAAGTTGAATGAAGGTGTATTTGAATTTTGGGAGAGGAGTACAGAAAAAAAGTGGTGGACAGAAAGAGATGCCCTCATTCACTTTCCATTCTCTCCCAGTTTTGTATTTATTCATTCATCACACAATTATTAAGAACTTAACATATGCCAGGCACTGTGCTAAACTCCAGGAATTCAGAGTTTAAAGTCAGCCTCATTTTTACTAGTGAGTGGAATGAGTAAACTGCAAATTCCTTACTCTACAGCATAGAGTGTTATGGAGTAGCACTTCTCAAATTTTAATACACATTCAAATCACCTGGAGAATCTTATTAAGATGCAGATCTCCTTTGGTATCCAGTTCAGAATTCCTAATCAGCATCACCGGTTCACAGACCACAGTTTGAGGTGCAGAGTTACAGAGCCTGTAACCTGTGCTTTCTCTCCAGTCTACCCGCCCAAGGTGCACACAGACTCTCGTTTTCCATCATTTTTTTTCTATTTCCATCTTCATCTTACTTCACTCATTCATTACTTTCTCCTTAGGTGAGCTCATCCACTCCTCTGTCTTCAATTATGACTTAAATGAAGAAAGCTTACAACTATCTCTAACCTTCCTCTGAGCTCCAGACTCTCCCACCCAGCTGTCTGTATAACATCAAATAACCAAAGGCATCTCAAACTAATATGTCTAAAGATGAACCCACTGTACTCTTCCACCTCCAACCACTCAGAAAATACTGGCCATCTTGAGCATTTCATATCTCAGTGAATAAAGCATCATTTATCTAGCTGTGTAAGCCCCAAATTTTGGAGACACTCCCACCTTATTCAATCCAATACCAAGACCACTTGGTCTTCTAAATTCATTTCTAATCCATTCATCATCTCTCCCTCTACTATCACCAGCCTGGGCAAAATTCAATCATCTCTCATCTAGATGTTAACAGAGGCCTCACAACGGGTTATTAGCTTCCACTTCATCTACCCAATCCATTCTCCATCTTTCAGCAACACTCTAGTCAAAGGCTTGGCTTGTCTTTACAATAAGGAGAAAGCCGTGTTCTTCATTTATTTTTCAGGGGTTTCTTCTATTACCACCGCTTTCCTCTGTTGCATCTCCACAGTCATGGTGGCCTTCCTTTCATCACCCTCGCTCACAAGGCTTCCTCCTGACACTCCTGTGCACCTTCTGTGTCTTTTGCCTGGAATGCTCTTCTCTCCTCTTTTCTTAGTTAATTTCTATGTGTTCTTCCTATCTCAGCTTCATCATCACTTCCTCGGAGAAGCCTTTTCTGACTCCCCTGTGTAGATCAAATGCCTCTATCATAAGCTCTCCTAGTAGATTTACCTCTTCTTTGTGGCACTGTATGACTGAATTTTTTTCCCTTGGTTTATATGATTATTTGATATCTGTAAGCTCCGTAAGGAAAGGAACAGTGCCTGATTTTGCTTGCCATTGATTTCCAGATATTTGAACAAAGTAGAGACTCAAGAAATACTTGGAATAAAATGTTGATGAAAAATGATCTGTGTCTAAATCTGCATGTTCACAGCCAGATAACAGAGCAACCCAGAGATGCTCTGTAGCATCACTGCAGAGCCAGTCATTCCTATTATAGAGTTCTCCACCAGGAAATTATTTTCAAATACAAAGTGTCCAGTAAGCATTTGTTTGAGTTAAATGAATAGGCAATGCAATGTAGCCATCTTGTACAGAATTTAATCCAACTAGAATTTATTGAGCCCAATCTGGGCATGGCTGTGTAATAAGCATCAGAATAAAATGCAACAATTTTGGTGTCTCATCAGATTGGTTAAAATGAGTGTGTGACTCTCATTTAGTGATTGAATTACTATCAGAATCCACACTCCATATGGCTCTTTTATTTGATTTATTCAAGCAATTTGTGGCATCTCATCTTGATACTATCAAACATATAGTATACGACATAATTGTAGTTTCTATTATGACTTTTGTGACAGATTGTTTAAAATCACTTGAATATATCAGCTGGGAACATTTAGAACCTCAGCGTTTTATGTAAGCTTACTAACTTAAATTTATAGAGCAGACATGGTGGAAAAAGAGGGATTTATAGGAATTTGCTATAAACCAGGGCTATACCCCCAAAACTGATCAATTTAGTTAACATTTTATTAAATTTTCATCATATAGCAGATCCTAGATTGGGATGATGTGAAAATATCATTTTATGTTCTCCTAAGAGTATTAAAAGTCTAACGGGCAAGATAGACCAGCCAATGGATAATTAAAATAGAGGGGCTCAGTGCTATAGAAGATGTTTGTACAGATGATTGCACAAACACAAAAAAGTGGAAGAAAAACAGTTAAGGAGCATGATATTGGTATGAGGAGGAGATTTAAATACGGCTACCTTGAGAAAATGACTCCTAATATGAGTGTTCAGATGTAGAAGAAAATATCTTCTTAGTTGTGTGTGTGGGAAGGCAATCTGGGTAGAGGAAACACTGTTAATTTCACTTGTATACACACTATTTGTAATAAGTAGAGGCTAAGGCTTTCAAATTTTATGAAGTTCTTAATAAACTCTTTTAACGACCTGAATGACTTTTCACTTGGGCTTAGTATTTCTCACAAATAATATTTTCCTATGCAAATAAAAGATGGAATTGTGATATGCAGAAGAATATTTCCTTTAACCATATAGACTACACTAGCCTTATGAGAGTGTTTAAGTTAATGTGCTAATACAACTGAATTTTTTGGCAAGTGTGACTGGACTGAGAAAGATGTAAAGCTATCGAGAAACTATGAGCCAATTAACACAATACTTTTACATCCAGCAAAATTAGTTTTCTTATGCTTTTTCAAACAAAAACATTGAATTGTATTTGTGGTTTAAAATCCAGTATATTTCTCCCACAATTTCCAATCTTTGTTTGTTATTGACATATTATTAGATTTGAATGTATATGAGAGATTAAATTTCTAGGTCACTGCAGTGATTGTCTTGTGACACCCTACCCTATCTGGCTCCCACAACTGCATACTCTAACATTGACTCATCATTTTCAAAGCTTTATTGAGTTGTAATCGACATACACAGCACATATTTAAAATATATAATTTCAGTTTTGACATATGTATACAACTATAACACTATCATCACAACCCAGATAATGAACATATCCATCACCCCAAAATATTTTCTCTTGCCCCTTTCTTCTTGCCAGCCCCCAGCCCTTGTCTCCAGGCAACCTCTGATCTACTCTATGACACTGTAGATTAGTTTACTATTTTTTCAGTTTTATATAAATGAAATCATACAAAATGTACTTTTTTCTTGATCTGTCTTCTTTCGCTCAGCATAATTATTTTGAGATTCAGCCATGTTGTAGCATTTACTACTTGCTCCTTCTTTTTATTGGTGAGTAGTATTCCATTGTACGATGTAGCACAGTTTTTTTATCCATTCTCCTGTTGATGTACATCTGGGTTATTTCCAGTTTGGGATTATTATAAACAAAGCCGATATGGACATTAGTGTATAAATCTTTGTATTGACATATGCTTTTCATATATATTGGTTAAATACTCAGGACTGAAATGATAGGTATAATGATAGGTATATATTCCAACCTTAAGAAAGTGTCAAACTACTATATTCCAAAATGGTTGTATCCTTGTACATTCCCTGTTGTATAGAGTTCCCGTTCTTCCACACTCTCTCCAACACTGGTAAGATCAGTAATTTTAATTTTAGCCATTCTAATAGGTATGCAGTGGTATCTCATTACAATTTTAATTCATATTTCGCTAATAACTAATGATGTGGAGCATCTTTTCATGAGCTTGCTTCCCATCCCTATACCGTCTTTGGTAAAATGACTGCTTAAACAATTTGCTCGTTTTAAACTGAGTTGTTTGTTTTATTCTGGTTGAATTCTAAGAATTCTTCATATATTGATACAAGTCCTTTAATTTATAGATAATTTGCAAATATTTTTACCTACTCTGGCTTAATTGTTCATCCTCCTTAACCTTGTTCTTGAAAGAGCAGAATTTTTTCAAACATGATGAAGTCCAATTTATTAATTTGTTCTCTGATGGGGATTTTGCTTTTGTTGTTAAAAATCACTTGGCCTATGGCAGAAAAAGCTTGGTTTTTTTCCCCTTATATTTTTCTTTTAGGAGTTTTATACTTTTAGACTTCACAATTAGGTCTATAATAAATTCCAAGTTATTTTTTATGTGGTGCTAGGTACCTACGGATTGAAATTCACTTATTTGCGTATGAATATCTGATAGTTCTAACACCATTCGTTGAAAAGACTCACCTTTTTCATAGGATTGCCTTTGTACCTATGTTGAAAATCAATTGTTCACATGTACATGCACCTATTTCTGAATTCTCTATTCTGTTCCATTGATAAATTTATCTGTCTTTGTGCCAATACTACACTGGCTTGATTATTGTAGTTTTGTAAGTCTTAAAATCAGGTAGTGTTAGTCTTCCAATTTGATTCTTCTTTTTCAATGTAAATTTTGCTACTTTAGTTCCTTTCCATTTCCACTGAATTTTTGCTTGTCAATTTTCACTAAAAAAAGTCTGTGGACATTGGCATTGCATTGAAACTATAGATCAATTTGGAGAGAACTGTCATGCTAAAAATATTGAGTCTTCCCAGCAATGAACACGGCCTATATCTCCGTTTACGTAGGTATTTTTCATTTCTCTTAGCAACATTTTACATTTTTCAGTGTTTTTCATGTCTTCTATAAGATTTATCCCAAAGAATTCCATATGTTTGATGCTTTTGAAAATGGTATTGTTATTTTCTATCTCCAATCTTTTGTTGCTAGGTTATGGAAATACAGTTGATTTTGCATATTGGTCCTTTATCTTGCAACCTTGCTGTTAGTAGTTTCGGCAGCCTTTTGAAAGATTCCATCTGATTGTCCACTTGGATGGTCATGTCATCTTTCAGTAAAGACAGTTTAATGTCTCCTTTTAGAAAATGCCTTCTTGACATCTATGTTCTCTATCATTTTGAAAAAGTTCACTTCTATTTTGTTTCCTTAGGTGTTTTTATCTGGAATGACTGCTGGATTTTGTCAAATGCTCTTTCTGAGATGATTTTATAGTGTATCTTCTTTATTTTGTTAATGTAGTAAAGTACACTGATTTACAAATGTTAAATCAATCTCTTGCGTTCTTGAAATAAAGCCTACTGCGTCATAAAAGCCTACCATTTTTATTTGTTGTTGGGTGCTATTTGCTAAAATTTTGTTTAGAGTTTCCACATCTATGTCCATGAAGTATATTAGTTTGTAGTTTTCTTTTCCCCAAATACTTTTGTCTGTGCTTGGTTTCAGGTTATTGCAGGCCTCATAGAATGAGCTGTAAAGTGGAACTCTAAGCTCTCCCTCCTCAATCCAGAGAGTCGACTGGGTCCCTTGACTTCCACTGCCCAACTCTGTTGGCCCTGGGAACTCTCTTGAGGAATTTAGCTGAGTTAATTGTAAGGCTTACCTCTTTGGTTTCACATCTCTCAGGAATCATTGTCATTGCCTGCTATACCCTGACTCCAAACTATTTTTTCATATATTTGTCCATTAATCTTCTTTCAAGTGACAGGATAAATCTGGTTCATTTTACTCTATCTGGGCCATAAGCTGAAGATAAAGTCAATTATCAGTTAAGAGATAGAGTCAATTATCAGTTAAGATGGAGTCAAGCTTGTCAATTTTATAGACTATATATATATATATATATATATATATATATATTTTTTTTTTTTTTTGCTGAGGAAGATCCTCTCTGGGCTAACATCTGTTTCCAATCTTCCTCTTTTTTTATTTGAGGAAGATTAGCCCTAAGCTAACATCTGTGTCAGTCTTCCTCTATGTTATATATGGGTCACTGCCACAGCATGGCTGATGAATGGTATAGGTCCACACTCGGGATCCGACCCAGGAAACCCAGGCCACTGAAGCAGAGCGTGCCAAACTTTAACCACTATGCCACGGGGCTGGCCCCCACATATTTTATTTTTTAGAAGGACTCAAAAGTATCATGTCTAACAGGTGTTAAAATGACTGATGTAGTGAGTAGACATTTATTCAACATGCACAAGCTTTGGTCTCTTTGTCAAGGTCTTGGATAAAATTGCATGTCTGAAACAAGAATCTAACACTTTAGAATAGTACGGACTATGTATTTTTCATCTTTGCATCTCTCATATGATTTTGCAGAGCACATTACATTCACTGCTAGAGAATGAATGTTTCCAGGCACACTTACAGCAATTGTTTTGTGTATACAATGCCTTTCTGAACCATGCCTTTGTGTGACTGTGCATCTGAGCTTCCCTACCACGCTTTCCTGAAGTCTCTTTTTATATGTGTAATGTGTTTTGAATCATTTCCTCAAAATTCTTCAACTAAAAATAGGTTTCAAAATACCCAAGCATTTCAAATTAGCTTTGCCTTCTTCATAAGTCTTCTTTAACTGCACATGTAAATTGTTATTTCCATTTAAATGGACTATCAGTGTCAGAGCTTCCAAAATATTCACAAGATCATTTGATTTCTTATCCACATTCTAAGTAATTTTATATGACAAACCTTGTTTAATTTTTTATATTTATTTAATTGCTTAAAATCAATGTTGTCCATTAGAAATACAGTGTGAGCCACATTTGCAATTTTAAATTTTCTAGTAGAAAAATTAAAAATGCAAAGAGAAATAAGTGAACTTAATTTTAATATTATATTTTATTTGGCTCAATGTAGCCAAAACACTATCATTTTAACATCAGTCGGTAAGAAAGAAATGTTAATGATATCTTTGATATTCTTTGTTTATACTAAGACTTCTTACCAAGACTTCAAAATCCAGCGCATAGTTCATATTTACAGCACATCTCAATCAGCCATTTCTCAAGTGCTCTGTGGCCACATATGGCTGGTGGCTAGCATACTGAATAAGTTAGATCTAGATAAAATTTTTGAGGTCATTTTCAGCAACTGCAGTAAATCAACATTAGGACATGATTTGTTTGGCATGCTAGTAAGCCATATTTTATGCATGTACCAACTATATCAAACACCAGAAATTACCAACAGTATCTTTGGCAATTTTGAAGATTTCCAGCCATTGGGCTTAGAGTCACGGTGACTGATTCTGGCTCTGCCACTTGTCCATTTTGAGACTTACCGAGATTGTTAATATCTTGTGTCTCAACACTCTGACACACTAAATAAGCATGATGTTTGTTGCTGCAAATTCCATAATTTGTTGTGAAAATCAAATAAGGAAATGGATATGAATATACAGAGAGTTAAATAACATAAGATATTATCTAGAATTAAACTGGGAAATTTCTTGGATGAAAAAACCACTGACAAAAATGGCTTTCACCTTTGCCTTGGCTTGACTAAACTTTAGACAGGCTTCATCCTGACTCTAGGCTCCTGATCTGCTGTTTCTTTGAGCATTTACACTAGAAAACTTATAACTGTCCACTCTTTCTTTGCCCTTTTTGAGATACAAATTTTTTTAAATGCCTCTTTCCAGTTATACAATCCAGGAATATCTTTCTCAAGGACATGGGAGCCATCACTTTGAAAGATAATCTTCAAGGAAGGTAATGCTTCTATCTCCCAATCTCTGTGGGATGGTGGAGCCTCCCTGGGAGGCAACTTGCTGGAGTTGTAGAACTACCAGAGGCAGTATAAGTATCCTTTGGGTAAAGCCAATTAGCAAACAAAGATGGCCTGTGCTGAGCTCAGACTTAGTTCTGGTTTCTCTCCTCCATAGCCATTGCCTTGAACGAAGTCCCTCTTGCCCGTTTAACTTTGTTGGTGCAGCTTTTGCTTTGACACTACCTTAATGAATTCACTTTCTTCTCTGATGTAAAGGAATCTAGATTTGAACTTTTAAGCTTTGACATTCAATGCAGCTCGTTTTCCAGGGAGTCAGAATCACCTAATCAAAAAAGCTCAGTGGTTTGGAAGATGGGAGGAATCAACTCTGTAGTCTTCTACTAGATCTTCTTACAACCTTGGAAAGGTTGCTGATGCTTTGATAAAGGGTTCTCTCCTCTGTAGGATGAGAGGATTGGGTAAGGAGGCCTCCTAATTTGCCTTTGAATTCTGAACTGCTTTGATTCTATTCTTTCTGGAGCTCTGCTGATTATTTAGCTAACCCAATGCATCCATGTTTTTAATTAGTTAATGCACACCAACTTACGTACATGACTTAGAGATTATGCTTTTTTAAGTCCAATGAACATTTCCACATTTACAGCAGGAAATGAATTAAATACGTATATTTCCTGCGGGTGAAAACGAGGTACAATTTTCCTCCACCTATAAAGCAGCTGCTATCACTATTTGCTGACTTGCAAATCATTACTGAACGCTTCAGCACATCTTCGACGTTGTGCAAAGTCAGCTCCTGAACTGCCCATAATTGTTGGACTCATGATTTTTTCTTTTTTATTTCAATGTAGAAAAAGATGTGATTAGTAGTGTAAGTTGCACAATATATTCTTATGGTACTTTTAAAAAGTGTATGTTGTAATTTAAGTTCTTAAACAGAATCGCAAAAATGCTGTTTTTATATGGCATCTGCTGTAATATTGAATAGACGTCCAGGAAATTAAAATTAGCATGAGATGCCTGTAGTACCATAACTCTCACCAGCGTATACCTGGAAGAAGGAATGGCTGACCTGAGGAGCATTTGCTAGGAGCTGGGTCAGCGATTCCCACATTCCCACACACTTTAGAATTACTTAGAGATCTTTTAAAACTTCTGAAGTCCAAGCCACAGCCCAGGCCAATTAAATCACAACCTTTGGAGGTGAAACACAGCCTCAGTCTTTTTCAGAGCCCCCTGGGTACTCTTTCCAAAGTGCAGACAAACATGGAAACCAAGGTGCTGGGCTCCTGCTAAGTACTTTGCATGTATGATTTTATGGTGATTCTCACAACCACTGTTGTTATAAGCTGTAGTCCATAATACTACAATGAACAAAGTATTTGGAAACAAAATTGCTTGTGGCAAATTCAGTTGGGTGAAAAAATAAGATAAGTGAGGAGGGAATTGAATGACATCACTTTATACATCCAGTAGACATTGGACATTTGAAATGCCCAGCCATCTGAAGTGAGGAAAGGACTTCAGGCTGTCTCCCTGTTATGTCTCCAAGATCCAGGTCATTTCAATGTCCAGAGAGAGTACCAAAAGACCCCAGCCTCTTCTAAAGGGGAACTGTGTAGCAATGGTCCATCGAAGCATATTGAAGAGAAAATCCAGGACTTCTTCTTATCAAATGGCTGGATGCATAAAATAATATTCATAGACAATGATCTGAAGGAGATGCAGGCTTCCATGCTAGTGAGTCTAGATGTTTCCCCTGATGAGAGCCGGCTCCCTTACACTTGGTTTATTTGACCCTGTAGGATTGTTTTTACTGGATTGTATTTTAACAGGAAACTTTCAACTTGTACTGAGAGATGCATAAAAAAATATTTGTAATACCTTTGCTGTCTAATGTAGAACTCAGTAAATGACTCGGGGACAAACCACCAGAGCTACTTCTCCCCAGTTCTGGGGTCAGGAAAGACTGTGCTTTCCCATACGAAATGTGTACTTTCACCTTATCAACAATATAATTTTTGTAACTCCACTTTTTCCCTATGTGTTTTGACCAGGAAATTTGGACCCAAATTTGTGCTCCTGTTTCAGAATCAAAACATCTAGATGTATAAACTTTTACACTCTAATATACCCTCTGAAATAATATTACTGTCTTTAATTACCTTTATCATCCTTGGTTTCTTATTTTTAACATATAATATTGTGTGTGTTTCATAAGCTACTTTGTGTCTTATAAATATATTTATAGATATTTATTCTCATAACCCTTACAACATGTCTACCTCTAGCTGTGAAGTTTTTGACAACAATACAGAAGGTCAAAACACATTTTCACTTAGCTTGTTACTCTCAAGTTAGCAGGAGAATACTGCAGCGTTCACTGGAGGGTATAGAAGAGATACATGGTACAAAAATATGACAAAGATGAAAAACTTACACCATCACACCATCACGTATCAGTGTTAATCTTACGATACATGTTAATCCTACTCCAAAACTCATGAATTACAGAATGTTTGCAATGCTTCCATTTGTATGAATCTCTGAGTGTTCAGAATCCAAAAAGTGCAGATAGGCCAAGTTTAGCACCTGACCTACCATATGTTGTGTTTTAAGTTCTGGAAAATAATTTGCTTTAAAATTTGGGTGAAGTATATTGCTGAATTTAAAATTAGATTTACCTAAAATTATGTGTAGTTGTCACTTCTCTGTGAGAACTGCATTTCAAACACTTTGTGGCCTATGGAGAATACATGAGCCCACCAATGTATCTGTCCTCAAGGAAATGTAAGGCTTTGTGTTGTAACCGATTTACACAGATATCATTCATTCATCTACAAATAGTTTTCCTGACATACTCTGGTACAGAAATATTGTAAGAGTGATCTGCTGGACAGCTCACTGAGAGCTGGTGCTACGTCTTCTTCACGGTTGAGCCCCCACCCCACCAGGCCCCCAGATCCCTTTAAGGGTGAGGACTCCCCTTGCTAGCTGTGCTATCATCAGCTCACAGATCAGCACCTGGCAAAGAGGAGGCGCTAAGTGAACATTTACTGAATGAATAATGAGGTCATCCCTGCTGAATAGCTATTTAATATTTACTTAGTGTGCTGATGAACAGTTACTTTATCACCTGCTCTAAGCCATAGTGCATTATCATTTTCCACAACTATAACATCATTCTTTATTCATCCATATCATCATCATAATACTTTCTTACATTTTTAACACTAAGAACTTATTATGTGTCAGGCACCTTGAAAGGCACCTTACATATCAGCTCATTTACATCTAATGATATTATCATGTGCTTTTCAAATACAGGAAAATAAAGATGTAGAGATTAAAAAAATTGAGAAAAAACTTGCCTGAAGTATACAACAAGCTCAAATGGCAAAGCCCAAATTTGAACCAAAATCAGCCCTAAGGCTTAAAACTTTTGTCACCAACTAACTGCCCCAGTAACTCAAAGAAGGTTTCAAAGGCACTTAATTGTTTCTTAAAGGTGTTCTTTAATTATGTTAAGAGATACAATTACCAACCACCCTGAACCCTTCCAAACCCTACCTCAAGAGCAATGCCTGCACAGATGGGCCAAGAATTGCCCAAGAGTTACATTTGCTTCATTTTAATATTAAGATCTCCACCTCAGGCGGAGCTTCGGCCTTATTACCATAACATGCGATGTGTGTGGAAGCATGTTTTCAAACCGCGCCTACACCAGCGAATGGCCACCTCTTCCCTTTTGAATATTCGTTCCCCATCCAAAATAAAAGATACCAGCTTTCCCTTGCTTGGGGACTCAATGCTTTAGAAATAATTCCCTGTTGTCTCCTTATTTGCTGCAAATAAATTGTACTTTTTGTGACAACCACTTCTGGTGAAGGCTTTGATTTCAACTCACCCAGAAGCGAACCCACTTTGGTCCGGTAACACTTTCTCCTGACAATTGTAAAACCAAAAATTTCTCTAATGATTAACAGATACATTTTTCTAAAAATATAAAGCATATCATAAACTGATTCTCAAGCTTCAAAATCAGGAAAATATATATATATTTTTTTCAAAATCATAAATTTTCATATTTATCTTTTCTTTACAACTTGGGAATTATTTCACGCTACCAGCTTTTCCCCTAAGTGTTGACCTACTATTTATCTGTCCAAGGCTACCCTTTCTCAGTTATTGTTAAAGGAGTTCTACCAGCTTCTCATGCCATTTCAACTCTTCTCTATTTCTTTAAAATTTTACTTTGGTTTCCAAAAGCTATTTGACATAAATTATGTCTGCTTGCCTTTGATGTCTTTTACTCTAAACTTCTATCAGAGTAACTTTTGCCTAATTTTATAGACCACCTTTTATCACTATTTAGTCTATGTTGGGTTTTGCTACCTGCACCGTGACTTCCAGTAGACCTGAAAGAGGTGCTTCAGTCCCAGTTTTCTCTGCATTCTATGCCATTAAGTGCTTTTCTTTAATAAAGTAAGGCTTTATGGATCACTTACTATTTTCCTAACACAAAGGTAAACCAATGAATTGCTTATCCTTTTCCTGCCATCAAAGAGTTTACTATTTTCTTACGGAGACAAGACACAAATATAAAACAATGGAAAAATATTCAAAAGGATGAATATACAAAAAAGGCACTATCTTGAATATAAGCAAATGTGTTGTCCCAGGTAATTTCAAAAATAAACTTTAATGAAGGCTTATTCTCGTTATAAAAACAGTAAATGTGTATGACTATAATGCGCACACACACATTTAATTCCAATAGATGAATATTTTGGAATTGCTAAATTTCATTTTCAAAGTACTTATATTCAATTATCTGCATCTATAATTCGAAAACCAGGATCTGGAAAATTTGTAGCCATTAAGAATTAAATGATCTACAAAGATGGGGAAATGAACACAAGATGCTTATATAACCCCTTTTGGAATTTCAAATAGATAAGCCTTTTTTGTGTCCTTTCTGCTAGAGTTGTTAAGGGTTGCTCTTTAGTGTTAACTGCTACTTCATTATCTCCCCTGAGAAAACTTCATGTAAAGAAGTGAATGAGGCAATCCTTGGGCATAGACTGTGTTTTAGAAGATATTTGCTGAGTGCCCCTGAATCAAAGGTACTGTGATTAATACTAGTCCCTAAAATTCAAAGCCATGCCTTTCAAATCCACTAACATTCTGCACTGAAGAAATTATTCATTTACTTTTTCCTAAACATGTTAGACTGATTATTAGGATATGACTAGGTAGTGATAGCTTTGGGTAAATGATAACAAATAATCCTTAAAATGAAAAAAGTGGCCAGAGACAGTTTTACTCTTTCCTAGTTTCCACTAACGTGTTGCTTTATCTTTTGTTTTTCTCACTGTGTGTTAAACACTAGTAACAACATGTTTGTACAACATTTTAAAATTTTAATAATCATCTTTAAAATAATTATCTCGGGCCAGCCCGATGGGGTAGCGCTTAAGTTTGGGCGCTCCGCTTTGGCAGCCCAGGGTTCGCAGGTTTGGATCCCAGGAGCAGACAGATGCATCGCTTGTCAAGCCATGTTGTGGTGGTGTCCCATATAAAGTAGAGGAAGATGGGCACGGATGTTAGCCCAGGGCCAATCTTCCTCAGCAAATAAGAGGAGGATTGGCAACAGATATTAGCTCAGGGCTAGTCTTCCTCACACACACACACAAATAATAATAATAATTATCTCAATTATTCCTCATAACAAACTTAGGAAATATGTAAACACTGACTTACCAATAGAGATATCAAGATTTAGAGAAGTGAAATGATGGAGACCATATGAGGTTGGTTTTCTGGCTGCTGGGCATGGCCATGTGATGGCATTCTAATCTATGGACTATGGTAGACATATTGAAGGACATGATCTAACTGGCTAAAAAGGAAACTTCTCGGCCTGCTCATGCTCTTTCCCCGCATACTAAGGAAAGAAAATGAGCCAGATTTGATCATGCAGACATGGAAAATAACCTTAAAAAAGGCAAAGCAAAAATAAGGAGAAAACTACTACCCATTGATCAGAGAGCCTGGGAATCCCAGAGTACTGACATAAAACCAGAAATGTTCTATTATCTTTTTTATTACACTAAATTTGAGGGTTTAAATTTTTTATTATAATATCTTTATGTTTGCCTTAATTGGTATAGAAATATCTGTCTGTCTATCTATCCATCTATGTGTCATCTGTCATCCATGCATGCATTCTCTATCCAGTCTTATCCTTCATCTATTTTCCTTCCCAATTCCACCACCTACTCCACACCATACCTCATTGCTTGACATCTGGATGGCTTCAACAGCATTCCCTTTGCTCATAAACTCTCCTTGACACAATTCACTAAAAATAAGACTGCCATACTAAATCTTACTTAAATGCGGCTTGTATAAAATTGTTTCCCCTGCTCAGAAATCCACTATTGATTCTTATTTGCTTTGGAATAAAGCACACTCTCTTAGCCTTACACTGAAAGCCCTTCTCATCTGATCTTACCATATCCTCTTTACTGAAATTGCCCCTTAGCTGGTCAGTTCAAATCCCATCTCTTCTATCAAGTCTTGCCCAACTGAATCAGCCCTGAAATTAATTGGTTTCTTAATCTTCCATACTTTTTATTATCATCAGAATATATTTTGTAACTTTATTTTTATCTTCCATCTGTATTAAGATGCTGCCAAAATGAAGGGAGCAAAACTCAGATTTCTTTTAGGCTCACTCCTGTGACTCAAGGGAGGAAGAAGCACCTGGTAAAAGTTTGATGCCTACTGAAATAAACTCAGTTAATTCTACAGGCTTCCTATGTGAAAAAGCAAGGGCAAGGGTGGGGACATTTCTTCCTAGTAATAATCCTCAGTATTGAATTGCCTTAAGTATTCAAGCAATGCATTACAAACTAGATTGGAAAAATATCCTTTTATACTTTCTTCTATCCAAGCTCAAATCTGGTGTTTTTGTTCATATGGTCCAAAAACTTGAAGGATATAATTTAGTACAGGCTATTAATACACATGATTCTATTAACAGCATATGCATAAAGATATATAAGAGAAACAAGCATGACAATGAATAAGCTGTGTTTTAAGACCTAGTGAATAAGACTACCACATATTTCAATCATAATGCATTTTCCACTTGGAAATGTAACAGCCGGATCAAGTGTATCCTCTATTCAAGCAAACAGCATTTCATTATATGAAAATACAAATAAGACTGAAATGAATCATTTTTTGTGGGACACTAGTGTTATTGTCTCAAGTGACTGAATGTAAAAACTGCCTATATTTGATATAGTGACAATCGCATGGACTTTGAAGATATACCAAGCTGGGTTAAATGCCTGCTTCATAATTTACTGATTGTGTGTTTTTGAGCAAATTATTTAATTTCACTGAGCCTTAGTTTCATCATATAGAAAAATAAGATAATAGTACCTTTCTCAGAGGATTGTAATGAGAGTATATATAATATTATTGTTCGAATTTTTAGTATAATAGGTGCAAATTAATTGCTAGTTTCTCATCACTTCTTGAGATATTAGGAGAATAAAGCTATCCAAATGGGCTTTGGAGTCAATTCTCCCATGTTTCACATGTAAAGAGTTTCCATCACTTACAAGCTGTATATCTGGCAAGTTATTCGCCACCTCCTAACTTCACTTTCCTCATCTGTTCAATAGGGACACTGTTTCCCACCTGTTTGGCTGCTGCAGCTGTTGTAAGCATAAACTAAGTGATACATGCAAAGTGTTAAGTACAGTGATTGTTAAATCGTAAGTGCTCAATTTAACAGTTTGTTATACAGAAACTAAATTATGGAACTTTTTTTTAAATCTTAACTTTTCAAATTCAAGACATAATTCTGGGAGGGGGTGACACAAATGAATACAATATAAAAATTCACTTCTTTGATGTATGTCCTATCACTAAAAGCAACAATTGCTTCATATTCTTAAAATGTTTATTAAGCATCTACTATGTGTCATTTCTCTATACGTCATATATCTGGTTAAAGATTCTGGAGACAGACGGTGTAGTCTGTATCCTAACTCAGTCACCTGCTAGCAGTTTGTCGTTGAATGATTCATTTAATCCCTGTGTCTCTGTTTGCTCATCTGTAAAACTTGATAATAAAAATGCTTATCTCACAGGGTTGTTGTGAAGATTAAATGAGTTAATATAAGATAATAAAATATTTAGGACATAGTAATTGTTATGTAAGTGCCAGGGTTTATTTCATTATATTAGATGTTTCACAAATTATTAAATGCCCACATTACTCCTTTGAGGTAAGTATGCTTATTACCATTTTTATAGATGAGGAAGTTGAGGCCCAGAGGGTTCAGTGGCTTTGTTAACTAGACAAGTGGCAAATGAGGGCATTGGACCCTCAATTTTCCATCTTAGCTCATCTATATTTTACTGTATCATAATAAAGCCCCAACAACACTCTATATCTGTTATACCTTTATATTCTTCTGCTTCTTTATATATTCAATTATATAAAATTATATTTTACTTGCTCTCTCTCTCTCCATATATATATATATATATATATATATATATATATACCACAAACTCTTTATTATCTCAGGTTCTGTCAACCACTGCTCTCTTTTAATTCAGACTTATACCAGATCAGTACCTAACATCAGAAAGATGACCAGAATAAAGTGATATGTGACCATTTAGCCTAATGGCAATGCTACTCTCATAAAAATTAGCTTCAATAACCTCTTTTTCCTTTTTATTTAAAAAATTCAATCATATGCATAAATATAGAGAATAGCATAATGGACCCCTATGTATAATTATCGACTCATGACCAATATTGTTTCATCTATACCTCCAATCTTCTTGAATTATCTTGAAGCATTTTCCAGATAGCAGAGAATTTAGTCTGTAACTATTTCAGTATGAAATAGTGGCACTTTGACAAAACATAACTGCGATTCCATTACCATCCATAAAACAGTAAAATTGCATCGTATAAGCAAACAAGTCTGTACTCACATTTCCCTGATTGTCTTACGATTTCTAAAAATATTTGTTTGTTATAAGCTAAATATAAGTCCACTTTTAGAGATTCTTTTTCATGTCTCTTAATTCTCCTTTAATCTATAGATTTCTTCCCCTCCATTTCTTTTTATCTGGCATTTTTTTGGTAGGAAAACAGGCCTTTTTTTTTTGCTCTACAGAGTGTCCTTTAGTCTGGATTTTGTTGACACAGCTCCGTGCTATCATTTAACTTATTTTTCTCACCATTGTGTATCCTAAAAGTTGGACATTCGATCTAGATGCTTGATCATATTTAGGTTTGATTTTTTTTTTGGCAACAAATATGTTTTCAATAATGTAATATTATAAAGTTAACAAATTTTTCTTATTTGTCTAATGCCCTTTCAAGGCAACTTGGATCATTGAACTAAAATTATACTACTTTTGGAAGGGTATATTTATATTTTTAGCATTCTGTTTAGTGTAGTTTAGCATTCTGGGTTTAGGGTTGATTTCAACAGCATTGTGATTTTTATTAACTCAACATAGAAGTTTTGGTATTCTAGATATTTGCGGCACATTCACCATCCATTTGTGGATTTTTCTGAGTATAGTATGTACGGATTCCAGTAAGATCACTATTAATCGTCTTTTCCTTTCAAAATGTTAGGATCCTTTATTAAATTGATAATTACTCTCCTCTCTTAAGTTTCAAGCTCTTTTATTTGAAGGCAAATAAATACCCAATGGTCAACTGTGAAAAAAAAATGAGATAAATATTCTTGAAGGATTTGGAATTGGAAATGACTCCATTTGGATCCTTATTTTTGCCTCTCCCTCACTTACTAGCCAAGCAAGAATACTAGAATTGAAGAAAACTACATCAAGGTGTCTTTTCTCTATATTTTCCTGTGGAATGGAGAGAACAAAGCATCGGATATCATGACGTCTCACTGAAGCTGGCTGCAGCCTTGGCATGCTCTCACGTCCTGGTGTATGTGTGAGAAGGCAGATTGTCATGCCTTTCTGAGGAAGGGAGAAAGGAGAGCATTGTTCCTTTCCTACACCCAAATAACACATATGAAGTCCCCTTATCTCAGGGCATTTTCTGCCATAGGACAGCACAAATGGAGCTAAAAATTTATGAGAAAACTATGGGATAAAATGTCCAGAGATTTAGAGGCTGACCTCAGTGTCTTGAATTACAATTCAAAGTAAACAGAAAGCAGTTCAGAATGCAGGATGTGTGCTTAATGTATTCTATTCAGTTCGCTGCCAGAAATGAATTGTTGCACTGTGCACAAGTCAACGCATCCAGGAGGTTTTCAAGGATGGGCTCAAGTAGGGGACTTCACAGTCGTCCATTGAGGGCATCCGAAGGCAACACAGGCTATATCTGAAAGGACAGGTAGCTGAAGACCATCCCGTGAAACAACAATGAAAGCTTCAACTTATTCACTGAATATTTAGAATTATTTTAGGACTGGGATTTTGTGGAATAATAAAGCTTTAAGTCAAATAGTGAATGCCTTGTTTTCAAAGTAAATAAATGTAGCATGTTTCAGATGCTTTGGTTGGGGGACTCAATTACTTTTAAATTCTGAAATAACCAGATGTAGAAACCACTTGTGTGAGATATAGACAATATATAGAATTATAGAACATTTATTAATATTTTATATTGTAAATTGTGGTAAATCAGTAAGTTTTATTGTATAGTAAATTGAGAAGTATAAGTATTGTTGGTGTTCTTATGGTAAATTGCATAAAAGAAACTTTACTCTCATATATACAAAATATCTCTAAATACACAATTATTAAATGAGAGGCCAACTAGTGATATGTACAGTACTGTCAATATTGACTGTGGTAGAGTCAATTACTTTGAGATATTTGGTTATTACATTCAAATCCTTAAAGTAATTGAACAAATCTGAAGTGATTTTCTCTTGGTGAAGTACTCGATCTTAGGTAAATTATATTCTTCTGCTGAATATGTAGAAATTTGGATTAGTATTTTACTGATTAATTTTATATATTTGCCAATTATATATTTAGTCTAAGTGCTATATCATCCAATGTTTGTAAATTTTACACAACTTTTTTTTAGAGACTGCTAGCTTGAAATCTAGTTGGAGAAAATGGTTTGAATGTAAGATACCCTGTCCGACCTGATGCTTCTCCATGTAAGATTGAGCTACAAAAGCCCAAGGAAACTTTCATGACCTGTCAATTTAATAATAAGAGTTTAAGTAGTTTATTTGAGTTTTTAATAAACTGGCACATTATTTTTGCATGTGGGATCATGGATTAAAGTTCTGTTATCCCTATTCAGTACAAGGTGAAGCATAAAAGGTTTTAAAACATAATTGTGGAAAATATCAAAACAAGACTATAAATGGTCAATTTATAAACTTTAATTGATGATTCATCATGAAACAATTTCCCTAATATGAGTTTAAAAGATTTTTAAATTAAATATTACATGTCTTGAGTCTGTAGGTCAAATTTGTCTTCTGTTTCACCCAGACAATATACTAAAAAAAAAAATTATTAAAAGTGGCTGTCATTAGAAAGCTGTCAATCACAGTGTTTCTATGATTTGTTAAGTTGTTTAGGTACTTAAAGATTATTAACTAAATAGCAAGAAATGTTCTTTTATAGACAAGAATGAAATATCCTTTTTAAAAGAAAAGATACTGTGGCATTGGCTGAAAACACTGAAAAATTAAAAACTAAACTTCCCTAGGAAAGGAAATATTGAAAAGATAAATGGAAGCATTCCAAATTTCAAAACACTCCTCTTATAGACAGGAAAATAATATGTGTCTTCCTTTACACATTCCACTTATTGTGTGTGATACATTTTATAGAATCATTTTTTCAACATTTCTGCCAATAATGGCCAGGAACAGGATAATTTGATAATCTTCCTGCTACTAAATCTTGTATTCACTGTATTATGCAAATATTCAAATGGTTGTTAATTTTTTAAATTCTGACTCTGCATAGGAATCCCACTGGTAAATTTTCTTAATACACTTTCGTCCTCTACTTACATTCCCAGACATCCATCTCCAAAATATAGTAAAAATATTCCAAGAATATTTTGGGAAAATATTCTTTGACCACAGGTATCTGAAGTGGAAGAAACTTACCTACATTATTAATGATAACAATGTAATTAAATCAAAACCATTTACACTTTTAATTTGAAGTTGTACTGCTTCATAATTAACCCAAATGGAGAATAAGGCAATTAATTTTTCAGGAAGCAATTCCACTGCATAAAGTTAAATATCAATTAATATGTGTATTAAATTGCCAGTAGTGTTTTGAAAAATTAATTTGCTCCCAAACTTTCAGAGCAGCAGAAATTTCGTCAGTGTCATCTCAATGTCAAGTAATTCACAAGTAAAACACAGAGTGAATTTAATTACAATAATTACTAAGAATATAATTACGGTTCTATTTAAATTTTCTTATTTGAGCCTGCCATCCTAATTTTTATGGTATAACTTGATAGACCGTTTGAATACCATTAATTTTTCTAGGTATGTATGAAATAATGATTTTAAATGCATTATTTTGCGAGATACATGAAAACATCTCATTCTTTAGAAAAATACAGAATCTGTAGTATCTGAAGAATATAACTAGTAATATTATATAATATAATATATTATATAATTATATAATAATATATCTAGCAATATTAATAAAAATCAACTATATGTGATTTTTAAGGTAAACAAATATTCTATCATTTAACAAGTCCTAAGAATAAAGAACAGACTTGCTAAAAAAGTCACCCACATTCTCCATTATATAAGATATAATATACTTTCTAGAGTCAATAGTGATTACATGAAACTGACAACTTCTATGGCTCTTCCTTAGAGCTCCAGTGGAAACATATTTACACTAGCCATTTTGATAAGCTTGATTTTCTCTATTTTATAAGGGTCATTATAAGCCTAAATATGGATCAAGATTGTTCTTTTTACTATGAGGTAGAATTGATTGCATTTCAAATCATCTTCTAGTTTTTATGTAGATGACGAATCAATATTTTTTCAACATTTTAAATACAGCATAACAAAACAAAAAGCTGTTATTCTAATAGTTGGCCGTAGAATTGTGCAGAAATATTTTCTATGTATGTTAAAACTCATCTTAATAGAAATGTTTCACTGTGAAAACTAACACACTCTGGGCTAAGGAAGAAAGATGTAACTATTATATTTTTCTTAGGAAATGTAGAAAAAATATTGTTGGAATAATAACAGATAGATGTTTAATCTTTGATAAATTTTTAATCTTCACTTATTCCTGGATATTCAGTTGCCACGTGTCCCTCCACTAACTGAATCAATGACATCTGGAGGGTGGTAATGAAGGTTAGAAAAATTAGTAATTGCTCAACTTGGAGTTTAAAAAAAGAATTTTGTTATTTCCCAGGCTCTTAAGAAAGAAATGCTGTTTCATGGGATTCTAAGAACACGAATTTTTATTGAGAATTCAGTGCATAGATTTTATGCTCTGAACACTCTACAGGAGAGTGAGACTTCCCTGGGTTTATTCCCAGGGAGATGGCCAGGGCAATGGGAATCCCAGTTAAGTTTAGGGGATGCCCAGTACAGAAGGGTCTGTAGGCTGGTTTTAGAGTGCTAACTTAAGAGAGGCAAATCTAGTAGGGAATATATATCAAAAATGGTGTTTGAGTGGTCCTTCAGTAATAAGTGAAGAAGCTCCTTAGGAAGATGGTCCCTAGGGTGCCTACATCAGTGTCCTGTGCTCCACAATAAGGTGTAAGAAAGAAGATAAGAGCTGCCTGTGTCCCAGGATGAATATGAAGGCGGGTAAGCAGGGTCCACAGAGCAGAAGGGGCCTCGGAGATTCTTTTCACTAAGGAAGCATAGATCATGTGAAAATCTTGAATTGACTGAGGAAAACCCTAAACCGATCCTGTATCAATGCAGAAATAACTTAGTTACCCTCAATTGTCAAGGTTATGTTTTCTGTCATCAGAAGTGGGTGCTCCTTAGTTAAGCAGAAATAGAGAGAGAAAAAAAACAGAAGAAATAGAGTCTCATTTTTTTCATACCCTGTGTTTGTTAAAAAAAAAAAAAAATCCATGCCCATACAGAAATTAGTAGTCATCTGGGATTCTGGATGAACAACTAAAGAGAAGAGAACTGGAGGTTGAGCAGCACGGAGACGAGTGAAGCACCACGGTGTGGTAGCAGCGTCCTTCTTACGTAGAGAAATGGCTGGTGAAAAGTTCCTGGAGGTAGGAATGACTACAGCACTATTAATCAAATGGTTGTCTGTCTTTTAATTTTAAGCTGTTTCATTTGTTGTTTGCTGATGACCAAAGCCCACCCCTCCCAGTTCCAAAACCTTCAGTCAAAGGTTGCCCCGCACGCAGTCACATCTTTTGGTACTTTGTAAAGAGACCCAAACAGTGGCAATTAGCACAATGCATTGCAAAGACAGAGCACCATGCTTAGTATGGAAAATCGGAGTATAAACTGAAAATTTAGTGGGAACAGAGCAATAGGTAACCCAAAGGAATAACCTACAGCTCCCACTGCACATAAAGAGTCTGTTGAGATACAGGGAGGGATACAGGTGTGATCCAAATTTGTTTATATCTCAAAGGAACTTGTAACTCTCAACCCAACCCAGCATATGATTGAGGGGCATCCAGGCAGCCAAAATGGGTTACATTCAAACACAATTCTTTGCTATAACATTGTTTGTGTGGGATCATTTTTTTTTAATTGGAAAATATAGAAGAGTATTAAAAATACAAAAGTCCGTTAAACGATTTTAAAGAATTTAAACCACTCGCAATGATATCACTTCAAAACATTATCAACATTTTGGCAAGCAACAGGTTATTATTTATTATTTCTTTTATTGCTTTATTTCCTGTGTGTATATGTTTTTCAGACATTAAAGATGATAATTGCTTCCTTATTCTGCTGAATGTTTTCTCATTTCACTTAGAAACTAAACAGGCTACATAGTAATAGGTACTTTGCTAGTCAAAATATGATACAAGGACCAGGGAGCTTGTTGAAATACAGAATATCAGGATCACCCCTGCATTATTCCAGCAGAGTTCGCATTGTAACAAAATCTGCCAGTGATTTCCATAAGCATTCAAGTTTGAGAGGCCCTGGGTTAGGAGTTCGCTCATACCTAAATACTATGGCTTCAAGTGACTCATAAATATCTACCTTCAACCCAGCTCCAGACCTTTCTGTCAACTGGCCACTTGATGCTTCCCTTGGATGTTGTCAAAGCACTTAGGCCCAGTATTTCCACAGCTAACTCATGAGTTTCTGCTCCCCATATCTGGCCTTCTTCTAGAGCTCCTTACATTAGTGCAAGAAAACTCGTGTTACCCTTGAAATCTACCTCTTACCTATCCTCCACATCCTGTCTACCCCTAGATCTTGTAAAATAGCTCCTGAATCCATCTGCTTCTTTCTATCTCCTGTCTTACTCAAGGTACTGTTACAACCCCCTAACTGATATGCTCACAACAAAGAGTGATCTGCAAAATTCAAAGCTGATCATGTCACACGTCCCACTTAAACATTCAAGGTCTTTCCATTGTGCTTAGCTTAAACACCAATGGCATGAGATTCTTCATGGTCTGATTCAAACTTGCCATTCTAGCCTAATCCCCTTGCATGATTCACAACGACCTTATTACCATTATTCGTATCTACTAGGGCTCTTCTATCGCAGGTCCTTTGTATGTGTTTTCTTATCTTTGCATAAATTCTCTGCCCTTTCATCTTTCATTCATCTGCTCGTACTCAACAAGTATTTATTAAGCATCTACTATGTGCCCACAAGCCAGACACTATTCTAGAAATGGGGATTGAGCAGCAAAATAATAGATGAAAATCTCTGGTCAAAATAATAAATGAAAATCATGGAGCTTATATGTTGGTAATGTGGAAACAGATCATAAATAAATAAATATGTAATTTCTGATGATAATTATGAGTACTACAAAGAAAAATAAAGGAGAAAAAAGGATAGGAAATGCTTGGACTGGAGAGGGGTATATCCTCGTAGTTTCAAAAAGAATAGCCAGAAAAGGGCTCACGGAGAAAGCATAGTTTGAAGTGGGTAAGTGGGGAGCTTTCTAGGCAGAGCAGTGAACAAGAGTCTAAGATGGAGATCTTGGATGGCAGGTTTGAGAGGAGCCAAGCAAGACAGTGTACCTGGAGCAGAGTGGGCATAAGGTAAGAGGGGCAAGATAAGGTAGGGTCTTATAGATCTTGGTTAGGATTTTGGCTTTTTCTCCACTGGAGAGTTTTGCATAGAGCATGGCATGGTCTTGCTTAGGTTTTTATGGATTACTCCGGCTGCTGTGATGGGATATGGCAGTCATCCAGGTGAGAAGATGTTGGGGGTTTAGACATGAGTGGTAGCCATGGGGGTAGCGAGAAGTTATTAGATTTGAGGTATATTGTAAATGTAAAGCTGGCAAGAGTTATCTTTACCTCACTCAAGTTTATTTTTCTCTTTAAATAAACCCTTGCTCAATTTTACTTCCTTAGGAAAGCACTCTCTGACCTCCCCATGTCAAATCCTCGATCATGGGCTATTACAGAACTATGTACTTCTTCACATGCACTTCAGAGTGGTGATTTTACATTTATTTGTGTGATTGTTTGTTTTCAGGTCCAGGAGGGAAAGAACTTTTTATAGAATGTGTATGTGTATGTGTGTGTGTGTGTACTCACTGCTATATCCACAGCACCTAGAATCCTGCAGAGCTTACTCATCTTAGGTATTGAATGAGTATTGGTCGAGCGAATGAATTTATGAGTGTTTATTCCTAGTATAAAATTCAGATGAGGCCCTTCAGGTTTTGATACCTCTTCAGCTTCATTTCTCAAATACTGTACACCCTTTTTAAAACATTAGGCAAATAGTGTTTTCCTTCTCTGAAACACTCCCCATCACTGTCTGCTGGGAAATTCTTAAACATTTTCCACATCTGTGTGCTTAGAAAACACTTTCTCTAAGAAGCTTCCCCTAATCTTACGTGTTATTTTTCTAGTAGACAAAATAACAAGAAAAAAAGGCATTCTGTGTAGCTTAGACCGTGAGAAGTTTAATCTCTCTAGGATACGCTGTTCAAAGTGGGGACCCAAAGGAGAAATGGTTGTAGAAGTCAATAGAGAGGGGGTCATGGGAGGCCTTGGAGCCATGGTGAGACATTTGGACAGGAAGACATTGAAGTGTATTAATCAGGGGATTGTAGGGTAGCAGAATATGCCACCCCAAAATATGTCTCTTTGGCTTCATTACTTTTAAGGACAAAAGATTCAGGAAGAATCTTTGACCTTCCCCTAAATGCCTAAAAGAGTTTAAGATAGAAGGCCTGTTCCAGGAAGGAGCTAATACCTTGGATAACTATGGTATAATATGAACTAGGTGTTGTAGACAGGGAGGGACCTAGTGAGGCCCATTTGATCAAAGTCCTCTCCAGGTCTCATTGTCTTTGCAAGGCATGGCAAACATTTGTTTACCAAACATTTGCTTTTCCATCTCCATGTGAATTGCCTTCCTCCCCTTGAAGTCCTAAACCACTGCTCCCAACATTCTTTTTTGTCTTTAGCTGAAGATGGCATTTAAGGTGGTGGCTTCAGCCATTTGGGCAAGTTACTCAGTGTTCCTGGGTTCCTCCCAGGTGTGCATGCTATTAAACTTGTTTGATTTTATCCTGTTAATCTCTCTCATGTCAGTTTAATTCTTAGATCAACCAGAAGAATCTAGAAGGGTAGAGAAAAATTTCTTCCTCCCCTACAGGATGATTTGGTCAAATTTATACTTTAGAAAGGTCACCCTGGCATCTTTTTGAAGATGGATTACAAGTGTGAGAGACAAGAGACACAGAGAGTAATGAACTTAGGGACCATTGCAATGGTGCAGAAGCTGGGTGATGACCATCTGATCAAAGATGGTGACAGCATGGAGAAGAGGAGAGAGAGTGAAAAATAAACAAGTAGTCCTTGGCCATGATTAATAGGATATGAGGACAAAGATAAAGGAATTTTCTAAGATGGTTCTAGGTGATTGAAAAGATGATGGCACCATTAACTGTGAGAAAGTACCAAGGGATGAAGGTCATATCTAGAGAGCAAGTTTGTGAGATCAGTTTCCAGCTGGTTAATTTTGAGATACACCCAAGTGGAAACTACCTCTGTCTATGTTCATGTCATAAAGCACCCAAAACAGTGCTGGGCACTGTGGCTACCACACAATGGCAATTCAGTGAAGAGAAAAGAAGAGTATTCTTGGAGAATGCTGACCTCAGGCAGTCTCTTAACCCCTCTTAAATTCAGCTTTTTCATATGTAAAATGGCATAATAATAACTATATTATGAAAAAAACACTACACTATGTATCTCACAGCTTACTGTGAAGATTAAATAATATGGATAAAAAATATTTTATAAATTATAACATATTACACAAAATATCAGGTGTCAGCATTATTACTAAAATGTTGGACTCAAACATGTCTAATATTCATAGAAATCTCAATAGAAAATATTTTAAGACTTTCAGAGTTACAGGGTGTTACTATGCTTTTATTGTATCAATTCCTTAATTTTTTAAGAAGCCAGCAGCTTTTATTTATTTACTTTTATGTCAGTGGTCACTTCTGAGAAGTACTAATCTACATAAAAATTCAAGTTTCTGATTAAGACAAAATCCACTTAAAAATGATCCAAAAGCACATCTCCTTAAACATGCACTTAGACAACTGTCACAGTCATGTGAGGGGTGACTGGAATGAAAGTTCTTGTACCAGCCTGACAACGGTTCACCCATTGGCATTACAGAAAGTTAGATGCAGGAAATCAGAGCTGACTCTAAAGTTATGCCTGAAAGGTTCTGCATCCACCTGGCTTTTTCTCAAACTTATAGCTATGGTTGGAAAAGCACAGTAGAGGAACTCTAAAGATCTTCTGGATCTCTCAAGATCCTGGTCACCTATGGCCAGAGTGTGACACTTGGGCTAAGAAATGCTCTGTGCCAAACACTAATTTGCACAGGTGTCACTCCCTGTATGTGGAAATTATTCAAAACTTAGCTCCTTGGCACAACTGAGAAGCACTGATACTTCTGGCCTGGCTTCCAAAATTTAGTCGTTTTATAACATACCTGCCATTATACAGGGAGATCCATGGTTAACATTCCATAATTACTCCTCTAAGTCCAGGTTGCCTTTAATGAAAATACTCATAATGTTGCTAACAACCAGAAGGTGGTATGGAGGGTGTTTTTGTGTTAAATTAAAAAAATACTGGTGGGATGTTTGGGAACTTCTCTTTTCTTGAGGGTACTGGTATCTTTCTTAGCCTTCTTTTTAGAATTGAACCTATCTCTCTTTAAATTTCTGATATTTGAGGCTAAGCATTTATTTTATGATAATATATTTCTTTGTTTTCTTTTCCTTCCCCACATTCACATGGCCATCCAGTTTCTTATTCTCGGTATTATGTTTACATATTTAATAGGTTAATAATATTCAATTCTAGGGGATTCCTTTAAAATTATTAGGATTTTAATCAATGATAAAACATTATTTTTCCCATCTGAAAAATAAATCCTATTGATGCAGTCAGGAACATCCCATTGATATAGTTGCTGTAAATAAGCAGCATATTTCTGTAAGTGAATTAATTACTAATAAAGATTAAAGTAAGATTATGTTAGCAGGCAGGTTCTTTTTATTCCAGTAAATTTATTCAAAGATCATATAATCCAGCTGCCATGCCTCAACTGAAAGTTAATTAGCTGTTATTAATATGTGATGATATTAATCAGAAGCATCAGCTTTCCATTATTTTCTGCACCTCATAAATGTAAGAAGACATCATTATACTTAAAATTTGTGCTATTAGAAATAATACTAGTCATGTCACTGCTTTCAACATATGAAGTAAAGAAATGTAACTCCCCAATTGTATTTCTCTCTTTCGTCAGAAACATTAAAATTCAGTTAAGGAGTAAAACACGCACTAAGGTGCTGTGCATTTTTCAAACATATAACAGGAAAATGGTGTAGCTAATGCAAAATCATCAATACTTGAAGGTCCACAAGCGTTAACCTACAAGGGGAAAAAGAAGTGAACTGTACATAAACATTTTTCCCCAGCTCCTCAGCAAAGACAATGAAAAAACTGCTCAGAATAGAACAGGCATGTTTAACTCAGACTAAGGTGTCTTTCCTGTGAAAAAGACAAATACTCCTTGGTGGAAAGTAACCTCTGACTAAACGGCTGGGTTACAGTTAAAAGCTTTTCAGTGCGATAACGATATGATCTAGTTTATATATATATATTCCATACCTAAGTGGCATGCTTTAAATAGCAAAAATGATGATAGATAGCATGGCAACACTAATTACCTATATTTAGTGCTTTGACATGTAAATTCCAATTAAATGCATTTAAAAGTTAACTTTTTCATTAAGGATCAATCTCACTTACCAATCAGAGTGGAAGACATCTTGACTTCTCTCATAGCTTTAAAGCAGCTTTAATATGCCATTACAAGTTTCAACAATAACAGCCAGGAATTTTACTAGGTATAAATCTCTATCTGGAAGCAATTATTCTTATCGGAGTCTTGTCTTGTACAGAATTGCAATTCTTATATAAAATAGGGACAGAGATGCAGCAGCATGTTGAATGAGCTTTTATGCTCAGATTCAACTCAGGTCTATACATAACTATTGATTTTTGAAAATTATGCTAAAAACTATTCTAAATGTCTCCATAACATCCTAGCCATTTTGATATTGGCTATTGAGCCAAAGAGGTTCATTACAGGACTCAAACAATGTATTGAATTTATACTCTACTTTAGGATTAATAGTAGGAATTTAGCTACTTCTATAATCTTGGGTGCACATAGATTTAATGTCAAGTGAATGGTCTTACCCACACCTGGGGGTGTTTTAGCCTGGCTGATGGTTGGCAGAAGCATTTAGATGAATAACAGCACTTTGAGGTTCTCTCTTAATGATTCAGATTGGTTAGCTTCTCTCTTAGTGATTCCGATTGGTTCTTTCTTTGCTATAGAAAACAATGGGTGAATGTTATTATGCGACCACACATATGTGAAAAGCAGTGCAAGTCAGTCACTTACCAAATGCATAGGGTTTCTAAGTGTAAAACATTTTGTTTGAATGAAATAAGGTCAAGCCATTTTTTGAGATATAGATATATAAGCTAGCGGTTGTAATGCATGCTAATACTTGCTGAGATAAGACACTAATTCCCGCAAATAGAAGAGGCCACAGTGAGGAGAAACAAACCAGAAAAGCTACTTGAAAAGGGTAAAATGTGAACTGAAGTTTGAAAGTGAGAAGGAGTTAGCCAGGCAAAGAAAAAGAAGGAGGAGGACAAAAAGGCACTCGCCAACAAGGAAATAAAATTTGCTAAAGCAAGGAAAAGCAAGAAACAATGGCACCGAGGATGCTCAAGTACTTACTAGGGTCAGAGAAAAGGAGAAATGGTGAGAAAGAGCTTGGAGTATGAAGTAAAGACCAGATAAGGGTTAGCAAATCTACTACATGCAGAATAGCATACACCCGTCTCCTCTTGTCTTAGTCTTAGTCTATTTGCACTACTCTAACAAAAATACCACAGGCTGAGTCCAGAGGCTGAGAGGTCCAAGATCAAGGCACTTGCAGATCCCATGTCTGAGGAGAGCCCGCTTCCTGGTTCATAGGTGGCTGTCTTCTCTCTATGTCCTCACGTGACGGAAGGGGCAAGGGAGTTCTCTGGGGTATCTTTTATAAAAGCACTAATCCTGTTCACGAGGGCTCCACCCTGATCTAAGCACCTGCCAAAGGCCTCACCTCCAAACACTCTCACATTGAGGATTCAGCTTCAGTATATGAATTCTGGAGGGACACAAACAGTCAGTCGATAGCAGTACACTTTCTCATGAGCTTCCTCACAGTCTTACAATCCTTCTTAGCACAACATCCCAGGCAGTCTCAATTACTTTATTAAAAGAGGGTACCAGGGCCAGGTCATATATGCTATACAATGTACTGTGGATTTATCCCCAAGATAAGAGAGAAACTGCAAACAGTTCAAAACAGATGGTCAAAAAGATCAGTCCCTTGTTTTAGAAAGATTTTGGGGATAGAAGTGTGAACCAAGGGATCATAAGAGGGTTGTGGGCTGAACGCCCCCCCACCCCCCACTTTCATGTGTTGAAGCTCAAAGCCTTAGTACTTCAGAATGTGACTGTATTTGGAGATAGGGCGTTTAAAGAGGGAAATAAGGTTAAATGAGATCATAGGGGTCAGCTCTAATCCCATTTGACTGGTGTCCTTAGGGAAATTTGGACACAGAGAGTGGCACGAGGGGTCCACCTGCACAGAGGGAAGACCTTGTGAAGAGACAGCAAGAGGACTGGCATCTGTAAACCAATGAGAGAGTTCTCAGAGGAAACCAATCCTCCCGGCACCTTGATCTTGGACTAATACCCTCCAGAACCACGAGAAAATCCATTTCTGTTGTTTCAGCCACCAGTCTGTGGTATTTTGTTATGGTAGCCAGAGCAAACTAATACAAAGGGGTAAAGCCATTAGGGAAAGGAGCGGTTTGGAAGGTTGTATCCAGGATCCAGTTGCTCCAGGTGAGGAGAAATGAAGACCAAAACTGAGGCTCTGGCAAGAGGGACTGAAAGAACTGAGTGATGCTGCTGGACCAGCTTGGTGACAGAAGAACAACTTACTTCTAGGGATTCAATGTCACTGACAGAGATTGGGGGGATGAAATGGTTCTCCGAATTTCAGGAAGGACTCAAATCAGGAATAACTCAGTACAATGTGAGAAAATAAGAGAGAGGGTTGCTAATGTAAGGATGGCCTGCATCCTCACATTTCTAAGTACAAGTTCAGAGGTTTGGGAATACCAAGCCTCATCCCACAAACTGATCTTCCTGCCTTTGATTGCTGCATACAGTGCTGTCTTTGGGAGGTTCTGCTGTGCAGAAAGGTATGCAAATTTACCAGGACATTTATCACAAGGTATCTGAATCAGTCATGTACATTTTAGTGTGAATTAAAGAGTTGAGGGTAATGATAATTAACATTTACCAAGCACTTCTATAGAATACATACCATTGTTATCTTCATTTTGTACATGTAGAAATTAAGGCACAAAAAAGCTCAAATCTTGTTCCTAATTGCACAGTTGGTAAGGGGTCCAGCTGGGATTCCAAGCGGGACAGTTTGGCCCCTGAGTATACACACCACTTTTGGGGAATTCAGTATAGAGTGGAGGGAGCTTGGGAACAACTGATGGCCTGAGGAAGACACGTAGCAAAGAGAAAACACCAAAAAGAAGTTTCACTCTTCTCAAAAACTGTTGCATAAAGTCACCCTGCATATGGCAGTCAAATATGGTTAGAAACAAATGCAAGACACATAAGACATAAACCACAGAATATTGGAATAACCCAAACATGATTGATAGTGTGCAATTAATTTTTTAAAAAGCCACTAATATTTAGACAATAAAAAATTCAGTGTATTGATATTTGATTTTATAAAAAGAAAGCTAAAAGGTAATTTAATCATTAAATTAAAACTTTTAAAAAGCATAGTTCTAAAGAATTTTCAGACTACAAATTGTATGGTTGCTACTATCTAAGGAGATAAGAAATAACAAGAATTTAATAGCATACTACCGTTTATCTTATTTATAAGAATTATGAGGCCTCTTAATTCCATAGAGGAGAGCTGTCAGACTCATTTCTGGGAATCTGTGTGGCTGTGTCATTATTCTAGATATAGGAGCCCACCAGACTCACAGATGAAACTGACAAGTTGTTGCAGGTAGCATGAAACACAATAAAAATTGAAGTGAGGAGAAAGACTGGCTGCAGCAGCAAAAGAAAACCCTTGCAAGGATCCATGTGCTCATCCCATTGGCCTTCTCAGCTTTCGGGGAAACTCTTTACTTTCCATTCTACCATCTTAAATCAACCTTGATTTTTAAAGGACAACCACCACCACAACAAAAAGTTGCTCTCCAGATTGGTGGTTACCAAAGGGAAAGGGGATGGGGGAGGGTGAAAGGGACAAAGGGGCACATATATATGGTGACGGATGAAAACTAGACTATTGGTGGTGTACACAATGCAATCTACAAAGAAACTGAAATATAATAATGTACACCTGAAATTTATACAATGTTGTAAGCCAATATGACCTCAATAAAATAATGTTTTTTTAAAATTCTCTCTTGCATCTAGATATTCTTTTGTATTTCAGAATCATTATCATGCAAAACCAGATGTGTGCCACCCCTTGCATCTTTAGCATTGACAGCATTTCTCAGAAATGACTGATGGCTAAACAGGGCATTTTACAGGTGCGCTATAAGTTGTATTGACAGAAAATCGATATGTTGTTGCTATAATAAATTATTTGCTTGCAACACTACAAAATAAGTTAGTAAAACCAAACAATAAAAAAGTGGAAAATGAAATGGTTTAACTTGAACAAACAGAGCAAACTGCACAAACAGAATACCAAATAAAACTCTGTGAAAAAATAGCATGTTTTTATATCACTCTTTAGCTTTTGGAAGATTTGGCTATGGGTTTTTCTATCTATTGATTATATATATAATCTTTATATATAGATTCTTTATCTCTATCTCCCCATATCTCTATGTCTATCTCTATATAAGATTCAAGTGGAAATGAAAAATCAAGGTTTATGACTCAAGCCTCAACTTCCAAAGTGGTTACAAAGGATTACATTTTTTTTGCAAGAATGTAATCCCTTCACACCCTGGCCCAGCCGGTATTATCTGTGATCCCTACCTCACAAGCATAGCTGATGGTGACAATTATAATAGTAATTGCTCTTGATTTTAGAAACCCTAAAAACCCTAGAGGTCAAGTCTTGTGTAAGGCACTGAACAAGCAATTTGTCTCATGCTCCCCAACAACCCTTCAAATTATGTGTTATAAATGGGTAACTGAAGCATTGAAGACCTAGTGAATGGTAAAGCTGGACACAAAAACAGGATGTCTGACTCCAAACACTCCTTTACAGCAGAGATTCCAAAGTGAACACCAGAAGGAACTGAAGAATTCTTGAATGCATCTTTGTGCGCAGTTGAAATACAGATTCTCACCACCGCCCCATCTCCACCCCAAGTTTTGATCAGCATATCAGAGGTGATATCTGTGACCATATATTTCTAAATAAGCTCCCACATTGATCTTGATGAATGTAGTCAGATTGAGAACTGCTGATGTTCTATCCGGTGCTTTTCTCTCTGGGTAGCTTTAGTGGTGCTCTGGATGGCATAGCCTTCCAAGGGGAAAGGAGCATCACAACCTTAGTAAGTTACCATGGTGGGGCCATTTACATTATTTTCATAAAAAGAAGTAGAGTTCCTGATTTTGATGGGTATAGTCCTTCTCCAAATGGTGATTCCATCATTATAACGAAGTTTCCAAATTTCAAGTAACTTCTGCAGTTTATAGGTAATTGTGAGATGTTACACATAGTCACTCATTTTTCTAAGCAAAAGAGCCCCCATTCTAATTTCACAACCTTCTAATTTGCTCGAAAGCCATGTTATCACAAACCACAGGAATCTCTGAATACATTATATTTACTAGAGTCCTGAGTTGTCATCTTGTGAGTTATAGTACAGCCGCTAAATTTTGATTAATATGTGTAATTTATTTTTTCTACTATCAAGGAGCTGGCCATGCACGGTATAGAGCTGCCAGGTGCAATTTGCAGCTAACAAAAGGCAAGAAACTTGGGTAAGACCAAGAGAACACTAAAGAAGGATACAGTCTCTCCTGGAACATTCTGTAAATTTGCAGTGTGATAGCAGTAACAGGTAGTATGGAGTTCCACCCAAATAGGACACAGTTCTGAAGAGCTGCAAATGAATAATTGGAGGGTTTTATAGACAATGACAGCCACCGCTACACTGTTCTGAGGACTGAAGTGTACTTATCATGGCTATGTTTAATGTTATTTTTAGAGTGTTCTGCCATATTGTGAAATTTCTAAAAAGACATTCAAACTCATTTCATCTGTGTCCCTCCTACTTTTCCGCCAATACATATATTGAAAATACGAAAATATAATAATTTGCAGGGTTGATAGTCGCTCTGGAGTCAAGCTAAGCTGTGCTAACATAAACAGTGAGTACTATCGACGACCAAACAAATAAAACAGAACCAAATATTTAAAATTCCAAGATTCATTTTCAAAGGAGTATCTGATAGTTCAAATTTGTTGGAAGAAGAATTCCCCATTCCATTGTATGTTATGCATGGCAATTAAAATAAAATAGCACAGCAATTATTCCCAGGAATCTGAAATGTCATATTACAATGAAACATTCAAATCTTATAAGGTCAGATCTATTTTATTTTAGGAGACTGGTGTCAGCATAATAAGGATTAGTTAAGTCTTTTGATAATAAGGTTAAATATCAGTTAAGGTTCAATTTGCTTCTTAGGAAGTTTTTAAATTAATAATGCAGAAAATGAAGTCACATTCTCAGGCTGAATCATTTAGAGAGGCTACAGTGAAAAATACAGGCTCTGAGGACACATTTCCTGGGTTTTAAGCCTGGTTTCTCCACTTACTAGTTGTGTGACCTTGGGAAAGCAAGTTAACCTTAACCACATATAGTTGTAGAGAGAATTAAATAAGATATTAACATAAGTCATTTAGAACATTGCCTGGCATGTATTAAGAGCTCAATAATACTAATTTTAGTGATTATTATTAATATTGACCACTGTCTGGCAATACTGACAAAATTTATTGGTGCTAAAACAGAACAAGAAATGGAGAAAATTCTGCTATCCAATGGTACGATTTAGAGAAAGGTAAATAATGATTTGGCATCCAACAGTGAAGAACACTAAGTCAAGAAACTTAGAAAACCCAATTTAGTTTTGAAAATTATGGGTCCATTGATGTCAAAGGAAAGCCCAATTATTAGCCTGTGTTTGCCCTATTAAAAAAAGATAATTAATAACCAATTTTAAGTTGGGCGAAAGTCCCCCCAAATGACAAAAGTTAGTGAATTCACATTTAAGAATATAGGAAATCATAGAACTCCTGTTGGAATTTGTACTGCTTGTGATCCACCTATGGTGGGATATGTCAAAAGACTAATTAGACACTTTTTAAAAATTCTGTCATGGGATTATATTTAACCCATTGATATTTTCATAGATAAACTGTAAAAATCTATCCTGAAATTTTCAATCTGCATTTTACAAGACTGTTAATATTGGAAATTATACCATCAGGGAATTTTAAATGTGCCTCTTTGGACACTTTTGTAATGCAAAGAAAGCTAGCAAAAATGTTAACTTTTGCATATTAAAATATCAAGGAGCAAAGTGCTGTGTCATGCATTTGAAGGAACAAATTCTTAGTTATTTTTCAAAGAAAGAAAATAATAATTCTTGAAAATAACTTAAGAGAGAAGTGTAGTATGCTAAGTTAGCACTTTGGCTGGTACATTTAATTGTTGCAACAACATTAGTACCAAAATTCAAGAGCTGAATGAAAACATTCTGCCCTCCACAGACGAGCAATTAGTTTTTCCAAGGGAAAAAAATATATCTACAAAAGGACAACAACAGAAAGACAAAATGAAAATGTTCCATTTGATAGTTAATCACAATATGAAAATGCTCTTACCTTGAGCATTTCCAACCTCAAAATACAAAAGTAAATTTAGATAAGAAGTCGATTTTCTTCATTTTTGTATGCCACATTTTGATATGTTACAGAAAATCTGTACATAATACAGCGTTAAAATTAAACACTTAAACATGGCTTTTGAAAATTCTGGGTTTCGATTAAAGAAGAATATCTTGCAATATTTATCTTAAATTCTTAAATTCAGCATTATAGTTCTGCTGAAAATTATGATTCTAGAAAATTATGATTTTAATTTCTTACAAATAGCAGTATAGTGCAAGATGTAACAGGGGGTAATGATAAAGCCATGGTTTCTCAAGCCCTCTGGCTGGGGGCACATTCTGGCTCTGCCACTTGATCATTATATAACCATGAGCACAACTCTTTTCCTCACTTTCCTCATCTGTAAAATGGGGATTAATATGCCTGACATATTTCAAGTTCTTAAGGATTAATTATAATTCTATTAGATGAGAAAAAGAACAAATTTAAATAAAAGAATGCCCTTAATATGCATGTCTCCTAATATTGAAATAACTAAAAAACACCAGGCTTAAGTATCACATTAAAATACTAATTGAAGTATAATTACTATTTGGGACAGATAGCACCATTTGTTATTGTATTACCGTGAGGTATACATATAAATGTACATAGGTACATATGTACATGTATACACATATACATACATTTGTATGATATATAAAGTTGTTACAAACTTACTTATAGGAAATATGTTAGATAGAACCATAGCATGTGATAAATGGAAATTTTAACATCAGTTCAAATATGCATTTATTACAGTTCACATTTGTCTTTTAATCTATTCAGTATTTCCACACAAAATGCTAATTTTGTACCTCCAAGTACAATAAATCAGTTCTAACTATATAAATGTATTGCCTTTTTGTTTATTTTCAAAATTTTCTGTAAAGATGTCTAAGCAGAAAAAAATAACACTTTAAAAGGTCCTCTTTTCAAAATGATCTTTAAGATATCATGTCATTTTCTGTCTCTTTGTGTATCTCTCCACTCACTTGTGACACTCATTTCAAGTGGCACGTCCTCTTGAATTTGCTTTTAGTCTTCTCTTATCTGCTTGGGTATTTCCTCATTAATTGGTGGAGCTATTTTTGTTTGTCAAATGGGTTTATTAAATTTCTGTCATGTTTTATCAATGGTTGTGATATTTCTATTTTTATTTCCATTTCCTCCCATTATAGACCTGAGTCCTGTCCCTGTGCAGACCCTCCCATTACAGAGCTGGGCCCTGTCCCCATGCAGCCCTTCCATGTAGACCTGGGTCCTGGAAAGTCACAGTGGAAATTGTTAATTCTCTTTTATTTCTCATCCAAGGAGCCTTTGAAATTATAATAAAAGTATCATAGGTCTAACCATAGTTAAGAAAAAAAGTTGAAAGATCACAAAAATTTACTTCATTGGCCCAATATCTTCAACTGTAAAATGATGAAAGTAAAAAACAATAACTGGGTTTGTAAAAAAAAGAACAGATTGAAGCTAGAAATGGACAATTTCACTTCCCTAACAATCAAAATTTTCTTAAGCAAAAAACTGTCCTTGTAGTGAATTTGTTGCCAAAAACACACACGTGTGCACACACACACATGCACACACACACTAAAGTTATAAAATATTCCCTATTTCCTGTGTTTCACATATCCTGGCCCAATCTATATAGTTGTCCCTTCTATATTTTAAATTAGTACAAATCTCCATCTATATCAATATTGTAGTTTTAGCAGTTCATTTCAATAAGAAAATTTAGAGATAGATCAAGTCTAACTTTCTCAGGGCAGAATTAGGAAAATGATGTCACTTAGATCAAACGAATTGTCATCCAATGTCATAATATTATTTGATGAGGATAATGAAAAAATCTCAGTTAACCCTTTCTTAGCAGTCAATTGCCAATGACACAGAGAATAAGCCCGAAGAAGGTTCTGGGCTGGAAGTTAACTCTGAGGCTCCTGTAAGTTTATTTCTTGTGTATGCGCATCACTCTCTTCATAACTATTTATGATACATATGCGTATTTAGCAAATGCAAAATTTCATAAGCTGGCATTTCTCATATGGCGGGGCATTTGCTCATTTTTTCTCGAAGTAATTCTTAAAATACTTTTAATAATGTGTCCTAAAATAATTTCCTCTGTGGAGATAATTACGTAACTCTGATCAAAACCATGCCAAATTTTTTAAAAGTTTCTTTCACTCAAGTTTAAATATAGGAATATATAATAGTGTTATAATTGTTATTATTAATCATTAATATAATACTATTAATAATAACTAATTTTTTTTTTTATGTGAGGAAGACCAGCCCTGAGCTAACATCCGTTGCTAATCTTCCTCTTTTTTTTTTGCTTGAGGAAGACTGGCCCTGGGCTAACATCGTGCCCATCTTCCTCTACTTTATATGGGACGCCGCCACGGCGTGGCTGACAGGCAGTGCGTGAGCGGGCGCCCGGGATCCGAACCCGCGAAGCCCGGGCTGCCAAGCGCAGACTAAACCGCTGCGCCACCGGGCCAGCTCCCAATAATAACTAATTATTAATAAAGGATCCTTTGCTTTAAGTTTGTAGAGAAAATATGTATTAGAATATATATTTATATACATATTTCTGCTACCTTTAATAAAAAAGAAAATATGTCATATTACTGATAAATGAATAATTACCTCCTAGCAACAGGAATAATGTTAGCCTGTAGTTAATAATAGTATGAAAAAAATTGGTCTCGAAATTCCATGTTTACATAAAAGAAAACATATTTGTTCTATTGAAAAACAAAAAGAAAAGTACTTTCAATGTGAAATAGTTTATAATGTTTATTTCTTAATTAAAAATTCTTAATTTATAGTTTTGTTTTATCTATTGATGAATCAAAAAATAATTTAATCAGGATTATTAGTTTCTGCAGTTTTACTAAAATGTAGGTTACTAACATTCTTATATGCATAGGCATCTCAACGGAAAATATTTCAAGACTTTCAGAGTTACATGGTGTTTCTGTGCTTTTATTGTATCCATTTCTTAATTTTTAAGAAGCTAGTAGCATTTATTTATTTACATTTCTGTCAGTGGTCACTTCTGAGAAGTACCAATTTACATAAAAATTCAAGTTTCTGATTAAGACAAAATCCATTTTAAGATACTCAAAAAGCATGTCTCCTTAAACATGTACTTAGATGACTGTCACAGTCATGTGAGGGGTAACTAGAAAGAAAGTTCTTGTACCAGCCTGACGATGGCTCACCCATTGGCATTGCAGAAAGTTAGATGAAGGAAATCAGAGCTGACTCTAAAGTTATACCTGAGAGGCTGCAAATCCACCTGCCTTTATCTTGAACTTACGGCTATAATTGGAAAAGCACGCTAGAGGAACTCTAAAGACCTTCTGGATCTCCTCTCAAGATCCTGGTCATCATGGCCACAATGTGACACTTCAGCTTAGAAATGCTTTGTCCAAAACAATAATTTGCACAGATGCCATTTCCTATTTGTGGCAATTATTCAAAACTGAGCTCATTGGCAAACTTGGGAGAGACTGAAACTTCTGTCCTGGCTTCTAAAATTTAGTCATTACCCAGTGTTTTATCTATTATGCAGATGTTTTATCTATTGATGAATCAGAAAATAATGAAACCAGGATTTTTTTCTGCAATTTTCTTTAAATTTCAAAAATTCACAAAATCAATCTTAGCTGTTTGTTTCCTTTTCTTTCAATTTTTATATCTTTTTATGCCTTCAAGGCAGTAAGAGTCAATTAAAGATAGAAATTTTGCTTAAATGTTAAATTTTTTTTTCTTTTATCCTTATATATTCAAAGCAGTTGAACTCATAACATATTATTATGTTTTTTGGTGAGGAAGATTTGTCCTGAGCTAACATTTGTGCCAATCTTCCTCCATTTTGCATGTTGGACGCCTCCACAGCATGGCTGATGAGCGCTGTAGGTCCCTGCTGGAACCCAGGCCACCGAAGCAAAGCACGCAGAACTTGAACCAGTCGGCCATGGGGCGGCCCCTGATAACATTTTTTATAAATGAATATTTGAGTAGGGGTTATTGAAGTTCATCCAGAATCTCCCATGAGTTCTAAGTTTGGTAACCATCTCTTTTGTCTTTTTGAACTTGAAAGGAAAGGACTGGCCATTACAGCATCCCTTCGGAAGTGTTCTCATGGTCTTGTCTGTATGTTTGTTAAAGCAATTTGAGTGACACCTTTCCAACTACTCAGATGAAAAATCTAAGTAAAACAGTTAAACTTGGCTTTCTCCAATGATTTTATAGATATTTTAATAAAAATTGAGAAGTGATCTAAATCTGTTCACATAAATATTTAACATGACCTCATCTGTAAGAGCACACTAAGGATAGTCAATGCAAGAAAATATTTTTCCTTATGATAGTTGAAATTCTATGTACTAGATTTTAATACTTAAATTCCAAACTGTCTCAATTTTGAATGAATTCTTCTGTCTTATCTTAGTACTTTCTAATTGATAATAAATATTTTTCCCAAAGGAAATTGTATAATTGTCAAACTCCATGTTCCCCACTCTGCTAAAAGCAAAATTATGTCCCTGTTAAAAATATCATAATGCTATTTCTCCAAAATATTTACCATTGCATGAAATTGTCATCCTGAATATCCATTGTGCATGAAATGCAATAGCATTAATAATATCGACACTGATTTTAAAAATCACAAAATTATGAGTGCTTATATACTATATATTCATTCTCTTCTCCTTTAACTATAGTGATTATTAGTAGAAATATATTATCTAGCTTTGGCATAATTTACCAAGCAATTATATCAAATCAGGAATATTTCAATGAGAAGGTCATGTTTGCATCTATTTTGGAAACTACATACAGAATCCTCTGTGTATCTACCCTGTTGCATTATTTAAAAAGCTATTAAAATCCATCCTTATCCATATTAATGGATTGATTGGATAGGTAGAGATTTTTTTTCAATTATACCCTGCATATACATTATATTCTCTGCTTACTTATTAATCCAACAGGTGACAGTATAAATTAAATACTTACTCTTTATCACTCCTCAGCATTTGCTTTTCAGTGATTTTTTCCTATTCATTTTTAAGGCCAGAAGATGGTATTTGGTTTTGTTTTCTCACACACTGGTAAGTGACCAAACCACATTTAAAATGTTAAAAGTTACCTTACTCTTAGATTTATATTTTGAAAAGCTATTCTGCAGAAATGGTGTCTGGTGCCAAATTCTTAACAGTAAATAAGTGGATTTTTAAGAAGGAGTTACAGTATCATTTTAAAAATGCTATCTAGTGTGCATCAGGGAAAAATGCAAGCATCACATGGTGACTCATTAAATGAAAATATAGTAGATATCTCCCTTATATGATTATTTGATGCACAGATATATATCCCTTTTCTGAAACAAAAATCTAAGTGGATTAGATTGTCTCAATACATTTGTCTTTGGTTGTACTGAAATAAAATTCTTAGCTATGCACCTTTATGAACAAGCCAGCAAACTGAAAATAAAATGATGTGAATATGGAATTATAAAGTTCTTATGAATGAAAAGAGCTTCTTTGAGCATGTATTTTATTCCCATGAATTGAAGTGGGGTGTATTTAATCTTTCCCTTACCATCTACAATACAAAGGAATATGTAACCTCAAATAGTTCCTCCAAAAGTACTTGAAATCACTTCAGTAATGCCTATTTCCTTTTGTTAATGAACTTATTTCCTCCCTTCCTCCCTCCCTCCCTTCCTTCCTTCCTTTGTTCCTTTCTGATACTTTGATTCCTATTCTGAGATAATTAGTGCTTAGGAATGAGTAAAGAGCTAAGTATGAAAGGCAGCATGATGTTCTGGAAAGAACTCAGACAAACTTGGTTTCAAATTTTGACTCTAGCACTTACCAACTCTATGCTCTTGGACCAATTACTTAACCTTTATGATTCTCAGTTTCCTTCATTGCACAGTTGTTTTGAGGATAAGAAGTAATATGCAAAAAGAATCTGTCATATATTATATGCTCAACAAATAGTAGTTTTTATGATTAAGGGGAAACATATTTTAAAAGTTAAATTGATAAAACATAAAGAAAACAGCAAATAAGGCATGTTTGTGGAATACGTGGAGAAGAAACAGTTTGCTTCTATTGGGCATAGACAGTTATGGCACATACTTTCCTAGTTAAATGCTATTCATGTTACTGATGCTTTTTATCCACAATCAAGATGGGATGACCAGGAGCAAAACTTAAAATGTAGCCACATTTGGGAGCTGGATCCAAGACAGGTCAAAATCTATTCAATTTCTCAGGGCTAGTAAGGATAATAAAAGCTATTTGTTTGTTCAAACATCTCCCTTCTGAAATGAGAGAGGGTAAATAGGCCAAGGATGAGTGGTTTCAAGAAACACTTCAAGGATGTACTGAAAACAAGCCCGAGGCACTGCAGCATTTATGAAGACAGCTGGGAAACCACCACAGTTGACAGGGCCTGCTGGCATGCAGCTGTCAATAAAGAAATGGCCCAACCGTTCCGTAAACAAACCAATTCCATGGAGGCCAAAGGATGTGCTGGGCACGGTGTCAGGTCCCCAAGGCATTGACACTGGGGGATGTTCATACCTGTTTTGTGCATGGCCACAGGTGCAGTTCCAGAATGATTTTATCCACCTTCTCAGGAATGGTGGCTTCATTTTGTATGTTTCTCTGTGGGCAAATGCTGCTTATTATTCATCTCTTCACTAAGCACTCAACAAATAGTTACTTTATATCTGTGCTTATTGCTGATTCAGTGCAGCTGTTCTGATTCACCTTAAGCCACAACATGTTTCTACTCAAGAAACGTGAAGCTCTAGTCACCAGCTACCTGTATCTGTGGTCAAGTGTCCAAGCTTTTAGCCACTCAGCACAGACATGTGGTTCTCTTCCCTAAAACACCCCATCCGATATGAGCTCCATATGGTTAGTCCTTCAGCGCATGCTAATCACAGAAACCAGAGGTGGTTCCATGACCCATAGTCCATCTTGACCCTATGAAAGGACTGATTCCTTTAGAATAGGCATACGCATCGTGATAGCCTCGCAATTCTGTTGGGACAGTTACAGCTCTACAGAACTGAGCAGTTTATGATTTCTCAGGTACTGCTACAGAGCTAGTATCTCCAAGCAGAAAGAAGCCAGCCCAATCAGCCTTCTGTATGAACAAGTCTGCTCATGACGGACCTCAAAATTCTGAAAGACCCGAAAGAGATTACTGGGATAAAGTGTTTATAGTGAGACTTAGAAATTTTCTTTAAGTCAATTGACAAACATAGATGATAAATGGACTATTTGAGAATATCTAAATGAACACTATAAAATAAAACTGAGTACAATTTATTTTATTGCTACCTGAAAATAAGTATATAGAAAAAGCAATAAATAAATAATTTGGTTCTACGTCAGTTTCCAATCCCTCCTGTCTTAGTCGTTTTGGGCTGCTCTAACAAAATACCACAGACTGGGTGGCTGATATGCAACACACATTGATTTCTCGCAGTTCTGGAGGCTGGAGTCTGAGATCGGGCGCCAGCACGGTTGGGTGAGGGAGCTCTTCCAGGTGGCAGACTTGTATCCTCACTTGGTGTAAGGGACTAGGGAGCTCTGTGGGGTCTCTTTTCTAAGAGCACTAATTTAATTCATGACGGGTCCACCCTCTTCACCTAATCATCTCCCAAAGGCCCCGCCCTCAAACATCATTTCATGGGGCATTAGGATTCCAAGATGTGACTTTTGCAGGGACACAAACATTCAGACCATAGCACCTCCCTTTTAGTTTCTTACTAAAATTTCTGTTTATTTGTAACTTATTGATCTCTTTTTTCATGGTCTCACCCTGATTTTCTGCTACTTCTGTTGCTTCTGCATCTCCCTTTTCTTCTTATTTCCATTTTTCTGGTATGTGGGGACTAATATTATTTGCAAAAATTCTTATTCTCTATATCTCCAGTTGCTGGAAGTTTACATTCACTTCACAGCTTAAAAAAAAAATCAGTGCCCTCCATTATATTTGCAAATTCACCATAAAAACTAAAAGTTATGGGTCTTATTATCCCAAGCAGTTAATCCAGAGACTCCATCCTTCTGCAAAGTTTCCTCCAAATATTTCTGGGATTCCTCTGGTAGTACCTTAGTGGGCTCACACACTCCCCTTTCTGCTGGATTCACTGCTTGTCTGCAGCTACTACACTCAGATCAGCTCCTATCGATGGTAGCAGCTCATGTATAAAGCAAGTAAGTGGATGAGGAGCTACACATATGACAGTTCCACCAGGGAAATTACATGGTGGTGGGTGGACTGGGAGGTGCTGAGAAATGGCTTTCTCCCCCTTTGTATCACACTCTGTTGGTGAGATCACAAAGTACTGTGTTTTGAATGAAAGAGAGACGAAAGGGAGGGGGGAAAGGGAGAGAGATTAAGGCAACTTCTTTCATGAGGTTAGACCAAGGATGCACTGTTACCATAGTTACCCAGTCTACACTCAGAATCCCCCAGCTCCTTGTTCTGGGTCAAAAATACAGCATCTCATAAGTTGTTTCATGGAACCTTTCCCAATAGCCTTGAAAATTATCTGGAGAAATAATATTTAAGAAATTGATTTCTGGATTCAAGCCTAGATTTGAAACCTGGCATGGAAACATTAGTTACGTGATAAATTTTTTAATCTGAGACTCAGTTGCCTCATCAGTAAGGGGAAGTAATAAACACTCCTACATCAGAGGATTTCTGTATAAGATTCAATAAGACAGTCCATGCAAACAGCTTAGCAGGTTGCCAGGTGCATGGTCAAGAAAAGACGTTGCCTCTGATGTCACGGTCATGCACCAGTTCACCCGATGGGTATAGCCATATCTGATCAGTGGACACAGGTTGAGATTTTCTCAGCTCGCCCCTCAGTTCCATGTAAATTTTTCAAAGGCCTATCGTTTTGGTCCATAGACAAATCCAAATCTCAGAGGTTGACACAGTCTAAGTTCAAACCGATATTTGCACTACATTTTAAAATTTCATCCCTGTCCAGAGGCACTGAACAGCTGCTTGGGCTCCACTAACTTATCTAGAAACCAAACTTGTTTCCATAAATGCTTTCATCTCTATGAAACTCAAAACGTCATGCCTTTTGCATTCCATTTAAGATACGATACTGAAATGCTATCAGACACTAAGCGTAAGTCAATCGTATCAATTGTACCCTCCCATCTAAGGCTCCCCAGCACAGAGCCTACATCTTTCAGAAGTACTTTATCCTATACACACACACTCACTCATTCAGCACATGTTATAAAACTTTCATGATATCATAGACAGTGTTCTACACTCACAGATATCTTCAATATCATAAATAAACAAGACAGCTTATTTTTAGGTGAGAAGTGAGAAAATAAGCAATGAATGAATGGATGAAAGCAACAAATTAAAACAAACGAACAAGAAAATACCAGGGAGGCATAAGTGCTACTTTATGTTAGAAATGACCATAGAGCTACTTTAAGTTGGAGAGTCAGGAAATGCCTCTATGAGGCATTTAAGCTGAGATCTGAATAAAAGGGAGCCAGCTGCAGAAAGATCTGGTGCAAAAGTCTAAACAGAGTGGGAAAGTGGTGCAAAGGCCCTAATGCAAGAGCATTTTGCTTCATTTTGTTGCACTTGAGGAATTAAAAGAAGACGAGTGTGTTGGAATTCAGTGAAGGAGAAGGAGACGGTAATAGAGGAAGACAAGGGTGAGGATTTATAGAGGTTACCGAGTCATCATAAGGACTTCAGAAGCCACTGGGGGGTTTGTAAACAGGAATGTGATCTGATATGATAAATAGTGCTGAGAATGTATTGCAGGGGTGAAGGAGCGGAAGTGGGGGGGTCATATGAGGCTATTGCAGTTTTCCAGGTGCAAGGAAGTGTAAGGATTCAGGGTAAGCTTTGAAGGTAAGGAGAACAGGACTTGATTTGGCCAGATCAGGAAAAGAGGAGGAATCTAGAACATTGTTGATTTGTGGCTTATGTGCCTGAGCAGAATTTAGAGTCTATGATAGGCCATGTTGGAGGGACCTGCTTTCCCATGGATTCACATTTCCCAACTGAGGATCCCCTTCTTTTCTGCTTTTCATGTCTGCTTGGCCTCAGAAGGCATACAGCCTCTGTTCCTCCCGCCTGCGTGTTTTTTGGAGGTAGACAAGTGGGATGGATGTGGGTTTGCAGCTCAGCCTGGGAGTGGGTGTAGTCATAGGAATCTCACTGTGACTCTACAGCTAAGCATGTCCTCCAACCCTGCTTTGATCACCCATAAACCTGGCATTTGTCACTCCACCTCTCTGACTCAAGCATCTCTTTACTAATTGATTTAGATCTTAGGACTCTCTGAGGAAATGCTGGGAGAGGAGCATATTTGGGGGAATCAGGAGGCAAGAGTTCTGCTTGGGACATATTAGGGTTAAAGACAGATAGCTGGATATTTCAAGTAGACATGCACAATAGCTTTGCGTTCTGGGGAGAGGTCAGAGGTAGAGATGTAGACTTTGAGTCACTGGTTTATATATTATACTGCATGCATGATTTTCTTGGCAAGTCATTGTTAAGTAAATAAGTTTATTTTATGAGAGTGTAATAGGAACCAAAATGGATAACAGCAGCAGTCATCAACATCACTGTACTTTTTAGAAGAGATCAGACTCCTCAAGCCAGACTGCGTGTCACCATGCCAACTGACTGAGAAGATCATCTCTGCTGAGTCATGCTACCTCAGAAGGCCTTCCAAGTGTACTTCTTATAGATCAGCCATCAGCAATTTATCCTTGATTTGCTCAGTGTAAATGATTTGATGCAAATAAAATTCAATTAAAAATCCCACACACTTCACCTCTGACTCATCCAAGATGCACACTGCCATAGTAATTGGAGACATCTGTCCTCCTGAACAATGCAGACACAGACTCGGGCAGCTGAATCTCCCACACTGATGAAATGACTACCTCGTGTGGAACTGAGGCAGGGATGGAGTCTGGGGGCAGAGGTGTATATATGTATGAGGAGATGGTCTCGGGTCTACTGACAATGTTTCTGGCTCTCGTTATTATTCTTGATTAAAATATATCTATTGTCCATTCAACACCAGAAAATTTTAACTTCTGAATTCACCTCACTCAAATACATAATTCTATCATTGCGCATGAATGGATAATATTTAACAATATGATTGGCATCACTAGGAATCATCAGACTGGATTACACTTTATCTTACTTACAAAATGCTTCTTTTCATTATGGTCAGTATTTCACCTGCCAAGTTCCTAGATAACACATCTTAATAAATAAGAAAGACAGTTAATGTAACAGTGCTTATTTAAAAAATATTTGTTTTCTCTTTCTATAAATATAGGCTTTTTCTCAGATGGTCTTGCTATAGACAAAGAAGCCCTCATTATTTATATCATCTTCTGGGTAAAATTTTAAACTTCAGTTAGAAGTGATGATTTTAGTGGATCTGGGGTAAAAAAGCATCTACATTTAAAAAATGCTGGCTTTCTTGAAATCAAATCATGGCCAAAAATCCAGAATTATTGCTTTTTTCTTTTCAAAAAGTTTTGTAAAGTATTTAAACCCATCAATATTTCAGTATTTGGCTAAAGAGATACATATGTATAAATCTTTGACAATGTTTCAACCCAGCAAGTTCATCTGGCTAAAATGCTTTGGATTTAAATGTATGTAGAATTAATAAAATAGTGCAATACTAGGAGCTATGTTCTTTCAAAAATTAACCACATTAAAAATGGTATTAAGTTAAAATACTGCTGTGCTTGCAAGTCTGACAGATTTAGAATTGATATCAACTCCATAAGTTGTGGAATAAAGCAAAAAAAACACTGCAATTCATGTTTTACTTCAAATTAATTTGATTATATCTGAAGAGGATGATGAATTCAGACCTCTTGGCATTATCTACAACTGGATAAAATACTGCCTTGAATCTCCTGGATGCTAGACAAGCTTGTAGATATGTGGGAAAAGGCCTGTTCAGACTTGTGTTCAAGAACCTCAATCATTGCACATAGATCAGAATCTTCCAGCTTATCTGAGGTTGTACACTCTTCTGACTTCCAATTTATAAGTCAAAAAGTGAATTAACAAGGCTTACTCACTTTAGAGCAACTTTAGAAATTGAGATCTCTCAACCAGCCTACTGAAAAACTCCCACATAGAGATTTAAGAGGAGAAAGAAACCAACAGTGGATTACAGAGAATACAGCGCATTCTCCACGTGATGTGAATTGTTAATCTGTGTCTGGTTCCTATCACACTTTTCCACTGTCTTCCGTTGATTAGGATTTGTTTCCACGCCCTTCTTTCATTGCTGAAGACTTATTCCTTCTATCCAAATCATCTGTATTTTGTTGTTGTTCCCGGAACTTGCAAATGAGCATCACTGCTTCTGACCCATTACCATACCTTGACCACTGCCTGGAATGTCTTCTGTGATTCTCCACAATTACAGAAATATTACTCTCTTTCAGACCCAGTTCACACTATAACTTTTCCAAGAAATATCCCGATGACCCCATATTATAGAAATATGGCAATAAAATAAAAACATAACCTTGCACGCAAATTGCCTTTCATATTTTGGTCTTTGCAATAATACCATGAACTGGCCCTGAGGGCGCTAAACATGCATTCATAATGAGACAGTTTCAAAAATATTAAGGTGGCTTGATCAAGGCAACATTCGCAATTCCAAATTCTTCTATCTATCATTGTCAGGAAATGATGCATTCCATATAAGTGAATTACTAGTATTTATTTATTTATGCTTTCATTTTCAGAAATACATATAATAAAAAATTATTAAACTTTCTATTAAGTGATGAGATAAACATTTCAATTAGTAAAACCTACTGCTTTAAGAATGAAATGTTAAGAAATTTAGATTGAACTATTTCTAAAATGAATTAAGTAATTTCTTAAATAGAACAAAATTTAACTTATCTTGATGATACAGGATCAGTATACTAAATAACACAATTCTACTAGGCTTAAATATAGAAATAACAATAATTATAATAACTTTCATTGATATAGTTATTTTAACAATTGCAAAGTACTTTAATATACGTTATATGATTTGACATTGAAACTGTCTTGTGAGAGAGATATTTTCCACATTTCATAGATGAAGGTGAAGCTAAGAGACTTCACAGCAGGCACACAGTAGAGTCACATATTTGAACAGTCAGCCACGACAGGCGGATAGGAATTGTCAGCCCTACACTAAGTGGTCCTAGACGGCTGTGCATCTTTTCTTCATCCTTTTGTCTGATTATTCAGTCAGCTATCAACTCTTCCAGTTGTCAGAGAACACTACAGTTATTTCTTCCTGCTGCCAGCTGTCTTCATCTGTTTCTAGTCTATGAGCTGGAAAATCAGATAATCAAGCTTGCTGAAAATTGGACATGAAACAGATTAAATAGCATCTGAGGGAGAGCATCTCCTGTGGAGTCATTCAAGTTCATGGCTTTGGTGCAAAGTCACAGACCAACTATCATGGTAGCTCGCAAGCTTTCTCCAGCAGCCACTTGGGTTGTGACTAAGTTTTAGCAGGGAGGGTCTACTATTAAACCTGCTCACTGGGCAGAAGTGTGACTATATTTACATTTTATCCTCAAGTGAGGGACAATAACATGCCAACAGTTGTGCTTTCTCACCTCGACACCAACCTCTTCTACCTGGCATTCCTCTTTGCTCCAGTGTTCTAACATGGGCCATTAATGGACACATGGATTACTTCTCCGTATGTGACTGCACATGCCACTCAGTGTGGGCCTCAACCCAATGCCAGTGTCTGAACTGTTTGTTACCATTCAACAAAAGAAGTACAGAAGTTGAGTAAACATTTAAAGATGTTTATAGCAATTTGACACAGATGCAACATTTTAATCATTTTTTAAAAAGCCTTGGTAAGCAACAGATTGGAATTTTTTTAATGGTCCCATGCCATAGACAATTTGAGAAGCATAAACGTTGGTATGTCCACAACTAGAAGACTAAATATTAGACAAAAAGGTTACATGAGAGCCAGCCCTGATGGCCTAGTGGTTAAGGTTCAGCACCCTCCACTTCAGCGGCCCGGGTTTGGTTCCCAGGCGCAGAACCACACCACCCATCTGTCAGTAGCCATGCTGTGGTGGCAGCTCACATAGAAGAACTAGAATGACTGACAACTAGAACTTACAACTGCATACTGGAGCTTTGGGGAGGGAAATAATAAAGAGGAAGATTGGCAACAGATATTACCTCAGGGCAAATCTTTCCCAGCAAAAAAATTAAATAAATAAAATCCTGAGGTTTCAAGAATTAAAAAAAAGTTTACATGAGAATCCCATCTGACCTGTGCACCTGCCAGAATATGAAACACTAACTTCTCTCGCCTTTTTCCAAATACTGACCTGACTTGCTTTCCCCCTTTACTCTGTTTAGTTCTCTGGCATTAGGAAAATTTTCCCAATCTGCTTTGATGAGGTCATTGGCCTCCAAATTAAATAGAGGCTTATGAAGTCTGGAATACAGGAACTGGTATAAATCATATTTAAGTGATTATATAAAAATATTGGTAAGAGAGCAATTAAAATAGTAACTTGAATATCACACTCAAATTACTGGGGCTTGGACACGTCCAGAGCAGTTAGACATGTAACTCACAGAGAGCGTTTGTTTATTTGTATACTAATATATCTTGGATATATGTGACAACCACGGACTTTGCAGGTAACCAGGTACCATAAACAAATAATTGTTTAGTAAATTCTGCTTTTGATGGTGCTAAATATGATGGTCATGAAATATCAACAAATTTAAATAAAACTGAGGCTTTCTTTGGTTTATATAAACTGAAAAAAGAAATAACCATCACAATTGTTTAAAGAGGCATACATTTGAAGAGACATTTCTGAGATAGAGATTTTCATTCTACAAACATTTATTTAGTGTGGGCTGTGCCTGGCATCTTTTTAGATGCTTGGGATGAATGCGTGAATAAGATCAACAAACTTCTCCGGCCCTGTGGAGTCTACTCTCTAGGAAGGGAAAAGACAGAGACAATAATCAAGAGACATATTAAAAAAGTGATTTATATAAGGATATTAGAAGGTGACAAGTGCTGCAGATAAAAGACAAAGAAGGGCAGGGTAATCAGGACCAGGTTCCTAGGACCGGAAGCAGCAGTAAAACAGGATGATCAGGGCCGTTCTCTGAATTGGAATTTTCAAGCAAAGTCTTGAGCAAAGATTTGAGCAAAAAGTTGGAACCAGACAATAACTGTTAATAATACTATCTAGATTTAACAGAATATTTACCTAAGGGAGACTCACATTTCAATGACTATATTTAGCATGATATTATTTTATTTGACTAAATGTATTAGAATGAGATGGAATTCGTGGTCTGATCTGAGTTTCAAAACCAAGAAGAGTATGAGCAAGTTGAACAGAATGATGGGAACTCCATGTGTGCACATAGCTGAGAGTTTCAATCACAGCTGCCACAAATTTCTCTCCATCCTTGAAGAGACATACTATATTTTTTTCTAATGGAGACAAGGGAGACACATGAGTTTGGGGCTGTCATCTTGAAGACATGTAATTGAATCCTTGCCTCTTTTCTTCTTTCTGCTGCAGTTTTAAAGGGCAAAAAAACCTGGAAAATAAAACCTTTCCCCCTCCGGCAGTTATTCTTGGACTGGCTGAGAGGTGGAGAGGCTGAAAAGATGATAAAAGAGAGTGCTAAGAAACCACAGGTTGAGAAAGAAAGCAGATAGTGGTCAAAGGCTTCTTATTTTGAAATCTCATTCTTCTGGGGAGCCACCAGAAATTTAATGACAACCCAATACCTGGAATTCCAGAGCTGCTGATAGCCCATGTAGGATCTTATATCCAAGCAAGGATTTAGGTTTTGATTTTAAAACCACATTCTCCTTTGGTATGTAGAGAAAATTAGTCATAGAGCAATTTCTGATATTTGAAATTAGAAATTAGTGAGAAAAGTACTAGATTGTACATAAGCAATTTGTTTCTTTAAATCTTGCTCCATATGTATTATCTATATATATGAAGTAATTCTAAGCTATAATGTTTAGAAATGTTTATATAGGATTATTTAATATATGCTTTTATCTACTAGTCTTACTTTTTTGTTTGGTATATGTAAACTTTACCTGGTATTTTAGACCATGCAAGCATATTACATGTTATCACAGAGTCTGGTATATCTAGCTGCAAAATGTGTCTCTTCGAAGGTAATTCTAAAAACTTAAATATGCAAAATTAAAAAATCAAAGATCATAGTCTATGTACTTGCTTTTTAGACTATCTTGTAAAACAATATTTTCTGGTTGTTTAGCTTCCACAGGATTCCAATAGGGCTCACGTGAAGAATTTGGAGTTTTAATGTTTATATCAAAGTCTAATTTGAATGACCAAAACTTTCCTTTAGGTTCATCCAAAGGAGAGGAGCATTCTCACACTAGCTGATTTTTTCCTTTCAACATTTCAAAAATGTGTTTGATCTCTTTTCTGAAAGAAAATACTTAAGATGATAGAAAGAACATGATTTCTGAATATTCTACAATTTTCTATTTGTCTTCAACCACTGACATTTTCTGGGTGAAGGAAGAGTCCTATTTTTTTACTAATCATTAGGGGATTTTGTCATGACTGTGTGGTGATTTTTTTCCAGAAAGAAAAGGAACACAAATCACAGATTAAGACCAAAATTGTAGACAAAAAGTTTGCTATTGTGCCTCAAAGTAAGGCATGAAGTTCAAACAAAAGTGCAGTAATTCCCATTTATATATATTGTCAACGCCAGATCCCAGCTGTGCTCAGATACCACCAGAGCTTGGTGAACAGCTGTGACATTATAAAAGGGACTCGATTGCCAATCAGAGCTTGGCTTGAGAGATTCATTGTCTAAGCCCTTCCCTAATAAAGCTTCTGGAATTCTGTGTCTGCTTAAGTTATTGTCTCCATGAACAACCCTGTATCGTGCAATTAAAGACATTGCAGAATATCTCTATTATACTTAGTTATTTATTGTAAGGAACGATAGCTTTGAAACAAAGTTCCACAGTGGATTTCTCTTAACAATCTACAATTCTCTTTTTGAGGAGATGGATGAGGTAGAATATTAGAGAGCTATAAGTCTCTAATGTTTCATCAGCAATCGGCAGGTTTATTGATGGTTAAAATCCTTTGAAAATGGTTTCAGAGGACAAAAGGTGGCAACATTGACAGAATCACAAAGAAGAATAATTGCCATTATCATTGTTTTGCACCTGAAATGAAATCTCAGTTGCCTATATGTACTGTGTGCCACAAATATGGCAGCTTTCCCCAACAATTGTGTCTCTGTGAAATCCTAGTCCCTGGAGATGCTTTTGCTTTTGTTTTGCTCCCCCCAAAACATCTCTGGTCAAATATGTTTTTGATCCTCCTCTTATGGAGTAACAATGTGTACTGACTTTTTAAAGATTCCAAGAAGTTCTGGAATAAAGAAACATATTCATCACTGTTTAATATAAGATTGTTTCTCTATAGAACCTTTCTCCTTATAATACTAATCAACAGCCCAGTGCTTGATGTAAGACAAATGAGAAAGTTATTTTATGGGTTGTTCATTTTAAAAGATTTATTTGTCAAAATCAAAATTTGTCTTTGATCAAATAACAAACAAAATAATTTTGAGAAACTACCATATACATGACACTATGCTCCTAGAAGATTTTGATCTTTTCACGGCATAAGTTGTATTGAGCTTGACACATTCTAAGTAAAATTATGCCTTTCTAGAATACTTACAGGTGGATATCTTATCTTTTAATTTTATATAATATTGATACCTAAAGATGCAGGAAGTTATGTAACAGGAAGCAGAATTCCATTAATAAATCTGAAGATATTGCAAGAGATAAAGTTGTGACATCAGATATGCTGAATATCAGATAGTATCTTCAAAGTTAAAAAATACATTAAATTCCTTGCCCTTATCAAATCAGCATCCCTTGTTTTATATACTAGTTTCAATTTGTGACCATAATTCTTAAAGAAAGAAAAAAGGGAGTGACAACAACACAGCCTCACAATTTTTAATTAAAATATAAGATCTATTTATAGTACACAGTGATTTAGTTTCCTCTGTGTCTGACACTGTTCTAAGCATGTAATATCTATTAATACATTTATTCCTCACAACAAACCTACAAGGTATGAATTCTTATCACCTCCATGTTAAGGTGAAATAATAAAAGCACGGATAGGTTAAGTATCTTAGCCAAGGACACACAGCTGGTAAATAAAGGGTAAAGACTCTCATACTCCTAAACACTACAGAACAATGCCTAACAGGTTTGCTCTACTTCTGGAGATTAAGAAATGTTACTACAACTGTCCCTTGACTTGTCCAATAATAACCATTTGAATCATAATTATAAGAAAATTTAATTCTATCAGAATTTAGAATGAGGTTGCCCTAAATCAAGAGTTTGCTTTTCATCATTTGGATATTGCAATTCTATAGCTTTAAGGAAGGTTAAAAAGTCATAGGAGTGCTTTGTTTGCTTCTGAAGTCTTTATAAGTGGAAGTCAGTTTCATAAAATACAGATTTTGCAAATAATCTCTTTTGTTGCCTCCTGGGTTCCTTCAGTCATGTTGATTCAAGTGGATAAAATATAAACCCTGAAAATGATGGTATAAATGCTAAATACATCGATCTTAGAGGTGACTCTTTTAGAAATAGCCTCAATTATTCCTTTTCCGGATGCAAGGAATAGGTACTTTTATTTACGAGATAAGGATCTGCATATCTAACTCAAAGACTGCATCATTCATTCTCACACATTACTAAAATAAAGCCATGTACTTTCATGGTGTTTAAAGGTCTGTAAATCCTCCAAATTCTATTCATTTAGAATATATTCAAGAAAATTTAAAGACCAAGTTGTAAACATATTCATAATTCAAGTTTTCTGAATGAGTATAAATGTGCAAACAGAGAAAAACATTCTCCTGCAGTTTGAAGAGCTAAAAGTCACTATCCACATGAACTCTAATTACCTATTATAACACCAATGCCTAAGCAAAAACGATTGGGAGAAAAAATGATTAGCATCTCAAATTAGATATTTTTATGGAATGAACTTTGATTTGTAGATATTCCATATATAATGCATATACTAACAAAACCAAACAGCAAACAATATATGATACAAAAGGAAAATTCAATGTGCTTTGGTATTCTACTTTAATAATTCTGGAGATTCTGATAAACTTGCCTTGGAAAATTGGAGTTCAAGAACCTCAGAATTAACATTTGGACGGTGGATTTTATTTATGGAAACAAAACTTCTACCCATATATGTATGTATTTAGGACAATATTACATGATATTGCATTTAGGCCATATTCCAAATATATGTAATGTTCTTTTTATCTGTGAAGTTTTTACTGGTATCCTGTGTCTGTATGTGTGTATATGTGAAAAAGCCTAAAGATAAATTAGATTGGGCTCTTTAAATTGTATCAAAGAACCTTAGTATGACAACTCTAATTTTGAAACAATTCCCCAGTAAGTGGTTAAAAAGAATATATATTTTTTCTTTTACTCATGAGAGGAAAATGTTATTTGAGGATTTAAAGACCTATCCAGAAATCCCTTGCCCATTGTAGAATGAGAAAAAATACTGAATTTCATTTTTGTTTCCCTACAAGTTTATCAATTTTTGATTACGCTTTCACTGGTTTCAGTAGCAGAGTTTCAAGCCAAAGACTTTGTAATCTATATCAACACAGCAAAGCTATCATCAGCCTTCTGAAAATAATGGCTTCCATGAGATGGTTATAATAGATCATTGTGAATTAGAAATCCTTTATGTAGTCTCTTTCACAGTGAGCCAGTATCTGAAATGGAATGTGTGCCTCTTTATTCCATTCACTGTGCCACACATTTTCAATTCCACAAAAGTTTCCCAAGTACTGACTCCGTGCCAGGCACTGTTATTAGTGCGAGCGACAAAAAGTGGAAAGCTGCCTCCACAGATCTCACACTTTTGTTAAGGAGATGGACATGAAAAACAATTACATCCACACAAAAACCTGCTCATGGATGTTTATAGCAGCTTTATTCATAATCACCAAAACCTGGAAGCAACCAGGAATTAGTAGATGATTGGATAAGTAAACTATGGCACATCCAGACAGTGGAATATTATTCAGTGCTAAAAAGAAATGAGCTCTAAGGCCATGAAAAGACATGGAGGAACCTTAAATGCATATCACTAAGTGAAAGAAGTCAATGTGAAAAGGCTACATACTGTATGATTCCAACTATATGACACTCTGGAAAAGGCAAAATTATGGAGATAGTACAAACATCAGTGGTTTCCAGGGGTTATGGAGGAGGGAGGAATAAACAGGTGGAGCACAGAAGATTTTAGGGCAGTGAAACTACTCTATATGATATTATAAAGGTAGATACATGTCATTACACATCTGTCCAGATCCATAGAATGTGCAAGACCAAAAGTGAACCCTAATGTAAACTATGGACTTTGAGTGATAATGGTGCATCAATGCAGGTTCATCAGTTTTAGCAAATGCATCATTCTGGAGGGGATGCTGATAATTGGGGAAACTATGCATGTACGGGGACAAGGGATATATGGGAAATCTGTGTCCCTTCTGCCCAATTTGGCATGAAACTAAAACTTCTTTAAAAATAAAGACTATTAAAAATAATAATTACAGTGTAGAGTTGTCCATGAAATAATTGCAAGACGTACAAGACTTAGAAGCAGCACAGAAATTGGGAAGAATTCCCGTGAAAGGAGCAGACAAGAAAAGGTGCATAAGATGATATTTAAGAAGGGTTTTGAAGGATGAATACGAGTTTTCTTAATACCCAAGATCTTATTCTTCCTGTAACTGTGATTTAAGTTCCATCTTCGATAACAGCACAGTGAAAATGTTTCTGTGCTAGAATGGGAGCAAGAATAAGGTTTAATGTAATAGTTATAATATCTTTAGAGTAGTGAAATAAAACATTTTTAACAATGATGTGATGATGTTAACCTCATAGTAAAGATTTCATATCTTCAGAGTAACGGCTGAGGAAATCTTAGGGAGACATTTGTGTCTAAAGCAGTATATGTCAACTGTCCAAAGCACTTAGAGGAGCTGGAAGAAATAAGAGGAGAGACGTAAAATCTGACCAAAAAATGTGATGGAGCTATATCACCAGAACTTCATTAAGTGAAATATTTATTGAATATGTACTGCACACAAGGGACCATTCCAGGCTCCTAGAATACAGAGATGAAAGCTATTTTCTTTCATTACAGAGTCCATATGGTTAGGGAGAAAACTTACGAAGTGATGATCACAGCAGAGGTAATCCCCAAAACCACATGGAGGGACACTAACAAAGAAGAGCTGAAGAAAGAGTTAGTCAGCCACTTGAAAGAAGCTGGGAAGTGCAGTTTGAGTAAAGGAAACAGAATCCACCAATGCTGTGATGCGGGAGATCAGACCAATTGCAATTCTGTACAACATATTATATGCAGACAAATTTTCTGGGGAATCATTCAGAAAAGACTCATATTTCATTTTAGATCATTATATCACATTTCATTTTTTTGTATGTGAATTATTTCATTTAAGACAAACTATTAGAAGGTCTATCATAAAGTCAATCTGTATTGAAGTAGCTTTACTCTAGCTAGGATGCTGTGGCTCTTATTCTTAGTGCATGAAGTTATTCAGTAAAAAAAGGTCTTCTTGCCCAGTATGGCAAAATAAATTTACTACTACATGCCAAACCCAATTACTTCTTAGATATGTGGTGGAAGCATTTGGTGTAAGGATCCTAAGGCCTTGTCGAGGCCCGGAGGTAGAGTGCCATGTTTGATTAGTGGGGTCTGCCACTCATCAGGGACTGAGGAGTGTTGAATCTCAACCTAATCCCTTAAGAAGCTATTTGTTTTGCATTAGTCTGAGATCCGTGGAAACAAAATCCATAATATCAATGATGGCTAACATTTATTAACACCTTACAAAGTGCTTTCGACCATTGAAGGACTTTACATGTATTAATTCATTTAATCCTCACGACAACCTCCTGAGGTGGAAACAAAGGCCCAAGAAAGTCAAGGAATGTGTACAAGGGCGGCAGCTGACAGTACACTCTAGGGGAAGTGCTCTTGCCAGCAGCACAACAGAGCATCCCTGTCAGCCGTTGATGCTAAATTATTCATAGGACAGTGTCAGCTATATCAGGAATGCCCCCAAAGAGTAATAGTACTTATTCAATACTCATCAAGTAAACAGTCAACAGGAATCATGCGGGCATAGCAACTTCTCTTAGCATCTCTACTTTGGAGCCAGCCAGAGGTGTTTTTGATTCTACCATTTTCTAACCTAGTTTCATACATGGGGGAGGGAAAAGAGTATGGTTTGGGAGTTTCACAGACTCAATTCCCAACGTCTGTGATTTTGCACAAATAACTTCTCTGAGCTCCGGGTCCTCATGTCTAAAATGGGAATGTATAAAATAACACACATTTGCCTAAGGAAGGTAAAATGAGGTGACATACTGTAGTGTAAGTGCCTGAAATTGAGCTTTTGGTTGCTGAGGCATCCATTTTAAAGACTTCCATCTCAAATTAATACATTGCCAGTTGTGTGACACAGCTCCCAGCAAAACAACTGGATCAGCAACCAGGCCGCTCCCACCTATGAAGTTCCCCTTTTAGAAATTCCTGGGTAATCTAGATAACTGACCTCTTCAGTGACCCCGCTTTTCCCTGCCCATGCCCTAATCCCTGCTCTTATGCTTTAAATTCACCAAATAAAGAGTGAACCCTCAAAACCCTAGGAACCTCACCCTTGCCCCTAATAAAAGAAGAGTACCAGGTCCATGCTCCCTCCCTCTCGTGTGGCACTGGGCATGCTGCATACCCTCCAGACTTGTGAATACTAAATCTTGTTCTTCCAAGTTCTCTAATAGTTTGCTGAGGTGTGTCCTGCAATCATAATAAGAACCGAAAGGGCCAGTCCAGCCACATCATTGGCCCTGGTGGTGTTGGAGGGAATGTCTGTGGGTTTCCCAGCCCGGTGAGAGAGGTGGGCATTCTTAGCCAAGAACCTCACTGTCAAGTAGGCTGGGACCAACACAACACATTCCTGAATACCCAGCACAATGTCTGACCTACTATATGTCTTCCAAAATGTTATTTTCTATCACTTCTTCTTAGATGTCATCGTATACAGGAAAAAATGTTAGGGTGCTATTTTAAATGCAAAATGTGTATTTTTAATTATTTGAATAAATGTATATACTATATATATAATAATTTCTACTTTCAATTATTTGAACATAAAGAAGAGGATTCATCTGTGACTATTTTCCAATGAATTAGGTAGAATTTCTGTTTTCAATGTATTCCTTTGACATATTTTGCAGGAAATGGGTAGTTTGGATGAACAGAGACAAGAAAAGATACTGAACATGTGTCGTGTCTTCAAAAGAGGATCCTATGAATCCTACAGTTCTATAATGTTGTCTGCGAGGTTATAAGGTATTTAAATATTGTGGCTCTTTTCCATTTCTAGGTCTATACCCAGGCTGCTGAATACCAAATTACTCAGTATCGTGCTGACATGTTTGGGAGAAAAATATCATTCATTTAAATATTCCTGAATGGCAATGTTTTCAAAGTAGTTTTTATTTATTTTCTTTTTATTTTTTTGGTGAGGAAGACCAGCCCTGAGCTAACATCCGTCGCCAATCTTCCTCTTTTTGCCGAGGAAGACTGGCCCTGGGCTAACATCCGTGCCCATCCTCCTCTACTTTATATGGGACGCCGCCACGGCGTGGCGGATGAGCAGTGCATCGGCGGGCGCCCGGGATCTGAACCTGCGAACCCTGGGCTGCCAAGCACGGACTAAACTGCTGCGCCACCGGGCGGCCCCCAAAGTAGTTTTTAAATATGAGTAACTGTGACAAAATATACATAAATATAAGCTCATGATCTCTTTTTTAGAATAATAAAGGCATTCATTGGAATATTTTATGAGTCATTTGTGAAGATAAAATATACACAAAAATAAATAATACAGCTCTTTTTTAAAATAGCATATTATAGTATTTTCAGAAAGATTTTATAAATCACATTCTCTCAATCCAACACTTTCCACACTGACATTGATGTGTTTATGAAAATTTCATTGTGGAGGAGGGATAACTATGTTTTATTACAGAATGCCGTTAGATACTTAGTTAATGGATTACAGAAGTTCAAACTGGTATTTTGTAAGCTAATAAAAAAAACATGATCCATGTTAACAATTGTGGGTCATAGACGGCAAGCATTGAATTTGCATATTGAGATGCAGAGAACTTCCTGTTATTATTTCTTTAATTGCACTTTGTTTCTTCCTAGCTTAACAAAGCCTTCCTAGGACAGAAAGGGAAAGACTATTTTCCCATGTTATGCATTTTTGTTTAATGAAATTGTGGCTCACTCCTGTGAGTAAAATCTCAGGAGTATTATTAAGAGCAAAAGACCCTCTCTTTCTTTAAAAACTCATACTAAATATGAATTTGCATTCTGTATAAATTCTTGACTTATTAAGTAATATTGAGATTTAGGCTATTATCTAAAATGTGTCCATTCAAAATCATTTCTATAAAAATATATCGATTAATTGACATAACCATCCTGTGTAATTTCATTTTAGCATGCTTCTTGATTATAGAAACTATCTTAAAGTATTAGATTTGTGTTTATGATATGACTCTCTTATCACCAGTGTAATCATGAGCTACATTCACTAATGCTAGCTGCTTCATCTGTGGCAAATGATTAAGAGCATAAGTGGGCTTTGGAATCAGAAAGTTTGTGTCTAATGTGGCTTACCAGCTGTGTGATTCGCCAAGACCTTACTTCGATCTCAGGAGGGTTTTTACACTACTTAGTATCCAATATTTCAGCAAAAGAGATACTTATTATATATTGTTCAAAGTATAATTTTAAGGGCTTCATAGATTTTTATCATTTGCACATTTTATCAATTGTTTTATATTCTATAAATTGTTATATATTCTTTGTAAGAATCTTTATTTCCTCAGAATATATTATTAAAATTGAAAATTTTCAGTCAACGTGTATAACATTTTTGAGAATGTTGATATAGCTTAGCACACTGCCTCCAAAAAAGTGTAGTGACATGTACTCTCTCCAGTGGTACAACAGAACCTATTTTCCTGAAATCTCACTGATCCTGGCTATGACTATTTTTTTAAAAATTTATCAACACCATGGAGAAAATGTTATCTTTTTCTGAAGTTTATATTTCTTTGAGAACCATGAATTTGAATACTATTTATATGCTTATTTCCATTTTGCATACATCTGCATATTGCATGTTCTAGTTAGACTGTATGGCTAAAGTGCCACGTATTGTTCATACTATATAATTTCAATAGCTTTTTATTCTTTTGGCACACCATTTACTTAAAGTAGCAGGCTATTTCTCCATTATAATTTATACTTTATATGTTGGATATATTTAATTTGCAAAAAAGTAAATAACGAGCAAGCATTTTGAAAACGCAAATTCAATATCAAATAGGTAAAAGGATTCTTCTATTTCAGCTCATATATGAGTTATTATACAAGACCATGAAGCACCATATTAGTTATTAAGTAGCTACATGGATAGATCCAATTGTATTCAACATATATTTAAATACTAATGGTTCTAAGAAAACAACAGTTTCAGCTCTTTTTTTATCACATTCCTTCTCATTTCCTTTCCTCCATGCTAATGGTTATAGTAGGGCTATATTATACTTGCCAATGAACTAGGCTTAAGTTTCCTGGGTTCTTTTTTTTTAAATTGATTTTGTTTCCAAGTAAAAGAGTATGATTATATTTAGTTGACCATAATGCTTTATTTTAAATGAATTGCTATTTCATGGTAAATGTTTTTTAATAGGAATAGGTGTCTGTCCAGTCTTAGACAAGATCACCAAACTACGGTGAGCTGCAGTTTATTTCAAGCACATAAAAAGATATTTTTTGTTTTTAAGTTTGTACACCTGCCAAAGTCAGAATAAATTAGTAACATTGCAGGCTGGTAAATTTTGTTAGAAATTTAATTGCAAAGCTATATAACTTGGATTAAGTATATTTTTGGGAAAAATGTTTATGAAAAACACATATATGTGCCAAATTTAATTTCTCTCCAGAATTGAAATAGATGAAATGATAAATTATTAAGTGAGAATGTATTTTCTAAATATATGGATACGAAATATATAAAATATACCCTCTATTGTTCATAGTAATGAGGCAGCTTACATTATTTAAACCTTAGAAATATTTATTTTTTCTAAAGAATTCAGTTAAATCAGTTCGTATTAAATAGACATTTTATCATAATCTAGTACCATTAGAAAAATATCCTAAAATTCACAGAATTGGTTTAAACTTTTTAGATAAGATCAGATAATTTATGAATGCTTGGGTATCATTTTTTAAAAAGTAATTTTTAAATCATGGTTATAATTATACTGATTATATATTTCAAATATAACTTAGGATATTATACAATTCTTATTAATTGTATTATCATTTAAATCATAAGATATAATGTGTTTTAAAGTATAAATATATTATTATATAATATATATTATTCCATATATATGGGATAATTTTTTGGTTGTCTTATTACCACATAAGAGGAACTATATCTTCAAAGACTAATATATATTATATAGTAATATGATTTATATAATGTTCTTTACTTGGCTGTGTGTACATATACATAGCACATATACAAAGCACATATACAATGGGTTAACCAATCATCAAAAGAAATTCCTAGTCAAATTAGAAATAAGTATTTGCATAAAAATTCATGTACTGATTTTAGTACATTTAATGATTTTCCTTTTCAAAAATAAGAAACAGGGGGCCTGCCCAGCGGCGCAGCGATTTAGTTCAAGCTTTGGCAGCCCTGGGTTGGCGGGTTCGGATCCCGGGCGACCGCCGACGCACGGCTTGTCAAGCCATGCTGTGGCAGCGTCCCATATAAAGTAGAGGAAGATGGGCACAGATGTTAGCTCAGGGCCAGTCTTCCTCAGCAAAAAAGAGGAGGCTTGGCAATGGATGTTGTTAGCTCAAGGCTGGTCTTCCTCACACACAAAAAAATAAATAAGAAACAAACCAATTTTATCATGGAATCTAAGTATGCACACAAATAACTTTTCATATGAGGAAAGACTTTTGAATCTTTACATGGGGAACAGATGGATGTCAGCAATTATGTCAATGAAGCATATGTCAAACATTTGAAATCCAAGAAAAATAGAACATATTAACTTACTATCCAAAAGAGACCAAAGCATTAATCAGGTTATAATTTTCTCTGTTGATATTTAGATCTGGTCCCAATGTCTTCTATTTCCTTTTCATTCATGAAACTAGTTCTGAAATACAATGTAATGCTGAACATAAGAACAGGGGAAAGGCTAAAGAAAGAAAACAAAAATAATCAGTACGTGTGTTCTTTTGGTTTATTTTTGGCTACATTCTTTCCTTACCGTTTTTTTGTAGGAAGTGCTCATTTTGTGGGATAAGTCATTTGTGTTCATAATAAGATGATAAAGAGGCTGTCTTTACCAGCACGTTCTGGCACAGAATTAAGATGATGAGAAACTTTTTCAAAACAAACCTAAATTTACCTGCAGAACAGCCATTCATATTTAAACCAAGCTTTGCTTCTCTAATCAACCCCACCAATGGGTCAGAGAAAGTTGAAGCCCAGTTGATGGTCAGTTCCCTTCCGCACTGGCCCCTCTCTGCTGGGGTCCACCGCTCTGTGTCACCCCCCCAAGTCTTTTGCCATCTTGCTGCACGTTTCTTATAGAGTAAGCAAGGTTTTAAATCAGACCACAGCTTGGGGAGCTGCCACGTCAGCTGCAGCTCTACAAGGTAATCTACCCCACTGTGTCACAAAATAATTCGTTTCTGAATAGTTCATTATATTTTCTCTAAATTAGCAAGATTTAAAGGTGACCTAAAACGAACTAACAAATATGTTCTTCAGAAATAGTATACCAAATCCACACCCAGATTATTAACTGACGTGATTTAACATATTGCCACTTCCAAATCGTTTCCTTCCTTATGATATACATTCCTATCATCCAATAAACTAGCTATCTGATGTGAAATCATTTATGCATGTGTAAGAATGAACTTATATTTAATACACTTAAGAAATACTACAGATAACATAATAAAATGCTTTTTTTTTGTATTACAGCACTTTCTCCTTCCGCATATCAAACAAGAACATAGGTTTTGCTCAGTTAAACCCAGGTCTCCCACTTGAAGAGAAAGGAGGGAATGCAACTCTGTTTTACATGGGGTACATTGCCCATTTCATTAGTTCTTTAACTGTGGCGTGCTGTACTTAAAGACCGGCAGTCATTAGCAGTTTCTCAAAAGGCATATTAGAACTTCCGGACTAAATGCTTTGCTATTGTTGCTCATTTCCTTAATCTCTTAACCCTTAACCATGGAGCACTGCTCTCCTGGTAACATAGTCTGTCTAGAATGAGTGCACAGAATGTTTTACCACCGTTTCTTCAACCACTGATTGGGAGTCTTAAGAATGCGTTATATTGAAGAAGATCAGGGTATTATTTGGATTTATTTTTTTTAAATCAGTAAATAAAATAACCTTTTTTTTTTTCTCTTTCAGTAGTACCGTGTGAAAGCTTCCAACAGGTCTCAAGATCAGAACTCAGTCATAAAGTGGGCTTGACGTTGACTACCATTCTTGGTGGGTTTGATTCTACTATAATTTTAAATTATTTTTATTCTTAGTTAAATTTATGCTTACATTGGTATAAATTTATGCTGGTCCATTTTAGATGGACCATCATATAGATAAATCACATCAAACAATAAAGTGGGCTGTTTTAGAATATATAGTTAAACAAATCATGCTTTTCTTATACAATTACTCAGAGGTAAATTAAATAGCACATGTTACTTGCTAAAAACAAATAAAGGTAGAGAAATTTCTTTTAATATTTAAAAAAACATTAAATAGTATAGAGTGAAATTAAAATACAAATTAAAAATACAATGCTCTTTCCTATATTTAAAAATAATTTCTTAGAAAAATAATTTCCTAAGCATGTAACATTATAAACATAAGGAAATTGTTCTGTAATTCTTTGGAAAAATTACTTTACAGTAAAATAAGTTTGTGAGTCAAAAGTTTAAAAACTGCCTGTTTCAATAAACTCTGGCTCTCAGTGCTTTTTCTTTTTTCTATTTCATTTTTTTTAACTTTTTTTATTTGCTGGGAAAGATTCGTCCTGAGCTAACCGATCTTCCTCTTTTTATTTTCCCTGTCCCCAAAAACCCCAGTACATAGTTGTATATTTAGTTGTAGGTCCTTATAGCTCTTCTATGTGAGCGGCCCCCACAGCATGGCTACTGACAGGAGTGTTGTGGTTCTGCACCTGGGAACCCAACCTGGGCCCCTAGGTGGAGCATGCTGAACTTTAACCACTAGGCCATCAGGGCTGGTTCTCTCAGTGCTTTTGTGTTGTAAGTGGCAGGACTTGTTCTTCAAGTGAAAGCTAAACATATTAAACAGTGAACAGGAGACTGCTTTGGTTTAAGTTGAAATGGGAGAATCGAATCGGCAGCCTTGCACTGGGCTGTATCACCCTTCCCCGACCTGCATTCACACGGTTCTCTGTGGAAAACAGTCTGAAAGCCATTGGTAACCCTCCTCCCCTTCAATGCAGAGCACTCCAGACAACCTCTGCCCACACACCCATGCTGTCCTGCAAAAGGAAGCTCAACTGCCATCCCTGTACCTGCATATTATGTGGATGCTGATTTATTTATGGATAAAGCTTTGATTCTAAGTGAACTTACCCCGTAATCCATATTTTATGTATATATATATATTTATAATATAAGGATATATATTACACATGTAATATGTACAGTGCCCATGCTATATTGAATAAGCCTACATATCATGGGCTACAAAAGCAAAAACACAACTTAAAATCATTTTTTTCTCTCCACGTGTCCATTTGGCAGGAGTGCACTGTTAAACCTGATTCCCCATCAATTAAACCCTTCTAGTTCTGCCCACCCTTATTAAGTCAATTAGAAAAATTCACTTTACATTTGGATTCATTAGCTTATTAACTGACCCACTGGGAAAGTTGAAACTCTTTGCCAGGCATCTAATAGGCATCCTGTATGTCGTTTTCTGCAATAATCTTGATGAGTCTGTCTTGGCCTTTGAGTGAAAATATTTCACTTTGGAGTAGATGAAATAATTTTCTTCCCCAAAATATGCATATAGAATCAGGAATGATTATTAAAAACATAGTAAGATTTCAGAGATTTCCAAAAATCTACCATGGATAAAAAACTTTTTTATTGGGGGTGAGTTTAAGACGTATTAATACTCATAATTGTGTTCAATTTGAAAAATGTTTATTGAGAATTTGTTATACAAAAATTATTCAGCTAGATGCTGTGAGAATTGCAAAAATCAATAAGATTAGGATTAATGAGGAGTCAATCAGTTTTCAGGTGGTCTGGTGAGGGTGGGATAGATTAAAGAGACCTCTTACTAAGAGCATAGCTAGAATAGAGACAAGAAATGCTGCAGGCAGTTTTGTAAAGGTAATTTTATATTATTTCAGTATAGTAAATAATAATGGCTATAATAGTCTGAATATAGAATGATATAATAGTAAATTCTAGTGATTTTGTTTGTTTGTGTATGTTTATACTATAGAAAGTAAAACTCAACAAAATCTCCTTGGCTTGTGGTTGTGGGATTTTTATAGGACATTGGGTATGCATTTTTGATATCAGACAAGGAGCCTACATACACAGGAAATGCCATGAGCTTTTTATATTTATATTGACAGGGTTAATAAGCATTGTACTTGGGTTCATATGCATTGTGAAATACCTAACACAGAGAAAGAAATGATTGTCATTCAAGGAAGAACATGTAACAAACATTACTTTAGAGAGACAAACTATAAAAGAGACGTGATGTAATACAGATAGTTTAGGGGAGTCAGAGACCCTTTGTAGAGTTGATGGCAATTGAGATGGGCCTTAAATGGTAGGTGGATTCAGGATGAGCAAAAATGATTTTGTCTTGTATCTCCTACAGGAAGGAAATAACAATAATGTTCTATAGACAGGTACAGGGGCAAATGTATATGGCTTCAGAGATCTTCATATTTTTAGACCTGAGTTAAAACCTGTTTCAACATGTGCAGTTTAAATCAGTAACATTCAATTCTTTTCCCCTGGGGCTGAGCTACAATAGTTTGGGTTTAAAATTGAGATTAGTATAGTAGACCAGTAATAATTTAATTCTGAGATGTTGTGTTTGTGCTTATCACTTACTATCAATTATTTGCTTATCACTTACTATCAATTACTTATGCTTACAAAGCACATTTGTTTATGTTTACATCTCTCTCTTGCAAATATGGGACAAGTGTGACCGCACTGATCTGCATCCGGTGCTCTGCTATCCTGACAAAACAGATGTTCTGATCAGAGTTGATGGCTCCTTCCATCAGCCAAATTGATTGCAAGTGACATTTGACAAAGTGGCTAATCAGAGCAGTAGTCAGTTCCCTTCGGTGCAGACACTATCCAATCAGACAGACCCTCACTGGCCAAGGGGAGACCAAATTAGAAGAAAAGGACCAGAAACATTCTCCACCACACTGTTTAATGAGATGAACTAACATCCAAATACTTGTCAATAGGTTTTTCCATTTAACTGTATGTCCTAATATGAATACAGAAGACTGCCACAGTCTTTTTCATTCATACATTAACATTATATATTCTACATTCTATTAAATTATTTTGCTAATATACTTACACTGAACAATTTCTATTTTGGCTACTTGCTTTTGGACCGACTTTCATTCTACAGTGAAGAACATTTTTAATACAACATAGTGCATGCTTTTTCAAAAACTAAAGCAGTAGAATTTTTACTTTCCTATTAAAGAAGTCTAACATCTTGCACGCTTAATACTTTTCACACACACCATGCATCACTGAAGAATGTGTAAGAGCTGAATAAACAAGTATTTGAGTTATCTGTAAAATAAATAGATTAGATGAAAAATAAATCAAACAAGTGAGCATTTAGTTCCCCAAAATAACTTTTTCATTTATTTGCTTATTTACTTATATCAATATCAGCTTATGGATTTTTACCTTAATCAATGAGTTATAATTTGTTATTAGTATTATTTATTTTGATGCTAAAATTTCCCAGATTTGGCCACCTCTTCTAATACCCACCTCTTCCTGGGATCGAGTACCGTTTGTAATGTGTTGCTAAATCAAGAAACATGATACATTTTTCGTACAATTACTCATGGAAATTTAGTGAAGAGGTTCTCAATCTTGGCAGCCTAATAGGTTTGATAGTCTGATAGATGATTTATTCTGGGACCAGACTGCTGACAGTGGCTTTCTTCTCTTTTAAACCCTCCTTCACCTGCAAGGATTCAAAGACTTCTTCAGGTGCACGGAAGTGAAATGTGAATGATTCACCATCTAGGTCAAAAACGTAGACAAAGAGGCCAAGAGGAGGAAAAATGGGGAAGGGATGTGGGGAAGAAGCTAAAGAGGAAAAGAATACGTATTCTTAATACTTTTGGTTTCTTTCATTATGTTCAACATAAGGTCTTGAGATTTATCCTTGTTACTGTTTATCTATAGTTTGTTCTTTTTAATGTGTAGTATGAACACCATAATTTTTAATTAGCAATCTCCTGTTGATAGACACGTGGTTATTTCAGTTTGGGGCCTATTATGAATAATGATGCTATGGACATTCTTATATGCATTTTTAGGTGGACATATACACTTATGTATATGTATATAAATACACATATACATTTCTCTTGGGTACATACCTAGGATTGGAATTGGGTGATAGGTTAGGTTTATGTTAAGCTTTAGGAGATACTAACAAATAGTTTTCCAAAGTAATGGTACTAATTCTAGCAATATGTGAGTGTTTCGCTGCTCCACAGTCTTAAGAACCTTTAGTATTGTCATTCTTTTTAATTTTAGCTATCATGATGAGTGTGAGCAATATCTCATTGTGGTTTAATTTTCTATATTTTGGGGGGAATTAATTTTTTTGTGTGTGAGGAAGATTGTCGCTGAGCTAACATCTGTGCCAATCTTCCTCTATTTTGTATGTAGGATGCCACCACAGCATGGCTTGATGAGTGGCATGTAGGTTCGCGCCCAGGAATGAATCCATGAATTTCAGGCTGCCGAAGCAGAGGGCATGAACTTCACCATTATGCCACCAGGCCAGCCCTGGAATTAATGTTTTCAAAAAGCTCCCTGGATGATTATAATATGTACTGGGTTTGAAACCACTCTCTTAACCACTGCACCTCGGAGTTGAAGAATTGCACCTGGAGGTGTAGTCAAGCATGTGAGCTGGAAGGGTAGGAAGTATTAAGAAGCTGGGAGGAGGTAGGCTAGATTTGCTTCTAGACCGGGATGCTGCAGTGGAAAAGAGGAAGGGCTCATTAGAGACGAGCCTGTCAAGCAAGAGAGCCCAGGATCGATGTAAGCATGGAAGTCACTAATGTCAGTGTCAAAATGTGAATGGTGAGAGAAAAAACCTGAGCCATAATTTAGAGTGTTCAATGTTGGGAGAGGAATGGTTTGAGCTAAGTTGTCTACCCCTGGGGGTTCATCAAGAGTTCATCATGAGGAGGGGAGAAAGATCAAGAGCAATGGGTTTTAACAAAAGAGAGGAGAAATGAGCATTTGGAGCAGGGACACTTATTTTAATCTTCCTTTACTTAAGGTATGAGAGGAGTTAAAGAAAAATCCTCCATTTGTAAGGGCTTCATGGAGACTGATTTCCTAAGTATACAACCAGGTTTCAGTGAAATTAAGACTGTGAAAAGAGGTGATGGGGCGTTTGCTGAAAGCAGATTAGAAATCCCATATGGCAGTGGGAAGCAAGTCAGAGAGCAGCGGTGGGTGGATTGAGTCATATCAAGGGTACACAGACACTATGGGTCTGGACATCCTGCCTAAGGGCGATTACAGGAGGGGTCTGGGCACCTGGTAGTGCCACGGTCAGTGGGATGCACTGCATTTGGGTTTGGTTCTGATGGTCCTTCCTTGAGAGTAGTACCTGGTTCCAGTATTTTGTTCCCTGAGCCTTTCCTCACGGTGTGAAGCTGTTCCTTGAGGCTTGTGGGAAATATAACAGAGATTTGGGGCAGGATTTCCTTGAAAGAAAAAAAAAAGATATTCTGATCAAGTAGATTTTGGAAATGATACAGGCCTACTAAATTTCACTCTTAAATATTCTTTGAGAAGTCATGTGGTTGAAAAAATATCCAACTTTAATTTTGCTTAACCAGGTGTTTTCCAAGATATTTGATTACAAAAGATGTTAGGGATAACGGCGTCCACTGAACTGTGTATGGAAAATATCGTCCTAACATATTTATTCTTGGTGTTGAGAAATTATCTACCTGGTACACTTCTCCACATCACTCCAATCCACATGGCTAGGCTCCCTTGACCCCACTAAAGGCTCAGTCCCTACCATTCCAACAGAGAAAATCTAAGGAACACCACTTCAGAATCCAATCTACCTCAGTGGTAACTAAATCTATATTCTGACCCAGGTTCAGTAACTGAGCTCCTAGTTGGTGCTTGTGATTTTGTTTAATTCATAAAAGTACAAGTGTCCTCTCTTCTCTATTTGAGCCTTTGCTTTGACAGCAGATCTTGTATTCCAGCCCATCCAAGCCTAAGACCCTGTCATGTTCATGTCAGCCCTTCTAGAAACTGGAACCATGAACTCCATGAGCATGATGGGAATTTTGTTTTTCCTGCTGCTTCTCTAATAATCATGAATTTCCTACCTTTTTTGTTTTATGTTTTTTTTCTGACACATAGTCACTTATTTATCTTTTGCTGGATAGAGAATCTCCATTCTTTTTATATAGCCCTTTCCGTCTGGCTGGGTTTCCTCTCATCCTCTGTAGCTGATTTAACATGAGTACTTGCTTCCACGGTATGTATGTCTGGTCTATATTGTCTCCTGTGCTGACCCGCACCCCTGGTCCCGAGCACCTAGTTGGAAAGGTACCTTACCACCTATCTCTACATTAGAGTCACCAATAACTAAGAGTAGGCCCATACAGTAATTAAGGGGAAAAAGCAGTTTAATACCATATGAGTTTAATGAAATTTACTAACCATAGAAAAGAAAGTTGAGGGGTAAGTTAGGTTTTACTTTTTCTTCCTTTTTGTTTTTTTTGTTTGTTTGTTTGTTTGAGGAAGATTAGCCCTGAGCTAATATCTGTGCCAATCTTCCTCTACTTTATATGTGGGTCACCACCACAATGTGGCTGACAAGTGGTGTATGTCCACGCCCAGAATCTGAACCTGCAAACCTGGGTTGCCAAAGTGGAAAATGCAGAACGTAACCACTATGCCACAGGGCCAGCCCCTCTTTCTTTTGTTTTGATCAGTGAAAGTGTCAGAGAACTCATCTTTTACGAGATGTTTTGCTGTCACATGGGTTTCTTTTCTAACTGATATTTACCTGGATTACCTTCATTCAGTTTGCATATTTCTGAGCAGAGGTTCTGAAGAAATCATTTCTTACCATTTATACATACATATGCTTATTATGAGTGTGACATAAACCAACATGTCACGCTGCTCCATGAATGTCAGAATTCTGACATCCAGATCCAAAATTTTCCATTTTTAAAACATGACTGCCTTATCTCCTTGATAAAATTGAAAGCAAGAAACAACTTTGCATCTAAGGTATGAAATTAACGTGACATATTTGACCCTTGCAAAGTAGACGTGATGTGAAAAGACTAAGACTTAGCAACACTTCAAAATCTAGTACCTCGACGATAACTGAGCAAAATGATATTGCCCATACATTCTCCAGGTATTGATAAGTGTCTATTTATAAGTCGATATTTCACTCTTGTTCATAATGAAATTATATGTAAATACCAAATAATGGTCACCATTTATTTTCAAACTCATCTCAACATTAATCAAAATATTTTAAAAAATAGTCACCCAACTTTTTATTTCTCCTGGCTCCTTCCTGATATTAATTTACATGTGTCAGTTCAGTTCAATCCCAGCCCAACTCATGGGCCCTCATTTTCCATTTAAATACGTGTTGCCCCCCACTTCTCAGGCAGCATACAGCTGGGAGGAGGCCATCAATAGCTTATATGCCAGTGCCCATCCTACTCTCACCTCCACAACACACAGGTGAAGTACCCAGACTTGCTAACTCCTGGAGTGCTACAATAAAAGATACTAGCTTTCCCCTCTTTGGGAAGACTGATCTGCCTATTTGATCCCCTTGCAGCATGTCTTGGGTGGAAAGAGACAGTAGGATAAAATGGCTCAATATGTTGGCCCTGTGTTCATATTTGGATATGTGAGCTCTGCTGTTTCCTAGGTGTGTAATCTTCACAAAATTATTTAAATTCTCTAAGAGTCAATTTTGCAAAGATTTCAAACCTAGTTTGTTTATGACCATGTCACTTTTCTGCTTATAATCCCTGAGTAGCTCCCCATTACCTCCAGGAAAAAGTCCATTCCTTGTGGTAGCGCATGCAGAACTCTCCACAATCTGGTTCCCACTCTTACAACCCACACTCCAGTTAGGCCCGATCACTACCAATGATTTGCTGTGCAACCCTGGGTAAATTCCTGATGTCTCTGTGCTCTAGTTTCCACATCCATAAAATAGGTATCCTAATAATATATACTTCATATGGGTATTATACTCAAAATAATGTCTGACGTAAGTTCTCAAGAAATGTTAGTTATTAGTACTATTAATTGTTTTCATTATTTTTTGCTACTCTTTCATATTTGTGGCAGGCCTTATCCAAAACATACCTCTGGGTATACATAAATGGAAAATTTCCAGGTCCTACAATGTAGGAAAAGATAATTCAGGACTGTACAAGATTTCAGAAGAAACACACAAACTAAGTCTGGGAACATGACTTGATGAGCAGCAGCATTATTGGTTTACAGAGAAGTGTGAACCATATAAGGGTCATGAGGGAGACCTTGAGAAGCAGTGCTTGCTCAGCTCTCCAAGCTCAATCTCATCCTTGTGATGCTCAATAAAGCTTGTGAGCAGAACAGGTGACTGTCCTTGAGTTGCATTTCCATCCACAAACCCATCCCCACACCTTGAAAATACTTCTTGAAGACTTTGCTGCTCCATCTGCCTGAAAGGCCTGTCCCCCTTGACCTGTCCTTTTCACCTAAATCGCTGTCTTCCTTTATTTTTGCAATAACACCACCAAATATTTAACTTCAGTGAAATATACCAATAGTAAAACTGGATGAAGATGTGTATTGATAAGATGCCCTCTTACTGTTCATTTCTAAACCTGTTTAGAAAATGCACTTATGCAATTCTTTGCCCCTGGACAATTCAATTCCTCTCTGAAGGCCTTGGTCCAGAATGTCTTTCCTGGGAAACAGCCCTCCTCGCCCCTCGCCCCCATCTTCTGCTCGAGTATTGCTGTCTATAACACTAATCTCAAGGACTCTTTCCTTCCAGACTCTCAGATCCAGGTATTCTTTGGTGCTTTCATCTGCGGGCACAGAACTCTTCCCACTCTTCTGTCTGCTTAAGTGGCAAAATATGAACAGATCCAAGAGGAGTATGCTGTTGTTTTCCTGTTCTATTGTGAATGTTAATTAGGAAAAAAAAACAAAACATGTCTTTGTCCTTGTGCCTCCCATTATATTTACTGTGACTTGAAAACATGAGCTCTATTTTGCCATCCTAAAACAACACCAGGTCCATTGTAAGATGAACAATAAACTCCTTATTTAATGAGTGAATGGATGAATAAAAGAATGAATGGATGCCATTTTTCTAAGTCTTCTTTCCCTTAATGTATATGAAAAAAACCAAACTTTAAAAATGACAGTGTTTAAATCCAGATATAATATGCCTATATTTCTTTCTTTGTAATTGTATCTTGATCTAAACATTTTTTCCCCTCCTAAATAAAGTTCTCTGTCATAGTCAAAGCTGGCCAAAGGAGATTTTGCAAAACTCAGTGTACGTGCAGGTTTAATGGGAGCAAAGATGTCAATATTCATACCGCTCCACTTCATTAAATCCACCTTCTTAGCGACTTGGACTGCGTAAAATTTATTTTTTACAAGTCCCCAGATTGTGCCCACATCAGCAATGCAGCACCTGTTAGTCACCATGGACCCAGTTCACCTCTTGAAGCTATTGCTCAGCCTTCTGACAGGCACAGTTTATGACAGGCAAGCTGAAGGGGAAGGGGAAGGATGTGAAAACAGTGGAATACAGTGAGCACTCACCTCTGCCAGATTGCACGCGCGAGGCTCCGAGTGTGTGAGGTCATGTTGCCAACAGCCATGACGGGAGTGCGGGCTGCAGTGCCCTTAATTGGGTGCACATGGTTTGGCATCACTGTGCCCTGATTTGGACTGTGTGGGCCGATCAGCATTAGGCTGGAACACGGCACTTTCAGGAGAAGAGCATATGGGAAGTACAGATGTTCAAAGGGTGGCTTCACCCCATGTGCAGCCAGCAACCCTCCTTGAAGAATTATCTTGAGTAAGCACATGCGGGAAGGATCTGCATAAAGTGCTGTCTGACAGTCTGACAATTTCCTGTGCAGAGACTCCCCACTTAGTCCTCCTATTAGGCACCGTGACTTTAAAATCTGTGTCCTTGAAGCGCACAAACACTATCTCCCTCCCTCTATGGCTGGAAGAGAAGATATCAATAGTATCATATATCAGAGATAATCAAAGATTCCCCTGTGGCAAGTAGAACTAAAGCAATCCTAATGTTACCAGGTCACATAATTTATCAATACACATTATTACCTTACTCGCTGTATTAATTTATGAATGAAACAAGTTTATGAAGCACCTACAGTAGGCCAGAAACATTGAAGGAAAAATGGAGCTAGGCATGCGGAAAAATGAAGGCCAAAAAAAGGAATTCAGTTACTTACAAAGGACACAGTGTGGCATGACGAAATGTAAATTAGATGACAGCTAAGTAATTAGTCCCAATTCTTCCAATAATTAGCTCTGCTCCCGGGGCCTCAGTTTTCTCGCTCAGAGCTAATCATGTTCAACTAAATGAATACAAATGTCCCTTTCAGGCCTAAAATATTATGAATTTATACCCTTTATCTTCCTTATCATGTAGTTAATTTATTCACTAATTTATTCATCCTTTCAAGAACCCCAGAGCCTCATCTGTTCCAGGCACAGCTCTAGTTGGTGGGGACACTTGGCCATAAGATACCCAAGCTGACATTCTGGTGTGGCAGGACAACTTCTAACATGTAAGTAAGTGCATAAACAACATACTCTCAAAGAGTCCGCGGGACTGTGAAGGAAAGTAAAACAAGGAAATAAAATAGAGAGCAGTAGGTAATTAATTGTGTTAGGATGGTCAAAGTAGATGCTTCTAGCACATTTTAGTGGGAAGATACCAACAATAAACATGCACACTAATCAATTAACAAGGTACTTTTGATAGTCATAGTTTCTTTTAAAAGAAGGAATATGATGGCGAGTAAAAGGAGGGGGACCATAGGTCATGTTGGACTTGAAGACCATCTTGGCGAATTAGGATGATCATTTCAAGTTTGATGGGAATGCTTTTACATCAGGGGTTGACATGACTTAATTTTACAATATAGGAAGTGTACTCTGCTGCGCTTAGAGAATGAAGTAAGAGGGATAAAGTAAGAAGCAGGAGGACCATGGGGGGTATTGCCAAAGGCCAGGTAAGAGACAGTGACATCAGTGGCCTAGAGTGAAAACAGTGGAATGAAGTAAAGTGGATAAGCTCATGATAGATGGGATGTGAGGGCAGAGCAAAAGAGACAACTTAAAGATAACTCTTAATTTTCATTTGAGCAACAAAGAAGATTGAAGTATCCTTTGCCAAATTGGAGAAGACCTAAAGAGATTCAAATCTGTGTAGTAGGATCTCAAGAGGTTGAAATGATGAGAAGGAGCAGGAAATAGACTGAGTCGGGGCTCCTGAGGCAGGATGGAAACCAGGAGTGTGGTGTCATCTGAACACACAAACTATTAAGGGCACAGAATGCCAGGCAGTGTTGAATGCCTATTTGAGAGTTTTTAAAGAGGAATTATTGAGTGGGATTGTGTGATTTTTTTTGAGCAGTATACAGGTGCTCAGCAGCTGTTATGGAGTAGGACAACTGATGGCTTTACCCCTCATTGGGATTTTGCCTCCTGAATAGGACAGATGGGAACACCAACATGGGAATGAACCGTGTTTGCAAGGAAGTAGTTGTAATGATGAACCCACAGCATCTAAACTGGGTAAGAAAGGAGCAAGAATACTTAGTGGAGAGTCAATGGATTGGAGGTCTCAATGTCCTTGCAGATCTTCTAGAAATGGGGAACTAGATTAAAAGAGCAGGAAAAATGAAAGCTGCTTGTGGGACAGTGAAATGCCTGGAATGCTGGAATGAATATTTTAGAGATTTTAGGAATATTGGCCTCTCTCTCCCTCTCTTCCTTTCTTTCCCTCTCTCTCTCTCTGTCTCTCTCTCTCTCAGACTGGGGGAGCTGCTGGACAACATTGATCACCCTTCCTTTATCTGAGAAGCTCCTCATCTTAGGAGTCCATGCTTCCGCAAGTTAGAAGTTAAAAATCACTTTTCCAGTGTCCTTAGAGCATTGTGATCTAGGATCCACCAAGCAGACTCTATGGCAGAGTTTGATTCAGAAGCTGGTGGCTAGGAGACCATGTACTCCCAAAACATCCATTCAGAAAATGTGACAACACACTCATCCAGCTCCCAGAGGCAGTGGTGGCAGAGGTAGCATCTCATATCCACACCAGTGGAGCCCCCTGTGGTGTCCAGGCAGCAGCAGCAGAAGCAGTGGTGTTTCCACTGGAGCAGTCCTGGGGGTGTAATTTGGGCATTGTTCCAGACTGCAAAGCCCCCAGTCTTACTTCTTAGGCCCATGTATAGATTTTGTGTGCTACCAAATATCCTTTGATTAATTCCTTTTCTGCTTAAGCTGATGGTTTCTTACTGATTCAGAGATGGTACAGTTCAGAGATGGTGATGACAAGGTTTAGCATTTGATCATGGCAGTGGTTCATGGAGATGAGGCTGTCAGGAAACAGAAGGACCTGGATATTGAATCAGTTGAACACTTTATAAATTACTCACTGGGAAAGTCTGATAATGCTTGATACCAAAGTAAATGCATGGAAACATCTGGATAGCCAAACAAAATTCAGTGAAGAATTCCTTGCAGGTCACTGTCCCACCATCATCCTTATCACTCAACACGCCCACCTACTGTTAAGGATATTGAAGGCCCTGGTATAGCTGCTTGGAAGACAGTGACACAAAGGATGCCCGAGTTTTTCAGTCCTTTCTAGCCCAGAGTTTTTATCACAGTATTTACACACTGTAGGCCTACAAAAATTCATGGGTGAACAATTACCATCTTAGTTAAGAGCTTTGTAATTTTTTACTTGGATTATTTGAGCAGGCTTCCTTCTATTCTAAGTGTCCCAGATTAATTTTGCTTATAAAAGCTACTATGCCTCTTCATTTTCAAAGACCATCACTAATATTTATTTTCTCTTCTAACAAGACCAAGGCCTGCAGGAACATCTAGGACTTTATTCTATCTGTTAAATCTTATTTTTCATTGAAGTAGACAACATGACACAACAGAAAGGACACACGTTTTGACTTTACACAGCTCTGGCTGTTACTCTCTTACTTTCTTTGTGACCTTAAGCAAGCTTCAGTTTTCTGGTATATTAGAAATAAAAAGATAATAATGTATATTTTTTACTTTCGTGAGTTAATAATTTGCTTTATGATTTATAATAAATCATTGTCAGTTTCTCTCTGATAATAACTAGTACATTCTAGTGAACAAAACAGTGACTTTGGAAATAATTTTTTTAATCAATGCTCCTTTATAGGCAAGTCACTTAATAACTTAACATTTGATTGTGGACAAAATGGAGATAATATCTAGCTTAAAGGATAGTGCGAGGGTTAGATATACATGTAAAGACTAAATCATTCTAATTATATTTTTGAAAAACTACCTAAGAGTTAGAAGAATCAAGTTGCTAGTGAGTTAGCAGGACACACATATACATACAAATATATACATATGATTAAATGTTTATTTTTTTAAATTTTTCTATTGTAGGCATTATCTCTAAAATTGCTTTTGACTTCCTTTCATGGTGATGAGAATTTACCTCTCATTTCCTGTCTGTCATTTTCCCAATATATTTATAACATATTTTTCATTTTGCTGAAAATGTATACGTTTTTTACTGTCAGGGATTAATTACCATGACCATGTAAGTGTTTTCAATGTTAGCCAAGTCATGCACCATGAGTATATTTCCTCTTTTCCTTAACATTTTTACTTTTTACTAAATTATATTGTGTGTTAGTTTGCTACGGCTTCAATAAGAAAATGCCACAGACTGAGTGGCTTAAACAACAGAATTTTATTTTCTCACAGTTTTGGAGGCTGGAAGTCCAAGATCAAGGTCCTGGCAGAATTGGTTTTTCCTGAGGCTTCTCCTTGACTTGCAGATGGCCATGTTCTCTCTGTGTCTCCACGTGGCCTTTTCTCTGTGTGCATGTGTTCATGGTGTCTCTTCCTCTTCTTATAAAGACACCACTCATATTGGATCAGGGTCCCATCCTAAGGTCTCATTTTAACATAATCACCTCTTTAAAGACCTTATCTCTAAGTATGGTTACATTCTGAGTTACTGGTGGTTGGGACTTCAACATATGAATTTTGGAAAAACACAGTTCAGCCCACAACACACTGCATAACAAACAACCCATACTCTCACTGGTCTATAACAATAAACATTTATTTTTCACTTATTTTACATGTAGGCTATAGGTTGGCCTCAAGTATGCTCCACATATCTTCCTCATATGATGATGTGGGCTGAAAGAGAAGGCTCAGTCTGAGATATGCCATTTGTGACGTAAAAATATTTGAAGTTGAGCTGAACCACATTCTTTCATCTAAACTTTCTGCTTTGATGTGATCTGTGTCACCATATTCTGTTGGTCAAAGCAAGCCAAACATAATACACCTCCCTCTGGAAGGAGGATGTCAAATAAATATTTGTGTACAATCACAAGTTCTATCACAAATTTTAATTTTTTTCTTAATTATCCATGTACCTAATACTAATTTTCATAACATTTCAGGAGATTTGTCAAACACTTTTAAATACAAAATGGTCGAATTTATCAGATAGTCTATTACTTCTATTTGGTTTCCCCTGGAGATCTTCCTCCCAGATATTTCCATCTGCCTACTTCAGTCCAAATTGTTGATGGAGCCTGTGACACAGGGGTGATCGTAGGACTTCCCGTCAACATATCTGATGTTGGATTATGTTTCACGGATCTTCTCTTAAAGAAACTTGAGCCAAAAGTTCACCACGTAGAGTAGAAGATGTGTTACATTTTATTTTCACTACTGCAACTCAAAAATAGTCAAACCATTCTTAGTATACCCCCACAAAAATTGCCTATGCTCATCGTACACAGATAACAGAGAGAAAATTGTATTTGGAAGTAGAAAGGTGAAATTACAGATTAAAAACAGGTCTTTGGAGAAGAAATTTGTTAGGTCAAAAAATTTTTTTAAACTAATGGCTCATTTTAAATGTCTCTTTGGGTCACTTTTTGGAGGAGGGGGTGAGGAAGATTAGCCCTGAGCTAACATCTGTTGCCAATACTCCTCTTTTTGCTGAGGAAGATTGGCCCCAGGGTAACATCGCGGTGCATAGGTCTGCCCCTAGGATCCAAACCTGAGAACGCTGGGGCGCTGAATCGGAGCACAGGACCTTGACCACTATGCGATCGGGCCGGCCCCTGGGAAGCATTTTGTAATGTTTTCTGTATCAAATTTATTTTATTAAAATATTAGTTTCTTGCTAATTCTGGAAATATTGTCTGCCAAATTCAAATTTCTGAAGTTGTTATTTTACATCTCCTAGTTAAAGCCTGGTGATAAAGTGTTTTTCTATGAAAAATATATATAACTATACTTCTTTAATATAGAATTCTTGATTAAAAATTACAAAATGAAAGTAAATATTTGCACAGCCTTACTTAAGTGATTACAATTGCTCTAAGCTAACAAAAATAGTAACTGTCAGTTTCGTAATATCTTGAATAAGTTCTGGTCAAAGTTCATATAATGCATCTTATCTCCCATAGAGCAGATGAACCCAAGTTGACACTTGCTAAAAGAGTTGTTATATCTATTAAAATAAATTTGTTCTTTACTGAATAAGTTTTCAAAGCAAGACAATTACTAGATTATTTACACCCATTATTAAGCAATAGTTTCTTTCAGATCCTCCATAAAAGGGCATATCTACATGTAGAACTTTATCGTAAGTTGCATTAGAACTTGAAGGTAGATTAAATTTAGAAAATAATCACCAACTAGTTCAATATTTTCAAGTTATGGAAAAAATCATCTCAACTGAAAAATATATAATTAGGTTTCGAATACTTAAAATGCGATTTTCCTAAATTAATGACAATTTTAAAAATGTGTTTATGTATTTGTTTATATTGATTCTCTAAACATATAGAGTCCCTAGTAAAAGTAGGTGATTAGGAAAATATTGCCTGGTAACCCAGTTAGCATATTATGAATAGTCAGGATTTTCCTCCTTCTCATACAGCCCGAGAACTCCTGTTTTGTGTCCTCAGTTCTTTCCAAGACTTCCCCAAAGTCTAAGAACTTTTTCTTCTTTACCCTTAGATAAGTTGAAAATAGAAAAATGGATGTTGAGGGAAGCAAGTTGCCATGGTGCTGAGGGTCCCTGAACAAGAGTTCTTACAAGGTGTGCCAGGAATTCAAGACTCTGACTGCTCTTTACCTAAGCTATTTTCAGGGCTATGTCTGCAGCAGGCAGCCTTGAGGGATGAGGTAATGTCTCCCTCTGGGACAAAGAGCTGGCTTGTATCCTTGACTTTGGGACCCATATGTTAGAGATTCTGAGTTCTTGTATTCCTCTGAAGAGTAGAGTGTTATATTGTTTTTACTATCGTTGTTTTAGCAGGCACTTAACATACCGAAACTCAAACTGAAAAACTGTATTCCCAGCGATGGTGGGAGTTCAAATCTCAGTTTAGGTTTTAGCCTTAACTGGATTGCTTAGATTCTCCATCATGTGAGGTTGTAGGTGAAGTTCAAGTGCATTGCATGAACCTCACTGTATGTGCATGTGTGGTTCAGGGACTAGCCAGGACTTGGGTAGAGTTTATACACAGAGCATGGGGTTCCTCCCCCCTTTTCTGGATCTGTCCTTTCTGGAATTCCCCCACCCATTTCTAGTGGCTGTGATTGACCCAAACTGTCCTCTAGTTAAGTCAGCAAAAGCGAGACATTTTATCCAAATATTAGACATCTTACAAGGTGCTCAGGCTAAAAGCCATTAAAATGGAAACTTCACTCAATGCTATTCTCTCCCTCCAAGGGTCAACTCCTGTCTAGGATCTGCCTATTGTCTGTGGCTCTCCAATGCATTAGATAATTGTTTCCCACATTTTGTCTGAATGTATTAGATTCTGATTCTGCTATACCAGAGTTGAAAACTCTGTTCTTCTACTCTAATTGAGAAAGTGAAAATTTTAAAGAAATTCTCGCTGACATCTATCTTTAAACTTTCTATAGCCTTGCTTTCCTTTTACAACATTTAATGAAAAGGTAACTTGTAACAACAAAAGTAAAAAATAAAATGGGCATCTCATCCAAGTAATGATGCAAACCATATGGGACTTAATTTCGATATAGAACCTGAAAATAAAATCACTTCTGTAAAACAATGTCATATACTTTTTAAAATTCAAATTTAAGACTTATAAGCAAACCATTGACTAAATCAAGTTTTCAGATTCCACATTTCTAGGAAAAGAGGTCCACCACGCTCATTTCATCATTTCTATGTAGTTATAGTGAGTTTTAGGACAGCCCAGTAGGTATTTTAATAGATTTATATCCACTACATACACACACGTATTTCACTTACTCAGGGAAAATTAATCCATTAAACGATAATAAACTTAGTTTGAAATGTAACACTTTCATTTCAAAACATAACATTTTTAACCTAACACTTCCGTATGATTTTAAGAGAGAAACATCAGGTAAAGCAGTTATTTTGAGAATAAATTGAAAAATATATTCTTCTATGAAGGAATACTACAAGTTTGATACCATTTAATCTTCTGGAGGGATTTTTAATATTATTTTTATAGCCTCATGTATAGTAAAGTATCACTACATATGATTAATTGATTTGGCCAATTTGAGTTAGTAAAAGAACAGAACTAGGAAATGTATTCAAAGACAAGCAGCTTTAATTTTTTTCACGAGTACTCAATGAATAGACCTGGGCTAACCAGTGCTGTCTACTAGGAGTCCTCATGGAACATGCTAGGAAGAATACCAGTTGTTAAGAATGGCACTTTCAATGTACTTGAAGATGATTTGAAGGCATTTAATTTCTTTCTCATATAGCTCTTCAGGTTGCCCAGAAAATCCTTTCCTTAAATAAAATAAATAAAAAAGTAAAATAAATAAATCAAAAGTAAACTTTTCTCTGGCCTAATATTAACATAGTTCCATTGTATTATGTATGGTTTCCCACTAATTTATCAGACTTCATATTCTTTGGAACCTCCTAGGAGAAAAACAGAGTCCAGTGAAAATTACTATAATATATAAATTACGATGGGCCAACTAACATAGGCACATTTATTATGCAATACTAGTCCCCTCTCCAGAATGAGATTGGTTATTTGATTGTTTAAATTATCCCTCTTCTATTGGGATGATTTTGCATAGCTTTTATAAAGGTGGCTTACATCATAATTTCTTACAGGTAGAAAAAGTTACATTAGAAAAAAAGCAACAATATTAAGTTTGACAAAATAATTCAGAAATTCTTCTGACAAATCGTTTTGCAATAATTTAAGTTTTATTACAATGAAAAAGTAGCCCAATTTATTCCTTCATGACCGTCAATGATCTTTTAGGATCTCTTTTAAAGTGCAGATCCCTTTAACGCACTTCAACTTTTGCCACTGCTGTATTGTCTTTATTATTTTGAAGTGACTTTGAATATTGCTTTCCAAAGATTTAAATTATTTTTCACACATAGAGCTTCACAGAAGCCCAGTGAACCAGTATGCATGACTGATTATTACTGTCATAATTTGAAAGTCATCCGGAAGAAAACATAAGTGAGGTCACGTTTCTACTTGAAATTGATTCATTAGTATTATTTAAATTTAACTTATAGTAGTTTGTTTCTCAGAAGAATTTCACTGCTTCATCTTTCTTATTTCATTTCATGCCTAACACTTATAGTTGATAGTTGCCTTGATTCAAGGTTTATATTTCTCTATATATTAGAAAAATATTTGATTCCTTCAAATTATGTTACTTTCCATTATTCTAATATTTTATTTCGGTTCTGATATAATAACCTCGGCCTTCGACTAAGACTCAAATTTTCCACATTTTAGGACATCCTCTGAGTTTCTGTCATACGTCTTCCTTCTACCTACTTTTCAAATGTCAGTGTTCTCCAAAATTTCCCACTCTGGAAATTCTTTTCTCTTTCTCCATTTTATTCCTGTGTGATTTCATTTGCAGCCATGGGGTCACCCCTACTACACTTCTGTGCTTCAAACTCATGTATTCAAATGCTTACTAGACATAACTCCTCTATATATTTCAAAAGCACAAAACCACAAATATCTGAAGGAGAATTCATCACTTACCACCTTAGGTCTCCAGTATTCCATATCCCTGTGAAGGACACCATCATTCTCTGTCACTTACCCCCAAAACTTAGCCATTCTCATTTTTTCCTGCTCCTGTCCTGCACATATATTGTATACTTCTGTCCTATTCTTGTGTGCTCATTTTCATCACTACGTCCACTCGGCTTCAGTCTCAGTCCACATCAGCCTCATTTTTTCCCTATACTTTTTCAAGGAACTTCACTGTCTCTATATCTTCAGGCTGAATTTTCCTAAATTAATTCCACACCACACCAGCAAAGGGGACTTTCTAGTGCACAAATCTGATCATGTCAGCCCTTCAAAATCTGGACCTTGATCATCTTACCTTCACCCGTATATCCTCCAACCATACTCTGTATGTATACTACCTGCTCCAAGTGTTACCCATTTCTCTGTGCCCTGTTACTTGCTCTGGCCTCTATTTCAAATTCTATTTTCCTCCACCACTTCCCTTACACACACTCACTTTGGTATTCCTTCCTCATTTTCAAGGCAACATTCAAACACTCATTCCTGGTAAGACTTCTTTCCCCTGAGCCAGGAGGTCTCGTTAGGACTCTATGCTTACTGCAATTATTTCTATGGCATCACTTATTACATGGTATTGTAACTGTTGGGTTACTGATCCAATTCTCTGAACAAGCTACGCATTCCTTGAGGTCACAATGTCTATTTCCATAAGCCCAGCACTTTACAGCATGCACTGGGGCAAATGGTAAAACCTTAATGTGAAGTGCATAAATCCTATCATTTTTGAATGATAGGATCCTTGTTTTTCTGTTTTCCTCCTATTCTTATCTCAACTCAGTTACTGTTAGTAACTTTGTTCCAGTATTTTTATCAGTGGACTTAAGAGTCTGATTTTTTCATTCTTCTGTCATTTGGGGTTACTTTTAGGCTCTCATTTCCCTTCTGTGGTATATTATGGTAACTGTTCTAATAGTCTAAACATAATAATTTTTTTCTGTAATAATAGTACACTCCATGACTAAACTTTATATTTGGATTTTTCTTTTCAGATTTATTTATCTTTTACTTACATTTCTAAGATTTTCATAATCAACTTTTATTTTTTTCTGCTCTATTTTGTACCTTCTGACATATGTGCTTCAACCTAAAATATTCTACTAATGCATTCAATTACTTCCACTTCTTCCATTTTTTAATAATCCCTGTACAATGAATATATTACTCTTCTCTTTCTTTCTTTTGAGAATGTGCATCGCTGGGCTTTTAGATCAGCTTATTTCCATTTCATAACTCTCAGATTCTGCCACCCAGTCTCTCACTATGAGATTTTTATTCACAGAAAATTTTTGACACCAAGCCCGATACATTATCGTGGAGGAATATTATAGTTAGGAAGCAAGAGGATTTCTCTGTATATGAAAAATGGCCTGAGCTGACAAGCAAATACAATCTTTCTCAAAAGTAATATCTTTATACAAATCATCTGTATTCATTGAGATTTTTATAAGATATGAATAACCAATAAATATATATAACTTCCTTTATAATACTGAAGTAACTATGAACTATATCTGAATATGTGGTTGTATATATAATAGTTTGTATTTTTAAAATATATATGTAGATTGTATGTAAATAATCTATAATTTTTAAACTGAAATGATTATGCCTGCTTAAAATTCCTAACTTTGTATAATTTTCAGTCATTTACTTCCAAATATGATCCTATTTCATTACAGAAACCATATGCTCCTGATTATATGTACAACACAGACACATACACACACTGTTCTCATAACGATTATTTTTTAAGTATACATACTGAAATTTTTGTATCACAAAATCTAGTTGTCTTTAATTTCAGAACTGATCTAAACAGTTATGTGTCTTAGAACTAGAAGAGACCTCAACGAATTATTCAACTTCTTGCATTTAGGTATTATTATTATCTTACTATCTCTACTCTATAGATAAACTTAAGATAACCGAAAGAAGTTAAATGACTTTACAAAGGTCATCTAGTGTGTAGTAGAAGATGTCTGAGAAAAAGAGCTCTTAATCCTATTCCCTAGTGCCTTGGGCAATGCTTATGTAAGTACCTCTAATTGCTATCCATCATTTTGCCAAACCTTCTTTTGAAACATTTTATACTTAATTTGTACCACTTCTTAGTTTTCTGAACTTGTTAAGTTATTTCATATGAGTTTCTTTGACTATACTTATATTTACCACTATCAATTTAGAATTCATTCATCCCTTCATTCATCCATAAATATTTATTGGCCACCACTGTAGGTCATGCACTGTGCAAGGTAAAGAAGGCAAAAGTAAGCCATTATCACAGAGCTCACAGTCTAGTGAGAGATACACAATAAACACTGCAGTTTGAAAAGCATTTCCATGCCTCCTATGCCATGCCATTACATCGAAACACGTTAGAGAGACAGCTACTGGGAATGGGGATGGAAAGAATAACGACCTAAACAAGACCTAAAGGATGAGTTGGAATAGCCAATTCACCTGAAAAATGATTTTCTAAGTATAGAAAGCACCAAGCACAGAGGTCATGGCACATCTTGGTGACTAAAAGTAGTTTAGAATGTCTGGGTCACAGAATATAAAGCACTGTCATAAAAATGCAACTGGAGATGGGAACAGGGATCAAATCACCATAAACTTTGAAACCCTTATAAGAGAAGTTAGATTTTATTCTAAAGGCACTAAGGAGTACAGAGTTAACCTCTCATTCTAATGTCTTACGGGGTCAGTGAACCATTCAACGTCATTGTGCTATTTATACTTGGGTTCTAATTCCCATTCTAAAAAGACTTATCTTATGGTAATCATCCTGCTCAGAAGTTTTCCAATTCAAATCTGTCTCCAGGTGTGTCCACTCTGTGGCCCCATGGTAACAATTTGGGCATTAGTGTTAGAACATGTAGCAACTGCCACAATTTATTGAGCACCCAACAGTGTCAGGACTTGTGCTGACACAAGTGTTCTACATTTGTTATCTTGATTTCCTACCATAAAAACCTACCATATAGTCCTTTTCATCACCAAATTACAGATGAGAATATTGGTGTTCAGAGAAGTTAAGTGATTTGTTAAAAAAACACATAGCTAAGTAAACTTGTAGCGTCAGTTTTATATCCATAATCGTTTTATTCCCATACTTCTTTTACATACAATGTGTTCTTGCAAAGAATCCTGGAAGTCAAATATTCAAAATTTAAAAACAATGAGCACAGTTTATAAGAAGAAAGTCCCTCCTTGCTAAAATCTTCAAAGATATATTAATACCATTTAAGATATTTCTCTAATTTAATAAATCACCTTTTTAAAATAATTTCTTGGGCCAGCTGCATGGCAGAGTGGTTAAAGTTCCGTGCATTCTGCTTTGGCAGCCTGGGTTCGCAGGTTTGGATCCCAGGTGTGGACCTACGTCACTCACCAGCCATGCTGCGGCAGCATCCCACATACAAATTAGAGGAAGACTGGCACAGATGTTAGCTCAGGGCTAATCTTCCTCAAGCAGAAGAAAAGAGGAACATTGGCAATGGATGTTAGCACAGGGCGAGTCTTCCTCAGCAAAAAAAAAAAAACAAAAACATTTCTTCGTCATTGCACGTATAGTCAGCCCAATTAAACTCAGCAAGCCACAGACTGAGTTTAATCAGCCACAGCTGATTTCTTTGGGTGCAATTTTTCTCTATACTATTACGTTTACAGGTACTGTGCTTCTAATACCAGTGTCAGCACTTTTATTTTTCTATTTTACATTCACTTTTATGAAACAAAAAGAGCAAAATACAATGAAATCTAACATTTGAAAAAATTAAACCTTACAGGCCCAAAAGGGACTACTGCTGAATTATTGGCTGATAGGCAGCACCATTGCACAATAGTCCAAAAAGTTCTTTCTTCATTTGATGATCCAAAGTCCATACTCTGAGTACCAAGAAGCAGTCATATAGATGTCATCCTATAATTTATGACAGTGCAGAGTTTTGAAAGCATATTGTTCAAAGTCTAGAATTACTTATTATTTACAAGGTTATTATGACTATCACAGAAATTCATGTAAGTGTTAGTATTTTCCATGTGTGTACATGTCAAGATTTTATATAGGGATAGAATTTGCCTTCACAGTATTTCTCAAGTTCTTTCTGGTTAAGACTACCCAGTCGTATACTGGTCCAATATGTTTGGGAACAGTAACCTGCACGTTCTTTTCCTGATTTCCATTGTTAATTTCACTTCTGACATCCTATTAATACATTTCTGATCATTGTCCCCTAAATGTATTGCTTTACTGTTATTAGTTTATTCGTTTATTTCACACATGGTCTTCTCTAACATCTATCATTTATTTTGGTTATCTTATCATTAACTTGAAGAGCTTAATATCATCTGCAAAGCCAGAGAATGCATTTTCCACATCCTTTTCCGGATGACTTATCCCAGTATTAAACCATGCATCTACATCTTGAAATTTTCCACTTTTCTTATTTCTTACCTACTTTACAACCTGTGCTCTATTCTTTATAAACCATAGATGTGTGTGTGCATATGTGTTTCATTTTATCTGTTTCTTCATTAGGCCTAGACATGTGTGCATGTGTATGCATGCACACACACACACCTGCAGGAGAGACCAAAAGATGAAGCAGTTGGGGCAAAGAAATAGGTGAATTTATAGTTAACATGCTCTGCCTTCAGCACTGAACAAAATTATCAATGTCCAATATAAATTCTTCCAGTGTGAATCGTGCAGAATTTCCTTCCTCTGCTATATGTCATTTCTACACTAACTAGCCAAAAGAAAGACACCTAAAATTTTGATGATTATATTAGCTACTCTCAGCAAGCTTCAAAGTATTCCTCTGATCACCATAATTACAATTTGGGGAGGACTGCAATACATAAATAATTGCATGCGAAAAATTACAAACACTAGATCTATTTGCATATTATCACAGGAGCCCGATTTTAAGGATCATCTTCTCTAAAGGCCTTCATCTATACAAGGACAACTAGAAAAATCTTCCTATATCTACATGTTTGGTTTCATTGTTCAGCTATGAATAACATGCAGCTGACAGTTTCAGTATGTACAGGGGGTTTTTTTTGTAACAGTAAGACATTTATACACATAAAATGAAAATGAACATGTAGTAATTGACTGGGACTTGAGTTTAAGGTAATAGACTAAACTCCTCTAACAATGAATTTCTAAGCACTCAGAGGAAAGAATGTAAGAAGTACAAATTGCATAGGGCCCATGGGCTTTCCAGAAAGACTTTGAAATCCTTTAGCTTGCATATGAAAATTTATTGCAAATGGATTTTTACAGCACAGGGATGTTACTTAAAGAGTAATTCAAGGCTCAGTGTGATATTTAGATTTAATATTTTACAAGCTTTATGGTTAACTTCTTTTAACTCGTTGGAAATGCAAACATGATGTAGCCTTCTAGCTGAAGGAGTGCATTAGCCTTTTCATTCTATATGGTTTTAGAGACCAGTCTAGTAGAACGCACCAGAAAAAGCACAGGCCTTACTGTCAAATCATTGAGGTTTCCATCCTAGATCTGTCACTCAACCAAGGGTCCTCAGACAAGTTAATAAAGTGCTCGACAAAATGGAGGGGAAATAATGCATCTCTCTTAGTAGAATTGAGAAAATATGTACTTTGTAGATGCTCAATAAGTGGTAGGTAACTTCCATCCTAGGAAATATCTAAGAAGATTCTGACTTCTCATGAATGCTTCTTCATTTTTCAAGGAAAGGAAAACAATTCTTTAGAAAAAGTTGATTTTTAAAGTAGTAATCATTTACTTAAGTTCCCTCTTTAATGTATGGTCTTTGGTAATAAAGCTTATATTTTATAATTTTTAAGTAATTAGAGAGGCAACTTGATAAAATGAGCTAGCACAAAATGAGAGATGAGCATATTCTTCCTACTAGATTTCTTAGAAAGGGTTTTTCTAGGTGTTCGTTTAATCTAAACAATTAGCATATAATTCCAAAAATTCTTTTGAAGGGTAACTAAGTTTCTTTGAGAAATCCTTAAAGCTGAATGAGATGTGATGAAAGGAGCAAGATTGGACTTCAGAAAACCTAAGTTCTACTCACAACTTTACTGTTTATTATCCACGTGATCTTAAGCAAGCTACTTCAGACTTTCTGTGTGACTGGATCAAAACACTTGCCATGTCTCCTTCACAGGGGCATAAGGATCAAATAAAAAATATAAATATACTTTACAGCAGTCTGAAAGAACTTTTCAACTATTCTCATTTTACCTATTCATGAAATTTGTTTGAATTCAGGAAAGTCAGCATTCAAAAATTTACAATATACACGTCTTCTAAAATATACTAGTGTAATTTGTGTTTGAGTCCCAGTCTCAAAGTCAAAACAAAAACCAGCTTTGGTGGTTTTCCACGGGTGGCATATTTGGATGGATAGTTTGTCTGATCTGATGGACCCTTCCCAGGGGAGGAGCTTAGGAAGATGGTTTAAAAAGTGAATATGAAGAAGGAAGAGTGAATGAAATAGAGGTGAGTCCACTGGAGACTATCTACCTCATCTGTGCCTCCCACAGGGCACAGACCGGTGACCTATAATAATCAGAGGCAGACAATTTCTTTTCAGAAAATTGCTCAGGACTGCTCTCACTGACTGGGGACTGACTTGCATCCATCTCCACACATCTCCAGTCCCATGCCACAAACGCCAGCAAGTGAAGTATGCTTCTTTCTCCTCAGTTTTGGTAATCCATTAAAATTCTTTTCTCCATTTCCCAGCAACTGATCGCACATCTGGTGAGACACTCTCCCCATCTACCTGGACTTGATTTTCTGGGCAGTTCACAATGCTACACGTCTCATCCCCAGTTATAGGAAGGGAATTCAAAATAAGTCTAGAGCCTGGCCATCTAGAAAGTGTGCCTTTATATACGAAACTAATCTATGTGAAACTTACATTTCATCAAGGTGGGGCTGAACCTTAAAAAAATTGAAATTTATAGTTGAAATTATTTATGTATCCATAGTGTGGCTTGAAGAATACCAAAAATAACAACAAAACCCACCACTTCCCACCAGATTTCTTTGAAACTCCTAATTCCTCCCATTAATTTCACCTCAGTGGTCAAAGCATTTTCTCTGCAAAGATAGCATGTTAAAAGCTTTACACACACCAACCTGGCCTGACCTACTCCATAACCCATTGTCACACATTAATTTGGTTGCTTTTTCAGCTAAGCTGTGCAGAAATTGGATATAGAACATTAAATTTGGGACAGAGGCCAGCAGTTTGTGACAGGGATATAACCAGGAAGGTCAAGACTGAGGAAGGGATCACAGTGGGGAGGTCAGAAGAAAGAAAATACAGACCTCCAAGGGGAAAATTGAAGAGGCTTTACAATACACTTCATACTCTTAATAGTTTTACTAAAATCATTTACTCTGTTAAATGATCATCTTTTTTAGTCCAAATAAACACATTTTGCTCCAAAATGAAAATCTCATTTGTAGAGAGCCACACATGCCTTTTAGAACGATGTTCCTTCAAGGGTTCACAAGAAGCCTCACACCTACGCTTGCAAAGACTGTTCACAGAGCTGTGGCTTTTCTGATGTTGGGAGTGATTTTCTAAACCTTTAAAGAGTTACGTTCATTTGATGAAGAGTTTTCTAGAGAAGACTCATTTTTAAGGGCAGAGACATGCTCAGTTTCCCGTAAACTGGTTATAACCCATCTCAGCATGGGTATCATGTAGAGATCACAGATACTAATGTCCAGCACTACTGAGCTGACAAGGCAGCAGAGGAGGGTGACTGCTAGTATGCTGTATATCACTGTGGGATCTTTGTTGTTGTTGTTGTTTTTCATTCAGAGAAGTGACCTTTTTCACTGTTTTAATAATCAGACTAGCTTCATGACTGCTGATAATAACCTGTGAAAATATTGCTTGGCTATAATTTCATTTTGCATTTTCTGGTGCTATCCTAATTTTGCTTTCTGAATTAATATGAAGGAGAGAGAGAGAAAGAAAATGAATTACACCATCTTCAAATCCTGAGTAATGATTCGCAATAAATTAATACACAAGATTAATGAAAATGACAAGCTGTGGTGGTTAATTTTATGTGCCAGCTTGGTTAGGCTATGGTGCCCAGTTTGAGCAAACACTAGTTTAGATGTTGCTGTGAAGATATTTTTAGTCATGATTACGGTTTAAATCAGTAGCCTTTGAGTAATGCAGATTACCCTCCATAACGTGGGTGGGCCTCATTCAATCAGTTGAAGGCCTTAAGAACAAAGAAAAAAGTTTCCTGAAGAAGGAATTCAGCCTTAAGACTGCAACATAGAAACCTTGCCTGAGTTTCCAGTCTACCTGGCCTGCCCTGCGGATTTCAGACACAAGGCTGCCATGTCAACTCTCACCTGCATTTCCAGCCTGCTAGCTTACTCTATGAATTTCAAACTTGCCAGCCCCCACAATCTCATGAGTCAATGCCTTAAAGTCTTGTTTATATTGGTTTGTTTCTTTGGAGAACCCTAGTATACATGCCATAGCTCAGTATCTTTCAAATAGACTTTTACCATGGCCTCCTGACTGGTGCCCTTGTCTCTTGACTCCATCCAACCAGTTTACTCTCCTTACTGTTTTAATATAATATTTCACAAAATTCTTTTTTCATCTATGATGCAATCAGGGTAAATTGTCAGTTCCTTAATATAGTATACAGGCATCAGTCTTGTGCCCCTTGCTTGCTCCCTTTTCTCCTCTCCCACCACTGAAACGTTCTCTGCCTTTTATTCTCCAGCCATATGAAACCACTTATGCTTCTCCAAACTCACGATACTGCTTTCACATCTGGACCTTTGCCCATGCTCTCTCATCTGCTTTCCATGACCTTCTCTCTGGCCCTATTCCGCTTGCCTGCCAAAAATACACTTTTTCATCTTTCTTGACTGAACTGAGATATCACCTTATGGAGTAGCTCAGCCCAGTACCTTGACTCCACCCTCTGTGCCACCCCTGAATCTATGTGTCTGATTGTACATCACTTATCACTACATCTCAGCTTCCTCAGCTACTGATTGTACGTCACTTATCACTACATCTCAGCTTCCTCAGCTAGACTGTGGAATGGTCTCATTCTTCTCTGCTCCCTCGGCACCTCACCCACCAGCTGTCATAGAACATGCTCTAAATAAGACTGCATTGAATGACCAATAGCTTTTCTCTTTTGGAGTTCAGTTACTTTGAAATTAAATTTCATAATATATTATGTAAATTAACACCTTTCTTTAGATATCTCGTCTTCAGAGTTCAAACTATACAGAGATACCATTTTTTTGTATTTGTTCTAGAAAATATAAATAGTTACAATATATAGTATTCAGACAAAAATATGGAATATCATTTCTACTCTAGGGTTGGGTACTTCTAGACTAAAAAATGCAATTCCCAAATTTAGAGTGTATCTAAATAATTTAGACATAGAACATATTTAAATTCCAAGATGGCATTCCTTTTTAAAATGCCCTGACATTTTATGGGGTCATTTTCTTTTAAAAGCATACTGAACTTTAAGAAGGAAATGAGCATGATGCTAACTTTTAAAGTATCTTTTATAAAGAAACTTGGTGGTGTAGAGCTAAAAGGGGCATTGTAGTTACAGCACACTCAATTTTTAGCAAATGAGAAAGCTGGAGGCCAGGGATTTTAAGTGACATGACAAAAGGCACGAAACTGGTTAGTGGCAGAGCCTGGATGACAACTCTGCCCTGGAGATTGTCACACCAGCTCTCTCTTCTTTACTCCAGGCACTAACATAAGCTACTTGTATTTAAATGAGCAATTTCACAAAATGCCTTTAGTATTACATGCAAAATAGACAAATGCTGCTAATTTTTTGCACATATTCGTATTCTGAGACAATATTTTCTTGCTGTAAAGTCTAATTCACTAGAAGAAATTTGTGCTTGCCTATCTTTTTATTTTTTTGCTAAAGCAATTTAAGCGTCAATGAATCACTGATAAGTACTGGGTAGAAATATAAATTATTTGACATATACCAGGGCCTCCCCACAAAAAATCAGCATCTTATGAACTTACCAAGTATTGACTTCTCATGGAACTAATAGTGTACACAAGTAAAATTTTAAAATATGGCTCTTTTGTCTGTAATACTATGACTCCTAGTAGATACTTAAAAGATGAACCAGCACATATAATGGGTGCTATTTTTCCCTCCCAAAGTCTAAGAAGATGAAGGAAACTTAAACACATCCAAAGATATTTAGCTATTTATTGAGTTTTTATTTTTTTGGCTTTTCTCTGAAAATTTTCAGGACTTTTGGGAAAGAGAGGCTTATTATAAGAACGGAAGAGGAAAGTGCATATACAAGAGGTGATATGGGTGATTCTGGAGGCCAGAGGGAAACTGGAGAGAGAAAGATAGAGGGAGGGGGAAAGTGGGGGGAGAGAGAGAGAGAAAGGGAGGGAAGACTGTGATTGCAGTAAGAGAGCTGGAGGTTGGTAGGAAAGGCGATAAGGAAAAGCAGGACAAGGAGATGGATCTCTTCAAAGTTTCCAGAGGTCACTCAGAATTCACTTTTCTGGCATAATCCCACTTCACTATAAACATGCCTTCAATTCCTGACCTTTGAGCGAGGAGAAAAACTATTTGTTTTAGTTTTCTAACCTTTATCATTTCCTATGCTGGAATTGTTCCCTAGGATTTTGGCTTTCCTCTTTGTCTTCTGCCACCCCCACCGCCACCCCAATCCCAGTGCAGCCAGGAGGTCGAATTGCTCCACATCTGTGTCTTCAAACTTTTCTGTACTCCTGAAAGCACTTAAGTACCATCAGGAAATCAAATAAGTGTCTTTCTTCTTCCTATCCGCCTTTCTCTGTACAGGTCCAGTCACCCTTTCTCCACCTCCACCCTCCACCTCACTTCTTTTACTAGTCTCTTCTTCTGTCTCACGGAGAAAAACAAAGGGGATATTTCCTTCGAGTGTCACCTCTCAATAAGGAACATCATTTTGGCAAAGACTTTCATGGAATGTGCTTCATTTCAGTTGATCGGGAGTTTAGAATCTATGATATTTGACAAGCTGTGCATTCCTACATAATGACAGTGTGCTTTGGGTAGCATTTTAAGTTATGAAGCCAAAAGCAAAGTGATTTTAACAACTTGAAATGTTAAATTACTTGCATGGAATGCTCCTTGCGGAGACTCGCTGCTGTAATGAAATGGACTTTTTTTGTCATAAATAATAGGAAAAGTGAGAAGTTCAGTCAGAATATTTTGAGGATATATTTAACTTAACTCTACTGTATCATTAACAGGCATTACAATGGCTTCAGTGTTTAAGAACCATTACAAAATCACTTCAAAATATAAGTCGGACAAGAAATAAATTGGAGAAATTGAGCTATTAACATTAAATAAACCCATGCAGTAGAACACAAGTGCATTCCACATATTTACAACAGTTACTGCAGTAATTTGAAGGGCTGTGTTTGGCAGGTTTCCTACTCGAAAATGATAGAAATAGGATCTTGCTGTGAGAATTAGATTATCACAAGCATTAGAAAAATCCTTAACTTATTAGCATATGAAAAAAGAATCAATGTGTGTCCCAAAACATGGCAACCAATCAAAGAAACTCATTCTTCTATATGAGGAAGAAGAATGGGATTTCTTTTCCCTCCCATTTGCCGTCTCCATTACAGCATTGCCTTCCTTCTATGTTGAATTCCAGGAACAGTCCCAAATTTCATTTTTGTCTTTAACATATAGTTCACAGACTACACATGAACTTTCTTCTACTGCTTCTACTGGGAAAAGTTCCAAATTAGTATCTTCTTCCTAGACCTGTCCTCTGAGATTTAGATTTATGTAGACACTAGGTGCCCAGCAGATCTACTTAGGTAGCCCATAATCCCATCCAACTCAAGAGGTGCAAGACAACTGGACCGTCTTTCTCTCGAAACCCTCATCCCTCCAATATTCCCTGTCTCAGTTGATGGTAATCCCATGAGAAACCTCGGAGACACCTCCCTCTCTCTCAATACCACACCCAGTCAATAACAAATTCTTCAGCTTTCAGGTCCTCCTGATTCCTTAAATCCACTCTGTGTCTCAAATCAAGACTCTGTCATCCCTCCTCTGAAAAACTGTAGTAGATTTTTGACTGGTCTCCTCATTTCCACACCTAGCTCTTTCAAATCCAGCCCTCATAAAGCCATCATAAGGACCTGCTATCTCTTGTATATACAAGGCATATTGCATTTTTGCCTCTTGATCCAATTGTGAGTCCTTTGGTTTAATAGGATGTTTGGTCCATTAATATTTATCTGCATTTATTGATGTAACACATGTTTGAAATTAGTTCTATCATCACAGATTATGTTCTCTGATATATACATATTCTAATGTATGGTTTTTCCTTTCTTTGTATTTCTTCTGATAATTTAGATGTATTTTTGTTCTGATGGTTACACTTATAACTATAATTTTATATAATATCTTAATTCTCTTTTCTCTCTAGTTTTCCTACTGTAAGCAAGAATTTAAGTAATATATTTTTCTTCCCCCTCTCAATTTTGAGTATACTATTTTTTTAGGTTTATCTTTATGCTATTTAAGGATACTAATAACTTACATTACCTGATTTGTGAGTTTTAAATTATATCTTTTGACCCTCAGCTTTATAAATCCACATCCTTGCATAGTCTTCCAACTTTTCTCCTCTTCTTTCTTCCCAAGCTCAGCCTTTTAAAGATAGGTAATTTTTACATTGTCAGGGCTTATAATTTTCACTTTCTGTTTTGAAACCATAATTCTCACATTTATTTTAGTCTTTTCCTACATTTAATTGGGATTCAATGCTCACTGCCTGTCTTTATTAAATGTATTATTGGCTCGATTTTATCATCATGATTTCATCGAAGACCAAGGAAATATATTTGTTGATTTCTTACATGTTCAAAAAATGTTTCTCTTCTGCCTTTATAGTCATTTTGCTTGCTTTGGTCTAAACTCTGGCTTACAATTTTTTTGAGAACTTCATAGGCTCCGGTTTCTTTTAGTCCTGACTGTTGCTGTGGGTAACTATAAGACTAAATTAATTTTATTGCCTTATAGATCACTTGAATTTTACATCTGCTTAGGTGAATATCTCTGCTTTAGAATTTAGTACTTTTACTAGGCTATTTCTCAATTGCAATTATTCTCTGTTAATTTTTTCTAGGATATGTTTGATTCATTCATTCCATAGATTCAAGCCTTCTCTTTTTCTGGAAAATTTTCTACAATTGTATTGTTTAAAGGTTTTCCATTCCTTATTTTGGTTCTTTTATTCAGAGATAGCAACAAAGTACATTCAGATTTCTTGCCATGTTCTCTCTAAACTGCTTTAAGTCTTCGTTTCTGTCCCATTTCTTCTCTAGCCTGTGCTCTAGTGAATTTGTTTTTTCATCTGTCATTTGTTTCTCTTGCTCTTTTTCTAATTTTAATTTTCTTGTGGCATCTCTGTAAAGATTCCATGCTGGTTTCCTTTCAATTATTTCTCATCTTTGAAGTCTTGGACCAGATATTTACGAGGGAGGCAATAATGGGGTGGCTCCAGGCCATGCCCCAGGGTGATTTTCAGTGAAATCTTTATGACACAGAACTTCCCGTATGAACACGTTTTTTATCCTTTACTTTTCTTCAGCCAGTTTCTCAGAAGCTTCAATGCTGTTCACAATGCCTAGTCAGTCTCCTCCATCCATCCTGCCTCATGGAAGGACTCCGTGTGTGAACTTGACCTCGCTTACATCTATTCAGTGCCAAAAAGAGAGCAGGAAAATTCCCAGTACCAGCCTGAGTTTCCTGCCCTACTTCTCCAAAGAGTGGGTTGGAGGCTGGCCCCATGGTTAAGTTTGCAGTGCTCTGCTTCAGCAACCCAGGTTCAGTTCCTGGTGGCAGACGTATACCGCTCCCTGGCAGCCATGCTGTGGCAGCAACCCATGTACAAAATATAGGAAGATTGGGTATAGATGTTAGCTCAGGGTGAATCTTCCTCAGCTAAAAAAGAAACAACAACAAAAAACCAAAGAGTCGGTGGATGGTATTTGTGATGAGCTGAATTATGCCCCCCCAAATTCCTATGTCCAAGTCCTAACCCCCAGTACCCCAGAATGTGACTGCATTTGTAAGGTTTTGATTATAATGAAGAAAAAGGAAACTGAAGTTGAATGAGAAAAAAACGTGAACATCAGAGTTGCCTGATCGATTGAGGCACTGTACTATCTTGTAGAGTTCTTTTTTTTGTTTTCTTTTTATTTCTTTATTTGTTTCTTTTATTACTTTTGGTCTTTAACTAGCATGCAACATTCTTAAGGATAAGAGCCACGTGTCATGTATTATATACCCTTAGTAAAGGTAAAGTGGTGTAGTTTGACTTCTTTAGAATCCCCACCATCCACCCACCCACCTCCTCCACAGCATGGTGTTTAGTCTAATAAAGAGAAAAAGAGAGAAACAGACAGAAGAAGAGGGGGTTGGGGGGTGGGACGTGGGAGGTAATTTCCAAAACACTAAGTGATTTATAGAAATTACTAAATCCATGTGAATACCAGAAAGAGTGAGATCTCTGTCTTCATTCTTGTAAAGTGGGACATAGGGCATAGAATATGTAAATGTCCAGTGCAAAGTCATCACCAAGTGACCTGGAAGTAGGAATAATGTGTCAATATTTATTTGTCTACAATTTATATCTATTATCCCTGAGAGGACCTTTGTTACTTTGGAGTTGTTTAAATATGACTTAAAGAACCATTAATGGGGCTCTAATTGAATAAAGCAACAATTCTTCCATTATTGCTCAGTTGACTTCCTGTCATTTCTGAAAATGACCTTACTCTAAAAGGCTGACTTTGAAGGTTCTTTATACACAAAAGGTTTATTCAGACAGTACTTAACATCCTGGCTCTTTTTAAATTTTTTCCTAACTGCAGATCAAAGCACTGGATTTCACAGTTGGATTTTACCTTATTTATTCATTTGATTTACTTCTACAGACAAACTTCTATTTGAGAAGAGGAACGCTCTCTTATATCTGCAGCTTATGAACTAATAGTCATGTTAAGATGTAATATCTATCCTTAAAAGTAGACAGACAGATAGATCGATCTTAATACAAACAACATGTTACAAACTGGTTTACATAGATGTCCAGAGAAAATTGGAACTGTACCATGAAAGAAAAGAAACCACTGATCATAAACATTCATGTCAGTTTCGCACTTTTCTTTGGCCAATTACCAATCTATTGATTTCCTATGTCCCTATAAAAGCTAAATCAAATAATAAGCCTTGCGATCCTGGAGAATCAGTTAACACAGAGCAGATCATCTCTCCTTAGAAATAAAAGTGCCACTAATTCTTTCACATATAATTCATACAACCTAAACTTTCTTCATTAAAAAAAATAAATGTCTTAGGTAAATTTTCTGGCTTATTAAAATCTTCCTTTACTTCCAATTCTACTAAAATGGCCTTTTAAAGACATGGGATTCTTGTTAATAAAATGGATTTACTACTTTATTAAATCCATGATAACTTTCTATTTCTCCCTATGAGAATTGGATTTTTTGATTAGAGTTAAATTTTTCCTTATGTTTCATAGTCCTTGACATTTAAATTGCTATGTTACAGTCCTCTATATTCAGTAATCATCTTACAAAAAAAAAATCAGTGAAATAATTACGAAATATTCTCATGGCCATGAGAATACAGTTGAAAATATCTACCATCATTTTGCAATTTTTTAGGAAGTGATTGCCTGACATTGTGGTAAATCTCCAAATGAGCAAGTCTGTTTTCAAGAAGAATGTGGAACTCTGGCAGGTGCATTGATCATAATGTTCTTTAGAACAAGAGTGTCCATAGTGACTGTTCTACGTTCTTCATCGATATCTTCTTTTGATAAGTATGTCTATGATGTTTTTACAGACAAGAAGTTCAGCCTATATTGATATATTAATCATTTTATGTCTGCTAGGAATTATAAAGCACTCCAAAGATTATTGATTACATGTTATTGCTTATTCAGATGAGCAAAACAACTACATGAAGATATTAAATAAGTTGTTTGAAGCAACAGAGCAAACAATATTAGATGACTTTCCAAAGAAATCAGGGCCTTAGTACATCCTGATGTCTAATGTAATACATTTTTGGTTATTAATCTCTAGTATGGTGTGAATTTCACTTAGCGACACATTGAAGATTTTTTTAATAAGATGTTATCTTATAAACCCACACCACATACATCTCCTCTTTCTCTTAGCTCCATTAGCAATGGGCAGTATAATTTAGTGACCATAATTATGATTACGTCCTCAATCTACTATGTGCCAAGTGACCAAGTAGTTTGTTAGATGCACATTATCTAATTTTATCCTCAAAATAACCCCAGGAGATCTATGCAATCAATTATGCTGTTTGGATGATGGAAATGAGGCTTCAGAGGGTTAGGTAATTTAGAAAAACGTAGATAGCCAAAATAAAGTGGAGCCAGTATTTGACCCATGTTTATTTAACTCCAAAATCCAAACTCTGCCTGTGGTTATTTAATTTTCATGTCCTTAAGTCTTATATTTTCACTTGGACTTCGAGTTCCTTGAAGATATAAATCCTATTTTTACTTCCTGTTATTACCCATAATGCCTAGAACCTTAACTGAGCAACTTATCTTTGATTTACAGAAAGAGGTAAATATCAGTAAAGGTGATTATGTAGACCATTAGATACAGCACTGAAACCTAGGACTACGAACACATTATGGCTCCATTCATCAGGAAAACAAAAACACCTTGTTTTCAGTTTCTAACAAAAGACAAATTAACTGTTCAGGAATGGCATTATCAATTTCCCTAAAACGGGAGGACGTGGAATGTGACACATGTCAATAACTGCTCAGTCCAACCAGGACTTTCCAGTAACCTGATACCTTGGCCATGGCTAGAAAATAACAGCTGACACATAATCCCTCTGTAAAAATTAGTTCTAGAACAGCCTGACCCACCATGTATATTTTATTTTGCTTCATGTTCCACTGCTATCCTAGCCATCAACTTTGTGACTCCTTTTTTCATTCCTGTCCACACATTTCCCCTAGTTATGAATCAACTATTCTTATGGGAGTCCTCTGCACATTTTGCGAAGAGTCAACACACTTTCTTGTGTTGTTTCCAGTCAAAGTCAACCTCTGGTTCTCTTGTTTGCATGTGCCTGTGGGTGTCTCCCTCACCCAGCCTCACATACCCTTCCACTCAGTACAGGACCCAAAAATGGTCCAAAGTATGGGGTTTTAATATTCCATTTACTTAAAATTTACTTAAATTCTAGAATGAGATTTTATTCTTCTGTGGTAAAGAAGATATGTTAGATATATATATATATATATATATATATATATATATATATATATATATATATATATATATGTTTCTTGATTTAGAACCTGGTGATTTTGTGAAATGTAATTAATTTCCATGGATGATGAATAATAAAGTCTAAATTTAACAATCATTCTTCAAAAACAAACACTATTTAACACTATTTTAAAAGGGCACATTCTAATAAGCAAAATAGGAATATCCTAGTAGAACATGAAATATTCTTATTACAATAATGTTTGAACAATATATCAATTTATCCTTAAATCTCTGTGCTCATAAATCAGAAAAAAAATTTCCATAATCCTAAAAATACACTTTGGTTGCTAAAGACACATACAAGCTTAGGTTTGGAAAAGACCATTCATGTTCCTTAGTCCAGTCTTCTTCTCTTAGAAAGATGTATGGGCAGCTCTGCCTTTAAGTAAATTCAGCACCTAATGAAAAACACTTAGTTATCTGAACATGCATGCTACAGAGGGTTTTTTTTTTTTTTTTTGGTGAGGAAGATTGTCCCTAAGCTAACATCTGTTGTTAATTTTCCTTTTTTTGCTTGAGGGAGATTGTCTGTGAGCTAACATCTGTGCCAATCTTCCTCTATTTTATATGTGGGATGCCACCACAACATGGCTTGATGAGCGGTGTGTAGGTCCATGCCTGGGATCTGAACCCGTGAATCCCAGGCCACCCAAATGGAGTGTGTGAACTTAACCACTATGCCACCAGGCCAGCCCCTTATGCTGTAGAGTTTTAATCATATTAATCCTCACTTCATCTTCTCTTCCACAACCCAAATAATTTTGCTATTTTTCTTTAATAACATCATCTCCCCCAAATCTTTACATATTTCTCAACTAGCTTTGTAGATCTTGAATATTTTCAAATATAAAGATTCTTTACAACTCACTGAAACCAAATTATTTTTTTCCTCTATATTTTCTTCCTCAAGTTGCCTTGACCCATTTTTTACAGCTAAATGGAAACTTTAGTCAAGGGGGATTTCAACAATGTTTGAAACATACACGCAGTTGTGACTTTCTGAATTTCTTACCTTGTATATTTCCTAGTAAGAAGGCATCTATTTTACTGTCTGCAGGCAAGTTTTGGCGAAATGATTAGTCAGCTTGTTCTATCAGAAGACAACATGACACAGAAGGACATGAGATTTGGACTCACGCATAGAATTGCGTTCATATTTATACTAAGCTTTCCACTATGACTGGAAAGTTGAGTAAATCACTTAAACTCTCGGCACTTCTGTTTCCCCATCTGTAAAATGAGGGTAGTAAAACTCACTTTATAGAACTATTGTAGGGATTAAAAGTATCCAACACACAGTTAACTCACGGCATTCTGCTCAATGCAGTAAATTTTGACCAGAATCTACTATAAAAACAGAAGGCTTAGGGACTTTCCTATCTGATAATTTCGCATTCTTTCCTGTATGCTGCTCAGCATAGTCCTATGTGTGTGTTGGGATATCTACACATGTGATGTCATTGTTAACATCCCTGCTGTAAAGGCAGAAATGAGACAGATTCTCAATAATTTAGACTGGTTTTACTCCCCACATTGTTTTTGGCCCACTTGAAAATTTGAGTGGCTGAATGCATTTCTGCCAATAGACAAAAGTCCGATTAATTTCAAAGCATTTTCAGATACCACTGTGATCAGTGAACTGTCATTTGGAATAAATCTTGTACACATGGGTGTACTAAATAACTTGCCAGAAAAGTTGATAGTGTTTATTTAATGAGATTGATTTTAATTTCAGATACTGTAATTAATTATTCATTAATGTAAATCTCCTTTTTATATGGGTTCAACTAAGTTAGTATTAACAGATTGAAGCTTCAAAGTCCTAGAGAAAAAAACTGAAGAAGAGGGTTAAAACCTTAAATTTACTCTGGATATTAAGTCATTTTCTGCAAATAAGCTAGCATAACTAACACAGCATTCAACTAAGAAAATATAATGCATAGTATGCATCTATTAACCTAGCTTTCTACTCTTACCACGTAAATTAAAATGAGGCTTTATTTTTATTTATGACGTTCAAGTAAAATATTTTTCAGTTACCATTATCATCATATGCCTCGTATTTCATTTCTCTCTCATTCCATGGAGTCAACCCAGCAGCAAGGGAATAATGTAAATGTCCAGAAGCCAAAATATGTGTCAAATCATTAATCTCACTATATAGAAAAAGAATCTGAAGTGGTGTAAAACTACCATTTGGGGGTTATTTGTGCACTGTGCAATATACACAGCACTTTGTATATCTTGGTATTTCATCATATTATTGATCGGCCGTGTTTTACACAAGACAACTGAGATAGTTGTTGTCAGTGCCGTCAAGTTGATTCCGACTCCCAACGACCCTGCGCACAGCAGAGCGGAACCCTGCCCGGTCTATTTGTGCCATCCTCTCACCTTCTGGCACGGCATCAGACAATGCCCTGCTGCTATTCATAGGGTTTTCATGGCCAAACTGAGATTAGGGATGACTCACTTCACATATGCAGGAAGTGTTGGAGCTGAGATTCAAGCTATCTCCTCAGCCCATGCTTTTTTCATCTATTGCATGAGACTCTGTCCTTGAAAGGAAGCGTATAATTACTTTTTTGCTGTGCAGTTATATTAATTCTGTATTTTCAAAGTATTAATACATTTTTATGTAACCACTTCAGAAAATTTCACTCTATTTCTCTATTATAAAAATGACTTTGCCTTAACCTGTTCAAAAAAACACAATTGCACTCCATTTATTTTACACACATGGAGAGCTTAACTTTTGGAGTAAACTGCAGAATCTAGAATTTTTTAGATACAATGAATGACACTTTCATGAACCAGACGTCCAAGACTTCAAACTAGGGATAATATGAATTCCTCCCTACAGGAGAATAGAGCCCAGGTGAGAATGCTGCCATGCCTTGATGATAGATAGAACACCCTTTGCTCCTTGCCCTCACATAAGCCTCTTAGACTTGTATGACATCAAGCGCAGACATCATCCTTACAGATGCCAGTCCCTAAACCATCAATGCATCATAAACCATACACTGTCCTCCAGGACACAGTCAGAGAAATAGGTCCAACTCACATGGCTTTTGCACCACTGTTGCAAACAACTGCTATGTTACTTTTGGCTTTCTTTCTGGAAATTATAGACAAAGGTGAAACCGTATTTTAAATTTCTCTTTTTGCTCAGAATTTAACAATGGCTCAAATTTTGCTTAGAATTTAACAATAGTCATAGGTGCTCCTAACTGTCATGAGAGTAAATATCATCCTTTGTCTAAACTTATTTGCATGTAAGATATTCATTGGAATACATTTTATTTGAATTAACAGTGTGAAAAAAAATACCTTAATCCTATTGAAACTTTGCCATTAAAACGTTGCTTTATTGCCACAGTTTTATAATATGTGTTTAATCTAATTTTACAAACAATCACACATGACTAATCTGGATAGACTGAAGTCTAATAATTTGATATTTAATTATATAACAAACTGTGACAAGCTAGTATTCATTTCTTTAATTTCCCTATCTCCTTGTTTCAGTTGCTATTACATTAAGTTGACTAGAAATGAGTAACTTTTAACATGTTCAAATAAGCATGATGCTAATTTCAACATTTCTCCTGCCTGTCTGAGACCTGGACAACTAAAATATATCTTGAATTTAAATTAGTGTAAATTTCTTGAAACATCCACCTCTAAATATTCAAAGACAGACTTATGGTGTAGGTTTTTCTCTTCTCCTGCCTTTTTTCAAGACTTACCAAAAACTTAATTTTCACAGTACAGTGATACTCCTCATGTAAAGAATCTGGATGGAAAGCAAACTTTCATCAAGTTTACATTCAAGATTCAGAGTAAAATGCATGTAATCAAGATCTCTGGCTCCAGGCCACTCACAAACTCGGCTCTGCCACTTTTTGCCTGTTTGACCTTGAGTGAGTTACTTGACCTCTGTGTGCCACAGTTTCACAATCACAATAGTCATCTCCTAAGTCGATTGCAGGGGCTGAGGACATAAACAGAAAGTGCTTACAACAGAGTCATGCACACACTAAGCACTCAATAAATCTTAGCTATTGTTGTGGATCATATTTTATCAATATAGCTGTCAAAATGTAATAATGTGATTTTAATTTATGGATGAAGTTATTGCTGAGTGAGTTAATATTGTGTTCAGAGAAGGACGAATGAGGAAAGAACAATCAAGTCTGTAAGTCATTGTTCCACAAAATGTGAGTCAAACATATTGTGTAAGATAATACAGTTGTCAGACCACCTCAATTCAAAGTCTGTGGCCCAATCAAAGTAGTAAAAATGTTTGAAACTTCTAGTATAGACTTGTTCCATGTAATTCGTCAACATGTTTTTTACCCACTTTTCAGTTACTGACAGAGTGCATTAAAAATGGAAATTTGTTTCCCAGAGAAAAATTTGGTTGAATTTTATAGTTTGCAGACCAAGGTCATAATATTCCTAAGAAATAAATTTAATCAACCACTATTTGATATTTGCTTACATACGGACCCAAAGATTCAAGCCCAAAAGTTATAAGAGCAGTAAAGATGAACAAAAAATATCGTATGGTTTGGTCAAACCATACCGCTTAAAATATGTACTTGGGGTTTGACTTCATATCCCTGAATAAAATTCCCAAGACCAATATCTATGCATTTTTCTATATTTGAGCATCAGTATTGCTGTGTATGGAAACTCAGAGAATGCCAGAGAGAAAAAAGCTGTAAGTTACTTCCAAGGAGGCTGCTCAGGGGGCAGTACACAGACAGCACTGAGTCCAAATTAAAGGTCTTCATCTCCAGAAGAATTCAAACTTAAGCATATTCCTGAAAGGAAGAGATATGCTCTCATTTTAGGAATTAAGTGGAAGAGAGTGAGCCAGAGAAACTGATTAATCAGGACTTTGTCTGCAAGGGCTCCAGCAGGTGGGAAGCAGAAAAATATAGCCAGGGGTTGATAGGAAGCAGACAGATGGTTAATGACTTGTGGGTCGAGAAAAGGGCTGGTTTGGGACTAATATTACAAACACCATTTCTTCTTACCCTTTTTGTCTTCATGCCAAACAGGTGTGTGAAAATCTGAATAGTAAAAGGTTGAACAGTTAATTTAGGAGGCTGGAAAATTAAAATAGCAAATTACCACGGGAAATGTTAAATAGCCAAAATAAAATCTGGACATCTTTCTCATCTCGGTTGATAGGTGACCTGAATTTTTCCTTGAACAATTAAGGCTGATTACTTTGATTCTGCACATTAATTTTGTGGCATCTATTTGACTGACAGTTATATACATACTTAGAATAGAAAATAGAGTCACTTAATAATCTGTTTTCATATTAAAATAAATGTTTTGATTTATTACCATAGACATATTTGAATTGATAGGGTAATCACTCATCTCAAATAGATACTTTTTTTTACCCCTTTTGGCCAGGATGGATGGTGGATGAGCATGCACTGTCAACAAACTTTTGACTGAGATAATTCAATTAAACTAAACCACTTCTGAATCTTAAAAAGAAAGTTGTATTTTTTTCAATGCATTTTACATTCACTTACATCTTTAGAAATCCCCATCATTCTGGAAGACTTAATCATCCAATGCCATATAGATATCCTATACTTTTGATACACATGTTTCAGATTACATTCTATATAAACACCTTGAATGTAAAGATTATAATAATTCAAAAGGTTTACTAAATAAATCAGAATCACCAGAATGCTTAAAAGCAAAGATTATAATTACTCAAAATGTTTACCAAATAAATCAGAATCACCAGACAACCTTATTAAAAATGCAGATCCAAATTCCACCACATATCATCCCACAGAACTTCTGGAGATGCAACTCAAAAATCTTTATTTTAAATAGGCATCTGAAATAATTCTTATGCACACCTTTAAAATCTGAAACTCATTGCTATAAATATCATATGTTTCAATTTTCAATAGTTACATGTAAATGTGTATTCATTGCAACCAATGAACTGTTTTAAAACGCTTACTTTGTGTTTACAATAATTTGGAAGTGGGAAAAAATTTTTAACAAGATATAGCCAGATGACTGAGTATTAAACTTGAAAAGTGATGGGAAAACAATTCTTATTTACATATATTAAATGAATATTCATTGCTTTGTACTTGGAAAAAGGAAATAAATTCTTACAAAGCTGTTTTGTATATTGACATCTGGATATCTAAGATGTAAAAGAAACCTGCCAATTGTACATGCTCCTTGGTGATCTTCTTAGTATAACTTTTAAAATTCTACAAGTCAACAGAACTAGGAAAACCATATTTTAATATCTCCCTATTACATCTTGATCAAGCCCTGTAAAATTCATCCTGATAGAAAATGATCGAGATCATCATCACATGCATTATCAGGGCTTCTCAAAAATGGAAAAGCTTTCAAATATTTAAAGCACACCTGCTTAAAGCTATTTGATAATACCACTACCAGGAGAGCAGATGTGCAGGCATCCAGATAAAGCTTGGATAAGCAGGGTGTCATTTGAAAATTGTTTGCAGATTGCTGTTGGCAACTCATGACAAATACATGCTCTTAGCATCACATTTCCAGTGAAATTGTTAGCATTTTTTCTGAAAGTGACTTGGCCATTACTATAAAAACACAAGTTCAACTGCGGCCCTTCTTTCTAGTAGTTCATCAGCCTTAACAATAATAATAAACCAATAAATATCTTCTCTATGGCTTGAAAAAGGTAACATTAAGTTTTCTTAGACATAGGTAGCATGATAAAGAAAGTTGGCATAGATTTTAAGAATAGTAGATAATCTGGCTGCCTAGCTGTCTCTCAGAGAAGGTCACAGATGTACACACCCTTATTAGCCACTCTACCAACTTCTCTGAAAAGCTCATATTTCTCATCAAGAATTGAGGCTGAGTTATCCTAACTCAAAACAGGAGTATCTTGATATACAGATTAAAAGTTATTTTTTCATATTCTGTCCACCGTGATCGTGTGCTTCATTTCCAATATTTTTGCAGTTTAATCAGCACAATAATTGTTTAGAAAAGTGTTTCAGGTTTTTTTCCCCTATTTATGTCAACATCAATAAGATCATTTGGGAAAAACTAGTATATATTGTGTGAATCGAGGTACAGAATTTCTCAATTTTGTATTTGGTTTAAATAGGAGATTGTGGTACCTCTTCAGTGAGGCATGTGAGAACATGAGCACTTGCTTAGTATGCCTCAAAGTGAAAAGCTGTGCTTTATTGCATAATTTTGCCCTCAAGGTTAATTGATTTGTGATGATTTGATGTGTTTGGCACAATTTAAATTATAAAATTAAGACCAGAAGTTCCAGCAATCTACACGATAATCTGTCCATTAAACAATTTATATGTATGCTCAGTAATTTTATATGAGCATCAACTTACAGAAATACAGCAATGCCATTTGTTCACAAATATTTGAGTAGATTCTGCATGCCAGGTCCTCTTATTGGCCCCTTGGGACATAGCAATGTACAAGACAAGCAAGACATCTGTTCTCATGGACCTTACCTGCTGGTGGGAGAAAAAGAAACTAAATAGATTAAAAAATATAAACAGTGTCCCATGGCTGAAATAAAGCAGGGCAATGGGGAGCAAAATAATAGGACAACTCCTTTAGATTGGATAGTTTCTGAAGATACATTTGAGCTGGGAATTAAGTGACAAAAAGGAGCTATTCTTGTGAGAGGCACTTTCAAAATAAAGAAGAATAATACAAAAGCCTCGAGTTATTGGAATTCTAGCATATTCCAGGAACAGAGAGATGGCAGTGCAACTGGAATATAGTGAGCAAGATGGAAAGGAGCATGAGACGAGCCAAAATGTTGCCTTCATTTTACTCAAGACCACTGGGCTCTACATTGTGAAGTCAGGAAAATTATAACACCTCTATTTTAAATATATTTTGAGAAGGCATTTTAATTACATGATAACACTTTACCTATTCATTTCAGTTGTGTGAATTCTGTGTGTGCCTTCCTGGGTTTTCATTTTTACACTTTCTTTATAATAACAAATTATCCCCTAATTAGTCACATGCAGTTGAGTTAGCAGTTTTCCTTTAAATTAAAAAGAAATTAGACCTCCCAAAAGCATGAGGACTTCAGATTTTTGGAAAAGAAATATACACTCTGCATACTCTTCCACATGTTTTCTGTTACCGAGCATAATTCATTCAGCCAAAAAGCCCCACTCTGTCAAATCAATAGGATTTCTGATGGAAGAAAAAACTAGGCTGAAGCAGGGTGAATGCAGTCATAGCTCAGAGTTTCACAACTTTAAGATTTTCAATAAATTGTATTTAAAGAGTTGACAAATCAAACAAAATGTGTCTTTATTTCCGAAAATTCACAGTTTTTCATTTCTGGGAAAACTCAGCTGAAAGTACCACTCCTCCCTAAATCAGGCTGATTTTCAACAAGGATCAAGCTTTTTCAAGAAGCAATTTACTTTGTCAACTAATTCTCAGGCTGATGAACTGGTTCACTAAAGTGGATAATTCAGTTTTTTGAACCAATCAAAAATGTCCCAAGATATGCCTCAAGAAACAGAAAAGTCTCGGTGTTGTCTTTCAACGGTGTAGACTCACCAGCAGGGCCTTTGCTTGGAGGAGAGAAACAAAACCATGCCTCGTCTAATGCATACAAGAAATAGGTGCTTTGGCTTCACGATGGTCTATGAATAGAGGGACCATATAATTTATCTTCCAAACTGGGATGCTTTCAAGATTAAAAGGAGATTCTATTAACAAATATGGGGGGATCATAGACATTAAAAGGGACTATCCCAGGCAAACTGGGATATGTGGCCTCCCTATCTATGGAGTACAGCCCCCAGAAGCCTTTAGAAACTTATACCTTATCTCTTCACAGAGAAATATGAAGCATAATAAATTGTAAACATCTTTGAGGAAGTAAAAGACTGGGCCACTATTATCTAAAACCTCTAAGCCTTAAAGATTCCCTTTAGTTTCACAGACGTCATAATATATGTGAATAGTAAGCACACTAATATAAAGAGGCTCTGAGCTTCTTAGAGAAAAGCACACAATTCTTCAGCTGCACTAGTGTGAACATGGAAACATAACTGTGACATATGGAAAACTGACCTAAATGCAACAATAGTCACGGTGTATCCCCATTTAACCCATTTATCACCAAGTCTGAAAACATTCCCATTGCTGCAAGAACAGGCACTGGGCATTTCCCTAGAAATAGCAGCAGGAAAATATCTCTTCTCTATACCTGGCTGCACAGGGAAATTAATCTGGCACCAGCCTTATTAACACTAACCTTTAAGTCGTTGCTTGGAAACATATCTAGCCTTGAATATTAACTGCTGATTCTATACATATAACTAACTGCCCCATATCATAAGCAGAGCAGGATGCAGGAAGGTGGTAAGAAAAGAGGTATTGTAGAAGGAAATCAAAGGAAGAGGGAGGAGAAAAGATAAAGGGGGAGAAGGAATGAAAAACAGACAGAAGGGAGAAAGAGGAGAAAATGAGGAAGTAGAAAAAGAAAACTGAAAAAAGATTGAAAATGGTACATCTTCTTCTTCACATTTACTATTCTTTCTACCTGTTGGTAGTTGAGTAGGTTAGATGCACAGTCTCACAGAATGGAAAGAAATCCATACAGAGCATCTGAAGGACCTCAGACCCAAACAAACTGTGATCTTTCCAGTACCACATAGTCAGTGACAAAGTTAGTTCCAAAATCCATCTCTCTTAAGTCTTGAGCCCAGAGTTTTATGACAAAAGTGCTTTGCTTGTATAATGTGCTAATAAATTTATCTTCTAAAATGTCAAATTGGGTTTTTCTATTAAATTCTTGTTTTATCATTTTAGAAATGATATACTTGTTTTGAAGATCCCAAGCATCACTGATTCTGAAATATTTACCTGCTTCTCTTTTTTCTCTAGTTTTTAATTCTAATATATCTTATACTTCTGTTTGTGGAAATAGTATAAATTTTGGTACTCAATGAACCTTGATTAAATAAATGAATGAATAAAAGGCAGTACCCCTGCAGGTTTTATTCAACCGTGGCTTTTCAAATAAAAATTATGTAGAGAAAACACAAAATCCCAGTCCCATAGGTAATGGCAAATAGGAGAGAAATGAATCGTGTAGCTCGTGTGATTTGCCTTGTGTCTTCAATATAGCCACAGTAATTGGCAATACCGTAGTCCCCCCAAGAAATAAGCCATTCATAAGTTTTAAATTGCACGCCATTCTGAGTAGCGTGATGAAATCTCGCTCCATATCACTCCTTCCCCCTCAGGCTGTGAATTGTCCCTGTGTCCAGCATATCCACACTGTATACACTACCTGCCTGTTAGTCACTTAGTAACCATCTTGGTTATCAGACTGACTGTCACAGTGCCGCAGTGCTTGTGTTCAAGTAACTCTTATTTTACTTAATAATGACCCCAAAGAGCAAGAGTCATGATGCTGGCAATTCAGATATGCCAAAGAGCAGCTGTAAAGTGCTTCCTTTAAGTGAAAAGGTGAACGTTCTCAACTTAAAAAAAGAAAAAGAATCGTATGCTGAGGTTGTTAAGATCTATGGTAAGAATAAGTCTTCTGTCCATGAAATTGTGAGGAAGGAAAAAGAAATTCATGCTAGTTTTTCTGTCACACCTCAAATATGTATGTTTAGGAAAAAGCATAATATATATATTGGGTTCAGTACTGTCCACAGTTTCAGGCATCCACTGGGGGTCTTGGAACATATCCCCCAAGGATAAGGGGAGAATACGATAGCCTGAAAATCCTTATTCTGCATTATATGCCTATAACAATGGAGTACTTCAAAATGAAATGGAGTGATCAAATTTCTCTTTCCTAGAGCTTGTCTGGATATACGCTGTAGAACCAAAACGTTAATAAATAAATAATCAAGGGGTCTTTCTGACCATGTGTGATTGCTTATACCTAAATAATGAAACTCTTCAATTAAAAATGGACCTTATGGGGGCTGGTTGGTAGTATAGTGGCTAAGGTTGTGTGCTTTGCTTCAGCGGCCCAGGGTTCACAGGTTCGGATCCCGGGTGCAGACACATGCACCACTTGTCAAGCCACGCTGTGGCGGTGCCCCATATAATATAGAGGAAGATGGGCATGGATGTTAGCCCAGGGCCAATCTTCCTCAGCAAAAAAAAAAAGAGGAGGATTGGCAGCAGGATGTTAGCTCAGGTCTAATCATCCCCCTCCCAAAAAAAGAAAAAATAGACCATATATTTATAATGTTGTTTGCTCTTTTCTATATGATTCTGAATATGTAACGTGCCACAAATATATTCACTAGGAGAACCAGACCTTGTGTACAGTACATGAGTTATTTGTGTTAAATTTTATTCCAAGTCTTCTTCATAATCTGTTAGGACATCCAAACATAAATATAGAGCTATCAAACATAAATGTAAAAAAAATCCTAAATGTAAATCACTAACATCAGAAATGAAAGAGGAGCCATCACTACTGATTCCATGACATTAAAATATAATAAAGGAATATTCTGAACAACTCTATACAACAGAAATTTGAAATGGAATCAATAATTAATAACTTTCCAAAACAGAAAGCACCAAGCCCAGATGGTTTTACTGGTGAATTCCACCAAATATTTAAGGAAGAAATGATACCAGTTCTCTACAATCTCTGCCAAAAAAAATTAAAGAGGAAGGAATACTTTCTAACTCATTCCATGAGGCCAGCATCACCCTAATGTCAAAGCCAGACAAGGACAATACAAAAAGAAAAATTAATCTCTAAAAATCCTCAACAAAATATTAGCAAATTGAATCCAACTATGTATAAAAAATGTTATACACCACAACCAAGTGGGATTCATTCCAGGTACACAAGCCTGGCTCAGTATTCAAAAATCAATTAGTGTAATCTATCACATAAGTAGGCTAAAGAGGAAAAATCACACGATGACATCAATGCATGAAAAAAAAGCATTTGAGAAAATTCAATACTCATTCATGAGAAAACTATCCGGCAAACTAGGAAGAGGGAAACTTCCTCAACACAATAAAAATATCAACAAAGAGGGGCCGGCCCTGTGGTGTAGTGGTTAATTTCACACACTCTGCTTCAGTGGCCCAGTGTTCTCCAGTTCAGATCCTGGGCATGGACCTATACACCATTCATCAAGCCATGTTGTGGCAGCATCCCACATCCAAAAAATAGAGGTAGATTGGCACAGATGTTAGCTCAGGGCCAATCTTTCTCACACACACACACACAAAATCAGCAAAAACCTAGAGCCAACATCATACTTAATGGTAAAAAACCTAGATGCTTCCTTCCTAAGATCAGGAACAAGACAAGGATGTCTCTCTCACTACTCCTATTCAACATTGTACTGGAAGTTCTATATAATGTAATAAGACAAAAAAAAGGAAATAAAAGGTATACAAAATGGGAAGGGAGAGATAAAACAATCTTTGTTTGCAGATGACACAATTGTCTATATAGAAAATCCCAAAGAATTGACACCAAACCTCCTGGAACTATTAAGTGATCATTACAAGGTTGCAGGATACAAGATTAATGTTCAAAAGTCAATTTCTTTTCTATATTCCAGCAAGAAACAATTGGAATATGAAATTAAAAACATAATACTATTTACATTAGCACCAGAAAAATACATAGGTACAAATCTAACAAAATATGTACAGGATCTATATGAAGAAAACTAGAGAATGCTGATGAAAGAAATCAAAGACAATCTAGATAAATGAAGAGCTACTCCATGTTCATAGGTAGGAAGACTTAATATTGTTCAGATGTCAGTTATTCCCATTTTGATCTATAGATTCAATATAATCCCCACCAAAATCCCAGCAAGTTATTTTGTAGATGTCAATAAACTGATTCTAATGTTTATATGGAAATGCAAAATACCAAGACCAGCCAATGCAATACTCAAGAAGAACAAAGTTGGAGAACTGATACTAACATCAAGAATTACTATAAAGCTACAGTAATCAAGAAAGTGTGGTATTGTTAAAAGAATAGAGAAATAGACCAATGGAACAGAACAGAGTACCCAGAAATAGAGCAACACAAATACAATATATATATATATATATATATATCTGATATTTGACAGAGAAGCAAAGGCAACTCAACAGAGAAGAAAAGTCATTTCAACAAATGGTGCTAAAACAATAGGACATCCACTTACAAAAAACTGAATCTAGACACAGAACATACGCCTTTCACAAAAATTAACTCAAAATGGATCACTGATCTAAATGTAAAACTCAAGACTATAAAACATCTAGAAGATAACATAGGAGAAAATCTAGATGTCCTTGGGTCTGGCAATGACTTGTTAGACACAACACCAAAAACATGATCCAAGAAAGAAAAACAATTTCAAAATTAAAATTAAAAACTTCTGCTCTGTGAAAAACATTGATAGGAAAACGAAAAGACAAGCTGCAGACTGGAAGAAAACATTTCAAACACACATGTGATAAAAGACTCCAAAATATACAACTCAATTCAAAATGTAAAAACTCATCAAAAAGAAAACAAATAACCCAATTAAAAAATGGGAGAAGATCTGAAGAGGCACATCACCAAAGAAGATATACAGATGGCAAATAAGAATATGAAAAAATGCTCTATATCATATGTCATTACAGAATCAGAAATTTAAACAAAAATGAGATACCACTACACACCTATTAAGAAGGGCTAAAATTCAAAACACTGACAACACCAAATGGTAGCAAGGATGTGGAACAACAGACTTCCCATTCATTGCTGGTAGGAATGAAAAGTGGTAGAGACACTTTGGAAGACTGTTCCACAGCTTTTTACAAGGTAAACCCAGTACCATCTGATACAGCAAGTTCGCTCCTAGGTACAGTCACGCATCACTTAACGACAGGGACACATTCTGTCAAATGCATCTCAGGCGATTTCATCGTTGTGCAGACATAGAGTGTACTTATATAAACTAGCTGGTATAGCCTACTCCACACCTAAGCTATAGGGTACTAATATGGTGACACCTTCGTATATGTGGTACCTTGTTGACTGAAACATCGCTATGTCGTTAGGCAGTGCATGACTGTATTTGTCAAAATGAGTTGAAAACTTATACTCACACAAAAACCCACACAGAGATGTTTATAGCAGCTTTATTCATAATTGCCAAAATTTGGAAACAACCAAGATGTCCTTCAATACTTCTATGGATAAACAAACTGTAGTATATCCATACAATCAAATATCATTCAGTGATAAAAAAGAAATGAGCTATCCAGCCACAAAAAAGTTATGCAGGAATCTTAAATGCATATTGCTGAGTGAAGGAAGCCAATATGAAAAGGCTACATACTGTATGATTCCATTCTGGAATGACATTCTGGAAAAGGCAAAATTATGGAGAGAGCAAAAAGGAACAGTAGTTGCCAGGAGTTCAGGGGTGGGGAGAGGGATGAAATGGCGGAGCATAGATTTTTAGGGCAGTAAAACTAATAATCTGTATGATACTGTAATGGTGGATACATGACATTAGCATTTGGCGAAACTCATAAAACTGTGCAACGCAAAGAGTAGACCCTAATGTAAACTATGGGCTTAATTTATATATGGCAATATTGGTTCATCAGTTATAACAAATGTACCACACTAATGCAATATGTTAATAATAGGAGAAACTTTAGGGACCGGGGAAGAGGAAGATATATGAGAACTCTCAGTACTTACTGCACAATTTTTCTGTAAATCTAACAGGTGTCCAAAAAAAAGTCTATCATAAAAAAATCCTAAAATGGTTAGATTGGCAAAAAGGACCGATTTGTGGATGGAGGTTTTAAAACTTTCATTAAAGTGAACATGATTTGTGTAGAATATCCTTGTATAGGGGCTCTACTTTTTCTCAAATCTTCTTATATTTCTAGTGAATCTTATTATCTCATTTAAACCACTGTTAATGTAGTAACACTTATCAAGGACCAATTCTGACCAAGACTGGATGCAGGTGCTACTAACACAAAAAATACAAACGTTGTTCCTTGACCCCAAGGAATGTATTGTTTTTGTGTGCAAATAGAACACAGATATATTACATAACAATACAGTGAAGTATAAATAGAACACAGATATAATACATTAAATAACAATACAGTATAGTATATGCTGATTGTCAAATGAGAGACGGAGGAGTCCATAACAGAAAAATGAAAATCAACCTGCACAAAAACTGGATTTAGGGGAGAAGAATATTGAAGAGGAGATGTTCAAAGGGCAATGGGCAAAACCAGTTTGGTTGCAGTGAAATCTCTTGTAGAAAATGAGTTAGAGATAAAGTTAGAGAGATAACTAGGGATACATAGTGAGACACTAAGAAGCTAGGATTTTCATTTGGATTTTATATCTTAAGTAATAAGAAGCTAATAAAGAAGTCTAAACCAAGAGGAACTAGAGGAAGACTAATCTGACTTGAGTATGAATATAATAAGGGCACAGTCGGGTAGTAGAGTTGAAATTAAGGAAGACGAATCACAAACAAGATTGAAGGTTAAAATGCATGAAATCTGAAGCTAATAAAGAGATGAACTAAAGAAATTTGGTACTATTAAATACCAGTAAATTCCTAGCATAATAGTAAAAAAATTGAAATATGAGAGAAAGAAAAACATTCCCCATATAATAAAATATTAAATCTAATTGGAGCTACAAAACATACAAATACTAAGCAAATAGAAAAAGTGTCAAAGCCACGAAAATTAAGTGTTCATCAGCAGAAACTCTGTATAATAAAGCAACATAGACAAGGGAAATATCCTTTCAAGCTGCAGGACTCTGACTAAGAGATAACAGACGGTGACTTGCATTTTGGTGATCCCCAACCTCAGGACAACCTTATTTCATGTCCAAACTGATTTTTCCCATGTTTCTTTAAAATAGACTAACTACTCTCACTTCTCAATTAGAAATTGTCAGGGGTGACTTTGGGTCAGCCACAACTGGTCAAATCCTTCTGGTTTCAATACTCTGTTTTTTGAGGTCATCATCAGAACAGTCCCTTGCCCAGGATTCTGACCCTTTCCATCTAAGCCACCCAGAGGCCAGTTATATAATACGGCCTCTTATACAGAGGGCAATTTAAGGTGGACAGCTCTGCCTGAAGTGATGGATGCAAAGTATTAGATGAAGGCTGTAAGGGAGCATCTGAAGTCATGCATATGATGCAGCATCAAAAAAGGGAAACTATATAAGGAAATACATTGTTTATATACATGTGTATTTAGCTTTTCAAAAATTTTTTTAAAATAATTCAGATATTATGAAAAGTTTAAAAAGTGAAAAGGAAAATTCCTTCTTGACTCACTTGCATTTTCAATCAATAGAAATAGCCATGTAAACAGCTTCCTGTGTGTTCTTCCAAAAATGTGTCTATGCATAAACTAGTATATATGTAAATATCATATATTAATTTTTACACCAATTGTATAACCATATGTACAACTTGCTTTTTCTCTTGGTCATCTTTTAATTTGAGCTCATGTAGCTTTCCAAAGCAGCGCATATAAGCTTACCACATGCCGTAGACCAATTATTTGATACTCCATTTTAATGATATACAGTTACTCAACTAGTAACCATTAGCTTGTTTCATTTTTGCTATTACAGATAACACTTAATAAACATTTTTGAATCCTTTGTCCACTTGTCTTAAAATTTCTGAATCACAGTGAATGGGCAATTTTTGTTGTCATTGCTGTTGTAGTTGAATACCACCAAATTGTCACCAAAGTTTATATAATTCTCGCCTCTATGATCCAAAAGTATGGGAAAGTCTATTTCACTAAACTATTGCTAACTGAATCTTCTCCTCTAAAAAAAATTTTGCTAACCTGAAAGGTTTTTTAATTGCCACTTTTGCTGTGAAATTAAACATTTTTAAAGTTATTGGCCACTTGAATTCCTTTTATACTACCTCGTCCATTTGTGACCTTGCACATTTTTCTGTTAATTATTTTTTGGTATTTGCTGTAAGTGTTCTTTGTATATTAAGAAAATTGAGGATGTTCCCAGTTTTATTTTTGCATCTTTGACTCTCTTCATAATTTTTTTCTTCTACGGCAGCTTTTCTAAATATGGTCAAATTCACCAATCTTTAATCATGGCTTCTGAGTTTACTGTGATGCATAAGAAGGCATACACCACTCACATATATATCACATTTCATCAAAGTTATTGTCTATAATTCAGTGGCATCACTTTTTTCCAAATATTTTATTTATCTGTAATTTAGTTTACACTGGCAGACAGGTAGAATCTCAGCTTAACTCTTTGCCAAAAGAGTTAGCCAATGCCTCCCCAACAATTATTGAATATTCCATTTTAAATCCCACTGATTTAACCTGAGAAATGTGGTATTTAATTGAACTGATTTCTCGGCTATCTTCAATTGTTCCAGTTCCACTTTGCTTATACCAATCCCAACCTGTTTAAACTATTACGGCATTGTAATACATTTTATATCAGTATGACTATCCCCTTTATTATTATTCCTTTTTAGATATCCTTGGTAAATCTCATATACTTATTTTTCCACATGAACGTTAGTAGCATTTCTTATTTTTACAAGAATTCTTGATATTTTCAAACATGTCATACGCATTTATAAATTGATTTAGGGAGAACTGACATATTAAATCTATTGAGCATTTTTATATATGAACAAGATGTGTCTTCCCATTGATTCAAATCTCATTTATATATTCTAGTTTAATTTTAAGTTTCTCTCTTGTGAGCTACCTTCCACATTTATGTCCATGTCCTTCCACATTATGTCCAAATGTTTATGCCTTGATAGTCTAAATATATTTGCTATTGTAAATAAAACCTTTCCATCCATTTTATAAACCGTTATTGCATACAGACTACTAATTTTTATGTTTTCACCCTTTATAAACTACTACTTTATTGAATTCTCTCACAGTTTCCATTTGTAATTGTATTTCTTGGAATTTCTACGTATAGCATATCATCTGCAAATAATTCCAATTTCTCTTAATTCCTACTTTTGAATATTTCTTTCTCTTATTTAATTATGGAGTTAAAAATTCTTAGCAATTTTAAATAGTAATGATGATAGTAGTCATCATTCTTGTTTCCAAATTTACCGAGAAATCTTCGGCTTCAAAATCATGAGTTTGTTTTGAGCTCCATATCAAATGAAGGAATATGTTCTCAATTTCTATTATATTCAGATTTTTTAAATTCAGGATTTGATATCAAATATTGCCAGATTAATTTGTGCATATATTTAAAAGGTCATCTCTTTCTCCTTTTACCTATTAAGATGGTAAATTATATTGATATTTCCTGACCCAGATTTATACTTGCATTCCTAACATAAACACCCTTCATCACATGATCAAGCTATATTACTTGTTAATGCACTGCTAATTCTGATTCATATGTTTATGATTTTATACATATTCACAAATAGGATTAGTTTATTTAATTTTATGCATAGTTTTAAAGTTTTGTTTTATGTTCTGCTGATTTGTAGAAGTATTTTAATACCTTTTATATTCTCTCAGGGGCCTGGAACAATTTGAACAGCATTGAAGTTCTCTATGCCCCAAAGTTTTTACAGAATTCACTTCCAAAACCATTGACCTAGCACATTTTGGAGGTTTATTCTCTGAAAACATTCTTCATTTCTTCCGTGGTTATGGATCTCTTCTGAGACCAACTTGGGAGATTTATATTTTCTTAAAAGTCACCTATTTCATTCTGGTTTTATATTTATTTGAAGAGACTTGGGCAAATTATTCTCTTATAAGCCCTTTAATTCACTTTATACCTGTGATTATTCTGTCATTCTCTTTTCTAATTTGCATAGCCTCCTTTTATCACTACATTTACTAGTAGATTTTCTTTTCTTCTCACTCCCATAAAAGAGCTTTTGATTTGCTTATCAATTTTAATACTTTCTGTTTGATGACTCGCTAATTTTTCCTTTTGTCATCATTAATCTATTCCTTCTGTTTTCTGTAGGTTCATTTGGTTGCTCTTTTAATAACTTCTTAATTTGAATTTTAATCAACTCCATTCAATTCTTTCTTAATTAGTATTATGTGTCTTAAACACGTGGTTCTCAATGTTTTTCATGGTATGGGACACTCAGAAAATGCTAATATTTTTATGGCACACAGGGGTAAATGCGAGGACGTTCACTGCTCCACGCCCTGCTTCCTTCCTGCTGGAGGTCCTGAAGGCCAAAGGGAATAAAGATCTTCACACACTTGTAACCCATTTGCTGCACACCAGTTGGGAGGTTCTATCAATAAAATCAAGTGGATCTTGAATGCCATGTTGCGTGTATTCATACATTTAGTCAACAACCAATGAGCAACTGAACTAGGTGCTCAGAATACAAAATGGGTCAGAAAAAGTTTCCACCAACTTCGATATTTAGAATAGCAAGAATGTGATCTCACCAACTTTTAGAAAGTGCACAGGATTAGTCAGTTGGCTTAGCTTCTAGTCCCACACATATTGTATGTGTGACCCATATTTATGCCTCAGTTTCCCCAACCTTCACTGTAAATATAGATGATATTTGAAAATTAAAATGACAAATGCAAATTATCATTATTAACTTGTATTGAAAGAGCCTGTAGTAATAGTATGCACATTTCTATGCTCTCTGCTGTGTGCTCAATAAGTAAAAACTCAATGGAATACATTTCCTATCTTGATGGAACAAAAAACAAGCCAAGTGACTATTAATTATTATGTAGTCATAGATATAGGCTGTCCTCAGTTTGAGTGAAAGAATCAGCAATGATTATATTGAGAAAACTATTTCAACAAAAGAATGGAAAGGGGCTTCGATTTTCTCCATTTTAAGGTTTGATCATCCTATAGCAATTTTTAACAAGAAAATTGAGCAACCTGATTAAAATTGTTCATAATTGGAAAGGATAAAAAAAAATCAAACAAAAAGAAACTGCAAAGGTAATAGTGGCCTTAAACACACACTTGGTAAAATCTTGAGGATTTTTCTTGGTGTCAATGTGGATGGTCATGCAGAAACAGCAACAAAGAGGATGATGCCTCCTCCCTTCCAGAGCTTACAGATGCATGAGCCCATTGTATTAGAATTTCTTTTCATTGTCTGCTAATGACTCATGAGATACAATCCACAACCAGCTTAGAAACCAATTAAAGTTTACATTTTGCTTATGACACTGAGGATGAGTTTAAAAGTCTGAGAATGAACAATTGCCAGATAGAGAATGAGTACTTATTTCAAGTATACAAGATACAGGTGAGGACACAGGAAAAATCTTCATACTAGAAATGATCACAGAATAATAAGACATTGGTGAGTATAGTTACTTATTTGGAAGGAAGCACAGGAGATTTAGTAGCAAATTTGAGTAACACTGCAGGATGTCTATGTCTTAAGCAGTTCTATGATGTAATCAAATGAGAAAGACCAGAGCAGTGATAAGTCAATTGAGAATGTGAAACAGTAATAGGTGGGCAAAATTTCACCATTTATCACATACCATCTGTGTAAGTACTCATAGAGTTGTTGGGTAGATTAAATGGGTAAATATATGTAAAACACGGCACACAGTAAGTGCTATGAACATGTTAGTCATTATTATTGTTGTTTTTAAAATTATAAGTGACATTTTGGGAATGTATGATTATTCTTATAACCGCATTATAATTTAACTAGCCCACAAAAGCAATGGAGAAATCTCTTACGGACCAATACCTGTCATAATGTAACCAAGATAATACAGATATTATATATATACATTCAAGAAGTTTTTAATATTAAATGTTACCAAATGAAATAATCTTGAAGATAGACATTATAGTATTGCATGTGGCATTTTACAAAAACATAAAAGTCTTGTGAGCACTCTCTTTTCTTTTTGTCTTGATTTCTCCTGAAGCCACAGTGACATTTTCATGAGTTAATTAGTTAGAGTCATTTTTTGGTTGTTAAAATATCTAGCATGAGCTGAGAAATCTAGAGTGAATTCATAAAACAAATGGCACGTTAGCAAGAATACTGGATGGAGTTAAATTACTGCTTTGACATGCAAGAATGTATTCCTGTCAGTTTGGTCTTTGGGGAAGGAGGTAGGAGGTAGGCCAATTAGATGATCCTTGAGTTATCTCAGGAGTCCAGAGTTGCTTCAAAAAGACTTGTATGGTGTCCATACTATCTGAAGATTATTAGGGAGATACATTAGGCTCTAGAGATTTAGTAGAAATTGTAGGCTCATAAAGTTATGTTCAAGATGATCATTTGGTAGTTCCTATAAGATCCATGGATAGGGCTGACTCGGTTGAATGCTGCACAAGCTTCATTATTTAAAATACAGAGTTTTCTAGCAAGATAGCCAGAAAGCCTCCAGTTTCTTTTCATCACAGAATTATGGTCCTCTAGTCCACACAGTGTAAGCAGTAGTGAAAAGTGAAATCAAAGCAGAGCACGTGTGCACATTATACTTCACAGGGCCCCTGAGTCTGCTGCCTCCTTTGTCCCTAAGCCACAAGGAGCAGAACAGCGTGTCACCAGCCATCACCTTGGTGAGAAAGTTTTGCAAGGGTTATTAAAACAAGCAGTCCGTGGGAGCTGGCCCGGTGGCGCAGCGGTTTAGTCTGCGCTTGGCAGCCCAGGGTTCGCGGGTTTGGATCCCGGGCGCCCGCTGACGCACTGCCTGTTAGCCATGCCGTGGCGGTGTCCCATATAAAGTAGAGGAAGATGGGCACGATGTTAGCCCAGGGCCAGTCTTCCTCAAGCAAAAAAAAAAAGAGGAAGATTAGCAACGGATGTTAGCTTAGGGCTGGTCTTCCTCACATTAAAAAAAAAAAAAAAAAAAACAAGATAAAACAAGCAGTCCGATGATCTTTTTTCTTTCTCTCTGTCTCCTCTTTTTTTCTGGTTTTTCTTTTTTGGTTAGTGAGATTAGCTTTGGCATTTCAGAGACAAATCAAAAAGTTCACAGCTATTTTGCAATATTAATTATATAAAATTGCTTTGAATCTTGACATAGAGAACATGGCTGAAACCTAAAACAAATGAAAATCTAGAGAAGAAGAAAATAATACACCAGAGCCACTGCCCTGACATCTCAACTTCTAATAATCTTTCCTCATTTTTTTATTGCCATCATGTTTCTCCTCTCACTCATTAAATGGGGAGACAATATTTCACTTTGTACCTTCTGCTCTTTCCTTCCTCCATTCTCTCTAGAGGAGTCACCCATTCCACTCGCTTCAGATCTTGCCACCAGAACAATAACCCACCCAAATTAGCTTTGATCTTATGCTTGAGCCCCATTTTGTGGTAGTTTAAAAACATGGCCCCCAAACTATTTGACACTCTTCCCATTGAGATGGAGAGTCAACATCCCCTCTATTTGAATCTGGGCTCTGGGAGTGCTTGACAAATAGAATCAGTGGAAAAGACACTAAGCCAGTTTCCGGGTCCAGCTCTTAATAAATAGTTGGTTTCACTTCCTATCTCTTATGACTCTTGTTCTTAAAGTCCAGCCACCATGCCATGAGGAAGCCCAAGCAGCCCCTTGGGGAGGGAATAAAGCTCTAGGCCTACAGTCCCAACTGAGCTTCCACATGACAGCCAGCTCCTATTTATCAGCCATAGGAGGGAGTGATGGTGATGGCAGATCCTTCAGTTGGTGCTGTGTGGAGTTGTCCTTGACAAGTTCTGCCTTATTCGCAGATTCCTGAGCAAAATAGTGTTCTGATTTGATACCATAAGTTCTGGGGTAGTTTGTTAAACAGTAAAACATAAATGAAATGAGTTCTTACATGTGAAAGCCCTAATTTAACTCCAACTCAAAATCCTTACCGAATGCTTCCATTCATCTATAAATTCCATTGCATCTTTTCCCAAATAAGCCAGACTTTCTCCTCCAAATCCTCAATTCAGCTAATGATAACAACTGGTTTGCCTTCACACTTGGCTCTAAACTTCATTCACTTTCTCCCTCCCTCATTCTTGCCCAATGGCTAATAAATAACCAAATACAATACCCTCCTCCTCAAAACATCTCTAACATCAGGGTCTTCCTTCTCATTACCATTTTAATCATCTAGGTCATATTCCTTTCACTTGAACAAGTATTGTGAGATATAGGTGGTGCCAGCTGTGTTCCTGCTTCCAGCCTTTCCTTCAGATTCCTCATGCAGCCTGCCTAAGAGTTGCCTTCCAAAATCATTGCTTAAAATGATCCAAAGTTGCCCACTAGCTCATTTATTGAAGTTCAGACATGCTAGCCTGACCCTCCACAATCCACTTCCAATCCTCTTTTTTCCACCATATTCTCCCCCTGCTTTCATACGCTTTCTCCCCAGACCCCATTTTCTTGCTCCATCAGGGAGTTCACACTGCTCCAACACACCTCTGTCTGTCAAACAGACTTGTTTTCCATCTTTCTCAAGGTTTAGGCCTTCACAGTCATTTTTCTGACTGAGCCCAAGATCCCTCTAATTTTAAATGAGGATATGTCTTTCCCTCCTTTTGCTCCCCATGATTAAAGAAATAAATCGTATTTCTTCATAAATTTGACATTTAATTTACTTATTTTTAATGTACCCTTTATCTAATATGATGCCAATATTATGTGTGTGTATATGTATATACATAATCTCCCAAATATAATATATGTTATATATATTATGTATATATTACATATAGGGATCTATATTATGTCATATATAAAATATAAATTATGTATTATATTATTGCATACGATTATATATAATATTGTTTTATATTAAATTTGTATGGTATACTATATATTATATTAATATCATATTTATATATATAATATATATCCAACATATTATATATATATCCCAAAATATTACTTCTATCTCTAGTTAATCAAGTTTCTGACTGAAATGCATATCACTGGGCTATATCATTTTTTGTGGTTAAAGGAGAACAACTCTGTCCTGGATATCTAGACATTTGAGTTCTTATTTCTCTCTCACTATCTGAATGGCCTCAAATCATTTTCCTTCCATGATCTTTAGTTTGCCTTGTTGTAAAATAAAATTGGTGCATTAGATGGCTTCAGACTTTTTCCCCAGTCTGTGATTAGTAATATCAAAATTCTAATTAATATTCAAGTAAAAAATTACACGGCACTCTCTCTTTACAAATGTAGTTTGACTTATAAAATGGCTCAGAAAGAAACTCATTTGATAGCAAGCCTTCCCAATATATTTGAATCACTACTTGAGTAACAACAAAAAAGTGATTATTTTTCAGAAACCTATCTATAGAGAGCTGTGCCTATTGTTGGAAGTGCAAAATAATCATGACCTGACATTTGAAGGAAGAATAGTTAACTTAAACCACACAGATATTCAGATCTGAGCTAGAAGTTTATACATGAGGTAGCATCCTTGACTCTCAAATCTAGAATGAAGATATATGCTTTGTTCTATTTCTCAACAATCTCAGTTCACCTGGGTGCAAATAGTAAAGAGAGCTACCCAGTCATAAGTGTCAGAGTAAATTTGAACACCAATTTTGATTCTAAGTCCAGCGAGTGTTCCTCTCAACTCTATAAAGGGACTCAGCACTAAAAAGGGGAAAAAAAATTATTTCAAAACCATCAATAGAGACAATATGTGGGCATTAATAAGTGACTGCAAGCAAAACTACACACAATAGTGCATTAGTTACAATACAATTGACCATGTTGAATAACCAATACACTCCCAAACCTAAGTATCTGACAAGCTTAAAAAATAAAAAGTTTAGACTTGCTTCCTTCAGCGACCCATGGGCATGACTTCCGCCTTCCCCACCCCAGATTCCCAACCAGACCCACACTATCTTATGGATACTGAGTGAATTCCACACCACCCATTTTACAGATGAAACCACTGAGATAAGGAGCAACTGACTAAATAGTGACCGCCCTACCCCTGGAGCCTCACACATCACTCTTCTCTTCCCACTCCAGTGACCGCAGGTTCTGAGGAGGAGTGATGTCAGCATCATGGCGGAGTGAGATTCCCTCTTTGAATCTCTGCCCCCTACGACACAACGAAAATATCATTCGCATTCCAACAGAGCTCAATCAAACACTACAAAGGACTTCTGAGAAACCCCTGCTGCCATACATCGGACGGTGGAGGCGCGGGAAGCCCAAAAGGATGTGAGGAGAGGTAAGAAGTTGTACTCCCCCTCCCCAATCAATCGGCAAAGACAGCACGGCTCGCAGACAGAGGGGGGAGGGGCGGCCCACAGCAGGGAAAACTATCGCCATCCAGGTGCTCTCACAGACGGTCGAGAGATCCCCACTGGGAAGCGACGATGGACTCTTTAGGGGGTGTAGCAAACACCCTCAGAGAGCCAGAAAGGAAACCCCCGGGTCGAGCAGGAGAAAGAGAGGACCCCTTCCCCCATATACCCCACGTTTCAGCATAATCCCTCCGGGGGCTGCAGCGGGCTCAGAGCATACCACTCACGATCTCCATCCAGTGGCAGCAGGGGGAAACTGCAGGACCAATTTATCATGAGGGGAAAAAATAAGGCCATCCCCATCGGATCCTTGTGACAATTTGTTATGGCTACAGACCAAAATGAAAATGACAAACACCCAGAAACCAACCCTGAAGGCACAGAATTTGATAACCTAAATGACAGAGAATTCAAAATAGCTATCATAAACAAACTCAATGAAATACAAGAGAACACACAGAAAAAAATCAATGAATTCAGGGATTTCGTCACAAAAGAGATTGAAACCATAAAGAAAAACCAGTGAGAATTATTGGAGATGAAAAACAAAATAAACAAGATAGTGGAAAAAATGGAGTCTTTAAAGAGCAGAACTGACAATATGGAGGAACGAATTAGCACTATTGAGGATAGCCACGCAGAAATGCTCCAGATAGAGGAGGAGAGAGAGCTAAGACTAAAAAGAAGAAATTCTTCGAGAAATATCAGACTCAATGAGGAAAAGCAACATAAGGATAATAGGTATTCCAGAAGGAGAAGAAAGAGAAAAAGGAGCAGAGAGTTTGTTCAAAGAAATAATAGCTGAGAACTTCCCCAACCTAGGGAACGAGAGGGAAATAACAGTGAATGAAATGAATAGATCACCTAAACATATAAACAGGAATAAAAAATCATCTCACCACATAGTAGCAAACTTGAAAAATACCCATGACAAGGAAATAATATTAACAGCAGCTAAACAAAAAAACAAAATAACATACAAAGGAAACCCCATCAGGCTCTCAGGTGATTTCTCAACAGAAACTCTACAGGCTAGGAGAGACTGGAATGATATATTCAAAATCATGAAAAACAAAAACCTTCAGCCAAGAATACTTTATCCAGCAAAAATATCCTTCAAATATGATGGAGAAATAATAACTCTCCCTGATAAACAAAAGCTAAGAGAGTTCGTCACCACAAGACCCCCACTACAAGAAATGCTCAAGAAGGCCCTTAGACCTGAAAAAAAACAAATGCGAAAGGGGATACAAAGATTTCAGCAAGGAGAAAAGCAAGGAGACTAAACCAGAACAAACTACAGTTGGATAACATCAAAAATTAATTCAAGCTCATCACTGGAAACACACATTCATGACACAATCTGGAATAAAGAGATAACAAATAAGGAGGTGAAGAGGCAAGGGATTGAATCAACCCAGCCTCAGGAAAAAGGAGGCATCTGAAAATGTACTTTCTTATCCAGGAGATCACTTATATAAACCTCATGGTAACCACTAAACAAATAACCAGAAGAGAACCACACATGACAAATAAAGAGAAAACCAAGAGAATGAGCATGCAGAAATACCAAATTGAATTTGCAGTCCGAAACACAAGGGACAAGAAATGAAGGAAATGCAAAAGAACCAGAAGATGAACAATAAAATAGCAACATTAAACCCTCATATATCAATAATCACTCTAAATGTAAATGGATTGAATTCTCCAATCAAAAGACACAGAGTGGTGGGATGGATTAAAAACCAAGATCCAACAATCTGCTGCCTCCAGGAAACACATCTCAGCTCTAAAGACAAACATAGACTCAAAATAAAAGGATGGAAGACAATACTCCAAGCTAATGGCAAACAAAAGAAAGCAGGAGTAGCCATACTTATATCAGACAAAGCAGTCTTCAAGATAAAAAAGGTAATGAGAGACAAAGAACGGCAATATGTAATGATAAAAGGGACACTTCACCAAGAAGACATAACACTTATAAGTATCTATGCACCCAACACAGGAGCACCAAAGTACATAAAACAACTGCTAAAAAACCTTAAAGGAGATATTAACAATAACACAATTATAGTAGGGGATCTTAACACCCCCCTTACATCAATGGATAGATCATCCAGACAAAAAGTCAATAAGAAAATAATGGACTTAAACGAAAAACTAGATGCAATGGACTTAATAGATATATACAGAGCACTCCACCCAAAAAAGCAGAGTACACATTCTTCTCAAGTGCACATGGAACATTCTCAAGGATAGACCATATATTAGGAAACAAGGCAAACCTCTATAAATTTAAAAAGATTGAATCATTACAAGCATCTTTTCTGATCATAATGCTGTGAAACTAGAAATCAACTGCAAGGAAAAAACTAGGAAAGGGACAAAGATGTGGAGACTAAACAACATGCTACTGAGCAAGCAATGGGTCATTGATGAAATTAAAGGAGAACTCAAAAGCTATCTGGAGACAAATGAAAAGGAAAATACACCATACCAACTCATATGGGATGCAGCAAAAGCAGTCCTGAGAGGGAAATTCGTAGCAATACAAGCTCACCTTAACAAACAAGAAAAATCCCAAATAAATAACCTTAAATTGCACCTAACAGAATTGGAAAAAGAAGAACAGACAAAGCTCCAAATCAGCAGAAGGAGGGAAATAATAAAAATCAGAGCAGAAATACATGAAATTGAAACCAAAAAAACAGTAGAAAGGATCAATGAAACAAAGAGCTGGTTCTTTGAGAAGATAAATAAAATTGACAAACCCTTAGCCAGACTCACTTAGAAAAAAAGGGACAAGACTCAAATAAATAAAATTAGAAAGGAAAGAGGAGAAATTACAACAGACACCACAGAAATACAAGGGATTATTAGGGAATACTATGAAAAACTTTATGCCAACAAATTGGACAACCTAAAGGAAATGGACAAATTCTTGGACGCGTACAACCTCCCAAAACTGAATCAAGAAGAAATAGAGAATCTGAACAGACCAATCACAAGTAAAGAGATTGAAACAGTAATCAAAAACCTCCCAAAAAATAAAAGCCCAGGACCAGATGGCTTCCCTGGAGAATTTTATCAAACGTTCAAAGAAGATATAGCAGCTATCCTTCTCAAACTATTCCAAAAAATAGAGGAAGATGGAATACTTCCCAACACATTCTATGAGGCTGACATCATCCTGATACCAAAGCCAGACAAGGACAATACAAAGAAGGAAAACTACAGGCCAATATCACTGATGAACATAGACGCAAAAATCCTCAACAAAATATTGGCAAACCGAATACAGCAATACATCAAAAAGATCATACACCATGATCAAGTGGGATTTATACCAGGGTCACAGGGATGGTTCAACATCCACAAATCAATCAATGTGATACACCACATTAACAAAAAGAAGAATACAAACCACATGATCATCTCAATCAATGCAGAGAAGGCATTCGACAAGATCCAGCATCCATTTATGATAAAAACTCTCAACAAAATGGGTATAGAAGGAAAGTACCTCAACATAATAAAGGCCATATATGACAAACCTACAGCAAACAACCTACTCAACAGGGAAAAACTGAAAGCCATTCCTTTGAGGACAGGAACAAGACAAGGGTGCCCACTCTCACCGCTCTTATTCAACATAGTACTGGAAGTTCTGGCCAGAGCAACTAGGCAAGAAAAAGGAATAAAAGGACTCCAAATAGGCAATGAAGAAGTGAAACTCTCACTATTTGAAGATGACATGATCTTATACATAGAAAACCCCAAAAATTCCATTGGAACACTACTAGAAATAATCAACAACTACAGTAAAGTGGCAGGGTATAAAAGCAACTTACAAAAATCAATTGCATTTCTATACACTAACGATGAACTAACAGAGAACTCAAAAAGACAATCCCATTTACAATTGCAACAAAAAGAATAAAATATCTGGGAATAAATTTAACCAAGGAGGTCAAACACCTATACAATGAAAACTATAAGACACTATTGAAAGAAATCGAGGAGGACATAAAGAAATGGAAAAATATTCCATGCACATGGATAGGAAGAATAAATATAGTTAAAATGTCCATTCTACCTAAAGCAATCTACAGATTCAATGCAATCCCAATCAGAATCCCAATGTCATTCTTCACGGTAATAGAACAAAAACTACTGAAATTCGTATGGGGCAACACAAGAGCCCGAATAGCTAAAGCAATTCTGAAAAAAAAGAACAAAGCTGGAGGCATCACAATCCCTGATTTCAAAATATACTATAAAGCTACAGTAATCAAAACAGCATGGTACTGGTACAAGAATAGACACATAGATCAATGGGACGGAATTGAAAGCCCAGAAATAAAACCACACCCCTATGGACAGCTAATCTTCGACAAAGGAGCAAAGAACATACAATGGAGAGAGGGAAGTCTCTTCAATAAATGGTGCTGGGAAAATTGGACAGCAACATGCAAAAGAATGAAAGTAGACCATCTCCTATCGCTGTATACAAAAATCAATTCAAAATGGATGAAGGACCTGAAAGTGAGACTGGAAACTATAAAACTCCTGGAAGAAAATATAGGCAGTGCACTAATTGAGATTGGACATAAAGGGATCCTTTCAGATTCCATGTCTACTCGGACAAGGGAAACAAAAGAAAAAATAAACAAGTGGGACCTCATCAGACTAAAGAGCTTCTACAAGGCAAATGAAACCAGGATCAAAATGAATAAACAACCCACCAGCTGGGAGAAAATATTTGCAAATCGTTTGTCCGACAAGGGATTAATCTCAGTAATATATAAAGATCTCATACAACTGAGCAACAAAAAAACAAACAACCCAATCAAAAAATGGGCAGAGGATATGAACAGACATTTTTCCAAGGAAGAGATACAGATGGCCAATAGACACATGAAAAGATGTTCAACATCACTAATCATCAGGGAAATGCAAATCAAAACTACACTAAGATATCACCTTACACCCGTTAGAATGGCTATAATCACAAAGACAAATAACAACAAATGCTGGAGAGGTTGTGGAGAAACGGGGACCCTCATTCACTGCTGGTGGGAATGCAAACTGGTGCAGCCTCTATGGAAAAGAGTATGGAGAGTCCTCAAAAAATTAAAAATAGAAATACCGTATGATCCAGCAATCCCACCCTTGGGCATCTACCCAATGAACATGAAAGCAACCATCACAAGAGGCGTATGCACCCCTATGTTCATTGCAGCATTATTCACTATAGCCAAGAAGTGGAAGCAACCCAAGTGTCCCTCAACTGATGATTGGTTAAAGAAGATGTGGTATATACATACAATGGAATACTACTCAGCCATAAGAAAAGACAGAATTGTCCCATTTGCAACAACATGGATGGACCTAGAGGGTATTATGTTAAGTGAAATAAGCCAGAGAGAGAAGGACAATTCACTGCATGAATTCACTCACATATGGAATATAAGTGAACACACGGACAGAGAGAACTGATTGGTGGTTACTAAGGGGAAGGGGGGTGCGGGGGTGGGCACAAGGGGTGAAGAGTTACATCCACGGGGTGATGGACAAACAAAAATGTACAACTGAAACCCCACAGTGTTATAAACTATTAAGACATCAATTTAAAAAAATGGTAAAAAACTAAATAAATAAAATAAAAAATAAAAGGTTCTGAGGATTGAAAAAATAAAAAAAATAAAAAGTTTATTTCTGGCTCACACAAAGTCAGATGGTTCAGCAGGGCCTGGCCTTCAACCAGTGACTCAGGGACCCAGGCTCCCCCTATCTTGTGGGGCTGCCATCTCTCCCCGTGGCTTCTGAGGTACCGGAGGCAGGGCAAATCAGAACGTGGAAGAGGCACACTGGTTTTTAAATACCTTGGTAGCAAGTGACACACATATGACTTCTGGCACATTTCATTGGCTAAAACCAGTCATGGAGCCCCACTTAACTGCAAAGGATCTTGGAAGTGGAGTCTTCCTCCGATGTCATCACTAGTGGCAAACTGGATATATGCAAGCACTAGAGATTATTACCAGAAATGGTAAGACTGCTTACCTTGATGGGAGTCTAGGATTTTAGGACAAGCATATTCATTTAGGATGTCTATAAATTGTTAATCATATGTTACAGATTATACAATAAAGATAACTATTCATTTAAAAACATATACCAAAGGCTTTCCTCTCAAAACAGACACGGGCTATGTTAATGGGATCAGGGCTCACAGAAAGAAATATTTACAGCGCTTATTGCCAGGTGTCTAGGAAATACTAATTTGCATAAAATAATTCAATCTTGATTGTTCTGGATTCAGATGTTCTACTGTTCAAATGTCTTTAGGTACATTGCCATTAAATAAGTTTTGGAAGAAATGTGAGCTAGTTTAAAACAGAGAGCTTCTCCACACATTTAAAAGGTGTAAGAAGGTTCATTCACAGATGAACAGCTGTTTTTCTGCTACAATGCAGTCATATTTCCAAAGGTTGAAAATATTAAAGATAACTAAGTAAGAAAATGTATGTAGAAAATAGTATCAGTTAGACTACGAATTGGAACCTCTATAACATGGGTCAGCAAACATTTTCTGTAATAAGCCAGATAGTAAATATTTTAGACTTTGTGGGACATATGGTCTGTGTTGCAACTACTCAGCCTGGCCATTATAGTGTGAAGGCAGCCCTAAATAACATGTAAGTAAATGAAAGTGGCTACGTTCCAATAAAACTTTATTAACAAAAAATGGTCCGGCCAAATTGGGTCTGCAGGCAATAGTTTGCCAATCCCAGATCTACAATCCTGAAATGGTGCTAGACGTTATGTTTCTAATCATTATAAAATTAAGCTTTAGGCAAAAAATAGGAACACAAATGAATTGGAACCAAATCATACACATTTTTTGTTATCAGCAATATTTGGCCATACTAAATGTAAAAATTAATTGAGATCAAATGGGTTATTATGTATTTTTTGCTCCTAATCTTATTGTGTAAAATAGACCAGGGATACTTTTGGATAAAAGAATTCTTTAAATTATTACTTTAAATTCAAACATAGATTTACTCCATGCATATTTATTCCAACAAGAAATCAGTAAAAATTTTAGTATATTGGATAAAAATGACTTTTAATCAACTTAAAAATGTACAATAGATTTTGTCAAAGGTGCTTTGACTGAATGACAGATCCTACTTTATTAAACCACATTCAACTATTGCTTCTCAATAATACTGGATAAGAGAAGGCTGATGGTAAGAAAAAAGGGAATATTACAAGAAGTGAAATACGTATAATAAAGCACACATGAAAAGTCAAGGATAAAGGAAAAGTAATAAACTTTCCACAAAGTTAGTGGAAACAGCTTGCTTACTACTCCTCAAAATATTTTTGCCTGGTACTTTATCATTTTTCTCATTCCCAAAGAGTCAATAACTCATTATATAGTAGTTTTAAACTGCAAGTAACTTAATAATATATAAACGTTGCCATCAAGTAATGTCAGAACTCATTGTTCTAGAAATGCAACTGCAATCATTGATATATGCTCTCTATATGAGTATAATTTTACGCATATAAATTGTATGATTTTTCTTCTAGATTGGTATTTCTAAGACAGCCATGCTCATGAATTTTCATGCCATCACTCAACCTATCCAGCACAATATCAGTTATATCACTACCAAAATGCTGTTTCTTCAAATTATAGCTCTGTAACAATTCATTTAAATTATTTCACCTGTAAGTGTATTATTTGTTCCAAATATACTGAGCATTGATTATTTCTTAAAGCAAATATTATCTCCATTCAAATGTTATTAATTTCTAAGTCAATCATAGCACAATGAAAAGACAAGAAGACAGAGTCAGAAGATGAGACTTAAGTCTTCGGTCTCACACTTATTTCCTGTGTGATGTTGATAAGGTTGTAACTTCCCTGAACTTCTGTCTTAACATCTACAAAATATAGGAAAGAACACTTGCTCTACCTACTTCCATTATGTCATGAGGATCTCATAAGATAATACACTAATAAACAACGTACATGTTGCAAAATGCTATACAGATGTGAGTCGTTATTATTTCCCCAATCCTCCTTTGGATAAGAAAGGCCATTTACTAAACTGACAAATTAACCACTCAGGAAATAAATGACTGCTTTATCACATTCATAAACAATAACATGTAACCAGACAGCTGTTTTTGAAGGACATATATGAATCTCCATATAGTAGAACAAATACATGTTCTATACATTAGAACAAATGCAAAAACTCAATATATATTACCCAGATACATCTTGTATTAATTGCTATGCCCAACATAATAAATGTGGATTTTATCCTTGGAGAAATATTTGTTTATACCTAGTATGCATATAGCTAAAATCCAATGAGTAAATCTATGCTGAATTATCATGAAAGATGAGAATTTCCCTGTAGTTTCTCTCCTTGCTTCAGTAGAGGTCTTCAAATCTCTGTTCGCTTTAAGTTTTATAAATCACATACTAGGCTTTATTTATAGAATTGAACAGTTAAATCAGAAAAGCACTTAAAGTTGGATATTTGATCAATGCAGTCAGTCTTTCTTAAGAGATTTCCTATATTTTTGAATGCAAAGAAAGTAGAGAAAGGGCTTCCAAGAGAATACTTTTATTATTTTAAATACCAAAAAATCTTCGGTCTTCAAGCTCATCCTTGGATTAGCTGGATGCTGAGGTCTCTGAGTGTGGCCTCCAGACAGCAAAGAAAGAAAGAGGCTAAGAAAAGTGCTAGGAGAACACTGGGACCCCCAGAACTGCCTTCCTGGCCTCTGCGGACAGAGCCCCCTGCATGCAGATGAGCACTCCCCTGTCCAGTCATTTCTTTTCTCCACCCCTCTAGGGAACAGGTTTATGTGAACCTCTCTGTGAGCCTGTGTATGTGAGAGAAATGTCAAATGTAAGCCATTTGAATGGGGCGCTCGAAGGGACTTTTTTTTCATTAATGTAGTTAATGGGACAATCAAAAACAAGGTTGAGAACTCTTGATCAGGTGTAGCTTAGATTGTGAGAAGAATAAAATCTCTATTCTGTCCGATCTGAGATATATTAGAAAAATTTTGAAAGGGTACCCTAGGAAACCAGGCTTTCCATATTATGACAGGTTATTATCCCCATGTGACAGCCCTAAAGATCAGCTCCAAATAGTTATAAATGCATGCCTTGAAGTAATAAGGTGTCTGCTGCTGTGGTACTGGCTTTTTAAAGGAGCATAGATATGTTCCAGATGAAATCAGGTATATTATACAGAGAAAATCTGTGAGATCTTCCTCTTACCATGCCTTTCTAAATTACAAAGTGGACATTTTTTCCCAGTTCACTGCTATTTGAGTAGTAGTCACTCTGTTGGAAAATAACACTGTGCAACAAATTAGGATTTGATATTTTTTTGCAGAAGTACATTTTCTTATTTATGGTTTCATCCTTACCTCTTTTAAGGATGTAATGAACCATTTGTTGATGCTCTAAATATAGCACGACTGATAGAAATAGCAATGAACACTAAAAAAAATTTTATATGGTAGCAAACAGTTTAAAATACCAAATAATTCCTTCAAAACGCCTTTATTTTTTTATTTAAAATGTCCATGCATGATTAAATTGGGTCAGAGTATTTTTAGGTTAGGTTAGTTAGCTCCAAAATAGCTGTCTTTAGTAACATGGGTCCTTTAGCATTTTTGTCGGATACCATGCTTTCTATTCTATGCAAAAATTTCTTCTTTCCCTATCCTTCATTCTAATTCCTTCATTCATCTGTCACTGCCATACTCTTGTATTCTCTCCATCTGGCCTTAAAACCACTCAATTCTGCTTTTATATTTTTCTAATAATTTTTCTTACAACACTTCACCGATCCTGAGGAAGAGCTATCAATTAAATAAATAAAAAGATCTTGTAGATTTAAAAATTTCCTACGGTTTTTTGTTTGGGATCATCATACTTGAAAAAAGTTGTATTTAAGCATATTTAAATTGTGAGAAAATTCCATGTAACTGTAATTGAGCTTTCTTTCATAAGACTCTATTCAGATGTTTTCTATCAAAATCTTACGTGTAGACTATTCAATCCAACACTATCAAATATATCTCAGCTCAAGGCTATATTTTCTTCACTATTCCAACTAGATTTATTGATTAATTTAAGTGGTTTAATACCTACCCTTATCAAAGATTTTTGCTTTAAAGTGGCACCAACTTTCAGATTAAAAAAAAAAAAAAGCTTATCTTTCCTTTTCAATTTACCAGATGTTACAGTCACGATAGTGATAATGTTAGCAATCTGATATTAAGGTTTAGAAATCTTGTCTTGTGAGGTAATAGATAGGGACTTTTATAAAGACTCCATTATTTCCCCTGAGAAAATAAATTGATATGCTAGGCCCATCACCCTGCTTTTGGTCAACCTCACAAAACTGTTCTCTCTTTCAACTAGATAGTAACAAAATTTTCAAAGAATGGTTTTGTTGATTTTCCCAATTATCTGAAACTTTGTAATATTAAATCACTGTTCCATTTGCATATGAATACCTTGTAACAGTATTTCTTTTTAAAGATACTGTGGTAGCTATCAGTCCTGGGAATTAATCCAAATAACAGCCTCTGAAGATGGCCTTTGGTATGCAATCAAAAGCATCAATGTCATGACAGCAGCCGTGCTGGGATATCTGTCAGATTTCATTTATCTGAACATATTGGATAAGTGAGCCAATGGATAAGTGGTTTCAAATAACCACTTTCTCTGATTTTTCATTGGGTTACCACAATGGTTTTGTAAGGGGACTATAAACCGGTTAATAAGTATTTACAGTGAATATGTGATGCAATTTCATCTCACCCTTATTTGGTTACTGTGAGCCATCTTCTCAAAGGCCTATTTGAAGTTATATTTCATAGCTTTACAAACTCTTATTGTCCTAAAAAATATCTCCATTCACCCTAATCACACTTACCAATACCATTCACTCTCCGTCTTAGATCTTTCCAATTTCTTCACAAAAGCTACAACAAATGACATTTCTTTTAGACCCAGATGATATATTGGCTCTAGGTATGCAATTTGTAACACATTCTGGAGAACTTGTAATCTGAACCTCAAAGATTACAAACTGTGCCACATAGCAAATTATTCTCCCCAATACCAAGAAGATGCTTTAAGCAATCAGTGACACACACAAAGCAACAGCATTGGGCCAAAAGCTCCACCCATAAGATGATTGTATTAATCCAGTTGTTGGAGGATGGCATAAGTACATGAAACAACCAATGAACGAATCTATACATGTACAATAATGTGGGGATTTATGATGCGGGAAATAAATGCACAAAGAGTTAGGGAAGACCTCATGCTGGAATAATTCAGAAGGCTTCACTAAAGCCAGTGTCCAGCAGAGCTTTAGGCCCTAAACAATAGGTAGGTTGGCAGGACAAATGAATGGAAATTGTTTCAACCAAGAAGACAAACAAAATCCAATAAGCAAAATTTCAAAATATGGAGAGAAGAAAGCATACTCTGGAAAAACAAAAACAAAAACTCCTGACTTGAACAGAGGTTTTCTTTAGAACAGTTGCAGAAAGTAAAAGTCAGTTGAATACATAAGGATTTTGGAGAGCCTTCTGAATCACATGGAGTGTTGAAAGTGGAAGCTATTTTGATGTGCAGGGTTATAACATAAGTGTAATACGAAAATCTGAGAAGTTTTATATAAAAATAGACAATGGCTAACTTACTATCCTCTTCAGCATTGTTTCTTCATCTTTTAAATTTGGAGATTGGATAAAATAACTTCAAATTCCCTCCCAGCTCTAACATTTTATGGATGTACTCACCAAAACCCCTGCAATATACATAGATAACCTACAATGTATATGGAGAAAAAGTCCATTTCTTCCAAGTGAGGAACTCAGGAAAGGCTTAATTAATGAGAATTGTGGCACAGTGAATAGGATCTTAGAGTGGAGAGAAATTTAGAAAAATGAAATGGAAAACAAGGACATTCAAAACTTAGAGACAGTTAAACTTTGATAAACAAGATTGTTTTTCATTTTCCCTCCATTCTAGAATATCATCTTCTAGTAATATGTATTATAAAATGGATTCAATATCTTATTTCCTGGGAGCTGAAATATTTTGCTTTTTGTAGGACATCGTTCTGGATAGGAAAGGATAAGCACAAATAATTGGAAGTTGACGATACGTATATTTTTAATGGCCCAACATCTTGACCAAGAAGGCAGCAAATGAGAAGTGATAGAAAAAATATTAATTGAATGCCTAGCATATACCTCTCTCCCTCTTAGGTGCTTTATTTATATTATCTCTTTTAACAGTCAAGGCCTATTATAAATGTTTTCCAGATTTCCTGTCTTGACTCCTTATACTACTAAAAATCCAAACTCCTACAAATAAGCTTAGTTATGAATATCAGTCAGTTAAAGTTCCTCTTTGTTAAATTTTACCTGTAAAGATATTACAGGATTCAGGTGGTCTCAAAAAACTAAGTTTATCCACTGAAGACAGGGGAAAAATCTAAATGCACAGGTGTGACATGTTACGCATAATGTCATAACTATCCCAGGCAAAGTGTTTTTCTTATTATTTGGAAACTTGGAGCTTTCAATGTAAGTAGTATTGAGTCAATGTCCATAGCTACAGTATAAATAAACTGACCCAAAAACTTTCCCCCAAAAAAACCTGCTTGCAAATATTTGTCACCCAATCACACTCTGGTACTGCTCTGTAACTAGAAAATCCCATTTTGTGAAGCTTTAATGCTCTTCTGCTATTATAAAGGGCTCACAGCCATGACACTGATATCATTTTTCACACCACCTTCTCAATTTAAGGTATTTTCTAACTTTATGTAGCATCCTAAGTTTTTTCCAGGAACATTTCTCAAAATAAAACCAGCCAAGGCTACCACATTTTGGCTCTTTTTTCTTGGCAAATACAAAGACTGATACGTTTTATAAAGATTTATGCCCCTTATTCTTGTTATTTATCATATCCAAGCCTTCTTTCTCCAACTAGATCATTAGTTTCTCTCTTTCACATCCTTTGCATTGAACTTCATATGTAACACTTTGCTGGGAAAACATGGTACTCAGTAAATTTTGGCTTAATGATAAAATAGAATCATAGAATTTTAGATCAGATTGGATATAGAATTTATGTAGTCCAGACACCCTCATTCTACAGTTGAAGAAATGGGGACAGGCTGAGAGAAGTTAAGATAATTTGATCAAGACTTGTCAGCTGGTTAATGACAAGAACTTTGGTGTCTTACCTATCTCATGCTTTTCACAATTCTTATCTTATCCATTTAATGAATATTTCCTGAGTACCTTCTAAGTGACAAGAATGATACAAGGAGAAAAATGTCAACAAGGCACTTACCCTAATAGTTTCTGCCTAGTGTGTAGAAATAGAGAATAAATAGGAAATACAATGTGATAAGCGTTGTATTATGGTAAGTACACTGGAGCAACATCTATCCTAGGCTCAGAGGATCAAATGAGGCTTTCTAGAGAAAAATATGTGTCATGTGAGAACAGAAGACTGAGTTAACAAAGTAAAAGTTGGAGTACAGGAGGCAGTCCACAAAAAAGGAAAGCAGTGGATTGGGTGAGGGGAAGAAAGAGAGGAGACTGGACAGGTAGGTGGGGGCAGATCCCTAATGGCCTTGAAGCCTTACTAGTAAGTTTATAATTTCTATTCTGAAACCCATTACCAGATTTTAAGTAGAAAGGAGATGCCATCAAATTTGTCTCTTAGAATGATAACTCTGACTGTGATATAGGCAATGAATGGGGTAGACGATGCTAAAGTAGAAGACCAGAAACCTAGTTAGAATACTATTGTAAAATCCATGCAACAGACAGTGATAGTTTTGATTTCAATTTGAAAAAGAACAAAGCTCTAATGTTTTGAAAATAGGCCTTCCTTATTGCATCTCTATGACCAGGATGGGAAGAAAAAAGAATGTGTTTATCTTTGAGAAGTAAATAAACCTGGGCAAGGAAGAATTTCATATTGTGGGAATTGAGACTATGAACCTTAATTATTGAAATGGTTCATTGCAACCCCCTGATGGGGCAGAACTGTTTTGGTTCTGAAGACATCAGTCCCGAACTAGACAGATGGTGTTCACAACGCCAGGGCAACTTCTCCAGCCATGAGTAGATATGGCTTAATTCAAAATAGGAAAGAATTTTAAAATAAGCATTCTCGAAACCCAAAATACTAGAAAAGTCTATTTACTTGAAGAGTTCCTCTTCAATTGCAAAAACAAGTGCCAAAATATCATCCAAGCACTTGATTCCTCTGCCAATTCTGAATAGTTTTGTGGTTGTGCTGTGCCAAACTAATTTTTTAAATCATTATGAGGTCTGAACACTGGAAATGCCAAAGGGGAAAAATAAGATCAAATAACGTGATTGCATTTTGGTTCAAATTTTTCCATTACCTGGGAAAGACAGTGCAATATGGTCTTTCCAAAAAAAGAAGAAAAAACAAAAAACTATGCATTTACATGAAAGAAATTCATAAATTTTGCTTCTAAAAGAAATGAGTAAAAAATTTTATTTTATCCCATAATACATTATGGCAATGAATTCTGAAAAAAAATGTCTAAAATTAGAAGAAATATTTAAGTATTATCCATAGCAATAATTGCTTTAAGGAAGCACACTCGAACTTGGCATTTTATGCAAATTATGAAAAATAACTACATGTTAAACTAAGAAGAATTTGCAGAGATTTAAATTCATTCTATGGATGTCAGTCCTTTATTTTAACATCTTCCTTGTCTGGCAAGTACTTTTTTGGTAACTCAATTACTTCTTTAGAAACTCCCATCAATAAAATAAAGGAGGTATTCCAATTAAATAAATAAATAACATTTTACTTTAGACTGAATAGGAAAGGATATCTGCATATAGCTGCTATTTTTTTGTTGTAAAATTTTCACACAAGTGCATTCTCTCTGCCTTTCCACACCCATCTACCCTTATCTACATGGGACCACGGCTCCTCTGACATGAGCTCCACGGTTCCAAACATACCCAGCATGTCCAGGCCACTTTTCTGTTGCTTGTGCTCTTTTGGGGGGTAGAATGGTGTCTTCCATCTGGAAAAGTCTTAGTCATCATCAAAGATCTAGACAAAAAATTACATCTTTTGTGCAAACTTCCCTGATCTCTCCAAGAAGAATTAATTATTCTCTTCTTTATGCTTCTATCAATTTCCCTACTATACTTTTGGTTTACCAGGTTCATAAATAGATGAATGTAAAACACTACATTTTAATTTGCTATGTTTTTTATATTCTCCAATGTATTCTTATAGGATCTCAATGAAATAGATGACAGATAGATAGATAGACAATAGAGATATAGCTATATACATGTATAAATAATATTGATATATGTACACACATATATAAAGTCATATATAATTCAGAATAATAATAATAGATGATTATTCATTACTGTGATGTGCCATGTCCAAAGTGCTTGTACTATAATCTGTTGCTCAAAAATGTGTGATGATTGACCAAAGTAGGTGAATTAACACAGTGCTAGTGGCATCAAAATCATACCCTAAAACTTTGCATACCTAAGAGCTAAAAGTATCAGATTTATAGGAATTTTTATCTGCATAGCTCTGGTAATATGTAGGAATAATTTCCAAGTGCATTGATATACCATAATCTACTCGTTATTCCATAGAAGAAAACAATATTGGAAAAAACCTTTTCATTAATTACTTTAGTAAGCACTCATTAATAATCTATCGGCAGAGCACTGGGCGAGGCAAATCACTGGGAATGCAAACAGGAATAAGACTGGACCCCTGCCCTCAAAGAGTTCTTGGTGCAGTGGGGTGGACGGGAACAAGAACAGATAAATGCAATATCGAGGGATTGATGTTAAAATGGAGGTAAGTACAAGGCATAGAGGGTGCAAAGAAGACCATGGCAAACTCTAACTGAGAAGTCAGAGAGGATGCCCAGTGTTGTGTGGAAGTTCACCAGGAAAATGAGATGTGAAAGCCTTGACAGGAAGAGGGAACAGTGTGTACAAAGGCATAGAGACTTAAAAGTCATGGCTCATTCAGAAACCTGCCTGCGGTTAAGGATGATTGAAGCCTAGGGCACGAGTGGGAGGGAATCAGGAGATGATGTTAGAGAAGCAGACAGAGCTCCTCTAAAGGGCTCCTGTTCTAGGAAAGCTCTTTGGATGGTATCTTGTGAGGAGGAGGTGGGGACAGAGACGGGGAGCAGAGACCAGAGGGCTGGCTGTGATCAAGAACTAAGGGAGAGAACCTTTCAGCATTTCTTTGACATCTCATACATATCTCTAGCTATATTCTAATTCTACACATAAGTCATAATTCTATGCATTATATCATTTTAAAGACTGATTGGAATGCATAGGATTAAAAGGATGACACTCCATTTTAAGATTTACATTTTTATTTAAATCACCACATATATTGAAGGCTGATGATCGTGAATGAGACACGATGTCAAGAACTACAGAGTTGTCAAAGATGTACAAAGTACAACCACCATCCTCTGAAACTACTTACACCTTACACTGATGTGAAAAGAAGAAACATATATATATATATATATATAAATCTGCTATATATATAATCAAAATATAAGGCATACCAGGATAGGTGTTACAGCTAAGTGATATGAGACAGCATTCAGCAGAGAAATCTTGTTAAGTACCACTCTGTATCCTGAATAAACATCTGGAATTTGAATAAATAACCCAGGGCTTACTAGACCAGATATGGAGAACAGTTCTGAAATGACTGCTATATTTGAATTTATCCTTGAGAATTGTGTAACATGGGGTCAGAAAAATGATATGTTTTCTCCCCACACAGAACACTTTCATAAATATTCTTATGAATTAATAAAATACAAAAGGCTTTTTCTATCATACAGCATTTACATTATATATTATCTGTACATCTTGGATATTTAAATAAATTTAAGATAACCTAAAGAAAGCAAATGATAAACCACATGCAATTCATTTACAAAAGTCTCACATATTGCATACAGAAACTATATTCAACATTTGGAATAAAAATAATTCTATAGTCAACATTAATGTTATCAACAGAGGAGAAATAGAAAATTAAAAATAGAGAAACTCAAAACAACTAACTTTCACATTTTCAGTTTTGACATGTAATTTTTCAAACCTTACAATCCTTTAATATAGCTATTTATATTCTATTTCCTTCCTAAATTTAACTATGCTTTTCCCATATGAGACTCAGGATGCTGACCTATAAAACAAAAAGAAATTTCTAAGTATATAGTATGGAAACGATAAAGATTCATGATGCAGTAGGGCATTATTCAGGCTGAAAATAAATTGGTTTTCTTTAAGAAGAAACCTTTTTTTAAAGATATTATGTGCCAAGTTCTGCCTGCTCTCTTTTCCCCCATCCCACAAGAGCTGAAGTAAGTTCCAGACTTCGAAATCAGTCTCATCCATCGGTAGAAGAGTTATTTTCAATAATCTCCAACCTATTTAATTTTATTCAACCCATTTAATTCAGCTCTGTTGATGTCTTGGTAACTCTAAATGGAATTTATTTCCTAGTCCAGAATTCAGGAGCCACTTTATACACTTTGAGACCTAGAGCCCCATGTTACTCTCAATGCCTTCCCTCTGAAGAATGAAATTTTGCCTCTGAACTCCAGCCTTGTGCCTGAGACCCCGTTGTCGGGGATACATATTCCTTCCACTGAGGTTTTTCAGGCCTGCCTGACTGTCTGGATCTCAGCATGCCATCTGTTCTGGGACTCCTCATCATTACACTCTGACCATCTCTTCAGACACTCTCATTAGTCCTTGGAGTTCTGACACCAACTGCTCTTCTGTGCTACCTCTCATTGCCAGTGACAATGTTGAATTTTACCCAAGCCCTGTGATCCTGGAAAACAGTGATGGTTAAAAAGTCCTCCCACCTTTTGTGTTCCAAGAAATGGATCTCTGCAAAGAAACACTCTCCCACATATAAGACCATGGACGCCCTTGTTTACCTGTGATGAGGCTAGACACACACACTCCAAATTTCATTCTTTGCCCCATGAATGACTAGCTGATCAATCAAAACAAAATGCTTGTTAACCAAACTTTTGCGAAGATTCTCTCCTTCCCCCAAACCCCTGAACTTTGGGCTCCCCTCAGTCTGACCCGGCACACAACCCTTCCTTCAGAGTCCCTCTGGATAGTAGGCTGGACCTCAGAGTAAACGATTCTGATCTACCGCTCCGTCACCCACCACCATCCCTCACTCACTTCCCCAAACCCCTCGTTCTTTCAAGCCTTGCTTACTCCCCCCTGTTATAAACAAAACAAAACAAACAAGCAAAAAAACTCTTTTGGACTAACCCTTGAGACTCTTGAAGATCTCCTGGTTGGAGTGATCTGCCCATCGCAGTAGTCCCTTCCGCTGTCTGGCAATGATCCTCTCGAATAGTCTCTCCTTAGTTAAGTCCGAACTTTTTTATTCGACGCAAGTCAGCGAGCTTTCTGCCTGCATAACTTAAGTGGCTGGACTTCTTGCCTAGAGTAGATTTTGTCTCCCCTCCCACTAACTGCACCTATTTAGGCCACATTCTCACAACCACACCCAAATACGACTCCCCAGACCCTTCCATTCTTTCAAAGCTAACAGAGTCTTTGCACCACAAGTTATTACACTGGCTTTCTTATCTTAAAATCCATTCAATTCATAATATCTGATGGTAGTCAGAAACCTAGAAAGCAATATCCAAGTTGTTTTTAACCTAACATTCTTGCAGATGTCCAAATTTCATTGCCACCAAATGTCCTCTCATCTCAGACATCCAAAATGGAAGACTTGGTGATTTTAAGGAATTTGTTAGAAACTCACCAGTAAGGAAAAAAATAATATTCTAAAAAAAAAAAAATGTTTCTTATTACTTGAGAAAGGTGCTTGATCACAAGCCATGCATAGGGACAGCATCATTTAATGGAAGGTTGTAAAAGCATTAAGGTCACAATATTCAGTTTAGGTAAATTCAGAGATGCATTTAAAAAAAATTACAGTTCTTCCTTCAATCTCCTTGTAAAAACACATATATTAAGTATTACTCCCTTTGCAAGTTGCTGTGTTTAGGTGGCATGGAAAAGAACCTAGGGGGCAGTGGGTGCCCCTCTGCTGTGAGTCCTCAGAGACCCCACAACGGAGGCTTGTTTTATGAAGTCAGATAAATATACTCCCACATATGCATATATATGCATACATATGCATATATTTAGTAACCTCAGTATTTTAAAAATGACACTAGTGATGCATTCTATATTACTAAGTAGGACAAAAAGCACAAGTTGTCCTTTCTCCTCTTTCTAATCATTATGAGATGTCATATGGGTTGATTTTGATGTTATCTGAAATGATATTTGAGGTCTTTTTTTACCAGGAGGTTTGGCAATTCCTGTAGGAATGTGTTGGATCTACACCTACACTTTGTTCTGACTGCTTCTAAAGGCTCCTGGAGAGCTGAGAACACGAAGCCCACGCAGCCTGGCTGTGGAGGGTGGTGGAGAGGCCCCACAGCATTTCATCATCATAAGGGCTACAGTTTAGAGTAAGCCGCTAGACTGGAAGGACCGCTGGAGACACGAATCTGTAGCCTCAGCACTTTGCACAAAGTTCCACATACCCAGAGTGCTCAAATTCAAGCAAGGGATATGAATGCACTAAAAAAAACTCATGCAAATGGGAAAGATTAATAAATGCATGATTACTAAGAGAGCGCTATAATTTTATAGCAAATACAAAAAAGAAATGTTCTGTATCAACAGTAAATAAATACTACAGTAAGCTAAACTGCACTGAGCTAAACAGTTCTTGGAAATGTTCCTCATCTCAGCAGGTTGACATTCACCTTTTGAAAGAAATATGTACCTTCAGTTAAATTATATCACTGGTTAATTTTTTCACCATCCATTTCAATGCCTGTCACTTTAAGAATAAATGATATAATGTAGTTATGACAACTCTGATGAAAATATTTCCCACCATCATCAAATATTGTAAACAATCGTAAGCATTATAAGCAGTGATCATATTCCAAAATTATGCATACTGCCTAAGATTCCATTTCTTATGTTTTCTGAATATTCATCACCTGGGTCTACAGAAGAAATCTGAATGACAAAATTATTGCTAAATCTATCAAGTTGAAGATGCTGTTTTATTACTCAACATATTCTTAACACATTCTATTTTATAGTCATTTATTGAGCACTCACTGTGTACCAACCATTGTGCTAGACATGGGGTTTATGGAGGTGAATGAGCTGAGCAGCTTGCAGTTTCACAGTGAAGTTACCAATTCTTTGTCAAAATATGATCTGTAAGCAAGCTTCAGAAGCTTCAAGCTTTAAATCCAAATATTTAAAAATTTGATAATAATAAATAATAATGATGCATTCGGTTATTACCTAATGCCTTAAAATAAAAAATGTGCCTCAGGAAGTTCCAAATATATCTTACATGTACAACCAGATAACATTTTACTTATATGTCTAAATAAAGTGGAATCAGAAATATTCCAGATCTTTTTTAAAAGGAAATTCTGATTTCTGGGAGACAGGTATTATATAAGCATTACACTCTCTCTAATTTTTATTTGACTAACTGAATAAACACAAGACACTTTCTTTAACTGAAAGCAAATTTTTCATCAATGAGTGGTTTCTTTCTAGTTAAAGAAGTTACTGAGCCCTCTAATTAAAACCAGATCTAGTCATCATATACACCACCAAAGGCCAAACTCCTGCTTATCCCACAAAGCCAGCCATGAAACTGGCATGGTGAGTGGCTAAAAACATCTTGAGAAGAATAAATATAGTTTTGGTGGGGTGCAAAAATATTTCGTAGCCTGAAAGAGCTGCTAGCTCTTCATCTTTTCCATTTTTAATCCTTCCTATTTTATGACAAGACATTAGCCAATACCCTTTTATGAAATGCATGCTTTGATGTTAATTACTGAGCAAGTCTCTTTATTTGTAATAGAGCTAAGCAATTTAACACCTTCCAGCCACTTCCTAGAACAAATGTATAATCGTAATTCTTTCAATGCATTGGTGGAAGTACATAAAAGCCCCTGGAAATTGTTCATTTTACTTACATGAAGCTGTTAACTCAGTTAATTACAAGGCATTGTCTTGCTATCATTTTTTTCCATACAATTTCTTTCAACACAGCCATTTATTTAGCAAGAACCATGCACACTTTGGCGCAGTTAAAGAAAGGAAGAGACTTGAGTAATTATAACTGTGAAAGGGCACACTAGAGGCCACGTGGTCCTCATACCCACAGCATCATCATCCTTTACTTGCCTATAGACACTGTGTATGCAATATCTTTCTGCCCCAGTCCACTGCTCTACCTTGCCCAAGAAGACATACACCATCAGGCTACGGAGTCCTGCACCTCAGTCTCCTCTCCAACCAAGTCTTCCTGTTCTTACAGCCCACATCAGATGCCAACATGGTGAAGTAATAGGGACTGGATGAATGAGTGAACACATGAATGAATGAAAATCAAATGAAGGATTTATACAAATGGGAGAGAAGAGATATGAAGTCAGATTTTTAAACGACCATTTTAATCCAATTAAGCTAATTTATGGGAGTAGTGTGAGTTTTTCCCCATTGGTGGCTCAGACTAATAGACTAACCATAATAGTCTTCTCTCTGACAGCGACTTTGTTCATAGCCTTCGTAAATATGATGTAACTGGTGTTTTTGATGGGTTATGAGAGTTAAGTGTTAAATATTCACAAAGTTTGGAAGCTGGTTGTTAAACTATTGGTAGCTTGTTAACAATCATGGTGGATATTTACATCATGGAAATCAGGAAATGCTACAAATTAGGACTTCCTATTTCTGGAGAGTCTGTTTGCCAGCACACCGTTGCAAAGCCGTTCATAAACTCTGACACAAAAAGTAAGTTTCCCAATGCTCCTAACTTCCTAGTAATCTGCTCATGATGTGCCATTCACATTTTCTTTCCAAACCCTTTCTGTATATGTGTTTTTATCAAGTCTACTTCTTAGGATTACAAATTTAATGACTATTAGCCATTTTGGAGCTAAGTACTTCTTTTACTAAGTCAAAAAACAATTCTTTTAAAACACCAATGTATTTGGTCAACAAGCCGCAACCTCCCTATCTATACACTTGGTGATTTTACAGCCATTGGTGAAATTCCTTCTCAGACTTGCTCTTTTCAGGCTGAAAAAGTTTATTTATTTTAGACTTTCCTTATATTGCTACTTTTCCTCTCGGCTCTTTTTAGGCATTCTTCTCTGGACATCTTCCAGTTCAGTCTTTCCTCAAATGTTGCAATCAGAACCGTTTGCAGTATCTCACTTGTAGAGAAAAAAAAAAAGTCTGCAACATACCCACAGCAGAACGATGTCTTCCACTCTTTCGTCCCGACTTATGAGCAACGTCCACTCATTTTAACAACAATAACAGCAAAACAAAATATCAGGCTTCACAACAAAGAAAAGATCAGACCATATCCAAAGAGATTAGTGGTTGATGTTTACATTTGCTCTGAGCAGGAAAAGAACCTAATTAGATTCTTAATTTCAGATTTATGGGGGAAAAGGTGTTAGTAACAAAGTGCAGAAACCACTTAATAATTCTCCCTTTTTAATTTTGCAGGAAAGTTTATTTTTCCATGTAAGCCACTATTAGGCATCTATTTCAATTTTCTGTTATTTAACGCTACCAATGAAAATAAAAGCATTCTAGAATATTGATAAAATTAGCAATATCAATTGGTTTGTCAGCTTTATCTTTTAAGTATATGCTGATTAACATCTATAATATACTTTAAGCATCCTTTATTAATCAAGCTTTATTATCTGTGTTTACGCTGCCTTTCCTTTTACTGTAAAAAAAAATCTTTCTGTTATCAGCTGGAAAAGCTTCATGTCCATGGGTCAACTCATAATCATACCTATGGTATTTACAGACAGCTGCAAGGTAGGAATATTGGGTCCTGTTTTTTTCAACTTCCAATAATTTGTTGATTTTAAACCTTCAAACACAAACGAAATTACAGTCAAGAAACTACCAGAAAATCTAATGCAAGCTCTGTACTCTAAGGCATGTTCATGGATAATCACAATCCTCAAGCAGAAGTTCTTCCCAAACTAACCAATGAGAAGGTCTCTGTAACTGTATTGAATATCAGGATTTTTTTTTTTTGGATAAATAAATCCTTCCAATTTTAGGAAATGACTTTAAGTAAAGAAACAACTGAACACAAGTTTCAAAGAACTCGCAACGAAGCATGCACCTCTTGTATAAATGTGCAAGATTTAAGCACATACAACTAATGCTGCATAATATAGGTAGAGTCATCAAAAAGTGCAATTCAGAGTTCTCGCATTATTTTCTATGAAATACTTGTGTTTGACAAAATATTATAGGTGATATTCCAAAAAGGATATAATGAGCAAATTTGGAAAGCTCTGTATAACAGAAGGGAAAACAGGTATCTCACAGCTTTTAATATGTGAATATACTTTTTGAATCTCTAAGGGAACATAGTATGCAGTGTTTCCAAAATAAATTTGAATATAAAATGGTTTATTCTGAATATCTTCTTTGTTTTTGAAAAATAATAGTTTTTCAAGGAATGTTGTTTTGAAATGAGATTATTATAAGAGTTTGCTACTGGTTGGCTAGCAGTTTTGTTCTTCAGCTGCTAAATTAGAGGGATTTGGGTTCATTTAGGCATTTAATATCCAATATGTTGTCCTACATCTAGTTCCCCACAGCTTGCAAGCTGAGAAAAAATTATGCATAAGTTTATTTCTTGATTTTTGACCCTTTCCAAATTGTAGATAAATTGTGTTTCTGAACATTCAATTTACCATTTATTTTTTTGTGCTATTAAGTGGATCAATATATTTCCCTAAGGGCAGACATTCTATTTCTGATAATATTTTCCTCCTAAATATTGCTGAACCCTTTCAGATAAGTAAAGAAGTCAGAAGGCAGAGTTGCTTGTATTGGATAATTTTAGCTGATTTTGTCTTTTAATCTAGATTTTCATTTGAAAAGAAAGCCATAGAGTGATGTTTAAAAATGACATTGTATAATTCTTCCATTCACATTTTCCCAGTGCATGAAGGAAATAGAGTCAACTTGTCAAAAAGATTCAGTATCTTACTAAAATGTGTAGAAACCTGTATATGCTGTTTTCTAAATATTTATCAACTCTAACAGATGGAGCTAAATTGGGGGCAAGAAATGCTTTTTTGTCTTTATACTCTAGGCGGTAGAATTCTACAAATTCTGGTGGCTCTTACAAATTGTGGCTCTGTATTTCCATTAGGGTGGGTAAACATGTCAAATAATGTTTAGATTGTGTGCACTACCCTGCTGAGGACCATTATGCATGGTCCATGGTTATTTAAACTTTCTTTGCCTCATTTGACTGCTTCTAACCCACAAGAAGTTGATTATATGGTTCAGTGCTTTAAGCCATTCGAGAAAGTATCACAGTGACTGAGGGTCCCCATGTGCCCTCCTCTGAATATCAGGTGTCACTCCAGCACATTCAGTAACAAGTACCATCTCACAAATGACTTATTTGTGATGTGGGCTGGGGTGGTGGTTAAAGAAGGACACCCAGGTAATAAATGTTTTATACTACGTGTCTCAGGAGGAAGAACCAAAATGAAGATTTGCTGAACTGAAAGCATAGAGGATGGAATTCAAAATAGAAAGGAAAGTCTAAACCATGTAATAAGAAAATGCCAATTAGACAGATCAAATAGTTTTGTATCAGCTCTATTGAGTCATCTATTTTTAAACAGACTGATACTTAATGCTGAATCTAACCATGACCTAGGTTAAGCATTTTGCTTTGTATATGTATTTCTCTAAATTTTCTTTTCCTCCGTTACATGTAGGGTAAATTAATATCAATATAAACAGGCCAGAACACAAAGGCCTTTACTGAGGGTTTGGCGGCTCTCCAGTTCCTGCTGCTAAATATTATCAGAGAATAATATCAAAACCAAACTCCTCTAGTAATTTCTGTAATAACATTTCTTGAACATAGTTCATATCCATAATGCTTCCAAAATTCTCTAAAGAAAGGGCTATGGATGACAACATTTATCAAATATGGGAAAGGGAGGGGGATGTCTAGGGGACTTCTTTTCAAGCTATGTTTACACATCAAGCACACTATTTTTCTAGATTGTATGTTAGGGATCAATAAAACATCATAAAGTTTCCTACATTATTAGGAAACTTTAATATTATTCATTCTTTTCATACTTTATTCATATAAAGTATTATATGAATACTTTTATTATTCATACTTTTCATAAGATCAGTTATTTGTATCAAAAGTATCATTATTTATGGCTATTGCTTTTTTATTATTAGTGATAGCCTAGAAATGACAATATGGTGGTCACTGAAGTTCCCTCATGTCATGTCACATCTTCAGAGCCACTGTCAAAGTCATAACTACTGTATACCTAATTCTATGATAGAGCAGATTATATCATAAAGTGTTTGTACCTCTACTCTATGCATTAAACATGGGTGGGAGGCACTGGTTGCAAATCTTATTTAGGGCTCATAAATAATGTAAACAATGTAATGGTTAAGAGGTGCTTTAAAACCAATCTTGGGCTTGAATCCTGTGTTATCTTGGGCAATACCCTCGTCCGTCTATCAGAGGACAGCAAATGTTTTCACCCTTGAGGGTTAAGTGAGACAACACACATTAAGAACTTAGCTCATATTAACAATTCAACAAAAATTAGTTGCCAATTAACAATAATAATACCAACAAAAACAAAAATCATCCAAATTGTTTACCCTTAATGCTTCCTTCCTCTCCTACAGTGATTTTATGAATATTTATATTTTTGTACAAGTAATCACATAATTTATTTCTCCATCTATACTGTTTGCTTCTGTACTGGGTTCACAGAGCTTTTCTAGTTCAGACTGCACTTTATCTCTTATCTATCAAGACAGCTCACTCATCCTGCTCAATCCATTCTTATTTCAAAATCCATTCATTTCGATCTTCTCATGATAACCTCAGCAGAATTGAAAACTGAGTGTAAAATGGAAACAAATACATCTTTGCAGTCTTTGCAGTGACAAGTTGTGTATACTCACAATAATGATGACCACATATAATTAATGAGTAACTATTACGTGTAAGGGACTCTTAGCTCCACTTCAGCAACGAGAAAATTGTGATGATATACACTTTGTGTACCAAAATTAACTCTGGCTATATTTTAAGCTTCTGTTTGCATTTTCCTTTTGCCCTTACTTCTTGATTTATTTAATTTTCACCCTATTGTATAGTATTACATCTAAAATCTTTCCCTTATATATATTTTATGCCAAACACTGAGGACTTAATTATCAATCAACTAATTTGGGACTCAAAGTAGTTGAGTTAATTGTCTTTTACACACTACCCACACAATGCCAGGGACTGGGGGTGGGAGAGTGTGGATTCAAACCCAGTTCAGTCTGCTTTCACAGCTCACGTCTTTCCTGGTAGGGCTGTTGCTTCCACACTAACTTGTATTGCAATGAGTCAGTTGACTAAGATACAAATTCTTAGTGCCTGGGCTGTATTACATGTATGTCCTGGAGTTTGGGGAGCACAGAGCACTTGTAGCTGATCCACACCTGAAAAAGACGTCTACCTGTCCATGTTACCTGAAGTTTCCCATAGTTGCAGAACAGGGACAGCTTTAGAAAGTAACTCTATTCCAATGATGACAGATATAAGTGTGTGATTTGCATGCTTAGATGCCTGTCTGGGGACACTTCTTAAAAGGGCCTGTCCAAGAAGGCTTTGGTCAAAGTGAGAGCCTCTGTGGAAAGAGCTGTGGAATGCAGAAGCTGGGGTCTTGTGTAGTGGACAGCCCACCAGGAGAGGCACTGATTACTTCAAGGAAGCTCAGTAGGAGGGACCTGGCAACAGCATTTCTCAGAAGCTCAGAAATGCTCCCACAGGGCAAGAGATAGCCTTGGTCCTCTACCAAATCTAGTGGAAGAGAGAAACTCCGATTCCGAAGTCTGGGTTTGGTCTCACACTGGAATAGACATATTTATTATAACTACATGAGATAATTCTTTTGAAAAATGACTAGAGGATTTTTGACCATCTGAGAGTATGCAGATGTGTCCTGGGGTCTAAGATTTTATCCAGGGGTAGGGAAAGAATTTACCCCAGATGGTGTTCGGGTAGACAGTGAAGCAGGGAGGATGTTGCTTCTGATTGCACTCTGAGAAGTTCTGCTCTTTTCTACATAACTCTTGAGTAATTATATATTTAATATGGTATGTGGTACATTTTTATATATTTGATATATTATGGGGTGGAGCCTCTAAAATTGAGAGCACCTAGAGCTTAAAGAATTTTCCTTTTAAATCATTTTCATTCAGAACAACGTGATGCTAGAGTAGCAGACAGTGAATTTGGAAACTGGCCCTAATCCTGCCCTGCTCATAGCACACCACACACCTGGGCAAGAGATCTCAGGTAAATCCTCCTGGCTAGTCTTATTTACATAACAATGGTGACTTCCAACATTAAGAAATCACCAGAAAAATGCCATTTTAAATTATGCTTTTTACCTGAAATATTTTTCACTGCATACTAAAAAACATATTATGGGTTAACCTATAGTTTTTTAAGAGCTTGTTGTCCTAGAGTATTTCATGACAATTTCTTTGCCTTTCCAAGGTACATTTGCAGTTGCTAAGGAACCACATTTCACAGTCGTGGCTATCTAGTATTACCATATGTGTACAATGTCAGAATAATTATGTGAGAGCAATTGTGAAAACCATAAATCACAGACATTAGAAATAAGAAAACAATTTAATTAGATTGCCTGCTACAACCATAATATAAAGTCTAGTTCTCCACCAAAATGAATGCTGCATCATGAGAGGGACCTCATATGTTAGTTTATCACTCCTCCCCTTGCCTAGGACAACACTAGCACATAGTAGGCACACAAAAATGTCTGTTGAAGGAATAAAGGTGTTTCTTCTCACTAGTACTCAAAAGCAGAATAATTTGTATAAGGCTCAAGCAAGGTAATTTTCTTAGGAAAATAAATAGAATGCCTTAAGAGAATTACAAAGGGAAATTTCTGTATTTATAATATTCTCCATGTTCCCGAAGTGTACGGATAATAGCCAAATCTTTAGAAATCATTTAACAGTGCCATTTTAAATTTGTGTTTGATAAATTCCTCCATTCTGAAAACTATGCTTTATTAAAATGAGTACAAAGAAAAACTATCATTTTATTTAATAACTTAATCACTATATTTGAGACCCAAAGAATTAACCCATGTCCTTGGGCTCAGTTTTTCCATCTCTAAAGTAAAGTAGCATTTCCTTTGAACTTGGTCATTATAATTGTTTCTATATCTATGGTGACTCTTGTGTTTATATATCCATGGTTATTACCTTGACTCATCAAAATGTCTATTTCATTTCTGCTTTCTTAGTGAGGTAAAATATCAGTTGCTGGCATTTTAAAATTGGTGTAATGAAATGCGATACATAATCAGACAAATTGGACTCTGCAAACGTAGATGTCATGGTTTTCAGCAGAGGCTTAGACTTAGAATACGCATTTTTATGTATTTGATCCCATATTTCTTTGTTGTATACTGCACGTTTTCAACAAAACTCTAAAGCTTCTTTTGTTACTTTTACATCTCAGGGTTACATGTTATTGTTTTATGTCCTCTAATATTAACTTGTTCCTTAGTATAATGGAGGTATTCAGTGCAGCACACTGAAAAGTGGTCCTACAATTTGTATTTGGAAATATTCTTCATCTCAGCAGGCTGACATTCATTTCTTAAAAGATATATTCAACTCCAGTGAAAGCAGCAATGCTTAGAGAGACATTAAAATTAATTTTTTATCTAACCTTTCTACTGCACTGTATCAAGTGTTGTATCATTGCCCTGATACAGTCCATCTGCTGCTTACATTCTCTTCCTCCACTATGTAATTCTACAAAACAATAGAAACTAAGTTTGTCTAGCATAGTAAACTCCTATGATTTTAGCCCTATAAATTGTTCTCCTCTGAGGACTTGCAGATTTCTTTTTCCTTTTGTTTTCAAAAGATTGCACAGGGTCACTAGACATCTTTTGATCAGAGCACACTATTCCCCTAGCACTGCCATGTTTTCTCAGCTCTTCTGGCTCCTCTGTGAACATTTTCACCAATTCTTTCATATTCTGGAATTCAGACATCCTCATTATATATTCTCTTTTCTGCCTATATCTGGTCAACTATTAAATTAGGTGGACCACTAACGAAATTAATCTAAAACATCACAAAAATTAAAATGTTATTTTGATAAGAAAGGTTTCAGGGAGCTCAAAGGTTGTCAGTACCCTCACACTAAAGAGATGTTCTGTGATGGTGAAGTGAGGAAGGAGTGGGCTTCGGAGGCTACTGATGGCTCTGAAATCCCGGATCTACCACTTGAACAAATTTGAACAATCAATTCACTTAATATTTCTGAACTGCCATCTTCTTATTATAGAAGGAGGATAGTAACACCAAACTTTTAGATTGATATGATGACTAGGTAAAATATTTAAAGGATGTGGCTCAGAAATTTCTACTAATCATAGATGAATAAACACGTTTTTATTTCCTCTGCCTCCCCCAAACCCAAATAAGATGACAGTAAAGGGAATAAAATTACATAAACCCCACAAGGGCAAATAGAATGGGAGAGAAGAAAAACAGCCGACAAAAGATGTCAGATGATGGGGGAGGGGTAGCGATTGAAAAGGAGGCGAGATCAAGAATTCTGAGTGATTCAAAAAAGTCAATAAGAAGAACATAGAAAACTAAGTAAGTTTAAAAATTGAGATAAACATTAACTCCAGGAAAAAGAAAAAGTTGTGCAAAAATGAAATGTGGTCAAAGCACAGCATGACTCAACCTTATGCAATGTTTACAAAGATATAATGATATAAATGCTTACTACAGAGTTTTATCTGAAAGGGATACACAATTGTACATGGAGCTTAGGAACATAGAGAAGTAAATAGTAATTAGTTATTCTGGGAAGTCAATTTTTAAAACATCAAGAACTAGCAGTGTAAGTACTGTAGTATATTTTGTTTGTTTGTATCTGCATGTTTGTAGTTTTGTTTGTTTTGTTTTCCATATAGGAAGATAAAGCTAAAAGAAATCTCTAATAGAGTTGGAAGTAATCTCTGGGGTGGGGAGTAGAACAAGTAACTACTCATTTGTATCATAATCCTTGTAGCACTATATTTCTTTTAAATTATGTATGAATAATTTTGAAAAAATTATATTTTTATAAAAGAATCTGAGATGCATGATATTCTCTCTGAATTATTCCTTAATATCTGTTTATTAGCATCCTCAATATCTGTTGATTAATAAATATCATTTGTTAGGTTATCATTAAGTTAATGTAATTAAGTTAAAACTGTATAGCAATACAAAAGAAATACAATGAATTATCCTTAACTTAAGCCCTACCACAAATTCTCATAAAATAAAACACCAAGTGTTTCCCAATGTATAATTTACCTTTTGTGCATTGAAAACTGGAATTCATATTCAATGTGCTTGGTCTAGATCATCTTGAAATTGTCTTCCAATACTTAGATCTAGGATAGTATAAGTCATTCAAAATATACATTTATTGTTAATTATCAAAACAATATGCTTAGTACCTTAATATCATTGGTAGAACCACAGTGTAAAAACTGAATCATCTAAAACCCTTGAGAACCAGAATTCACCCCAACACACCCTCTCTTCCTCACCCAAACCTACCTTCATCTTACACACACACACACACACACACACACACACACACACACACACACACACAAAGACAGAGAGAGAAATCTGTCTTATGGGGTTAACTTTGTATAATCCACTTGAGATTGGGGAGAGTAAATCCTTCCAGGAGAATGCTGGAGGAAAAGCTTCCACGGGAGCTTGGCTCACTGCCAAACTTGACTGAGTGGCATAGGAAAGCTGGGCCCAGAGTGCAATCCTGTGGTCAGAAGGCTTTTTAAAGGGACTGAGCTCATGCTCTTGGGGAGGCACTTTGGTGTGGGGGGGCAGAGATGCTAAAGAAGGATGTTTATTAATTTTTCCCATGTAATATGAAATGTAAACACTTATCTCTGAATCCTCTGAACAAACTTTATAAAATGTACATTATGCATTTATTCGTGGTGGAGTTTGGCTTGCTTTTCTGGAATCGTGGCAAAATGTTGAGTCTCGCCTTCCAAGCAGGAAAACCAAAACTCCCAGTTGGATCCTGCAGTCCAAATTCACATCTGCTGTCCTGGTGTCACTATGGACAGGATCGCCTTTCATTCTCAAAATGGTACAGAATGGATGATAAATTATAAAGTCACTTACTCCAAAGACAAACGCTAGGGGAGAGATAAGGCAGCCCATAAAACACTGTGAAAAAAAGTATTTACTACTTTGCTAATTTCTTTATAATAAGAACTTTTCTAAAATAAAATGCACAGAGTGATACCTTTTTAATAAAGTGAACAGAACAATTCACCCTCTCCTTGGTGACTTGAGTCAATAATCAGGGCATCAATTATTGGGATATGCTGAGGATTTGATGAGCACTGAGCTGATCTAGGACACGGGGCTGTATAAGCTTATTGATAGTTAATGAACTCCATTTTGAAAAAAAGCTGTCTTGATGTCGGCTTGATTTTTGCTCATTTGCTTCCTTCCCATAAAAGTGAGTTAGGTGTGCAGCTGTATGACCTGCTGGGTATTATAGCATGGCTGTGTTCCTCCATAATTAATTAGCAAATCAAAGGTTAAAACAGCCTTCTCCACAGTGATGGGAATCGCAAGGAGTCATGCTCCCTGTTGTTCTCACTATCTATCTAGTAGATATCTCACTATCTACCAATTACTTTTGCTCGATTAATACAACCTCTGAATTTACTGTATTCTTGAGTATCACTTATACTATGGTTAATGGGTGTGAAGATGGAAGATCCTTCCCCATTTCCAGAGTTTGTCAGGCGATACTGACACTGCTCTCCGAGCAAGCCTGGATGCTTGACTCATAACTGAATTTCAGACACAAGCTAATACAAAAATTAGATGTTGGATGCCACAACAAGATTAAATTCCAACAAGTTAACTTCCAGGAAAGAGAATGTTGAAAGAATCATATTACCACTTGTTCCACACGCTGTCAAAGTCATCAAAAAACTGACTGTGAAGGCCAAGGAGAAGGAAGCACAGGGAATGAAATTGCACCAGCCCTGAAACCAGGAGTACTACCAACCGCATATCACAGATATGCTGCTGTGTGAGCCAAAGCAATGAAATTCTCAGGACTGACTTCACCTTCCTGAGAAAGCTGGCACAATGCTGCAGAAAGCAATTGGGGAAGATTCTGTAAGTCTCTGTTAATATTCTCTGTTTTAAAGGAGCGAGTGCTGGTGATGTGGGCCCCTCTCAGAGCTGCAGGTCAGAGGCTTTCGAGGTCAGACTGGAATGGGAAGGAGCAGTTATTTCTTGCTTTTCATCTTTAACTAAACAACTAATTAATTGTGTTGATGTTTGAAGGATAATCCCCGCCTGTGTAAGAGATGAGGTCTGGAAGGGAAAGTGGGTCCCAGAGACAGAGCCCAAAATTTACCAACTAACTAGTCATCAATTTACCACAATTTAAGAGAGGAGGAAAGGTTCGAGATAGTATAAAAGGTGTGTGACGAGATAGACAGGCTAACTGGACTTCTCGCCAATGTGCCCACCAGCCAGGACAGTCAACACAATTTTGTGGACCCAGTATCGATGCAGTGGTTGCAAATTATTTGCATAAGAAGCACAAAAAAGTTTTCTATAGCCCTGCTTTTTGCACTTTCCTAGGCCCTGGAAGCTCTGACTAACTTGACATGCCCTGGCCAGTCCTTCTGCTTTCAGGTTAAGATTTTAAATGCAAAACAACAAAGAAATATCACTTTTCACTTACATCATTGCTAAGACTGAAAACATTGATAATAGCCAGCTTTAATGAGATTGAGGGAAACAGGCACCCTTAAAGACTGCTGGTAGACGTATCAGCTGCAAAAAATCTTCCTGGAGGATAATTTGGCAATCTGCTTCAAAATTCAAATGCATATTCACTGACCCAGCAAGTCCACTTCTAAAAATACACGCTGATAATCAGAAGAGTGTTCAAAGATATAGTACAGGATATTCTATTGATAATAGAGAATAATTAGAAACCTAAAAAAATGTACTTCAGTAGGGATCTGGAAACATTACGGGACAGCATACAAAGGAATACAGTGTAGTCATTAAAAATAATTGTATACGTCTATAGTTAGTTATATGGGAAAATCTGCAATGTTTTGGCAAAGGAAAAAAGCAAGCTACAAAACAGCCACCCGAGGAAAATATTCATTTTGGAAAAGTCTGAAAGACTCTACACCAAAATGGATGCAGTGGATTTATGGCCTGTGGATTTATGAGTGATTTTCACTTCTTCTTAACAAAACTATGCATTGTCTGCATATTTTATAAGGAAGATGTATTGATTTTATAATTTAAAAATATAGATAATATTCACACTTCATGTATAGCTTTTAAATGACCTGCACTGCCCTTCATTGGGCATTGACACACCCCACACAGCGTTTGTACAAAATCCGATTTTTATACATTATCTGACAAGCAAATATTTTGAAAATCCCATTGACATGCAAGAGCTCTGTTTTAAAGCATCACATGATCTGCCCAAGCAGCAGTATTTGTTCAAATATTTGTTTCCATTTTGTCTGTTACTTTCTAAAACTTAGTGGAATCAGAAAATGAACACACTAATCAAGTTGATAAGATGGAAAATTTTTACAAAGTTACTACAATTGAGAAAAAAGCAAAAATTGTTAGCTTTGTGAAACATGTAAAATTTAAAGTCTCAAACCTGCATTGGACTTAAATCAGCCAGTTATTTTAATGGTGAATTAATTGACGTGCACTTCCCTTTTAAGAAGGTTCCTTCTCAAATGCTTGGGTCCATAATCCCTGATGTGACCTCATTCCCATCCCCCCACTCCCACACCAACCCTCCCCCTGCCACCCACTCACATACAGAATTGATTGGAACAAGATTCAGTTGGGCTAATAAGTCTCTGTACCAGAGATTTGGATCAGAATAAAACAATTGAAGTTGGTCCCTGTTGGTGCTTCAGTTGAAAAAATATGTTGGGATTTTGGAGGCCCATTTCCACCTAGCCACCAAAAGAAAAGCAGAGATAAGGAAAATTTGTATTCACAGAAAAAGAGAAGCTGACATTTTGTTTTTACAGGTTTCTCACCAGGCATAACTATACTCCCTGCTTGGTTTCTGGAAGATACCATAAATTCTCTTTGGCTTAAGCTAAATTTGTGTGAATTTCTACTGTTTGCAACTGACTAATCACTGGTGGGCAGCCTGTAAAATCCCCAATAATCCTCACCTTCTGATATTCACACTCTGTGTAATCCATTTTTCCAGAATGTACATTGGTGTTTGCTTGGCTAACTAATAGAGTATGGCAAAAGTGATGGGTAATAGAATATGGCTGAAGTAATGGGGCCTACGTGATGTGCTATATTGGCTTCTCTCTTAGATTCTCTCTCTCTCTCTGTCTCTCTGTCTCTCTTTCTGTTTCTCTCTCTATCTCTGTCTTGTCTCTCTGTCTCTCTGTCTTATCACTCTGTCTCTGTTTTTGTCTCTTTCTCTCTCTCTCACAGAGTCCAGCCACCATGTAGAAAAGTCCAGGCTACCCTGCTGGAGGGACCTTGGAGGGTGGGAAGCCATGCTGACAAGTAAGGAGATACTTCAGCCAACAACAAACACCAGCTGCCCACCGTATGAGTGAGCTTCTTGGAAGTAGACCTTTTGGCCCTAGTCAAGGCTTTGGATAATGCAGCCCCAGCCAACAGTGTGACAGCAAGAGAGACCCTGAGCCAGAATCATCCAGCTAAGCCACTCCCAGAGTCCCGACCAACATAAACTGCGAGATAATAAACAATTGTTGTTTAAGCCACTAAACTCTGGGGTAATCTGATATGCTGCAATAGATGGCAAATACATAATCACTTATTGAGATGTTCTATTGTGGGAGAAATGGACAAGATTAAATAATATCAGTGAAAAGCTGGAAATATAATGTTGAAAATGTAATGTCTAAATAGGAATTTTATAATTTTTTGCTCTCTGGGAATAAAATAACCATCTATCTATCTATCTATCTATATACACAATATCTGTATAAATATGTAATATACACCCATGATGAGCAACTATATCATGAAATTGCTTTTTAATAGTATTTCAGATTAAGGAACAACAGTGATCCATAGGCAGTATCAATGAGGTCTGAGCACTGAATAAATATATTGAATGAATAACTCAGCAAATGAATGAATTCTCCAACAATAACTCTGCTTTTTCTACTCTATAATTATCCATCAATATACGAGCTTTATTATCCTCAGAGAACCCTTGGCTGTGAAACAGTCTTTTGTGGTAGAATCTGTTTATCTGTGTGTAAAGCACACACATTAAGGGGAAAAGATCAGAAAAGCCAAGGACCTGAAGTGACATTAAACTGGTCTCAATAGCCTTTACAACTCTGATTGAACAAAGCTTTCAAGTAAAAGCAAGAAAATAACATAAACTCATAAAGGTTTGTTGTTGTTTTTTTAATTTGAATTTCCTTGTGAGAGAATCACCTTTCTGGTTTATTTATTTGTTTGTTTTTTGTTAAAAAGTGAGGTGTCCTGAAGTAGCTTGGAAGTAACTCGACTTCTAATAATGAAGGGTGTCAAGTTGTTAGGAATGTCGTTCAGAATTGCAGATCACAGGAAACACGTTGCTTTACTAAGACTGGAAGAATAAAGCATAGTAAGAATACTTAAAAATGGTGAGCAAAGTGTCAGAACAGATATGTAAAGAAAGAGCAAGTGGAAATTTCCAGTTCAGAAGAATAGCATCAGTGATGCTGAAGCATGTACATGCAGAGCAATCAACAGGAAATAAACAACTGTCCTGGAGAAGGCGTTAGAGCAGCCAGTACCTAATGGTAGACTATTCAGACACAGGAAAAGCAGATCTTTGCAATCTCCAAGCCACCAATGTCAAAACAGATAATAGCAACAGATACGAATCATGCCAGAAGAGCAATGAAAACAGTTATCTTATTATTGATTTAAAAAATGAGGAGGCATTGAGGAGAATCGAGAAGATATAAATCACACTCATTGGGATAATTTTAGGTTTTTTTTTTAATATGTTTAATTTACCAGTGCAAGAATTCTATTGAGGCTGCACCATAGCATATCTATTTTATTTGCCAAAAAAAAATGTTTTGTTTAATGTCTCAATTAAGAACTTTAGTGTATTGTCTGGAGCAAAAATACCTGGACCCAAGTATATCTGACTAGTCACCTGAGTGCTCTCCTGACTGCTGTAGTGATTCCCAGGCAAAGGCAGTTCGTAGTACATGGTGTCCACCCCATCACCCCCGCTACCTGGTAGAGGAAAAGGATTGTGTAAGTTGGGAGTCCTGCCTTGTATTCTCTAAGCCTCAAGCAAATGAATAGTATGAAATTGTAGAATAGTACAGAGGTTTTGTTCCATGGCCACCTATAACTTGCCCCAGGTTTTTCATCTGAACGAAAAAACACAGAAAATTATTTGACAACTATTTTCTTAATACTCCCAGAGACTGTATACAACTAGTACCATTCTAGATGTGTAGGAGATAAGTGAATCCACTACATGCAATGGATGGCTGAGGCCATCAGGGGCTAATTCTCTTGCAAACCCAGTTGCATAGTTGGATTGAAAATAAACATTAAACTTCTGAGCTACTGCAGCCAAAATGAATGTCTAATATTAATATTCATAAGAAATATATTGAAAACCATGTTGTAGCCAAATTGGAATTTGCACCTCGAATTTAAAAGCAGAGTATTATAAAACTAACTCCATCACCTCAGTAATGGGGGAATACCAAAGCAGTTGGTCAGATTCTGATACAGCTCAGAGTCGGTATTAGTCAGCTTTCACTGGTCTTGCTAAGAAAATCCCAATGGCTCAAAACAACAAAGGTGTATTTCTCATTCACAGCACCTGTTGGCTGTGGGTCACCTGCTTTTTGGTTCCATGTGTCCAGGAGAGCCATGCTAAAGAAGGAGCCCACATCTGGAATATACCATTCTCTGAAGAAAAGCAGCAAAGAAGGGCCTACACAACTTTTGCTCAGTCTTGGCATACATTGGCCAGAGTGACATATGCACAAGGCCCACGTGAAGGAGTGGGAAGTAGACGGCTCCCTTAGAGAGGGCCACAAGGGGCTACACGAAGGGACACACCCCATACAGAGGGCAGCAAATACGTTTAGCAAATAATTCAAACTCTCATAGAGTTAGAAAGAGCAGACTACCATAGCACCATGCCCTGCCTGAGTTACAAGTAAAAGGTGGCCAACAATTTGTACAGAAAATTGGAGGAAGCAATCATCCTTCAGAAATTATTGGGGCCGGCCCAGTGTCCTAGCCGTTATGTTCGCGCACTCTGCTTAGGCAGCCCGGGGTTCACAGGTTCGGATCCCAGGCACAGACAGATGCAGCGCTTGTCAAGCCATCCTGTGGCGGCATCCCATATAAAGTAGAGGAAGACAGCACGGATGTTAGCCCAGGGCCAGTCTTCCTCAACAAAAAAGAGGAGGATTGGCAACGGATGTTGGCTCAGGGCTAGTCTTCCTCACCAAAAAATTAAAAAAAAAAAATTATTGAAGAAAGCTTTGCATTTAAAGTTGAATTTCAAGCAATTACAAACAAAAACTAGGAATATTTTGTAATTCAACTGAGACCTTCAGTTAAGACTCCAGTGCCCAATGTTTACACCATGCCAGCATTTGTATAAATATATCCTTTGAGGAAAATTTGGTAAAGCTTGTAAAAAAAACATAAACACATTCTTATTTTGACCCAGAAATTCCAGTTTTTGGTTTTCCCCTAATTAGACGATCTTGAAGTTGCACAAAAGATATATTCACAAGTATGTTCAGTAGAGCAATGTATATAAAAGCAACCAGCTAGAAACAATGTCATAACTGAGTCATAAGATTGGTTAGAAAAATTATGGTGCATGCATAATGACAGAATGCGCCACAGATGTAAAAATGATACACAAGAATATGTAATGCCATTTAAATGTGTTTATGATAAATTATATAATTGATCATGCTACAAAAAATGAATACACAGTATAAACCTGGTTTGGGGCAAAATATGTATATTTTTATGCACAGAGAAAAGATTGTGAAGATAAATGCCAAGATACTAATAGTGACTATCTCTAGATGGCATGTTTATAGTAACTATGATTTTCTTCTACATGTTTTACTTTATTTTTCAGAAAAAAATAAATTCATCACTTTAAAATGGCTAATGTCCAAAAATGCAGACTGTATCAGCTCTGAAAGACTGAGGCCTTATTTTTGGCTGGGGGCTTTACATTGCCACCTGGGAAAATGATGCCTAACCTTGGGGGATCTGATTACCTGTCACCCATCATAACCATAAGACAATTCAGCAAGCATAGCTGGAAAAAAGACTCAGTTTCTGCATAGTGAAACTGTTCTTGAGATAGAATGTACTCAGAAAGAACATATCTAAGGAGCTACAAAGTTTTGGATTGTCACGGTTTCCTATTTTTCAGTAATTCTCTATCACCTTCTCAGCTTGAAATGACAAAACCATTTTTTGGAAAATGTCCGTATCTTAGTGAAAGGCTTTTCTCAAAACTCTGACTTTGAAGTAAATACTAATTTAAAGAAAGGAACTCTCAAATATTTTCTTTTCTCTGAGAATCTTTCATAAACAACATGAGCAGAGGACCTAAAATTTATGTGAGCATATACACCTGCTGCTGATTTATCCCTTGAGATAATACAGAAGCAGAAAAATAATTAAACAGCTCTGCCAACTAAGACCTCATATCATATAGGTAGATGATTTCATTTTATACTTATCCATGAATATTTTTTTTACTCACAACGTGATTTTTTTTAATTATAAGAGTAGCACAGCATTTTTTTTCTTTGCTTTCACAAAGAAAAGAAAATTAAAAATACACAAAAGAGACCTTTGGGGTTGATTCAAATGTGTGGATTCTGTATTTGTAGAATTCATGCCTTGTGTCTGCTTGGCTTACAATCCTCACGCTCAAGAGGCTGGCACCTCAGACTGATGTCCTGGGTCTCCTAGGCTTACAATCATGGAATACATGATCTTTTCTTGTTTCCTCCTCAAGACGACACACACACACACACACACACACAGACTCTGAATGACATCTTCAAAGTGCTAGGTCACGGTGGTTCTAACACTTTGTTGGGAGCACTTTATTCCTTTATTGAGAGAGCCCTGTCAAAGAAGTTGCCCCCATCTGGAATATGCCATTCAATCCAGAGCCCTCTCTATAAACAGATGTGCAGATGGAGCCAAATAACTCTTTGCCCTACAAAGGGAACATTGAGACCATCTGACCTTGTTGCTCGCCCTTCTCAGTCCCTTTGCCTTCCCCCACTCTGTCCCCGTCTGATCCTGCCCAGCAACTCGAAGAGCTATCCTAACTTTTGTTTCAGTGTTGCTGGAATTTCCCCTAATTAGACGATCTTAAAGCTGCACAAAATATATCTTTTTTCTCTTTCTTCGCCTATGCACTTACTGCTCACCACCCTCTTCACAAACGTTATCATCTCTGATCCACTTTCTTTCTCCTCTTCTCTCATCTCTTCTCCATTTCTTATCCTAACTTAACTACTTTCCTACAAAAAAAAGGTGACAATTGATAGTCCTCACTCATCAGGGCCTCCCTGTACTCCCCACTTCCCCACATGCCAGGTTTGTCTTCCTGCTCATCACCTGTCATCCTTTCTCCCAGGTCCTAAAGGCCAAGACCTCTGCCGCAAATCTTCCCCTTTTTGCTAGCTGTTTGTGGAATCTGAGATTCCAAGAGGGTTATTCTCCATACAGTTAATACATTCATGCATCTTCTCATATACATGTAGCAATAAACACAAAATTATAGCTGTAGGATTTGATATATACTTGGGTTAAAAAGACTTCCTCAATATTTAATCTACAAGCTGCATAGTATGATTTAATATTTTCCATGAGTAGTATGAAGAAAAAATATTACTATGTTATGCTAAAACCTACTGAAGCAGATTCAGAATGCTAAGGAAGGGTAATAATTCTTCTCATTTAGAAATTCATTTGGAACTTATAATTCATTTGGAATTCATAATTCATGTGGAAAATACCTTGATAGGCTCTTTGAATATAAATGGTGAGGCCTCCAGGGCATGGTCTACAAACTCAAGGTAGAGGAGCTTAGAATTTCCCAAGGATACCTTTGCTTTGGAGATGGAAGGTGAGGGTCTTGGGAGCAGAATACTAAGAGTGATGAACAAAGGTCTAGGGAGGGAGAAAGACCCTAGAAATATGATGCAAAGTCTGAACCCAAAGAATGTTATGCTCAGTCTGTGTCAGGTAGCGGCACATACTTTTCTGGGACCAGGGATGTCTGACATGGAGTTTGAGGTTGACTCCTACCTTTTGATTCCTGCCTTTCTCTACCTCCAAAACTTGTAGTCTATAAACTGTAAATCAGCTACAGTCTTGTGCCAAAGGGGACTGAGGAGAATGAAGGAAAACAGAAGGTGTCCAGCAAGCAAGATATGAGGTGTTTATAAAATTTTTAACTGTAGTAAAATATGCATAACATAAAATTTACCATCTTAACCATTTTTAAGCATACAGTTCAGTAGTCTTAAGTGCATTCACATTGTTGCGCAACCAATCTCTAGAGCTCTTTTTACCTTGCAAAACTGAAACTCTGTACACATTAAACTTTCTGTCTCCATGAATTTGACTACTCTAGGTACCTCATATAAGTGGAATAAATAGTATGTGGCCTTTTTTTAAATTAATTAATTTATTTTTTTGCCGAGGAAGATTAGCCCTGAGCTAACATCTGTGCCAGTCTTCCTCTACTTTATATGTGGGTTGCCATCACAGCATGGCTGATGAGTGGTGTAGGTCTGTGCTTGGGATCTGAACCCATGAACCTGGGACACTGAAGTGGAATGTGATGGACTTTACCACTACACCATGGGGCTGGCCCCCAATAGCATTTGCCTTTTTATGACTGGCTTATGTCACTTAGCATAATGTCCTGAAGGCTCATAGAGTGGTTCAGAATTCCCTGCCTTTTCAAGGCTGAATAGTATTCCATCATCTGCATATACCATGTTTTGTTTATCTATTCATCTGTTGATGGACACTTGGGTTGCTTCCACCTTTTGGCTATTGTGAATAATGCTGCTATGGACATGGGTGTGTGACGAGAATTCTGAATAGACATAAGTCCATTAGCATAGACTAACCCAGCAACATAACCCTATTTCCCAAGAGGATCAACTTTGAAAGAGGAAAAAACAGACATGTGAGTTATACATATAAAATTTTTTCTGTTACATACATCCATCACCAAACTTGTCTAAGCTTTGTATAAAACATATTTTCATACAAAAACTATATGTTAAGGTAGACATATCCAATTAAAGGTTCAATAGGCATCTCAAATTTAACATAAAAACTAATCTCCTGATCTTCCCCTCCTGAGCACCCCCTCCTTTTGGTCCTCTTCTCTTCTCAGTTAAGGGCAATCACATCCTTCCAGTGTCTTAGGCCAAAAGACATACTGTCATCCTTTACTCCTCTCTTTGGTAGCAAATCCTATGTTTTGCACCTTCATTGCACCTTTGCACCTTCAAATTATCTCCTCATCCCAGCCACTTCCCCCCACCTCTAGTCTAAGCCACCATCATCTCTTACTTGGATCATTGCAATGGTCTCCTGTCTGTCAGTCACTGCTCTTGTTCCCATTTTGTCTGTTTACAACATTGCCAGTAGAGGGATCCTTTTGACTTAGGTCAAATCAAGATGTTCCCCTATTCAATCCCTCAATGGCCTCTCTCTCTTTTGAATCTTTGGAAGATCCAAAGACCTGTCAATGGCTTCTCAATCCTTATAGGATCTGGTCCCCTGTTCCCTCTCTGAACTCACCTCTTACTCCTCTCCACTCCCCTCACAGGGCTCCAGATACACTGACCTTTCTGCTATCCCTCAGATATGCCAGCCTTCCCCAACCTTACAACATTCACCTTAAATGCTCTCCTCCAGATCATCCTTGGCTCCCTTTGTCACCTCCCTGAATGTCATCTTTCCTGTAATGTCTTTCCCAGGCAATCATATTTAAAATTGCAATTTCCTCTTCCCTGCCTTATTTTTCTCCATCACGTTTACCACCTCTCAATATACTATGCATTCTACTTATTTTTATTAGACATTGTCTTTCTTCCACCACCAGAATGTATGCTTCATAGGAGTCAGGATTTTATCTGTTTTGCCTGTTGCTATATTCTCAGCAGTGAGCAGTGTCTGGCACCTAGTGAGTGTTTAATAGATTTTTGTTAAATTCATTAAATATGTAAGAATGAGTGAATGTATGCAAAGAGTGAAGTTTTAGGAAAGAAGAGACATCAGCAGAAATGTTGTAAAAATTGGAAACCAACAAATGTCAACTAAGAGTCTTGCATTTTATTTAGTTGAGAAAATATAAATATGTCATGCTAAATCATTAGCAATTAAGAAATTATGAAGAAAGAAAAGAGGCAAACAGCTTTGACTTTATGATTGTAGAGATTCACTGTAACGGAATCAGTTTTTCTTAAAATATTTTAATCTTACACTCCAAACAAAACTTGTGTTAAATGAAGACACGTGTAACAGTTTAAGTGCCATATTTTATCAACTCATAAGAGCAAAAGTTGTCTTAGACCCAGTAAGATGGTGGACAAATAACTCAAGACATGCTCGTAGCTTTGGATTAGTCAATAGACTAAAGAGAAATGAAGAAATAACCAGGAACTTTTAAAACTAGCCACAGTCTTCTAGTCAGCACCTATCCCAGCCCTCACCCCAAAAAAATTTTAAGTGGGGTTACTGGAGAAAATAGTATTCAAGTTTTACTAAACTGATCCTTTTCGTTATTACAAACTACATATAAATTACTTTCAGAGATAGCCACGTGGTCTTCAATTCCAAGACACATGGACACTTTTATGACTCAGTTCTGTGTTTCCAGTGTTTTGGTACTCAGACAATATTAATGCAAGAAGAGAGTAGCCCCCTCCACCTTTTCACAAGCTATCTCCTCAAAGCATCAGCCTTTGAAATCACACTCAGTCTAGAATCGCATTGCATATTTTATGAGTTAGGAAACTCCTGGCTCTCTGAAATGGATTCTATCCAGGACTGCTTATTGTCATCCTCTAAGCACACCGCTTCTATGTATTTCTTCTCTTATTGTCTCTGTAATCTTTTAATTATTTATTAGGTTTTATAGTATTTTACCTCTAAAGAGTTCAAAAACTATATGGAGAGCTTTTAGCAGTAAAATGTTGTAAACATTCCCTAAGCATTATGCTATAAGAATACAGTAAAGCAACACTGAAACCACAGAAAGAGCCTAAATAACTGAGATGGGGAAGATGAAGATGAAAGCAGAGAAGAAAGGGAAGTGGTGAGAATAAGTAGTAGACCATTTGCATAATAAATCTAACTCCTTTAAAGCACTATTCTAAAATCACTGCCTGCTCACTTGTATCCCCTAGGTAGGCTGTGATGGGTACCGTAGAAAGATGACCAAGGACCTCAAGGCTTTTTGTTACATATGTTGCTATTACATAGTCTTCTATATATAAGAGGGCTTACTCAGGATCATCTTTGAAGAGCTACATCCATATTATTTCTTTATTAGTGGCTTACACTTATGTAACATTTACCACGTGCCAGCCAGTGTTCAAAACACTTTATAAGCATTAATGCATTTTATCTTCACAACATCTTGTAAGGTAAACACTATTATTAGCCTCATTTCAGTGCTGAAAAAACTAAGGCATTGCTACTAAGTGGCAGATCTAAGGTTCACCTCAAGGCCGTCTCCATCAGAAGACTTGCAGTTGACCACTACACTAGGCTGCATTCATATATGCTTTCAGGCTACAAAATATTTAATGCTGGAACCTTCTTGATTAACTTTCCTTCACTCTATTTTCTTTGGCTTTATGATTTCTTTTCCCTTCATTCAATCTTGAAGTTATAATAAAAATATTTAATGATTTTACTTATATTATTTATTAAAGAAAAAAAGTCTACTACCCATTGCCTACCTAGAGATCCTAAAGTCAATTACTATTAAATTTAATGTTGATTTATTTGCTTAGAGTTCTCTTTAGCTGCCTTCTTTTGTTATATTGATCTTGATGACTCTTTTAACCCTTAAAAATCTCTCCATTACTTAGGACAATTTGCCCTTTATTAAGCCAAACATGAGTAACATGTAGCAAGCAGAGGTTTAAAAAATAATCAACTAAGTTTCATTGTCCAGGGAAAAATTTAACTTCCTATCCCATGGCGCACCATTTCTATAATTGAAATATCTTATTTGACATTGTCTTAGTAAAGAATCAGCTATTTAATTCAATCACAGATATTGATTTCCAACAAAAAATATTGCATCAAAGAATTTAAACTGCTGTGGTCAGAGGAAACAGCTAAATGATACAATTCAGTTGGATAACTGAGAGGTTAATCATTCAAAATAAGTTTTAGACGGCAACTGAAAAACTTTCTGTCAATATAAGTAATTGAAGATGAGTAATTAAATTTCTCCACCTATAAACTGAAATCATTTTGCCACAAATAATATTGTATGTCTGTTCTCTGACCCACCTTGTCTGTGCCTGCCCACCCTCTGAAGTTTGCCGGTCACTAAGACTTCCATACATGTATGAAAACCATAAAATCATGATTGGCCCACTCTTGCTCAATGACACCTTGGATCTTGAATTTTAATTTAACATATTCAGTCAGTCCATCAGTCACTTATACGACAAACACTTATTGAACACCTCCTCTGCCCCAGAGATAGGAAGACAAAAGGGAAAAGCAGGATTTCCTGGCCTTGAGGAAGTCACATCTAATAGAAAAATGGATAAACAAATGGACAATTGTCCACACCTACTTAGTCAAGATACCGCTCAGGGACCATTCTGTTACTATTACTCAAATTCTTTCTTTGTGTCCCAGCCACTGAACTGTTTTCTTATTCAAGAGACTAGGGGGGCCGCCCAGTGGCGCAGCGGTTTAGTCCGCGCTTGGCAGCCCAGGGTTCACAGGTTCGGATCCCGGGCACCCGCCGACGCACTGCCTGTCACCATGCCGTTGCGGCGTCCCATATAAAGTGGAGGAAGATGGGCACGGATGTTAGCCCAGGGTCAGTCTTCCTCAGCAAAAAGGGGAGGATTGGCGACGGATGTTAGCTCAGGGCTGGTCTTCCCCACAAAAAAGAAAAAAAAAAGACTAGGGAATTTGACAATCTGCTTTAAACTAAACAATCCACTAGAATAGGTGTCCCTGAAATCCAGGAACCCTACATTTTTAATCTTTCTATCCATTCTCTTCCAAAAGCAACTAGAAAAGTGCTTTATACAGAATAGATATTTGGTAGTTCTTTAATTTGAACTACATAGCTTTTAAATATCTCAGTATCTAGGCTTACAGGATGTCCATATAATATTTCTAAATTCTCCATCAGAATAAGAAAAAATCAACCAAGTTTTGATATGGACTATACAAAATAAAGACATGGGTGAGAAATTGCAAAACATCTATTAATTATTTAATCCAACAAAAAGAGATGTACTATTATGAAATCCTTTGGAGAAATGAAAATGACAAAATTTAGATTATTTGGGGTGGTCTGCATTTGAAGTGTTGAATTGATTATACAGCTGACATTTAGACTAACATAAAATATTATAAGGTTCTCTGAAACATAAAGAAAAATAAGAACAATAATTTAAAACAACAGTGACAACAGAACCAATTTTACCTGGAAGAAAGATAAGGAAAATGACTTCTACATACTTTCCTGTTGGAGCTAAGTCTCTGGTTACAGATATTATCTGCTACCTACTCCTTTAATTGAAAAAAGATAAAGTAGTCTTAGAGCTAATTAGTTTTCCTGCATTATAATAATCAAATAAGTATATTTAAAAGCTTAAAGTAAAAAAGAGATTTTACAGGGTAAGAGAACCCAGTATCAATTGCCAGCAGTGTTGCTCAGCCTTAGGAAAAAGTACACCATGCTTGAGTAGCTGAAAATGGATCTAGAAACATAAATACCCTTTTCCATTTAAAATGTTTTATTGCATTTTATTTAATTTTATCAGGCACATGAGATAGCAGGTTGATCCCCTTATAATGGAGGAAGCACCAACTGAAAGGGCATCAGCCCTTCAAGGCCTCTGTACTGTGATACTCGTTCAAAGTCTGAAAGCTATTTCTCTTTTTAGCTGGAGATCCAACTGGGCATTACGTGAAAGTTCAATTAAGTTCAGATTTCTCTGCAGCAATAAACTTTACTCCTCCCAGTTAGAAGTTCTTCTGATTTCACTTTGAATCATTTTTGCCTCTTAATTTTGTTAGTGTGTGAGCCCTTGTCTGTCTGTCTTTATGACTGTCTTCCTTTATGACTAAGGCAAATATCAAACCTGTCATATGTGTTTTATTTGTAATCTGAGATTTTTGTGTGTGTCAAATATCACATTTTGATCTAAACTGTAGGGACTCATAGTAAAACCTTTATTCAATTACATCTGAAATCATGAGCAATTGTATATTCATTTCCCATCTAGTTTTCTTCACCTACATATCTTATAACCTATGTTTAAAGAGGTCGCTGATAACCAAATCAATTGAACAGTGTGTTTTTCACTCCATTGAAAACAAAAAGATCTTGATCCCATGCATATTCTTTGTGCCAGCCAAGGAAGCTAGTGTCCTCAAAATGGAGGTTTCCATGTTAGAAAACCCAGTTCCTATACAAAAATACAAAATTACAAAAGCCAGTTAAGCAAGATTAAATTATTCAACATTATCTTTGCTTAGTGTAAAGGGAAAAATCCTTTTTTACAGTAATCTTTTTTCATGAAATAGAAACCAAATGTTTTATGTATATGACTAGTAGAAAATAAACTGGATTAAGAGTCAGGAGACTGAGCAAACCATTTAACCACTCTAAGTCTCAGAATATTAACTTTAAAATATAAGGATTTTCCCCAAATTTATGTGCACAACCCACTTGTATGTGGGACTAATGAAGCATCAAAGAAATCTCTACTGAATCTCAAAAGGAGTGCCCATCCCTGACATATATACTCGGTCTTGAAGTCTATTAAAAAATCTTCTTAGAATAGAATTTTATCTTTACTGAAATGTGTAGGAACATTTTCCATGTGTGCTTTATCACGTCAGAACATTTGGTAAAAGTGGACAGTTTTTAAAATCATGCACTACCACAGATGTAGATTTTCCTTGAATTTTTCACACCAATAAATGTATAGTTTATTGCTAAGATCTGTACATACAGAGAAAAGAAGTCACATTATTAAAAACTGATTATTAGTTAAAGAAGTCATTATTTTAAATCTATTTCATTCACATCGGGGGGCATAACAATATTTCAGTGATTTACCCATTACAACATTCAAAACAGAAATGGTCAACTAATTTCTCTTCATTGGAGTCTAAGAGATTGTATGCAGCCTCAAGAAGAAGTCAGTAAATCTAGGACTTAAAAGTCCAGACTTGCTGCCATAAGCCTGACTTACTATTTGTGTGACCTTGACCAAATTTTTTTTAATTTACCTAAGTGTCAGTTTTCTTATCTATGAAACAGAGGATGATAGTTTCATTTAATGTTTCTGTGGTGTCTAAATGGGACAATCTCTATCAAGCACATAGCACAGTACCTGGCATATACCTAGGACCCACTAGATGTCAGGAATTATTACATGAGTTCTTTAATTGCATGATAAATGGAGAAGTGCCCGGGTATGTAGTAGGCTATACTATCGAGGTTCATGTACGTACACTCTATGATGTTAGCACAATGACAAAATTGCCTAACAACATATTTCTCAGAATGTATCCCTGTCATTAAGCAACACATGACTATATATACATATATCAAAACATCACATTATATAGCTTAAATATATATACAATTTTTATTTGTCAATCATACCTCAATAAAGCTGGAAGAAAATAAAATTCTAAGGTATACATTTTTTAAAAAACCCATTTTTTATGGTATTCCTGGAGATCCATTTGAAAATAATCCTTGGTAGTACACAGACCATTCCCTAACTTTCATGTCTTGTAAATTTAGAATGGTGACTAGGCTTTTTTTAAGTGGAATTTATATTTTTTCTCCAACACAACTTTTTCATGAATAGATATTTTATTTATTATTTTGAGTTTGCACCTCGATTATGAGTCATCATTAATCATGCTGCATATTCTACAAACAGATCTAATTCAATGCCTGTTAAAAGTGCAAAACACTACATGAGTGCCTTGACAGTCACAGAAGAGTAAGACGTTGTCCTCCTCCTGAAGTCTCTAGTACATAGAGGGATTAGCAAAGTTCATGAATAACCAAACTGCTAGGTCGAATAGGGTAAGTGCAGAAGTAAGAGAATACAAAGTAAGTTAAGAGTATACCTAGATGAGGCTTCAAGGTGTACATAGCCTATTAAGGTTGAGACATGGGCAGAATTTAGATAAATGGAGAAAGAGGAAGATTGCAAAACCAAGGAACAAAGTTAAAAAAGAGAAAAGCCATGTTAGGAACAGAAAATAGTGGTTTGTAGGAAGGTAAGCTAATTGCAGGATAAAAATAGAAAGGTTTTTGAGGCTTTATTGTGGACAGCATTAAATACCAAGAGGAAGAGCTTAAACTTACTAAAATTTACTGTTCAAATGAACTTTGAAAATTATTTTAAAAGAATAAAAAAGGAAGAAATTCTATAATTATAAACATTTTCTTACTATCCATGTGATAATGAATATGCCATTAAAATTTTAGTAAAGTGAAAGTTCTTACATATCAAACTCAAAGCTTAATTTAAAATGTCTGGTAATTTAAAATGGAGAGGTAACGCTGGCCCACCTTCTACATTGTAGAATGAAAGTTATTCTCTAGTGATACATTAATGAACCCACAGCCCCGAGTTATCTCTTCCTTTAACTATAGAATTTTATTATCTCTTTAAAATTTCATGGGCAATATGTTATATTTTCAATTTTAAAGACACTGATTTCTCAAATATTTTACATTTATAAATATTTGGCATTTGGTGGCAAAACAGTATAATTGAAAATTCTCAAAGAACAACCGTGTTTAAAAAACACAATATATGAATACACCAAGTTTTCAAAGATATACTTTTAAACATATTAGCTATGTGCTAAAAGCTCCACAGAAATGCCAAAGTAATATTTCATAGAAGAACTATTATGTAATCTAACTAAGCTATTAGAGAACAATTTAAGGCAAATGATTGAAAAATACACCTTAAAAGATTTACAGATAAAAAGACGATTTTCTCTTCACAAGAGAGTAGAATAGTTTCCTCAGGTAAACAAAACTTATCAAAAGAAATTATATGTTAACAGCTCTTTAAGATTTGCGAGGCTCACTCTAGGGAATAACTTGAAGGTAATTATTGTCCTTTCCATGGATAGCAAATTCAAAGTTTTGAAAAACTTCATTAAATCAAATATGAGCCATAGTTGAAATCAAGTAGCAATACAGAATCACGAACATACCTCTAGAAAAAAGGAAACCCAACATGAAAAATAAAGTGAACTTCAACGTGCCGCGATGGTTAAAGTTATGCCATGAGAGGGCAGGTGGAGGACGTCCTTCTCACAGCAGCTGACGGATAAGAGAAGAGGAGGTGATGCAGCAAGTGGGCTTCTACATGTTCTAGAACGAGGAGCTGAAGCCTGACTTCACCTGATACGGTGAGAAACTAATCAACAAGCAATCCAGCAATTTTCCAGGACCAGTGCCATTCCAGATTAGGAGGCCTTGTTTTGTTTTATCATCAAATGTTGACAATATTAACTACTTGATAAGAAAAATTATACACATTTAGTCTTACAATGGGGGGCATTATGAATCATCATTTTCAAAGAGGAAAAGGACAGAAGAAATTTGCAAAATTTTGATGGGCCCAAAAGCCAATTAATTTAGAAAAAGAAACTGATGAAACAGGGAAGGTCAATATTCAAAGAAAGATAAAGATTTAAAATGTATAATGGGCAAACCTCAACGACGTAAATTTAGGATAGGGTCTGACAGATTACATCACTTTGTTCTCTGACCTGAAAAGGAGATGAAGGTTCTCCACTTACATCATCAGCCTGTCCTAGTTATTCCCTGAGACACTCTGGTACCAGTCTATGTGGACCCTTCAGAGGTGCAGGCTCCCAGGCATGGAAGCTGAGAACCCACTTCAGCCTAAGGCCCAGCCTCTCGATGTGCCACACACAGCCATTGCCCTGCAGTTCTCACTACTTTCTACGACCTCTGCCTCTCTGAGCCTTGTCTTGGGACCTAGCCTCGCTGGGTGCCCCATGCAACCATTCCCTTTTGCATTCCCTGAACACTTCCCCAGGACACTTACCCTCTCCAGCCTAGGCAGATCCCCTGTTCCTGCCAAGAAACTTCTCTAAAGTACTTTCCTCTCTCCTACACCTCCATAATACCCACCACCACCATTTCAAGCATTGGAGCTTTAACCAAAGACTGGGACTCCCCTGACTTCAGATAGCCTCTGCCTCTATTCTTCCCATATCCCCGAGGCAATGATTACAAAGCCTGGCCTAGGGTATGAAATGCAGAGAAATAAAATATAGAGAGAGGCAAACAAATTTTCCACAAATGATACTTTTACCCTTGTATGTGAACAAAACTCTATCCAATAAACATTACTTATTTTTAATCAGGGAATAGTGTATTAATACTAAACATGGTGAAGTCAATTTAGAAATAATGTGATAAAAATTTGTAGATATTGCTTTGACATTTGGATACATTGTGAGACTTTCCTCCTGCTGTTAATTTTATGTACTAGACTAAAGGACTACAAATTCTATCCACAGGCGTAAAAATATAAAGAGTTATTTTGTTTTGTTCTGCTGAGAACAAACACTCAGAAAAAAATAAACCTAAAAGAGTAAGTTTCAAAAGTGTCTAGAGAGATCGTTTAAATAATAATTAACCTGTTTAAGGAAAGATAACATTTTTTCTTTTTTGGTGAGGAAGATTAGCCCTGAGCTAACATCCATTGCCAATCCTCCTCTTTTTGCTGAGGAAGATTGGCCCTGGACTAACATCCATGCCCACCTTCCTCTACTTTATATATGGGATGCCTGCTACAGCATGGCATGATAAGCGGTGCATAGGTCCGTGTCCTGGATCAGAACATGCAAACCCCAGACCGCCGAAGCCGAGGGTACAAACTTAACCACTATGCCACCAGTTCGGCTCCAAGGAAAGATAATTTTTTAATCTATTAATCTGCAGAAGACCAAATAATAAAATAAAGAAAGGTAATATCAGTTGATAATTTTTTTTCAGGTAGAAGGAATGAGAAATGTGTGTGAATAGTGAATTATTTCTTCATTAAACCTCTTTGTCCTAACTTATTTGCTTCAACTGAAAACAAAATTGTAAAGGAAAAGAAAAAAATAAGATGGCAGACTTTGTATCTTCTAGTATTATTCCACAGTAGTTCACAGTTTTTAACAAAATACTATATATAATGTGTGATAAGCAATCACCCCAAAGCTAGCATTAATGGGTTCTCATGATCCCAAGATGTTCTGATAACTGTAAGCCAGGAAACCAAAAATGACAAGTAATTTTCATTGCTTCAGTAATGTGAACAGTTTGCAATTCATGCTGGGAAATACATTATTCCACATTCTAACTGGTACAAAATGTGTACGCAGTCATTGCTTTTGGAAGCAACTTCTGACCGAAAAAGAAAATGAGTATTTTTGGGGTGTAGCCCTAAGGAAAAAAAAAGTGACAGCCTGAACAACGTAATTCTGCCAATTTAATCAAAGGAAAACGACAAGAAATCAAGGGTGAGTGGCTACAGGTTTGGAAAGCACATAATCTGATCATTAGCAGAAGCAAGTAAAGGTACTCTTCTCAAACAGAATGAGAGAAGGTAGGAAGAAAGTATAAGCTAGACTGTGGCCTATACAACAACAGCTTTGCAAGGCTGTAAAACAGCAGGACTGTTTCAAACTAGATCGTACAGGCCATTGGTCGTGCCAACTCTCACTCCAGCACTGAAATTTAGTTCAAAACGATCTGTTTAATAGGCTGGCTATATTATACACATATTTTTTTCTACATGGTATAAAATAATTAATAGTGATCGCAGAACATCACCTTTCCAGATCCCTCTTATGGTTCCTCCATTCAGGCAAGTCTTAGTACAAGTCATTTCAAGAAAGATGGCCCTGGTCATGATCACAAAGAAAAATCATTAGCCTCCAGTCCAGCAGAACTAAAATTATGATATTGTTAAAAACAGGGAGATATTCCATGCTATTCTTCCCAGTTTACCTTAGTATCTCAAAGATGCAGAAAGCTATCATCTTACATAGATATAAAAAACTTCAGATTTCTTTCTCTCGCAGGCTGTTTCACAACTATGATGCCAAGCTATTGGAGATGCTTCACTTGAACTAACATGTTGATAAACTGACTTGATAATCCCTTTCAAGAAATCACATTTGCAATATTACATGCTTTGGGGCTCAGAAATACATCCTGAAAGTAAGACTTAATCCAAAACTTACATGACACTTGATTTTTATTTTGCTTTGTTTTATGTAAATGTTGTCTTTGATCAAAAGCAATACTCACTCTGATCTAGGAGTAAGAAATTTAACATAGATGCAAAGGAAAAGTTGACAAAGAGAGAGAACAAAACAAAATGCCGGCATATAAACCCTGGTTCATAGTAAACTAAAACAAAAAAATAAGTAATATGCATAGTCAAATGAAGATAAATTTACATTCTCACACAGATCTATTTCTCAATTAGCAATACTAATTTATTCCTGAAAATTATGTCATTAATAAAAAGTCATTAAATGAAAAAAAATACTTCCATTAATTTTAATGGGGAAAAATTATATGTTTAATTTCAATCCAAGATATTCAGTTTTCACAGAGGAAAAAACACGTCTATTAAATAATGAAAACATGTTTTGCAAGTGATAAATAACAATTTGAAAGTAAGTAGTTTTTATATAAAATAGAATGAACGTTTATTGCATTTATTCTTTTTACCTTCTGTACCTTTCTCTCCACCAATTTTCAACCTTTTACCAGTTTATAATTATCCTATATTCAAGCCATACTTAAGAATAAAGATATGGCACAGAAAAACACCCAAAGGCCAGAATAAAGACTAAACATAAGAGAGCTTAGATATCCAAAGAAAACAGTGTGTCTTCCCATCAGACTGAGAAGTCTTCTTGACATACACTTGGTGAAGCAAAATGCTTTGGTTCATACAAACATAGTGTGAAATTGAAATTTGATCCATATGATACTTCCTGATTAGAAACTGTAGTGTTGAGTAAATTGGTGAGTGTGTCTTTGCCTACAACTGTAATGTTGAAATATAATTTCCTATTTAATGAATACTGCAGTGAAAAATTTGAAATACTGAAAACAAACCATCATTCAAATTATTAGGGAAAGGCAAATCAAGACTACAACAAGATATTACCTCACACCAACTAGAATGGCTATTATTAAAAAAAGAAGAAATCACAAGCGTTGGAGAGGATGTGAAGAAAAGTGAGCCCTCATACACTGCTGGTGGGAATGCAAACTGGTACAGCCACTATGGAAAACTGTATGGAGATTTCTCAAAAAATTAAAAATACAAATACCATACGATCTAGATATTCCATTTCTGGGTATTTATCCAAAGAACATGAAAATACTAATTTAAAAAGATATATGTACCCCTATGTTCACTGCAGCATTATTCACAATAGCCAACACTTGGAAGCAACCTAAGTGCCCATCAATGGATGAATGGATAAAGATGTGGTACACACACACACACACACACACACACACACAATATGGGATACTACTCAACCATAAAAAGATTAAATTGTGCCATTTTCAACAATATGGATGGACTTTGAAGGTATTATCCTAGGTGAAATAAGTCAGGTGGAGAAAGACAATTACCATATGACTTCTTTCATATTTGGAAGATAAACAAACAAACAAACACATAGATACTGAGAACAGATTGGTGGTTACCAGAGGGGAAGGGGGTGGGGGAGAGGGTGAAAGGTGTAAAGGGGCACATATGTATGGTAATAGATGGAAACTAGACTGTTGGTGGTGAACACAATGCAGTATATACAGAAACTGAAATATAATGATGTACACCTGAAATTTACACAACGTTATAAACCAATGTGACCTTAATAAAATAATAATTAAAAAAAAAGCAGATAACTTTTCAAGAATTGTGAGAACAAAAACTCATTAACCAAACAGCTGTTATATGAGGTAACATATAGATGTGTGTATATTTCTGTGTTTATATCTCATAACTGCATTAAGTAAAGGATGAACAAAAATCTGTAAGATAAAAAGTTATATGTAGATCTAGAAGAAAAAATAAAACAAGGGATTATTTAGAGAGTTGTACTTTGTTTCTTCACTCTCCTGATAACTTCTAATGCTTCCAATTTTTCAACTTCTAATTTTTGAATCTCTAGTACATCCCATGCAGTGACAAAATGATAGTAGGTAAACCACAGTATTGTACACCCCTTATGGATTCTCCATTCTGACTACACATCTTAAAGAAATAATGTGGAAACCATTTGACTCATTCTAAAAGGATGGAACAGCAAAAATCTCAAAGTAGGTGCTTCTCTCTCCCAAACAACAATTTTCATCATCAAATAAACTTAAATATGTGTTCCTGATGTTTCATAACTGTTATCCTGATGTAGATAATATCCTCAATTTAATTTTTAGATTAATTGACAAAAAGTTACACTAAACCTATGTCACCAAACTATAAAAGAATACACTGTAATAGAAATATAGAAATGAACATTATACTAAATAAAATATATTGTACCTTTGAAAATTCAGAGATGTCGCATGATCTTATATTTTCTGTGAGTCATTTTGTGTGTTAGTGACTAGAGGGCTCCAATTTAGATGTGCAAGTTTCAGGGGATTGGGTTTAATCCAAAATGATTCTGTAACACATCCTTTAAATTGCCCATTTGGGGAAGAAAAAATCACCAGTATCCGTTTGTTTACTTGTCATCTATGTTTCTTGTGAAAATGTAGGGTAAAATATGCCAAGATAATTTTTCCAATTACTTATATTTACTAGTGATTTTGATTCTAAATAAGGAGAGCTTGCTTAAATGGACGTTATGATGATACTTAGTTACAAAATACAGTGTCTTCTCGCAAAATCTACCCACGCTTTACAAAAATTAACTTTACTAGCTAGCATTTATTACTCAAAAATATTTTCTGGGATCAAGTACAATTACTATACACAGCACAGAGTAATAAAGGCCCCTGTAAAGCAAATAGAAGAAAGAATTGTTATAAGAAAGAATGATGAACAAAATCTACTTAGGTGCTTAAAGGCGGTGTGGATACACAGTAAGCTGCTTTTATAGTGCTAAAAACATATATGTATTTTATTTATTTTCATCCTCCATTTCTACAGCACATTCCAGTTACACATTTTCTATATTTTCTGAGAGAGAGTTATGCTCAAAATGTTTAATTCTCCTTAGCATGGTTGCTCATAAAAGGCGATCGTAATTATGATAAATTTTTCATCATCTCAAGTAAAATGATACACTAAACTGTTTTATATGCCTTCATCTGGAGGACTTTGGGTAGGAAACCAAAACCCATTTCATGACAGAGATTACATGACATTTAAAAAAATTTCAATCTATTTAAAATAAAAACAAAAAGCAAAAACAAAATGTGTGTCATTTCTAGTTAAGTCATGAATATATATCATAGAATCAAACTCTTGTTGATTTGAAAAGCTAAAACAGGTGCATCTATATCCCCCCAAAATAGGAAAGGCCACCTAATGTAAAAACATTTGGTTCTTAGTGGCAGGATCAAAGCTGGGGAGTTGTGTTGGGAACTCAGTTGCTGGTTATTCTTCATTTGCTACTCTCCATCCATTTTCTGCCTTGTTTTTCTTTCTTTTTCTTTTTTTTTTGGGGGGGGGGCCCTGCCCCATGCCTTGGGAGGCTGGTCCCCAGGATTTCATGACCTTATCTCTCTTGCACTCTGGCTTCACTAGGTTCAGGCAAGGGGAGTCACCATAAGAGATTGGGGATGCAAGAAGAGAGAGGGCAGGCTATTTCTTCACCCACTCCCTTCCTGCTTTGGTGTTCTAGAAGTGGCAGCTATGGATCCAGTCTTTGCCAGGCTTTGTTAAGCTGGTTCTCCCTCTCCACCCCGATCCTGTGATGGTTTCTAGCTGTTGCTATCCCTGTATGCCTCAATATTCCTCTTTGGTTGCCTTTAAATAGTCTCTCTATTAAATTCTCATCAGAAGCCCAGATAAGTGTGTCATCTGTTTCCTGCCTGGCCCCTGACTAACAACTGGAGACTAAAAATTGGTGAGTCTAAGGGCAATTAGGTCTAAAACGACCTTGTACTGCCAACGTCCCCTTTATCTCCCAGGGTGACTTTTAGGTCCAGATACAAATGTTATCCTGCTGCATGTAAAGTGGAAAGTTGAACCCAGAATTTAGAAGAAATATAATCATAATGGCAATTTTAATTAGGGACTAGATAAACCTCACAATATACTCTCTGAAACAAAGTTATATATTTGAAAAATCAGAGTTTGGAGAAAGAAATAGAGGGCAGGACAAGACTTGAGGTCGCCCTTCTTCTGGGTGCCCCTAAAGGTATCCACTGAAGGATCAGTAATGGCTATAGATTTCGTATACTAAAGAGCCAAACAGAACTCCTAGGTTTCACTATACGTGTGTATATCATAACATGTTTGTTTTTAAGATAAAATAATTAGTTTCATCAAAATAAATTGCTCCTTCACAAAAATGCACCATGTTTATCAAAAATCTTTAAGTGCTCATTGGGGTACCACCACACATCCGATTTGATATATACACACGTTCCTACTTGTTTAAAGTATACTTTAGTGTATTTACTCACTTATAATACAGGGAATCTATCTATCTATCTATCATCTATAGCTATAGCTACCTATCTAATCTATGCCTTCTCAAAAAATGGCAAGTGAGAAAGAACAAAACAGACAGGAGAAGGTAAGTGATGTGGAGGAAGCAGGGAAGGGGCTGAAACTGTGCTGCTAATGTTGCTTACAGATGTTCTCGGGGCACCTTCCCTATTGTGAAAATTTTCCCTTGTCTCTACCTGTGCTGTCCTTATGGTAGCCACAACCCATATGTGGCCATTAAAATACAAACTAATTAAAGTTAAATAAAATTTAGACTTCAGTTTCTCAGTCGATTAGCCCCATTTCAAAGGCTAGTAGCTGTCACATTGGACAGCACATGACTGATCCCTTAGATAATCCCAGCAAATTCTGTTGGACCACACTGCTTGAGACATTCTGATGAATGAATGTCTCACATAAAAGTACAATTGCATCCTCGTATGTATTATGGATATCTAGGGCCATTTATGATAAAATTCCTTAAGATCTGCAAGTTGGTTAATGATAGTTTCTGACTACAATAACTTCATATGTAAATATGCATGTTTTTTAATAAGAACATTATTTTTTTAGCTTTTCTTTCAGTTAAAATAAAACAAAGGTTAAAATCATATTGACTTAAGCAGCATAGAAGTTTACTTCTCTCACACAAAATAGTCCAAATAGAAATAGTCTCCAAGGGCTGATACGGCGGCTCCATTGGAGAATCAAGTATCTTTCTATTTTATTCCTCCTCCATCCTCAAATCAGGTTTTGACTCGCCATCGAAGTAGAATCATGAGTAAGATCTTACTCAGGACCCTGGCTGCTTCAAGAAAAAGGAAGAAGAGAAAGAGAAGGGGCATGCACACTCTAGTCACATCTATCACTTCAGTTAATATCCTGTCATTCAGGACCAAATACATTACCAAACCTGGGTGCCAAAAAGACTGAGGAATTTATCCTTTGGTTGGTTGGCAATAGACCCAGTTAACACTTCTCTTCCAAGACAAGAAAAGAAGAAATACTAGGGAGACTACTGGAAGTGTTGCCCCATTGCTCTGTCCATATTGATGCATTTTCCACTCAAATTTTCCTTTTCGCTAATTACTATTCCCCCATCTGTTAGCTAGAATCTGAGACCACTGACCTCATGCTGATTTTTCACTAAACGTATAGAATTAGAAAAACTACAATGGTCTCCTTTAAATTAATGGACATTTCTTCTGTATGTGTTGCTGATTCACTCCTAAATTTTAGAGAGCTACTTAAGGAAAGGTAATGGATCACAGTAAGAGAAGTCAGCTAAAATAATTGATTGAATTATTTATTATGTTTTCAAGAAAGAATTAAGTAGAACAATCTTCCGAGTCAGCAGGAAAACACATTTTCTTAAATATATAGCCTCTAAAACAGTTGCTATTGATATTTACTGAAGTCTAAAGAGTAGTTATTTATCTAATCATCTATAGTGAGTAAGGTTTTGTCAATTGAGTAGGAAAATGCTGATTTTATTCATTTGAAAATTAAAATGTCTGCTTAGAAAATATTATGTTGATAGATACTTGGTTTGGGTTGGAAAATGTAAAAAAGTATAGTGATCTAATCAATAATTGGATAGAAATGTAATATACTATAAAATGATATACTTCTTTATTCCTCTAATATATTTTTCAACTTCCAATGGATTATTAAATAGGTCAGATTCAGTTACCTTCATTATTTTTTTAAGGTTCTAACCTTCTCTTTCTCTTCTCCATTTTCTAAGTATCAGTCATCTGTTCTTTAATCACATGAAACATCTCACAGTGAAAATATTAATTATTTTATGAAGTGTTTTAAAGGACTAGTAAAGGAAGATAATTTTCAAACTGCTTGAAAGATAAATTTTACACAGAAGAATTCCTTTCCTTTTAAGTTTCAGGTTTGGAGTTTGATTATTCATTTCTTTATTTCCTTATTCAAGAAACATTTGCTTAGTTTATAGCTTGAGCTAGACATCATGTTCCAGAAGGAAGGACTCTTCATGAAGCCTTTGGCTCCCATTTCTACACTGGGTCTTGTGTAGGTTCATAGCATTTCTGAACAAGCAGTCAGAAAGTAAATGTGGGGCATCTGCAATATGCCTAGAACCTTTATATTTATGTAATATTAGTCTCATGCCAGTAGCACAGCAATAAGACTGAAGAGAATGGGAGAAAGTTAAGTAGTTGGAGTTAAGCATGAGACGTCATAGTAAAAGAGGAACAGAAGTGTTGCTAATTACAAATGTTAGGCTTCCTACCCTGGTTAATAGAAAGCACCAAGGTTCTTCTTATTATTGGAGGTCAAAACTTTATTCAATGTGTTTTTTTCCAAAATAAAAGAAAGATGGAATTTTGCATTTTCCCTTCCTAATTATAAATCATCAATATATATGAAGCTTTACTCTTGGAGTTTTGAAATAATATCAATTATTAATTGATAGTTTATAATTTATCTTCTAAAGAAAGACACCAAAATTTCACTCTAAACATAAAACAACCTCTACTTCTTAAAGTTGCACTTATTAGGCAATCAATAAATATTTATTGAGTGAATGAAAGGTATTTCACTTAATTTGAATACTACCTGATTCCAATCAGCCATTAGCAACTATGTAAGACTTTTGTCTATAGCTAATGAGACAAAAAAGTCTACAACATTGATTTTGCCCAAAATATTAACCTTGAAAACTCATTTTTTAGCTACTGGGGCTTTTAAGCAGGTCTTATTGGCTCTATTGTCTGGTAGTCAACTGTGCATGACTTCAAATTTAAACAGATAGATTGCACATTGTGGAAGTTTTGGGGGCAGTTTGAGGGAAGCTATGATTACATTTCCACTACAATACTTTAAGACTGCAGTGCATTTTATTTCAAGAACTATAGTTATGCAAGGTCAATGAGATGGTCAATGAGGTCAATGAGATGTGATACCTTAGGTTTAGAGTCTTTTTCAAGTGGAAAAAATTTGTGATTAAATATAAAAGAATTAGATAAAAATCACTTAAATATTTTTATATTTGTTATTTATGATATTTCCTTTAGTAAGTTTTATTTCATGATTTTTTTTTCTTCTTAATAACTGTAAATTTCACTGAAAGTAATCTCAATTCCCATTCTGTGCAAGCATCTGTGCACAGGTATTACTCATCAAGCATTTGTCAAAGTGTCTTGATAATCAATTTTATTGCCATTCTTAATTTTTTGAATCAGCAAATAAATGTAAAATTAAATATTTCCCATTCTGCTATTAAAAATATTCTTTCTTATTTTTTCTTTTCTTAAAAAAAAAGAAGCACATAGCAGATACTCTTCATTGCCTACCCAACAGCCAATTCCATTTCTCCCATTTTCCTACATGGTAGAATCCCAATTTTGTTCAAGATTCTACATGATTAGAAGTACATCCTGATAGGATCTGATATAGCAAGAAAGGTACCTGTGACTTAATACTGAAAAATGAGGCTTTAAAGAAGGGTTAGGGCAGGGACAGCTTATGGGTAAAGTTTCCTCCCTCTTAAAAAGAAACTGAAGAAAGGAAAACTCTCTTCATCCAATGGATACATAAAGGCTGGAGAGGGTAACTGCAGTCTTTCTGTGACCATGAGGAGAGACAGAAGACAACAGGATAACTGGACACCTGAGAACTTGATCACATTGTCGGGCCACTGAATTAACCAATCCTGGAACAACTTTGCCTCTGGACTACTTTTTACATGAGATTATCATTTTGATCATGGTTTAATGACTGTTAAGTAGAGATTTTTCTATTACTTCTAGGTGAAATTATTCTGGTACCAAACAACGATTTCCAGTGAGTGGCATATATCAGCCAATAAGAAGTTTTAAACTTATGCAAAAAAAGAAAAAAACATTTTGTTTATTTAGCTCTACTAGCTGATTCTTGAAGTCCAATTATTCTTCCTTATTCATTTAAGTAAATGAAATCACTTATGTTCACTGTACAATATTTCCTTTCAGCCCTTTTCTCCTATTTCGACATTGTATTCCAAATCAACTCCATATTTGTGTTTAAAGTAATGCTTCTAATATAAAATCATTATATTATCCAAACAAAGAAACTCATGGATTTTCTTTAAGAATTGGTATTTCTTCATCTGTTTCCCAGAAATCTGAATACATATATAAGGTAATGCACATTTCAGAAGAGGAGAGATTTTTTCAGAAGAGCATAGTTATAAAAAGCATAGAGAATAATCTCAGGATAAATGGTTAACATACAAAATTAAATTTGGTCTGATTTTAAGATATCTCGTTTTTAGTAAAGTGTTTATCTTTCACTACATGAGTTAATTTCTTACAAACGATATTTATTACAGTGCTTCACAGAAAGGAAATAGAATCAAAATCACTTAAAGAACTTTTTAACACCATAGTAATTTTTAGCCATATTCTTTCTTCTCCCTAGCTCTCTCCCCTCAAGTTAAGAACCAATAATTTACTGAGTTAAAAGCAAAAATAAGTCAGAGGGAGAAAATCAAATACCATATGATCTCACTCAGAAGTAGAAGATAAAAACAACAAACAATCACACAGAGACAGAGGTTGGACTGGTGGTTACCAGAGGGGAAGGAAGGAGGGAGGGACACACAAGGGATGGTTAGGCACATGTGTGCGGTGATGGATTGTAATTAGTCTTTGGGTGGTGAACATGATGTAATCTATACAGAAATTGAAATATAATAATGTACACCTGAAATTTACAGAATGTTATAAACCAATGTTACTGCAATAAAAAAAGCAGAAATGTTTCAATTTTTAAACACAGGGGTAACTATAACCAGAATGTTTTTAAATATATATATAAGCTCTTGGTGGGTTTTATTAGAGGGGAAAAAATAGAACTTTTTTTAAAAAAAATTTAAGTGACATCTCCAAATGTAGAATTTCAACTCCAAGAAAACTACGTGAATTCATTTCTGTACCATATGAAACAAAAATAAACTCACCAAATATTATTCATGAAAATGATTAAGGGTTAGGAGAGAACACATCTGTTTGTGTGTGCATGAGAGTGTGTGTGTGTGTGTGTGTGGCACGCATTTGCGTATGATATATGATAATTACATTTTGTTTAAAATTTTGTATAACATATATTATTCCACATAGGATTATATATTAATGTATGCATATGCAATTTTAATCATATCTACATAATAATATTTTCCATTTTCCATGGATTCAAATATTCTTTAGAGAATCTGAGAGCAGTACACCTCCCCAAACATCATAATTCATTAATCTGAGTATTAAATGAAGTGGGACTGCTATAATCGAAAAAAATACGTAAAGAAGAATGGGCCGAGAGAAAATTAGTGTGATCAGTAGATTACATGTTCTCTTTTCTATCCCTATGAGCTTTTAAATTGAATTAGCTCTTAGAGCATCTGCTATGAGAGGAATTGTCCTGTACAGACATATTCTTTAGTATATTTTAAAATGTCCTTCTTAGTGTATCTATAGATCTAAATTAGCTGAAAATGTAAACATAGAATTGGCATGTGCCAGTGTAAGAAATCAACTCACCGGGGAAAAATTTCGTCTTTGTCTTTCTATTTGGTAGTCATGAAACGTGTTGGGATTGTTTTGTTTTGTTTTCACTCAGTGGCACGACTCATTTAGCATTTCCTACAAAGAATAGCTCTAAGTACTAAAAACATTTTCCAAGTAAAAGTCTTGTTGTGCTTGTTTTAATAAACAGATAAGGATCATTTGTACTTAGCAGAATTTATTTGCATATAAACAATTAATGTGTTAAAGTTTTTCAATCTGCTATTTTCACGAGGAATAATAAATATACATTCTGCAATTTTATTGTCACTACTATTGTTTCCTTTAAGACTTCTTTGTCATATTGTATCAGGAGGTGTTAATTTGAAAAGGAAGGAAAGAAGAGAGAGAGAGATAGAAAGGAAGGAAGAAAGAAGCCAGAAAACAACATGGTAACATTTTGACACTTCTTCTCCATTCACTCAAACATTCATTAAATATCCAGAAAATAGCATGAATATGCTCTTAGATATGGAAGAAACTGTAAAACTGTTAAGAGTGTAGTGCATAGTAGGCAATAAACACATATTTGTTAATTAATAGAGGTTCAGGAAGTCGGCCATACTTTCACTAAAATATAGTTCATTTTTGCTTTAATATAGATCAATGTTCATTTCTTTGAGTTTGGAAGAATTCTGTAAGGAAAAAGTTCTAGGTTACATTTTAAAAGGAAATAAATGTGGAAGGTCAATTTTGTGAGGGAGTAAAGAAAATTTAGAGCAAAGCATTTGACCTAGGTCTACACAATGACTTTTATTTGTACCAACATGCTCATTATATAAAAGCAAACACATATTTCACCAATGGATTCGTGATCTCCTGTAACGGAAGCTTTCCATCCAAAAGTTTACCTGGGACCTAAATCACAACAGCCATAACAACAGTATTGGTGTTCATTTCCTGTTAAGCTTCAAGGACTCTTCATGTGCAGCTGTCATTTCAAAATACTTCATCAGGATGGTGATGCATTTTCCCAAGTAAAACCTCTCCCACCTTCACCTTCCGAATGTTCTTTATTTCATCTCCTCCTTGGTTCTCCATTGACTTCCTCTATTTTACAGTCCAAACGCCTCACCTTGGCATTCCAGGTCCATCACAACCTAGTTACAACCCACTTACCTTCATTTCCTGCCACTCTCCACACAACTGCCTGTGATACAGCCTACCTGGCATTCTCACCCAACTCGGAACATACCAGGCCCTTTCATAAACCCATGACTGGATGCCTGCTCTACCTGAAATTCTCCTCTATACACTCAGACCCTCCTCCCCACCATCACATCACCAGGGAAGATCCTTGGCTCATGTATTTCTGTATCCCATATGCTATAGCTTGTTCAGGCTTTAAGTAACCCTGATATCAGTGTCCTCATCTTCATAGAGCCACCCACACATAGTATTTGTGAGCAAATAAGGAAAGGAGAAATGAAAGGACAACCAATTCGTTTATTCATTCATCCATCCAACATGTATTACGCCCCCATCATGCACTAGGCATGACCAGGCTCAGAGAAGACTGTGATAAACAAGATGCAGCCCAGCCCTGAACTGACAGTCTAATCAGAGAAACTGAATCCAGATTAGAATCCAGGCACTTCCTGTTTTACAATAAGGCTCTCTTCAAAGAGTGGCCAGGTGCCCCAGCTTCTCTCAGAAGTCAGAGTCCTCCCAGCTTCTGAAGCATGATACAAATATTTGTTTGTTGTTGGTGCCATCAAGTCTGACTCCTAGTGACTGCGTACAGCAGAGCAGAACCCTGCCTGGTCTTTTTGCACCATCCTCTCACCTTCCAGCACAGTATCAGACAACGATCTGCTGCTACTCATAGGATTTTCATAGCCAATTTTTTCAGAAGTGGGTGGCCAGGTCCTACTTCCTAGTCTGAAACTTGTCCAGCATGGGTGACCCTGCTGATAATTGAAATACCAGTGGCATAGCTTTCAGCATCACAGCAACACACAGCAGCCACAGTATGACAACCAGCAGACAGGTGGCTGGTTCCCCCACCAGAAACGAACCCAGGCTGTGGCAGTGAGAGCACCAGATCTTAACCACTAGACCACCAGGGCTGGCTGCATACAAATACATAGGTTAACACTATTCAGATACTTTTCAGATTGTTTCAAAGCCACCAAAATACTTGCCTAAACTCTTATTTAAAATTGTGTGTGTGTGTGTGTGTGTGTGCATGCATATGTGTGTGTGTTTTGGTTTGTTAGTAATCAAAACTATCAACAAAGATTGGAATTTTATAAAAAGTCTTCTTTAGTAACAATAGTAACACTAGTAGGAGAAATAATGTTTCCAGAATAGATTTGTAGCAGCTAAATGACTACTACTTCTTTAATTCAATCACAGTTGGAAAAGGTGCACAATTATTTGTTTCAAATTTTCAGTGGTTGGAAAACAATGAATTTTTCCAATATGGATTTAGGTGTCCAATGACCTAATCTATCCCTATCTTTTTGTTCTTTTATTATTTTCTATTATAAATATCAAGAACACAGTGTCATAAAAATTAAAACTCCCAAATATACTTTATTACAATGATAATTGTAACTGAAATCAATTTAAAAGCTTAATAATTATGCAATATATGTAAACAATCTAACTGAAACCCTTGGGGTTTACTTTTCAGGATTATTATGATTGTATAATGCATCTGATGAATTAAAAGGAGTCTAAACTCAAATATATACATGTCCACAACTGAAAAATTCTGAATTTTCTTGTGATTTGGTCTGTATTCAATTCATTCATTCTCCAAAAGAAAATATTTTGTATTCACTCCATATTTGCAAATATACCTAGCCCAGGCAGGTAAACTTATCATAACAAATGATGTGGAAAATACGTTTGACCAAGTTGAATGTCACTGCTGAAGAGATTTAAACTAAACTATAAATTTGAGAATGTGAATCATATTTAACCTTGAAAACAACTTGAGTCAAGGTTTTAAGTTTTTCTCAAAAACCCTTAGTAATTTTGGGGCGGGGGGTGGTGGTGAGGAAGATTAGCCCTGAGCTAACCTCTGTTGCCAATCCTCCTCTATTTTATGTGTGATGCCTGCCACAGTGTGGCTTGATAAAAGGTGCGTAAGTCTGCGCCTGGGATCTGGGCCTGTGAATCCCGGGCCGCCAAAGCGGGGTGTGTGGGCTTAACCACTACACCACTGGGTGGGCCCAAATAATCCTTAGTATTTTTAAACCAGACATGTTAGGACCTCAAGCTCTCCCAGATAACATATCTCTGTTTATTCATATTTTTTCAAAAATATGTATTTAATTCTCAACTATATATGAAAGTAAGGAATGTGTGATTTAGGAAAAACAGAGAGAAAGGATATAAAAATAACTAATATTTAATAAATGCCTCACATGAGCTTTATCTGTAATTATCAGGCATATGCATAAATAATATCATAGGAATAGAAGGAGTTGAAAAAGTATTGTTACATTTCAGAAGAGGAGTAAAGTCTTTGTTTAAACAGTTCAGCAGTGAGTCCTACTCAATTATACAAGATGATTCTTAGATATTACAGGTAAAATGACCCAGGAGAGAAATATTACACTTCCATCTCCCCACACCCTGTGGCAGGATCTTGAAGGGGCCAGTTTGCTGGCTTTGGAATTCAGCTCTAGTTACGCAACCCTGCGCAAAAATGTGTCTCAGTTTTCTCATCTGAAAAATGGCAAAAAAGTAATACCTACATCAAAGGATTGTGAAGATTAAATAAGTTAATATGTTAAAGTACTTGGAACTTTATACAATACAAAAGCTCCATAACTGGATCTATTATTGCAGTCCAGTGCTTTTAACTCTATCGTGAAAACCCCTTCTCCCAATAACAGCAATATCCCTGCACCAAAATGCTGTTGGTTTTTGTACTATTTCTTTTGTACTACTACTTGTACAAAATTTTATTCCTCAATCCCCTTGCCTCAATAGATAATTGCCCTGGCGACATGCTTTTATTCTTTTCAACGGCCAAAATCCCTGGAGAGGATGTAAACACAGCTTTAGCTGCTTCAGAACATTGTTTTAACGAATAATGTGGGAAGAAATTTGAAGCATGAACACTAATTTCTCTTAAAATACACCTGAATTTCAGAATCTACTTGAAAAAGGCTGGAACATAACAGCTTATTTAATCTATAGTAAATCAAATACACTAGAAAATATATTGAAAGAAGAATCTCATTATTCCATTTAAATATCTTCTAGGTATTGTGACTAAGCAACAACTGAAAATATTCCTTCTTGACTCTCTTCTACAACTTTGAAATTTGGATTTCCAAATCTTCATATTTTGAAAGGAAAGCTGTTAACTCTTAACCCAAAATCTCAGAATCAATGTTTAATGGTTGACTGGTGCCAACATCAAACACATCAAGAGATCCCATATACCACCAGTAAAACAAGCCAGCTTCACAGGCATGAACTTCTGTGATGTTTTCTTATTCTAGAGTTGTAAGCTCCTAAAATTACCATTTCCATTCAAGTCTTCTGCTCCCTCACAGTTAACCTCAGAGAGAATTTTGCTGCTTTGAGGAAATTCTTCTGAGTTCTGTGTACTTGTTGTTTCTCATTCCAAAAAAGCCAAAACAGCCGGAACTGGGTTTATTTAAAACTAGATGTATAGAGGAAAGATGACTTTCAAAAAAGAATGTATTGAAATAAAAATTCCAAGATAAAGAAATAGATTCATACCAAGAAGTGTTTTAAAGTAGCATTACAACTGGCACACTTTGCCCATTTAGTGGAAATTATTTAATGCCCGCCACTGAAGTTTTGCCACTTATGATGAAAATATTAGGAGTGCAGGTGGGAATTGGGGATATGGTTGTATGGAACCTAAATCAGACAGGTAAGCCCAATAGAAGCCTTTGACTGGAAAGGCTAATATCCTTCAGGTAAGTCTTCTTGATTCCAGTAATATAATATATTTTTTCTCTCAGGTTTCCAATGTGACTGGGAATAGAAATCATAATAGCATTCAGGGAAGATACTCAGTAGAAGGATAATTATCAAAAATATGGAAGATTGTTTGAATATGTTGTTTAATATAAGTTTATGCTTAGCTAAGCATGCTGAAGGTCCAAAACACTAGTGCTGATGCCTTCAAAACTGCCAAATATTGAATTTTTGACAAATTTGGACCATTTATTTTAACACCTATTGAGTATTTTCTATGTGTTAAGCGCTGTTTTAAGCCTTTTCCATTGTATTAACTTATTTAATCCTTGTAACAATCCTATATAACAGACACTATCAAGTGACAAATGAAAAAAAAAATCAAAACAGGCACAGAGTAGTCAAATAACTTGCCCAACACCCAAAACCAAGAAATAGGAGCGTCAATTTGAACTCACTTAGTTTACATATGGTGTCCATATTCTCAAGTATTATTCTCTTCTAACTGCTTTTACTTAGGATTTTCCATAATCCCATCTCAGGCTAGCAGCTAGCAAAGTACTGTGGCAAATTTATAGTAGAATACATCTATATAAAAATATACTTTTTTGCTAGTGGCACCATTTGGCCAAATATAATGAACAATTTATCTAAAGTAGAGAAGAACAAACCAAGGCCTAGTTAACTTTGACATTTACAACCATGGACCTGATTTTAAGACAAAACATAAGCAGTTACCTTAAAATTGCTACTTCTCAAACATGTCCCTATGTTAATATTCTAGTAGCTAAAAAGCTGGATCAAAATTCTCGTTGGCTTTCTTCTAGTCTCTAACTAGGCAATATGAGTTGTTAGAATATACATTCTTCTTATAGTCTTGACAAAGCTATTTTCTATTTTGCTTAAAATACAATCAGACCTGTTAACATTAATGTTTTCTGAGTTGACCCTTATGCAAAAACATTTTTCTTCTTGCTTAAATAAACACAGAGTTTCCATGTAGTTTTAGTATTTTGTTTTATCCAGTAAGCTTTTGACATGAAATATTTCTTATGCCCCACCCCTAAACACACAGACACACACACACACTCACTGCCCTCCCTTTGGTATAACTCAGAATGAAGTCAGCCTTGTTAATACAGCATTTTCTGAGAGGTGGTGACTACCTCTGTTTATTCATGGTGGGCATTAAAGGTTCTAACTTCAAACAGATATCAGTATATCACTTAGTGTGGTAGGCACAATAATTCACCCTCCACCCCATGCCCAAAAGATGTCCACATCCTAATTCCAGGAATTTAGGAATTTGTGAATATGCCACTTTATTTGGCAAAAGGAACTTTGCAGATGTCATTAAGTTAATGGTATTGAGATGGGAAGATTATCCTAGATTATCAGAGTGGACCTAATGTAATCACAAGGATCCTTATAAGAGGGTCAGAGTCAGAGGGAGAAGATGTAAAGATGGAAGCAGGAGAGAGAGAGATTTGAAGATGCTATACTTCTAGCTTTGCAGATGGAGGGGGCTGTGAGCCAAGGAATACAGGCAGCCTTCAGAAGCTGGAAAAGGTACACGGATTCTCTCTAGAGCCTTCAGAAGCATGCAGCCCTCTGACAACTTAATTTTAGCCAAGTGAAACCCATTTTGGACTTCTGACCTCTCAAACTGTAAGAAAATAAATTTGTGTTGTTTTAAGCAGTAAGTTTGTGATAATTTGTTACAGCAGCAATAAGAAACTAATACACTTGGAAAGTATCTATAACCTGGGGACATACATTTAAAAAGAATACAAAAGGAAATGTTAAAAATGACTGACCATTTCCTTTAAAATAAAATTCTCATCTTTTTATCTTAAGCATCCGTGTCCACCCTAAACTACAAATACTATATAGTGAGGTCCGTTTTCCTGATGAGGGAACTGGCAAAAATGTTTACACTGTGAAAAATGGAATACAGTTTTTATATGAGATGGATCTAGATTCCACTTATGTGTCCTACTAATCATTTTCTGAGTGCCCTACAGGTTTCTTGCCCCAGGGTGGCCTGTACTGGGAGAGTTGTGTCCTCCTTCCAGAGCCCTTATTAACCTTAGAAGATTGTGTGCAGGATGTGTGTGTGCGATCACTCATTCAGTATGTTTGACAATTGATTTCTCTGAAGGCTCAGCTTCTCATTGCAAAGTGCTTACTTCTGGCTCTTTTTGTTGACACAAGGCTGACTTTTGTTCGTGGTCCTGGACCTCGGCACACTCACTCTCACGCCCAGCCTTCAGCTCTTTCTAACCTGTGCATCTTTTTGTCTCCTGCATGCTTGTTTCTTGCTGTCATCCGCCTCCTCTCTGGCAATGCTAAAATAATGGGAAAAGTGATATTTTTATCCCTTTAGTGACAAGAGTCCATGCCCAATCAGGGCTCAAATTCCATCAGTGTGCCAACCCAGCGAAATTTTGCTGTAAGACAACTAAACATCTCTTTGCAAAATTAGCCCCAAAATGTTACCGTTTCATATGCTCAAGGACATTATTGTAACCCGATGGCCACAACCCATTTTTCATCTCAAAAGTTTTACCTTCCACATTTCAGTGTGAATGTATAATAAATAATTTAAACTGTATGTTTATATTAAATGAGACAACAGAAACTAATAGCGTTTTTATACATTTATAATGGGTTTTATACATTTATATTTCCTTAGGCTTAAATTTTTTTAATGCAGAACTCATGCTCAAATATCACACTATAAATTAGATGACTTTGTTCTAAATATAAAGGTTTTAAAGCAAAATTTGTTTAGTTCACATCCAGGTTTGAAAATGTCTCATTGTCTCCATTTAGCTCAAGAGATGTCCCCAAATATTTAAAGAAAAAATAGTTAAAAATTGTTTTAAATATTAATTTATTATTTAATACTAAATCATTTTAAATATTTAAGATATATAAATATATATTATTAGCACTATTAAGAGTGACTGGGTGAAGACAGCAGACATCAAAATATCCTAGTGGAAATGTGCAGGTACCAAAAATCCAATAAGTTTAGGAATCACTGTATAAAAGCATGAATACATGAAATGTTATCATCCTGCAAATGAGTGATGAATGTGATTATCTAGAGTCATTCATTTTCCTATTGATTTACTTTATTTATTTTGCTCAGGAAGATTCGCTCTGAGCTAATATCTGCTACCAATCTTCCTCTTGTTATATGTGAGCACTGCACAGCCACTGACAGACAAGTGGTGTATCCGCACCCAGGAACCAAACCCAGGCCACCAAAGCAGATGGCGCCAAACTTAACCATTAGGCCACCGAGGCTGGCCCCCGCCATTGTTTTATTTTTATTCCAGCTTTACTGAGGTATGATTGACAAATAAAAATTGTATATATTTAGGTTGTACAATGTGATTTTTTTAAAGGTATACAGTGTGATTTAACATATGTATACATTGTGAAATGATTATCCCATTATTTTAGAGTGACAATTTTATTATACTTAGGGTGTTATGCCTTGAAAAACTTTTTCAGTTCACTATTGCTACATAACCACCCCAAAATTTAGTGAGCACAAACAACTAAAATGTCTTATTTCTCATAATTCCGTCAGCTGCGGGGTGGCTCCTCTGCTGGTGTTGCCTGGGCACATTCGTGTTGCTGCATTCAGCAGTAAGGTCAGGCGTGCTAGAAGGTCCAGCCTAGCACTTGTTGCTGGCTGGTGGCTGCAGCCCTTTGATTTTCCTCCATGTGGCCTCTCATCCTCTAGTAGAACAGACTGATTTCCTTACATGGTGATCTCAGCACAGCGCTCCAAGAGGGCAAAGGGAGAAGCTGCAAGGTCTCTTGAAGCCAAGACTCAGAACTGACACAATGTCATTTTCACCACATTCTGCTTGTCAAAGCCAGTTACAATGTCAGCCCAGATTCAGTGGGTGGGGAAACAGACCCCACCTCTTTATGCAACATATCATGGCTACATTGTTGAATCCAGCACACACGTGAACTTCAACCCTTGTGGGGTGTCATTGTTTTATAAGGGGCTTTTTACTATTTTGAACACATAGTAAAAGACAACCTCAAATGAAACATTTGAGTTTGTGTCCACCTTTAACAATTCTTTTCTGTTTTCTGTTCTTCAGAGTAGATGTGACCTGTTCTGAAGAAAAAAAACAGAGAAGACATATTCTCTTCACACAAAAAGAAGTTTTACTTCAGAACGTGGCAGGGAACATATTAAAAAGTTAACATTTGTTTAAAATACAAACTGAAAGTATGATTTCATGAAAATAAGAGAATGGAGAAGGCGCCATTGGTATCTTCCCAAATAGAATTCGCAGTCGCAAATAATAAAAACTGAAGCAGAAATGGAACTTGTTGGAGGGAATTAGATAGCTCACAGAAAATGCCAGTGAACCATGGTTGAAAACCAGTCGTGAGCCAAGAAATGATAGGCAGCCAAGATCATACCAGAGCTATTGACTTAGGACCTAGTAGTGCCCTTACCGCGCTGCTGGACTCAGAGGGCCCTGCCACAAAAAAAAAGGGTGGCCTAAAAATAACAACTGATTATTACAGTATCCTTTAATATAAATATAACACCTTAGCTACATTTATTTGTCCATTCTCAGTTATTTCATTAGGTCCTTTACATAGGAGATATATGTATATATACTGATACACCTATATATGTATATAATGTATATATATAATGACACATATATATTATGATAGATATAATGATATGTAAAAATAATTATATATGTATGTGTGTAGAGAAACTATATTATTATGTAAACTATAAACATTTTAATTTGTTGAGTAGGCTAATTAAAATGTAAAATTAAGTAAATTTGGTTCAAAATCTTAACCTATTGGGATTTTTTACAACAGAATGTGATTTTATGTTTGTATCAGTCTGCTCAGACTGGATGGCTTAAACAAAAGACATTTATTTCTCACAGTTCTAGAAGCTGGAAAGTCCAAGATCAAGGTGTTAGGATACTTGATTCCTGGTGAGGGCCTTCTTCCTGGCTTGCAGACAGCTGCCTTCTCCCTGTGTCCTCATATGGAGGAAAGAGAGAGAGCTCTGGTCTGTCTTCTTCTTATAAGGACACTAATTCCATCCAGAGAGTCCCACCCTTATGACCTCATTAAACATAATGACCTCCAAAGGCCCCATTTCCAAAACAATTTAGGGGAGGAGACACAAATATTCAATCCATAACAAGTTGGGCTGTGAAAGGAGAAATGGTTATGTATTTTTCATTGAACTCCTATTTTATATCTCAACAAGTAAGGGAAAACTTCAAATTAGGAGTTGTTCATAATTATTCTCCATAATAAATATAGATATTAAATTCCACCACCCCTTCAGGGTGTCTTTTTTCTAGACTATATTCTACTCACTTTGATGGGAAGCTATTGAAAATTTAAGTTAGGAAATGAAAGTTTTTTTTATGTATCACATTAATCTGAGGTAGTTCATACATGTAAAAATCTAAGGAAAAGAATTATTATACTTTAGAATGAAAAGAATTCAAATGAATGCAAAACAATAGCAAAGAGCTACAATTCCCCCTTAGATGTCGTTAAATTTGTGCCCTAAAAGGAATTATTATAATATGCTCCTTAATATTATAATAATATGCTTCTTAATAGTAATAGTAACAATAACCACCACAAAAATGGCTACTGTTTACTGAGAGGCTACTATGTGCTAGTCTTTTTGTCAATTAGGCGTAGCTAAACACACAATACTGAGCATGAGGAAAGCATCTAGCTCATGGCTGCACAACTAAATTACAGCCTCAAGCCCAGTGTGACTCTGCGACTACTGTGCCTGACCCTCCTCTGTGCTTTCTCATCAAGGAAATTGATCTAGAGTCAGATCTGGGTGCTGGAGAAAAGCACAGGTTAGCAAGCTAATGCAACATCTACACAATGTGCAATTCACATTTAATAAAATTTTTAACACACAAAGTGACTTATATCTTCTTTTATAACACAATGATTTGTTTAAAAGATACATCATGACCTTTCTCTGCCCAAACTAGCTACCAAAGCTTTGTAAATTTTTAGAAGCTTTAATTTTTATAGAAATGATGCCCAAGATTTTGGAATTTTCACAGAATTTGGCTGGCATTTCATATTCATTCACTCATTTCTTCATTCACTTAACAAATGCTTCTTGAATGACTGCCATGTGTAAACACAATGTTAGATTTTTTTAAATGTGCATTATGTTAGTAATAGCAGAAAACAGCAAAAATCTGAAGCTCACTTTCAGTCTAGATGATAGAGGCAATTCTCTCAGCCATTAAAGTAATTTAATCCCCATTAAACACAGAATTTATTTCTGTCTAATGTTTAATTTTTAATCTTTTAAATTTGTGTAATAAAATTGAGCAATGCCATTACTTATGAGATTGGAATGATCCATGTGTTCTAAAAATCATTGTCACTCTGCAATACTCTCAAGTCATAACTAATTATGATTTTCAGCCAGGAGGGAAAGCATAAAGGAAATGATGGCTTCCATTTAGGATTAGAAAGTAAATTAATAGATCATCTTTATAAACAAGAAATAAACCAGCTGATACCCCTCTACATGTAGTAACATATAAATCCACAGTTTGCTAATACCTGCCAATAATATTAAAGTAGAAATTAGTAATTACCATAAAAACTATCTCCCAGGAAAACAAGGAATATATTTTATTAGCTTCAGGAAAAATAACCCTCAATTAAGAAATAAATGATGGTTATGAAACTTTTGCTGAAAAATATCAAAGCTGTAGGGAAAAAGTATTTTTCTTATTGTTTTCAGTTGGGTAGAATTGGGCAAGCGTTCTTTAAGTGCTTGACTTTCTCTGCCCAACCAGCCACAACATAGTAAATATCTAAGTGCCAATTACAAAAATAAATAGGAGGATTTTTAAAGAATGAGAGTACCTTCAGATTATATAGCATAAAACTATTTTTCCTGGTTTTAAAGGATCCAAGTCAAGTTTTCAAGTTTTACTTAGGAAAATTTTTTACCCAAAAGGGCCAACTCTATAGAAATTTGTTTCTCTTTATCCAGGGTAAACCATCTGGGTGTGTGCTTGGTGGGTTTTCACAAGTTCCTGTACCAAATCTTCATATTTAATGGCAATTCTGAAGATATAAGGCTAACTTACAACTGTGGCTTCAGACTGGTTAAAGTTCTTAGAATTTAAATAAATTATCTCTTGTTCCCGATCTAAAATCATGAAAATTCAGTAAGAGCCTCGCTAGTATTCCACCAGGACTCCTTCTGCCGTGAGGTTTCCCTGTTGCTCCTGGTAACCACTGTTACCTCCTACAGGGTATCAGAATATGATCTGACTGCTCTGCTGTGAACATAATGAGATAGAAAAGGCCTCAGTCCCACGAATTCTAATAGCAGTATCTAGACCTGGAGAGGAGTCAGGCACATAGCAGATGTCCTAATGGTATGATGTGTGAGAAATAACTATGAAACTCGCTTCCATGGTTGTCTCCTCAGTCTTATTACTGGTATGTGTAGTCACATCACAGTCACGTGAGTAGGAATGAGCCAAAGTAGACAGAGAGCAGGTCAGAGATGAAGTTCTCTCCACAATATTCCTGAGTTGTAGCAACTATTAATATCATTAGAGATGAGAGAAAAAGAGAAATAAAAAGAATCTGGGCAGGGTCATGGAGCTAGTAAAAAGCTAAGCTGAGACACAAACCCATGTCTGCCTGACCCCAAAGTCCCTCTAGGTTCTGTCACACTCCGCCTCAGTCCCCTTTCTGGAATTTCATATTCCATTCCATTCTCAAGCACAACAGTTGTTCATTATAAGCATTGTAATCAAAATTCAAACATAAATGGACATTCAGAAAGTTCCTAAACACTCTTTTCCCGTTGTATCTCCATTGTCACTGGGACAGCAAACTCTCTACCCTCCCCCACCCCCAAATCAGATCCATATTAAAGAGGCTGGAACAGAAGAGACGCTGACACCTGCCAATAACCCAGAGTTTTCTTCATATTTAATCATCTATAATCACATTTAATCATCTATAATCACATTTAATCTTCACAACAATCCAGCAAAGTAGAGTAAGTATTATCATCACTTCATTTCACGGATGAAGAGATATTCTTGGAGAAATGCAAGTTGCCAAAGGACACGTGATTAATAAATGTTAGTTCAAGGCCAAGCCTGAACCTCTGTCAGTGTTGGAGCTACATGAGCCACCTGAGTTAATTGTCTTCCATCCTACATCTAGGCTTTATGACAAGCACCATGCACGGGTTTGTGAAACTGCTATGCTGTCGTCTTCAGCCCACAGGGAAAATTAGGCTCAACCATTGCAATTATGCAACTGAAAAGAAACACACATTGCAATCTATACAATTTGGGCCTTTTTTTCCTTTTGGTAACATCCTTGAAAAAGCAGGATATTGACATGTGGAACATTTTTCACTGCAGTATCACTTCTCCATCTACCCTGACATCTCTCTTACTTTTTCAGGAGGAAAGAGTTTATATATATACATACACACACAAATATCAAGCTAATTGGGCCACCAATATCAAAAAATGCTCTTTCCATATTCACTTATTGTGCTTCTAAAGGGTTTATTCATTAATGCAGTTTTGTTGTTCATTCTTGTGCATGATTAACATAATTAGGAACACGTCCTCCTCTTGTTACACAGACACAACCACGCCCGATGCTAAAGGGTCGATGTAAGGATCAGAAAGCCAACAATCTAATACTAAAATGCCATACAGTCAACTGGATAACAATTTCACAAGCCAAGATCCTGGGCCAAAATCTTAAAGCAAAGGAGGATTCCAAATGTAATATTTTACCACCGTTAATATTTGCCTACATAACAGCATCTTTAATGGGAATATTTCTTAAGTACTTTCTATTGCCAGACATTTTATGTATATTCCTAAATTGTAGGAACTATCAGTATCACTTAGAGATGAGAGAAGTTAAAAAGAACCTGGGCAGAGTTACAGAGCTAGTAAAATGCTAGACTGAGACACAAACCCATGTCTGTCTGACCCCAAAGTCCCTCTTGCTTCTGTTACACTCTGCCTCGGTCCCCCTTCTGGAATTTTGCATTCCATTCCACGCTCAGAAATAATATTTGCTTACTGTAAGTGAATTAATCAAAATTCAAATATAAATGCATATTCTGAAATTTCTAGACATTCTTTTGCCTTTTCTCTCAATTGTCACTGGGGATAATATAATTCATGGTGATGGGACTTTTATTTGGCTTCTCAATTGTGTCAATGTTAAGCTTAAGTGTCCAAACCCCTTGATAGAACTGCAATTTCATTATGTACATTTTTATCAGGCTCAGCTCAAATAGAATACACAGGACTTATGTAAAACATAATCTTGACTCTGTGGATTTAACTATATAGCAAGAAGCATGATTCTTCATGTAAATGCCACAGGCTACTTAAAACCTAAATTGGTTTTGGTTTTCATTTTTTAAGTAGACAAATGCGGTATCCATATATATTATATAGTTATTGTAGCAAGTGTTGAAAACAGAGTACGAATAAAAGGGGGGAACAAATGAATTGCCAAGACCTTGTAAGTCTTACCATGAGGAAAGTCATTTAAAACACACATGTGATTTAGCTAAAATATCATATGTAATATAGCCAATGCTTCAGGATCAATCATTCCCTTTTCCATCTAAGGATGAATAATTGCCTTTTCCATTTCTTACCCAAGAAATGGCAATGATTTTAAAATAAGTATAATAACTAATTCCACAGTTCATTTACATACTATACAAACAGAATTCAAACTATTTATTTACTTTATGAGTTACATAGCTTTTGCTACAAAACCAAACTTTTCCTTAATTAATCAAATCCTTTTGGACTATGTTTAGATGACTCTTAATAAAAACAAATCTCATTTTCTGTTGCTTTATCTTTAGACTTATCATATATGAGAAAACAGAAATTTATGTGGCCAGAATGATTAATTTCTCAAACCATGACCAATTATAGTAGCTATTTACTCCCATTCTTGTCATCCTACATCTCTTTAGTTTCATGAAAACTGTTGAAGAGAATTTTCTACAACCAAAGGTAATAAGGAGACAATTGGTCACCTTAACATTGTTTCACAGTCATTATATGGAGGGAAGCCACGAGGTAAAGTTTGCAATTTATGAATTCTAGAAAGCCAAAGTCAAATACAGTTTTCTCCAACATAGAATTCAAACAATATGCAAAAAGTTTTATCTTAACAGCTGTTTATAGAAGGACAGGCATGAATAAAAGGCCCTTGATATAGGAATAGGAAATTAACATGAATTAAATCCACATTGTCTATAATTATATTTTTTATTTTAATTTTTACCACCACCAACAAAACACCTATGCTTCAGTCAAATTGGACAGCTTACTTTGTTCCTAAAAATGACTTGAATTTTTATGTATTCTATCTAACTGGAAAATGTACATATCAAGGGTCAGCTTTCTCGTGATGTATTTCCTTACCCAACTGGGTTCTTCCCTTCCTTTGGAATGCTCACAGCCTTTATAAGAATGGAACATGATACAAAAGAAGGACTTATGCTAAGTATTGCTCTCTATAAAGCCTTTCCAGACTCACCTATCAGAGTGACTTTCCTAAACACTCCTTATAGTGTTGGTCATCTCTCCTTTTTATCCTAAATGTATCCCACGCATGCTTCTATTCCAACATTTAAAACAACCTCCAGCAATTATTTGTTTATCTACCAGTCTGTCCCACCAAAGTGGCACTATTTGTAGACAGGATCATGTTTGATTCAGCACTATCTCTCTAAAAGTTTCACAGAAAACAGTTAATAAAACTTGAAAGAATAAACATGGCCTTTATCTTTAAGATCTTTCATTCTAATTAAGTGAATAGAAATAAGCACATCTACAGTAAAATTTAAAATAGATTTAGCTCTTGAAAATATACTTCTAAGAACAGTTCAAGGTAACAGTGAAAAAGATTGTCATGCCAGTGTATGACTCTCTGCAAAATGAATTGATTAGTTAATAACTGCCGTCAAAGTTTATGAAAGCAGAGATTCCTTCATGCCATGGTGGTCAAGGAAGGCTTTGCAGAAGAGGTAAGAAGTGAGCTCCATAAAGGCAGAGTTAGTTGTGAGCAGTAGAAAGGGTCTGGGAAGGGTGCCAACAAGAGCATCACCATTTCGTGAAAGTGGTGACTGATCAAATTAGCTGGAGTGGAGGGTCCTTTGAGAAGAAAGATAAGAATAGGAAGATAAGCTGCTTTTCCATTGGGAGAAGTCTTTAATGAGCAACTAAAGAGATTTTTTTTCAATATAGGAGTCATCTAAGATTTTGTTGGTAATGGCATAATCAGAGTGATACTTTAGAAAGATGAATTTGCCTTTGGAGTGGGGAAGGGATAAGAACTGGAGTGAAAGATAGGGTGGAGGATATGAACTGAAAGGTTGCTACAATAAGACAAATATTATCAAATAAGGAACTAGAGTAGAAGAGCTTGCAGAAAAGAAGGAGGATTCAATGCAAACGATATTGTCAAGAAAGACTTCAGAGAAACTCTAAGACTGAAGGGATGTGGGGCTTGAAAAGGCAGATAGAGCAAAAGGATGGTGTTATGGTTCAAGTTTTTGTAAAGTGAGAATTTTGGAGTCAATAAAAGATACAGAGAAATCAAGAGGCTAAGGAATTTTATAAAGGGAAAAGCTATTTCATTCCAGACACACTGAGTTGATGGCAGGATAATCAAGCAGAAATGCTAGACCAGCAATTGGAAAAGTAGACCTCTGAGAGAAGAGAGAGCCAAACATTTAGTGGGAATCATTTTCCAGGATGAAGTTTAAGTCCTGAAAATAAATGAGGCATGCCAAAAAAAGAGCATCAAAAAAAAAAAAAAAACTGGGCTAGACATGAAACTGATAAAGTATTCATATTTAAGAGACAGGAGGATGGAGAGAAACTGGAGAAAGAGGTGGAAGAATAATCAGAGAGAGAGCAGAAGGACAAGGAGAGTTGGATGGTAGAAATCAGGGATGGAAGGGTGTTCAGGCAAAGGGACTGGGGGAGCAGAGAGCTCAGTAGTGCCCACAGAACAAGATTTAGGACCCAGAAGAAGTCATTGTACTTAACACTCAGGAGGTTAGGAAGTTCAGAGAAAGCAGGTTACAGCAGCAATCACAGGAAGCTTGAGAAAGAAGAGCTGCTGAAGAAATAGTAGCAGAGGCTTTCCCCATCACTCAACTAGAAAGTTTGGAAGCAAAAAGAAGAAAAGAGAAAGGAGGTGGAAAGAACAATAAGATTTCGAGGAGGGGCTTAAGATAAGAGAAACCACAGCATTTTTATACAAAGAGGGAAAGCAGAAAGTGAAGGAGATTCTAAAAAAATCTGGATAAGTTTAAAAGGAAGTTTGGTATAAAAACCATACCTATTCCAGGAGAAAATTTGTATTTAGTAGTCTGAGAACTTGTACATAACTCTCTCCAAACTCTACCATCTAGAAGGAATATAAACTGATGAAAATTTTGCATTTCCTTTAGTTGCCTAATGTGCTTTCAGATTTCTCCAAAATCTGTACTAAATATTATTTATCTCTGTTTATCTCTGCAGAGTCATAAAACAGCAAAGCCACATTGGAAGACAGACATAGTGAAAAATAATATCTTTCAAGGCCAAAAGGAGTTCCTTGGAAGAATGTGTAAGGAGGTCAAAGGAAGTGATCCCCTTGGTTTGCAGGGAAAGGGATGGGGGAGGGGCTCATCAGAGGCAGGATAGTGATGTAAATTACTTCCAACATAAAGGACGGTATATTATAGCAAAAAATTACTTATCACCAGTGACAGGTATAGTTTGAGACATAATTTCTAACTAACCCACACAAATAATTTGCTTGTATTCTATTCTGAAGTTTGTTTTATATTTAATTACCAGCCATTTCCATCTCATCAATAAAGTGATTTTCAGAAATGAGTTTATAAATCAGTTGTGAGAAACTCAGAATATATTCTTCACAGATATTTTTTCCCCAATGATAATACAGAATATGGTAATTCTGTTAACACAGTAACCTACAAAAGCCAACTTATTCCATAGTGTATCTGAAATAAGATGCAGTTTTAGTGATAGTTACCTCATAGAAAGCTCTCAAGAATTCTATCAGGTAGGGATTATTAGTATCTTATATTTGCAATGAGTCAATTGAGGCATCAGAGGTCTAGTATATATATATATATATACACACACACACACAGAGACAGAGAATGGTTCCTAATACTACCTAAAAGAGATGCAACATTTTTCAATAAAATAATGCCATTTTTAATGGCAAAAATGTGAGTTTTTCAGAGTGCTGTAGTAGAGTGAAAAGGAGTCATAGATTTGGAGTTCTAAGAAACTACTTGAAGTTCCAACCTTCACACTCACTCATAATTTTGAGTGCATCACAAATTCCTTTAGACTGTCCATCTGAAAATAAATTGTTTAGATTAAATGACTTCTAAGGCACAGTTTAAAGCCAAAACTGTATGTTTCTGTGATCAGTCTGTGTTGCATTATTTTATGTACTTAGCTAGATTTATAAGGAAAATCAAATTCTTGTCTTGTAAAGCCTCAAAAGTTCTTTGACTTTCATACAGAATGTACTTGCAAGAGAATTCTCTTCTAACAGGGTTTTGAGACTATTCGAAAGGATTGTTAAAAATTAAGGCCTCTAAAATTGGAGAGACCCATACTCAATCTTCACTTTTATTCCCATAATCTCTTCTTTCATTTATTTTTATAGTCAGAAACAGAAACAGAAAAGTTAAAGGTCAGCATAAAAGTAAAAGAAAAGTGGTGACTTTTAGCTTGTCTTAAAATACCTATTTCAAGCATCAAAAAAATAAAAAGCAGCAGCAGCAGCTGATGATTTGTGGGCTAGGCATCTTGCATAAGTTAAATCACAATTCCACAGGTGAGGAGATTGTAATTGCTCAAGGCCACACAGTTATCAACAGACAAAAATACAATGCAAATTTACATGCATCAACTTTTTCTTATCCTTGGCCACCACCAGGGACAGACACCATATTTATTGCCTAAACAAAGCCATTGCTCTTTTTCCTCCTTTAGAGGAGGCTGGATGTCTCTCAGCCCTAGGAGGTAAATATTTATTGTTCTCAGCTAACCATAATCTCTCTAATCTTGCCAAATCATGAGTTTAGTCATGGGCATATGATGTAATTTGGGACAATCGTATCTTAGGAGATGTCAGCAATGGAGTTTCTGGGAGGGCTTTATTCACCCTTAAAAAAAAAGTCATTTCTCTTACTTTCCCACCGGATGTTGTGTTTTGAAAATGTAATGCTTGTTCCCCTTTATTTTATGATCTCAAGGGACAAGGCTGAAAAAAAGCCAAAATGAAAAGGATTTCTGCAGAGGAAGATGGAAAGAATTTGATTCTACCATTATTGAGCTGCGGGAACTGAACAAACTCTGGATGTCTATTTTTGTGGGATGGTAAATACTCATTGCTATGCCACATTTAGGTGAGATCTGCTGTTATTTTCAGCCAAAAGTACCACAGCTGACACTCACTGCGTGGTATGAAGTCATTCATGGATCTCTCTTCTCCCAATATACTATCCCATAAGAATTCTCTGTGACTCCTCTTCTCTAATCCAATTTCCCACAGTATTCTTCCCTCTCAGCCTCTTCTACTATGTCCTGTCTAACTCTACTCCATAACAAATTTTCCTATAGTCACAATTTGTTCATCAAACTTATCATTTGCCTCTTCGCCTTAGTTGCAACCTAGCTCTTGGCTCTTCACCAAGGAATTACTTCCCCCAACGGCCATCTTTGAAATCACTCACTTTCGCTCACTGTCTTCTAGACCCCAAGTCCTTCGATCTTCCTAAAAGGTTTAAATACCTATTCAAAAAATAAACAATTCAATACTCTCTCATCTCCTTGTACTCCTCATCTCTAGTACACTTTATCACCAATCTCCTTTAGACTTGCACTCCCATGCCCCACACTCAACTGAAACTCCTCTAGCTCTTAAAATCTAAACTTAAACCTCCTATTCCCTACCAACAATCTCCTATCCCTTCATCTATCACTCAGTTACTCCCACTAAACCTTTCTTTTTCCCCAACCAGTTTAGAATCTAATATCTGTCATTTCAAAAACTTCAATGCCCTTATTCTTCCAGTCTTCCATTGCCTCTGACTAGAAATCTTGGATAAATCCAACTGTCCAAATCTCCCACAACAACATCCAAGTTTCTGACTATTGTTATAAAAAACTGCAAAACCCATGGATTAATTCACAATCTTCAACAGAAATCAGGCCCTCTCTCCTGACAATATGCCTTCTGTATTATCTAAGTTTATTCTTTTTCCCATTATCCATACAACTATTTCTCATCTGCATCCTCCATCAAACCACCGACCTCATTACCGCCCACACATTCCCAGAAAAAGACCTGCCTCCAATGTAACAGCCAAAAGAGAAGCTCTCAGGGAGGAATCCCCTCAGTTTCCTGACACCATACCTACTACAAGTTCAGCCGCGCCTTCATTCATTCTTTCTTCCTCCTCACTAGAAAGCGATGTCCTAGCCTCTCCTCAAATGGTAATCTCGCCAATTGTCCTCTAGGTCCTACCCTCTTCTCCTACTGAAGGGACTGGCTCTAGTGATTATTTCCTGATTTTCTCATATCTTCGACTTTCCCCTCTACTGGCTCCTTTGCATGGACACAAAAAAACATGTTCAAGTTCTCCCTTCTTAAAAGTTAAAGGGGCCAGCCTCATGGTGTAGTGGTTAAGTTTGTGCACTCTGTTTCAGTGGCCTGGAGTTTGCAGGTTCAGATCCCGGGTGCAGATATACACACAGCTCATCAAGCCAGCTGTGGCGGTGTCCCAGAAGTAGAGGAAGATGGGCACAGATGTTAGTTCAGGGCCAATCTTCCTCATCACAAAAAAGTAAATAAATAAAAGTTAAAAAGTGAAACCATCTGTGGTAGACTGAATAATGGCCTCCAAAGATAGCCTAGTCCCAACTCCTGGACCCTGTGAATGTTACCTTATATGAAAACAGAGACTTTGCACATATGACTAAACAAGGATCTTGAGATGGGGAAATTATTGTTGATTATCTGGATGGGCCTAAATTGAATCAAAAGAGGAAAGCAAGGAGAGGTTTGATGACAGAAGATAAAACAATGTGAGGACAGAAGCAGGGGGAGAAAAGATGATTGCATATGAGGAAGGGGTCACAAGCCAAGGAATGTATGAGGCTTCCTGAAGCTGGAAAAAGCAAGGAAATAAGGAAATGGATTCTCTCCTAATGCCTCCAGAAGAAATCTTCCCTGCTGACACCTTCATCTTAACCCTGTAAGATCCATGTCAGACTTCTGGCCTCCAGAACTGTAAGAGAATAAATTTGTTTTGCTTTAAACCACTAAGTTTGTGTTTATTTGGAAACTAACACACCATCCCTCAACTCTACATGTCCCTCTAGTTACTCCCTATGTATATAAGTCTACTTGTGTAGAGGTGCATATTTCCTCAGGACCAGATATCTTGTAAATATAATAATAGTAATGGTAATAGCAATTAACAGATTATATTAAAGAAGGTTAGAAGACCTAAATATTTGCATTTTCTTCTCCATCATGTCATATTACAGTAAAAATCTCTAATAATTGAAAAGTGTGTATTAAAACACTCTGGGGACATATAATTATCAGGTAAGCCATTGGGGAATTTGAGTTATATTTTTCTCCATGGTTTTTAAACTGCTACCACTACCCGAGACTGGACCAAGCTATCATAAAACAGACTGATTATTTAGAATGATGGAACATATATGCATCCAAATTCCACTGTATGTAACTAGAACTGTTTTCTTTAGTGGACCCCTCTTTGATTAGATTCTGCTTCGGGGATAAGGTTTCCAGTGATGTGAGCATTCAAGCTTTAAAGTGAATACCAAGTAAAAGGCAGACTGATGAGGAAAACAGACAAATGGAAATGTTATCAAATGGGGTTTTGAGTACATTTATTGATCAAGTTGTTCATAATAGTCACATTTCCATGCATAGAATGGATTCAAAAAAGCTTTCAAGTTTCTCCTATGCTGATTATTGGGTCTCAAGAAATGACTTTATCGGCAGCGAAACAATAATATGTTCAAGATTCGTTCTAGGTTTCTGGTTCTTGAGGGGTTTCTCCAATCTCTTAAGATCCATCTTCCTTAATTAGAGTTGTTCTTATAATGATTTAGCCACTCTATACTGACATCAACACTAGCTAACTTATTTCACAGAGAGAAGGATGTCGTATGGAACTATACATGAGGAAAATCCTTCTGAAGCCACGTTTTAATGGATTAACTCTATTTAAGCATTTTTATTTTGTAATTAGGTCAACATAAAAAGGATCCTAAGAATTAAGCTCAGGATTCTTATGCTGTCTCTTTCAAAGAGTCTTATAGATTGCTTTAGGATCATTGGCTATTTTTTGTTGTTGTTTTGTTAAACCTGATGATGAAGTTTACTGATGCTCTCTTCTTGGGTCTGGCTTCCCAGCTTCTCATCATTTAAACACATCATGTGGACTAACTGAGAGACTCGGCCAAAACTGAAGAATATGTTATTTGTTAATGTGCTTAAATATATAGATTGCTCCTAAGAAGAACCCATGGACCTGGAGATAAGAGAATAAAGGTTTCTCAGTATCTTAGGCAATAGACACAAAATTCTTTGAGGTAATGTGGAATTTTAGCTGGTAAATCTATTAATATGTTAAAAATGGTGATTTTAGATATTTCCCTAAGGGACTAAAGAACCACCCATGGCTGTAATGGGGGAAATATAATATGCAAAAATAACTTCAACATCATTACCCAGAAAATAGATAGCATTTAGCTTTCTTCTTTGGGGCAATAGAGTACAACTGACCACAGATCTGTTGGAATGAAAAAGCATGGAAACTTGGTTCAGATATTGCATCTCAAAGTTTGGGCTCAAAATAATAAAAATTAGATTCTAATGAATTGAATTTGGTAAAATTAACAATTTAAATGCACAAAAACATATACTACCTCTTTTTCCACATTAAGGGGTAACATAAAGAGAGAAATTGGAAAATAGATTCTATCAGGCAAGCACGATTTATACTAAATGCAATTTTAAATAATTCTCTTTTAATTGGAGTTAAGCTTATATAAAGTTTAAGGGAAATTAGTGTTTATTAGTTCTTAAAGTTTTAACCATATAACTGCAACAAGAGTGACACTACCCCAAAAAACATTTGTACCTTCTAGGGGTTTTGATTCTTTAAAATTTTGCATCATACAGAAGTAAAATATACACAAAAGTAAAATATACAAGTTTTTTTCCTGTGGGAAATCATATAGAAAATATACATGAATTTACTGTAGAAAAAATTCAATGTTTCTACATATAAAACATTTGAAGAGCCAAAGGAAAAAAGATTTATATTTGTGAAAAAAATCATAATTTTCTAATATAGACTTATTAGTACCAATAATAAGGTTAAACATTAGTTAAAATTCTCTCTAGTACTTTTCCATTTGCTATACAGTATGAGTCTAACATAAAAAAGTTACAAATCCTAAATGCCCTATTCCTATATAGATTTATAAATTTCATGGGATATATTTATGTATACATACACTTGATAAATAATTTTCAGAGGATTCCTACAGCAAAAAAGGAAGAAGATGCTTGACACGAACACCATCAACTTCCTGATCTCAGAAAATAATGATGTCAAATGTCTTGAGAAAACAGTAAACTCTCAATTTGTAATTTTTGGAACACTTGTTAACAAAAATGGAATGTTTTCTACCTTTCCGAAGGGATGAAATTTCTCTGGGAGGAAAAAAAAAAAAAAACAATTCCAAGCATTGCAGCAATGAATGGTTATTAACAACATGACATTATACATTTGTTGTTATTCAGCTGTTACTCTGTGACCTGCAAGAATACAGATAGTTTTTAATTTTCATAAGTTACCATTATTTTGTTTTAAAATGTGTCCCTGTTAAATTCCATTGACTAATAGAAGATTTTGCATATTCACTTTAGCCTTTCATAATTTTTATTCTAGTATAAGAAAATGTTAACTGATACTCAGCCATCTAATATAAAGTCTATTTTTATATGTAATGAAAGGTAGGCACCAAAAGTGACATTAAAAACATCCATTACAATGTGAATAATCCATAATATAAAATCATTTACTTCTTTTTCTTTTTTGGAATTAAAAAATACTCTCAATGTAAATCAACAGAAAATACGATCTTTTTTTTTTGTTTGTTTTACCATAAAGGAATATGCAAAATAATAGTCTAAAAAGCACACATTTTAGCAAAGATATTTATTATTTAAAGTATTCACTTTACTGTACAGGGAAATCTAAAATCCCAACACTGCTTCTTTTATTCAGTGTTTTGAAAGTTAACACTCATTGAGTTTTATTTGATTGTTTTAATTTTGACTCACCCAACTGTGATGTGTCTGTGATGTATATAATCACTTATATAATACCCAGTATACTAGCTAATCAAAATTAGGTTTGAAATTCAAAACCTCTGTATAGTTTCTAACTGCTTCTTGGGTTTTGTCAGAATATTTTGTCGTCCTAGCCATGCACATCTTCCTGCCCAATCTCAAGCCAGTTTTCCAAACAGTGGAGAGCTCATGTCATAACGTATCTTCCTAAAAGAGCCATATTCCTTATAGAGGTCATATTTAAGAAACCTCAGACACAAATTTTGAACACTTTGACTTCACTTCCCATTTTCAAGATAATTGCCTATCCAGGCTGCTGAAGGAGCAATTTAAGACTATAATCTGGCAATTGGTCTTTAGAGATCTTACAAAGAGCAAATGAAAACAGCAAACTCTATAAGAAATGAAGAGCAGGTGTTCTTTCAATTAGAAAGAAAGAAGAAGTTTCAGATAACGAGACTATGATGAAAACTAGTGAGAGATACAATGTATAACACAACGTTAAGGTTGATATTCTTCCCACACGCTCATCTGCAGGCTTCCTTAATTAAATGAGCATGTTTGCATCTTTTAACATTTAATCTTGAAACAACTCCCTCTTTTCATCTTTAAATAATGACAATGTAGATTGCTGAATATGTAAAACACTGTAAGAAATTAGTTTATAAGTCACTTAGTTAACTGAAGTAGATTGTAGCTTCTTGTGGCATTAAACTAGATATATCAGAATTACAATTAAGATAATCCTTGTGCTTCAAGATATTAATATGTGAATACTTTGCATTTGTATAAAGCACTTTATAAAAGTCGTGCTATGTAGACTGTCTATGAAATACTTTTCCTGAAATTCATTGTCCGGTATCCACAAAAAGGAACTTATTTAAAGTTTCAGGAAAATTCCATTATCTGAATATAACACAAACGATCAAAATCTTGCTGAACTCGTTATTTTTACAGGAACTGTTTTACTTGCTTCAGGGGAGGTCTAGATTTCGGATTTCTGTCTAGAGCACACGTAGACCCACATCTATCTATCTAGCAATGTCGATAGGTGTTCACAGTTGTGTTTAGCCACTTCATGCTTACTCAGGATGATTAGGGCCAAGTGAATGTGAGACTATTAGGAAGGCTGCCATGGGTCTTTTTTAGCACAACAGAAGCAGTAAATGGAAGCTTTCTTGACGCAAATTACAAAGCTTCACCACCAAGACAAGCTGAACAGAACCATCCGCTGCAGCAATCGGACCCGCCATACTGGGATAAGTGTCGGTGAGCTCGGGAATAGTAATACACCACTAACAGTCACCCATTAAAAGAACCATATGTGTTCTTGTCGATAATAAACTGATAATAAAACATATTTTAAAAAATACTCTGGGGGTCTCTATGCAAACTGAGACAGTGATGAGGCAGTACAAACTCTAATCCAAAGATAGAAATACCGATGTGTGTTCCCCAGAATGCCGTTTTTCCTTCATTACGTTTGAATAAGGGAAGTGCATGCTTGCCAGTGGCCGGTGCTTTCCCTTATCAAGAGCGCACCTTTAATGTCGTCTTGTAGTTTAGGCAATAATGGAGCTAACGCAGCACAGCAGGATCAGGATCATCTCATGGATGGCCCCATCTACTCTGATATCCATTACTACTCACATCTGCCCAGGGCCGGTAATTCCATTTCTGGGGGTAAGGTTGAAAGCAAAGGCATTTCCAGTTTCAAGAAAAAGGAAGTTTTTATGTACTATTTTATTTTATTGCAAACATTTTCTAAAGGGAAGTTGAACATATCAAAAACCCTGTATAAGTCCTGTATAAATACACAGATTTCCCAGAAAGCTGTCAAAAGGAGCACATGGATATCATTATTGTTGTCAACTCATTACTAAAGAAAATATAGAAAACATCTTGTTACTTTAGATTCCTGGAATTTTATTTCTAAATATCAAGTCATTTAAAGAAGTAAAAGGATAAAATATGGTTATAATAGTCGCAGCCATCGTAGAAATAGAGTTACTGACAGATAGAATGCTAGAATTGGGAGAAAATAAAATTCATCTTTCCTTGAACTATTTCCTGTTATACCAGGCTATAAGAAAGTTGTGGAATGATTTTTGGCCAGAAGGGAAAGTCAAAGGGTAAATAATTCTATCATCATACCAAAGACAATCTTTTGGGAGAACCAATAGAGTCTCTCTTTATCTATTGGGCATGATGCCCTGCTTATATTCTTTTATGAAATTGGTAGGATCAAAAAGGTGACTGTTATAACAGCTAATATTAACCCCACAAAGTAGGGTTAAGATTCGAACTCACTGAACTAACTTTTTGGAAATTTCAGTGGTGGTTTCGGTTTGAGGCCCATAATCAGAAGGCTGGACTCTCAGTGATGACGAACTACCCCAACTCAGGCAGGGATATAATCAAGCTTCTTGTCCCCCGTTGCCCCCAAACCCACACTAAAAAATGTGGAAAGGAACACCACCAGCAATGCCTTCTCTTTTTTTCCTGATTTGCAGGCGTTCATTGTTCCAATTAATGTTTTTGAAATATCAGCATACACAAATAAATGAGCTTGCCTGCTTATACAAATTAAAAGATGAAATTCTCCTGAATAAAGTCTTCGAGCAAAGCAAAGCAATAGCAATAAGGCTTATAAAACAAGGGCTCTGCATACTGAAATGCTCTGCATATCAGAACAAATAAAAGTGTCATTTTAATTTTACTTTGGTAAATATACATGCAATAAATTCTATGTAAAATATAGACCTTTTATTATGTAATATGAATATATTTTCATAAAATGTTGCTTTTCCTATTAGATTTTGCTTTCCCCAATAGGTTGAGAGAGAACTTATTTATAGTATATAACTTTTCTTAACTTTCTGATGAATGCCTTTATGTTTTAAAATATCTCAAGGAAACAACACTGCTGAAAGCATGCATACAATTAGGCAGAACAGTTATTTAATGCAGGCCTGTGTAAGTTTAAACAACCTCTGTGCTCTATTATATATAAATAAAATACCCAGAACCTGAGACTAGTTGAGCAAAAGAGTAGTTAAACTTGGTGAGATGTGAAATTAGGTTCTAATGCATGCAAAACACATTCCAATGCATATTTTTAGGTGTAGGCTGATTGACTTTTCTCAGTGTTTAAAATTAAAAGCTGCCTTTAGGCAGTTAAGAACCTTTGGAGAGCTTTTGATAGTATTAAACTCAAGCACTTACATTCAGTTCTACCACAGAGCCATGCAAAGACCAACACTTCAGTCTCATCCAGGATAGATTTTTACATGGCCATCTGTCAGTACTGTCTCACACAGCCAGTTCATCAACTTCTCCTTCCAGGGTGAAACTGCCACCCTACACAGGTGAATACACTCATGTTTTTACATGCCAATCATGTTTCACTCATTCTCACTGGCTCTCATGAATATCATATTAACAATAATAATGAAATAATAATGGATACATGGATGGATAGCTCATTGTCAAGCATTAGTGACTGTACCCTTCTAACTATCTCATAGTCTCAAAACCTATACAGGGTAAGTTACAGTTATTAATCCCATTTTACTATTTGAGGAAATTGACATTTAGTAAAGTTAAATAACTTGGCCAAGTTCATGCAGCTCACAAGAGGAGCTGGAAGTTTATCCATGTCTACATGGTTCCAAAGCTGTTAGATTCCATTAGCCTTCTTCAGAGAGCAGGCTGCAACTCATTTTACTCCAAGTTTTCCATGATTAGGAAAATAAAGATCTTTTCTACTCAAATTAAACTCTGTTCAATAACTATGTGCAAGATACTTGGCTAAGTGGGTGACTATCATCATAATATATTTACTTATTAGTCATTATTTAAAGTCATTTCTTTTCAGTTTAATATTCTACGGATTTAAGTCTCTTTGAGATTATATGTAGGTTACCATCATGATACTATTTTTGTTAACTTCTTTCTCTTGTGTTCCTCCAAAACAGTTTTGTTTTGATGTATTTTACATAGGCATGTAAGTGTGTGATTTGGGTAAAATACAAATTAACAATCTTGATTTGTCTGCGCTGAGTTAAAATACATTGCTGAGTCAGTATAATCCATAAAGTCTGATGCATCATGTGCAAAGCTTCAACTATAGGTTCTACTTTAATATACTATCATTTATTTCCTGTTACTCATGGGTCAAGATAGAATACCAACTTCAGTAGAATGGTCATCTGGGAAAGTCATGTTTTTCTTTTTATGACTATCAAATGGTGATGGGAATTTTACCCCAGGATGCAGTGTGACACCTTTCATATGCCAATGATTTTATGACACAATAATACAAGTGCCTCAGGAGCTTGAGTAGATGACATATTCATCTGAATGCTATTATCCGTCTCATCTACATGAGTACTGAATGAAATAGGTTCTTTAAGTCTGTCCTGAGGACATAGATCATTTCTAATCACATACTCACGTGTGTCTCATAATGAATTTGAAGGGGGAAAAGCAGTGAGATCAGTATTAGAAACAACTTTCATTCAAAAGTTGATTAATTCAACAAATACTTATTAAGTGCCTACTATGTGCAATGCACTTTTCTAGGTGTTGGGAATAAACCAAAGTTTTTTAAAATGCAAAAGTAATTTGATGATAGTTGTAAAAAGAAATATAGCAACAAACGGTATTCATTTTGTTAAACATCTTACAAGTACCACACATATGCTTTTAACAATGACTTTGAAATGTACACATCTGTAATATAAACTTAAAACTGACAGATACGGATCTTAAAATATTTTCAAGGACAAATAAAAAAAACATCAATGCCTACAAATTATACTTGGCAATTGAAATAATAGGGGAAAATCAATTTTCTCAATATAGTCTGAAGTATATACTAAAACCAGAAGTTTTTGAGGTAATTAATATATGTGGAATTGGTATTTCAAAAGTCATTTTTGTAGCTTTCCTTGGACAAACCGATGTTTATATAAAGTCTTACTCCAAACTTCCTGTTATCTAGTCTTATTCCATTAAATGTGAGAATCATAGATATAGCAGCAAGCATGTTTCCTTAATATCAGTTATCTACAGCAGTGGCTAACTGGGAATAAAAAGAGACTGTGGAGATATGAAAGCCACAGGCTCTTGGCAAATGGGCCCTGTCTTACCCCCACCTCTAATAATCGGGGCAATTCTCCTTACAATCAGAGACAACTTGGGTCCTAAGCATCCAGTTTCTGGACCATTTAGACTCAACTAGGCTATAAGCTTTTACAAAATTGCATAAACTATAGTATGTCAAAATAATTTTATTTGCTCCAAGAAGTAGAAGTCAATATAAAAAGTCTCAAAGTTCCTCTGGATTTGACAAGAGAGGGATAGTACTAAAACAGATTATTTTAATTGCAAATAAGAGAAATCAAACTAAGCTAATGTGTATATGAGGAGGGGGGAGGTTGAAGAAGGGTAAGAAGCAAAATTTATTTTCAGGGAGATATCATAGTACTCTAGAAAGAATGAATCTCTTTCTCTCTTCTCTGTTCAGCTTCATTCTTTTGCAGCAGCAGGAGTCCACAGCTGTGCACTGCACTTGATAGACTAAAAGCTTACTTTCCAATCATTTAAAATCCTAGCAACACTAAAAAATAAGTCTATCATCAGCTAATCCAATAAATTCCAACAGAAGCAATATTGCCCCGTAGGATGAATATTTGAAATTTGTTAAGACAGTTTTGGTGGTCACAGTGATTTGGGGGCCCTAAAACTCCAGCAATGTAGGGGACAGTTGTGCACCACTGTACCTGGAACCCAAGTCCATTGTACACATTCTTTTTTACCAAAGTTAATTAATTTTTGCACAATTAATGAATTGTCCAGGAATACAAAATCTAGGTAAATGGAAAGAAACTCTGTATTTTACTTTGTTCAGAATTTCCCAAGAGATGCTCACTACTTCAAAAAATATCATGTCACCACCAGCAACACCCCTCATGGAATATGAGTGGCATACACAACACACCTCTGTCAATATTTAATTGTAGCTTTCGCATTCACTGTATCCGAGCATTTACAATTTGAAATACTTAGAATCTCCTCACAAAACGCTTTCCTCTTAATTTCTTTCATTTCTCCTTTGTGTTGAAACTAGGTCATGATATTTTCAAAATTACGTGCAAGTAGGTTATATTATCAAAGCATTTACGAGAGAATTCTAAAGGGACCTTTGTAAAATTATTTGCAAGTAAGTTATATTACCAAAGCATTTTATAAGATAATTTTAAAGGAGGCTTTATAAAAAACTCCTTGCTATAAAAAGTGGATATTGGATCCAATTGGGTTGAAATCAGGTTATTTCATCCATATACCAGGGAGAGAGAATCTAATTGGCCCGTCGTGGGTCTGATGTCTCACCATGCCCCAATTAGTTATGGTGAAATAGCCAGACTCAAGAAATTAAAACAACATTGCCAGAAGTTCATCCTTAATGGCAGTGAAGGCCATCCCCAGAGATGCAGAACAGACGGCCTATTATAGATTTTTCCTACAATGATGCAGGTCTGGCACAGGGATAACCATAAACAATATCATAAATTGGGTCACTTTCTCAAACTAGCACTTTACTCCTTCCAGAATTCCACATTTACCTTCTCATTGCTTTCTCTGCACTCCAGTTAGAAGGTCCTTTTCTGTTCTCCGGTTATGTAGGACCTCAGACCAGATTGCCTTACAGAGACCTTCTCATTCATTCAATTATTCATTCCTTCATTCATTTAATAAAATTTCTAAGTATTTACTATATGCCAGGCACCAATCTAGAAACAGGGAATATAGTGCTGCAAAAAGACCACTGCCTTCAGGAGTTATACTTTATAGGGAGAAAAATATATACAAAAATCCTTTGTAAAGCTTATTTTGGAATGTGAAACCGCCACTATGAGAAAATGAGATTTGATGATATGATAGGGAATAACTGGGAGGAATTTCTTCCTTTTCTGTCATGGAAAATATCCTATCATAAGAAAAAAACACCCCTTCAGGGACCTGCTTGACTAGCAAATCTGATAAATAAGTTTGTACTAAGAGACTGATGCTCACAAATGATTTAGTGCACTAGCTTTCACCAGTAGTTGTCTATCACAGAATTAGAAGAGATTTTTTGCAATTATTTATTTTAGCGTCCTCATTTTACATTTGAGGTAAATAAATATTTTTATAAGAGTATTTGTTTGTTTGTTTTCTGTCTTTTATATATGCATGCAAAGTTGCTTGGCTAGTCAAGATCCTAGAAATCATGATGCTCTTTATGGATTCCAAAACTTTGATTTATCAGGCTTAAACAAAAACTGTGCATGTCTATGTGTGTGTTACTAAATTAGAAAAAGAAACCTTATATTAAATTCTAGCACAGAGAAGAGCAGGGCTATCCAACAACAATTAAAAAGAATTAATAAAAGAAAATGTAAAATTGATACTCGCCAACAGTTATTTTAGTCACAGATAACTAGGATTTCATGAGGGCATATTTTGAGAACCAGTCATTTAATCTCAAGGAATGATTTAAATGATAGAAGTTTCAGACAATTTGGGAAACATTTTTTCCAGGAGGTAGGGAGATTAGAGAATCTTAAATTATACAACATAGTTTGCTTTCTATTTCACCAACACTTAGAGCATACCTTATGGTGCCTAAGAATCTCCTAGTCTGTGGCTAATCTGAAATTGAGCTGAACTAGGATTACTGCCACTAGTCACTGGAACGAGACAGCAAAGTTATGGAAACTGGAAAGAAATTTTTCCCTAGGCTAAGTATTGCAGAGAATAGAAAACTCAAAATTAAGTGCATGATGGAAAGTTTGCAGTAAGATCTCAGCTACAAAAATACAGTTTCTATAATGTTTTGGTGTGCATCACATTAAAAGTTGGCCCCAAAAATCCAAAGGAAAATTTCCCCACCTGACCCAAGGATGACTTCTTATGCCATCACCACAAGTTAGTGATAAACCTATAAAGAGCCTGAAAAACAAAACAAAACAAAAAACAAGCTCATAGATACAGAAAACAGATTGGGGGTTGCCAGAGGTGGGGGCCGGGGCAAAAATTGGTGAAGGAAGTCAAAAAGTACAAACTCCCAGTTATAAAATAAATAAGTCATGGGGAAGTAACGTACAGCATGGTGACTATACTTAATGATACTGTATTGCATATTTGAAAGCTGCTAAGAGAATAAAAGTTCTCATCACAAGAAGAAAAATTCTGTAACTATGTATGGTGACAAATATTAACTAAACTTATTGTAGTGGTCATTCCACAATATATACAAATATCAAATCATTATGTTGTACACCTGAAATGAATACAATGCCTGTCAATTATACCTCAATAAAAAAAATGCCTAGAAACATGTAGTTAATCATTTGTCACAGGACTGGGTACCACTTACCTCATCACTTCACTTGTGTTTTTATTCAGTGTTGAACCAGATAACACACAAAAAAAAGACTGAAAAAGAGAACACTATTTCCCCCAATATAAAATTCTGGTTAACCACCATATATTGCCAAATGTATATCAACAAGGGTGTAATAAATACCTAACGTGTCAGAAATGTGGTGGGTAACAGCAGGTATGTAAAACATAAAATACAATCTACAACCCTCTGTGTTTAAACTTCTATGTTTATATTTTGTACAGTTCAGATACTATAGAGTTGGTGCAGACTGTATGCATATATAAAAATAAGATCTGAAAAGGTGTAGCATAATCACCGTGAGTTACAGTTGCTAAGAGAAAACTTCTTAAAAGAGATAATATAGTAGTTTTTAGATAATACTATAAGTCCATATTTCTCCTTTCACAAAGATTCAGGAAACTTATAAAATACCAAGCTGGATACATAAAAATAAAATCACAAATAGACATATCATAGTAAAATCGAAGAATCCTAAGAACAAAAAGGTCTTCAAAGTAGCTAAAGAGAAAAGAAATGCTACCTCTATAAAATGACATTTGGACTAAGATCTGATTTCTCATTAACAACACTGGAAGCAAGAAGATAGTGAAATAGTACCTTCAATATCCTAAGAGAAAATACATGTTTATCTAGAGTTGTAACCCAGAAAAAATATTTCAAACGTGAGGGTAAAACAAAGACATTTCAGGTTACCAAGAAAACTGAGTTTCCCATCACCAGGTATACTTCAGACAATAGGAATGTGATTTCTGGGATGACCAGAAATCATGAAGTAAGATGGTAGAAATAAATCCAAATGTATTAGAAATTATAGTAAATATAAACAAGCTAAATGCAACCTAAATTAAAGGCAAATCATTATTCAAATGGATTTCTAAAATCTATATGTGTGCTGTTTGCAGGAGATAAATATAAAACAAGTACAAAGAGGTTGAAAACAAAAGGATGAAAGAAATCTATATCAGAAACACTAACCAAAATAAAGTTGGGTAATAGTATAGTGATATTAGTTAAAGCGGGTGTAGCAATATTAAAATTAGAAAAAATAAAATTTAAGTCAGAAATTGCTACCAGAGATAAAGAGGTCATTACATAATAATAATGGTCTCCACTCACCAGGAAAATATAACAATTTAAACTTATATGTGTCTGATAACATCGTCTCAAAAACATAAGGCAAAAGTTGAACATGACCGTAACAGAAAATTTTAACATTTCTCTTTCATAATTTATGAAACAAACAAAATGGAAAGATCATGGCAGATTAAAACAACATAAATAATAAACAATTTAGTAGGACTCAGTCTCTAACAAGTGGAAAAGTACACATTCTTTTCAAGGAAACTCAGAACATTTACGACTATTGACTTTATACTGGCACTTAAGCAATTTTCACCAAGCCACAAACGACTAGTATCATACAGACCATTTTTTCTACCACATACAATTTAGTTAAGAATGTATAACAGAATTAAATGTAAAAAGTGTGTAGGAACACAAAGGAATAAACACCATCCCTTCCTGGGACTAGGTACTAGTCAACAAGTAGGAGTTCTCTGAGCAAAGAAGCAGGGTTGTATTGAAAGCAAATGCATATGAAATATCACAAAGGAGGGAAAGGCACTGTCATGATCAAGGAGAAGTGAGTTATTCAGTGAAGTTTTGGTAGAATGTGTATGTGTGTGTGTGTGTGTGTGTGTGTGTGTGTGTTGGCAGGTAGGTAAGAGAGTGGTCATATATAGCCAGGAAATGAGCAAGCTCTATATCATGCTGCATCATGTGGAAGAGTATGGATTTTATAATAAGCAACAGGGAATCAACAAAGACTTATGCAGGTGAAGGACCAAATACTATTATTTTATTCTAAAAGGGAAATCTGGAAGTGTGGCTTGTGGATTGCTTGTCAAATAGTCTGGAGAGAGCTAAACCAACTAGAAAGTGTCAGGAAGCTGGCTGGTTCCTCAATAAGAAAGAATCTCCCTTTGAAGAACCAGAACAGATCTTGCTTCCAAGAATCTGCCATTTTTGCAAATCACATTTTCTTAGGAGATCCCTCACTAGCCGTTGTTATCAACAGCCATTCTGAGTTAGATTTCAGTTCCTCATTCCTACTTCAATCTATGCATATCTACCTTACTCTTATTAGCCCATATTATAAGTCCCTTAGAACAGCTAAAACACAGCTATGATGATTACATAACTTTTACTAAAAGACTAAGAATAACAAGGATAATTACAAAGCCATCTAACAAAGCCAAGATTTACAGGCCACTAACAAACCAAGTTCATTAGCTATAATGTGCATTTCAGAATTCAAACACCTTGGCCTATCTTTACTGAGATTCCTTCAGGCCTGCCTCTCCACCTAGTTAGGTAGCTTACTCTGGTAGCATACAGTCTTTGGGCCACCTTACAAAGACAGAGTTGTCAAGTTCCCAGAGGCAGATAATACTTTTGACAATAAGAAATCTGATCAAATTGTCAGAAATACAGGAAATCAGCTAAGGAAATTCTCAAACATAATTCACGGTTCTGGGACAGTGTAATGCAAAGATTTCATCAAGGCAAAAAACCAAAATTTATCATTATCATTTCCAATAATGTGTTATCTCCAATCTGTGGTTCCCTTTCCCCCCAACCTCAACAATTTAGTCATGGTTAGTCAGTGGTTACTATCTGATCTAGCTTCCAGAAACCACCTTTTCTTCATTTTGGGGGGTACCTTTGGGCATTTCTAGAAACCTCTAAATCGGTCTCCATCCAGCATCAGGCCCAGCCGTGGTGCCCCAGTTTCCAGTCTTCCCCAACTTATTCTGAGATGATTTACGAAGGATAAGAAAGAGAATATAAATCCCTTCACAGTGATTTCAACCCCACCCTTAACACTAGGGCCACAACTGCAATATCACATTAGAATTCACTGCAATATGGCCAGCATCACAGCAAAAAATACACATACTTCTTGGAATAAGACAGAGAACATTTAACAAAAATTCAGATTAGAGCAGACAAGAACTTGACCTAGGATTTTAACAAAAGGTGTGGAGGGGAGAACTCAGGCTATGTGGTGTGATGGACATGATGACCAATTAGATGAGTGGGATGAGTCAATGGGATAAGAAGAAAAGGGTCCCCAGAGCCCCAGCTGGGGTGCTTAAGTGAATGGTGACACACTAAACAGTGAATAAGTTTTGTTAGATTGAAGTGACCACAAAATATCCATATAAAGACTTCTAGCAGATTGTCAAAAATTGGGGAAGAGAGGATGTAGCTCAAGTGAGAGGTGCAAGATGGATGTGCATTTACTGTGCATCATCACCTTGTAAGTAAAAATAGAAGCTATGAGTAGATAAGACTACCTAGGAAGTATGTGTAAAGAAGGAATCAAGATATACCGTAGACAACATCCCAGACAACAGAAACTTTGGAGAGGGCATACACAAAGGAACTGAGAACGAAAAGTAAAAGATTCTGAGAGCAAAAGGTCAAATTGGTAAGAGTTCATAAATTGCATTTACATTAAAAATATAAAAAAGTCAAATTCTTGCTAAGAATTGAATAATGTGTATACAAAAGTGTTACAAGGTTTACATCTACTAATACCACAGTGAATCATTGGTGTTGTAAAGTAAAATTTAGACACTGGATTATTCAAATCAAAGAGAAGGACAGAATATCAGTTAAGTCAAATGTTCCTTTGGGGTGGGAGCATAATATTTATTCTGCTTATTTTTGTGTTTACTTGGAGTCACTCTTTTTCAATTAAGCTTTAAACTGCTGTTAATTTTCTCAAATTTTAGTTGATATTTCTGCTTGTTATCTTTCTTCATTTGTACTCCAATACTATTCATCCAAAAACAAGAAGTGGAAAAAATGAGATTTCAGTCTTGGGAATTTTGATTGTACTGTGCATGGTCAAAAACAGTAAAGTACAGTTCTACAACTTTGAATGAACGCAGGGTTTAAAATAAGATGGATAGTGCATCTCCCTAAATATCAGAAAATGAGACAGAGAAGAAAAAAAATTACACTCTGAGCATGTTCACAAATAACTTTTACTATTATGAAAATCTGTGAAATGAAGTTAAAGTATACCATTAACTAATCATTTAAGTTGGGATATTATCACATGCAATACTAAATTTTTTGTATACTTGAATCATTGCAAAAGTTTCAGAAATTAACTTCAGTTATGTGTAAATAGGAAACAGATATTGAAAAAAAGTTACTAGTTGCAAATGTTAAACACTTTAAAGTTAGTTGTATTTTTACGTATTATGTATTAAGAGCTATTCTTGTTTTAGGAAATAAGTGAAACAAATATATATATAACAACATATTAGCATTTATAAAAGGAAAGAAGGTTTGTATAGTAATTGGACTCTGAAGCAAATGAAAGATACTCGATTGCACTTGCCATAGGCCAAAACTGTTTAACCTAACCCAGCTATATATTTCACATCCATAATTACTAAATGCTTATAATTTCTCCCAGGAACGCTTTAATAACAAGGGCCTTTATCATTAAGACACAACACTGTATGTGGAACTGTTTACTCTTTGAACCATGACTCAGGCATGAACTTTAAGAAACTTGATGAGATAAAATAAAATATCCAAAAGTCTAACTGTCTCTGCTGCCTAGAGCAATCAACTGATCAAAACATTGATTTTACAAAGTGAATCTGAAAAAATTAAACAAAATGCTGATTAAGATGAGCTCATTTATTTTAACTTTTCTTAAAACAATGTCTTCACACCAGACAGAAGTAATAGTCATTAGAAATGAAGAGATTTAAAAATGCAGGTGATCATTTTCCACAAAGGCCAAATTTGAGAACCGTACAGAATGACAAAAATAATTTAAGACAGAATGTCTTAGAACAAGTAGAGGTTCTGATAAGGTAAGTGCTAAATAGCAGTCTTTTACTGTAGGAGTTTAGTGGGTTTCATTTTGTGTCAAGCAGGTTCACAAGTTATGCAGCTACCATATGCAATGGAAGTTACGCACCCAGCATAACTGGATACACACAGCATGATAATTCAAACTTTCTAAACTTTGTAGCCCCTGACAAATTAAAGTAAATGCATACAGAGGTATAAGCTGTTCTGAAGACATGTCAAATATTGTGGCATATCCACTGAAACATTATAAAAATAATTGAGTTCTTGCAAAAGGTCTTAATAATTTTTAAGTAGATATCTATCTATAACCACTAATTCTTTAGGAAAGTATATAAGAAAGTGAAGGAAAAGCAAATATTTTGAGGCCAGGAATTAGGTTGACACAAGTATACTTGTCAGAGATGGGCCACAAATCCACCTCTAAGCTTTTTAGCAACTAAGGCAAAGGTGGAAATACAATCAGTTTTATGATGAAAAAGATTCATAAGATTAAATATCAATCAGTTGCTTAGAAGTATAACTAATTCTGGTACTCAGACGAGATCGAATTTCTCTCTCATGAGTCTCATTTTGAGAGGGAGGTGAACACCTAGAATATAATTCAATAAGTCTTTAGGTAAGCAATTTCTCTCCTCAAATTAGTTAGCTTCTCCTTCTGATTTGGATTTTAGAAACCCTCAAATACTCTGAGTAGATACAAACATGTGGAATCGCAGTGATAACTGTATTTTCCCATTCACGACATTGATTTATTATATCACGTTTCACAAAAATGCTCTTGCTCATGGCAGCTGAATTGGTTGTTTCTACCCAAGAAAGAATCAAAGGCTCTTTTATCTTAGGTAGATAATATGTATTTTTCTAGCCATTCTAAAGAAAGATGGGAGTTTAAAAACCAATGTGAAATGAAGTTAGATAATGATAATGTGTGGGTTAGTAATTGAAGCATTACATGCCTCCAGCAAAGAATACAGTAGGCTCTCGGCTCTCTGAGATTTAATGTTCGCATTTTTAACCATTTAGGAGTAACCCAGAATGTTTGCTGCTGACAGCCATTAATAATTCAGCCGAGACACTGACAAAGCAGGTGTGAGTGTCCAAGGCACTAGCAGTGTGAGTCAGCCTGATCCACCACCCAGAAGCCAAAGCTCCCATCAGCTTGGTTGTGCCCTCTTCTCCATGCCACTTAAGCAGTCGCTCTGGTGAGTGATAGAAATGGTGTTTCTTTGAGGAAAATGATCCAGAAGAATGCCAAAATCTAGTCCTGATGATGAAAGGGAAGAGATCTAAGAAAATGATGGTTCTTAGGCAGAAAATATGTTATCAGATAAATCATACCGTCTAGCTAGATCCTTAAATGTTGACACTTGCAAAAGTTTTGAAAAGCATTCCTCAAAAAAGGTGTTATTCATATTGACCCCCTTATAAATCTAAAAGAAATGTCTCTCCAAAATAATATCAGGTTATCTATATATCTTCATTTGTGATTCCTGGTATAAATAAAATTTGGAAAAAATGATATGACACAAATCACATCAAGATTCAAAACCAAATTTACATTACAATCACATTTAATTCTATTAAGTCTCAAACATCACCATTGAGAACTTTTGTTTTATTATGGATTAAATCATCTGGTATTTATTTCCAGATTTCTGGGATATCGTAAATTATAAGGATGTAATAATTTTAGTGTCAGTATAATCACTCAGATCAATTTTTTAAATTTCAAGATTAATACTAAATGTACATCAAGCCAAAGCTATGCTAGAGATTAAATCCAATTTACAGTCCTAACTAAATGAAAATTATTTGCAGTGATCCAAGAGGCAGAATAATGAAGATGATTAGTGGAGTTTGACAAAATATATAGGGTTTATTTTAAAAGATTGGTATAAGGTTATGAAACTGTTATCCTGTGGCCTAAATTTGTGATTTATCTATCACTTTCTCTAAGTTTTTATTTACAAATAGCCACCCACAGTAATTTGGCCCAAAGTAACTGCTTACTAATGAGCATATTAATAAAAATAAATATGGACTGTGAACAATTATTCTGCAACAAGAGTAACATAGGTAAAATATTATCACTTTTCTTTGAAGCAAGAATATTACAGAAATTCAGCGAGAAACTTCTAATAGAAATTCTACGAACTTTCTTGAATTTTGACCTATACAGAAGAGCAGCTCCAGTTCAAGAGAGGTTGAGGACTCTCTCCAGTCTACTTCCCCTTGGCCCTTGCAGCTGACCCCGGGACACTGCACAGGATTTAGGAACAGAAGTCATAGATTTAAGTTCTTATTTCATTATTTATTAACCTTGTAATCCTAGGCATTTCACTTGACTTTTCTGAATCTCTACTTTGGTATCCATAAAATGAGAATATAATATTCAGCAGACAAACCTATTATGATGATGTTCAAATGAGGAAATATTTGGGGAATAAAAAGAGCTATATTGGGATGGCCTGGTGGTGTAGCAGTTGAGTTCACATGCTCCACTTCGGCGGCCCGGGGTTCAGAGGTTCGGATCCCGGGCATGGACAGACGCATCGCTTGTTGAGCCATGCTGTGGCGGTGTCCCATATAAAGTGGAGGAAGATGGGCACGGCTGTTAGCCCAGGGCCAGTCTTCCTCAGCCGAAAAAAGAAGAGGATTGGCAATGGATGTTAGCTCAGAGCTAGTCTTCCTCACACACACACAAAAGAACTATATTAACTTTATTTATAAATTTGAAAATGATTTTCTTCCAGGAGGGCACAGAAATGTCATTGTCAAAAACATACTCAGAGCCCTAGACTCTCAGACCAGGAAGATAGACATCAACTGGTCCTGAGGATTTTTTTACCCTGTGTTCCTCAGTCTTACAGTTCTAGGTAGTGTCCCAGGGTCAGCTGCAAGGGCCAAGGGGAAGTAGACTGCACAGAGTCCTCAACCTCTCTTGAACCAGAGCTGTTCCCCTTTGAGTGGCATTAGATAGTGTGAAGATGTCGTTTGAAGAAATTCTTCAGCTGTGGCTAAAAATGATTAGAGTAGAACAAAACCCACTAATCAGATCCAATTGTCACCCTGTAACACCACCATTACCTAAGAACCCGAGGCAAAGAAGGTTTGTGACACACCCAAGGTGCCACCTCCGGTTGACAGCAAAGCCAAGGTTTGAACAAGGTCTTCTAAGTACTACTTCAACCAAATCAGTGCCCTTTCCACCACACAAATCAATCCCCTTAAGGGTTACAAGCTGTTAAGATTTGGAGTGAAAGCTTTAGTACTTTGGGCACCTCTGACTTCTGACTGCTGTTGAACTACACTTTGGTGTGAGGCGATTGTTTGAATTAACATCGAAGGTTGAAGCTTCAGCTCTTATTTTACAGACGGACTCTGCCATGGCAATTAAGTCCTCCCTGGCTGGATAATGAAATCCTTTATTTTTAAAGGTTTCTGATGTCAGCTTGGTGTAGAACACTCTAGATAACCTATTTAATACCAACAAAGCAGTATAAATGTTCTAAAATCTGATCAGGGCTTACAATATTTTTCAGAGTCAATCCACAAAAGTATTATTTAGAAGTGTCAAGAAAACTCCCAAGACACTGAGTGCAATTTTTAACTTGTAGGATGTGAGTCTCTGTAATTCTCCTGGAAGGATGGTAATCCTTTAATTTGCTCATTTGGGGCTTGGTCAAGAAGTTTCTAGTCAGTTTCATTGAGGGTATAAGACCATCTCATACTTCTAAACATTTACCAAGAAAAAGAAGAGATTTAGAGTAAAATAAAACTTAGATGTTAGTATATTAAAATCTACATTTATATAAACAAGGTAGCTCACTTTTAGTCACATAGAGACTTAGAAGCTAAGAATTTTATCACAAATCAAGTAAAATTCTAACAATTACTTATAGACTTTTATTTTGACATGTAAGCATTTATTCACCTATACAGTTACCTATTTAAATGCATATACTCAAAAACTTCACAGAGATTCGAACAGAAGTACATAGTCATTTTCCTTATTAACTTAAAGTTGTAATCTCTGCCAAATCATATTTTAGCTGAAATTCCAATACAGTATGAGAAACACCTCACTAAATATTATATAAAAGGAATGCCCCAAAAGACACATGCTGATTTATTGTCTTATAGCATTGAGCCATCTTGTGTTGCTATGATTTTGAGTCCATAAATCTTAAAATACTCTCTTTTACTGGACCTTCAAAATTTGATGTATTTTCAATTGGTAAAGTCTGGAGATCAACAAACTGTAATAGCCAGTATGGAGACTAGAATATACGTTTAGTGATGACTATAGGCCACTGAAGAGTTCTAAAATAGTCATTTACACAACTTCACTTAAATGTATTTTTCTTAATTCTGTTTCCACTCACATCAAAAACGTTCCCTCATCCCTCTTAACCATATAAAAAAGGAATGCTTTATTACTGTTACCTGAAGTTTATTTCAACTTCAATGAAACAAGTCCATATTCTGAATACCAAGAAATCAAGGTTAACTATTTCTAAATCTTCATGACCGGTTCCCATTCTCAAAAGAGAATTAGAACTAGACCAGGATGGAGAGAAGTTACAACTCCTTTAGAAGTGAAAGAGGTCAAATAATTCAATATTCACAAATATGTTTCCTTATTCTAAACCAAGAAATGAATATATAAGTCAGGTTGCTAAAAATATGACATTTGTTAGAGACTACTATTTTTCACTATGGTATAACTAACAAAAAATACCACCTACTTGGACTATCACAAAGCCTCCCACACTGCAGCAGCCCAGCTTTCCTGGACTGAGTGTCTTATTGAAGAAACAAAAAACATTTTTAGAATTCTTCTAAGTGAGAACTTTCTTATTTGATCGAGATTGTACACAAATGTACTGTGAAACTTGGTTTAAGACCTCAGCATTTTTGAATCAACTGCCTGTTTAAACACCTATGCAGCTTTTTGCTAGATTATCATTTCTCACCCATGCAATACTTTCTTAATGACCTAACCATATTATTCAGGGAAGCTTTTACCTCACCTATTTAGGGCAAGTTTCAAGTTCCTGATAGACAAACTTTTATGTAAAATAAAGAGATAAAATTAAGCAACGGTGACTAGACAACATTTAATTAACTCTAACAAGTACAATTATATTGATTGAAAAGTTGTTTCAGGCATCTCAGAATTAACTATGTAGTTTATCATTTTTGCCCCTTACAAGATGATAATTAAGAAAAGATTCCAGAAGCATATTGTTTATATTCTGCATGTAATGGAAAAATTCCATTTTAACTTCTACCCAGTGATTCCGTTAAAGGAACAGTCATGACAAATAAATAAAAGCTGGGATTGGGATCGAATAAGACTGCAAAAATTGCACCATGCTCTTGATGTGTTATATATTTTTGATCTCAAAGTAAATTACAATTATCCACAAATATCTGCTTAGCATCCGAAAGCATATTTTCTTGATTGCCAAATTTATACAAGTGAATTAAAACTCATATTTCAAAAGTTGAGTAAAAGAATCACCAAAGTCATATGTATTACTTAAACATAACCATTTATCCAGCTTCATATCTGTTATAAATGCTACAAAAAGCAAATTTAGCAGTGTCAACTCTAAAAATTAGTGGCATTCTCTATTCCAGTGCATAAGATATGTTGTTTAAAAGAGAGCAACTATAGAGTTAATATAAAAGCTAAAGTTATTATTTTAAATATCAACTCCTAAAAATACTCTATAACTCAGTAATATTCCAGCATAGAGGGTATTTTCTCTAATATCAATATTCATTAACACCCACATTTCCAAAGCAGTAAACCCATATTTTGGCTTGATTTTTTTTTCCTTTAAAACAAACACTAGGGCAGGATCGAGAGTAAAGTTTATACATTCATTGGAGAAAGAAACAGATAGATATCAAAGAAAAAAGAACAGACTAAAATTCTCTGGGTGAGAACTCTCTCCCTTTTCAACACTGATCTGTTTCATCAGGAGCTCTAGTGCAGAACGGAAGATGAAACACGCTTGCCTTCATTAGCAAGTTTTATACACGACTATATCTTAGTTTCCCATCAGTAAATCTTTTAATATGCACATTATGTTTAGTTTTATGATAATGACAGCAATGACTTAACACTTAATTATTGAAGCTTATCTTTAGTTTAAAAACTTGCAAAAGACAACACTATTTACTGAATGACATATAAAAAAATCAATGACCACACATCCAGTATAGCAAAAAATATACTTTGTGAAAATCTCATACAGAGAAAATAGTTTACCACAAACAAAGATAAAGAATTAGCAGAATCTTCCTTTCCTAAAACCTGAGGTAAGCAGTTTCACCTGATCATTAGTGTCATTTTTGGGTGAAACTGCTTTCACCTAAACTAAAGACAAGCACTTTCATTTATTTATCAAATCTTAGTAAACATTGTTTTTCTTTTCATGCACATAAAGAATCATAGAAAATAAAGTTTCTATATGGACGTGCCTTAATGTAAGCACCCTTGGAACATAGGAGAAAAAAATCAAGCAAATAATGTCAAAAATAAGCGTCCTCAGCTGTTTTCTCCCTTCTCTCCACTGACCACCATGGGGATCTCTTCAGCAAGAAGCCACTAGAAAATAACTTTAACTGGAATTGTCTAGAAACCCCAAGCCAATGGATTCTGTGGGCAAGAAGAAATCCAGACAAGTTCTTCCACACATAGAACACCCATCTCTACAAAGCATATACATGCCAGAGCATAAGTGTTTCAAAGCCTCCGTGTTCCAGAAATACAGTCAAACCTGATAACACAAATTTATTTCCCTAACTGGAGGCTCTCAAACATTTTCTATTAAGGCTTGACTACCTTTCCTTTCTCGCCAGTTTTGACTCTCAACAGTAGCTTGCCCCTGACATAATTTTTTAGCACCCCCAACAGATCTTTGCCTCTAACATGCCTTCATTTCTTCCTACTCAGTCATTGCCAGTACACTCCTTCATGCCCAAGCCCTTCCACAGGCCACCCTTTGCTCTGGCTGTGAGAATTTCTGAGTTAACCTGTGGTAGTTTTGAGGTTAAGCTGGGATCTTCTACTAGACAGAAGTTTCCACAGTGGGTTTGCTCTTTTGCTGATTTAAACAACAATTTGGTGATGCCAGGGTTCAGAGGGGGGATAAGGTGGTAGGAAACAAATGCAATATCAGAGGAAATGACCCCAAATCATTTTTCCCTTCCATTTCTCACGAAAAAGTTTTCTTCTATGTCATATCCTATATTTAACTAAAAAAATAATCTGGAAACTCTACCTCTGCATGAAATATACATCACAAACGTTGTTCATGTGCTCTCTTTTGCATCTCAAATAAAATTTACCCCTCTCCCAAGAGACTGGGATGCTTGGATGACTGGGATCCCAGCAAGGGATCCTTTCAAACACAAAGGGAATGCCTCCTATCTCAGTATAGTACAGAGGTAACAGGAAATCTCTATTCCAGGCCAAGGTCTGTTGACTGTGACCTTGGCCATAACACGGAAACTTGTGCCCCACCTTCAACTGGAGCAGCAAACATACTTCCTCCCTACTTCACTTTTTCCAACAAACCTAGTCTTAAATGAAGTGGTGTCTAAGTTCTTCTGATCATCCTCCCCCCACCCCACCTTCATCTACAGTGGACGGCAGGGCTGATTCCAGACAGGTCACTTCTCTGTCCCTCCTTCCTTCTCCTTCCATTCAATTTAGACCGCCAGGAGATCTGGGGTCCACATTCCAGAACCGGGCTCCTGAGCTGGGCATGCCCGGTGGCCAGGGCAGAGAGCAGGCTGCAGACAGAGGCTTTTGCCCTCTACAGGGGATTTCTCCAGTCCTCTCAGCTTCCTGGGCAAATCCATTTCTCTGACATTTCCGGGAAAACCTCTACTCATCAAGTTTCCCCTGTGGGTAGGGGCGCCTAAAAGTCCTCACCTGAACGAAGAGTCCCTCTGAATTGAATTTCTAGTTTAAAAACAACCCTCTGAAGCAATATAGTAGAATGTAGAAAACGCCTAGGGGTAAAGAACGGTGGAGAATAAAAAGAAAGGATGCTCCCAAGCATCGCCCCCTTTCCCGCTTTTTCATTTACAGCGAGCGGGACATTTAAATTCTTTTGTGGTTTGTTGATTTTTTTGTTTGTTTGCTTGTTTTTTTAAAATGAGCACTGCAGGCAGTGGTGCCCACAGGCAGAGGGGCAAACTGTCAGCCTGATGGTCGCGCCCGCCAGCCCCTCGCTGCCGCCGAGCGGGGACCCGGGCGGGAGAGGGCGAGGGGACCCGGCGGAGCGGCGGGGGCCCCGCGCGGGTCGGGACAGCGCGCTGCCGCGGCGGCGCGGGGAGGGATGCCCGGAGCCTCCCGGGTGCCGCCCCCACCCCCGCGCCCCTCCCCACTGCCCAGACCCGCTCCTCGGAGAGGGCACGTTCGCCGCGCTGGCGTCGCCGGGCCGCAGGGGAACCTCTTCTGTCCCTTCACCTGCGGCCGGTCCCCCCGCTGAACACGAGTTCGCGCCCGGGGCGGGCAACGCGGGCTGAGACCGCGGTCGTAGGGAACACGGGGTCTCCTGAAGCGTCGGTGTAAAAACGAGGCGTCGCCGCCGGTGCCGAGCGGAAATCTCTGTCCCCGCGTCGGGCGGGGGGAGAGGAGGCAAAGTGGCCGCGCAGCTCGGGCAACTTTGCGGGGCGACCAGGCGACAGCGGGCAGAACCCGGCAGAGGGGAACGGGCTCTCTCGGCGCGGGCTCTCGTCCCCAAAGTGCTGCTGTCGCTGACTAGGGGGAGGACGGGTGACTGTTGCCAGGAGGAGCAGGCAGGGAGGGAGCCCGGCCCGGAGTGCAAGCCGAGCTCGGGAAAGCCGCCCTCCACGTCCCCGGCCCTAGGAGGGGCGCCCGCGCCCGGGTACGCGCCAGCCCAGATGCCCACCCGCCGTCCCACCGGGCCACCAACTATTCGAGCAGCGCGAGGAAGCGGCGGCGAACAAGGAGAGGGGACAGCAAGAGAGCAGGCGAGCGCGAGAAAAGGGGGAACGACGCCCGGCCGGAGGGTCACGTACCTTGAGCTCCTCAATGTCCAGGTTTGTTGATCTGTCCATGGAGCGAAACTAAAGGAAGTGGAGAGGGACCGGGCAAGTTGGACCAAAGCACGATCTAGTCTTTTAGTTTCCAGCCTAAACTCAGCTTTATCCTCCTCCAAGCCCTGGCAGCTTCGCTCAGTCTCATTCTCCGTGATCACGCCGCCTCCACCGGTTAAAAATAATAATAAAAAAAAATAAATAATAATTACAATTCACTTTGTTTCTACTTCCTCAAAGATTTGGTGACGGGTGATCCTCACCGCGGTGCAACACAGCTCGGTCGAATCAAGCCGGGGTGGGGGGAGAAATCCACTCTAAGATTATTTCTTCTTCTGCAATAAGCTTAGAAACCAGCGAATTGCTGCATCCCAAGAAAAAAAACTGCTTCCCTGGACAGCATCATGCGGCAAATTTCAAGCAAATGTGTTCAAACTGAAGAGAAGAGTGTATGATAAAAGCCTTCCTCCGTCAGGCTTCCTCTGATAGCTAATTTATCACACTGTGAGTCCCAGGCATCAGCAATGATCAATTTCCCTGGCAAGATAACCAAATCCCCGAAGTCCCGCATAGACTTAAAAAATGTCTTGCAGCTACGAGGTATTCTCTCAGTGGGGAAAAGAAGATAATAAAGTCTGAAGGGAACGTTCTCCTTTGAAGGTTATGCGAAAGAGTTGAGAGAATAGGAGGTGGCTCCCACGGAGGAGAGAAAAGAGGGAGAGAGAGAGAGAAAGCCAAAGGGAGAGAAAAATTTTCCTCCTGCCTTGATGTTTTACTGGCCTTCACCACCAGGTGACTGACTTCACTTCTCTCTTGCACAGCCAGCACTAAGGGGATTTCTCTCATCTGTCAAAAAGCAACATTTCCTCTCCAGACAAACACTGTGCTGCTGGGTCTTAAAGACTGCCCTCTGCCCGGAATCCACTAGGTGACAAGCATTTTAATTCATTTCACATGATGCCTCCTCTTGGTCCCGTAGATCTGGGAGGAGCGTGCACGAGTGTATCATAAACACCTATTGACATGTTTTCACTTTACATCGTTGCTGCTTTCAGTGTCAGAGAGGTTTTTTGTTTTTTTTTTTTTTTTTTACTTAAGAAAGACTTTTAAGGAAAGTGACAAATGGAAATAATAAAGGAAGCTTCCTGCACTTATGCGTCTTATGATAAAGCAATCTTTTATTGGAAAATTATTCTTTACATAGACCCTGATAGGTGAGTACACCTAACTTGTAGGGTGTAGATTTGGGGAAAGGCTCGTTTTCTTCATATAAATGTCTTAATGTAAAAGCTTGACTTTGGAAGGAATTTAAACAGTCTCCTTTTATTTTATGGCACGTAAACTAGTGAGACAAAAATGTTTTCAGATTCAGAAGAAGAACTGAATAATTACCTGTGTTTCTAAAAAGTATCTTTTTTTTTTTTTTTTTTTTTTTAGGATTTAGATGTGCGCTGTCTAGTCTCCTGGCCTCCCTTTTTAAGTTCATCTTTGTCTTCCTCGCTTCCTGTGCTCCAGCCACATGGTCTACTGGGTCCACCTGCCGTTTCTTCTGCCACCGGCTCTTTAACACCAGCTCTTGTCCCTCAGTCAGGACAACTCTCTCTCCCTCTCACTCTGCGTGTTTAACCCTCATGCTTCGTGAAACTAAATCTATCTCTTCAGAGGGGATTTTCCTCAGGTGAGTCCCTCAGATTTTCTACTCCTCTGTCCTCTCTTCCTGGCAATTTACCGTCATTTGATGTATGCATTTGTTATCTGTTTGTCTGACTCCTCCGACAGACTATAACCTCTGGAGGGCTAGTTCTATACCTTGCTTATTCGCCAATATATCCCAAGAGTCTCGCACATAATAAGCAAACAAATATGCCTGAAACGGATAAATGTGTGTGGGAAGAATCTTTTACAGTTAATATTCTAATATCTAAAAACCTCCATGAGTTCCTCCATCCTCAACATACAAATGCCAGGCTTTTCCTCCCAGTCTGCAGCTAAGCCTAATGGGCTCAGCTTCATGATCAAGCATGCAGAGTTCTTCTGTTTGCACCCATTCTACTCCACAAAGCTAGGTTTCCTTTAAACTTTGACTTGTGCCTACAGTTTTCAGGGTTAACATCAAGTAGCAAATAGTCCATAATTAGTAGAGCTAAACCTCAGATTCTTAAAATAAATTTTAAATGTTCATTTGACAGAATTATTTTACATAATATAGGATGAAAAATAATAAGGCTGCAGGTTGGGAATAAATGAATTTATATGAAATGTACAACTCTAAGAAAGAGCTTCTTTTCTAGAAATTATCGATAATTCAACATGAATAAATGTAATTATATATGTTTTTTAAAAGTCAAGTTTTGGGGCCAGCCTGGTGGGATAGTGTTTAAGTTTGTATGTTCCACTTTAGTGGCCTGGGGGTCATGGGTTTGGATCCTGGGCACGGACCTACACACCGCTCATCAAGCCATGCTGTGGTGGTGTCCCAGGTATCAAATGGAGGAAGACTGGCACAGATGTTAGCTCAGGGACAGTCTTCCTCACACACACTCAAAAAAGTTTTTCCATATAAAGTAATTTTACATTCCCTATCAACTTGCTGTTGTCTAACTTTAGAAAATTGAATACAATAAGCAAATTTACTTTGAGCATATTAACAAACTGATACTCCCTCTGAGATAGCTTTAAAATGTGCAATTGTGAAACACAGTTCAAGAAAGATATCTGCAAAAATAAACGTCAATGTTTAAACACTATTCAGAAAGGGTAGACTCCAGAAAGTTGCTTAGTATGGCATAAAATTATAGTTGGAAGAAAAAGTGATATTGTACTTAATAATGAAGGCTAAGCTTAACCATATTTTTAAAAAGTTATATATAGTCATATATATAATGACTTTAATTCATCTTTAGTAATATGAAATTATATCTGACATTTGATGTTGACCAGACTGGCATTATGTGAGCTACAGACACTATAGGTGATTTCCAAATCAGTTCCAATTTGGGTCTAATTAAATGTCTACAGAGCAAGAAACTTCCAATTCTTTCACTGTTTCAGGAATTCTCATGCAAACTCATTAGACTAAATATCCCTAAAACCAAAAGATGAAATTTGATCACAAAAATATGATTTGCTAAAACATATTTTTATAACTTTTCAAGGCAATCAGGACTCAATTCCACTTCAACTGGCATGTGACTAAGTGACACAACTGTCAGAAAATGAAATAACTTTAAATACATTTGAAATAGGTCACTGGAAGGATGGGGAAGTGAATTGAGGAAAGGAATATTATCTAGATGTCCTGAATCACAATTTCAAGATGAAGACATCTACCCATGGCTGCTCCAGGAGATCATGCTGGCACATGGCAGGGTATGTGAAAGAAGCAAGATTCAATGTTAGCAAAGATGTATAATTCACAGACAAACTGCAAATAGCAATTACAACACTCAAGCAGGAGGAAGGCAGTGTGGGAACACCTCTAGGTCATGAGATGTTACATTTCAGGATCGCTCGTCCATGGATACATTTGTCAATGTCACCTTCTACCATAAGGTATTAAAGCAATGTACACATGCCATTATGAGCTCCTTTATCTTAACTAACTTACAGAAGTGAAAACTTACAGATATTCTTTTCTTCCAGTAGACAATATAATTTTTATTCATCATCTATGGTTTAAAAACACTTAAAGTTTTCCATTTTGTCGGCCTTTACATGCCTCTTTTAACTCTCTAGCCAAATTGACAATTTTTACCTTTTCTTTTGATTTTCCTAGTGTACTGCCTAGTAAGATCATATTTTATTTCAATTTTCTATAATTATTAAAGGGATAAGTAATGTATTAGCATTCATTAAAATAGAGTAATAACTTATTTACAGATCTTCCTCAACTATGATGGGTTATGTCCCAAAAAACCCATTGTAAGTTGAAAATGCCATAAGTTAAAAATGCATTTAACAGACCTCACCTACCAAATGTCATAGCTTAGCCTAGCTTAACTTAAATGTGCTCAGAACACTTACATTAGCCTACAGTTGGGCAAAATCTTCTAACACAAAGTCTATTTTATAATGAAGTGTTGAAATCTCATGTAATCTATTGAATACTCTACTGAAAGTGACAAACAGAAGGGTTATCTGGGTGCAGAATGGTTGTGTGGCGGTTGTTCACCCTTGTGATCGCGGGGCTGACTGGGAGCTGTGCTTCGCTAGGGCTGCCCAGCATCACGAAAGAGTATCCTACTGCATATCACTAGCCGGGAAGAGATCAAAATTCAAAATTCAAAGTATGATTTCTACTGAATGCTTATTGCTTTTGCATCATCGTAAAGTTGAGAAATGGTAAGTCGAAACTTCGTAAGTCGGGGACTGTCTGTACAAAGGTGCCTGGGTTAGCCTCTAGTGTTCATATGATCTAGTATTTGTGTTCATATGATCTGAACACTTGGAAAGAAAAGGTTTATTTTTCAAAAATGTTATGTTTCATTCCATGAAGTTTAAAAAATTATGCACTAGAAAATACTGAAATATAAAATATTAGGTTGTTTTTATTTTTATATAACTAAGAAATAATTGTTTATATGTGAATAAATGAGGAATAATAAATGAGTTATTAACATTGTGATGTGGTTGAAAGGATATCCTTTGGCTCTTTCCCAAAATGATCACTTGTATTATAGCATAGATGTATATTTAAAAAAAAAGAAAATCAATGTTGAAATTAGGTAAAATAATTTCTGCTCACGTTTAACCTAGATCCTGCTCCTACTCCAAATTTTCTTCAAGAAAGGAAAAGAAAATAGGATTAGTACCTCAGACAACAAGAGAAAGCAAAAGATAAAAAGAAAAAGAGGACCCAGACATGCCTGCTTATAGTCAAAAAAGAAGCCAGAATGTAGAATTAAAGCTACCAAAAAGTTGTAACTGGTAACATATTTTCCTCTCCTTTCAGAATTATCGGAGAAAAATATTGGCAAATGTATATTTTTAGTTAAAATTATATTCAATTAGTTAGCCACATATGACTTAAAAAGTACCCCGGTCGTGAGAATACATGTGCTGTGCAGAGCATAGATTATACTCGTCTATAAAAGATAATGGAGGATCCTCTTGGCAGAATTTAGAGAGCTGTGATTAATACTAACAGTTCTAAAAGCATCCCCCAAACCATTATTTATTGCAGCTCAGAGTCGTGAACATCGATAACTACAGTTTGAAGTTTTAAAAACAACCCACTTCAAAGTGCTAAACTTCCTAGGGAGTATAAGAAATAGAAACATAACAAATCTACAAAAACAAAAAATAGCCTGATCAAAACTTGAATTAAAGCATAGCAGTTAATGCTATAACACAGTGATAATTAAAACAAAAGAGAAGCATGTCAAAGAGCATCACATCACAATTACTAAGCAGAAATAAATGGGAAAGAAATGTTGTCAAACGTCTTCAATCAAAAGGCACTGTTGGTTCTCAATGCTCTTTCCCATCAAAAATGGTTATCAATTTACCTAGAAGTTTTAAAAAGTCAGAAATGGTGAACCCTAAAATTATAACCATATACCAAATAAAATACAACTCCGAAGAATTTTTTAAATTGCAACCTTTACCCTTAGGCCAACAATCTTACTATTAGAAAAAAAGGAAAGCCTTTGGCTTCATTATTCATATTGACTGTATAGTCGTTCATTTCAATTTAATAGGTCAATACTTGAGCAAAATTAATCCCTATAAACAGGCTTATGATCAATTTTTTAAACTAATCTATTGAAAGGAAAGTGACTTTTCTGTCAATATTTTTTATCCAACAGAAGAACCTAAGACTTACGCCATCCTTACACACAGAGAGTGATAAAGCAATATAATACCAACAAGAATAAAACCTTTATGAACTGTCAGTCTTTCAGTGTGTTCTACTGGCGTGCCTCTAACAGGAAATGGAGCAGTATGAGGGACAGGGCCACAGATACGGAGGGAGATGAGTAAAACAGTAATTGATTCTAAAAGAAATGTCTGAATAGCCACAAAGAACGGAAAGTAGTATTGGCCTTGGATGGAGTACTTTTGGAGCAGCAACAAAAAAGCTAAGGAATCTGGAAGAAAATACTTAATGTGATTAAATTCTAAAACAGGCCAAGTACTTTCAATTAACTTCTGGTTTGGAAATTTTCCTATTCTGAGAATGACAAAGAATGATACCATAAAATAGAACATGATTGTTCTTCTGGTCTGTTCATTGGCATATGATTGTTGTTTGAAATTTGTTTTTAGGAAATTAGTTAATGTGAAATTTCTTCTCTTTTTATTCCCATGCCTGCACTAAATAAAATAAAGATTAAATGAATAAAATTATATTCCGTAAGTTAGCCTATTATGATGTACCTTAAGTAATTACTTAGATATAAAATGGAATTCTAAAGAATATGCTATACCTAATTTATAATAATGAAATTTTGATTGAATTTTCCTCAATTCTTTCTTATTTTGAGGGATGGGGTAGGCTTCAAAGACTTTCGAAATTTAAATTTTGCCAGTATCTTTTGGCAGTCAGTTTCCTTTTATCATCAATACATACTATTTTCATAGATCTTCAAAACTTTGACAATTTTCTCCAAGAGAATTTTGGTTTGTGGTCATTGCTAATATTCTTATTATATATGAAGTTCTTCAAAGTTCTCCGAGAACATAGAATGAAAACTAAAAACAGGGAAAAAAAAGGTACAATACTGTAGTGTTCAAAACTGTTGCTGATTTGCTTAAAAAAGAAGAAAGCTGAGGAAGACAGGGTGGGGGCTTATGGAACTCTGAGTTAGTTGGAATCATCTATCTTACATGACAAACTATGTTCACACCCAGTGGTCACAAACCGCTTAATCAGCCGTAGCAACACGGAAACCCGCGCAGCATGTAGCGCCTGGTTCATTTCATAGTCTACTCATTCGTGACTGTTGAGAGGACCAAGGTAGGGAGCGTGTAGTTCAGTTTTTTAAAGCCTAATTATGCATGACACTTTTGTCACATAAGCTGATATACTCTTGATACTGGACTGAGAATACATTCCCCATAAGCTGCAGCCTGACTAGTGCCACACGTCAGCATGACAAGAGGTTTCCTAAAAAGCTCAGGAATATCTATCTTTGTCCTAATTACAACTAAAATTTCATGTGTTCAGGAATAACTTTTAGGCAGGAAGGTGTTCCTTCCAAATGTGGGGTCCTTAGCTTCTTTCCTTTTTATTATTAAACTTCTTGCTCTGAATGCAGTCACCTCTATCTTCGTATCTTTCAAGATTTGGGTTGTTTTCTTCAGAATGTGTCTGTAATAAAGACTGCAAACCTTCTTCTTTTCCAATAGTGATGCATTTGCAAATATGTTTGAAAAGGTGAAATTTCTTAAAAACATAATTGGACCTGTGAATTTCTTTGATCTAAAGAACAAAGACAATTTTTTGTCTGTGATTAAGTATTTTTGTTTTGATTTGTAAAGCACATATGGATAAAATGCATGTTTATTAGAAGTCTGAACATTAAAGATGGAATAAAACATCTTTATAGACTTTTCTTTCAATAATCCATTTTAGAAGCAGTCTCAATATATAGCAAATTGTAGCTTATGTTATAAAATCTCCTTCATAATTCTTTGTTATTATATTGTTCTTTTCCATATGGTAATATTGTAAACTTAGTTTTCTACCTGCTTTTCAGATGTGGAAGAAAAATATGAATTTTTTATAATTTCATTAAAAACTAATTTCACAAAAAATACATTTTCTAAATGTATTTTATGAATGTTTATGAATTGATTACCTATGAGACTGGAGAACTAAATCTTTTTTTCCCTTCTGTCTATATATGACATAGCCTTGAATTACAAAAAACAACTATTTATCCATTATTATATTGCTAATCAACCTTCACTGCTGTGTTACATAAGACATTGACTCAAAGATAAAATTTCCATAATTCTGGTAAATAAAAAATTACTTAATTGTTCTTTTATGATAAAAAGAAGACAATGCTTTCTTATCTTTAGTCAATTTATTTAATCTACCGTAAAAATTGAATAACTAAAATTTGGGCTCAGTGATATTATGAATGGTAGGACCACTAACAACATAATCTTTATAACAACTGTGTAATTTAAGTTAATCAGTAATATTTATTGAAAGTCAGTATACTTAAAACCACACACTGTTGAGAAGCAGTGTGACCCTTAGCACATCGATTTTACAATATAATCAACAGCAGATAATACAAATGTAAATTCAAAGATGTGTTCTAGACCATCATAAGGACACACACCTGAGTGCCGTAATTCTGTTCTGAGTTTATAGTCTGGACTGGACAAGATCTCAACCTTTGTCCTAGGGTTTCAGGTATAGAAAAATGTGTTTATGCTTTTTACTCCCTCAAAACTGTGAATGAGGGATGTGGTGGAAAGAGAACTAAACTGGAAATCAGGAGAAATGCAGTATAGTCTTGGCTTCTCTGCTCATTAATTTGTGAACTTATGACTAGTCTTTTACTTCTTCATGTCTTAAGTCTTTATAAAATCATGAGCTCCTGTGAGAAGAGCTATAACTACTTTATAGCATACTGAGTTTTTTAAAGACACTGAGTTAAGTAAAATAACACATGTAAAAAACATAACCTCAAAGACTAACTTAAAAGATGTTAGCACATTTTCCTTTCAAGTCCCTTCTAGTTCTAAAAATCTATGATATACTTCCATTTCCTCACAGGTATTCACTAAATCAAAATACACCAACTATTGAGAGTTGCTCTCTTGTGCTGGGCCAGTGGCGCAGCGGTTTAGTCCGCGCTTGGCAGCCGGGCGTTTGCAGGTTCAGATCCCGGGCGCCCACCGACGCACTGCCTGTCAGCCATGCCGTGGCGGCGTCCCATATAAAGTGGAGGAAGATGGGCACGGATGTTAGCCCAGGGCCAGTCTTCCTCAGCAAAAAGAGGAGGATTGGCCACGGATGTTAGCTCAGGGCTGGTCTTCCTCACACACACACACACACACACACACACGCACACAAAAAAAAGAGTTGCTCTCTTTACTGGTGAGATTATAAGTGATTTTTATTTTCCAAATTTCTTACAATCTGCATATATTAAGTAGTGGGTTAAATAATAACTGACTGAACACTGATAGAACAAAGAAGACACATGTCAACAGGGAGAAGATAGTCACAAGACATAGCTAACAAGGAATTAGTAACTATATATATAATTATATATATAACACTATATATATATACACACATATATGCATATATATATATATGCATATGAAAAATGCAGAGGACTCAATAGAAACATGGGTAAAAGATCTGAACAAGTACTTCATGGAAGAAGTTAACCAAAGGGTCAATAAACATGACCATCCTCATTAGTACTTAGGAAAACTCAAATTAAATCCACAATAGATACTATTTTATACCACTACATTGGCAAAAAATTTTAAATAGGACAAGAAGAAGTGTTGGGAAGAATACGGAGCCACTAGAATACTTTTTAGTTTACTCATGGGACTATAAATTGGTTCAATGACAGGAGAAATTGACATTTTCTAGTAAACTTGAACATGTACATAGCCCAAGAACCAGCAAGTCTACTCATAAACATATTTCTGTATCAGTCAACACAAATAATGATAGTTATGACAACACTCAAATCTCAGTAGCTTACTACAGCAAAGTTTTATTTCTTGTTCATATCACATACTGATGTGGGTCAACATGGAGAGAGCTGTGCACCACACAATTACTCAATCTAGTGACTCTTCTGGATTTTAGAGTCATACATCCTCTACTGGATTACCTCCAACCAGTCAGGAGACAAGGGAAGAAAATGAATGTAGAGCAGTAGATTTTATGGGATAGACCTGGAAGTGGTATACATTGTCTCCTACAACATTCTATCAACCTAAATTCAGACACATGGTCTGACCTCACTGTAGGGTATGCTGGGTAGCGTAGTGTTGTTTTGTGGAGAGAAAGGAAAAGATAACACAGATACCAATGAGCACTAGCAATCTCCGTCACAGTTACTCTTTTTGGTCACCAAATATCTTTGTTCCTGTATTACCACGCATCACCTACATCACCCTATTTCCAAGGAAGACTGACCCATCCAAACGCTTTATCCAGCTCAATGTCTAGGATCTCTGAGTTATGTGCAGTCTTCTCCAGATGTGGCCTTTCATTGTTCAACCACCTATGAGTTAAAAAAACAATCAACTTTCTCCAAAACTCCCATATGCAAATATGCAACAAGGACAAGATAACCATAAGAAATCACGTCCATGCAGAACGAGGAAGAACTGGGATACCCAACATTCACTGACTCTTAGCAATTGTGAAGAAACCTTGACAGATATTGCAAAGGCATCTTAATGTGGAGTAGACAATGTTCCTTGATTAGACCCTGATATTACTAAGAGGAACTCCCAGTCCAATGCTGCCTTGCCTAGAAGTTTATTCTGCATTTGTCATCTTCCTTGTCCACATATTATACGGATGTTGAGCAGTAGGGTCTCCCTTGGGGCTGGAGCACTTTTGCAAGCCACTTCCTGCTGTAGTTTGGAAGCTGCATTAGTTTTCTAGTGCTGCCATAATAAGATATTACAAACTGATAGCTTAAGCAAAAGAAATTTATTTCCTCACAATTCTGGAGGTTAGAAGTCTGAGATCATGGTGTTGGCATGTTTGGTTTCTTCTGAGAGATGTGAGAGAAGGATCTGTTCTAGACATCTCTCCTTGACTTGCAGATGGCCTCCTTCTCACTGTGTCTTCATACGGGCTTTCCTCTGTACATGTTCATCCCTTATGTCTGTTTATGTGTAAAAAAATTCCTCTTCTTGTAAGACCTCAAGTCAGATTGGATTAGGGCCCACCAAATGGCCTCACTTCACCTAACCACCTCTTCAAAGGCCCTGTCTCCACCTACAGTCACATGATGAGGTACTGGGGGCCAGAGCTTCAACATACGAATCTTAGAGGGGGCACAGTTCAACTCATAACAAAAGCTCAAATGTTGTTTCACAGTCAAAACATCCAATATTAAAGGCAGTTTCTTTGGCAGTGAAATTCCCTCAAAATATTACTAAGGTTATGATCTGTTGGCTTCCATTTAATTTCATGTGTCAGTGACTACACCCAAATTTCTTTCCTAGATATAATTTTCAGATGTGCTTTGTTTCTGTGCTTCCTCCTCAGCGCCCCCTTTGTTAAGCTAATAGATGACTACACGATGACACAGGTACAGTAGACTTGGGTTGAAGACAATCCTTAATCTGAATTTTGCCACACGTCTGACTGACTTTATTAAACTGAAAATTTTGCTGACCTTTTGCCACACAAAGCTTCTTGAAATTTTTATCTCTTACTTTATGGGGCCTAAAGGCAGTTGATGTTTCCATCCTTTTGGACCATCTCTATTCCCTTTTATTTTTCTTGTATCTCTTTCTTATCATCCCTTGCCAAAGGCAGCTAATTGTAGTGAGTACACACTATGAACATTTTTTCCAACTTTTTCCTCTTGAGCTGAAAGCTCAGTAGGTAGATAATCTGCCTTCCAAGCTATCACTGGCAACCGTCTTATCAGATTTTTGCCATACTATAACAGGGCTCTCCAGCCTTTTAATCTCTGATATCTGATCCCTTGCCATGGTTGACTGATAACCCAATGCTACATTTTAGGTGTTTATGGCTAGGAGATAAGGAAAAGGAATGGACATGGGGAGATTTCTGGGAAAAAGCTAGCAAATGGCCTACACCACTTCTGTTCAGATTGCATTGATCAGAAGGTGGTCACACAGCACACCTAATTGCAGAGGATCCTGGGAAATGCTGTACTGGTGTATGGCTGGAGAGGAGAGGAGAACAAGACATGTGTGAGCACTGGCATCCTCTAACACAAGACCCTAAAAAATTTTTTGCACATTTGTTGGTTGTAGCATACATAGAGTCTGGTTCCAAATACTAAATACAAAAACATGTAAAACTGAATAAAATGTTAAAATGGCTAATAGTATTTAATTATATAAACATGTTGCAAAACTATAAAGAAATTCAAAGGTTTGGGACACTGATGCAACTGGCAAATTTGTTCACTCCTATGCGTATCACACTCCACCATTCCACCTACCCATTGGTGTATTGGCTCACAGACACTCAGAGAGAACCTTCTACTTCTCAGGTGTGGAGTCCTTTATTGTCTGTGCTCTAGTAAAAAAAAAAAAAAAAAAAAAACAACCCTGTGACTATTAACAAAAGCCAGCCCTTTACCAAAGTAAAAGCCTCTAATGGGAACATCTCCTAATAGTTAAACAACCCATTAGGTCAGAAATAGAATGGTGAAGACAAGCAAAACAAATTGTCCCAAACATTCATTTCCAGACACTGTGTGTTCCAGCAAATGTTCATAGTAAAACAAAAAAGAACAGTTATGACTTTGACTTTTATGCATGCCATCTCCTGGAATCATAGAATTTTTTTAAATCGAGAAAAGACTGTAAAGAGAATTCAGGCAAATCTTCATTTTATAGGAAAAAAAACAACCTAGATGCGTACATAAATAGAATTTTCTAAAGTAGATAGTGGCAGAGGCAAGACTAGAACCTCTTCAAGGATTAAATAAGAAATATTAAAATGGGGAGCAATCATAAATAGCAACAAAATAAGAGAAAGAAATTATAGAATTAATAACAGTTTTCTAAACATGATTATTTTATATCTTATCCATAGTGATTGTCCACACATGGGAAATATGCTTATATTCTCTCTATATAAACTAATTATTTTTTCATCTGGTTTTTTTACCCTCCAGTGTTTGGATCTATAGCTTTTGTTTAGAATATTCTTTATTTACTTTCAGTTTACATCATTTTCTTGCTCCAACTATAAGTTGAATATCATTCAATTTTAGTACTGCCAATAGCTCACCATTGACATATTTTCCATTCGATTTTTAAAGGAAGTAATAGCAATACTTTCTTCTATTATGGAATAAATGCTGTTACAAGATATTTCATAAACACACCCTTTTCAGCCATACTAGAATCAATATGTCCCTCTTCTAAGCTCCTATAGCAGCATTTTTTGTGTATTCATTTCTCTGCCAAGATTTTAAACTTTTTACAGTTTCCCATTTATTTGTGTAGCATAGTGCCTTACACAGAGGAAAAGTCTCATAACTATTTGCAGAATAAGTGAATGTTATGTACGATCTCTCTCTCTCTCTCTCTCTCTCAGGTACACAATAACAAGTGTTATGATGCTTAATGGCTGATTATTGACTTAAATTCGTTAAGGTTTATTTTCCTGTGTTTGGCTTTGGGAATATAAATGTAGTCAGACTCTTTATCTTTTGGTGACAAATGTGAGGAAACTCAGATCTTTATTGTAGTATTAAAATGTTTATTATTGCTTATCACACTGTGATTTTGGGGACAGGCTCCATTTCACAAATTATACATAATAAGTTGAAAGTAAACATTGCAACTCAGTCAAATCATATTGTGTTTTAGGGGGCTGTTATGGAAAGGGCAGAATGACCGCAAAATTTGTTAGTTTCACACAGTCCCCGCTAAGACAGGGAGGGGGAATGAGGAAGTTGTTCCAGGAAGTTGTTCTAATTGTTCCTACTCCAGCTCAGTAGCAGGTTATCCTGCCGACAGCTCATGAGAGAGGAGCCTGAGGCCAAGCCAGAAAAGACAAGACAGAAATCCTGATAGGAAGCATGGCATGCTGACTGGAGATATGGGCCCTAGAGCCCAGGTCCTCTGTTATTAACTGTGTACGTCAGACAAGTTACTTAACCTCTCTGTGACACAATTTGCTGATATGTAAATTGGCGGGGGGGGGAGGGGTGTGAAAATTAAATTAGTTAATATTCTAAGTGCTTAGAACAATGGCTGGCACCCGGTAAGCACTAGATAAATGTCAGCCATTTTTCTTATTATCATCACCATCATTATTATTGTTAGCCCATACACTGCAGGCCCAGAATTTAGGGGTAATTCCAGTGGCTGGGAAACCACATGGTTGCCTGGATGGCTTAGTCCTAAATGGAACTGAAGCAGATAATCTGCAGAGAATATGAGATACATATGTGGAAGGGATGGTCCTTGGACAAGATATCAGGACAAGTAGGGAAGGTTGTAATTGTTGCTGTGCACTTTTGCGCTTGTGACTTTGGGCATTTACGCAGTGCCTTAAGTGTCCATCAATTTGTGGGATATTATGATACAAATTGATTTGCATTTTCTTGCTGACACTGTCATAAGTATTTCTAATATACAAACTAATTCATTTCTTGGTTGATGCATCTCTGTTGGCCAAACCAATCTCTCCTTGCAATGTCTGGATAATTTTCTTTCATAGTGTGACCAAGAAAGATGCTATTTTGCTTCTTTTGTTTATCAGAGATTAACAGCTTTTAAAAGGAAATTGTATTATTATTACCTGTTTTAAAGTTTTAATAATAGTGAGAATATTTGCATTTTCTTTAAAAGAACAATTGAGGATGATAATGTTTATAATGTGCACACACTTCATTAAATGGCAAATCCAGAGGATGATATTTACCATGATGTGGCTATGATTTTAGGTAATTCTTATTCATTAAACTTAAAAATGTATAATCAATAGTAACATCCAAAAAAGGATAATTTTTAAATTAAAGTGAAATCAAGACTTATTTGATTTTCTTTGTTAGCTACATTACGATCCCTTATTCTTGCATGAGTATTTGGCCTTCTTTCCTAGTGCTAATAATGAAGGACCTACACGAGAAGAAAAAAATTTTATAAGGTGAAGTTCTAAAAAGTTGTCCAAAATGAAAATTTTATCATATAAACTTAAAAATAAGAATAAGAAGCATATTTAGGAAACAGCACGTTTTCTTCAATTTATTTGTTTAATATAAGCATGATAATATTACAAATAAAATCAAAACTGAATATAAAAGAGTTGGGGTTATTATTTTATTCACAAAGAAGTTTAATAATCTTAAAAGAATAGTAGCTTAAGTGTAATGGTATAGTCCAGTCAAAATAACCAAACATCCAATATCCCAATTTTGTACAGTATAGCTGTAACTTCTGCTATAATCAGAATAATTTGTATAATTTCATATTTGATACCAGCTTATAATACGTGTTCATATTTAAACAGGCTAACCAAATTTGCTTATTCAAAGACAAAAATTAAAACAAAGGAAGCTTCTCTGACAAAATATTTGCCCACATGGGACTTTCCTTGGCACCGTCCCACGTAAGTTTGCAGCACACAACAGTAAGGAGCATCTTGCATTCTAAGACCCCATCTGTGGTAACAGGTGAAAGACATTTCAGCAAACAGGGTGAGTCCCGGCTCCACATACTTGGTATGTGAATATGGCTATTGATATTCATCTCTTTAAGTTTCAATTTTACAATGTCCACAACTTGTAAAATAAGGGTGTTACCTATCTATGGGTTTATATTTCTGAGAATGAAATGTGATGATTCAAATAACACTAACAAAGCACTAGCACATAGTAGGCAAGTATGCTATAAAATGTTTCTATCGTTATTGTTTCTATCATTTTAGCAGTAGTAGTAGTATTGATAGTAGTAGTATTGATAGTAGTAGTATTGACAGGAGGAGGTGGAGGAGTGGTAAAAGGTGGTAAGCATTTAGGAGTAGGACAGAAAAAAGGAGAATTTAAGGCCTATAAATGTGAAAGCCTTGTTTTCCTAGCCAGCCCACCTGGGAACCAACCTGAGGCTCTTACTCTCAGCTCCGGCGCAATGTTTCTCTGCCTCTGTTCTTTCCATACCCGAAATCTCTCATCTTGGTTTCTCCCCAGTGCCTCTGGGAATGCCACAGAGATGTCTCACTGGTCTCCACAGATGAGTCCCCTGATACTAGTGCAATATTTCCCATTCCCCCCGCTGCAGCACCCCGGGGGGGGGGGGTCTGTTGTGCCAGCATCAGGAGCTCAGCCTCCAATGCCCTCTGACAGGATCACCACTGAGCCTCCCAAAGATGCCGCCACTGTTCACAATCCCTGCCAATGTCGAGCTGCTCCTGCCAATGCCTCCTAATGTCTGCACCAAGGCTGCAATGCCCTCATCAAGACTGCCGATGCATCAAGGATGCAGCCCAAAGTCACGGAGGAAGACGACTGTGCCCGAGACTGGGTCTTAATTTGGCCTGGCTTCCAGCACATATTTGGATTCCCCAAACATTTATTGAGTGACTCCTATGTGAAGCGTTTTCCTGGACAGTTTTTTTTTAACTACATCATGCTACTGTGGTGGTCTTTTGGACTTCATAATTACTTATAGCCTGCTGACTACAGAATGATATAGTAGATGGTTTTAAAAAGGCATAAAATATGACAAACTCGTCCTTTCTTAAAGGCAATAACAATATAGTTATGTATTACTGTAAAGTGATTGCAAATGACAACAATTTTAGGAATGATAATATTAAGAACACATAAAGAAATTTTTGAGGAGAGAGAAATTAGAAAAGAGCTACAGATACGCATTTGTAAATTTTTCTTTTTTGATCCATCTTCAAGAAAATAAATAAAACACTCTGTAAATAATCTTCTTGCCCAGCAGTATTATTTTAATAAGTGAAGTGCAAGTAAGAGTCAATAATCAAGGAGAGAATAGCATCATTAGTTTATAAATCCACTTTTAGTCCAACTCTTGTATTATGGGCCTCAATGGCACTTTTTAGTCCAATCTAAACAGTAAGCTCTTGACCATTGCTGAAGTAATTGAAAATTGCTTAATGAGTTTTACTAATGCATTTCTGCATTTTTGGCCAACAACCCTCCTGTTTTAATAGTCTACTTCTGAACTCCATCTACAAATTCATTTACCTCTATAACCATTATTACCTCTTTCCTCCCACGGTAGAGTTAGGTTCCCTCCTGCTATCTAGGGCTAATTAATCACTCCAACTATCTTCTGGTTTCTTTTCCTTTTTCAGACAGAATTTGCTTACTCTCGTGTTCTATATTTTCAAGCTCTTTCTCTTCATTGGTTATGTAAAGACACCAAGTCTTTGTTCCTTTGAACATAGAAAAACTTTTAAATTCTACAATTTCTCTGTGTCCAACTTCCCTTCCCAGCCAAGTTCTTAGAAATAGTTTTGTAAACTTGCCTTCTCCATTTGCTCATTTCCTGCTCTCTCTTCCCGTTCACTTTATAATCTGGTTTAAACTCTCCAAAGGGAAAGCAACTCAAAAATATGAGAGGCCAGTCCGGTGGCATAGTGGTTAAGTTCGCATGCTCCGCTTCAGTGGCCCGGGGTTCACGGGTTCGGATCCTGGATGCAGATTTACACACCGCTCATCAGGCCATGCTGTAGCAGCATCTCATAACAACATAGAGGAAGATTGTCACAGATGTTAGCTCAGGGACAATCTTCCTCAAGCGAAAAGAGGAAGATTGGCAACAGATGTTAGCTGAGGGCCAATCTTCCTCACCAAAAAAAAAATAATAATAATAATGAAATGATTCTAAATCCAGTGGCTACTTTTTGGTTTCTACCTCACATTTCTGCACCTTTTAACTGAATCTCCTTGCACTGACTCCCATAACATTTCATTTGCCTTCTCAGCTCAGATTACTTTCGTAGGTTCATCTACTTCTGTCCTTCCCTTAAAAGTTGATCCATCCAGGTCACCACCACAGCCCTCTTTCTAAAATGCAAATCTAAGGCAACTCTTTGTTTTAAATCTGGAAGCGGTCTCCCATTTCCTACAAGGCCTTATCTTTTAGCCGAATGGTCTATTCTGTAAAACTAACTCCATTCTCCACCTAAACCATATGAAGTTTCCCAATGTGCTGGAACTTTTCACGCCTCAGAGCTTGTGCACATGTTTTGTCTGCCTGAGATAACCCTAGGATATTTGCTTTCAGTCAGCAACTATTTATTAAGCACATATAAGAAAATATACTGGGCTCCAGAGATTCAATGAGGATGACCATGTTGCCCACCTTTAATACCAATCCATCTCATGGCCATAGCAAGGGACATTTTTTGGATGTTATCACGTCAGCTGTTAACCATTCCCTTAAATCTTTTCTGATGACTTCCCATTATGTTTCACCTCTAATTTTCACAAGGCTGTCATACACAACAAAACTTCTCCTGTCCTTTCTGCTTTTGCAAGTTCTCATCACACACCTGCCTCTAATACATGTCCAAAAATGTCTAAAAATATGCTTTCTTCTTTTTTTTAATGATATATTCCATGGTGGGAGGAATAGTAAAATGCATTTATTCAGATACTCAATAAGCCAAAAGATGCAAAATATAAGTGTTCTGCCTGCTATTATCATCTCAATCAGTAATATACATTGAGAAAACAACCACTAAGTTAAAAAATCCAGATGTCAGAAGCATAAAGCATTTTACATAGCTTCTTCATAGTAAAGTTTAAAGTATACACATTGACATTCATAAAGATATACATTATCATTTTCAGTAAAGGAATACCCTCTTTCTTCACGAAAAAAATATCCAAGGAAATGGAGATAATCAATATTTCTCATTCACAGTAAATATTCCGAGCAATACGCCTCATTATAAGAGCCTACAAACTCATCCAGGAAACTAATATCACATTGTATTAAACACAATAACTAAATTTCCCTCAATGTCATTCATTTCTCTGCTGTGTGTAGATAAAAGACCTTTACACATATTTGCATATATTTAAATAAAGCACATATAAACATAGCATAAGTGTTTTCCATCAAATAGAAATACACTTTCTTCACCCTATAAGTCCATCAATTGACAGCTCATGAAAACATATCCTTTCTAGAGCCTTTCCAAATGAAATCATAAGAACTAAATGATACTGCAATATAGCAAAGAGTATATGTAACTTTTATGACTGAATTTTCTGAACTGCACTCAATCTATATGTTTATTACCCAAAATCTTCGCTCCCAAAATCATAGGCACACATGTCTTTCAAACACATGTATTTTTAAACTGGGGTATATAAATTTTTACTGGGATATATAAATTTTTAATTGTTATTTTTAGACAATTTATCATCTTATTTTATCTCTCCATTGTGTGTGCAATGTCTCTGCAAACTTTGTCACTATTGCCTGCTTATTTCTGGAACTTTTTTCTTCTTATTCTTATTTTTCTCTTACCTTTCCAGACTCACCTTCTCATTCTCCTTTGTAGTTCTTTCTTCTCCAGCCTTCAAATTGCTGTTCTCAATGTCCTCTCTGCTTATCTAGATCCTCTTCACTTTCTCTGTCTCTGAAAATATCATCCAAAGCATAACTTCAATTATAGCCTAAATCGTAATGACTCTCAGATTGATATTTGCAGCTCAGATCTTTCTCTCATGTTCTGGATTTATATCATCTTATTTAACATCAACTCCTGAACATACCACCAGTATCTTATATTCAACATATATAAAAATGAATCTATATATTCAATTCCTAAATGTGTTTATTTCTGTGCATTCCTAATCTCAATTTAGAAATATTAGAATTATTTTTATATGTTTCTTCTTCATGGTCCATCATCCAAACAATTGCCATAACTTCTTGATTTTTTTCTATGAATATTTCTTCAAGTTTTATTCTTAAACCATTTCTACTGCCATAACTCTAGTTCAGATATGCATCATTTCTTGCTCAATATCCTTCAATCCACATTTCTTTCTATTACCAGTCTTATGTATTTCACTGGTCTGTTTGTCAAGTGCAAGATCTATGACTTATTCATCATCATTTTCCCTAGCACCGTGCCTGGGACATAGAATTAGCAGAGTATAAAGGCTTGATCTTTACTGTTCATTCACTCAGCAACAATGTAATAGGGACCTACTATGTTCCAGGCACTATTCTAGATGTTCTGGATACATCATGGAAGAAAACTTGAAAAGATACCATCTTCCTGAAGCTTATATTCTAGCAGGAGACAACAGACAATGAATACCAAAGAAATAAATTACTAGCATGTTAACATGATAGGTGACTCAGAAAAAAGAAAAGGGAGATCGGATTCCTAGGGATGAGTAAACCCAGAGGAGGGCAAGTTGGAAATTAAACAAGGTAGTCAAGGTAAGCCTTGCTGAGATGACATCTTACTAAAAACTTGTGGGAGGTTTGGGAGTTATGTGTGCATTTATTAGGAATAAAAACCTTTAAGACAGAAGGACTAGCGAGTACAAAAGTCCTAAGATGAGAACATGCATATGTGTTCAAGAAACAGTAAGGAAGCCATGGCTAGAGGGAAGTTTGAGGGGAACAGAAGTAGGAGGTGAGATCAGAGACCTAATAGGCATTTGGGGTCATTGTGAGGACTTAGACTTTTAATACGGGTAATAATGTTGAATAAAAATACAATAAACCTCCTTACGAAAGAAATGGGTCTGCAATACCAAAATTATTCACCAAAATAAAAGACAAATGATGTCTTCATAAACTATTAGCTAGCTCAGTGTGTCTCATAAAATATCCTCATTTAAAAATATTATTACATATATAATGTAAGATTCCTTTAATATGTCTTCTAACTTTGGATTAGTCAAATAAAACCCACAACCTTTTTTGACTGCACTGATTTGAAAGCTGACCGTGGGAGTGTCTGAAACTGCAGCACACTGAGCACCGTTGTTCGAGCTGCTTGAGCAACAAGAGTTTTGAAAATGTTCCCAATAGTCTGGAAGGAAAAGTGGCACCAAACACTAGTTAACTTCTATAAGAAGCACTAATTCCAGCAGATCACACAATTTTAAAACTGCTGCTGTAAATCAAGTGTGAATGGAAAAGGTAGATTCTGGAAAGTGAAGCAACCATCCACAATTCATTAGTGAGAAGTAGCGCATTATTTTTGGAAACTACCTTGGAAGGCTGATTTTGCTAGGAGGTCCTGATGCTCTAGTTTTACCTCCCTAGTTTAGATCACTTTGGTATTGATGGAAAGCTTCGATTTTGAGGGTAGAGGGAGTTGTGAGCCCTCTACAATTCCATCAGTGACCCAGTGCACTGGGAAAACACCTAATCTGTAGACAGTGGTTTCATCAGACCCACGTGCAAGGTCTCAGGTGACCTCCACGGCCTTAGGTGGGCATTTAATGAAGTGGCTGCAGAATAAGAAAATATGTCCACTAATTAAGGAAGCCTACTGTACAAATTCTACTTTACATTATGTAGCTAACCTAAAATTTAATTTGCTCTCTCTCAATATATCTCTAGTTATTATTTTTCCAAAGCTAAAAACACACTAGATAAATGGATTCTCTTCAATTTGTCTTTTCAAAACATCATTGTCTACATGTATCAAAAATAAATCCAGGGATGTATGGTTCCAGCTCCAACATGGCAAGAGACTGGAAGTTGTCACCCCCACACTTAAAATAAGAAAACTGTAACAAACTAAAAATCAATGACTTTCCTTGGATTCATCAGAGACCTGTGATTGCAGGGCAAAGAGCCAGCGCTAAATCTGGAGAGACAGGTGAATCTGGAGAGTCACAGCTGATGTCTGCCTACCTGGAGTAGAAGCCACAGGAACCATAAAATGATAGGGACACTTAAATAATAATTTTAACAAATAGCTGGTGACTGAGTATAAACTAGCATGACAGTGAGAAACTCCAGGGGCTTCAGTTTTAGGGGAGACCTCATGTTGTTGTGAATTTTACCTCTAGGAAACCCATCAAGATCTTTTTGGTGAAGAGTCAGGAAAGATTCTCTCTTGGCTCTGCCAGGAGGACGAGAAGGGTAATTATGAAATATGCCTAGAGTGCTCTCCATAAGAAAAGCTTACTTTCCAGGGGTAAAGACTTTGCCAGAGCCTTATTCCACCTGGGGGAAGGGCATTTGTCCCAATACAGCCTCCGTAATCTTTCCTAAAGAGGAAAGAGTCTCACTTAAAGAGGAAAAAGCTACACTATTGGAGCTTCACTTGTTGTGAAGGTCACAACACAGGGAAATGACCACTAAAAGACTGATATTTAATGAAAAGACTATACAGTGTTTCCCCCATCAGACACCACCACACATAAGGCTCCAATATAATAACAGTGGATTACAGCTGACAGAGCTGCAAGACTCAGGCTCTCTTGAAGAAAGAAGACTTAGGGAAGCCCAAAATCAAGACGGGAGACAAAAAACAAGGACACTAGAGGAATTTTAATCCTCTCCCACCTACAGCTATAAGAAGCATTAAACACAGCTTATCTCCTAGCCAGATTAACATAAATCCTCACAAGAGAGACCTATTTACCTTAGTTCCCATTACTACATGAAACACATCTAGCTACCAACAAAAATTACAATGCAAGCCAAAAAGCAAAAACAGAAAACTCGTGAAGAGACAAAGAAATCATCAGACTGAGACTTAGATACTACACAGATGTTGGAATTATAAGACAGATAATTTAAAATAACTATGATTAAAATGCCAAGGGCTCTGATGGAGAGCAGAGTGACATATTTAAAGTGTTGAAAGAAAAAAACAAACCTAGAATTCTATATCCAGCAAAATTCTTCTCAAATGTGAGAGAGAAATAAAGACATCTCGGGCAAACACATACTGAGGGAATTCATTGCTACCAGACCTTCCTTGCAAGAAATGTTAAAAAAAAATTCTTCAGGCAGAAAGAAAAAAACACAGTTCAGAAACTCAGATCAACACAAAGAAAAGAAGAGCTATGGAAAAGCAATAAATTAAGGTAAAACAAAATCTATTATTTTTCTTATCCTTAATTGATCTAAAAGATAACTTTGTTTAAGGTAGTCATAGCAACAATGCATTGTGTGATTATAGCATATGAATAAGTGTATAAGTGGCAGAAATATTATAAGATACTAGGGAAAAGAACTGGGAATACTCACAAGGTGACTGCGTAACCCGTGAAGCAGGATAGTTTTAACTGAAGATGGATTTGGATTGGTTAAAAAAGTGTAATGGAAACTCTAGGATAACCAGTAAAAATGTTTCAAAAGAAGTATAATCAGTATGGTAAGTGAGGAAATAACATCAAATGTCTAGGCAAAAAAAAAATTATCACAATAAGAATGCAATTAGAAATGATCTATGACAGGATTCCTAGTTGCAAACCACAGAAGCTGACTGTGTCTGGTCAAGCCAATAAAAAAGGAGTTTATTGGGTAAATAATAGGTGACAGGACTGGAGAACCAGGCTTAAGGTTAAACTTCCCAAAATAATGCTCTGAACCCTGCCACAGAAGGGACAATGATAAAACCAATGCCACTGGCACTCCTACTAACAAGCTGTAGATATTACAGGTTTTTTTCATTTGTTGCAAAGAACCTAATTTTATTGCAGCTGCTCCACACGCTGGCCAGAACGCCACTCCTGCACTCGCACCCAGGCCGGACATCCACCACCACCACCCAAGCCAGATACACCTGCGATCATCATCCCCACACAAATGGATTCTGCACAGCACATCCTTCCTCAAACTAGTTACTTCCAAGTTGGATTCTCCCGCTGACATGCCCATTTGGTGGGGATTAGGATGCATGTCTGGATCCAGCTGCAAAGGAAGACGGGAAGCAAGTTTTCTGGCTGCTCCATGGGAAGGTAAAACTCATGAGCGAGGAAATGTTCCAAACATGCAAGGTTATATTCCAAAGTTCTAGGCAGCAAGAACCCATGAAGCTAAAATATACTTAGTACCTTTCAAATTTATATCACTGTTGGTTCGAGACCTTAGGGGCTTCCTGGGTGAAATCTGAAATTGGTGCCTGTACATGGAGGGCAAGGAGAGACCGAAGAAAGAGGCAGACCACTCCAGATTGGCAGGTGGCAGGTTTAATAAGCAAGAGAACTTACATAAGAGGTTTTTCTCGGGTGGCACAAGATGAGTAGATCTCTACACCCGCTTGCCAGATTCTGAAGAGTCTATACACGGGCCTTAATGGGGTTCAGTCACTGATACTGACCAGATGGTCTCAACAACATATTACTCTCTAAAGCTTCCATCCTTGAAAATGGCTCCCACTGTGGGAACGGTGGGCAGAGTGTACATTCCAAGGAGAGGGGAGGGGAGTGAGGGGCCTCTGATTGCCCAGGTTTAGTTCACAGGTCAACTGGCGGTCACGTCCTCTCAGTGACCTCCTCCAACACTGCCAGAATTCTAAAATATGATGATCCCATACTTAATGGAAAAGAATATGATACTCAATGCCCTCACTCAAGATTATATAACAAATGACAAAGCATTTGTGTTTACACAAAAACTCATGAAGATTTCTGCATAAAGAAAGACCATCCTTAGGTTGTCTTTAACCAGCACAATGACAAATAAAGTTACAGCGGAGTGGATACATTGAAGCATAGCATCCAATTACCAAAGCGCTAAAAAGTATAAAATAATCTTTGTCCAACTTTCTAACACCAAACTTTTTATTGTGTATAAATCTATATGAATTGAGCCTCTTGCTTTCAAAAAATATTTTAAGATTAATAAACAACATATGAAGAGTTGATGAACACACAAGAAAACATTATATCTATCTCATAAAAATGAAGGCTACATTTTTAGTCACACAATCCAAACTGCTATTTCTGTTTCTTAAATAGAAATATCTTGCTCTCAAAAATGTGATGCAGCTTTGTAAGGGGCTTAATTTATACTCAGGTATTATTTTCTGGTTTGGAAGAAATTGTTTCAAAAATATAAAGCATCATAGATCAGCATGAAAGATAATATTAATTGATATATTTCTGTGTAAACTGCTAACTAGTTGAAGAACCTGAAAGCTGAGTAATAATAGATATTTATCTAAATATGCGTTATGATGTCCTTATATAAACAAAGTCTAGTTAATCCTTCAAATCATTGCAATATGTCACAATACAGCATATATTCTTATATTTTCTGAAATGAAAATAAAGAGGAAACAAGGCATAACAAGAAAAACTGGATGAATTCCAAAGCCATTGTGTTTCTTAAAAATATATTAACATTTAATACAATATATATTTTAATTTATTTGCCTATTCCAACTATAGTTCCATAATCCAATGATAGATTGGTCCAACCTTTATAAACTTACCAGATGTATATGTCAAGGTCAATAAATATTTTTTGATACAAGCTAGCCTGTTTTTCTCTGTGTCTACAACATCATTCAAATTTCTGGGCTAGCAGCAGTGTTGGTTTAACCAAACTGCTTTCGCAGACCAAATTGACAATCCTCAAAAATCTCCAAAAATGAGAATTTCTGCACTAAACGAACTTGATATGTGAACAGTAGAAAAATAATTATAGAGGTAAACTATCAAAAAAGGAAAATAGGGTTTTTTATTCTTGATGCTATTAGCAAAGGGACCTATATTATGGTGAGTCAAATTCTCTAAGTGCATAAAACAGTCACTGGGGATAAATTAAGCACATTGGGAAGCTACATTAACTCTTTCTGCACACGAGTCCCATTTGTTGCCAGGAAACATCGATACAGGATTGCTTGCCCACACAAAAGTGCTAGGGGACACATTGATTCTTACCATTAAGCACAACTTTCCATTATGGCATTTCTCTGGAGCAGATCTCCAATTTGTCATGTTGACAGTTTTTCATGTGCTTTCTTTTGTCTGATTCTGTATTAAAGACTTTCGGTTATCTAAGAGTTCAGAAAGTGCGGTGAAAAGTCCATCGTGATCAGAAAAGACTTGAAAATAAGACATACGATAAACTTCTGGAAGAACTGATTAATTTACTCAAGAGACAAGAAGGTTGAAGGCAATTTTAAAACAGTCCTAAAACCTGAGGATTGTCATGTATAGGTGATATTCTGCACAAAAATAGTAATTAGCTGTTCTGTATCTCAACTGAGGATAGAAAAAGAAAAAAATACATATCTTGGCAGCAACATGAGAGATTTGGTTTAAAAATAATGAAAAATTTCTTGACAATGTTTTTATAAAACTGTTGTCGTTTTCACCTCATTACAAAACATATATATAGTCTATGCAGAAAGGTTTTTAAAAGTGCAGATATAAAATTAAGGAATAAAAATCACACATAATCCTGTGAGTCAAACCTATAATCACTGACAAAATGAAATGCTGATGTATATTTTTTCAGATATATATGTTATGTATACACATATGTCTATAATATTTTGGACATGATTTTTTCATGGGACATATCTTCAAATCAGTAAAAATTCTTTTATGACATGAGTTTTAATTTAATCATTATATCTGATGGATGTGCCATAAATTATATGTCACATATCTCACATTTTGATTATTTATAATTTTGCTGTTATATTTAACACTATGATGAATAATCTTATACACTAATCTCTGTGCACATATTTGATTTTTGCCTTAATATATATTCACAGAATATACAAATTTGAAGGGTAGAAATACTATGTTTTATGGTGTAAAATACCCTTCAGAATGGCTGTTTCAATTTAACTTCTAACAGCAAATGTATGAGTGCTCTTGGTCTACATGGGCTGTATTATTTTCATTAGTATTCATTTCATTTCAAAGTATTCACACAATACTTTGTATTATTTTTATTATTGTTCTAACTCTCTTTAATGAACTCCCCACCCATTTTTTCTGTTGGGTGCTTTGGTTTCATTCTCAGGATTTTGCAAATGTTCTCCATATATTTAGAGTTTGCTAACTTATAGTTTACTTTTTCTTTTATTTATTACTCATTTTAATACTTTTTTTTTCTCTCTATGGCTCTCTTCACTTTTCCATTCCTTTAAAAAATACCATCTCTGAACCCACGTTCTAATTAATACTTAACTATATTTTCTTCAAGTAATTTTATTCATTTTTAATGTTCAATTATCATTGTGTAGAGAGGCATGAAGGGGAGTTCGAAATTCATCTTTCCAAATAGTTAACCAAATATATTCACTTACTGAGTAACCCATGTTTGTTCTGCTAACTGTAATTGCAATCCAAGAATATCTCCAAAATACTTCCATGGACATGGGTCTATTTCTGAGCTTTGTATTTTTTTTTCTACTGATCTGTCTTCTTGTCAGTATGATATTATTTTAATAACTGGGTTTTGCAATACACTTTAATATCTGCCAATTCATGCTAGCTCCATTCTCCTATCGTTTTTATTTTTCCAAATTTACTTTGATTATATGTGCTTCATGTGAACTTTAGTTCCAAAGCATAATTCTTTTAGTATTCTTATTGCAATTGAACTAGGAATATGCGTCAATTTAGGTGTTAGTTCACACTTCAACATATTTTCTTTACATCCAACATATACTAATGGTAGATAAAAATTTGAAAGACAACTGCAAATAAATAACAAGAATAGCTGAAGCTAAGGATTTGCTCCACTTTGGGCCCAGGATCAGCTCTTGTGAGTCAAAGACAACCAAAATGTCCACTTGAGATGAGGATCTGAAGCTAGGTTTATAGCTTGAAGTCAACAGCATAGGTAAGTTAAAAACAGAAAAAGGGGGTGCCTTCAAGGAAATTTCTTGTAGCTATGTGTTATGATTGAATTGTGTCCCCCTAAAATTCATATGTTGTAATCCTAACCCTCTGTACCTCAGAATGTGACTTTATTTGGGGATAGAGTCTTTACAGAGACAATCAAGTTAAAATGAGGTCATTAAGGTGGGGGGGGCTAATTCAATAAGACTGGTGTCCTTATAAATGGGGGAAATTTGGAGACACAAACACACACAGGGAGAACACCTTGGGCAGATGAAGGCAGTCACAAGACGATGCTTCTAAAATCCAAGGAATGCCAAACATTGCAAGGAAACCACCAGGAGCTTAGGGGAGAGGTATGGAATAGATTCTTCCTCAGAGCCCTCATAAGGAACAACCCTGCCAACACCTTGACCTTGGACTTCTAGAACCCAGAACTGTGAGACAATCAACTTCTGTTGTTTAATCCACCCAATTTGTGGTAGTTTGTTACAGCAGTCCTAGAAAACTAATACACTATAACTTTATAGAAAACTGTGGACCTATAGAATTTGGAAGACAAAGACATGGCCTATTGACCAGCAACTTCTGGAAGCCAGTGAGAGTTTGGTGAAGAGATCTGTGATACACCCGGAGCCATAAAAGAGTCATTATAAGATGTGACTCTGGCTGGAGGGTCAATGGGAAGAGGGAGCATGGGAAACACATACTAAATTAAAAAACAGCCAGCAGCCTAAGGAGAAAAGAAAATTAACACTCAAAATTAGTCCACAAACTAAAAGTCCAAAACATTAAATTATCAAAAGCTAATAAAGATAGATAAAATTTAAACATCAGAACATGAAATCAGCTCAGCTCAACTGAAAATAACATATGGAACCATGTGACAAAGATTTTAAAATAAGTGTGTACAATTGGCTAAACAAGATAAAAATAGAACTAAAATCCTTTAAAAATCAGCACGTAATGAAGAAATACAAAACAATGGGTATAAAAATTTAGAAATCTTAACTATGAGTAATAACCATTGAATTAAAGAACTTCATAAGTGATAAACTCTAACCCAGACCCAACTGAAGAGAGAAGAAACAATAATATAAGTAACCAAAATTCAATTCATAGATAAAGAAGTAAAAAATATGAAAATTGCAATTAAAATATATGGATAAAAGATTGAAAGACTGCAAAGTATGTTCAATCACAGTTTTAGAAGAAAAAAAGAAAGACAACGGCAGAGAAGCTGTACGTGACAAGAATACAATTGGGAGTTTTCCAGAATATAAAAAAACATGACTTCTCGGATCAAATGTTTCTGAGTGGCATATAAACATAAATGCAGACTTGGGCACAACATTGTAAAATTACAAATCATCAAAGATTTTTTTTTTTAATTCTTAAAACTTACCAGGGGGAAAAGACAGATTATCTACAAAGGATTGCAAATTAGCCTGAAGCTGACGTATAAAAACTAAAAACTAATAGAACAATATCTTCAAAGTACTAGGGGAAAAGTACGCAATGTTACACTCATCTAAATAGTCATTTTAGAGCAAAGGCAAAATAAAGACATTTCAAAAACACAAAGATTAAGTAAGAGAGTTTACAGCCCATAGATCCTCATTCAAATATTTTTTTAATAATGTAAGCTCAGAGGGATAGCATGAGACTAAAACAGCATCAATAAGTGAAAACATTGATAAAATTATGTTAGAAAATTTAATGAATAGTTAATAGTAAAACTAATAATAGTTTTTTGATAAAAGTAAATCTCTAGGAAGCAGCATACATAAGGATTTTAAACAGTAAGTTAAGGCCTCCTAAGGTTCTTGTGTTTAGGAGGGTGATAGAAACACTGAAAAGTTATAGATTCATAATAATAATTTGTCTGACTAACTGGATTTTTTTAATTGAAAGAAATCACTAAAGGAATAGAAATTCAATCTATAACTTTAAAATTAGCAGAAAAGGGAAATGTAAATATAGAAAAAAATTAATTCAACAGGACACAAAGAAGGAGAGAGAACAAAACAAAGAAAAAAGATTATAGACAACTGAATGTAAATTGGAAGAAATAAATACAAATATATCAACAATCACAAGTGTAATTTAATTATTCTCATATTTTAAAAGCCAGAGATTGTGAAATTGGCATAGAAAATAAATCCAGCTTATATTGCTTTCAAGAAGAAAACCTAAAAAAAAATGACTTAGAAGGTAAGCTACAATGGAATGGAAAAAAGATCAACTATGCAGATGCTAATCAAAGGAAATATAGTAATATTAGTATAGGCAAGTTAGACTTTAAGGTAAAAGACATTATTAGAAATAAAGTGAGTAATAGTATAGAAGTAGGGTGATATGATAAAAGGTAATCGATGAATATTTTAGATTGGGTCCTCTGTCATGCAGTGCTATTTAATCTGAGATCTGAATTGTGAAAAGGGGCCAGTCATATAAAGATCTGGGAGCTGAGCATTAGGCAAAAGGAACAGCTAGCACAAGGGCCCCAAAGTGGGATGAGGTCAGTGTGTCTCAGGAGACAACCAGAGGCAGTGTGATGGGATCATCAGGGAAGGAAGAATGGTAAATGATGAGTTTGGAGGTAGCAATGGATAGATCCTATTGGCCTTCGTAGGCCATGGTAAGAAGTGTACATTTTGTCCAGGGGTCATGGAAACCATTGGTGAATTTTAAGCCAGAATGTGACATATTCTATTTTGTATTTTTAAAAAGATCATCATAACTGATGTTTGGAGCATGATTTGGAGAATGAAGCAAGATTGCAAGTAGGACAAATATTTAGGGAGCTATTCAATAATCTAGAAGAAATGGGATGATAGCAACATTTTCTCCTTTAGTCTTGCAATTGTACACATTCCGCTAAGGTTCTGTCCTAGGCACTTATTTTTCTCTTTTCACTTCATTATACATTTCCATAATTTAAATTACCAGCTTTACGTAGATGAATCATAAATATTTGTCTATAACGTTATCCTTTCCCAAGACTCAATCTTTTATTATCAGTTCCCTACTGGATATTTCCAACTAGATAACCTGTGAGCATCTCAAACACTAAAGAGCAACTGGTAACTTCATGTAACTAATCAGCATCAAGCCCAATGTTACTGCCATCACTGGTTCTCCAATCACCCAGCACTGAATCCTAAACATCTCTCTGAGCTTGCCCTCTATTTGTTCTTCATAGCCAATCAGATTACAATCCCTAGTTGTCTACTTCTACAGTGTCTCTTTCACTGTCGACTCCTCTACATTTTCATGGCCACCACTTATTTACGTCACCATTTCATCTCTGATGTAGGCAGGATTTTGGCCCCATAATCTTCATCCCCTGGTGTTACACCCTTTACATTTTCTGGCAAAATAGACTTTGTAGGTGAAATTAAGGTGGCTATTGTGCTATCCTTAAAATAGAGAGGTTATCTTGATTATCTGAGTGGGCCCACCATAATTACATGGACCCTTAAAAGAGGCAAAGGAAGGCAGAAGAGGAAGTTGAAGAGATCTGACAGATAAGAGGCAGGAGACATTCCAAGTATGAGAGGGACTTGACTCACTATTACTGACCTTCAAGATAAAGCTAGGAAATGCAAGTGGCCTCTAGATGATGAGAATGACTCCCTGACCTACAGCCAATAAGGAAACAGGGACTTCAGTCTTACAACCACAAGGACTAAAATTTTGCCAACAACTTGAATGAGCCCAGAAGCAGAAGGCTCCCCTCGAGCCTCCAGAAAAGAATGCAGCCATGATGACACCTTGATTTTGACTGGCAGAACATGGAGCAAAGAAACCAGCTGTACCTACAGAACTTCTGATCTACAGAATTGTGAAATAACAAATTTATGTTGTTTTAGGCTGCTAAATTTGTAGTAATTTGTTACAGAAGCAAAAGAAAACTAATACAATCCCCCAACTATTCTCTTATGTTCATTCTCCTCTGCCTTCAAGTCCATTTTCCCCACCAGTTCAAGATTAAACACACGAACACACACACACACACACACACACACACCCCAAATATCTTAACATGGCGCAGCTCTACTCAAAACTTTAAATATTTTATTGCCTATAATATTAATTATTTATTCCTCAGCCCCATTTAAGGCCATCTACAGTATGATGGCAACTCTCTTTTCTACATTCCTCTCTGCCAAGGATACAAATTAGAACCAACTAAAGGAAGAGATACAAGGAGCAGAATCTGGGAGGGTTCCAAATGCAAAGATTAAATCATCCTCAGGGTGAGTTATCCTCCTGGAATTGATGTGTGACAATATACACTCACTCCAGCTTCAGAGTCCAGAGTTTTTTATTGAGGAATCATTATGTAGGCACAGTCAACTGAATTGCCTATGTGGTTGAACTCAATTTCCAGCCCTCTTCCCCTCTCTGAAGGTCAGGCTAATATTCCATGGTCCCAAGTCCCAACCCTCTAATCACACCGTTGGTCTTTCTGGTATGGCAAGCCCCCATCCTAAGTCATTTTGTTAGCATATATGATAGACGGGCCTACTAGAGTTACCTCTCAGCATAAACTATCAGAAATGGTCTCTGGGACCCACCATGAATAACAAAGACACTCTATCCAAGGATTAGATGTTACTTCCCAGATAATGAATACCTTCAACATTCTGATGGTATAAAATTACTTCCAAAGTATATCAATGAACTTGCAAGTGAAAAAGTATGAAACCAGTAGAAGCACTCCAAGTGTAACAGCTTTACAGAGGGAGGTAGGTGGTATGGAGGGTTCTAGGTATTTTCCCCATAAGAATCTGCCACAAGCAGTTTCCCCGCACTTTAGCCACACAACTAATTGGCCATAAAGGCAATTTTGCCATAAAAGATAAAATAACTAGTTAATTGATAGTTTTGGTTTTATTATGGTTTCATTTGGTTACAAATGGTTTTCATTTGGTTACAAAAATATGCACCCTAGTATTTGGATGAAACTGAAATGTCTGTTAATGAAGGAAGACATTTTAGAGCAAAAAAAAAAAAGAAAATTGCGATGCCCAATGGGGAGACGAATCAACAAGCAAAAAAAAACACAAGTGTAATACTATAAACAAAAGACTTGGAAGGTAACAATTCACAAAATAAAATCAGTTATTTGTGCAGTGTTGCCATGAATCTACACACATTTAAATAAAATATTTGTATTCAAAGGCAAATTTTCCTTTTTCCTGGTCAAGTCTTTTTAATCTTGTTATTCATTTTTCATGTTTCATTATAAAACCATTTACCAAATGAAACCAAAACTGTTAAGCCAGTTATTTTATCTTTTATGGCAAAATTGCCCTACGGTCAATTAACTGTGCAGCAAAAATTGTGGTGAAACTGCTTGTGGCAAAGATGCTTACAGCAAAAAGACCAGACAGGTATAGAGAGTATGGCAAAGCCAGAATCCTCCTTCCTCTCCTACATCTTGCTGACTGACACACTCAGTTGCAAGTATTCATGGGGCTATGTTCTAGCCACTTCTTTTACAGGCCATACAACCCAGTTCTACATAGAGCTGGGCAGATGTTAAGGACCAAAAATAACCAGCAGATAACATGGCAGGGCTTGTAGATATCATTTCAGAATAGCATTGTTGTGAAAGCAAAACAATATATACAATTAAATGCTCACCATAATTGGAGATTAGGTAAATAAATTGCGACAAATCTATTAAATAGAAGACCAGATATAATTAATAAAAGAAGCTAGGCTCTGTGTTTGATAGAAACGTTTTCCAAAATATATTGAAAAGTTAAAAAACAGGTGAAGAATATTATGTTTATAGTATATCCATTTGTGTAAAAAATATTTGATATACTTGGTTGTATGTCAAATATTTTGAAGCAGTCAAAATACGCTCTTAATAATGACTACCCCTGCAAAGTGGGAGTACGGGTTGGGGACAATGGAAGATCTTTCCCTTTCTACCATTCCGTACTGTTTCATTTGTGAATGGTGAACATGCATTAGTTCATTTTTTAAAAGCCTTAGTCATTTTATAATTTTGCTTTGTTACACTAGCCTTTCAATTTCCATTTTACTCATTTATCCTGTATTTGACTAATTTGCCTATCAAAAATCCCCACGTGAATTCTGTGGCAGCAAGGATGAAAACAAATTACTTAAACATAATCTTATTTTACCTCTAAGTTGCCTATAATAGTAGAAATAAAAGGTGTGAAACTGTTAATACTGTACGTTTAAGATTAAAATCTTTTAGACAGGAATTTTTATAATTCCCTTAAATAGGTCCTTTCTAAGTCATATGAAGTATTTGTTTTGACAGATAATTTTCTGTTCACGTTTAAAATCGACTCCATTTCTAACTTTTTCCTCTGAAATTGTGGAAAATGAGTCACTAAAAAAAGTTCACCTAGCATTTTTCTCCTGAATAAATTGAAAGATTAATACTTTTTTTTTAAACAAAAAGACTCAATTTAATTTCGATAATCTTGGATTTTGGTTTTTTCTATGGAATTAATAGACCAAATGATCTTCCATAATTATATTTAGAATGCTTTCTGTATTAACTAATACGTCTTTATGATTATAACTCATTTGCAGGAAAAACAAAACATGTAGAGTTACTCTAGGATTTTATCCGAACCTAATGGTAAGTTTCTGAGGATACCATTTGGAGGGGGAGAAAGAATTCATCTTTTATTATGGAAATAAAAATATTTGTACCTTTTGTAACTTTTACACCTACTTTTCTTTCTCTGACGTTGCTAGTATGAAATCAGGTTTTATTAATGATAAAATTAAGTGACCACAGCATGAACAAATGGGACAATAATAGTAGAGACTGGTAAATAGTGCCGACATATACTAAGTGTTAGATATCTTCTCTCCTTGGTTGATTTTTCAGTGTGAGAGAGTGAAAGGAAATTGCCAGCAATTGAATATCTCCACGTATTAGACATTCTACTTGGCTTTTTTAAAATTTCATAACACACCTATAAGACGTATTTTAGCCCACCTCACAGATGACGGCAGGAGGCAGAGAGGAACTTACTCTTAACAGTATGGGGTTGCCTAAGTGACAGTGGTTTTTCTCAAAAATATGTTCTGTGGAATACTATTCTTTTGCAAAGTTTAGGGAAAGAGATTTCCAAAGTCAATGTTATATGATAGTGAACGAGCCAAGCTCATTCCCACCTTGGCTCTTCCCACTTCCTCCTCCCTCTTTCTGAGTCTCCTATCTCGGAACTTTGTAGGGCTCTCTCCCTGTTCTCAGTCAGAGAAGTTTCCAGATCATTCCATCTAAAGCAGTCTTTTCTCATCAATCTCGACCATATCATTGTATTTTATTTTCTCCTTAAAACTTACCATTATCGCAAAGTATCTTGTTTATATATTTGTTGACATATTTATTTTCTGCCCCTCCACCCCCACCCACCGCAGGCCTTTGTACTGGATTGTCAACTCCATGACAGTAAGAATCTGTCTGTCTTATTCAACACTGTATCACCAACACCTAATGGACAGTGTCTGGTACATAGGAGGTACTCACCAAATAGTTGTTGAATTAATGATTTTTCATAATCCACTGTCTCTTTGTACACGATGCACTTTGCCTATTAAGAGCTCTGAGTAGTATTACAATAAATGAATCTGTTTAATTTTCTTTAACTTAGTGTCTTCATAATGTATTTGATCTTTTCTTTCCAGTTACATCAATATCTCTTATAATTAGTATTCAATTAAAAAAAATCCTTTGGTAAATTTTGCCACAGTGAAACCAAAAAGGATTCTTATTCCAAAATGCTGCCCACTTCATCTGCCAAAATTCCTATTCAAATGTAAGTGTTGCTTAAAAGGTTTACTATTGGAAGCCATTGTCAGCCATTAATACCACAACAAAAGTGAGTTTATCAACTTAACTAACAGAGAGGCTTTTGCAGAGAAAATGGATCCTGGGGGAAAATCATGTGGGCAGAAGTAGTAGGAGGGGAGACTATAAGGGAAGACACCAGCCCTCCAAGACCACTATGGGGGCACTGACCTGGGAGGAGTCTAAAAGGGAAGGTTACATGCGTGAAAGGAGCTTTCACACATTTTCCTCCTCAACTAGCTGTGGCTAATGGGATTATTACATGGTTATTTTTTAACTCCTCCAATTTAGTGCATGTAAGTAAAAAGATATTAGAATTCTCACTGGTTGGTTTATTGCTTTCTTTGAATTAGGGTTTATTTTAGCTAGTTCCATGTAGGAGCCAAAGAATCACCCATTTATCCATTTCACCTCACTGAGGATTGAGTAAAGACGACATGCAGAAGCCACCAGTGCTGTTATTAATAGCAATAGCACTAACACCGATAACCAGTCCTTGAAAACACTTACTCTCTGGCTAGCTGTTCATATACATGGTTTCATGTAATGCTCATAACAACATTACAAAGATTTAATGTGAGAAGATACTGAGGCACAGAGAAATTAAGTAACTTGGCCAACATCAAGTAAGTGGAGTAATTAGGGTCCAAACCTACCGCTGACTGACCTGAAATCACATTATCTTTCCTCTCTGCCAGGATCCCATGCCATTTTTCTTTAATTATAAGAAATGGAAAGGGGAAAGATCATTGCTCCAACCCCAGACAGCATCTCCCTAGCTCTGCAGTGTCATTTGCTATACGGTTGGTTGGTTGCATACCATACAGCTTGAAAATAGGACATGTCCTTGAGGACAAGCCAATGTAAAAGGGGACAAGGAGAGAACAATGCTGGAGTTAAGAACTAATAAATTACCATGATGTCTCTTTATTGATACTTCAGAAAAAAATCACAACATATATTTTTATCTAAATGGTTATTACATAAGGGAAAAAGAAAATAACTAATATGATTCCTTAAAGCTTTATAACCATCAAGCAACTTTGGGGAATGTCTAGAGCTTGGAATTATCACCCATGTACAAAAGGCATTATACAGAGTTCATGTCAATTTCTTTGTTTCCTTGTTTTTAAATTAGAATTTACATATATCTGCTTGATTTTGAGGCCCCTTACAAGATTGACAGTATATTACATAGGACAATTAAATTATATTGTGCATAGAACAAAAATCTCAATAAGTGGTAAATATATAGATATTATTGAAAAATTAGAGTAAGTTAGTTGCTACAGTCAGTCAAGATGATATCAAAAGAAAAAGAACAAGTGGAAATATTTTGAATTATGCAGAACTCTGATTAATCAGTAAAAATATACAAGTTTATCTGCAAGGGCAAGCTTTTTACTTGAACTGAGTTTCAAGGAGGAATGAATATTTTAAATAGGTCCCTTATATAAAAGGTTTCTTAACAAATTAATTAGCAGAGTTTCCACTAGGAGTGAAGCCTAGAGCATAGCAGATTCCAAATTCTTTGTTCTTAATAGGTTCTAGAATGCTAGTCGTGCATTGATTACCAAAGGCTATTTTGGGCAACATTTGGAAAGCAAAGTAATAAACAGATCTAGTCAATTCTCTTCTAAAGACCCTTTGAGAATAATCTCAACCCGAGCCATTTATTGGCTTTAATAATGAGAAAAGTGAGTTGGGAAATACCAGATGTTAATGAAAATCTGTTCAAAGCTCTACCTTGAATGGGAGCTTGATCAGTTTATTCAAGTCTAATTCAGAGTAGAAGCATGTTATTTAATCATTATACAATATGCTTCCCTCCAAAATGTGCTATAGAAATATTCTGAACAACCTGTTGTTTTTCTAAAATTGTATTTGTGTATGGACAGCTTTGTGATAGACTTTCCCCAACCTCCATGATTTCTGGGGAATCATGGATTATATAGGAAATTTTACAGGTTGTGGACTTTGTTTTTGGTCTGAAGGAAACTGAATAGTACTGAGTAATAATAATCACAATAATGCTTTAAACTTGTGTGGTGTTAACTAAGTACAAAGTACTTTTTCATGTATTACCTCATTTGGCATTTACAATTTAAATACACTCTAAACTGTGATTCCTTGACATTTTGAAATGTGTCTTTGTTATCAGTTAAAGTCGTTGAGATTACCAAGTGGTTTGATTACTTATGCTTGTATTTATGTATTCCACAAATATTTATTGGACACTGTGTTAAGTTTTAGGAATACAAAAGTCAACAAGACAGAATTTTAGTAGAATAGGCAATAAATAATAAATTGCAAAATTAATTATTTCATGATGATTGTGGTAAGTGCTCTGAACAAAGAAGTACAGGGAGCTATGTTAATGACTAAGAGGGAGATTTAACCCAATCTTGTAGATTAAAGAAGACATCCCCAGGGAAGTGATATTTTACATGAGCTCTGAAAGACAAGTAGGAATTAAGAAGTGGAAAGAGTATTCAAGGTGGATGAGAAAGCAAGTATGAATGACTTAAGGCAGGATAAAGCAGTCCAAGTTCCATGATCCAAGAATTTAATGAAAGCAGATATGATTGGACTACAAAAATGTGTGTGGAAAGGATTTGGAGGGGTAGGGACTGTATAAAAGTCAAGATGAGGTAAGTAGTGGCCAAATCATGTAAAATCTTGCTGTCAATTTTCATCTGTGTCCACATAACAGCAACAAATGCCCTTTGAATGTTCACTACATGCCCAGCAGTGTTTTAAGTACTGCATATGCTTTAAACTTCACAACAATCCTATGTAGTAGATCCTGACATCATCCTCATTTTACAGCTGAACAGACAGAGTGCAGAGAAGTTTAGGTCACTTGTGCAAGATCACACAACTAAGAAATGAGCAAGTTGGGACATGACCCTGGCAGATCTGCCCCAGGCCTTCTTGCCTAACTCTACACTGAGCACTGAAAAGCCAGTGAAGGCTCTGAGCTGGGATGGACATATCCACCTACCCACCCTTACCCTGGGGTTTATGGGTTCCTGTCAATGAACATTTATTGAATACAAGTGATATACAAACCACTGGTAGGTGGTGTGGTATCTTATATACTTATATATACACATTATTCTATTAGTATGAACCCCTAAAGAAGCAACTCAAGTACCATGACAAAAGGGACAGTGTACAAATGCAAAGTTTACATAGACATAAACTGTGACAATTTAACTAAGGTGATATTTTGACAGGCATGGATTGGTGGAGAATATGAAAGAAATAATAATCATGATGATGATATGAACCAAAGTTTTTATAGTATCTCAATTTACCAAGTGCTATAATTTCATTGGATCCTCATGATAATGGTGATGTAGGTAGCACCGGGATTATTCCCACCTTAGAGTAAGGGAGTTGAAGTTCAGAAAGAGTGAAGTATTTCTGCCAAGCACACACACCAGTGATGAAGCCTGACTCTGCTGGATGCCTGCTTACATACACTGTTGTCTAAATAGAAGGCAGAGCCTGTAGAGAACTATAAAAGAAGCAAACAGAAGGAACTGTATGTGATAAATATAGTAAAACACTTATAAACTTTTCCCATAAACTAATGGGAACAAAAAGAGTAAAAAACAATGCCATAGTATGTAATCTTCTCTTCTAGTAAAAACATGCTTAAAATATCTTTCACAGAACTACCGTTGTGGTGCCTAACTGCAATCTTGCTCTTACAAATGCACCTCTTGGTTTTTTATCTTTCTCTAACATATGCAAGTATTAGGAGATTATTAGAGATTATTAGGAAGGAGTGATACCTTTTTAAATAGAAAGCTAAGTAAATTAATTGAGTTGGTAAATACAATTAGTTGCCGCTGCTTGTTTTAATTTATTTTTTCTGTATAGAAGTAATTAATCATTTGAGAGTATCAAGAAAAATTGTGTAGTTATCCAAATGCCTTTTTTTCTACCATGACTCATAGTATAAAAGGAAAGAGCAATCAGTCTTGAATTGTGTCTCTTGGGCCAATATACTGGTAAAAGACAGGAGATTGGCTGCTGCTAGACTATGCCAATGTCACTGACAAGAAATTACTTCATGTGTGTCTTTGTGTGTGTGTGTGTCTGTGTGTGTGTGTGTGTGATTTATTTTCTACCTGAGTTTCTGATGTACTGCATGCCCAAGGTGACACCTCTGCTGTGGACTTAACAAACCCCAGTTTCGGTCACAAGTTCTGATATCTCAGGGTTAGGAACTCTATGAATAAAATCAGTTAAAGGATATACAGTTGCCCCTTTTGAATTATTGTTCATTTTGGCCCATCTTCTTTTTCTTCATTAATCCTAGGCATAAAGCCAACATGAGATTTATTTCTCACTCATGGCCTCTCTTTTCTAGAATGTCTTTCTGTTATTTATGGACAGTAAAACTAATGCCTGAACAAATGTTGAATTCCACTTAAACCCTTAGTAACCTAGAATAACAGATGATCAAGTTATCTGACAGCTTCAGCACACATTTCAACTGAGATTATGACAACTTACTTGTGTTGAAATAACTTTCTAGGCCCAAGATGGAGCCACTTCTCCCTAAGGTGCCATGTCAGCAAACTGAAACTTAGATTTACTGTCCCTGTAAAAGCTCCTCTTGACCAGAAATGCAGTATATCCAGTCAGCCAATTCCCAGGCGCCAAGTCAACTCTGCACCTTCTCACCCTAAACAAGCTGACTATGTGGCCCCAGCCAATCAGGTATTTTCTGTTTGTCTCTTCCTTGTTCTTTATTCTTTATCCTATAAAAGCTTTCTGCTTTCCACCTCATTTTGAAGTTCTCCACAGGAGACTGTTCACTTTATGAAGTGTTAAATAAAGTTTGTATCACCTAAACTGTTTTCTTTAATCATTTTTTAACAGTTTTGGGCAATGAAGAATGGGATTCAAAGCTGACTGCTAATGGCCTATGGAGGAGACACACAGGTGAGGCATCTGCTGATCCCTTTGAGTTCACTGTTCCTCTCGTTGTGACAGAGGGCCAGGGGTAAGTCCCTCTCTAGTTTGAGCTTCACACCCTTGCATGTAGCTCTCTGGTCCAAACAAACTTTACTTAAAATACGTATATTTATTGTTTTCAGAAATGTTCTGGGGTTTATTAAAATTCCCAGAAAGTTTCCAGGGTTTGTTAAAATTCCCAGAAAGGTTCTAGGGTCCTAGAAATGTTCTGGGATAGCTATATGGGGAGTCCCACAATGGGTGTCAGCCATTAGGGGACTCACAAAGACTCAAGGTAAGTCAACAGCATAAACTGGGGGACTTGAGAAAATAAATTAAGACAAAGAATTCAAAGTGTTTTGACCTTCAGAAGCAAAATCTAAGTAGGCACAAGTCAGACCATTACAAGCCATCACAGTGTCTGCCACCATAAAGAAATTTCCTGAAAGAAATAATAGATCTCTTGCTAACGACAGTCTCAGAAGGCCAAGCCACAGAATTGGTGGGCATGGATTGAACACACAAAAGCTGTTAGAGTGGCTGGCCCCATGACATAGTGGTTAAGTTTGCTGTGCTCTGCTTTGGCGGCCTATGGTTTGCGGGTTGGGATCCCGGGCATAGACCTACACCACTCAGCCATGCTGTGGCAGCATCCCACATACAAAATAGAGGAAGATGGGCATAGATGTTAGCTCAGGGCAAATCTTCCTCACCCCCCAAAAAATAAATCTATTAGAGGGCTCACCACCTAACTCTAAGACTCCCACACTAAGATAAGTTGGTTACAGAATAGGTTAGATCACCACTAGATTACCCTCCAACTTCAAGAAAACTTTTGAGCCATGAGGTATAGAGTAAAACACCACAAAATCTACAGCCCAGTGGCACATCCATCTTAAGTATTAATATGTCTCCAAGATACTCAAGGCTTAGCTAAAGAAATGGGAGCCTAGAATTTTCAAAGAATTGAGTGTGCCACCTTCTGGCACACCTGCTTATTTTATGTCCAAGAACTGTGGTCCCAGAAGGTGTAGATATCTACAAAAATGGCAAAGTCTTACTGAGACAACCTAGAATTAATATAGCCATTATGGGGAATGTTCCAATTAGACCAAATCATTTATTTAAGAAATACACTTGAAAGCAAGGTTTCCCAAATCAAATAGAATGGGATACCTATTTTAATTGGCATGCAGAAGCCTCCAAAAGGCTTCAAGATTCCAAAATAGCTTCTTTGAAAAATTCATTGCAAAAGGCTAATGAAAAATTAAAGACATAAGAGATATCTAAAAGAAAAGACTGTAAGACTGACGTGACTCCTACAGTTCCCTTCTATCCTCCATTACCTGAGTACCCAGTCTACTAGTCCCCTATCCAAATTGCCTTTCCACTCTGAAGAGACCACAAGACCATATACAAAAGTCCACCAAGTCAGTGGCATTACAACTGCAACAGCTCCAAGACCAGAAACCTAAAACCCCTGGACCTCCCTCACTGCACCCTCCAAGGGACCATCATCAAAACACTGGCCCAGAAATTGGTGTCTCATTTGCAATCAACTGGGACACTGGAAAAAAGATTGTCCTCAAAGGTTTTGTCAAATCCTTCCACACCAACTCAAACAGCCCAACATCTACCCTTGAAAGAGGGCCCCCATGTGGCCCCCTCCCAGTGTTGACAGGACTCCAAGGGATTCACTGGTAAAGTGCTACCAGTTATTTCTTAAACAGCCAAGGGGAAACTAAAGTTGATATTAATGGAAAACCTTACCAAATTCTGGTAGATACCAGAACTACACTCTAAACCCCACTCACTCTGGATTCTGCAGATGGGGTCCTGGGAAAATTGGCAGAAGCTGATGAAGGGTGAGAATTCTTACCAAAGTCAACTCTCTTGGATCTCTGTAATGCCTGTCAAGAATGGAAGGTAAAGTTTCACATTGTCCCTTCCATTCCAGACTCTTGTGAATTTGGTTTGGGGGTACCCATTGGTTGTCGATCCTCTCTCTCCCAGGGACAGCTATTGCCTTCTTGTTTGTCTCAGAATGTGCCCTGAGAACTTAGCTTAGATTTCTGCCTGCCTGGGACACACTGGTTGTCAGTTCTTGTGTGTACGGGCAGCTCAACTGTCAGGTTAGGAGCCCAAAAATATGGCCAGACAGAAATGTAGGTTGCACTCCATTTGTGGCTAGAGTCTGACTGACTGTTGCCAGATCTCAGGGGAGTTGTCTACATCCTTCTTTTTCTGGCTATCTTTGGGAGTGGCCCTGGATCTTAGAAGGGTAGTATTTTGGGGGGTTATTCAATACTGTCAGGAATATTTACTGTTTTCCTGGCTGAAACTTGACAAGATACTTCAACGAATTTTTTTTTAAATAGCTCTGTGGTCAGAAGTTGACCAATTGAAAGCTGATAATCAGAGCATGATAGAAACTTTTTTTTTTTTTAGGTCTTTTCCCCTAAGCTAAATGAAATTATGTACCTAGAGGGAAAAAAAACATGCCAAAGACAAACACTTCTCAATTGAGAACATAGGGATCTTCTGATTCCTATCTTAGTTGATGATCTCCCTGATATAAAGAAGCAAACAGAAAATAATGTAGTTGGATGGGTGGGTCAATGCCTTAATATCATTCAGGTTACAATCCGATTCTTTGAGGAAATAAAAACAACTGTCCTACAAATTGAGGACAACTTGCACAACTCGTCTTACAAATTGAGTCTTTACAAGAACAGAAAAAGACCACCTATCCTTTTACCAATCCCAAAACCTCCTCTATTCATTGCAAAAGTCTTGTAGGTATTGTATGCCAAATGAGTTTGGACTGTATCCTAGACATCTTAAGTATTATGTTATGAGACTTGTTTTAATCCTGTAGAGAATGTTGATATTTTTGTTTTAGCAGGCCATAAACACAATTTGGTTCCAGGCACATATTCAAATCAGGCTTGTGGGTTATTGTTTCAATGTTACTACTGTTTACAAAGTCTTTGAAGTGTTTTTAGAATCTGTACCATGTATATGCCACCTGTGGCCATTCTAAGACTTGAGCAATGGTCTATCGCTTATTACAGTTCCCAAAGTCTTTGGTATATAGTTAACGATCAGATCTATGTCTGTGTAGCTCTGGGCTGAGCACAGGAGTTCATAAACAAATTTATTGGGTCACTTTTCTGAGCTCTTTGGTCTGCCTGGTACTTTTGTTCTCCTTAGGCTCCCCTTTTTGAGCCTTTGGCCAAAAAGCTGGGACCTTATTCATCTTGCTCTGCTATATACTTCCCTCAAATGCACTCATGCCTGGAGCCAAGGGGCAGAAGGACAGAGAAAGAGAACAAAAAAGAGGTTCATTCCCATCCTCTTGGACCACAGCTCCTCTGAATGGAGAGGAAGCTTCCTCTTCAGAATTTTCGATGACTGCATGTCTGCTGCCTCCACTGTCACTACCAAAGGACTCCTTTCCTACTCCTCAAGACTAAACTAGAGGACTTCTCCTGGAACTCCTGTCCACACAGAAGTCCACTTATGGGTTCCGGATGCCTTGAATCTAGGCCAGGAGACACAACAGCGGGGTAAATGGTAAACTCAGCTATTTCAGTGGTACTTTGATTCTACTGTCCTTCCCCACTCAATCTACTACTATTCACTTTTAAGAGATTTCAAATAGCTGCTCTATATATTCTGCCCTGTTTTTGAAGTTACATTCAGTAAGAGAGACAGGATGGGAGTGTGCTGACCCCACCTTACCCAGGACCAGCACTCCCCTCATTAGCATTTTTAAAGTTCTAAGGTGCCCTGCCAGAGACCACTTCAAGTTTTTTTTTAACCCATGTTTTCTCAACATATTTATCCTCGGAAGCCATCTTTGTTAATGTTTACTAACAGCTTACAGAATCATTATTCCTCAAGAATACATTTCAAAACACTGCTCTAAAATAAAACCAATAATTTTTGTAAATCTTTAAACTATTGTAGTCTTCTTTTACTTAACTACTTAACTGAAAATAAATACATGGAGATCATCTTGGGATTATCAACATATTCTGTTAGGTCTATGTTTAGCAAAATAATGCCTACAGATAGAGGCTATATTTAAGCACCCAAACAGCACATGTAGATTTGTCTGTGGTCCAGTTAATATTATCCTAATATCCTAAACTCAAAGTGGATTTAGAATCATTAATCACTTAAATTAGCTATCTGTGTTGATTCTACAGACTTAATGCACAACCTCCTCCTGATTCATGTAATGTATTGTGTTATCTGAATCTTATTTATATAGGTACTGCTATGATCTGAAATTTTGTGTCCTCCCCAAATTCGTATGTTGAAATCCTAACCCCCATTGTGATGGTATTAGGAAGTGGGGCCTTTGGAAGGTAATTAGGTCATGAAGGTGGATTCTTCACGAATAGGATTAGTGGCCTTATAAAAGAGGCCCCAGAGAGATCCTTCACCCCTTCCCCCACGTGAAGTTACAGTGAAAAGCTGGTCATTGCTGACATCAACTCTGCTGGTGCTTTGGTCCTGGATTTCCCATCCTCCGGAACTGTGAGAAATAAAATTCTGTTGTTTGTAAGCCACACAATTTATGTTATTTTTGTTATATCATCCCAAATGGACTAAGATAGGAACATAGTGACAGATTTAGTGATAAATCTAATGAAGCAAAGTAGGGCTGCAAGATCCATCCTTGTGAGTAGATACACCCAAGACTGTCCTACAAGTGTGTAAACAGTGGGTCCTCTGATTTTAGATCTCTGTAAAAAGAGGGACCTATCAAAAGGACCTCAATATTTTGCTCCACTTTATGATACCCCACATACAAAGACAGATGGACAGGCACCATTTAACTGAACAATCTATTTCTACTTATGGCACATGAATTGTTGAATGACTTCTCTTGACCTAGACACTTAAAATACCCCTCGCCTTCTTTGACAAACCCTACAAACATCTGCACTGTTGATTCTTTTCTTGTCCTCCTTTTCAGAAGAGCCACAATTTGACTTGGGCCAATTTGTGGTTATCAGTTATCAAGCCAGAAATGACTACATAAAACACTGTTTTATATAGTATCATTTCACCATAAAGCATGAAACAGTATTCCTCTCTTTGGCAAGGAAACATCTGTTAATAACAGATGGGCTCACCCAGATACAGTGTATGAGGCAATAGTAAAGAGCAAATGCTTTCTTCAAGTGGTTTGGTAGGACTTGGTAGCTTTTTGGATGTTCTAATTTTCAGAGCACTTTTATAGTAAGAATTCTACTTTTTCTTTATACTGAGATTTCTAATTTTTGCCTACATTTTGTTTGTGTTTCTGTCTCTTTAAAAAATACTGATTTCTAGTTTACTTGTCCCTCTCCTTGGAATTCTAACTATGCAAAACATAAAATTTGTATGTACACATGTGTGTGTGAGAGAGAGAGAGAACCAATTCTTCTGCGTGAAACATTTTACTAAAAATATCCAAATCAAAGTGTGTGTAGTGGCACGGCAAGAGAATTGTTTACGGAGGGAATCTTCCTCATTGGTGATCAATAGGTCATCTCTTGTTAACCCTACTTTTACTTGATTTATATCTAAACACAGAGGGAAGCAAAAGAGGAGATAAAATACATAAGACTTGTCACAACATTCTACATCAAATATTGCAGTATGAGTGGAAAATATTCTCTGTGTGATGACATAAAAGTTTTTGGAGTTAGGCACACCTGTATTCATATCTAGTCTGGCACTAATTTATAAGAGTTTTAGTTTCCTATTATGTCTAGTGAAGATAATATTCTCCTTGCAAGGTTATGAGAGATTAGAGATAATATGTGTAAAGCATTTAGTAGTGTTAATAATCCATTGATATAGGGTATGCAATATACTGAGAAAAGTGCCTGATACAGAGTAGAGTCTGAATAGTTAATATTAAGCACCTTTAGTATTACTCTTTAATATGTGTCTAAACTGAGAATTAGAAATAATATGAATTTTTGCTTGTCAAGAGGGATTTTTTAAATTACATCTTGGGCTTGATATAAGTTCATAGATTTTTTTGTTAATATTTCCTTAAAAGAAATGTAATTTATGCTAAGCCCCTTTTACATTTTTCCTCATATTTGTTTTTTGATGGGTGTCAAATTGTTTTTGAAAAGAACGTGCAATATTGCTTGAGATATTTAGTCAAATATTTCATCTTGTCTCTTAACAAAATAATCTGTATGGGGAATAAATTTCCCTTCAATAAGAATTTTAAGCAATCAGTTATACTTATTCATATTTTCTTCTCTTCCCTCTTAAATGTCTCATTATATTCACTAAAAAAGAGTAATTTAAAGATTAGAAGACTCTGGGGTCTGGAATAAAACTGCATTCCATTGTCAATGATTAAAATTATGATTTTGCAGGCTTCAATATTCTAATAAGTAAGAGAGTAGAATCAGATATTTTGTTAAATAATTTTCAGAAGAAAGTATGAAACCATGGTATCTGCCCTCAAGGCTTATAAATGAAGAGGATCTTACGTTATATTCAAGTAGGAAAAATTACCCTAATTCTGTAATTAAGGAAACTATGTGGAAATTTTTTTTTTACCCAAATTGCCTATTCATTCAATCATAGCAGAGATTTATTTAGTCTCGGTTAGGCACCATGCCCTATATTAAGTGATCTGGGAGATACAATAATGAGTAATACCTAGCATCTGCCTTCAAAATTTATCATTTAATGTGGGTGGTAGTGTACACTCGCGAGTATCTTGATCAGGGAGGGAAGTTGGGTGTGGGAGTGATGGTTCATGATCTTTGAGGTGATTTTTTTAATCTATGCATGCCACCTCCTCTAAGATTCAAGTATGTTCCCTACAGAGAAGATGCTACTGACCCATTCCTGTCTCAACCAGTGAGAATCCCTGCCATGATGAGTCACTATTATGGATAGGGATATCAGAATGGTTGAACTTGTTAATGTAAAAAAGGGGGGGAGGATGAAAACAAGGATGACACAGTTTACTAGAATTCAAGACAATACATCATATATGTTGCATTATTTAGTTTACTGTTTTCTCAAATTTGTCCCCAAGGCAGTAGAATTAAGTGCACTCATTTAGTATTTGGTATCTTGTGTTGTTTGAGACCCAGTAATTGACCTTGACCTTACCGTTTACCCTTCCACATCAGGTGATCACCCAGTTTACCTGTTAGCACATCTCTAGTTTCTGCCTTGCTTTTAATTAAGAAGTGACTTTTTTGAGGGAGACAATCATTTCTAGTTTCAGAAGTCAGGAAAAATCAGGAAACTCTTTACATAGAAGGGTGATTTTTAAGTTTCAATAAATAGAGACAGAGAATAAAATGTACCAGGCAGATGAAATAGTGTGAGAAATTAATAAATGAATATTTTTTGAAAAATAAAAGAATTATTCAGGGTTTGATGAGTGTTATACTGTGAATGGAGAATACACCAAAAAAAAAAAAAAAAAAGTAATGGGGCATAAATTTGGAAAGGAGAATTGTAATCATACTTTAGGTTGGATATATACAATTTAATTTATTAGGCAATGGGAAGCCATTTTGTATTGGAGAATTAAATGATTAATTCTATGCTTAGGGAAGATTCATGTGGAAGTAATGTAGAAAATTGGAATGGATACATAAATTATATTAAGAAGAAATGGGAATATCAAAGACAACCTGGGAAGCAGTGTGCAACTTCAAGCTGGAGGAACTAGCAATCGGCAAAGAGAATAGACAAGGAAAGACAAAATCCAGAGATAAAGATAGGAGGATTTGGGATCAATAAAAATAACTACTTATTGGTGAAACGACTGGGAAGTGTGAGCAACAGCAAAAAACACAACTATTTCTCTGACAGTTTGTGGCCCCAGTGACTGAAAGAATGATGCTACATAAATCAAAATTTCAAAGTTGAGAGAAAGAATTGGTTTGGGGAAAATGGAATGAGTTCACTTTTATATCTAAGTTTAAGGTTCTAGTAAAAAATCCAGCAGAATATAGAAATAGATCTGACAGCTGGAAATACAAGATAAGAACTCTGCAGAGAACAAGTCTGGAAAAGGGAGACCTTGAGGGTGAACAGACTGTGAACAGAAAAAAGCAGAGATGATGACAATGATGATGATGACAATGACAATGACGACAATAACGGTAAAAAATAAACTTAAGGAAAACATAATAAATAGAATGTGGAAAAAGTAAGAAGATTAAACACAATAGAGAAAAAGCTAAAAATAAGTGGGAAAAATAGGTTAATGCTCTGGAAACAAGGAAAGTTCACAAAGGAAGGCAGAGGAGGTGACCATGTGCACAGTCGGAAGAGGAGGAAAACTTGGGAAGTGAGTGTAGTATTGGCAACTAGGGAGTCATTAAAGTTGTGGGCTAAGAATTTAAATGACAAGAGGTGGAAAGGTGGCAGTGAAGTGCAGGCAGCAAGTGTGGACTACATTTTCAAGGTGTGTGGCAAGAAGAAAAGAGACAAAGAATGGTAACTTAGGGGAGGGATTGATTTAAGAGAGAGAAGACCTAAATACTTGTGTTTGCAGGCAGAGAGTGGCAATACACATGCAAAATGAAATATGTACTAGAAAAGAGCCCCGGGAGAGTCACTCACAAAACAAATTACTGAGAGAAAATAAGGGAATGGGAATATAGAGCACATATATGTGTTGGAACTGGTCAAAAGGAAAGCATATCAAAAGAATGGAAGGATTGGAACAGAAGACAGGTAAAGTTATAAGGGGTCAGAAACAAGGTTGCCATGATCAGAGAAAAATAGCAGCAACATCTTCTGAGAGTGAGAGGATGGATCATTGAGGCAGAGCTTAAAAATAGTGGGATACATTTGTGGGAAACTACTGTGGTTGGTAGGATTGACAATCAATAGGGGTAAAGAAAAAACTGCCTAGGGATAGAAAAGGCTCCCATCTCAAGTCCATCAGTCATGTTCAGATACTAAGCATTTGTAATGGATGCCCCGAGATCCTTTTGTGAATTCTTGCAGGAGTATTTATCAGTCTAGGACAAGAAACAGTGAAATCAAGTGATAAAATTCATCCAGAGCTGGGTACTCTAGGGCTTAACAAGAGAAATTCAGGGAAGTCAGGAATTCTACAGTTCTAACCAAGGTGTTGTTGTGATGGTGACCAGATTAGGTAGGGAAACAAGCCAGAAGAGGACATGACAAACTTTGGTAACAGGGAAGAATGAAGGGCTTAAAAATTATGATAGTGGTAGGAAATTCATCAGGAGTGACCATGTGGGTGAGCTTAAAGATTGATAAGTTGTGATTAAAAGTAGGATCTTCCAGCACCTGGGCCAGACACAAGGTAATGTCGTGATGCATTTGGACCCAAGTGGAGAGAAGGAATGACTCTCCTCGTCTCCTTTGCTGGCTGCATCCACTTCTCCTTAACCACTAGATATTGAAGTGACCCGTGACACTGTCGTGTGCCACTTTTTCTTCTCTGTATCACATTTACTTTAGACAACCTCCACTGCCAAGGCTTTGCATCTATTTGTACATGATTCTCAAAGCTATTTCTCCAGCTCTTTCATCACCTTTAACTTAATTATTTACGTGTTCATCTGCATATCCAACATCTCTAGCTGGATATCATTTCAAAACCAGGCCCCGGAGCCTGCTCCTTCCCAGAATTTCCCATTACACTAAACTCCACAGCCATCTCCAAGGTGCTTAAGCCAAGAGCCTAAGAGACATCGTTGATATTTCTTCCCTCTACTCCCTATCATCCACATTTAACTCATCAGCAAGTCCTGTCTACTCTCTTTCTAGCACCTATTCTAAATCTGAAAACTATTCCATCTCCACTCCCACCATCATTTTTCAGTTGGACTACAGCAATAGAATCCCTTCTGACTCTGTTTCCACTTTCACTGCACCTCCCCGCCAACAAACTATTCTCCACACAACCACCAAAACAATCTTTTTAAAACCCAGATCGGAATTTGCTTCTCTTTGGATTAAAGTCTTGCACTGAATCCCTTTGAACTTATAATAAAATTCAAACTCCTCACCACGCTCTGCATGATCCTCTGTGATGGTTCCCCTGATGACATACCCAGCCTCATTTGTGACCATTCTCTCCCTTGCCCATTCCTTACAATTCACCTTTCTCTTCTTCCTGTTACTAGATGCTTCTAGCATCTTCTCACCTTACAGTCTTTGTACGGTCCATTCCCTCTGCCAAGATGGCACTTTCACAACTCATCGTCTTTACAATTCAAGTCTCAGTTCAAATGTACTTCAGTGACATAACAACTCAGTCTTAACACTGCCTCCTAGTCACTATTTACTTTGTTACATTCTTTCATTTCTCTGCAGAGCCCTTATTAGTATGTGATAGTTTATTACTTATCTCCTTATTTTCTATCTCGCACACTAGATTTTAAGCTTTGTCTGCCTTATTCATCACTATGTAGGTACCTAATACAGTGCCTGATGTATAGAAGGCACTCAATATCTATTTCTAAAATAAATGAATAGGTGACTAAAATCACTAAAGTTGAATTTATCATTATATATCATCTACATTCAATACATAGTGACAAAAGGACATTAAAATTGTATCTTATTCAGACCAATCCTCATTCTGTCTCTCAACTATGGTGCCAAGGGAGGACATACTCATTTTCTTCCAGAAAAACTTCAGCTAACAATGCAGCCTGTACACAAGCCTTACCCTTCACGTTATTAGTCTCTGATCCACTCACTTATATTGCTTTTCGGATGATACAACCTCTTAGAGTAATGGCTACCATGGTCACTGTTTAGTACAATGGCTCTCCACCTGGGAAGCACTCGATTACCATCCTAATAGTGATGCTTACTGCTCATTTCATGATGAAAAGTCTTATTGATTTGTCCTAAAATTATCTCAGACTTCTTTATTGCTTTCTGAGAGGTAAGGAGCCATAATTATTAACAAATACATGGCATTTTATTACTCATTCTCTACTTCTTGACAAATACTTGAAACGAATTTACCATGAGAAAGGCCCTCAGATACTCATCTCAGACATACAACTAGTGGTGAGGCCATTCATGAGTCTGTACATTTAAAGTTGGAAGAATAAGAATAAAATAAAATAAAATTTTACAAGAAGGAATTTCATAGGGTTGAGGAAAGCTTTGTCTCTCTACAAGGGATTGTTTTGCCTTTTTCCTAAACAACATCTGCTGCCTTCTGGGGTTTCCAGAGAGCAGAAGGCTCATAAATAAAGTGGCTGGATTTGAACTCTAAGTATTTAAATCTGTCAACAGAAAAACTGTGTGAAATTTGATTTCCGATTATATGTTTTAGAAATTTATTTTTAAATCAACTTTTTCTCCTGAAGGTTTCCACTTACTAAGGAAATGTTTTTATTTTCAACTGGAAAAATTGCTTCCATGATCTTAATAATACAGCTCTGAGAATAGCCTTGGGGATATTTGCAATTAAATCTGTTTGCCAATGTGGGTAAAGTTCTCTGAATTATCTATCATTGAAATTTATCATCACTTTAATTTTATTTACATGCTTCATAGCAGGTAGAATTTCATCTATAAGCTCCACAAGTACATGCATCATTTGTACTTGTCAATTATCCGCTACATAACCTTTGCTACAGTTGCAATCAAGTCACCATTGCAAGGAGAATGGCACATAGACATCTGCACAGGTTATTGTCAACAGATGGAGGGATAAGAAGATCACACAATATGCCATAATTTCAAATTTGCCAAATTGTGAACTCCTTCTAGAAGTAAGAACGGTGGTAGTGGCAATGATCATGACATATCACACCATTTGTTTTGCTGGAAACGTTCTTGTCAGTGTCCATATAGGTGGTTGACACTGTCTAAGGACTTGTTTTTTGCTAAAATGAAAGTATAGAGTGCAACATTTTGACAAGTGTCAATTAATCTTTCATCATCAGAATCTCTAGGGTCCTGTAAGTTTGGCTTGACAAACATTTTCACTAATATCGTGAGGGAGTGTTCAGTTAAATTATATTGTCTTCTTATCATGCTCTCTTCACCAACAGGATAATATAAAAGTCCCATTTTACTTAATATTTTTTACTCACTTTTCTTAAAAAATGTAACAAGAAAATCCAAAACTGTTTTCCCCATACAATGAAAATTTATTTTGCACCCTATAAGCTTTGAGTTTGACCAGAAGTTCTTGTGATAGACATTCAGAAACTGTTAATGCTAACCTTTCCAAACTTGGAACTTCCAAAATGTTCTACATCTTCCCATTGTCGTAGCAACTGATGATATTTCTTAAAAAGACGTAAGTCATACACAAGCCAGGGTCAGAGAAGCCTTGAATGGAACCCAAGAATTTCTTCAGAAGTGTACTGGGAAAAATAGTCCCTCCATTTTTCTAACTAAACCAGGCAAGTTAGCAAATGATTAAAAAACAAAGTCCAGAAGACTCTTGTCACTTAAATGGTTGGCACACTTCAGGTCTTCAAAGTAGTATTTTAACTCAGACCTAAAAATTAAGCTAAACAGTGTTTATATCCAAATTTAGATACGACTTAATTTTAAGGAAGAAAAGTACTGGATTGAGAATTAAATAATAGGCTTCAGTGTTTATCCTGACACATCCTACTAACTGAATTTAGAGAAAATACTTAATTTGTTTCATAAATTGTGAGGATTCATTTGTTCAACAATATTTATTAAGCATATACTGTGGGTTAGTCATTCAAGGAGGAGAAAGATATCATCTGTAAGGACTCCCAGCTTTAGTGGCTTACACTTCAAAATAACTATCAGATTTGGGGTATTAAGTAATTTTATTTTTCCAACAATCGTTACCACTTTGGCTTTATTTACTCTTTCACTGGGTACTGAGCTTCCTTAAAGACAAATCAATTCAGTTCTTAAATTTTTTATCACTTTCAGTTTTAAAGACTTTGCTTCTTTCCTTTAAAAACCTCAAACTCATATTCAAAGCACAGTTCTCTCCTTGGTCTGCTTTCTTCCTTATTCTCCCTCGTCCCCAACACTGCACATACCCCTGCGCTAACCATGTGATGTTGGAGCAGAGAAAGAGGAGAGAGATTTTCCTTGGGGGAGTGACCATGGTTAGAATGCAGTCCTGTTTTTTAGCTCGGGTTTTCAGGCTCATTGAGGAAGAGTAGAGGACTCCAGGGGCCCTGTTGTTCATCCAGGGACTCAATCCCAGTTAGCCGCCAGATACTGAGGGTGCCTTATAAGCCTCAGCTACATTTTCAGGCTGACCGTCATTGGGTAGCCCTCATGCTTCATAGTTTTGAGGAGCTGGCATCTTTGTCATGTTACAGTGCTCCCATGCAAAATTCCAGCCTCCAATTTTATCACATTGGGTCCTGTGGTCACATGCAGGAGCCATCTTCCACCTGTCTCAGAGCCTGGGAACTCAAGGGGTAGTCTTTTCTCCCCACTCTGACTCAGCATTCCACTATGCCATCTCTCCCCATCTATCATTTCTCTGGTAGCAACGAGGACAAACTAGCAGCTTTGGAGCTAAGCAGATTTCCAGCAGGGATGGCAGCCTGATAGGGGACATAACTGAACTTTGAGAGTGATTCTTTTGAAGCCTGACTCCCTTAGCTTTGGGGAAGAAAACCAGGTGACCATACCTCTCATTCCCCTTCCAAGAGGGAAGGCAAGGAGATAGGCTTTCATCACTAACACTGCACTCTCTCCAGGCTTCTTGTTTCTTGATCACTCCAATTGCCAAAGGACGCCATTCCACTGATCCAGTATAACCTGTCTCACCTCTGATGGGCAATTGGAGTCTTATGCTGAGAAAGGGGCCCTCTTTCAACTCAGCCCAAGCAAATTTAGTAACTTTGTTCTCAAAAGTCCCCTAAATCTTTACACTGTCAGTAATGCCTGAGGAAAACAAGGAATTCAAGCAGTACCTTCTGTAACACATAGTTCCTTGAAAATGTTCACTAAAGTTAGCCATAGTTTAGTGGCTGCCCTTAACTTAAATAAGGGATATACCCCTTTTACACTATTGGCATTTTACTAGCAATAATATTAATAAACTTTTATATGATAGGCAAATTAAAAGTAATCCAAGCCAAGAAGCAAGAAAAAAGTAACCTTCAAATAATCATAAATATTATAAAATAGATTAGTAACTTCAAATTTATATTGAAACCATGAATTTAAGTGGTCAAACTTAGAGCATGTGATATCTTTGGAAATTTCAAGGTACAACATATAGGAATGATCTGAAAGTTAGAGACTGCTGAATTTTAAACCTGTCCTGGCAAAGTAGGGAATTATTGTGGTTATCCAGATGTGCTGCTAAATGCTTTTATTTTTAACTATGAAAGTACATATAAGACATGACTTATCTAAATAATTCCTTTGATTTCTACATTATTTAACTTTACTTATTATATTGATGATTAATATTAGATTTCTTCCCTTTCAATTTTTTGTAGAGAATAGATGGTTAAAATTGTGGATTATCATTTTTTAAAAGTTATTCTTTACCAAACAAGGATAAATTATTGACCAAGCTTGTGCTGCTCTGTTAACAAAGTAAAATAAAACTACCACCAAATTATCAAAAAAATTAATCAATGTCTATTTTAAACTGCTTTCTGTGGCAAGCCATGGTGAAAACAGGAGTAAAATGTTTACATACATACACAATTCCATTACTGTATCACTTGAAACATGAGTGGCAATGTAACTGATGAAACTTTTTTAAGAGGACAGTATCTTCATAAATAGTTTTCCTTGAATATCAACTTATTAAAACACTAATGTTATTTCTTTTATGCATTCTATATCTGGATTCTATATCCGGAGTGTGAGGTAGGAAACATTTCAACTAGGAAAATTCTCTCCTGGAGAAAAGGCAGAAAACTCAGATGTCAGAATATCGAGGCTACTAGAGTCACAAATGCCATTTTAACACTTGAGGGAGCAGAAACTTTCGAGGTCTTAGCCCTGCAGTTTTGAAACTCACTAGTAAAGATATTATGTGAGAAAAACAAAAGCTATACAATCACAACTTAACAACTAGACATAATGGATAAGTAATTTAACAGTTTATCATTTAGCTGAGACAACTTGAAGTATGAGATTTATGTAATTCTTATCATCTGAATGTGGTTGAAGTTTTTAATAGCTCTAACATGAATACCCATGTCTTTGAGTTATAGAGAGTATTATTTTATTATACCTTTGTGAAAGTAAGTTTATTAATAATAGGCTAATACAGATGTTTCACTGTACTTTGCCTAGAGATAATATTACAACTAATAGCTTTTCTTGTATGCAGGTGCTCCTGGGAGATAGAGTAGTGGGTAAACACTCTGAACACATAAAGACTCTTTGTTTGGGATTGTATGTTCAATAGTAACATTTTTCCAAAATGATCAGGGAACATGTTGGAAGTGCCTAAAGAATGCATAGCAAATATTTGACTCAGAATAAATATTTATTGAACAAATGCAATAAATGAGCAAATAAATAAGTGAAGACTCTGATACGCTGAGCATTAACTCTGCCTTCAGCAAGAAAATCAGTTTCATGACTTGATGGCCATGCCACTCGCTAATTTTATTTTTTTGCCAAAAATGTTTTTATTCCATTTAATCACCTATTTTAGCCAGAACTGACTTCAAATTTCTCATGGCCAATGCAAGGGGTGAAAAAATGTATACACTGATAAATTCCAAGGAACATATTTCAGGGTCTGAACACAATTTCAAAGCAGGATTTTCAAAAATATTTTTCAATAATGGCAGTATCAATTTTCACTTTTGATATGACAAATGAACACATGTTGAGGTCTCCTTCCTCAGCACACAACCCTAGAAATAATTAAAAGATAGTTTTTAAAAAATAGCTACATGGTTAAATTTCTGAGGACCAGAAAGCATAAGAAATAGCCACAAGACTAAAAGCAGAGAGGAATAGATCAAAGAGGAAAACAGAATATAAGCAAGAGGCCAGAAAGTAGAGCCAATAAAGGTAGAACCAACTCCAGTGAGGCCCAAGAAACCACGAACAAAAAGACAATGAGGGACCAACACTTGGGGATAGGATTCAACACCTCACCAACAGCAACCAAGCAGATGGACTCCTTCTGTCCACTACTTCCTCTCCCAAGATAAGCAGCCACTGCATATCTGTGTGGCTCCAAGAACAGTGCCCTACTGTTTTGTTCAAATACTGCTTCATCAGAACCAAGGTTGGTGTTTCAGAAAATGTATGGAATAAATGGACAAAGTAAAGCATATTTACCCAGAAAAGAAAGATTTGAGCTTCCTGGTCATGTGAATGCTAGCCAAGCAAATTTATTTGACAGGATCTATCTATCTATCTATCTATCTATCTATCTATCTATCTATCTATCTATCTATCTATGTTATCTATTCATCCATCCATCCATCCGTCTGTCTATCTAATCTACTGCACATTAGATCCCAGAAGTCCACATGACTGATAAACCTTTCCACACCAAACTATCACAACAGCTAATTTACCATGGGCAAGATGCTTCTGGATCCCCTTCTCTGTCATGTGTATGGAGGAGTCAAGTCTAACCACATTGGTGATGCCACCTGGAGTATGCCTTTGATTTTTGCCAAGCTGTGTTTTAATCCCATGAGCTGTCAGAGAAAGCATCACAGTGTCTGCTGGTGTATCATCCACAGAATTAGAAGCAGTAGTAACAGCATTATAAAGAAATCGTCTTTTGGCTTTAGAGAAGTAATATGTCATAGCCATTGAGAGTGCAAACCCAGAGCAAGGCTACCTAAGTAGCTCCACATGCAACCTCAGGCAAGACACTTCACTTCACTCAGTTTTCTCATCTATAAAACAGGGGGAAATTATAATGGCTGCCTCATGGGATTTATGCAGATTACATGAGTTATATAGGTAAAGCTCTTAAAATAGTCTCTGTCACTTAATCTTTAATGAATAGTAGTAGCTACTATTTGAGAGTGAATTCCGGTAAAAATAGAAAGAACTTTCTGAATAGGATTTCACTCATTCTATTTTGAGACTTAGATCAAATTCCTTTCCTTTCTTTTTATTTTCCTGTTTTCACTAATCTAGGCAGATTCCTTCAAGACTTCACCTCATCTGCCTTCCTCCCATGAGATGCTGTCCAATGGGATCCCAGGAGAAAGGCATCTACTTCTAAGCTTCAGTTGCTTTATCTCTGAAATAAGACTAAAAACCAATTTTTCTGAAAATAGATAACTTTCCAGTTGCCCATCTATAAAGTCCCATTTTATCTTTAACTCTCATCTATAAATTCTAGCATGCTAAAAATTAGGAGGTAGAAAGAGCTTCAGAGAAACAGAGAGAAGAAATCGTACAAGTAGCATTTTCCTTCCTGAGCTAACCTACATCTCAAGTTATGGCTTGTTTCTCCCGATTCCCAGAGACCTTTAAAACAGACTGGCGACAGCACCAAGGGACTCATTCAAAGAGAAGAGCGAGTTGAGTTATGTTAATGGAGAGTGTCCACACCACTTGTCTGAGGTTGTATAAGCAGTTTCTCTTTGCTGCTTCATCATCAGTCATTTTGTTGCTCTGCCTCAAATTCTTTCACTTTTAAGAGAATAGTATCAGCATTAAGGCTTACAGGGATTGGGGAAAATTAATGAGATTATGTAATTGTTTTAAAAAAAACCAGTTGAACATCTCAGGAGAGAGGCAGCCAGCGAAATTTAAATCTGACGTTCCAGCAAATGGCAGGTAAGGACCCCCAAACCCTTCTTATTTAGTGTTTTGACACATTCTTAACTGAAAAAGGAGGATTGTGCGTCTGGGGGGTTATGATGATTTTGAAACCCTTCTAAATTCCTTCTACTAAAATGTTTGGGATAGATATTTTCCAATTTAGAATTAAATCATAGAATAAAATCATTGAAAACAATTGCAGGAAACTGTGCTCTTGTCATTTTTATAAATAAAAGAATCTTACAAGAAATGACAACTGCATGTGAGAAGTATCTTAGGCCATTTACTTTATCCACTAACAGCATGCAAGTCTGATGCTAAATTCTATTCTCAGGTCCTTTACTTGAAATACTTGAATTTTTTCGGGGATAAATATTTTCCAACTCACCCTAATAGACTCCTATCTTCCAACTTATCTTTCCACTCTGTTTTAAATAATAGAAAAGCATTTTCCCTCATTTAATCCTTTCAATGCTCTGCTGAAGAGTTCCCTTCTGAGGATGGCACCATCCTGATATTTACAGAACAATGCTTATTTATATAGGAGTTCGATTGCCAGTGCTCAGATTACCCTAAGACTTGGTTTGGAAATCAATGCTATTCTGATGCAGTAAAATAAACAAACCTTTTTAAAGACTTCAGATTTAGACCTTTCCACCTCCCTTCATATCACCATGGTAGCTACAGTGAAACAAGGTAACTTTTATTTAATGTTCAATGAGAACTCTGTGGGATTTTACTGAAAATAATAATGTTGACCTTGATATCTGATAGGAATGAAGCAAACTTTGGTGCACTCCCAAACAATAAATGAGCCCAGGAAGTGCTAACATTTCTATTAAATAAAGATACTTTCCCATAACTCATAAAGAGGTCTTTTCACAGACTATTGGATGATATCCACTTCACCACTTAATGACTTGTGCTGTGTTCTTTCTATTTCAGAAAGGGAGATTTCCACAGCCACCAAAGAACGACTCTTGACTGTTTAGGAAGCAAATACTTTTTCTTCACTGAAGAAAACCTAAAATAAAAATGCAGTTTTCTAGAAAGTTTTTCAGTATTTACATAGAAGTCTACTTATAACTTTGACATTTCTTCTTCAACTCATTTTTTAAATAATACTTGTTTTTTTTATCATAAGAGAAATACTTGTTTATTACCAGAATTCTTTAAAATACAAAAATTCATGCAGAAAAAAGTAGAAAATCAGCCAAAATTCCAAACTCACATAATTTAGGATGACCAGGTACTCTGCTTAGATGATTGCATTCTTGTAACTCAAGACTTTTTAAAAAATGTTTTTATTTGTGCATTTCTTCCTGGAGCACAGTGAGCTCTTTCAATCTAATTGAAGAAATTATTCTTCTTTTACATTTATTATCATTTTTTTCTCTGTTCTCTGGTCCTTTTTTTCATACACATAAATACTTCAAGTATTGTCTTATGTATTGTCTCTATTTTTTTTTAACCATTGTGTCCTTTTCATCTAATATGGTATCATGACTTCCTTCTACACTGCTGAGTTGATTTTTTTATGTTTTTCAATTTACTAACTCTAATGTGGATTTTAATTGTTTTTATATTCAGGGCTTCCTTGAAATTTTCTTCTTTTTATCTGGTAGAGGCGATGTCTTGTTGCATCTTAAGATGTCAAATGTTTTCTTGATGTTTTTTCATAGAAGCCTACAGTGATTATTTTCCAAATTGTATTCATCTTCTTACTACAAAGGTGAGTATGTTCTTCTCTTTCCAGTAGTACTTTTCTCCATGTGACTTATTTTCCTCTTCATTCTTTTTTCATTCATTTACTTTATGACCAGATCCATGCAGAATAAGTTTTAACCAATAAAACAGAATGTTGATTCTGTTGGGTTCATTTTCTGTCCATTTGAGTGATGGTCCCCTCTCAAGTGAGTCTGCGCATTCAACCATGCCCCACATACCTTGGTTTAGGAGTTTAAAGTTAATGTTCTTATCTGCTCAGCTCTCCAACCGTTACTTTTCCACCATCATGTAAAACTTGTGCTTCTTTCAAGGCCACTCCATCTCTATCTACCACAGTCTACCTCTCTTCATTGCTGACTAACTACTGAAGTCCTAGAACTCCCTCTTATTTAGTGACAATTTGGCACCTGGTTCTCCAATTTTCTTTTCAACCCAAAGTACTAGTTAATACATTGAGTACTTTCAATCTTTATGTGGATAATCTATTCTCTGCCTTCTAATTTCTTTGACAGCCCATCTCCATGCTACTTTAGCATTGCTCTCTCATGGCCACATTCTGGATGAAGCCATGACAGATAACTGCATCAACTCTGAAATGCTAAATTAAAATATTCCATATTTTGTCCTTAAATTCCTAATCTCTCAGATATCTAAATTGCATGTCTATACTTATTCCTTCATCACCTCAGAGTCTATAATTCTTTGACCCCTTCAAATTTGACCTCTTCTGTTCACTTCTTTCCCTATGTAATAAATTTAATAGCCCATTGTTCAACTGGCAAAATTTATGTCTTCATTTTTGCAAACTGTCTCCTTGATGCCCATATCAGAAAAGGGAAGAACTGCCTGAGAACATAACAAAAGCAAGACTAGTGGAACTACACATTAGCAGTATTAATATCAACAAGACCCTTGCATTTTTCACAGTAAATATTTTTTATCTCTTCAAACATCTGACATACCACTTATGACCTCAATCACAATAGGTGAACGACCTCTTACTTTACAAAAAAGAAGCAGCCATCAGATGGGGACTTCCTCACCTTATTGATATCCAAAGTAAAAATTATCCTATACTGACGGAGCTAAGAAGCTCAGCAAACTCCCAGGAAAAGAAACATGAAGGAAACTATGCCAAGGTGCATCATAATCAAATTGCTCAAAACTAAAAATCTCAAAAGCATCCAGAAGAAAAGGATAGATTATGTACAAAAAAACAGAGATAATGATAACATAGATTGTTTTCTGGAGAAAATGCCAACAAGAAAAAAAAAATAGAGCAACATCTTTAAAGTACTGGAAAAAAATTTAATTCTGTGGAAGTATATTCATAAAATAAAATTGTGAGAAGATATTTTCAGACATACAAAAGCTGAAAGGATTCACCACCAGTAGGCTGCCCTTTAAGAAATGTTCACAGAAGTCCTTCAGGCACAAGTAAACTGATATCAGATAGAAACATGGATCTAGAAAAAGGAATGAAGTGCACTAGAAGTACAATCCCATGGAAATGATGGGATTGGATGGAAATGATGACTCAATAAACATTTGTTGAGTAAAATAAAGTTTATTAAAACATCATATGTTCTCATGTTTTACATGAAGGACTAGATAACAAGAGACAAAAAGTTCCTTCTATTCTACTGCATTGTGGAAGTAGGAAGGAAAAGAAGGTAGGAAACTGCAATGGGTTATTATTATAAGGAGAAGACGGGAGAGGATGAGATTAAAGAGGATTTGAATTCTTTGTAAAATGACCTAATTATAGCTGCCTTTCCCAACAGTGTCATCCTTCCAAACAATATATCCATGACTGTCCTCATTCCCCTCTCCATCCGTGACTTGTGACTTGACTTTTTTTCCTAATCATCAATGTTAGAAAGGCATAATAAATTACAGTAATATGACTACATTGTGATAACCTTATTAACTTATTCATGTGGATGTGGATAAAGAAAATACTGTCAGCCGCTGGTCTCAATACTCCCTTTCATTAATAGCACATGTACCAGATAATCTACAAGTCTTAAACTTCACAGAAGCACAGATTCTCAGAGTTTGAATAAATGTTAGAGACGATCTAATCCTATTCGTGGATTGATTCTTAAATCCCTTCAATTCACTATCTCTGAAAGCAGCCTATTCTATTTTCAGAGATTTCAACACTTCTTCCTGTTGAGACATCTATCAGCCATACTAGTGGCTTCACACAGGGTCGAATTCTGCCCTTGAGGCATTGTAGATAAAGTCTCTTCTGTTTTTCCAAAGAACAGCTCTTCTCGTCTTTGAAGACAGCTCCCATTTCGGCTTTAAGTCTCCTCTTTTCCAGGATAGTTTCTTTAGAATGTTTTATATAATTTAAAGCTTCCTTAACTTTCTAAAAGACCTCCCCTACAACCTTTAATTTGCCAAGTATTGCTGATCAGTGCATAATTACGCGAGACTATCACCTCTCTTATTCTGAATATTTTACTTCTCTCAATATATACAACAATTACTTTAGCATATATGGCAATTACAACATTTAGCCATTCAAATTATTCAGTAAAACTCTTTAGAAGTTATAACCATGAGAGAGATCCAAATTTCAGTTATATATCATGTTAAAGTCCATAAGAATACTGTGGTCCTAAAGAGACACAATATATTTAAGAAATTCAGGTTTGTTGATCTCTCTTCAGATAAGAGTTGATCAGAATTAGTTAGAACAGAATAGAGAACCCACAAATAGACTCCCATAAATACAATCAACTGATCTTTAACAAAAGACAAAATTTCCAAGAGATTTTACTAGACAAAGGGGCAGAAAAACAAAGTGGTAGCTGGAGTATGGGACATAATTAAAAGAAGGTGTGTTTTCCTAAGGCTTAAAATAGTTCATGTTTGTATCTTAATGGAAATGATCCATTAGGGAGTAAAGAAATTGATGATACCAGAAAGAAAAAGATAATTATGGGAGCGACCTTAAATAGAAAGTAAGGAATGGAATTCAGTGTTCAAGTGAAGAGTTTGTGTTCAAGTGAAGAGTTTGTCCATGGTGGTAACCCATTGTGACCGGGGGGGGGGGGGGGGGGGGGGGGGGGGGATAGCATTTGGACATAACTGCTCATAGGCTGGGTATCTGTGGCAGAAGGGAAAGAAGGTTCTCTCCTGATCACTTCTACAGAGAAGTAGATGAAACTTAGAGGAGAATGCACAAAATAGTTGATTCAAAGAAGTAGAAGACCGAATAAACTAAGAAAGTATAGTTAAGCTTGCCAGGGCAGTGCTGAGCGCCTACCTGAGATTCGTGGCCGTACATTTAAAGTAAGCACAGTCCACACGGTTGTGTCTTCCCCAAACACATTCTGCACGTGCAAAGCAGATGACTATGAACCAACGTTGGGGTTTTTACCAGGCCAGTATGATGGAGGCAAAGAGACGTTCAAAGTTATTTTTTAAACAATGTTGCAGATCTCTATATTTTAACATGGAAACCTGCCCTTGATATATTACAGTAATTGAAAGCTACTTAACAAACAGTGTATATCATTTTATCCTCTTTGTTTCTATCCAGATGTGAGTATATATGTGTACAGAGAAAAAAAGTAAAAGAACATACACCAAATAATTAATAACTGGTTTTTGGTCTCTTTGTTCATTTTGGGATGCTTCTTTACAGCTGGTCTGAATAGTTTGCTACATGATTCTCAGAGGTGTCTGGGGAAAGTAGTCTTGGTTCTGATTCCACAGCACCAAGCTGAGAAATGGAATTAGATCGGGCTAAATTAACCCGGATTACTGCTTTGATTGCTCCTAATGTATTATGTACTACATTCTGCAATCACATAGTGCATTGATAATTCCAAAATTTATCAGATACTCATGGCCCAGGTAAAGTGCTGCCCAGCACCTAGTCATACAAGGCCATGTGCAGGAATACTCCAACTTTATGAATTTAAGATTTATGTATATAAGACTGAACCCAGAAGTAGGAAATCATGATTCCAGAAATTTCATATGACTCTTGTTCACTCATTCCAAATTGCTGTCCATAAATCTGGGTTACCTAATGGATCTTTTTTGAGACAGGGAACTTGCACTTCTTCCAGTTCTGGATAAGTATGCTGATTTCTCAGCGATGTGTCCTGACAGTAATACAGTATAATTCTGTTTATTTTAGATAATAAAAACATGATTGAATTATAATACCATTGTCTATATATAATTTTCCAATTTACCAATAATTATTTGATACCCATCATCACAGAGTTCACATGTAAGTGGCCTAAAATATATAATTTCTATTCCTCCCTCCCACGCACACCAAACTCACAGCCTGACCACCTATTATCATTTTTATATGATTTTTACTTTTATAATTAGAAAAGAAATTAAGCCATTTCCACTTTGAAAAGTAAAAATATAAAAGATGTTGTTTTTAATTCATTCAGAGTGGTAGGATTTCTAAGTTTTTCTATGATTATCCAAATTCTGACAATCATTTGAGGTCCAGATTAAGTTCAATTCATCTGTAAGCACCTTCTTATTAACTCCATCTTCACCCATCTTTTGGGCCTTTGACCTACTACATTATCATCATCATAGCTATCACTACCATCTGATCAAAATCAGCATATAAAGTGGCATTCTAAATGTCTTTCCTACTCACTGTGTGGTAAATAACAATAACAATAATAATGACATAACAATAATCATTTAAAAGATCTGTATTGCCCTGGGTTGTTTTTTTTTTTCTATCTTGCTATATTTGGTCTTGATTTCAAATGATACTTAAGCTCCTATATGAGAAAGACTTCATTTTACATTTATTTTTAGTGGATTATGAATTTTTGACAAAGTATTTCATTATACCAAACCTGACATGGTGACTTTGTCTCATACAATTCATACAATAATCAGTTTTTAAAAATTGATGACTAATCTATGCATATGAGTTATATAAACAGAACTATATATGTGTACATAAAAGTAATAAATATAATAGCTTTACATATGGACACACACATAATTGTATATGTCAGGAAAATGCATAGATTGTATAAAATAGACATCCAAAATCATATTTGACTAAAGGCGTAATTATTTTCATTTTATTTCTTGACAGTTATATTGGAAACTTAGCAATAAATTCATGAACCTGATGGTCTAAATTTAGCCTGCTGTGAATAACGGAAGTCTAGGATGTACTTCATCTTTATTTTCTGTGCAGTACCTTATATGTTCATATGCACTTGGCTAACTTTAAATGACATTGCTCAGGCAATTAAGCCAATTGCATTACCCTAGTATTATTAAAATGAATTTTCTCATGCCAGATAAAGGAGTTACCCAACTCCTTGTTAACTCTCATTACAAGTTTGCATAATTTTTGCTGGGTTCACAAAGGTCCTGACAGGATGGCTAATTGGATCCTACTGAACTGTTAAACACAATGGCAATTTTTTAAATTGCAGAGTTTAGAATTGGAATGGTTTAGAGAGGTCATCTAATTTAACCTTCCACATGATGATAAATCCCTTCTTCAATAGCCAAACATTTAAACATGGATTTTTTAGCTTGAACTTACTTTTCCTTAATTCATAAAGTGCATTTAATTCTTCAATCTTCTCACTGCACATATAAAGCTGGAAAAAAACCCAACAAAATTAATTGGAAGCATATAAAAAATAGCTCCTTTAAATCTGTGGTAACGTAATAAGGATTATTTCTTCAAAAATGCATTTATTCACTAAAGATAAAATCATGTTATAAAGGCCTGCTCTCTTTAGTATTTTTTAAATTTAGGCAAAAATAAATAACATTCTTAAAAAACACAAAGGACTGATTTTCTTCATTCTCTCAAGTGGTGACTATTTCTGTTTTTGCTTTGTGACAGTCCAAAGATGTAGAGAAAATACTTCCTCAACTGTTGACTGTCTGCCACACTACTCAGTCTGTGCAACAAGATGGCCAAGCCCCCTAAGAAGAATGTGTCATAGTAAAACATTGAAATAGTGATGGTAGTACCTCTACAACAACTATTAAACCAACTCATCTTACACATCAAAATCTATTAAGCTATTTGTTGCTCTTATTATTAGAGGCTTCCTCCAATTACTTATGAGAAAATTTTTCTTAAACTGTGTTTAATCTAAGGACAAGACTTTTTCTTATTGTGTATGTGTTGGGGGGGGTGTTTGGTGTTCATTGTTTCTAAAATCCATCCTTCATCCCAATCCCATTCACAGATTAAACTTTCTGGCAAATGTCACCTGGAAAAGACATGAGCTGTTATCCAAGGTCAAGTTATCTGGTCATTTCTAAGACACAACAGGTATCTTTGAAGGTACAGTTTGTCCAGTTGTGTCCTCTGGAAATGAGGACCTTAATTTTTCTTCCTTGATAAATCTAGACAAATCTACAAAAAGAGTTCTCGACTTGAAACTATGAATAATATTTCAGCTTCATTTTAAGTATCATAAAATTCTCTTTTATGAACAAACTATAAAGTTAATTTCTAAAATTAAGTTATATCCACACAACTGACATCATACTCAATGGTAAAAGACCCTAGACAAGGAACAAGACAAGGATGCCACTTCTGCCACCAATATTCAACATAGCACTGGAAGTTCCAGCTAGAGAAATTATGCATGAAAAAGAATAAAGGACAACCAAATTGGAAAGGAAGAAGTAAAATCATCTCTGTTGACAGATGACATGATCTTCTATGTAGAAAATCCTAAGATTCCACAAAAACACTATTAGAGCCAATAAACAAATTTAGCAATGTTGCAGGATATAAAATCAACACAAAAACACTTGCATTTCTGTACACTAGCATGAATAATCAAAAAAAGGAAATCAAGAAAACAATTCCATTTACAATATCATACAAAAAGATTAAATATTTTATATAAATTTAACCAAGGAGGCAGGAACTTGTACACTGAACACTATGAAACATTGCTGAAATAAATTAAAGAAGACGTGAATAACTGAAAAGACATCCCATGTTCATGGATTGGAAGACCTAATATTGTTAAGATAACAATATTATTAAAAGAAATCTACACATTTCAAGCAATCCCTGTCAAAATCCCAAGGGCATTCTTTGCAGAAATAGAAAAACATCCCAATTTTCATATGGAATCTCAAAATACCTTGAATAATTAAACAATCTTGTACACAAACAAGCTGGGGGGCTCACACTTTCTGTTTTCAAAACTTACTACAAAACTATAAAAGATTACAAAAATGATCAAAACAGTATGGTACTAGCATCAGGACAAACATATAGACCAATGGAATAGAATAGAAAACCCAGAAATAAACCTCATGTATATGGTCAACTGATTTTCAAGAAGGGTGTCAAGGCCATTCAATGGGGAAAGGACAGTCTTTTCTGTATTTCCTTTTTTCCTAAGTATGAATGACATTTCATTGTATATACATAAACCATATTTTCTTTATCCATTCATCTGTGGACAAACACTTAGGTTGTTTATATATCTTGGCTTCTGTGAATAATGCTGCAATGAACATGGGGGTGCAGATATCTTTTTGAGATATTATTTCCTTTGAATATACACCCAGAAGTGAGATTGCTGGGTCATATGGTAGTTCTATTTTTAATTGTATGAGGAACCTCCATGCCGTTTTCCATGATGGCTGCACCAATTTACATTCTCACCAATAATGCACAAGTTTCTCTTTCTCTGCATCCTCACCAACACTTGTTATCTCTTGTCTTTTTGATGATAGCCCATCCTAACTGGTGTGAGGTGATATTTCATTGTGGTTTTGAATTGCATTTCCCAGGTGATTAGTGATATTGAACGTCTTTTCATGTTGGCCATTTTTTATGCTTTCTTTGGAAAAATGTGTGTTTAGGTTCTTTGTCCATTTTTTAATCAGGTTATTTGTTCTTTTGCTATGAGTTGTATGAATTCCTTGTAGATTTTGGATATTAATCCCTCATCATATATATGATTTGCAAATATTTTCTCCCACGGAATGCTTAACTTTATACCAATTTACTATGATTTAAGCCCAAGATCTCATTCTTTGTGAGCATAGACCTTCATATATGGTTTGTAGTTAATCTCGATCAAATACTAGAGTTATATATTGCATGACTATATAATTTACTGTTCAAGCCCTAGACACTTTTATGAATGAAAGAGAGCACTATTAATAACTATGCCAAGACATCTGGCCTAGGCCAGATCTGTCCTGGGCAAAACAAAATGTCTAGTCATCCAGTCATATATCATATCTCAAACAGGTCCTTTTTCTTAGAAGAGCAGTATCTCTTTGAGTTACAGTATCTAGACTTCTACTATGACTTGGCTTCCTAGAAAAATGGTGTGAACAAATGAAAATTCCAATGAAGAAATTTGCTTGCTTCTATCACCTACGCTATTACTTAAATGCAAATATTGATTAACTGGCATAATAGATGCTTATATCCTTGCACTACTTTACTAAGAAAATATTTACGGAGGAGTTCTACAGGCACAATTTGCAATTAAAATCACAGAGCAAATACATTATTACTTACTAGAAAAGCTTGCAAATGAGTGGAAATTTACGGTATGTCATTAATGTTTTAGTGTGTAAGAGCAAATTCTGCAAGCTAAGCAACATAGAAGCTATCCAAATGGATTATGAGGGCTTTTTGGTGAAGCACATTTTTGAGGACAAAGTTGTTTTTGAAAAATAACTGTTTCCAATGAAGCACTGCTTTTTAATATTGTACCTTCACAGGGCCATTTGCTAAGTAATTATTCCAGAAAAAATAATTTTCCAAAATGCATATTTACATGTATTTAATCACCCCATGAGTACTATGAGAGTGGGAGTGTATGGAAAGATATAAACAAGCAGAGAGTGAAAAAGATTTCACAAACTATGTGTCCAAAGAATACTTCTATGTGTCCACATAATTCTCCACACTTGTGGAACGAGAAATCTGGAGCCGGATGGAAGCTGATGTTAAAGCGAGATGTTTCTTCACCACTCCTAAGGATATTCCTCCCATGTGGCCTCAAAAGTAGCTCCTCGCCTCTCTCTGCCTCTTCACAAACTCATTCCCAGGGGCAGTACGCAGCTTAACTTTGCCATGAGGGCTCTACCAGATCAGATACTCCGGGGATTAGTGGAGTAATTGTGGAGCTCTGAGATTCAGTGTTTGGAAGTCTGTTTGGTTCTATACCAAGTTAAAGTCTCCAATAATCCTCAACTATCAATTGTGGGGATAATCCTTCTATTCCTTTTAACTTCCCAAGTGACTTAGAATAAATGTGATAAAGAGGTGTACTATTTATTGAACCTTTTGGAGACCACAATACTTGAATGAGAATGATTTGTCTTCCTGCAGCTCAGATTTGTGATGATCGGCAACTGGGAAAGAAGGCGTCAATAAAGAGGAACTGGTCTTGTCTAGGTGTTCCTCTCTCCTCAGCTGCACATATGTTCTCCTTCTTCTCCACTTCTGTCAACATCTGAGACATTGGAGTTTAGATGCTAGGGGGAAAACTAATTCAAGGAAGGAAAAGGGGGAAAAAATAAGAATTAAGGATCTAGATTGGCCAATTACTTTATGTATAAAATCTCAAATTCTTACAATAACATTAGCAACTAGTTATAATCATCTCAAGTTCATAGATGAAGAATGTTTCCTTTATTGCTGTACAATAAACCACCCCAAAACTTTGGGGATTAAAAAGAGTAATGGTATATAGTTCTTTTAATTCTGTACGTTTTCTGGGCTCAGTCCAGTCATTCTTCTGCTCCATTTGGTAATGGCTGGGTCACTCATATGGCTGCACCCTAGATGGCATCACTCATATATCTGCTGTCTCAAATGGGATGGCTGAAAAACACAGAAGCAGTATGCCCTCTCTCTCCAGCAGGGTAATTGGACTTCTTACATGTGGGCTCAGGGCTCCGAAAGAGTGGAGGCAGACACTGCCTAAACTCTTAAGATCTAGTCCCAGATCTGACACAGCATCTATTCTGGCATGTTCTATTAATCTAGCAAATCATAAAGCTGGCTGAGATTTAAAGGAAGGAGAAGCAGCCTCCGCCTCTTAACAGGATGAGCAGCATGAGTGTAAAGAGACAGTAGATATTAATGGCAAACTTTTGTGAAGACAATCCATTACAAACAAATTAGAGGTCAGAGAAGTTAAATATTTTGTCGAAGATCACATTGCTAGAAAGTGGCAAATCTGGTATTAAACTATCATGTTTGTCTGATTCTAAAGCAAGATGTCTCAATCCCACCAGTGGTTTGCAGACTGTGCTTCACCTGACAACCTCTAGGGTTCACCCTGAGTCCTTCAGGGCCCCCAACTAGAGCAGTTCCACCCTCAGCTGTATGATAATGTAATCCTTCTGTATGGATTTCTGAAGGGAAAGTTCAGAGGCTAAACAAATGTAAAAAACAGCACCCTACACTGCATTTGTTTGCTTTAAGAGATGAAGACAGTAACATGTTGTCAACTACTTTACAGTCCCTCAAAAATGAGACAGCAGAATTCTGGTCACAAGAGAAAGAACTAGAAGATTCCTCCCTCAATCTTAAGAACTTTCGTTGCCATCTGTACAGATAGAGATACAAAAGTTCCTTCAATGTCTTACCATAAAACATCTTAAACATCTCTTCAGATCACTTTTTCAGCAAATTTTGCCATCTATAAAGCTTACTGTTAATACCACAGTATAAAATAATTTCCTATGAAGTTAAGAACTTTTCTAAACCAACTTAATTTGGCACCTTAGATGCTTCCAGATTATTTTTATCTTCTATCAGTTGGTGAGTGTTTAAAAAATTAATCTGTGACAATTACATGGTCCATAAAGAAAGGAAAATAATTTGGCTGAAAAAAATAATAGTTTGTGCATTTTAAAATCGAATAGAAAATTGCTGGAATAAGTTCCTGCTTATGTAATCTCTGCTACTGTTCTATTTTTCACCTGGAAATACTTCAGAGATGACTATAATTACCTCAAATATAATTTTTATGGAAAGAAATGAGAATCTGTTTCTTGATAGATTTGATGTTTTTATTAATAATTGAGGTTAAACGAATATGGGCAGTATGGTTAAATTCATTTATCACAGGTTAAACAAATATGGACAGGAAGTTTTAGAGACAGATTCTCATTTTATTTATTTGTGTTCATTACTCATAACAATAAAAATAACCAAAATAAGATCAACAAATGAGGTGTTTTCCTGGTTATAAAATTTTGCAGAATATGCATCATTATAGAAAAAGAAATATTTTTGAAATTTTGACTAGATGACATTTATATTTGAGGAAGGAAGTTTATTGTGGATATTAGAATTAGAAATTAGAACAGCAAAGCTGGAAAGAACATTAAAATCATCTGGCTTATCTTTAATTTTAATTTGAGATAGCTAATACCCAAAGACTTGTTCTTTGCTTCAAGTCTGCCAGCTAAATTAGAAGTAATCCTAGAAAAAAATCTCAGGTCATCTTTTCATCACACCAAGTCACTACATACATTGGCTTTCTCTCATTGCATTCCTTTGTCATTTAATAAACTTTGACTTACATATCACAGTAGAAGGGAAGTTGAAACACAATATAAAAGATAATTTGGGTGTGTGAGGAGGCGTACTTATCATACATCAAGCTTTAATAACTGACAATATATCTAAGCCTAAGCTTAAGTGGGGTACTGTGTCATTTAACAATATGCTGTCATGTTTTTGAATTTTTTTCTGTTCTCTAAGAAATGATAGAACACCATAATTTTATCCCCAAGCCTGTCAACGCATCCAAATTCTGATCTGAAGACTTTAAAATAACAAATGAATTGAATTGTGAGTAGGTTTGAAATAGTGTTCTTTTATTTGATTGCATTAGAGTGTGCCTAGCAACATATATGTAGGACATTAGCACAGTAAATTCTGCTCAAATGTCTTAGGTTTATTCTTTTCTTGTACTTTCACATATATTATTCTCAACAGCTTAGAAGATGTTAGATATCCCTACTTACTACTGAAGTACACACAGCAAGATTGTATCCAGCAAAGTTTGTATAACTCTATCCACATAAAGTTATATTTTAACCTACCCAAAACTTTAAGAAAATTATCTTTCCTTCTATAACTGTATGCCTTATAAAATCAGGATGTGGAAATAAATACCTAACATGGTTTGAAAATAAATATAATTTTCATTGAGCCCAAGAAGAGAAAAAATCTTTCCTATTAATAACATATCACTCAGATGATGCAACTGGCCACTTGACACATATCAAATTTTCTAATTGGTGGATTATCTAATGTTTTCCTGCTTTCTCTTTTATTTCATAATAAAAAGGAAATGTTTGCTCTTTATGCGTAGCGTTTCAAAGACAATCAAGTAACCTCCAACTTCTCGTACTCTGAAACTCTTTAAAATACTATTTCAATGATTCTCTCAGTAGGTAGCACTCGTTCAGTATTTATTTCATTTATTCATCCAACAACTACTTATTATATGACTAATGTGTCAAAAAGAAGCATTAAGATACAACCTTTGTTCTTGATAAAATCACCATTGATCTAGTAGGAGGAAAAAATAAATTGTTCCTTTATTAGCAACAAAAACAACAAACTGTAGTTCTTTCTGCTTCCTGCATGGATGGCATAATTCATATCAGTGGAAAAAGTAAAGCTCTATATTTCTTCTTTCCACTTAAATGGACATGGGTGTGATAAGAAAACAAAACAAAAAAAGAAAGAAAAAAACCTGAAATACCAGAGCCTTAGTGCTGCTAAAGAGTAAAGTCTGAAATGGTTGACTTTATTTCCCCCTTTTTTTAAGTAGAGCACATTAATTAATTTTTGGCAAAGTGAAACCCTTAGCCAAGTAGGCGAGAGAGGCAAAAATTACTTTGTATGAAAATGAAAAGTCTGGAGTTGCTTTTCAAGCATTGGCAGATGAGACGGTTGAGAGAAACTAGAAAACCAGGACAAACTGTACAATATATTTTGAACACTTCAGGCAGGAGAAAAGATAACCCAGCATTTGGGGCTGCCTTTCCTCCAGATGTTTCTACTGAATCCGAAGTAGGTACTAAGAGACTGAGAACTGACCACAGGTTTCAGAAGACTCACGGAACTACAGGGAGAAAAAATGGATTTTAGAGCAACCAATAAGGAATGGTTTTGATAAACCGAACAAGGTAGACATTTAAGAAAGTCTGATCTGGAAATTCAATAAGCAAAACCGAAAAACTGATTTTGAATCACCTCAAGTGTTGATTGGATTAAGATTATCTGATACTACAACTGTCCCTCAAGTAACAGCCAACCTGAAGCAAACATCACTTTTCTCTGGAGAAAGATAATATCATCCAGAGCCTCCGATTATCTCTAGTTGTTTCCTATACCATGTCCAGTGCTCAATCAAAATATCAGGCATGTGAGAAGATAAGACCGTGGTAGTAAAAACCAAAGGAAACAACATGACATATAAACATATGCATGGGAATCCAGAAAAAGGAGATATCATACAGATTTTGAAACAATTTTGCCTTATATGCCCAAGGAATTAAAATATGTGATTAAGAATTTTGACAGAGTACTGAAAGCTATAAAAAGGAGCCAAGTGTAAACTCAAAACTGAAAAATGTAAAAACTGAAATTAGAAACTCGTGGATGGGTTTAATAGATTAGACAACTGAAGAGAGATTTGGTTAACTGGAAGATTTATAAAATTAAATTATCTAGAGTGAAATACAGAGAACAGAAATGATACAAAATATAGGAAATATAGGTGTTTAGGAGTCATATGTGAATATGGTGAAAATGTCTAATTTATGTGCAATTGGTCCCAGATTGAGAAGAAAGGTAAAAGGTCAGAAATATTTGAAGAGAAGGGCTGAGAATGTTTGAAATCCAACAAGTCATTAAACTATAGTTTCCAGAAGTACTGCATATCCCAGCTAAAAAACATCCATATAAAATATACTTAAATTAAGCATTGTATTATTTTCCTAGAACTGTCATAAAAAATTATCTCAAACTTTGTGGCTTCAAACAAGATAAATTTATTCTCTCACTGTTATGGAGGCCAGAAGTCTGAAATGCAAGTGTCAGTAGGGCTATGCTCCTTCTGAAGATTCTATGGAAGAATCCTTCCTTGACATTTCTTAGCTTCTGATATCTCCCAGCAATTCTTGACATTCCTTGGCGTGGAGCTTCATCGCTACAATCTCATCTCTTCACATGGCCTTCTTCTCTTTGCATCTGTGTACCCTTTTCTGCCTCTTGTAAGGACATTCACATCCAATTTAGGGCCTACCCTAATCCAATATGATCTCATCTTGATCCTTACCCTAATTACATTTGCAAAGACCCTATTTCCAATTAAGGTTATATGCTGAAGTTACGGGTGGATATGAATTTTGGGGGAGACACTATTCAACCTTCTACAAATATATAATTATAAAATTGCTGAAAATAAATGACAAAGAGAAATATTTAAATTTTGCATAGAGATAAGACGAATAGCTGACTCCTCAAGACGGATAAAAGAAAACAGAAGACAGTAGAATTATACTTTAACAGTGCTGAAATAAAACAATTGCCAATTTAAAATTCTGTATTGAACCAAATATCACTTAAAATGAGATTGAAACAAAGACTGTTTCATAAAAATAAAAGCTGACAGAAATTATAACAAATATACTTGTATTAAATGAATCTGTACTAAGTGTGCTCAGATAGAAGAAAATTTATCCCAGATGGAAACTCAAAGATGCAGGATCAGATAAACAGCAAAAGAAAGAATGATTATGTGGGTAAATTTAAATGAGTATTAATTGTATAAAGCAATTATAATTATTAATGAGGTTTAAAAATACATACACATGTGTGCACACACACACATCCACATAGGAAAAAGGATGAAAATAGTATCCAGAAATGGTGAGGCTATCCAAATACCAAAGTAGACATTAAAGCAAAAGTCACTACTAGATATAAAAAGAGACACTTTATAATAATAAAAGAATTAATTCATTTGGAAACTAAAACAATTATGAATTTCTCTGTACATGAATAATAATGTGATTTCAAATATATAAAGCAAAAGTTGACAGAATCAAAAGTTAAATAGTCAAATTAATAATCACATTTTTAAATACACCCAGGTCAGTAACTAATATAATAAGCGGGGGAAAAGTAGGAAATGTAATCAACACAATTAACAAAATGAAACTTAACATATAGTGCATGGCTCCAACAATTGCAGAATATATATATGTATTTTCAAATTCGCATGAAGCATTTACAAAAATTAATCATTATCTAGTTCATAAAGTCTCAAGAGTTTCAAATAGATTTTCACAATGAAAGCATGCAGAGTATATTCTTTTGCTACACTGGAATTAAGCTAGAAATCAATTAAAAAAAAAGATAATATTAAATCCCCAACCATTTGGAAATGAGTTTACTTATAAATAATACATCAAGGGAGAAATTTTAATAAAAATTAGAAAATATTTGAACTAAATAAAAATGAAAACATATCATAGCAAAAGTTATTGTTTGCATACTAAGATGGAAATGTATTGCTTTAAAATAAATATAATACAAAATAGGCTAAAGATGATTATGTAAATATCTATTTGAGAAATTTTTTTAACATAGCAAATAAAAAGAAAGGAAAGTAGAAGAGAGGAAAGAATAAAGATAAATCAGACAAAAGCAAAGTAGAAAACAAATATGAAATAGAGATGATCAATATATTCAAAAGTTGACGTTTTGAAAAGCTACTAAATTAAAAATCATTAGTGAGACAGATTAAGAAAAAAATAGAGAAGGTACAAATAACAATATCAGGAATGAAAGATGACATTACTATAGATTCGAAGGGTCATCAGAGGATATTATGAACAACATTATTGCAATAATTTTGAAAAATTTAAATGAAATGTCAAATTCCCCTAAAAACACAGCTTACCAAAACTAACATAAGAATAAATTAAAAATTTGAGTAGCTCAATAGCTATTAAAGAAATTGAATCTGTAATTTTAAAATGTCCCACAAAGAAAACTCCAGACTCAGATAGCTTGACCAGTGAATTCTAAATGTTTGTGGAAGATACAACATAAACTTTCACAAATTCTTCTAGAGAAAAGAAAAAGAGAGAACGCTTCCCATATTACTTCATGAGGCTAGTATAACATTGATACCAAAACTGAAGAGAACATTACAAAGAAAGAAAATTGCAAACTAATTACCCTCAAGAATATTGATTTAAAAACTCCTCATCAAAATATTAGCCAAAGAAAACCAATAATATATAAAAGAAAAGGACAATATAAGTGTTCAACTTGGGCTTTTTTTGGTAATGAAAGATTGGTTACACATTTAGAAAGCAGTCCTTTTTGTTTACCAAATTAACACAATAAGGGAGTAAAAAATCATATTATTACCCCATTAAATATAGAAAAAGCCTTTGATAACTTCAATACCCACTCATAATAAACACTCATAGCATACTAGGAGTGGAAGGGAGTTTCCCTATTCTGATTAAGATATCTACATAGAAAACCAACAACAAATACAATACTTAAATGTGAAATAGTAAAAGCTTTCTCTCTAAGACTGGGAATGAAATCAGACTGCCCGCTTTCACCATTTCTATTTAACATTGTGTTGAAGGTCCCAATGATTGCAATAAGGCAAGAAAATTTATGATTACAAAGAAAGAAAGAAAACTTTCATTATTTGTAGACAACATTATCTGCTGATGAAAAATCAAAAAGTACCAGTGAATTTAGCAATGTCACGAGATAGCATCAATATACAAAATTAATATTATTTTTTATGCCAGCAACAAACAAAATGAATATTTAGAAATACACTAAAATGTTAAATAGCTGGGAATAAATCTAATGAAAGATGTGTATATCCTCTACAATGAAAACTACAGAACACTGAAGAGAGAAATGAAAAGAAGACCTAAATAAATGGAGGAACATTCATGTTCATGGGGTGAAAGACTCAAGATTGTAAATGTATCAGTTATGCCCAAAATGATCTATTGTAAAGCTATTGTAATTAACACAGTGGAAGAATTGCTTTAAGAATAGATATACTGACCGATGGGAGAGAATAGAGTGTTTAGAAGCTATCCACACAAATATGGTCACCTGACAAAGACAACTCTGCAGTGCATTTAGGAAAGGATAATCTTTTCAGTAAACAGTTCATGGGCAATTTGATGACGCCATCTCACTCTATATGCAAAAATCCTTTCAGATGGATTACAGATCTAATTACAAAATGTGACACAATAAATATTTTATAGGAAAACATCTCCATGACTTTAGAGTAAGCAAAGATTTCTTACACAGGGTAAAAATGGCAATAAATGTAAATGACAAAAATGCTAAATTGAACTATATTAAATTAAGAACTTCTGTTTAGCTAAAGTCACCAATAAGAAAGTGATCGACCAACAAGAGAGTGAACCACAGAGTAGAAGCAAATGACAAAACATATCTAACTTAAAAATAAAATTTATATCTAAAATATATTAAGACTTTTGACAAGTAAATAACAAATGACAGATAATCCAATAGAAAAATGGGCAAAACAGATACTTCACAATAGAAGCTACCAAAACAGCCAATAAACATGTGAAACTTTGCTCAACTTCATTAGTCATAAGAGACATACAAAGTAAAACTACAGTGATATACTACTACCCACTCAAAAGAATGACTAAAAGTAAAAATGATGAAAATATCAAATGTTGATGAAGAGTATAGAGCCTCAGGAACTCTCACACTCTGTTAGTAGGAGAGTAAATTAGTACAGACCTTCTTCATCAAACGACCCATTACAAGAGTTAAAAGCAATGCATTTCTATATTCATCAAATACATATAGAAGAATGGTCATAGTCACACTGTTTGTAATATCAAAATAAATCTGTGCAATACCCAAATGACTGTTGGTTTGCAACCACAGGAATTTCCCAGGTGAAATCTGAAATGGTCCCCCATATGTGGAGGGCAAGGTGAGACCAAAGAAAGAGGCAGACCACTCCAGATTGATAGGTGGCAGGGTTAGTAACATACAATGCTTGTGTTGGGGGGCTGCAAGATGAGTAGATCTCCTCACCTGCCCACCAGAATCTTAAAAGGTCATATCCTCTCTGTGATCTCCTCCAACAATGACTACCAATAATTATATGGATAAATGAGTTCTAGTACAGTCACACAATAGAATACTATATATCAGTAAGACTAAAACAAATGTATTGCTACATTTAAACATGGATGCATCTCACCAAGTCTGACTCAAAAGACTACATATTAGATTATTTCATTTACATAGGGAACAAATACAGATTATGCTATTAGAAGTTGAATTGGAGTTATACTTGGAAGAGGCATGAAAAGGGATTCTGGGGTTCTGGTTATATTCTGTTCTTTGATCTGTGTATTGGTAGTATGGTTGTATTCCATAGTAAAAATTCAGCAAGCTGTATAGATATGATTTGTCTAATTTTTCTATGTAATCTCTACTTCAGTAAAAAGTTGTTTAAAAGTAAATGAGAAATGACAGATTATCCAATAGAAAAATGGGCAAAAACACTTGAACAGATACTTCACAAGATGGAGTGAAGATATTGCAACATATATAACTCTAAAATGAGTAATGTTCAGAAAATATAAAGAACTTCTACAAATCAGTAAGAAAAAAATAGGCACACTGACAAAGGAATGGACAAGAGATGGAACTGGTGCTTCACAGAAGAGGATATCCAAGTGGCCAATCAACCTCATTAGTCATCAGGGATATGCAAACTAAAATCACAAAGAGATACTCCTATATGTCTCCCAGAATAATAAAATTGAAAAAGATGGAAAAATACCAAGTGTTTGGAATAAGTACAAAGCAACTGAAAATCTCATACATTGTCCATGGGAGTAAATTTGTACAACTTCTCTGGGAAACTGTTTAGCATTAGCTAATAAATATGAACCTATATGTGCCTTAGGGCCCAGGAATTCCATTTCTGAACATATACTGAACTGAAATGAATGCATATGTGCACCAAAAGATTTGGAAATGAATGTTTATGTGCAATTATTTATAATAGTTTCAAGGTGGGAACTACCCAAATATTCATCAAGTGCATGATGGCTAAATAAATTGTGTTCAGCAAAGAAAATGGAAGAATTACTTCACACAAAAGCATGGAACAATCTCACAAAAACTATTAATCAAAGCAATCTAGACACAGAATAAAATAGTGATGACTCCATTTTTGCGAAGCTAAAAAATTAAATATACAGATAAACCTCCCGCAGTGTTAAAAGTCAGGGTAGTAGTTAACTTGGGGGAGGAAGAAGGGTTTGAGGAATTTGGGCATGATGGGGGCTTTTGGGGACTGGTAATATTCTATTTTTTGACTGAGGCAGTGGTCATACAGATGTGTTCATTTTATGATAACTCATTGAGCTATACCATGAATATCTGTGCACTTTTCTATATGTATATTATACTTCAATATTTTCTAAATGATGACTAAGATTGGGCATTGCAAAAAATTTTGTAAAAAAGAGAGGAAGCACTTGTAGGATTCAGCCTGAAGGTATGGGAGACCTGATAAATGAGGAGGAGGAAAGACCAAAGGAAGAGAAATGAGCAGGGGTCACCTTCCTGCAAGGACATAAAGAGGGTAGGGAAATCTATCTAAAAGAAAATTCCAGTTAGCAGAAACAGCTAAAGGAGTTTTAAGAAGAGCAATAATGAATATTCACTTTAAAGTGGTTGGGCATGGTTTACTCATATGTTAGTTATAAAATCTGCTGTATGGAATTGCTTTGTGGCCATGGTTTTGTGAAAATCAAGGAATGTACAGCCCTGCTCATCATCCTCTACGTAGCGTAGAGAAAGCACAACATGAGGTGAAACACTTCACAGACTGAGAATTCAACATTAATAGGAAATCCGAATAAAATGGGACTAGGAAAAACATAATGCCAACGAGACTCCTCAGAGTTATTGAAAAAGAATGGTAGGTTTCCAATTATATGTATGATGAGAAATCGGGATATTTTCATTAAATATGAAAGTGAAAATGATCTAAATAAGGCTAGAAGACCTAAGGACAGCCATGTTTATTACATTTAGTCACACACAGAGGAAAATTTTCTAGTAATTTAAAGTCAAATATTTTGAAGTGACAAGTGAGTGATATAGGTAAGAGAAAAGAGGTGAGAAAGCTTTTTCAATATTCGGAGTTGGAATACTATGCCAGTTTGAGGACAAACAATGAACAAAGGAAAACAATCAGAATGAAGAATGCAGAAGAAAAAGGTCAAATTCAGATGGCCATAAAGAAGTCCATAGTTTCTGAAAAGCAATTGTAGATTTCCCAGGTGAAATGGAGATTCAGAAATTTGGAAAAAAAGATATATTACAGACCTCCAAACTGTTGTGAAAGAGTTTATAATAATTATTAAATATTGTTTACGTATTTTATAAATTGTATTAAATTATTTAGAAGACATAATATGGTAGTTATTTCTGACATACTGTTTAATATAGGCTATGGATCTGTATATCGTTTTCTTTAATTATGGTAAAATACAAATAAATTTACCAACGTGGCCATTTTTAAGTGCACAGTTCAATAGTATCACGTTGTTGTGCAACAAATATCCTGAACTATTTTGTCTTGCAAAACTGAAATTCTATAGCCATTAAACAACAGCTCTCCATTTCCTCCTCACCCCAGCCTCTGGAAACCACCATTTTACTTTCTGTTTCTATAAATTTGACTACTCTAGATGCCTCATGTAAGTGAAACCATACAATATTTGTCTTTGTGTGACTGCCTTTTTTTAACGTAGCATAATGTCCTCAAGGTTCATCTATGTTGTAGCATGTGTCAGAATTCTCTTCCTGTCTAAGGATGAATACTATTCCATTGTAAGTATATACCACATTTTGTCCATCAGTGGACACTTGCGTTGCTTTCATTCTTTGGATATTGTAAATAATCCTTCTATGAACATAGCTGTGCAAATATCTCTTCAAGATTCTGCTTTTGATTCATTTGGATACAACCCAGAAGTGGAATTACTGAGCCATATGGTAATTCTATTTTTAATTTTTTGTTGTTTTTGTTTTTGGTGAGGAAGATTAGCCCTGAGCTAACATCTGTTGCCAATCCTCCTCTTTTTGCTGAGGAAGATTGGCCCTGGGCTAACACCTGTGCCCATCTTCTTCCACTTTATACGTGGGACACCTGCCACAACATAGCTTGATAAGTGGTGCGTAGGTCCTCACCCAGGATCTGAACCTGCTAACCCCAGACTGCCAAAGTGGAGTGTGCGAGCTTAAGCACTACACTACTGGGCCGGGCCCCTCTATTTTTAATTTTTGAAGAACTGCCGTCTGTTTTGCATAGCAGCTACAACATTTTACATGCCCAACAACAGTGCACAAGGGTTCAATATTTCCATATCCTCATCAACATTTCTTATTTTCTGTTTTTCTTTTAATAGCAGTCATCTTAATAGAGTCGTGTTAATGTCTCATTGTGGTTTCGATTTGTATTTCCTTAATGATTAGTGATGTTGAGCATTTTTTCATATGCTTGTTGACCATTTGTATGTCTTCTTTGGAAAAATGTCTATTCAAGTCTATTGCTTATTTTCTTAATAGGGTTATTTGCATTTTTTTGTTGTTGAGTTATAGGAGTTCTTTATATATTCTGGATATTAACCCCTTATCAGATATATGAATAATGAATATTTCTCCCACTTTGTAGGTTTCCTTTTCACTCTGTTGATTGTATCCTTTCATTAACAGAAGTTATAATTTTGATGTAGTCCAATTTCTATTTTCACCTTTGTTGCCTGTGGTTTTGGTGTCATTTCCAAGAAATCATTGAAAATTCAATGTCATTAAGCTTTTCTCTATGTTTTCTTCTAAGAGTTTTATAGTTTTAGATTTTAAATGTAGGTCTTTGATCTATTTTTATTTAAATTTTGTGTTCATGGAACATAATAAAAGGTAAGCAACCAACTTCATTCTTTTGCATGAGGGTATCCAGTTTTCCCAGAACCACATGCTGAAAAGATTGCCCTTTCCCATTGAATGGTCTTGGCACCCTTGTCAAAAAGCATTTGACCACATATGTGAGGATTTAATCTGAGCTCCTAATTCCATTCCATTGTTCTATATGTCTGTCTTTATGCTAGTACCACACTGTTTTGATTACTGTAGCTTCGCAATAAGTTTTCAGATACAGAAATGTGAAAATTCCAACTTTGCTCTTCTTTTCAAGATTATTTTGGCTATTCAGGATAACTTGAGATTACATATGAAATTTAGAATGGATTTTTTTATTTCTGCAAAAATGTCATTGGTATTTTTATATGGACTGCATGAATCTTTTGGTGTATTGACAAGTTGACAATGTTAAGATTTCCAATCCATGAACACAGGACGTCTTTCATTTGTGATGTCTTTCAGCAATGTTTGCAGTTCTCCATGTACAAATATTTTGCATCCTTGGTTAAGTTTATTCCTAAGTAATTTATTCTTTTTGATATAATTATAAACAGAATTGGTTTCTTAATTTCTTCTTCAGATTGTTCATTGTTAGTACAGAAATGCAACTAATTCTTGTGTGTTAACTTTTTTTCTGCTACTGTGATGAATTTGTTTATTAGTTCTAACTGGTTTTGATGTGTATGTAATATTTAGGGGTTTCTCCATATAAGATTGCATTGTCTGTAAATAGGAACAATTTTATTTTCCTCTCAAATTCAGAAGACTTTTCTTTCTTTCTTTGCTTAATTGCTCTGCCTAAGACCTTCAGTTTTACGTTGAGTTGAAGTGGCAAAAACAAGAATCCTTGTCTTATTCCTCATCTTAGGGGAAAAGCTTTAGGTCTTTCACCATTGAGTATGACGTTAGCTGTAGGCTTTTCATATATGGCCCTTATTATGTTGAGGTAGTTTCCTTCTATTCCTAGTTTGTTGAGTGCTTTTATCATGAAACACTGTTGAATTTTGTCAAATGCCTTCTCTACATAAATTGAGATCCTCATATAGGATTTTTCCATCATTCTGCTCATGTGATATATTACATTGATTTTTGTATGTTGAACCATCCTTGCATTCCTTCAATAAATCCCACTTGTCATGGTGTACAATCCCTTTAATGCACTGTTCAATTTGATTTGCTAGTAGTTTTGTTAAGGATTTTTGTATCATTATTCATAGAAATGTCAGCCTATAGTTTTCCTGCAGTGTCTTTTCTGGCTTTCGTATCTGGGTAATGCCAGCCTCATAGAATGAGTTTGGAAGTATTCCCTCCACTTCAAATTTTGGAAGACTTTGAGGAAGATTAGTATTAATTGTTCTTTAAACATTTAATAGAATTCACCAGTGAAGCCAACTGTTCCTGGGCTTTTCTTTGTAGGGAGGTTTTTGATTACTGATTCAATTTCTTTCCTAGTTGTTGATCTGTTCAGAGTTTAATTTCCTCATGATTCGGTCTTGGTAGGTTGTGTTTTTCTAGGAATTTATACACTTTATCTAGATTATCTAATTTGTTGACATGTAATATTTCACGTTATTCTCTTATGATCCTTTTCATTTCTCTAAAATGAGTTGTAAGAGTCCCTCTTTCATTTCTGATTTTAGTATTCTCTTTTTTTCTTAGTCAGTGTAGCTAATTGTTGATCTTTTCAAAGAACTGATGCTTACTTTTGTTAATTTTTCTCTATGGTTTTTATTTTGTCTATTTTATTTATCTCTGCTATCATCTTTACTATTTCCTTCCTCTGCTAGCTTTGGGCTTAGTTTGCTCTTCTTTTACTAGTTCCTTAAGGTATCAAGCTAGGTTATTGATTTGAGATCTTTCTTCATTTTTAATGCAAACATTTACAGCTACAAATTTCCTTCTTGGCACTGTTTTCATTGCATTCCATAAACTTTGGTGTGTTGTGCTTTAATTTTCATTTGTTTCAAGATATTTTCTAAGTTTCTTTGTGATTTCTTCTTTGACCCAATGTTTGTTTGAGAGTGTGTTGTTTAATTTCCACGTATGCATGGATTTTTCAGTTTTCCTTCAACTAGTGCTTTCTAGTTTAATTCCACTGTGGTCAGGAAAGATTCTTTGTATGATTTCAATCTTTTAAAATTAATTAAGACTTGTTTTGCAGCTTAACATATGGCCTATCCTGAAGAATATTCCATGTGCACTTGAGAAGAATCTGTATTCTGCTCTTGTTGGGTAGAGTTCTGTATAGGCCTGTTAGGTCCAATTAGTCTATAGTGTTCCTCAAATCCTCTATTTCCTTATCTATCTTCTGTCTGGTTATTCTATCCATTATTGAAAGTGTAGTATTGAAGTCTCCTACTATTTTTGTGTAGCTACCTATTTCTTCCTTCAATTTTGTCAATGTTTGACTTACATATTTAGAAGCTCTGATGTTTGGTGCATATATTGTTATATCTTCTTGGCCAATTGACCCTTTTTTCATTATATAGTGTCCTTATTTGTCTCTTCTAACAGTTTTTGACTGGAAGTCTGTTTTGTCTGTATAGCCACTTCTGCTCTATTCTGGTTACTATTTACATGAAATATCTTTTTTCATCCTTTCACTTTCAACCTATGTGTGTCCTTAGATCTAAAGTGAGTCCTTTTAGATAGCATATAGTTAGATTCTGTTTTTGTAATCCATTCAGCCAGTCTATATCTTTTGATTGGGGAGTTTAATTCATTTACATTTAAAGTGATTACTGATAGGGAAGGACTTCTATTGCCATTTTGTTCATTGTATTCTGTATCTGTTATGAATTTTTTGTCCCTCATTTTCTCCTTTATTACCTTCATTTGTTTTTAGTTGATTTTTTGATAGTGATATGCTTTAATTCCCTTCTCATTTCCTATTTTGTATTATGTAGATATTTTCTTTATGGTTTTCATGGAGATTACATAAAACATCTTAAAGCTATGACGATCTATTTTCAACTGGCAACAACTTAACTTTAATCGCATACAAACACTCTAATCCTTTATAGCTCTACCCCCTCTTTGTTATTGATGTCACAAATTATATCTTTATATATTCTGTTCCCATTAACATTGATTCATAGTTATTTTATGTTTTTCTCCTTTTAAATCCTATAAAAGAATTAAAAGAGGAATTACAAACCAAAATTATAAAACAAGTTTTTTAATTTTTCATATAATTAACTTTGCCAGAGAACTTTGTGTTTTGATACATCTTTGGGTTGCTGTGTAGAATCCTTTTATTTCTACTTGATGGACTACCATTAGCATTTCTTAAAGGGCAGGTCTAGTGGTAATGAATTCCTTCAGCTCTGGCTTATCTGGGAAAATCTTAGTTTATCCTTTGATTTTGAAACACAGTTGTGCCAGATGTAATATTCTTGGTTAATAGTTTTTTTTTCTTTGAGCACTTTAAATATATCATCTCATTGTCTTCTGCCCTGCAAGGTTTCTACTGATAAATCCACTGATAATCTTATAGAGGCTCCCTTATACATGGTGAGTCACTTTTTCTTTTGTTGCTTTCAAGATTCTCTCTTTCTTTGATCTTCAACAGTTTGGTTATAATTTGTCTCAGTGTGGGTCTCATTGGGTTTATCCTACTTGAAATTCATTGAGCTTTTTGTATTTGTATATTCATTTATTTCCTCAAATTTGGGAAGTTTTGGGCCATTATTTCTTCAAATAAGCTTTCTACCTCTTTGTTTCTCTCTTCTCCTTCTGGGACTCCCATAATGAATATTTAATGATATTCCATAAGTCTCTGACTCTGTTCAATTTTCTTCATTCTTTTTTCTTTTTCCTCCTCTACATCAACAATTTCAAATGATTTATATTCAAGTTTGCTGATTCTTTCATCTGCCTGTTCAAGTTTGCTGTTGATCCCTCTAGTAATTTTTTAAATTTAATTATTGTATTTTTTAGCCCAGAATTTCTATTTGATTCTTTTTTACAATTTCTATCTCTTTGTTTATATTTTTATTTTGTTCATGCACTTTTTCTTGGTTTCATTTAGTCATCTGTCCATGTTCTCTTTTAGCTCATTGAACATATGTAAGACAGTTGTTTTAAATTCTTTGTCAAGCAAGTCATAGGGTTTCTGGAGATTTATTTTATTCCTCTGAATGAGCTATGTTAACCTGCTTCTTTGTGTGCTTTGTGATCTTTTGTTGAGATTTGGGTATTTGAAAAACCAGTCACTTTACCCAGTCTTTACAGACTAACTTTGTGCAGATGAAGATCCTCACTATTCACTCTGGCTTAAAGACTCATAGTTCTCTCAAATCATTTTTGGTGATGCAGCATCCCTGGGCCTGTTTATGGTTTTTATTTCAGTTCCTTCTATGACTGCTTTAAATGTGTTACTTTTCCAAAGAATCTCACCCGTCCTTTTTCTCTGAAGCTTTGGATTTTTATTGTATTCCTCTGCCCCTAATCTCTTGTCTCCAGATGCCTAGGGGTCTGCAGACCCCCTAACACACCATGGGGACTGCCATATCTTTCAGCAGCCTCCAACCTAATATCCAAATTATGCAACCATTCCAATCAGTGCTCAAGTTATGTGAGACAGAAACCAGTCCCCAAGGCATCCCCCCAAAATCTAGAATATTGCAGGCAAGTTCCAATATTTCCTTTCTGTCCTGAGTAAAGAGCCTAGAAATGGGTAGCCTCCTTCCAACCACTCATCCTGCACTGGGGAGGGGGTGAGGCAAAGATAAGCAATATGTCAGGGAATTTTCTATTGTTTTTAGGGCAATTTTTTCTTGGTTAGGTGTTAACTTGGTTGCTACAGCATTTTAACTGGTTTATAAAGATCTCACAAAGGTATTTTGGTCCATTTATTATTGTTTATTTGATATCTCCATTGGGAAATGATGACCTGGATCCTCTTAGTCCACCATCTTGCTGACATCACCCGCACACATTTTTTTTAGAGGATGAGACTGAGTTTATGTAAACCATGTGTTAAACTATTATAAAATAAAGAACAGTGTTTAAAAAATAAAAATAAATTTATTTTAAAGCACATTATAATTGAAAGAGAAAGTGGTAGGGCTGCAATAAATCAATGACTCTCAAACAGCATTCTGTGTGTGGAATCCTATGGCTCCCTAAAAGTTCTCCATGGGTGGCCATATGAGACAAAGGGACCTGTTGACTCCTGATCCCGTACCCAACCAAAAAAACAAGTTTTTAAAATTCCACTTTAGATAATGAGTTTTAGCATAAATTGGAAAAAAATATTCAAAGAATCAAAGGCATTTCCAATATTTTAAGAAAATTTGTACAGTTTTCCATAATTATAAAAATTAAAATAACTTGGATTTCTCTGTGTAAAGGAACTAATGATTTATTAATTTTATGAATTACTGACATTTTTATTCAAATAGTCAGAAGGTAGTCAGAGACCTAAATTTACTGAACCCAGAGGTAATCCTAAGAAAGATCACGATGATTTCTAAAAGCATAATCACAATGAATAATAATTTTTATATCCATAACTGTACATTTCTAAATAACATGAATTTTCAATAATATGTGGAAGTTTCAAAGAATAATTTGGTATAATTAATAAGTGTGATTATAGAGCTATTCACAGGATGCTATGGAAATATATGGGAGGAACACTTGGTTTTAAAAAGAATCAACATCTTCCTGAAGAGGATGACATCTATTAAGAAGATTAAGCATTATATAAGTACAGAAATATGAGAATAAAGGATGTTATGCACAGTGAATAGGGCATTCATTTACTAGGGCATTCAGTGTGAGAGAGTAGTTGTTGAGAGATTGTTAGGAGCCATGCATGGAAGTTTTGGTATGCCATGCTTACAGGCTTGGGCTTGATACTCCAGGGTTGTAAGACAGGAAATGGCATTATTTTATTTGTATTTTAAATGAAGTGCTTGACCAACATTTTTACTGGTTGGTTTGAGGATGAAGACTGGAGTCCGAGAGACCAGATAGGAAGCTATTGCATTATACCAGATGAAATAAGATAGAAATCTAACCAGTAGAGTATGGATAGAGATAACAAGGAGACTAGGGATTAAAAACATATTGAGGAGGGCTGGCCCCACGGCCTAGTGGTTAAGTTTGGTGTGCTCCACTTCGGCAGCTGGGGTTCGGTTCCTGGGCACGGACCTACACCACTCATCGGCAGCCATGCTGTGGTGGCGACCCACATACAAAATACGGGAAGAATGACACAGATGTTAGCTCAGGGCAGATCTTCCTCAAGCAAAAAGAGGAAGATTGGCAACAGATATTAGCTCAGGGTGAATCTTCCTCAGCAAAAAAAAAAAAAACATATTGTGGTGGTAAAAATAGATATAATCTAATCATTTGGACAAGGGGGAAACTGGGAGGAGGAATCTAGGATGACCCATTTTCTAGGTTGGCTGGGCTGACTAGCCTCTTGGAGCCTCAGTTCCCTGGTGTCTAAGAGTGTATAATAATGTAGACACATCAAAGGAGTAAGTGAGATTTCATATGCAAATCCCTAGGGTATAGCCTGAGATATACTAGGCACAAATAAAATACAGTCTCCTTTGCTTCCTTTTTCTACAGAAATATATAAAGAAAAATTGAGGAAGTCTTTCTGAAACTTTATAGGAGTTTTTCTTTTAGTCTTTGTCTTATTGAGTAAGGAAAGTGAGATACAAGGCTATTCCTGATTAGATTCAATCAACTAAATTTATTGTATTCAATGAAAATATCTCATTAATAAGTTGATACATATAGTCATTGTTATCACTTAAAATTGTTTTGTGTAAAAAAAAGTATTTAACTTGTTGAACATTCTCATTCAATGCTAAAAAATGCAGTTTTATGTCTGTGAGAGAAAAAGGAATTGAGCCAAATTACTTTCCGTTGAGCCTACAGAAGAATTCCCAAATGTATAATCCCATGTATAATGTCTTTTTGTTATATCTATGCACTTTGTTACCACCGTGGTAAATATGTTAGGATTTAATTGCCAATTAGTTCATAGAATTTTATACAGCTTTGCTCTGAGGCTATTGTGACTTTATAGAAAAATAATTTTTAAACATAAAACTTAAAGTGCAAATAAATCAAAGAAATAAAAAAGTAGGATTATTGAGAGCTGCAAGAAACTGAATTTTCTAAAATGAGAATATTATTTTAGCAATAACAACTCTAATTGTCACTACTGAAGAAATATGAACATTTATAAGTTACAATTTCTATTCAGATTATACATTAATGGTAGCTTGCACGCTTGTATTCTGAAATCCTATTACATGCCGATAATATGGTTATAGTCTTCTATGATAACAATCTCTTATAGTTTATACCTAAATGTTCTTTTGATATGTCTACTGTGAATTTATTATGTAATAAACAAATGGTGCTGTTAAATCAAAAACCAAATCTCAAGCTCTAGAAATACGTACTATCCTAAAACTTCCACTTATTTGCTCAATGTAAAATGGTCTGAATTTTGTCTTCATTTGCTCAAGATCTGAAGTTTAAATATACTTAAGCTTGCTCTCTAGTGTTGTTTTTTCATTGAAAAGGAGTTTCCAAACTTAATAGAATTACATACTTTTTATTTTTTCATTCTTGTATTCTGGCCTACAAGCATACAAGGAACATAAAATAAATATTTATAAGCATAGAGCCTATATCACCTAAATGCAGTAAATAATCAGTAACTATTGAATTTAATCCAATCTGTGTGGGCATGTCTTACTGAGAACCAATCAAGAGTCTGTTCTGAAGAAAAGAGAAACAGAAATGCAGTAAGAAAAATGTATAGTATTTTCTTTAAAAAGATTTAATTATTTTTTTCTTAAGATTGAAACAACTATTATAACATTTAAAAGAATTCTAGTTAAAATGATGAGCTGAGAACAGGCCTCTAAATTCCTTCCACTCTTATCCCAAATCCCAATGAAATGTTAAAAAGATGATGCATTGGAATTGGAACCTAACAAAATCTACCCCTCATGTGCCTTATATTTAGAAGAATTTCTGCTAGAAATGTAGTGCAAATAAAAATTTTTAAATTAGAAGGTACACACAGGTCAAAGCTAGGCACTCAACTCCATTTTCTGAAAAAGAAGGGTACATCCTTGAGAAGTGATAATAGGAGATTTTTGCTTGATTTAGGTCCAAGGACCAAGGCTGGAAGGGAAAGGAGATCATGGTACTGACATCCTTCTAGGATGTGTTTAGCCACAATATATCATCAGACTTCAAAAGCAACTCTTCTTGAGGCTTCAGTCTTCGAACAGGTATAAGAAGCAGAAATTCAGGAAGATGACAGGTCTTCTCTGGGAACAGCCAAGACAAGACCTGATGGATCAGGTATCAGTGCTAGGAAGGAGTCCAGAGAAAGCCATATCATGTACTAGGATGTAGATCAGGCTCCTGCTAGGAGTCAGTTCTCCATGGATTTCTCGTGTTCCCGCATGCTCAGGGACTTCTGAGCAAAATGCATGTGAAGTAACAAACAACCTTGGAAGATAGAAACAGTGTTCCTTCTGGAGAGATTTAAGATGTACTTCCCTGAGATATTCCAGGGTAGTAAAGACAGAACCTTCTTTCTCTCTCCAGAGACATTTGCTTATATTCCAGAGTAATAAATCTAGAGATGACTCTCCCCCAACTCCCCTAGAGGAGGCTTGCTTATATAGTCCCATAAAAACTCAGATTCTCACAATTTTAGTTTCTCACCTAAACCTGGTGTATCAACCAGTCCTCATCACATCGCCCTGACAGATACTGGAACATGGCAATTTGATGCAAGATGCTGCTGTGGCTGCCATTTTTGCTATAAGTAATAATGGTCTCTTTCTCTGACCCAGGGGTGGTCAATAGATAGAGGTAAAGGTAGAGGTAGAGATGGAGATGGAGATGATGGAGATGGAGATAGAGATGGAGATGGAGATGGAGGGAGAGGGAGAAGGAGAAGGAGAAGGAGAGGGAGAGGGAGAGGAGGAGAGAGAGGGAGAGAGACAGAGACGGAGATGGAGGTAGAAATGTATATACATACATACACACATGCGCATACATACGTATCTGTATCTTTATCTATAGAACTGTGGCAGACTAATGTTAGCTTGCAAATAGGGTAAAATCTTAGTCCCTTCACACAGTTTCTGACTAAACAGCTCCAAAATAAAACTGCCTTCTAGTAGAACAATTTTTTTCAAACACAGAGGAGAATTTGAATAAAGTGGAAATTTCTACTGAGGTCACTTGCAAGTCTAGAATTAACCTTTCTTCTGTTGGGTCTCTGAATCACTAAGCTAATAATATAATTTCTGGGAGGGAAATTCTAAAACCACTCAGGTATACATTTTGAAAATCCATGGTGAACCCATGCACTCTGTTTTAGAGAAACACCAAACCTCAATAAGCCCCACAACAGATAGACGTATGGCCCACCAAAAGTTTCTCAAAAATAAAAGGAGACTTTAGAATTTATAAAGCATACTTTCCTAAGAAATATATGAGGGGATAAATTATGTCCCTTCCTGCAAAATTCTATAAACAATGAAATTTGTGAGCAAGACTTGATAAATATGAGATGATCTGACAAAATACTGAAATAAAAGGATGACCAAAAGTCCAGCAGAATTAAAAGGAAGATTATGAGATAAGGACAGAATGAAATAAGTGAAATGAAATAAAGTGGGACAATATACACTGCAGAAAGTTTGAAAGAAAAGTGGGTTATTGTAAATGAGATTTTTTTCCCTCAGAAGGCAGAGGGAAAAGATTAAAACATGGAAAATATGAGAAAGAGGATGAGAGATATGAAAGCAGACGATAGCTTTTTGACAACAAGGGTAGTAGGAATTCCTGAGGAAGGAACAGTAAAAATTGGAACAGGAGAAAAACTCATTTAATAGATGAAAATATTTCTGAGCTGAAGAAAGTCCCATTTTTACAGATCATGAGAATCACCATGATGGGGTGACTCTATGTTTGGGTTTGCCTGGAAGGTGCTGGATTTTGCCTGTTAGTGGTATACCAAAGACAGGGCTGGGTAAGGGAGTTGTCCACCCCTGCTGGCTTTCTCATGCCTGACATTGTCAAAGAAAGGCTATGCTAACATTTCTCTGGTTGACTGATTCTCTTTTACCATCTGTAAAACTGAAATTTATTCTTTATTTATCATTAATTTTTTATTTTAAAACTAAAGAAGAAATCAGCAAAATAAAGTATTGCATCAGCTACACAATTTATTAATTGCCTAAATTATACCTTTTAGACATTTTGGTTTTAGTAAAATTTACATTATATAAGACTTACTGAATGGTCAAAGTTCAAACTGTTGGCAATAAAAACCAGTAAATAAATTGTTGTGCCCTTTTGTCCTGCAGGAACTTGAGTTTTGAACCATTTCTATAATATGAGGAACTGGTTTGTGGTTATTCCAAACAAATTTCTTGAAAAAATTTTAAGTTGGATATGTATACCAGCATGAAATGACATTGACCAGAACCAGTGTGAAGCTCAACGAAGAAATATTTTTATAAAGCAAAAAAGGATGTGATTGAAGCAATATATAGTATGGTCACATCTACTTGGAAACATGTAATGTCTTCAACAACACATATAGTTAAGAAAAATAGAAGACAGTGAAGAAACGCAGGCTGGCACGTCCTGAGAATATATATACTAGAAATGAAACAAGATTACAATGACACAAGGCTGAAAGATGACAAGATATCATGCTATTTTTTTTTTTTTTTCCGCTGAGGAAGGTTAACCCTGAGCTAACATCTGTGCCAATCTTCCTCCACTTTATATGTGGGTCGCCGTCACAGCGTGGCTGACAGTGGTTTAGGTCTATGCCAAGGATCTGAACCTGCGAACCTGAACTGCCGAAGACAGCACGGCAAACTTAACCACTATGCCATGGGCCGGCCCCTATCACGTTCTTTTTATAGGCATTGGCATGCCAAAGAGAAAGGAAGTTTCAGCATGATTCACTACCAACAAAGTTAAAAATAATAAAGGCAGAGAAAAAACTGTAGGTAAGACTTTTCTTAACCACTTTATATCTGTTGCATTATGTAAAACAAAACTTTTCAAAATTTAATTAATAAATACTCATCAAACAACTAAACTAAAACAGACTGAAAAATACAACTATATTGTCTATTGAACATAAATATGCAAAGCAGATAGATTTTAACAAAATTATTGACATATTTGCAAAAGTCCCCCAAACCGAAATTCAATGTATTCATTACTACATCCAGCCGTACATAGATATAAATTATTCCCTTTTTAGAAAAAAAAAATGTATTAATGTAATTAAAAATATTAACCCTTACTTCATTCGTTTTTTTTATACTGTGATATTCATTTTATTTTTCAGATTTTTAATTTCTGTTTGAAACTGGCACAATTATATATACAAGTTCAAAATAGGAAAATTTTTACTGTCTACATTTCTTTTCTGGATGTTATTATTTCTTGTTTTATTTCATCACTATTTCTGAAAATAATTTTGTCAGATATAAAAGGGGTATATATGGTTATTTATTGCTGCATAACGAATTACCCCACAATGTAGCAGCTTAAAAACAACAAGAATTTATCATCTCACCGAGTTTCTGAAAGTCAGAAATCCAGGCCCCACTTGACTGGGTGGTTCTGGTTCACGGTCTCTCATGAGATTGCAGGGAAGCTGTTGGACTGAGATGCAGTCTCTGATAATATGACTAGCTCTGGAGGCTCTTGATTCCAAGCTCACTTACATGGCGATTGGCAGGAGGCTCCAGTTTCTTGCTATTTGGGCCTCTTCTTAGGATGCTCACCATACTGCTTTCCCCAGAGCAAGTGACCTGTAGAAAAGAGAGTGTCCAAAACAGGAAACTTTTTTTTTCAGTGAGGAAGATTGGCCCTGAGCTAACACCTGTTGCCAATCCTTCTCTTTTTGCTTGAGGAAGATTGGCCCTGAGCTAACAGTTGTGCCAATCTTCCTCTACTTTTTGTATGTGGGTCACCACCACAGCATGGCTTAATGAGTGGTGTAGGTCTGTGCCCAGGATCTAAGCCTGTGAACTCCATGCCTCCAAAGTGGAGCATGCCAAACTTAACCACTACACCATGGGGCCAGCCCCAAGACTTTTTTTTTTTTTTTAAATAACCTAATCTTGGAAGTACATAACATCACTTCTGCCATGTTCTATGGGTCACACATACCAACCCTGGTATAATATGGAAGATTACACAGTGTATGTATACCAGGGAGCAGGGATCATTGGGTGCCATCTTAGAGGCTGCCCACCACACAGCAAATGTTGACAAATGATCTGCTCTGGGCTTCAAATAGCATGGGTATGTCACTGATTCTTATCTGGAATAATCACTAATGTTCATTACTTTTATCTCCCACTTCCCATTCGATGTTCCATTTGTCTTCAGTCAGCATCCCAGTGAGTCACTGTGCTTTTGCAGAGTAACTTAAATTTTTATTTCTAAAAGATGTGAGTTTTTGGTAGACTTGCTTGCTTGTGATTGCTATTTTTATTTCCTGGGCATGGCAAAATTAGAATGTGCCCCAGAGCATGCAATGGAATGAGACAGACTTCTTTCTTCTCCCATTATATATGAGCAAATCTGTTTCTTCCTCCCAGCCAGAATTATATTGTAACCCTCTTTGTTATTTGTTCAATGCCATGTGGGTAGTCAGCATCCAATTCCCTGGACCATTGTTGTGCAGCCTGATGAAAGTATCCCTTTCTTGGGTATAAAGATATAAACCAGAGGAGTATAGAGTTTCAGGGAGACAAAACAAAAAAAAAATCCAATGAGATCATTTCTTATGAAGTGAGAGATGCAATTCACATCCGTATTGCTTGTGAGTTGGTGGAGTTACCACCGCTGCCCTTCCACCTACAGCAATTTCAAAATTTGGTTGAAGAGAAAACTTCAGTGTGAGCCAGAGTGGTAAAGAGAGCTACTCTTGACAACAATCAAAAGCAAAAACATAAAAATGAATCTTCTGAACTCTCCAAAGTGTAGCCACAAATGCACCCTACGCCTCAAAAGAGAAACTGCTTGTGGCATAGGTTATGATTAATTTTGCAATTTAGATGCACAGGGTAAAAATGAGCACGTGTCCTGTATTAAAAGAAAATTACTCCTATGGGTCAAAAATAAGTCAAGAATACTGACCCCCTTTTCATTATCATTTTTCTTAGGTTATTGAGGAAAAGTAAAGATAACATAAAATATCTCTTTTAATTCTTCTGTTTGGCTCTCCAGTACAGGGTAGGGTAAAGACTGATTTTTTTCCCTCTTCACCTCTTTTGCTTCAATATGCAAGAATAGTTCTAGAAATATGGTGAGAGAGTAAAAAGTCATTCTAAAACTGGTATACTTCCAGAGTTAACATTGAATAGCTGCTGGGTTATCAATATCTGGTAGTTTTGGCTTCATGATGTCTTTTCCATGTCAGGTCAGTAATTATATGCTTAAATGGATTTTATATGTCCTTCTTTCTTTTCTTCCACCAATTTTCTATTGTTGCACATCCTTGGTGAACACACAACATACACTCTGAGTTAATAACAATAGCTACAGATTGATGAGGTGTAAGGTCTTGTAAAATATACTTATGAAATCACACTTCTATTCCAGTTCCTTTCCTTCTATAAGGGGTACATTAACTTTGAGGTTTAAACCACTGATTAAATCCAGTTACAAAAGATGAAATCACTAGTTAAATGTTCTTAGGGAATTTGGGCAAACAGAAAAAAAGGCTGCTACCTCTAACAGTAAAGATGACTCTCCAGAAAACAGAAATAAGCAGAGTGCCTGGGGGTGGTAATTACTCAAAAGTATCTGTTGACTAAATGAGTTATTTATTTAATTAAGTCGCCTAGTTCCTGATATGGGAGAGTAGCTCCCCTTGCCTGGAAATCTAAACATTTGGGATATATCTTGAGATATAAAATTTGTCCTCTTCCACATCCACTCAGCATTCCTTCCTGCCTCCAGGAAAATAACCGAGGTTAGGATTCAGCACAGCCTGAACAGGAAAACAATCTAGAGTACAGGAGGAACTAGTGATAAAATGCAGGAAATATAGGAAGGAGCTGGCTGATATATACCAGCAGGATCGTTGGGAATGTATATGAGATGGCTTTGGACTGGGGTGGGTGTGGAATATGGGTTGGTTCAGGGAGAATTTATTGAAATAATTCAGTGTTCAACATTATGGCAAGAATACTTGCAATATAGCCTAATACACTGCTGGTAATGGTTTTTTAAAACTTGGACCTGACAATGGGCTACAGTAAATAAAGCGGAAACTGGAGAATTGCTTTCATAGAACAATATGAAACAGGTCAAAAGTCTCAGCGAGTTAGGATTGTGAGAATGGATTTATTATATGAGAATGGAGGATTCTCCCCTTCATTCCCTGTGTTCCATAGGATGGCCCAGGGGACACGTGGGTAAAGAAGGTTGTACTGGTGAAGTGGACACTAGCATCTTTGGGAAGCTTGATAAAGGAAGCCTTCTGTAGTTGCCAAGAGGACATACTCTAATGACACGGTGCTCCCTAGAATTATTGGGGAGATCGGATTCCAGAATGGGAGAGCCAAGAGGTAGTACTGAAAGTTAAAAACAGTTCCTTTATCTTTTTTTTTTTTTTACTTTTTATTTTGAAATAATCTTACACTTACAGAAAAATTGCAAAAATAGCACACAGATCATTTCAACAAATGACATTGGGAAACTGGATGTCCACTCGCGAAAGAATGAAATTGAACCCTTACTTCACACTATATACAAGAATTAACTCAAAGTGAATTATTTATCTAAATGTAATAGCTAAAACTATAAAACACTTAGAAGAAACGTAGAAGTAAATCTACATGGATTTACTTGGATTAAGCAATGGTTTCTTAGCTATGACACCAAAAGGTCAAGTCAGAAAAGAAAAAAAACAGATAAATGGGACAGCATCAAAATTACAGACTTTTGTGCTTCAAAGGACACCATCAAGAAAATGAAAAAACAACTCACAGAAGGAAAGAAAATATTTGTAAATCATATATCAGATAAGGGATTTGTGCCTTAAATGTATAAAGAATACTTACAACTCAAAAATACAAAAATAAATGACCCAATTTAAAAATAGGCAAAGGGTTTGAATAGCCATTACTCCAAAAAAGATATGCAAATGGGCAATAAGTACATGAAAAGATCCTCAACATCACTAGTCATTAGGGAAGTGCCAGACAAATCCACAATGAGATATTACTTCATACCCACAGGGATGGCTAAAATAAAAAAGACAGACAATAATAAGTGTTTGGGAGGATATGTAGAAATTGGAACCCCCACAAAGCTGGTGGAAATATAAAATGGTGTAGCCATTTTGGAAGAGTTTGACAGTTCTACAAAGGGTTTTTTTATGGACATTGGCCTATTACATTATTTAAATTTCAGATATACATCATTATATTTTGATTTCTGTGGTGACTACATCATGGTCACCATCCAAAGACTAATTACCATCCATTGCTGTACACATGTGCCCTTTTACTCCTTTCGTTTCCCCTGCTCCCCACTTCCCCTCTGGTAACCACCAATTTAATCTCTATATCTATGTGTTTGTTTTTAGTCATTGTTTTTTTTTATCTTCCACTTATGGGTGACATTGTACGGTATTTGACTTTCTCTGTCTGACTTATTTTGCTTAGCCTAACACCCTCAAGGTCCATCTATGTTGTTGCAAATGGCAATATTTCATCTTTTCTATGGCTGAGTAGTATTCTATGGCGTGTGCACGTGCACGCGTGCACACACACACACACACATATACACCACATCTTCTTTACCTTTTCATCCATTGATAGGCACTCAGGTTGTTTCCAAGTCTGGGTCTGTTGTGAATAATGCTCTAATGAACATAGGGCTGCAAATATCTTTTTGACTAGTGTCTTCATGTTCTTTGGATAACTACCCAGAAGTAGAATAGGTGGATCATATGGTAGTTCTATTCTTCATTTTTTTGAGGAAGCTCCATACTGTTTTTGATAGCATCTGCACCACTATATTCCCACCAGCAGTGTGTGAGTGTTCCCTTTTCTCCATATCCTCTCCAACACTTGTTATTTCTTGTCTTTTTAATTATAGCCATTCTGACAAATGTGAGGTGATATCTCACTGTAGTTTAGATCTGCATTTCCCTAGTAATTAGTGATGTTGAACATTTTTTCATGTGCCTGTTGGCCATCTGTATATCTTCTTTGGAGAAATGTCTGTTCAGATCTTTACCCATTTTGTAATTGTGTTGTTAGATGTTTGTTGTTGAGATGTATGAGATCTTTAAAATTTTGGATATTAACCCCTTAACAGATATATGATTTGCAAATATCTTCTCCCAGTTGTTAGGTTGTCTTTTTGTTTTGTTGATGGTTTCCTTGGCTGTGCAGAAGCTTTTTAGTTTGATGTAGTCTCATTTGTTTATTTTTCTTTGGTTTCCCTTTCCTGGGGAGATGCTGTATTCAAAAAGACACTGCTAAGACCTATGTGGAAGAACATACTGCCTGTTTTCTTCTAGGAGTTTTATGGTTTCAGGTCTTACATTCAAGTCTTTAATTCATTTTGAGTTAATTTTGTGTATAGTTTAAAATAATGGTCTACTTTCATTCTTTTGCAGGTGGCTGTCCAATTTTCCCAACACCATTTATTTATTTATTATTTTTTTTTTTGTGGGGAAGACCAGCCCTGAGCTAACATCCGTCGCCAATCTTCCCCTTTTTGCTGAGGAAGACTGGCCCTGGGCTAACATCGTGCCCATCTTCCTCCACTTTATGTGGGACTCCGCCAGGGCATGGCTGACAGGCAGATGCGTCGGCGGGCGCCCGGGATCCGAACCGGCGAACCCCGGGCTGCCAAGTGCGGACTAAACTGCTGCACCACCGGGCCGGCCCCTCAACACCATTTATTGAAGAGATTTTCCATTCTCCATTGTAGGTCCTTGACTCCCTTGTCAAAAATTAGCTGTCCACAGAAACATGGGTTTATTTCTGGGCTCTTGATTCTGTTCCATCCATCCATATGTCTGCTTTTTTGCCAGTACTATGCTATTTTTATTACTATAGCTTTGTGGTGTATTTTGAAATCAAGCAGTGTGATACCTTCAGTTTTGTTCTTTTTAGTCAGGATTGCTTTGGCTATTCAGGGTCTTTTGTCATTCCATACAAATTTTAGGATTCTTTGTTCTATTTGCATGAAAAATGTAATTGGGAATTTGATAGGAATATGTATATTGCTTTAGGAAGTATGGACATTTTAACCATGTTAATCTTTCCAATCCATGAGTATGGAATATCTTTCCATTTCTTTGTGTCTTCTTCAATTTCTTTCAACAATGTTTTATAGTTTTTAGTGTACAGGTCTTTCACCTTTTTGGTTAAATTTATTCCTACATATTTTATTTTTTTTGTTGTGATTGTAAATGCAAAGTATTAAACATAGAGTTACCATATGAACTTGCAATTCCACTTCTAGGTATATACCCAAAAGAATGGAAAACATATCTCCACACAAAAAAATTCACATGAATGTTCACAGTAGCATGATTAGTCACAGCCAAAAAATGGAAACAGCCCAATGCCCATCAACTGATGAATGGATAAACAATTATGGTGTATCCATACAATGGAGTATTATTCAACCATAAAAAGGAACGAAGTGTCGACGCATGTTATAATATTGATGAATCTTGAAAACATTACACTAAAGGAAAGAAACTAGTCACCAAAAGACACATTTTATATGAATGTCAAGAATAGGCAAATCTGTAGAGACAGAAATTAAATTAGTGGTTACTAGGGGATGAGATAAGGGTGGGGAAGGGGGTGAGAAATGACTGCTAATGGGTTTGAGATCTCTTTTTGGGGTGATGAAATGTTCTGAAATTAGTGATGATGGTTGCACAATTCTGAATTATACATTTTAAGAGAGAATTTTATGGTATGTGAATTATATCTCAATAAAACTATTATTTAAAAAACAAATTAGGGCCAGCCCTGGTGACCTAGTGGTTAAGTTTGGTATGCTGCTCTTCAGCAGCCTGGGTTTGGTTCCTGGGTGCCGACCTACACCACTCGTCTATCAGTGGCCATGCTGTGGGGGTGGCTCACATGCAAAACAGAGGAAGACTGGCAATGGATGTTAGCTCACGGCAAATCTTCCTCAGCAAAATAAATGAATAACAATACAAAATCTAACTGAAAATCTTAAAAGCCCTATATCTATCAAAGAAATTTTTGAAAAATAGTACTGAAAGTTTAGGAGCCAGCCCAGTGGCATAGTGGTTAAATTCACACACTCCATTTTGGCGGCCTGGGGTTCACAGGTTCGGATCTTGGGTGAGGACCTACACACCACTCATCGAGCCATGCTGTGGTGGCGTCCCATATATAAAGTGTAGGAAGATGGGCACAGATGTTAGTTCAGGACCAATCTTCCTCAGCAAAAAAAAAAAAAAAAATTAGTACAGAGAGTTTATACATACTCTTCACTCATCTGCCTCTAATGTTAACAATTTATATAACTTTATTATTGTCAACTGAAATAAAGAGTCTAGGTAATGGTTAATTAAAAGAGTCCTTTTGATAATCAAGGTGAAGAATTCGAATCCCAGGAAACAGTCCAACAGAGTATTCTGAGGAACTGCTCCAAGGTCTACAGATCTGAGTGAAGTTTCTATACCTTTTAATAGAGCAGTGTACCTGCAGGAAAGGGCTTACACATCTGATAGTCATATACTTCAAAGATAACAAGAACTTCTTGGTTATACATCAAACAAGGCTTGTACTGTTGCTGTTATCTATGTGTGGAGGGAGGCAGGGACCAGGCTCATCACTTTTCCCCTCAATCTCTAAGAAATGCAGCTGGGAAATGTGAGAGCGAAGTACCTATTAATTCTTTCTGTTGCTGATTCATCCTGCTGGCATCTTCAGTCATGAGAGGAGGGGCTGCGAGGTCATTTAGATGCAGACATACCAGGCCTGCATCACTGCCTCACAGCACAGCATGGGTTTTTATTGTACTGGCTTTAAGCCCATGCAGTGTGCTTGCTAGATTCACCTGTTAGACCAGGGAGAACGGTCCCAGCTTCATTAACAGTACAATTAGCAAAACTAGGAAATTAACATTGGTATAGTACTACTAACTAAGCTACAGAGCAAATTCAGATTCCACCAGTTTTGCCACTGATGTTCTTTTTTCTGTTCTGGGACCCAATCTAGTAATGGAGAAGCATGTCTGCAACCAGGGGATACCCTGGGATATCTCATCAGTCTTTTGAAATATTTAACTCAGAGATTAAGGATTATAAGGTTCTTTGAGATAGAGAGACAGGAAGGGAGGGAGAAAGGACAGAAGGGAGAGGGAGGGAGGGAGGAGGCCAAGAAAAGCCCTCAAGATAGAGGAGTAGATGCTAAGTGAAGTAAGTCAGGCAGAGAAAAACAAATATAGTATTGTAGCACCTGTATGTGGAATCTAAAAAAGAAAAAAAATTGAACTCATAGATACAGAGAACAGATTGATGGTGGATGCCAGAGGCAAGGGGTGGGGGATGGGAGAAATGGATGAGCATGGTCAAAAGGTACAAACTTCCAGTTATGGGATAAGTAAGACCTGGGGATATAATGTATAGCATGGTGACTATAGTTAACATTACTGTATTGTGTATCTGAAAGTTGCTAAAGAGAGTAGATCTTAAAAGTTCTCACCACAGGAAAAAAAAGTTATAACTGTGGTGATAGATATTAGCTAAACTTTTTGTGGTAATCATTTTGCAATATATACGTATATCAAATCATTATGGTGTACTAATACAATATAATATGTCAATTATATCTCAATTTAAAAAAATTGCAGTTGCCAAGTACTTGGGGTGGGTGGCCAGGAAAGGATGAATAGGAAGAACAGGGGAAGCACAGGGGATTTTTAGGGAAGTGAAACTATTCTGTAGGATACAATAAGGGTGGATACGTGTCATTTTACATTTGTCAAAAACCATAGAAGGTGCAACACAAAGAATGAACCATAATGTAAACTATGGACTTTGGTTGATAATGATATGTCAATGATGGTTCATTGATTGTAACAAATGTACCACACTGGAGAGAGACATTAATTGTGGGGAGACTGTGAGAGAGAGGAGGGGTCATGTAGGAACTCTGTACTTTCTGCTTAATTTTGCTATGAAACTAAAGCTGCTCTAAAACTTAAAAATTAATTTTAAAAATGCACTAGATGAGATTAACAGTAGATTAGACATTGCAGAAGACACCACCAGGAAACTTGAAGGCACGGCAATATAAACTATCCAAAATGAAGCATAGATTGGAAAAAAATAGACTGAAAAAATGTAAACAGAAATTCAATGAGCTGATGATTAACACTATAATCCAACTTGACCTACTCTATGTCCACAAATGTGATCACCTAGATGAAATGAACCAATTCCTTGAAAGACACAATCTTCCAAAACTCACACAAGAAGAAATAGATGATCTGAATAGGCCTATGTCTACTAAAGAGATTGAACCAATAATCAATGACTTTCTAAAATAGAAAGCACCAAGCCCTGCAGGGCTCACTGGTGAATTCTATCAAACATTTAGGGGAAAAAATTATACCAATTCTCCATGAGCTCTTTCAGAGAATAGAAACTGAGCAAATACTTCCTAACTCATTCTACAGGGCTAGCATTACCCTAATACCAAAACCAAACAAAGACACTATAAGAAAAGAAAACTATAGACAATATCTCTTATCAACATAGATGCAAAATTCCTCAGCAGAATATTAGCAAATTGAATCCAAAAAAGTATAAAAAGAATTATACACCAAAAACAAGTGGGATTTATCCCAGGTATGCCATGCTAGCTCAACATTCAAAAATCAATTAATGTTATCCATCGCATCAACAGACCAAAGAAGAAAAATCACATGATCATGTCAATAGATGTGGGGAAAGCATTTGACAAATAAATAACAAGATAAACAAGCAGAAAAGATCATGTGATGGAGGACACAGATATTATGAGTTTGAATCTCAGTCCTCAAACTTGGCCGCGCAAGATATACAGCATTTCTCAATTTTCTTTAATCAGCTTAGATCTGTTTTGTAGTCCTGACCTTACCAGTCTGACAAGAAGCTCAATATCAGTCATTACTCTCATCCAGCTCCCCACCCCATCTCCAGAGCTACCCCTTTTGTCTTTATTTGGCCATTTGGTCCCATTGGCTTATTCCATGTGGTCTCCTACCTCATGTCACCTACTCTGATGCATCTGTATCTCTCATTCTTAGGGCCCTAGAACTTTACATGAGGCTGGGGGCCCCTGTATCTAGGAAGCAGCTTCCTTAGTTATAACAGTGCAAGCCTCTGAAATCTTGACACTTTTCTTGGATTCTTTCACAGAATAAGGAACAAGTCCCCACTCCTTGCAGCATCCACGAAGGGAAATCTTAATTTCCAAGCCGTCTTAAAGTCATTTCTATCTTAATCCCTTCAGTGAGTTTATATTTTGCAAAAGATAAGATTTTTTAGCCCTGCAAAAATGCCCAAGGCAAAGAATATGCAAAGGATCTAGCTTCTTACTGAGAAAAGGGAAATGAAGCAGAGGAAATACAAATCATAGTAATAAGTATACAATTTATCCTATTCCAGAGACAAACAGGCAATTTGAATATAGGAAAATGCTGACTGGAGAATTATCAAATGTTATAAAAGACATGTCTTTAACCCAGACTTGGGGAGGTCGAGGAGTTTCATGGAAGAGCTAATGTCTAAGCTGAAACCTGAGAGATGAATAAGGGAAAGGGGAGTGGGATGGGAAGCTAGTGTGTATAGTCTCTGAGGAAAGAAAAAAGGCCCTTGTGAAACATTGGAATGAATTCATTGAGTCTACAGCTCACAAAATGAGATAAAGAAAGTGTTGAGTGATGAGCTGGAGAGTTACGCATAGGTTAAAATGATGCAGAAGCTTGTAAGCATAGTAAGGAGCCTGGTTTTACTCTGTGAGCAACAGAAAATCATTAAAATGTTTTAAGCCTGGGAAAGACAAAATCAGAATTTCACTTTAAAACATCATTTTAGTTTCAGGTAGACAATTAAGGATGGAGGGTAACCCTGGTGACCAGTGACCAGTGCCAGAAGTGGAAGGACCCATTATGAAACTCTTGCAATAATTCTCAGGAGAAATGAGAGTAGTGTGATCTTGATGAGTGGTAGAGGAAATGGAGAAAAGTGGGCATATTTCAAAGATATGAAGTTGTACAATCTACTAGATGTGACAATATTATATTTCACGGATTCTAATACTCCATTGATTGAAAATATATCATTTTATATAGCACTAGGAAGGAAAAACCTGCCAGTTAATAAAATATGATACACCATTTGTTGTTAGAAGCACCACAATTTCAGAGATGTAGAATAAGGAAGCAAATGTACATTGTGGAATCGCTGCAACACAGTACATTGGATGTAGGAAGAGAGCAAGGAGTCAAAGATGTGACTGGGCTACTGAATAAGAACTGAGTGAGTGGGCAACTGACATAGAAATGTGAAGACTGGGTAGGAGAAGCATGAGAAATAATTATCTCAGTTTTGAATATATTGCATTTGAAGTGTCTGTGTGGTATCCAAGTGGAAATATCTAGTAGTCAATTTGTTATCTGTCTCTGGAGTTTAAGTAGAGGTCTGAACTAGAGATGAAAAGATTTGGAAAATTTTCAGAAGATGTACGAAAAATGAAACTGCCATAAGAAATGAGATAGTGGTTAACAAGGTCAAATAGTACTAAATTGCTAAATAAAATAGAAACTTATTTGTTTCAACTGATTTAAAAAAATGGGTGGGCACTGATGGTAGAGGATGGAGATGAGTTAGGTCCTCCATAGGGAACAAGATAGTTGAGCCCACAAAAAAAATAAAGAATTGGCAGAAGAACAAGTTTACTGGAGAGACCAATGTTGAAAGAAGGTACAAAGATGAATGAAGACAGTAAGAACATTAGAAAAAAACTTTACCTAATTCTCAAATTAGCCATGATGGGGTCTAATGAATATGGCAACATACATAATCTAGGACATTGATTTTTTTTCTTTACTAAGGATTCTGTTGCATTTACTTCTTCAATTTTATAATTTACTAAAGAAGATTATATAGTCATAAGGGAATAGAAAACCTTATTGATGAAATCCTGTTTACATATACAGTTATGCATCACTTAAGGACAGGGATACGTTCTGAGAAATGCATCATTATGTGATTTTGTTGTTGTGCAAACATCACAGAATGTACTTATACCAACCTAGATGGTATAGTCTGCTACACACCCAGGCTATATGGTACTAATCTTATGGGACCACCATTGTATATGCAGCCCATTGTTGACCAAAATGATATTATACAGTGCATGACTAAATGTTATGGACTGAATTATGCTCCCCTCAAAATTCATATGTTGAAGCCCTAACCCCCAATACGACTGTATTTGGACATGGGGTCTTTGAAGAGGTAGTTAAGGTTAAATGAGGTCATAGGATAGGGCCCTATCCAATAGGACTGATGTCCTTATAAGAAGAGGAAGAGACACCAGGGATGCATATGCACAGAGGAAAGGCCGTGTGAGGACACAGCAAGAAGGCAGCCATTTGCAATCCATGGAGAGAGGACTCAGGAGAAGCCAATCCTGCCTGCATTTTGATTTTGGACTTCCAGCCTTCAGAACTGTGAGAAAATAAATATCTGTTGTTTAAGCCACTCAGCAGGAGAGAGGATGGGAGGAAGAGGGTGTGGGGTGAGGGGAGGAAGGAAGGAAATTAATGCTGCTAAATTTCCATTCATAGATCACACTAATGGTCAAACTTCACTGGCTCTTTCCCCTTAAGTTAGAATTTAATATTTAATTAAAACTTGAGTTTCAAATGCTCTGTTATGAGTTTCATTTAAATAGCTTTTATTAATATTTTAAAATCTGGTGTTTAAGCCAAGGAAATTCTAACTATAATTATTCTAATTAGAATACCCCAAAATATTCAGCTTATTATCTAGAATACTTAGCTTAGATATTGCTAGATATAACTTTTGTCAGAAAACTACGATTGCTTTCCTAAGTACTAAAGCAATATATTTTTATGATTTTATTGATATGAACTTTCCTTACTATGACATTCCTAAAACTATACTGTCATGGAGCTCACTGGACAACTAACTAGTCATCAGTTTTAACGTTTGGTTTTTATTGACTCAGCACTTCTTCTTGGTAGAACCTCTTCACTCAAAGCCACTTTCTGCCTTCCGTTTCCAAGCTTCAAGTCAATAAATCCCTACAAGTGTACAGAACGAGTTGAGAAACTCAATTAGGAATCATCGAGAATCTGATACTACATTTACAGGCATTCATTTTGTATACGAGACACGTAATAATTATGCTATAAGCACATCAGTTTTAAATGCATACATTACTGATCAGTTCAGTTGCACAGAATTCCCCATGAAAGGATATTTTGTGTACAGCATAAATATGAGGGACGTACACTTGGATATCTCTCAAATCTGAAATTTATGCCATCTTCACTCCAAATTTCCATATTATGTCATTATATAATGGAATTCTATTTTTGACCATTTGCTATAAGCATTGATGCTAATCCTTGTATTGAGAACAGCAACTGTTTTGGAAAGAAATCTGTGAATATAAAGTAGACAGTATTTTTGTTGAGTACCAAGATACCGACAGAAAAATTGAAAACCCCTTTTCCCCCTAAACTGCTCTGTGGAAAACGTTGACAAAAACATTAATTTTACAGGTTCTGCAGCTTAAACTTTCATTTCTGCCTTAATATGTGAACAGAATACACTAAAAGAGATTGCTACCAAACTTTCAGGATAGATCCTATATTTCTTACTTATGGAGTCTGGGAATAATGCAAGGAAGGCCTGGATGATATAGAAAGGTTAAAATAACAAATTCATTGGATCAAACTCAATTAGAGCAAGAATGTTAAAAGGACATCAGAAACATAGAAACTCTAGCCTCTCTGGAGAAAAGATGGGGTACTGTATGTATGTAATGTCCACCACAAAAGATTCTAAGCTGCCAGGAAGGTCAGTTGAAAAGAGGCCTGGGGAGGTAAATGGTTCTTGCTTCAATCTCACCCCCTTCAGATCGTTTTTACTTCGGCGTGGGCACTAGTTATCTTCAGAAAACTGAGGGAGTGTGCAAATGGTGAAACATGTGAAGCAAATGTAGCACAAATATATTCAGAAAACAATAAGGAATCCAGTTTGGTTCTTCAGAGTTGTTAAGAGTTAAGGTGGTGTCTTAGCCCGGCTTCCCTATGAATGCAGAGCCTCAGGCGAAGGCTTGCCCCAGGGGGTTTGCTTGGAAAGTGATTTCAGGGAACAGTGGTAAAGGTCAAGGTGAGTAAAGCAGGGAAGAATGTGTCTGCAAGTTGGCCACAACTACTCGAGACTCATGCCCAATCCTGAGAAATCTTCTGAGATGCCTTATGAAGTGCAGCTCACAAGGGAAATGAAAGGGAAAAGCAATTATCCATCAGTTTCCACCCCCACCATGCTCGCTGGTCAAGAGAGCCTCAGGGGCACTGACTCCCTGCTCTTCTGGTTTATGCATGCACTAGCACTGTGTAGTTTGCAGTGGGCATTCCAAATTGGGGCATCAAACAAGCCCCAAGAAGGTGTCATGTTGTCCTTGCACGAACATGTGTAATACTGGTCTCTACAACAGTGGTTGATGGAAGAAAAAGGCCAAGAGGATGTGATGTGCTGCACAAGAATGCTCCCCTTTCACTTCTCAGATCCACTTGTACGCACTCTTAGTCCAATCCTTCGGGTGGTGGCCAGCCACAATACCTGAGAGGATTTGAGATTATTAATGACAGACCCTCTTGCCTGGCTGGTCCCAAAGCCGTAACTGACATTCATCACCCGCTTGCTCCATCATACACTCTATATTTCCCTCACTCTAGGATTATTAAGCTGGTCTAGGATTCTTGCCTGTTGCTTTGATCCAGACCTTCACCTCCTAGTGGCTTGTATTTGTGATGATTAGTTTCATGTGTCAACTTGACTGGCCATGAGGTGCCTAGATATTTGATCAAACATTATTCTGAGTGTTTCTGTGCGACTGTTTTTAGATAGGTCTAACATTTAAATCAGTAGCCTGAGTAAAGCAGATTGCTCTCCCTAATGTGGGTGGGCCTCATCCAATTGGTTGAAGGCCTCAGTAGAACAAAAGGCTAACCCTCCCTTGAATAGGAGGGAATTCCTGCTGCCTGACTACCTTTCCAGCTGGGACATTGACTTTTTTCCTGCCTTTGAGCTTAAACTGAAACGTCAGCTCTTCCTGGGTCTCAAGCTGGCCGGCCTTTGGATTGAACAACATCATTGTCACTCCTGCTTGTCACTGCAGATCTGAGGACCTGGTCCCTGGGGAACCGTGACTAATAGAGCATCCTTAGTTGCCTCGATTTCATGAGTCATAGTTGCTGAATTGCCTGTTCACAGTGACCTCCAGACACAGAAGCATCCCTTCTAGTTCCTTGCCCTGCACTTCTCATACCTCCTCTCCTTGATCTTCATGCCAATGCCTAGCTCCGTAATGGGTGATTTCCTTCTTCAACCTTCTCAAGAGGTTGTTTAGCTTCTGCCTAGAAAGTTGCAGAGACAGGCATCTCACTACCTCATAAGATAGCCTACCTATCTCCCAAAGCTCTAATAGAAATTGCCTCCTTACAGTATTCTAAAATCTGTTTTCCCAAAACCTTACTACTTTTGACCTATCTGGGGCAACATAAAATAACTCTAATCCCTCTTCATCATAACAACCCAAAAAAACTTGAGAATAGAAACCATGCCTTTCCTTTCAGACAAACGCACTTCATGTTTCCTTGTATAATATTATGGTTCCCAGTTCTCTCATCTCCCTGCTTGCTTTCCTTTAACAGAAGCCTGTGTGTCTGTGGCCATTTTAAATAGCGTTGCCCTGAAGCAAGCACAGGACTCAGCTGTGGTCTGACCAGTGCAAAGTGAAGAGGGCCTATTCTTGTGTCTCAAGTTCTGTACCACTTTGATCATCTCTATTTGGGACTCACCTATTTGTACACTTAGCCTCCGACAATTCCACTTTCTGCATATAAGTATCCTCAATCTCACCGTATGTCCTCCACAGGTATGAATTTATCTAGGAGTATTTCAGTCCTCACAGTTGCATATAATAATGATGAACTCTGGCCACCTGGCTGGGGCATCTCCTCCCACACTCTCAGCAGTGGTTTGAGGAGATAGAATATCAACTGATGTGAATTTGAAAATTTGCAGCATATTTCAACCATCCCCCACATGGGTACACAAAACTCCATCTACAAGTAAGAAAAACTGGCTTTGGTCCTATTGGCTGAATATTCTTATTCAGAGGCTTTGGAGGCTATACAAATATTTACTTCCACCCAATATTGCTGAGCCAATGAAGAGACACTGAAATGACCCTATTTCTCCCATCCTCAGTATCACAGGCAAGCCCTCTAGGTCAGTCAATTTTCCTCTCAAAATGGGTATAACTTACAATAATTGCCACATTATCAACCTTTTTTGACCATGATTTGAGGGAAGTAAACTGCTTAATTTTGCTTACAAAAATCACTAAGTGTTCTGCCTGTTGCATTATACTGGAGTTTCCACTGGACTTCATCACAGCCAATCAAATAAGGTATAAATAAGGTCAGAATACTTCCCTGCTTTGAAAAATATATATAGTTATGGGCAATGCTCTATGGGGACTACTCACAGAAGTAAGAAGTACTAATTTGTTCAGATATTTGGGAGAAGTAAAAAGAGTATAGACAACTTGTTTTAACTCTTATTTTAGAACAGTTTTAGATCTACAGAAAAATCACAAAGCTAATACAGAGTTCATAAACTGCACACCCAGACTCCCCTATTACAAACCAACATTAGTATGGTTCATTTGTCACAACCAATAAGCCAAAACTAATACATTATCATCAACTAACTCCATACTTTATTCAGATTACATTAGTTTTTCCCTAATGTCCTTTCTCTGTCCCAGAATTTCATTCAGGATATCACATTCCATTTAGTCATCATCTCTTCTTAGGCTCCTCTTGGCTGTGACAGTTTCTCAAACTTTTCATGTTTTTTATGACCTTGACAGTTTTGAGTTGTACTAATAAGGTATTTTGTAGAACACCGCCCAAATGGGATTTATCTGATTTTTTTTTCTCATAATTAGACCTGGCTTATGAGTTTGGGGCAGGAAGAATACAGGGATAAAGGGCCATTCTCATCTCATCCTTGGTTTCTTTTATTGGAGGATGGTATTAGAGACCAAGATCATTGTGTTAGGTATGCTCATTGCTACTGGGGTGTCATTGCTTCTAGGCCCTCTCCACTGACAGATCAAGGAAATATATGTGTATACAATAAACCCATGGATATATACATATCTGTTAATATTTATTTACCTGACCATCTGTATAGATACAGATGCTATATAAAGTAAAATAGTTTTTAATTAATGAAACATAACTTAGATCAAATTATATGAAATTGCTATTTTGTATATCAAAAATGATTGAATATCAGCAATTTTATATGGCTCAATCTAATACATACAGAAAAGAGCAAAAAACAAAAATGTACAGTTTAGCAAATATCCATGTAACCCATACTCAGTTAAAAAGAAAAAAGAGCATTGCCAACACACACATCCCCACCATGGAGTCTTTCTCCCTAGAGGTATCTACTCTCATAATGTTTGTAAACATTATTTTTTACTCACTTTATCTATAAAGTAAGCTTTAATACCTAAGTATGCATTTCATAAATATACAGTTTTTCCTGTTTTTGCTTTTATGTAAATGGAATCATAACAAATGTAATATTTTGTGTCTTTTGAGATTCATCAAGTATTACAGGTAGCTTTAGTTCATTCATTTATTTATGGTATGAATATGCAATAATTTATTTATCCATTCTACTGTTGATTGATATTTGGTAATATTGTTTTGAATAGAGAATGAAGGAACAGCATTATTGCATTTTGACTGATCTTTAGATTTCTTGTTATCATGAAACTTCAAATTTATTGCTATTTTAAAAGAATCAAAATTAGGACTACCTCTGATTTAAACAATGTCTTAAAACACATAATCACCAGGAAACTTTCTGATTATAATTTGGCCTCTCAAGCAATTCTGCCTACAGAGAGAAAATTATATGATCCATTACAAGTATTCCAGTTTCTGTGACAATTGGACTTCTCATTGTGAATGAAATAAATTGGCAGTATGTTTTCATACATCTGTCTCAGGGGTTTGGTTAATGAGCCCATCTCAAAGAGATGGATCTCCTTTTGGTATGTTGATAAAATCAGGTAATAAATTCCAATTCATGAGGCCTCTTGAGAGGCAAGCAGGCAGCCTTCCACAGACAGGCATATATTGCTCTCCTTCAAGTGTGAACATGATCAAGGAAGAGCCTAATTTCCTACTTGAACTTGTACAATATCTAACTCCTATTCTCCCCACTGTGGGCAGATTGAATAAGACACTTCAACAAAAATCCTGCCAGAAGTTTATCAATGTTTCTTATTTATAAGGATTTTTATTATAGTCTATCTTTCAAGTAATCTCTACTTTCCATAATTAACTGATTGTCTTTTACCTGTCCTAATTATATGCTATTGTCTGTGACAGAGTTTTTTTTTTAAGAGCACAAAATTCAAAATATAGCATTTTAAGAAAACCGCATTAAAGATTAAAAAAAAAAAATAGATAGCTGTAGTTCCAAAAATGCTGTATGTGCTCAAAATACTTTTGGGGGTTGCATTTAATTTAGAGAAAAGTAGGTCAAAAATTCTAAGATCAATTTCTAATCAAATAGCTACTCTGTACCCTTATAATATTTATTTTATAGTTCTTTATTAATGTCATTTTGTATTTCTCTCCCAACAAAATTACATGGCTTTTGTGTTAACCACTATAACATTTTTCAGTTCTTATATGGATTTATGTTGTGAGAACAAAAGCAAAAAGAATTCACCTTTAAAATAAACTGTAGGGGAGTCTTTAATTTTAATACTCCCTAAATGCACTTTAATTATTTTTATAAAAAATTCTAGGAAATGAAAGAGTAGAAATCTATTTCTTTAATTCCCTTTTCTCATATTAGGCTCTTCAAATGCATGGACCTTACAGATGTAAACCAAGCTTTATGAACTCTATCAGATAAGTTCAATATACTTCAAGTGCTTAGTCAGTTCCTGGGATAATTTTATAGTCTTTTTAGAAAGCATCGCAGTTGGAATGAAGGCTGAAAAATGGGATGACTTGGCTCCGGTACAGCTGTTATTCATCATATATGGCCATCTGCTGGGATTATTGGGCATTGCAATTGTGTACAGGACTACAGGCATGTAGTGTAAATTGAAGGGTGGGGGCAGAATCAAGAATTAAATTAATTTGAAAATACCAAATTTATTAAATAAATTCCACAATTTGAATACTTTGTGTTACATTATTAAATATTACCTTTCAATAATTATATTCAATGGTCATTTAAAAACAAAAAAGATAATTGTATTTTACATGAAAGCAGATACCATTCGATACTATGCCTATTTTTCAGTCACCAGAAGGGGGCGCCTCTCATAGTTTCCAGTAAATATTAAGTATTCAAAAAAGTATTTATTGAATGATTGAATGAATGTTAGCCACTATATTCCAGGAAGTCATTTGTTGACATGTTTCCCACAGCAGCAAATGATTTCCGTAAAGTGCAATTTGAATGAAAAAAAAGCATTAACTAATTGAAAGTACTGTTAATTTCTACTCTAGTGCTCTATAGACTAATTTTGGAGCAAATCCATATAAAATGAATATAACCAGAAATGCAATGATATTTGAAAATATCTTAACACTATGAAATACTCTGAGATGATTAAAAGTTTTTTATGAAATAAAAATAATGCAAATTTCTCAAATTATGTGATTGATTGAAGTGTCAATTTGAATTATGTCCATGCTCAAAGACCTTTAGACAGACTCAGAATATTATTAATGACTCACTTATGAGTTTACAACTTTGAGACTACTAGAAACTAGGGTATAAATAGAGAATAAACTGTCTGACGTATATGAGTTTAGAACTTTTTTTGTTTGTAACACCAGTTCTCTGAATAAGAATCAAGGTTAATAATTCTTCTCCAAGTGCCACAATCTTTGTAACGCTGGCTCCTAACATAGGGCCCAGCGCAAGAGTAGACACTCAAGGCTTGATTGAGTTATATGAATTTAATTTAGGTACTATATGCAAACATTCAATGCAAGTAATATGTGGAAAACTATTTATATGCCTTTTTAATCAATAGAATACACAAGCTTATTGAGAACAGAAAATACTGCAATAGTTTGTTTTATATACCCAACAGTCTGCTTAGTGCTGGTAAACAGTAGACACTTAAATGCTTTTAATTCACAGTTAATGAGGGGAGATTACAAAATACTTTAAGTAGTAAATACAGACTGCCAGTGAGATGAGGTGAGGTGAAATAGTGAACTCACTCTTGAGTAGGATCCTGTTATTTTTTTCTAGAAATATTATTTTTTCATATTGTTGTGATAAAATGAAGACTGAAGCTTAGCTTGATCAAGGTCATGCAAACCAGGAAGATTTAAGACTCAGGCCCAAGTCTGCTGTAGTCTCCCCTCCTCCCCTTCCACCCCATCCCATCCCCACCCCCTCACTGCTGTATCCCACCACACCACAGTGCCAGTCACATGGAAACCCAATGGTTTTAGCATGCACTAAATTCCACAAGTTCTACTTCTCCATCAAATGCTTCTTATTATTATATCAGCTCTCCTTAGAAAGCAAGTACATGCTAGAAATAGCTAGTAAATATTAGGATAGGTGTTGTATAGGCAAGTCGTACAGCAATAAGGCACAATGAACTCTCCTCTTATTCTAGAAATGAAGAATCTAATCTCCTTTTATGCAAAACAATTGTGGGCTGCTGGAGAAAGAGGTCATGCATTTCAAAGGGGTCATTCATTCACCTTCACACTCCAGCATGGCCTTAGCAATGAACCACATAATGTTACAACATAATGTTTAAAACTGTCTAGAAGAGTTCATTGATTTACTGGTCAATTAAAACAATCACTATTATGCACTAAATTTTGTCCTTCCCCCCAAATTCACATGTTGAAGCCCTAACCCCTAATTCCTCAGAATATGACTGTATTTGGAGATAGGACCTTTAAAGAGGTAATTAAGATTAAATGAATCATAAGGATACGGCTCTAATCCTATATGACTGGTGTCCTGATAAAAGCAGAAGAGACACCAGGAATTTTCTCGCTCACGAGTAAGGTCATGTGAGGACACAGAAAGAAGGTGAACCTTCCAACACCTTAATCTTGGACTTCCAGCCTTCGGAACTGTCAGAAAACAAATTTCTGTTGTTTAAACCTCCAAGTCGGTGGTATTTTGTTATGGCAACCCTAGAAAACTAATACAACCAGGAAGCTTCTCATTTCAGCAGAATCTGTGCCCTTTGCTACACAGATGATGCAAAATTGTGTGTGTGTGAGGATGGGGTGGTGTTGGTTGGTTGGTTGATTTCTATTGAATCTCTGGAAATATATTGATATGATTAGTATTCATTTCTGTGATTTACATGTCCTTTATTTATTAAATATCTGAGAATAACTCACATTAATTTTATTACAGCTTGCTATAAATGAAAGCCTTTAAAGACTCACGAATGTTTTACAAAACTGTCATCAACTGAGAAGTATATGATAGTCTTATAAAAAGTGCCTGCTAGTGATTTGTTGGTCTGTTTCTTGGCAACTGAACGGCTTCTGGAGTGTCAAATGATTAGGTGGAAGAAAAATAAGGCTTTGTTAAAAAATGCAGTGAAAGCTGAACCTATATTATGGGAACTATGCATTTATAATTTCTTGGTTATTCAGAAGATCCAGATCAAATTTGGTCAAACTAGGCCATGCTACCAAAATTAACCTCTCCCTTTCCAGCACAGCTTTTGAAATGCTATGATGAAGGTTACATGTTTTGCTAGTATTTTTCTCTTCCTCTTCTTTGATGTCAATATTCTTGTGGTGAGCTCTAGGTCTCTAGGCAAAGGAAGGACTGTCTTCTCCCAACCCCAGTCACCCCCCGGCGCCAGTATATGCATAATATAATTCTGTGCACACTGAAGGCATTCAATAAATATTAGAGGAATTGACATGATGCCAGTGTTTTAGAATTGAGCTTCAGTTACCTAGACAAGTCCTATGAATGTAGATAAAGTGAACTGAGAAAGTTAAGCAATTTTGAAATAAAATGATAAAGAAAGTGTGGCAGGGAGCAGCAGGTGGAGAAGAATTAAGTCTTCTAGGAAAAGTAGAGTCTTTCAGCTTAAATTACCTAAACTGAAGTAAAGGAATGTTTCCTTAATATCAGTGCATATGCAAAGCTTAAAACTATGAATATGTACTCTAGATTGAGGGTTTTCTTTCTGTACCCTGACAGAAATTTGTTCATTCCTGTATTACTATTGGTGTGACGCACCGAATTATAACTATTGTCATTGGTTGGGAGAGGAATACGATTAATGATTCACAAGCAGTGTCACAGTGTTCATCAAGGGGATGGGGAATTGTTTTTAGCTGGAACTCCAAGGAAAAACTGATCTTCTTGTTCAAAAGGAGCTAAATGAAACCTCCTCTTTTGAGATAAAAAAACAAGCTGGAGGGGCTGGCCCCATAGTGTAGTGGTTAAGTTCAGCACGCTCTGCTTCGGCAGCCCAAGTTTGCAGGTTTGGATCCCAGGCACGGACACACACCACTGGTCAGCCATGCTGTGGCGGTGACCCACATACAAAATAGAGGAAGACTGGCACAAATGTTAGTTCGGGGCTAATCTTCCTCAGCAAAAATAAAACAGGCTAGAATGAACAGTGAACTATCAGAGTGTAGCTGACAAGGGAAAGGAAGAGAATTGAGTACTCAAGTTAGAAAAAGTGCTGCAGAGCCAAACAAAAACAAAGCCATTCTTAAAGGCAACAAGTAGGGCAGGCAGCAAGCATTTTGCTGAGTGTCACTGGAGGGAAACTAGTGATTAGACCTCAGAACTCACTTCACACTGCATCCACCAGTGGTAGTTATGTTCCCAGAATAAACCACACAAAAACATAGGGTGCCTTGTTAATGGTATGATAAGCTGAAATAGCATTTAAATACTGTTGCTCTGGCAAAATGTTGTGCCAACTCTAACTTGAGACACATCTCCTGTTGTGACATATTTTTATCTATGTGCCTTTTTAAGTTGAGTATTCTCAGATGAAGGATTGCCTGCACTGGCTTCTCTGACTTGTCTTAGAACAGTTTCTCTCATGCACCTGTTACCAGCTGACTTGTAATAATATCCCATGGAGAGTACTATGCTACTGTTGCCTTTATAGTAACCACCCTACTAAGAAATAGTTACAAGTTCAGAAATGCCCTTGGTCAAGTTCTACACTGGTATTTAATCATAGCCAGGCTTTTTTATTTTTATTTTTTCTGGGGCAGACTGGAGTTGTCACACTTCTGAAGCAAACCTCAGTGATGTGTCTCATCCTTTTGAAGTAGTCCTGTCTCTGAGATCTCTCTGATCTGCGTCTCTGAAGTCAGAGTCCGTTTCACTTTTGATCTGCCAGCACTGGTGAGAGTCGTAGCAAGTCCTTCTCTGAGTCGCCCTATCTATGGTGAGTTCATTCTGCTTGGCTGGTGTCAAATCAGCCGTGCATTCGGCCAATGTTTGAGAGCTTACTATCTGCTAAACACCACACTGAGACATGCATAGAGATTATACAGGGCTATGCTTCACGTGCAATGAATTCAGAATTTAAAATATAAAAATCATGATTCAGAGACAGGTCAACAAGTGGAAGAAGAGGTTCATTCTGCCTGAGGGAGCTTTCCAGAGCTTTCCAGAGCACTGGGCTCTTATTCTGAGTCTTAAAGGATGAAAGAGATATTTTAAAGCTAATTCTGGCATTTAAACTAATGAGGAGGATAAAATAAGGTGAGGGAGAAAATGGTGTGAGGGAAAGCAATAGGATCACAGTGTATCAATTAAAATGTGACGCAGCTTTGAGTAACAGGCATCAACAAACAGGAGCTGGAACAAGTGTGCAGAGGGAAGCAGTCTGGGTCATCGGGTAAACAGATTTTGCCCCTGAAAGTCCTCAAGAACTTAGGCTCCTTCTGTTTGGTTGCTTTGCTTTACATGGAGGCCGTTACCAAGGTCACCTCAAGAGCCCACCAGGTGGATGTTTCAGACCCAACAATATGTTTTCTTCGCCAGAAGGAGGGGCAAATTCAATATATGCCTCTCACTTTCTTGAATTCTCTTTCGGTGATCACATCTGTCATTCTTCCCCAGACACCCATTCACATTCACACCCCCAAATCACTTACCTCTCTGTCAATTTGTCCTGCTCCCTTAGCAAAACCACAGTCCTAGTTCATCTTTCTGCCTTCTCCATCCTGCACCTATACAGCTGAATATAGTTGGAGAAAATAACTACAACAACTGTTCTCACTTTCAATAAATAAACTGTAACCAGGCCCTCGCATACACCAGCAGTTACCCTGGTGTGCCCTAGTCCATTTATTCTCCCAATCTCCTAGACCCTATTTTACACCTTTTCCTGTGTCCACAAATCTCCAGCACTTCCTCCTCCATCTTCTCTCTCAGCTGATGACCTCCGACTCCCACCACACTCTCCCACCTATGTGCATCTGCGTGCATCCACTCTGCTTCCCTGACTGTTCCATCTCCTGTCCAAGGTTGGTCCTTCTTGTTGACTAGACCCCATAACTCTTTTCCTGGTGCATGACTCTGCCCTCTCTCCTGTGTCATCAGTGTTTCCTTCTACCCTGGTTCATTCCGAAAAGTGTTTTCTTGATCCCAATTTCCCCATGAGCTACCAAACCCATCTCTCTGCTACTCTTTGTATAAAAACCTTTCCTCCGTACTGCTCCTTGGATATAGTAGACAATTCTATAGTGACATTAGTTTTATGCTTTGTCTGGAATTCTCTCCCTCCAGGTATCTCCCTACCTAACTCCTTCACCTCTTTCAAGGCTTTGTTTAATCACCCTTTCAATAAGGCTCACTCAAACTGCAGTAGTCCCCCCCTTATCCGTGGTTTTGCATTCAGTGGTTTCAGTTACCCACAATCAACCATAGGCCAAAATATTAAATGGAAAATTCCAGAAATAAGCAATTCTTAAGTTTTAAATTGTGAGCCCTTTGGAGTAGCGTGATGAAATCTCTTGTGATCCCACTCCGTCTTGCCCGGGATGTGAATCATCCCTTTGTCCAGCGGATCCACAGTCTGATCCCACTAGCCTGTTAGTCACTTAGTAGCCATCTCAGTTATCAGACTGACTGTCATAGTATCACAGTGCTTGTGTTTAAGTGACCCTTATTTTACTTAATAACAGTCCCGAAGCACAAGAGTAGTGATGCTGGCAATTCAGATATGCCAAAGAAAAGTCATAAAGTGTTTCCTTTAAGTGAAAAGGTGAAAGTTCTCGACTTAATAAGGAAAGAAAAAAATTGTATGCTGAGATTGCTAAGATCTACGGTAAGAAAGAATCTTCTATCTGTGAAATTGTGAAAAAGAAGTTAGTGATAGTTTTGCTATTGCACCTCAAATATGTATATATTGGGAAAAACATAGTACAGAGCTTCCTCGACTTACAATGGGGTTATGTCCCAAAAAAAACCATCGTAAGTTGAAAATATCTTTAAGTCGAAAATGCATTTAATACACTCAACCTACAGAATATCATAGTTTAGTCTAGCCTACCTTAAATGTGCTCAGAACACTTATATTAGCCGACAGTTGGGCAAAATCATCTAACACAAAGCCTACTTTATAATGAAGGGTTGAAATCTCATGTAATTTGTTGAATACTGTCCTGAAAGTGAAAAACAGAAGGGTTGTGGGAGTACAGAATGGTTGTAAGTATCACTGGTTTACCCCTGTGATCCTGTAGCTGACTGGGAGCTGTTCTGCTGCCACTGCCCAGCATCACTAGAGTGTCTTGCCACATATCACTAGCCCTGGAAAAGATCAAAATTCAAAATTCCAAGTACAGTTTCTACTGAATATGTATCACTTTTGCACCATCATAAAGTCGAAAAATTGTAAGCCAAACCATTGTAAATCGGGTACTGTCTTGTATATCTAGGGTTCAGTACCATCCACAGTTTCAGGTATCCACTGGGGGTTTGGGAACATATTTCTATGGACAACGGGGGACTACTGTGCCCTATTTCAAATTGTTCTCAGAGCTCATTCCCACTTCTGCCTCTTTCAACTCCTTATCCCTCTATCCTGCTCAAACTTTTTTCCATAGAATTTGTCATCTTCTAAGATACATCAGAATTTACTAATTTATTGTGATTGTGTTTTTATTGGCTATCTCCGCTAGCTGAAATATAGGTTTAAAAAGGACAGAATTTTATTTTAACCCCGTGTGTCTGGAATAGTGCCTGGAACATATTTGAAACTCAATAAATATTTGTTAAACACACTGAGTTTACTTTCAGTTTCCCAAGGCTTGGTGTTCACGTGGAATAATGTGCTTATATCAGGCAGGACTCTTGATTTCAAGTGACAGAAGCCTAACTCCAACCAACTCAAGTAAGAATGGTTTGTTCGTTCGTTCAGTTGTTTTGTTTTGGTTTGGTTCATAAAATAAAATGGCCCAGGATGTGCACTGGTTTCAGTGTCAGATGAATCCAGGTCCTCCAAGATGGCCATCAAGGTTTGATCTCTCTCTCTCTTAACTCTCCTCGCCTCAATTTTGGTTCATTTTCTGGGAAGATTTCTCCTTTGGAGGACAAGTGGGCTCAACCAGCTTTAGCTTTACATGATCTTTGGATCCCAGAGATCACAGCGGCACCTCAAAAATGCCAGGTGGGACACTGGCTCAATTAATGAGCCCGTCATGCTATGACGATAATCCAATAATCCGTTAGGCCAGGCCTAGATCACAGGCCCCTCGCTTAGTGCCTGGGTAGGGGTGGGCACAATCAGAGTAAACACATCCAGGTCATGTGGAGGTGCAGGATCTCTCTAGAAAGAGGGAGAGGTGATTGCCCTAAAATGGATTGCTGGACAAGTTTAGATCTACTGTAGAACTAAAGAAGACCTGAGAAACATTTGTGTTTTGTTGCTTTGTTATTTGTTTAATATGAAATTCTGTCCCTGAAAAATCTAACATTTAAAAAAAGTTAGACTTATTTGAGTAATGGCATTTTCAAATGCCCCATCAGAAATGTTTGCAGGGCCACCTGGTGGCGCAGCGGTTTAGTTTGCACTTTGGCAGCTCAGGGTTCACGGGTTCAGATCCCGGGGGCCCACCGACGCACTGCTTGTCAGCCATGCTGTGGCCATATCTCACATAAAGTAGAGGAAGATGGGCACGGATGTTAGCCCACGGCCAGTCTTCCTCAGCAAAACAAGGAGGATTGGCAATGGATGTTAGCTCAGGGCTGATCTTCCTCACACACACACAAAAGAAATGTTTGCAAAAGTTTTTAAACCAAAAAATAATATTTTCAAATAAATTTTTTGCAATTTCAGACCAAAAAAAGATAAGTATAGATATTAAGCAAAAGATGTAGCTTTTTTTTCTTAGCAAAGAAAATTTAACAAAATATCTTCCAAATTTTTGGTAAAATTCTATTGTTATAAATGTAATTAGGTTACACAAGACTTAGCTTGATATCAAGTCCTATGTACTCTGGAGGTATTTTTCATTTATATGTCTCTTTGACTACATGTAAGCAGATGAAATTTAGGTAATTACATTAATAAATCAGATAAAGTTTTGGAAAGCTCAAAAAGTAGTAATTAGGTTTAAAATTACTTTAAGGAAATGTGTCTGAATTTCAACAAGTTTTAAAAAATAATTATTCTTTGCATATAACCATTATATAGTATAGAGAATACCTCTATAATTTATTTAAATAGCATGATCTAAAGTTTATCTTCTTATTAGGGATCATTAATATGTATAAGAGAATTGTTTACAATTAGTATCATATTATTAACATTCTCTGATCTACAAAAAACATCGTTGCATTGGAAGACGTTAATTTACTTCTATATACATGAATATTTTATCTCTAATCAAGGTATTGATTTAAAAATACTTTTAAATTAGTTCTTCCCTAAAATATACAACCATTATAGTATGGTAAAGGTCATAATTTAGACTGTATAGGATTATCTCATTAATTAAAATTCTATCTATGGTACAAATAATTATAACTTTAAAATAGTCCAAGTGTCTGTGCCCTAAAGGCTAAATATAAATTATAATTGAATACATGTAAAATGATTATGGGAGAAAATCTAATATGATGTAGATGTGCTGCACTCTAAGCAATAAATGCTTTCTTGGAAAGTTGTATATAATTGAAAATTGTGTGTATATTTGAAAGGATATTTAAGGAAGACTTACAATTGATATCTCTTTAAAATGATTTTTTTTTGTTTGCAACATCTTAGTAAAATGGAGTCTTAATTTCTTCTGTTAAATTTCCAGATTTTCTTAAATAAGACCCATGTAAAGTAGTGTCCACTTTAAATCATTGAGCACATGGACTGATGCTAGACCAGCTAAGCTCAGAAAGAAAGAACATGGGTTAAGTCTGCCTGGGAGATGGGGTTGGCCTTTATAAGTACAGGCATGGAATCAAGTAGCATATGATATTTCCAGATTCTAAAAAAAATACCAACCCACCATTTTCCTAGGTTTTTCAGGTAACTTGCCTAGCTATTCCTAACATGTGATGGCTTGGAAAATTACCCCTAACACACAGATTTTTCGTAAAAATTAAGTCTAAAGATGCAGCCGGAGATGCCAGTTAGTATCCATAATTTTTACTACATTTAGCTTTCAACAAAATATGTACTTACCTCTTCTGTCATAGAGATAATGTTATCTTAGGTGCAATGGAAAAACATGAAAATTATCCCATTGAAAATTCTGCTCATTCAGATTAATGAGTTTGAGGCAGCTGACTTTTAAAGTATTAATATGTTTCTTTTGTTAAAACTAATTTATCCTACATGAAACCTTTCTTAATATTTCTCCCATTTAAATGTAAATTATTCTTTAGAAAGTTTTAATTTCAGTTGAACATGTATATTTTATATTTGTAAGATTTTTAAATAATGATGTAAATTGTAAGGGGTTTCTAATTTTTTAGTTCAGTTCAAATAATTAACCGTCAAATATAGGATTCACCATTAACACTCTCTTACTTCAAAGGGTCTGTTACTTGTGTGAGCATTTTTCTCCAGCTTTATTGAGATATAACTGACGTATAACACTGTGTAAGTTTAAGGTGTGCAATGTGTTGATACACTTGTGTATTGCAATATGAATACCATCTTAGCCTTAGCTAACACACCTGGCTGAGGAACGCTAGTGCTGTAGAATGTAAATTGCTGCAAAATAAGGGTTTTGTGATCAGTTAAGTTAGAAAACACATGATTAGACAAAGATGAAGACATGTCCTTACTCTAGAATCTGTAATATGCTGATACATAATAGGAAGCTCCAAATGGGTGATAAAGAGAATTTTCCACATTTATTTGCTAAGAATTTCTTCTTTTTTTTTCTTTTGAGAAGCATTTGTAAACATTTGTTTGCGTTTCTCAGCACAAACTTTAGAGTCAGTCAGTAAAAATACACTCTAATACTGGGAAGGACATGGTGGGATTCCTGAGAACACCATCACTGCCACTAGCCACATCTAGAGTGTTTTCACTCAACGCTTGGTTTTGATGGAGACTATAGGAACCCTTAATCCTGCTCTATGTTTGGAGTTATTTTTCTTTTCATTTGCACCTTTGGATATAGTGCCTGGTACATGTTATGTAATAACAGAGATACTTGCTTAGTGAATAACCAGAAGTTGAGTCTCAATTCAACCATTTACTATCTACGTGGTTTCAGACATTTTGTCTAATCTCTTTAAACCTAATAGCAGTACTATATTAGTCATCTAGGGCTGCCATAATAAAATACCACAGACTGAGTGGCTTAAATGACAAAAATTTATTTTGTCACAGTTTTGGAGACTGGACATCCAAGATCAAGTTGTTGGTTTAATTCTGAGGCCTCTCTCTTTGGCTTGTAGATGGCCATCTTCTCCCTTTGTGTCCACATGATCGTCTTTTTGTTTATGTGCTGTCTATGTCCTAATCTTTTCTTCTTATATATATATGGACATCAGTTATATCGGATTAGGGCCCAACCTATGACCTCATTTTACCTTAAGTACCTCTTTAAATGCCCTGTCTTCAAATACAATCACATTCTGAGGTACTAGGGGTTCAGACTTCAACATACCATTTGGAGGGGCACACAATTCAACCCATAACAACTACCTACCTCAGTGGGTTGCCATATAGATTAAATAAAATAATATTTAAACAAAAGTCAGCACAAGGTCTGGAATGTACCAAGAACATATTAAAAGTCAGTTATTTTTTTATTTCCATTGGCCCAGACTGTCTCCATTTGAAAATGTAATGTTCTAAGATTTTCAAATACTCAAGTATTTTTGAAAATAACATAAACTACAGGAAAAAATATTATAATTGGTATAATCATCACCATAAAGAAACAGATTTTGATGAAAAAAATGTCATAAGATTACCAGATATGGCCATCCTGAACTCATGCTGAAAATCATCTATATTTTAGCTGCAGCATCTCCTTAAAAGCAATTTGTAAAAGGTACAGTTTTTAAACAAAATGGAGGTATAGTCTATATACACAAGTCATTCTTTTGGGTAATCATTAAAATTGCATGCTCATATTGGGCCAGATTCTTCTAGTTATCAATCTCCTATTATAATCAATGGATGCATCAAAGAAGAAAATAGGTTCAATTAATTGGAAATCAGAATCTTTGAAAACCAGGTACTGGATCTACTCTTTGAAAGTTAAACCTGGCTTAAATATCACCTGAAGTGGCAAAGTATAAATACCAGCTAATGAGGAGGAGTTTTTTTTAAGTATGAAAAGAAAGTCAAAGTAGATCCAGTACCAAGAGATGAATAGTAGATGAGCACGAATTGAATCTCTTTTGGCCTAAAAACATACATAATTTGTCATTCTACTTATGAATGGGCTACATCACATTTTAAGTTTTGCCCACTTAAACATTTTTATGCTTTCATGACTTCCAAGTTCATAACAGCTGGTGACTGACTAACTTAGATATTTAGCCATAAAGGAAGGAACGTTTGTTACCAAGCCAAATAGCAAGTCAACCAAGAGCCAGGAGCAGGGCTGCCATCACAAACAGGTTTTATTAATGTCAACAATAGCTACTAACCAGAGTAATTAATTGTTAAAATATGTTTAAAGAATTTTCATACCTATACTCAGATGAATAACAGAATCTACACTTTGGGTTTGAATACAAACAATTGCATACGTTATTGCATTAATTAAACCTGTAGAGCCAGTGTCCATTGCCTCATATACATTGTGTTAATCAGGACCACTACTCAGAGGTTCTAATGTTTACCTTCTAGTCATTCAAGCCAGAAGTCCATTCTCTCATTAGCTAATCGCCGTCTGTTTTTTGACCACAGTGCCTTGGTCCTCTTGGATATTCTCTGGTCCTAAGGTATTTCCAAGCTGCCATCTCAGTATTTTCTATCCTTTTTACTGTCTACAGCTGTGTTTCTCCCACTCAGGATAGCATGATCAAGTAGAACCAGTGATAGGCTGGTAAAAGTTTAACAGCTGACTCTTGGGGAGGAGTCCTGATCTGTAGAGTTGCTGATTTCTCCAATGTAATCCGGCTGATTTCCAGCTACCAACATGATGTCAACTGGCTTACTAAATTTCTGGAAATGTGACAATCTCCTCTCACCAGCCAATGCTGGCTCTGCCATTCTACCAATAAAGGCAAATTAGTCTTTCCTCCATTTCACCAGCAGAAATGATTTAGGAGCTGAAGAATTCTAGAAATAAACTTAGAACAAGAAGGGTCTTTGAAGGTCACCACTCCACCTCTCTTATTTTCCAGGTAAAGAAAGTGCTGTCCAGAGAGGTTAATCATTACTGTTGCTTGCACTGCATCTTTATGACTGCTGTCTTTTGCCAACGTGGGTTAGCAGACCAGAGTGTGCTCAGATGTTCTTTCTTTGCTGTACTGGATTAAAGATCAGCATTTGATTTGCAGTACTGTCACTATTTGTCCAGCTTTTACTTTTTATCACTTAAAATAATAAAATTATGAAATCTGTAAGTTTCCTATGACTCCAGAGGTTATGTCTCGTACAGTACAGTCCTTTCTATACCCTCTCAGGCATAAGGTCATTCATCTCTTATTTAAAGTAGTCTCTCCTTTTCATTCCTGGTCAGCCCTAACTACAAGAAAGTTCTTTTGAAATAAAAGACAGGCAGTAATAACCCAGTTTTACAAATGAGATAGCAGAGGAGAATCCAATAAGCCTAGGTCCAAAAGAAAGCCAGTAATATAACTGGAATTAGAATCTTGAAAATAAATCTAAGCCAGTAATCTTTCTCTTATACCATGTAATACATCCTGGTTCCTGCATATGATTTGGAGAGGGGAAGGTAGGGATTTTGCTATGTAGATTGAGTCTACAAAACTGATAACTTTTCCAAAGTACAAGACAGTTTTCTATTGACACGTATTTGTTTGGTTAGCTACAATATGCCAAAAACTTAACTACGTGCCGTATAGCTTGCAAACAAAGATAAAAGGGGTTCTTCTTCCTTTAAAGAATTGGTAATCTAGTTGGAGAAATGACAAATATATATGAAAAGATAACTGATGGCAAAAGACTATAAATAATAAATGGCTATGAATAATACAGATACAAAATGTTACTAGAGGTCAAGGGAAAAAAATGATCTTAACCTTGGTGAATGCAAAATGCCCAGAAGATTTGGAATTAGACTATTTACAGCCTGATCTCAACCTAATTTTCCAAAATTATTGTTTCATACTTTCCTATGCAAATAGCTCAAAGCAAACTTACTGTCATGTTGAAATGTCTGGCATTTTCCTTCCTCTGGGTGTGTACTTGGTGTGTACTTCCTCTGTTTCTAACTCTTGGAATTCATTCCCTACTGTTCTCCACTATTCCTATCCTAGCAATTTTCAAAGCTCAGATCTAGTTGTATCTCCTTATATTTACCATCCTCATTTAACCAGAGGAAGTCATCTCCAAACATCTGAAATGCTGTGGTGCTCCTTCATAACCTTTTTAGGATAATTTTCTTTTAAACAAAACATCACATTTGCATATGCAAATAGATACTTTTCTTCAAAATAAAACCTAGGAAGTGTACATATTTGTTACAATGAGGTTATCATTCCTTAAACTGTCTTTTATTCTACTTTGGAACTGCCATCAGACCTCATTTTAAAACCAAAGGAAATTATTATTAGTTTACCACCAATTGTCATTTAGTTGTTGTTTCCTTCTTAATCAGTCATTATTTATAGTCATATCACTACTTTAGGACTACAGAAGACCATAGTCTTCCTGGATTTAACTTTATAATTTCAACTATTATGAGTGATTCACAGAAGTTATGACCAATATCAGATGCAATTTTTCTAAGGTGAAAAATTGAGTAGTATATGATATAAGATTGCTATGTAGAAGCAAATTACTTACCTAATGAGCAAACTTACCTAACTGCCCAGCATCCATATCTCAATGAACGTTTTCTTGTTCTGTACCCATCAAACTATATACATAAACTTCTGTGAAGTGATTCTTTTAAAATGATTCTGAAAATAAAGCCAATTCTTTAGTTAAACCAGAGTATAATAGAACTTTGGACTAAAAAAATGAAATGTTGAAATTGATAGAGAATCAAATCAATGACATGAAGAAGGGTACCATATACTTTGTATGGAAACAAATAAAAGAGATTTGTGAAACTGTTACAGTGTATGCTCCAGCCAGAACAATAAGTATATAACAAGTGACAGATAAAACTTGAAGGAAAGTTGAGACCGTGAGTTTTCTTATTTTGACAGAAGTATTATTCAACAGAAAATTCTGGTATTTGTTATTTTAATTACTTTAGATTCATGTTTATATATTCATTAAAAGCATGAAGGAGTCATTTCTTGTATTTTATGAAGGAAATTACATATTTAGCTCAGTAGTTCTCAACCCCTTTAAGATTAAGAAAACTTTGGAGAACTGATGAAACGGTACTCATCTGAGAAAAATATTTCTATATACAAACAAAATTTTGCACACAATTTTAGAGATTTACACCCTGATGATCACCCGTGGACCCCAAGACACGAACACTAGTTATCACTAAATTTGAAGTTTATGTAGACAAAAACTAAATACCTCAAAAATATCAAGGGGTTTGTTCTATTTTATATTTTGCATCATGCTTAGTACATTGCTTTGTAACAATCTGTGTCTTGGAATATTGTAAAAACTTTCAACTGCAACATCTTTTGTGTCTAATCAAGTGATGTCTACAGATAATTTCCAGTAAATTTGATTCCCTGTATTTAGTTAATATGCAAAGTATGATCCTATGAAATTCGATCATTGTCCATAGAGTTACAAGTGGGTAATCTCTCATTTCCTTCTCTTTCAAATGCTGAGAACCTCCAATATGAATTCATGACTATAAGATTAAGTGAGACAGAGCACATAAGACATGAATAGCGTAATACTATTGTATATTAAGTGGTCTTCACAATTTTTTTATCTACTTGACAACATATTAAAGTTATTAAGATTAATGGCTTAATGATTAATGCTGGAGTGCACATTTACAATCAGTCTGGAAGGAGGATTGCAGTGAAACATGTGGAAAAGATCTGGAACAAATTCACTAGCGTAGCATTTGTACCATTGAGTATCTTGCACCTAGTTAACGTACAAATGAGAGCCGGTATGTGAAAGTGGTTTAAACTGTAATATGAAATGTAAAATAAGGATTCTTATTGTCATTCCTTCTTACCAGTTTAGAGGTTTGTACTGAAATGCACAAGTAGCAAAATGAAATTCAAAAAAGTTTAAGTAAATTCTTTAAATATGAAATGGAGCAGATTCATTTAGGAGCTAAGCTCAACAATGTTCCACTAATATACGAAAAGGAGTGTGACCTGGTTACAAGCCCCTGATTACAGACAGTATGCTATAGGTCTTTGTCATTAAATAGCTTTCCTTTCCTGTTGCAGTTGTTGGGTAAAGATCTCATCCGAGAATGAGCATGTAACACTTGCTCAGCTGTTAAGTGTTTTTAGAAAGTCCTTTCATGGCTTATTCAGAGAAATTCTTCAGATAGAAAATGACCAAGTTTTAAAATCCACAGTAATTTCTTTTAATTGACTGATCAAAGAGTTAGCAATCATACCCCTCGGTCGTCTGAAATAGCTAAAGTTATAGCACCATGGCACATCCAGGTCAAAAAGTCCTAATTTGGCTTAAAATAAATTGGTAGAAACCACTTTTGAAACATGGAGACCATGAAACAGATTTACATTTCCCTCAAAATCGTCTGGAAAAGAATAATTGGAATTCACTAGAGAAGATTTTATCACTAGCAAATCCAAAGTCCAAATGTGTCTTTGTACTGTAAATATCTCACTGGCTTGAGAATGGAATAAGCTCTCTTCTGGAAAAAAACACAAGCAACAATGAAATAGCCTTTCCTATAACTGCTTGTCCTAAGTCCCATAATCAGTAATGAGATCCTGGCAGCATTCTTTAATCATTTTCAATCTATATAAAATAGACATTTTAACTTGGCATTGGGGTGAATATGATTTTTTTAAAAAAGGAATTAGAAGTGGTGAAAACTGTATTTATCTTCTTATGCAAGTCCACCCTAAAAGACCGGTGTACAGATAAGCTTTTCTATCCTTTCTTTTATTTGAAACAAGAAATCATTTGAGGTTTGTCCCTGTAGGTTTGAGGATAACTTTTGCCTTGAAGAACTCATCTAAACTCACAGATCTTTTTGAAGACAGTTACTCAGTTACTGCTGCTGATGGAATACAAAAGAGAAACAAGAACTTGGAGTTACAGACTTCCTATATAAAAACAAGAAATGATTCACCTCCAAAAATAGTACTCACATATTCTTGATTAATATTCTATGCTATTCTTATTTCAGCAATTGGAAGGAGACCAAAAGGAAGCAAATTTTCCAGTGTTGTAAATAGCAGTGTCCTCTGACAAACCCACAAACTACCTGGCCACTGTACAGTAACTGATGGTAATTCCAGTTTCTCATTCTGAAGCAGTGTCATGATTAAGGGCTGGGGCCAGCTCAAACTGTGCATACACCCTTCATCTGAGATCCAGCTCAGTAGCTTCAAGTGCCTGTTGAATCTTCACCCCCTTGACTATCTCACTATCAGCTCAATGTCATTATTTCCAAAAGTAAACCCTGCTGCTCACCCACCTCTTAACCCATTCTCCTTACCCATTACTCTACTTCATCATCGACTCCAACCTCTTTCCAATATTTGGCTTGAAATATTACTTGTATCTCTCATCTCCCTCATTAACCATCTCTAACTAGTCACAAAATCCTGTCAATTCTTCTTTTGAAATGTTTCTAACATTTGACTCTCTTCCTATGGTTTATTACAACAATTGCAGGCACTAATTCACTGACAATCCTAACAACTAACTAACTGGTCTCCCTAACTATGGTCTCTCCTTCTACAACCCAACAAATAAAATGCCTTCGTCTTTCTTATTATTCAGATGGTGGAATTACAGCTCATGCAGCCCCTAGTTCTGTTCCACACAAATCATGAGCACAGCTAAGTTGTAAACAATAAATTTGTTTTCTCCAAGCACATAGTTATGAGGCGGGAAATATAAAAGGAGATGTTCTCTCCTTCCAGAACCACTCTATCACCCTGTTTAAAAAACTTAGGAGTTGGGGCTGGCCCAGTGGCATAGTGGTTAAGTTCACATGCTTTACACCACGTGTAAAGTACAGGACGATGGGCACAGATGTTAGCCCAGGGCCAATCTTCCTCAGCAAAAAGAGGAGGTTTGGCAATAGATGATAGCTCAGGGCTAATGTTCCTCACCAAAAAAAAAAAAAAAAACCAAAACAATTTAGGAGTAATCCTAAACTCTTCTCTCTCCCTCCTCTCACCTTAAATCAATCCCCAACCATCTCCCTAAATGGCTCTCAAATCAACCTCTCCTTTCTAAACCTTCTCAACTACAATAGATCAAACTTTCCTCTTTTCTTTTTGAACAATTGCAATAGACTTCAGCCTTCTCTCCCAACTTTTGCCTCACCTCCATCGTCTTCTAATCCATCCTCCACATTACTATCAGACTTACTATTCTAAAATATAAATTTGATTATGTTCTTCTCTTATTGAAGTCCCTTCAGTAGCTCACCATCACTGTATCATTTTCTCAAAGCATAGCCAAAGATTTGCATCTGAAGAATCTGGGATGCTCGTTTAAAACATAGATTCCCATATTGTACTTCAGACTACTGAACCCCAATTTCTGAGTTGACTCTGAAAAGATGGTTTTAACAAGAATCCTGTTGGCATTCAGGTTATTGTCTAACTCACATGCTGTCATGATCTTGTTCCTGTGTACTTTCTAATTTTATATCCTCCTACACCTTCAACCTATACCTATATTGCAGCCCTTAAGAGTTGCTTACATCCCCTTAAGACCATGTGCTCTTTCATACATCAGGACAAGCACAGTGTCTCTTCTGTCTTTGTTACCCTTTGCTACAATGTCTGTAAAATAAATACCAGTCATCCTTCGAGATCCAGTGGAAGCAACATCTTACCAGCAAAGCTTTTACTGTCCTCAACTCCCTAGTTCTTTTCAGTAACTCATTTCTGACTTATCTGATAGTTCTTACAACACCATTTTGCCATTATTTTCTCACATGCTTGTTTCTTTTAGGGGACCATGAACTTTTTAAGAACTGCTAATGTATCTTACTTAAGTTTATATTTTTAGTACCTACCACAGTGCTCAATAAACATTTGTTAAAGGGATGAATTGAATAAATAAATGGGTGAGGGAGGGAGGAAGTGGAGATGAGAGTGAGTACATGAATGACCTCATTTGAAAGAGTGTCTTACCAAAATATCCACTGCCAGTTTTATGTTATGGTATTTAAATCAAACAGTAAATATCCATTTAATTCAGAACTATCAAATTCACAATTCTTTTTTGATTCTCTCCCCAATTTCTTTTCCCATCTGCCAGTCTGGCATAATTACAATTCCTACCTCAGGGTAGTGAAAATTAATTGGCTTGTAAATAATGATAAATTACTCAATGTTCATAAAATGCTCTCAAGATGAAAAGCACTCCATCACCTCTAAGTGTTTATATTTATTAGAAAATAAGTTGATGCATTATCGATATCTAGACCACACCTGTGATTTATGCCCTAAATAAAATTAAGTTTTTTCTCTATCTAGTTCTAAAATCCAGTCTGCCTTTCATTCTGGTATGTAGAGCCTTACATCACTGCCACTGTAGTAAGACATATGATGAAATTAGACACCATATATGGAGCCTAAAACAATGATGTGGATTTTAGGATTTAGAGCAGTGGCATACTCAGGCTCTCGTTCTGACTGTGACACTCTGGTTTAAATTCTACCCACTCTTGGAAGGCCTAAGGCTGAATGGGATAAGGTGGAGTTGTTTAGGCCTAGTTTGGGAAGTATGTTACCTCAAGCTCAGAATATCTCAGGAAGTATAGAAACCCAAGGGTCTTGGCAAACTCAAAAAAGCATGCTAAGAAGCAAACATAGGGTTTATATAAGATCCTCTCTTTGAAGAGGACCAGAAGCATGTTTCAAACGATAAATAAAATGGCAAGCAATAGGATATATTGGGGTATATGAGGAAGCCATTTGGTGTAAAACTAATTTGACCTGATCTTATTTTTCCGAAAGGGCCTGACTGGCCTTTGAATATGCATTGTATATCTGCTTTGAGCATTTACCATGTCCCAGAGACAAAAGCAAATGCCCTTAAAATAAGGATGCAACTTCCCCCACATTGGCTTTTCCTTAAGGATAAGCATTTCTCCCTAGGCTAGGATTTGATTGCTGTGCTCATCCTGTGACCACCCAACTCGAGACAACAGACCTGCTACCTGCTGTGCCCGTCAATCACTGTGCCAACAGGGCAATCTTGTGACTATTGTACAAAGGTCATTCCAATCATATGTGGTATATGCTCTTTGATGGTATATAACCACACTGTACACCCCACTTCTTTGGTGCCCTTCCTTCCTTGGGGAAGGAAGGCCCTGGGCTATATGGTCCTCGAATTTGGCTCATAATAAACTCACCCCAATTTTGATTTATAGATTGGCTATGGATTATTTGCCTTGACACAAAGAAGACCATATCCGAGGGATCCATGGATCCATATCTATATAAAGATAGATATGTAAACATACGGGGAAGAGCTGTATGAAGTTACTAATTCTCTTTTCTTGGTAAGTACAGTCCTATATTCTATGTGTTTGGTATTAAAATGTAATTTCTCCCATGAAATTAAGGCAATAGTAGATGATCTTACCTGTCAAACATTTGTTTCTCTCTTCCCTTCCATTTTTTGGTGTTATTTTAGTGATTCATTAAATCTAAAGGTCTTGAGAAACAACACATCACTTAATGTTCACAGTTAATATTATGTCCATTTTACAGATGAGAAAACTACACCTTTGAGAGATTTCTTTTTTTAACTTGTCTAAACTCATGCAGCAAGTCAGTAGCAGAGCTGGGTCCCTAACCCACAAATGGCTTAAATCAACATTCCTGTTCCTAGCTGCTGTACTGTGCTTTCTATGATAGGACAATAAAAGGCCAGGCCTACTAATTAGGTCCCATGTCAAGGGCCAAGATTGAGGGGTACAGGGATTCTCAATACAACTTGTAAATATCCTTCAGAGTGTTCCTATGCCAGTTTTCTTGAGCTCATTTTTGAGTTCTAGAATGAGAAGACTGCAATAAAAGAAACAAAAAAAAAATCTGTGATAAAGCTCTAGAGAAGAATGGTCTAGCATTGGTCAAGCAGCTTTCATAGCTACCAGAGACGGCACTCTATGTCCAGACATGAAGTGCCCTGTCAGACCCGGGGCAGCCATCACATGCAGAGGCAGCGATGGAGTCACCTTTAGTGAACACCAGCAGAAGCAATATTATCTTTAGAGGACTCCTTTGGTGGCAGCACAAGTATTGCTTCAAAGCTACCATGTTGGGCTCCAAGACAAGACAGGAGGAGAGGAGGAAGTGTCTGGTGCTGTGGCAAAACCAAGAGGACTTTTTCACAAAACACATGTGAGCTATTCCCAGAGAAATCCCAAAATTATTTGAGAAGAATTTTTTTGGAGACAGGCGTTGTCATAAAATGAACAATGTCTGAGCTAGGAAAAACCATTGTGACAGTAGTATCATGACTTTATTTTACTAGAACTAGTCAAGTTTTCATTATGTTTAAGGCTCCTTCCAGATCTAACATTCTATAATTTCTTATATATAGTATTTTATTAGTGTCTTCCACTCAAAACAATCAGATTAACTTAGGATCACCAAGTCAAAAAAAGCAGACACCAGAGCAATGGTAGCCTGCAAAGACTTCAAAGGATAAATGAACCATCACATCTGAATTTTCTTTAAGTGTTAATGCTAAACAATGAAATGAAAACATGAGTTACCAATAGGTTTTTTTTTTTTTTCACTCTGAAAGACTAGAAAACTTTAGAACAATCAGTTCTTCCCTATGTAGGATAAGTTAGGGAATAAGTTATGTAATTTCATGTCTAGAATCTTCCTACAGGAAGTCTGTGAAGATCAAGAATAGGTATTGAAACCACTTGCTGACCCAGCCAGCCCGTGATTTTGTCAATTCCTCTCAAGAATTGTGATGTATGGGACAGCTCTGTGTGGACTCTTAGTGCAAGCCAATCCCCGAAAATGTGTTGCCCATGATGTTCGGAACAGAGAGCTCCTCAGAGCAACACTTACAAGGGAGAGGGAGAAGCAGGACTGGGCAGAGGGAGAGATTGAACTGAAGTGCTATTGCAGCCTACTTTACAGCAGATCCTAAGAGGACCTCTCGAATTAGGATGGCCCATCAAGAGTTGTCCTGAATCAAAGAAAGGGGGCTGGGACTTTGTATCTGGTATTGTCTAGTCATGGGCTGCAGACTGTCCCCTGCAGTGGGATGCCATCATGACTGTAGAAGCCTCCTTCAGAAATGACAATTCCAGGAGAGGAATTCAGCTGTGAGCAGTCAGCAGCCAACACTCCTTGAAACTGGGGAAACGAGTGAGCAGATCCTGAAGGGGGATCTGGACAGCACACTGCAGTATCCAATGCAGCCTAGCTCTTGAACTTGCATTTGTGTCCAGTGTTCAAGCCTGCTCCTTTCCCTTGGTATCCTTGTTTTGATCTTATACACTCTCATGGACACTGCTTTGGTCTCATCCTCTGGTTCTTCCTTCTCTTTGTTATTCTAGATCACAAGATGTGCTTGCCATCTGCAAGGATGAGCTAGAACAATATGACCAGGATTAAGACAAAAAAGAATTAAGGCAGAGTTGTCAATCCTACCGCAGAGTAATTCCTCTACATTCCAGTTCAAGAAGAATTATACATAATTAAATTGAGGGCTTGTGTCTTTCCTCTCTCTGTATATCTGCCCTTTTATTTCCCTTCACTATCTCTCTAAAACCAGCATTTTAGCTTCAAGGTCTTTGCTGGAGTTTTTACTTTCATGATGGCATCCTTCTCCTGTATGTATATCTAAGTCCAATGTCAAACTTGAGTTCGACCTCTGCCTCAAATATTTCTCCAGGTTTCTTGCCTCCTTCAGTCTCATTTAGCACACATCATCTCTGTCACTCATTGGGTATTTGATAATATACCATTGCCTTTGCTTTTTTATGCTAATTGTTGTTCATGTTAATAACCATGAATTTCTTGCACTTTTTAAAATGCTCAGTGACCAGCAAAGTATCTTCCCTATTGCAGGTTTGTTTGTTTCTTTGTTTGTTTGGAATATATGTATATATTCCAAGTTTTTAATGTTGTAGATTCTATTCCCTTACTCCTGTCAAAAACCATATTTATTTTTTTCTGGAAAAGAAATGGATGACTTTTGGGCTTTAAATTTATTTTCTTCCAGTTCTGTTAAGATAAAATTGACATATAACATATGTAAGTTTAAGGTGTACAACATGATGATTTGATACACATAATATACTGCAAAACAATTACCACAATAAGATTAGTTAACACCTCCATCGCATAATTACCACTTTTTGTGTATCTGGTGATAACTACTGTCTTAGCAACTTTCAAGTATATAATACAGTATTGTTAACTATAGTTGCCATGCTGTACATTAGGTCCCCAGAACTTACTCATCTTACTCATCATGGAAGCTTGTGCACTTTGAGCAATGTCTCTCCATTTCCCACACCCACAAGCCCATGGCAACTACAATTCTTTTCTCTATCTCTATGAATTCTGCTTTTTCAGATTCCACGTATAAGGGAGAACATACAGTATTTGTCTCTCTCTGTCTGATTTATTTCACTTAGTATAATGTCTTCAAAGTCCATCCACATTGTTGCAAATGGCAGGATTTCCTTCTTTCTCATGGCTGAATAATATTCCTTCGTATATATATATATATATATATATATATATATATATATATATATACCACATTTTCTTTATCTATTCATCTGTTGACAGACACTTAGGTTGTTTCCATGTCTTGGCTATTGTGAATAATGCTGCAATGAAATGGGAGTGCAGATATCTCTTTGAGATAGGGATTGCATTTCCTTAGGATATATACCCAGAAGTGGAATTGCTAAATCATACGGTAGTTCTGTTTTTAGTTTTTGGAGGAAAGTTCATATTGTTTTCCATAGAGGCTATAGCCATTTACATTCTCACCAATAGTGCACAGGATTTCCTTTTCTCCACATCCTTGCCAACATTTATCTCTTGTCTTTCTGATGATAGCTATTCTAACAGGTGAGGTGATGTCTCTTTGTGATTTTGATTTGCATTTCCCTGATGGTTAGTGATGTTGAGCATCTTTTCGTGACCTGTTTGCCATCTGTATGTCTTCTTTGGAAAAATGTCTATTCAAGTCCTCTGCCGATTTTAAAATCAGATTATTTGTATATCTGCTGTTGAGTTGTATGAGTTCCTTATATGATTTGAATATTAACTCCATATTAGATAGATGGTTTGCAAATATTTTCTCCCATTCTGTAGGTTGCCTTTTGTTGATTGTTTCTTTTGCTGTTCATAAACTTTTTAGTTTGATATAGTCCCATTTGTTGATTTTTGCTTTTGTTTCTTGCACTTTTGCTGTCATCCAAAAAAATCATTGCCAAGACCAATGTCAAGGAGCTTTTCCCCTGTTTTTTCTTCTAGGAGTTTATGTTTCCAGGTCTTACATTTAAGTCTTTAATCCATTTTGAGTTAATTTCTGTGAGTGGTAAAAGATAGGGTTGCAATTTCATTCTTTTGCATGTGAATATTCAGTTTTTCCAACACCATTTATTGAGGAGACTATCATTTCCCCACTGAATATTCTTGGTTGCCTTGTCAAATATTAGTTGACTATATATGCATGGGTTTATTTCCAGGCTCTCAGTTCTGTTCCATTGGCCTATGTGTCTGTTTTTATGCTAGTACCATACTGTTTTGATTACTATAGCTTTGTAATAAAGTTTGAAATCAGGAAGTGTGATGCCTCCCTCTGTTCTTCTTTCTCAGGATTGCTTTGGCTATTTGAGTTCTTTTGTGGTTCCACACAAATTTTGGGATTTTTTTTTCTATTTCTGTGAAAATGCCATTGTAATTTTGATAGGGATTTCATTGAATCTATAGACAGCTTTGGGTAGTATGGACAGTTTAACAATATTAATTCTTCTGATCCATGAACATGGGATACTTTCCATTGATTTGTGCCTTCTTCAATTTCTTTCATTGATGTCTTATAGTTTTCAGTGTACAGATCTTTCACATCCTTGGTTAAATTTATTTCTCACAATTTTATTATTTTTAATGCTATTATAAATGGAATTGTTTTCTTTATTTCTTTTTCAGAAAGTTCATTGTTAGTATATAGAAGTGCAACTGATTTTTGTATGTTGATTTTGTATCCTGCAACTTTACTGAGTTTATCAGTTCTAAAAGTTTTTTGGTGGAGTCTTTAGGATTTTCTATATATAAGATCATACCATCTACACACAGAGGCAATTTTACTTCCTCCTTTTTGATTTGGATGCCTTTTATTTCTTTTTCTTGCTAAATTGCTCTGGCTATGACTTCCAGTGCTATGTTGAATAGGAGTGGTAAGATGGGTACCCTTCTCTTGTTGATGATCTTAAAGGGAAAAATTTCAACCTTTGACCATTGAGTATATTAGCTGTGGGTGTGTCATATGTGGCCTTTATTATGTTTAGGTGCATTCCTTCTATCCCCAGTTTGTTAAAAGTTTTTATCATGAAAGGATGCTGAATTTTCTCAAATTCTTTTTCTGCATAATTGAGACAATCCTGGACAATAGTTCCATGTGCACATGAGAAGAATGTGTGTTCTGATGTTGGGTAGAATGTTCTGTATACATCCGTTAGATCCATTTGGTCTAAGGTATAGTTCAAGTCCAGTGTTTCCTTATTGTTTTTCTGTGTGGATGGTCTATACACTGTTGAAAGTAGGGTATTGAAGTCATCTACTATTATTGTGTTGTTGTCTATTTCTCCCTTCAGATCTCTTAGTATTTGCTTAATATATTTAGGTGTTCCATTGTTGGGTGTATATATATTTACAATTGTTATATCCTTTTGATGAATTGACTCCTTTATCATTACATAATGACCTTCTTTTTCTCTTGTTACATTTTTTGACCTAAATTCTATTTTGTCTAATATAAGCATAGCTACCCATGCTCTCTTTTGGTTTTCCTTTGCATGGAATATCTTTTTCCATCTCTTCACTTTGAGCCTATGTGTGTCCTTAAGGCTGAAGTGAGTCTCTTGTAGGCAGCATATAGTTGGGTCTTGTTTTTTAATCCATTCAGCTACTCTATGATGTTCAACTGGAGAATTTAATCTATTTACATTTAAAGTAATTATTGGTAGGTGAGGACTGACTGATGCCATCTTATTGTTTTCTGGCTATTTTGTAGTTTCCTTGTCCCCTTCTTTTTCTTTTGCTATTTTTATTTGTGAATTGATGATTTTCCATAGTGGCATTCTTGCCTATTGTAGGTTTTTGTGGAGGCTGTTCATGTCTCACTTCATTTAGTTTACTTGTCCCTTATTTTAAATTTTGCCCAAATATCTCCTTTCATAAAGAGACACTCCCTGACCACCTCATCCAAAGTAACTCCAAACTCAGCCAGCTATTCTACCATAACTCTATCCTTTTATCATGAGGGCTTATTCTTCATAGTCCCTTGTCTCCTCACTATAGTGCTCCCAATGTCAATTAGTGTTCATAGTATATAATAAATACAATAAATATTTATTGAATGAATGAAGTCACTCATTAACTAATGTTTATCAACTCTTCTGTGTGTGGTGTGGTGTTATTTGCTGGGTATATAGGGAGGAGTACAATAGTCATGGTCCCTGGCCTCATTAGCTTATAGTCCAGCCATTGAAACAAATATTAATCAAAACGTCACACAAATAAGTATATAAAGCCTGTACTTTATTTCTGATGTTGCAACTAGCATCTAAATAATGCTCTGATATACCTGGTGAATCCAGTGAATCACTCAGGTTCTTGCCAGTAAACAGAATCCAACTCCAATGACTCCAAAATATTTTAAAGAAAGGAATGCTTACAGAGGCATGGACGGTGCTAAGGAAATGGACAAAGAACTTGAGATGCCCAGAGAACACCAAGAACAGAAAGTCACTGCTCCCCTTAGGGGTAAAGCATGAAGGGGAGGAAATAATATTATTGGAACTCAGTGAGGACTGAAGCCACGGAAAGGAGCCACACAACAGGTGCAGTAATCAAGAAGAGATGGCAGCCACTGCCAGAAACACAGCCAAATGAGGATCAAGATCAGGAAGATATACCCCAACATCTCTCTTTTCCTCTCCTCTGGTCTTCTGCTTGTGCATCCCATTGGCCAAATCCATCTGGAATCCAGGTGGCAAGGGAGTATGGGTGATGAGGTACTCAGATGTCAACCTTTTGGGGCACAGAGCAAGGCAGGGAATAATGGAGACTGGATTTTGAGTGTGTTTCTTGAGGGATAGAGCATAGGAGGGGGTTGGGAACAAAGAATAGCCAGGAAGACTTGGAAGGGCTAAACAATGTAGTAATGGAGATTGATCCCCTCCCCGTCCAGTGACACAGGAGTATAGTGTTAGCACCACAACAAATACCCAATAAAGGGAAGAACTGAGTCATTTACGCTTTACACAGGTTTCATGTTTAATTTTATATTTTTATTCTCATAATTTAAGCATTTATTCATAATCCTGAACTGTTCTGCTAAGAACTTTTTTCTGACCAGAAGAAAAGTTATTTTCTTTTAGGTAACAGGAACTTCTCTTCCCCAGAGTATTTCAAGGTGAGATAATTTGCTAATTATGATTCTGTGGAAAGAATAAAAAAACTAGTGCTAAAATAATCATTTTAAAGAGTGGTCTATTTTAAAACCAACTCATAAGAAAAGGTCATTTTTTAAATCCTGAATTATCATTTAAATAAGGATTACTATGTTACATATGTTTTGCCAAATACCTGTGTATTCTTGGCAGTTTATTGTAGCAGGAGGCTTTATTCCCCTCTTGCCCCCCTGCCAGTCATGAAGCTATCATCTCTCAGCTCTAAGTCTCCCCAACTACATCTGCTCTGTGATGCTAGAGCTGGGACTCTGCAAAGTACATTTTCCCTCTTCCAGCTGTTAAGTCCTGCCATTGGGATGAAGCCTGGAAGGCAGGACGAGGAAGAGGGGAACTCATCAACGCTCCCTGTTTCTGTCAGCATTCCCCAGCAGCGGCAGGTTGTTCTATAACAGTTGGTCCCAGTTTCCAACCTTTTTCTCACTCCCAGAACCGGCCTCCATGTGGCCCTTTTGAGGCACCAGCACCAGGTGAGCTGCATACCCTCCCCAGAGATCTGAGTCCCAGCATCACAGAGTGCCTTCTCCAAGCTTCCAGATCCTGATGATCCCAACCTCTTCTCTTTGTTTCCAACCCTGAGGATGGTAGTTGCTGCCTGTGTTTACTATCCCTATGCTACCTTAGAGTCCCCTTTGCACTTTTTCAGCTCTCTCATACCTGTTTAACCAATTTCCTAAATTAAATTCTTTGTCAAAATAACTGGCATGGTTTGTGTTTTCCTAACTGGACCTAGACATGTATACTCCTTCTCACTGTGCCATTACCCCATCCCTCTCCCCAACTCAATCCATTTATTTAAGAGCAGAGTGGTCATCCCCATAGCCATAAATGCATTGTTTAATATAGTTTGAGATAGAATCTCAATGAATCCAGATACAAATCAGGTTTATTTGTGCATCTCCTTGTGTCAGGTGCTATGGTTAACATGGTAGGAAATATCTGTGTGTCATCATAAACTGATATTCTGGTAGGGAAGATGTGGGGGAAAAAACTACCATAAAATGCAAGGCCATGTATATCCATGATATGTGACATTTGGAGAGAGAAGGGATTAGGTGAGGTTTTAATAGTTAAAAATTACTTCATGCAGGGGCTGGGAATTGATCTCATTCAATCATGAGAAGAAGGTAATCAAAAGACTGAAAAAACGGAGGGCATTAGAAGCAGAAGAGCAATTTGAGACAAAAGGTGGAGGCAATATATGTGGATTTTATTTTCATTCCATTGTCCACCCCCCCATTCATCTATTCATTTATTCCACACGTATTTTTTAAACAAGTTTTCTGTGCCAGGTCCTCTGAGACCAATGGGAGATCCTGGGAGGTGCTGGTGGACCCAAACGGGCACACCCTGTCCCTGAGAGGCTCATATTTTATAGGACAAATGGAGTGTGTCAAATAATCACACCACTAATATATGATTGTCATTGTGCTGTGTCCTATAAAAAAAAAGTTCATGGGCTACCGGAAGATATATTAGAGGTAACTAAACAAAGTGGGGAAGAAATAGTCTTCCAGGTCAAACAATCGGCATGTGCAAAGATCTACAGAGAGAAGGAATAAGGTGGGTACATATGCCTGGAAAAAGGTCTGTGTGCCCAGATGGAGGAAAGAGCAGGGAATCATGGGTTCTACAGAATGCCATTTATTGCCATCTTACCAGACCCATAATTAGAAGCATTGCAAATCAATAGATACAGGAGACAAATAAGAACCAAGAAGGAAACTGCCAGAGCCACCTTCTAATTATGTAAACCATCAGCTCTTGGTCAGAGTTTCAGCCCCAGGAAATAGCATTGCAGGCCACAAGCTGAGCGAATAGAAGAAATGAGTCCTTACCCCAGTGTGCTATAGAGGAATCTTGCTCACTAATGATTCCACAGGGGAGAAAGAAACAGGAGCAGTGTCTGCTGTGGAAATGGAGGACTAGCTCTCTTGAGCAGGACATTTTAATTTCACATTCACAGGGTAAAGCATGCTGGAATCCTCTGCTAACATATCCTGTTGGTCTTCAAAATGCATGAATTTATTAAGAGTGCAGATGACTTGGTTATAGAAAACAGTCTCCGCATTTGGCATAATTACAGTCAATATTGCATGCAGTAGAAAAATAATCTAACACCTTCTTTATTTAAAACAGGTTTAATTAATGTCAAGTGCTGTAACAAGTGGTAACCTTCCCCTGCTTGCCTCTCTCCTCATTTGTGTGCAAATGCTCCCTGCTGCCTTGTTTACCTGCAGACTTGAGCATCTAAAAGCACAGGAGGGAGTTTATGCTTTATTTCTGAAGCTTTCTCTTTTCTTTCCTCAGAGGTAGCTTCTTTCTTTCAGTAAGAGAGACTATTCCCAAAGCTTCTTGAAAATTCTTTTCTTGTAGACAAGTTCTGTGTCTTGCACTCCTTGCAACGACCTACAAAGACCCACCCCAGGTTTATAGGCCTGACCATCGGGAGTAGGAATGTAGGTCATCTTCACTGGCCACTGCTTAACAACTGGACTCATTTCTCCTCTCCTTCTGCCTTCAGATTGACTCCGCGGGGATCCTAAACAAGACAAGAAACTGGTTGGGGTGTCAAAAGCAAATGTCAAGAAAACAGAGAGAATTGTGTTAGGCTTACAAAATAGTCAGGAGGGATTCTTCTGGTGAGCCCCATTCCTTAGGAGTAAAAGGGCATGCCTGCTTAGCAATTTAACATTAGCAGAGGAGCTAAAGTCACTGAGGAATCATCTCTCTATTAAGCATTTACATCACATTTCATCTTTTCTAAAACAAGACATTAATTTTCTCAGTGATCTCGTATACACTATTTTTAGACTTAGACCATTAAAGAAGTCTAAGAGGTTTTAAGGGTAGGTCTTCAAATAAAATTTCTTTTATCTTTTGGCTGATGGTGGAATATTACCATAGAAGAAATGTTCAGTGTTATTCTCTAGTTTCTTGTAGTACCTAGAGAAATAGCTAAGGTGGTTGCCAGGTAACAGGACATCAACAGGATAAAATGATTGAATGTCAAAGGACTCCTCTCACCATAGCTATTCTAAGGATGTAGAATATTTTATATGTCTGAGGTTTACAAATTACAGATTCTCTATCTTACCTAAGTAGTTTTGTTTCAAGCCACAGTTTCCATAAAACAAGAGATCTGGGCAAACACTAAAGTCCCTCTAGGTCAGAGGCCTTCAAATCCAGAGTCCTTAACCCCATGAGATTATTTCTGAGCAATCCGAGTCTGAAATGACTGGATGTTTCCCTTGTCAAGCAGGGTTATACATCAAGGGTTATCTGCTGTTTCAGAAATCTAATTTTCTTTCATATTTAAATATGAAGAAAAACACTGGCTCCAACAAGTACTTTTCTTACCATAAAGTTTCATGTTGGTATTAAAATACTTTAATTTGCTTAAAAGACATTTAATAAATCTAAATCAAAATATAGTCATAATTTAGAGGGTTGGTTTTTTTACTTAAATAAGTGAAGCTAACTCTGATTTATCCTAAATATAATTTGAGGACATTTCGACTTTAAAATGTATACTTGTGGTTGTGAAATTTGCTTGCTATTTTTCTAGAGGACTCAAGCATCTGGTTTAAAATGAAAATACTGTAAAGGAGTGAATCAAAGCTGAAGTTGTTTTAATTGCTTCTGTGAAAAGCTCCCTGGGTTCTTAAGAAAAAAAAAGATGTATTCATAGTATATTTTCTATAAAGTAAAAGCTTTCATAAATGAAGCAGGAATCCAGATATACATGCCCACCTGTCAGAACTACTAGGAGTCACAGTGGGGGAGAAAATTGTCCTCATGAGAAATACCCCAATTGTCCCACCATGAGTCAGCCTTAAGAAATGGGAAAAATTTGTTCTCCCACATCTTATTCTACCTTCTGACTTTTGATGTCTTCCTGCTCATTCACCTCCTTTCTCCCTTGAGGCCCCTAAAATGCTTCCTGTCATTCGAAGTCCCCCTACTGGAGCAAAGGGAGATTCTTTTCACCAGATGTCTACTTCCCCATGACTAAAACCTCTCTCTCCCACTTCTACTCCCTCTGAGCTCTATGCTTTACTACTGGAACAAAGAGTTAATATTCATATGCAACATGTCTCCCGTGCCAGTTTCCCAATGTGTTAGATCTCCCATCTACCACTTAGAATTCACATCTCTCAAAAATCATTGAGAAGTGACTCTTGTGGTAATCATTCCAGGCCCTTTGGTTGAAGGCTGGGACAGACAGTACTGGGAGCATAGAGACAGCTGCCTCGCCAGCTCTGTGTAATGTTTTTCCTCCCTATTATTCACCCCTCACCACCACTACCAATAAACCCTGGAGAATTTTCTCCATGGATTTATGATGACTACTTCTCTGATGAAAAGGTCAAGAATCAGTTAATCAGCAAGTTAACAGCACCAGTAAGTTTCTTACAATGTGCTAGGCACCTTGGGGATATAAAAAGAAGTGCAAGACTATAGTGGTTGTAAGACAAGAGTCCTAATTCCCAATGATAGCTAGAGAACAAGATAGACCAGCAGGCTCTCCCGGGGGTACTTGTAATAAAGGCTGCAGGAGTTAGAGAAGAGAAGCAATCTAGAGAGCCTATAGTGCTTGAGGGTATGTGGGAGGATGCAGGACTTCCTTAAAGCCTCAAAAGGTAAAATTATATTGATGGATAGTTAGCAAGCTGCCCTACCAGGGTGCTCAGACATTAAATGTTTGATTTTTTAAGCCAGAATAGTAACCAAAAATGTCACAGTGAAAATAGGATGGGCCAATCACCCTGCAATTGCTGGGGTTGGCACTCTCTTAGAAACACAGGTGCACAGTGAGTGGCTCCAATAGTCCTGGGAGAATGGTCTAAATAAGATGTGAGTTTTGAGAATTTTTTAAAAGTCATGCAGTACCTAGAGAGTTGGTCACAGAAGAGGAAGAGCAAATGGCGGTTCTAGTCCTGGAGAGCTTCAGACACTGGTACCATGCCCTCAACAGCTCTCCTGGGGCTATTCCTATCCATTGCCCAATTCCAAAGCCACTCCACAACTGGATGGCTTAAAAGAATAGAAATGTATTCTCTCACCATTCTGGAAGCTAGAAATCCAAAACCAGTGCAGGCTTGGTTCCTTCTGAGAGCTCTGAGGGAAAATCTGTTCTATGCTTTTCTGCCAGTTGTTGGCAATCCTTGGCATTCCTTGACTTGTAGATGCATCACTCCCATCTCTGTCTCCATTATCTCATGGTCGTTTTCTCCCTGTGTTTCTCCGTCTTCATGTGGCTTCTCCTCTCTTTGTTTCTTTCTCCTCTCCTTATAATTCATATTGAATTAAGGGTACACCCTACTCCAGTATGACCCCATCTTAACTAATTGCATTTACAATGACACCATTTCCAAATAAGGCCACATTCTGAAGTACTGAGGGTTAGATCTTCAAGATATCTTTTTGGAAGACACAATTCAACCTGTAACAGGGTGTAGTTTAAAAGAATGGCAACAACTCAGGCCTTCTAGGCATGATGGCCCCTCAACTAAGTGTGATAATGGGACATGACCCTTCCAAAAAGAACCACATAAAGGCAGCAACTGGAGCAGAGAAATTTTGTTATTGCTGTAGTGTAGACATAAACTTTGGGGGTAGGTTTGTGGTGTAAGTGAGTTCTTCATATTTCTGTAGCCTCCATCTTTGCCCAGAAAGGCTCACTTGTTACAAGGATGCTCATATGCAATTAGTGATTCTGTGGTCATGTCCATCAGATCAACATCTGTTTATTCAGAATCAGCCCAATCCCCACTACCTCCTGCATTTGAAGTGGCAAAGGATTAAAAAGTCTTTAACATAAAGGTTCTGGGCACTTTGGCTTGGAATCCACCTCTCAATGATTAGCTAATCTAGTCTGGCAGATTGAGTGTATTAGTGGCCAAATTTTTCATGTCATTCTGTCCCTATGCCCTTTAGTACATACTCTGACTCTGAGGTTGGCCAAGTCACTTGCTCTGGCCAACAGAATAGTATTAAATTTGATTCAAGTAAAGGTTTGAAAAATCTCCCTGCACATTTCTGCTCTCTCTCTCTCTATTTTGCTCCTCTGCCTTTGCCTTGATATCATGCCAACATGCCCAGGCTAAATTGCTGGGGGATGAGACATGTTAAGCAAAGCCTAGTCAGTTGTGTCAAGTGAGACCCTAGACAAGTGAGAGAGCCCAGTCAATATCAGCAAAGTCACTTAGCCAACCCACAGTTAACCAAAGACACATGAGTAAGCCTCGCTGAGCCCAGCTCAGCAGAACCAGCTTACCTATAAAATAAATAATAAATGGTTGTTGATTTAATCTACTAAGTTTTGGGGGCATTTTTATATAGTATAATTGTGGCAATGGATTATTTATACATGCAACAATTGATGCTACTCTAACACCCAACTCCTCTTCTACTGTAGCTACAGAATATGGTAGCATCCATGCTTCAAACAAAACTCATGACATTTTGATGCAAGAGTTCATAATAGGAAGGCTGTATTTTGGGAGAGGATAGACTCTGTTTTGCATTTCTTGCAGAGATCAAGTCTTCTTCCTGTAACTCTAGTCCTTTGCTCAGTCCCTAGAATAAATCAGATTCTCAGTAAATACTTTTGGATTGATGAATGAATGATTTTTCCATGGAGTGTCTCATAAGGAAATGGAAGCTGCAAAAGGACGATCATGATGTCTTATACATCTTACATTTCCCAATGTTGTAATTACAGTGAAGATCGTGTAGTAAGAACTCAATGAATAGTACTTGCTGATTTCTTAATTGATTGATGAGACTCAGCTACTATCAATTACTCTTGAGGAGTGAACCAAAGAAACAGAATTAAACTTCATTAAGAAAGATTTCATTTGGCCCATAAGAAGACTGGTGACTTTCAAGGTTCCTAACCACTAGAAAAAGATATTGTATTGCTTCTCTAGAGAAGTGATGCCTCTTATGAGACTTGCAGAGAATGCTCTTCTGTACAGAATGTATTATATAATCCCCAGTCATGGAATAGGCTAATTATTGTTCATCATCCTTTCTCTTTTTTTAATTCTACATTCACTTGTCAACTTCAAGTTCTTAAGACAAAAAAGGCATCCCAAATTATTTGCTATTTTATTTCATAAAAAAAAAATATATATATATATATATATTTGGTGAGGGAGATTCGCCCTGAGCTAACACCTGTGCCAATCTTCCTCTATTTGTATGTGGGTCACTGCCTCAGCATGACTGATGAGTGGTGTAGGTCCACACCCGGGATCCAAACCTGTGAACCCGGGCCGCCGAAGCAGAGCACGCTGAACTTAACTTAACACTTAACTATGCCACAGATTCCATAATAAATTTTTGTTGTTGTTGATGAGGAAGATTAGCCCTGAGCTAACATCTGTTGCCAATCTTCCTCTTTTTGCTGAGGAAGATTGGCCCTGGGCTAACATCCGTGCCCATCTTCCTCCATTTTATATGTGGGATGCCTGCCACAGTATGGCTTGATGAGCAGTGCATGGGTCCACACCGAGGATCCCAACTAGCAAGCCCCAGGCCACTAAAGCGAAGTGTGCAAACTTAACCACTATGCCACCAGGCTGGCCCCATAAAAATATTTTAAGAAAAGTGTCCCAGGTATAAGGAAGTAGTAGTTTATGAAACAATACCAAAACAAAAATATTGACAAGAGCCATCCATTCATTAAATATTGAGAAACCTTCACAATATGCAGGCACTGTGCTTGGGACTGGACAAACAATGTATAAACTCTGATTTCCACCCTTGAGGAGTGGGAAACAGGCACATAACTAATTATGACAATAGGATGCTATGAGGGGCATATATATGGTGATAGAAAAGCGGGAGCGACTAATTCTGCATGGAGAAAAAGGACAGGCTTCACAGTGGTGTCAACATTTGAGATGAAAATAAGCAAATTTCACCAAGTAGAAAAGAGAGGAAAAACATCTGGGCAAAGAGAACAGACTATGCAAAGTCAGGGTGAGTCATTCAGTCTGATGCTACATGGACTAAATGGGGTCAAGTGTCAGATGAGCCTAGAACATAGACTTGGGTCCTTACCTGCAAAATCATGTATGTCTGGCCAAGAAGTCATGTGATGGCAAGCCAATGCAGGATTTTTATTTAATTAGGACTTCACATGCTTACACCAGGGAATAAGGTAAAGAATGAGTTAGAGTAATTTACACTAGAGAGGAAATATCACCACACATTTACATGTGAAAATGCTGATCAGCCATCATCTGAGGCCTATGCTCTAGGTCTTAAAAGAGATGGCATGCCCAGTTGGTGAGATATTCTGTGAGGTAGCCAGCTGTAATATTTTACAGTTAATGTTCCTGATTAGTGTTGGCTTGTGGTTAAGTTGTTGTGCTATTACATAAGACTGTGGTCTTTCTCTTCCACTCTCAGTATGGAGCTATCTTAATTAAGTCGAGGAAAGGGAAGAAGGTGTACAAACCTGCCACTATTAATGAGCTGTGGGGAAGTTCTTTGCAACGTTATAGAACCAGTTATTAAAACTCTATAAGCCTGGGAAACTGTGACATTTTATAACACTTGAAAACAAAAGCTTTCCAGATATCTGTTCCATTAGATAGACAGTTATGAGAATTTCATACCCAATAAAAAAGGGAGAAAACCATGTACTGCTTCATGTTGAGGAAAAAGAAACTGAGAATCAGTAACAAATAAGCATAATAAGTCAGCTAGTCAACAGTCCTTAAGCACCTACTATGAAATTCACTAAATGTCTTTGCAGCTCCTGTTTTTGGTCAGCTCCAGTGGTGGCCTATTAGCAGCATGCACACAGCTTGTCACTCCTGTTACAAAGATAAGTGGTATTCATATCTGGACAGGCTGAGGAATGTCAACAAAAAGTACTTTTTGAATAGACATTTCTCAACTTAGATTATACAGTTTTCCAAACAAAATCATTTTCATCTGCCAGAGTCCTGAAAGTTGTAAGTCTTTACAAGTATTTACTTCAAGCACTATTTCTCCAACTACTGCTGCGTGTGAAATGTTTATTTTACAAAGCTGTCATTAATCCCACAGGGCTGTCAAGAAACACTATTAATAGATAGTTAAGGGAAAAATTAGAAATCAGAAGATTTTATGTCAGAAAATAAAAATTAATCAAATTGGCACCAAAAGGCACTGAGAAAGAAGGTGAAATAGTGGAAAAAGAATGGGTAGAATGAGTTAAGTCAGTAAGGTTAAGACTGAAAGGTCAATGCTGTTTTGTCAACACCTAAAAGTTAAAATTAAAGAACAAAATGTTAAAAGTATCATGCAGCTAAATTTCATTTAGGCCTCATAAAACAAAATGATTATACATTTCCCTTTATCCAAATAACTCCTTTGACTTCTGTGTAAAGAAGCCCTTTTTGCCTCATCCCAGTGAACAAAGAGACTGAAGTAGCTGTAAGAAAGGAGGAAAAGTTTTCTGTCCCGTGATAAAAGATATGGCATAAAAGATTAAAAATACTTTCAAAAATTGTCAAGTGTCACAGTGTTTTCATCATAAGACAGAGAAAAGCAGCTGATAGGGAAGACTGAGCTGTTGCATTATCTTAGTTGTGTAACTTTCGATGCACTAAATGCCTAGAAAGACAGTTGAGTTTTGTATATCTTATGACTGAAGTCAATTGTCTTCTGATTTTTCGTCTTTGCTTTTATGAGGAGATGGCAATCATAATATTTTAGAATATTTATTCATAAATTTAGCAAATATTCATTGAACACATGCGGTACCAAATTTGCTGCGATGAACATAAAAAGAAAGAGCAGTACAATTCTTTCTCTCAAAAAGTTTACAGGGCCCAGCCTGGTGGCAGAGCGGTTAAGTTCACATGCTCCGCTTCGGCAGCTTAGGGTTGGCAGGTTCAGATCCTGGGCGCGGACCAACGCACCACATTATAAAGCCATGCTGTGGCGGTGTCCCACATAAAGTAGAGGAAGATGGGCACGGATATTAGCCCAGGGCCAGTCTTCCTCAGCAAAAAGGGGAGGATTGACAAAGGATGTTAGCTCAGGGCTAATCTTCCTCACACACTCACAAAAAAATTTACATTCTAGGGGTATATGTGCATAAAACAATGCAAAGCAGTGAATTCAATGAACTCATGTAAATAAAAATGCCAAAAGTGTCCATCCCTTACATTTAGAATTTAACTTAGAGTATTAGAAAGAAGACTGGGGTAACTGTCCAGTCTTATACAACTGGCTTTTGTATATGCTAAGCATCAATTCCCTCATCTATAAAATGGGAAAACATGTTTAATATTAATTATTTCTCGGCCCATTTTGTGGCAAGTACAATGGAGGAAAAGATCACTTAGTACAATGCATCATAAACACATTAAGAACATTTATATTTTGCAGAGTATTTGTACTGTCTTTTATAAATCCATGTTCTTGGATTTCTCAAAGTGTTCCACATTTCAATTAAAATCATCAAGTAAAGGTCAATATATTTCAAAGGATTCATCCAAAATATGTACTTCATTAATTTTTTCCATCAAATAATAAAATGTAGCTATGGATAGCATGTAAACAATACATTAAATTTTTTTTAATGTAATGTTGCAAAAGATAACATTTTGACCAAGCTTATGCACACTTAATGGAGTATTATGCTGGCCTTTGAAGAGTCACCTTCAGAAAGTTATGTTATAGTGATAAATCGTTGGCTTTTACAAAGGTCGCATTAAATAAAAGTCATGTGGAATCTGCTTCTGTGTCAAACAAAACCTCCTCTGACCTCATTTTCCCCATCAGCTACCACCCCATTTGTCTGCTCCCTTTTTCTACAAAACCCCTCAAAAGATTATAATTTCTCTCTTTACTTCATTTCTTCCCGTTTTCTCTCAAACCATGTTCAGTTAGGCTTCTCGTCCCCACTACCAAACAGTGCCGTGGTCAAGTTTACCAAGGACGTCATTTATCAGCAGATGTTAACAATGGCGTCCACCCCCTCTTCATTGATACACATTCTTCACTTGGCCTCAAACCACACTCCTTTGTCTTACCTTACAAGTCACTCATTCTCAGTCTCTTATGCAGATGCTCACTCTTCTCCCTAATGTCCTAACCTTGGAGTGACCTGGGGCTCAGTCTTTGATCTTCTACTCTTCTTCAACAACACACAGTCTCTTGGTGATTTCATCTAGTCCCTTTGATTTAATACATTTTATATGCAAACAACTCTAATTTTTTAAATCTCCTGTCAAGGAGATAATTCTATCCTTCCAGTTGCTCAAGTTAAAATTCTTAGAGTCATCCTCAATTCTTCACAGATTTACTATCCAATCATTCATCCTTAATAAATTCTTATTGTCATCATCTCCGTTGCTCCCCTCATGATTGGAGCCACCATCATCATTTAGCTGGATTACCCCCAGTAACCTTCAGAGAGTCTCTCTGGTTCCAACATGGACTCCTCTACAGGCCATTTTCAACAGCAGCCAGGGTAATGCTTCTAAAACAAAAGTTAAATCTTGTCACTCCTCTGCCCCTCCAGTATCCCCCCATCTCATTCAGAGTAAAACCCAAGTCCTCACAATGACCTACAAGGCCCTACCTCATCTGACTCTTCATTACCTTTCTGATTGAATTTCTACTGCTCTCTCTTTGTTCTAAGAAGAAGACATCTCAGAGCCATTATGCTAGCTATTCTCTCTGGCTGCAACATTCTTTCAGATATCCTAATTGCCAACTCCTTCACTTTCTTCGATCTTTGCTTAAGTATCACTTGCTCAAAGAAGTGTCCCCAACCATCCTAAATAAAATAGCAACCTGCACTCCCAGTCTCCCTTACCCTATTTTATTTTTTGTACCACTTATTGCCATGTAAGAAACTATAAAATTTATCTATATTATATTTATCTCTTATTGTCTCTATTTCCCAATTAGAATGAAAGCTCCACATAGAAGGAGATTTTTGTCAGTTGTGTGCACTCATGGGACAGTGAATAAAGAACATAGCAAGTACTGAATACCATAGGTACCTATTCATTGCATACATGCATGAATGAAACAGAGCTGAAAGACAAAGAAAGAGAATGAGGTCTGCACGTCATCTGAAATTCTGAATCATGGGCATATATGGCATAATGATAGGGTGACACATGGCCAGGGTCATATCATCTAAAATTTCCAATTTAGTTTAAACTAATTTTATTTTATTTTTTCTTATAACAAAACATGTAGTAATTATTTGTTGAATGCATCTTGAACTCAATTTGTTTTTCTTTTCCTTTTCTCTTCATCCTTAGGAGCATCCTTATCTACTAACTATACTTATTACTTCTTTCTTGTCCCATTTTCCAAATGACGTTCTACTTTAACTGTCTCTGGATTCTTTTCTTTGCCCATCTTTCTAATATTCCTCTTTCCTTTACTCCTCTTCTGCCAAAATACCTCTTTTCTAAATTTTGCTAAATGAATTTAAACTATAACCAATTATTTACAAGTACTATATTCTTTTATGTGCTAACTACATTAGTCTCATGTTGCTATTATTATTCTTGTGTAAGTTTATGATACTGAGTAGTAAATAGACAATGTCCTTAACAAGCCTTTTGGTCTATGCTCTTCTATTCTATTATGTTCTATTTTATTGTTCTAATTTTTTTCTCCTTAACTCAGTACCACACTATTTCAATTTCTGTCACTTTGTAACAGGTCTTTTTATCCACTACAGAGATTATTATTTCCTTCTATTTTCTAATATTGGCCTTTTGAATTTCCATTACATTTAAGAATCAGCCTGTCAGTTTATACCTACACAAGTACAAGTGCGTGTGCACACATGCAATCACCTGTAATACACACATACATATGTGTATATATATGCATATGTATTTGTATGTATATAGATATATATATATAGATAGATGGATTTGGTTTGCTAATATTTTTGCATCTATGATGATGAGAGAGATTGGTTTATAATTATCCTTTCTTGAAATGTCCTTGCAGGATTTGATTTTAAAGTTATGCTTGCCAAATTTAAGATGATTGGATTATGTACCATCTTTTTCTATTTCATAACCTTACTTCTAGGGCACTGCACACTAGGTTTGCCCCTTTGGGAGATCCCACAAGTCTGTATAAATCTAGCCACTTTGGGAGTCAGCAAATGCACCCAGGGGAACAGTATCTTTAAATTCTAAATTTGCTTCTCTCTATTTCCCTCTTCTTCTGGCTCTTGGCTCAATAATTTTTCAATTCCTTGTTAGCTCCCAATGTTTGTTAAATCTTATTTAATTTTTCTAGTTGTCCCCATCAGGAAAGTAGATCAGAAATAGCTACTCACTGTTTCTGGAAGCGCAAGTCCCTCCAAGGGATCATTCTTTACCCTCCTAAGGGAATAGGATAGACTCCAAGTGGAAAGACAAGTCAGAGGTTCGCCTTATCCTCCTTATCATGAAGTATGCCTGAGGCAAATGGGTATTTTTCTGAACTCCATGGCCCTGCTTGCCCTCTTGAGCCCTATAATAGGAGAAGGACTAGAAGTCTCCATTCATAAGGCTCAGTTTTGATCCCTGTTGGGAGAGGGTGAGATTACCCCTGTTGTCTGGGGCATCTTGTTGCCCCCCAGATGTTTCTGGGAATATCTTCATTTTTCTCTTTCTGTATTTATACTTTATACAATCAGAGAAGATGTACATGACAGCTCCAGGAACACATCATCCCACCTTACCAACTCCAGCAAATGGGAGGGGTTTTCTCCTCTCCCAGTATTTGTTTATCAGTCTCAAAATAGGACATGATGAAGCAAATCTGGACTATGTCTAAGAGGAGAGAAGAAAAAATGTGATACTCTAATAACCCCTAAAACCAATGGGAAATAGAATAACATGGTTTCCCAGATGAAAGTGTCTGGGCTACCAAAAGTGCTGTCTGCCTGCTGCAGCTCTCTAGGTACTCAGCATTACCATGTTCAGCCTTAGGGATGCAAAGCTGAAAAAACGAAGTCAGCACCCTTCTCCCCTGCTAGCTTTAGCGGGTGAGTAGACATGTATAAAATAAACGTATCGGAGCCAGCCTGGTGGTATAGTGGTTAAGTTCATGTGCTCCACTTCGGTGGCCTGGGGTTTGCAAGTTCGGATCCTGGGCACAGACCTACACACCGCTCATCAAGCCATGCTGTGGCAGCATCCCACATGCAGAATAGAGGAAGGATTGGTGCAGATGTTAGCTCAGGGCCAATCTTCCTCATGAAAAACAAAAGAAAAACACATAGCCATTGAGAGAGTTGTATGCGTGTGTGTGCATGTGTATGCATGTGTGTATGTGTAAAAAAATAATAATTATTGTATCAATGATGGTGCTATAATAAAGCTATTAAAAATATGCTATTTCCTTTGGGATAGAAGTGTTCACTCCACTTATGGAGGTTAAAAAGTTTCCTTAGAGAAAGAGGTAAAAACCGAGATCTTTTTAGGGTAAGTGAGCTTTGCCAAGGTAGGCAAAGGAATAGCATGATTAAAATCAAAGAGCATCTCCTGCTAGTGAGGGAATGGGGATTAAATGGAGTAGTAAAGTTTTTAATTTGCAATGAAGAATGTTAGAAGGAAACCAGTAAAGAAATTACTGAGAAGTATTCAGGGCCCAGTTGAGGTTGAAAACTATAAATTTGTCATGGTACCAACCTTCACAGTTGTGTGGTTTTTTTTTTTCCTTAAGAATGCTTTAGCAGCCTCTGTTTAAGATTGGTAAAGACAGATGGATATGCAGCAAGGTGAAATCTTCTCCCAAAAGAAGTTCCATAATCCTATGGCAAAAATTAAGGGAAGACTTCTAAACTGAGAGAAAGGGAGATTTCTTTATTTGGGGAATAGAAGATGCAGAAAGCAAGAGAGATGATTTTTCAAGTAGAGTTTTGCATGTTGCCTGGAAAACCCATCCCTTGGGCACAGTGGGAAGACCTTGGGGAAACAGATGTTTGTGTGTAAGTTCAAACTGGTGCTGAGTCTGAGCCATCAGTGCGTGAAGTTCAAGGCCCTTCATGCTGAGGACTCCTGAACCAGAGCCAAAGATTATATTCTTCTCCACCTTTTACTCAGATAAATCTCTCATGGCCTTGCTCTTGTGACTAGAAATTTCTGCATAATTTAACTGTGCCTATAAAAGGACAGGGGTTATGCCAGGTGGCCTGATCACCAATATCCTCCCACAAATATCACCAATTTATCCTGCATCACAGCTCACAATTAAATTATGCAAATATATTCCTTTAAATATTCAAATTAAATGATCCTCTCTTGCCCATTCCAGCCATTCAGAAATCATCACCTCACCTTCCCCAGGTTGTTCTCCCCTTTGATAACTCTACTTCTCTGCAGGATGTGTACCTAGTCCAAGTGGTCAGTTCTGGTTATTGTGTGTTCAAAGTGAGAAAACTGGAATTTTTTATTGTTGTTCTTTATGAATTTGCTTCTGATATTGACAAACAGAGTAGGAACAAATTACAGGTAGTCTGGTCATGCTGCTATCATCCTTATCATAGTAGTAAACTCCACTGAAACTTTTAGATTAGGAATGGTTTCTTCTAATTTTTTTTAATTAATAAACTTTTTTAGAGCAATTTTGGGTTCACAGCAAAATTGAGCAGAAAATACAGAGGATTCCCATGTACCTCTGTCACACACACAAAAAGCTTCCCTACTATCAACATCCCCCACCAGACTGGCACATTTGTTACAACTGATCAACCTACATTGACACATCATTATCACCCAAAGCCTGTAGTTTACCTTAGTGTTCATGCTTGGTGTTGTACATTCTATGCGTTTGGACAAATCTATAGTGACATGTATCCATTATTGTAGTATCATACAGAATAGTTTCACTGTCTTAAAAATCCTTTGCTCTCTGCCTATTCATCCCTCTCTCCCCCATAACTCTTGGAAACTACTGATCTTTTTTTCTGTCTCCATATTTGCCGTTTCTAGAATGTCATATAGTTGGAATCATAAGGTATGTAGCATTTTCAGATTGGCTTCTCTCACTTAGTAATATATATTTAAGTTTTCTCCATGACTTTTCATGGCTTGATAGCTCATTTCTTTTTAACACTGACTAATATTCCATTGTCTGGATGTACCACAGTTTATTTATCCATTCACCTACTGAAGGATATCTTAGTTGCTTCAAAGTTTTGGCAATTATGAACAAAGCTACTATAAACATTCTTGTGCATGTTTTATGTGAACAGAAGTTTTCAAGTCTTTGGTTAAATACCAAGGAACAATCTTATGGTAAGAATATGTTTAATTTTATGAGACACTGTCAAACTGTCTTCCGAAGTGGCTGTACCATTTTGCATTCCCACCAGCAATGAATGTTGTTGCTCCACATTCTCGCCAGCATTTGACGTTGACAGTGTTTTTGATTTTGGCCATTCTATAGGTATGTAGTAGTATCTCGTTGTTTTAATTTGCAGCTCCCAAATGACATATGATATTGAACATCTTTTCATAAACTTACTTGCCATCTATATATCTCTTTTGGTGAGGCATCTGTTCAGGTCTTTTGCCCATTTTTTTCAAACGTTGTTCATTTTCTTATTGTTGAGTTCTTTGTATATTTTAGATAACAGTCCTTTATCAGATGTGTCTTTGGCAAATATTTTCCCCCAGTCTGTGGTTTGTCTTGTCATTCTTTTGACAGGATCTTTCACAAGCAGAAATTTTTAACTTTAATGAAGTCCAGCTTAGCATTTTTTTTCATGGATCATGCCTTTGTGGTTTCAATTGCTTCATCATCTCTTGAGAAGCTTATAATCTGCAGAGTGAGATGCCTATTTTATTATTATCTTTCGGTCTTTATTCTCATTTTGTCCTCTGTGTTCTGGGAGAATCTGTGTGGTTTGTCTTTACCTTTCATTAATTAATTTTCTTCTGGGTCAAGTCTTCTATTCATCTGCCTCCTTCATTATTTTTAATTTAGCACCTGGCTTTTTCATCACTCTGCATTCTTAACTCAGATTATTCCCTTTTCATTGACAAGTCTTATGGAAAATAATTTTTAAACGCTTTTGAAAATATGGTTAAAATATTTTGGGAATATTTCTTAAATTATATATATCAGAAGGAATAAATCTCTTGAATCTCCAGAAAGAACCCCCTCTACTGATATGAAGGATCTTTTCAAACCCACTGTCATTTTTCTTTGTTTCTTCATCATTTTCTAGAAGTCATCATGTTGATCCAGGGTTGTCTTATATTCTGGCAAGAATTGAATTACTTATCATCAAGATGAACATTACTCAAAACCTAAGTATTTCCTAAAGGAAACATCAGATCTGAATTTAAGGTAAAAAAGAAAAACAAAAGTCTGGCAGTACAGATCCTACTAATTTGAAAGAATGGAAAGGAAAATGAGCCTCTAATCATTGGCAGAGCCATGGTCATGAGTCATGTCTCTGCACAAATATAGATAGTACCCTTAGGGAAAGGTCCATGGCTATGCCTGGTCTTCTTGTTTTTAAAGTTGTTCACTCTCAAAGCAGCTTCCCCAATGTCCTTGACCACAGAGGTAGGGAGCAGTGAAATGGAGATCCTTGACTAGCCCCTCAACTCCCTGTGGGCTTTCATCCCTCAGGAAAACACAATTTTTACCTCTCAGACAAAATGGTCTGTGGGATTCTGTCCGGGCATCTGTCTTCTTCTTTCCAGGGTGAGGGATGGAGAGAGAACATTCTGTTTCTCTCAGGAAGATAATTATATAGTCTTCAATTTTACTGTTTCACATGGTCTCATCAACAACACATTTAGCAGAAATACTTCAGATTTCTGATAGACACATGATGTTCTTTCTCTTTTTAATTACTAATCTATGTTTTGCTTATTTATAAATTATTTTCTACTTTGTAGTACACTCCTATGTTGACATCACCATCTTGCCAACAAATCTAGATTTGAGTATTTTTTATTTATATAAGATGAAGTTACAAGCTTCTTTCCTGGGAAAGAGAGTGAGTTATATTGTTGGACTTTAAATGGGAATATTGTAGAAAGATATTGTGGATAATAAGCCCTAAGCAAGAAGCAGATTAATGGAAAATAAAATACAATGTACCAAAAAGCAGCAGAGAGATAAAAAAGAGAGACAGAGAAGAAAAATAAATCAAGATGGTTGATTACACATACAAGAACTGCAGAGAATCAAAGACTTCAGGGAGAGGTAAAGTCAAAGCCACCTGGGCCACCTGCTGCTTTTGGTGGAGGAATTTACCATACTGGCAGTAGTTTCCAACAGAAGCCAAATAGGTGTGTTCCTAAGGTCCAAACAAGAGAAGGCGTTACTCTTTTAGGACTAATATTGGTAGTTTCCATTGCAACCGGGAAGTGAAAGCAAGATAAATTACTGCAAAGAACTACAACAACAAAGCTTAGGAATTAGAAAAGTGTCCTAGCCTAAAGAAGAGTTATGCTATGGGCTGTATTTGTAATTTACTATAACAGATTCTGATTAGAATGGGTTCACTTAAATTCCTTCACATCATGCTTTCAAATCAAGTTGTTGATTTAGTGAGTCCGGGACACAGAAAGGTTATTGTGAGAGGAAAAGATCAATAGAGAAAAGTTCAGACTCACATTTTTTGACAACAGAACTTTCCTATTTAATACCTTTGAATGAAATAAGAATGAATCCCAAATAGAATGTCACTATATTGCATATTTAGTATTATTGACTACCCTTAAAAGACCCTGTCAATGTTGTCTTCGAATCCTTCTCCATAGTTTTTATTTTATTATTTTTCCATCAAGTTTATGGCTCCTTTCTAAATCCTTTCCAAATATCCCAAGCTCTTAGACTGTGTAGCCCAAATTGTGCACGTATCCTGGTCTATCCTTTGCTGCATATAATGGGAAAAGCACTTCTCAAATGTCAATGAAGTGACAATCAAAAGGAGGGAGATGTCATGAATTTAAATATCAGAAACTAATTCCTTTAACTAAAGGAAAGAGGTTTTTACATAAGAGGATAAGAGAAAGAGTGTTCAATGATCAATAGCCCTCTCTGTGACAAAGGCGGAACAATTGAGAATAGTTACCTTCCATTGCTACATAAAGAGGTATGCTCTCCTGAAGGAAAACCAAAAAAAGAAACAGTCAATTTAAAAAAATGACTCAGTTTAAAACAAAACAACAACAAAAAGAAACATGAGTTAAAGCAAAGTTCAGATAACATTTGCCCTCATCCACTATTCAGACAAATGCAAAAGACTATTTAAGAAATGCCCGTTTAAGGTAGATAGCTAGTATGTGAGTTGAGAAAAGATTAAAAGTTTCTTAACTCAAATGTTAAGAATAAAACTGTTTCAAGATTCTTAATAGCTTAATTATGCATGCACTATTGAATTCTACTGAAAAAAATAAGCTAAGAACCACTCTTTATTTTATATAAGCACTTACTATATTGGACATACCTCTTTGACTATAAATTTAGGTTTTTATAATTTTGAAATACTGGGCTAACTTATATAAAGTTCTAAAGTATAGAAAATTACATAATACTTTGAGTATTAAGATTCTGTGCAATATAAAAACTTTCAGTCCCAAAGAAATTCACTAAAGAAAGGTAATTTTTAAGTGATTTCCTCTTGATGTAAAGAGTTCTTTAGATGTATTGAAATTGTTCCAAAGGAATGTGTCTGCTACAGTTAGGCCCTGGTAGGAAAGATATTACATTTAAGAAAAAATAATTTTAAAAATACACCTTTCAAGGGGCTGGCCCAGTTGCATAGTGGTTAAGTTCAGCTCACTCTACTTTAGCAGCCCAGGTTCATGGGTTCAAATCCCAGGCGTGGACCTACACCACTCATCAGCCATACTGTAGCAGCGACCCACATACAAAATAGAGGAAGATTGTCACAGATGTTAGCTCAGGGCTAATCTTCCTCAAACAAAAAAACGGGGGGGAAAGATTGGCAAGAGATGTTAGCTCAGGGTGAATCTTCCTCAGCAAAAAAACAGAACAGAAATGCACCTTTCAAAATAACAGTGATTTCATTACAGTTTGTTTCAGTAAAACTAATGTAACACTAATAAACTATTTATAATATGAGCTATTGTTTCCATAAAATAAAAGGACCATAAAAGTTTCACAAACTGACAAGTTCCCTCAGACGAAAAATTTTGAATTTGAGTTTTTATCATCTTACTCTAATGATGTTTTTCTTGAGAGGTGTACTACAAACTGAAACATTACAAACAGAGATTAAATTCATTTCAGTATTTTTTGTGTGTTCCCTGAGTATTCTTTTTTTTTTTTTCTTGTGAGGAAGATCAGCTCTGAACTAACATCCATTGCCAATCCTCCTCTTTTTGCTGAGGAAGACTGACCCTGGGCTAACATCCATGCCTATCTTCCTCTACTTTATATGGGACGCCACCACAGCATGGCTTGACAAGCAGTGTGTCAGTCCGCGCCCGGGATCCAAACCTGCGAACCCCAGGCCACCAGAAGCGGAGCGTGCAAACTTAACTGCTACGCCACCAGCTGGCCCCTCCCTGAGTATTCTTTACTGAACTGGGGCCACTAAGTGGATTGTGACAGAAAATGAAGAAATGCTTGCTAACTTTGAGGGCACTGAGACCCTAAAGCAGGCCCAAGAGAAAACTAACTGTTTCAGCATATACAAGTATTTAAAGAAATAACTGGTATGCACTGCAGAGAAGTAACTAATTCATAAAGTGCCTTTACTTTTGATCTTTAATTACAAAATACTATGGGTTATTTTAAGTATGTCTTGATGAAAGGTGTTTGCAAATGAAAGTTCTACATGAACTTGACTTCTTGATCTGAAAGATAAGCCTTTTATAGTTCAATATCAGGAACACTAAATGCAGTTTTATGTAGCACAACTTTGATCATGTTTTATTGAATATAAGGTATATCTTTTTAACATTTTAACATCTCTGAAATCTGTTTGCATTTTATAATCAACGGTATCTTGCCATAATTGTTGGGATGGACTGAGACCATTTTGAATTAAAATTTCTTCATGAGTTTTTGGACCATATTGGTGGTGTGAATTCAGAACATAAATCTGGTTGTGGTTCAAATTCTCAGAGGAGATACACTCTTTTTCCTCCCACTATCTAATGGTAAGGTTGAGACATGTTAGTTTCCTTGCTCCTTTTTCCACATGGTGGTTTCATTTATTTTTATCCTTACACCAAGAGTATAGCCCTGTGGTGTCCCACCTTGGGCACTTCTGCTTTAATAACGCTATGCAAAATAATGATGCATCCAGCAAGGGAAGATTTCTTACATTCAATGTAAAACAGAAATTTGTCTTAGAACTCTTCAAGGATTCCTAGAAGATATCAATCATGTCCAAGTTTTGGACAGTGAAGAGAGCCATCATAGGCCTCATGAAGATATGATCTCTGAGGGATAAGAATCTGGCTAGAAGTAAAATAGGTTATAAACACATTTGCTTTACAGACAATAAATGTTTAGAACTCTAATATCCACTTGTTCTGGTTAAATATGAAGATTCCATATCTCCAGCTGAAAAAGTAAAATTTATTGACAAACTGAGATAACTAACTCTCTCGGTTGAAAAAAATAATATATTAACAAATATGCAATAATATATATTTAAATATTGAATAGCTTTATTTTAACACATATATTTGTTTCATGCTTCAAATAAATCACTTGAGAGAAAGCATCATGAAAACAAAGGTTTTTCTCTCTCTGTTTACTGATGTTATGCCTAGATGTAGACTATTGCTTGGCACATAGTAAGCACTCAAGAGATATTTGTTGGATTAATTAATTGATTAATGGGTTAAATCACGTCCAGTGATGCATAGCTTTTGGTATATGTATCATATGGTCTCTCCTGAGTTATCAGTGCTTGAAGCTTGGATCTATGCTTGTTTCATTCTTGGCTCAGTTTAGTGAGACTTCAACCCAGTAAGCGAACCATCCACTGGCTGACATTAGTCACTCCATATCTACTCTGTTGGGATACACTCTAGTTAAATAGAGTCCAGTTCTTATCCGAAAGAATCAATAATCTTGGTAACTAGTAAACTATGTTGACCAGTTTGCCATGCTCCAGTTGACTGTATACTTAGGGTTTGATTAACTCTTTGAGGCTTTTAGAGTACAGTTTGCTAGAGTCTTACTAAATAACGTCTTATAGGAATTTCAGGAATCTTTCACAAGCCCAACAATTCTTCCATCTGTGAAACTGTAGTCAAGGAACGCTACTAAAGAAATGCACAAGTGCTCTGACAATCAAAAGGCAAGCAGAAGTGGATGGGAAGGAAATAACAGAACTTTATATGTACTGTTTTGAAAAGACGTGATGTCAAAGCAAACTCTGGGGTGCTCAGAAATGAGTATAAATCACTTCACTATAACAGCACAATCCTCATGGTTTTAAAGAAACTGTAACCTGATAACCATCTCTGACACCAGAAAGTAATCCAAGCTACATGAATTTTCCCTTTATAGTCCCTTTAATGCAGGTGAATGAAAAAGATAATTTAATGGTGCTTTGCAGCACTAATTATTTGGTAATAATCAAAAGGTTTCATGATCTGAAAAAGTTGTTTCAGTACAGTCCATTAAACAATATGAAGAACTATTATTCCATCCTCCTACCTTTCTTCCACTCAGGTGTTCATTTGCCAGATGCTTTCTAATTAAGAGCATATAAAGGGAGAATAACAGGAATTGCACAATCAGTAAGTTTATCCAGTCCAATTTTGGTGCCAATATAAATACTATCTTTTATTATAATTTTGACCAAGACAATCATTTTCTTAATGTCTGTATTGACTATTCTAAGCCACTGGAAAAAAACTCCTCTGAGCCTAGTTTATCATGTGAGTCATAGAGATGAATGACCTCTCTGACTTCAGACTAACTAAAATTACAGTATGTATTTTTATTCTTACCAATATGTGTAAGGTTATTTAAAATTCATGCTAAGCAATTTGTAGTAAACCTGTCTCCTGATGAAAAATTTTATTCCCTATATTCCATAATTACTCAGTTGCAATACTTATGTATTGAAGGATCAGAACAGTAGTTTCCTAAATGTCTGTAAACCAGAGAGAAGAAGAGAGGAAAAGAAAGGAGAGGGAAAGAGGAGAAAAGAAAGGAAACTAATTGAAGTCATTACCCAGAGACATTCTTTTTATTGTCTTCCTTTACTATCCCTTTATAGTTGAGAAACTGTTTGGGGACTTGTTCCACACTTGCTGGAAAAAATGTAACTTCTCTTTCCCTTGGCTTCTCTGATCCTGGGAGTTGGTGACAGAATTATTGTTAAGAGAACAGCATCCTTTCCACCCATTGTGGGATTGTATTTCTTTAACAGCCTTGTACAGGTGCAAAGGTAAATTGTCAGGCAGAGAAAGAGATATCAGTACCCCACCACATGCCAGTCAAATAGACTGAATTTTAAGAATGAAATTGTCTCTAAACCAACTTTTTGCCATGTCTGCTAAACAAAACAAAACAAAACAACCGTCTTGGTTTAAACAGTGTCAGCTTCTATTCAAAATAATGCAGTTTGTTAAGGCAGTAATACTTAGATTCTTCTGCAGAAATATCATCCTGAATTCTGAAAATGAGTTTAATACCATAAGGGAGATAACTTCAAGAGGCAGTCATCGTGTAGAGGTTATGATCCAGTTTGCGTAGGTTCAAATCCTGACTCTTTCACCGAGGGCAATCTCTTTAGCCCCCATGTGCCTCAGTTTCCTCATTTATAAAATGAAAATAGCAGTTGGCCGTTTGCATATATTCTTTGGAGAAATGTATACTGAGATTCTTTGCCCAATTTTCAGAATTATCTTTATATTATTGAGTTGCAATGGTTTTTATATATTTTAGGTACAAGTCACTTATCAGATACATAATTTATTTTCTGCCTCATAGAATTGTTGTGCAGATTAAATGACTGAAGACATGTAAAGTGCTTGGGATTGGGCCTGACATATGGTATACACTAAATAAGTTATTATCATGAAGCTTGGACCAGGTTCTCTTAGTAACCTAAAAGTCATGGAATGCTTCCCTCCTAATCCTTAAACACTTTTCATCTATTAAAGAATTGATATTTCATAGAATCCAAGGATCTTATAATACAACTTGCTCAGAAGAAAGGAAAGAAAGAAAACAATTATGGCCAAAGATTTGATGCCTATTCTATCACGATGCAATGTTGGCCTCTCCAATCATCCAGTCGCTTTTCACTTTCATGACTTTGCTATAATCTCCAAATTCCCATACTATATTTTCACAAAATTTTTCTTTATATTGAGTTAAGTAAATTTATTTTAAAATGAAATCTTATATAATTTTAATCTTGTAATTTGAACATAAATACAAATCTATTTTTGCAACATTTAATTTGGCATACATACAAATGTCTACATTAATTAACACTTGGTTTTTAAGATAAGAGTTTTCTTCAACTCCCAATTAAACAAGAAAACTGACAGTCATTAATAGCAACTAAATAAATATCTGAAATAATTTCCATTATCACTTTAGAACTGAAGAACTTTCAGAACTATAAAGTCCACACCATTATTGTATGCAAACTAATATTAATTCAGCCAAGAGTTTATTGATAGATGAAAGCTAAGCACAATAAATATCATACTGATGAAACTTTTGTCATGTCAGGGATATTTCCAGGGCTTTTTTCAAATCTGCAAAACATAAAACTGAGTGATAAGGCTATGAATGTAGATACTCAAAGAATTGTCAGATCTAGAACATTTGGGGAGATTGTAAAAAAAGGGTTAGCTACCTCAACAAGTATTTAATAAAAATGAATCAGGTCTATTTGGTGAAAAGATTCAAATATAATTTATATCAGGAAAGGCAAGAATAGGCCTGGTTTTAACACTTTCCAAGATTGACTCACAAGATTAAACCCTTTTATTGCCCTTGGGTTTATGGAACTAGTGGACTCAGAACAGCCTGTCAGAAGTAGAGGAGCTTGTGTATTAATACTTTGTCATCTACAAAGCTAAAAGCTAAGACATTTTAAATATTACCTGGAAGGAACTGGCCTTTTGTACTAGCAAATATACACTAAAGATTCTTCCCTATTGAAGGTTAGTTTGCCATCCCAAGTTACTTATTATTCTGAATAATTTAGAAAATTAGATTTTATTTGAAAAAAGTTGGGAGGAGAGATATGCACTCTAACTTTTTTTAATTGGACCTCAGGTGCAATAATTGAGTTATAGATTCATCTTAATCATTTGTACATGACACGCTCATCATTGGCCCATACATGGCCTGAATTTATTTAACTGGTTATTTGTAATAATGAAATAAACACCTGTGAGCACATCATCCCACACAAAAGTGAGGACCTTGACCTTTAGCCTACGTTACCATATGATTTCAACCTCGTGCCATCCCCCTGAATCCCCCCACCAAGGTAGAGGTAACCATCACCTGAATTCCATGCTCCCTATTCCATTCCTTTCCTGTTTTACATAGTGTCAGTGCATCTAGATGTATTCCTAAAAAGTATGTCGTTAAACATTAGGGTTTTTTTTTTTAACTTTATAGAAAGTGTATCAGTCTATGCATTATCATCTGGAACATTTTTTTACTTAATATTGTATAGTTAAAGATTCATCCATAACAGTGCTATAAATTATTACAGTTTGTAAATATAATGTTGTTTGTTTATTTACTTTCCTATAATGAATTGGCTAAGGAGTTTTTGAATTGTTTCCAGGTTTTTGCTATTATGAGAAGCACCGCTATGAACGTTCTTGTACATCTCTGTTGTTGTATATGTGCCAAAATTTCTCTTAATTGCATAAATTACCGGCCCATAAGGTATGTAAATGCAAATCCATACTCTCTCTAAAATTTGGCATTGTGCAACTTTTAGATTTTAACCATGCAAGAGGTATAAAATAGTATTTTGTCATGGTCTTGATTTGCATTTTACTGTTCACATATGATTACTGGCTGTATGTTTTTCTCTTTAGCGGAGTTCACTTTTCTATTTGTGCTTTTCTTAATAGTTTATGGAGTTATTTACATATACTTGACATTAATCCTTTGCTGGGTTTTTGTATCATGAATATCTTCTATTGACTTGCAATTGTCTTTTCACTTTTAAGTGTCCTTTAGTGAATGAATGTTCTTAATTTTAATAAAATCAAACATGTCTATCTTTTCTTGTTTAAGACAATGCCTTTTGAATCTTACCTAAGAAATATTTCTCTACCACAAGATCCAAAAGATGCACAACAAATTTTCTTCTAAGAGTTTTAAAGTTGTTGAGTTTCTCTCCTTCTCTTCCTCATCTTCCTTTTCCTTCTTCATTTTGGTTTGATTTTCCTCATCCTATCTGAGAGATAAGAGTCTGATTTTGTCTTTATTCACATGGAGAACTGTTTCTTTCCAGTTTTATTTACTGAAGAGTTCCTCTTTTTCCTACCTCTGTCCATCTCAAAGTTCATAAATGAATGACTATTTCTAAGCTCTCTCTTCTCTTCCATAGACAACTGTGTTTTCTACCCAAATAACATTCTTTTTAATTTAACTTCATAATGGTTCCGGATGGCTGATTTGGCAAGTCTTCCTCCCTGCACTTATTCTTCTGTAGTATCCTGGCTAATATTATTCCTTTACAATTCCATATATATTTTAGAATGGTCTTTTATATTTTCTATTCAATTTGCTTTTCTTCTTCCTTCTCATTGAGAGGTCAGTAAACTAGGGGCCAAACTGGACTGAAGACTTGTTTTGTACAGCCAGAGGCTAAGAATGGCTTTCACATTTTTAAATAGTTCTTTTTTTAATTATACATATATGACAAAGACCACGTGTGGCCCACAAAACCTAAAATCTACTAACTGTCCCTGTACAGAAAAAATTTCCCAACTCCTATTCTACATATCCTTAATCTAGACTTCTGATGAATTAATTCATTCTTTAATTTTATGTTTTTAGATGTTTAGTTCATATATTTTGTTCATTCTTTCAAAAAAATGCCTAATATTTTTGCTTGGTCTTTTCTCATGTTTTCTTCTTCATAGACATATTGCTGATCTCTTACTAATAACTTTCAGAACATTTCATTATACTAGTTTTATATTGGTGGTCCATCTTTCTAATATCTCTGTTCCGAATGGAAATCAGTGTGCCTTTATTCCCCTTTTAAATAGTTGTACTCCTCTAATATCTTATCATATTACCTGTAGGCCCTGTGATGAAAAAACCCAGTATCAGAAAATCAGTCACTAGCTGCTCAGTCAATAAAACAGATCTACAGATTAGGATTGTACTCTTCACCTCCCAAAAAGAAGCCACACTGGACACTCTTTGGATTTGCCAGTCCTGGGACTTTGGAGGAAGAGGGATGGGAAGTAAATGCTAGAGATCAGTCAGTATGCACTTATTTTTCTGGGATCTTCCTTCACAGGTGTCTATCGCAAGAGCAGAACTCCAGCAAATGCCTCCTTTACTACTTCTGCCACAGCCCTTTGAGGCTGGCTCCAGCCCCAGGTCAAAGTCATCACCTTACCCAATTACCTCAAAACACCCTGCCCTCCCCACCCCATTTTCCTACAGGTTTTCCACGATTTTCTTGATCTTTCTCCTCTTTAATTACTCCAGGATTCATCTTGGAGGAGAGAGTCAGTAATTGCTGCTAAGAGCATAATCTGAAATTTTCAACTGATATACTTTACACAAATTTGGAAATTATACAGAAAAAGTTTATATTTAGTATGAAAAAATACACACAAGCTAATTGACACACTTATTGAAACCATTGATTAAATCATATTCTGACAGCTTTAGGGTATAATCTTCCAAACCAACTCTACCTACTGAGCTGTAAGAATTGGGCAGGCGAGTCCAATACATCCTTCTCAAAATTATTCTGGTTACATAACACATACACAATAAGGTTTCCATCTGAATTACAGCAATATTTGATTGATTTTACAAAGTAGAAGGAACCCTAAAGGAAGAAAATGAACAGCTAGCTAGAGAAACTTATGTTCCTGATAGAGAACAGAATTGAAACAAATCAGCTAGCGGGAAGCTAGTTGGAGCATCAACACCTGACAGAGAATCTGGCAAGACAAAACAGATTCCTTTAGCTAAATATAATCTATATATAACCTATGGGTTCCATATTGGGAGTAAATAGTTACCCTAGTCCTGAGTACTAGTCCTTTGTGCAATTTTAGAAAGTCCCAAGTGAGTGCCCCAAGTAGAATGTTCGTTCTATGAATATGTTTAAATCCTATTTGTCTACTTCTTGGCTCTTCAGGAAATCCATGCATTTATGCATGTATTGAAAATGTGGCAGTCATAGCTCACAAAACTGCAACTGGATGGGAAGGGAAAGTGATTTGTTAAATGCTTCGCAGCGGTGCCATCACGTCAGTTTGTACAAGTTGACAAGTCAAAAGTCTGATGGAAAATCATCACTTTTTCTTGAAGGATGCTGACAGGAAAGGAGCTACTTGATATTTTAGTGGTGCCGTAAAAGTAAACAGGCAATGTCACTAAGATTGAAATGGACGTTGAATAAATATATATACTTATTCAACATATTTTTTAATGATTGGGAAAGAAGAGTCTATTGTTTCATAGTTTAGGGGCATTATTAAAATCTGAAATAATTGTGATAAGTAATAATCATCGCCATACTAATGTGAAGTCACACGGACAGACATTCTTCAAAGACATTGTCCCAATTGGCAGTTTTTTGAGTGATCACATGTATAAGCTGTGTGTTGACCTTTACAGAAAGCAAAATAGGTGGACCTGGTCACCCATGTTTGCATATCAAAATCACCAGCCTGTGTGTATATTACATTCTATCCTAGCCACTGATTCCAGTTACATAGTTCATCTGTGTACTATAGTACTATTATTTGACAAGGAGTAGTACTAATATGTTTTGCTTTCTCTTGAAGTTTGGAAAAGTTGTAGAATTTAAGCAGATGTCATTTGCAAGTGGGAAACTCTAACTCTGGGGGACAAGCGTAATTTCCACATGCATTTAACTAAAGGAATTAGTAATCAGTTGCCCTTTGCCTTCATTAATGGATCTTCTGATGTTTTAACTTATGAGTTCATCCAAATTTCTTTTTGACCTTGAGAAATGCATTATGTAAACCAAGAACTCAAAACACTTTTAAGGAAGTCTGGAAAGAAGGGGAAATGGGAAGAACGTCAGCAAAGGAAATGTTCCATTGTTAACAAATGTTTTCTTCTTGGAAAAAAGGAACTGACATGTTTTCATGCATATCACAATCTCATGTCCAAAACAAACAAAAACATCCCCAGGTTCACCCTGAGCAAAAAGGTAAGATAGAGCAGCTACAGCAAAGGCAAAATGAGTTTTTTTTCCCACTTCTTTATCACTGGCACGGAAAGATAGTCTAATAAATCTGGTTAAGAGTAAATATACATGCATCTCCCACCACCACCACCACAAAAGAGTTATTTGAAGATATGGAAGCAGCCTAGCCTCAGAGTTCGGAGTGTGATCTCTGGACCCAAACTTCCTGGATTAAAATCTTTATCATATCACTCATTAGCTCTGTGACCCTGGTCAATTTTCATAACTTCTCTGCGGCTACATTTATGAGGATACTAATAAGAACTACTTGATATGGTTGTTTGTAGAAATTACATGTGATATGACAGTTAAAACATTTTAAAAAGTGCTTTTTACACACACAGCAAACCCTCAATAATTTCATGATTCCGTTCATACAAAATACTGTTATCATTAAATTCATATCATAATTGCTACAGGCACATGAAGGAGTTGGAAGGAGGCAGACAATGGTGATGGAACTGAGTGCTTTCATATTTCACTTTAGAACTCATGTGAAGCATCACCACCCTTTTGGGGCTGCCCATGATCTAAAAACATCTCAAAGTATAAAAGCTGAAAATGCCACACACTTGCTCCGCTAGCCTCCCTTTGCAGCTAGGGCACAGGCTCATGACCCAACATTAAGTGGATGTTGAACCAAGAGCTCGTGATGTCCAGGAAAGGGGTTTGTGGTGCATCCCCTCTGGCAGCTGCAGTTCCGGAATGCATGGCAATGGTGCTAGCTGTGGTGTCCGGTTCACTGCCCACAGGGTCAGCAAGGCAAGCCACCCGTCCAGACCTCAGCAGTGTCCTCACAATCAGTCGTTCCAGGCAGTTCTTCCTGCTGAGGAGGCTCTAAGCCTGATTCCCCAGCTCCCTAGAGATTCTATGAGCTACCCAATCTCCTTTTATTAAGTTTCTTTTCTGCTTAAAACAGTCAGCCAGAGTCAATTTCTATTTAAGTATAATTAAGATCTGTGACTGATAGCACTTCGGTGCTGTTGAAGCTCTCTTCATAAGAATGTATTGTGTACTTTAAAAATAGCGTCTCTTAAGTAAGGAAAAAAAGAGCCCTAAATAGTTCACCAAATAAAGTGTGTATCAAATACATATAAAGCAGCAGTTTTCTAAATCATCTCTTAATAATACTTTTAAAACTTGTTACACAAGTAAAACCTGATCCTTGTAAAAAAAAAAAAAGAGAGAGAGAGAGAAGAGTGATAAACAGATAAACACACACACACACACAAACTTTAAAATTCCATTACCCAGAGATAAATAATGTTAAAAGTAAATCTTCCCAAACTTTTCTATATGAGTGTGTGTGTATAAATATATATATGAGAAATTATGTCACATATCCATTTTAGCACTACTTCTTTTTTACAATGCACCAGAAATATCTTTCCACTTTAATTAAAAAGTCTAAATCAGGGCCAGCCTTGGTAGCCTAGTGGTTAAATTCAGCATGTTCTGCTTTGGCGACCTGGGTTCAGTTCCTGGGTGCAGACCTACACCACTCATCTGTCAGCAGCTGTGCTTTGGCGGCAGCTCACATACAAAGAGGAAGATTGACAGCGGACGTTAGCTCAGGGTGAATTTTCCTCAGCAAAAAAAAAGTCTAAATCAAATTTTAATGCTTGCCTAACAGTGTTAGATACATTATTTATTTAATCAACATTGTAATATTATTGGGCAAAACATTCTAATATTTCAATATTGTAAGGAATACTATAATGAACACTCCTGTACATATACTTTTTTCACATCTGCCCTACAATTTTCTTCAGATAGTACAATATTTGAAAGACTGAGTGGGTCCATCTGTGAGATAGGGAAAAGCTCCAAAGGTAATTCTGATATGTGCATTTTACCTTTTATCAATATTAATTTACTCTTTAGAACAGTGCTGTGCAATAGAATTTTCTGCCGTGATGCAAGTGTTCTGCGTTTATGCTGTCCAATACAGTAGCCACTCACCACGCATGGCTGTTGATCACTTGAAATATTGCTAGTATGACTGAGGAACTGCACTTTTAATTTTAATTAATTTAAACTATTTTAAATTTAAATACCCACATGTATCCAGGGGCTACCGTGTTGAACAATGCAGCTCTGCATCCTTTGTGACTATTTAGACTATACATTATCTTATACAAACATTATGAGGCTATCTCTGTTTTTGTATGTTCCTGCATGACACCCCTTACCATTTCTTTTGTTGGTAATGACTTTTTGACATTTTACATCATATACACTTGACTTCCTGCAGGGAGGCAGATATAATGTCCCCTAAATAAGAAAAATGAAAATAAATGAATAGGTGACATAATTACCTTTATGTTTTCAAAGGTTATCGTTAGCCTATATTTCTGAAGCATGTTAGTATCGAGAGTGTCAAAAGTGACAGAGAATCTTTGTGTCAAATCTATTTTAAACAAGGCAGGCGGTACATTTTATTGCTTCTTTTCATTGCTCCTTAGCCACCAACTTTTTAGTTCTTGAATATTTCAATTTAGAAATATTTCACTACATTTAAAATTTCTTCCTACAAATTTTTTTAATACTTATTTTTAGTTTTACAATGAAGTATATAACAGTAATTTAAATTTGTATTTAATTTCCATTAATGTCATATCTTCCTCATTTGGGGACTTTTATTTATTTTTAATTTTTATCTTTGTTTTTCTAATGGCTGAAGTACTAACATGTATGTAAACTGAGTTATGTTTTCCCATCAAAACTCCTCGGATCTTACTCTGCTGTCTTCTGGATTTTAAGGTTGCATCCTTGAACTATGATACTGGTTGTTTGGGGCATTTTTTGAAACGTGTTTTTTCCTGAATGGATGTTGTTATGGACTGAATTGTGTCCCCTCCAAAAATCCTATGTTGGGGTCCTAGCCCCCAGTGTGACTATATTTGGAGATAAGGCCTTTATGGCAGAAAGTTAGCTTAAACGAGGTCATGAGAATGGGGCTGTAATCCAGCAGGACTGGTATCCTAACAGGCGGAGAAAAAGAGTCCAGAGACTCTCTCTCCACATGCACAGAGAGAAGAGGCCATGTGAGGACCCCGGGAGAAGGCGGCTGTCTGCAAGCCAGGGAGAGAGGCCTCGGCAGAAACCAGCCCTGACGGCCCTCACAGACTAATACAGCTCTTCTTGAGATTTCTCTTTATACTTTGTCTTGAACTAAATTTAGGAGCATCTGTTATGCTTATGAACACTACATTCTCCGTCATCTTATCTCATTATTTTAATTTTATGTTTCTTCCCCTGCATGTAGGCAACAGCATTGAAGTTCCTCTCCACGTCACCATTTGATTTTTCCTCAGAAACGTTTCCATTCTTTACTGCCAGAATGAATTTCCATTTTATTATTGTGGTTTTATTTATTTCAAATCCTTATTTCATCTAACTTACTTCCTTTTTTGTCCTATTCTGTTACCTACACTTCCATTTTGTTCACTTTTCACCTCGGTTTGTTCTCTCCATGCGACCTGTTGCCCCCTTTCCAAAGAGGCCCTATCTTTATTTATTCTGTAGATTATCACAAACATTTTCCTGGAATTTTTTAATAGATCCTGAAATAGATCATTTTTAGAGTTTTGCTTTTCCCCATCAGGAGATATTTTTTTCTCTTTATTCTGCCATGATTTTAATAGCCTACACTTACTTTTTATTCTTACTCATCACTGAGCCAAAGAGATCTGTACAGACCTGGGATCATTTCACTTTCCTCATTCCTTATTTCTGCTCTCTATCCTCAGATCTGCAGTTGGAAGGCTGTTGATGTTAATGTTTCATGTCAAATTTCTTGTTTCTAATAAGCTTCCTCCTAGTTAATCTGCTTCTTTCTCTACTACCCAGTTCTCTGGGACATAAACTGACATAGTGCAGGAAAAAATGTTTCCCAGTTTGTCCTCCACCTGGCTCTCAAGTTCCCAGAATGTTCTGTACCAGCACTCCACTCCTACTTCTCTTTCCAGTAGCTTGCTGGGATTTTTGCATTTCTTTCGAGATGAAGAAAACTAATAATTGGAAAAATGAAGGAAAGAGAAATGATATCTTCCTGCCTCACTGGATATCATTTTAAGGATGGGGGAAAACATTTATCTTTCTTTCTACATATAATAAATTTTAAATTTCTGAGTCAGAGAATAGATATTTGGGAAGTATTGACAAGATCCTCTCCTCAAACTCTAGTGAGGCTCCTCTGAACTCTCTTCTCCACTAGGCCCTGACTTTTGGGCTTCTGTGTTCATCTCTGCATTGTCCAATTTTACCAGGAATCCTGCTAAGTCAGATTAGCCAGACTCCCCTACCCTTAATATCTGGTGATCAACCTCGATATCTGATCACGTTCCTCATCCTCATCTGATCACCCTGGCTTGCCTATAGCAAAAATTCTGTTAGGTCAGTTTAGTCAGAATTTCCCCTAACCCCTAGTGTTTCCTCTTAGCAATTTTCCATCCACTGACCCCCTACACACACCCTGCTCCTGGGCTATAAATTTCCATTTTTCCTTGTTGTAGTTGAGACCAGACCTTCTCCCCTACTATAAAAACCCCATGCAGTAGTCCCTGTATCTATTGCAATAATCCTCCTGAATAAAGTCTGTCTCACTGTTCTTTAACAAATTTCGTGAATAAATTTTTCTTTCACAATATGGAACCTCTTCTTACTTTGCAGATGGTCTACTTCATGAAGCAAAGACGCAATGTGGCCTGTGCTGTGGTCTGAATAGGAGGTGTATGTGTGTGTGTGTGTAATTGCATCAATTAATTCCTTACTAACATAAAGAAAAATTTTGCACAGACACTTGTTAAAAATGGAAAGACAGATTTTATTCAAACTACTGCAGTCGAGGAGAGAGACTCCAGTTCAGTTGAGTTCAGCTGAGAACTGTACTCAGCTCTGAGTACAGCAAAGACAGCTGGGCATTTATAACCTATAAGCAGAGTGAAGGAACCAAATGGTGAAAAATTACTAAAAGGAGACATCAAAGGTAGCAGGATTCTTGATAAACTGGTTTAGGAGGTTTCTTGCTAAAGGCAGACCAAGGACTGAGATATCAAGGATGGGAGATGAGGAACTTCATCATCTATTAAGGATCAGGAGATTCTCACTAAAACCATGCTTAGCAAGCCATGAACACGGGAGGCCAAGGTGGAGGCTTAGTTGAGAAGAAGGCTAAGAGGAGCGTGACCAAAGTTGGGTCAAGAAGGGAATTTTTGCCACTATGGCATTAATACCTTCTAGATTGTGCCATCAGGCTATTTGTCAGTCTTACCTTTCAATATTGTACATGTTCATCCTGTACTACAGTTTCATGGATATTTTACTAAGAATGTAAACAAATAATCCACTGGGAACAGATGATCAGATATTCTTTCCTGACAGAACTTGACTAGTTTTATTAGAACGCAACAAGTTTGTAGTCAGTGCCATATTTCTTTCATTGGGATTTAAAATAGGAAGAGGAATGGGGGCTCAGACTTCAATAATGCACTCAATATTTAAATCTGCCCTTCTAATAACTTTATTTCAACTCTTTACTCCTCCTTATAATTTATTGAATAAATAAATAAATGCCTTACCTTTTAAAATACTTCCTCAAGTCACTTTTCATTACTTTCTTACGGAAATAATTCATGCATCTTAAAACGTAAATAAAATACCACATGATGGTATAAATAGTATAGATAAGATAAATTTAGGTAGAGATATAATTGAAAAAATCATATATATGTGTGCGTGGAATACATAAATTTCTGTATATGTGCGTGTGTATGCATATATGTGTATGTGTCTGTGTGTATGACCAAAGAAGAAAGATAAATAGGAATAAAGAAAAAACTAAATCTGTGAAAGAGTTAAACAACACCCATTCTTAATAGTTTGATGTCAGTTTTGGTACTAAACTTTTTCTAGGACCCATTTCAAAAAAGGGAAACCTGGTCAATTCAAGTGCCCACAAGACAAAAACAAACCAAGTTCTCAGGAAAAGAGCACCTATTTGGGGAAATAATACTAGATAAAAATTTCTTCTAGGGATTTGCTTTCAGATCATTAAAATGGATATAATAGCCATTTGTATAGTTGGTCTCTATTCAGATCCTTTGCTCTGCAATTCGCTTCAAGAAGCATAATCAAGAAGGTCTAAATCACCCATCCTCCCGAGTCTTTCAATACAGACCATGCAGGGCAATTCATGGAAGCTTTCATTACTGCTTCAATATATTCCCCACATTCTCTGTGATAATATTCAAGTACTTTAAACTTAGGTAATAGTTACACTTATTCCCATCTGAATAATTTTTGTTGGTAGACATGCTTAGCAAGGAACAAGAGGTATTCCTACTATTGTTAAAAGAATCTGTCTCACAGTTGTCTTTTTGTTAATTTCCAGCATAGCTTACTATGTGTAATGAGTTTCTATGTCTATGAATATAATTTCTTTCCATTCAAGTGTCTATGCCCCAAAAGTAGAACTAATATTGGTTGGGGCTAAATGATTCTTTGGAATTTAGTAAATATTAATTTTTATAGCAACATAATAGATCTCATTGACTTGATTTTTAATTTAGCCTTGTTTATTTATTTTTTATTTCACTTTCATTTGCAAGTGAGAAAGCAAACTCAAATTATATTCAACAATGGAGAATTTATTACACCATGTTATTCCAAAAGTAGTCTTTGCCTCAAGTATCTCTAAGTCTAAGGACTCAAACAAGATCTTAGAAATTGGTCTGTCGCCATAACTTGGCATTGCTTTCCTCTTTGTTGGATCCATCCTCTCCACTTGTGGTGGCAGTTGCCAGCATCTCCAGCTTAAAGCTTGTATTTATCAACAACCCCATCAAAAATGGCTCTCTCTTTTCCCAAGAGTCGCTGCAAAATCTCCAGAATTGGGAATCAGTGCCCTGCTTGGCCAGGCCTAGGTCACAGGGGCACCTCAAGAGCTAAGGTGAATCCAGTTCCACCCAACTCACTCAGGTTTATAGTGAGGAAGACACAGTTTCCTAAAGAAAGTCAGGGTATCTATTCTAGAGTTCACACTCATGTGCACAAACTAGCAAGCACATGACAATATCTTCTTTGTAACATTGTTTAAAATGGGGGGGAAGAATGCAAGCAATGAATAAAGGAATGGTTGAATAAACTGTGGCATCCCATTCTGTAGGACACTATGCCTCAGTGTCTGCAACAGACTTCTAGCTGGTCTCTTTGAATCCCCTCTGGCCCCTCCCAACTCTTCCTCCAACACTGCAACATCACTGATTTTTATAAAAAGGAAAATTTAGTCCTGTCATTCCCTGCTTTAAATCCTTCAATTGCTTCTCATTGCTCTTGGGAAAAATACCAAAATCCAACACAGATGCTCAAGGCACCATCCAGTCTTCCTTTTGGCCTTTTCCTTGGGCCCACCTCCCATCCTTTCTTTCCCTTTCACTGTGCCCCTCCCATATAGGCTTTATTTTATTGGATGTGCCATGCTCCCCATGGCCACAAGGACTTTGCACCTGTTGTTCCCACTGTCTATAGAATTCTCCACTCTGTCCTCCTCTTCAATTTGTTAACTCCTGCTCACCCTTCAGGTCTCAGGTGAGGTATCACTTCCTCAGGGAAGCTGTCCCTAAAATCCAAGCTCAAAATCATGCAAATGTTCCTTTTTTCAGAGCACTTATCTCAGCTTGCAGTTATGCATACATTAGTGCAATCATTTGATGAAAGTCTATCCTACAATGCCACAAGAGCAGGGACCATGTCTGCTTTTATTCATCCCTGTACACAGTAGGTACTCATTATATAACTGTTAAATGAATGGACAATTGAATGAATTTAACTAGCATGTATTGCATTATTTCTAATGAACAGACTGATGTAATGATTAAAAAGAAAGCATCTTACTACTCATGTACTAACAGACTGGTTGGATGTGTTGGGAGTAGACAGACTTGTATAGTAAAAGGATAGTGCAAGGCAGAAACTAATAAAGACTATATAAAAGGACTAAACATGGGAGGGGGATATTTATTAAGATAAAGAGAGATAACACAGTGCATATGTTTAATTAAAAAAGAAAGACAAAAAGAAACTAGTCTATAATCTAGAGCACCTGAGATCTAGTCGTCACTTTCAAATATGTGTAATCTTAGCCAAAAGCTTCTGACCTTGTTAAAATGCAGTGTTCTGATAATTTCCATGTGCCCTTTCAGATCCACTGGTCCTTCACCACTCTGCTCTGCAACTTAGTGGGATGATTATTATGGACTGCATTAGTGGGCGTGCTTAACCCCAGGCTTCCAGTTGAGTTTGGCTTGTATGAGCAATGGCAACAGATAAAAGGGAGATAGAGGAAGGTCAGATGTTTATTCCCCTGGCTTCATTCCTGGTGAATTCCTATGGACTGGCTGCATTCCTGAAGCAGGTCACAGTCCAGTCAGGCAGCCCTCTCTTTCAGGGTTCAGGTAACCCCTCCCACCATTCTTTGTCCTTTCAGCCCAGAGGGGCCCAATGGTTTCTGCTGTTACTAGCTCTGGGGATACAGAACTATCCTCTGTGGTTTCCTCACGTACTAACCACACAAGTGTAAAGAGTGTATTTATTAAACTCTTCTCACGTTACCCAAATCGAATGAGCCATATGTTTTCTGCCAGGACCCTGACCACCACGCTCAATTTTATCACCTTTGAAATGGGGATAATAATGTCTGCTCTGCCTAACTTCTGGGATCGTGAGGAGAAAAGTCACATAATATAGTCCCCTTTAATGCGATTTGAGAATGCTGAAACCCTATGCTAAAGTCAAGGACTGTTATTATAAGAAGATCATGCCTGGCACATGGACAGGCTTCAGTTCACTGAGTGCATTCCCGACATAAAGCACCCGCCTTTGATCAAGGTGGTCTCGTGAATAGTCTGAGTAGACTGGCCTGCTTTCAATTCTCAGGAATTTTCTCCTGAGATCATCAGCAGAAATAATAACCTGCTATTATGAAGCCCCTAGGACTGGGACAGACACTGTGCTGGCACTTCACATGCAGTGTCTCCAGTCCATACAACAACCCCACTGCACAGATGAGAAAACTGATATTCAGAAAAATGGAACAACTTTCTCATAATGGGTAGAAAGTTTAAAACAAAGATCTACCTGTTTACCAAGCCATTCTTCTGTCTACTATTTGTACTACCATTTTGGCACCACCTGTTCAAGTTGGAATTATCTCGTTCTCGGGATAGAGTGCATTCCTTTCACGTGTCAGTAGACGTGAGTTACAGAGATTAGTATGCAGCGAAAGTGTTCTGTTCTGAGTTCTTGAGAATATGACTGTAGGGGAAAAAATGAAACTAGTGACATGAATACTGGTTTCCACAAAGAAATAAGCTGTCTGGTTTCTGGAACTGCCCAAACGGCATGACTGGAAGGATGCAAAGACAAGCTTTGCCTCTTTCTGTTATTTCAAAGCCAGTCCTGCTTTTAGCTATATGTATACCTTTTCATACCTAGGAAGAGCTTTATATCTTAATATAAGATGATTGTCCTAACATATTTCATCTGCATTACATTTTCTTAATGCTTTCAGAATTCGAAAATTGTTCAAGGGAAAGTTAAAAATCCTTATCATTGCTACATCCTTCAAACTCAAACTAAATAGTTGAGCTTTAAGCACTTATAATAGCCACAGAATAAAATCACGAATCTCTTTCAGGGATGACACCAGCAGTAAAAAAATAAAAAGTAAGAAACATACCAGATACACGCGGAAAAATAAAAGCTGCTTAAAAATGTAGCTAACAGAAGCATGTACGGACTAGACTGAAGGGCCTCAAGCTTTCATCCTGTTTTCATTTTGATCTGATGAAATGAGTGGGACATGTCAACTGCTGAAAAGTTTTGCCCTTTGAACTTTGCGATGATCGACTATTCTTTGTTCACATAATATAATTAACACTGTTATAATGGTACAAATGATTAGGGCAATATTTTAAAGCAAACACAGAAATTTTCAGGACTATGATTTTAGAGATATTTTAATATTTCACTTCAAAAGGCTAATTTAATTTTCTTCAAACTTTTAAATAGTGGCAAACAATTTTTTTAATTTGCCCGTTTTCTGTATTCCTTCATCAATTTTATGTGGCAAATTGTTGAATAGTGCCAAAATTGTAATAAGTTCAAATTTGCCTAATGGAAAAAGATAGATCTGAATTAACAGCAGGATGGAAAATAACAATAAGAAAATATATATTGTCGTAGAAGTCCAAATACCTGGGTTATACTTCAGACTGTGCCTCTTCCTAGACGTGGGCATATCACTTAACCTCACTCAGTTTCCCTGTCTGTAAGACGATCTTACGGTTGTGAATGACACTTGTAACCTGTAAAGTACTGTATAAACAATTCATTTTATTCTTACGATATATGTGCTTTTCTAAAAGTTCTGGATTTTTTGCAGCTAATTATTCATTCTGCTTACAATCACGTAGTGAATAAGTAATGGAACCAGAATTTGAACTCACTTTTAACCTAAATCATCATGCTCTATGCTCCGTAATGCTTATGTGAAGAGCTCAAAAAATTAATTTCTCTTCACCTCAGTTTTCTCTACATAAAATGGAGGAAATAACATCTAGCTTACAAGGTTATTTTGAAGATCAAGTTAGCCTAAACAAAACAGCAAAACAGAGGCCTGGAACATGGTGGGTGCTCACTCTTGGTTGAATCTGAAATTCAGAACTGTAGCAGATTGCATTTAACAAAGAGGAGTGAACCAACGTACATTCCATCCCATGTGCACTCGTTTCAGTCTGACACTGGCACAGTTCCATCCAGCAGCGGTCTATGTCCCTTCCCTTTTGTAACTGTCTCAACAAATAGTATGCAGCAGAAGTGACCTGTGTGACTTCAGAGACCGGGTCACGAAAGGCAATGTGACTTCTGCCTTGTTCACTCCCTCTCAGACCGCTCACTGGGGGAAGGCAGCCTCCACGCTGTGAAGACACTCGAGCCTGTGAGAACTGAGGCCCCCAATCCATGGCCAACACCAAATTGCCGACCGTGTGAGGGAGGTATCTTGAGAGTGGACTCTCCAGTCTCAGCCAGGCCCTCAGACATCTGCAGCGCCAGCTGATGCCTGTGACTGCATAAGAGACTCTGCTTGAGAGAGCACTGCCAATCCAACCCTATCCAGAATCCTAAGTGACAGAAACCATGAGAAAAAATGAATGATTATTGTCTTAAGCCACTAGGCTTTGGGGTGATCTGTTAAAATAAATAGCAAATGGATAACAAATACAACCTCTATATGAGCATTGCAAAGTTGTATCTATACAAATTCCAAAAACAAATAAGGCAGTTAAATTCCTTAAAATCCTTAGTTCTTACTTTGTGTGCCTCAACACAAGATGAAGTTTTACCCCTCTAAGTTAACCCTCTAAAAAGAAGGAATCAACTTATATATATAAGTTCTTATAAATTCCCTTGTATTTTTTAGGTACTGGCTCTAAAGAGGTTCAACAACATAGTTTCATTACATGGGAAAGTGGAAAAAGACCAATATTTCTGTATTAGTATCTTATTTTTTATAATATACTATTTGAAATACACATGTATTATCAAAATTAATAAAATAGATATTTTATGTAGACATTTGACTACTTCATCTATATCCCTTAACTTCATGTTTTCAAGTAGTCAACAAAATTTAGAGGTCTTTTCACTAGGATATGAGGAATGGCTTTATAAATTGAGCATACTCAGTACTTCAGATCAGTGAATAAATCAGCTAGTTCCACTAAAAAAGATTTAATCTCTGAAAGACATTATTTAAAAAGGAAATGCGTGCCACAATCTGGAATTTTTTGATAATGTACCATTTACAATTGTTAAGAGTATATTCACACTACATGTATCTGACAGAGGATGTGTATCCAAAATATTTAAATAACTTTTAAAACTCAAATAATGAAAGGCAAACAACCAATTAGTAATGGTCAAAGATTTTAACTTTACTAAAAAGATACATAAATGACCAATAAGTACACAAAAAGATGCTCATCATCATTAGTCATTAGAGTAATACAATTAAAACTACAATGAGATAACATTACACACTCATGAAAATGGCTAAAATTGAAAAGTCCGACTACAGCAAGGGTTGGCAAAGATATGGAACATCGAGAACTTTCACACGTTGCTACTGAGAATGTGAAATGGAGCAACCACTTTGGAGAACCGTTTGGCAATTTTTCATACAGTTAAATAAACACTTAGCAAATGACAGTTATTTCACTTCTAGTTATTTACCCAAGAGAAATAAAAACATATGTCCTCAAAAAGGCATGTACAAAATGTTTATAGTAGGTTTATTTCTAATAGTCCCCAAACTGGGAAAAATGCAAATGTCTATCAAGAGGTGAATAAATTTGGTGTATCCAAATAATGGAATACTACTCAGCAATAAAAAGGAACCAATTCCTAAGACAGACAATATGAATGAATGTCAAAAAACACCTTTCTGAGCAAACAAAGCCAGGCAAAGTGAGTATACATTGTATGATTCCATTTAATGAAATTCTAGAAGTGGCAAAAGTAATATGGCATGACAGAGGGTGGATCCGAGAATTGCCTGGGCCCTGGCATGTGGCTGTGTGTGTGTGTGTGTGTGTGTTGGGGGCTGGGGGTGGGTTCACTGAAAAGAGACTTAAAGAGAAATTTGGGGGGTGATGGAAATATTCTATATTTTAACTGTTGGATTGTTGTGGTGGTTACACATGGTGCACATTTGTCAAAACTCAAACTGTATAATTAAAATGCCTGAGTTCTATTCTATGTAAATTATAGATCAGTAACGTTGTTCTAAAAATAAGAAACAATAAAGAGACATGTTGGCAGTCACTGGCACCAAATTTGACTTCATTGGTGTGGTGTAGCCTCAAGCTGGCCACATTCCAATCTACACACGAACTATGTTGTTTTTCAATATATATAGCAATAAATTTCCTAAATGAAATAAAACATTCCTCTAGATTGAAGGAAGTTACTCCAGTACTAATATGTCTATTTTTTCATGTTGTAATAAAAATCTGAAACTATAAAAATTCAAAAGGGCCAACAACATGCCCAGATGTTGAGTAAGAAATTCAAGGACAGAGTAAAAATGTATTTATTTAGAGATTGGGTCATGAGACTTGATTCCCCAGTCTACTCCCTCCAGTCTCAAAGAAAATTGGATACATTTGGGAGCACGTATTATATTCAGGTTGTATACAAATATCTCATTTAATCCATTTAATATTTGCAACGACCAAATTAGATTTGTGTTTTTAATTATTCCCATTTTATACAGGGGGTAATCAAGATTTAGCAAGCTGAGGAACTCTAGTTGGGTCATGCTAGGGTATGGCATAACTAGGACTGGAACTCAAGATTATCTGACTCCAAAGGCATGCTCTGTCCACAATACCACTTGCCCCTCAAATGTAGTGTGGTCTAATTTACTGAGAAATGGATACAAAATAATTGCATGAAGTTTGCTTCCCAGTGCTCATTCATTATAACAACTGCTATTATTCGCATTTTCTGGCTATTTCCAAACTGAAAACCACTGTCCTAAAAGAGTGTATTATTGTTCCTGGAAGAAGATATTTTCTATGTATTTATTACCATTAACAAATTTTCTTCACTTCACCTGTGAGAGCAAATGTCTTCAATTTACTCACATTTTTTAGGGAAGAATTAGACATTCACATAAAAGACTTCATGAATCATAGTGTTATAAATTTATAACTGTGAAATTTCTTTCCAGTTCCACTGATTTAATATCATAATTGAAGAGCATAATTCACAAGTTTTAGTGTGTCTTCCAGCTATGTGCACAGGATAAAAATTAATGAAAATAGGCTACCCTATTCAATCAAGTTATAATCATAGTGAACAAAATTTTAATTATTCAGTAATACATGTGAACATATATAAAACAATTCTTAGCTTTGAGACAATTTCTTTGGTGTATTTCTAGTGGGACTATCTGGGAAGAACTTTCCAGCGGGAATTAGCCTGTTTCAAATATCCTGTGGAAAAGTCAAAATAAAATTCTCTCTACCTTATGCCTAAAACTTGATTGCCTTTCTGTAGTGAACTTCCAAAATGTCTGCCTCAAATGATTTCTGTAATTTAAAGCCTAAGAGACGGTGAAAGATTTTCAGACCAAGGATAATTGGCCACAGAAATGAACATAAAATAAATTTCTAAAACTTTGTCATCCATGATGTTGAATTAAAGGTTCTATATCATACTTACATCAATTTATGATATTGCTGTGAATAAATCATTTTTGCAACTGACTTTTGAAGGTCTGAATTTTGTCTCTGACTGGCCATTCCTTCCATTATGGACAAAAGTATGTTCAAAGAAGTCAAACCCTCTCTCTTCATCTCAATTTCCTTCTTAAGTATTTGTCAAGCCCAGGATTTCTGTTCGGAGTGGGACACCAAAGTGAATCACATTTTTTTTACTGAAATAAAAGCTCACTTCAGTGATATCCAGGATGGCAGAAGGACCTACACAAGAAGGTAGTTTGCCTGGGACTCTCCAGTCGTAAACTGAAAACAACATCAATTTTAAATTTTTTAGTTCATGTGGTGTCAGTTATTCACATTTCTACTTCTAAAAAACAAAGTCAAGTCTATTATTCTGTGAAAATCTGTTCAAATATTTTTATGCAGTGAAATGGTAAATGCATTATAGATATAGTTAGGCAGAATGCATATGTTTAGGATTGAATATATCCACTGATCAGATACAAACATTAGTTTATAGTTGTTAGGTTTTATGAAGTTGTATCTGAAATTGTACATGAATTCCATATCTATACCTAAAGCAAAACCTAAAATGATTTACTGCATTTCACCTTAATGTTATTTACATAAATTGCATGATACTGTCACTGTTTCATGCCTTCTGTGTATGAATGACAAAGTGGTAGAAACAATACTGACTTTGGAATCAGGCAGATCTGGATTCTAATCCCAGCTGTGACCCTCACCAAGGATGTGAGCTTGAGTAAACTGCATCGTTAGAGTCTCAGGTTGTTGTGAGAAACAGTGTTTCCATTCCATAAACTCTTCAAATACAAAAAAAATATTTCTAGAGACAAAATAATTATTGAGACTTTTCTTGGCCATGGCATCAATAAACAGCTTCCCAGACTTACTAAGAACTAATCTACATAGTTTGTCTTCAGAAATGTTTGCCTGGACATGTCTATCAGCCAGGGATGAAAAAAGCCACTGCAGTATAAACTTGCAAAAGAAGAAACCAAAAAGTAATATTCTCTTACGAAGCAGATTTTTTAAAAGTCTTCTGGAAAAGACAGAGCTGTAGATTGAACATGGACTGATTTCTCAGTGACCTTCAAGAAAGGATAAGATTGAGCCAGCCCTGATGGTCTAGTGGTTAAAGCTTGGTGCTCTCACCACTTTGGTGCCCTGGGTTCGTTTCCCAATAACGGAACCACACCATCTGTCTGTCAGTAGCCATGCTGTGGTGGCGGCTCACATACAGGAACTAGAAGGTCTTACAACTATGACATACAACCATGCACTGGGGCTTCGGGGAGGAATAGAAAAAGAGGAAAATTGGCAACAGATGTTAGTTCAGGGTGACTCTTTCCCTGCAAAAGAAAAGAAAAGAAAGAATAAGATTATCTGATGTCTTTGTTCTTACTATCTCAATAAAAACCCAGTCTCATATACTTTGCTCCTAAAATGACATAAATGATACTCAGTGATTAAAATGTTACTCTTTCTAGGAATATTTGCATTTATATACGGTGCAAATAGTGGTATTTTAAGTTTGAGCCAATGAATTGGGTCATATAGGTTCTCCCTATATATCTGAAATATTACTATAACTGGCCAAAAGATTAGCTGTTGTGCACCAATGTTGAAGCTCTGCCCATCATTTTTTTGCAAGGCTTGCATGTTTTGTAGCCTCCTATATGGATTGAAGTAGGAATCCAATTTATTTTTCTTTTTTTCGTGCAGTACCAGTTGTTTCAGGATGGCTTTTTTATCCTAGTGATTTGTAGTGTCCACTCCATGATATTTAAAATTTCTCTTTATGTCAGAGCCTATTTAGAAGACCTCTAATCTATTATACCCATCAGTATGAGCCAAGGTCTCATTGTCTGAATTAGTGTAGCTTTATACTTGATATCTCTCAGGATAATTCCTCTGGCTTTATTCTTTTTCTTCAAGAGCATTGTGTCTATTGTTCCTTTGCTCTACCATAGAGCATCTACGATCATGTGGTAAATTTGAAAGATTCTGTTGGAATTTGGAAGGGAATTGTACTGACTCTTTGTATCAATCTGGAATAGGTATTTTCAATATATGGTATAATTTCAAGATTGATGTTATCACAAAAAATAGTCAAACATTCCCCTGTTGGATAGTGACATAGCAGGTGTTCTAATGTACAGAGAAGGATCCATACCATTAGTGGGCTTCCTGAGATTCCAATAGGTTGCTCAGCCTATTAGTAATCAGGAAAATACAAATTTAGACAAGAGTGAAATGCCATTGTATCTCTCTTCAATGGCTGGAATTTATTTATTTTAATGTTTTTTTAATTTATTTTTTATTGCAATAACATTGGTTTATAACATCGTATAAAGTTCAGGTGTACATCATTATACTTCTGTTTCTGCATAGATAACATCATGTTCACCACCCGAATACTAATTACAATCCATCATCACACACATGTGCTTAATCATCCTTTTCGCCCTCCTCCCTCCCCCTTCCCCTCTGTTAACCACCAATCCAATCTCTGTCTCTATGTGTTTGTCGTTATTTTTATCTACTTATGAGTGAGATCATACAGTTTTTGAGCATTTGACTTATTTGCCTTAGCTTAATACCCTCAATGTCCATCCACGTTGTCACAAATGGCTGGATTTCATCCTTTCTTATGGCTGAGTAGTATTCCATCGCATATGTATACCACATCTTCTTTATTGATTCGTCCCCTGATGGGCACTTAGGTTGCTTCCAAGTCTTGACTATTGTGAACAATGCTGCAATGAACACAGGTGCATGTATCTTTACATATTGGTGCTTTCGCATTCTTTGGATAAATACCCAGCAGTGAAATAGCTGGATCGTATGGTAGTTCTATTCTTAGTTTTTTGATGAATGTCCATACTGTTTTCCATAGTGGCTGCACCCATTTGCACTTCCACCAGCAGCATATGAGAGATCCCTTCTCTCCACATCCTCTCCATCACTTGTTGTTTCCTGTCTTATTAATTACAGCCATTCTGACGGGCATGAGGTGATATCTCATTGTAGTTTTGATTTACATTTCCCTGATAGTTAATGATGTTGAACATCTTTTCATGTGCCTGTTGGCCATCTGTATATCTTCTTTGGAGAAATGTCTGTTCAGGTCTTTTGCCCATTTTTTAAATTGGGTTGTTAGTTTTTTTGTTGTTGAGAAGTATGAGTTCTTTATATATTTTGGAGATTAACCCCTTATCAGATAAATGGTTTGCAAATGTCTTCTCCCAATTTTTAGGTTGTCTTTTCATTTTATTGATGGTTTCCTTTGTTGTGCAGAAACTTTTTAGTTTGATGTAGTCCCATTTGTTTATTTTTTCTGTTGTTTCCCTTGCTCAGTCAGACACAATACTTGAAAATATGTTGCTAAGGCCAATGTTGAAGAGCGTACTCCCTATGTTTTCTTCTAGAAGTTCCATGGTTTCAGGTCTTACATTCAAGTCTTTTAATTCATTTTGAGTTAATTTTTGTGTATGGTGTTAAGATAATGGTCTACTTCCTTTCTAATGTTTTTTTTTTTTGCATGTGGCTGTCCAGTTTTCCCAACACCATTTGTTGAAGAGATTTTCCTTTCTCCAATGGCTGGAATTTAAAAATTTCATAATATCAAGTTTATTGAGAATATGGTCCAGCAGAAACCTTTATACAGTGGCAATGTAAATTATTACAAACATTTTGGAAAATAACTTGACACTGTCTTACAAAGTTGAACATTTGATATGCCTACAAATTAGTAATTCCAATCCTAGCTATAAACCCTAAAGAAACTTTTACACATGTATATCTGGATGAGATATACAAAGATATTCAAAGCAACATTGTTTTTAAAAGTCCATCAGTAGGACAGTAGAGAAACAAAGTGGTGGTGTATTTATTCACTGGAATATAGTACAGTAGCAAAAATGAATGAACTACAATTACAGGTAACAATATGGATGAACAGTAGAAAAATAATATTGAATTTTAAAAGTGGGTCACGGAAAACTATGTATACTATGACACCATTTTATAGGACCTGAAAATAAGCAACACTAAATAATGTAATACTTAGGAGGCATATATATATATATATATATATATATATATATATATATATATATATAATAAAACCACTTTTTGATTTTGTTTTTTTGGTGAGGAAGATTAGCCCTGATCTAACATCTGTTGCCAACCCTCCTCTTTTTGCTGAGGAAGATTGGCCCCAGGTTAACATCAGTACCCATGTTCCTCTACTTTACGTGTCTGATGTCTGCCACAGCATGGCCTGATAAGCAGCATGTAGGTCCGTACCTGGGATCTGAACCTGTGAACCCCAGGCCACAGAAGCAGAGGGTGTGAATTTAACCACTATGCCACCAGGCCGGCCCCCAAAACTACTTTTTAAAAGTAGGAGACTGATAAACACAGAATAACAAACACAGAGTTTACTTCTGGGAGGAAACAGGAAAATGAGGTAAGGAAGGGAACACACAGGAAAATCAAGATTATTGATAATATTCTACTTTTCTTCATTTGGGTGAGGTGTTCATAAATATGTATATTGTTATGCTTCATAACTTACACAGACACTACCTATCCTTTTGTGGCCTTATTAAATACCACAAAATTTTTCAAAATAAAGATGGAATAAGTGTGTTGATTCAGGGTACATTTCTGTAGAGTGACATTCTAAAATCAACCAGCTCGCAAGTTTGGAAGAGTAGAGCCGCCAGTGTTATGATTTTGTTAAATTAATATTTGTTAAGTAGAGGCCCGAATGCTGGGTGGTAAGGCTGGAGGTTCAACAACAGACCACAAGAGGAATTGAAATAGAGACGATTATTGCTCACAGGTCCTGGAGGAAGTACATGGCACACCTCAAGGGGCCACATGGGGAGGTCAAGGCAGGGTGCAGGCAGAGAGAGGGGTGGGACCTGGGGCACATGACTCTGTTAGGTCTGCGGTTGGAGTGCATTGGGGTTCCCAGGCTAAACACAGATTGTTCAATTCAAACCAGGAAGAGGGTTTTTTTTAAGCTCCGTGGGGCACTTATCTAAGGGGCACACAAGGGGCAGCTCCCTGCGAGGCAATGGAGACTGTTGATGACAAGGGCTGTTGAGGAAGTCATATCAGGGACTTACATTACTTGTGACTTTGCAGGCTATTATCTAGAGCTTGCGCTTGCATAAGGGGGCTAGTGTCAGCTGAAGGCTTTGCAGATTGCTTGGCCAAACAACACAGATGCCAAGGCAACAACACCATGGAGTAGTTTAGCTAAACTCTCAACAGTCAGCGTTCTTTCTAAAAATTTTTAGATCTTTGTTTTTTAATGTACATTGAGTAAAATTCATTATTTTGGTACATAGTCCTATGAGTTTTGACAGAGCACAGCAGTGTGTGACCACAACTACAATGAAGATACAGAAGAGCTCCCCCACCCAAAAAAATCCTTCCCTCTGTGCCTTTAATCTCTCCTCCATCCCCAGCACTTGGCAGCCACCGATGTGTTCTCCATCTCTATAGTTTTCTTTATCCAGAAAGTCATATAAGTGAAATCATAAAGTATATAGCCTTTCGCTTCTGATGCCATTCACTTAACACAGGCAGTTGAGATTCATCAATAGTTTGTTCCTTTTTATGCTGAATAACATTCCATTGTATGGATGTGCCACCATTTATTTATCCCTTCCCAACTGAGCGCATCTGGGGTTTTTCCTACTTTTGGCAGTTATGAAAAGAAGTTGCTATAAATATTCATATACAGGTTCTTATGTGAATGTAAGTTTTAATTTTCCTTGGATAAACTCCTGAGAGAAGGATTGTTGGGTCGTACGATAAGTATGTATTTAACTTTATAAGGATCTGCTAAACAGAAATTGTTTTCCAATAGTACCATTTTGCATTCCGCCAGCAATGTAAGAGAGTTCCAGTAGCCTGTCATCCTTGCCAAGACCTGGTCTTGTCAGGGCATTTGTTGTTGTTGTTTGGTTGTTTGGTTGGTTTTGCTATTCTAGTAGGTGTGAAGTTTTATTTCATTACGGTTTTAATTTGCATTTCCCTAGTGACTAACGATATTAAGCATCTTTGCATGTGCTTGTTTGCCATCTGCGTATCTTCTCTGGTAGAGTATCTATTCAAATCTTTTGCCCTTATTTTTAATTTGGTATTGTTTGGTTTCTTATTATTGAGATTTGAGAGTTCTTTATATATTCTAGATACAAGTACTGTGCCAAATATGTAATTTGCAAATATCTTCTCTTGGTCTGTGGCTTATCTTTTATTTTATTGACAGTCACTCTCACAGATAAAAATTTTTAATTTCGATGAAGCAAAATTTAGTAATTATGTTGGGTAGAGAATCCCACAAATGTCAAATAGGTGAAGTTGGTTGAAGTGGTGTTTGGGTCTTCTATACGCTTACTCATTTTCTGTCTGCTTGTTCGATTGATTACTGAAAAAAAGGAGTATAAAAGTCATCAAGCATAACTTGTTTTTACCGCCTTCTGGCTTCCATGATTTCTCATATCACATTTAGAGCCATTCAAGTCATACTTTCCCTATAAGTAATGTGTCATTTTTCTATTGATGCTTTCAAATTTTTTCTTTATCTTTGGTTTTTAGCAGTTTGGTCATGACGTGTCTGAGCTTAGGTTTCTTTGAGTTTATCCTGTTTGGCATATAGATTCACAAATTTATACAACCTATAAATTTATGTCTTTTACCAAATTTGGGGATTTTTAGTCATTATTTCTTTCAGTACTTTTACCTCACCAATCTCTCCTCTGTGATTTCAATGACACTAATTTAAAACATTCTTCTATTGTTCAGTTCATTTTTTTCAGTATTTTTCTCTCTATTCTTTGGTTTGGATGGGATCTATTGATTTATCTTCCATTAACTCTCACTCTGATCTCCATTCTGCTATTTATCCCATTCAGTGATTTATTTCTTTTTTATGTCACAGATTGTATTTTTTTTGTTGTTTTGTTCCAAATTGTCCACTTGATTCTTTTTGTACTTTCTATTTATTTTCTGAAAACTTCTATCTTTCCATTCACTTTGTGTGTTTTCACCTTTATTTCTTTGGGACATATTCTACTCTAAAATCATGGTCTGATAAGTCAACATCTGGGTCATCTCAGGGTTAGAATATGTTGATTTCCTTTTCCCTTGAGGATTGGTCACATTTCCCTGGTTCTATGTTGAGTAATTTTGAACTGGTCTTAAGCATTTTGAATACTATGCTGTGAGATTCTGGGTCCTATTAAAATCATCTGCAGAATTCTAGTGTTTCTATCTTAGCAGAGAATCAGGCCAGTTAGGTTCAGACCACGAGTTCTGTTTTGCCTTCTGTGGCAATGGTTACAGTGTCAGTTCAGTTTTCAAAACCTTTCCTACATAGTTTTGGGTTCTCTTAGGAGCCACTAAGGTGGTAGTCTGGAACTTTTGTTATAATTCATCTCTCAACGTCTTTGCTATACTGCTTTGGGTTTGTCCCATGGATGTGCAGTCTGAGACATGTGCTAGTTTATACCCGGAATTAGGAAATACCCTTCTCTGTCTCCAAGAGTATGCCCAAATCCCTGGATCTCAGGAGCCTCTTTCCCCAGACCTCTGGCCAGAAAGATGAGCTGTCAGTCAGAATCTTGGCAGCTCATGCTGCCAACGTACAGTTCAGTGTGACTATGGCCATCCTTAGGGCAAAGCAGCAACAGAAGAGATAAAGAGAAATAATAGAAAGCCCCCAGACACACTCTTCAGACCACAGGGACTTTTCTTCCTGGTTTCTCTGGCCAGAAAGAGGGGGTTTCTCTCAGAGTTTTAGCTGCTGTCACTGCCGCTGTGCAGTTCTGTTACTGGGGCCACCTTCAGGCAGGCCATGAGAAACATGAGGAAAAAATGGGCATTACGCCCACACTCTTCAATTGCAGTGGCCATTTTCCTGATTCTTTCACCAGGAAGAAACAATAAAACAGGGTTTCTTACAGAGTTTTTTCTGTCAGTGCCCACTGCAGAATTCTGCAACTAAGACTACCATCGGCTCAACACCACCACATGAGGAAAGAGGAAAAAACAAGAAAACAAAACCGCCTACCTACAATTCTTTTCTTTAAGTTTTGAATCTCCTTGGTATGCCTGTTCTTATATACTTGTCAGAGTTCTCAAATATTTTTTTATTTTGTCTCAAGTTTTTAGTTGTAACTAGTTAGAGAGAGAGGTTATAGTAGGCTTACTCTATCTTGGCCCACAGTTCATGTTTGAGTCAGTTCCCCATGCCTCAGTTCCCACAGGGCAACCTAATGAAGACCAGACATTTACCTGTGCGTGTGGTGGGTTGTACCACAAGAGAGGAAGTTCAAATTGCAGGGGACTCTAATCTTTTATAGGCTGCTGGTAGATCTGCGCATCTTCCACTCTGGAGAGAGAGAGCTAGAGATTACTCACTAGCCTGAAATGTAAGCAAAAGTGCCCAGGGAAATTTTACTACACTAGAATGTCTCCAGGGATCTCTACCTTTAGGAGACACAATCTCTAGCTTCTAATGCATGGCTACTGCTCAAAGATGCCCTTTGTTCAGAAGTCCCAAATCAGTCAGGAATGTGAAAAACCCCTGGAGAATTTTCTAAGGAAGGAAGGGAGGAAAGAGCAAGAGAGGGAGGCAAGGAGGGAGGAAGGAAGGAAACTGCTTGGAAAATAGGCATATCCAGGAGGAATTAGGCATTTATCAGAACCACAGTCAAAATCATGTCATACAAAACCACTCCAATGAGGTAACTGAAGATGCCACCAATAAACGCTGAGTTTATGTCATTTCTTTCATTGGTTCTGACACCATTGCTAGAATGCTAGAAATGATGAAACTACGGAATGTCTGTTCCTGGATATTTGATATTGCTGCCATTTCTGCCACCATCTGCCCCAGGATGGATTCTCTGCTAGCTCTGTGTCTTTGCACCAAAAACTCTAGATTCAAAATCTGAGGTGAGTGCACCTGAAAAGGGGAACATAGGTCATGTATTCCTCTCCAGATGGAGAAAGTGACTATCTGCCATTTTCAGGTTCCATAGGCAGAGGAGGGCTCTGTGTTATACCAAGACACAAGGCTCACAAGTTGGGGAATTCCCCAGACGTAAGCAATGCATTTACAAAGGGCCACAAATCTATCATAAATGTATACTCAGTTACTCAAATTGTTAAAACATAGGTTAAAACCAAAATATTACCATCAATAGCCATGTTTAAGAGTAAAAATATTTGTTTTGGCAGACTGAGTATATTAGAGAGGAGAAAGCATTTAGAGACATAGCCAAAGCAAGTTAGAAGTTAAAATTTACTTGTCTTTACTTGATCTTATATATTTTGATGTACCATTGGCTAATGACTAAAGGAAATGATAGTCAAATTGTATTTTACTATAGGGTCACTCTCTAGAGAATTCAAGTACATTTCTAATTTTTGAGGCCTTAAACCAGAATAAAAAAATAATGAAAATACAAAAAATATGATATGCTTCTTTGGAGATTTTATTTAGGAAATTTTCAATTATCCAGAAAAAATAAATAACTACATGATACACATAAATAATATGCACATATACATATATATTTATCTATATCTATACACACATAGTAAATCACCCTTGCTCCTAAGCAGGTCAGTAAGATCCTTTTACAAAAATTTCTGAGTTAAAACTCCCCTAGAGTTGATGTCCAGTACAAAAAGCCTTTCCTCCCCCAGCTGCTCCCAAATAGGTTTAATTTAATGTTCTAAATAACATTCTTAAAGCTATGGATGCAATTTTGCCTGGAGTTTTGTGCAATTCTCTATCATTCTTTCAGAGTAGGAGGGAGAGAGAGGCAGAGAAGAAACTGTCTCAAAAATATCAGCTAAGTGAAAAGGTAAGTGTAATACTTGCCTATTCAAACCCAGACAGAACAGAGGTTCCCATTTTATAGCCCATGTTTTATTGAATCTAAGTTCTGCAATGACTTTATAACACAACTCACTTAGGAATTCTACATTTTACATATTTCAATGTATTTACATTATATATGTATTTAGATATTTCTTTTTCAAAATGCTAACATAAGCTAATATATAATTATAAATATTATTATCCTTGAGTAAGTTAGCATTTAAATATCTTTTTAAATATTCTTAATAAGAAATAAACACAGTTACGAAAAGTCTATTCTTCTGGAATGGGATTTTATGTTTGTTTTATTTCTTTTCTTTTTTATTTCTATTTCTTTTGGGGGAATGGCAGACCAGGCATATGAATATTAGTAAAAGTTATACTACGTCACCTTAGAGATTCAAAAAGAGGGAAACAATTTTAAACTTAAACAAATTTTAAATTTAAGCAAATTTAAACAGTCATTCAAAAAGGGGATGCTGTGCATATAAGTTGAGGGGGATGATCTTGATGAAGGTGATAGTGGACTCCAATACCTACTTTAAAAAACAAGTCATGAACGAACTCCTCAAATGGAGGGATGAGAAAAAAAATGATGCTAATATATGACTTTTGTGTACAGACATCACACTTGTAACACCTCATAAAATCATCTCTACAGCTCTACGTGAAGAGTTGATATGGTTTTGTCATTTTAAATAGAACAGGTAACTAATTATTTTAATATTTTAATTATTAATAATTAAATTTATTTTATTTTATTGAGTAATAAAATTAATTTACTTAAACAATTAATTTAATTATTAATGGTTGATTTGGTTATTTAATCAGTTTAAATAGTTAAATAGAGTTTCAGAGTCATTAGACACCCTACCTAATGTTATTGAACCGGCAAATGACAGAAGTAGGATTCAAACCCATGACTGTTTGGGGACAAGGCCAACCCAGGGTCTTTACAGTGTTGCTGCCTTCATGAAGTTTGGTGGAAAGATCTCAAGTTGGGCCTGTGTTTCTCATTCTTTTCCTTTTCTCCCTTAGAAAGTCTCACCTCCGAGTTAACATCCAGTTTCAACATGGTGAATTGTTAATATTGTACTTGGAAGATGTGGTATTTACACGTAACTTGTAACTATTTGATCAAAACACCCGATGATGATTCTGAGAGGTACAACCTTGACTGTTTACAACACTTTCACAGAAATAATTTCTGGTCAATTTATCTGAAAAGAATATATTCCAGCCCATACTCTGTCCTTGCAAGTAGAATAAAAGCCACTTTCACATGAAAACATTATAGAAAAAAGCTGACTTCATCTGAATTTGCTCTTTAAATTGAAGTCGTGTTGGCACTGTCACTCAAAGCATTGGTTTGGAGTTACGGATTCATAGAGCAAGTAAAAAACTCCAGTTTTACTCTGTAAAGAGACCTAATTTCATTGACACAATAATTGAATTTCACTAGGAGTAACAAATGGAACAGGTATAGCAAATGCTGCATGCATCCTGGAATTTAACTTCATTACTGGGAAAATTCAAAGAAGATAGTGCATAATTTTCCAGCTGGGGGTGTTGGGTGATATTTTTTAAGAAGTAAATATGTGCATTTGCCTTGTCATAGTAGAAAAGCTAAAGAACGAATGTTCAAAGAAATAAGAAACTACAGTAAAAAAAAAATGAAGTAACTTAGGAAATGTTGACAGTTTAGAACTTGGGATTTATTTCGCAATCTCACTTCTCATATTCTTCCTCCACACTCACGCACACTCAAATCCCCTTCTCCTCCCACTCCAACCCTGAGCATCACCAGCCTCTCCACAACCATCACAAGCAGGATGTTTAAATCTGGAATTCTTCATCTCTCTTCAAGTCACCCCTTTCTTCTGTGACATGCATTGATACAGAGATTCATTTACTTTATTTTGCTATTATCTATTTAAATGTTTTGATAATTGCCAACTGCTACAATCCAACTACTGAATTTATAGGTGTCCCCTTTATACACGATTTGCTGCTACATAATAATAGCTAATTTTACTGAGCAATTATTACATTGTCAGACACTGTGCTAAGCCCTGAAGGCTTAAATTATCCTATTTAGTTTCACAACAACTCTAAGAGGTTTACATAATTACTAGATCTATTTTATAGATGAGTCTAGAGATGTTGAGAAACTTGCCTGAATTTATAGAACTGATCAAGGGCAGAGCTAAGACCAGAATCCAAATCAGTCTGTCCCCAGAGATAAAGCCACTACCTCACACTCTTTCCCTGTGCCCTTAGTGTGGTGCTTACATAGTTAAGGCAGCATTTGAAATCATTTTTAGGTAATATCGTCTTTGGATCCAGTTAATTAGTACCAACATTATTCTTCCCATCTGTCAGCTTTCTGTTTATCTCTCAGCCTCTTAGCCAAATCCCAAATGCAATTTTTAAATTCCCCTAGATAAACTTTGAGATCAGAAACTGTTTAACCCTGTACAGATACTTTCAATTTTATAGAGTTGAAAGAAAAATTATTAATAAACAAACTGGAAAATTGGAGCTTCAGAGTATTTGGGGATACATACCATTACAATAGCTATTTTTTAAAATAAACTAATCATTTTAGTTTTATATGAAGATTATGGGCTTAAGTGTGTTTTTGCTTTAGTTCAAATTATGCACATTAACATAAATACACAGAGCAAAGGGAAGTAAGTAATTTGCATTTTGTAAATGTAATTAGCATTAATGGGATGTATGCACTCTGAAAGTCTAGATGGTATAGTTGCATTAATTCTCTTCCCCTGATAGATTTAAGTGATTTCAGAATATATTCCTTTCTAATTAGATTGTTCTAACAAGGATAACTCAGTTTGATGAACATTTAGAGCTCAATAGAATAGAACTTCTGGAACTTTAACAACATAATGAGATATTTTTTTGGCTTTCTGTACATCAAACTTTCAAAGATGTCTTTAAAATTATTCCTGCAATACTTGTTGGCTCCTACTTAGAAATTTCATTCTGAATAAAGTGAATTTTTTTAACTAGAGTGCAGCCTGTACCCAAGGAATGACTAAGTAATTGTGTGATTTTTTTCAAATAGGTTTTATGCTCTTATGTAAGAAAAGAATCCATTTAAAGAAAAAAAAGCCATTAGTAATATCTTATTCAATGTGAACACCAAGCGGCATATAACAAAAAAAAAAAAAAATCAACAATCCTAGGAAATACATTTAATCACCCAAAATATGTGTCTTATTTCTGATGGATTGTATTCTTTTGTGTTCTGTTATACTTTATCCTTTTTGTATAGTTCAGAGGCTTAGAGGGTGTGTTCACTTTAACACAGTATGTTCTTTTTATTTATTAATTAAGGTGATTTTCCCCTAAAGAACAAGGTAGCTATATCACCAAAGCTAGTAAATCCTCAGATATGAAGGTTAATGCAGGACTCATTTGTATTTTTTAAATGTAATTTAAAAAAGGAATTTATTCTATATTGTGCTCAAAAATTGGAATTTTCCAATTCTGTTGATCAGAGGGTAAATGTGCCTCTATCCAGTTGTTTATGAGCTTACAACTACCCCCACTTTTTGGGAAGTTTTCTAGGATGGAGACTCAAGAAACTTTGCCTGCAACCTAACATCAAACTTTCAGTGTAGAAATAGTTTAATTCTGCAAATAATCACTTACACTCAATTAACTAACTTGGAAAATTGACCCCACTTTTCACATTGGACAACTTACAAGAAATAAATTCAGTGAGAAATATATTTGTGTATATACATACAGTGCTTTCACATAAATTGTCAAAGAATTCTAGGTCAGGGGCCAGCCCAGTGGCATAACAGTTAAGTTCGCACGCTCTGCTTCGATGGCCCGGGGTTCACAGGTTCAGATCCCTGGTGCGGACTGATGCACTGCTTGTCCATGCCGTGGCAGCATCCCATATAAAGCAGAGGAAGATGGGCATGGATGTTAGCCCAGGGCCAGTCTTCCTCAGCAAAAAGAGGAGGATTGGCAACAGACATTATCTTAAGGCTAATCTTCCTCACACACACACACACAAAATTCTAGGTCATAAATCAGATGATATTGGCTACATTATCTACTTGTTTTCCTGCTTTATTATTTTTTTCTTGTTTCCCTCTTTCTTGTCTATTTCCCAATTAGGCTCCATAATGCTACACAAATCAGTAAAATATCCATGGAAACTTTCGTGAGGAGACGCTATACTTGACTTGTCTTAGTCTGCTGAGGCTGTCATAACAGACTGAGTGGCTTAAACAGAAATTTATTTTCTCACAGGCCAGGAGCCCAAGATCAAGGTATTGGCAGGGTTGATTTCTTCCGAGGCCTCTCTCCATGGCTAGCAGATGGCCACCCTCTTGCCTTCTCTTCACATGGTTGTCCTTCTGGGCACACATGCCCATGACGTCTCTGGGTGTGTTCTAATCTCCTCTTCTCATAAAGACACCTGTGGGATTGGATTAGGACTCCCCACATGACCTCATTTAACATTAATCACCTCTTTAAAGGACCTCTCTCCAAATACAGTCACATGCTAAGGTACTAGGGCTTAGGGCTTCAACATATGAACTTGGGGGCGGCGGGGGATGCAATTCAGTTCATAACATGACTGAACTACTTTTCTGTCAAATAATCCACTTTCCCTGACTCCAGTACCATTCTCTATGGGGAGATTATCATTTTACATTCCTGACTCTTGATCCTTAGTATGGCCAATGAAATATAAGCAGAACTTTTAAAAGTCACCTTGTGGCTTACGTGATCTCTTTTCCTTGGGCAGTGTTATTGATAAAAGTTTCTTTATCAGTCTGGATCCTAGAGTAAAGATAACACAGAGCCTCTCTGAAGCTTACCTTCAGTGGATATCTATGGTGAGCAAGAAATATATCTTTGTTGATATAAGCCACTAATACTTTGAGGATCATTTGTTTCTGCAGCATACAGCTTATTCTAATTAATACGTATATACATAAATATTATTGATGTGCTATTAAGTCCTTCATGGTTCTTTATACCCTAAGAGTAAAAATTGAGTACCTGGTCCCTCATTTTGTTTACACTGGCTTTGGAAACAGGAAATTAAATTATTTTATTGATTAATGAAATGGGTATATAAAGTTTTATGAATTAGATGTTTCATTTTTCACTCCGGGAATCTTGTGTATTCAACCTCATTCTCCAGGACCTCATTCTTCAAGACATGTAAAGAAAACAAGTTACAGCTTCTACTGGTGATTTCATGGTTAAAATTAATATAATTAAGAAAGAAGTTGAGTATCAGCATGCCAATCACTGTTCCTTTAATTATGTTTGAACCACTACACAACATTCAAGACCATTTGTATAATTGCCTATATGTAATTATATGAGATGAGATATATATGAGATGTACTTAAATTATGGTATATATACTTAATTAAATATTATGCAATCATTAGAAGGATGTTTATAAAGAGTTTATAATGACATGGGAAATTAATGCTGTGAAGGAGTAAAACATGATATACACAAAATAACAAATTTGTCTTTATAGAAATTCTTAGGAATAGGAAAAAAATTGGAAAAGTCCAGGAAACACAATTTTAATTGCTGTGTCTTTGTATGATAGGACAAGTGACTTTTTTCTCCTTTTTCAACTTTCCTGTGTTCCAAAATTTGTACATTGAGCATGCATTACTTTAAGTAATAACTTTTAATAAATTAGTATAATACCTGTACAAAACACAGAAATTCAAACCATATAAAAATTTCAAGGAAAAACCATCACATAAAACTACAAACACTCACAGATTAAAACCCAACTTAAACATTTGCAAAACATACGAAATAGTTCTCTATTCATATATATTGAGCAGGAGAAAGAGAAGAAAAAACGAGTGAATACCATATGTGCTCTTTCTAAGTTAAATTCTATTAAAGTTTATTGTTAATGATATTTCACAAAAGAAAAAGAAGGTGGAGTAAAACTGAATATATTTCTAAACTTCAGATAAGTGTTCTTAAATGACATGAGTTGTTTGTTCCTAAAAAAAATACCTCTGATTCAGAATAAAGGAAACCATTGTGATTTTTAACTACGCATTGATTGTTTCTCAACTATAAAAGATGAGATGATTGGCATTGCTCTATGTCCCCCTTCTTTCCTCTCCCACCATCCTATCGTATACATCACATTATGTCTACCTAAGTGAGATTTTTAATATTTACTTTTGATTATGCAACCCCAAATTTTCAATTGCTTGTTGACTTTTGATTTAAATGGATTCAATATTCTCCACCAGCCCTTTGCCACACGCTTTCCATTTCTGAATTCTCATGTTTGGCTGAGAGTTTTACCATCGAGTAGTTTTTTTTTTTAAGGAGGGCTTGTACCTGATCTATTATCTGAGATGTTCATGTTCAAGGAACTCTGCCTCTTGCCTTTATACTTATTCTAGAATCAGACTTCCTTTTATTCCTTAGTAGACTTTGTTTCATTCACTTCTTGCAGTGAATGTTGCTGTGGAAAGTACCTGAGGTCTGATTTTCACTGCTTGGAGCTGACTTGTTTTCATTTCCCAGAATCCTGAGGAAGTCTTTTATTATTATAGATGGTCAATTACTTAATAAGATATTTATCAATGACAAAAATTTTTCTTGGTATGAATGATGCCCTTTAGAACTTTAGAATCAGTTTTTCCTCATTTCAGGAAAATTATGCTGTATTATATCTGACTACTTTCTGTGTTCCATTTTTTGGAGTCAGTACATCAGGAACCCCATTTTTCTTTGTCTCTTTATTGTGGGCCATGTTTTATCTGTGCTTTGTCATAAGCTTTTGTTTTGTTGAGTTGATATTCTTTAAAGATTTTCTACTGCATGAAGCATCATAGGAAAGTCTCTATTCCTTGGTCTATCTCTTACTGCATGGTCATTTTTATTCTTTTATTTTTTTTTCATTATTGTGTCTGTAGTATGTTTACATAGTGACCACATTATTTCAGACATATTATTCATGATTAAGTACAGCAGCTCTGGGCAGACCTACTTTTTGCTCTAACATGTTAGATGAACTGTCTATGATGTGCTTCCCATTAATTAGAGAATTATGTATCATCTCCTCTGAGCTATTGTTTGAAGACTAGCTGCCATTCCATCCATTTTGCCATAGTACAAGCATTTTTTCTTGTGCGTTTGCTCATGTTCTATCAATGACTGCTGTCTCATCCCCTTATCTTCACCCCATTTAATTAAGTTCACCAATGCAATGCTGCCACCTTCAAGTCCCGGGCTAATGCAATTGGATATTATAAATTGATGCCTTCTTTAGAAGGAAATGTATATTTCCCGAGGGAGTGTAAATGTAAGTCAAGTTCAAAAACATCATTCTTAGAGTTGGTGCTATCCTTCAAATTCCTGTTTTTCTTGCCTTTTGAATTCAGTATCTGCTTTGTGTGGTCCTTGTAAGTGATACTTTACCCTCTATTTTCTCAGGTTCTGCTTGGGTCTTCCCCTATTCTGACCTAGGCTCTGACCTACAGAGGGTTACCTATTTGGGTCCAGATGATCTATGCTTTCTTTTGTCTATGGACTCTCAAATATGTATTTGCATCTTCTGGCAAACTCCTTTGCTGCTTCGTGCCCTAGGAATACCCGGCACATAGACAGAGACAACAGCCATTTATGATGTTGTGCTGATGTAATGTATCTCCTTCCTAGAATAGAATCCCCTCCACTTTCCCAAATCCTTCTCATGATTCACATCTTAACTCAAATCTGCACTCTGCCCTAAACCCAATTCCCCAGGAAGCCTATCATCACATTAATCTCTCCTTATCAGAAATGAATATAATTCAATACTTAATTGCTCTCTAGTTGTTTCATTTGTGCTCATTTAGATTTATGGTTATTTTATAAAGCCACTGAAGTAAATGCTTCTTTTGTTTTCTCCACCTTTTCTAGCACAATAGAGGATACACAGTAAATATTCAATAAACCCATAAATTTTTTTTATGTGAGATACATCTAAGTGTTCAGTAAAATGAGTTCTAACATATCTATCCATTTTTCATTCTTTAGCAGGACATAGATGAAAAGGAAAATTAATCTTGAGTACCTTGCTCTTCATAAATATAACCTGGCAATATGCTGCGTTATTCTTGATACATACAAACCAGTTTCTCGATGTAGGCAGTTCTTGCTTTGCACGGTAATGCCGAGTTGTAAAAATGACTGTGCAAGCAGAAACCATGCCAAGCAATCTTAATAATCAATGGGAAAAATTATGATTGTTCAATGACCTTTAACATTTCTGTCAAATATTAAAAACTCTTGGGGGAGGGCAAAAGGGGTAAAGGGGCACATATGTATGGTAACCCATGGAAACTAGACTTTTGGTGGTGAACACAATACAGTCTATACAGAAGCTGAAATATAATGATGTACACCTGAAATTTACACAATGTTATAAACCAATGTGACCTCAATAAAAAAATTAATAGAAAAAACTCTTACTGTTGGTTATAAATATATAGGGAAATGGAAAGTAGTAAAACAAATCTGTTTTGTACATTATAATTTAAAACATTAGAAAATTGAGAAGTAAAGTGTTTTATTTCTTTGGAAAAATCTCATCAAGAGGAATTTGAAAGTGCTTATTTTCTTCTCACAATATAGTTTATGGTATGGAGTGGGCATCTTTTCTATGACTTGGAGAACCGTAATACTCCATTCTAAGTTTGAATCAACTAATTTATTTATCTTTCATGCTCTCAGTGTCAGAAAATATCTTCAAGCGTTCCTTGAAAATGAAGTTCTTTGCCAGCATCACTTCCTCTAGGAATTTTTTATCCCTTTAGTCACAACTACGTTCCGCATTTGTGTCTGTAAGCTCACCTTCACGAAGTTCCTCTGGCTCCATGTCTAAAGTCTTTCAAGCAGCAGCAATGTCGACACTCCCATTACCAGCTATTTCTGTAACTCCACTTCCGTTTGATGTGAATCTCACTTCTAGTGTGACCGCTTTTTGTTTCTTTGCTGCACTTTCATCTTTATTGGCTAATTCCCTCTTTCAATCACTATTTTCATAAAATGTCACATGGGTTTATCACTGGGAGACAAGGAAACAACATAACTACACACTTTGCTGTCTGTGCAGGAAGTGAATGACAGATGTACAGTGCTCAGTTACCCATAGATCTTGAGAGAAGTGATGTGATTGGTCATTGCTCATGATGTATATCTGTTATTTATGTAGTGACTTGTGAACTGAAGAATTATCAGCTAAGTCTGTACTTTATGCAATTAGTCACAGCTACTATGTAGCAGTAACTGAAAGTTGACTCGTTTTGTTGGGGGACTGGTGTTACTTAACTAAAATATGGTAAATGAAATTTGTGCACATCTGGACTATACAAATCGAGACTGCCTGTACTTGGCATTAATATTTTTTAGATTGATCATTCTGTAATTTCTAAAGACAATCATCTCTTCCTCTTCTACAATTCCTAAGATAAACATATTATTTTCCTTTGATTAATTTTCAGGAATGGATCCTATATTCTTTTTTTCAAAAATTGAAGCTAATAGCAATGCAAATATATCTGCAGATCCTTAAGTATGCCTAGATACTCAATGGTAGGAATATATCCAGGTACTCTGTATATTTGCATAGTTACTTAAGTTTTGTATCTTTTGAATGTAATTGAAACGTGATTCAGCCAATCATTTAACAAGTAATCTTATACGAAAGAGCAGGAATATATTTACTGAAAACCTTCAGTTTTTATAACACCATATATTATTAGTTTTCCCTTCTTCTCTGGCAAGAGCAATAAAATACTATGTCTTTTTTTTTTTCATTGTCTATTATATTCAAGGAGTATTTTCCTCATTTAGTCATCTGTTTAGATTTATTCTTGTATTTCAATCCTCTCAGGTTTTTTCATATATTTCTTCTTCTAATGACCTGACCTAATTTCTACTAATTGATTTTTTTCCAGCTAACCTGAAAACATTGACTTTAAACATATCATGCTGTTGTGTTCCAAAGCTTTTGAGTATCTTTAGAAACAAATTATTTGCCTTCTTATTTACTCCCTTGAATATATTAGTGAGCAACCATAATGAAGTTTGAAAAACTGATTAATTTCAATCTCAATTAAATTCTTCTCTAACATTAGTTTTGATAACTATAGTCCTGATATTGGCTAGAATCTGTCTCAAAAGTTCCTGGGTGAATTGACCAAAGAATAATTAATTTATCATCTTATTTTATTTAAATATCTACTTTTTCCTGGTAGATATACTTCTGTTTACTGAGATGCTAAACATTTAAAGAAAATATTAACACACAAGGAAACATTAGCTCTCTTTTTGGTTTCTCAATCTTTATTTTAGCTCAGCTAACTTAGTCGCCATGCCACTTAATCTGTTATTCCAATATCAGCACAACTTTCTTCATGAGCTAAAGCACCTATTTACTTAAGTAAATTCTATCTCCCTACATTTGCATTCAAAACATATCCAAGTTATCCTGTTATATTTTTTCTAAATTCTATCTCCCATGTTAGATGTTTCCAAGAGTTACCTATTTTGGGCACTATTGTCTTAAAATTTCAAAGCAAACGTCACCTAATTTATTGTTTGGTCTTGCCTTATTATTCTCATCACTTGACTAGTCAATATGCCGACAAAGCTGTTTTCCTTACCAAAATGAAGAGTAACGGTATGGAATTGTTGAAATGCACTCATCTGGAATTCAGGTGATCTGAATTCTACTCCCAGCTCTAATGCAAGCAGTATGGCTTCTAGAAAATCAATTTTCCTGAGCATCAATCTCATTGTCTATAAAATGGTGTGCATTTGGGAAGGGAAGGAAGATTTAAAGTAGATGATTTCTATGTTTCTTTAACTCTGTGTCCTACCCTGATTGAAGCTTCCTTTTCCTGTGTCACCTAAAACTTTTCTTCAATATTAATCTTGAATACATGCATTTATCTCTAAAATATTTCTGTCACTCTGGTAGCCTCTTCCTCGCAACTAGGTATGTAATTATACTGACTTTGAGACTCCTCCCCCTACCCATAATCTCAGTTATTATTTCTAAAGACTCCTTGCTATTCAAAATATAGTGTATCAGTACCTAGTCTATTCCCAAAGAAATCAGACATTCAATGTAGTAAAGATTAATTCTTATATGACTGGACAATCATGTATTATAAAGTTTTATGGTCCTGTTGGTGCCATACAGTCAAAAGGAAAGATTTGTCTTTCTTTTGTATTGTTTTACTAGGACACTATATCAGAGGCTTTAATCAGAAAGACAGAGTCCTCAACAAGTATCTACAATGGAAGGAATTTATTGCAGAGATTTCTTTTTATATGGATGATGGAAGTGCTAGAAAGCCAAACAGGTAATGGTGAGTAATCCCAGGTAGTAAGACCAACATGGAGCCATCACCGCTCCTAGGCAGGAGAGAAGAAGAGAAAAGGCACTGTTACCAGAGCACAAGAGCCAGAGTCACATCCATATAGAGATGAATCATGGCAGGACTGTCCACTGGGAGCTGGAACCATGGAGAAGGCACAGCCCCCACCAGATTGCTGCCCAAGGAGGAGGAAGAGGAAGAACACCTTAGCTTTCTGCTCTCCCGCTTCACTGCCCACTCCACCCCGCCGCCAATTATGACTGCAATTTCCAGCAGTGTCTCCCATTAGCTGTACCAGCTACAGTCCTGCTGATACGGAAGCCTGAGAAATGCAGGCTGCAGAGGCCAGTCCTGCAGGGACGAGAATGAAGAGTGGACACTATTTCTATCTTCCAAGGTTGTTCACTGCACAAACAACCTTAAATGATATTCTAGAACAAAGAGAATCAGACCTCTTCTCACAAAACTTACAGAAACACAGTAGTCACGTAAGGAATTGTCTCCCAGTGAGTGAGACCTTGACAAATGCAACTCACTGGGATGATGGAATTTAAAGCCTAATTGGAGTTTTCTAGAGAGACTAAGAGGAGAGGATTTAAAGACAATAATTATAGACAATTCTTTTGAAGAGTTTTGCTGCAAAGGAAGGCAGATAGGTGGGACAGTAGCTGGAAAGGAAATGTGCTCAAACAAGTTTTCTCCTTTTGTTTTTTAAGATGGAAGAGACAAAAGTATATTTGTATGTTGATGAGAATGATCTATTAAAGAAGGAAAAATTGATAATTTGGGAAAAGGAATACAAAATTACTGGAATGGTGCATTTGAGTAGAGAAATGGTGAGATTTACTTGAAAGTGTAGGTTTCAATCTTAAGATTATAGGTTCCAGAGGGAAGAGATCATAAGAATACAGATTGAATAGATGAATAGATATGATGGGAGTTTGTGGAAGCTTTCTTTTGATTGCTTCAATTTTCTTGGTGAAATAGGAAGCGAGGGCAAAAATTGAAAGTGAAAATAAAAAAGTGTTGGAGATTTGAGTAGAGAGGACTAGGTATAAAATAGTATTCTAGGAGAGTGAGAGCACGCATGGACCAGAAAACTATAGTGCGGTTGCCAAGGAATCCACTTGAGGCTCCTCACTATAAATTAGAAGTTAAATCACTCGGCATGGTTCTGTCTTTTTCCAACCTTGATTAGTTGCTCAAGTGCAGGTGTGAATTAAGTGGAGCATTGGAAATAACCAGTGTTTTAGATTTTCCCATCTTCTGCAGATCATCTACATTGTTAAGGTTGGAGACAATGAAAAATATCCAGGTTCTGATTCATCTTCATGCATTCCAGTTTTATTTGTTTCCTTCCCCTTCAAGATTTTCCTCCCAATTTTTGGCCCTGCTGACCTACAGCGACTTTTAGCCACCCCCAGAAGCAGAGACTAGAGGCTTCCATAGACTCCTTCACCATTTCCTGCAAATGTGTAAGGCCTAAACCATATAATAAATTCCTTTGTTCCATATAATACATAGTGTTTCTGCTTACCTAATTATACCTCAGCTGATACAGGTGGCTCTTTATTTTTTTCCCATACACCTTTTGAAACTGGGCCTAGAGGTCAACAAGGTGTTTCCTTGTCTCTCATTGCTGCTTCCAAATTAATGTCCCTACTCTTGCCTAACCTTTGCCCTTATCTCAGTTTGAAATCTCATGTCATCAGATTATATCACCCACTACTTTTCATTGTTGATTTCATCTTAATGCTTTAATTCCTGGTTCGCTGTCAATCTCTCCAATGCCAAGCTGTTCTCTCTTTGTCCCTTTTTCCTCTCTCTCTCACTTTGTCTCTCTTTTTTATATCTGAAATTCTTTAAACATTTTTATTTGTTTTTTATATATTTTCCTTATTGAGGTATACTTTCTATACAATAAAATGCAAAGATTAAAGTGTGCAGTTAAATGAGTTTTGTCAGATAGATACATCCATGTTTCCATCACCAAATCAGATATAGAACTTTTACATTTTACATCCAGAAAATTCTCCTGTGACCATTCCCAGTCAGTCTCCACTCTTTCTCCCCTCCACCCATACACAGGCAATAGCTGTTTAGATTTCTATCACGTTAGATTAGCTTTGCCTGTTCTTGAAATTCATCTAAATAGAATTATACAGAATGTATTCTTTTGCATCTGCATTCTATCGCTCAACATAATTTATAATCCAATATTAACTCTTGGCAACTTCAATATCCATATAGATAATATTTCTGGCACCCTGTATTTTGAATTCCTTTCCTTCGATGATTTTGTTTTCCAACCCGTTTTGACCACTCATTCCCACGGTGAACCCTAGCCTGGTCATTACCAACAACAGTATCCACCCACCCCTAAAATCTTGCTTCCATGCATCCAACTCTCCTATCGCCACCTCACAACTCTCCAGCCAATACATTTTAATATCATCAGGGCAACAATCCTTTGATTTCATCGGGACAAACAATTTATTAATCCTACTACCATTTACTTTTCCTCATCTCCATAATATCCTCCTCCTCCTCTTTGCCCACTTTATATTATCTAGTCATCATTATAATCATTCCCTTACATATATCCTCTATTCCCTTGAATCCTCTCTCATCACCTCTAGCATTGGCAAAGCAGGTGACCTGCAGAAGAAGGTGGAGCACTTCTCCAAGGAGCTCCACACCTAACTGGCACAGAACTCAGAAAAATGGAAAGAGGTGAATTGGAAGGTGTTTGAGGAGCCGAAGGTCCAACCTGCTGTGCCACGTCAACAAGTGAATCAGGAGAGTAGTGATATTGTGTTTCCCTGGGACACTTCACTGACCTTCAGAGCTATAAGGGCTGCTGCTTCACTTCTGTCTTCTAAATCTCTTGCAAATTTCTCTTGTAGCCAACTTCAATACACAGCCTTATAGGGAAGAGAATTCTAAGAAATATGGTTCCAGCTTAGCCAAGTTGACCCAATACAAAGCAACGACATGACCCCTTGAGAGAGCTGTAGGGGAAGCAATGGTCTTAAGAGAAAGCCAGGTTTCCTTTAGAGCAAGAGGATGAAAGGAACATTCAGAGAAATTATGACAAACCATGAAGTCCCATGGGAATAGCAGAAGCATTTCTGTAGATGAAGAGGCATTGTAGATTAGGACAAACTAGGGAATGCCATCAGTTAACTAGAGATTAGCGTGCAAGTGTGGAAGGGTGAGACGAGACATTGGTGCTTATTGAGGTCACATAAATAAGGATAATGGGGTGTAATGAGGTTAGTCCTGGTGGACTCCGGGCCGACCATGGTCAAGAGGCTCTGATGGTTGAGAATAGGCAGATTGGATACCTGGGAGCTGCCTTTCAGGTGCAAAGAGATCTAGGCTGGTGGTTTTACTCCAAACTCACAAGAATCTCTCTTGATGGAAGTGAGCAAATTAAGGAAAGTCAGGTTTACCTTACTCCCTACTTAATGCAAATTTAATTTTCTCAAGAGCCACTATTTTGTGAGTTATTTGTTCTCAGCTCAATTTATCACCAAAAGTCCCACAGACTCTTTTTCTCCTATGGCATTCACATTTTGAAAGTATCTTTTTAAATCAAATACATTGGGATTTTTTTTAGTCAATCTAAGATCTCGCTGTCAATTTGAATTTTAGATCAATATGAACTAGTAACTATTATCACAAAGAAGAGAAAAATCAACATTATAGTTGGTCTGAGAAAGTTCATAAAGGAAAAAAATCACTTTTTATTTTTGTTCAGCTTCCCAAAACATTGAAAATAGTGTAGGCTCCAGTAGAACCTGATAGATTATGTCTTTTTTAAATTTCTCTTTAAAAACAAACAAAAAAAAGCCCCACTAAATAACATTAAATCAATTTTTTTAAGTTCTTAACCTACAAAGACAAAGCAAATGGGACAGGAAACATCAGTAGATAAATTACTTAAACAAAGTTTTGAAACTTGAAAAGTTCTGTAATTTATTCTCTATTTATGCACATTAAGCTTCCAGAATTGCCAAAATGGAAGAAGCTCAGTTCTCTTTCTTTCAACCGGTCACTAGCCTTGGCCTGGTTAATATATTTCAAAAGTAACAAAATAACTTTATACTTTTAAAAGTACAAAACTTAAGTCTTCCAGTATAGCTAAAATTCCAAATAACAGTTTTCCTACCTATTCTCCCTACCTTTCTTGGCTCACCTAAGTTTACAATTGAGACAGTTTATGAAAACTTCGAACACTGGAAAAACTTGCTCCCCATTCATCTACCTTCATCAGTTTTAGTGTCTCTACACTCCTTTACCCTGAACGTCAGCCACAAAAATCTATGAGGCTTCTCTCACATGTTTTTCCTCCTGTTGCGGCTTTACTTAACCCATTTTCTCCTTCCTGGACATACCTTCTCTCCATTTCTTAATTAAATCTATCATTACACTCTCGAGACTTAACTACATACCTCCTCTTCCATGAATGTTTCTTTGAACTCCAAATCTTGACCAATTATTGTCTCTTTGGCGCATACGTGGTACTTTGCTTATACTTCACTTCAGCAATTAGCAAAACTCAATACATGTTTATTCTGCCCAGAAGGTCTTAAGTTAGTAGAAAACAGGACAACGTCATATTCATCTTTGACTCACTAGTGCCTTGAAAACAGTAGCCGCTTAGTAAATACATGCTGAAACTGAAATGGTGGTAGGTTTTCTTTTCATCTTTTCAAGTTGGTCTCAGTATTTTGGGAGCAGGGAAGAAGCCAGGTTGATTTACAGCGGTTGTCTTCAACCTGTGGGAAGACCTCCATAGGCATCCAGAAGTGTGGATTAGAGCCTGCAAATCACTCTCTTCTCCTACTCCTGTCTTCCCCCTCCAGCAAAGAGCAATAATAAGTATGATGGATAATAGTTTATTCAGTGCTTACTGTATACCTAATGGGATGCTGATTGCCTTACTTATTTGTTCTAGTGCTCTCTTAAAAAGTTCTGATTTCTATCAAAATCATGCTAGTACAAAGTTAAAAATCAAATTCTATTTGAGAACATAATTAATAACAGCAGACTCTTATCTACCTGCCCCCACCTTCCTCCAGGCTAGATCCCTAGAAGTAATCTTTACTAACTTTTTTTTTTTGGTGAGGAAAATTGGGCCTGAGCTAACGCCTGTTGCCAATCTTCCTCTTTTTGCTTGAGGAGGAGTAGGTTTTAGCTAACATCTGTGCCCATCTTGCTCTATTTCGTATGTGGGATGCCACCACAGCATGGCTTGATGAGTAGTATATGTCTGTGCCTGGGATCTGAACCTGCGAACCCTGGGCCACCGAAACAGAGACCATGCATGGCTCCCAAGCTTTGCTAACTTTTAATCTATTCCTTCTGATATTTACCTCCATATTTCCAAACAATATGCTCATAAGGTTATTTCCTGATTTTTCCATTTTAGTTACTATGTCTTGATTTCCTATTTTTATGAGGATTTAATTCCTTTTTGCCACCATTGCTTGTATTTTACCACGATCCATCCTCTCAATATAGTTATATCACAATTTTTACTTAAAGCAGCAGAGTTTAGAATATTTTGACGATGTTCACATATAAGCCAAGGAGTAAACTATGATTGTGTCTTCTTTTGTACATTTTTTGATGGAGTCTATAAATTCCTTATTTCTTCACTTGCTTAGTTTTATATATGCATTCTTATTTTTTCCCCAAATGCCCCTCAATGATATGCCTTGATATGGGTCTTTTATACTTACTGTGCTGGACCCTCAGAGTGAGTTTTATACCTAGTGACTCATAACACTCCACCAAATTTGAATGGATGCATACAATTTACCATTTTGAGTGATTTTGTAAAAGGTTTAAGAAGAAATGTCAAGTGCATCATCTTATTACTGTAAAACGTCTACAAGTAAAAGCATCTAGGGCAGAAAAAGGAACTGGAATGTACTTTTTACACAACTGCGTATCCAGGTACAGGCTGGACTCTTATTTTCATTTTCATTTGGCACATGTGCAAACATGCCACGTCAAATAGTTTCCATTTCTCTTCTAATTTAAGAGTTTAAAAGAAATTTGAAAAGCCTAAACTATTTTTCTTCAACACTCTCTTATTCTTTCTGGGTCTCAGTTTCTTCATAAATATAAATTAGCCTTTTTCTGCAATAAAATTCTGTAGGATAAATAAAATATACACACAATATCTTTGAATATATTAGTCCAGTTGCAGTAGGCTGGATGACGGCCCCCCACTCAAAGATATCCATATCCTAAACTTCAGAACCGGTGAATATGCTACTTTCATGCCAAGGGGACTTTGCAGATGTGATTTACTTAAGGATCTTGAGAAGAGGAGGTAATTCTGAATGATCTGGATGGGCCCAGTGTAATCACAAGAGTTCTTATAAGAGGGAGGCAGGAGGGCAAGAATGGGAGGAGCAGATGTGGTGATGAAATCAAAGGTCTGAGAAAGAAAGAGAGATTTGAATATGGCTGTGAAAATGGAGAATGGGGCCATGAGCCAAAGAATGCATGCAGCTTCTAGAAGCTGAAAAAGGAAACATAATCCCCTACAGCCTCCAGAAGGAACTAGCCTCACTCACAACTTGGTTTTAGCATAGTAAGACTTCTCACCTCCAGAAATATAAAATAATAAATTCGTATTGTTTCAAGCCACCAAAATGTGGCTTGTTACAGAAGCAATAGGAAATAATCTACCAGTTTACTAGCACATCATTTTTGGAACTCATATTAATCTGGCTTTAACATATAATTATCATGTCATACTTATTGACCAATTCTGTAACAATCTCTTTTGGGGATATATACTGAACTTTCACTTTATAACTAAGATTTTTACATGCCTGGGCTGTAGGACCCAAGAGGTATGGATATAAAAAGAATTTCTGGGGGCTGGCTCCATGGCATAGTGGTTAAGTCCAGCACACTCTGCTTCAGTGGCCCAGGTTCGCGGGGTTGGATCCCGGGTGCGGACCTACACCACTCGTCAAGCCATGTTGTGATGGCGACCCACATACAAAATAGAGGAGGATTGGCACAGATGTGAGCTCAGGGCTAATCTCCCTCAGGCAAAAAAAAAGAGGAAGATTGGCAACAGATGTTAGCTCAGAGCGAATCTTCCTCACCAAAAAAAAAAAGAATTTCTGTGGAAAAGAATACACAGTTTATACTCCCCATCCACTGCTCACTTCAGACTAGAATTTAGTCAGGCACACAACACTTCCAGCAAAGCCAAATCTTCAGTACTATAGAGTAATGGTTAATAGTGTAGTCCTCAGAGCCCGACTCCTGGTTTCAAATGCTGCCTCTGCCACTAGCCAGCTTTCTAACTTCATAAGCTTGTTTCTTCAAAGATCATTAGAATTCCTACCTCATAGAGGTTTTGTGAGAATTAAATTAATCCACATAAACTACTTAGCACAAAGTAGTATAAGCACTCAGCAAGCATAGCTGTTATTGGTATTAGTGATCAGCATTATTATTAAGATCAGTTGATTAAATTACTCAAAAGGGAATACACTCCTATTCCTTCCATATTGTTACTGCTCTTTCTTAGGACGATGTCCCTGGTTGCCAAACCAAGTTTTTCTATTAAAGGCAATGTTCAAGTTATATTTTTGAAATGTGTTTCTTTCTATTTTGTAATTCATGTGTTTTCCATTTCAAAAGAGTTAGAGACTTCCTAAACAATACTATTTCAACATCCATTAAACATTAAGCAAAATAGAAATCTTATTGCCAAATGCCAAGAGTCTGGAAATGCTGCCTTCCACATTATGAAAATATGACAGATCGCCCTCCATCCAGCAAGCCTACAAAATATCCATCAGTTGGAATAAATCATCTCTGTTATCAATATGAGAACTGGCTTTACTTCATGACTGTTTTCATATATGATTCAAGTCCTTTCCACAGCTACTTTTTTGTGATGAAATATTTTAGGAATACTTCTTCCAAAAAGACATCTATGTCAGTAAATTATACTGCACTCTCAGTTCTCAAAAAAAAAAAAAAAAAAAAAAGGAAGAAAGAAACCAGAATGCTGTTCTGATGGCCAGGATTTTTATCTGTTATTATGGCATTGTGCCAGGACTAGTTGTTTCCTGACATATTTTTAGGTTTGTACTTAGGGTACTATGTCTATTTCTTTTTCAGTCAGAGTGTTAATTGCTGGTGTGTAATCTCAGCAACATTATTACTCCTGTTGATAAAATCGCCAGCAGTGAACAATGGTACATTTCGATTGTGTGTTCCATGGCCACACTGGTGTATCTCCCTATTCTGCGACTTCCTTTACCACAATATTTCCCAAACTTGTCTGTCCTAAGAATCAGCAACTAAAAATGGAAATACTCAGGCCTCTCCCATGGAGAATCTGATTTAGCAGGTCTAAAGGGGATTCCAGAAAAACTATATTTTTAACCAATGAATGCTATGATCAGGCAAGATGGGAAACTACTTCATATCTGTGAAGTTAAAAGTCTGTTTGTTTGTGGGTTTTTTTGCTTTAAATCTCTCAGAGGACATAGGGATTCATAGTAAACACAAGAACAGATTCAATAGGTTTCCATGACTGAGCGAGAATATTCCTTTCCTGTACTTGAATACAGATCTCTGTAAAATCCTAGTGAACATATTCTTCCCAATCTGGTCACACAAACAATAGAACAGAGTGAAGTGGCTAAAACTGGACACTATTCAGCTAGATAGTGTCAGAACTGAGCTGAATTGTAGGACACCCTTTTGGTGTCTGAGAATTGCTTGGTGGTGTGTGGTAAAGCCCCTCTCCAATATACATTAGAATTGAGTCCAAGAACCCAAAAGACTGTATGGATTTACCTATTCTAGAATTGTCATATAAATGGAATTATACAATGCCTGGCTTTTCAGGGTTCATTCAAATTACAGACTTGGGCACAGACTCCTAATTTTCTTTAAATATAAATATGTATTGCAACTAAGTACAGGAAAAGATGCTCAACATCATAAATCATTGGTGAAATTCAAATTAAAATCACAAAGAGATATCACTACAAGAAAGAAGGGGATAGAACAAGAGGAAGAGATAACAAAGGGGTATGAGTAATCCTTTGAGGGTCATGGATATATTCATTATCTTGATTATGGTGATGGCTTCATAAGTGTATACATTTATAAAAACTTACAGATTCTATACTTTAAATAAGCTTATTTTATTTATATCAATTATACTTCAAGAATGCTGTTTTAAAAATCCCAAAATAAGTAGCTAAAAGAGTTTAATATGGTTGCTTCTGAGAGACAAAGAGTGAGTGAGAAGGATTGGGTGCAAGAAATTTAATTATTTTAACAAAGTTCTTTTGGTACCATTTAATTTTTAAAATTAATGTGTGTATTAGTTTGTTGGAAATAAAATGAAAATATTTTTATTTGAGCTAAACTTAATATAAGAAAACATAAGATTTTAATTTTTATGTCAAATTTAAAAATTTTTCAAAATTATTTCTCCATCTACCATCTCTCATATTCCAATCTATCCTAATATCTGCTTATGGTTGAATCTTCCTAATGAAGTACTTGGAACATGCCTGAAATCTTTAATGGCTCTGCACTGCTTACCAAAAAGTGTTTGCTTATCTTAGATCAGTGTTTGCTGTATAGCAGGCGGGTTATCAATTTAGGAAGAGACAACATCCACACTCCTGCTATAAATTCTGGATTTACGAGGTCTGAAGTACAGATCACAACAGAATGAGGTAGTTACACAGAGCGGGGACTGATGGGACTCACTTTAGAGTAGGTCTTCCCTTGGTAGAGAATACAATCAACTATGCAGATTGCCTTTGATCCCTAGAGGAGTGCATACCTTCCCACAGCTCTTCACCATTGTACAGTCAGGGGTCCTGTCAGAGTTGAGAAAAATACTGACATCTCACTACTCAACAGCTCTTTTATAAGCAGGTTTAGATCACCATTCTGCAAGATAAGAGAGTATACAGTCATCGGGAACTCCTGGACCTTGAACCAGATTCATCATTAGGAAGATCCCATTCTTAAGAGATTAGAGTGACATTTGTGTAACTTTCAGTCTTGAAATGTACCAAAACAAACAAACAACAAGAACAAAAAATAGGGGGGGAAATGTCACAGATAATTAAGACCCTACAATGTGAAACAAATTGAACAATGAGTTCAAGATTGTTGGAAGACAATTCTTCATGGGTGACTTGTTTCTCATCCTCTTCTGAGCAAGAATTGACAGCTTTGTTCTAGACTATCTTTTCAAGGATGTTTGTGTAGTACACAACTTTGGAGGATAGAAATAGTATCTCCCATCAGGGTTGAGGGCAGAATAACAGCAATAATTTCTTCCCCTGCAACAAAGGTTAGACAGATTTGCCAGCAGCCCATTATTAGATTGGTGGTTTCTAAAGCTTGAGGTTCCTCAGCTGTGTGCACAGTATCCACCCGGGGCACTCTGTGTCATTGCCCTTGTGGGACATGCAGGGAAAGGATAACCTATGCAAACATTAAGTTCATGCTGCCCACTGTGCCATGAGTAATATAATCCTTGTCTCTGACCCAGGAGTCTTGTGTATTTTGCCAGCAACCATGAAACTATGGTAGGCTAATTTGTTAGCTTGCAAATATGGTAAAATCTTGACCTTTCACAGTTCTTGGCAAAGATGTACCATACATTTCTATTGACCTTGCAGAAGACGGCAACCAGGGGGCTTTACAGTTCTTGCTTAGAAATAAGAGGCTCAGATACATGTAGATCTTGAGAGAAGCGATAAATATTCCACTAGAGGCCCATTTCAACCTGAAGATCAGTGGATAGTTTAGATAGAAGAAGGAACCACATTGTCATATTTATTTTCTTAAACCAGCCCTCTTAAATTGCAAGCAATGGAGAAGAAGATGATGATAATAATGATAAACAGCTAAATTTAATTGAATGCTCACTTCATCTAGACACTGTGCTGAGTTCTTTATATGTATTATTTAATTTGCTCCTCACAACACCACTTTGAAGAAGGTAATTTTAGTATGTCACTTTACAGACAAAAAAGGTAAAGCATAGGCAGATTAGAAAATTTGTGCCAGACCACATAACAAAAAATTAATGTTTCAGTAAATGTTGAGGAGGAGGAAAGAAACACTACTGAGATTATTCTTCACAGGACTCGATACGAGTCTTCTATTCAAAAGTGAGTAAGATTTCTGGCTTCCACGTAAGATGGAAAGAGCATTGCTCACATCTTTACTACAATGACAGCAATAAAATCTGGATCACATGCAAATTCACAAGTTTTCTTGAACCCATCACAGAACTGAGATTATGGGGCAACCACACAACCTGAAATATAAGGGAAGATCAGCAATTTAAGGAAAAACAGGAAGTGAGAACTTACTTACCTGGGGCAGAAGCTTCTTTTCATTAGTAAGAATTTGGCTAAAATTCTAATGAATTGCTAAAAGTCAAATGTGAACTAATAAGAGAATACAGAACTCCTGAGAATTGCAGACAAAGGGAAGGTACATCTACTCAGAGGCTCATCACAGATCTCACCAGGTGCTCACAAAAACAAGACTGGTTACAAGACAAGAGTCCTGAGAAAGGCTCACTCAGTGGGCAGTACTGAGGGGAACACCAGCCACTGGAAAAAAGACATGATGCTCTTTCTGTATCTTCAATGCCTTATACTGCTAGAGGAAGGTGAACAAACCCTATTTTCCTTAGGACACTGATGAAAAGCCATTGCAGCTGGGAGAAAGTAACAGAAAAAACTCTCTATTCCTGGGAAAGGACAGGAACGCATCCCAGACTCAGACCTACAAATCAGATCAGGGCTGGATCACAGAAAAGGCCCCAACTCTGAGAGTCAGGTACACAGTGCCTACCTAAGACTGAGGTTTAGTCAGAGTAACAGAGAACACCTCTTCCTGTTCCTTCACACCAGGCTAAAAAGTATTGACTATTCATTCATAACAGTCTGTTGCTGGGAGAGGGACAGAGTTATAGAGAGAGATCCTCTCTTAAGTATACAGAGGAAAGACCTAAAGCTGAGGGTGGATGAAAAACTGAAAAAAAAACCCTTCGATTAAAAGAAAAAGTCAACAAAAATGGTGGAATGAGAAATCCTCTCCACAAAAGTAACGTTTAAAAGTAATTTTAAAATGTTTTAAAGTAAAATTCTTCATAAAGGTAAGAATAAAACTGGCAAAACTTGTCAGAACCAATGTTTTCAAAACTATGGAAATTAGCCAAAGGCTTACAACTAACTAGGGATGTAAAACCAAGAAATATAGCTGAATCTTGGTAAGATCAGAGATCCCTGTGGTGTTTTAACTAGCCCAAGTTCATCCCCTGCTCTACAAATCAGTGGTAATCTTGAAAAAGAACATCCATTTCTGGCTCTTTCAAAAATTTGTTCCCAAAGAGTTGTTATTATTTGATCTATCTGGGGTTCCTGGAAGATCCCACTGAAAGGTGTTTGATGAGAAAAATCTTCCAGTGCTAAAATCCTCTCCCCAGGGGCATTTGCTAAAAACATTTAGAGGCAAGTCTTTTGACATCACAGCTGCCTGATGTGATAGATAACAGCTGGGACAAACAGTAGACTATCCAGAAAGCTTAAAAGGAAAAGCCTAGGAATGATATGTAGGTTTATGTTCATGCTCAGGAAAGACCTGAGAAGGCCCTAAGCTCTCACCTAAGTATGACCTGAGACTCTGTGCAAGCAGGAAGTGAAAGCTAAGGCGAAACTACCAACTGTTTGGTTGAATGATGAAGGTGTGGCCAAATGCACAGAGAACACCGCAGCGAAGATTGAAGATTGGGAGGCTTATGGTTCCAGGAATTTAAGGAAGGTCTGTATGATCAGTAGTTGACCGTTAAACTAATGAGTAGAGACTTCAGTGGCCACACAAGACAAAGAATACAGACTTCACAGAATTAGCTCAGAAAAGTCACTAAACAAGCATGTGACAACAACTACAAGGAGCAACAAGAAAAATGTTTGGGAGAAGAAAGAATCTGATTTCTAGAAGTAGTACATTATATTATTTTAAATGTCCTGTTTTCAACACAAAATTACATGACATACCAAAAAACAATAAAATATGGCCCATACACAGGAAAAAAAGCAATGAATTGAAATGGTCCCTGAGAACCCCAGATAGTATATTTACTAGACAAAGTATTTAAATAAGTTATTTTAAACATTTTCAAAGAACTATAAGAAATCCTGTTTAAATAAAACTAAAGGAAAGCATGGGAATGATGCCACACTATACAGAGAAACAATAAAGAGACAGTAACTGTAAAAAGAAACCAAAAAGAAATTCTGGAGTTGAAAAGTACAATAACTGAAATAAAAAATTTACTAAAGGAGCTTACAGTCATATGCCACATGGCGATATTTCAGTCAACGACAAGATGTATATATGACGGTGGTCCCATAAGATCAGTTCTGTATAGCCTAGGTGAGTAGTAGACTATGCCACCTAGGTTTATGTAAGTACACTCTATGATAGTCACACAACAAAATTGCCTAACAACACATTTCTCAGAATGTATCCCCATTGTTAAGCAACACATGACTGTATTTGAGGAAGCAGAAGAAATAATCAACAAAATTGAAGACAGATCAATTGAGATTATACAGTCTGAGGAAAAGAAATCTTAAAAGTGAATAAAAATGAAGAGAGCCTCAGAGACCTGTGGAACAATGACAAGATAATAGCATACACATAATGAAAGTCTCAAAAGCAGCAGAGAGAGACAAAGGGACAGAAAGAATATTTGAATAAATGATGGCTGAAATCTTACTAAATATGATGAATATTAATCTACATATCCAAGAAACTCAACAAACTCCAAGTAGGATAAACTTAAAGACATCCACATCTTGACACATTATAATGAAACTGTCAAAAGTCAGACAAAGAGAGAATCTTCAAAGCAGCAAGAGAGATGTTATTCATCATGTACAAAGGATCCTCAGTTAACAACAGCTGATTTTTCATCAGACACCCTGGAGACCAGAAGGCACTGGAATGAGATATTCAAAGTGCCAAAAGAAAAAACTTTCAGCCAAGATGTCTATATCTGGCAAAAGTATCCTTCAAAAATGAAGGAGAAATTGAGACAGTCCTGGATTAATAAAAACTGAGAGAATTTGTTGCTAGCAGACCTACTCTATAAGAAATACTAAAGGGACTCCTTTGAGCTTAAATGAAAGGGCACTAGACAGTAACTCAAATCCACATGAAGAAATAAAGAGCTGGTGGAATGGTTAGTTGTGTATCAATTCAAATAGGCCATAGTAGACAGCTATTTAATCAAACACTAATCTAAGTGTTACTGTGCAGGTAGTTTATATATGTGGTTAACATCTAAATCAATTGACTTTAAGAAGGGAGATTACTGTCAATGATGTGGATGGGACTCATCCAATCAGTTGAATGGCCTTAAGAGCATTTAGGAAACCAAGGTTTCCCAAAGAAGAAATTCTGCCTCAAGACTACAGCATCAACTCCCACCTGAGTTTCCAGATTGCTGGCCTGCCATATGAAATTCAAACTTGTGAGCCTTCAAAATCACATGAACCAGTGTCTTAAAATAAATCTCTTACTAGATAGATAGATAGACAGATAGACAAACAGACAGGTAGAGATAACCTATTGGTTCTGTTTCCCTGAAGAACCCTGACTAATATGACCAGTAAAGGTAACTTCATAGGTAAATATAAAACAAAACACAAATATATTTTTATCTGAAAATTCTTTTTTCTATATCTTTTTAAAAGACAGCTACATAAAACAATAATTATAAATCTATGTTGATTGGCACACAATGTATAAAGCCATAGTATATGATAATAACTGCAAAAAGGAGAGAAGAATGGAGTCTATAGAAACAAAAATTTTATATACAATTGAAATAAGGCTGGTATTATTTCAAACTAGATTATTATAAGTTAAGACATTAATGCTAATCCACAGGGCAACTACTAAGAAAATAACTCACAAATATGTAGTAAAACAAACGACAAGGAAATTAAAATAATGCACCAAAAAATATCTATTTAACACAGAACAAGGCAGTAATGGAGAAACTGAAGAACATAAAATCATGACATACAGAAAAAAAATGTCGAAAAGGCAGACATATATCCTACCTTATCAGTAATTACACTAAATGTAACTGGATTAAGTTACCAAATTAAAAGGCAGAAGTTGGCAGAAGGGATTTTTAAAAATGATCTAACTATATGCTGTCTACTAGAGAATCACTTTAGATTCAAAGACATCAATGGTGAAAATAAAAGGATAGGAAAAGATATGCCATGCAAACAGTAACCAAAAGGGAGCTGAAATGTCTATGCTTATATCAGACTAAACAGAATTTAAGACAAAAGTTATTACTAGAGAAAAAGAGGGATAATGAAAAAATAATCTATACAGTAAAGGAGATATAACAATTATAAGCATATATGAACCTAACAACAGAGCCCCTAAAAGATATGAAGCAAAAGCTGATGGAACTGAAGGGAGAAATATACAATTCAACAATAATATTTGGAGACTTCAATACCTCACTTTCAATAATAGATTTTAAAAACTGGATAATCAGCAAGGCAAAAGAAGAATCATTTGGGCCCCTACCTCATGCCATATACAAAAATTAACTCAAAATTGATCAAAGACCTAAATGAAAAGATAAAATTCTCAGAAAAAAAATGTGTAAATGGTTGCAATCTTCAATTAAGCAATGATTTCTTAGATATGATACTAAAAGTACAAGTTACAAATTGGACTTCATCAAAATTAAAAGGTTTTTTTGTATAAAAAGACACTGTCAAGAAAATGAAAAAGCAACCTACACACTGGGAGAAAACTTTTGCAAATCATATATCTGGTAAGAATCTGGTATCCAGAATATATAAATAATGCTTATGCTTCAACAATAAAAAGAAAAAGAACCTAATTTTAAAATAGGCAAAGGACTTGAATAGACATTTCCCCAAAGAAGGTGTGAAAATGGCCAATAAGCACACGAAAAGTTACTCAACATCACTAGTCATTAGCAAAATGTAAATTAAAACTACAATTCAATACCACTTTATACCTAGTAGGATGGCAAAAACAAATAAAAAGAAATAAAATAAAACAAAAAGATGAAAATAACAAGTGTTTTCAAGAATGGAGTAATTGGAATCCTCATACTTTGCTGGTGGGATTGTGAAATGGTGTAGCTGCTGTGGAAAACATTTTGTAGTCCCTCAAAAAGTTAAACATAGAGTTACTACACAACCCAACAATTCTACTCCTAGGTATATACCCAAGATAACTGAAAACATATGGTCACACAAAACTTGCACATGAATATTCAAAGTAGCATTGTTCATAATAGCTAAAAAGTAGAAACAACCCAAATATCCATCACCTGATAAGCAAAACGTTGTATAGCCATACAATGGATTGTTTTTCAGCCATAAAAAGGACTGAAGTTCTGATAACATGCTATAACTTGAATGAACTTTAAAACCACAAAAAGCCACATATTGTATCACTCTATTTATATGGAATGTCCAGAATAGGCTAATCCAGAGACAGAAAACAGATTAGTTGTTGCTATGGGCTGGGGGAGGGAAGAAAATGGAGAGTAACTGCTAATGAGTATTGGCATTGCTTTTTGAAATATATGAAAATATGCTGGAATTAGTGGTGATAGTTGCACAACCTTGTGTGTATACTAAAACAACTGAATTGTACACATTAAAAGTGTAAATTTTACGATATGACAATTTTTTCTCAATAAAAAAGAGGTGATGGTGAAGCACACAGGGACAAGCAATATCAGGAAGCTGTTACCTGCTGAGCAGGGGGATAGAACTGTTCACAGAACCGGGACAGAGTTGTAGCCAAGAGAGACAGACCATCTAATGTGAGCAGTGGTATTAAGTAGATCGCAGCCACTGCCAAACTACTTTCTATCATGGAGGGGAGACAGAGGAATGAATGTGTCTCTCTCCTCTCACCTTCTGACTCTCTGCCAGCGCTTCTGATTTGCTGAACTCAACTGGAAGGCAAAGAGCAAAAGAAGCTCTGGTAGTGCAAACCACAGAGGCCAACCTCCAGGACACAGATTGGGGAGAAAAGGATGGAGAGTGGATTTGGGAGGACACAAAAATACTATTCTGCACATCTCTGATCCTCTACTTCACTTTGTCTTCCACCTTTCACCTCTTCTTCGGTCTAGGTTTCACTAAGATTGTTTATTGCTTATGTTCTGTTCTAATATTATCAGTTACCTTCCAGAAATCTCTCCTTATTTAGCATTTATATTACTTGTTCACAGGCAGTCATTATTTGTTTAAATTTAACTAAATATGTATTTTAAGATTCATTGTTCCATATTATTTCCCTTCCTCACATGTCCAACTATCTTGAGGTTCTTATTTATTTATTTGATTAGAATTCTTTCTCAAGTATTTTCTTCAGATGCGGTACAACACTGATATGTTTTCTAAATCTTTATATATCTGAAAATATCTTTTCTTACGATAGATGAAAGGTGTTTTGACTAGCAACAGGATTTAGGAGTTAGAGTCACTTTCTCCAAAGAATCTATAGCTGCTTTCTATTTTCTTAGCACTCAGCATTATTACTAAGAATTCCAATGCCAGTCTAATTTTTTTTTTCTGTGTAGATAAATTGTTCTTGTCTGGAAACTTTTATGATTTTCTCATGGAATTCAGAAAATTTACCGGGATATGGTATATGTATAATTTCTCAGCAAGCCCACCTCTCTAGCACTCTTAAGTAAGTCCTTTGAATCAATTGACTCAAGTCTTCATCTCAAGGTTATTATCTCCTATTATTTGATTAATTATTACCTCTCCTTTCTCTTTTTCTATTCCTCATTCTGGAAGACAGAATAAACAACAGATATCATCAATATGGTCATTATTTAAAATAGTCAGGGACATGGAGAATAGTTTTCAGACAGTTACAAAATATTCTGTTCAAAAGAACATAGATACCAAGGAGATTGTATACCTAGGTAAACAATGGCAGAAGAAGAAAACAGAAAAATGAAAAAAAAGATATTCAAAATATTATGAAGAAAAGGTACCCTGAAAAGAAAGCCTAAATAAAGGGATTGAAGAGTTTCACCATGTAAAAAAATGAAAATCAATAAAAAATTAATAAGACCCAGCAGACCTCGGTCAAGTTTCTATAATTTAAGTATAAAAAAAGAATCTTACAGGGATTCATAAAAAAGAAACTAGTAGCTCACTCAGGCAGAATGAAGAAGATAAAGAAAACGGAGGAGAAGAATGACCAGGAGGAGGAAGAGGAAGAGGAGAAAATCATTGAGTCGACAAGAGTAGCAGAAAAAAAATGTGATGGTTAATTTTGTGTGCCAATTTGGCTGGGCCACAGTGCCCAGATATTTGGTCAAACGTTATTCTGGGTGTTTCTGTGAAAGTATTTTTTGAATGATTTTGACATTTAAATTGATGAACTTTGAGTAAAGTAGATTATGCTCCATAAATGGATGGACCTAATCCAATCAGTTGAAGACTTTAATAGAACAAAGACTGACCTCTCCTAACAAGAAGGAATTCTGCCAAGAGACTGCCTTTGGACTCATATTCCAACAATTGCCTGAATGTCCAGCTGCGTCTACTCTTTCAGATTTTGGACTGACCAAGCCTCCACAATCCCATGAGCCAATTCCTCAAAATAAATCTCTCTCTCTCTCTCCATACACACACACACACACACACACACACACACACACACACACACATCTCTATACATTTCATGTAAATGCTTGGTTCTGTTTCTCTGGAGAACCCTGATACATGACCCAAGAATCTTTTGCCCAGAGAGGATGCCATAATAATCCAAAATACTCAAGAAATTGCAATTTACCATACTCATGGACCTAACTAAAAACAAAACTTGAAAAATTAATACAGCCACCCAAATATTAAATGAAAATAAAGAATTCACAAGTGAATATGTGTTAATATATAATAATCTATTATGAGAAATAGATCCAAATAAACGTAGATTAAGTACAAGTAACTTGGTAGCTACAAATGTAGTATAATTATTGTAATTCATAAAAGGAAAACTACACAATAAATAATAACTTGATAGTAATGGATAAAAAAATACTCAGAAAAATATCCATTAAGGAGAGGGTGGGGGTTGGTGGTTGGAAGTAAAATTTCCATTTTCTTTATGTTGCATAGGGAGGATCAAAAGTTACTATTTAATTTGTTGGATATAAATTGAGAACTGTAGACTATGATTTAAAGATGTGAAGGCAATATCTAATCCAAAATAATATTGTATTCAAAGTTTTTAGGAAATACTTTATGAAGCTGTGGATCAAGGGGCAAAGAAAAAATATAGCTACTTTTAGATTCAAGAATTTTATTGAGAATTTAGTTGCTATCTTATTGATGGTAGGTTTAATGGTTGTCAAGACACTTTAAATACTTTTGGAAGGAAGACAAGTTATAAACGAATGTTACAGTAGTTTTGGATAGAGTGCATGTGCCCGTGGGTCTATGCACAGATTCTCTTCCAGTGAAAATGGCAGGCTGGCTCTGGGGACAGAGAGTAGGGATCATGTGTAGGAGGCAGAACTCATAGGAAACGATTGTACCTATAGCTTACCACGGCAGTTGAGCAGGCTCTTTCTCTTTTCAATCTACCTTTTTTTTAATATATATGTATCAATATTTTTTATTGAGGCAACATTGGTTTATAACATTATATAAATTTCAGGCATACATCATTAAATTTCGATTTCTGTATAGACTATATCTTGTTCACCACCCAAAGTCTAATTGCCACCCATCACTGTACACATGTGCCCTTTTATTCCTTTCATCCTCCCCTCTCTCCCCTTCCCCTCTGGTAACCACCAATTTGTTCCCTATGTCTATGTTTTTATTTGTTGTTGTTGTTTTTATCTTCCACATATGAGTGAAATCATATGGTATTTGGCTTTCTCCATCGGACTTATTTCATTTAACATAATGCCCTCAGCTTCCATCTATGTTGTCACAAATGGCAAAATTTCATCTTTTTTTTAATGTATGGCTGAGTAGTATGCCATTGTATATATATATATACCACATCAACTTTATTCATTCATCGATGGGCACTTAAGTTGTTTCAAATCTTGGGTATTGTGAATAATGCTGCAATGAACATAGGGTACATATATCTTTTGCCCCAAATTTTCCCTCTTTTTGTCTCATCTCCATTTCCTCTGCCTGATGCCATGGTTTATCTTTCTGTCCCTTCTTCCTCCTTCTGTTTCTCTTCTGCTCTCACCTTCCTTCTTCAGCTCCTTTACATACAGCAATGCTCCTCTTACAGCATATAGGAACATATAATGCTTTTCACTTTAGCATATAATGCTTTCCCTTCTATGTACCATCACTTCTCAAATATTCATTAACAGAGAAAGTAGCTTTCTGTCAATGTTTATAATTTACACTGTAAAATCTAATTGGATTTAATGTAATGTCATTTAGACGTTTTCCTCTATGCAGCATTACTTAAGGGAGTGCTGCGCTCTTGTAATTATGTAGATACTTAGGTCTGTTTTATTCTTGCGTATTGTAAATGATGAGTCATTAGACATAAGCTGACAAAATAGATGTTTCTTTCACAACAACATTTACATTTGTAGTAGTAATTTATTTTTATATTTTAGATTTTTTTTTCATAACAGTGTGCCAGGAGTGAGTTGAGCAAGAAAATAATTACATAACAGGGATACAAAAAAATTGTTCATCATTATGAAGCATGAAAAATAAAACAATATTCCTTTGGATCCTGTAATGTTTTTAACTATATTAATTATAAAGCCAAAAGTAGAAGACTGAAATCCGAAGTGCAGACTCACCTTATAACCACACTGAAGACAGAACTCCACTCCCCACAGTGCAGAGCTCCCTGCCTCTTGCATCTTCAAGTTACACAACCGCTGTGTTTTGTTTGATTTTTGCTATGGAAAAGCCTACTATATTTGTTTATTAGGCTATTTTTACAATTATGTTGATTTGGTATTAATAGTGTTTTTCAATATCCATTTTACCTTATTTGTTTTATAAAGATATATCAAAATAATCCCATAGGGTGGTACTCATTATTCCTTTGGAATCAGGCTCTAGAATTAGGTGGACCTGGGTTCAGAATTATGACTCAGTCACTTACTGGTGGGTTGAGACTCTCCCAGTCTCAAATTCCTTATCAATAATATGGGTATAATGAAAGCTACCTGGCCTGGCTGTGGTTAAGATAGGAAGAAATTATGTAAATATTCTAGCTCAATGCCTGGCATATAATGAATACTCCATAACTGATAATATTATTTAATTTTGTTTGGGAAATCAATGGACCGCAGAGGTTAGGTTTATTTCTGGAATCCAATTTTCTTCCATTGATAATCTATATGTTTATCCATAGGCCAAGACCATACTATCTTGATTATTGTAGCTTTGTAGAAAGTTTTGGAATCAGAAAGTGTGAGTCTGCTGACCTTGTTTTTCTTTTCAAGATTGTTTTAGCTATTTAAGGTTTCTTGAATTTCCATATGAATTTTAGGATGAGCTTGTCAATTTCTACTTTAATGTTTTTTAAAAGACAACTGTTTTTTTAATGCATGTCTGTTGGCTACCAGTCCTTGGTGAGATATAAATACTGTCAAAATAAAGCACACTTACATTTTTTTTTCTAATTTGCTCCACTAAGGAGTGAAGATAAGACCTCTGGATGAAAGACTAATTTAAGGAAGATTGACTCATAATCAGGATGTGTATTTTACTCAAATTCTCTTCCCTTATTTCTAGTATGAAGAGTCATTCGGCATCTTTCTGACTCTAGCAAATGTCCAAATGTTACATTTTCCTTGGTTTGCTATAAGTTGTAGAATTTGAAACAAAATTTGAAGGCTTTCATATTAAGATCAGCCTAGAGCAAAATGACAATGGAGTTTTTATTAAGTGTTTTCAAATACAAAAATTTATGTATTGTACAAGAAATTTATTATTCAAAAATTTTTACTATACCCTTAGTACTTTCCCAGAATTTTCTATTTTGTAAAATTATCCTAAAAAGTTTTAGAGAACTTTGGAGGAATGTGTTAAGAGGTCAGGTTAGTACAGATTTTCATAGTTACTTATTGTCAATGACTTTCATGGTTGAGTTAACTGAGTTTGACTCATCCTCATCGATCAGGTCAGAAATGCTTCACTGACCTTAGGGTTGATATATATTTCCTATATTCTGTCCTTGATATATTTAGCATTAGTGGCCATTAAAACAATTACAGAGGAATGCATTGCCAACCAATACACAGAATTCATGATCTATTTTAACTTTTAAAAGTACGTTATTAAAATGTTTCTAATGTTCTCACGTGACCTCAATAACTGAAAATTTCATTTTGTTTACTAACTTCCTTTGTTGCAGATTGCTTCTCACTTTGATTACTTCATGGCATTATTTATTTACAATACATTACACTCAGGCTCTATGTATTTCTCTTGATACATGCATAGCTTCTTGGTACTATGGCAGGTGATTTTTTTCCCCCAAAATGGTTTGAGTTTCTATTACCATGCAGATTACTTTTCTTAATTAAAGTGGGTAGGTTTATAAATTGGAGCTGCGAGCATTTGGCTGCTCCATGAAACTCTCTGTTCTGCCATTCATTACTTCAAGTGTTCTTTCTCACATTCACACTACCATTAACCAGAGGGTAAAAACATTTCTGATTTAGACAGGCTATATGTAGGCAATTAATCCTATGAAATATAAAAGGTCACTCACTATTACCTGTGTTTGTGGAACAATGAAAATGATGAGTAATAGACAATCAGACAAAATATAAAAATAGAGGTTATCCATTACAAAGAATTTATATCCAAATGAGTCAATGGTTTTAACAGTAGTATATAACATTAGAATATTCATATTATTTATGTTTAATTTTAAAGAGTGAGATGATTAATTTTATCTTCTTTTTAGTACAGTTGGTTGAATTTTATTCCAACTGGGCAAAAATCTTAATAAAATGTGATCAAATTTTAGAAATGTGAAGGTCTCTAAAGATCACCTAGTTCATGGTACCAATGCTTAGATTCCCTTCTTCCCTTTACCCATGACCAATGTGACTAATCATTACCTGAAATTTCCTTGGAGCCTGGACTTCCTTCTGAACAAAGAAGTCTATGGAGCCTCTACCAATAGCTCAGAACTGTCACTAGAGATTATATCTATTTGCCATAATTTATCTTAATCCAATCCCTTTATTTTATAGATAAAGAAACTGAGGAACAGGGGCTGGCCCAGTAGTGTAATGGTCAAATTTGCATGCTCCACTTCAGCGGCCCAGGGTTCACGAGTTCGGGTCCCAGGCACGGACATACACACGGCTCATCAAGCCATGCTGAGGCGGCAACCCACAAAAAAAGAGAGGAAGACTGGCACAGATGTGGCTCAGGGACAATCTTTCTCAAGCAAAAAGAGGAAGATTGGCAATAGATGTTAGCTCAAAGCCAATCTTCCTCACCAAAAAAAAGAAAGAAAGAAAAGAAATTGAGGAACAAAGAAGTAAATTGATTTGTGTAAGGACATAAAAAGTTATTTCCAAAGCTAAAATAAGAACTCAGGTCTCCTACTTACCAGTACGGTGTTCTCTGTACCTCATCAAGCTGACCTCCAGCCCATTCTATTGCCAAACGCACATGCACACACAAAGTCAGCCATGGATACATATATACATACACACATCTATTAGGGCTAAAGTGAATAATAGCTTAAATTCTAAATAATTGTGAGAGCTTCCTAATATTTAGTATGAGGCAAAAAACACAACATTCCCATTTAGGGTTAGCACACAGCTATTGGATGAATGTACTTCCTGGCAAAATAATCAAATTCAACAATATATACCTCGAAAGGAGACTTTCTTTGTATTTTATATTATATACATTATGTACATTGTATATATTATGTATATATACTATATATATATATTATGTACATTATATAATTGCTAAACATCACATTAAACAATTGTTAAACATCAGTCATATCATTAATATTTCACCTTCAATCATATATTTCCAGATTTTGTGCTTGTTAAATTGTTTTTTTTCCTGAGACTTAAGTAACAGATTTCTACCAAAGTTGTAGATACATAGTAGACGTGTGTCATCTTGAAATAAAAGAGTAAATAACACAGTTTTAAATTTCATTTTTAATTTTAGTCGATACATAATTCATATGTACTAAAATTTACCCTTTCACGTGTATATTTCAGTTGTTTTTGCCATGTTCATAAAGTTTTGTTAGCATCATCACTATCTAATTCCAAAACATTTTCATGACCCATAAGAAGAAAATCCGTAATGTGTTAGCAGTCATTCCCCACTGTCCCTTTTCCCCAGCCTCTGGTGACAACTTGTCTTTCAGTCTTGATGTATTTACCTAGTCTGTAGATTTCATGTACATGGAATCATACAATATGTGACCTTTTGTGTCTGGTTTCTTTCACTTCGCACAATGTTTGTGCTTCTCTCCTGAAATCTCCCTTTTAAGTTTAATGATTTGCTTAGTATTTTTATAATTACTACTTTTTATTATTTAGAAGAAATTCTTTTATGCAATACCATATGCTTTTAATTTATTGACTCTTATAGTTAAAATAATCTCAAATTATACATGTTATGGTTTTATCCTTATAGTGTGCGATATTGACAAAAAAGTAGAAAATTAAATAGAAAATAAAAAGAAATAGAAAAAATAAAAATGTTATCAGGCTCTTTTCAAATCTTTATTTGCTCTCTGTAATGGAGGAAAGATATATATATATGTATATAATAATTAATATATCTATATAATAATGTTATTATATGTTACTATATAGATAACATATATAATATATACATATATCTAATACATATAGAATATTGTCTTTGCATATATATATATATACACATACATATGTATTATATAGAAGAATTTTCTTTTTAACTAATTGAATTGGATTAGGATATCATCAAATCACATCTCCTTATCAAAGGATACTCTCAGTTTCTATAATATTTATGTCCTTTTTTTTCCATAGAATTGTAAAGAGGCATTCAAAAAGCTACATATTTTTAGGAGTGGTTACTGGTCATGGCAGTAAATTTGAATTTTGTGAGAAAAATAAAGGGTTAAAGCAGCTTTATGTTACTAAAGGTTTATTCAGGGGTACTTTAATATGCACTTAAAAAAGTATTTAATGTTAACAATGCTAATAATCCCTCATCTTTCCATAAAATTAAATATACATTTTATGCTCAATTTTGCATCTGAATATGAAGAAATAATTCCATTTAAAAAAATAAAAATGTCATCAATCTAATTATACTGTTTTCTCTTCTCTATTCAAAAATGTCTTTTGAACTAAGCCATGACACTGCAAGACTATCCTAAAGTTGAATCAATAAATGAAGTCTCTGTATGTAAATAAGTCACAAAATAGCATTTGCTTATACAACAAAAACATCATTACAACAGTGTCGTGTAGTCCGGTATTTTGGCTCATTGATTTGGCTCCTTGCTCACTCTCATATACACATCTACTGAAATAAGATTTATCACCCATCTTTTAATTAAATTGTTGAAGCTTGATGGAGGAGTCATGATTGCAAGAATAATGATTGCATTTTATTCTCTTGTTTGGCTAATTTTAGGATAGTTTTAAAACATTTTTTGGAGATAAAACTCTAACTGAAGCTTATTAAAGATTGTGAAGACATTAATATCTTTTTTTTTTTTTGTGGGGAAGACCAGCCCTGAGCTAACATCTGTTGCCAATCCTCCCCTTTTTGCTGAGGAAGACTGGCCCTGGGCTAACATCGTGCCCATCTTCCTCCACTTTATATGGGATGCCGCCACGGCATGGCTGACAGGCAGTGCATGGACGGGCGCGCGGGATCCGAACTTGCGAACCCCGGGCTGCCAAGCGCGGACTAAACCGCTGCGCCACCGGGCGGCCCGACATTAATATCTTTTGATATTAATCCCAGCAGTATATTTTATATAATCAGCATTTTCCGTAGTTCTTTCCTGTGTTATAGATGTATAGTCTTTCAACTTTTATTACTCACAGATTATGGAAACTTGAAGCTACAATAGACGGGGCGAAATTCTGATATTTTATCCTTCCAATTTACCTCTTAATCCTGCTATCTTTTCATCTCCTAATTTTTCTCTAGTCACATGATATCTTTGTTAATCATATTTTAGATGAATTCAAATTCAACAGACACTCGCTTTCTGCGAGGCATTGTAGAAACTTGGAGGGAGAGATAAAAAAGAATGAGGCATGGTCTCTGTCAATAAGAATTCCTGATTTTGTAAGCAGATAGACATGTTTAAATATCTTTAACATCATGAAGACTGAGATTAATGCTACAGCAAAATTGGATTTTGCTTACAGCTGTACCACTTAACAACATTATGACCTTGAGTAAGATATTAAACCTCTCAAAGCCTTCATCTCCTCATTCGTAAATGAGATAATTCATGCAAACCACTTGGTCCAGTGCCTGGTACAGTTCTAAAAAAAAAAATGTGGTTACTCTTAGCTACTTGTTATTTAAATGATATCAGTCTATATTTCTATGAAATCAAGAGTCTTTTAGGATGCCATGAAACATCTCTTTCTCTGTATTGAATGAAACCTCTGCATTATATGATAAAAAACAAAATTTTTATTGCATGTATTTGGAAATATAGAGATATATAAATCAAGAGGAAATTCATGGGTTTATCCCTCCATAATTTTGCTCACACATTCATATTTCTCTCGGCCTATCCAATTCTAGCCTGCAACCTGCTATTGCCTCTACTCACAGGAAATTTTCCACAGATTCTATAATTTATTATTTTTTAATACAGTAAGATTTTTACTATGTGGTAAGCCTAGGAGATGTAGAAATGAATAAGTCAAATTTCCTATCCTCATAGTCTTGTTGGGAGAGAAAAAAAGTAGATCAATATTTACAATAAAATCATGAAAATGATTGCCAAAGCAGAGCCTAAAACAAAGGCTGTGTGCAGGTAGTTTATTGGGAATTGATCACAAGGAAGGAGTAAGGGACAGTGGGAATGAAACAGGGAAGAGAGAAATCCTTTACAAGGATATGTTATTCAGTTGGCTCCAACTATTGGAGACTGGCACATCATCCCATTGGATCTTCCGAGGTACTTTATAAACTGTGTCTCAGAATTGATGTCCCCTTGTGGCCACTGACTCCTCTTTCTCACTGGTCCTCTTCCGCATGGGTCAAGGCTAATCCAAGGCCTTAATTCCCCTGCACTTTCAGGTTGTGCATGGTTGAGTGATGGTCTTGCAGGTAACCCACGTCCCTGTGACAGGAAATCAGAAGTATGTTTTAACATTCCAACCTCTCTAGCCTCTGATTCCTTCCTTAATACAATGCCGAGGCATTTCTGCAATCTCCACCTTGTTTACTATAGACCATTGTTGTACCCGGGCTTTAAGAAAACATCTCTTCAGGCTTTGAACAAGTGCCAGGTGACTTTACCAGAACGTTGCACCCCAACATAAGTTGGGTGCTCCTAAATCAATAAACACTCCACCAGCGAGCCTTTTCTTCTAGTTACCTTGAGCCAACACGTTCAAGATCGACTCCCACATGTGTTTCCACTTATTCTTGCCCACCTACTAGGCAGATTGTGAATATTTTTAGTGTGAAAGCTATTTCCTCCCAAAGCAGGGGCTATTTCCTACTCCAGCTATGCTGAGATCTGATCCAGGAGATAGGGTTGGAGGCAGCGAGGAAGAACATCATCATCTTGTGAAGTTCTGGCTTCAGGCAGAGTTTTCGCAATGTCTCCAGGCAAAGGGAAGCCGCTTTACTCTAGCAAGGGGATTACTTCTGCCAACCTCCAGAATTCTGGTGGTTTAAGACTCTCAAGCTCGTCCACACATATGCCCTCTTTCAGGTCTTACATGCAGGTAGTTTATTTGGGAAGTGATTTCAGGTAGCAGAAGATAGGGACAGTGGAAGTGAAAGTGGGAAAGGGTAAAAACCAATACAAAGATGCATCATCATGTAAGCCATCACCAGAGGAGACTGATGCTCAACCTTTTAAGACTTGATGACTTTTATGAAAGACTCAGAACTATCTACCAGGATGACAAAATAGGACATCTATCCATTGGCTCTCATCTCCCAGTGGTCAAGGGTTGCTCCATGGTATTAATCTCCCTGCCTCTGTGGGTATCTCATACTACGGCATCAGGCAAGCCCTGAGGAAGGAAGTGAGAAGTATGTGGGACAGTCAGAGTTGAGGAACTGCCCAATGCACATGTTTAAAGCCTGGAGGAAGTGATCACTAAACGTGTAGCTGAAGAAAGGGGGAGGGGTGTTTAAGAAGATCCGAAGTGACACACAGAGGTGTCTGAGAGTGCGATGATAGAGGTGTGTACTCGTATTTACCATTTCCCACTATATGATATACATTCTTCAGTATCTCTTGTATTATTATTTACTCCTTATGTAACTTTCATGAATGCTTATTTTGTCTTCCAAAAAATATGTAAGCTCTTTGAGGGCTAAGACTTATTTATTTCATTTATTTTAAATTCTAAGATCACCCATCAATGTGCCATGTTCCTTATAGTAGCATGTGAAATGTTGATTAACTAATAAATTTTTCCAACTTCTCAAATATTTTACTTCCCAAATAATTGACTTAAAGGAAACAATTTTTTAAAAAAGTATATTTCCTAATAGAAGAGTTAACTAGCCCATAATCCTAACAGTTTAATAGAAACACTTTTTTCTCTGCATATAACTCCTGTGATCATACCAGATACTTAATTTTATATTCTTGAAAGTAGAAATATTAAATAGGAGTTAATTAGCACTTTTTAAAAATAGTAAGCCTATTTACTCTAAATAATATCTTTCATAAATCTACAGCCATCCAGCCATAATAATAGTGAGCATTTGGGGTAATTGGTAGAATTAATTCTCAGTTACCATATCTAATGGAAAGGAGTTAGTTGTGACTTAAGTAATTCCTAAGATGATTTAAATGTGAATCTGGAATATATTATGGACTTATAACAAAAATAGAGTCTTACATTTATGTAAACTCAGTGACTTTTGCTTAAACTGATATTAAAATATATTTTTTCCTTAAATTAAGAATAGACTGTGGGGGACCGGCCCGGTGTCATACGAGTCCATGTATAAAATGATAAAGACCAGTGCTAGAGTTTCAGGGTTTGAAGCCTGAGGGATTGGGGAGAACAGGGTAGCATTAAGGGAAACAACACACAGCAGGGATTAGAAGGAAAGATAAAATATCAACTGATGCTAAATCATCATTTGATGTTGAAGAGGCTTCTGAATCATAACTACTAAATGATGTTTGGTATAATTTAAATATTAAGTGTACTTCTTTTTCATATTAGAATTTTTAATTGTGTGAATTCATAAACAAAGTGTATGAAACATTTTTAAGTTAATTTGAATAACTGATGAATTCTCCATTTTCAATCATGCCAGGTCACTAAAACTTTGCTATCATTTGCACATTGATATACACTATCGGTCAGTTTCACTTAATGATAAAGAAAATATAATTCTTGTTGATTTAAAATTGTTGATTCATACATTATTAACCCCTTCCTGTGTGAAGCTTGACTGCTCCTGAAGATGGCTTTACTCTCAGTTGACAAAGCACTATATGGAGTTACTAAGGGCCACCTCTGAGGAACAGCTTCAATATCATTGGACAAAATGAATCCTTGACTTAAAATGCTTTTTCTCTCATTCTTTAAATGTTCTATAAACGTTCCCCTCTTCCTACCCTATATTCATTTGTGTACAATTTGAATGAGTAAAATGATTTTTTTAGTAATAAAATCAAGGTAGATTAAACCCCATAAACTAATAAATCAGGGTACTTAAATTTAGAACTTCTTGGTTTGGCAAGTCCTGGTTTTAGCCCAGAGAAATAACCTTTAACACATTTCTTAATGACTAATTTAGCCCCTGGAATATATGATTAACTCTTGCAGGAAACCAACTGAATTTGTTATAATATTCTACCAATAAAACTAATGACTGATTATAATTTCAGTTAAATACTTAATTTTGTTGATATGGAAAAAAACTCCTACTTACTCAGCTCAACATTTGTGGTGTTTTTTGAAAAAACTACCTATCATTTCTTTCTTTGAAAACGACAAGGTTAAAATGAACATTTAGTCAGTGAAATTAAATTATTGGCATATGGATTCAAGCACATAAGTTACCTTATTTCATGAGTTTAGGAAATAAGTTAGGAAGAAAGCCATGTACTTGGGGATTCAGGATATAGTTTACTCATTAATTTGAGTTCAATTTAACCTTTTATATGTAGCTCAAAGGAAAGATAATTGAAAGGAAGTAAAAAAATAAGTTAAATTGGTCACTTGTATCCTAACAAATTACAGCATTTTTAAACCACAGGAACTACAAATAAAAATAAGACTGTTAAGTATTCTGCAGCAAACCCACATCTGTCCAAGCGCAGACAATTTGTTTGGCAAAATAAGGATAGTGAAATTATCTCTTCTGCTCACCTGGCTTCATGGTTTCCTTTCCAGTGTTTTCCTGGCTCTGTAGAAATCTTCAATTTTTTCAGAATCTCAGAGATACTCTCCACACACTCCTGTGACCCTCTTGGATTCTTTTCTCGTTGTAAAAAATTGCTACGAATTGCTTGAATAAAATAGCTTCAATCATTTGTCCATATGCCTACTAGATAATTTCTTTAAGACAATTTCTTCTAGATAATTTCATTAAGATAAATGGAATTTTCTTAGTGAGTCTAGAAATCTCTGGAAGCGTTCTGCCAAAAAGGAGCCAGACTTTGGACTTTGACCTCAGAGCATCAGATAGACAAGTATTTGGGAAAATGATGCCCTCCCTCTTGCTCCCCACAGTGGCCTTCCAGTTATTAACCAATGAACAGTTCTTTGAAATGATATTTCTTGGCCCTAACATATGTTCCACTGCCTCTCCAGGTACATGGAACACACTGAACAAATAAGGAAAATGCTGTTTGAGATAACCAGATGTTCAACATAATCAAATCACACGCTGGGGGTTGTTTCTGAAAACGTCCCACACAAATATAGGTTCTAAAATGTAATCGCACAGGTATATGCTCTTTAGTCCTATAATTCCATTTGGTAAATCTTTTACTAGACCATTTCTTAATACTGTGTTTCAAATATGAATTTATATTGACTTTGATAGAAATTCTAGGGCACAAATCAAACAATGATGAAAAGATCACTTGCAGAGGATTTTTATAAATGCTACTAAATTATATGAGTAAAAGGGAATGTTTTAATTTAATACTATGCAAAGTGGCATTAGGTTCAGGTTTAACAATATTTATAAAAATAATCTAATTCCTATTGATCTAATTCCTATAGACATAGTACTTCAAGATTTCAGTTATTAAGATACAGTTTAAAAGTAATTAAATGCAATTTATCATAATATACAAAATGACTTTTATTCTGGAATATTTCTAGGAAACACTCATTACGGAACACTTGTTTTAATGGCCAATGTTTTAAAAATACTAAAATTAGTTAGATACACTATCTAACAAATGAATGTATTTAGGAAAATGAGAAAAGGCAGCTAGGATTAAATATTAGTGCCTAATATTTCCAACCATTGGTTTTTAAACTGTATTTCTTGGAGCTCTAGGGGCAATCCCGTTACACTTTCCTCTGCATAATCCATACAGGCATCTGTATAATAGTTTCTGGGGAAAAAGTTCTTATGTTCCTGTATTACATCGTAACCAGTAGGGAATGTGGGGCTGAAGTCTCTGCTCACATTCTGGTCCCTGGTAGTCTATTCTCCACACAGCGGCTAGAGGGACACTGACACATCACTGATCAGCTCATCCGCCATGGAAACATGCTGAATATCTATGCATGTTTCTTAGATAAGGACTGTATGTGTTATTTTTTGCCTCTGCTCCTGTATTTACCCTAGTGTCTGGTAGAGTAGAGGAGTTCTTGTCTGGATTCAGTTAAATATTGAGCATCTACAACCACAATGGGAGTTAATATATAGGATTTACAATGTTTTGGGCACTCTTCTAAATACTTTGCATGTATTCACGTCTTCCATCTTCATAGCACTATTATTATTCTCATTTTACAAAGAAAAAAACTGAGGAACAGAGAGGTGATGTAATCTGCCTAAGGTCACATAGCTAGTTAAGAGGTAGAGCAGAGTCCAGCTCCAGAAATCAAGCTCTCAAAGCTCTACTTTGTGTAGTGTTGGTGTAGGGAGTACAAATTGGTATAAGGAGTAAAAAGAGAAATAAAGCTTAAAGTGTTTACTATTCAGCAGGAGGGAAACAGACATATGTTCAATGTAATGGTAGATGATGATGACACTAGGAGATATTAACCAAGAGTTTATATATTCTGAACTTTGTAATAATTCCCTTATATGTATTGTTTAATTTAATCATCACAAGAATCTTATGATTTCTTTTGATTAGGAAATTAAGATAATTTTGCCAAAGATGAAAAAGAACAAATCAGCTCCTGACTGCAGTCAGCTTGGAGCTGATCTGGCTCTAACAACAGGCCTTAGTATTTCTTTGTGGAATATAAAAATTTTCATAGAACACCAACATCGGACAAGGCCACTCTGTGGCCATGACAAAGCAAGACAAAAACAAGTCCCTTCCATGATCTTGTTGGAGCATGGACAAAAACAAGAGCACTGGCCAAACCATAACAATGACTGAATACCCACCTCTCTCAGCTAACATAAGTGACTGCTCCTTTTTGAATCAGTTTTATCTTTAGCTTTACTTGATTCCTCTCACCTTCTAGACAAAAATGAGTAACATATCCTACTGTGGGATTTCTCCTGCTTCTGATACTTCCCTATCCTGAGCAAAACCACACTTCTTGAGTCCTCCCAGAAAGATTAAAAACAAGCTCCTATAACAAGTTTCTTCTAACACTCTCACTGAGATTCTCCACAGTTCCTCACAAGGAACTGTCTTCCTCATTTCAATGAGCTAATAAACTCAACCTGGTTCCACTTCAGGTGTGTTCTTTGGCTGGGGGATACTAACAGAAATGGAGGTTCCACCAAGGGTCAGCTGAAACCCTCGCTGTTGGAACAGGACACTAGATTCAGTAATAATGTGTATATTGGAAGGCCCTTGAAATCTCTATCTGTTCAAGTGTTCAAGGTGTCACCCTGGCCACGGATGGGAGATTCATTTCACTGTGAACTGAGCTCTGATTAATATTTCATCGTGATTCTCCAGCATTGGATTTATTTTGTTTTGTTTATTTACTTAGGAATAGGTTCTCTTGGGGCTTTTTGGTTGTGTGATCAGATTTATATTGTTTCTTGGTTAATTGTTTTTTGGCCTTGGAGTGTTCACTTCTATGATCTGCTTGTTTAGTTTATATGAGGAAAAGTCTAGAAGGAGGGATGGGCATAGACCTGATAAGTCGATTCCTGAGCCAGTGCTGAGGAAGTAGGAGTTTAGAAGGCATCTTCAGACTGATGTTCTTTGGGTAAAAGTGCTTTAGGTCACCATTTCAAAACTTTGTAAGAAGTTTTCCCTCAGTCTTGTGAGAAATAATTTATTTAGTTTCATCTGCCCAGAGTCAAGGGGTTTTGTCTGCTCCCTAATCAGGGCAAGTTCCAGAAACATAGGTTGCACAAGGACCAACCTTACTGACTACTGAAGATCTCACGGGACTGTCTCAATCTAAAACTGCACCTCTTTCAGGCCAAACCCGTTTCCTTTATATTTTCTAAATATAATGTATACTCACCCTGTGACTGGTGAAATTTCCCAGAGATAATTTGGGAATGCAGTGACTACTGGGGGAAACTTTGACATTAGCAAGACATTCGTTTGATAGGTCCCTTAGAACAAAAGTGGAAGAAACACCCATGGGGAGATTGTCTTGTCTACAACAGAGATTATTTTCCACATAGAAGACTCCTCTTCCATCTCATTTCTATACTTCAGGGTTCAATAACCCCTGGCTTTTAAACTGTATGCCTTGATAAAATTGTCAAGGACTCTCTTGCTCTTTTGTGTGTATATACATATGTCAAAATGGGGTTTCCTGCATCTAAAGTTTGTCTCCTCTCCTTGCAGATAGGAGATAATTAGCTCTGATAGTGATAAGTTAATATTTGTGTGAAATTGGCTTCTTCTCACTTATTTTCTGTTTCTCTCCCTCTTTTTTTCTGGTGCTTGGGACATTTTAAAGAGTAACAAATTACAAAAATAATTTTGCTGGTATGCCTGCACTCCAGGAATATCTAGTGTAGACAAACACTGAAAATTATTAAAAAAAGAAAAATGTCATTGTGTTACTTTTGTTTTAAAAATTGTGGAGACTGAAAAATGCATTTACTTAATGGCCTTCATTGCTATAAATATGAGATTTTAAAAAAAGACCTTAGTTCTAGTAGAAGAAAATAACTTTTGGTGTTATTTGTAAAGTTTGTAAAATTTAGTTTAACATATAAAAATAATATTACACAATATTTAGATTTATAAAAGATCAGGGTTAAATTTCACATGGTTTGCATTCCCTAAACTCATTTCATGAGTTAAGTAAATTATTATTGTTTTCATGACTTTTTTTTTTTCGGTGAGGAAGATTGGCCCTGAGTTAACATCTGTGCCAATCTTCCTCTACTTTGTATGTGGGACACCACCACAGTGTGGCTTGATAAGTGGTGTGTAGGTACACACTTGGGATCCGAACCCACAAACCCCAGGCCGCTCAAGCAAAGTGTGTGAACCCAAACACTGTGCCACCAGACTGGCCCCTCATGACTTTTAAAAAATTTTTTTAAATATAAAAAGAAATATATTTAGGGGCCAGCCCAGTGGCATAGTGGTTAAGTTCATGTACTCTGCTTGGGTGGCCTGGAGTTTGCAGGTTTGTATCCCAGGTGTAGACCTATGCAGTGCTCATCAAGCCATGCTGTGGCAGGAATCCCACATATAAAGTAGAAGAAGATGGGCACAGATGTTAGCCCAGGGTTAACTTCCTCAGCAAAAAGAGGAGGATTGGCAACAGAGGTTAGCTCAGGGGTAAGATTCCTCACCAACAAACAAAACAAAAAAAAAACCCAACCCAAAAAACAAATATATTTAAATAAATAGAATGATAATAATGGATGTCCTTTTAAAAGTTTAACTTTATGAAATTTTTAAAATGCTGCTAACCATGAGGACTTAATGTATTAATTAAGATTACATTTCAGGTTCTTTACTAACCTTAAGACCTTAGACTATTCAGGACAGTGGCAACTACTATAATAGCCACTGTAGCTATTTAAATTTAAATTAAATATTCAGTTCCTCAGTTGCACTAACCACAGTTCAAGTGCTCAGTAGTCACATAGGGCCAGTGGCTGCCATATTGGAAAGTACAGATATAGAACATTTCCATAGTCACAGAGAGTTCTATTGATAGCACTGCCTTAGACATATGATTAAGCTAACTAGCAAATAATCTTTGAGTGCATGGGTAATTTTTTAAGTAAGAAACAGAAAAAAACCATTAATCACTAAAAGAGTTCTGCACCCAATCTAATGTGTGGTGGGGACTTTTCCACAGCACCAAGCAATTCTCAGACACCAACTGGGTGTCCTACAATTCAACTCAATTCTGACACTATCTACCCAGAGATAGCATCAGATCTCACAGATTAAGGGCTCAGTCCTACAAGACCTCCTCAGGAAGAGCAAGATGGAAGAGATGCATAGGGCAATGTATGAGGAAAGGGGCACAGAATTTCCATGCACTCTCTAAGCATGCCATTCTCTTGGAATCTTCACATGTTCATCAACCCAGAAGTTCTCTGAACTCAGTTCTTTTGAATTTTTATGAAGGCTTCATTATATATGCATGATTGATTAAGTCATTGGCCATTGGAAATTGATTCAACTTCCAGACCCTCTCCCTTCCCCCAGAGGTCAGGGGGTGGGACTGAAGGTTCCAACCCTCTAATCATATGAGCAAAATATGCAAATACCTTTGAGTTTATATATATATTTGTATGTATAAATAAGTATTTACTTTTGTCATCTTAATATAGAATAAGAAATTAGTGCTCATGAAGAAAAGATAGCTAAACAGTTCTTGCTTTTCTGTCTTCTAGTTTTCTCTTGTCTCTGGAGAAAAGAAAAATGGTTACTTTGGTCAAAGATGGTAATTAATATAAATGGTTAACTATTCTAGGTGCTCTGATAACAAAGATATACAAATATGCATACAAAATAATGCATGCAATTGTTTTGTTTATTAAGAAAGTTATAGTCTATCAATATTGTATATTTATGATATGTACATTGTTTTATTTAATATATTAATAGGTTATTTATTTATTTATTTTTTGATGAGGAAGATTGGCCCTGAGCTAAGATCTGTGCCCATCTTCCTCTACTTTACATGTGGGACGCCTGCCACAGCATGGCTTGATAAGTGGTGTGTAGGTCCTGGGATCCAGGTCTGCGAACCCCAGGCCGCCGAAGCGGAGCACACAGACTTAACCACTATGCCACCGGGCTGGGCCCCTGATAGGATATATTTTAAAGCTACAGTTAAAAGCCTTAATTTACAGATTTATGCATTTTCTATCTGTGAATACCTACATACATATATAGGAAGTTATATTAATAAATCCTTTACTACCTATTGTTTCAAGAATAATGTACACAAGGAGTAAAATTATAAGTTTAATCTTTTTCTGTAAAATCACCATATCATTTTATGCCTAGATTAGCAGTTCATTTTTATCACAAAAATATTGTTTTTATATCCTCTTAAATCATTTTTGAAAAGGTTACTTATATTTGAAAGAAAAATTAAGTTCCTAGTAATCATTATTGTTTATTGCAGGGTGTTTTGACAAGATTACCTGTAAATATTTTTTGTCTTTAGATATTTATGACTTATATCTTGTATTCTCTGACACCTATTTCAAATACTAAATATGTGTTTTTGTTTTTTGCAGAGAAAAATTCACACTGAGCTAACATCTGTTGCCAATCTTCCCCTTTTTTTCCTTACCTAAAGCCCCAGTGCATGGTTGTATATCCTAGTTGTAAGTCCTTCTAGTTCTTCTATGTGAGCCACCACCACAGCATGGCAGTTGACAGACGGGTGGTGTGGTTCCATGATCTGGAAATGAACCCAGGCCACTGAAGTGGTGAGAGCACCAAATTTTAACCACTAGGCCATCAGGGCTGGCTCTAAATATGTGTTTTTAAATAAGCAACTTACAAACAAATATATATACGGAAGCAAAGAGGAGACATTGACTACTTTTGGCTAGGAATCAGGAATCACAAAGGAGGTGATATTTGAGTTGTGCACAAAGTATGGGCAAGATTTTGAAGGGCAAGGAATGTAGATAAGATAATTTTACAAAGATGCGACAGTGACGGAAGCAGGCATGTGCAGCATGTGGTCTTCGAAAAGCTTTGATAACATCCCTCTAAAAGAATATGAAAGAGTAGGGGCCAACCTGGTGGCATAGTGGTTAAGTTCGCATGCTCCACTTCAGCGGCCTGGGGTTCATGGGTTTGGATCCTGGGCCCAGACCTACACACTGCTCATCAAGCCATGCTTGATGATGTTAGCTCAGGGCCAGTCTTCCTCACCAAAAAGAAAGAAAGACTAGCTATCGCTTTGTACATTTTAAAGTGAACATCTAAAATTTTTCATCATAAGTTTAAATAGTTGCAAAGAATAAATTTTTTAACAAGTTATACATATTGACATTTTAAAAATAAAACTGTCGCAGCATTCTTTTAAATATTTCCAAAGTGATTGAAATGATAGCCATCATTATCCATTACAAAACAACTAACAAACAAACAAGAAGGAGCTCTTCTTTTTACCAGTTAAATATTTTATTTTAACTTTTTATCTTCCTGAACTTCTATTTCCATTTTATTGCCTTCAAGGGGATTTTAAATACATACTTTTTATGAAATTCTTTATTAAAAAGTAAATTTTGTATTGAAATATAGCATATGGACATAAATCATAAGTTTATTGCTCAGTAAATTTTTACAAAGAATATATAATCATGTGATAACCAGCACTCAGATCAAGAAATAGATGGTAGAATATTTCTAGAGCCCCAGGGCCCTTTCTTGGGCACTCTTCCTCTGCCCTGACTTCTAACCTGAAATACTGAATATCCAACAATAGCAAGACCATATACAAAAATAGAGCTCTGACTCAAAACCTGCAGTAACCTGCCCAGGAAACCAATCCATTGTCTCTCATAACCCATGAAGCCAGCCTGCTATAAGTTGGACTAGAAGGAAGTCAGACTGTGATCTTTAGTGGCAATCCAGGAAGCCAAACAATTACTTCTGTAACAATTGGCCCCACATGGTAAGGACTTGATTAATACCTGACAGCTTCCCTAATTTTTGTCCCTGCTTCCAACTTAGGACCAACCAGACAAAGCTAAATATGCACCTCTAGCCAATCACGTAAGATGCCTTGCTTCTAGTTGGGCCACTTACAGCTTTCCCCCATGCCAACAGCCTCCAATCAGAGCACACTTGAAGCCTTCCCTTTTTCTACTATTCATCTTTCCTACTCTGCCTGCCTCTGAGTCTCTGCCAAAACTCAAGTGATGGTAGCTGACTCCCTTGCTATGGCAAGCTCTGAATAAATAGACTTTGCCTGTTCTCATTTGGTTGGTGTTTGTTTATTTCCACAAACCTCAATACATTAGTTTTGTGTCTGGATCCTTATGTTGTGAAATTCATTCATATTATGTATAGATGTCCTTAGTTCATTTTCATTGATATATGGTATAACTATATCACAAATTATTTATCTGTTTTACTGTTGGTGGATATTTGGTCTCTTTCTAGCTTTGGGCTTTTATGAATAAAGCTGCTATACAAATTTATACATGTCATTTGGTGAATATATGTTTATATGGAACTGCTGGGTCATGGGGGAAGTATACTCAGCTTTAGCAGATACTGCCAAATAGTTTTTCAAGGTAGTTAAACCAATTTATTCTCCCACTGGCAGTATAATCTCATAGAATTTTATCCTAATATATATATTTTTATGCTTGAAAGTCTTTTATTGATTTTTTATGCTTGAAAGTCATTCTTCTCTGCAAAAAAGAGTTGTATAAATTGAAATTTGATTTAAATAAACTTCTGTGACCATAAGGGTATAGTAAAATTTATCTTTTGCACTGAATTATCATTAGCTATTAGTGGCACCCAATTGATCAAAATAACATATATTATGAATTTGAGAAAATAGTAATAAACATAAAGAGCAAAATTGTATTGGGAAAACATTACTTATAGAAATAATTAAGGTTTTAAAAAATTAGTTTATGTATCTGGGGATAAATATTAATTATTGCTAGAATTAGATAATATTCAGCATTTCTTTGTTCTTATTTTTAATTTTTGTTTATGTTAAGTGCTAAGAAACTGTGTTCACAATAAGCAGGCAGGAATAGAAGGAATCTGTTATCACAGTATCACTCAATTCTTTGAACTCCTTCTGAGTCATGTGCCAAAAATTACATGGCATTCTATCCCCCCAATTATTTTTGAATGATCTATAGCTGACAACTGTATTATTTCCTCCTTCAATATTGTCGAAGGCAACAAATTGGAAACCTCTGAATAGCAAAAGGATTTTGCTAGGTCACTAGAATCACTCACTTTTTCAACACCTATGCAAATACTTAGAAGTGTCTTTTTGTTTGCTGCCCTGGAGTTCTCAAAATCCCCTGTGGGGGCAGCACACCTTAGCGCATCACTCAGGATGGGTGGGAGAGAGATCATTCTTTTGCAAAGAGAGAAAAGGAAATTGTCCTAAGACAGGTGGGTAAGGAGAACACGTAAGAGTCAGCCTTCACCTCAGGCACTTTTTCCAAGTCCATCAATTTTAGGAAAATACGTATGATAGTTGAGATTTTTGAAAACGAATTCTCTTAAAACCATTTATCTATGTAGTCATTGGCACACACTCCAGTTCGAAGGCTGCTGTGTTGGAGCAAGGATAAAAGGTTTGATTTGGCTCTGAGCCATTATTGAGAGTTTTGAATCCAGTTTTTAAAAAAAGCAGTTTTGAACTCTTTTTGAACCCAGTGAAGAGCTAATGAAAGTCTGTGGACTAAGGACAGTGACATAATTAGTGCTGTACTTTAGGGAATAAACAAAGAATAGCTGGATTCATCCATTCATTCAACAAATGCCCTATTCTGTGTAGTGTGGACTCAACCATGAAGAAAATAAAGTCCTTGCCTTCCACGAGTTCACATTCTAATGGGGAAAGACAGAGAAATGAATATAAAAGCATAACGTCAGTTAGTGATGGATACCATAAAAAAATGTAAAACAGAGATTATTCTCGACAGTGTGAATATAAAGCCCCTGTCTCATGGAGTTCACATCCTAATGGGGAGACCAGAAATAAATGAATACAGTAGCATAATTTCAGATAGTGATAGGTGTGTCGATGCAAATAATCCATAATCAATTTATAAATCAAAATTGGAGATTATAAGCCAATTTGAGGACTATAGCCCAGGAGAACTTTTCTGACAGGAAGGAAGGACTCTGAAGAAGTAGGGTGTACAGAGTGGTATATACTGCCTTGGAACAAAGAACACACATCATATATGACAGGAATATCCCTTTTACTACTGTCACAAGATGCTTTGTTAACACAGCAGGTCAGTGGTCACGAGATGAGTTAAAGCAGGTCGGTAATTGATCCTCCGTTTCTGGGGAGAAATGCTTCTCCTTAAAGAAATGCTGATATAGGGGAGGCAACATCCCTATCTTTAAGGACATCATTTTTGGCTTTGGGATATTGTAAATATTTCAGATGTACAATGTATGCTCAGTAGGCCACGTTAGGCCTTTCTGGAAAAACATGGTCAGGCCTAATTAGTTTTAAACCAGATGGCTGCCTCACATACTCCAATATATCCTATTGCTTTTATTTATACATCAGGGGCTATAAAAAAGTTAAGGGGTGTGAGTGAACAGTAAGGAGTAAGGCAGGGTGGTCTGACAGATGAAGAGATGACAATTTAGGAGATCTGGGCCTTGACCTGAATAAAATGATCAAGTACGCCATATGAATATCTAACTATGTGAAAAGGGTTTCACCACTTAGAACAGCACTGTGAAGGCCAGAGGCAGAGTAGGCTTGACTTATTTAAGGAAAACAAGAAAGCTAGCCTGGCTGGAGCAGAGAGAGAAAGCAGGAGAGTAGGAAATGAAGTTGGAAGGTAGCCAGCTGCGAAGTAATGTAGGGTCCTGATGGCATGGAAAGGAGTTTGCTTTTTATGCTGAGGACAGAGAAAATACCTTGCACTGATTTATGTATGAAAAGGATCACTCTGGCTGCTTTACCAAGAATGGAATGCAAGAAGTAGGATTAAGAAGTCTTGGATTAGACTGGTAGAGGAAGATGGTAAGATTGTAAACAAGGGAAGGAGGAGGACTAATAATGATGTCTAATGTCTTTGTAATGGATGCCAGAGTCACAGAATAAGAAGAGGAAGACATTCCTAACACAGCGTGGAGACAGAGTTACTTGGAAACCAAATATAGATGGCAGCACCGTTGGAGAGAAGAGGAAAAATGGAAGGCAGCTCTGAGGCTCTGAAAATTGGTAATTAGGATAATGGTGGTTCCATTAATTACAATAAAGAAATTAAGACAAGCTTTGGAGAGAAAGGAGCAGATGATGGATTTTGATTATGTTGAGAATATCTCGATGTAGATGTTTAGCTGACAAAAGTGGAGGAAAAATCAAGGAGCCATTCTTTTGGGATTGATAACTACCATTGGCAAAAATGCTCACAAAATAGTGGGAAATGAAAAGCCTGTGAGATAAAGAGAGATTTATTTGTAAATTCCTTTAAAAAAAGGCGGCATAGCATAGTGAATAAGAATGGCTATGGAGCTAGGCTACCAAAGTTCAATTTCTGCTCCACCCTTTTCTAGCTGTATGACTTTGAGTCAGATCTTCTCGCCGTAGTTTCTTTGTCCGAAAATTGTTATAATAGGGCTTATCCGATAGGGTTGTTATGGAGCAGGAGTTCTTAATCTGGAGACCCTGAAATTTCACCGCATCTATGAATCTTGAATTGAAAAAAAAAAAGCAAACCTTATTTCTATTAATCTGTCATGAAAATTTGTTTTCTTTAATTATGAAGGCAGGTAACAAACGACAACAAACCACAGTACTATTAACAGTACGCATGGCTTTGTTTCCTGTAGAAATTACAATTACACAGTACAGTTGTGGCAGGTATTTTGTATATTGCTTATCATCACTACTTCAAAATTACCATATTTATTAGAACTGCCTTAGATATGCTGCTAGATTGCATAATTTATCTGCACCCCTCACGCCACTTAGGTGGCCAGTATCTCACAGTATCTCTGTGACTCTTGGTAAACATAACCACAGTGTGAAGTCTGAATGTTTATACATCGGTTCGCACATCTACGTTGCTTTCCAGTATTCCCAAAATACAGACGTTTGTTGACCACGAGGTGAAAGGAGGTGAATTGTTTTAATTTTGATAATGGTATTTAATTATAATTGATTCTTTTGTAACCCTATGTATTTAAGCATTTAGAAATATCATTTTAAGACTAGGTGATAGGCTTCATCAGAATATCAAAGGTATTCATGATACAAGTAAGTGAAGAAATCTTGAGGTAAAGGAATACAAGGGTACGTATGAAGCACTAGAACAGTACTTAGCCCATATCACACATTCAATAAGCAGTCAGCGATAGTTCTTAAAATGTTCAGAGAGCAGGAAGTGAACTGTCTTATTCATTTTTGCATTCAAAGTGTCTAGTAGTGCTCTGCACTTTGGCACTCCATGAATGCTGAATGAATGAAGGAACGAATGAACGAACTGGTGTATAGGGTTGGCTCCTCATGACCCTCAAGCGGGGCTGTAAGAAACAGCTGTGAAGTGCGGGCAGCTTCTATGCATCCAGGGGGCTCTGGATTATCGTAGAGGGCTTCAGAGGGCTCAGGATGTGAGCCACAGCTCTGTCCCTAAAAATGTCCCAACGGGAGCGGAGATTGCCCTTGGCTAGAGGAGCCAGGTCTTTACTAATTCCTTAGGGCTCTCCTCCATCACCCAAGAAGACAATCAGGCCAGTCTGCGGCTCCAGTATGAAGTGTTGGACTGACGGGCCCCTCGCATATTCCCGGGACCTAGTATCGGGTTCAGCAGCAGCACTCAGTGCAGCGTTTGGTCCAGGCCCGCGAGCGAGCACCGCGCCCCCAGCAGCACCGGTCTCGGGGAGAACTCCGGGCAGAGCGCGCGCGGCCACGCCCACTTCCTGCGCCATCCCGGGCCTTTCCAGGTCCCGTCTCCCGGTGAACCGGATGCGCCGTCAGCTTCCTCCTCTGTGGACGCGGCCGCCACCCGGCTCCCTGGCGAAGCCGCAGGCACCCACGAGGGCACAGGCGGGGGTCCCGGCGGCTGGCCTGGCAGGTGTAGGGCGCTGTAGGAGCTGGGCGCGCACGGCTACCGAGCGTGGAGGAGACACTGCCCTGCGGCGATGGGTGCCAGGGGCGCTCCTTCACGCCGGAGGCAGGCGGGGCGGCGGCCGCGGTACCTGCCCACCGGGAGCTTTCCCTTTCTCCTCCTGCTGCTGCTCCTCTGCATCCAGCTCGGGGGAGGACAGAAGAAGAAGGAGGTAAAACAAATCCCCTCGGCCTTCCCCCTAGGGCCAGGGCGTCTGGGGCCGGTCAGGGCGGGCCTTGTTGCTAGGCAGCCGCGCCGGGTTGCTAGGCAGCTGGGCCGCCGGGCGTGGGCGATGGCGGCCTGGGGGCGGGAGCCGAGAGGGTGGGAGGCTTCTGGATGAGTCCTGTGGGCTCCAAAGTCTCAGATCTGGGGTTAGCCTGTTGCTTTCTCAAAAACAGCGAAGATCCCCTTGGCTCTGCGCCTGAGCATCCCACATCTTTCAGAGCCGGGGCGCTTTTGACCCTCAGTTGGAGGCCGACCTTCGGGCCCTCGAGTCACTAAAAGGGGTGTGTCGGAGGTGAAAATACCCTTTAGGAGTATTTGCAAACCTACAGGACCTATTTGTCCTTTATGTTCATTACTCTGCTCCCTTCGATATCCTTTTTCAAGAGGCAACGGCGCATATTGAGAATGTGTTTTAAGTTATTCTGTATTCCTAATTACACATTTTTAAAGCTGCATGTTTATTTTTCTTTATGTTGAACTCTGTGAGAATAAATCACATTATCTGAGTTATGCAAATTTGTGAAATTCAGATCACCTGATTTCAATCTTAGTTGTCTAATTTTGATGAGGGCAAGGGTTGAAGTGACTATTTAAAGTAGCTGTAGAGTTATTTGTGAAGGATCAGAAAAAGAATCAATTTTGGAAATGTGAGTAAGGTTTCTAATTGTAGATCATTTTAGTAAGAGTATTCTATTTATATAATTCAACATTATTTTTTCTGGTGAAGTTATACACACCCATGGCTCAAAATGTACTTCGGGTTTAAAATATTACCTCAGCTTTCTTGATAGCTGGATAGAGAGAGTGCTCACATGAAAATAATTCTGATTTTCTTTCCCTTTACTTTTTGCCTGAAACAACTCTGAATTCAGTATTAACTTCTTCCCTTTAGCTTTTGAATTTTAACATGACCATGGGCCTCCAGAATTCCCGGTGGAGTTCTGGTAAGAGGTTTAGAGAAGAACCACTGTAAAATTAAAACTGTCTTTACAAATAGAAATTGAAGATATTTTTTCTTGCACTTGATAGTCTAAGAGTTACATTTCATAGTTTTTCTTGAGAAAGGGAGGAGATTAAAAAGCAGGTTTTTTTGTGTGTGGATTACCAGAGCAGAGGGCAATAAAAAAATGATAAGGAACTCCATGGAAATTCTGATGTTTTTTCTCCTAGAAAGATCACTATGACTACAGTAACTTTAAACTGAAAGAAAAAAAATCTTAAAAGAAGTTTCAAAAGTGTACATGTTTAAAGCATCTTAGCATCTCCAATTGTAAGACTACTTTAACATATGAAAATATTTGTTAATTTAGTATAATTAAATATAAATTACAACTGTTTCCATTACAATATTTTTATAAAACATATTTTAAAGTTGAATAACTAGGGAGAAAATTGTTGAAGATTAAGAAAGGATGCTTTTAAAACAGGAGAGGCTAATACTAATATATGGTGGTATTGTAGAATGCACATATTTAAGGAAACAAAGAGCAAAATAACAAATAGTTGATGTTTTAATACTTTACACAGTGAGCATGCATATCTCTGAAAGGTAGGCCAGTTCTGTGTATGGTACTCGGTTCAAAAACTCATCTCTTTTAATACTGGGAAAAAAGCATTTTTTTATTGGAAATATTGGGAAGTGATTGGTCACTAATGTGGTACTTTTCTAGGGGTATTCCAGGGTTGTTTTGACCATATGTGGCTTCTTTCTTTGCTGATTTTAGAACCTGATGCCCACTATAAGATTTGATGCCATTGAACCGGAAAGTGGAGCAGTTGGAACTTAATTTACTACGATAAATATTACTGATATAAGTACCAGAGTAGTTGACTTGGCATGAGCAGTGTATTCCTTCATTCTGGGGAAGCCACATTGAAGCCTAAAGTTGAGACTGAATCAAGAATGGACATTAGTTGCTTTTGAGGAAGTAATAGTTATGACAGTAATAGTTACCACAGGTTTTTAAGTCAGACAGATGGTCCAATTACAAATCAGCCCCTATCTAATTGTATGACATCAGGCAAACTACTTCCCTGAATTTTAGTTTCTTTGTTTTAAAATACAGATGTAATACCTACATCTCAGGGTTGTCTTTGGGATTAAATAAGACTATGTTTATAAAGCGCTTAGTGCAATGTCTGAAACTTAAGAAGTGCACTAACTGGTGGCTATTATTATGTGTTCCTCATTAAATTCATTCATTAAATGAAAGCATGAGACAGGATGACGAGATCCTAAAATGAGATAAAATTTTTTTTTCAAATGAACTTTTTTGCTAAATTAACTTTATAATAGTAAATTGCGTGGTTACTGTAATAAATTGTCTATTGCTTATTTTTTTATGAAACACTGAGAATTCTAAACTCTTAACATTGTTTGAGAACTTCCCAGGAGGAGATTTTTGCATCCTGGAGGAATTACTTGTGTTCATGGATTTGTGTATATGTGCGTGTGTCTACTTATATATGTATATAACTGTTTCTTCATGAAGACGTTTTCATTTGTTAAAAATAATGAGTTTTGTTATATTCTCTCTTTAAGAATATAGTGAAGAGAAATAGTTAAATGAGTAGGCAAGGAACATTGACTGGAGATTTTTATAGTCGCTTTCCTTAATTACATTGAATATAGTCATTAAAAACTAATTGTTGAATCCTCACTCATGTTAAGTGATAGGAAATTGTGGGAGACTTTAGTTGCTTAGTACTATATCTGTCATTTGCATTTCTAATGCATTGTGAGTTTCCTTTATTTTGGTAGTTTCTCCATTTCTTACATTGTTAACACTTGTCAGTTAATCAGCTTCATCTAGAATTGTTTTAATCTATAATGACCTCTTGTGATAATATAAAAAGAGCTCAAATTCTGTCATGATTTCCAGTAGACCTATTGACTTTGCCATCATCAAAAGCAGCTATTATAATGATTTATCCTTCCTGCAAAGAAATGACTAACTAATAGGCTATGATAGGTAGGTAGCAATGAATATGCAATATGAAAACTAGAGCAGCTCATAAATATTTTTTAAGAGAGAAGTAATATGGATCCCTAAATGAAATGAAATATTTCAGTTGCCTCTAACGTAACTTCATGTCATTAATGTTTTTAAGCACAGTTTACACTGAGAGGTATATATCTAGTTGTTTTTTGGTGGTATAGCCATGAAATAGAGACTTACTATCTTAGCAAATGATAAAAAGGGAGAGGGTGGAGGTAAGCAATGGATGTTACCATTAAGCAATGACCTTAAGTGGAAGAAAACGTTTGCAAATATACGAACACAACTTTAAGAAATACATAGTAGTTATACATTGATATGAATAAATATATGTATACGCATATACACAGATTATGCTGATGTCAGGCAGTTGTTTCATCTAGGTTAAATTTTGTGTACAGTAACTCCTTGAAGAGGGATTGGAAATGACAGGTTTTACTTCGAATGGCCAAAATTGCTTGTCGAGAACTGTGAAGGGTTAGCCTGCTGTAGTTTCACGGATGATGGCAGAAGGCATGGGATTCCTGGGTCACAGGTGGACAGTTCACTACCCGCAGCAATAGAATTGCCTGAGTATCAGCATTTGCACTGATGACGCAGGCTAGATGACGCCTACAGATGTAGTGAGTTTTGTAGCAGGAGAGGAACCTAGAGTTTAGGGAACTTAACTCTTTTATAATGGGCTCTAAGCGTGTTTGACGTTTGCCCTAGAGGAAGACATCATCTTTATTAAACTGGAAAATAAACAGACCTGCTCTTTGTTCTAGACTTGCCACTGTCTTCCAAGGCTGTGTGCTATACAAACATCCTTGAAAAGATGGTCCAGAACAGTCAGTCAGTACTTTGGCTGGCAAGTTATGTAGAAACCTGTGAAGAATTGTCTCCCTAAGTAAGAGATAGTAGCTTGGTCAATAGAGAATAGTTCAGGATATTTTCCTCTACATACACACATGACCAGCATGTTCAGTCCCATATATATGTTTTGTTCAACATGGAAGATACAGAGGAGGGGAAAGGACGGAACATGTAACCTGAGTCACGGATTCATTAGTTTTTTCCACATTTACTTTTGCATTTCTCTTTAGCCTTAAATATTCAGTGAGTTTGGATGTGAGTGTGATCTGTGTGTCTGGATGCTCCCTCCTGGAGCATCATGCTAATCCCACCAAGACAGAAGATTTACCTTTAGCTGAGTACAGGAGTACCTGTGTTCTGCTGGAGAACAGGTAGATCATGAATAAATATGTATTTGTTCTATAACATTGTGATGTGTGTGTAATGCGTGTGCACGCCTGTGCGGACCAAACGGGTACAGATAATGTTTATGTCAGTCTCTGTCCAGTTTGATTTTATCTATTGGGCAAGATTTCTGCAGCTTCTCAAATTGAGCATGTCTAAAAGGGAGCTGTTAATCCTTCGCTCTGCCCATCTGGCCCGTCTGTTTTCTCACTGCTGTTAACAATGCTGTTTTATGGGGAACAAATTTTAATGCTCTAGAACCTCATTTTTTAAGTAATCACTTGCCAGTATAATATCTTTGTAGCTCTTATCCTGTATTTTGTACATTGTACACAGAGAGACTGGCTTTACGTAATTTCTTGGGGAGTTGTACATGGATTTAAGGAAAAAATCTTGCAAAAATATAATTTCTCTATTATGCATAGATATGGAAAACACATAAATATTTAGTTTGAATAGTAAAACTTCAAAAGTATAATTCAGAATAATAGATAATATATTTTTATAGTAATTAATATGTCTGTCTATCTGCCTGTCTGTCTAGTTGTCTCTATTTCTGTTTAACGCCAGAAGAAAAAATGTCAACAGCGAGCTTGTAGAGTGTTTCAAAATCTATGATAAAAGTCTTGATATAGAATAGCATCATGAACTGAAAAAGTTAAGAATAAAAGGAAGTTTTTACTAGCATATCGATTGTTAATAAAGTTTTGGTTGATCATATAAAGATACCTACCTAGTCTGATATTTGGAGGTGAAAGAGAAATTTTCTTTCCCCTGCATGCTGCCATGAGAACTCAGCTACCTTTAATGAAAAGGGGCAGTTGAGTGCAGGTTAGATAAATTGTGGTATTGATTGTCTTAAATGGAACTGTTTGTTTATTTTGGACGTGTATTTTAGAGATGGCTTAACATCGTTGTCAATAAGATTTGATTCAACCTTTGGAAATAGTTTTAAGTCTTCTCTGCCTGGAAACAAAGCAACCCGTTGGAAAGCAAACCATGAGTTTTTTTGGTAAAACTTAAGGTACAAAATTGATTATAAATTGTGGAATCTGTTTACTATTCATAATAAGTATTAAATTGAATGAGATACCTTAGTATAACCTACCGAATTTAACAAACTTGGGAGTGGGAAATAAGGCTAAATTTTATCAAGAAATGAAAAAAAAAGTAACAATAGAGCATCTAGAAGATAGGATGCTAGGCATCTCACTTAGATTATCTATGATCTTCACAGCATCTTTGCATGGTGGTTGTGGCAGACAGTTTTGTTTGCCTTCCCTTTGTCTCGGCTAACAGCACCTTGGCTTGATTTAAGTATCAGGAGGAACTGGGACTGTCTGAAGTCCTAAGCATTTTTATTAGTCAAAGATTATCATGAGGAGTGAGCATGTGATACAGTTATGTGAGGCTTTTGGAAAGTTCCTTCTTCATAAAGACGCAAGGAAGGGAGATTCTCTCTGTCTTTGGGTATGCATATGGGAATGTGATACTCAAATTGCTGAACCCATCTTGTAACCGTGAAAGTACAAGCCTGAGGGCAAAACCAGTGAGTTCATGATGGCAGAGTAGAAAAATGGGAAGAATGTGGGTACTTGATGACATGACTTAACTGGCCTTGTAATTGCTCTGACTCTGGACTCCTTGTTATGTGAGTTAATAAGCTTTCTTATTGTTTAAGACATTTGCAGTTGAATTTCTGATTTTTTGTATTTGAAAGCATTCTACTGAGAAAGATGGTCTTGGATTAAGGGTTTTACCTATGATTGTACAGTTTGTAAGTTTGCAGCCTTATGCCAAAGACCTCTTTCTACACTATGTTTTAGTAACTTAACAATTACCTAGTTATAGGACCCTCCTTGTGAATTAGATGTTAAATATTAGTAGAGGATCATTTAGGTGTATGTAGTCCTCCCTGATCTTTGAATATCAGTGGACAGTATCAGAAGAAGTCCGTATACGTTTTGGTGTGTTTGGAAGTGAATGTTCCATGTGTTCCTTATGTTAAAATGACCTTTAATGTATGAATTGAAGTTCTCTATTTAGGTGTTAAATGTCCAAAAGATTGTAGGAAGGAAACTGGAAATAAATTTATGGTGTGCCTTAAAAGCTGTTAGCCCAAGAAAGGAGTGGAAGAATAAGTTATGCTCAGATATATTTGCCACATGCTGTTTTCTAGGTGAATACTTTTAAAAAGTACTTATTTTTTTTGCTTTTTGTATGAGATTGGTACATGGTTTCATTTTAAAGACTTACCAAATAAAATAAAGGAAGACACTTAACTTATTTTTAAAATGATCATATTTTAATAATGTTCTTTTGGTTAACATCTGAGTTAAGATTAAGCAAAAGAAAAATAGGGACCTCCCTCAAGGAGGAGGGTATTGTGCAATGCTGATTGGTCCATGTTTTTTTACAGTTGGAACTTTCAAAAGGAATAAAAGATTTTTCTTATACTCCCGAAAGTGGAGTGGTTGTGCTCTGTCTTGCTGTTGTTTCCTGTACGTTTTTCCTCTTTGAGCCTTTATGGGGAGAAAGAGTGGCTGAGTCGGGGTGTAACACTGTCATGATGGTACTCTAATTCAACTAGCCTCCTACTGACAGCTACACGAGCACATGCTTTGATGTTGGAGCATATTCCAAATCATAAAGAGAACAGCAATTGTAGGTGTGTTTTTTTTATACTGCGTTATGGAATGTTAGAGCAGGAAAGGCAGGTTTCAGGCTAAATAACAAAGCTGGGACTAGAAATTAGGTTTCCTGATACCAAAGTTTATATTCCCAAGCTCAGTTAACGCTGTCAGGTTCTTTCTGTCTCTCTTTTGTTTCCTCCTTTACTATTTTCTTTACACTGTTCTTTTCCTCTGTCTTTTCGTAGCTCATCTTTTATGAACTTCCTCTTCATGGGTACTTGTTTCTTGTTAAAATGATCAAAGATTTGGAAGATGTAAAGCAAACCTATTAATACTGCTTAGACTTGACCCCTTTCAGAACATCATTTATAAAATTAGGTCGTCTGTTTCTTTATAAGCTGTTTAAATAAATGAAATTAGGCTAAGGTAAGCCTAAATTGCAAGAGTCAGAACTGTATCCCCTACATGGATTAAGAAAGTATGCGAGTCCATTTTGGTTCCATCTTTCTTCCCGGGACGATGCCTCCTACAGTCCCTAACACCGAGTAAAGCATTTTCGTACATCTGTTTGCCAAAGCCAGAAATCTGGGCACATTTCACCTAGTCTCAAACCTTTACTTATTTGTGACTTTTTTCACCACCCCTTCCCCTACCCCAGCTAAAGATACCTCCGGAGACTCCTCTGACCATTACTGTCTTTGAGGAGTACTGTTTAAATCCTGTTTAAATGCCTATAGGATGCAATCCAAAGTTCTTTGCATGCTATTTAGTGCTTTTCCTGAGTAAGCCTTTGTCTGACTCTCCTGCTTTATATCTCACTATTCTTACATGCTTCCCTCCAGGGTTGACTTGGTCATGTTACCCCCTCCCTGTTCGGGATGCGGGACTCCTCCTCTGTGCTCACATAGATGGACCTCTGTGCTTATTTTTTTATAGCACTTATTGTTGTCTATTGGCTGTCATTCCTGTATGCTACACGCCCTTTGAGGAGAGGAGGTGTGGGTGTGTGTGTGTTTTTCATATCTATATCCCCATATTCAAGCATAGTGCCTTGCGCTTGGTAAATGCTTGGTAAAGTTAGTTTGGTCAAGTTATTTAAACTCTCTAAGCCTCCATTTCCTTATCTGCAAAGTAAGATAGTCTGTTAGTCCTACTGTAGAGTTGTGAGCCTTACATATGATAATCCTGGAAAGTACTTAGCATAGTGCCTGAAGCATGGTAATAAGTGCTTAACGAGTGTTAGCTTTGGGGCTGATACTGGTGAATGAATTCGCGGGGTATACTGTGGGTTATTGTTCATGTTTTCAAAGTGATTTTTCATGAGTAGCACAAATTGATTTGGCATTACAAAAGAAGGTTTAAAAAATATTGCATTTGATATGCATAATTTTTGTGAAATACTTTATTTTCCTATTTGATAAGTTCTGCTACTGAATTGGCTCTTGAGAATGTCACCATTACTTTCTTCATTGCCAGACCTAATAGATACTTTTCCTGCTTGACTTTTCTACAGCATTTGACATTGATGGCTTTTACTCCCTCCTCCCCAGCTTTACTGAGATATAATTGACCCTGTATATGTCATACAATATAACATACAATTATATTTTGTATACAATATAACATTTTGTATATTTAAGGTGTACAGCATGTTGGTTTGATGTACTTATGTCTTGTAAAGTCATTATCACCATAGCCTTAGCCAACATCTCTGTCACATCATATAATTACCATTCCTTTTTTGTGGTGAGAACATTTAAGATTTACTCTCATAACAACTTTCAAATGTGTAATACACAAGTGTTAACTACAGTCACAATGCTGTGCATTAGATTCCCAGAAGTTATTTATCTCCCAAGTGGAGGTTTGTACCCTTTGACCAACGTCTGTCCATTTCCCCCACCCCAGCTCCTGGTGATCACCGTTCTACTCTCTGTTTTTACGAAGTCAGCTTTTTCAGATTCCACATATAAGTGAGATCATACAGTATTTGTCTTTCTCTGTTTGACTTATTTCACTTAGCATAATGCCCTCAAGGTCCATCCTTGTTGTCTCAAATGGCAGGATTTCTTTCTTTTTTTTATGGCTGAATTATATTCCATTATATACACACACACACACACACACACACACACCTATATACACACACACACATATATATACACACATACACACACACACACACCCCTCATCTTTTTTATTCATTCATCTGTTGATGGACATTGAGGTTCTTTCCATATCTTGGCTATTGTAAATAATGCTGTGGTACACATGGGAGAGCAGATATCACTTTGATATCCTGTTTTCATTTTCTTTGGATATATATATATCTAGAAGTGGGATTGCTGGATCGTATGGTAGTTCTATTTTTAAATTTTTGAGGAACCTCCATACTGTTTTCCATAGTGGTTGCACCAATTTACATTCCCACCAACAGTGCACAAGGGTTCCTTTTTCTCTGTGTCCTCACCAACACTTGTTATTTCTTGTCTTTTTGAAAATAGCTGTCTTAACAGGTATGAGGTCATTGTAGTTTTGATTTGCATTTTCCTGTGATTAGTGATGTTGAGTACCTTTTCATGTACCTATTGAATATTTGAATATCTTCTTTGGAAAAATGTCTAGTCAGATCTGCCCATTTTTAAATTGAATTTTTTTTTTTTGCTATTGAGTTCTATGAGTTAATATTTTGGATATTAGTCTCTTATCAGGTATATTGTTTGCAGATATTTTCCCCCATTCTGTAAGTTGCCTTTTCATTTTGTTGATTGTTTCTTTTGCTGTGCAGAAGCTTTGTAGTTTGATCTAATCCTACTGATTTATTTTTGCTTTTGTTGCTTGTGTTTTTGGGTTGTAGCCAAGAAATTGTTGCCAAGAACAACATCAAGGAGGTTTTTCCCTTTGTTTTCTTCTAGGAATATATGGTTTTGGGTCTGAAGTTTGTCTTTAATACTTCAGATTGATTTTTGTGACTTGTGTGAGATGGGGTCCAGTTTCATTTTTCTGCATGTTGGGTATCCAGTTTTTCCAACACCATTTATTGAAGAGAATGTCCTTTCCCGTTTGAGTATTCTTGGCTCCCTTGTCAAATATTAATTGACCGTACATGTGGTGTTTTATATTTGAGCTCTTGATTCTGTTCTGTTAGTCTGTGTGCCTGTTTTTATGCCAGACCATACTGTTTTGATTACTGTAGCTTTGTAATATAGTTTGAAATCAGGAAGTGTGATACCTTTTGCTTTGTTCTTTCTCAGAGTTGCTTTGGCTATTCGGGGTCTTTTGTGGTTCCACATGAATTTTAGGATTTTTTTTTTCTATTTTGTGAAAAATGCCATTGGAATTTTGATAGGGATTGCATTGAATTTATAGATGGCTTTGGGTAGTATGGACATTTCAACGATATTCTTCTGAGCCATGGACATGGGATATCCATTTGTTTGTGTCTTCTTCAGTTTCTTTCATCAATGTCTTGTAATTATCAGTGTGCAGATCTTTCACCTCCTTGGTTAAATTTATTCCTAAGTGTTGTTACCAAACCTGAAGTGGGTTTGCTCACCTGTCGCATGGCAAGCCAATCTCTGACACTGGATGTAGTGGAAGAAAGTAGGAATTTTATTGCAAAGTGCTGAGCAAGGAGAATGGGCAGCTAAGGCTGTAATCCTGAACTCCCCAAAAAGGTACAAGCAAGGGTTTTTATTTGGGGTTTTAGGTAGGGGAGGGGGCGCATGTGGTCTTGGGAGCCGAAGTTCTGAGAGTCCTCTGTGCAGGTGCAGCTGTCTTCCTTATTTCTTCATAGGTCACATGTGCAAATTTGGGGGGTTCTAGCATGTGGTGGATTTTTAGTCTGTGATGTCTCAAGTTTACAGTTGGTCATTTTAGCTCAATGCTCCTGCGTGATGCTTAGTCAGGCGAGTTGTTGTCAGCAAGTTACTCTGTTATCAGCTGTTCTCCTATTGCTCTGCAAAGCAAGCTCAGAAACTTTGGTTACTTTGTTTTCCCATGTTAACCTTGTGGGTACAGGCACGGTTTCACCCTAATGCAGGGAAATTTTAACTCCTTTGTCCTCGATTTCAGTATTTTGTTTTTGATGCTATTGTGAGTGAGATTGTTTTCTTTATTTCTTTTTCAGATATTTTGTTCTTAGTATATTGAAACACAACTGATTTCTGTACTTTGATTTTGTATCCTGCAACTTTACTGAATTTGTTGATTAGTTCTGACATTTTTTTGGTGGCATCTTCAAGATTTTCTATATGTAAGATCATATCCTCTGCAAACAAAGACAGTTTTACTTATTCCCTTCTGATTTGGATGCCTTTTATTTCTTTTTCTTGCCCGATTGCTCTGACTAGGACTTCCACTACTATGTTGAATGAAAGTGGTAAGAATTGGCACCCTTATCTTATTCCTGATCTTAGCAAGAAAGCTTTCAACTTTTCACCATTATGATGTTAGCTGTGGGTTTGTCATATGTGGCCTTTATTATGTTGAGATATATTCCTTCTATACCCAACTTGTTGAGAGTTTTTTGTTATGGAAGGCTGTTGTATTTTTTCAAATCCTTTTTCTGCATCTATAAGATGATTTAGATGACTTTATCTCTCATCTTATTAATGTGACGTATCACATTTATTGTTTTGTTTATGTCAAAGTCAGACCATCCTTGCATCCCAGGTATAAATCCCACTTGACCATGGTGTATGATTCTTTTAATCTGCTGTTGAATTTGGTTTGCTAATATTTTGTAGAGAATTTTTGCATTCATAGTTACCAGGAATATTGCTTTTTAGTTTTCTTCTAGTTTCCTTATCTGGCTTTGGTATCAGGGTAATGCTGGCCTTGTAAAATGAATTTGGGAATGTTTCTTCCTCTTCAGTTTTTTGCAGAGTTTGAGAAGGATTGGTATTTTTCTTTAAATGTTTGGTAGAATTTACCAGTGAAACCATCTGGTCCTTGGCTTTTCTTTGTTGGGAGGTGTTTATTTACTGAATCAGTCTCCTTACTCATTATTGGTCTGTTCATATTTTCTGTTTCTTCATGATTCAGTCTTGGTAAGTTCTGTGTTTCTAGGAATTTATCCATTTCTTCTAGGGTATCCAATTTGTTGGCATAGAAGTATTCATAATGGTCTCTAATGACCCTATGTATTTCTGTGATATCAGTTGGAATGTCTTTCCTTCATTTCTGATTTTATTTGCTAAAGTTATAATAAAAAGAGGAAAGAAAAGACCCCAGTATATGCTACCTGCAAGAGACTCACTTCAACTTTAAGGACATATATAGGCTCTCTTTTCTCTAGTTAGTCTAGCTAAAAGTTTGTGAATTTTGTTTTCCTTTTCAGAAAACCAGGTCTTAGTTTCGTTGATCTTTTCTGTTGTTTTACTAGTTTCTATCATTTATTTTTGCTCTGATCTTTGTTGTTCCCTTCCTTCTGCTAACTTTGGCCTTGTTTTTTTCTTCTTTTTCTAGTTTCTTGAGACGTAAAGTTAGGTTGTTTGAGATCTTCTTTTTTCTTAAGATAGGTGTTTATTGCTACAAACTTTCCTCTTAGAACTTTGGCAGCATCTCATAGGTTTTGGTATGTTGCTATTACATTTTCATTTGTTTCAAGATTTTTTTGATTTCCCATTTTGATTTCTTCTTTGACCTATTGATTGTTGAGGAGTGTGTTGTTTAATTTCCACAATGTGTCAATTTTCTAGTGCTAGTCCTGTTGCTGATTTCTAGTTATATACACCATTGTGTTCAGAAAAGATACTTAGTATGATTTTAGTCATCTTAAATTTGCTAAGACTTTTTTGTGGCCTCTCATATCATCTGTCTTGGAGAATGTTCTATGCATGCTTGAGAAGAAGGTGTATTCTGTTGCTGTTTGATGAATGTTCTGTATATATCTGTTAGGTCCATTTGGTCTAAAGTATGGTTCAAGTCCAATGTTTCCTTGTTGATTTTTCTGTTTGTATGATCTATCCATTGTTGAAAGTGGGGTATTGAAGTCCTCTATTATTATTGTATTGTCTGTTTCTGCTTTTAGATCTGTTAGTATTGGCTTAATATATTTAGGTGCTTCAATGTTAGGTCCCTATATATTTATGAGTGTTTTATCTACTTGATGAATTGACCCCTTAATCATTGTGTAATGACTTTCTTTGTCGCTTTTTACCTTTTTTGGCTTATTCTGTTTGTCAAATATTAGTATAGCCACACCCTCTCTCTTTTGGTTTCCACTTGGATGGAATATCTTTTTTCCATCCTGTCACTTGGAGCCTATTTGTGTCCTTAAAGTTGAAGTGAGTCTCTTGTAGGCAGCATATAGTGGGGTCTTTTCTTTCCTCTTTTTTAAAAAATCTATTCAGCCACTCTGTGCCTTCTTTGGAGAATTCAGTCTCTTTATATTTTGAGTAATTATTGATAGGTAAGGACTTACTAATGCCATCTTATTAGTTATCTTCCGGCTGTTTTGTAGTTCCCTTCCTTTCTCTCTTGCTTCCTTCCTTTGCGAATTGTTGGTTTTCCATAGTGGTATGCTCTGATTCCCTTCTCTTTATCTTTTGCTAATCTACTATAGGATTTTTTCTTTGTGGTTGCCGTGAGGCTTACATAAAACATCTTATAGATATAACAGTCTGTTTTATGCTGATAACAACTTCAATCACATATAAAAACACTCCACCCTTTTACTCCCTCCTTTTTATGTTTTTAGTGTCACAATTTACTTATTTTTATATTGTGTGTTCATAACAAATTATAGTAGCTATAGTTATTTTTAATACTCTTGTTTAAACTTTATGTTATACTTAATGATTAATGCACTACTATATTATGGTGTTAGAGTAGTCTGAATTTGACCATTGTGTTGTATATTTTCATATGTTTTTGTGTTACTAATTAGCATCCTTTTATTTCAGCTTGAAAAACTTCTTTCAATATCTCTTGTAAAGCAGGTCTAGTGGTGATGAATTCTCTCAACTTTTGTTTGTTTGGGAAGATATTTATTTCTCCTTCATTTCTGAAGGATAATTTTGCTGGACAGAGTATGCTTGGTTGGCAGTGTTTTTCTTTCAGCACTTTGAATATATCATCCCCTGGTCTCCAGCCTATAAGTTTTGAGCTGAGAAATCTGCTCATACCCTAATGGGAGTTCCTTTGTAGGTACAGTCTCTTTTCTCTTGCTCCTTTTAGTATTCTCTCTTTGTCTTTGGTTTTTTATAGTTTTATCATAGTGTGTCTTGGAGAAGATTATTTTGGTATCAAATTATTGTGTAATCTATTAGCTTCATGAACTTAGATGTCCAAGTCTTTCCCTGGGTTTGGGAAGTTCTTAGCCATTATTTCTTTAAACAAGCTTTCTGCTCCATTCTTTCTCTCTTCTTCTGAAACTTCAATAATTTGCACATTGGTTCTTTTGATGATGTCCCATAGACCACATAGGCTTTCTTCACTCCTTTTTATTCTTTATTTTTGTCCCCCTCTAACTGGAAAATTACAAAGTTCCTATCTTCTGATTCATAGATTGTTCTGTTTGATCTATTCTGCTGTTTCCTATTGCATTGTTCATTTTATTCATTGAATTCTTCAGCTCCAGAATTTCTGTTTGGTTCTTTTTTATTTCTGTCTTTTTGTTAATTTCTCATTTTGTTTGCATATTGTCTTCCCAATTTTGTTGAATTATCTTTCTTTGTTTTCTTGCAGCTCATCAAGTTTCCTTAAAACAGCTATTTTGAATTCTTTATTGGGTAAATCATAGATCTTCATGTCTTTGGGTTTGGTTGTGCTCTTTTGGTGATGTCATGTTTCCTTGATTTTTAGTATTCCTTTTTTTGTTGCTGTCTTTGGGTTTGTAGTAGTCACTTCCTCTAATCTTCACTAACTGCCTTCAGAGGAGAAATATATTTTTCAGTCTGCTAGAGATTTTGAGGCTTTCTCAGACCTTGTATGGATACACCTGTTCAGTGCTTCTTTCTCCATCTTGTTGCAGAATTCTTAAGTTTGTATGTCTTTTGATTCTGTAATGTACCAGGCTGGCTGCAAATAGCCTCTCTTTTGTTTTCCTGAACATGGCACTACTGCTTAAATTTGTGGCTTCTCCCTCTCCCGTAGACCCTAGCCTACTTTCTGCCCATGGTTCCTAGCTGTCTGTCCAAGTTCACTCTTGCCACAGCCCTTGGAAGCGTATGTAGGGAGCTGGGTGCAGAGTGGGTGTGTGTGTGGGGCGGGGGCAAGTAGGGCACTTGGGGGGATCTGTGGGTGATGCTTTTCCTTGTAGGCAGGCTTCCTGATGGAGTCCGTGACACAGCAGGGATCACTTCCCTTTAATGCCCAAGAGAATTTTATCTGCTGCTCTCCTGATTTCCTTCCTTCCCCAAGTCATGGGGCTTCCAATTTAGTACTCTGGATGCTGTGAGAGAGAAACGAGTTTCTTTGGCAGTGTCTCACAGAGCTGGGGAAGCTGGGGGCTCACCTGCTCTCCCTTTCCCCCACAAGAGAATTCATGGGCTGGGAAGATCTCTCTTAGTCCTAAGCTGAGCTGCGTTGGGAGAGGGGTGATGCAGGCAAAGTCAAGCTGTTCCAGTTACCTGTTACAGTGCGTCTAAACTAGTATTTTTTTTTTTTTCTGCAACAGAGTGCTGGAACTTCTCCTCTGGAATCTTGAACTTCCATAAAAGTTGTCTCATCTGTGGGTGATGCCCAAATCACTGTTCTCTAGGTGCTCTTGGACTATGGCTGAGAGGGGCTGTACTAGTTCACAAGCTACCGCAGGGTTCACAGCCAGTACTGAGGTCTGTCTGCCTGTTACCCAATGCACACGTGGGCGAGACTCCTCCCGGGTCCCTTGGCATATAGTGCTTGATCCCACAACTCCCACGGAGGTAGTTTTGTTCTTGGGTGTGTGCTGAGTTTTTGTTGTCGAGGGGAGGAGAGAGAAAAATGAGAGACACCGTATGCAGGGATGATGTTGATGTCACTCCTGTTTCCATTTTGAAACCTCCCCATCCTTGGCTTTTGTGACTTGACCCTTACATGGCTTTATACCAGAATGGTGGATAGCGTAGATTTTTAGAATGCCACAATCTCCTCTACTATTTTGTTTGCTATTGATTTTACTTGTTATTTTTCCTTGGTCTCTAATTGAAACCAGTGACATTTTGTATAATTTGATTTGATCTTTCTCTCTTACTGTCATTTACTCTCTCATTCTCTTTTTGTTATTTTCCTGTGTGGTAGTGTTATAGAATGGAATTTGAGAAAAGCAGGTAGTGTAAATTCTAGCCCTGTTGTTTATCTTTGTAAATTATCTATTTAGACCACACTTTCATTTTTTTATAAACTAGGGATAATTCCTCCACAGGGTTGTTTTGAAAGATGAAGTGAAATAAAATGCTAACTTCATGAAATGTTAAGGGTTTTATAAAAGTCAGTTCTAGAAAATGAAATGTAGGTTCTAGTTCCTTTGATATAAACTGTGCTCTTGGGCAAGTCACTTAACCTTTTGAAGCATGGAGTTTCCTCAAATGTAAAATGAGAACACTGAACAAGATCAGGATTTCTATATCTGTGGAAAGTAGGAAAAGTTTCCCATTGGCCCTCTGAAGTTATATACACTTTTGATTTATGGCATAAATAGATCTTTCTGGCATGCACATCTGTAATGTTTATTAGGTTTAAAAAAAGTTAAAAACTACTGGATTAAATATTTGCTTAGATCCTTTCTAGATGTTAAGATTATATGAGATATGGTAAGAAAATGACTTATGGTAGTTTTCTCTAGGTATCAAAGGTAATTTTATGTCTTAGAGGTTGACTGTTAGTTCTGCTCTGATTTGTTTACAATGTCTTTATCATAAAGAAGCTTAACTAATATTAATTATCAACAATTTGAGTTATGTGATCTGTAGAGAATAACTGAAACTAATTGTGGCTGAGCTGTCAGCCACAGTCAAATATTCTTTTTATTTGGCTATGAAATAGCAGTTAGATTTACACTCGCCTTATCTTTGCCTGTTTCACATATATAATCTACAAAGCCACAAATTGAAACAATATACTGTTTTCGTACACTGCTGTAGTTTTCAGAGTACTTCGTAGGTGCTATATCTGCAGTAATTTATGATAGACAAGAAAACTTAGAGAAGTCGTAATTTGAGTACAATCATTAGTGCTGGTCTCTAGTGTTCAAGATACATATTAACAGAACAGAAACAACATATTTCATAATGTAAAAATGAATTGGTGAGGGAAATGGGGTATTATTTTCCATTTCTCTGTATACCTTTTCCTTGTAAAGCTACTTCTGTAAAGTAGCGTTAGCCCTATGTTACTTCTCTACATTGATTACTGTCTTTTTGTTTTTGCATTTTCACAAGATTCTATCATGTTATGGTAAGTAGATGATCCCAGGGAGCTTTCCTTATTGTGTTTTACTTATATGTTACTCAAATCTAAACTTCATTAGTATGGGGACTTCCTGTTCTTTTTTGTCTATATGATCATAATCATAGCAAAAGCCCAAAGTAGATGGGCCTTTTATGTTTTGTAACTATTTGCCTGGCTATCGATTTCTTAAGTATGTTGTCAGTGTTTTTCATATCATGTCCTTTTTGATCATTTTAAATAGAAATGGTATTAAAGTAAGCAATAGAAAATAAGTATATTTGAAGGTCATCTACCTAAAATATGGCACATGTTTCTGAACAAAGGGCCAATTTACTGACATTTCTCTAAAATGTGGTCTGTCACTCCTTTTTTCAACAAACATTTGTTGATGAATACTATGTATCAGACATCCTGCTGGATTTGGGAGGTAGAGTGGTGAATAAGGAGCCACTATCTCTGGTATGTCTTAGAGTTCATAGCCCCGTGAGAGATCAGACAGGAAAACAGGCAATTATAATGTAGTGTGAGAAATGCATAAACTGGGAACCATAGGATGCTTTGGTGTTATGTTAGCACATTGGGGTAAGCTGAAAACTGAAGACATACACATAGGAAATAACCTCACGAAGAAGAAAGTGTTGTAGGCAGAGGGAATAGCACTGATAAAGGCCCAGGAGTATGAAAAAGCAGAACAAATTCAAGAAACTCAAAGTAGTCTGGTATGGCTAAGCTTAGAATGCACAGGGTGGGAGAGTGACAGGGGTTGAGGCTGGAATGGAAGCCAGAGTCAAATCCTAAAGAACCTCTTAAACCATGTGACAGAATCTAGACTTGATCCTGAAATCAGTGGGAAGAATTGAAGGGTTTTATTTTGGAGGTGAGGAGATGAAGTTTATATTTAGAAGGATTGCTCTGGCTGTGCTGTGGAAAATAGCTTGGGTGGGGATGCAAGATTGGAAGAAGGGCAACAGTCTACTTGAGTGGCTACTGCAGAAATCAACATGAGAGGTAATGATGACTTGTGACATAGGTTGTGGTAGTGAGAATGAGGAAAAATAGCTAGATTTTCAAACTATTTAGGAGCCAGACTGGACAGTTCTCGGTAATTTGTTGTGTGTAGGAGGAGGAAAAAGGAGACAAGAATGATGACTACATTTCTTGGTAAAAGGGAAATTCTATTTACTAAAATGGGAAACAGGAGAAGGAAGAGATTTTGGAAGGAGGATAACGTGTTCACTTTTGAGAATGCGTGAGATGCCTGTGTGAAGTCTAGACAGATGTTTGAGAGGCAGTAGAATGTGTGGATATGGACCTTTGATCTGGGCTGAAGATAAAATGGATTTGGAAGTCTTAGCATAAATGGGAATTGAATTTGTGGTGGGGGTTAAAAATCACCCAGCCAGAGTATATACAGTGAAAATAGAAGAACTAATGCAAACCCTCAGGGATACTAATATTTCAGTGTCCTGCAGAGGGCAAGCTTGCAAAGAGACTAAGACTGCCCTGCCAGAGAGCTGGAAAGAAACCTAGCAGATTTGGATGGCACAGGAGAATGTTTCAAGAAGAGAGAGGTCAAATGATGACTACTGAGAAGCTAAATAAAAACTGTAAAGAGTCCTTTGGATTTAGCAAGAGCAATTTAACTGCAGTGTTAGGGTGGACACTAAAATGTAGTAGGTTAATGAATGAGTGGGCCGTCAGGAAGTGGAGACAACCAGCACTTCTTATCAAGCATTTTTGCTGTGAATGGGTGAACAGTTAAGTGGGTGGTAGCTGAAGAAGAAGAGGTTGAAATGAAGAGAGAAACTAACTGATACAGAGCCAGGTGGCTGAGAAGGTAGGAGGAAGGAATGGGAATCAGAGAACAGTGGGTGGAATTAACCTGACATAGGAATGTGTTAGTTCTTAGGGCTGTGCACACAGATACAGTACAGTCAAGTGCTACATAATGATATTTGACAAACCTCATATATGACAGCAGTCCCATAAGAATGAGTACCATAGAACCTAGGTCTATAGGAGTCTATACCATCTAGGTTCGTGTAAGTACACTCTATGATGTTCGCACAATGACAAAATAACCTAATGACACATTTCTCAGAGCATATCCCCCTTGTTAAGCGACTCATGACTGTATTTGGTTTTCTTTCATGCACATGATAGGATTCTACTTCTTCACTCTTGTGAACTCAGGCATGGCCGCATAACTTACTTGGCCAGTGAAATGTGAGCAGATGTGTTATGTGTCAGTTCTAGGCAGAAGCCCAAAGTGTTGTTATGTGCTTTGCCATATTCTCTTTTCCTTTGCATAGTGACTGGGAATGTTTGACATAGTGGATGCTCTGTCAGACTGGGTACATGAGTGACTAGGATGAGCAACCCATAAGATGGACAAATATGTTTGTTTATTTTTTTAAATACTGAGATTTGGAGCTGTAAGGGCACTGTAATCTAACCTATGTGGATTGTTACAAGAGGTATTTATCTCAGATTTTGATGGGAGCAGTAGATTAAAAAAGGGGGTCCAGGTGTAGGTAAATTTATTTGTTGGCAGAGGCTTATATTTTGTCTATGAAATGGAAGGTAAGCTGAGGAGGAGGAATAAGCTGGTAGGACTGGGAGGTTTAGGAGAGTGGATACAATTTTAAATAGCTAGAATAGGTAATAGGTAGTTTACCTAGAATTACTTATTTTAAATAGCTAGAATAGGTAATTTTACTCAGAAAACAAAGAGGCATTGTTAAATCACAGGAAAGGCCATTTAAGTTTGGAAATCATGTGTTTATTATAATCCTCATTTGAGTTTTCTTTTTTCCCTCTGGTTGAGCGCAAAAGGAGACCTGTAGGGGCAGGAAATCTAGGTGGTTGGATTGGTTCAGGGTTGGAGGTTTTCAGGTGAGTGAGACAAAAGAAAGGAAAGTAAAGTTGAAGATACACTGTGGAGTGAGTGACATGGAAAATAAAGACCACTAGGTGCTGATAGGGGAAGGAAGACAGGTCCCAGTGAGATTGGAGGATAGGTGAGTTGTGGAGGGAACAAGAGTGGGAAAACTGGAAGAATAGGTTTTTGTCATGAGTAGCTTAAATTAATTTATCTTTTCAGACATGTAATAGTATCAGATGAGACTCTGGTGGTGGGTGGCTGAAGTGGAGTAGAGGTTAGTTATTGGAAATGATAAGGATAAGGAGCTGAAAGGCTAGGGTGTAATATTGTTTATGTGATCTTTATTCACTACTCAATAATGGGAGGATGAAGGGTAATGACCAAGAGTTCATTAGATGACAGTGACTAAGCAATGTAGAGAATGTTATATTTTGAAGGTGTGATTCATAACGGAGCAGGAGTTTTTATGTGAGGATACAGAACTAAGAGGGCACTAACTCTACCCTTGTCCCTGAGTCAAAGTTAAGGACAATGAATAGTTTTCATTTTAGTACCTCTAGGGGTGCTAGCAAAGAGATTAAGAAAACATTCATTACATATATAGAAGATGTAAGGAATTAGTTGTGATTTTGAAAATTTTATATAAGCTTTTTTGTTGATTAGGTGACAGTATTGCAGTCTTAAAATGAGAAATTGTTAGGCAGTTAACGGTAACCTTCATTTCTCTCATATCTTACTTCCAAGGTCTCAAACCAATTTCCTGATGTTACGACATTTTTATGAATCAGATAAACTTTTTCATATTTGCAGTATTTCATAGATGTATGGAATTGGTTCTGTTTAAAGGATCCTGTATAAATTTGGCAAAGGTTGATCTTTTGCAAATTGCGGACTTTTGTTCAGCAGTATCAATTTTAGCTAAATTTCTTATAGACTGAGTGTGGATCATTTTATGAGATATAAGCCAATATGTATTCATAATAATTCACAGTTCTCTGATTAAAGGTATATCAATAATGTATGGTTTCTGGATATAAATGATCAAAACCATTAACAAATAGAGGTAAGAATCAATTTTTTTTGTTGTTGTTGAGGGAGATTGGCCAGGAGCTAAGATCTGTTGCCAGTCATCCTCTTTTTGCTGAGGAAGATTGGCCCTGGGCTAACATCTGTGCCTATCTTCCTCTACTTTGTACATGGGATACCACCACAGCATGGCTTGATGAGCGGTGCGTAGGTCTGCACCCGGGATCCGAACCTGCGAACCCTGGGCCGCCGAAGTGGAGCACACAAACAACCACTACCCCATTGGGCCGCCCCCGAGAATTAACTTTTAAGTAAGCTTTCATACCTAAGAAAGAAATGGAAAAACAGCAGCAATAACAAGTAGGCAGGAATCTCTGGCTTCGGAGATTTTGGAGATAAAAACTCTTCCCAGTATTCTCTTATAACCAGGGGTCTCATTATAGAATTACCATATGAGGTTAAGTACTGCAGTGATTTACCGACTACTGTTGCCTTAGGATTTTCTTCTGTGATGTTATCATTTGTAGATTGTATATAAAATGTCCTTTTCTAAAATAATCTTATCTCTTAGAAAGTGTGGTAAAGCTAATAACAGAACTGCTTTATAATTTATCTTTCCATCACTCTTATCTCCTCCTGTAAGATGAATAACCCACTATGAGCATTAAAAAATAGGATATAAATACAAAGGTGGTTTGTGAGTATATTAGTTTCCTATTGATGCATAACAAATTACTGTAAATTTAGTGACTTAAAATAACACCTGTTTTTATCTCATGGTTTCTGCTGGTTAGAAGTCTGGGCATGGCCTAGCTAGGTTCTCTGTTCAGGGTCTCACAAGGCTGAAATTAAGGTATCGTTGGGCTGCATTCTCATCTGCATCTCTAGGTCCTCTTCCCCTCTCATTCAGTTTGTTGGCAGAATTCAGTTCCTGGCAGTTGTCAGACCAAGTTCCATGTTTTCTTGCTGGCTCTGTTCTCGCAGCTCTTTGAGGCCACCCTCAAGTCCTAGCCATGTGGCCCCCTCCATAGGCAGTTTAAAACATGGCTGTTTGCTTTCTTCCAGGCCAGTAGGATGCCTCTCTGACACTTGACCTTCTTCAAAAACGCTCACCTGATCAGGTCAGGTCCACCCAGTGTAATCTCCCTTTTGAGTAACTCAAAGGTAACTGATCAGGGACTTTACATCTGCAAATCTTTGCCATATAAAGTAGCATAATTATGAGAGTGCTATTTCATCACATTTACAAGTCTTGCTCAAATTCCTGGGGAGGGAATTATATAAGGGTATGGGTCATTGGGGATTATTTTAGAATTCTACCTACTAAAGTGGATCAGCTTGCACTTTTGGATTTTTATATGGTAGCTTATAAAATCAACATAAACAGGTATGATAGTCAGTGTATAGGACATTATTTAATATAAGACATTTAGCAATGGCTGTAAAGTTAAAGAGATAATAATGTGTTTCAGTCAGGGTTCGGTCAGAGAAGCAGGACCACCAGAAGAGGAGCATACATCTATGCATGTATCTGGATTTGTCACAGGGATTTGACCTTATGCCATTGTGGGAGCTGGTTAAGTAGTCTCTGTAAGGATACTGTTTGCCTATTTGCTGCTGGAGTTTGGGTTCCAAGGGCACTTGGGAAGGGAAGATGGCTGTAAGGTGGGAAGAACAAGAACAAGCTGAAACCTATGAGGATGGAGTGAAACCATCCTCAGAGTGATTTTAAAGCTCATATTTTGGAAATTGCATAATACTGAGAAAATAGTTATTCACAGAAATAAGAAGTTGGAAATGATGAGAATTATTTTAAACAGCTCACTCATCTTGCAGGCTTAGGATGCCAATTAAACTGATAAAGAAGTTTGGAAGAGTAATAGACATTTTCTTTTTCACAGGTGAAACTGACAATTAAAATTAGAAGAAAGTGTTCAATTTGTCTACAACTTAATTGTTTAGTGGAATATATTTTAAAAATAAATTTTCTTAAGGGTTTTATAGAAATGTTTCCCTCTCCCTACCCCATTATAGGATAAACCACTATTCTTCTATCAAATATTTACTTGCAGTTTCAAAATAGAAAAATTATTTATTTTGAATATTAAATTAAGGTGTTTTTTTCATTTTTATGGCTGATACTTTATGTACCCTGCGTCTCTAAATTAAGCTCATTAATATTATAGAGAATTTTAGGAAGATACCTAAGTTGGAACAATCATATTGTTTTGAGTTAACATTTCTGTATCAGCTAAAATAAAAAAATAAAAAAGTGATTTCTTGTCTCATTTGAAATATTCATACTAGCACCTTACCTTCATTCAGCTACCAACAGACTGGTATTATAAAAAAGTAAATTATGGAATCCGTTGTCTACATTCTTATTACCAAATCTGAATAGGGTAGAATTTAAAGATAATGCCTTAATAAAATTGACAATTTATATGGTATTATTCTATACTGTGTTGAAAGATACATACATCTTTTTAATAGCCACTTTTGTTTGTGCATTTACAATGACAGCTTGAACATATTTGTCAACGGCTTTTAAAGAGCTACTTTTCATGTTGCTTTCCTGCTGTGGCGTTCATATTTGTTATCAGATTTTATTATATATTTTTCTAAATTCTTTGGTGTGCTACAGCTGTTTACCATATCAGTTTTTACTTTTTCGTAGACACAAGCTAGACTACATTTCCCAGCCACCTCTACATTACTTAGGGCCATGTCGCAAAATTCTGGACAGTAGAATGTGAATGGAAGTAATTTCTGTCATCTCAAGCCCGGCCCATGGAGATTTCCACTAGGCGTGTGCTGGATTGTTCGGAGGGCTCATCTGCACTGTATCACAGGCTTCCCTGTGGGGGTCTTGGTTAGTGTGCCAGTGAGATTTAGAAGGTAGAGAAGAAGGAGAGAAGCCACTGTTCTTCAGAAATGGTTGAGGCAGATTCATGGGCAGATAGAAGGTTTGAAGCATCATTCAGGAAAAGTCCAGGACAACCACTGTATTGTTGCTGTAACAAATGATCACAAACTTAGTGGCTTAAAACAACATAAATTTATTATCTTATAATTCTGGAGATCAGAAGTCCAAAATCAGTCTCACTAGTCTCATTAAAGGCAAGGTGTCTACAAGGCTGGTTCCTTCTGGAAGCTCTGAAGGGAGAATCCATTTCCTTGTCTTTTTCAACTTCTAGAGGTTTCCTGCGTTCTTCATGATTCCTTATTTGCATCACTCCAACTTCTTGCTTCCTTACATCTGACTCTGATCCTCTTGCCTCCCTCTTATAAAGACCTTTATGATTATATTGGGCCCACTCAGCTAGTGTAGGATAATCTCCCCATTTCAAGATCCTTTACTTAATCACATCTGCCATGTAATGTAACGTGTTCCGAGTTTCTGGGAATTAGAATATGGACATCTTTTTGTGGTGGGGGGGCATTTTTCAACCTACTGCAACTGCCCGTTTAGCTGTTGCCGGCCAAGATACTTGGTGGAAGCCTTCAAGAAGCCTAAGAGGTCCAGGTGAACTCTTGAGAATCACCTGCTTTGGTGCTGCACACTAAGATTGGTGGTAGCTGCTTTCTTTACCTTAGTTTCTCCTGTACTTCCCAACAGTGTTTTAAGTTTCTTCTAATTCTCTGTATTAAATACCTTCATATTTGGAATACACGTAATGATTTCTTTTTTTTCCTGACTGAACCCTGACTGATATAAAGATCCCCCAGTATGACTGGTTGGCGATGTAAAGAGTGACCGGGAAAGCCATGTTCTGCAGATGGCAGAGCAGCCATCAGCCGAAGTGTCAATGACTGTGTGGAACAGAGTCTCCTTGCTGTCCTGAATTCTGCTCTGGACTGTTACATGGATGTAAGTCACTAAAAGTTTGGGATCTATTTGGTGCTATAGTACTACAGCCTAGTTTATTCTTACTAGTAGAGATGTTCGTTGAGAACTAAATACTGAAACCAATCTCATCTCTTTCTGTGTATTTAAGCAGAAATTTAGGTGGTACATTTTCCTTGTATTTACATCTATGAATATATCATACAAGGAAAACAGACTCATAACATTTGTGTCCATCATTTATTAAAAAATCACTCTCTCAGCCTCTGAACTAATTCATTGGTATGCATTCTTAATTTGTTCTCTGGACTACATTATCAGATGATGGTAGTTTGCATATTTAAAATAATGTGCTCATATAATATACTTTTTGCAATGTCTAGACCAAAGCATAGAATTCAATAGCTATTCATTAATAGCATATCCCTCTCCCATGTGGGATGCAACAATTTGGTTGCTAGTATATTTTTATCATCAGATGTAAAATGTTGTTTCTGGGGCCCAGAAGCAAATCTTAGTGGCTAGTGTTTTGAGGAACACAGCTTTAAAACCATAGTATCATCTTCTTTATTCTTCATAGGATTATTTTGAACAGTTGGTATTTTTGTCATTTTAAGATGAGAAAACCTAACTAAGTTCAAAGATTTTTGTCCCAAGGTGACACAGCTGATAAGGGAAAGAGCTGGACCTCAAAGCTGGACCTCAAACACCAACAATCTTCTAACTCTAAGTTCACTCCTTTTTCCATCAGATATGCCTCAGAGTAGACGTAGGTACTTGCTTACTTTGCCTCACAGGAGTCATATTCCCGAAGGTTGTAATGTGCATCATATTTTGTTTTGATTTGTATTGTCTTCTCTGTTGGTCTTCACTTAGCAGTGGCTACCAGGAGGAGCTTTTCTTGAATGTGCTCTTTGCTAAGACAATGGTGTGGCCAGTTGGGAACCTGTAAAAAAAGGTTCTAGTCATAACTAGCTCTTTTAGTGTTTAACTGTCATCATGGGTAAGCCACTCTGTCTTTCTGGGTCATAATACTTTTGTCAGTTAAAAACAATCAGAGTTGAGCTAGATCAGAGATGGCTTTCAACTCTCATGTCTTATCATTCCTTTTCATGATAGAACTGAAAAATACTTTGGGGCAGTAGGGGAAGCTTTATTTTCAAAAGAGCACTCAAGTTAATATGTTTTCAATTAAAAAAAAATTCCCTGACTTATTGTTTCTTTAGTTACCACCATTGATCACTGTCACTCTCCTGGTGCGATCAGAGCACATTTTTAAATTCTTATGTCAAATATTAGCATATAATGTCCTGTATATTATTCATATTTAAATCTCCTATAGAATTTAGTCCAGTATCTTGCCCCAATTAGGTGCTTTCTTAAGTATTTGTTTAATACTTAAAATAGTAGCAAATGTTTCTTAAGTACACAAAGTCCCCCTTAACTGAAATTAAATAGTACTTGGAAAGACACCAGTTTATGAATCTAGTTAAAGTGATGAACAGTATTTCATACAAGTGGAAAAAAGCTTTGGAGTTAAGTTAAATCAAAATTATGAAAACTCATTCTATAAAATTAAATCAAAATTGTGAAAACTCATTCAATTGATCTTATGCTTACAATTTAGCTTTTAATTGCAAGTAGTCATGATTTGTTAGAATGAATATGTGCTGATATTTTTTGGTGTGATTTTTCTCAATAAAATTATATGGTGGCATGATAGGAAATCTTCAATTAATGCTTGACTTTTGGAGCATGATCGGGAGGTCATTTTCACAAAAATATTTCAGGTTAACTAATTTTCTCAGGGGCGTCTCTCAATTCTTTGATATTCATATCATTCTTTTTTGAAGTAAACTAATATCATCATCCTTGTTGGTTTTCTCTTTTTATATGTTAATTGTTATAATTCTGACAGAGCCTCATTTGTCAGTATGAGTTCTGCATATAATTTAAGTAGTTCTCCTGCATCATTTAAAAAAAATGAACTTGATGGAATCCTTTGCCATTTATAAGTGCAGTCAAGTGTGAGAATGACCAAAAAATAGTGTGACGTGTTGTGTTGGCATGGATGCTAGGGTAAAATGAGGAGGATAGATGTCTGCATAGGGACTACTTTTATCAGTGGTTGTTTCATTAGTGAATACGACATAAATGGTTTTTGCCTTTCTATGTATTTTTTATGTGCACATGTTGACTACTTGGATAAGAAGGATCTCCTGTGGCCAGTGCAGGACTGAAAACTGCTGTGACATTGCTGAGATGAATGGCTTGTTTGGGTTACCAGTAAGGAAGGACACATTAAATAAGGTGTGGCACCTATTATTTTTGTCCTCTGTAGGCCTCCCCTCCTTTCCCTCCTCTTTGTTTTTATCTTAACACCCTCCCTTGTAACCACATAGTTAAGTGTATTGCCGGGCTAGGCTAGTCATACTACTCATCCCACTTGTCATATTTGGCACAGGGTTGGGCAAGTGACTTAGAGTCAATCACTGGGATTTTTCTAAATGGAACTAGCAGCAAGGTGGTTACCTTGCTGATTGGCACATGAAATTGGAAGGATGTGGTTTTAGGTTGCCTGTCACTTGTTGTATGAAAAACTCTGATGTACAGAATTAAGCAGATAAACAAAGAAAAGATTTTTCATGGATTCAATAAATATTTGAATACCAACTCTGTGCCAGTCTTTGTTTTAGGTGCCACCAATACAGAAATAAATAAAACATGTAACAGTTGTTGCCTCCTGGAGCTTCTGTGGCTAGAGGGAGTGCTGACACCACCAATCAAGTTCTTGGATCTAGTCATCCCTGAAACCAGATGTGTCTCCCTCCTTCCTTGTTATCTGTACTTATACAGTCCCTTTTTGTCCAGGCTAGACTGAATTTGGCTTATGTCATTTTTAATTAAAGGCATTTTGGTAAATATGAAAGCCATTTATAATTTCTTTCAGCTTTCATTAAGAAGATAACATAGATTTTAAAGTATATAAATAAATCAAAACTGGCAAATTTAAGTAAAACTTTGTCATATATTTTTCCATTTTTGGTAAATGGAGATTGCCTTGTCCTTTATTTTCTTCTCATATTCCATTCCAAGCTTTAACCTCATGGTTGTCTGGTAAAGCCCTTTGATTGACTTTCTCTAGTCATTCAGGAAGATGTAACTATTTGTTTAGTAAATATTTCTGAGTAGAACTTCTTTTAGACTGGATACTATTTTTGTAAATCATTTTTGAAGAGTATTGTATGATTACTTATGTATTGAATGAGCAAATTTTTAGAAAGCATTATAAAAATTTAATTGCTTAATTTCTTTTATTAGTATTATATATGATTAAGAATATGTGAAACAGAAGCTTATTTGCACTCTTACAGTTAACATCTTGAAATATTTTTGTCCTAGATGCTCCTGTATTTGGCACAGCAAGTACCATAAGATAGATAAGCAACTTAATTCTTTTAGTCACTCATTTGTTGCACTGTTCTACCTTCATTTATATAATTTTTCTTGGTACTTGCTGGAAAATGTATGAGTAATTTATTTTCGTACAAACTATATACTCCTGAAATTTAGACTAATTGAGGAAATTAGAGGAAAATTAGAGGAAATTTCACCATATGAATTTGAGATAAAGTATAGCATAATGATAATGAAACTACATTATACATACACATAAAGTTTATTTAACCTGTCTTAGAATATCTGTGTAATTTTTCTGAAATTTGGACCAGGGCAAAGGTAATAGCTTATGGCCAGAAGAAGCCAGCTGTTTAGAAATAGGGTCACCATGTAATTTATTGTCCAAATCAGGATAGTTGGGAGTGAAAAAAGGTGCAATTAATAATTTTGGTGAGATAACAGGAGTAAACTGGGACTGTCCCTGGGCTAGCTGGGACATATGATCACCTTAGTTAGGAGTAGGAAAGAAGAGTTTTAAGATGGATAGACAGTTAGTGTTTAGTATGTTTTTGTTGATTAATTAGAATGATTTTATAGGAATCCTGACTGAAAATTTCTTTCTGTATTTAAAAACTCTGTTACACTCTTGTGTATGATTCTTTATCTACTTAGTGCTGCACAAGGGTTTTGTATGTTTCACTGGTTGCTTTAGTGCTGCTTAGTTCTCTAATTTTTAAACTCAGCTTTTAAAATTTTACTATACTATTTCTGTCTTTTCATCAATTAAGAAGCAACTCATTTTCATTAATAATAGAAGTTTATTTGCATCCATGTATTTATAAATAATGAATTTTGGATTATATATACAAAACATTGATGGAAAAATTTTCTCAAAAGAGCATATAAAGGGGCCGGCCCGGTGGTATAGTGGTTAAGTTCGTGTGCTCTGCTGCAGCAGCCTGGGGTTCGCAGTTTCAGATCCCGGGGGTGGACCTATGCACAGCTTATCAAGCCATACTGTGGCAGGCATCCCACATAAAGTAGAGGAAGATGGGCACAGATGTTAGCTCAGGTCTGGTCTTCCTCAGCAAAAAAAAGAGGAGGATTGGGAGCGGATGTTAGCTAAGGGCCAGTCTTCCACACACACACACACACACACACACACACACACACACACACACACGCCCTGTAAATATAAAAAAGATACCCACATTATTAAAAAAGATACCCACATTATTGTTTCTCACTTATTGTTCACTTATTGTTTATAGCTTGTCTATAGCATTGTAAATTCTTGGTAACTTTCTCAGAATAGTGGAACTCTGATTTTGCATATCATCTATCTTCCCTGTAAAGTAATTTATTTCATTTATTTCACAAAGCACTTTAGCATATGTTTTAGTCCTTTCTTAGTGTTGAAACAGTATTTTACACACACACACACACATCAAGTGCTGAAACACATCTGTTGAATGTTAACTGATCTTCCTAATGATGCTTGATGGAAATTGGTTAAAAGATTGTATTCTTTGGTTAGAAATATGTCACAAGTATATTTATAGCATAAAAACCTACATAAATTCAAATACAGACTTATGTTTTTTCCCCCCTCCTTTGTTAGTCTAAAGAAAACTCAGTTTTCATTGAGCAGCAACTACTAGTAGTTTTGAGCTTTGAAGAAAAAAATTGGAAATTATTCTAAAAACATGTAATTGTTTAGATTTAATTAAAACAGGCACTAATATTTACATTCTGATGGGATGTTTCAACATAGTTTATAATAAACCAATGACAATAACTACTGTTTATTATATACCTATGTGCCATGCTCTAAGTATTTTTTATATATCTCATTTAAGCACCGCAACAACCTAGTACAGTTTTATTTTATAGATGAGGTTCAGAGAGTTGAAGTAATTTGTCCCAAATCATGCAGCTAGCAATTGTGCTAATATTCAAATGCAGAATTGACTTCCAAGCTGTTCCTCTTGATTAACTCTTCTATCTGTGCTGCTGGTACTGAGGGCAGAAGAGTGAATGCACACCTCTGGAGATCTGGAGGTGCAGCACGAAGCTGCCTGATTATTCAAAATGTCTTTGTCATCTTATATTTTATATTAAATCATTCTGCAAACTTTGCTTTGTATTCCATTATCTATTAGCTTTTTTATTTTTTAAATGAAATTTTCTATTTTTTGTACTCTCAGTTGTTGAATATAACTGTTGCTTCAGGATGGTATACCTTGTTTCTCTTGGCATACTATCAGGTCACCCCCGGGGTGCCTAGGTTTATTCTGTTTGAGAAACAGGAGAATCAGAGCTATATTGCCTTCCAATAGAATCCACATCCAAAGCTGTTACCAGCTTCAGCCATACAGGGCTTGTATATGTCAAGCAGTTAAACAGTTCCTAAACAACAGCATGGTGGCAGTGGCTAGGTTGGCTTGCCACACTTCCACAGATTCTTCTGGGAAGGAGACAGGGAGCCCAAGTGGAGTTAGGTAGTCTGTTACTCTAGACACTGCAGGCAGTGTGACCTTCAGGTTCAAATGGGGTCCCCCTCCCCTAATATTCCATGGGGGCGATGCAGAAGTGGGCCCTGGTGGATGCTGTGCACGGGGCTGTGTCATAGCTGAGCGACTCTGAGTGTAGGAAACCTCAGTCTTTTAAAGGGGGAGCTAGCAACTCTGTCCAACCTTTGCCCTGAAGGAGATGTATCTTTATTATTCTGGTTAGGAAATCTGTCCTCTAACCCAGAGGGAAACCCTGACTCTAGTTTCTGAGACTTTTTGTTTTGCAAACATTGAAAAGACATTCTGGAAGAAGAGCTGTCACAGGATGTACAGAAATTGGAGATTTGTCTCCCAAGCATGTGCCACCTTGCAACTTCCCTGGCAATTCCAAATATAAGGGAAAGAAACCACTTATATTCACAGAACAAGGTAGAGAATGAAGAAGCTAGCTAAGCCAATCCTTTCCTTGGGTAATTTTAGCTATTACCATTGTCCTTCTTGGGTGATATTTTGTTTCTGGAAGTTTTCCTAGTCTTTTTTTTTTTTTTTTTTTGTGGGGAAGACCAGCCCTGAGCTAACATCCGTTGCCACTCCTCCCCTTTTTGCTGAGGAAGACTGGCCCTGGGCTAACATCCGTGCCCGTCTTCCTCCACTTTATATGGGACGCCGCCACGGCATGGCTGACAGGCAGTGCGTCGGCAGGCGCCCGGGATCCGAACTCGCGAACCCCGGGCTGCCAAGTGCGGACTAAACCGCTGCGCCACCGGGCGGCCCCTCCTAGTCTTTTTTTTTTAATCAGTTTTTTTTTTTTTTTTGAGGAAGATTGACCCTGCGCTAAAATCTGTTGCCAGCCTTCCTCTTTTTCTTTTTTCTCCCCAAAGCCCCAGTAGATAGTTGTATGTTATAGTTGTACATCCTTCTAGTTGGCTATGGGACGCTGCCTCAGCATGGCTTGATGAGCAGTGAGTAGGTCCACGCCTAGGATCCGAACCAGCGAACCCCGGGCCACTGAAGCAGAACGTGCAAACTTAACTGCTACGCCACTGGGCCGCCCCCCCCCCCCTTTTTTTAAAATCTATAATGTTTTCTTATGTGTCTCTAAAAGGAAAGGACTCTATTTTTAACACGGCCACAATAGCATTACCATACTGAAAAACTTTACAAAATTCCTTAATATCGTCAAATATCCAGCTAGTGTTTATACTTTCCTGATTGTCTCATAATTTTTGACAATTTTTTCCAATAGGGATCCAGATAAAGTCTACAAATTGTGATTGGTTCAATTGATTTTTTTAATTTTTAAAAATAGCTTTATTAAGGTAGATCTGACATATAATAAACAGCATGTACTTAAAATGTACAATTTAATACACTTTGACATATGTATACGCTCTTAAACCCATTGCCACAATTAAGGTATTACCCTGGCATTTGAAGCTCTGTGCTATATGATCTCTTCTTTATGGGATTTGTCTCTCTTGTTTTTATCATTATTTTTTGGGAGTCATATTGGCTTACAACATTGTATAAATTTCAGGTGTACATCACTGTATTTCAGTTTCTGTATAGACTGCATCTTTTCCACTACCAACAGTCCAGTTTTTATCCATCACCATGCATATGTGCCCCTTTACCTCTTTTGCCCTTCCCCCACCCCCTTCCCCTCTGGTAACCACTAATCTATTCTCCTTATCTATGTGTGTGTTTGTTTATCTTCCACATATGAGTGAAATCATACAATATTTGTCTTTCTCTGTCTGACTTATTTTGCTCAACATAATACCCTCAAGGTCCATCCATGTTGTCACAAATGGCACAATTTTGTCTTTTTTATGGCCAAGTGGTATTCCGTTGTATATATATACCACATCATCTTTATCCATTCATCCATTGATGGGCACTTGGGTTGCTTCCTTGTCTTGGCTATTGTGAATAATGCTGCAGTGAACTTAGGGGTACACTTTTTGAATTATTGGTTTCTAGTTTTTTTTTAATCTTTTATCTGGCTTAGGTAGACCTAGGGAAATTCAGCATTCCTCTGCTAAGGGAGCCTCACTGGCATTCAAATTGTTAATCCACTTCATAGTCACTGCTGGTTTTTTGTGCAGTTACTTGATAGCTCCCTCTCTCCCTCCCTCCTGCTCTTGTGCACACTCCATCCCCACCATCAAGATCTCTAAATCTTGGCAAGTCACTTGGCCTGGCTAAGTTTCCTCATGTGTAAAATGGAAGCACAGATCATACTGCCTGGGGCACATGTGACGCTGAGATGAGACTGAGTCCTTGGTGGTCCTTTTGTAAACCATGAACTGCTAAGGCACCTTTGTTCTTATTACCACTGGAAGCTGGGAGGGGAGAGGCCAGGAGTTGGGCAGGCTTCCTGGAGGAGGTGGACCTTAAAGGATGGATAGCATTTAGAAAGAGAGGTAGGGAGAACTTGGAACCACTGTGACATTTATTCCCATCTCTCATGCCCTAATTTCCTCCCAAAGGTCCTACCTCCTAATACCATCATCACATTGGGAGTTAGTATTTCAACATGTGAATTTTGGGAGGACACAAATATTCAGTCTATTGCAATTGCCTTAGAGAAATAGATCAGTTAAACATTATTTTTAGCTAGATGTTACATTTTGTGTCCAAATGGGTTTTTATCTAGGTATAAGTCACTTGGAAAGCATTTAGAGGGATCAGCCAATTAGAACCTAATAAGCATGTGTGACTTCAACTTCCAGTTGTAAAGAATGTCTCCTGCTGTGGGACTAACTATCCTAGTCTTATTATATTGTAAGGTTATTTTGAAGGAGAAAAGATAGTTTAACTTTTGGGATTTTTCTTCTACAGAATATTTAGTTTTTATTTAAACTTTTTTTGAATTTATTGTTTAGAAAATTTTTATATTTACTGTAAGCTTCCTCATCAAAAACAATTGGTGATTTTTTAAAATATACTACATTGTCATTTAAAATGCACATTTTATGGGACATATTCAATCAGTTGAATAATTTTTGTGTGTACATATACATATAAACATACACTCTGTATTAGGAAATAACAAGGGTTTTGTAATGTTCACTTTTGTGTTTGATTCTTAACACTTTGCTTTGTTTTAAAAAAGACTAAGGCTCCTTTGTAAAGTGGCCAGTGTGGTCTTTAAAAAATGACTGAACTGGAATAATTTGATTTTGCAATGATTATTCAAACTTATTTTTCAAGTGAAATAAAATCTTTTCATTGCAACTAATTGAAATATTAAGAAGTTAAATATCTAATGTATGTGTGTACATGTGTTGTTTTGTTGATTAAGAGCATTAAATATATTTTATTGCAAAAATTCCTTTGAGAGATACTTTTTATTTTATTTATTTATCTATTTATTTATATATTTTTTGTGTGTGTGAGGAAGACCAGCCCTGAGCTAACATCCGTGCCCATCTTCCTCTACTTTATATGGGACGCCACCGTGGCATGAATGACAAGCAGTGTGTTGGCTGGTGCCTGGGATCTGAATCCGTGAACCCCGGGCTGCCAAAGCGCGACCTAAACTGCTGCACCACCGGGCCAGCCCTGAGATATACTTTTTTTCACAAATATATAATTTGTGTTTTTGGTGGGAATGATACATGTTTTAGACTTTTTAAAGATAGTTTTACACCTAGGAGTAAAATGAATTTTAAATCTAGGAAAGGGCTATAAAATAAATCAGAAATTTATGATTTATATATTAAAATATCTATTAGTTGCAAGTGGATATAACAACTGAGTAAGATTACTGATTTCAGATTTTGAGACTGATCTTAAGTGTTTTTTTTCCTGTTGAAATTTAAAAGTTATGATTATACTTTGGTTCTCTATTTGTGCTTAGCACAAAAGTTGCCATTTCAATTTTTCTAAATAAAGGTTTTCTATTAAAGCAACAAATCAGAGTTTTTGACTGATGTGTGCAGAACTCTTGCTTGCTTAACTGTGAGAGACTAAATTATAACTTCATTAGTTGATGGACCAGCTTCCTGTTGCTAATAAATTAGGAATCCCCTGCTTTTTGTGTTGGGACTTGACAATGGAGCTAAATTGAATAAGTTGTCTTGAAGAATGAGACTTAAACCTATTTTTATAAATTCTTTTCTTGTTGTTGTTCCAACACCTTTCTTTATTTTTATTTGTGCACCCACATGGGCTGAGGATACCTTCATGCTCTGAGGAAGAACATTTTGAGCACTTTGAATATCCACAACTCTATCTTAAATTTCTAAAAATTCATATTAACATTATAAATGGCAATTAAATAATGAGAGATTAAAGAGAGTAAAAGTTAAAGATGTTATAGATGCTATAAATAATATTTAAAGATACTTATAGCTAGGTGACCATATAATTGATCATCAGAATTGGAACACATTTGGGAATGAAAGGGGATGCTCATAATAATTACCCCATGGCAACAGGAATAAACTAGGACTGTTCCAAGCGTATCTAATGCGAATAGCCTGAATGATGTTATTTCTTAAGGACAACATAAGTAGTATATTTTGGTTTAGATATTTTTAAAAAGCAAGTTTGCCATCCTAACACCGTGGATCTTAGAGTTAATAATCAAAATAATATTTTGTTTGAGGTTAATCATGTCAGAACAGTTTACTCTTGCTTAGACTTTTTGAGGTAGAAAGCATGTTTTGAACTCTCTAATTTTCACTTGGTTATGTTTCACAGTTTGTCTCTATTTTTTATTTGATGAGTTATTGTCGTTCTCCTTTAATTTTTCAAACATGGTTTTTTTAGTTCTTTGAACATATTTATAGTAGCTACTTTGAAGCGTTTGTCTAAGTCCAGTGTCTGGGCCCACTCAGAGGCAGTTTTTCTCTCACCTGCTTTGTTTTCCCTGTACAAGGGTCACACTTTTCTGTTTCTCTGCATGTCTTCTTGTTTCTATGCATGTTTTTTGTTGAAAACTGGCTATTTTAGCAGCTCTGGATTCTGACTTTCCTCTTTCCCCCCAGCTTATTGTTATTCTTTTTATTTGTTTGTTTATGTATTTAGTGGCTTGCCTGGATTAATTCACGGAGTCTATTTCCCCTGCAGTGTTCAGTTTCTGATTTTAATGTTTAGTTTTTTTCTCCTTGTTTTTATTTTTAAGTGTGGCTTTCTAGGAATTGCCAGTGATTGGTTAGAGGTTGCGAGTAAGAGCCCAGACGCAGTAAGTCTTCCGCCTTTTGCCAATGGATCTGTGTGTGGTGTTGAGGTTTCAAAGTTCAGGGAGTTTTCATGTCTGCCCTGCGTTTAGCCAGGGATTAGCTCTTGTCAAGTACTTTTTCTAGTTGTTTCTGAACGTGTGTAGTGTGGTGTATACATGCAGCTTTCCAGACTGCTAGAGGTGGGTGTAATCTTAGTAGGGCTCTTTTTGGCTTTCTCTTTCCCTAAATCCCTCTGTTAAATTTATGAGTAGCATGTTGTTTTTCTTGCTGCTAATGGTATCTAATTTTTTCTTTAATTGCTTGCCAGTATAATCTCTGTTGTTTTGCATAATACCTCAGGCAGTGCTATGGAGCTGCCAGTTCTCATGTCTTGCTTCTCTTCCTGACAGAGCATCTGGTGTACTGTCTTGGATTTGGGGATGGGGGATATGGTGGCCTGTTTCTCACTGAGTGGCACCTCTACTCTATGAGTAGGAGTTTGAAGAAGATGGTAGCCCCTGGTCTTCTCAGCTTGGCCCTCCTAGTGTGAAACCTCCACCTTATGCCTGATGATCAGGGGCTGGGCAAGGGAAGGGGGCTACCTCCTCTTCCTTCTTGGACTCATCTCCTCAAGTTCTGTAACACATAGCTTGGATGGCAGTGGGAGCAATTTCTAACTCAAATGCCCCAAACTCCTGCTGTTCTTACCAAGATTCAGTAGATTATCTTGAATAAATGCTTCTCAGTTTTTTGCATGCCCTTAGGTCAATTTCCAGAGACTTTGAACGATTGTTTTTGATAATTTTCACCACTTTCATTCTGTTTTGCGGAGGAAGAGGGTCTGCTAAGCTCCTCTCACAGCCGTTCTGAAAATCCTGACTCTAGAAAGCATCTTAGAGATGCTTCATGCCTGTGACAGATGATGAAATTAATACATGGGAGGCTAAGTGACTTAATAATGCCATAAACTGGTTGATGATGAATCTAACCTTGTTTTTTCTTCCTGATTTTAGGTCTTATTTATTCTGTAATTCTAGTGGCTTCCAAACTCTTATCAACATAATATCAAAATTTAATTTTGAGATAGTATGGGATATACTGAAACCAAATTGGCTAGGATGTGGTTGATACAGCTGTGAAATCTTTCTCTCTACTCAATACCAGGGTCAATCTGAGAGTCTGGATGGATGCGCCCTCCTCTCTCACTGTTCCATGTGTATCTGTATCTCCAAGGTGAATTTTCTCCTGGATGGGGGAGGTCAGTTCTTTTGTTAAGAATATGTATATATGGTAGTTGTGTTGCCCCACTAAAATGGCCCCACTAGAATTGGTAGTACCTAATAAAATTATTATAATTTGTTAATAAATGGCAAAACAATATTTTAAAAAAATTTAAGATCGGAAAAGTAATATCCATAATCTGTACCCTCTTATAGTTGTTATTTTTTTGCATATTATTTCTTGAGTTTAAGGAATACACAGTTGACATGTTGAAGTTAAGGCTTTTACCTGTTCTTGAAATTAAATGTAATAATATTTGAAAGACAAGATTATTCTACTTTTTTGGGATTGATTTGATGATTTTTGGTTTTCTCTGGTTCCATACCAATTGTGGAATTGTTTTTTGTATTTCTATAAAAAATGCCATTGGGAGCCAGCCCTGATGGCCTAGTGGTTAAAGTTAGGTGCATTCCGCTTTGGCAGCCCGGGTTTGGTTCCTGGACGCAGAACCACACCATTCATCTGTCAGTTGCCATGCTGTGGCAGCGGTTCACGTGAAAGAACTAGAAGGACTTAGAACTACCATATACAACTATGTTAGCTCAGGGCGAATCTTTCCCAGAAAAAAAAAAAATGCCATTGGGATCTTGATAGGGATTGCGTTGAATCCATGGATCAGTTTCTGTAGTATGGACATTTTAACAATATTAAGTCTATCAATCCATGAACACAGGATGTCTTTCCACTGGTTTGTGTCTTTAATTTCTTTCTTCAATATTTTTTAGCTTTCATTATATGAGTCTTTCACCTCCTTAGTTAAGTTTATTTGTAAGTATTTTGTTCTTTTTGGTGCTTTTGTAAATAGAATTGTTTTCCTAATTTCCTTTTAAAATGGTTTGTTGTTACTGTATAGAAATGCATACTGTTAATGGGAATGCAAAATGGTGCAGTTGCTATAGAAGACAGTATGGAGATTCCTCAGAAAATTAAAAATATAACTACCACATGATCCAGCAATCCCACTTTTGGGTGTTTCTCCAAAACAACTGAAATCAGAATCTCAAAGAGATATCTGCACCCCCATATTCGTTGCAGTGTTATTCCCAATAGCCAAGATTTTGGAAACAGCCTAAACATCTATCAACAGATGAATGGCTAAGGAATATGTGGTATATACACCCAGCCTTCAAAAAGAAGAAATACGTGAAAACATGGATAAACCTTGAGGACATTATGATAAATGAAATGCCAGTCACCAATGACAAATACTGCATGATTCCACTTTTATGAGGTATCTAAAATAGTCAAATTCATAGAATCAAAGAGTGAAATGGTTGTTGCCGGGCACTGGGGGGAGGGGGAAAATGGAGAGTTACTAATCAACGGGCATAAAATTTCAGTTAAAAAAGATGAATAAGCTCTAGAGATCTGCTGTACAACGTTGTACCTATAGTCAGCAGTAGTGTATTGTACACTTAAAATTTTGTTGAGGGTAGATCTCACGTTAAGTGTTCTTACCATAATAAAATTTTAAAAAATTACACCGTTCCCCAAAAATAGATTATTCTAAACACCAATTGCAAACAATTATGAAAGAAACAAAACCTGACAATGATGCTGCCTTAAGGTACATCCTAAGCTAAGCTTCCTCACATTCCTAAAATGTGTTTTCTGACTTTAGCCAGGAAGCATTAAGTAATGTTAATTGAATAAGTTAATAGCAATGAGCATTTCTGGTAGGAGGAGTAGTCACTGGATGTGGTTTCCTTTTTCCTGTGACCTGCTCTACCTTCCATCCCATCCTGGGAAGTTGAGGAGCTAATTTTGTTCTGAAGATGCTTTAGAATTTCTCTATAGCATCTCATGATTGTAATGATTTTGTCATTCTGATTTGGGTTATAACTATAGATTGGGAATAGTGCTCTACAATTTTTTGCAGGTTTGTAAACTTCAATTTTTAGCGATTTTATGCTTAAGAAAGTACAAATGTTAAAAAAAATCCAGTTTGAATAGGTTAACTATTCTTACATGTGATTATACACACACTTATCAGATATAGTTCTTTATCACTATAAAGATACTGAACAATGGATTGGTTAATTTTGTTTATTTGTCAAACAGTTATATAGTACTTAGGTAATATGTGACAGGCACTGTTTTAAATACTTTACAAATATAAATTTAGTGCTCTGATTTTTCTCATTGTAGTTCATTAAACATTTAATATTTAATCACAATAATTATAGTATTCGGTACTATTCTGGATTCTTTTCTAAGTTGTGTTGTTTTTTGTTTAGATAAATTCCTAGTCACTTTGTAATAAAATGAAGAGCAAATAAAACTCACTTTAGATTTGAAAGCTAGAGGCAGTGCAGAGAAGACTGATGGTGATGGTCAAGAGTGAAAGCTGTGTTATGTGGGGGAATATTGGAAGCAACTTGGGAAGTTTAGCTTAGAAAGATAAAGGCTCATAGTTGTTCCCTTTGAATTTTTTAAAATATATCTTCTGTGGTTAAGACTTATTCTTTTTAGCTCTAAAGGGTAAAACTACGTCCAGTGGATGGATATTACATGGGTAAATATTTGCACTTTATATAAGGAAGAACTTTGAAATATTATCACTGTTTTGAAATTAAACAGGCTGCCTGGTGAGATCGCAAGCTAATTTTTACCAGAAGTGTTCACCTTTGGTGATCAACTGTCAGCATATTGTACATGCTGCATTGTGTGGGAGATTTAATTAAATTACATCTACTCAAATGCCAATTATATTCTTTAGTAATGGATTTTCAGAAAAATGGAACAGTTTTTTGGTTGTCTTTCTTGAACAACTCTTAAAAGGGTACATTATAAGAAGCATGAACCATTTATATCTTCTAAACCAAAAAAAACTCTTATTTGAGAAGAGACTTCTCTTAACTGAGGATGCAGTTTTAGGAAGGAAAAATCAGGAATGAGAAGGAAGGGGAACATCACCTTAGTAAGCAGATGTACTGAATCAAATCTCAAGACAGATAGTATAACTAGATTGTCCCTCTACTAACAGGGCAGCATTTTGTAAGAAAATGTTGTTAAAAACAGCTACTTATGGAAAGTATGCTCAAACACAGTGGCATAACTGTTTAATATTTTTGTGGGAATTAAAAATATTTAGATGCTTCATTGATGTTAAACTTATTTAATATTTCTTTAACATATTCTCACTTGTGAACTCATAAACATATTATAGTTAATTTGAGTAACTAGATAGAGGACAAATGTATTGATGTGTCAGTGAGTAGTTGTAAAATTGCTGATCTCAGCAAAGCATTGACTTACAGGCAAACTGATAAAGGAGGATAAGATTGTTTTGTTTTTTTCTCTTTGTATTATATTGCAAAAGGGGGACAATTCCACTTCTGTATAAGAATTATCTTATAATTCTTTTATCTGTTTTGATCAAATTTATTTATTGATCATTTATTAAATGTGTACTAGCAATCTTAACAGTTGTTTACCAGTTTAGGGGGAATCTAAAGATAAAGAAGGTCTGTCTCATTCAGAGACACTGTTTTGTGAGGGAGACATATATAAAAACTAACAACAGCAATATGATAAGTGCTAGGTGGATTCACTTTATGACCTGATAAGAATAAGTCCATGTCTCTTTGTGGTAAGAACTAGAAAGGCTACAGAGGTAGGTGATTGACTGAATTTAGTCTTGACTAATGAGGAGGAGTTATATGTGTTGATGAAGGCTGCGGGTTGGATATGGAGTGTGTGTGTGTGTGTGTGTGGTGATGGTGAAGGGAGGTGATCCCAGGTGGTGAGAACAGAATTCACAAAGGTACAATAATCTGAAAATCTAATGAGTTTGGGGAATTTCACATAGTGGGGCCTTTTACACGTGCAGGGTTCTTTTGGGATTACCATGAGGTGAAGCTGGGCGGGTATAAATGGAAGCCACGGCTTGAAGGGTCTGAAATGCTATTCAAACCATTTGAAATTTATATTGTAGGAGATGTAGAGACATTGAAGGATAATATACAGATATGTGAGACAGTACATTTCTGAATTTAGAAAGATAACACAGTAGTATAGAAGGGATTGGGAGTTGGTGGTGTGTTAAATATAAGACTGTTGGAATAAAGGCCAATCAGGCACTGAAAGTACTAGTTTGGAAGAGATAATAAAAGGCTGCTGGTATTATGGTGAAAGGAATGGAGAGAAGGGCATAGAGTCAAACATTAATTTAGGAAGTGGAATGGCTACCTAGGGTATAAGGAATAAAGAAGGATGGGGACTGTAGAATGGATTCTATATTTCTGGCTTAGGCAGCTGATGAATTCACTGGCATTAGAAATACAGGTGTGGGAACTCTATTAGGGTGTGTACGAGTTCAACTTTAGACACATGGCATTTGAGGTCCTTGGCAATTTCATTTAGGGTTCTGGAGAGAGGTATAAACTGGGATCCATAGTAGGTGTTACAAATGTGTAAGCTAACAGTTAAAGCCATGAATGTAGGTGAGATCACCCAGAGAATTCATATAGCATGAAGAGAGCAGATGGTCAGAGAAAACAGAATGCTTAAGAAAACCAGTGAAGAAGGCTGAGAAGAAGTAGTGAGAGAGGTGTGAGGAGAACTAGGAGAGTATGATGTCTCAGAAACTAGGAAAAACATTTTAAGGAGGGAATGATTAATGGTGTCCAATGTTATATTCAAATAAGGTGAAGCCAGAAAAGTATCCATCAGATTTGTTAGTTCATTTTTAGTTTGTCAAGAACAGTTTAAGCGAGTGGTAAGTATGGAGGATTGAATATTGTGGGTTAAGGAGTGAATTCAAGGTAAAAACAAATGGACAGTTTACATTTTAAAGAGTAGGGGGATGGAGAAGAACACAGTTAACTAGGAGTAAATATGAATTGAAAGGAGGAGTTTTTTTTTTTTTTTAAATGGGAGAGACTAGAGCTTGTCTATAGGAAGAACATCAGAAGGAGCCAATAAATGAGATGAAGATATGAGGGTGAGGTAGCAGAGAGCTAAATAATTGATCAAGGTCCTGGGCTAAATGATTAATCAAGGTCTTGGAATGATTAGATTCTTGGAACACAAGTAAAGGGGTTACCTCAGGCCCGTGCAGGACACATACCTCTGGACCAGGACTAGAGATAATTAGTGTGGATGCAGGTAATTTGGGGTGAGAAGTTAAAGAGGTTTATGCAAAATGGCTTCACTTTTCTCTATGAAGTAGGAGGCAGGTTGTCTGGGTGCCAAATATTATATATCATTCAAGGCCAAACACTTCTATTGCTGTGGAGCCTGGGCTGACGTGGACAGCAGCTGGGGAGTAGGTATTTAACTGATGCCAACATTAGTTTAATGTAGTGGTTCTCAGTGTAGTCCTTAGACCAGCAGCTTTCAACATTAGTAGGAGCTTGTTAGAATGAAAATTCTTGGGCTATACTGACCTACTGACTTACAAACTCTTAAAAAAAAAAGCCCCCTGGTGATTCTGAAGCATGCTCATGTTTGAGAACTACTGCTGGTTGGAACCTTATAGGAATTGATAGACATTTACTGCATTTTGTGGCTTGCTTTGTACTGGTTTTTATGAATATATTTGCTTTGTCTACATATAGTATGTAAGAATTTATTCAAATGATATTGTGGTTAGTTTTTCAGTTTCCAGAATTAACTGAAATGCAGTACAGTATTTACTTTTACCTTACAATTTTATTATATGGGGTTTCATTTACTAGTAAATCTATTGTGTTTTATTGCCTGCTGTTCACATAGAACTACTTATTTCCTGTGGATTCTATATAGAATTTATGCTGAAATTTGATTTCTCTGGGAAAAAAACCTCATTAAATGAATTTTAATACAGATATGATGAAAAATGTTTAAAAGGTTTTATTTATTTCTCCACAGTTTGTCAAACGGATTGTATCTTTTACGTCTTCACATTTTACACTCATTTGTTAGAAGTATTGTTGAGTTTATTTAGAGGCAGTTTCTTATGGGGGATGAGGAGGTGATGCAGTGGTCTGTGATCAGTAGCATAGAGTTTGCCATCAGACAGCACAAATAGCTATCTTTGTGATCTTGTGCAATTTGCCTAATCTTTGTTAAGCGCACATACACTTATTAGTGTGGTGCCGAGAAGATAGTATGAGTTCAGTCTGTGTTAGCTGTTGTTATTGTTAATACTTATTTATTTATTTTTATTTTATTTATTTTTTGTGAATATTTCTTCATTTATTTACTGCATATCTAGTATTAAAGTACTTTTCAGTATTTGTAGAAATATAATTTTTTCTTTTTTTTTATTGAGGCAACATTGGTTTATCACATTATATACATTTCAGGTGTACATCATTATATTTCGATTTCTCTGTAGACTACATCATGTTCACCACCCAAAGACTAGTTACCATCCGGCACCATACACATGTGCCCAGTCACCCTTTTCGCCCTCCTCTGTCCCCACCTTCCCCTCTGGTAACCACTAATGTAATCTATGTGTTTGTTTGTTGCTGTTGTTTTTATCTTCTATTTATGAGTGAGATCATATGGTATTTGACTTTCTCCCTCTGACTTATTTCACTTAGCATAATACCCTCAAGGTCCATCCATGTTTTCACAAATGGCAAGATTTCATCTTTTTTGTAGCTGAGTAGTATTCCATTGTGTATATATACCACATCTTCTTTATCCGTTCATTGCTCGATGGGCACTTAGATTGTTTCCAAGTCTTGGCTATTGTTAATAATGCTGCAGTGAAGGTAGGGGTGCATGTATCTTTATGCATTCTTATTTTCTTGTTATTCGGATAAATACCCAGCAGTGGAATAGCTGGATCATATGGTAGTTCTATTCTTAATTTTTTGAGGAGTCTCCATACTGTTTTCCATAGTGTCTGCACCAGTTTGCATTGCCACCAACAGTGTATGAGCGTTCCCTTTTCTCCACATCCTCTCCAACACTTGTTATTTCTTGTTTTAATTATAGCCATTCTGATGGGCATGGGGTGATATTTCATTGTATTTTTGATTTGCATCTCCCTAATAATTAGTGAAGTTGAACATCTTTTCAAGTACCTGTTGGCCATCTGTATATCTTCTTTGGAAAAATGTCTGTTTAGATATTTTGCCCATTTTTTAATTGGGTTGTTAGTTTTGTTGTTGAGATGTATGAGCTCTTTATATATTTTGGATATTAACACCTTATCAGATATATGGTTCACAAATATCTTCTCCTGATTGTTAGGTTGTCTTTTCGTTCTGTTGATGGTTTCCTTTGATGTGCAGAAGCTTTTTAGTTTGAAGTAATCCCATTTGTTTATTTTTTCTTTTGTTTCCCTTGGCAGGTCAGACATGGTACTTGAAAATATGCTGCTAAGACTGATGTTGAACAGCATACTGCCTATGTTTTCTTCTAGAAGTTTCATGGTTTCAGGACTTAAATTGAAGTCTTTAATCCATTTTGAGTTAATTTTTGTGTATGGTGTAAGGTAATGGTCTACTTTCATTCTTTTGCATGTGGCTGTCCAGTTTTCCCAACACTATTTATTGAAGAGACTTTCCTTTCTCCATTGTACATTCTCGGCTCCCTTGTCAAAAATTACCTGTCCGTAGATTTGTTGGTTTATTTCTGGGCTCCCAATTCTATTCCATTGGTCTGTGTGTCTGTTTTTGTGCCAGTACCATTCTGTTTTGATTACTATAGCTTTGTAGTATGTTTTGAAATCAAGGAGTGTGATACCTTGAGCTTTGTTCTTTTTTGTCAGGATTGCTTTGGATATTCGGGGTCTTTTGTTGTTCCATATAAATTTTAGGATTCTTTGTCCTGTTTCTGTGAAAAATATTCTTGGAACTCTGATAGGAATTGCATTGAATCTGTAGACTGCTTTAGGAAGTATGGACATTTTAACTATGTTAATTCTTCAAATCCATGAGCACAGAATATCTTCCCATTTCTTTGAGTTTTCTTCAATTTCTTTCAACAGTGTTTTATAGTTTTCAGTGTACAGATGTTTCACCTCTTTGGTTAAATTTATTCCTAGGTGTTTTATTCTTTTTGTTGTAGTCGTAAATGGGATAGTATTCTTTTCTTTTGAGTTTTTTTTTTTTTGAGGAAGATTGGCCCTGAGCTAACATCTGTTGCCAATCTTCCCCTTTTTCTTTTTTTCTCCCCAAAGCCTCAGTATATAGTTGTATATCCTAGTTCTAGGTCCTTCTAGTTCTTCTGTGTGTGATGCTGCCTCAGCATGGCTTGATGAGCATTGAGTAGGTCTGTGCTCAGGATCTGAACCAGCAAACCCTAAGCTCTTGAAGTGGAACGCGCGAACTTAACTGCTATGCCACCAGGCTGGCCCCTGGGATTGTATTCTCAATTTCTCTTTCTGCTACTTCATTGTTAGTATATAGGAATGCAACTGATTTTTGTATGTTGATTTTGTATCCTGCAACTTCACTGTATTCTTTTAATATTTCTGAAAGTTTTTTGGTGGATTCTTTAGGGTTTTGTATATATAAAACATATCATCTGCAAATAGTGACAGTTTCACATCTTCTTTTCCGGTTTGGATACCTTTTATTTCTTTTTCTTGCCTGATTGCTCTGTCTAGGACTTCCAATACTCCGTTAAATAAGAGAAGTGAAAGTGGGCATCCTTATCTGGTTCCTGTTCTTAGAGGGCTAGCTTTCAATTTTTCTCCACTGAGTATGATATCAGCTATGGGTTTGTCATATATGGCCTTTATTATGTTGAGGTACTTTCCTTCCATACCCATTTTATTCAGATTTTTTATCATAAATGGATGATGTATCTTGTCAAATGCTTTCTCTGCATCTATTGAGATGATCATGTGATTTTTATTCTTCATTTTATTAATGTGATGTATTACGTTTATTGATTTGTGGATGTTGAACCATCCCTGAATCCCTAGAATGAATAACACTTGATCATGGTGTATGATCTTTTAAATTTATTATTGTATTCAATTTGCTAGTGTTTTGTTGAGGATTTTTGCATCGATGTTCATCAGTGATACTGGCCTGTAATTTTCTTTTCTTGTTTGGTTTTGGAATCAGGATAATTTTGGCCTCGTAGAATGAGTTAGGAAGCTTCCTCTTCTTTTCAATTTTTTGGAATAGTTTGAGAAGGAGAAATATTAAGTGTTCTTTGAATGTTTGGTAGGATTTACCAGGGAAGCCATCTGATCCTGGACTTATTTTGGGGGAGGTTTTTGATTGCTGTTTCGATCTCCTTACTGGTGATTGGTCTATTCAAATTCTCTGTTTCTTCTTGATTTAATTTTGGAAGGTTGTGTGATTCAAGAATTTATCCATTTCTTCTAGATTATCCAATTTGTTGGTGTATAGATTTTGATAGTATTCTCTTATAATCTTTTGTATTTCTGAGGTGTCTGTTGTAATTTCTCCTCTTGCATTTTCGTTTCCGATTTTATTTATTTGAGCCTTCTCTCTTTTTTTCTTGGTGAGTCTAGCTAAAGGTTTGCCAATTTTGTTTATCTTTTCAAAGAACAAGCTCTTGGTTTCATTGACTTATTTCTATTGTTTTTTTTGTCTCTATTTCATTTATTTCTGCTCTAATTTTTATTATTTCCTTTCTTCTGCTGATTTTGGGCTGATTTTGTTGTTCTTTTCTAGTTCCTTTAGGTGCATTATTACATTGTTTATTTGAGATTTTTCTTGTTTGTTGAGATAGGCTTGTATTGCTATAAACTTCCCTCTTAGAATCACTGTTGCTGTCCCATAAATTTTGGCATGCTATATTTTCATTTTTCCCCAGGTTATTTTTGATTTCTCCTTTGATTTCTTCATTGACCTGATAGTTGGTCAGTAACATTTTGTTTAATCTCTAAATGTTTGTGACTTCCTGTAGTTGATTTCTGTCTGGTTTCATATGGTCGTAGTCAGAAAAGATGCTTGGTATTATTTCAGTCTTCTCAAATTTCTTGAGACTTGTTTTGTTGCCTAATATGTGACCTATCCTGGAGAATGTTTCATGTGCATTCAAAAAGAATGTGTTTTGTTCAGTTTTTGGTCTAATGTCATTTAAGGCCAATGTTTCCTTATTGATCTTCTGTTTGGATGATCTACCCATTGGTGTAAGTAGAGTGTTAAAGCCTCCTACTTTTATCATGTTGCTGTCTATTTCTCTTTCTATGTCTGTTAATAATTGCTTTATATATTTAGGTGCTCCTATGTTGGGTGCGTAGATATTTACAAGTGTTATATCCTGTTATTGGATTGTTCCATTGATCATTATGTAGTGCCTTTCTTCATCTCTTGTTACGGTTTTTGTTTTAGTCTATTTTGTCTGATACTTAGTATTGCCGCCCCAGCTTTCTTTTCATTGCCATTTGCATGGAGTATCTTTTTCTATCCCTTCACTTTCAGTTTGTGAATGTCTTTAGGTCTGAAGTGTGTCTCTTGTATGTAGCATACATATGGTTCTTATTTTTTTATCCAGTTGGCCATGCTATATCTTTTGATTGGGGCATTTAGTCCATTGATATTTCAAGTGGTTATTGATAAGTATGTACTTACTGCCATTTTGCTACTTTTTTTCTGGGTGTTTTAGTAGTTCTTCTCTATTCCTTTCTTCTTCTCTTGCTCTCTTCCCTTGTGGTTTGATGGTTTTCTTTAGTATTATGTTTGGGTTCCTTTCTCTTGATTTTTTTGTGTATTTATTAGGTTTCTGGTTTGTGATTACCATGAGGTTCATATATAATAACCTACATATATAGCAATCTATATTAAGTTGAAGGTCTCTTAAGTTTGACCTCTTGCTAAAAGCTCTATTCTTTTACTCCCCTCCTCCCACATTTTATGTTTTTGATATATGTAACCTCTTTTTGTTTGTGTGTATATCTGTTAACCTCTTATCTTGGAAATAGATAATTTTAGTACTTTTTTGTCTTTTGACCTTCATATTAGCTTCATAGGTGGTTGATCTCCTACCTTTATTGTATATTTGACTTTACCAGTGATTTTATTTTTTTTAATAGTTTTCTTATTCCTATTTGTGGTCTTTTCCACTTAAATAAGTCCCTTTAGCATTTCTTGTAAGGCTTGTTTCTTGGTGATAAACTCTTTTAGTTTTTGCTTGTCTGGAAATCTCTTTATCTCTCCTTCCATTCTGAATTATACCCTTGCTGGGTAGAGTATTCTTGGCTGTAGTTTTCTTCGTTTCAGCACTTAATATATTGTGCTACTCCCACCTAGCCTGTAAGGTTTCTGCTGAGAAGTCAGCTGATAGCCTTATGGGGTTTCCTTTGTATGTAACTTATTGCCTTTCTCTTGCAGCTTTTAGGACTCTTTCTTTATCTTTAATTGTTGACATTTTAACTATAATGTGTCTTAGTGTGGGCCTCTTTGGGTTTATCTTGTTTGGTACTGTCTGTGCTTCCTGTACCTGGATGTCTGTTTCCTTCCTTTGGTGAGGAAAGTTTTCAGCTACTGTTTCTTCAAATAGATTCTCTGCCCCTTTGTCTCTCTCTTATCCTTCTGGGACACCTATAACACCGATGTTAGTGCACTTGATGTTGTCCCAGAGGTCCCTTAGACTGTCCTCGTTCTTTTTAATTCCTTTTTCTTTTGTCTATTTAGTTTGGGTGATTTCCTCTAGTCTTTCATCCAGTTCGCTGATCCATTCTTCTGTATCATCTATTCTGCTATTGATTTCCTCTAGTGAATTTTTCATTTCCATTATTGTGTCCTTCAGTTATGTTTGGTTTTTTTATTATATTTTCCAGTTCTTTGTTGAAGTTCTCACTGTGTTCATCTAGTCTTCTCCCAAGATCAGTGAGCATCCTTATGACGATTATTCAGTGCTCTTTATCAGTTAGATTGTTTATGTTTGTTTCATTTAGTTCTTTTTCTGAGGATTTGTCCTTTTCCCTTATTTGGAATATATTCCTTTTCTTCTCATTTTGTCCATTTCTCTGTGCTTATATCTATGTTTTAGGTAGATCAGTTATGTCTCCCAATGTTGGAGAAGTGGCCTATGTAAGAGATGCCTTATGATGCCCAGCAGTGTGCTTCCCTCTCATCACCAGTTCCAAATATTCCAGGAGTGTCCCCTGTGTGGGCTACATGTGTCCTTCTGTTGTCACAGAGCTGCTCTTGCTGTAGGCCCAGGGAGGCTAGACTGTCCCCCTGGCCAGCTGGTTGTAGTGGTCAGCGGCATGTGGCTGCTATTGGCTCTTCAGTCACTTTATTCAGTGGGGGGAGCCCCAGCACAGTTGGCTGCAAGGTCTAATAGCACATTCCTGCTGCAGTTTTTCTGTTAAGTAAATAGGACCCCAGCGTGGCTGGTTATTAGGCTCTGGGGCTTCCAATTGCTGTAGGCCTTTGGCCTGCAAGGCCCTTGTCAGCTCTCTCAGGATTACAGCTGAGTGGGGCCTGCCCCAGGTGTGGCAGCACACAGTTGTTTCAGGCATTGGATGGTGGGGCAGATCCCCTATATGGCTTAAGATTTTTCCTGGCTGTGAAGTGCTGCAGCGACAATGTGACTTTTTTCCTTTCCAGAAAGGTATTTCTGCCTCTTCTACCTCAGTCAGCACCATCCCTTTTTCTGGGGATTCTTTTTATCCAGTTTATGGTTCTCTCTCGGGGGTAATTGTTCCAAAGGTAGTCGTAAATTTGTTGTGTCTGTGGGAGGAGGTGAGTTCAGAGTCCTCCTATAGCACCATCTTCCCAGCAATCTCCTAATTGTATTTGTTTTATACAAAGAAAAAAGGCAATGAAAGTGATCCATAGAAAAATATAATTAGATTGTTACCTTATACTTTAAATAAAAACAACAAAAATAAAAACAAGTGTAAATAAAATTTTAATGCTATTAGTTTAGGAGAATATTTTATAACATCAGAGTAGAGAAGGTCTTTTTAAAGAAGACATAAAGAAGTACAGATTGTAAAGGAACAGACTGAATTTAACCACATTAAAAAACAAGCCTGTATGACAAAAGACACCATCAATAAAATTATATGTCAAGTCTTAGATGATAGAAGATAGTTGTCACTTATGCAAGTGATTAATATTAATTACTAATACTTTACTAATTAATTACTAATAAAGAACTATAAATTAATAAGAAAAGACAACTCAGTTGAAAAATAGATAAATGATCTGAACAGGCAGTTCATAGAAAAAATCCAAGTGGTTAATATACACATTAAAATGCATATATTATTGATCAGGGATATGAAAATTACAAGAAGATTGAGATGCTGTTTGTTACCCATCAGCCTGGAAAAAATTTTAAAAGTCTGGTAGTTCTAGTGTTGATAAGGATGTGGGAAAATGAGAAGTCATACATTGCTGGTGGGAGAGTAAATTGGTGTAATTAGTTTAGATAAGCAATTTGGCAATAGCTTGCAATTGTTTATTGACTTTTTTGTCTGCTCTGGGCAGATTTGACAGTCTGGTGAAGCCTATGCACTTCTTCACAGAATAATTTTTAAAAGAATAAAATACATAGAAATACGATAGATAACCATATTGGAATATAGTTATCAAAATATTAAAAAATTTGATACACTAATATATGTTTCTTTGTGAAGTTGCTTTATAACAAGAATCTAATGATAGATCTGATAGCAGTTGTAATTTCAAGGTCGTGATGAGTGTAAACAATATCTAGAGCTATCAGCAACACATGGAATGGAACAGGAAAATATTCCTGATTTCTGTTGGTTCCAAAGTCACAGATACTGTTAATTCTACTGTGTTTTGTTGTGTCCATTTCCAGAGACAACATGAGAATGTTAAATTTTAGTTAGAGATTTGTGAAAATTAAGACTGTTTTTTTCCCCTTTCCAAGTTCATGGTTTTCCTGAATTCTAATCATGGAAGCTATGGAGACCCAGTTTAAGAAACCTTGTAGTGAGTCTCTCACCTATAAACAATGCTCATGATTCTAGCATTTTTATAAGAATTAAAAATAAATAACTGAGAAAAACCTGGGTGACCATTGTTGAGAAATAGAAAAATTTCAGGTGATGTATTAATATGATGAGATGCTCTACAACAATGGAAATAAATGAATTCTACCTATATATGTTAACATGCATAGGTTTCTAAAACAAAATTTTGACTTAAAAGTTTCAGTGTGATATTGGAAGAGAACATTATGCAAATTAAAACACACATAAAGCTATCCTGTGAATTGTTTGTGATTTCATGTACTTGTTTATGTGTGTATCTGTATAGATATAAAGACAGATTTGAAAGAAATATACTTTCACCTGAATGGGAGAGAGGGGAATAAGATGTGATAAAAGATTTCAGATATACCTGTTATATTTTAATTCTTTATGTAAAACAAAAATCACAAACAAACAAACGTTCCTCAATGATAATTGTCATTTATAGACAGTGGGTCTGTAGGTTTTGCTTTGTTACTCTTTGTACTTTTCTGAATTAAAACAGTTGTCAAAATTCTTAAAATAATGATTATGATAAAAAGAAAATATTATAGTTATTATAAATAAACATTGTAATAAAAAGAAGTTGTACAGAGAGAGATTAGTTGAAAAGGGGATTAACTTCATCATTTGCTCCAGGTACGTATGGGTTACTTGAGTATATAATTGATATTTTGTAATTAATGCAAAGATTTATTTGCTTTTTGCTTTTCTATTTAGATTGTAAAAGTGAGCCTTTGAATAGTAGTTGTGGTTGATGTTTATGGTAGCAGAATGGAAACTGTTTTAGTGTGGTTAGGGCTATGTTACTCTGTGATAACTTAATAGCCCTAAATTTGTCCATTTCTGGCATGTTTATCACCAGAAAAGCTCAAAACTTTATTTTACTAGACCCAGGAAGATGGTTTTATTTGTTGGGCTTATAATGGTTTCTTGTATCTCTTCTCTCTAATGGTTCACTAAATTAGATTTGAAATATCTGGGATTGTTTTCTTCAGTTTCTTAGTAAAGAGATACATAAAACCCTGCTTATTGAAAAAGAACTTTTGATACATACTCCAGGTCATTTTTACTGAAATGAACTATGGTGGTCGTCTTTAAAGATGAATGTAGTAGTAACTGTGCAAGTGGAATATAATGAAATGTCCTCATTTTCTCCATTACCAACCTGACCAAAGTAAGGATTAGATTGAAGTGAAGGGAGCATAGCCTTCAAGCGAGTGGAATCAGTCAATAGGTGGGAAGATTAGTCTAGGAACAGCAAAGAGGCCTACAGTGACTGGTGCAACACCTGACTGTGTTCAACATTTCTCCCTAGAGGAATCAGAATTTCTGTTTCTTAGCTACTCTTTTTTTGGATATCTCTGTCACTATCTCTTTCCAATTGGCAATAACTGTTGTTCTATTGTTAATAAGGTAATATAGGTAAAAATTTCAAACAACATAGACATTTATAAAATAGAAATAAACATACTCCTGTAATCTTTTCTAGAAATAAACCATTATCAAGTTTCTATATATTCTTTCAAATATTTAGCATGTATGTAAAATAAGTTGAGTGAATAGGCACACACATGTATTTTTAAAATATGAGATAGTACTTTACACAGTGTTCTGGTAAGTAATCCTTTTGGATTACTTCAAGGTAAATTGTGAATATCCTTTTGGGTATGTTTGTCTCATCTTGTTAATGATTGTAATAGTGTTCAATTTCATATCATATTATCTAACCAGTCTCCTTTCTATAGGCACACATTATTTCCGAATATTTGCAATTATAAACAGTGCTGCAGTGAATATCCTTTTACATGAACATGTGTGCCTTGTCTGATTATTTCTTTAGGATAAATTCCTAGAAATAGTGTTCCTGTACGAAAGGGTACACACATTAAATTTTTATATGTATTGTTAGTGTGACCTTGAAAAGTTGTACCACTATATATCCATCTTGTGTGCCTTAACATTTTATAGTGGTATTTTTAATATAACATATTATATTTATATGTTGAATGAAGCAAACTGTTTTTATAATATTTTTGCCAAATGAATGCTAGCACTAAACATGGGACCTTATGTACACATTATTTCCAAGTTTTAATGGTCAACTTTCACCCTGGGCTGCTGTCTGGTCATAATAGAAATTGTTTTAAAAAGAGTAATTCTCTTGCCACAAGTGGATGGGGATGGGTGTCTGGACCAAGGACCATGTTAGCCGTGAGAGCTGTGTTAATTCTATTTCTGCATTTCCAATAAATTGTTCCATTACTTAATTATTTATGAGGCAGGTATTGGGCTGGTCACTGGGGACACAATGATGAATAAGACATAGTTCTGGGCTTTATTTTAATAACTTAGCAGTAGAATAATGAGACACTGATAATAGACAACTCTTTTGAAAAGTAGCATTTTAGTTATAAAATGACATGTGTTTGTAAAATGATTCATTATCACAAAAAGCAAAGTAGAAATGTTCAAAGATGAGAGCAAAAAAAATTCACTAAAAAATTTCACCACCCAGAAACAACTGTCATTACTGTTAGGTGAATTTCATTTTCCTCTAGCACTTTATTATGAATATTTTCAAACATACAGAAAAGTTAAAATACTCAAATACCCACCACCTAGAGATTACAATTAACATTTTACTGTGCTCGCTCTGTCACATGTTCATCTTATCTATCATCCATCAGTCCATCATTTTTAATGCATTTTAAAGTAAGTTGCAGATGTAAGTATCCTTCCTTCCTTCAACATGCATAGCATTAACTATTGTTTTAAGTGACATCATATTTTAATTAAAGCCTGTATTGATTCTCTCTGTGCTGTGGAAGATGTGGAAATTCTGTACTCTTACATGTCCTCCCAAATTCTCTTCCTCGTCTCTAAATATTGAATAAATTACCTTGTCTAATTGTGGAACATAATGTAAGTGTCATAAATCTTGAGTGACCATATCACTTATCAAGACTGGGATATTTTTGAGAGAGAAAGAGGTGCTATTAATGAATATGCAGGGACAACAGGTACAGTTTGGGGCCTCTGAGGCACACCAGGATGGCCAGACTGTCTATAACAATAAGGTCTGCAATTATTTATTCTTAGTTTTACATTTGAATGCATTGCATTTAATAAATTAAACACTATAGTCAACAATTTAGTCTTTTGCTGTAGCTTCTTTATTTCCTGAGTTCTTTGTTTTAATTGATCTCTTGGCTCGATTTTATCCATAGCTTCTCCTTACTTGAGTTCTTTATTTTATCTCTTGGTTGGAGTTTATCCTCAAGTAGTGCCCCCCTACCCATACCCCCACCCCCGCCACGATGGTCTAATTTGTACTGAATTCATTAATTTTTTGCTTGTTCTGTTGCTTTACATTATCTTTGTACTTTCAATAAACAATACATTTCACTATGATATTGTTGCTGCTATTATAGAGATAAGTGGAAAAATAGTAGAGACATCTCATTCTGTCTTGGGGGTGGGTGTGAGGTTAGCATATTGTCTCTAATATTACTCTAAGTTTTCTACATAAAGCCCCATGTAAGAGGGCTTTTTGGAGATTTTGGTGGCCAGAATTTTGGGGCCTCTGCCAGTAATACAGATTTCAGTTAGTAGGTAGCTATGATAATTTTAATAGTATACCTTTTTACAAAATAACCAAAGCAAATCTTTTGTTCTACTCAAAAAACTTGACTTGCTCCTGCCTTTGGAAGTAATTTGGTAGACCAAACCCTATTTAGGTTGATGAAAAGGTATTGAAAACATTTAAAGTACATTTAAAGCTTTGTTCTTGGCTTGTTTTCTGTTGGATTCCATTTAATTTTTCTTAATTTTAATAATTTAACCATCACAGATTTTATTGATTAGTTTGTGTGACTCATGAATAAACTTGCTGAGAAAAATCATCTCTCAACTTTGCAATTTATGAATAACGTTTTTGTTTTTCCATTTTCCTTCCTTCCTAAAAGTTTTCTTCAGCTGTGACACACAGCATGTTGCTATTAACAGTGAAGAGTTATATACAACGACTTCTAGAGCAATACAGATTATTTTGTGATATAATATATTATTATAGTAGGTATCTGCTACACTCGTTTACGCTGGTAATGGCCGTGTTGCCTGGATCCATGCTCTCGAGGGAGCAGGCCAGATGGCTGTGTACGGCTGCAGATCGATTTTCTTCTCTGCTCTTATAGCTGCCGTGATTCTTTGTATCTGGTACCTGTTTTAAAATGGGATATGTATTTACACAAGAATAAATATCCAACAGAAGGATATGAAGGAGTTCAAGAAAGATGGTGACAGAAACTAATGCAGTGGTGGAATAAAAATGGAATGCTCATTTAGCCCATTTTATGACTGTCTCTTATTAAAATGACTTCATATTTTGATCCTTCAGTGATCAAAATTCTAATGATGTTGTCTCTTGATAGGAGAGAATTGTAAGTAAGCAATTTTACAGTAAAAAAGTCATGAAGACAATCCATATGAATTTTTTAAAAATCCCCAAAACAATAAAAACTGTTTTCACTTTGTAGTAAAAAAAAAAAAAAACAAACCTTCCAATTCTAAAAAAGACAATTTTTGACTATTTACATGACTTCATGATTTATTTTTAGATATACTTTTGTGTAGTTGTAGTTAGTATAGACATGTTACCTTCTATTTTGTCTCTCCACTTAATGTTATGATGCAATATTTTCACTAGTTATGGACCACATATATGTCATTCTGGTCCCTAATATTTCATTGTTTTAATATACTCTTTATTTCCTGGCTATTTTTATTGCTGTTAATCACATAATTATGTTTAGATTTTTTTCCTTTTGAATTTTTTAGGGTTTATTTAAAAAGGTATGATTAATAAATTAACTACTGTAATCAATTTAAAGTATTTAGTATTCATGTTTTTGTATGGGGCTTTACAGCTTGGGGATGAGATTTATTTCATGTTATACCTGAATTTATATAATTCCATACATTCAGTAATCTAGTTTTATTACTACTAGTATCAAATACAAAAAGTTTCAAAATACCACATAGTGTTTTCTCTGATAAAATTAAGATATAACAATATTTAATGTTAGGATTCTTAAAATTTATTATTGCCATGGGATAGTTAAGTTTCTCATGGACAAAATTTCTGATATTTTTCAGTGTAGATTTTATGTTGATGTGTTTACGTAAATGCACTGCTCCTTTTATTTTTGTGAATTAGGAAATCCTAGAACAATTAAAATTGATATTAAATTCTTGAATGATTAATTTTAAGTTGGATCACAGTAATTCTTAAATTCTTATGGTTATGACAAGTATATATACTATAAAAATGGAAGTTTAGGAAACAATTGCTTCTTTTATAATATTCTTTGTACTTTTGAACCAGTGACTAAATAGAGCAAAGTGTGTATGACAAACTGAAGTTAGAAACCCTTTAAAAAAAATTACATTTGAATGGGGCTAATGAATTATCAATTCCAAGATTATAGCTTAAAAATTATACAAATTGTTCATTCATTCTATATATTTTATATATAAATATATTTATTATATATATATTTATATATAAATATATTTATTATATATATAATAAATATATATATGGTGGAAGCTTCAGGGCCTGTCAGGAGCTAGTCACGTTCAGGATGCTTTGAGGGATACAAAAATAATGAAAATGTGGATCTTTCCTTGGAAATTTTCTGAGGAGAGTTGATAAAGCCATTAATTAAAAGACTGTTACTGGAAATACTTGTCCTGAGTCTCTAGAAACATTTCACTTAATTATATAATGTCGTAGCACCATCAGGTGAAAGTTTCTGCTTTCTAAAAAGGTGTGAACATCTGAGTAAGTGTTTTCTCAAATAACTTTATTTCTACATTTCTCATTCAGACCTGAATTGAATTAGATGCTATCTTTGACATGTTGGGCTTAAAAATTTATATCAGACTGCGCCCCAATATAAGCTTGTGGACACTGCTGTACCTGTCATAGATGGCCGGACTCCCTTCTGTGTGCCTACACAGACCGGGCTATCTTTAGGATCTTCTCTAGGGTGTAGTTGGTCTGCGGTTTTCCAGTATTCCTTTCTTTAATTTGAAAGTGCTTGATATTAAATACATCAAAGAACTTTCACTATGATTTGTTTAATGTATTTTGAGTCTCTTACCTTTTCATCCTGGAAATAATGGTAGTTGTTTTCCAGTAGATTGCAGATTACGTTTCCTGCAGAGATACCACGATTTGCCCTGTTCTTAACTGATTAACTTGTTTGAATCTTTGCCCTCTTTATGGCATGTGTAGTTTGTGCCGTTTACATTTTTGATAAAAATGGTCTATTTGTCCTATTTATCCTGTAGCTCACTGTGGTCTTCTGAGTGCCCTTCAGGCTGTTGGTGTTGGTGATCTTTTTTTTTTTTTTTTTTTTTTTTGTGGGGAAGACTAGCCCTGAGCTAACATCTGTTGCCAATCCTCCCCTTTTTGCTGAGGAAGACTGGCCCTGGGCTAACATCGTGCCCATCTTCCTCTAGTTTTATATGGGACGCCGCCACGGCATGGCTGACAAGCAGTGCATCAGCGGGCGCCCGGGATCCGAACTCGCGAACCCCGGGCTGCCAAGCGCGGACTAAACCGCTGCGCCACCGGGCGGCCCCTTGGTGATCTTGAGTGAACAGTGTGCAATGCACATGGGGTGGTGTGGTGCTTACTCTCTGATAGTTTGGTTTCTGGAAGCATTAATTGCTCTGTATGTTTTATTCAAATCTGAGAGGAATGGCATAACATTAAGAAAAATGAATAAGAGTTTTTAGGATCAAATAATTTCGGAAATTGAAGATAACTGTTTTCCCAGATGCAAAACAATAATGCATCTGGCTGCTTCTGTTTGGTTTATCAGTGGGCTGTGATTGAACGTCTTAGATATTAAAGTCTTGAAAAGTAAAGCCTTCTTTTCCTCTCAGAGGCACCAATAAAATATAAGGAAGAACAGAAGGGTTCATGAAGTTTATGTGTGTCCCCAAGAGATACCTTCAACATGTACTTCTTATTCCCATTCTATTCCTGTTCCAAATCTATATCCTGTGAATTGTTGTCAGCAAGTTATATGGTGGCTATTTTGATGATGGCCAGTACCTGAATAAATACTATGTAGGTGAGTGGTACACAGACACATGAATTGCTATCCCTCTGGCAGATAGATCTTTTTTTAAGACATGAGACCACATACATATCTTTGTTTTGGTCCATCTGGTCATCATTAAAATGTACTTAGGGATAAAATGCTGGAAACAAAAATATAAGTATAAAAGTATTGGATTAGTGAGATTTTTTTTTCCTATTTAAGCTTCACTTTGGAATGAACAACTTTATTACGTGTTGTTTAAGGAAATGTACCATTTCTTTGTATTTTTGTCATGAATTGATTTGTTAACAAAACAGAAAAAATTGAGTAATGTCATATGTTGGGGACTTTCTTATAGATTATGCCAGTTTGTTATAGTGAATTGCCTTAAAATTCAGTTTTCATAAAAACGTTAAGATAAAAATATAAGACAGAGGGCTGGACACTTATAGTTAATATGACTGACTATCTTGACTTTGTTAACATGTGGTGGGACCTGTAAGCCCTTGCCTTTTACAAGGTAATAGGCAAGGACAGGGTTTCTTCCTTGAAGATTCTAAGTTTTAGATTTCTTTTTCTGGTATGGTAGATTTATGGCACCTGTGTCCGTTTGCCAGCCTTGTCACCAGCAGCAGACAAAACCCAACTGCTCACACACTCTTTACTGATAGTACCAGTCTAGGTTTCAGTTTTCCTCTGTACTGAATTTGAATTAGCCACTACGAATCAGTTAGTGTTCACAGAAATAAGATCTTTTATGCCATCCTTTCCTGAGTTGACACTAAGCCATCTACTTAACAGCAAAGCCACCACCATAACACATCAATATAAGCAATATATCTATATATATATATTAGTGCTAGAGCTTATTTGCTATAAGGCCTTGAAAGTAGGATCTGTTGTACTCATCTTTCATTTCCACAAATTGAGCACAATGGTTGTCATGTAATAAGTACTCAGAAAACATTTGGTAACTCTGAGATTGAAGATATTAATGAGATTTAAAAAAATTCCCAGTGTAGATGTTCCTTTAGCAATCTAATCCGTGTCACTGGTAGAAATTGACCTAAGGAGAAAGGAACAAAATTCGACTGCCTAACCACTGCAGGATGCTCTGCTGGGGGTTTTCCATTCATTAACTCCTTTAATCTTACCAATATCTTTGTGAGGTATTATTTCAGTTTTACAGATGAAGAAACTGACATTCAGAGAAATAATTTAGTCAAGTCATATTGCGTGTAAATACAGAATCATCATTTGAACTTGAGCCATCAAATCCTTTTCCATTTTTAAAATGGACATATGGCGCTTTCTCGGTTTTTAAAAGTTGCATTATATTCCATTTTATGGATGTGTCTGTGCTCCCTTAAGTACACAAAGTTCCCTTAAGCATGATTTTTTTTTTAACCTAAGTTTGATTCTCCAGTGGAAATAAGGAGTTAAGATTCATGAGCATCACTCTCATCAAGAGACCAAAAGGGACACCCAAACAGAGAAGGTGGTGAAGTCTTGAAAATAATCCTGAAAAAGTGAAACTGTAGCAGGAAGAAAAAAAATCCCCCAGAAGACGAGTACAGATGACCCTGAAAAGGGAAATCTTTGAAGGGACAAATGTGCACAACCTGTTCCTTACACATGGCCATATTACTGTCACAGAGAAATGCAGCAGTGGAATAAACCCTATAAGTGAACTATAGATCAACCTGTGATCTTTCTTAGTAGATTTTATTTTTTTTTCAATTTTTTTTTTTGTGTGTGTGAGGAAGACCAGCCCTGAGCTAACATCCGTTGCCAATCCTCTTCTTTTCTTCTAAGGAAGACTGGCCCTGGGCTAACATCCGTGCCCATCTTCCTCTATAGGACCCACAGCATGGCTGCCAAGCGGTGCGTCTGTCCGTGCCTGGGATCCAAACCTGCGAACCCCAGGCTGCCGAAGCAGAGCGTGCTAACTTAACCACTACGCCACCGGGCGGCCCCTCTTAGTAGATTTTAAAAGCTTGAATTCACATTAATCAGATTTCTGTTCCTTATTATATATTTCTACTGTGTCACCTTGTAACAACAGGTCCTTTTGAGAATGAGCTCAACCTTCTTTACAACGAACGCTCTTGAAAGTTTGAATCAACTAGGGTGCCCTAAAAACCTCCGGTCCTAGAGCATTTTTTTTCTGTACAAAAGTGACTAGTTCAAGATGCTATGAGGTTTCTCTTTCGTTATATAGTAGTGTTGTCACTTCTTCAATTTGTAGATGCTCTTGCTTAACATTTTAATGTCAAATACAACATGTGCATTTGAATATTAGGTTATTGTTGCAAGAATTTTTCTATAACCTCTAGAACCTGTAAGATTCTGTAGTGTAGCACAGAGGTTTACAGTCTGTACTTTGGAATAAGCCTGCCTAGGAAACCCTAATCTACCATTTACTAGCTGTGTAATCTTGGACAGGTTACTTAACCTCTTGGTGCCTCAGTTTCCTTGTGTCTAAACTTGAGATATCAGTGATACCCCCTCACAGGGTTGTTATGAGGACTCATGAATACGTTGATATAAGGAAAGCATTTTGTGCAGCACCTAGCACGAGTCAGCACTCAATAAGCATTAGCTATCATTATTATTACTACAGATCATCAAGGTGCGTTACTGTTAAGTTTACGATACCTTTCCCTTTTTATTTTTTTGTTTCTGAATTTATTAATTTAGTTGTTAATGTTGAATATCTTCAGAAATTGTTGCTGTTTTGTCTTTATATTTTTTTTCACATGGACAGACTTATATTTGATTTACTAAGAATATATATTATCTTTTCCACATACGGAAATTATTGGCTTATCTTTCTTAAAATTGGAACATTTCCTTTTTTTAAATAAAACTAATAACCCTCTGTATCACTTACCATGCTGTCTTTTATCTCAGACAATAGGTCAGCAATACCTTTTCCCCTAATAGTGGGGCTTGTCAGATGAGTAAAAGTGAAAGAGCTCACTAGTGATGTCAGTTGTTGGATTGAGAGAACTCTGGTCTACTTTTTAGAGTCTGTTGCAAGTAAAACCATTCCGTGTGGGGCAATGACAAGAGTTCAAGTTCCTTAGATATCAGTTTGTTCCTCTGTAAAATAAGCTTATGTGAGTTTAATAAGATACCACATGTGATGTCCATAGCAAGGTGCTTAGCATATAAAAATCACTTAATATTTTGAGACAGTAACTATAGAAAGATAGACTTTTGTTTGAGAAATATCTCGTTATTTTTGTCATTTAATATTTAACCTGAATATAAAATTCTTCCCAAGTTCTCTAGTAATAGCCAGGATTAAAACTGTGGTTCTCACTGATGCGTTGTTTTAATGTATTTTCAGAATATGTTGAAAATTTGACAGGAAAGGAATCGTAGACTACATATAGGATTATAGTGGAAAGATCACCCTTTGTTATTTAACAACAATAAAAACGATACTCCTAATAATACTTTCTTATATTTAAATAGTACTTCATGATTTACAAAGATTTTTGTCTATCATCTGTCAATAAAATATCTATTTATTGGCAGGTCAGATGTTAGTAGATGGTTCTGGTTAGTAGATGATTAGTAGATGGTCCATAGTTACTGAGAGGTGAAGTGACTTGTCCATGCTTTCCTGGTTAGTGACTAGAACTTAGCCCTTTTTCTTTTAGGGAAGTATTCTTAGACTTTGCCTAGTGCTCTCAGGTGTAACTATAGGTATCATAGATCTCATCAATTAAGATTTGCTTACATATTGAAGCTAGAAATCTGTAAATACAAATTATGTAAATGATATTTTCCTTGTATTTCTTAAATGTTATTTTCTTCTACAATTTAAGTCTAGAATTTTAATTCAGAACATAAAACCTTTCTTTCTTGCTGAGGTACTTTTTCCATAACTTTGTCTATGGAAAAAGTTCTTATCGGTTAGAAATATATAATGGTCAGTGCTTATAGAGTGTGTGACATGCTCAACGATACCATGTAAGTATGTAAGGGTACTTTAACATTTTTTTATGGAAGGATAACACGCGTACAGAAAAGTACACAAGTTATAACAATATAGTTTGATGGCCTTTTTTTGAAACTGACATTACCGGAATCCCATGTGTCTCCTTCGATTTTTACCCATCCCTACTCCCAAGTTTAATTACAGTCTTGACTTTTCTTCTATAGATTACCTTGAATTGTTTTTGAATAGTTGAGGCTATACTCATTATGTTTTTAAAATTTATCCAAGTTTTTCAAGTAGTTGTAGTTTATTCATTCTTATTGTCTATGGTATCTAGTATATGAACATACCACAATTTATTATTCCATTCTACTGTTGATGAGCTTTTGGGTTGTATCCAAACTGGAGCTATTAAGAATAATGTCGCTGTGAACATGCACATACATGTCTTTAGGTATTGATCTAGGAATGGAATTGTTGGTTCACAGTACACACAGTCAAACACTTTTCAAATTGGTTGTGCCTTGTTACACTCCCACCAACAATGTAGGACATCCTGGATTGTCTGCTTTTCCCTTGTAACCTTTCTGGGGGGTGTGCAGTATTATCACATTATGGTTTTAGTTTGCATTTCCTTGGTGAGTAATCATATTGTGCACTTTTTCTTATGTTTGCAGATATCTTCTCTTGTAAAATGCCTGTTCATATTTTTCTGTCCTTTTTGAAAAATCAGATAGTCTGCCTCTTTCTTAGAAAATGTGAGCAGTTCTTCATACAGTCTTCTTGATACAAGGTCTTTGTTACATATATGTATATTGCAAAAATCTTCTCCCATCTTTTACTTGCCTTTTCTCACTCTTTATGATGTCTCAGAAGTTAAGTTCAACTTATCAGTTTTTTCCTTTATGGTTAACACTTTTGTTCTTGAAGAAATCTTTGTGTATCCTCAGACCATGAAAGTATTAACTTGTATTTACTTCTAAAAATTTTATTGTTTTGCCTTTCGTATTTATATCCTAAATCCCATCTGGAATTAATTTTTGTGTATGGTTTGAGGTATGGATCTAGATTCAAACTCAAATTTGAATAATCTACAAGTATCATATATTTTTCATTCTCTGAGTGGCATTTATGTAATTGTATTGGTTTAGGGTTCTAATGAACTTCATTTTAGGGTATAATGTGGTTACCAGGAGCTGCTTCATTAGATTCACATATGAATATTGGGAATAAAGAAAATGGGAGTAATTGAGAGCTGATACACCCTTTGCCTCTAGTGATAGCTTTGCGGCAATAATGGTTTTAGGTACCACTCTTGCTTTGGTTTGGATTGTAACCTGTGAAAATGTTAACCAGCATCAGAATTTATATTGAGTAGATTTAAAATTTTCTCTTAACTTTAATATGTTCAATGTCATTTTACATTTTGAGAGACTAATTTTGCTCTTTTATATAACTAATTTGTAAAGATCAAATCCATGATTTCAGTATTTTCTGTGGAAATTCCATAATAAAGCAATTTCCATTTAGTCATATCTTCTTTTCAGTCATTGAGAGCCTGTCATTGTACAGGCTAATAGTTATCTTTTCACTTATCAGATGAGGAAATAAAAGTTCAGGGGGTTAAAGGCTCTTTCACAGTGGTTAGGATTTGGAACTCCAAGATGAGAATCCAGACTTGTTAATTTCAGTTTTCAGGGTGCTGCATCTTTACTCTTATGTATTGTACCTACTGTGCAACCATACTTAACTGAGACCTTTGAGAATCCTCAGATTATTTGTACCAAAATTATGTTTTCTGGGAGAACTATGTATTTTCTATGCATTGCCTCGCAGAGCATGTTCTTTTCACTAAGGCTTTGACTTCTTATTCCCTCATGGAGGTACTCAGTATGTGAGGACAAGTATAAAACAACTAATTGAGGTTGAAGTTGGGTATTTAGCATTGGATCAGGCTTGCTTGTTAGTAGCTGGAATACTTGCTTATGCCCACTGGCCTCCCTGCCCCATGATATTTAAATTTTTTTGAACAACTTTAGATATATTTTACATATCATAAAATGTACCCATTTCAAGTATACAATTCAGTGATTTCCAGTAACTTTACCAAGTAGTACAACCATCACCACAAATCAATTTTAGGACGTTTTAACCCTCCAGTTAACATCCTCATGCCCATTTACACTTAATTCCTGTTCCTACCCCGGAGCCCAGGCAACAACTTATCTCCTTTTATCTATAAATTTGCCTTCTCTAGACATTTAATAAATGGAATCATACAGTATGTGGTCTGTTGTATCTGCCTTCTTTTAGTGAGTATAATATTTTTGAGGTTCGTCCATGTTGTAGCATTTATCAGTACTTTGTTCCTTTTTATTTCCCAATAGTATTCCATTGTATGGATATATCACATTTTGTCTATCCATTTACCACTTGCTAGACATTTAAATTTTGATGACATTTAAATTTAAAATCATGCTTCCATAAAATTGTAAATTGCTTTGAATATGATGTAGTAATTTGTGAATTACCAGATTCTCCTTTGCTAAGGGTGTGTGATACAGAATAGTTTATACATGAAACAGGCTCCTTGAGTTGAATTTGCAGTTTCTAATTTAATCTTGATGTGTTTTGAAGATATAGAAGTACAGCTAATCAGATTGATCTCTTCTGAGCATTACTTCCTAAACAGAGAATTTGACACTTGACTCTCTTTAATCATGTGTTCTAAATTCATTTTTAATAGTCAATATTTTTGTTATTATGTTCTTGAAGTATACTGTTTATGTATTGGCACTTTTAAAACACATTTTTCTATATTATCTTAAAACCTTTAAGCAACTGGGAACTACATATTAACTTGTTTATCTGGCCTAGTTTTTGCCATACATGATGCATGCTTACAAAGAATTACTTTTCTGGGCCTAGTCAGGGAATTAGTTACAGGAATTTTTATAATAAACTGTCTCACTGTGTAGAAAAGTCTACTTTTGTTTAAATGGTCCCCCAAGTTTTTTTTTTTTAAAGATTGTGTATGTTTATAATACAAAATACATACGTATATAATATACATACATATATATACGTCTATAACGTACACACACACACACACACAGTCCCTCTATTACGTAGAGAAAACAGCGTAGGAATTAACAATAGAAAACCGAGTTTGAATCCCTTCTTAACTATTTATTAATTTGCTCATGAGTAAGTAATTTAGGTTCTCTGAGCCTGAAGTTTTTTTCTCTGTACAATGGAATTGTTAGTACAGCACCTGACACATTGTAAAATGGGGCATGCCTCAAATGGTACCTGACACCTTGTAAGTACTCATTAAATACTCCTTTTTGTTGATTTTTGAGCCTAATATTATGGTATGGATTATGATGCTACATTTTAAAAATAACTTAATTGGTATGATTTCTGTAATGAATGTGGTTAATTGTCATTGTCTGGCTCTATATCAGGGATGGCATGTTGTAGTAAGGGGGGAAGGCAAAGGTTTTAATTTGGCTTAGATAGGTTTTACTTTTTCCTTTGTTTATAAAGGTCATTTATGTAGTTGACATAGTTATTACTCTTTTATACTTTCTGATGTTCCCTTGTATTTTTCTAGTGTGCACAGATGAGAGAATTCAGAAATGATGAATCAAAGTTATATATCTTAGAATAATTTCAGGTACCTCTGACTATTGGCTTGCTGGTGGCTTTAAAACAGGGCAAAGATGTTTGAGGCAAGAGAGATAAAAACTGATCACTTTGCTCCTTTTGGGAATAAAAGTAGACAACCTAGTGAGGTATAGGAATAGGTTCAGAAATGAATACTCCAAAAAAAAAAAAAGTAGAGGTCTTGTTCTTTCTTGCCTTTTGATAATGACTAATTTCTATTTGAGGAGTTTATCAGTAGTGATATGTATTTATATATAAAATTTAAACTCCTAGAAATTTGCATATGACGTGTGTTTGTAAAATACCAACCTATTTTAGTGGTTTTAAAATAAACTCAAATATGTTAAAACTGCCAAAGCTCAATTGGAAATATCTTTGGTTCTCCCCTATCTCTATATTGTTGTAGATGGAATTTAGAAATATTCCCTGAATTTTTAGTTAACTTTCTAATTTAAGGATAGTAGGACTCCTACTTCAGTTACACACTGCTCAGTACCTATTATATCCTTTGGACTTTTCAGGAAGCTAGGGTTACAAAGGTGGTAAGACATGATTCTTGCCCTTGAGGAACTGGGAGTGTAGTAGGGGAGGCAGCCATGTAGATCATGATGCAGTGTGATAGGTGGTCTAGAAGTTTCTACAAAGGAGGGGCTGACAGTCCCTAGAGAGCTTTGTGAAAGAATCCTTGCGTGTTTGAGTTGTCTCCCTTTGGACAAGGATAAATTCACTAGGGAACGGCGATGGAAGAGGGGTGAATGAGGTAGGTATTTCTTCTGTGCTACGCCTGGTGGTGTAAAAAAGTACCATGTTTCTGAGACTGAATGAAGTCCTATTTGTTCCAGAGTGAATAGTCCACTCTGTTCCATGCTCTCATCATTTTAAACTGACTTCTACTGCCTGCACTCTTCCCTCCTCCAGTCCATTCTCAATCTTGCAACTTGAGGGATCTTTCTAAAACAAAAGTCCTTAGCATTTAATATTTTTATTAAATAATTTATTTTTTAAAAAATGTGTATATATTTAAGATTTGCAACATGATGTTTTGCTTGTGTGTGTGTGTGTGTGTGTGTGTGTGTGTGTGTCTGTGTGAGAGAGGAAGATTGGCCCTGAGCTAACATCTGTTGCCAATCCTCCTCTTTTTGCTTGAGGAGGATTGTCGCTGAGCTAACATCTGTGCCAGTCTTCCTCTATTTTGTATGTGGGACACCGCCGCAGCATGGCTTGATGAGCAGTGTGTAGGTCTGTGCCTGGGATCCGAACCTGCGAACCTTGGGCTGCCGAAGCAGAGGTCATGAACTTAACCACTATGCCACGGGGCCGGCCCCTGATGTTTTGATATATGTATACATTGTGAAATGATTACCACAATCAAACTAATTAACATATCTATCACCTCCCATAGTTACCTTTTTTTTTTGTGAAAATTTACTCTCTTAGCAAATGTCAAGTATATGATACATTATTATTATTATTAACTGCAATCACCATGCTGTACATTAGGTTTCTAGAATGTATTCATCTTGTAACTGAAAGAGTGTACCCTGTGATCAATATCTCCCCTTTCCCCCAACCGCCGGCCTCTTGGTAACCACCATTCTACTCTCTATTACTATGAGTTGACTTTTTTTTCCTTCTTCTTTTTTTAAGAGTGCACATAAGTGAGATCATGTGATATTTGTCTTTCTGTGTCTGGCTTACATCACTTAGCATTATGTCCTCCAGGTTCATCCATGTTGTTGCCAATGGCAGGATGTCCTTCTTTTTTAAGGCTGAATAATATTCTATTTTGTGTGTGTGTGTTTGGATCTCTCTCTCTCTGTTTTTTCTTTACCCATTCATCTGTCAGTGGACACTTAGGTTGTTTCCATATCTTGGCTTAGCCCTTAATTTTTTAATGCTTTTATTCTTTGGATTCCATTTTCCTTTGTAGCACAGTTATCTCACCAAGTGGCAAAAAGAATAAATCATTACATAATCAGTATAAAGAAACTGTACCTTCTCTGACAGTGCTATTTTCAAGTGACAAGTGCCATTTTAGTTTTTAAAAATATCATCATTTATCAAATTAAATCATTGATTCTGTGAATAAGTTGATGTTACCTTTGGAAATAGTTTTAAATTTGTTTTATTTTAGTTATGTGATATAGAAGCATAAGGAGTTTATACCTATTAAATTTCTACATATTGGAATAACATTATAATAAAAATAATAAAGACACTGGGAGAAGGGGCTGCAAGAATTTCTTTTATTTAAAAGGGATCAGTACACTATTAAAATTTGAGAAACATCACTATAAAGTCAATGAGGGCAGGGACTGTATCATATTTACTGTTGTATTCTCGAGTCTTAATTCTGTACCTGGAGCATAGTAGATACGCAGTAAATATGTTTTGAATTAGGGAATGGTTACCTCTCATGTATAAATACATGAATTTTGGTGCTTCAGTTTCTTCAGGACATGCTTCGAATGTCATCCTGAGGATTTCCCAACAAGTTCTATCATATCACTTGAACTAAGAGTTTTCCCTGATTGTTTTCTTTTTTTCTCTCACCTTCATGATTCTGAACATAATACTTTCAAAAAATTAAAACTAATTACTCACTTTGAAAATGTATTAGTATGAAGTAGCACCAGGCTGTCATTTTCTCTCTGCATTTATAGCACAGAAGTGTTCATCCCAACATAGGCTGACCAATGGTAAAACTTATGCACGTTAAAAAATTTAGGGAAATAATGTATTTTTATATCATACGCTTATGTTTTTCTTTTGCTTTTCACTTTGAAATAATTTTAAACTTATAGAAAAGTTGCAGAAATTGTATAAAGTTTCCATATGCCTCTCATTCAGTTTCTCCGAAGATTAACAATATGTACAGTTATCAAAAATGAGAAATTAACATTGGTTCAAAATTGTTCACTGACCTGTAGACGTTTTTCAGATGTCACTAGTTGTTCCACTAATGTCACTTCTCTGTTGCAGGATCCATTCCAGGGTTCCACATTGCATTTAGTTGTCACGTCTCGTTAGTCTTCTCCAGTCTGTGACGCCTCCTCAGTCTTTCCTTGTCTTTTATGGACTTGACACGTTTGAAGGGTACTGGTCAGTTATTTTGTAGAAATACTAAATTTGGGTTTGTGTAACGTTTTCTCATGGTTAGAATGAGGTTATGCATTTTTGCCGAGGATACCACAGAAGTGACGTGCTCTTCTCGGTAGATCATCTCAGGGAATACGTGATGTCGATGTGTCATGTTACTGGTATCGTTAACACTGATTACTTGGATGAGGTGTTGTCTGCTGGATTTCTCGACTATCATGGTACTGTTTTTCTCTTGATAATTAATAAACATCTTTGGAAAGATACTTTGAGACTGTACAAATATTCTGTTACTTCTCAAAATTTCACCTATTCAGCTTAGCTCCCATTGGTGGGTCTTAACTTACTATGGTGTTCTAATGATGATTTTCTATTTCCCTTACTACTTCTACATTTATTATTTGGAATTCTTCTCTAAGGAAAAGCTATCCCTTTCCCTTTATTTGTTTATTCATTCATTTATTTATTTATGTAAGTATGGACTCATAGACATTTTTTTTTATTCAGAATTCAATACTATTGTCATTTCTGTTGTTGCTTGAATTTTCCCGGCTTTGGTTATTGGGAGCTTTTTCTGGTCGGTTCCTGCCCTTTGACATGCCTTTTTTTGGAGAACTTCTTTACTTTCTGCTACAAGATATTCTAGTTGCATGTTGTTTTTCTGTGCCTTAGCATTTTAATCAACTACTACTCCAGGGAACCCTGGTTCCTTTAATGGAAAATGGTATTTAAAAACTGAGATCTAAGTATTAGGTGTGCTCATTGCTATTGGGATGTCATTGCTCCTCAACCCTCTCAGTGGACAGAGCTAGGAAATGTACATATACTAATCCATGCATACATAGAAGTCCATATTTATTTCTCTATCTATCTGTAAAATATAGAAATATGTATCTCTGTTTTAAAGTCCACAAATTAATATGGATTAATATCCATCTTCTGTCCGATACCACAGGATTTATTCTAGCCTTCCCCCTTTCCTAAGTTCTTTTCTGACAGTGATAAATCTGGCTCTCAGTATTTATAATATATTTACTTATTTGTTCAACTCTAGTATACTCATAAAGTAACAGCAGTGCTAATCCTGTGAGAAATAAAATAGCTAACTGCACTGTGGCATTTGTGTACAGTTCTGTTTTCTTTAGCTTTAAGAGTATCTAATCAAATACTGTTTTCCAAAGTTATGTTTATATTATTGATTTGTAATACAGTCAGGTTCATGTGTTAAAGTTTGCATTTCATGTTGAGACCCCCACCCAATCCTGGTTGATTTTTTTTTTTTGTTTCGTAAAATAAAATTCATTTTTGTGTTGTGTATTTCTATGAGTTTTGACAAATGCACAGTAGTAGCTCCATCACCACAGTCATGAGACAGGGCACTTCCATCATCCCACATGTTTATGTTTTGGAAGAGAATATTAACAGTTACTTGATACTTAAAATTCATTGGAAAATCTTTGTGTGGATTTTACTCATGTTCTAGTCTGGTTTGAATAATCAAACTAGGAGAGAAACTTGTTTGAATAATCAAGCAATTGGGATACTAAAAAAGAGTAGGAGGAAGACTTTACTTCTTAATGGCACCGTTGTTATTCATTGTGGTGCCAGAACATGGAATTATTTTTCAGTTTTTAAAGAATTGAGATTTTTCATATGGTAAGTTTCTAAATAAAAATAATTCACAAGATATAATCAAATATATACTTTGAAAACATTAATTTTCTTACTATTGTCACTCTCTCTTCCTCTTTGTTCACTCATAAGCAAAAAGAGGATAATTTAGAAGTGACAAAATCTTATCCTGGTGCTGTTTTAATTTTGATTAGTATGGAAGGAGTTATATCACATGCATTTTCATCTGTTCTGTGGAACAAATTTAATTACATTCATGAGTAGATCAAAGATAAAGGATATGAGATAACTAGTAAGAGAGATGAACTAGTATGCAGAATGTGGAATACTGTTTAATTTTGCCAGAAAATAACAAGTGCAAATTAAAACAATGAGATACCACTTTCACCTATTAAGTTAGGGTGGAGAGAGAGAGAGAGAATGACTATGAATGAGAATGAATACCGAAATCTGGTAAGGGTGTAGTGACACTCACTCTGATAGATTAATACCTTGCAGGTAGCATTTAGCATTTTACACTGATTCAGTGTTTTTAATAAGCACAGTAAGAACAAAAATACCAGTGGTGAGTCTGTCAGACTGTTGCACACTGATGGGACTGATGGATATTTCTTTCTTTAAAAAATATTTTCCAGATTATCTGCAATGGGAAAACTACATATATTTGGAATTTTACCTTTTTCAAGACACGATTGTATAAAAGTTATATTTTTACGTTGATGTTAAACATGACCGTGTACCCTAAAATCTATATAGTACAGTGCTTGTCAAGTTGTAGGGTCTCAATAGTCAGGAAAAGGAAAGATTTGTATTTGCTTAATTCTGAAGGAATAACTGTACAGTAACTGAAAGTGTACTTCAAAAAGGAGTTCACTTCAGCCAAGTTATGATTATGCATTTTTTTGTTTTTGATTTTTAAGAGCAGATGTAACTTATGTCGTCTCTTTTCAGTAAGAAATATTCCTTTCTCTGAGGGATTTTCATTGGTGATCAGGCCAGTAAATGAGCTTAATATTACCTCAAAGGTGGAAAGCACTTGGGAAATATGAATACCAGCCTTGTTTACCTTCTTTTTAAATTTGACACGGGTTTTGGTGGAATGGAAGAGTGTGTGGAGAATCTATTACAGTAGGTGGGTATTTTATGTGGAAAGTGATTGCTGGATCTGGCCTTTGAAGTCTTAAAAAAATCTAAAAACAATATAGTTCTGCCATGGATATTTTAGAATAGATAGATAAGTTTTTCTTAGCCAATTATAGTGTTGTGTCAGAATCTAATTATGAGAGTGTCAGGGTTAGCTACCTATATCCACCACTCAGAGGTTAGTTATTGTTGACAAGTTGATGTATATTCCCATCCTGTCTTTTAGGCATATGTAGCAGAACTAGATCTTTAACTCCTAAAAGGTCAATAAACAACCTATATTTAGTGTTTGACTTGGTCTTTTTTCTAAGATTATGTCTTCACATTATGTGATTTACAGAATGTATTGATTGATATTATTGGGAGACAAATCTCCATGGATCTCTGGTGCTTCTGCACATCTGAGCACATGCATTATCTGGACTATCTTTTCAAGGATATTGTTATACAGACAGCCTTGAAGGGTAAAGATAAGATCTCCTTCCAGGTCTAAGGACAGAATTTGTTTCCTGTCCAGGATAATAAAGATAATTTTTCCCTCTAAGGCAAGGGTTGGGCAGGTTTGCTAGCAGTATGTTTGAAAAATTGAGGTTTTGGGCCAGCCTGGTGGCATAGTGGTTAAGTTTGCACCTTTTGCTTCGGCGGCCTGGGGTTCGCTGGTTCAGATCCTGGGCACAGACCTACACACCACTCATCAAGCCATTGCTGAGGTGGCATCCCACGTAGAGCAACTAGAAGGATGTACAACCATGACATACAACTAGCTACTGGGGCTTTGGGGAGAAAAAAAGGAAAAAAGGAGGAAGATGGGCAACAGATGTTAGCTCAGGGCAAATCTTCCTCCAAAAAAATAAATAAATAAAAATAAAGTGTCTGTATTAAAAAAAAATTGAGGTTTCCTAAGCTTTGAGTTCTTCAGCGGTGACATAAACCCACTGTGTGAGCATCACCCACCTAGTCTACTCCACACCAACCTCTTGGGTCTTGGGTAACAACCTGAAGCTCATATTGCCCACTGTGCCACAGAAATGGATTGAGATAATGTGGTGTGTATGTGTATATGTGTATTATATATGTGTGTGTATGTTTGTGTATATATAAATATTGAAAAATTATTCAGCCTTATAAAAGAAGGAAACCCTGTTGTTTGGGACATTGTGGATGAACCTGGAGGGCATTATGCTAAGTGAAATAAGCTAGACAGAGAAAGACAAATACCGCGTGGTATCACTTATATGTGAAATCTAAAAAAGAAAAAAGTTAAGCTCAAGAAACAAAGAGTAGAAAAGTGGTTGCCATCGGCTGGGGGGTGCGAGGGGGAATGGAGGGCACAGGGAGAGGTTGGTAAAAGGGTACAAACTTTCAGGTATGAGATGAATAAGGTCTGAGGATCTAATGTGTAACATGGTGACTATAGTTAATAATGTTGTATTATATGATTGAAATTTGCTAAGAGAGAGAACTTGCATGTTCTCACCAAAAAAAAAAAAAAAAAAGGTATCGTGTAAGGTGATGGATGTATTAATTAACGGGATGGAGGGAATCCTTTCACAATATATACGTATATCCAATCATCATGTTGTATACTCTAAATATCTTACAATTTTATTTGTCAAGTATACCTCAGTAAAGCTGGAAAACAATAAGCCTTGCCAGGAAAAAGGAAAAAAAGAAATACCTCTGACTCAGAATTCTTGTTTCTGCCAGTGTCCATGAAACTGTGGCTGGCTTCTTTGGTAACTTGGAAGTAGAGTAAAATCTTCTATCTTTCATAGTTACTTAATGCCTTGATAGAGACATATTATGTAATTTTGTAATTATGTGATTTTTGTTAAACAAGAAAAAATAGAGTAAGATTATTATAGAAATTCAAAGACTAATAAAAGGAAAGTGTGTGTGTGTGTATTAGTGTGTAGGTTTGTGTTTAATGAGAAAAGTATATTAAAATACTCTAGGAATTGGCAGATAAGTAACTGTTTATTAGAACCAATTCCCTTCTGCCCTCATTAGTGGATTACCCTGCTTGATTTTCCGTCTGGAGGGTCTCTCTTTGCATAGAGGGGTCACAGTTCCTATAAATAAAATATTTTATTTATATAGTAAATATCTTATTATTTAAAATTTGTTGAAGACTCAGAAGAATTTATAGGCACTAAATTGACTCACTAAGTGTTATGGTAAAAAATTGAAAATTTTGAAATTAATCCTATTAAATATATAACAGTTATCTGTAAGGCAAACACTGGTAAGTTATGCTTAACATGGAAAATTACACTCACTTTGTTTCTCAGAATTAAAACTAAACATAAATTTTACTAAAAATAGTAAAAATCCTTCTACACAGTTTTCAGGTCTTTTGTATGTATTCATGAGGCAGAACAATATCTTCTAAAATCAGTTTTATTTAACTTTCAGTTTAATAAGATTATTTTATTTTGTATGGAAATATATTTATACTATATTTGCAGTCAGAATTAAAGCACTACGGTTAAATATAATCAAATCTAAATAATTTGTTTTGAGCGTAGGATCAATTTCAGCTGATATCTTATTGTTAAGGCAAAATTATTCTGTATTTTTTTAACTAGCAATGATCCCACTAATCAGCTATAATTTTTCTTTTTCATATAGTTAGTCTGCCATTGTGTGCTTATCTGCATGTTCTGTCAAATTACTAATTCAAGCTTTGTGCTCTTTGACCAGGTTATTCTCCCTCCCCTCTCTCTTCCTTTTCTTTTGATTTGTCTTTTTTCTCCCTCAGATGAAGAGCACTTCAACAAGTCTTTTACCCTAACTCAGGGTAAGATGCCTGCCTCCCCTTGTCTCTTCTCTTTCCTTCTTTTTTTTTTTTTTTTGGTTTTATTGAGTTATAAATGATCTTCAAGAAATTGAACACATATAATGTGTATATCTTGATGAGTTTGACGTGTGCACACATCTGTGATACCATCACCACAAAGTACTAAACATATCCATCACCTTCAGAAATCCCCTGTGTTCTTTTGTGTGTGTGTGTTTTGTGATATGAACACTTAACGTGAGATCTGTCCTCAACATATTTTAAAGTGCACAATTCTGTATTATTAACTATAGGTACTATCTTTTTACAGCAGATCTCTAGAACTTACTCATCTCACATAACTGAAACTTTATACCCATTGAACAATAATTCCCCATCTCTCCCTCCTCCTAGCCCCTGGCAACCACCGTTCTGTTCTCTGCTTCTATGAGTTTGACTATTTTACATACTTCATATAAGTGGAATCATACATTATTTGTCCTTCTGTTACTGGCTTATTTCATTTAGCATAATGTCTTCTTTGTTTATACATGTAGTTGCAAATGGCAGGATTTCATTCTTTTTAAAGACTGAATAATATTCCATTGTGTGTGTATATCTGACTGTCTATCTGCACACACACCACATTTTCTTTATCCATTCATCTGTCAGTGGACTTTTGGGTTGTTTCCATATCTGGGCTATTGTGAATAATGCTGCAATGAACACGAGAATGTAGATATCTCTTTGAGATTCTAATTTCAGTTCTTTTGGATGTATACCCAGAAGTGGGATTGCTGGATCAGATGGTAGTTCTATTTCTAATTTTGAGGGGACCTCCATACTGTTTTCCATAGTGGCTGCACTGTTCTACATTCTCGCCATCTTGCATACGTGCCCAGTCTCTGTGAGTGATTCATGAGGAGCCACTCTCATTTTTTTACTTGAGAGGGAGGGGAAAGAGATTACATTTCTCCCTAAGTTCTAGTGTGGAGCTTGCTTAAATGTCACAATTCAAGCCTTTCTCCCCTGACCACTGATGCTTGGTTTTCCAAGGGCAAAGAATTTCTTTTCTTGTAGGAATACAACCCCATAGAGTTTTTACTTCTCAGACTTTTTCAGGTAAAATGAATGATCTAAAGACTAAGAGCATTCTTTACAGAAGATATATTATTTCCTTCCACTCTCACCCTCACCTTGGAACAGAATATTACTAGCACTGCAGCTCTGCCTGCTCCAGATTAGCCCCTGTTCTGACTTTTAGCACAGTAGATTAATTTTTCCTGGTTTTAACCTAAATATAAATAGAATTATACAGCACTCTTTTGTACATAAGTTTCTTTCACTCAGCATTGGGTTTATGAGATTCCTCCATGTTGTTGCATGTTCAAGCTTGGAGGGAAATTTACAGTCAAATTGAGGCTCCCTGCTTTAGCCTTGCTAGAGAGGGTGGTGCTGGGGCTGCAGGTTTTATTTTCCCGTGGTGTTTGGCTAGACTAGAGCGGTTATTTATTTATTTATTTTGGTCTTACTAGCTTTCCCCGTTCCTTTTCCTTTGGGTAGAGAGAGCAGGCTTTTCTTGGGGCTTTTTTTGTCTGTTGCCTTTTATGTTCTTGGATTGCCAACTTCTCCAGCAACCAGTCTGGGGTAGATGAGGCAGAAAGAAAGTCAGGGAGCTCACTGCTATGTCATTCTTCATTCCTGAGGGTCCTAGCCAGTTCTCTTCCTCCTTTCCACTTCTCAGAGCCTTCTCGTGATTGTTTTTTATATAATGACCTGAGTTTTTAGATGCATTTAGTGGGAGGTTTAGGGAAAAGCATATCTATACCATCTTTCTGGAAGTGAAAGTCTGTTTTACTTTCGATATCTGTTTTATAAACGTTTGAGATCATTAGGAAAAATAAAATGAAATATTTCATGCATATACGGTCAGTTAACAATGAGTATACCAAAACAAGACCTTTTAGCAGAAATTAATTTTGGGTAAAGTATAATCTCATGTAATTCTGTTTATACGAAACGCTAACTGAAGGTCTTTAACCCTGTGTAAGTTTAAATTCCTATGTGTAATTGCAGAATCTTTTAGCCGAAAAAGTAGAACAGCTGATGGAATGGAGTTCCAGGCGCTCAATCTTCCGAATGAATGGAGATAAATTCCGCAAATTCATAAAGGCGCCACCTCGGAACTATTCCATGATCGTTATGTTCACTGCTCTTCAGCCTCAGCGGCAGTGTTCTGTGTGCAGGTAATTTCTCTCTTTAAAAGTTTTTCCAAACTATTACCCCATGCTTATATTTTTATTTCATTACATTTAAGATAAATTCTATTGAATTAAACAGGTGTTCAGTGTTGTAGTCAACTATAACTGTGCATTTAAAAGTAAGCTCAAAATCATTATGTTCTAGAAAATGACTCTGATAGGCTAATATTCTTTCATTGTGTAAAATACTTATTACCAATCCACATGTAATCATAAAGCAGATTTGTTTCTTTATATCCTGTATAGATTCTTTATATCCTGTATAGAATTTGGTTCAAATATTACCTTGTAGGTCACCTAATTACATCTTATGGGCAATGAAGTAACCCCCTTAAATGTATTCTATTTTAATGGATTAATAGAGAGGAAACACTTTGACCTAGGGAAGTCCGTTTACTTTTCAATACCTCCAGTGATTAGAAATTTCTTCTATGATATAGAAATAAACAATTTGAAATGAATGAAATATTTTTCAGTAGGAACATACTGAAAGTTTTGGACAAGTACAAATATAATACATATGCAACAATGCTTTTTTTTAATTAAACTTTTTATTTTGAGATAACTGTAGGTTCACATGTAATTGTAAGAAATAATACAGAGAGATCCTGTATACTTTTTATCCACTGTCTGCTGTGGTAACATCTTGCAAAACTATAGTGCACAATCACAAACAGGGTACTGGTATTGATACAGAACAGTTCCATCATCATAAGAATTCCTCCTGTTGTCCTTTATTGCCACATAGCTCCCCCGTTCCACTCCCCCCTCCTGAATTTGTTCTCCATTTCTATAATTTCGTCATTTCAAGAATGTGATGTAAATGGAATCATATAGTATATGACCTTTTTGGTTTGGCTTTTTTTACTTAACCATAATTCCCTCAAAATCCATTCAAGTAGCTGCATTTATCAGTAGTTTATTCTGTTTATTACTGAGTAATATTCCATGGGTTGGGTGTACTGCAGTCTGTTTAACCATCTGTTAAAGGACATCTGGGTCGTTTCTAGTTTTTGGCTATTACAAATATAACTGCTGTGAACATTCTTGTACAGATTTTTGTGTGAACTTGTTTTCATTTCTCTGGGATACACGCCCCAGAGTGTGATGGCTGGGTTGTTTGGTAGTTGCATGTTTAGCTTTATAAGAAACTACCAAAATGTTTTCCAAGAGTGGCTGTGTCGTTTTACATTCCCACCAGCAGTGAATGAGTGATGTACTTTTTCCATATCCTCACCAGCATTTGGTGTTGTCACTATTTTATTTTAGCTATTCTGCTAGGTATGTAGTGAAATCTCATTGTGGTTTTATTTTGCATTTCCCTAATGGCTAATGGCGTTGAACATCTTTTTGTGTGCCTATTTATTATCTGTATATCACCTCTTTGGTGAAATATCTGTTCATGTCTTTTGCCTATTTCTAATAGGATTTTTTTAAACTGAGTTTTGAGAATTCTTTATATATTGTAGATACTAGTTCTTTGTCAGATATTTGATTTTCAAATGGTTTCTTCTGTCTGTGGCTTGTCTATTCATGCTTATAATAGGATCTTTTGCAGATTTCAATTTGATGAGTCCAATTTATCAGTTTCTCCTTTAACAGCTCTTACTTTTGTTGTCAAATTGAACTCTTTCCTCGGCCCTAGATCCCAAAGTTTTTCTCTTATGTTTTTTCTAAAAGTTTTATGGTTTTACATTTTACATTTTGATCTGATCTTTGGGAGAAAGCATTCATCTTTCTTCATTAAGTATGACATTAACTGTAAGGATTTTGTAGATGTTCTTTGTCAAGTTGGGGAAGTTCTTTACTAGTTTGCTGAGAGTTTTTATCATGAATGGGTATTGGATTTTGTCAAATTTTTTTGGCATGAAATGATATGATTTTTCTACTCTAGAATGTTGATATGGCTTACATTGATTGATTTTCGAATGTTGAAAAAGCCTTGCTTTTGGAATAAATCCTAATTTATTGTGGTATATTATTGATTTTATGTATTGCTAGATTCTATTTGCTAGTACAGTCATGTACTGCATGATGGTGTTTCAGTCACTGGTGGACCACATATATAACAGTAGTCCCTTAAGATTAGTGCCATATAGCCTAGGTGTGTGGTAGGTTATACCATCTAGCTTTGTGTAAGTACACTCTATAATGTTTGCATAATGACAAAATTGCCCAAGGATGCATTTCTCAGAACATATCTCCATCATTAAGTGATGCATGACTGTATTTTGTTGAAGAATTTGGCATCTAAGTTCATGATAGATATTGATCTGTGGTTTTCATTATTTATACTGTCTTTATCTAGTTTTGGTATCAGGGTAATACTAGTCTCATAAAATGAGTTGGGAAATGTTCCCTCCTATTTATTTTCTGAAAGAGATTGTGTAAAATTATGCAATTTTAGATGATTGTGTTAATTTTTCTTTAAATGTTTGATAGAATTCTTCACTGAAACCATCTGGGTCTGGAGACTTTAAATTACATATTTCATTTCTTCATTGGCTAAGGACATTTCAGGTTGTCTATTTCTTCTTGGCTGAACACTTTCTTTTCAAGAACAAACTCTTTTTGTGTGGTGGCTCCACATCCAGAGTCTCCACATTGTATATTTATCTGTAGATTGTCGAAATCATTTTGAATTCTAATGAAAACTGAAGTTATTAGTAACAAGGGTCAATTAAAAAAAAACAGCTTCACTCAGGCTAGTTTGCAGAAAGGGAATTTCAGCGTTTTGAAGTTTCCAGGAAGGGCCTTATCATAACCTCATAATGAGTGTATGTTGGAGCATGGGTAGAGGAGATGACGAGCACAAGTATTTTGAAAAACAGCACTTCAGATGATTCTGAGTTCCCCTCCTATCACATCTGAGGACCAGTACTCAAGTGAGCATTAACACTGTTGTCAGAATTGGGCTAGCATATATGGATAGGGTATATATAACTTAAGGAATGCTGTAAAGCCCTACTCAGGTTAAAAATACCACCTTACTTGGCATTTTGGTGTAACAGTTCAGTTTCCATTAAAAATACAAAATGTCTTCTGGCATCCTATAACAGCATGTATACTTTAGGGAAATCCTTTGTTTGCTCCTAAAAAGTGAATACACTGAGTTCCTGTATTCACCACTATTAAGAAGAAATATATTTAATTGATCATTATTTTTCTTGCAACTGTAATCTAGAAAGACTTTATTATCCAAGTATTTATTTCACAGTTACATAAATTTTATGTGTTTTGATAATGTAAACCATAACATACTGTTAAGTGGTACATTCTTTAGGCATTATTCTACTTAATGCATTATGTTATTAAATGAATTGTTAAATATGGAGCCTTAGTTTTTTAATGACACCTAGATCAAAATAACCCTTGTTTATTTATTACATCCTGTTTTGTAATAAACTTTAAGATTTTAGAATAGTTTTAGATTTATAAGAGAAAAAGATTGAAGTTATTAGAAAAAGTTAAGATAATTCACGGATCAAGGTGGGGTTGTTAGAGAAGAAGGAAAGAACTGGTGAAGGTTTAGAGGCAAATAAAAAGTGTAGAGCAGGTATATGGTTCCCATACCCAGACATCTTGATTTGTTTTGGGGTGGAGCCAAGGTATTGACATTTAAAAAAATATGATCTAGGTAATTCTAGTGTGCAACCAGTATGGAGAAAGGGAAGGTAAGAAGTGGGTTCATGATTCATAGCTTTTATTTATTTATTTTCATTGAGGAGCAATGGGGATGGGAAGACTTTACTAATTGGATGACCATATAGCATTGACGATCCTTTTTGAAACTAGAATACCCAAATTCTTAGCGAAGAATTTGTAGAATTAAATGATTGTCTTCTTCAATACTCAGCAATTTAAGAGCAAGAACACCTTCCTTAGGGATTAACATTTTTGGTTTATGGTATGAAGTAGATTAGGCAAATGATTTGAAAGTGCTAGTGAGAGTATATTTGAAATGTGTAACTGTGGGTTCAAAGTTGGATAGGGGGTCAAAGGAAGCCAGGGCACAGCTTATAAACTAGGTGTGATATAATTAAGCTAGATTTTCATGGATGAAGAACAGGTTTTGTGTGAAAGTAGGATGGGGTTGAAAATTAGGAAGTTGTTGTAAAGGGTTTATAATTTATACATAAATTTCTGAGATATAATATAGATGATTGTTGATGTTATAGAGAAGTTTGAGGAACAATAAGGCTGTGGTAGTGTGTAGATTATAAACATGGATGTTGAAACTACTCAGGATGATAATGGAACTGGAGAAGAAAAAATTAAGTGAGCTGATAGAGGGATGCCTTGGAGTTTGTTACATGAGGATGATAAATTTATATTATAGGACAATATAAATTTCAAAGGAGGATGTGTTAAATAAGTGTGGTTGAGCGGTGGTCTGAAATCTGTTATTGAGCCAAGAGACTGTGACTCATATGATAGTGTGTAGAGTGGATCAGAGAGACCTCAAGGTAAGTAACAACTAAAATGAAAGGTAAAAAGGAGTTTCAAGAAAAAATTTTAAGAAAAAATATTCAAATTATATTCCTGTATTATAAGTTAAGCCTCGAAAGGAGTTGTAGATTCATTGAGAAATGCAACCTATCATCAGCAGCCATGTTTTTTTTTTTTTTAAACATGAATTGAATCCTCCTGGGTCCTTCTGTGTCTGTGTAATTTGGGGCCATTTCTGTAATACTGCTATAATTTTTATAATTCTATAGAATCATTGAAAAGTTCATAGCTGTGATTTTTAAATCTTAGTGCTTTCCTTTGTGAGACTTTCCTGCTTTTTTCTTTTCTTTAAGAAAAAGTGAAGTTTTCTTCTAGATTAACTCCCACGTAGATTCTCCAGTTGCTTTTCTTTGTTGAAAGGCTGGTGAATGAGCTATTGGCTTCCTCATCAGCCCTCTCAGCAAATCATTCTGCTCCTCCTTCACACAGTCAGTTTATTCACAAATTTCAGAATTCAATTCTCACCTTCCTCACTGCTAACATCAAACTCCTTGGCCAAATAAAGTTGTTAATTAAGACTACTCAATACAATTCTCACCTCCCGTAAGTGTTAACTCCAAACTTCCTTTATCAAATTGTGCTGTAGGGAATATTCTCCATAATTGCGCTATCTTTTAGATATATTCTACCACAAAGTTACTCACCTGTTCCAGAATTCACTAAAAATTTTCAGAACAAAATATCCTCTTCTAAGGTTATTACTGTGAATGACCAGATATAAGAAAAAAAATCCAGGTGAAGGAAAATCAAAATGTACATGTATAATCAAGCAGGATGTATGTATAATCAAAGTTTTGGTGATGTGTTGGAGGTAAGTATATGATTGGAGTGTAAATAAATGAAAAAAGTTAGTAATTACAAATGTATTTTAAAGAAAAGGATGAATAAATTATTACATTGACATGTTAGATGTTAACTGGCTAACATCTTTCCTCCTCTAAATAAAATTATTGTTTATTATTTGTAAACTATTGGGGGTCCTATGTTGTCATCTATATATCTAGTATCTCATGTCATTCTCACTACTCTAAAAGGTAGTTCTGAAAAAATCCATTGTATTGATGAGAACATCAAAACTGAGAGGTCATATACTTCGTCCAACGTCACACAGCTCATACCTATCAGGGTTGGGGTTTGTGACTCTGGAGCTATTAGAGTTCAGTGCTTCCCTTCAGTGTACATACTCATCATTCCCTTCACCCCCTGAACTGTAATTTGCATTTTGCTTTTACCTTCCCAACTAAGATTATTCATCTTTTAGGGCAGGGATCCATCAGTCAGCATCTCTTAAACTCATTAGATTATGAAAAACTTTTATTCAGAGTAGCATCTCATAACAGGGACTGGCGAGTTGGAGATAGCTGGCCAAAACTATGTGGAAAAGAGCTCATTAGCCTTTTATTTTATTATGTGAGGTCACATCTCTCATGAAATTAGATTCTAAAGTGAGCATAGAAGGTGAAAATCATGTATAGATAAAATGACCCGTGTGCATCACTTAATGCACTTGTAAGTGCTTTATAAATGGTTTTAGGACTACAACCCTTATCATTTCCTCTGTTCCTTAGAAAATATTTCTCTGTGGCATCAATTCTTAAGTTTCTGTCCTATGCTTGGCTACCTGAACAAAGTATTTCATTTCTTTATCAAAGACTGGCAAACTCTCATGCCATTCACACACTCTTTGCCTGGCTTAGCTAATGCATGAGAAGTGTTTCAGGCTTGATTGATTCCATGACCAGTTTAATATAAATGATATCTGGGATTATTGCTGCGCTCCATCTAGTTTAATTTTTTTAAGTTGAAGGCATATGATATAACTTTATTGTATGAAATTTCCTAAGTGTCTTTGCCTCAGATTGGATAATCCCAACTCTTTTACTATTTTCAATGAGCTTTCATTGTCGGTGTGACAATGTAGCATTCTCTGAGCTCTGTTTTGTATACTATTTGTTTATAAAGTCTAGCTTTAGTCCCTCATCTTTTTAATTTCAAACCTATAGAAAATTGAAACTGTGGCACAAGGATACCAGTCTACCTTTTACCAAGATTCATAATTAATAACATTTTGTCACGTTTGATTTTTTTATATGTCAAAAATGAGTCACATACCAGCAAATGTACCTATAACTTGTAGACATCATGAAATATCATTGCTAAATACTTCATTATGCACCTTGAAAAAAAAGACATTCTGACATAATCAGAATATCATTATCACCTTTTTTTTTTTGGTGAGGAAGATTGGCCCTGAGGTAACATATGTTGCCCATCTTCCTCTTTTTGTTTGAGGAAGATTGTCCCTGAGCGAACATCTGTGCCAGTCTTCCTCTGTTTTGTATGTGGGACGCTGCCACAGCATGGCTTGATGAACAGTGTGTAGGTCCAGACCTGGGATCTGAACCTGCAAACCCTGGGCTGCCGAAGCAGAGCACTCGAACCTAACCACAATGCCACCGGGCCAGCCCCTCATTATCACTTTTAAGTGAATTGATATTAATTCAATGATATACTGTTATTATACTGTCCATGTTTAAATTTAACATTTGTCTCCAAAATGTCTATTATAGCCTTTTCCCCCCTATTTGGGATCTTGTCTAAGTTCATCTATTGCATTTGATTGTTATGCCTCTTAAGTTCCTTTTAATCTATAACGTTTTCATGCTTTTGACATTAACTGTCTTTTTTTTTTTTAAAGATTGCAGGCCACTTGTCTTGTATAGTGTCCCATGCTCTGGATTTGTCTGATTTGTTTCCTCATGATTGGGTTCAGTTATTTATTTTTCACAAGAGTACTAAAGCGATTATTTGTGTACTACTTATTATGTCGTATCAGGAGGCACATCATATTAGATCGTTCGAATACCAGTGTGAAATTGATTACTTGATTAAGGTAATGATTGCCCCATCTTTCTATTCTACATCTTTTTTTCCTTGTAATATGTGTTTGGGGGAAGTGAGTAGGTTAGGAGAAGGGATATTTTGAGATCATGTGACTATTCTGTTTCTCAGTGCTTTTTTACTCAGTGATTTGTAGCATCATTGATAATCTTTGCCTGAATTTGATATTACGTTGGTGACTAATTGTGAAATGGTGATTTAAAAAAAATTCTGTCATTCCTTACATATTAGTTATTTGGTATTCTTCCATAAAGGAGATCTTTTCCTACCTCATTTTCCCTTTTATTTTGAGTATCTCAACTCAAAGATTCTTGTTTTATTCACTAATCCATTTCTATGATTATTCTTCTTCATGTTCAAGTTGTCCTAAATTTGACAAGTGTAAACCAACTTCTATGTCGTGACATGCCTCGATTAGTCTTTGCTTTTTGGCTCAACAAGATATTCTAAGCCTACTTTATACTTTCCCTGCCGTGTAACAGCAATTAGCATTGTTTTCAAAGAGACTTTGTTCCTTTTGGTAGGAAATGATATTTAGAAAGTAAGAACTGCGCTAGGTACACTCTTTACTGGGGTAGTATCATTGCTTTTAGCCCTTTTTAGTAGACAAAGCTAGGGGGTGTATGTGTGTATACATATATAAATTATGACTTCAATTAGATATCTCCTGTTGCAAACTAACACCGCAAGTTTCTTCCTCTCTTTCCCTTATTCCATAGTTTTATCTCTTTTCTCCCAAAATGAAAACCTGAATCCCAGTAAGATTGTTGTATTTGCTCATTTGGTCTCTTTTACATTGCACATAAAATAGTTTCAGAATTACACCACCAGTGTGTTCTCTGAAAACAAATCTATGAACTAGACTTGCAAATTTCCATACAGTTCCTTTTTTTGACCTTAGAGAAGAAGAATGTACACCAGAATATTGTGTTTAAAACTTACTTGAATTCGTCCTTTGCTCTGTTGGTTATGTTTTTAATTTTGATATATAGTTAGGTTCAATTGTTTCTGTCTGTATTCAGTTTTAGGGTTTACTTTGTTTATATTTGTTGATTTCATTTTACTTTTTAAATATGCGAAACACCTAATATGTAAACTTGGAGAAATATAAAATGAACACTTTGAGAAATGTCCCTCTCACCCCTAACCCCTTTGTCCCATTCCCACTCACCCCCTATTGGTAAATCACTTATTAGCATCTGTTTATCCATTCTGTTTATTGCATCAGTTTCCTGTCTATGGATGGGGATTTTGTTTTTTTCTGATATTTTGCCTTTACAAAATGCCACAGCAAATAATCTTGTGCCTGGGTTTTATATTTGTGGGGTGTATCTTCAGAGTAAATTCCTAGCAATAAGGATGCTGGGTATAGTGTAAATGCATATGTATTTTTATTAGATATTGTCAGCTTCTCATCCAGAGGGCATGTGCCATTTTGCACTCCCACTAGCAGTATATGAAAGTCCTTGTTTCTCCAAGTTTTGAAAATGAGTGTGTGATGAGCTATTGATTTTTTTGCTAATATGATAGTTGAGAAATGATATTTCAGTGTGGTTTTATTTTTGCATCTTTTCTGAAGTTGAACATTCATTTAAGTGCCATGTTTATATCTTTTGCTGTGAACTGTCTGTTAATAGCTTTTGTTCATTTTTAATTTTGCCCTCAATTGTCAATACCTGTTTATACATTAAAGAGATTTGTCCTTTATCCATTGTACAAGTTGTGAATATTTTCTCCCAGCTTTTTGTCTTTTGAATTTGCTTATGGTGTTTTTTGTTGTCAAGGAAAAGTTTTTTTTTTTTTTAAATATTAAATGAAGTTGAATTGATCAGTTTTTTTATTTTGTTGCTTCTGGATTTTGAGTTGTAGTTGGCGAAGTTATCTCCATACCTAGGTTACAGACGATTTTGAAGACTTAATACAACAAAACCCCGCGAATTAGGCCACTCTGTCAGCCACTCTGATTAATGTGAATGACCAAGGCTAGGTCCAGATTCTTTCAACTTTTCTTCAAACAACACTTAATTAAGGCTAATATCAACAAGACCCACACCAGTAAGATGAGACCAACCTACCTATTGATGTCAACCATACTGCTAAGAATCTTTGATCACTTTCTCCTTAAGTCTTAGTGTACTGACTTTTCCACTTGGCCTGAAGCCTCAATGCAGGTATAGCAGGATCACCTTGGTCCACAAGGGGGAAACTCTAGGGCAATTCTTACAACCATAACAACTCTGGCCAGTGAGTTGAGACTGACATGAATGCCTTCCAAGACTGAGGTGATATCATTGATCACTTCAGCTGAAGTTAGGGACAAATTTCTAACCATCTGTTATAGGTGGAATTTTTTTCCCCTAAAAAAGATATGTTGAAGTACTAACCTCTAGTACCTCAGGGTGTGACCATATTTGGAAATAGGGTCATTGCAGATGTAATTAGTTAAGATGAGGTCATACTGGGGTAGGTGGGCCTGTAATCCAATATGACTGGTGTCTTTATAAGATGAGCAGAGAGACACACAAAGAGACTGCCCTGTGATGGTAGAGGCAGAGATTGGAGTGATGTAGCTGGAAGCCAAGGAATGGCAAGGATCGATGGCCACCACCAGAAGCTAGGAAGAGGCAAGGAAGAATTCTTCCCTAAGGTTTCAGAGGGAGCATGGCCTTGCCGACACCTTGATTTCAGAATTCTAGCCTTCATAAGTTTTTGTTGTTTTAAGCCACATAGTTTGTGGTGTTTTATTACAACTGCCCTAGGAAACGAATACACCACCTTTTACTAATTAGATAACTCTCATTGTAGAGATAGCATCCCACAGGATATGCATAAGCATGAGTCAGTTATCCCTCTGGGGGAGTTCCCTCAAGTAACTGAGGGCCTCATTTTGGAGAGATATCCACAGTGATCTGAGGGCTACATGCTTTCTTAAACACTAGATAGTCTCTTATGACCCTTCCTTAGGTACAGTTTCCCATGGTAACGAGGGATGACAAGATGGTATTAGACTTCAGCGTGAGAAGCACAGCCCTGGGGGGTGCACATTGTGCCCCTAGGAAATGTTGCTTCTAGTTATTGAGGTCCCCCAAGTGGGACCTAAATCATTTAAGGGGCACAGGTTGACAGTGCTTTCAATGTAGTCTCTTGACTGGTTGGTAGACCAGTTTGAATGATTAAATTGTGTCCATGATTTTAGACAGTCCACCTGAGGATAGTGTAACCTGTCCCATTTGCCCATGCCACTAACAGGCTATCCCTTGTCTATTCCCAGGAAGGACTGAGTAATGGCCATGGTAATGGGGCTGAGAGAAACATCTAGAAAGGTTGATTGGTGTTTTGTATGGAAGCACAGTCACTGGGGTCTTCCAATAATGTTTCCCATAAATTCCTCAAGCTTAAGAAAAATGACAATCAAAGTTTATTCAGAGTCCACTGGTGGAAGATGGCAGATCCAGAAGTTGGTTAAGTTTAAGGTGCATGAATGGTTGTGGAGAACTGTACCTGGGTGTTTTTTTCTTGTGAGGAAGTCTCCAAGAGTGGTTCTGAAAGACAAAAGATCATAATCTCTCTCCCTTTACTGTATCTCTCAGGGTCTGGGGTGTTCTCTGTTCACCTACTGGGATTGTTGCTTGCCATCTACCACTATAAAATCAGGTTCTCCCATCCTAGTAGCTCTAACTTCACCTTTCCTCCACTCGTTCCCTACTCACACCCAGACCTTTCATCTGAGAGAGATAAGGGCATTTTTATGAAATTTATGGATCTGGTTATAATCTCCACCTTGGCCTGTGTGGGCTATTGCAGGAGGGCTTGGTGCTCAGTATACTCAACCAAGTAGTCATTATCCTCATTATCTAGGACCATGTTAGTATAGCAAGATAATCCACTGACTGACCTAGATGAAGTTTGAATCTCTTATGCCCTTTTTCAGCCAGGTTGCACCACAGGGGATATACCAGTTGAACTTCCTCAAGGTAGCTGTCAACGGGAAAAAGGAAGGAAGCATCCTGCCCAGGAAGGGTCAGAACAGAATCCTGAGTTTTCAAAATAGGTCCAAATAATGCCCTCTTTCCTTCTCTTAATCATTATTTGGGAAACAGCCGAGAAGAGATGAACCTTTTCTTGGGATCAGTGCATTTAGTGATTAAACTGCCTTATTAAGCTGTGACGATGGAAAGAGGAGAGGAACTAGAGTCATGAATCTTTTTCTTTTAATTTTTGAGGTGGTTGTTCTAGCAGGCGACAATATTGGATACTAGCAGATGAGCAGATAATAGGAAGCGTGGAATGACTATTGGAAGCAGTGTCTTGACTATTGACTCATATTTTGGTGACTTTTGTGGCAAAAGACACAGTATTTTTGTGTCCAGAAATCCAGAATCATGATATAATTTAGTTTTAAAAGTTAGAGTGGCCTGGGTTAGCTGATCAGACTGTAATGGTGACATCATAGTCTGAAAAGGTGCCGACAGTGGTAAGCTGCCAATGGTAGCCCTAAGAGGAGATCTGAGGCCCAGTATATTCAGTTTGCTAAAAATGGATGACCAGTGTGGCCTCCTGCTTGAGAGAGTAAACAGTTCAAGTTTGATCAGAGTCCCAAGTCCAGTATGCACTGTAGCTTCTGCATGAAATTGTACTCAGTTCATGCTGGTGGTGCCTTGCCATGTCTCTTTATGATGATGGAGCCAGGTAGCAATGGTGGATCTGAGCAGTGCAGGCTCCATCAACAGCTTGATTCCAGTTGATTGCATCAGATAATGGGCCTTTACTGTTGGCATCTACATTAGTGACCCATGAATGACCATTTGGTAGGCATGATTTTTTTCCCATAAGAGTGATGTCCTCAAAGAGGGTGTCTTTAACCTGCCAGTCTAAAGTCTTCCAAGTGGCCAACCATATGGTTAGGGCGTTAGCAACAGTCAATAAAAATGTAATAAAAAGGTTTATTAGAGGGAATCTTGGTCAGAACTGTGAAGATTGCCTTGAGTTCTGCTCACTGAGCAGAACACTACTTCTAGTTTGGTATTATATACCTGTTTCTGAGGCTGAACAGCCACAGCAGTCCATCAGACATCATCAGGTTTGAGCTTAGTGGAATCGTCAGTAAACCAGGCTTAGTCACTTAGGGGAACCTCTGTGCATTGAGGGCCCTACTGAGCCATTGGTTTTGCTTCAGGTACTGATGGGGGATAAAGTTCCCCCCGGAAAAGTTACTGTCTCTTTTATGTTTTTTATACTTTATGATAGGCTGCTATGGTCGGGTCAGTTGCGCTCCTAAATATACCATTTCCATTTAACAGACAAGGCTTATTGGACCCTTCTCATCTTATTAGTCATTGAGTCCAAGTTGACCAACCCCAAAATAGGGAAATCAGGTAATGTACAATCATGCGTCACTTAACAACAGGGATGCGTTCTGAGAAATGTGTTGTTAGGAGATATTGTCATGTGTGAACATCACAGAGTGTACTTACACAAATCTGGACGGAACAGCCTACTTTACACCTAGACTATATGATACTAATGTAATGGGACCACTGTCATGTAGGTGGTCCGTCATTAACTGAAATGTTGTTATGTGGTGCATGTCTATACTTGGTAGCCGTGTCAGGCAGGTGGCATATCCAAAAATCAAATGAGCAGTGATAAGTGGAGGAGAACTTATGTTCCCATAGGCTGCAATCAGCAAAGTTATCAGTCACCGAGACTTGTACTTTGACAAGGTTGTTGGATTTGTGTGGCCCCAAAGGTAGATAGTATGCCATGTCTTGCTGGATATTTCCGATGCAACCTGTTGGATTGGTCCCTACTCAAAAGACACTGATTTGTGAGTTAACCTATATAAATTACCAAGAAGAATGCTAAGGTAGGGTATGCACTTACTTTAGTACCTAAAGAACCCAACAACTTGCTGAGCTTCCATTTTTGATGATGGAGGCTGAAAAGATAGCAATTTTTCTTTGGCTGCTGGAGTACATTGAGCGTTCTGAGTGTTCTTATGTAGTTCCAACAAATTTTATTGGTACTGTCAAGAAATTTATGTCAACCTCATTTTCTTACTTTGCATGTGATTTGTCTTTTTGCCTAGAGGGCCAAAGTGTATTTTAAATTATGTCATTGAAGTCTAATAATTTTATTACGCTGTGTCTCAGAGTTGACTCCTCTGGGTCAACTTCTCCAGGTGGACAGTGGGTTCTTTCAATATGTAGATGTAGGTCTTTGTTTTTAGAAAGTTTTATCGTTTTATAGTTTAACATAGCAGTTCTTTTTCATTGTTTTGATTTTCTACTTCAGGGACTCCAGTTCTCCATGTGTTTAATCTTTTTTGCCCATCTTTTATATCTGTAGTGCCTTTTTAGCCTTTATTTTGTTTTTGTTCCCTTACCTGTTTCTAGTTCCTTTTCTTAATGTCCTTTATTACATTTTCAGTCAACTCTGTTCTTTGAATACTTTGTAATGCTGTGTTCATTTCTGCAGGGATTCTGTTTGTTTTGTTTTGTTTTTCCTTCTGTTGGGTTCCTGAGTCTGGTCAACTCTCACATGACATCTTTCTGTTTTTTATTCACTTCTATTTTGAGTTTTTGAATTTCTGCTTTGAGATTTTTTTTTTTATGTCTTCAAATCCTTGTTTAATGGTACTTAAAATACAATATTCCAACTTGAATTATTTTTCTCTTCTTTTAGGGAAGAGAATGAAAAGAAAATAAAGATGAAAGTTTCTACATTTTATCTCTAAAGCTAGAAATATTATTTATATGTATAAATTCATGTTTTTTAGGGAAATTTTTCATCAGTTGAAGAATTTTGATGCTTGTGGTTTTCTTCTTGTAGCTTTCTATAGATACTGCTGATTATTTGCTGCTCTTTAAAAAAATTTTGTTTTTGTTTCCTGCATCAGAAATGATAGATTATATTGGAGGTGATGGTGAGACTTTTGAGCAGCCTACTGGTTTTTAAATTTAAGTACCCTTTTCTGTTTATAAAGCGGCATATGTTGAGCATAGCAGATTTCCTGCTTTTTTTTCATAGTAGTGTCTTCTGATTCTGAGATAACTTTGTGTTTCCATAGGTCCTATACTTTCCATGACTTGCTTCTCTCTTTCACTGTACCACCAAGCCTCCGAGGGCTGTCTGCCTCTTCTGAGTTGCCTCCCATTCCCCACAAAGTGGGGGAGGCTGCCATGTTTGTTCCTGTGTACTTCCAAGCCCCTTCTTTTATATTGGCCAGTAGTAATCACTGTTCTTGTCCACCAAGTCTTAGACTTGTTCTCAGTATTTCCTAATTCAGGGGAGATCCATTCTTTCTGGGGGTGGTTTTTTATTTCCCCTGTGTTCCACCTCTGCTAGGATTTCTCTTCCCCCTTCTTTTTCACAGTCTTCACCTTACTTTCTGTCCTTGCATATGTTTCTGAGGTTGCAGATGTTACTCTTATATACCACTTTTATATACCTTTACATTTTGTGCTATTATTTTTATCCTATTTATGCTATAGGCATAAATAGTTTTGTTTACTTTTCTGGTAGATCTGCATAGTTTTTAGAAGCTATTAGTTGGTTGTCATTATCCTACAGGAACTCAGTAATTTTCCAGGTAGAGTTTTAATCCTAGTAGGAAAATTTGGAGTCTGACCACAAGTGAGAAAGTTCTTTGAAGGAAAAAGTGTTATACTAATATGATGATAATAATGATAATGTGTCAATGCTAGATCACATGCAGTTAAGGACTTTTCATTTTCTATGTACTTAGTAGGATTTTATTGAATGAGAATACTACATACTGGAGAAAAATACATTGAAAAGTTTCTTATTACACAGTTATAGAAGTAAGTAGGCTGTAAAATAGCATTTTATTTCTCTAAAAATGCTTTATTTATAAAGATTATAACTGAAACGATATAATTACTTTTAAATGTGTATAGTCTTGATAGCTACTCTTAAGCATTCAAAATAAAGATGAAAGTTTCTACATTTTATCTCTAAAGCTACAAATATTATTCATATGTAAAAATTCATGTTCACAAATTATAATGTTCATGTTATTTTTAAGTATTTGTCCTTGATTTCTGTGATTTTAGGATATGTTAGTCATTTAACACATTAGGTAAGGTTTACTAATTACCATGGTCCCAGACCTTAGGCACTAAATAATTTTTCTTAGATGCACAAGAGGCTTGGTCTCATGGGAATGCATTCTTACAGTCCAGTACTTTGTCAAGTAAAACAGCTTCAGATTTATTCCTTCTTTGTGATAGATCATTGTCTTCGTCAGTAGAGTCCAATGAAAAACATGACGTGATCCTTTTATTTATCAGAGGATAGTGACTGTAATGAAGCTGTGCAGAAATGAGTTAACAGAAAAGACCTGAGATTGCTGTCCTTAGAAAGGCCTGCTCACAATGTTGGTGCTTGGCGCTTGGCTTGTGTATGGGAACTTGGATTTCAGGAATGTTCCCACGGTTCCATAACTGATAAGAGTGGCTTACTGTGCCTGAACTTTTTATACAAACAGTATGATTTATGCTGAACACCTGCTTTTCTTCTGAGAGTCTGAAATTTTGGTATGTGCTAGACAGAGGATGTCTACGTCACCAGCCTCGATACAAATCTTGAACACTAAATCTTTAATGAGCTTTCCTGGTAGACATCACTCCACGTGTGTTGTCCCAGCTCATTGCTGAAGGAATTAAGTGAGTCTTGTGTGACTTCACTAGGAGTGACTCTTGGAAGCTTGCATCTAGGTTCCTTTATTCTTGTTCCAGGTGCCTTTTCCCTTTGCCGATTTTGCTTTGCATCTTTTCACTGTAATAAATCCTAACCTTCGCTATAATGAATATGACTATATGCTAATTCCTGTGGGTTCTTTTAGTGGATCACAGAGCCTGGGGTTGGTACTGGGGACCCCCAGTGAGGAACCTTTTAATAATTCTGAAGTGTTTCATAACACTCTTAGCAAGAAGTTATATATTTAATATTCATTTTAGTTTTTTATTTAAATTCTCATTTTTCAGATCTATAGAGTAGGGTTTGTTTTGTTTTGCTCTTAAGAGTCTTAAATAGAACTGTGACAAAAAGAATGTTTTATAAACTTGTTTTCTTTGCCATGGAATTGGATACTACCATGATGATACAATATTATATTGGTCCTGACATTTAATTTATTTTTTGAACCAATATTTATTGAACGGTCACTATGTATAGATATTGTGGATACTAGGGAGATGATGTGAACAAAGTGACCTGGTTGCAGCTCTCACTGAGCTCAGAGTCTAGTGGAAGTGCTGGACGATATTCACATTACACAGTTAACCTTACGGTTACCTAACTCATGAACATGAGAGGACCCTGGTCTTACCTGTTAATACTGATGTTCAAAAAAGGCTCATTTCAGAAAGTGATAATTGAGGTGATAAGGTCTACAGGATAACTAGGAATTCACTAGAAATGTATATCTGCTTCCATGCCTGGACATGTCTGTGTGACATGTGTGCTAGGTGTGTCATACATGTGTGGCATGTGTGCACTGTGTCTATAGAAAGTACGATTGAAGAGAAGGAAGGAAGAGCACATAAAAAAAATCCAATTTCAAGAGTTAGCCTAGTTTATTGAGAGAAGTAAAAGAAGACTTTTGGGCTTGGTGCGGAATAAGAGGGGGAAATAGCTAGAGATGAGATTTCAAAATGCAAACAGTTGGGGCCGCCCGGTGGCGCAGCGGTTTAGTTCGTGCTTGGCAGCCCAGGGTTCGCGAGTTCGGATCCCGGGTGCCCGCCGACCCACTGCCTGTCAGCCATGCCATGGCGGCGTCCCATATAAAGTAGAGGAAGATGGGCACGGATGTTAGCCCAGGGCCGGTCTTCCTCAGCAAAAAAAGGGGAGGATTGGCAACAGATGTTAGCTCAGGGCTGGTCTTCCCCACAAAAAAAATAAATAAAAAATAAAAAAACAAAATGCAAACAGTTAATAGGTTTTAAGCTAGATGCTGCACATTGAGATGTGCATAACCCTTTGCCATTTACTAAAGACTTTGGTATCCCTCATGCTTTTAACCTCCTGACAATCAGCGAGGGAGGAATTATTAGTCTTGTCATTGCTACAGATGGAAAAAATAAACAGAGAGTATATCTGTCTTTTCCAGGTTGTATATTATGAAGTGCAATGCCAGTACACAAGTCCAGATTTTCAGAATTCAAATACTATATATTCTTTCTACTTGGCCGAAAAGCTAATAATAAGAATAGTATTACATTTTTTGGAAGTCATGTTCAGAGTGTTATGGTTAGTTTAATATTTGGAGGTTTTTTTTGGTAAGATTTGCCCTGAGCTAACATCTACTGCTAATCTCCGCCCCCCTGCCCTTTTTTTTTCAATATGTGAGCGGCCACCACAGCATGGCCACTGACAGACAAGTGGTGTATGTCCACACCCAGGAACTGAACCCTGGAACTGAAGCAGAGGGTGCTGAACTTATCCACTAGGCCACTGGGGCTGGCCCAGTTTTATGTTTGTTTTAACACCAAATTATTACACTTTTGTACAGTTTTTTTATGTTTAACTTTGGGGGAAAAAGTACTATAGGATCAGATGGAATTACTTCATCTAAGAAGCCTTTCCATTTTATTTTTTTAGTATTCATTTATATCAGCTATTCTTTTACTTCTCTGTGCATAAAATATATTTGGAAATCTGGTTAAAATATATATTCCTGGAACCCATCCTTAGAAAGGTCTGACTAATTTAACATGATATATGTTCAGGGATTTGTATTTAAAAAACATTTCTAATTCTGATTTCTAATTCTGCATGTAATGAGCTTGCTTGGAAGTTGCCACATTATAACAACAAGTAAAAAGTTGAATGGACTGAAAAATCAACCTTCCTGGATCCATAAGAGACCCAAGATTAGAGAGGAAGGAGAATACAGGGAGTCACTGCTTACCAGAGCAGAACTTCACAAGCAGAAACCACCCTGGGAACCAGTGCTGGGGTAGGAAAAACAACTATAATTGGTGAATTGCTGGAGGCTCAGTCTGGACAACTCCGTGGCGACCCAGTCATGGGGAGCCTCTACGATACTGTGAGACTGACCTCTAGGAGCATGACTAGATTCCCATAGTAAATACCAGAGAGAAATTCCTCGAGCTCCAGCAGGTGGAGGACAAAGGAACCATTTTGAAGTACTCCAGAGCACTCTGTTCTTCTTAATAAGGTGTGGCCTCAGCGGAAACTAGTTCACAAGACCCTAACCTGCTGCGGTATTATCATAGCCTAACTGAACTGGAGAAGGAAAACACTCAACTCCAGCTAACTCCAGCTCACTCCAGCCATCCTGTCTTACCTATGAGAGGAGAAAAAAAAACACTGAGAAACAATTGTGAAGTTTACACTTCAGAGGCATAGGCTCACTAAAAGACTGAGACCGAATCGTGGGACTATAGAACATTTCCCCACTCCCCACATCTTAACCACTATATCACTGAAGGCCTGTTTATAGTAGTCTCTTTTTCCTTGGTACATTATGTCTGGCTATCAAGAGAAAATTATAAGACATAGCAAAAAGCAAAAAAATCCACAATTTGAAGAGACAGAGTAAGCATCAGAACCAGACATGACAGGGATTTTGGAATTATCAGACCAGGAATTTAAACTAACTGTGAATAACATGCTAAGAGCTCTAATGAATAAAGTAGACAGCATGCAAGAACAGATAGGCAATATAAGCAGAGAGACAGAAAACCTAAAAAAGAACCAAAAGAAATGTGAGAGATAAAAAACACTATAACAGAAATGAAGAATGCCTTTGATAGACTTATTAGTAGACTAGACATGTCTGAGGAAAGAATCTCTGAGCTAGAGGATATATCATTAGAATCCTTGAAAACCAAAAAGCAGAGAAAACAAAGACAAAAAACCAGAATATCCAAGGACCGTGGGACAACTGGGAAAGGTTTAACACATGTGTAATGGAAATACCAGAAGGAGAAAAAGAAAGGAACAGAAGAAATATTTGAAACAATAATGACTGAAATTTCTCCAAATTATTGTCAGACACCAAAGCACAGATCGAGAAAGCTCAGAGAATACCAAGCAGGATAAATGCCAAAAAAACTATTCCTTGGCATATCATCTTCAGACTACCGAAATTCAAAAACAAAGAAAAATTTCTGAAAGAAATCAGAGGAGAAAAACACCTTACCTATGGAGGAACAAAGTTAAGAATTACCTATGACTTCTCAAAAACCATGAAGGCAAGAAGAGTGGAGTGAAAGATTTAAAGTGTTGAGAGAAAAAACCCCCACCAACCTAGAATTCCGCACCCTGCAAAAATTATCCTTCACAAGTGAAGGAGAAATAAAGACTTTCTCAGACAAACAAAAATCGAGGGAATTTGTTGCCAAGAGGCCTGCCTTGCAAGAAATGCAAAAATGAGTTCTTTAGAGAGAAGGAAAATATATAGGTCAGAAACTTGGATCTACATAAAGGAAGAGCATCAGAGAAGCAATAAGTGAAGGTCAAATAAACACTTTTAGAAAAAGAAATAAAATGTATACAGATTGGGAAGGAAGACATAAGATGTAAGACTGTCTTTGTTCACATATGACATGATCATCTATGTAGAAAATCCGAAAGAATTGACAAAAAAACTCCTGGAACTAATGAGCACTTACAGCAAGGTTGCATGATATAAGGTTAATATACAAAAGTCAATTGCTGTCCTATATACCAACAATGAACACATGAAATTTGAAATTAAAAACACACCACCATTTATATTAGCACCCCCAAAATGAAATACTAAGGTATACTTCTAACAAAATATGTAAAAGAACTATATGAGAAAAATTATGAAAGGGATGAATGAAATCATAGAACTAAATAAATGGAGAGATATTCCATGCTCATGGATAAGAAGACTCAGTATTGTCAAGATATCAGCTTTCCAACTTGAACTATAGATTCAGTGCAATCCCAGTCAAAATCTCAGCAAGTCATTTTGTGGATATTGACAAACAAAAGTTTATATGGAGAGGCAAAAGATTCAGAATAGCCAACACGGTATCGAAGGAGAAGAACAAAGTTGGAGAACTGATGCTGCTTGACTTCAAGACTTACTATAAAGCTTCAATAATCAAGACAGTGTGGTACTGGTGAAAGAGCATGTGAATAAATCAGTGGTACAGAATAGAGAGCCCAGAATTAGACCTCCATAAATGTAATCAACTGATCTTTGACAAAGGAACAAAAGCAACACAATGGAGCAAAGATAGCCCCTTCAATAAATGGTGTTGGAACAACTAGACTTCCATATGCAAACAATTAACTTAGACACAGACCTTACACCCTTCACAAAAATTAACTTAAAATGGATCATAGACCTAAATGTAAAAATGCAAAACTATAAAACTCCTAGAAGATAAGATAGAAAACCTGGGCGACCTTGGGTGTGGTCATGCCTTTTTAAATATAACACCAAAGACACCATCCATGAAAGAAATAATTGAAAGCTAGACTTCATTAAAATGAAAATTTTCTGCTCTGCGACAGACAGTATCAGGAGAATTAGAAGACAAGCCACAGATTAGGAGAACATATTTGTAAAAGACATATCTGATAAAGGACTGTTATCCAAAATATACAAAGAACTCTTAAAACTTAACTCTAAGAACACAAACAACCCAATTGAAAAATAGGCTAAAAATCTCAGCAGACACGTCACCAAAGAAGATAGACAGATGGCAAATCAGCATAGGAGAAGATGCTCCACATCATACATCATCAGGGAAATGCAAGTTAAAATGACAATGAGATACCACTACACACCTGTTAGAATGCCAAAATCCAAAACGCTGACAACAGCAAATGCTGACAAGGATGTGAAGCAACAGGAACTCTCATACATTGCTGGTGGGAATGCAAAATGATACAGCCACTTTGGAAGACAGTTTCTTACAAAACTTAAACATATTCTTGCTATATGATCCAGCAGTCACTCATCTTGATATTTATCCAAAGAAGTTGAAAACTTGATGTCCACACAAATACCTGCACACAGATGTTTATAGCAGCTTTACTCATAATTGCCAAAAACTTGGAATCAATAAAGATGTCCTTCAGTAGGTGAATAGATAAACTGTGGCACATCCAAACAATGGAATGCTATTCAGTGCTAAAAAGAAATGAGCTATCAAGCCATGAAAAGACTTGGAAGAACCTTAAATGCATATTACTGAGCGGAAGACACCAATTTGAGAAGGCTATATACTGTATGATTCCAATTACAGGACATTCTGGAAAAGCTAGAAGTATGGAGACAATAAAGATCAGGGGTTGCCAGGAGTGGGCGGTGAGAGATTATAGGTAGAGTACAGAGGATTTTTAGAGCAGTGAAAATACTCTGTAGTTATTTTAATGGTGAATCTATGTCATTATAATTTTGTCCAAACCCATAGAATGTACAACACCCAACAATGAACCCTACAGTAGACTGTGGACTTTGGGTGATATGATGTGTCAGTGTAGGTTTATCCTTGGTAAAATGTCTACCATTCTGGTGAGTGATGTTGGTAATAGGGGAGGCTATGCATGTGTGGGGGCAAGGGGTGTATGGGAAATCTCTGTTCCTCCCTCTCAATTTTGTCGTAAACCTAAAACTACTCTAAAAAAACAAGGTCTTAAAAAAAAATCCTAGGTGATTTTTGATGCAAGTAGTCTGGGGACAACACTCTGAGAATTGAGTTTGTATCTGTATTTTTATATGTAGCCATAGGTGTAGTCATAATTTATCTCTTACTGAGTTTGAATTCTGCTGGCTCTAGTAATTACTGGCCATGGACAGAAACAAGTTGATTAACTTCTGTCCTTCAGATTCCTCATATGAAACAGGGCTAAAACTGGTTCCTGTGTTACAAGGCTTTTGAAGATTAAATGAGATAAATGTGAATACATAAAAGGGTTCTTGGCACACAGTAAACCTCAATAAATGTTACTGATGATGGTGATGCTTCCAGTTAAGTAGAAAACACCTAATCTCCATCTCATGGGACAGTTTCTATAATCCTATGTCTGCCTTTTTGATTCATTCTAACAAAATTCTCTAAAGGCTACAAATATTAGGCTCTGTGCCACATGAAGCTAAAGCATAGAATTGTTAAGGAATCCTGTAGGATTTAAAGTTTGAGTTAGTGTTTTCCTAATTTCAACTTGTCAGGTTTTGTGATAAATGTGTTAATTCACTTATTCAATGGATTTTTTTTTGAATATCATAATAATTCCTGGGCAAGTTATCATAAACAAGATTTACATTGTTTTGAACTTGTTTATTTGTTGTTTTGTATTTATTATTTAACATTATAGGTGTTTCCTTAATGGATTGACATATCTTAAGGCAAGGGCCTATGTCTTTCTGCTCACTTTTACCCCTTCCAAACACTGTATTAATTCATCCATTTATTCAGTCATCTATTAGTTCTTGTTAGTTCCACAAATATTTATCAAATATATATACTATAATCCCCATATTGATAGTATATATCTATATATCTATAGTGTATATATATATATATATATATATATATATAGTAGATAAGAAAACCTGTTAAATGAACAATGGATGAATTAGTTTGTTTCTTTACTATGTTGTGTGTCAGTCTTCTCAGCATACAACCTTTAAGCATTTATGTTACTGTTAACCATTTTTTTAAGAGAACAGAAATTCCATTGACTCATAAACTGAGTTGTAACTATGCCTGTTATATACAATTAAATATCTCTTATGTTCATATACATTTTTGCTTTAAGATATGTGTCTGAATCACATATTTTATGTTAGTTTTCTACATAGAAAGATATCTACTTGGGTCTGTTAAAGGAAAAAATAATTGCACAGAAAACATAGAGCATAATGGACACAGCATCTTTAGTTTATCTTAGCAAGTAGTGAATTATGCTGAGTCAGTTACAATATAGTGATCTGTTCATTCCTCAGCTCTTCAGAGGCATTGGGTCTACTTAATATATGTCTGTATATTCAGTAGCATCTTGGGTATGTGTAGCACAACCAGAGAAAAATCACTTAAAATCTTTGTGCAGGGTACTGTTTACCAGTTCTTTTTTCTTCAGGGTACCAGAACCACAAATAATAGGTGGTTCTGTTCACGCCAGATCTCTCTCTATATATCATTGTCTATAGAAATTGATTAATTTGGGGTTTTATGAAGACATACTTTGGAATGACTATGCATTATATATTTATATACATATATAATTCATCATAAATATATGATTATAAAAGGCATACATTGGGATTTTGATATGAATCTGTTACCTTATAGAAAGTTTGATTAACATTAAAAAGAGAAACCATATTTCTTAAAAAATCCCTTCAAGGGCATTAAAGATAAAAATTACATTCATCATGGGAAATATGTTAAATATATACAATTATAGATGAGTTAATAATCCCTTTTAGTTTTACATAACCTTTCAAAAAGGGTTATAATATAAAAAAGTTATAGCATTTGGATTAAGTGATGTTTTTTCTTGTTCTTACAATAAAAAATTGAGAAGATTTACTAGAACAAATTTAACAGACCTGTGCCCTGCAGTTGTGGCTTAAGCCTTCCTGGATGCCTTTGATGCAACTTGACTGCCCTCTTCAGGCTGCATATGACTATATTAGAACAATTTACAATGTTCTCTAAATTCATAAAGTTAGGCCTCTGGTATTCCTATGAACTACCAAAACAGAAAATCTTTTTTAATTAAGAGTTAAGTGCTTGGAGTGGTTTTCAACTTTCAATTTCAGATGGCAGTGAGGTCTGAAGTGTGTTAATAGGCACTAGTGATGTCACTTTGCTTGTCAGTCCAAGCTGACAGAAACATATGCAAGAATCCAGTGAATTTCTTTATTTGTCATTAGTTAGGATTCCTCTGTTACCTATTAAGTATTAAGAAGTTGGAATGTGGGGGGATCAGGGATAATGGAGTTAAGTTTAGAGACAGCGTCTATGTTACTGGAGTGCATTCCTTCTGAGTCTTTTGTACTCTGAATAGATACCATTAACACTGAAATACATATTTCCCAGGCTTACTGAGTTATTTCTAATGACACATCTGCTCACTGATCCTATTGCTACTGACGTACAGCTAACAGAAGAGAGCCCCCATTTACCTTGTTAGCATTAAATTTTCTTGAAGTATTGTGTTCGTGTTGAGAAAATGTAATTTGCTTGGCTCCTCTGGAATTCTCTATTCCAGCTAAATATATTCCTAAATAGAAGCAACTTGTCTAGAAATTTTTTGCTTGCTTTGGTGCTCTAGATTCCAAAGGAGATTATGTAAGAAATAGGTCGTATCTTCATTTATATACTATTTTAATAGCCTCATGTATTTTCTCAACTAGACCAGTATAACAACATTCTAAGTGGTTTCCAAACATTTATTTTCTCCTCCTCCAGTGTATTGTACACACTGTTGCCAGGTACAGCTTTCTTAAAGTATTTTGCATAATCCACTTCTTTCAAAACACTCGGAGTTGTTCAATGTTCACAGAAAAAAGTCAGAGTCCTCTTTGTCTTTCTACTGGAAGAGAGCTTCCACTCTCTCCTGTCCCTATTTTCTAACATGAAGCTTATGTTCTATTATTTGAACACGTAATACACATTTCAGACTGGGTAGTCTTTGTTTGTACTGCTCTGTTTCCTTAATATTCTCTTCCCGTCTTGTTTCTTGTTTGTTATAATTTTAGTCCTTCCATTCTTTTCTGAATATTTTCACATTCACACTTTGTCCAACTGCTCCAGTCCACTGTGATCTCATCTTTCTCTGTATGCTCTATAGCACCTACAATCTGCATTCTTTTTTTTAATATATGTGTGTCTTATTTATGTATTAATCTATGTCTGTTCCTTTCTCTAACAAGCTTCTTAAAGGTGGAGACTGTGAGGTATACCTGTTTATTATTGCAGCACATATTAGAATGCTGAATAAATGTCATTAATGACTAAGATCTAGCTGCTATGTTTGCATATGATATTTACGTTACGAACATGATGTTAGACGATGATGTCATTATAACCTCTCAAGTCATGACCACTATTCCTTTGACAGAGAGCATATATTTGTCATGGTACATAGATGTTAAAATGTTTCTTTTTTTTCTTCCCAAGACCACCAGTAGAGTAACGCAAATTGGCCTTGAAAGAGATGTTAACCTGTGATGTAAGTCTGACTTGGTGGGCTGTTAGTCACACTCTCCAGAATTCAGAATCTCTAATACAGTGCAATTTAGTTTTAGGGTATATATGACATATTGACTATTCAGGAAAGTATAGTTTTCATCATCACCAACATCAAACCTTTATTAAATGCGTATTTTGTACTAGGTCCTAGCCCTTGAACAATCAGTGCATAAACATATTATAATATACATAAACAGAACAGATATATACATAAAATAAATAGTGCTGCACAGTAGCTGAGAATTTCCATTTCAGACAGCTGTATTGTAGGTATAGAGATTTGTAGTGTAGGTGTAGAGATATGAAGTGACTTCTGAAGGAGAGGCAGATTTTGAGCAAGCTTTTGAAGCTTTTGAAAGAGAGGACATTCTAAGCAAAGGCTTTAATGCTTAAAGAATGCACATGGGATGTCATAAAACAGAGAGACCCTTTGAGTGTGGATGTTCATATCGACATTGATTGTAGGTATAAGTCGTGGCAAGCTCGGAGGATCTTCTGTTCTGCTCATTGTCTTCGTCATATGGGCAGTGGCAAACTTTTTAGGACTTTGAAACAGAGGATAGAATCTACAGTTGATTATTGGGAAATTAAACTGAAAAAGTGGAGTGATGTGCAATACAGAGTTTGAAGGCAAAATGAATTCATCTTCTTTGACTCCTCAATACTCTTCAGCATATTTTCTTGTTTTATTTTCTTCGGAGTAGTTAACAATTATCTGAAATGTCGTGTTTACTTGGATGAGGCCTCCCTTTCTCACTAGAATGTATCCTCCTTGAGATCAGGGAGATCAATTGCCTGACACGTTGTTGGCACTAATATTTATTTGTGGAGTGAATTAATGAGCTCATGAATGTACACTTAGTAGATTCTATAGGTCTGGGCTAGGTTATAACATCATGAGGGAAAGAAATTCAACGTTATCCCTGTCTTATGTCATCTCATAAGATGCTATACACAGATGTTGAATACTAAAATTTGTTTTCTTGCTGCATATTTTTCAGAACAAATCATTTTCATTTCTTAGAATATCATTGCAAAAATGCCAGTTTTTGTTGATTTGCTATTTCCCTGAGTTTCGTTTTAAAAGGTAAAATTTTTTTGTGTGTAAAATGTTCTTTTGTGTAAAAATATACTGCTTTCTTAATTGTAATGCCATCCTTTTAGTGATTTGTTTAAAGGTATTATTGGTCTCTTAAGGTTTATTAGTATGCAGAGATGTGCAGACCTACTTAATTGTCAGTGCCAAGTCACTGCGTGAAGTTATTATACATTTTTTCTTTGAAAATCAATGATGAATTCTTACCAGTAATATTATATTCCATATGAGAAGAATCAAATCAGATTTTAGGGCTCACATTGGTTTTAACTCTGTCTTTTTTGTAGGCTTGGAAGAGTAGCAGGAGGCACTGTTTTAAATAGATGAGGGAGGGCATAAGCTCTGTATTGTGTGTGTATTCCTCTAATGAGCAGAGAGTGTGTTCTAATTTATATCAGAGCTTCATCCTGCCAGCATCTTAAGTTTTTTCTGTCTTTAGGCCTTTATGCTGGCTATTCCTGTGACCTGAAATGTTTATTCTCTAGCTCTTTTCAGTGATGGCTTTTTCTCATCCTTAGGATTTGAGCTTTTGTGTCACTTCATCTGAGAAGCCTTTTATGACCGTACCATCTAAGTAGATCCTTCACTATTTTCTGTAATACTATCTCAATGTCTATCTTAGCTTTTAATTATTTTTGTTTATTTATTTGGTTGGTTGTTATATGTCTCCCCACTAAAACATCAACTCTGTGAGAGCAAAAACCCCGGAGATTAACTCACTTCTTGCTATTAGGTGCTCAGTAAATAGTTTTTCAGTGAATTGTAATGAATTAAATCTTATTTAATCACTAAAGCTTTAAAAGTTTGTAGCCATTTTCATTGAACATAGTCTAAAAATATACTATGTAGTTTTCTGCCTACTGAGCACAATGCAGTCTTAGGCTGATCATTACAATCATCTGTTTTTGTACTATGCTCTAATAAAATGATGCTCTAAGGTCTTTACTTTATGCTAAATAACCTCAGATTATAGCCCTGCTCATATTTAGCCCTCTTAAATATATATTTTAATCATAGCAATATTATGTACACCTTGTTAAAAAAAAAAAAAGGACCTGAAATGAGCAACTACAGTCCTTGCACTCACCTATTTGCAGACTTGGCCACAGGCAATCACTATTACATATCTCTTTGTGATTTCTTCTTCTGGTGGTATTTTCTTATCTCTAAATGTTATTCTTATAAGAATAACAATATTTCATACAGTAGACTTAATCTTTACATTTTTTGCTATAATAGGTGAAGATTTAACACATTTCACTCATCATTTTATAGCTTTCTATTTCTTATTATTTGAACAGTAAATAGCATCCTTCTATTTCTTGTCCATTAACTATAGATGGTATCTCTTGATTCCCTAATCTGTAACGTGAAGATTAGCGAGCACACCCTTCCCTGTCACCTCTCCTTCCCTTTTACTTACCAATCCTGTTAACTGTACTTCTGTAGTCATAGTTGATAGCAGTTACATTCTTTACTGTAACCATAATTACATCTGTGCTCTGTCTATAGGTTGAATTTGAAAGTTGAAAGATAATAGACAGCATTTATATTATTATTTCCACGTAGACAGCATCAACTGCAAAGTAGTAGGTTATGATTATGGTTCCTTTTCTACAGTGCCATTGTTTATGACTGCTGCCCAAATCAAAAGAAAATGCTCAAAATAATTAACCTGTTTCATCATCAATTAGTCAAAATTATGATACTTTTTTTTTGCTTATTAGACCTTTTATATTGATTTTGTTGTAATTTTTTCTTGTTGTGGGACCAACTATATCTTCCTTACTATGGTCTTAATATCTTCCAACTCTTTTTTTTTTGTTATTGATGTCATAACAGTTTATAACATTGTGAAATTTTAGTTGTACATTATTGTTTCTCAATCACTATATAAATGCACCCCTTCATCCCTTGTGCCCACCCCCCAACCCATTCACCCTGGTAACCACCAAACTGTTCTCTGTCCCTGTTTTAGTTTATCTTCCACATGTGAATGAAATCGTATGGTGTTTCTTTCTCTGTCTGGCTTATTTCACTTAACATAATACCCTCCTGGTCCATCCGTGTCATTGCAAATAGGACGATTTTGTCTTTTTTTGTGGCTGAGTAGTATTCCTTTGTATATATATACCACATCTTCTTTATCCAGTCATTGGTTGATGGACACTTGGGTTGCTTCCACTTTGCTATAATGAATAATGCTGTAGTGAACATAGGGGTGCATAAACCTCTTTGGATTGTTGATTTCAGATTCTTTGGATAAATACCCCATAGTGGGATAGCTGGATCATAAGGTATTGCTATTTTTAATTTTTTGAGGACTCTTCCATACTGTTTTTGGAAGTATAGAGGCTGCACCAGTTTGCATTCCCACCAGCACTGTATGAGGGTTCCCTTTTCTCCACAACCTCTCCAACATTTGTTATTTTTTGTCTTGGTGATTATAGCCATTCTAATGGCTATAAGGTGATATCTTAGTGTAGTTTTGATTTACATTTCCCTGATGATTAGTGATGTTGAACATCTTTTCATGTGCCTATTGGCCATCTGTGTATCTTCCTTGGAAAAATATCTGTTCATATCCTCTGCCCGTGTTTTGATCAGGTTGTTTCTTTTTTTGTTGTTCAGTTGTGTGAGTTCTTTATATATTATGGAGATGTTTAACCCCTTGTCGGATATATGCTTTGCAAATATTTTCTTCCAGCTGGTGGGTTGTCTTTTCATTTTGATCCTAGTTTCATTTGCCTTGCAGAAGCTCTTTAGTCTGATGAAGGCCCACTGGTTTATTTTTTCTTTTGTTTCCCTTGTCTGAGTAGACATGGAATTCAAAAATGTCACTCTATGGCTGATGTTAGAGTGTACTGCCTATATTTTCTTCTGGGATTTTTATTGTTTCAGGTCTTACCTTCAAGTCTTTCATCCATTTTGAGTTAATTTTTGTGTTTGGCAGAAGAAAATAGTCTGCTTTCATTCTTTTGCATGTGACTGTCCAGTTTTCCCAACAACTATTTATTGAAGAGACTTTCCTTTCTCCATTGTATGTTCTTAGCTCCTTTGTCAAAGATTAGCTGTCTGGAGATGTGTGGTTTTATTTCTGGGCTTTCAGTTCTGTTCCAGTGATCTGTGTGTCAGTTTTTGTACCAGTACCATGCTGTTTTAATTATTATACCTTTATAGTGTATTTTGAAGTTAGGGATTGTGATGTCTCCAGCTTTCTTCTGTTTTCTCAGGATTGCTTAGCTATTTGGGTTCTTTTGTTGCCCCATATGAATTTTAGTATTCTTTGTTCTATTTCCATGAAGAATGTCATTGAGATTCTGATGGGGATTGCATTGAATCTGTGGATTGCTTTAGGTGTTATGAACATTTTAACTATGTTTATTCTTTCAATCCATGTGCATGGGATATCCTTCCATTTCTTTATGTCATCATCAATTTCTTTGAATAAGGTCTTATAGTTTTCATTGTATAGGTCTTTCACCTCCTTGCTTAAATTTATTCCTTGATATTTTATTCTTTTTGTTGTGATTGGGATTGGGATTGTATTCTTGAGTTCTCTTTCTGTTACTTCATTATTAGAGTATAGAAATGCAACTGATTTTTGCTTGTACCCTTCAACTTTCCTGTAGTTGTTGATTATTTCTAATAGTTTTATGACAGATTCTTCAGGGTTTTCTGTATATAAAATCATGTTGTCTGCAAACAGTGAGAGTTTCACTTCTTTATTACCTATTTGGATTCCTTTTATTCCTTTTTCTTGCCGAATTGCTCTGGCTAAAACCTCCAGTACTGTGTTGAATAGGAGTGGCGAGAGCGGGCAAGACAAGTTCCTGTTCTCAGATGATGGCTTTCAGTCTTTCCCCATTGAGTATGGTGTTGGCTGTGGGTTTGTCATATATGGCCTTAATTATGTTGAGATACTTTCCTTCTATACCCATTTTGTTGAGACTGTTTATCATAAATGGTTGTTGGATCTTGTCAAATGCTTTCTCTGCATCTGTTGAGATGATCATGTGGTTTTTATTCCTTGTTTTCTTAATGTGGTGTATCACATCGTTTGATTTGCAGATGTTGAACCATCCCTATGTCCCTGGTATAAATCCCACTTGATCATGGTGTATGATCTTTATGATGTATTGCTGTATTTGGTTTGCCAATATTTTGTTGAGGATTTTTACATCTATGTTCGTCAGCGATATTGGCCTGTAATTTTCCTTCTTTGTCATTGTCCTTGTCTGGCTTTGGTATCAGGGTAATGTTGGCCTTGTAGAATGTGTTAGGAAGTGTTCCATCTTCTTCTAGTTTTTGGAATGGTTTGAGAAGGACAGGTATTAATCTTCATTGAATGTTTGGTAAAATTCTCCAGAGAAGCCATCTTGTCCTGGACTTTTATTTTTTGGGAGGATTTTGATTACTTTTTCAATCTCTTTACTTGTGATTGGTCTATTCAGATTCTCTATTTCTTCTTGATTCAGTTTTGGGAGGTTGTATGTGTCTAAGAATTTATGCATTTCTTCTAGATTGTCCAATTTGTTGGCATATGATTTTTCATAGTATTGTCTTATAATCCATAGTATTTTTGTGGTATCCATTGTAATTTCTCATCTTTCATTTTCTAATTTTATTTATTTGAGTCTTCTCTCTTTTTTTCTTCATGAGTCTGGCTAAGAGTTTGTCAGTTTTCTTTATCTTCTCAAAGAACCAGCTTTTTGTTTTGTTGATCTGCTGTTTTTTTGGTTTCAATTTCATTTATTTCTGCCCTAATTTTTATTCTTTCCCTCCTTCTGCTGACTTTGGGCTTTGTTTGTTCTTATGTTTCTAATTCTGTTAGGTGTAGTTTAAGATTGCTTATTTGGGATTTTTCTAGTTGTTAAGGTGGGCTTGTATTGCTATGAGTTTCTCTCTCAGGACCATTTTGCTTCATCCCATATGAGCTGGTATGGTGTATTTTCATTTTCATTTGTCTCCAGATAATTTTTGACTTCTCCTTTAATTTCTCCAATGATCCATTGGTTGTTCAGTAGCATGTTCTTTAGTCTCCACCTATTTGTCACTTTCCTAGTTTTTTTCTTGTAGTTGATTTCTCGTTTCATAGCATTATGGTTGAAAAGATACTTGTTATGATTTGAGTCTTCTTAAATTTATAGAGGCTTGCCTTGTTGCCCAACATATGGTCTATCCTTGAGAAGGTTCCATGTGCACTTGAGAAGAATGTGTTTAGATGGAGTGCTCTCTCTATATCTGTTAATTCCATCTAGTGTAGTTTTTTGTTTAAGTCCACTATTTCCTTATTGACTTTCTGCCTGGGTGATCTATCCATTGATGTAAATGGGATGTTAAGGACCCCTACTATTTTTGTATTGTTGTTAATATCACCTTTTAGGTTTGTTAATGGTTGCTTTATGTACTTCATTGCTCCTTGTTGAGTGCATATATATTATAAGTGATATGTCTTCTTGGTGAAGTGTCCCTTTTATCATTATATATTGCCACTCTGTCTCTCATTACCTGTTTTATCTTGAAGTCTACTTTGTCTAAGTATGGCAACAACTGCTTTCTTTTGTTTGCCATTGGCTTGGAGTATTGTCTTCCATCCTTTCCCTCTGAGCCTGTTTTTGTCTTTAGAGCTGAGATGTGTTTCCTGGAGTTAGCATCTTGGTGGGTCTTGTTTTTTAATCCATCCCACCACTCTGTGTCTTTTGATTGGAGAATTCAATCCATTTACATTTAGAGTGATTATTGAGATATGAGGGCTTAATGTTGCTATTTTATTGCTCATTTTCCAGTTCTGCATTTCCTTTGTTTCTCGTTCTGTGTGTTTCAGACTACCAATTCAGTTTGGTATTTCTCTATGATGGTTGTCTTAGTTTTCTATTTATTTATCATGTGTCTCTGTTCTGATTATATTTTAGTGGTTACCACGAGGTTTGTATAAAAAATCTCCTGAATGAGATAGTTCATTTTCTGATGGCCTCTTATTTCCTTAGACTAAGTCGATTCCGTCCATTTCCTCTTTCCCTTCTAAGTTATTATTGTCACAACTTATTCGATCTTTAATTGTGAGTTTGTTGTTAAAGTAATGAGGTTATATTTATTTTGGTATTTTCCTTCCCTTTATCTTTGATGTTATAATTAAATGTTTGCTAACCTGTTCTGATAGAGAGCTGCAATTTTTCTGATTTTTTTTCTACCTATTTTTCTCCTTGTTCAAGGCTTTGTATCCCCTTTTTCTTTTTTTTCCAGGCATGAGGGCTTTCTTGAGCATTTCTTGTAGTGGGGGTCTTGTGGCAATGAAGTCCCTTCACTTTTGTTTATCTGGGAAAGTTTTTATTTCTCAATCATATCTGAAGGATATTTTCACTGGTTCGAGTATTCTTGGCTGAAAGTTTTTGTCTTTCAGAATTTTGAATATATAATTCCACTGTTCCTAGCATGTAAGGTTTCTGCTGAGAAATCTGCTGAGAGCCTGATAGGGTTCCTTTATATATTATTATTATTATTATTTTTATCTTGCTGCCCTTTTCTTTGTCATTGACTTTTGCCAGCTTTATATGCCTTGGAGATGGTTTTTTTATGTTGATATAATTAGGTTATCTATTGACTTCATTCACTTGTATTTCCAGCTCCTTCCCCAGGTTTGAGAAGTTCTCAGCTATTACTTCTTTGAATAAACTCTCTGCTCCTTTTTCCCTCTCTTCTCCCTCTGGAATACCTATAATCCTTATGTGTATTTCTCAATTGAGTCAGGTATTTCTCAGAGAATTGCTTCATTTCCTTTTAGTGTTAGTTCTGTCTCCTCCTCCATCTGGAGCATTTCTTCGTGCCTATCCTCTATATTGCTAATTATTTCCTCCATATTCTCAGCTCAGTTCTTTAAAGAATCCAGATTTTTCCTTATCTCCTCCATGGTGTTTTTCATCTCCAACATTTCTGATTGGTTTTTCTTTATAGTTTCAATCTCTTTTGTGAAAAAGCTCCTAATTTCATTGAACTGTCTGTATTTTCTTGTAAGTTGTTGAGCTTTTTTATGATAGCTACTTTGAGTTCTCTGTAGTTTAGATTATAAATTTCTGTGCCTTCAGGATTAATTTCTAGGTGCTCCTCATTTTCCTTCTGGTCTGGAGATTTAATATATTTTTGCATACTATTTGATGGCATGGATTTGTTTTTCTCATAATGATAATATCTGATCTCAGCTTCCACCTGCCGCCACCAGTGTGGGTCCAGAGCTCTGTATTCTGGGCCCTCTGTGATCTGCGGGTGCTCTGGCCAAACGACTGAGGTGAGTGGGCAGGGGAAGAGGCACTTTCCTTCACCTGCCCCATCATGGGGGCTTCTCAGTCTTCTCTCTCTATCTGCTTTCCTGTGCTGCTAGCTTGATGAAAACACCCTTGTAACAGTTCAGTTACCTCCATGTGGGAGTTTCCCACGGGCTGTGAGGGAACTTGGAGAGGGATGGTTTTTCTGCAGAGAGCCACCGCTCCTGCCCCGGGAACCGTGTGGTCCCAGACCCGGGGTTGCTGCCGTTGGGGGTGGAGAGGAGTTCTCCTAACCTCCTTCCACTTCCTCTGGGGTTTCCAGCACCTTCACCTTCAGATGTATGGCTGTGTGGGTCTCTCAGACGTCTTTTGTGTTGTGTGAATGTCCTCTGTTGGTATATGAATGTCCTTTTTCTTGTATCTTTGTTGGGGGAGAGTGTAAGGGGAGAGCTTACTCCACCATGATGCTGACGTCACCTTCTGAAATCTACTGGAGCTGGGACTGGGGACTGTTCCACGGGTTTGGAGGTCTTCCAACTCTTTGTGATTGTAATGATTGCATAGAATCTCTTCTCTTAATCTTAAATTGCAATTAAATTGCTCTCCTGATTTGTACTTCATAGATTCATAGTTGGATCACAGCTTTCTTATACATCTTCTACCCTTGCTCCCTTATCATATTTCTAGTTGTCCTTTTCCCTTTCTTATAGCGCTTTTGTCATAGTCTTAGGTTTTGTCATTTTTTTTCGTTCATATTAACTTTCTATCAATTACATCCTAAGGTAATTTCAGATGCCTTATATTCCTGAGAACATATTTATTTCAAACTTCATTGTTTGGCTTGACATAGAATTCCAGATTGAAAATAACATTTCCTCAAACTCTGAAGGAATTGTTCTGTTATCCGCCAGTATCTAGTGTTGCTAATGATCATTCCAATCCCAATTTCATTACCCTTGTTACATAATATTTTTTTCCTCTGAAAACTTTTAGGATCTTCTTTTTATCTATAATTCTCAGAAATATCACAGTATGTCTAGGCATTGGTGTTTTCTTATTCCTCTTATTCAGATCCTAGGAAATAATTTTAATTTGAAGACATAGTCTCCTTTAATTTTATTAAGTCTCCAGAAATATTCTTCCATGTTATCTCTCTTCTCTTTCTAGGACTCTTCTTTTTGAAAGTTGGATTTAGTGGATTATATCTCTAGGTCCCTTTCTTTTCCCACCTCTTCAGTGTAGTCCATCTGTGTCTTTCACGTTCTGTAAATTTTATTTTAACTTTGTCTTCTAATGTTGGTGGTTAATTTGAGCAATCATATTTTAAATTTCTAAGTGCTCTTTTATTTTCTTTGTTCTTTTTTATATGATATTGTTCATTTTTTTGTGAATACTGTTGGGAGGAGCAGTCTGCCATGGGCCTTGAGCATCCCTGCATGTTCTGACTGCGTATGCCAAGTAGGCAAAGGCCTGGCTGCTCTTTACCTGGGTGTTTCGCAGGGTTTTGTGTGCAGTGACAAGCCTTAAGGAATGAAACAATGTCTCTCACTGAACAAAGCATAGGCTTATTATCACTTCCTATAAAAACAGTGAGTGCCTCAAACTTGGTGTTCTTGTCCTGTAACACAGTCAACTGTATGTGCTGGCACCCACGATTGACCCTTCGTATCACCCCGTGAGACTTGGGGGCATGGGGAACTGATGCAAACAAACCTGAAGTAATAAAGCCCTTTGTCTCTGACCCAGGAGTCTCATGTTTTCTGCCAGCATCTGTGAGACAGTAACAGGCTAGCTTATTAGCTTGTATGTAAGATAAAATCTCAGATCCTGCACAGTTCTTGACAAATGCAGTATCTTCCCTGACTTTTTCTAAGTATATTAAAGATTTTTTTAATGTTTTTGATACTTCTTTGCATTATCTTTTCTTCTGGAGTCTGTTTTGCTTTGGGAGTTTTTTTTTTTTTTCATCATGTCAGATTTTCCTCAAATATATGGTGATATTTTTTGATAGTCCAGTCATTAAATAATAGAAAGACTAACACTGGGTCTGATCGGGAGTGGGGCAGAAGATTGGGTCTACTATTCTAAATAAAGAAGTTTAATTGTGACCTCTATTTTTAGCTCTATTTCTTATCTCCAGACTCTGCTGCTTCTTAATTCAGTATTTTTCTTACCTTTTTCCTGCACTGCAATCTTCTTTGGGATTATAGCTTCCTCCATCAAAACTTTTCCTCTAGCTTTCTGTTTTCCAGATATTTCTTGAAACCTCTTATCTGCTGCTGACTCTACTCCAAGTCTGTTTGTTATTGTGAGATTATATCCTTTTATCTCTTTAGTTCCATTTTTGGGAGAGGGAGGAGATAAACTCCTGTGAATAGCAGACGCACACTCACCTTTTTTTTTTTAATGTTTTAATGATCACTTTCTTCTTGTTTCTATGACTGTGCCTACATCCTTCTAGAAGTGCCATTTCTCTGTTTTTACTCCATCATTACACCTAAATATAAAGCTTTATTATCAGGAAAATCAGCTAAATGTTAATTAAAGTGAATTCAAAATAGGAGTAATTATGCTTATAAGAGGAGGGGTTATTTGTGGCATTTGGTTTAGCTATCTAGAGAAATTTTTCCTTGCTTTTAGGTTTGAATGTAAATGCATTTTTAGATAAGTGAGATATAAAAGATGCAATATAACTATATTTACAATTTTAAAATATATATCCTCATGATTTTTGTTTTTGTTAAACTGAATTGCAAATGTTCTTAAAAATTGCTCTGTTTTTTACTAAAACTCGTCAGAAGATTTAAATTATACGTATAGGAGATGTCACAAAATGATTTTATTCCCTACAATAAGAGTTGTCAATTATTTGAAGGGCCACACCAGGCTGTTGGCCCATACGGTTTCTTTTACAACTACTCAACTCTACCCTGATATAGCACAATAGCAGCCACACACAATATTTAAATGAATCAGTGAGGCCGTGTTGCAGTAAAGCTTTATTTATGAAAAATAAAATTTAAATTTTATATGATTTTCACTTGGCATGGAATAGTTCTTCATTTTATTTTTTTACAACCATTTAAAAATATAAAATCAATTCTTAGCTTGCAGTTCATACAAAAACTGGCCAACCTTTGCCCTAGAATTACCTGTTTTAACAGCTTTGTTAATACTTGAATACTGATATCTTTCTCCTCTGGCCCATTATCCTTATCAGGCAAGCTAATGAAGAATATCAAATACTGGCTAACTCCTGGCGCTATTCGTCTGCTTTCTGTAACAAACTCTTCTTCAGTATGGTGGACTATGATGAGGGGACAGATGTTTTTCAACAGGTAAAAGAGTTATATTTTATTTTGCTAATATATTTAATAGATTTGGTTATGGTTGATACATTTTTTTTTGCCAGATAAACATGCAATTCATTGAATAAGTTAATAAATGCAATAAGTAGTTATAATAAATTGTGATGTGATTAAATTTTGTCTAATGCTATCTTTATTATTGTACATTTTTTGCCATCAGTAAGTATGATAAGCACATTTTAACTTGCATTGTAGAGGAAACGTGTTTTTTCAGCATACCATTGCAGTCTATGGCATTACTCTTATTTTGATATCTAACTGTATCAGATTTCGGTGGTATTTTGCACAAATTTATGAAATTTTATATAAAATTCAATGTAAGTTTTACTTAGCCTTTACTTCTTCCAATGTGGCAGATACAGACCATTTTCTATGTAAAGTATTAAATATTTAAGTGTTTGTTCTCTGTTATGGACTAAATTGTCTCCCTCCTAAATTCATATGTTGAAGCCATAACCCCCAATGTGACTGTATTTAGAGATAGGACCTGTAAGGATGTAATTAAAGTTAAATGAGGTCATAAGGATGGGGCCCTAATCCAATAGGACTGGTGTCCTTGTAAGACAAAGAGACTCCAGGAGGGTATGTGCACAAAGAAAAGGCCACGTTAGGATACTGCAAGTAGATGGCCGTCTGCAAACCAGGAAGAGAGGTCTCACCCGAAACCAATACTGCTGGCACTTTGATCTTGGACTTCCAGCCTCCAGAACTATGAGAAAATTAATTTCTGTCGTTTAAGCCACCCAGTCCGTGGTGTTTTTACAGCAACCCAAGCAGACTAATACATTCTCCTTTACACAGTCTTCTCTATAGAGCAAGCTATTGAATTTTGGTGTAAGGATGCTAATTGTCATCAGTTTTGTCATGGTTGTGTCATCATCATTGCTAACAACATTGAGTGCATATGTTCCGAGCACTCTTCTAAGTGCTTCGTGTGTAGTCTTTCATTTAGCTTTACAAATACTGTTGTTTTCTCCATTTCACAGATGGGGAAGTTAACCTTTCCATACCTTAAGTTGCCTGTCCAGGTTTACGGAGTTAGTATAATATGGAGCTAGAATTTGAGCTCAGCAGTCTGGCTCCCAGAACTCTAGCTCTTAATCCTGCTGTTATCCTGCAGTTATTAATTTTTTTATGTCTATCACTACTTGATCAAATGTAAAACTTACTGCAGTACTCGGAATTGATTAGTTTGAGTATCTTGGTCTATTTTATTTTTCTTACATGTTACTCTCTTTGGCATAATGCTTTACCAGGTCATTGAAAAGCATTTAGTTCTGTAAAGAAGCTAGGTCACTAATTGTAAATGGGCCATTAGTGAGTATTTTTGCTTATTTGCTTCCAGATTGATTATTCATTCATCTTTGCCAATTTCTAGTTGATTAAGATAAATTCTCTTTTTGCCTTCAGTCTCCTTTACCCTTGGTCTTTCCTATTAGTATTCCTCACTTATTTCTTTCCCCATAAATTTATTTTGCCTTTTGGGATGTTTCTTTTTGTTCACCTAGTCAGGAAATATTATTGAGTGCTTCCTCTATAGGAGCAATGAATTGGTGAGAAACACATAAATAGTTCTTCCCTGTAAGAAGCTTACAGACTAGGGAGCTAATAATAATAGTATAATAAAAAAGAAACACATACATAAATATGTAATTTCAAATAGTCTTATAGAGGAAAATTACAGTACTGTAAGAACCAAATATTATTTCATGTAATTTATAGGTCTCTATAGAATCTCAGGAGAATTGGCTTTAGAGATCATCAGATGGAAGTGCTATTCAGCATGTACTTGAATCCTCTCTGCCATATTAGGAAGTAGTTATCCAGGTGCAAGCTGACTGCTAGAGCAGAGGCTTCAAGCCCACACATCTACCCTGGCTGGGCCCGTAGACTAAATGAAGACAGCAGGTTGGATTAGTTTCGTTTTGTTTTGGTGTCTTTGTTTATGTCCATACTTAATATATTAAACACATTGGTTCTTCACTTGCATAATAAAATATGCTCTCTCTTATTTTTATTAAAACAAAGCCTTTCTTGGTCTTTTAAAAAAATAAATCTTTAATGGCAACAATCATATTTCACTTCTCTCTTAACTTCTATAAGAAATAAAGTCAGCAAAACACCATGCAGCTGACCATTGGTGTCATTGTTGAGGAAATGGCACGGTGGGGGTGGAAACGACAGCAAATGGAGAGAAGGAGCATAACCTCAGTGAGGGAGATGCAGCTCAGCTCTAGCTCTGGTGAAGAAATGCAGGCCACATGTAGCTAGATCTGCTTTTTCAAGAAGAGACCCAAATATGAATTTTTATATGAAATTTCTCTATCTTTAAAATGTTTTCAGCTAATTCAGATTAAAAAAACAAAACTGTAGGGCAAACTAATCCTACCTTTGTGCTGAGTATTGACTGTAGACTGCCAGTATATAACCATATAGGTATATTGTTAGATATCATTGTTGAATTCTTTTATATGTTTTAGACATAAGCTTTTTATTTTTCAAAGTTTGGCATAGATATGACAGTTGAAGTTGAGGTTGTTTTAATTGAAAAATTTCCTCGAGTTGATTTTGATTCAGCAGAATTCCAAATATAGAACTGCTTTGTCTTTTCTAAAACCTAGCCCCTGGCTTAGCCATAAGAATTTTCATTTTAAAATTGAGAAGTGTGTGAAAGTTATAGCAGTTCACGATTTTTGTGGAGAATTATAATCTACAAAAATAGGGAAGTTATATTTTGCTTTATTTGGGAACTACTAAAAGATATTTAATGCTTATGTTTCCTTTCTCACTAACTATTGAATCACATTTTGTGGAAGTACTTGTTCTAAACTGATGCTTTAAAGCACTGTACTGGGACTGGCCCAGTGGCATAGTGGTTAAATTCACGCACTCTGCTTCGGTGGCCCAGGGTTCTTGGGTTCAGATCCCAGGTGTGGACCTACACACCGCTCATCAAGCCATGCTGTGGTGGCGTCCCACATAGAAAATAGAGGAAGATGGCACAGATGTTAGCTCAGGGGCAATCTCCCTCAAGCAAAAAGAGGAAGATTGGCAACAGATGTTAACTTAGGGCAAATCTTTCTCACACACACAAAAATTGTTTAAAGCCTTGTACTGCCTGAAGATCATATTAATAACAAGTGCCAGAAACTTGGTAGTTCCTGGCTTGTTAGGGACTTGTTGGGAAAGTAACTTAAATTATATGTGATTCCCGTGTGCCGGCTGAGGCTGAATGTCAGACGACAGGCCAACCAGTTAATGAACATGGCGTGTTAGGAGTAGCTCTGGACTAGAAACCAGCTCTGTGTTATACCCCACGTTGTGTAGCCTGGGGGAATTTGTGCATTTTAATTAAAGATGAAAGCTTTGAATTATATGATTTAACTCTAAAATTCTAGGATGTTAAACCTTGGTAGGGATTTTCTGATTGTTCCAATGAAGGGACTTCCTCCCTTGTAATTTTATATTGACGTGTTGGCTGTGGCTATCTCTTGTGCATCCATCAGGGAAACACCCATGAACAAAGTCTGGAGTGGGAAAAAAACACAGAGAAGAAAGGAACTGATAACTGTGGGTTTTGTTTGAGCTAACCAGCATTACTAAATGTGTGTAACATGCAAGCCCACTGCTGTACTCCTGTATCTTTACCTTGATGTCAGCTGTGATCTAATGTACGTGTTATCTGATTTGATTTTGCTTTTATTCTCATTATTGGGAAATGCTAGACTATATTGCATGTTAGGGCCAAAAATCTCATTTGAGATATTTTTCATAATTCCTGGGCAGCAAGAATTTAGTCTTATATAATTTTTGCAGTTTGCTCCTCAATGCAAATTAACCTAATATTTGTTTTTAGATATTATATTTTTAATAAGCGCCATTTATATTAGGGTAGTGTTCTATTCAGTACACTTTTCAAATGGAATTACCTTTAGAAAATAATTATGAGATATAACCATTTTAAGACAGTGGAATTAATACAGAAGTTGAACAGAACAAAACTGTCATTGTGGATTTCTCCTACAATCTAATAGATGCAAGTTTAGAGCAAAAGATGTTGGCTTCTGTTCCAGTCATCACCATTTCAAAGAAGTCTTTACATTTTTAATAGAGAATTCAATCTATTTATAATTTGTTGGAAATTAATTCCATAATGTATTTATATTTTTCATCAAATGTCAGTTCTTTTTCTTTAATAACTGCTTAAGAAGAGAAATAATCGGTGTACAGCCAAATTACAGTATATCTATACTTCATTCTCTACAAATATTTTAATATTTCACTTCATTGTTTACTCTAATTATAGAATTCTAGAAAGAAAAAGAATGAAATGGCTGATAAAATATAGAGGATGCAGCTGAGAATATGAATGATGTATGTTAAATGTAAAGGTTCAGAGAACTTAGCCAAATTCACAAGTTCTTTTTTGTTCAATAGTGCATTAAGATGGATAAAAACAGTAATTAAGCTCTGGAAAGCCACTGGGATTTTCATAATAAATACTATCATTCTAAAATTCATGCAGAAAAAACATAAAATGTTAGATTAATGATATATAAAGATTACTGGGATGATATTATATTTAGTATTTTTTATCTCATGTTTTATAGCTCAACATGAACTCTGCTCCTACATTCATGCATTTTCCTCCAAAAGGCAGACCCAAGAGAGCTGATACTTTTGACCTTCAAAGAATCGGATTTGCAGCTGAACAACTGGCGAAGTGGATTGCTGATAGAACGGATGTTCATGTATGTTTTTATTCCCTACAGTTTTAATAATAGGCTAATTAGTTTGGTTTGTTCGAGCATTGTATAAGGCCACAGGATCTTTTTAAAATTTCTCTACAGAACATTTTTCCTTACTTAGAGAAAACTGATAGGTATAGCTGAACTTGGACTCAGGTAAATTTAAATAGTTTTTAGAATAATGGTGCATTGATATTTTAAGAACCATTAAAAATCACATGAGTTAGGCACAAAGTAATTTCAGAGGCTAAAACATATATGGAATATTGTTCAATGGTATTTGTAATCAAAGAAATTCTAATTAAAAAGCAAGATGTATAATTTTTATCTTTGTTTTGGGCAAATAAAAATGGGATAATACCCACTTTTCATGAGCCATATGAGAAAACATCGCCTCACATATACTGCTCTTGGGACTATACATTGGTATAAATGTTCTAATAGTACATGTAATGTATTTAGTTTATGTAATTTAACTTAATTCCACTTCTAGGAATCTAAACTAAGTAATCAGGGATGGTTCAAATACTTAGCAATGAAATTTTTTTTAATAACATGCATTTTAATGGAAAAAATTGGACATACATCAAATGTCTAAAAATAGGACACTGCTTAAATGAACTATAGCATAGTCAAACAATTTGACATAGAAAGAAGCTCAAAGTATAACAAGTGATAAAGTAGGTTAGAAAAATACTATTTATACTATGATACGGAATTTTGTTTTAAAGCATAAATGAGTATAGATATGTAGACAGTCTATTCAACAAGTAAACGAGCCAAAATCTTTATGGTACTTAATGTCTATGTGGAGGGCTATGGCTACTTTATTCCCTAATCTCACTGAAATTTTCTACAGTGAACAATTATAACCAGTTATTTTAAAAATACATTTACTCTAGAAGTAATACATAAGCATTAATTTTCACCATAACGGATAAACAAATTTATTCTTAGTCAAGCATTAATTTTCACCATAAGGTATAAACGCATTTATTTTTAGTCTCTCATATAATACCACCATCATTGTAAATGAAATAACATCATTGGTATTAATGATATTTTGGTGACTAAACTTATTGCCTAACTCTTGACATTTTTTGGAAATGTTTTGGCACATTCAACTCTGCAATGTGTCATTTAGTTGGTACAAGATACTAAGGGTAATTAATTAAATTTATTAATTGTTTATAAGAATTACTGAATTTTAATCAGAAATGATTCTAACCTATTGGTCATACTTACATTTTAAGTTAGTTGGTAGATGTGCTTTTGTAAAAAAATTTATTTGGAAATAATTTAAAAATTTACAAAGTTTCACACATGAAAAAAGTACCAATGTATACCTTTATCAAGATTCACCTATTCTTAACGTTATGCCCCTTTTGCTTTGCCATCCTCGTCTCTCCCCTACTCTGTCTCTCTACATACATATTTCACATACCCACATTTGAGGGTGAATTGCCTTTCCTAAGAAATATATAAGGACAGTATAGATATCAACTTCACAGATTTACATTGATATAATACAGTTATTTGAGCTACTAGCCATATTCCAATTTTGTCAGTTGACCTAATAATATCCTTTAATAATATTTTTCCACCTTCAGTACAAGATCCAGTCTAGAGTTAGGTATTGCATTTAGTTGTCAGGTCTTTTTAGCCTCTCTTAATCTGTAACATTTCCGTAGCCTATCTTTATTCTTTAAAGACATTGACATTTTGAATCCTTTCCCACTTTTTAAATAGAATGATCCTCATTTGATTTGCCTGATATTTGTTCATTGGATTCTACTTATGCATTCTTGACCACAGTACTACATTGGACATGTTTTGTTCTAATCATGTCCATAGGCACACGATGTCCGGCTATCCCTCATTGATGATGTTACTTTTGAACATCTGGTCAAGGTGTCTGCCATTTCATTCCAACTGTATGATTACTGTTGTTGTTTTTACCCCCATCATTTGTAATTAGCAAGCTGCCTGTTTGGAGACACCTTAGGATCATGCAAATATCCTGCTCCTCATCAAAATTTTCTTCTAGATTTAGCATCCTTTGGTGATGCCTGCCTGATCCAGATTTTACCATGATGGTTGCAAAATGATGATATTCCATTTCCTGCACTTCCTCCATATTTCTAGTTTGCCCTCAGCAGTCTACTGTAAGCAAGAGTCCTTTCCTCTTATCTATCTATCTATCAATCATTGGTATGAACTCATGAATTGCATTTTTTTCTCCATTGGTTTGCAAGTTATTAATATACTCAAATATTTTGGTGCTAAAATTGTTCTAGATTTGGCTGGTGGGAGCCCCTTCATGCTGGCTTCTGATGTGACATGTCTCCATCATTTTGTTTTAAGCACTTTCTTACTTTCCTGACATAACAGTATATTCCAGGCTCATCTTGTATCTACTTATCCACTCTGCCCAGTGCTCACTTTGCCATCTTTCCTCAGAGCCTTGGTTTCTTTTAGTGCGGAATGTTATTAGAACCAAGATCTGTATATACCTTGAAATCATGAGTTCACACCAATTATATCTGCTTTTTAAAAATAGCCTTTATGCTTTAATGGGCATCATCAAAAAAGTGAAAAGACAACCCACTGAATGGGAGAAAATATTTGCAAATAATTTACTAGTATCTAGTGTATATATTGGACTCTTACAACTCAATAATAAAAAGGCAACCCAATTAAAAAATGGGCAAAGGATCTGAATAGACATTTCTGCAAGGAAAATATACAAATGGCCAATAAGTCCGTGAAAAGATGCTCAGCATCCTTAGTCATCAGAGACATGCATAGCAAACCTACAATTAGATATCACTTCATACCCACTAGGATGGCTAGAATCCGTAAGTGAGATAATAAATATTGGCAAAGAAGTGGAGAAATAGAACTCTCATACACTGCTTGGTGGGAATGTAAAATGGTGCAGCCACTTTGGAAAACAGTCTGGCAGTTCTTCAAACCGTTAAACATAGTGTTATTATATGACCCAGCATTCCACTCCTAGGCATATACCCAAGATAAGTGAAAGCATATGGCCACACAAAAACATGTACAAGAATGTTTATAGCAGCATTATTCATAATAGCCATAAGGTGGAAACAACCCAAATGCCCATCAACTGATTAATGAATGAACAAATTGTGGTGTATCAATATAGTGGCATATTCAGCCATAAAAAGGAATGCAGCACGGACACATGCTATAACAAGAATGAACCTTGAAAACATGCTGAGTGAAATAAGCCAGTTACAGAAGACCACGTATTATATGAAAGCCGAGAAAAAGGGAAATCTGTAGACACACAAAGTAGTAGTTGCTTAGAGCTGGAGGGTGAGGAGAATAAGAGGGTGATTGCTAAAGGGTCTCCTGTTGATATGGTTCAAATGTTCTGAGACTGACTGCGATAATGGGTGCACATATCTGTGAGTGAACTAAAAACCCTTGAATTGTACACCTTGAACAGGTGAATTGTATGGTATGTGGATTATGTTTCAATAAAGCTGTTAAAAAGTCTTGAAAATATCCCTATTTGGAATAATATAATATTGCACCCCACCCTTTACTAGCTGATCCTGTGTTCCCTGGGTGAAATATAGGAGCTCTGGGTTGAATATAGGTATTGTTTGCATATGTTTAACTGTATTCACCTAAAGCAAGTCTTTTTGCATAACCATGAGGTTTTAACGCATATTTTTTTGACTTGTAGAGAATAAAAGGAGTAGTAGTGCCAGGTACAAAAAGTAGGGTGGCACCTTTCTGAATTCTTTTTGTTGAAAATTGGAAGGACTAAAAGATGGTCAAGAGAAAAAAATTAATATATTTTTTTTCACTTTAAAATTTTTCATTGCATTTTTGCAGATTCGAGTCTTCAGACCACCCAACTACTCTGGCACCATTGCTCTAGCCTTGTTAGTGTCACTTGTGGGTGGTTTGCTCTACTTAAGAAGGAACAACTTGGAATTCATCTATAACAAGACTGGCTGGGCCATGGTATCTCTGGTATGTCATCACATTGTACTTTTTTCCTCTATTTCTTTGTATAATAGAATAAGTTGTATAATATTAACAAAATGAGCCAGATTATTACTCTAATGGAAATAAAAGTCCAAATGAGAAGAATTAACTTTTTAGGATTTAGATGATATAAAGTTCTCTGTCAATCTAGATTGTGCTATCTTCCTTCTACTTTTCACTATTAAAATGTAATGTCTCTGTATTTGGCATATTAAAAGTGCTAAAAAAATATACGTCAAAAACATTTAGAAATATAGTAAGAATTAATGAGAATTGGTAGCTTGGAGTCGCTTACAAACTGAAGCAGTTTGGAAATGTACTCATTCAGCTATTTTTTTCCAGCAACTGTTTCTTGTCTCTCTGTTGTACGCCTGATGTTTGTTAGGTACTGGGGCTATAAAAATAAGATATCAACCATGGAATTCATTGTGAGGATGCAAACGAATCAACAGATAAATACAGTGTAATGTTATGCTTGCTGTGATGGAGGTAAGCACAGAGTATTATAGGAATCTGTAGGAAAGACACCTAATTTTAAGTAAGAAAAGTCATGACAGGCTTCCTAGAGTGTGTGACATGCACGAAATTTTGAAGAGTAAATGGAATTCCAAAGTTGTTACGGCCAAGTAATCAACATATGTAATGCCCGAGATAGTCATAGAACTATATTTTGATGTAGCTTAAGCAATGGTGACAAGGCAAGAAGGGGTAAGAGATGATGCCGGAGAGGAAAGAATGGAACGGTCTTGTATACAATGCTAAGGAGCATGGATTTTATCCCAGTGGCAATGGGAAGCCATTTAAATATTGAGGGGAGCAATAACACTTTTGAAAACCTGTTTTTGAACTCCTGGGCTCACCCCTGACCTGCACATGTGTGGGCTTGATCCTAATTAACATTCTAAAGCTGTTTGTAACTGAACTAAAGGGTGAACTTCTGCCCATATCCTAGACTGGTCACTGGGTGGCAGTCACAAGAAACAGATCTGAATAACACTGCAGTCTGAAAATTTAATTGACCTTGGAACTAAGCCTCTAGAATAGATTGGAACTTACAGCCTGTAGCTAATGAGGGTAAGTGTCTGCTAAAATAAAAATATAAACGTTCTACATAGGACTTAAATAAGACGCAGAGTCACATATAGTATAATATTCAAAATGTTCAGGATACAATCTGGAATCACTTGGCTCACAAAGACTTGTCAAAGTCACTTGGCAAATCACAAAGGCTTACAAAAACTCGACTTACTTGAGAAAAAACAATCATCAGATGCTCACTACAAGATGACAGATGTTAAAATTATCTGACAAAGACTTTAAAGCAGCTATTATAAAAATGCTCAAATGAGCAATCATAAACATTCTTGAAACAAAAGTTAAAATAGTATCAGCAATAAAATAATGGAAATTTTAGACAATCTTCCTAAGATTGTCAAAATTGTACAGCTGATTCAAGAAGCTGAGTGAACCCCAAAGAAGATAAACTACCCAAATTCTACTCCCAGACACATCATAATCAAACTGCTGAAAACCAAATTAAAAAAAATCTTCAAAACAGCCAGGGAAAAACTGTGCATTACCTATAGAGAACAACAATTTAAATGACTGCATACTTCACCTGAGAAACTATGGAGGCCAGAAGATAGTGGCATAACATTTTATAATTTTGAAAAAAGAATGCCAACCCAGAATTCTGTATTCAGTGAAAATATTCTTTAGGAATGAAGGTGAGTAAAGACATTCTTGGATAAAGAAAATAAAACAGAGAGAGAGAAAGAAAAGAAAAACTAAGAAAATTACTGAAGGAAATTCTTTATACAGAAGGAAAGTGATACCAGAAGGAAAGCAGAAATGAAGTAAAACAACAGACTTTAAATATCTGGATGAATAAACAGACTATTCCACTTCTCTTGAGATTTAAAAGTGTGTTTACAAATTGAAAACAAAAACTAGAACACTTTCTGATGTATTATATATATGTAAGATAGGAGAGTAAGGGGACCTATATGGGTGTAAACGGTTTCTTCATTCCAATTGAAGTGGTAAAATATTAGTTTTCTACAGTCTATTCAGAATCAAGTATGTATTTTGTATCCCTAATGTGACTACTACACACACACGCACACATATATATGTTTATATATATGTAATGGAGTATTACTCAGCCATAAAAAATAATGAAATCTTGCAGATTGTGACAACATGGATGGACCTAAAGGGTATTATGCTAAGTGAAATAAGTCAGACAAAGAAAGACAATTACTGTATGATTTCACTCATATGTGGGATCTAAAAAACAACAACAAATGAACAAAGAAAACAGACACAAGCTCATAGATACAGAAAATAAACTGGTGGTTGCCAGAGGGGAGGGAGGATAGGGGTTGGGTGAAACAGGTGAAGGGGATAAAAAAGTACAAACTTCTAGTTATAAAATAAATAAGTAATGAGGATGTGATGTACATCATAGGGGATATAGTCAATAATATTGTAATAAGTTTGTATGGTGCCAGATGGTAACTAGACTTATCGTGGTATCCGTTTCATAATGTATATAAATGTCAAATCACTGTGATGTATGCCTGAAACTGATAATACTGTATGTCAACTATACTTCACTTAAAAAAAGATATTCAAAGAATATAGGCAAAGTCACCATAAATAAATTAAAGTGGAATATGAAAAAGTGTTCAAATAACCCAAAAGAAGAAGTAAGTGAGAAATAGGGGAATGAAAAACAGAGGGAACAAACAGAAAATAATAAAATGATAGACTTAATTCAGATATATCAATAATTATATGAAATTTAAATGGTCTGAATACATGACTCAACTATAGGATGGCTTCAAGGAAGCAAAAAAAAAGTAAAAAGATGGGAAAAGATATACCTTGCAAGTATGAATCAACAAAAAGCTGAAGTGACTGTATCAATATCAGACAAAAGTTGAAAAGAAAGTCATTGGAGAACAGTTAGTCTTTCAACAAATGGTGTTGGAATAGTTGGTTATCCACATGCACACACACAAAAGGACCTCAGCGTAACCTCACACCTCTTATAAAAATTAACCGGAAGTGAATCACAAATCTAAATGTAAAACGAAACTGTATAACTTTTAGAAGAAAGCATAAGAAAATATCTGTGATCTTTTTTAGATATAATGTTAATAGAACAATCCATAGATAGATAGATAGTAGGTAGCTAAAGTTGAACATCATCCCATTGCTTTTCAACAGACATAGTTAAGAGAATGAAAAATGAAGGTACTGGGAGAAAATGTTTATAATTTACACATCCAACGAAGGACTTGTGTCCAGAATATATAAAGAACTCTCAAAACTCAACAATAAGAAAACAACCTAGTACCAAAAAGAGAGACACCGATTCCATTTATATGCTGTTCTCAAAAAGACAAAATTACAGTGATGTTAAACAGGTCAGTGGTTGCCATGGATTAGGGATGGAGGGGGTCTGACCATAAAGTGAAACTACAAGGGAGGTTTTTGGATGCTGGAACTCTTCTTTATCCAATTGCTGTGGTGGTAACACACATTTATACATGTGTCACCATTCATAGAACTGTACATCAAAAGAATAAAAAGTAAATTTACTGTTTAATAATTTAAAAAATAAAATACCTAGGCAAAAGATTTGAAGTGGTGCTTAACTGAAGAGGAAAGACAAATGACAAATAAGCACATAAGTTGGTCAATATGACTAGTTAAGAACATGCAAATTAGAACTCCACAGGGCACTGAACCCAGATCTTCTGGCTTGGATCTTCTTGTGGTCTAATAAAAGTTTCTATTCTTTATACTGAAATATATCCTATGGAGCTACCCGAGGTGAAGTGGCAGAGTCACGTTAAGGAAAATGTTGAACTAGAAGCCTCCATTTGATGGTTATTTTTTTGAGGTCCTTATCGGCTAAAATGCATGCTCTGCACCCTGGGGTAAATTGAGAAAAAGGTTACTGTGTTCTGCTGGCTGTTTAATAACCATCCTATTTGCTCATTGATCTAAGTCATTAGGAAGGGGTCAAGAAGTTGAAGGTTATGAAAGGCCCTCTCGTGGAGTCCTCTATGGAGACCGAGATATCAATATTGTAAAATAGGGGTGTGCCATACAATTGAAGGAAGGGGGAGGATGGCCTGGTTAAACATGCAGCCCAAATGAGAAGTACCCTTTTCGGGAATTGCTGCATTGAGACCCCACACTGCTGAGTAAAACAATACACAACTGTAGAAACAAAGTTTATTTTTTACTGTCTACATGGAGAGTACTTTTTTTCCAGCTTTATTGAGATATAATTGACATATAATATGGTGTAAGTTTAAGGTATACAAATGTCATGATTTGATACCCAAATATATTACAGAATGATGAGCACAGTAAGGTTAGTTAATATCTGCGTCACCTCACTTAATTACCTTTTGTGTGTATGTATGGTGAAAACGTTTAAAATTTACACTTTTAGCAATTAACTATAAAGTTTATAATACAATATTGTAACTATAGTCATGCTGCTGTAAATGATACCCCTGGAATGTCTCCAAATTATAACTGGAAATCTGTGTCCTTTAACCAGCATCTCCCCATTTCCTCCACTCTACAGCCCCTGGTAACCACCATTCTTTTCTCTGTTTCTTCTTCTTTTTTTGGTGAGGAAGCTTGGCCCTGAGCTAACATCCGTTGTCAGTCTTCCTCTATTTTGTGTATGGGATGCCGCCACAGCATGGCTTGATGAGCGGTGTGTAGGTCCTCACCCAGCATCTGAACCTGTAAATGGAGGGCCCAAACATAACTACTATGCCACTGGGCTGGCCTCTCTTTCTATTTATTTTTTAGATCCTGTATATAAGGGAGATCATACCACATTTGCCTTTATTTCCCTTGGCCTAATGCTTTCCAGGTCTATCCATGTTGTTGCAGACGGCATGATTTTGTACGTTTTTATAGCTGAATAATATTCCATTGTGTGTGTGTGTGTACATATACACACACACACCATATTTTCTTCATTTGTTTATAAACACATAGGTTGTTTCCATGTGTTGCCTATTGTGAATAATGCTGCAATGAATATGGTGGTGCAGAATCACTTCAAAATAGAAACGTCATTACCTTCAGATATATACCCAAAAGTGGGATTGGTAGTTCTATTTTTAAATTTTTGAGGAACCTTCATACTGTTTTCCATAGTGGCTGCACCAGTTTGCATTCACACTAATTTACATTCCCACCCACAGGACACAAGAATGCCCTTTTTTCTACATCCTTGCCAACACTTGTTACCTTTTGTCTTTTTGATAATAACCAATGTAACAGATATTAGGTGATAGTTTATTGTGGTTTTGATTTCCATTTCCCTGATGATTAGTGATTTTGAGCTTTTTTTCATAATGCTTGTTGGCCAATTTTATGTCTTCTTTGGAAAAATGTCTATACAGGTCCTCTGCCTATTTTTTAATCAGATTATTTTTTCTTATTGAGTTGTCTGAGTGAGTTTCTTATATATTTTGGATCTTAACTCCTTATCAGATATATGGTTTGCAAATATTTTCTTCTATTTTGTAAGATACCTTTTCATTTTGTTGATTTTTACTATTGCTGTGCAAAAGCTTTTTTAGTGTGATATAGTCCCATCTGTATTTTTTTTTCCTTTTGTTGCCTTTGCTTTTGGTTTCATATTCAAAATATTGTTGTCAAGACCAATGTGATGGAGCTTTTCCCCTGTATTTTCTTCTAAGAGTTTTACAGTTTTGGGTCTTAGGTTTAAGTCTTTAAACCATTTCCAGTTAATTTTTGTGAGTGGTGTGAGATAGGGATCCGTTTTCATTCTTTTGCATGTTAATATCCACTTTTCTCAGCACCATTTATTGAAGGGACTATGCTTTCCCAATTGAGTATTCTTGGCTCCAGTGTTAAATATTTGTTGACGGTATATATGTGGGTTTATTTCTGGGCTTGTGATTCTGTTCCATTTGTCTGTGTGTGTTTATGACAGGATCATTCTGTTTGGTTACTGTAGCTTTGTAATATAGTTTGAATTATGGAAATTTGATGTTTCCAGCTTTGTTCTTCTTTCTCAGGATTGTGTAGGCTATTCGAGATCTTTTGTGGTTCTATGTGAATTTTAGGATTGCTTTTTCTATTTCTGTGAAAAATGCCATTGGAATTTTGATAGTGATTGTATTGAATCTATAGATGGCTCTGGGTAGTATGGACATTTTAACAATATTCTTCTGATCTATGAACACAGGATATCTTTCCATTTATTTGTCTTCTTTCATGAATATCTTATAATATTCAGTGTACAGATTTTTCACCTCCTTGGTTAAATTTATTTCTAAGCATTTTATTGTTTTTGATGCTATTGTAAGTGGGATTGTTTTCTTTATTTCTTTTCCAATGTTCTGTTGTTAGTGTGTAGAAACAAAAATAATTTCTATATGTTCATTTTGTATCCTGAAACTTTCTGAAATTGGTGATTGGTTCTAACAGTTTAGGATTTTCTGTATATAAGATCATATCATCTGCACACAGAGACAATTTTACTTCTTCCTTTCTGATTTGGATGCCTATTGTTTTTTTTCTTGCCTAATTGCTCTGGATAGAACTTCCATTACTATGTTGCATAGGAATGATGATAGTAGACACCCTTGTCTTGTTCCTGATCTTAGAGGGAAAGCTTCCAGCTTATCACCATTCAGTATTATGTTAGCTGTGGGCTTGTCATATGTGGCTTTTACTATTCTGAGGTACATTCCTTCTATACCCAATTTATTGAGAGTTTTTATCATGAAAGATGTTGAATTTTGTCAAATGCTTTTTCTGCATCTAAGGAGATGATCATATGATTTTTATCTTTCATCCTATTAATATAGTGTATCACATTTATTGATTTGTGCTTATTGAACCATCTTGCATCCCAGCGATATGTCCCACTTAATGATGGTGTATTATCTTTTTAATGTCCTGTTGAATTCAGTTTACTAGTATTTTGTCGAAAAGTTTTGCATCTATTTTCCTTTTATTTTTCCTAATTATCCCTTTTGCCCTCCTCCCTCCCTGCTTTCCCTCTGGTAACCACCAATCCAGTCTGTCTCTATGTATTTGTTTTTTGTTGTTTTTATCTTCTACTTATGAGTGAGATAATACAGTTTTTGACCTTCTCCCTCTGACTTATTTTGCTTAGCATAATACCCTCAAGCTCCATCCATGTTGTCACAAATGGCTGGATTCCATTGTTTCTTATGGCTGAGTAGTATTCCATTGTGTATATATACCACATCTTCTTTATCCATTTGTCCCTTGATGGGCACCTAGGTTGCTTCCAAGTCTTGGCTGTTGTGAACAATGCTGCAGTGAACACAGGGGTGCATGTATCTTTATGTATTGGTGTTTTCATGTTCTTTGGATAAATACTCAGCAGTGGAATAGCTGGATTGTATGGTAGTTATATTCTTAATTTTTTGGGGAATCCCCATACTGTTTTCCATAGTGGCTGTACCAGTTTGCACTCCCACCAGCAGTGTATGAGAGTTCCCTTCTCTCTACATCCTCTCCAACACTTGTTTCCTGTCTTGTTCATTATAGCCATTCTGTTGGGCATGAGTTGATATCTCATTGTGGTTTTGATTTGCATTTTCCTGATAGTTAATGATGTTGAACATCTTTTCATGTGCCTGTTGGTCATCTGTATATGTTCTTTGAAGCAACGTCTGTTCAAGTCTTTTGCCCATTTTTTAATTGGGTTGTTAGTTTTTTTTTTGTTGAGATGTATGAGTTCTTTGTATATTTTGGAGATTAACCTCTTATCAGATATATGGTTTGCAAATATCTTCTCCCAATTGTTAGGTTGTCCTTTCATTTTGTTGATGGTTTCTTTGGCTGTGCAGAAGCTTTTTAGTTTGATGTAGTTCCATTTGTTTATTTTTTCTATTGTTTCCCTTGCCTGGTCAGACACGGTAGTTGAAAATATGTTGCTAAGATCGATGTCAGAGAGTGTATTGCCTATGTTTTCTTCTAGAAGTTTCATGGTTTCAGGTCTTACATTCAAGTCTGTAATCTATTTTGAGTTGATTTTTGTGTATGGTGTAAGTCAATGGTCTACTTTCATTTTTTTGCATGTGGCTGTCCAGTTTTCCCAACACCATTTGTTGAAGAGACTTTCCTTTCTCCATTGTATGTTCTTGACTCCCTTGTCCAAAATTAGCTGTGAATAGATGTGTGGGTTTATGTCTGGGCTCTCAATTCTATTCCATTGATCTGTGACTCTGTTTTTGTGCCAGTATGATGCTGTTTGGATTACTATAGCTTTGTAGTATATTTTGAAATCAGGGAGTGTGACTCCTCTAGCTTTGTTATTTTTCTCAGTATTCCTTTTGCTATTTGGGGTCTTTTGTTGTTCCATATAAATTTTAGGATTCTCTGTTCTATTTCTGTGAAAAATGTTGTTGGAACTTTGATAGGGATTGCATTGGATCTATAGATTGCTTTAGGAAGTATGGACATTTTAACTACGTTAATTCTTCCAATCCAAGAACATGGAATATCTTTCCATTTCTTTGTGTCTTCTTCAGTTTCTTTCCACAATGTTTTATAGTTTTCACTGTAGAGGTCTTTTCCCTCTTTGGTTAAGTTTATTCCTAGGCATTTTATTCTTTTTGTTGCAATTGTAAATGGAATTATATTCTTAATTTCTCTTCATTGTTAGGGTATAGAAATGCAACTGAGTTTTGTATGTTGATTTTATATCCTGCAATTTTACCATATTCATTTTTTATTTCTAGAAGCTTTTTGGTGGATTCTTTAGGGTTTTCTATATATAAAATCATGTCATCTGCCAATAGTGACGGTTTCACTTCTTCGCTTCCAATTGGGATCCCTTTTGTTTCTTTTTCTTGCCTCATTGCTCTAGCCAGGACTTCCAATACTATGTTAAATAGGAGTGGTGAAAGTGGGCATCCTTGTCTGGTTCCTGTTCTTAGGGGGGATAGCTTTTGGTTTTGCACCATTGACCATGATATTAGCTGTGGGTTTGTCATATATGGACTTTATTATTATGCACAACTGTGACATACATCTATCTACTGGGGCTTTGAGGAGGAAAAAAAAGCAAAAAAGGAGGAAGATTGGCAACAGCAGTTAGCTCAGGGCCATTCTTCCTCAAAACAAAAAAAAAGGACCGGTTTTGTTGCACCTGATAAGTTTCAGTTTGTTATTTTTCCATTTTTATTTGTTTTACAGTATTTTTTTATTTCTTCTTTATTGATTTTCTGAAGGGTGTTCTTTACTTTCCACATTTTTGTGAATTTTCTATTTTTCCCTCAGTTATTGATTTCTGGTTTCTTACCATCGTGTTTAAAGAGATACTTGTATAATTTCACTCTTTTCAAATTTGCTAAGATTTGTTTTGTCACCTGACATTATCTGTCCTATAGAATGTTCATTGTGCGCTTGAGAAGAGTGTGTATTCTGCTTCGTTGAATGTTATGTTCACTATATGTCTGTTAGGTTCATGGTCTAACGTATAGTTCAAGTGCATTGTTTCCTTATTGATTTTCTGTCTGAATGATCTATTGTTGAAAGTGTGATATTGAGGTGCCCTACTATTACTGCATTGCTGTCTTTTTCTACCTTCAGATCTGTTAGTGTTGGCTTAATTTATTTAGGTGCTGCAATGTTGGGTCCTATGTATTTACAACTGTTACATCCTCTGGATAAATTGACTGATTTATCATGGTAAAATGACCTTATTTGTCTTTTGTGACCATTTTTGACTTCAAGTCTATTTTTTCATATAGTTACCCTGTTCTTTTTTGGTTTCCATGCATGGAATATCTTTTCTCATCTCTTTCATTTTGAAATTGTCTCATTAAAGCTGAAGTGAGTCTTTTATAGGTGGCATATAGTTGTTTCTTCTTTTTTTATCCATTCATCTACTCTTTGCCTTTTGATTGGATAATTTAATCCATTTACATTTAAAGTAATTATTGACATGTAAGGACTTATCAGTGCCATTTTATTCATTGTTTTCTGACTGTTTTGTAGTTCCCTTGTTCCTTTTGTCCTCTTTTGCTATCTTCCTTTATGAATTGATGATTTTTTGTAATGGTGTGCTTTGATTTCCTTTTCTTTTTCTTTTGTGTATCTTCTGTTGTTTTGCTTTGTGGCTCCCATGAGGCTTACATAATATATCTTATAGATATAATAGTCTGTTTTATGCTGATAACAACTTAACTTTGATTGCATCCCAAAACTACCTTTTACTTCCTCCCACACACATTGTATGTTTTTGATGTCACAATTTACGTATCTGTTAATAAATTATTATAGCTATAGTTATTTTTAATAATACTGTCCTTTAATTTTTGTACTAGATATAAGTCATAAACACATCACCACATTATGGTGTTAGAATATTCTGAGTTTGACTATATACTTCCTTTACCAGTGTGTTTAATGTTTTCATATTTTTTGTGTTACTGGTTATTCCATTAATTTCAGCTTGTAGAACCCTTTTTGGCTTTCTTGTAAGGAAGGTCTAGTGGTGATGAATGCCCTCACCTTTTGTTTTTCTGGGAAAGTTTTTATCTCTCCATTTTTTCGGAAGGACTTCTTTTTTTGGGTAAAGTATTCTTGGTTGACAGTTTTTTCCTTTTAGCATTTTAATTATATCTCTTCTGACCTGCAAGTTTTCTGCTGAGAAACACACTGTGATAACCTTAAAGGGTTTGCTTTGTATGTGAGAATTTTTTCTCTTTTCTTGCTTTTAAAATTCTCTGTATTTGATTTTAGACAGTTTTATTATAATTTATCTTGAAGAAGGTAAATTATAGGGTTGAAATTTTACAGAAATGTATGAGCTTCATGAAACTGAATTTCCAGATCTCTCCTCATATTTGGGAAGTTCTCATCCATTATTTTTTAAAATAAATTTTCTGCTCTTTTCTCCCTCTCTTCTCTTTCTGGAACTCCAATAATGTGCAGTTTATTTCTTTTAAAGGTATACCATACTTCACATAGGCTTTCTTCACTATTTTTTTCATTCTTTTATTTTCTCATATGACTGGATAATTTCAAGTGATCCATCTTCTACTTCACAGATCCTTTCTTCTGACTGATCTAGTCTGTTGTTGATGTTCTCTACTGCATTTTTCAGTTTATTCATCATATTCTTCAGCTCCTAAACTCCTATTTGATTTTTTTATGATTCCTATCTCTCTGTTAAACTTCTCATTTTGTTTGTTTATTGTTTATCTTATTTTGTTGAATTATCTTTGTGTGCTTCCTTATAGCTCATTGAACTTCCTTAAAACCACTATTTTGAATTCCTTACCAGGCAAATCCATTTCTTTGTTGGTCGGTTACTAGACAATTATTGTTTTCTTTTAGTGGTGTTATGTTTCCCTGATTTTTTATGTTCCTTGAAGTTGAAGTCTTGCATTGCCATCTTCATATTTGAAGAATCAGTCACCTCCTCCAATCTTTACTGACTGGCTTCAGGAGAGAAATTTCTTCCTTCATCTGTGTTAGGAATTCTGAGGCTTTTTCAGATCTTTTCTGTGGATATGCCTGCTCCACACTTCTTGTTCCCTCTGTGCCTAATAGTTGTCTCAGAGGCTTATTCTTGCCACCTTTGGGTGTTCACAGGGAGGTGGGTGAGGTGTGCAAGGTGTTGGGGGTATCCATGCACCAGTTGGGGTGATCCACAGGTGAGGTGTCCCCAGCTACTGTGGGTGGGCTTCCTGATGGAGTCCACGAAGTGGTCAGTAGGATCCATGTCCCTTTAATTTGCTTCATTCTGAGCCCTGGCTGCTGTTCTCCCAGCTGCTCACTGCCCACTAGTTGTGCAGTTTGTGAATCAGTTTTCTGGCTGGAGTGAAAAGGAAGTATGTCTCTTTGGCAGCATCCCAGACAGCTAGGAAGCCAGACAGTCACTCACATGCTCTCACTTTCCCCTTTGGGAGAAATCATGGGAGGAGAAGGTCTCTCTCGGCACTGAGCTGTGCCACCTTGGGGGAGGAGTGACCTAGGTAAACTGCAACTGTGCCTCTTACCCTCTCTCTTCAGTGGTCCAATATCCAGTTTTTGTTGTTGTTTCAGCAGTGTGCTGGAGTTTCTTCACTGCACTCCCGGACTTCTGCCAAGGCACTTGTCCATGGGTGATTGTCAAAATCAGTGTTTTTTGGGGGAGAAGACGATACAATACCTTTATTTTGCCATAATGATAATACCACTTCCACATGATAAAAACAAAGTTTTTAAAAAATTAAAGAGTGCTCTGTGTCAATTTTATTACATATATATAAAAAACGAGTTTCTTGGAAAAATGTAAATAAAATTATGTCAGGAAGAAATATAAAATCATAATAAACATGTAACCATTAAATGAATTTAAACATTTGCAAATCATCCTTGAAAAAGTCAACAAGACCAGTAGTTTATAAGTTGTTTTTTTAGCAAATATTCATGAAGGAATTATCCCCTGTAGCCAGGCTCTTTCAGAGAATACTGAAAGAGAAAACTACCTAACTTCTTTTGTGAGGCCCTTGTGTCCCTTCATATATATTAAAGTTTTTCTTTGGAACATGGTTCTAGTTCACTTCTAAAAAATTTCCTTGTTATTTTTTTTTTTGGAAATTTAAGCACATGATTAAGAACCTCTGTAAACAAAATCTCTGCAAAGTTAACTTCCAAATGACTGGAAGACGGAAAAAACTGACATACTTCAAAGTACCTGTAAATACTAACAACTCCTGAAACCAGCACAGCCAGTGTAAGAGGCTGTCTTTTGTAAGGGCCCTTTGTCATTGAGAGGAGCAGAGATTGCTGAAGGGCCTAGTTAGTGTTAGTGGCAGCTCTCAAAAAATTGGGAGGAAATATTTGTTCCCACAAAATGAGGACCCTGCCCTGTGAAGGAACAGCTGTGGTCTGGACCTTGCTTCGATACAGAAGGATTACCTGGGAGGCAGGAAAAGACGGCTCGGGCAGTGCTGAGGCACCAAGGGTGACAGAATCAGAGAGTACACAAAGACAGACCCAGGGAAATGAGTGGCTCACCTCCGAAGTAGTGATTGTATTTCTTGGTGGCAGTGACTCATGAAGAAAAATCACAGGGAGTGAAGATTTAGTGGTAGAAGCCCGCCTGAACTTGGTGAGGTTCTGAGAGACAAGGGAGGTATGGCTACACGAGGTGTCATATTTTAAGGAAATGGCCACTTTCTGTAACAACAAAAATTGAACCGCTGAGCCGTGAAATCTGCTCCCATCCTGAAGTAGTCTCTTGCTAATAGTCAGTTCAGGAAAAATGGACCCTATTCAAATATAAGCAACAAGGACAATATCAACAAAGAATTTAGCAGCATATCTGCACATATCTCTTATAAGAAGATAATTTTCAATTGAGAGCAATGTTTCCCTACAGATAAAGAAAACTTACCAGAGAAGTGTTGCCACAAAGTTCAGTGAAATTATAAAAGTCACTCTGGTATGGACAACAAAATAGTTACAGCTACCAAGAAAGACCATAAGACCAAATATGAGAATATAAGAGATGGACAGAAAATAGGAGGAAGTGACATGGCATATGGCAAATGTTGCATATGAACATAGAATCAAAAAAATTTTTAAAAAGTACTACCAATGAAAGTCAGCTAAGTATAAAATAGCAAAAGTCAGATTGTAGGAATGGTTGGTTCATCATTAGGGGAAATATAAATTAATTGAAAATCATCACATTAATGGTTTAAAGGAGAACTATTACGTGGCTATGTTATTAGATGCATAGAAATTAGTTAAAATTCATCATTCATGATTTTAAAAAGTGAGCAAACTATAAATACAAGTGAACTTTCTTAATTAGTTAAAGGATATCTTAAAATCTTTAGCAAATACCTTACTTAGTAGCGATGATTTAAAATGATGCCTACAATCGCCATTATTCATCATTTTACTAGTGGTCTTAGTAAAAGCATAAGAACAGAAACAGAAATGCAGAGAATAAAAAAGTGTAAAGGAAGAGACAGTTGTTTACTTATGACATGATTTGCCCATGATATGATTGTGCATATGGAAAATTCATTACAATTTATGGAGAACCAATAATAAAATTAATACTAGAGTAGAACAGTTTTTCTGAATTCAAGGTCAATATCCAAAAATCATTAGGATTTTTATACAGTAAATAATTTAGATATATAATTGAAAATAAAATCTCTTTCACAATAGGAAGAAAAAACATGTACTTAAAATAAATCTAACAAAAGATGTATAAGATATTTATAAATAGAATATCAAAATTGAAATTATATGTAATATATATACATAGGTGTATATTTACAGCTAATTGTCAGTTTGTTCCTTTTGCTCTCTTGCAATAGCCCGTCATCCTTCCATTTTTATTTTCAACAAAGAATCAGTGGTCTTTATGACTGAGCTGGATGTGATAGGACAGACTAAGAAGCAGTCCAGGCAAGTCACTTTGCAGCATCCATCTTCTGCAGTAATTGCTCGAATCTAGAAATCCAAACAGAACCTCTGTGGCTTTCTGATAGGTAGAGAAAATGTAAATTTAAAATTTGGATTTCGAAGAGTAAGGAAGATAAGATATTTCAAGGGAAGTTTTTTAATATTATTTTCTCACTCTAGATAATTTAATTAAAATATATTAATTAGCTATGCTGTATTTAATGTAATTGGATGCTGTCGTGATCTCAAGCACCTTAGTGGTTAAGTTTGAAAATGTTTTGGGTTTTGCTTAGGCTAGTTTTCAAGTTACTTTACTCCATAAAGCTACCTAGTTTTCTTGGTAAAAATAGAGTACTTCTTTCAAGTGTTGTTGAAAAGTTAAAACTCCTTTAGTATTTAAACATTAACATCATACCAAATCTTGTCACTGTTTCAGTCTACCAAAAAACTGATGTAATCCTCTCTCTGAATTAAGCTCAGATAACATTAGCCTTCATTATTCTCCCTCCTCAAGAACAGCCCTAGAATTATTGTTGTAAGCTGGAAATAATCAGCATTACTATTTACTGAGTCTCTTCTTTCTTTGGGGTATGATTTATATACTTATTCCTTACAATAACTATGAAAAGAAATTTGTATTATCCTCATTTTACAAACAAGGAAACTAAGATTCAGTAAACTCAACTTGCAGAAGTTCACACAGCGAAAAAGTGATTAACTGAGATTAGATCCCATATGTGTCTGACTTCAAGTTCCGTATTCTTTTCACAATGCTGGGCTTCTATACATCTGGGCACATATCTCCTATGTTGGATCTTTAGCCCGGTGGATGCAGTGAGCCATTATGACTGCAAAAAAATGCCTAAGAACATTTATATGCTGCATAAATGTTAAATACTTCGATGGATCAATTTTCCTGCACCCTCTGCCATCATGCAGATCTTTTTTTCTATTTTGAATCTTTGAAAGCTAATTAACTTGGCATAGCAGAAGATATTCTAACATTCACAAACACATACTTGAGAAGGAAATCTTGGCAGGTATGCCTGCTCCCCAGTGGCAGACTTTTAGAAGTCAATAAAGGCTGCAGAGAACAGGCGTGTTTTCAGACAATACATTTTAAAACTCTACTCTGATGATAAAATGTTGAATTAAAAAAACTCCTCTTGAAGCACTTTTCTACATCTCTCTCTGCTTTTCTCATTAATATAGAGATATACAAACTTGTGTCTTTTTCCTATCTGTTGATGGCTTTTGGAAACTTTAAATCATATAAACAATATGGTCAATACAGTCATGCATCACTTAATGATGCATATATTCTGAGAAATGCATGGTTAGGCCGTTCCGTTGTTGTGTGAAAATAATAAAGTGTACTTACACAAACCTAGTACACATCTAGGCTATATGATACTAGGCCTCTGGGACCACCATTGTATATGTGGTCTGTCATTGACCGAAATGTCGTCATGCAGTGCCTGACTGTATATAATTTGAATCTTCTTTACCATTTTCTGCCTGATAGCCGCCATTACCACCATCACTACCATCACCACCAAACTTGATTCTTGGTTTATAAAGAAAGACTATTTTTAAGTGAAAAACTGGGTTTGTTCATTTTCAGTCTTCCTTATTCTCTTCTTGAGATAACCTTACAAAGTTGAGGCCATCCAAAATGCTGACCCATTTATTCAGATTCTCAAATGTTTGTCTATTTAAAACAACAAATATCCTATTTTCCTTTGGAAATGAGAATATATGTTTTAGTAATTTTTGACAAAATATTGTCATCTGATTTGTAGAAATTCTAATGAAAGCCTTGGATTGCACAGTAAAAGGAAAGCTTCTAAAATAAAAATAATAATTAATTAAATAAGAGCAGACTTCTTCTGTAATACAAAAAAATTGTATGCAAAAAGGGAATAATTAGTGAGGAAAACAGTCTGGTAAAGAATCTCTGTCTACATGTCACTTCTTAGTAAAGAATAAGTCTATGTACAATTAGCAGTTGTCTTTTTACCATTGAACCTATGCAAAAGTATTTTTACTTAGTATTGTGAGTCTTTAGTTCTGGGTAGACTGTATTCTCTGGCGGGTAATTTTTTTCTTTTTCATTATTGTATTCATATTATTGTATAAGACTAACAGGTAGGATAAGAATGAAGTGTATGAGCCAGCCCTGATGGCCTAGTGGTTAAAGTTGGGCGCACTCCGCTTGGGTGGCCCAGGTTCAGTTCCCGGGCATGGAACCACACCACTCGTTTGTCATAGCCATGCTGTGGTGGAGGCTCACATGGAAGAACTGGGAGGACATGGAAGAACTGGAAGGACTTAAACTAGGATATACAGTCATGCACTGGGGCTTTGGGGAGGAGAAAAAGGAAAAGAGAGAGAAAGGTTGGCAACAGATGTTAGCTCACGGCAAATCTTTCCCAGCAACAAAAAAGAATGAAGTGTATGCTGGGGAGAAGAAGCTATTCATAGTGCTTTAGGGTGTAGGATAGAGACAGAAAGCTTGCAATTTCCTGACGCAGAAGAAGTAAGATATGTAAATGTTAAAACATGTAGATATTAGAGCTTCCTGGTTCTGAGTTAAAAAAAATAGGTAAAGGAATATTTATAAGTTCCTCTTGGTCTTATGCTTTCTCAGGGGAAAAAATGCTTGTTAACTCCTGTTTATAGGTGCTCATGATTGTTTATGGAGCTGAATATGCATTTCTTCTAGTTCCACTCTGCTTTTCCTTCCCCCACCCCCAAAGATAGAGGATGATAGATAATAAGCATACACATTACTGCTTTATGATGAGTTAAAGTAGAATGGTTGAGTAAAATATTGCTACACCAGTACATAACTTTAAGGAGTGTAAGATAGATATATAGTTTATAGTTTTCAGCAAGAAATGTTACCTTGGAATATCAAAATGAGTTAAAATGTTAATGTTTTGTAGCCCATAATGCAGATCTTTATGGCCACCTAAAGCTCTTCATAGATGGCTGTCATTTCAAATCAGAAATATTAGTGTGGTGAGTAGTAGTTACATTCATTTCAAACACAAAAACATCCTAAGAATCTGCGATTAAAAACATGAAAGATAAACATCATTTTAAAAAATCTAACAACCCAAACCTTATTATCACAATAAATCTCAGTAGGATAGAAGCTGTTTTCTGCTTTTTAACACTGATGATCTGCATTGTAGGATGATTCGCTTACCTTAATGTTTGTTCTGTCTCAAAGAAATGATATCAGTTTAATTATGTAAGTTTTGTGAAAAACTTAAAAGCTCGAGATTAGGATACATTATTAGATAGTTTTCACATCACTGAAAAGTTCTTTGGTGTATACATTGTTGTGTTTCAGTAGAAATGTATTTCTTGTGACCATTCAAAACTGTGAGGCAGCTCTGACTTTACATGGAGTGGAATGAGCTCCTTGTTCTTCCAAATTTATTTGAAAAAAATTTCGTTAACTCTTAATATCATACAGATACCATCTCTGTGGTTTATTATTTTGTTTCTGTTTATAAGTTAAAACCAAACAATTGCTGATAATATTTTTTCCAATGAAGCACCTGTTGTTTGCAGTTGACTCCTAACAGTTTTTCCATCAGGCAATTGAGTCATTTGGCCATTTGAAGATAGGTATGTCTCTTTGCAGATAGGTAATTTCTATATATAGCCAAATGTATATTTTTGTTTGTGCTAGGTGTTATGGCAACAATATAATGAACAGAATTAATATATTTTTAGGGTATACTTTTCTTAATAAATTTACCCCTTAATTTTCTGTGGTGAGGATAGGCAGTAGCCTCAGTAACTCAAAGAACATTTTAAAATTCTCCTACATGGATGACCCTGCCTTTCTTTTGGCTTTTGAATGTGGTTGCCTGGGTCTTTTGCTTGTTATAAAGTCACAATTAAATAGGCCTCACTGTGCAGATCCAGTATGTGGAGTGGCTGCCTAGCTTCTATACTCCGTGCCACTGCTAAGCTTCTTGATCCACCTCAGTAGTGGTGATAAATAATATTTGTTGGAGCAGTTATCCTCAGTGTATAATTCCTTTCCATGGAATTAAATATTTTGTCTTAAGAGGCTTTTCTTGGTAGGCGAAACGACCATAAAGATATTTTCTACCTTTTTTTCTTACAAATGCAGTATATAGCTTGAGTGATAGGAAATGATAGTGTTTCTGTATAATATTATTAATTTGTAAAATAATTCACTTGTGAGTAGTAGAAATGAACAGTGTATGAATTCCCTGTAGTGGTTGTCTGCCGTTGCTCTGGTCATTTACACCACCTATTTATTAAGTAAAAAAATAAGTCATTAAATTACTTATAATATAATAACATTGTATTTTCAAGACATGGAATACACAGGATTGTGTAAAATGTACTTGGAATATTTAGTCTTTGTACATTTAGTATTTCTCACTTTCATTAACAGCTTATTTCATGCTCAACTAATGAAGATATCTTAAAATTAACTCTTGATCTTACTCAAATTTTGTGTTTTACAGAAGAAAACTAAATTTTTGGTTTTAAAAGCTGTATCAATTGCATAGTGTTAAGTCCATGAAAGACGTTTAAACCCCAAAGAGTTGAAAGCATATAGTGATTTTTTTCTTTTTTTAAAGAAAATGTGAAACTATGTTTCCCCAAACTAAATCTCCTGTGAAACCTCATTGTGTAGAACAGTTACTATAGTTGAAGTGTTGCATCAAACACATGTTCCTCTGGAGAACTAGGGACTGAGGAGCTCATTTTGAAAAACAAGCAAGGTAGATGCTTCGAGGAGGACACCTTTGGGCCTGTGGAGTTCCTACTTCAGCATAGGGCTGTGGAAACCTTAGGTGAGAGAAAGATCCATGCAGTTGTGTTCAGTTCAGTGTTTACTGAACGCCTACGTGTTATATAAATGCTGGAAGTAAGTATTCCCGTACTACAGTCAGGTAGGGATTTGTATCTGTTTTGTATCCCGAGTGCTTAGAATTGCACCTGGCATGTAGAAAGTGCTCAATAAATATTTATTGAATGAGTGGAAGTTAAATGGATGAATACAATTAGGTTTAGGAAACTTACAAACATGTTTGTATTTTCACTGGTACTTATGGCACTGTAGGCCATGGCTGGGACTAGTACATTTTTTTTTTTCAGAAAATTTAACTTATTTATATTTCAATCAGTTTTAGAATAAAGGTTCATGTTTCAGTACATTCACCTTTTCTCTATGTATTCACGTTTATCCATTTATTGACCATTCAACAAGAGTTTGAAAGCCTACTACATATGTACTAAGAACTATGAAGAACTGTGTAGAGATAAAAAGATAGGACAAGGTAAAAAGACTAGGACATAGTCCCTGCCCTCAGGGACCTTATTTGTATGGTGAGGAAGATAAGTCAGATTTTATAGCGATAGAATACAAACGCTCTAACATATGTCCAAAATCTTGGTTTTCCAAGATGGTACTATTTTTATGACTCTCAAGGAAAATGCAAATGTAGAAACCATACTTTCTAAAGGGACTACCTTTAAGATGTTCTTTGATTTTTAACTGCAGCAAATATCTGAGTAGTTTTTTTATTGTTGCAAAGCATGCCCCTCTAGTTTCACTTTTGGCCTGAAGCCAGTGCTCAAGAAGAATAGTTTCCATTATTATATGAAACTTTAGACACCTGAGTGTATTGTTGATTGTACTCATTGTGCTAAGTTGTGTCAATGCATTCAGCGTTTCTTCTATTTCAGCTTGTGATCCCTCAATTTCAGTTTATGCTGCAGTAGTTTCTTTACTATTTTGGTATTAAAGAATTATAGAATATGAAATTCTTAGACTTACAGATATTCTGACTTGTTAGATGAAGAGCCATCCAGAACAGGTCTCTGTTGGCTGTTCGTCTATTGTTGAGTGTCAAATTAGATGGCTTCCAGTTTAGTAAGTTGGTCACACCTGCCTTCCCGAGTAACTTTATTCATATTTTCATGGGGTGTTGAATATCACAAAAGTATCTTTCTCTGACAAAGGTATTGCAGGATTATAAAACCAAAGGAATAAAAACCTTAGGAAATTTATATGCCAGGTAAACACCGAAATTTGACTTTTGCTTTCAGGTGAGATGAGCAGCTAGATGCAGACTTGTGCTTCTGTTTAGAATAATTAAAAAAAAAAACTAAAATACATGAATCATCTGTTTGAGGAGTCGAGAGCTGCTGAGGCGATGAGAACTAAAGAGGCTTAGACTTTGGTAGAAAGAACATAGAAGTCAGTTGGCTTCTGCAGCCACTTTTACCCTGAGGGCAATTGTTAATTTGGGCAAAGGTGAAAATCCAGTACAGTTCCCAGCGAAGGGCTACTGTGGAGAAACGGAAAAATAAGCAGAGCTTTTGGTAGAAACTTCTTGATTCTTAAGCTTACTTAAGAAGTTTGCTGAGGGGGAATGGCTAAAAGCCCTAAGCAGAAAGTCTGAAAAGCAGAGTAGAGTATTTGGCAATCTTGTGAATTAAAAATTACAGTTTGAGACCCATCAGTCTTTTATTTGAAAATCTTCAAAGTCTGAGGTCAGTCAGAGATAGATTGAGCCTTGTCAGAGTCGTATAACCCAACCATGACTCAATCAGTATGTTCCCCGATTGGATTCAGGTGTTCACACATTACTAACAAACTTGACAATATCAAAGAAATTGGACAACTTTAAACTAATAAACTGTCATAAGAAAGAGTCAGCATACTATACTCCAATTTCTGTTAAAGTAATTGAATCCATTGTTAAAACTTTTGACGCAAAGAAAGTGGTTAATTCTTCCAAACATTTAAGAATTAATACTGATGTTGTTATACAAACTCTTTCAGTGAATGGAAAAAGAGGAAATGCCTCCCAAGTTATTTTTTCAAGCAAGAACAACTTTGATTCTAAAATCTGACCAGGAGGTTTAAAAATAGAAAAATGATAGCAGTCTCTTGCATGAATATAGATGCAATTATTCTAAACAAAATATTGGAAATTGCAGACAGCAATAAATAAAAATGATAATACAACATTATCAAGTGGAGTTTATTTCAGTAATGCAAGGGTGCTCTAATATGTGAAAATTTGTTAGTATCATTCTCTACACTAATAGGTAAAGAGAAAAAGAAAACTCATGATCGTCTTAATTTATGTATATAAACACTTGATAGATTCAGTACCCGTTAGTGAATAAAAGAAAAAAGAAAACTAAATAGAAGGGAACTTCCTTAATCTGGTAAAGAAACTTGCTGTAAACATTATATTTCATGACTTATTGAAAGCCCTGAGATGAGAAATAATACAAAATGTTTTTTCTTGAATGTTGTACTGGGGAACCTGCGCCGTGCATTAAGGCAAACAAAACAAAACAAAAAACTAATCACCCACACCAGAAAAAATAAAGCTGACCTTATTGGCAGAAGATTTGGTTGTTTACATTAAAAAAAATTAGACTTTATGAGTAAATTCAGCAAGGTTGATGAATAAATATACAGTCATACAAAAATCAATTGTATTCTGCATGCCGTCAACACACAAAAAGAAAATGAAATTAAAAAAATCATCCATTAGCATAGTATCAGAAATACTCATGAGTCAATCTAACAAAAGATATGCAAAACGTCTACACTGAAAACTACTAAACATTCAAAGAAATTTTTAAAAAGACTTAAATAAATTGTTACTGAGCAGTGGGTTCACTCTGCTTGCCACAATCTGAGCCAATTAATCACAATGAGTTAGGGGTCGAGAAACCAAGTTTTAATTCGTTTAGCCAGCATAATCGGGAAGATGGCAGACTAACGTCTCAAAAAACCATCTTCAAAGATTACACAATCTTGAGGCAGTTATATAGGGGAAATGGGCGGTAAGGAGGGGGTCCGGGGATGTTGGTCTCCAGGCATGATCATGGGCTCCAGGCATCACATTGTTCCATTCTTCTGTCAGCTGTGATGGATACCTTGTAGGTGTGTTTCTCACCTGTGGTCAGCCTGTTCCTGGAGAGAAACTCATAGAACAAAGTTTTTAATTTATCAAGCTATTGGGGAGTACATATGTAAGTGGAGGCCATAAATCAGGAGAACACGTGAATTTTTTAGAGTACATGCAGAGCAGCGAGTAGTCACACAGAGGAGGGGCTGGGGCCATTTAGTGTAACAAGATGACCTCACTTATGCTCACTTACAAAATGGCAGATGGAACCCGTTCATGGATTGGAAGACTTGACATTGTAATGGTGTCCATTTTGACCTTGGACAAATTCTCAGATTTTTTAATGGAAATTGATAAAGAGTTTCAAAAATTTTTATGACAATGAAAAGGGTAAAGAATAGAATAATCAAGACAATACCAAAGAAAGGTAACGATACTGGAGAATTTACACTTACAGATGTCAAGATTTATTACAAATATTTAATTAAGGCTTTGTATTTATTTTACAAAAAGGCATATAGAACAGAATTGATAGTCCAGAAATAGACTCATACAATATTTCTTGATTTATGACAAAAATGACCTTGCAGTGCAGTAGGTAAGTATGATATTTTCAATAAATGGTGCTCGGTCAACTGGATATGCATATGGAGAAAAAATAAATTTCATCTCTTACTTCCGCCATATACAGAAAAATCAATCCAAGATGAATTGGGAATTTAAATGTGAAATGTAAACATTAACACTTTTAAAAGGAAACGTAGGCGTATATCTTCATGATTTCTGGATGGGCAGGTATTTCTTGAAACAGAACATAAGTGGTAAACGTAATAGAGGAAGTAATTGCTAAACTGAACCACATTAAATTAAGAACTTCTGTTTGCCAAAAGATACCATTAAGAAAATGAAAAGGAACGCAAGCCATGGATTTGGTAAAGATTATCTGCCATGCATATATTTAACAAAGGATTTATATCCAGAAATAAAAAGAACTTTTACAAAACAATAAGCAAAAGGCACATAACTGAATTTTAAAAGAGAACAGAGGCTTGCTGGGCACTTTACCTAATGTCCAGATTTCATTAACCATATGAAAAGGTATTCAGCTTCCTTAACCACTAGGAAAATGCAAAATAAAACTACAGCATGACCTACCACACCTCTACCAGGATAGCTAAAATGAACACGCACACACCCACACATAGTACCGATTGTTGGTAAGAATGTGAATTAACCAGAATTCTCTTAGACTGCTAGTTGGATTATAACCTCCTGAGAAATGTGTTTGATTGTATCCACTAAAACTGAGTGTACATATACTCTGTGATACAGCGTTTTCAAGAAAATGTCTTGACCCCTTCGGAGGGTTATGCAGATAATGACTGGGAAAAGGCTCAAGAGGACTCCTGTTTTTCTAATAGTTTTCCATTTCTTGATTTCAGTTATGGTTTACAAGGGTGTGTTTATGTTGTAAAAATGCATTGAGCCCGCTTATGAATCATATATTTTGTTGTATGAATATTTTAGTTAAATACAAAAATAAAATTGTAGTTAAATTAATGGCAAAAATTAAAAATTTCAGATTAGTGAAAGTGATGAAGTGGTGGACATTTTAGTTGTTAAAATCAAAAATGGAAATATCAGTTATTTAGAGAAAGAGATTTTTATAAACCTGGGCTATTTTGCATTTTAGAAGTGTATATTTATTCAGTGTTTTGTTGTGTCTTGTGAAAAAGTCACAGCTATGTGAGTAATTTTAAATACTGTAAATAAATACATCTGTCACTACTTAAGACAACTCAGCAGAGTATACCATGTTTAAGCCTGCTTTTGCTTTATTGAACCATTTCTTCGAATCTTGAATAAATCATGTATTAAGATGAAGTTTTTTAAATCTTCCATAACAAACCATATTTAACATCTCATTTTTAAGAGAATTTGAGCATTTTCTCTTATGTGTTAGTAAAATTTGTAATATAGGAATATATTTGTTTCCTTTTAATGAATAAAATCACAAGACCTAGTGTGGATCTAATAACTACCATAATTTTGAACTAGTTATGAGTATAAACAATATTTTGAGGTATCCACTAACTTGTCATTTGGAAAGGTTGTAGTGTGAAAATATCTGTATTTCCCTTATTGGTAAAAATCATAGGTACTGCTAAAACTATTGTGATCTGTCACCCACATTCGTAGTTGAAGGAAACTGTATATTTTACTGGTAAGATAGTGAAAATGAAGATTTGTTTTTCTCCTATTTAAATACACAGACCTTCCACCACTGCATTCTGTGCATGGGCGCCATGGGGTGTGTGTACTGCTGTATGACTTGAACTGTTTCTGCTCTTATGTAAGTCTCACCCCCCCCCCCACCACTTGGTACTAAATCTTATTCAAGGACAGTGCTCCAACAATTCTCCCCTCCTTCAGTGCCATCAAATTTTTACTCATATTACTGAATCATTCTCATTAGGGTTGCAAACATCCCCTTATTCATCCTAAAGGGATGTAACACCATTTTTCCTTCCGGATGTCGTTCTAATTAACTGATCCTCTTTGTAGCAAAACTCCTTGAAGTGGTTATCTATATTGTTCCATTCTTTTCTCATAAGGCTTTTGACCCACTATTCCATTGAAAATGCTCTTGTCAGGGGCACAAATATTTTCCAGGAAACGAAATTCAGTTTTTATTGAGATCAGTGTTATTGATCTCTCATCAATATTGACACAACTGATCTCTTCATCCTGAATCACTTCCTTCACTTGTCTTCCAATAGCTGCACTTGTGATTCTCCTTACTTCTCTGACTGCTCCTTAATTGTCTTTGCTTGTTCATTTTTATCTACCACACTTGTTTCAGAGTGGCCAGAGGGGTCAGTTCTTGGTCACCTTCTCTTCTCTATCTACATTTGTTTCTTTAGTGATTTCATCCAGTTTTAAAGCTTTAAATACTATCTAACCATTATTGACTTCCACATTTTATCTTGGGGCCAGATCTTCCCCAGCTTGCTCACACTGCATCTCTCCCTGCAAGTCTGTCAGGTGTCTCAAAATGGACAGGTACAAAACAAACTGCTGATCTCAGTCCCCAAACCTAATTCTCCCATAGTCTTTGACTTCTTAGTTAATAGGACATTTTTTTTTTTTTTGGTTGTTTAGGTCAAAAAACGTGTAGTCTTCCTTTGCCACTTTTTTTCCTCTCACATCTCACATCTAATTCTTCAGAAAATGCTGTTGGCTCTTTCTTCAAAATATGTCCAGATTCCAACTATTTCTCACCATACCTACTACCTTTATTTCAATCGAATTATTTCTTAATCACTTATTGCAGTAGCCTTTTAACTGTATCCTAGCTTCCACCTTCCCCCCCTACAGTTAATTTTCAAAATTTCAACACATATGGCTCTGGGATCTGGCCCTGCATTACTTTACCTGTCTTATCAATTTCTCATCTCCTCTTTAACTGTCCTTCAGTCCTGTTGGCTTCTTTACTCCTGCTAGAGTATGCCAGTCATTCTCCTTCGGTAGAGTCTGTTTCACTGGCTACTCCCTTTGCCTGGAACACTCTTTCCCCAGATATTTGCGTTGGCTCACTCTCTCAGATCTCTGCTCAAATACCGCTTTCTTGGAGAGGGCCCTCCTGACCATTCTAATGAATATTGCACCCCACCCCATGACTTCCTTTCCACCTTCCCTGCTTTACTTTTCTTCAAAACATTTACCATTGCCTATCATATAATTTAGTTTTTTATTTTTTGTTGTCTATTTCCTCCCTGAAGAATGTAAGCTCCACGAGGACAGTCCCCCCTCAATTTTTGTTCATTGCTTTATTGTCAGCTTCTAAAACAGTTCTTGAGCATATAGTAGGCTCTCAGTAAATAAATGTTGAATGAATGAATGAGAAATACCTATTTATTTTTCATAATTCGGAGTGCATGTCACTTATTTAGGATTTCTACCTGAGGTCAGGGACCATCTTCATCTTATTCATTGTTATATCCCTAGTGTCCAGTAAAATACTTGGTATACTCAGTAAATAATTGTCAAAGGCATAAAGTAAACTGGAAGGGCTTCATGGAGAACCATACATAGATCATGAGTTAACCCTTGGGTAATACAGAGTGGTTGACTGGCTAGGAGTAGCATTAACAAGGTGTAGGTATAGGCATTGCCTCATGGATTGGGGGGGAGGGACAAGAAGAGTGACCCGAATGGAACATACAGTGCCAATTAAGGAATGGTGGGACTTGGTGCTATTTTGGAGTGTGGGACCATATTGTGGAGGGCTTTGGAATAATAATAAAAAATATTTACTTAGTTTACATTGTATATCATGCACAGCTTTAAATGTACTACATGAATTGACTGACTTCAAACCTCCAGAGCTTAAAAAGGTTGATGCCAGTAATTATCCTAATGTTGTAGATAAGAAACTGAGGCCCAGAATAACAAAATTCTCCAAGGTAGCACAGGTGCTGAAGACAGGCCTGAAATGCTGGTGTTCTAGTTTAAGAGCCTCTATTCTTAACTGCTATGATATACTGCTGGGCAAAGTACTTTCAACATACTAGTGGTAGACCTTAAGAGTGTTGACGGTTCTTAGATACTAGTATTTTTTTAATATTTTAGTCTGTTAAGTATTTTTATATCTCAAATGAATAGCCAAGAAAAAAAAAGTGAGACTCTTCAGGTTGTTTTGTATTTGATCCTTCCCCAGTGTTTGACAATTTTTGACCACTACATCTTTCTTTTTCAAAATTCTGTCCTTCTCTTCTATTATAATATATCTACACTCTTCATTTTCTTCCTCTCTGACTTCTGTGTGTAGGTTCCTTTGCAGGCTCCTGGTTATGAATCAGCATACAAGTGTTCCTCAGGGTTCTTTCCTAGGCCTCGAGATCTTCTTTCCTTCTCACCCCGTCTACTCTTCTTGAGCGATTTCATCCACTCCCATGACTTCGGTAACCAACTATGTGCGGACAATTCCCAGATCTGTGGTTTTTTTCCTAGACCTCTGTCATTAGATCACATATGCAAATGTCTCACAGAAGTCTCACCATCCAAAGATGTTTCGAAATGGATGTTTTGAAAGCACATTAGAGTCAACTCATTTAAAACTGAATTCCAAATCTTTGTGACCTGCTTCCCTTTCACCCTCACATACTTCTGGCCCTACTCTGTATCTTATTGGTTGGCACCACAAACTACACCCTCTTGCTCAAATCTGAATCCAGAAACCCAGAGGGAAATTTTGGCTATTTTCTGTGACATCAATCAATCACCAAGGTCTATTGATTCAACCTCTTAAATATTTCTCCTATATGTCTACTTCTCACAGTTCTTATCACTATCATGGAATTAGTCACTGTAGTCTCTCATGTGTATTTATGTACCAGCCTCCAAACTGATTTTGTTGCAAGTTTTACTTTTCTCCAGTCTATTCTCCATACTGTGGCTACTGTCGTCTTTCTAAAATACAACTTGATCATGTATTTTTTTCCACCGTAGTTGGAAATAGAAATATCAATGGAAGCAATAAAAGGCAGAGAAGGGATGGGCAGACAGCTAAAAAAAGTAAAACTAGAAATACAGGCAGTAGTGTCAGTGCTGATTTAGTGACTACAAGGGTTAGCTTGCAAAGAGTAGAACTCTAGTATTATTGGGTGTCTACTAAAAACAAAAAGATCACTTGTTTATACTATAAATGTATTTATACACTAGATATCTCTTTTCCTGTATTTTAAAATATACTCTACCTGAAACACTATTTATATTATATCTACAACATAATCAAGTTTAACATACTCTCTAAATCACTGACATGATACTCCTGTGAATTAGATATACAATTTATTTTTCTCACATAACAATTTCACATTTCTAAATGATTTTTTTTAGATGGTACATAATTCTCTGTGCTCACTCTGGGCTTAATATTCTAGCGTATCTTCTAAGTTTAAAGTGCAATTATTTGGTAAAATTCTGACTTTCAGAAAATATATCAACCTTGGCTAAGTCTGTACAAGTCAAATCTGGCTTTTAAGAAGTCTGAGTTAATTTCAGAGTTATTCTCAAAAACGTGGGAAAAGGATTCAGATTAACCTCCATAATCCTGTTATTTTCATTTTCTTTTGAAATGCCTTTGCTCCCCCAAAGTTATAGAACAGAATTCAAATTAATTCTCTGAGTTTAAAGATCCTCCATAATTTGCCCCATCCTACTTTTCTCCTTTAAAAATTGTACAAATCTAGATTGTTTGGACACCTAATCATGCATTGCGCATTCTGACCTTGAATCTTTGTTGATATAAATACCTACCAGAGCCAGCCAGCTCAGATAAAGTGTGAATTGGGCAAGTTATGGGGTAGTAGGAAGTGCTGGGGACTGTTTTAACCTGAAGAACACATTTCAGTCTCAAGATATTCAAGTTTGTAAATTTACACATATTTTATGATTTAAACAAACATGCTTATACATAAGTTATAGTGATTGACTGTGACTTCTGGTTCATGCTCTGTCCCCCCCTCCCTGTAATGCCTTGGATCTCCAAGATTAGTTTTCCAAATACATCATTCTTTTTCTGCTAGATATAGCAGGCATATAATCTCTGTGAATTATTCCTGGCTATGTCTAAAACATCCTGTTTCATCTGTGCTTTTGACTGGCTCTGGTTAGGACATATCAGATTGCCTGTCACCATGCCAGATGCTTTACATATGTTATCTAGTTTAATCATTAATGCATCTCTTCAGCAAAGTTGATATCCCCATTTTATGAATATCAAATGTGAGAAGCAGGAAGAATAAATAACTTACCCAAGGTCTCATAGTTAATAAGTGAAAATTATTTTAATGAGTGAGCCAATATGATTTTTAAAAGGTAGTTTCATGACTATTATTTTTTTTACATGCAGTATTCTGGTATTCTTTGGCTTACATATTATAACATTGGACCATTTTTCAGTGTATAGTCTTTGCTATGACTTCTGGCCAGATGTGGAATCATATCCGTGGACCTCCATATGCTCATAAGAACCCGCACAATGGACAAGTGGTAAGTGCATGTTCTAAGCACCAGTATTCTGAACTTTAATCCTGTTTACATGGGAATTAAAAATTATGTTTAGTATTTAATAAGAAAGGCTTCTATTTGTAAATCTATGTTCTTTTCCTTCTCATTTATTACCTCTGCCATATACATACACACATGTGCATATATACAACATATTAATTTTTTTTAGGGTGAAGACTGCTTTAGTGTTGATTTAAAAAATCAGTCAGTATACCTCTATCAAATACACAGGCATAAAGTATTTTTTCAACTTTGTACACTGCTTTGGCAGTAATTCGTAATGCCACAAGAAGAAATAGGAACAGTTTGTAGCCGGTGTCCCATCACTGGTAAATTTAATTTAGTTCAGAAGAGATTAATTAAAACATCATTAAGAACCCTGGCAGTCATGTACTAGAATGCTAGGAACTGTTTGCTACAAAATTAAAACTGAAATTGATATGTAGTTAAATCAGTAGCAAAGTTCACATTAGTAACTGCTACTGAATTTACGTAACTTCTTTTGTCGCCTTCCCTTTCCTTTTGGTGGGTGGGAAGTATTGTAATAGATCAACTTGGCAAAATACTGACTTTGATACTTAGTATTAGGTTGGTGAAGATTAACAACTGTTTTAAAAATGTGAATTTTTTTCTCTAACTTTCTTTTGGAAAATACACAGATTTTTGAGAGAATAATGTAATGACACCCCTCATGTACCCATCACCAAACTTAATCAGTTACTGGCTCATAACCAATCTTGTTTCATCTATTCTCCCTGCTGATGGATTCTTTTGAAATAAGTGTCCAGTATCATTTCATTTCGTACATAAATAGTTCAGTAGGTATCTCTAAAAGATAAGGTCTCCTTTAAAAATCATAACCACAATGCCGTGATCACACTGAGAATAATAATAAATGCTTAATTTCTTAAGTTGTGGTTCTGAATGAAGTAAGATTCTCATATGGCAAAATCATGTTATAAATTCTCTATAAATCTAAATGTTTAATGTAAGCTTTTAAGATTTATTCTTCATTGCTTACAGAGCTTCAGATATCTCTAATATTAAAAAAAGCTAACAAGCTATTTATTTCTTCTTCCAACATTGTTTGTGATTTTCTTTGTGGAGCTGTAATATAGCAATATAGTTAGTTCACTTTATTTACTGCTTGTTCCCTGCGTGCCCAATCGGGTTTTAAGGACTAGTTGCAAGTTATCAGAGTAACAGTCATTGATACTACATAATAACCAATTTGACTCATATTTTTGAACATTTTGGACATTATGAATTTTTATGAACATTTTCAGATTTCTCTCATAGAAGGCAAAGATATGGAGTAAAAGTTAAACTATTTAGATAATCAGCTGCCATAGTAATTCAGACATGGTCTTTGCTCTATGTATATATTTTTGAAATCTGTCACTAAGAGAGAGGATTAATTTGAATGTCTTTAATATTCAAAATTAAATTATTTTAAAGAAAAATAATTGGATGTAATTATAGAGCAATATATTGTCCCCTTACCTTTAAGTCTTCCTGACCACCCTACTTAGAAGTGTGGCCCTTTCATTTCATCCTTTTCACCAGTACTCATACTATTTCCCTTTCCTATTTTTTTTTCCTCCACAGTACTTAATCTTATAACATGCTGTACAATTTACTTATTTTGTATTATTATTTTTGTTTGTCTTTTGCCATGACCCCAATAGGATATAAGCACATGACAACATGGCTTTTTATCTGTTTTTGTCACTGATACATTCCCATTACATAGAGAAGGGCCTGACACAAAGTTTGATCACTGTTGTGCTAATGATACTTAAAAGTATAAATTTAGGAAATCTCATAAATTTTTCATTGCTGCATTTTAATATTCTTCTAAAAGAATATTCTTTAAGGAAAAAAAATTAAGCATTGCTTTTTATTATTTATGATTTGTTAAAGTATATAAAAAGTTAATCAACATTCTTATGAAATATTTTAACTTCTGTAGGGGAAGAAAAAATAATTTCTACTTTATTGAGTTTATGGCTGGGACCCCTATAATAAAGGACAGAATAACAAGGGAAAAACAAACAGAAGTTTATTAACATGTATATACAGTCATGAGTGGCTTAATGATAGGGATATGTTCTGTGAAATATGTTCTTGGGCAATTTTGTTGTTGTGCAAACATCATAGAGTGTACTTAAACAAACCTAGATGGCACAGCCTACTACACACCTAGGTTATATGGTACTGATCTTATGGGACCACCGTCATATGTGGTCTGTCATTGACCAAAACGTCATTATGTGGTGCATGACTATATACAAGGGAGAAACTCAGGGAAAAATGAATAACTCTCAGAGGTTGCCTAGAATTCAGGCAAATACCATCTTCAGCTAAAGACAGAAAGCAAGATGTTGAAGGGAGGCCAGTTATTTGGAGGTGACCAGGAAAAGCAAGGTAAGCAAAAATAAGGTTACTATGCAGATTTAAGTCAGCAGGTGCCTTCTCCATTGATAAGGGTCTAACATTGTCTTCAGGGATTAACCTTTGTTCTTCCTGGTAGAGAAGGGAAGAGGGACACCTTTGTAAATTTATGTCCTGCTTTTAGGCAGATAGGGGAGTGCAGAGAGCTTTTTTGTATCTGCTGCTTCTTAATTGCCTTCAGTTCAAAATAATCCTTACCCCAAAGTGGCATATTCTGAAGTGTCATATCCTGCTACCTTTCTTACTGTAATCTCTATTTTCTTACCATTTCAACCACTACTTTGCTAAATCATGAGGCCCTAATCCCCTCACATGTAGTTTACTGGAGTAAGCTCCAAACAAGTTTGTGCCGATAACAATACAGCAGCAACAACAACGGATGCTATCTATTGCTTACTGAATACATGCTAGGTGCTAGACTTCATAGATGAATGTTTTAGACCACCGGATGAATGTTCCTAAAGCATACCTTGATTATAGTTGTAACATTCATATGTGTGGATCTACCAGTTAAGTTGGAAATCCTAAGTAGCTCTCCATTTCCTGCCCATTGCAATTGTCCTTTTCAACCCGATACCTCTATTACTTTGTGGAGAAACTCAATGTTAGCCTATTTGTACTATTCCTTGTCCCCTAAATATATGCTTTGTTTGCTGCTTCCATTCCATGTCCTCTATTTCTATCAAATCATATCCACCCTTCAGTCTCACCTAATCTGCCATCCCGCTGAGATACATCCCTTCTTAATTACATTGCAAGTTGTTCCCCCTTCCCTTTATATATTTATAAGCATATCGTTAGTCCACTTATGTATGTATGCATTCTTTTAGTATATAATAATTTTTTAATGTTTTAGATACTCTGTATTAGTCAAATCTTTAAACTTAGAGAATTTCTCTTAAGCTATTTTTCATCTTTACAACTTGCATTAGCTGGTCCTTAATAAATGTTTTATTAAATGATTATAAGGACTCATACTAGGAGATTTTTGTTTTTTAAATTAGATTATCATACTTCTTTTAACTTTTTCCTCACCAGTCAGGAGAATAATAGGGTCAACATGTCACTGGTAATTCAGCATAAATCAGTTAGTAAACTTAACATGACAGGAACATTTATTTTAAGGTTCAGATTAAAGAGAAATTTTCTTTATTGATTTAGACAATTTTTCATCCTCCTTTACATTTTTGTATTACTATTTTGCCTATAGAAATTGGCATGGCCCTCCATGGCAGCGTCCCATATAAAGCAGAGGAAGATGGGCACGGATGTTAGCCCAGGGCCAGTCTTCCTCAGCAAAAAGGGGAGAATTGGCAACAGATGTGAGCTCAGGGCCGATCTTCCTCACACACAAAAAAAGGAAATTGGCATGGCCCTTAGGAGAAAGGTACTCTGATGGCCCAGAGGAACACATTAAGAAAATAGAATTTGCTGTATATTTAAAGAGGAAAATACTTTTCCTGCCTTCATACATGCATCTAACTTTCAACATATTTATCTTAGCTTTTCAACATCTTAAAAGTTATAGAAATGATGATATTTTAAAAGTTGAGTTTTGTCTCAAACCTTTTACCTCCTTATATTTTGTAAAAATATAAATTTTTCTTATATTTGAATGGAGTATTAAGATTGAAGAAAAAATCATAAAAGTCTTGCAGGAGCTTCTTGCTACAAAGACAATTGCATGGATGCACTCTTGGCCAGAGAGATATGGATACAATTTCAGGTTTATGTGAGATAATTGCTGAGCAGTGTAGACAAGGCCTAAACCTGCCTAGGTAGGACTGTGGAAAGAGGCAGGAGAATGTTGCATATAAGTATAAAGCTCTTTTCTTGTTTTGCATTTTAACATATTTTAGTAAAACTCCCCTGCCTACTTTTTTATATGCATAATGTCAACATACACTGAAACAGAAAATTGTGTTTAAGTTTTGTTTTAATGAATTGATTTGCATAATAATGTTTTCATATTACTGGAAGAAAATAGAAGATTAACTTTGCTTTATAAAACAAAATGCTTACTGGCACAGAATTTTTACTTTAAATAATGATTTTTCCATTAGAATGATAATAGTAAGTGTTTTTCTTTATAATTGATGTGTTTAAATTTCAAGCCATAACTTGCAAATTAGCATTATCCTTCTTTGGTAATTTCTTCGTATTTTAACCTACATATATTTCTAAAGAGAAATTTCCATGTAGGATTTGTGTTTTTGAGAATAACTGTAATGAGGCTATTTACCTCTTTCAATGGTATGGAATAAAATGACAAAGGAAGTGTCTTATGAATATTATGAAGGAATTTTATAATTGCATTGATTCTTGAAGACCAATGTATATTTAGTGGAGTAAGGTATACAAGACAGTAATTTTTATTGTTTTGCATATTTGTAACATAATTGAATAACCATTATATTTACATTTTAAAGACTTATGTCTTCAACTCTATTTGGTTTATGTTAGATGGTTTAAGAAATCTGTGTTAAAATTATTCATGAAGAATTATTTATTTCAATGTTAACATTAAAGTCAACTAACTTTGTAAATACTTTAGGATTGCACTGTCAAGCTATCTGTGGTTTCCAGAAACAGTTTTTTTTCCTTTCTCTGAAGTTATGGTTTCTAAGTAGAATTCTGGGTGGTGGTAAGTTCTTTGTGCCTAATTTTTAAAATTCCATAATTTAATAGCCATAATTTGAATATAATCAAAGTATAATCAATCATAATTTGATCACGTTTTTAATGGAATTTGGCATTGTGACATCTAGTTTTATTCCTTTTAAACATAAAAGTCATGTTAATTATCAAAAGGTTCAACTTTATTTTTTTTTCAGATTGACCAATTTTTATTTAGGGCATTGATTTATTAATTATAGATCAGTATTGTTGCTTGCTATTTTAAATTTTAAGTTACACTTAATAGGAAATCCATATGGAAATACAAATGCATAAGAATAGTTAAGATAATCTTGAAAGAGAAGTCCAAAACTAAATAACTTAGGTTACCAGTTTTCAAGTTATTTTAAAGCTGCATTAAGTAAGATAGTGTTTTGTTAATACGAGGATAGACAAATAGATCAACTAACAGAATGGGTTTTCAGAAACAGATGCACACATATATGGCTGCTTGGTTTATGGCAAGAGTGATAGCAAAATGCAGTGGGGAAGAGGGTCTTTTAATAGATGGTGCTGGAGTAATTAGATATGTACATGGAAAAAATGAATCTTGACAGTTATCTCATACCATAAAAATAAATTACGTATGGATTGTGGAGGTAAATATGAATGGAAAAAATGCTACATTGAAATACATTAAAATTCAAAACTTCTCATTGTCAAAAGATTTCATTAAGAATGTGAAAAGGCAAGTCACAGAGTTGGAGAAGATATTTGTAATACATATGTCTTACAGGGACTTGGATCCAGAATGTATAAGGAATTCTTAGAAATCAGTAAGAAACAGACAGGCAACCCAATGGGAAAAATTGGGGGAAAGACTTAATCAGGCTCCTTCTCAAAAGAAGTTATCCAAATGGCCACTAAACATGTGAAAAGAATTCAACTTTATTGGTTGTTAAGTAAATGAAAGTTAAAACGCAATAAGCTGCTGTAACACAATCACCAAAATGATTAAAATCAGTAACACTGATAGCATGCAGAGTTTCAGTAACTAGAATGTGAGTTGGTTCAACTAATTTCAAAGCTGACAGTATGTATTAAAACTGATCATATTCATACCCATGATCCTGAAGTTTCATCCCATAGATATGTACCCAAGAGAAATGCATGTATATGATTGCCAAATGAGGGGGAGAAGAATGTTAACAGCAGCATTATTCTCAGTAGCCCCAGACTGGCAACAACCTAAATGTCCGTCAGTGGTAGAATGAATAAATAAATTGTTGTGTATTCAGACAGTGGAACATTTACAACAATAACTGCTTTTTACATGCAACAAAAAGGATGACTCTCAAAAATATAATGTTAAGTGGAAGAAGCCATGCACAAAAATTTATGTACTGTAAATTTCATTTATTTAACTTCACAACCAGGCAAAACTAATCTGTGTGTTAGATGTCAGAAGTGGTTACCTTTGAGCTGGCTGGATTGTAACTGGAATGAGACATGAGGGGGCTTCTAGATATCTGATTTCTTCATCTAGGTGATAGGTACACAGATGCTGTCAGTTTGTGAAAATTCATCTAACTGTAAACTTGTGAAATATGAACTTTTCTCTATGCATGCTATATTTCTACAAAATTTTTTCTAAAACATAAATGCTTTAAATACATGCTTAAAAAATTCATGCCTGGGTTACTGATAATCCTAGGTTCAACCCTACCGCATATTTTTGGTGGGTGAGTTTGTCTAATTGGTAAAACCTACCTAATAGGCTGGTTGTGAGGATTAAATGAGCTCGGTCATGCTGACATTCACTAACAAAGATTAATTGTTATCATTATTATGCACTAAAAAATTTTCCTCATCAGATGTTTGGTAAACACTGCATCTGATATTATCCATGTGAAAGTTTATAGTACGCGTTCATTGACAAAGAAACGTATTAATTTTGTTTAACCCAGTGCCTCTCAAACTTATTTTTGTGTTCTATTCGTAGATACTAGGCACATTCTGGGAAATGCTGTTATGTAATATATAAAGTGGTCTGATACACAATATTTTATAGATTCTAAGTAGCTATACTGTGAGCAGATATTTTACATGTGAGGAAAAGTAATATTCCAAGAGAAAGTAGTAGTGTCAGAATTAGAATGGTGGATCTTGGAATATGATTGAGTCATTTGAGGACTAAGTTGATAATTAGAATAAATTATTTTAAAATATAAAGTTTAGACATACATATTGTTAGTAACAGTGGTTGATCTTTGAATCTTGATGCTAAAATCCATTTTAAATATTTTACAGAAATTCTAAGAAATCTGGGGGCCCTGGACAATCTATGAGTCAGAGATGTTACCTACTATTTTCTGCATAGAACCTGACTAATTAAATAAGGGTGAAAGCTCATGAAGCCTCCATAATCTTGATGAACATAATCCTTTTAAATAATATGACTAAAGCCTAATGAGATCCTAGAGGCTTAAAGATATGCATGGTCAGGTGTAGTTGTGAACTGTATCATTAGCTTGCAGGATGTTTTTCTCTATTATCTGATTCTTCTAATTATTTTTTTGAAATATGATACTTTGACTTTGACTTTTCATATTTCAACTTTTGCTTTTAAAATTTACTTTCTGATCATAAAATTAATAAGTGCTTATTATGGAAATTTATAAAATTATAAAAAATAGGTATCAATAAATGCTACCACCTTATAGTTTCTCCTCAGAGACAGAGAATATGTTATGTAATTAAGCACACTGCCTATTGTTAGGTAATAGATTAAAGAGAACATTGTTGCATTAAGCTATAAAGTAATGAGAAATAAAATGCACTACATTAAAAGCCAGGCTAGTTATCCAAAATATAAGCAGAGAGCTTAAAAGGCCACTGAGAATTGAATGGTCTTTTCTTGCATCAAGTAAAAACCATATATATAAACCTTCTACATACACACAGTTTAAGAAAGGGAAAGAATGGGTCTATATACATTCCCAAGATGATGCTATAAAAAGACAGCAAAACAGAAGTGAAGGGAGATCTTCAGGGTTAAGATGGTGACAGACCCCACACACCTGACATACCTCTGCCTTCCTTCTTGTTAAGAATGAAAACTAGCAACAGAATTACAAAGTAAAGCTAATTAAGCCCAAATGCCAAAGTACAGAACTTCCATTGACATCCAGTTCTATTGAAATGGACATTAGCGTATAGTTTCTTTGTGCTTATGAACTTCCTCAAAGTTCACTTTAAGTTTTCATCAATATGTTTACATCTATTTTACTTATTCCACAGAAATGTTGTTTCCCTTCGCATGCTGTCTCTCTTATCTTACCAGAGTGTTTTGTGTTCTGCCTCATGCTATCATGGCTATATTGAGCTATGAGTGAGGATCACAAGCTGATAACAGATTCCACTGTTGGGCCAAAACATGAAAAGCCATGGCTCTTTCTGTGTAACACCATTACGTAATGTTTTCAGAAGCATAAGCTTTACGCTCATTGTTATTTCTTCTACAGTTGGTAACATTGGAACCCTGTAACATTAGATAAATGTTATCAGGACTTCAACTTTTCCTCATTTTTAAAATTTCAAGGTAGGTATAAATGGTTTCTGTTCCATTGCCACATAAACTTTACTGCCCTTGTAGATTGGTTGTCTTTCATGAAGTAACGAAAGGGTGTTTGGGCTGTAAAACTCATGTCATACCAGGGAGGAATTTGCTCCGCCAGGGGACATTTGGAAGGTCTGCATACATTTTTTGGTTGTCACACTTGTGGGGGCATCTTCCCACTATTGGCAGCTAGTGGTAGAGGCCAGGGATGCTGCTAAACATCCTACGATGCAAAGGACAGCCACTCAAAACAAGGAATCCTCTGGAGGATTCCAAAAGAATCCAAAATGTCAGTGTTGAAAATAAGATGCCCTGTTTTAGAGCTAAAGAGAATTTTGTCTTCTTAGATATTCTGCAGTCAAGAAAACGATCCCATCTAGCATTTATAATCGAAGTATGACTTTAAAAAAAGAATCCTTAAGAAAATTGACATAACCAGTGCTTAGGATCACATCAACGTATAGTTTAATGTTTAGGATGGTGGTATGTATTGTGTACCATCAGTAAATATGATTGATATGTAAATGTTTTTGATATAGTACTTTTCTTTACCTTAGTAAACATAATTTAATCTGTGACATTTTTTATGCTTAAAAAGAGATGTTTACATGAGAGAAAGTGAAGAAGACTCTTAGGCCCATAGTGTTTTTTATGCCTTTGTCCTGAAGTGTACAGGCAAAGAGAAACAGATAAAAGAAAACAAGGTTGAGTTCTTCCTAAGCTCTGCCTTTTACCAATTGTGTCATTAGAGGGAAGTTGCTTAGTCTCGCTGTTCTATAAAATGAGTCTAATACTGCTTTTCTTACCCATGTAGTTGTTTGTGAGATAAAATATGATAATTGATGTATAAGTACTTTTGAACACTGGCTTAGTTTGGGTTTCTCCCCAAACCACCCAAAGACAATGATTCAAGAGAAAGTAGTTCATATCGGAGGTGAAGGAAACAAGGGAAAGGTATGAGTTCTGGAAGTGAAGGCAGCCAAAAAAGATGTGCAATCCACCCAGTTAGTGTTGTGGGCCATGGAAGCTTGATACTGCTCAGGGATCTCTGGGAACCAGTGTAGAACATGTACATCTGTATTCCCACCCAAGTGGTGAGGGGAGCTGAGGTATTTATATACCATCTCTCATCAGTCAGTTGAGAGCTGTTTCCCTGGAGAAGGCATTACTTTCCCAGCACTGGTGGACTTTAGCTATCAAAGAAAGCCAACCAGGCAAAGAAATGCAGGTGCTGGTGGTGGAATGAGGCTAGGGTGCACTGAGGTTGTCAGGATAAGGGAATATGGGCAGTGCAGTCATAGACAGTGTCTACTACAACTTCCAATAATATGCTAGTTTTATTCTTTTTTAGTAGATTCCAAAGCAGAGAGAAAAAACTGTGAAGAAACATACTTTTGAATTGGTGTTTTTAAGATATCACGCTCTGAAAAGAAACAGTAACAAATAATACTCAAAATGTCTCACCTATTGTGGCTAATTTTTTAAGCCAATATCATATGTGTCTTGTAAACAATCCTGCAGAAGAAAGTGTAAAAAATGTATACATATTTAAGAATATCTATCCATCAGAAATTATTTTATCCTTATTACACATTTTCACAATTCTTATATAGATGAACAGATAATTTGTTTCCTTATAGAAAGTTTGTTATTGATGCTCTGTCAGCAGGGTGTGTGTTTTGAATTGTATTTTCCAGAAGTGATGTGTATTGCAGTCCTTTCAGCTATCCACCCCTACTGCCCATTCACCTTATAATCAACAATATACACTTAGGAGAACACTGGCCAGAATGGCGTATAGTTTGTGGCTGTCAAGAAAATCGATATATAATGGGCCTATGTCAGCTCTGAACTTCTGATTCTAGCTTTAATAGTTCAATTTTCTAACTGAACTGAGCTAATTGTATCAGACAAGCTTCATAAAGACTGTTGGGTATATTATTGGGTCTTCATTTAGCTGTTAGTTTTCTAAAAAATTAAATGTAGTAATTGTAATGTTGGCGACTGTTCACATTTTCTTATTAATTGTGGAATAAAACATGTCTACAAGGATCTAAAAATGTTATTAGAGTAAGTTTCACAGCATTGAACTTAAATGTAAATGAATACAGAGAATGTAAAGAAAATTAATAGTGCAGGCAGTATGATGCTTTGCTGATTTGCAAGTTTGTTTGTCACTATTAAAATGCTATGTAATGGCACAAGTCAAGTACTAATGGTCCACTTAACAGCATGAAAGTCATCACAAAAGCAGTCATTACTGTGTAGCTAAAGGGAAAGTATACAACGGTATGGTTTCATGGGACATGAAGACATTTTCTGTTGTTAAAAAAACAATCATCTTGAATGAAATGCATTCAGTGAAATAAAGCTAATACTTAGGTTATAACTCCCAATGTAAATAAATGGATTGTTTCTTTTTTTTTTTTTTTTCAAGATTTGGCTTTTAGCTGCTGCCTGAGAATTGCTGTGGGTTTACCATATATATTCCAAAACTTTTCACTGCTTTATAGTTCAGTTGTGAATGAAGCTGAGAGCTGTGTTCTACGTGCACTTGCAAAAGCATTTCATTGCAAAATGGTGTGCTGCTTAACCTTGAATTTATCATTCATGAAGCACTTTTTCTATGTTTCAGGCAGCATAATAGTCTCACACTTTCTCCAATGCTCTGCACTTTCATGCCTCGGATTTTGCATATATGCTGGCACTTTGAGGGACTTATTTTAGTCATAAATTGAAAATTATATAGGCATATTTAAACTAAATATAATTATTTTTGAATAGAAATATTTACAAGAATGTTCAGTAGTGTTATTGCAGTCTTCATTACCAGCAAAGAGAATGTCAACATATAATGAAAATTTTTAAATAGAAAATCAGAAAGACAGTAATAATTGATACACTAAAGATATAGAGAAAACTTAATGTAGAGTTTGGAATTGGGATTCTTCCCTTTCGTTTATTCATTCCTTTATTGTTCCATCCAATAAACGTTCATTGGGAGCCCATTCAATGCCAGGTACTACTTTTGCCCTAGTAGTACAGATGTATCATGGAGCTTATAGGCTGGTGGAGAGATATGTGATATGGGTTTGCACAAAGTCTGAGTCACTAAAATTTCACTTATTATTGCATTGCATGGCATTAGAAACTGAAATTGGTTTAGAGTTTTGCCTCGGTGCCATGGTCACTTGGTTGCTATGACCCTGCAATTTATCTCTTGCAAGCTTTGCTGTGTCTTTTCATTCTTTTTGTTTTTTAAACTTTTTGTGTCTAGCTGGCTGCGGTAAAACTCCTTGTCTTTATCTCTAGCATCTGTTGCTGCTGCGCTCTGCCTTTTCCTCACCTGGTTTTGACTTCCGTCATCACCATATGCACTCTTGATCTTAAACTCACTGATTTTGATGACCAGCTTCTGGAGCCAACTCAGACTGCTCCTATCCTTTCTTTTAACTGTTGCTACCTATGATCCTGGCAGTTAATTAAGAAGGACCATGTGATGTGTATCCTTAACATACTTCACACAGGATAGATGTTAAATAAATAATAGCTGAACAGAGGAGTAAATCTTTCTTTGCAAATAGGAACTCAAGTCATATTTTAAGCCTTTCAAAAATGTTAAGTACATCTGAAAAAAAAAATGGTTTTCCCTCCTAAGGTTTGTTTGTACTTTGTAATTAAAACCTTGAAATGACATACACAGAGGGATTATAGAACTACAAAATGAGAATGTTTTAATATGTCAAACTTAATCTAATACAGTTGAATATTCTCTCTGAGAATCAAGAATACATGCTATTTCAGAAGAGAAAATAGAAAAAAAGAGAAGAATTGATCCTCCCACAGAGAAAGGGATAAATGACTTGCTAACTGGTTCATATTGTTTAAATTTTTTGCAATTTTGGAAAATTACTTAGTACATTGGAAAGAGTAATTTACTAAATAGACCCCTGTGGTCTTTAAAAGCCAAGGAAATTATTCTCATCCTATCAATAAAATTGAGTCAATTATATTAAACATAATTCATAATAAGTATATACATTCTAATTTGAAAAAAAGCATTTTAGAGTTGTATCTCTACAACTTCAAAATAAGTCCATGTAAATTTCAATAACTCACAATATTTCTTGTTCAGTGCATGTTTTCCAAACATCATTATGACTCTCTAAAATGCTAATCAGTGATGTAAATACAATTAATTTTTCATAAACTTGGATAAAATAGCATTTAAAATTATCCCTTCAATATTTATATTATCTACATTACCTTTAGATAAAAAGATTTTGAGCTATGAGAAAATCTGTGTAAAATTTAAGTATTAGATTACATTAAAATATGTTTCAGTGTTTCAATATATTTAAGGAAGCTTTTTTTCACATAAAGTCTTAAACACCACTTCATATATGTCACACAGAGAACCAAAATGTACTGTGTTCTTCTTATATTAAAAAATGCCATAGTATGATTTGGTCATGTTGTAGACCAAATTATGCTGTAGTTTATAAGTGAGTTGTAAAATTCAGAATAATTGATAACCCTAAAGGGAAGAAACAATAGATAGGCATTGGAGAAATTTCCCATTATTTTGGATGAGTCATGCTGAGTATTTTAAAGTGACAGTGGGTCTCTCTGTCTCTCTCTCTGTCTCTCTCCACATTTGTTTCTCACCCATTTCCTCCTTCCCCCTAAATATTATTAAACTTTTGGTGTCATTTTAGCTAAATAATAAAATAGCCTAAAGCATATATTAGGATAGGATGCAGGTAGAAAAATGAGTCAAATGTATTTTATTTTCTGTTAATTCTGGTTTACAATGAACACATAATACATCTTCTTTTATTATAATCTTGGAATGACATTTCTCCTTTCTCTGTACTTCTAAAGTGGTTCGTGTCACTTTTTTGATGCAGTTGTTTCTTTATGTCCTTGAATGAATATAAAGTTTTCCGACTCTGAATGGCCATGGTAGTTATTTGTCTTATTTATTCTTGTCAATCTTATATCATATCCTTTTTGCATAATTATGTCCATTAATAAAATCAAAATATCTTGACCATAGAATCAGAATATTACTCATCTTTATAATCCTTTTTATAAGACTATACAGACTTGAATGAATGAATGGATGAGCCAAAGAACATGCACACAGAATGATCAAATCTAATGGATTATGAACATTTTATTCTATAGTTAGTCTGATAAGGCTGTCTGTGTTCCCCTCACTGTTAATAAAATGTCAGAGTTTTTGTTTTGTTATGTTTTTTGTTTGTTTGTTTTTAGGTTAATCTGAGAAAGTAAGTGCTTTAATTCTGTTCTGTTCACTAACTGGGAGACCATTGACTGCATACAGTATAGAGGTGATTATTTATGAAATTATTTCCAGCTGTATAACTATAGCTCTATTTAGTCTATTTAATAGTTTACCTATACAGGTTATAATTGTTTACTTCTTAAATGTAGTAAAGTTTAATCTATTTGAAAGGTTTTGGACTTATCTAAAAAATATTTAATTTGGACTTGCTCCAAACTGTGTATTAAAATACAGAGTTTATATATATATACCAAAAAACATTTTAAAATATAGCTTGCCTCTACTGCTATAATTTATAATTTTTAATTTTATTCCTGTGCAACTTAAAAAACTGTTGAAATTTATAATATTCTAAATAAGCCTCATTCTAAAATGAATTTTATAATAGATTGTACTAGCAGAGCTGCTGTTTGAATAATGTAAAAATGCTTTAATTCTCCCCCAAAGAAGCAATTACTGTGAAAAGCAACATTTTATTCTGCCAAGAAAAAAATTATTATGTCCTACATCAAATCTTGCAAGAATCTGTCAAAAGCTCTGAAAGTTAGGTAACGTTGCAGTTTTCTTTTACTAAAAGAATGAAAACAATATTTTTTCAACAAAGGGAACATTATGAAATAAATAGTCACTATACATTGCATCTGAAATTTGATTTGCAATTTGTATACTTATTAAATCTTGAAGTTACAGTTTCAGGTTCAAAATGTAAATTATAAATCTTCAGGAATGCTTTTCCCATTGTATGAGATTGCATCACAACACTGTGCTCTTTCTTTGAGGTACATATCTTTCAGGTTCAATTTAATTGGATATGCAAACTAATACCTACAGTTTCTTCTCATATACTCAAAATTATATGAGACCCCTAATGGTACAAGCTTTTTAAAAAATTTAGTAGTATTTAAAAATGTGTAAGATTGCACATAAAGTGCAATACCGCTTTTTATTGTTGTTTAGGAGTCCTACAACTGTTCAGTTCAGGCACACTATCTCAGGCCTCATATATGAAAAAGAAATGTCTGCATTATTATCATGGTAATCTCTGTGGCACCTAAATTGTTTGAAACTATTACATCTCAAAATAATATTTGCTATTAGGTAATTATAGTATCTGACAGTATATTTTGATATTTAAGATATTTCCCCTGTACATTCCCTCATTTTTATGTAAAAAAAAAGAAATGTTTTTCATACCTTTCATTGTGATATGTCTTCATGATATTCTTCTATTGCTTGTATTTTAAGTTTTGATAACTAGAAACCATTATGTTTCTCAAGTTTGCTTACTGGTTAATATATTAAGTTCTGAAAGCATGGATCATCTTCAACATATTTTAAACAACTAACAAGTTTATTAAAATACACTATAAATGTAACTAGCAACCATTGAACTATAATAACTCTTCAGTAAGTTGTAATTTACACTTCATTACTGATTATTAAGTCATTACTAAAGATATTCTCATTTTAGAGCAAGTTTTTCCTTCTCTTTGTTTTTCTCTTAACACTTCTTCCATTCACCATGGTTCTAGAAACTTTTGAACCTTCATAGCTCTTTGTCTCTCTCTTTTTACTGTTTCATTAATGCTATTAAAACTCCAGACAACTTGGATTTTTCTTAATGTCCAGTTATGAGTCATCAAAGTCTAACATGAAATCTAGCATTAATAGGGGCATTATGATCTGAAATAATTAACGTGACTTTTAAAGGTGCTACTTGCAAAAAATGGCAACGTAGAAGAACCCAGTCTCCTTGTCCCCCCTTAAAGATCAATCATTGGATAGCTATCCACAAATAAAAAGAGCTCTGGGAGGCCTATAGAGTCCACTTAGGAAGTTTTAGCAACATTGTGCAACAAAAAAGCCTGAATGATCACAGGAGAAGGAAGATAGTTTTATTTTGCCTATATCATCCCATCCCCCTTGGTGGCACTGTTTAGCGCCAAGGAGGAACTTCCCAGCTAGAAAAAAATTGCCCTCACCTAAAAAGGAAGAGTGAAGGGGCCAGCCCGGTGGCATAGTGGTTTAGTTCTCACTCTCCACTTCAGCGGCCTGGGGTTCTCAGGTTCGGATCCTGGGCGCGGACCAATGCACTGCCCACTGCACGGGCAGCACACAGCCATGCTGTGGCAATGTTGCATATAAAGTAGAGGAAGATGGGCACAGATGTTAGCCCAGGGCCAGTCTGCCTCAGCAAAGAAAAAAGGGGATTGGCAACGGACGCTAGCCCAGGGCTAGTCTTTCTCACACAAAAAAAGGAAGAGTGGGGTGAGCAAACAGCTTCTCCAGGCTTTGAAGACGTGGTGCAATGGTCCACTTCAATCTCACCCCACCAAGACCAACAAGGCTAAGATATACAGAGCCAGCTAGGATCAAGGAAGAAATACAGGGGTTGTTATCAGCAGACACACAGCAAATGATTGCATTCAGCAGAAACCTGCTCTGAGGACAAGGTCAGCAGATTTTGCCACTGACGAAGCCAAGACCAGCACAGCCACCACAGACAGCCTGCAGATTTTGCCAGCTTTCACTCGACAGGTATTTGTGTTCACTGACACCACCACCTGAGTTCCTGCCCGCCCCTGCTGGAGCCCAGGAATGATACCAGCGAGCATTCCAGGCCTCTGCAGCTGCACACATGTAGGAAACCAGCTGCCTGAGTCCTTCTTCACCCTTACAGGGCCTGGGAGCTGTGTTGGCAGCCAGTTTGGGGTTCTGTAGTACAAGATGCAAGCCTAGACCCTCTGCTAAGCCCTACCACCATGTCCAGTGACCTGAGCTGAGGAGACATCACATCCCCCTACCTGGTGCCAGCGTACACCCCACACTTGGCCCTTATCAAAATCAGTCCATAAAGTCTGGAAGAGGTGACTGCTTCTTAAAATGTTTAGATCCCTTTACAAGTCTACAGCAATCACAAAGAATTAGGGAAACATGACTCCACCAAAGGAACAGTTAACCTCCAGTGAGTGACCACAAAGAAATGGAGATCCAGGAATTCTCCAAAAAAAGAATTCAAAATAATTGCTCTAAAGATGTTCAGAGAGCTCTAAGAGAATACAGGAAATATTAACTATATCAGTAAAACAGTGCACGAACAAAATGAGAAGTTCAACAATGAGATAGAAAACATTAAAAAAACCAAACAGAAATCTTGGAATTGAAGAGTACTATGCTGAATTGGAGACTTCAATAGGGAGCTTCAACAGACTTGACCAGAGAGAATAAAGAATCAGTGAGCTAGAAGACAGATTGATTGAAACCAGAGGAGCAAAAAGAAAAGAGTGAAAAGGAATAAAGAAACCCTACAGGACTTATGGAACACCATCAAGAGAAATAATGTAACATCATTGGAGACCCAGAAGAAGAAGGAAGGGAGAAAGGGGTAGAAAGCTTATTTAAAGAAATAATGGCTGAGAACTTCCCAAATATGGGGAGAGATTTGGACATCCAAGTTCTGAAGCTAATAGGTAAGCCCAAAATTTCAATTTAAAAAAGATCTTCTCTAAGACACATCGTAAAAAACCTGCGTGAAATCAAAGACAGAGTGAGAATTTTAAAAGCAGCAAGAGAAAAAAATTTTTCTCAGGCAAGGTAATTCCCAGAAGGCTATTGGTGAGTTTGTCAGCAGAGACCTTGCTGGCCAGGAGAGAAAGGGATGATATATTCAAAGTGCAGAAGAAAGAAACTGCCAACCAAGAATACTTTACCCACCAAAATTGTTCTTCAGAAATGAAGGCAAGATAAAGACGTTTCCTAATAAACACCTGAGGGAATCCAGCTCATCACTGTACCTGCCTTACAGAAATGTGGAAGGAGTTCTTCAGGCTGAACCGAATGGCCACTAATGAGTAACATGAAAATGTAAAGCACACCGGTAAAGGTAAGCATATAGTCAGTTTCAGAATACTCTAATACAGTCACATGGTGATGTGTTAACTGCTTAACTCTAGTATAAAGGTTAAAGGACAAAAGTATTAAAAATCACTATAGTTTCAATTTATTTTAATGGATAAACAATATAAAACGATGTAAATGGTGACATCGAAAACATAAAAGAGGGGAGTAAAAGATTACTTTTTGTATGCAATCGAAATTAAATTATCATTGTAAAACAGACTGTGATACATATAAGATGTTTTATGTATGCCTCATGGTAACCAGAAAGCAAAAATCTACAGTAGGTTCACAAAAGATAAACAGAAGGGAATCAAAGCATATCACTATGGAAAATCATCAGTTCACAAAGGAAGGGAGCAAGACAAGGAAAAGGAACAAAAGAACAACAAAAGAACCAAAAAACAATTGATAAGATGGCATTAGTGAGTCCTCACCTATCAATAATTACTTTAAATGTACAGTCATGTGCTGCATAATGATGTTTCAATCAATGATAGACCACATATATGACAGAGGTCCCATAAGATTAGTACCATATAGCCTAGGTGTGTAGCAGGCTATACTGTCTAGGTTTGTGTAAGTACACTCTATGGTGTTCACACAGTGATGAAATCACCTAATGACGCATTTTTCAGGACATATCCCCATCATTAAGCAACAAATGACTGTAAACGTATTGAATTCTTCAGTCATAAGGCATAGAGTGGCTGGATGGATAAAATAAAAGACCCATCTATATGTGGCCTACAAGAGATTCACTTCAACTTTAAGGATACACATAGGCTCAAAATTAAGGGATGGAAAAACATGCTCCATGCTAGTGGAAACCAAAGGTAGCTATACTCATATCAGACAAAGTAGACTTTAAGGCAAAAACAGTATCAAAAGATAAGGAGGTCATTATATAATGATAAATAAGGGAGTCATTAACTTTACTAATACATTAAGCAATATATTAGTAAACATATCTGAAGGAGGAAGAAGACAAAAATATAATAATAGTAGAGAATTTCCATACCCCACTTTCAACAGTAGATAAATCATCCGACAGAATATCAATAAAGGAACATTGGACTTGAGCCGTATTTTACACCAAATGGACCTAACAGATATACATAGAACATTCCATCCAACAGCAGGAGAATACACAGTCTTCTCAAGTGCATATGGATCATTCTCCAGGAGAGATCATGTAATAAGTCACAAAACTAGTTTTCACAAACTTAATAAAGTTGAATTCATACCAAGTATCTTTTTTGACCATAGTGGTATGAAACCATAAATCATTAACAGGAGGAAATCTGGAAAAGTCACAAATATATGGAAATTAAACAACACACTGCTGAACAACCAATGGGTCAAAGAAGAAACCAGAAGGAAATCAAGAAATATCTTGAAACAAACAAAAAAAAAATGGAAGCACAACTTATCAAAACCCGTGGGATGTTGCAAAAGCAATTCTAAGAGGGAAGTTTTTAGTGATGAACACCTACATTAATTTAAAAAAGAGATCTGAAATAAACTAGCTAACTTTTCACCTTAAGGGACTAGGGAAAGAAGAACAAACTAAGCTCAAACTTAGCAGAAGGAAGGAAATGAAGATCAGAGCACAAATAAAATAGAAACCAGAAAAACAAAAGATCAATGAAAATAAGAGCTGGTTTTCTGAAAAGATAAAAATAATGGCAAACCTTTAGCTAGAGTAAATCAGAAGAAATAAGACTCAAATAAAATTAGAGGAGACATTAAAACTGATACCACAGAAATACAAAGGATCATAAGAGACTACTATGAAAAAAAATATGCAAACTGGATAACCTAGAGGAAATCGATAAATTCTTAGAAACATGACTGAATCATAAAGATATAGGAAATTTGAACTTAGTAATGATGAGTAAGGAGATTGAATCAGTAATCAAAAGACTCCTAACACAGAAAAGCCCTGGACCAGATGGTTTCACTGGTGAATTCTACAAAACAATTGCAGAATTAACATCAATTCTTCCAAAAAAATTGAAGAAGAAGGAACACTCCCAAACTTATTTTACAAAGCCAGCATTATCCTAATACCTTCGCCATATATGGACACTACAAGAAAAATTACAGACCAATATCTTTGATAAAGATACAGAATTTCTCAACAAAATATTAGCCAACTGAATTCAACAGCACATTAAAAGCATCATACACCATGATCAAGTGGGATTTATCTCTGAGATATTAGGATGGTTCAACATAATGCAAATCAATAACTGTGATACACCACATTAATAGAAAGAAAGATAAAAACCATATGGTCATCTCCATAGATACAGAAAAAAGCATTTGACAAATTACAACATCCTTTCGTGATAAAAACTCTGCACAAACTGGGTATAGAAGGAACATGCCTCAAGAGAATCAAGACCATATATGACAAACCCACAGCCAGCATCATCCTCAACTGTGAAATGTTAAAAGCTTTTCCTCTCAGATCAGGAAGAAGAGTGCCCACTCTCATCACTCCTATTCAACAAATCCCTGGAACTTCTAGCCAGAGCAGTCAGGCAAGGAAAAGAAAGAAAAGGCATTCAAGTTGGAAATGAAGAAGTAAAACTGTCTTTGTTTGTAGATGATATGACTGTGTATAGAAAATCCTAAAGAATCCACCAAAAATATTAGAACTAGTCAACGAATTCAGTAGAGTTGCAGGATACAAAATCAATAAACAGAAATAGGTTGTGATTCTATACACTAACAATGAAATATCTGGGGAAAAAAAGATGACAATCTCATTGACAATAGTATCAAAAACAAAATACTTAGGAATAAATTTAAACAAACAGGTGAAAGATCTATACACTGAAAATGACAAGACATTGATAAAAGAAACAAGACATTGATGAAAGAAATTGAAGATGACACAAAGATATCCTGAGTTCATGGATTAGAAGAGCTAATATTATTAAAATGTCCAGACTACTCAAAGCCAGATATAGATTCAATGCAATCTCTATCAAAATTCCAATGGCATTTTTCACAAAGTAGAAAAAACAATTCTAAAGTTTATATGGATCCACAAAAGACCATGAATAGCCAAAGCAATTCGGGGAAAGAACAAAAAAGTGGAAGGCATCACACTTCCTGATTTCAAACTATACTACAAAGCTATAATAATCAAAACAATATGGTACTGGCATAAAAATAGACACATAGACCAATAGAATAGAATCAAGAGCCCAGAGATAAAATCCTGCAATATGGTCAACTAATATTTGACAAAGGAACCAAGAAAACTCAAAGGGGAAAGGATATTCTTTTCAATAAAGGGTGTTGGAAAAACTGGATAACCACATGCAGAAAAATGAAACTGGACCCCTATCTTATACCACTCACAAAAATTAACTTGAAATGGATTAAAGACTTAAACCTAAGACCTAAAAGTGTAAAACTCTTAAACATTGGGGAAAAGCTTCTAGACATAGGTCTTCGCAGCAATTTTTCTGGATATAATACAAGAGCACAAGCAACAAAAGCAAAAGTAAATAAGTGAAACTACATCAAACTAAAGAGTTTCTATACAGCAAAAGAAACCATCAGCAAAATGTAAAGACTATGGAATGGGGAAGATTTGCAAATCATATATCTGATTACATAATATCCAAACTATGTAGAGAACTCATACAACTAAATATCAAAAACACAAACAACCTGATTAAAAATGAGCAGAGGACTTGAGTAGACGTTTTTCAAGACATGCAAATGACCTACAAGTACATGGAAAGATGCTCAATATCAGTAATCATCAGAGGAATGCAAATCAAAACTGCAGTGAGTTATCACCTCACACCTGTTAGAATGGCTATCATCAAAAAAGACAAGACAAGTTGTTGGTGAGGCTGTGGAGAAAGAGGAATCCTGTGTACTGTTGGTGGGGATCTAAATTGGTATATCCACTGTGGAAAACTGTATAGCGGTTCCTCAAAAAAATTAAAAATAGAACTACCATATGATCCAGTAATCCCACTTCTGGGTATATATTCGAAGAAAGTGAAAACAAGCTCTCAAAGAGATGTCTGCAATGTTCGTTGCACCATTATTCACTATAGCCTAGATATGGAAACAATTTATGTGTCTGCCAACAGAAGAATGGATAAATAAAATGTGGTATATATATATAAAGAAATATTATTCAGCCATGAGAAAGAAGGAACTCCTGCCATTTTTGACAACTTGAATAAACCTTGAGGGCATTATGCTTAGTGAAATAAGTGAGACAAAGATAAATACAGTATGCTATAATATATGTGGAATTTTAAAAAGCCAAACTTCGAAAAACAGAGAGTAGAATGGTGGTTACCAGGGGCTAGGGGAAGAGGAAATGTAGAGATAATTGGTCAAAGGATACAAACTTCCAGTTTTAAGATGTACAAGTTCTAGGGATATAATTTACAGAAGGGTGAATATAGTTAACAATACTGCATTATATACTTGAAAGTTGCTAAGAGAGTAGATCCTGATTGTTCTCACCACAAAAAAAGAAATGGTAATTATGTGACAGGATAGAAGCTTTAGCTAATGCTATAGTGGTAATCATTTTGCCATATGTAAATGTATCAAATCAACAGGTTGTACACCTTAAACTTACACTATGTTATGTCTCAATAAAGCTGGGAAAAAATAATACTGCAGAGAAAACACTTTTTAATAAAGCGCTACTTGCTCCAGAAAGAAGCTGAAATGCAGAATGAAACTTACTTTCTTACTAATTATGGTTGGATTTTTCTAATGAATTTTACATTCTGATAGTGCACGACTTTTTTCCCTGTCTTATAAGAGTTTGGACAAGAGTGACAAGCCATTGAAACACTTTATGGCTTGTTAGATTTAGTGCAGTTTACAAAGGCTATAGACTTTCTATTAGGCCATAACTAAGGCATTGGAAAAATCTAATTCAATATTTTATAAAGCACTTAGAGGTAAAATAGTTTTTTTTTTTTCCCTGACCAATTGGTTGTCCTTGCAACAAATGCCGTAGAAGTAAGAATTACACAAACAACAAAAACCCATGTAAAATATCTTGCTAGCTCTTTTTTTATGAGCAGGATTTGGGTCAGCATAAAGGGCATTCTAATATTGCAATCTACTTATAGTATACACTTGAATAGAATGCATTATTAGTTGTAGAAACTGAATACCTTGTCCTTTGCACGTTCCTTAGATCAAAAAAAAAAAAAAGAAAGACAAGATTGCAGCGACAAAAGTGATAATATTATAATATTATAAGTATCCAACTCTACTCAAATCCTAATAATCTCAGAGTCTAGGGGAAAAAAATAAAGTTCATCATGCTATACCACCAGAAATGTTTACATTTCAAATCATTTCAGTTCAAGTCAGTGAATAACTGCTGTGTGCCTTTCACTCTGTGTTGCTCTGGCATTGAAACAATATTCTGGGCTTAGTTTTTGCGTTCGTGAATTTCACAATTAGGGATGCAGGTAAGTACACAGTTCATTTCTTATACAGTGTGACCAGAGCTATAATCGTGATAAAAGCAAAGTGGTATGTGAACACAGAGTAAAGAGAAATGAAAGACCTTTTCCCTCGGGCTGGATATTGTAGGAAAAGTAGCATTTCATTGGTTGAAGGACAAGTGCAAAGTACATTCAAGATAGAGAGGACAGGATGAGCAAAAGCTATATGCTTTGTTCAGAGAACAGAAAGTAATATGTTGTGATTAGTGCTTATGAGTGTTGAGAAATGAGGCTATGGAGATAACTTCGTGCTAGATTTTGAAAGATCTTGAAAGCCTTGTGGTAATTTGCTCTTAATCATATATGAGCAGTAGGCAGTTGTGGGATGATTTGAAGCAAGAGTGAGGTGGAATGACCTAAGAGAATGTTTATCTAAAAGTTGTTTGTATTGTTAGACTGCCCCTTTCCTGGTCCTTTGGCTAGAAAGAGCAGGCTTTTTTTGGAGTTTTTGTGTGTGTGTGTGCCCGTTGATATTTCTGGCTTGCTGGTTTCTGCAGTATCATCCAGCCCAGGATATATAAAGTACAAAGAAAACCCAAGGAACTATTGTTGTATTGTTTCTTGGTTCCTGAGGTCTGTATGCTTTCTTCTCTCTACCTTTCTGTCTTATGTTTGTTTTCTATATAATATCTAAGGTTCAGGGTAGTACTTAAAGGAAGGAATAGGGAGAAATACATCTACTCCACTTTGTCCAGAATCAGAAGTCTTAAATTGACTTTTAAAAATTTTCTATGAAATTAAAATATACAGTGTAATACACAGATCTTAAATGTACAACTTGATAAGCTTCGAAAAAATGTATATATCCCTGTACGATCAAGATATACAGGCATACCTCGGAGATAACTGCTGATTCGGTTCCAGACCACTGCGATAAAGCAAATATCACAATAAAGCAAATCACACAAACTTTTCGGTTTTCCAGTGCATATAAAAGTTATATTTACATTAAACTGTATTCTGTTAGGTGTGCAATAAATAGCGTTATGTCAAAAACACAATGTACATACCTTAATTAAAAAATACTTTATTGCTAAAAAGTGCTGACCATCATATGAGCCTTCAGTGAATCGTAATCATTTCGCTGGTGGATGGTCTTGTAAAAAATGCAGTGTCTGTGAAGTGCAGTAAAGTGGAGTGCAGTAAAACAAGGTATGCCTGTATTTGTTTAACCTCTATTTCCATAGTATTATATTCTGTAATTCATTAGGCTTAAGTCACAAAGCTCTTTAAAATTTATAGCTATACTAGTGTCCCCTGCTATTTCTTCCCAATATCTTTGAATTCAAAGAGTTGAAAAAGACGTTTCCTTCCCTAATAATAGTAAGCCATACAACTAGGATGAGATTTTGCCATCTTTTGGGGAATCAACAAGAATCTCAGCAGTTCTTCCCTGTACCAGGGTCTCAATTAAACAAACGATAACGATCGCCTCGATGCTGCCTCCTTTGCACAGCTGTTTTCAGCTTCAAAAAAGAAGGATTAGTAGAGTCAAATGCATTGTATCTCTCCCTGCCTAAGAGTTAATTACCAAAAGGCAGAGGTTTATGTAAGAAAATAAGAAATCCAAAAGCTCTGTTTGTTTGAGCTTCTCTCAGCATTATTTCTCTAATCTCTTTTTGAAACCACTAACTCTTTGAGGGAGGATTACTTCAGAAATACAACTAGATTTTCTTTTTTAACTTGCAGAAGCGTGGTTTTAACTTACACAAGCCCATGACAAATACTTTCTTGCACCATTCACTTTTAGACAGTACAGACAGGAAGCAAAGAGCAGATGTTCATTTCTAAATTAGTAAACGTGGACAGTATACTTCCGAGTATTATGCACATAAACAGGCAGTTTCAGCTCACCTCTCTGGAACTGTTACCATCCTTTTCACCTGTGCCTAGTAATGCTGAAACCAAATGACCCATGATGTCAACAGTCTGATGTGGCTGTCAGAAAAGCTAAGAGAAAGTTAGTTTTGTTTTTGTTATTATTGTTGTTTGCTTGTTTGTTTTTTTAAGTACTATAAGTCTGGGACCCGGAAATAAAGGTAATACTTCTACTCCTCCTGTTCAGAACACACCTGGAGCATAGTATCCAGACGTGAACACTGCACTCATTGAGAGAGGCACCGACAAACTGGAGAGCAAGTGGGAGACCAGTAACCGGGTAGTGAGGACTACAGTCTGCCACGTGACAACAGTTGAAGGAACTGGAAATAGGTTGCCTAGAAAAGAGTCCGTAATGATAACCCACCTCAGATATTTGTTCAGCTGATTTGTGGAACTTAGAAGGCACTTATTCTGTGAGATTCCAGGGGGTGGGGAGGAGGGTGCTAATGTTAGGCATTTCAAAGAATAGTTTTCTACTCAATATAATAAACATCTTCCCAACAAATAAAGCTAAAATTGCCTGTCTCCTGAGAAAGCAAGTCCCCTGTCATCTAAATTGTTTAGGAAGAGACTCAACAACTATTATTTATTATGGATATTATAAAAGGGTTTCTTACTTAAATAGAGGATTCTGGCTTTGATAACTCCTAGACTCCCTTCCATCTATAAGATCTATGAAAAGTCTTTGAAAAATAAATACCAAAGTAAAAAGTCTACAAGAATAAGCTCCATTGGGCCCTGAAGACAGAATCTATTTTTCCTCCACACACACCCTATTGGTTCGTTATATAATGGTTCTTCCATTTCCATCACATTGCTATTACCTTGGTTGCAGCCTTAATAACTTGAAATTAATCAACAACCTTTTAACTTATCTCCAAGAACTAAGACCATCTGTGTCAACATGACTTAGTAGTTTGTTCAAAGAAATCTTTGCCTGGCACAGATTATAAACCAAAAATAAATAAATAAATAAGCTCACTGTTTGCTTCAGGAAATTCTTACAGGTCAATTTATCAGAGACAATTTATCAATTTAGTTTACCACACACCTGGACAAACAGCTTACTTGAAGATTCTCACCTTGCAGTATCCAGCAAACCTAAACTATTCTATTAAAAAATTTGCCTAATCCAAATCAGCTGCCTGCCCTGAAAAGCCCACTTTAAACTATTTGAGTCCAGATCCCAAGATCCTATACATATCCTAATTCTACTTCCAAGACACCACAAAGACTTTCTTACTGCAGTGAGTTCTAATACATTTAGTTTTGCTTTGCTAACAGGTTGTCTGATGACATTACAGGAAATTTGACGTCTCCATGCACCTACTTCTACATTGAACCACCCCCCTCACTCCTAAAACACTGACTATACCTATTACAAAATTAACTTCCTTCCTAAAACATTACTTTTAATATATTGTTCTATGACTTAAAAGTTTTAATAGTAAAAAATATATATACTCACAAGACATTTTACAAATCGTCTTCAATTTCAAAAACATTAAGTAAAGATATCCAGACACATATGTAATATGTTCCAACTACCCTACACTATTCATTCTTTTTCTGAATTATTTTAACTGGGAATTTCTTCTTCAAATTTAGTGTACTTTGGGTTGCAACTGAGTTGGAGAATTTGAAGTTTCAGTCTTGTTTTTAACATGTGTATTTTATATTTATTAGTGATGCCGAAAATAACAGTTTTTGGCAGCCTTGTATTCATTTATTCATTCAACAGAGGTTTAAAGAATGTCTTTGTGCTGGATATTGTTCTAGTCAGGCTGCTAAGTGATCTTGGCCAGGCACTGCAAATTAAGCAGTGAACAAAATACATAAAGCTCCTAACCTGTAAAAGCTTTCATCTTAGTTGGGCGAAACAGACAATGAAAAAGCAGATGTGTCAGGTGGTAGTAAGTACTTTGAGGGAAAAAAAAAAAACTATAGGAGGTTGGGTGGAATGGTTTTTTATGTAGTATTCTGAGAAGGCCTATCTGACAAGGGGTCATCTGAGCAGAAATCTGAAGGAAATGAGGAGGTGATTTGTACTAACACCTGGAAGAACAGCAAGTGCAAAAGCTCTGAGGTGGAAACATTCATAATGTTTTTTAGGAATAGGAGGGAAGCCAGTGTGGTATTGTACTAAGAGTGAAGGAGGGAGTGATAGATGAGGTTAGAGTGATGGCAGGGCTCCAGGGGCAGGGGGCAGGGGAGGGAGTGTGGGTGGGCATGCATACCTGTAGGCCCATGTAAGCTGTGGTAAGGACTTTGGATTTTAATCTAAGTGGGGTGGAAGCGATTGGAGGATATTAAGCAGAGGAATGAGATGAACTGATGTTTTTAAAGAAGCACTTTTTTAAAAAAGACAGCCACAGAGCTTTATTGGTTCTTGGTTTTCATTTAGTTTATGGCAGCTAATAAAGTGGATTCTAACACTCTGTTCTCCTCGGGACACAGGACACTGCTCCCTCCTCCCCCACAGAGAAATGAATTTTGGAAGTGCAGGGAAGTATTTTTGATTTCACAGTGACTGACATTTAGTGACCAAGCATCAAAGTAAAATGTTTTGCAGTGTGTAACACACTCACTCACATTAAGAATTACCACAACAAAAAGACAAAATCATGCAATTTGCAACCACATGGATGGACCTTGAGGGTATTATGGTAAGCGAAATAAGACAGAGGAAGACAAATACCATATGAGTTCAGTCATATGTGGAAGACAAACGCATGCATGAGGAGAACAGATTGGTGGTTACCAGAGGGAAGAGGGGTGGGGGAAGGGCGAAAGGGGTAAAGGCATATATGTATGGTGACAGACAAAAACTAGACTACTGGGGGTGAACACGATGCAGTCTGTACAGAAACTGATATTTAATAATGTACCCCTGAAATTTACACAGTTATAAGCCAATGTGACCTCAATAAAATAGTTAAAAGAATTGCCCCATACCAAATGTTGAGCCCTAGTTCAAAAACACTGCCCAGGAGCTGTACCAAGATAAGCATGAATGTCAGTTAGAGGACATCTTTCCATTCCTTCCCTCTTTCCTTCCCCTTCTGTCCTCCTTTTTCCCCCCACTCTCTATCCCAGTCTTGCTGTCTGCTTCCCTCCCCGTCTCCCTTTGTTTTGCAGCAGATTTATGATGCTTGAGAAGAGAGAGAATGAGCATTGTTTGTTCTATGTGATTAAACATTTTTATCATAGAGTTTTGTAATGGGAAAGATCCTTACTCTGGTCATTTAAATTTTTAGGTAAAGAAACTGGGACTCAAAGATGTTAAATGATTTGCCCAAAGCCATGTAGCAAGTTGGCATCTCACCTTTTATGGCTTTATTTCATTGTGTAGTGACGGGTAGGTGGTATGGTTCCCTGACCAGGAAATGAACCCGGGCCGCCGAATCTTAACCACTAGACCACCAGGGCTGGCTAAAGTACTTCTGAAGAAGCATATATGAAGCTGTTGATTTTATTCTACCCTTTATTCCACTGTTTTGTGCTTTTAAATTTGGGAAGTTAAGTTGTGGTGAACTTGTGAAATCAATTCAGCCATCCAGAGAAACATTAAAACTATGATAACTAGAAGAATCCCCAATTCTGTTCATTGAATCATAAGAATTATAAATCATCTGTTAACTATAAAAGTATATTTCATGAGTTTTAGATTCCATATTTTTTCTGAATACTGATTTTGTTTTCTTTTTGAGTTTCTCTCAAAGCTTTGGCACCATTGTTTAGTATTATATTAAAAGTCTGTCAGACTAACCTAATTTTATATAAGATGGTATTATTTTCTTTGAAATTCAGCTACTTTCATAGTGCTTGCATAGAGTAATTGAACTAGAGAATAGGTTAATGTATATACAATTGTATATACATAATGTATATACAATTATGTATATACATATACATTATGTGTTAATGTGTATACAATATTATAATGCATATACAACTGAAAAAAGTGCTTTTGGCACACTATTCTCAAAAGCTTTAAATTTACATTTTAAAAAATCTGAAATTAGGTTAAAGCTGTTGGACTTTTGTTTCCTATCCTGAACTTCTGTAATATGTGTTGTAATGACAGTGTTGAATATAGTATAAAAATGTGTAAAGTTTTATGGCTTATGTTATTTTTTAAACCTTTACTTTTAACTTTTTTTTAGCAACTAATTGTTGACCATCTATTATGGCAAGCACTACTGAATACTGGAAATCAAAGAATGAATGAGCTAGTTTTCTCTCTCGATATGCTCCCAGACCCACAGGGAAAATGACATATAAATAGACAACAACCATGCAACTCATCTACGATTAAATATAAGGTTGAATATATTTCTATGGGAGCAAAGATGGGGCAACAGCTTACTGCCTAGATGAATCTGCAGGAGATGAGGAAAGAGAAATGGAGGAGTCCAGATCTTTAAATTTAAGTAGGATTTTGACAAATGGATAACTGGATGTAGTAGTTTTTGAGAGCTGCCATAACAAAGTACCACAGGGGTAGCTTAAAACAAAAGAAATTTGTTCTCACAGTTTAAGAGGCCAAAAGTCTGAAACCAAGGCAGGTTTGGTTCCTTCAGTAGGTTCTGAGAGAGAAATCATCCCATGCCTCTCTCCGAGCTCCTGGTGATTCCTGGAAATCCTTGGCATTCTGTAACTTACAGATGGGTCACTCCAATCTCTGCCTCTGCCTTCACATCACCTTCTTCTTTGTGTTTCTCTATCTCTTATAAGGATACTCTTGTTGGATTTAGGGCTGCCCTTATCCATGTTCTTCAGACTAAGTACATCTGCAAAGACCCTATTTCCAAATAAGGTCACATTGATTTTCTGGGTGAACATGAATTTTGAGGGAACACTATTCAACCTGCTTTACTAGGCAAAGTAGCATAATAATGGCATAGAGGCAAGAAAATTTATTGGGGGGTTCAGGATAATAAATTGAGTTAATTGAGTACTGTTCAGGTGATGCTGAGAAAGTTGTTTGGCACAGATTTGGAAAAGCCTTGTGTGTCACACTAAGATATTTAGACTATTTTCTGTGGCATTTGGCTGCCAGACGCCTGTAAGCCTTTGAGTTGCATGGACAGATTTGTATTTTAGGAAAGTGACATGGAAAACTATTGGTTAGAAGACTACTTTGGAGACTGAGGCAACAGATGATGAGGGCTTGAACAAAGAGTGTGGTAGTGATTCTAGACTGGTAATTATAGAACTTCTCCTATGGTAAGATGAGCAGAGTTAAGAAGAGAGGATTGAAATGATTTTGAGATTGGCTTGGGAGCTAAGTTGATAATGTATGCCATCGCTAGGAATTTTGGTGGGGGAGGAAAGATACAACATTGAATTTTTAGATAGAATTTGGTTGAACAATCAATCAGCAGTTATTTGGGGACGCTTTCTGTCTGGCATTATCCTGTGTACTTTGGAGATTCATGTGCACAGTGATGGTCCCGTTTCAAGAACTTCACAAAATGTTTGGAGTCATATAAAAGTGAAGCAGGAAACAATCCAAGTCAACATTTAAGCAAATAAAAGCTTAGTGGTTCTGACTTATAAATACTTCAGAGTTTCAGATTAGAAAGAGATCTGTGTAGATTTGAGTGCTATAAAAGCTTCATTGAGAAAGTGATGTTTAATTTAGATTTGATAAGTCATTTAAGTTGGTTCAAAAGAGGATAGAAAGCACTTCAAATGTTAAGTGATCATACATTAAGATGGGAAGGCAGAAATGAAAATTGTGTGTTATGCAGGAAAAATGGCCCGACTAGAAAAGAGAAGGCAGCCAGATATTAGATTATATTAAACTTGGAAAAATACATTTCAGCCAACATAATCTGTCTTGGAAGGTCAGGTAGGCAGATTGGTTACCTGCATAGCTGATTCGTTTTTGTTGTCGTTAGTGCTGTCCAGTGGATTCCAACTACTAGCGATCCTCTGCACACAGGGGAGTGGAACCCTGCCCTGTCTTTTTGCGCCATCCTCTGACCTTCCCGGACTACATCAGACCATGCTCCACTGCTATTCATAGGGTTTTCATGGCCAAGTTTTCAGAAGTGGGTGACCAGGTGCTCCTTCTAGTTCTACAGGGCTGGCCAGATGATTGGTTACCATTGGAAAAGAAGAGTTTTCTTTTAGTAATATTAGATTGACAGCAATATACAGTTCTGTTATTTTATTAGAGGGAGGAAAGCCAATCTGGAAGCTTTTGCCCAAATCCCAGTATGAGGTGATGATAACAAGTACCGCTAGGGAAGCTGGATTTTTTTGTATTTTTGGCTATTTCATATATTTCCCAGTTCTCTTTTGGCATGTTAAACTAGACTTGGTTAATCCATCTTCTTGAATGTATCTTATAACTTCATTTTTTTCTTTTTGCCTTACCCTTTATTTTCCCCATCAGAATTTAGCTCCAGGCAAAACTCATGTGAGCCATCTAAATGGACCATATCTAAGAGCACAGGAAAGGATGGATGATGTGAAAAAGTGGATGGTGATGATGAACTAATGAGCACCTAATGTGTTAGGAGCTTTCTGTGCTATCTCCTTCATCTGTACCATACCTTATATGAAGTGGTCACTTTATCCTCCATTTACACATATGGACACTCAACTCAGAGAGGTTAAGTAGTTTGATCAAAGTAGTGTTGCAGTGGAAGCTAGATCTACCTAACTGCGTAGCCTAGATTCACAATCACTGTGATACAGTGCGATGACTCGCCTTCATCTTTCTCTTGTTGCAATCCGTTAAATGTGTGGTTTTCAGATTCAGCTTCCTAAAGTGACTTCCAATCATGTCTCCTTTCTGTTGAATAGTCTTCTGTGACTTCCTTATGCCTACAAAATTAAAATTAGGTATAGTTATGTCTGCTTTTTATCCAAGGCCCCTCCAAATGCAGTGACAACCTACATTTCTAGCTTCATCTCTAACTCCTTCCTTCCTGGTAGCCCTATATACAGTCCATACTGTTCCTTATCTTAGTGCTCCTCCTCCTGCACTTTCTGGAGTGTTTCCTCCTTTTTCTTCTATCTGCTGGAGTTTTACCTCAGGTTGTATCTAGTTTTGATGATGTCCTCCAAGAAACCTTGTCTGCTTCTCCATTCTTCCTCTTACTTTTATAGCGCTTTGTTTGCTACCACTCAATGACATTTAATTTTTTTGTTTGTTTTGTATTTTAGGCAATGTATACTTATTTAAACTAGATTATAAACTTCTTGAAGGCGGAAACTATGATTTTCTCATTTTTGTGTTATCTAGTATAGGGCCTGGTACTTATTTAAATCTAGACAAAATAAAGAGTAAGAGTGGAAATGAGTTCTGGCCTAAAGTGAGCCCTCATTCTATAGTCAATAATCATTCTGCTTGCTGGACAACCGGAGTAGAAGTGTTTAAAATCAGCAGATTCATTGAATGGCCCAGAAATGCGTATGGCAGGAAAAAGCATTGTTGAGATGATAAAGAAATTACTTTTGATATTCTCAACTGTTGTTTTCCAGTTATATTCTGGAGATCGGATGCACAGACCACCAGGGTGCTTGTTAAAATGCAGATTCCAGAAAATGGGATCCAGAAATGTACCCTTGTAACAAGATTCACAGGTTATTATTTATTTATCTCAGTGAAATTTCCGTAGAGACATTACATATATTTAGGAAAATGCACAGATCATAAGTGTGTAGCTTAGTTAATTTTCATGAAGAGAACACACCTATATAGCCAGCACCAGATCAAGAAATGGAATGTAACCTGCATTCTAGAAGCCACTGTATACTCCCCTGTAGTGACTGACTAATCCACCACCTCAACCCACCCCTTAATGGTTTCCTGAATCTCATGCACAGTGAATTTAAGAACATCTACCCTAAATCCAGGCTTGCTTCTGGTAATGCAGACATAACAGACATTATTCCTGAAACTACTGCCTTCCTTTTCTTCTCCTTCCCCTTGTTTTCTTGTCATTTTCCCTCCCTACCAGCTTTCTCCTTGGCAATAAAAAGTCATGAAAAATTTCATCTGAAGAATTCTTCCAGGTATCTCCTCAGTGTGACCTCCTTAAGCTGTAAGATTACATTTTAGGGGATCTGTCCTTTCTCTTGTGGGATTCCAGAATTAATCCATTAGGCATAGAAGATTCTCCTCTTTTCCTCAAACTTTATTTGGACGAGTGAGAAGATAAACTTAATTTCAGAGTATCTGTGCCGTTGATAATTCTACTCTTTCTAAACCGAAAGCTTAGCTCAGAAAAGAGGTTACTAGGTTTTAGATTAAAAAAAATTTTTTAATTGCTTTAACCATTAATTAAGGACTCAATTTTAGAACTTGTGATAGCTTAACACCATCTTTGGACAAGTTTACCATTGTACTCTGCAGGCCTGGTATACTAAGCAAATTGAGGCTTAAACAGTTTTGTCTCATTTGTTCAATAAAATATTGTTTAGTGAACAATAGGACCTTGATTGTTTATATCCATAAGGATGATGCTATTTGCCAATATATTTTATCTGTTTACTCAAGTAAGTTTTCCACTTAAGAAATTTTAGTTGACAATTAGAGTTATTCTGTCTGAGAATCTATTTTAAAATTTATACCTTCTTCTCCCCCTAGTTGGATAGAATCAGGTTTTTACTATATTTTAGGAACTGAAAGGAAATCATAAGGAACTAACTTTGTGAATACATATTGTTGGGATTTGTTAAATAAAAACATTTCAGTAGCCATGATATGATATATTAATTCCAATTAAGTAGGATAAATTGTAATTGTTAAGCTTTTTTAATATTTTCAAAAGAAAAAAAACCCATCAGGTTGATTTGCATAGTTTCTGTAAGTGAAATATTTTTTATTTCTTAGGATTGTATAGTATTCTGTGTGTCATTTATACTCTTTTTGGAGAGTGTCATCTATTTTCTATTTTGTACAATATTGAAGATAATCACATAGTAACTTCTTGGAGAAATAAGATTAGAGGGTCTTAAAGGACTTTTAAAGGTTAATTCATTCTTCAGACATGATAAAAATCTTTTTTTAAGTCCCTTTGTTCAGTCATGCTGTTGATTCTTTTAGCACAGTGGTCCATATTATTATTTTTCTCTTTAAATTTTATAACATACCTATCCATTCCATTTAAACTGCTCATTGGGGAACTACTTGAAACCACATCAAACTTGTAACAATTCCAAAACCAAGATCTCAAGCTTAAAAATTAATATCATTGAATTCACTTTCTTCTGTTCTCTTATTTCTACATACTCTGATCTTCATTTGTTATCCGTTTTCTTAGATCTCTCCTATTTTCATATTCTGTCACCTCTTAACAGACTTAACTGGTCACCCAAGGACACTAAGATCAACTTTCTCCAGAATCTCCATGCTTTTTTTTCAACCACATCCTCCTTGCCAATCCCCAGTCCTGTTACGCTCCATAATCTACTTGGCTGCTACTTGTAAAATATTGTAGAAAATCATAAAGTTTCAATTTAGTGTATTCCACAGTGTTTGTTCCTAAAGTTTCTCACTAGTAACCTCTATCCTAGTCTTCACACTCATTAAATGAACTGTGTGAGATACCAAAAGAGTTGTCTGTGTCCATGAAGTTACTTTATTTCCTGTTCACTCCCCAGTGTACTTCAATCTGGCTCCCATACCCATCACACCACTGAAAATCACACTCGCCAAGGTCACTCGATATTTCCGTGTCGTTAAATTTTTCTGTGTTGTTAAATTGTTAAATTAGATGGACATTTCTCCGTCACTTTTAAAATTGGATTTGTCCACAGCATTTGCAAACAATTCTTATTGTTCTAGGGTATTATAAACTACTTGATAACAGGAGAAAATTTTTTTGCCTTTCTTTAAAAGAACATGTTGATCCCCACATATTCTGCAAATACTTTTTTGTTTCTTTGTTTCTTTTGCTGAGCAAGATTAACCCTGACCTAACATCTGTGCCAGTCCTCTTCTATTTTGTATGTGGGTCGCCAACACAGCATGGCTGACGAGTGGTGTAGGTCAGCACCCGGGATCTGAACCCGCGAACCCAGGCCGCCAAAGCAGAGCACACCATACTTTACCACTACGCCACGGGGCTGCCCCCTGCAAATACTTTTTTATAAACATTATAAAAGATTCGAATAATACAGAACTATATAAAAGAAAATATATAAGCCTCCTTTTATTACTCTCCTCTCAATTTGTAAAATTTGTTTCACAGGTAACAATGGCTTACCATTTTAGGTGGATCTTTCCAAATGCTTTTCCACACATGTTCACTTGTAAATATGTATATATGCTTATAATCTATGTGTTTGTAAACATTTAAAGTTAATATTACCTTTTTAAGAGTAAAATCCAGACATAATATTGCTATTATTGTTCAAAAGGAAGCTGACAGAGGCTGGCACAGTGGCGTAGTGGTTGGGTTAGTGCACTCCACTTTGGTGGCCCAGGGTTTGCAGGTTTGGATCCCAGGTACGGACCTAAGCACTGCTTATCAAGCCATGCTGTGGCAGGTGTCCCACATATGAAGTAGAGGAAGATGGGCATGGATGTTAGCCCAGGGCCAATCTTCCTCAGCAAAAAGAGGAGGATTGGCAATGGATGTTAGCTCAGGGCTAATCTTCCTCACCAAAAAAAACAGGTAGCTGACAATGAAAACTTCAAGTATCAGTGTCCACAATTAAAAGATTTTAAGAAAACTAAAATTTTTGTCAGTTGGAGCATGTGTTAGTTTGCTAGGGCTGCCATAACAAAGTACCATAGATTGGGTAGCTTAAACTACAAAAATTTATTTTCTTGCGGTTCTGGAGGCTAGAAATCTGAGATCAAGATGTCAGCAGGGTTGCTTTCTTCGGAGGCCTCTCTCCCTGGCTTGTAGGTGGTTGTCTTCTCCTCCCTGTTTCTTTACAAGGTCTTTCCTCTGTGCAGGTCTATGTCCTAATCCCCTCCTCTTACAAGGACACCAGTCTTACTGGATTAGGGCCTACACTAATGACCTCATTTTAACTTAATTACCTCTTTAAAAACCCTGTCTCCAAATATAGTCACATTCTGAGGTACTGGGGGTTAGTACTTCAACATGTGAATTGAGCCCATAAGAGAGCATTATTAAATTGAAACAGTTGTTAAAATATTTCTCACAAAAAGTATTGGGCACTTATTCTTGCTCTTAGTCCCATTTGAAAAGTGCTTATTCAAGTCAAATTGCATGTTAATGTCCTACTGATTAATTTTTTTTTTAGTGAAAGTGCACTTCAAAGGAAATTGCCTCCTCATTGAAGCTAGCGCAGTTATTCACCATTAAGAATAACTTTTGGTAACTTCCACCTAGCTTGCTCAGAATGAGATATCTCCATTGGTGGTAAGCTGTTCTGAGACAGAGAGTTTGCATAAATTGCATTGTACTTCTTAAATTATTATTCACATTCTGGGTGATATCATTACTTAAAGTGTTCCGTTGTTGGGAATATGAGAATTGAATTGTTTTTGTAGCCCTTTAACTCAAACACATTTATAAAGGATTTGGATAATTAATTTATAAAGTAAATGTATGTAAATAATAAGTATAGCAACTGTAGAATCATTTTGTTTTAAAATTTTCATTTTTGAAACGCAAGTTTCTTGAAGTTATTATGCTATCATCCAAAGATAGAGGAATAAAACAAATAGCTCTCATAGCTTCTTTCCAGCCATAAAATGTTTTAATTACCTCAGATTTCTACATTACAACACAGATACTGCATTTTTAGTTACATGTGGTAAACTATAACTGCTGGAAATGCTTATCAGAGAGAGAATTTAGAATTGATCACAACATGGTTCTGAAATAATTATACTAATGAAAAGTTGTTAGCTATCTTAAAGTGTCAGGTACTAATCCAAAGCGGATACTTCAATACTGAATAAATAAATTCCTAGGTTGTATTTCCTTCTTAGCATGAATGGTAAATATTCAATTTCTTGTTCTCTGCCTATTAATTTAAAGTTTCTTTCCATTTGTGTAGTTTTATTAAGAATCAGTAAAAAATTATTTCATATTTCTCCAGCAGTGTTCTGTTTTAGAAAACTGTGCTTGCTGATTATAAATGAAAAACTCATAGAAGTATTTCAGTACAGATATGATGAAGACTCATTTTTTTCTGCTTATTTTTTCCAAATATTTCTTTGAAAATATACCTCTGTTTTTTATTAATGTGTAATTTATATACAAAAAAATGCAAAGATCTTAAATCTGTAATGTAAGATGAGTTTTGACTGTGCTTAAATATTCCAATGGAAAATTTGTGAATGCCCTTTTTCCCCTAAGTGTGTTTCTGATTAAGGACACATCTGGGGATTTCTTATGAATTGGCCACTTACAGAAGAAGAAACAGCCATAGTTGCAAATCGCTCTTAGTCTCTAAAGAAGGTACATTTACAGTGTCGCTCACTCCCGATAAGTGAAGGTAAGTTTTGATTTTGCTACTTGCAAGCTAATGTGGGATTTTTTAAATTTATAAAGAAAAATTCAGCCATGTTTTAAAAATGGAAGTCTATGCTACAAAACCAATTTATGTGTAAAAAATGAAGTTCATACAATTACTCCCTTGTAATACCCTGGTGCATTTGGAATACATAATCACTAATGACGAAATATACTTTTGAAATCTCTGGAGAAATGATTTTTTAAGTCATATGCTTATAGTACAAATTAATAACCACTAAATATCAATATTTATTTGCTAAAAAATATTATTGGCAAAAAACCGCTTCCTTAAAAAAATCATTATTTAATGAGCTCAGTATAAATCTGAAAAGAGTAAACCCTGGTTTTATTAATTTTAAATAACATTCACTATATAGTTGTTTAAATCATCACTCTTTTTCTCTCATATTTATATGTATAATTTCCTGAGTTTAACTGTGCTTCATGCCATTTTGAGGAATTTAACTTCAATGTTAGCTTCATTTGAGAAGTTAAAAAAATATAGAATTGTTTATAGATGTTCTAGATTTTGTTTGTAATCTCTGAATTACTCTAAATATACAGATTTTTACAATCATTTTACATTTACTTTAGGGCTTAAATGTATTTTATATATAAATTATTTCAAAATATATTGAAGCGAGTATTTGAAGCCTGTTTTTTAAAGTTTTTTAAAGTAAACATTTTCTGTTTGTATTCTATAAATAACATATCCTTTTTCCTGACACAAATAGGATTTTCGACTTAAAACTCACATGAATAACACTAACATTATAAATCTGTGTATGACTAAGATACAGATTAAATGTTATAGACAGTAAGTATTATAACAGTTTAAAGGCAATAAATATTAACCCTGAGTCAAAACTATCAGGGAAAGTTTTACTAAAAAAATGGAATTTGAGTGGACCTTAAAATCATGGTGAATTTTGGTTAACTAGTAAGATAAAGATCATTCCTTGCTATCAGTCAGGAAAAGAAATGAAAAAGCCTTAAGAACCTGTATAAAGGTGAAGATGAGGATAGGATGTTTGGGGACCATGAAGAGACAGTTTTTACTGAAATACAGTGTTTTTTGATAGAAATAGTGTGAGAAAAATTGTGCTTAATCTGACATCCCAATCATGTCTATCTACAAACCCCTTCCCAATAAGATCAAAGAAACAGTTTCGCTTTCCATCCTCTATTAATTGCCTGGTCATATTCTACCTGTTTAAAATCCTCTCCCAATATCCCTAAATTATCCCAACACAGTCTACATTGAAACGTCCTGTTTATAGTTTTTCTTTCATTTCATCCTACAGTAATTTCACCTTTTATATTTCTCTGGAACTTACTGAACACATAGCTAAATTGATAGCCAAAATTCTAGAGTCCTTACTAAATACCATGCAACTTAGTAGTTTATTTTATTAATTTGTGATTTGTGTAATCCAAAGCAGTTCTCAGTAAGAAATTTACAAAGGAGGTGACTCATGCACAGATTCAAATCTTGGTGTACTAAATTTAGAGTTTTAAGCACAGTGCCCTCATTTTATTTCGCCTTTGTGATTAGATATCTCTTTATGCATGTATACTATGCTTTCTTTTGAACAAAAACATGTTTTATATTTACTTGGTTTTCTCATTTTATGGAGTACAATATCTCTTACTGTTGAGTGCTGAATAGATATATTTGTTGGATTGATTAATTGATTGATTCAAAGGTATTTGACTTATATTGCCAAGGGCTTTGAATGGCCTTTAAAAGCAATTTTAAATTTTCAAAGGTTTGTGAGCAATAGACTGATGAGAGTGGTGATTTTGGAAGATTTAGCTAGAAGTGAGAGATTGGAGAGTAAAGATTAGAGAGTCCATAATCCAAGCATGATATGATAAGCATTCAGACAGAATCAGTTTTGTCAAGGTAATAGAAAATTGGCAAACACAATAGGAAGTGTTTCCTGGCTTTATGATTGATGTAGGCAGAGACAGTGAAGTTGAAACTTAGATCATTAGAAGAATGGTTGTATTATTGACAGAAACATGGAAGTCTGGCAAAGATAAATTAGTTTTTGTGGGGAATATTGACATTTATTTTAAAACCTTTTTATTTTAGAGTGTTAGGATAGTCAAGTAGATACATCCAATTAGTAGTTACTCCATAAGATGTCAAAATATAGACCTGTCTGAGAAGGGTATTTCAAACAGACGAGCTGTTGAATGTGAGTCATCCAAAGGAGAAAACGTAAAAAGAGAATAGAACTTCATAGACAAATAATATAACATATCTCTTTTATAATGAAAGTACATGTTATCATTTTAGTGACCTCTTTATTTTAATAAACCCAAATATATAACTGAATATGTTTATTTTGTTTTAAATTCATGTATCCCTAATTGAATGTAAATATTCCATATTCGTATTACTATAAATCCTGCAATATATATTCACTATGAATTTGGATTTTAAAATAACTTAATTTTTACTACACATTCTATCAGTTATCTGCCTCCCCTAAATTCAGCATAGCTAACTACTGTCCTTAGTGTGCAATTAATTTTATATGTATATAAAATGTGTTTATATATTCATTGTTTATATTCTTTGTTTTTTGTCTTTCTTCCTCCAGTTCTCTGCCCCTAACACACACACACACACACACACACACACACACACACACATTCTACACTGTAAGCCCCATGAGGCCAGGGATATTTGCTCTGTTCACTATTTTATCTCAAGTGCTTAGAAATGTACCTATCACGTTAGATATTTAGTAGATATTGGTGGAATAAATAAATGTAACAACAATAATAGCTAACACTTACTGAAGGCTTACTTCATGTCATACTTTTCTAAAAGCTTTAAATGATTATGATAACCTTGTTTACAGATGAGGAAATTGAAGCATAGGTTGATTAAGGAATGCATTCAATCCCACACAGCTCGAATTAAAATCTAGCAGCCTGGTTTGGAACCAAAGATCCCAACTATTAGAGTATGGTACTTTTATTGAAGTTGGTGGTTGTGTTTGGTGCCATAAAGTTTTTATTGTAGAACCAGAAGTTGTATATCAGCCTATTATATACAAAATACTTTTCAAATACCTGGATTTACATTGATAGTATACTGATTAAGTATAAAGATGAATGTTGTTAATTTGTAGCCTGCAAATAGTAAGCTTAAAGAAATAGAAAATTACACCAAGAATTTAGTGTCTCATTTGGCAGATTAGCAGGTTCAACCAGTAACATCCATCATTAGGTGAACCCATTCTCAAGGCCTCCAGAGCCATGGTACTGTCAACTGTGTTATATGGGTCTAATATCTGAATCCTTATCAGTGTCATTCTCATTTCTTAGACAGGTTTCATTTATCATACCATTGTACAATATTTCACATCAAATGTCAAGATAAATTCTCTGATGTCAAAGATTTAGAGGCAGTGATTTCCCAGACTTGCTCATCAGAATGCAGTGGTCCTGGACATATGGAGAAAATGGATGACGCTAGACTTCTAAAGCAATTGGCATTAGGTGAACTTTAGAGAAAGTGTCATACTTAAGACTATATATGAGAAGTTTCAAGGATGTAAACTAAAGCCATCTGAAGAACTGGACTAGAAAAACCATCATAGCAGATAGTCTAGCAGGACTCGGCAGTATTTTGTTCATATTGCAATCAAAGAGAAGTGACATGAATAAATACAAAGTACAAATAATGATCAGAGGATGATCTTACAGATATGCTGAAAGGCTCATTATTGAGAATTAATTGCCTGGCCACCCAGGGTACTTGTCCTTCACGTGAATATATGCATGTGTGTGTGTGTGTGTGTGTATATATATATATAGAGAGAGAGAGAGAGAGAGAGAGAATTGTCAAAGCATTATCATGTGAGTACTGAGAGGGAAGCTGTGGACATCCATTTTCACAGATACATCAAAAAAAGAAGAAAGGAAAAGTAAGAGACTATGCTTCAGAAGACAGTGATTCTTGTTTATTTTTTGTGTACATGCATTTTTATAGACTTTGCTTGATAATAACGTCTTTTTTTTATCACCTATTAGCCTTATAAGTAACAAAAAATGATCTATATCAGGCAAATGCATTACAAAGAGGTTAATAAGCTTTCCTGGGGGAAATCATTCACTTTACTGGCAAAGCTAGATTAGAGCACAGAGAAATTCTGTTCCTAATGCCTGTCTTAGAGCAATCACAGGCGAAAAATATTTGGTGATATGAAATGAGTGATTTTATTTTTAACAGAGAATGATGTAAATTTTAAGATGCATTAGTTGTTTTTTTCTTGTATTTTGGATTTACATTTATAATAGTGACATGAGAATATTAATCCTCCTTGATGGTTGCTTTTTTCTGAGGATAAAAAAAGAGAAGAAAAACCCACACATTTTGATTATATTACACTTTTCATATATACCTGATGTGACAGAGGTGCCAGAGCTTTTGCATTGAAGACTTACATAGTCAATATATCTCACATTAAAAGCTATTTTTTAAAATGCTGAAGAATAACTTTTCATTTTGAACTTTTTACTACTTTATTTATAACAGAAAATTCTCTGAGAGTAATTATGCTATGCATTGTATGTTTTCTTTTGTTACTCAATAAAACAAAAGCTATACGTCTAGAAATGTGTTGTTGTCAACAAAATATTACTAAAATTGCTTAGAAGGTGAGTCAGAGGACCTTTTAAATTTTTGCTGTGCAGTTGGAAGAAAGTATTATGTTGTGGTATTTTTATTCTCTTAACATTTTGAAAGTACAGTAGATATGAGATACTATCTCATTGGTAATATTATCGGTTTTGTTCAAAAAGTAAAAAGTGCTTCTCTAAACTCAGTTTATCTCCAGTAGCTGTCTCACTGTGTTTGGAGCTTAGGGTTGATTTATATCACCTAGGAGTGTTCCAGCCCTGCACTCTGTGTTATTAGTGGCTGACCTTCTAGGGAAGGGCAATATAATGAACTATTTCAGCATATTCTACTTAGGATTTCCTTAGTATTGATTGGAGGTGTTTTTTTGTTTTTATTTTTTATTTTTTTTCACTTACAATACATGAACTACCAGTCTCATTGATACTGTAATTCAGGTAAATCTCATAAGGAAAGATATTTCTCCACTTTATTGTCAGGGCCGACAACTTTTTTGGGAGACGGGTTTGAATAAGACTAAGCATACCTTTCCTAGCCTGAGGCCGCAGCTACTCACAGGAACACTGTCGGCTGCCATGTCCCTGGTTAGGAGCTACTAGCCCGCCATTTGGTTCTTCCACTTCAGTAGGCGCAGTTTCTGCCTCCCTTTTACCATGTCTCTTGTAGTTTTCTAGAGAATCTCTCAGAATACTGGACAGGATGACTGAAACTTGAGTTTTTAGATATATGCTGTGACATTATCTGTTGTTCATCTGCCAGATAATAAACATCATGTAGTTTCTTCTGTTGCTTGGGCCCAATTTGCAGCCAGCACTCTTTATAAGCTTGCATCCGTAGAGCCCTAAACTACTACCTTTGAAATAGCATTATCTTTTATTGTTTAAAAAGCAAAAACACCTCATACTAATAAGATATATATATATATATATGCAATTCTTTTATTATTTTTTTTTAAAAACTTCTTACTAGTAAGATGTTTTCTCTGAATATGTAGCCTTTCTGACAGCTTTTACAGGATTACACATTCCCCTCTTCGTACACAGCCTCTCGCAAAAATGTAGGTATGTAGAAATGGCTTTCAGCTCATTTTTAGTGCAAATTTCTGACCTCTTATATTAGAATTACCACAGACCTATTGTGTTAGAATCTCCACATATGGGCACTGAGAATCTGTTTTTTAAACAAGTATCCCAAGTGAATTTCATGCGAACACATTTTTGAGACTCACTGACTGACCTAGGTTGAGTGGTCAACCGTTTTGATCCTCAAATAGGATAAGAACAATTGAAGAAGTCTGTTTTGGATTATGGCTGGGGTGGGTAAGGGTTTCACACCCCACACAACCAGTCCTGCAATATGTTCAAATGGAGTAGGGTTAAAATATGTCCTAAAATGTCAGTTAATGAGAGTGATGGCTTATTGCTAACAGCTGACACACACAAAATACTTTGGCACGCAATGAGATTTATCACTACTTTCATGAAGAACTGTTTTATTTTATGTCTATTGTAATCATTTTCTTAGTTTAAGCCAAATATTTAATGAAGTACTTAGGAATTTCCAGCACGAGTTATGTATAGCCTCTGGGGAAATCAAACACAGTGGCATTCTTTGCCACCTGGATGTAGATAATACCGATTTATGTCTCTTTTTTCAGGCAAATCCAGAAGGACTTGGCCTAGCTCTTGTATGATCTATATCACTTCTGCTATTTGGTGTAGCAGCCTAGCAAGAACTGATGCTACCTCAGAGAGGTTGATGTGGTTGAAGAATAAAAAGAAGACCCCTAAGGAGAGGGCTAGAAATGTGTAACTATCAAGAAACAGAGAAATCTTTTATTAGAATGTCTGAGTGATAAGTACCTTGGGATTTCAACTTGTTTTGTTCAGTCATAGTGGTGACCCAAGCTACTTCCTTTTGCCATTAGCTCAACAGAAGCCTTCCTGCTTGCTTGCTCTCATACTTTTTGTTTGGCTTTACTAAAGACTCAATTAATTGATTCCATCTTAAGCAGTATTGTAGTATTTCACAATGAAAAGATCATAGGATTCCTTTCAGTATTTATATTAATTTTAACACTAAATAAGATAGTCTATCTTGGCTTAACAGTTCAAAAGAATATTTCATGGACATTAGTATTCCAAGAAAGAAACTGAAAAGGAAATAATAGAGAAGGATTATTTCATTTTAGTATTCTGGATATCTTAGCACACAAAAGAGACTCAGGACTAGGGTGTCACTACTTCATTCCTACTAACATATACCTTGAAATACCATCTTATTTACGTAGAATTACATGGTGGAAAATGATTGATTCCATCATACACAAAAAACGGATCCCTCATTTATATAGGCTTTGATCAGGAAAGCAGTGGCTCTTCTACTGGCAAATCTTAAGTAGCCAAGATTAATTTCAAAGGCAGATAAGTTTATTTAAAAGCAGTAGGGCAACCCTTTTGTCTTCTTGGAAGTGCTGTCAAAGAAAATACAAGATTTTCATCCTGTATTCTGTTTTTATGTTGATAATAAATTATCATGTTTTCTTTTTTGGCTATTGCAATGCTCTGTGGCAAAATGTAAGAAATCATATGCTAATCAATTGAGAGATCATCACTTAAAAGATTTTCTTCAATTTCAAGTGTCTGTTGTCCTTGTACTGAAAGGTAGTAAATAAGAGATTGAAAAAAGGCTAAAAAAGGATTCACACAGGTAATTTTTCATGATTTACGCAAGAAACGGAAAAGAAAATGGAAATAAAATTTACATGTCATTTCACACTGATTTGAGTCAAACTGCTTGAAAAGATTGTACAGAAAATTCATGTAGATGGTGAAAGAGAATCACAGCAGTGTTTCCTCTAGCTGTTGACAGACACTTAGTTCATTTTGTAATCTTGTATTTTAAAATGAAAGAAGGGACCAAAAGTGCTTTTGTGGATTTGACCTTGAACTGAAACAGATTGTCATTTGGGTAACGCCCAACAATATCAAATCTTAGTTTCATTCGTTTGCCATTTTCTTGGTGTCATAAATGATTTTTTAAAATAAGTTACGTTTTAAAAAATGAAGAAAATTCAAAATTACTTACATCTCTCTGAGATTTCTTTAAGCACACATTGTTTTTTTCTAGTAAGGAACTTATGCCAAAGCAAATAGATGCCGGTATATATTTTATCAATGAATAAGGGAGAAGTAACAACTAATTTGAATCCTATGTATTATTGTCTTCACAAGAGCTATTTCCTGGCTTACATATACTACTGAACAATTTTTTGTACTCTGCTTATGTTAATATTTGGTTTTGCTCCAAAACCATTAAACCCATTTAACTGAAACAGTCTTGTTTAAATTCATCAAACAAGTTGGTGGTTTATATCTTGCTTTTGCTCCAAGGCTGACAATTTTATTATCAATTTGGTATTGAATAAGAAGTTTAAATTAAAAAACAACAAATTATTCACTGGCAGGAGAATTTAACCTAGACATAGTCTACTGTTAAGTGACTAACAATAGGTGTAAGCCTATGGATGTTATGCTCATCTAATGAGTCTTGTGACTCAGAGTAAAATTTTGAAATTCATTTGAATCTTAGATAATTAATGATACCAGTAATGAGAGATAACATTTCTTGACTGCTTACTGGGTTTTAGGCCTGATGCTAAATACTTTACTTAAAGTATATAATTCATTCTCACATTTTGTTTCTTCCATTATCCAGTTGAACAGTTTGAGGCTTAGAGTAATTTTGTTCAAGGTCACTCTTGTGGCACATCCAGGATAGGGACACCAACTCAGGCATTTTGATTGAAATCCATTTTATAAACTACTGCCCTGTTTACTTGATACAATCAATTTCAGTGTCTTTATTTTACAGATTAGGAAACTGAGACCCAAATGATTGAACTGACAAGATTAACAACTAGTTACTTAAATTGAACGGATATTATCAGCACTAGAAACCGAGATTCCTGACTCTATGTGCCGTGTGCTTTTCATTACAGTAGCTGCCTTCTCAGACAACAACCTATTGGTCTACACTGGCCATTGTTATTTTCAGAACATTAAGTGTATAAAAGGACTCCTTGATGATTGCTCACTACCAATACAATTTAAAAATAATATTGAAAAAGCAGAGTATAGTGACTGATATTATCTTCCCGTGAATTTAGGAATAAGTTAAATGGAATGAGGTTTCTTTCATCTGCTGACATGTACTATATTTAGCTTAATTTCCATTTCATTTTCTGATACTGTTATGTAAGAGGTATTAGAACCATTGTATTAAACAAAATATTAATTTTTATTTTCAAGTATGTTACTTGAAATTAAAAGTATTATTCATATATTTTATTTATATTATGCTATGTAAACTTCAAATCATCTAATTTTTCTTCTGAATAAAATTGGCCTTTAAGTAAGTCATGGCAATGAATTTTCTGATTAAGTAATTTTTATGAACCCTTCTTTTCATTTGATTTTGGTTTCATATGCTCTAGGAAGTGTTCAATGGAATGGACAAGTGAAGAACATTTATATTAATGGTTTGTTGGGGCCGGCCCTCTGCCATAGTGGTTATTAAGGTCATGCACTCCACTTCAGCAGCCTGGGGTTCGCAGGATTGGATCCTGGGCACGGACCTACACACTGCTTACCAAGCCATGCATGCTGTGGCAGGTGTCTCCCATAAAGTAGAGGAAGATGGGCATGGATGTTAGCCCAGGGCCAGTCTTCCTCAGCAAAAAGAAGAGGATTGGCAACAAATTTTAGCTCAGAGCTGATCTTCCTCACCAAAAAAAAAAAAAAAAAAGTATTCATGGTTTGTCAAAACATTTGTCTCGGTGGAAAAAATAAATACACATCCAATATCAAAGACCATGCAAATTTTCTTCTAGACTAGTCATCTGATGTGCAAATGGTTTGCACGTATACATACAAGTTAAATATATATTTAGGATTAAATTACCATTAGTTACTGATATTTCCGTTGTCAGAATTAGTAAAAATTGGAGAGGGAAACAGAATATAAATGAACATTATGCTAAAGCTGTAAAGGAATTCATTACTCGATGTTTCTTCTTTCAAAGGATTTTGAAAGTGCATGCATCAGTTAAATACAGATTTTTAAAACTGGCTTAAAATTTTGGACCTTAGTTCAATCTTAATTGGATTAAGTCATTGCTTTAGGTGGCCCCATAAATGAAAGATATGTGTCTAAGGTCAGTACTTAAGACCTCTGAAATGCTTTTTTGTCCTTTTATTCTTATGTTTGCTCTTATGGCTTTTAGTATGTGCCAGTAATCTCTCTGTTGCACTTTGGTACACAAAACGTGTTCTCATAGTCTGAATGTGTAAGCTCCTGCGAGCATAGTTTTTGTGTTTGTTTTCTGTTTTGTTACATTGGATCCCCGTTCTAAATCAGTGCCTGGTACCTAATAATTGCTCAATAAAAGTTTATCAAATGAGTTCTAGTTTATTAAATCCTGAAGTCTTTGGGAGTGTCTGGTCTTGAAGTGATTTTGATAACTAAAGATGGACAAAAACCAAATGTTAGTACAGGTTCCCAAATATCATCTTTTTAAAATATCAGTTCCTCACACTTAATTCGCCTGTGAAAATAAGGTGAATTTCTGAATGGCATTTAAACATGCTCATCTAATATTTAGAAGATACAAATAGTTTGTTTGGAATAGGGACTTTAAAATGATTTATCCATGATTATTTCTGATTATTTACCATGGAAAAAGCCAGGTACTATTCTAATTACTTAACATGACATTATTTTATTTGATTTTTAGGACAATATTTTGAGGAATATCTTCCTCTTCCTATTAAAGATGAGATCATGGAGGTTAAGTAATTTGTTCAGGATAACACAGCTAACAAGAAGCAGATTCAGGACTGTCTCCAAGCCTTTACTGTGTACTGCTTCATGTATACAAGAAATAAGACACAGGTGTCATAGATCAGTTATGGTGAAATAAGTCTCTAAGGACCAAGTGTGGATTTTTTTTTAACCTAGCTGTATTTTTAAATTAAATAAAGATATGTAGGTTCTTTGGTGTTGTGACTGGAAGCTGGAAATAGATTGCATGATATATTTTTCTCACACATTTGAGAAAGGTTCTGAGTAGGGTAATGATAGAATCCGGTTAGTTTCAATGGGATTAATCTGAGTGACATACTATAGGGTAGAGGCAAGGAGAACAGAGGGGGCTATTGCAATAATCTAGGCAAGAGATGATGACTGCTTGGACCAGATAATAAATCTTGGATCCTATCCGCAGGCTCCTTTGCCAGTGCTTTCTGGGAGGGGTGACAAGTGGTTGAATTTAGAATGGATTTTGAAAGTCGAGGCACCCGTATTTTTTGAATGATTGGAGATAAGGGAAGGGAAGGAGAGAGGACAGAAGAAGAAACAAGGATGATTCCAAGGTTTTGGCCTAAACAACTGGGAAAATTAAGTTGCTGTTTCTGGGATAGAAAGGGAGGCATATCAGAAGTTTGGTTTTGACCATTTTAAGTTTTAGACTTCCAAGTGGAGTCTATTAGTTAAAGCTATTAGACTATCACGAGGAGATGGATGTATCAGACTGATAGACAAATCTAAAGGATTGGGCTGGAGATATAAATGTGGTAATTGTCAGTATAGAAATGATAATTAAAGTCATGGGATTGGATGAGAAGACCTGGGAATGTTAAGTATAGAGAATAGGCTTAAGTCTGTGGAGCTCTGAGATACTCCAGAAGTTAGAGCTAGGATGAGAGGGAACAGCCGAGGGGCCCGAGGAAGAGGAACCAGTGCAGTGGGTGAATCAAGAGTGGTATCCTAGAAGTCAAGTGAAGAAAGTATCACAAAAAAAGAGAGAGTGATCACATGCAGCAGATTCTTCCGATAGATCAAGTCAAGTAAGACTGAGATATGACCATAGGATTTGAAGTGTGGAAGTCTCTTGATGACATTGACCAGAGACAATTCTACTACTTAAACAGAAAAGTTTTGAAACCAATCACTTAGAAAATATCTGAAGTTCTTCTCTAAATATGTGACTTTAATATCGGCAAACTACGTTGTCGGGGTTATATAAATCTGGACATATTATCCAGTCATGTTACCTTCAAATATTTTAGTCAGTCATAGAAATGTTGGTTTTAATTACTTTAATGGTCAATATTTAATTATGTGATTGCCAGATAAAGCTTTTACAGAATGTTTCACTTGATTTTCTTGCATTTTGATAAGTTGTTATGTGGTGGAAAAGGCAAGCACCTTGGAGGTCATCACATCCAGGTTTCAGTGCAAATTCCACCAGTTACTCATTGTACAATCTTAAGTTAATTTCTCTAAATCTCAGTTTCCTCATTTGGAAGGTAACATGATATTAACTGTTTTATATGGTTGTTAAGAAGACAACATATGAAGCATCCAGTCAAATGTCCAGCAACTAATAAAGTAGTCTAGTGAATGACAGCTCAGGATCTGAAGTCAGACAGACCTAATTTCAAATCCCAGAGTTTATATGTACCAGATATGAAAAGCTGAGCAAGTTTCTTCACCTCTCTTAAGCCTTAGGTACCATATCTACACAATGGCTGTAATAAAAATACCTACCTTTTAGGATTATTAGAATTAAATGAGATATTGCATGTAAAACTTGTAAGTGCTTTACACAAACTGAGTGCTTGATAAATGGTAGCTATTATTATTAGTACTTGGCGGCTGTATTTGTTATTATTCTTGCTGTTATAATTATTAGAATAATAAAACCTTTGTTTCTTATTTCTGAGGGTCTTAGTTTCTAATCAGACTTGAAGTGATGTAGCTTCAGACTCACAGCTAATAGTATTGTGTTTGTTTTATTACCTTTTTTTCATAATTTCACTATTGTTCGTTAGTAATATTAAAAACCTTAAATGATTAGCTAGCAGCTAGGTTGCAATTTTCAAAGCCATATTTGTCTCCGTGTATGGACATTGAAATGCATAGAGTCTGAAGGAAACATACATGCTAGGATTGCCCAGAAGCTATAATTGAATGAACCAGCAGTGGCCATCTTCTAGCCAGTCTGCTTGAAGCTGTGCTTAGAGAATACGTCTAAACAGACCTTTGGATAAGACAGCTGTGCTGCGAATTACTGAGAAATTAGAGATGGAAACAAAGACAGTTTAGATCACAGTATAAAGAACTGCCTTTACATGAAAATACCAAGACAGAATTGATGACAAAACACGGAAGACTTTATATACTTCAAAAAGATTGTAGGAATCATCCAGTTCAGTTCCTAATTTTATAGATGAGGGGATATTGAATTTCTGAGAGACTTGGTGACATGTGCAGAGTTAAGGCCAAGAAGGAATAATTTTCTGACTCTTAGTTAAATACTCTTTCCATTAAAGCATACATGCTTTCATCCATATTTATTGTCAAAAATAAAAACAAAGGAAAATTTGGGGTCTACTTTGGTCCTCTCAAATGATACAATTATGCTTCATATGTGATGTAAAATTGAGGACATTGATTTATATTGTAGGTGTCATTTTTTTCTCCAGATTTTTTTTTTGTAAACAGAAAACCTAGAAAGTGAATTTCATTTAAAGCAACTGCATAGCAACTAATTTTCGTAAGAGGGAATAACAACAGAAATACTGTGGGAGTCAGATCTTTAGGAGCAAAATTTCCTGGATGGAGATTTTTGTCAGATTTTTTATAATCAACTGGTGTCAACTAAAATAGTTCTTACTAGGTGTGGAAAACAACATTTCTCAATAGGGTAAAACAGTTTTAATAATTATATTTTGAAAAAAATCAATTTAAATGCTCTAATGGAATGAATCCATTTATAAAGCTATCTCCTTATTTTAAAAACTTTGATAATGTGGAAAAGAGTGATTTAACGTTCGACAGGTCATTTTTGACTTCCTTAAAGGATGAAGAGTCAGTAAACTTAGTTGCTCTAATTTGTTCCTTATGCTATCAAATACATTTTGCAGTAACTCTGGAAGAATCATTACATTGTGTGTATGTGTTTGTGATACACCTTTTAACAAGTTATATTAAGTTTACTTTTGCAATTAAGTTGCTTTCTACAGTTTCCAGTAAAATTATCAACCAACGTTTTCATCTGTTGTTTCCAATTAACTAATAATTATTTTATTCAGAAGAAGTATAAATAGGAGCTTAATTAGTAGATTTTTCCATTGTTTATCTTCATGGCATAAAACTACAAAATACAAAAAAGAACTACCAAAAAGTCTGCTTTTCCCCGGATTGTAATTTTTGCTTCTTTGTCTTGTTTTATAGAGCTACATTCACGGAAGCAGCCAGGCTCAATTCGTGGCAGAGTCACACATTATTCTGGTACTAAGTATCCTTTACAATACTGATGGATTGAAAAGGACAAACCAAAGCTGCATGCTGTCAAACTGATTTTTTTCCTGACAATAAATATCAAGACTTTTAAAAGATATCAGATTTTAAACTTTACTAAGTGACTAATTTTCTAATTCCTATGCTAATTATTTCCTATTACAATATAATTTTGGTTTTTTTCTGAATCATTAATAGACTATAATTTTGTCTTTTTTACTGACTATTGAGTTTCAAAGTATAGCTTTTTCTCTGCATTGATTATCTCTGGCTAGAGTTTTATGTGAAGTTCGTATGGTTTTCCCCTATAAGATCTTACTGGGGAGAAAAAAGTGTCCTATAATATAAAAAGCAGGATAAAAAAATCATCTTACTACTGGTTCCCTTAAATATTATGGTCAGTCAGAAGAGGGAGATTTAGGATAGTCAGACGTCTCTTTTTGGAACGTATCAGACTACATGTTATGAACTGGATAACAGTGCAATTTATGGTTTGGAGGTAGAAGGGTAAAGAAGAAGATAGGACAGGAAAGAGGTAATGTTCAAGTGTCTCATTGAAAACAAACTGAATATTCTTAGAATGAAGTAAAGTTACTTTTTGGGCAAACAACTGTATTTTGCAGGACCATTGATGTTTTTGTGAGTCTTGTGGAAATATTCAAAGGTTAAATTTATAGTGTTGAACATATTAAGTCATTATCAGGATTTCAAGTGTGCCTATAGTATTGTTTATGAGATTTGATTCCTCTCCTGGTTACTAAGATTCATATTCAAATGAGGTAGTCTAGACCAAATTTTCCAGTATTTTATATAACTGTAGCTATTTAAACCTTTAAGGATTCTTAGAACACATCTAGGCCAAAACCTCCTTTTATAGGTAGGAAAACTAAAATCCACAAAATTTAATTGATTTGCCTTAGGTTAGAGGAAGAACTAGGATTCGAATTCCATTTTCTTTTTCATGGTCTATTGGTTGTACAGGTACTTAAGTTTTATATATCATCTTTTATTATGGTCATGACATAGGATTTCATGAGTAAATCTCAGTCACGCCATCTTGAAGTTTTTATTTTTAATCTAGATGGAAAAGACTTTTTTTTTTTTTTTTTTTTGCTGAGGAATATTCACCCTGAGCTAACATCTGTGGCCAGTCTTCCTCTATTTTGTATGTGGGTCACTGCCACAGCATGGCTGATGAGTGGTATAGATCTGTGCCCGGGATCCGAACCCACGAACCCAGGCTGCTGAAGTGAAGTGCACCAAATTTAACTACTACGCCACCAGGCCAGCCCCCAAGACTCTCATTGAAGTTTTTGTATTTTATTAACTTGTGATGTTATCACAATGCATTTTTTAACCCACCAGCAAATATGTATTTGCCACCTTCAGTCTATTTGGGTAATCTCTTATTTGCATAGTATGTTCTGGACAGTGCATCAGGTGCTGCTATATACTGAGCCTTACATTAATATTAATGGAGGAAAGGTGTGGGAAGTGCTTGAAGCCCTTCCATTTCTCAAGAAGCTCACAAACTTCCTCATTTGTATAATCAGGGTTAGCAGACTAACCACATGGCATTTCTTTGTGGGGTAAATGAGATACCACACATAAATCATCTAGTACTCACTGAAGGCTCTGTCCCTCCCACCCGCCCCTTATCCTTTCCCATCTTCTTCACTCAGAACTTTGCTGGTCTCAGGTAACATGCATAAATATTTACTGGTTGACTCTTTAACCTTTGACAAAGGTGTAGATGACCAGCAAAAACAAAACAAGCGTAGTCCTGTGCTACTGGATTTCTGAAAGTTACACTGGGAACATACTGAATGACAGTTTTTCTGCAGTAAGATTCATGCAGTCCATTCAATCATGTAATTAACAAGATAATCAAAAGACACCTTTTGAGGAGAGAGGTTATATGGCTCCATTTTGTATTGCAGGGGAACTAAACACTGTCCTTCTGAAACTCACTGAGCAACATTGACCATCTTCCTCTGTATCAGTTCTCAACATTTTTATTCCTTCCATCCTGACTGCGCATACTTGGATGCATACAGTTGTGCATATCTGTAGCCCATTCCTGCTTTCATTTATGTAATTACCCATGTGCTTTACAGCTTCAAAATTAAGAAGCTCCTATGATGAGTACTTTTTTGCTCTAATTTATCTTATAGATTAGAATTGGAAATAGCTGTATTTGAGTCAAGATTCTCAACTTTTGTGATCTTGATCAGCAATTACCAGGTTTCTGTTTTCCAACTTTAATATGGTAAGAGATTAATACTTTCGGTACATCAGAGGGGCCTTAGGTGAGAAAATGAATAGGACATCTCCTTATTAAAAAATAAGGGCAAGGCCATATTTACTTTTAATTTATCTTTTACTTATATAAATGTATTTATGAAGCAAAATACATTTGTGTTAAAGCACTATAGTAAAAAACACAAAGTATTTATTGCAGGTAACGTTTTAGCTCTTATTTATTTATATATTTTTTTCTTTTCTATCTTATTTCAATCCATGATGCAGCATTTTAGCAGTATACTTTATTCAGAGCAGCTAGTCTATTAAACACATCAGGAGTACCTAGCAAAAGAAATGAAAAGCTGTGTTAAGACCTTCATTCCATTGTACGACAGGAATTCTCCAAGGTTTCATTTCATGGCTCATTGACATCAAGCTGAGATTTAGGATGCAAAGAAATTTCACAAGCAGTATGAAGTCTTCCATATAGATTTTTAACAGTAACACATAAAAGAATTAAAAGTTCCTGTTCTCTTTATGCTACTAGAAATTATTTGTTGCTTTATTTCTCCTGTTATTTTTATTTTATAGATATCTATAAAAAAGAGAATTTCTTTTAAAATGGTGGACCCATTAAAATTATCAGTAAAAGTTAAAAAGAAGCCATTTTATAATAATTTATGGTTTTATTTTCACTTGGCACAGTCTACTGATATTTTTTATCCATGTATTTAATCCATATTTTTTTTTTTGTAATTTGCATGTGTATTTTTTCCCTTTATGCAAATAAATGTAAATTCCAGGTGGTTACTTTTTGTTTATCTGTAGGAACATTTCTGCCTTTTGGTTTTCTCCTCCTAATTTAGTAAACCAGATCATTAGATGCAATTGCTATATACAAAATTGTGTTGAAAAAACCTAAGACTGTTAGAACAGATGGAGTCATTTGATGTCATAGGTTATGGATTCATGTTTACTAAGAATCAGATTTTTCTCCCTATTAGTAGTGTTTTATTTTCTCAGTACCTTATTTAGGAAAAAAACAAAGAAACAATCCTAAGTAGTCTATGAGAGAAAACTATAAAAAAGGAATAAGAGGGGCCGGCCCCATGGCCTAGTGGTTAAGTTGGGTGTGCTCCACTTTGGCAGCCCAGGTTCAGTTCCCAGGTGCAGATCTACATCACTTATCAAACCATGCTGTGGCGGCGACCCACACACAAAATAGAGGAAGATTGGCCGGGTGTTAGCTCAGGGCGAATCTTCCTCAGCAAAAAAAAAAAAAAAGGAATAAAAAGTATTATGACATTTTAATTTAGAGTATGTGAACTAATAATAACTTATGTAATCCTTTACATTTTTCCCAGTAAGAATTCATTTTTTTAAATTTTTCATTTAATTATGTTTCAACCCCCAATACAAATATAAGATATTTGCTGTTTACAAGAAAGTAGACTGATAGAAAAATAATTGAGGTTCAGTCTGACAGATGCTATAATCAGTGCTTGGAAGCAGCAAGAGAGGAAGGAGCAACTAGATGCCCTGAGAAGTTGAACTGACTTCAGCTGGTGTTTTTTTTTTTTTTTTGTAGTGAGGAAGATTGGCCCTGAGCTAACATCTGTTGGCAATCTTCCTCTTTTTGCTTGAGGAAGATTATCCCTGAGCTAACATCTGTGCTGATCTTCCTCTATTTTGTATATGGGATGTTGCCACAGCATGGCCTGATGAGCGGTGTGTAGGTCTGCACCCAGGATTTAAACCCACAAACCCAGGGCCACCGAAGCAGAGCACATGGACTTAACCACTACACCACTGGGCTGGCCTCTTAACTGGGTTTTGATACAGTAGGAAAAGGAGTTTCCCAGAAGGAGGATGCGTGAAGGCCAATATTCCAGGAGAAGGTACAACAGGTACCAAAACATAAAATGACAATATTCAGAAATTGTGAAGAGGAGATGGATGAAAGTTTACTTTGGCTGTATAATGAAAATCTTCCCATACCTTGCTAAGAAATTTGGACCTTATCTGAATTCACCAGGATATGGTCTGTGTGTGCCAGTGGATACAGGACACCTGAGTTCTAGGATTGGCTTTACTGTCAACTATATAAACTCTGACCTGTCCCTTAATTCGCCACATCCTTTAAGTTCTGGGATCTCAGGAAGGTGACATGAGATAAATATTTGTTGGACGTAAAAGTGCTAACATAAAAGGCGAAGGTTATTACTAGCAATGATAATAATTTTAAAATATTTTAAAATATATGTATTTTTATGAAGATCACATTTGCTTTTTCTATGAGAAAAACGTTTGTTTTCCATTTGTTGTGAAATCATGAGTATGGTTTTATTCTGCATTTGTTTTCAATTTGTGATAGAGATTTTTATTTTAATGTATTATATCCAAGGAGAAACATACTAAAGAAGAAAATTAATGATGAATGCAAACTGAAGATAATTTTAGATGTAGATCCCTTTAAGTCTTCTATAATGTGCTAACATTTTTTTCACCATCTATTCTCATCTCTAAATTGACAGTCCTGATTCTCTTCCTAGGAGCAACAGTAAACTAGTATCACGTGTGGTTGAGAACGGATTATAATGGAATGCCAATGTATTTGTCACTGGTTGAGCAGGATGTTCCGTTCCTCTGGGTATTATTTATAATTTACACAAATAGCAACTCCTGTTTTATGTGGAATCATATCAATATTTTGACTTTTGAAGCAGTAAGAAGGTGATTGACAGGATCAACAGAGAAACTATGAAGTGTGCACAGTAGTGGAAGTATATATTGCTATGATATTAATCAGTACGAATGTGCAAAGTAATACATGAGCTAGACCGGGGGTGTGTGTGTGTGTGTAGGAAGGCCTAGGCATTAACAATCTCAGAACGAGAGAACAAGTCTGAGATGTTATAGTTTATCCACTATATATTTACATCTCTTATTCTCTTTTAATGTTGGGAATCTTCAATAAGGCACAGCCAAATGACTACACCCATCAGTTTAATGGCAGAAAAGCCTCTGTTTTTCCAGAGTTAGACGTAGAATCTCTCAGATTCCTAGGTGCTTTCAAGATTAGCCATTTAGCCTTGCAACCAGTAGAGGAAGCCCTGCAAGTCAACCCTGACAGATGATCATCTAGCTTCTCCCTCTGTCTAAAAACTAATCCTTTATCTAAAAATTTGTTTTACACATGGTCTTTTATCAAATAATAACTATTATATAGGTGCTTTTTTAGCCAAAACTGGTGTTTTCATTGGTACAATGGAACCTAAGCTAAATAATTCTCAATACTCAAAGGCCTTAAGTTAAAAAGGTATCTTTAAATAAAAGAGAGAGAGGGTTGGTAAGTTTAAAGTCATTTTAGTTTAATTCATATGTTAATTACAGCCATCAAGTTTAAAGTAGGTTCACAGTCATTTCTTGGTGAAGCCTGGAAAACTCACTTTTGCAGGAAATGTTCTGAGGATGAGATCACACTTGTTTCCTGACCAGACTGCTTTCTAATAAACTATTTACCTTGGGGTTGTAAACAACCTATATGTAGTAATCTAATCTCTTTGTTTAAATTTTCTGCTTTGGGATCATATGCACAAGGATTTACTAAGTTTTGCCTTTCTTTCTTTTCAAGTAAGAATAGAGCTAATTTCCTCTCAGATAATAGTTTATAGTATCTATGGCTCTCCCTTAGAATCTTTATAGTGGGAGTTCGCTAACTAGGACCAGGGAGGGCCAAAGCCACTCTACTATTTTTATAAATAAAGTTTTATTGGAACACAGCCACAACTATTAATTTGTGTATTATCTATGATTACTTTGCACTATAGCAGCAGAATTGAGTAGTAGCAACCAGGCAGCTTGCATAGCTGAAAATATTTACTTTCTGGAAAAAAATTGCAAATAACTGCTTTGTAGGATGTGGTCAATAAAGAATACAAAAATCCACAACCTCATTACCCCAAACAGTTGATATTAACTTTTTATTATCTTTCTTTCCCTGCATTTCTCTTCTTTATTATTTAAAGATGAGATTATATTGTTTATGTACATTTTATTTTTATTTGACATAAAACAATTTTTATGCCTAGCATAAAGATATTTTATGTTAAAATAGAGCTAGCTATCTTGTTTCTTTTCTCCTTTCTCATTATCATGTTCATCTAACCCTGTGATGTCGTCCTACTTCATTTCTTTTAATGATTTTTTTGGTTTGCAACTTTTACTCACTAGCTTTGTGGCTTTGAACAAGTTATTCAGACCTTTCTGGGCTTCAGTTTCCTTATTTGTAAACTGAGGATAATAATATTATCTATGTAAAAGAGTAGTTGGTAATGAGTAAGACCATGAACAAACAAAATTCCTGCTCTTTGGGGGCTAACATTGTATTGGTGGGAGAAAGACAAAAGTAAATAAAAAATATATAGAATTTGAAGTTTCTTTCAAAAACAGTGTTATAGAGAAAAACAACCCAAGAGAAAGAAAGTTAGAGATTAGAGGAGGCTTCTCTGATGTCATCTGAGCATAAACCTGAAGGAAGTGAGGGAGTGAGTTTCGTAGACATCTAGGGGAAGAGCATTTCAAGCAAGGGAATATCAAGTGCAAAGATCCTGAGACAGAGGGGTCCCTGTCTTGTTGGAGGAATAGCTAGGACAAGAATGAGAACAAATGAGCAGAGAAGTATAGGCACTGAGTCAGGGTGCAAATTACATATGGCCTTGAGGCCATTTGAGGTCTTCAGATTTTGTTCAGAGTGAGATAGAAAGCTATTAAGAATGTTCTGAGCAGAACGACATTACCTGACTTCATTTAAAAGTATTAGAAAAAAAGAGCTAGAGAATATTTTTAAGACTTGGGGGTAGGAATTAATTTCATAACCAAGGAACAGTAAACAAAACTCATAAAGGAAAAGATTAACAATTTTGGCCACGTTAAAATGAAAACCTTCTGTGTGACAAAACAATTTGAGTGTCATGGCAGTATGAGTCATTCCTTTTTTCTCTCCCCTTTGGTTTACAACTAATTGAACATCCATAACCAAACAAAAGTACCTCTTCACAGGACATCTGGGAGAACCAACCACCTGTGCATCTGAAAGTGGGTGAAAAGGACCTCTGAGAGGACTGTGGATCCAAGGGAGTCAGTGAGCCTGCCCCACTCCCACTTGCCACCATCAGAAAAGTTAGTCCGGAGAGTGCAAAACTGGGTGGATAGTCTCAGAAGATAGAGAATTTGTGGAGGTCCAGCCAGCCTGACGAGAGAATCCAGCAAACCATTGGAGTGAGATAGAGATGAGTTTGTATGGCAGAGGAGAGGGAGAAACATGCTGAGGCAATCCCCCTGTTTCCCCAGGGCAACACTGCTACACAGTGGGGTTTTGGGGGAGGCAGTAGCTACTTCTCAGACAGAGGAGGTAGGAAGCAAAAGTGATGAGGGACACTGTCCAGCAGTGCCAGTTGCGCCTGAAGGGACCATTTTCTCTCTAGCAACACCCAGATCTCTGAGGAGGGATGCTCATTACTAAGGGGAGGGAGAGGAAAGAGAGGGAGGCAGACAAGGACACCAAAGGTCATTGAAGGAACATGTTTCCTGCTGTCTTCTCCAGGATTTCAGCAGCAGGCCTATCCATGGACCTCTGGGATTCCCCCACTCAAGGATCCTCCTATCAGGCCCAAGGGCACACCTCCAAAGCCCCAGGTGCTAAGTCCACACCTTCCCCCACTCTACCACCAGCTTGTTTCATTTTTTAAACACGAACTCTTTTTATAAGCTCACTTCCAATGGTATCAGTGAGAGCCAGTTCCAGTAAGAAAAACCAAACACTTGTGCTATAGTACCACTTTCTGGAAAACAAAAGAAAGGTTTCTAATTGCCAGCCTGTTGAACTGTAACAAAGTAAACAACTAAGAAAGGTGTGTGCTACTTCAAATATGACAGCAGAGGCATATTTCATCAAACACTATGAATAATCACAGTAATATGAAAGAAATAATAAAAAAGAAAACAGTAATTCTCCAGCAACTGAACTTCAAGGCATGGAATATTGCAATCTAACTGATAAAGAATTCAAAATAACGGTTAGGAAGAAATTCAGTGAGCTACCAGAAAAGCACAGAAAGGCAATTCAGTGAACTCAGAAATAAAATTAATGAACAGAAGAAGTTCTTTAGCAAAGTGATTGAAATTATTAAAAAAAGAACCAAACAGAAATTCTGTGCCTGAAGAACTCAATGAATGAGATGATGAATGCATTAGAAAGCATAGAAATTTGGGCAGATCAGATGGAAGAAAGAATAAGCAATTTGAAGGATAAGAATTTAGAAATGAATCAGTTGGAAGAGAGATCTAAGATTTTTAAAAAAGTGAAGAAACCCTACCAGAGCTATCAAATTCTATCAGACAAGCAAATGTAAGAATATTTGGCATACGAGAAGAAGAAGAGGGAGAAAAGGGGGCAGAGAGTTTATTTAGAGAAATAATAACTGAGACCTTCCCAAACCTGGGGAAGGAGCTGGACATACAAGTCCATGAAGCTAAGAGAATATCTTATTATCTCAATGTAAAAAGACCTTCTTCAAAACACATTATAATGAAACTATCAAAAACCAGCAGTAAAGAAAGGATCTTAAAAGCAGTCAGGAAAAAAAAGAAAGTAACTTACAAAGTAACCCCCATTAGGCTATCAGCAGATTTTTCAGCAGAAACTCAAAAGGCTAGGAGAGAATGGAATGACATATTCAAAGTATTGAAAGAAAAAAATTGCCAGCCAGTATTTTATCCAGCAAAGTTGTCTTTCAGATATGAAAGAGAAATAAAGGCTTTCCATAACAAAAGCAAAAGGAGTTCACCATCTGCCTTGTGAGAAATGCCGAAAAGAGTTCTTCAGGCTGAAATGAAAAGACATTCATTAATGACACACACAAACAATGAAAGTACACACAAAGCTGTGATAAATGTGATAGATGGTCAGAATTAGAAAACTATAACTCTATATTAGAATATTGTGTTTACCACTTCATTATAGTGTAAAGTTCAAAGGAAAAGAGCATTGTAAACAATTATAGCTACTACAATTTGTTAATGAATAAAAAGAGGTAATTTGTGACATCAAAAATATAAAAGAAGAGGAGTAAAACGATGGAACCTTTATAGGCAAATGAAGTTACCATGGTCTGTTTTCTGCTGATAGCAACTTATCTATGTTTTATGTAAGCCTCATGGTAACCACAAGCAAAAATCTAGAATAGAGACGGGAAACTTAAAAATAAAAAGGGAGCCTGAGCAAGTCTCTGTGGGAGACCACCAATTTACAAAGGTAGACAGAAACAGAGGGGAAGGAAACAATGGAGATACAAAAATAACCAGAAGGCGAAAGATAAGACGGCAGTAGTAAGTCTTCACACATCAGTAATTGCACTAAATGTAAATGGATTGAACCCAACAGCCAAAAGGCACAGAGTGACTGATGGATTAAACAAAACAAGACCCAGCTATATACTGCCTATAGGAGGCTCATTTTTGCTGTAAAGACACACATAGGCTCAAAATGAAGAGAAGGAAGGTATTCCAGGCAAGTGGAAACTAAAAGAAAATGGAGGTAGCCATACTTATATCAGACAAAATAGACTTCAAGCCAAAAATGGTAACAAGAGACAAAGAAAGTCATTATATAATGATAAAAGGTTCAGCATATCAAGGAGATATAACAATCATAAACATATATGCACCTAACAAAGGAGCACCAAAATGTATTAAGCAAATAGTGGCTGATCTAAAGGGAGAAATAGACAACAATACAGTAATAGTAGGGGACTTCAGTACTCCACTGTTAGCAATGCATAGGTCATCTGGACAGAAAAACAAAAACATTGGAATTGAACCATACTTTAGACCAAGTGGACTTAACAGACATATAAAACATTTCATCCAACAGCAGAAGAATACACATTCTTCTCAATTATGCATGGAACATTCTCCAGGGTAGATCATATGATAGAACACACAACAAGTCTTAACAAATTTAAGAAGATTGTAATTATACCAACTATCTTTTCTAACCTCAATGGTATGAAACTAGAAATCAACAACAAGAGGAAAGCTAGAAAAACTGCAAATATGTGGAAACAAAATAACACACTTCTGAACAACCAATGGGTCAAAGAAAAAATCGAAAGAGAAATAAAAATATATCTTGAAACAAATGAAAATGGAAATACACATACCAGATGCTATGAGATCCTGCAAAAGCAGTTCTGAGAGGGAAGTTTATGGCGATAGTGAATATATTAAGAAATTAGATCTTAAATAAACAACCTAACTTTACACTTCAAGAAACTAGAAAAAGGACAAATTAAGCCCAAAGTTAGCAGAAGGAAGGAAATATCAGAATGGCAATGAATGAAATAGAGACCAGAAAAATAATGGAAAGGATCAGCAACAAAACTGAGCTAGTTTTTTGAAAAAATAAACAAAATTGAGAAACCTTTAGTTAGACTAACGAAGAAGAGAAGACTCAAAATTAAAAATGAAAGAGACATTGCAAATGATACTACAGAAATACAGAGGATTTTAAGAGACTACTATGAACAATTATATGCCAACAAATTATATAACCCAGAAGAAGTGGATACATTACTAGAAACACACAACCTACCAAGACTGAATCAGGAAGAAACAGAAAATCTGAACAGGCCAATAACGAGTAAAGAGATTGAATCAGTAATCAAAAACTTCCCCAAACAGAAAACTCCAGGACTAGATGGCTTCACTGGAGAATTCTACCAAACATTTAAAGAATTAACACCTGTCCTTTTCAAACTCATCCAAAAAATTGAGGAGGGAACACTTCCAAACTCATTCTGAGGCCAGCATTACCCTGATACCAAAACCAGATAAGGACACCACAAGAAAAGAAAACTATAGACCAATATCCCTAATGAAATTAAATGCAAAAATTCTCAGCAAAATATTAGTAAACAAATTCAAGAACACATAAAAAGTATTATACATCATGACCAAGTGGGGTTTATTCCTGGGATGCAAGGATGGTTCAACATATGCAAATCAATAAATGTAATACATAATATTAATAAAATGAAAGACACAAATCACATGATCATCTCAATAGACATAGAAAAAGCATTTGACAAAATACAACATCGTTTCATGATAAAAATCCTCAACAGATTTGGGTACACTCAGAACATACCCTACTGTAATAAAGGCTTTGAACCAGAAACCCACAGAAACCCTCCAACTCCATGGAGAAAAATTGAAAGCTTTTCCTTTAAGATCAGAAAAGACAAGGATGCCCACTCTCACTACTCTTATTCAATATAGTATTGGAAAGTCCTGGTAGAGTAATTAGGCAAGACAAAGAAATAAAAGGAATCCAGATCAGAAAGGAAGAAGTAAAACTATCGCTACTTGCATAGGATATGATCTTATATATTGCAAATCCCAAGACTCAACCAAAAAACTGTTGGAACTAATCAACAGTTAAAGTAAAGTTGCAGGATACAAAATCAACATAGTGAAATCAGTTGCATTTTTATACACTAATGGTGAAACATCTGGAAAAGAAATAAAACTATCGCATTCACAACAGCATCAAAAACAGTAAGATCCTGGGGCTGGCCCTGTCGTGTACTGGTTAAGTTTGTGTGCTTTGCTTCAGCAGCCCAGGGTTCACATGTTTGGCTCCTGGGCACAGACCTTCATACCACTCATCAAGCCATGCTGTGGCAGCATCCCATATACAAAATAGAGGAAGATGGGCGTGGCTACTAGCTCAGGGTTAATCTTCCTCAGCAAAAAGAGGAAGATTGGCAATGGATGTTAGCTCAGGGCTGCTCTTCCTCACCAAAAAAAAAATTTTTTTAAACCCAAAAAACAGTAAGATCCTAAGGCCAAGCTAGTGGCACGGTGGTTAAGTGTGGTACACTCCGCTTTGGCAGCCCAGGGTTTGCAGGTTCAGATCCCAGGCGCAGACCTACACCACTCATCAAGCCGTAATGTGGCAGCGACCCACATACAAAATAGAGGAAGATTGGCACAGAAGTTAGTTCAGGGCCAATCTTCCTCACCAAAAAAAAAAAAGACAAAAACAGTAAGTTCCTTAGGAATAAATTTAACCAAGGAAGTGAAAGTTGTGTACAACAAAAACTGCAAGACTTTGCTGGCAGAAATCAAAAGACAGAAACAAATGGAAAGGCATCCCGTGTTCATGGATCAGAAGGATTAATGTTGTTAAAATGTCCATGCTCCCCAAAGCCATATACAGATTCAACACACTCCCCGTCAAAATACCAAAGGCATTCTTCACAGAAATAGAAAAACATCAATCATAAAATTTGTGTGGAACCTCAAGAGACCCCGAATAACCAAAGCAATCCTGAGGAAAAAGAACAAAGCCAGAGGTATCAAACTTCCTGATTTCAGATGATACCACAAAGCTATAGTAATAAACACAGTATGATATTGGCACAAAAATGGACACACAGACCAATGGGGCAGAATTAGAGATCCCAAAAATAAACCCCTGCATATTCGGTCAATTAATATTCAACAAAGGAGCCAAGAGCACCCATTGGGGAAAGGATAGTCTCTTCAGCAAATGGTATTGGGAAAACTGGATAAACTCATGCAGATCAATAAACTTGGACCCCTATCTTACCCCACACACAAAAATTAAGTCAAAATGGACCAAAGACAAACAAAAGAGCTGATACTCTAAAACTCCTAGATGAAAATGTAGGAAAGAAGCAGCTCGACATTGGTCTTGGCAATGACTTTTTTGATATATCACAAAAGCAGAAACAACAAAAGGAGAAAGTCAGCAAATGGGACTGCGTCAAACTTAAAAGCTGCTACGCAGCAAAAGAAACAGTCAGTAAAATGAAAAGGCAACCTACAGAATGGGAGAAAATTTTTGCAAACCATATATTGGATAAGGGTTAATATCCAAAATACGTAAAGAATTCATGCAACTCTATAACAACAACAGCAAAAATACAGTCCAAATAAAAAATGGGCAGAAGAGCTAAATAGACATTTTTACAAAGAAGACATCCAAATGGCTAACAGATGCATGAAAAGATGCTAAACCTCACTAATCATCAGGGAAATGAAAATCAAAACCACAATAGGTTATCACTTTGCACCTGTTAGAATGACTATTATCAAAAAGACAAGAAATAACAAGTGTTGGCAAGGATGTAGAGAAAAGGGAACCCTTGTGCACTTGGTGGTGGGAATATAAATTGGTGCAGCCACTATAGCAAACAGTATGTAGTTTCCTCAAAAATTGAAAATAGAACTACCATGTGTTTCTGCAATTCCAATTCTGGGTATTTATCCAAAGAAAGTACAAATAGTAATTCAAAAGGAAATATGCACCCCTGTGTTCATTGCAGCATTATTTACAATAACCAAGCTATGGAAATAACCTAAGTGTCCATTGATAGATGAATGGATAAAGAAGATGTGAGATAGATATAGATATACACAATGGAATATTCAGCCAAGAGAAAGAAGGACATCCTGCTACTGGTGACCTGAATGGACATTGAGCACATTATGCTAAGTGAGATAAGTCAGACAGAGAAAGACAAGTACTGTATGATATCAATTATATGTAGAATCTGAAAGAGCCAAACTTGTAAAAACAGAGAGTAAAGTAGTGCAGAGGATGGGGAGTGGGGAAATAAGACTGATGTTGTTTAAGGGTACAGACTTACAGCAGGTAGCAAATAAGCCAGAGATCTAATACACCATATAATGAATATAGACAACAATATTGTACTAAAATCATCAAACTCACTAAGACTCTAGAACTTAATTCTAACTACTAAAAAGAAAGGATAATTATATAATGTGATAGAGGTGCTAATTATCACTGCAGTGGCAATCATATTACAATATATAAATGTATCAAATTATCATGATGTACATCTTAAATTTACACAATGTTATATGTCAAATGTATTCAATTTGGAAAAAAAAAAAAAGGAGGGGGGCTTCTATTGCATAATAGTTAAGAGCAAGCAGGCTTTGGGCTCAGATAGCCTTGGCTTGATTTCTGCCTCCAGAACTACTTAACACCTTGTCCCAGTTATTTAACCTCTGTAGGTTTCTTTATTCCTATTTATATAAGAGTAAAACAGTACCCACCTCACAGCATTGTTATGGGGCTTAATGAGAGGAATCCATGTAAGGTGCTTAGCCCAGTTGCCTGCACATAGTTGGGGCAAGTAAATGTTGGTTATTAGATTAAATAAGTAGATAAATAACACATAAAGTAGAATAATCTGTGTGCGACACTTCAATCAATTCATATCTGGAAAAAAATGAAGCATTCTACAAATTAATTAAAAAAAAATACAGTTATGGGAAAGTGAGCAAAAAAGTAAAAATAAGCAGTACACAAAAGGTTAAACAAAAAAAGAGGAATGGACAGATCAAAAAATGCTCGGACTCACTACTAATACAGATCCCCATTCATCAGTTTGATAAAATCAATAGTTTGACAATATTATATTGATGAGATGTAAGAAAAATACGGTATGCTTGTACCTAGTAAATTTGAAAATACACGTACAACCTCTCAAAAAGTCTACCTGTAGGTGTAGATGCTAGAGAAAATACTGCACACATACATGAGAAAAGGTATTCTTTGTGGGAGTATTTCTAATAGCAAACATTTGGAAACAGTTGCCCATCAGTAAGATAAAGCAATAAAATGTGGCATACTCTTGTGAAAATCCTGTACATAATTTTCTGTCACAACATTGAATTTGTGTGAAATTTTAAAGCAATTCCAATGAGAATTGTTGCTCACATAGTTTTCACATTGTAACAGTTTACAAAGGGAGAGTAGTAAAAATGGTGTGAAGATATATTAACAGGGATGTGTTATACTTGGGCGACCATAGTTAATATCCAATAAAATACACTTTTCCCTGAGATCATGTCTATGTATGTGTGTGTTTGTGCAGATGGGTGTTCGTGTGTGTATAAAATTTTAGAGAATATTTTCACACATGGTTTCCTCTCGTTAAAATTTTAAAGCACTTAATTTTGTAAACCTTATTTTCCCCAGAAATAGTGCCATTGTCTTCATAATTTTATTAATGGAATTTTGGACGCTGCATAGTAGATGGAGTCATTAAAATAAGTATTTGTTTTGTGTATAATATCTACATAAAAATCATTTTTAAATGTCATTTATCTTTTGAATATTTGCAAAAAATATTGTCATAGTTAAAATAATCTCTAATTCTGTATGAATTTTAAGATCTAATATGTATATTTAAATGTGTAGATTAAAATTTATACATGAATATAAAAGCATGTTACCAGGGAATAATGAAAGGGGAAACCTAATTTAACTCCTTATTAAGGATTTATATCATTCACATCTGTCTGCTCCAGAGAACTAAGTTAAGCAGTAGAAATTCCCTACATATGAAAAGTTTGATACAAGCTTTTAATTTGTTTTCCATTATGTTATTATTAGCAATGCCCTATGACTGTGTACTCGGGGGAATTTGTCAGTAGATTGTCCAAAACACCTTAAGAATAAGGAATCCTTAAAGTCCATGGACTATCATACTGGTGATATAAAACATTCATTCTCCTTTTCAAGCCATCACTACATGAGCGAAACTTAAGGAATTCAGTAATCATCTAAATTTCAGTGGTTTTCAAACTGTGTATCATGGATCCCTAAAAGTTTAGTGGTAGTATATGGTATATATGTGTGTTGGGCAAAGTGGATGGGAGCTGGTATTGCATAGGGCTGGTAGCAGCTTATTCTCCTGTATACATTAGGCTTCCAACCAAGATTGGTTGGTTGGTTGGTTGGTTTTTTTCCTCCAGAAAGGGTTCCATAAAGGGTTGCTATAAATAAATAGAACATATTGAAAACCATTTGTATAGAGAGCTCAGTGTAAACATAAATGCCTACCCAGAGAAGTCAGGCATTTATTATTATCGAGAAGGTGGATAATATGGTCATGAAACCAGACTCAAGTATAAATAATTATTTATTCATAAAGTATTCATAAAAAAACAGAATGGAAGTATTTACTCTGCAGAATTTCATCTACCTCCTCCACGTAATTGTGCAGACATAGCCAGACAACATCCTTTGAGCTTTCACTATTTGGAATAGTAGGCACTTAGCGACATCCTACACAGGAGACTTACTGATGCTGGTGACACACATATAGCAGTAGAAATGAATACAAGGAAATCACAATAAAGTTACTTAAGCAAATTGGGGAATTTGGGGGCTAAACTTATTTTTCTCACGTTTTAATCCATTAGTCATTTGGGCAGAATACTTAGTAAATATATTTCCAGAATTGATGAATTCTTAAATTTTAACATTAGTCCATATCAAAAATGTTTTAATAACATGCCAAAGAATGTTCTTATAAAGGTGAAAAGTCCCATCATTTTCTTAATCCTTAGCATCTTTCAGCATGGCATGAATACATCCAAGCAGACGTCATGTACGGAAGTAATTTTGTATTCTCATTCTTAAAATGTCAGTTGACTGACTAGATCAAGATCCTGCGAATATTGTTAGACTTTTATTATAATGTGCTTGTTTGCTTTGATAAGGCTTGTAATTGGATACCAAAAATATTTCCAAGTACAATATTTGACCTTAGTAAAGATTTCTTAAAAACAATAATCTATGAAACATCACATTAGAAGTCAAGAAAAAGAAAGCTCTGCACACAAACACTCACTGTGAAAATGGGGAGAAAAAGCCATGCTGAATATATTCTAATTTTCCATGATTGCCAATGAAATGTATCACTGTGACTATAGCTAGTGCATATCTTTATGTATAATGTGAAAGGTCATAACTGGTTTTGGGAGTCCAGCTAATTCATATGCGCTATGAAAGCCCTCGAACTTAAGAGCATTTAGAATTAGACCTTCAAAATCTCACAAGTTGAACTTCCAGGTTATATATTTTAAAAATTAAGGTATATTTAAATACATAAAGAATTAAAATTTTATGTTAAATAAAAAGAATAAATTGTATTTACCCCTGTGTGCATTTGTAATTTAACCATTCTGGAACAGAACACATTGTGCTCAGATCCAGAAAAATTAATAGATTTTATTTGCATCTATTTCTGCTGTTTCCTTGACAACTACTATAGACGCTGCTATCACCATGGGGATGGTTCTTCTAAATGAAGCGGCAACATCCAAAGGAGATGTTGGGAAAAGACGGAGTAAGTCTCTGCGTTGCCATTTTTGTAATTTCGTTTTAGTAGTAAGATTAATTTAAATCAAATGGAAAATATGTAAAAATTGTTTGTCAACAAACTTCTAAAAAGGTGTTGTGGTTTGAGGAAGGTTGGTGTTTTTTTATTGTCTTCTCTCTTGGGTGTGTGTGCAAGTACTTAAGAATATATTTCTTCCAAACCAGGATTAGGTGCTTAAACCAGGATTAGGTGCTTTTCTGTGGAATTGCATTTGAAGGACAGCTGTTATTCACCCTTGTCAGGGGTGCTCTGACCACCTCTGGTAAAGCTACACCCTCTGTAGTAACGTCCTACAGGGAGAGATGGAAAATTCTGTGGGCAGAATCTTAGCGATTTTGTTGGCAAATGATATGTTCCCTGTGCCGCAAAAATCAGGTATGCATTCAAGGACTGATTCAGGCACAGAAGTTTTCACATTTTTGTACACTAAAATATTATACCTTCCAATTACCTCCAGACCTCCTTTTATCAACATTTAAAAAGAAGGCATCTCTTGATACTATCTTTTCCAGGGTCTTTGCCTTTTCCAGTGATATTCCAAGATTTACAACCCCACCAAGTTCCAGCATTAGGTTTTTAAGCAAGTTAACTGTGTCTTATCCTTTGATGGAACTATTTGTCTCAGGGGCTTGTAGAAAAAAATATGTTTTTGTAAAGTAACAAATTTTGGCAGAAAAAGAGAAGAGCATGTGGGAAAAATCTGCCTTGAAGAACATGCATTAGAAAAGGATGGAGGGCTTTAAATTCAGTATTTTCTGCCTCAGACCTTTTTATAATTAATATCAAGTCCCTATGTGATTTTATGATTATACCTTCACAAACCTATAAGTAACATTTTTCTCAATATGTTTTTCATTTCTGAACCCTTTTTAAAACCCAAAATTTATGTATGAGGAGCATGGGCATCTGGAAAAGACTAATAATTTATTAAGAAATTTTAAATAAAAATCTAGACTTATTTTCTCTATGGAATTTAGCTCAAGAGGCATGTGTGTAAGTAAATCATAGTGACTTCTAAATACTTAGATGTCTCAAGTGTGAAATGTTTTGGATGTAATATACAGTGTAGTCTACCCTCTGTTTTCCCATGATACTGTCTATATACCATTGTAAAGAAACTACGGAAGAAACAAACACATTACTTTGTTTAGTTAGGCACTGTTCATTCATAAAATATCATTTTATGGTATGTCTTTTGAATAAACAATGTGATGTTCTTGGGATTGATAAATTATGTTTATGAGGACAAATTCTTATGTGATTATATATTTGTCATATATCCTGTTATATTAAGGTAAGTAATAGTAGAAACTATGAAGTAATTTTTTAATCTCAATGATTATGATATTGAGTTTATAAAATCACTACTTCCAACTTTCTTCTTGGTAGGTATTTCTATATTTATCACTGCAACCTCCACCCACTGCCAAATTATTTACTCGTGTGTCTGTGTGTGTATGTGAGAGAGAGAGAGAGAGGAAATGTATTTTTAAATTATCCCTTTTTGATTCTAGTGTGATTTTTATTTTTGATATAGTGTAACTGCTGTGATTATTATTGCCCAGGTCATAATGCTTCTGTGTCGTCTTAGCATTTTCTTCTTACAAGTACGTTATCTTGTGTGGGCTGCAGTGGTTCATTTAGTGATTACTGACTCCTTACTCTTCACTCGATTCCTCTCCCTTCCCCATATACTAGTACTTGAGTAGCATTATTTTGTGCCACTGCATAAAATCAAGTAAATATATTCTGTTTTACTTGATCACATATCATGAGCCTCATTTCCCGTTGAGCACAACCAAATGAGCTACTAAAAGCAGCAAAGGGAATGAAGAGTGTTTTCTTCAGCTTCTGAAAATTTTTTTGAAAAAGGGGATATAGAGGGAAGAATGAAGTGTTGGGTAAAAATACCAAATGTGGGAAGCTATAAAGTAAAGCATCATGTAATTAATTCTGGGTTTAGTAAGATTGTTGTAAGCAACATACTTGGATATTCTACAATTAAAAAGAAGGTGTTTTTCATTTCGTGATATTCAGCAGCCTGTTTTTTTGCTTTATGTTCTGCCAATATTCATTTGAAGTTCAACTGCATGAGTTGTCTGAAATGAAATGTCACAGAGGCTGCCAGTGAATGCTATTAAGCACTTAATGACTTTCTACAAATTGTACTCACTAAGAATGATATTCCACAGAACTGAATGAAAACTGACAGATTTCTAGACCATATTTTGACAATGCCATATCTTATCTACTCCCTAATTTCCAGGATTTAATTAAACCTCATATTTCATCATTATAGAAACATGTAAACTGTTTAATTTTTTGTTTTCTTCTACCTTAGTGTATTTAATCTCTTTTCTCTTGTCTTCCCCTTTCTAATTAATTATTTTAGATATTTTTCAGTGTTTTTAAAGAACTCCCTGAAACTAATGAAAGGATACAAGTATTGTGCAAATGTTTACTTCTTAAGAAATGTTTAGATATTTCATATTAAGAGATAACTCTTTTCTACTTATTTACAGAACAGATCTAAATAAATTTCGGTTTCTTTAAATATATCTGTTTTATTTCATTCTAAACTAGCTGCATTTAATTCGCTCAGATTTTTAAGCATTTAAATTTTATAAACATGTTTAGATTTATTTTACTAATAATAGCAATGAATCTTAATTAAATTTCTAAAATATATATGCAAATATATAAATGTATATTAATATACTTATATTAATATATTATAAGTATATTGTATTAATATATAATAAATGTTATATTAATATACATTATAAAAATATTTATTTGTATATATATTTTGTTTTTAGGAAAAGAAAAAAGGTAATTTCCCTATTGTCAACTTGCCTGGGACAAAGTAATATTGAAAACCTAGACCACAGCATAGCATATTCTACTGTAACATATGCCCTCTGTTCATTTTTAAAACAAACAGCAATAATACTTTGACCCTATTTCCTATTATTTAGGGGGATTTTTCTCCCTATCTGGCTCTCACAGAGTCCCTATTATCTCACTCTCCAAGCTTTTATGCCTAGCCTTCTGTACAGTAGGATGAACTATTTCTAAGTAACAGGCTTTCACTGAAGCAATAATCTAGCCAATAATCTAAAATGGCATTTCTTGGTAAATACTGCATAGCATCTGAAAAGAATAAAATTATATTGAGCATTCTAATAATGCAAATGTCTCTGCTAATATAGCCAATGCTTCATAATGCCAGGGCTGATGATCTTGTTTGTGGTTTATCACGTGTTTTATTTTGATCCTTCTGGGGCATTTTAATACTTGTAGGAACTCTGTAAGAGAAGAAAACCATCAGAAGACTTAGATCAGTCACACTTTTGTTGTTTTCATACCACAAATAGTACATTTTCATTGAGAAGAATGTGGAAAATAATGAATACATTATATTTTGGATTATCTGGTTTGTTGTACCTGTATGTGCCATGAACTATTAAATGTAAGTATACTGTAACTAATTGAATGCATTTAAAAAATATAAGCATTTGGGTTGCATGTATCTAGACACTGGTGGTATCTTCTCTCTCTTTCTAGTAGTCTGCCTGGTGGGGTTAGGCCTGGTGGTCTTCTTCTTCAGCTTCCTACTTTCAATATTCCGTTCCAAGTACCACGGCTATCCTTACAGGTAACATTACACTAATGTGAATATTTTCATTTTTAGCTAATGGAATAAACAGAACTTCAGCGGTTAATGTATATTTAAGGTTTAATATAAAATAGCTAACTCATTTGCCAAGTGATTTTAAACTCAGTTAAGCAAGTTTTTGAGCACCTGCCATGTGTTCAGCATAGACTGTACAAAGGAGATATAAGGCATGGCCCCTATTCCCAAGCAGAGCATAGTTTCGTTTTAGAGATACATATTATATATATATATTGTATATGTACATATAACAAAATGGGGTCTAAACGTTGTGTAGTTCATCAAAATTTCTTCTCCTGATTTTGTCTATCCATCGTGATTTTTACTTCATTTGCAAATTTTTTCTCATAATCTACTGTTTAGTTGTGATGAACTTTGCATCATTTTTTGAATTCTGCAAAGTTTTAGCTTTTTCCAGTAAGAAAAGCCAATTTGAAAGGGAAAATTAAATGATAAAATAATCTCTGGTCACTAGAAGTTATCATAATGAATATTGCGTAAGATTTTCACCAACATATTGTCATAATTGGAGGTGGGAAGATGTTGAAAATTCATTCTGAAGCCACGTTATAATAACCAAACTATACTTTTAATAAAGCACAATACAGCTGATGTGCCATATTACAGTTGTCCAGTTTATGAATTAGGCAGAGGTTCACTTCTTGTGCATATTCCTCCCTCAGCTTCTCTCTTTTTTTTTTTTGTGAGGAAGACCAGCCCTGAGCTAACATCCGTCACCAATCCTCCTCTTTTTGCTGAGGAAGACTGGCCCTGGGCTAACATCTGTGCCCATCTTCCTCTACTTTATATGGGACGCCGCCACAGCATGGCTGACAGGCAGTGCATCGGCGGGCGCCCGGGATCCGAACCTGCGAACCTCGGGCTGCCAAGCGCGAACTACACCGCTGTGCCACCAGGCGGCCCCCCCCTCAGCTTCTCTTAAAGGAATAAATATTCTACTTTCTCTTGGGAGTCTAATAGCTTAACCCAGCCTTCTCTCTAATGAAGAAGTAAAGGTTCTATATTTCCTTTTTCAGAGCTTTTGAAGACTATTTCTGCTGAGATAGTAGAACTAGTGATATGTTGATAGAAAATGAAATCTCATCGTACCTTACATCCCTTCCGCATGTGAACTGTGCAGTTATTTTAAGAGAATGTTTCTACATAAATGATGGCAACCATATATAGCTTTATCTGGAAGATAAAACTAATCCCATAACAGAGAGATCTGATTATGGGGTTATAATAAAAGAATAAGACTCTTCAACCCCACCTCTCTGTTTTCTCACAGAGAGAATGGGCAGAGACACATTTCCAATTCTCTTCTTCCCACACCCATTAAAAATAAATATACTAAGGAATGGAAGAAATATGAGTAACATCTGAGCTGTGGGATCATCTGCCTTAAATCCTGCCTGCAGTGTAAATGAATTTTTTTAAAACATTAGTTTTCAGGGCAATAAGAGTAAAAAGAAAGTCAAGTAAAGTCTCCAGTTTTTCTTTTTATTCTTGACATTAGATGGCCAGCCAATTTTCATTTTGAAAATGTGAAATTATCAGACTAATCAAATCCAAGATTACATATACTCAAGAAAGATCAAGTTATTTTTTTTTCTCTTTCCCCTACCCTAGGATTGAGGATCATGATTCCCTATGATTTGAGTCTTAGTTTGATTTCCATGTGTTATATAATGGAATCTGTAAAAGAGCATTTCTTTTTCTCTTAAGTTATTTATCCAGGATGCCAAAAACACTTAAAAAACTAATTCATTTCAATCTGTACCGCTTACAATATGTCCAAGAAAAGGTATCTCGATTTTTATAAAAGGTAAAGTATAGTAAGGGATGTTGTAAGATTCTTAAACCCTGTTTAGTGGACAGAAAATGGGGGAAGATAAAGAGCAAATTCCAGCCTTCCTTGCATATCAGAGTACCTAATCATACCAGAATATCATTCCCTATCTAGACTGTTCTCTGACATAGCAATATAGAGAAAGATTACGTTTCTACTAGTTCCATAGAATAATGTTACATTTGACAGCACTATTTTTGTTATCATATGAAGAGTCTTTGAATTTTTACTTTTCCAAGGAGTATTCGTCATTTAGTGTAATAACTCTTCAGTATTCTCATTCATTACCAGGACTAGACATATAAATCACCCAGGAAGTTTTTCAAAATACATATCCTAGGCCTCACCCTAGATATACATAGTGAGCATTTCTGAACCAGAGTACATGCTTGCTTATTTCTTTATGAATATGGCGTTAAACATTCTTACTGTGTAACCAGTTCCACCCCCTTATCAAGGCCCAACCAGCCTAAACAAGGAATAGGCTGCCGTCAGCTGGCCCCATGGGGCTGGAAATGTCGCTGAAATCTCTTCTCAGAAGATGATTTCCAGAGATGGAAATCATGCCCAAGAGTGGTTTGTGATGGTGAAATCTGACATATGGGTGAAAACCTGTAAAAAGGAGCTGCCAAGAAACAGAATCAGAACAGAGGCTAGAACAGAAGCTTGAGCAATCAGTCATGCTAAAAGAGTGTTACGTGGCACTGTGGAGAAGTGGGAGGCAGGATTCTGGCATTGCAGCAGCTCTTTTGAGCTCTCTGTCATTTGCTGTGCTATTTCATGACTTAGTTATCCAACTGTTCCACTGTCCAATTTAAATAATTCTTTTAGTTTAATTATGGCTTCCCATATCACATAAAGCTTTCTAATGTTTCTCTCCAACCTCTTCAGAACTTTCATTTTTATCTGCTTTTCTACATTCAGTCTTTTCCACGGACATAATGGTGAATTGTTCGTCCAGCTTCCGTAAATCATCACAGTACTCAGAGATCATCCTTCTCTGATTGTTCATACCCCTATTCTCTTGCTTTGTCAGGTTTATAAGATCTATATTCCCTTCATTACATTTACACCATCCCTCTGAGCTAGCAAAATAAGGTATAGGGGAGCATTATGAACAAAAAAAATACCCATTTTTCATTTGAAAATTTATATTCTCTTTTATTGCCTAGTACATGGATATATGCTCAAGTTACCTTAGTAATACTGCTTTGGGTTTTGTTTTTATTCCATTGCATCCTTTTCCTTCAGAATAAGTTTTTTTTTCCCCTCAGAAATTTTATCAATTCCCTTGTGAATGATCATGATAATAAATAGGTAAACATCAAGAGCCAGTGTTACCACAAGGACTACAGAGAATGTATACCAGAGATTTGGATAAATCCTGAGCTAAATTCTAAAAAACCTGACAGTACAGGGGAAAAAAAGCATACATCTATACAACTAGTTCACTGGAGAAAAAATAAAAGTGATGGCAAAGCCAGAGTAAGAGGGGGAATAAATGAAAGAAAGGAAGAGAGAAATAATTCTGGGAATAGTTGAAAGGTGAGATGTTGATAAAGAAGAAAAAGAGACATTTTCCTACTAAATTATCCTGTGGGAGCAGCTTGGTCAGTTATGAATGTAACACCACATTCTTAAGGACACTTTGTATTCCCAGAAGCGTTTATCTGGGACACCAGCATTATAGTACTTGATAAAAAACAAACAAACTTGCTCAAAGCAGAAAAAGGGAGTTTGTAGGGAATGAGAGAATGAGATATAGGACACCATCACTACAAGAAAAGGAAAACGTGCAAAACATATCCCAGAAGGTATGTGCTGGCTTGGGTACTCGTGAAAAGACATTTGTGGATGTCCATCTGTAAAGAGAGGCTATTCTGTATTGAATCATAAGCCTTGGAGACCAAGAGCTAAATCAATCCAACCATTTACGACAGACATTGAAGTAGGCTCCCAAGAGAAAAGGAGAATAGTTTCTCAACCAAGATCATATCCTTGACTTTGAGATGAGCTACAAGGACAAATACATGTTTTTCTTCAAAAAGAATGGTAAAACCTCCCACTTCTACCTATTTTAGTTAGTACCTGTACTTTGGATAATACTCTGGAGATATCCCCTAATGAAGATGCTTATTTGAACATAACACCATCTACTAATTTAAAAATCACCTTTAGCCAGAGGCTTTAGCTCCAGTGCCAAAGTACATACTTTGAGTGTAATGCCTCTGGCTTCCGTAGCCCTCGGTGTCTTCCTTTGAAATTTCTATGAATTGTAACTTTTGTACCAAGAACTATCACTGATCCACAGAACTGTGTCCAGAATTATCTTTAAATGAATTTTTTCATTATTATTTCCTCACAATTTTGAATTCTGTTTAATCTGCACCCTTTAATTTCTTCCATATGGCGTGATCTTGTTTTTTATTCATTTTTTATTTTAATCTTATACCTCACAGAACCATAAAGATTTATGCCCATCATTATATTTTCTCAGTATTTCACACAGCTATTTTTTTTGTTCAATCTATGTACCTGCTGAAGGGGATAAAAGTCTATTTTAAATGTTTATCCTATTTTCTTAAATCTTACCCACATTTTAGTCTTAAGGGTTTTTTCTACAGTATCAATATGTTTCACACCATCACTGAATTCTCCCAGATTGTCTTTTAAGTGTCAATAAGTAAACTTTCCTGATTTAAATCCCTGATCTGCTTGTTACTAGCTGTGTGACCTTGGACAAATTACTTAACTTTTCTAAACCTTGGTTTTCTCATTTGTAAATGGAAAAAAATTTTACATACTTCATTTGACTTATTGTAAGGATTACATGAGAGGATGCATGTAAGTTGCTTAGCACATTGCCTAGTATATGGTAAATGGCACATAGTATTAATTATTCAATAAATGTTTGATGCTAATTATCATCGTTAATTCTGATATAAATATTTTAAACCCATTTCTATGTAATCTACTTTTTTCTAAGCAGGATTTTTCTTTACACTGAAAGTAACTGTTGCTTTATATTTGCATGGTTCAGTTGAGTGAAGAACAGATTTCTCTGAACCTTTTGATGAGCTTAATTGGGCTCCTGAGTCCCTTGAAACTGCCAGTGAAATATCAAGATTATTAAGAATTTGATCTAATTACCATCTGAGCCATAGTTCAGAGAAAAATTTTATTCCAGTGATAGCACTGAATTCATTTTGTATATTAAAGAAAGATTAACGTTAAGGCTTGTCCCATTTTCTAAGAAGAGCAAAGTGCTAGTAGCAATACATGATAGTCTTCACTTCTGGGTAATTGCTTCCCTGATATTTTCCACTAGCACACTTTGACTCACAAAAATTTTCTTCAAAAAATTTCTATAAAATTATTTATGACACAGCAAGTCTACTTTAGTAGAAAAATAACATGGAATATTCTCTATTAATTCTATCACTTTCATCCTAAATGTTTATAAGACTCTTCATTTGTTTTGGAGAGGTACTGTGGTATAATGGAAAAATAATATTTAGAATCAGAAGACCTGAGTTTAAGTTCAGTATATAGTTTTGTGTATTAGTTAAAAGCTCTGGTTCTGCAGTCACATGAGTCTGAGTTTGAGTCTTAGATTCCCTGTTCACTAACTTGGGGACTTGGAGTTAGCTACTTAACTTCTCTGTTTTTCCTCACCTCTAAAATAGTGTTTTTATGGGGTTGGAGACAGGCTTGATTGTTAAATTTGTCTGTCATTTCTGTGTCTTTTGCCAAGATATTTAACTTTGTTAAGCCTGTTTCTTCATCTGTAAACTTGGTATAATAATACCTATAGGTGAATTTTGTGGGGATAAATTATATAATCAATTTATAGTACATGAAATGTAGTAGGTTCTCAATTAATTCCTTCCCCTACCTCTTACCTGTACTAGCCATTTTAGCATGTGATTATCCAGTAGCATGTTACTTTATTACATTTTTCATTAAGTATTCATATATAACTGTTCCATGTTTGAAGTCCTTTCCATTCTAGAATATTCTAAGGTATTTTAAAGATGGTCTCTTGAAAATACCTTTTTTATATCTCCAAAGTGCTGTGCACATAGCAGGTGCTCTTCATAGACTTGTTAATTGACTATGTTTACTCAAGAACATTTCTTGTTTGTTCCTTATCTAAATGCAACAGGAACCATTAAGATAGAAACATAGTGAAGAGAAGAGTACTGGTTGGCCACATTGCACAACTCCAGAAGATGGAATTCGCATCAAATGACCCCCCATGGAGTTGTTGGGTTGCTCCACACACCCAGAGGGGTGTGTGGTATGTGGAAAGATAATTATTTCAGACACCTGAGCTCTAAAGATACTTATTGCAACCTCAAATTAATTCTGAGTGGGCTGGCATCAAATAAAAAAATAATAAAAATATATATTAATTAAGCTTACAATGGACATAGAAACTATCTTCCATTGTCTTAAAAAGATACTAGTAATTCACGATGTCCACGGTTATTTTGAGAGATGATGAATAGCAACCAAAAAAATGGATTCACATTCAGTAAGAGAGAGTAGAGAATAACAGCTAGAAATGAAAGACATCCATATGAATTTTGAGAAATGTGTGATAGTGAACAAGCACAGCAAGGCAAAAAATCCCAGGATGTACTGTGTATAGCAATATGACATTCATTTCTCCATTTAGATCATTCATCTGCAGGAAGAATATAAAACACAATCTTGAGCTGTATAAATAGAAAAATAATATAGAAATGGTGTGGTGATCAACCTACAATACAAATCATTGATAAACACTTCTCTGGGATTGCCTTTCTCATGCTGAGTTCCAGCTTTGAAGAATGACATAAAGGACCGAAGATTTAGAGATGGTTTAGAGAAGAGCTGGAATGCTATGAAGGCACCATTGTCTATGCCCGATCTTATCTAGATAAAGAATACAGTGCTAAATCTTGTAATAATATTGTACAAATGGAAATTGAATCTCAAGGACTATTTTTTCCATATTGTTGTATTTCATTGTGGTGTATTGGAAAGTGATCTGGACTTTGAGTGAGAAGATGTGATTTGGACCATGGCACTTTAAAACTGTAACCTCAGGCAAGTCTTTTAATCTTCTCTGAGCCTCAGTTTTCCTCATCTTTCAACTAATGACCATGATATTTACTCATAAGTAAGACAAGTTATAGCAAACTATCATTTTACAAATGTAAGGTAACTTAACCGTGGATCTCATATTCCAGTCTTATGCTGTTGTACTGCTACAAGGACAAGTCCTCAGATAAAAATTTTTAGCACTAGACTTGGACCTGTGGCATAACTATTTGATATACAGTATATATTTTAAACAATGATATTCATATACATGCTGTGCCCTCCACTCCAAACAAAATATAATTCCACGTGGTTATTTCTCTGTTTTATTACTTTAGAGAGGAAAGCAGAATGAAAACAATTGACAGAAATATGTTTAATTCTTTGTAGGAAAAAAATGCAGTCAAATCCCTTTCCCACTAACAAATAATGCAGGGGAATTTGTTATCCCCCTATCCAAGTTATCCCAATTTAGTTGTTATCCCAATAAAATCCAAGATAATAAAACAAAATACAAGTCTTCTAAACATGTACTAAAAAAAATTCTTTTAAATCAACATTTGATAATTTCAGAAATATATACTAGGAACTTCCACCTAAATCCAAAGTAATTTTTGTAGAAAATTCTGAATCCAGCTTTTTTGATTTTGCTCTGTACATTCCACCCCCCTCAAGCCTGTGAACACATAGTCTAAGCAGACATATACGTCAAAGGCAGCTCTAGAGGGTTATTTCCATTGTGGAAGTACAACTTTCTTACTCTGGCAGAAACTCCACCGTTTAGCAACCCAATGAAAGCAGGGCTGAGAAGAGCAGGAAGGCCCTGTGGTCTAGAAGAGTTCTCTGTTCTTCACCTAACCCCCAACCTTACCCCACATACTAGTTTTATTGTTCTTTCCCCTCCCTGCAGACCTACTATCCACATTCCTGACCTTGCCTACTTGTTAATAATCATGTTATCAAAACTCTTACTAAATGTCCCTCTCTGTGTAGGCTGTTGTTCAGAAGTAGCCTTAGCAGTAGTTGGACTTCACAGCTGTTACCCTCTGTGACTATAGATTAGAAAGGTTTCCACTCCCAAAGATCTCTTTCCCTACTCCCAATAAAGTCCTGAATTTCTTTAGCCCTTATTTTAGATCATTTACTTCAGACTTGAAAACTTTTCTAGGTTCAATAATCTATTACAAAGAAGAAAGCCCCAGGGCTTTTGGCTAAAACTAGAACAGCTATAATGTACTTCTCCCTTGCATCCCCTTAGAACACTTAGGAATATAGAGAAAGGTTAAAAAATCCTAAGAACAGTGAATCATTGAGTTCCACTAACTACACGGCCACTGGAACAGGAGTGGAAATTCAACTAGTGGCCTATCCACACTCTGAGTAAAGAAGCAAGGCTGTTCCTCCCTTTTGCACTTTTTTTGGATATCGAAATGAAATCTGAGAAGCTGCTGCTTAACCACATAGAGGGTTTCTGTGAGGCAGTGCCATTATGTAACCATTAGGTCTCCCTGACCCCTCCTCCAGTTTGAGAAGAGAAGTAAGAACAGTGCACAAGAAAATTCTGTCCAGCTGAGGATCTCAGTAGAGAAGTGAACCAACTCCCAACTGGACAGAATTCATTCATTCAAGAGCACTGTTTACTTTCTGGTTTTTTTAAAAAAACACTGAGAAGCGATAGAGTAATTAATTCAAGATAAGTAAAAACAAAAAAACAAAACGCAAACCACTATTTGGTGCCTGTTCCGATATTTCACAGGAAGAGAAAAGGAACAAACATGCTTTACGTATAATACAGGTCTCCGGTGACCACCCAGTAACCAAATCCAGAGGTCTCTGCTCATTCTGCAACCCATAATACCTTTCTGGCACTTTTGACCAGCTTTTCTTTGAAATGTTATACCCTAGATTTTGTAACATGACATTCTTACACCTTCCTTTTTCCTTTTAGATTACATCTCAGTCCAAACATACATGTCAAATCCTGACCTGTCTCCTGAGATCTAGAATCAGACCAGAATACCACATTACCACCTCACCCTCAACATGTCCAAAACCAACCTCATCTCTGCTTCCATGTGTTTCTCCCCTTCTCCCCATTTTCCCTAAGACACTGTTGTTCTCACAGTCATACAAGGTAGAAACCTTGGAGTCACTTGGGCCTCCATCACTGTGTATTCCCACTGCTGCTGTCTTAATTGATGCACACAGTACCTTCTTCAGACTATTACCTAGCCTCCCAACTTATCTCCCTACATATAGTCATTATCTTCCACAAGCCATCACTTATTCTAGATGAATGCAGAATTCTTTTAAGACATGTACAGGTTATGTTGCTTCTTCATCAAAATCCATTAATGGCAAACAAGAAAGAGGAAGAAGTTAATACGTGTTCCTTCTAGAAGATATAGATAAGCAAAATGAAGAAAATAAAATTTTCATAATCCTAACACCTGGGTTATCAGTGTCAACAGTTTGGCTTGTATATATTTTGAACCTAGGAAAGGATTACACCATGTGTATTTTGTAAGCTGCTTTTCTTTCATACATCATGAGCATATTTCAGTGCCATTAACTCTTCTTCTACAATATGTTTTTACTAGCTATGTAAGAATTCCATTGAATAAATCACCTTACATTCCTTCAAGTTTGGTTCCATCTGTCTCTTCTGTTTCTTCTTATAGTACAGCCTCAGTGAACCTTATGGTTTGTGCAGGGGTCAGCAGCCACTGCCTGGGGGCCGAATCTAGCCCACTACCCATTTGTGTGTGCCACGTAAACTAAGAATGGTTTGAACAGTTTTAAATCATTGCAAAAAAAGAAAAACAATATTTTGTGACGTGCAAATTATACAAAATTCAAATTTTAGTGTCCATGAATAAAGTTTTATTAGCACACAGCCAGATATGTTTATGTATTGTTTGTGGGTGCTTTTGTTCTCCAACAGCTTAGCCAAATACTTTCACCAGGAACCTATGGCCCACAAAGTTTAAAATAATTACTTTCTGGCCTTTTGCGGAAAGCGTGCTGACTCTTGGTTTATACCAGACATCACACTTAATGTCTTTTCATACTTGGATACCTTTCTTCAATCAGTTCCTTCAGCCTAGGCTGCTGTCCCTTCATTCCACTTGTGCTCAAAGTCAGGGTTTTGCTTTGTTTGCTGTTTTGGAATCCCTGTGACACTGTGACTTGCATCATATCAAGTATGTCACTGTGTTATACTTAACTGTATCCAGGTCTTTCCCTCCTCTAGAAAAGAAATGTAATGGCCATGACTTTCAATCATTCCATTTCTTGCAACATTCTCTATGCACAGTATTCTTCTACACAATAATCAGTAAGTCTTTGTTGAATACTAACTGAAACTGACTTTTGTGGGCCTGAATTTGAGAAAAGAGCTACCACTTTACGTAGTGTTTCTCTAGGAAACCTTGTTTTGAATTTCAAATACTAAACCTGTTAATCAACTTGTAGGACATCACTCCTCAGCAAGTCAAGGACTGCATTTTTATCTAAATCCTGGATGTTTGCTGTTGTAAGGGAGCAGTTGGGAGAGAGCCAGACTTAGACAAGCATTTGGAGATTTTCGTCTCCTTCCTTCTTTGTATACACATCTCTGCATCCCTGTTGTACTGTAAGCAATAATCGAGTTAAACAGACCAGAAGGGAATAGTTTCATCCTTTTAGTCCAGGAGAAGGGGTAGCTTCTGGGGCATATTTGGCCGCTTCTGGCCTGCCCTCTAATCTCCCTGTTACAATTCACTACCCCCGCCAAAGAGCCTCCATCTTATATTGCCTCCTGAGCTAACGTTGACCATGCACGTATTCCCTTCAGAATAAGCCAGTCCCGGTAGTCAACGTTCTGCACGTGCAGACTACGATGAACTATACTGAGATCACGACGGAGGGCAGAGGGAAAGCCAGACAGAAGTTGATGGTGGCACCCGAGGCGGCCTTCCCATGAGGAAACAGACTGAGACACTGAAAAGTACATTCCAAATAAGAGGAATGTTTTCAGTTTTTACTGTTCGACAGTTTCTAAGTATGATATAAAAGCTTTTTATACATTTTCATGATCAGCATTACTAGGAAAGATAGTATCCAAGCACTGCTAGAAGCATACATCTATGAGAACTGTTAGATTACACGTCAGAATTATTAGACAGGTAAATGTGAAAAGGAAAAAAGAATATGTCAGACTGATAGATAGGAATGAGGGACTAATCTCTTGAGTGATAAAATCAATATAAAACAGTCATACTGGAACACACCTTGGACATTTAATATTTATATCATGAAAATAAAAAATCAAACATGGACTAATGAATGATTACCTAGAGAATAAAAGTTCATACTTTTCTAAGAAACATTTTAACAAAACGTTGACACTTTTGTGCTTCTCGTCTTTTCAGTGTTGTGAACAAACACTTGTAAAGAAGTTTTTATAACTTTTATGAAAAATTTAATATAAAAGAATAGGAAGTACTGTTAGATTCATCCTTTATTATAGGACAATTAATAGATCAGCTCAAAATTAAATATATGTCATTTCATCATAAAATATAAATAAAATATTGTTGTAACAGCTTTTTTTTAAATAATGAAGTATTTCAATTTGGAAAAACCCCTAGTATGAACAAATAGTGAGGTAACTAAGAATTCTTAGTCTATTTTAATATTAAGAAAATACAAAGATCTTTTACTCTGTGAATGTAGCAACATCTGAAAATCATAGAACCTTTTTAACCTTTCTAGCTGCAAAAAGTTAGGAAGTATAAAATGATCATAAAAGGTCATGTTACTATTTTTGCTTTTGTGGTGGTAATATTTTTAGCAAAGATAAAAGGTGATCTTAGGGGCCTCATAGCTTGAAATGTTCAGACCAGTCCTTTAGAAAAAATGAAAAAGAAAAACTACAAATCCTCAGTTTCTTTAAGTTATAATGTTTCCAAGTTTAATTACAGTTTATAATATTTTATGATCAAGTTTTCTTTTTTCATTAACCTTCATTCTTCAGTTGGCTTTATCTCAAAGTCAAGCTCATTGCGGAAGACAGGAAATGTCAAGGAGTCCATCTATGTACAAGTGACACATCTATCTGCTTTGCCCATCATCAGTGTTGTTAAAGATTATGTAGCTCGAACGGCAACTTTAGCTTCATGCTCTGATGAAGGTTACTGCTGCCCTTCTTCATGGAGGTGGTTACCCTTGCAGTACTTCAGTCTTCATTTGTTACCATGAAAAGTAGAAGCACTGTCTTGCTGTACCTAGATAGATGTTAGCTCATGACTTCTGTATTTTAATAATTTCTCAGAAACAGATACAGAATAATTATTTTAGTTTGTACTGCATAATTTATATTTTAATTTGTTATATATTTTAAATATGTATGATGTACAAATATGTATAGTGTTTTATAATACATATTTTAAAATATGTATTTACTTTTAGCACCTAGTATCACCAGGATCATAAAATATTAGCACTGGAAAGAATTTTGGAGACATCCAAAACAAGCATTCTTTTTAGTAATGAGGAAACCGAGGTTCAGAAAGACGAAGTAGTAAATGCCTAGGGTATTATAATGTAAACATCCAAATATTAAACTCACTAGTTTGAACAGTTTTCCAATTACATGGCTTTTCAACCACAGTAACCAGTAATTTCACTTTAGTTTTAACGTTTAGTTAAAAATTGACTTGTCTCTGGTTGTCCTACAAAGTTATCTCAAGTTGTCAAGACTTAAAAAAACAAGCCACGTGTTAGTAGAAGGGTACAAATATCAGACAAAGGCTTAGTATTATTTAAATCGACTTACCATTTTATAAACAAATTTCTGTTCATAAATTTCTTTGCTTAGGGAAAAAAATAGTTACCTTTTACTTTAATTTCTATATGTGCAATCATCTATTTGTGATGTTTCATTAGAATCTGATGACACTGACTTATGTGTACATTCTTTTTGGCTGTTCAATATAATGAAATTATACATTTCATTTAAAAATATCAGGTGTTTATTTCACGTAAGTAAATGAATTATAGACTGAATAATGAGAAAAAGATTTTCTTTAGGACACTGAAACAACCCACTTCAAATATTTGTTTCAATCCATTCCCTTTATTTGCCCTACTTTGCCAGTTTAAATGCTGATTTAACTATTGGTCTAGCCAGCAATGAGAGTGGCTCACAGAAATAGGATATTTTACCCAAACTTAAACACCATAGTTCAAGTTCTTATAAGCATCTTCTCCCACCCCTGACCCATTCTCACTACAAGCCTGACCCCATTACAGGAGCTAGTTCAGAGAAATTGCCCTGATAAACATTAGAATGAGGTGAATTAATATAATTATGATATTTTTGTTATGTTTACATGTACTAATTTAGAATAAAATAAAAAGCATATTGTGTTTTCCTTATTTTAAGCACATAATTTTCTTTCTTTTTCAGCTTTTTAATTAAATGAAGCCAAGTGGGATTTGCATAAAGTGAATGTTTACCATGAAGATAAAGTGTTCCTGACATACTAGTTTGAATTCTTGAGTTCATTTCCTTGTCGATTGTGATAATCTAGCTTATTCTTGTATAATTTCTTAAAACGTGAGTTTTCCTAGTAAATTTAACTTATAGAAATGGATGGTTAACTTTAGTATTAGCAGTGGAAAGGACAAAGGAAACATTGAAGTGTTTTCAAGCATATTGTATTCAGTGTATGCTATAGGATTGAAATTAAAAAATGACAGTGTAATTCTGAATTCCTGTTTTAGAACTGTTCACTTATTAGTAAAGAAAACCACATTGTTAGTGAGGGAAAACTATGAAGTATATGTTAAAGAACTCTTAGGGTTGTACAGAGATAAGGTATATGCATGAAAATATGTCATTGCTGAAAAATTATACTTACTGCGTTTCAGTTACAAAGGACGTGTATGGTTACAAATAGTGTTTTGTTCTTATTAATCATAACTAGATAAAGGTGTATAGGACAGGGAACTGGATGAATAGTACCTACAACTTGGATGCCTAACCTGGGAAATGGAACTTCTTCCTAGGATATAAATCTAAAGCATGACTAAATCAACATGTCTTAAAGGCATGAGGCAATGGAAGCAACACACCAGAACTAGGAATTAATTCTTCTCCAACTTTAGAAGTGTCATCCAGGAATCCAGACTTAAAACCACAAAACTAACCCACTATGCCATTTTCCCCTTGTGTTGTATGAAGGAAACTTGCCATCAAAACCTCACTCCCTGAATCTAGATAAAGTTTAGTTATCCTAATATGAGTGAGTGACTCAATGAACCTTTCTTGAAAACCAAATATAGGAGTCTAACCGTTGTTTGTTTGCTTATCCTGTTTTAGTTTATAAAGCACTTTCGTGTATGTTACGGTATTTGTTCTTCACAATAACTCTGTAAATTAGACAGGAAATGTAAATTTTGTCTGACTTGTAGAACTACCAAAAGGTGAAAGCCAAAAAGAATAAAAAATAGAGCATGTAACTAGGCTTTCAAACTCTCAGACCTGAATTTTTATTTACCTTGGTGCTACCCAAAGAATTTAGAAGGACAGTTATTTAGTCAGTTCAATAAATTTTGGTTTTCTTCATTTTTTAGGCTTTGTTATCTAATTTTCATAAAGATCTGAATAATAGACCATGGAGAACTTTGTTAGTAGGGATTTCCAACTATATAGAATCAAATAGGAACCAGGTGTACATCCACTAAATTTGCTTATTTTATCTGTGAAATGGAATAAAGAATGGGAAATATAAAAGCCTACAGGGGTATATTAAGTTGAATCCCAGGGCAATATGTGAGCTAGCAGGAAGAAAGCTATCTTTTCAAAACATGATGATGTTCAATGAAAATTATATAATAATTCAGAACTATGTTAACCTTATCACATATTCCCAAATCTCTTATTAAAAATCACACTTCTCCTATTTCCTGTTCAAAGATTGATAAATTTAGTATTGGAATGGCATTTATGGAAAAGCAATATGTGATCATAATCATTTGTTTAATGCCTGTCCCTAGGTAGCACTTGACCTCAATCTCAAGTAAATCAGTCTTGAGTATTTTTACATTTTCTAAAGTCCATTCAGAACATATCTTGCAATTGGAGTTTGAGGCCAAATTTAACAAATAAACATTTTTTCTTAATTATAATTAACTTTTGTTTGTCCCCTTAAAGCTCAAAATTCTTATCTTCCAGTTTGTATGCAATTGATTAAATGATATTAACAACACACATCTAATCTCTCTATAAAGCTTAACAGTGTTTTATCATGACCATAGTTCTCAGACACTGTGACCGAGGTAAGGAGAATTCTGCTAGCCCGGATTAGTAAAAAAGTTTTCTAGCCTAAATTATATAATTTCCTCTGGAATTACATATATGCCAACTATAAAAACTTTTTTTTTTCCAAATTTCATAGTTTAAAAAGTTGTTGCTTCTCTGTAGACAATTGTTGCATCAAGGAAGTGATTCTAGAGAGAAATAAACTGCCTAAGACAAGTCGTTACTGCAAAGTGCTACAGGCAAAACAAAGAATGGCTCAAATGTAGTTTGCTTTCAGAATGTAGCATATGCAAAATATCATACATAGTATATATCTTTACCTTTGCCAACCAATATCTTTGACAATCTCCAGAGAAAATAAAAAGAATTGCTTTTCTGCTCAATTGAAGAGAAAAATCCTAATATAAAATTCCATGTTAAAGGAGTTTCATTTTATAATAACATCTGATGAATAACATTGCATTTTGCTCAGCATGCTGTTCCTTGCATTAGATATTCACGTGAGTAAGCCCAATAGTGTTGTATGTTTACTGTAATTTTCTTTTGCACATAAAAAGTAAAATCCCTTGTCAATTAAAATGCAGCAAGCATGGTGATTGGGGGAGATCAGATCTTGTAACCACAGAACTTGACAAGTATTCCCTTTCTTGCTATTATGAGAACCTCCCTAAGGGTACACGAAGGGAGTGGTTATTCTAAATAAGGCATGACATTATTTTGAAATGAATGACATTAAACATATTTTAAGAAGGACTGATGACAGGGGTATGTGTTGACACACACTAGAGCATCTAGGGATGAAACATTTGAATGGACCCTTGGAGACCTAATCTACCTCAGAGTCCACAGAGCTTATTAACATTAAGTTTAAAATATTAAAACAAGATGTTTTTCATACTCCAGCCAGGAGCTATACTGGGTCAGACCAATAATATATCTAATAGTATTTTTTCTAATAGTAGGAAAAGAGTGAGCATAGTAGCTAGTCACACTCAAAGGATACCAGTATGTATATATTAGCCCCTAAATTCTCTTACGTAATTTGTTCATACTCCTCTTTTTAATCTACTTATATGTCTGAAATATATGCAAATGTTTATATCATATAAACAGAATCTTGTGTATTTATACAAACTTTTATTTACAAAGTTTTAATAAAGCATCACACATTCAGACTATAGTAGGAAAAAATCACGTCACATTCACCCAAATGTTGATGTGTCTATTTCCATTAAAAATTATGCATATATGTCAATGAAAATCACAGAGTGAGGAACTCTAGGGACCCACCCCCTCCACAGAAACACTAGAAAAACTGGCAAAAACTGTCAATTTTGTTGAAAGTCTGGAAAATAGTGAAAGATTTACAGCAACCGGTGAATGCTTAAATAAGAAAAAGATTACTGAAACCCAGTAAGATAGCTTAATGGCATTTTATCTTACTCTCCCCTCACCATTCTCCCTAATCAGCAGTGGTCCTGAAAATGACAGCCTGTTACTGATGTGGGTGCCTGGTTCTAGAGGGGCAGAATGGACCTTGTTCCCAAGGAATAGTGTTTGTTTTGACTTGTCTGCAGACTCCCAGGAGGACTGATGCAAGGGGCTTGCCTTTGTTTCAGCTAACTCAGAAGTTTCTCAGAGTGGAAAAGTGGCTACACGGAGAGGGTGCTTCTCTAAAACATTGAAAGATAAATGAACATGCTGCTGCCTTGGTCAAAAGATAACAGTTGGGACAAACAATAGACATTGCAGCTGAAGGCCTGAGAGGAAAAGCTGGGGAGTGAAATGCTTTGGGGAATAAGGGCTTTCAAAAGCTGCCATATATTCTAAGTAATCTAGAAGGACAAGCTCATACCCAGGGCAAGGTGCATGCTGAAAAAGGACCAGAGAAAACCCTAAGCTTTTGCGTCTTGCTGATCTTTATGCCCAGCCTAAGCAGGAAGTGAAGGCCTAAGAGGAGTTGTGAACACCCTGGGTAAGTATTGAAGAGTTACCCCAACACAGAGCCAATCTACAAAGACCCGGAGAGTATTTTCTTATTGTTTCCTTGTTTTTCGTTTTGTCTCCTGGCATTTAAGGAAAGCTCTGTCAAACAAATAACTGATTACTAAGCTAATGAAATAAAAACTTCACAGATCACACATGACAAAGAATATGGTTTTTACAGAAAGTTTTTAAAAGTCACTAAACTACTACAATCCACAACAAACAAGAAAACTAACTTTGGAAAGGGAGCAGAATCCAATTTCCCAAGTTGCCACAATATTCAGAATGACCAATTTACAAAAAAAAAAAAAAAACACTCAAAGAAAGTATAACCCATTAGCAGGAAAGAAAGTAAAAGAAACTGCTTTTGAGGAAGCATAGATGCAGGACTTACCAGCTAAAGACTTTAACTGTCTTTTAATATACTCAGCTAAGTGAAATGCCAAAGAACTAAAAGAAACAAGGTGAACAGTGTCTCACCAAATAGAGAATATCAATAAAAAAAATTATAAAAGGAGTCAAATACAAATTCTGAACCTGAAAAAATACCATAATTGAGTTGAAAAATTTATTAGAGTGACTCAAGAGGAGAACAGGCAGAAGAAAGAATCACTGAACGTGAAGCTAGGTGAATTGAAATGATCCAATCTGAGGAACAAAAAAGAAAAAAGTAATGAACAAAATGAATAGAGCCAAAGAGACTTGTCAGACACCATAAGCATACCAATATATACATAATTGGAGTCTCAGAAGGGGAGGAGATAGAGAAAAGGACAGAAAGAATATTTGAAGAAATAATGCCTGAAAACTTCCTAAATTTGAAGACAGACGTGAATCTAATACCTAAGGAGCTCAACAAACTCCAAGTAGTATAAACTAAAAAAGATCTACATTGAGCCAAATTATAATCAAACTGTCAAAGAGAAAAACTTGAAAGTAGCAAGAAAGAAGTAACTTGACATGTACAAGGGGCCCTCAATAAGATTAACAGCTGATTGCTCATTAGAAACCATAGAGGCAGGAAAGCATTTTTAAAGAGCTGAAAGAAACTGTCAACCAAGAATTCTGTACTTGGCAAAATCATCCTTAAAATATGAAGGATAAATTAAGGCCTTCCCAAATAAACAAAACTTGAAGGATTTCATTTCTAGTAGACCTACCATATAAGAGGTGCTAAAGAGAGTCCTTCAAACTGAAGTGAAAGGACACTAGATAATAACTCAAAGCCACATGAAGAAATGAAGAGGGAGTGATGTGAACAAGATGGCAGAATAGGAGTTTCCACCATCTTCCTTCCCACAGAAAAATAGATTTTGACAATCACCAATGAATGACAGTGCCTTTGTAGGAGATCCAGAGGAGAGGTTTCAACACATCGTTGGAGCAAAAATACAAAATTGGACTCATTGAAGAGGGTAAGAGTAACAGTTTCACTTTGCTTGCATCACCTCTCTCGTTAGGCAGCATAGCTCAGGGCCAAGAGAGAGAACCTTGGCTCGCAGTTTCTCCCATAAGGGAAGATGAGAGTGTAGTGAGTGGTGCTTGGCTTCCTCAAATGTATGGGACACTGCCATGGAGGCCCACTTCTTTCTTGCCCCACCCAGAGTACTGAAGTGATCTGTAAGGCTGAGGGTCAAGAAGAGGTGGGGTGCATAGCGGCCAGAGCCTAGAATTCAAAGGGACACAGATCTTGCTAACCAAAAATTCAGTGATTGTTTTAAGGAGGCTCAGATAGCTACAAGAGAATGCATACAGACAATGAAATCAAAAAACAACGCACAAATGAAACAAGAAGTTTAGAGAGAGAGAAATCATAAAAAAGAACCAAACATAAATTCTAGAATTAAAGAATACAATGAATGAAATGAGCAATGCAATAGAGAACATTAACAGCAGACTAAATCAGGCAGAAGAAAACCTGTGAACTCGGAAGACGAAGCATTTCAAATTATCCTGTCTTAGGAGAATAAATTTAAAAAGAATAAAAAAGAGTGAAGAAAGCCTGTGTGACTTATGGAACACCATCAAGCAAAACAATTTACACATTATGGGAATTTCAGAAGGTGAAGAGATAGAGAAGGAGCCATAAAGTCCATTTAAAGAAAGAAAGAATGAAAACTTCTCAAAGCTAGGAGAGATATGGACTTCCAGGTTCATGAAGCTCCTAAGTCCCCAAACAGATTCAACCCAAAGAGGTCTTCATCAAGATACATTATAAAACTCTCAAAAATCAAGACAGAGAATTTTGAAAGCATAAGAGATAAGAAACTCATCTCATACAGAGGAACCCCCTTAAGGCAATAAGTGCATTTCTTAGCAGAAACCTTGCAAGCCAGGAGACTGGGATGATATATTCAAAGCACTGAAAGAAAAAAACTACTGACCAAGAATACTTTACCCGACAAAGCTGCCCTTCAGAAATGAAGGACTGATAGACTAATATCTTAATAGATGGAAAAATTGCATTTGATGAAATAATTTTTATCATGAAAGCATGTTTTCTTAACAAATTAGGTATAGAAGAACTGTACCTCAATATAAAAAGGTTGTATATGACAAGCCCATAGCTAACATACTCAATGGTGAAAAGCCTCTAAGCCTAGGAGTGAGACAAGGATGCCCACTCTAACCACTTTCTCTTCAACTTAGTACAGAAATTGCTGGAGCAATTAGGCAAGAAAAATAAAAAGCATCCAAATTGGAAAGGAAGAAGCAAAATTATCTCTGTTTGCAGATGATATGATCTTACATATAGAAAACCCTAAAGACTCCAGCAAAAAAACTTAAAACTAACAAATTTGGTATAGTTGCAGGATATAAACATCAACATACAAAAATCAGTTATATTTTTATACATTAACAATGAACTATCTGAAAGAGAGACTAAGAAAACAATTCATCATACAATAGCATCAACCAAATATTTAGGAATAGATTTAATCAAGGAGGTTAAAAACTTATGGACTGAAAACTGTAAGACATTAATGAAAGAAATTGAAGACAAACTGAAAATCTCATGTTAATGGATTAGAATAATTTATGTTGCTAAAATGCCCATAATACCGAAAGCAATCTGCAGATTTAATGCAATCCCTATCAAAATTCCAGTGGAATTAATCACAGAAAAAAATCCTAAAATTTCTGTGGAAATACAAAAGTCCCCAGATAGCCAAAGCAATTTTGAGCAAGAAGAATAAAGCTAGAGACATCACACTTCTCAATTTCAATCTATATTACAAAGCTACGGTAAACAAAACAGTATAGTATTGGCATAAAAACAGACCCCTGGACCAATAGAACAAAATAGAGAGCCCCAAGATAAACCCACATGTGTACAGTCAACTAATCTTTCACAAGAGCACCAAAAACACATCATGGGGAAAGGATACTCTCTGCAATAGATGGTGCTGGGAAAACTGAGTAACCACATGCAGAAGAATGAAATTGGACCACTATCTTACACCACTCACAAATATTAACTTGAAAAGGGTTAAAGACTTAAATATGAGACCTGAAACCATAAAACTCCTAGACAGGGAAAAGCTCCTTGACATCAGTCTTGGCAATGATTTTTTTGGATATGACACCAAAGGCACAGGCAACAAAAACAAAATTAGACAAGTGGGACTACATTCAAATAAAAAACTTCTGTATAGCAAAGGAAACAATAGAGTGAAGGGGCAACCATATGGAATGGGAGAAATTATTTGCAAACCTTATATCTGTTAAGGGATTAATTTCCAAAATATGTAAGGAACTCATACAACTCAATACCAAAACAACCCAAACATTCAATTAAAATTTGGGGAAATGACCTGAATAGACATTTTTCCAAAGAAGACATACAAATGGCCAGCAGATACAGGAAAAGATGCTCAATATCACTAATCATCAGGGAGATGCAAATGAACACCCCAGTGTGACATCACCTCACACCTATTAGGATGGCTATTATCAAAAAGAATAAGAGATAACAAGTGTTGGGAAGTTTGTGGAGAAAAGGGAACCCTTGTAGACTCTTGATGGGAATGTAAATTAGTACAGTCACTGTGGAAAACAGTATGGAGGTTCCTCAAAAAATTAAAAATGGAACTACCATATGGTCCAGCTATCCCACTTCTGGGCATTTATTTAATGGAAATGAAATCAGTATTTCGAAGATATGTCTGCACACCCTTGCTCATTGCAGCATTGCTGACAGTAACGAAAATATAGAAACAACCTGAGTGTCTCTTGCTTGAATGGATACACATACATATACATACACTCATACACACAATGGAATATTATTCAGCTATAAAAAAGGAAATTCTACCATTTACAACAACATAGATGAACCTGGAGGACATTATGCTATATGAAATAAACCAGACAAGGACAAATACTGTGTGATTTTCTTTCTTTGTGGAATGTAAGAAAACATCAACTTCATATAAACAGGAGAATGGCAGTTGCCAGGGATTGAGGGGTGGGGAAAAATGGGCAGATGTTGGTCAAAAGATACAAACTTTCATTTTTAAGATGAGTAAGTTCTGAGGATTTGATGTACAGCATGGTGACTACAGTTAATAATACTATATTGTGTACTTGGAATTTTCTCAGCGAGTAGATCATAAGCATTCTCACCATACACACAACATACGCAACTGTGAAGTGATGGATGTGTGTTCATTAACTTGATTGTAGTAGTCATTTCACAATGTATACATATATTGAATCATCATATTGTACAATTTAAATATACACATTTAGCAATTATTCCTAGATAAAGCTGTAAAAAGGGATCTACAATTGATAAATTTACAAAAATGAAGAATATTCTTAAGAAATACTAGATAGATAAATATAGTAGATATCATTTCGATCATTTTGGTTTGTAACTTTTTTATATGATTTAAAAGACAAACACGTAATACAATGATTATAAATTGATATTAATATGTACACAATGTATAAAATGTAGTTTTTGACAATAACATCATAAAAGCAAATAGATGGAGCTGTATAGGAGCAGTTTTTGTATACTATTGAACGTAGGTTGTTATTAATTCTAACTAGTTTGTGGTAAATTTAATGTTAATTGTATTCCTCAAGGTAACCATTAAGAAAATAGATTTTAAAATATGCAGAAAAGGAAATGAGAAGGGAATTGAAATGGTACATAGAAAAAATTAAACACAAATTACGAATTGAAGAATTGAGTAACAAAAAAGACGTAACACATATAGGAAACAAGTTATGGAATGACAGGATTAAGTCCTTACAGATAATTACTTTAAATATAAATGCATTAAGCTTTCCAATTAAAAGTAGAGATTGCCAGAATGGATTTTTTAAAATATGATCCAACTGTATGCTGTCTATAAGAAACTCACTTGAGATCCAAAGACAAATAAGTTGAAAGTGAATAGATGGATAAAGATATTCCATTAAAATGGTAAGTAAAAGATGATAAAGTAGCAAATGGAGGACAAAAGCACTGCTGTAAGCCAGTAAGATCTGACACATACATAACACTCCACCAACACCAGCAGAATACACATTCTTCCCCAGTTCACATGAAGCATTCATTAAGATAGACTATATTTTAGAAAAGTCAGTAAATAAAATATTGAAATAATATGAAGTATCTTCTCTAATCAAAATGGAATAAAACTATCAGTAACAAAAGGAAAACTAGAAAACTCACAAATATGTGGAAATTAAAACAACACACTTTTAAACAACCAATAGATCAGAGAAGAAATCACAAGGTAAATTAGAGAATATTTTGAGATGAATGAAAGCAAAAATACTGTATACCAAAACATGGGATGCATTGAAAGTGATGCTCAGAGGGATATTTATAGCTGTAAATACCTATTTTAAAAAAATCTCTAGTCAATACCCTAACTTTACACCCTAAGGAACCAGAAAAAGAACAATCTAAACCCAAAGCTTGCAGAAGGAAGGAAATAAAGATTAGAGGAGACAAAAACAAAATATAGAATACAGTAGGAAAAGTCAATGAAACCAAAACTTGGTTCTTTGAAAAGATCAACAAAATTGACAAATCTTTTGCTAGACTCACCAAGAAAAAAAGAATTCTCAAATTATAAAATCAGAAATGAAAGTGGGAGCATTAACACCTACGTTACAAAAATAAAAAGATTATAAAAAAGTACTATGAACAAATTAGATAACCTAGATAATATAGACAAATTTCTAGAAACATACAACTGCCAAAACTGAATTGAAAAGAAGTAGAAAATCTGGACAAACCTACACCAAGTAAAGAAAAGGAATCAATTTTCAAAAACCTCCCAATAAGGAAAGATACCAGGTGGCTTCCTTGGTGAATTCTACCAAATATTTGAAGGAGAATGAACACCAATCCTTCTTAAGCTCCTCCAAAAAAAATAGAAGAGGAGCAAACACTTCCTAACTAATTCTATTAAACCAGCATTACTCTGATACCAAAACCAAAAATAATGTAAGAAAACAAAATTATAGACCAGCATCCCTTATGACCATGCATGCAGAAATCCTCAACAATGTACTAGCAAATCTAATCCAGTGGCATATTAAAAGTTTTATACAGCATGACCAAGTGGGATTTATTCCAGGAATGTAAGGGTGGTTCAACATGTGAAAATCAATCAGTATAACACACTACGTTAATAGAATGAAGGAGGAAAAGCTACATAATAGTATTAGTTGATGCTGAAAAAGCATTTGGCAAAATCCAATACCCATTCATTCTAAAACAATTCAACAAACTAGGAGTTAGAAGATAACTTCAACCTGATAAAGGACATTTGTGAAAAACGCACAGCTAACATCATACTCAATGCTGAAAGACTTAAAGCTCTCCCTCTAAGAACATGCAAAGATGCCCTCTTTTACCACTTCTATTCAACATTGTACTAGATGTTCTAGCCAGAACAACTCAGCAAGAAAAATATTAGACCACAAAATTTGAAAGGAAAACAAACTATCTCTATTAACAGATAACATGATCTTTATATATTTAAGATTCCCTAAAGAATTTTTTTTAACTATTGGAACTAATAAATTCACCAAAGTTGCAGGATACATTATCAACATGCAAAAATCAGTTGTATTTCTATACACTAACAATGAGCAATCTGAAATTAACAAAACAATTCCATTTGTAATAGAATAAAGAAGAATGAAATACTTTGGAATAAATTTTACCAAGGAACTAAAAATATAAAACATTGCTGAAAGAAATTGGAGAAGACCTAAATAAATAGAAGAGCCTTCTGTGTTCATATATTGGAACACTTAATATTCTTCAGATGGCAATGCTCCCCAAAGCGATCTACAGATCCAGGGCAATCTCTATTAAAATCCAATGACTTTTTTGCAAAAATGGCAAGTTTTAGAATCATTCTAAAACTCACATGGAATTGCAAGGGGTCCTGAATAGCCAAAACAATGTTAAAAAAAGAGGAACAAAGTTGAAAGGCTCACACATCCCAATTTCAAAACTTACCACAATACTGCATTAATAGAAATATTGGTAGTGACAATTACAAGGTACCAAACATAGGCACTGGCATAAGGATAAACATATAGATTAATAGAATAGAACTGAGAACCCAAGAATATACCCATAGTCTCTGGTCTTTTAGTTTTTGACAAAGCTGCCAAGACCATTCAACGGGGAAAGAATAGTCTCTTCAACAAATGGTACTGGGACAACTAGATTTCCACATGCAAAAGAGTGAAGTTGGACACAACTCACACCACATACAAAAAATTAACTCAGACTGGATCAAAGACCTAAATATAAGAGCCAAGATGATAAAAACTCTTAGAAGGAGACATAGGTGTAAATCTTCATGACTTTAGATTTGGCAATGGTTTCTAATATATGCCACCTAAAACACACAAAAAAATAAATTGGACTTCATCAAAATTAAAATTTTTGTTTAAGGGAGAGTATGAAGAGAGTGAGAAGATAATTCACAGAAATAGTGAAATATTTGCAAATCAAATCTGATGAGGATCTAATATCCAGAATATATAAAGAACTTTTATAAATTTTACAAATAAACTACAAAAATACAAAGTCCTAATTTTAAAAAGTGGGTTGTTATGGGTTGGGTCATGTCCCTTCAAAAAAGATATGTTGAAGTCCTAATACTAGTATCTCAGAAGGGCTTATATGGAAATAAAGTTGTTACAGATGTGATTAGTTAAGATGAGGTCAGACTGGAATAAGACGGGCCCCTAATCCAATATTACTGGTGTCCTTATATGAAGGCAGCCATGCGAGGACAGACACAGGGAGAACCCCGTATGAAGACAGAGGAATGGCATGATGTATCAACAAGCTAAGGAACGCCAAAGATTGCCAGCAAACCACCAGAAGCTAGGAAGAGACAAGGAAGGATTCCCCTGAAGATTTCAGAGGGAACTTGGCCCTGCCAACACCTTGATTTTGGTCTTCCAGAACCTCCAGAACGTTGATACCATGAATTTCTGTTGTTTTATGTGATCCAGTTTGTACTACTTTGTTACGGCAGCCCTAGGAAACTAATACAATGGGCAAAGGACTTGAGTAGACGTTAGAGCAACAATACACCAATGGCCAACAAGCAGGTGAAGACATGCTCACTGTCATTAGTTATTAAGGAATTGCTAATCAAAATCATGAGATACCACTTAACACCACCAGGATGGCCATAATTTAAAAAGGAAAATAACAAATGTTGGCAAGAATGTGGAAAAAAGGGAGCCCTTCTACATTGTCGGGGGGGATGTCAAATGAATAAGCTGCTTTGGAAACACTTTAGTGGTTTCTCAATGAATTAAACGTATAATTATCATATGACCTAGTAATTCCTCTCTTAGGTATACACTCGAAAGAATTGAAGACAAGTGTTCAAACAAAAATGTGTATGTAAATGTACATAGTAGCACTATTCACAATTGCCAACAGGTAGAACAACCCAGGTGGCCCCCAGCTGATGAATGGGTAAATCAAATGGCTTTATCCATACAATGAAATAGTATTCAGCCATAAAAAAGAGTGAATTGCTGATATATGCTACAACATGTGTGAACCTTGAAAATTTTATGCTCAGTGAAAGGAGCCAGACACAAAAAGCCATATATTGTATGATTCCATTTACATGAAATGTCCAGAATAGGAAAATCCATAGAGGTACAAAGCAGATTAGTGGTTACCAGAGGCTAGCGGGAGAAAAAGGATGGAGAGAGAAAGGTTCGGTTTCAGGGTTCTCTTTTGGGGTGACAAATATTCTGGAACTAGATGGTGTTGATTGTTGCACAATGTACTGAATGCCACTGAACTATACTCATTAAAATGGTTAAAATGGTAAATTTTATGTCATGTTTATTTTAACACCACAACGAAATTATGCATGTGGCTATTTAAAACTTTTTTGGCAACCTGTGACAAATGTTATTCAAGAAGACATGGTCCTCTCTTCTGGACTTTTAGAGTCTGAATAAGGCACATCATGACCAAAAATGTGTATTTACAGATATATACATATATATGCATGCATATATAAATAAAATAGCCATAATGGTGAAAAGGCAAGATTTAATTCTTTTAAAGAAAGGAGGCATTACTCCTGAAAATACTTCTTTTTCCTATTATATTGTGTGAGGGCAAAGAGGTTGATTGGTCTGGAAAGCAAGAAAAAATGGGTAACATTTTAAAGAAAACAAGACAACCAAACCAATGCAGAAAAATGAAGTCAAATTAAATGATTGGAGCCGAGGCTAATTAATGTTTTTCAATTCTTAAATTTTACTGTATAGTTTTTAGATATAGAAAAGACTTGGTTATCTAATTCTGCTTTTCAAATGCATAGTAGTTTCTGTATGGTAAAGCAGTTTAGCATATGACTATGCAACGGACAGTAGCCTTCAAGAGTATCTTAACTGGTGATTGCTGTTATATCAGCAGCTTCTCAGCTGATTATGAAACAAAGTTCACCTTTATTTTAAAGCTTTATTTATTTATTTATTTTTTTTATTTCTGGTGCCTCATTTTTACCTATGATCATGTAGCTACACTTTTTTCTATGACTCCTCAGGAAAGAAAGCATTTCTATCTTTACTATATATATTTTAGTTTCCTTTCTGAAAGGACGAATATCCTAAAAATGTGAGCACATGGCCTACCATTCTTCTGGGACAGAAGGCTGATGCTTGATACGTAGGGAATACTATTTTTGAAGCATCTTTGCAACACTTGATGTGTCAACATGCTCTTTTCAAAGTTCAGTCCTATCATATCTCAAAATGCATGATTTACATTTCTTATTTGCCCATGTATAGTTATTCATATTTGTAAGTTACAAGATAGCTTTTTAACCTCTGTATTACCATTGTTTATTGTTTACAAAGTATTAAAGTTTAGTATTGCTGTGCTAGATACTCAGATCAGTTTTTAACATTCCTTGGAGGATTTTTAGTAATATTTTTGCCTCATCCCAAAGTATTGTCTATAATTGGCAATGAGTTATATTATTTAAATATTTCTTAATAAATGATTTTACATCCTACCATTGCAAAATACATATTATTTTAAAGCCTTCTTTGGATATTGTAATCATTTTAAGTAATGTCTTCCAAAAAGATTTTACGAATCTCTGTAAGATTAACCTTTTACTTTTATGTGAGAAAGGCAGAGTAACAATGGAAAAAAGACTGAGACTGAAGTTTTAGTTAATTATAACACTGTTATACTTTTATGTTAATTAAAAAATCATTTAACTTCCGTGTTTGCTATCTCTGCCTTTAAAATAAAGTAGTGGTACTGTATGTACTGCAGACAGGTTGTAAAATCCAGAAAATGTATTTTACATGTTTCTTTAAGTCTCACAAAGTTTTTCCAGCTAGAGACTTTGAAGAATAGAAGACACCAAACCAAGGGAGGAGATTTTTTTCTGGCCATCTCTTAGAAACTGGAATTGGGTAAATCAAATAAAGAATAAGTCAACTGCTGCTTAAAATCTCCAATTTCCAGTCACATCAAGAATAACAGCTCAGAGAAAGTGTACCAATACCCCCAGAAAGTTCAAGATATCATGATTACCTCACCCCCTTTTTGGGAGTGAGAATGTTACCAAGCTGTTCCCAAAGATGAAGAAGAAAGGCATGACTTGCCTCTGTGACCAAATTTAAAGGGAGATTCAGTTTTATCCTATCTTAGTGCCAGTGCACAAAAGGTCATGGGTAGAAGATATACATTTCTATGTATGCTGCTTAAATATAAACTTGAAAATATAATTCAGTTTGGCCCCCCACTAGATGTTAGTGCGTCAAGGAGGAAAGGCATAGTCTCAGAGCTCAAGCCGATAGAAAGTATATAAATAGCACTTCTTTTTTTATGTGGCACCTCTATTTTTTGAAATTTTTGCACACAAATTATCTCATTTGATCCTTAGAGTTTTATATACTTGATAAGGCAAGTGTAACTATATATTTTGTAGATGTCTAAGGCAGAGAGGAAAAGAAACGCTCATGGACTGATGGACTGTGATGCCTATTAGCTAACTGTTCCAGGTTCATCCTTTTTTTCTCTTTGAAATCCCCTTTTAAAATATCACATACACATATATACATACAAAGTACAAATTCATAAAAGTTCCTAAAAATTAAGGCTACTGATACACAGTTTTGTCAGTTTCTTGGAGGAATTAGTATAACTTCAGTGTACATGGACCAGATTAGAACTCATCAGCACAGAAGCTATGCCTAGATTTGTTTTGAAACAAAAAGATCATTGAAGAACTTCATTTCCCTCTCCTTGCCCCCGCCAATCTCAGTGTGCCCTCATGTCAGAGACTCAGAGCCCATACTCTCAGGCAGAAAAATCGGTCAATACCATTCGTGCTCCCAACTAATTAGAAGTTGCCTCTCAGGTACCAAAGCTGTTTCTCCTTCCTGATTTCCATAAGGACCTGATTTATGACATTTGTTCTGGAGACTATAATTAGCACAAAGGTAACAACCCAAAGTGAGAAAGAGAAAATGTTACCAGTAACAGAAACCATTTTCCCAATAATGGTGTCTTTTTAGGGTCCTGGGAATAACACAGACAAGGGACAAGGCAGGGATCTTTGGGCTCCAATATTAGATGTTACTGACTAATCAGTGTCTTCTACACCAGGGGACTAAATTGAAGCCTGACTCGAAGACAAAAACTATTTACCAAGATTTATCAATGCAAGCATCTTTCCTCTTTTATCCTGCTGCCTATGTTTACCACCACCATGCTGAGCACAGTATAAAAAGATGCCTTATGCTATTCATCTAAAATCATATTTACCTAGATTTCATACCAAATAGGAGAAGTGTATATTTCCAAATGTACTTTTCCCAAAAATGGACCTTTCCCTTATAGAAAGGGGACCATAACTGGCCACAAAATGGTGATTATCATATAATGTGGTTATCTGGGAATGAAAGTTTTTTCTTGCTGTTTAGCAAGAAATTTTATGCAAGTCATTTTCCCTTGAATTGCTAGATATAGAACAATGAATACCGAATGAGGCATTTAAAAGTTTTCTGTCTTTCCGAGTTTACATTAATTCTATTTGAATATTAAACCCCAAAGGCCCTTTGGTTCACTGTAGTATCATCTCTACATAAGCTTAACTTTAATAATACTTCAGCATTAGGACTGGAGTTGGGATATTCTGTTTCACTTATGTTCATATACATCCTGGAGTACTAGGAGTAGTCCACTGTTAGTATTATCTTTTTTCACAACACTTCTAGCAAAAGAGTAGTGGTATCCAGAAAGAAATAGTATGATCAATAGGATCAAGGGAAAAGCGCCTGTATCTCCTGCACGATAAACCAGGATCTTGGATAAAGGCTATACGATTGGAGTGTGAAGAGGATGGAGAACTGGGTAGCAACCCTAAAGAAACCCTGGAATTAGAAAATGTAAAGCCAATAAAGAGCCTCTATTTCTATTTTTAATGAGTAGTAATTTAAATAATATTTCCTAATAAAGAGAAGAAATATGGTGCCTATGAATAGTTTGTTACACACACAAAAAAAAATTACACCAAATTTAGAAAGAAAAAAACAGCCATTAAATAGTATATTTATCATTTAAAGAGTGCAAAAAACATTAGAACATTGGGAGTAGTAATTTACATATGGTGTTATCAACTTTAGACAGGCAAGGCCAAACACACACAACTATCATCTATTTGTAAAGATATTCAGGGGAGAGTCACTTGTATATTTAAAAGATGTAACAAAAGCCACACAAAAATTATGTTGTAATATTTAAACAAAATATTTTGGTCTGTAAGCCAATTTCTTCTACCCTTGTTCTTAAGAACAAGGAAGAATAAATCGTTTCTTTCTAATTAAATTCCCTTGTAGTTTTTTCTTATCCACGTGAAAAAGAAATCAGTTTTCCTTAGTAAAGTTTGCTTTCCACCTTTTTAAAATAATTTGTTAGGATGTTCTGCCTTCCTTTGTCTCCTATCCCTACTTATACCTGATCTGAATCCAAGTATTTAGTGAGCACCAACTTTGCTTTGGAATTCATAATCTGTATAGGTCCAAGAGTTTATTTCAGGTGTGTGTTGTGGGCGAGGGGTGCTTTCTGGAAAAGTTTCAAGAGATAGAAGAAGTACCTTTAGCTTCCATGAAACTTGGACTTTTGCCACTCTTCTTTCTTTTTTTTTGTTTGTTTGTTTTTTTATGTGAGGAAGACCAGCCCTGAGCTAACATCCATTGCCAATCCTCTTTTTGCTGAGGAAAACTGACCCTGGGTTAACATCCATGCCCATCTTCCTCTCCTTTATATGGGACGCTGCCATGGCATGGCTGACAAGCAGTGCATCGGCAGGCACCCGGGATCCAAACCCACGAACCCCGGGCTGCCAAAGTGGGAACTAAACCACTGTGCCACTGGGCAGCCCCTATTGCCATTCTTCTCTCTACACCAACAGGTATCAGCCGCTCTGACCCTGAAATCTCAGCACCCCCTAGAAAGACTGTGAGACAGAGAGAGCAGAGGTATAAAGAGTGGAAGTAGTGATGCAGATTCTTGAACAGGGAATCCATTATTTCAGTGACATGGTGGTGGATCCTCTGGAATTTAAGAGTGGTAATAAAAATCCTTATGTTATTGGAGATTATTCTATGACACCCTCAAGGAATTTGTTCAAAGATCTGCACAGATGCCACAAATTTCAATTGATTAGTCGTCGATTTATTAATTGAATTGTGGTACTACAGTGTCCAATAGGCTCGCTAGTTAAGTGAAGAGTAAAAATGGGAAAATTAAAGCTGCTTTGTGTTTTCAATAAAATGCAGACAACAAAAAACATCATGCCTGGAGCAGCGTAAGATAAGATGAAAGAAGACATGATTAAGATAGGAGATAGGATTAAAAGGAGATGGCAGTTGTGAGACAATGCAGAAAAAAAATCAGAACAAGAGAGGAGAATTATACACTGAATTAAAGAGATTAATGAATAGAAGCAAATCTGCAGGAAATGAAATCAGTGTGGTAGAGAAAAACTTGAGACTATCTAAGAATTCCCAGGGGGGATGAAGACATTAAAACAGTGAGCAAAAACATAAAAAGAAACAAAGATTGAGTCAAAAAAATAATTGACATTCTTAAGGAAGACTATCAAAACTGAAAGCAAAGTAATAATCAAATATATCATAGTAGAAAGCTTTCCTGTACTAAACTAATGATCTGAATATGTAGGCTAAAATGACTAAACGTTATAGAATAAGCTAATAGAAGAAACTAATCCCACGATATATCTTCAAGAAATCATTAAATTTCAAGACTAAGGGGGAAAAAGTTCTATAGCCTAGACAGAAAAATGAATTTAGTCAAAAATGAACAGAAATCAGCTTTATCTTAAAAGTCTCTGCAGATAAATCAAGTAAAAGACAACAGTGAAATACTGTCACTCCAGAGTTTTAAGGGAAGTGTAGTGACTCGAAATTCTATTCTATTCTACCTATCTAATGTGTGACAGCTTTAATTTATGAGCTCAAAATGTATGACACATATACTTTTCATGGAAAAAGTTACTCAAAAATATTGTTTATCCAACCATGTGATTAATCAAATAAGAATTCAAGGAACAAAAAAAGTTAGGCAAAAGAAGTGATCAATGAGTATTGCTACCACTGCAGTATGAACATTGTCTAAGCATTGTTTATGAATAAGTAATTGATTTTAACAATCCCTAAAAGAGAACACTTTTAAAATTTCAGCAAGTACTTTAAAAATGTCAGTAATCACAATGTTAATATACCCCTACCACTTGCATTGGTAATGACTAAAATGTGAAGAGTGAAAATGTGCTAAATTCCCAGGATTAGATAAGATGGTATAAAAAATTAATGCCTTAATTTTTAATTCAACACTTTAGGAAAGAGAGACAATTCAACTATTTTTGAAAAACAGAAGTCATCATTATATGTTTTAACATCTGTAAATTCAAAACCACTGGAGAAAAATCACATCCACTTTTGATTAAAACTCTCACCAACTAGGCAGAAGAGAACTTCCTCAACCTGATAAAGAATAGCTATGGAAACCCAACAACCAATGTCGTACTTAATGGTGAATGCTTTAATGCTTTCCTGCTGAGATGAGAAACAAGAATGGTCTTTTCCATCATTTATATTTAACAATATACTAGAGAGAGGTCTTACCCAGTACAGTTAGGCAAGAAAAAGAAATAAAAGGCAACCAGATTAGTAAAAGGATCTCTATTCACAGATAACATAATTGTCTATGTAGACTGTCTGATAGAATCTACAAAAAAAGTTATTAGAACTGTTGAGTTTAGCAAGTCTATAGGATACAAGACTAATACACCAAAATCGATTGTAGTTCTACATGTAAGCAATGAAAAAGAAAATCAGAAATTGAGACAAAAAGGCCATTTACAGTACTATCAAAACACGTGAAATACTTAGGAAATAAATCTGATGGAAGAAATACAAGATTTGTATACTGAAAACCACAAAACATTCCTGAGAGAAATTAAAGAAAGTCTAAATACAAAGAGATACACTGTGTTTACAGATTGGAAGACTCAATATTGTTATGATGCTTTTTTCTCCCTAGATATATCTACAGATTGAATGCAATCTGAATCAAAACCCTAGAAGGCTGGGTTTTGGTGTTTTGTGGGGTTTTTTGGTAGAAATTGACTGATTCTAAAGTTGATATGGAAATGCAAAGGATCTAAAATAGCCAAAACAACTTTAAGAAAAATGGAGGAGGAATTATATTAATTGATTTCAAAACCTAATATAAGACCACAGTAATCAAAATAGAGATATTTGCAAAAAGATGGACATATACATCAATAGAACAGACTAGAGTCCATAATTAGAGCCACAGATATGGACAACTGATTCTCGACAAAAGTGCAAATGCAATGCAGGGGGGAAAGGATAGTCTCAGCAAATGTTGCTGAAACAATTGGATATCCACATGCATAAACATTAAGTGATTCATACTTCACACCATATACAAAAAATTAACTCAAAATGGATCATAGGCCTAAATTTAAAACCTAAAATACAACTCTTGTAGGAGAAAAATTTTTGTAATCTTAGCTTAAACAACAATTTCATAGATATTACACTAGACATATGATCCATAAAAAACCAAATTGATCAATTGGACTTCATTTAAAATTAATACATCTGCTTTCCAAAAGATACTGTTAGGGAATGAAAAGACACTCCATTGACCAGGAGAAAAATCTTTGCAAAACATATGTTTGATAAAGGACCTGTATCTAGAATAAAGAACTCCCAAAACTCAACAAGAAAACAATCAACTCAATTTAAATATATAAATGATTTGAAGAGACATTTCGCCAAAGAAGACAGAGTAATAACAAATAAGCATATGAAAAAATGCTTGGCATCATTCATCATTAGGAAATACAAATTAAACCACAGTGAGATATGACTACATACCCATTAGAATGGTTAAAATTAATAAGACTTGAGTATACCAAGTCTTGGTGAGAATATGGAGGAATTGGTGCACTCATTCACTTCTGGTGGAAGTATAAATTGGTACAACCAGTTTAGAACACAGTTTGACAGTTACCTAAAATGTTTAAAACTACCATACTCTCCAACCATTCTACTCCTGAGTATTTACCCAAGAGAAACGAGAGCATACGTCTGTGCAAACACTATTTCCCAAGTGTTCCTACTAGCTTTATCTGTAATAGCCAAAAACTGGAAACAATCCAAATGTCCTTCAACAGGTAAATGGATAAACAAATTTTGGTATATCCATACATTGGAATGCTACTCAGCAATATGAAGGAATGAACTATTGTTACATGCAAAAACAGGGACAAATTAAAATAATTATACTGAGTGGAAGAAGCCAGACAAAAGAGAATACTTACTGTATGATTCCATTCATATAAAACTGTAGAAAATGTAAACTAATCTATAGTAACAGCAGACCAGTGGTTGTCTGAGTCAGGGTGGAGAGGCAAGAGCACAAGGAAACTTTGGGGGATGATGACCATACGTATGTTAAAACATCTGTATTTTTAAACTATCCATGAAACAGAAAGTGATCATATACTATATATCACAAAGAAACAAAAATCTCAATGATACCCTAATGCATAAGATGCATAAAATAATTTAGAGTTAATAGAATTTCAAATTCTCACAACCCAAACCTATTCATAACTTCATTAAACAAAATGTTATGAAGGGAGTGACATCAGCATTAGGGCAGTACAAGTCATTCCTTCTTTCTCTCCCCTTTTTGGAACAATTGGACATCTATACATAAACATAAGTGCCTTAGTACCCTATGTCAATGGACCTGGGAGGAGTCTTGCCCACCTGGGCATCTGAAAATAAACAAGACCTTGGTATGGGCTGTGGATCTAAGGGAGTCAGCAAACCTGCCCCAGCCCCACTCACCACAGTTGGGGTTGAGGGGAACCTCGAGAGTGCTGATTTGAGCAGATATTCATGACAAGAGAGAATTTGTAGAAGTTTAGTCTGCTTGAGGGGAGATTTCAACATGTCACCAGAGTGGGATAGAGATGAGTTTGGATGCAGAGGAGAGGGAGGAACTCTGCCAGAGCCACCCCCTCCCCAGGGCGACACTGCAAGGGACTAAGTTGTCCAGCAATAGCAACCTCCTTCACTGAGGAGGTGGAAAGTGGCAATCTCTCTAGCAGAGGAGGTGGAAAGCTGTGAGTGGGTGCTAGACTACCACAGTTGTGAGGGTCTTTGCTAGAGAAACACATTTCTCTCCAGCAGCACCCTGATTACTGAGATGGACTTCCATGACAGAGGGGAGGGAGGAGAAGGGAAGGAAGGAGATAAGAATATCAAAGGGAACTGAAGGAATGCAGTTTCTGCTGTCTGCTTCAGGCCTTCAACAAAAATCTGCCCACAGTCCTCTGGGAGTACCTCAAGGATCTCCCCACCAGGTCTGCAGGGACCACCAATGCCCTGCATGCTAAACCCCTCCCCATAGCTGCAGCTGACTCCTTGTGTGTGCTCCTGAGTGTGGCAAGAAGAGCTGGATGAGTAATCAGAATGTTCTCAGAAAAATGAACCAGAGTTTATTGGCAAAGGAGAAGTCTCAAACTGGAGCCACAACACCATTTTGTGGAAAACAAAAGAGAGGTTTCCTGCAGCTAGCCTGGTGAGTTGTAAGAACAAGAGAAACACTAAAGTTAAGAATTCTGCCACAAAAGGGAGCAAGAAGAGTGCAGCAGGTTTATTCATAATAAACCTAGGCAACTCCAGAGAAGTAACACCACGGAACAGTACCCCATCTGAAGATAATGAGTAAAGATACTTCAAATGTGAAAGCAGCAATACAAAATGACAAAGAACTTAAAGAAAAAAAAAGGAAATATACCATCACCAAAAGATATCAATAATTCTCCAACAACTGAACCCAAAGACACAGAATACTACAATCTAGCTTGTAAAGAATTCAAAATAACTGTATTGAAGAAACTCAGTGAGCTACAAGAAAACTCAGAAAGACAGTTCAATGAGATCAGGGCAAAGAAACATGAACAAAATAAACTTGTTACAGAAGAGACAGAAACCATTAAAAAAATTCTAGAGCTGAAGAATTCAAGAATGAGATGAAGAATACAATAGGTAGCATCTGTAGTAGAGTAGAGCAGATGGAAGATAAAAGAAGTGACTTAGAGGATAGGAATTTGGAAATAACAAAGTTACAAAAGACAGAGAAAAGAATAAAAGGGAGCAAAGAAAGGCTGAGTGAACTATGAGACCCAATCAAAAAGGCAAATATCCAAAAAATCAGAATTCCAGAAGGAGAAGAAAGGGAGAAGGGGCAGAAAATTTATTTAAAGAAGTAACAGCTGAAAACTTCCCAAGCCTGGGGAAAGAATTGGAATCCAAGTTCAAGAAGATAACAGATCACGCATTATCTCAATGTGAAAAGACCTTCTCCGAGACACATTATAAAGAAAGTATAAAAATTCAATGATAAAGAAAGAATACTAGAAGAAGCCAAGGGGGAGGGGGGGAGAGTGCAACCTACAAAGGAACCCCTATTAGACTTATCAGCAAATTTCTCAGCAGAAACCCTACAAGCCAGAAGAGTGGGATTACATATTCGAAATGCTGAAAGATAAAAATTGCCAGCCAAAAATATTCTACCTGGCAAAGCTATCCTTCAGATATGAAGGAGAAATAAAGATTTTTCCAGACAAACAAAAGCTGAGAGAGCTCATCACCACTAGACCTGCCTTGCAAGAAACACTGAAAGGAGTTCTTAAAGCTAAATCAAAAAGATTCTAATCAGCAACATGAAATATATGAAAGTACATAATGTACTGGTAAAGGTGAAAAATATATAGTCAGATTTAGAAAACTCCAATTCTTTAATAGGATGGTGTATTAACCTCTTGAGTATCATATAAAGGCTAAAGAGAGTATTAAAAATAACTATAGCTACTATAATTTGTTAATGAATATGCAGCATAAAGAGAGATAAATTGTGACATCAAAAATATAAAAGGGGAGTAGTAAAAGGGTGGAGCCTCTATAGGTACATGAAGATAAGTTGCTATCAGCATAAAATGGACTGTTTTATCTGAGATGTTTTAATGTAAGCCTCACGGTAACCACAAAGCAAAAATCTATAGTAGATTCACAAAACATAAGAAAAGGGAACAGAGCATACGACCATGGAAAATCACCAATTTACAAAGGTATGAAGAAATGGAGGGAAAAAGAAACAATGGAAATAAAAAACAACCAGAAAGCAATCACTAAGACTGCAGTAGTAAGTCCTTACATATCAATGCTCACTCTAAATATAAATGGATTGAATTCACCAATCAAAAGGGACAGAGTGGTTAGATGGATTAAAAAAACAAGACCCATTACATCCTGCCTACAAGAGATTCATTTCAGCTCTAAAGATATATAGGCTCAAAGTGAAAGAATGAAAGCTAGTCAATGCAAGTGGGAACCAAAGGAAAGTGGAGGTAGCGATACTTAGATCAGACAAAATAGACTGCAAGCCAAAAACTGTAACAAGAAACAAAGAAGGTCACTATGTAAACAATAAGTGAGTAAAAACAGCAAGAAGAAAAATCGCAAACATACATGCACCTAACATAGGAGCACCTAAAGATATTAAGCAAATACTAACAGATCTGAAGGGAAAAATAAACAACAATACAATAATAGTAGGGAATGTCAATACCCCACTTTCAACAATGGGTAAATCACCCAGACAGAAAATCAACAAGGCAACATTGGAACTGAACCATACTTTAGACCAAATGGACCTAATAGACATATATAGAACATTCCATCAAACAGCAGAATACACATTCATCTCAGGTGCACACAAAACATTCTCCAGCAAAGATCATATGATAGGACCCAAAACACATATTAGAAATTTCAAGAAGTTGAAATCATACCAACTATCTTTTCTGACCACAATGGTATAAAACTAGAAAACAAGAGGAAAGACGGAAAACCTACAAATATGTGGAAACTAAACACAGTACTGAACAATCAGTAGGTCAGAGAAGAAATCAAAAGGAAAATAAAAATATATCACAAAACAAATGAAAATGGAAACACAGCATACCAAATCCTATGGAATGCTACAAAAGCAGTTCTGAGAGGAAAGTTTATAGCAAGAAATGAATATATTAAGAAATTAGATCTCAAATAAATAACTGAGCTTTACACCTCAAGGGGCTAGAAGAAGAACAAAGTCCAAAGTTAGCAGAAGGAAAAAAATAAAGATCAGAGTGGAAATAAATGAAATAGAGACCAGAAAAACACAGATAAACAAAGGATCCTTGTTTTTTTTAAAAAACAAGGATCAACAAAACTAAGAGTTGGTTTTTTGAAAAGATAAACAAAACTGAGAAACCATTAGATAGACTGACAAAGAAAAAGAGAAGACTCAAATAAAATTAAAAATGAAAGGACATTACAACTGATAGTACAGGAATATATGGTCTCAAAAGAGACTTCTATGAATAATTCTATACCAAGAATTAGATGATCTAGAAGAAATGGATAAATTCCTAGAAACACACAACCTACCAAGACTGAATCAGGAAGAAATAGAAAATCTGAACAGACCAAAAACAACAAAAGAGGTTGAATTAGTAATCAGAAAACTCCCAACACAGAAAACACCAGGACCAGATGGTTTCACTGGGGAAATCTACCATTTAAAGAAGAATTAACACCAATTCTTTTCAAACTCTTCCAAAAAATTAAAAAGAAGTGAATATTTCTAAACTCACTCTACAAGGACAGCATTATCCTGATACCAAAGCCAGATAAGGACACTATAAGAAAAGAAAACTATAGACCAATATCTCTGATGAATATAGATGTAAAAAAATCTGAAAACATTAGCAAACTGAATTCAAGGACACATTAAAAGGATTATATACCATGACCAAGTGGGATTTATCCCTGAGATGCAAGGATGGTTCATCATATGAAAACTAATAAATGTGATACATCACATTTATAGAATGAAAGATAAAAGTCACATGATCACCTCAACAGATACAGAAAAAGCATTGACAAAATACATCCTGTCATGATAAAAATCCTCTACAGACTGGCTATATAAAGAACATACCTCAACATATAAAGGCCATACAAACCCACAGCTAACATTATACTCAATGGTGAAAAATCGAAAGCTTTTCCTCTAAGATCAGGAACAAGACAAGGATGCACATTCTCACTATTCTTATTCAACATATTACTGGACGTCCTAGCCAGAGCAATCAGGCAAGAAAAAGCAAAGGCATCCACATAGGAATGAAAGAAGTAACATTGTCTTTGCAGATGATATGATCTTATATATATAAAATCCCAAAGACTCAACCAAAAAACTGTTGAAACTAATTAATAATTAAGTAAAGTTGCAGGATATAAAATCAACATACAGAAATCAGTTGCATTTCTATACACTGATAATAAAACATCTGAAAAAGAAATAAAGAAAACTGTCCCTTCACAATAGCATCAAAACAATAAAATGCCCCAAAATAAATTTAACCAGACAAGTGAAAGACCTGTACAACAAAAACAAGACTTTGTTGAAAGAAATCGAAGAAGACATAAACAAATGGAAAGACATCCTGTGTTCATGGATTGAAAAAATTATTATTAGAATGTTCATCCTATCCAAAGCCACCAATAGATTCAACTCAATCCCTATCAAAACTCCAATGACATTCTTCAGAAAAAAACAATAGAAAAAAATTCCTAAAATTTGTATGGAACCACAAACGTCCCCAAATAGCCAAAGCAATCCTAAGAAAGAACAAAGCCAGAAGCACCACACTTCCTGATTTCAAACTGTAGTACAAAACTACAGTAATTAAAAGAGTGTGGTACTGGCATAAAAACAGACATAGACCAATGGAACAAAAGAGAAAGCCAGAATTAAACCTTCACATATACAGTCAAATAATATTTGACAAAGGAGCCAAGAACATCCAATGGGGAAAGAATAGTCTCTTCAACAAATGGTGTTGGGAAAACTGGATAAACACATGCAGAGAAAATGAAATCAGACCCAAATCATACACCATTCACAAATTTTACTTGAAATGGATCAAAGATTTAAACATAAGACTTGATGCCAAAAACTCCTAGAAAAATACATGGGGAAGAAGTTTCCCAACACTGGTTTTGGCAATGATTTTTTTTTTTTTGGATAGAACACAAAAGCACAAACAACAAAAGCAAAAATCAACAAGTGGGACTACAAAGTTAAAAACTTGCACAGCAAAAGAAACAACCAACTAAATGAAAAAGCATCCTACAGAATAGGAGAAAATATTTGCAAACCATATATTGGGTAAGGTGTTAATATCCAAAATACACAAAGAACTCAAACAACTAGTAACAAGAAAACCCAAACAATCTGATTAAAAAATGGGCAGAGGAATAAATAGACATTTTCCCAAAGACGACATCCAAATGGCCAATAGGCACATGAAAAGATGTTCAACATCACTAATCATCAGTGAAATGCAAATCAAAACCACCATGAGCTATCACCTCACACCTGTTATGATGGCTATCATCAAGAATATGAGATGAGTGTTGGTGAGGATGTGGAGAAAAGGGAACCCTTATATGCTGTTGGTGGGAATGTAAATTGGTGCAGCCACTATGGAAAACAATATGGAGGTTCTTCAAAAAATTAAAAATAGAACTACCATATGATCCAGCAATTCCACTTCTGGGTATATACTCAAAAGAAATGAAGTTAGAATCTCAAAGAGATATCTGCACTCTCATGTTTATTGCAATATTATTCACAATAGCCAAGATATGGAAACAACCTAAGTGTCCATGTACAGATGAATGGATAAAGAAGATGTGATACACACACACACACACTCACACACACACACTAGAATATTATCCAGCCATAAAAATGAAGTAAATCGTGGGGCTGGCCCAGTGGCATAGCAGTTAAGTTTGCGTCCTCCACTTCAGTGGCCCAGGGTTTGCAGGTTCGGATCCTGGGCGCAGATTAATGCACCACTTGCCAAGACATGCTATGGTGGTGTCCTATATAAAGTAAAGGAAGATGGGCTCAGATGTTAGCCCAGGGCCAGTCTTCATCAGCAAAAAGAGGAGGATTGGCAACGGATGTTAGCTCAGGTCTAGTCTTCCTCACACACACACACGCGCACAGACAACACAAAATGAAGGAAATCCTGCCATTCAAGACAATGTGGCTGGATCTTGAGGACATTATGCTAAGTGAGATAAGTGAGACAGAGAAAGACAAGTCCTCTATGATTTCACTTATATGTGGAATCTAAAAAAGCCAAGCTTGTAAAAGCAGAGTATAATGGTGGTTACCAGGGACTGGGAGGTGAGGGAATAGGAGAGATGTTGTTTAAAGGTACAAATTTGTAATTAGTACACAAACAAGTCCCAGAGATCTAATGTGCAACAATAGTGAATGTAGACAATATTGTATTCTGATCAAACTTGCTAAGAGACTAGATCTTTATCCCACCACAGAAAAAAGAATACTTATGTGATGTGACAGAGGTGCTAACTATCACTACAATGGCAGTCATATTATAATATATAAATATAATCAAAACATTGTACACCTTAAATTACACAATATATCAAACATATTTCAATTAAAAAAATGTAAAAATAAGTTATAAAAGATAAATTACAATTACAGATTTATATAATAAAATTTTTGGAATTACATATGCAAAAGTTTTAGAATCCAAGATTATTAATAGTCAGTGAAAATATATACTCTTCGAGCTTTTTTTTTTTTTCTTCCTGAGGAAGATTCTCCCTGAACTAACATCTGTTGCCAATCTTCCTCTTTTTTTGTTTGAGGAAGATTAGCCCTGAGCTAACATCTGTGCCAGTCTCCCTCTATTTTGTATGTGGGTCACCACCACAGCCTGGCTGATGAGTGGTGTAGGTCCACTCCTGGAATCTGAACCCACGAACCGGGGCCTGTGAAGTGGAGCACATAGAACTTTAACCACTCAGCCCTGGGGCCGCCCCTCTTTGAGCTTTTAAAGATAGATAAAATAAATCAACTAATTCAATTGAAGAAACTGAAATCATAAAAGGATGCATAAGGAAAACAGCAAGAATAAAATTAAGCATAAATTAGAGACCTAAAATAACTGGATAAAGATATTCTTTTAGGGATAAAACAATAACAGCAAAAAAAAGCAGGAAGCATTGTGAAAATATCAGGTTGTAGGGGGATGTTATCAAAACTGTAAATAGTGATACAGATAATAGATGAATGCAAATTTTTAAATATTCAAGTGCAAAGAAAGGAATCAAGTAGAGTTTATCCCTAGAATTCAAAGTGGTTTGTTACTAGTGCATACACACTTATGTAGGAAATAAACCATTTTTTTCTTAGTTGTTTGTAGAAAAGGCATTTGATAAGGCAACACCCATTCTAGATTTTTACAAATATCTTTCATAATTATTATTTAACTTTCTCCTGAAAATCATATCATTTATAATTATTTGAAAGTATGAGTATGTGGAAAGGATATGTGATATGATTCACATGCCCTAGAATCAATGAAAGAACCTGAAATAACTTAAAGAGCTTTATATGGGGTCCAACTGGATTGCATTTGCAAAAGCCTTGCTATTAATTCTCAATATACAAAACTCTTTGCTATTTATTGACAACCACAGTGAAGATGAAATAAAGACACGAGATTTCATTTATAAAAACAAAGAAAGATAACACTTAGAATTGATCCTAAAAAGAATTATGTGGGTCCCTTGTAAATAGAAATTACAGAAGAATAAATGGAGATACCCTCTCCCTGGACAGGAAGACTGGGCAATTTAGAGGACTCAGTTATTTCTAATTCCAGCTAAAATTACTATTGCATTATTTTTTAATGTCACCAAAGATTATTAGAGTATTCACTTAGATGAATTAATAGTTAAATTACTTTAAAGAAATTTTTAACAAAAGAGTTGTGATACACACATATGCAAATAGAAGAGACCAGAAGAAAATAGATGAAAATATTAAATAATTGTCACAGAGTAGTAGAATTGGGGCGATTTTTTTCTTTCATCATAAAAAAAAAACTAAAAAAGAAAAGATGCTCAAGGTCACAATGCTACTTAATGATAACAAGGATTAAATTAATCATACCACAAGATACCAGTAGAGCTGCTTGTTGGGCCACAGTCTCTCAAAATCAGTGCTTGACTTGTCTTGGTTCAGATGTATTTGGGACTGAAAGAGCAAAGGGTCCAAGGCAGTAGATGCTTCGAGCTAAAGGAAGCAGTCCTCTGTGGTGAAAACCAACGGCCCTGACGCATGCTGAAGGGAAAGGACTATATTCTACACACCGTCCACACGGACCTCAGCTGTGATCTGAGGGATACACAGCATACCCAAAGGGTATTTTAACAACAACTTAGAGAGGTAAATGGAATAAATGAAGGAGTGCAGTCCTGGAAGTGCTCATGTATTTGGAAAGAAACAAAGCCATGACTAGGAAGAATAAGAAAGAAACACCGTCCTCTTATTGTTTATTGATCTACAGAGGAGTAATCCCTCTGTTTTAAGGTGGTTCAATAGACTTAGTAAAGGCTGTTCCTAAAAGGCACCTAAATTATAGACTTCAAAATTAGTATATGGCAAAAATATCATGTAAAACCAAAAATAGTGTCCTTGAGTTAACAGGAAGGTAAATATCCTGACACAGTTTAGAATGATATTCTTCTAAATAAAAGCACATGTTAATATAAATATCATTTATATTTATGTGTGCGTTTATTAAATATTATATATAAATAAACATTGAAATATTTAAATACACACATATTAATCTGTGAGCCCTTGTAATTATCTCACTAAATATCCCCATTTGCCAGGTATATAAGCAGTATATAAGCAGGTATATAACCACTCCTCTATCCCAATTACTTAAGCAGAAGAGTTTAATTAAAATTACCTCCTTTATGGAATTTCCCTTTGATTATATTCATTTTTATCCCATCATTAAAAAAATCTTCATTCTCGAGTGGCATAACCAAGATGAAAGAAAATATTGACCAATAAACCTATGTAGTACCTTTCCATAGAAAATGTAAATTGTTGTAATATTTACAATTTTAGTTAATCACAACAAAAATTAACATCACAAAAAGCATAGTTTCTACCTTCTAAGAAGAGAATATGGAACATTTAGGGAACATTAGTTTTAGAGCGTAAGTCTGGATTTTCTTAAAAAGACAAAAAACAAAAACTAAACACTCCTTGAATTCTCTTCATCCTCCTACCTCATATCAAATTAGCAATATTTTATGCCATTCCAAAAAAGGATAATGTTGTGTTAATCCAGTGAAGAGTGAATTTCCAAGACTGGTAGCTAAAATATTTAAATTTACTATATGAATTGCAATTTAACTCCAATGGTAATTGAGTGTTAATTTTTTAACACATTTTGAGATTTTTAAAAAATTGATTTTATGTATTAACTCATTATTTCTGTTGTTACACTGGCCACTAGTGCTAATAAGCTTTATATACAATAAAATGATTAAATTAAAAAATTAACATTGTACTTCAGTTTAAAATGGTGGACTAAGCACATGTTTTTTCCACACCTCTCAAGAGACCACTGAATCTTCATTACCTGCGAAAAAGAATAAATCTGAAACAGGTTTGAAACTGCAATGTATGCCATCAACAGCAGAGAAATTTTTAAAAGTTGATTCCAATAAGACAGAAAGTCGCTGGGATCTTATTAGCAGTTTAACAAGAGCAGAGACAGTCTGGAGGAAGGGGTGGTCATTCTGTTGATACTACCTCAAGTTGACCAGTCAAGAAATAGAAAATAAACTCAGAAACATGGTGGTAATCAGAAAAATAATTCAACAGCAGTGATTAAGGTAATTGCCTGTGGGAATGAGACTTGGGACACAAGGTGGAGGTTTACAGGGGAAGGAGAGGATGAGAAATTTTATATCATTATTGTTTGAAAATATTTTTCCAAATTCTTCCATTACTCTAAAGTAATGACTGAAATATTATACCTAAATGTATTTTTCAAAGGTCTGGGAAGGCTTATGCTTACCAGCTAGTTGATAATGTTTGGTTGTGTCCATTTCTGAATTGGCTGAAATTGTTACACGACAAGAATTTTTATCGATTTACCTAGCTAGCTATCTTTCTATTTGCAAAAGTATTATGTTCTCATGTAGAGTCCAGTCAATACAGAAGAACTCTCTCCTGCTTATTACTCCACTTCACCAGGTAGCCTTTGTTGACAGCTTGGTGAGTATCCTACCTGATTTTCTTGAATGCACATTCATGTTACTTTTATAATGCCTATAAAAATATATTTTCATTAAAAAGAGAACCTCATAATGCTATAAAGGTCATGAAACTCTGTTAGGTGAAAAGGATTAAAATAAAAAATTTTATGTGATTATTATTACAACCAAGTAAACAGAATAATAAAACCTCTAGGCAAAGAAAACCTATAAGGAAATACTCCAAAATGCTAAGTGTGTTTTACTGGACAAATATCTCTAAAGTTGCTTTTTCATGTGATTCAAAATAAATTTCTAAGAAATTTTAATGTATTATTAAATGGGATGAGAAGACAACATATGGTCTATGTTGGACTTCTCAAACTATTTTGGAAAAATGATATTGTTTTATTTTAAAACTCACTAGTATTTCCATAGCACATTTATCTACTATTTTCCAAGTTATTCTCACAATATTTATAACATCTCATGTAAACCCTGAATTGAAAATTATCTATATTTTCATGCCATGTCTGAAATGTTTCTTCATGCATATTATATATTTCTGAGCCAGGTTTTAGCAAGGTCCAAGGTAAGCCCTGAGAAAAGCGAGCTGCCTTTGAAAAAAAACTTACTCAGACCTTATAACACTGTCTTAATGAAGTCAGTCAATAATGTTACCCCCCGAAATGTTTATGAATTGAAAACATTTATCTTAAAGGCATATGTCCCCACACAGACTACTTTTAGGGGAAAATATTTTAATGCATCTTCAAGATGAAAGATAAAAGGATGCAGAAGTTAAAAACAGAGAGAAAGTACTCAAAAGGACAGTAAGACAATTGGTGATTCTTGTTTCATCACAAGAATTCATAACAGTTTCATCCCTTTGGTTAACCTAGAATTGATCGGGGAGGTCAAACAGAAAAAAAAAAGCACATAATACATTTCTAAATCCCTTAGTCTTCACAAACACACATAGACACACTCAAAACATACTAGAAACCAGTTAGAGATGAGACTACGAAGGAGAAGGTGGAAGGGGAGTCTTGAAGCTGAATGACTTGACTCTTGTCTTCTTTTTGTTTATTCACCCCACCACCCTACATCTCAAGATTTAGAACTTTGACATTCTCCAGCTATTTCAGATATACATTTAATTATATTTTTAATTCATCCTTCTATGACTTAATTTATAATTTTCCTATGGCTAAGACTAGGCTATCAATTATGTCTTTTTTAGAAAGATAAAATTACCTTAGAAATTGAATAGCTTTAATATAGTGTTAAATTCTGAAATTGTTTTTCAACACGGCTTCAAAAGTGAGGTAAACAAGTTGTTTTTACTATCAGCATCATACATACTAATTATAGAATGAAAATATCAACGCACTGGTTAATAATGGATTCAAACCAACCCTTGACAATGAAACTAGGCAAGAAATATGAAAGGCAATAGACAAAGTAGATGGTGATTTGATTAGTGTGAAATCCTGCCAACAGATTGTATGTTTATCATTGATTATATTTCCTGTAGTGTTTGGGTTAAAGTCTTATAAAAACTGTCAAGAAAATACATGATTTGAAAGGATTTCATATTGCCAATGAAAACCTTTCTTAGAATAATGACACTAATATCAGTGACTGCTGTTTATGTACTCACTACAATCACTTCTATCTCTTGTGACAAGTACTTCCAAAAGATCAGAATTTGATGCTTTCACCTCCTAAGAGCTGTTTCTTGTATTGGATCTTAATACACAAAGACAACAACATCAATCTGACCAAAAGATGTCTATTGCTAAACTGTTCATTCTCCTTTACTGAGACTGAGACTGTCTTTGAAAATAGAACCTACTTCCCAGGGTTGACACTAAAAACACAGTTCTTGTAATTCCTTCTCATTCTTCAAAGAATTAACGCTTGCTAGGTTGAACTTTAGTCATAAACCCTAGTATTTGTTAAGGAAAGTCATCATTTACCATTTAGAGAGATGAATGGAATTTTATAGTCACAAGTAAATTATTGTTCCTCAAATGTTCCATTTCTCCTTTATAAAGAATAATTCAGGAGGGGTATGTAACTTTCAGGGGGATGCTTCCAAACTCCCCTGAATGGTCTGGCCTGACCCTTCTGCCCTCTATAGCACTCATCTTCGTAGAGTGACCAGCACTTTCACAGACCGTGGCTGTGGGAACTTTTGAAAACCAGGCAAGAATATTTGGGAGGAAATTCTAATTTCAAAGAACTTGGTCTAAACTAACTAAACTAGATCTAAATGAACCAAACTAGATGAGATTCTAACTAAACTGAATCCTGATAACTTTTGCATTAGAATTTGTCATTTTTCCATTCTTGTGGGGGAAGCAAGTACTTATCAAGAGTTAAATTTTAAAAGTGGTTAAAAGAAAATCAGGTCTTTATCTGGGCTGCCTCTCTGGAAACTGATGGAAACATCAATGGAGCGTATTATCAGGTGAAGGGTTTTTCTCTCAGATGCCTATTATTTAACCAGTCTCTTACTTCAGGGTGTGCCAAGAACTCTGTAGGTCTTCAGGAAACAGGACTGAATGGCAGGGATGATGTTGCAGAGAGACATGAGCATCCTCATCATTTTTGAGCTAAGTAAGTTGGAAAGCTGCTCTCCAACTAATGAGAGTGAGGGGCTTGAAAGAAGTTATTGCTGGTGTTTCTACAATTCTCAGCCATTTTGGGATACAAGATGAGTCTCACTGGCAGGTGTTAGATTATTAGAAAAATTAAGCAGATGGTGTTGGCAAACCATGCCTCCCCTCTTCCTCAGCTGCCAGGAATTCCTACCCTCAGGCTTAGCTTCACATATGCTTGTTTAATAAAGCTCCTGCCATTTCAAGGAAACAGAATCCGAGTCATCATTCAAGCAGGCCCAGAACTAGGAACAAATAGCATCATCCACATTTTCCCAGAGTGGTAGGCAAAAACCTCTTTGTGTTTTCTCTGTCACTCATACATGCCACAATGGATTTCATCGAGGTCCCTCATGTCACCGGCTCAGAGGAGGAAGGTGCGTGTATCTCCGTGGTTGTTGGTAGTATTCAGTGTACTGTAAAATGAATCTGATACCCTGTGTCATCACACGAGCAAGAGCAGCCAAGCCTCACATCTCTGCACAATGAAGTAACAGAAAATACCACTTCCAAGAATAGGGTTTCCTATTGTCTAAACCCAGTCCACTTTGGTCACATTATGTTTGCCTTTTAATTGTAGGCTCATTTGATTTATCAGCCAGTCTTGAGAGACAGCTCACAAATTTATTGACAGAGGATCTCATACAGATGCCTAATTAAGGCCATTAACATAATGAAGCTGTGAAACTTTATGAATTAAGAAAAATCTAAAAAATCATCCTAACAACAATAAAGAAAATAAAGATCAGCTGTGTATGTATCAGTTCTATATTACACATGCAGATATATAATTAAAATACAATCAATTCTAAGTCTATTACAATGAGCAAAAATGTATTCATTCAACAAAGCTATATTGCACATTTACCATGAGCCTCGCACTATGAGAAACATTGGGGCTCCAATAAGAAACAAGACAAATGTAGTCCCTGCTCTCAATGAGCTTATGGACGACAAGGACAAAGAAAAGCAGATGGCAATGAGAAAGAAAATTATAGGCCTATATGAGAGCATAGGAAGGACACACAAGCTCCAGAAGGACAGAGGTACCAGTGAAATGCCTTGTGATACTGGGAGGATGGTAGGAGTTTGCCAGGCAAAGCACACAGATGAGAAAACTGGCCGAAACCCGAACTTGAGAATCAAGGCATATTTGAAGATGTGAGATGAGTTCACCATGGCTGGGATGTCATGAGTGAGAAAAGGAGGAGCCAGAGATGTGACTGGAGATGTCTGTGGGGCCCAAATCATGAAGGAGCCTGAAGGGCGTCTTAAGGAGTTGATACTGAGTCCATCAACAAGCCACTGGAGGTTTCTAAGCTGGGGAGTGGCACAGGTAGATTTGCATTTTAGAAACAGCATTTTGACTACCATGAAGAGAATGGACTGGATTGGGGCAGGCGTGGAGGAAGTTGCAATACTCAAGGCAAAAAAATGAGGATGAACTAAAACTAGGGTAATGGAAGTGGGGATGAAAAGAATAGAGACTTTGTCTTAGGAAAAAATTCCACAAATTTCCCCCAACCGAATATTTTATGAGAATCACCAGCAGACTCACCTTCACCAAATCTGTCTGCCCTTTTCTTTGCCTGTTTGCTAGTATAGATGCTAAAGTCATGATAAAAAACATGCAGACTGTTTTAGTCCATGGTGTGTAGTTACACACATGCACATACACACACTGTTTGCCTTTAAATATATGATTGTGTGTAATGGTAAATCGTGGTAATCCTATCATTTATGCACAAAAACAGTAGACCATACCCTTTGACTTCTTCTTACATTAATATATACGCACTGATCTACCCACCTGACTGCCTGGCATAGATTTAACTGTAAACCTGGATTAGAGATCATCTAATAATCTTGTTTCTGTTTGGATGACGGGACTGGGGAGTGCACTATTCTGAGAAACATTGTTCCCTTATTGGCCAGTTCTGTCAGAATTTTCTCTCAATAAATTTCACACTATTGCTAATGCTAAAATACAAAACCATACCTTTTCTTCCTATCTTACACAAAAGATAAAAAACAAAATTGAAGGTAAGAAATCAAGGAAGCTCATTTAAGCTCTACCATTCACATTTTTAAAAGTTTACTAGTTTGACCTTCAAATAAAGCCATGGGTCTTCTGTTAGCTATGTTTTTTCTTATCTTCATGATACCTTCTTTCCATCACTCCAGTTTATAAACTGTTTTAAGCGACAGACCTGGTTCTATGACATCATCTATGTGGCCAACCTTTATCACCTCCTTTTTCTTCCAGTGTGAAAACTCACCCATTGAAGAAAAAATTAAATACTGAACTGTGTCTCCAAGACTTTCTTTTCTTGAAGGTTATAGATGTTTTCCATTTGTGTCATCAGTTCTGTTTGGATGAGGACAGTGTGTGGCTTATGGGGTTGTTGTCTGTTTTCCAGTGTGGATTTATGATTTAGAAAACAATAAATCTGCTATTAGCCAACCTCTAACATGCACACACATGCATGCATACATACTTTTAGAGGTAGTGACCATTTATTCAATATTTATTGAACACCTAATATATACCAAGCAATATTTTAAAACTTAGCAGTGAATAAGGTAGAAAATATGTCTGCTTGCACATTTCCATATGAAAAGTAGGTAACATCCAGACAACCAAATAAACAAGAAAAATACACAGTGGTACATGCTATGCAGAAAATTAAGATAGGCTGATGTACAGGGTGGCCGCTGCAGAGTTGGGGAGAGAGACTTCTCTGAGGAGATAATTTTAAGTTGAGATATGAACAATGACTAGATTACTTCGCATCTGTACCTACAGCTGAATTTAGCCTGGAGAAAAATGCATCACTGTGCTGAGGAGTCTCACTTGAAATTCATGATCACGGACCTCTAGAGGATCCTTGATACCGCTGGCGATCATATTACGCTTTTCTAGTCCATTTCATACCTACCATTTCTTTGAACCTATAGTGGCTCCTTTTCTCACTCTCTGCTGAGGCCCCTGCTTTCAGTGAGAAAACAGAAGCAATCAGAAGAGATGTTCCCTAGGTGCCCACTGCCACATCTACCCATTTATGCTGCCTTTTCTCCTGTTTCTCTGGATGAATCTTCTGGGCTACTCCTTCCACTTCTGCACCAGATCCTTTGCCCTCTGCCTTACCCTAAGATATGGCTTCAGCTCCACTCTCCTGTCTCCCCTACGTCTTCCATAGTTCTTTCTCTCCTTGATCCATCCGATCATCATTCCAGCCTGCCTGGGTATGAAACTCTGCTTCCCACGCGTCCAGTAACAACCGAAGTCCTTACAATGACTGCAAAGCTCACCAAGATCCAGCCTCGGTACTTTTATGACTTTAGCTCCTCTTCCTCCTCCATCCCTCTCTCACTCTACTCCAGCCACACTGGCCTCTTTGCTGACAGTTTATTACTCAGTGGCGTAGCACACTTCCACCCCAGGGCCTTTGCACTTCTGATTTTTTCTGCCTTGACCTATCTTCCTCCAGATCTCTATGTGACTCACCCGCTCACCTCCTGTGTTCTTTGTTCAAATGTTACTTGTGAGATGTTCCCTACACCTATTTAAAACCCTCACTGTTACTGTCTTTTACTATCTCCCTTGTCAGCTTTATTTTTCTCATTTCAAATTTATCATCTGAAACATGATATCTTTCATTTATTTACATAGTGCATAGTCTGCCCTCACATGCTCCACTAGAATATAAGTTCCGTGAGCACAGGATTTTTTTAAACACTTAGTTTCCTGTTTTTCTTTTGGTCTTATTTTATTATTGCTTTATCCTCACAATGTAGAAAAAAAGCTGGCACATATAGGGTCTCACTAAATGTTTGATGAATGAATTGAACACATGCGAGAAGGAGCTACTCTTGTGAAGATCATGGGAAGGAATATTCCAGGCAGAAGGAATAGCTCATAGAAAGACCCCTATTAAGGGAAAAAGTTTGGTGTGTTTGAGGAAACCAAAGAAGGCCTGTATGGCTGAAACAGAGGAGGAGTGGTGGGGGAGTTCAAGATATTTCCTCCTGAGGAAGTGAGTCAGAAAACGGACAGCGGTCTTTCCTAGTCCCTGAGTGTTGCCTGCCATATCCTGGTACTTTTCTCCCTCCACTAGGTAGGGCCTCCAGTTATTGGGTGTTGAATGAACTGTGTGTTTCAATTGCAGCACTTCTGGAACCCCCTACACTCTACTGCATAATGGTCCTTAAAGAATCTGCTGCAGGATCTCAACACTACCTTGACCCTTGAGAATCTCTTTCTTTTGCCCATCACATTTTTCTGAGGATGTCACCATTTTTGAGAGTGAATTTTTTTCACAATGACATCGCTGGTATAAAAGCTCTTAGTTTTTCTAATAAACTCTATTCTAGAGAGGTGACCATTGGGTCTTCCATCTTTTCCTCTAACTGGGAAATCAAGTTACATTTTTATTATGTGAAATTGATGATTCCTCCAAAATAGAAGGATATATACGTATAATTATATAACATAATTTGAAGTCACTGGAATTTATTATCAAAAAATTGTGAAGGATTTGAGATTTTGTCCTACTTACAAGCTAACAGGTGTTGGGGCCGAGGACAGGCCGCCTTAAAATGTTCCACAATGTCATATCGATTATTTTGAGTTAAAAGTACTAAAAAGCAAAAAAAAAAAAAAAAAAAAAAAAGGCACTCTGAATCTTCTGTCTCTATTACCCCTGAAAGCAGGAAATAAAGCTCCCACAGGAAAAGTGCTCTCCCTGCATCCTTATCACCAGAGCTAGGGAATTCAGGGCCAGGAAGCCTGCATAAACAAACCTTGCTAATTGACTACCTCAAGCCTAAACTCTGCTTAAATTCCTAACTACATACCTCAAATCTAAGGTTCTTTGTCTTGGCATTCCTCCCAAATTTATGTTTCTTTGTGTAAAAGATGTATATGCTACCTGCTTTGTTCACTCTCTGAGCATCATTTCTCTATGATCTCCAATATGTATGCATTAAAATGGATTTTGTTGTTAATCTAGTCTTGTGTCAATTTTGTTGTTAGTCCAGCCATAAGAACACAAGAAGAGAAGAAAAGGGATTTCCCTTGCCCTGACACAAGTTAGCCTGCCATAGTTTCGTGGATGTAGGTAGAAGACATCAGATTCCTCATCATCGATAAAGGAGAGTTTACTTCTCAAAGCAGTAGCAGTAGCCAGAAAAAACTGCCTTTTGCTGCCAGGTTCCTGAACTCCAGTTCCAAGAGAGCAACAGAACGAGGGTCAGATGATGCCTGTACATGCAGTGGGTTGAAGTACAAGAAGGAACCCTAACTTTGGAACCCCAATTTTTTAAAATGGACAGTAAATGTTTGCCCTTTGGTCCAAAGGGAAATATTACCTTTATTACACTGGACTATAAATATACCTGTCCTTTGCTCCAGTGAGACAAACTATCTCTATCTTCCATGACTATTTTCTGTATAAACATCCTTTAAGAGACATTCCAGAATAAAGAGAAGTCAGTGCCTTACTCACAAGATGTACAGAAATGTGAGACGCCCATGAGGATTTATCTCCCAACAATGTCTGCCCCTGGTTTCTATACCATCCTGGCTTCTGATGAACTTTCCATATGCCACTCTGACAGCCTCTCTGCTGTCTGAGTGACAGAGGCTGAGACAAATCCTTTAATTTGTCTAATGTAGCATTTAATTGAGACTCTTAGAAACAGGACTCTAAGCAGCTGTAGTGACCTCAACCATGGCCCCTGGAAACCCAGACCCAACCATCTGAACAAATCCCGAAGGCCATCAGGGTTTACCTTAGAAGGCCAGATGGCTTTCTCTCTAAGTTTCTGTACCTATCTTTCCACCTGGCCCAAGACATTAATTCAAGTACAGCAGGATGCTTTAGCATTTGCACAGACTCTGCCTTGGCCTGCAAGCTGAAAGTATATGGTAATTCTGTCATTTATAACAACCCTGGCCAGTGAGCTGAAACTGATCTGATGGTCTTCCGGGGCCAAGTTGGCATCACTGATCACTTCAGGTAAGTCAGGGACAAATTTTACCATTTCTAATTGGAGGAGTCCTAATGTATAGATGACTGCTTGCGGATTGCATATAAAGAATGTGTCAGTTACCCCTTCAGGAAGCTCCCTTTATTAATCAAGGGTAGCCTCATTTTGGAGAGATCTCTGAGGTCATCTGTGAGCTTTCAAGTCTACCTCTAAGGTATGAGTCGCCGTGTTTTCAGGAGGGAGGTAAGAAATGCTTGTCTTTACACAAGAAGCATAGACCTGGGAGGACATGGTGCCTCTGGAAAGAAGGTGGTGTTTACTTTTCTTAGAGTGTCCCAAGTAGGACCTACTCCAGTTTTTGTGCAAAGATTGCCAGGGTCTCCAATGTGGCCCCCTAGCTAGCTGGTAAACTCCAGGGTTTCCAGTTCAGTTTGAATAATGTAATCGATCCTTGTTTTGGAGGGATTGTTTGAGGTCAGTGGGTCCAACCTGTCCTTTAGGTTGGAGTGGCATTTTTCTACCCCACAGAATGCCCCAGAGTCAGATAGACTGGAACAGCAACAATATAACCTGAAAATGTATCCACAGTGCTGAAGCACCAGCAATAGTCCCGGGAGGGGGTCAAAAGTTCCATGCAGTTAGTCTTCCAGGAGTGGAGTGGAGCAACAGTCCAAACAGTGTGGCCCTTCTCACCTTGAGACAAACTATTCAACTTCTGGCAGGAGTCACACGTTCAGCTCATATTAGTTGCCTCTGCATCAGAGATACAGAATCCTTTCCTTGGTACCCAGCCTATATTGGTAGATGTGTTACCATGCCTGGCATCATGATGGATACAGGCAGCAAGAGTGATGGTCTGGTGCTTAATTCCAGTTGGTCTCAGAGAAAAGGCTCTTACTGTGTATTTACATGAGTGACCCAGACAGCTTAATTAGCAGCTGTGAATTATTTCCCCAGTTCTTGACCTCAGAAGGGCTATCTTTCACTGCCATGCTATAGTTTTCTAAGTGGCATACCAAACAGCTATGCCATTGGGAACAGCCTAGGAGTCAGTAAAAATAGAACAAATTTCACCGAGGATTGTAGCAGCCAGAGCTATAAGAATGGCCTTGAGTTATGTCCACTGACTGGAGTGGACCACACTCATTTTTTACATAGCTGCTGCTGAGATTAAATAGCCCCAGCAGCCTAGTTATACTAGTGGGTTTCAGCTCGGCCAAACCATTAGTGAACCAGACCTAGACATTTAGGGGACAAGACACACCAAGAGCCATCAATCTGTGTAAGGGATTCAACTACTCTTACAATGTCTGCAGCTGCTGAGGCTATAGAAGGAACAACTGAATTCAACTGATGATAATCTACTGCAGCTCCTGTTAGCTTTTCTGCTGACTGTGTAAGGCTGTTGTATTGAGTTATTGCATCTCTTACTACCCTTTCTTACTTTTGAGTCCTTAATCAAGCCTGCGATTTTCCCTTTTCTTTCTGAGATGCTATGCTCCTTCTGTTAAACCAGCCAGGGGAGGACAGGGATGCAAGGTGGGGGGCAATTGTCATGTTCCACTAGCCATTCTCTACACATGGCTTTTCCCAATCAAGAGAATTGTCCCTGGCACTATGGGACAGACAAATACAATTATCACACATCAATTTCTACTATACATTCAGATGTAGAATCATCAACAGAACATAGACTAGGCCCACAAGGTCAAATTAGCTTCCTTTCCCCACTGCAAACTCTTTCCAAACCCAATGCGGGGGTCTCTGTGCCATTAAACAAGGCTCAAACTTACCTTCAGTTTTGAGCAGTGTGGCAGCTGCTCTGGTTCAACCAAATGAATTTCAAATGTTCTCATCCCACCCAGTACTCTATGTTGTTTGATGCGCTCCTCTTGCTTATCTGCTGGAACCTCTTGACCTAGCAGCACAGTCAGGTTGCTTTCCAGCTGCAACCACTAGGTCTGCACCCTCTTGCTGACTCATGCTTGGCTCCACCAGCAGCAACTTTTTAAGAGTTCATTTTAATATGGGGCACCAGCAGCCCTATTTCCAAGCTAACATCTCTTAACCCCTTGCCTCATTTCAATGAAAAGGCTAGGGCAGTTTTGCATGGTGGTGGGGCTGACCACAAGAATTTATCTAAATTTCTTTGGGCTGATTTCTCATTCTCCAGTGGGTCTCCTATATCAGGATTGTAAATCCAATCCAGGGCAGTAAGATCCAGAATACTAGTTAATGTCTCTTCTATGGTTTCCCCAGGAGTTTTATTGTCTCAGAGAAATCTGCCTGAGAGGGCTAACACTTCCTCATTGGAGCCAGGATCCACTGCAAACAAACCAACCAACCTCTGAGTCCTTATAATTATGTCTTCAAATGGATCTACAGTTGGCATGATAGGGTGCAGGGGCATTGAGCTATCACATGGCCCAGCTGCTGCCATTCTTCCTTAACAAGGTCTACCCCCTTTCATCCCAAGGGAACCAGCCAACATTCTGACAATTAGCTTAGTTTCTCCTAATAGCAGTCCCAAATTTTCCTCCTCTTACACTCAGTGTAGACATATACCTCTGTAACTATTGAGAGGGGTAGGAATCTTTTGCCTGCCCAGGATGAGTCTTAGCCCTAGTTGTCACAATGTAGTGGACTTGAGCTGACCACCCTGTTCTCAAAGAAGTTCCTTTGCCTCCAAGAGAGTTAACAACAATGACATACCACTCAGGCAGCTGTTTTTGAACCTCCTTCCTGGTACTCTCAGCCTGTGACCACCTCCACTCATTAATGGACAATGATGAGGGCCATTTATTGTCCAGCTAATCATACATTTGGGTCAACATATTCACTACCAATTCCCATGGACTCCCCTCAGATCTTGTTAATCAGTCCATGAGGTCCTCATTCTTTTTTTTTTTTTTTTTTGTGGGGAAGACCAGCCCTGAGCTAACATCTGTTGCCAATCTTCCCCTTTTTGCTGAGGAAGACTGGCCCTGGGCTAACATCCGTGCCCATCTTCCTCCACTTTATATGGGACGCCACCACGGCATGGCTGACAGGCAGTGCGTCGGCGGGCGCCCAGGATCCGAACTCGCGAACCCCGGGCTGCCAAGGGCGGACTAAACCGCTGCGCCACCGGGCGGCCGAGGTCCTCATTCTTTATCTTCTAGAAAGTCGTCTTCATCAGCATCCCAACTTCATCGCCAAGGACTTGTCAAGGACTGTGAAGGGTTTGAAATTTTACCCTACTTGCAAGCTAACAAGTTAGCCTGCTACAGTTTCATAAATGCTGGTAGATGACATGAAAATCCAGCTCAGAGATGAAAGACAATGTATTACTTTAAGCAATAGCAGTAGCTGGAGTGTCTGGATTTCTGTGCCAGTTTCCTGTGCTCCAGTTTCCACTGGGCAAGACAAAAAGGGTCAAATGACACCTGCAAATGCAGTAGGTTGTACTATAGGAAAGGACTCCAGAACCCAAATTTTATAATTTTATAATTATAATTTCTATAATGGGCAGTAAGCACGTCTGCTCTTTGCTCCTGAGGGATGTGCTCTATCTTCCAAGGCTGGAAGGAAATTTGTCCTTGGTGCAGACAGACCGCCTCTATCTCTAAGGTGATTCCTTGACAAGATAGTCCACAACAGGGGGCAATCAGTGCCTTGCTTTCAAGACTTACAGAAACACACGTGTCATGGCAAATGAGCTCTTTGTAGCTTTTCCCTGACAACACTTGGAAACCGCACAGATAATGCTTTCTCCTGGGGATGAACCTGCTTCAGAGCAGTGCTACTTTTATGACTATTTATCCCCAGCCTGTACTACCTGCCAACCTGCCAGCCTGCTCAAATGTCTAGAATGTAGACATTTGAAAGGTGCCTCTCAGTAGTTTATGCACATTTAGACATTCATGGCACAGCTGTAGTAATACCATTCTTTTTAAACACAAGTAACATGCAAAATCTTGTTTGTAATTTGATAAACACATTTATTTATTAAAATAAATAATTTTGATAAATTAAATTTTGATCCCGTTTTCCTTGGCTTCTCTTGATCTCCCTCCTCACTGTAGGATTCCTGCATACCTGGTCTAAATACTCCAAATGATATGGCTAGGACTATTCCAGGCATTTAATCATCCAGACAATATTTATTGAGCTCCTACTAGATGCCTAGTGCTGTTCTAGGAATTAAGGATAAAACTGTGAAAACCAGCAAAATTCTTACTCCCATGGAGCATACATGCTGTGGGGAGATGATTGAAATACACAAATAGTAAGTATATATGGGGCTATTGTAATGGAGAAAAATAAAATAAGGTAAAGAAAATAGGAGATGCTGAACTGGAGTGCTGGTGCTATTGGATAAGATGGTTAGGGAAGCCGTCTATGGTAAAGTGCTGTTTGAGTGCAGACCTGAAGTAACGCAGAGTGAGTCACGTCACCGGCCATCCCAGACAGAGGAGCAGAAAGTAAAAAGCTTTGGGATCTGAGATTGCTTGGTGTTTTTGAGCCACAAGAGATGGACTGGTGTGGCTGGAGCAGAATGAGGACTGGGGCAAGTGGTGTAGGAAATGCAATCTGAAAGATAGCAGGAGGAAGGGAGAGGGGCAAATTGTGGAGGCCCTTGTAAGCCATTGTCCAGACCTTTGGATTTTATTCTGAGTGAAAAGAAAAGTCAATAGAGGGTTTTAAGCATGACATGATCAGACATATGTTAGAAGGATTACTCTCGCTGTTGTAAGGAGATAGGGTAAGTGGATGATGGAAAAATAAGAGGGAAAATGTGGAAGCAGAGAATCCAATGAGGAGGCGTTTCATTAAACTAGGTGAGAGGTGATGATGGCTTGCACAGGGAAGGAGGCAGTGGTGGCAGACAGAGTATGTGTAAAGGTAGAGGGTTTTCTGATGGCTTGGATATGAGAGAAAAAGAGGAGTCATAGATGAGTTTGTTTTGTTTTTTCCTGAGCAACTGCATGGAAAGAGTTTTCATATACTGGCCTGGGAACAATTGCCAGAACTGGAATGGAGTGGGGTGAGAGAGGCATCAGGAATATGTTTTTAGACATGCTAATTTTGAGATGTTTAGTTGATATTCAAGTGGGGACATCCAGTAGGCAGTGGGTAAGTGAGTCTGGAGATCAGAGGAGAAGTCCAAGCAGGAGATAAAAACTTGGGAGCTGTCAGTTTACATATGACTTGAAAGACATGAGAGTGGAAGAGATAATCTAGGAAAGTTGTGTAGACATAGATATTTGAAGACAGAGTCCCAAGGGCATTCAACCCTGAACCTTCAGGACATGAGGAGCCACCAGCTATCAAGACTGAGAGTGGTCATAGTCAATGAAGCAGGAGAACCAAAGAGATGTTGTCCTGGAAGCCGAGTAACAGAAATGTTGCAAAAAGGAGGGAGTCATAAGCTGAATCAAATGCTGCTGATGGGTCAAGAAAATGAGGACTAAGTGCCGCTCGTTGGATTTGCCAATGTGAGGGCTTTTGGTTACCTTGACAAGAGCAAGTTCAGTAAAGTGACTTGGGCAAAACCTTGACTGAAGTTAGTTCAAGAGACAATGCGAGAATATTTGGAAGCAGCGAAGTTAGACAACTCTTGAAGATTTTTTTCTGTTAAAAGATAAAAAGAAACAGGTAATACCTAGAAGATTACATGGGCTCAAGAGAAAGCTTTTTAAAAAATATATGCTAGATTATAACCTATTTTTGATATTAAAAACGATGCAAGAGAGATGTCACACAATTATGCAGGAGGAAAAGTAGAATTGCTGGAGCATTGTCCTTGTTACCACACAAAAAGGGAGTTGTCTGCCTGATGTACATGGAAAGCCAATAATTACACCACCGGCTTTTGAGAAAAGAAGCGGCTTTATTGGGAGGTTGATCAGCAACGAGACAGGAGGCAAAGCTCTCAAATCTGTCCCCCCAGTTCAGAGTTTGGGGTGAAATTTAAGAGGTTAGGGAGAACAGGCTGGTACATGGAAATGCTGGTGGGGCAGGTTTCCATTGGAGGGCTTTAAACATTTATGGCGAGCTGTGAAAGGGGCTTTAACACAGACAACAGACTTCCTAGTTGGATCTTCCTAGACAACAGACCCCTCATTTCTGATAAGAGTCCAACTTTCAAGTTCTGATCATGCCCTGGTCCTTTGGTTCTGGAGGGTGGGGGAGATCTTTGGTTCTGGGTGTTATTTCAGGTCAAGTTGTTCTCTGTGCGTGCTCTGGCTATGCAACTTGCAATTTTTTGCTCTCTGCCTCTGAAAACCAACTCTTAATCACTCTGTTGATAGAATGAGGTCAGTTTGACAGGTCCTAGAGGGCCTGTGGTTATATCCTGAGTGGGTCAGAGGGGCTGGGATCCAGAGTTCAAGTGGAGTGGTTGGCCTGGGAGAGAAGACGAGAGAGACAGTCCTCCCATGAGGAAAGGCAATGGAAATTGGGTGATGTTAGTGGTGGGAGCTTGTGGAAGTTCTCTTCTGGGTAATGAGACTTTCTCCATGAAATAAGGGCAAGATTATTAGGACAGAATGAACAGGGGAGACCAGGTGTTGGAGGCTTGAGGGGAAAAAGAGAAGATGTGAAATAGTCATAGAGGGGGGTGAAAGAATAAAGAATTAGGAGAAAATGCCATGATTGTGAGGCAGCGCTAAGGGTACACTTGGGTGTGCAGGTGATGGGTTTAAATTGGTGTTGGTCAGAATGTGTATGTTTCCTCAGCCAACTTCAGCTGCCTGCATTCAAGCAGAGTAGGCAAAGAATTTGTAATTTGGGTTTTGACTTGGTGTATTTAAGGGTGTTTTTAAAGGACCAGGAATCTAGAATGTTGAGAGGAAAGGAAGGGCCTGAGGGAGTCAGCCCAGTGGGGCCTTGAGCTAAGAGTAGAAAACAAGCTATACACTGCAAGCTTCAATTTATTAGGTCCTTTTCATGCTTGGGAATAAACAATTCCCACTCCATTACTCCCATTCTAATGCTAATGACCCTTTCAGATTAATTCAACCTCTCTTGAAGTAAGTGCTCGCCCTGCTGCCTTCTCCAGGGTCAGTGAGAATATTCCACAGTGTGAGCCTGTGCTAAACATTCTGCATACTTCACATCTTCAGTTCTCACAGAAGCCTTGTGAGGTGGATAGGCTTATTGCAATTTCCATGTAATAGATAAACACCACCAAAAATGAGATCGAGAAATGTGAAATAGCTTGCCCAAAGTCATATACGTTGCAGCACTTAGATTTAAACTCAGATCTCTCTGATTCAAAATCTGTGGGTATGACCATTACATTTTGTTAAAAAAATAAAATTCAACCGAGTAAATTTTAAAGATCTTGTTGGCTTTATTCAATGATTCACGAGTGGGGCAGCATCCAATCTAGCAGATAACAAGGAGCTCCAGAGAGTGGGGCTAGCCCAGCGGCATAGTGGTTAAGTTAGCATGCTCCACTTTGGCAGCCCGGGGTTTGCAGGTTTGGGTCCAGGATGTGGACCTACACACCACTTATCAAGCCATGCTGTGGCAGCGTCCCACATATAAAAAAGTAGAGGAAGGTGGGCATGGATGTTAGCCCAGGGCCAATCTTCCTCAGCAAAAAGAGGAGGATTGGCAACAGATGTTAGCTCAGGGCTAATCTTCCTCACCAAAAAAAAAAAAAAAAAGAGCTCTGGAGAGGTATATTAGATGGGAGATTTTATAGGCAGACAGGAGCAGGAACGAAGAAGTTGTACTGGGAAAAAAATCAGACTGGTTATTTCAAGATTACTTTCCTCACAGGGGATGGCCAGGGTCTGTCAGGCAGATTACTGAATTAGTGCTGATCAGGCTATTCCTGATTGACTGTTTAAGATTCCATTTCTGGGAGAGCCGAAACTGTAATTAAGTCTTGGTTTGGTGACATGAGGCTCCGCAAAAGTGACTCCACTTTGGGTCTTTGTTGTTTTGTTTTTAACAATTTCCAATCCTCCCCAAACACTAATGTTAATAACAAGTTAAGACTTAGGCCATGGCTTATTTTTGAGAGCATCCCACTCTAGTATTTTGCATACTTCTAATACAGAATTAGTTTGATTTCAGTACGGCTTCACAGTCAGGTTGTCCTGATAGTAAAGATGAGGTTGGATTTACAAGTTGCAGAAAAGACAGTTTGCTTCTGTTCTGCCAGGAAACACCTGTCCCCCCACCAAAAATTACAGAAGTTTACGGTAATAAAGACACACTTGCCAAATGCGCAAATTTGAAATGCACAGTTTTGCAAAGGTTCATTTTAAGTAAGAATGTTTCTATCTTTCCAAGGTTTGGAGAATAAAAACTTAAATAAATGCAAGTGTCTGCACTGAAAGATATGACTAAAAAAGGCCTGTTAAGTCTAGCTGGTAAGATCCTGAAAACACGGAAGGAGTAGCAAGCGTTTCCTGTAAATAATGCGTAACAGACTGGTGTGTACCGATTACTGCATGATGGCAAGGGTGTGCTCTGCGCGCATTTCCTAAATTAAGATGCAGAAAAGTCCACAGCAAAGTTGCCTGAAAGGGAAGATGGGAGGAAATATCACTCTATCCCCCAGCTACTAATAAAATTATAACTACAATTATTCCTGATGGTTCACACAACAGTCATAGACTCCCAGATTGCTGCAGAGAGAGCCCTTTAGTGAGGACAGCCAATCAATCTCTCTGTCTATTAAACCCTTCAGTGCGTCTGAAGGCTGCTGTGTTTCTAAACTTTTCAGGGATAAATTTTTACTATGTTGCTTTAGTGCGCTAAACCCTAAGAACATTCCAGGAGACTTAGTGGTAAGGAGTTGAGGGGGAGTGAGAGGCACAGTTTAAAGAAGGCAACTGTGTATGTGGTTGCTGAGGGCATGTTTACTGAAGAAATCATGTTTATGTGATGAAATGGCTTCACAAATTTTGTTGTAGGAATAATCGAACTCTGCTATTGTTTCTTGTTAAATCCTTCTAACAGGTATTCATGAGGAGATAAAATGAAATGACCAGCCATTTCTGTATCTTGTGGCTTTTGGCAAATATGACAGCTTGGAGTCTGCAGATGGCACGGTAAGTTGGAGGCACACAACGTGATCACAGACCCAGAGAGACAAGAATTTAAAACCACAGTGAGGGTTGTGAGAGAGCTGTGGAAGGCTAGGTGTGGTGGTCCGTGAAGGGTGAACCCTCTCCTTGCCTAGAGGGTTCAAGAATGACAAGAGAACCTCCTGATAAAAAGTGGTATAATATTTGCCACAAGGAGCCTCCTGACACTGTGGGAAGAGTTTCCTCTCAGTTGGATGCTCTTGTAGCAACAGAGTATAATGGACAATGCTGTTTGAGTAATTGAATAAAAAGGGACTGTGAGGAAGGTTCTGGTGGGGGTTTTGGAATGGGAAAGAGGACTCAGGAGACCAGGGAAAAGATATCACCAACTGAAGTTAGGTTTGCTTTTAGTCTCTTAGCAATTCCCATGTGCCCGATAAACCAGCTTTGATCATTTGTTCTCCTTAGCGAAGGATCTTGGATAATGCCTGCATGAGAGAGCGTATTGGAACCTGAAAAGTGCAGAGCTGTTAAACGTGACTCTTGGATCTCCATGCCTTTTTTCTGAAGACACATCACATAGGAGTAGAATGAGGATTCCTGAGACCTCAGTTAACGCACAACAGTCACTAAACATATCTTAATCCACAATAGAGAGTGGCAGGGTGTTATGGGAGACACCAGGTGAAATCCCACTTTGCAGTCATGAAGAGCCCCAGAAATCACCAAGTAATTAACACTTTTCTTTCTTGTCAAAACACAGGGGATTAATAAACTGTGTGTGTTGTCAAGGTTCTCAAGTCAATTCCACCAAGACTCAGGTGCTCCTTCTCAAAGATTAATTATACATATTATGGGAAGAAATGTAAATAATTGCAAAATTCCTATAAAAGATTTTTCTTTGCCCAGAAATTAAGCTTGTTTATTTAAAGATATAATATCTCTGTTAGATTTAGAGAGGAAACTGATCCTTCACACTTCAAAGAAAGTTAAAAAAATGTTTGGTATTGAACATCATCACTGAACTTCACATTAGTTGAGAGAGTTGTGGTTGGATGGTGTCTGGGGCTGCCATAACAAAGACTGGGTGGCTTAAACAATGGACGTTTCTTTTCTCACAGCTCTAGAGGCTGGAAGTCTGAGACCAGGGTGCCAGCAGGGTTGGGTTCTGGAGAGGGCCCTCTTCCTCACTTGCAGACACCCACCTTTTCACTGTGTCCTCACATGACCTTTCCTTGATGTGTGGTTGGAATGTTTAAAGGAATGGTGAAGTTTTACAGAGCAGAAGCCTTGAACCAATGAGTGGGACATCTAGAGATGCTGAGGAGGTGGAGAAAGAAAAATAATGATGCTGTGGCAGGAAACACACTGGTTTTCCTGTAGCCATGTGGACTGAAGTCTGTGATTCGCTGAATGAGAAATGATAGGATGTCCTTGTAAATGGTGCTTCCTCTATTAGTAGACCACATGGAAAATCCTATTTCTCCTCATGCAGGGAATGGCTAAAATTGCAGCTATTGAATGAACACAGGGTGAGTCACATTTTTTGGGCCAGAAATATATCTCTACTGGTCATATAATCCACACTGTGGTCATTCTGAGAAACATTAATCAGATAGACAGAATTCTTAGGTAACTCAAATGAAGCATATCTTCTCAAAAGAAAAGCTGTTTGTGTAACCACATACCCAGGATTTGGCTAAATGTAGCAGAAAATTGCTAATTATAGTCATGCTCAGTGGTCATTCCAGCAATAAAATTAAAAAAGAAAATTAAGAAGCATAGCAATTATTATGTGTTTACTATATCACCTGCAAAGGATTGCTGGATAAAAACAGTATTCACTTTATCTTTAGGTAAATGTGTAATCCTTCAAAACAACTCATGGAAATATTGTCTGGGAGAAGACAGAGAAAAATTAAATAAAAGAATAAGGTCAATGTTGATGTTTATTCCTTTCTTCTGAAAGTTTACTCTCTGGATCATCATAATCTTGGCAGGAAGTAAAGTGTGAGGGGCAATTCATTTTCAAATCATTCAAAAAGCTCTTTGTTTTTGAAATAGGATTTCTCTTTCAGGCAATGTATTTTTGCGGCTATTTTTGATCATTCTCTTCTACGAAAGAGAATTAAAGCCTAACAAGAAATATTGCATTGAAATGCTTTGTGTCTTAGTAAATTGAGTATTATAATCTTAATTAGACCATACAAAGCTGTTTAAACCACAATGAAATCTGTTATTGTTATTAGACTATAAAATAACTTTATAAGCCGATAGTGTATGACTATAAACATGCGTAACTTCTTTCAACATACATTATAATTTCTGAAATAAAACATTTCTAATTAAAGATAAGAAAGGTCATATTAAGCAATGAGAACTGGAGAATTTAATATGACAACAAAATATATTTTCTTTATATATATATTTATAATGAAATCTTTGACCTCAGTGGAGGTTTGCAAAGAATGACTGTTCAAACTGCTGTACATTTTTTTTTCAAGTGTTAAAAAATTAAATCAAGCAGTTTATAAACGAAAAATAAAAGTTGGCAGGAAATTTCAGTAATGTAAGAGGTTAAATACATAAGTTTAAAAAACATTTACACTAGTATTATTTTAAAGTCTCCTACAAATAGTAGCTCGTCAACACATAGCCCATATCACTTTATTGTAGAGATTAGGGATGCCTTATTTTTTGACCTGCATTAGAAAAGATTGTATAACAATTGCCTACTATCTTTAGCACATACTTCCCCTACCTGGTAAACATGTTCCCTAAGGAACTTAACAGCATTGCACCGACTTTTTGTTACAAATTTTATCCCATTATCATTTTAATATAGAATTTTATTTTAAAATAAACAGAAAAAGAACATAATCATTTTGAAAAAATGCTGTATCATGGGCAGTAGGGGATAAAATGGATATATTCACTCAGATATTTAAGACTTTCTTGATATTCCTTTGCATTTTGTTGCTATAAATGAGAATTTTTGATATTGGACAAAGAAAAATTAAGAGGATAGAAAATTTCTTTTTATATATACCTTTCCTTGGCATTTCTGCCCCTGGCCTGAATTTGAATTGTTCAGAATTACTCTATAACTTATCACTTTCCCATCTGCCATGACTACTTCTTCCACAAAACTAAGAACATGGAAAGCAGCAGCAGTCCGTGAAAGTCTTTTATATCCCCCAAGAGTTAGAATGCCAGAGATGGTAGATGGAAATTTGCCTGACAGCTTCTCATTTTGAACAATTTCTAGGCTACTGCCCCTAGAAACTCTGCCTTGTTTCTGATTTGCTTGTCACCTGGGCTACTAGTTGTGCTTTCATTGAATCTAAAGCTCCTCCACCTGCAACAAATTGTCTTTTTAATAAGTGTTTTCGTAGACTGCAAACATACCTACATATTTACATATAACTTAAGGGTTCTCACCATTTGGCTTTCTTCACACCTGGCAATGCTGGACTTTGCCCAGCCTTAGGGAAAACAGTCAATCCTATATCTCTCCTATTCTTTAGAACCTTAATGTTTTTCAAACTAATAAACATACCAATCATCTGGAGAATGCACCCTGTTAAATCATCTAGTTAAAATGCAAATTCTAATTAAATAGTATTGGGATAAAGGCTGAGCTTCTGAATTTCTAACATGCTCCCAGGTGATGTTGATGCTGCTGGCCCATGGGTCACATTTTTAGTAGCAAGCCTTAGAACAGTGTTCTCAAGGTGTGGTCCTTGGATCAGCAGAGCAGCTTCACCTGAGAACTTGGTAAAAAGGCAAACTGTCAGGTCACATCCCAGACCAGATGAATCAGAAACTCTGGGAGTAGGGCCCAGCAACCTGTGTTTTAATAGGTCCTCCAGGTGATTCTGATGCAAACGATAGTCTAAGAACCTTTGCTTAGAGTATTATACATTGAAATATTTCTTCTATACCAAGTCATTATATACAAGGTATTAAATATCATGGCAAAATTAACTTTGTACAGTGTGAAACCAAAGTATGCCTCATATTCAACCAGTAGGCTACAGTGTGGAGTAGATAAAAATAATTTGCAATCTTCATTATCTTCTTTAATTTTTTTATTAAAAAAAATTTTTATAGTCACCATGCTGCAGATTACATCCCCATAATTTGTTTATTTCATAACTGGAAGTTTGTACCTTTTGATCCCCTTCAATCTTCATTTTCTATGTGGGAAGTTGATATGTGAATATTGACTTTGCTTCCACGTCATGAAAATAGACCAAGGTATTCTGGAATATCTCATTCAACACAAACTAGTTATATAAGGTGCCTAATCAATGACGTGCCCAGAGAACACAAGAAGGTTATTTTCCACTGTTCCAGCCACTAGGGTATGATGGTAGCCAAAACAGAAAAATGTCTCCTTATGACCAGCAAATTGTAGAGGTTGTAGACATAAAATAGATAAATTATATTAGATAATACATATTATATAGTTTATATATATAACAGCATATATAAAATTATATAAAGATATATGTCATAAAAATAAAAATTATAAAAATATATAAAGATAATATGTTATAAATACAATTATATTAGAAGACAATAATGGCAGGAAAAACATCAAGAAGGGACTAGGTAGTAAAAAGAATAATATTTTAAATCTAGGAGTAGAGGAGGAGGTAGTTAGGGAAGGCCTCACTGAAAAAGTCACTTTTGAACAAAGACTTGAGGAAAGTAAGGTGGGAACCATGTAGATATGAGGGGTGTGGGGAAGATCATTCAAAGCTGAAATGATAACCAGTGGAAAGGCCCAAGGCCAGGAGCATGTCATGTATGGTGTTCAATGAACAGTATGGAGACCAATGTGGCTGGTGAGGACAGAGCAAGGGGACAGGCACTGGAGATGAGATCAGAGTGGTAACCCAACACTTGGTCAATGGGAGTCTGGAAGGTCCTAAGAATTTGGGGTCTTACTCCTGTGGAAATAAACAAAGACCACCAGAAGAAGAACCACCAGAGGCTCTCCATCCAGAGCTTCCTGTAGCAAGAGAGTCAGCCACTCTTTGAATCACTTCCATTACCAGAGATCCAAAGGCAGGCAGGGAAGTGGGATAACGTTACAGTGAACAAAAGGGAAGACTTCAGATATGATCTGTTTGGAAGATATTGGCCTGGGAAAGCTGGAGGTGGGCTAACTAGGAGTGGGACATTTTATGTAATTGCTTTGGGGATCATATATTTAGCTTTCTCTGGTTGGTACTGAGTTGGAAGTGAGGGGGGTGGGAGGGGAGAAAAATAAGGAAGTTCTCAGTCCTTGACCAAATCCTGACCATTCTGAATCAATTGCTGCAGAGATTGTGGTATGGGTTTCCGGACTGGTTACTGCAGAATTTGTAGTTGGCCATCCCTGGCCAGTTGCTGCAGAGGTTGTAGGTCAGAGTTCTATTGTCATATATGGTCTGGCCGTTGTCCTTTTATATATTCAGCCTCTAATTCTGAGAGAAATGGAGAGCCATTGTAGGGTTTTGAACAAAGGAATGTGGTAATTTGATTTATGTATTAAAATGGTCACTGTGGCTCTCATTTGCAGAATAGTTGGTAGGGAGGCAAGGATGGAAGAAGGAAAACCTGTTCTGAGGTCATTAAAATAATCCAGCAAGATGTGATTCATACTGGAATCAGGGTGTTATCCGTGGAGGTGTGAGAAGCAGTCCAACTCAAAGAAAGTAGAATCAACAGGATTTGCTGACACACTGAACATGAGATGTGAGAGAAAGAGAGGCGTCAAGGGGACTACAAAGAATTTGGCTTGAATAAGTGGAAAAGATGGAGGTGCTACGTAGGGGAGGAGGAACTATTCCTTTACCCTCTAGGTCCTTCTGGCTGGTCTAAGAATTAAATTGATATGAGACAGAATAATAGGAGAAAAATCAAAGAAAGTTTAATAACATGTATACATGGGAGAAACCCAGGAAAACTGAATAATTCACCAAAGTGGCTGAAGCCACCACCTTAAATGCCATCTTCAGCTAAGGACAAAGGAAGGTGTTGGGAATAGTAGTTTGGGACTTCAAAGGGGAGAAAGACAACTTACATGGAGATGGAAAAGCAAATTTTTGGTAAATAAATGTTGACTATGTCTTGCAAAGACAATGAGAGATGGAGAGGACTTTGACTAAATGGCCCTTGCTATGTTTCTCCCTCCCTATCACACCTAGTTTATATTACACTATAGTTATCTTATGGTATTAGTTCCTTCCTGGAACAGGCCTTCTATTTTAAATTCTTTTAGGTAGTTAGGGGGAAAGTCAAATTTCTTTCAGAGTCTTTTGTCCTTAAAAATAATCGAGCCAAAGAGACACATTTTGGGGTGGCCAATTCTGATTCCCCACAGCTGTCAACTGAGGGAGAAGACTGTGCAGGGAGAAGGTTGGTGGTAGAGAAGACACAAAGTTCAGTTTTGGACATACTAAGTTTAAGATGTTTACAAAGCATTCAAATAAACATGTCAAGTAGAGAGCTGGATAAAAAGAGTTCAGAATAGAAGTCTGGATAGCATATGAACTTGGGATATGTCAATATAGAGATTATATTTAAAGATTTGACCGTATTGGACTTCCAAGGGAGGGAGTGTAAGCAGAGAAGAGAACCAAGGACTGAGCCCTTGAGAGATCCACAATAAGAAATTGGGGTGATGAGGCAGAACTTGGAAGGAAGACTGTGAGATAGGGAGAAAACCATGAGATTGCAGTGTCCTAGCAGCCAAGAGGAGGAGCCACGAACTATGTCACATGCTGCTTCTGTTCCAGCTAAGTTGAGAGAATTGACCACAGATTGACAATGTGGTGGTCAGAGAGAAGAGCAGCTTCAGTGGAGCAAAGGGAGAAGATATTGACTGAGTAGCTCTGAGAAAATCTGAAAGAGGGAGAATCGGAGACAGTTAAGTCTAAGTACCTATTTTTAGGAGTTTTCCTGTTAATATGAGAGAAATAGTAGCATGTTAATTGGTTGATAAGAATAATAGCGAGAAATTGATTTTGCAAGAGAGAGGGGAGAATTGTGGAGCAATGGGCTTGAGCAGGAGAGAGGGCACAGGGGTCAGTGTACACTGGAGGGTCATCTTAGACACGAGCATTGATGTGAGCGATAGCAGAGCAGATGAATACAGATGCTGCTAAAGAGGTCGATGTGATAATGTGAGCTTAGAAGTTCTCCTTTGATTGCTCCTAGTTTCTCAGCCAAACAAAGCAAGATCGTGAGCAGAGAATGAGGGGAGAGGAGTGTCGGAGGTTGAGGAGAGAAGAAATGGTGTGAAAGAATCACTTAGGTGACTAGGAGTGTGAACAGGCTTGGGAAATGTAGCGTGATTGTCTTGAGGCATTAAGGACCCATTGTTTGTGGTAATTGTATTAATGAGGGTAAGCAGATGACTAACAAACAGCTCCCAAATCTCAGAGACTCAATAAAAGCTTTTGTTTTCCTCTACCTTCTCACATTCCAGAGAGGTTTAAGGGGGGGAAAGGGGTACTTTGTTCCATATAGTCTTCCCATCTTGTGTCTCCAACCATACCCCATCCCCAACCCACCCTCCAACTTCAAAGTCCTCCAGTAAAATTTCTTCATGCATCTGGTAGAGGAGGAAAGAAAGACGATATGCACCATTTCCCAGGTTTCTAGGAGTCAGACTTAGAAGTGGTATACATCACTTCTGCCACATTTCACCAGCAGAAATCAGTCCCAGGGCTCCAGCCAGCTGCAAAGGAGATTAGGAGTTGTGGTCAAGCTATGTGCCAGGAGGAAAAGGAAACTGGACCTGGTGTCACTATAGACGTGAATTTAGAGTGAAACCAGACAGCATGGCTGTATGTTTCTCTCCACACACGTTCACCTGCACGGATGGTGTAAAGAATGTATGCCTTTGTGATATTGGCTCAAGACAAGGTTGACATAAGGGAAGCCATATTGTAGAAAAGAAACCCTGTTGTAACTTTGAATGACCTCTGACTAAGTAACCCAGCCAGATATGCACCCTGGAGGAGATCTAACTGCTCTGTAGATTTTACGACCCCTTCTTGTGCAGGTACCTCCCAGCTGCGATAAGATGATAACGTTGTTCTTTTGAGTTCCTTAGAATTGTGATGACCCTCTGAACAGAGAGCCTATGCTCATAGCCATCATCAACGAAAACTGAAAGATCTGGGTATAAGGCATTGCTCCAGTCTCTGATGCATATCCAGTAAAGCAAAAGACTATCAGAAACTAAGATCAGATGGATGCCTCCCCCACCTGGAGACAAGCTCCCCTATATAACTGGCCTGTAGTTTTTGTTCTGGAAGATGGTTCTTTCAGACATTAGTCAGCCATCTTCCCTCTTGCTGGCAAGCTGTGATAAAAAGTCTTTTCTCTCTTACCACCTTGCCTCTTGACTATTGGCATGTCTTGCGGGAGGCAGACGAACCCCCTTTTTGGGTGGTAACATTTGGATTTGACCAGTGTTTGGGGTTTGCAGAGCCAGCACAAAGAAACAAGTGAGATACAAGAAGTAGAGGGTCTGAGCAACCAGGTTAATGTCATAACTGACCTTTGAATTTAAGTTGGAAAAGAAAGCAAGTGAGGAGGAGTGGAAGAAGTGAACAGGTAGCAGCGTCAATGAGCTTTTTTTCTTTTTTTTAAGCATATAGCTCTTTGATGATGTAGTAAAGGTTAAAAGAACTATCTGGGGTATTCATTGAGGGCTGTCACATTTGTCTGAATTGCAAAAGCCTGCAGAAAATGGCCGAGCCAGTTCCCCAGTTGCTGATTTCAGCAAAATTAAAAATAGTAAAGAAAAAAACAGTAATAGGTATTTGAAGAACAAAGAATTTTATGTTCTCTTTGATGATGATCCATTAAAATATTTTGCCCATGGTTTCTCATTGACTTAATTTGCATTCCTTTTATTCTCCAAAGAAAGAGGACACAGGATGCGAGACTACTTTTATTGGTTTTCTTGTCAAGGTTTTGGGGACATTCAACTTAGACGAGAAGTTTTAATTGTATTGTCAGCAGGCATTGAAGTGCATCTCAAATGGAAACATATTTGCTGCCATGAATATAAACCTTATAAACAAATAAGTACTCAACTGAAAATTATCTGAGTTTCTTCAGCTAGAGGATAGTAGACTAAAGGTTTCAAAAGAATCCCAAATATTTAGAGGATGTTGTGAAAAGTAACAACATTCAGAAGCCTTTTTTTGTATGTTTTAACCATTTCTATAGGACTCAAAATCTGAATGATAGTGTATGCATTGACACAACTATGAGTGGCACAATTTTGAAAAATGGTTTTTGCTTCTAATATATCCATTTTCTTGTTAAAAAATAGTCTCAAAGATAACTGTAGGTAGATTTGTGATTGCTGTGAAAATATGGCCATGGTTGCAACCAGTTAGGTCATAGGTTTCATCTGCCTCAAATTCTTATTGAGAAAATAAATGTATTTCTGGCCATCTGCACCTCAGCAGCAGCCCCTCAATAGTGGTTCCAAGAAGGGCAGCCTACTGGGAGTGGGAGGACAGTGGGTGTTCAAATCACTCCCAATAGTAGGAAATCATCAGATAACTTGTAGTATGTGATTGGTGATATTTTAAACAAGTTTTGCCTTATTCCATTGATTCCACTATCCTGTGGAATATAAGATGCACCATGATTTTATGTAACACTAAAAAAGAAAAATGTGTTGCTCTTAATCCAGGACACAATGCTTTAATATTAATGAGAATTTACATTTTATACTTGCTGAAAGAGTTCACTTAGATTTAGACATTGTACAATCAACTAAAGGAAAATATAATGGAACTAGATTTGTTGAAATCTTCCTTCAAGTTCTTCTAATTGGGATTCTGACTCATCTGAAATAGCTTTCAACTCAAGGTAACTGAATCGTCTGTGCCATGAAGAGTATTGGTGATGTAGCATTTCTTAAAAAAACAAAAAAAGACATATCACTCCTGTTCCTAGGGTTTTCTTCTGAGCCTCTGATACCACCCTGCAAGTTCTGATGCTGATTCTTTCTTGAGCTTATCAGAATGTATCAGGTAATAGCAACCACTTTACAACTGTTCTCTTCCTGGTAGTAATTGGAAAATGCTGTAAATCTTAAGGCACGTTTTTATTTTTACATTAAAAATGATGTAAAATATAAAAAAGTAAATTATTAAAATGTAAAAATGGTATATTCTTAGAATCTATGAAATATGATATGTGGGAAAATGGAATCATTTGAACTTCACAAGTTTATGTTAAGCACCTACTATCTACAATTCCTGGGATAGATCAAGACAGCTTATTCCCTGATATGAGAAAGCTTACCTTTTGGTCATTCAACATTGTTCTTCAGACATTCAACATTAATGCTATTTATCAAAGTATTATTGAGGCAGTAAAATGAAGTAGTTAAGAGCACAATCTCTCCAGAGCCAGACTACTTGGGTATAAAATCTGGCTCTACCATTACTGGCTTTGTGATGTTAAGCAAGTTGCTTGACCTCTCTGTCTCAGTTTCCACATAATAATAGTATCTGCCTCACTGAGTTGTTTTGAGGACTAAATGAGATAATAGCAATAAAGTCCTTAGAACAGAGCCTGAACATAGAAGGTTTTTGTACTATTTTAGTTCTATGTGAGAAAACTATGCACATACTATCTAGAAATTTGGGACTTCATTTAAAGAATTTACTCATCATTGCTTGTTAGTCTAATATAGCATCAGCAGATATCTCCTTCCAGAATTAAGAGATTAAGAATTCAATTTAATTTTGACTGACTTGTAGTTTTGTTTAGTCTTTTTGTGACATAGTATGTGCGTGGTATTCCTACCACGTTTCAGAATAAGAACATCTTTTTTCTAGATGGATGCAGACACAAGCCCACCAAAATTAATTTTTTCATATGACCTGGCTCTTTGCAGAAACAAATTCATGTTTGAATATGAGTAGCAAATTGGAGAAGTGGGAAAGATGCAATTTTCAATCTACTAATACGTAAATATAGACACCTTATCTTTAACTACCTCCATGAAATGCATTGCTAGTAAATATGTTTTGATTAAAAAATTAGTTGATTTTTGGGGGATTTAGGTGCTGATGGGCTTGAAGTGATTGAATTTGTCCAAGTCCACAAATATCCATTTGCCCAGAAGTTGAATGAAAGATTTACATTCATGTTATCAGACAAACACCCACATAATATAAGTCCCTTTTGTTTGTTCGTTTCAATTATCTAAATAAGTTGCCGTATATAAAGTTTTTCACTTGACCAAACCAAAGTTTCCACATAACCTCTGGATTTAAGAGATTCACCAATGTTAAATATAAGAATGGGAAATCATGTCAAATAAGTAATTGTACAAAAATACTCATGAATACCTAGAGATGTGCTGAAAACCCAGTGGCCCAGAATTCAAGTACATATTGGGTGCCTACTCTATCCTTAATGATAACAGTAAGGTCTGTGATAAGTGTTACTGAATATGAGAGAAATATAAGACATGTTGGTTACCCACAAATTATTTATTATTTAGTTGATAAGGAAATATATCATGAAATAAATAAGACACACAAACACAAATTAAATGTTGTGATAATTAAAGGACTATTGATATAGATAATGAGACAATAATATGGTATATAAAAAAGTAGTAATTGAATAATAAACTGTCAGTAAATGCTTTGTATGTAAAAATCTCAGGAGGAAAGTGATTATGAACCTTCAAGGAAGGCATCACGCAGGAGGTGAATCTGAAGGATAGATAGGATATTAATAGATAGAGAGATGGTAGAAGGGAATTCTCATAGGGGGAAGAATAGAAGCAAATCCATGGACATAATCATGTAGGGCTCTTGGGGGTGGGGTAGGGAGAGATAGTAGGGAAGTCAGCCTCCTGAATCAGGAGTATCTGGGGAAAATAATAAGATATAATATTGAGTATTAAACATGGAGTCAGATTTCAGAGACCCATCAAAGAGGCAGATATGTTTTTACTCAGTACAGTAGACTCTTAGGAGCTATTATAGATTTTTGAATAGGGCAGTAATACGAAAAAGTTGTGTTTGAAGCTCAAACCAACAGAAACATATAGGAGAAATTCAAGCAGGGAAAGGAGGGACACGGGAAGAGCAATTAGAACTGGGAACAGAAGTATCTGTCGGCAACCTCTGCAGCATAATCTATACCTATTCCCAGAGCAAACATCAAACAGAGTCGTGTCTTTCTAACGTTCAGCAAATCCTACTTCTTTTGGCATTCTGCCTTTTTTCCTTGTCCTTTGAATGACAAGTTGAAATCCCTTGGTTCAGATAAATTACATCTCAGCCCCTTATTAAAGAACTTGCAGACAGTATCACTAAACGTTTTCTAAAGGTGAGCACTACAAATTATAGAATAGCAAACTTGGCATTGTTTCCAGGGAAAATTCCAGAATAAATTGTCTTATAGAGCCCTTGGTATAGAAGAAGTGCTCTTTAAATGCCCACATGGGCTCATAAATAGCAAGTCATGGGACAAACCTCATTGCCTCTTCTGGCAAAGTTGTCAGAAGAAGGAGGAGGTACTAGATATACTGAATCCAAATTTCAGTGGGCAATTTACCCAGTGCATCGGGTGAACTTTCAATATGAGTGGCAGTTAAGATGAATGACTACATTTCCCCAGTTAGCAGCCATCTTCGGACATATATAACCTGGAGAAAGGCCTCTAGAAGCTTCTACAAGTTTCAATCTTTGGCTGTGCCCTAGTTCATGAATCAGATTCCTGAATTATCTCAACAGATTTAGATACTGGAGAGAATTGAAGGTGGGTTTTACGGGGCATTATGGCAAGTTTCATTCTTTGATTTAGGCCACCCATTATACAAGTGCAGGCTGGGAATGCTTGAATACTGAGGATATAATGGAAAGATGAGCAATACATGCATTTTAACTATTCTCCCGAGAACAAATGCCCAGTTTATGTCGTCTGATACACTGATGCTTCTCATAGTGAAAATTCAGGTAACAAATTAAGGGAGATATGATGGGACAAGATAGATCTCCGAAGCATCCTGGCATAGGCAGCTACCAGAAATGAGTACTGGAGGGGCTGACTCTTCTATTCTAAGGGTTTGTGGAATTTTTTGGTGCCACCTATTGGGAGACTTAATGCATATGATGAATTTCCCCAAACAACCAGTTCATTCAGTACAGAACTTTTAGGTCAAGGCTTTTATCCACATTTTCACTTCTAGTGCCTGGAACGTGATGTACTTATTCACACACTCACAATTTAGAGTTTTCCCAGTAACTTAAAGCCCTCAGTAGCTACATGTTTTGACACTCCATATGCAATCCAGCACATTCGAATGATGTATGAGTAACTCACAATCAGAGTTTAGACTGAGTTTGTGCTTGCAGCGGAATTGGAGATTTCCAGTGCCCACCAGCACCAGCTCTCTGATGTTGCACATGAAAGGGAAAAAGTAAATATTTTATTTCTATTTTTGCTGCTCCCAAATGTCCTTCTCTTTTATTTTGTTGGAGAATAAAATCTAAGATGTGAAGGCCTGAAACTGAAATGACTAATTAGTAATTTGGAACTTGCTGTTATAAGAAACATCTTAAGTCCAGCTGTAATTCCCATATAATCTTGTCGTTATCTAAGCGGGACCCGCAGTCACCGCAGACTACTGCTACTAACGAGGCACCATGGAGTCTCTCTCTTTGAAAAACTCAGCAGGGCTTTTCCCTGTTTGTAATTCAGAAGCATGAGGTAGTGGAATAAGTACAATTGTGAACACATTAAGCAGGATTTATGTTGTTTATGGTATTTGGTGACTGTCCCGCCCACTCTCCACCACGTTAGCGTTTGGGTTTCTGCACAACCAGAGAACAAAGAAATCAAGTCTCGAAATGTACACATTCAGTGGATAACAATATGAAGCACTTAGCAAACACATAAAATGAGCTGAACGATGATACAAGCAGAAAATGTACTCATTTTATGTTCCAAATGGCTTGTAGGCAAGTAGGCAACATTCACGGAGCCCTGTCACATGGAAGAACTTTATATTAAGCATGACTAAATACAAATGTATGCAAAACATAAATATGAGCCAAAACATGAAAAACAAACACATAAAAAATTCTGTCTGTGCTTATGCCATCAAGAAATGTGCTTTATTTTTTAGCTTATTGGCATATGTTAAATATTTTGGGGTAAATAATTCTCATTTATTTCACTTGAATATGGTATAATTTTTGAGGTCCTGGTAAGATGAATTATTCCATTCACTTACTCACTAGACATTTACTTAGCACCTTCTATAGGTACTTTTATTAATAATATCAATTATTTTTAAAATATTTTAATATATTAATTAATATTAATAAATAATAATAGCAATCATTTTTCAGATACTTTCTGACACTGGCTAAGTACTTTATATACATTACCTCATCTATTGCTTACAGGATTTTCTACAAGGAAAGTATTATTATCTACATCTTATTGATGAAGAAATGGAAGTTCAGAGAGATGAAGTAATCTGCCTAACATTTCATTAACATGAGCTGCAGTGCTGACTCTGAGACCTCTCAGATCTCTCAGAGACCAAAGCCCTGGCTCCTAACCCACACATTATGCTTTCCTTTAGTGATTGCATTGATGTGAGTGTGTGTGTGTGTATTTATAACGTGTGTATATATGTATATGTTCTGAATAGTTAAGTGCATGTAGATCACATATATACTACTCCCCGCAAAGGAAGATGTTGCTATTTTAAATTATGACCAGACACCAAGTAAATAATACTTGTTTTCTTTCAATGCTCTATACATCAAATGTGTAAAAATGAAAAAAAAATATTTTAACCAAAATCACAATTATTTTAAAGTATTATAATAAAAAACACTTCATTCACTTATATGAAAATGTTGACTACAAAAAATGCATAAAATTAGTCCCTTTCCTCAAAGAGTACAGTATGCAAGCAAACAAGGAGAACAGCAAACTTTTAACTGGTTGTAGGTGGATAGGCTACAAAGAGAGGATCGTAAATTAATAGATATAGACTTTTAATATAGGAGAGCAATGTTCTTTCTTGAAAATATGTTCTGCTTCTGGCATTTTCCCCAAATTTCTTTATGACACCCTTCAGTGATAAAGAATTTGGTCCTATGTCTGGATTTCTCATTTCTTAGATCACTGGTTCTTAAGGAATGGTCCCAGGAGTAACAGCTGCAGCATCATCTGTGAATTTGTCAGATGTGTGAATTCTCAGGCCCCAACCCAGACCTGCTGAATCAGAAACTCTCAGGTGGGGACCAGGAATCTGTGTTTTATCAAGCCATCCAGATGATTCTAATACATGCTAATGTTTGAGAACCACTGTCTTATATGAACAGTAAAGGCAAAAATATAAGGAATCTATCAAACAGAAAATTTTATGCTAATTCCCAACAGCACAAACCAAAGAGCTTAGATGATACTCATACATATGAATTTACTGTTAGAGAATGAATAAAGTTTATTCCCTGATATGATTAAAAGCATAGGGTATATAGTATCATATAACTAACTGTACAAAAAATAATCGTGAATATCTTGGGGTATATTGAAAACCCAATGGCCTATGGCTGAAATATCTGAGTGCCTATTATGTATTCAGTGCTAAAGATAAAGTTATGTCTGTACTAAGTACTTAGCATAAGAGCAATACAAGAAATATTGACTACCCACAAGACGTTTAGAAGCTAATTGGTTAGAAAATAGATATGTGGAACAAATAAAATCATATTATATATATAACTACATTAAATGCTGCTATAATTAAAAGACTACTGATGTAGACCAGTTGATAATAATATGGCATATAAAAAGATATTAATTGTTTGATAAATTGTCAGTAAATGCTTAATATAAAAATATGCTCACCAGAACAGACATTATGTAGGCTGAGCCATCAGGGAAAGTATCACACAGGCGGAAGAACTGGCGCTGGGTCCTTGAGTTTGGATGGAAATTGATAAATGGACCGAAGGTGGAAGGGAATTCTAATAGGGTAAAGAGCAGAGTAAATTCTTGGACAAGATCATGGAAGATTTTAGGGGGTGGGATGGGGAAAGAGTATAGGAAAAACAGCAGCCTAAATTAGATTGATTTTATGGGGGAAATGAGAAAAAACAATATTGAATGGTTAGAATAGAGCCCGATTTTAGAGACCCTTTAAATATTAGAGGTATTTTTCCTAGATGCAATAGGTTAATGGGACCTATTGTGAATTCTTGAGTAGGGCAGTAATATGATGATGAATATTCTTACTTAAAGTTCAAACCAACAGCAATGTGTAGGAGAGAGTCCAGCTAGGTAAAAAAGGCGCATAAAATAACAACAAGGAGGCAACTGTTAAGACCCTTGCGCTAAAGACATGTTCGTAGTTTTCCTGATTTGGTTCTTCCAGACAGGACAGATTTTGATGGACAGAGCCAGGAAGCTAGGGAAATTCTTGGTGTTAAACATAGTTAGATACAAAGAGTTGTTTGTCTGGAGATGGGCAAGAAAGAATGTGAGTTGAGCTATAATGATCTGAGACTGAGAAGCCAATCTAAATCATTCCAATAGAATATGACAGTCATGATGTGATTTTGGGGAACTGAGAGGGAAGCAGAATCTGGAATCCTTAATGACAAATCTATTCTCATAGAGTAGTTGATTGACATAGCTCTAAGACTGTAGGCAATTGGTTGTATCAAATAGATAGGAGAGTTTGAAAAGACAAGTTTGGATAAAAATGCGTAAAGATCGCAATATTTATACACAAGAAGTTCACTAGAGATGGACTGTACAGAGTAGTTAACATAGAAACATATTCATGAGCGTCATTTTGCTGCCTAGAAAAATACCTGATATTTTAAATAATGATATATGGCAATGGATGACCTGATTCAAGCTATCCCTACTGACAGCTTATCTTGCAGATCAAGCGACAGGAGGAGGAGAAAATGAATGCATAAAGACCTTCTTGAGTTTGACTTTAGATAAGAGCATATTGTAATTTTCTGAAGCAACACTTGTTTCATGTTCTCCTTCCCTTTCTGTTTCCTTGATTAGTTCATATCTATTAATACATTTTTTAGAAAGTTTCTACTTTACTATCATTTCAGCAGTTTCTCTGTCATCATTACTTAATTTTCAAATGGTTTCATCATAAAAGTAAAGTTCTTTGAATTATCAATATTTAACTACTGTCACTGTCATGGTAAAATTTAAGAGGCTGGGCATGAGGGTTGAGACTTTCCATCAGCAGGAAAACTGAAATATACCCAAACACAGAAGTGAACAATTAAGAAAAGTAGATAATTCTCATCTTTTCAGGTGAGTGAAATCTCTTATGGTGTGTTTATCAGTTTATTTGATGAAAGCTTATTAAACATTAGACTTTCTCATATTTAAGCATAATCACAAAAATTTTTCAAGCACATGTTTATTGTTTTAAATTACCATTTTTTCTATTTCTTTCCACTGGTATGAGTTATTAACATTGCTCACTGAGAGAACTGTGTTGCCATTGACAGAAAGATCAGTTTTAGAGATAAAAATTATGAATTGATTTGGGACAGGTGTTAATTAATCAGGTGGTCAGGTATAGTTGTCCAATAGGCAATTGAAAGTATGGAATGAAACTTACAATAATTTGTTCTAGAGATAGTCATGTGAGAACAATCTGGAAAAAGGCAACTGTTGGAAGTTTTAGCTTGCATGTGATTGATCATCATCATTACTATCATAAGTGTTTTCATAATCATCTTATATATTTTCGATACCTTTTTTGTGCTTGGTGTACGATAGATACTTCACACATTATTTTTAGTCTTTAATTTAAATGTATTCCTAAGTTTACAAATAAGGAAATCGAAGTTCAGAAAATTTAAGTCACTTTTCCAAGACCACCCAGCTGTTAGAACAAAGATTCCATCTTAGTATTATCTGACTCTAAATATCAAAGTTCTTTTACCCTACCATGCTGCCACATAAGACAGAGAATATATAGGGAAAGAAATGAGTTGATGAAAGAACTGTGGTGAGCAGGAGTAAAAAGGACAATATACGATGAGTGATATCAGCAAGATGGCCACATAAGATATCCCTGTTCATATCCCTCCCTCATCAATAACAATTTGACATCCATCCACAGACAAAAGTGCCTTTGTAGGAGCTGTGAGATCCAGTACCATATGTTAAGGGATCTGGGAGGAGTCTTGCCCACCTGTGCATAGGGTAATAGGCATACAGACCTCGGCTGCATACCCTGAAGTGGCCCATGAATTGACTCCAGCCCCACCTGGCCATGGTCCTGGAGCTCCTGAAAAACACTGATTTAAACAATCACCCACAGAAAAGAGAGCCTTTGTGGAAGTCCAGGCATCTAGCTGAGAAGTTCCAGCACACTGTTGGAGCAAAAAGAAATTCCAAGATTGGATGCATGAGAGGGTAATAGGAAGATTTTGACTTTACCTATGTCATCCTTTCCTCAAGGTGGCAGAGTTGACTGAGAAGAGAGCCTTTCTAGCTGACGATTTCTCTGTGAGGGAAAATGAAAGCATATGTGTGAGCTCCTGGCTTTCCTAGCTATATGGGTCACTGTCAAAGAGGCCCATCTCTCTCTCACCCCAACCAGAGTATTGAGTCATAAGCTATACAATTGAGGGATGGTGAGCAGCTGGGGAACCAGCAGCCAGGGCTCAGAAAGTATCAAAAGGACACAGATCCTACTAACTGCTTCACGGACTCCCTTGGAAGGACTGCCCATGAGTTGCTAGGATGCCTTGCCCACAGATCCCCTCAACTGGCCCATGGGCATGCCCAGTGCTCCACACCTCACCTGCACATCTCCATGCTGTGGCAGTTCCCTGTGTGTACTCCTCATCATGGTGAGAATGAGGTTCAGCAGACAGCTGGAGAGCACACACAGAGAGCCAGCCTGAATCTCCAGGTCAAAGATAGACCACAAATATGAACATTTAGCACCACCCTTGGAAAAGCAAAAGGGAGGCTGTCAGCTCTTGTCTGGTGAGTTGCAGGATTGAGAGAAGGCATATAAGATTAAGAATTCTGCCACAAGAGGGAGCAAAAAGTGGAACTGGTGTACCCATTGAAGGTCTGCGAAAGCTTCAGAATACCTACCAGGGCTAATGGAACATATTTCTCTCTGACAGTCAGTCAGTAAAGACTAGAGGAGGTGGCAGCTTCTTCAAATGTGAAGACTGCAAGGCAAGACTTTAAGGAACATGAAAAACCAAGGAAATATGATACCTTCAAAGGATCAAAAATAATCTTCCTGTAACCAACCCCAAAGACATGCAGATCTGTAATTTGCCCAACAAAGAATTCAAAATAGCCATTTTAAGGAAGCCCAACAAGATAAAAGTAAACACAGAAAGACAATTCAATAAAATGGGAGGTTTAACAAAATGAGAAGTTTAACAGACAGAAGTCATAAAAAAGAACTAAATAGATTTCTGGAGTTGAAGAATACAGTGAATGAAATAAAAAAATTCAACAGAGAACGTCAACATCAAAATGAATCAAGAAGAAAAAAGAATCTGTGAATTAGAAGACACAAACTTTGAAATTATCCAGTCAGAGGAGAAGAAAGAAAAATAAAAAATGGTGAAGAAAGTATACATGATCTATTAGATAGCATTAAAAGAAACAATCTGCAAATTATTGAAGTTCCAGAAAGCTTATTTAAGAAAATAACAGCTGAAAACATCCAAATCTAGGGAGATTTGGACATCCAAGTTCACGAAGCTCTTAAGTCCCCAGATAAATTTGATTTAAAGGGAACTTCTACAACATACAATAAAACTGTCAAAAATCAAAGGCAAAGAAAGATCTTAAAAGCATCGAAAGAAAAGAAGCTTGTAATTTACAAGAGAACTCCCATAAGGCTATCAGAGGATTTCTTAACAGAAACCTTACAGGCCAGGAGAAAGTGGGATGATATATTTAAAGTACTGAAGGAAAAAAACCATGCTAACCAAGAATATTTTATCCAGCAATTTTGTCCTTCAGAAATGAAGGAGAGATAAACACTTTCACAGGCAAACAAATGCTGAGGGAGTTCATCACCACTAGACCTGCCTTACAAGAAATGATGAAAGGAGTTCTTTAAGCTGAAATGAAAGGATGCTAATTAGTAACATGAAAATATATGACACACTGGTAAAGGTAAGTGTATAGTCCAATTCAGAATACATTAGTACTGTATTATCATAGTGTGTTAACTACTTAACTCCAGTAAAAAAGGTTAAAGGACAAAAGTATTAAAAATAACTAGAGCTACAGTAACTTGTTAATGAATATACAATATAAAAAGAGGTAAATTGTGACATCAAAAATATAAAAAGGAGTAGAATTTTTGTATGGGATTGAAGTTAATATTATCAGCATAAAATAAACTGTCATAGCTACACAATGTTTTATGTAAGCCTCATGGTAAACATAGAACAAAGATTCACAATAGATACACAAAAGATAAAGAGGAGGAAATCAAAGCTTACCATTATGGAAAAATCATCAATTTACAAAGAAAGACAGCAAGAGAGGAAGAAAGGAATAAGAGTACTACAAAACAGCCAGAAAACAATTAATAAGATGGTATTAGTAAGTCCTTACCTATCAAGAATTACTCTAAATGTAAATGGATTAAATTCTCCAATCAAGAGGCATAGAGTGGCTTAATGGATAAAATAACAACGAAAACCCCCAAAACCATAAAACAAGATCCAACTATATGCTGCCTACAGGACTTACTTCAGCTTTAAGGACATATGTAGGCTCTATGTGAAGGGATGGAAAAAGATATTCCATGCAAGGATAAACCAAAGGAGAGCAGGGGTGTCTATACTTAAATCAAACAAAGTGGACTTTAAGCCAAATACAGTAACAAGAAACAAATAAGGTCATTATATAATGATAAAGAGGTCAATTTACAAAGAGGATATAACAATCATAAATATATATGCAGCCAACATCAGAGCACAAAAATATACGCCCAAACCAAGAGAACTGAAGGGAGAAAAAGACAAAAATATAATGATAGTGGGGGACTTCACTACTCCACTTTCAACAATGGATAGATCATCCAGACAGATAATCAGTAAGGAAATGTTAGGCTTGAACTATACTTTAGATAAAGTGGACCCAATAGATATCTTGAAAACATTGCATCCAACAGCAGATAAGTATACATTCTTCTCAGGTACACATAGAACATTCTCCAGAATAGATCATAGATTAGGTTATATAACAAGTCTTAGCAAACTTAAGAAGATAGATATCATACCAAGTTTCTTTTCCAACCATAATGATATGAAACTAGAAATCAACAAGAGGAAGAAAGCTGGAAAATTCACAAATATGTGGAAATTAAATATGTGTAAAATCCTGAACAACCAGAGTCAAGGAAGAAATCAAAAATGAAATTTAAAAAACCCTTGAAACTAATGAAAATGGAAACACAACATACCAAAACTTAAGAGATGCAGTAAAAGCAGCTCTAATAGGGAAGTTTATAGTGATAAATGCCTAAAGTGAGGAAAAATAAAGATCTCAAATAAATAATCTAACTTTACACCTCAAAGATCCAGAAAAAGAAGAATAAACTAATTTCAAAGTTAAGAGAAGGAAGGAAATAACAAAGATCAGTGCAGAAATAACTGAAATAGAAACTGGAAACAATGGAAAACATCAACAAAACTAAGAGCTAGTTTTTTTAAAACATAAACAAAATAGACAAATTTTCTTTAGATTAACTAACAAAAAAAGAAAGAAGACAAATAAAATCAGAAATAAGAGAAACATTATAACTGGTACCACGGTAATACAAAGGATCATAAGAGGATACTATGAATAATTATATGTGAAGAAATTGGATAACCTAGAAGAAATGGATAAATTCCTAGAAACACAAAACCAAGAATAAATCATGAAGAAATAAAAAATCTGAACAGACCAATAATGAGTAAGGAGATTAAATCAGTAATCAAAAACCTCCCAACAAAGAAAGCCCATGACCAGATGGTTTCCCTGGTGAATTCCACCACACATTTAGAGAAGAATTACATGAATCTTTTTCAAACTCTTCCAAAAAATTGAAGAAATTTATTTTATGAGGACAGCATTACCCTCATTAACCTGATACCAAAGCCAGATGAGCACACTACAGGAAAAGAAAATTACAGGTCAATATCCATAATGAATATAAATACCAAAATTCTCAACAAAATATTAGCAAACCAAATTCAACAGCATATTATAAATCTCATACATCATAATCAAGAAGGATTTATTCTTGGGATCCAAGGATGGTTCAATATATGCAAATCAATAAATGGATATATCACATTAATAGAATGATAGAAAAAAATCATATGACCATCTCAATAGATGCAGCAAAAGCATTTGACAAAATACAAAACATTTTCATGATAAAAACTCTCTACAAATTGGGTATAAAAGGAACATACCTCAACATAATAAAGGCCTTCTATGAAAAGCCCAGAGCTAAGATTATACTCAATGGTAAGAGATTGAAAGGTTTTCCCCTAAGATCAGCAACAAGACAAGGTACCCACTCTCATCACTCCTATTCAGCATAATACTGGAAGTCTTAGCCAGAGCAACAAGGCAAGAAAAAGAAATAAAAGGCACCCAAATCAAAAAGGAAGACACAAAATTGTCTTTGTTTGAAGACGATATGATCTTATATATAGAAAATCTTAAAGACTCCACCAAAAGGCTGTTAGAACTAATAAACAAATTCAGTATTATTGCAGGATACAAAATCAACATACAAAAATCAGTTATTTCTATATACTAACAATGCAATATCTGAAAAATAAATAGAAAACAATCCCATTTATGATAGCATCAAAAAAAATGAAATACTTAGAAATAAATTTAACCAAGGTGGTAAAAGATCTGTATACCGAAAACAACAAGACTTTGATGAAAGAAATTGAAGAAGGCACAAACAAATGGAGAGGTATCCCATGTCCGTGGATCGGAAGAATTAACGTGTAAAAAGGTCCATACTATCCAAAACCATCTATAGATTCAACACAATCCCTATCAAAATTCCAATGGCATTTTTCACAGAAATAGAAAAAACAATCCTAAAATTTGTATGGAACCACAAAAAAACCCAAATACCCCAAGCAATCCTGCGAAAGAAGAACAAAACCAGAGGCATCACACATCCTAATTTCAAATTATACTTCAAAGCTATAGTAATCAAAACAGTCTGGTATTGGCATAAAACTAGACACATAGTTCAATGGAACAGATTAAGTGCTCAGAAATAAACCCTCATTAATACAGTCAACTAATATTTGACAAGAGAGCAAAGAATATTCAATGGGGGAAAGGATTGTCTTTTCAATAAACAGTGCTGGGAAAACTGGATAATCACATGCAGAAGAATGAAACTGGACCCCTACATTACACCACTCACAAAAATTAACCTGAAATGGATTAAACACTTTAACCTAAGTCCCTGAAGCCATAAAACCCCCAAAAGAAAACAGGGGAAAAGCTCCTTGACATTGGTCTTGTCAATAATTTTTTGGATATGACACCAAAACCACAAGCAACAAAAGCAAAAACAAATAAATGGGGCTAATTTAAACCAAAAAGCTTCTGCACAGCAAAAGAAATAATCAACAAAGTGAAAATGCAATCTATGGAATAGAAGAAAATATCTGTAAATCATGTATATATGATAAGGAGTTAATATCCAAATATATAAGGAACTCAGACAACTCAGCAAAAAACAAACAAGCTGATTAAAAAATGGGCAGAGGACCTCCATAAAAACATTTTTCCAAAGAAGACATAAATATGTCCAACAGGTGCATAAAAAGATGCTGAACATCACTAATCATGAGGGAAATACAAATCAAAACCACAATGAGATATCACCTGACGCATGTTAGAATTTGTTATACAAAAAAGAGATAACTAGTATTAATGAGGATGTGGAGAAAAAGGAATCCTTGTGCATTGTTGGTAGGAATGTAAATTGGTACAGCTACTATGGAAAACAGTATGGAGGTTCCTCAAAAAACTAAAAATAGAACTACCAAATGATCAAACATTTGCACTTCTGGGTATATATCCAAAGAAATGAAGTTAGGATCTCAAAGAGAAATCTGCACTCCCATGTTCATTGCAGTATTATTCACAATAGCCAATTTATGGAAACAACGTAGGCATCTGTCAACAAATGAATGGATAAAGAAGATGTGGTATATACAAACAATAGAATATTATTCAGCCACGAGAAAGAAGGAAATCCTGCCATTTGCAACAACACGGATGGACCCTGATGGCATTTTGCTTAGTGAAATAAGTCAGATGGAGAAAGACAATTACTGTGCTATACCTCTTATATGTGGAATCTAAAAAAGCCAAAATCATAGAAAGAGAGAGGGGAATGGTAGTTACCATGGGCTAGGGAGTAGGGAAATGGGGAGATGTTGATCAAAAGATATAAACTTCCAGTTTTAAGATAAATAAATACTGGAGATCTAATTTACAGCATGGTAACTATAGTTAACAATACTGTATTAACGTACTTGAAAGTTGCTAAAAGAGTAAATCTTAAATATTCTCACTACAAAATATATATATATATAATTATGTGAAGAAATGCACATGTTAACCCTATTTTGGTAATCATTTCACAATATATGTGTATCAAATCATCACATTGCATACCTTAAACTTACACAATGTTATATGTAAGCTATATCTCAATAAAGCTGGAGAAAAAAGTAATAGAGAAGAATTCACCGAAGTTGTAGGAAAATGCAATATCATGAAAGAGATGAGATTATAACATTTTGAGAAAGAGGGACTGGTAAACAATATTTAATGTTTTAAAATTGCCAAGGAGAATAAGGGGCATTCATTTAAATGCTACTGTATGTCAGCATTATACTAAGAAATCTGCATTCTTAGTCTCATCGAATCCTCATAACAACCCAAATAAGTATGTGTAATCATTTTTTGACATGTGAGGAGAAAGAGGCTTGGAGCAATTAAATAATTTACCCAGAATAAATCATCTAGTAACTGTAAGACTGGGGACTCAAATACTTGTCTTTCTGCCTCCAAAGTCCATGTGATTGAAACTATCAATTTTTTAAAATATATTTTTTAGGAAACTAATATGGCTAATGTGTCAGGCATGAATGTTGCCCAGCTGTGGAGACTGTAGTCATCAGACAGTCTCAAGTTGTCAGCTTTTTCAAGGTCAGGTCAGCACAAAGAGCTGCCTCTTTGAGGTCATGCCCTTTCACTGATCTAGATGGAGTGGGAAGTGTGGATTGTGGACTAAAAGCCCAATGTGGGCACTCTCAGAGCCAACATTCTGGAAAGTTCCAAAGGCTGGGTTAGACTTTGTTGGGCCTGCAACATAGGTTGCCTTCTTCCTCTCTAATTCTGCTTCCTCCCTCTTCCTTTCACAGGTGTTGATCCCTACTAAAGATCTTGTCCCCAAACACTGTCTCATGTTCTTCCAGAGAACTTGACCTGTGATGCTCAGGTGAAGTGAGGAAAGATGAGAGGCAGAGAAACCCGGTAGATGGCAATAAGGCTAGCATCAAGTCAAAAGCTGACTCACACTGGTGACCCTAGGAATGGAAAGGAGGAGGTAGCTAATGAGGAGGGAAAAGAGGAACAGGGAGGGATCACGGTGACTATAAAATTTCAGGTCTAGATTTTAGAACCTTGGAGAAAAACAGATGAGAGTAGGTTGATTCAATAGCAGAAGAACTGAGATTATTATGAGATCCTGTCATGGGTTGATGTCAAGACAAACTTTTTAAAAGTTTTCTTTCTTCAGTTGATATACTGAAAAAAATTGACACTTGCTCTTCATTATTCTTTTCAGTGATTGAGAGAACATGTATTCAGAGAAAACATCTTGTAATGATTTCACATATCATTGTACTACTTCAATAGAAATCCTTTTCAAACAGCATATCAGGCCTTAGAGCTGTCTTTCTGTTTAAATTATTATTGTACTTTCATTTGCCTCTTTAAAATACCGTCAAATGTATGCTATTTTTAATTTTCACAAAATTGGCAAAATTGAATATTCTTAGAGATGTTGATTGTACAGCTTGAATCTAATCATTTTCCTCATTCTTACTACTCAAGCTTTACATTTGACAGGTGATTAAAAATGGGCTTCTAAAGAGTACAGAAATCTTTTATTTCCCAATTCCTCAGTGATTGACACCAAGGTTAGAAGAGGAAATTTAAACATAATGGTACAAATGAGAGCATTTCACCTTTGAAGTTCATAGATATGAAGGGCAACCACAATTATGACTTACAACTGGGACATATGTTTCAAACTACTTATTCTTAAGGAACTAAATATCATTATACTTGCTTCTGTTACAAAAATGAATTAAATTGTTGCTCCCCTAACTCTTTACAATCATCTACTTACCATTGTGGTTCTTGTGTCATTGACTACTTAATGGTGAGAGCTGTACTTAAACATGTAACATGCTCACCTTGTCTTTCTTAATAAAACAAGTCAATATGGAGAAAATCATTCCTTTTATCTGGTGAAAATTCAGAATATTTTTGATTATAGAGCTTATTTCATCCTCCATTGTCAAAATTCATTGATGGTTCTCTGGAAGTTTATGTTTAAATGTAATTTAGCATTCTCCCAGATGTAATGTCAATAGACTGAACATGAACAATTATCTTTAATTCATCACTAACCCTGTCGCTATTCTGCACCATTTGACATAATTGTTATTTTTTCTTCTTGTGCTTTAATTTCATAAAATTAAAACACTACTATTCACTATTCCATTTTGCTTCCTCTTCCAATCTTCTTGGTTCTGTTGAGTTCCCTATAACTAATTTATCTCCATCATCTCATCCTTCTCCACCGTTACTTCTAGGCAGATCATTCCTAACTTATATTTACATCTTGAAATTTTCCTGAATATTAGTCCTCATTTTTAAATGTCACAGACATATCTACTTGTCTGTCCCATTGACTTCTTACAGTAATGACAACTCCATCAACTCCTTTATTTCCATACTAACTAATAGTCTCTTTGAGGATGATAATTAGATGTTTCTCATATTTGTATGTCTTTCAATACTTTGCACAGTTGGTATATAGAAAGTTAGACATCAGTGATAACTCCAAGAACTTTGGCTTGAGCAACTGGAAGGAAGGTTAACTGAAATGGAGCATACTACAAGTGGAAAAAATTCTACTGTCAAAGCTTAGCTTTGACATGTAATGGAGGAAATGCCTATAATATTTCCAAGTGGAGAAATCAAATTAGCAATGGATATATAAATCTGGAATTCATATATATTATATATATAAATATACATAAAAATTTAGAATCCACACAGTCCACAGATGGTACTAATAAGTCAAACTCTATAAGATCCCCTAGGAAAATAGTTTTCAAACTTTAGTATCACCTGCAGTGCTTGTTAAAACTAAATTGCTGGGTCCCAATCCCAGAGTTTCAGATTAATTAGGTTTTTGGAGGGACCTGAAAATTTGCATTTCTAACAAAATTTCAGGTCATGCTTATGCTACTGATCTGAGGAATACACTTTGGGAACCACCGCCCTGAGATATGAATGTAGATACACAAGAGAAGAGGTTCAAGGACTGAACTCTGGGGAACTAGTGTTAAGAGATTAGGGACAAGATGAAGAAACAGTAAGGGAGACAGAGAAAAAGCAAACTGTGAGGTAGAAGAACCAGGAAAATGGTGTCGTGGAAAAGAATATTTCAAGGAGGAGAGATTATCAGTTGTCATTTGCAGCAGATAGGTCAAGTAAAATAAGAACTGAGATTGACAACTGTATTTGCCAATGTGGAGATTATTGGTGAACTTTACAACATCAGTTTTCTTGGAGAATTGGGGCACAGCCTGTTTGTAGTGAAGTCACATCCCCATAGTGTAGACAGATGCATTGTTTCTGTGGCTCAGTGACATCAGCCACTAAAATCCTTTGCTCTGGTGATATCCTCAACAAGTATTATTCACTGAAGATTTTAAAAATGATAAGCAAATCAACCAACGTTATTTTCCTACTTGTTTTGTAGTTAAAAACCCTTAGCTCAAATTAATATATTGGCTTTTTGCTTATGTGATCAGTCTCTTAAAAATTAGTTTAGCCTGCGCCAGTTTCCCCGATCCTGATTGACTCTAGTTCTGTCAACAGAATAGGATTTCCGGAGCTCCTCCTAAGGGCCAGACTGAACAGTCGAGGCCCCATCCAGGTCCCACTCTTCCTCTAAAGTCCAATTTTATTTTTTTGAAAAGCAGCCATAACCTCAATTTTATCCCATGTGAAGTAAGGATTTGGGGCTGTGTAATTTCAAAAGTTGCTTTTGTCTTTAAAATCTGTGATTCTATGCCTTTACATTAAGATGACATTCATAAAGCAGTCAGGCAGCATTTCTTTCTCTATGTTTCCATATTTTCATATTTGTTGTCAGAATTTAGGGGAAGTCTTACTTATTCATTATTGTAGATTCTTCCAAATAAAAGATACCATTGTGTGTTTGAAGTATTTGACCTATAAAACTCTGAATTTACAGAATTGTTAGGCAAACATCTAGAGTATAAAAGAAGTTCTTGACAAAGTAAGATTTCTCCATGTAAAATGCTCATATTTAATTGCAAAGCTGATGTAAACACATCTACAATTTAGAGAGAATTAACAGTTGGATCTGAAATAATAGTTCAGAAATCAAGTTTCTAAATCTACAGCCAAATCAAACTGAGACTGGAAAGATTGGTTCATTAAAGAATAGTCACCCCATGTCATTGGTATATGAACAGAAAATAAGAATCTTTCCATTACAAATCTTTTCTATAAAGTGTTATTTGTTATTGTATTTTCCATTAAGGGACAATATAATCTAGAACTGAATATGATGCTGTTCCTATATTGATTGCAGCCTTAAGGAAAAGCGAAGGTAAGAAGTGATGTTTTCTATTATTTTGTAAGATTTTGGTTCTCAAAGAATTTAAAATTTTCGAGCAAGAAAATGTTTTAGAAATCAACTAGTGTTACCCTGTCTTTTAGAAGGAGGAGGAAGATGAGATTCAATAAGTGCATGGTGGCTTTAACTCACGGAAGAGCTATTGAGAATCACTCTTGTCTTATGGAACTAAATACTCAAAGAAGTGGAAGATATCTTGTTATTAGTGTCCAACCATGAATCACCCCACGGTCGGCACAGTCAGGTACTTTCAAATACCTGTTCACACACAGAGTGCAAGTGAATATACTTAACACTCAGCAACGTTTTCCTGAAGAAGTTAAATCCATCAGCTAGGCATGAGTATCAACTAAAAAGATCAATATATACAGTCTTTGTGCTGGGGCTCTTTAAAATCTATGGAGGTGTTTACTGTCCTATATCTTTCCTATGTTATTATCACAGAATTTCCACCACAAATTTAAGCCCATCTCTTAATTCTTCCGAGGTGTAGCCTTACCTGCCTCTCTTGAGTTAGATGAAAGGTTTTAGTATCTTTTGGTGAAATTGATTTAGAATGCCATCCCTTTCCTGATCTACTGTAAATCTGACCCTCTCTACATGGAATTAGAAACTTGAGACAAAAGTTAACCTCTTTGTAGTTTATTCACTTAAAGTTTCAAGGCTAATATTCACTGGACTGGTAATTTGGTTTTTACCAAATCCTCTGGCTCTGCTAGTATGTCCTCTCAGGCACTCCTGATATCTACTGCCAGGAATTACAGTCAGTGTCAAGGGAGGGAAGTAAAGATGATGACAGTTTCATTCATTCATTTATTTGCTCATTCCACATTTATTTAGTGCCTACTATGCTTTAGTTTGGCAACAAGGTTCTGGGATACTCAAGCACTAATAGGACATTGTCTTTGTTCTTAAGGAAATTAAGGGCCATTTGAAGAAAGCAGACGTGTAGAAATATATGCCTTTGAGTATAGATGCTGTGAAAGATATACACATTGAGGTTACAAGGCAGAGAGAACCTGCTATGTATCTTTTACACAAATATTTTGTTGGGAAGGCTTTAGCTATTTTACCTTGAGTTCACTCTCTTTAATGCATAATGATTCTGATGAAACACTTCGTAGTGATTAATTACAGAATCATTTAATAGTTTTTCTTTAAGTCTTCAAAAAAGATTCAGCACACTTAAAAAAATTCTTTGCCTGGGAAAATTCATGTATAAACTTGAACATATTAAGACAAAAATTTGCTAACGTGACCCATTTTTAACTCCTAATAAAATGCCATCAGCATGACATTTTCCACCTTACATTGTATTTTTAGGTAGTAGAATGTTGGCTTGTGATCTGAGCTCAGTGTCTATAGTGCATAAATGTGATACATGATTCTGATTAGTTTAAACAGAGTTCATGCACCTTATAAAAAATTTTAGGGATCACTTAGGAATCTAATTCTGGAAGATGGCATTTTTGGCTGCAGTGGGCATTTAAAAATTTGTGGAGTTCCTCTGGATCATTGGGATTATTTTGGGCACTAACAGGATTTGGCCCGTCACACCTCAACCATTATCATTCTCCATCTTACAAACAGCAAATATGACAAATGAATGCTAATTGGCACTCTCTAAACTTCTTAAATGCTTCTAATTGCTTTTTCAGTGTGTTCTTTCCTGAAAATACAGGAAAATAAGGATCTTCTAGCTTTGTAATTGTGCACAAGATATAAATACAACAGTGCTGTTTAGAGAACTCTGCTCGCTCACGTGGGGTGGGGGGTAGCTTTGTTCTGCTGCATTCAAGAGTAAATGATCCCAGGTCTGGATTTTCATCTGAGCCATTTTCCCCTGCTTATAAGGTGAAGTGTTCTGTGGAAATAAATGAAGATCATCCAAAGAAGAACAAGCACAGCCTGTTTATTCAGAGACTGCTATAGCACAGAAGTCAGCCACCATCACTTGCATTTGGCAGAGATTCAAAGGCAGGCAGAGGAGTGAGAAAGCTTTATAGTGAAAACAGGGAAGGGTTTAGAGATTCCCTGAAAGTTGTTGGCCTGGAGAAGCTGAAGATGGGCTAACTGGAAAGGGCACATCTTATGTGATTGGTGTGGGGAGCATATTTGGCTTTCTCTGGTTGGTCCTGAGGTGGAAGTGGGGGTGAAAAATGGGAAAGTCCAAATCTTTGACCAGGTCCTGCCCATTCTGGGCTGACTATTGCAGAGGTCGTGGTCAGAGTTCTGTTGTTATATATGGTCTGCCCATTGTCCGTTTGTCAGTTGTCTGTTCCTTTGAATTCCTCCCCACATTTCTTTTTTTTTTTCGGTGAGTAAGTTTCACCCTGAGCTAACATCTGTCACCAGTCTTCCCCTTTTTTCTCTTTTTATGTGGGTTACTGCCACAGCACAGCTGCTAATGGACAAGTGGTGTAGGCCTGTGCCTGGGAACCGAACCTGGGCTGCTGAAGTGGAGCATGCCGAACTTAACCACTAGGCCACCTGCGCTGACCCCCTCCCCATGTTTCTGACATTAACATGCTACTGTCTCTTGTCTCTTCCTAATACTCAGGCAAATTAGGGACACCAAATACACCCCTCTCTATGATCCTTCAAAACTAAAGGAGTACCACTGGGCTTCAGTGTAAGCATTTGTAAAATGAGCACGTGATCCCCTGTGTAATCCTCACATTCATTGATTCTAACTCATGTAAGACAGAAAAAAAATACTGTTTATGGAGGAATAATGTCTTAATATATATTAGAAAAATATTTATCAAATTATATTCCACCCAACTCTAGTGTGATAAATGATATTCACAGATATTCTATTAAAATAAGGGATGGGGGAATTTCCTCTATAAGCAAGCTTGAAGACCACTGGCTGTAAGTTTGAACCAGCTTGGATAGAGTGCACTGAGTTAAACTAAGGGTTTAAGTTCGGTTGTGTTGTGTGATACTAAGATAGATTAAAATTTTCTTTTTTATTATTATACAGATAAAACCTTGTTTCTAGGTTTATACCAGTAAAAATGGCTTCAGAAAACTAGAAAATGATGTTTTCAACTCTAGAGTTTAGGCTTGAAATTGTTGCTATGGTTCCACCATTGCAGGACTTAAAACATATTTTTACCCCCAGATTTTGCTAATTTGTACATTTGCTCTTTGGCCTTAGATCTTCTATAAGCCAGAATTCCCTTCGTAAGTTTTATCAGGAATCATAATCATTCCCCACAGGATGACTCCTATCTTGATTCTCACCCATAACTGATTTGGATGATTTTAGATGACATTTGGGACTTTGAGTTGATGATGTTGATAATGTTTAGATGAGAATTGATGCTGGAATGATGAAGACTTTTCAGGATGTTGGGATGGTGTGAATGTATTTTGCATGTGGGAAGGACATAGATTTTGGGGGGCCAGTTAGGGTAGACTATTACAGATTGAATTGTATCCCCCCAAAAAGATATAGTGAAGTCCTTGCACCCAGTACCTTAGAATGTGACTTTATTTGGAAACTGGGTCTTGACAGAGTTAATCAAGTTAAAATGAGGTCATTAGGGTGGACTCTAATCCAGTGTGACTGGTGTCCGTATAAAAAGGGGGAAATTTGGACACAGAGGCAGACATGCACTGAGGGAAGATGACGTGAAGAGACACACAGAGAGGATGGCCATCTATAAGTCAAGGGCCACCTTAGGCTATAAGAAACAGGGCCAGAGGCCTGGAACAGATCCCTCCCTTGTGCCTTCAGAGGGAGCTTGTCCCTGCTGCCAATTTGACTTGAGACTTCTGGCCTCCAGAACTCTGAGACAAGTTCTGTTGTTCCAAGCCACATAGTTTATGGTACTTCATTATGGCAGCCCTAAGAAACTAATACTGCAGATTTTGATACCACTTTTAAATCTGCAATCTGTGCTATTGGGTTTTATATTAACATCTACAGGCACCCATATACTCTTAGACCTTTCACCAATGTCTGGTTCCCTTGACCATTTAACAGAATGCTATTTGACTCTGAGATGCTGTCTGGATCTTTATTTTCCACAAGCTACTCTTGCAAATTTTCTAACGGCTGAAGTGTGCTTCCAAAGCTTTCCTTTTATTAAATAGTGAACAAATGAGAATTGTAATTTTTTCACATCTTTACTGAAGAAACTGAATTACCAAGGCGTGCATTTACTATTGCTTTTGGATCAAAAAAGAATGAGATGTTAGCAAACAGGAAATATTTTCCTTAGACAAATGTAGGAAAGCATAGTGTAAGGTAATGTCTAATATTTGACTTTTCAGTTAAACTGTGATACCAGAGACAGAACCTGGAACAATCGCTCACCACTTATTATATCTTGATGGCAACCATGCTAGATGCTGGCTGTCTAACATACTCGCTACGGCTGAAAACAGTTTCTTTTGTTTTTCTTTCTTTGTGTGTTAAATCTTTTTGTGCCCTTTGCTTTGTCACTAGGGGAGGAAGGGAAGCCAAGCAAATGAAAGATTGGCATGAAAGAAAACACATGAATCCACTAAATATTTAAATGATAGTTTTCCATGTTGACAAAAAGCATGATGCATCCAATTCTAGCCGAATTCATGCCAACCTTCCAACTCATGCTCTTTTTAACAATATTCCCCCCAATTTTTGTTTATGTTTTATTCCCATACCTACCATTTTTCTTTTTCTGTTTCTACATTTTATTATTGTACAATATTCTATTGTGTGTGTAGTACAATTGCATTGTGTATGTACTAATTTATTTAATCAGTTCCCTATCAAAGAGCATTTAAGTTGTTTCTAATCATTTGTTGTTAGAAATGCTATTGCAAAAAACCAACTTTATTCATTACTTCATGTATGATTGAGCACATATGTGTGATAGAGTCCTTGAAGTGGAATCGCCGGATTAAGATTATGTGTACTTGGAGTTTTGAAACATGCTGTCAAATTGCTCTGCTCAGAGGCTGAGCGAGAGGGATTGTTTTCTGATGCTTACCTAAATGTGTATTATCAAACTTTTCAATCTTTGCCAGTCAATAAGAGGAAAATTATCTCAGTGTAGCTTTATTGCATTTCTCTTATTTTATGTAATATTAAACATCTTTTTATATTAGTCTTTTGTGATATGAGTTACAAATGTATTTCTCAGTTTTTCACTTATCTTTAGCTGTAGTGGACTTTGCTTTGCAAAATTTAATTTTTTTGTTAATTTATCAATCTTTTCTTTCATACTCCTGGGTTTTGGGTCATACCTAAAATACCTTTAACCTTGAGATTATGAAGATATTTTCCAGTGATTTCTTCTAATAGTTCTCTGATTTGGGTGTTTTTAAAACTACTTAAATCTTTAATTCATTTAGAATTTATTTTGGTTTAAAGTGTAAGGTATGAATCCAACATTTTTTTTTCTAGATTTCTACCATTAATCTCAACAATATTTATTGATTGGGACTTCTTTTCCCTTCCAGTTGAAAAGACATATTTATCAAATAAATACCTGTGTGTATTTGGATCTATTTCTGCATTTTTCCTTTCATTTTAATTTGTCTATCATACTATTAATGTCAGTACCACATTGAATTAACCTTTATGGTTTTATAATTTATTTTATTTTCTTGTAGTACTCTCCTCAATCTCCCTCAACACTTTCTTTTTCAGGTTGTCTAATTCCAAAAATTTTATGATGTTGAGGCTTCTTGTCTCAGGACATAATATAGGTTTCCATCTTTTCAAGTCTTCATTTTTATTTATTAATAGAATTTTTTTCTTCTTATTGATGTCGTACATGCTGTATTAAATTTATTCCTAGGTTATCCGGGTATACAAAAATAATGATGTTTAACTCTTTTGAGTTAGTATATCTCCAATTTCTCTCTCTTGTCTCATGTTGCATAGTTCCTCCAAACAAGTCTGATAGTGACCATAGTGACCCGTCTGTCATGTTATTGGCTCCAGTGGGAGTGTTTGTTTTTCCATTAAGCATAATGCTATCTTTTAGGTTGAAATACATATATTTTATCATGCTAGGCAAGTGACTATTTATTCTCCTGTTTAAGAGTTATTATCAAGAATAACAATAAATTTTATTGTATACCCTTTTAGCATCTGAGTAAATCACATTTTTTTCTTTTTTTCTATGAATATGATAAATTCATATATTTGCCAATATTGAATCAACTTTCCATTCACTGTTGGTTTCTTTTTATAATAATTTATTTATAAAGATTCAAGGTAGTTTTTTCTGTGTGTACTATCATTATGTAGTGCACACATTATGTGTCATTTACAGGATTGTTACTTTCCTTTCATAAACCATTTTTTAAACACTTTTCCTTTTCTATGCTACTCTTTAGTAACTTTAAATTTGTCTTTTACGGTAATTCATCTGTTTAGACTTGTCCTTTTTGAAATCACTTTTGTAATTCACATTTCCCTGGAAAATTCTCCTTTTCATTCAGGTTTTCAAACTTATTTATATAGAGGTGACAAAATCGTTTTTTATGATTCTTAGAATTTCTTCCATATCTCCATTATTTTCCCTGTAGCATTTATTATTTTAGAATTTATGTTTTCCTTCCCTCCTTTTGTTAATTTAAATAATAGTTCAACTGTTTTACTGATTTTTTTAATGAAAGGATTAAAATTTCTTATTCACAATTTTTCTGTTTTCTATTTCATTATTTCCTGCCTTTCTACTTATTTTTGTTTTCTTTTTATATTTTTCTAATTTTTGAGTTAGTTTTCCAATTATTTTTATTTCTTCATTAATATTTAAGATTATAAATGTTTTCTGAGCATTGTTTAATCATTCCCCTCATACTTTGTTGTTAATTTCAAGTTTTATCTTACTGTAATCAGATAGTATTGCTTTTAATAGTTGTAATTTGTGGAAGTTTTCTTTGTACCTACTACATGGTAAAATATTTTTGGAATGTTCCATGGAATTAGAGAAGATATAGTCTGTACTCATTGTGTGTGTGTTGGGGAAAGAGTGTCAATATACTCTACTTTATTAATTGTATTGTTTGGGTTTGATATATCCTCACTTATTTTTTGTTTACTTAATCTATCATAGACAGATTCATCTACATGAAAGTAAATTAAGATTTTTTTTGATATGAATGTATATTTCTTCTTTCATCAATGGATTTTGCTCTTTGAAAGTTGTGGTATATTATTTGGTGCATATAAATTCAAAACTGCTATATATTCATTGTGAATTCCACTCTTTAGCTTTATAAAGGATCTTTATTTTAACTTTTTTGGCCTAAATTTAACTTGGCCTAATATTATAATTAAAATCTCTGGGGTTTTTTTGTTTGCATTCATTTCGTTTATTGTCATACTATTATTTTCATTATGAAATGTTTTGTTTTGTAAAAATGGTATAAATGTATAGTTTAAAAGTAATCCAAGAGTAGTAAGAGACATAAAAAAATATAGTGGTTCTCTGCTCCACTCTTTCCCACTCCCTATAGTCCAGATTTCTTTTTTCTTTTTCTTTCTTCTTTCTTTTTGCTGAGGAAGATTTGCCTTAAGCTGACATCCATGCCAATTTTCCTCTATTTTTAGTGTGTGGGCAGCCAGCACAGCATGGCTGCTAACAGAGTGGTGTAGGTCTGCATCTGGTAATCGAACCTGGACTGCCTAAGCAGAGCGTGCTGAACTTAAGCACTAGGCCAATGGGGTTGGTCCCCAGATTTCTTTTTTAAAAGTTTCAATACTCTTTTGCTTGACTTCCTAGGGAATATTAAAGATTTAAAGCTTTAAATGTATTTTGGTTGACTTCCTATGGTGTATTAATATATTTATTCTTCCTCTCCTTCCACTCTTTAGTTATTCAAATTTTATTTTATAGTCTCAAGTATTTACATTTTTATTGTCACATATACTTTTACTTCTATTATGTGACTTAGTAACACTAAATGATATATTTCCAATTCCACTTGTAAAAGATTAATAATTTGTAAATTTATATTGACTCCCACTTTCTGTCTTCCTCACCCCACTTTCTTGTCTAAATCCTTTCTAGATTGTAAAGGTTGATAAGATATGCATTCTGTTATGTAACCTTAATCCCCACATTTATTTAAATCTTACAGCTGAATGTATTTAATATTAACAATTAGCTTTTGCCATAGTGTTTCCATTTATTTCTTGGTTGGATGTAGTTCATCATCTAATAGATTCTGAAAGAAGAGTACACAGACACAACTTTTTTTGCGTGTTCAATAGCATAGGTCTGATTCTTTCACTTTTATTATTGCTTCTCTGAGTGTGTGAGAAGTTTTCTTGAGGAATATTTAGAAGCTATTGTTTTACTGCCTTCCAGCATTGAATGTTGTAGTGGATAAGTCTGAGGATAGCAGTACATTTTTATTGTGACGGATTTTTAGTCAAAAATTGGACTAAAATTGACTACATTTGAGATTTGAAAAAGGGTTATATCTTTTTAAAAAATTAAGTAACATTGAGATATTTATTGATGTCATTTTTCTCATTCATTTTTTTCCTTCAGGCACAATATGTTTTGCAAACTGTAAATTTAAGCCTTTTTTTTTTTCTGGAGACATTTATTGTATTACATATTTAAATATATGTATTTTATTATTGTCGTTATTTCTTTTTGTCAGATCAATTATATATGGTCTGACAAAGGATTTCAGGCTAGGATTTCATTTGCCTGTCTTCCATGGCTATCATTTTCTTTTATCCTTTTAAATTCTTTCTTAAATAATTCCATTTAATTTTGCTGATTCTCTCCTTCTTTCCTCCACGTCCTCACTGTGTTTAGCAATCAATATCAGTTATCCTTTGATTGCTTCCAATTTCTCTCCTACTTCTGTGGGGGAAATTTTCCCCTTTCCACTTCTTTTCTGAGATTTGCCAGCCCAGCTCATATTTAATCTTTTCCTGGTACCTTGTTATCACTTATCTGAATTTCTTTGTCTTAGTACTCTTGCTTTAGAGTTAGTTGATTAATTTTTTTAATTCATGGCAAACATTTTATTATAATTTTTATCTGCTCCATAACAACCATTTTCTGATGAATGTTCTTTGCCTATTATTTATTTTTGCTTTTCCAACCCTCCTCTTTTTCTGTAGTGTATTGGCTGATATTTTACTTTGGGTTCATTTTATTACTTACCTTTGAATAAAATCAGTTTTTCTTTAACCAAATCTTTACCAGAAGTTTGTATAAAAGAAGAGTCTAGAGTTGTGTACCAGACTAGCAGGAATTTTAATCATGATCTACTATTCTTTTCTTCATTACTTCTTCCTCAGTGGATAGAGATAGTCAACTTAATAGGTGTTCACAATGTAAAGTCTCTGTCTCTGCCTCTTGCTTCATCAACAGACTACCTCTTACAAATGTGGCTTGTCTAAAAGAGCCATTGTTTGTGCTCTGAAAATATCTTGCTGGCCTTTGCACCTTTGTCTGTTAAAGGATTTTGATTTAGCACTTCAGAGTGTGTCACCTACCTCTGAGACTTAAACTTTCATGCATTTGTAGGGATATACAACCAACCTGTCCTCTCTCTGATTCGTTTTGCAACCCAGTTCAATTATCATGCCTGGCAGCCATCCCAGATATTTTGTGGTTTAGAGTTTTAGATGATTTCTGTTTTAATCAAAGCCACAATTATAATGCCAAAATAGTTCAGTTTCCAGACTCAGCCATCTATCATAACCATGGACAACCTTCTTCCATCACCTCTCTTAGAGAGTTTTGAATGATAAAGTCTCCTCCACATTCACATGCACATTTTGACCCCTTTCCAGCTCCAGAAAGTTGACATGTCATTGAATGGGAACCTTTACTTAAAAACAAAATTCAGGAGATCAGAAGCAAAGAACGAAAAATCTTAGAGATTTGGTAAGAGATAAATTCTAAGTCTAGGAGTAAAGAGCTTGGAAATTCCACAGATAAAATGATTTAAAAATGTAAATACAGTGAAAGCAGAAGATGGTAATAGTGCATGGAAGAGAAGAAAGGTGGAGTAGGTTTCTAATTTTTGAAGCGTCTTAAGGTTAATTTCTAGTTAACACTCAATAGCTTTTACAGTCTAGAATGAAACGATAGATCCAGTTCAAAGAGAATCAGAATAAATGTGATAATTTTAACATGTTTATCCAGCAAAAATCCCATCATGCCCATGATTTTCACCATTTGAAAGAGACAATAATGTCGGTGTCTTTGTAAATTAATTGTACATCCAACTGGCTGCCAACGCTAAAGTGATAATTAAAAATGTATCTAGAGCCCAATAAACAAGAAATAAAGTCACTAATTTAACGGCAAATGAGTATATGGATTTGGTTGAAGCAAAATATTCTTTTTGGTCCACGGTTTTATTGAAAATGGTTGCTGGAGGACATTTATTTTGTGTGTTTCAAAATCCACTATTAACAGCACTGGGAGTCCCTTTAGTCCAATTAAAACCCGTGTTTATATTTTCCATTAGTTGAAGTTGTTCCCTAGTTTGGCATTAATTATCACAGCCATGTAGCCGGTATCCAAATTTATTGTTCATCTGCTCTTTAGCTGCTGTAAATCTTAAAATTGCATAGAGCTTTATCTTATTATTCAAATTTTTAAAAATCCATTTCTTTCAGTTTTTGTATGTCCAGAGATGTGGTTCCAAACTCAGTCTTCTGTAAGTTTACTGGACTGAGGATTGGATTACATAGTTTAACACAACTCATTGTAGTAATTAATGGATTACATGGAAATATGCAGTAAATAAATTTACTACCCAAGGTCAAAATCCTCCCTTCGTTCCATTTGTATGTAAACTTTGTTCATGTCGGTTTTATATAATCAGCCAAACTGAACTACATTTTATTGCTTTCTTAGGAAACTGTTATACCAATCACGATGCAAAGAAATTAATCTTTACTCTGTTATGAGGCACCATTTTTCTTTGTTTGGTGTGTAACTGCAAATGCTTTTCATTCTCTCCATTTGGAATGAATTCAGTTTATGCACAAGACATATATACCAAATCTAAGTGTTTTCTACCTGTGGCTTATTTTAAGGTCCTAAATACTTTCTAATCTATTCTTTGAAAACTGTGAAAGATTGTGTAGTTAAATTAAATCATTATCCCATAAGATGGCTCTGTTAGTGACTTGCTGCTTGAGATTTAACTCACAAGAGTGATACCCACATTCTTAACTCCTGACAGCAGTAGAGCAATCATTCAACAAATGTTTATTGAGCACCTACTAAGCCAAGCACTCTTCCAGGCATTAGGAATAGATGGATGAACAAAATAGATAATATCCCTGCCCTCAAGAAGCTACATCCTAGCAGTGATTAAGAGTCAGTCTGACTTAGGTTAGACATTCATCCCAACTAATTAAGAGCAGAGTGACCTTAGGTTGATTACGTATTAGTTTTGACCCTCAATCTCTCCATGTGTAAATCAATCCTAATACTTACCTCATATGATTACTGTGAAGATTAAATATGATATTGTATATAGATTACTTAGCACAGTAACTGGAACATAATCAAGGCTTGGTAAATTTTTAATATTTATATTTATTTATTTTATCCTATAGTAACCACAAGCTTTCCAGATCAGAAGCAGAATGATTATTTACTCACTCGTAATCTGAGCATTGGTTTCCCATGCCCCAATCCTCCCCAGGGAACATGATGAGGGCAGATACTGTGCATGCAAAAGTGGGGTTTGTACACAGGAGGGAAGCCCTGAAATTATGAATCTCAGAGTTTATATAAGAGCTAGACAGCTGCCCCTCTTCCTTCCTAAGAGAGGGAGAAAAACTTTGGCTCTTGAATGTAAACAAATTCTCTCTAGGAAGAAAAGGGAAAAGTCCTTCAGAGTTCACAACCCTTTGGAATGTAAATAGATGGCTCTCAGGGAGATAAACAGTACACCGTTTATAAACTATCTTGAAATTTGAGGGCTTTTGCCATTCACTTACCCTTTTAGCCAGGTTCCCAGTAATTTTTTATTAGAAAGCCCTAACCAAGCAGAAACATGAAAACATTCACTTTTTTTTTTCTGGGAACGATTCACCCTGAGCTAACATCTGCTGCCAATCTTCCTCTCTGTCTCTTTTTTTTCCCTCCCCAAAGCCCCAGTGCATGGCTGCATATTCTAGTTGTAATTCCTTCTGGTTCTTCTATGTGAGCTGCCACCACAGCATGGTTACTGACAGACGAGTGGGGTGGTTCTGCGCCTGAGAGCTGAACCTGGGCTTTCAAAGTGGAGCGCACCCAACTTCAACCTCTAGGCCATCAGGGCTGGCTCTTCACATTGTTTTCTGATACCATTCATAACCTCTAATGATTATTATTGTTAACATTATCAGCAGTAGCCATAGCATCGGAATATTGGTGTATGTCCCGGGAGAGAGGGCTTTGGAGAAGTGATCCATCCTTTCCAAAATGATGACATTTATCCTCACAATATTTTTTCTTCCCTTTTCTTTTACTACTTCAAGTACCTCATCATGGGGTTTCTTGACACAATAGGACCTCCCCCCCAACCTTGTCTATGGCAATAAAGCCATATACATTCGTGTGAATTAGTTCATAGTATCCATTACCAACGGGTATTCTGTGTGACACTAGTCAAAAAATAAGTTTCTTGAAAAGAGATTCTGGGTCAATACGTTTGGAAGAGGCTGTGGCACATATCTCCCCTCTTGATTCCCCTGACAGTCACAGTCTTAAGAAGTTTTGCAGAAATGTTGTTACTAATTATTTTCAAAAATTCCAAGTGCAAGAAGCAAAACTTAAAAGAATGATCTAAAGCAATGTAGTCTCAGATTCTGAAGCAGTTTCATAGAAGAGATAAATTCAACAGTAAGGTATTTTTAGTACTCCTCAAAAATTACTTGACATAGATAAACACTGATTCAACACAATTTTAGATAGACATAAGATATATATCTTAAAGATATAAAGACTTTAAAGATACAAAGTTTTATATAAATATAAGTATATATGTATATATAAATCACCTATTATGTGCCAGACTTTATACTGGATATTGAGAATACAAAAAAATGTCTTGTAAGACATGACTTTGCTCTTAAATATCTGATGTATCCATAGAGTCTGTCCTGAACTGTTACGTGGATCTCCTGTAAATACTGCATAAAATCACAGGATAATTCTATCTTAAGCACTACTTACAACATTTGTGTTTAGTAAATCAATCTCTTTCGTTCATTGGGGATAGAAGGGGCATCTAATTTCTAGCATATCTGTTAGATATACCTTTTCAAATGTCCTAGTCAATTTCAGTGAATCTATAAGTTTCTCATCTTCCCAATTTATTCTGTCTCCAAAGGAGCAATGGTTCCTTCCTTTTTTTTTTTTTTTTTTTTTTTGCTAATGTAGCAGAATCCTCCATGACAGGGAAAGAACACAGAAGGTGTGATGAACCCAACTGGTGTCTGAGAAGAGAGGAGTAAAGTCGAAGAAAGACCACATGCCCAAAACTCAGAACTGTGTCACTTTTTTTCCTGCTCGTTGATGTTGCTAAAATAAAAAAGAGATAATGACTACATATTATTATATTGATAGTCTCCATTATTTAAATGATATATAACTTTATAACCTCCAGTTGTCTACTGGTCCTAGGAAAGTCATTCTTTAAATTTGTGTATTGAAAAGTATAGCTACCTCATCAGAAAACCTGACAATGCCAACTTTAGATTACCATCCTAGAAATTTTGGTAGAAGTGATACTGGCTCAGATATTTTAAAGCCTGTTTATTCTCAAATCTCATTTTACTTTAGAGCAATAATGGAGCAGTATGAATATCTAATACCCTGAGACTATCTGGGGATGATTGTGAGTGGTCTTAAATTGTTTTCTACCACCCCTTAAAGAGATATATTACCTTGACATTTCAAAATATCAAGAAAAAATTGAAAAAAACCCCACAAGGGAAACAGCAGTTTCGAAAATGCAACTTATGAAATGGAAATAGTACAATCTAATTAAAAATCTCTTTTAATCTGAATTTATCTAGGAAGTTACTAGTGATGCCAGTAGGGCAAAATCTTGAATTACAAGAAGAAAAATTCCTGATGGTTAACTTTATTAGTTAATTTTAAGTCCCTTGGATAATGAGTTGCTGTATTTGGGTGGTAGCTAATCAATGAGGGCCAAGTATTGGGCTAGTTGGTCCTTGTCCCTCTCCAACGCCAATTAGCCATAAGAGGCAACTGAGCTCTGAAAAATGAGGTGTTAATTTAATTCAGGGTTCCACTAGCTCAGGAGTTCTTATTCTAGTAACAAGGGTTAAAGAAATCCCTATACTCCCTACAATTGAATGCAAACTGCGTCAATATGCATATGTACATTTTGTTTAGGAAGCAAGTTCCAAAATTATATCAGATTCTCTTCTCTCCCCAAAAGATGAATAACCACGGAACCGGATGATCTCTAACATTGCCTTTCAGTCTAAAACATTTTAAGGTTCTATGATTTTTACAGTTTAATATTTCAGTCACATTTTCTCAGGACGCAGGAAGTGTTTGGAGTAAATTGGATCTCTTGAAACAAGTGATCCATTTGAAGTCCAGAGTTGTCATTTTTTAGAGGAGAGAAGTATTTTGTTCTGCTCTAGGAGTCTGGAAAAGTAACACAATCACCACAAGCCCTTCACTCTTTTCCATTTTACTTATTTCACTGCAGTGTGTGTGTGTATATATATATATATACACACACACAAACAACCTTATAGGCCAGTGTTGTTAGAAAGTTACCAAACTGCCTTCAGGACAATTCTACTTTTTCATGGTAGTTCTTTTAGATATAAAGATTGAGATTCTTGCATTCACATACCCAACACAAGTTCACATGCCTCATATTTTTAAGAGTGCTTTGCATAAGCGTGGTAAACATCAGCAACCTGTAAACCCACAAATTTAAGGTAGAGAAAAAAATATTCCATAATATGTGCTTCCTGCTCCCCACTGTCCACGCACATGCCCAGCTCTCAGGCTCGCAGGAGAAGGCCCTGATCCCTAGGAGGAATCTCTGAGGTACTTCAGTATAAGCCCAGTCTACCAAGCACAGAATAAGGCCCATGATTTTTGAAATGAGATACATCCTCATACCACTATTGTGTCCCATGGATTTTGAAGAGCTCTCTGGACAGGTTGTATGGACTGGCAGGGACTGGAAGTAGGAGAAAGAAGCAGAGGAAGAATTGTGAACTACTGGGTTATGGTATGATTATGAGATACGTATGAGACAGGGGAGAAGCATGTGGTTTTTTATGTGCTTTTAAAATTGTCTTGGGTACACTTGATTCATTTCTGTTTAATTCCTTTTGGTCTGCTAGAAATAGTATCTATTCCTCTCCCAGCTACTTCTAATTTTCCAACCTTCTCTCTCTGGGTGCAGATCTCTCACTCAAGATGCTTGGGTCTGAACCCATTTAATCAGCTGTCCCTGTGTCCTTGTCCTGAACACAGTGTATACACAGCATCCTCTTCCTCTGTGCTCTGTGCTCCTATCCCCATTGACTTTGGTTCTTCTCGACTGCATTTTCTAACCAAAATTAATTGGTTAGAAATTAATAGATGACACCATTTTCTCTGCTGCCCTGTTACTGTGAGTAAGTAATGGAAATGGCTGTGAGTTGTGATGGAAAGAGTAGGAATTTTTAAAGTAATTTTTCAAAGCTCTGATTTGGAAAGCTAACTTCCACTTTTAAGCTTTGTGATCTTAAAATGTTACTTAGCTTCTCTGAGTTGGTGGGAATAGAGCTCAGAGGCAGAGAGTACACACAAATCTTGAAGTTCAGTCTCCAATATGTCCACTTTCTAATCAAGTGGGGAATTGGGGGCCTCTCTGTACCTGCTGTGTCTTACACAAGACCTGGTATTCAACAGGCTGTGAGTGAGCGTTTGCCGACCGAGTGAAGAGCCTCAATGTGAAGCTAGGAATAACCATACCTTGCAGGATTGTTGTGAGAAATAAATGATATCACTGATTCTTTCACTCAGCACATATTACCTTATATAAATCACCAATCACTATGGTGGGACACTGTGGACAGACAATATGTGTCAACTTGCTTTTGTCTTCCCTTCCCCTTTCCACGACTCACTGTAGGTGGATGCTGGGATTTATTTCGCAGTGCCAATCTTGGCCTATTGTATTGTCATCCTCAGCTTCTCCACAAGCGAAGTAAGTACACGTCCTCTGTCTGTGGTCAACCATAGGAAGCCAACTCACCTAACGCCTCAGCTGTCATGGATCCAGGACCTGCTTCATCCTCCCCTGCTATTACAGCAATGGAGTGAGGTTAGAGTAGGGGGCCCTCAACTTGGAGTTGGGAGACACTGGTTTGAGTAGGTTTCTGCGTTCGTACGGAGATAAATTCCCTGGGTCTATATTCCATAAAACAAGGAGGTTGAGCTATTGGATTTCTAAGGTACTTCCTATTTTAAATTCTAGAATTTACCTAGCACTTAATCCATTTAAACAATTGTCCCTGTGTCCTTGTCCTGAACACAGTGTAAATGCAGGCTATCTCTTCCTCTTATAGGATTTTCTTTTATTTCAAGTCTTACTTCTTTACCTCAATTGGAAAGTTTTTATAGGTAGAGATTATGACAGGTAATTTATATCCCTTACATGCCCAGAACACTCTTTAATGAAGTAAGCATTCAAATCCTTATTCTTTTATTAACAGAAGGAACAAAGAATATTTCAGAATATCTCAGCCCCTCTAGGGCTTAAAAATCAAAGATATTCCATTTGGTCAAGGTTTGAACATTCAGTCTGAGGCATTTTAAAAACTATAATTTATTTGACTTCTATCAAAATATTTGGGGGTGATTATATATTTATATATATATATATATATATATCACTTTATACCTAAAATCATACATAAGAAATAACATTTATTTCACAGAGGGGACTTGCACAAGCATAAACTTTATCATCCTGGAATTCACTTTATGAAAAATATATACCTTTCTTATAAAGACCCATCAGTTCCCAAACAAGAAATTTTCTACATGATGAACCCCGAAATTAAGCATATTTGGCTCTGGGAGAAGACATTGTGTTAAATCTGTAAGAGATAAAACACAATACAATACAATAAAAATACAAAGCCTAAATTAAAGAAATCCACCAGGAGGTATAATCTCTTTTGCCGCGAAGTGTGATTTCAGCTGGGCATCCTTGGCCAGAGTCCTCTGCATCTTCCAGCCTCCCTCTCATACTTGCAAACCCTGTTGGAGAGCCTGCAGACAGGACAAAGATGGCTGTGATGGAACCGGGCTTCGCAGAGCACAGTGTACTGCCTGTCAGCCGAGTGACAGCTCTCTGCCCTGTCACAAGGAACTGTTCTGGGTTCCATGGCCTTCTCTTGGGTTGAAGCCTATGAAAGGCAAGCAAAACATCTTGGAAAACAGACTTTGTTTGTCTCACCCCAATGTTGAGCTCCAGAGAGGTCGCACATGCTGGAGCATCAGTTTCAAAGTGGCAAAAGAAAGCAAGACGAGGGTTTCAAGAAAGCTGAAATAAAGAAGCCTGAGCTTAGAGCACTCTGTCCCAGTTGTTTTCCATTGAAGGTAACATTTGATACCATTGATCTTCAACTTCCTCTGTCTCCTTGGGGCCTCTATTTCTACATCTGCTATCTTTGTCCTATTGTAGTGGTGACAGTGATTTATCAACTGTTGGATCTTGTTTATCCTTTTTTACCATAGCTTGTGTTTCAAACATTACATCTCTGAAATGCCCAATTTAACTTGCCTCTCTCCATAAGGTTTATGGTGCTTTGAAACTATGAAATTAAATATTAAATCAGCTATTATTATGTAACATTAGAAAGCATACAAAACATATTATTTCACTCAGAAATGTTGAAGCGGTGTATTTAACCTCAAAGTGAGTATTTATTCTCAGTAAATCTTTCCATTTTGGGTTTGCTCTCCTGTAGTTGATTATATAAATGGCTATGCCAATTTATTTTTGTTTTATTCATTATATAATACATTTTACTTGCTGACATTTATATAATATAATTATTTCCAACTTATTTAACTCACCAGTGATATTTTTCTGCTAACATATTCATTGCTCAAATATTTTGATTTGCTCATTTCTCATATATTGTTTTCAGCTTCATTACTGTATGAAAAATTTCTTGCTTATCAACTCTTCCCCACTATTTCAATTCAATAGCCATGACTTACTATTGGCTTTTGAAAAATTCTGTCTGCCCTAAATTATTAACTAACATTAATTAAAAAAGAGAAAAGAAACAATTTAGAAAGAAATGGGAGAGTGAATGATAACTGACTAGTTTTAAAAGGATACTGTAAAAAGAATTTGGAATAAAAGTCCTGAGATAATATTGAGACAAAAAAAAAAAAAGTTCTCTGTATATTGTGAGCAATAGAAAGGGCCAGATAATCTTCAGAAACAGGTCAGTTTCATTTCAGATTCTTTTCTTTTTCTCCCTAAAGCCCCAGTAGAGAGCTATATGTCGTAGTTGTGCATGCTTCCAGTTGCTCTATGTGGGACGCCGCCTCAGCATGGCCTGATGAGTGGTGCGTAGGTCAGCACCCAGGATCCGAACCCGGGATCCCAGGGCCGCCGAAGCGCAGCGCATGAACTTAACTGCTATGCCACCGGGCCGGCCCCTCGTTTCTAGATTCTACGGATTGAAACCCTCTTGGAATTCCTTCCTCTGTGTTCCTATTGTTATCACTACTGCTCTCTCAGACACCGAGGAGTCTCTTTCCTTTCTGAGTACTGAGAGCTAGCAAGCATATCTTCCCTTCATTCTAGGCCTTTATTTCAGTGATGACAGTAGGTTCACTGATTATTTCTGGTAAACAGGTGTAACATGTGTAAGGCAATGATGGTACTTGCTGGAAGGCAATGCTTTAATAACAACTCAAAAATATGTTTCAGCATCTGGCCTCCAAAATAGTTTCCTCTTCTGACTTCTCTATTTTGACCAAAGCCCTGTTTATTTTTCCAGTTCCCAGTGTCAAAATTATGACGATAATTTGTTCAACTCATTATTTATTGAGCATCTGCTGTGTGCCTGACACTATTCTAGGTGTTGGCTGTTTTGTTCATCAATGAAAAATTCCTGCACTTGTGGATCTTACATTCTAGAGAAAAGAGACAATATACGACAGGTAATTATTTTATGGAAATTATAATTATATGATAAATATTTGTTGAGCAATTTACCATGATCAGAGATCATAGTGAATTATTTATACATATTACCTTGTTTTACACACACACACACAACTGTGGGGTGCATGTTGTTATACTCATTTTACAGATAAAGAAACTGTGCTTAAGGAGATTTAAATAATTTTCTAATGACAAAGGACAGGTGAGCAGCCTGACCACGGATTGAATCTTGATTGCTCTGACTCCAAAACCTGAGATTGTAACTATAGTCCTTCACTGCCTCTCAGTTCAAGGTGACTTGAAAGGCTTCTTCATTTCCGCATTTCTCTGACCCTTTGGATTGACCCTCTTCCACTTTTACAGTTAGCATTGCAATATTAGCCTGCTGGTTGCTTCCTCATTACACGTATTTCTAGCATCCCCTGATTCTGGTCGAGCCTCCTCGTTGCAGTGAGAGTAATACCGCAGGGCAGTGCGTTTATGATTTCTTCAAATTTCATCATCTTTCCGTTGTGTACACATTGACTTTTGAAACTTTCATCTTCGTTTTCAAAGGTCTCTGCAATGTCGCCCCAATCTACTTTTCCTATCTTATCTTCAACAACCACCATATTCAGAATTTCCACTCAATATTTATCATTATCAGTCCTCCCAAGTACAATGTGAAAATCCTATCTCTTGAGTCTGATTCACACACATAGAAATCTTTTATTTAAAACCTAGTTTAAACACCACTGGTCCATGGAAACTTCTTTAACTCTCCTGGTTCACATTGACTTTTGCAGTCTCTCTTGTCTCAAAGTTTACCACATGACTCATTTTCTACTGTGATTTGTTTTGCAAGATATCGTTTTAGGAATAATAAGTTCCACAATTTTATAAGCCAGACTTAGGTATGACTCTCATGAATAAAAGGCCCACCTGAATAGCAGCTAGCTATAGGACCATCCTCTGTGCTCATTATCACATTCACTCTTCAAATTTCTCCGCCTCTGCACAGTTGCTCTCTTCTCCTTACCCCTATACATACTTTGTCTTTTAAATATGCGACACCTTATGCCTCTATTTCTCCACCTTTCTTTGCCTTGGATCCCACCACCTGATATCCTATTTCTCATCTCACCCTAGTACTGGTCCAGGAAAGATGTGCTCTGCCAGTTCAGGTGGTGATGAGGAATAAGGGAAGGGAAAATCAAAGCCCTCATTTACTTACTCCATATCCTGCACATCTGTCACTGGTTCTCTACTTCCAGTAATGATCCCCAGCCCCATCCTGTCTTTGCTGTTAGTGCTGTCCAGTGGATTCTACCTCCGAGCGACACTGTGTGCAACAAAAAAAAGCCCTGCTCCGTCTTTTGGAGCTATCTGTTCACTTCCGGCACTGTATCAGACAGTGCTATGCTGCTGTTCATAGGGTTTTCATGACCAATTTTTTCAGAAGTGAGGGGCCAGGTCCTTCTTCCTAGTCTGTCTTTGTCTGGAAGCTCTGCTGAAACCTGTCCACCAGGGGTGATCCTGCTGGTGTTTGAAATACCAGTAGCATAGCTTTCAGCATCACAGCAACACATAGCTGCCACAGTATGATAACCGACTGATGGGTGGTGTGGCTCCCTGTGTGGGAAATGAACCTGGGCTATGGTGGTGAGAGCACCGAATTTTAACCACTAGACCACCAGGGTTGGCTCCAGCCAATCTACTCTCCCTCTTTCTTCTGACCCTAGGGCTCAACTCAGATCTGATTTACTGCACCAAACTTGCCAATACTCTAGCCCAAGTCTTATTTTCTTACCACTTAAGGGTACGGTGAAAATTCATCTTTAAAAATCCATATATGACCTTGTTTTTATCTACCATGTCTTAACAAAAAACAAAGAGGCAAACATTTGGTTTTAGTATTCATTGAGGTGGCGAGCTGGGGAGGTGATAACATTTACTGAGTGCTAAAAATGAGCCAAACAATGTTCAAAGTATTTTATAGGTATTGACTCAATCATTACACTAACCCAATGAAGTAGGTGTTATTATTATTCCTATTTTATAGATGCAGAAACTGACACACAGATGGATTAAGAAACTAGCCCCAAATTATACAGATATTAAGGAATGGATAAAATCTCAGACAATCTGGCCCCAAAGCCAGTTCTCTGATCCTCTGTGCTATGGCTTTCTGTGCTACAACTACCAGGAGAAAGGAGGAAGCCAAGTCTATCCCTGGAAACTTATGAGAAAAGGGTCGCTCTGTCTAGGTAGTTGTCTAGGACAAGTAGGTTGTAGGTGTTTATACAACTTCTCACCCTTTGATCCTCTGAGGGATCCGTCCCTGATCCTCATCCTACTAGAGTTCTTGCCTTGGGCCATAGGAGTCATCATTAGGCCTGGGGGGACAGAGTTCCACATCTGTTAAAAAAAAACATGCCCATGTGTTATCTGTGATAGGTTGGATTTCTAGTATGCTTTGTCCAGACACTTTATTTCAGGCAATTTATGGACCAAATAAGCCTCTTTGTTATGTTACAAGAAATCTAAGGAAAATGCCCTTTGTGTTCCAAACAAGCTTCTGAAAAATGAAGTCAGCAATGATTTTGTTTCTTCCATCCCATTACACAACTCTAAACACAGATGACCTTCACTAAACCTTGCCTGGTGCTTATTGGATTTGATTGAAAGATGCCTCCCCTATGATTTAGCTGACTTCCCTCTGCCCCGCTAACTTGGCCACCATTTCACAAACAGACACCATCAATTACTAGGGGGTCAAGTGAGAGTCTGTCCTCACTTTCACTGAAGAAAGATAAACAATAAATATATGTATGTGAGATTTTGAATTTTCTCTCAAGCTGCTGCACAGAAAGCACCCTTTATTGCTGAGGCTTCACTCATGTCATCCCATTATGGCCTCCTTTCATTTAGTGACCCCACGTCCAAGACTGAGCGAGTTGGCAGGAGAAGGGAAGGAGGAATAAGTAAAACACAGTCTTCTCAGCACAATCATAATTGTTTCCCTCTTCATTTTTAGGATATAAAAGTATAAATTCATTTGAAATATTTTCATGGCCTTTTTCTCAAGTAGTTAACAAAGAATTGAATTGTCATCTAACAACAGCTGTTTTAGGAAGAAAGTTAAAAGATGTGACAAAGGACCTTGAAACAAACAACAGTGCAGCCACCCCTATTTTTCAGAGAGGAAAAAATAATTTTATTCATACATATTCATGGATGAATAAAATTATTTCTTTTTCATAAATATAACAGTGAGAATTAGAAAACATCAAATTACTTTTGTTGGAATTTGCATAAGCAAAGGAAAAGATATATAATGTAGTTCTACTCCTGAACAAAATGTCCCTCATTAATGGAGTAATAGATCACATTAATGTTACCTTTATAAAGAGAAATGGACATGGACAAATCTAGTACAAATTTTCCCAATGAACAAAAAGGACAAAATAATAGTATATGCAGTCATTTTTTCCATTTATTGCTGTATGTGATCTTCATTTAAAGTAATCACACCATTGTAATAGTGAAAGGATTGCAGAAAACATCATCTTACAACAAATGAGCTAGCTTTAAACTTTAATATATGGGTAGCTTGTGCACTTTCCTGCTTCGTTTAACACAGTATAATACAAATTTCTGAGGCATTTTTAGATAGATCAGAGAAAAATGAATCTGGGATTTATCTCAACTTTATATTGACTCTCTACATAGTCTGCCTTCATGGGGTGGCAGGGTGAATTTGTGGTTTGGAAGTCCCTACCTGCCCCATCTGCTTTGGTCCATGAGAAAAGATGTGCCTGACACTCTAACCTTTCATTCTTAGACTCCACTGAATGGAACTGGCTCAAGAAAATCCTGAATCAGCTTAAGATATAAATTATTTAAAAAGAAATGAAGTTATTGAACTGCTTCCAGTTTCCCAATGCTACATGAGGACCCAAAAGCAAAAATTGTTTAGCAGGGTTCACGGATTGATTCGTGTGCAAGCTGTGTTTCCCTGCTCCGATTTGAAGAGGACTTCCAAGCAGGCTGAACTCCAGAGATCAACCGAGTACCAGGGAAGCACACATCCTTTTACTTGACAGACTATTTCATCAGTAAACATAAGAAACAATTGTTCCTACTAAACATCCTTGAATGTGGATAACCTACTTCATGTATCAAAAGTTTCCTTTCATCTACCTTTCTGAGTCCCAGATTTTGAACTTTGGAAGGTGAGCTATGGGCTTTGAATCTGTGGTCCCTAACCAGGTTGGTGATTAAAACAAAACAAAACAACTTTCCCTTCATGTACAAACTACAAATCATTATTAAAGAAGGAAAATTAAAGGATTATTCAAAACTGCACACAGATTTATTTTCTCTTAGCAGTGCTATTATTTATGATCACTGACAAGTATTGATTTGTAGAGTTTTCGCTGTAGTGAAAGAGAGCATGTAATACAGTGGAAAGAATATAAACTTTGGAATCTAACATTTTGTAGGATCTGTCATTTAGTGGCTATGCAATCTTGAACAAGTTGCTTAATCTTTCCAAATCTTATCTAAATCTTCTAAAAGAGTTTAGCAACACATTACTCTTCATTAGACTACAAAGGGGTATTGGCATCAGACACTCAATATGGCATTGATTTTTAGATATTCATGGATGGTTGGTCGGCTTCACTGAAAAATGTATGCCATTGGAATAGTCTATTCAGCAGAGTTTTTCTATAGACAAATACATGGGAACGTAGAAAGCTGGCAATGGGATCGAGAAAGAACAGTTATCATCAGATTCACAGATTCCTTGCAGAATTGGTCTCTTCACATGGATTTACTGCCACTTTGGAGGCAATGAGGTGCCAATGTCCTGGGAAGAGGGTTTCAGTCAGAATTCTCTGCTTTCAGTTCCAGTTTTGTCTTGCCACTTATTTATTCTGTGTCACTTTCACATTATTTTATTTGTTAAAGGGTGCTTTCCTTTTTGTAGTGTTGTGATAATGATACCAAATTTACATGGCCATTGTGGAATTTAAAAGCGATAATGTATGTGCAGTGATTATTTCTGTCACACTTCTCCCTCTCCTTTCCCGTTTTTTGATGGCCAGGAGAAAGCTGCATCTGTGATGAAAGTCAGTGCATGAAACCCTCACTCCTGGTTACGACCAGCACATTTGGACGTGATTCTGAGCAGTGACCTCATCAGAGGTTCTGAGCCCTCAGAACTGAGTGGGTTTGTGCAAAACTACTCAGCTCACTTATAACTGGGACACCTAATACAATCCACAGGCTTGAGGAATTGGCCAGTAATAACATTTTTAGGTATAAGAACTTAGGAGGAAACTGCATAAATTATCTCAAAAACCACCAGAGATTTAAACAATGTCCACAGAATATGATATGTATTACTGCAATTTATTGTATGTAGAATATCTTTCTAGTAATTTGGCTTTCAGAAAGAGTTAAGATTAGAAGTGGGTTGGAATGAGACGTCAAAGACAAGAGAACAAAACATGATTTATGAAGGTAAAATTTTCTCCAAGGTTCTCACTCCTAACCCGGGAAGAATTAATCTCTCCATCCTGTACATTCCACCTATATAGACAGAGTGTCCTTCTCAGTGTATACTAGTAATAGTATCATTATACTGATTTTTTTCGTGTCTGCTACCTGCCAGTAGACTTAGCCACTTGATGTCAAGGTCTCATTCACTTCTGAATCCCTAAAGTTTAGCATACAAAAAGTGTCTAAAACAAAATGAATGGATGGATGGTCAACAAGGCCACAAATGTGAAGTATTATTTAACCCATTTTATTATCATTTAGGACAGTGATAGTCATGTATTTAAAGCCAAGAAAAGACATAGTGTTTCAGATAGTACTTCTTACAAAAACAAAGTTTTCTCTTAGATTAAAATCATAGACTTGGGTGTTTCTGGGTCTCACTTCCTTTCTCAGTGGGTGGTCTGGGTTAACTGAGGAGCAATCAGGAATTAGTTTGACTGTCTCTATTACTTGGCACTTATCGGGCATTTCTTGCATTCCTCTTCCCTCCCATATTCAACATGAAGACTTGCTCATGACCAACATCCTCTTCAAGTCTCTTTGTTAATCACTTTACTCTTCTCTGTGGGTAAACCTCAGACCTTTACACAAAAGTGGATTCTGTCCCCAAGGTTTCTTTTGTGTGAGCAGCAACTGAAGCTTGTTGGTTTACTGGTGAAGTAAACATACCCCACAAAAGAAGTCAGTTTTTGTATGAGACCAACAGCCTACAGTCAGACTGAGAAAAGAGAATTTCCTCGGTCAACCCGGTTTGAATCTAGCTCTTTAGGAAAATAATGCACCATTTTGCCTTTGCCCCACACATCCCACCTTCCCTTACTATGTGGCATAGCACTTGATTTTTTCTCCTGCCCAAAGAAAAGACTTCCAGTTAATCATACTAGCTATTAATGGGGGTCAACTTCTGATTTAATTCTTTTGATACACCTTGTTAGAAAAGAAAGATACGGTGGGGCGTGGAGGTGCAGCAAGTTTTGGTAATCCACCTGACCACAATAGTACTAGGCTGTTTCGAGCAATGGCGTTTGAGCCTTTACAAATTGCCACCACCTATTTATTTAAAAACTATTGTAATAGACTTTCTTGCTTTTACTTTTGTTAATCACGGAAAATAATTTCTCTTATTAAATTAGAACTTTCACTCCTTTCTCACTTATGAGCCCCTGTATTCCAGTTCTTTCAATTGCTGTTTTGTAGAGAAACCCAGAAACTACGCATCCAAACCTGAATGTATCTCCTTTGTTACTCTCACTCATGTTGGTTTTATAAGAATGTTGATGACACTCTTCTGCAAGAGCTATTTTATGTTTATGAAATTATCAATTCATGTATAATCAAGTTGATATATTAGTACATTTTAAACTGTGAAATTGTCTACCCTCAATAAACATTATCTAGGCAATGTTAGATTGAACTAACTGTTCAAACAAACAATGCCCCAAAACTCAGTGGGTTAAAATCAACAAAGTATATTTCTAATTTACATATAGTCCAATATGAGCAGGCAAGATCTAAAAGGTAGAAAAAGTAAATATGTTTTTAGACTACAATATATTTAACCAGGAAAGAAAGCCTGATTGTTTTCTATTTGACACTTATTGGTATTCATTTATATACCTTTTTTGTTGTGATAGTAGAATAAATAAACAGGCTCAACTTGAAAAAATATAAAAACTTATTAATGTTTAATAAATATTAGTATATCAAGATTAAAATTAAATGTTTCCCTACTGAAATCTATTTCATTCTCAACTTTATTCTCAGAAGAGAATTGGTAGGTAGCATTCTAACGGATATATGTAGCATCTATTTTTCATGTTTCTTTCTCGGGGAGATAACTTGTAATTTGAGGCTGAACATCTGGTGTCTGCAAACTTGATTTGTAGAAACATTTCAATGGTCAAAATAATTTTTTCTTGTACTTAGGGCTAGAGTAGATCAAAATCTTCCATTTCTATCTTCTCAAATTTAAGGATCAGAATGTGACTTCTCTGGAAAGCTGTGCAGCATATCCAATGGATTTTTTATGGCAGTGTATCAGTGACAGCCTTTCTACCCAAATGGTAACAGCGAGGGAAGCGGATGTTGCCAGAAGAAATACACAATTATAAATGTGCTCATAGAATAAAATACTGTTGTAAAAATGTGGATGGGAAAGCATTGACTTATTATTATTATTCTTTTACTCATAGCAGAACACCACTATACTGATATAAATTTGAATTGGGAATCAATTTCTCTTTCAAAAAGAGTCCCATGTTTGGGATTAAGTCTACCATCTTGTTATTTGTTTTCTATTTATCTCTTCTCTTCCTTTTCCTGATGTTCTCCCTTTCCTGACATCTTTTAGATTAAACAAGTATTTTCTAGTATTCAACTTTTTCTTCTCTATTAGATTTTTAGCTCTTCCTCTTTGGTGGTTTCTTTAGGGATTAAAATATGCCTCCTCAATTTATCACAGTCCACTATAAAAACTGTACAATATAATTCTATTTATTTCCTTTTATCATTTACCTATTTAATATTTAATTTTTATGTATATTGTAAACCCTTCCATTTATTGTTATTTTTGCTTCAAAAATCAAATAATAGTCTTTTAAAGAAATTTTATAAATAATGTTTTTACACTTATCAATATATTTGCCATTTCTAGTGCTCTTCATTCCTTCCTAAAGATATGGACTTCCATCTGGGATCATTTACCTTAAGCCTGAACAATTTCCTATAATATTATGAGCCTTCTGCAAGAAATTCTCTCAGCTTTAGTTTTGCTTTGGTTTTGAAGAATATCTTTGCTGGATATAGAAGTCTAAGTTGATATTTTTCCTTTAGCACATTAAAAATATCCTATTTTTCTCTGATTTTCATTGTTTTTGATGAGAAATAAGTCAGCTATCATTCTTAATATTGTTCAATGGAAATTAGTAATATGCCTTTATTCTCTGGCTACGTTTAGCTTCCTTCTTTGCTTTTAAGATTTTACATTTCAACAGGTTCATCCTGACATGCCTCACTGTGGTTTTCATAGTACTTATCCTGCTTGAAGTTCGCTGAGCTTTTGGGATCTGTGGATTGATGCATTTATAAATTTTGTAAAAAAGTCAACCATTGCTCTTATATATTTCCATTGTCCCATTCTTTATCTCTTCTCCTAGGACTACAGTGTTACTCTGTTTGTATTATTTTGCAGGTTTCTTATTCTCTGTTCTACTTATTGCCTTTTCTTCCTTGCTTTGGTTTGGATAGTTTCAACTGATTTCAATTGACTTCAACTCACTGATCCTTTTTTGTACTACGTTTAATGTCCTCTTATACTTACCTAATGAATTTTTCATTTCAAAAATTGTATTTTTCAGTGCCATAATCGTTTGATTCTTTATAAGTTTCCATTTCTTTGAGCAGTTATACAGCTATTGATCCATTTTGTGCATCTTTTCTTCTAAATCCCTTAATATATTTATAATAATATGTTTTAAGTCCTAGTTTGCTAATCCTTAGCAGGGCTTGGTAGTAACTCATCTTTTTTTATTGACATATTAGTTTCAGATGTACAGCATAATGATTTGATGTATGTATATATTGCAAAATAATCACCACAATGTGTTAACATCTGTCACCACACATCGTAGCTCATCTGTTGATCTGCTTCTACTGACATTTTTTTTCTCTTGATTATGGGTCTTGATTTGGCTTCTTCACATGTCTCAAATGTTTTATTGTATTCTAGATACTATGTATAAAAGAACAGTTGAGGTTGAAGTTGAGTAGATAGATAGATAGATATGAATATAGATACAGATATAGATATGTTTCCCACCAGAGAGGTCACATTGCTCTGTTAACCATCTCTGGTGAGATCTCTGAACCTATTGTGAGTTATGTTGGGTGGAACTGGGATTGCAACTTCAGTTAGTTTTACATTTAAATTCACTATTTCCTTTTTGACTGTTGGGATGTGATCTATCCATTCATGTAAGTGGGATGTTAAGGCCCCCCACTATTATTGTTTTGTTGTTAACTTAAATTTAGGCTTGTTAATAGTTGCTTTATGTACTTTCATGCTCCTGTGTTGGGTGCATATATATTTATAAGTGTTTCATCTTCTTGGTGGATTGTCCCTTTTATCATTATATACTGCCCCTCTTTGTCTCTCATTACCTGTTTTATCTTGAAGCATACTTTGTCTGATGTAAGTATGGCAACACCTGCTTTCTTTTGTTTGCCATTAGCTTGGAGTATTGTCTTCTATCCCTTTACTCTGAGCCTGTGTTTGTCTTTAGAGCTGAGATGTGTTTCCTGGAGGCAGCATATTGCTGGTCTTGTTTTTTAATCCATCCTGCCACTCGGTGTCTTTGGAGAATTCAATACATTTACATTTAGAGTGATTATTTGTATATGAGGGCTTAATGTTGTCATTTTATCGCTCATTTTCTGGTTCTTCTGCCTTTCCTTTGTTTCTCATCCCATATAGTTTGGACTACAAATTCAGTTTGGTAGTTCTCTATGATGGTTTTCTTAGTTTCCTCTTTGTGTATCATTCATTTCTCTGTTCTGATTATTTGTTTAGTGGTTACAATGAGGTATGTATAAAAAATGTTGTGGATGAGATTGTCCATTTTCTGATAGCCTCTTATTTCATTAGACAAAACCAATTCCACCCCCTCATCTTCCCCTTCAAAGTTATTATTGTCACAAATTATTACATCTTGTGTTGTGAGTTTGTGGTTCAAATGATGACATTATATTTATTTTTTGGTGTTTTCCTTCCCTTTATCTATGATGTTACAATTAACTGTTTTCTAACCTCTTCTGATAGAGAGCTGCAATTTTCTGATTTTGTCTACCTATTTATTTCCTTGCTCAAGGCTTTGTAACCCCTTTCTTTTTTTTTTTTTTTTCAGGTATGAGGACCTTCTTGAACATTTCTTGTGTGGGGGGAGTCTTGTGGCAATGAACTCCCTTAGCTTTTGTTTTTCTGGGGAAGTTTTTATTTCCCCATCATATCTGAAGGATATTTTCATTGGATAGAGTATTCTTGGCTGAAAGTTTTTGTCTTTCAGAATTTTGAATATATCATTCCACTCTCACCTAGCCTGTAAGATTTCTGCTGAGAAATACCCTGAAAGCCTGATAGGGGTTCCCTTATAAGTTATTTTCTTCTGCCTTGCTTCCCTTAATATTCTTCTCTTTGTCTTTGACTTTTGCCAGCTTTACTACTATATGCCTTGGAGAAGGTCTTTTTACATTGATATAGTTAGGAGATCTATTGGCTTCTTTCACTTGTATTTCCAGCTCCTTCCCCAGGTTTGGGAAGTTCTCATCTATTATTTCTTTGAACAAGCTTTCTGCTCCATTCCCTTCTCTTCTCCCTCTGGAATACCTATAATCCTTATGCTGCATTTCCTAATTGAGTCAGATATTTCTCAGATAATTTCTTCACTTCTTTTTAGTCTTAGTTCTCTCTCCTCCTCCATCTGAAGCATTTCTATATTGCTGTCCCCCAGACTGCTGATTTGGTCCTCCATAACATCAGCTCTGTTATTCAAGAAGTCCAGATTTTTCTTTATCTCATCCATTGTGTTTTTCATCTCCAACATTTCTGATTGTCTTTTTATTTATAGTTTCAATCTCTTTTTTGAAGAAGTTCCTGGTTTCATTGAACTGTCTATCTGTATTTTCTTGTAACTCATTGAGTTTTTTTATGATAGCTATTTTGAATTCTTTTTCATTTAGATTATAAATTTCTGTGCCTTCAGGATTGATTTCTGGGTGCTTGTCATTTTCCTTCTGGTCTGGAGATTTAAAATATTTTTTCATACTGTTTGATGGCATGGATTTGTGCCTCTGCATAGTGATAGTTTCTGGTTACAGCTTCCACCTGCCACCACTGGGTGAGGGTCAAGAGCTGTATATTCTGAGCCTGCTGTGATCCACTGCTCACTGGCTCACAGCTGGTGCTTTTCTATCATATATGTGGGCACTGTGGCATACCAGCTGAGCTGGAGCACCAGGTTGGGAAGGGGCACTTCCTTCCATGTGTGCAATCCCAGGGGCATTCTCGCTCTGCCCTCACTATCTGCTCTCCTAGGGTGCTGGCTTGATGAAGACACCCCAACAATAGTTTAGTCACCTCTATATGGGGCTTTCCCATGGGCTGTGAGGGAACTTGGTGAGTGAAGGTAGTCCCACGGATGGCCACCCCTCCCCCTCTCCTCTCAGAGCCACATGTGGTCTGGATCCCAGGGCCTTTGCCACTGGGGAGGGAAAGGAGATCCCCTTATCTCCTTCTACTTCCTCTGGGGGGGGTCCAACACCTCCCCCTTCAGACATACAGTTGCACGGGTCTCTTAGACCTCTTTTGTGTTGTGTGAATGTCCTTTGTTGGTATATGAATGTCCTTTTTGTTGTATCTTAGCGAGAAGAGTATAAGGGGAGAGCTCACTCTGCTATGATGCTGATATCACTTCCTCTAGTTAGTTTTAATTTATTTCTCGTTTCATATATTTTGACAGTTTGATCAGGCTCCTCTCTCCAACTGAGCTTTGGGGTCTAAGCACCAATTTTAAGAAAACTTACTAGCTTCCTGCACCTATAAGATGTTGAAACTTTTGATCTCACCAAGAAATTAACTGGGTGGGAGATGGGTTGGTTACTGCTTTAATTAGTTTTATTTCACTAAGATTTCAAATATTTTGAGGTTGAGGTCAAGTGTTTTCCTTCAATAGGACTTTGGGTTCAAAGCACCACTTTATCTCCCTCTGTGTCATAGCTCCCTCTCTAGTCATTATTTATTTAACAAAATATACTCTGTAGGAGACTTAGAAAGCTGGGGTGATTAGTTTTGCATTTGGGACTCTTCCACATTTTAATTCCTCTTGGTAGCCCACATGTTCATTAAAAATTCAGCTGAATTTTCTTTGTCCTAGGAAAGTCTCCCTGCTTCTGACAAGACTGTTTCTCTGACCTCCCATAAACAGACTAGGCCACAGCCCCCAGGTAAGTGAGCAGCTGCTGTTCTCTTATGTAAGAAAGTCTCATTCTTCACTGAAATTTAGTTCATTTTTGACTTCTTTCATCCATAGCTCTGAGATGGCTTTAAGAAAAAGAATGATGATTTAGTTTACCCAGTGTTCTCTTGTTTCAGCAAGAGCAACTATATTTCACTACTTTTGCATCCTTATGGAAAATGGAATACATTCATTATGGTTTTAAAGACATCAAGTCTCTATGGCCTTACTCTGAATTGTTTTCAAGATAATCTTATCAAAGACCTATTCATTAACATTAACGCTGTTTAAGAATTTTCAAAAAGATTTGGAAGCACAAATATTCTTTTTCTTAAAATCTAATCTGCTTTTTTCAGTTTGAAGGAAGTAGAGTCTTTCTGAGCTTTTCATGGACATGAAGGGGACTACATGAGTGCATGAGGCCTGTCATCAAATCATATACATCCCATTTTCTTTTCATATCACATTCTTCCAAGAGATTCACAGGCTTCAGATTGTTTAATATCTAATGGCACAGCCAGGAAAAACATTTTGTATTCCTTTTCAAGACCTATGTAGGTAAAACTAGTTCCATTGTATACTTAAGTCAGTTAAAATATTTGGAAGATAAAAGGCTTTCTAGCAGCTATGATCATAGGATAGATTAGCACTGCCTTTGTTAGGACTCTTTCAAATATGATGTTTACTTATTGGGATGGTAAGATACCTTTTCAGGAGGCAGGGAACTATGCAAGATGGATTTCTTTATTTTTATTTGTTTGTGTGTTTGTCTGTTTGTTTTGTTTGGCCATTTGGAAATAGTTCCTGAATGTCAATGTCAGAACAGTGATGAGACTGTACCATGCTATCAGAAGAACTATTAGGAGGATTCTCCTGTGGAGATTTTTAAATATTAGGAAAACACTTGGAATAAATGAAGTGTAATACCATGAATTATGAAGTGAGGGGCTAGGCTTTACTTGGAATTCCTGTGTGACTTTGTGATTTTAATATAAGTTAAAAATGCAAATATGGAACAGAACAGCAAATAGGAATCATTTCATGGAGCTAATTCATTGCTCATGCCCATATACTTTTTCTGTAATGTAATCTGCAATGTGATTTTATCATTTAGGATGGTTTTGTTTCCATGTTATAGAAAATTCAAATTTAAAATGGCTTAAACAATAAAGAAGAATTATTATTCCACATTATAAAAGCTCCTAATGTAGAGAATATCCAGAATAGGTAAAGTTAGCTCAGGAGTATCATCAAGGGGGCTTACCTACTTCCTGGGTGTATGATGGCTGCTATATGCTGTGAATCACATGGTGATGTGAAAATGTAGGTTGAAAGAAACTAGTGACTTCCTGCGTACCTCATTTATACATGGAGATACATGACTCAACCTCAATGTGCCTCAGCAGACCTCTCTCAGTTCTTGTTTGCCAGAAATGTGTCATATGTTCATGCTTAAACCAATCTTTGGCAAGAAGAAAAGCAGGCATGACTGAATTAAACAAATCTCCTGTGGCTACCCTCAAACACATGGCCAATTAGTAAAAAGGGTAGTAGAGAATATAGCAAAAAAAAAAAAAAAGGCTGAGGTTGAGTGAGTGGGTAGTTGTCACAATGGTGATGATGACTGACTGCAATATGCCAGCAGACATAAGCAAAGGGGACAGCTTCCTTTAATGGAGGTATGGAATACACCTGCATACACAGATGAGAGCAGGAGGCACGGCAGCAATGCTGTCTGGAGGCACAAATCTCTTTGGCGTTCATGGCCCCAGTACCAACCTGCAAATGATAATACCTGTTCTGGGTGATGCTCAGCCCAGCTCTTTGAGACACTCCTTTTACCATTCTCACAAGGTTTTTGAATGCCTTCCTTGTCTCTCACTACTTCTCTGAAGATTCTGCTACCCGACCAGGTGTAACTCACAGGGGAAAACCCCAACATCTTCTTTACTGTAAGAATAGGTGAATCGAAAGCTAATCTTTCAAATGTACTGCCTCCTAGCATGGTGGTTCTCATATTAGCATAGTATGAAGATCTTTCAAAATGTCCAGTGTCCAGCCTACACTCTAGATCAATTAAATCAGAATCTTGAAGGATAGGACACAAGCATCAGTATTTTTTAAAGCTCCCAAAGTGAGTCCAATGTTCAGCCAATGTGAAGAACCACTGCTCTAGTGGTATAGAGTTTAGGCTCTCTGAAAAATCCATTCAGCAGAAAAGTCAAATAAACTAGAATAGATGACAATTTAGAAAAGTGAGAAAGATTGAAGATGACTGGGAAAGAATATTGGTTGGTTGATTGATTATCATTTCAACCTCAAAATGCATTTAAATATGGACGTTGTATATACTAGCACGATATGTGTTTGCTATTATGACTTTATATTGATAGTGATGATAATGTTGATAATAAAGTTTTTATGAAGGGAAAATTTGAATTTAATGTATGAGAAATTGAAGACTCTGACTATGAGAAATGGAGAGCGGGAGGTTTACTTTTTTGAAAAGTTAATAATTGATTTTCTTCAGATAATATTCTCTCAATTGTTACTGCTTGGTTTGTTAGCAATCAACTTTCTTTTCTCCACCTATTTTGTTTTGATTTATTTTATACTTTAAATATTCCATGGGGTGGGGGTGGGGAGAGGCAAGGAAACAGTTTAATTGAAAGGAGTGTTTTAGTTTCAAGTGTGTTAAATTGGTATTTCCCATGACTATACAAGAAGGACTATTTTTAAAGGTTTTTAAATAAAGTAAACTAAAATATAAATTAATGGAGACTTTTTCAGAATTTTATGAAAACCTGGAAAGTCAAACTTTGTAAAAATTCTTAATGGATCCCATTGTATTTATTTATTTTTACTCGGGAGAAGTAATTTAATTGATTATAGAAGAACAAAGGAACTGTCTTCACAAATAAACCACACATGTATTTCTTTCCTTTTTTCCTCCTTTATGACTAAATTAACTATTTAGTTCATAGATTACAAAATAACAAAGCAGCTGGCAATGGAACTGAGGGAGAATGAACATCACCTGGAAATCATGGACTCCTGTAAAAATTGTTCCATGGCATCTCTTCTGGATGCACTAAATGAATAGTCTTTCACTGTATTTCATTGAGGAGGAAATGTGTGCATTTGCATTTATACTTTGGAGAGTTGAATCATGATAAGTTAGTGCATTTTTGGAATCACACGTATGGAAAGAAGAGTGTGGCTGTTTTGGACACCCAAGAAGCAGATTGTTAAAGATAAATTTTTAGAGTTGTCTAGTCAGTTCACAACTCTCTGAAAATCATCCCCTCTTCCCAATAGGAGTAGGTATCAACAGTTATGTTTGTAGTATCTTAATACTAATCTCATGGCTGATATTCTTTGGAACTAAGGTAGACATGAGATGAGATAATCAGATTCTTTCTCAAGAAAGTTTGAATTGAGAGATACAGAGATTCAAAACAAGGAGTTGTGTTACTAGCAGAACAATAAATTGAAGAATCACAGGTTTCTGCTCCAGAGGTTCCAGAACTCCCTGGTTTCCCCCATTCCTGGGTCCTGTTTTTCAACGTTCTATTTTTTTTCATGACATACCATAGTATGCTTTCGATAAAATATATTTTTGTTTGGTTAAGCTAGATTGATGGGGTTTTGTGTTACATGCAACCAAGAGAACCATCACAAAGATTCTCAGCTTATAAGCAGTTTGAAATCCTCTTAAATATCCTTCCCAGTTTTCAGATTGATGAACTGAGACTTGAAGAGGTTTAGTCAATTGCACAAAGTTATAAAACTATCTCAAAAACACATCTCAGATCTGAAGCTTGTTATAATACCCATAATACTTTTTCAAGTTAATATCTTTATACAGTTAAAGAAAAAATAAAACAAATTTGCTTTATGGCAGATAATAGGGGCATTAAATCATTTAATAATTCTTAGAACAAAACTGGCATTAATTAGATATGAATTATGTGTTATATGCATGCATAATTTTATTATTGCTAAAAATTTACCTGAGACATCAGCCTCTACAAATTAGGAAATTGAGGAAAATGTCACTAATTCCTTTAAAGTCTTCCTGCTGATAAATTCTGATGGATTTGTGATATGATTCCAGCTTTTATTGACTCCAGTGTTTGCTTTCCATTTCTATATTAAGAATAAAATCTTAGAAAACTAAGCTTGAAAGTTAAAGTTTATTTATGCATTAACCATCTCTAACATTTGTTTTCAATATGTTTTTAAGTAACTCTAAGTATTCACAGATTACATACAAGTGTGCCTGGCAATTCTCATTGATTGATCTTATTTATATATAAATAAAGCACTTCTGATGACAACATGTGATCTAAACCAAAGAGTTTAGAGCCATATGTGGAAAATGATAAAAGTGAAAATCACTTTTAAGAGGATTCTGAATACCAAAATTAGACTCTAGACATAGTGAAAATTCTTTCTGCTTTTTAATAGCTGAGTGCTGTTTTCTTTCCAATTTTCACTTCTGACATTGAAATTTTTTTGTTGTACTAGAATTGTCTCATTTAAAATTGATCACTGATATTTTGATCTAATTATTCAAGACCTGGTGGACATCCACCATCAAACCTTTACTGAGAAATCAAGCTAGTATAGCTTACCACTTCTTCGCACTCAAAGAATTGTGTACATACATATCTGTATTTAGGGAAAGTTATTAGATGGTCAAGTTCTAAACTAGATGTTAGGTACACATTACTTACCATCAAAGAAGTTTAGGATGTAGAAGGAAAAGGAGGCACGTACATATAATACAAGGGGTAGAATTATGGGGGCAGGGAAGTAAACAGGAATTTACTGTGTGTAGACTGTGTATAGAAGCAACCAACCTCAAAATTGCACATAGGATAATTGGTGCTTTGATGTGATGGTGGAGTCTTTACATTTTTATCTTTGTTTTGGTGTCCTTGTTTGAGAAGTTGCTAAGATTAGAGAGCCCCAGAACTGACTGAACTATATCTCTGGATCTAGGTGATGAAGACATGTAGAAACAGCAATACCTTAATCCAGGTTTTTCTTGTGATGACATTACATTCATGTTTTATTATTATCTTTACAATAAATTTTGGCATTAAAGTTATATGAAATATAACCTTATGATTTGCTTATTGTAACTGATCAGATCCGGTAAATGATTTTGATTCCTTGATAAATGTTATAACCATCATAAATGGGTTCATATAATATACTGTTTTGGCACTCTTATTTTGAAACATGTTGTAAATCCACCCAATAATAAAACTCTGTAAAATACTGCCTATTTTGGTTACCAACATGTCATTTGTCTTCCAAATGAAACCATCATTTTTAGTACATTATATTAAGGGGTCATTTATTTAACTAGATAACTGATAAGGGCAATGAAAGAATTAGTTAAGAATAAAGGAACTAATATTATGGAATTACAAGTGTATATAATTTATCTTAAAATTGGCTTAAGAATGATTATATAAAATTATGATATAAAAAAGTTCTTTTATTTTATTTATTTATTTATTTATTTATTTATTTATTTATTTATTTTTTTTGTGGGGAAGACCAGCCCTGAGCTAACATCTGTTGCCAATCTTCCCCTTTTTGCTGAGGAAGACTGGCCCTGAGCTAACATCCGTGCCCATCTTCCTCCACTTTATATGGGACGCCGCCACGGCATGGCTGACAGGCAGTGCGCGTCCGCGGGCGCCTGGGATCCGAACTCGCGAACCCCGGGCTGCCAAGCGCGGACTAAACCGCTGCGCCACCGGGCGGCCCTAAAAAAGTTCTTTTAAAAATAGCTTGTTTGAAGCACTTTTGGACTGGAGGAATAAGGACCTCTGAAAATCGCTCCTCTATAGAAGTGATAAGAACACTTGAGAAAATTGTGAAAGTCAACTTTTCAGAACTCTGGAAATTAACCAGATATTTGCCACAAGTCAAGTAGTGTTCAGGAAGAACAGCTGAATCTCAGTAAGAACACAGCATTTTGACTGGGACCATCCCCATTCCCCTCTCCCTAGCTCTGCAGCAGTCTTGAAAACCAATAGTCTTGCAACCTTGGTAGCTATGAAAACCAGCAACCTAGCAGCCACTGGATGAGACAGAATAAGTTTGGAACTTTCCAAGAATCCATACCCACAAATCGTTACTGTTTTCCCTGTCTGGCAGCTCTCTGGAAAAGCTCGAACTCTTTGACCTGACTCAGAGCTCACTCTGTGAGAACAGCCCTATCCTCAGAGCATTTGTTGAAAAATGTCAGTGGTAATTGTTTAATATCAACAGTGTTCCTGGTTATAAGATCAATATTCAAAAACTAATTGTATTTCTATACACATGCAATGAACAATCTAAAAATGAAATCAAGAAAAAATTCCCTACCTCATCAAAAAGAGTAAACTCTTAGGAATAAGTTAATAAAAGGAGTGCAAGAGTTGTATACCAAAAATTACAAAATATCATTGAAGGAAATTAAAGACAGTCTACACAAATGCAAGACATTCCACCTTCATGGATTGGAAGACAATATTGCTAGGAAGGCAATATTTTCTAAATTGATCTACAGATTTAATGCAATCTCTATCAAAATCCCAGTTGACTTTTTTCAGAGATTGACAAGCTGATTGTAAAGTTCATATGAAAATTCAAGGAAACGAGAATAGCGAAAAAAGAAGAATGAAGCTGATGGGTTCTCACCTCCCGATTTCAAAACTTTCTATAAAGCTATAAAAACAGATACTGACAGAAAGGTAAGTATACAGATCAATGGAATAGAATTGAGAGTTCAGAAATAAACGCTTACATTTAGTCAATTGTTTTTTTATTGATAAGTGTGCCAAGACAATTCAATGGGAAAAGGATGGTCCAACAAATGGTCCTGGGACAACTGGATATCCAAAAAATGAAGTTGGACCCCTATGTCATACTGTATGTGAAAATTAACTCAAATGGAACATAAAACTAAATGTAAGAGCTCAAAATATTAAAATCTTAGAAGAAAGCTTAGGAGTAAATCTCTATGACCTGGAAATAGGCAATGTTTTTTAAGATGATGCCAAAGACACAAGTAATCAAAGAAAATATAGATAAATGAACTTCATCAAAATTTTTCTTTTAAAAATTGTGCTTCAATGAACATTATTAAGTAAGTGAAAGGATAACCCAGGAAATGGGAGAAAATAATTACAAATCATTTATTTGATAAGGAATTTGCATCCAAAATATATAAAGATCTCTTACAACTCAACAATAAAAACACGAATAAACCAATTTAAAAATATGCAAAGAATTTGAATAGACATTTCTCCAAAAAAAGATATGCAAATGGAAAATAAGCACATCAAAAGATTGTCAACATCATTAGTTATTAGGGAAATGCATATCAAAACCACAATGAGATACCTTTTCACACCTACTCCGGTGACTAGAATAAAAAAGATAGACAATAACAAGTGTTGGAGAGGATTTGAAGAAATTGGAACCCTCATATATTGTTCTTGGGATTCCAAAATGATATAGCTACTTTAGAAAACATTTTGGCAGTTTCTCAAAATGTTAAACATAGTATTGCCATATAACCCAGGAATTCCACTTTTAGGTCTATAGTATCCAATTTCCTTGGGAATTGAAAACATATGTCCACATAAAAACTTGTACGTAAATGTTCATAGAAACATTATTCATAATAGCCAAAATTGGAAATGATTCAAATGTCCATCAACTGATAAATGACTAAACAAATGTGGTAATCAATACAATGCAATATTATCCATCAATAGAAAGGAATTAAGTTCTGACACTTGCTACAGTGAAGACCAACCTTGAATACATTATGCTAAGTGAAAGAAGTCACACAGAAAAGGCCACATATTGTATGATCACATTTATATTAAATGTCAAGAAGAGATACATCCATAGAGACAGATGATTGCCTGGGAATTATATTTGGGGATAGAGAGTTTAATTTTTTTGTTCCAAATGTTTAGGTATAACACATTTAATGTTATAGTTAGTAAAGCACCTTTTCTCTGTTTCAACATTTTCTTTTTTGTACTAGTATATTTGTTTGTTTCAGGAGAAATTTCTTTTTAAAAAAATCAAGATTCATCCCACCAAAAATTATCTCAGAGATTTATACTAAGATTGAATTTTATTTTTAAATTAGCATGAGGAATGTTAAAAATATTTATAATATTAAATATTTCCAACCATCCATCCAAATTTCTCTTTATTCAATCAATTTAAAAAGTTTAGATCCCTATAGGAAAAAGGAAACCAAGTTAATCAGTATACTGAAAAGCAGAAGAAAAATGAGTAGGCAAAGAATCATTAAAAAAAAAAAACAGAAAAGTTTAAGTATAGTTACAGAAATTGGACTGAACATTTCAGTAATAACAATTCACATGAATAGTCATGTTTAGTAAATATTAAATGATGAAGACTCAGACATGGTTGAAGAAGCTACATATTCTTTAAAGAAATATTCTTCAAATAAAGGCTAAAAATAAAGGTATCTGCAAATATGCAATAGAAAAATATACAGTAAACTAAGCTGGGTTGGCGGTAATAATAAGAAATAAAATAGAATTTGGGACCAAAAGCATTATAAAAGAGATATGTCAATCTTGGTAAAATGTTTTATGCACAATAAACGTCAATATTTATGTACTGAAAAGCAAAGCATCAAAATATATAAAGCAAAGAAACATTTGCTGAATAACTTCTCAGCCTTTGAATAGATCTAGTGGTATAAAAACTAGAGAAAATAATTCATAAGTCTGATATTACAAAATTATATTGAATTTTGAACACTATACACAGGGAATGCCTACTCTTTCCAAATCTTGAAGGATTATTTCCTAACAAAAATAAATATTCCAACATTTAGATATTTTAAAATATCCTCCTAAATAACTTATGACACAAATAAGAATTTAAAACTTCAGTTACAGACTATTTAGCAATTAAGGACAATGTAATAGCAGAAACCTTGAAGCAGCTTGATGGTTATCAATTGTAGAATGATACAGTAAATTATGGTACATGGAATAAATATAAATTGTATGTGGTTTGTGTATAATATGAGTTACTATGCAGTGATTTTCTAAAATAAGGCAGCATTTGTGATGGATTGGAAAGACATTGTCATATTGTTAATCAACAAAATTAAAATAGATCAATAAATATATGTTATAATCATATTTTTGGAAACAATCTATACATTTGCATATATAAGCAAAGGGTATTATGGATCGATAACTCACCAAATTGCTAACAAGTGTTATATTGAAGAGGAAAGGGAACATGAAAAATTTTGTTCTGGAAGCTTCTTATTGTTTGCACTGTTGTATTGAGTAAGTATTGCTTTTGTGTTTCTAATTATTGAATGAAAAATAATTTTTAAGAGGAGGACTAAGAAGTATAGGATTATCTATCAAATTAGACAGTCAAAGGTTAACTCCTAGCTCTAAGTGTTATTTATTATATAAGAATGAATGGCACTAAATTAAATAAGACTGACTAAGAACTCGAAAAAGAACAACAAAATATTACTAAAGATAGTAAGATACTGAAAGTAACAAGATACAACTAGATATAATTAGGAAAACATCATGTTATTATTCTCCTAGACTTTGCTTTATGTTTAAAAGTGCCTTTATTTCTATTTCAATATTAAGGATAAAACAAAACACATCAATTTCTCCTATAATGGATGAGAAATTTAGTAATCTCATTTTTCGTCCCTCTTCCATCTCTGTTATTTAAATAATTTGAGTTTTAAGATCCAGATTGTTATTAAATCATTATGTTTACATTATTTTTCTTCTCTGTCTAGATTCTTCACACTGGCATTCAGTTCTATAAGCCGTTAGGTACAAAATTATGGCCTAAATTTTAGTTGTTAGAGGGTTCAATTCTTAAGCCACTTCTTTTAAATCATATCTCGCCTACTATCAATATCATGGATATTGTTACGAAGTATTTCTTTTAATTTTCTTTTCAGGAAGAATACATGGATAATATGCCTTCAAATCCTTGTAAGTCTAGTAATTTCATTATTTTCCCTCACTATTTTGGCTGGTTATCTCTGGCAATATGAATGCACACTGAAAACGGTTTGATCATTGGGCAGATGTGTTACATAGAAAACATATGGTGTATACCAATTTTTTTTTCCTGGAAACAAGAGCTTAAGGGCTTCAAATTTAATTATTTCACATGCATATCATATGGTTTATAATAAAACTTACCAATATACTTAACATAATGTACCTCTCAATATAAGATGGCAATAGTGAATTTAATTCTATAAGAAAAAAAATGTCTATGCTTTATGTAAGGAGAGAGAAATGTTTGTATCTGTTATTTGAACTTTGGCTTATAAAAATATAAATGTCATGATGTATATCTAGTTTAAGAATTTTATCAACTAATAAATGAAAGAACACTGAAAAGTGAAATTGGCATTTGCTCATGCATTCATTCATTACATGACAATTTATCGAATATCATCTGGTGCCAAGAACTGTTTTAGGCAATGGAGATATGTCATCATTTTTCCAATTATTGATATTCCTGGGGTGTGCCATTATTAATGCAAATTATCTTTCATAGAAGAAAAATATTATAGTGTAGAGATACCACAATTTTCTCCAAGTGATCCATTTTGGAATTATCTCTGGATGCATACACCCAAGGACTGACTGACTATATGTTCACAAAACCTTCTTCATCTGTCACTTAATTTTTATTCCAACGGCTACAACTCTAGTTCAAGTTCAGAAAAAATTAGTAACTTCCTTTACTGGTTCGTTTGTGTTCTGATTCTTTCCCAACTATTATAAAATGACCAGTCTTGTTATTCTACAATAAACGGAACAGATGCTGTGCTGCGTTCTGTGGCATGGAAGATTAAAAGACCATTTCTGTTTACAGAGAGTTTACAATCGAGATAGAGAAGATAGCTATTTATACTCAATAACTATAACCAAAGGTATGATTTTGAAGAATCATAACATAAAGGAAAAAAATTATCATTGTACTGAAAAAACAAAAAAGAATTTTATAACATTGTTCCATTAAAAAACTTTAATGGCTTTCCATAGGAAGAAGTTACAACTACTTGGCTGCCATTAAATTCCTTTCATATATGTTCCTAATTTATAATTCCAATCTTATCTCTCTCCAATTTCCTAGATTAAATATATACTCTAGCGAAACCAATCCTTTGTTGAATCCCAAGTACACTTTGTTCTCTTCTGCCTTCATGCTTTGCCCTTCTGCTTTTTCTCTTAAAGGCCAGTCAAAATCTCACTTCCTCCACTAATTCTCTCTGCTTACCTCAGACAAGTCCTAGTAAAGCACATTTCTTTTATATTTATAATAGAAAATTACAGTCTGGCTTCTCTGATGGTTATATGTACACAGACATACTCTTTCATACACACATGTATCTCCCTCCATTAATGGTACAGTGCTTTGTAGAGAGCAGGTACTTATTAAATATTTAATTTCTTGATTGACATGTTTTTCTTGACAAGATTTTCTGGATTTGCCTTTTAAACTCCTTTTTAGAATACTATCTTATTGCCATGTTCTCTCATCTTCGTTTTATTGTTGCCCACAGACTATGATCTCAACCTGGATGTGACCGAGCGTCTTCAGGCATGCTCCATCACACTGAACATTTCTGCTTCCTTTGAATGTTCAGTGAGTGTTTTATTCCTCTTCCTGTCATTTTCCCAAAGTGAAACCAGCTTTTACTTCACATTTTCATTTGCATTCAGGAACTATCCTTTCTGACTCAATTGGCATTTACTTAAAGGATTTGCCTTCATTGCGAGAAGCCTACATGGAATCTATTCTCCAAGTTAAAATGCTAACTGTTCCTTTTGTTAAATGCCTCCTTTCACTGTAACATTAATTTGTTGAATATATAACTACAATATATATAGATGTATAACATCAGGGTAAACTATAGCATTTGCTTTACTCATACTTGAACAGGTCTCAATTATAGTCTGCTATGGTACAGAAGAGTTGTTTTCATTGAACTTTCAGCTAATTGATTATACACTTTACTACAAACGGTTGCATTATGTTCACTTCATTATTCCCACTCAATTTCCCACTGCTAAATTCTCCATCAAAATATAAAGACTCATTCAACCATGTAGTTTTTCTGTTAATCATTCTCGTGTGTGTGTATGAGTGTGTGTTTAATAAAGCTCACGTACAGAAAAATTCACAAAACAAAAACGCATAGCTCAGTAGGTTACCACAATGCAAACACTTGTGTTACAACTAGAGGTCAAGAAAGAATACTGTCAGCATCAAAGAAACTCCCTTCATGCCCCTTTGTGATCACCTTCCTCCCCAATGAAAGTAACCACAATGTTTGCTTTTCTTTATAGTTTTATCTCCCAAACATGCATCCCTAAATACCATAGTTTAAATGGAATATGTGATCTTGATCTTTAGAAACAGGCTTATTTTGCTGCCAACATTATGATTGTGAGAGCCATTCATTTTGTTGAGTGTAATGGTAGTTCATTCACATGCAATTTTCTTCTATAAAATTCTATTGATAAATGTAACACAATATATTAATCCATTCTACTGCTCAGAGATACCTTGGCTGCTTTCTGTTTTTAACTTACAAATAATATCATTATGAAAATTTTTATCATTCTCTTTCAGGCACATGCAATCTATATACCTAGGAATAGAACTGCTGGATTATAAATTATGCATATGTTCAGCTTTGTAGATATAGCCAAACAATTTTGCAAAATGTTCACACCAACTTATATAATCCCACCAACAGTGTAGGGAGTTCCATTTGTTCCAGATCCTTGTCAACGTTTGTTGTCCTTCCTCTCATTTTTATTAATTCTGGGTGTAGGCGTATGTATGTGATGGTATCTCATCGAACTTTTAATGTGAATTTCCCTGGTGACTAATGAAATTGAGCATCTATTCATATGTTTGTTGACTGTTCGGACATCCACTGTTGTTAAGTGACTGAGTCTATTGTCCATTCATATTTGGTTGTCTGTCTTTTCCCCGACATATGTCATTTGTCAGTTTTATGTGGCTTGCCCTTAATATCTGTTATGTTGTCTTTTTTAGAAATAAAAAGTCTTGATTTTAATACATCAAAGCTAACAATCTTTTCCATTCTGTTTACTGATTTTTTATGTTTCTTTTAAGAAGGAACATGCTGATTTTATAAAGCTGTTCTCTTTATGATTTATCTTTCTTATTTGGATAAAAAAAATCCACCTGGAATTGATTTTAGTGTATATGTCATAGGTACTGATTTTCAAAATAACCCCTTTATGAATATCCAATTATTCCAGGATCATATATTTAAAAGTCCTCCCTTACCCTACTGCTCTGCAGTGCTACTTTTATCATAAATAAATTAATATACATGTAGATTTGTTTCTGCTCATTATTAAATTGGTCTAATTGTCTATCATCCATTGATACAATGCTACATTAATTTCTGTGACTTTATTGTATTTTGATATCCAGTAGAACAAATCTTCACACCCTGTTATTCTTTTTAAAGAGTGTCTTAGTTTTTCTTGCCACATGCTTTTTCATACAATTTTTAGAATTAATTTGTCAATTTTCACAAAAATCCTGTTAGGAATTTGGGATTGCAATAAATATATTTAGAAGAGAACTGATGTCTTTAAATATTATGACTTCTAATGCATGAGCACTATCCCTCCATTTATTTGACTCTAATTTCTTTCAATATTTTATAGTTTCTTGCAAAGAGATCAGGCACATATTTCTTTAGATTTATTGATATTGATATATGATACTATCTTAAATGCTCTCTTTCTAAAAATTTCATTTTCTATTAGTTTCTAGTACTTAAACATATAATTAATTTTTGTATATCAACCTCATATCCAGCAACCTTATTAAACGCCTGTAATAGTTTCTCTACAAAATGGGTTCTCCACATACACAGTATGTACACAGTAATACCATCTCCAATACAGTTTCATTTCTTTCTTTCTAATCTTTATGATTTTTAGTATCTTTTCTTTCCTTGCCTTACTAATTAGGACTACCAGTATAATGTTGAACTAAACTGATTATAACGACCCCCCTTGTTTCACTCCCAATCTAAAAGGGAAGATTTTAGAATTTCACCATTAAATATAATGTTTGTCAAGTTTATCAGATTAAGAAAATTTAAATTTGGTGCTGAATGATTGGGCTCTGGCCTCAAGAACTAGGGCATAGGGTTTTAAAAGTAAATCATAGAGTAGAAAAGATTCAGAAGATAAATTAAGGCCATGATTGTAACGAAAATCCTGCCCGGGTAGTAGGAAAGCATTTAAGGGAGAGGAATTACATGTAACCAGGACTCTGAAAGGATTTTGCTCTTGCCACTTTGTCGTTAGTGCTGCTGAGTGGATTCCAGCTCCTAGCAACCCTGTGGACAGCAGTGTGGAATCCAGCCCCATGTTTTTGCGCCATCTTCTCACCTTCTGGACTACATCAGACAATGTTCTGCTGCTATTCACAGGGTTTTCATCACCAGTTTTTTTGGAAGTGGGTAGCCAGGTCCTTCTTCCTAGTCTGTCTTAGTCTAGAAGCTCTGCTGGAAACTGTCCACCATGGGTGACCCTGCTGGTATTTGAAATGTTGGTGGCATAGCTTTCAGCATCACAGCAACTTGCAGCTGCCACAGTATGACAACTGACAGATGGGTGGTGTGGTTCCCTGACCAGAAACTAACCCAGGCTGAGGTGCTTGCTCAGTCTTAACCACTAGATCACCAGAGCTGGCTTCCTGCCTCCTACCAGAGTTGGATTGGAAGGTGGAGGTGGCAAAGGTGATGGAAGTGCTACGTTTGCAGATCAGAGGATTAGAAGAATTCTGCCTCACTTCTCTGGGAATTTCCACGGTACTCAAAATCCATGGCATCACTTCAAGTGAGCAAGAATAATGTCAGGAGACCTCCCACGGAAAGAAGCCAGGGGATAAATCTCTCTTCTCCAGCTGGGGTTCCCTAGGTTCAGAGTGGAAAGAGATGCAATAAAGTTTCTGGGCTCTTTGAATGGGGTGAGGACAGTGGCTGAGAATTAACAGTCAATGTTTTTCCCAGATTATGACAGCAGCATGGGGCTAGAGGACCTAAAACAGGGTCAAAGGAGCAGACCCCTGAACACTAGAGCTAGACATAGGATATTGCTGGTTATAGGGTCACAGAACTAGCAAGAGATAAAGGGGGTGAGTGGCTTGAAAGCAATCACCATGCTTTTCTAAGAAAAGATAATGAGACACATTAGGAATGAAAGACAAGAAGGAATGAGACATCACCATGGCAGCCAGAGGACAGTGAGAGGCCCACATGTCATGTTTCCCTCCTCATCAAGTTACACAGACTTCCACTTTGAACCCAGATGCTGTCCTGGGGTGAGATGGAGAAGAGGGATGGAAGAATACTTAAGCACCTCTACTTGGGAGCTCAGTCTAGAAAAGAATAATATTTAGGGAGGATGATTTGAAGGAAAGGAACTTCATGTTTTCCAGATAATCTGGATGAGTGGAACAAATTTACAATGTGTCTGTTAAATTATCTTTGCTAACTTATACTTTTGTGTGATGTCATCTACCCTTATTGAAAGATGCTATAATAAAAGTTCTCAGTCATCATCATTTTCCTGTTGAGAGGAGGTTGTTATGGACATTTGTTTGTTATAACTTTTCCCAATGTTCCCTTTATGAGAACCCTCAGGAAAGATTTTTGTCTGGTCTTAAAACAAAGAAAAACTTCTGAGAATTTTCTTTTTTCCCCCATTTCTTTATTAACATTTTGAATTTTGTAATTGAGTAGATTTTCGTTTTGTGTTTGCCCCTGGGAAACAGAGATAATTTTGCGACTCATTGACAGCAAGCTATTAAAATTTTAAAGTATCCATTTAAAAGAGGTTTTTAGAATGGAAACTATATTCAAACATACACAAAAGTAGAGAGAACGGTATCATGAACATTCGTTTACCTAACACCCACGTCAACAATGACACCAACAATGGCCACACTCGTTTCATCTACATCACACCCACCTCCTACCTCACTGGACTATTTTGAAGCAATTCCCAGACAACATGCCATTTCATCTACATTTATTTCAGTATATATCTCTAGAGAATAAAGATTGAACCAGGGAACTTCCCCTTGTGCTAAAGGTGTAGAAAGTTGTAAGAAAATGTGGCTCTCATTCTAAAATGAAGAGCAAACTACATAATCTATAAAACCATTTAAAAATTAAAGCTAACAGTGCAAAGTAACCTAGATAAAATAAAATCTAGAAAATAGTTAAATGGCATTAAAACCTAAAATGGTCCCTTTAGGAGAGCAGAGATCCGAGATTGCTTTCATTTTTGGTAGAGCAGTGGGAGAAGGAAAAACCTCCACCGCAGATGGGGTGAAAAGAAATCAGCTGATGACTTAACTAATTTTTTAATGGCTGAAAATGATTGGCTTGATAGTTTAGAATCCATAGAAGCCAGTCAAAAAGAAGCAGGCTCACCTGTTAACTCTTTCCCATGGTTCTCCATCAAGTGCTCATGCAGAAGATTGCAGGCAGGTCTGGAGAACTGAAAGGAAGCATCTGAGGCCTGAGTGAGAGGTTGCCCACAGCTGGGGGAGGAGGCGTGCCGAGGGGGTCCCCTCCAAACTGCCCTGGGCCCGCTGAAGGCTAAGGGCAGAGCAAGAGCTGAGAGAGTCGGTGACTGAGAGAGGATAGGGAGTGACTGGGAGAGGTAAGGAAGAGCTGAGAGAGAACTTCCCTCTACACTCTGGCTCTGCTGAAGTCTGAGGGCAGGGCAAAGGAACTGAGAAAAACTCCCTAGACAAGCAGATTTCAAGTCCTGCTTAAGGGAAGGTTCTAATGCTGCCCATCAAACATCTGAAGCCAATGATAAACTGACTCTAACTAAAGCAACAACAAAGCCCAGACCCAACTCAACTACATGCAGAGAAGATCAACTCAGCTACCACTTCGCCCCCTCCACCCACACTGGCAGTTTAACAGAAGATGGTGAATACCTTTACTTCAGTTTTTACCAATATTTTATATATAATGTCTGGCATACAATAAAATATTGAGACACCACAAAGAAATTATAAAAAGAGACCTATCATCAAGAAAGGATCTATAGAACCAGACCTAGGATGGTCTGGATGTTGGAACTATCAGACAGGGACTTTAAAAATGATAAATATGGTAAATGGAGAGAGTGGACAACATGCATAAACAGATGGAAAGTTTCAGGAAGGATCAAAACTATATATATATATATTTAAAAGCCAAATGGAAATGCTACAAATCAAAAATGGAATGTCAGAAAAGGTAAACATAATCAAGAAGACCATTATCATGCTAAAACAATAATAATTCCTTAATAGCATCAAATATCCAGTCAACATTCACATATCCTCAATGTCTTATCAGGCTTTTTTTAGAGTTTGTTCAGATGAGTTTCATACATTGAAATAGCTTGGTTTGGCTTTAAGGATCTTGAATAGTTTCCTCTTTCCCTCTTGCAATTTACGAGATGAAGGAACTGGGTTCAATGTGTTCCACAACCTGGATTTTGGTAATTCAGCTCTTTGCTATCATTTGACCTGTTCCTCTGTCTTCCTCGTTTCCTGTAAACTCGCAGTTAGATCTAGATACTTGATCAGATTCAATCTCAATGTTTTGAGGATAACTTTATAAGCAGTATTGTGTATTTCCACTTAGATTCTTCTTTTTTAGGAAGATTGGCTCTCTGCTAACATCTGTTGCCAATCTTCCTCTTTTTCTTTTTTTCTCCCCAAAGCCCCCATACATAGTTGTGCACCATAGTTGTAAAGTTGTAGTTCTTCTATGTGGGACCCACCTCAGCGTGGCTTGATGAGTGGTGAGTAGGTCTGTGCGCAGGACCCGAACTGGCGAACCCCGGGCCACCGAAGCAGAACGGGGGAACTGACCCGCTCTGCCACCGGACTGGCCCCTCCGCTTAGATTCTTTTAATTATTTTTCTGGGAGAATATTTTGTGTTTCTTTGTTACTAGCTCACATTTTTATGTTCCTAGCAAAACTAATGGAAAAGTTATTTGAGTCAATCAATTCATTTTGTGGGTGTTCAAATTTGTTTTTCAAATATTTATGCCAGATAATTTTTGGACTTCTTTGGATCCTTTTTTTCACTGAACTAGTGACTTTGGCTGATGTGATCAAATAAACTTGTGGCTTTTTCACTGTGTTGGGTCCTGTTTAGATTTTCTTTTGAGATTATAGCTCCACTCCTTTTGAAGTCTTCCACTGCATCTTTACAGAGAAATGATCAGTCACCCTCACAAGCTATACCTCCTGCCGAGTGAGTGGTTCCCTTGGGCTCACACAGTCTGCACTAAAAAGATGCCTGATGAAGTGCAGTGAGGGGGGGATTCTGCTGAGTCTGGGGTGGAAGTGCTTCAGAACAAGCCAGTCTGCAGCTACCACTCCTATCTGCGCAGTTATCACTTTTGCTGCCAGCCGGAGGGCAGAGGCCTCCTCACGGTGTGCAAGCCAGGAACGGGGTGTGGACCTGCTCCTTCCCTTGAGGGCCACTCACGGACAGCGACACACTCTAAGGCAGTGGTACCAGTGAAAGACATTCCTCTTCTTTAGTCTCGGGGGCGGGAACCAGAAAAATTATCTCAGCTGTGAAAAATTTTAATTTATTCATTAGTATCCCCCACTGCATTGAGTAGAAAAAAAGCAGAACAAAACATACTTCAGGTAAATCTGTGATTCTAAATTTTGGCAAATAAAGATGCTTTGCTTAATCTTTATGCACATTGAACACTAGAAACTATGTACACAGTAGTAAATGGCGTAGATGGCAACCCTTTCTAGAAGACTGGCTTTTAGATGAGACCACAAACTTCTAGCCTGTAAGATTAGCAGAGGAAGAAGAGAGATAAAAGAGCTACCTATTTACAGTGATTTCTGCTATGGATAAAGCCTGAGGATAATTTATTTGATGCAATGGTCTTAAATCTTGGATAAGTTTACACCTGCTGACCATCCCTTCCACCCATGCTTCGCAGCATCTTCGGATCATCAGCACTGATAAGGCTTAGGAGCAAATCCTCCTGTTCCGTGGGCCAATAACCTTTAAAATCACTTCTGAAGTCTCATATACGTCAGGATTTTTTGGCTGTCATCTCTACTTATTTAGAACAAAAATGTCAGAGCAGGAGAATGGGAATAAAAAGGGTGTACACAAAGGTAGGGAGCTAGGGAGAACGAAGTAGCACAAACATCAAGAAGGTTGCATTTTTGGTAACAATTGTATTATCAGTTTATCACTAAAAATCTTATAATATACATATATCTGTGCAATAGATATGTGTAGGTGACATAATAGGACATAATATATTAAACTTAGTCGTCTCTTCAGAGATGCTTTTTCAAAAAACTGCTCTGTTTCATGAATAGCTTCTTTTATTTGTATCACCTGTGTATACATTACAGCTAGGGAGGCAGCGTATAAGAGTGGTTCTAAGTGCAGGTTCTTGAGGCAGATTTTCAAAATCAAACTCTGGCTTCACCGCATTAGCAGTGTAAACTTGGGCAGCTATTAACTCTTGTGTGTGAGTTTCCTTATTCTAAAATAAGGATGATAATAAATACACATGCTTCACAAGGTTGCAACAATCAATTAAGTTTATATAAATGAGTACATTTATTATCATCCCTCTTTTAGGATATGGAAACTCATACATAAGTGTTGAACAGCTGTCCAAGTTCACAATTTATATATTTAAAATTAACAGAACAATTATGTGTGCTTTGAATTAATCGAGTATCGAAAATGGACGAGAACGTGCCACCAGCTGTGTGGGATCCCATGTGATAGACAAAATGTAATTTATTGAAGTCCTATAACATTATGATTGAATTGAAAACTAAATCTTGGAGTCTGACAGGGCCTCAGTTTCCCCACTTGTAAAATGAGGATAATATTTCCTATTACAGAGTTGTTGTGAATATTAAATGTGATAGTTCATAAAGTTCCTGCCATACAGTAGGTACTTAAGTGTTACTAGCCTCTTTCTCCTCTCCTTTCTTTGAATGTCAGTGATTTGGTGATACAAAAATTGTTCTGCCATAAAAATGTTCACCGTAACATAACTAATAGTAGCAACCACAAAACTTAAAATCTGACGTTCACATCTTTGACTATGCACCCTGAAATCCTTATTTTGCCCTCAGTATATTATAAGTGCATGTAATTTTTACAAGGAAAACCAGATTCTATTGCTTTGGTGGTGACTCAGAAGTGTCTCCTCCCTCAATAAACAGCAGCGTGTCCATCCTCATCCACAGTGCTGCATGGCCAAACACGTGACTTTTCTGCTACTGGAGTCTTGAAAATTGTCTTCATTTGCTTGAATTATTCTTATAATTATCACAATTCCCTCCCATAAACATATTTCATCTCTTGACCCATTTGCCTTGTCTTTGGGGATCCAAATCAAAAGGAAACACTTTGGCCACTTTGAAATTCTGCAACATTTTTTAAGCAAATGAAACTGAATGAATTTTTAAATATTTTTAAATATTTCAAAGAACTATCCTAAAGTGAGTTTCAGATGTCTCTGACACTAAATATTTAGTTTGTACTTTTATTTTTTCTTTAAGGATATGATTCTGTGAAACTACTTATATAAATATAAGCTTCACATGAAATTGTCATTTCAAAATGCTGAATAATAATTTGTCTAGAGTTCTCATTGAAACTTTCAAGTGCAAATTTATTTTACTCTATTGGAAAAGCATTAAATTTCAGAACATTTGTGTAAATGCATTAATATATAGGAACCATACTCCCATTTTAAAATCAGTTTGTTTTAAGGTGTCAATAGAGGCGTCGGACATTTTATTCAAGTCGTTATTGTTTAAAAAAAACACATCATTGTCACAAATATATAGGCATATGTACATGTGTATCTAGCAAGAAACATAAACATGACAAACTTGATCACTTAACAGATTTGAAAGGTTTCTCAAAACATTATTGTGTACTATATAAACCTTATGTAAGAAAAGTAGGATGTAAGAGAATGTTTATGACCCTCCATTTTCATTCTCATTAATGGTTCCATTTTTTTTTTTTCCACTTTAATGGCAGCCAACTAACTTGATTGTCTTGATCATAAAATCTCAGACTGGGAAAAGACCTTAGCGACATCTAGTGTTTGTCAAACCTGGATGATCATCTGAGTCACCTAGGATGCCTTCTAAAAAATACAAACTTCTCCACACCTGGAAATTCTGATACTGTTGGTGAGGGTAAAAATCAAGAATCTGTCATTTTTTTAAATGTCCTATGGTGAATCCAAAGATGAGCCATATTTGACAATTATCCACTGTAGACTTGAATCCTCTCGGTAACATCTTGCCAAATTGTTGTTTGGTCTGTGGTTGAACATCTTTGGTGACAGGGAACTTCATCTCTATAAGCAATCACTTTCCTTTTTTGACCTCTCTGTTGTGATAATTATTTTTATATTGGATAAAATCTACTTCTCTGTTGCTTCTACCTACTGATTTCGGTTATCATTTATGGCAAAAATAAGTCTAATTCTTGTTCCATATGACAGTTCTTTGAATATTTGGAGACGACTTGGATGTCTTCCTGAGTTTCCTCCAAAATAAACAATCCAAACCTAGTATATTTTTGTCTTTGATGATTTTTTAACCTTTATCCCATTTAGTGTTTCTCCATTGGACACTTTCACATCTGTCTGCCTGTTTTTAAGTATGTTTCTCTAGGTAGTACGAAGACAGGTGTTTTAAACATTATAGCTCTCTAAAGTTTCTAAAGGTACTTTGGTTAAAAATAGTCCTATTAATTCACATAATTCTTACTCTTTAAAATTATTCTGTTATTCCTCACGTGTGCTAATGTTAAATCATGTCTTGTTCATCTAATTAAGTGATGATTTTTTTTTATTAAAGTGCTTTTTTACTCTTGTGCAAATTTTATCTCATTGGATTTAACCTATCAGTGTAAATTTTAATGATATTTTCAGATCTTGATCTTCTAATATATTTACTATCCTTCCTAGCTTCATGCCATTCTTGAATTGATGAACCCACTCTATAGCCTTTATCCAATTGTAAAGATATGAGGCTGAGAACAGAGAGCCGGAATTCTCATCCAGATATTGACATCACTCCAAAGGTCAAAATCCCATGAATGTAGTTATTTAATATGCTTCTAAATGGTCCTGGACAAAACTATATTAATCTGCCTTGTTTGCAAGAAAATAATGAGAAACCTTATCAAAACCTTGCTGAAGTCCAGATACCCATTTACCACAGTTCCTTAATCTGCCAGACAAGTTAATCAAAGAAATGGTTGAGTATGACACAACTGCTCTTTCATCACTATGCTTTTGCTTCCAGATTCTTCCAATCCACCCTTCTTTTCATATTCCGTTCCAGGTTTTGAGCAGTTGTCTTTGGTAAAACCTTGGGTTTGTGAAATGATGCTTTTTCTCCCCAGTCTGTAAAATTAGACTGAAATTTGCAAATGTGCAGCTTCCAAATGCCTCTCTCATTTGTCAAGATTTCTCAAAAACAACTAACAGTGATTCCAAGATCTCACTTATAAGCTTTCTGTGACCTTGGCTACTTTTCCAAATCCCTCTAAGTGGTTTTGAACTCCCTTTTTGGCAGCAAGGACAGGAAAAGAAATGAAGGTACCAAGATGCCACATTGGTGAGTCACTCAAGCTTGTTATCCAAATGTGTCAGGAAAATGAGCTCTACCACCTCCCAGACCTGAGGTTCCTTCTCATACAACAATGTACATCAAGGAGGACAGGGAGAGGCAATAGAGACCCCTGAAGACCTAGTTTACTGGTGCTATGACCACACCTGCAGTAGGTACAACAGATTTATAGCACTCAGGGTGTTTCTGAAGGCATAAGCTCAGTAAACTTCCTTTTCTTTAGAATCCATTATAATTTACTCCTGAACTCTTCTTTTGTCCACTGCACAAACCTCTTCCCTGACTTTCTAACATAATGGAATTAACTAGAACGTGCACTGCTGAAGCCCACATTATTGTTCATTGCTTTTCTCCTCTCTGCATCAGAGTTTCATTGCCAAGGCAACTTCGAGGAGGGTCTTTGAAGCATAGACTCAATCGGATAAACTCAGCCCATGTGTCTCATTCTTATAAGCATAGTCCAGCCTTCTTTCTTGTCTGTTTCCTTCACCAGCACCCCTAAATTTACATACTTATATTCCATTTCTATTAACTAAATCTGATTCATTTTCCTGCTCAAATACAATAGATTGCCTTCTGATCAATATTACCCAGAGTCGTGGGATGGAAGACTGACCTAATTGGGAAGAGTCTCTTCTCTCAGCCCAGGCTGCTTTTACACATTTTCAATGTTTATTTTTCCTGTTATAGTGCAAATATTAGTCTTCTTCACTGAAAAGGAGAGGGAAAATAAGAATTGAGGAGTTCTATTTCTTTCTCCATCAAAAAATATCCGTCTCTCAATCTTAAGGATACTTGGCCTTAATTTTCTTTCCTTTTTTTTTTTTTGGCCTATGATTAACATCTTTCTTCCTTCCTCTCTCCCTTCCCCCCTTCCTTCCTTCTTTTTGTCACCAAAATATTTCATATTGGATCTCGGGCTTTCTTGTACAATTCTTACGTGTTTGTGTCACTCTTTTGTATTTGCTTTTGTTATGATCTCATATTTCTATTTTAAAATAGCATTTATTACTCATTTCCAAGTTTTAAAAGCAATGTAAGTCCTGTAGAAATTTTTTTAGATGAAAGAATTAAGGACACAAAGAATTAAAACACACACACACACGTATAACTCCACCACACAGAAATAAGCACCAATATGTTTTGTGTTTTTCTAGTCACTTTATTATTATTGCTTTTGCCTTTAAACTCTTCCCTTGTTCATTAAAAACTTGAGGTCATCAGAGAGCTTTTATGCAATCACATCTTATTTTAGATATTTTTGTCTTTCATCCTTCATTAGAATTATTTTCAATTTCAGTTCAAATTAATTTTTTGAGAGCTTTCAAATCCTACTGAATTTTTATTTCAGAGTGTTTGCCAAGAATTTGTGGTCTTTCTGTCTTCAAACTTTTGAGATCAACCTTCCCGAATTGTAGGTCTCACAGATGACTAGATTCCATTCTTTGCTGTTACGAACAGCGTAATTGCTTTTCCTCATGGTTCCAGTGGAAGTTCTTCAATAACCAATTTCTCCCTGTTGGTCACAATTAGGCCCAGAGTTCCTATTAGGTCCCTTAATTAATTCCTATTGTCTTAACTTCTTTTCCCGTGATTTTTCTCAGTTTAAAACTTCACTTGTGCCTACTCTGAAATCTTCGGTTCTTGCTTGACAAATAAGAAACAAAATAATACAGTCTTTGAGTTCTTGGAGAAAACTGTATTCCTCTGTGAAGAAACTGCATCTTTTTATTGGTTTCAGAAAAAAAAATGAGAGCTCCCATTTCATAAGCATTTATCAACAGCCCCAGTTTCTTGACATTTTATTGCCATGGGAATTGTATTCATTAGTTTTTGATCAATATTCTTGCTAGTATATTTAATGCTAGCATGCTAGCATCAACTAGTATTATTTAAAGTCTAGTTTTGTATTAAAATATATTTGTCTTTGAAATGAGGAAAATAGAATATGGATTTTTTTAGGGGAAAATGTACACTAGGCACTATGAGATAAACTAAGGAAAATACTTGGTAAGATTTTAATTTTCATGATAATGCAAATTAGATTTAAAAGGAGACATGAAATTAGAAATTTTTCTCAAAGAGCTCTCCAATTTTATTATAATTGCTCAGTATTGAAAATTACTTTGTGTAGTTATATTTCAATTTTGGTCAGAATTTTATAATATATATGTTATGAGATGTTACACAGCACTACCATTGGAAATGCTTGTAGATTGTGATGCTATATACATATTTCTAACCATTGGGAATATAATAGAAGTTTGTCAGTGATAAATGGTAATAATCACCATTGAAGAAATGTCTTACAATACTAGACTTTTGGGACAATTGAATCAATTACATAATTTATCCACTTCTAGTGAGACAATTTGGGGTGAAAAGTTTTGGCTGAATTAAATCCATGGCACAGCTTAGTTCTATTTGAAAATTAAAAATGCTTTCCAAGATTTATATCTCTGAGACCATTTTTCTACTCTTAATCTAAATGGACTTACTAAAACTCATTAGTTTTGACCAATTCTGGTTGTAGTTTTTTTGGCAAATATGCGTCCAGAAGTGATGAGAGAAGTCAGAGTTTTAGAGGTAGAAGCTGTTAAAAATATATTCTGCTCATTCCAACATCTTCTTCTCCAATGGTACTACCTGTCCATTTTACCAACCTCCTTTTCTCTCCAGTGTGAGTCCAATCTTGTTGGCATTAGTAGACAGTTCATTAGTAAATGAGCAAATCATGTCACCAGTGTTTAGGATCTTTTGCTTGGTCACAGAATTTTTGGTGAGTTAATGGTGCTATGAGTAAAAGGCATTTACTAGCAACTTCATCTATTTGATGTTAACATACCTTACATCTCCTTTACCCTTGTACCCAATCCCAGAACTATGTCATTTAGAATAATGAGAATTCTTGCTTCTTGAAAATTAAATGAAAACAACTTCTATAGTTGTATTATTTTGATGTAGTTTCGTTTTAGTATAAAGGCACTTACATTTAATTTATCCTAAGTTATGTCCAATAATGAAAGCAAATGGAAGTATACATTGTTTTCAGTGCAAAGTACATGAAATAATTTCACTGGTAGAAATATTTTCAAGGTTTATGCCTGAAGGAAATTATAAACCTAATAGTTTTAGGAAAGTCTTGTAAAACAAAACAGCCAATGAAAGTACAGGTTTGAGGGTAATGGAACCCTAATTTCACAGAAACCCAAAGCTTTTCACAGAATATAGAAGAAGTATAGCAGTGTCCTGGTCAGAAGCTCAGTTTCTGGAGTCCAAGAGCCTGGGTTTGTTTCTCTTCTCATTTTAGAAGCCATAGAACTTTGGCTGTTAATCCTCTATCTGCCTTAATTCCTTCATGTCAAATTAGGCTAAAATCTGTGGTGAGGATTAAATGTGATAATATACTTAAAGTGTGGTATACTAATTGGCATCTGGTAATCCCTCAAGATATGTTGGCTTTTATTACTGAGCAGGTTCTCAAACTTTGGGTCATGAGTCCCACCTGGGGGCTCTGAAAGAGTCACCCAGGCAGGAGTGGGTATGAATGGCAGAGTGAGTGGGTGTGAAATACTGAGATTAGTTCATCGGTACATTGATCAACTCCACTTGTCCATCATTTCACCTGGGTGCCTCATTGTCCTCATTTTACCATTATATTCTCGGTCCACTCATCCCGCTTCCTCTAAACTCAGACATACACATCACAATCTGGGTCAGTACTCAATGTACCTTAAAATCAGTGAAGCAACAGAAAGGAAAAGATGTTACCATCAATCTTTCTGGCATCCTTCACTCAATCCCATAGATATTCCAGCTACTGCTATGGTTGTGTAACATAATTCAGAATGTGGAGGTTTACAGATGAAAAAAATATGAAGTCTTCTGGAAGTCAGCAAGATAGCAGTACTATTGGGATATTTTGGTTGCTTCTCTGAAACGTTTCCCCACACACTTACCTGTTCTACCCAAAGAGTCTGCTGATGAGCAACAAAGTTTAGAGGAGCTGGGCCTAACATGGGATTCAGAGCCCACGCGGCTGGGGGGAAAGAGACATTCACAGCTTTGTGCCCCATCACCCAGAGGAAATAGGACAAGATGGTGGGGAGAGGGACGGAGGGCAACGTGAACAACAAGATGTGTCTATTTCCCATCCCAAGTCTGCGCCATCCTCTGTCTCCTGGACAATGGGATAGAATTTCTTACAGCCCAAACCTCACTAAATTTATAATAATAAAAAAAAATTCACTGACGCATACGATTTCTCTGTCTCCCACAGACTGTAGAAACTGGAGGCATTTGGAAATTATTTGGAGTATCATTTTAAGTAGATACTTCCTTTCTCACAGATGTTCTAATGCCAATGACTACCAGATTACATTGTATTAGTTATCTATTGCCTTGTAACAAATTACCACAGATTTCTATCAACCACATCCATGTACACACACACTTTTCCTTGGCAGTGACATCTCATTGGACATATTCCAGTCAAACCTCCTGTTCAGGATCTTCAGGGCATATTAAAAATTCCATCTCTTTATTGCTATCCACCCTGATGAGGTTTAAAAGAGTTTTTATTGTTGCTTGATAGACTGGCGTTCTTTTATGTTAAATTTCTTAAGCTTAAAAGTTCTTTTGTTGTTATTTCATAAAAGCACTCAAGAAACATAACGGTTGTTTTCTATATTTGCTACTTTTAATTTTCATTGATATTTATTTTTATATGTGCTATCTTGTTACTTTATATTTTAATATTGTAAGGTGTAACAGAATAAACAAATCCATATAGTCATTTAAAAAAATCTCTCAAAATTCTATAATCATTTAGAAGAATGTAATTTCTTGGTAATTTTCATCACCTTTATTTCCTTCAGAACGGGCTAGTGGCCTCATCTCTTTTATATTGTTTCTTGGCTGAGAATTCTTAATCAACCTATTCTTTCTGGTTTGAAAAATAAATGTTGCTTTCTTGGATTTTTGAGGCAGAGTATCAGGAAAAGCAGATTTATTTTTTTTGCCTGGACTACCAATAATACTGTATCTTTTCTGTTTTGCTTCAGTTCTGGCAAACTAAACTAGAAGAAATGCTTTCATATATTTCTTCTTTCACCTACCAAATCCATCATTGGGGTAGTACAAAATATGCCATGCTGTGGCTCTTCAGATGGCTTGGAAGTCAGTTTAACTGTATTTGGTTTCATTAATTCACAGGAAAGGCAAATGATACTTCCTATATTCAGAAAAAGAATGAGCTCCAAAATAAAAGCTCAGGTAAAATTTAAAATGACAAACAAACCTATATAACTATATATAACCATTCAAAGTAACCACCATTGAATACAAATTTATTGTTTCTATTCTGGCCATGCCAAAGTTCCTGGTTACTTACAACCGGAGGTGATGTTATGTCTCTGCTATGACACCAGGAAGAGCAAGTGTTTTAACGTGCATTTCCTCAGAGTATATTTATATTTCATGGATTCCCAGAAACTTCCACACAGGAATATGGAGGGTGCCAACAAGGTTTATTGAGTACATTAATGACAGATTTAATGAATGAATAAATATTCTGATTTCTGAATACAGATTTAGTATTTATAGGTATCTAAATACAGATTTTTTAAATACATAGGCATGAAGATATTCTTCATCATTTAGCCTTGTGTGAATTTTGTTAGGTTTTTAGGGACTGTAACTAGATACGTGATGGGCAAGATACTTTTGAAGAGGTACTGGAAATAAACAATCATACACTGCCTTAAGCCTACTCATGACTAAGAATTTCAGGAGAGTAATCTCGACAAGAATTGTGCTCACTGATTGAGAGCTTTTGGCCATGAAAATTGACTGTATTGCAGTCTATGATTTAATGCTTTTGGATTTGTGTCAAGCAAAGTGTATGTCATCAGAACAGAGTGTTGAGTAGTAGAAAGCATTGTAGACTTGGAGGGAAAGGATTAGCTTTGAATTCTGACTCCACCCCAAGGTGGTGGTTTCTGTTATACTCACCTCCATCAACTAGCAAATGAGGATAATAATAGCTTCCTTTCCTGCTTCCTAGGGCTGTAATGCATGTCAAAAACACATGTGACAGTGTTTTGGTAAACTCTAAAGCAACTATACAACTGTAAACTCTTATTAAGAGTAACCTCTTGAAATATACATTGTGCTGAGAATACGACCACACACAGAAGATGTAGCATTAAAACTCATGATACAGCAATATCGCCCACCCAGAGAAAGGCTCAAAAGTTAATGAGATATGAGAATAGTAAATACCTAAGTGAGAAATAATTTTTTCTACTTGTTTTACATTGCAAAAAAGTTCACAATAATATGTCCAACATCCAGGAAAAGCCTTTTGTCTGCTCATGCTGACGCCTATGACCCTGTGTGCATGGGGTGTTGGAATGAGTGGCAGGTCAGAGAAGGCAGATCTGCTGTCAGAAATATCATTCAGATTATAAGTGAAAGTATTAAGAGACTTCCTTGGAGAGGGTTGAGTTGTAAGAAACTGAAAATGTGATATATTTGCCCCTGAGATAAATTCTTCACACAATATTTAGTTTGCCTCCTCAGAGACTATTCCTTTCAATTTTAGAACAATACTGCTCACTGAGATTGTGAATTTAAATAATTTTTCTTCAGCCAGTTGCAGACTCCATTCTAAAAAAAGAGCAAAACAAGCAAAAACGTTTGTAAAAAGAGAAAAATACTGCCTGGCTTGAGGTACTTTTCTTGGCTCCTATATTCTAGGTATCAAGTATGCTTAATGTACAGTGTACTTATTTTATTTTAACACACACTCTAAACCCAACTTAAATTTACTGTGAATTTTTTTAGACACTACAAAGAGAGCCAGCATTGATTGTCAGGCATACCTATACTTGAAAAGACAAAACAGACGATTTTAGAGGAATTAACCAATCCCAACCACAAAAACCAGAACACTTTAAGCATATATATGCACGTGCATAAATATATATGCACAGTGGAAGGCTGAAACCTTCACTACTTGGTGTAAGGGAAACGGAGTCCTCAAGAAATATACTTTACCTTTCATACAAGCTGCAAACTCATGGCAGGCTGAATTAAATTCCGTAGCCAGAAACAACCCAGCTTAGTCATAGTGTAGGTGTGGGAAGTCACCAGAACAGCACAGCAGGAACACACTTCCCCAAACTCAGGTAGTGAAAACTTCAAAAGGTAGAAAACTCTCTCTCTAATCTTGATCTTATTATTGATTTGAAGTATTTCCTAAATCAGGGTAATAAATAAATGGAATCCAAATCCATTTTATTAGATTTCACACGAGGGCATGTCAGTGAGTAAAAAGAATTGTAAAGGACTGAAGCAATTGAAGAGGAAGCAGCACAGCTTAAAAGTAGCTGGTTTGATGAGTGGGAAGCTTCTTTTCATCTCATCCCTATGTTTTCACAGATTTCAGTATAACAATAACTGTATTGTTTTGTTGTATGCCCATATACTCTTCCTTTTATGAGGGAGAAAATCCATTAAAAGTTGTTTGTGAGTTCTGTAGTTAATGTTGCAAACACTTGCAGAAATGGTAGACGTGTGCTCAAAAGTCACTTCCAAATGTGTTTTCAAAAAGTGGCATGCTGATTCTATCAAATGAGTCTGTTAGCGTTAAGAAATGAAAGAAGCAAGCTAGCCGTAGACTGTTTACAGCTGAAATCAATAATTCATCCAAAACAGCATGCATTTCTAGAAATGTATTTGCTAATAGGTTCACTTGACCTGTCCATTTCCAGTAACTGTACTGCTGATTTTATTTTTCTGTCAACTGAATATCCTTGCTAACAAAAGTAAAATTTGTAAGCAGATATATAAAGTTTTATTTGGGAGAAAACTTCAAGAACCAAAAGGTTGCAGAGGCAAACTTTTCTAAGATGATTCAACTCCCATCATTGAATCTGGTTGATTTGAGATGAAGATGCTAATTTTATATCTTTAAATATACAGGAAAGGAGTTTTCAGTGATCGGCAAATGGACCATAAAAGAAAAAAAAATCTGCTTGGGTCCTTCAAAACTGTGTGTTTACCAAAGGAAGGAGTTAGTTCTCAAATTTACAAGTTAGAACCAACATATTAACTTTTCTCTTAGTGAGTAATCTTCCTTGAAAATAAATGTTGTGACTAGCTCTGGTCAACTGGGATTGTCTGTTGGGAGGTCATAATGTGCAGGTATTGGCCATGGTTTCATGGTAACCTGTAACAATATATTAAATAATCAGGTCTATGCTCAGAATACTAAACATTCAGCAATTTACCTTTACCCAGTTAATTGACTGAGCAATTCCATTTTCTTGCAAGTATTAACCATACCTTAGAATCAGACTTACTAGCATGAATTATCATTGAAAAGAAGTCTTTGCTCAAAAGGTCATTTTTCATTGAGGTTTTCCCTCACCATCCAATTAAAAATTGTAACCTCCCCACCCTGAAGTCTGGATCCCTCTTAACTGGCTCTTCTTTTTATTTTTCTTTCCGTAGGACTTTTTACCTTCAAAAAAAAAATCCCCCAAAACAAAAAACCCAGCTTTTTTGAACGATACCTACTGTAGAAGTGCTGCTTGCGACTGGAGCCCCAGCATCCAGACTTGAAGGGTAGGTGTTTGCAAGAAGGTGAAGGGTTGTGAAGTGGCAGATGAGGGAGGGTCTGGAGAAAGTAATGAGGACCGAACACTCTTGCCAACAGCAGGGAGGAGACTGGTCTTTGTGCTCTACATGGGAAACAGTTTTCCTCTCACTGCAGTCTTGGAGCTTAGAAAACAGAAAAGAAACCAGAGAGAGAAGGAGGCACCCTGATCACTGAGCTGTAAAATTTAAGGTAAGTTTGTATTAGCTATATGTGAACTTAACATAAAAGATTTTTGTCTGAAGGTTTTTAAACATATGACAGTATCAGTAATTTTCAGATGTTGATAAAACATCACAGACTTGTCTAGTCACTTTTTGAGAAAGAATATATTCCATATATCTTAGGGTGCATAGTATAGGGATATATAAATATTTCTGAATCTTAAGAAACAATAATATTAAATGAAATGGTATTAAATGTTTTATTTCTTCCATCACACTATGTCAGTACTTAACAATTTCAAAAACCAGATTCTGTCTTTAGTAATTCATCACAAAATAATAACGATTACTATGTATTTCTTTTGATAATGGGAGTTATCACTAAATTTTTTTTTAAAATTGCTAAAATTTAATGTGCTACTAAAAGGTGAGCTAGCGTTATCCTCTGAATATATGTTGTCAGAAGTATAATACATGTGTTAAAATGGCCTCTGATGATGCCCACGAGGAACAACCTTAAAATAAAAATTAAAAATCTATACAAAACACAGGTTAATTTGAATTTTAAAGAACCTCATAATTAATTTAATGTATTTCTTTTTAGTTTATATAAACTCATGTGTGAAAGAAATCCCATGGAATAAAATACGCTATGTTACGTTTGGATTCAGCACAATTCTCTTCTTAACTGAGTGTATTTAGATGCTCACAGAGAGAATGTTGGTCAGTGTCATTGGCACACACTGGTTGTGTATGATACAGGTTTTCTGAAGAAGCGTTGGCAACTTAAATTTTGCTGAATATGCTGGCACCAGTCTAGGGAGAGCTTGGAAAATAACTTGTGCAATGACAGCCTGTATATATACATACTTTCATCCTAATATTCAATTGTTATGAATGATTGAAGGTATGCGAACTCATTTGGGGGAAGATGATGCAACACGGCTATTACTACCTTGCTAACACTGTTTTCATACACTTGCTTTCAGACCAGCAGTGAGGCCAAGAATTGTCAGACCTAATATTTATAAGTTTAAAACTTAGAATAAAAATACCCTTAGGAAAATGAGCCTATTTTACGTGATATATACTGAGTAGAGAAGTGTGGGTGAAGAGGAAGGTTTATAGAAAAGAGAGCAAGCTCATATGTTTCATGAGAAAGCAGAATTTTAAGCAAAGTTTTATTTAAGAACTTGACTTCAAATACAACCTACTCCATTCTACAGTAAGACAGGGTGACGTTTCAAATGTAAAAGGGAGATCACTCCTGAAATATTTGGGCCAGGTGTGAAATTAGAGTATTTACACTCTTAGGGACTTTTCTCAATTGTTAAAAAGTCATCCCACTTTCTGGTGTAAGAAGGACTTCCTTTCCATTTAATTCGCCTGGAAGAGCTTAAGTAAGCAGTTTACAATTTTCTTTTCTGGATTGTGATGAAGATTTATTCATTTTTACCTTCCTCCTAATTTGCTCACTTAAGAGCAAAAATAAAAAAGGATCTGGCTTCGACATGGAGACAAAGAACCACCCACGTGACAGGGGCAATTGCAAATATCATTTCCGTTTCGGCCGCATGAAACTAGTCATTACAGTTCATCAGGGATGGGAAGATTTAGCAAGAGAGAAATTTCTCCAGTTCTGTAATTAAAATAATAGGCAATTCAAAGGAGGAATGCAGTCTATTATTTTTTATAAAAGAAGAAAATCATTCAGCCTAGAGAAAAACAACAAGAACCACATATTTCCTATTTTTATGTAACTGGACATACTATAGGGGTATCAGCATGCCCAGCAATGGCATTTTAGATCAAGAAATTACTTTATATGACTTGTATTGGTCTCCATGCCATACATGAAAGCTAATTCTGTGTTTGTGACAAACTGGAAACTTCAGTATTTCTAAGAACTCATATACACACCTGGGTACCCCTAAAGGACTTCTGTAGGTTGGGATTTGGTTCAAAACTTATTCGTTTTTTTCTAGACTTCTCATAAGTGGTGGATAAACTGCTAGGATTCTGGATGGCCTTTTGAATCTATGATTTGCATAAAATGGTTTTGTGGCAAGCTGTCACTCAGTGACTGCCGATGGAGCGTCTCTGGGTATGATTCACCATGCTGGGCACGACCGGCTATTGCAACTTAGGTAGCAACCAGATTCTTGGCTCAAAGAACCTAATATCTAATTCTACAATCCCTTACAGTCCCAAGTCCCTTCCAGATGTATTTAGGAACAAAAATCTCTGTGCATATAGTAGACTGTGGTGTGCTTTCTGCAAGATAATGCTTTATACTCCCTCAGTTTTTTTCTCTTTTGAGCATAAAAAATGGCCTGATTCCAGGGGCTAGCTGGTGCTGGCTCCTGGGGACAGACTGATCATAGGTGGTTGTCCCTATGTTTCTGTGATTTCTCATGCTGCATTTACTATTTACATTTGTTTTATTGTACATAGGTTTATAAAAATTATTGCCTAAGATATTTGTATATAACTGGGGCTTTGTAGCTTTTATTTATTCAGAACTCAAACAGCATGTTAATGACTTTGATGGTGTCTTACTCTGGGCAGCTGTGTAGGATCATCATGTGGTTAAAAAAACACACTACCCCTCAAAAAAATCTTGTAATGTGGAAACAATAAATTTCACAGAAAAAAAAAAAGGGAAAAAGTGGGAAACAAATCATTATTGCACTTTTTTTTGAGAAAAGAACTAATCTGAAGAAAGTTATCCACATTCGAGAAGATCAAACCCTACACCCCAACCCCACCCCCCCACCCCCCCACCACCCAACAAGAAGAGGTAACTAGCTCTCTTTTTCTGCCCCTAGAACTAGCTACGTCCAAAGAGATCAAAGGAATTTTTGGCTAAGTATAACCCCAGGTGAGTCATTTCCTCAGGTCTAGGTAGGGAGAAATAGATAAATACTTATTTTTCTTCATGAGAAAGAAGTAAAAACTTGTATTTTTAATACAAGGATAACCCAACTTTTTGCTTATTACGGGGGCTGTTTGGTAAGGAGAGTGGGGACTGGCAGAATGATGGCGGAGATTTCCTTTTTTGCTTGCAAGTCCTTGTCCCATGACAATCAGCAAGCCCATGAGACGGACAAAAGTGTTAGAACAGTTATCAAAATAATTCTAAAAAGCTTAAGAAAAAATGTTTAACAACGTAATTTTGAGCCTTTTTGTAATGAGTAATATGTAGCAATTGCTTAGCACAGTTCCTGGTTATTAGAAATGATTACAAAAATAGTTGTATTTATTCTTAGTATTACTATTCCAGATGAAACATATATACATCAGGTCTATCTTATTACAAACCTAAACTCGGTAGAATGACCTACTGGGACCAAAAGTGCCTGTGGGAAGAAACTGCGTGTTTATTGAGAAACAAGTTCAAAAGAGGCAAGATTGTATACTGGAAAGAAGGAAAGGCATTAATAGTTAACGGCCCCCACCAGGAGGCAGCCGCTGTGGTGCAGCTCACATACTTATCCCATTTAACAGGGAACTGAAAAGGAAAAAATTCTCCAAAATGCTTTCTAAGGCCATGTCTGTGCCATAATGTAATATGGTGACTAGAACCCAAGACTCTGGAAACAGATTGCCTCCATGTAAAGTCTGACATCTGCATTCTAACTGGGTTTCCAAATTACTTACCAGCTGTATGCCTCAGTTGGCTCCCACATGTCATGAGGATGATAATTGTACCTATCACATCTATGGGATTATCTGGGATAATGAATGTAAACACCTAGAGAAGTGCCTAGAACATAAGAAGTGCTCAATGAATGTTAGCTATTATTATTCAGTAATAATAATTTACTTTGATCTTTTAAGTACCAGATGTCAAAGTACTTCCATGCATTGTATCTTATTTGATTTTCTCTTTCTCCCTCTTTCACACACACACATACACACACACACACACATATACATGCTAATACACACCAACACACATTCACCCACATATCTGCAATGGGTCAAATAGTTAAGATGTCATGCTCTGCTCTGTGAGGTCTAGTTTTGCATGGCTTACCTGGGGAAATGTGTAGACCAGAATCAGTATTTTGATTCCTAGTCCCATCCTCTCACCACTAAACACTGCCTTAGGAATCGCTTGACTGATTGACAGTTTGGATAATATAGACAGCCAATCCAGATAAGACTAATTATTTAATTAAATAACAGGCGTGTTTTAAGCCTTAAGGAGAATTGGATTCAATGTGACTTAAATGTGGGAATCTATCCCTTTCTGAGAGATGAAGATGTAATGAATGCTCTGGTGAGTTTATAAAGTACTTGTGACTACATATATCAAAGAACTTGTCAAACCTTTTAAGCACACAGATTTCTAGAATGTGAGATAAGACTGAGTAATCTGTGTGTTTCCTTTTGTAATTTTCTCATGTAGTTTATGTTAAACTATTCACATTCTGTGAATACATACATATGCTCCAAGTGGAGACTGTCTTTAATTTGTTATATTCAGCCTAATGATGGTGAAGTAATTCTATAATTATATTGTCAAAGCAGCATGCTACAAAATTTCAGACAAAGGCTATTCATTCACTCATCTACATGAATATTTATTGAGCCATCACTACATACTAAGTATTTTCTAGGCATTGAGGATCAATGGGGAACAAGACAGACATCTTTCTTGCCCTTGTGGAGCTCCCATTTTAGTTAGGGAGACAGAAAACAAAAAGTATATAATTAAGTGGTATACTTTCAGGTAGTTAAGTGTCATGAAGAAAAAGTAGGATAAAGGAATAAAGAGTGATGGTTAGCAGTTGAAGGAGAAAGAGGGTGATTAGTGAATGGGTAAATTGGGGGCAGCCTCTTTGAGAAGATAATAACGGGGCAGAGACTGTATGAGGGGTAAAGAACAGCATGAGGACCATTTTAAGTGATGGAAACAAGTGAAAATCTCCTGTGGCAGATATGTGGGTGAAAGTCAGGATAGCTGGCGTGGGTTGAGCAGAAGCTGGAATGATGAGAGGGAAGGTTGGACAGCTGGCACAGGCTAGATCCTGTCAGTTCTTGTTGTCCACCGGCAGGAGTTTAGATTTTATCCTATCTAGGATAGATAGAGGCTTGTGTTTGAAAAAGATGATTCTAGCTGCTGTGTGATCAATAGACTGTAAGGGGTCAAGTGGGGGAGAAGGGAAATCAGTTGTGGGGAGATTGACAAAAAGGGTTTGTCAATGGGAAGGAGTCAATGTCCTCAGATTCATCTCTCCTTCTTTCTCTTCTTCTTACTCTCTCACCAAATTGATCACAATTTTCTCATGTACGTAATGAATAAGTAAAATTATCAGTTATTTTCAATTCATAATGAATATCATCAGTAGCAATAATCAACAAAAAATTAAGCTGAAAATGGCTAAAACTGCAATTGACAGAAAATAGAAAAAGCAAATAATCTAGACATTTAAATTGCCAAATATGACCTAGCAGATTCATACTTGTAGGAGAAAATGGCCATAAAAGAAAACATATAATAGCAAAAACTGTAATATTTCAAAATTTGATACAGACAAAAAAAATTGAATAAGAATCAAATATTAGTTGGAAACATTAAGCAAAAAAAATTGAAACTGATATACATAATTTTATTAAGATAATAAAAATGAAAGATAATCTGAGAAATTTGTATCAATTAATAAAAGGTAAATTGGCTAAATGAAGCTTATTTCCAGAAAATGATTTCTGGATGAAAATTTATTAACATCCATATAATTGTCACTAAAATATTGTGTTAAAAATGGTTTGGGAGTCCAAACAGTGGAGCCAGAATATCTCACTGCACCAAATACCATGTGTAGCACATGTGGTAGAACTGCAATACACATTTTCATCTTTTTCACGCTTTCTTCATACTGGGAATATAATGATGATTAAAAAAACAAAAAGCAAACAAACACAACACCCTCTTAGTTCCTACCCCTGGGTATTAGTCTTGGAGAATAAACAAATGAACACTCATAAAGAATTTCAAAATGTAAAGAACAATTAATGAAACAAAATGGTCAGATTCTTTGGAATAACTGAGTGGTTGTGGTGGGACCAGTTAGGAAGAATAATAAAAAAAGTCCTCAAAGTAGCATGAAGGAAGGGGAAAGGCATTCTTGATAAGGGATTTAGCATGAACAAAAGAATATCTGTGGGAGGGAAAGTACAGAGTACATCCCAGGAATGTCTCACAAAGCACAAGCCTGGGTCACGTAAAGAACATAAGAGGTAAATACCAGTAAAACCACACTAAGGAAGTGTTAGATATAAATAACATGGGATTTAGGCTTTAATCTGTAGACAATAGGAATCACTGAAAGAGCTGTACTTTAGGGAGATTATTTGGGCAGAAGTTTAGAAGGGATTAGAGGGAGGAGATTAAAAGGAGGAAGTCATTCAGACAACAATGGCTTTCTATAAGACATAATGAAGTCTTGAACTAGAGGAGTGGTAGAGGAAGTAACTTAGGCCTGGATAGGATGTAGGAGGTTAGAGAGTGGGAGGGGTATGAGATGACCCCGGTCTGAGTCTGTTGGGGAGGTCGAGGCCATTTACAGAAACAGAATAAGACAAGAAGCAGGTTTTAGAAGGAAGTTTATGAATTTATTTATTTTGATATGCTCAACTTGAGATATTCCTGAGATGGCAAGTGTGAAAACCCAGCAGAGAAATGGATATTAGGTCTGTAGTTTAAGAACCCGAAGGAAGGGTTGATAACAGTCAAGGAAATGAAAGTAGATGAGCTTTGCTAAAGGAGAGAGACAGGAAAGAGAGTAGAACCCAGATCTTTGGGGACTGTCTCCCTTTGGGGGATCTGCCTAAAATTTTGTTTAGAAGTAAATGTAGGCAAATATAACAATATATTTAGAAATTGGGAATAGAAATTAGTGGAGGAGCCTAAAATGGATTGTCAGACAAGAAGATTATGGTGTTGTGGTGGTTCAAGTAGAGGAAGTCTCAAGGAAGTCAATGTGTTATGTTGCTACAGTGGATTAAGGAGTGGGCTAGCTGAGTAGTTTTTCATGGTATAATTCTGTCAGTGTCACTAAAGCATTGTTGATGTAATACAACATCACTGGAAACTTGAGATAGGAGAAAGTGTGTTTGCCAGGACCTTGGTTAGAGTGCTATTTATAATAGGAGAAAGGAATACTTGGATAAGATATTTGGGTAGGAAAGCAGATCTAGAGTCTGGGGCAGTGCTCAAAAGCAAATGCTTGCTAAGCTTTTTAAAGAGCGAGCCTAGTTAACGTTTTGGTTTGCTAAGCTGTGTATTCAAGTTTGGGGACAAAATCAGAGTGGCTGAAATTCTAGAGAGGATTTAGAATTTAGAGAATTCAGAAATGCTGAAGAGATACTTAACTATTGGTTTGAAGATGAACTAGCTCTCGAGAAGAACTGTAGTTTTATACTCACTAGATGAAGGCTATACCCTTGATGGTAACTAATTAATGTTAATAAACATAATTTTGGAATTTGGGAATGAAGTATTTGGGAATTCTTTAGTGAAAACTTAAGAATGGAGAATGTCATTATCCCCTTAACCATAATAATTCAAATTCTCATGGAGTTAAATGTACTCTCTCTGAAAAGTAAAATTTAATTGAATCAAAGTTATCTTTAATGAAGTTAAATGCTTACTTACTCTCTCCCACATTAACTAATTTAAATTTTAGGTAATATGTCATTAAAATAGCTTACAAAATATAGAAGATATTGTTCATCTGGATATATGAAAAATTTGTCAGCTTCTGAGAACACTTTGATCCTAATAGATAAATAAAACTTTGTTATATGAAAATCTGAATGACCTCTGAGAAGAAAGTACACTTCAGTCTAGGTATAGAATAATCTAGATATGAGAGATCTCTAAACGTCTTATGAATTAGTAGGGCAAACCTTTAAATAAGGTTATAAAAACATTTTTTAAAGTTTAAAAGCATGAAAAGAAACCGTGGTTTTTAAGAACTTAAAAGTAATTTCCCTAAGGAAAACATACAAGGAAAAGTCTAGATATTCTTATTTTAACCGTAGAAAGATTAATAGAAACCAGGATCTCTTTGTCTCAGGCTACAAATCCACATTTCATTTCTAATGAGCGCTCTAAACAGATAACCATGGAGTTGAGATTTATTCCAATATATAAAGTGAATTTTTAGAAAATTAAAATTGATTTCCTATGTTTCCCCCTTACTAATAAAATGATCCAAATCCATAAAGGTATTATTACTATAAACACATTAAAATTATAGAGCTGATCTGTTGAGATGGTGTCTATTTTTTCAGTCTGATTTGTATCAGATGTTGTGCTACAAAGCGGGGGAGAAGATTCATTTATGGGTTGTTGAATGACTTGGTAGTTTGACCTCATATTGAAAAAGTACCTTCGCAAAGTGTTTCCTTTAAATCTGTCTTTTGCTGTCTGCCATATATTTCTAATTGATATTTTGTAACTGGAGTTATTCCTTCAGAAGTAATGATGTGGCAATCTGAAATATCTGTTCACTGAAGTTCTACTGACTTTAATCTGTTATGTATATATTATATCAGATTCTACTTTCATTAGAAGAGAAATTGGTAAAGTGAGAAAAACATTTCAGAACTGTTTCACTTGCCGCAGGTGAAAGCAATTTCTTCTGTAAAGTTAGGCAGTCAATTTTGCAACAAAAGTTTTCTTTCTTTTCTAAAATGAAAATAATCTTGCCGTAATTGTGAAGATAGTATTTTATGTTGAAGTAAGCAGCATATGTGCTATTAGGTATGTAACCTCTTTCATTCCATATTTTCTTTCACAACAATTGCTTACGCCGTACTGAAATCTTAGCTTATAAATAATATCAATAGTAGTAACTGAGCCACTGATATGTGTATGCCCAGGGACTCTGCTAAGTTCTTTACGCTGATTAGTTTATTGATCTTCATATCCATTCTACTTTATGGATGAGGAAGCTGGGACTCAGAATTTATACAACTTTCTCAAGCTCACGTAGAAGCAAGTGGTGGATGTTATTATACCATAACCTCTTTCGAGTTATTCATTCCTACCAAACTGTGAGGGATACCAAGGTAAAGGCCTTTACAATAAATGTAACAGTCTATTCTATGTGGACATTCTGTTGGGGTTTAAGAAGTCTTTATGCAATTTGCTACTAACTTGACATGTGAAACAAATTAAGAAGCTATGTGTGGTGATACTATTTATATACTATGACCTTAAACGATTGAAATTCTGAAGGAAGAGATAAATAATTTATAATGAATAATTATGTTTCAAAAAGAAGAAAGTAAATTAGAGAACATTTTGAAACAATAGAATTTACCATTTCATAAATTAATAAAAAAGTGAAAATTAGCAAAGATAGAACATGATTCTTTCAATTTAATGATGCTAGGAACATTAAGCCAGTGCATTAATAAATATTTATTAAGCACTCACAGGGACATAATTTAGTATTAGGATTATGAAAATATGGTCCTGTATTTAAGGTGTTTTAAAACCTAATTAAAGAAACACAAAATTAACAAAACTTCAAGTATATAAACATAATTATAAAAGTGAGTTGAAGATAAGGTGTGGATAGGGCTCCTTACTATATGGTAACTTAACAGTAAGTAGAAGAAATGAAGGGATGTGGTTTGGAGGAAAAGTAAATGGCATTTCAGGCAACCTCATTCCAGCGCTCAAATATCATTTCCCTCTTGGCAACTTCCTAAATAATTAATTTCTCCTTGGTCTTGCTCATCTCATTGAGTGCTCCCTTCTCTGTACTTTCACAAGAATGTGAAGAACGAGAATATGTCTGCATTAAGTCACAGTTTCTTTTTATTTTTAAGAGACATAAAATTTGTTTGTTTACATCACATGTTATAATGTTCCTACCTAATAATATGTTTTTCAGATAATCTAAAAAGAATCAAACTGAAATATCATATAAGGGAATACTGAGGTAGAATATAATAAAGTCACAAAACAATGAAAGAGAATTCGACAGAAATTTTATATTTACGAACAATCTGTACATTTCCGTTCTAAAGTGAATGTTAATTTCAAGAAGGTTGTGAATGCAAGCGAGGTAAAACACTATCATACTTTAGGCTTAGACAATAAACTCAGCAAATGCTTGGTGAACCTCACCTAAAATTTCAAGCTATAAGGAACAAAATTTAATCAAAGCAGAAAATTATTCATTTTCTTTTTAATGTACTAAAAATCAGGTGGAATGTATCAGGTAATATTTACAGAAATATGGAATGGGGGGCAAATTCAGGATTCCAGTTCTATAATGTAAAAGCTGTGTTCTCATAGCCTAAACCTCAGTTTCCTTGTTAAGCCTGAGTTTTCTCAACTATAAAATGGACTTAAATGTGAAATATACCTCACAGGGTTTAGTGAGGATTAAATAGACAATAATGTAAACAAATTCTATAACTGAGGAGTACCATACATGTTAGCTACTGCCATCGGTTTTGAACTTTCAATATATTTTCAAAACGCCAGTTAAAGCACAATGAACACCAGCAAAAAGTCCCTGAAATTGGCTTAATTTTTTTTATTGATGTCATAATAGTTTATAACATTGTGAAATTTCAGTTGTACATTATTGTTTGTCAGGCACCATATAAATGCGTCCCTTCACCCCCTCTTCCCCTTGGTAACCACAAAACTGTTCTCTCTGTCCATGTGTTAGTTTGTCTTCCACATTTGAGTGAAATCGTATGGTGTTTGTCTTTCTCTGTCAGGCTTATTTCACTTAATGTAATACCCTCCAGGTCCATCCATGTTGTTGCAAATTGGACAAATTTGTCTTTTTTTAATGGCTGAGTAGTATTCCATTGTGTGTGTGTGTGTATATATATATATATATACCATATCTTCTTTATCCAGTTATCAGTTGAGGGACACTTGGGTTGCTTCCACTTCTTGGTTATAGTGAATAATGCTGCAATGAACATAGGGGTGCATAAGCGTCTTTGGATGGTTGGTTTCAGGATCTTTGGATAAATACCCAGTAGTGGTATAGCTGGATCAGAAGGTGTTTCTATGTTTAATTTTTTGAAGAATCTCCATACTGTTTTCCATAGAGGCTGCACCAGATTGCATTCCCACCAGCAGTGAATGAGTGTTCCTCTTTCTCCGCAACCTCTCCAACGGTTACTATCTTTTGTCTTGGTGCTTATAGCCATTCTCACGGGAATAGGGTGAAATATTAGTGTAGTTTTGATTTGCATTTCCCTGATGATTAGTGATGTTGAACATCTTTTCATGTGCCTATTGGCCATCTGTATATCTTCCTTGGAAAAATGTCTGTTCATATCTTCTGCCAATTTTTGATCGAATTGTTTGTTTTTTTGTTGTTCAGTTGTGTGAGTTCTTTATATATTATGGAGATTAACCACTTGTCAAATATGTGATTTGCAAATATTTTCTCCCAGCTGGTGGGGTGTCTTTTCATTTTGATCCTGGTTTCATTTGCCTTGCAGAAGCTCTTTATTCTGATGAAGTTCCACTTGTTTATTTTTTCTTTTGTTTCCCATGTCTGAGTAGATGTGGAATTTGAAAACATCCCTCTATGACCGATGTCAAAGAGTGTACTGCCTATATCTTCTTCCAAGAGTTTTATAGTTTCAGGTCTTACCTTCAAGTTTTTGATCCATTTTGAGTTAATTTTTGTGTATGGTGAAAGATAATGGTCTACTTTCATTCTTTTCATGTGGCTGCCCAGTTTTCCCAGCACCGTTTATTAAAGAGACATTCGTTTCTCCATTGTATGTTCTTAGCTCCTTTGTGGAAGATTAGCTGCCCATATATGTGTAGCTTTCTTTCTGGGCTTTCAATTCTGTTCCATTGACCTGTGTGTCTGTTTTTGTACCAGTACCATGCTGTTTTAATTATTATACCTTTTGTAGTATATTTTGAAGTCAGGGATTGTGATATCTCCAGCTTTGTTCTTTTTTCTCAGGATCGCTTTGGCTATTTAGTGTCTTTTGTTATTCCACGTAAATTTTAGGATTCTTTGTTCTATTTCTGTGGAGAATGCCATTGGGTTTCTGATTGGGATTGCATTGAGTCTGTAGATTGCTTTAGGTAGTATGGACATTTTAACAATGTTTATTCTTCCAATCCATGTGCATGGGATATCTTTCCATTTCTCTATGTCATCATCAATTTCTTTCAATAATGTCTTACAGTTTTCATTGTATATGTCTTTCACCTCTTTGATTAAATTTATTCCCAGATATTTTATTCTTTTTGTTATGATTATAAATGGGATTGTCTTTTTGAGTTCTCTTTCTGTTAGTTCATTGTTAGCATATAGAAATGCAACTGATTTTTGTAGGTTGATTTTATACCTGAGTCTTTGCTGTAGTTGTTCATTATTTCTAATAGTTTCCCAATGGAATCTGTAGGGTTTTCTATGTATAAGATCATGTTGTCTGCAAATGGTGAGAGTTTGCTTCTTTGTTGCTTATTTGGAGTCCTTTTATTCCTTTTTCTTGCCTAATTTCTCTGGCTAAAACCTCCAGTACTATGTTGAATAAGAGTGGTGAGAATGGGCACCCCTGTCTTGTTCCTGTTCTCAGAGGAATGTCTTTCAGTTTTCCCCATTGAGTATGATGTTGGCTGTGGGTTTGTCATACATGGCCTTTATTATGTTGAGGTACTTTCCTTTTATACCATTTTGTTGAGAGATTTTATAATAAATGGATGTTGGATCTTGTCAAATGCTTTCTCTGCATCTATTGAGATGATCATGTGGTTTTTATTCTTCATTTTGTTAATGTGGTGTATCACATTGATTGATTTGTGGATGTTGAACTATCCCCGTGTCCCAGTTATAAATCCCACTTGATCATGGTGTATGATCTTTTCAATGTATTGCTGTATTTGGCTTGCCAATATTTTGTTGAGGATTTTTGCATCTATGTTCATCGGCAATATTGGCCTGTAATGTCTCTTCTTTGTATTGTCCTTGTCTGGCTTTGGTATCAGGGTGATGTTGGCCTCACAGACTGTGTTAGGAAGTGTTCCATCTTGCTCTATTTTTTGGAATAGTTTGAGAAGGATAGGTATTAAATCTTCTTTGAATGCTTGGTAGAATTCTCCAGAGAAGTCATCTGGTCCCGGACTTTTATTTTGGGGGAGATTTTTGATTATTATTTCAATCTCTTTACTTGCAATTGGTCTATTCAGATTCTCTATTTCTTCCTGATTCAGTTTTGGGAGGTTGTATGAGTCAAAGAATTTATCCATTTCTTCTAGATTGTCCAATTTGTTGGCATATAGTTTTTCATAGTATTCTCTTATAATCCTTTGTATTTTTGTGGTATCCATTGTAATTTCTCTTCTTTCATTTCTAATTTTACTTATTTGAGCCTTCTCTCTTTTTCTTAGTGAGTCTGGCTAAGGGTTTGTCAATTTTGTTTATCTTCTCAAAGAACCAACTCTTGGTTTCGTTGATCCTTTCTGCTGTTTTTTTATGTTTGTTTCAATTTCATTTATTTCTGCTCTAGTTTTTATTCTTTGCCTCCTTCTGCTTACTTTGGACTTTGTTTGTTCTTCTTTTTATAATTCTGTTAGGTGTAGTTTAAGATTGCTTATTTGGGATTTTTCTTGTTTGTTAAGTTGGGCCTATATTGCTATGAGTTTCCCTCTCAGGACCACTTTTGCTGCATCCCACATGAGTTGGTATGGTGTATTTTCATTTTTGTTTGTTTCCAGATATTTTTTGATTTCTCCTTTAATTTCTTCAATGATTCATTAGTTGTTCAGTAGCATGTTGTTTAGTCTCCACATGTTTGTCACTTTCCCAGCTTTTTTCTTGTAGTTGATTTCTAGTTTCATAGCATTATGGTCAGAAAAGATGCTTGTTATGATTTCAATCTTCTTAAATTTATAGAGGCTTGCCATTTTTCCCAACATATGGTCTATCCTTGAGAATGTTCCATGCATGCTTGAGAACAATGTGTAATGTGCTCTGTTTGGGTGGGGTGCTCTGTATATATCTATTAATTTCGTCTCATCTAGTTTTTTGTTAAGTCCAATATTTCCTTATTGACTGTCTGTCTGGATGATCTATCCATTGATGTAAATGGGGTGTTAAGATCCCCTACTGTTATAGTGTTGTTGTTAATATCTCCTTTTAGGTTTGTTAATAGTTGCTTTATGTACTTTGGTGCTCCTGTGTTGGATGCATATATATTTATAAGTGATATGTCTTCTTGGTGGAGTTTCCTTTTTATCATTATATATTGCCCCTCTTTGTCTCTTATTACCTGTTTTATCATGAAGTCTACTTTGTCTGATATAATTATGGCAACACCTGCTTTCTTTTATTTACCATTAGCTTGGAGTATTGTCTTCCATCCTTTCACTCTGAGCCTGGTTTGTCTTTAGAGCTGAGGTGTGTTTCCTGGAGGCAGCATATTGTTTGTTCTTGTTTTTTAATCCATCCTGCCACTCTGTGTCTTTTGATTGGAGAATTCAATCCATTTATGTTTAGAGTAATTATTGATACATGAGGGCTTAGTGTTGCTATTTTATTGCTTATTTTCTGGTTCTTTTGCATTTCCTTTGTTTCTCATCCCATATGTTTGGGATGACCAATTCAGTTTGGTAGTTCTGTATGATGGTGTTCTTAGTTTTCTCTTTATTTATCATATGAGTCTCTGTTCTGATTATTTGTTTAGTGGTTACCATGAGGTTTGTATAAAAAATCTCATGGATGAGACAGTCCATTTTCTGATGGCCTCTTATTTCCTTAGACTAGGTCAATTCCATCCCTTTCCCTTTCCCATTTGAAGTTATTATTGTGACAATTTATTCCATCTTGTGTTATGAGTTTGTGGTTAAAGTGATGAGGTTATATTTATTTTGGGTGTTTTCCTTCCCTTAATTTTTAATGTTATAATTGAAGGTTTGTTAACCCATTCTAATAGAAACCTGCGATTTTCCTGATTTTGTCTACCAATTTTTCTCCTTGCTCAAAGCTTTGTATTCCCTTTCTCTCTCTCTTTTTTTTCAGGCATGCAGGCCTTCTTGAGCATTTCTTGTAGTGGGGGTCTTGTGGCCATGAACTCCCTTAGCTTTTGTTTATCTGGGATAGTTATCATTTCTCCAGCATATCTGAAGGATGTTTGTTGGATAGAGTATTCTTGGCTGAAAGTTTTTGCCTTTCAGATTTTGAATATATCATTCCACTCTTTCCTAATCTGTAAAGTTTCTGCTGAGAAATCCGCTGAGAACCTGATAGGAGTTCCTTTGTATGTTATTCTTTACTTTTGTCTCGCTGCCCTTAATATTTTTTCTTTGTCATTGACTTTTGCCAGCTTTACTACTACATGCCTTGGAGAAGGTCTTTTTACATTGATATATTTAGGAGATCTATTGACTGAATTCACTCATATTTCCAGCTCCTTCCCCAGGTTTGGGAAGTTCTCAAGTATTATTTCTTTAAACAAGCTCTCTGCTCCCTTTCCCCTCTCTTCTCCCTCTGGAATATCTGTAATACTTTTGTTGCATTTCCTAATTGAGTCAGATATTTCTCAGAGAATTTCTTCACTTCTTTTTAGTCTTAGTTCTCTCTCCTCCTCCCCCTGGAGCATTTCTGCATTCCTCAACATTGCTAATTCTTTCCCCCATATTGTCACCTCTGTTCTTTAAAGATTCCAGGTTTTTCTTTATCTCCTTCATTGTGTTTTTCATCTCCAACATTTCTGATTGGTTTTTCTTTATAGTTTCAATCTCTTTTGTGAAGAAGTTCCTGCTTTCATTGACTTGTCTATCTGTATTTTCTTGTAATTCATTGAGTTTTTTGGGATAGCTAATTTGAATTCTCTGTCATTTAGATTACAAATTTCTGTGCCTTCAGGATTGGTTTCTGGGTGCTTGTCATTTTTCTTCTGGTCTGGAGATTTAATACATTTTTCCATACTGTTTGAGGGCGTGGGCTTATTTTTCCTCATGCTGAAAATATCTGGTCACAGCTTCCACCTGCAGCCACTGGGTGGGGGTCAAGAGCTGTGTATTCTGAGCCCATTGTTATCCATGGGCACTCTGGCTGATGGGCTGTGCTGAAGCACCAGGCAGGGGGATGGGCTGTTTCTTTCACCTGCCAGATCCTGAGGACTTCTCGCTCTTCCCTTGTTTTCTGCCCTCCTGGGGTGCTAGCTTGATGAAGATACCCCACAACAGTTCAGTCCCCTCTGTATGGGAATTTCCCATAGGCTGTGAGAGAACTTTGAGAGTGACAGATTTCCCACAGAGGGCTTCCCCTCCCCTCTCTCTCTCTCAGAGATGCGTGGACCCAGAGTCACTGATATTGGGGATGGAGAGGAGTTCTCCTTACCTCCTTCCACTTCCTCCAGGGGTTCGAGCACTTCCACCTTCAGATGTAAGGCTGCATGGGTCTCTTAGATGGCTTTTGTGTTGTGTGAATGCCCTCCGTTGGTATATGAATGTCCTGTTTGTTGTATCTTAGTGGGGAGAGTCTCAGGGGGAAAACTCACTGCCACGATGCTGATGTCATGTCCCACAGTTTCTTATTTTTTAATACTTAGTTTTCAAGTACATCTTCCCCTACTATGAATTTCTTTATGGCAGTGGCCAAGTCTTACTCATCTTAGTGATCCTGGCATTTACCATGATGTCTGCAGACTGTGTGTGCTCAATAATGAATAAATAATGAATGAATCAATATGTCCATAAAGAATGAGAAAGAATTTGGAATGAGGGGATTCTTCATCCTTTATGCTCACTATTTTTTTCAGGCCTGTTCCCTCTACATCCCCTATTGATCATATGTAGGTTACATTTAAAACTCTACGTGGCCAGTGCAAGATTACTGAAGATATAATGATCACAAATACACTAGTGGCACTTTTCTTATATTAGCCTAGGATTTCTCCATGGAAAAGGGAACAAAGGCTCAAATAAAACATCAGCATCTTTGTTCCTTTGCCATGTTCTGTACAGTATGGATAGTTAAGTAGATTTGTTGGTTTGCACAAGTCTGCTTCTATTCAATAAGCATTTACAGAGTACCTATTATGTGCCCATCATTGTATTTGACCTCATGAATACTGAGTTGAAAAGCAAAGCCCTTGATCTCAAGAAATTCCTAGTCTATTGGGAGATAGAAAATTACAATAAAATTTATTGTAAGTATTATGTTAGAAGTGTGCACAGAGTACTATAAAAGAACATGGGATGTCACTTAATACAGATGCAGGAGTCAGTGAAGTTACTTGGAAAAGTTAATATGGAACTGACTCTGTCCTTTGCCAGATAAAAGATGTGGAAGGGCAGACCAATCAGAGGAAATTGCATTAGCAAAATACATGAACAAAGGACAGCATCATCTCTTAGGAGGCTGGTGAGAAGTATGATGTGACTTGACAATGCATTTTTTGGGGGAGGTGGGGAGATATGGTTGAAGAATGAGAAATGGGAGAGTGTGGAGGAATGTGAAGTCTGAGATGTGTGTAGTCAGACTAGATCACAAATGGTCTTGTATGCCAGATTTTATTATTATTATTACTATTATTATTATTATTTCACAGGGAAGTATTTGCCCTGAGCTAACATCTGTTACCAATCTTCCTCTTTTTTTCCCCCAAAGCCCCCCAGCATATGGTTGTATATCCTAATTGTAAGTCCTTCTAGTTCATCTATGTGAGCCATCACCACATCATGGCAACTGACAGACAAGTGGTGTGGTTCATTGACCAGGAAATGAACCTAGGCTGCAGAAGCAGTGAGAGTGCTGAACTTTAACCACTAGACCAACAGGGTTGGCTCACCAGGTTTTATTCTTAACACTTTTTAGAACACTTGAAAGAATATGACCTCATCAGATTTGTGGTCTAGGAACACTGCAAAGAACAGAACAGTGGAGAATTGATTAGAAGTAGTGAAATTAGATGCCAGGAGGGAATGTAGTAAGATATTGCAATATTTCTCAAAAAATGAAGAGGGTATGGATAAAGTGGGGGTGATAAGAATGCAGAGGTACGTTTGTGGAATATTTAGAAAGTTGGAAAAGTGGATTAGATTTGGGAGGGAAATACAGGGATCATGAAAGAGAGGCAAAAGCCAAAATTAATATCAGGTTTTATTTTGTTTTCCTTTCTTTCAGTGTCAGAGCATATAAAACTGAGATAGGGAATTAGGAAAAACTGTTGTGGGGTTACAAGGGATAATAATGAATTCAGTTGTAGAGAAGATGAATTGAAGATGTTATGGTTCATCAAAGAGTATGTGACATCTAGAAAGAAAATGGATATATGTTTTCCAATTCAGGAAAGAGGTGTTGGCTATGAGTCACAAGTAGGGAGTGAAAAGATGAGGTCACAATGGGAGAGAGAATGGAAGGAGAAGAGGGTCAAGAATGGGACACTGGAGGATACTGACACTTGAAAGGCAGTCAGAAGAAGAGAAGACTGAAAATGGGACTGTGAAAGAGTGAGCAGAGATGTAGGAAGAAAACCAAGATATTGTAGTGTTACAGATTCCCAAGGAGGAAATAATATGAAGAAAGAAAGAATGATCAACAGTGCCAAAGATGACAGACAATTTGAGCAAAAAATGGACTGAAAATGTTAGGTTTGGCCACTAGGAAGTCTTTGGTGATACTGGAAAACAAAATTCCAGTAGTGGCTTGAGGAGTAAAAATCAAGTGAGGAAATAGATGCAAGAATATTGTCTACTCTTACAAGACAGAAAGGAAAGGGTAGATATAATTCATGAGCAAAGCAAAAGAGGAGAGGTCAAAGAAGGAAGAGCCTTTAGCAAAGTACATGCTTAAGAGAGGGCCAGTCGAGCTGAAATTATATATTTTTCTTACTCCATATTAACATATGAGATAAAGGAAGATTGATGGATCCAAGTGGCTGACAAGCAAGAGAAGATGGAATCGAGAGTATTAGGTGAAGAATTAGCTTTAAACTGGAGAAATGGAAAACATTTCACATTCTTTGACTAGAGGAAGGGAAAAGCTGAGGCAGAGATATTTGTAAGTGGAAGATAAATCATCAGCTCATCAGGCAGTTGAATGATTCATCCATTTGTCCTTTTACTTATTCAGCAATTACTATATGCCCCTTATCTAGTGCAAGGGATGCAACAACAACAAAAAAAATGGGATGAGTGCATCTTCTCAGGCAAATGGAGGAGATGGAAAAGCAACAAATAAGATATAATATTGTGCTACATATATATGTAATTAATGAAGTGCTTAATAGGACTTCAAAGTTTTTGAAGCTGGAAAATTGTTAAAGTTACTTAGTGTTTATTTATTTTTTTCTCTCTAGAAGTGGAGAAATCATTGGAGCGAAATTGTTTTGAGAAAATCATGAGAAAGTGTTCTCTAGTTATACAAACACATGCAAGGATTTACCCGTTATTTTTAGAAAACTATGAAAAAAGCAATGAAACAATGCAGACACTTCAGACTGATTGAGAAGTTAAATGTGAATATTATAGAATTATAACTAGGAGTCTCTGTAAAGGGTTACAGCCTTGTAGAGTTAGAGCTTTTTTTGTTCTCTAAGTATGGATTTAGATGTGACTATTTCTGAAAATTATTACTCGTTCTTAGGAAGGATGAGTGCATCTCTTGTTCAAATATTTACTCACAGAAGAGGATGAGATGGCAACCATATCTTAAAAGATGTGCAGATATGACCTCCTTTCCCCTGACTGGACAAAGGATTATGAAAGTGAATTGGCCTGAGCCTGGTTCAGTGCAGTTGATTACCGATACATTAATTTAATTCTGACTGGAAACCTGAAAAACTCTTGGAAATATACCATCAACCACTCTGATTGCCTCATCTGGACCATGGAGACTATATCATACAAGGAGAAAATTTTAATCATAGTGGGGTGGAAATGAGTGGACGCTGGCTTGGAAAGGAAGGTCCTTTTCTCTCTGGAGCTGTGAGGAAGTAGATGCCTGGACTCTGAGGGAGGAAAGTCAGAGAGATTCTCGGTGGTGGCATTTGAGCTGGCATCTTGCATGCAGGAGCTGCAGTGTGCTGGAGAGGGTCTCTGAGTTTGAATCTGGGCCTGTGATTCCCAGTGGGAACTAGAAGCAATGTGAGTACCTTTCTGAGAGGGCGTTTCTTTAATTCCCAAACATTTAGCAAAGTTTGTTAAACATAAGTTATTCTTGACTCTATTTTAAAGGAATTGAGTGAGTGGATTTTGTCTACACGTAGAGCATCTTGAAGAAAGAAGCTGGTTAGAAGAAAATATGAGTTTGGAAGAAGGATTTCTGGCAGAAGTGACAAGCAATCACCAGGATTGCTTACAGAATAGCTCGTCAACAGCTTGAAGGCAAAGAAAGAAAGAAAAAAAAAAAAGATGGCATATCTGGGAACTGCAGGTAGCTTAGAGAGTTCCTTAAATTCTTGAAAACTTGGATTTTATAACAACAGCAATGGAGAATCACTGAACAGTTTTAAATCTGGTCCCATTTAAATTTTAGAAATAATAAGATTCAAAAGAGGCATGATAGGAGGCAGTGAGACCAGTTAGGAAGTTCTTGTACAATAGACAAAAAAAGATGAGTGTTTATGCCAAATAAGGGAAGTGGGTATAATAAGAAATGGACCTAATCAAGAAATGTGTAGAAGAGATCTACAGGCTATGGTGATAAATTAAATATGGTGGTAGGAGAAGGGAGACATCAAAGATAACTCCCCAGTTTTTGATTTGGGCAATTGGGATGGATGCTGTTATCTTTCTATAAAAGGAAGCCACAGAAGTAACAGAAATTTTGAGGGTGAGTAGAAAATTATGACTTGAAGTTTGGCAACTGAGCTATCTATATAATGACAAATATTCAGTAAATATTTGGATACAATGGTCTGAAATATTTGAATTGAAGATACAGAAATGAGGAAGTCAGTATCATGTCAATGTTAACTGTATATATAACAGTGGAATTGCAGCACTCAGCTAGCATGACAAAGTGAGAATCCTAGAGGGCAAGAAGCAGAACTCTAATACACACACATACACACATTTAAAGCTAATGTGGAGGAAGGATATCAGCAAATCAGATTAAAGAGGAACAATCCATAACATAAGAAGAAAACTATACAAAGTATAGATTTATAGAAGCAAATAAATAAAGTATTTTAGAAGGAGTTGTACAATGATGTGAAATATTATAAACAAACCAAAAAGAAAAGTACTGGACATTGTCCATTGGATTTGGGGGATTTTGCAACAAGGCCATCAATAGCCCCAAGGAAACTTCATTAGAAAGGTGGATGCAAAAGAGTGAGTTCCTGGGAGGCACGGAAGTGTAGAGAATTGTACTGTCTTACTGAAGAGGGACAGGAAAGAACTAGAGAACTACTTGAGATGTGCAACAGGTCACAAGAGTATTTTTTTTAAGATGAGAGAGGCCTGAGAATATTTAGGAAAGAGGAAATAGGGAGCTTTTAAAAATATAGAAGGGAGCATAATTGAATGAGTGAATACTCTGAGGAGGTAGGGAAAGTATGAGATCTAGACCACAGGGGCAGGAATTAGACTGTTTCTTCCATTGTGACCAGAGAGAAGAAGAAAAAGATTGTTGTGAATGTGAGTAATTTAAAGGTAAGGGGCAGGAAGTAGGAGGTGAGACCATGCAGTAAGAAATAGGAGATATTGACAAAGGTAGAGTACCTGAGAAGAGGAGACAAGTTTTGAAATAGCCACTCTGGGGAGAGAGTTGAGCAGGGACATATAGAATGATTGATAAGCCACATGAAAGGCTTAATTAAAATTTGAGCTGTTGGCTTCAGTGACATCAAATCTTGTAACTGTACAAATTTTCAGCAGTGCTAAGAGACCAGGTGGAAGTGCACAGAAGGTAGATTGGATTGGAATGTTTTTCTGGGTCAGGTTTTAGGAAGGGAGCAGAAAATACAGGAAGTTAGGTTGTTGGGAAGAGCGTAGTTGAGGCGAAGGATCAAACTGTTTAGGAAGGAAGTGAAGATAAAAGGGAAATAAGATGAATAATAGTAATAGGAAAGGTTCAAGAAATTAAGTCTAATTAAAGTGGAAGAATAGCTGTAGTGGGAATAAGGAAGTGAAAGAGCTGGAAGGATGGAGGCTGGGATGTTCACGTCTACAGGTCCTCCTTTCTGGGTGAGAACAAGGCTTAAGATGTGCCCATTACTTTGGGTTTCTGGGAAAGAACCAAGTACCCTTATAACCAAGGGAGGCAAGGAACTATTAACCTAGAGAAACATGAGTTTCATTACTTAAAAAAAAGTTAGAGAATAATATGTATCTTAGAGAATAATATGATATTATTGTATTACTTTTTTAATGTGCTTTTATACAAACACTACTCTGGTTAAAACTTTCATTAATATTAGAAGTAAACACTCCCTAGAAAGTCTACCTAAAACTTGTTTAAAAATAACTGGAGTTTAGTTTTCATGAATTTAACCAGATCGTGTGTTTTTTCTCTTTCTCTTCTAATACAAAAGTTAACGTTAACTGATAGTGTATATCAGTGATATACACCCTGGTTCCATCTTCTTTCCTTGGGTTGAGCTTCTGTGAGGAGCCAGAGGTTTTGTGCCCTTTGATAAACTACTTTGTCTCAGCTCTCTTCCCTTATGAGAAAGTTCTTTGGATGAAAACTTACAGGCCCTGGGATATTTCTGCTACATACATTTTGGGCAGTAACACAAGTCGGTCCTGCAGGGCAGGAGGCATCTGTCTAAATCTATCTTCATCTATATCTATCTATGTTCTTATATTTGTTCAATTATTGTGTTTTCACTGATCATATGGCCAAGATTAAGAGGATAAAAAAAGATATCGATTTGTGGTTAATATCATCTCACTTCGGAAATAGTAGTTGTAGCAACTCCTTGCTTGTTAAAATTACCTCATTGATTTTATTATCACATAAACAATTTGAAACTGAACACTTATTGAATATTATTGATTATTATGAGATGGTCCTACAGACAGTGATTATGACATTATCTTCAGGCACAGCTGAAAAAGAGCTATGTATAAACAATAAAGTTACATTTTGTCTCTGCGGTACAAAAATATAATGAGTCAATTACCATAAACTTAGCTTTTAAACTAGGAATTCTCATGAAAACAGCTCAGCATGGAAAAAGGAAGAAACACACATTTGTAAATATCTGGAGCTTATATTTTTAAGTTATTTAAATAAGATGAAAACATGCATGATTAGAATACACTGAGGTTTTAACACACTATATATTTCATCTGTGATTATCTTAAATGAATCTACAGATGCAAAATAATATGTCCATGAGAAGGCAGTCACAATTTAGTTCCTATGATAATTTAAGAAAAATGAACTACTTTAGGTGCGTTTGCAAAATGGCTTTAATTCCTCAAACCCCAATATCTTGACTTTACTCTGTCATGTTGACACCTAGGAATATTCCTTTTTCATGTCATGTCCCAAGAATGGAGCATGATCCAATGATCACAGCATTTCTGAAGAGCAAGGCCAACACCAAACCCTCAGTATGACAAACTGAGCACAAGATGTTGGACGTATTTTCACATTAGAATGGAAATGTGTTTAAATCCATTCTAGCCTGTGACATCACATTACATTCTTTTTGTGAGAGACATGCCTCTCTTACCAGCACTACTCTGGGTGGCCCATCTGGGACCTGAGGCCCATCTGGGACTTGAGGGAACTTAAGAGAGACAGGTTGTTCTGGTTTGCAAAACTGTGGGTGATTTTATTGTTGGTAACCATGGGAAAGGGGCATTATGTCTCCCATTTAGCTCGGAGTGGACTTCATATCATCCAGAAAAAGGGAAAAAAGGAACTTTATGCTTTGTAACATTTTACAGTCATCTCTCAGAATTAGTCCCTTTCTATCATGTAAAACTCAGTCCTAAAACTGATAAAACTCAGTCCTTGTATATGAAAGGAACACAGACCCATTTCACTTGTGAATATTGATGCAAAAATCCTAAATAGATTGTTAGCAAACAGAATTCAATAGCACATAAAATGTAACATGAATATGAATATATTCCAGGAATCTAAGGATGTTTGAAATGTAGAAGATCTATGATAGAATTCATCATATTAATGGACCTCAGGAGAATAAATGATCAGATCTTCTCCATTGACACTACAAGGAAATTTCACATAATTCAACCACCATTCATGAAAAAAAGAAAACAATAAAATAGCAATAAATGGATAATACCTAAAAATAAATAAATCTATCCATGTGTTTATCTCTCTCTCTCTCGTCAGCATCTATCTATCTATGTCAGTCTGAAGCCAGCATCTTCTTTAACGGGGAAACCTAGTGTGGGGGATCAGAACTGGGCACCTCAAGATGTGTCCCTCTCTATCTTGCTCTGAAGGACATTTGACCTCCCCCCTCTCCCAATCGTCTAAAAGAACTTGGGATGGGCCCAAGGACAGGCCTCACCTTGGAAGACTCTGGGAATCGATAAACCAGGAGGGTCTTTGCTACACCCATTCTTATCAAAGTTCTGTGTACCAAACATTTACATTTGTAAGGGAAATCTCCAGTTGTAAAGATATCTCCTTCTCTGTAGGGGGAAGAGAGGTGGATGACCTTATCTCTAGAAACTGGTCAGTGTGGAAGGAGAGGCCCTAAATCTGCATAATAACTTTATTGTGCTTTTCTTGTAATCCCTCATGGCTGACACTCCCAACCGCCCCCCAAAATTCTTGTTTGTCTATATAAGAGGAGACTCTCCACCATTTTGTCAAGAGACACTCTCTGGTCTCTCCCATGTACATGTTTTATAAAGCTTTGTTTGATTTTCTCTTGCTATTAGGCCTCATGTCAATTAAATTTGTAGCCCAGCCAGAAAGGACCCAGAGTGGGTAGAGAATGCTCTTTCTCCCCATCACTAGAAATGTTTTCAGTATCACTACCTCACTATTTAACATCATATTGGAGGTATTAAACAATGTAGTCAAATAAAGAAAATTAGAGAGATAAGAATTGGAAAGAAAAAGTAAAACTCTCTCTATATACAGTATAATGGTAAACCTAGAAATCCCAAGAGAATCATTAAGAATAAACTGCTACAAACATTAAGATAATTCAGTAAGGTAGCAGGATATTAATGTATGTACACAAATCAATAGCCTTAAGATATATAAATGGTAATCAGAAGATATAATGAAGACAAAAATTCCATCTATAAGAGAAAAAAAATCTAACAATAAACTTAACAAGAAATATGTAAAACCTAAATGAGGAAAACTTAAAAACAAATGGTACCAAAAAACACAAAAGTCCACTTGAAGAAATGGAAACACATCTAAAGTTTTCTAATAGAATGCCTTTCTCCATTAATATATCATTTCAGCACGGCTCAAAGGAAAACACTGATAATTTATTCCTGGAGTTAGACAAGTGGGTTTTAGAGTTCACATGAAAAAAAATTAACAAGGGAAATCCTAAAAAAAAGTGACATCAGCCCCATCAGATATTAAATCTTAATATAAGCCTGGATAATTACAGCAATCTGGTAGTTGTGTGAGAAAAAACAGACCAATGAAATGGAAAATAAAGTCCTGATCAGACCCAAGCACATATGAAAAATTATTTTATCATGAAGGTGGCATCTCAAAGCACTTGGAAAAAAGCTGTGCTCTTAAGAAAATTTAGTTGTTAAAACTCAACAAACATTTGGAAAAAATATAAAATTGGTTATTTATGCTACAGAGTAAACAGAAATGATCCAAGTGAATCAGAGACATATATGACAAAAACTAAACTGTACAAGTTCTACAAGAAAATAGAAATGAACTCCTTTATAATCTGAGAATGGGGGAGTATTTTCAATTATGAATAAAATCCAGGGGCAACAACAAAAAAAGATTGGTAAATTTAACACAATAAATAAAAGCCTTTGTGAGGCAACAAAAATAACACAAAGTCAAAAGACAAGTGATAAAGTAGAGCAAAATATTTGAAATTTATAAGACAAAGGGCTGATTCCTGAAATACATAACAATTTTTAAAAATGAGTAAGATTAAGAACTTTATAGAAAATTGGCAAAAGACACGAGCAGATTGTTCACTAAAAAAAGGTAAAAAATACTCAACTTCACCCATAATAATAGAAATCCAAATTAAATCTAGAAAAAGTAATATTTCTCCCCGTCCAGTTGCCAAAATTAAAGAAAATTGATAACATATTCTAATGGTGAAGTTGTGGCAAAACAGGTACTCATACATTGCTGGTGCGAGAGCATCATGTGGAACAGAGTTTGGTGGTATTTCACAAAATTACAGATCCATTTATCCTTTGACCCAGCAATCTCATTTCTAGAATCTGTCCTGAAGGTGCACCTTTTGGAATACAAAAACTACAATATTACTTATTGCATTACAATTTGTAATAGCTTAAAGTTGGACCTGATCAAGGAGGCTTTAGCAATTGCAGATATTTTTCCCCAGGCAATGGGAAGCCATTTAAGGCCTTAACATGAGAACAATTTGCTTTTCAAAAGGTCACCCCGATTGTAGTATAGACAACAGAGTTGGAGGAGTCGGACTGCAGAAACCCAGTTATTACTGTCAAGCAGGATGATTGCTAATATGGAATCCTACACTACCAGAAAACAGGACAGCTCAAGCTGCCATGATTTGTGAGATTTTATTGATCGCATTGCATAGTGGGCACCATAGGAATTAACCAGTATCTTATGCCAAAACTGGCAGGGAGAGAGACTAGATCTAGAGGTCCTCCCAGTTATCTCTTTCCAAAGTTGTCATCTCTGATTAGAGGAGGCAAATGCTGTTGTGTGGGTTGTCAGAAAGGAAAAACTTTTCCTTTACCCTCTGAAGTTCAGAATTGGGGGCCTGTGAATTAAACTGACAAAATACAGGTTAGCAAGAGAAAAGACAAAGTTTTTTCACCTATTTATGTGGGAGTTCACAGAAAATATAGCTCAAAGAGGTAGAATTTAGGGCTTATATACCTATGGTCTTAATAGGTGAAGGAGTATGTAGGAAAGGGCATTTATGGGGAAACAAGTGACTTTTAGGAAAGATAAATGGGCCTTTGGGAGAATAGATGGGGGACATGATAGTTTTGAGATATGAGTGTCAGTTTAGGTGATTTCTTATCCGGTGATAGGAGTCAGTCTTCCCTGGTTGAGAAACTCGTGGGTAGGGGAGTTATGACAGTTGAATTCTTTTGGGAGTCTCTGCTTTTAGGCAGATAAGGGGAATTCAGAAACAACAACAACCTTTTCCTGCATCTGTTGATTCTCAAATATTTCAGTTCAAAATAATCCTCATGTCACAGTGGTATATTCTGGATCCCAGGCTAATTAATATGCAATATTATAATATACAATATACAAATATCAATACATTTTATCCACACTGACTATAAATATCTGGGAATGTAAATGCAAAAAAAATTTCATTCACATTAGTTAACAGGACTCATATGAAGAAAACTATATATATGTAATAATATTGAAATGAACAAGTTGAAAGAACTAGAAATATATATATGTTCTCAGAGCAGATTTAATCTTATAGTATGTTATTTCTCCCCAAATTAATCTGTACATTTAATGCAAGTTCAATTAGAATTTCCCCAAAGTGATTCTTTTTGGAATTGGACAAAACAATTTTAAATTTCATATGAAAGGATGAATGCTCAACCGCAGTGAAGGAAATTATGAAAAGAAAGAATGGTAAAAAGAACTTCCATTACTAGCTATTTGAAAGAACTATGAATCTACTGTAATGAAATCAATATATTATTAGCCTAGAAATAGATACTAAGTCAAGAGAATAGACTAGACAATTCAACATATCCCCCTACATGTGCATGTAATGTATAAAAATACTGTTACATTGATTCAGAAAATAAAACTGATGTTTTATTCTTATGTAATGATGATACTGACACAACTCTACCTGCATTTGGAAGAAAATAAATCTAGTTCTCTATTACATTTAAAGATTTAAATGTAAAATATAAAATATCTTTAGGGAAAAACTGAGACTCTACTTATACAATCTTGGGAAGGAGGACCTTTCATAACCTCAGAAATCTGGATGCTCTAAAAAATAAATAACTATTAAAAAAATGTAAAGTTTGTATAAAGATGGATACAACATTTTTATAAATGAATGGAATTTTCCTACACACAAATGAAGTGAAATTTTGGAGAAAAAATAATGGAGAAACAAACTTGGAAAAATAGTTCCAGTAATAAAAAGTTTAAAATACTGTATAGCACATCTGACATGCCAACCAGTGTTCTAAGCTCTTTATATGTAGTAAGTCATTTGTTCATCACAGCAACCCTTCCAGGAAGTTACTAATCTTCTTAAACCCACTTACAATATCTCTTTTCTAATCATGAAACTTCAGTAGCGGGGTGGCTCTCCATTGCTCCACAATGAAACACAAAGTAACTCTGAAATTCAAAACCTTTTACAATGATCCAGTTTCCCTTGGTGGTCTTATCTCCTACTATCCCCTTCCATGAACACACTCTGGGTTTTTCTTTCTTTCTTACTTCAGTAATAAATTCTGCTTGGGATAACCCTCTTCATTCTACTCATTTCTGGCTTGAAATCTGACAGAGTTCTCAAACTCTACTTTCTCCATGATCACAGATCAGGTGTAATCTCAGCTATATTCAAGCCCCTTATGACTTTTTTGATGCTTTTCTTGTGTACATATAGTGAATTCCCCACTGAAGGATAAACTCCTTGATAACATAGGCTATGTTTTACTTATCTCTTAAATGTTTAGAACAGAATAATTGCTTGGGCTCTATCTATTGAACCCAATACATTAATGGAGGAAAAGGGAGGTTTCTGCTAGTTTTACCAGTATTTTCTACTTAGAAATTTTCAGTGGTTTCTCAGAGCCTATATTCTAAACTTTCTAGCATGGAATGTGAAGTCTGACACAACTTGCTATTTTAGTCTTTTATAGCTGTACTCTTTTGTTTGAATTCTTTCCATTTTAATTATTTATATTCACTTTAATACATGCATATTTCTCAACTTTCTTCTATTTGTGGTGCAGTCTCTTCTAATGTTCTATGAATTCTTAGAGGGCAGGGACCGTGTCTTATACATTTCAGCATTTTTATGATTAAACAGTTCAGGGACATAGTAGGTACTCAAAAATATTTATTGAATGGATAAATGCTATTCCACCCATCTATAATGCTTTCTCATCTGCTCTCGGTTACCACAATCCAATGATTTCCCTGAAGCTCAATTCAAATTCTACATTGACCTGTAAAGCTTTCTCTGGCCACTCCACCTGGAAGTAAACTCACATTTCTTTCAACTATAAATACACTACATGTGTCATTTTAATTCAGAGATTTTTAACTCAACCTCAGTTGATATCTTAGTTTCATATGATTTAGATATGTCTTCCAGATAGTAAACAAGCACCTTGAGAATCAAGCCACTACCTATATTCCTCCATTTTCCACATCTGACCAATGATGGTGCTTTGCCTAAATTCAACTCTCTCTCTGTTCCAATGACTGAAGTGAGGCTCCACTATTTCCAGAATCACACAGCATATTTTTTTCTTATGATTTTCTAGTTTTTCATATTTTTTCATCATTTGCATACCTGCATCATCTCTCCCATGAAACCAAAAGGTCTAAGAAGTCAGGAGAGCTTGTATCATCTACTCTGTCTTTATAACCCTTCAATACCTGATACAGTGGGTAAGAAAAGCATTACATAAAAAATTTATTTAGTAAATAATTATCATTTAACGGAGATTGATGATAAAAGATAACAATTTAACTTTCTACTTGTTTACAGCTGTACTTTTTTTCTTGGTAAGGAAGACTGCCCCTGAACTAACATCTGTTGCCAATCCTCCTCTTTTTGCTTGAGGAAGATGTTGCTGCACTAACGTCTGTGCCAGTCTTCCTCTATTTTGTAAATGGGACGCCACCACAGCATGGCTTGACAAGTGGTGTGCAGGTCTGTGCCCAGGATCCAAACCTGAGAACCCAGGGCCGCAGAAGTGGAGTGTGTGAACTTAACCACTACACCACCAGGCTGGCCCCTCAGCCATACTTTTTAATTTAAATTCTTTCCAGTTCAATTACTTATAGTCCCTCAAATACAAGTGTTTTTCTCAACTTTCCTCTATTTGTGTTTTAAATACTTGCTTTATTTAGTTTTATTATTGTTTTACAATTATACACACCAAAATATCAAAAAGCCCATTTGCATGTCTTTAGATTCTATTTTTATTTATCTATTAACTACTATTTATTTTTCTGTTTCTATTCCTGTATTAGAAGGTTCCAACATGTCTAAGATCATGTCTTTTAGTCTTATAGCTTTTTAGTTTTTTAGGCTTAAAAGACATGATCTTGGCCATATTAGAACTCCTTAAATAGGAATTAAAATAAACTCCCAAGATATACAAATGAGCTTTTAAATATTTTATCTTGCATAATTATAAAATAATAATGAAAACTATAAAAGGAAAGCATTTAAAAAGCATGTTACCAATTTGCATAAGAGTATAAGGAACAGGAGACTATCATCCCACTTTCCATGTTCGGTTGTGTGGATTCTGTCAAGTCATTAGACTTGGTAGGTTAGTTTCTCCATCTGTAGTGGAGATGAAAACATGAGCACTGCTTTTGCTCTGAGGCTGCTGTAATGCTCTGTGCTGTGCTTTAAAAATGGAAAGTAATTTGAAAATTTTGTAATCGACAAGACTAGCTGTTTCCAACAAGCTGTTTTCTAAGACCTATTGTTCTGCAAGATGTTATGAGTATTTTTTAAACAAAGTGAAAATAAGTTGGTCATCTATATTTGAGAGACGCTACATAATACGTTTCATCTCCAGAAGACGACGTTTTGTTGTACTCTATTAAAGAGCACTGTTGGGGAGGGGAAAATCCCCTTTCTACCCTTCTTGTGTTCTTATGGCTGGATTAATAACAAAATTGATAAAACACCAGATTAACAGGAGAAAAATCCAGTTTAATACATACGTATTGGAGATCATAGAGAAATGATGCTTGAGAGTGAGCAAAGCAGGCAGTATATATCTCTTTTACACAAAGAAACAACAAATTTGTGAGGAATGACAGGACAAAGAAACTTCGATTTGAGGTACACAATTAGTGAGGAATTTAAGCCGAGTTTAGGCTTGAGGTAGTTAATTAGCAAGATTTGTTTACATAGGCTTCTCAGCTCTGAATTCCCTAGCTCTGGCGATCAGGATGCAGGGAGAGCACCTTTCACGTGGGAGATTTATTTCCTCTTTTGGGGGAAACAGAGACAGGAGGGTCAGAATGCCCTTTTTGCTTCTCAAGTAAATTGAATTAAATAATCTGTATGCTATTGTGGGATATTTTGGAGTGGCCTGCCCTGGGCCCCACCAGTACAAATTTGCTCATTAAAAAGACCTACTTAGCTTTTTGTAACATTGTTTTTACCAATCTTATTTGACCAAGAGGTGTCTTTCACCATTTTTTAAATAATATCTATTAATACCTAAAGGTATTAATGTTTCTCCATACCCAGTTTAAGCAAGTTTAGACTAGACGCTAAAAATGTTAACCTCTTATTAAAACAAAAGAAACAATTTGCAAGCACATACTGTCTAATAGAACATTTAAAAATGCAAATTAGCAACATTGTCTGTATAAATCACTGTTAGAGAGTTAGTTTTATAAGTTGGGGAAATATTCTAACTCTTTTTGGCCCCGATGGTGCTGTATACTATGTGGGAGCAGTAATTTCCTCAATGATCCCCTAGTGGCCAGAAGGAGTTAATGCTCTGCTCAACGTACTTAATTCACTCCCAGGATGTAATTTACACACTGGAGTAATCTGGATGAATAGGTAGTTTTTTCTGGCTTTTCTTAAGTCTATAAAACTTTGAATGATTCACAAAGGGCAAATTATCAAGCTGTACAGACTAACAATCAACAATTTAGTGCAGATTTTTTAAATTTAAATTTTGAAGGTAAATAGTAATATGACTTTTACTAAAATGCACACACAAAAAGCTTATCTTACATGATTTAAATAAGATTTTGGAATTATTTGAGAAAATATCCCATTGTTTTTAGTCTCTGTGTTTGACTGTGGGGGAAAAGGATCAAATTTTGGAGGGTCATCTTATCGATATTTGTACCTCAGGATTAGCTTGGCTTTGCCCAATTCACACATGGGAAGGGCATTAGAAACCTATTTGTTTACATGAGGTTGGATAGATGGAAGGTTGATGTCCTATTCTGTATCTAAGGCTATAGGAAAGTGATACACATTGGAGAAAATTTTATTTATGTGGGAAGATTATGCAAATAAAGTTTTTATACCAGAATATAAACTTTGAGTATTTGCTTCCTTCAGTTCTTTTAAAAGGAATAATCACTGTTCACATGGGGAATAATGTGGTTGTGCACTCTTTTTCTGCCCCATCTCTGCAGGGGCATACTGTGGAGCCCCAGCAATAGAAGTTGTTCAGTAGTGCAGAGATTCCAAATGGAGCTGAGCTCTTCTTATTGAGGTTTATCAGAAGGGACGCCTGTAGAGTCTGATAAAGCCTCAGTGGTGGTTCTAATTTCCTTCCTGGAAGTTTGGGGCCCTCTCCATGCCATTTTATCCATTGCCACTATGGAAGATCACAGCCTTGAAAATGACTGTCTCTCTGTGTGTGTGGTCCTCAATAAATGTGTATTGAATGTGTAGATGATGATTTGTTTAAAAAGCTATCACACAGTGCTGTTTTCTTGTCCAAACCACAAAATACCTTCAACTCTCCTACTTGGTTTTAGGTCAAGTTGAATCTCCTTAGACTATCATAAAAGGTCTTTCTTAATTAGGACTCTTGATATTCTGGCCATGTGGTTGAGGAGAGAGGAAGGAGAGTATGACACATAAGCAGAGTTATCTGAACATGACCCTGTGAGTTCATGCAGGGTTACCGGGACAATGAGGAGGCTAGGACCTGGGCTGTCCCTTCTTCTAGAGCAACAGGGGCCATATCTAAGCAACTTAGTTTCCTACAAAAGCACAAGCTTCCTCCATCTGTACCCTTGCCTCCCAGAGAGAGGACTGATATGCCAAAGAATGCAAGGTCTCCAGGAGCAGGGCAGCTGCCAACTCTTGTAAATAGTTTGCTTGGTGCCAAGTAGCCTGTTTGTTTCCTCATTGACATGACTTCTTTCTTAAGAAGGGAGATTCATGGTGGGAGGTTCCCTCCACTGCATCAGAACCCACACTTTGTCCCTCTGAAATTATGACTCTGGCAAGCCTCTCTAAGAGATGATAGATTGAGACACAATGTATATTTCTGCCCTGACTGTGGCCATCTGAATTTTCTCTTCCACTAATGATGCCCATACCTAACCCCTATATTATAACATTGTGGAGAAACCTAAAAACCAATTCCATCCATGACAAAGCAAAATTGAAAGTATACATCAAAATCCACCTGAAATGCATGCTTGGAATAAAGACATGATCCAGAAAAAACTCTCAAGGCAAAAAACAATATGAGTGGAGTAAATACAATTTCAAAAATCAGAAGTACAACTAAGTTCAGAATTCTGTAGACACAACTGAAGAGGCTAGCTTCAGTTGCAAAGGAGATATAATTAGTCCACCTATTCAGACAGAAGGACAGGCAGAATTAGCGAGAAGAGGATGTGAGGGTTGTGAGGAGGTTGTCCTTGGCTAGGAAGACATGAAATTTAAAATCAGATGTGGCAGTAGAAGTCTTCTTGAGAGAAACTATGGACAAGGTTTTGCGTGCTACTTCCTGGAGTCTAATACCAGGAAATGTTTTTTTCTGAACCACCCTAATAGAACCATGTAAGCTGATTAAATTAATGACAACAGACTCATATGGCAAATGGCTTTGAATGAGCAGTGGAGTAGACAAAGAAGAATTCTTTGCACCCACAGCCTGTTTCCTCAGTCTGGGAGCCTTGTTCCCCATGCTGGGTATCAAGGTTTCTTCCATAGGTTGGATAGGCCTATTGATGGAGACATTGGTGGTAACTCCTTCTGAACCAACATTACTGGGTCCCTACTGGGTGCTTTCTTAAGGGTGAAGTAAGAAGTCCTACTAGGTCCGAGAATCTTATGGAGATAAGCAGGATGCACACTGCCTGTGACCAAGGTCTAATATTATAATTTCTCTTTTCTTTCTATCATCAGAAACTATAGTTTCCTTCTCATTGGCTAATTTCTCCCAAGGGTGTTATATCAGAAACAGACCCTAACTTTTTATTACAACCAACTGCTTTTATATTTTTTAATTACAGGGATATTTAGCAACACCAGAAAACAAAATTTACCATTTAACAAATGCTGATCAATACTATTGTTGCCTCCATTATCTGAAACACCATGTAATAATAATTTTAAAAAGCAACAAATTAATGACTTTGGTACTCCCCTCCTCTCTCAGTGTAAGGAGAAATTTTTGGAACAAAGGGAACCTAAGCTGATGCCACTCCAAATGGATGGGAAGAGGAGAGCCAATTCTGACTTCTGTGGCGCCTCCTATGATATACACAGGGCACAGAAAAGAATCACGAACTACTGAGGCCCAGTGTCAGGACTGCTGTTTCACAGAGGGCAAAGTTAGAGACATACACACCAGCAGAACGTACCTTCCACCTAAGAGTTGGGGAAATGCTGCCACCAACACGTTCACCCTCCTTTTTTGGTCTATATTTCACCCACTTCTTCTGGAGTGTTTGATTTTGCAAGACACAAAAAGTGACTGAGGTGATGAAAATTCTTCCCCATGGAAGTGAGAGAGAGTTTTCTATGAAAAGGAGTAGGAAATAGCAGACTAGAAGCTTTGAAAGAGGTACCTGAGTGGATAGGAAGTGTGGTGGGTATAAAGATTGTCCCACCAAACACCCATTTCCAATGTCTTCTGACATGCTTTCTTGGATTTTAGGGACTAGAAAGCTAAGGAAGAAAGTCTATCTGTGAGATACTCTCATTTCTAAGGTCCTGGAAGTAATTTAATTCCTGTCAATCTCGTGAACTGAGTTATGTGGGGTAGAGAAAAGATTTGAGACATCTTTATGCTAGAGAGAGATGATTTTGGAGCCAAAGGTCATTGTAACAACTCAATGATCTGGCCAACCATTGTCTGATTGGCTGTTTCCTGATCGTGGTACAAGTGGTGTTGTTCTGGAGGTGGTACCTGTGGGGAAGGTGCTCTGATTCTGCAGCTTCCTGATCATTGACAGAGGTAGCAGGTGTCTTGGTGGTCCACTTCGGTGCTGTCATTGTTGGAAGCTCAGCCTATAGTCCATTTTTTCAGCCCTTTTAACAATTCTGTGACATATTTATACCCTTTAATAATTCTATTAAACTTAACCAGTTTAATTTAATTTGTCTGAAATTAACAACTTCTTGGAAGACAATTCTTTAGGGGTCTCTCGCATTTCTGCTCATCTTGCTGCCTTTGTTCCTCACTGTATTTTGAAAGATGTTAGCCTAGTGAACAGCCTTGGGAAATAGTGATAGCGTGTTCCTCTGGAGCAAAGAGGAGGACGTTATGCTTACTGTCCAATGTAATAAAGCTGTCATGTTGTGAGCTGCCCTATAGAGAGGCACATTGCAAGAAACTGAGGGTGACCACCAGTCAACAGTCAACAAGAAATTAGATCCTATGGTCCAATCACCTGCAAGGGATTGCCTCCTGTCAACCATAATATGAGTGAGCTTGGAAGCAGTTCCTTCCCCAGTGAGCCCTGAGACTGCAGAAACCCTGTGAACCTTGACGGCAGCCTCAGGAGAGGCTCTGAAGTGGAGGACCTCACTCAGCTGTGCGTGGATTCCTGACCGACAGATACTTTGAGGTAGTCAGTGTTGCTGTTCTAAGCTCCTCCATCAAGCAGTAACTTATTATACGGTAATAGACAACTAAAATATTCTCTATCTGAGCTTCTCGCACTGGCGGATGGATGGCACACCAATCTCTGAGTCATTGTTTACAGAAAAGCTGCCTCACCACGAACACCTGTTTTGGACTTTATATGACTGAGAATTTAATTGCTTAAGTCACTGAGTTTTGGGGATGGAAAAATAAAGCAGCTAGAATTACTTACCTTAACAATACAATCTGCTTTCTCTTAGTTGTTTTGTTATTTACTTGTTATATTCCTGACCCTATAGTGTACCGCGTAGATCCCCCCAACCCCTTTTCAGAATGATTATTTTTAATCTTTTCAATTTTTCTCCTCTATTGACTTGAAAGTTATACATTCTACTTCTGTTCTTTCTAGTGCTTGCCCTTAATGTTTCAATGTATGTACATAATAGTTCATTGAATAAGCAGGATTCATAACTTGTAATCAGAAAGCAACTTTATATTTGTCTTCTACTACTCATTAAAAATTGATCCAATGAGGAAAGTTCACTCCGGTTCCTAAATAAAAATGCAGGCAATCTCTGACTTATCCGATAATTCTTAGGTAATACAATGTCTTATAATTAGTTTAAGGTAAAACAAAACAAATAAAAATAAACAAAATTAAAAAATAACAAAGGTCCTGGCATGTGTACTAAGTTCCTCAGATGGTTCTAATCCACCCAGAGTTACAGAACCACACAAAACATGGTCTTGACTTAGAAATTAGAATGTTCAATCCAATATGTTGATTTCCATATTAGTCATCATTTAAAGAGAAGATCTCCCCCCTCTTTGAGATGGGCTGCCCTTTGTTGGAAAAGGAGTACAGTTCTTACCTTCTCTTCAGGAGCCTCCTGTCCATCCCTCCACCTCTTTCTTCTTGACAAGTTTCTGATCTATCTAATGTCAAAGCAAAGGAGGGAAGATTGAAAGGAGGGCAGGAAAGTTCTTATTTGCCTGCCATGCTTAACATTTGACATGTACATTTTATTAACAAAATATTAATCAATATAATTATCTTGCACGTGAGGAACGTAAGAACTTTGGAATATTTTAGCTGTCATTATCTTATCCAATCATACATGTTCTTGTTGTCTAGTGTTTAAGCTTACCTATATTTTTAATCTTACCAAATAAGTTGTTATCATTATCATTTTATATAGTCAAAGTTTACTTATTACAGTTTACTCACACGTTTCCCAATTGTTTTGTTTAGTATTAATATTTGCATTTTATTGCACTTCAGAAGTTTTCTTATGGCAGCTAGACTTTTGGTGGTGAACACAATGTAGTCTATGCAGAAGTCAAAATATAACGATGTGCACCTGAAATTTATGTAATGTTATATACCAGTTACCTCAATAAAATAAAAAATAAATAAAATAGTAAAAACAGAAGTTTTCTTTGTGTTGCTCTCCAACATTAGTCCCTCTTTCCTCCATATAACCACTATCCTAAATTCTAATATGAGAGATCACTTTTGCCTATTTCTCCCTCACTCTTGAAAGATATTTTCACTGGCTACAGACTTTTGGATTGTCATTATTTTTTCTCCACCTCTTGAAGATATAGTAGACACTGTAACTGGTGCCTGTCTGATAACAACTTTTTGCCTTTTCTCTTGCTGAGAGAATGTTAAAGCCAGATGCCAGCTAAATATCTCCATTTCCAGACTTCATTGTTGCTAGGGTGGTCCTTAACACAATTTTTGCTAATAAGATGCAAGTGAAACTGCTGGTCGTTTCTGTGAAAGGTTTTATTTTCATGACAAAAGAAGACAGACGTTGCTGACAAAATCCTTCATGTCTTCTTCCTACCTTGGACGTGGATGGGACTTCTGTAGCTATGGCAGCCATCTTGTGACTTTGAAATTACAAGCTTGAGGGACCAATAGAATTTCAGAGATGCCAACTTTGACACTGTTGAGCCACTTAAGTAATGCCAGTAACTACCTATCTGATTTTATATTTAAAATATCTTATCTTTTACACAATGTTATATATGACATGCCATATACATTAATTTTCTTGCATCTTTGGGCTGGCTCTTCTCTCTCAGCTCTTCTCTGCCTAGAATGCTCCTTGTCATCCTTCTTAAAGTACCAGTTCGAAATTCACTTCTTTTGTAAATATTTCCTTGACTCCCTCAGGAAAAACAGTTCATTTTTTCATCTGTGTTCTAGCAACGATTTATCCATGTTCACATTAACATTTATCACATTTTATTGTAAATCATTCTTTGAGTCTGTCACTTTCAACAGATTGCTTGCTGTTCAAGAACAGGTGTCATAGTTTATCTATATTTTAACACAAAATGAGTGCTTAAGAATTGCTTATTTAATGAATTAATCTATATCTGATAGGCCTAGCTGCAGTGTCCAAATACAAAAAATATGGTTAAGTGTTTTTTCCTCTGGCTTTGTAGTTCTGAGTATGTTTTGTTAGTAGCTCTCACTGAGAAATGAACACAGAGCTCCTGCAGTTACTTTGAAGTACAAATAATTCTTCCAGAAATCTCCCCAGGGTTCATTGGAGGAGTTTTTGAGAATGTTCTTAATGGGCTTTCTATTCCTAGAATACTACATAGAATGTTATTGTTAATAACACTTTTTAAGTCTGTTCTTTCCTCAAAATGCTGATAGTGTAAATGTAAAGTTTCCTGTAAGTGAAGAAATACTATTTTAACGTCTGTTAGGCTAGACTAACGATCCTCATTATTCAGAACAGACTTGGAGGATAAAAACCGAGATAATGTTAAAGGAGATTGTCTAGGAGCAAAGTGATTTTACCATTTCAAAGTGATTTAGGTTAACCAGTCTAGAGAATATTTTCTTTTCATTCTTTTTATGGGTTTCAATGAACTTTCTAACTAGGATTTACTTTAATATTTGTTGATTTTACTTACTTTTCTGGGACACTGTTTATGGTTTTAAAAAAATCTTCATATTTATAAATGAGTGAGCCAGACTTTGATGACCAGAGAACTTACTGGGAAAATCCGAAGGCATCTAAGGGATTCATAACAAAAGGATGAAGATGAGACAGATGGACAAGCAATTTAGCAATACTGAAATAATTCACACCTTGGCAGAGTGAAAACATTTAGAAAATGATGCCTTGATACTATCAGACTGGAGTAAATTAAACCCATCATGATTTTAGACTGGACATAAATTATTTCAGTCCTTGCTAGAAAAATGTTTGAGAGATTGCCAAATTCTCCTTGAGTTGTCATTCTGACATCGTATATATTCAAACTACAAATTTTAACTACTCATGACATGTTTGATTTACTAGTTGTTCATATTTATTACTTTTTATCTTCTACCACCAAGAATTACTTCCATTCTTCTACACAAATATTTTCCCTCATGTCTTATTTCTTCCTTGATCTATTCTAATTGTTCTTCTCTGCTTTAATTTAAAAAAACCCCACAACCTTCAAGTCTCTATTTTGTTTTCCTTCAAGTAGAAAGTTTTACAGGTAATGTTGCAAACTTGAATCCCTACAGGAGATTTGCAGGTGATATAAATGAGAGAGTGGGCCAGGTATTAACCATCAGGGAGTGGTTTGTGGGGACTGTTGGGTCAAAAGAACACATACCCCATCTATAGTGGGCAGTTGCTGCTTAGCTCTTGCTAATTTTTAATGGATTGTTTGATTTTTTTCCCAAACAGGTTATATATCCAGAAATCTCCATTTTTAAAAAACACTACCATATGTAGATATCGGACATCAACAACTGTTAACATCACAAAAGAGAGAGATGATGGAAGAATATATCACTGCCCATGAGCGGTCCTGTAAAAAAATAAAAAATCGAATGTGAATGCAATGTAACTACATCCATCTCCCAATTTACAAGGATAAAGAGAACACAGAAACTCATTAAATACACTATGGGGGATGCAATCAGCACAATGTAGCCTGTAGGGAACTACAAGGCCAACAAAACAGTGTCTTCAAAAAATAATTGCCAGGGATAAAAAGAAATGGAGGGGGAATTTATAGACAAAAAGAGGTTGAAAAGTTACATTAACTAATTGCAATGTGTGAACTTATATAGATCTTAATTTCAAAAAATTATGACATTTGTGAGATGTTGACTGGATATTTGATATCAAGAAATTATTGTTGCTTTTTTAAAATATGATAAAGTCAATGTGGTTATGTTAGAAAACCATCCTTACCTTTAATGATACATATAAAAATATTTATGATGAAATTTTGAAATGCATTCACATTTTAAAAAGCAAAATACTGGGCAGACATGCCATGTGTTTGTGAGCCACATGTGGCTCATATGCTGCCCCTTTGCAACTTCTGATCTGTAAGAGTATAGGTATGGAGCTCATTTATAATTCTTCGTGTCTCTCATCATCATCAAAAACTAGGATATATTAAAACAAACACACCCCCCAATTGAAAAAGCCTAGAATATATGAATTATACTTAAGAGATATAAAGATACGTAGGCCACAGTTTTCACTTGGAGAATATGAGATATATAACTCAAACCTTAACAAACAATACAATATCGCCATCCTCTCACCTACTATTTTAATATTAAACTCTATAAATGTCTCTCTCATTGCTGGACTATTTGAATGTTTTCCCAGATTTTTAGTCTTATAACAATTAATATAATTCTTCTGAGTAATAATAAATTTAAGTTAGTAAACAGCTTATGGGTCACTTCTGCTGTGAAGTGTATTTCAGAGCAAACTATCCTTCCCGAGGTCTGCCAGTCAGCGAATGTGACATATTCAGAGTGCTTAATGCCATTCTATAACACATTGCAAAATAAGACCATTTGGGGAATGATCATACCCTTCTCCAGTGTCCCTGGGGATAGCTTGTCATTAATTTGCTAGAATCACTGAATGCTAATTCCCTAAATCCTACTTAAGGGAATTAAACTTAAGAGATTCCAGAGACGTCATTGCAGCAGACTCTGCTGAGCCCCATTGTATGAAAAGTGGCCAGTCAGTACAGGACTGGCACTGACATAGTGCTCAATAAAGGCTGATTCCTTCTGCCTTCACCCTGCCCATTGCTTAACGAAGCCCTTCTAATGAATAAGTAGAATTATCTAATACAGTCCTTCTCAGGGTGGTGATGGGTAGACTAACGGTGACAATAGATGATACATATTAAACTCACCAGGGGGATTTTTCAGTATATACTCCTTCTCCCTGCAGGTGAATCAGAATTCTGAGAGGTAGGAGGACGAATGAGATCTAAAAAACCTCCCCAAATGATTCTAATACGTCATCTTTCTGGTGATGCCCCTGCTCATGGCCCCCTGCAACACCCATCTCCTTGTTCAGAACCATTGCTCTAACAAAATGGATCTCAGAATCCTAAATGAGAGAATTTGGAAGGATATTGCTATTCTGCTCTAACCCATCATCTACCATAGGATTTGCCTCTGGCATTCTGTAAATTTCTTAAGCATATCAAATTTAAAAGTAAATCTTAAAAATCAAAAGGACCATGTTCTATTGGTCTCTGGTAAACAAGACTCCTATTTTATGCCACAATGTTAAGACAATCTTATTTTAAGAATTGTCTTTATGTTTAACCTCGTTATGATTATTAGAGAAATAAATAAAAATAAAATACGTGCAGTCAATTCAAGGGATACTTTCCTACAAAACACTGTGGTTACAGTTCAGGTGTGAAATAACTCACATAGAAATATAGCAGAAGGGAAGAAGAGACTGCTTATCCATTATTAACTAGACAGTGAGTTACAGAATAAGGAAAAAGAAACTAGAAATTGGTATGAGCAAAGAAATAGGTTTTACATGCAGTGCCTATGAAGCCACTACATATGGAAATAGCTTGGAAATGAGGAGGAGTGGAAGCAAATTATCCCCACTGGACGATTAATCAAATTTATCTGCCTCCTGTCGGATGTTTCCATGGTCTGTTTTGCATGGAACTACTTAGATATAGTTCCTGTATCTGTGAGACGCCGCGTTTAAAATATCCTGAGGGAGTTATGTAACTTCCTCTGTGCATTTTCCCTATAGGATCTGACTTTTTTTGTGAAGTAGGAAATACGTTAGCATAGATTTTTGGCTTTCCTTTTGGAGGCTGATAGTCAAGATATGAAAGGATCGATTCTTCTCAAAATTCCTGTAAAACCTATTCCCTTTCTACCTTCTCCTTCCTCCCTTCATGCTCTTCCCATCTCCTCAACAAACTTCTTCTTTTGTTGGTCAAAGGGCTTCCATGGCTACAGGCTGCTGGCGTTCTGTCCTAGATGTGCAGGACTTTGGTGTGAAGGCTTTCCCGGCAGCCTGAGGTCTCCCAGTTTGCTGTCACAAGGCCAATCATGAGAGGTATGCACCCACACTGGGGATGAGAAATGAGTGGGGCCCCCACAATTCTTATTGCCATAAAAATACATTTAAAAATTCCTTGCACAATTTATTTATTGTATGGATTGTTTTTAAAAATGAGAGTACTAAGCTAAAGGGATTACTTTTTAAATATTAGTGACTTCTATTGTGCTCTTCAGTAAAAGAAAAAGGAAAAATCTATCGACAAAAATTCCTTTGAAGATTGTAGATTTATATAAAATACAAATCTCAGTTTAAACCTCACATGTGACAGGGATGCAATTTATTTTTAACTCTTCCTAATTTCTATGTATCTTTGCTCATCGAGTGAGGTGGCAGTTTGGGGTCCCCACTCCCTTTCCCTAGAGATTTGTCTAAGGTCTGAGAGACATTTGTCATCCAAGCCTTTGACACTGAGAGGACTTTATCCTCTGTACATATGGGCAGCCACTTGTATCACAGGCACGACAACTGGTCCCCAGTTGTTAACACACACAGATTGTCGCTGTGTCTGCTCTCATTCCTGTTAGAGAGATCCTTGTCCTCTACTCAACAAGGGATTTGTCTGCTATTTCTGTACCATGCTGAGTTACATAATTGTCTGTGTAGTGCTCTTAGTAACTTCTAATCCCTTGTCACCCTCAATGCAGGGGACAATTCTGCTGCTGCCAAGCCATGCTGGGCCATGTGAACTTCTGTGCCTCTCTTGGGTTCATCTGACTAAATACACTCCACAAACCTTTATCTTGGGAATCTCGCCTCTATAGAGCTCTGCCAAGGAAGCAGGGCACAGCTTACTCTTCTGAGTGGACTAGAAAAATAGCTTCCCTCTCTTGTAGAGCTTCGTCTGACATGAGCTTCTCCTTTTCCTTTTCTTTCTTCTTTTCCTCCTCCTTTGTCTTCTCCTTTTAATCAACTTAATTGTGATATAATTTGTGTACAATAAAATGCACTATAAGTAATCTGTTCAATGAATTTTGACAAATGTTCATACTCATATAATCATCATCACAAACAAGATATAGAACATACCCATAAACCACCCTCGTGCCCTTTGCAATCAAAAATTTCTCTGATTCCAGAACCAGGCAACCACAGATCTGCTTTTTGTTACTACAGATTAATTTCACCTATTCTAGAATTTCTTATAAACAGAATCGTGCAACACGGACTTTTTGTCTTTGACTTCTTTCACTCTCATAATGATTTTGAAATTCCAACATATAGTTCAGGATAACAGTAATTCGTTCCTTTTTACGGATAGTGGTATTCTTTTGTGTGAATACATCACAGTTTGCTTATCCATTCACCTGATAATGGACATTTGTGTTGTTTTCAGTTTAGGAGTATTACTACTGAAGCATTCATGTACAAGTATTGTTTGAATATAAGTTTCGTAAATACCTAGGCATAGATTTGCTGACTTGAATTATAAGAGTTTGATTGACTTTATAGGAATATTCCTAAATGTTTTCCGAAGTGGTTGCATCATTTTATGCTCCCACCCGCAATGTCTGAGAATTCTAGTTTCTCTACATCCTTGCCAAAACTTGGTATTGCTGACTTTCCCATTTTAGCCATTCCTTTGGGTCTATAACAGTTTATCATTTTAGTACTAATTTCCCTGATGAAAAATGATAATGAGCATCACAGCATATGCTTATTAACCATTTGTATATTTTTCTTTTGAAGTGTCTGTTCAAGTCTTTTGCCAATTTTGTAAATGGATTTTTGTCTTACTAAGTTGTAAGAGTTCTTTATATATTGTGGATACAAGTCTAAAATGTATGTCAGATACATGTATGTCAAATATTTATTTCTATCTGTACCTTGCCTGTTCATTGTATTAATGGTGTCTTTCAAAAACAAAAGTTTTTAGCTTTGATGAGGTCAAATTTATAATTTTTTTCTTTCATGGTTTGTGTTCTATCTAAGAAAAGATTGCTTTCTCCAAAATTGTAAAGACTTCCTTCTGTTTTCTTCTGGAATTTTTATAATTTTAGTTTTTACAAACTAAATAGGATAGATAGATATCCTATCTATCTCCTATTTAGAATTAATTTTGGGGTGAGTTATGAAGGTTGGTGTCAAGGTTCTTAGTTTTTCCATATGGATATCTAGTTGTTTCAGCATCATTTACTAAAAAGATTATCATTTCACCCTTGAATGATCATGGATCTTTCTTGAAAGTCTATTAAAACTATATGCATGGGTTATTTCTGGACTCCATTCTACTGATCTATATTTTATTATTATACAAATAGTACACCTCTTGATTTTTTAGATTTATATTGTCTTGAAACCTTTTTTCTTCCTTTTTCTAAGTTATTTGCATTTTCAAGTAAATTTTAGAATCCATTTATTAATTTATACATGGCTTGCTGGGGTTTTAACTGGGATTGCATTGAATTTATAGACATATTTGGGGGGAATTGACATCTTCACAATATTGAGTCTTCCAGCCTATGAAATTGGTATGTCCCCACTTATTTATCTTTAATTCTCTCAGCAATGTTTTACAGTTGTCTACATAGAAGTCTTGCCAATATTTTGTTAAATTTATCTCCAAATATTTCATGTTTCATATTGACATCGATTTCCTGCCAATGTAGTCTACAGTGTATTCTATGAAAAACAGTGAGGTAGTCCTTAAAAATATATAAGCTGTGAACTACATTACTATATTTCTTTTTTGGAGATTCACATTACACATTAGTGTGTTAAATGCTCTGAGAAGTCTTATCATAAAGGTATATTTCTAATCTTGTTTAACTAGATATTTCCTCAAAGAATTTGAATACGGAAATTTTCTTGCTTAATACCATTAATAAATTATTGAATTAAAGTTTTGAGGAGCACATTATATGGGAAATGGTGAAATGCCAAGATGATGATTAGTTCCACCCTGGCCTGACTCCCTCTGTGGGTGGGAGGGTAGAGATCACACGGAGGTCTCTGCACTTGAGGATGCATCTGAACACGAGGTTCTCTTGGTCAGGAGGGGAAAGTGAGACAACAGGCAGTAGAACGTGTTCTGCTGGTTAATTACTTAATGTTTATTTTTACCTGGGATCTCAATTTATTCTTCCAGTCACTCCATCCTTGAGAGGTGTGGGTCAATTACCTGACTGTCAGTAAAAATAAATTCTAATGATTTCCACAACTGGAACTGTTAATGCCTGATAACACAGAGTTAAGGAGAATCTCCTAAGGGCACGAGAAACAACCTAAAGCCTTTCCTCCTGATCTTTTAATACACAAAGGAAATGGAGCCTGGAAACCTGCTTTGAGCTGAATGAAGAATAGATAGAGATGCTTATCTTGTCAAAGTGAGGTCTTAACATTGAGACATATATTAAATGATATAAAAACAGTTTTTAAGGATTTGAAAAATATGCTAGAAGCATCAGCATTTATAAACCCAAGGTGACAGTCAAAGATTTAAGTAGAAATCATTTTGACTTCTGCTTATAAGAAGCTTCTCTGTGGCATGACAAGGCTGTTTTTGGCAAAAATCAATATAGGAAGATAAATGGAAGAATTAGTTCTCAAAAGTGGTATATTTTTTAAAATGTGGGTTAACCTTTACTACATCCACTGGCAGAACGTGATTAGCAGTGCAAGGAAGGTAGATATTGCAAAGAGAGATCATCCACAAAGGGGCCTGCGTTCAGGAGAAAGCAGAGGGAGATTGAAAGAATATGAATGGCTGGTGCCAATACAATAAAAAAAAGAATTACACACCTCCCCTGTCTTATTTTGTACTCCAGAGTATTATTACCAAAGATACTTCATATTCAGTTTTTATGCAGCCAGATCCCTTGTTCTTGTCTTGGCCCCTTGTTCATCTGCCGCAACTTCCCAAGACTTGCTTATTGTCTGCTCCACAAGTAGAATTGAGTTGGGTGAGTAATCAACATTGGTTTTGTTTGTTTTAAATATCCTATCATCATCCTCAGGCTATTTCTGTATGACTCTGTCTCCTTTGTAATCCCATTAAAGCCATGTATTCAGTAGTGTTGGGAAGAAGGATAAATATCTTTAACTATAGACATTTCCCCAGAGGGAGACCATCCAGGATTTTATTCAAACTCCACATCAACCCAGAAAGGAAAGCATGCTTTACAACTGAGCACACGAAGGTTTAGAGAGGTTAATATTTTGCCAAAGATTACGTAGCTTCTTGGTGGTAGAACTGGAATTTGAACCCACCTCTGATTGCAAACCTATGGTCTTGCTTTGTATTCTGTTTTCCCACTTGAAGATGATTTTTTTTTTTTTTTGGTGGAGATTGGGAGCTTTTATGGAAGATTGAGCCTGCAACACATATATTGCTGACCTTGTTTTCTTTCTAACTATTTCTGTGTAACAATCAAAGTAAGCATATTGATGGAGCCTTAAGGATGTGTCTAAGACTGCATTTCCTCCAGGAAAGAATAGTTGTTAGGTATTTTCTGGTGAGAAGCAGACACAAAGAATAGAACAGAAATTTAGCTTTTCTAAAGCCTTTGGCAAAGACCAGTTGTCACGATACCTAAGGGGGTTAGCAGCTGTTTGTGTATATCTAATCTAAAATATTTAAAAAACATTCTAAGAAAATTTTGTCCTTAAAGAATTTATGGGATGGGTTTACTTCAACTTTCTTTGCTTTTAACTTAGAGGACACTTGAGAAAAGAAAATATTTCCAGATTTTGTCAATGTGTATATTTTAAAAGGGAAATTTATCTTGACATTTTTCAGTTTGGGATAAATTTATTTGGTTCTGGAAGCAGGAAGTGTGGTCTCATATAAAATGTATACAGATCTGAGGCTGAGATGTGTCAAAACTGTTCCCACAAATTTCTCCTCCATTCAGCTTCTGTACAAGGTGGCTCCTGCAAGTTTTATATTTTGAAAATTTCCACATATTTCATACGCACATTTGCAATCCCAACTCCCAAGGAAGCAGTGTTGAAATTTTTCTGAAAATACTCTCAAAGGAAGCTTTTGAAGATGAAAATGAAAAGGTTGTTTTTGACATTACAGCTAGGAGTCTGCAGGGTATCAGCTTATGACTTTAGGTCAGTCAAGAGCCACCTAGGAGGCACAGGGACAACCTAGCAGACACCATACACACTCTGGTAGGGACAGTGTGACCTGGAGTAGAAGCAGCTCAGAAAACTTCAGGTGTCAGGGGAACACCAAGTCGGCACACATTTACTGTGGTCAGAGATATAGACACATGGCTGGAAGGGCCCTTCAACACAGTCTAAGTGCAAATCTCCTATTTTTCAGATGTGGAGCAGAAGCTCAAAGGACTAAGTTTATTTGACCTTAGGTCACACAATGAGTTTGTGGCCCCGTGTTACTTCACTTCCTTTCCTCAGTTAATGACTCTCCAGCATCTTAGAGAATGGAAGAGCAAAGCTGGCTTCCCTTCACTAGTTGAGAAGCAGCAGAAAGTCTTTAGAGATGAATAATTTCCAGCACTGAATGAAAAGAAATTATTTTCATACCCATATGTATATTTTCTCTGAGACAGATAAAACTATGAACTAAGGAAAAAAGAAATGCCTAATCAAGAAAATACTGTAAACACTAATGCTGTTGGAAAAGGACAGAAAATAGAGAGGAAAGTTTCAGACACAAGTAAAACAAGTTAACAATAAGTTGTGCTTTTCTATCTTTGCCTTAAGCCGACTTTCAGTATCAGAAACACAGTACCTCAGTTCTTACTTCAGAATTTGTCGTTGCGAATTACATTAAAAACACAGTAAGTTACTTATTTAAAGAGCATAGAATCACTTTCTTCTGATAAAATTACATTGAGCTGAAAACTTCGAGAAAACAATGATGGGTAGCAGGTAAAGATAAACTTTTCCTTTTAGCCATTGTTGAATTCACTCATTACAATTCTTTTTTCATTAGAAAATTAGAAATAAACCCATTATTTTATGAATGATTATAGCAAAATTATTAGATTAGGTTTTCTTTATTTATTTTTTTACTTTTCAAACCACAAAGTTTTTACTTAGCCTCAATACAAACTTCACAAACAACTAGTATAAGGTTGAGACAACCATTGGTTTATTATCCACATGTGTTTTCTTTTTTTACTGAGGAAGATTCACCCTGAGCTAACATCTGTTGACAATCTTCCTCTTCTTTGGCTTGAGGAAGATTCGCCCTGAGCTAACATCTGTGCCCATCTTCAGCCACTTTGTATGTGGGACACCACCACAGCATGGCTGATGAGTGGAGTAGATCTACACCTGGGATCTGAACCCATGAACCTGGGCCACCTAAGTGGAGCGCATGGAAATTTAACCACTCATCCATGGGGTTGGCCTCCATCCACAGGTGCTTTTAACTGTTAATCATATTTGCACATGTTAGATATAACCATTGTTCATTTACCCATTCCACATTTATTTTATTTAGAATATACAACATGTTAGTTACGTTGCTAGACACTGGATATAGAAGACCAAATGATCATGGGAACTTGTGCTCTAATAATAAAAGCAGAGAAGTTACCTGACATTTACAATAAGGTGTGAGTATTATTACATACTCTGTTATCTACTACCACAGAAAGAGCTGCGAGAGTATATGGACTTGTTCTCCTGGAAGGTTTCCTAAGAGTTGACACTTGAGCCTTTAATGATTCTGAAGATGATGATTATTGTCCCATACTTATATTATAACTCCTTGGTGTATATGGAAAGTCCAAATTAACCAGTTTCTCATTAATACACTAAGAACCAGTTTTTACCTTTCTTTTCTAACTTTCAGGGCCTTGGCAGTGGGTTTCAGAACACAGATCTTTCCTATAATTTTCTCACTTGCATTTGGCATTGTTTTCAGTTATATACACTATTTCTAAGATTTACTAGGAACATTGGTTACTCACAAGAATTAAAATAGCCAAGTCCATCAAACTGTGCAAGCGAAGAGAATTGGCAACACACAGTGAAGAGAGAATAAATGCTTTAAAAGGACATTATATTCTATTAATAATATTTCAGTCTAAAGTACATTCAAACCAACAAACGTTGCAAGCGACCTAGGCTGTATTTAAAATTTACAATTGTAGTTGCTGCTATTCTTTCTAAAAAATCTTCTTTTCATTATACACAGGCATTAAGAATCCCACGCCATCTGAATTATTATTTTCCTCTAACATTTTCCTGATAAACTTCACACCCTAAAGGCTAGAATGCTGTAACTATGATTTGTTATTTTCTAAAGTGCTAAATTTCTTAGGTCTGACATCATTAGCCTTCCATTACTGGAGTATATATTTTTAAGATACTCTCTAGCTACTTAGGAGATGATTGCAGTTCTAGGTAAAAGTGGGGAAGGTCAAACTTTTACCAGGAAAATAAATAAATAAATATAGAAATAAATAGATCAATCTGTGTTGTGTTTAAATATGTTAACCTGCAGGGAAGGAAACAGGCATTTGAATCTGTCTGAACATTTACAAACTCTTTTTCACCACAATATTGTTACCATGCAAGTAAATGAATTAGAGTCTGAAATGAAAATGTAGAAAGCAAATTGAACAAATATGAGACCAAGTAGATATAATTAATTTGTCTCTTCTTTTGGATTGCGACCCATTAAAAATGTTATCATACCATCCACTTTAGTTATTATTTTGCATTTATTAAGCACCTGCTGTGTTAAAAATCTCATCTGACACGTAGTAAGAACTCTACCATTAGTACGCAGTTCCCAAAAAGAACAATCTTCCAGCTGCAGCAAGCTCTTAAGTGGACCCTCTGTTTAAATCCCTGAAGGCGCCTCACAAGATCACTTCAGAGAAGGCTGAGAGAACAATTTGGAAAGTGATTATTTGGGGTTTGCTGTGTTTTGTTGGGACACTTTCTCAAACATTAGTACACAGCGGATCACTGGGAGGCCTTGCTGAAGTGTAGATTGCTGGACTCCAACCCCAGAGTTTTGATTCCATAGGTCTGAGGTAGAGCCCAAGAATTTGCATTTCTAGCGAGGTCCCAGATGATGCTGATGCTGCTAGTCTGGGGACCACACCATGATGGTACCTAGGCATGGTACTAGGAGATGGGAATACCCAGGCCTCCTCACTTTCTGATGCATTTTACCCTGTCTTCAAAATTTTCCTCATCTCCACCCAGGACACTCTCCATCCGTCCCCACATCTATTCCCAAATGATCCACCTCTCAGGGCAACTAAAAATCTTTCTTCAGGACCATGTAGACTTGCTCACCGTAGGAGAATTTGCCACTCAATTTCCAGCTTTGTAAGCTTATTTTACTCATGCACTTTCTTAAGGAGAAAAATGATTTCCTGAAGAGATGGATTTTATCGCTTAACAATAAACGAGCTGGTTAAAACTAAAGTGACTAATTTCTAGAATGTCACATTAAAAGACAAAGTAGCACTTGAGCCTGAAACAGCTGCAAAGGCAGTTGCAGAAGTCAGCATTCAATCAATGGAAACCCAAAGCAGCTGAAGCAGCTTTTTTCAAACACTTAAGTGCTTTCTTCTTTCATATAACTCATATTCATTCAACTGCATATGATACTCTCAAAAATGCCAACATTGTCATTCTGTATTTATCTGTAAACTAGTTCTTCTGAATAGATGAAATTAAATTTTCAACCTCTAATAACATAAAACCAGTATCACCTGACATCTTGCTGCGCATAAAATATATACTCCCATTCTCTTTTTGAAGACCTGGAGGGCGTGGTGACAGATGCTGAAGAGGATGGAGGGGGAGACTTTCTCTACACTCTGTACTCTGTCTGACTCTTGAAGTGAAGTGGGTTTATAATTTGGGCTCCTACTATGCAGGCTCCGTATTCACTGCTCTGACGCAGCTTCCCGACTAGGGTGACCGTGTAATTAATGCCTGTATTAGTTTTCTATTCCTGCCTGTTGTGGACTGAATGTTTGTGCCCTCTAAAATTCATGTCCAAAGCCCCAGTGTAATGGTATTGGAGATGGTGGCTTTAGGAGGTAATTAGGTTTAGATGAGATCATGGGAGTGGGGTCCCCATGATGAGACTACTGTCCTTATAAGAAAAGAGACACCAGAACTTGCTCGCTCCCTCCTCATGTGAGGACACAGCAAGAAGGTGGCCATCTGCAAGCCAGAAGAGAACTCTCACCAGGAAGTGAATCTGCTGTGGCCTTGATCTTGACTTCCCAGCCTCCAGAACTGTGAGGAATAAATGTCGGCTGTTTAAGACACTCAGTCTATGGTATCTTGTTATACCAGCCTCAGCTGACTGATACACTACCCTAAAAACTATTACGCACTTAGCAGCTTGAGCAAATTTATTACCTTAACAGTTCTGTAGATCAAAAATATGGTCTCATCAGGTGAAAATCCATTGTGTTGTCAGGCTGTGTTCTTATTTGGAGATTCCAGGGGAGGATTCATTTCCTTGCTCATTTAGGTTATTGGCAGAATTCAGTTCCTGATGGTGGTAAGACTGGGGGCCCCCTTTCTTCACTGGCTGTGAGCAGAGGACTGTCCTCATCTTCTTGAGGCCACCCACATTCCTTGGCTCTTGTCCCCATCCTCCACCTTCAAAGCCAGCAAAGATGGATCAAGTCCCTCTAATGCTTGAAATCTTTCCTCCTTCCTTTTCTGCCACATCTCCTCTGACTGCTCAGGAAAGATTATCTGCTTTTAAGAATTCATTAATTGAACCCACCCAGCTAATCCAGGATAATCTTTGCATCTCAAGGTCCGTACCCTTAATCACATCTGCAAAATCCCTTTGCCATAGAAGATAACATTCACACGTTCTGAAAATTAGAGCATGGATATCTTTGGGAACATTATTCTGCCTATTACAATGTTCAAACAAGGTTGCCTATGAGAATGAAAGAGAGCACTATTAATAATTATGTCACGATAACACAAATGAACCAGGACATAGGCCACCCAATTTATAACACTAAGAGTTAAGAGAAAGTGTGTGTCTCTCTCTCTCGTGTGTGTGTGTGTGTGTGTGTGTGTGTGTGTGTGTGTGTGTGTGGCAGGGGAGGGTATTTGTATGCTGGAGTAAATTAGTTGAGCTGTATTCTCAGTATATTATTGACTCAATTGAGTTACATATTTTAATAATGCTTTCTGTGGGCCAGAGGATGAAGGGTGTGGTGCTAAAGACATGAATAAGAACACAGCTGTGCCTTTAAGAAAGCTTTCAGCTGATTTTCCGTAGATGTGTTCATGAATGTCTAGCCTGACTCTTTAATGTGCTCTAGGCCCATATGAGTTATTGGGGATGGATGAGCATTTGATTGCAGAGGATGGGCATTGGTTGCAGACAAAGAGTAAGTTCTCCTTGACCGTGACGGCACATGGAGTGCAAGATGATGAGAATCTATTCTCCAACCCTTAGGCTGGCAAACTAGGACTATTGGGTATAACTAAAAAGAAGATAAAATGGATGTCCTGTTTATAACATTCCTTTAATTAAGAAGTAGACTATTGGGGACTCTGCTTGAATTAACCACAGAGAACCACATTAACCTTTTCTTATGTAGTGATAAAGTTGAAGCTCTATGCCCCTAGGTGGAATTTCTTCAGAGGCATTCTGCTATCCTTGGGCATACGCAGATGGAAAGAGAAATTAAATATGAGGATGCCATTTCCATTAAAAGATAATTATAAAACTCATATTATGCATGTATTCATACATTATTGTATAATGATTTAAAATAAAGCAATTAGTTTCAGAAATTCGTTGGTCCTAGTTAGAAATGCTTGCATATTCTAAAAGAATTAATGTTTTATATTTATTTATATTTGAATCATTATACTGTAAGATGAGACTTTTTGGCTTAGTAATCTTAATGTTATTAATTTATCATAATCTTATTTATATGAGAATGGATAGAAATGAGAATGGATAGACAACAAAGAATAGCTGTTCCTTTGAGAATATAAGAACATAGACATTGAACATAAACGTATAGATCACCCCAGAAAATGATGTGGCTGATATCCACGAATATAAATTTTTAGAATAAGCCTACAATCAAGAAAGGAACGCTATGCCAAAACAACTTTATGAGATTAGAAAATACGAATGTTGAGTTCTGATATCATTTTCTATTACATGCACGTAAATCAATATTCTTGTGATATGTTTCCAGGTTTTTAAAGTTTCAATAAACACATTTACCACAAAATACTTATTTACCAAAGAATGTGTGTATGTAATGAATGTAATTATGAAGAAGTTGAAATCTCTTTTCATCTGGGGTTAAGCACCACAAATAGTAAACTGCATCTGGAATGCATTCGGAAGTGGCATGTAATAGGGGATGAGCTGAGTACGTGTGGGAAAGCAGTTGAGAGAGCAAAGATGTTGGGTGATGGCATGGAATGAGGAGATAAATGACATTGGCTGATAATACAACGTTGGAAAGTGTTGCGTCACGCACAAGTTTTCAGAGCAAGGTAAAGTGTTCAAAATAGATTTTAAATTTTAAAAATTGGAAAAAAGTAGTCTTTTAGTGTGGCTGAGCAAATGCAAATATGGGTAAGAAATGGTCTTTGTCCTCTAATAAGAAGGTGTGAAGGAGATACGTAAACATGATTACATTACAACGTGACCAATACTACATGACATGTGAGTACAAAACGGTACGGCATTAGGGTGTGGAATGTGCGGAAGACTAAGCATACATTGAAGCATGGCTTTACAGAGGTGGTAACTTAAGGTTTAAACTCTAATTTAAGGAGTTCATCATGTGTAGAATAAGGACAAAAATACCACAGGCAGAGAGAAAACCCTGAGGTACAAGTACAGCGGCCCATGGGCGCATGCAGGGGCCTGGCAAACGATGACAAAGGATAATCAGATGCACACCTGGACCCAGTCATAAGGGACCTTGACAGTCATAGCTTATGCTTTGGACTTTATTCTGGAGTGATGTAAAAGCATCAAGGATGTTTTTGTAGGGGATGTGTATATCAGAAGGTTCAGGATGGACTGGAGAGGGAAGAGATTCACAGAGTGGGTGACCTGTTAGAAGGGTTCTTCAATGGAATAAATGAGAGCTGGGGAGGGATCTACAAAAGAGATGTAGCTGTCATAGTAAGAAGAGAAAGACTGGAGAGAAATGGCGGAGATATAATTGGGAGGTTTAATGTTGCTAACGGAAATAGACCATATGTGAATAACAGCAAAGTTGGAGACAAGTTGGAAAAGAGATCAGAAGTCCTGAGTTTGAATTTCGAGTGTTGAATTTGAATTGCCCATGGGACTTTCTATTAGATATATTTAGCAGGCAGTTGAATATCTGAATCTTGTGCTCAGAAGAGAGGTTGGATAAGAGAGACAGAATTGGACATGTAATGAATGTAGTAATGGAACCTATGAGAATGGGATGAGATTACTCGGGGAGAGCATATACTTTAAGAGGTGACCTCAGATATTTAAAGGGTGAGTTGATGAAGACCTGTGAAAGATGTTAGAAGTAATTTACCAGAAAAGTAAGAGGAGAGTCAGGAGAGGGTAATGCACTTTTTTGTGATAATTCTTCCAATCTGTGCCACAGGTATAGCCTATTTTGGCACCACTGTGTAGTCAAAAATAACATCAATATATTAATGTGGTCTCTCCTTCTTAATCATACACAATTTCCTTAGTTTTGGGGTTGGGATTAGCATCCACAGGATTGGCAGTCATTTCCTTTTAGGAATGGAATTGTGGATTTTAAAAAAAAAGCATTAAAAAGTGGACCTCTCATCTATTGTGACATCTCTACTCCAGTCTCAGACTGCACTTCAGCAATTTTATGAAGTATTCCTAAACACTGTAGCTCAAAATTGCAGTCACAATCTTGCATATCTATTGGTTATTTTGATGTAACACAGGTAATGAGATGGGTCAGATATTTCACAATTCCTTGTTTCTAAGCATACATTTTCTCTGGTCCTTAGCACTAGCTGAAATGGTTTAAAAGAGACATTTATAAAAGCTGTGGTGTTAGTTCTCTGCTGTTTATCTTTACTGAACTTACATTATTTCCACAAGCAAACACTATGTGTGCTATACTTAAACATCCTCTTCTATTTCCCACATTTATGCTAAGTTTGTTTCCTTGGAACACTGTCACCTAAAAACACTATCTTTCAAAAAGTGACCTTTTTATCTGGTGATTTGTTTTGCTAACCTTTTAATTGTGCCTTAATTTTTCTTTCTCGCTTTTCTTATGTCATTACCAAATATTTCTTTTTGCCCTCAGTATTGCTTTTTTAAAAAAGCTTCAATTTCCTACTATTTTAGTAGGTAATTTATGTTTACTACACAGGAACAAAGGGAACAGAAATAAAAAAGAACAAGAAGGCAGTCATGTCAAGCTAGCTCTGATGGTCTAGTGGTTAAAGTTCAGTGCTCTCACCACTTCAGTGGCCCAGGTTCATTTCCCAATTGCAGAACCACACCACTAGTCTGTCAGTAGCCATGCTGTGGTGGTCGCTCACATACAAGAACTAGAAGGACTTACAACTAGGATGTACAACCATGCACTGGGGCTTTGGGAAGGAAAGAAAAAAGAGGAGGATTGGCAACAGATGTTATCTCAGGGCAAATCTTTCCCTGCAAAAAAAAAAAGAAGGCAGCCATATCATCAAACACTCTGTCAGCACAGTCTTCAACAAACTCGGTAGAGTTGACAACTATTTGCAGAATTCAGTATGAGCAGACTTAGACAAATCTACAGATTTGATCAATATTCACTCACAAAACCAATGTTTTTCATGCTTTATGTAGAAATCTCCACCAAAAAATATCAGATATTTATAGTAAAGGCATGACGAAGTCACAGGTTTGCTTGGGTGTTTTCGTCCTCAAGGCTTGTCAAAGACCATCCTTAGAGAAGTCAGAGAACTATTTGACTCTCCTAACCAATATGTACGAAAGAGTTGAATGTGTTTCTGTAACTCTCTTTGGTCCCCTAATACTAAGTGTAATCAAAGTTTAGCTAATGGAAGGAAGACAGAAACAAACTAGAATATTTAGCATACAAGCCAACGACCAGGGATTTTGGGGCGGGGGGTGGTGGGAGTAATGGTAATGCGAATGAATGGGAATGTGACCTGTGTATAGAATTTTTGTCAACCTGAACTTCTGGGTTTCTGTCCAAATGTTCATGATAAACCTTTCTGGACAAGAGTCATGGAGAAAGTGTATATAGAACTGGGAGAGTCAGATATTACTGATAAACAGCAGAGTTACACATTCTGATCTCTGAGAAGCAGACTTTAAGGGAGAGATTAGCATGCAGGAATTTTATTAGGAGTTGCCCTTGGAAGTATTAATCAATATTTACCCACCAATCCAATGTTTTCATAGTTTAAGTAGGAAATCTCCACTGAAGACTAGGAGAGATATGTAGAAAAGGCATGGTGAGAAGGCACATTTGCTTTGGTGATTTGGGATGGGAAAGAAGTAGGATTGGATAGAGGGAGAAGTTGGGCTGTGATGCATTCTCAGTGAAGGCCTCGGCCAACCCTATGGGAAGCTCTGAAGCTGGGGTGGCCCGTACATCAAACAATTATTGAATATAGGCTCCCTGAAGAGGGGTGTGACTCTCTCTAGCTGAGGCATTTCCTGAAGAGGGATGATAGCCAATTTTTTTTCTTGTGATGAGAGTATTTAAGATCTACTCTCTTAGCAACTCTCAGATACACAATACAGTATTATTAACTAGAGTCACCATGGTGTACATTATATCCACATGAATTTTTATTTTATAACTGGAAGTTTGTATCTTTTGACTGCCTTCACCCATTTTGCCCACTCCCCAAACCCTGCCTCAAGCAACCATCAATCCGTTCTTTATCTATGAGCTTGTTTTTTTTTTTTTTTCTCAAGATTCCACATATAAGTGAAATCATGTGACATTTGTCCTTCTCTATCTGACTTATTTCACTTAGCATAATGCCCTCAGGGTCAATCCATGTTGTTTCAAATAGCAAGATTACCTTCTTTTTTATGGCTGAATAATATTCTTATATATATATGTATATTCTTACATCTATATTCTTATTCCTATTCTTATATATATTCTTATTCTTGTATATATATCATACACACAGACACACACACACATGTATATTCACATTTTCTTTATCCATTCATCCCTCAGTGGATACTTAGGTTGTTTCCATATCTTAGCTTTTGAAGGTAATGCTGCAGTGAACATGGGTGGGGGGTGCGTATATCTTTTCAAGTTAGTGTTTTCTATTTCTTTGGGTAAATACTCAGAAGTGGGATTGCTGGATCATATGGTAGTTCTATTTTTAATTTTTTGAGGAAACACCATACTATTTTCCGTAGTGGCTATATCAATTTACATTCCCACCAACAGTGCACCAGAGTCCCCTTTTCTCCACATCCTCACTAACACTTGTTATTTCTTGTCTTTTTGATAATAGGTATGAGGTGATATCTCATTGTAGTTTTCATTTGCATTTCTCTGATGATTAGTGATGTTGAATACCTTTTCATGTATCTGTTGGTCATCTGTATGTCTTTTTCGGAAAAATGTCTATTCAGATCCTCTGCCCATTTTTAAATCAGATGTTTCTTCTTTTGCTATTGAGTTGTTTATATATTTTGGATATTAACCCTTTATCAGATATATGATTTGCAAATATTTTCCCCCATTCAGTAGGTTGTCTTTTTATTTTGTTGATGGCTTCCTTTGTTGTGTAGAAGTTTTTTAGTTTGATGTAGTCCCACTTGTTTATTTTTGCTTTTGGTGTCAAATCCAAAAACTCATCACCAAGACTTATGCCAAGGAGATTACCACCTATGTTTTCTTCTAGGAGTTTTATGGTTTCCAGTCTTATATTAAGTCTTTCATCCATTTTGAGTTAATTTTTGTGTACTGTGTAAGAAAGTGATCCAGTTCCTTTTTTTTATTATTGATGTCTTAATAGTTTATAACATTGTGAAATTTCAGTTGTACATTATTGTTTGTCAGTCACCATATAAATGCATCCCTTCACTCCTTGTGCCCACCCCCACCCCTTTTGTCCCTGGCAACCACCAAACAGTTCTCTGTGTCCGTGTGTTAGTTTATATTCCACATATGAGTGAAATCATGTGGTGTTTGTCTTTCTCTCTCTGGCTTATTTCACTTAACATAATACCCTCCAGGTCCATCCATGTTGTTGTGAATGAGACAATTTTGTCTTTTTTATGGCTGAGTAGTATTCCATTATATATATATACCACATCTTCTTTATCCAATCATCAGTCGAGGGACACTTGGGTTGCTTCCACTTCTTGGCTATAGTGAATAATGCTGCAGTGAACTTAGGGGTGCATAAGCCTCTTTGGATTATTGATTTCAGGTTAGTTGGATAGATACCCAATAGTGAGATAGCTGGATCACAAGGTATTTCTATTTCTATTTTAATTTTTTGAGGAATCTCCATACTGTTTGCCATGGAACCTGCACCAGTTTGCATTCCCACCAGCAGTGCATTAGCGTTCCTGTTTCTCCACAACCTCTCCAACTTTTGTTGTTTTTTGTCTTGGTGATTATAGCCATTTTAATGGGTGTAATCTGATACCTTAGTGTAGTTTTGATTTGCATTTCCCTGATGATTAGTGATGTTGATCATCTTTTCATGTGCCTATTGGCCATCTGTATATCCTCCTTGGAGACATGCCTGTTCATATCCTCTGCCCATTTTGTGATTGGGTTGTTTGTTTGTTTGTTTGTTTGTTTTTTGTTCAGTTGCATGAGTTCTTTATTTTTTATGGAGATTAATTCTTTCAGATGTATGACTTGTGAATGTTTTCTCCTAGCTCCTGGGTTGTCTATTCATTTTGATCCATGTTTCATTTGCCTTGTAGAAACTCTTTAATCTGATGAAGTCCCACTTGTTTATTTTTTCTTTTGTTTTCTTTGTCCGAGGAGATATGAAATTTGAAAAGATCCATTTATGACCAATGTCAAATAGTGTACTCCCTATATTTTCTCCCAGGAGTTTTATAGTTTCAGGTCTCACTGTCAGGTCTTTGATCCATTTAGAGTTAATTTTTGTGTATGGGGAAAGAAGATGGTCTACTTTCATTCTTTTGCATGTGGCTGTCCAGTTTTCTCAGCACCATTTATTGAAGAGACTTTCCTGTCTCCATTGTATGTTCTTAGCTCCTTTGTAGAAGATTAGCTGTCCGTGGATGTGTGGTTTTATTTCTGGGCTTTTAATTCTGTTCCATTGATCTGTGTGTCTGTTTTCGTACCAGTACCATGCTGTTTTGATTACTATAGCTCCAGTTTCATTTTTTAGCATGTAGCTGTCCAGTTTTCCCAAAACCATTTATTGAAGAGATTGTCCTTTCCTCCCATTGTATATTTTCGGTTCCTTTGCCATAAATTAATTTACCATAGATGTATGGGTTTATTTTTGGGCTCTCTATTCTGTTCCACTGATCTATTTGTCTGTATTCATGCCAATACCATCAATTATTATCTTTCTCCAAAAGCATCAATTATGCTTAGCAACAGCCACCCTATTCAACTGTACTTACAGTTTCTATACCCGCCCCCATAATCTCAAATGCCTGATATGTCTTACCTTCTAGTTTATTTTCTTCCTGGAATCTCATCCCAGCTCACCTCCTGTGAAAGTTTTAAAACTTGCCTATACTCACATCAGGGATTATTTGTGCTCTATCACCAGTGATGGGGTTCTCTCTGGCATTGCCATCTGGGTGGGATGATCCAACTTTCAAATTCTATATTTGTGTCTTCTTTCTCTGACTGATCCTGGACCAGCTATCACAGGTTTGGGTCACTGGCTTGGAGATCAGTTTCTCAGAAGTTTATTAGGGAGCGCTATCTCAGTCTATACTCATGGAAAGGAAGGCCAGGAAGCTAAGTTGGCCTACAACACAATCATGATAAAGACCTCAGCAAACTCCATGGACAGCTCTGAATCTGGGACTTACCCCCGCATTAACCAATTATTGGAGTGAGGCTGCCACAAAAAAGGTTTGCACTCTTGGGCAATGTATTAGTTTGCTAGGGTTGCCATACAAAATACAACAGATTGAGTGGATTAAACAACATAAATTTATTTTATCACAGTTCTGGGAGCTAGAAGTCCAAGATCAAGACGTTAGCTGATTTGATTCTTCTTAAGCCTCCCTGTCTTCTTGGCTTGAAGATGGCCACCTGCTCTCTGTGTCTTCACATGGCCTTTCCTTTGTGCATGCACATCTCTAGAGTCTCTATGTCTGTCCAAACTTCCTTTTCTTGTAAGGGCACCACTCAGATTTGATTAGTTTGGTCACCCACATGACCTCATTTAACTGTAATTACCTCTTTAAAGGCCCCTTCTCCAAATAAAGTCACATTCTGAGGTACTTGGGGTGGGGCTTCAACGTATAAGTTTTGCCAGAGATATAATTTTTGTTGTTACTGTTGTAGTTTTTTTTTAAACTAACATCATCTTTTTGTATAATAAAATTCCCATGTTTCTTCCTACAAAGAATTTGCTTTAGTTTTCCATAGGCATTTTTGTTTGGTCTCTTCCCTTTTAAGTTTCCTTACAGAGTTAAAACCATACCTAAGAGGATTTAAACCACTAACATGACACGTGCCTATATCATGTGTCATAACAGCCCCATCTATAGCTGAAGACTGTTAGGAGTACTCTCAGCAGCTGGGCAGTAAGTTCTTTATCCCTGAAGGGGGACCTGGGCAGCACATTACAGCATCCACTAAAGGCAGGTACTGACCATTATGGACTGAATGTTTATGTCCCCCACAAATTCATGTGTTGAAATTCTAATCCCCAATTGGATGGTGTTAGAAGGTGAGGCCTTTGGGGGGTAATTAGGTCGTGAGGATGGAGCCCTTGTGGATGGAATTAGTGCCCTTATAAGATGAGACAAGACAGAGCTTGCTTCCTATCTGCTCTCTCTGCCATGTGAGGATACGATGAGAAGACAGCCATCTGTAAACCAAGAGGAGGGGCTTTACTGGAACCTGACCATGCTGGCACCCTGATCTTGGACTTCCAGCCTCCAGAACTACAAAAAATAAATGTATGCCATTAATGTAATATTTGTTGATAGCAGCCCAAGCTGACTAACATACTAAGTTCATATTTACTTTTTCTTGTAGTGCATGTGCATAACTCAAATAATGAAAACATTACTCTGCCTAAAGGTCTCTTCCTATACCTCAAATACCAGATCTATCCAAGCAGCATCAATGTTCCTTTCTCTCTGTTACACTCCTTAACATGATGCATTGAACTTGCTTATTTTTGCCCCTGACTCCTCTCTAGACTGCAAATTCCATGAGGACAGGAACCTTTTTCAGTTTTGTATTTGCTTTTTTACATCCTCATTTTAAAAATTCTAGCACTGTTTCTGGCAGAGAATGGCACTCAATAAAATATGTATAAATTAATGTAATATACTGTGGAGCCATCCTTCTGCATGTATATGTCGCATTTCAGCATTCCCAAAGTCAAGCCAAGCTATAACCAACTGTAGGTCCAATTGACAAGAAAGTGATTGGAAATATTAATTTAGGTCTTGCTGAGGCACATTTAGATAGGCCTGAGAGTGATATAACTTGAGACAACAACAATAAAAAATGTTATCTGGTCCAGACATAGTAGCCCTTAGTTGTAGACGAGATTACAACATTGGTGCTTAATTTATATGGATTCAGACTTAATTTTTCCAAGAGAAATTTGTAAACTGCGAATGCCTTTGGAAGACTAAGGCATTATTAGTCATTAATATTTCTAGATGATTTCAAAAGATGATTTCTTCAGATTGCTCTCCAAAAGACAGCCATCTAAGAAGTAATGACATACAGAAAAGAGATGTGTTGATGTTAGTAAAAAAAAATGGAGAAGAGGGTACTTCGGAAGTATGTGTATTAGATGTGAGTCTCACTTAGCTACAGGAGGAGAGTATAGGCTGATGGAATCTGGGGCAGAAAGAAACCAAACAGCATGAAAGAGGTATTAAAAAAAAGAAGGGGTGGCTTCTAAAAATGAACTTCAACTGCTTCAGAATTTTGCCCTGGGCACTCATCATTATTTCTGAATTTTCAATCCTCATCCAAAAGATTCATAAAATATCATCTCTTCCACATAAAAGGCTATGATACAGCATGTCAGTTCAGGTCAGAAATAACTATAAATGCAAGCAAACTGGCGTAAAATAGGAGAACACAAGATGGTAACGGTGCTGTTCATAGTTGTTTTCAGTGGCCTCTGAAAAATGTATTGGAGAATATCATCTAATACCTAGGACTCAAATTCATGGCAAGGAAGTTGGTGGCAGTCTCAGAAATAAACAAACAAACAAAACAAAGCTGAGGGCCCCCAGTTCACAGCAAGTCATATATGTTCTTGTTATTTCAAGATATCTTCCAAAATGATGAATGTTTTGGTCCAAGATGGAATATATTTTACTGCCTATATATTCTATGAGTAAAAGAGCACTAATTTCTAAAGTCAATAATCCAGTAATTTCATGAAAATTTATTATAATAATAGGAATACATTGTTTGCTACTAATTTTCAAAGTTAGTAAATTTTATATCTGAAAATAATAGTTCCGTGTTGTGATAGGATCATAAAGTAACATCTTTTCTTACCCCATTACTAATTTTTCTACTAGTTCAGCTGAAACCACTATTTAAAGATAATAAAAGGATTTTTTGTCCATGCCCCCCGAAATTATATTTATATCCTTACTCATAGCTGATACCCTCTTTCATTGTTTTCTATCGACAGTAAAATCAGTAATAACAGATTGAAATTTGGATGTAAAATACATAAACAAGTAATGGAAAATGTGAACATTAAATTGAACCATGAATCACGATTGAGTGATCACATTTTTAAATGTTATGAAAAGTAAAATTCTTTCCATAACATGATAGTTCATAGATACTTCTTTCTCCAAAAACTAAAGGTAAAGAGAGCCTTTGAAAAGCAAGCATAAATTCAGCAGAAAAAAAGAAATCTATTTTATTCTGCCAGCCTTCCCTAGAGAAATAGAAAGAACTTGTAAGGAACAAGCCTAAGGCACCTTTATATACATTTCTTTCCCTTATGTTGGACAATCACCCTGTAGCCTGAATTACCTAGGAGCCAACACTTTTAGATAAAAAAATTCCTGTGATGATTTTAAGTAAATAAAATGTGAAATTAGTGCTCTCATTGGAATCTTTATTTTACATAAGTATAAAAAGACTATTTTGAAATATTCTCAACCTGAGTGATAATTATTACTTATAATGTCTTTTGTTGGGACATGGCTGGAGAATCAAGAGCCAGAGAATAAACATGAAATATGCAACATAATTTCATGATGCATAAAGCAACACTTCTCACAGCTGGGAGTTTAAAAAAAATTCTTGAAGTTTATAAAGACAATGAGGATACTAAATGAATCAGATAATCATAGAATTTTTGAGGAGAGAGATTTAGGAGTGTTTAAATGCAACCCTTCAGATTTTTTCTTCTACATAAATATAAGTGTTTTAGATAAAGAATTTAAAATCCTAATATTAACCTGCCAAGTAATTTGAACCTTGGCTTTATATTTTATTAAAGCATGCGAGTAAGCAAAGAGGACCAACGTCACCCACATTTTCTTCGTTTACTGAATTAAATATCTTTTGATGTATCATGTGCTATTTTCTAGTGTCACTAGTATTAATTCTACCTTCTCAAAAAATGAAATCAAAGCTGATATAATTTTAAAGTTTACTTGTCACTGAGTCTGCTTTTCCAGCACTCACACTAGCTCCCAGGGAAAATAAAGTCACTCACACTCGTGGTGGCTTAATATAAACACAGTCGATATTGCACCGTAAGTCAGATATTATTGCCTCTGCCAGGCTATTCTGAAAAATGTGTCTTTTGGTAGTAAATTTGAGGAATCACAAGAAAAATATGAGAGCACCTATGGTTATAACTTTGCATGCAGTCTGTGCAATCAAATACCTGTTGTTCCTTAGTTCTTGAACATTTTATACAAAGAGAGCCTTTCATTATAGGATCTTGACAGGGATAACTTAAAAAGTACTTGATTCTATGGGACTGATGTCTCCAGGACATTGGATGGTGACTAGAAAGTTATATGTGTATGTGTCTGTGTGTTTATGTGTCTGCTCTGCAAAAAGTACAGCAGTAATATTGGCAACGATGTGCTAGGGCCTAAGTTTGCTGAACTTGGCTTAGTTGTATAGTCACAAAAGCTTCACCTTTTGTCAAATAGCCATGCAGATCTTTGATACTTAAAGGAGCTGATTGTTTAAAAAATTATAAACTTATGATTTGAGGCTACTAGTTCACAGTGAGGTGACCTCAGTCTCTTTGTAGACTAGTCTTTAAGAATGAAAATATAACAGACGTGAAAGAAGAGCCTTCCATGAACACCAGTGAACATTAGCAATGCCTGTTAAATGCCTTACGCTGTCAATGTGACCTTTCAGACTGATCTTCAGAAAAGTTGTCAGTTTCTCATTTTTGGACAGAGATTCCCGTCCTATTCAACAGCACTTTCTTATATTTCTCTCAGTGTCTTTTCTAATGTTAGCTCTTTTCAAACCATTAGGATACGTTAATGTACTGTTGAATAGCATCCATTTCCAAACCCCGCAAAGTCAAAGAAAACAAAAACATGTCTGACTGTGCCTCCTTTGGAAAGAACATCAGTATAAATTTTAGGGTTCATAAAGCTCAGTGAGCTGATCTTGTTTCATCTTTTTGTTAGTTTGAGCAGTTTTTATGTGGATGAATTTTCTGACAACGTGTTTCATGAACTTACTTTTTGACGGTTTCAATAGACTGCACAGGCACTGTTCACCTGAAATGAACTCATTTCTGTATTCCCTGTCTTCATTACAACTTGAAATAGTGCTTTTCCATCCTCCTCAGAATTGTTTTTGCATTTTCTCTGCTGTGCCCTTATTGTACCCAAGGAACATTGATACCCTTTGGATTTAACAAAAATTCCCAACATGGAGATTTACCTTTGGAAATAAAATAATGTGCCTTATTTTCCAGGATTATTTTTTGCAACTTTTTGAGAAAATTTCAAACTTATAGAAAAGTTGGAAGAATAGTATAAGAAACTTTCATATATCCTTTACCCAGATTCATCAATTGTTTACATTCTGGCCAATTTACTTTATCATTCTCTCTCTATCGTCTATCTACTCGTAATTGTTTTCTGAATCAATGGAGAGTGAGTTGGAGATGTTTTGTCTATTTATCCTGATAAATGTGTCTCTCTTAAGAACAAAGACTTTCTTTCAAATAACCACACCATAGTTCTCAAAATTAGAAATTTGAGGATTGGTATAACAATGTTATTGAATTCACAATCCATATTAAAATAATCATCAATTGCCTTATAAATGTCTTTAGTAGATAATTTTTCCTATGAAGAATCCAATCCTGCATCATGTATTGTGTATACTTGTCATATTGGTTTAATTTTCTTTAATTTGTAATGGTTTCCTCCACATTTATTTTTCTTGACCTTGACATTTTTGAAGAGTACAGGCTGGTTACTTTGTAGAATGTTCTTCAGTTTGGGTTTGTCCAGTGTTTCCTCATAGCAAGAGTCAGGTGATGCATTTTGAGGAGAAATACCACAGAAGGTGATGTGTCCCTCTCAGCACATCATGTTACAAAAAATGATGCTGGTTTGTTCCAACAAGAGTTTTTTAAAATGGTGCTTCTCTACCTTTGTCCCTTGAATGGTAAATGAATAGCCCAGATTGTAAAAAATGAAATACAATCAAATGTAATCTAGTTCCTAAGCCTCCCGAGAAAGAGAAAAAATAAAAAGTAGATCACATAAACTAAAAGGAACACACTTTTTTCTAATTTCAAATAGCTTTTCCTTTTTATTTTATATTTGATTTTTATGTCCATATACTATTTATTTTCCTCAACAAATACTCTTTGCCTACCTGCTATATGCAGGCATTTTTTCTGCCAAGCACTAAATTTCTTGAAATTACATATTTGCTATCCCATGACTTCATTTTCTATCTTAAACAATCCTAATTCCACTCACCATGACAATATCAAATGTCAATGAGGTTATACTTTCTTCCTTTTTTTTTCTGGTGAGGAAGATTGGTCCCAAGCTAACATCTGTGCCCATCGTCCTCCATTTTGTATGTGGGATGCTGCCACAGCACGGCTTGATCAGTAGTGTGTAAGTCTGGGCCTGGGATCCGAACCCGTGAACCCCGGACCACTGAAGTGGAGCACACAAACTCAACCACTACCCCACCATGCTGGCCCCCATAGTTTCTTCTTAATTTCCAGTTCAGACGAACTTATTTCAATCCTAATTCTGTTTACCAGATTGCAACATTTTATTCCATTTACCACTCTTGTTGTAGAACCTTCCTAGATGTCTACAGCCTCATTCCCTCCTGAGTATCCTTGTCCACTTTTGAGGACTCCTTTTCATTCCCTTCAGTTGGCTAGTGACTCTCCAAACCATCCACTCTCTTTTTCCTCAAGCTCTCCTTGAATAATCCCTTTACCTTCTCTCAAATTAGGATCTTCAGTTCTGACTTTTCCCTGGAACTCCTGACCTACATTTACAGATGCTTTCTGAAAACTTCCATTTGACCTCTTACAACTACCTCAGTCATCCCTACGCCTCAGCTCTAACCTTGCTTCACTTCCTGTATATCCCATCCTGGTTAGTGGCATCCCCTGCCTCAATTTAGACCATTGCTGAGAGCTCCCCCAGGGATTGACTGTGGCCTCCAATGAAGCTGCACCACAGACCCTTCTCTCTCTGCTGAATCCTACTGCCCTCACCACTCATAGGCATTTCTAAGAGCACTCACCAACAAATGACCTACAAGGAAATCTCTCGGAGTCTGTTTCCATGGGAATCTGATGTATGAGACAACCTCTAATCTGCTAGACTTGGAAGGAATAGAATGTAATGGTTTAGCAGAAAATTCTACCTAGGTTAGTGCTTTAGGAAAAGGGAGGACATTAGCCTCTTAGGGATTGATTGATGACAAAATCGAGTTGTACCTCCACCCAAAACATTGAACAGAGTAAACCCCACATATACTGCCCTGCTCATCAAACAAGCAGGACTTTACACAGGTTCCCAAAGCAGGATTCACCAGGTGATAATAACATTGGGACCTGATCTCTGGGGCTCTGAGGCTGTCTTGTTATTTCTACATTTGCTTACCTATCTGTGAGGGCTCTGCTCTACCAGCTGCTTGGATAATGGGGCATTTTAAGATTTCTTTTGAAATTTTTGGAAATGAAAATAGCTTCCCATGTATTTTTAAAATAGCACATTGTTTGTAATACGTATATTTAAATGCTATAATATCATGTTCCATTATGAGCAGATTTATAAGCTAAGAATAACACAGCAAGTGACTTCAAGAAATGAAGAAAGAAGTGAATAAATAACACAGTTTTTTGAAGCAGTTATTTGCAGTGATAAATGATATTATACAAAAATACATATATTTCAATTAGGCATGATGAATTGTTAGAAAGTTTGCCATTTAATCTGAGCATTTGAAAAATGTCTGAATATAGAAACTATTATCTTTTACATTCCTTGCCTTTATTGAAGAGAGTTTCTTGTCTTCACTAAGGCTGAATAAAGGATATACCCAATCCAAATTAGATATGATCTTTATCATCTCTATGTCCAACACAAACAGTTCTACATTTTCCTCTTCTGCAAAATTTATGGTTTGTATCAATAATAGATTAAAAATAGCAAATATATTTTGAATACTTTAAATAAGTCAGGCCCTGTACCAAGCACAAACCATGGGGCTAGAATTCAAAATCAAGCAAGCTGACCCTTTAGTTGCCACAAAATCACCTTTCTGAAAATTTATGATACTTTGGACTGTATGTTTGTATTCCCCCAAAATTCATATATTGAAGCCCTGACTCCCAATGTAATAGTATTTGGAGAATGGAACCTTTAGGAGGTAATTTGGGTTAGGTGAGGTCATGAGGGTGGGGCCCTCTTGATGGGATTATAAGAAGAGACATCAGAGAGCTTGCTTTCTCTCTCTCTCCCCCCACCCCAACAAATGCACCAAGGAAAAGCCGTGTGAGGACACAGTGAGAAGGCTGCCATATGCAATCCAGGAGGAGAGCTCTTACCAAGAAACAAATTGGCCTTCGCCTTGATCTTGGTCTTCACAGCCTTCAGAACTGTGTGAAACAAATTTCTGTTGGTTAAGCCACCCAGTCTACGGTATTTTGTTATGGCGGCCCAAGCTAAGACATATGGATTTTATTGGAACTCCAAATGAATTAAAAGTGCTAAAATATTCAACAAAGATTGAATAAGTTATTTACCATTAGGAAATTTCTGTGGGAGTATTCTAGTCAACAAACAAGCAACTAGTTTTTATTTTGAATAAGCTGCCAATTCTTGATAAGGCTTGGAATCATATTTCTGTTTTATTTTTCCTTGGCCTAAGAAATACATCATTTTATAATTAAATACATCATTTTATAATTTTTGAGGGGGGAATAGCTTATGCTAATTTTTCTTAGATAGTACATGCTGTGTTTTCTTAGTTTCGCTTAGTACATGTTTCTTTCTTTTTCTTTTTTTTTTTGTGTGTGTGTGTGAGGAAGATCAGCCCTGAGCTAACATCCGTTGCCAATCCCTCTCTTTTTGCTGAGGAAGACTGGCCCTGGGCTAACATCCGTGCCCATCTTCCTCTATTTTATATGGGACATCACCACAGCATGGCTGACAAGCCGAGAAACCCGGGCCATCTAAGCGGAGTGCGAACTTAACTGCTATGCCACCGGGCCAGCCCCCATGTTTCCGATTTCTATTAAACATATGTTTACTAAAACTTTAGACTAAATGTAGACCTGTGCTGCTATCATAAAGTTAGAATTTTAAAGATATCCCTACATTTGCTATTAAAAGTAGTATTCAATGTCAATGTTCCAAACATAAAACAATATCTCAGCACCACAGATATAAAATGAAATATGTGAAACATCCAGAAACATCTGCCAGACTCCAGTGAATACTCTGCAATCAATCTGTGCTATCATAAAGTAAGAATAGAGGTCTTCGCATAGAATTACTAGTGCACAGTACCTCATTAACTAACCCAGTCAATCAATTAGAGTCACTGAAAGGGGCATAATAGGACTTTGGGGGAATATAACCATTTTCCTCATTAAGTACTAACAAGCTAGTTCTCATACTTTTCTGATATCATTATGTTCCCTCCATTTCCTCCCTGCCCATTAACTATAATCCTAACAATCACATATCTGCTTATAGCAGCCTGTCTGCTTAATTTGCCTGCTGTATCACTTTTGAACATATTTCCCCAATAGTTACAGATTTTCTTCCTTTGGCAAACTGTCAGTCCAAAATAATCTTACCTTTCATTTATGAATCTGCTTGAATCTTTTAACCATATAATGCATGGCTGAAAATTTGAGTGACTATAAAATGAACGGCATGGAAATGGGAACAGTGATGAGGTGAGTTAATAATGTCAAGATGTATCCCACATATGACACTCTTCTTGGTGTGAGGTGGCTAACTAACTAATTAGACAGGAAATTCTCTGTGAATTAGCAGAGGGAATTCTGCTTACACACATAACTATAATTATGCCTGTATCAAGGCTAAAGAACTTTCTCTCAGTGTTGGTAACAGGATATGAAAATGCTCTTGCAGAGACTGTTTACACAGTTAAGATATTAATACATGTCAGTTAAATGACTCTCACTATGATAATGTTTTTCTTAAATCAGTGGTATTTTTGCAATCATTTATTTAATAGAGATATGTTATTTGTATTTGAGTCTGTGTCTGAAGCATATAATATTGTATGTGAGCACATATCTTTTTTTTAGACAAATTTACTTTTCCTCCTAACTTTCTGCTCCTCTAACAAACCTGTCTTTCTCAATTTAAGGATTTGTGGTCAAATTTTGTAGGCAGTTTGGCACATTTAGATTGTCTTCAGGGTGCCTGAATTCTTTTATGGGAAACAAGGCTCCTATATGTGAATTCCTTAGAATCGTAAAAATTTGCCCAGCCTGTTTTACAAAGAGGAAGTTCAACCTGAAGCTAAGTCATTTTTGTTTGTTTTTCTTTTATCATTTTTCTAATGTATACAAAACTTGCTCTTTGTATACTATTACTCCCACATGAAAAATTACAAAAAAATTACTAGTAAAATTAAATATCAGTTGATCTCTCATACCTTGTTATTTTCAGTACCTTTTGTTGGGTGGTCACTTGGAAAAGATGAGTCATTTTGTTTCCATTGTTGTTTTTGGAGGACACCTTCAAGTACCCATACATTTCACAGAAGGGATAACCAGAGTCTAGGCAACCAGGAAAGTGGTCATTTGGGTTGAATTATTTAAATAGTTCCCGTTACTTGCTGGATTTACTTAGGCTTACAGATATCGTCTCCACACCATCCCAATAAATGATGGCCGCTAATACTGAATAATACATGGTAAGTGACTAATAAATAATAATATTCCCATAAGTGGTTTGCACGAACTTTAAATAGCTGGTATGTTATCATTTACTCCAATTTTTTATTTAGCATGTTTACAAAGTATGCTTATCATAGTCCATCTTTAGTCAATCAGTATATTGTTAAAATAGAGAAAATATAAATCTCACTAAAAACTTAAAACCACGATCATAGAGAAGCAAAATATTTAAGAAGAGTAGTCAGTTTCCAAATAATAGAATTCTTCAGATAATAGTTGAACAGTGTAGTAAATACAATATAAATATGTCAAAGTTCTATTTATTTATAAATCCAAGTCATGTAAAGTGACAAGTCATTAATATTTAATATAATGGAAAGCTTCACACATAACTGGGATGTTACACATGAAAGATATGACTAGAGAAAAATCATGAAATACAAATAAAATTAGTATATTATGGATTGAAAAAATGTGAAAGGTGGGAAAAATTTTAATAATTATTTGAATTGTACTATATTTTTACATTAAATTGCATTATAAATGAAAAATTGGAAGAGAAAAGAAAAAAATTACTCGTATTCCTACCACTCCAAAATAGACATTGGTATTATTTTGATGTTTATCCTTCCAAATTTTTTTCCATGCATATATGTTCTTATTGAATTACTATGATAATAGTATATAGGCACATTATGTACTTCTTCACTTAATATATTCCTTGAGTCTATGTAAAATTCATAAGTGCATATTTACTGCTGCATATTCTTTCATTATGTGGAATTGTCAATATTTATGTAATTATTTGTCTATTCTTGGTCATTTAACCTTCTTATTTTTCCCTATCATAACACCGGGGTAGGCATCTTTGTGTATTTAGCATGTTCTATATGTTGCCTTTGCTCAGAATAGATTCCCAGGAGTGAAATTGCTAGATAAAAATTTATAAATACTTTGTCACCTTAGCAAAGTGCACTTTAGCCAATTATGAAAAAGCCATGAATTAAAATGTTTGTCGTTTTATGATAACCCTTTCAGCCAACGTGGAAGAGGCCAATATCCACTCTCACCTTCATTCTCATAGAAACCCTGACTTTTAGCTGGCACAGGGCCATTTGAAAGAAAAACTAAATTTCTCAGATTCTCTTTCAACTAGAGTCGTGTGACTCCACTCTGCTCAATGAGACAAAATAAGGAAGAGTCAGTTCAAGAGGGTAGCCTAGGAAGACCCTGAGTCACCTTCTCCCATAGACACAACAAATCCACAACAATGTTGGAATAATTTTCTTTGAAAAAGACCTGAAAAGTGGATGACAGAGCCTCCACAATAAAGGATAAACAGGCAGCATCGAGATAGGTAGAAGAGGCAGAGACATGCTCTTGCCAAAAAAAGACCTACCCCAGGCACAGCACTTCACAATCAGGAGGGATCTCAAAAATATGGAACTTGTCTCTGAGAAATGAGGGGTTTGTGCTCCACATGAGACACCTCAAACCTTAGATACTGTAAAGGAGAGATGAGCCTCCCAAACACCTTGCTTTGAAAACCAATGGGGATTATGTCCAGGAAAATCATAACTGTAGGGAATGGAGAACCCACTCTTAAAGAGCTCACATACACACTCGTTAGCCCTGGGACCCAGCCCAAAAACACCAGTTTGAAAAATATCTATACCGTATGTGAAGGAGACTCACTTACTAATCTTAAAGTGTCTGTCAGAGAGGCAGGAAACTGTTGGGACTCTGTCCCTGGATGTAGAGATGCCACACTGGTGGGGCATTTTTGGGAACTCATTCTTCCTTGCTAATGCTGGTGCTAGTGGGTGCCACTTTGGATTTCTCCCTCTAACCTGCTAGAGCCAGTGGGAACACACCACTGACAGCCCCGCACACCCCTGCACCACAGCCACAGCAGTTGGGTGGGCACAGCCCACAGAAAGGATGCCCATTGAGCATCTAGATCTAGTGGCCAGAGGGGGTTGTGCATCTGAATTCTACAGGACATCTCCTACACAAGGTTGCTCCTTCAAGACTGGGAGAGGTAGTTGGTTTGCCTAATATATAGAAACAAACACAGAGAGTCAGCCAAAATTAAAAGATAAAGGGATATTTTCCAAACAAAAGAACAAGGTGAAACCTCAGAAAAAGACCTAATGAAATGGAGATAAGCAATCTACCTGATAAACAGTCCAAAATAATGGTCAAAGAGATGCTCACCAAACTCGAGAGAAGAATGGATGAACAAAATGAGATCTTCAACAAAGAGATAAAAAATATCAGAAACTTCTAAATAGAAGTTACAGAGATGAGGAGTACAGTAACTTAACTGAAAAATACACTAGAGGGGTTCAACAGCAGACTGGATGAAGCAGAAGAATGGATCAGCAAGATGGAAGACAAAGCAATGGACAGAGCAGCAAAAAGAAGAAAGAATTTTAAAAAGTGAAGATACCTTAAGGGACTTCTGGGACAAGATCAAGTGGAATAATATTCACATTATAGGGATTCCAGAAGGAGAAAAGAGAGAGGAAGGGCCAGAAAACGTATTTAAAGAAATTATGGCTGAAAACTTCCCTAATCTGGGGAAGGAAATAAACATCCAGGTCCAGAAACTCCAGAGAGTACCAAATAAGATGAACTCAAAGAGATCGACACCAAGACAGATTATAATTAAAATGGGTAAAAGTTAAGATAAAGAGAGAATCTTAAAAGCAAAATGAAAAAAACAACTTGTTACATACAATAGAAACCCCATAAGGATATCAGCAAATTTTTCAGCATAAACTTGCAGGCCAGAAGACAGTGGCGTGACATATTCAAAGTGATGAAAGGCAAAAACTTCCAACAAAGAATTCTCTACCTGTCAAGGTTATCATTCAAATCAAAGGAGAGATTAAGAGTGTTCCAGATAAGCAAAAGCTAAATGAGTTTATCACCACTCAACCAGCCTTACAAGAAATGTTAAAGGGGTTTCTTTAAGCTGAAAAGACATGGCAGTAATTAATAACAAGAAAATACATGAAAGTAAAAAACTCACTATAAAAGGTAAATATGTGGATCGATCACTTATAAAGCAAATATGAAGGTTAAAAGACAAAAGTAGTAGAATTAACTAAAATTACAATAGTTAAGGGATGCACAAGATGAAAAGATACAAGATGTGACATCAAAAATATAAAATGTGAGGGGCTGTCCCAGTGGTGTAGCGGTTAGGTTCATGCACTCGGCTTTGGTGGCCTGAGGTTTGCAGGTTCTGATCCCAGGCGCAGACTGATGCACCACTTGTCAGCCATGCTGTGGCACCATCCCATATAAAGTAGAGGAAGATGGGTATGGATGTCAGCCCAGGACCAAGCTTCCTCAGCAAATAAGAGGAGGATTGGCAATGGAGGTTAGTTCAGGGCTAGACTTCCTCATACACAAACACACACACACAAATATATATATATAAAATGTGATGGGGGAGTAAAAATGTAAAGCTTTGGAATGTGTTCAAAATTAAGCTGCTATCAACTTAAAACAGACTAATACATACACAGGATATTATGGGTGAACCTCATGGTAACCACAAAGCAAAAACCTATAGTAAATACACACAAAAAAATGAGAAAGGAATCTAAACATAACACTAAAAAGGGTTAAACCATGAGGGAAGAGAGAAACAGAAGAAAGAAAGAATAGAAAGCAACTATAAAATCAGCCAGAAGACAATTAACAAAATGGCAATAAGTACATGCCTATCAATAAATGTAAATTTACTTTAAATATAAATGGGCTAAATTCTCCAAGCAAAAGACGTAGAGTGGGTGAATGGATTAAAAAAACAAGACCCATCTATGTAACTGCCTATAAGAGATTCACTTCAGAAGTTAAGAACACACACAGACTGAAAGTGAAGGGATGAAGAAAGATATTCCATGCAAATGGAAACAAAAAGCTAGTGTAGCTATACTCATAATAGGCAAAATAGACTTTAAAACAAAGACAGTAATAAAAGACAAAGAAAGGCATTACATAATGATAAAGGAGTCAATCCAGCCAAAAGATATAACATTTATAAATAGTAGGAGACTTTAACACCTCACTTACATCAATGGATAGGTTATCCTGACAGAAAATAAATAAGGAAACATTGGCCTTAAAAGACATATTAGACCAGATGGACTTAGTAGATATATATAGATAATTCCATACAAAAGCAGCAGAATACACATTCTTCTCAAGTGCACATGAAACATTTTCCAGGATAGATCACGTTAGGCCACAAAACAAGTCTCAATAAATTAAAATAGATTGAAATCATATCAAGCATCTTCTCCAACCACAATCGTGTGAAACTAGAAATCAATTACAGGAAGAAAACTGGAATAAGCACAAAAATGTGGAAATTAATCAAGATGTTACTGAACAACCAATGGATCCATCAAAAAATAAAAAATACCTAGAGACAAATGAAAACAGAAATAAAACATACCAAAAACAACAGATGCAGCAAAAGGAGTTTTAAGAGGGAAGTTCACAGCAATAAAGGCCTACCTCAAGAAATAAAACAAACAAACAAACCAAAACTCAAATAAACAATCTAATTTTGTACCTAAAGGAACTAGAAAAAGAACAAATGAAGCCCAAAATTAGTAGAAGGAAGGAAAGGAAATAATAAAGATCTGAGTGGAAACAAACAAAATAGAAACTAAAAAGACAATAGAAGAAGTCAATGAAACTAAGAGCTGACTCTTTGCAAAGATAAACACAATTGACAAATCTTTAGCTACACTAACCAAGAAAAAAAGAGAGAGGCCTCAAATAAACAAAATCAGAAATGTAAAAGGAGAAGTTAAAACTAAAATAAAAGAAACACAAAGAATTGTGAGACTATTATGAACAATTGTATGCCAAAAAATTGGACAACCTGGAAGAAATGGATAAATTCCTAGGAACACACAATCTTCCAAGACTGAATCATGAAGAAACAGAAAATCTGAATAGACCAATTACTTTTAAAGAGATCAAATCAGTAATCAAAAGCCTACCAACAAATAAAAGTCCAGGGCCAGACAGCTTCACTAGTGAATTTTACCAAACATTCAGAGAAGACTTAATACCAACCTTTCTCAAACTCTTCAAAAAAATTGAGGGGGGGAATGCTTCCAAACTCATTTTACAAGGCCAGCAATACCCTGATACCAAACCAGACTAGGACACCACAAAAAAGAAAATTACAGGCCAATATCCTTAATGAACATAGATGCAAAATTCCTTAAAAAAAATAGGTATACTGAACTCAACAATATATTAAAAGGACAATACACCATGATCAAATGGGATTTATTCCAGGGATGCAACAAGGTTCAACCCACAAGTCATTCAACAGATTATGCCACATTAACAAAAGGAAGGATAAAAGTCATATGATCATTTCAATAGATGAAGAAAAAGCATTTGAAAAAATTCAACCTCCATTTATGATAAAAACTCTCAACAACGTGAGTCTAGAGGGAATGTACATCAACATAATAAAGGTCATATATGACAACCCACAGCTAAAACCATACTCAATGGTAAAAAACTGAAATCTTTCCCTCTAAGATTAGGAACAAGACAAAGATGCCCACTGCCACCATTTTTATTCAATATAGTATTCAATATAGTATAGTATTTTTCCTGCCATAGCAATTAGGCAGGAAAAAGAAATAAAAGTCATACAAATCAGAAAGGAAGAGGTAAAACTGTCACTATTTGCAGATGACATGATGTTATATACAGAAAACCCTAAAGACTCCACAAAAAAACTGTTAGAATGAACAAATGAATTCAGTAAAGTTGCAGGATACAAAATCAGCATACAGGAATCTGTTGTGTTTTTATACACTAATAAAAAACTATCAGAAGGAGAAATTAAGAAAATTGTCCCATTTATCATTTCATCAAAAAGAAAAAAATTTAACCAAGGAGGTGAAATACCTGTGCACTGAAAACTATAAAACACTTATGAAAGAAATTGACCAAGACACAAATAAATGGAAAGATATTTCATGCTCATGGATTGGAAGAATTAATATTATTAAAATGTCCATACTACCCAAAGCAATCTACAGATTTAATGCAATTCTTGTCAAAATTCCAATGGCATATTTCACAGAACTAGAACAAGTAATTCTAAAATTTGTATGGCACCACAAAAGATCCTGAATAGCCAAAGCAATCTTGTGAAAGAACAAAGCCAGGCATATCACACTCCTTGATTTCAAATTATACCACAAAGCTATAGTAATGATATTGGCAAAAAACAGACACACAGGTCAATGGAACAGAACTGAGAGCCCAGAAACAAACCCACAAATATATGGACAATTAATTTACAACAAAGGAGCCAAGAACACACAAGGGAGAAGAGATAGTCTCTTCAATAAACAGTGTTGGGGAAAACTAGACAGCCACATGCAAAATAATGAAACTAGACCACTATTTTACACCATACACAAAATGAAATAAAGACTTGAATGTAAGATCAAAAGCCATAAAATTCCTGGATGAAAACGTAGGCAGTCAGCTCTTTGGCCTCAGTCTTAGTGATGTTTTTGTGGATCTGACTCCAAAGGCAAGGGAAACAAAAGCAAAAATAAATAAAAGGAACTACATCAAACTAGAATGTTTCTGCACTGCAAAGGAAACTGTCATCAAAACAAAGCAATCTACCGAATGGAAGAAGATATTTGTAAGTCATATATCCGACAAAGGATTAATATCCAAAATATGTAAAGAACTCATACAACTCAACAACAAAAAGCAAACAACCCAATTAAAAAACGGGCAGAGGATCTGAATAGACATTTTTCCAAAGAAGACATAAAGATGGCCAACAAGCAATGGAAAGATGTTCAACATCACTAAAGATTAGGGAAATACAAATGAAAACTACAATGAGATATCACCTCACACCTCTTGAAATGCTATTATCAAAAAGACAAGAAATAACAAGTATTGGAGAGGATGTGGAGAAAAGGGAACTTTATGCACTGTTGGTGGGAATGTAAATTGGTGTTGGTATAGCCCCTATGGAAAATAGTATGGAGATTCCTTAAAGAAAATTATGAATAGAACTGCCATATGATCCAGCTATTCCACTTCTGGATATTTATCCAAAGAAAATGAAATCACTAATTTGAAAAGATATATGCATCCCTATGTTCGTTGCAGTACTATTTACAATAGCTAAGTTATAGAAACAACCTAAGTGTTCATCAATGAATGAATGGATAAAGAATTTGTGGTATACAGTTATGCACCATAAAACAACATTTTAGTCATTGATGGATCACATATATGATGATGGTCCCTTAAGATTAGTACCATAGAGCCTAGGTGTATAGTAGGCTATACCATCTAGGTTTTTTGTAAGTATACTCTACAATGTTCACACATAATGACAAAATCACCTAACGATGCTCTTCTCAGAACATATCTCCATTATTAAGTGACTCATGACTGTATATATCTAATGAAATACTACTCAGTCATAAAAAAGAATGAAACCTTGTCATTTGCAACAACATGGATGGTCCTTGAGGGTATAATACTAAGTGAAATAAGTCAAACAGAGAAAGACAAATACCGTATGATTTCAATCTTATGTGGAACCTAAAGAAACCAAAACAAACAAACAAAACGAAGCAAAGACAAACTCATAGATACAGAGAAGAGACTGGTGGTTACCACAGGGAAAGGGGGTCGGGGGGTGAACAAAATGGTTGAAGGGGGTCAATTGTATGGTGATGGATGGAAACTAGACTTAGGGTGGTGATCACCTTGCAGTGTATACAGATGTCAAACTTTAATGTTGTATACTTGAAACTTATATAATGTTATATAGCAATTTTACCTCAAAAAAAGAAAGATGGAAATGTGCCATGTGGGTGCAGCTTCTAGGAATACTTCTGGAAGATCATTTATGAATGCCCTTTGCCTCTTCCTTTTTATTCTTTTCTCCTTTGAGCTTGCTGGAACTAGATGTGATGGCTGGTGCTCACTGTCTCCTGAGGTGATGAGGACAAGGGCTGTGCCCTAGAGCAATGAACTAGAAGGACCCTGGTCCCTGTATAGTGCCACATTCCCAGGCCTAGATTTGCTCCCTCTAGATTTTTACATGAGAGAGAAATAAACTTTGTTTTTATTTATACCTCTGTTTATTTTGACTCTCTGCTTCATGTAGCTCATCTTAACTCTATCTGATACAGACAACTTTTATTTTATTGTAATTTTTAGAAAGCTGTTTTTGGCTATATGTGTGGCATATTCAAAAGAACCATTTCAACCCATACAAAAAACAGAATTAAAAAATCCAGGACCAGTTTCAGTAAAAGGGAGACTATTCTAGATGATTCTGAAATTAATGATCATTAAACAGAGATAGGGTTGTGATTTAACTCCATCCTCATGAAAACTTGCTCCAGTTATATCACTGTTTATAAATGCAGATGCTCAGCAGACGCTCAGACCCATAAATATATGACTTGATTAATTTTTCTATTCTAGCCAATAATTTTAATTTTATAAACCATAATGCTTGAAGGAATGTTAACAAGTCATTTGGCAGGGATCTCTTCTTTGGGAGTAAGTTTTATTAGGTCCATAGGGAAAGATCAAATTTGTTAATTCAGAATTGTTAACTCAGTAGTCAGCTGACTTACTATGGATTCCTGGTTGATATTGTTTGAAGTTCAAGATCTACTTATGGGCGAATCAGACCTTCCCATGAAAGGTCAAATCTTCTATACCACTCTGCCTTTATACCTAGACTGAGGGTCTGATTTAGCTATGTGTACTTGGTCACTGCTTTTTCTGTATTGAACGAAATCTTTTCTTCCCTTGAATGTTCATGCTGGTGTGCACATTTATCTTATGATGTAGTTATTTGTATTCTCATAGCAGCTGTCTTCCTTCTTTCCCTTTCTCCTCCCTGTAGCCCATTTCTTTCTCCACTCAATAGATTGCAGACTTTTGAATGGAGAGAGGCTGGCTCTGCCTTCCCCATGGTAGAAATTTAATAAATATTTGGCTAATTGAATTAAATTTCTGAAAGTTATTTGTCTAGCGATGAAGAGTGAGCTGCGTGTGTTTTTAATTCTTCACTCCTCTTCAGCTTTCATGACAACTGTTGACTTAAATCAGATGGAGATTTGAGCATCGTGGTGGTTTTGTTTAGTTTTGAACACTCCTTTTTGACTCTGATCAATGAGGGGAAAAGTAATTTACATTTGAAGTGTGGCTCCCTTATCTTAACCAGAATGACAGCTGCTTGAGAGATAACTTGTTAAATATAAACCATGCAGATACCCCTTGCTTGCACAATATGGTTTGTCTTAGAACAAGATCATGTAAATACAGGCCTGTAATTACTTTCTGTTATGCTTCTCTGCATTTATGGTGCTGAATATATACAGATGTTTCAACAAACAAATTACCGCATAGTTATTTTACCTCTATTTTGGTGACAGAAAAACATCTTTTAGGGATTCAAGGTTTAAGAGGATGCTTCTAAAATAAAAATATATCTTCAAAATTTGTCTAACTAGTGTATGCCCATCATTAATTCATTTAAGGTCAAATGAACTTTGATCATTAAATGTTTGACAAACCGTGAGTAGGCAGCTCAATAATGATTCCATGTCTAATGAAGATATTTAATTACTTTGTTAAATTATTTGAGGCATGTGCCATGAAAATCATGTCACAAGTTCAGAAACTTGAAATGCTATTTTAAAAGCAAAGTGAAATTTGAGGCATATTTAAATCATGAAACTTTTTATTACTATTCCTCAATGTGTTATTTTCCTTGAGGTCTTGGAAGTCAACCTGGTATGTCTCTGGTTTAGGATTAAATATATTGTACTTAAGCAAAAGCCAGATTGAATGACTTTTGTCTAGAGATTTAGTAAGTTAGGAGGTATTTCCCATTATACAGAGAAGTTAGAATTCTGTTATACCCTAATGAAGTATTTATGAAGCACAAAGGCAAAGCGTATCTCAAGTGGAGTATTACTGCATAATATATGCAAAAATCTGGATACCCTCTTCATCTGGTTTATCTGTGACTGTATGCTAGTGTCAGCAGCCTCGTGTCTTCTGACCACAAAAGACATACTACAAGTTAAAGATTTTAGGGATGAGGGTTATGCGATTAATAGGAAGTAACACCTTGGGAACTTTGTTTAAATCTTCCAGGTATTTCTTATGTGTTACATTATTTAGAATGGAAGAAATTTTATACAGTTACTACCTGGTATGTCTTTTCATTCATTGGTTTGTAAATGGGTTAATCTCTTGTAAGAAATTTTAGAGAAATTCACTTGACATTGTTTTGTATATTTCCTACATTTTAGTAATTAAAATATTTTTTTTTCTGGAATGATTCTCAGCTGTTTAGTATGAAGACATGGGCCATAACGGATGACTGAACACAAGACAGGTTAAGGAGGGAAATCGAAGGAGGAAGTTTCCTTTTCTCTTTCATAAAGCAGACAGAGCATGTCATCTTTTAAAAATAATGACCCTAGGCTTAAAGTTGTTATCAAGTCTGAGTCTGAGGGGCGATCAACTATACTAAAAATGTGAGCACAGAAAGAAAACTTATTCTTGTGTTCAACTACATTGTGGCCTGCAGTTTGGTAACCCTGGAGAATAGAACTTGCATTAAAAAAATTTAGTTTACCTTGCTACTCCGATTTATCAGCTCAGTGTAACTTTGCCTCAAATAGTCATAAATTCATTTTTTCTATATGAATATAATTGAGATAATTTGATGACAAATAAGGCATTATTTTGCTCTTCTACTTCACTATTATTACAGAAGAATCATATACAATAACTTTGTGCCAGACTTAGAAAGGTTCATAATTTATCTCTGTAACACAGTTTGGGGTAATAGTTCAAGTTGCAAAGAGGAGCCTGACTTTTTTAAGTTTCCATATTCATAAAGCAATTTGTTTTTAGTTTTCTGCTTATATTTTCAGGACTTCTGCTTTATAGGTAATAAAAATCCAGAACGTTGATATGTTTACTTAAGTATACTGTAGCTTACATGCTGGCAATTAGATTTTACAATATTATTGACTTGTATTTTTATTGAGTATATAGTAAGGTCTGTCACTGTACTAATTTCAAAGATCTCCTTTTGTAAAGTCCTTATGAGGGTAGGACCAATGCCTTTTTACCAGCACCTCCCCCACAGTGCCTAGAACTGTGCTAACTTATGAATCCATATCTGTTGAATGAATAATGATGTCATACTCTTTAATTTAAATGTTATAAATACAAACTACTGTGAAAAGGATCAGCTCCTTAAGATTTTGGTGATGTGAATAAGTTAATGTTTGGACTGTGTTAATAACGAATACTCTGGAGCATAAATAATAACATTACTAGGAAGCCCATATCACACAGAACATTGTTTTAACCACTGTAATACTCTTCACATGTATCAACACCTTTAGTCTTCACTATGACTCTGTGATACTGGTTTTATCCTCATTTTACAGACGAGGACACTGAAGCTCAGAGAGGTTAAGATACTTGGCTAAGAACACAGGTGGTTAGTGACAAAGCTGGGCTTCAGATTCAAAGCAGTCGGCTCAGGAATTCATGCTCTTTGGCAGTGCTCTGCCTCCATACAACTATCTTGCTTTAACAATGTGAACGATAATAATACCTTCTACATGAAGAATATTGTGCTTTTCAGTTCGCAAAACTACATTAAATTAGAAATATGTTGTCTGTTGACATAATTTTAATGGAATATATTCAGTAGCTTAGAGATTCACTTACTGGTGATCTTAACTTGGCTGAGGAGAAGTTTATATATTGGTAAATTTAGTTGCTATTGAGGAACTTTCACATTTTTTAAGTTGTAATAATTTATTTCCTTTTAGTCTCTGTAACACAAATGTGTGACACTATAGAACGGGGCAGGAAGCTTTTGCTGTAAAGAAACAGAAATATTTTAGGCTTTGTGGCCTACATATGGCCTCTGTCACATATTCTTCTGTGTTTGTTTTTACAACCCTTGAAAAATGTAAAAATCATTCTTAGCTCAGAGGTCTTATTAAAAAGAGGCTGCATGGGACAAAGTTTGCCAGCCTCTGCTACAGAGCATACATTTAGGGATTCAGGCAAGAAACACTTAATCCACACAAGCAGTTCTAACACTGAGCATCCAGATTGCACGTCTTCTACTTTTGATTCTTTTGGAAAGATTCTGAGTTTATTTTTCCAAGTATAGTTGGAAAATTTAACATGGCTAAAATCCCAGAAAGGCTTTTTGTACACATAGACAAGCTTATTCTAAAATTTATATGGAAAGAAACAGGCTTTAGAATATCTAAAACTATCTTGAAAAGGAAGAAAAAAGTGGGAGACATCAATCACTCTACCCAGTATTAAGGCCTACAATATAACTATAGCGAGCAAGACAATGTGGATTGGCAGAGGGATAGACATAGATAAATGCAACAGCACAGAGACTCTTGAAATAGACTCACACAAATATGCTCAATTGATTTTTGACAAAGATCCAAAAGCAGTTTGATGGAGGAAGAACAGCCTTTGCAATAAATGCTACTAGAGGAATTGGACATCTGTAGGCAAAAAAAAAAAATGAACCTCAAATGAAACCTCACACCATATACAAAAAGTAACTCGAGATAGATTATGGACTTTATTGTAAAGTGTAAATCTATAAAACATTTAGGAAAAAAAATAGGAAAAAGTATTTGGGTCTGGTCAAAGAGTTCTTAAACTTGACACCAACAGCATGATTCTTTGGGGGAAAATTGATAAATTGGGCTTAATCAAAATTAAAAACTTACTTTGTGAAAGACGCTGTTATGAGGATCATAAGAAAAGTTACAGACTGGGAGAAAATATTTGCAAACAACACATAGGCAAAGGACTAGTATCTAGAATATATAAAGAACTCTCAAAACTCAACAGTAAAAAAACAAAATTCAATTAGAAATTGGGCAAAAGACAGGAGGAGACATTTTACTGAGGAGGATATACAGATAGCAAATAAGCAGATGAAAAGGTGTTCAACATCATTAGTCAGTAGGGAAATGCAAATAGCAAAGACAATGAAATACTCCTCATTGTCTTTGAGTGCTTATCAGAATGACTAAAATTTAAAAAAAAATAGTGATAACACCAAATGCTGATAGAGATGAAGAAAAACTGGATCACATATTCATTGGTGGTGTGAATATAAAACATTACAGCCACTTTGGAAAATAGTTTGGCAATTTCTTATAAATATAAATATGCAGGTACCATATGATCAGCTCATGCACACTTGGGCATTAATCCCAGAGAAATGAAAACTTGTGCTCACATAAAAACCTCGACACAAATGTTCACAGCAGCTTTCCCTGTAATATCTACAAACTGGAAACAACCCATAAGACCTTCATTGGGTAAACTGCTAAACTGTAGTGCATCCATACCATGAAACACTACTCAAGAGTAAAAAGGAACAAATTATTGATATATGCAACAATTTGGATGAATCAGAAGAAAGTTATGCTGAGTGAAAAAAGCCAATACACAAAATTCGTATAGTGTATGATACCACTTATATAACATTCTTGAAATAGCAAAGATGTAGAGATGTAGGAATGAAGAACAAGTCAGTAATTGCCAGGTGTTGATGATGGAGAGGATGTGGCTGTGAAGGGGCAGCATGAGGGATCCCTGTGGTGATGGAACTGTTCTGTGTCTTGATGGTGCCAATGTCAGCATCCTGGTTGTGACACTGTATTATAGTGCTGCAACAGTGTCACTGGGATAACTGGATAAAGGGTACAGGTAATCTTTCCATATTATTTCTTACAAATGCATATGAATCTATAATAATCTCAAAAAGTTCAAAAATAAAATATGTAACAAATACAGGGGAAAGTCTAATAATGCCACACTTGAGCTAATTTTTAGAGAAATTTGCACTCAATTTGGGCAGTAACTTACTTTTGTGATGTGGCTCTTAGAGGTGGAGAGGCTATTATGAAGGGTACACAGGTTCACAAAAATCATAATTCTTGAATGGGATTGGCAGGAACTCGCAACAGAAGTATCTGCTCTCTTACCTTTGGTGTTTTCAATACTTATTATGGTTTTATTGATGAGTCAAATATTTCAAAGCTTACATTTTGGCTCAAATCCTGTAGACAAAGAATCTAGAGAGGGATATCTGACAAAATTTGGACCAGTTAGAATCCTTCCCCTCAATTTGAATATTAGAACTAAGGGAGGAGATTTAGCCTGGAAGTAAAACATCTGGAATTGAGGTTTGGGGACAATTGGAGCCCGTGCTGCCCACTATGTGAGGAAGCCAGTCGGCAGTAAGATTGAAAGAAACCAATAGGAAGCAAGAAGCAGAGCCAAGAGTCAGAGCAAGAGTCTTGGCAATGATTGAGATTCGTTCCCAGTTATCTCTGGGAAAGAGAAAGTCCTTCTCTGTTTCCTTCCCATTGTGTCATTCTTGATGTCTGTCTATTAGTGGCGCTATTCATGGTGACATAAATTGTTGAATTATGTTAACTTGTCAGTTCTTGGGACATGTGAATTTTTTGGGGGGGAATATATGTATTTTTATATACATATATCACATATATATCTCTCTATATTTTTATATGTGTACATATATAATATATATATCAGATCTCATATTAAAAACGACACTAATTTGTTTGTTCTTTCTAAACGTAATTTATATAGCCAAATTGGTTCCTCACTGACATATGGTCTTATAAATATTATTTACATTAACTTTGGAAGCTATTTTCCCTACATTTTATCCACTTAGAAGAAAATATTATTTCTCAATCACTAAGGCATCTTTATTTTCCTGCATGAGAGACAATCTGGATCAATATGCAAAACCCACTGCCTTTATTTAAGGAATAACTTCCTGTCAACAGGGTGTATTCAGAATAAAATGGATTATGTAGCAGTTCAATGGAATTCCTTTTTATTCATAACTGTTTCTCCTGTATTCGGAGTACTTTCTACTCAGTTGAAGTCATACCTTAAGCTTCCTTTTCAGATCCATGCCCCATGGTAGACTGTCTTTATATTATGAAGTATCCCCTATACGCTATACATGCATTCATGCCAATGTTTCTCCCTGTTAAGATAATGTATACTTTAAAGTTAAACTATATATATTTTTTCTCATGAAATGCTTGGAGGTACTTTTAGAAAATTCCTTCTCTAGCTATCAGTTATATCAAGGATATGTTCAAGCAGCATATTATTAGAGAAGCTACTCAATGTCTTGCAAGTGATCTCTCATCAGGATGTCTTCCCCGGATGACACACCACGGTGATATATTACTGGAATGTCAGATACCCAGAGCCAGCATTCTAACGGTGGTACATAGACTGACACATTTTTAAAAACCACCAACGTGTTTTTCTTCAAATTTCAGATTGATTTAGGAAGTGAAAAGATGCTTTTGATATAGAAGTTTCAAAGACTTTCAGAGTCTTATTATCAGATCTACCAGCACACAGGAGGAATAACTCAACAAGGAATCAAAAACATTTTTTTGCTAAGACTCTAGTTTTGGTATTCTTTAGAAAGCTCAAGTCCTTCTGAAATCTAATCCTTAAACTACTGTTCATCTTAAAAATTTCCCTAAACTGCCGATTCTTCTAAAGCTAAATGATTCCTATATTATTTCATTGTTTATAAGTTGTTTTCTGATTAGGAAGGGACTATATACATAGTAATCAGTACATGGAGTTCAAAGAAGTAGAAGAAATTTCTGTTTACACAAGAAATCAACGTTAATATTTTGATGTATTTTTCCAAGCTTTTGTCTCAGAATATTTTTCACACAGTTAAAATCATAGTGTATGTAAAAGTTTTTATTGTGACTTTTTCAGTTAATATTGTAATGCCAGCATATTCTCTGCTACACAATTTTATAAACATTTTATTAGCTGCATAATTTCCCATATTATAAATAAACCTGGTTTTATGTTGCTGGCCATATATGTTGTTTTCAATATTTTTAGAAATATAAATAACTCTGGGATAAATATTTTGGCATAAAGCTTCCTTCTTTTCATCTTTTAGATTATTCCCTTTGTATAGATGTTTACAAGTATAATTATTGTGTCAGTGATTATGAGTATTTCTAAGGCTTATGATCATGCTGTCAAATTGCTTTCAATATTGTTCAAAGAGCTGAAAGGAAGGGTAGTTAATTTCAGTATAATGAGGGTTCGATGTTATTAAGTTGGCAAACTAGCCACGATAAAGAGGAATAGACATCACATTCCATAATATTACTTTAGAGTCACCACAAAGAACTTTTCTCCCCTTCCATATCATTCAATTTCATTCAATTTCTGAAATTCCACCAAAAGCATAAAAATTAATTATTAGTATTAGAGATACAGCTTCCAATACAAATTCTATGTAATATAACTTTCACCAATGCAACATTTCTCAAAAAGTTCTTATAGGGCTATTCCTGGGCCACCCATCTGTTTTGGTCTAAGCCAATGGGCCATCTCTAACAATCACCATGAAAGCTCATATGCCGACTGCAGAAACAGTTGTTCAATAAGGTCAAGTTGGGGAGAAAAGAATACAGTTGGTTCTTTGAGCAGAGCAAAATTAGAGCTCAGTTTGTGAGGTGAAGCTAGCAGGGGATTACTTATCATTTGATTAAATGGATCATAACAGTAAAGCTGAAACTATTGACACCAACATTTCCATTTCAAATTCATCTATCATCTGCTGCCCTACTGTTAGCTTACTGACAATGTTATACATTATTTGATGATAACCCAAAGTTTCCTAAAGAAAATTCACCAAGATGTCATAACTACTGCAAGTCCTTTAAACGGATATGATAGGTGGTACTTTGAAGGGCTGAAGGGACACAATTGTCCCCTAGTTTTTTTTTGACTGGTCTTACTACTCCTCTTCTCCTTGTTTTGATACAGTCAAGTTGAAAATCACTATTTGATTAGTTGCAAAGATTTAACTCACCAGTATCCGTATATGCTACGTACAGAAGACTTTGACTAGATCGCACACCATATTTTTAACATTTATAAACCACTCTATTGGATAATTACACTTTCTACAGCCACTATTTTATTTTTCAACAACTCTATATTATTTTATTTTCATTTTACATCTAGGAAAAGAGATGGTCATAAGGTGGTATACTTTGTTCAAGGTCATTTATATAGGATGAGTACATCTGGTCTAGCAAACTCATGTCTTATTGATTCTAATTTGTGGTCTTTTCAATATACTGTACTGACAATAGTTTCCTAGCTCTCCACTATTGTCCTTTTAAAAATTTTAATAAGCTGACATCTTGAGAAGTACAAGATAGGTATGGGTAGAGAGGAGATGACAAAAATGAATGAGCGAAATGAGAGCATATGGAAAAAAGTCATAGATTGATGTAGGATTTTATAGAATATCATATTGGTTATTTATAGTCAGCATCTTTTCAGATTGATTATAGTGTCCATAGGTGCTGATTGCTTAGTTCCTATTTTTTTCTCCCAATATTTTGAGTATCTAAAAAAAGATATGCCTATGGTAGTTAGGAATCTGGAAAAAGGATATGCAGAAGTCCAACCATTGATTTAACCAGGATAATAAAATATTTATTGTTCTATTTTTTTCCTGAACTTGCTTTTTCTCTACCAGTACTGAAATAAATTTAAAAGCTCAAAAAAGACAATGTGACACAGTGTCTGCTACTACAACATGACCTGAACAGTAGAATTATCTCGTCTTTGTTCCTCAATTTTGATTTATATTCCTGAGGTGCTATTTATACACATTAAACAGAAAGTCACTTATTTTCTTAGATTTTGTTGTATTGACCATTCTCTCCCTGACAGTAATTGCCATCCTTGTCCACAACTTTATTGGCAAACCCACAGCTCATCGAGCACACAGATTGACCCCATCTCCTAGGCAGAGTACATACTGCCAATTACTTATGAGTACCCGTGGATTCGTGAGGAGCTACTGTCTCCAGAGCTGTCAGGCCATGAACTTTCATGAACATTAAAATATATTCAGTTAAAAAAAAAGGTGGAGTAGGAGCCAGAGAAGAAGAAAGTCTGAAAAGGTCAGTCATCCAACTTGCCAGTTTATTCACAAATACTGAGAACATACACTCAATTTGCCAATCGTGCAATCAACAAGTTCAGAAAAAATTCTGTAGGCAAATAATGCATGCTAGGTTACTTAGGTCATGGCTTCGGATGAAAGTGTTATTACTTTTGATACATCACTTTGTGACTTTGTTATAGCCAATGGGCAGCTGCACATCATTAATTTCAGAGCAGTGACACAGTCATGTCAGTTACTTAAGAATAAGGTCATTGATGGCTTTAATGAGCTCATATTCATGTAATAAAGGCTCAGTAACATTATTTCATGACTCTGTGGACTTGTTCCCCTTCTCTCAGTGATGTGATGTGCTGTGTTGTAAAGTCATACTAACACCACTGTGGATTAATAGATCTTTACATGAACACCTGACAAGCTTTTCTTGATTTTGTTTCGTAACAATCTCCTGTTGATTGCCTAAAAATCCGGAGAGGATTGAATTTCGGATTAATTTAAAAATTTGCATCGTGCTTTCCTGGTTGCTGGTTTCTAGCACTCCACAGATTAGTGCAGAAATTTTCTTACTGTTCTTCAAGCATTAATCACAAAAGAGGGATGTCCTCAAGGGAAAAGAAAACATAGCTATTTAAATTGAGGCAATTTATTAAATCACTGTGTAAAATTTATTGTTATAGTGAAAATATCTAAAGGATAATGCTACCATAACAAAGAATACTATATTTTTTCCTTATAAAAGTCCTGGTTGGGAATTTGTCATGCAAAAATAATGTTTTCACTGTTTCTTTGTTTTCTAAAAAGCATTTAAAATTCTTGTTTTAAATACCAAATCACTTCATTTTTCAAGTGTGCTTTGGTGATAATTGCAGGAATATAAGTGATGCAAATTTCTTTTTTCATCTGAGAAAATTTTCATGGATTTCTGAATCCTTAAGCAGATATTTAATCATGATATTGTTTCAGGTTTTGAATCTTTCCTGGTAGAACTCAAAGCTGGCTACCATTTCAGAATTTCCACCAATAAATCAAGTTGGCAATGGTCTCACCTTTCTACACTCAAACACTTCATGTTTGGCACACTATTGTTGAGATCCTTAAGGAGTTGGGGTCCCTTCCTTTGCAAATTAATGCATTCAGCAGAAAATCACTTTTAGAGTATTCTCAGATTTTTAATATTTAGAACATATATTTAGAGCTAGTATACCATACATCTTGACCAGAGGAATATGCAGACTTAGGCACATGGAATCAGCTTTTTCATAACAGAAACTGTGTCTGCCTTTATTCTAGGGGTAGAGGTGTGATGCATTCAGACAACAAACAAAAACCAAATAAATGATATCATTTTGAAAACCATAAATACTATGAAGACAGTGTGGGATCAAGTGTTAGAACACACTGGTAGTTGTGGTGGTGATGGTAGCAATGGGCTACCATTTTAGGTGGGAGGGCCAGGGAAGACTTGAGACAAGATGGCTGAGATTTTAATAACCTCATTGAACTAAAAAAGTTAATTACTAAGATGAACTATAAATTAGAACAGGGCAAATATATATATTTCTCAGTTTTGGACAAATTGAAAGGGTACTGGTCAGAGCCAAAACTTTCCCACTGAGCTTTGAGACTAAGGTTAGTCTTGTTTTCATACATACGTGAGCAAATGGCTTTTCATCAAACTGATGCATGATGATCTGGTGGAAGAAAGTTCTAGACAGAGAGAATACCAAGTGTAGAGAACCCAGTGTAAGAAATAGCTTGACTTATTAGAGAAACACAAAGAAATTCACTGTGTTTGGATCACTGCTAGGTGTGTAGACTAAACAGAAAAGAGATGAGGTTGGAGAGTTAGGCAGGGCCAAATGATGTAGGGATTTATACACCATGAATAGAGTTTCTTAAAGCGGTAAGAAGCCATTTAAGCATTTTAAGCAAGAGGTAGCTATAATCTGATTTCAGTGAAATTGTTCTGGCTTCAGTGTGGTGAGCAAGAAGGTGGACAAGAATTAGGCAAGAGGACGATGAAGAAACTATTGCAGAAGTCCAGATGAGAGGTGATGGTGGTTTGGAGTAGGGGACTGATGGATACATGTAGATGAGTGATGGATTTAGAATACATTTTGGAAGTAGAGTCAAATGATGATTAAGAGAACAAGTACAGTAATAGATGAATCTCAGAATGATGGTCTTATTTTTCTCCTTATAGAGGCCTAAGCTCTGCCCTCTTCCAGAATTATAGATCACCCCTTACCTATAGGTTTAGAATCATCCTCACTCTGGAACCAATTCTTTTCTTTGTCAAGTGGAATGTCAAACACCTCAGGCCTGCCTTCTTGCTGCTATTGATACTTCTGTCCCTGCTCTAGTAATCACTGGGCATCTCTCTTGTCAATCTGACTTTCTTGGTCAGACCCACAAGAACACAAACGCGGTCCTATTTCCCAACCCAGAACCTTGATCTGAATGCCTGCTGTCAGACCTCCCTGAATGCACAGATCTCTTACCCAGATTTCCCTGCATTGCATCGTGTAGACTGCCCTATTGCATGTTTTGCTGTCCCGCAGGAATATTCAGCTGTCACCGGTGTTCTCTGAGTTAGGCCACCTGCCTCCCTTCCTGTATAAATTAATTTTCTTTTCACGTGCTGCCTGTCTGCTAAATTTGCATCTCTTTTTGCTACATCCACCTCCAAAATTCAAAATGCTTTCTAAGATATGCCCAGCCTTGGTGTGGTAGCATTCTTTGGTCTGAGATCCTATCCAGGCATTATTTTTTATGTATTTGGTCCAATTTGCATTCCACTCTGGCAGGCAGTTAATTGACTGCCAGATCAACTGGATCCTGTCAAGGCATAGTTCTAGGCTTGTTAGGTCTGGAGCTAGAGTATCTTCACTCCTAAGATGTGGATTCTTAACTGAATGCGCAGGGTGTTTAGCAAGGTCTTGTGACTCAGATTGGTTAGACTTCCAATTTCTTCAACCAGAGTGCTACCTTCAGTTTTTATTTGGTTTCCAGCCCATGGTTGCCATTCTCCACCTAACCTCGCTCTGTGCAAGCAGACCTAGTGTCCAGTCAAAGACTCAAAGATACTCCTATACAGATTTATGGAACTCCTTTCTGCAGCACCTTCTTCTCCAGCAGGCTGCCTGCAAATTCCAGCTGTGTCAGCAGCCCCAAACTCCTACCTCTGTTTCCTACACCCAGCGAGAACACTGCTGTCTGTTTAGGCCCCACTTGCTCTGTGTCAGGGATTTAAAAGTGCCTCCAGGTAGAAAGCCAGACTCAATGCAGAGCTCTCCATGCATTTCCTTCTTTCATGGATTCAATTCCTGCACTGTCTGTTGTCCAGTGCCTGAAAACGGTTGCTTCATATATTCTGTCCAGTTTTAATTTTATAGTTTATGATGCGAGGGTAAGTGTGCTACTTATTCATTACTCCATCATGGCCCAAATCAGAAGTCCCTCCGATTTACAGTTTTAAAGAATAACTTATTCACTTAAATTATAATAAAACATGAACAGAAATTTTCTTCCTTTTTCAAAATTGCATCAAATAGTTTATTGCCAAATATTCCTGCAAAGTAGCCTAATTTGTTTGAAGGTTTTGATTCTGCTAAAGATTCTTCACTTGAAAATATTTGAAATTCTTCCACAACCTTCAAATACTTTCTGGTATGTAAGTTTGTAGACTATTCATGAGACAGTTGCTACCTTTATAACAAGAACAATTAATGTGAATTATGTGGGTGTTCGGGAGGCACAAAAGTGAAACCTTCTGGGTTGAAAATGGAATTCTCCGTTTGTAGAGATACATTTTCTTTTCAGCATGCTCTAACGTTTCTGGCAATTGTAGCTCAAGATTTTATAGTCAAGATCCAGTGGTCAAGATTATGACAACATTTTCTGGAGTGCTCAGCTATATCCTGTAACTTGGAGCAAATTCGTAAAAAACAGAGCTAGAAGAAACTCTAAAGAATATCTTGTCCAATCCCTTCATATGACAGAGGAAGAACTCAAGGTTCTGAATTTTAAGGTGCCTTGTCCAAAGTCATGCAGCCAAAACCAGGACTACAAGTTAGGTCCTTTTTCTAAGCTAGAACACTTTATTGTTTTGGGCAAACTTTAGCAGTTAGGCCGATGCTTAGAAACCTGGATAGAGTGAAATTCCTTTAAAATAATATTAGACTTGTGAGGATCTGGTTGCCAGTGGAAATCTGTACAGCCTACATGAAATCTATGAGGGAAACACCACACAATATTTATGAGTAACTAATTGAGAAATAGTAAACTTTCTTCTTTTCCCATAAAGGAACAGGAGAGGAGCTCCTCTATGTAGATTAAACACCAGATAATCTAATTTTTAATATTATCCAAACATGGATGATCCATTGAAGTCTACTTATGCTAAATGTTCACCTGGATTTGGGAGTGATTAGGACATTGAAAAACTGAAAGAATTTCTGACCTTGGAAAAATTGAAAGATCCTTTGATTCTACTTTTCCTAATTTTCCTTAATGAAATACAGTATTTTATAACAAAAGTTTGCTTTCAAAAATGATGAATGGAGCTGAGTGTAACAGACTCTACTGAAAAAATTCATAGCTGGTGAGGCTTTATTTGATTTTATTTTATATTAAAGACTTCTTTATAAGAGTCTTGTGGAGTATCAGTATTTATTGGAGATAAAATCCACTCTCTTTTGAGTGTTTTGTGGGCAAATGATACTGGTTATGAGTGGAGTATTGTTAAACTCCACTCTGTAGGTACCTGTCATGATGATGGTAGTTTATCTTTCAGAGAGCAGATAGCCTTCCATATTGAATGAGACATAGCCAAAATATGATGATCTACCCATGAAATGATAAAGAATTTTTAAAATACACATTCTGTCACTTACTTTTATAATTACCCCAAAGCAGAATTTGTTTTTTTTGTAAATTTTTTAGCATAAATTATTTATATTGATTCTAAAAAACTGTCTTGGAATCTGAGCATTTAAATGTAACTTTTGGCTTCATAGCTTGTTCCTACATTGGTAAAATATTCTGATTGGTTGCAAAATATTACTAAGGAAATATCTATTTTCTTGGCAGTTAAATGCTGCTGATTGCATTTCTTGATGAAATGAATCTAAAGGCAGTAGAGTAAGCACAGGTCAACTAGAGACACTTGAATCTTCTGAAACCTTATGAAGTACTTAGAACATAATTCATCTGATAAAAAACAGATTAATCTGAGGTGCTTGCTTATACAAACATTCCATATTTTGGGGCCAGCCTAATGGCATACTGGTTGGGTTTCACGCTCCACTTCAGCAGCCCAGGATTCGCGGGTTCAGATCCCTAGTGTGGACCTACACACCACTTGTTAAGCCATGCTGTGGTGGCATCCATAAAAAATAGAGGAAGATTGGCACAGATGTTAGCTCAGGGCCAATCTTCCTCACACACAAACACACAAATACCATGTTTTAATTCATTTCATTATCAAAACATATTTATTAAAAAAACTAAAAAATTCATTGTATTATCCCCACTTAGAGGCAACCATTGTTAACTGTAGAAGAATATTTAACAGAAACATTTCTACACATGCACAAATATTTCTACAACTATTTTCTTTTGAAAAAGGTTTATATTCAATTTGTTTTAACCTAGTCTTTTCCACTTAACATAGCATAAATATACTTCTGTGCCATGAAATATTATGCTATGATATTATATTTATGAGCTGTATGGTTTCATATTGTGTACACGTAAAATGAACTATTTAGCCATTTATTTTGTGCATTCCTATGTTGTATATAACGTTTCTGTGATACAACACTGTCATGCATTCCTTTTTAGAAAATAATAGTATCACCAATGCCTTTTTCTCTGGGTACATTTCTAGAAGTGGTATTTCAGGATAAACAATATTTATTTTTAAGATTTTAATACATATTGACAAATTATCTTCCAGAAAAGTTTTATATTCTCACCAGCAGCATATGACAATGCCTTCCTTATCAAAATATATCTGTGTATATTTGACTATTGCTGTTGGCTTAGCAGAAAGGAAAAAAGAAAGCTCTAAATAAAAGCAAATCACAGTTGTGAGTCATGGAATAAGCCAGTCTACTTTTTTTCACCAAGAATTTTCTAGCAACAACTTTCTAAAGGGAATTAATGGATTGCAGAACTGCTGCAATACATATTTATTTTCTAAAAGTCAACTTCTAAGTCTCAGCCATTTCAGAGTTTCAAGATAAGACAATGGAGGCAAATGAAGAGCTGGCCAAGCCCCCTTTTCTTCCCACCCCTGTTTTGTCTCACAGTGAGAGGGCCTTATGCATACCCACGTGGACACTCCAGTCTACATATTCCAAGCTGCATTCAAATCACTCCCTCAACAGCTTCTCCTTGGACACTTCTCATCCCAGGATTCACAAACTAGTATCATGAGATATCCTGGGGACACACACAGGGAAGAGGATCTCACAAGATGTTTGGTAAGACACTTTTGGATTCGTGATACTTGGATCTTGGTCTAGAAGGGAAAGACCTGTGCTTTCATGTGGGCGTGTCCCTTGGGCCCAGCGACTCCTCCTCACCCCTTGTGGAGGGCTCAGCTAGAAAAAGGCCACAGTGGTCTTCTAAATGAATAGCTTAGAGTAGGGCCTCTCTTGCATAGATTTAAGCATTGTAATGATCACCCTAGTTATGGGGGGAAAAAACTAGTACAGTTTAAAGGGTTTAAGGAATTGGAGTTGGGAGGCAGGTTCTGCTTTTAAACTGAGTTTTCAAGGTATGTCATCTTGAGAAGATACAATTTGAAGAAAACCTTAATGAAAGAGGAAGAGTTAGCTATTGGTTATCTAGCGAAGAGTATGATAGACAGAGAGTAGTAGCAAATGCAAAGGCCCTGAAGTAGGAGTTTGCCTTGCATGTCTGAACAGCAAGAGACCAGTGTACATTGGAGCAGACTGAGTGAGAGGGAGAGGAATGAGAGATGAGCTCAGAGAGATAATGGAGGTGAGGATGAGGTATGGACAGATCATGCAGGGACTTGTATGCCATTGTGAGGCTTTTCCTTTTACTAAATAAAATGCATTACCTTCTATAGGTCACAAGAGTAAGATGATCCACCTCATGTTCTCAAAGATCACTCTGACAGCTGTGTTGATAACAGATTCTTCAGATGCAATGGAGGAATCGAAGATACTAGTTAGTGGACTATTAGTTACTCAGGAAACAAATGGTAGCAGGCTGGAATAGATGAAATTGGTGGATTTTGGATATATTTTAGGATACAGCCAGGTAGATTTATTTTGTGAAGTTAGAGGTGAAAATTGAGAAAAAAGGAATAAAAGAGAATAAAATGTGGGAGGAGCAGACTTTGGGGAGATAATACCAGGAGTCCAGCTTTAGATTTGTTGTTTTGAGATGTCTGTTATTTGATATCAAAGTAGTTGTGTGGACTTTAACAGTTGGATACGTGATTGTGAAGTATTGGACAGAGGTCTAGGCTAGACATGTAGTCCATTTGAGTGTTGTGGGCTGGTAGACGTTTTCAAAGTTATAAGACTGCATAAGATCACCAAGGGTCTTAGTGTAAATGGATTGGGGAGAAAACCAGGAACTGAGCTATTGGCACTCAGGGAGAAGAGGAGGAATCAGCCAAGGATATTGAAAGTGGGAAGACAGTGAGTTTGGAAGGAAACTAAGAGAATGTGGCATTTTGGAAGCCAAGTGAAGAAAGTGTATTAAGGAAGAAGGAGTGATCAACCGGGTCAAATGCTGCAATAGTTCAAGTTAAGATGAAAACTGAATGTTGACCATTAGATTTAGCAAAGTGGACAATGGAATTTCATACAGGCAAAAGCCTGATTGGAATGCATGTAAGTTAGAAGGGAAGGCGTGGAATTGGAGAACCTAAATATAGGCAATTACTTGAAAACATAAAATATACACAAAATTTTTAAAAAGTATAAAAATTCATTGATACTTTCTACTTAAAAATAAGCATTTTAAGGTTATTTTTATATATTTTCCTTATATGTATGTATATTATTACAGAAATTTATATAAACATTCCCTGTGTCAGTAATTATTCTACAAAAGCAAGATTTTGATTACTATAAAAGCGATAGCCCATGCCGCTGCTACATTGGTATTTATTTAATCCTTAATATTGGGTTGTTTCCCTATTTGTAATAAATAACACTATGATAAATTTCATTGTACATAAAGCCTGGTAAACATCTCTGGCTATTAGAATAAATTTATAGACATAGAATTACAAGGTCAAGAGGTGTGAGCATTACTGCTTTTGATATATTCTCCTAATTTGTTTTGTTGAAAGGCAGAACCAATATACACCCTTTTCATTAAAATATAGGAGGGCACTCTCTATCATTTGTTTGAGAAATGTAGGATTTACAATTAAAAAACAATGCTGCTTTAATAATAGGAAACTTTTACTTCATTGTTGTATTAATTTGATTTGATATCTAATAAATTAGAATATCTTAGTAAATTTGATTATTTTAATATTTTGTTTATTGGCCTTAGGTTTTTTCTTCTTATTGTTTTGTCTACATTAGTCCTTTTCCAAGTTAATTGGGATAGTCATTTTATTCTTATTGGTTTTTCTATTATCTATATTTAAAATAAAATATTGCTAATATTAGACATTTGCCTTGTAAATATGCTGCATCCTGAAATCAGATATTTACATTTATTTTCTTATAATTCAGTTATGGTTTTAATTTACAAAAATTAAATCTAATTTATATGAATTTTATAATGTGAGCTCATATACAGAATTATACTTTATTTTTTCTCCTAATAAAAAATATCACAGTAGTATTTGTTGAATAATTTTCTTTTTCATTACTGCTTTGAAATATCACCTTTACCTTAACCTACAATATTTTATGAAATAAAATGTGTTCCTGAACTTTCTGTTTTGTTTATTTGAACACATTATTCTTATACCAGTTTCACATTCTTTAATTATTCCTTTGCAAAATGTGTTGATATCTGGTAGTGCAAGTTTAAAAGTTCCTTCGGTATTCGCACATATTTGTTTCTCCAGATAACTTTAGAACTGCTTCGTCTTATATTTGTTGAAAATATGGTTGAAGTTTACATTGGAATTCCAGTACATCTCTAAATCAATTTAAGTACTACTCTTAAAAAGTTCTGTTACCACACACATAAATCAATAAATACGATACATCACATTAATAGAATGAAAGGGAAAATTACATGATCATCTCAATAGACGTATAGAAAGCATTTGGCAAAATTCAACATCCATTCATGAGAAAAATTCTCAACAAATCAGGTATAGAAGGAACATACCTCAACATAACAAAGGTCATATATGGCAAACCCACAGCTAACATCATACTTAGTGGTGAAAGGTTGAAAGCTTTTTCTCTAAGATTAGGAACAAGACAAAGGTGCCCACTCTCATCACTCCTATTCAACATAGTACTGGAAGTCCTAGCCAGAGCAATCAGGTAAGAAAAAGAAATCAAAGTCATCTGATTCAGAAAGGAAAAAGAAAATTGTCTTTGTGACATAATCTTATATAGAGAAAATCCTAAAGGCTCCACCAAAAAAATTGTTAGAAATAATCAATGAATTCAGCAAAGTGGCAGGATACAAAGTCAAGGTACAAAAATCAGTTGTATTTATATACACTAATAGTAAATGACTCAAAAAAGAAATAAAGAAAATAACCCACTTACAATAGCATCAAAAACAATAAAATACTTAGGAATAAATTTAACCAAGGAAGTGAAAGGTCCATACACTGAAAATTATATGACTTTGATGAAAGAACTTGAAGACACACAAAAAAATGGAAAGATATCCCATCATCATGGATCAGAAGAATTAATATTGTTAAAATTTTCATACCACCCAAAGCCATTTATAGATTCAGTGTATCCCTATCAGGATTCCAATAGCATTTTTTACAGAAATTGGAGAAACAATCCTAAAATTTGTATGGAACAACAAGAGACCCCAGATAGCCAAAGCAATCCTGAGAAAGAAGAATAAAGAGGGAGGCATCACACTTCCTGATTTCAAACCCTATTACAAAGCTACAGTAATCAAAACAGTATGGTATTGGCATGAAAACAGACACAGAAACCAATGGAACAGAATGGAGATCCCAGTAATAAATCAGTGCATATACAGACAATCAGTATTTGACAAGGAGACTAAGACTACTCAATGGAGAAAAGATAGTCTTTTCAATAAATGATACTGGGAAAACTGGATATTCATGTTTTACAAAAGAATGAAACTGGATCCCTATCTTACACCACTCACAAAAATTAACTCAAGGTGAATTAAAGATTTAATGTGAGACCTGCAACTGTAAAACTCCTAGAGAAAAACAAAAGGAAAAAGCTCCTTGACATTGATCTTGGCAGTGATTTTATGAATATGACACCCAAAACACAAGCAACAAAAGCAAAAATAAACAGGTGGGACTTTGTTAAACTAAAAAGCTTTGCACAGCAAAGGAAACAATCAGCAAAATGAAAAGGCCACCTATGGAATGGGAGGAAATATTTGCAAACCACATATCTAAAAAGAGGTTAATAGCTAAAACATATAAGCAACTCATACAACTCAATAGCAAAAAAACCCAAATAATCCAATTAAAATATAGATAAAGAACCCGAACAGACATTTTGCCAAAGAAAGTATTCAAATGGCTGATAAATTCTTGAAAAAGTGCAAACGTCATTAATCATCAGGGAAATGCAAATCAAAACCACAATGAGATATCACCTCACATCTGTTAGAATGATTCTTAAAAAAGACAAGAGATAAAAAGTGCTGGTGAAGATATGGCGAAAAGGGAATGCTTGTGCACTGTTGGTGGGAATGTAAATTGTTTCAGTCACTATGAAAAACAATATGGAATTTCCTCAAAAAATTAAGAATAGAACTGCCATATGATCCAGCAATTCCACTTTTGGGTATATATCCAAAAGTAATGAAATTACTACCTTGAAGAGATATTCATACCCCTATGTTCATCGCAGCATTATTTGCAATCACCAAGACATGGAAACAATTTAAGTGTCTATTGACATGTGAATGGATAAAGACGATGTGGTATATGTAAATACAGTTGACTATTATTCCACCATTAAAAAGAAGGAAATTCTGCCATTTGTGACATTTGATGAAATTTGAGGGTATTATGCTAAGTGAAATAAGTCAGAGAAAGACAAATACTTTTGATCTCCCTTATCTGTGGAATCTAAACAAACCAAACTTATAGAAACAGAGAACAGATTGGTGGTTGCCTGGGGCAAGTGTGAACTTCCCTTGTGTCGGGGGCCTCCAGCTATTCCAGACTGACACCCCACTATACACTTATCCTTTAATGATTTGTAAAAATGATGTTGATTTCTTCTTATCCATATTTATGGTGGTTAGTTCTTTTCCCCATGATCTGCCACAGGTGATAAGTTCATATGCTTGGAAAGGCTGGTCTCTCTTTGAAATTCAGGTTATAAGATTGCCTTGTGACCTCAGCTCTCTGATGGCTCATAAAAATTTAAGATTTTGTATTTTATCTGGCTTCTTTAAATAGTTGATTGGGAGTGACTTTCTTTACAGGTTTCTACACACTAAATGGAAGCAAAAATTCCAGTTCTTTGTATATGAAGTTAAGCATTTATCTTCATCTGTTAGACTCTGTTTCTAATATTTCAATAAAATTTAGTCTGTTTATTAACAATGATCATAGCACAGATGGCTCCCATGAATCCTTCTGGTTTTGTTCACACCCTTAACCCTTTAAGGATAGAGATTTTTATCTCCAAAGATGCTGTGCATCTCTGCTCATCCATTCTAAACCCGGATCTATTGAATGAGGGAAATGAAGTGTCTTGATGGACATAGAGAAAATGGTGGGAGAAACAAAGTGAGAACCTTAGGAGAGAGATCGTAACTTTGTCCCCACTGAAACCGGTCAGTGCACTGTAGGGAATGGCTGCCGAGGTCCTTCATACCCTGGCCCTTACATGTATCTCTAGCTCATTTTCTGGCATCCCTGTCTATAACTGCCATCTTGTAGCCAAACTGAACTACTCACCATTTCCCAAGCATACTTCAATTTATATGCAAATGCTGGTCTCCCTTTCTGTATTGCCTTTCCAATCTGTGCACTCCAATCCCCACCCAGCAAATTTCCACTCAGAATTCAAATGTCACCTCTTCTGTGTAGTGTTTCTTGAATCTTTCATACAGAGGCTGTTGCTCCCTCTTCTGTGTTTTCCTGAGTCTGTTTATCTTCTGTTGCAACTGTTCCATTACAATGCATTCAGTGGATTATCTGGTCAAAATCTTGCAAAAATGAAGGCATACAAAACCTACAAAGGCAAGGCCAATGGCCAGCACAGACCCAGACATATTGCATTAACTAATTATTTGTTAGTGACCACATAATATTTCCTTTCTGAATTGCTGAAAGTATGATAAATAAGTCCATAAGGTGGTTATTCTCCTCTTGTAATATGGATCAGGACTTTGAAGCCGAACTCCTTCACAGGGAAAGAAAAATCTGGAAGCCATCAGTTATTGTGTACAGAGACAAGATCTCCCTCAGAGTTAAGATCCTTAGCTAATCTACACTTCAAAGAAAGGGTCCGGAGCTAAGGGCAGCAAGAAAGGACAAACTGGTGAATACTTAGCAAATTCCTTTTCTTAACCCACAGACTTTAGCCTTAAGACCTGCGTGTGACTCCAGACATCGAGTGACACAGAATCCTTTGCCTGTTCCTGTGTTCTATAATAAGCTATTTTCTGGTTTACCAGGATTTATTTGTGGTTCAATGTCACTATTTCTGCAGTAAATGAATTATGTGCCCACTTCATAACACTTGAAAAGAAGCTCATTTGTTTGATGGAAATGTGTAGTATTCCCTAGTCGTTCGCCAACTCCAATCTCTAGATCCTCCAATAAGAATTCTGTTTTCCAAGTCAGATACCCAACTTTCCTGTTACAAGGAAATAGAAACAGGATTTGTGTTGCCATTTGCTTTTCATCCTTTGAACAATGGATCTGCAAATGGTTATGACTGAAGAAGGGTAGTGCCAAGAGGGAGCTAGTGGCATTAGAAAGTATGGCTATGTCATTCATTCTCCCAGATCATGTTTGAAGCTATGACTTTTGGGGAGTAAATTTTCTTCCTGCTGACAATAACAGCAATTATTATGTCTTAAAGAAACTGCTTAAATATTAAATTTAGTTTGCTTACTCTGGAAATAAAAAGTATTTATTCCTATGGATTAAAAATAGTCTACTGTAATGTTCAGTTGTTCTTGGCTGCATTATGTATTATTCTTCCACACGGTATTTGCCGGGTCAACTACGATGGAAGGAAAAGGCACTCAGCAAATGTGGCTATTGATTATATTCTTTTCTGCTTCCTTTTATTTAGAGTTATTCACTTATGTGAAATTGTGAGCCAAGTGCAGAAAGCAGTGTTGCTGCCTAATCTTCTATTGTAGCCTGAGAAATAATTTGAATATAGAGACTCATAGAAACAATTACCCTTAAATATTTCCATAAAATTTTTAGTTATTTCTTTATGGTTCCTTGTAATAAATGAAAACTGAATAGGCAGGGGAAATACATGCAATCCTCAAAAATATAGTGAGGAATGAGATCGCTTCAAATTGCTTGGGAAAGGAAACATCAAAATAACCATTTTAGTGCACTCAGTAATACAGTGCCTTCTTGAAGAATTAGAATTTAAAAGGCATAATGATAGGCAGTATATTCCCAAGAAAGTGACCTGACCATTTTTGGCCTATATTCTCTTTATTCCTACCTCCTCATAAACAGCCCAATTATAGGCAGCGAGCTCAAAATGGAGATGAACATTCTTTTTCTTCAACAGAGATTGGTTCACTTCATTCATTCTTCTTTTCCCCCAGGAAATTGGGAGTTAGAAAGAAAAATTCTTTTAGATGGAAGAAAGACAGTGGTGTGTGTGTGTGTCCATTAATTGAAACCGTATTTCTTACATTTTTGGCTCCCTTATTTCAGGTTTGCTAGAATCAAAACCCATCTAAATACTTTAACTGAATAGGAAGATTCCTAGCATGATTCACAAACTGCTTTGTCTTCCACATCTCACACACCTCCAGGTTCATAAATAATGACAAAGTGCTCAGACTTCTTCTAAAGTATATATATTTAATCAAAAGACCAAAGACAGTGATGCCTGGAGAAGCTATGATCCATGCTTGTGTCTAGTTCATGATGGCCTCCTGGCAAGTTCAACTGTGACAACATGCTTTTTTCATTGCTTTTCTCCATAGTACTCAATTATTTTTACTGTTTATATTACTACAAGTATATTTTTAGCTTTCTGCCACTGTCCAAATTCCTGAAGTCCCTCCCTCACCACCACCACCCCAAAAGCAAATCTACCAAGAGTTCTCTCTTGTTCTGCTCCAGTCAGCAACTCATTGTTCTTGAGGATGGAGAAATCTTATTTTAAAAATATACTCCTTGAAGGCCCTGGAATCCATGTAGCCCTGCCCAGGAGTCAGTAGAGTCAAAGGAATCAGTTTTCATCATGCTGGCTCCAAAGTTGCCAAGATTTGGGTTTTTCACTTCACTTTCCAGAAGGAAGTAAATTTGGTTCCTAAAACCCTGCTTAGGGACGCGTTTTCTCTTTCCTTCTGCAGTCCCTACCTTGTTTGTTTTTAAGAGCTTTTGCTTGAAATAAATAAATGTATAAATCTCCAGGAAGTAACATCCTAAACAAACTTGCCAGGTGTAATAGACCAGGAAGGAAAAGTCTTTGGAACCAGGCTAACTTGGGCAATACAGCCTCCTTCTCCATTGATTAAGACTTTTAAGAAAGACCTTAGAGCCAACCCTGATGACCTAGCAGTTCAGCCTGCTCCACTTCGGTGGCCCAAGTTTGGTTCCCGGGCATGGAACCACACCACTTGTCTGTCAGTAGCCATGGTGTGGCAGCAGCTCACATAGAAGAAATAAAAGGACCTACAACTAGAATATACAACTATATACTAGGGCTTTGGGGAGAAAAGAAAAGAGGAAGATTGGCAACAGATGTTAGCTCAGGGAGAATCTTTCCCAGCAAAAATAAAAAGAAGCTGGAAAAAAAAAGAAAGACCTTATTCTGCCTACATTATATTTTTCTCATCTATAAAGTGGGACTAATAAACATGTTCATAAGTTGGTTATGGTAGATAAATATGAAAATACTCATAGAACACTTAATATGGTGCCTGATATATCGTGATATGCTTATAAATGTTTCATTCCCTTATTTTCTTGTCCTGCTTTCCTACCACCCTCAGAGCACTGAAGTTGAGCTCAAAATAGAAAATGCACAATTAATTTTAACACAACTGACAGAGGGAAGTCCCAGTGTCTGATCATAAACTATGGAATCATATTTGTGTTGACATTAATCACCTTCTTCCAAATATACTCTGGTGATAATTGCTATTATTTCTGCCCCCAATTAAGTCAATTGCTCTGATGTTATCAAAGAAAAATGTACTAATATTTAAAAGAAACTATATATGAACACTTACTCCAAACAGATCCATTTAAAGCACTTCTGAACAGCATATGCATTATCTCCAAGAAAACTAGAGATTGGTTAAATTTTGCTTCCCTTTTTAGATGCTTATGAGAACTGACAGAAAGCCCCTGCAATAACCAAAGTTTAATTCTCCCTTGAGATTTTCATTTTCCCTACTATTTGTTGAGAGAAATCTGGCTTAAGTAAGAAAGGGAGTTGGCAATCAGCAAGCAGTTTGCTTCAGGATGTTATAAACTGTCAAAAAACAAACTTTCCAATGTGATTACAAATCACCCCTCTTTGGCCCTATTACATCTCATAATTGAACTGTCACCTACTTGTTTTATTCATTATGATAATGGATGCAGTTGGTGAATGTATGCAAAGCATAGAAAGTAAGGTTAGGGCTTGCTAGGAAGACAGTTTGATATGCTGTGCATTTGAGCATTTGGAAGATATCAGTCAAAATCTGAGATCTGTTTAAGGAGACATCTGGACTTTGACAGAAATGATAATCCATTTACCATTTCTGCACTAAATAAAGTGCTTCTTTACCTCCAGATACTTGCTGGGTTAATAAAGTATATTTTAAAATGCATTCAAAACAACAACAACTTCTCCTTCTCCCCATTCTTCCTCCCCATTCCTCCTCTCTTTCTTCTTCCTCTTTCCCATCATCCTTCCCTCCTCCCCTTTCTCCTCCTTACTCTTCTTTACCCTAGTACTGTGTGAAAAAGACTTCTTGCTAAATGCTTATACATTTTTGCTCTCTTCGTTAGTTACGGAATCCGAATTTTATTGAAAGATATAATGTACTCATCTAATGTATTTAATTTTCTAGTAATTCTGGCCAATTGTTAACAAATGTGTTGTGTGAACTTTCTGGGAATGCTGCTAAAAAGAAGCTGACTCAACTGCTTCCCTGACTGAAAAAATGGCAGAAATTTTGGCAGCCAACTTGGACTATGAGTTAACCTTGAAGATACGAGCCACAGGCTGGGAGGTAGAACAGAAAGATGGAAGGACATGAGTCCTGGGGACCCTGGAACCTCGACAGTTCTGACTGCACACTCCAGATGCCTTCTGCCTGAGAGAAAAATAAAGTTCTATTTTTTATAAGCCTCTTTTATTTTAACTTTTTTCTATAATGTGGAGCAGATCAAATTCTAAATGATGCAAATAGCATTTTCTGATATTGCATGGAATACTATTATTGTACTGGGTGTTTTGATAAAAAATAAATAAAAATAAAATAACACCCAAACCAACACTAAGCAAACACGTAAACAACAACGAGACAAAACAAGAACCATGGAGGTCAATTAAGTCTGTAAAACAGTACAACCCAATGCAGACATGGCCAAGGCGAACACCCACAGCTTCCTGAAGCAAATTAAAGGCTCTGTAATTGCCACAGAAAGGAAAGCTGATTAACTTTGACACAGCCCTTCCCAGCATTAATTATTTGTCCATGGATGCCTTTCTTGTGAAACAGTTGTTAGTATCTTACAGAACAGTGGTCTTGCTTGGAATCACTTTAGGAAACATCACTTCTGAGACTGCACGGAATCCTGGGCATAATGAAGCCTTAAGTTCAGACTCAGGGAAATGAGGTGTGAGGCTTGGCTTTGTCACTTACTAGCTGGAGAGTCTATGCTCTGTAAAATAAAGGCCTTTGAATTAGACTGCTAAGACGTTTTCAGCCCTAAAATTCTATAAAGCTGACAGATTGTGCCTGAGCTATAGTTATCTTTTGGGTGTTCCTAGACTTAAACATATGCAACTAACCTACTTTATATATAAAAAAAGCAGAAAAGAAAATCTCATATTTTAAATTCTTCCCCAGTTTCAAAGAAACTCAGCCAAGAATTAGGATCTGGCAATTTCCTCATGACTTTGTTTCCTGACTTCCCTTACATTTATCATAATTTTTCCTGTCCTGGTTGTGAGGGTTAGTGATTACATGCGTGGTTTAATTAGAAGATGAAGCAGTCAATTATTCAGATGGCTCTTTTAAGATAATTGCTATCTTTTAACTAATTTAAAGCTGTCCACATTCTGAAATTGAAATTATTGACTAAAGCAATTGCTAACTAAAGCAATTCCTTATATCAAAGGTTGGTTTAGGATTGTTACAATCTGTGGGAACGTGATTCCTTATACTAAACAGAAATGTCTTCTAATCTGGCTGAACTAAGCAAGTCAAAAACATTAAGCAAAAGAATATGAAAATGCATTTGCACTTTTAGCAAACCTTTTTATGTGCACAAGTTGATAGCTTTGCTTTATGAATAGGAAAAGTAAAAAAAGTGTATTAATTTCTCGTAAAAATCTACTTTGTGGAAATGCAGACCCACAGAATTGGTTTGATAATTCTTGTATTTCAAAATTTTTAACTGATTTTTCAAATGCTTTCATATATTTTTGTTTTATAGAATTTAACATTAATACTATTTCTGAAAATAGGTGTTCTTACATGTGAAATTATTTTAACATTGCTAAATATGGTATAACAACCATGAAGATGAATATTTTCAACTGTATAGAACAGTTAAATTCAGTCTAACTGAATATAAAAAAACACAAAGAGCACAAATCTAAATTTGCACAAAGGAGGAATTAAGTGAGTTATTTACTTCAACTAGGATTTTCTTAATTTATCAGTTTCTCTCAGTTTTGCTCCAGACAGTAACCCAACAATCCATTTAGAATGTATTTTGACTTATAAAAATAGTTTCGTAGATCTGTTTTGCAAGCATAAGACAGGATATACCAAAATCCATATATATATATATAGTCAACTCTAAAAGGACTCTTTGTATCAGGTATTTTGTTTAGATGCAAGCCTCTGGAAAACTGGCTGTGCAGAAACATCTCTACATCCTTCTTTAAGGTCCTGTGGGACTAATGGTGTGAGTCACAGATGCAGGTCATGTATCAAAAGCATTTGCTGTGTCCAACAGCGCAAACAAGGCTGCTTGTTCAGCTATTATGTATTATCCGCTTTTGGTAGTGTTCTCGGTTGCCTTCAAAGACTGTGAGTTCAGATATTAACATTGAGTTTAGGTCACGTAAGGCTTGAGTCATTCCCTGGCACTTTAATAGCAAAAGTAAAGTGCCAATGAACTCTGTTTCTGTGGCTCACATTCAGAATGATGGACAGCAATCCCTAGATCACATTGTTAAGGCGCACCTAACTTGAGCCTAGCCCATTGCACTGGAGGCTGCTTAGATAATGCATTCATGGCCTTGCTTTCAGGATCCTTACTGAAGATTGCGCACAACAGATACAACTGATTATCTGGCCCACTTTCCTTTCCCTCTTCTTCCTCAACAACAAAACCCTGATGTTCAGTTACCATGTGATCAAGAGAAAGATGACCTCATCCACAGCCTGGGGTGAGTTCCAATTAGTCTAATCTAATCGTGGTGGTCTTATTTTCATCCTTTGATTGCTTAGGGTTGAGCAAGTGACCAGATGAGGCCATGAGCCTTCTGGGGGTATTCCAAGAACCGTTTTCTAGTTCTGGATAAGGAGACACTGGAGAGATGTGCTTTTTGGCCCCCTAGGTATACTGAGTCCAGATTTAACATCTGGAACTTCTGCAGACCTCTCACAACAATGAAGGGAGCCAATCTGAGGACAAAGACAAAACACCAAAGATGGTGAAGCAGAGAGGAAATAACGTGGTTCTTTGACGACATTGTCCTTAATGATTGTAACTCACCTGGAGCCACCCCAGTTCTAGACCTTTTGTTATGAGAGACAATACATTTCCTCATTATTAGAATGTATTTGAGATGGCTAAAGCCATCATAACTGATATATGTAAATACAATTTATCATCATATAATTAGATCTAGAATTTTAGGGTTGAAACAGATCTTAAAATTTAACTGAAGAAAAATAAAACCTTAACATACACTGGGTACAGGTTGATCATTTTATTTTTTCATGACATACAACTACTTTATTGGCAAAGTTACCATAAGGAAATGCAGGTGGTTGGTGATGTCATAAGATTCTTAGTGAAACATTACTTGAGGTGCGTAGGTTTCTTCTAAAGCATTTCAGAAACATGTTTTAAACATGAACACAACTGGAAGAAGAAATCAGGTATGGGATATTTTGGGATATGAATCTCTAGCCAGGTGAGAGGGTCCAGTCTAAGCAAACTTAAGCATTTTTCTTAATGTTGCTATATATTGTCAATACAAGAGGTAAAATTCCAAGTCATGAGAAAGTGCCCACATCAATAAACTCTTTCTTATCTAACCTTGTATTGCATCTTCTCTCCAGTCTAACACCCCTGGATCCACTTCCACACTGTTCCTCTCTTCCTGCCAGTACATATTGGCCAGGTTCTACTTCTTTCAGTAAACAGGCTTTTCAGTGAACAGTCCCAGAGCAGGGACAGTCTCCCCTTTTGGCCTATGCTGAGGTGTGACTCTAGTTATTGGCCCGAACTTAATGAGAGAAGGTGGGGCAGATCTGGGAAAGGACAAGCATTGTCTTGTAAGGCATCATGCTGTAGATGAGGTCTTACAAGGTATCCAGACACAGTTAAACTAGCCTCAATAGTAAGGGAGAGGGGATTGCTTCTAATAGCCCAGTAGAATTAGGGAAATGAGGTTTCAGAGTATTCAGTATCCTGAATACAGCCACACAAATATACTTAAATGAGGTCTCAGGATTGTAACTTTTCCCTGTCAAGTCCCTGACTTTAGCATAGGAGGTCTGTCAAGCTTCGTATTCAGTGTCCTTTGTGGCTCTGCTAATCTCTCAATTAAATCCTGAGCTGGATATTTAACAGGTTTAACCTGTTATGCTATGAAAGATGAGAGTCTCTTTAAATGCTGTCATGGAACACTTATAGCATTGACAGAAAGCCCTGAGTTGATGGTTTACTAATCTGAACCTATCTTTTCTTTCTTTTGTTTTATTCTTTAGGGATTCCAAGACAGATAAGAAAAACTTGCCAATACACAATCCTTTTAATGCCCATTGCATTCATCTTTTTCCTGTTGCGTTCCCTTCCACCTTTCATCCCCATCCATTTGAGATGAAAGAATTGTGATGCTGCAGCATGCCAAAGGCCACCGTCACTCCACTTTTCATTAGCACTGCCATCTTTGTTGCCATCTGATGGGTGAGTGATCCACTTCCAGTATTCCATCCTGGGGTTCTCTTTTCTCAAATCACTTCTGACCCCAACTTTGTGTGAGTTCCTCCGACAGCAGAGGTTGAGACAAGAATTTGAGTAAGAGTAATTTATTTAGGAATTAGGGAATCCTAGGAAACAGAAGGGAGGGAAAAAGAAGAATGAAACAAGGAATAAGGAAGAGTCAATTATGAAGGTTGCTGCTGTGGGCAACGGGGTTTTGAGTCCACTGAGACCTCCTGAGAAGAGTATAGAATACCTCCCAGAATTTTCCTCCTGAAGGACAGAAGGCTGGGGCATTAATCCACTAGCACCTGTCTCGTATTCTTGAGAACTTCTCCTGAAGACATTCTGGGCTGTGCTTGCATATGGGCCAAGAGAGCTCCTGCAGCTTCAGAAAAGGTAGAAAGATGCACAGTGCTCTTGAGGTCAAATGTCACTGCAAAGTGACAATTGTGGATAGAATTTGAGGTGAGCAGAGAGAATGTGACACGGGGTACCAAGCCATCAAGTACAGCTCATATCTATAGGTGACTCATACTGATTACTAGATGTATGATACAACAATGGCCCATTGTGTATTTCTGTGGATTGCTGGTTATTAAAGTTCAAAGACTTCAACTTGAGTATGCTAACAAAACATCCAAACAGAAAGCTCATCTTAGTTCAAATAAGTAAAGGAAAATATATTAAACTCAGGCATATTATACACCTTTTTCCCTTAACTATTTTTTCATATAAATCTCTATTTCATTACTTTTGTAATTTTGATCATCAGTTAGGAACATGGCAACTTATTGTTCAACTTAGGAGCACTGCAGTTTACAATTTCTTTTTAACTTTTTATTTTGAAATAGTTGCAGACTCATAAGAAGTTGCAAAACAGCATAGAGTCCCATGTAACCTTCACCCAGCTTCCTCCAATGCAATACAGTCATAATCTTCATCCATTTCAACTTTCCAAACTGCATTTATACAGCTATCAGATTAGTCTTTCAAAAGCATACATCTGATCACGTCACCTCTTAAAAATATTGCCCATCATCTGTCTTGCTTTCAAGACTCCTTCGGACCGATTCTATAGGTTTAGCTCTCCTTTTGGGTGTATTCATTCATCAAACATTTATTGAGAACTAACCAAGTGTTTGAGATACAGTAGTGAGCAAGGCTGGCAATAAGTTTGTCTTCCACTAGGGAAGATAGACAATCTATAAACACACTAATCAGTGAAGATACTAATAAATTACATGAATTACAATAAATTTCTGAGGTGGTAACCTAATGTTATACCTAAGGGAATTAAATAGACCAGCTGTGTGAAGGAAGAGAGGTGGGGGAGAGAACATTTTAGGCAAAGAATAAAAACAAGTGCAAAGTCCCCAAGGGAGGCCTTGATTTGAACAAGGAAGAGAAAGGAAGTCAGCAACTGGGGGAACAAAAATGGTAAATGATGGGTTTAGAGAGATACGCAGGAACAATACTGTGTAGGACTTGTAGGCTATGGTATGAATTTTGGATTTTATTCCAGCTGTAATGAGAAATCGGTGGAGGTTTGTGAGCAGGGGGATGACATGACCCAGCTCATGTTTTGGAATAGCACTGTCCAGTAACACTCTTTGCAGTGATGGGAATGTTCTCTGCACTGTCCAGCATGGTTGCCATATTGGACACTATATGTAGCTATTGAGTACTTGAAATGTGGCCAGTGAAACTAAGTCATTGAATTTTAAATTTTATTTAATTTTACTTTATTTAAATTTAAATAACTATCCACAGCTAGTTGACACCACATTGGGCAGCAGAGCTTTAGAAAGATCATTCTGGTTGATATATGAAGAACAAATCGAGGGCAAAGGTGAAGGCACAAAAGGGGATGCAGAGATGCCAATTAGGAAACTATTGACATAGTCTTGCCAAAAGAAAATGGTGGCTTGGATCATGGTGATAGCAGCACTGGAGAAAGTAGATAGTTTAAAGAAATGCTAGAATCACCTAACAGGACTTGTTGATGAATTAGTGTGGGGAAGAATGAAATAAAGCAATGACCCAAAGATGACTTCTAGTTTTTTGGCTTGAGCAAATGAGTGGGAGGTGCCAATTATTAAAGATTGTAAGACTAAGGGAGAAAAGATTTGGGGCAGGAGAAAAAATGTCTATTTTTGAACATCTTAAGTTTGAGTTGTTTATGTTCATTTTCTCAAGTTGTCTCTATGTTGCTACCTCTCACTATTCTCTCAGTTATCCAATGATTTCAATAAATTAGACAACTCATCACCTCTATAGCATGTTCTACATCTTTTTTCTATCTGTGCTTTGTTTATGATGTTACCTCTGTTTGGAATACCATCTCCCATTTTTATCTGATTAGATTCCATGCAACATTAATAAACATTTTTTACACTTTTTAGCCAAGACCAATCATCACCGAGGCACATATGTACAAATATTTTGAAACTACAACTTCAGGAAGCAATACTTGCCATTACTACTTGAGATGACCTCTCACATTTTCTTTTCTATTCAATTTGATTTGACTCTTCAAAATACTGCACATACTCAACAGATCGATTTCTCTACACTAAAGGGTCAAGACCCTGAGTTTGAAATTCACTGCTTTAAGACTGATGTCGAATACTGCCTTTCCTCATTCTTCCAAGGATGCCATGATTGCTTCCCTCCGCAGAAGCACATTCCGCCTCTCTTAGGGTATTTACCATACTTTGCCTTTTCTTAACTATAGTTGTTTACTTTTCTTATCCATCTGAATCACTACAAGCTCTGTTACAGCAAATAATGACTATCTTTCATATTGTGTGGAACAAAGTTGGTCTTCAAACAGTTGTGGAATTGAGTTGAATTGGAAGATGCATTCTACTGCACTGTGTATGACACCACATCACTTTAACACCCAGCCAGTTTGTGCTTTCAGAAAAACTAGCTGGAAGCTGGTCCATGAGCATGGCTTTGCATTGTGCGACTCACATTCAACTAGCAGTGAGAAAGAAGAACAACTTCCATAATTCGCAGCCCTTCTGAATTTTAGAGCTGTAAAAAAGGCAATTAAGAATAACTGAAAAGCGTACCACAGTTTTTAACTTCTAGCTCATGTTTACCCTGCGACTACATTTTATCATGCTAGTGAGGCAGGGTGATTCATTTGAAGAAGCCACGTCTCCACTGCTTTGTCCTTCCCCAGGACACTTCATCCTGAAATTCTCTGCATTCCAGACATACAGCTAAAAGTCTTTTTGTGCATTTGTTGACAGAAAAGAGAAATTTCAGGCTATATAGGTTGCCTAGAAGAAAATCTCTAAAGAAGCTTTTGTTTTTGAAAGTCTTAGACTTATTTCAGTGATTAAGCTGGACTTATGCAAAGGCTCAGGAGGTGTGGTGAGAGGGTGGCATTGGAGCCCCCACATTGAGAAGGAAGATAAGGGACTTTGTAAGTGTCACAGAGCATTATACCTACCCAAACATAGCTCCTTTGAGAGAGATGAATTCTGGAAGGGGCTGTCTGCGTGGTGGCCAGCAAGTACTGAACACTGAGCTCTGCATCCTTGGCCAGGAGCCTCCTGTATTCAAACTTGGCCCAGTGGGAAGGAACTTCTAGTGCTGTTGCTGGCATTGGCTGTACCACATAGAAACAAACACAGATCCCAACACTGGCAACCAGGGCCCACCTTGTTCCTTAGGATGCTTTAAAAGATGATACAGATTCCAGGATTCTTTTATAAAAAAAGGGATAGGGATGGAGCCTTGAAAACTGGCTAGTATTGAAAAAATTTCACCCATTTTGGTATTTGGAAACTTCAGCCAATATTTTAAAAATTGACTTTATCGGTAATCCAAGCACCATGAAGCAATCCATTCCTGTTATATAATAGTTTTAAAGGGGATTAATTCAACCAGAAAGTTCTCAGTGCTCTGGAGGTATCTGGCTCAATATACTCATTCTCATTCTATTTTAATAAAAGAAAGCAGGCCAAATAAATTGTTCTCTCATCAACGTTAAGCTCCTTTCCCTCCGATATGTTGGAAAACCAATATTGCCTTGTAGAAGGCATTGCACTGACTTATGAGGCGTTAATGTGCTTTCCCATTAAGAAATACTCGTAACGTGAGTTCTGGCATTTGAAGTGAATAGGTTAATGCTTCACTTATACAGATACTATGATTGCATAAAGCAAAATAAGGCAGATCTTTTCAGCAGTTGGCCTGTGGGAAGCAGACTGCAGCAGAAAAATAGCATGCTATTATTTCTTTTATCTTATCAACACAAAAACTTCCTATTCCTCTTTTACCTCCTCTTCTGCTTTTACTCTCTTCTCTCCTCCCCTTTATACAAAAACTGCTCAAAAGAATTGTCTACAATCTTTGTCTCTTCCAACTGTCACACGCACATCGCTGCATCTAAACTGCTCATATGAAGGTCACAAATGTCTTCTATTGTTAAATCAAATGGCCAGTTCCCTGTCCCTATTTTCTTGACCTAACAGAAGCACTTAACTCAGATACACTCCGCCCCTCACCCCCTTGATACACTATCTTCACTTGGCTCCCAGACGCTGTCCTTACCTATTTCTCTGAAACTCTTGCTCAGTGTCAGCTGGTTCTTTCTCACCTCCCAACTTCTAAATGTTGGAGTATTCAGGTCCCAGTTCTGGGTCTTTCCTTTTTCTCTACCTACACTTGCTATTTTGGTGATTTCATGCAGTATCATGGTTTTAAATGCCATCAAAATGCTGATGACTCCGAAATATCTATCTTCAGTCTGGGCCTTTCTTCTGAACTGGAAGCTTTAAATGCTACTGTCTTCTCTACATCTCTGCTTGAATGCCTGACAGGCATCACAAATAAGTATGGGTTGATTAAAGAAGGAATGCATAAATATCTTTATCATATGAACATTCCCAAGTCTCAATCATGTGGGAGACTACAGCTCCCAATGTTTGTCCTGTACGGTTTATTACAAATTTACTTTCCCCCTTCTCTTCCTCTGACTTCTAAGTAGCTGTTCTAGGGACATTAGAGTAAATGCTTAATAGACTATGGGATTCAAGTTTTGGACCACATAGCATTTAATCAACTAATCAGAAAGTTTACTGAATACTCCAAGTAAGGAATTTTGATTTACTGAGACTTAGAGGAAAATGAAGAATTTATTCAACAAATATGGGCCAGGCTCTATTCTAGGTACTGGAAATACAGCAGGCAATAAAATAGACAAGATCCCCTACTCCTGTGAAATTTGCATTGTAGTGGGGCAAGCAGGGGCAGTGGAGGAACAGACAAGAAACAAAAGCAAATAAATGTACAATATGCCAGATGGTGTTGGGGCGGGAAGAATAATAATGCAAGAAGTGGAGAATAAAGTGAAGTGGCATCTATTCTAGATAGGGTGATCAGGGATGGCCTACGTGAGGGGATGAGGTTTTAGCAAAAGCTTGAAGAGAGAGAGGGAAAGAGCCATGCATATTCCTAGGGAAAGAGGTTTCCAGGCAGAGAGCATAGGTAGGGCAAAGGCTTTGAGGAAATAGACTGTTTACGTGTTTTAAAGCACAGTAGGTTGTAAAACCTACTAGATAGTTCTCAATTGCTATTTGGCTTTGTTTGTTCCCTTCTCTCTTCTCCCCATGCATACGAAATTAAGGAGATCTTTGCAAAAGTATCCAGCACATCTATGAATTATATGATTTTAGTTTAAAGAAGATTATATCATTTGATTTCTGTATTAAAAGAAATCAGTTGCTTGTCTAGGTAAGAATGGGAACACAAAATGACTGCCCAAGCCATCTTAATGGAAGCATCAATCAAACCGAGATGACACTGTCTGTGGATACCCAGTGCTGTAGATGAGTATGAACACAAATATGCAGCCTCATTTCTATTTCTGTGAAAAGTTCAGCACAAGATGCTTTCTTGTAGGTAAACATTTGTTATACCGTGTTTATGACCACAAAAAATGGATTTGGACAGGTTCTCATTTTCCTTTTCTCCTCTCAAGAATAATTTAATTAACCTAAATCAGACTATTTCAATATATTTTTCCCTCTTGTTATACAAAGTGTCCTATTTTGTTGTTATTTAATTTTGAGTTGCATTCTCTGGCAAGTATTCTTTCAATGTTTAAATCTCAGTGCATTGTGATGCACTGTTTGTTGGTTACTTTGGATATTAGGAGATTATGACTGAAGAAATAATCGACTATGTTACATTGCTGAAAAACAGCTTTCCTCCTCATTCTGGGGAAGCTCTTTTTCCTAGACAAAGCTTGCAGGAGAATGGAGAAGGTGCAAACTTCCTCACTAGGCAATGAGGTTGGCCAAATCACACCAAGCAATCAGTGGATTGAAACATGGTCTAGCCAAATAGTCCAGTGTCCTGTATTAATAAAGACTTTCAGAAGAGATTTTCTATCCTAGAGAAGAAAGACTAATTCAAATAAAAGAGTTGAACTAGTTGTTTGTATGTAGAGCCTTTGTTTCTTAAATTCCTAGTTTGACTGTTGCAAATGGCTCTGGCTAATTTTTCAGTTCCTCATTTCTTGCTTTATCTTGTACCCAAATAAAACTAATCTGTCTATTACTTCTCCTTGGTACTTTATGCTGCAGGGTTTCAAAAAAAAAAAATCCAATGAACTGCATCTCTGTAGTGATAATTATTAAAATCTTCCCCATTTTAGAGGTTAAGAAAGTAATAAAGATGGTCCAGTAGACTCCTAAATGATAAATTGTACTTTAAAAATTATGTACAAACAGGAGATAAAAGCATATTTTAGAAAGTTAACATTGAGCATGTCGAGTTAATCTATATAAGCCCTCCAGCCCATACATCATAGCAAACTCCCACTCACAAAGAACAACAAAACAATTTTTGCCTATATATATGCCTCTTTATGGCCAAATCAGTGGTTTCACATGCAACTCCTTCTGCTCGATTAATACAGTTGATTTCATTCTACTTTCTGGGTTCTGAAACCATGGGGTGGGGCAGGCACTGCGTTTAGTGCCAGGTCATAAACTAGGAAAAATTTAAGTTTTATACCTGGTGATTAGTTATATTTACCAATAATACCTAATTTACTAGGGCCCACCATAGCATTTTGGTTCCATTCCCACACTGGTAAAATGTACTAGAAGTCACAGAGCTTAAATAAGGAGAAAAAACCCAAATCAGTTAGAGCAATTATGAAGATATATAGATTGTTCCAGACTTTCTCCTCATTCTGCCTGTTCAAAAGGGTTCTGATTTTGCCTGGCATAGTTTCCTATTATCTCCTACCTTTCAAGGAAAATTTTGGCAGCGTTTTAGACTCTTATGAGCTAGAATCTGGAGAAGTTGGGAGAAGGGAGGAGCAATACAAGGACAGAAGTCCCTGAGAGCAGGATTGGGGAATGCCCTCACTTTCCCAGTGCAGATTCTGACTCTCTCTCCATTGTACTGGTCTGGCCCAACCAGCTCGGAATAATTCAGTCTGTGCCAACAGATGCCTGTGGCTGAAGAAACATACAGTCATATTTGCCCACCTCATGTTAAGTGTGCATCACAAATCTCCAGTGGGGCCTCAACATGGCCCTTCAATCATTTATTTCCCTAGTCATTAAACTCTTCCACTCTCAGATCTTCTCCTCTTTTTCAAATCATCAACATCCCCTTCACAGCCTCACTCTCAGCATGAATATGTTTCTTATTTTATTTAAAAAGTGAGACAATCAGAAAAGAGTGTTCTTATCCTTCCTCCACCAAACCTACCTACTTGCAACTGGACCCACGTAATCTGTCTTTCTTCAGATTATAGGAATAAACTGTTTCGGCTCCCATCTACATCAATCCCTCCATTCATGTATAGAATATGATTCACTATTTTCTACTCAAGGGTTTTGTTCCTACAATAATCCTTCCTTGGGGCAGGCCTGGTGGCATGGTGGTTAAGTTTGCATGCTCTGCTTCGGTGGCCCGGAGTTTGCAGGTTCGGATCCTGGGCACTGTTTATCAAGCCATGCTGTGGCAGGCGTCCCACATAAAAAGTAGAGGAGGATGGGCCTGGATGTTAGCCCAGGGCCAATCTTCCTCAGCAAAATGAGGAGGATTGGCAACAGATGTTAGCTCAGGGCTAAACTTCCTCACCAAAAAATTAAAAAATTCTTCCTCTCTCTCTCTTTCTTCCCTCTTCCTTTTCTCCTCCTCCCCATTGTCCCAAGTTTCCTCCACCTTGGTTCTTTAAATCGGAATAAGATGGACTATCTCCCACCTTAAAACAAAACAAAACATTTGCCTAGATCCTACATTTTCAACTATCTGCTGCCTGATTTCATTGTTCTTTCTTACAGCAAAATGCTGTGGAAGTATTAGCTGTGTTTACTGTCTCTTTCACTTTCCATTCTCTCTAGAAAGTTTTCGAATTGGATTTTGTCTATGCCATACTGAAACTACCTCTGCCAAGGTCACTAAGACCTCCATCTTTCCATATGCAATGCCCAATTCTTAGTATGCATCATGCTCAATCTTCTGCAGCATTTGATTGACTTAACCTCTCTCATTCTTGAAATGCTTTCTACTCCTGGCTCCAGGGATACCATACTCTCCAGGTTTCCCTCCACCTCCCTGGACTCTTCCTATTGGTCCCTTTCATTAGATCTTCTTCCTCGTCCTTCCTCTACCTGTCAATGCTGGCCTGCCCAGGGTTCATTCTTCCACATGGCACCTTTAGGTAATCTCCTCAGGTCTTACAGCTCCTTGACATGTAATTATTCACTGATGACTCCTGAATTTATAGTGTGAGCTCCAGACTAAAATATCCAACTGCTTATTTGACACCTCTAGTAAGATGTCCAATAGGTAGCTTAAATTTGATTTACTTAAAATAAAACTCATGATTTCCCCTCCCTCCTGTGACCCTCACTTTACAAAATCTCCAACTCTTCTCCACCATGCCTGACTCTAAAGTTTTAAGTAGTTTCATATTTTTAGCTCTAGAGTATTTAGAATTTCCTATAGAGCACATCGTTTTTCCTTAATGCTTTCTTATTCAGAAGTATACTGTAATTTCACACTTTGTTTTATAAGATTTAAAGATTCTTTTGGTGGTGTGACACACACAACAGATAGAAGAAAGGTAGAACCTTTTGTTCTGACAGCTCTGAATGGGAGAAAGCTACCACTCAGGACCACTCGGGGGTTACATCGGAGACAGAGTAACAATAAACTGAAGCTTATGTATGGCAAGTGGTTGCCTTGATTTTGCGGTATCTCTGGAACCTGGCTAATTAGACTAATTCCCTGGGCTCCAGGGCATAGGGGCTGTTCCTAGTTGTCTAGTACCTGGCCCCGGCGGAAACTAGGGCAGATGTATAGTGGCTCAGAGTGTGAGAGCCAAATAAGGGAAATAGTTGGCATGTGGACTTAATCATTACTCAAGTCAGGGCTTCAAAAATAGGTCAAGATCGCATTAAAAAGAAGAAAAAAAGCTATATTACACATTTAACCTAGTATCATTCTCACACACACATAAATATGCGTGTATATCTATATCTACATGTAAAGATTTATTGATTAATTATTAATTAATCTCCACTGGCTCTTCTCTTCCTGCTCTGCCACTTTTAGGTTTCTACTCTGATTTGTTTAGTTTAGACACTTGACTACTTTTTTTCAGATAGAGGACTTGGATGATAGTTTCCCTGGTAGTCCTCAAATATTTTTTTCTCTAACCCTGAAATGAAATAAAATCTCAGCTCAGTCTAGGATTCTTGGACAGCACCATTTTCTCACAGTGGTTGGTAGCTGCTCTTTCACCGTCTTCTGGCTTCCTCTGTTGTAGATGAGGAATCTGGCCTTGTTTTCTTTGCCTGTTTTTCCCTGGAATCTTATAAAATTTTTCATCTTTCCTTTGTTTTTCTCCCTTAGGGTTCAGAAATTTTATGGAATGTCTCTAGGTGTCGTGTCTTTTCTCATCAGTCTGGCCTGGAGCTCAGAAAGCCCATTTACTCTGTGGTGTCAGGTTTTCAGGTCAGGGGAAAAAATTCCTATTGTTTATCTTGTTATTGATTCCCCACCATCTGTCTTTTTTCTATTCTTGGTAGTTGTTTTAATCTTATATTAAGGCTCCTGTTATATTCTCCAAGATTCATTTCTTTTCCCTCGTGATTTTGCTTTGATTTCTCTGTCATTTTTTTCTCTGTGCTTTGGACTATTTCCAGTACTTGACCATCCAGGACACACATTTGAGTAGCAAACATCCTCTCTTTCCACTCATCTCCTAAATCGTTTGATTGATGAATCGTGTTGTTAATCTACAAATATCCTTCTTCTAGGTGTTTGCTATACTTGAATCTCCCGACAAACTCTCATTATTTTTAATCAAATTGTCATTGTATCCCTGAGTAGCTTTGCTTCTCTGGATATGCATTCTGATTGTTCTGGCCATTCTTTCTTTGAATGTCGGTCTCTTTTAGAGAGGTTGTTATTTTCTTTGCTGGACTGCTGAGGTTCAGGCCACAAATGGTAGCAGTCACACAGTTAGTGGACGTCAATGCCATCTCCACCCTACAGATGGACAGAAGAGAAACAGATGGACTGTCACACTATGCAAGGTCCCTGGGAGTAAGTCACCAGGAGTGTGGATTTCCTTGTATCCCCCAACCTTGGGAAAAATCTGCTTAGCAATCCACCTCTCCAGCTTCTTCTTGGCACTGTTAGGGCTGGAAGATCACTTCCCTGCAAAGAATAGAAAGTTTCTCAATAGTTCTCATTATTTGAACTCTGAAAGTACCCAGACTTCTCTTGGTCTTCAGTGTCTTTGGACCTCAGATGTCACTGGGCTCACTAGTTGCTCTCTAATCTTTTTTTCTTGCTTTATTTTTATTAGGTCATTTATTTAGATATATGTAATTTTACTCTCTTACCAAAATAAAAGCTCCATAATGTCCAAGACTCTGTGTGGTTCCTGGTTTCCTCTCCAGTGCTTTTCATATAGATAGTGTGTGTTCCATAAATATCTTTGAAAGTTAAGTGAATTAAGGAATGAGGAGAATTTGGGAAGAAAAGACCAGAGCAGCTGTGGGAGAGTGAGACAAATGGATAGATGGTGAAGAGTCACTAAGGGATGTTGTGGTGGAGTAAATGTGTTGAAGGAAAGTCAAAAAAGTACACGAACAATGCTGAGATCTCGAGGTTGTTTTGTCGTTTTCTTTCTACATTATTCTGTGGACTTTGATTTCAATAGGGCTACTGATATGATCAAACTGATTTGACTATATTTATATGGTTTGTATATGATTTTAAGTGTAAAAATAAAAAGAAAGCATTGTATGTATATGTATAATCACTCATTGCTAATGAGAAACTTCCATATGGTGACATTATCAAATCACAGATTTGGCTTGAAGCTTCAACCATTTGGAAGTAGACAAAGACAGCCTGAGTGAATAATCAAATTGGCAAGATGCGCGTATGCACTTCTATACATCTACTGTGGTTTTGGGAGTGAGGAACGTGCTTCTAGAAATTGGATGTTATATGGATAGAATCAAAAGGAGGAAGGCGACAGAAACTCCAGAAGAAAAATTTTGCAAGAGGTAGGGGAAAGCATATTGTTTCTCTCTCTCTGAAACACAGTGCATAATTTACCCTACTGTGTTGTAGTGTATCAGAAAAAAAATTCAAAAAAGATTTATTTTGCCTTGGTTTTTAAAGCGCACTAGAAAATATTCAAATTTTTAAAATCTGTGTTACAAAAAATTCATTTGAAATGTTTCAAACAGATAAAAACAATAATAGAAAACATTTAGTTTTCTAAATAATTTGCATAACATCTACAATTGGGTAAATTCATTTAATTTTTACTTAATATATGCCTGGAGAAAAAAAGCAGAAAGAAAGAAAGGTGACAAATGAGATCAAACTAATTTGGTAGGTAAATATATTGTGTTTGAAATACCTAGGAAAGATTTGAGCTAATGCATTGATCAGTTAAGCGAGGTAGGTTAAACATGAGTCTGTAGATTTTTAATTATTATATATCTTCAAATTATATATATGTGTATGTATGCATACACATATATATGTGTGTGTATATATATGTACACACACATATAATAGTTAGAGACTATGTAGGCACCCTTTCTTAAATGAAAGATTTTTGAGCCAGATGTCTTCCTATAAAAAACAATGTAAAATCTGCACACACTTATAAAATTCATTCATATTATTTATAGAGTGAGAATAAAGCAAAGAAAAAAAAACAGGTATAAACATGAGGAGACCTGAGTTTTAGCCCTGATTTGTGTACAGTTTTGTTTCTTAATAATTTGGGTCTTTGATTTCCTTTTGTTGTTGTTATTGTTGAGGAAGATTCGCCCTGAGCTAACATCTGTGCCCATCTTCCTCTATTTTGTATGTGTGTCACTGCCACAGTATGGCTCACAAGTAGTGTAGGTTTGCGCCCAGGATCCAAACCTGCAAACACTGGGCCACCAAAATAGAGCGCGCCAAACTTAACCACTATGCCACAGGGTGAGCCTCTGACTTCCTTTTATAGAATGAGGATGTTAACTATATGATCTTATTGTTTTCCAATTACAGAATATAATGACTAGAATGAATTTCATCTTAGAAAATTTTTCATTATATTTAATCTTAACGGTGGAATTTGTGTGTGTATGTGGTGTGGTGTAGTGTGGTATATATGTGTGTGTGTACACATGTACACATATATACATATGTATATTTGTATATATGTATATGTATGTACACATAAATGTGTATATTTACTGGCATTTACTAAAGTGAAGTCTTCGGTTCAAAATGTTAAATTAGACTAAATGCAGTTACATATTTACAAAGTCATTTATTGTTTTAAGCAACTGAGGGATCCAGTAAGAACCTATTATTTTGACAGCAAGGATGTAGGAAAGCTTAGAGATTTGATTGATATCTTTCATCACGGTGCTACAAATTCTGTAGGATCGGTGAGCTTATTATCTGAAGTAGGCAAGCTATGCGAGTTATATTGATGAACCTCAGCAAATAAAATGGGCCACATTTATTATATGTTACCTACATCAATGATGTTCAAAAAACGTGTTTCTTTTCCCCAGGAATTTATATGCCTATGTATATTATGCAGGCAAATAGGTGTCTTGCTTTGAAAGTAAGTCTGAGACATTCTCAGTTTTATCAATTTAAATTTCTTCAGAGACTTCGATTGTTGTAGAGCACTGTCATTTTAGATTTAGAAGCCATCGGTAATTTGTTCTTAAAAATGCAGGTTTTCTCCCATAAATCTCTCTTTTTTTCTTGTAAAGTAAATTCACAATAAATGCATTGTGTGTTTCTATTCTTGTATAAAATAGAACTTGATGATTATATTTTAATGAGGGCTGCGGTTTCAATGTGTGAACAAAGTAATTGCTCAGAAATCCTTTTGCAGTCTTATTCAAATCAGATTAAATATCTGAATACTATAGCAGAAAAATAAGAGAACAATTTTCAACCATTCTTAGTCACTGAATAAATAGAAAGGAAAATGAAATTGCTCATATCACACCTTGTAATTATGTCTTTCCTGCTGAGGTATCCCAAAAGGTGCAATTAAAAGATAACTATACAGAAAATAATGGCTTAATTTAATATTGAAATAGAAATACAATGATTTTGAGTATTCAGAAAGTGGATTTATTTCTTGCTTCTCCCTCATAGTCATCTGCCCAGTAGATAAACTCTTCTTTGAACTAAATTAGCATTAATGAGAGACACCCTTCAGATGGAATCACATAGTCTCTGTTTGAACCCAGGATTCAGAGAACCTCAAACTTTACTTTTGAGAAATAGGAGGATTCTCACTTTTCTTTACTTTTTTTTTTTTTTTTTTTTGTAGAATGTATTCCTTCTACCTTTAGAAGTATAAGGATGAGATCAAAATAGTAAAATACATGTGGTTATGCTTGGTATATTAGTTTTGTATTGCTGCTGTAACAAATTACCACAAATTTAGCGACTTAAAACAACCTACCTCTATTATGTTACAGTTCTTTATATCAGAAGTTTGAAACAGATTTTACTGGGTTAAAATCGAAGTGTTGACAGGGCTGCATTCCTTCTGGAGTTTCTAGGAGAGAATCCATTTTCTTCTTTTCCAATTTCCAGAGACTTCCTGCATCGCGTGGCTTGTATTTCCTTCGTATACCTTCAAAGTCGGCATCATTGGGTTGAGTCCTTCTCACGTGGCATATTTCTCAACTTGATGTTTGTTTTTTAATATTATTTATGGTATTTTCAATGTACAGATATTTTTATACCAGCATAGTCACATATACTGACTTTAAAAAATATATTCATCATTCATATGCCTACAAATTGGTTTGTAATTCCATATTAGCTGAATATTTTCCACTATTTCTTCAAATTTTAATGCCTTTTTTTTTAGTTTTGACTAAAATGTATTTTAGTACATTTGTATATAAGGTAAGAATTTAAATAAATTTTTTCAAATTATTTTCTTGATTGATTTATTGAACAATTCAACCCACCCACATTAATTTGTAATTCTTGACTTATCATTTATATATTAAGGTGTAAATGCTAGATAATATTTTTCAGATTCATGAAGGTAAAATTTGTTGTTACTTAGGAAAATTAACCATAAACAGTTAAACGTTTTAAGGGAGTTGAAATTTATCATATGCTATTATCAATTTTGGTTAGCAGTCAAAAACAGAAAAAAAAGGATTAATAAAATTAATTTCTGCATTTTAATGTTAATTTATTCTATATAAATATTTTGAAAAATGAGTATTTTTCAAATTCATTTCAGGAGAAGACCAGTGTACCATAAAAAAACCAACGTCTTTACTCAAGTAACTTTGGAAATGTTGATTTAGTTCATCAAGATTATTGACTGTAACTGCCTTCAGGGTCTTTAATATGCTCATATTTGTGAATCCCGGAGAAAATAAAATATGAGGTGATATTTCCTGAATTTGGCTATGAATCCTTCCTCAAAAGTAGTCTTACATCACAAATGAATCACACTTTGTGAATAATGATACATAACATTCATTGTTGTTTTGATCAATGATAAGAAAATTTCGGGGCCACCCAGTGGTGCAGCGGTTTAGCGCTTGGCAGCCCGGGGTTCACGAGTTCGGATCCAGGGCGCCCGCCGACGCACTGCCTGTCAGCCATGCTGTGGGAGCGTCCCATATAAAGTGGAGGAAGATGGGCACGGATGTTAGCCCAGGGCCAGTCTTCCTCAGCAAAAAGGGGAGGATTGGCAACAGATGTTAACTCAGGGCTGGTCTTCCCCACAAAAAAAAACAAAAACAAAAACAAAAAAAACAAACAAAAAAAAGAAAATGTCAAACAGTTTTCAATTATTTGTGCTTTATTTCTTGTCATAATTTGAAGCATGCATTTCCTAAATTTCTGATAAATTGGAAGAAATGTAGGGCCATCTACAAGGCTATTGATCTAAAAATATGTTAGACATCTAGATTGTCTGCTTTCTAATTTCCTCTTAGGTCTGTCATCTTGTTAAGTAAATTGTATTGTTTTCACATGGTCAACTATAATTTTTTATTGTATCTCTCACGTTACCTAACACAGTTCCTCGTATGTAATTTGGACACAATAAGGAGAGAAATACATGATGTATCATTGTTGCCAGACATATAGTGGGGATCTAAAAATCACTAGTCCTGTTACTGACGTGCTATTCGCTTTTCTTTTGTGTGTGTGTGAGGAAGATTAGCCCTGAGCTAACATCTGTTGCCAATCCTCCTCTTTCTTTCTTTCTTTTTTTTTTTTTGCTGAGGAAGATTGGCCCTGGGCTGCCATTCATGCCCGTCCTCCTCTACTTTATATGTGGGATGCCTGCTACAGCATGGCTTGATAAGCGGTACATAGGTCCAAGCCCAGGATCCAAACCCACGAACCTGGGGCCACTGAAGTAGAGTGCACGAACTTAACCACTATGTCACTGGGTTGGCCCCTTATGCTATTCCATTTCAATTCACTCACTTCTCAAATTTTTATTTACATTATTCCAGACTTGATACTAGACCTAGCCATTGTGGGGATTAATTCTCTGTGTAGTTTCCTCTCAACTGTCCTAATAGGAGAGCACAGTTGTATAGACCATACTAACATTATATGGAACAAGCCATGTTTTGCTGTCATTTCCCTTCATTTTCTAGGTTTAGTACCTTAGCCTACTGTGGAATCATTCACTACCAAATATTTTTAGGATTAGAAAGTACTTGTCCCTCATCCAATAGATTCTAGGCACTCCATGAACGTTGCTCCCTCTCTGCTGCTCCCTCCAGGTAAGGCAGGTCTTTGGGGCATCCCTGCCATTTCAGTGGATTCTGTGGCACTCTCTAGGTTTAGAGCTGTTATGAAGCTCCTGGCTTCTTCCACTGGGCATTCCCCGACCCCCGGCACCACTGTCTGCGCCCAAGGAACATTGCTGCTGATTCCTAGATGTCTGCCAGGTACCACCACAGATGCACTATGGCTCTGAGGACATGCAAGTTCTAAAACATAATAAAGGAAGAGGCCACTTTTGTCTTTGTGTATTGCGCTGTGATTAGGATACTAGAGCATATCATTTGTTTGTGTTGTAACTTCTTATAGAGTTTTAGTAAAACATTCTCCAGTTTAAGCTTACAACTTTCCCACCACCCCTTTTTCCTAAACATGCTAGGCACAGACTTATACAATAACAGATTCAAGTGAAAGACATCAAGCAATTCTCACCACTTCCCTACAAAATAAAGCTTCATTTTGTCTAATACTCTTTTCTCTTAGGAGAAATGTTCTCCTTGGAGGCTACATAGCCTGAAATTTAAGGAGTTGTTGGGCTTAATGCACTCAGCAAGTCCTTGGACATGTCCACATATACTAAATGGCACAGTCAGACACAACGTGGCCCCTAACTGGCAATTCCTTCTCTTGATCACAAAAATAATAATAATAGTGTGAACAGTATCAAAAGGTGCATGTGGATGTCTTTTTGGAGGAGAGAGAGATTGAATATGTTTGGAGGACTCAGTCAAGAATTCTTGGAAATGTTTGCATTTTGGCTGATCTAGAAGTATGGTTAAGATAATTCAAGGATAGAATATATGCTTTCCAAGGTTGACTCAAGTACCATAATATCTATAAAAGAGACAAGAAATAATGGTGCATGTGGGAAAAAGCAAGTGGTGCTATTTGCCTAGAGAATTGAGATATGTCAGAGATAATGATAGTAATTTACAAAAGATAAGCAGTGGCCACAATACAAAGGAGATTTGAAAGGGATTTAACTTTTCTTCAAATGAAATGTCTCTTCTTATTAGTATTTCTTTAAAAGAGGAAGTTATTACTGTGTGTAACTTTGCTATACTTTTAGTTTGTCTTGATGAGAAAAGCAGATAAACTAAATGTTTAGAGTAATATTTGCTACCTCTTGATCACTTCCAAATTGGACCACATCTTTTCTTCTATTTGTAATAAATCTAAAATACAGACACATATTTACACCTTGTATTACAGTAAGAACCAAAGTGTTAATGATTTAGATGTGATCATTCATGTTGATTACTTTTTCTGATTGAAATGTTAAGTGCTCCTCACACAGTGATTGGGAAAATTGAAGGTGGTAATACAAAATCACATCACTTAGCTTGATCTTTGCAGATAGTAGGTTACCTAATCCTATCAATGACCATTGTTATTTCCATTTTTCAGGTGAGAAAACTGAGGAGCAAAGAGGTTAATAACTTGCCCAAGGTTTACTTAGCCAGTAAGTGGAGGAAGGTTATGAGTCCAGGAAACAAGATTTCAGAGTCCAAACTCATCATGCCATTATGCTGCCCCTCAAGGAGGGCCAAAGCCCCTGACCCATAATAGAAATTCACTAAAGACTCTCAATTTCCTTCTCTTTAATTTCTCTCTCTCTCTTTTCTTTTGCTTTGTTTTCTGTTCTTTTTCCTATTTTAACTATTAATTTGGATGGCTTTTCGGAATAATGGGGAGGAGTAGAAAAATATGTACTTTAAAAAATCGGTTTTCCGTTCTTATCCTTTTTAATGAAAAACATCCTCTTTTTACGTCACACAAAAAGCTTTAATGTTAAAATGCAATAATCCATACCAAATATTAATCAATATATGTATTTTGCAGAAAGAATTAATAGTGACAACTGTTTGGTGTATGAGTGAAGTTGCTGATCATTCCTTCTCTACACAGTCTTCCCAAGAGAACTAAGTACACAAAGAAGCATAGCAACACTGCTGAGGCAAAAAGCAGCCACTAAATTTTAAGCTGGGCTGGTGCCTAACACCTTAAGTTCAGAGTCCTGGAAAAACGCTGTTACAGAACGCAGCTTCCCGGAAGTGAACACGACATCCCTTCTTTCCGTAAACCTAAATCCTAATCCTATGAGTTTATTTCCCTCTACCTGGCTGCATAATCCAAAGTGATAACCAGTCTGTTTTAGCTGTATGTACAAGGAAAAGGTGCACAAAGGGAGAATTAGCTGGCTTACTGATTTCACTTGGAGGCAACAGGAAGCTGGAGCGAGTGATCCACACACATAGGTGTGCATTTCAGGCTGCCGTGGATCTGCACGTTAATAAATATGGGCCAATCAGTGCCTTGGAATACGATGAAGGGATGGAAAAAGTGATAGTAGGAAGGGATGGAGAGCATCTTACCTGACAAAAAGATCACTTTAAGACAGCTAAAAAGAACATTCAAGCTCAATTGGCAGGAAGGAAATATACTGGCATGGATCATGTCTAAACTCTATGGGAAAAATTTGGAAATAAATTTACTCTTTAGATGTCTGAAAGAAAAATTCCGGGGCCGCCCGGTGGCGCAGGGGTTAAGTTCGCACTTGGCAGCCCAGGGTTTGCCGGTTCGGATCCCGGGCGCCTGCCGACGCACTGCCTGTCAGCCACGCCGTGGCGGCGTCCCATATAAAGTGGAGGAAGATGGGCACAGATGTTAGCCCAGGGCCAGTCGTCCTCAGCAAAAAGAGGAGGATCGGCAGTGGATGTTAGCTCAGGGCTGGTCTTCCTCGCAAAAAAAAAAAAAAAAAGAAAAATTCCCCAACTATGAGACAATATTCACTGAAATCATTATATAAACATCACAGCAGACAGGCTTAATGGATAATGAGCTTGTCTGGAGTTGCTTAAAAGGTAAACATTACATTGGACTTCATGGTAAAAACTTGTTCCTTATATCCGTTGATCTTATATCTTAAATTTTTTACATGCAATATATTAAAGATATAAGTAATCACACAAAAAATATTAACCCAGAAAGATGATATAAGAAAAAAAATGTTCCTAAAGAGTAAATATTATACTTAGCTCCAAGATAAATATAACTATATAAATAAGTAACTAAACATACTCAGCTTCATTTATATATTCAGAGAAAACAGCTCCAGACGATAGAATTCACGTATCTTCAACCACATTCACATTTTTTATATCCCTAATATATTCAGTAATTCTCTGAGTTGAGACTTGGAAATGAGCAAAGGATTTTAGAAGGCGTTGTCTAGGAAACCCTCAAGCAATTATTTCATTGTCTGTGACGGTGCACAGTTAATTGATTTTCTATTTGTAGGCTATTTTATAATTTTGTGGGTTAGAAATTAATTTGCACACAACTATTAGTAATGTAAACAATATTTGTCCATAGAAATACACATGCATTTTGTTCAGTGGAGATACAAGTAATTTCTGCCATGTAGAAAAGATAACCACAAACGTCTCATTTTATTGCCCTAGGGATATTAATCTGTTTAGTATTAAATAACATTCATTTCAGCATACACACACACACACACACACACACACACACACGTATATACATTTTTCAAATTCTCTTTGAATTTGTCTTTACATCTTATTAGTTTGCTCATTAATTCCCAAGTTAAATAAAATTGCTGATGTGTTTGTTTTGTTTGCATGAGATTCATAGTTTTAACTTTTTGAAAATTATAAATCACCATGTAAATGTATATCAATAAATATCATATTGATTCAAATGGATGCATAATAACAATTAGTGTTACTGGGAAGTAGTTCAGAGTGGTCACAACAGTGATTGAGTTTCTTTACAACCAATGCAATTAGAACCTTTTTCTCATCTCTAAGAAAATGTGATAACTTTTTGCCAGATACATTAAAGTAGAGCGCCGCTCTCTACAGCCACAGGCTGTGTGCTACATAATCATGGGGGCCATTTACATGGACTGTGATGGGAATGCTGCCCCCAGGAGCTGTACAATACTGCAACTCTGTTAAAGAGGAATAATAACATTTACCGAACACTAATGCTACACCCATTGTTTTAAATGCTCTACCTATATTAATTCATTTACTTTTTTGTTTGATTTAGAAGAAAGTGATAATAAGGGCAGCTTAGTAGCATGAGGGGAAAGTAGGCTGATGTGAATTACATCGTGAACCTAAGGGGTACAAAAAATCCGGTGAGGTGGTGGTAGAAATGCTTTCTGAAGGCAGCATGTGGACAAACAGGAGAAATATTTGTTCTTCCTAATTACTAAATAGTTTATTTCCATCATTCCAATTGTTTTCTTTTTCCTTGATTTTTGGCGTCTTTTTTTTCCAAAGACACTATAGGCAAGAATTAAAAAAATAATTACAGAAAAATAAATGGAACTGTAGCCAAAGAAAGAAGATTTGCTTCTTTAATACATGCTTTTAAATTGATTAAATCTTCACAGGAACACAGAAGCCATCTAAAATAATTCTGACAGGTAACGGTACTATTCATGTCAACATTAATCCATGCTGAGCGAACATCAAGGTCAATAGTCTAGAACATTTTAAATTAACTTCAGCATTCTTGAAAGAGTGAAGAGGTGGGCCCTTTTTGCACAGATTACTATGGAATTTAGGTTAAAGTACTATATTTAACAACCTCCGAAGCTTCAGAAATAAAATTACCTGAACATTATTTCATTGAAATAGTACGATTTCAAGATTTGAAGAAACTTATAAATCATCTTATAAATTCACTCTTATTGTGTTTAAATATCAGCCAGATGATATTCTTCAAATATGCCCAGACTCTGCTCATATAATTCTATCACTAAAAACAAAACCCTCACTACTTCCTTGGGCAATGTAGAATATCTTTAGAAATATCTAACTTTTTATCAGCTCTTTCTTCAGTTGAAGACAATCTATTCCCAGGTACCTCATAACAATTGGAGGAAGAAGGTTGACTATAAGTCTAATTTGAGTTACAGAAAGAGATAATAGAAGTGGAAGAAAAAAACATCTCCAGAATTGGTAGTAGAAACGAATGCCCAGATTCAGTAATGCCAGCAAATCTCAGTTAGTATAAATAAATCAAATTTATACCTAGGCTCATTGTATGAAATTGCAGAACATCAAAGGTAATAATCTTAAAAGCAACCAGAAAGGAAGTAATTTACTTTAAAATAGAGAATTAGACTGAAATCTGACTTCTTACTACAAAATGAAAGCTAGAAAACCATGCAATAATATTTTCAAAGGACTGAGAAGTAATATCTGTCAATACAGTACAGTTGCATAGTGAATATATTTAAAGCATGAAAGTGAAACAAAGACGTTTGCAGAGGAAACAATTGAGAGAGTTTATTATCAATGTATAACTATACTGAATGGACTTAAGTCAGAAAGTAAAGTAATCATAATTACTGTACTATGTATGGAGGCCGTGAACATGCAACACACTGATTTCTTGCTGTTGGGGTCATAGCTGACTTAGCCCCCACTTCTCTGGATCATACTACATTTCTCTTGAGGCTTTGCTTCCCCAGCTTGGTCCCAGCAAATGACTGAGCGTGGTGTGCATCCCACTACGGCCCATTCCTTTGACTTCTAATGGGCAGGAAGGACTCAGGATGAACCTAGCAGGAACTTTCTCAGAGCTGCACTGGTTCAAGATCCTTCCTACCAAATCCTTCGCCCTCCTTCTCTGCAATCCTTCCTATTGTATTAACTTTGCTTTACTACTATCTTTGTGAAAATCTTATAGTCTATACTTGGTGTGTACCAGGAGAACTGCTAATTGGTAGTCTCCATGAGGATAGGTGGTCCATGAATTGAGCAAGGAGGCTAGACAGGATTTCTTAAGGGAACGGTATCCTGAGATATGCCTCTTCTTTGTCATATTTCTTAATGGGTTCAGAACTGAAATGGAGAAGGGGATGGTATTAGTAGAGCCACCTTGAATCTGTAACATCCAGCACAACGCTGTGCATAATAGATAATCAAAATTGGATGAATATATAAGTTCAAATCTGCCATTCCCATGAAGGTTGATATTTGTATAAAATTCATTGAACAGTTTTACAACCTCTAATACTAGAGATTTAGTCCACATTAACAGGTATTTATGTTTTTCAAGCAGCGGATTATTCCATTATTTTTCTTTTCACCAATCATTCACAGGAAAGGGGAGGATTTTGCCATTTGCCATTTTTTGAAATTCTCATTTAGCTAAGCACTTTGGGAAAATGTTACATTCATTTCCTGAAAGTGCTTTGACTTTTACAGTAAAATAAAATCTGCAATAAAATCTGTTTTCCTAATTAGGTAATATCTGTTATAAAAAAGGAAACCATAAAAACATAATATTGTGCACTCTGGAAGACCTTGCCACTGACAGGTCTCCTGCTGCAAGACTGCTGATCCAGGGATGTGTACCCTAAAACAGGCTTGGAAGTGTTCAAAAAAAATGCACGTGGCCGGCCCGGTGGCGTAGTGGGTAAGTTCTTGTGCTCTGCTTTGGTGGCCGGGGGTTTGAAGGTTCGGATCGCAGGTGTGGACCTACGTGCTGCTCATCAAGCCATGCTGTGGCGGCATCCCACATACAAATTAGAGGAAGATGGGCACAGATGTTAGCTTAGAACTAATCTTCCTCAGCAAAAAGAGGAAGATTGGCAGTGAATGTTAGCTCAGGGCTGATCTTTCTCACACACACACATACACACAGAAATGCATGAAATCTTCCCTTTTTCCATTCCAGTCTGCACATTTTCTTCAGTCCTATTTTTTGGGGGGGTTTTTGGTGAGGAAGATTGGTCCTAAACTGACATCTGCTGCCAATCTTCATCTTTTTGCATGAGGAAGGTTGTCCCTGAGCTAACATCTGTGCCATTCTTCCTCTATTTTATATGTGGGCAGCTGCCACAGCATGGCTTGATGAGCAGCATGTAGGTTCACACCTGGCATCTAAACCCACAAACCCTGCCACCAAAGTGGAGCACACGAACTTAACCACTAAGCCACCAGGCCGGCCCCTTCAGTCTTATTTTTTTAAGCACATTCTCACCAACATGGAGAATGTTCTTAAAGCTTCTGTGTATATTTAGTCTATATCCTGCTTTATAAGACACAGCTTTCTTTGTGGGGCTCTGGCTTAAGGGTGTGGTCACATGGTCACTCATGGCACCAGGTAAGCTTGGATGGTACACTCTGCCCTTCTCTCTTTCCATGGCCTTGCCATCTGATTGAGTCCTCACTCTCCTTTCTGTGTTCTCTTTACATTTCATTCCCTCTTCAAATCTTTGTTTTCCCCCATGAGGAGAGAAAGCCTCACATTCAAGTAGAGCTTGAGTGTTTACTACTCGGGTTGGTGAGTCTCTCTTGGGAAAATGAATTTTGCTTTCCTTTCCGTTTTCTCCTCTGTTTTCAGTTCAAGACAATCAGTATTCATAGCCAAATAAAACAGCCTGTCGTCAAATTCCAGGGCAGAATGGTGAAGGTTATTGAGACTTCCAAGGCACTCAATCATCATGTAGAGGGATATTCTAATATAATTGGAATCATTATGTAAATATATTATTTGTAACATATGGTAAATTAATAGTTTTAAATAAAGAACACAATTTTAATGGAGTTGGGAGATTTGGAGGAGTGACCAGCGATCCTTCACATGAATGCCTACCTTTGAGTCTGTGCTGACTCAGCATGGTCTGTGCAGACTCACCATAATCATAGCAAATTTAGCATAGTCTGACCTGACATAGCATAGTCCGTGACTCATGTCCCATCGTCAAACAAAAGCTGAACTACATCTAGACACTGGCTGTTTTCAATTTTAACTAGATATCTGGTGCTTTAAGGGTTCCATGCCAGTTATAAATCTGAGGTTTGAGAATAATCCTAATTAGAGACAAATATTCCTAGTAACTAAACATAAAACTTTTATTAAGATGAAATGTGGAAAAAATTATAATTATCAATGTGGCTGCATAACTCTCACTTTTTGGGAGCAATAAAGTTAGACAGAACCTCAATGAATCATCCAGACCAGCTCCATTTCATAGATCTGACAAGTGAGACTGAAATGGGATAAGTATCTAGGAAGAACAAGATTAGAAAATTCTAACAGGCTTGGAATAAGAACCAGGTGTCTTGCTTCTCAGAGCAGGGAATTTTATTATATCCTTTTCTGATATTTTACTTTATTGCATAAAATAGGAAAAGAAATAAATTTATGTTAATGGAGCTAGGTGTATCTCATTAATCCCTGCAAGAATCTTGAAAAGTAGAAAATGTTATTCCCATTTTATGAATTAGAAACCAAATGTTCCAGATTAAATAAACAAGCCAAGGTCACACATTTATTAAATGTTCTCACACACTCCACATCCATATGACCTTGCCCTGTCCAGAAAGGAATCAATATTATTTTGGGGGATAGAAACATACAGAATCTTAATTTCACTAAAATGCTTTTCTCATGTTATTGTCATCCCCCAAAAGCTGAAACCAGGCTTATTTGCAGTTTGGCAGATGAGCCAATTGCAAAGAAACGCTTGAGAAGTAAAAGGAATTATGCCACTGAGAAAAGTATATTTTTCTTTTTCTAACTTTAAAAACCATGAATTCATGAAAAAGTTATTCAATAACATTATTTTAATTCAATGCTTTTAATTAATTAATTAATTAATTAATTATTTTATGAGGAAGACCAGCCCTGAGCTAACATCCATCGTCAATCCTCCTCTTTTTGCTGAGGAAGACTGGCCCTGGGCTAACATCCATGCCCATCTTCCTCTACTTTATATGGGATTCCGTCATGGCATGGCTGACGTGCAGTGCCTCGCCAGGCACCCGGGATCCGGGCCCACGAACCCCGGGCTGCCAAAGTGCAAACTAGACCTCTGTGCCACCAGGCCAGCCCCTCAATGCTTTTATTAATTATATTGAAAATTAATATATTTGTAGCATTCATTATAATTTGTTTAAATTTTTAATTGTATTTTTCTATCATTGAATAGAATGAGAAATTTTAAAAATCAGCCATATTTCCATCCTTAGTACATATCATTATTATATAACAGTATATACATATATATATATACACATATACATATAGATGTGTATAATCATATATATACAATTTTATATCCAGATTTTTATTTAATATTAGCAGCATTTTTCTTGCAGTGTATGGTATTCACAATTGCTATTATAAATGTCCGCATGTGCTATCATTACTAACATTTAGGGTTTTTATAGCTTTTTATTATTTAAAAAAATTTTTTATTGATGTCTTAATAGTTTATAACATTGTGGGGTTTTAGTTGTACATTATTATTTGTCCGTCACCATGTGGATGCATCCCTTCACCCATTGTGCCCACCCCCCACCCCCCTTCCCCTTGATAACCACCAGCCAGTTCTCTCTGTCCATGTGTTCATTTATATTCCACAGATGAGTGAAATCATGCAGTGTCTGTCCTTCTCTCTCTGGCTTATTTCACTTAACATAATACCCTCTAGGTCCATCCATGTTGTTGCGAATGGGACAATTCTGTCTTTTCTTATGGCTGAGTAGTATTCCATTGTATATATATACCACATCTTCTTTATCCAATCATCAGTCAAGGGACACTTGGGTTGCTTCCACTTCTTGGCTATAGTGAATAATGCTGCAATGAACATAGCGGTGCATAAGCCTCTTGTGATGGTTGATTTCATGTCCATTGGGTAGATGCCCAAGAGTGGGATTGCTGGATCATAAGGTATTTCTATTTTTAATTTTTTGAGGAATCTCCACACTGTTTTCCATAGAGGCTGCACCAGTTTGCATTCCCACCAGCAGTGAATGAGGGTTCCCATTTCTCCACAACCTCTCCAGCATTTGTTGTTTTTTGTCTTGGTGTTGCCATACTTATATCAAAGTATTTTTATTTTTAAAATGCTATGAAAATCTTTAGATTTCTCCATTTAGATTATTTCCCCAGCATGAGTGCCCTGAAGAGGGATGACATCCCAAGTGTTAACATTTTTCTCCTGTTGACAGATGTTACTAAATTTCTTACTGCTTTCCAGAAAGGTTTCATGCCACGAATATGTTCAGTTCCAAATGGCTTCACTGCCCCTTTGCCGACATTGAGGAGTGCTCCTAAAACGGATTAATGCATTTGACCAAAATGTTGCCACATGGCAATCTTCATTTACAGGTGTTGAACTCTTGCCTTATATTTGCTATCAAGTCCTATCTGTCTGCTGTAAATTTTCTGTTTGTTCACTTCCTTTTTTCATTTACATACTGGTTGCCTACCATGTTTCTCTCTCTATAGAGAGAGCTCTTTATAGAATATGTTAAATGCATTCACTCTTGTATTATCTACTAAGGTATTTCCCAGTCTGTTTTTTTATATGCAAAAGTTATAGGTGATTCTTTTCAGTGTTGCTTCACACCCAACCTTCGGAGATTAGATCAATATTGAAATTTATTTCCTGATTTTTCTTTGTTTTGCACAATTATTTCCTAACTCTATAAAATTTTTCTTTCAAATTAAATGTTGTTTTAGCTTCAAAAACCTTGTCTTCATGTTTTTTCTTTAGTTTGTAAGTCCAACAGACCAATTTGCAAAGGAACCAATCTGTGCACACAGACTGTAAAACATACTAAGCCAGCAACATGGTAGATATGTCATCAAGATGTGTTTTGCTATCTCAACATAATTTGAGTGAAGTTAAGTCTGCAATGTGTTACTTTTTTTTTTCCAGTAGATAAATGAACAGAAATCAAAAAACTTTGTCTTTGAGGCCCAGATGGAAAATGGCTGAAGTTCAGATTAAATGTTTCTACCTGCAGTATGCCCAGCAGGTGAGATAAGTTCTAAACCAGAGCATGAAAGAGATGGTATACAAAAAAAGGGAAATTACAAAGTTTACAAAAATCAATAGCGTGTTATATTCTGTGTGAGAAACAGCAGAAGCTACTTTCAGGCAGACTATTGGAAAGCTATGTCCACGGACAAATTAGTCTTACTTTTAAGAGCTAAATGGCTTGGAGGTGTTCATTTAACACTTCTTTATTTAGGTTAGGCCTACGTTAGCAAAGTTGAGTGGAGAATTAAGGGTTGTCCTACCATACATCCATTATCTACTATGCCTTTTCTGAAATGTCCTTTCCTATGCTTTCAGGCAATTCATTTCTTTCCCTTCGAAAACACAGCTCAATAGGCAAATATTTCAAGAAGCTTTCACTGTTGAAACCTCATTCAACTATAGTGATTTCTTGATTTGATGACATTGTTCACATCTATCAATATGCACATGTTTTATATTTGTTATTAGGCTATTATAATTATCCCTGATTATAACAGAAAGAAGACAGTCATTATTGACTAATCACATTGATAAACCAGGCCAAAGAATACTTTCTCACAAAATGGCCTGGTGCCATTTAGAGTTGAATTATTGGGATCATAATTTTAGCTCTTCTGTTTATTTTTTTGTAAACCTTTGCAACTATAGATTTTGTCTTAGATAATTTGTTAAGAGAAGTACTATTCACTTAAAGCTTACTAAATATGTTTTTTAACATAACACTTATAGCTTGAGAGGATAATTGAAAGCAAAAATGAATCAAAATTTTGAAATTTTGAAATGTTTAATAATATACGATTTGATTTTCTTTCCTCTTAGGGAAAAACACGATGACAGATCACTGAAATTCCATTGCAAACAACCAAAATAATATTTCTTTATATGTTACCATCCAGAGTTAGACAAGGATGAGCATATTAACTTTTGTGCTAATTTTCTTTGGAGTATTTAATGCTGTTTTCTACTCAGGAGTAATATGTGATTTAAAAAAAAGACAAAAAACTGTTCCACCATTAGTGTTGTTAAACATGAAATCTATCCTTTCTCCAGATCTTACCAGGTTAAATTTAAGATTCCCATTCATTCAGTTTCAAAAATATTGAATGACTACTGTACTCTATAACAGAGGCTGGCAAACTATGGCCTGCCACTAGTGTTTGTAAATTAAATTGTATTGGAACACGGTCACACCCATTCATTTACTTATTGTCTATGGCTATTTTCACATTAGAACGTCGGAGTTGAGTTGTTGTGACAGAGACCTTATGGCCTGCAAAGCCTACAATATTTATCATCTGGCCCTATACAAAAAAAATGTTTACTGACCTTTGCTCTAAAGGAGCATGGAAATTGGTAGTGAACAAGATACATGTAGTTCTTGCCCTTATTAGAGGCAGATAGTAAACAAATAATTACAGAAATAAGTATGATTGCAATAAGAGCTATGTAGGCAACTTCAAGTGTAAATTCTTATTGATGTAGGTTTTCAGACTACACATTTATGGACAAATGGGAAATGTATTCATAATATGAAATATGTGAAAGAATGTTTTGTAAAAGTCATGTAGGATTTTCAGACATATTAATAGGTTGAAGAAAAAATAATACGATTTGCTAATATAAAAGTTCTATCTTGGCTTATATGATAAAAGTAAGGAGAAGGGGTGGATGGCTATCATAGATTTTCTCTTATTAATAATTATTTTATTTATTAGTCATTTCCAAAATAGGTGCTTAATAAACATTATGTGCATGACTGAAATTTCATTTTGCTTTATATCTGTATAGATTTTTATTCACTTAATTACAGCTTTCTTAGTTGTTCAAAGAAGTTATTTATATATTCCAATTCTTTTTTACAAAGTTTTCTTAAATGGCTTACAACGAAAGATAAATATAAGTAATAATACAATAGAAATAGAAAATTAGAACCAAGAAAATTAGGGATAAAACACCAGCCGTGATGTTCAATATGATTTTAAATTGGTCTCTGAGCTTCCTCAAAATTATTACAAAAAGGGAAACTTGATTTGTTATAGAGTTCCCAATTTGGAAGAGGAAAAGCAAACCAAATCCTTTGGGAAATATAAAATTTCCCTAGAATAAAATTATTGTAAAATGTTATTTTCTCTTTGGTTAAAATTAAATAATTTAAAACTTTAATATATAATTGATATTCATTATCTTGCTTTAATATAGAAAAATAAAATATTTTGTGCATATTTGTGTGCAGGATGCTTACAAAAATATTCTTTCACATATTTCATATTATAAATACTCTTCTCTTTGTCCATAAATTTATAGTCTGAAAATCTATATAAGTAAGAATTTATACTTGGAGTTTCCTACATAACACTTACTGTACTCATGTACTTATTTCTATGATTATTTGGTTATCTGCCTCCAGGCAGATAAGGCAGCACACACACACATACCCATATATTACATTTTACTCTATTAAGTCTTCCCACATTGAAGAAAGTAGTTTTTTATCTGTCAGTGATGATAAGATAGAGGGAGATCTCTGAAGTAATGATAAACTATTCTTCAGCGGCTTTGGACAGGTATTTGGGGTGGTGACATTTTTGTGGATCCAAAGTGCAGATCATGGACAGTCTACTCTTTCAACGCCTAGATTCTCCAGGATTTCAGTACTCAGAGTCTCTTAAAAGGGTGAATTCTCTGGTGGCTGTAGATTTGGAAAGATCACTTTCCCTTGAGTCTTTTTTTAGTCCAGAAAAGAATTGCTTCTGGGAATCTGATCTCCTGTTTTATTAAAACAAGTATCACGAAATTCTGCCACTGGTTTGCAGTGAATATCTATAGAAGGTTTAGTTGTCATGCTTCAAATAAAATCTGTCAGTGAATCCATCATATTTTCTGATACTTTGCTCTGCTTAACAAAAAGAAAAGAAAGGCTCTGGGGCAATCCCTTCAGAGAAGCAGTTTCTTAAAAATATATAGGCATTCCCTGGTCCATACTGAAAATACTCAATTTGTAAATAATTTTCCTAACTTTACTTTTTAAATTGTGTGTTCTGTCTTATAGTGAACCAAATGCACTGATATTTCTGCTTAAACCTAAAATGGCACCATCAACATAGGTGTGCATGTGAAAATTTATAATTATTGGATATTTCTTTTTCATAGCATTGCTTATAGCAATTTAGAAAATTTAGAAAAAAATGTTTAGCAATTGAATACTGGTTAAATAAATTAAGGAATATTGATATAGTGGAATGTTATGTGCTTATTAACATAAGTTTATGTAAGAATATCTAAGGACATGATATGAAATGATGAAAAGGAGAAAAAAATTTTATAATTTATGATGTCATGCCATTTGTGTATGTGTGTGTGATAAAAGATGAATGTTTTAGAGAAAGGCCAAAATTAGATTCACCAAAATGTTAACAGCAGCTATTGCTGGTTGGTGGGATTTTGAATAACAATTACCTCATTGTGCTTTTCTGCAGATAATAAATAAATGTACTTTCTACCTATAAGAGGATTATTATTGTTTAAATTTAAGGAGAAAATTGACTTTGGAAAATACCGTGTTCAGAATACTTGCTGAACATGGTTGTCACAGAAGAGAATAAAACGACTCTGCTTGAGAAAATGAGCCATTTGTTTGCTTGTAGGAGTGAGGAGGAAGGGTGTAAAATGAAGGAAGTGGGGGTGAGGGAAGAGAGGGACCGAGTGGATCTTCTCAGAAGATTGAACACGCCACAGCATGAACCTCCTTGTAAATTCTCAGAACTTTAAACAAGTTATCAAGTTGGTAAAATTCTTGGTGAGTTTCTACTTGTGTAGAAACTAGTGAAGAGGTGAAGGTTTTTGGGCCTAGACTGCCATGGGGTGAAATTGAAGCAAGATATGAGGGTTCAGGAGACAAGACTAAAGGAGCTCCACAAGAACACAAGGATTAAGCAGAATTCCTCACATTATCAAATTAGTAATTCAAGGCGCTCTGCTCTGGTCTCAAAGTTGGAAAGACTTCAGCCATAACCTACCTGTGTTTGGGAACTCTTTCAGGAAATATAAACTCAAAGTGCATGTCCTTGCTTTGCATCAGATGAAATCCCCCCAGAAGTGCACTGTCAACATAACTCCAAAAAAGTGGGACTTATGGTTTTTAAGGGAACAGAGACTAGCCCTGCATGGGTCATTATAGCTGTGGGAATACTATATAAAAATGGAAGATATCTGGTATCAGTCTTATAGCTTTTGAGAAGACTTGCTACAGATAAAGGTCAGCATTACACAAGCTTATAAGAGTGATAAAGTTCATGAAATTTTCCCATGAATAAGCAGGCAAATGAGCATTGTGCATCAAAAGATACATAGTTATTTCTTTAAAAAATGAGTTTTCATTGGTGAAGAAAGGAGCTCTATGGCTGATAAATGACTCTCAAACAGCCCCTGTCCTGCTTTAAAGACAAGACAGAATCCCCTGGAAAATGGACACCTATGATGGTTCTGTTTATTTGGCACCTTTAGGGTATTTCTCCTTGAGAAACCAGAGACATTCATGTGCACTGCTGTGTCAAAGCTTGGAGAGAAAAAGTTTGAGTTGGGAAGAATATACTACTAAAATATCAAGGGATTGTCAGGTTTCAGAGGTGGAGAAGATAAGATGGTTGGTAGAAAGTTTCCAGAGACTATTCTCAAGAGTTATTATGTGATCACAAATTTAGCAACATGTGTAGCTCTTTCTGAGGAGAATGCCTGACCAGGCTCCCACTGGTATCTGTCATACAGAGACTCTCAGGGACTTAGGTATCTTGGTTCTAACTACACTCTCTCTTATAGGTAAGAGAAAAAAATCTCTGCATGTTGTTAAACTAAACTTTTACAACAAGCCACATATAGACTCACTGTTAGTGAGGTTACCTCAGGAGGCGGAAGGAAGGGAAGCAACATTAATTTCTATCTGGGGAAAGACCCAGAGTAGAGTTGGGACTGCAGACGTTCTTCAAACTTGGGAGCTGGATGTGGTGGGTATGTTCAGCCGCTTGAAATTAAATATACAACAAGCTAGACCCAGGTAGTGGAGGTAAGGTGGTCTCCACCTCCAGTCAGACAGTTCTCTAGAATGAGCCCTGTGACCTGGTCTGAGATTATGCCTATCAATTTACCTTTTATGTGGAGAATACTGTGAAGAATAGGATCTTTAGGAACAATGGACACACATATCCCAGCATCCAGCAAGCTACAGCCTGTATGGGACAAATGTAAGGAAAAGCACAATATTACCCGGGGCTCTGGTCATAGAGAGGATAGGCCTCCAGTGGCAAATCTCCATAGGGATCTCTAGGTGGAGAGGTTGGAAACAGAAGATGGGGTCAGGGAGAGGTGGGCTTTGCTGGCCCACTTGAGCTGGAGGCTTAGAATCCTGATATACCATCCTCACTTCTGGGGGTTGGACATAAGGGGTTTGAGCCTTGTTTTATGAATGGAGATGGTGTGTCAAAGGATTCTGAATGGGAATTTATCTTGTTTATTTCTATCTTTTTATTAAATCTACAGGCTGTCTTGTTTGAAGAAAGTACGTCCGTACAATTCTCAGCTGCCTTCATGGCCCACAAGGCACTTGTGCCGTTGAAGAGAGGATCATAATGGGTAATTAATGAATAAAGACAAAGTTAGTAAACAACAAGAAAAATTCTGGAAGCAAGACTCTTCTGGGACCTCAAAGAAGCCCCCTGCAGGACTCTGGATTAGAAAGAGAGGAGAGAGGCTGGGCCAAGCAAGTGGACCTGTTGTCATTGTGCTTCTTTTCTTTTACTCACCTATGGTTCAAGGAGAGAATTTATGAAGTAAATTTTCAAGGAGCTCTAACTGTCTTGCTCATGGGAAAATGTAATGAGGGAGAAAATTGAGTTCTCATAGCTGGTAGGAAAAAGCGACTTAGGGATCAAGCTGCCTTTGTTTGGAAGATGCCTTGATTAGACCACTTGGGTAAATGAATCTCTGCAGGGCATGGGCAGGACCTGGTATTAGGATTTCAGAGATCGGAGGATCTGGAGGAAGAGCAGGAGGAAATGGATAACCTGCTGTGTCATGTGACCCCCTCTGACCTCTACCCCCCAAATCTGTTGTAAAGTTATTAAGTTTACAAAATGCTTGGTATAGGGTTGTGTTTCTGTGTGTGTGTGTGTGTGTGTGTGTGTGTGCGCGTGTACTGATAAACAGGAATAAGCTTTGCACAACGGTCAGCACAAGATAAAACAGAAAGCATGTATATCAAAAATGAGAGAGAAACTGAGGGAAATCATAAAATGGGGGGGGGAGAGAAGAGTTTACAATTTTGCCATACTGTGAAATTGGGGGTTTGATGCAATCCTACCCTAGATTTAATGAACTGAGAAGATCCCATATTACATTTGGGTTAAACCTAACTAGCAAGTAAATAATCTATTTTAGAAAAATTTCCAGGAAAAAGCATTACCAAAATCTCAGAATGCACTCATGCTCCAGCTTTCTAGAAAAGGGCTCTTGGTTCATTCATTCATTTATTCCACAAGTTTTTATCAGGCATCTGCTATGTGCCAGCATTGTTCTAGGTGCTAGGGATATAGCCAAGGATGCAGACAATGGAATTGAAAGCAGTCTGAAAGTTATAGATATTTACACTTTAGCAGATGGGAAGTTCAGAGAACAAATGTCATTGGTTGTCTTGTTTTGTACCTTAGAAATATTAGAGTTGGGAAATTTAAGATTGTTGCATCTTTGATACTATTTTCCAACACGAATTCTCTGACATCAACTGGAGCTCCTACAGTTGAATTAAATTCTGATGCTAACTACCCAGAAATAGTGAAGACTCTACAAGTCATGGTCACAGTCCTTCACAAGACTGTCCCTACTTCAGACACCAGCTGCTAGTGGGGTCTCCAGGTATCCTAGTCTGCTCAGGCTGCCATACAAAAGAACATAGACTGAGTGGCTTAAACAACAGAAATTTATTTCCTCACATTTCGGGAGGCAGGAAAGTCCAAGGTAAATCTGCCAGCTGATTTGGTTGCTGGTGAGAGCTCTCTTCCTGGCTTGCAGATGGCCACCTTCTCACTATGTGCTCACATGGTTGGGGGAGAGAGAGAGAAATAGAAAAAGAGAGCACACAAGCTCTCTGGTGTCTTTTCTTAATAAGGGCACTAATCCCATCATGAGGGCCCCATCCTTGTGACCTCATCTAAACCTAATTACCTCTGAAAGGTCCCATCTCCAAATACTATCACATTGGGGGTTAGGGCTTCAACATATCAATTTGGGAGGGAAACAGTTTAATCCACAACATCAGGTTATCTGAACTTCTTTCCAAACTGACTACAAATTCAGGAGTTCCCAGGATCCCTCTTCAACTTCAATAGTTCACTGGAAGAACTCACAGAACTCACTGAAAGAACTATACTTGTGAATATAGTTTTATTTTGAAGATTACAGCTGAGGAACAGCTAAATGGAAGAAACAGGTAGGGTCTTCCCATAGGGCAGGGTCTGGAGAAAGGGCTAGACACAGAGCTTCCATGCTCTCTTCTAGTGGAATCCAGGCATATCACCCTCCTAGCACATGGATGTGTTTACCAACCTAGAAACTCCACTGAGCCTTGATATCCACTGTTTCATCTGGGATTTTAATACGTAGGCATGATCAATTAAATCATTACCTATTGGAGATTAAACTCAATATTGGGTTCCTCTCCCCTACCTAGAGGTCAGGATGTGGGGCTGAAACTTGCAACTCTAATCATGGCCCACCGTGAGTTGCCTCATTAGCATAAACTCAGGTAGGGTTAAAAGTGGCTAGTTATGAATAATAAAAGACACACTTCTATCACTTAAAAAATTTCAAGGGTTTTTGAAGCTCTGTGCCAGGAACCAGGGACAAAGGCCAAATATGCTTCTTATTATATCACAGAAACAACGCTATATTCATCGCCTCTTTGGCCACAGAACCCAGCTAGCAGGAGGTGAGCAGATCTAAGCTGAGCTCAGTTGGGCAGTTCTGCCACTGAGGAGTTGGATAGGTAAGAGGATCCAGTAAGGCCTTTATGTCTTTCCTACAGATTCACTCCCCCAGACACACAACCAGGAGGAAAAGTTTCTTGACTCTCACTCTTTCTTGTGAGTACCTTATTGGGTCCATGGAGAAGGGCCTGCAAGCAGGTGTGATTTCTCTGTTCCTGAGGCTGGTCCTCACTTGGTCTCCTTGAAGGTGTCTGTCTTTCCTTAGATTTCAGGCAGTTTGGTTGTTCTGCAATCTCAGCTCTCATGGTTTCAAGAAAAGTTAGATTTTTATAGTTTATCCATCTATGGCTGATCTTTCCATTTCTAGTTTACGAAGCTTATTAACACTTTTTTTTAAAATTTGATTCTAACAATGATCCTGTAAGACTGGCAGAGTAGGGCTTATTAGTGCAGGGTTGGTTTCATTAACCTCAACATAATGTTCTTTCCAGCATACTGTATATTTCTCAAAGATACTAAATGGATTGTGTAAGTTGCTATCCCTCTTGTCAGGTTCCTCATGACCTGGTGTTCATTAGTAACAGACAAAATGAACTACTCAAAGGATAAAAAAAGAGAGAGCCCAGAAAGCACATATAAGATGTTTCTTTACCCTCCAAACAAGGTATCTTATTTTCTTCCATGTCCAACATTAGTAACCATCTTATGGTAAGTTGGAAATGCTTTACCCTATCCAAGTACTAAAACAGAGATCCTCAAACTTTAGAATACATAAGAAACACCTGAGGACCTATTCAAAATGCAAATTCTAGGAACCGTTTCCAGATTTTCTGATTCACTGCTGGGTAGAGGGACCTACAGTGTGTTAAGAAATACATATCTGAAGAAGTGATATTTGAGATGAGTCCTGAAAGATAACTATAAGTGTTGACTACGTGAAGGGAGTGGCATAACAAAAAACATCTTGGTAGAGAAAAAGCATGTTCCAGGACTCTATGAAGAGATGAAGAATGTAATGTTCTAAGAAACTGATGAAAGCTCATTTTGCCTCTGCCAGTGAGCAGAGGGAAGGGAATAACACCAGAAAAGACCATGAAAGAACCGGGGTTGTATTGGGCATAGTCCTTTGGACAAGAAAACAGTGTGATCTTTAACTAAGAGCCAGAAATATCATTGAAATATTTAAGCAGAGAAATGACGTGATCGTAGCTTCATTTTTAAAAGCTCCCTCATTTATACTCCACAATTATAAACATTACAAACACTTCACGTTGGTAATTTGATAATGTAAAAAATGAATAAATTATTTGAAAAATATGTTATCACAGGTGACAAAAGAAGAAGTAGGAAATCTGAATAGTTCTAAAGAAGTTGAATATATTTTTTAAAATACTTCTCATAAATAAAACTCCAGGTCCAAATGGCTTTACTGATGAATTTTTCCATACATATGAGAAAGTATTAATGGCAATACCCAATAAACTCTTTCAGAGAACAGGAAAAAATAATGAACAATTGCTAATTATTTTATAAGAGATCAGCATAACCTTAATTCAAGAATTTAGCAAAGATATCTTAGCAAAGGCAAATTACTGACCAGTGTATCTTATAAAATTCTTAACAAATTATTAGCCAGCTGAATCTATCAATATTTAAGAGGATAATACATCAGGACTAAGTGGGATTTACTTCAAGTATGCAAGGACCACTAATGATTAGAAAGTCAATCAATCAACGTAACTAATCAAATTCTTACACAATAAGGAGAAAAATTGAATATCTTGATAGATACAGAGAACACATTTGACAAAATTCACCTCCCAACTTAACAAACTTGAAATAGAAGAGAATGTCCTTAATTTAATAAATCTATCCATAAAAATCCTCAGTGAGCAACATGATTGATAGTAAAACATTAAAAATTTTCAACTGAGATCAGGAATGAGGCAAGAATGCCCACTACCACCACTTCTGTTTAACACTATAGCAGAGATCTTAGTGCAGTAAGATAAAAAAGTGAAATAATAGCTATTAGAATTGGAAAGGAAGAAACACATCTGTAACTATTCACAGACGACAAAACAGAGTTCTTGAGAAATCCAGAAGAAGGTACAGACATGATTATAGAATAAATGAATTTAGCAAGGTTTTAGGGTATGTCAATATACAAAAAATCAGTTGTATTTCTATATGCCAGCCACAAACAAAGAGAAAAGAATACTATAAAATGAAACTATTAATGATAACGTTAAAAAATCAAATGTTTCAGAAAAAAATCCAGCAAAAGGTCTGCAGGACATTTTTACTTAACAGTGCAAAACATTATTCAGAGAAATTAAAGTAGTTATAAATAAATGAAGAATTAATACCATGGTCATGTAGTGTAAGATTCAATGTTACTTCTCCAGTAGATTCAACACAGCCCCAATTAAAATTCCAGCTTCTTTTCCTAAAGAAATTGATTAACTGATTCTAAAATTTGGAGAGAGATAGATGCAAAGGACCAAAAATAATCTTGCAATCTTGAATAAGAATTAACAGTTGGAATGCTTAAGGTACCAAATATCAAGAATCAGACCTATTATAAAGTATGGTGATTAGGACAGTGTATTATTGGATCAAAGACAGATAAGCTGACTGTGGAAAAGAAACAGAGCCACACATACATAGTGATCTGATTTATGACAAAGGTAACATTTCAATGTGGTGGAAGAAAGTCTGTCTTTTCAATAAATGGTGTTGAATAATTTGATATCCATGTGGAAAACAAATTTACCTTGACACATACCTCACACCAAACATAAAAATCAGTACTAGATAATTTGTAGATCTAAATGTAATAGGTAAAACAACAAAGCATTAAAAGCAAAAAATTGTGGCTTTGGAGTAGGTCAATATTTCTTTTAAAGGATACACAAAATAGTGACCATAAAAAGGAAAAAATTGGTACATTGGACTGTATTAAAATTAAGAAGTTCCACTTCTAAAAAGTCACTATTAAGAGATTGAAAAGGCAATGCATAGAATGGGAACAGGTATTTGCAATACATGTGTCTGACAAAGAATTAATATTCATAATGTATAAAGAACTCCTCTGGGGCTGGCCCAGTGGCATAGTGGTTAAGTTCATGTGCTCTGCTTTGGTGGCCCAGGGTTCACAGGTTCAGACCCCAGGTGGGGACTTATGTACTGTTTATCAAGCCATGCTGTGGTGGCATCCCACACACAAAATAGAGGAGGATGGGCACAGATGTTAGCTCAGGGCCAATCTTCCTCAGCAAAAATAGAAAAGATTGGCAACAGACTTAGCTCAGGGCCAATATTTCTCACCAAAAAACAAAAAAAAAGAAAAGAAAAGAAAGAAAGAACGCCTCAAAATCAATAAGAGAAGCCAGTGAACCCAATAGAAAATGGGAAGTTCACAAAAGAAGATATTAAAGTGTCCAAAAACGTGAAAATGTGCTCAATTTCATTAGCTTTCAAGGAATTGTAAATTGAAACCACAGTGAGGTTCAATGACACATTCTCAAGAATGGTTTAAAAAAAAAGATGGATAATATCAAGTGCTGAGAAATACTTGAAGCAACTGTAATTCTCATTTACATGCTGTTTTAGTGTAAATTGGTGCAAAATTTTGGTAATCTATTTTGAAAGTATATAGTAAAACTGAATAAATAGTAGATAAATGGGCACTTACGGGTTGATAAGTATATATTAGCATATTCACACAATCAAAAGTACGTAATAGTCTATAACGGATAAATATGTGTATATATACATATATTAGTGCAGTCACACAATAAAATATTATACAATAAATACACACCATAACATGGATTAATTTTACAATTGTAATACCCTCTACAAAGGTCAGTCAACAAAGAATACATTCTCTATGAATCCATTTATATAAAGCACAAAAACAGACAAAACTAGGGGAGTGATGTCAGTATCATGGCAGAATGAACTCTCCCCTTAGACTCTCCCCTCTAAGATACAACTAAAAGGACATTCACATACCAACAGAGGACACTCACACAACACAAAGGGTGTCTGAGTGGTCTGAGAGACCCACACAGCCATATGTCTGAAGGTGGAGGTGCTGGACCCCCAGGAAGAAGAGGATGGAGGTAAGGAGAGCTCTTCTTGCTCACAAATGGCAATAACCCCAGGACTGCATGGCTCTTGGAAAGAGGGCAGAGGGGTGGCTCTCCATGGGAAAACTGTCCAAAACACATGGGATGAGAATCAAAGGAAATACAGAAGAACTGGAAAATGAGTGATAATTGAGCACCAGTAAGCCTTCATATATCAATAATCACTCTAAACGTAAATGGATTGAATTCTTCAATCAAAAGACACAGAATGGTGGGATGGATTCAAAAACAAGACCCAACAATATGCTGCCTCCAGGAAACACACCTCAGCTCTAAAGACAAATAGGTTCAGAGTGAAGGGATGGAAGATGATACTTCAGGCTAATGACAAACAAAAGAAAGCAGGTGTTGCCATACTTATATCAGACAAAGTAGACTTCAAGATAAAACAGGTAATGAGAAACAAAGAGGGGCAATATATAATGATAAAAGGGTCACTCCACCAAGACATATCACTTATAAGTATATATGCACCCAACACAGGAGCACCAAAGTACATACAACAACTATTAACAAAACTAAAAGGAGATATTAACCACAACACAATAATAGTAGGAGACCTTAACACCCCACTTTCATCAATCAATAGATCACCCAGACAGAAGGTCACTAAGGAAATAGTGGACTTAAATGAAAAACTAGGCCAAATGGACTTAATAGATATATAGAGAGCACTCCATCCAAACACAGCAGAACACACATTCTTCTCAAGAGCACATGAAACATTCTCAAGGATAGACCATATGTTGGGAAAAAAGGCAAGTCTCCATAAAATTAAGAAGATTGAAATCATAACAAGCATCTTTACTGACTAATGCTACGAAACTAGAAATCAACTACAAGAAAAAACTGGGAAAGTGACAAAAATGTGGAGAATAAACAACATGCTACTGAAAAATTAATGGATCACTGAACAAATTAAAGGAGAAATCAAAAAATACCTGGAGACAAATGAAAATGAAAATACACCATACCAACTCATATGGGATGCAGCAAAATCGATCCTGAAAGGGAAATTCATAGCAATACAGGCCCACCTTAACAAACAAGAAAAACCCCAAATAAGCAATCTTAAACTACTCCTAACAGAATTAGAAAAAGAACAAACAAAGCCCAGAGTAAGCAGAAGGAAAGAATAAAAATTAGAGCAGAAATAAATGAAATTGAAACAAACAAAAAACAATAGAAAGGATCAATGAAACAAAAAGCTGGTTCTTTGAGAAGATAAACAAAATTGACAAACTCTTAGCCAGACTCACTAAAAAAAAGAGACAAGGCTCAAATAAATAAAATTAGAAATGAAAGAGGATAAATTATGATGGATACCACAGAAATGCAAAGGGTTGAAGAGAATACTATGAAAAACTACATGCCAACAAATTGGACAAGCTAGAAGAAATGGATAAATTCTTAGATTCATACAACCTCCCAAAACTGAATCAAGAAGAAATAGGGAATCTGAATAGACCAATCACAAGTAAAGAGATTGAAACAATAATTAAAAACCTCCCCCAAAATAAAAGCCCAGGACCAGATGGCTTCTCTGGAGAATTCTACAAAACACTCAAAGATGATTTAATACCTATCCTTCTCAAACTATTCCAAAAAATAAAGGAAGATGGAATACTTCCTAAGACATTCTATGAGACCTACATCACCCTGAAACCAAAGCCAGACAAGGACAATACAAAGAAGAAAAATTACAGGCCAATATTGCTGATGAAAATAGATGCAAAAATCCTCAAAAATATTGGCAAGCCAAATACTGCAATACATTAAAAAGATCATACACTATGACCAAGTGAGATTTGTACCAGCAACACAGGGATGGTTCAACATCTGCAAATTGATTAATGTGACACACCACAATAAAAGAATGAGGAATAAAAACCACATGATCATTTCAATAGATGCAGAGAAAGCATTTGACAAGATTCAACACCCATTTATGATAATACTCTTAATAAAATGGGTATAGAAGGAAAATACCTCAACATAATAAAGGCCGTATATGACAAATCCACAGCCAATCTCACACTCACTGGGGAAAAACTGAAAGCCATCCCCCCGAGAATAGGAACACAACAAGGGTGCCCACTCTCACCACTCTTACTCAACATAGTACTGGAGGTTTTTGCCGGAACAATTAGTCAAGAAAAAGAAATAAAAGGAATCCAAATAGGCGATGAAGAAGTGAAACTCTCACTGCTTGCAGATGACATGATTTTATATATAGAAAATGCTAAAGAATCCATCAGAAAACTATTAGAAATAATCAACAACTACAGCAAAGTTGAAGGGTACAAAGTTAACTTGCAAAAATCATTTGCGTTTCTGTACTAAAGTAATGAACTAACAGAAAGAGAACTCACAAATACAGTCCCATTTACAATCTCAGCAAAAAGAATAAAATATCTAGGAATAAATTTAACCAAGGAGGTGAAAGACCTGTACAATGAAAACTATAAGATATTATTGAAAGAAATTGATGATGACATAAAGAAATGGAAAGATACCCCATGAACATGGATTGGAAGAATAAACATAGTTAAAATGTCCATACTACCTAAAGCAATCTACAGATTCAATGCAATCCCAATCAGAAGCCCAATGACATTCTTCATGGAAATAGAACAAAGAATCCTAAACTTCACCTGGGGCAACAAAAGACCCTGAATAGCTAAAGCAATCCTGAGAAAAAAGAAAAAAGCTGGAGACATCACAATCTCTGACTTCAAAATATACCATAAAGCCATAATAATCTGCATGGTACTGGTACAAAAACAGACACATAGATCGATGGAACAGAATTGAAAGCCCAGAAATAAAACCACACACCTATGGACAGCTAATCTTCGACAAAGGAACTCAGAACATACAATGGAGAAAGGAAATTCTCTTTAATAAATGGTGCTGGGAAAACTGGACAGTTACGTGCAAAAGAATGAAAGCAGGCCATTATCTTTTGCCACACACAAATATTAACTCAAAATGGATCAAAGACTTGAGGACAAGACCTGAAACTATAAAACTCCTAGAAGAAAATAAAGGCAGTACACTCTGACATCGGTCATAGAGAGATCTTTTTGAATCCCATGTCTACTCAGACAAGGGAAACAAAGGAAAGAATAAACAAGCGGGACTTCATCAGACTAAAGAGCTTCTGGAGGGAAAGGAAACCAGGATCAAAATGAAAAGATGCCCCACCAGCTGGGAGAAAATATTTGCAAATCATATATCTGAGATTATGGGGTTAATCTCCATAATATATAAAGAACTCACACAACTGAACAACAACAAAAAAACCCAATCAAAAATGGGCAGAGGTTATGAACAGATGTTTTTCTAAGGAAGATGTACAGATGACCAACAGACACATGAAAAGATGTTCAACATCACTAATTATCAGGGAAATGCCAAGGAAAACTACGTGATCACCTTACACCTGTTAGAATGACTATAATCACCAAGACAAAAAATAACAAATGTTGGAGAGGTTGTGGAGAAAAGGGAGCCCTCATACACTGCTGGTGGGAATGCAAACTGGTGCAGCCACTGTGGAAAACAGTATGTAGATTCCTCAAAAAATTAAAAATAATAATACTATATGACCCAGCTAACCTGCTACTGGGTATTTATCCAAAGAACTTGAAATCAACAATTCAAAGAGGCTTATGCACCTCTATGTTCACTGCAGCATTATTCACTATACCCAAGAAGTGGAAGCAACCCAAACATCCTTCAACTGATGATTGGATAAAGAAGATGCAGTGTATACACACACACACACACACACACACACACACACACACAATGGAATACTACTCAGCCATAAAAAAAGACTATATTGTCCCATTCAAAACAACTGGATAGACCTTGAGGGTACTATGTTAAGCGAAATAAGCCAGACAGAGAAAGACAAACACCATGTGATTTCATTCATATGTGGAAGATTAACACATGGACAGAGAGAACAGTTTGGTGGTTACCAGGGAGAAGGGGGTTGGGAGGTGGGCACAAGGGGTGAAGGGACACTTATATGGTGACTGACAAATAATAATGTACAACTGAAATTTTACAATGTTATAAACTATTATGACCTCAATTAAAAAAATTCAACTAAGTAGAAAAAAAACCAGACAAAACTAAATGTGCTGGTGGATATTACTAAAGTATGTGCTCTTCGGGGCTGGCTAGTGACTGGAAGAGAGAACAAGGCAAATTTCTCTATGCCAGCAAAGCTCTCTTTCTTGACTAGGTAAGGATTACTTGGGTGTTTTCAATTTATGAAAATTTATGAAGTGGCACACATGATATGTGGCCTTTTGTGTATATATGTTATACTTGAATTAAAAGTTTAAAAAAGTAATGATAAAGTTCACTCTAGTTGTTTATGAAGAGTTTATTTGAGAGAAGCAAGGGTAGGAATTGTGAAGGCAAGTTAGGAAACCATAGTCCTGGCAAGAGATGATCGTGGCCCAGTTGGAAGAAATTATAGGAAAATTTCTGATTGTCATAGCGGGGAACATGAAACTGAATTAACTAAAGAAATATAGTAAGCAGTTTTGAGAACCAATTATTGCACATTTATGGTGGTATCCATTCATCCTGTATAATTCTCTCTAGCTATATTCAGCTATCCACGTACTAGTAATGAAAATGCATACAGGTGATTTTATACTGTACTGGAGTATGACCAAACCACAGTGAATAGAGGACTAAGTCGTCAGGGGACTTTAGAGTATTGACAAGACAGTACTCATATTTATCAATAAAGATTTGATTTCCTGGTAGTGACAGGTGTTATGGTTCCACTAGGAACTCTGTTTTGCTGTTCACCTTCTCCAATCTGGAGGTTTTCCACCAGATGCATGGGATATCAGCAGTTTTTTCAAATCTAATATTCCAAATGATCCCAAACCTTGGAATTATCCTACACTCTGCTTTTTCTCTCACATCCCGTTTTTAATCCATTATCTTGGGGGTTGACATCTTGAAATTCCCTCTACTGATTCTTCTTAAACCAAAAATATGATTGTAAAATAACTGTGCCTTAAAACCAGGGATTTTAACACTAGATAATATTACCTCTTCTCCAAAAACTGAGTTTACGACGTGCATTTTCTGGGCTCAATATGTGGCGATGTTATGTTTTAGATCATAAACGAAACAGAGAGTAAACCTCTTGAGCATTGCAGTAAAGGATGTTTACACTAGATTTCTGCTCTGGGCTTTTAAAACTAATGAAATGGAAAGAATTCAATCTATAATATCCGTGGAAACATTTTATTCAGAAACCACATGATAGAGGGAGAATATTCTTCTCGTATGCAAAATAATCTGGATGGCATATCTGAGATGGCATGAATTTCCATATCCCTTTTCCTTGTGTGAAAGCTAGTTTTCTGAATTTCCATTATGCTGAGAACACCCATTAAATCAAATAACTTCTATGGTGCAATTATTATGCTCAAAGCACTTTGGCAGATATTTGGAAAAATACAATAATCAATCATATATGTTCTCAATTTTCCAGAAGCCTATGTGTTTGAATTATTTATAAAATAGATGCAAAAAAGGCTTGCAGATTTTCAAAAATATGTTCTGCCATGATTCCAGGATAGATAGTGAAGTCAATTGTTAAGTGTACAATATGCATTTATTAGGAGGAGGAAGGAAGATGAAAGGCCCACCTCAGGATGAGATGGTGAACTAATAGCTGCTGGTCACCCACCCTCCCCCCAAACGTTGACCCTGTAGATATCACAGAAGCAAGAGAACATTTGATTTATCCCAGAATCTAATATTTAAACTACAAGAAACTACTGACCAGTTAGATGGTGATTGAGTCCTAATGTAAGTTCAAGAAATAGTAGGCTGGATAGAAAGAAATGGGTGCCAAAGAGAGCTCCTTGGCAGCTCCTCTGATTCTGCCCTGGTTGGATCATTTATTGTTCTGGTTCTATTTGGGGGCAGGAAAGCATCAGGAGCAGTTCAGTGCTGGCTGGAGTCACTGCAGTAGCATCAAGAACGTACTGCAGTAGCATCAAGAACGTGCTGGCTAATGAGTGGACTATAAGAGTTCTACGTTGAGTTAATAGGTTGGCCACTATGGACGCTTCCTCATCTACCACATCTAGATGAATAAACCCAGGGTAGTTCTTCGAGAAAAGCAGTGCCTAGGACTGAGATATAAAGATCCCCTAAAAGACAAGATTGGTTGGTGGGAGGGAAAGTGTGATGGAGAAGTATTAGAACTGTACTGAATATTGGAAACTCTCTGCCCCAAAGTAAATTCCACCACAATTTCTAAGTAGGCAGAAAGGGTAGAAGCTAGGACCTGGATTTTCATCTCACCCCATCTCCCTCCCTCTCAACAACACATTACCAGACTTTCCCAAGGTAATATGAGTTCAAGGGACTAAATATCTGAGAATCATAAGTACTATAAAAGAAGACCCCAAATGGGAACAATGCATACATAATTTAACAGCAAAAAGAAAAAGAAATAACAGAGCCCCACTACTCTGGCCAAATGTTGTCTCACTGGGGAGATCCTGGATTTCCTGACACAGAAATGACACCCAGGCCCCTGTTCTAGAATCACGGCTGATGTTTGTCGTTATTTCTTGGGGTCCGTATAAATGTAAGTGGACATTTATATGAAAAGCAAGCATAAATAAGAAGAGCCAGTGGTAGCCACTTTAATAGCCAGTAAATAGAATTAAGGAGAAAAATTAAGAAACAAAGAGGAAAGTTATATACAGATAAAAACGATATTCCATCAAGAAAAATTTGATCACAAACATTTGTGCCAGATAAATATAGTCTTATGATATAAAAAGGAACACCTGACAGAATTCCAGGGGGAAATAAATGAATCGAAATATATGTTGAGAGGTTTAACAACACTTTTTAGAAATTGATAGATCAAGCAGTTGAAAATTTCAGAGGATATCTATATACTGATTGTCATATACTAATAGGTACATATTGTTGAGTAAAAATTCATGGGGAAGCAAAGTGTATAGTACGTGACTTTCATGTTAGAATGTGGGGGAAATCAGAATATGTGTGTGTATCTTCATATTTGCTTGTAGTTGAATAGAAACACTAGAAGTGGAAACAAACAAAAATAATTATTTATTGGGGGACAGGGGAAGATGATGGGAGTAAGGCTTAGAAATTAGATGTTGGGGGTATAGTTTTTATACAGTTTTAACTTTTTAGATACCAATTCAAAAATAAATATTTTTTGGAAAGAAAAGAAAGTCTAGAGCTTTCCAAGTCAGCCTCCTCAGGTCCACTGGGGAATGGATTCTGTGATTTGATGCTCTCCACTGCAATAGGATTCGCACAGGAAGGCTCTGGGACCCAGGGTCTGGAGTGTCTATTTGTGAGCACTAACGTAGTAGGTAGGTGGTGGCTAGCTCAAGATTAGAGGGGTCTGAAAGGAGGTCTGATATTTCAATCAGGTTTGAGGATAAGGATAGAGGGAAGATCCACAGCTAGACTAGATCCAGGGCAGAAGCCAAAAACTACTTGTCAAAGATTTGCTGAGAGTTTGGAGCCCGTTAAGTGTTGAGACTTCAAAGATGAAAGCAGAGGGGATTGACACATGTGCATCAAAATTCTGAGAAACTGGTGCATCAGGAAATTCTAACAGACCTATATACAAATTAGGAGCAGATGAGGATGTTCCAAAGCTGGTTTTGCCTGAGCTTTGGTATGGTTCTATTTAGGACCAAACCAATCCAGCTTGGCTGGTGGGCTCAAGATAAACGAAAGGCTTATGAAGAGAAGAGTGTATATATAAGTCATGCTTTCACGTGAAAAGTGCTTTCACGTGAAAAGTGCTTTCACATTCATTATGTCATGTAGAGCTCAGAATAACTCTGTTAAATAGCCAGAACTCATATTTCTGTTACCACTTCTTAGATGAGAAAACTGATAATCAAATAAGTGAAATGGCATGTTCATATTCACATAACTGGTTAAGAGGTTGTTCAAAGAGTGAATACAATTCTCATTCCTGCTCACTGCCTCAGTCATTAATTTATTCACGTATCACTCATTTTGAGTACCTAATAAGTCAGGCACTTATTAACAAGAAGCAGTTTTTCCCCTGTTCAAGGGGAAAAACTTTGGTATGGTATGGATCTATTTAGGAGCAAACCAATCCTCCAAAGAGATCCTCTTTCTGCTAATGCCGTATCCAAAAGGAATTTTCTTCTCCGTGCCTCAACTGTGCCACTGGCCAGAAGAAATGTGCAGTGAAAGCATTAAATTCAACTCCAGGGGGTTTCAAGATCTTACTGGGAGGCCAGAGAGCCCATTTATTCAAGGTCTAATTATCTAGTTTTGTAGTGTGATAAGATTCCCTCACCTACATCACCATTGCGTTCCTTAGGACTGTTTCACTGGATACTAGCAACAGCATCAAGGAGAGAATGGGGAAATGAAAAAATGGAATTCAAGTTCATCAGTTTTTCTCTTTGTTAGTAGCCTGTGAATGAGAATGGTGAGGAGGCAGCTGGGACTATTGACAAAATGAGGCGCTTGGATTATTTGATGATATAAATTATTCAGCCTAACTCGTCCTCTCCCCCTGTTGCCATGGATAGTAAAGCTTGGAGTTTTCTCACGGGCACATGACAATTTGCCTTGGATCTTATGTTTTTCTATTCTTTTATGTTAAAAATTGTAAAGGGCTTCTCAAATATACTGAATTGTTTCCAGGTTAAAATTATTATTTGCTTGTTTGTTTGTATGCTTTTCTTTAAGTTAATGAGGCAGTGAGTGGTACAGACAAAGTAGAAATGATAGACTTGCAGTCAGTCTGAGGACTGAGGTCTACTAACCCCTAGTTTTGTTTAAGATAGGAAAAGAATAGAGAAACCATTATCAGGATTAAATGAGTAGGGTTGTTTTTTGGGTTTGTTTTTGTTTTTCTACTACAAATGAAGGAAGGAATCAAATTAAAATAATTTCAAGTGCACACTGCTTATAACTGGCTTCTAATGGAAGAGTCTGCAAGTTCATTCCAGATCATAACTTTTAAAATGAGTTTGTTGTTAAAATAATTGATTCCCAGGGAGAACTTGCGAGCGTGGAACAAGTTTTTCTCAGAATAATTTGATAGAAATGTTTGGAACCTCTGTCACAAAGAATAGAAAATTGAATTTGAAGACATCCACAGAAGCTTTATAAAACGTATGTAAGGTAAGGCTTTGTTTGGTCTCTGGAAATTGTCTGGAACCTGCCATCAATGTTTCACTAACAGTGATTCCAGTGACAGTCACAGCTATTACAGTTTGCAGAACAAGTTGTTAACTATCGGCTTCTTTAAAGAAGAAGGCACCTGTTTCAAAATGTTGGAAAGAAAATGTGGTTCCCTAAATATGCTTCTAAAGAGAAGGTTGTGTTGGCCAGGAAGAAAATTATAGCAAGGTGTTTTAGAAGTAATTCCCTCCCTTTGTATAATTCAGATTGTCTGTCAAGCTTCTATCTTTTTTCCAGCTGGCTCAGACTTTCCTTCTCTCAAACCAACCTACTGAAAGATCGAAGAAAGAGACAACAATGGAAAGAAAATAGGCACATCAGTCCTCTTTCATTTTCCTCCCCTCTTAAGTACCATCTCAGTTGAGCAAAATGTGATTACACTTTAGTGGAGTACACAACACTACGAGATCCATTACAGGGGGCTGGACTAAGATACCACATTACCTTCTGTCTGGACTAACAGAGAGAAGGTTAAACAAAGATGTGCACACCCTGGAAAATCAAGCTCTATGGAATATGTCACCTTGGTACCTTAGGCAAATACTGAGCAGGGGACACCAGGTTAGAGAGAGATTAAAAGAAACAATAAAAAGTAAAGCCAATTTAACAAAATTAATCCAGGAAAAACCATCTACACTGATAGACAGAAATAGATTTCTTACATTAAGCTGACACAATAAAGTCCTCAGCTTAAGGCAATGAAATTAAAGCTAGTGGAAGATAAGAGAATTTAAGGATTTACCACAACAACGCAAATAGTTTGCATCTCACCAAACGGATGTCCTACTTGACATATTTTTCATTCCTAATCTGAGCCAACACATGTTTGATATATAAAGTATTTTTTTGTGTGTGTGGGGAAGACCAGCCCTGAGCTAACATCCGTTGCCAATCCTCCCCTTTTTGCTGAGGAAGACTGGCCCTGGGCTAACATCCATCCCCATCTTCCTCCACTTTATATGGGACGCCGCCACGGCATGGCTGACAGGCAGTGCGTCGGCGGGCGCCCGGGATCCGAACCTGCGAACCCCGTGCTGTCAAGCGCGGACTAAACCGCTGCGCCACTGGGCGGCCCCTGATATATAAAGTATTTTAAATAGACTTAACTTATAGATGTGCATATATTAGGGTAAAGTACCTTTGCCTTTTTCCTTTTCTCCCCTTCTTTTTCATATGCTATAATTTCCATCATGACTCTACTTTTGCCAGTAAATTCTAAAAAATAGCTAGATTAGAATCAATGTCATTAGTCCTTACATGATGGTTAGAGGTACAGGTTGTTGGGATGTTTCTCAAAAACGTTTATTTCAGGATCAGATAAATTGATGTTTTATCTTCACCTCTAGGTGATGACAGTTGCCTGATTTTTATTTTTGATTTGAATAAAAGTAGATCAATGTTGACAAAAGCTTAACTAATTAGTCCCTTTGACGACAGGACAACTGGGAATGAAATTTCACAGAGTCAATCATATTTATTGGCTAGGTGTCACCTACTCTGATATTTCTTATAGGTATTTACTAATTACTTTCTAATTTCTGTACTTCATAAATTTTGAATTTTGATGTTTCATTTTTGAGTAGTGACATGTTTATTTTACTCAAATGGAGTCTTATTTTCTAATCATGCAATCTCCCCTTCTCTTCTCTTACTTCACCTCCCTCTGCCTTCCCTCTCTCACTCCCTGTCTTTCTTTTTTCCTCCTTCCTTTCCTCATTTCTCTATCTCTTCTCTTCTTTCTCTCTTTCCCATCCTTCTATTATTTTTTCTTTTTGGTTGTCTTATTCTTTCTTTTTGATGATACAAGCACATTTCCTGTCCTTGAGGAAATCAAACTAAAATAGTCTTGATATGATAAGGCTACAATAGAACATGTACCAGGTACTGTGGGAAATCTCAGAGAGAGAAAGGGGCGGTTCCCTGGAGGGGAAAAAGGGTTGAATGGAAGAACTGGGGAAGTTTTGAACTCTTAATTTTTTAAGACTCTATCAGAGATACGAAGAGGACATTTTAAGCAGAGGGAGAAATAAACCAGTGCACAGAGATACAAAAATGCACAGGGTGGTCACAGAATTGTGAGTAGCCAGCACAAGCTCATGCCAGAGAGGAAGTGGCAGAGTTTGCAGCAGGGGAAGCCTTCGGCCTAGGGAAATATTTTAAAGAGTGTTCCTTTTCATGGCAGGCATTGTGAATTTTATCTTGTAGGCAATGCACTCCTTTAAAGGTTTACAAGATAGTAAAGAGAGTGACATTCCACTTTAAAAAATCATTTCTCAAATAAGTGGATTACAGACTCTTCAAGGAAATTTATAAAGAAACTAAAACTCTCTTATCTATGATCCCTTCTCAAATAATTGGGTAAGCAAATAGCCTGAAACTGTGAACCAGGAGCATCTTCTACCAGGGGAGTGCTGACCATTCAGTGGACCCTCACCAGTCAGGCTGTAGTACCCTGCACTGCTTGAGGAGGAGATGCAGGGTCTATGCAGATTCACTCGCAGCTGCTCTGACCCTCTATCAAGCAATTTCTCAAAGCTCAAGTCCACTCCCTTCAGCATATATTTTGAGTGCATCTAATTTGTGTTATCACAATCTAAAATGGTGGGCGAAGAAGGAATCCAAAATAATATCAGAATATGGGAATTCAATCTACGTATTCTTCTTTTCATTCAAAATGCCTAATGGCAGCACATTGCTTCTGAAAAAGATTTCAGTTATTTTGTCGTGATTGTATTCCACTTTCAAGTGGATGTGGGAGGAGCTCAAAATGTTTGCCATTGAGTTTTAATAATGCCATGAGAAAATTGTGGAACGACATCTCATACGAAATTGCAGTCATCTTCTTTGACAGCTTTAGCAGAAAAAGTAGAAAATTGTAAAAAAAAAAAAACAAAAAAACACAGTGAAAATGGTTTACACTTACCGATAACCTCTATCTCAAGCCCTGCTATTTTATCATTTATTTAATATAATCTATGATTTTAGTTACTAGCTTAAATTTCACTTTCGATTTTCTTCCTCGCATTAAGACAGCCTGGCCTCTTGCATCTGACATCCCAGCAGCGAGAGTTTACTCATTCCTGATTACCAGGCACCTGGACAGTTACATATTAAGATCTACAGCTCTAAATGGTGATGCATGCTTATTCAAGACAGCCCTTTTATGCACATATTTTATGATTATTCTGTCTTTGATTAAATTGCAAACATTTCAAACTTTTTATTGCAGACATTCCACGTTCCCATTTTAAATAAACACAGATGTTTTATGTCTAATAATCAATGAGAGCTATTGGCTTCAAAATTTATATATGAAAAAATTGTTTTTAATTATGGAAAGGTTTGTGCTATTATATATCAGAGAGTTTTTTTGACTTTGTTTTTTTGAGGAAGATTAGCCCTGAGCTAATATCTATGCCAATCTTCCTCTATTTTGTATGTGGATCGTCACCGCAGCATGGCTGCCAACAAGTGGTGTAGGTCTTCACCCAGGAACTGAACCCAGGCTGCCAAAGCAGAGCATGTCAAATTTAACCACTAGGCCATGGGGCTGGCCCCTATATTAGACAGTTTTTTAAAAATAATAATGCTATAGGATCAAGGCTCTGATTTTTCTCCTCTCTAGACTTAAAATTGTCATGGTTTAGTCCACTTATTTGACTCTTAATCAAACATGACCTGTACTACCTCTTATTTTCTTGTGCAATTATTTGTGGTGTAGGTTTTCTTACCACAAGTAGACTGTAAGCTCTCAGAAATCGTGAAATGTATGCCATTCTTTTCTAGCTTCCAAAACCCCCAGAAAATCTCATATACCACTTGGCACATTCTATATTAAAAATGTTCATCAAGGTTAAATATTTTGATGAGAAATTTGCTTCTACTCTTTTAGGACATTTAATATACAACCCAGGAAAGTAGATTTGCTTATAAACTTACTAGTTTATCTTGTTTCCTTTCTTTCTTTCTTTCTTGCAGTTCCTATTCTCATTTGCTATGAGAATTTCCAACTTTGTGTGATACAGGAGGAGCCAAATTGCTCCCCCAAATAATGGGAAAGTAGATTGGGGCATAAATTCTATTTTCTAATATATAAATGGTGATGCTCTGCCCCAAAGAAGTGCCTATAACATATATTTTAAATAATCACTATAATATGATATAGGAAAACAGGCAGAAACACAGGTAAGTGACAGAAGATATGAATGCTATTATTAAAAACTGAGCTGAAAAGCCTAGAGAGAAAGAACAATAATTCATTCTGGCAAGAAATTTGAAAGAGTTCAAGGACTGTATTTTATAGGAAAGGGGTAAGTTCAGAAACAAATTAGAGGAAATTTAAATGTGAGCTGTGATCATACAGAGACAACAAAAATATTCTTTCTAAAGGAACTGGTCATAGTAAGAAAAAAATTACCTCCTCAATCCTAGAACTAAAAAACTAGAACTTATAAGTTATAAATAAAACCTTGTAAATCAGGCAGGGATACTAGAGAAATAAGAAAACCACACAGGTAAAACAAAAATATATATTGAAGAGGAACTGATGCTACTCCTGAGAGAAATATATATATATACACACACACATATACACACTTCTAAATAATGGCAATATTTTTCAATTTTAAGAGTAAAGAAAACATGTTTTTCAACATATAGAAGGAAGAAAGTGATTCAATACCATTCAAATCAGCCAGGTAAACTTTAGCTCTTTCAATGGCCACTTTGGAGAAAAAGATAGTATTCTCAAACTTCATAAAATTTACAGATCATGGTTCACTGCTCTGGACCTTATTCCCAGTTAAAATATTAGCATACCTAAAGGGAGGGAAAATTAAGTTTTTCAAGAATGAAATAGAGTTTAGGGAAGCAATAGGCTCCCAAGATTGAAGAAACTGTCAGCAAAGATACCAATTCTTATCCACAATTGTATACTCACATAAACTGATATTGTGTTAAAAATTGAATTCCAGAAGTAATTCATACTCATGTTTTCCATTTAATTGCCAAACATTTATCAAGTCCTTCACATGTACAAACCAATGCTCTAGCAGACAAAGAGATTTGTAAGTTGGCAAGACTGCTTAGAAATCAAATATTGAACCCCAACATCATTTTTTGCTTTTGGGGCAACAGCCAATATTGTCACGAATTGACTTAGATACCAGGAGAGTCTTATGAGGTGATGGATACCTTAAGATTTCATTGAACCTCTGCAGTTTAATATTATTCCCAAGTACTAAGGAAGTATTGTTTATATTGTCCTTAGAACCTCACATAGAACCTGTTTGGCCCTAGGCTGTCAGGAATAGGGGTTGGAGGCTTGGCTGATATTGATTCTGACCCTCCCTTAGTACAGACACAAACATAACCAAACCTTTGATACAGGTGTGGCTCCCCAGGGACTCTGGCCAAAAGGGGTCTCTGGTTGTCATTGTGGGATGGTGGATATAAGTGGAATGCCTATGTCGTACCTAACATTTCTTCTTCCATCAAATTCCTACAGAGTACTCATGGGTCAAATCCATGTAGAACACTCAATCTTTTTTTCCATTTTCCTAGTTTATATGGACTCATATCCTCTTCTATCAACCTAATTTTTTTTCCACTGTCATGAATCCAAGCTAATATTCCTTTCAAGTCAATTTGCTCAAGTTCATAAAAACAAAAGGTTCGCTATCCAGTGTCAGTGAAGGATATATTTACATACTTTTCCTATTAAAAATCCACGGTCATATTTTTTTTCTACTTTAGTCCAAATCTTACAACATGATGCTAAATTTCCTGATGATCAGGGCTGTCAGGAGCATTCTCATCTAATGTAGGGGTTGGGAATCAAACAAACAGGTGATATGTGGAAGATGATTTGAGTCTTAATGGATGTCAATAATTCTCTTTTGCACCCATTTTTAATTCATGTGGAAAATGGGTGGGAAGGAAATGATCTTCCTTGTTCTCATTTCTGGGAAGGTTTTCCAGATTCTTTTAGGCTGTTTCCTCATAATTTTGAATGAGTCTGCATTCTCAAGATGTATTTCTCATAACCACTTATGTCAATAACTTAGGGTTCTCCGTATTAGAGATGCATTATCTGACATTGTGAATGGTATTGTAAAATTGGATAAAAATATCAACAGACTGCCAAAATGTCTTGAAAATATTGGTTGCAAATAGGAAGATGTTGAAAGTTATCCTAGCAAGAGCAAGGGTGAAACCGAACAAATTAATTGATGGCAGCTTAGTGTAAAAGAAATAATTTTGAAATTATATATATGCTTGGTAATACCTAAACATATGGGAAGAATATTTTGATGGTGTTTCTTTTCATAATTGGATTTATTTACATTCAGTTCTGCACTGGAATAAAATGAGAAAAGCTATGATTTTGCAGCATCTAAAATTCACAAAACATTCAAAAGTACCATAAATAGAAACATTTTGTCTTGCAAATGTTTGTAGAAGAAAGGTACTCTGAAAAGAGACACATGAAAATATTTTAGCTGAAATATTTGTGTATTTTAATGCAAAAAATATATAATTGACAGTATTTTCTATCTTGCAGAATTTGCCCCTGCAGAGAGAATAATTTTTCAATTAAAATATGATCTATAGAGAAGAGTCAATTGAAAGTGTCAACAATTTCAAAGTTTTTAACCATAAATTGCCTCTTGGAAGAAAACTGATGACAACATTATGAAAAAAATTATTCTCATCTCCTGAGGAGAGAGGCTTTTCTGATTAAGAACTTGGATGGCAGCCACTGGAAGTTCCCATGTGTGGCTACTCCTCTGCTCTTCTCTACCTTCTATAAACAGAAGTCTTGCATCTCTCCCTAAAAGCTATTGGTCCCACTTTGTCCCCGGGAGCAGCGATGTCTTAGCCATTTAGCTAGTATTCCCATTTCCATTCTACCATGCAGAGTCAGCAAAATGTGGAGTCCTCAAGTAATCACTCCTGTAGAAGCCATTCCAAACAGCTTTTTTTCCTGAGGCTTATGAGCATCTGGGAGAAATTTAAGGGAGTACCACATGTAAGATGGGGTCTGCAGGGAAGGATCTTTCTTCACCATGCGTCACATTTCCGCATTTTTGATAGTATATAACCTAGGCTTTGTACTGCGTCTTTTTTTTCTAAATCTAATTCTGGAACTCAAAAAAATGTCCTTTTTTGGTTGATGTTTGTCCTAAATAGGACTTTTAAATCTCCTATTAAATTTTCTGTCAACAAAAGGTAATTTAGGGGCTGGCCCGGTGGCATAGGGGTTAAGTTTGCTCGCTCCGCTTCAGCGGCCCGGCGTTCGCAGGTTCGGGTCCCGGGTGCGGACAGACGCACCGCTTGTCAGCCATGCCGTGGCGGTGTCCCATATAAAGTAGAGGAAGACGGGCACGGATGTTAGCCCAGGGGCAGTCTTCCTCAGCAAAAAGAGGAGGATTGGCTACGGGTGTTAGCTCAGGGCTGGTCTTCCTCACACACACAAAAATAATTTAGTGCTGACATTTTCCTAAATGTGATTGTAAAATAGAGGCAGAGGCCGTCTACAAAGATGCTCTTCCCCCTTATCTTCCTACCAGTTTTTGCCTGGATAACAAGAAAAGAAATGGAAAGGGAAAAGGAGGAAGAAAAAGTGTTTTGATTGCTCTTGGTTGACAAAAGATGTGTCCCTACACCAATTGTAGCCGAGTGCAAGCGTTTTTCTGATTTGCAGGCAGATGAAAGATGGTATGAGGACTCCTCAGGAAATATTGGGGTGGAAATGGTCTGAGAGGCTGATTTATCTTGGGTGGCCTGATTAAAGTTCTATCCATTCATTTGAAGGCAGCTGTGACAGAAGAAATGATTGCTAGAGGCCTGGCCTATCAGTCTGGGGCCAAGCCTGGCCATCCTTGCCCCCAAGTCTCTTGGAGGAATATTCCTACCCATCTTCTCAGTATTCTGGGTTCCATGCTGTGACGAATGGTTCTACCATAGCATGAAATATCATTTTTCCTCTTGTCACTGTTTCAGCTCTTACCTTATCTGTATCTATTTGATTTCATTCCTTTCTTTACCATCACCTTAAACTTTTTACAGAGACAAATTTGCTGTATATGGTGTATATGCATGTGAATGTATGTGTTTAACATTTTACTTTATAATTTCTATTTGCAAAAATAGATACTTAAAAGTTTTATAGAACTTCTTAACTGGAGGTGGAGACATTATAAATGCTATGTGTAGAAAAAGGGGTTTAGGCAGGGTGGGAATAAAGTTCTACAGAGCATGAGGGTATTTTCTGTTTTGGACAAATGGAATAGGGAAGAGTCCTTGGAAGGAGATAGATGGAGATGCAATGTGTTTTCAGAATTTAGGATCAGAAAGTACAGAATTAGTTGTTTGTTTTTTTTTTCCTGGTAGGTTTGCATGAGATCATCCTGGATTTTCCAGTTTGGGCCCTAAATCCAATAATGAGTGTTCAGATAAGAATGAAACAAAGGAAGTTTTGACACAGAAGGAAGAGGGAGGAGGCAATGTGATCGTGGAGGCAGAGACTGGAGAGATGCCACAAGTCAGGGAATGCTGACAACTACCAGAAGCTGGAAGAGTAACGAATTCACACAAACTTAGAGGCTTAGAAGCCCACAGTTATTATCTTCCAGTACTGTTGTCAAAAGTCTGACATGGGGGGCCGCCTGGTGGCGCAGCGGTTTAGTCCGCGCTTGGCAGCCCGGGGTTCGCGAGTTCGGACCCCGGGCGCCCGCCGACGCACCGCCTGTCTGTCATGCCGTGGCGGCGTCCCATATAAAAAAAAAAAAAAAGTGGAGGAAGATGGGCACGGATGTTAGCCCAGGGCCAGTCTTCCTCAGCAAAAAGGGGAAGATTGGCAACAGATGTTAGCTCAGGGCTGGTCTTCCCCACAAAAAATAAATAAATAAATAAATAAATAAAAGTCTGACATGGGTCTCACGGGGCTAAAATCAAGGTGTTGACAGGGCTGCTTTCCTCTTTGGAGGCTCTGGAGGAAAATCCAGTTCCTCACTTTTTCCAGCTTCCAGAGGCTGCCAGCGTTCTTTGGTTCAGGGGTCCCTCCTCCATCTTCAAAGTCAGCAATGACAGGTTGAGTTCTTCTCACATTGCATCACTCTGACCTGCTCTTCTGCTTCCCTCTTCTACTTGTGATCCTTGTGATTATGTTGGGCCCACACAGACGATCCAGGATAATCTTCCTACTTTAAGGTCAGCTGATTAGCAACTTTAACTTCATTTGCAACCTCAATTCCCCTTTGCCATGTGACATAACATATTCACAGCTTCAGGGAATAAGAACATGGGCATCTTTGACCATCTTTACTTCTGATGAAACATTCCAAAATTCCTCCAAATTATTTTTAGTTTCTGAGACACCTGAGTAGGCATGAACAAGTCCTTCAGGAAGTCTTTCCTACTCCCTAGTTTTGAAAGGTATTCTTCTTGTGTTGTTCCATAATGATCTTTGGTGCCCTTAATCCCTGCATATATCATGCTGCATATTAACCAGTCCTGTGTACTTTTCTGCTCCCTGGAAAATTCCTCCTTCTAATTCTTAAATATTAAACTCTTTCTGAAAGTCATTCTATTGTAATTCCAATTGTCTGCTTTCATTTCAATAACTTCAATAATTATTTTCTCTCTCTTCTTTCTATTTTCTATGACATTTAGCTCTTACATAACTATAAACGTATATATAGTAGTTTTATATTCCTGACATCTGAGTTCATGTATACCTATTTCTACCCACCTTGACTTACCTTAGTCTTTAAGCTTCTTTAGGGAATTAGAAATTCTAACTTGTTTCTCCATCACAGTGTATGATATATACTCTTTCCTTGTTAGCCACCGAATGCAGGGATATGGTCAGCATTGAAAGAGGTCATGTTTTAGGAATGTACTGAGGCCTTAGTGGACCAAGGAAAAAATGGTCCCTGAACATGAACAGGAAAAAATGGTGCCTGTATACTTAAAAGAGTCTTCACATATACTGATTGGACAGTAAGTAAATATGTAAGTACCTTTTCTTTACCCATTATTCACAATCTTGTCAATAAATTACAATACCCCACATTTATTTTTAATACATTTTTAACCAAATTGTTTATACAGATAGATACCCCAGAAAAAAAATTCCTAGGGATGTCCCTGACTAATTAGGTCAGTGTCCTCTTACTTGGCACCTGCAATCATTTTTGACAGCCATGAAGTCTTCATTTTACTTTATTCATAAAACTTTTGCTGATTATAAGGATTTTAATAAACCATTCCTTTCAGTTTTAGGCTCCTATCCTAAATCTGGTAGGGTGGGGAGAGTTGCTGTTGGGGACAGCAATTTGTCCTCTCACTCTAGGCAGCCAGTGTCTCTTCCTGATCCACCAACAATGTACTGGATTTTGCCCCCTCCCCAGAGATTATACATAAATATTCATGATCAGAGTGAAAATATATATGAGTACATCAGCTAGATTGCTGTGGCAGAGAGGAGAGAGTGTAATTTTCACCCTTCTGAACTAGGTCTACCTAATATAGAATTAAAGAGCTAACTAGATGGTATGACCAAATAAGATCATCTAAAAGTATCCCTTACCTCAAAATTCCACTGTTTTGTTCCAGATTTTATCCGCGTCTCTTCTAGGTGGTTAGTTTAAAGCTCATGTTAAATAATAATATAACGTATAGGTATATTAGTTAAGGAAATGCTCACTAGTTGCTGTAAGAGATAAATCCCAATATATTAGTGGCTTAACACAATAAATGTTTATTTCTAACCCACATAAGGGTCTCTGATATGTTATTGGTTGGTAGCTCTCCTACCATCGAGTAAGACCCAAGCTGAGAGAGGTTCTGTTGCCTATAATATGGCTTCAAAGGTTATCTTTGATAGAGTGTTCCAGACTGCAAATGGGGAAAGAGGAGGAGGACGAGGAGGAGGGGGAGAGACACGGAAGGAGATTTTTACAGACCAGGCTTGTGAGCGGTGTACATTATTTCTTCCCATATTCCCTTAGTCAGAACTCGGCACCATGGCCATATCTTCTGCAACTGCATTCACAGGAGGCAGGCAAATAAGTTTGAAAAATGCTATTTTTCTCTGCCACAAAAAGGTAAGAGAGATTTGATCGGATATTCACACTTCAGTTCTAAATAATTTATCATATAAATGTTAACAGAGGTAGGGTTAGCAAGTAGATCTGAAGCTATAAGTTTTGTAGGAGATTGGGGGAAGTGATATGCTACTAAGAAAATTTCATTCCCTGTCCTCCTATGACACATCTGACAGGGACATCATAAAGGTGCTGAATAGCTGGAACAGAGAAAGAGGATGGCAAAATGGAAAGGGAAGAGTGGCAAGGGGCATTGGAAGTTTTCCTGAAAACCTTCTGTTCCTACTGTGCTATGTGCTCTCCCTTCTATAGGGAAGGTGTAAGAAATCCCAAATGATTGTGAATGTCCATACGATAAAAATCAGTGCTTCCGTATAACGGAGAAAAAGAACAGATTTAAGACTCCCCACTGATAAGAGGTACAGTGAACACTTACAATGAGCTAGACGCTATGCCAAGTGCTCTGCTTGCATTAGTATTTTAATTTTCACAACAACCTTATGAGGTAGTTCTAATTAGATCACTTTTACAAAAATGAAAATTGAAATCCATAATTTAAGTTACAATGTCATACAGCAAAAGTAAGAGCTAGGACTAAGTCCCTTGTTAGCTTTACTACAAAGCCTTGTACTTCTTTTTCTGGTGCTGGTGGGAAAACTGAAGCTATCATACTTCAAGGTAATCAACAATATGGAAATACACCTCATTTGGAAAATAATAGAATGCATTTATCTTTAGAAAGATGTTTACCTTAGAACAGAAGCTTTAAAATGTTAATAGGTTATATTCAGTAAAAATCAAATTACAAATAGTTTATTTCACTTTCTAAGGAAATTTCTAAGGAAACAGAAAGATTCCAGTACAATAACAAAACAAAGTTTTAGAAAAATCCAATGTATTCAAACATCTTCTTCATATAACAAAGAAAACTTTATGTATACTTAAAATTTACCAAGAGAAATACTTTAATAAGTTTGGAATAAATAACTTTTGGAATAAATTGAATTAAATAATTTTTATCCATTTTCACATGGATATATATTCTTAAACTACAATATTAAGTGACAAAATCTATATTGGATTTGGAGGAATGATTTTCTTAAGTGAGTATCTTGACTCTGTTTTACTGTACCTTAGATTACAAAGAGGGGTTGATGGAAATTGGCATAAAGTTTCATATGAGCTACATTTGAAAAATTAATCTTCAGTAACATACTAGGCCATGTGTATTCCCCAGAGCAGATTTGAGAATAATTATTTTAAAATTTTCAATTACTTGTTTCTGATAATATGATAACATCTCTTGCTTCTTTAATAAAAAGAGTGGTGATATAACCGTATAGTGCTTTTCAACTGAGTTCATTGAAAAGCCAAAATGTTGAAGGGGAGCAGAATATACCACTCCAAAATATGCCACTTTGGCATACAGGTTATTTTAAACCGAAGGCAATTCAGAAGAAGCAGATACAAGAAAAACTCTGCCCTCCCCCTATTGGCCTAAAAGCAGGACAAATTTTGTGAAGGTGTCCCCCCTTCCCTCTGTACTGGGAAGGACAGTAGTTAACCATCAGAGACAACTCTAGATTCTTATCAGCCCAGAAATGGCACCAGAAGAGTCTACATAACCAACTTGACTAACCGGCCCTTATCTTCCATTAGTTGCCACATATATTTACCTTTCCACAAGTTGTGTCCCTTAGAAACTCCAAGTCCTTTTCCTTTGACTTGTCATTTCTCTATAAATGTACTTTTTTTTTTGTTAAGATGCTAGATAAGTCCAGGTTCTAACCACCCCTTTGAGTTACTCATCACTGGGTACTCCCATGTGTATGTGCAATGCGTGTGTTAATAAACTTCTGTTTGCTTTAATAGACTCTTTGCTATTTGCTTGTCAGTCTGTCTTTTGTGTCTAATTTGCAGGGCCCCAGCCAATGAACCTAAGATAGGTAGAGATAAAGATTTTTTTCCTCCCCTTCAATTCAAAGACATAAAATCCAGGCCCAGGTCTTCTGAACAAAATTAATTTCAAGGAGTACTAGCATGCTAATAGAAATACATCAAACAAAGCAAGCCTAGATAATTCAGAAATGGTTGAAAGTAAAGCTATTAGTCTAAAATATAGATTTTCTCAGAGAAATGAAATCTCATTCAGTTTGTTGCTTCTCTGAAAGATGTATAATGTAAGAAAACCAGAAAAATATGGCAGAGAAATTGTCATTGAATTTAAAAGTGAGAAACAAAAAGAATATAAATGTTTAACAGATTGAAAAGTCAGTGTGAGTATCTAAGAACAAGGGCTACCAGATAAATACAGAATTCAGTTAAATTAGAAGTTTATATAAACAGCAAGTTACAACTTTAATGTAAATATGTCCTAAATGTTTCATGGAATGTATTGATACTATAAAAAAATGTCTTGCTTGAAATTCAAATTTAACTGGTCATTCTGTATCATTATTTGTTAAATCAAGCAACTCTATTAAGAGCAGATCAACGACTATATCTCATTTTGATTATTTCCCACCTTTATGTTTTAGTACGATGTTTTGGTTTAACCTCCATTTGTGATAATTTGTTTCTGACTTCACTTGGTATACAGAATTTTCCAGACGCTGTTGCCACAGGATTAACATTTTTGTAAGCATTTAGTTAAATACTTGAGCTTGGCTGCTTCAAGCAGAGAGCACATAGTTTTACAATGTGTTATGCACAGATAATGCGTTTTTAATTGTGAATGTATTTACTGAAGGCAAAGGAAGTATTAAATGTGTTCTCATGGGTCAGTAATTGCAAATTGAGAAAGGCTTTTCCTAATCCTCACTTCTCATGGTATTTTATTTCTCCCATTTTTCTCTTGTTTCTTCTTGATTCCTGGATCTATCCCTCTCCAGCTCTCCTTTGCCTCCTACCCTCCTATAGCTGAGCCAATACTCGGAAGCTCTTAGGTAAATTTATTCCACTGCACCCACCCTGTTGACCTTTTTTGGCTGTTTCTCATTTATGTAAAGAGGCCTATAGTCAAAGCAATCAGGGTCTCTAAAAATGCAAAATGCATGACTACAAATACTTGCTGTGCTTTGCTGCTTCTCCATAGAGAGACTGATTACAATGTCTGTTGGTTTAAAGTGTGACAGGAGCATACAGAGAGAAAAGCATACATGATAAACCTTGTGGCGAGTTTGCTTTCTAATGGTGCCCAGACCATCTTCCAAAAGAGTTCAGTTGGAGTCAACATATCTTTCATAAACGTGGTCTGTAACTCCACAATTTCCGATCCCTCCTCAGCCTCCATTCCTACCACCCCACTCACCTGCCACCAAGTCAGCAAGAATTTACTAGGTCCTTAAATATAAAGAATACTTTTTACTTTTGAACACTCTGCAGACTTTGACACTGTCATTCCCTCTTTCTGGAAACAATCATCTTCAAATATCATACCCTTACAATACTCTTTCCTTTACAATTATTTGTGAAATAATTAAAGTTGCAAAGGTTTAAATAATAATGTAATGAACACCTCCGAGGCCACCATCCATCTTGCGTTAAAACATTACCAATATAGCTCAAACTTCCTATACATTTCCTCACTGCAATTCTCTCTCTCTCACCAAAATGGAAACAAATTCTCATTTGGTGTATATTATCTATCTTTACTTTTTCAACTTTGACCGCATTTGTATGTGTCCTTAATTTACTATTGATTTGCATTTATTTAAATTTTATATAAATGGAGCTAAACTGTATTTCTCGATAGTAGCTTTTGTTTTATTGTTACTATTTTTAAATCAACGCTATGTGAGATTTATTTATATTGGTACATATAGCTATAGATCATTTCTTTTTATAGTATATGCATTGTTTACAATATACTCCTGTTGACTGCCCCAAAGACCACAGGAAAACTTGCTAATCAAGTAAAGTCTTACCGCAGTAAAGGAGAACACAATGTTGATGTTGTTTTAAAAGTGTTGCAGAGGGGGAAAGCAAGGGAGGATATTTATGGATTTTTAGGAGCTGGACTGGATAATTTTAAGGTGGGCCTTGCAAGGCAGGAAAGACTTTGGGATTGGAGAGTGTTGATGGCATTAGATCTTCGGAGTGAGTGTCTTAAAGAGTTGATAGTCTTGAGATGATAGGAGAATTATTAGTTTTTAAAGCAGACTATTTTATATGGTTCACAGGCTTATCTCCAGGAGCAAGTATTTCTGGGAGCAAGCTAACATTGTCAATATCATTTAACACAGGGTTAGTGTTAATATAGCTCAGTTTTACTTAACTCTGGGTCAGGAAAGTACTACTTACAGTATGATGGAATGGTGTTTAAATTCTCACAATGATTTTTTAAAATCCATGTCTCTGTCAATTGATTCCTTCCAATGCTATTATGAACAATTCTGTAATATTACTTTTTAAGGTTAAAACCTGAAAGTGTAATAGATGGTAATAAGAAATGTGTATTTTAAAATTTACTAGACAATGAAAATTTGCTCTACAAGTCAATTGTCATAACTTGAATTCTCACTGGAACCTTTTGAAAATTCTCTTTTCTCCATTCTTGCCAGTACTTGCAACTGTTAGACTTTTTAAATTTTCCCCAAAGTTAAATGATATTTTATTGTGGTTTAATTTGCTTTTCTTAGTTATTACTTGCTTTGCTCTCTGTCAGTTTCTGTTCATATTTTTTGTCTACTTTCCTACTGAGGGATTTGTTTTCTTCTATATTGATTTTACATGCTCTGTAGTTTTATGGAAACTAATTATTTTCTTATTATATGCATTGCAATTGTTGGATTGTCTTTTCCTTTTCTGTGCTGTATGTTTAGATTCCTATATATATATTTTTAATGCAGTAAAGTTCATCAATCTTTTAATCACGGTTTATATATCTTTTTGCCCATTGAAGAAACATTTCCCTACAAGGAAGTTATAAAGATATCCTCCTGGGTTATTTTTTCTTCTAGTTTTACAGGTTGGCTTTAACATTTAGATCCTTAATTGACCAGGAATTGATTTTTGTGTTTGGTATAAGTCAGAAACCAATTTAATTTTTTTCCATATATGGAAGACTAGTTTTCTCAGCATAATAATTAACATCTTTTCCAACTTTCTGTCACATACTAAGCTTCCATATATGTGTTGGTCTACTCTAGGCTCTAAATTCGTTTCCATTGCTCTGTCTGTCTATTCCAGAACCAATACCATCCTCTCTTAATTAGTATAGTGTTATGACATTTTGATACTTGGAGAAGCAAATTTTCCCATCCAGTTCTTTCTCCTTCAAGGGTATCTTTTTGGTTTTTTTTCCTTTTTCTCTTCCATATAATTTTGGAGTCAGCCTGTCAGGGTCTACTAAAACAAACAAACAAAAAACAAATTTTAAAATCCTATTGCCATTTTAATCGGAATTGTGTTGACTCCAGATCAATTTGGGAAGAATTGAGATTTTTTTATGAAATCCAATCTCTCTATTCATGAAGATGGAATCTCTTGCTACTTGTATGTAGCTTTCTTAATGTTGTAGTGACCATGAAAATAAATTTCCTTGATCTCTTACTGTAGACAGCATAGTTGGTTGAGGAAGCCTTCAGTTGCTGCCCCTCTGGATCCCTCATCACGTTCAGGCAGCTGATGTTGCACTTGCCCCTGGTTTCTCCCAGCTGATGATTGAGCACAGTGGGGTATTAATGCAGGCCTATTCCTGCTTAATTCAGGTCTCCTTTGACAGGTAACTTTGGCTCAGGGACTCCCCATCAACCTGGTAGAAACTTTCTTAGAACTGCTTTGTAGTCTGAGACTGTTCCTACCCAACCCTCCTTCCTTCCCCCTTTCCTTCCAGAAGTATCAGACCTGCATCACAGTCTAAGGCTCTCCTACTTTCTTGCCTCTTTATCCTTCAGATATTTCCCGTAATAAATCTTTTGCATTGCTAAATACATCTTGGTGTCTACCGATTGGAACACCCAAACAAACACAATGCCTTTCAAAGAGTTTTATAACTCTCTTCCAAAGTTCTCAGATTTTTATGAGATTTTTTCATAAATATTTGAGATTAAAAAATCATACCTCTTGAATGTTACTGGAGTAGAGAGATTGAACATAGGGACCAGCATATATCTTTGAATACTTGCCTAATTTATTCTATTCCCTACCTAAAAGATGTAGAGAAGAAGCAGAAAGAGTGACTGTCATGACCATGCCAGGTTAGACTCCCTGTGAATATGTGGAACCACACTGGCCATCTTCCACCAGCCTCACTTGGCTAAGATTTAGGTTGCAGGGATAGTAAAGGGAAAATAGCAGGATTCCTGACTCCCGCCTGCAGAAGGGGACTAAAGAGCAAGTTGAGTAGAATCACAGAGCAGTTGAGCTCAGGGATGGCATACAAAGCTAGTTCTGTAAACCTGGAATTGAAAAACTAGGGTTCTAGTACCAGTCTCTCAGCTTTTCAAGATATCAGCCTCTAGTTGGGGGTGTTATTATAGTGAGACAGATCCTATGGATTACATCTCTGAGATTTTGGAGGTGGCACTTCAACAATACCCAGCTGTCTAGACAAGAAACCATTGCAAGGTAACACAGCCTAGGGGGCACTTCTCACAATTGACCCTTAAGTAATGAAGGCCATTTTCCAAGGGCTTAGTGGAGAAATATTGGATGAGTTTATTTATAAATCTACGAAGGAAGTCAAGAATGAGTAATTTCCTCTTTTTGCTGACAAAACAGTCTTTAATTTGAGTACCAACCTAACCTTGAGGCAAGATATTCAAGAACAACCTCTAGGCAGAAGGATAGAAAAATCTCTTAATCTCTTAGAATTCAGTTGCTGCCTCTGTTAGGTTGGGATGGGACCGAGCAGCGGTGCCAACTCCTTGGCTGCTGTGGGTACTGTGCTTCCAGTCCTCCTCACTGCAGAGTTTAGCAGCTCATCATGTTCTGAGACTGAATGCTAGGACCCCAAAGTGCTCACCCCACTTGGGTTGATTTAGCTCATTCCACCCAGATCTGCCCCAATTTGGCAGGCTCCCAGGTCACCCAAATTCATCTGTTTTAGTCCACAGTTAACACCAGTTTGAGTTTCAATAGGCCCTATCCTCTTGCTAGTACCCTCCCTGCTTCCCCTTTGGTCTGGAAGCCTCAATCCTATTATTTAGGAGCAAATATGTTGATCACTGGGCTGTTCTTCTAAGGACTGAATCAGACTACAATGCATAACATTTAGTGAGGCTTCCAATGAGCTAGAAGTTTCCCATGGTTCTTTATGATAATTATTGTTATATTACTATGAGAGATAAGACCAGTGAGTCTAAGGAAGGTTGAGTAATTTGGCTAAGATTACACAACTAATAAACTCAGAACATGCAGCGTCAAGATTTGAACCCAGGTTTCCCGAACTTCAGAGTCTGTGTCCCTTCCATTGTACCTTTCCACTTACCGTGGTGTTGCAGTTACCTTCCCCATTTCTGTCTTCAATTTGCAGGCTGGGTCATCTCATTGCATAATTTTGGATGCCTCAGAGGAAAGTGTGTGACCAAACTTTGACATGTCTCTCTGAGCCAGGGCCACCCTATGTCCCATTCTGCCTTATCTAGAGCGGGTGTTATCCTTCTGCCACCACTCTGACTCAGAAATTACAAATGCTGAGAAATCAGCAGTCTTCTCTATTTTGCATTTTCTTTTATCTCGGTTTCTTCTATTTCCATTCTATAAAAGCTACTGATTCTGAGATGCCACCATTATTATTTGAGAGAATACTCAGCTATAGAAAAAGTTTCATAACTAAGTTATTATATTTTCTGTCTGCTATTTAAGTTGTAAATTGCTTTCCATTAGCTTTAATTTATCAAAATGTGCCATTAGGAGTCAGAAAATGTTTCGAGAACCCAGTTAATATGCCCTGGCACGACACTCAGGGAAGGTTATGCCTCCTCAGCTAAGCAGATGCTTAAGTCGTTTAAAGGCTTATTTTAAAGTTCAAAAATGAAATTATTATTGCACAAAGACATCAACACAGTGCTTAGATAAAGAGTATGATAGGAAAGCAATGAGTGATACTTTATATGAACAAACACCTTTTTATGGTCTATTAACAATTCTATGCTTGAGCTAGTAATCATTCACGTGATCTTCTAAATGGGGCATTGTGCAGAAGCACTGGACTGTAATATCACGTATTACATTACCAGGAGAATAAAGTGATGAAGGAGTTGAACTATTTTCAAACGATAGCTGGAGAGATACTACAGGACCAATGAGTTGGCTGCACAAGAGAGACAGGGAGTGGATAAAGAGAGCTCCATCCCTTCTGAACGCTGACTAGGATGCACAGAGAGAGCTGATATTTCAATTGGGTCTAAATAATAAGACACAGCACCAAAAACCAGGATGGTGGGGGTTGTAGTTTTCATGGTCTCTCTTGATATGAGCAGGGATACATTAGGGTTTACCGGACCAAAAGTCCGAGCTGGACCAAAAGGGAGAGGGTGTTGGCATGGACTAAATAGGACTGTAAGACCCCGCAAACTGGGCAGTGTCCCAAGAAGCCCTCTGGGCAAGCAGAGAACCCCTGCAATAATCAGGCACTGAGGCAGACATCCAGTAATTCAACTAGCATATGTAGCAGGAGTAATAAGAAGGCATCATTCTGAGGCACAAGGACACTCAGGATTCTCAGGGAACAGTATAGATACCAGGATTATGGCTGTGCTCATGGTTTGAGATCACAGCTGCTTGGTGGGGATTGGGTTTCTAACATGTGTTCAGTCTTATTTCAAGAACTGGCCAGACTGAGTCCTTAAGTAACAGAGCCTATTTATTTGCAAAAGCCTTCTGCAGATTATGAATAATAAACTCAGTCCATCTATGACCACAGTGATTCTTCCTGTCCATGTTTTAACACCTGTATCTTCACTTTTGTTTTCCCCACAGTACCTTGATAAATGCTTGCCTATTTTGAGTTCTCAATAAATGTATGGTGATGTTCTCTCTTTGAAACTAAGACGGGGAAAAATATTGTTTTAGCAGCTCGTAACAAATCCTCTTAGAGAGAGTGATAACTGTATTAGGTAAAGGTTTGTTGGTGGATTTAGAGGAGGAAAGTAAAACTCCTTCATCAGGGACATGCTGAAAAAAATAAAATGAAGATCTGTGATGTACAAGCAATTAACAGGCATTGGGTGCTAGGTTAGAGCCTGAAGAAAAATAGAAAGATCTGAAGAAAAAAGTAGGTGTCTGAGAAGAAAAGGGGAAGTAAGATCAACCGATGAGACGTTCCCAATGGTAAGGGACTTCAACACTAGGGATGCTTAATATTTGGTTCTGAGTTGTTGATGTTATTGGGAATCTTATCTGTTTCTCTGAGTCCTCAGGCTTTGTGTTTGTGATATTTGGGTCATGATGAAATTAGAGTGGCATCCATGATGAGACAATGAAGGAAAAGAAACATACTCTTGGGACACTACAATGAACCCGAAATTAACTAACTCAGAGGAAGCAGGAATGGGAATCTCAGGTTGAGCAGGTAAAGCATCAGTTCTGATTCTTCCCGTCAGTAAAATCCCTGGAGAGACTATGAGGGACCTAGGTCTCCCTCTGCTGGTGGGGAGGGAAATCAATGTGTTTAATGTCAATTTAAAGGATTTGTTAATTTTAAAAGACTTCCCAGTTCCAGACCATAGAGCAAAAAGAAATCCTCTGCACATCTTATCTTCCCACTTTGTAATTCAATATGGATCTGACATTAAAATAATATATATGCAGATCTTAAAAAACTTGATCACTACAAAACACATTTATAATCCTTCAAAATGACAGATTCCTTAAATTAGCATCCTACTGTGTACTTTCACGTCCTAGAAGTATATTTTAAGACTCTGTGGGTAGGGAGATAAAACTTCAACACCCAAGAATTAAAGTGGATGTATAGAACTCTACCCATTGACCTCGTTACTAAAGCTTTTAATAAAGTCTCCTTCAGTATTGTGTTTTGATATTGAGAAATCCTTCTTTCTAAATGACTTATTATATAATACTACCCTTTAAAAATTACCTTCAATTGGTCTCACATTATTTTATTGATTTTTAACAAGCCTGTAAGTACTTTTATTATATCCATATACACATGTGTGAAAATTGATGCTCATGGATTGATGTTTATGGAGTTTAAACTCATATGTGGTGGAACCAGCACCAAACTCACATCTGACCATGAGACTTAAAAAACAGGAGGTTCTGGTAAGTGAGGGCGCCATCATGGTCCGTGCCAAAAATTCTTGCCTTAAAACTTTCCACACAACCCTGTGCCTTTTATATGCCAAGATGTGCCTTGCTTATGCCTTTTAAGAAAAATATGGAAATTAAAGTAATCTTTATTACTAACAAAGCTGGCACCTGGCAATGTAACATGAATTATACAATAAAACAAGGTAATTATGCTAAAATGATTAATCAGAACTACTAAGACACTTATAATATTATCATATATTAAAAATTCATCCTACACACATGTATAATTCTAGACTCAGAACTATACCAGCCAGACTCACTCCTTGAGTATAAAATAGAAACAAATTTTCTCTGCCTCTCTCTTACTTTCTCTTCTTAGACAGCAATAATGATAATAATGCTAATTTAAACATTATGAGACTGTGCAGCTTACACAGATTTTCATATCTGAATCCAATTTTATCACAACAGTGACACTGTGAAGTAGGGAGTCAAGGTGTGAAATATTTTACTTTAAAGATGAAAAAGTGTTAGGCATAGAAAGCATCATTGACTTGCTTAATTTCACACTACCCTTCAGGGGCATCGTGAGGCTCCGATCCAGATTTTATAATCTGCTTTAAATTGCTATGGAGCAACAGAGAGGAATATCACTTTCAGCTTAAACAAGCCCATTATCAAGTTAAATGGATGCCTGGTAGTATGTACTACCGGTCCCTCAAGCCTGCAGTTAACCAGCTTTTTCTTCTACCATCATCATTAGATATTACTTCCCTTTCCACGGCTTTACAGTGGTTCCCAGGTGCCTCTTAAATCCAATTAAAAACTCCTGGGTTGGAGTTTTTGCTCTTCTAGCCATTAGTTGGTTTGTTTTCAGCTCTTACTGTTCTATTCGGGTTGTTAAAGTTTTGTTTTTTCATGGCCCTGTTTATAAAAATTTCCTCTTTGCCAAACCACAGTCTTCTCCTTGAAATCATAACCACTTCCCGAGAAAGGCCTAAGTTTCTTCCTTTTTTCTTGTTTCCTACTTCTCTGTGACTTTCCCCAGCCTGGCTGGGACAACTGTGTGCTGTGTTAGATGCTGGCCTAATGAACGAGTGGTTTGAATTAAGACCTTGGCAAGCATTCTCTAGGACTGGCCAGTTTTGGTCGAACACCTTCTAAATTAAACCCCAGGCCTTTTCTGGAGTGAGAGGGGAAAGGAAAGAAACAGTGGAGATAGGGAGAACTGATGCGAAGAAAGAAAACTATGCAGTAAGGAGACTGAAACTTTGGAAGGCAGAGGGAAGCAGATTCATCTGGGGAGTGTTTCTGCCAGTGCTTCTTGATCTGAGATTTTTGCTCTGGCTCCATATAGGATCAGTCTCTGTGAAATTTCTTCTTTCTCTCTCTTTTTTTTTTCTCTGAACTCCTATGGAGGCCTAGAGCTGGCTGTCTACACTGGGGAAGCCAAGTGCCTCCAGGCAGCCTTGGAAATGTCCCCCTTAATGTTTTCTATGTTTTCAGCTTACAAGACAATACCTTCACTAAATTAAACTAAGCTGAGCCACACAGCATTTCTCCCTCCCTAAAGATATGAGTAAATTAAAAGTTCTAGATACACAATAAACTTTCTAATTTACTGACACTATCACATTTTTAACCCTAATGAAGCTAAGATGTGTGGGGGTCTCAGTGTCACATCTGAATGAAAAGGACACAGTCTAGAAAACAGAGCAACTTCAAAATCATTCAATTTCTTTACTTGTATTAATTCCATCAAATGCAGAGGGGCTAGTCAATATTAGCTGTACGTGAAAGTGAATAACTTCTGTCAGTAATTCTTGTTCACATCTGGTCGTCACAAGCACATCCCGAGTTGGGCAAGGCACATGTAATCATTCCGATTTTATGTGCCAGGATTTGAGGATTAGAGTTTAAATGACTTCCTTAAAGAATGTGCAGCCAGCAGGAGGCAGAACCAGGACAGAAATATGGGTCTTCCCCCTCCTGCCCGGTCCACTGAACACATCACATGACTTCCTAACACAAAACAGCCTTTTCATGAAATGACAAAAATGCAATGCCTTGTTTGTGGAGAAGGCACTTGGCAAATAATAATGAATTGTTTAAGTTTTTCATCTCTACAAGAACAGCATAATCCACAGACAGAGAATATTATGCATTTGTACTTTATCTTAATCTGATGACTTTTCTCATGCTAATGATTAAAAGACAGTATATTGTAATTCTATTTTCAAATGAAAAATACAACAAATGGTGTTCTAGCATAGGAAATGTTTGTTCTGTTGTCTCTATGTGAATGTAAGTCAAGTTTACAGGTGGAGATCTCTCCCAGTTATAATTTGAGTACACAGCCACTGGGAGGGAATTTTTGTATGGTAAATTTTTTCCCTTAAATTTCTCAAGTCCCTTACTACCTGCAATGTGGAATGAAACTCTGTTTTTAAGTAGGAAGTCAACTTTAGAATTTGAATATTAAGATAAAAATAATTGTCTAATATTACTATAGTCCAAGAGCCTTTGTTTCCAATTAATTTATCTCATTTCTTTAGCATGTTTAAAAGTATCACAAACTGACCTAGCTTTCAATTCAAAATTTTCAGCGTAAAATGAAGTGATGATTAGCAAATTTGCTATTCCTTGGATCTCTCCCTTCCTTCCTTGCTTCCCTCTTTCCCTCCTTTCTTTTTTATATTCTGAGCACTCTCAGGTCATCCCTCTTACTCCCTAACCACTCCGGCAACTGACTTGGATATATGACTTATTAGGTCTCTAATTCAGCAGACCTTAATTTCTCTAATGGGCCCTCATTCAGAATAACAGCTGTGTTTTCACTTTATTCTACCATTGAATCTTTAGAGTGAGACAATTTCATGTAACTTAACAAATGAAAATAAATGAGCAATTTATGTCATTAATTTTTCAGTCTTCTTAAAGAAATGATATAAGCATAAAGCATCAAAAAATTTTTTAAAGACATTGAAATATGTTACAGGCTTTGATTGAACTTATTTAGCCCTGGGGAGGTTCTTATGATGATTAACAAATGTGTTTCAGCCTTTCGTTTTTCTCCCTAACCTAAAATTACTCTAGGCGTGTAAAATCAACTAAATAGATTACAAAGAAGACAAAAGTTGTAATCTTGTGGTGAAGAGATAAACTGGAACCAATGATTGGAATGTGTTTCCATGATCATTGGCTTTTGTAATCCAGAAGCCTTAAACTTCGATGTATTCAATTCAATGTATAAGTCATTATGTTAGAAACTTCCATTTAAAAACCTAGAGAAGTTACAATGGTTCAAATATAGACATATAGTAAGTATGAAGGTATTCAATATGCTTATCCAGTGATTTTTAAATATTCCTTTTCCTTGGACAGTATTCTTAATCTCTTAAGTATTCATTAAACTGATTTTAATGAAGCAAAGTCATAATAATCATTTTGCAATGATTTTGTGAATGTGAATGAAAAGGTGATACATTCGTTATACGACGCAAGTGACTCCAGCGTCCTCGGCGTGTGAACACACTCTCACACCCCATAGTCTAATTTTACACTCTTCGATAGACGATTCTTTCCCAAAACAGAATACTTCATTCAGCCATATTGGGCCAGTACCTGCAAAAATCAGATACATCTGCATTAGTAAGTATCGTTTAGTGCTTATGTTTGAGGGGCACAAAGCCATTAATTTATTCACTAATTTAACAAAAATGTGTTGATCATTATCTATATACAAATTCTGTGCTCTCTATTAAGATTCAAAAATTAATCCCCTGGCCTGGAAAACTTTATTCTCTGTCAATGTGTAAACTACTAAAATACAAAGTAATAAGAGCTATAACGAAAGTACATATACAGTTCTATGAAACCATAGGTTAAAGGATGATTGGTTTTTCTCTAAGGATTTAACAAATTAGTTTTATTTTTAAAAAATAAGGAAGGAAATAAGCTCTAATAATAATGGATATATGCAATGACCCAGTGATCTAAGTGTATGGCTGGAATGTCTGAAGCATAAGATATCCTGGACTTCTTTTCTTAGCTCCCAGTGTATTTCAGTTTACATGTGCCTGGTTTGCCAAATATATTATCTATTTTTAATTAAACTAAGACTAATACAATCAGCAAAGGGCTTACACACTATCCTACAAGAAGACCACGGATTATTAATTGCAGGCACAAGCACATGGCAGAGCTAATACTTAATGCTCTGTGTCAGAACTCTTCCTCAGATACACTAGAAGGAAAAACACCGGCTGTCAGCAGTGGGCTACCTATAGTTAACTAAATAAACAAGCTTAACTGCCACTGTCAAGATAAGGACATTATTTTATCAATGAATAAGAAAACAACTGCTTTATCTGAAAGAAATTCATGGCAAGAAAAGATAAATTTAAAAATGAATCTTTGGAAAAAGGTTTTTCTGATATTATCTGAAGATTTTCTAAGTGTATCACATACAAAAGTTCTCTTCTCTGTTACACTTAAGACATTTGGCAACAGAGCCTTTGAAAAATTTCTAAATGAATGATTTTGTTAAACATATAATATTGCAAAAATCCTCATGAGTTTTCAAGAGCATTTCATATCAAGAAACTGAAAATTTAGCAGTTAAATATCAACACCTTTGCAAAACTAATGGATGGTAAATAAATATGGTAATACTGTATGCATAATCAAAAATGCATTTTTTCCATTTGGATCAATATGATGTTGAAAGTTCTTCAGTCACAAGAGCTATATAAAGCATATTTAGAAATAAGTTCAACTTGGAAACAGACATTTGTGTAGTTATAAAACAGTCAAAAACAAGTTGACTTGTTTTTCTAAGAGGCATATATAATGGCACATATAGTGACATTACTCTTACTGATTTTTTGTATATTTTATGAGCTCAATAAATAAAAATTGACAATACGTACATGGTTAATAATATGCATAATTGTATAGTAGTATGTGCATATAATATATGAATAAATTAGCAGATATTGGGGATTTTGTAATCGCAGTGTGGATAACACTTGACCTAACCCTAAAAAATGGATAGAGGTTTTCCATGTATACAAAAAGTCATTCCATATAGTAGGGGCAGCACGAATGCTTGCTGTATTAGAACAGTTAACAGTCTCCTCGCATCTAAAACACAAAGTGTATTAATGAGGGGAAGAGGACTCATTGGGAAGGTTGGATAGAAAGCTGGGGCCATGCTGTACAAATTTTTGAATTTCATATTTTGAGTCACCCAAGAGATGATATCGTCAGAACTACATTTTAGAATTGTAAGTCTGGCAGAAATGTGGAAGTTGGCTTGAAAAAGAAAAAAATCTGTAAGCCAAAAGGACAGTTAATAGGATGTCTATATAGACATTTTTTTGAAGACTCATGTTTTCATTTACTCCTAGAATTAGACAAGAAACTTTGACTTCCACATATAAAAGAAATTGGTGCATTCACTTAATTTTTTAGTAATTTATGCCTTCACTAGAAAAATCCAAATATGAGACAAAATTATATAGCTTCATATTATCAAGGAATTTAGGAACATTGTATTTTGCATTTCCTGTAATAGTAATTAGATCATTAGAATCCTAATAATGTTTCTATTAGAAAAGCAAAGGATTTCCTGGACTGATCAATTATAAGAGCAGTAACCTGGAGAGCTCAAGTATTTTTTGAAATGTTTATACAGTATTGGACCTTTTCGACTTGACATTTTAAGGCAGATAAAAAGGAAAAGATTAGGGAGAATATGATCTTAAAATTAGAAAACTTGCCAGGAACACTTTATGGTTCCCAAATTGCTCTGACTGTCCACAGCACTGTCCCTTTTGTGTTTGTGAATGTTTGTATGCGTGAGCATGTTTGCATATGAGGGGTTCTTTTTAAACATATAAAGTCTATACAAACTTTTTGGAAGCCCCAAAGAGCTACTCAAAAAACATAGGTGAGAGGCCGGCCCAGTGGCATTGTGGTTAAGTTCTCGTGCTTTGCTTCAGTAGCCCAGGGTTTGCAGGTTTGGATCGTGGGCATGGACCTACACACCACTCATCAAGCCATGCTGTAGTGGTGTCCCACATACAAAATAGAGGAAAATAAGTACAGATGTTAGCTCAGGGACAATCTTCCTCACCAAAAAAAAAAAAAATATATATATATATATATATATATGTATATATAGGAGAATAATAACAATTGCACAAATAGAAAAACTACTCTCATGTTAACATGGACAGGAGCCAAACCAGTGGGACATTTACAAATTATATTTATTACATGTATGGACATTTATAAATTGTATAAATAAACACAAGAAAAACTTTTGGTGAAAGCCGTGCCTCTCTCATAATTGGGAGCGTGAAGCTCCACAGCCTCTGTAGCCAGGGTACTGGGATGCGTACACTCCGTTTTGTAGATCTAGTCACTGGATTTCGACCTCAGCAGTGGAGAATTTTTACAATCCAGGGACAGAGAATTAAGAATGAGAATCCTCCCAATGGCTCTAGCACCAGCAGGGCCAACCCTACAGGGGGAGCACAAGATAGATATTATTTAGTCAATTAATGTGCTGACATGTGAGCACAAGATTTTTAGAAACCGTAGTATAGGGATTCATGAATGTTAGAGTACCAAAGCCGTACAATAATAACGAATATTTAAGCCCAGTCTTTGAAGGATTTACTATGTGGCTGGAAACAGGCAAAGTACTTTTGATCTGTTATCTCGTTAAATCTTCAAATAACCTTAAAAAGTTAGTGCTTTTATAATGCCATTTAATGTTGAGGAAAGTGAAAATCAGAGAGAGTAACTTTGCCCAAGATCACGTAGCTAATACGTGATGGAGCCAGCCTTCCCACCCTGTGTCAGCCTACAGCGAGTCACTGATTTACTGCAATCCCCTGCATTGTTCGATTCAGTCATTCAGCAGTTCTGTTTTGAGTGCCTACTTGAGTGAACAAAATCAGAATCCATTCTCTCTTGGACTGACCTCATGGTGAGAGCATCTGTTTTAGGTAGATGGTCAACTGAGGTCACATATGTAATTAGGGGCAGACCTGATACTTACATCTAGAACCCTGAGCTTCTAGTCCAGTGCTTTTCCCACTAAGAACACATGGATGTGATAAACATATTATGCCCTTAACTCACTCTGATCTTTTTCTGTGTGGAAAAGATTGACACACTGAATATGCTAGGTCTTCACATACGATTTTAAAAATCGGGATATGAATTTGTATCAGTGTTAAGACTTCTAGCTGGGAAATGCTTTGTCAACAGCTTCTCCTTTGAGAAAACCTTTGTTTTTTGGAGATCAAAGTTGAAAATGGAATGGGAATCAGAACAGAGAATGGGTAAACTTAGACGATAGTTCTGGATTCTATTTTTGTGGTTCTGGAGAAGCCACTTATTTTCCCTGTTTTATCATATATGCAGAAGAAAAGGGTGGGACTAAAATAGCTCTACAATTTCATTTATACAATTCTAAGACTCTGAAGGAGTAAGCTCTTTAGAAATGAAGTTCTTAAGTATAAAGAACTTAGGACATTCTGTCTAGTGAAAAGAGACAGATGAAGACACGAGTCTTGACCTCTCCCCGGCAACCACCATAATAACTATGTAAATTCAGCCAAGTTTTGTGACAGTTCTCTCAGCTCTCCTTACTTTCTCTATGAAAATTGGGGCTATAATATCTATTTCTCACAGGCACTGTGAGCACTAAATGAGATCGTGCAGTAAGCACTCGATACACAATATTATTCCATACTTAATATTGTCATTATTACCATAAGTGACAAAACAAATATGTTAAGAACTCTATAGACTCTATATCAGATTCCACAATATCCAACATTTAAACATCCACCTTTTACAACTTTCAGTGTACAGGGACCAGTATGTAAGAATTTGAGTTCTGACCCATTGATATATTTTATTTATCTTTGGGATTATTTTTACTCCCATTCACTAAAGGATAGTTCAGAGGTAAAGTTATACTTTGATCTCCTTCAGTTTATTCTTATATTTTTTAAAATTCCACTTAGAAAATTGGTAATGGAATGTGAAAGGGGTATTGAATAAAAGATGGCATTTATGTTGAGAATTTTCTTTTGTTTCTGCTTTCAAGTTTGGAGCTTCAACACAAACTCCTGTAAACTAAGAAGACGAGATAGCTGCTCCGGGTCCAGCTCCTGCTTCCCACATCAGCAAACAGGCTCAGATATGCCTGGAACAAATTCCCGGAGTACCACCATTATGTGGCAAAGCTCATCCAAGTTTGCTACAGGCAGACCCCGGGGACAAGAGATTGGAAAGCCTGCACAGGGGGAGAAGTGACTTTCTCCCCCTTCCTGCCCCATGCAGTGACAAGCACCAGAAGTCTCTCAGTACATCCTTAATTTAACCTTTTGTCTACTCAGGAAAATGAAAGAACATTCCACATTATGCAAAAACCACATCCAAATGAAAGAACCTATTTAAAGGAGCATGCTTTAAGCTTTAGTTCTATAAATCATTTTGCTTGCAGCTGCAAAGCTAATTGTTCTTAAAGCTAACAAGGATTATCTCTGGTAAGCCGGGTTTGCTATTTTAAAACCAGAAGAAATAAAAAAAGGGGGGGGGGAGTTGTGTCCAGAAAATTGTTTGCTTTCTTCAATGGGGAAATTATTCAAAGGGGATAAATTTAAACTTTTTTCTTCTTGTTTCAATTTTGGTAATAATGTACAACATAGTATTAATCTGATTCTTCTTACTTTCCCAAGAGAATGACAGATAATTAAAGCTCCAATGCATCTCTCTCTTTCTCTCCTCTACCTCTCCACTCACATTTCTAAGTTTCCTTTCCTGTCGCTACTCTGCATTCAAAATTGCTTTTTCTTTTCCTCCTGGGTAAAAGGAGGAGTGGAAAAATAAGGCAGAGTTTAAACAGCTTTACATAAAAAGGTTGTTTGGCATGTCTAATCCAAAATCAGCTTACAATGTAAGCCTGTTTCTTAAAATAAAATGTACAGTGAAGCAGATCATGAAATTCATTTCTCAGATTCTTTTTCTTCAGAGGAAATAACCTCAGTTCTATTATTTCTCCCAGCTCATTGTGCTTTGTTATTTTAAAATTCTCATAATCATTCTTCAGTTGTTTGGGACTAAACTCGGTGCAGAGAGCTGAAACAAGAGCTGGGTCTGGGCCCAGCCCTGTGGCGTAATAGTCAAATTCACGTGCTCCACTTTGGTGGCCTGGGTTCAGAGGTTCAGAACCTGGGCGCAGACCTACACCACTCACCAAGCCATGCTGTGGTAGCAACCCACATACAAAATAGAGGAAGATTGGCACAGATGTTAGCTCGGGGCTAATGTTCCTCACCAAAAAAATAAAAGAGCTGGGTCTGTCTTTAGTGGAGTGAGGAGATTAGAGCTCGCATATAGCGTGCTTCTTCAGTCATACCTCTGTGCAACAGAAAATCACATTAGACTTTATGACCCTCGAGACATCACTGATGATGCTACACAATATAATACCGATCTGACTCCTCTACCTTTCAAAGAGGATGGCAAATAAACTTGTAATTATACAGTTGGTGGTGTTGCCAACAGAGATCTCTGCGCCTATTGAGCAATATGATGAGTCAGACTTTGGAGTGGGCACTTTCTACACGCCAGCTCATTTAAGATTCAAAATAATCCTACTTGGTTGGTATTATTATTTCATTTTATTGGAAAGGAAATTGAAACTGAGATATAAGTATCCGGGCTAAGGTTTCAGCTCGTTATCTCCTTACTTATAAAAATCTTACTGTTTCTAATTCACTTCAGTAGGCACTTGAAAATGTGAGAGAAAAAACAAAATTCGAACACACCTTGTTTTATTATAATAAAGCTCTAGTATAACGTCTAGAATCACCAACTACCATAAATACGCAGCCTCACTAAACATGGACACTCATCTTAGAGAAGTAGTCAGTTATCTGGAGAAAACTTGAAAGAAATTGTTTCCATAGGACCAAATAAATAATTTCACATGAGACTAAACTCTATTGTTTCGTTACTTATTTAAATAGAAAACATTTTCTTCCCAGTATTTCAGAATACTTATTTCCTTCCTTTCTTACCAGTACTTTAGACCAGAAATCCCTAGAGATGTAAGCAGGAATGAATAAAAGCTGTGGGGAAAAGAATATTTTATTGTGAGACAAGGCCTTAGAGTTAATAAAACCCTAAAACAAAAGTCTCCAACTGCGTGTTTATCATCTACATTTGGAACTTCAAGGGAAAAACATCTTTGAAGTCTATGGCAAAGCTTCATATTCAGAGAAGAAATAAAGCTTCAGTGCAACATCTTGTTCGCTTACCTACCACAAATTGTATTTTTCAAACCTTACTAGTTTCCCTGAATCAAGGTACAGACGCTACCACTGTTGCTCTGAATGTGGTTTTCTCTTTGTGATAGATTAAAAGTTTACTTCAAGATATAAGAGATTAATAAACTGGGCTATTGGGCTTGTTTCTTAAAAATACAAAGCTAAATGCAGAGTTGTCAACTCTTTGGATAATGTAAGCTATAAAGTAATTCATCTTGATGAAAGGTATTTTAGGATATTTTTCTCTTTCTGGATTGAGCTATTCAGCTAGTCCATGTGAATTAAATTATCGAACAATTAGCAAACTATATTTCATTTTGTCAACAAAAGTGCATCCTGAGAATCCAAAGCATCCACATGCTGTTATTTGTGAAAGTGAAGAATTTCAGATGAGTAAGGCGCCATGGATAAGGATTGTATGTCTTCTATTAGAACGGCAGCTGTCCTCTTTTCATATATGCTAATGGTCATCTGAAATGTTTTATACAATTATGTATTTAAATAAATGGTCTTTCATGCTATGGATCTTAGTTACCATAGAAATGGATTCTCTCCCCATACAACATTGTGGAAACTCAGATTGGCAGCTTAGTTTTGCTAAATGATTGATTCATTTGATCCTCTAGTGACAAAGAGTTGGGGATTTTTTTTCTTTTCCCCTTCTCTGGGGGAAAAACATGTAACTTACTGACATTTAAAACATTTCTCTTTAGGAGGTACATTTTACAGGTGCAAGAATGGTTTTAGTCTCACATTTTTCAACCTGGGGAAAAAGTACTGAAAGTGCAGTGGAGACAGAACATTGGGAAATTCCAAAGCTTTATTTCATTGTGGCAAATTATGGATATTTTTTATTTCCTTTGTTTCTTCTTTTCAGACTTTTAAGGCACAAATTAAAAATTGCTGGCCAGGGGCTGAATCTGGAGGCAGAAACTCTCAACATCACCACTTTCCTGTCTTGTCTAGCCACTTCATGAAATTAAATTATCTTTCTGGCCTCTGAAGACTTTAGAACCTGGATCCCTGCTTAAATTCATCTCTTAAATCTGAATTCCTTTAGGTAAAGGAATAAAGGATGTAATTGTGACCTATTAATATATTCAGGTGTTTAGCACAATGCCTGGAACATAGTTATTACTCAATAAATTGTAGAATAATATCACTTAATACCTTTTATGAATTTGAGAAGTCTACCTTATCTTGTTTTAGTCTTTTGATACAATGATTTGACACACCTCCCTATTTTATCATACAGATAAAATAGCATCATTAACAGTTAATCTTATCTCTATAATTTTGCACACAATTTCTTTGTGCCCATACCTATCCAGAATAACACTTATGAAATCAAGAAGGTCAAATCTTTTTTGTTGGTCAACATCAACTTCAGAGAAACCAATTATTTATTTATCAGACTTGGATAATAGAATAAATAAATAGGAAATGCTGATTTTAAAATTCTAGTTTATATATATATGGCTACTTTTTAAAAGTCTCTTTGTCATTCATAACTGAAGCCCTTGTATACATTTAATTATACATAAAACCTATTATAAGGTGCCAATTTAGAAAAAAATAATGAGACAGTAAAAATGTCATGGGGATACATTCAAATATTTTGTCTCCTGCAGATTTTTTTCCTAGTTCTTTTAATACATTCATAGAACAGGTTACTGAGTCATCCAGGTGAAAATACATATGCAGCAAAAGAATTATTCAATGTTTTATCAACCTCAAATAGAGGGGAAAGTAACCTTTCTCTTCTCTTATTTCCTGTCATGTTCCTTAAAGGAGGAGGAGTCATAAGCAGTAGGTATAGAGAGCCTGTGTGATTGTGCCCTTCTCTTTCATGGCTCTTCACTGTCCTTTCAGAATACAGGTGCTGCATCCCAGACTAAGGACATACTTCATTCCTGTGGGACATGACTAGGAGGTAAATGCAGAAGCTGGCAAACTCCTCTCCTGTTCCGTGCCAAAGAGAATGTGAGTGAGCACATGGAATTGCTCAGATGCCTGCAAGACCCAGAGATGTAAACTGAACTTCCCAGAGTGTCGTGCCTTGTCTATAACGCACTTGCCCCTATTTCTCTTGTTCTGCTCTACCAATCACTCTATTTTCCTCTCTGTTAATGTTCTCCAACTAATCAATTGAGTCTAAAGAAATGTAAATCTTAAAGGTTGGCAGAGAGTGTATGTCATTGGTTTTTAATATCCCTTTGTTTTCATTTCTACTTTCTAGGAAAAGCCATTTAAAAAATCCTACACAGAATTTTCCCCATCCCATATGTTCCTGTCTCTACTTGATTCTACATATTAGAAAATGCCTACATTTCATTGTTTAAGAAACAACATTTTCTTTAAGTTACCTTGTCCAAAATAAGCTCCCTTATACACATTTCGAACACTTTGGTATCCCAAACTCCTACAGATGACCTGTCCAACACGCAGTTCCCAGCGATCATCACAAATTGTACCCCACTGGCCATCATGAAAAATCTCCACTCTGCCCTCGTGAGGGCCACTACCACCAACCAGTCGAACTGTCTTAGATGGATCTGTAACAAAAACAAACAGGGGTTAATTACATATATATATTATATATATATATAGTTTTATAATGCTTTTTAAAAGCATTTTAGCACATTTTCCCAGTAAGTTCAACTATTAGAATAAATATTAAACTTTCTAGCACCACCTTTTGGTAAAGAGTTTAATGGCAAACAAGGCATTATTTCAAGCTGAAGAGTAAAATCTATTCTCTCTAATTTAACATTTATATAAGTTACATATGCCAGCCCTGGTGGGTTACTGGTTAAGACTTGGTGGTCTCACTACTGCGGCCTGGGTTCCCTTCCAATCAGGGAACCACACCCCCGTCTGTGGGTTGTATATTGTGGTGGCTGCCTGTTGCTGTGATGCTGAAAGCTATGTCACTATTTTAAATACCAGCAGGGTCACCCATGGTGGACAGGTTTCAGTGGAGCTTCCAGACTAAGACAGACCAGGAAGCAGGACCTGGCCACCCACTTCTGAAAAGGTGAGAGGATGGCACAAAAAGGCCAGGTAGGTTTTCGCTCTGTTGTGCACAGTGTTGCTAGCAGCTGGAATGGACTCCACCGCACTAACAATAAAGTTACATATATGAGAACACTTTAAAGACTATGTCCCAATAACTTTAGAATTCAGCAGCTACAAATTTGTTAATGTTATATGGATTTTTCATACTATTTAGAAAAATTTATAACAAAATGATTCATTATTTTCTTGACACACGAACACACAAACTGGAACACACAATCCAGTGACTTTCAATGATAGAGGAGGTGGAGGTGAAGATATTTTATATCATAAACACAAAAATAGATGACCAAACATCCTATCTTTTACCAAGAGAAACAAGATAGCTACAGTGACAACATTCATTTAGAAATAGCAAGGATTTTCCTTGTTAAAGACCCCTGGATTTTGTCCCAATAATGAGATAAAAATCAGACAATTTTTGTCTATTTTGAGAAATCACTAAATCAGTAAACTTTGTAAAGAAATATACTATGTTTATAATTATAAAAGTAATTTTGTTCTGCAATGTCTAAGTAACCCAAATTGGCATATAGAGGATAAACTTTTATAAAATCTTGATCATGCAGAGAGATTTACATAAATATGGAATGGCTCTTTCCTATTTTTAAAAATCAACATAGACATTTTGAACCTAGGGACAGATAAATAAAGTGTGTAATTAATATTACAAAAAGAATTCACTTGGAATATCAAAATTTCTCTAAAGAGCCTGTAATATTTTAGTAAGTATTTGTTTAAAAATCATTTGACTGGAGCCAGCCTGGTGGCACAGCAATTAAGTTTGCATGCTCTGCTTTGATGGCCCGGGGTTCACAGGCTTGGATCCTGGGCACGGACCTATTCACCGCTCATCAAGCCATGCTGAGGCGGCATCCCATATAGAAGAGCTACAACTCTACAACTATGACATATAACTACGTACTGGGGCTTTGGGGAGAAAAAAGAAAAAGAGGAAGATTGGCAACAGATGTTAGCACAGGGCCAATCTTCCTCAAAAAAAAAAAAGTAAACTAAAATTAAAAATAAAAATCATTTGACTGAAGAACAGAATGAAAGGCAGAGACAGAAAATATTTTTTTAAAATTTAGCTAGTGCTAAATAAAAATAACAATATTTTCTAATAATCAATCATAAAGCCAGTCAGTAAATACAGTTCAACTTAAATGTATCTTTTCCAATATAAATTTGATAAACACTATATTATAAAAAAGCAAGATATACTTATCACAACAAAAATATCTCTAATGTGAAAATCGAGTTTTAGGGAATGGGGTTTCAGAGCTCAATTAATTGAAGAAATATTCAGTAACATTTTTTTTTTCTAATTGAAGTAAATTTTGTTGAAACAGTAATCTAATAACATATAAATAAAATCATCCATTTTCTATAACAAAACTGACTGAGCCACTCAGAAACATAAAAAGCTAACATGTTAATATGTAGTAATACAATTATAATTATTTTCTTGATTCTTCCAAAATATAATTCAGTGCTAAATACTGAACTAATGTAATCATTCCCAAGTGTATAAGCCATCCCTCACTTAATAAACATGAGTTAAAAATATTTTAAGAAGGAAAATAATTTGCTATTACAGTATTCAAACTTTCAATTACCAAGTAAAATACCTGGGTGACCCAATCATTCACTGTCATTGCCTAAGAAAATAGGAAGGAATAATCAAGGACTGGATTGTGCAAGGTCTTAAAATATTAGAGTCATGTAGTATTAACTAGTGTCACTTCCAAATGTTTATTTTTATGGAAGTCAAATATATCCAAGCATAATATATTTATCATGATGCTATGACAAAACAGACACCATATTAAAAATTTGGTTATATGAGCTTGATTGTCTTATTGCCCCAGTAAGTGTAGGAAAATGTTCTCACCATGCCTTCTTTACCTCTTACCCCTCCCAAAATGTCATTAAAGAGCCTTGCTTGTCCCAGAGCAGTGCTTCTCAAACTTTAGTGTGTCCTTAGTCAGCTTGGGCTGCTATAACAAAATGCCATAGACTGAGCATCTTAAACAACAGACATTTATTTCTCACAGTTCTGGAGGCTGGGAAGTCCAAGATCAAGGTGCTGGCAGATTCCGTGTCTGGTGCAACCAGCTTGTTGCTTGGTAGACAACTGCCCTCTCTCCTCACATGGCCTTTCCTTAGCGTATGCTCACAGAAAGGGAGAGAGAGAACACGCTCTCTGGTCTCTCTTAATAAGGGTACTACTCCCATCATGAGGACCTCACCCTCAGGACCTCATCCAAACCTAATTACCTCCCAAAGAGCCCACCTCCAAATACCATCACATTGGTGCTCAGGGCTTAACATATAAATTTGGGGAGTGGACACACAATTCAGTCCACAGCAGTATGCATCAGAATCACAGGTTGTGGGTCCCACACCCAGAGTTTCTGGTTCAGTAGGTCATGAGTGGGACCCAAGAATTTGTGCTTTTAACAAGTTCTTAGCTGATCCCGATGCTTTTATACAATCCTTTGGCCTCATTTATTCCAAAAAGAATGGCTGCAGATTTCTTCTAAATCCCCTGTGCTTGTGGGATTTTTAGGGGGAATAAGTCCCTATATTTGAATTCTTTAGGGCCAAATAAGTTTGGGCACGCCTGTGTCTATCTATCAATTAAATATTTTCAATTATAAATCAACTATTGACAGATGACCACACTTTGCTGATCCTTGACCATCTCTGAACTAATATAGAGGAAAGAGGCAGGTCAATAGATTCATTCAAATGTTGGCATCACACATTCATTTCTGTTTGGGTGATGGAGAAAAGTTCCTTTTGTCACTTTGAACAGCCTCAATCGTAGCATTTTCTCTATAAGACTGCAGATCGGAATTTTCCCTGAATTTAGCCAACTCGTTATATGGATGTAAATAATGCCTATGGTTTCTTTGGCATCAAGCTAACATATTTAGTCAGATCGATTTTTTTTCCATTGGGGAATTTTTGTCTTGTACCTAAAGATCAGAAGAGAGTAATCTTTATGTATTTTTTTCCGGGTAGCAGTCTTAATTTTCCTCTTAACTTTATTAATGTAGACTTTTTCCAGATTCAAATCAGATAAACACAGATAAATATTAACTATGTGCCCACTGAATTGTTCTCTGTATGTTATTACTTTGCAATTGGCTAAAAACGGAAATACAAACCACGATGGAAATGATAACATATGTTAAAGACCACAGGATTCCCTATGGAACCCAGGGATAAGATTATATTTAGGCATTTGGAACAGCTGAACCAAGACTCGAATCTGCTCAGGACTCCTCTCCAACTTTTATCTAAGAGTCTCTGTAAGTTGCTTCATGCTTCTCTTTTGTTGCAAGCTGGATATCTTTGTCCCCCAGTCTATACGATAGAACATGTCTGTTAACAGCTGCTAAGTTTATATTTTACAGTCTCTCTCAATGGTGGTTCTAAAATACCGAGGAAGTGCTCCTATGGCCTAGTTTGGGCCAGATGCCCATTTACGGACTAGACAGCTTGGTCCAAAGACAGCGTCACTTGCAATAACATGGCATTCCTGGAGGAAGGGTGGGAAGGCACTTCCTTGTTGAAGGTGAGTTTTGAGCAAAGATAATAAGTCTAGTCCATAAAAGACATTTTAATAATCTTGGTGTATATATGAATATTAGTTATATATATATGTTCAGCTGTGTGGTCTTTTTCACATCCATGACTATAGAGTGTATCTGAAACAAAAAATCCAGTTGTCAGGTAATCTGGATTTTAGTTCTGCCTCTGACACTATTATGTGACCTTATTGAACCATTTCACCACTCTAGGACCAAATTTTCCAACTGTTAAGAAGAGAAAATGAGGGGCCAGCCTGGTGGCACAGTGGTTAGGTTCACGTGTTCCACTTTGGCGGCCCAGGGTTCGCCAGTTTGGATCCTGGGTACAGACGTACTCACCGCTCATCAAGCCATGCAGAGGTGGTGCCCCACTTAGAAGAACTAGAAGGACCTACAACTAGGATATACAACTATGTACTGGAGCTTTGGGGAGAAAAAAAGAAAAAGAGGAAGATTGGCTATAGATGTTAGCTCAGGGCCAATCTTCCTCAAAAAGAAAAGAAAATGATCTTTGCTCTTAGTTAAAAGCAACTCCTATGTGCTAGGCATTTTCCTTGGTTCCAGAAATTATTTGAATAAAACACATATCCTGCCTTCAAGAATTATGTATTTTTTGGGTTATTTTGAAGGCTAGAGAAATAGTTCATTCCTAAAATGGGGTACAAATATTAAGTTTTTAATTTTATAAGTTTTGAAAATTTTGAGGTTTACATTTTGTGATGACAGCATTAGCATGGATATATTATCTGTGATATGAATCACCTTATTCATTAATTTTTTTTTTTTTTTTACTAATTCCCTATTTAATGCTTATCCTTCTTAAAGAGGAGTTTGTAACCAACTAGGATAAGTTTCTGCAGGTAGACAAAACTGACTCCATGGTTTAAGATGTGGGTTTATTTGACCTTTGTTATTTCGAAACATAATACTATGAAGAGACTCTTCTAGACCAGTAATGAGTAAACTATGGCCCATGGGCCAATTCCAGCCAGCTACCTGTTTTGTAAATAAAGTTTTAGTGGAATGCAGATTAGTTTACATATTGTCTAGGGCTGCTTTCAGGCTACAACAGCAGAGTTGAATAGTGTGACACAGACCTTCTGACAAGCAAACCCCAAATATTTACTATCTGGTCCTTTACAAAAAAAGCTTGCCAACCCCTGGTATAGTTGAAAATGCAATAGGCTAGAATGATAGAGGACTTCGGTAGGTACTGCTGCCAAGTGACCCCTGAAACAAATAAGGTCACCATTAACCTCTAATTATCTCTCCAGTCTACCCTTTTGAGAACTTCTCCACCCCTGCACTCCTTGCTCTTTCAGTTATATAATTACTCAGATTTCCTGAATAAGCCTTGCTCTCATTTATTTCTGGGAGTTTGGTCTCTGTCTGGAATGCTCCCTTAATTCCATGCACCCTCCCCCCACACACAAATACACCTCCCATTTCTCCACCCTCAATACCGGGGTTTGGATAAATTTCCGTCTTCAAGCTCCCATAGCACCACTGACCTCCCAAAGCATGTAAACTAGTGAGAGAGTCTCCACTAGACTGAGATCCTACAGTCATCTTTTCAGCATCTGACAGAACACAGGTTTTCACTTAGTAGTCACTTGATGAAGAGTTATGGTATGAACGAATGAATGAATGAATGAAAATAGTGAGCTCTTCTTGATACATGAACTGCATTACCTGAGTGGATTAAATTGGTAAATGCTTAAAATATCAAACAATAGAAGAAATAGAATTCAGTATTTTACAAGTTTCTAGAGAGAATATAGTTTCTACATGTAGAAGCAGTAAGAGAAATCGTGAAGGAAAGATTGATTTAACTAAGGTAAACGTGAGTCCTATTATGGGAGAAAACTACACGGTTGTCTACTGAAAGCCCGCCCAAGGTGGGAGGGTCTTGTGGGAGGGGTCTTATCAGGAGCCTTACACATTCCAAAACCTGATTTTGTAGGTTTAGTGAATTTATCTCTTAGTGGCAGACTAATATTAAACAGAATCTTGGGACTAAATGTCAATTCAATTTGCAACAAGAAATGTAATTGCCTCAAAAACTGGAATATTTTCTAGCTGCTTGACAAGGCCATTTTCTTTCCGTGGGCAATCTGCACAGGAAGTCAAATCACAATCAGTGAATTATTCGTTCAATTAACTTATTAATTTACAATGAGACATAGCAGTGAGATTTTGCCTCTGGGACTGGCCAATGCTCTGTGGTTAACACATTTTTCTTTATATATGTTAATACCTCAATCAGGTGAGGTGACTTGACATGTCTCTGCTCTGATTCACTGCAGTTTAACTTTCTAAAGGCAATCTTACTATTTCTATTTCCTAGGTCTGGAGGGAAGAGTATAGTACTGATAATTTCTATATATTTTTAAAAGTCTGTATATAAAATAAAAACAATATACAAAATATTTATTACACAAATAACTCATTCATATTTCTGTGACTATAATACACCAAAAGAAAAATAAATAATAGAGCAGATAATTTACAAAAGAAGTTTTTGCAATCTAATCTGAGGAAGTAATTCCAAATATAGTAAAAATTAACATGTTCAGTGGTTATTTTTGTTTTGTTTATTGAAGAATTATCTTTAAAGGTGGAAGTAAAACAGAAATATATTAAATACCTCAGAATAAAAGAATAAATTAATTATAGTATATAATTAGATATATACATTATATTATAATTAGATATATACATTAGATAGTTTCAGAGGCATTAGACATTACTTTCAAAAGATCATATAGAAAATGGAAAAAAGATGATAAAATAATATTAAGTGACTATATTAAGATTGAAATTTTATTTAGATTATGCAAAAAAAATTTGATGTATAAAAAGACTAGAAGGAAGTATCCAAGCATATTGACAGTAATTCTGTATATGGGACAGAAATTGAATATAGAATCTTTTTCTTATTTTCTGTAATTATATTATTTTAAAAACTAAGATTAATTTAATTAAAATAAGTGGTGGCTGGATATTCATTAATGTCCTTACTGTTGTAAAGGGCAAAAAAAGCTGAAATTCATAAAATTGAGGGGAAGGAACAAGATCGGAATGAGAGACATAGTATAATGCCATTTATATAAAATAACACACAAAACAATACTACCTATTATTTATGCTCACATACATAAATGTATAAAAACGTAAATGGAGAGATACATATAAATTTCACGATGATAGTTTACCCTGGAAAAATGAGGGAGGCAGGCATAAACGAGGCTTCAGATGTATTAGTTAACATTATATTTCTTAAAAAACAAATACCTATAGTCAGTTTGGTAAAATGTCAACATCTCTAAAATGCAGGTGATGTGTATGGACTATTTATTAGCTATTTGTTATAAATGTTCTTCCTTCTTTTGTTTATATTTGAAATATATTCTATTTAAAGAAGAAAACACATTCACAGTGATGTTGATGGAACCATACATGAGCCCTAAATAAATTATAAAAGTGCTTCATATACATCTTTCTTTAAAAGTTAGAAAAAGGACAATATGAATCTACCAACCTCTATTAGACAAAATTCTAATTTGAAAAGAGAAGTCAGGAAGGATCTGAACTCTGGAGGCTTCTTTGCATGGGTCCCTCACTGCTACTGGAGTAGAAATAACGAACTGAGGTTAAAAATAACTTTTGAGGAGTGTAGTTATTTCATTTTAATTATTACCATATTGTTCACTTCATGGTCGTATTTTGTGTGTGTGTGTGTGTCATTTATTGGAATTAGGACTTAGAGTTAAATTTATCACAGTGGTAATTATTGTTTTTGAGTTCCAAACATAACAAAGAAATTTAAAAAAATTAAAAACCTGGTTGCAGGTTGACCTGGAAGTCCTTGCAATATGGCAAAATTCTTATAGAAAGGGAATTGATTTTTTTATTCAAGATAATTAGCTTAATGAGATATTTAGCTATGAAAGCATAATCAGATATTAGATGTTTGGAGAAATAGGTTCAATTTCTCTGGGAAAAAAATGTAACAGATTTTGACTCTTACTCTGGAAGTCAAGGGAGGCAAGTATTTTGGAAATCTCCAAACAAGATAAAGAGGAGAAACCAGAGGGAGAGAATTTCAGTGGAGAGGGAGTGTGCAAAAGTATTTTGATGGCAGGAGAGAGATTGAGGAAAACAGCCAGTGAGGAAAATTTTGTGTCTAAGCTAGCTAGGAATTTCAACACAGTGAAGTCTAAGGTTCAACTTTAAGTTGTAGACTCTTCTGCTTACATTTTCCTGTTATGCATAAATCTTTAGTAAAATTCTCTCAGATCCACACGTGGAGCTAGGGCACTTCCTCAAATGAAGGGAGAGGTGTGGTGCTCATCGTTGGAATGAGTGATGTAGAGAGAAAGTAGCAGACAAAGATGCCTAGGTATATTAGTTTCCTAGGGCCACTGAAGCAAATGATCACAAATTGTGTGGCTTCAAACAACAGAACTTTATTCTCTCACAGTACTAGAGGTCTGAAGTCTGCAATCAATATATCAGCAGGGCCATGCTTCCTTCGAAGGCTTTAGGGAAGAATCCTTCCTTGTCTTTTCCTAGTTTGTAGTGACTCGTGGCAATTCTTGTCATTCCTTGTCTTGTAACTGCGTCACTCCAATCTCTGCCTGCATCTTCACATAGTCTTCTTTGCTGTGTCTCTTTGTGTCCTCCTCTTCTTCTACAGATGCCAGTCATTAGAGGTAGGGCCCACCTGAATCCGAAATGACCTCATCTTTGATTAATTACATGTGCAAAGACCTTGCTTCCAAATAAGGTCACACTTGACGGACATGAATTTTTAGAAACACTATTAAACCCACTATCACAGAGGTGGCAGAGATTTGAATGAGAAGAGATGGAGGAATATAATTTTTCTGTATTTTCATCAAACTAGTTTAGACAGGAGGCACTGGAATTGCCTTAGAACATGAGGTTGGTGCTCAAACAATTCTATTTCAATGTTAAAGAACAAACTGACTCCCAAGATTTGAGGACTGCAGAATAGCTGAGCAGTAGATATTTTGGTTACACTGGAAATTAATTAGTTAGCAAAGTCAACCATGATTATACTGAACACCCATAGTTCAAGTGCTGAATAACTAAGCACTGAGAAGGTGTTTCTTCAAAATAAACTGTGCTAAACTCAGATGATGCTGAGTAAATCTAACTTAATGAGTAAGAGTAAATTACTTCAATGTATGAAAATTAAAAACTAGAAGAAGGCTATTATTTCCTATATTTAACTTGTCAGTTTTTGAATTGAATCATCAAATAGGACTTTAAAATTCTCTTGCTAAGAATTTTAAATATTTAAGAAGAAATAAGAACTTGGTGTTTAAAAAGAATATCTACCTAGTTGTACAAATCCCCACGGGGATGTGATGATTAAGAATAAGTCCATGTGGGGAAAAAACAAACAAAACTGAAAAGTCGAGTGAGACAAGAAAAGCAGAGCATGGTTGTTAATACAAGTTCTCTTCAGAGTATAATGAGCTGTAATTTTGCTTCTACCACTGGATTTTCAAATTGCCAATTAAATAAAAATGTCTGCATTTCAAAGAGTGTATTGTTTTCTTCAAGGGAACATGTTTATATATTGGGATTTTGTTATCATTTTAGAGCAATCTAAATTATTATTATTTATTACTTCATTTCTAAGCAAGACTTAGTTTCTAGAGTGACTTAGGAGAACTTTTAAAAATTTATAAGGGGGAATTTTATTTAACTATTGTAGGGTATTTAAAATTTTGCTCTTCACTTAAAACCCTAGGTTAGAAAAATAGTCAAGTTATCCTTTAAGACATTGAACAGAGCTAATTTAGAAAACTCACGTCATAAAATGGCATATTATGTTATCATTCTTTCTGATTTCTGAAAATGTAGGCCTCAGCCAGACCTCACAGAAGTCCTCATGTCCCTCTTTATAAGCGATTGAGACATTGATAAGTGATCTAATCTCTTTAAGCCTTCATTTGCAAACTTATAAAATAAATATAATAACACCTGCCTCTTAGGATTGAAATTTCAAATATGACAATATTAAAAAAATGTATTTTAAACTGTAAAGTACTATATAAATGGTAGTGATAGAATTATTAATTATATTTTATTCTGGAAGTTATTCTAGGAATCTGTGAAATCATAGACTGTAGGAGATTTGGATCTTGGAGAAAAATGTCCCAAATTTGGCCCACTAACGTTCGATCTGTCCAGCTATTGGCAGGGTTGACAATCCAGTACAGATTCTCTGACTTTCAGTGAAGAGAAAATAATTTTCCAAAATAACTGAGTGTTTGCACCTTGAACTGAATTGGGAGGCAAATTGAAAGACAACATACATTCTCCTTGGCGTCGTATGCTGTATTTTGTTTATGCTCATAACTGTTCTGCAAGCTGTTATCAGATTGAGTTATGGGAACTGGTAGAAGACAATAGTGCGAATGGTCTTCATTACCTCTGCACTCAACAGGAGAAGCCATAATTTGTGTCCAACAGCTGTGCCTAGAGCCATTTAAGACAGGTCACTTGATGCCTCAAAAATCCAACAAAGAAGCTGTTTCCCTCCTCCAGGAAATATTGCTTCCATTTGCTTAGCTTAAATCTTGACTATTTTAGTGTAATCAAAGTAGATACCATTAGAAACAAGAAAAAAACATGGGATGGCATATTTTATCTGGGTAATAACAGAAAGAAAAACAAAAAAGAACTGTAAAATATTGTGTATCTCAACATGTGGGTTCTTAGATCGAAGTACTAAATGCTTTATTTCGACAAAGAGGGTCCCTGTGCTCACTCAGAGAAAGGGCGGGATGTTCATCATCAAACACAATGCTTCTCTAGCCTAGAAGTCAGGACACCAGGGCTGTAGTCCCCGCTGTGCTACAAACTTGCTTTATAACTTTGGACATCCTCTTTTGCCTGTTTGTACTTTAATTAGTCCATTTGTTATGGCATCTTTTGTAATTATCTCACAAGGCTGTCGTGAGAATTACTTTAGTTCACACATGTACTTTGAAGAGGTTTGAGAGGGAAAGTCAGTTTAAGGTGCAATATAATGTTGTACCTAAGTGATAGAATTTAAAATTAGATTAACCAGGATTGGAACTGCAGACCCAGCAGTTCCAATCCTGGTTACTTAACTGTTAAGTAACTGCACAGGTTACTTGACTGCACAGATTACTTAACTGTTCTAAATCTTCATGGGATTTAAACTATCACACACAGCAGTGTGATAGTTTCCTTGTGAGGATTAAGTGAAGTAGGTATACAAAGTGCTTTGCAAAGTGTCCAGCACAGGGGGTCACTCTCTATATTAAAGGTATTATTGTTATTATTAATATTATTATTTCTTAAAAATTCAGATTTCTGGCGTAATGATTGGGAATGGGTGACAGCGATACAAAAGTATCATAAATTAAAGGAGAGTTTCTCAACGACTTTGTCCTTCAGAATCCCAAGGAGAACTTTTGCAAATCACATATATCTGTTCACAACTCAAACCCTTAAAATCGGAATCTCTGTATGTCAAATCCAGCCATCTGTATAGGATGAAAGCCTTAGAGGTCATTGCAATGTTCACCACAGCCTGAAAACAATTGCTAGAACAATATTGGACCATAGTGTGGTTACTTAGAGAGTTCTAAACCCTTCACAATATGGAAGAATTGACCTAATACATCGCTGCCCAATAGCAATTAGCAAGAATATTAATAAATATTATTGAACAACACAGGTTGATCCACTTTTTCAGGGCCCTTTACCCTGCACTCTGAGATTCTGAAAGGGTGAGCCTGCCTAACCCATCACTCGGTATGTACCTCAATTGGTTGGGCAATGAGTGTGCCCCAGACTCTAGACACTACCGTAGTTAGTCAAGGGAAACCTCAGGATTCAAGGAGAGACAATAAGAATTTTTTGAAGGAAAGAAAGTGTCCTTCTTTCTCACACATGGCCAAATTGGAAGATAATGCGGCATTGCAAGAGCCTACTTGGCAATGAATGTAACATATATAAAGAAAAAAAGAGACAGAGTCCAAATGACTTACTTTGAAATCCTGGATCCTGCCTTCCGTGAAGCAAACCTATCTATTGGAATTCTTAATTATGTGAGCCAGTAGATTCTGTTTCTTGAGTAAGCAAGTTTCCATTATTTTCTACTTAAAAAGTTCTTACAAATACATAGAGGGCGATTATTTGACAAAGAACATTAGAAGAAGTTTCCCAGGTCATTCTGTTTGTCTCATCACCATTGGTTACTGTCTACTTAAATTGAACTACCCTAGCAATTTTTATTATGTCATGAAACACCATAATGTAAAAGAACATCACTGAAGTGTGGAAACACAATATTGGCAAAAAAAAAAAAAAAATGAAAGTAAAATGCTTCTCATAACTATAAAAACATAAGAATGTCTCAAATTTATTTATGTTACAATTTAGGCTTTCTTTAAGAACAGACTGACAGAAAGACAGGCAAACACAACTGAGGCAGGATCTTCCTCATTCTGAAATGTTTCAGCTGCATTCTGCTAAGATTTAATGTAAGACTGCCCACAGACACTGAGATCAATTCTGGATACATTGCTGTTATGGATTGAATTGTATCTCCTAAAATTCATATGTTGAAGTCCTAACCCCCCAATGTGACTATATTTGGAGATAGGGCCTCTAAGGAGATAGTTAAGGTTAAATGAGGTCATGTGGGTGGGGCCCTAATCCAATAGGACTAGAGTCCTGAGGGTTCCTTCATCTTGGACTTCCAGCCTCCAGAACTGTGAGAAAATAAATTTCTGTTGTTTAAGCCACTTAGTCTGTGGTATTTTGTTTTGGCAACCCTAGCAGATTAATATACTTCCCTTCTTTTTCACTTCAATTTGTGTTTTTAATTATTTTCAAATGAAATGAGAAACAGAGTACCTCAGTGGGTATAAACTTGAAAATATAAGCTTTTTATGTCTTTAATTTATAAATGAGAATTAAGCAGCCATACCCACTATGTTGTGATCTGAACAGATTAAAAACCTCTCTTTAACAAAATAATCACTTTGTCACTGAAATATCTACTTCAAAGGCTTAGAAGACTCATATTAAAAAACTACAAAAAGTTTTCATTAAGGACCTATTAGATGTCTCAATACAGTAATAATAATTATGCATTTGGCTACTCTCCGTGATTAACGCATGTTGTTTTGGTGGAGAAATAGTGTTCCTAGGTACAGGTGATTTGGCAGGTAACAGGACTAAATGAGAATATGACAGGAGAGAGTTTGGGGTGGAAGATGTTTTGGAATAGAACAGATAATCATTTTATAGAGAACAAATGAATTATGCTGTAAGCCATGTAGTTTTTGTGAAAATATTGTGAGCAGAAACTGAATATTTGTATTTGTATTCAGTTAAAAGAATTTACCTATCTTTCAGCATTTCTAGGAAATGAAAATTCAGATTTGCACAAAACATTATTAGGAAGAAGGGTGTTTCTCATTTTTCTGAAGAATTCACATTAGGATTCCTTTATATAGTTCCCAGGAATGAGCATCTGAACGGTTGCTGGGATTCCGGTATTTCACTTTGCAGTGGGTCCAGCAGGATGTGAGTAAGAATTTAGGGGAAGCAGGAAATGGGAATAACTGTAGCCCCCCAGGAAAGGGTCAAGAGTCTGTAGGTCAAGCCACAATGGGAGATATTTCTTGGACACTTCATGTGTAAGGAAGTAACTGTAGAGCAGTGCATTTCCAGAGAAGACAAGTTAAGGGTGGCAAGTACTGGGTTGTGAAGCTATACTCGTGGAAGATGCTTTAATTGGAACAAAACAGATGAACTTGTGTGTAAGACTAAATTTACTGCAGAACAGGAAGCCAGGACCCAGTTCTCTGAAGAGGGGCAGGAAAGCCATTTTGTCCTCAGATTGTGGAGGAATAGGAAGTGGTGTGTTGGGTCTCTCTACTCCATCTGCATTCCCACACATAACTGGATGAAATTCAAATTTTGCCGGTGCAAAAGACTTGGCTGAAGCTGTATTGATTTTTTTTCTTCTAATTGGCTGTGGTGAGAGTCAGCTGGGATAGGGACCAACAGGACAAGTGCTAACCACTGGATCCATTACTGATTTAAATCTCTATTTCAATCTACAAGACACATTAGTTATACACACTATTAAGAAACATATCTATAGTGTTAATGGAACACTGTGTGTTTTAGCAATAGTTTGTGGAATTATATAAAGCTTTAAACACCACATAACTGTCAAGAATGAGCAGCATTTCTCTAAGTTACCTGGAGCCATCACTGCTCATGTATACTCTGCTTTGCTAAATCATAACTGGTGCTACTGGGAAAAGTACAGGGATGAGTTGAAAACAAGACACAATAAAAGAAGAGGGACATCAAAGCAGCCAAATTATATTAGAAAATGTTGAAATTGAGCCAGTTCCTGCAATAAAGATAGAATACTAACAGGTAGCTCTCTCCCTTGGTGCGCGTAAATAACTTTCATTACTCATAATGGAAGCTTTGTGAGCATTCCTGGGAGACTATCTTTTTGAGTCATAGACTTGAGGGAGAGACTGGAAGGAGTAGCTAGTGTAGTAGATGGAGTTGGAAACATAAACAAATAAAGATTGACTGAGAATGCTTTTTTTGGAATTTGACCTAATGGAAGTCATACTGTAAGAATTTTCATTTCCTTAGGGTTTTCAAATTATTATTTCCATTCCAGAAAACCAAATTGCTCATTGCAAATCTCTCTCCCTCTTCCTTCTTTCTCTCTCCACACCCTCCATACTGTGTATCTGTGGTATTTATATATAAAAATACATAAAACCAGTGTGGGAGTGTTGAATGGAGTCATAGTTACAAACAGGGACTTTGGAGATTCATACACTTGGCTTTGAGTTTCCACTCTTCCACTTATTAGCAGTAAACTTCAGTTTCTAAATGGGAATAGTAATAGTACTTACCTCAAAGGCTCTTCTGAGGATTAGATGAGATAATGCATCAAAAGCCACTGGTGCACAGCCAACATTCTCTAAATGCTAATTGTTATAATTATTTAGTGATTGGAGGAGAAGGCTGTACTTTTGTCAATTGAATGCTTTGAGAAAGATCAGAATTCTTTTAAGATTGTGCTGAGTCCTCAGTAGAAATCAAATGAAAGACAAATTGCTACTTCATAACATTGCATGAGCTTCAAAGTAAGATACTTACTCTAAATTCACATCTTAGTTATAGTCTCTTTGGGCATGAGCAAGGTATAAATGATAACAAATGACACATTAGTAATTGGTATGTTTAGGACAGAGCCTCACACAAGGTATTTCATTGGATGGTAGGAATTCTTTTGCTTGACTGAAATACTTACCCTTCCAAGTTAGTGTGAGAACACAGCAGACAAACCATTGTGACCACCATCAGAGCTTTGTGCAGACTTGTTTTCTCTTCATTACACCTTATTAAAGTTGGTATAATTTGTGCATTTGAACTGGGCATTTAGCATCTATTTTTGTCTAAAGAGAGGAGAGAAGCCCGTCTCCCCTAATTTGGAAAGTTCATGCTAGTATTTCACACACTTAAGAATCTATTTGTAGTCTGGGGTATCAGCTAACTTATGAACTGAATCCCCTGGAATTGTCTCCCAGGATCTCTGAAATCAGGGTCTTTCAGTGGCCAATGTGGACCAAGTCCTGCTGGCAAGAGAAGAGGGTCTGTAGGCTCCACCTGTTGCCCAATGCAGAGTGTAGTGGGAAGTCACATCCAATTAAACCATGGACAAAGAGATCCAACTAATGCCCAGATGTTTGCATTAACTGGCTAGTCAACATTGCCAGTTTGCTAATGTCGAGGACTATCTGATGACTAGCTAATTCCCTTCCCCCTCACTTCTTTTCCTAGAGACTTTGGTGTCATGCAGGGACAGACCCAGAAGACCATTGCCAACTCTAATTCGTTTCAACCCTTCTTGAAGCTTTCTCATCAGCCTCATCTTGGGCTCATGCTTTGTCCTTCAGAGCCTGGATTCTTGTTTTATTAGCCTGACATTTTGTTCTGACCTCTGTTGACAGCTTCTGGCCTCCAGTGCACACTGCGTTCAGTGGCTCCTTATAACTTATGCTCTTCTGCTCAGCTCAGACAAACTTGCTGATTTGTGATCTGGTCACACTTTCATTGCTCTATCAAACGTAAAGTCTCATCTTATTCTCTAGCATCTCTCTTTTTGTCCAATGAATATTTGCTTCTTGCATTTTCATTTTGCTTTCACTCCTGATTACAGATTTACAATGTCTGCATCATACCAGTGAGGAACAGCAGTTCCAGTTCAGAGAGACCACTGTGAATCCATACCTTACGTGTTTAAAGCACTTTATGATTTTACAGAGCATCTTCATACACACAATATCATATGTGATCCTCACAACAACCCTGTGAGGTAGGTGTCAAGATGTCTGCCTTACAGGGGAGGGAAAGGAAGTGGGGAGATGATACACGTAGGCACACTACTTAGAATTCTACTAAAATCTGAATGCTATGAATTCTGGGACTTTGTGTTAAACCCTGAAGGAAAGGGGAGTTGTGAAAATGTGACCTGTTAATTAATAGAGAGACATTCAAAAATAACATGGAATCCCACATTTCTCCTATTTCTTTTTTTCTCCTGCTTTTTCCTACCTTTTCTCCTTTCTCATTTTTGGCCCTTTCTTATTTTTTGCCCTTTCTTCACCCACGCAAAATATTTCTACTTCTACAGAAATATTTCTTTTTCTCCAGAATCTATACTGGATATCTAAAGCATAAAATACAAAAAGACTTTTAGAATAAAAAATTATCAACATTATTTTTTCAAGATCAAAATATTCTTGCTTGAAATGGCTAGATAATCCAAGGAAACAAGTTTTGTCTTTTGGTTCAAATGTGTTGAATGAACTCTCCAAGCTCCAATTTACCTTATTATAAAACTTGAAAAACATATGCTGTAATTGGAGAATAAGAAGATAAGAAGATAAACTAAGCAAATCAAAACCTTGGTACCCTAAGGAATTTAAAAATCTTGATCTCCTCTAAACACCCATAGAGCCCTGTTCTTCCTCCGTATAGCTGTGCCGTATTGTATAATTGCCTCTTTACATGACTATGTCTTTCTGGGACAATTAGCTCTTTAAGGCTAGAGACAATAGCTATTTTATTAGCTGTTATATACAGCTCCAGGAAGTTATATACAGCTGCACCTGGAGCTGTAATGAACATATGATGAATGAATGAATGAGTAAATCAACAAATGGATTTTCTTTTATGTCATCCCTATCTCTGGTTGAGAATAGTGTTTTTGAATGTAAGGAACTCACATATAAACAGTATCCATGAGATTTCTTCCAGAACCCAATGGGTTAAATTGGGCTCAGCAAGACACTAGTTGAATGGGTGGCAGAGGGTTCCTGGCCTGGCTCTGAGGACCGGTAGGAACAGCCAGCCAGCCAGTACATGGGAGGCATCCCAGTTAGGAGTGCAAGGGGATGGCGATGGTAGGGTACTGGAGAGGGCAGAGGTGTGAGCATGGGAACAGAGGCCCAAACAGCACCAAGGACCAGGAGAAGAAGCCATGAGGAAGCCGGGCACCACACGGGAAACAAGGTCGTTTGGAGGAGTCACAAAAGGATCTTGGAGTCAGCTGTGCTGATGACTTGTCCAGAAGTGAAGGGCCTTTTAATGAGACGGTAGCAGAGGGTGTCCTGCCCAACCCACCTGATCTTAGAAGGGCCCTGCCCTACTACGATCAGGGAGTTATACTGGTCCTGACACATATATAAAAGAGGAAATCAATGATTATTTTTATTACATTTAAATGATGCCTGAAAAATATTAAAAAATGTATATTAAAATAATTCAATATAAATTTTCATTTACCAGAATTAATTGAAGATGTGGGGAATCAGGCACTTTCATACAGAATAAATTGGTACAACCTTTTTGGAGCCATTTGTAAGAATCCATCAAATTGTAAAATGCATATCACCTTTGAATGATTGATTCTATTTTTAGCAAGTTCTCTATTAAAAAATATTCCTACAAGGTCATGTATAAGAATGCTGAATGTAGCATTGTTTATTAAAGCCAAACCAAAGAAAACAAAAATCACCAAGTGCTCATGACTAGGGGATTGAATGATATATTATGGTAATTACAGTATAACTATAAAATGGAGTAACATGTAGCCATTGAGAGAAAAGAGGCAGAGCTATATATACCGACGCAGGCAGATGACTGCATATTAACTTAAATAAGGAAAAAAGCAGATCATACTGTATAGATGTTTGTGTACACGATTCTTTCTCTCTTTTTGAAACATCATAGAATTATATACTCTCTATGGGGGGGTGAGCATGGAGGGGAATCTGGAGGGTATATACACTTATACAAGAAAATATCTCTCATTGCTTTCTCTAAGAAAGTATGTACATAAACTTCAAAACAGCCATAAAAAGATCTGTAACGAAAACATTTCTGAACATACCTGAAAAAAATGTTCAAAGCATTTGAAACCCTCAGGTAACAAAAAACTGCGCATGTTTAGTTTACAGACTACAAATAAAGAAGTCCCTTCTTTGCCAAGCTTGACCAGAGTCAAGATTAAGAAGCTCAGAGAAAGTCTCAGGAAAAGGAGAAAAGAAAATAAGGAAGAACCAAAGATAAAGACGAAAGAGAGAGACAAACACGAAGACCAGGAAGAGAGAGTTACACAAGGAGCTCAAACGAAAATCAATGGAGGGACAAGGAGAAAGGGGAAGTGGAATAAGAAGTATGCAGCAGACCAAAGTGATCGCATGAAAGGAGAAATGGACACAAAGGAGAAAAGATATACTAATATTTCTATCATCTTAATATAACAGTAGTAACACTGATAATCAATGAATAACATGAAAGCACTTTGAGGAGACACAATACCCTGTGTTCTTCAATTTAGGAGCAAAGACAGATCAACAAGTCAACGGTGGTGGAAAGTACCACGTGGTTACGCTACACTTTAATGGACGGCAATCATGATGGTGACCCTAAGTTGTCTAAATGTGGCATCCATGCACAGTATTAGGTTAAAATAATAATTTTTGCCAAAGCAGAGAAATTGGTACCATATTAAAAAAATAATTACAATGGAAAACGACTAGATTTTTGTACGTTAAAGGATTTGTTATAATCTGTCTAAGGCAGACCCCTGATGGGTAAAGATTGTGATTGCTGGGTGCATGCGCCAGCTATTCCCACAGACACACACACACATATCTCATGCAGCTCCTATTGGGAATCAGGGAGGAGCCCTTGCATTCTGAGAAGTTAAGTGTGGGTTCCTCAATCCTTTTCATAATCCTTTCACTATATCTGTGTAGGTTGGGCCTAGACACACAACAACTGACTTATGGCATGGCATATCGAAGACGTCTCATCTAATATTCAGTTTTTAAGGTCCAATTTACAGATCCTCTACATTGCAACATGAGGTCAGCATTCCATCGACAGAGATCCCTGGTGTGAAATCTATTCTGCTGCAGTTTTGAAAGTCTAGGATATAGAATACCACTTCTCAAATTTTTGGTAAAATAAAACCAAACACAAAACCACAGCCGTCAGAGAATTAGTCTGTGAAGGTTCTTAGACTGTCTAAATTCCTATATGTAACATTTCAGTTAGCTCCGTTAGTAGATAAGGAGGCTATAATTGTTTCTATTCATGGGCTCTGATTTTTCTTCAGCAGATAGAAATTGACTTGAAACTTGAACAATTTTCCATGTGGAATTTTTAGAAAATCGTGCTCACCACAAAAACAAAACACAAATGCGTAATGAAATTCAAAGAGTTGTATAATTTAATCTATTTGTTTTACTCCAATTAGCATGCTTTGTTTGTAGAAAACTGTGGCTGGCTTCCACAGAATCTCTACGGATTGATGCCGCAGTTCCCAACATTTGCCTCAAACCCAGACCACTATTATCACAACTTGTATATAATAAAGGCACACATAAAAAGCAAGAAACTATAAACTTACTTAGTGTGCTTCCACTTCCTTTTTCCCCCTTCTGGCCTTTTTGTCCAGGATTTCCTTGAAAAAAAAAAAAAGCAAAAAAACCACTTTTTAAAATTAGGCTAGTCCACAATGCTTTCTTTAAATGGAGACAGGGCATCACAAGGTAATCTAGAATATTAACTTATAACAACCTACAGATATTCAAATATAATAATGTCGTTGATGATGATAATACTCATAGCTACCATTTTAGAGGCCCTATTATGAAACTGGCATTGCTCTGGGTAGGTCCTTTACACATTATCTCAAATTATTTACAAGGGCATTAAATGTTCCATTTTCCTAAAAGCCAGCAACACTGAGGTGTAAGCAGTTTAGCAGCCTGTTTTGTGCTTGTTCATCCTTTTTCCTCAGACTTTGTGCCTTCCTCCCTCCCCCAGGAAGCCTGGTGTCATCCATCTCATCCTAATCCTTATTTTTCTATTCCTATTACAACTTCTCTATTTTGTTTTCCCTTTCTTTAGCGTGGAGCATCCCAAAGACTGGGCTGTGAACGAATTTCCGGGAGTGCCAAGCCCCTGATGACCTCAGTCCTGGGGGAAGCTAGGAAGGTCTGAGGGGCATCGAAGCCTCTGGGCTAGTTCCTTTTGGCTTTGAGAAACCTCAGCAATTTACATAGGCATGTGGTACAAATGGTGCATTTTATATGAGGATCAGGACTTCAAAGAGGTGTGGAAACATTGCTAGGACCTTGGTCTTTGCTCTTGGGTAGCTATTTCACCCACAGTTCCATTTTAAAAGTTATGTCCAGAAGACCATCCTTTGGTACCAAGAGAATTTAATGGTGACCATTTCCTCTCATGAGAGTGGTGGTTTTTTCGCTTTTTGGTTCTTCTTCCAACAGTCCTTAGATACCTACCTTGCAAGTAATCACCTTCTTGACATAAAGGTAGGATTGATCATAGTGCTGTCTGTCTCTAAGACAAAATCTTTGTTAATGTTCTTGATTCCTCCTGGTAAAATCCAGAACTTCTGACCTCCATTCAGGAGGTCAGAGGACATAGCTTAAAAATCATGCGCTTTGGAATAAAAACAATTTAAAAATCCCTGTCTTGAATTATTTTCTCTGCCACTTGTTGGTAAGTGGCTCTGAATAAGTCTTTAAACCTTTCTGAGGTAAAGCTTATTCTTCTGTCAAACGAAAAAATAATACTTTCCATTGCAGAGTTGCCTTGAAAATTAGCAACAATGCTCATAAAGCACTGCCCATAATAAATAGTAGGTCTTATTATTATTCTTTGTTTTACAACATCTCACAGGGACTAGCTAGAACCATCTCTTTGTGATTTTATTCTCAGTGATCTTATTTATGAGAGGACTGTTTCATCTCAGTTCACTTTTTATGGCACAATTATTTTTAATTTTATTTTAAAGTTTTAATCTTTATTTTGCATTTTTTGTTAGTTTCTCTAGTTTATTCATCTTCATCTGTGCTTGGTTTTGAACATCTGTCCTTATTCACCTTAGAGAAGATTTTTTGATCCCCAATTTACTAGATTTAAAAAATATAAAATAACTTGACGAGTAACATGAGAATTATGACTTAGAGCTTAAAAAGTATAAATTATTTCCAATTAAAATTTTATTTTGAAGTGTTCATGATATGCCAACCATTCCTTATCAAAGTATTATAAAGAAAATATCTCTAATTGGCTTGCACATATGATTACACTGTACATCATCAAATTCACTTTTTAATTATGATTCAGTCATTTTAGGTAACGTTAAATTGGCAAAAATCATTAATTTAGCACAGAGTACCCAAAACCTTTCTTGTTTTTTTTTGATGGTATCCTTTTATGAGATATAGTACCAAAGTTTCAGATTTCGTGAGAGGAAAAGTCTAAAAAACAATTTTTTAAAAATCGGGGGAGAGAGGAGTTAAAAGGGTATCACTGATCAGTTCTAATTCTTTTCAGAGAAGACACTATAATAAACAAGCTTAATTTTATCATTTCAGCATTATTTTCACAATTAGAGAAAAGGAAGAGACCATACATTGTTCTTGAAAATCTTTTCATACTACAACTTGCCTTGGGTATTTTAAGAATAGAAATGCTAAAGCCAGAGTGAATGACTCTCTTAGGTCCTGATAGCACTAGCATTCTATGATAAATAAAAAAACTGGGCTTAATTTTTATTTTGCTTTTTTATCTTACACCACTCTTTTTTATTTTGTAAGGATGATTGGCTCTGAGCTAACATCTGTTGCCAGTCTTCCTCTTTTTGCTGAGGAAGATTAGCCCTGAGCTTACATCTGTGCCCATCTTCCTCTATTTTTGTTTGTGGGACACCACCACACATGGCTTGATGCGTGGTGCATATGTCCGTGCCCGGGGTTCAAACCTGCGAACCCCAAGCCGCCGAAGTGGAGCATGCGAACTTAACCACTACACCACCAGGCTGGCCCCTCTTTTTTTTTAATGACGATAAAATGAAAATTACCTTGTTCTTATAAACAAATGTTTTATGTCATTTTACCATGATTCAGAGATTACTTCACAGATGACACTTGGAAATCTTTTCTCACACTTGAACACATCAAAAACATTCTAGAGAATGGGAGTGTATCCCTCCTTTAGAAGGGGGGTGGGTAATTTTGGCTAAAAAATGAGCCCAAGAGCTTAGTCAAAACCTGGAGCTAACCATCTCCTGTCATTTATGTCACTCTTCAATAAAAACTAAAGAATTTATATTTCTGAGAGTCATTGAAAAATAAGAAGTAGATAGTACGTAATATATTGACATTCTAACTTTAAAGTAAACATAAGGGGAGGTAATTTCAATAAATCATTATGATTTCAAGCATTTTTTAGTGCCCCTTCCCTGAGCTAGACACTAAATTAGTCATTTTCACACACATGCCATAATTAGCCCAGCCACACTCTTTGCAGCTATTTCAATTTCAGATGTGACCATCTCCCTCCTATGCCTAATGCTTCTTCCTGTTTCCTGAATTCTTCACCTTCAACCTTCTCATTAATCTTACACTATCTTTCTATCCTTCTTTCCTCTGTATCTTCAGCCACTCCTCTATTTTATCTTGCCATCAGCATTTAAACAGTATTCAAATATCTCTTTCACAGAAATAAAAGCAAATCAAATGAAAAAACACAACAAATGAAAAACTGATTTCTGTCTCCTCCTCTACAAAGCCAGACTGCTCAAGAGTTGGGTCTCTCTGCATCTACAACCCTTATCACCAGTTCACCTCTGAGCATTCCCCAATCTGGTTTCTATACCCCCCACCAGCCCACCCCACCCCACCGTTTCTGCTCCCAATAAAGGCAACATCCTTATAACGACAAAAGCAAAGAGCTTTCTGTACACTTCATCTTACTTGACCAGCTTTTGAAACTCCCTCTGCCTTCGGCTCTTTTCACACCACACTCTCTGGGTTTTCTTCCTCATTCTGGCCGCTTCTGGTCAATCTACTGCTTTGCTCTTTTGGCTCAGCCTGTACTTCTGGAACTAGTTAAGTCTTTACCCTACGCCCCGTCTCTTCACACCTTCTTCTCACTGTCTACCCATGAAATATTATTAAGATCACTGATTCCAATGAACACTTATATGATCATAGCTACAATTCTGTCTTTCTGTCTCTGGCCTCTCTGAACTCCAAACTCAGATACTCAACTATCTATGAATATCTCCATGAATGACACAGAGAAAGTGTTCAGTAAATGTTTGTCAAATAAATAAATGAATTATTTATGGTCTATAGTTTTAGATACTCCTAAGAAACATCATAACTCACCCTTAGTAGAATCAGACTTTGAATGGACTCCAAGAGTCTAATCGGAGGACAAGAACATTATTTACATAGTGGAAAATCTAGTTCATTGAACAAGGTTATATCCAGAATCCTCTACAGATTTTGATGATATGTAAGGCTACACTTCAATTAAATCCTCAAAGCTTTCTGAAGTAAACATGTTGGATCTTTAAATGTTCTACTCCATAGATCTGCTGTGCATGGAGAAAGCATGAAGTCGTCCCTTTCTCTTCTCATATTTGTGTATCTAATCAGCTAGGGACTATGTCTTATTCACCAGTCACTTCCCTGTACCTAGCATTGTACCTTGTATATATAGCGTGTACTTAATACATGTGGAAGGCAGCAGGGTCAGGAAGAAAAGGAGAGCAGGAGAGAAAATAAGTAGGGGTGCTATTTTTTGAATTTTTTGCTTTCAACTCTGATAATGCTTTCGATATCACTCAGATAGTCCAGGCTGTGTCATTAGTTAGACCATGATGATTATTGGATTTCATTTCTAATTTTACCAGCTTCTTTGGACTGTTGTAGAGGAAGGACTCTGTATTAGTCCTTGTTTTAATCTACAGTATAACTAAAGTAGCACCAGGCCCTGCTGATCACATTTCTACCAAATTTGAGTCTTTTAATAAGGAAGTGATATCCTAAGGATATCTTTTGTCAAAGGATTTATTACCTCTTCCCTTGATATTATTTTTGCAGAGTTTCTCATTCTCCACTCCTTTTCTTTACCTGAAGATGTAGTTCTCAAGGTGCATCAGCATTATCACGGTCACCTGGAAACTTGTGAGGAATGAAAATTCCTGAGGGAACCCAACCGCTAACCTATTGAATCAGAAATTCCAGGGATGGAGCCCAGTAAGCTGTTTTAACAGGCCCTACAGGTGCTTCGAATGCCTGCTAAAGTTTGAGAACCACAGACCTAAAGAAATTCTATGCATCTTCTAGGCCAGTACTAACACCACTTCTGTAACACATTGTCTTGCTGTATGCAATTAATGACTCTACTCTCTACTCGCATAGCATTTTGTCCTACTTCTCAAATGTTTATTATTTACCACACTGCATTATAGCTAATTGCATCTGTATTTTTCTGTCCCCTGCTCCTTGAGGGCAGTGGCTGTGCTATATTTCTCTCCAGCATACAGTGAACCTTCATAAAATTGTGTTGACTGGGTGAATGAATCAGTGTGTGGTCTCCCAAGGACCTTGATTAGTGGGCATTTGTTGAACTCTAGGAGTTTAAGAGTGGGAAGAAACCTAGAGCTTATATAGGCTGTAGCTAATACCTAACCTGTATATACATCTTGCTGTGTGATAGGAACTGTTTGAAGCACTTTAAGACATCTATTAATTCATTTTATAGAAATTCTAAAGTGTGGGTCCTGTTATTAGCCCTGTTTTACAGATAACAAAACCAAGGCACAGAGAGGATGACTGAGTGGGGAGGTAGGATTCAAATATGTGCTATGCTGTCTCTGTATTTCCCAAGATGGCAAAGAAAATAATATGTATGGAATAACTATGCGCCACCATGAAATTCAAGTTCAAACCACTTTGACAAATGTTTAATCCTCCAAAACAAAAACCTCAGATTAGATATGTCACATAAACTTTACAGAATCATGTTTTTGGTTATACTTTTGAAAAGAGGTCATTGTGAGGAAATTTCTGGGAGGAAAGTTTTCAAGGATGGGGAACTAGCTTATCTTATATCCCCAGCTCCAAGCAGAGTGTATGAGAACAAAGCATCTAATAAATGAGGTCAGTTATTTCTTATTAAATCAGTTAAGTTATCCTACAGTTACATGTCTCTTCTGTGGTTTATTCCTAACTTCTTCCCTGACCACATCGAGAGAATTGTTGTGCATGATAGACAAACACCTGTGAGAAATAGTGAGGCCTTCTTAACATTCCTAAAATTTCTACCACTTTTCCCCTTTTTGTGTAGACTTTCCAGAAAGACAAATTAGTAACTCTGATTTACGTATAGCTCATAGTGATATTCATTTATAAAGTTAATCCTTATGATTTAATGTAAATAGGAAGTTACAAATAGACTGCACCAGAAAGAGGCCCAAACAAAATCTTACCACGATTTTGCAGGGATAATAAATGACTATTTGAGATAGATATAGACTAAGACGCCATTTTAACTTTAAAACAGAATACAGATTAAATATTTTCTCCCTTCACAAAATGATTTTGAATTATCTTGGAATCTATAAGTAGCTTCACAATTTTGTCAAATTCAAGGTTTTTAAATATATTTGTCTACTGAACACAAACTGCCCATCTAGCAAATTCAGCAACTCCTGAGCGATGTAGATAAGGTCAAACAAATTAACAAACAAACACACATTTCTTCCCAGGTTGTCAAAAAAGCCTGATTAAAGCTAGATGGTTTTAGAGATGGTCGGTACATAAATACATCATTCAGTTCAGGTGATCAAGTGTCTGGGGGAGACTGATGATAGGTCGCTTATTTGTGGCTAGCTGATTTTTCTCCAAGCCTAACTGCCATTGACACTGTCCGTAAACACTGATACTATCAAAAACACCTCAACACACATATTAGAATTGCTAAAATCCAAAACACTGATGATACCAAATGCAGGTGAAGATGTAGAACAATAGGAACTCTCATTCACTGCTGGTGAGAAAGCACAATGGTACAACTACTTTGGAAGACAGTTGGGCAGTTTCTCACAAAACTAGACATAGGTTTACCACATGATCCAGCAATCACACTTCTGCATAAACCCATGTCTGCACAAAAACATGCACATGAATGCTTATGCAGCTTTATTCATGATTGTCAAAATTTGGAAGCAGTGAAGATGTCCTTCAACAGGTAAATGGATAAAGAAATTGTGGTACTTCCATATATTAGCATATACTGAGCATTAAAAATAAATGAGCTCTCAAGCCACAAAAAGATATAGAGAACTTTAAATGCATATTGCTAAGTGGAATAAGCCAGTCTGAAAAGATTACATATAGTATGATTCCAAGTATATGACATTCTGGAATAGGCAAACTCTGGAAACAGCAAAAACATCAGTGGTTGCTAGGGGTTGGGGAGCGAGAGGGGTGGTGATGAGTAGGTGGACTCCAGGGGATCTGATTCACAGGGCAGTGAAACTATTCTGTATGATACTCTAGTGGTGGCTACATGTCATTATACATTTGACAAAACCCATTACAATACTGAGAATGAACCCTAACATAAACTGTGGACTTTAGTTAATAATAACATATCAATATTGGTTCACCAATTATGACAAATGCACCACACGAATGCAAGATGTTAGTAACAGGGAAACTATATGAGTACGCAGTATACGGGAACTCTGTATTTTCTCTGCAATTTTTCTATCAACCTAAAACTGCTCTAAAAACCAAAAACACCTCGATGATAAGGATCCTATTCTCTCGGTCATTCTTTACTTTGAAATTAGGAAACAATAAGCCTAGCCCTGTCTAAAATTTTTGTTCACAATTCAAGCTTAGGCTACTGGCATAAGGAGTAGAAATAACATCACGTATGTAGATTTTAAAGGGCCCAAACAAGGGTGATTATTCAGTACTAATATATAATAGCAGGCAGTTTCTCTCGCATAGGATAGGATTTCAGGCCTATGCGTATTTTGCTAACTGTAACTGAACAGTGTCTGGCCAGTTTTGGTTAAAGAGATATTCGTACTTTACTTATTTGTTTTTCTTTGCCAGTCTTTCCACTCTCTCTGTTCTAAGATAGATACCATTTTTCATGGTGACTTACGGTTGTATGGAGCTTATAAATCCTGTTGTTACTTTTTTTTAACTATTTTTCCTTAAGGACATAGAAACTTTCCTCAGGTAGACAGAAATCAGTTTCAAAATGTTTCAGACCACAAAATAAACCACATGTGAGTGCTACTACTCATACTATGATGACCATCATTTTGTTTTCTAAGAAGTTGCAAAAAATATCTATGAACTGGTGTTTATTTTACATATTCTATAAAGAAAATATATATTATCATAATACCTGGCCTCCCAGTCTTCCCCGATGGTCCTGGGTATCCTCGACTTCCGGGAAAGCCAATTGCTCCCCGATCACCTTTATGACCTGGAGGACCTAGTGGGCAATGAAGAAAAACACAGTGATAATAATTCATTTTTCATATAGACTTGAGAGTGTGATGAAACAATCTAGTTTCATTAATGCATATGAAACAGGTGAACCTTGAAACAGAGGAAAAATAGCCTAAAATTTCATGTGTGCCATTGATAGGTAATATAAATAGTAAGTAGAAACATTGGTGCACTTAGTACACTGCAGACATTCAATAAATAACACACTGTTATTACAAAGAAAAGCACACGAGAAAAGAATCGTGGACTTTTAACCAGAAGGCTCATACAGTCTAATCAGGAATCTTCAAATGGCAGGATTTTGCTCTAGTTGAAATGATAACTTTGAAATGTATAAGCTGAAAATTAAATTCTTAAGATATATCCTAGAGAAAGCACAACTCAAGCAATAAGAAGTATCAAAGAGTATTTATTAAAAAAAACAGGGGTTCTAGTTCTAGAATACATTATTCCATCTCTCATGCACTTGTTTTTTCTCATGGACTTCTTTTTACATATTCCATTGTAATCCCAAACAATAAGGTAGCTATATATATATATATATATATATATGTATATATATATAGTATATAATGTATATATATACACACACACACAGACACACACACGTGTGTGTGTGTCTGTGTATACAGTATACAAAGATTAATTTATGAGTATATATTATATACATATGCAAACCCAGGGGTTTACATGCTTAAATGAAAACAGCCTTTTCTTTTTTCACCCCAAATTGCTGTGGTGAATATGAAAACTGCATATAAAAGCAAATGTTATTTTCCTGTGGAACAAAATATTTCATCCTGGATTCAGTGGTTTGAGATAAACTATTGTAAAAAGTCTCACTTTAGATGTCATTATCAGTTCACAGAGATCCTATTAATCCAATTTCAGTTAACTCCTTGGGAAGTACATTATGAAAAATTGATTATACATCTTTTTCCAATGTCAATTTTTTAATATATGCCATTAATTTACAAGTTCCAGGGGTCAGGGCTTATACATATTTAATACATTTAAAAAATCTTGTGTTTTGCTTTGTGAGGGAGATTGGCCCTGAGCTAACATCTGTTGCCAATCTTCCTCTTTTGGCTGAGGAAGATTAGCCCTGAGCTAACATCTGTGCCCAACTTCCTCTATTTTGTATCTGGGAAGCTGCCACAGCATGGCTTGATGAGCAGTGCATAAGTCCGTGCCTGGGATCCAAACCTGCGAACCCCGGGCCGCCAAAGGGGAGTGCACGAACTTAACCACTACACCACTGGGCCAGCCTCCCAAAAGATCTTTTCTTGATGTTCATTTATATAGACACCTAAAATTGGGCTGTTTTCTAAGAAATGTTCAGCTTAAGAAGCATATTATTCTAAATAGTTAAATATTATTCAATCCACTGTAAAACTTTGATTCCAACAGAAGTTAAGCAGATATCTACAGCAATAAAATGATGTTGTGTTTAGAAATATTAGTAAAGTCAGGCTATCTCAATTTAATTACTCAATATATATTATTTTATATATATTGATATATTGTGAATATATATAATATATACAAATGTACAATATATGCATGAGTACAAGATATTCATATGCACAATATTGATGTAAGTACAATATACACATATGTAATACATATATATACACACACACACACACACACATATATATACTACTGTGTAGTATATATTGGCTGGACTTCATAGCATACAGCCTAACAAACACCTAACATCAGTTCTCAGGACAGGCTGATAGATGAATATTTATGTTTCTTCATTATCCAAGCAAGGCAGTCAGACCTTTGCACATACAGTTGCTACGATCTATCACTCAAATTTACAAATAAAAACATTGACTCTAAACGCTCATCTTTTAAATCTTAGAACATCCTCCACTTTGGTGTCTCCCATTTTGACCATTTTCTCCATTAATTCAACAAAAATATATTGTGCATGCATATTGTGCATCCTTGTCCATTCCTAGAGTTACAAAGGTTTTTATCCAAACAGATCATCCAGTGTGGAGAAACAGTAAGAGGAGAGAGATACAAGAAAGTTAGCAAATAAAAAAGGTAATTGTGAAGATTATAATTTTAGAAAAATGAAGAAATGTAATAGAGAATGCCTTGGGATCTGCTTTAAAGAAGGGGATCAGAAAGAGCCTGTCCAATGAAGGCTCATTGAGTACATTTCAGCGACACTCATAATACAGCGGTTCTACTAGGAATTATGTTACATTTTCAAATAAATGAAATCCATGAATCCATGAAATTCAAATGAATCCATAAGTGAAGCACATGTGATACTTTCTTTGCAATCCCTCGATCATTAGTCCTCATTATGGGAGATATTCAAGCAGACTCTATATGGCCTATAGAGTTACGTGACTTGTTTAACGATGTTTGCAAATAAGCAAACATAAATATAAGCACCATGGTTGAATTTTATTCCAACAGATCAGATTCTCTGAGCCTTCCAGGTGGCAATTAGCTAATTTTCTGCAATTATGTGGCAAAGGGAAAGGGTCTGGTGCCTGCTTCTAACTCACAGACAACATAAGTACATTTTACCCAGAAGCTCATCCTGGAGTGATATGGAATGATAGGGCTTCATTTAATCTCCCTATGTATCTGTAAAATGGGCATATTATTTGTCCCTACATCCTAAGTGTGAAGATTAAAAGAGCTAATAAAGGTAAAACACTTAGAAAAGTGCCTGCCACGTCATAAATGCTTTGTGTTAGCTGTTCTTTTTCTCCTCCTCCTCTTCCCCCACCTTCTCCTACCCCGGCTTCTTCTTCATAGTAATATAATAATTACTTTCAACAGTCTTTTGTACATAGCAGTGACATTTTTGGATTCATTGGCACAATTTGTTACCTCCCAAAGACACCTTATTTCAATACTCAGGCAAAGCCTGCAGCTGGCAATATTCTTTCCTTAAATGTATGTTTTAGGGAGCACTGTCCTTGTTGAAGCCTGGAGGAGAGGCCTTTCTGGGCCATAGATGGGGTGGAGTGGTGGAGAAGGGTAAAGACATGTGTGGATGTAAAGATTAATAAAATATAGTTCCTGCCTTTTAATATCCATAAGTAAGATGGACTTGATTTTCTCCTCCAAAGGCATGATTTTTTTTTTTTTTTTGTGGGGAAGATCAGCCCTGAGCTAACATCTGTTGCCCATCCTCCCCGTTTTGCTGAGGAAGACTGGCGCTGGGCTAACATCCGTGCCCATCTTCCTCCACTTTATATGGGACGCCGCCACGACATGGCTGACAGGCAGTGCATCCGTGGGCGCCCAGGATCCGAACTCGCGAACCCCAGGCTGCCAAGCGCTAACTAAACTGCTGCGCCACCGGGTGGCCCCCCAAAGGCATGATTCTTAAGGTGGAAAATTCAGGTTATGTAAGAAAAATAAACAGCATTGGTTGGTGATAAAAAATTTGCAGCCAGAGGGGCCTTTGGTTCGCTCTCATGATGTCTTATGTCGGTTGTCCCTCCCATTGCCTACAGCTCCAGCTACCCTGTTATCGATCCCACTGGTCAGAAACAGCCTATAAAAAGGTTCCTTTAGGAATTAAGGAGGTGTCCTTTCTTCAAAGCATTGCTGTCATGGAAGAATAACCCTAAAGGGGCCCCCAAATGATCTCAGATGAGATCAAGAATCCTTGATCGTGACATTCATCACCCTTATGTAATTACTTATCATATTGTAAGTTCTGTGAAGGCAGAGACTATCTCTGTGCAAGGTTTCCCCAGGGCCTTGTAGAACACCAGGCGCGAGGAAAATGCTCAGTAAATATTTTTGAGTGAAAGGTCATTCTCCCTGGCATGCTTCCAAGGAAATAATACTCTGAAATGGATTTCTATTATATTATTCTGAAGTAAAGCACATTTTAACATAATATCCACCCCAGTATACAATTAGCAATTGTAATATATTTAATGTATTGGTTATTTAAAACCACTAGGGTAAGTACCTAGGTTTCTCAGATTTTCATATCATGGTTGTGCATCTACGTGACTTTGATTTTGTCAAGCTGAGTTTAATGGGCTCAACTGGATATATAAGTGGGGTTTTAATGAACTTGCTCAAATCAGGAAGTAGAATTATCATGACAGTATATCATATACTCTTAACTTCCTGATTCTAGTACCAAGTATGGGGCAATTAGGCAATCTGTCAGAGAACAAAACAGAATGCAGCCATTAAGTGGAGAAGAATTCATCAGGAGAGATGCCTGGTAACTTCAATACTTTTGCCAAAGTGCACCAAACCAAATGGTACCCTAATAATCTAAAAGAGTGAATTTATCACCCCAACAATGAAATCAAATTCTCTTTTATGAGGGACCAAAAAATGCCTGCCTGTGTAAATGAGCAGTACCAATAGCAACAGACTAAACTCTCACTAAAAGAATCGAAGCAGCTTTGCAATGGTATCTGTTTATGGTATTAACAAAGGCTGAAACTTTTAAATCCCTCTTTCTATTTCATACATCCGTAGTTCAGAAAGAGCTGCAAAAGATGCTCCCAAGATGAAGGTTTGTACAGCAAGTTACAGCCCAGACTGAACCTTTATGGTTGAGTTATAAAGCTTTGACAATTGCAGTTTGTAACGGAGGAGCTGACGGATCTGTGACAATTGCAGCTCTGGCAGCTGATATAATACTGGTTACTTCCCCTGCTTATGACATCAGTGCACCATTGTTAAGATCTCCCGAGTGCTAGTCAAGTAGAAAGACTTTTGTGAATAAAGAGTCATATCTGGCAGTACTTTCATAAGGCACACCGACAACCCACCCTATATATATATAGGTATAGATATAGATATATAAAATAGATATGTCTTTTTCTTTAAGATAATTTTAAAACTTTTTTTGTGTGTGTGTGTGAGGAAGACCAGCCCTGAGCTAACATCCCTTGCTAATCCTCCTCTTTTTGCTGAGGAAGACTGGCCCTGGGCTAACATCCATGCCCATCTTCCTCTACTTTATATGGGACGCCACCATGGCATGGCTGACAAGCAGTGTGTCGGCAGGAACCTGGGATCCGAACCCACGAATCCCGGGCTGCCAAGCATGAACTAAACCGCTGCGCCACTGGGTCAGCCCCTTAAAACCTTATTTAATGTAAACTTTATATCCTGGCTTTTTAAGCACAATGTTCTAAAGGTCGGGCAAGTGTCAAATTCATGCTCTTCATTTTTAAAAGTTATTTTTCTGATGTAACCTGGGCTAGTCAATACATTGATCAGAAAGAATGTTTTATATAATCAAAAGACAGAAAAATAAGATGAAGTACATAGTATTTAGACATTTTTTGGCAGCACTAACCATCCTAGTTATCATTAGACCATGCGATATACTCCCCACTTTCAAAAAGCATGCAGGGTATTTGCTTTCTAGCCAAGAATAACATGACAATCATGTTACTGTCTTCTTTATTTTTTTGAGAGCAAAGAAAGTTCACTCTCTTTTTCCTTTTCTGTCTTCTATTATCTTCTTTCAAAATATTGCTTTCAAGATTACAACATAGAGGAAAATAATTTGAAACAATTTTGCTCTAAGTAAAGTGCAGAAAGTGGCTGACAGCAAAAGTAAAAGTCATCTGTATTCTAGTCAATATTTACATTCAGATTTTGTAGGTTTCAACAGATAAATTCCAGTTAAGGCCTATGTAAGGAATATAATCCAATTTGCCTTTGACTCATATTAATGTATTTTTTTTGCATCTTAAAAACCAGATAACTTGCAAATATATTCAATGTGAAGATGATTTTCATATTCTCCTTCACAAGTGACCTAAAGCTAGCTCTGCCGTACACTGTTCGCAGTCAATGATATAGACATGGACAATAGTCAATGATATAGACAGCACTCCCTAGACCTAATAATAACCCCATGTGGAGGCTCTGGCTAAAGCATTTAACTTTCTTCAAAAATTAAGAGTCAGTGCTTACCATTCAGTTCATTATAGTGATTAGGCTGCTGGAACTCTTAATATGCCCCTAAACATACACACACATACACACACTCACACACATACACACACTCATCCCACAGGGGACAAATCAAATAGCTCTTTCCCCCTACACACATACATGGATGTATATTACCTAGCTCTGTAATATATGATTAAGTAGTTACTATTATCATACCTATTGGACCTGGAACGCCTCGTGGACCACCTTCTCCAGTGGGACCTGTATCTCCTTTTTCACCTGGGGGTCCAGGAGGACCTTTAAAAAAATTACAATGACTGATTATAGTTTTAAAACACAAGCAAAATGGATTTGTCATTTGTCGAAGTAAATTCAAAGTCTTTTATTTGTTGGGCAATAACATAGAATGAATAAGACTTACCTTCCTGAATGGAGGCATACTCTATTGAGTAGCGCAATGCCCTACACGGGTAAGAATGAAGTAGCCCTGAATTAGACAACCTAATTATATATTAAATATTTATGTGTGCCTAGCACTTTTCCAGGTTCTCAGTACCCAGGGGCAGAGAAAAGACATTGAGTCAGTGATGGCACAAACCCACATCAGTATTGTGTACATACCAGGCAGATTTCACTAGATCGAGTTAGATGCTCACAGTATAGATACGCTGAGTGGAAAATGTATAAGTAAGGACTTATAAGTCATGTGTGATACCCTCAGGGAAACAAAAATCCATACATAGTAGACAACCAAAAACCATATTGTTGCAAATGACAAACAGATATTTGTTGGAGAGATGCAGACCAGCATGAGTAGCAATGGTTGAAAAGACTCTATTGACAGAGAAGAATTTGAAGGGAACTTTGAAGAATAGGTAGGATGAGAAGAAAGAGAATTCTGGGTAAGTGGGAGAGATGTGGGGAAAGGCAGGAAGGTAAAAATGAGTAAAGAAATACTTTTTCAAGTAAAATATTAAGTAGAATCCCTAGGTAGATATAGATATTATAGAATAAGTTGGAGAAGTTGCAGAGAAAAATTTGACTACTTGGCCTCATGATTTCCCAGATGTCCCCTGATTACCAAGTTTGATCATCACTTATTTAGTCATTTGAATTTTCTGTGCCCAGCAAAACAAATATCCGGTGATCACCTCTTTAGAATAATGGCACTGAGTATGTCTTTAGAACTTAAAGGTAATCCTACAGGTATTCCCTCTTCTATATGGAGTGCACAGGACAAATATGATTCCCTTAATTTAAAGCAGAATGCTTATCTATTTTCTTTTCAACTCCAAAAGGAAAAAATGAACCTGGATATACCATGGAATAATCAAATAGCAATATTTGAAAAGGGGCATTTTCAATTGCTGTGGTTCAGCCACATACATAGCCCAAGGACAACATCCAACTATACTTAGCATCACTCTGGTCTACAAATTTTGTTTACATGTTTTAATTGGGTGAGGAGATAGAATACCTGAAGAATTCTGAGAGAGGGCCACACAAATAAAGATTATCTCACGAATAAGTAAATTCTGTCCATTTGCTTTGCTTCTTTTGAAGTCTTTGTCCCCGCTTCTCTCCATTTTTCTTATTTGTTCCTTTTTTCAAGGTCCAGCTTGGGTTTTTAGAACCTTCCTTCCCTGGTTACACAATTTTCAAAATATCAGTGCTCTTCTCGATGGCACATTGTCCCTTTCTCTTCATACTCAGCATTGGGCAGTATGTTTTATTGTACTTTCATTACAAAAGCAATTCTACTTATTATAGGAAATATAAAAACCTAGGAAAAATATAATTCATAATCCTATTATCTTAAGAGAATAACCATTAACATTTATTTCCTGTTTGTATGTGTATTTTGGTTGCATTTTTTTTCACATAATAATCATGCAAGCAAATTCTTGTAAGCTATAGTTTCATGTTGGAGACATAGTTAGGTGTTGCACAAGAAATGTCATGGTTTTACATCAGTGGGAAACTATGTACATCTCCTATTCCATGCAAAATGTAGTTCTTCCTGACAAAGGCGGTTTAACTTCCACAACCATAAACACAGCTGCAGTTAATTAATCTCTACACAGTGACGAAGGATGGGCAAGTGGGACAGAAAGACTCAATTTGCAGCCTGAATTTTGCTGAGTAAATTGAAGAGAATCAAATCCACAGTACTCAAGGATGGTGTTTTGAAAAAAAAAAAAAAGCACAAGCAAAGACTTTGATTTAGTAATTAGTAATTTGGTAATTTAGCAAGACACAGATATTCCAGAAAAACTAGAATGTATGAGACAAGAAACAAGGGCCACACAGACTAGATCTAGACTCTTAGCCTCTGAGATTAAGAGTTTTCACCATTTCTTTAGTAGGTAAGAAATGGAACTCTTTCATAATCACTAAAATATCTTGTCAATCATTTTGCATGTAACTATGTATAGTAACCGTATACAGCTCTAATGTTGGAGTATTAGTTCAATCGTAACAAATACATCTGTGTTATTTTACAAAATTCTGAGCTGAAAATCCCTCTCTGTGTATTTTTATGTAAAGATACTGATACCAAGTATCTGAATCTGAGTAAGAAAAGCAGGTAAAGTCTTTCGTTAAAGAGTTCCAACTAGGTGTATGGGATGATGTGTTTTTATTGTTATTTTATTCTTCATGTAACATTAATTTCACCTATCATATTATGTTTCATTTTTATACTGTGTTACATCTCCTCTACTGCCTAGAACAAAATGTGGGAAGTATCTCAATAAACGTTTTTAGTGTCTTTCAGATATTTTGGAGGGCACGGAAGTACACAGATCGTATACCACTTTTCTCTTAGCTGCTTGAGAAGACTGTCAACATAATACTATCATGTTACCATCCAAAACTGGCTGTAGCTCACGTTCTCATCATCCTACAGGTGGACTATTCTAGAGTTTTTTAGCTGATCTGAACATATTCTGTCTATTCTACCCTCATATTTCCTTCAGTGTCAGCTTTTTTAAAAAAATAATTATCTTTGTGGAAAAGCAAACCCAGGCATATGATATCATTTAAAATCCTCAGATAATAACATAGCACTTATAATATCTGCCTAAATTTCCAGAGCTATGCTTCTCTATGTCCTATTTGTTATGATCATAAATTTTCTACTTCATTCATAATCTTTCCTCATATTTAGATCATCATAAAAATCTGCCATATCTTCCAGGCTATTGCTGCTTAAAACTGCCTTTTTTTTTTCCTGCCAGTTTTCATGTTCATTGACTTAGATATATTTAATCTGGAAGAGGCCTCAAAGATTTCTTAGTCAAACATACTTAGAGACGATCAGAGAGAATGAATTGCCCTTGGTCTTAAAGCTAGTTGGATAAAACCAGAACTCCTGACATCCTAGGCTATACTATTCCAAACTTAATTGACTTCATTTTTGGTATCTGTTCTTCCATTATTCCTGAGATGAATTTTTCCTTTCCATAGTTGTTAAAGACACAATCCATATTTTTAAATCCCAATAATAATTGCACAAATCTCCAAATTCAAATTCTATCAATTGCTTATTCTTCCTTACCATGAAAATTGATATAGATAGATAGATAGATAGATAGATAGACATTTTCGTGCTTTTAGATTCTAGAAAGAAAATATGTTTAAAATATTTTCAAATAAATATCATGTTATTTTTTTCTCACCACTGAGGCAATTATATTTTATTTCTCTTAACTTCTTCCCTGGAATGTTCACCAACTTTGTATCTTTAAATTGTGTCATCCTCCACTCTCCACCAAACTCTACTTCAACATTTCAACAATAAAATTTCATTTAGTCCTTTAGACTCTAATTACTATAATTACTTGAGAACAGTATTAAAATATCTTTATCTCTTTTATCTCCATGATTATTTAGCAAATTTTTAATATAAAGAGGAGAGATACAAAGTAATGATGCTGATCCTCCAATCAACAAATGATACAGCACTCATTAATTTATACAATATATCTCTCTTGGGTTATAGTTTAATGAATATTTATTAAAAATTTATTTTATGGCTAGATGCTGTAAAGAATATAAAAAATAGTCCCTAATTTTAAGAAACTTATTGTTTCTAAGAAGAGGCAACATTTCACTAGAAGACAGTATGGGATACTTTTAGATAAGACTAGCATATGAAGAATTCTCTTGTGAAAGAATACTTAATGTTCAATATTCAGCAAGATGTAAATATCAGCAAAAGTGTTATTATGTTTGAACTAGAGAAGTCTTCACATATTAGATGGACAGTGAATGATAGATATATTCAGGTACGAATAGAAGAGGAAAGATACTATTTCAAGTGAAGGAAAAGGCACGAGGCAGGATGTAAAAAGTATTGAGTATGTTAGAATCACAGTAAAATCAATCAAAATATTTCATATAAAAAAGGGAAAAGGGAGGGAATGAGGAATTCAAAAGTAGTTGAGACATTTTAGAAGACTTGAGCGCTACAGAGAGAAATGTATGTCTAATGAGGAGGCGATAGACAGGTTTTTGCAATCTAGGGTTTCCCTTTAGGAAGGCTGCATTCTATCAAGCGTGTAGAAAGGATATAGTCTGAAAGACTGAGGCAGGAAATGATTGGGAGGCTAGTTCAATCTGGCAGAGTAGTGATAAGAATAATTCACACAAGAATATAAAGAAGTGACAAGATGATAAAGAATATAGAACATAAGAACTAATGGTAGTCTGGGGAGAAAGAATAAAAACAACTAAAATTTCTATCTTAGAAACCTGGAAGAATGACACTGCCATTACACAGTGTAACTTAATAAGAAGGAACTGCTAGTTTCACTTATTCATTCAACACACTTATAATTGCTCACCCACTGCATACCAGGCTAACAGGTACTGGGTATGGAGGGATAGACAAGAGAGACAAGCCTCAGCCATGTGGAGCTCACATTCTATTAGAGAAGATATATGATAAACAAATGAGCAAACATATATAGGAAATAATTTCATGTGGCGGTAAATACTATGAGGAAGTTAAAGCAAATAATGATTAGAGAGATGGGGGATAAGATTGGGAATGGAGGAGGGAGAAATTCTCTCTAAAAACGGTGATTTTGAGTGGAGCCAAGAAGGAGTGGAGATCCAAGAGAAGAACGTTTAGAGAGAGAGAGAAGTAGCCTGGTGCACATTATGGACGAGAAGTGAAACTAGCACTTCCTCCTTATTGACGTACGCTTTTTAAGTGGTGCTTTCATTCTTCCAGATTTCCAAGTTAGACAGAGGAAATACCAGAGGGAAAATTAGAAAATAAGGGCAGATAAGTAGATGGGTGCCAGACCAAATAGGAGTTTAGATTTTATTCCAAGTCCAATGGGAAGATATTGGAGTGCCTTAACCATAAGAGAGAAAAGATCTAATCATGTTTTCTCTTTTTTTTAAAGCTTCTGTGCATGGTTGTGTATTCTAGTTGTTAATTTAGTTCTCTGTGTGAGCCGCTGCCACAGTATGACAACTGACAGATGGGTAGTGTAGTTCCACAGGCAGGAAACACACCCAGGCCGCAGTGGTGAGAGTACTGAATCTTAACCACTAGACCACCAGGGCTGGCCCTAACAGTGTATTTTTTTTTGATAGCACCCTTTTGCTTTACATTATGTAGAATGGATTAAGAGTAGAACCAGCAAGAACAATTGGGAAGTTGATGTAGCACATCAGACTGGACCATAGTTGCTTGAGTTAGAATAGTAGCAGAGGAGACAGTGAGAAGGGGTCTTATTTGAAATATTTTATGCAAGAAGAGTTAACAGGACTCATAGAGAGATTGGATGTATTGAGTGAGAGAAAGAGAGATGTCAAAGAGATTCCAAGATCTTGCAGTGAGTAACTAGTTGGACAATGATGCAACTGGCAAATAGGAGTGGAAAACCAACAAATTTGGTGGGTAGATGAGCGTGGGATGCTCAAGAATCAGGTTGTGGATTTCTAAAGTTTTGGATATTTATTTAAAATCTAAAGTGGAGTTGTCTAATTGTTAGAGAGAAAGCTGATTAATTCAAATTTTTCTTTATCATTTGTTTTAATGTAATAATTAAAGAATAATGTACTGTGTTCTATATAAGTGAGCTATAAAGTACAATAATAAAGAGAATATCCCAGCAACATCACAACCCCAGAAATCAGTATCCACCTAGGTGCTCGCCAATCTCATTCATCTACTTCCTTTTGAGAGATAGACATTAATCTGAATTTTGTGTTTCTCATTTCCCTGTATTTTAAAAACAACCATCTTATTACATAAGTATCTATAAATATACATTATTTACTTTTGCTAAATTGTGAGCATTAGAAACAAAGGGAATACTCTATGTAGTCTTCTGGGACTTGTTTTAATAACATTTTTCTTGTAAACACTTAGAAATTAGACTTCTTAATTTTCCTAAAGTAGTATTATGTAAAATGAAATCTCCTGGATTTCTGTTTCTTATTACTAATAAAATAAAAAGATTAAAATTATAAAATAGAGCTTAATAGACATGCAAGCTAGAAGAAAAAGATCTAACGTGAATTGACTAAGAGTTACAGAGGAAAGGATTGAGAGAATTGTGAAGAAGCAAAGTTCAGAGACTGAAGATGATAATGTTCCTGTATTTATGATAGGCTTAAATCCACAACTATTGGAAGCAAAACAAATGCCAAATGAATAAATTGTCAATATAAAAACACAGATTAGTGAAATTGCAGGTATTAAAGACAAAGAGAATGATAAGCAGATTGATAGCAGTTATTTTTAAAACAACAAGGAAAGCCAGAAGCAAGGGGAATAATGTCTTCAAAATACTAATAGAAATAACCAAAATAGCTGTCAACTTAAGAAATGTATGGGTAGTAAAACAATCTTAAAGATCAAAGATAAAATAGAAAAAAATGAGATCAAAAGGTCTCACCACCAACGAACTTTCACTAAGTGAACCTTCAAAAGATATACTTTGGGGAGAAGAAAAATGATTCCAGAAGAGATGTCTGAGATGCATTTGGAAGGGGGAAAAATTGGTACAGTCATGGGCAAATCTAAATAAATATTGTCTGTGTAATGTAAGAAAAACAATATTGACTAAATTCTTGGTTTTGAAAAAACCACATAAAATAGAAGTGAATTATACTCAAAAACAGCAGGAAACCAGGGAAGGGGTCATAGGACAGAGCATTTTAAGTTTCTTGTATATTTCAAGATAAAGGTGAAGAAACTGATCAACTTTAGACTTTGTTAAGATAAATTTCAAGGGCAACCACCAAGAAAACAGGAATAGACCATAAAGTTTCCAAATCTATTTGGTGGAGAGAAAAATTCAATGAGAAACATCCCAATCAATCCAAAAGTTGACAAGAAATGAAGGTGAAAGAAACATAAAACTAGACAAAAAAGGCAGAAAATAAGATGGTAGAAATAATTCAGTGAAAAGAGGTGGTCAGATTACATAATAATAATAATAATAATGTGTTATTTACAAGAGACAAACCTAAAACAAAAGATACCAAAAGATTGACAGTAATATGGAAAAAATATCTATAATGTAAGTAATACCTAAAAGCTAGTGTAAAAATATATATGATGTATATATTAATTTAAAAATCAGTAAGATTTAATTCACTTTGTCTTACTAACAGGAACTGAAGAAGAATTTGACAAATTCATTGCTATTTTGGAGAGTTCAAAGACCTTTCTAATGAATAATATTAAGAAGTAAGAAAGAGTCTGGACATTTTGAAAAACAAATTTAAAAGTTTGATTTATGGACAGGGAGAGAACTTTGTGCCTTACAGAAAAGTTGTCTTCAGTGCACATGGGATATTTTGAATATATTATGGGATATTTGATAATAATGACTTACCAGACTTTAAGAGGGATTTCATTTTTTATCCCTTTCTATTCAAACGATACCACAATACTGTTATCTTATCATGTCTTGACATGATCCCAAGATTCCTTCCTTTGGATATTTGTAGTAAATGCATGTTCCAAAACTATTTTAAACCTTAAGATTTCAAATACCAAATCTCTGCATATATATCAGCACATTCTAAAACATCATTTTCTGGAGGAATGAAAAGATATTTTACCTTGAATTAAAGTGATATTTTTCAGTGTCTGAGAATGTTCCCAATCTTTCAGTCTGAGATCATTAGTGATGTTATTCAATACTTTCACTTCTTCTTTTATTTCCTCTTCCAAATGCACGTGTTTTTCTTTCATAGACATAATTTCTGCTGATGCGTTATACACACGCTCCTCTAATTTACCCATCTCCTGTGAAACACAAGCAAGCATAAGCAATTTCTGTTACATACATAGTTATCAAATATGTACGTTTAAGAAGCCAAGCTTTTAAAAAACATATATTACAGGAATATTATGGAATAAGAATATGGAAATTAGAGAATGGTTTTAAAGTAGTAATTCTTTGATTTTGAAACATTTCCTCTTTAACTGAATGACTGAATTGTCACATCCTCTGCCCCCCCAAAATTAGTTTAATATATCTAAGGTATGCTTCTATCCCCAAATATAGATGTCAAAATACTAAAGATAAAATAACTTACTGGTTTTTAATTTATCTGAAGTGAAATTTCTTTATACTGTACTTAAAGTAGCAACACATTCCAATTCTGTGAATTCAATAATTTGTATATTAAATTGTTTTATGGCAATAACAAAGTTTAATGTCATAAGTCTCAGTGGTAATGAACATTAAGGATAGCTTTTCATATGCAATAAAATCTCAACTAGCATATTAACAATGTCTTACTTTCAATTTTTATTGCCTCTGTATTTGAGGTTTCATTATTATTTTGTGCTTTCAAATACATATATATTTTGTGTGTATTTACATACATACACACATATATAGAGACGTATTGTGAACTAGAGAGATCATCCTATATTCTGGAATATGCTTTTATTTTTCATGCAATAATATATTAAGGATAACAACCTGTTTAACACTTAGAGACTACCTTATTTTCAATAGTTTAGAGGAATTATATTATATTGTTTTTCATAATTTATTTAAGATTCTTTTTGATAGAATTTTGAGCTGCACATGTTTTTTACTACTTTAAACAATGTTGCAATGAACACTATTATATATTTATATATATATAATTTTACATATTTATACAAATGCTTCTATAGGACAGCTTCCTGGAAGTGGATCTGATGAAAAGGACTAAATATTAAAATTTTTGCTCCATACTGCCACACTATGCTCCAAATATATGGTATCATTATTTTAATCTTACTAATTGTGTCTCGATGCCTACTTTTCATACCCAAATACTGGGTACCAGCAATGCATGTAAAGTTTGCAGAGTAATAGTAGACACACAATAAATCATTGCTATTTAATTTGCTTTTCAAATTATAATGAGGCTAAGTATCCAGTCATAAAGTTTTTGCCAACATTTTTCTTTATTACTTTTCAAGTCTTTTGCTTATTTTTCCTTTGGGTGTTGGGCTTTCTGTTCCTGACGTACAAAACCCTCTCATCTACTCTGGTTGGTGATGTTTTCTGCTTCTCGCTTCCACTTTTATTGTATCCTCTCTCTTCATGGCTGTATACTTTTCTAAGGACTTCTATGTTGAACTGTTGATAGATTCTCATAGAAATAAACCAGTGGTGTATTGATCCTTAATCCACTATGAAGAGAAAATTACACTTTCCTCAACTGGACTGGATGAGTTGAGGAGAGAAGGTCAAGACAGTCAGGGTGTAAAATCTTTGAAAAGAAATAAATGTATATCCAGATTTGTCTTTTCTATGGCACTATTCTCAGGCAGAGAGACTTGTCAGTTTTCACTGCTCTAACTGTGCCTCCCCCCATCCAAAACCTTGTTTTAAATTAGAATACCTCTACATTCTACCTCCTCCTTTCCTGACTATTTGGCATTTTCTGAACAATATGGTATAAAGGTGGAATAATGAGCATGGATGTTTGTAGAGCACAGCAACATGATAAACACTCGACTTAATTTAAGTGGCTACAAATTGTTGCAGGCATGTCAGGTAGCTCCAGATATCCATGGAGCAGAGGTCAGGGGACTAGCAGGTGATTTTGCTACCTAAAACATTTTCCCTACTAAAGCTGAGGCTGCCTTTTTATTCCCTTCTTTGAAAAGTGCATATGGTGCTCATGTTAGCCAGATTTCACTTGAAATAATTTTTATTGGGGAGAGGGAAAGTGAATTTGATTTTTTTTTTAATCCTTTATAGCATACACACACACCTTCCACACTCTACCATCAGTGGCTTTGCTGGAAACAGGCATTTAATTTTGCAGTCTTACAACCTTTCTATGTACAATGTAGATGATAAATTCTACCTCTTTTATTTTGTGCCAGTGTTCTTTTTTCTTTCAAATTAATGTTTGGTCTGTCCTTGACAAGCATTATGGACTATCATTTATAAGCCTTTTTCTCAAACAGCATTTACTGATTCAGGCAATCATTTCATTTACTTATTCCTGCATTGGGCTAAAGATTCAAAGAGGAATAAAATTGTTTAAGCAATGGGGATGAGATTCTGAATATTGTTTTCAGTGAGTAAATGCATACACACACACACACACACACACACACACAAACACACACAAGCACTCACCTGGTTTCTAAATCTCTACAAGTGACTACTGCCTTTAAAAAAATTACCTTTGAAAAAAAATAGCTTTGGAAGTTCCTCCATTCCCTTGTACCTCCACTTCTAATTCTGGGACCTCCTCCAAAACATAAGCCCAATCTATCCAACTCAAACAGCTCTCTGATCACCAGATTTTGATTATTTCCATTAACTATCACTTCAAACATGTTCAGGATTTCTACTGCCTTCCAGATGGTTTCCAATTTGGTTACAACTCCTTAATTATGTGAGTTCATAGATATTCTATAGTCTCTGCTGGATTGAGGGCATTACCAATATCAAATACATCCTTGTTCTTCCATCTTGTCCATCTTCTCTCTCCTCACCCTGTCTCACTGCTCCTTTGGTCCTGTTTCTACATAAAGGAATATTTCGTCTCTCTTCCTCTTTCCCTCCAACTTAATCACTTTCTACTCTTATAACTGACATTTTGTTTTCCTCTCTCTCCAGTATTCCTCAATCCTCTGGACAGTTTCTTCTTTGTGCATTTTCTCTATCCCCTCCATAGCCTGAGTCCCTGCATAGCCCAATAGCATTTGATATGCTTAGATACTGATTAACCATGTGGGAAACACTAACAGTCAGATTTTGCAAGATGTGATGTGGAATGGAAGGAGAATATCAAAATTGCTGTTGGGATGAGGTTCACCAACAGAGTCCCCATATTTAAACAGCAATGCCATTGTCTTCTGACCCTTTAAAGTAAGGACTGTGTAAAAGTTCAAAAGTTCTGAGTGATTATCCTTACAAATAATAAATATGTAGAATATTCTGTCTTAACCTGTTTAGTTTATTCTCTACTCAATAATTTATGTGGTTTTCATCTGAAGTTATAATTTTAGAGGCTTCTCTTTGATCTCTATTCAGAACATCCATTTTTAAAAATCACTACTGTGTGTTGGGCTGGCCTGGTGGCACAGCAGTTTAGTTTGCGCTTTGGCAGTCCGGGGTTCACGGGTTCGGATCCAGGGGGGCCCGCTGATGCACTGCTTGTCAGCTATGCTGTGGCAGCGTCACATATAAAGTAGAGGAAGATGGGCACGGATGTTAGCCCAGGGCCAGTCTTCCTCAGCAAAAAGAGGAGGAATTGGTGATGGATGTTAGCTCAGGGCTGGTCTTCCTCACACACACAAAAAATCACTACTGTGTAATATTGTACCTATACAGAAAACAACCTCATTAATTAAGAATGGATCATTCAAGTAAAATCTACTACAAAGATGCCAGCATTGCTTAGCTAATGGTAGAAATTTTATAGGCTTCACATTATGATCTTAGGTCTTAGATATTTTGTAATATGAAGATTATTTACTCCCAGGAGTAGTGAAGTGTTAGTTATATGTTTATTTTTCATGGAAAAGAACAATTATAATTACTCAGCAACAACAAAAAATACAATTTTGAAATAAGTGACTTGCTTCTTCATTTCTTTCTCATCAATACGAAGTAATCCAGAGGGTTGGCCACAGAATAGTCTAGAACAGAGGCGAGAAAATTATGATCCATGGGCCAAAGTCTATTTTTGTAAATAAGGTTAATTGGATCACAGCTTCACTCATTTGTCTATATACTGTTTATGGCTGCTTTTGTGCTACAATGGCAGAGTTGAATAGTTGTGACAGAGACCATGTGGTCCCCAAAGCCTAAAATGTTTACATCTGGCCCTTTCCAAAGAAACTTTTGTCAACAATTAGTCTAGCTTATGTTTTGCCCTCTTGCCTTGTGCATTTGATCCTATGACGATAAGACATATGCATTATTCAAAATTAAATTCTTTAATAATAGTTACCTTTACACATAAAAACCTATGTATATTTCTTGGGAATAACAAAATAAACAACTTTAAAATTTAGATTTTGTATGTTGTCCATGTAACTTCAGTTTCCATTCCTTTGATGATGAAGCAGCTTGGGGTCTGTTGTAAAATTTGCAAATACAGAATACCGATGTGTCCAGATATGCTAAGACAATCTAAAAGTTATAATTGGTTTAGACAATCTCAAAAGGCACTCCACTCTAAAAGGATTTATAAATTAAAATACCTTTAAAAAGTCTATATCTAATGGAAAAAAATTCCCCCTTTTCTGGAAATCTGGAGAAGGCACTAGGTAAATCCATTTGAAAACTTCTGGTTTCAGGGGAATCAGGGTAAGTAGGATGATACTGAAACAGGGTTTGCAACTTTTATTTTCTTGGACTGTCTGAGGAGATAGGATCTAGATGGATTCAACCCCAGCATGAGATCTTCCAATACAAAAACTCTTACCTCTTGTTGTTTAAGTGTATTCTCTTGGACTTGGCCTTTCACTGTTTCAACATTGAGCTGCAAATCAAGCAATGTGGTATTCAGACTTATTAATGACTTGGAGATTTCCTCTAATGCATTTCCATGTCCCTGGACTGAGGAAACCAAGGTGCTTAGCTGGAGAAGAACATCATTAAATCTTTGATCAGTCACCACAGTGAAATTTTGGAAATGCTCTGAATCTATGAGATAGGCTTCTGTGTCTGAAATATGTTGGATTGTCTTCTCCATGTGGCTCATGTATTCTGTAACAACTTCTTGAAATGTCATTTCATCTTCACTGTCATTTCTTTTTCCAGTGAGACTTTGAGATATATCATGTGCATTAATTGAATCAACTGTGCTGTTCTTCATCTCCCACTTTAGGAGCTGAGCTGCATATTTAAGTAAAAACAAACAGAGTCATGGCCTATATCCTTAAATGCATACACCATTCCATTCAATACCATTTCATTCTATTCCATTCCAACATCTTGAATGCTTTCCTAAAACTCAAGTATTTATTTTGAATATACAATGTATGAACCACACTAGGCATATTGCTGAGAGGAAGGCAGTCTCCTTTCCTCACTTTACATTAGAATTTATTCCAGAATTAAGTCAGTCTTTCTGAACTGCTGCTTATGTGAATCTTCTGGGCCATTGCATTTGGCTCTGACAGTAAGAGAAAATTCTACAGATTACTAAGTGCGTTGTATCCTACTCCTCAGGTCTGTTATTAGGATAAAATGAGACAATGCTTAACACAGTGTCTGAAATAAGCATGTTGAATACATAAGCTATTATGAAGATAAATGATGATGATGATGAAAACAATATGCAGTAAAAGTAGAAGAATTAATGTTATCCACTGTATGAATAAATTGTTGGTTCATCTACCTCACCTTATCACTAAGCTAGCAGAGAATTGTCATTCTCAGTTTATACAGGTCTAATTTATAGATGGTGAAGCATAAAACTGGACAAATAAATTTTTTTACTTTAAAAATATTGTTTTTATAAGACTCCTCTTTACCTATTGTAAAATATATATTCAGAGCTGAAAATTTAGAAAAGATGGGTAACAAGGAGAAGAATTTACCATTAATCTCACTGTCATGAGTTAAATGCTAATGTTTTGGTGTATGCATATCAAACCTGACTGTCTGTTTCTAGTATCATATTACTATTACAAAAGCAAGATTATATTTTATATAAAATCTGAAAACTACTTTTTAATAATATTACATCATAAAGACTTTTGCATATTATTTAACATTGTTTTACAAAAATAATTTTAGTAAATACATTGTATTCTATGTATGGATCTACCAGATTTACTTAACAAAACCCCTATATTAAGTTTGTCTGTTTCCACTAATATATTCAAAGTTTTGATAAACAATCTTGTAAGTAATTATTTCCTAAAGAAAAAAAATCCTAATAAATGGTATTTTGAGGACATACAGAGCTGCAGATATATATTTCCAAATGAGCATATATTCTATAAACAAACTAATTATCCTTCTGAAAAGGTCTAGAGCAACATGTTTACAGTTTCAGAAAAACAAAAAGCATACACATTAACTTTGGAGATAAAAATACATAATTATACACAATGAAGAAAATGTTAAACACCATTTTATCACTAATCAGTGATGGTGAAGATTTTGTTGTTTTTTCATCTCTCTATCTACATTATTTATTGCTTTTATCTACATAGCTATCAGTCTCTTATTCATATTAGTTTGAATGCATAAGATTTTCTATATTTGACCATTATTGAGCAATAAAAAGCATAATTTTATATGGATTACAAATATATCTACATAAACAGCTATATTTGATCTGTCAATTTTCTCCATACAAATGATATGGCAATAATACCAGCTTCACAGGTTTTTGAGAATTAAATGAGATAATGCATGAAAAACATTTAGCTCCACCCCAAAACAGGGTACCTGCTATATAAATGAGAGCTTTGCATTTACACAGGAGCAAGCTGCCTGATTCTAGAATCTTGTTCCACTCTTCAGTTACTAGCTAGGTTACTCTGGGCAAGTTACTTATCTTCTCCTTGCTTAGGTTTCCTCAAAGATCTAAAAGTAATAACTACCTTGACACTGGTTCTGAGGATGAATAAGTCATGTAATTCTCAAAGTACACAGATGACACCTAGGAAAACTCTATTCAAACTTAAGTGCCCTATCCATGGAAGATATTATCTTAGTTATAGAGTCCACTGTCTTCACCACCTTTATTTAAAAAAGCTGTTTGAGGGGCCACCCGGTGGCGCAGCGGTTTAGTCCGCGCTTGGCAGCCCGGGGTTCATGAGTTCGGATCCCGGGCGCCCGCCGACACACTGCCTGTCAGCCATGCCGTGGCGGCGTCCCATATAAAGTAGAGGAAGGTGGGCACGGATGTTAGCCCAGGGCCAGTCTTCCTCAGCAAAACGGGGAGGATTGGCGATGGATGTTAGCTCAGGGCTGGTCTTCCCCACAAAAAAAATAAAATAAAATAAATTAAAAAAAAAATAAAAAAGCTGTTTGATGATGGTTGCTATTATAGGTATTATTATATTAAGAAAAAGTATTGAATTATACATGCAATTAAATCCCAATTTAAAAAAATGTTTTGCTATTTACATTCTCTTTAAAATTAGCTTATTTGAATTAATAAAATATGTTACTTTATATATTTTATATATTTTTAAATACAAATATACACATAAAATATGACTACATTTTGATACGATCCACAACAGAGGCCACATTGAGTGTGCACTATATTATACTTCTTAATTTATCAAGAAAGTGAATAAAAAAGTATATGTTTTAGTTGAATCTCATCACATTTATTAAATTAAATGTGGGGAGCAAGTTTTGGATGGACAGCCTCAATCATGCATTCATCAATTGTATGATTTATTATTTATTAAGTACCTACTATGTATAAAGCATTCTTTGAGCAACTCTGGGAATATACAATTGACTAGGAATGGATTTTGACTTTAACAATCAGAAATCCAAACTAACATTTTTTACAAAATTATTTCAAAGTTGTCCCTTAAGAACTTTCCTTTTATGAAGGTTATTGCATTTTGGAGTAGCAGTTAAGAATCCATCTTCCGGAGTAGAATGTCCTGGGTTAGCAATTCTTGCTCTTTCCTTTATAAGCTGTGACCTTTGGCAAGCTAATCTGTCAATGCTTCTATTTCACTATTTGTATAAATGGGATACTAATAGTCAGCATTTAAATAATTAAATGAGCTAATACACGTAAGGTGCTCAGATCCCTTCTTGGCACATAATAAGCATTTGATAACTTCAGCTTTTTTGTTATGATTGATATTTTGGATTCAATATCTGTGACTTATCTGTATGTCCAATATTGATAACTAGGGAGAATTAATATTGTGTAATATAAAAAAGTGGTGGGAAGTTGCGTGCTCTGATGAGCACAGTAGACTCTGTGCTTTATTTTACTGGGTATATTGATCTAATTACTCAGCCATATGATTTTACTTTCTCTGGAAAAATTTCTATTTCACATGGGTAAAGCAACTCTTTTTCACAGTGTGGGAAGAAAAGATCTGACTTGACAAAATGCCATGAGACCAAGGGTTTTTATTCAACAAGTTCAGTGTGAGTTGACAGTAAAGGCTACATCTTGCTTATTGATTTAAAAATACAACATCGCCTGTTTTTCCAAATCCTGGATAAAAACTAATTTAATCCTTACTTTTGTTTGAAATGTTTAGCTCTGTATCATAAATCTAGGTAAAGGATGCCAGGGTTCATATTTTCAAATGTTCGGTTCTTTCATTGTCATCAGAGAGATGGCATTTTTGTGACTTTCCCATTTCACATTGGAAAGGAGACAAACTTATAGCTTGTTCAAAGACCTACGCAGTGAGTTAACGTTTGATTTTACAGATCACATTTACTCTTTCATATTGGTAATATCTTTTCCTACCAAAAATTTATATTATTTTGAGCTAAAGAATCTTCAATATTTCACTAACAATTTATATACATTAATCCTAGATTATATTTTATCATCCAGAGACATTTTATGTTGTTATACTGTAACAGTGATTCAGCAGCATCTTTAAGAAAAGGTAGCATATGGAGTAGAATTTATTAATTAAGAAAGAAATTAAGAAATATCTTTCAATGTATAAGACACTTAAAATTTAAATAGTTTTATGTACAAAATTTTATTTCATCTATTGATTCATATTTGCCAAAGCAGAGTAATTTCTATCATTTTAGGGATATATTTTGTCTATATTTGTAATGTTTTGATGTCAGCTAGAGATGTGTATTGCATTTTAGTTCCTTTTTGGAAAATATTCTAATCCACAACTCAATTAAAGTTGTAAATGGATTGTAAATTGTTTATTATTCAGGTGTGATAGACACAGCAAGAGCTGTTCCAAATTCTGGTGAATTTGGGTGCTAATGTGAACTTACCAGATTTGAGCATTTTTAGCTTCTCATCCAATCTTAATAGGTACCTGTTGTAGTTTTAGGAAACAAAACTACTTCATATCAATGGCTGTCAACTTGAGAACAAACGTGTTGACTTAGTAGTAATTTTTAATAGCCCAGAGACTTTGAACTTGGTTAGAACCCTGAATTCTTTTCAGACTTCTGTCTGCATTCTGCATGGACCTCTTAGAAGGAAGTTGTACTCCCTGGTGTTGGCTCTGCAGGCCATGGTTTGTATAAAAGTAATGAAATTTACCCAAATTCTAACTAGCTTATAGCTAATAATCCCACGCAATCTTTCAGTTATGCATTTCAAACTACAGATAAGCATATACACAAACAACATACAGATAACCTCAGTTCATCAAGAAATTAATTGTCTAATGACAGACACATCAGGTCCTTTTATGTGGTTGGTTTGGTTGGTTGATTGGTTTAGTTTGTCGTGCTTGTTTTTTTGTTGTTGTTTTTAATGGTCAAAATAGAAGTTAAAATATTACCCATGGGAAATATTTTCCTGGATAAAATTATGGAAACTCCATTTTGTTTTGTTTTTTATTGGCCAATCATATTTTGTTATAAAAACCCAATTACACTGGGAGATAGTAGACAATAGAGGTTAGGAGTCAAGAGTCATGGGTGGCAAGTCCAGCTCCACTACTGAGAGGTCTCAGTTTCCTTTTGTGGATGATGAGGATAAGTATATGTCTACTCAAGGGTAATTGTAATGGTGTCTTAAAATAATCTGTGCAAAGTTTACAGCCCGGTGCCTGAACGTAGTAAATACTCAAAAATAGTGGTATTGTTACAATTATTGTTGCTTTATTGTCATTTCTTTCTTACCAGAATTTTGGCTCTGTCTTGGAATATTCCTTTAGGTTGACTCTTAGCAGGGGAGGTTTGACCTTGTATTTAGGAGCATTTTCTTGTTAAGCTGATTAGTATGCACATAAAAATGTACCCTACTTCCAGCCTCTCTCCTGTGAGAGCATATGTCCAGATATTTTGCCAGTCAGAGAGAAGAGGAGAGCTACAAGGCATATAAATTCAAATGCCAATCAAATCCATCAAAATGCTACCGAGGAGAATGATATTTTGGGATCTGCTTGAGGTATACACAAGCCATCCACCCCTGTGGAAACCCTCAAATCTATCCCCAATTCAAGCTAAACTCTCCAAAGAAATATGTACCTGGAATATATATTGAGCCCATGTAAAGTGTTTTTTCTAATATTTTTCTCTGAGAGGATACTATCAGGTTATTTTTAGAGATGTTTTAAATAATAGTCTTATGAAACATGTGACTATATAAGCTATAAAGATATTACTGATGTGTAGGCCATTATTTTACAAGGTCTCCCCTTACTGAAGACTTAAAGGAATATTTCTTTTGTTCTCAATACTAAGAGTAGAAAAGCTTTTCCTGAACAACTGGTTTGTGTTTATATTTTACACCCCATTAACATAAATGATCATGTTTATATCTTCACATTGGCGACTAGAATACTTAACATGAAATTTGTGATCCACTGCTAGAAGTACATGGGACTTCAGAGGATAACACATTTTTGAAATGGTCTAATCTTTTCCATCTTACCTTCACATAGCTATATTTTTATCTTAATCTTTCATTTCCTTTTCTATTTCTTTTTCTTCTATTTTTTTCACATGATAACTTTGCAGAATCTATTTTTTCCTTTAATAAATTTGAGGAACACTTTGTGATATGAAGTTTCCCTTATGAATCTCCCATATACAAAAGACTGAATGCTTCTTTTTTGCTTCTACAATAACTAATTCACAGGATGAGTGGCTGAGTTTCAAACTCTAGAGTACTGTACCTGCCACTATTCCGATGATAGGTATGAGAACTACAAACACAAGGAGATAAAGGGCAATCAGTGCAGCTTTGAAGGACTTCAGTTTCTCTTGAAGGGCAGGGCCATTTTTAGGATCTAAAAACACAAAACCCCAACCTACTGTTAGAAAACTTACTTTTATTTAATTAAAATTTTTGTAACCTCCTATTATATTGTTACTACCAAGCCCATTGGAATAAAAAGGGAATTAAAAAAAATACGTCCTTGTTTATTCAGTAGGAAGCAAAAGGGACAGTCACGGAAAAAGCCGATACAGGCATCACTGTAGACATTTGATTTACTTATCCATTCCCTAAACTTCATGACAAAGTTACAATCCTCTGCAAGTTGTACTTGTCTCATTTTGGGGCATTTAGCTGGCAACTTTTAATATCAATACATATGCAAAGATAAATTTTATTCTTCTGTTTCATATGGGAATATATTCTGGGTGAAAATAAAATTTCTCAAGTAACTATATGATTATGATTTTTTTTCAGATTTTAAATCAGATAAGAGAATCTATGTTCAATAATAATTACGCAAATTTTCTTTTCCAATTCCATCTCAATAATTTTGTATTTGGATACCTCTTATGATTTGAATACAATGAGAAAAAAAGAAAAAAATGAAATAAAATGATTCACATTTCGAGTAAACTGTGGAGTGGATCAATGAAGCCCATCCTCTGGATATTTCAGAAAACATTAATATTTTAGTATTATTCATTTATATGGAATAGTGATTCACATAATGGGATGCTAATTGTGGAAAAGATAACTCGATGAAGAGGGGAATCTTAGTAGAAGAGGAAGACATTTTTCTGATTAGGTGAATAAAACATCCATTATGGCCATTGCTTTTATTGCTCAATTAAAAAGAAGTAAATTTTGTTTTCACGTTGCAAACTCCTAAATTAAACACAAAAGTTTAGACATTGTTCGATAATGTATTATGAAGGATTGAAAGGAAAAGAAGAGGAAATTTTTAACAAGTAAAGAAAAGAAAAAGAAAATAAAGGAGAGAAAAGATCTAAGGAAAAAGAAAAAGAACAACCCACAATACAAGCAAGATGGGATATTCCATCTGCCAGGTTGATTAAGCCTGAAACCTATGAGTCGTCTTCTCCCTATCTCCAATTTACGGTAGGTTCTCAATATTCTGCCTTTTAAATAGCTCTTGAAAGTTTCTGTTGCCTTTTCTCTGTCCCCAGTGCCTCTGTCCTCCCTCCTCAATCTCTCAACATCTCTACCTTTAACAGCTTTTACCATTATCTTTTCTCCTTCTTTCTCATTGGTACCACATCATCACATTCATCGTTTGCACGGCACACAAGAGCCATCATGCCTTGGCACTGTGGTCTGTATTTCAGGTTTGTCTATGTAAGAACTCCTTTACGATCCTATAACTTTGCATTTGCTGCTTCCTCTGACTGAAAAATCTCTATGGCTCCTCCCTCACTCACCCCACCCTTTTGGTGAAATGTTTCAATCTTTAAAGCTTAGCAGAACTATAAGCAACTCTGTCCTGCTGCCTTAAAGGAGCCTGTCCAGATACAGCTGAGCATTGCTTCCTTTGAGCTCTTGTAACCTGTACAAACATCTGTTTCAGCACTGTTGTGAATTGAGTTGTGTCTGCCTGAAAGATATTGTTGAAGTCTTAAGCCCGGCTACCTGTGAATGTGACCTTATTTGGAGATAGGGTCTTTGCAGGAGTAATCAAGTTAAGATGAGGTCATACGGGATTAGGGTCGGCCTTAACCAATGATTGATGTCCTTATAAAAAGAGAAGAGGACACATAAAGACACAGGGAAGGGGACCATGTAGAGCTGGAGGCAGAGATTAGAATGATACAGTTACAAGCCAAGGAATGCTAAGAATTGCCAGGAGCCACTAGAAGCTAGGAAGAGGCAAGGAAGGATTCTTCCGTAGAGCCTTCAAGGGGAGCACGGGCTTGCTGGCATCCTGATTTCAGACTTCTGGCCTTCAGAACTATGACAGAATAAATGCCTGTTGTTTTAAGCCACCCAAATTGTGATAATTTGTTATAGCAGCCCTAAGAAACTAATACAAGTACTGACCACCTAGGATTTTTAAATATTAATTCATGGTGCTAGGGTCATAGTCATCTCTAGGACCTAGTCCAGTGGCTGGGAAATCAGAGGACTCAATCAATGTTGTGGACTAATTTAATCTAATACAATGCTTCCTTACTTTAACTTAAGCTTGTTTTCTACTCTGTCTCAAGAGAGAAGACCTATGTATCCAATAAGTATTATTTTAACATTTATACACATTTATGATAAGTCTCAAGATAATAATTTTACATGGTGTCAATAACACTAAGGACAACCTCCATGGGCAGCCCACCCTTCTACTTACTTGGAGGAAGCAAAGCTGTCATTGAACGAGCATCAAACTTCACAGATTCTGAACAGCTATCCATGTCCTCCTGTTGGTCAGGAAAGCTACCCCACTGTTCCATGATTCTACAAACACATGGAAAAACATATCAATTACACATGAAATGGCTAGAGACTTTTGGCATAATGTTTCAAATAGAATTTTATAATTATAGCAAGGAAACAAGTACAATTAATTAGCTAAATTTACATATCTGCCATATATAGCAATATATTAAACCTATCCATAAGTTTTAATTTTAACATTAAAAGACAGACTTACACGGAACATACTCACATGTCTTTCTATGTACAAATGTGTATCTATTTGTAGGTGTGTGTTTTTTGAGAGTGAGAGGCAGCTTTTCTTTCTTAGCTAAAACAAATATTTTCCCAAGTGACAGAAAACAACTGTTTAGCTAAAAAGAAAAAATAATTTCCCTTAGAACAAGCAGTTGTGCAAAATTTGGAGCAACTATTTCCCATGACCTTTTATCAGGGCTTCATGAGCCAGCTTTCCTTTTGCCAAGGCATCGTTTATCACTTTGGAAAGATAAAGTCTAGTCACTGGATTAGGAACCACAGGAAAAACTTCGTTTCCCCTTCGTTTTTTTTCTCACTTGTATTTATTTATTTTTTTCAGGGCTTTTTTCATTATACATTAGCAGCATCACAAAAAATGTTCTTGTACCTTTTAAAGAACAATCTATATTGTCTGACACAATCTATGCCTATGTGTCTTCAAGATGCCTCAGAATCATTTGAAACCCTTGATTAAAAACAGGTTGATGGGCCTTACCCCCAGAGTGTCCAATATTTGGGGTGAGGGTCATGAATTTGCAACTTCAACAAGTTCTCTAGTAATGCTACTGCAGTCAGCCTGAGGACGACATTTTAAGAACATGTTCCGTGAAAAGAAATTGTATGACTTTTTCTTGGAAACAGTTCCATTCGTTTGACTGATAAATTTGGCATAAAGCCAACACCTTCTGATCATTTCTTATTTTCTCTAATGCTGAGTTATGGATTTAACGCAGGCGTAGTCGTAACTGTGCTCACGGGCACCTCCCGAACACCAACTCACATCTTGTCCAGGAAGTGAAGCATGATTATGCATATGCAAACACTCATCCTGCCTTGGGGAGAGGTATTGACAAGTAAGGATGTGACTCAACTCCTTTAAATATTACCGAGGAGATTCTTTCTTTTGTAGTTTGCAATGAGAATCTTTGTACATGCATCATTCTTTGAATTGGCTGTGGTCTGTAAATCCTATTGATCTAACCAAGGAGTGTGTTCTTTAAATGATTTGGAGGAAGGGAGCGGAGGGGGAAGGTATAGGACCTACATCCTCTCGCTTAGGCAGAGGCAAAGTAAAAGAAATAAACAACTATCTGAGAAAAGTGATCATTATAGGAAACCAAATTGGATAATTTGGATCCAGACTGTCTTGCCATTTCCACCTTTTAAGTTCACTCTACTAGTTGATTTGGATGACAGTTTTATCTTCCAAGCAAAACAAATGAATGAACAAACAAATAATTTTAAAAATTGAGACGATGATAAAACTTACCTGAATTCATTTTAAAACTATAGTTCAAAGCAATTGGGACTATGTGGCAAAGATTTTTAACTTTGAATTTAGTTTATAAAGGATGGGCTCACAAAGTATACATTTAGATACACCTGCTATATAACTAGAAATCCGTTCCTTTCAGTCAGCTTACTGGCCCCTTCTCCATGTGTTTGACTATGACTTTGGTCCTAATATTTGAGGTATTATGACTCCATTTTCACTTAAATACAAAAGAAACATCTCTTGTATTACTCAGTCTTCTAGATGGGAATATTTTTATTTAAAAAGTGAAACCTTTTGAATCTGATAAATCTCTCTAGACTGTGAACTACATAAGGGAAAGGACCAAGTCTGTTCTTGTTCAAGGGCCTATATTATATTATATTGCCAGGGCCTAAAGCAACCTGGAATAATGGCGCTGTGGCGGCATCCCATATACGAAATAGAGGAAGATGGGCACAGATGTTAGCTGAGGGCTAATCTTCCTCAGCAAAAAGAGAAAGATTGGCAAAGGATGTTAGCTTAGAGCCAATCTTCCTCACCAAAAACAATTTAAAAGGGAAGGAAGAAAAAATATCTTTATGATATTCGGCAACAATACAGATTCCTCAAATGATAATTGGGGGATTTCTCTCAAATCATTTCCTGTGTGTTTAGCCCTTTAAATATATATATTACAGACCTTTGTCAAAGCCTATATGAATGCTTCTTGCAGCAAACTTAAACATTTTATTATTTTAAAGAGAAAAAAAGTGGCAAATCCAGTATGATAATTCACTGATCTCATCTTGGCCTCAATAAAGCAGAATGGATATTACTTTTGCCCATATACTTGCTCAGAAGCTCCACCTCTACTTTCTAAATAAATTTGCAATTTAGAACCCACAGGGCCTCCTTGGCTTAAAGGACGTTTCTTGGGAAAAAGAAAGAATCCCACTTTTCTTTAGGTGGCTCTAGAATGCTAGAGGCTACATTATGAAAATGAAAAAATAGATGGTAAATATTGGGATATTTTCAATCAATGACTATAAGATGGAAATACGTCTCTCTTCACATAGGCCAGTCCAACCAATTCCTACTATGAGTCATTATATTAAGCATTGTGCAAGTCACTAGAATACCAAGGTCATTGTGTATAGAATATTCTCAATCACCAAAGATTTTATGGGCTAATAAGAAAGACTAAAATCTTTATACATAATCATCTGACAATGTGATATATATACATACAAAGCACAGGAATAGTCCAGAAAAGAGTGATTAACTCTTTTGAGAAAGTGGCTAGTTAAGGTGGGAACACAGAAAAGATGACACTTTATCAGAGTTCTGAAAAATGAGCAGGAATTTGGGGTAAGAAAAATATTCCAGGGATGGAAAATATGTTATAGGGCATGAAGGCATGAAGAACATGGGAACTAGAGTGGATCAGCATCATGGAAGAAGGAGCTCTGGGCAGATGGCCAAGCAGAAGAGGCCAGAGAGGCAGGTAGCTGGGGGCATCCTATTCATCAATTTCATCTTTCATTTTTCTGATTACATAAATTAGTCTGGCTTTCACAGCCTACTTCAAATGTAATATTGAAGATATATGTATACAGATCACTATCTTATAATATACGCAAAACTTAACTCAAAATGGATTTAAGACCTGAACATAAAACCTGAAACCATAGAACTCCTAGAAGAAAACATAGGCCATAAGCTCCTTGACATTGGCCTTGGTGATGATTTTTTGAATCTGACATCAAAAGCAACAAAAGCAAAAATAAATAAATGGGGCAACATCAAACTAAAAAGCTTATGCACAGCAAAGGAAACCATCAACTAAATGAAAAGACAACCTACTGAATGGAAGAAAATATCTGCAAACCATATATCTGATAAGAGGCTAATATCCAAAAAATTCATGCAATTCAATACCAAAAAATAAACAACTCAACTGAAAAATGGGCAGAAGATCTGAATAGGTATTTTTCCAAAGAAGACATACAGATGGGCAATAGGTACATGAAAAGATGCTGAAAATCATTAATCATCAGAGACATGCAAATCAAAACCACAATGAGATATCACCTCATACCTGTTAGAATGGCTATTATCAAAAAGACAAGAAGTCACAAGTGTTGGTGAAGATGTGGAGAAAAGGAAACCCTTGTGCACTGTTGGTGGGAATGTAAATCGGTGCAGCCACTACATAAAACAGTATGGAGGTTGCTCAAAAAATTAAAAATAGAAATGCCACATGATCCAGCAATTTCACTTCTGGGTAACTTATCTGAGAATGAAAACACTAATTCAAAAATGATGTATGCATTCCTGTGTTCATTGCAGCATTATTTACAATAGGCAAGATATGGAAGCAACCTAACTGTCCATTGACTAATGAATGGATAAAGAAAATGTGGTGTACATATACAATGAAATATTATTGAACCATGAAAAAGAATGAAATCTTGCCATTTGAGACAACATGGATGGACCTCAAAGGCATTAGGCTAAGTGAAATAAGTCAGACAGAGAAAGACAACATATGTATGCTCTCTTATATGTGGATTCTATAAAAAAAAAAAAAAAAAGACCAAGCTCATAGATACAGAGAACAGATTGGTGGTTACCAGAGGCGGAGGGTAGGGGTGGGAGAAATGGGTGAAGGAGGTCAAAAGGTAAAAATAAATAAACAAAGCACTTAGAGCCAGTCACATAGTGAGTACTCAATAAACATTACCTATTATAATTTCATCATAAAAAAACAGAGACTGTCCCCTCTATATCACTTCGAGTGCTTTAGGGAAGAATTTGTGTGATTAACCCATTCCTCGTGAGTTTCACTTTGAGACCAAATTATGTCTGCAGATACATTTGTATCTTTTCTGTAATTTACAACAGTGTGATCCAATCTGCTTTCTTCCTTGTCTTTTAGTTTGCCAGAAAACTTAGCATGACCCTCATTTTGCAGCTGTAAGAGTCTGAACAGGCCAACTGCCTTGAAAACATCTATCCTGGTTTCTGTTTTCCCTTTATTGTTTTAGCTAATACCGTGATGCAATTTAAACACTATCAAATCCTGATGGAATTAGGAGAGAAGAATCTCAGAGAAACATATCGCTACATTTGACACATAGAAGCATGGTGCACAACTGCCTTAATACCCCAAATGACTGGGGAATGTGTGTTCTTTACTTTAAAGGAATAGTCCATTTTTCAAAAATAAGGAAGATGCACCTCCACAAATTAAGTAAAAACTTACTCTTGGCTTTGGTAGTAGTGATGTGGTTTATATTACTAGTGATAAAATACATATATATTGTCCATTAAATATTTTTTTGCTTATTTCCCTTTCCCCCTGAAATAGACATTAAGGTCAATTTTGTTTTTCTTTAGGTCTCTAAACTTTGAGCTGTCTTTAATGGGCTTATATAGATAATAATTAACATTTTGTAGATTACTGTATTTCAAACTATGGTTTCTTTGGGTAGATTTATTAAAATTTTGAAAAAGAAAACCCTCTAATAAATGTCTATGAGTGGATTACCTTAACTGACCATATCTAGGCTATATAAAACCCCTGAGAGGTGTGACGGGCTGGAAAGAAGATGAACACTAAAATTTGATGAGTGGAATGATGACTGAAAAATTTTCCCCTTGGTGCATCATGGGGAATTTTGTTTGTTTTCTGGGTCAGTGTATAACAGGTGTTGGTTCATCATGAACTATATGAAATATTGGTACATTTTTTTCCAGAAAACAAAAAAAGATTAGCTTAATCATAGATGATGCTGTCACAGGATTGCTGGCATTTTCTGTTGTCACTTCCTTTTATTCTTAGTCTCCATACTTTTCTGAGAATCTCATCTACTTCCATGGCTTGAACTACTGCCTGCATACTGACCAAGCCAATATATCCAGCTCAGATCTCATGTCTCAGAATTAGGTTTTTAAAAATGATACAACTAGCTACAATGGTGTATTTTCCACATCAACCTAACTTTTATTTTTCCAGGAATTTTGGTGTTGGTATATCATCCATTTATATTACCTGTTTACTATTGTAATCATTTATTATTATCTTCTACTTAGTTTGTAGTGGGGTATACATGATACAGTCAGGCATATGACAATACAGAGGTAATATAGAGGCACTAGAAAAGCATGATCACTTGAACCAGAAGCCAAGGCTTTAATCTAGATCCCTCTCACGCACAAGACCCATATCTGATTGCTCAGCAGCTCCTGACTTCCTCGGAGCCATGCCTTCTCAATTTTTGGATTTCAGCTCATTTTTCTCTACCCCAGACAGGTATCTTGGATACTAGCTATGGGGTAGGCAATTAAGGGGAGAATCCAGGAGGCATTAAGAAAGAGAAGGAAATTAAAAGAATTGGTGAACAAGCATCAAAACGTAGCACTTTAACAAAGAATAGGAGGAAAAAAATCAAACAGTAGAAAGTATTTTTCAGGAAAACAATATGGGGGACATAAACTTGAGAACAAGCATATTTAGTGGGCAAGTTAGGAAGAAGAACCAGCACTAAAGATAAAGAACCTTTGACACTATGGGAGAACAAGTCAGGGTCATGGAGAAGAAAAAAGAATCTCCAGGCATGAAAGGACATCAATAACTTGCCACATGGAATTTGAGCTGTTTTATTTTTGGTAGAGGCAGAAGCAGATTCTGGAGAGATAAAGAAGCAGTCAACATATAAAAATGAAAGGCCTTGAGTGTATACCAGAAATATGGTCATGTGCATGCTTTTCTGTTGAGAAGAGATACTGAAGAATGTATTGAGATGGTACATTGAGGGGAGTTTTAGTTTTCCCTGCTTCTTATTCCTCCTCATCTCCCAACCTATTAACACTGAAGTGTGCCAGGTCTCAGTTCTTGTCCTCTTTCTAGCTTCTTTCACCCCCTTGGTGATCTCACTTGACTCATTGCTTTAAATACAATCTCTAAAGCTGATGACTCTTCCATCTCTATCTCTTGCCCAGACTTCTCCTCTTAACTCCAGATTTGTATATGCAACTGCCTAGCAACATCACTACTTGGATTCCTAATATGGCCCAAATCTGAGTCTTCTTGTTTCCCATCCTCTCTCATCCTCCACATCCAATCTATCATCAGATCTTCTTGGTTTGTTTTCAAACCCTATGCAGAAACTGACTGCTTCTCATCACCTTGCCTACTACCATCCTGGTCCAAGCCCCATCATCTTTCTCACCTGGACTATTCTAATAGCTCCCTAGTTGGCCTCTCAGCTTTGCTGTTAGTCCTTCCACATTATTCTCCACATGGTGTCTTGAATGTTCCTCTTAAAAAGTTAGTCATATCTTGTCACTCTTCTGCTCAAAACCCATGAGCACCTCCCCATCTCACTTAGGTCCGGACTAAAACCTCTCTCTTTCAGGCATACCTTTCTGGAGCATCAGATTTAAAATCGCAACCTATCTCTTTCACTCCCTCTTCTCTTTCCTGGCTTGATATTTTTTCCCCCAAACTTATCACCATCTAATATGAAATACTTTTTCCTTATTTATCTCGTCTATTGCCTGTCTCCTTTCACCCAAATTAGACCCATGATTCAGGAGTTTTTATTTCTTTGGTTCTGTGACCAGAGAGTTCCTGGCACTCAGAAAGTGTTCATCACATACATAAATACATCATAAGAAACCATATAAATAAATGAAAGGCAAAATATTTTGCAGGATGACTGGGTTATGCCTCAAGAGAAGTTCATATTTCACTAATGTGGAAGTTTAAGAAGTTCTTCTGTTTCATATTGGGAAATAAAAGGTTTCTCTCTGAATTGTGTGTTAATAGGAAGCTGAAACAAAATATTTCATCCCTAATGTTCCCACTTTGCCTCGATTTACTAGATTACTTCAGTTCTTTACTCGAATTATCATCATTGTAATTTTTTTGTAATTTTAGAGAACACATGTGAAGTTCTGTTAGCAGCCAGTGGACAATTCACACAATTCAAATGAGCCTTTAAATGTCATTTCCAAAGTGAAGACAAAGTAACTTCACATAAAATTACAATTCTTACTAAAAGTCAATGCACTGACAAAGGATTGAGAAATCTTTTGAGTTAGGATAATCTATTAAAAGCATGTTCTCATGAGAAGTGAAACACATCTCTGCAAAATCAGCTTTTCACAAAGTGGGTGAAAAGTTTACAGAAGCTCCAGCAGGAAAACCATAATGAAAAAATTTCAGTGTAAACTTATTTGGAAACATAGCCTTTATTTTCTCCTGTTTTTATTTTTAAAATATTATAACAATATTACAGATAATTGGGACAAAATTTCTGTCATTCTCATCACCCTAATATAAGAAAAAATACCTTCATTTTCATATGAAATTTGAGTCTTTGTACACATGTATCCATGTTACATAGCTGATATCATAATGTACATTATCATTTGGTCTTATACATTTCCCTTAAAATCATATTAATATTTTTATACTTGAAATGCCTTTTTCAAATTTAAAAACAATGGGCTGTATAATAATTCATCAAATATATGTATCTTATTTATGTAACCATTTTCCTATAATGTAATTCTTTTTTCTTAAATTTTTCCCCTCTTCTTTGGAGGCAATGTTTTACTAATATAGATGACGATGTTGTAAATGTTTTCATAATTCATCTCTCTTCTTTTGAAATTTTTTTTTATGATAATTCACCATTTGTTGAACCACAAGGTGACAGGAAAACTAACCTTCTTGGTATCTACAATCTGATTGCTCTTTAAAAAGATCGCACAAATTTACAAAATTCCAGTCATATATGAATACAGCAGTTTTAAACCAAGTTCACCACTATTTGGTAATAATTATTCAATAGTAATTATTTTAGAGTCGTTTAGATTTTTATAATAGTTACATGATCTCTCATGGTGGCTTTCTATTGCATTTTTTATTAGTGTGGGAGAGATATTTCCATGTAATTGTTTATTATTCATTTTTCTTCTTGGGTGTTTGTTTATTTGTATCAATAGCTTATACATCCCCAGGGGATCTTTCTTTATATACGTATGAAAATTCTTTACATGTAATATATATTTACTGCACATTCTTTCTTCTAAGACCGTTCCCTATTCAGATTTATCATCAAACTCTTAAGGTTAATTTCATCTTTAAGATTTGGGGTAAATAATAACTTTGTAACTTTCCTTATTATTTAAAAACAGAGACTTTGATTTTATATGAACAGCTAAAAATGTATATGAAATGAAAATAAAGTTTGAAGCCAACAGCTCTCCACAGAAGGAATGTATCCATAAGAGGGATTAAGGTAAGAAATGGAAGCATCAGTACTGTGCTCGATGCTGCTCATGCTCATCCTGGGTAGTGAAGAAGAAAGAGCATCAATTTTTTAATCCGCAGTCTAGATTTGAATATTGACTGTGCTATTTCCTAGCTAGGTGACCTATGGCAAATATTTTAATTTCTTTGACTGCAGTTTCTTTATATATGTAAAATATGGTTACAATATCAATTTAAGGAATTGTTATGAAGATTGAAAATAATTTTTGTAAATTGCCTGGTACACAGACAACTGTCAAGAAATAAATCACCGTTATTTTAAAATATGAATTTTTTAATACGGACTTTAAAATTTTTATCCTCACAGCAGCTCCATGAGATATATATAACAGTATTTTCTCCATTTCCCAAAGTTAGGAAATCAAGACCTAAAATGTTTAAGTAACTAGTTAACGTTACACAACTAGGGAGTTGGGGAGCTGGGATTTGGATGTAGGCAGTGTACTTCCAGAATATCAGCTCCTAATGACTGCATAAAACATTTATAATCTCATTCTATGACTTTTCTATCACTGCTCTCACATGACCAGTGAGAATGCTAACCCTGTTTTATGCTGTGTAAATCTTACCCAATCTTCAAGATGAACCTAAATTCTAACATCTCTGTGAAGATTTTTTTTAGTAGCCCTTTCTCCCCTTGAAGTAATTTTAACGTCTCATACACTCCCATGGTAGTTATCTACTACACTTTCACACTACTTAAGGTGCTCAAATTATATTATGCCTGTTTGTCTTAGATCATGAACTTCCTGAAGACAGAGGTTGTATTTTATTTTTCATATCCCTTCCCTACATCTAGTTCAGTGAAGTGCATATAGTAAATGCCCAACCAATATTTGCTATATGAGCAAGTAAAAGTAATAAAAGGTATTAGGTTAAAGCCAAAAGTATTATGTGAAAACTAAGGAAATGAGACTAATTAAAATATGTTTAAACATATTTTGAATAAATCCAATAATTTTTCACAAAATATGCACAATTATATGCCAAAAATTTCTTGCTAGTTCAACCTACAAGGTATTATATTTCATATATATTTATGCACATGCATACATTTTTCACTCACAGAAAACTTTGCAGAAATCTCTCTTTTTTATCATTGAAATAACCAAACCAAATTATTAGTGATAGGATAAAAAGTTCTATCAGAAATTATTGATTTATATATATGCATATTTATATATATCACATAGACACACAACACACACAGACATAGAGTAGAGTCATATACTCAATGGAAGCAATTTTGGAAAAACATTAAAATGAACTTCTTTTACCGTTTGTCCTGAAGACAGCAGCACTGATTTATCCACTTCCCTCTCTTTACAAATGAAACCTAGAATCTTTATCGCATAGTATTTCAGCATCTGGTACATGAAGAAAGGAAATGACACATTTGTGTGTTGAAAATATTTCTTAACAATGTATTTCAATAGGACTCTCATCAATGCACAAGTTTGCAAAATCTAAATTTGTCAGATAACTCATTCCTCTTTCCATCTAGGATATCATATAAGTAAAAAGAGAAGTAAAATGAAAAGAAATGAGGGTTATTGTAATAGCGTATATAATATATGGCAGATTAATATTACCCTTTTTATAAGATATGCACGCCTTCTCTAATATTCTCATTGTCTGTTATGTTCTGTTAATCTCATTATCTTCTATTAATTCACATTATCTCCTCTTTCATCTTATATAACATTGAAGGAAGATTCTATGTTTAAGTGATTCATTCGTCTTCATCCTTTTTTCTATATCTTTTATCTCTAGCTTCAAACACAAAATACAGGAGGAAAGGATATGGATGCCTACTAAGTAAAAGTAATAATCCAATAATGCTTACTTCAGGTCTGTCTATACTGATGTCAGTATTATCTTTAGACCCCTTTCGAGCACCTAACAAGTTGTTATTTCCCCAGGAGTAGAGCAGAGGAAAGGGATCTCAGGCATGGGGTCAGAGGAAAGGGATGTCCTTCACCTTCTACTGTCAGAGAAGTATACTTTTCATCCCATTTATTTAACTGCATTCGAGTTCCAGTAGGATTCATATAAAAAACATACAACACTACATTAATGAGCTAATTTTTAGATCTAATTCTTCTGGGGGAAGGTGTTTAGTTTATATTCCGTAGGCACTCCTTGGTGCTCTAAAAGGGGGAGATCATACTGAAAGATGGCCACAATGGTCTTGCCGTGCCCATGGGCACCACAGAATGCTATCTCTCAGAAGACAGTATGTCTGGTAGAAAGAATGCAGGAAGAGTGCATGTGTTTGAAAGACAGAAGGTAACAGTATCACACAGCCATTCTTAAAGGCTAATAGTAATAGTAACCGAGGAATTGAGGCAAGCAGAACAAGTTCTAGCCAGGCAGCTGTAGACAAGAGGTAGGATCCAGGACAAGACAGGAGTGGATCCAGGACAGGAAGGAAGTGGATCCAGGTTGGACCAGCATGAAAGCTATTAGGCTATTCCTTAACCACACCAGTTTAAATTTATCACCAAATTCCCAGTGAAGAGGAACTGGAGACTAACAGCAGAACGCACTCTATTTTCTTTATAATTGTTTGTGTGTACATCTTATTATAGAATATGGCCCTTTTGTGGTCTTTAAAAACTCTGGAGTTTAAGAACTCCTTTGTATATTGTTAAATTTGGATACCCCTGTCAACACTACATGATTAGAGAAGGCAGACTCTGGGAATAACAAGCTAAGACACCAACTTTCCAAAATTGTATCCTAATGAGGTTTATTTCTGTCAGGGCTATATTTCTAGGATGTCTTTGCAATATTGTTATGTATATATCTTTACTTCCACAAAGCTAACCACTTCTCTATTTGATTACTTCTGCATTGTTCAGCCAATCAAAACATTCATGGAAAAAAATCTCTCTGTGTGGATGTATGTATATGTGTGTGTATACATATATAATATAGATACACACATATACATATATATTATATTATATACATGGTATTATCTATTAGGTATGACTGTATATAAGATGTCTTATCAGGGAGCCAAGTAGAAAATATTCATGATATTTCATAATCATATTATGAATAATCATCATAATAATTCATAATTATGAATCATAATCATTCATGGTAATGATTAACTGAAAGAACAGAGGGAAAGTCTAAAAAGTTGGGACTTCATTGTTTCATTTGATTTCACAGCAACTTTGTCAGGTCATTTTCCTGATTAAGAAATTGAGGCTTAGAGATATGAAGAAAACTTGTCAAGATCATAGAGCTATGAGTCGTCAGAGCTGGCATTCGACTCCAATTAAGTCTGATTTCAAAACTTGGCAAAATATACATTTTTTTCAATCTGAAATCAGTTGTATGTATTATCGGGGGTCTTTATCACAAATGTTATATTGAAAGCAGCCAAAAAAAAGGGCACATTCCAGATCATCTGAATGAATAGTGGCTTTACTATCAGTTACTGCCATGGGATTCCAATGACTCCATTTTTGTTGCTTATGGATATATGTGCCCAGAGCAAAGGCTCTGTAACATTATGCTCAGTGTTCAAATAAAGTTTCACAATTAAATAGAGAAATGGGTTGGAAGACATGACTTCAGTCTCATGGGGCTCATCGTGGTAGAGGCACGCATGCTAGACTCAAAGGAAGATATGTTTTACACTCATTAAGAGATACTTTTTTTTTTTTGCAAGGAAGATTAGCCCTGATCTAACATCTGTTGCCAATCCTCCTCTTTTTGCTGAGGAAGACTGGCCCTGGGCTAACAACCGTGCCCATCTTCCTCTACTTTATATGGGACACCGCCACAGCATGGCTGACAAGCAGTGTGTCGGTCGAGCTGGGGATCCAAACCTGTGAACCTCGGACTGCCGAAGCTGAATGTGGGAACTTAACCTCTATGCCACCAGGCTGGCCCCTCATTAAGAGATTCTTTTGCATGTCTAAATGAACAGGACATCAGTCACAAGGTATATAACACCATATATTTATGTGATAAATTTGCAAAGATAATATTTTTTCATATTCTGAACTCAAAGCATTAATTAGTGATTTAAATATCAGTTTTAATAATATAAAGGACACATCTCTTCATGTGAACATAATGCATTTAAAGAACTATCAAAGCATACCTCATCAAAATTGATACTGAAAAATTGTATCCCAGCAGAGCTTTTGTTTGATGGTCATAAATAGAAAAAAAGAAAGAAAAGAAAACCTTGATGTTATCAGTGACATTTTATGTAAGCTTATATGAACAGAAGCTTTTTACATGAGTATTATTGAAATTAAAATACAGAAACAAATTGGAGGATCAAAACTAATCAGTATCTTCCTTCTATTAGACCTATTAAAAATGTTTTGGTTCAGCCACACAATCTTAAATTGATATTATTGATTAAAGTTTTAGTATTTTTGTAGGATTTTTAAATTTAATTACAAATGTATTATATTTCAAAAGTTGATTAAGCACTATAGACCTACAGAATTTAACTCTAAATTTATATTTCTATGTTTTAAAATAAAATGATATAGTATCAATACTCAGGGGGGTGGAGGGACCAATATATTTATTTTCCTTTGAGAAACAATGCACTTTACCATACTGTCAGCTTTTAAAAGAAAGTTCATGGAAGACTTTTAGTTCCAGCCCGACATCTAAAGAGCTTGTAAATGGTCACTTATGTCCCTATAACGATCAAAAAGCTGAAAAACCTGAAAATCAATGACTTTTCCTAGAACCGTCAGAGAATTGAGATCTCAGGGTAAACCGCCCCCCAAATTTTAGAGAGGTGACTGCAGAGACTCACAGCGAAGATCAGCTTACCTGGAGCAGAAGCCACTGGAGCCACAGACTGGTGAGAAGATTTAAATGGTAATTTTGGTGAATTGCTGGAGGCTGAGTGAGGACTAGTGAGAGAATGAGAAACTCCAGGGGGCTGTGGTCTTAGGGGACCCCAAACTTTCCTGGGCTTTACCTCCAGGAACCCCACCAGGTTCTTACAGTGAAGAGCCAAGGAAAATCACCAGGTACCTCTGGCAGAGGGAAGGGAAAGTAAGGATTTTTAAAGACACCCAGAGCATTCTCCATAATAAAGGCTTACTCTCCAGTGAAAAGACTTCACCAAGCAGCTGAAGGGCCATGCCAACTCCAGCTTTCTCCCTGTCCAACTTAAGGAGGGGAGAGGGGAGCTAAGAAACACTTGTGAACGGCACAGTCCAGGAACGTGGGCTCACTAAAAGACTGGGATTTCATCATAAGATTCTAAAACACTTGCCCTTCCCCACACCTTACCACCCCATCCACAGGGCTCCAGTATGACAACAGTAGATTACAGCTGAAAGCCACAAGGTTCCTTTTTAAGGGACGTTTGTAGGGAAACCCAGACAACAGAGCAGACAAAAACAAGGACACTAGAGAAAAGTTTAGCCTCTGACAGCTACAGCTACAGCAAGCATCAAACGCAGCCCGACTCCTAGCCAGGTTATCATAAAATCTCACACTGCAGGCCTATTTATCTCAGTTCCTATTACCTGATATGTCATCTCCAGCTTTAGACCCAAAATTACAAGGCATGCTAAAAGGCAAGAAAGTGTATCCCAGGCCCTAAAAAGTCACACTCCTTGGACAGTTAGGGAAGTGGAAGGGTAGAATATGGACATAATACCAGTGACTAATTTCCTTGCAAGCTCAGCTGTCTCCCCAAAGCAACATTAACGATTCACTCTTTCCTTGTGATTCATGTCTTCATAAAAAGACACAAAAGTACCAGTTAAGAAAAAATGTGAATGTGAGCTCATTTTTAAGTGATATTTTAAAAACATGAATGCACACCGTGCTGAGTTTAGGGAAGTACGACTTCAGAATTAAAGTAGCGGACCCATGTAGTTTAAATAAGCTTAAAAGTGTTAATTAATTTAAGCCTGAGCAAAATTCAGTAAGCAAATTCTTACTCAGAAGTCTCCTGGAATCATTATAGGATGTCAGCCTAGAGGCTCAGAAAGAGAACAGGACTCATACTGTAGCCAAGGAACTTGTAGCAAGGTGGATGTCATTGACTTTATAGCAATTTCACATGCTCCATATCCCTTTCTTCTCATAGCAAAATCTCTTCATTTTAAAATGAGAGAACATAAAGACACTTCAAAAAAATTATCTAGGTCACCTGGCCAGTGACAGAGCAGGAACTAGAATCTATACTCCATGACGTTCTTTCCAACGTGCCACATGAGTCCTTAGCTTTTGTGAACATACATAATTGGTTAGTCTATATATCTCCATTTTCCCCCGTAATATCTTCAGAAGCTACTGCTGATGATCCAGGAGCTCCTTCAAAGCTCAGATCTCTTTTGCTGTTTGAACTGCCTGCAGTGGCTTTCAGAGAATAAAGGATGCTTTCTCTTTTACCTTTCACTTGAGACGACCATTCATTGGTGAAGGCCAACCAGGAACCATATGGGGAAGGTGATTCTGAGCAATGTAGTTCCTGGCGTCTCCTCTAGAGCACAGAAAAGAGTAAAACCAGGGTGGTGGTGATGTATAGTGAGGCAAAAAGCAACACTGCATACCTACTTAGTCTGGGAACTCTGAAAAGGATACTTACTATCCGAAGGAGGAGTGGAAGTTGAATTGCTGAAAAGAGAGAGAGAACATCCTGGGTGGAGAAAATAGCGCATTCAGATGCCTGAAGAAGACAAGAACATGAAGAGCATCAAAGACCAAACAAGGCCAATGTGGCTGGAGAAAAAAAAGCATAAGGTTGCAAGCAAGGTTCCAGATAAGGCTGAGAGTTAGGTAGGAGGCCAATGGATTGAGGAGTTTATCTTAAGAGCAGTTTTTAACATGGGATGAATGAGACACACTTGGATTTTGAAAGTTGACTCTGTTTGCAATGTGGAGAGAAAATAAATGTGAGAAGTTAGATTGAGTGCAAGTGGACTAGTTAGGAAGTTGCTGCAATAGTGCAGGGGAAAGTTGATGGCGGCTTGGACGTGGGTGGTGGTGGCGGTAATGGGGAGAGATGGACAAAGATGTCAAAAGGCAAATTTAGTGGGACTTGATCATCGATTCCATGGTGAGAGATGGCCAGCTTGAATATTTCTCATTTAGTACTCCAGACCCATTCTCCTCCTTTCTCCACCCTTTATTTTCCCCAAGAGGCTGACCTTTTTGGATTGAAACAAATGGCTCCCTTGAGCTTCTGATTATGTTTGCCAAATGGGCAGCTCAGCAGGAGATTTGTAAAAGGAAGGAGAGTTAGTTCTTCAGATTAATTGTCTAGAAATGAAATAAGTATTTAGCTTTTAGGAATGTTGGATGGCCTCGTAAGGAGCTACTTGACCTTTATAAGTAGAAAATTTCTGTGTCTGGTAGGCAGAAACCTAACTCTCATTACTGTGGGGATCCTACCCAGTTCCAGAACTGTGACAGTAACAAACATCCACTACTTTTTGAGTGAGGGGCCCCTTGAAGAACAACCCGGCAACCTCGTGATAGGACTTGTGGTAGGCAGAACGATGCACTCCCCCAGAAAGATACCCACATCCTAATTCCCAGAACCGTGTTGTGTTACAGGGCAAAGGGGAATTAAGGTTGCACGTGGAATCAAGGTTGCTAACCAGCTGACATTAAAATAGGGAGATTATTCTGGATTTTCTGAGTCCGTTCAATGTAATAACCAGAATCCTTAAAAGTGGAAGAGGGAGGCAGAAGAAAGTCAGAGAAAGTGATGTGATGATAGAAGAATGGCCAGAGAGGTACAAGGTTGCTGGCTTTGACGATGGAGGAAGAAGGCCATAGGCTAAAGACTGTGGGTGCCCTCTAGAAGCTGGAAAACGCAAGGACATAGATTTCCCTGGAGAGCATCCAGAAAGTAATGCAGCCCTGCCAACAACATGATTTTAGCCCAGTGAGATCCATTTTGGACATCTAACCTATAGAACTATAAGAAAATAAACTTACGTTCTTTTAAGCCACTAAATTTGTGTTAATTGGTTACTGCAGCCATAGAAAACTAATACAAGACTGTATTAGTTTGCTAGGGCTGCCATAACAAAATACCACACTGCATGGCTTAAACAATAGAAATTTATTTTTAACAGTTCTGGAGGCTGAAGTTCAAGGTCAAAGTTTCTTCAGATTTGATTTCTTCTGAGGCCTCTCTCCGTGGCTTGCAAATGGCTGCCCTTTTGCTTCTTCTTCACATGGTCATCCCTCAGTGCTCACACTCCCTTGGTGTCTCTTTATGCATTCAAATTTCCTCTTTTTAATAAGGACACCAGTCAGATTGGATTAGGCCTCATTTTATCTTAATCGCCCCATCTTCAAATACAGTCACATTCTCAGATACTAGGAGTTAGGGATTCAACATATGACTTTTGGAAGAACGCGATCCAGTTGATAACAAGGACTGTATCATCAACATTCTTTGATGCCATCTCTGGAGAGTCCTGAGGCAATATACCAAGGTGACTTACCAGGGCTTATTAAATAGAGGTTTAGAACTCATGCCATTTTGGGTGTTTATGGACTGTCTTGGCCCAAGTCCATCTCATAATGAATTCTATGGAACTACAGACCCATCCTGTGGTTATTTCCCCAGACACAATATGTGTATTGAGAATAGATGTATTTAACAGTTAGCAGAATCCGTATTGGTTACTTGATCTGTGGAGCAAGAACTCTTATGGTAGAAAGGATCAAATAGAAGCCACTGAAACTTCCCTCTCCCCTCCAGGATAGTAATCCAAAGGCAATATTGCATTTCTGGAAGAACTAGTGAGATCAGGGCACAATCAAATATTAATGCTGCAAAGCTGTGATTCTAGGGAAATGATATGTGACTAAAACTTTCAGATGGGCAAGTGTGAAAACATTCACTGCCCATGTAAATGTCCACTAGAGGGCATCCACCATGGAGACCCAATAACCTGGTTGACAAGATGACTTCTCTAGTAAAAGCCAGTCAGTCTCTTCTCCCGGCTGCAACATATACAGAGTAATCTTGTGATACTTCTGAGCTGAAGGACATGGGCTTTCTCTCAACAAGGATGATCTAAAGAATTTCCAATATGTCAACAGCAGAGGCAAACACTGAAACCTCCTGATATGGCCCAGCCAGTCATTTGATGGCAATTGGTTAGACTCAATCTCTTCCAGGGAGGAATGTTTAATCCTCACTGGAATAAACACTTGTTTAGGATGTGGAGTTGCCTTTCCTGCTTTCAATGCTTTTCCCAGCACCACAGTCAACAGATACATTGAATCCCTTATTCAACATTGATGTATATACCACACAGTATTGCTTCTGACCAAGGAAGGTATTTTATCAATGCTTCCAGTTTAAAAGCTTCAGAAATGGGCTTGATTGGTTAAGTTTGGTGAGGGGCCCATCACCAGACCAATCACTTTCCTCCAGAGGAGGGATTTTGTAAGAATGTCAGCTCTGTGACAAAAAATGGATGGTTGGATCGGGAGAAGAAATATGTCTCAGAAGAGGGGTAGTGGTAGGGGGAATACTCCAGCATTAATTTTCTGTTCTCTTACATTTTATATTTACCAGGGTGTTGTTTGACTTTTCACCTATTTGTCCTATTTTTCAAACAGAATGATATATAAAGGCATTTATATATGCATTTTCTCAATATATTTTAAATTAAAATATTGATAATAATACCTCACAATAATATATTCTTTAGGGCATAAAATGTTACTATTGCCCTTTGTGTGTGTGAGTGTGTCACACATAGCAGGCCCTTAATACTTTTTTGGAATGGAAAGAAATCTTACACAGATTATCTCATTTCATTCCTTACAATGACCTTATATTCTAGACAGAATAATATTATCCCAGTTTAAAAGTGAGAAAACAAAGGATTAAGAAAATTTCCTTAGCCAAGATCATGAGAATGGTTGAGGACTGAGTTTGAATTAGAACCCAACTTGTCTGTTAACTGATTATCCTTTGCAACATTGCATTATCTGTGAATATGATAATGATGCTTCAAGTGGTCTTTTGACTAAATAACATTAGAGACCCTTTCCATTTCTGGTAAATCCCCCATTGTGAGAGACTCTTGGGGAGGTAGAGTCCATGAGGCTGCAAGCTCCAGGAGCTTTCCCTTCCTGCCCCTTGATAACTGAAGTGCAGGCTGTGACTTAGGCCAGGCCAATGACTTAATCCTGCCTGGGTCTGAGTCTTGAAAAAATAAAACGGAGATCTTAGGAAAGATAAGAAATGATTCATAGCAATGGTAGGAATGAGAGTCCAGAGGAAGATTTATAAGAACCCTGTGTTGCTGGTGCTATGAACACCATCCTCAACGGAAAGAGGCTTCAGACCTGTGTGCTTAGCCTTCTTTACCTCTTGCCCTTTTCTCAGGTTGGTTTTCCATCCTTCACCCTGATTCTGCGAGGGACCAGAGAGTCTTTCAGTGAATTTCTTTGCTGCTTACATTAGCCAGAGTTCTTACTACTATAATGATGATGATACTTGATATAACCAAATAGAAGCTGATGTAGAGAAACCAGATGGTCTCAAGAACACTGATAACTCTCCTCTGGATAATTACCATTGTCCAGGACTTTTTCTTTCTTTCTTTTTTTCTTTTCCAGTTCAGCTGTTAAGAGTTCAAAGTTTAATAGTTTACACTATTCCAACCGTAACTTTATAAATGGCATGCCACCTCTACTGAATCATGGGCAGTGTAAATAAATCGATTCTTACATGAAAATTGGTCATATTCTATTTCTCTTTATTAGATATGTAATATGGATATGAGATATGCTTTGTGATCTCTAGTAATAATCTATTTTAAAATATTCAATCAATCCTTAGTGACTTAGAAGTAAACACCTAATGTACTACATCTACGATAAAAAGAAGGGTTAGAACTTCATTATTCAGGCTCAGGTGTCCGAACAGATCTGATTGACTCCTGTGGCTCTCTGCAGGACAAGGATGTCATCCAAAAAGCACCCAACTAAGAACAGTGAACATGATAATATGAATGAAATGAAATGGCAACATTTTATCATCAGCCAAAGTGAAGGATACCCCATAAAGAACAAAAAGCAACACCATCTTTTGAATAATAGCTCAAAGAAGAGGACGATTCAGAAAAATGAAGAAATGGAACTAATATAAACAGCTTAAGATTGCAATTTTCTTTGTAATATAAATGGCAATTGCAATGCTTAATCTTAGCCTTCTATTTAGATATGAATACAAATTATCTTAAGAAAATTCCTTTGCAAGGCAAAAGTTTTTTGGAATTTAAATGAGTTCCTTCCCATCTGTCATAATGTTCACAACAAATTTACACAGGTTTCACGTGGCATTGATCTTAATCAAAGGGAATAGTCTTCCCCGACTGTTTTTACATCATATGGAAAAGATTTTGTTTGTTTATTTGTTCATCCTATTTTGTTTTACTGGGGTAGACACTGGCATATCAAATATTCCAGCCTGTCTTTAAAACCTATACCCAAAATACCATATTTCTTACATTTTAAAATATCAACTAGCTAAGGCAGATTAAGGAGAATTGTTAGAAAATTGGCTACTGACATTATTATATTTATGTCTTGAAATAAACTCCTTGCATCTAAATCTCTTGCTACATTTATACAGAACAGGAAAAAATAAGCAAGGTGAAGACTTCTAATGATAGAGTATAAATCAGCTAGTAAAAAACTAGCCAATAAGGAAACATGGTCTTATTTATTTAAGAAACGCACTACAGAATCCTCAATGTTTTCTGGGAACTAAACATTTTTATTTTCTTATGATAATTTACTCATTGTTATATATAAGATTCTTAATCAAATAGTATGAAAGATAAAGTATGGATGCTAATACAGGCTGCTGAGTCTGAATTCTGCCTCTGGAACTTACTGTGACATCAGGCAAATTATTTAACCTCAATTTTTCATCAATAAAATGAAGATTTAAGAAAGAACCTATTAGAACTGAATAAATTCATATTTGTAAAGCCTGTATAATAGTGCTTGGCATCTAGTACATCCTCTATAAGCATATTGTTAAATTGTAAACAGTAAATTATAAAATTTGAAAATGTAAAACCAACATTGAATCCTCTTCATTAGTATCACAATTCTTTTTCCTAAAAGAGCAATCTCTTAGCAAATATTAACCGGTTAGCAAGATTCTTTCATCTTTGGTAACTGATTTTTAATATTGGCATGCTATTTTACCCAGTAAACTCAATTGAGGAGTTTGCTTTGATGTAAATGAAATGGGTTGCAATATTTTCTATTCTCTTCTGACTTTTTGTTCTTAATAATTAAGCAATTTAAATTAATGATTTAAATCTTACAGTGGTTGGAAAGATTCTTGTTATATGTATCATCGTGACTGATTTGCTTATGAAGTCTAGCATTATAATGTCATCGGAAAAAAATCACAGAATCTAGAGCCAAACTATCTGACTTCAAATTGCAGATCTACTGTTATTAGCTATGTGACTTTGGGCAAGTTATTTAACCTCACTGTGCCTCAATTTTCCTCATCTCTAAAACAAGGATAAAAGTGAAAGTTATCTCATAAATTTGTTGTGAAAATTAAATGAGTTTATAGCTGTGCTTTCACAGAGTGAATAGTCATAAGTGTTAATTATCATTATTGGTCTTGTTATAATAATTCTTGTAACATCATAATATTTTAATTTTTGGAGTCCATTTCTGGGCCTTTGAAATGCATATTTGCTATAATTTTTGGTAGATGTCAACTTTGACATTGCCTATATTTCAAAAATATCTGAGTTAGCCACTTTGATAAATGTGTGGGTGAAATAAATGTAACAATGAAACACTCCTTGTGTTTAGGTTTACAATCTAGAAGAGGCATGGAGAAGACATTGCAGGTACTCATCAATAGTAGATTTTCCTTTCCTTCCTGGTGTTTGGGAGATCACACTTTTCAGCCTACTTGCTAGACCATGTGACTATTATAGCTGATAAAATATGAACAGAATAATATGAGTCACTTTGGGGCTAAGGTAATGAAAAGTGTGCAGTCAGGTAGGAAGGCATACTAGAATCTTACAGTTGTAAAGATTATTCAATATTGGATTATACATTGCAAAGAAAATGACACAACGTCAAAAGCAACATGACTTAACATGCAAAAAACATAATTAAATTAGTATTGAAAGTACTATTTCTTAGAGTAGTAACTTGTCTCTTTTCAAATAAAATAAAACATCTTATAATTTTGGAGAATTTCACAAAATGTAATTAAGAATAGTTTAGGGGCAGGCCCAGTGGCATAGTGGTTAATTTTGCACACTCCACTTTGGCAGCCCAGGGGTCGTGAATTTAGGTCCTGGGCACGGACCTACACACTGCTAATTAAGCCATGCTGTGGTGGCAGCCTGCATACAAAATAGTGGAGGATAGCACAGATGTTAGCTCAGGGCCAGTCTTCCTCACCAAAAAAAAAAAAAAGAAAGAAAGAAAAAAAGAATAGTTTACAAAATTTCAAATAAAATGAAGTGTTTTGAAACATCTTTAGAATGGAATCAACTTCACAATATTCATAGATTCTGTGAAATAAATAAAATATTTACTACCTGACCCTTTATGAGAAAAGTTTGCTAACCCCTACTAGTAGAGTTAAGAATTTTTACTAATTTAGCAAATTTTAAATATTTTTAATTTGATTCAGAGTTCCCAAAATAGAAACCTATGCTCTTTAAAGTATTTAGGAGTTTTAAGCAAAAAACTATTCAATTCAGGGAATAAGGTATGCACAAAATCATTAGAAGGGCCGAAGGGGCCAAATCTAGGCTGGGGCTCTTGGAATGTCTCCGAAAACAATTTAGTACTGACCTATCAGGGGAGCTATTACCTTTGGGGTATCCACCAGAGGAATCTAGGCCCCAAAAAGCAGGCCCAGGCCTCTGCCTCTTCAACTGCTTCTATTATCCAGACAACTGAAGAGTGAATACCAATCTTCAGAACTTTACTGCAGGAAGGTTGTATAGTTCCATGTATCTGCTTACCAGAAGCAACAGGCAAAGACCCTGGGAAGATGGCCATCTCACTCCTGCCTTCCAACTTGCAAAAGAGTTATTCTAATTGGGCATGCAGGCCCAATCTGCAAGGGAGTCTGGAAAATGTTAAACGTAATTTTTAATTTGTTTCTTTATTTTTTGCTTTAAATCTCTCCTTCTAGAAAAAAGTATGAAATGGACAGACGAATGAACCAATGTAGAGAACCCACCTGATGACTTAATAAAAGCAGCAATTCTACTATTTAAAATTATTTAATTAGAGGATAAATATTACAGGATATTTAGAATGCATACCTAAAATTACAGACAAACACACACAGACACACATACACACACCTCTTTCTATATAAATGGTGAAATGCTAATATTCCATCAGTAGGGATCACAATCACATTTTGTGGTTAACATATTGCTTTTTTTCAGTTAACATATTACATTTAGCTAACAACAGATTAAAATTTTAGAGCAAAGGAGAATTTATGTGAACTTAAAATTATCCCAGGCAATTCCAACACTTTTAGTTATCTTTTTTCCTTTCTTCTTTTCTTACCCCATATCCTTTCAATGCCACCTCTACTGAAATTTATGCAAATATAATAGAATAAAAGTAAATACACCAAAATACTTATGATGGTTCCTCCTAAGTGATGAAATTATTGCTAGTTTTCATGTATCTTTCAACATTATGAAAGAAAAGCCTGTGTTTAATTGTATTGTTTATATAGATAAGAATAGCTTTTAGTGAGTTAAAATAAAATCTAACTTGGTAGATACCAAAGTTGTGTTCTGGAAGAATTATACCAATTGCCTTTCCATTTGCAGTTCACGGAAGCAGATACCTATTCCCTTAAACCTTTATTGCTCTGTTTATGCTGTTATTTTTAACCTTGTCAATTAGTAAATGAGATTTTTTTCTCATTAATATGTTTTACACACTTCTTTGTTGGTAGGTGAGGTTAACCTAATTTTCTCAGTGCACTGGGCCTTTAAATTTATTACACAAATTTCTTGCCCATCACATAGTCTCTTGAATTGAAGTGTTTTCTTTTATCTTTTATTGATTTTATGAGAATTTGTGTACTGAGAGCTATGACTCTTTGTGTTTTAGTATTATAATTTCCTTTTTTTTGCACTTTGATTATGTTTGTTGTGGTTTTCATAATACGATTTTTTAAAACGTTTTTTGCAGTCAAATCTATCAATCTTTTAAGTGGTTTTATTTACTTACTTTTTTAAAAAAGTAACCTTTCCCAACTCAATATCATATAAACAATACTTTAGTAAAGACAATGAAAAGAAAAGTCACAGAGTGAGAGAAAATACTTGTAACATACCTAACATGAGACAAAACCTGATAACCAGACTATATGAAATATTCCTACAAATAATTACATAGTAAATAGAAGATATGAAAGAATAGAAGATATTATATTTCAGTAATTTCATTTCTAAGTATATACCTGTATTAGTTAGGATTCTCCAGAGAAACAGAACCAATAGGGATATATAGATATGTGTATAAGAGGAGATTTATTATGAGGAATTGTTAACCGCAACAGGTCCATTTTTGCCTGCTGCCCAGAAAGCCAAACATCAAGATGACAAGATTGCAGCAGAGAGTTTAATCACAAGGCAGCCAAGTGAGGAAACCGGGAGAGAATGAATCTCAAATCTGCTTCCCCGAAAATAGGGACTCAGGGATATTTATGGGGCAGGGGCCAAGGTGGTCTGAAATGATTGGAGGTGAGGAGAGATGAGGTAATTGCTGATCTGTGCAAGTGTAGTCAGGCTTCATGCTGCCTCGTAGGACGCATGTCCACAGAATGGCAGCTCTTGAAAAAATAGCTCAAAAAACCCATTACCATGGTGACCCAGGCCCCAGGGAGATGTTGTCTATAGGAACCTAGTGGGAGTCAGATAGCACATTGCCTGAACAGCACAATTAACAATGGATAAGTTTGTCATGCATATTTAAGTCCTTGCCTTCCTTTCTGACAAATTTCTAGTTTAGGCCATTCCCCCCTTCTTCCTGGTACAGGGAAGAAGTTACCTTTACAAATGGAGATTTCCTTTACAAATGTAAATGTCTCTTTCAAAGGGTGATCAGAACTAAGAATGGCTTAGCAAGGACCCTCCCTGATACCTGGAGATGTCTATGGAGATGGCCTGTTCTGGGGGCAGGCCTCCCATTCCAAACTCTTTTGGTCAGTCAGTGGGGGTTGGGGTCAAAGTGTCCTTCAGACATAGAGACACTTTGAGGTGGCCAATTCTGATCTCCCCTAGTTAACAGCTGCTTAATCATCAATGGCTGTTTGCTGGTTTCAGAATTGCTCATGTGATTATGGAGGCTGAGAAGTCCCACAATCTGCCATCTGCACGCTGGAGACCCAGGAAAGCTGGTGGTGTAATTTAGGAGTCTAAAGGCCCAAGAATGAGTGGAACCCATTGTGTAAATCCTAACCCAAGGGCAGGAGGAGATGAGATGAGATGTCCTAGCTGAATCAGTGCCCCATGGATACATTGGGGAGGGAAATTTACTTTACTGAGCCCATGATTCAAATGCTAATCTCATCCAGAAGCACTCTCACAGAGACACCCAGAAATAATGCTCAATCTGGGCACCCTGTGGCCAACACATAAAATTAACCATTGCAATACCTCAGAGAAATTCTTGCACATGTGATGTGCACTAAGAGATATGCAACCATAATCTTCAAAGAAACATTTTCGTAACAGCCCATTTAAGGGTATATTTTCCATACAGAAAAGACTGGCATTACTTTATATTTGTGCAAAATGTGAATCTCTTTAATGTTTGGCTTATTAGAAAATAGCTGGATTCCCATATCACCTTCTGCATTCATTTGATGCAATATGGTACATAGATTGATTATATGAACAAAATACAATCTTACACAGACGAATAGTTGAAAAAGTGAGAAATATTTTCAAAGCCTTTCAAGACTATTCCGGATACTCTTTGTTGATGCTACACCAGAATTTGACAAGTGATGGTTTCTTCAATGTTAATTACAATGTGGAATCTGAAGCCATATGAATGAAATTTTCATACTGTTACATTAAAAACTATTGACCTGTCATACTTTCAATGGACCTTTTCCCCTGCTTGATTTTGTAATATTATTTAGGATCATCTGGAAAATATAGTTTATTATGTAAATCTCCCAAATGTGTATACCTTTCTTCATCAAGGACACTCTTTAGTGAGACTGGCAGGGTTATTTTTCCCCTGTGAATCTGTGAGAGTAGAGAATACAATGGCTACCATGACAGTTTGGTGCTGCTGCACTGACTCATGTTAAGGACCAACAATTTTACCCACATGTGACTTTGAACACTGATGCAAATGATACACAGTGAAAAAGTCAAATAGCATCATGGTATTATAACAAAAATAGCTCTGACCTCATGGACTCCCTAAAAGAGATTTGAGAACCCGAGGAATTAGCAGACCACACTTTGAGGACTACTGTTTTCGTGTATTGTTATAATGGTATATTACTTGGCAATGAAAATGGGCAAACTAAAGATGTAGGAAACAGATCAATCTTATACCTACAATTTTTTTAAAATAATCAAGATCTAAATAATACCTACAATATGATTTTAGTGATATAAAACTCTGAACAGGCAAAGCTGAACTCTATTTTAGGGGTGCATACATGTAGTAGAACGATATAGAAAAACAAATATGTGCTTATCACAAAGGTCATACTAGTAGTGACCTCTGTACCTCTGGGAGAGTGACAAAGTTGTGATTGGAAAGGGAAGATGGTGGGCTTCTGAGAAGCTGTAAATGACCCATTTATGAATCTGAGGGGTGGTTCCATAGGTGTTCATTTGACAATAATTCATTAAACCCTACATATCATTTCATTTACTTTTCTTATATTCATCATACATCAAAATTAACAAAATTGGTGAACTAACATTTATTCTAGTTTTTCATATTTCTTTTCTAATCTTTGTTGATGTAGAGGGAGGGTCTAGCTTTCCTTTTCCAAATATCAGTCAGATACTCCACTGCCCTTTAGTAAATGGTTTATTCTTTCTCTACTGATTTGAAAAGCCACACGAGAAAAGAATGTTCACGATCTTTATAACTCTTCCCTTTTTTATATCCATTTGTAACACTGTCTGTACATGGAGCAAAATTTTCTATAGCTATTTTACTCAACTTACTTCATTTTGAATTTTTTTGCTTGAGAGTTATTGCTTAATTTGTTTTATCTATTAGTCATTATGGGCCACTGAAGTCCATGCATATTTCTCTTCTCTGTTCCAAAGACAGCATAGTGAGGTGCCCTTAACCATATGCTCTGTAATTTAGTGTGTCTAAGAAAGAAGTCTGCTTTTTAACCTTTCTCTAGTGACAGGATCAGAGATCAAGAGAAGGCTGTCTCACTCAAGAAAGACTTCCGGTATTTGAGGTTTGACAATTTGCAAATGACCTGAAGGTTCAAAGTATGTAGTATTTTGCAAATTAGCTGAGGCACAAATTTAGATGACACACGCTGGGAGGGTGTTGTGTAGGAGCATCACTTAGGTAATGAGAAAATCTAATGGATCACACACCATCATCAATGTGACTTTATCATTCAGCAATGTATATAGGGACTTTAAATTTATTCTGCATTTTATTGAACAGAAGCCTGGAAAAGAATGCAATCAGTTGGTGCTAATAAGGAAGAGTGATGCAAGATGAAATACAAACTTAGGTAATAATGCAAAAATTATTTTAGTGCATGCTAAATTCACAAATATTAAAGATAAAAGAGATTATATGAAGATTGTTTTGTCATGAATTTTTAATTCTTATCAATTTTTTATAAAATCCACCTGGGCATTACTGTTAGAAATGGAAAATTTTATTTTAGAGAAGAAAAACAATGTATCTTCTTAATTATGAGAGTTCTCAGGTGACCTTAGGGAGTTTAAATCCAAGTCTAGCCCCATGATTTTCACTCCCATTTAGTTACTGAGATGTTTTGGAGGGTAAGCACCAGACCTTGTAATTTTTGTTCCTCTGTTTACTTTTGAGTGGTAATAGATCTGGAATGTATTAGATTACACTAAACATTATCCGACCTTATGTTAAAATAATAGTCATCTAAACAATTAGCATCTATTTACTGGTTTCTAAATATGGATGACATCCATTAGTATGTTTGTTCATGCATACGGTCATGACAGATTTTATTCAACAATGGCTTGTTTCTGATCAAATCAGAAAACATATAAAGGCTCTTTGCAAATCTAAATAGTACACAAATATCAGTTATTATAAGTATTTCTATATAATCAATAAATATATGATTATTGCCAGGTTAGTTGACGCATGGCATGCTATGACAGTCATTGATAATTAGGCCAGAACAAAACAGGACCAGTGATTGACTCTTACATATTAGGTAGAATTTCTGTAGCTGAGGAGGATAGAATGAAAGCAGGGAAGTAGGGAAGTAAGGCTATAGAGATAGTGAGCCAGAGAGCATTTGATTCAGGAATAAGACTGTGAAAGAATGAAATAATTAAATCTGGAAGGGCTGGTATGGGGATTCAGGAAGGGAATCATCAAAATATTAGGAGGAAAATAATAGATTTCAGAGATGTAGTGCTTGCTGTGAAGAAGACAGATATTGTGATTTTTGTAGTGAGTCAGGTAATCATAGTTCTGTGATAGTCACCAAAACCATTTTCTGGACATATAAAAAGTCCTTTCACTAGTTTTTTCTAATATTTCATTACCATAGGATCTCTAGTATATATGAAAGAAATCCATTCTAAGTGAAGAAAAAGGAATGAATTGTCTTTTTTTAATAACACATTTTGAAAATAGATTCTAATTAAATAATTTCTTGGTAATATTTTGATATTAAAATTTCAAGTGCTGCTGAGAATAAAAGTTCAGCTAGAACTTGTGAACTTTCAAGTTAAGAGAGAATTTCTATGTTAATAAGTCAGGATGTAGGAAAAAAGGGTTACTTTACTGAGAGATAATATCTGTGTCAAGGTTGAAGCTAGTGAACCACAAGTCTTTCTAGAATTTTCTCACTATTTTAAATGTCTATTGAACACCAACTACTATCTTTTAATATTAATAAAGTTAGTAGGTAAATATTTTTGAAAACTTTTCTGCTTTTGAATGCAAATTGAATCAAACCATATCAAATTTTATATCATGTCATAAATCATGTAGAACTTAGAATTATGAGTATATATTGTGTATTCTTGCTATATTTTAAAATACAGAAATAAAATCTGGTTAAGAAAAAGAAAAGTATTTTAGCAATTAATCCAATTGTTTCTTTTTTACAATTTTATATTTTCTGTAATCCAATAATGACCAATACTGATTCCTTTCATGCTTGTTGCCTGAATATAGTAATCCCAAATCTTACTAGGATAGATTGTAGATCTATCTGAAAACTGAAAAATTGCTAGCTTTGAACTTGGGAGTAGTAAATTTAATAGCTGTGTATTCTTCAGTTGCCATAATGATATGTATCACTCTCAGAAATAAAGTTTCTTAAATCAGAAGGTGAATAGTAACCAGATTTGGCAAGTGCACCAATCTAAGCGTATGTATGGATTGGTGAGGAGCACAATTAAATAACCCATAAGTAAAATATCCGTATAATACTGACAAATGTTCTTTCTTTCCAGGTGGGATAAAGAACTGTTTTACCGTGATTCTGAATTTAGTAGCATGACTATCAGTGTTGTTTAAGATACTGAAACTTGCAATCTAGAATAAAGAGAAAAGTGAGTACTTTTTTGTAATTCAACACAAAGAAATGGGCTTTTTTGTGGTTCATTATTTTTACCTTCAACTACTCTTAAATGTAAACAATCTAGCTGTTCTCTAGTTGCAATATCATATTTCAAGTTGTCATTTAAGTCTTTGAGGGTTGAAAACTAAATTTCCTCTATCACAACTCACTAATGCCTTTAAAGATTTGGGACACCTGTGTGCAACTTAACTATATTTGCGTGTGACTTACTCCAATTTGGGAATACTACTGATTAATAATTGTAGCGCTGTGATTAAAAAAAATCTCATAATTCAAGTGTAAACATTCTAGATATGAATGGTAAAAGTTTTAAAATATAATTCTATAATGTTTCAGAGGATGGATCTTCATTTTACAAAGTTTGACAGACAACAAGGGACATACCTTAATATTGGGTAGCTGTGTAACCAAGGTCAGTTTTAACTGACCTGATCTTATCAACAGAAGGTTAAAGTTGTTTTTCAGGCACAGCGAGCAAAAGAAAACTGCAAGTCACATAGTCAGAGAATGTGCAGAGGAGAAAATCTCGACCTGAAATAGCAACGGGAACCAAAGATTCTCCTCCCCACAGAACCAAAGGACGGGGATGTGACCGGAACTCAAAAGCTGGACTCTTATCAGAAGCGAGGGGTCCATTGTCTAGGAACATCCGGTGTTGAAGCCCCTTTCCACACCTTTCCATAAATGTTTAAAGCCCTCCTATCAAAACCTTCCCCACCGGTGCTTCTGTGTACCAGCCCGTTCTCCCTGACCTCTCAAATTTTGCCCCAAGCCCTGGTTCAGGGAGACAGATTTGAGAGCCTTGCCTCCTGTCTCCTCACAATAGAGCCTTTTCTCTTCTCAGAAGCCAATGCTGTAATTATTGGCTTTTTATGCACTTCAGGCAGAGAATCCCCTTTTTGTGTGGTGACGGTTGGAATTGAGAACAAAAGAATTTGTCAAGTTAACCCAAGACAAGTCACAAGTTCTTTCACTTTCCTAGGCAATTCAATCCTTGGCCTTTTAACTTTTTCCAATTTTTTAGTCTCTACTGCCTTTATCATTCCCAACCATCCAGGAGAAAAAGTTTAACTATTAGAACTACTTGCTAACTAACACTTTTAACAAACTTTTCTTTATCTTTTGAGTAGCTGCCCTTCAAATTTCCAGTTTCAACCAAACCTATGACCCAACTTCTTAGCTCTTGCTCCTGGGTTGTGAGGGCTGGTGAAGGATATGTAAGATGCTGCAGAGAGCCGTACTACAAATTCATCATTTCCAATTTGATTGAGCCCTCATAACCTGCCCATCTTTCTACTTGCCTGTATTTTTTCCTCTCAGCATCTAATCTAAGCTTTTGGTAATTTTTTCAAGCTCCTACAAACTCCTCTTTCCTTTTACATTCAGCAAAATATCTAAATTCATGCCTCCTTGAGAAAAATGACATAAAAAGCCTAAACTACCTCCAGTTACTATCTCCAGCTTGCACACTTCCCTACAGATGTTGCCACCAGTCTTGCTCTTAGTGTCAGAGGGTGACTTTGTCCCTCCAATCCCTGCTGTTCAAAAATTATATCTCCATCTCTGCCCTGAATTCCTTGCCTTCTCATAACCTCAGAGTCCTGCCCAATCAATTGTGCTCCCTCTTTCTGTTTTTTCTTCAACCTTTCTGGTTCTTCCAGCACCTTCTCCTTGATCTATAAAAACATCTTAATAAAAAGCAAATAAACAAATATTTAAAACGTAAAACCTCCCTCTGGCTGACATCCTTCTCATTCTATTGCTCTGTCTCTTCTTTCCCTTTTATTCTTACCATCATTTGATTCCTCAAACAACGGCAACGTGTCTTCATTCCCTTCATCAGAAAAAGTGCTCCTAAGTCACCAGTGCGCCTTTGATCACTCCTTAAAAATTTCCCCTCCCTTTGCTTCTGTTCCTGCTCTTATACCGTTGAACATTCTTGGTCCATTTCACTACCTATTTCTTGGTTTATTTTTTGTTTTACTTCTTGTGAAATGCACACTGCATATTCAAATTCAGTGATTCAATGATTTTTATAAGCACTTATATAAAAGTAACCCTAATCCATTCCTCTAACCCACACAGTAATGTCTAAATTCATATAGTCATACATTTTCCTGGGCGTCTTCACTGTTCAACCTCCCAAAAGTACTTTAAATTTAACATTTACAAAACTGAATTTGAGAATTTCAAGTCTAAAATGATGGAGTTATCTCTCTCATTCCTGAAATCAATTGAAAACAAAATTTAAATATATATATATATATATATATATATATATATATATATATATATAATGTGTCTTTGACTTAAAGCAGTCATAACTGTTAACTAAAATCTCTAAAGACAGGACTGTGAATTTCAGTAAAATTTGTCCTTGATCAAGAGAAGCCACACACAGATATTCAGCAGCTCAGAAAGTTATCCAAAAAGAGCCTTTATATCATGAGGAGCTCTATCAAAGTCCCCTCACTTGGAGAAACAGAATCTGGCTGAGTAGTTGGGCTGTTGAATATCAGATCATTATTTCACATCACTGGTAGAAAGGTGAGAACAAAGAGGTACAAGATCTTCCCATAAAGCAAGTTGTTGGGGTGGTATACTGGAGACTATGGGGAAAAAACCAGAATATAAGCAAAATAGTCTCTTCTGATCTTGTTACCAATAAAAGTAATAAACACAGAAAGACAGGGCTTTGGTGAAAGTCAAGGAGGTTTAGAAAAACTAGACTATTGTAAAGTGATACCCAAAGCCACATGTTGTCAGGATACAACTCAGAGAACACAGACTGAAACATATGAGGTGTGTTTTGCACTTCACTCTCCCAACCCTTCCTTACCCCATACCGCAGCAAATATTTGATGTAGAAATCTTGGCACCCCATTCAAAGATAAGTTATATATGAAAGGGGTTCAACATGGGATACATGTAAAAATCCTGCAAGAAAAAGTAAGAAAATCATGGAGACTAATGGCAGATGAATATTAAAAACATCCATAAGAAAATAGATGAATATTATGAGTAAGGATAACTCCAACAAATCAAAGAAATTAAAGACAACCTAGCTCTAAAACAAAAGCTCAAACAAAGGATACAACTCCAAGAAGAGAGTTAGTTAAGAAGACAGATCATAATCTGCCAAAGATCAGTAAGAAAATGATTGAAAAACTAGGACTATTTCAAAAAAGAAGGTAAGTATTGCAACACATTCCCTAGAGAGCACGGTTCAACACAAACAGAATTTGGTCAAAATGAATGAATAAAGACCAAAGAATGAAAAGTTCATACAATAGACATAAAAAATATCCATAAAAAATTAAACAATACAAAAAATCAAATGGCCAAAACATTTAGATAGTGCTCTGGAATTAAAAATAGAAATCTATAGTTTGTAAGTGTACATTTTTCAGAGGAAATATTTATTAAAAAATGAACAACAAAAAGATGTACATTGGCAAATGTAATGAGCTACAAGAATAACAATTCTATGAGACACCCAGGTAAAACATAAGGTCACATATTAAAGGAGGGGAAAGCAGATTTTTTTTCCACTGCCTCATTCAGTGCTAAAATAACAGTAAAACAATGTCTTCAAAGTCCTCAGTGAAATTGCTGTGACTCAATGATTTTATGCTCTTCCAAGTTGTTACCAGTTGTAAAAGGGATAGATTTTTTTTTTTTTTTTTTACAAGATCAGGCCGAATTAGTTTTGGGTTTTTTTTTTTTTTTTTGAGTGAGCTTGGCCCTGTGCTAACATCTATTGCCAATGTTCCTCTTTTCCTTCTTCTCCCCAAAGCCCCGGTACATAGTTGTGTATCATAGTTGTAGAGTTATAACTCTGCTATATGGGACGCCGCCTCAGCATGGCTTAATGAGTGGTGAGTAGGTCCATGCCTGGGATCCGAACCAGCAAACCTCAGGCCACCAAAGCAGAACGGGCTAACTTAATGGCTATGCCACCCGGCTGGCCCCGGGGTAGACATTTTTAAAATGCAAAAATTCAGGAATCCTGAGATATATATATTAAAAAAAAAATACGTGAGGGTTAAAAGCAATGTCCTTAATGAAGAGGAATGAAAACAGCATGGTTCAAGGATTGGTTGTAAGCACTGAAAGCATATTTCTCTATTTGCCCTTATAGTTAATTCCTCAAAAGCATTCTCTATAGTCACTCTCCACTTTCTCTCATCGTTTACGTTAAGAAAAAACCTTTATTAGATATAATTTGCATACCATAAAATTCATCTGAGTTTTAGTGAATTTACAGTATTGGGCAAACACCACCACAATCCAATTTAAGACATTTCCATCACCCCTGATTACTCCCTTGACTGCTGCTTTGCAGTCAATCCTCATTCCCACTCTCAGTCCCAGGCAACCAATAATCTACTTTTGGCTCTATAAATTTGCCTTTTCTGGGCATTTCATACAAATGGAGTCAGAAAATACATAGTCTTTTGCACCTTTTTTTTTCATTTAGCATAATGTTTTTGAAATTTATTATACTGTAGCATGTATCAGTAGTTTACTCCTTTCTATTGCTAAAAAGTGTTGCATTGTATGAATATACCACATTTTGATTATCCACTTACCAGTTAATGGGCGTTGGTTGTTTCCTAAACAGACTTTTGCTCCTATAGCTCCACTGAAGTCATTTTTGTCCTTATTACCAAGTCCAATGGCCAATTCATCAGTATTTCATACAATTTTTCTCCTTTTGAAAATAGTTTTCGAATTTTAACTTGCTGTCCAGAACATCACGTTTTCTTGGTGGTTTGCTCACTTCCCTTCAACTTCTCATTAATCAGTTTTGCTGGATTCTTCATCTTTGCTTAACTTATAAATCTGTTCTCTCCAATAGAAATGTAATTTGAGCCACACGTACAATTTTAAAATTTCTAGTTGCAATATTATAAAAAAAGAACACATGAAATTATTTTTATACCATATTTTATTTAACTCACTATATATAAAATGTTACCATCTCAACATTTAATAAATATATACAGTCTTAAAGAAATATTTTATACTCTGTTTTTCATACTAAATTCTTTGAAACCCAGTGGTGTGGGTGTATTTTTTTACACTTTTAGCACATTTCAATTCCAACTAAAAAATTGCAAGTGCTTAATAGCTACGTGTAGCCAACGGCTACCAAATTGACTAGAATAACTCCAGATCTTGCAATGTCCCAGAGAAAAGACCTCAGAACATTTTCCTTCTCTAACTACTCTCACTTCCTAGGGATCTCCTTTAGCCCTATGATTTTAAAAGCCATATAGTTAGATTGTATATCCAACTGCCTACCGGACGGCTTCAACTTGGGTGATTAATAGCTTCTTTAATACAACACATAAAATATTTCATTTCTAAAAAAAATCCTTATTCTTGCTCATTTTCCATTCTCAGTAAGTGCTGTCATCCTTCATCCAGGGACGCTAGCCAAATACTGGACTCTTCTTTGCATTTCAAGGCAAAGAGAGAAAAACATTGATTTTTAAGCAATGTGGCCACAAATCATGAGCCGTTTGTGGAAAAATAGCTAAGCCAAACCCATTCCTCAGCACTTACACCAAAACAAATTTTAGACGCATCAAAAATGTAAACACAAGTCAAATCAATAAAATGCTACAGAAGGAAATGGAAATATGTGTTTTAGTCTCGATCAGAGAGGTTTTTCTTAAACGCAAAATAAAACCCAGAAGCCACAAAAGAAAACAATGTACTGTATCACATTAGAGATAAAATTTTTAGCACCAAAAAACTATTGTGAGAAAATGCCTGACACATGTATATAGAATACAGGTTTAAGATACAGGAAACTTTTATATGTTCATTGTCTCTACCAATACAATCAACTACTTGCAATACATCCTGCCAATGTGTTTTAATTTTTTTAAAAAAATCCAAAACTCTGCAATTCAATTTCAATATGATTTAATATTTGTATACAATCATGCATGCATCTCTTAACCATGTGGATACATTCTGAGAAATGCGTTGTTAGGCGATTTTGTGGTTGTGCGAACATCATAGACATTTATTCTCGCAGTTTGCAGAGGCTGAAGTGTGAGATCAGGGCACCAGCATGGTCAGGTTCTGGTGAAGGTTTTCTTTCTGGTTTGCAGACCTTCTGGATTGCAGACCTTCTTGCTGTGTCCTCACATGGCAGAGAGAGAGAGAGAGAGCAAGCAAGCTCTCTGGTATCTCTTCTTATAAGGGCATTAATCCCATAATGAGGACCCACCCTTACGATTTCTTCTAAACCTGATTATCGCCCAAAGAGCCCCATCTTCACACACCATCACATTGGGGGTTAGAGCTTTCACATACGAATTTGGAAAGGGCACAATTCAGTCTACAGAATAGGCTAAATCTAATCATCCCCAGGAATGTGTATATTTTCAGAAACTTGATTTATTAACAAAAGTGAATGATTCTACTTATGTCAATGGCAATACTTTCACAACGCATGAAAAGTATGTTTCAGAATATGATGTCTTAATCTTATGGGACCACCATTGAATACATGGTCTATCAATGACCAAAATGTCGTTATGTGGCGCATGACTGTATATTGCAAAATGATCACCACAATAAGTCTAGATAACATCTGTCCCCATACATAGTTACAAATTTTTTTTCTTACAATGAGTGCTTTTTAGATTTACTCCTTGCAACTTTCAAATATGCAATACAGAGTTATTAACCATAGTCCCTATGCTGTACGTTACATCCCCATGACTTACTTATTTCATAACTGAAAGTTTGTACCTTTTGACCCCTTTCACTCATTTTTTAATATTTTTCTTTTTGTACTGATTAGTCTAGTGAGAGTATTATACTTTTTATTTATCTTCTCAAAGAACAAACTTTGGTTTGATTGATTTTCTCTTTTGTTTTTCTGTTTTCCATTTCATTGATTTCTAGTCTCATTTTTATTATTTCTTTTCCTTTACTTTTTTCAGGTTAAGTTTGCCCTCCTTTTCTAATTTAACATTTAATGCTACAAATTTACCTCTAATGATGGTTTAGCTGCATTCTACAAATTTTCAATATTTGTGTTTCCATTTTTACCCAATTCCAAATATTTTCTATTTTTCCATATGATATTCTCTTTGATCCATGGATTATGAAAAAGTATGCTGTTTAATTTCCAAATATTTGGGAATATTAGTGATATTCTTTTTTTTGTTTGTTTTTAAATTCAATTCCATTGTTATCAGAGAACATGTTGTTATGGTTTAAATGCTTTCAAATTTATTGAGACTTGTTTTATGGTCCCAAGTATCATCTATCTTGGTACGATCTGTGGGCATTTTAAAAGAATGTGTATTCTGCTGTTGTTTAGTGAATTGTTCTATAAATGTCAACTAGGCCTAGCTGTTTGATAGTGTTGTTCAAATGTTACTACCAATTTTCTATTTCTTCTTTGAATTATTAAGAAATGGATGTTCAAATCTCTGTCTATATTTGTGGATTTGTCTATTTCTCCTTTCAGATATAACAGGTTTTGCTTCATGTACTTCGTATCTCCGTTTTTAGATTTTTACATATTTATGATGTTCATGTCCTAACTTGACCACATTATTATGATCTCTCTTAAACCTGCTCATATTTCTTGAAATCCAGTTTTTTTATATTAGTATAGCCAGTGTGTATGTGTATGCATGCATGTGTGTGTGTGTAAGTGTGTGTATTGACATGGAATATTGTTTCTATCATTTAACTTTAGTCTTTTAGTGTCCTTGTACAGGCCATCATCACTTTGAAAGATTCTGATTGAATGATTTTTAGTTACCATGGTTTAGTTAAAGAAACTTGTTGATACTCTCTGAACAGAGTAGCTCAAATTTCAGTTACTGCTGTATATTCACTACGAGTAATTTCATAAAGTACAATTTCATAAAGTACAACTTTCACCCACAAATCACTACATTAACTAACAGGTGTGCATTTCCTGCAAAGTCTTTCATTGACTGGTCACTGCATATCTGTTATTAGTTTTGTGTACAGACAGAAAAACATGTAGTTGTTTTGCCTCCTTATTTCCCAGTGATAAACCTATATGACATTTGACAAAAATGGATATCAAAAGAGGAAACTGACCAAAAAAAGTGAAAGTGAAACAAGGAAATGAAAAGTGATAATGGTAAATGTAAATGGAGTTACAGAAGAAAGGGCTGACTGGGAATGTTGAAACTGCTGTGATTCAAAAGACTCCAGATATGCAGCCAGAGGAACATAGTGAAGGCAAACAGTGCCAAACATTAGGAAAGTAGTTGTGACAAAAAAGAATTAAGGGGGCTGGCCTGGTGGCGTAGTGGTTGAGTTCGCTTATTCTTCTTCAGTGGCCCGGGGTTTGCCGGTTCGGATCCTGGACACGGACCTACATACTGCTCGCCAAGCCATGCTGAGGCAGCATCCCACATAGAAGAACTAGAAGGACATACAACTATGACATACAACTATCTACTGGGGCTTTGGGGAGAAAAACGAAGAAAGGAAGAAGATTGCTAACAGATGTCAGCTCAGGGCCAATCTTCCTCAAAAAAAGAAAAAAAGAATTAAGATGTTCTAGAAGAATTGATACTGTCAAAAACTTCACATTGTAGGAACTCTCAGACTTAATGCCTTGAAATCAAAAGAATAAAATGTTGACAGCTGATTCAACTTTAGAAAAGAGTGTGAAAAATTGTCAAGGCAAAAAAAAAAATGTTGCTTCTGTATGATGTTATACAATAAGAAGGCAAGCACTATTTAAAGTACTCCTAATACTGCTTTTTTTTTTTACAAAGAAGTAAAACACTTAAATCTTCCATTTTTCTAGTGTTTTAAATTGCAATGTCTTAAAATAACAGTTTTACTATTTTTCATTTTCCTATATATTTATAAATTATGGTAAAGAGTTTAATGTTTTGATGAAACTTAATTTTAAAGTTAATGGAACAATCATAATTTTTCTTACTGACTAAATTTGTGCATCACATTTTCAACTGGCACAGTCCTTTTTACCGTCCCACACCACTGTTTGAAGTGAGGACTGCCTATATTTAAAGTGGATGTTTTTATAAGATGGTGAAATGCTGTTTTATCTAATTGACAGTCTGTACATATTGTGAAAACATAACAGCAATTAAGATATGATCATGACAATCTACACGAAGAAAAATGTTATTTGTAGATAATTTCCTTCAAAAATGTCAGACAGAATGACAGAAAGAAAACTCTAATTAAACTCGTTGCTTTGTTTGATTGAGCCATGCTAGCAAGATGGTGTCATTTTATGTGTTGTGATCTGAAATAGCGTGATCAAGAAACTAAACACATGTATATCATTTTAAAATCAAACAATTTATAACTGAATTTAAAAGATACAGATTTAATGAGACACTAATGAAAGGCACAATGAATAGATAGTGGTAGTTCTCAAAAATGATTGTAATTGGAATTCTTTGACATGGTTAAGATGGTTTGCTTAGTTTGTTTTTACTTTGTGAGTTCCCTTTATCTATAAGCAATATCAATATTGACAGTTTCCCATGGTACCACTATAGCATTTACTCAACATTTTGCAGATGTGTGCACAAAGATTATAAAACAAAAGTCAGGTTTTAATTCCCTAGCTTCTGAGATTGCTTTGCCCCCAGCCTGCTTTTACGCCATAGAATTGTCAAGCTCTGATATTTTTTGCTCAGGTATTCAAGTTTTTTTTCAGGCTTCTCCTTCTTTCTGAGGATTTCTCACACATTGTGCCTACTTCTTAATAAATTTATTCTCTCGTCATGTAAACCCTCAGTGTAGACTCTGGAAGTTGACACACATCAACTATATAAAATTTATTTTATTTCATTGCTGGTTTCAAAAATTCAGAAATTATTCAAAACTGTAATTATAAGAATATATGCTGCTCCTACCCCTGCCCCAAATATGGGAGTTTTAAGGTGATAGGAAGGAAGAAGTTTGGCTTAATCCTCATGATGGGATTAGTGCCCTTAAAAGAAAGAGAAGAGACACCAGAGGTCTCTCTCTGCCATGTGAGGATACAGCAAGAAGGTGGCCATCTGCAAGTCAGAAAGAGGGAGCTCACCAAGAACCCATCCCGTTGGTTCCCTGATCTCAGACTTCCAGCCTCTGAAACTGTGAGAATAAATGTCTCTTGTTTAAGTCACCCAGAATTTTATTATTATAGCAGGCCAAGGTCACTAATACACAGTTTTTTTTTTTTTTTTTTGGTGATCTCATTTCTGTTTGATACCTTTCCACCATTCTCTCTTTTTTCTTGATGTTTTGTAGGACAATGGCATGTATCTGGGTGATTTTTTTATCCTTCTTATTACTTGGCATCTTCTTGCAAAACTCACACCTTTTTTTGGAAATCTCTAACTTTAGCTCTTCAAATTCTACTTTATGTTCCTGGAACTATTCTTAGAGTGATATTGAAGCTTTTAAGTCTAGCTTCCATATAATTTTAATGCTTTCTTTTTTCCATTTATTTATCACCTTACCTAATGTCAGTGCAAATAATCCGTAGCCAATCTATAAATCAAAATTGGGGTGAGTTTATTATAAGCCAAATTCGAGGATCAAATAGCCTGGGGTCTTCTTTCCCAAGGAAGGAAGGGCACCAAATAAGTGGGATGTACAGAGTGGTTGTATACCGTCAAAGAGCATATAACACATATGATTGCAATGTGCTTTTTACAACAGTCACAAGATTCCCCTGTCAGCACAGCCTTTGATGGACACTGCAGGGAGAAGGTCTGCTCTCTTGAGCTGGGTGGTCAGAGGATGAGCACAGCAGTCAAATCCTCACCTAGGGAGAAATGCTTATCCTTACGGAAATGCCAATGTGGGGGATGTTGCATCCTTATCCTAAGGGCATTTGTTCTTGTCTCTGGGACATGGTAAATGTTTAAAGCAGATATACAATGCATGTTCAAAGGCCAGTCAGGCCCTTTTGGAAAAGCAAGTTCAGGCCAAATTAGTTTTATACCAAATGGCTTCCTCATATACTCCAATATATCCTATTGCTTGCCATTTTATTTATCACTAAGTATGGAATAAATAAATAAACAAATACCTATGAGCCTTATTTAAGACTTTGTTTCATATTTTCTTGTTTATTTTTATGGATGTTATTCTTCCTTTTATCTCTCTGAATATTTTAAACATTTATTTTAAAGTTTAGCATTGTGCTTTTAAAAACATTTTATTCTGAAAAAAATTTACCTTCTTATTGCTGATTTTTTGTCTTTCTTGGTGTAAGTTTTCCTTATGTGATTTGTAATTTCAGCTTGAAAACTTATCTTAACTGGAATAATATTCCTCTCCTTTTCTACTTATCCCTCTTGTCTAGAAGCCTCATTGTTGGCTCCAAACCAACAAGAAAGTGAAGTGTAAAATCAGATCCTTTGCTGGTACTCATGGACTCTCATCTAAAATAACAACTGGACAACACCTGGATTTGCTCAAAGCCCTTATAATATACTTCTTGCTTCCCACCCTAAGGTTTTGCTGATGATGTCACCCTTATAAGCATTACCTGGAACTTTGGAGGGTTTCTCTTTGATGAAGTATGGCTATCTGTGACCAATGGGAAACAGACTGACCGATAAGTGATTTTATTACTTCCTTCAGGTAGACAACTCTGAGACACACTTCAGAAGTCTCTTCAGAAAGTCTAGACTTGATCACAAGTCACCTATAACACTAGCCAACTTGATAAAATATCCTTGTACTGTTTTTTCCTCCTTCCTTGTTCCCCTTTCCAGCTATCTCCCTAGGATCAGTCAAAAAAACAGAAACAAAACAAACTACCTGCACAGGAGCCTTTGTAACAGGTTTTTCTTGGGGGCAGCTAGATAAAGTAAATGGCATCAAATTGTTCTCTGTATGTGCTAATTTCATTCCTCTGCCTGAGGTGAAGCTGAAACTAAAGAATGAATAAGAATTATCACAAGCCATTAACCAAGATGAACCTTTCCTCCCCAGACAACTCCTATTGTACCTCCTCTCCCATTGTTTCAAATCCTCTGGGCACTTTCACATGGCCTGTCAACTGGCTCTTCACTCGCTGAGCTAGGGAACTACCTTGTCTCTAGGTGCACAGTAGTAGACTGTCACTTGTACCTCCCATATCTTTTTACTCTTTCACCTTTCTTTATGCACAGTCTAGAGTGAATGCTAATGGCAAGTGTTTGAATGAACGGATAAACAAATAATCGTATTCAATCTTAGGTAATCACTCAGGCAGCAAGGAGCTAAATTAATTTCCTCTTCTCCTGAATGACAGTCCAGATGGAAGGAAAATTTCTAAGAAGTAAACAACACAGAGATTCTTTTTCCCTCATTATCCCCCTTCTTTATTGAAGATTGCAAGATGAGCTTCAATAGGTTTTACTGTAATTGGCCATAACTGCTTGGGATTAAGTATCACTATAGAAACATGACAGCAATACATTGTAACCAATTAAGAAACCATACCTTGAAATATTAGTAGAGACTAAATTTTAATATTAAATTTAGAAGCTCAGATATGGCAACTACAAGATATACATAAGAAAATTTTCATCTATAAGCAGTGTGGGGGATCAGAATTGGCCACCTCAAGATGTGTCTCTCTCTACCTTGCTCTGAAGGAGGCTTTGACCTTCACCCTCCCAACTCTCTAAAGGGATTTGGGATGGAAGGCCTGTCCCTGAAATGGGCCTTCACCTTGGATGACTCTGGGTATCAACAGACTGGGAAGGTCTTTGCTATGCCCATTCCTATCAAAGTTCTGTTCACCAAACAGAACATTTGTAAGGGAAATCTCCACTTGTAAAGGTATCTCCTTCTCTGTACTGGCAAGAGGGGTGGATGACCTCATCTCTAGAAACTTGTCAATGTGGAAGGTGAGGCCTTAAATCTGCATAACTTTATGGTGCTTTTCTTGTAATACCTCTAGGCTGACACTCCCAACCCCCCTCAAAATCCTTGTTTGTCTATATAAGAGGAGAATCTCCACCATTTTGTCGAGAGACACTCCCTGGTCTCTCCCATGTATACATGTTTTATAAAGCTTTGTTTGATTTTCTCCTGCTCTTCAGCCTCATGTCAATTTAATTTGTAGCCCAGCCAGAAAGGACCCAGAATGGGTAGAGAATGATCTTTCTCCCCATCAGTTGAATAAGAATCATCACATCATAAGTAAGAATCATTACATGCAAACTTTAAGAAAGTTTTTAACTTTATGCAGAATTAGAATTACCACACTGTAGAGTTTATGCACATTCACATATAGCTTTATGTGAATATATATGAGTGGGATAGACTTCTAATATCAATAAAATTTAAATGATGAGGCCAAGGCTACATAAAAATGTAGGATGGAAGTGAAACACTTCACCTTTTTGCTTATTTGTATCTTATTATAGCTCAATAGTGCTTAACTACAACTGCACTTTTATGTGATAATTTAAAAATTAAAGCAAAGAAAACTTTTATTCTAAATCATATAAAATATATAAGATATCTATATCTACACCAAGATTTTATTCCAGAGACAACTGTCTTAACTTGACTGACCCTGAAAAAATATATATATTAATATTTACTCCAACTCGTTATGGCTTCATATACAATAAATGGAGGAGAAAAAACATAACATTTGTAACCTCTCTTGTTTTGCTTGTTTAAGAAATTTGGAAAGTAGAGAAATATATAAAGAAGGAAATCTAAATTTTCTATAAAACTACTAAGAATATACTACTGAAATTAACTTTGTATGTATTTCAGGTATTTTTATACTCATACAAATGCGTACATTTTAAGTGGATCAAACACCTCGGGGTCATTTTTTCCCCAAATTCATCTTCAAAACTCTTCTCTTTTTAGCTTCACTCCTGATTTGCCTTCAAAATGTTGACATAAAATAACCAATAACCATTCTATAGACAAGAGAAATATGGTGAGTTTTACTTGAGCTAGAGTGAGGATTATAACCTGGGAAGGCCTTTTCCAGAAAGGAAGAAAGTGTTCTGCAGAAGCATGGTTTTCAGCACAGTCTTGTATCTTTTTAGAATGAAGAACATACATCAAACACACCAGGGTACACTTTCATCAAAGTTTCAAAGAAGTATTCAGTTGCAAATTAGCAGGTCCACATGACCTTGATGTTGAGAAAGGGACCAATATGGGCATTACCAATAGGGCATAGGAGGGGAAGTATGCATTCTTATCTTAAGAGAGTGCATTCTTTTCTTTAATGGTTAAAGCAGGTGTCTAATGTGTGTTTCATAAGCCAAAGTGGGCTTCTTTAGTTCAAGCCAAAACAGTTTTGAACACAGTTACCCCATATACCTCAATATGTGAAGATCTCTTGTCATCATCTGCACCCAACTTCCTCACTTGGATCTTCCTCATCCCTTGTACAGAAGATGAAATAAAAGAGGCAAGGCTGAGGGGGCTTTGGCTCAGAACATTTTTCTATTATTAAGAATCTCAGCAAATGTATTAGATGGAAGGATTAGCATTGGAAACCAATAATTCAGCTTGCTCCACAGTTCCATGTAAATAGTATCATCTCCAGGCTTACACGTTTTCTCTCAAAACAGAACTACCAGCAGGAGGAGATTTATTCAAGAAACCAGAACACTTGGAGTTCCAAACTTGCCATTTGCATCTGGGTCTTCCCTAGGAATTTGGGAATATCAGTGTTGTCTGTTTCCTTTTCTGTTCACTCCATGTTTGCATATGATCAGGCTGAATGTAGGATATAATCCACAGGGATTAGGGGTTAGATTTGTAGTTTTGAAATTCTGGTCATAGACAATGCACCATCATTTTTCCCTTTTTATTCTCATTTTTTCTTTGCAAACAACTAAATATTTCATTTTGGGGAATCCTAGAATATAAGTTTAAAACAAATTTCTATTTCTTACACATTTCTATTCTAATTGATGCATTTATAATTTTTTTTTTTTTTGTGGGGAAGACCAGCCCTGAGCTAACGTCCGTCGCCAATCCTCCCCTTTTTGCTGAGGAAGACTGGCCCTGGGCTAACATCCGTGCCCATCTTCCTCCACTTTATATGGGACGCCGCCACGGCATGGCTGACAGGCAGTGTGTCGGCGGGCGACCGGGATCCGAACCGGCGAACCTCGGGCTGCCAAGCGCGGACTAAACCGCTGCGCCACTGGGCGGCCCCTATAATATTTTTTTAAATATCAAATGTTTCTCTTAAAACATTTTCTTCCAAGCTCACATTGTGATATTTTTCAACTTCAGCTCAGATGTTCCTGCCTGGTGGTGATCTTTTCTTGGTTGTACCCATAACGGACCTCTAACTTTTCACCTGTGGAAAGATTCCCTTGGCTATTTTGAACACCAAATTCAATAACAATAGCCTTCAATTTCCAACCTATGCTTTTCTCCCTAAAAATATATAACTGTGCCCATTATACAGATTGTGCCATAAGTGAATACATTAAAAAATGGAGTCTTAATAAGTGCTTTAAATTCTGTCTTTATGCACATTATTTTCATAACTCAGCAAAAAATGGAACAAAAGTCCACATATACTTGAAGTACATAAATAGTTGATGTAAATATGTACTCTATACATATTTTATGTGTGTCAAGATTTATCCTGAGGCCTTTAGAACGTACATTGATCTTGGCTTTGGGTTTTTCTCTGGCTTGTCCAGGATGATCCAATAAGTTGGATAAGAGACAACTCTCTACTTCTTTATGGATTTTTTTTTTAGTGAGGAAGATTGGCCCTGAGCTAACATCCGTGTCAATCTTCCTCTATTTTGTACGTGGGACACCACAACAGCACGGCTTGATGAGTAGCGTGTAGGTCTGTGCCTGGCATCTGAATCCATGGACCATGGGCTGCTGAAGCAGAACATGGGAATTTAACCCCTATGCCACTGGGCTGGCCCTTCTTTATGTACTTTTGAAGTGGGTAAGGTGTCTACAGTTAGTACTTTGTTTATCATTAAACTTTTTTTTAAATAAATGCTTATTCAACTTTTGGCTTGAAGAGAACAAGGGAAAATTAAATGAATCAAATGTTTTCAAAAGAATACTAGAATTCAGGAGCCGGCCTGGTGGCATGGCAGGTAAGTTCGCATGCTCCACTTTGGTGGCCCAGGGTTCGCAGGTTCAGATCCCAGGCGTGGACAGATGCACCACTTGTCAAGACATGCTGTGGCACTGTCCCATATAAAGTAGAGGAAGATGGGCACAGATGTTAGCCCAGGGCCAGTCTTCCTCAGCAAAAAAGAGGAGGGTTGGCAATGGATGTTAGCTCAGGGCTAGTCTTTCTCACACACACACACAAAAGAATGCTAGAATGTAAAGTTAATAGTTTGATTTTATGTATTTCTACCATAGATATTTTTATTTGCTTTCTTACTGAGGCTTACAGATTATACATTCATGAAATAATTAAAATTATCCTTAATATCTCTGTCAAATAAGTTCTTCATGAATCATTTGAATCTTTAATTAAAAATTAGCTGCAGCATTTAGTGATAAAAGAGTTTGAATCTGTTTATAAATTGTTTATCATAGGCACATTTTTTTTTGTATAACGAATTTAGCAAATATTAGGGGAAAAACAAGGTTCCATAATCCTGACTTTTAATGCCATAGATTAGTTTTGCTTGTTTTTGAATATTTTATAAATGTAATCATACAGTATTCTTTGAGCCTAGATTCTTTCTTACAGTATTACATTTGAGAATTATTGAGGCATCCTATTGCAGTTCCAATTGTCGTATAAGATTCCATTGTATGAAAAAAAGTGTATTTGTCCATTTTTCTTTAAATTGACTTTTAAGATATTTTTCATATTGGGTTAATATAAATAATATTGCTATGAACATTATTGTATATATGTTTTGGTATGTTCCCACTACATAAAAATACATATTAATAGTAACATTTCTTAGGTAGATATGAAAGAGTAGAATTTATAGATAGTAGAATCTGCAAATATTCAGGTTTAGTAGATAATGATAAGCAATCTTCCAAAGTATTTGTACCAATTTACACTCACACTACCAGGGAATTAGTTTTCAGGTGCTCTTCATTCTCACTAATTTGGTTTTATCTGTCCTTTTCATTTTAGCCATTCTATTATATGTGTGACTTTAATTTGCCTTTCTCTGATGGCTAATAAATTCGAGCACCATTTCGTTTGTTTATTGGTTTTTGGATATCCTTGTCTGTGAAATGCTGTTTGAGTTTTTTGTCCCTTTTTCTATTGGGTTGCTACTTTGTCTTTTTGATTTATTGGAGATTTTTCTATATTCTGTATGAGCCTTTTTCAAATATATATAGCAAATATCTTTTTCAGGATGGTAGTCAGCTTTTCTCTCTCTTAACTCTCTTTAACTTTATTTGTTTCTGAAAAAATCTTTGCCTACATCAAGGTATTGAGGGTATTCTCTTATGTTTTCCTCTAAAAGCTTTATTATTTTACTTCGATATTAGATCTACAATAGGGCTGGAACTGATTTTTGTGTTTTGTGTAACAGAGATTTGATTTGGTCTTTTCCATGTAGATATCTAATTAACCTAGCACCACTTTTTAAAAAGACATTCCCTTCCCAACAGCACTGCAATGTAACCTATGTCACAAATCGAATGACCATCTATGAACGGGTCTTCTGGGCTCTTGTTCTATTTTATTGGTCTTTTTGTCATACTCTTGAAATGTCTTGCTAATCATGAAATTTTCACTGTATTATTAGCTAGTATCACAAAAGTAGAATCCATTTACAATATAATTTATTTTTCACAATAATACATGCAATTTTGTATTTCAGAATACTTAATAATTTAAATTTTTTGCCACTTCTCATATCAGGTTAGGTCGTCAAAGTTTTTGCCACATAATGTGACTGATGAAGAGTTCATACTCAGCGTAGACATGACAACTAAACAATTTTCTTATTATTCTCTTGTCTTTAATTATTTTCAACATGTGATTTGTCTTGGTGAATTTTTTAGAACACTTGACCACTCATTCTAGTTAAAACCAGATAATATAAACTCCAGATATGCTTAATTAGAAATGTTATGTTAATTTCAATACTCTGAAAAGGAAATGATGCCACTACCAACCCTTCTGCATTAAGAAACTTAGGCTTTTATCTCAAGATAACTCTTCATACAGCATGTGACACAAGGACCAAATGAAACTGTTGGTTTCAATAAGAATATAAAATATAAATATAAATTTAAATTTTCTCTTGTTTTTCTTTTTCTAAGATGAAAAATAAATACAACTTTTGCTTTCAGTCATGATGAAGTAACAGAGACTAGATTTCCCCTCCTGACTGAAACAACCATAAAACTAGATAAAATACATGAAAACCATTTTCAGACATTAGACACAAAGCAGCACAAGACAGTGATTTCTGAGAGAGGGGAAGCTACAGGATGAGCTTCACGATTGCCTCAGCTTATTGTCTGGCTGAAGTGGAGAGAGAAGCATGGATGGTTTAACTCAAAGCCTGTTGTGAAATCCATAAATAACTCAGCAGACAGTGGAAGAAATTGAGGTGAGGTGGGGAGGGCAGGCAGTTGTTAATACTGTTCACTCTTATAGTCCTATATTTGTTTATTCTCAAATATAGTTGAGACCTGCTCTTTAATGCCATATCTTTGACCCACTAATAATTCCCTCTTGAAAATTTCCTTATCCTAAGATTGCATAATCCTGCCTCCAACTTTTGTTGAATGGTGCCCTTCCCTCTTTTTGTGTCTACTTTTAATATTTTTGTGAAAGTTTCCATAAAGAAAAATCTAGCAACACCTTTCAAAACTTTCATAAAAATCTGTTTTTAGTCCAAAGTATGTCTTCACATAGTTACCAGACTAGAGAGTCTATTATCTGTTTGATTGATTTTGTATGAAAACCATTAGTGTGATGGTCTAAATATAAAGAATCAAAAGTGAATCATAATGTAATTTTATTTTATGTTCATAGAAAATGACAGTCTTTTTTGACATTGTATATTTTGTAACTTCCCATTGTTATCAAAAACAAGCAATTAGTGATTGAGAGAATTGATTTGGAAAAATGAACTGATCCAAGGCAGTAGAAGAATCTGGATTTGCTCCTTTATATTTTTATTAAAATGGATTTTTGTAGCATAATTTTACTTTCTGTTATTTCATTAATTGATTCAAAATTGGATATTTATTCAAATTTTTAGCTTGAAGAAAATATAGTCTATGTTAAGAATAAATGAGTAAATCTAAGCAAATAGATGTATTTCTCACGCTAAATGATGCCAGATGACTGATCCACGTTTCCTGTCTATAGAATGCTGAACTCCAACTGACATTAAAGCAAGATGAGGGAATGTTTCAGATTATATACACACAAAAAAATGGGAAAAAAGTCTCATTGAATTCAACGGAAAATATGGCACCATTTGAAATAAGGGCTACTTTTCAAGGGTAATTAAAAACTTAACCAGTTATCTTAGTAATTCTGGCTGAAAATTTTGGCCTCAGTGGCCCTTCAGGGTAGGAGGAAAGCCAAGGTCTCTCTCAGTATATGGGAGTCCATGTTCTGATGGGTGCCAGCCTATGAAATGGACAAACAAAATTGAACGAGGGAGCAAGGTGACGATAAGGAAGGCTGAGTTCCCCAATCACGGGATTTGTTACTGAGGAACACTTCAGTAAGTAGAGTAGAATCATAATCTCTTCACCTCACTCAATGGCATCTTCTGCTGGGCACCATGCAGCCACATCAAACAGCAGTGATGTGACTCATGGGCTGAATCTCCCCAAGTTTTAGCAAATGGTTCTCCTAACTGATGGGCATGGGCTGGGAGCAGGAAATATGATAGTTTTCAGGATTAATATTAATTAAATTTCAAAGTCTTGAATAGGTAATAAATCTGGACCTCTTACCTCCCTCTTTGCCTAAATTTTTATCATTATTGAAGCAAAGAATTGCTCCCATCCTTTCCCTGGAAAGTTTATTAATCAAGTAAAATTTTATAAATTCCCCTTCAAGTCTATTCATTGGAACGCACATATATTTAGTAGGACAGGAGCTAAAAAAGGATAAGCACAAAGTGAAATTTATCTCGTGATCCTGAATCCTTTTATAATGACAATGGTATATACATATTTTTTTATTTTTTACATCTAATGAAGTACTTTGAAGTACCCTAAAGGGGAAAAAAAAAACCTATTGTAAAGTCTACTTCTAACCACTTCATGATGAAAATTTTAAACTCTAAATAAGAATTTGAAAAAATGGAGACACTATCTCTATCAGCATCAGTTTTCTCATGTTTAAAACATAGGTTTTAACAATGTCAGCTATGTGGGGTTTTGGAGGAGTCCTTTAGAACCTTGCTGTAGAGTGCTTAGCACAGTTCCTGGATTTAGTAAGTCTTACAAATGTCTGTTTGGGGGCGGGGGGAAGATCAGGAGAGAAAGTAAACATTAATAAACTCATAGGCATTCCTATCACAAGGAAACTGAGCTAATTTCATTCTAATCTCTAGATGGGAGAGCAAGTTTCAAGAACTCTCTCCTTGGAATTGTGATGAGAACTTCAGGAAACAAGATTTCATCAGAGAGAAGCTTCCTTGCTCCTACAGTGATGCCCTGAGATCCTAGATGTGCTTCATAAAGGACCCCATAGATAACAGCAAGGCTTGGGGAACAGAAAATTGGTGGCTCCAGAACCTACTTACAAATCATTAACTTCTGAATTGCTGTGAGGATTTTAGCTTCCTCCCGTGGGGGATCAGATTTGGCCACCTCAAAATATGTTTCTTTACCTTGATTATTTTCAAAAACAAAATACTCTGAAAGAAACTTTGACCTTCCCCCCTACTGACTGCCTAAAAGAAATTTAAGATAGATGGCCTGTCACCAGGACAGGCCATCACCATAGACAACTCTGGGTATGGATAGACTGGGAAGCTCCTTGCTAAGCCCATTCTCATCAAAGCTCTGAAAACCAAGTAAAAGTAGGAATTACCCTTTGTAAGAGACATTTACATTTGTAAGGAAAAATCTCCACTTGTAAAGGTATTTCCCTCTTTGTACCAGAAAGAAGGAGGGATGACCTTATCTTTAGAAACTCTTATCAACGTGGAAGGTGAGGACTTAAATCTGCATAATATCCTTACTCTTGTTTACTGTGCTTTTCTGGTAATCTCCCATAGCTGACTCCCCCTCCCCAACATCCTCCTTTGTCTTTCCCTGAAGATTCTATTTAAGATGGGAACCTCCGCCATTTTGGTGAGTTACCCAGTTTTTCCTGGGTCTCTCCCAGGTATACATGTTATAAAGCTCTGTTTGATTTTCTTCTATTATTCTGTCTCATGTCAATTTAATTTTTGCCCCAGCCAGAAGGACCCAGGGTTGGTAGAGGATTTGTCTTCCTCCCCTACACTTCATATGCACATCCTGCATCAGAAATACAATGAAAGATTAAAGCTTTCCTCCTATGTTAGGCCAGAGGCTGGCAAAGTCACAGAAAAATACATTTGAACAATTAAATTCAAGTCTCAGCTGGTCTAAAACTCTACCCTTTCCAATGGCAGTGTCCTAGACTCACATTTCTAGATATTCTTTGAGGGCCACTTAAGAGTGATGGCCAGACTAAAGAAAAATACTTCTTCCACTGGTGTTTCCTGTAATTCCTTTATCTAGAAGTGAATGAGTCCAAAGAGCATCCCAAACCACTCCAGAAAAATGTGTTACTGCTGTGTGAGGCCAAACAAACACAGAAAAAAGAGGAATAATGGGAACAGCTTATGAGGAGGATGTTGTTATGCTGCCCCTAAGGATCCAGATATAAGTATGACATTGTTTTGACAATAGTGGCAGGGGAAAACCTAGGTGGATCAGTTGCAGGAGGAGAACAAGAGTCAAAGACCTGGACCTCTGGCAAGGAGAGGAAGTGCTCTCGAGAGAGATACACACTGACAGATGGATAAAAGTGAGCTTAAGGGTGAAGCCAGTGGAGTCCCCAACTTTAGAAATGTTTCAGGAGAAGGGATTAAGAAAAAAGCACTTGGGATCATAGGAGAAAAGAAGCTCCATTCTGAAATGGAATTTTTGTAAGTGAAAGTCAGGCTGTGTCATGGAATCCTGTATTTACAGAGGGAAACAGCTCCAGCACTGCCAGATGTCATGAGCAGGGATATTTAATGGTGTGTCTGTCTCCCTCACATAAGAGAGGGCAGTCAGCCTGACACAGCTTAGAGAAATCCCAATGTGTATGTCCAGAGAGGCCTCACTGATTTAGGGATTAACATTGAGCCTTAGGAAAAGAGAGTGAGCAGGGTCACAAAAAGCAAGATATATCAAAAAATGAAGTTACCAAATTGCTAAGGATGGCCCCTACAATAGTTAAAGACTTAATAAGGAAAAATCAAAATTAAAAAATAAATGAATAAAAATAAAGAGCAAAGGGGTCTACTATGAGCACAAAGAATAAGAGGTGGCACTATTCTCCCATCTGGAGTAGGGCAGGAAAGTCTTATACTCTAAGTATGTTTTCCTATTGGCCTAAATGAGAATGGGGATGTGTGATGCTAATGCTCTTCTTGGACATGACTTGGCTGTGCTCTCTCAGCCAGTTTGTGGCTTCCATTAGAGTTGAAATTAGCAGAGTAGGATTGGGTGCTATGCAGACGGAATGAATGTAATAACCTAAGAACTGCAATCCTACCCCAAACTGGGACTACTCCTTGTTAAATGGTCAATCTACTCCAGTGATGTTACATAAGATGGCAGGGTCTCAAATCTCACTGGTTTATTGACTCTTAAACCAGATCAGAATTGCTGTAGCTTCTAATTGATTAAAACCAGTCCAGGAGCCAGCCCAGTGGCATAGCAGTTAAGTTTGTGTGCCCCACTTGGGTGGCCTGGGATTCACAGTTTCGGATCCCGGGCGTGGATCAACCCTCCCCTTGTCAAGCCATGCTGTGGTGGCATCCCATATAAAGTAGAGGGAGATGGGCATGGATATTAGCTCAGGGCCAGTCTTCCTCAACAAAAAGAGGAGGATTGACAACAGATATTAGCTCAAGGCTAATCTTCCTCACAAAAAAACAAAAGAAAACAAAAAAACCAGTCCAAAGTTCTAACTCATTAATTCTAGACCTAGCATTCTAAATCAAGCACCCTAAATAAATGAACCTAATTACGTTCACTAAGATTCTCATTTTACCTTTCTTAAAGAAGAGATAATTGACAATATTTAGGAAATTGAAAGTGCGTATTCTTGGAATGAACTAAAAGTGATGTGTCTGCGAGTTCAGAACAAAACAGGAAACTCAGCATTCCTTCCAAAGTAGGACTTGTGGAATCTGGTTTGATCCTCTTAAAAAATTATAATTTTAATTATAAATACCAATTTATGTTCTGCTATATTTTGCTTAACCTTTTAGGGTAATTATTTCTATATATTATTGCATGCTACATTTGTTTCAACCAAAAAAAGTAAAGTGAATGTCGATGATTCAGTAGTTGGTATCTTCATAAAGAAAAACTGAAGTAAACCAGTGGTATTATTTGCTTGAGTAGAAGGCAGGGAAAACAAATAATGAAATAATAAAGGTAAACAGCAAAAACTTGTTAAAAGGAAAGTATTGTTTTAACAAAAATATACACCTTGGCATACTTATTTAGTTAACATATATTTATTGAACAATGATTATGTCTCAGAAATTTTGTTAGGTCCTGCAGAAACAAAATTTAAGGCATAATCCTAACCTCAGAAGCTTACATTTGAGGTGAAAACACACATTAGGTAAATATAACATATTAGGAAAAAGTAAGATTAAAATCTAGCATTAAGCATCCAGTAGCAAAGGAGTGCAGAGTTTGTCACTGGAACATATAAGAGGGACACTGAGCTCAGATTGCTATGGGGAGAGAAGAGTCCTAATCAACAAGCAGAACTAAATAAAAGGAGATTATGGGTTAGAAAAATGTTTTCAGTGTGGAGGGGAAGATAAAATAAGGCAGTGATAGAAAATAAAAAATGTTTAATATATAATTTAGTATGGAAGAAATGAAGAGGACAGTGGAAAAATATATACAAATATTTCTTTCATTTGGGGTTGAGAAAAACTTCTTAATTCTGATGCCAGGATACGATATGAGACAGCTAAAATGGAGGGGAAGTTCATAGACTGCTTTGGTTCATTTCCAAATTAATAAGAGTGACCTGAGAGAACTCCTTTCCCAGGCCTTCAGCACTTCAGTTTCCTCATGTGAAAACTGGGAATAATATAACTTTTTTTTTTTACTTGCATGCAATGTTGTTTTGAGGATCAAATGAATTAATATCTTTAAAAGTATCCAGACAGTGTCTAATACATAATAAGCATTCAATAAAGATGAGCTATTACTAATATTAATAAAATCCAAAACCATGAAAATGTTGATAGATGTAATCGTTATATTACAAAAACAAATTTCATAGAGATGAAGTGGTACTGAAGTGTGTCGATTACACTAGTTGGGAATAAGTGACAGGACTCACAGACTTCTATGTGTGTACACGTAAATTTCAATGAAGGCAAAGCATAGAATAGCGACATTGAAACCAGAAAGATTTTCAGGGACAGCCCCACCGGGGACTTTCTTGGGCGCACAGGATGTGCTTCATCGCCAGGTTGTGAAACACCAAGAATATGCCTTAGGAATCTTGGTTTCAGAAGAGCATGTGCAAAGTTTCCAATGGGATCTTTGATGCCCCACTGGTCATGTAGCCAAGCCAGGCTGTAAAAGTGGTAAAACCAGGTGTAAGTCACCATTCCATATATCCTAAAATAATGCAAGAAGGCTGGTCCCTGGTGTTTCATGGATAGCTTTGAATTTTAAACAGCACATCATCAATCATTAGTTAGTGCTTCTCATCCTAATTTTGACCAAGGAACAGTACCAGATCCAAAGATGAGCACAGAGTCGTCCCTATCCTGCTGAAAGATAACTTTATCTTATACGTTCCCCACTTCTGATTCATGTTCAAACTTTTAAGTTATACACTGTTTCTTATCATATTTTCTGCATTTTTTGTACCATCTGTAAAACAGAAAAGGCAAAGAACCACCACCAAAATACCAATTATTTGTATCATTCAATGAAGTGTAGTTTTGCTTTAAAGAAACATTTCCATTTCCAAATATTCCAACCCAAACTTATTTGTAATCATACAAAACTTGACAACTTTTTTACTTCCTTTCACCACCAAAATTTGAACTTTGGGAACGGTATCAATAGATTAACTAAGTAATAATTATTTGATTATTAACTAAATCTAGTTGCTCCTCTAGCAAACTAGCTTCCAACAGAAGAAACTTTTGTGGAGGTTTTAACTGAATCTCTCATTACATTTGATCATCATTATCAGTATTTTCAATCCAATTTAATGGTATCAACCAAACCAATATTATGATAAAAAGTAGTTGCATTATGAGTTAGAATACAATTATTAGAAGATTAGTCAGTTTTAAATATAATTGTATTTTCTCAGCCTTTCCAACAAAAGCAGCCCTTGCCCATATAAGAAATGTTGTCACAGATTTGAGTATAAATCAAAAAGTGAAATTTCAGGTAATTTTGCATTCCAGATCTCTTATGGGCCCAGCCAAATGTCTTGTTTCATGCTATAAGGTTGTACTGATGTGAGTTCCCAATGGGCCTAGTCTTTAATTAATGCCCATTTCTGCTCACTAGTATAATCCTAGTCAAGTTTAATAAATTTCCAATTCCAAGTAACTGCACTATTGAGTACATACGGTTTTTGTTTATGAGTGAGCCTTGGCAGTTAGCACCTTTGCAAACTACACCGTCCAATTATAAATTCTCATAGGCTAGAGGGACACTAAGTCTCTCATAAAATCATTCCTTTTGCTTCTGCTGCCATGAACCCAGGCTAGTGCCTTGAACAGATGAAGCAGCATTAGAATTATTCCAGATGTTCGCTTACAAAGTGTTGTTAGTATTATTGACACAAAACATGTAGATGACTCCAGATTGAATGTCTCTTACATCATTTGAAGCCCATGTTAGATCTTCAACTTGAAACAAAACAGATGGCTTCTGTAAGCAATTAGCTTCACCCTTAAGGGCATCTGTAAGAGATATCTAAAAGATATCTAAGGATAACTAAGGGATATCATTCTGTTGTTTCCAGGCTCTCACAAGACACCAAGTTACTGTAGGCATTTCCTTTTGGAATGATCATTTATTGGTTTTCTTTCCAAGAGCAGTCACTTCCCCTTCTTTCCATTTGTTATTAATTTTCATCCAGAGCCTCTGGGGAGGGCCATCAGGTTCTATCAAATAATTGAGCTGGCAGCAATATGAATCTGGTTAATCTGGGTTAAGTACAAGTTTATAGGACTATCTCTCCTCCTGAGTAGGAGGGAGGCAGATACCATTGATTTTAGCTTAAACAAGTGAGGGAAACAAACAACCCATCTCATCTACCCCTTAAGAATTGGGATAGTGAAATTTTGAGGTAGTGCCATGGATAATATTTAGCAACCAATCCTTCATCTGGAACTCACAAATCCTATGCAAATCCTGGTACTACAGGATCAGACAGAGAAAAAAATTAGGAGTAGAAAAGAAGTTTATACATGTTCCTGTGTCATCTCCTATCCCCATTCCTTATCTTCCCCACAATATTTCATCCATCTAATCAATGATGATCTCTCTTTATTTCCATGCATATGAAGTTATAACACACATTCATTCCATTGTGCAAGCCATCCCTTCAACCTTTTCTTACCCCAACATTTTAGTAAGTAGGTGCTTCAATTGTCTATTACAATTTTGAATCAATCCACTTCTTTGTGGATGGAGAAGTATATGGCTTTATCCATTGTATATTGCTTCTTAGGCCAATTTAATATTGCACCTACAGTAAAATTGTTTCCATGATCAGATGACATATAAGCAGGGGGTCCAAACTGAATAATATTTTCTGTGGTAAATCTCTTAGGAAGTTAAAACTTTCCTTCAGTTACTAGGGATGCAAATCCAAAACAAGAATAAGAATCAATTCCAGGCAAGATGCATTGATATTTACAGAGTTGTAGGCAACAGGTCAATGCATTCCACCTGCTATTCACAGTCCAGTCGGGCTCCATTCAGCAGGTATCTGTAGTTTTTAGTTTCTGATGGTCTCATTGACAAACAGAAGTACTGTTAGTCATGTTTCAAGCTTCTGAGGATGATAGTGGGATGCATCTTTATTATGTCTTTTAAAAAATTTTATGTAACTTGCATACCTCCATGGCCAATCATCCTGTACAGAAAAAGCCCAAAGAGCCAACAAGGGCATCTACTTTTTTAAACAATTTATGATTAGTTATTTTAATATTAATGAGGCATAATTCACATATAATAAATTACAAATACAGTGAAAAATATGATATGTGTGATACAGCTATGAAACCATCACCACAATTAAGATAAAGAACATAACCATCATCCTTCAGAATGTCCTCATGACCCTTGGTAATCCCTCCCTTCTGCCCTTCTCCACGCTCCTTCTCTGGTTACCAATGACAGTGATCTGCTTTCTGTCACTAAATATGGCTTACATTTTCTGGAATTATATATAAATGAAATCATATAGTATGAGATCTTTTTTTTTTTAATTCCTTTTACTCAGCATAATTATTTTATCCATGTTTAAGAGTGTTGTAGGTATTTTTGGCTCTTCACTCATTGACATAAATTTTAGAGATAAATTCTACAAAAAGCAAGTCTATTAATACCTTAACTGGAATCTCATTAAGTCTATAGATTAATTTGTGAAGAATTGACCCCTTGAAAATGCTCTGCTTTCCTCTCAATAAACATTGTATGTCTCTCCATTTATTTATTTATGACTTATTTAGTGTCGTTAAGACAAGTTTTTATTTTCTCCATATATGATTGCATATCTCTAATTAGATTTATTCTGAAGTAACATATCTGAGTTTTTGTTACTATAAATAAAATCTTTGGTATAGCATTTGTAACTGTTTCCTGTCTATAGAAATGAAATTAATTAATATATATTGAATTTGTATTTAGCAATTTACTAAATTCTCTTGCTGATTCTGCCTTTGGGTTTTTTATGTAAAAACTTATTACTTGTGGAAAACGACAATTTTGTTATTTCTTTTAAAATATTTTAGAATATTTACATTTATCCTGTCTTGGGGGCTATCAATGTCTAAAGGTACAATGTTGAATATAAATATTTATACAGGGCATTCTTATTTGTTCCTGATATTAAACAGAAGCTTTAACATTTCACAATTATGTTTTTCTGAGACATTTTTAGATATTTTTATGAAATTAAGGATATTCAGCTGTGTCTAGTTTCCTAACTGTCTTCATCACAAATGCATTGAATTGTATCAAATGCTCTGTATATTCTGCTCTAAAATGAGAATATGATTTATCACTTTAATTTTTAATTTGATTAATTAGTTTAATAAATTTTCTCATGACAAACAACCTTGTAATCCTAGAATAAACCAAACTTTCTTCCTAATAATTTATTTTATTTGTCATTAGTTTGTTGAATTAGTTTGCTAATATTTTGGGAGTGGTAAAGGTCTTTTAGATGTGACAAAAAAGGCATGATTCATAAAGTAACAAATTGTTAAACCGCACTTTGTCAAAATTAGAAATGTTTGTTCTTTGAAAGACATTGTTAGGAAAATACAAAGACAAGTAAACTAGGAAGAAGCATTCATAAGACTATTAATAGTAGCATTCTTCATTACAGCAAAAACAAAGAACAACAACAAAAATTCAAGCATCCAACTATTGTAGAATGAAAGATTAAATTGGGTCTATTGATTTAATGGCTTATTATAAGAAGATAATATGAATAAGCAAGAGCTAATCAGCAAAAATGAATTTCAGGGACATGTTGAACAAAAATATGCTAATTCTAGATGGATGTATAAAATTGGAGTCCATTTATAAAAATTTCAAAAACTGGGAAAACTAAATATTTTTATTTTGGAAGATACTGGCAAAACCATAGTAAAACATGTGAACTATTAATTCAAAATTCAGGATCATGAATGGGTAAATTTCAGCCTGTGATCTGGGGAACACAAGAGAATGTCAAAGATACTGGTGATACACTTTTTTTCATTAATAGATATTATATTTAGAACAGCTTTTAGGTTTACAGAATATTGAGCAGAAATAAAGCTCATAAAACCCCTTACCTTGTCTCCTCCCCCAATTTCCTCTATTATTCACATCTTGTTTAATGTGGTGCATTTCTTAGAATTGATTAGCTAATATTGATACATTATTATTAACTATAGTCCATAGTTTACATTAGGGTTCACTCTATGTGTTGTATATTCTATGAGTTTTGACAATGTACAATGATATGTATCCATCATTACAGTGTCATACATAATAGTTTCCCTGCCCTGAAAATCCTCTCTGCTGCACCTGTTCATTTCTTCTCCTTCCCCTTGAACCCCTGACAACCACTGATCTTTTTACTTTCTCTAGAGCTTTGCCTTTTCCAGGGTGTCGTATACTGTAGCTGAAATCATATGGCATGTAGTCTTTTCAGATTGGCTTCTTTCACTTAGCAATATGCATTTATACGTCCTCCATATCTTTTTGTGACTTGATAGTTCATTTATTTTTATCACTGAATAATACTCCATTGTATGAATGTACCATAGCTGTTTATCCATCCATCTATTGAAGGACATCTTGGTTGCTTCAAAGTTTGGGCAATTATAAATAATCTTTTTTTTTTTTTTTGGTGAGGAATATTGGCCCTGAGCTAACATCCATTGCCAATCTTCCTCGTTTTTGCTGTGGAAGATTAGCCCTGGGCTAACACCTGTGCCCATCTTCCTCTATTTTGTATGGCTGCCACAGCATGGCTTCATGAGTGGTGCATAGGTTTGTGCCGGGGATCCAAACCTGCGAACACCTGGCCACCGAAGCAGAGCACACAAACATAACCACTACACCTCTAGGCTGGCCCCTAAATAATCTATTTTTTTAAGTGTGTGTGTGGCATATAAATAATTTATTGTTATTACTTAAACTCAATTCATTATACATATTATTACATATTTATTATATATTTCATAGTTAATATAATAAAATTATCCAATTACTAACATATATAATAAATGGCTCTGTGTATATATCTATATGTCTGTATGCGTGCATACATTTATTGACATGCAATCTTTTTCATGGCATATTGTTGGGGGAAAAAAGTCTAGTTATAAAAGTGTTTTGTTAGCCATTATGATTTTGTAGACATATAGCTAGAAAGAGAGAGAGACTAGATAGATCAGTAGATAATATCTGAAATTATGTTCATTCAAATGTTTATGGTATTTGCCTCTGAGTGGTAGATTTAGAATGATTTTAACTTCTTCTTTTATCTGTAGGGTGAACTTTCACCATTAAAATGATCCTTTCCATTGGAAATAAAATTTAAGTCACTTTTATTAAAAATATCAAACCATTAAACATAAATTAAGAGAAGAAAGCAGGGAAGGTTCTTAAATGGACAGAAAATAGAGACCAAAATAACGCCCTTAAACTATAAGTTGATTGTAAAATGTTAAGGATAAATTTACAGAAAAAAATAAACATTTTATATATAAAAATAACATATAGTGTATAATAATATATACTATATAAAAACAATAAATAAAATACTAATATGAAATTAAATTGTTTTCATTAGGTCCTTCTGTGAAAGAGTTAAATCCTGAAAAGAGATACAAGATGACTCTAGGTGTCTCCTCATTGACAGATTGAAAGATCCTGGCTCTCTGCCTTCTAATAAATTGAACCTTGTTGATTTGTGATTAGAAAACAAAACAAAACCCTGTCAATTGATTTTTAAAGGAATTCGATGCCAAATCTTCACACATCTACATGTCATTGGTAAGAGAACTTTTATGAGATTTAGTTAGCAAATGAATTTTCATAATTCATGTAGATAGGAAAGACATTATATTAAAACAGACAAGATAACTACAGGAACAGATAAAGGGCAATGGAGTGAAACAATGTGAGCAATGGAAAGGACAGCTTAACTTCTCACTGATGGAACCACTCATGTCAAATTGCTTCTTATTTCAACAAAAGTTCTTTCCATAGAGAACCATTGAGAAAGTCAGTGTGTTAGAAGGAATTTTGTTTCTATTTTCAAGTTGAGGACATGCTGGAAATAAACTGTGAGTTAATTTGACATATATTTAAAATAGCATAATTATATTAATAATTTAAGAAAAGTCAGCTGATGTTAAAAATTAGAACTTTGTAATAGGCTAATGTTATGAATTGTATTGTATACCCCCAAAATTCACATTTTTAAGTCCTAACCCCCAGTAACTTAGAACGTGACCTTATTTGGAGGTAGTGTCTTTACAGAGGTAATCAAGTTAAAATGAGGTTGTTAGGGTGGGCCCTAGTCCATTATGACTGGTGCCCTCAGTGAAAGTGGAAAACTGGAGATAGAAATGTATAGCGGGAAGATGATGTGACAAGACACAGGTAGAAGACAGCCATCTACAAGCCAAGAAGAGAAGCCTGGAACAGATCCTTCCCTTGCAGCCCTCAGAAGGAACCAATCCTGACAACATTCTGACTGTGATCTTCCAGCATCCAGGACTGCGAGACAATAAATTTCTGTTGTTTAAGTGACCCAGTTAGTGGTACATCGTTGCAGCAACCCTAGCAACCTAATACAGCCATTATAGAAATTTACCTGAAGGTTTTAAATGATACATAGTTTTTTAAAAAGAACTTTCACTAGTTCTCAGACATAAACAATTTTCAAAAATGAAACTACCAAATATTTTTGAAGTATATTATTTTACTTTTAATGTATTTTTCTAAAATATAAAGGCCAGTATTCAAAAAAATCCAGAGACATGATTCAATAGGAACATATGGATCATCCACAACTAATTCCTTACAAATACTTAGGCAAAACATTTTGAGAAAAAAAGACAGCCTTCCGTAAGTTAAAGATTACAAACGTAAAGAAAAAAGGTGCATAACCAAGGGCAACTAAATTCAAAATATAACGTACTCCTGAGGAAACCAGTAAAACTATTTTCGCTTTTACAATCTTAGCATATTGTATACCTTTGAGTATTTCTGCTGCTTTCTCTCAGGATATAACTCCTTAATAAACCATAACAACACTAAATATAAACCAGAGACCTGCAGCAGGCTGCTTTGAGTTGAAAGTGAGGTAATGATATTTCAAACAGACATTGAGTCACACCCTAAATGACTTAAAACTATTAATATGTATACATATACATATAATACACATGCATATATATACCCTCAAGTAATAACTAAACACGCACTTAACCCCACAAGACAAAGACAGCAAAACAAACGGTACTACAAGGAAAAAAAGAACCCCATGCTCAGAGTAATGTAAATGAGAAAAGCAGAGCTGAAATAATTTAATTACATAAAATATCATTTCCTGAAATTATGGCAGTGGAGTCATAGCCTATTTTTGTAAAAGGCATCCTTAACCTCGTCTCGATGTGAAGACTTCAACTCAACATTTATTTATTAAGCAAAGTGCAATGTCAGATTCCCTGCCTCCACTGCCAAAGGTTCCCTTGTCTGGAATTAGAAATTAGGCAGGCGTAGAAGAAACCATAAGGCATTCACATACAATTACTTGTAAATAAGGAAGATATTCTCATATATGCGTGATTGCTATGCAGAACATAGCAAGTAACCAAGAGCAACTTTCCAAAGGTGGGTTCGGTATTACGTCTTTATCGCTGAGACCTGAGGTTCTGGGACGGTTTGGGAGAAGAGCCCTCGGGCTGAGCAACCTCACCTGCAAAGGCTCCGAGGTAGGCACAGGCTTGGCGTATGTATGAAGTGGTAGAAAGCCCAGGTGTCTGAGTGTGAGAGCAAACAGTAGCATGGAGCAGAGACTGGAAAGGGCCAGAGAGCAGGAAGACTTAGTAAAGTTGGCCAAGAGTCTGGATTAGCACATTAGAAAGCTGTTGGAGAGCTTACATGCAGGAATGGTATTTCCTGATTTATGATTTTTGGCTTTTTTTGTAAGGAAGATTCACTCTGAGCTAACATCTGTTGTCAATATTCCTCTTTTTTTTTTTTTTTTTGCTTGAGGAAGATTGTCCCTGAGCTAACATCTGTGCCAGGCTTCCTCTATTTTGTATTTTGGTCACTGCCACAGCATGGCTTGGCGAGTGGTGTAGGTCCACGCCAGGCATCTGAACCCAGGAACCCAGGCTGCCGAAGTGGTGCACACTGGACCTAACCACTATGGGGCCAGTCCCCTGATTTATGTTTTTAAAATCTCCTCTTGGCTGCTCTGAGAAGGAGGGGAAAAATGTAATGATACAGATCAGTTAGAAAACTGTCCTGTTCCCTGTGTACCCTCAGTGGCCAGCACATGATAGGCGCTACAGGTGCAGTAGTTTAAATGAAGAAATGAATGAATTCCTGGGTTCCAAGTGATAGGAGTGAAGAGTCTGTGGAATCATATGTTTAAAAATTAATAGTTTTTAAAAGTACTTCAGTCCTATATATCTCTTTGGGTTGCATGAGTAATGAATATTTCTGGGGATGTGGAATTGTGATTTGAGCAATGTCAGTTAACACTCATATTGGTAAAATATACAAAAGAGAAGAAATAGAAAAAAAGGAAGAAAATGAACCAAATACACCATTCATTTACAAGGCCTCTGAATCAGAGATAGCAGCATGTGAATTTTTAATTGACTATTACACTTCTCTAGATCATACATCTGCTATCAATGTGTCCCTGAGGATACTGCAACTTCTCTGTTAATGATGATCAAAATAGAAAACATATTTTACCTCATTAAAATTCATTTAACAAACAATCATTCAGCTTCTAATTTTTCCGGGAACTGTAAATAGATGAATAAACCCCAGTCCTTGCAATCAGTGTCTAGCTGAGGACAGTGCCACCATCAGGCCGGGTCCTAAGGGGCTCCCACCCCGTGGCTTTCACTATAGAGGGCCACATCTTTCACAAATACTGAAACACAAGGGCATTTTGGTTTTTCCCCTGATGTGGTCTTACGGGAAAGTTATGTGAAAGTTCAGCAACCTATTGAGCCATGAGAAAATACGGAGAGCAGAAGTGCACCCCCAGGCAAGAGGATGGGGCACTGAGTACAGGCAAATGAGGAGAGAACTGAGTCGGTGTGGAGCACGGCTCAGAGAAAGAGTGACTGTGCTTTGTACAGTTGGCCGCCCCAAATCAGCCAACGCTATACCTAGGCAGACCAGTCCTGCAGATTATCATGCTTCCTCCCTCCCCTCTGCCCAGGTGGAGACATTCAGAATTGCCTGGAAAACTTATTTAAAAAGAGGTTTTAGGGAGGAAAAACTACCCATCCCTCAGTCCCCTAGTCCAGTTCAGGCAGATCTGGTCCTGGGCCCAGGCCCATCTTTGGCCAGCCCTGCACCCGTAGGTAACAGGTAGCACAAGGCTCACAGACTGCAGGGCTAGAGGGAGGCCAGGGGTGGTGGAACTCGGTCCCTTTAACTGTAGCCTGTGTGTGACAGAGGTGACAAGGGTGACGCTGGCTGAGCTGGCTGCTGGGCTCCGGGTTGAAACCTGGGCTGGACATTGGAGATAATTTAGAACTTTAAATATTTCAGACAAAAATATGTGGGCCTTTTTCTTTGCACTCATAAATGTTAAGTGGGCCTACTGAGGTGACTAGAAAAAGAACCGTAATAAAATATGACAGGGTAGAACTGCATAATGGAAACTGTATAGTGTGGAATCAGTCAAAACCGATGGTGAATTATGGCTCCCCCTCCTAACAGTTCTGTTTAACTTTTTGAATGCTCATTGTCTCTCTGAGTCTCGATGGCTCTAATGGTCGGGCTGTAGAAACAATATCTGCTCCACACAGTGTGGTCCTGAGGACTGAGGCTATCACAAAGCTGATGCCACCAATCCAGGCACAGTGCGCATGGCAGATTAGTGCCATCTCCCTGAATTTTGGTGCTATGGAAAATGGCAGGGAGAGATATTTGTTCTTCCCAGGGATTCACAGTCATAGAAGGCTTCAAAGAAAGGAGGGCATTTAATATGGTCTTAAAAATAAAGCATCAGAAGAGAAATAAAATGAGCAAAAGTGTGAAGAATGCAAAGTGAACATGACTGAACTTAGAGTTGATTGTGGGGCTAGTCATGGAAGTTAAAGACCTAATGATTGGTCTGTGAAATGACATTTTTATAACACAATAAGAGGTTTTATCTTGTGGGTAATTGGATATTGAACTTTTTTTTTCTTTTTAATGAGTGCAATAACCTGTTTGGGAAAATGTTTAGAAAGATAAGTCCCACTTCAGGTTGACTTCTCCAAAAATAATTGTTTACAGTCAGTCATTTTCCTAATGGTAAAGCCAATACAGAACATAAATGAGAGTCCTGCAAAGGTGCCTCCTCAGGAGGAAAATGGTGGTGCCAATGGATCAAAAGTGGGAATAAAACAATTGTTTCCAAATAAACTCCAAGGGTTATTTGTAGGATGTGCGAGCTGAGTGTGGTATTTTCGTTTTTCCCTTTTGTTTACAATTATGTTCACAGTTTATTTCCACATACCCCACATCAGTAAGTTTTATATTTTAGATTCGACAACAATAAAAATAAAATATTAAAAGCTCAGAAGAATAGTTATGCTACTCTGACTGCAGTAGATATGTAAAATAGCACAACATCTAAAATAGCCAAGAGCAAGTGTGTGGCTTGCTTCCTAGAAAATTTCCATTTGATTGGATTTCTGAGATTTTTAAGTACTCTAGATTTTAATGCCTACAGTTTGGTTGTCTTTCATTGTTCTGGTGGAAATAGAGGCTTTCTACTTTACAGTATTTGCTTTTCCTTCTCAGATTGCGTTTTAAGTAGTTAAAGTCCTAGCCACATAGTAGCGAAGGAAAGAGGAGCAGAAAAGAATATTTAGCACTTCAGTGCTTAAACTTTTACAACCCAGTGGTTCTGAATAATTTATTGTCTATAAAATAAGGCCCCCCCGTCTGTTTCTAAGCATCAGATGCCAAACAGCAAATATGAATAACAAACTCCTAGTCGTTTTTATCACAACTTTATTGCCCCAGTGTGACACTTTTCTGGGCATTTTATTGCTTTTCCACTTTTGTCCAAGCTAATAAAAGATTCTGATACCTCTTTCCTATCTAAACAATTCAGCAGCAACTATGGGGATAATAAAAGATGATTTACAATCCATTTGGATAATTTCTCGAAGCAGGTTTAGAACTGTTCATAAATCTCAACCTAATGTGAAAGAATATAATTTATAAAATCCTCACAGTGGAGAGGACCTGAGACAGAGATCTAGTCCAAAACATCATGCTATATCCAGGTGAAGTGATGCCTAAGTCATTCTAACCAAAATTATTCTCTATCTTTTGCAAAGTAGAATGAAAGGAAAATATTTTTGTTGTGATGTTTTAATGAATATTTTAGAAAATTTTGCCAGTATGTGAACTGATACCAGAAAGATCAGAACATTTATTGTCTAACATGGGAAACACTAACAATTTTTCTGGGACAACATGGATAAACCAGCACAATCCCTAACAAACCAGGATTTATTGTCACTCTGATACTCTTTTCCAAAAATGTGACTATTGTGCTTCTTTTCCTCTCTCATGCCCTTATAGTCCCTTCTGCATATATCATTTCCCTACTTAAAATTCTTCAATGGCATCTCACTGCAGTTGGGACATAGTCCTAATTTTTAACCAGGTCCGTAGAACCTACACAGTCCATTCTGTTAGTGCCTCCCTTATCCTGACTGTTGTCACTCAGACTGCTCTAGCCATATGGCTGTTTACTGTTCCTCGAATTTCCCAAGCTAATTCTTGCCGCATCTCTTTACATTCCTTCTATCTGAGTTGCAGTCCTCCCACATCTTTGCACGGCTGCTTCCTTATCCTCATTCAGGTCTCACCTCAAGTGTGAGGACTCTCTGACAACCCAACCAGAGAGGCCTTCCCACCCCTGACTTCCCAGACTCTTTTTATCCCATTGTTGTGTTGATTTTTTTTTCTACCACACTTAACACTCATTGAACTTTTCACATCAATTTACTTGCTTATATTTTATCTTTTCTCCTCTAAAATTAGCGTCATGAAGGCAGGGCCATTGTCTGCATGGTGCACTGCTAAATCACAGGCACCCTTTACCTGGCCCTCCACAGCATGCTTACTTGGCAAAGAACTGCTAAATAAATGAGTGGATAGATGTATATTATATTGCTTTGCTCAGCAGGATCTATAAAAACTTTTACACATACTTGAACTACAGTGAGGTTATGGGGAGATGAAGGCCCAAAATCAAGTAAATCAAACAATTTAATTTTTAAGCCCTAAAATACTACATAGAGTCATAAATTAGGAGGAATTTTAAGATGATTATAACACACAAGTTAATATTTTCTTTCATTATTCATTTTATATATATATATGCAACAATATTTATTTAAAGCTTACTGAAATGCTAGATATTTGATACATAAGAGAGAGCTAAAAAGCACAGCTTCAGATTTTGTGGAGTGTATTATCTAATGGGGTGGATAGTAACAAGAGATTTGTGTAGATTAGTGTAAAATTACAACTATTATAAATGTTACAAAGAAGAGCCATATGAAACTATGAGATTATATAAGATAGGGAATTGACCTTTACATAAATTGTATCTATTTTATGAATAATGGCAATTAAGGCATTGCTAGAGACTTATTTTTCATTTAGAAAAAATACTGAGTAGACACATACTGACGTTTGCAACACACGTGGAGGATACAAGGTGGGATTGTCATAAGTATTGTGTATGCTTACTATGCAGGTTCAAAAATAGAAAATTACCATTATCTTTCAAATTTTCTCTATGTGCTTCCCCAGTACCAATAACTTCTCTTTTCCCTTGGAAAACAACCCTGTCATGAATTTTGTGTTTATAATTTCATTGTTTTATTTGTAATTTTACAACATATGTTTGTGACCTTGAAGTTTATAGTTTTTAGTTTATTAAATATGTATTAAATATATCTAAATAGAAACTACTCTATGCATTCTAATAGATTTGTCTTGTTTTTCTTAACATTATCTTCCTAAGAATCATCTATGTTGTTTCTTATAACTGCTTCATTCATTCTTTGATGATTACTATTTCTTCGTATAAATATACCCCCAATTCATTCATCCACTCTACGTTCAATGAGCATTTGCACTGTTCCCAGTTTCGAGCGATCAGGAATAGGCAGCTACAAAGGTTCTTGTATGTGTCTCCTGGTGATGTTTGCAAAAATTTCCCTGGAATATATAACTAGAGAGGAATTACAGGCTGATGGTGAATGTCCATCTTCCCATTTAAAAGTGATGAGAAATTGTCTCACTAAGAGTTTACCATTTTTTCATTCCTTAGCAATGTTCAATTTTATCCATTTTTTATGTGCTTGTGACTGCTTGATGATGACAGATTTTTTTTAAAGCCAATCTCTTTCGTTTAAAACACTAATGGTTTTAATTTGCATTTTCCCAATCACTGCTCTCCTCAAGGATGAAAGTGACATCCAAGTCACTGAAGCCACTGTCATTTTGGGGTCTCCATCCTATTTAATGCAGCAGCATTTGACATAACTGTTCTTTTTGCCCTATTTGACACACTTCCTTCACAGGATTTCATATTACCTGGCTTTCCTCCTACCTTTCTGGTTATTTCTTTTCAGATGCTTTTGCTACTTTCTTCTCATGTGTTAACCTCTAAATTCTGTGTAACCCTGGTCTCGGTTACTGACCTCTTTTCTATCCATGCTTACTCCCTAGGTGATTTCATCCAATCTCGTTGCTTCAGATATCATTTACAACCTGATTACTCCTCCAGTTACATCTTTACAAGCTCATATGTCTCCTCTGAACTTCACGTCCACTTATCCAATAAGAGTCTAAGTGATGTCTCCATGTGGACAACTAAGGGACATCTTCAATTTAACAAGATCTGATATTCCCTATTCACTTCCAGAAGCTGTTCCTCTCTCAACTATCCACATTTTATTTAATGGTGACTGAATTCTTTCCATTTCTGATGCTAAAAACATTGTATCCACCTTTGGTTTCCTCTCAAAAGCCTCATCTGTTCCATCAGCAAATCCTGTCAGCTCTACCTTAAAAATAAATACAGAATTCTGTCACTTCTCACTAACCAGGCAGGCACTGCTCTGATCTCAGCACCGTGCTGTCTCTATTCAGTTATTGAAATAGGCTCTGTACTGATGTTCTGACTCCCGCCCTTGCCTCCGGAGAGTGTTCATGACCCCACAGTCACGGTGATCCTGTTAAAATGTGAGTCTTGGAATTCTCTCCTCCAGTGTCTTCCTGTCTCAGAGTAAAAGACAAATTCTCCACTGTGACCCACTAGAATGCTAGAATGTGCATGTTCTGTGCCTCGTTATCTGTCTGATCTCTCCTTTTCCTCTCCCCACATTCAGTCACAGTAGCCTTTTCTCTGTTGGTGAATACCATCATCAGACACACTCCCTCTTCAGGGACTTTGTACTTGAATTTTCCTCTGACTGGGGTGTTCTCCAATATCCACAAGGTAGCTCTCTCATTTCCTTCAGGTCTTTATTCAGAAGCAACCTTCTCAATGAGACATTTCCCCAGTCTCAATTGTGATTTCGTATTACCTTTCTCCGATTCTCTGCTTTATTTTCTCATTAGTGTTTATCACCAGGTAACATATTATATATTTTACTCAACTATCTAGTTTACTTTCTGTCTCCCACCACTGGAATGTAAGCTCCTTGAGAAAACAGGCTTTCTCGGTCTTATTCAGTGTTGTATTCCCCTTATGTTGAAGAGGCCCTGGAATGTAGAAGACATCTAATTAATATTTGTTGACTGTACTAACGAAATTGAAAGCTCTTCTTAACTCTCCATTCTTTGTTGTCATGCTCCTTTTTTTCTGCTTCATTTGAGACTCAAATTTCTTAAAAGAGTTGAAGACACAGGCACACTTTCTACTTTCCCACCTCCATTTCACTGTTCAGCCCACTCCTATCTGCTTTTGTCCTCATCGTTTACCTCGTGCCTCTTGTCATGTCACCAATGGTCTACCAACGGCCAATCCCTATTCAAACATTCCAGTCATTATTGTATTAGTAATTTTAGAATATTTCACACCGTTTACCATGTCTAACACTTCCGTTGACTTCTGTGATACTATATTCTCCATGGGTTCATCAATGACTTTGGCCTGCTTTTGTTGGTCTCCTTCACCAGTTCAACCTTTATCTGTCTCAATTTCAAGTTTCTCAAGCCCCTGTCTTTCATGATTTTTTTCTCTTTATATTCCCTATCTCTGCATGTGATTTATTATCCATTTCAACAGCAGTAAATTCCATCCATATGATAAAATGTGCACTTATATCTGCAGGCCATAAACTCTTCAGAGATGAAAGGATAAAATGTACCTTAACTCTCCTGGTTTTAATAGCACCATATTTGTTTCAGTCTCCCCTGGGTAGTCACCATTATTCTGTAATATCACAAGTGATTGGAAGAAATGTGAACTTGGTGGGATGTGCCAAATTTTCTAGGGAAAGAAATTAAGCTATATTATTTGTCCAGTTGTACTTTTCAGTCCTATGGAGACTAATATGAAATGCTGTTATTAATTGTGAAAAATATCCAATCAGGATATGAAGATGTCTAAAAAGATGTATCTGCACAGTTTAGATACTGGAAGACTATTTGAGACAAGAAGTTGTATGTACTCTTTCCATATCATAGATGTCGTTTTAAAAGAGCATGCATTCATTTAAAGCTGTTTCTCTACTTTATCACTAACTCAACGCTGTTATGAATTTGCTGCAAAAATACATATTATTCATTTCCTTCATATTCTGAGAGGAATTTCATTATTTATTTTATCCTTGGATAGATCTAACTTATATCCCATTTGTAACCATTCCTCTGAGAAATATATCATGTATCTTTTTATTAAACTGTTTATTTTACCTAGACATGATGCATGCTGCAAAACTGATGTCTTCAGAATTTTGAAAAATTAGAAAGAGGAAGGAGGATTCTGAAAATCTCTGTAGTAGCTTATAAATAATTGCTTTTCTCTTAGGTAATCTTCAGTGAGGCTGCTTTTTCATTTTATCGCTTGTTTTTTTTCTGCCATGAGGCCACAAATAAATGGAAAAAATAAAATAAATGAAATTACTATGTATACAATTGAACATAAAATCAATATGGCATTCTTAACAAATTTAAGTTCAATTTTCCCAAATAGGTACATGTGAAATCTAGAAACATTCCCTCATGCTTGCCTTATATATTATATATGCTGTTCCTTCTATCCTGATTGAAGCAGAATATAATCTAAATAAAAGTTCAAGTATTTCTTTACTCCAAAAATAAATAGATAGTCATTCTTGGGTAGGTAGTGTTGTTTGTGTGAACTATAAGTTGATATTGTGATAGTATGCCAAGCTCAGCATTTCTGGCTTATACCACAGCCCTATGGGAAACTTAATTCCAAGGAAAGGTGGGCAAATGGAATGGGGTCAAATAAAAATATTGCTTTATTAAGATTACTTCAAACTAGTCTTTACTAGTCTATATTGTGCTGTCATGACTTACACAGTCTCAGCCACAAGGAACATGGGTGGATGGAGCAAAGAGAAAGAGAGAACCAGGCAAGAAAAGGCAGGAATAAATTGGTCCTGCAGAAGGACTCTCCTTTTCAGTACAGTGATTCACTGGGGGTGCAGTGTCCAATGGTTCGCAGGGAATTTATGGAGCTAACCCAATGGATGTGGTCTTATAGAAGGATTCTGCTGCCTAACAAATGAAGACTACAAAATCCTTCATTTGCCCTCATTCTTAAAGACAGATAATTAGTAGGAAAATTTCCAAGAACCTCCTCCAAAGATAAATGAAATAGGAAACAAACTATGAACCCAAACTGGATATGGGAGTGATCAGCAACACGAAAGCCAGAGAACCAAGTTTGCCTGATAGCAAATCCTGCTGACAATGTCCAATGGAAACACTGAGTCTTGGACCAATAGCCAGATGTGGGAACTACATCTGAGAGCCCACATCATGCTAAGGCACTTGAAGAAGGATAGAGTGCTGCCATTTTCCTCCTTCAAATATTCCCACCTGAAGTACCTCGACTTTTAGCAAAAGTGGATATAAAACTTCTCTGGAATAGAATATTTCCAATATAGCTACTCATTATTCATCAGATTGAGAACAAGCAAATATGAGTTTGCAAGTATCACCAAGAACTCAGGGAGGCCAGCCACCAAGAGGGAGCATCAGCACAGAAAACTGATTAGGCCCACAAAGGGATTTTGAAGATGAAAGTGTCAGAGAATACACAAGTGCCGTGTAGATAACTATGTGCAAAATGATTAAAAAATGTGAGGTAGCATATGAGGCAGCAATTAACAATTATAAAGAAAGAACAGGAATATATGAAAAGAATCAAATAGAACTTCCAGAAATGAAAACTGTAATTGTTGAAATTAAAAATGAAACAGAAGATGAGACAGCTGAACAGAGAATTATTGAACAGAAAGATTTAGCTAAAGAAATTAAGCAGAATTCAGTATGGTGTGGGGGGGAAGGGAGTGGAAACTATGTCAATAGACATTGGGAATCAAATGTTTAATATCCACTGTATTGGAGTTTCAGACAAAAGAAGCAATATTGAAGAGAAAATGGTTGAGAATTTTCCAAAACCACTGAAATTTCTCTTAATCCTATTGTTTGAACTAATTTCATTTCAAAATCTGAAACATAAATCTTTTGAGTGAAACACATAAAGAAAGGTAATTTAAGAGATTATTCATCAATCTAAGCATGGCAGTATTCTTGTTATCTCAAATAATTACTTATCCAAAATATGAAGATTAACATATAAGTAGTTAAAAAAAATAAATGATGATTAGCAAGGAAGGTTAGTGTGACTGTTCTAAGTAATATTTTCATATTAATCTTAACAGAAATGATTCTGTAGGAATTATTATCTAGCGTTCCATTTTTATTACTATAAAAAAAGGTACTTATCACAGTAAAATTGCTGGAATGATTTTTTTGTTCATTACAGAGCATTCATCTTGCTCATTAAAAATGTTCTCTATATTTTATAATTTCTGTTTGTGATATTGTACCTTTTTCTTCCACATAAATATCCACATTTGATTCAATATGAGTTACCAAAATGTTTGATGCTGTCAGCAGAGCTGGGATTCATAAGCAAACTTGGAAGCTCCGCTACATTCTGAAATTTCTTGAAGCTACTGTCCATTCAAATTCACTCCCATCTGGTTTACTCTTTGTTTCCAACAAAATAAATCAAGATAATGTAATCTCAGAATATTTGAGGCATGTGCTTTGTCAAAACAAAGATACTTTAGATGCTAAGTAATTTGATTTAAATCCTGCTGAAGAATTTGAAGATCACACAAAGTTTTCAACAATGCTTTAACTTCTTCTATGGGATGGCAATTGTTGCTAATGTGGCCAGTGTAACATTTATTTAATGAGGCATTATCAAGATTGTACACCCCTCTGTAGACACAGTTGAGCCAATTACGTGAAAATCAGCCTGACCACAAAGAGAGCAAGCAAGAAAAATCTGTACCTAAACTTAGTTCATCATAGGCACTCACAGTGTCTACTGAATGAATGAATGAAAAGTAATTAATACCACTGAAAACATATTACTTAGAGAAAATTATAGTGATTAGTGTTCTTTGGATATCTGAAAGATAACTACATCATTTTAGCTACAAGCTCCAAAATAAACCAGCAAAATAGCTAACATTTACTAAATGCTTACTATGTGTCAGGAAATGTTATAAGCATATTAAATATATTAACTTATTTGAATCTTAAACAAGCTTATGAAGTATTACCATTATATGCATTTAATTTTTTTATTTTATTTATTTTTTTTTGTGGGGAAGACCAGCCCTGAGCTAACATCTGTTCCAATCCTCCCCTTTTTGCTGAGGAAGACTGGCCCTGGGCTACATCCGTGCCCATCTTCCTCCACTTTATATGGGACGCCACCACGGCATGGCTGACAGGCAGTGCGTCGGCGGGCGCCCGGGATCCGAACCAGCGAACCCCGGGCTGCCAAGCGTGAACTAAACCGCTGCACCACCGGGCGGCCCCATTTATATGCATTTTAAAGAAGAGGAAACTGGGTCCAGAAAAGTGAAATATTTGGTTTCATTAGTAATTTCATTTGTATTCTAACAATTCAAAAACTTGACTTAGTACTTGGCACATAGTTTTGTCCCACATGCTTACCAATTTTTATGACTCTAGGAAAGATAGTTATGTGCTCTAATCACGAGGTTTTTCATCATTCCTCTCTTATCTTTTATGTTTTCTTATGAGGGAGAAAATTGCCTGAGAGGCTTCTGGTAAAGCCTTTTGCTCAGTGTCTCTCTCTGAACCCCAACAAAGGTAACTGCTCCATTGTATTCTATGATGTTGATGACGATGATGATGGCAAGAATTAGGAAAATGTGGAAATGTTTTGTAAGCTCTAAGCAAGGTTCTAATAATTTCCTATTTTCAGGTAGATTCTCTACAAATGAATTCCTGGAATACAGCCTTTCTACCAGCAATAAAGTCACCTTTTTATTCCTTTGAAATACAGACCTTGTGCTAACGTGTGGAGGATGGATGACAAAAGGATACATAAAGAGCTGCTGTACCACAGGTCAAATGAAATTACTTTAGACAGGGTGGGTGAAAGAAGTCCCAGAAGGCTGTGAGACAAGACACAGTGTCAGCTTTCATAAGAACCCATGTTTAATGGATGCAAAGAAGCTGGGGCAGAGCAGTAGCAGACGGAGCAACACAGCCCAGAACCATCAGAGAACTTGGCAGTTCACTGTGGGTAAATCTTGGAGAGGAAGAAAAAGGAAGGAGACTCTAAGTACTAGTTTGACAACAGAGCAAAATCAGTCTTCATTTGTATGCAGCTGGAAACAATTGCCTGTCATCCTTTGCTGGCCTTTTTAACCAGACCTGCGCATACTGATAGCAACATTATCTATAGCATACCATCTGAAAACAAAGGACAGTGGTACATATGTTAATCCTTCTCCCTTTATCCCATTGCTTTGGTCTTTTTCCAAAAAATTCTTAAATTCAGGAATATTCTTCAAGTGCCCAAGAGACAAGCGAAGCCACTACAGCCTGTACGGCACTGGAAAGATATACTCATCTCGATTATATGAGAACAGAGTTTAATGGCAGACAAGACACTAGCTGTTTAAGACAGAATATGAATTATATCTGGAGTTATAACAAGAGTGTGGCCACATTCATGGCATAGTATAAGATGACATCTCACTTTACCCAAAGTTTTTGTTGTGTTTGTGAACAATTGTCAAAATCAACTTATTTCTATGCGAAAGCAAAATCACATTCTGACAGAGACTGTTTCTCCTTGAACTTGGAAGTGACATTCCTGGTAAATTTAAGCCTATATAAGTAAGGGGAGAAGACTGAGGAGAGGTGATAGAATCTGCTTGAATTTTCAAGACAAGGGAAAAGACACCCCCTGCTAGAGAGGAATCCCTAAATCACGCCGATAGTTAGGTTACCAGCAGCAGTGCATATACAACCAATGTCATCTACGTGTTCTGTGACAAATTTTATGAGAAGAGAAAACAAAATTAAATGATCTGGGTAATGTGACAATAATGCCTATTCATTTTCTGATTTTTTGTCTTCAATGGGAAATGTCTTCATTTATATGATAAAGAAGGTCCCCTCTTTTCTTTTACTGGAGGCTTTGGCCAATTCTCTGCTCAAGTGCTTTTAACTCCTAATTAATTGGCAATTGGATAAAATTATATTTTCAATTGCACTCTAGGCTCTCTATATTCAATTTAAGATGAATTGCCTTCGAAACAAATAAAACAGTTGAAAGTAACAAAAAAAAGTGCTTTATGTTATATAAAAGGTCTTTTTCTCTGTAAATGTAATAACCACATTAACAATAAAAAGGAAATACAAAGGCTCAAACAATTCGTCTTGCAATAGTCTATTCAGAATTCCATGAAAAAGACGTCTGCAGCTTAAGGCCCTGGGAGGCATTGGCATGTTTCATTATGACACTTGCTGGCAGTTCATCTGTTGTGCTGAGGAAGTGATGGCCTCCCAGCCAGCCAAACGAATTTGTTACCTTTTCTGGCTTTTTGGTTCTCCACCTTCTTGTCATGCCTCTCTCTTTTCCTGAAATTGATATACTAATACTTCTTCACATTTTTATAATAGCCTCAGACTAACTAAACTAAAAATAAATACCTTAAGATTTTCTTGATCACCAAGGATTGCTTAAAAGTTTGTTGAATACACTTGAATGGAAATGTACATTATTAGAGAATGGGCTTTTCTTTCTTTTTTTTTTTTAGCAACTGGTTATGCATTAATGATTATATTTATTTTACAAAAAGTTGTAGGGGCAAGTGTTTATGATCTACTGATGTTAGGCAGTGAACTATATGAGACTATGGGCAAATGACTTTCTAGGATTTAATTCTTCATTTTTAAAATGAGCATTTATAGAAATTATCAAAACACCTCCCTCCAGTTCTATTAAAAAACAGCTCTGCACTATTGTTCTTTCCATTTTTTTCAAGATAAAGCCAAATATATTACACATAATGAGGGGTTAGAAATGTTAAGATAAATTATTCCATTCACAATAGCAACGAGAATGAAACAATTTTAAAAAATTAATGATAAAATTGCAAGAAACATTCTAGAAAAAACATGAAAACTTGTAGAACTTATTCAAAGAGGGATCAAATTATTAGAGAGGTATTCCATGTATTTAGATGAAGAGATTAAATATTGCAAAGATGCCAATACTTATAATGCTTTTCTAGTCAGATTAGAAATCAATTTTTTTCCTTGTATATTTTGTTTTCCTTAAACCTTCATGAAGTAATCATAAAGTTATCTGGAAGAATAAGAATCACAAACCATTCAAAAACATTTTTAAAATGAAAAATAATGAAGGAAGACTTTCCTTATCTGATATTATTTGCTCAAAAATAGACAAGAAATATGAGGAATTAGAATAGAAAGTCTAGAAACTAAGTGTAATAATTTTGTATATGATAGAACATGTAAAATCAATGTGAAAGAGAATGAATGATTTATATTTTAGAAAAACTCAAATCAAGCACAGCTACATAGAAAGAAGAAAACAATAACCATTTATAGTCCCACTACTAAGAAATAATCATTCTAACACATTGAGAATACCATGCAGATTAGCCTAAAATAAAATCATGATATATTTATTCTTTTTTAAGCCACATTCTAATCAAGTATTTCTGTAGCAAAATAAATTTTTACAATATCATTTTTATTACCTGCATAGTATTCCATGACAAGGAAATAGTCTATTTAACCAATCAATAATTTATTGTGCTTTCAAGTAATTGAAAAATTGTATAATTGAAAAAAATCTGTGGGGAGTATTCCTATATTTAAACATTTTTATAATAATTTATCCTTTTCCTTAGTATACACATCTAGATGTACAATTGCTTCATAAAATATTATTAAGACTTTTGCTAGTCATTTCCAAATTGCCAAATGGAAAGGTTGTGCTAAGAATTTTCCAAAAATCCAATTTTTAAAATAGGTATTATCAGTATTCTTTATATTTGTCAATTTGATACTCCTAATGGTACTTTATTTCTATTCTAAATATCTTAGAACTAATCCAGTTGAAAATTTTTAATATATTCTTTGTTATTTGTGATTTGTTTGAAATAGACTTTCCAAGTCCTTTGCTGATATTTCTAGTTTGGTATTTGCCTTTTTTCCTATGGACGTTAAGATGTTTGATATGCAGTAAACCTCTGTCTATCATATATGTTGCAAAAATTTCCCTAAATTCTTTTCTGTATTTAGGACAAACACTTCTGATTATGAAGAATATTTTCTGTTCAAAATACACCAGCCACATAGAGGCAACCATCTTATAAACTTGTTTATTTATTTAATACTATGTTTTGCTTTCTCATACAAAATTGTAACATCCTATAGTTGTCTTCATTTAGAATATGTCTTTTAAAAGTATCATGGAATTAACTCCTCAATATTTTAATGTTTTCGGAAAAAAAGTTTATAGTGAGAGGAGGTAAATATTTTCCAGAAACTTTAATTACAATCTTGTTTTGTTTGATGATATATTTTCAAGTTGTATTCTCTCCACATGATATTTTGGTTTGAGTTAATTCTTAACTTATTTAGTAGGTTCAAGCAGCCCTGGCTGATATTTATGTTTTGTCATGAATTGAACTCTTCAATTAAACAGATATACTACGAAATTTTTATAAAGCCTCTTAAAAACAGATGGTGTCTAAACTCAAACGTACAGACTAAGCCCTGCCCAGTTCGCACTTAAATTTAGATAAGTGTTTCAGGACATATGGCCAAGTTACCTTGCTGGGTTCCAGTTCCATTTGGAGTTTCTGTTTTTATAACTGAAGATCTGAAATGTTTCCCTCTTTTAGTCTTGGAAGATTTCCCTCAAGTATATGTACTGGAATTTGGCATGATTTTGCAAATCTATCATCCCGTGGACTCTAGCCCTTTCCCTTTACCCCAGCCCTTGGGCTGGAGTTTTGTTATCAACTGAAAAAATGTCCTGCCCTGGAGTTCCTTCTTGCCACAAAAATATTCCCATATAGCCCTTGGTGGTGTACTACACTCTTGTTAGGGTACCTGTTCTTCATTTTGAAACTGCTCTCCAGTACTTTCCCTTGGGCTTGGTGGCATGCACCTTTGGAGAGCGGGTGCACTTTTAGCATTCTTGTCAAATGTGAGAATGAGGATTGCAGACTGAGTCAATCTCAGAGATTTCACCAGTTATAACCAACTCCAATGGGTTGGTCACCAACCCATCAGGTGTGCTATAGTCACACCTTTTGGCATCATGTTCTATGTATCACAACAATTTCTTTTTCCAATGCTATTCTACTCAGGCTTTGCCAGTCTCTAGTGGACCATCCAGATTCAGGTTATAGCTTCTCCTAGGCTGACCTGCTCTAGTGCATTTAAAGAGACCATGACTAGAAACAAGACAGCAAAAGTGCAATTGCAAGGAAATCTATGTTAGTTTAATTAGAATCAGTTATCTTACACTTTACAATGCAAAGCCAGTTTACTTCAAATCCTTCCAGTAAGGTGCAATAGTCATGATTAGTTAGTTAAAAGATTAAGAATAGATAATAGACACTCCATCTCAATCTTCAATAGTATACCTATGTGAGCAACAGAGATAAACACTAGGAACATCTAAGCCTTTCCTAAGGGAGAAGAAATCTTAGCAGCAGGAGTTTGGGTATTGAGGGACTCAATAGCAATACTCTTGACGTAGAGATACACGGAGGATATAATCGCCTCTTGTTCTGTTGGCAATATCATTCCCATTGTTAAATAGAGAATCTGATTATCTTAGATGCCATTTATTATTTGATCTATTGAACTTCCCTTGTTCCAAATCTGTTCATGAAGGAATTTATATAAACTACTGGTACAGAGAAAATGTGCTGATCATACTGATTCGATTGTTTTAATCTCTGTGACAATTGCATTTTTCATTATGAATTAGTGAAAATGAATTTTTCGTTGTTAGATAATCTATGACAGATTCACTACTGCAAATCCTGGTACTGTTCTGTGCCTAATCTCCTCTAAAAAGTTACCACTAACAGCGTCTCCTTCAAATAAATGTAGCAAAGATTAAATGAAACCATTTGCTGTCACAAGGTTTTCAAAACATTTTTCATTCCAAAGCAGAAATAAGCCTTGTTAGTGCAGACTTCTATAAATGGGTATTCCTTAATCCCTCTGGGCATCAGATTCTTGGCTGCAATAGTTAGATATGATCCACCATGTAATTTGGTGGATAATATGAAGCTTTATAATTATCATAATAAGATAAATAAGCCTACTGGATATTTTGGATTTTCTACATAACATAGTGATACAATCATAGCAGTTTCATTTCTTCCTTTCCAATTCTTACATTTAAAAATGATGATTTCTTGCTTCACTACATTTGCAAGGATCTCTGACACAATGAAGACTAGAAACATTCTTATTTTGTTCCCAGTCTCAGTGGAAAGCGACCACTTTAGAAAACTGTTTAATAATTTTCTATTAAAGTTGAACAAGTTTATTCGCTTTGGCCCAGAAACTCCACTTTTTGGATTATAGTAGTAATTCATGCATGTGTGATGCAAGAGATGAGCACCAGAATGTTCAGAGCAGTATTGATGTAATAGCCCCAAACTGGAAACAACCCAAGTGTGCAGTGACAATGGCACACAATCAAAGGAATAAATCGTGATATATCCATACAATGGAAGACTATATAACAACAGAAAAGAATTACTCACAGACACAAGTGACATGGTTGAATCTCAGAAATTTTATGTTAAGTGAACGATACCAAGTGTAAAAAAATTACACACTTTATGATTCTTTTTATATAAAATATAAAAAGCATATGAAGCTATACTTAATGGAGGTATGCTTAGGTGATTAATCTATAAATTAAAATTTAGAAATGGTTAGCATAAAAATCAGGATAATGGTTACTTTTGGAGGGAAGGAGAGGTCCTGAGGGGATTTGGTGTGCTGAGAGCATTCAATATCTTGATCTGAGTGGTAGATAGCAGAGTGTCCATTTGTGACAATTCATTGAGCAGTATTTTTTGTTTTGTGCATTTCTCTATGCTTTTTATAATAAAGAAAAGCTTAAAGAGGACTGACATATACATTGATGTGTCTGAAATTCTTATAAATTTATTTTAGGCATAATTGCATCAAACATCTATAAAATAAGTAGACCTGAAATTTATCAAAACCTTAACCAAAAGCTTTCATCTCTAGGCCAGGATTTGACCCACAACAATATCCCTACTGGTCAATCTCTCTCTGGCCAACAGTGCCCGAACACTTCCTCTATGTGAATTCTGGAGCTTTCGCTCTCTAAGATGCCAAGTATGGATTGGGAGATGCGTGAGAGAATCGGACATGAGAAATGGAGAGTATCCTTTGTGAGGGTAAAAGGGAGAGTCAAAGGAAAAAAATATAATGGCGAAAGTAGGACAAAAAACTGGAGACAGAGTATGCAAAGGAACTGGTTCAAGAAAAGAAAACCAGATGAGAAGTAATGGGATAGCCAGCCATCTCATTAAGATTACTAGAAGAATTTCCCTGAAGCTTTAGAACAAAATAGAAAGAACTTTCTTAAGCGGGACCTGCTATCATTTTGGGGGTAGAGTGGGAATGGGGAGTAGGAAAAGACCCTTTTCTGTACCAAATCTGTTTGGACAGTTAGTGTCCCACTGAGATTCTTTTATATGTTCCAGTCTGTTCTTTCCCTATCTCATAGCATCTTATATTACATAATTGCTGAAAATGCAGATTGTAAGTAACAGAGACATCATCAATTGAGTTCTGAATGAGGTTCTGAATTATTCCAAAACGGCCTGCAAAACCTACTGCCTTTTTTTCTCACTTTTCAGTAAAGGAGCAGGTGTGCTTTTTATGGGGGCTTTGGTTCTAGCACAGTCTTGAATTTTCTCTGCTTGTTGCCTTTGCACTCCTCCCTAGTTTTGGGGATGATAATAAAAGTTGAATGTTCTCTTTTCTTTGGTTGGAAAGTAGATTTTGCGTTAGATTGAAGTTGCAAAAAATATTCCCCATGTGTAAAACCATGGATGCTACTATAGTTCCTGAGATGCAACAGCTCGAGGGTTTCATTGTTTAATTATTTCAGACCTACTAACTTGTAGGCTGTACTTTGTAGATGAAGGTACTACACGAACTAAAATCTTAATTAATTCATACTAATTTTGACAGACGAGGAGAAATTAACCACATACAATGTTTTTGTTCTTTACAGAATTAAAATAGATCACATGTACACTTAGATAAAGGAAAAGGGGTTTTTATTTAAAAAAAGCTTAAATTATCCACTAATAGCAAATAAAGATCATTTCATTTTATAGCCTTCCTCTATATTGCCTGGAATTAGGTTTTTAAATCCATCAAAAATCTTTATCTGTGTCATGGGCACTTTAAAATTACTTTTGCCAAAGAACAAGTGAATGCGGGACATATATCCTTAAAAAATTCTATTATGGCATCACACAATGCTTCACATGTCAGTACTGTTCTTAACACCCTAGAATTTCCAATATAATGTTGAGATATTTGGTATTTACAAAACAAAATAAATCAAAAAACAGAGGTTCCCATTATATCCTCTGAAAATCCCTTCCTACCTATAAGGAAGGGATTCAAAAGAGATGATGGAATTGGTATACAGAAAGAAAAAAACAAACAGCAGGACAGTTGAGATGCTGAAAGGATAAGTTTCCAGAAATAATCAGCTTTGAGAGTGAGTAAGAGCCTACAGAGGCATCTTAGAAGACAAGATCTCTTGCCTTCAAGCACCATTATTTCTTACCACTTTTATAAATATTTTTTAAAAATGACTGTTAAAAGTTGGTAAAAACTGTTTTTACCTGTATAAGAAAAGAAATAGAAACTAAAAAATCCAATAATTGATAATATTTTAGCCTTTCTTCTTTCTCCCTAAATAAAGAAAGCAATTTTAAGGAAAGAATAGCTGCTTCATCTTCAACAAAAGATGGGAAAGTTTGGTCTGAATTCAGTTGTAGTGCATACTTATATTGCTTTAATTTGAAAGCTTCTAAGAACATTTGTAGTTATTGTTAATTCTTTGGTTAATCATGGTTTTATTACCTGTATGACTGGTGATTAGAAGAGTCTCAACTCCTTATGTATAAAGAAGAAAAGGTTCTATTATTTCCAGTCTTTGCTTTCAAATGTGCAATGTTGAAACTCATATCACACTGAAAGCTCTAAGCATTTCCCCTGTGCAGGCTTGATTCGGTGCCCCTGGGGCTCAGAGCAGGAAGCGGGCCATGGCCTGATCCCACACTTCTCTTCCTCTCACACATGGAGGGACATGGTCTGAGGGGATCAGAATTGAGTAGGAGGGCCTAACAGAAGGAACGTGCCTGTGGCCAACACACACTTGTTCCCAGAGAGCTATGGGGCAATTCTACTTAATCACAGCTAGAGCAGTTAATTGACCTGAAGAACAAGGAGGAATTTTATCTACACATTTTGGGCAAACATACATGAAGCCAGAAGGAGCCACACTCTATTATCAATAGATGGCTGATTTAGAGACCCAGAGGTAACATATTTGTGACTTAGTATTTTTAACCCTTTTTATATAGAATGAAAAGTTTTGTTTGTTCTAATATATATATTCCATTTATTCTATTTTTAGCATATCTTCCTAGCTACTGAATCCCTCCTTATGCGCCACATCTGTCATGACTCTTGTGTATGTCCACACGCTAGTTACTTACCTACTTAGCATCACTTAGTATTTATTTACTATATTTAACATTTTGTATTCATCTTGGTTTGTTTTCTCATTTTCTCTAACAGAATGGCATTTTCTCAAATAATATAGAAAACTCACATTGGTCATAACCAGGCAAAAAAGAAGAGGACTGACATTAATTACAATTCAATACTTAATGGGTTCAAGGTACTGTATTGGTCGCACTGCGTCAGCTAGCTCACTTCTTTCCTACCAGGAACCTGGGAGGGAGACAGCAGTATTTCCATGGTAGAGATGAAGCATAATGCTCAGAGAAAGTAGGTAATTTGTTCAATGTCATGTAGCCGTCATATTCTGGAGCCTGGATGTAATCCAAATCTCTCTAGCATCAAAGTCCATATACGCCGCTGTCTGAAACACTAGTCATTGGATGGGAAATTGTTCTTTTTTATGCCTACAATAAACACAATGTTGCTCAAGGTCTTGCATAGAACACTGAATATAATTGTTTTATTATATTGCATGGGAAAAATAAATAATTCCTTCTCTTTCTCTCTCTGTCTCTAAAGATATTACTTGCATATAACAAGATATGTTAAATTTATTCCTAGGCATTTAGTTTTTTGTCATTACTCTTGTAAATGTTACTCTTTAAAAAATTTATATTTTTAGCTCTTGATTTCTGGTCAATCCATAAATTTTTTAAATGGAAAATTAGAAACATGGGTCACTGATACCTTTTGCCATCTTCTGAGAAATTTTCATGTGAAATAGATTTTGAATTTGAACTCTCTTAATTAGTTGCAAACAGTTAATTCAAGGGGCAAAGACTTCATTTACTTCTGAGTATTATATTCTATTATACATTATAAGCTAATTACTATCTGTATAAATTAGGGGATAATTTAACCTAAGTATTTTAAGATAAGACAATATTTGGTAAAAGACAATATTTGGTTTTTCCCACCATTATAATTACCACCATCAAAATGTCGTGGGAGTTGACAATTGTATCCTTGAAATTATAATTTTAGCTATAATTTACTGTTGTACTCCTTTACGATGAAATGTGCAGCCAGAGTGGAATTCTTTTCCATGCTGTTCTCACTATTTTATCAGGCACCATATAAATTCTTAACAAAATAGATATTCATTTACATTTCAAATACAAGGATCCATAAAATGTTATAAGAATGATAAAAGTTGATTTTATTACACTGGAAATGGAAAATGGGTCAATAAACATTTTTACTTATTTACAAAAAAGCAATCTGATTTATTGACAGTTTTTCTTATAGCTTCCTTTCAATACAGCTGTGATGAGAAAAAGGGAACTTAACTACCCATCATTGGCTCTGGCAGTACATAACTTAGTCATTGGGGTACATCATGATCCAGATTTTTCCCGAGGCATAAGCTATAACTTGGGAGTAAATTAGTCAGTTTTGGAAGCTGTTTTAACTCTTTCAGAAGGCCAGAGCACCAGGAGTGTACTGGTGACAATTACATGCTTGAAAAATCAAGCTCAATTACTAATTTGGAAAACATTTTGAAGCAAGTTGAGCCTAATTTTCTAAGCATGTACCTATCACTTGGCAAAAAATATTTTACCGTCTTTCAAATATTTCATATCTTTTCTTTAAGATAGATGGTAACCTATTATATAGTTAAATTACATTATGAAATCCTATATAATATAAAAATGGATCCCAATACTTTATTTTCATGCAGCTATTTCTAAAGTAGTATAGATTAGAACATCCTAAGTGCACTTTATATAAGTTTGATTACTCTTAAATGCTTGGAAAACTACTGGCAGAGTTAAAAGTATTTTCTAGTATAATGGTTCTAAGGAAAATGAGAATAGCACGTGATTAATTAAATGTTCAACCTAATGGTGAAGGGCATTTATAATTTCATAACATTGAGAACACTTCAGATAGTTCATGGGAACTAGAGATCTTATCCTGTGAAAGAATTTAAATATCTGGCCAATAGTAGGTTGCCTCATCTTCACAACTGTTCAGAGAGAAAGCAAGAAATCTGATGGGATATGTCATCTCTTATGATCAGGGTCCTAACTTCATAGAAAACTCCTAGCTTCTAGGGAATCAAAAAGTAGAAATCACTGAAAATTATTTTGTATGATTTCATACATTTCAGTTGTTCTCCCAACTCTCATTTATGTTATACCTAAATCCTTTATAGTTAAATCATTTTCTTTTTGTGTGTAAGGAAGATTAGCCCTGAGCTAACATCCATTGCCAATCCTCATCTTTTTGCTGAGGAAGACTGGCCCTGGGCTAACATCCATGCTCATCTTCCTCTACTTTACATGGGATGCCGCCACAGCATGGCTTGACGAGCAGTGAGTCCGTGCGCGCCTGGGATCCGAACCTGCAAACCCTGGCTGCCAGAAGTGGAGTGCGCAAACTTAACTGCTATGCCACCGGGCCAACCCCTATAGTTAAATAATTTTCAAAGAATTCCAAGTGAAATTTTTTTAAATAAAATCAAACACTTGTGCTTTGAACAAGTAATGGAAAGAGATTTCAGTTACATAGAATGATTGCATTGGTTGGTTTAACCAAAAATTATAATTTGTTGAATTGGGTTGAAACCCAATTCAACTGTACAGCATCTAAATAGGACATTATAAACGCAACCATTTGATATTCACATAGTAAATAGATGAAATGGGCTTTTGTAAAGAAAATAAGATTGGTTTTGTTATAGATTCACCCAGAAAAAAAAAAAAACCCAATACATCCTTTCTCTCAGCTCTTTCTCTACCTTTCACAGCCTTCAAACATCTTTTGTCACCCCATTATTTAGTGTAGGGGCATTTTTCTAGTAAATGTACAACCAGGTGGTGGTTAGAATTTAATTACTACTATTCTTTCCATATCCATACCCTCTTGTCAACCTGTTTATGCGACACCCATTATTCCTAATCTTCTAATTTCAAGATTATTTCCTCTTCTTTGAATTTCAAGAATCTATTTTGGTACTCAGAGACAAGAATATTATTCATCATCAGAATGTTTCAACTTAAAAGTCTATTTTGGTGGAAGGGCCAGGAACACAAAAAATGAAAAACCAGGAATTAAAATGAATCCATTAATATATCAATATTGCTATATTAAACATTTATCGGGAAAAATTGAAGTACTTATGCATGGGGTAAGAAAAAAAAACTAAAAGTACAAACATTATTAGTGGGGAAATATGTCTGTCTTCTTTCTGTCTGTGTTTTAACTATTAGATTGATATGATTGAATAGTCTATTAAAGCACAATTTTCATAAAAGTTATCATTGGTGTCTCCTCAAGATTTATAGGATATAAAGACACCTTTGTTACTTATTTTATAAACTATCATTGTTTTGAGGGAATCAAAAGGATCATTATTTTTTTGTGAGGAAGACCAGCCCTGAGCTAATCTTCCCCTTTTTGCTGAGGAAGATTGGCCCTGGGCTAACATCCGTGCCCATCTTCCTCCACTTTATATGGGACGCCGCCGCGGCATGGCTGACAGGCAGTGCGTCGGCGGGCGCCGGGGATCCGAACCGGCGAACCCCGGGCTGCCAGGCGAGGACTAAACCGCTGTGCCACCGGGCGGACCCTCAAAAGAGTTATAAAAGGAGGAAATACATAGATTCTTCAGTCTATGAAGGAAGCTTTTCCAAGTTTCATCATTTCTTTTACCGCTGTTATCATAAATAATTTGCTCGTCAAGTTTTCCAAATGATTTTAAACTGAGAAAATTCTTTTGCTGAAACAGAGTAGAAATAGTTTGACCTTCCTAAGTCGTATGGTTTTTCTCCACCAATTTAGACAGAGGCTTTTGACCGGTCTAAGTTACCAACTGGACTTCACATTTCTTAGATATATCTTTAATCAGCCACTACGTTACTCTTAAACTTCATAGGCGGAGGTGACTTCATGCAAGACTCTCTTTTTTTTATCAAAGCTTTCCTTTCGTTTTTAAAAAATAACAGATTTTCAAAAACTGTATTTCTATTTTTTTCTTTTCATTAAAACTAAGGAGATCGGAAACATGCTTTAATAAAAGTTAAAAATTGACTAGTAAATAAGGAGGAAAGGGAAAATTAATATGATCTTGCTACCAGGGAATTCATGATAAAATGGCTTTCAAGTGCTTAAATAACTCATCCTCTGAAACGGAAGGAGGGAAGCAGTAAGTGGATATGAATATTTATCTTTTGTCCACTCATACCATATATTATAGTTGAAGTGGGGAATATGAGAAAGATATTATTTGATAATCTTACTCTTTTGGATGAAGGAGTAAATAAGCACATTTTTTGAGAATGTAGAAGGTGGTGGTGCAACTTGAGGAGACTGTGCGTAACAGATTATTTCAATGAATATTAGTGAGAAAATCCATTTAAAATAAAAAATAGTAAATTGTCATATCTATTTCCTATTTATTAAAACATTCATAAACTTTTACATATTTTATTATGAAAATGAAAATCACACAAATGTGATATACCATATAGTGATACATATATGTATATATATTTTTCTAAGCATGATCCCTGCTCCCGTAGAAATAATGATAGAAAAATGGATTCCACCACACAAAAATTAACGCAATATTGCTTAAAAATTTTTAAACACAGAAAGCAGTTAATATATTGCACACAGAATTCTACAAATGAATAGAGTAAATTATCTGGAAATTTATGAATCAAAACACTAAAAGTGATTATTCAGGGTGGAGGTATTACAAATGATTTTTCTCTATTTCTCGAATAATTCTGCAATGTAAGTGCCCTGGCATAAATCTACTCATATTCTTAGTGTATTTAATTAAACACATACTAATACCCATAAGCCTGGGTATGAGAGTGAACACAAAAGCAATTTGTTACACAGTCCTTGCCTTTAAGAATTTGATGGGCAGAGGAACAAACAGGACTGATCTTTAGGCATTTCCCTAAGTGGATACTTCTAGAATACAATCTGAAAATCCCTTTGGATAGAGTTTTATTCATAATGCTGAAAACATGACTAAAATAAAAATTAAGAATATTGCAGTTTCCCTATCTCAGGCTTTGAGTCTAAATGTAGACTTCAGATTATTAATATACCTAGAAACATTCATCAATGACATTGCTTATGTCCTTTGCAAGAAAAAAATGAAAGTCATCAAGAGTTTTTTATGTAGTGGTGAGCCTTGGTTAAAAATAAAAGCTCTTGGGGCCAGCCCGGTGGTGTAGTGGTTAAATTCACGTGCCCCGCTTTGGTGGCCCAGGGTTCACAGGTTTGGATCCAGGGCACCGACCTATGCACCGCTCATCAAGCCATGCTGTGGGGGCATCCCATGTACAAAATAGAGGGAGATGGGCACAGATGTTAGCTCAGGGCTAATCCTCCTCAGCAAAAAGAGGAAGATTGGCAACGGATGTTAGCTCAGGGCCGATCTTCCTCACCAAAAAAAAAAAAGAAAACCTCTTGTCATAAGAAGAAAAAAGAAAGCAACCTAGAACACCTGTATTTATAAATAACATTTTCCATTTCATATAAATACATTTATTGTTAATAATTTAGAAAATGAAAAAAATTATCATTTCATCCCATTAAGCAAAGATGATGTATGGAGTAGGATGAAATATTTTGTAGTTTTTGTCTATGAACATATACATATTTGAAAACTTGTGTCTTAAACAAAAATAGCATAACACTGAACATATTTTTATCTAGTTTTATTCATTTAAAATATATTTTCAGCTCAATAATTATTTTAATGAATTAGCCAACCATAATTTTTTTAGCCCAACCCTATTTGTTGGATATTTGGTTCTTGATGATTCCTATTTAATAACACCATGTTATGAACCTCATTTTACTAAAAATCTTTGCACACATTTTCAGAAAGAAAACACCAAAAAGTAGAATTGCTGGCTTAAGGAGAACATAAAAATTGAGGCTTTTCGTATTAGCATTTTTTAAAGCAGAGGTGAGAGACTGTAGGTTGGAATAGACTACTTACATTTAGATCAAAAACAGATCGTGCTACCTTGTTTCTACTCAGAAAATTACAAGATTTAGAGATTGAATGATGATCTGTATTTTAAAGGACAAGAAGGTTGTCATTTGATGTATACAGATCAAGCAATTCTGATCATGGAAATAAATAATAGAGCTAGATCAAAAAAGAAAACATTTAATAGAAAAATATGGAAGAGACTCTAATATATGATGGAGGAGGAAATAATCGTGGTCAGGTCTTTGTACCTGACAGTAATGATAGAAAATGTCCAGAGTGATTAAAAATGATCAGGGCAGATGGAGTTCAACTGAAAGGAAAACAATCTAGAATTTAAAATAAATTAGTTTTAAAATTATTGACTTATAATTATATCAAACCTTTAATTTTTATTAAATTTTGTGCTTTGTAGAGCTGCTTTAGAAATGAATTATATATCCACAATTATACTGCATTTATGAGAATATGAGTAAGACAAAAAAATAGATCTTCAATAATGACAAAATTTTCCATTTACAAAATATCATATTTTTCTTGAAAAATGGTAAGCCATTGTAAGTCCTGACATTAAAGAAAACTCTTCCCCTTGAGAACTTTTAATTAGTTTCAAGAGCAAAATGTTTGAGCCTTGGTCACAAAAAAAAAAAAAAAGACTTGCATTATCTTCCTTTTAGTCACAAATCCTTTATCTAATATGTTGCCGTTATCCAGGACACATTAATTCTATTGTTCTCCGTGTTGTTGGTGCTCATTACTTTGCTCATTTGAAATCAGAACAGGTTAGAAAGGTTGAAAACTTTTTTTTTAAATGTGTGTCCTGAAAATAAACAGCCTATGAGATAAAGCTGAGCACCTGAGCGTTTGATGTATTACATCTCAGTAGTATCTGACAACCCTTACTCCCTGGCGATGCAGTTTTTTCCTAATAATTTAGTCTCAGTCTGTTAAAAGACAATTACAGATAATGCACACAGGCAAGTGGTGAAGGATGCCCAGAACAGCTTTTGTAGAGAGGTTATCAAAACACAGTTCACCAAAAGGATTTTTGCATTGATTTTTTAAAAGTTATTTCAAAAACAGCCCATGAAAAAAGTTTTTAAAGGACCGAGTATAACAAAAATGATGGAAAGGATTTCCTTTTTGTTATTTCATATGATACATTTTTTTAAACCACAAGGTAAATGTTTTAATAGCTATTCATTGCCTTGTTTATTACAATTAAATGCTTACTTTTTATTGCTATGGGCAGTTTCGAAAAGTTAATATGTTTGTGGACACAGTGCGATTTCATGGCAGTCCTGCAGATCCTTCACTTCGGATCACTTCATGACTGACTGCTGAAGCAAGGTGCACAATCACAACAGTAGCCATTGCCAACTTTTAGATTATTGTGTCACGACATTCTACAACAAAATAAAGAAACCTCTTGGGACATTCTGAGTATATTCAGCTGAAACCACTGTATTCGTTCAATAACCTCAACTTAGCCCACTAAAGGATTTCAAATACACTAAAATCACCAAACAGCAGTGATTGTGTGTAGTATATGAGAAATATACTCCTTCCAGAAATCTTTTTTAATACCTTATTTAATATATGAGGTATAGATGTTCTCCTTGCTATGTTCATTGGAAACACCAATATGGAAACACCATATATACCAAGTATGTGGAATCACCACGTGTAACATGCCCTGATCTATGTGAAAATAAGATCTACCCCTTATTACCTCATTCCCTGCACCCCCCCAAAAGGGGGTTGCCTAAATTGGGATGTTTTTCCAAGTTGAGTTTGACTGTTTCTGGAATGAGTTCAGAAACACCAGAAGCCTCTCTTGCTGACTTGTAGATTGAATTTGGATCACAGCCCTGTCAGAAGCAAACTTCTTGGAATAGTTAGGATAAATTATTTTTTAAGGGCACTTTCTATGAGATAAATAGACCATGTGACATCGTTGCAGGAAAACTTTATAGGAATCAGATGACCTGGCCTCCTGTGCCCTCTGCCGGTCACACAATCTCTCTAAACACCCATTTTTTTTCTCCTCTTTAAAATGAAGAGGTCAGAGAGACTGTCCCTAAAAAATACTATCTGCACGTTTAACAAGAGAGACACCAAACAATCTTTCTGTTTGTAAGGGCAGCAATAGGAGGAATAAAAGTAGAATGTGCAGCAGAGCAGTAGAGGTGTATTTGACTGTAACACCAACTAGCTCTGTAACCTGTGGTACTTACATAAGTTCTCTGTGTCTCAGTCTGCTTATCTTGAATAAAGGGATGGAACTAGAACAGTGATTTTCAAACATTTTTCATCATAACTCTTTTTGCCCACAGGAAAATAATATGTAGAAACTTGGTACATAAAACATAACAGGGAAACTGCTCAGGAGGAAGATGGATTGGGGTTGACGGGGCTGGGTCTGCACCCATGCAGCCTGCACCTTGCTCCCTACTCAAATCCATGAATGTATGTGGAAAAGCACTAGATTAGAGATTCCTCATAAGAATGACATTGAGATAAACCTGCTCCTCCGTGGTTCTCTCCTCCACTCCTCCACCCTCTCAAACACAAATACTTTAGCACCAAGATCTTTGAAACCAGATTACTCCCTGGATTTTAACTAGTAACATCTACACATAAGGAATGGAATTATGCATCAGTAGTAGCAAACTCTGAGAATATCTAATGGCAGGCATTGAAGAGATTTGTAAATAACCAAACTTCATGTAACCTCAGGGAGCAAGACCTATAATATTAGATCTCTGTAATGAGATGAATTGTATCCTGTCTGAATGAAGACTACTAAAAAGAGATGATAGGATAAACTCGGATGGTATTTCCCAGAGAACACTCTGCTGAGAGATGTTACTAACTGTACTTTAGGAAATACTATATGTCTCTTCTTTCAGCTTAAGAAATGTAGGATTAGATAAACTTAAAATTGTTCATGCTTTTTACATATGCTTTAATATGCTGATATTCAAAATAAAATTTCAAGAGAGGTCATGTAGTTTGCAGCATTTTCAAACATATTTTGGGGAATGCAAAGAGTTAATGCAGGGGAGCTTAATTTGCGTTAGATGAGGACAGGGTTGGACTCATAGATCAGCTTCTTCAACACCTCTAGTGGTTGATGGCTCTGGAAGAACTCTTTTAGGCTTATGTGAGTAAAATATGAATATGTAAATTTAGAATAACATAAAAGTTCCCTTTCACTCCCCTTCCCAGCAGTCTGTGCTAAGTCTGGCCTTGTCCTGCCATACAAAGTCTCTTCCTGATATCACAGATAATTGATTTCTGAGCTAATAGTCGCTCTTCCTTCCAAATGAGAAAATACTGCATCTGTGGACCATATAATAAAATGGGATTTGTAGCTTAGCAAAAAATTTTACCCATAACACAGATTATAATCAGATGGCCACTTGAATATAGTAGCATCAACAACAATTTAAAATGGTATTATAGAAATTTAAAGTAATGTGGTTGGGGGTATAAAAAGGTTTTTGAAGTACTCACTTGGAAGCTCATTTATTGATAATTATCTTAGATAGGACAGCCATGATACACCATCACCACCATGATGAGAATAGCTCCCTCGAGCAACTCGAGAAAATTGAGTAATTAGATTTTTAATTCGCCTTAGCCTGAAGTGTCCTGATATGTTCCTTTATTGTTTATTGCAACAAAATGTTACTTGTATAGAATTGATGTCTAAGAGTACTCATTTTGATAAACCTCACGTCCAATAATCTAAAGATATACTTTAGCCATACATTCCATCTCAAGAGGGAACTCAACCATCATAAGCAACTGGAGGGCGCGTGTCAAGCTCTTCTTTGTACATTTACACACATATTTGTACGTTTACATACACAGTTCATCCCTCTCTCTTTTTTCCTTGCATAAATGAGAGCATACCATGCATGCTCTTACATAACCTTTTTAAAAACAACTTAACAATAAGTTTTAGAGATCGTCTCATATCTGAACTTACGTATCTATAAAATGGTTTTTATGGCTGCATTGTATGAGACTGATTCTTTTAAATAATGCCCAAATGAGCTTTCTTTGTACATATTTCTTGTACACACATGAAAAAATGTTCTAAGATAACCTCTCTGAGTCCCAAGAATATGCCCAGCTTAGTTTTAACCATGTCGTCCTTGACAAAGTTACCTCCAACTTGGAGTCTTCCCAACTGGGTTAGAATCTCCATTTAGCTGCTCTGATAGGCAAAGCATATTTCTTTGCTGTTCTAACTTATATTTCCCTCAGTCAAAGTGAAGATAATAATTTTTTCATATGTTCAATGAACATTTTATTTTTTCTCTTGCCAAATTTTCTATTGGGTCATTTGCCCCGTTATTTTTCTTACTGCTTCATAAGAGCCTTTATGTCCAATGTTTTGCAGATATGCTCTCAATATGTTACCTATCTATTAATTTTATTTTTGGTGATTTTTATCATTAAGAAAGTCTTCTTTTAAAATATATTTCATCTAGTCAAATGCATCAATCTTTTCCTTCAAGGCATCAAAACTTGTTGGATGTCTTAAGAAAACTTCCCCATGCTTAAATTTTTTTAAAAAAAAAAAAAAGCTATTTCCAATCATTTCTAATACTTTAACTTTTCTTTTGAGGGGGGATGCTTCTCCCCAACTCTAGATATCTCCTTTCAAGTGGAGGGATCTCATTTAGCAGAACACACCTGCCCTCTCTCTGCCCCCTCACTCTCTCATTCCCAGGGAAAGAAAGGGAATTATCCTATTGGTGAGTTTGGGAGAAACACTGAACATGTATAAAATCACACAGCAAGCCTACATTCTGATCTTCTCCTTCATACTATAAGTTTCCCAGTTACAGCCTCTGAAGGGTTGCAAGGGCTGGAATGGGGAATGGTGACTATATTTTGGAGGAATAGGTTAAATTTAGTAAAATAATATTGTCTGGGGCACGGGGCCAAGTCCTTTGAGAAACAGATGGGAAAAAGAATTTTGAAGAGCAAGATTCCTAAGGCAGGTACAGCTTGGAAAAAGTTTTTTTGCTTTTATTTCTTAATATAGGCCTTTTAGGCATTGGTGGGAAGAGTATTTGCTAGTTTTAACTGCAGTTTACCTTTAAATAGCCAGTGACAGATCTAGGGAAGCAGGACTAGATTGGATAATTGAGAATCCAATCTGCTTTCTACAGGAGAGAACTGTGGAGGATAAGACTGAATTTATTTGACTTTTCCAAAAGATCAAGAGTTGGAAACAGAAATACCCCAAGAACTTCTTGTTACCTTCAGGATGATGGAGTTATTGTAGGCACTCAAGCAAGATAATTTCATGAAATTAGGACTCTAAGGGGAGATGGATCAATAGGAGGCTTTCTAAAGAAGAGTCAGGAAATACAAAGCATATTGAACTCAGATCTGATTTCTATATTAGTCTGGTGGGAGACTACTCCTGGGGTGGGATTATGACTCAAAAAGACGAAGGTAATTAAGATGTATTTGAATAATGTTCAGATTCTTTTGGTAGACTCATAACTAACATGCTAGGGGGGGAAAAAAACAATGTCTAGGACAGAGAACAAAAAGAAAAAAAGCAAACAGATCTAGTAAATTCTCCTTATCAGGAGGAAGTGTCAGCTGACTAATAGTGGCTTTTGTTGAAAGATGGTACACTCTATGCCATTCCACAAAGACATCCTCCCACCATTCCCATGAACACTAGGGCTCCAGAAATATTGGACTTAAGAGGGACACTGAAATTAGAGGTTAACACTATTTGAATGGGAAAGAAATTTAACTCAAATAAGACCAGTGGAACAGAGCTGTCGCCAATGGGAATTTCAAAATTCTGTCATAGGGTGATAATGTCTCAAACGCCACTCTCTGTAAAAGATGACATTTTACATAGGAAAGTTTTTATCTCCCAAATATTATAGAAACGGTACAATAATTAAATTTTGGGAGGAGAATTTTCCCAGTTTTGTTCAGCTACACAAGTCTCAGCCTTGGACAGTTGGTATACACTGAACAGCATCCATGCAAGGCCACAGACAGGCACATTCTATCTGCTGACTTAGAAATTACTAAATCTCAGCTGGAAACAGCATATTTTCCAAACTGTCTCCAAGCTGCTTGGAAACTTTTCATTAGGAGTGTGGAAACAAAAACTTGCCTGCAACAACTCTTCTAGGTCCTGGAGGTTAGTGAGTGTATTTGTCAGCTATTGCTACAATAAAGCAGAATAACAAACAACATCCTAATCTCAGCGGTTTAGAACACAGATGTTTGTTTTTCTATCCCAGTTTTGTGGGTCAGCTGCAACTTGGCTCAGCTCAGAGTCAGGCCCCAGACTGCTGCCTGACAGGTTCAGGTCTGCTCCAAGTGTCTCATGTCCCAGAATCCAGGCTAAAGGAACAAGAGCTCCTTGAGGAATGTTCTTTACGAGGCAGAGGGTGGAAGTCTCAAGAAAGACAACCAGGAGCATGGACTACATCCTTGTCTTGTCTCAACCTGGTGCACTGCCGCCTCCTCTAGCATTGCTCTGGACACAGCAATTTACATGGTGAAACCCAGAGTCAACGGGGCTGGGGGATATAATCTCCACAAGGGCATGCCAAGGGCAGAAAGAGAGGTAGAAGAGTGGACAAATAATAATCTATCACCATAGTGGGAGTCAGTGCTGTGATAACTTTGTGTTTCCTACTATATTTGTCAAATCTTTAAAAGGAAACCAGAGTCTTAATATTGAACTAATAAAACTTCTGCATCCATTCTCCTGAGGGACAGTCCTACGAAAGCTACAGCAACAAAAATAAGACAACATGAGAACAAAACTCAAGACCTAAACTAAGTCTATCCACGTACTGAGAACTCTTCTACCTTAGAATGAGCTGAATAATAAATTGGTAAGAATGAAATTTTGAACTTTAGTTTCTTGGAGGTTTAACTCATAAGGGCTGATATTGGAATTAAATATGAGGACGTTTAATATATTTGAACTTTGATTTCTTTGGATTTTAAATTTTGGAAGAGTTCAAATCTTTTTTAACTATTTTGTTAGAAATTGCTGGGGCTGGCCCGGTGGCACAGTGGTTAAGTTTGCGTGCTCCGTTTCAGCGGCCCGGGGTTCACAGGTTCAGATCCTGGGTATGGACCTATGCACCCCTTATCAAGCCATGCTGTGGTGGTGTCCCACATAAAATAGAGGAAGATGGTCACAGATGTTAGCTCAGGACCAAACTTTCTCAGCAAAAAGTGGAGGATTGGCAACAGATGTTAGCTCAGGGCTAATCTTCCTCACCAAAATAAATAAATAAATAAATAGATAAATAAATAAATATAACATGGTGGTGTGTGATTGCAAGCCATCATTTAAAAAGAAATTGATGATGCATGCATTGTTTTTATTTCATGTTGTTTCTATTAACATATCATAAACCTGGATCTTTTAAATCAAATCTGAGCGTTTATAATGAAATTATTTTAGCATGTGATTTTAGGTGATATATATCAGATTTGCTATAACTTAATATACGAGATTATTGATATGATTGGACCTAATCTTTCCTTTTTTGTTAATCCTTTCCTAATCTTTCTTGATTGACTGATTGATTTTTCTTTTTCTGGCCTTTTTTCTCCTCTAGTGACTTGATAATATCTTTGTTTTCCCTCATTCTACAATGCTTAGAAGGAGATAAGATTCTATAACTTTTGAATATTTTCCTCCCCAACCTTGAAAGTGTTGCTTTATGCTTGATGATTTCCACTTTTGCCACTGAGGAGTCTAATTCTTTTCCTTTTCTTTTCTCTCTCTCGTTTTTTGTAAGGCCACTATTCCTCACATCATTTTTTTTTTCTTTGCTGGGAAAGATTCGTCCTGAGCTAACATCTGTTGCCAATCTTCCTCTCTTTTTTTTTCCTTTTCCATCCCAAAGCCCCAGTACATAGTTGTATATTCTAACTCTAAGTCCTTCTAGTTCTTCTATGTGAGCTGCTGCCACAGCATGACCACTGACAGATGAGTGGTGTGGTTCCATGCCTGGGAACCAAACCCAGGCCACAGAAGTGGAGCGCGCAGAACTATAACCACTAGGCCGTCAAGGCTTGCTCTCTTTTCTTTTCCGTTTTTTTTTTTTTTTTTGGTAGGGAGCTCATTTGTCTCTGTTGTTTTATGCTCTGAAAGTTTTTAGGGTCTTCTTATCTTTGGAAATATCGAGTTTCACTATAATTTTTCTGGTGTGGGACCTTTTCCTTCCAGCTGTCTCAGTTCTAAGTAAGCCCTCAATCTGGAGACTTGAGTTCTTACCCTTAGATTTGGGTCCACACTTTATTTTCATTTTTTTTTTTTTTGTCCTTGCTTCTGTGTTTTAGGTAAATCTCTTACCCAAATAATCCAATTCAAGATGCCCCCCTAGTAATTCAACCAACCTATTATGTTTATCTTCTTAACTGAATGTGAGTAGGTCTGACTTGGATGATATTTAGATATACAACTAACTCATTTTCTTCTGGTACTCCTGTCCTCTGGCATTTATTTTGCTTAAATGTTAAATGCTTAAAGGTTTGATGAACTCATCTTCATGCATGAGAAACTTCATGTTCCTGTTGGAGAATGGAAGTTTTCCTCTCAGCGGGGGTGTACAAAGTGCTGTTGAACCAGCAATGACAGTCCCTGGTCTTCTCCATGTAGGATTTCTCCATTCCCTTTCCTTCAGGAAACCTCCACCTACTTGATAGATAATACTGTTCTGCCTCTCCAGCCTCAGGATGTAAAGACACTGAATTAACCCTGGGGAAAGACATCGCCCCTGTCAACTGCCTAAAGCAAATTGCAGCAGGGAATAAGGGACCTGTCCCGAGGCTGTGGGGCAGCTCAAGAGATAGTTCCAAGACCCCCTCTTGCTTTGCGCCTACTGATTCTACACTTGGGGCGCCTCCAGAATTGTTCCCACCTTCACCCTAGACTCGTTTATGTTTTGCGGGATATTTTACTCTACCAATTATTATTGGTCTGTTTTATTTTTTTCAGAAATTCAAAATTTATGGTTCATTCATGGGACTCTTTTTAATTTGGCAATATGTAAATAGAATTATTCCATTAAAAATATCTTTGCTATTATTTCAGAGGCTTTAAGAAAAGGAGGCAGATATAATTTCTCTGAAACAGGACTGGGATTTGAATGGACTTTCTGACTCAATTCTTATTCACCACAGTGTTGTTTCTCCTATATCTGCCCATATTGTGCACAAATGATTACCTAATCATCAGTACTCGCCTCCATTCTCCTCACCTTATTAGCTTTGGTATGTTTGTGTGGGATGAACGTCCAGTCCCACATTGAAATAGTGAGGGAGCAAAAGGGGAGGCAAATTTGTAGCAAAAACTTCTGGTTTGTTGCATCTGCAATCATTTCTTTTTTGAATTAATTTTTCCTTCATCAAATTTTATATATAACATCTGATAAACACAAAATAATATATATAATACATATGTGAATTATTAAACATTGTACAATTCACACCTGTGAAACCAATACATCACCCAAGAACTAAAACGTCACCAATTACCTGGATCAATATGCTTTTTCTCACTACCCCATTGTCCTGCTTCCTCCTATAAGTATGTGAATTTGGGGTTTATCAATTTCTTGGTTTTTTTTTTAATTTAATCACTTATGTATGCAACTCTAAACATCAATGTTTTTCAACTATGCTTGTTTTCAGCTTTTAAAAATGAAATACCAGGGGGCCGCCTGGTGGCGCAGCGGTTTAGTCTGCGCTTGGCAGCCCAGGGTTCGCGAGTTCGGATCCCAGGCACCCGCAGACGCACTGCCTGTCAGCCATGCCGTGGTGGCGTCCCATATAAAGTGGAGGAAGATGGGCAGGATGTTAGCCCAGGGCCAGTCTTCCTCAGCAAAAAGGGGAGGATTAGCAATGGATGTTAGCTCAGGGCTAGTCTTCCCCACAAAAAAAAAAAAAAAAAATGATATACTGTAAGTTGTCTTCTGAGTCTGACTTCTATCACATAATACCATATATCTAAGATTTATCTATGACACTACATAGAATTCAAATTTGTTTATTGTTCTAGATGCACTATATTCTATTAAATGAATATACCACTGTTTGTTTATTTATTTTCCCATTAAAGGATACTCAATTGATGCTAGATTTTTGCTTTAATGCATGGTACTACTTTGAATGTTCTTCTATACATGACCTGGTGCACATATACAACAGATTCTCAAAGGTGTCCTAGATGAGGAATTACTAGATGTTAGAGAGCATTAACTGTAACAGGCTAAATCACTACAACAAATAAATAACAAAATATCAAAGCTCAAATACAATAGAGTGCCCCCTCATGGGAAATTGGGAGCATGAATTTAGTAGGCAAATAGATTTGTTCCATGTGGTGATTCAAGAAGCCAGCCTCCTCTGTTATGTAGTTCCTCTAACTTCTAATGTCTTATTGTAATCTATGTACATTTTCAGAAGGAGAAGGTATATGGAAAAATATGCTTCTGCTTTAAAACCCACAACCCAGATTAACACATATCACTTGTATTCACATTCCATTTCCTAGAGTTTAAATACATTGTCAAAATTAAGTGCGAGGGGAAAGGCTGGGAAAACTAGCCTATTTCTGTGCTCAGGAAGACAAGGATGCATTTTGTGGTCAGCCAGCGGTCCTTGCCGCCATCTGTTCCCTGGCCAGCAAATGCCCATCTGCGTTCTTCCCACCTTTAGAGCACACTCTCCCTAAGAAAAGCCAACCCAGAGTCCGGTAGAAACATTGCACTTGCCTCAAAGTCCAAGACCTCTGAGTGATGTTCAATCCTCTCCACCAGGTCTGAAAGTGGATCTTTATGGTTCAGCAATCAGCGAATTAAAAATATCTCCAATATATAACAGCAACAAAGAACAAATGACATTAATAGCAATAAAATTTTCTAAGTAGAAAAGGGAAAATGTAAAACAAACAATAGCAATTGAACCATAATGATGATGGCATACTGTTGGAGAGGTATGGGGAAGATGTTCTTCCTTATCAGTGGAGAGAGTACCTGGACCAATGGAAGTGCATCATCCATCGCTCTTCTTGGCTTTGACTTCACCTTCTGAGATGTTCTTTACACTGCAGTAATCCTTTAACACCACAATTTAGTGGACATAGGAGAATATGCTCCTTTTGAGGAACAAGAATCTTTTACAGTCTGCTTTCAAATGGTGTAAGTTTGGGATCCAAAGAGTTATAATAAGTGTCAATTAGGCACAGACTTTTTAGGCAAAGCTTGAGGTTTCACTAGTAATATAATTCTCTCAGAAAGAATAGTTTTCTGGAAAAATTTAATTACAGTGAGATCTATGTGCTAGTAATCACATCAAAATCTTTTCTAGACATTGTATTTATTTCTGTTCTATTTGTTCACTTTTATGCCCTATTTTCTCTCTCTGTTTCTTCTGTCTGTCTGTCTCTCCCTCTCTCTCTCTCTCACACACACACACACTTAATGGTGTATATTTTGAGGTTATCTGAAACACTAGTCTTGGGAGGAAATGCAATTGCAGTTAGCTTTCCAACCCTAAAGGCCTTAAATTTATGAGGTCTTTCCATTGCTTGCTTGTAAAGCATCCAATTTTTGCCTAAGCTCATCTCTATTTTTATAGTACCTTGCTATAATCCTCAAGGAACCACTGATACATATTGATATTCTGGCTCCATACAAATGTTTCCTGTAGAACTGCAAACTTAGTAGGCATATAGTCTGCTTTCCAAGTTATCAAAGGTGACAGTTTTAGAAAATATTTTCTCTGACACAAGAGAGGTATTCAGCTATCAAAGCTGCAACATCTGTGTCCTTGCTACAAGCTGCCTGAATGCTAAGACATTGCAGCATATTTTCAGTTATACAGCACACTGCTTTCTATAGCAACTTTGTATTTCTACAATTCTATGACAACTTTTGTATTAGTTAGAACAGACTGAACTTCCATAATAAATAATCTACACATTGATTCAAGTGGGAATAATAGGGACTAGATTTACACTCTCATGTGAAACAAGTAATAAAAAAAAGACAAAATATATGAAATATTGGCATTGGGGATATTGGTCATTGGGCAAGTAAAAACAGGGATTCATGAGGGATAGGAATTAAATAAGGTGACACCTATGAATGTCCATCCTATTTGTGGAGAGAGTGTCTACATCATAGCACAGGGAGGATATGGAGAAGCCAATACTTGGCAGAATACTTGGAAGAAGAGAGCTACACAGCAAGAGAACTCCTGATATGTATAGAGTCCTCTCAAGTATCCAGCTGAGTACTGATGGATCACATGAGGAAGTTAGTTGAGGCTGGGGGAAAAACTACCCGAAATATGATAGGAAACAGTGCTTACAGACACACAGGGTCAGGGATAATGCCCATTCCCAAGGCTGAATGGAAAACTTCATAATTCAGGGGGCATCAGTATTTAATACTGTAACAGTATTTAATACTAATGTCAGATTATTAAGAAAAATCTTGCCTCAACAGGGGGTAAAATTTAGCCCTAGAATAAATACTGTTTGGTATGACCTCACAAAGTTTAAAAGCAGGACTTGAAAGAATCAAACTGAATTCAAGTAACTTAACTGCATCCCACAGCAAAGCTCCAAAATATTTTTAGGAAAACAAAAATATCCAGTACCATATGGCTGGATACCTGATTACCTAAAAAATTACCAGGTATGAAAAGAAGCAGAAAAATGCAACCCATAATGGGGAGAAAAGTAAATCACTAGAAATTGACTCAGAAATGACACATGTGATAGAATTAATAGTTAAGAGCATTAAAACAATTATTATTAGTGCAACCTATCAGTTCAAGAAGATAGAGGAAAAATGGAGCATGTTATATACAGACATGGAAGATATAAAAAGTAGCCAAATATAACTTCTGGAGGTAAAAACTACAATGCCTGAGATTTTTAAAAAGACACTGGATGTGTTCAATAGCAGAATGGACAATGCAAAAGAAAAGATTAGTGAACTTGAACACTTAGTAGTAGAAACTATCCAAAAGGAAACACAGTGGCAAAAGTATATAAAAAACAAACAAACAAAAACAAAAACAGACCATCAGAGAGCTGTGAGACAATTTAAAGTGGTTAGTTATATGTGTGATTGGAATCCCCAAAGGAAAGAAGAGACAGGGCAATGGAAAAAATATTTGAAGAATGATAGTTAAAAATGTTCAAATTTGATGAAAAGAATGACAAAAATTTTCAAATTTGGAGAAAAGTATAAACCCACAGTTTCAAGAGACTCAATGAACCCAAAACAGAAGAAACATGAAGGAAACTACACCAAAGCACAGCATAATCAAATGCTTAAAACCAGGGGTAAAGAGAAAATCTTAGAAGCAATAAAAGAAAAAAGTCAAGCTTTGTACAGAGAAAAAAGTTTGGGGTGTTTGCTGTTTTCTCATCAGAAACAATGAATGCTTAAAGACAATGGAACATCTTTAGAGTACTGAAAAAAAAAACTGTCAACCTAGAATTTCTTTTATCTTGCACAAGTTTCTTTTAAAAGGACAATGAAATAAAGACTTTTCCAGATACACACAAATTGAGTATGCAAAAATTCAACTTTTCTGAGATAATACCCAATAGTTTAACAGAGTTATTCTTTCAAAAACTTGCTATTGTTAGGCTTTTTAATTTTTATTGATTTAGTAGGTCTAATTATGATCTTAGTATACATTTAAGTCTGTACAAACATCTTTTTGTTCATTTATGGACTGTACTTATTTCTTCTTCTATTGCCCATTCATATTCTTTCCACATTTTTTATTGATTTGTTTGACTTTTGCTTAATGATTTATATTTTATAAAACTAGCTTTTTTCTGTTATGTATGTGGCTATTATTACCTCTCTGTTTTCTGGTAACTGTTGAGTAATGATAGTTTTTAAGGTAGAAAAATTTGCTGATATTTTCTTTTATGGTATGTGGGAGTCTTGCTTATAAAATAATTTTCTATTCCAAGAACATAAGAATATCCTTTATAATTTCTTTCTAAACAATTTACAGTACAGACATCCCTTGCTTTGCATTGTTCTGATATGCACAAATTTCAGTTATCATGGTTCAGTTAAATAAGACTGGTCCCCCAACGACACGGTTCAAATTTTAGTTACCATGGCATATTAACTGTGAATAATTGCATAAAGTACAAACTTCTCTGTCGTTCTTCAGCCCACAAATTGCTATATGAATAAAAGATGCATACCATGACCAGTGGCAAATCGTGTCACTTCTTGCAAAGTCTGCTGATGATTGGTCACTGTGTATCTCTTATTCAGTTTAGGCAAAGACAGCAAAACATGCAGGTATGTTGTGTTGCCTTCCAGTGATAAACCCATATGCATTTTAAAAGAATGGACAATCAGGGCTGGCCTGGTGGCATAGCAGTTAAGTTCACGGGCTCCGCTTCTGGAGGTCCGGGGTTCACAGGTTCAGATCCCCGGTGTGGACCAAGGCACCTCCTGTCAAGCCATGCTGTGGTGGCGTCCCATATAAAGTAGAGGAAGATGGGCACGGATGTTAGCCCAGGGCTAATCTTCCTCAGCAAAAAGAGGAGGATTGACAACAGATATTAGCTCAGGGCTAATCTTCCTAACAACAAAAAAAGAAAGAATGGACATTCAAAGAGAGGGAATTGACCAAAAATGATGCAAATTCAGTAAATAAAAGTGTTGACACCAGAAGTGAAATTCAAATTGAACAGAGATAGAGTTATAAATGCAATAGCTGACATGGAAATGTTGGCATGCTGTCATTCGAGAGACTCTAGATATGCCACCAGAGGAACTTAGTGACAGTGAACTTATCAACATAAATGAGGAATGCAGTGGGGATGACAAAGATGACGTTCCAGAGGAAATGACACCGGCAAAAAACTCACATTAAAAGAATCCTTGGAGATATTTCACAACCTTCAAAGCACAGAGGAAAAAATGTTGGAAGCTAATCCAAACTTTTGGTAGTTCACGAAGGCATAGGAAGGATGCATGCTCTATATCACTGGATATACTCAATGAGAAGAAGGTAAACATTATTCCAGCCACTATTGATGCTTTTTTACAAAAAAACAAAACACTGTAATCCTCAATGTTACTGTCTTATATTAACATTGTACTAGATAAATCTTAATTTTATTGTATTTTTCATTCCCTATATATTTATAAGCAACAGTAAGAGAGTTTTAATGTTTTGGAAAAAACTTACAAGTCATGGAACAATTGTAATTTTTCCCATTGATTATGAAGATCATTTTGCACAGCTTCAGCTTACTAAGTCATCTTTATGGTCCTACACTAACATGCAAGCAAAGGCTGCCTGTATTGCTTTTCACCTTTAATTCCTATTCCATGTAGTATTGATTTTTTGGAATTGTATGAGGTAGGGAATTATTGCATAAGGTAGAGACTTATTTTCTTTTTCTAAAAATATGGATATCCAGTGTCTTAGCACCTCATATTGATAGCTCATCTCTTTCCATACTGATTAGCAACATCATCTGTTTTATATACCTCCATTGCATATATATGTGAGCCCTCTGATATACTCTAATGGTCATTGTCTATCCCTGCCCACTACCATAATATTCTAATTAAAATCTGTATACTAAAGATTGATATTTCCAAGGGAAAGTCCCTCTATTTTATCATGTTTCAGGAGCATCTTGGCTCTTCGTGGTCCTTTGATCTGCCTTATAAATTTAATAATAGGCTAGGAAATTCTTTCAGATTTGCACTATAGAGATGGAATTTAAAAAGCTATCTTCCAGGTGAACTGAAACTTTTATCATAACATGTAACCTCTTTAGCCACAACAATGATTTTTTCATGAAGTCCATTTTGTCTGACATTACTTCACCTTTCCTAGGTTTCTTTGGGTTGGTATTCTCCTGGGATGTCTTTTTCTTTCTATTTCAAATTTTTCATGTATTTTCATATATTTATGTTTTACACATGTTTTTCAAACACCATATAACTAGATTTTGTTTACTTTTTTACTCCAGCGTGATAATCTATTCTTTTAACTGGCAAGTTTAAATAATGTACATTTATGTAACTTTTGATCTGTCTGGACTAGCTTTCCTATCTTACTTTTTGTATTTCCTTTGTCTTGCATTTTCTATACTTATTTTTCTTCCCTTATTTCTTCTCCTGGGTTGAGTTATGCTTTTCTTTTTTCCTACTTTATTTTTTGTACTGGTTTGGAAGTTGAAGCCTTTATATCTATCCTTGAATCACTTCCCTTGAAATATTATCATGTGTATTTAATCAATTTTACCATGCATATCTTCACTCACCTTACTTTAATTATACTCTCCTGATAGATAACCAAGCAAATGTTACCCAAAATATTTTCTCAGTTTTTTTGTGATAATATATATATGAAACATAAAATTTACCATTTTAACCACTATTAAGTGTATATTCACATTGTTGCTCAACCATCACCCCCATCCATCTACAGAACATTTTTCTTCTTCCCAAACTGAAAATCTGTACCCACTAAACAGTAATCCCCCATTCCTCTCTCCCTCAGCACCTGGAAACTGCCATTCTACTTTCCGTCTCTCCGATTTGACTACTTTAGGCCTCACAAAGTGGAATTACACAATATTTGTCCTTTTGTGACTGGCTTATATTACTTGGCATGAAGTCTACAAAGATTATCCCTGTTTTAAAATATGTCAGAACTTTTGTCCTTTTTAATGTTGAATAACATTATGTTGTATGTATATGCCACATTTTGTTTATCCATTCACCCGTGGTTGGACACCCGGGTTACTTCCATCTTTTGGCAGTTTTGAACAATGCTAAATATGAACATGGGTATGCAGCTATCTGTTCGAGTCTCTGCTTTCAATACCTTTGGACATATACTCAGAACTGGAATTTCTGTAACATGTGGTATTTCTGTTTTGAATTTTATGAGGAACAACTATACTGTTTTTCATATTGACTATACAATTTTACATTCCCACCAGCAATTTCCTAGAAAAAAACATATGTATGGAGGAGGAGCAGAGTAGAATATGGTGGATATTTCAGAAGAAGTACAAATACAGTATAGGGAATATAGAACACTGTTTTCCAAATGTGGATGTTGTTTCATCTGGAGTACTTGTTTAAATCCATTTTGCTCCCATACCTCAGACAGAAAATGAATTTTTGAGATAGGATCTGGTAATGTGCATTTTATGTATGTCTATGTTTCAGAACCATTTGTCAAAGGAAGCAGATGCTATTTTCAATCTTGAGTTTAAAGCAGGTTTTATAGAATTGAGCTTGTCCATAGACTGAGTATCCAGTGGAGAGACAACAATTGAATATTTTTTTAAGTAACGTATTTTTAATTTTTTTTTGCTGGGAAAGATTTGTCCTGAGCTAAGATCTGTTCCCAATCTTCCTCTCTTCCCTGCCCCCCAAAGCTCCAGTACATAGTTGTATATTCTAGTTGTAAGTCCTTCTTGTTCTTCTATGTGAGCTGCTGCCACAGCATGGCTACTGACAGATGAGTGGTATGGTTCCATGCCCAGGAACTGAACCCAGGCTGCCAAAGCAGAGTACGCCAAACTTTAACCATTAGGCTATCAGGGCTGGGTCAACAATTGAATATTTAAGAGAAAGAGTTTCCCAGACAGAAAGAAATGGAAGCACCTTAAATAAAAGTGGTAGAGTTATTCTTGAAATGCAAGATGCCTACTTAACCTTTCTTTCTTTTAATTTACTATAAAAAACTCCTTAGAAAAAAATATATGATTGCAGTGGGTTATTAAAAGAAGCAAAAGTAACACGTTGAACCATGAGCTGCTTAAAGTATATCTGGAATGATGGTGGGAAGAATGCTGTACATACCAGTTATTAACGAAAAGAAAACTTTTCTTGACTATAACTAAGAAAATATATTTGAAAAAAATGGCACAGTGGTTACTCATTTGAATTAAAGAATTAATTAATCATAAGACTGTTTAAAGAAAAGGAAAGTTCTGGTAAACACAGTGAACAAATTCTGAATTTGCCACCAACATTTAATGCCATTTCCAAATAAAGAATGTGAATACTAGTATTGTTATACTAGTTTTTATTGTATTCATTATCTTCTCATGCCCAGTGCATAACTGGCCTTGGACTTATATTTTCTAAGTGCCATGCATTTTATAAGGTGTTCTACATCATTTCACAAACCCTAAAGAACGAACCTAAGTCATTCAAAATATATCTATTTCATTAAAGAGCGTATATTAACTGGAGGAAAAAGGAAAATACCTACCATATTGGTGAAAGCATGCCAATTATTTCTAGAACCATTTAAATAACACAGATGTGAATTTAGTTTACTTAGGTTTTGGAATACACAACATATGCTGATTTTGAAATCTAAACACTGTAAGAGCAGCTGCAAAGTGATGAAAGTGATCACATCATGTTAAGCTTAATCAGAATAGCTCTTGAGACAGTAATGGAGTTGATCCGCTGAAAGAAACAGCTGGCTTTGTTTTGCGTTATAATTCCCAGCAATATGGATGAAACCCAGCTGCTGATAATTCTGATTAATTATGTATCAAACTACAATTTTATTTTTTCTGTAATAGTTGAGCGCAAAGTTTCCAAGGTTTTTCTTGTTTATTTTTTAATATATTAAGGACAGATATTTTCTGCAGAATTTGATTTTATATGTGGAATTATAGAGAAACTGATTTAGGATGTGATGAAACTGCTCCAGCTCCACATTTGAGTTGCATAGTGGTAAATTTTGACCTTGTCAGGGAGAGACAGCTGAATTATGATTCAGCTCCTGTGAAAAATGATGTCTCCAATATTAGATTAATTTCCTGTAAACTTTACTATTTGGCATTACCAAACCTTGTAAATGTCATCTTTATCCATCATCTTGAGGTATTTTGATGTTGCTTGTATAGTAATTTTGATTTCATTTTCAGCTTTTCTAAAGAGACAGTTATTTCCCTATTAAATCACACTCTACATTTTTATTACAAATTTCATCAAAAGATCTATAATATCCTTTTGAAAAATTAATAATGCTTGTGTAGTTTCCATGTAAATTAAGTGACAGAGGGATGGGTAAAGTGGAGTCAGATTATAAATATTATATTTAAATTAATATATTTATATATAATATAGAAACAAACTATTACTAACTTATGGTTAATTCATTCCATTAATGTGTTGTTTTTGCAAAATCTGAAATTGCTAAACATCCAAGTTCATACTGACTTCATTAGAGTGTAAAAAACACCACGCAAGGATCGAGAGACCTGGGGTTCTAGTCCTGGGTCAACTAAGTCACTGTGTTACTGTGAATAAAAGACCTCTCTTTATTAGTTTGCCAAAAATGTAATTAAAGTATCCATTTCAAAAGTCGCTTCCAGTTCAAGTGTTCTGTAATGCTCTAAGTTTATTACATTTAGTGGACAAAGAATTTTTATGTTTTTCTATCTAAATTCTATACCTAAACATATGTAAATTCAAATTAAATATGTCAATTCTATATTGAGTACCTATTAAATGAAAAGAACTGGGTACCTTTCAGAGAATAGTAATAATTCTAGATGTAAAAAAATTGCAAAAATGGCCCCAGGACTTTGTAACTCTACATTAGTCGATAGAGTCGATTTCTCCACCACTTGGATCTGGCCTTGCTTTGTGACATGCTTTGACCCATTATTGCAGCAGTGACATTGTGCCAGCTTTGAGACTAGGCCTTCAGAAGCCTTGCAACTTTCCCTCTTGCTCTCTTGGAACCCTGAACTGCCAAGCTAAAGTTAACAAGCCAAGTCAACCGTCAACAAGTCGAGGTTAGCCTGCTAGATTTTAAGAGAGAGTCGGCCAACCCAAAAGTAACCTGTAGATGCATGCATGAGCCTAGTTAAGAAGCAGACAAATCATCCAGGTGAGCCTATCCCCAAATGTCAACTTGAAGAACTGTTAGCTAAATAATTGTTGCTTGTTTTAAGCCACAAAGCTATAGGGCAGTTCACTGTGCAGCAATAAATAACCAACATAGTAGTTAGTATTCATTGAGCTTCTACCATGTGTCAGGCATTAGTTCAGACACATAATGTAGGTTATCTCATTACTATTCTCACTCCAATCTCTGAGATAGGAATTATGCTTCAGACAATAGAAGTAGTTTCAGACAAAGGTGATTTCTTACAAAAAATGGGAGAAAAAAATTCCAGTGAAGCCAATTAAAAGGAAGGCTGCATTTTTTTTGTTGCCAAATAAATAGATTTTGTAATTTATTTGTTTAATTCATTTTCTTGCTAAGCTCTCATGCAGCATTGGATGATTTAAACCCACTTAAATAGACAAAGGTATATTAGGCATCTACTGAAACTTGGTTAAAATATAACTTATTTTTTATCATCATCACAGACAATGAGAGTGGGAGACAACAAATACTTTGGTCAGAGTAAGGACAATCTAATTGACCAAACTGTTTTATCAAAGAGAGATTTAGTTATTGCTTTATTCAGAACTATCTACATTGACTAATTAAATGTATGGTATCGCACTGAATTAGTTGTGCAATTTGCAAAACTCTTCTTCATGCGTCATTTGCATTATATTGAAATTCATAAAACATATTTGCATACTTGACCAAAAATTATCCTTTGACTATAGGAAACATATTGTTGCAAAAACAAATCTAAAACAAAAGAGAAGTATTGGCTGATATAAACCTAAGGGTTTGGAATTGCTTAAAGTGAAATTCAGAAACTGTAATTTTGTCAAAATTCTCCTGGTGAAATAATTAAATTTGTCCTTATCTGAATTGGCTAGACAGTCTTCTAGACAAAGTGAAATTTGTCGGTTAATTTATAACCCATTATGCCATTACCAGCTCTTATGTTAGTGATTGGCTTTTGGGAAGACATCTGGTGGCAAGATAACCTCAGATCTAAATGATGTTAAGATGCAAGAATTCGTAGGGGAATCTCTAAATGTTGACACTGAAATTAGCATATGAGAGTCCATTCAAGAACAGCATTCTAACTGCCCTCCCATCCCCTCTCCCACAAAAAAGGAAGGAATTTCAGCCGAAGGGATGAGGTCAAGCCATCTTTCCATTGATGGTGGAAAACATATTTGGATTAAGGAAAAAAATAAATTAAAAGTGTTGCACAAGAGTGGAAATCCTTACTTCCAATCTTTACCTGGTGCAGAATGACTGCACTAATTAAAGATGGGGCATTGCAGCAGATGACTCCTAATTAGGGCCTCTCGCCTTCTGGGTCTCTCTCCACGTGGACTCTCATTCTTCATTTGCCTACCCCGAACTTCTTTACAGTATCCTATTGACATCTGACTGCAACTGAACAACTGACTCCAGAAAAGAACCACCCAGAAAAGCCCTTCCTGATTTCCTGACCCAGAAAATGCCAAGATGACTTGACCTAAGTTTTAGGATAATTTTTTATGCATCAATAGTAACTGGAACAGAAAATGTCTTGCCATATTTAAGGCATGTTTCAGCCTGGCTCCATTCCAAAGAAAATCATAGAGATTATGAGCTTTTAAATATGTAATATACCATCCACCTATTAATGGATAATTATGCTGCTTGTAAACACTTCTTCATATTAAATGTTAACTCTGTATACTTATCTCTTTATAATAACTTAATATTTGAATGCAATAATATGTAGCCTGAGCTCTTTCTGAATTTAGAGTTCCATGTTTAAATATACATTGAGATTCGCAAGCACAATTTGTTATATAACCCCAAGCTTTCAGGTTATATTCTTTTAAAAAAGCTAATTAATAATCACCAAAAAGGGAGGAGAGGAATACCTGAGAAAGTTGTAAATTAGAGCATGAAGTCAATTTCAGATCAAAAATCTATGATTTTGTGATATTTATTAAGTGGACCTGAGTGGCTTTCTTTTTGAGGTGGTAATTCCTCCCTCCTAATATTGGGCAAGAATCTGAGATCATCATGTTTTGCTCAAAATTTGGAAAAGAGCCTTTTGCGTTCAAGCTGACATTGTCACTGGTATCTACATTGTTAAGGATCATAGGACCCTTTAAAGTCAAATTTAAGCAAGAGAATTCTTAATAGTTTTGGAATTCAGAAAGCCTAGTTAACCTCTCTCTAGGTGCACCCCATATCCATCTCACTGGAGTTTCTTTCATTTTGGAGGATTATCGCTAGCAGTCGGGCTTGCATGCCCTTTGCTCTCCTATCAGCTATGAGACTCATGGATCCCATCTTGTTTCCTAGTCCCCATCTAGGGGGAGCTTCATGGGTGTATGACCAGTGCAGTGTCACAGGGCCCCTCACTCACAGGCTTGGGATTTAATGCTCTTTGGTTGCTGTTTTACCAATCTTAATAATTCTATCTTTGAATTTCTATTTGGTAAGTGATGTCTGATGGGAGAAACGGGGTGTGCTGGCAGCCTGGAGCATGGATTCACACATGGTCTTGACTTGGGGTCTCCTTGCTTCTCCTGGGCAAGCCGGCCGTCCATTCTCCACCCAGTGACTGCTGCCAGCCTCCACCCCCAGCAGGGGCATGGTTGTGGGGAGGGTCAGGGTTGGGTACACGTTCATGAACCTAGTCAGACTGGGGCCTCAGGCACCAGTGAGGGTGTGCACTCCCCCATGAGTATTCCTATGCTAAAGGAGTGTGACATTAAGAGCAAATTTTAAAACACCGTGACTGTTAAGAGAGAGACTACAAAAGAAAGGAAGAAGCATTTTTCTTCCTTTTTCAACGAGAGGCCCTGCATTTTTATTCTGTGCTGAGTCTCACAAATCGTGTAGCAGATCTCACCCCCATCCGTTGCATGACTTCCTTCTCTTCCTGCTCTTTCTGCCCTCATCCCCCTAGCCTGGCTTCAGAAACCTGCAGAAACGGCAGTGGCCTTTGAACTTTGTAATTTCACAAAGAGCCAAGGAAGCACAAAACATCTAGGCAAGATTCTTGGGTCATGGAATGGAAAAAAAAAAACAGCAAAACAAAAAAGACTTAAATTGAATAAATTATCCAACCATAATAATTGGGTTTAAAGGCCTTTTGACTTTATTAGGCATTTTATCTCATTTGATCCCCACAGCTAAATTATGGAGTAGATGTCATTTTATAGATATGTACACATTAAAATGTTCAAACATACGATGGAGTTGTTTTTGTGTTGGCATTCTGGCTGGATGGACAAGTTCATATGCGACAGTACTGAGAATAACCACTTATAGCTATGTACAAATGCTCCAGGCCAATCCGATGACTAATATGAGGGGACACTATGGCAATTGGTGTCCTCTTTATAGCATTAAATCCTCTTTATAGGATTTCATGAACACAAATCTTTTAGATAATTCATGAATGGGACGGGATTATCTTTCGTTCATTTAATTAAGAAATATTGAGAAAGATGTGGGCAAAAGAATTTTACCTTTATTGAAAAATTTGGAGTCACCAAGTCTTCCTAATTTGCCTGGTTTTACTGTTTTTTTCCTGGTTTTAGCACTGGAAGTCCTGTGTCCTAAGAAACTGTTCAGTCTCAGGCAAATCAGGACCATTGGTCACCCCATTTGTGCTGGTCATTATGCTAGGCCCATATATAGTTATCTTAGAATAATATCCATTAATAAAATATGGACAAAGACCCAGAGGCAAGGAAGGAAGCCTTATGGGGAAGGCATATCTATTTGCAGCAGAGAAAATGAATTGGAAAGTGGTGAACATGTAGAAATGTTAGCTCAGGGAATGCTAACGAAAGCAAATCCCAAAAATCCCGATGAAGAGTGAAATTCAGGAGTAAATGATAAGATATTAATTAGCTGTTCATTGTGTGATGAAATATTGAGGGACAGCAGTATTCAACAAAATTACACTGAAGCACATCAACAAGTTCGAATAACTGGTAATTTGAAGAACATCTCAATATGAAACCATTAGAGAACATTTGAGATGATGTAATACTTGTATAAAACAAAAGTGCGGTGCCAAACAGGTTTGATTTTCTTTAATGCAGGATTATTTTCAGTCAATATGACTCAGAAAGCAATGATAGTTTTACATTTGTCCCTTTAGTTATAGCTGCGGGTATAGATAACAAGATTCTTAGCAGCAGCATCTTCAAATAAAACAAGAAACGATGTGTTTTATGGTTCATTAGCCATGCTAATACATATATACTTTGCCAGTCAATTTGAATAACAGGTTAAAGCTCACTGTGCAGTTTCAGCAGTTTACTGATTTAACTTATTTTTAAATAATCTGATCAGGAAATAAAAGGAAGTTTTGATTATGTTACCCAATCCTACTACAAGTGCTTTTCTTCAGTATCTGCACCTTTATACACGAGATTTTGCTTAGAATTTTTCTCAGGCATTTTCCTGGTCAAGGTAGGTTTTTTTTCCTTTTCTTTTTTTAATTTCTGAAGTTCCATGCTAATCAAGATGATCTATGTCAATGTTATGACAATTACTTACCAATAAAATATATTGCAAATCTGCAAAGTGATTTCACCTTATTATTATCTTAATTATTAATTCAAATACTTTCAATTTGTCCTCAAATATCATTGATTGCACACTTGATTTTTGTTTTAATTTGGTCTTTTTTCATTTATTTCTAGCTACTAATAAAAGAATAAATAGGTAAAGCAATCAAGAGTTCTGAAAGTCAAATAAACCAAAGCATGAGCCAAAGGAAAACTCTTCCAAGCACCAATTAAAGCAACTTTTAGAAAAAGGCTAACAAATGTGTGAACACCTCCTTTACTTTTTATCCACCTACATTCACCTACAGGCAGTTTCTGGAATTCTATTGTGGTCTAGCGGCAGGCAGGAAGTGGAAGACAACCATGTTGTAGAAAGAATGTAACTTACCCAAAGGAATGTAGACTGAGAGCACAATTACCTAGATGAGAAGAAAACACAGATTCAACTTTCTCCTATCCACTTGTGCAGAGGGCTCATGTCATTATTTCCTTGAACTCTCCCAGCAATTTCCAAGTCCTCCCGCAACTGTCATTGAATTTCTTTCCCATGTGGTTTGGCAGCAATGCCAGCAAGGGCACTGAGAAGCAGTCACTGCAGGGTTGGCACCCCCTTCCCTTTCTTCCACTTCTCAAGGGTGAATCTCAATGGATATTTAAGTTATAGTTGAATAAACAACATAGTGAGTATCGTTTAGTGGATTGGTTAACAATAAAATGAACCAGAGAACTAACCACGTGATTCCACAAATGCTGAGATATCCGTGTGTATTAGCTGAATAAGACTTATTCTTTTTAGTTTTATCATTTTGATGTATATTATAATTATTGAATATATAAACTTAAATGTGTCTCAGATATGGTACATGTTATGATTAGAGCAATATTCTCTACATATTTTAAGATATTTCTATAGAGTTTTGAATATATATGTCTATATATTTTTCTGTATGCTTTTGGATTTGTTAGAAAACAATACAGCTATCTCCTCTTCCTAAATTTAGCACTAAATATTGCCCCCCCCCCGCAACTGTCACTATCACTGAATGGTTTCCATTTTAAAGTATTAAGAACGTATTTCACAAAATTAAATGGGCTTTCAATAATAGGTTTTCTGTACATCTAGGCCTGAAATAAGAAGCAAGTTTGTAGTGAGCTTAAATTTTTTTAAATATTTTACACTTTGAGAAGTTTTTCCTATTTCCTTTACTCCACTCCTAATATTTATTCATTTCCCAGAGCATTCCTTTATATTTGTTTACAAATATTCTCAGGAAAGTACTATAATATGTGAAGGTGTCCTAGCATTGTGGCTTTCGCTATTAAACTGAGAAAGTGAAGGTTGTTTATGTAGACAAGGAATCGCATTTAATACATTTTCTGCAACTTTAAGCTAAGGTCATCAAACAAGGGAACACATACACCTGCAGAAAATAAACTTTGTGACAGATGATATCTATACATAAACAGGGACATATTTGTTGCTTACAATATTAAAGAAAAGGAAAGTAATAGAAGATTACATTGGGTCACTGAATTATGTGCTGATATGACGACAGTGGCAAAAACAAGAAAAACAAAATAAATAAATTTTTGTCCTAAAATTTAATATTAAATATACAAGATAATAAAATTCAATATTGTTAAGAGACATAAGTTTCCAGAGGCTATTTACTAAATGGCATGTGTTATGTTTTGAAAGGTGTTTTCCGGCATGTATACTATATAACACATCATGTCATGGAGAAAGAAGTTTTTATTTTAATTAGAAGTTAAAAAGCAAATGATATAATGTAGAATGCTCCATTCTTCAAGAAGGCATGCTTTTAATACCTTTCTAAACCCTAATAAGATTTAGTTTGCCATGATTTCCTCAAATCTTCTCATCAATGGGAATTCATGTGGCATATCAAATAAGACATTTAACTACCTATAGAAACTGTTACAGCTTTCTAACAATGTAAATTTCACGAATAGAATCATCAAAATAGCACTATTATATCCTTACATTTTTCTACAACATGGGAAACTAAAAACAAATAATAGAACATTTTAATATTTATGAAAAATGATTATTGTGTAGAAAAAGAATGATCACCAGTATCTTACCCTGATTATTAATTCCTTCTTTGCTTACGACAAAAATATTGAAAATCAAATAATAGAGCAAGTGATCATTAGTGCTATCCACAAATATTTTTGGTTCTCTGCCTTCCTGACACAGGGTAGGATTGCACTTTCCCATACTCATTGAAGTAAGAGCCATGTGATAAGTTCTGGCCAATGATTTGAGAGCCAAATATTCTAATTTGCTGATGAGAGATATTTTAGCTATACTGTACATTACATTAGCCACTAGCTACATGTCATGGGTTGAATTGTGTCCCCCCAAAATTCATATGTTGAAGCCCTAACTTTTAGTACTCAGAATGTGACCTTATTTGGAGACAGGGTCCTTCCAGAAGTAACCAAGCTAAAGTGAAGTCATTAGGATGGGCCCTAATCCAATATGACTGGTAGTCCTTATAAAAAGGGGAAATTTGGGCACAGAGACATAAACAGAGGAAAGATGATGTGAAGAGACATAGGTAGAACATGACCATCTATAGGCCAAGGCGAGATGCCTGGAACAGATCCTTCCCTCACAACCCTCAAAAGGAATCAAGCCTGCTAACACTCCTATTTAGGACTTTTAGCTGCCAGAACTGTGAGACAATAAATTTTGGTTGTTTAAGCCACCCAGTCTGTGGCTGTGCTGTGTTTCAGCAGTCCTAGCACGTTAATACACCACATATACCATGTTAATGGATTTGAAGACTCAATATTTTTAAGACATTAGTTCTCCACAAATTGATCTATAGATTCAATGCAATACAAAAGATCTAGAATAGCCAAAAGAACTTTAAGAAGAAGAACAAAATTGGATTAATATCACTACCAGATTACATAAATAAGTCTCTAAACCCAATAAGAAAATCAAAAACCCAGTGAAAATGGTAAAAACTTTAAACACTTTACCATGCAGATTTATGAATGGTAAACAAAAGGGTTACATATGAAAAGATGTTCAATATCATTACCCATCATGGCAATGCAAATTAAAACCCAACGAGAGATCATTTCACATCAGTTAGAATAGATAAAATTAAAGACTGACCATGCCACATATTGGCAACAATGTTGAGCAAGTGGAACTCTCAAAACTCCTAATAGGAATAGAAAATGATACCACCACTTGGAAAACAATTTGGCAGTTTCTTAAAAAGTTAAACATACAGCTACCAGAGTTCTCCTACCAAAGAGAAATGAAAGCATACATCCATACAAAGACTTATACATAGATGTTCCTTACAGCTTCATTCCTAACAGCCCCAGACTGAAAACAACCCGATGTCCATCAACAGGTGAATGGATAAAAATCTTGTGGTATATCCATACAATGGAATACAGCTCAGCAATAAAAAGAGATAAACTATCGCTACAACTAGCACGTGTGAATCTCAAAATAATTATGCCGAGTGCAGGAAGTCTTCTAGAGAAAAAAGATTGCCCACTGAGTGATTCCATTTACACAAAATTTTAGAAAATGTAAATTAACGTATAGTGACAGAAAGATCAGTGGTCGCCTGGGAAGAGGGAGAGGGAGCAGGAGAGGCAGGAGGGAGAGATTACAAACTAGCATGCAGACAATTTAGGGTGATTGGTATGTTCATTATCTTGAGTGTGGAGATGGTTTCATTGGTACATACATATTTCAAAGCATATTTAATTGTACAGTTTAATTACGTCCAGTTCATTATGTGCCAATTATATCTAAATAAAGGTATTAAAATCATGTTAAATGGCAAGCCTGAAAGAATTTAAGAGATTATGAGTAATGAAGTTTCCTCTTGATGAAATATAAAAGGGTGTCGTTTATTCAGAGAGAGAGTAGAGGAAATTTTGGGGATAGTGGCAACCATGTTTTACAGTAAAAGTGATAAAATAATAAAATGTTGATAAGAATTTTCATGAGATTATAGAGAATTAAAGTGGCACAATCATTTAAAACATGCTCTTTTCCCAGTAGCACTCAACTGTTCCACTTAAGGTGTGAAAAAGACATTTTAGAATGCAACCAGGTATAGGAATTTTTTGGATTTGTGTGGCCAAAGGATGCAAATATGGAATGGGCTGGTTAAAAAATAGTTCATTTGACTGGAAGGGCAAGTCAGTGAAGGTCAGAGGAAACTGATGAACTGAGGAAAAAAGATACAAAGATTGAGATACTGAGAGAACGGATGAAAGCAAAAGTGCAGGTGGTAGTGAGATGGGAAAATTGGAAGGATTGACCCCTGTAACAAGACTGTCAAATATTAAAATTTTAGTTTCCAGATACTGGGCAGTTTTGCAGAAAAATCTTTGCTATCTGCCTTTGTTTCATATTGTGTTTTTGAGGAGAGTGGAACAGAATCACACACATTTTAAATGATGTCTGGAATTGTGAGAAATATTAATGAACACGCTATTTCATGCCAAACATTCAAGTGAAAAACACACTTGCTGCTATGTTATAGGAATATATTGATGATTTCCCTATAATATAATGAAATTCAACTAGAAAATATTTGTAATGTGCCTTAAATGTGTCCGACAGAGGATATTAAAAAAAGAAAGGCATAAAGGAGCTTGTTTACCAGCACTCACAATCCAATATGGAAAGCAGACATGTAAAGAAACAATTTAAAATACCAAGGGCTTGTGAAAATGGAATAAAATACAGAGACAGGGCAGAGAGAATACAGAAAACTGCTCACAGGACCTTGTAGAGGAGATTGCATCTGACCTGGGCTTTGAATATAAATCAGAATTTGTCATTTGGATGAGGATGATGGGAAGATTAGTTTGGGCAAAAGAAATACTAGGCACAAAAATATAGGGTAATCAAACAGTTTGGACTCTAAAATCATATCTTCCAAAACACTAATATGGGCTAGAAAATATCATTTTAAGAATCATGAGTATATAAAAAAGAAAAGCCACTATGTGTACATTTGATAATACATTTGGTATTTCAAAAACAAGCTTTACAGGAAAAGGTTACTTTTAAATGTAAATTTAAATTGAACAATCTCCAAAGAACACATAAAAGACAGATAGTAACTTAAGTTAGTACTATAGCTTACTGGTTTCTTTTCGACCAATAAAATTGGCATAATGTAGGTGAAATCGCTACAGGTAAACATAGAATACTATCCTTGTTCTCTGAGTCTGTGTAACGGTAAGGATAGGACACTGCAATAGAGCATTGGATTAAAGAAGGTAGGAGTTGATCTTCCTCTTATGTAATAGCCTGAAATGGTGTTCCAGTTGTCAGGTGGCTGTTCTCTACATAGTCATTCAAGGACAAAGTCTTCTTTGTTTTGTTGCTGCCCAGTCCCCTAGGACATTGTTGTCATCAACTCGTCAAAATCTAGCTTGCTCTGCTTTCCAGTTGACTGGAAGGGGAAAGAGAGTGCTGAAGAGCCCTGCCATTCTCCTTTAGCCCAGGCTTGCAAAGTGCACGTGTCATTTCTGCTCACATCTCACTAGAAAGACCTCAGACACACGCTATAATTAACTGTAAAAGAAAAACAAAAAGAAATGTAGTTCGGCCACATGCCCAAGACAAAGGAGAAAACAGATTTCAGGGACAGCAAGCAGTACCCCCTCCAAAGAACCAGCAGCTCAAATCCTCTTTGGGGACTTCTCACTTCACGAGTCTTAGTAGAGAGGGCAGCTGAGCTACTGGATACCTGATTCCAGCCTCTCTGGGACATAGGTATGTGACCTAGACTTTGTGAATCAGACACATTTGTGCCAGGTTTGACTCAATAGGCATTTGACACAAGAGGGATGGACCAAGGAGCACCACTCTGGTGGCACTAACAATAGAGGTAGCTGCAAAGTGGAGCCCCAGGCCCCTGAGCTCAGCTGTAGCATCAGGGACTACAGTGATAGATGCCATGAGGCACTCTCATAAAAACATGTGCATGTGTGCACACCACATACATACATACACATACATGTGTGTGCCAGAGGTGCATACATCTAGGTGTGTGCTAGGGTCTAGAGCTCAGGGGTTACAGCAGAAGTTTTCATGTTCTCATCAAACAAGATCTACAAGTGGTTTGGTCCCTTGTTCTGAAAGGCCCTTGTCTTAAATCCATTCAGGTTGCTATCACAAGATACCGTTGACTGGGTAGCTTGTGACAAATAGAAATTTATTTCTCACAGTTCTGGAGTCTGGGAAGTCCAAGATCAAGGTGCCAGCAGATTCAATGTCCGGTGAGAGCATGCTTCCTGATTCATAGACAGCTGTCTTTTTTGCTGTGTTCTCACATGGTAGAAGGGCAAAGGAGCTCTCTGGGGTCTCTTTTAGAAGGGCACTAATCCTATTCACATGGGCCCTGTTTTCATGACCTGATCACCTCTTCGAGGCCTCTCATCAAAATACCATTACATTGGGGATTAAATTTCAACATACGAATTTTGGGGGGACACAAACATTCAGTCTATAGCAGCTCCCAATGATTCCTTAAGCTACCCAATATCCTGTTTTAATTATTGATACATATTTTGCGTAGATTAAAGTGTACAGAACTTAAAGGTACAGTTTGGCGAATTTAAAAAAAAAAACATATACACCAATTTAACCATTCCCCATTAATGTATAGAATATTTTCTCAACTGCTGAAAATTTCTCATGCCCCTTTGCTGTCAGTATGCCCTCCCTTGAGGGAGGCACTGGTCTACTTTCAACCATACAGATTAGTTTTAGTGATTTAAACTTCATATGAATGGAACCATATGGTATACGTCCTTTCTGTGTCTGGCTTTTTTTGCTCAATCTAATATTTTTGAGATTCATCCATGTTATTACAAGGAGCAGTAATTCATATCTATTTTATGGCTGAGAAGTATTCCTTTATATGAATATGTTACAATTTGCTTTTTAATTCTCCCACTGATGTACATTTTATTTAGTTTCAGTTTGGGGCCATTATGAATCAATCCACTATGAACATTCATACACATGTCTTTTTTGTGGATGCGTTCCTTCATTTCTTTGGCGTGAATACCTAGGAGCAGAACTCCTTGGCCAATATACTTTTATTAAACTCCTTTTTGGGTGGAATCATTTAGAGTTGGATTCTATTGCTTAGAACCATGAATCTCACTAATACAGAATATTTATTAGATTATTCCAACATCTGAGCCAGAGACATTACTAATCTCATAATTATTTTAGATAAAATTTTTTTTATTTAGTGCAAGATTTTGAATGTTGAATACCACTACAATTCTGCAATGATATAAAAGTTTAAATCTCAAAAGAGTTTAATTTACCACTATCAATTACTTGGATTATGGAAAACATGCAAACAATAACTTCTACTATATTGTGATAGCATCATGTTAGTATAAAATATTGCCTTAATTCAGTTCAGCCTCATATAACTTTTTATAAGTCAGTGATCAAGCTAGAGTAAACACTAAATTTTAAGCTTAAGCAAAATAATGGAACTTATTGGAAGGATATAGGAGTGACTCATAGAGTAAAAGGGGAAACATATGCAGGGCCTCATGAATATGGGAAACTGGGAAGTCATCAAGAACCAAGATGGTGCTCACTTCCTCTCTGGAGTTGTGCAGCCTCTTTGCATGTGTACCTAATACAACTCTCTTTCCAAAATGTCTTCTTTAGACAATCCATCTGCTTGTGTACAGCTCATCATAGCTACCTTAAAATATTTGCTTCTGCATTTAAATTTATGTGACCTCATATATCCAATCACCACCAACAAAAAAAAAAAGCCTTTCATTGTACCAATTTCAGACTCCTGAGAGAGAGAGAATCCGGTTGTCTCCCGTTGGGTCAGATATGCACTGCGAGGCCAATCAGCTATGATGTGGCGCTCAGAATCAAGGGGTCCTTGGCTTGGCCCTTTTGAACAACTATTATTCAGTTCAGTCGAAATCCGATTTGAAGTTACCAAATGCTATTTATTAGGTAAATCAGTTCAAAGTGGTAGTTTTGATCACAGGCTCCCTCTAGGAAGCAAATATGGGATTACAGTTTGCCTTTGTGTCCTCTAGAGTGTTCACTCAGTGCTAAGAACACAGTAGGCGTTCAAATACGAAAATAATTTGATGTTCTTTAGTTATCAATATTCCCCCTGGTCTTGCATTCAAGGCAGAAGGAAACACGCAGACATATATGGCATGGCCTCACAGATGCGTGATTCCATTTCACATCGTTGGTCTAAATAATCAATGAATTCATAGTATACTTAAAAAAAGTTTTTCTGGCTTTAACTTAATAATTTTAGAGTTCTTGATTGCTTTTTTATGGATATAAACCCTATGTTTACTTGAAGCTTATCTTCCCAACAGAAACTCTGCAGGGAACATTTAGCATACTTCAATCCCGCATCTCTCTCTTTCTGATAGTACCAATAATGATCCAAGTTATACAGTTATCTCTGGAGAATGGCATGCATAGTGGCTAATTGGAAGGGATCATATTCACTTAAAAATAAATGACTATTTAGGGCTTTTATGTTCAAAGGTGATGTATAACATTAGAATGCATACTGAGGTCCTGTCTTTCTGGGTTTTACAATCTAATTATGGGATAACACAAACAGAAAGTTTTAAAAAGTTATAAAATGGTAAATAATAATATACAAAAGGTCACAAAAAAGAATATTATTCACTGCTAAAGCAGTGGTACAGTGAGTGAGTGGGTGGGAAAGTTTCAAAGGAGAAAAATGTCATTACAGATCTCTTTATCAATATTCTTCAAGAAGCTGGTAAGAATTGTGCTGGAATCTTTTTGGAACTGGACAGACAGGAGTGAGCATTCAAGGAATAAAAATATGTTGTAGACACATTCATGGAAGTGAGCAGAACATTTTTCTAAGTACAAGAAAGAGGACAGTCTGATTGGGGCTGAGGGCAAAAGGAATGAGATTTTAATGATAAGTTGGATCCAAAGTGTCAAGATCTGGAAGCTTGAGTTAGCCCTGACAAAGGATTCTAGATCTTATCATTTTATATAATAGGTTAAAAAAGGAATCAAAGATTGTTGAAGAATGCTTTCATTGTGACCCTACTATAGAGATTTCATTCTAAAACATTATTTATAGAAATATTAACTACAACTTGACTCACATCAAAATTATTCTTGCTATAAGACAGTGTTACTAATTAAGCATCGCCCAGTATGTGGTTATTGCAAGTGAAGTGATTACTAAGAATGGCTCTGTATAGCACTGGAATTCTCGCTATCCTCTGTGTTCCTAATATACAAACTACTTAACACCCTTGTGCTGTCTCCTGCCGGCATCCAGACTTACTCTACTCCTAGGCAAGTCTGTTATTCTCTGTTCTCACCATCATCAGAAGCATCTTTGCCTTCTTTCCCTACTTTAGTTAGTTCTCATAAACTCTGAAAAAAATACTTCAACCTAAAATGGACTTAAGACAACTAAATCTACTATTTAACTTACAAGAGGAAAATGACCACAAAGCCTCATATTTTGAATATATCATTTTCTATAATTGATCATTGACAGTCTTAACTCTTTACTACCCAAAATGCCATATTTTAATACTTCACAACTTTATTTAAAATGCAGCTGGTTGATGACATGTACAGTGTCATTCAAAGACTCAGATTAGTCTTTTGGAGATGAAATGAACTTAAGCATTACTGTTTCACTGTGGTCCAAAAATAGAAGAACATTAAAAATTAATAGGATGATATTGATAAATGAGTAATTTAAATTGGGTCATAGCCACAATTTTTAATGTAATGTACCTTCTCATTTTGAATTTAGCTTTATCTGCACACTCTTAGGATTTTAGGTATTTATGGACATATTCAAAAATCTGATGGGACCAGACTGATAGAATTCTATTCATATGGAGGCAGAGACTCTCTTGGATCTGCACTAATTATTGGAATCCCACTATCTGGAATTGAGCGTCTGAAAATTAATGGGATAACCTGACAGATGTCTATTGATGTGGGCCACTGAAAGTTTCCCGAGAGAAACTTTGGTCTAGGAAATTTTGGAAGCAGTTGCCTAGCAAAATAACATTAATTGAGAAACAAATTCTTAGTAATCATATGAGGACTAGAGATTCTTTGTAGTTTATGATTTCTATTTCTTTAACTTGGCTTTGGTCTTGCCCTGGGTGCATGTAAGGGACTATAAGAAAAAATTCAAAAATGCTATTTCTAAATCTTTAGGAAAAACCCAACATTGCTTTGAAAGAGTTTAATCCAAAATGGTGAGAATCTTCCCCCTGTTACATTTTGCTGATTCAACTCAGCAAACTACAGTTGTACTTGACAGACAGAGCAGGGTGAGGCCATGATGTCTGCCCATCAGAGCTCATCAGATGCAGGGTTAGTTCCAGGTGGGCCAGCAGAGCAGCCCTGGCTCTCACCATGACTAGAGAAGTAGTACTGGTCATTAGTCAGGAACCATGGACAGCAAAGCTACCGTGGTAGAGAAGCACAAGGGAGAGAGCACAAACATTGATTTGTGAACTTTGCCTGGGCCTGGAGACCTGTTTCAGAAAGGGAGGACAACAAGAATGAGGGAGAGTTGAGTTAAATATTAATGTGACCTCATTTGAACCTTGAATTCTGGAGAGCTCTATTTACAGTTAAAATTGTGTTTTGCATTTCACCCAAATTTCCAATGTGTTTTGAATGATAATTTTTCATTCTGGCCCTTTAAGACTTCTCTAGATCTCTCTCAAGGCATTTGAGGCATGAATAAATTTACTACAGCACAAGGAATCGGTGAACCACTTGGTCTTTGTGCGTTCTCTGGACATTGCTTGTTATTCCATTCTCACTATCAGAAGCTTTTCCTGGCAAGACTGCTTCCCTTGACTCCATTCTTGAGACAGAATTTTACTGCATGCTGGTAAAGCATTCCATTTCAAGAGAGTCCCAGAATCACGGACACCCAAACACAGCATCCTGTACCTTCCACCAAAGCAGAGGATGGAGAGATGGTATTTTTTGTTCCATAAATGAATCTTTAGATCTCGTTTAATGGTTCCAGCAGAGCAGTATAGCTACTAGTAAATTACTGAAGCAAGAATATCCCTTCTTTATTTGGAATAGATTTTCTCTTTCCAATGGGATATGTTCAAGTAGGGATGCACATAAAATGGGGGGTGAGAAATAGCCAAAACCATTGAATTTACCTGGGTGATCAACTGGGTGACAGATGTCCCTGGTCTTGACTCTTCCACTTTGATGTTGCATCATGATCCTATCATGATTTCAGGACAAGTATTCCCAGAGACTCTTAGCTTGCTTCCCTGTATACACTTTCTTTCCTGTTTTTTCCTTCCTGAAGTCTGAAATGTGTCTCCCACATCTCCATTTGTTGAAATCCCTCTAGTTCTTTAATGTCCAGTTTCCATTTGTTCTTTCAAGAGTATGACTTAGAATCACATCTTATATACAATAGTAGAAACCCAAAGCACTTATTATAGGAAAAAAATGTTTCCTCTGAGGGAAATATTTACCTCACTGCCAAATTAATAAGCTTCTTGCTCAGTGTTTCCACAGTAGCTCTATGTATAATTTGTTATTGTCTTTTATATCATTCCTTTCAATTATAGACATTTTGTCTTCTCACCAAATTTTGCAGGTGTAATAATAATAATTAATACATATCACATGCTTATTATATGCCAAGCACTGTGTTAAGTTCTTAGAACACATTGTAACGTTTACAACCATATAAGCCCACATTCCACTGAAGGATCAGACACATAGAAGGATTGAGTTAGTTGCCAAATTTTTATCTCTGGGACCCAAACTAACACTCTCTAACTTCAAAATCATGTTCTTTACCATCTCATTATATATCAGATAACACACTACTTAGTAAAAATGTTTTACACAAAACTACAAGGTTCTCATAACCATTTCTTGAATGGAATTGCTCTAAGAGAAATACCTATTAACTAAAATTGTCTCATCAATAATGCCAAGTTTTGGTAACACAGAATAAATAAGAAAAAAATGAAAATAATGATAACAAAAAGGCTTCCTGCCATGCTCTAACAACTCTGAGACAAAGACAAATATCTAAAAACTTCTGGAAAAAAACCAGCAACAAAACAACTAAAAATCTCTTTCATCCTTTTTCTTTGCTTTTGTTGTTTTTCTGCTCCTATGTTCTATGTTCTTCAAATTGGCTGCATGTTTCCAGCAATTCACAGGTAGAACAGATAATAAAAACAAGTTCATGAAAGGGATCTCCAAAAATCACAAGAAAGGAAATATTTTTAAATTTTGTTGAAACTCAGTGTGCACAACAGACGACAATTTAGATTTGGGCATACAATGACATAAAGTTCTTATTTAATTCGATACATATTTATCAACTGTCTACTAGAAGACAGTTGAGTTTCTTATCCTGCCATAACAATTTTTAGTGGAAGAGGTTCTGGGTTAATGGGTATTCCCTTGCTTTGCAATAATGATAAAGACGAAGTACAGAAACTAGCTTGATTTAAAAAGAAAGAGAGAAAAGAACTGTACTTACTTATCCTCCTCAATTTTGTGGAATCTTTTGTCATAGCCACATAAGGTACAAAACAATTCTTTGTAGAAAGAGGAGAATACAACGAATATGGCACCCAACCAATGCATAGTAGGGGATCACGGAGTCAGGGTTGCAGACACCCTTACCACTTGGCATAAGGGGACATCCTTCCGGGTGTTTCTCCATTTTCCCAAAGCATTGATTTTTCCAGGTTTTATTTTATTTATTTATTTATTTATTTATTTTTTGGAAAGACATTTTCTTTTTTGTGTGTGAAGAAGATCAGCCCTGAGCTAACATCCGTTGCCAATCTTCCTCTTTTCTGCTGAGGAAGACTGGCCCTGGGCTAACATCCATGCCCACCTTCCTCTACTTTATATGGGACGCCGCCATGGCATGGCTGACAAGCAGTGTGTCAGTGGGCGCCTGGGATCCGAACCCATGAACTCTGGGCTGCCAAAGTGGAACCTAAACTGCTGCACCACCAGGGCTGGTGGGCCAGCCCCTCCAGGTTTTATTTTAAACACTAGTTTTCCAAATAGGCTTCTCAAAGTTTTTATTCCTTTTAAATATTCTGATGTATACAACACAAAATTACTTTTAAATAATCATGTCTTGAAAATGGGATTTCATTATAACCATTTTAATTTTTCCACTTTCTGAAAAAATTCTTTGTAGAGTTTTTATATTGGCCAAATACATCTTAACAATTTTAGCAAGGACATATAATAATAAAAAAGACAAATTTCTTATAAATGTTAATAAAGGACCATAAATATTTAAACTACAAAATTAATTATAGTATTTTATGAGAAGTTTGAAGAAATGAAGTAAATATTATCTTAATAAAGTATTTTTATATTATGAAACATATATCTTTTCCTCTGTAAATCTCAAGAAAGTGGTCAGGGAGTTTTGCCAAACATGATTATTTCTATATGAATGTCTTTAATTTAAGTAATCTATTTTGCATGCATAAGCAGTAGGCTATCAAGTAGAACACTAATCATCATTTCTAGCTAGAGATATTCAATACTTCTTTTTACTTACAAAAACTGCTTATTATGAAATTTGATTAAAATCCCTTGTTTTTGTTACTCTTTAATCATTCTACAATTTAATATCTCAGGAAAGCATATTTTAACATAAATGTATATCTTGACAAAATCTGCCTATTTATTGCTGTCACATATTTTATTAGACAATAGATATCATGTGTGACTATAGCTTTTGGGTTTTAATGATACTATGTAGATTCTTATTTAACTTATAAGTATTATTTCTGGTACAGTCTTGAAGAGTTTGCTAAGAACTTTGACAATATAATTAATTAAAATTGAGAATAAGGAAATAACTATTATCAGCAGGTGGTATTTATCCTGAGTCATAGAATTTACCCAGTTTGTGATTAGCCACCAGAAAACACGATTTAGGTGTTTTGTTTTTTTTTTAAGGAAAGGTTAATTTAGCAGCAACCACACTTACCTTTCTTCGAGAAGCACAATGGTTGCTGCAATCCCACATCATGCTGTTCAGCAAATGAACGAGTCTGTTTTATATGATTACAGGGAATGAGGCTCGGCTTGCCCACCATGAATCCAGGAATGCTTAAGTGCTTTTCTGAATAGGCTTGGCAGGCATGACTATCTGGGGAAAGCTTTAAAGAGACATTCAAGTAAAAGAAGACGTAAAACCAAATCTTTTCTGATGATTCAGAAACCTTTGCACCAGTGGAGGGTTTAAGAGTGAGAAATATTTATTCTTGGGGATTCCTGAGGGCTGGGCTGGACAAGAGCTATAGCAGTGATGAAGTCATTATGTCATGTAACACTTATGCAAGCCTGGTTTAATGCTATAATCCGGGAGAAAATTAGCAGACATAACTTAAAGTTTTTATATTCTTTTAAAAGATGCATATTTCAAAGCCTTTATGGCCTACTTATAAGCTGCATGTAGTGGCATCCAGTTATAGCGAAGAGAAAAAAATTTCTTTCCGGCAATGTTTTACTCAGTCTTTCAAAGTATTGCAAGCATAAAACCCAAATAGCTTTACCAAAGTCTAGGATATTTCTCTTCGTTCTTGGTTGAAAAATGAAATAAAGCTACAGGGAGCAGAGATAATCAACAAGGAATCATCAGTGAATTTAAATTTATTTAAATTTAAATTTATTCTGCCACTTAAATCTCCTAGTTTATGTTTAGCAATACAGTAAACAACAATTTGCAATGGTTACTGAAATTTGCATTTTTACATCCTTTCATCAAAGTGGATGCATGAGGCTGTGTTTTAAATACAGTTTCAAAAGACTTCACCTTTTAAATAAGAGTTCATGACTCTTGGAATGTTCATATTCTCTTAGGACCCATTCAGATAATTTGTGGAGGGAAAGGGAGGTGGGAAGAGCTGCTGTTCTCAGCAGATACCCCAAGTTGGATTGCGATTGTCCCTCAGTCCTTGGCTTGCTGATTTCCTCAGGGGAACTCTATCACTGTTTAAAACTACCATAGACTGAGGTAATATTAGGCTGTTATATTTTTCCTCCAAAAGCACTTTTTTGCTCAAAAGAAAGATCCAAGAAAGCATTCTACTCTATAAGAGACTTTGTAAGGTACTCATTTTCTGAGGGATAATTTCTAGTCATAGGGGAGGGAATGCCCTAAAATTAGAAATGCATTTTTGTCCCCAAATTCTTGTGATTTGATACCTCTGTTCCCAGAATCTGCCTGGTGCCTCTGCTTAGAATGTATTCTCCTTTGCATCCTACCCCACACCAACCAGGCTTCTACTATATCTACTCTGCTTCCTCTTTTTTTGAAATTGTTTTTATTACTTAGTATTTCAAACATGAAAAGTAATACGCAATGTATATGTAAAGTATAAGGAATAAGAAAATAAAAACCTGTAGATTTACTCCCCAGATTTGGCGATTGAGTATTTAAAATAACCTTGAATCTTCTTTGTGCTCCTCCTTAATAATATTCTTTTTTCTCCCATAAAAGGGTTAATACTATTTAACTTTAATAGTTAACTTTAATGTTACTCATTTCCATGTTTTCCACTGTAGATTTACTACATATATAGATATATGTCCGTAAAATATTGAGTTTAGTTTTGTAGGTTTATAGACTTTATTTAAATGATACCCTACTATGTTTATTCTTCTATCTTATTGTGTTTTTATGACTTAGCCATGCTGACTAGTGAAGGGCTGATACCTTAATTTTTACCGTTGTATATTAGTCTTTTAGATGATTATAATACAGGATATTTACTCATTTTCCTGGTGATAGTCATTTGGATTATTTTTAGGTTTTTTTGGTATTAAATACAAAGCTGCAACGAATGTTCTTGATGATGTCTCTTGGTATACATGGCAACAGTTTCTAGGACTTTGTAAAGGCAAAGGATATATATATTTTAACTCTACAAGAGAACACCACACTGAATTTTCAAAGTTCATGCACCGTTACATAGCCACTAGCAGCTGTAAGTGTTTTCCTTAGTCCACACCTTCGTCACCATGATCATCTAGGCAAGCTCCACGAGGATTCCTGTTGGAATTTTAAATGAAGATCATTAAATATTTTAATCAATTTCAGAACAGATATCTTTATGATAGTGGGTCTTACTGTCCATGTATATGATTTGTCTCTATTTATTTTGATTTAATTTAATTTCTATAAGAGCAGTTTGGTGGTAAATGTCTTTCAAGATTTTTAGCTTGTTGGCATAGAGAAATGCAATTGGTATTTGTATTTTATTTTTGAATGCAGCCACTTGGTAAACTGTCTGATGAATTATAATAATTTTTTCCTAAATTTTCATGATATCCTATGTAGGCAATTATTTAATTTATGACTTGGTTTCTTTTCAAATATGTAAATATTTCCTTATATTTTAAAACTTCTTTTTCCTGTCCAAAAATAAAATATTCAACAGAAGCCATGGCAATGGCCATTTTTACTCATTTATTATTTTTTAAAATGCTTCTAGTTTTTTTTATTGATCTGATATTAGTATAGAGTTTTGGTAGATATCATTTAATATGTTAAGGATCAATTTTACTTCGAGTTTGCAAAGTATTTTAAAAATGAAGTGGTATTGAAGTTTTTCAAATGCTTCTTAGGCATCTATAAGATGATGATTGTGGTGTTCCTTCAATTTCCTAATGTGGGGAATTAGGTAAATACAATTTCCCCCAAATTGAAGGAGCATTCCCTTCTTGAATAAACTCAAATGGGTATTTTTGACATCAATTTTAATGAGTGAGATTGATTATCTCATTTTTACCTTATTTTGATAATAAAATTATATGTCTCATAAAACAAATAGTAGTGTTCTTTTCATTTTCTCTGGAAAAGTTTGTAAATAGTAGGAATTACATGTTTACAGGAATTATCTATTTATTGACACCTTGGTAAATTAAACTTTAAAATCATCTACAAATTATTTGTTGGATATTTTAAAATGTATTCAGGTTATTTAATAGGTTACAAATCTATTCAGGCTACTTATGAGTCAGTTTTGGAAGCTACATTTTTCTTGGAATTGATCCTATTTTTTTTAAGTTTAAAACATCTTGACAAAATAATGTTCAAAGTTTTCTCTTATTTTCTTCATAATCTCTCCTCTAGTTTTTCTTTATTATTAATATTTTCATTTGTTTCTTTTTTTCTTGATAATCTTTTATGAAAACCAATTTTATTTACCATGGATCTCAATTGAACTAAATAGGGTCAGTATCAAATTAGTGTACGTTGATTAATTAATAAATCTTGAAACTGTAGTGTAAATAATTTTAAATATAAAATTTGATTCAAAATTATTAAATAATAAAATTTTATAGACCTTCCAACATATAATTAATTTTATCACGTGGAGTTTTCCCAAGATAGTATGGATGCTTCAAAAAAAAATAGAAAAGAAAAAATAACTTTTTAAGTAAAATATATTAAAAGTGAGAAAAGATTTTTTAAATGATTATTTTTAGAGTTCATTCTGTTTTAGAATGACTTCCAGACTAACTGAAATGAATTAAAGACAGCCTGTTTTAATTAACTGGCTCACCCACATGTTGCACCTGAATTGAGCACTCTGGAAATAGACAAATAACGGAAAGGGATTTGTTAATTTGAGCGTTGTGAACAAAAGAGAAATGTTTCCATTATTTGTGAGTCATCATACCTTCGGTCTCAAGGTAGTTTATGTTTATAAATCAAATTTTGCCAGTTAGTTAAACTCTCTGTATCACTTTTCTATTTGCAAAATAGGAAAAACAATAGAACTGACTTCATTAGTTTTTGAGGGTATTCATTTAGTTATCATGTGTACATCTTATAGAACAACATCCTGCCTGTAATAAGGACAGAGTGTTAGCTATTATTGCTGATATTGTTAGCAGAGATGTGATTCATTGCAGATCCAGTATGACTCTTTCTGAATTGTGGAAAAGCTGTGTTGATTTTTTCAAAAATTCCTATAGATGAACTATGAGAAAGAAAGTCTGAGATTTCAGGGTAATATTCAAACACAATTGATAAGAAGACGGCCTGTCTGTAACCAGGTTTATACCTTCATAGCTGCCTCCATTCCCCTCACACATACACATACCACTACTGTCTAATCTATGTCACAACTGAAGCTAAAGCTTGATCACTATCTAAATATTCATCCTTTCCTGCTCCTGGGAAGAAAACTGTAATATTATCTTAAAAGAAATCCCCAGCATCATGTACCTAGTCTGGCATTTACTGGATGAATAAAGGAATCAAGACCGTGGAAGTCAGACTAAATGGAAACTTTCTATTAAGTGGCTTTACCAAACATAGAAGGTTTGAAGAGGAAGTTCCACATTGTCAAATAACACAGTAAAATTGGGTACCATTATTTTGATTCTGATACTAATAGGAATTTCTACTTCTTTATTTATCATCTTTATGCCATCTTTTCTTCTTGCTTATTGCACTGAATAGGATCTCTCTATAAAGGATAAATAGAAATGGTAGAGTAGGCATCTGTTCTCAGTCTGAGGGAGAAGACCTCAGTGCTTTAGTGTTAGACATGATGTTAGCTGCAGCTTTCTTTCTTTTTTTGTTTTTTTTTGAAGATATCCTTTGTTAGGTTGAGAAGTATTCCTCCTCTGGATTCCTAGTTTTCTGAGATTTTTTTTTTTTAAACCACGATTGGTAGTTGAATATTTTCAAATGCTTTTTCTTTGTTTACTGAGATGATCATATAGTTTTTCTTCTTTATTTTGTTAAAATGGTAAATTTCATCAATTGATTAATTTTTTAATATTAAACTAACCTTGCATTTCTGGGATAAACCACACATGGCCATGCGTGGCATCTTTTTAACATATTATTGGATTCAAGTTGCTAATGTTTTATGGATGATTTTTGTTTCTGTTTTTGTCACCGACTACGTGCCTCGAGAAGCTCAAAAGTGGGTTTGGAAGCAATTAACTGTTTTTCCAAGTTGTTTCTTTTCCTTTTGTGTGTTAAGGAGATGTAACCGCCACCATCCTGAAACTGACCAACCGAGAAACTCAAGGGAGATGTAACCACCAAACATCCTGAAACTGACCAAACCTCACCACAGGAGATACACCCATAACCTTTGCCTTATTTTTAATGCAAAGATCTCTCCAGGAGGAGCTTAGGCTTCATTATGTGGAAGCATGTTCTCCAACTGAGCCTGTGCAGGCAGATATTTGCCTCTCCCTTTTGAGTATTCATTTCCCAACTGAAATAAAAGTTCCTGCTTCCCTTTGTTTGGGGACGCCATGACTGTGGAAATGATTCCTCATGGCTCCTATTTGCTGCAAATACACTTTACTTTGTAAGACAACTTCCACTGGTGTAGAGTCTTATTTAACTCAACAGGAGGTGAGCCCACTTGGTTCGGTAACATTTTTATGAGGGATATTAATATGTAGTTTATTTTCCTTATCATTTCTTGATTTTGGTTTCAGAATAACACTGGTCTAGCAAGTTCCTAAGTGTTTCCTTTTCTCTATTTTCTGAAAGAGTTTGCGTGGAATCAGTATCATTCCTTCCTTAAATGTTTGGTGTCATTAGGAGAGAAACTTTAGGCCTGAAGCTTTCTCTGTGGACAGTTTTTAATTAAAATTCAAGATCTTTAATATAATTCAGGTTTTTTATTTCTTTGTTCATCAGTTTTAGTAATTCATGTATTTCAAGGAATTTGTTCATTTTATCTAATTTGTAGAATGATAGAGCCCTATTACACATCTTAACTTTGGACTATCACTGAATTCAAATTCTAAGTCTTCCAATGATGACACTCAGTGTGATCTCTCAATGACAGAATGATGTCTCCCTAATATGTGACTTGATGCAACATTGTCATTCTTCTTGGTAAATCTGCATCTCTCTTCCTTGTCCATCTATCATATTCCTATGCATCTTTTAAGACTATTCTCAATTTTACCTTCTTATTAAAGATTCACTGGCCCTGCTCATGCCCAGCATTCCCAGCAATATATCACCATGCTTTAATGCCTTATTTCTTCGTTCAATTATTTATTAAAAATTATATAGTGAATATTATATGCCAAGCCGTATGTTCAGTGTTGAGTGTGCAGTGAAGTATCAAACAGATTAGGTCCATTTCTTCATAAAACTTTCGCATCCACTAAATAAGATGGATAATAAGCAAGTAGACAATAGATTCACTGCAGAGAAGAAATTTGTACTGAGAATTTGAAGTATAAGTAATATCAGATCTGAAAATATCCAGGTGAATGAACATTTTAGTGGAGGGATAGTAGGCATGAAGAGTAGAGCAGTACGTGGGAGGCGTGCAGGAGAAAACTGTGGGGAGGATTTTAAAAATGAAGTTGGAAAGTTAAGCAGGACATAGCCTGAGTAAATTCTTAATACTATTTGTTGACTGAATTTAGGTTTTATCTATTCAAAGGACTAGGAGATGGTGTATTAGATAAGCTATATAAAATTTCTCATTTGCTACATAAAACATAGAGCAAGAATGTGATATTAGTAATGACAATGTAAAAATAGAGAGAGAAGTGCAATTGTTAGGTGGCTACCCATTTTAGCTGTCTAATTTACAAATAGTTGACCATTTTACTAAAAGTATCCTTACAACATGACAGAAGAAAATTATTTCAAGAAAGTATTACTTTATTGAAGTATCTCCTCTGGATGATTTGATTTCTATCCTACAGAATTACCAGACGTATATATTCATTGGACTGTCTTTAAAGCTATTGTTTCAAATCTTCTTTAGAGGATTTGGGAATGAAAAATTAAATGAGGAACTTACAAAGAAATAAAAAACAATATCAGCATTCATATATCTCAGATAGACATGTTAAATAATATAAGGCAGAGAGATCATAAACAAATAAGGCAATTTGTAAAGAGTATTGTGGTATAACAAAGCTGTATAGTCTTGAGTGATTTTGACATTGTTATTCTTTCTACATTTATCTTCTTATTTTATAAGCACAACTGTTCACTAAGTAAAATCTTCACCAAATGACTAAATCAGTCTCTTATTGTCAAATAAATGTGTCTTAGGAATATGTACGTCTTAATTCCCTAAAGGATTTAAGATAAGTGAATAGTCATCTAACATAGCCTATACTTTACCTTACCACTGTACCTTTTGACCCCATAAAATTTGGAGGGTCAAGGTTAAATTTAATATGATATCACAATCTTTTTTTAAATTTTTGTGTAAAAATGCTAGTTCTGTTAAAGTGAATGTTTTCTGGTCAGTGAGTGCATTTTTCTCGTTTCTGTATACATCATAATATCTAAAACCATGTTATCCTCGTAGATGATCTTCAGCAATATTTTCTTAATTTAAATAAACTAAACATCTGAGATATTGCTATTTCTCAGCAATATTGATCTTTTTGTTCTATTTTGTCTTCTAGGTAAGCAGACAACTCTACTTCTGAGCTTCCACTTAGCCAGGACCATATGACTGGTTCTAGCCAACTGGTAGCAAGTATTTGTGACACATGTCACTTCTTGGCCTAAGCCTAATTTCACAGCACATTTCTCTATTGTCTCATTTTATGCCAGAACACTAGAGGTGACATAGTCCTGATGATGTAGCTAAAAGATGACACAGTTTCTGTTGGCCTGAGTCCCTAAAGTTCTGTGTGCAGCAGAGCCCCATACAAACCTTCATGTGATATACAGTGGAACAAAACATTTTATTTTTAATTATCTTAAGCCATAGAGATTTTGGGGGATGTGTGTCACTGCAATAAAGCTGATTCTTTCATAACAAATATACCTTTCTTCTTACGGGGAAAAGCTCTAGTATTTGTATTAGTATTATCTCCTCATTGCTTTTTCTTACTGGGGAGATGTTCAAATGGAAAAAAATGAGTCTTAATGAATCATAATAAATAACCAACCATTTGCTCTTCAAAGTATACATTGCTCTCTGTAGAACGGTTACCAAAAAGTGATTTGACTACAGCAGATACTGAAAAAACTTGAGGGGAGAGAGTTTGTACATAACAGAAGTTCAATAAATTTTTCTTGATTAATAGGAACTTCCTATCATTGGGGTTTTGCAAATGTCCTGAAGTCCATAAATACATGAATTTGTAGCAATCTTGAACCAGATATGCATTGCCCTCATATATTTTTGTCCAGAATTAGACAAAGCCCTCAGGATTCTGCTGGAGATTTTTAAATCAATCTTTCCAAAGACCATAAAATAAACATATCTCAACATGCTCCCTTTCAGCTTTTTTTACTTTAAATTGAATCTGTAATTAATTTCTGGCTAATTTGTATTACAGGTTTTTCTCTACTTCAAATCAGGATGATATACCAATCAATGGGTGATGGGAAAGGAGAATTGTACAAGTGTGTTCTTTTAATTATCATCTGACCACAGGTTCACTCTATTTGTTATAACATTTCTGCCTCTATCGCATTCCCTTCTAACCTCATAAGGCTATATCTTAAAACATTTGAGAAAAAATTAATAAAAATGGCAGAAACATAAAAAAAATTGATTTCCTGATATTTAAGCCTCCAGATTCATTATTCGAACTAGGCTAGTTTCCTATGAAACTTACTATTTTTCAAACAACAACTGTGTGCTTCCTTTTCTTTCTAAAAGCTATCATTTATAACCCTTTCTTGAAGGTCTGCTCTCTGTGAATTCAAGATAGGACAGTGGCAGTTGCAGGTCGAGTCTCAACTTTTTCTTCCTATGGAAAACAAAGAAAAGGCTTTCTACCTATGAAATAAAACAAGTAGAATTTTCAGTTTCAGTTTTTAAGACATTGCTCATTGTTTGCATAATGGTATCATTCTACATTCTAATTCTCTTTTATAAATATGTCTTGGTTTTCATATGCCCTCCTCACACTTTCATCTTTTACTCTTGAAAGTAGAATTTCTCCCTCTGACTCTCAGGTCACAGCCCTCTTGCTCAACAAGGCTTCAACAGTCCTGAAGGTACAACTAGAATGAAATGAGAAACTCACAGATAGATCATTTGTATGTCAGGGAAAAAAGCCAGATGGGTGATTCACATCATATTCTACTTTCACTCTTAATGGGACAATGTACCTTGAGACACAGATTTCTAACATTTACTGTATGAGGACACCTTATAAGATGAAAAAGAGTGTATTCAAAGAGCCTTGAAAAAAATTGTACTTCTAATATCTGTTGGTTGAGAAAGTGCTTAGTAACATAAAGCTTCCAATAACTCTTCTATATAGTTCATGGATGGTTGTGCTGTAGTAAAAAAAAAAAAAAAAGAAAAAGAAAAAATCTAAGTGACTTACAATGAGAAAAGTTTATTTCTCACTCACATTAAATATTGATAGCTATGGTCTGGTTGCAGAACTACTCAATGTGTCTTTTAATACCAGCATGTCAGCTACTAAACAGACCCCATCAGAGACAAGTTGTTCTTGTGGCAGAGAGAAAAGATGAGAGAGTGGATAAAGCATGCGATGGCTCTTAAAGAGGAAGAGATTTTCAACATTTCTAATCGTGGTACATTGGCAGAGCAAATCGCATGGCCAAACCAAACAATAGAGAAAGAAAATATTCTCCTCCAACCAAAATGCCATCAAATCACATGGCACGGTTGGTTGCTTGTGTAAACATTCACAATTTTTATCCTTCTTGTATCCACAATTCTTGGAATGTGACTTTCTAAATTCTCCCTTCAAGACTTGGAGACTATTTCACTACACTGTACATAGGGGCTGGCCTTGTGATTGACTTTGGACCATAGATAGTGGTATAAGTGATGGTACTCCACTTCTGAACATGGACCTTAAGAGCCTCCACACTTTTACTCTCACTCCTGGATCCCTGTCACACTCTGAAAAGAGACAATTCACCCAACTGAGGTGGTCCTAGACAAGTCGGCCACAGCCTACTCCTCAGTTTCCCACAAATATGTTAATGATTCTAGCCAAGATCAGCCAAGTCTGTCCCTGACCAGAAGACTAGTGTGGAAGACTAATAGACTCACAAGTAAGAAAAAAGGCTGCTGTCTTATGACATTATGCTTTGAATCAGTTTATTATATTATTGTGGCATTATCATGGCAATAGATAACTGAAACACACAGCAATTAGCAGGGGACAAAATTTTACAGGAAGAGGGTGGTGGTGAATAATTCATAAAAATAGTATAATTTTACACACCTTTTAAGTGAATTCTATTTTATTTATCTAAAATATAGAAATAAGAAATTATATCACTATATAATGATATTCAGACTAAAATAAATTAGTACATTTGAGAGTCATGAATCTCTTAAAAAACTTTTAACTGATACCACTCTAAGAGTTCCATATCAAAAAGTTGACAACTTAGGGAACTTCCATATAATAAACCCCTAATTTAGTAAACTCACCAAGCATCAGATGCTCCTATCTTGCTAGTTTCTTCTGGGAGAATTTATTATTCTCATTTTTTATAAGACATATAAGAATAAATGATATATATCTTTGATTAAGTAAATGTACAGAATAACAATTTCTGTAAAACTTTATGATTTATCACTCCACTGTTCTTTTTTTGTTCTTAGATCTTTTGTCTCAGGATTTTCAACATTTCATACCGTGTTCTCTTTCTTAGAAGTTTTCATTCTCTTTACCTTCTTGTACTCTATCTTCTTTTCTCTCTTCCTCTTGTTCCAATAGCACTAAGTCTAATTAAGTGATGCTCTTTATTGTCCTGACCACAAAATAAATGCATTCCTAAAAATCAGTCTGCTGTCTGCTAATTTGTGCTTTAATCTCTCCCACAGTGACAGTGTTTTTCCTTACTTTTCAACTCCCATCTCATTAAAGAAGAATTCGCAGTGTATATTTCTGATACTGACCTATTTCCTCTGTTAAGTTTAATATTTTCAGCCACCAATTGGCATTTACTATACTCTTAAAATACACATTTTCTTTCTAAAATTCAATTGCTTCTTGTCAGCCAGATTGGAAATATCATTCATCTTGGCTAGTCCCTATATCTTATTCCCTATATCTCATCTGTCACTAAGGCCCATTTAAACTTTACTTTTAATCATTCTTACCTCTATGTCTTCCTTTGTGCACTGTCATCATTGTAATCCACGTATTTATCAATTGATACCATGACTAACTTTCTTCATTTGGGGCTTGTCCAATTTAATCTGCCCAGCATACTAATGCTGGAGTAATCTTCCTAAAACACTGTTATAATCAGGCCATTCTCCCTTCAAAATTTCTTAATTGTTCCCTAATGATAATCGGATATTGTTCATATTCTTTATATAGCACTTTATACAGCATTTGAAAACTTCAGAAGTCATAACCTAACCAAATTTTACATTCTTGTCTTATCTCTCCTAATACAAAACATCTGCTATTTGCAGCGCAATGTGCATTAACCTTCTGTGTCCCTGCATTGGCCTTGCTATATTCTCTTTTTTTAATGTTTTTCTCAGCAATCCAGATCTTACCTATTCTCAGGATGTATCTCAAGGACTCCATAAAACAGGAAGATTTTTTGCTCTAGTATAGGATAACTTGTTCCTCTTATGAATTATTATCTTTTTGAGTGCAATCCGTCTGTGTCTTAAACATAACCTTAATTATCATAAATATGCCAATGATCCCATCGTCTATATTTGCAGCTCTAACTTCTATTCATAACTTGAGGTATGTATACACAAACATTTTCTTGATAATTCCACAAGAACAGCTTCTATGATTTTCTATCACCAAGAGTTTATTGGAAAATATGATAAATCTATCAGAAAATAAAGCTATTTTAGTACTTCGCTTGCAGCAAACTAACAATTCTCTGTTGATTGAATGAGTGAGTACTTGCTTGATCACTGAAGACTAATGGACTTAGGGAAAAATAAACAAAAAAGAGTCACTTACTTGCTGTGCCTTCATTCTGGCTTTTTAGACTTGGGTAAACCTCTATTTCCCCTCATTATATTATAAGATTACTGAGAGGAGAGAATGAGACTTAAATATATTTCTATCTCTTAGAGCAGTGTTCAACAGAAATATAATGTGAGTCACATACACAATTCTAAATATTCTAAATGCCACATCCAAAATGTAAAAAGAAACAGATGTAAATAACTTTAATATATTTTATTTAAACTAATAAACCAAAAATATTATCATTTAAACATGTAACTATGTACAAATTATAAAGATTTCTTACACTGTCCTTAAAATCTGATGCATATTTTACATCAACAACATGCTTCAATTCAGACACTAAACGTTCATCAGAAATATTTGAGGGGCCGGCCTGGTGGAACAGCAGTTAAGTTCACGTGCTCTGCTATGGCGGCCTGGGGTTCACTGGTTCGGATCCTGGGCACGGACCTACATACCGCTCATCAAGCCATGCTGAGGCGGTGTCCCACATAGAAGAACTAGAAGGACTCACAACTAGGATATACAACTGTGTACTGGGGCTTTGGGGAGGGAAGAAAATAAGAGGAAGATTGGCAACAGATGTTAGCTCAGGGCCAATCTTCCTCAAAAAAAAGGAAACATAATTTATTAAAAACAAACATTTGATTTAATAAAATTTACAGTTGAAGAAGAAGAGTCATACACCTATGTTGTTCCAACCAGACTTAAATTTTCCAGAAAACGGAGTCAAGAACCAAAATCATATTTCTTCAATATTCATATCTGCATTGCAAAACTGGTTCATCTTGTTTATAAGAACTGATTTGACTTTGAAGAAAAAGCATTTCAGCTTCAAAACTGCAAATTAAGTGAAGTCAAAGTTTTGTACCAAATCAGTAATATTAAGATCAAATTTAAAGAGACCTTGCACAAATTGAAAAGTAACTCTAAATTTATTAATATCAATAAATGTTTCTTTAATTTTTCTTGCAATTTTTGAAGCTATTTTACATTGAAAATTAAAATCTTTTGCATAATAAATCATGTTATAAAAACGGTTAAAATCATTATTATTTTGAAGTATTATTAAAATTTTCAACTCAAAATAAATTTGTGTACCATACCTGTCTAGCTAGTTTACAAATAAACTTTTTTCCCTTGAAACTTCAAATTTAGTTTATTCATATGCAGATGTAAACTGTTTAAAAACTATCTTCATCATGAGTTGAATTTTTTTGTCGCAATTTGATAACATTTGTTCATAAATATGGAAGTGTTTTGAGACAAAAGATACTCAAGGTATTATTTACACATTATCTCCTTTGTTGCTTGACTCTTCTAAAGTTAAAGAAAAGTTCTTGCAATTTTTCAAAATTTGAATCAATTGATCTTCGATACTGTAAAAAAAGGTCTTATATTCTATGTATTCTTTGGTTGCTTAATTATAAGTCTTTCACTTTTTGTAAACTATATATTTTGGCCTTTTCTCATAAATTTCCAACAAAATTTCTCTAACTGAAATAATTATTTTACCTTTTTTCTATCTAAAATATTTTCCTTTTTTTTTTTCAAGAATCTAAGACCTCCATTTTATAGGTGGTCAAAGGTATCAGCTCAGAACCTGTTATATCATTTAAAAAAATTTTTGTTGGACTTTCAGTTCATATTTCAGATGATAATCTCAATTCTTTTTTGACTATGGAGAGGATGCTTTTTATTGTATCCACTATCTATTTACTGAAAATGTCTCTAAAAATTATTCACTTTAAAATTTTTGATTTTTTTAAGACAAACAAATTTTTTGTTTTGCCCTTTTAGAGCAATTTGCAATTGTCATTCATTATAAAATTTGCAAGAGAGCACTAGTTTCTGCATCTCCACTTGACTTGTACATCAGTAGTATGCCTCCACTTGAAATTTTCAAATTTGTCCATACTTATTATTAAACTAGAAAAATACTTTAATTACATTATAATTAAAATAACACATTTTAATTTAAATACCATTACAATTTACCTAACTATGACTAACTCATGCTGTCTGAATACAATATCCAAATAAACACATTGCAGTGTTTTTTGTTGGCGTGTAGAAAAAAATTCATTCAAAATGAATGAGTCTGTTGACACTGAGTATATTGATAATGAGTTTATGTGTCATAATAGAAATGATGCACATGCCTGATTGCTACAATATAACAATAGCTAATGTGATGCATGATTAAAGTAAAAAGTACTCCTACAAAACAATAAAGTTATGTTTAATGGAAATATACATTGCTTTGATTTTTAAACAAAAAAATTAAGATTTTTTTTTTATTCAGTTCTTTGATCACACCAGCTATACTTCAAAGGCTCAACAGCCACTTGGGCCTAGTGGCTACCATATTGGACAGCGCAGTCTTAGAACAACTGACACAGTGATTTTCATGAGGAGGATTTGATTAATTGAATTAAAGGGGACTAACTATAGAAAAAAAATGGAGCTATCAAAGGATGATGATTTAAAGACATTGTTTTTGTAGCATGTATATTTGCTACTGAAAATTAGGCCTTTGATCACGATAGTGGGTAAATTGAAAGGAATTTTTGTTTTGTTTTGCTTTTATTTGTCTGATATAAACTCTACACTTTCCAGCAAAAAAACTCTAATTGAAAAGACATTCTAAATAAACAAATCTGAAATGTATGCTAACTATGAGCCAAACACCGTGTTCCAAGTCATATACCTTATATCTTGTAATCATCTAATTTGGACATCTGATCTATTTAAAGCCTTCTCATTCTCTGCAAAGTTTCTGTATAGCATTTCTAGTCAAATGTTGGCATGGGAATACATGTGTCTGGTTTCCATTTACAACTCTGTCATGAACCACTTGTATTACTTTGAAGAAATCATTTGAAATTGATTCTCAATGCTACTGTGACACAAAACCTGAAATTAGTTATATATGGCAAGATATTGCCTTCCTTTCTCTAGTCATAAACAATTAGTCACTTTCGTACAAGGACAAAAAACACACAGGAAATAAAATTGACTGGGTTATGGTAATACATAGTTAGATCTTGGCTTTGACCTATAAAGTATACCTGAAAAAAATGTCACTTGAGATTTAAGACATGTTTGTTAAATAAGCTGGAATACATTGTTTTCTATAGTTCTCCACACTATTACCTGAATTTGTGTGCCAATAAGTAAAAAAAGAAAAGGAAGTTTTAAAAGCAGCATTTGTACGTGATTTGTTCCAATCCAAGCAGGATGGCCCAGGTGTCAATCTACATTTCTCCAATATTAATACACACGGACACAATCACAATTACATGAACGTCATTAGCTACACATTATGTATCAAACTCCCTGTCAATGTTCCTCTAATGTTTCTGCGGTCACAAAATGAATAAAGTGTTCAGAAGTTTGAAACTGTGATTTCTCATAGACTGTGATCTTGGTTCCAACTCTATCATCCAACATCAAATTCCACTGTTTTGTACAAGCAGGTTTGTAACTGCAAATGCTGTTTTGATTAGCAAATGAATGCCGCACTCCTTTATAGAATAAAAATGACATCACATTTAAATTTACAAAACAGTTTTGCACTCTTATAGAGGAAATCAAGTGTTTTAGTGGCAAGAGCACTGCTGGGAATTAGAAAGCTTTGCTTCTGCTCCTGGCCTTATTGCTGACATGCTGTTTGGCATTAACACCAAACTTCCCACCGCCTCAACTTGTCATGTGTGTAATGAGTTCTGCTACACCACTGGTATCTACTTAACAGGGACGATATGAGAATTAATTGGGGGGTGTTTTTAATCGGCTTATTGCTGCTCTAAGAAATATATTTAAAAAATAAATAAACCAAAGTTACTTAATAGTTAAAATGCCTTACAAATATCCTCAGAAATGATACTTTTGATTTAATGGCTTTCAAAAGGACAACAAACTTCAACTACTTTCCACTTTGAATCAAGGATTGACCATGTAGCCCCAGCATTAGATAGTGATGTATTTTCCTTGGACACACCAGTCATCAGCCTACTTCTCCCACAGAGATACAGAATAAAATGTAAACATCTGCTCCTCCACAGTGAAATGAAGATATCCATATTAACCAAACACACTTGAGTAGCCAATAATTGTTCCCAAAAGATAAAAAACAACACCTTGCTTTGCTAGAAGTCCTGATGCAAATAGTATAAAATGCTATAGCACATCACATGGAATAAGGCTTTATGTTGAAATTCACTAATTAAGCATGACACATTAAAGATGCACACTTTCTGAAACATAGAGTAGAATTATAATTTTAGTGTAATGTAAATACCATTATAATTTTTAGAGATTTAAAAAAATAACACAATGGAATGAAAATTTACACTAGTCTAAGCAAGTAGAACTATATATTAATTATAGTTGGAAAGCCTGAATATGCAGTAAATCGCAAATAATCTCACTTTATGAATAAGTCTAGACATATACGCCAGGTGCCATCAGTAACTGGAATGTATTGAATCACCCCCCAAATCCTGACTCAAATCCTTAAAATAATAGAATGTTTAACACAGAGGGGGCCCAACATTTTGAAATATGTTATTTTATTAATGCTTGAAAATAACACCACATGTATTCAGCTAATATTCAAAGTACACAAATACAGTATTTAAGATACTGAATAATAAATGAAATTCCTGAATCTTTGAATTTCTATTGTACATGTCCACAAATGCTTATGCATGTGTGGATCAGCAAAAGACATGGATTCAGCAAACCTGGGTTTTCATCTTGGATTTGATATATGAACTCAGTGATCCTGGGCAAGTCAAGTTTCTCACTTGAGAAATAGCAAAACTAGGAAGGTTGTAAAAACTGTTATATACTCTTAATGTTTGAAAACACTTCCAAGTGTTCAAATTATTCAATTACTAAACCAGCAGAATGCTAGTCAGTTTTCATAAAAACACACATAATTATTTAAACAAATACTGGCAATCATAAACTCATATGTAGAGCAAGAGAGTAATAGCTTTTTAAATTCTTAAACCTGAAGACCAAGCAAACAGCCCCTCCTTTTTTAAGTAACAGAAACATTTAGCTTAAATAAATAAGATCTGTTAAGAATGCCTATTAGCTGGGGCTGGCCTGGAGGCATAGTGGCTAATTTCACGCACTCTGCTTCGGCAGGCGGCTGGGGTTTGCAGGTTCCCATCCCAGGCGTGGACCGAGGCACCGCTTGTCAAGCCATGCTGTGGTGGCATCCCATATAAAGTAGAGGATGATGAGCACGGATGTTAGCCCAGGGCCAACCTTTCTCTGCAAAAAGAGGAGGATTGGCAGAGGATGTTACCTCAGAGATAATCTTCCTCACACACGCAACAAAAGACTGCCTATTAGCATGTTTAAATCAGTAATTCCTACCTTTTGTCATCATTTACCTCAACTCGAAATTAATCAATTAAAACATGTTTATTCAGAAAGTATAGGCCAAACTAACAAACCAACTGCAAGTAAAAACAAATAGAAATACAAAAATTAGAAACATCCAGAAATGTTTTATACCAGCTAACATTTGATGAGCACCTTGTGCCAGACGCCATTTTAAGTGCTTTATATTTACTAGTTCCTTAAATACACAATTCGAAGAGGTAGGTGTTACCATTGTGTCATTTACACAGATAACAACACCAACGCCTGGAGAAGTGTAGAAATGCTCAAGCTCACCCAGCTTCCAAGTGGCAGAGCCAGGATTCAAAGCCAGAAATTCTAGTTCCAGAGTCTATGCTTGTTACTACTCTATAGCCTCTCAACATATGTCTTGTGATTTGGGAAACAACAAGTAGATCAGTTTGACTGAATTACAGATAAAGGTGAGATGATGAGCAGAATTAGCGTTTGGGAGTTCCAGTTCAAGATGGTGATGTAGGAAGATCCTTCTGAACTCACCTTCTCCCATGGACACATCAAATCTACAGCTATATATGGAAAAATTTCGTCTGACAGAAACCTAAAATCTGGCGGAGCAACCTCTTCACGTTGGACAAATGAGAGGGAAAGCACATCAAAGTGGGTAGGAAAGGTCAATACACAATCTCGTCAAAAACCCCACCCCCGTGTGGCAACCCACAGCCAGGAGGGAACTCAAAACCCAGAGCTTCTCTCCCTGAGGAGTGAAGGGTTTGTACCCCACATCAGGCACCCCAACTTTTAAAACTGGCATCTGAGGGATGAGCCCCCAAAACAGCTGGCTTTGAAGACCAACGGGGTTCACATCCATGCTATACACAGGGCTGTGGTGAACAACTATTAAAGGGCTTGTGTACTGACTCACCTACCCTAGGGCACAGCGCAGAAGCAGCCCTTTGAAAAGGGCCCCGACTTTATGTGAAAGAGACTCATTTTCTAATTTTAAAGCATTAGTCTAACGGGCAGGGGCCAGCTGGGATAATCTCCAGGGATGGAGGCTGGTGGGCGCCATCTTCCAGCTCTCCTTCTACCTTGCTAAAGCTGGTGGGAACCTGTTTTCTTTTTCTTTCCCTTTTTTCCTTTTCTTCTTTTTTTCTTTGCACTTTGCTATCTTGGCACTCCGCCTCTGCCTTGCTCCGTCATTTGGCACCATCTTTGCATGTCTAGTGCCCTAGGACTTGTGGCTGACACCCAGGGAATGCCTCTTGATCACCTGGCCAGGGGGCTTGTGTTCTTGGGTCCCACAGGACTGTAATAATTGGAGAGACAGTTTTTGGCAGACCACCACTCCCAGGGCACAGCACAGACAGCAGACCAAAACACACCCCCAATCTTTTTGTGCAAGAGGCCTATTTGCTTGTCCATGAGGTTTGGCCTGAGGGGCAGGCTTCTGGTTTGGCATATAAGGGCCTACAGAGCTGCTCTCAGTGGGTGGAGGCTGGTGAATGCAATATTCTCACTCTCGCTCTGTCTCACTCCAGCTCACTGGTATCTTATGGAAAGGAGTTGATACCCTTCTCGAGTGTCCTGATTTTTGTAGTTGCTGCCAGGGGACATCTCTATATCACCTGGCTCTGGTGGCCAGCAGGACTTATGCTCACAGGTCCCACAGGATTGAAACCAATGGAGAAAGAGTTCTTAAACAGCTACCACCCCCACGGTACAGCAAGAAGCAACAGACCCAGATAATCAATCTTTCTGTAAAGAGACCTATTAGCTTATCATCATAGCTAGAGCCTGAGGAACACGTTTTTAATTAACCACACCTCTAAGGGCTGCCTGTAAACCTTTCCTGAGACCATGGAGGGTGGGCACTATATTTGCACTCTCCCTCTGCCATGCTCCAGAGCACCATCATTTCTTGGAGGGGAGCTCTTATACACATGTCTGGTGCCCTAGTCTTTACGTGTCATGCCCTGCTTTTGGCAGCTGCTGTCCAGGGGATACTCCTTGATGGCTTGGCTCTGGTGGATAAAGGGGCTTATGATCCTGGGTCCCATAGGACTGTAACACTTGAAGAGACAGTTCTTGGCAGGCTACCAGTCCCAGGGCACTGCACAGACAGCAGACTGAAACACATCCACAGCATCTCTGTGAAAGAGGCTTACTTGCTAGTCCTGGAGCTCCGGCCTTAGGGGCAGGCTTCAGGTTTGGCACACATTTAGAGGAGGTGCTGTCAGGGAACATAGGCTGGTGGAAGCCATCTTTGCTTCTCCCTCTGTCTCACTACAGCTCACCAGCATCTCCCAGAAAGGAGTTTAGATACTCATCTGGAGCCCTGATTTTGCAACTGCTGCCCAGGGGACACCTCCAGATTGCCTGGCTCTGGGAGCTAGTGGGTCTTAGGCTTGAGGTCCCACAAGACTGTATATATTTGCATTCTTTAAAAGCTGTTGCCTGGGAGTCTGGCTTTCAATCAGCCTGAATGTAGGTGCTGATGAGATCCTCCCCTTTGGGACACTGATGGTCTTGGCACACTCACAACTACTGGGAGCTATTGAAAATAAAATAGGCTGCTTGAACAATCACAAAGTTTTGAGAAATAATCAAGAGTTAGGGTGGGGTCGAACAATAAGTTTCACTTCCTACACAAGACCGATACTTCAAGAATAAGAGAAGTGACTGCTTCATCTAATGCACAGAAACTAACACAGAGAATCAAGCAAAATGAAGAAACAAAGAATATGTTGCAAATGAAATAACAAGATAAAACTTCAGAAAAAAAATGTTAATGGAACAGAGATAGGTAATTTACATGGTAAAGAGGTCAAAGTAATGGTCATAAAGATACTCACTGAATTTGAGGGAAGCATTGATGAACATAGGGAGAACTTCAACAGAGATAGAAAATACAAAAAAGTTGCAAACAGAAGTTACAGAACTGAAAAATACAAGAACTGAACTGAAAAAATATACCATAGGGGTTGAACCACAGACTAGATTAACCAGAAGAAATGAGCAGTGAACTCAAAAACAGAGCAGAGAAATTCACCCAATCAGATCAGCAAAAATAAAAAAAGTGAAGATAGTTTAAGTGACTTATGGGACAACATCAAGCAGACTAACATTTGCATTATAGGAGTCACAGAAGGAAAAGAGAGAGAGAAAGGAGCAGAAAACGTATTTGAAGAAATAATGGCTGAAAACTTTCCTAAGCTGGGGAAAGAAACAGACATCCAGATTCAGGAAACCCAGAGAGTTCAAAAGAAGATGAACCCAACGAGACCCACACTAAGAACATTATAATTAAAATGCCAAAAGTTAAAGACAAGGAAAGAATCTTAAAAGCAGCAAGAGAAAAACAACTTGTTACATACAAGGGAACCTCCATAAGACCATCAGCAGATTTTTCAGCAGACTTAGGCCAGAAGGGAGTGGCATGATATATTCAAAGTGCTGAAAGGAAAAAATTTCCAACCAAGAATACTTTACCCAGCAAAGTTATATTCAGAATTGAAGGAAAGATAAAGAATTTTCCAGCCAAGCAAAAGCTAAAGGATTCATCACCAGTAAACCAGGCTTACAAGAAATGCTAAAGAGATTTTTTAAGCTGAAAAGAAAGTGTATGAATTAGTAATATGAAGTATAAATCTCACTGGTAAAGGTAAATAAAGGCATTCAAACTTAAGTTGTTATCAACTTAAACTAGACTGTTATAAATATAAATTGTTATATGTAAGCCTCATGGTAACCACCAAGCAAAAACTGATAGTAGATACACAAAAGATAATGAGAAAGGAGTATAAGCATATCACTAAAGAAAGTTATCAAGCCACAAAGGAAGAAAGCAAGAGAAGAAGAAAGGAACAATAAAACAGCCAAAAAAAATTTAACAAAATGGCAATAAGTACATGTCTATCAGTAATGACTTTAAATGTAAATGGATTAAATTCTCTAATCAAAAGAATAGAGTGGCTGAATGGATTAAAAAAACAAGATCCATCTATATGCTGCCTACTTCAGACAAAAGGCATACACAGATTGAAAGTGAAGAGATGGAAAACGATATTCCATGCAAATGGAAACCAAAAGAAAGCTGAGGTAGCTATACTTACATCAGACACAATAGACTTTAAAACAAAGACTGTAATAAGAGACAAAGAAGAACAGCACATATTGATAAAGGAGACAATCCAACAAGAAGATATAACATTTGTCAATATTTGTGCAACCAACATAGGAGCAGCTAGATCTAAAAAGCATTAACACATCTAAAGGGAGTAATAGACCACAATACAGTAATAGTAGGGGACTTTAACACCCCACTTACATCAATAGATAGATCCTCCAGACAGAAAATCAATGAGGAAACAATGGCTTTAAACAACACGTTAGACAGATGGACTTAACAGATACATACAGAACATTCCATCTAAAAGCAACAGAATACACATTCTTCTCAAGTACACATGGAACATTCTCCAGGATAGATCATGTGTTAGGCCACAAAACAAGTCTTACAAATTTAAGAATATTGAAATCATATCAAGCATCTTTTTCAACCACAGTGGTATGAAACTAGAAATCAATTACAAGAAGAAATTCAGAAAATTCACAAAGATGTGGAGACTAAACAACATGCTACTGAACAACAAATGGGTCAACAAAAAAATCAAAAGCAAAATCAAAAAATACCTTGAGACAAACAAAAATGGAAATACAACATACCAAAACTTATGGGATGCAGCAAAAGCAGTTCTAAGAGGGAAGTCCACAGCAATAAATGCCTACCTCAAGAAACAAGAAAATACTCAAACAAACAACCTAACTTTATACCTCAAGGAACTAGGAAGAAAAAAGGACAAAGCCCAAAGTTAGCAGAAGGAAAGAAAAAACAAAGATCAGAGCAGAAATTAATAAAGTAGAGAATAAAAAGGCAATAAAAATATCAATGAAAACAAGAGCTGGTTCTTTGAAAAGATAAACAAAATTGACAAAACTTTAGCTAGACTCACAAAGAAAAGAAGAGAGTGAACTCAAATAAACAAAATCAGAAATGAAGGAAATGTTACGACTGATACCACAGAAATACAAAGAATCATAAGAGACCACTAGGAACAATTATATGCCAATACATTGGACAACCTAGAAGAAATGGATAAATTCCTAGAAACATATGTCTTCTAAGACTGAATCATGAAGAAATAGAAAATCTGAACAGACTGATTATGAGTAAAGAAATTGAATTAGTAATTTTAAAAATCCTTACAAACAAAAATGTCCAGGACCGGATGGCTTCACTAGTGAATTCTACCAAACATTCAAAGAAGAATTAACACCAATTCTTCTCAAACTCTTCCAAAAAATAAAAGAGGAGGGAACACTTCCAAACTCATTTTATGAAGAGAGAATTACCCTGATACCAAAACCAGACAAGGAAATCACAAGAAAAGAAAATTACAAGCCAATATCCTCGATGAGCATACATGCAAAAATCCTCAACAAAATATTAGCAAATTGAATTCAACAAATACATTTAAAAGGATCATATGCCATGATCAAGTGGGATTTATTCCAGGGATGCAAGTATGGTTCAATGTCTGCAAATCAGTCAACGTGATACACCCTGTTAACAAAATGAAGGATAAAAATCATATGATCATCTCAATAGATGCAGAAGAAGCATTTGACAAAATTAAATATCCACTTATGTTAAAAACTCTCAAAAGTGGGTATAGAGGGAACATATGTCAATATAATATATGCCATGTATGACAAGCCCCCAGCTAACATTGTACTCAATGGTGAAAAGCTGAAAGCTTTTCATCTAGGATTAGAAACAAGACAAAGATGCCCACTTTCACCACTTTTATTCAACATAGCATTGGAAGTCCTGGTCAGAATAATTAGGCAGAAAAAGAAACAAAATGCATCCAAATTGGAAAGGAGGAAGTAATACTGTCACTATTTGCAGATGATGTGATACAATAAATAGAAAACCCTAAAGAATCCACCAAAAAACTGTCACAACCAATAAATGAATTCAGTAGAGTTTCAGGATACAAAATCAATATACAGAAATCTGTTGCATTTCTATACACTAATAATAAACTATCAGAAAAAGAAATTAAAAAAACAATTCCATTTACAATTGCATCAAAAAGAATAAAATACCTAGGGATAAATTTAACCAAGGAGGTGAAAGTCGTATACAGTGAAAACTATTAGACATTATTGAAAGAAATTGAAGACATAAATAAATGGAAAGATATTCCAAGCTCATGGACTGAAAGAGTTAATATTGTTAAAATGTCCATACTACCCAAAGCAATCCACAGATTTAATGCAAGCCCTATCAAAATTCCAATGGCATTTTTCACAGAAATAAAACAAACAATTCTGAAATTTGTATGGAACCATAAAAGACCCTGAATAGTGAAAGCAATCTTGAGAAAGAATAAAGTTGGAGGCATGATGTTCCCTGATTTCAAACTGTATTACAAAGCTATAATAATCAAAATGATATGGTGTTGGCATAAAAAACAGACACATAGATCAATGGAACAGAATAGAGATCCCAGAAATAAACCCCCCACACATGGTCAATTAATTTATGACAAAGGAGCCAAGAATATACAATATGGACAGGACAGTCTCTTCAACAAATGCTGCTGGGAAAACTGGACGGCCACATGCAAAAGACAATACTGGACCACTATCTTACACCATACACAAAAATTAACTCAAAATGACTTAAAAACTTGAACTTAATACCTGAAACTCTAAGAGGCCTAGAAAAAAAACATAAACAGTAAGCTCCTTGACATAGGTCTTGGGAATGATTTTTTTTTGAATTTGACACCAAAAGCAAAGGCAACAAAAGCAAAAATAAACAAATGGGACTACATCAAATAAAAAGCTTCTGCACAGCAGAGGAAACCATCAACAAAGTGAAACTGCAACCTACTAAATGGGAGAAAATATCTGTAAACCGTATAATCTGATAAGGGGTTAATAGCCAAAATATATGAAGAACTCATACAACCCAATAACAAAAAACAAAAGTCTGATTACAAAATGGGCAGCAGATCTGAAAAGACATTTTTCTAAAGAAGACATGCAGATGACCGACAGGTACATGATAAGATGCCCAACATCACTAATCGTCAGGGAAATGCAAATTGAAACCATCATAAGATATTACCTCACACCTGTTAGAATGGCTATTATCAAAAAGACAGCAAATAACGAAGTGCTGGAGAGGATGTGGAGAAAAGGAACCCTTGTACACTGTTGGTGGGAATGTAAATCAGTGCAGCCACTATGGAAAAGCTGTATGGAGTTTCCTCAAAAAATTAAAACCAGAACTACCATATGATCAGGAATTTCACTTCTGGGTATTTATCCAAAGAAAATAAAAATACAAACTCGAAAAAATATATGCACCCCCATGTTCATTGCAGCACTATTTACAATAGCTAAGATATGGAAACAACATAAGAATCCATATATAGATGAATGGATAAAGAAATTGTGGCATATTCCACAATTGTGTATATTCCACAATATATATATTGTGTATATTCCACTATATATATATATTTCATATATATATATACAAAGGAATAATATTCATCCATAAAAAAGAATCGAATCTTGCCATTTGTGACAATATGGATAGACCCTGAGAGCATTATGCTAAGTGAAACAAGCCAGAGAAAGACAAATACCATATGATTTCACTTGTATGTGGAATATAAAAACAAGCAACCAAGCTCAAGTTCATAGATACAGAGAACAGATTTGTGGCTGCCAGAGGTGGGCATTAGGGAGTGGGTAAAATGGGTAAAGGGAGTCAAAAGGTACAAACTTCCAGTTATAAAATAAGTAAGTCATAGGGATACAATGTACAGCATGGTGACTGTAATTAATAATACTCTATTGCATAGTTGGCAGTTACTAAAAGAGTAAATCTTAAAAGTTCTCATCACAAGAAAAAAAATTCTGTAATTATGTGTGGTGATGGATGTTAACTAGACTTATTGTGGTGATCATTTCACAATTTATACAAATATCAAACATTATGTTGTACACCTGAAACTAATGTTGCATGTTAATTATACCTCAATTAAAAATTATTTTAAAATTATAAATAAATAATCATCCATGAGAAATATCCCTCCCGCAAAATTAGAATTTTTGTGGCATTAGGTGATAGTTCAGGAGTCTGGATTTAACTGGAATTAGGGAAATTTTCCAGGCTGAGAAATGATAAGAGCAGAGTTTCAAAATGCTAGGTCTGGCAGCACTGCACACAGTGTGGTGGAGAGACATTGACGGTTAGGAGGCTCCCACTACTGTGAAAATAAACCATCAGAGACTCAGGAATGGGAAGACAGGGTAAGAAATGTGAGGAGGCACTGTGAAAACAAAATCACTAAGACGTGCCAACCAATTATTGTTGAAGAAGGAAGAGTGAACAACATATGTAATAAAAGGAAGTTCAACAGTTTAGAATTGCATGCACTCGGAAATGCATGCATGATGCCATTACAAGAAAAGGACATCAGAAAGCACAACTGGTTGGGAATAGTTAACTGCAAAATGATGAAGTCAATGTTAGGTTTTTAACATACCCTAAAGCCTCGATTTAATATTATGAAGTTCTGAAGATAAAATAAGTTTCTATCTAATGTCCTCTTCCGGGCAGAGGAAGTTAGTAAGAGAATATTACAAATTTTCAAAATCGAAACTGCATATAAGTTTCTGAAACGTCACCAAAAACCATACTGGAACTTTGCATCATAAAAGGATGAAATTATTGTTCAAAGAAATAAAATCCACGTAAACCTGGATACCTTCCCAGAAAAGACATTTGCTATTTTAACATGCTAGGGAAAATTTTGAAATGGATTTTAAGCAACAAAAGTACTTTGATACTTCATATCATATAAACTGTTTCTCCATTTGTAGCTTTGTACCTGCCAATGCAGATAATTTGTGATAAAGTACTCTAAAAATGTGAAGAAAAATCTAAGAATTTTTATGTATGTGTGTATATAATTATGTATATTTTTATGTATGCATGTGTGTATATATATCTATATTATATCTACTCTCTCATATATATTCACCATATGTGAATATATTATTCACATATATATATATTCACACACACACATATACACATCTACTTTTTTAATAACTGATGTTTCTCTGTGTTCTTTTTTGTTGCTATCATTCTATTATTTTAAAAAACTTACATACCTTTGCTGCTGTGACTTTTATATTAATATCTTTAGTCTCTTTACTTCTTCTATGAACAAAAACAAAATTTCTTGCCCTTTTCCCTCCCTTCTTCTCCTCCATTATCCCATTTTAGTCAACAGTATTATCTTTTTTTGGCATGTATCTTTGTGTTCATAAATATGTTTAAGCTTTTACTTCTTAATTTATCAACTTTAATATGTTTTTGCTTTAAGTTATTACCTGTTGGGCAATAAGTGGGCTTATTTTATAATAACACTTCTCTTCCTGTTTTTTGTTAGTTGAGCTATTTCAACATTATTAGAGCACATAACACTTACATAACATTCTGTCATCTTATATCAGCCTTTGTTTTCTTTGTTCCTATTTTATAATAAAAAAAATTCAGTACTCACCACCAATCTATCTCTGTCTGGTGTAGTTTCCCCAGTCATCTTTTATTGAAATGAAGCAAATCCTCTAGTAGTAGAATCATCAGGAAGTCAATATTTCCTGGGTTATTGTGTGTTCAAATTTGTTTCTCTGTAGGATTTTGATTTAAAGGAAAGGCCAGTTAATTATAAAATCCTTGGCTTACAATTTCTTTCCTTGAGTATTGTAAATATGGTTCAACTGTTTAATAAAGTTGATTATTAGTGTCTAAAAATCTGATGGCAATCTAATTTTCTTTTGTTTATATGTGGTATGAACCTCGGTATAAAAGTATTTCATTGATTGGAGTACATTTTCCATTTTTTTTCAAAAAGTATACTCAGTTGAATGTTTTCTGAATTTCTGTGTGTCTGAAAAAAAATATTCTACTATCTTAATATGGCCAAGTGCTTCAGGTTAATTCTAAGTGAGATGTTTATATTTCTAAGCATTTCTGGAAAATAAGTAAAGAGAGCTTCCAAAGTCTAACAGCATTTGGAAAATTTGTTCCAAGGCAAAAGGAACCAAGTTATAAGTTTGACTTATTAAGAAATGTTTACTATTAAAGACAAAAGAGCATCATAAGCACAGCATGATATTCATCCCAAAGAATTGCTTTTTAGTAGATTATCCCAGAAATTAAAACATGAATACTAATTTATCAGACATAATGTTAATCAAAAATTTTACCCTTCTTGATAGTACAAGGGCCATTAAAACTTTTTTTTTTTTTTTTTAGTGAGGAAGATCAGCCCTGAGCTAACATCTGTGCCAGTCTTCCTCTAAGTTTTGTATGTGGGATGCCACCACAGCATGGCTCAATGAGCAGTGTGTAGGTCCACGCCCGGGATCCAAACCCATGAACCCTGGGCTGCCAAAGCAAAGCATGTGAACTTAACCACTAAGCCACCAGGCCAGCACCTAAAAATTTTCACTCTTTTTTCTCTTATCGTACATGCTGTCATTGTCCTGTTCATATCAACTTAGTGCTTACTTCTCACATTGCTACCCCAAATTTCAACTGCCAGCCCCTCCATCTCTGCCTGAGGACTTTCTCTGGGCTCCTGAAGGACAGTCCAGAAGCATTCAGGAACTGATGCACTCCAGGAATATCCTTCAAACATGGACTAGTAGGAGCTGGAAAGCTTCCCAGATTTTTCACCTCTGAAATTCTGAGGCATGTTCTGCTGCTTCTCAGATTTCCCCATCGGGTTTGAGCTGCAGTTGCCTACAGTGATAACTTACTTAATAAAACCTGTTTATCGGCTTTCATGTCTTACCTTTCTCACTTCCCCACTTCCCTAACACTGTTTTATGACCACAAATAACTACCAATTAAAGCAAATAACCAAGTAGACTACTCATCCTCAAATATTCATCCCAAAGACTGCTTCTGGGGGAACTCAAATCAAAAGAACTGGCACCAGAAGTGGTTCTAGGAAACAGACACCTCAGGACAACATTTTAGAATTGGTTTATTCACATGCCAGATGGCAACATAGGCTCTATAACTGGGGGTGATTAAGAATGGTAATAATGCCTAATTGCCCAATAACTGAGGTGAACTAGGATGGGGATTGGTGAAAAGGATGGACTGGCTTATGCAACATATCAACCATGAAAGACAGGGATAAACTGATAAATAATAAGAATTATAAATCAGCTCATTGTTGTTAACTGCCATTGAAATCTTTAAGGAAGAAATAGCAAGCTCATGTCCGTCAGTTATTAGTTCAAGGCATGGTCTGAAAGCCAGAAGGTCTCCATGTCAGTATGTAGAGCCGTTCATTTCCAGCAGCAGGGAACTGACTATGCCAAAGACTGAGTCCAGGATCTAATTATGAGAATAAAAGAGTTCCAAAGAAAGCCAAATTAGCAGATGCAACAAGGCTCCTATGATAAAGTCAGGGTATCACATTGCCCTAAATCCTCTGAGCCAGCAGAAGTAGCCCCATCCCCTTTCCTAGCACAATAGTCTTCCTAGAGACAGTGAAAATGCCCCACCTTAGGCCATAGGTCTTCAGGTTTGTCTTCCTCAAGATCTGCCCAGACCTCCCTCATTGCTTCAAACTGAGGAGTAAGATCTGACTGGGAAGTGCTTCTCCTGCTTTAGAAGGAAAGAGATCATTCACCAAAAGATCTGCATGCCTTAGTTCATAGGTACAAGTGGGGACACGGAGAACACGCATGAGTATGGACCTTAAGGGTTAGTTATAGTGCAATGGGAAAGGGGAGAAAACCATTTTTATAGCTAGTGAAGGAATTTTGTAACATAAATTATACACAGAGTTGATAAGTTCCCAGCTGTGGTCCCACATTCCTCAATTTGCTCGCCTCAGTCTAAAATATTTCTTATTCTTTTTCAGGCTCTCTAAGGCAGACGGGGTCTTTTTCGCTCTTTCTGTTTTGCATTACTTTTTCTTGTCCAATGGTTAGAAACTGATTAATCTCTAAAAGAGATTCTATTTTATCTGGGTCTTAATTCCTTCAATTTCATAGCTAATTTTAGTTTACTCATTGTCATCAAATTCTAAGTCAGTGCAGTCCCTGTTACTCTGCTCCCAGAAATTATCTAAACATTATCTACTCTTAACTGATTTCCAATGTTTCAGAATTAAAGGTAAACTTGATTCAAAATCTCTTTGATAATCTTTCATTGGGGTAATATTGGGTGATTTTTCAACAGTGTGTCTCATCATCCATTCTGAGGGGGAAAAGTTCTTATTCTTTTAAAATAGAATTCAATGTGAGAAAAAACATGGCGTGTATTTTCACATGTACTACTTGAAATTACATGATCAATCATCAGTATAATTCTTCTGAATCCTACTTTTGTTTTCATTCCCATATTACCCAGAAAAAATTAGGAAGAAAAAATAAATAACATTTTGTTTTGAGGATTACATTAGATGTTCTGGCAATACCTCTTAATCTACATGTACATGTGCCAGAAAAGTTACCTGTGTGCCATGATCAAAAGAACAAATCTTAGGGGAAAAAGTATGAAAAAAAAATTCACACTGCCTTAAATACAACTATGCAAACTTTGTCTTTATTATTAATGAAAAATTACTTTAAATAAGTAATAAAATGGAAAATTCTATTGGAATATTAATTACCAACAAAATGGTAGGCAATTAAATTTCAAAAAAAAAGAGAGATGAAAGAATGATCAAAATGCATTACCTAACTACTTTGGGATAGATATGTATATTATATCTTATTTAATCTTCAAAATGACATATGTAAAGTAGGTAAATTATTCCCATTTTATATGTGAGGAAACTGAAGTTCAGCAAGTTAAGATTAGGTTAACCATTATTAAACTGGCAAATATTGGTTTTGTTGAAAGTCTTTATAACAATAATAGAACACAGAGATATAACCACATTAAGTACCTTTGTTTATCATTTATTTCTTTTATGTTCTTTCATTAGTGGATGTTTTCAAAGGTCAGTGATGTGGCCAGAGTTCTCTGAAGAATACAAAGCTGTTACAGACATTGTCCTTTGTGGAACTGATTTTCTCCTCCTATCTCACCTCCATCACTTGCCTTGGATCTCTTTTAACTCGGCCCTACATTTCTCACTCTCAAATTATAAACATATCAAGATCAAAATGAATGTCAAGGTTGCACCACTTCTAGAGGCATTTAAGGGTTCAGTTACTATTTCTTGGAAAGTGCTATTAAAATTAACTTCAAATCCATATTTCTTCAAATAAACATAAAGATAAAAAATATATAATTTAATTATATTAGGTGTTTAAATTGTATCTCAACAAGCACTCTTCTTAGCAAAGTACTTAGAATCATTATATAACATTTACCTATAGTTTCTTGGAATAGTGAAAAAAATCTAATTCTACAGAAAAAAAATTTTTATCAGGAGGGAAGTTTTCCAAACATTAATATTGTTTGCCATGCTGCCTTTTTATAATATTGATGTGACAACAAACAATTAAATGAATATCGGTTTTTATAGTCCTTTGTCAATTTCAACTGATCCATTGGAAAGATAAATTGTTTCCTCTTAAAAACACACATCTGTAATGTGGTTAAGAACATACATTGTCAACTTTAAAAATATTTCTACAAGATACAGTTGAGAAATACACTGGAAGTTTTATAGATGCTGAAGAACAATGTTTAGTTTTCAATAAATTGTGACCATCATAGAATAAAAATGAGACAAAGTAAACAGATTGGAGAAAATTGGAATATCTTAAAAACTACTTGATTCAACAATGTATCAAACTTCAAATTGAATGCCTGAATGCTTCAAGAATCAGAAAACAAATATAAAAATTTACAATCAAAATTTGCATTTATATTTCAAAAAATGCCCTACATTCAGGGAGTAAATTTTATACACAATGAAGATAAGCATGTAGCCCTAATTCTCACAAGAGGATAGAGAAAAATTGCCAGATGTCTTTGAAGCCCTCCTCCAGGCAGGCACTTGCAGGCAGACCACCAAAATATGGTGGGGGAAAAATTCCTAACCCAAATAATCAGATATATTTCTTAGTATGTTTCTTAAATTGTTGCGGTGTCAACAAGGTAAGATGATAATAGTGAGACAAATTGGAAGTTTATAGGAGCAACATTGACCATGGAAAACTCTGAGACTTCTGTTTTCATTTTTATTTTATTGTCTTACCTTATCCCGCAGAACATTGTAAGTTACTTCTGTTTTGGGGGCAGGGAATGTTCCCTGATCAAGACTTAGTTATGCTCTTTAGAGATGCCTTTCCAATACAATGTTGATTCTTGGCTCCACCCTCTGGAATGTCCCTTTCCAATTTCCTTTGCCACTTCTGAGACTTCATTAATAATTACATCCTTTGAATGGCTTTCTTTTTTTTTTTTTTTTTTTTTGTGAGGAAGACCGACCCTGAGCTAATATCCGTCGCCAATCCTCCTCTTTTTGCTGAGGAAGACTGGCCCTGGGCTAACATCCGTGCCCATCTTCCTCTACTTTATATGGGACACCGCCACGGCGTGGCTGACAAGCGGTGCGTCGGCGGGCGCCTGGGATCCGAACCAGCGAACCCCGGGCTGCCAAGCGTGGACTAAACCGCTGCGCCACCGGGCGGCCCCTGAATGGCTTTCTTAAACTGCTTCCTGCTTGTAGAAATTTGGGGCCCTGGATGCCTTTTTGGATTTTGAATACTATGCTATTTGAAACTAAGATTGCATTACTTTTCCCAATATGAGCCCCTCAAATATTGTGTGGGTTTCCGATGATGCAATTATATTCCATTCCATGCACCAAAAGCCAAACACTCAATTCTTTTCAGATATGCCTTGATCTCTCTAGACTTAAGCACTGCTCCTTTTAGCTGCTGTATGAAAATGCCCTTAAGGATCTTAGAAGTTCCCTGTACAACTGCAAGAGCCTAAGAGGCATCACCTTAGCTCTTAGAAGGCTTAACAAAGGGTCTTATAAAGACCTGGTTTGATTTTTGCTCCCAGGCTGTATTTTACTTTCATGATCTGGCAAAAAAGAGTGGAGGTGGGACATAGTTTTATTTTCCAACCCAATTAATCCTAGTCTCTCTCTTTTCTCTCAAAATTCTTCTTGCAAATTTCCTAGTTCTTTCTGTAGCTCATTTTTTTCTTATAGTACTTTATTATATGTAACCAATAAGAACCCACTGACACTTTCAACATTCTTCTTAGTTTCATTCTGCCTTTCTAAAAGTCTGCCAATTTCAAGAATCATGTTGCCAAATCCAAAAGTTCCTTCGACAATATCAAATAGATAATGGAGATGCTCTATATCTGTGCTTTCTAAAATGGTTTCTACTTTCTACATGTGACTATTAAGCAATTGAAATGTGAGTAATACAACTGAGGAATGAAATTTCTAATTCAAATTAACTTTAGTTAATTTAAATTTAAATAGCTGCATGCAACTAGTGGCTATTGTTTTGGACAGTACAGCCTTGGTACATTTTCTGTCATCCATGTTACCACAGGCAACAATTTTACCAATTGTTTCACCACTGCATTGAATCATTTTTCAATCACCTATATTTCAAACATGGGTGATATTTTCATCACCTATATTTCAAACTCTTCCAATCATCTGATCACAAATTCAAACTTTAACTGATTTTGTTGTTGTTGTTATGGCAATTCCTCCCTTCTGGTATGTGTTTCTTTGATTGTGTAACAAACCACCCAATAAGTTAATGGTTTCAACAACCTTCTATTTAACTCTCTGTGGGTTGGTGATCTAACCTGGGTTTGGCTGGGCAGTTTTTCATGTCTGTTGGACTCCACACCCATGTCTGGGATTCAAACATTGCTAATCTAGGAAAACCTCGGCTTGGACAGCTAGGTGAGCTGGAGTAAACAGGACAATTCTGCTCTTCTCCATATGCCTCTCACAAATCCCTCCAGCAGGTTAGTCCAGACATGCCCCCAGGGTGACTGGGGTGCAAGAACAGCAGGAGACAAATTCAAGCATTTTTCAAGCCCCCAATATCCAGAAAGAAGGACAACTAGCTAGCTAGATATTTAGAAATAATTTTATAAAAATGGAATTATCCTATGGAGGATTAATAAAAGCTTTACATTTGTTTACCTGAAATTTACAGAAGAAAAATAAACTGAAGGAATTTTAGGATTTCAGCTAAATACGTTTTCACCACAATGTATCTCTCTAAGGCTATAAAAATAGATTACAAAAAGCATTAAGATGAGAGAATCAAATATTTTTATACTGCATGTTTTCTGCTTTATAGAATATTGATTCAGTTCCTACAAAGAAGGATAAGGAAATTGGCATCATGACATCTTCTCCCTAATCATGAATTCCCATCTATTGATTTTTACAATATATATATTTATTCCATCACCACAGTGCCCACAGATGTTTACTCATGCCAACATTTAAATTTGGCACATGAGGAAAATTGAAACATATTCAACTTTCATCATGACCTCTTTTACCACTGAGAGACTAAATATACAAATGGGCAATGGCCAGATCATATATAAAAATAGAACTCTGACCCACAACCTGCAGCAACCTTCCCTGGAAACCAACATATTATCTATAATAACTAGTCCAGGAAGTCAGCCTGCTGTTAAGTCAGACTTGTAGGAAGTCAGACTGCTATCTCTAGTGACAATATTATTCCAGGAAGCCAAACGATAACCTCTGTAACAGCCAGAAATGGCCAAGACTTAATAACTGACAGCTTCTCTAATTTTTTGTCCCCTCTTCCAATTTAGGACCAAGAGAGAAAGCCAAATATGCACACCTAACCAATCACATAGGACACCCACTTAATTAGTTTGCCTATAGCTTCCCCACACCAACAGCCTCCAATCAGGGCATACATGAAGCCTCCCTTTCTTTTTCTGCTATAATACTTATCCACCTCCCTGCCTGTTTTTGAGTCTCTGCCAAAATGCAAGTGATGGTGGCTAACTCCCTTGCTACAGCAAGCTCTGAATAAATAGCCATTGCTTGTTCTCCTTTGTTTTCTCTTTGCCTGTTTCCGCACCACAATCTTTCCTACCTCCTCTCATTTTGATTCATGTGTGGCTAGATCATTCTTATGATTTACTTTACCTGGCAAAAATACTTTTATTATGATTATACTACGATATAATTATAAAAATTATGATTTCAACTGGATGCATATTTGTATTTTATTTTTCCTTGTACTAGATAATACATTTTCATGGTACAAATATCAAAACCATATCAGGGGTAGACCCTGAGAAGTTACACTCCTTTTCCTGTTCCCAATTGTCACATTCTCCTTTGTCTACCTCTCATGGGAAACCACCTTTGTTAATTTATTTTTAATCTTTACAGTATTTTTGAAAGCAGATATAAGAATATTAATATATCCCTATTTCCTCACACTTACATAAAAAGAACCATACTGTACACATTCTTCTGTGTCTATTTTTCTTTTACTTAACAGTATATCTTGAATCTCTTTCCCCAATAAGATATAGGATATCATTTTAATAGCTTTATAGAAGTAAAATTTTATAATATAAACTGCATATATTTAAAGTGTATAATTGATAAGTTTTGAAAAATGTGATTACCCTTGAAACCATTTCCACAGTCAAAACAGTGAGCACATATATCACGCTCACATTTCCTTGTACCCCACTGTTATAACTGTCTCACATCCCACCTTAACCCTATCTCCAGGTAATCACTGATATGCTTCCCATCACATAGATAACTTTGCATTTTCTAGAATTTTACTTGAATGGAACTATACCATATGTATTCTTTTTTTTTTTTTTTTGTAGGGAAGACCAGCCCTGAGCTAACATCTGTCGCCAATCCTCCCCTTTTTTTTTGCTGAGGAAGACTGGCCCTGGGCTAACATCCGTGCCCATCTTCCTCCACTTTATATGGGACGCTGCCACAGCGTGGCTGACAGGCAGTGTGACGGCGGGTGCCTGGGATCCGAACTCGCGAACCCCGGGCTGCCAAGCACGAACTAAACCGCTGCGCCACCGGGCGGCCCCGTCCATATGTATTCTTTATTGTCTGCCTTCTTTCACTCAGCATAATTATCCTGAGATTCATCAAAGTATCACATATGAATATTTCATTACACTTTCTTGCTAGGGGTATTTCATTATATAATATAACACAATTTTTTATCCATTCACCTTATGATGGATACTTGGTTGCTTCCAAATTTTAGCTTATACAATAAAGCTTTCATGAATATCCATGTACAAGTCTTTGTGGAGACTTATGCTTTCATTTATTTCTCTTGGTAAAATACTTAGGATTGAAATGGCTGAATCGTATAGTAAATATATATTTAACTTTTTATGAAACTGTCAAACAGTTTTCAAAAGTAGTTGTACGATTTTACATTACTACCAGTGTGGGTGAGATTTCCAGTTACATGTTCACCAACACTTAGAAGGGTCAATTTAATTTTAGACATTTCAATAGATTTATTGGGTATCTCATTGTGGTTTTAGAATGGATTTCATTGATGGCTAGTGATATTGTGCATCTTTTCATGTGCTTATTTGTCATTTGTATATCTTCTTTGGTGAAGTGTCTGTATATTTTAACCAGGTTATATATTATAATGGTTGTATATCATAACTATTTTTAATTGAATTGTTTCCATATTTTTGAGTTTTGACAATTATTTACATATTCTTAATATAAGTCCTTTAATAGACAGATGACCTGCAAATATTTTCTCCCAGACTATAACTTACCTTTTTTATTTAACAGTGTCTTTTGAAGAACAGAAATTTTTTTATTTTGATGAGTTCTTATTTATTTTTTCTTGTATGGATCATGCTTTGGGGAAGAGTTGACATCGTAATAATTTAAAACTTCCAATTCATGGAATGTATCTTTACTTATTTAGATGCTCTTTAATTTCCTTTAAGAATGTTTTGCAGTTTTCAGTGTATCAGTAGTTCATAACTTCTCAGGTTTATCCATAAGTATTTTACATTGTTAATACTCTAAATTACATTGATAGATTTTCAAATGTTAAACTAAACTTGGATTCCTGAGATAAACCCTATCTAGTAATGATGTATTATCCTTTTTATACATTGTTGTACTTTATTTGGGGAATTATTCCGGAGTGTTGTTTTCTAGTAATATCTTTGGGTTTGGTATCAGGGTTTGCTGACCTCATAGAATGAGCTGGAACATATTTCTTCCTTTTAAATTTTCTGAAAGAGTTTGTGTAGAATTGATGTCATGTCTTCCTTAAAGGTTTGATAGGATTCACCAGTGAAGTTATCAGAGCATTGTTTAGTTACAAATTCAGTTTCCTTATTTCTTACCGATTATATTCTGTTAGTTTGTGTTTTTAAAGTATTTTGTCCATGTCATCTAAATTTTAAAATTTATTGTCATAGAATGATTAAATATATTTTATATACTTTTTAATAGCAGTAGAGTCTGTAGTGCTGCCACCTCTCTCTTTCCTGGTGTTGGTAATGTGTGTCTTTGATTTTATTCCTTATTAGCCTAGCAAGAGTTTTTATCAATTTTACTTGCTCAGAGTCAGCTCTTGTGTTCATGGATTTTCTCTTTGTGTTTCTGTTTGCTATTTCATTCATCTCCACTCTGATCTTTATTATTTCTTATCTTCTACTTAGTTTACACTTAATTTCTCTTTTATTTCTAGTTTCTTAAGGTGGATGCTGAGGTACTTGGCTCCACAGTATTTTGTTGTTATTATTTAATGAGATTTAAATAATGAGGAAAGAAACTTGTTTATTTATCTATGTAGTTGCTCTTATTAATGCTCTTTATTCCTTTGTTTAATTTATTTTTCTATCTGGTATTATTTTCTTTCTTTGAGGGATTTTCTTAAATAGTTCAAGTAATGTGGGTCTACCGGTGATGAATTCTTCAAAAAATTGTATTATTTTTCACTTTTGAGAGATATTTTTGCTGGTTATAAAATTTTGGATTGACTTCTTCTTTCAGTGCTTTGAAGACATTGTCTTCTCACTTGTTTTGTATCCAATAAGAAATCTTTTGCCATCCTTATTTTGCTCTTCTGTATTTAACGTGTCTTTTTGTTCCAGCTGCTTTTAAGATATTTACCTTATCATGGTTTTGTGAAATTTGATTAGAGTTTTTGTGCAATTTGATTATTATTTTTTTTTCCTTCTTATTTCTTGTGTTTGGACTTTCTTGATCTTTTTCAATCTGTGGGTTTATAATTTTCAGGGAAATTTGCAAATTCTTGGCCATTGTTTCTTCAAATATTTTCTGCTTCCTTCCCTTTCAAGCTCTTCAATTACACAAATGTTAGGTGCTTGAAATTATTCTGTTCGGAGACATTCTGTTCATTTTTTAAAATTTTATGTATTTTAAGAATTTTCCCATAAAATTCTGTGTAAAAAATTTATTGAGAAGGATTAAAAAATTCAAATAAATCAGACGTGTATATTCCAGAAACATTACTAGATGTATTACCTACAGGAATTCTTGGGGAATAAGTGGTAAGTGTTAAAATTTCTAAGTATAATTGTTTTCCCATGTGGACTTTATAATGATGTTATTTTCCTTTAACTTTGAAAAGAGGGCAGAAAAGTGAATCATGTGAAAATCCAAATTAGAAAAATAATATTTTGAGAATATTATTCCATTCTTCTACTGATTTGTCCTGAGTACAAACCATCTTCACTCTCTTCACTATTTCCTCATTTATACAATGAGCACAAGAAAAACATTCATTTACTTTATATTAAGTCAAGCCTATGAGAAAAAATTCAACTCTTTAATTGAACTGCTTATTTAGACAAGCTGAATAAAATTTCAGGGCATTTCTTTTAGACAAGCCAAATAAAATTTCAGGGCAAAGAATTTATCATTGTTGTCATTGTTTTTTTAATGTAAGTCTATAGCTTTGGAAGACTTTATTAACCTCAAGTGGGTGAACAGTTTCTAGAGCTTATATACCTTCAGTGCTGTGGTATAAAATAGCTATTAGTTGAAAAACAATGAACACAATTGCAATGTAAGGTAAAATTTATCTTCATATATAGTTAACCTGCTTAAATAAAACTTTGGGACCAAAGCAGGACAATGATTCAAATATTTTTAAAGAGATTCATTATATTTAGGAAATGAAGGTTAGAAAATATGAAGCTGGATATATTTTATTGAGATGTAATTTATATACAATGTTATACAGATCTTAATTAATTCCATGATTTTTTGTCAATTTTATATGCTCCAGTAACAACCAAACAAAAAAATATGGAGAGCTATCCCATGATCCTAGGAAGATCCTTCATGCTCCTTTGCAGTCAATACACACATACCATAGGCTATTGCCCATTTCTATTTAAATTATTTTCATGTTTTTATCATTTTCTTTTTTCTACTTTAATTTCCTCTTCTTTTTGTATTTTCTTATGCTTTAAGGTTAAAATTATTACTTTCTCTATTTTTTTCTTTTCTAATATAAGCATATAGAGCTATAATTTTCTTTCTAAGTCCTAGTTAGCATCATCCTACAAATTTCATTTTCATTCAAAAATAATTTTTTTCTTTGTTTACTAAAATTTCCTCTGACTTAATTTCCATAAGCTACTCTTTGTCTATTGCTATTTCAGTTATTTACATTCTTTTATTATTTCTTTTGTTCATACTTATTTCTAGTTTAATTTCTCTTTTTTATCTTCTTAAGTTGAGTACTTAGAGCATTGATTTTACTATAAATTTTTATAGTATACATAGACACTATAAATTTCTTTCCAAGTCTTGGTTATAAGCATCCCACAAATTTCTATTCTCACACAAAATCATTTTTCTATTTTTTCTGTGTAGTTCCTTCTTTGACTTAATTTTCAAATATTTGAGTTTTCATGATATCCTTTTCTAATTGACTTTGAATATATTTCCATTGTTGTCAGACAAATATTCTTTATGGTCTAAATTTATTTATGTTTATTGAGAATTATTAAATGTTTCATTAGGCATTTAAAATAATGTGTACTCTGAAGTAGTTGGATATAATATTCTATAATTATCAATTAGTTCAGGTTGATTTGTAGTGTTGTTAAAATCTTCTATGTATTTACTAATTTTTTTTGTCTGTTTGCTCTACCAATTACTGAGAAAGGGGCTTTGTAAAATGCCTCTGTTATGGATTTGTCTATACCTTTCTTTTGTTCTGTAAAATTTTTCCTCATGTACTTTGAAGTTTTGTTATTAAGTGCATGCATATTTTGAATTTCTATGCCTCCCTGAAGTATTGAGTCTTTTATTAGTATACATTATCTTTCTCAATTTCTAGTAATACTCTTCTCATTGAGGTCTACATTGTCTAATATTAATATAGCCATTGCTTAGTTTGCATGCTATCTTTTCCCACAGCTTTACTTTTAAAATAACTATTTCTTTACATTTAAGTATGATTTTTTTATTCAGACATAGTTGGGTCTCGCTTTTTTTACCCACTTTGATAATCTTGGGCTTTTAACTGGGATTTTTTAGTCCATTTATATGTAATGTAATTCCTGATATGATTAGGCTTAAGTCTAATATTTGTTATTTATTTTCTATTTTTCCTCCTTTACCTTTGTTCCTCTGTTCCTATTTTTCTGTCTTCTTTTGAGTGAATTAAGTATTTTTTGAATTCCATTTTTTCTCTTCTTTTCATTTTTTAGCTATATTTCTTTGTGTTAATTTTTTAGAGACTCTTCTGGAGATTATTTTAGCCATTACCTTCAAATAATATTTCACTATCTCATAATGCAAGAAACTGACATTATTATTTCATCTCTCTCTCTCACATCCTTTGTGCTCTTCTATTATAATTTTACCTCCACTTGTACCCAAAAGTCCAAAATACACTTGTATTGTTCAATGTATGCATGTATGTATATTATGTATAAGTAGTATATATGTATGTGTGTGTACACACATACACATTCTAAAAGAAAGCCCTTCATTTCTTCTTACAGATCTAAAGTTCCATCTAGAATCATTCTCCTTCACCTTAAAATATATCTTTCAGCTTTTCTTGCAATGTATTTCTACTACAGATAAATTAGCTTAGCTTTGGTCCATCTTGTCATTTTTCTCCTTTCAGCATTGAAGAATATTTTCATTGGTTATGGCATCCTAGATAATTTTTTCAGCTCTTTGAAAATGGCATTTCAGTGTTTTCTGGCCTCAATTGTTTCTAATGAACAGCCAGTTATTATTATATTTTGTTCTTCTGGATGTAATGTCTTTCCTCTGGCTGCTTTAAGATTTATTACTCAGCTTGGATTTTCAGAAGTTTGACTATGCTGTGTCTAGGCGAGTTTTTGGGTTTTTTTTTAATTATCCTCCTTGGAATTTGCTCAGTTTCTAATGTATCTGATTTGATAGCATTCAATAAGTTTGAAAGCTTTCAGACATTATCTCTTTATATATTTCATCTGTCCCATTCTCATTTTCCTTCATTGTCCCCAAACACATGTGTTATACCATTTGGTATTTTGCCACAGACATTGGCTATTCTGTTTTTCTTTTGTTTGTTTTTCCCTCTCTATTTTCTGTTTTCATTGCAGTTTGGATACTTTCTCTTGACCTGTCTTCACATTCATTGATTCTTACCTTCATTTCCTCTACTCTGCTACAAAGCCCATCTAACGGATTCTTTTGTTTTTCTGTTTTATATATTTCTACTATGTTCATTTAGTTCTGTTTTATATAGTTTATTTCTCTTTTTTGAAATTTTCTATCTCTGTGCACATGTTGGCCACCTTTCCCACCAGATACTTTAGCATTTTTATTATATTATCTTAAAGACCCTTTCTGATATTTCCAATTCCTGGGACATCTTGTATCTCTTTATATTGCCTATTTATCTTCTTCATTATCAGTCACATGTTCTTTCCTCATTTTATTGTATTTTTGGGGTATATCAGTTATTTTGTATAAAATAACAGTAGAAACTCTTATGTTGTGATGTTAAAAACAAACCCTGCAAAAATACTTCCTCATACTGCTAAGCTGCTATAGTCGGTAAGCTGAATCAATAAGATCTATAGTGGAAGCAAGTCTGAGATTTGTTGCAAATTTTATTTGATTTAGTCTCCCATTGGCTTTTAATTATTTTGAGTGCAATATCAGAAATTTTCCTTCAATGGAGTTTGATATCTGAGCACTGGTACTATACTAATAAACCATTTGCTTTTTACAGCCAAGCTCCAGCTTTAAGAATCATAAGATATTTTTGTCTGTCTGCTTCACAGACAGGCTTCCAACTTTTTGAGTCAGGAGGAAGTTCTCTTTGTTTTCTAGTCCTTCTCTTGGCTTACTCTTGATTGTGGCCTCCAGTCTTTGCCTCCAGTAAAATGCTTTACATTTTGTGAAGGCTGAGGATACTTAGGAGGACTTTCTCTCAGGTTTTCTGCCTTTAGCTTTTCAGAGATGAAGCCAAGCATGTCTTGGAAAATTTCTCTCAATTCTCCTGTGCCAATCCTAGCCTTCAATTGCTGAAAGTCTGAAGTGCTGTTAGTGGATTTATCATACCCTGATTTCAGTCTTTTGTGGAGAACCCCTATGCACAGAGTGAAAACCTGTGAGAAATAATTGGTAGCTAGGGGCCGACTCACATGACACCCATGACTCCTCAGCATCCTAATCTGTTATAATAGTCCAAATGCAGCCATAATAAGCTCATTATAATTTATGATAGATTCTTTTTACCCCTTCTATGGCAAATTTCTAGTCTTACCATGGGTCTACCAGAGATGAGGTGATGAGATCTGCCATGGTTCTCTTGTCTTCTAGAAAGTTATGTTACTATCTGGAATTTAGTTGATTAACTTTCATTGAGTCTTCAGGTCTTGATGGTAAAACAAACCAACAATCAACCAAAAAAAACAAACCACAATGATTTTATAGATTAATTGGCTTATTTTGGATGTTAGGGTATGGGTGATGTTCTTTTATGACTTTTACATTATTACTAAAAGCAAAATATGCAATTAGATATAGTCATATTTCTAAGATTTAAAAAAAGAAAGAACTTTAAATTCAATGGATGGGGAAATCATTAGGAATAAGCATATGTGATAACATATGTGATATATGTTATTGATATCTCTGTTCTATGCGTTGACAAATATTCTCCACTTAACAAAAAAATTTTGAGACATTCTATTTTTCTATATTCCATCTTTCTGATAATCTCAGGAAAACATATTCTTCCATAAAATACTTTGAACATTTTTATATGAAGAACACAATATTTTAAATTATTTTACGCAATGCAGGGACAAAGAATCAAAATTTAACAGTAGTCTGCTAGATTCCATCCCCTTGTGGAATGATAACTAAAGGTGCATAACATTTCTGGTTTCATGAGACTGCTTGTTAGAATTTTGTCTATGTGCATCTTTCCTGGAATCATTAAATATCAGGTCATTGCCTGCAGAAGGTACTTAAACAGATAAGTTTTGTTGCTTATTTTACCACTGAGAAAATATTAAGGAAAAAAATCAACAAAATCAAATACATTTACAGAATAGTATTGCTGCAGTGTGGCAAAATACCTCAATCTGACAATGTGCAAAAATGATGACATATTTTTTAGCAATACTTGAACTTGGTTCTAACAGGAGCTCGATATTTCACATAAAGCATGAAATTCTTTATCTATATACATATCATTGTATATTTATATTTACCAAATAGCTTGCTTTCTTTCATAGTAAAATATTGCTATTTTATGTTATGTTTTAAATGTGTAATTTTCTAAAGAATGAGCAGAGATGAGAAAAGCAGTCTGACTCAGAAAATTTGTGTTCCTGAGAATCCTATTTAATTAGAAGAATTTTGCTGCAATTGTTTTTTTTTAGTGTTGTGAAGGTTGCAAAATAGTTTTCAATTCTCCCCGCCAATCAGAAAACAAACTTGATTACCATGCAAGATAAAAATAATATAATACAGTTAATTCAAGTCTGTTTAATTTTATAAGTAATTTTTGGTTTATTAGAGTTAATTTCTTCAGTTTGCAACTCAGAGAATGAAGACTGGGAACATAGAGCTTCCTTAAAAATATCCTGCACGTGATTAGGAACCCCAACTAATCCATAGGTAATGAAACTGTGTTTTATATTTAGTTATGCACACCACAACCGAATTATCTGATAAATTTTTTATAATACTTAACCACATACTTTGTGGATTTTCTCTTTCAGTTGGAGATTACAGAGCAAAAGGCAAATAAACATTTTAAATTATGATAAAAATGGGGAATTTTCTATATTTAATAAGAATGACAGTGCATTTAGAAATCTACTTAAGACAAAAGATGAAATGGGGGCAGGCCCTGTGGCCTAGTGGTTTAAGTTCTACACACTCCACTTCAGTGGCCCGGGGTTCACTTCCTGGGTGCAAACCTACACCACTCATCAGCCATGCTGTGGCGGCATCCCACATACAAAACAGAGGAAGATGGGCACAGATATTAGCTCAGGGACAATCTTCCTCACCAAAAAAAAAAAAAAAAAAGATGCAATGACATCAATCTGACCTAACGCCAAGTAACAATAAATTTGATATTTAACAGTTTTTCAGTTCCTAACGTTTGCCAGACATTGTCCTACCTTCTTTGTATATGTATTACTCCAATTTGTTCTCATGGCAATCATATGAAATAGGAAATCAGAGCAGCCCTATTTTACAGAGGTGGAGTTCACACTTCTAGAACTCTATGGATTTAGATTTGAGGCAATTTATCCTTTTATTATTGTGGTAAAATATACATAAAATAATATTTACCATTTTAAAGTTTATAATTTAGTGGCTCTAAGCACATTCACATTGTTGTGTAGCCATCACCACTATCCCTTTCCAAAAGTTTTCATCGTCTCAGAGTGAAACTCTGTACCCTCTTTAAACAATAACTTCTCATTCTCCCCTTCCCTCAGTCCCTGACAACCACTATTCTACTTTCTGTCTCTAAGAATTTGATTTTTCCAGGTAACTCATATAAGTGGAATAATACAATATTTATCTTTTTATATCTGACATATCACATAGTATAATGTCCTCAAGGTTCATCCATGTTGTAACATATATCAGAATTTCCTTCCTTTTTAAGGCTGAATAATCCATTCTATGTACCACATTTTGTTTAGCCATTCATCTGTTGACGGGCATTTGGGTTGTTTCCACCTTTTGGCTATTGTCAATAATGTTGCTATGAACGTTGGCGTACAAAAATCTGTTTGAGTCTCTGCTTTCAATTCTTTTGTGTATATACTTAGAAGTGGAATTACTGGATCATATGGTAATCCTATGTTTAAGTTTTTGAGGTACCATCCTACTGTCTTCCACAGCTGCCATACCATTTTGCATTACCACCAGCAATTCACAAGTGTTCCAATTTCTCCACATCCTTGCTAACACTTTTTTTTTCAATAATAATAGTACTTTATTGTGGTTTTGATTTGCTCTTTCCTAATGATTAATTATGCTGAACATCTTTTCATGTTCTTATTGGTCATTTGTATATCTTCTCTGTCTATTTTTTAATTGGGTTCCTTGTTTGTTGAATTGTTTTTTTATATATTCTAGACATTAATCCCTTATCAGATATATTAATTGCAAATATTTTCTTGTATTCTGTGAGCTGTCGTATATTTCTTGATAGTGCCTTTTGATGTACAGATGTTATATATTTTGATGAAGTCCAGTTTATCTACTTTTTTCTTTTGTTGCCTGTGTTTTCGGTTCCGTATCCAAGAAATCATTGTCAAACCCATTGTCATGAAGCTTTCCTCTACGTTTCCTCTAAGAGTTTTATAGTTTTAGCTCTTATGTTTAGGTCTTTGATCAATTTTGAGTAAATTTTTATGTATGGTGTAAGGAAAGCATCCGATTTCATCCTTTTGCGTGTGGATATCCAGTTTTCCCAGCAAAATAAGTTGAAAAGACTATCCTTTCCCACTGAATGATCTTGGCACCCTTGTTGAAAATCATCTGACCATACATGCAAGAATTATATCTGAGCTCTGGTCTATATGTCTATCTTTATGCTAGTACCACATTGTTTTGATTACTGTAGCTTTAAGTAAGTTTCGAAATCAGGAAGTATGAGTTCTCCCATTTTATTCTTCTTTTTCAAGATCATTTTGGCTACTCAGGATTCCTTGAGATTCCACATGAATTTTTGGATTGTTTTTTCTATTTCTGGAAAAAACGTCATTGGGATTTTGATAGGGATTGCATCGAATCTGTACATCACTTGGCATGATATTGACATCTTAACAATATTAAGTCTTGCAATCCATGAACACGGGAGGTTCTTCCATTTATGGTGTCTTTTTAAATTTCTTTCAGCAATCTTTTGTAGTTGTCAGTACACAAGTCTTTTGCCTCTTTTGTTAAGTTTATTCGTAAGTATTTCATATGTTTTGATGCTATTGTTTTCTTTAATTTTCTTTTTAGATTTCTCATTGTTACTGTATAAAAACACAATAGATTTTTATATGTTGATTTTGTATCCTGCAACTTGTTAAATTCATTTATTAATTTCAACAGCTTTTGCGAAATATTTAGGGTTTTTTAGATACAAGATCATGTCACCTGTGAACAGAGATAATTGTACTTCTTCTTTTACCATTTGGATTCCTTTTCTCTTTTTTGCCTCACTGCTCTGCTAGAACTTCCAATGCTATGTTGAGTAGAAGTGCTGAAGCGGATATCCTTGTCTTGTTTCTGATCTTAGGGGAAAAGCTTTCAGTATTTCACCATTGGATGTGATGTTAGCTGTAGGTTTTTCATACATGGACTTTATTATGTTGAAGATGTTTCTGAGTCCATTCATTCTTACCTCAAAGCCTCCAATATTAACTACACCTCTAAGTGGCTTCCTACTTCTATATCAAAATTTTTTCATCAAATTACAAAAACTATATAGTGAGTGATAATTAACTCTAGGGAACTGTGCTAACTGTTGGTAATTCAGAAATTCATCCAATGTGTTTGTTGCTCTTAGGTGTTTAAGGATGTAGTGGGGAAGAAGATATAATTTAAGTGTCAATGGAAGTATGTACAGAATGCTATGGAGTAGAGAGAGAGAGACATAATTAACTGTGCCTTGATGGAGGAGGCCAGCACATCCCAGAGGTGATCATTTAAGGATAACTAACTATCCATCTGGTAAAGAAGGCTCCAGACATTTAGGAAGTACAGGTTGTTGCCAAAGCATTCCAGGCACAGAAAACATTATGCGCATAGGGATTGAAATGTGATATATCAAGCTCAGGGAATTGCAAATAGAGATGTCTAAATAGTGTCATGTGAATTTAAGATGTATTCTAAAATGATAGGATACATTTTAAAATGTAATGTAATTTGAAAATTTAGAAAAATTTGTTTTTATCTAAAAATAAACATACATATATTATGTGATGGAAAGTAGGACAGGTTTTTTTTTTTTTCTACATTAAAACAATATGTGAAGTTGGAGAGGATGTGGAGAAAAGGAAACCCTCATACACTGCTGGTGCAGCCACTATGGAAAACAGTATGACAATTTCTCAAAAAATTAAAAATAGAAATACCATATGATCCAGCTATCCCACTATTGGGTATTTATTCAAAGAACATCAAATCAACAATTCAAATAGATTTATGCCTCCCTATATTCATCACAGCATTATTCACAATAGCCAAGATGTGGAAGCAACCCAGTGCCCATCAACAGATGAAGTGATAAAGAAGATATGGTATATATATATATATATATATATATATATATATATATATATACAATGGAATAATAGCCATAAAAAAAATTGTGCCATTTGCAACAATATGGGTGGTCCTTGAGGGCATTATGCTAAGCAAAATAAGCCAGACAGAGAAATACAAACATCATACGATTTCATTCATATGTGGAAGATAAACAAACACATGGATAAGGAGAACAGATTAGTGGCTACCAGAGGGGAAAGGAGTGGGGGGAGGGCAAAAGGGGTAAAGGGGCACATATGTATGGTGACAGATAAAAACTAGACTATTAATGGTGAAAACGATGCAGTCTCTACAGAAACTGATATATATAATGATGTACACCTGAAATTTACACAGTGTTATAAGCTAACATGACCTCAATAAATTAATTAAAAACAAGATGTGAGGAAATTCAGTGTTTGCCATGGGCAAGGTTGTTCTACATCCTCAGACCTTCAGGAGCACCTGTGCTTTGGTTTGAGAAGAACCAGGGACCAGAGCACGATTAGAACCCAAGTCTTCTCACTTCTATTTTCTACCTTTTCAGCGACAGCTCCCTTGTTGTAATAGACAAAACCTTCTGAGAAAGCCCAGACACATCATGTTCTAGATTGAAGACTCTATGAAAGCCCTGTAAGGGTAGGGGTGTTTGCTTTCCATACTTTTCATACATATTGTATCTCCAGGATCCACTATGCTGCCAAGAACAGATAACGTTATAAGTTGATATTACAACTATTCCATGAAAAAAAGAGCACTTTGAACAACTTTCCAAGTAGAAGAAAGAAATACATCAAAGGACGCACAGAGACTGTATTATTACTATGCCACATCAGCACCTTAGTTTATACAATTAAGACAGCAACAGATTAAATTTGAATATAATAGAAATAAATTGTTTATTTTTATTTATCTATTTTTTCAAGTGTTATGATGTCTGTAATTTATTTTATTTTTTTTTATTGGGGTAACATTGGTTAGAAATGAACAATTTAATAACTCTTCATTAGTGAGATTGAGATGCAGCTTTAACAAAATATAGTTGAGCATTCACAAAGGTTTTTGAGCATCTTTCATATGCCTGTCATTGTACTACAGGTTTGAATAACATATTTTGTTAGACTGTTAAGTATGAATCAATGGATTATTTCTGATGTTATCAGAATCATATCATCTTAATACCTGCCTTATATTATAAGTATAAAATATTTTATAAGAAAATAAATCATTAATTTGCACTTTTGTTTCAAAATTACATTATCTGGCCTTTAGCAAAGCATTATAAATCCTTTGCTTTTGCTTGGCAATACTACCTGCATATTTCAGTTTATATAAATATATGCTTGTTGTACCATTAAGTCAATTAATAGAAATTACTACCAATTAGTCCTCTAAATTACTGATCATATATGGATTCATGTAAAATTTTCATTCTTACTTGGAAATATGCAAAAATTAACACATTTTATACATTTTCAATTAGATATTTTTGGGGCACTTTGTGTGGAAGCTTGTAAGTTGCATATTAAATATTCTGTACAATGAATCAGAACGGTTGTTTCCATAGGCTCTACCACTTAAGTAAAAGCTAGACTCTCTCGTTACCTTTACTCTCTGTAGAATCTGTTTTGCTATCCCATTTTTATTTTTTGTTTTCTTTGATATGTCTGGCTAAAATTTTATTAATTGTTAATTTTTTCATAATATCATTTGGCTTTATTACTGTACAAATTTTATTAGTTTTTAAATTAATTTCTTTTCTCATATTTATTATTTCTTTTCTTCTTTTTTCTTTAGATTTGTATACTATACGTTCTTCTAGGTTCTTGAGTTTGAAGTTAGCTCATTTCGTTTCAATCTTTCCAATATATTCACTGAAGGTTATAAATTTTTCTTTAAACACTGCTTTAGATGCATCCTACAAGTTTTGTCATGTCATAGTTCTATTTTATTTTCAAAATATTTTCTAATTTACCAGTGACTTTTTTGACTCAGGAATTAGTTAGAAGTCTATTATTTAATTTCTAGGCAATTGGGAATTTTCTAGTTTTCTTTTCTCTTATTTTTGAATTGTTTTCTAGATTAATTCCCCTGTTTTCAGAGAACATACTATATGATTTCAATTATTTGGGGACATGTGAGAATTTCTTTAGGGCCTATAATCACTATTGCCATCTATGTTACACATGTATAAAGAGATTTTTAGTTATTACATTGCTGGGTGCAGCATCCTATATATGTCAATTAGGTCATTCTTATGTGTGTTAATCAGATTTTCTATAGCCTTCATATCTTTTTTCTATCATCTGTAAAATATCCCCCTATGACTTCCCATATTTAATTCTGTATAATTTTTATTTATACAGTTTGAAAGAATATTTTTTGGTACATGAAGATTTAAAATTATGGTATCTTCCTTGTGAATTGACTCTTATCATTAAGAATTTTTTCTTTTTGCCTCTTTAAACATTTCCTGACTTAACGTCTATTTTGTCCATCTGTTAGCATAGTGACATGACCTTTCTACTGGTTAGTGTTTGTATGGTACATATTCTCCTTCTATTTACTTTCAACTGATGTGTCATATTTAAAGTGTGTCTCATAAACAACATATGTGTTTCCCAATATTTATGCAGCATCAAGTCATTGCTCCCTCCAAGGTCTTCATCTCTCACTTGCTGATTCTCAAGGTTCCTCCCTCGGAAGGGCATGGTTTTCTAACCACTGCTAGACTGAGGAATTTTACTCTGCTTTTCAGTGTTTGCTTTTTCTTTTAAATCACTAGCTGCTTACCTTGCATAGCTTGAGAGTTCAGCAAAAGACTTGAGGTGGGAACTGACTTTTTGTTTGAGGCCCTCAGTTCGGAAAGTTTGTCCCTCCACATCTTTGTGACCACCGGAAACTCCAGGTAGCAACCTCCAGCCACAGCCAAAGCCAGAAGCTCAGCCCGAAACAAACATCAGAACTGACAATTTCTCCCAGGAAAAAAAACCAGCTGCAGATTCTTGTCTCATTTCTTCAAGATTCTCCTCTGCCTACAATTTTAGTCTCTTGTGTCCTTGTTTCTTCTGTGGTTCTCTGAAGGTACGGTACGATATTTTTATAACTTTTTCTAGATTTTCTAGTTATTGTTGGTGATAGTGCTGACATGCTGCTATCTATTTCACCTACCCAAATGAAACAGGGTATTATTTTTAAGTGAGAATTATTCAAGCACATTTGTGTATTGAAAAGAGTGATCCTTTATAGAAGGCAAATGGACGTTTTATAGTAGATAGATCAGACAATAGCTATATCTGTATTCTTGACTAAAGGAGAGAGGATTGCATGGGCAAGTGGAGCAATTGGCCCTAGGAAGCAGTAATGAGTTACTTATAGTAACAGGAAAAAATGCAGAACATAGATACCAGGGCAGGTAGGATGGTACGTGTGGTGGTGGGAATTTATGGTAATACTCTTCTGATTATTTTTGTTTCTGTCAGTTAATAGGAAGCAAGGTTATCAGTTGAGAGTAACAGAGTGAGGAGCTGATAGGAGTAAAGAGGAGAAGATATGAAATGATCCTCTAGAAGGTGACAGATATATATATTTGTAAAACTGTTAGATCACTTGAGATATCTAGTCATGAATGGAAAGTCAAATCTGTCATCATGGATATGTATTTGTTTCTAAACAAGTTCAGCTACTTTGATCAGAAACAGAATAAATGGAGAAATACGTTTAACTGGGGTTAGCGTTTTGCTGGGAGAATATGCTGGAAGTAGAAATGAGCAAAAGAGTTGAGAGTATATGTAAGGGCAGTGATTAGATGATGATTTGTGGAATTCAAGATTACAGCGATGAAATTAAGGATATGAAGTAATAAGGAATAGTGACAGGAAGATAGTATAAATGGAAATTATGTCTAGTAGTGTAAAAGAATTCCTGTAGTCAGTGAACTAGAGGAATTAAGCTGAAAGTAGGATGCAATAGTTGGGGAGTGGAATAACTGAATTTGAGATTATGGAGATGGTGAGTTTATTAGTAATTATGAGTTGTAGGGTGTCACAGTGTTGGGTAACTGAAATTAATAAGCAGATATGAGAAGAGATCAAATAATTGAGAGGTCATATTATTGGAAAAATCATCAACAAATAAAAATATGACATGAGAGAAAGAGCATAAGTACTAAAATCTTAAGGAGTGATGGAAACTGAGATGATTGTAACAAGAGGGTTAGTGGTCCACACAATTGGACAGCATGAGATGGTGATTTTAGGCAATTTTTTTTGTTGTTTTGGTGAGGAAAGTTAGCCCTGAACTAACATCTGTTGCCAATCCTCCTCTTTTTGCTGAGGAAGACTGGCCCTGGGCTAACATCCGTGCCCACCTTCTTCTATATATGGGATGCCTGGCACAGCATGGCTTGATAAGCCACACATAGGTCTGTACCTGGGATCCAAACTTGCAAACCCCGAGCTGTGGAAGAGAAGCACCCGAACTTAACTGCTATGCCACCAGGCTGGCCCCTAGGCAAATGTTTTTAAATATCTCTCATTAAAATTTCATGATTTCCCTCATAAGGATCTTTCACATCCATTATTTCATTCAGTAAATATTTACTAGGAGGCAGCCACTTACCTGCACTACCACCTTCCTAAAATATTCTTCCCATATTTAAATGATCTGGAGGGATTATTTAAAATGTTAATGAAAATAAAGCATTCTTCAGCTTAAAACCCTCCAATATCTACCATTACACTTAAAATGAAATTAAAATTTCTTATCAAATCCCAGAAAAATTTCAAACCCTAGAAAAATATTGGGAAAGGCAGTCACATGGTTGCAGGCTTTCTATCCCTCTTGGCTACACAAGAATGGGCCTGGGGGCTGGAACGCCTCCTTGCTAAGAGATAGAGAGCCCTCACAATCTGTGCTGGGTTTATCCCCTTTTGTAGGAACATCTTTCTCCGTTAGGGACTCAATACCTGCTCCTTTGTTCTGCTGATGCATTGCATCATACAGCCCCTGGCCAACCCCACTGCTATATCCATTCCAGCTGGGTGGGAAGAGGGTCCTTTGCCTGCAGCATAAGAGGAATGCATGCAGAGCATCACCAGCATAGGCTGCTGGATGAGACCCAATGGCCATGGGGGACCAAGCCTCTAATGAAGCTGATATTACTCTGTCTCTTTGCTTTGGGAGTAAATTGTCTTTCCATCCAGTACCTATATGAGTCGTGTCTTTCTGGGAGATCCAAAACCATGGAGTGGGTTGACTTCCTGGGACTGCTGCTCTTTGTGGTGGGCATTGTTAGGCTATTTGCTATCCTCCATGCTGGAAGTGGTTAACAGGTATGCCACTTGCTCGGACAGTTGGCTGCTGGTTTCCTCTCTGACTTTTATCTCCTATCACAGTTGCCTCTTTCCACACCCTGGCTCTGCTCTCCTGGCTTTGTAAAACTCTTTCAACTGGCCAAGCTCACATCCATCAATGAGACAATATATTTGTTAATCTTTCTGCCTGAAATTCACTTTCACCAGATCTTTGCAAGGCTGCCTAACATTTAAAACTTTATTTACATGTCATTTTTCCAAAATGGCCTCCCTGAACCACTCAATTGAAAGTAGCAACCAGTCATGAGTCCTCGGTCCTATACTGCTTCATTTTCTTCATAACACTTAATATTATATGAAATTAAACATCTAATATTACATGAAATTATATTGTTTATTCATTACTTGTTTATTACATGTCTCTCACACATAAATGAGTTTTTTCAGGAAGGCAAGGCTTTATCTTGCTCATGAGGTACTTTTTAGTTGCTAGACTAGTTCATGGCATATAATAGGTGTGAATAAATATATTGGTGAAAGAAAAAAGGAAGAAGGGAGCAAGGGAAGAAGAGATGTTTGAGAATGTCTCCTTTATCCTTTTAAACTTGAATATAAAAAAAACTGTTTAGTAGCTTTAGGTCTTAATTTCTTTATTTCAAAATTTCTAGATACTACTTGATTGTCCACTAACACTGAAGATTACTAAGGAAAATCAAGTATGCTTGAATTTTTTCCCTTTTGTGTGTGATTTGTTCATTTCTGCCCGTTTACTTGAAGGATTCTTTCTTTTTCCTTGCATATCATTAATAAACCAGATGTGTATTAATGTCAAATTTTGCTATTGTGTCCTGTATATATTGTTCCTCTGGTACAATTTATCTTCTCATTCCTTAGAGAAAGTTCTTTAATTTGAAGAGTTTTTGTCTCGCTAATTTTAATGACAATATTTTTTTGTTAGATCCTCTACTTTAGGGATAAATGTTTACTTTTTATGGCAGATACATTCTTTCTGCCCTTTGACTCTAACTGCTTCTTTATAATTGCTTTAGTTACATGTCTCCAGCCTCCATCTAGCTGAAGCATTTGTATCAAGCTTATAGTTCACTTTTTAGCAATGTAAAAACAATTCCATTCTCATTCATTCCAAGTTATTTATTTGAACATGAATGATGTGAATTTTGGTCTCAGGGTTTTCCTTAGCTCAGAAATTTCCCTTTCCATACTAGTCTCTGGTTTATCAGAGAACTTATCAACTCCTATTTATGTGGATTTGTATTTTATTAAGGCCTTCTGTAATGTGAAGTCCTGGTGGGGAATCACAGGCTTTTGTTACATGAGTTATGTTCCTCTGGACCGGCCACATTGTGTTTTGCATGATTTCTTCTCCCTCATCATTTTTGGTACTATATTTTGGTACTATTTATTATGATCTTACTCATGGTAGCAGCTCTAACAAAAGCTTTTATTTTCTCTCTTCTTTCCTTCTGGAACGTCTATAAAATACATATAGGAATGTATATATTCATATCTATTGCTTCTTCACTTTCTTTCACATTTACCATCTCTTTATCTTCTGTCGTCAGGAAATTCTGTCTTCAGGAAAGTCTACCACCTAGCTTGTTTTTCTTGATTTAATACCAGTCTGTTATTTAGCCCATCTTAAAATGTAGTTTAATTTAAAAACTTAATTGTTTTTATATTCCTAAATTTTAAATATTTTACCATTATTTCTGCTCTTGGTTGCACTAAAACATGTCCTTGTTATAAAATGGATGTGATTCACCCCTGACCTCCACTAGCATATTAAATATACTTGCTTCAATGTCCACTGTTATCTCTATTTCTTCAGTGAAGGTTTTTCATACTTGCTGAGTCTATTTGTTAGCCCTCGTGATGTTGGCTCTTATCAGATGTTTTGAGATTCTTGGTTGTGCGCTCAGGGGGCAAGTTCTCCTGTGTGTTTTTGGGTTCTGAAGACCTCTAGGCTGGTACCCTTGTGTCCCATTCACTCTATTCTTGTGTGAGCTCTTGTGCAGCAACTGCTGCTTAGAGCTTTGCTTTCTCATCTGCTGCCTTCTCAAAGAGTCAGCATCCTTTAACTTTATTTAAATTTATTGTTGCAGGTTATATTTATTTATTTACTCAATTCTCTTGTCTAACTACTTGCCAATATTTGTTCATAAAATCTAGAAACTGCAGCACTATTTTTAAAATTAGATTTTTCTGTTTAAATGCATTCAATATTTGGACCAAGATTAATAATAATAGCATAGATATCTATATTATGCTTATTTGGTTTGAGTGCTTATAGTCAAATATTGCATACACAATTTTTATGTTCTTGGATCCTTAATTGTATTCAATTTTCCAGTTTGCTGGTCATCAAATTTAAGTACTTTTAAAAGAAGAATAATGCATATTTTTAAATCTCTTCATAACCAAAAATGTCTTTCTATTGTCTTTACCTAAGAAAGACAGCTTGGATGAGTAAAAAATTCTTTACAACATTTTTTCCTTTCAAAACTTTGCATTTATTTCTCCATTACCTCCTAACATTTAGAGTTGCTGAAAAGTCTGCAGACACCTTAATTTTGTCTCTTATAAAATTGCTTATAGATTTATAGATTGCTTCCTTACCCTTCTTCTTGGTCTTATTTTGCCTGAGCAAAGTTTTATAATTTTTAATCCTTGACTATTGTTTCTGCTATATTTGCTCTGTATTCTTCTTCAGAATTATGTTGAATCTTAATTTTCTGTCATAATTATTTAAAATTAATTTCTTAATTGTTCCCATCTATTTGTTTTTTTTATGTTGCACCATTGGAAAATTTATCAAAACACATTTCCCTAATTATCAACTCAGCTGTCTAAGACACCAGTTAAGCTCTTTGTTAGAAACAAAGAAGATTAAAGAATAGAATTAGAATTTCCAAACACAAACAGACTGGAAGATCACAATTATGCACAAAGTTCAAAACATCCGCTAAAAAGCAAGAATGGTGCAATATAGTGCTTATTGCCAGATTGGCACACTGAACAAGATTTTTTTAAAAACCCTAAAATTTAAATTGTGGAATAAATATGTCTGTTTTTATTTGAATATCAATTCAGAAAGTCGCTGTATCATTTTAAACATAAGCAAAATAAAATAATTTATAGGAGAGTGAAGAGCATGTTGAATGCATTGAGTCATCTTATAACTGGAGTATTTACAAGTCAAATCCATCTTGGAATACATTGTTAAATATTGTTCTCCACATCCTGGGAATGAAATTGCAGACTTGAAAGCAGTCTTCAGGAAAAGAACAGGATGTCTAACAAAAAAAAAAAAAAAGGAGAGAAGGGAAGGAAGGAAAGAAGGAAACGTATAATTAGGAGGACCCAGTAAAACAAAAGTAATTATTTTTTGTAAAACTTCTAGATCACTGGAGTTGAGGAAAATTTTAAACTTTACTCAATTAACTTATCTGTCAACATGGGAGAGGGGTGGAGGGTATATATCATAATATGGACTTCTAATTTAAGATCCTGGAGTTCAATTATGCTTCGTTTGATTGGGCTCATGCAGGTTGGGAGTTCGAGTGGTGTGATATGATAGGGGTCATCAGAGCTTAAATATGGACTGAAACAATCTTATATATGACCTTGAATCGAACATCAAGTTTTCCTTAATTATATATGCGCTGAAGTACATAGAGTTTTTTGAGCAGAGATGTGGTTCAAACACAGCTACACATTTGGAAAATTAAATTGACTGTTTTGATTTTCAGTAGGAGAGGTAGGGAAACCAGATAGAAATCTATTTCAAAAATCCCACAGGCATTTTAACTAACTTGATTGGAATGGAAAATTTTGTCATATTTCAGGAGCTGTTATAAAGTAAATTTAACTGAACCTCAGAATACAAAAAGATCAATACTGAGCAGACATCGTACATCAGTAGCATGCAGTTACCATTGACCAGATTTACTCTCAGGTGTTTAGAGACAAATGTGATGGGGGAAATGATAGGTGGTAACACAGTTACATTTTTGCACTCTCTTGAAAAAGGCATTATGCACATTCAAGGTGGAAATATCAACAAATAAAATAGATTTGGACCTTCTGAGCCCAAGATATTGTTTGGTTTATGGAGAATTTGAGGACAGTGTTAGGAATACGGGACTAACACTTAGATTTGTCTATCATACCTTCTCTGGCTATAGCCAAGACAAATGTAAAGTGCTTGGTAACATAATGTTATTCTCAGGACTACATGCACGTCCCCATTCTCTCATACACACACACACACACACACACACACTTCATGTTAAAAGCCATTAGATCAGGATGACAGTATCATTTACAGGGTTTAGCAATTTTGAGTAGAATTGGCTCCATATTCACACTCTCTAATTCAAGTTACAACAGAGGTGAAGCAATGTTTCATTCTATGGTGTCCCAAGAAGATTAATAAGGGAAGTGGAAACAAAAATATAAGCTTAGAGTTGTTTTTTTATATTGTTATGCAATAAATACAACTTTAAATTTTTTTTCATAGTTTGTGTGGATCCACATTATTGGTGCATAGCCTATGAAAGGACATCTCAAAATTATTGTACGATTCTCTTCCCCGTGGTGCACACTGCGATGCACTGCCTAGATGCCCCAGCAAAGAAGGCACCTTTCCTCAACAGCTCAGATTATAGATTGAGAGATTATAATAGCCTGGCCTGCTCAGCCCAACAAGGGACAACTCTGAAGGGCCATTCTACCTCCAGAATTTTCCATGGGGTTAGCCAAGACTCTCTTGGGTCTGCATCACAGTTCAACTGCTTCCTCAGCCCAATCCTGACTTCTCTCCCATCTTTTTTGAGTGTTGATCCCAAGGGGACTCCTTAATGAATGTACTGCATGGTAAATGCCATCATAGAGTCTGCTTCCCAGGAACCTAAATTGTGACATTACGTTTTACTAGAAAACTCAGAAGACATTGATTAAAAGAAAAAAAAAAAAAAAAAAAAACGCTTCCTCATTGATTTCCCAATAAAAGCCGTGTGCTAAGTTCACTGCAATATAAAGGTCAAGTTGCTATTTTGAAATTCCCCGTATGGAAGTGTCCTACTTAGTGATCATGCACTAGTGCTTAGAAAATGACACCTGAACAACTGCTAATCCCCACATTCTGGGCTATGCTCCATTGGCAAAGAAAGGACAAAGATAATTTTCCCCAAGCAACGAAACATTTCCTAAGTCAAATGTGCTATTCTCGTTCCTTGGAATCCCTACAGTTATCCAGAAACACATTGGAATAACAGAGCAGACACCCAAGTGAAAGGAAAACATTAGTTTCTGAAAGTATTTGAAAATCAAAGTAATGTGGAAAATGGCAATTTATGATGAGCAAAATTCTTAGGCAAAATAATTTATTTGCCTTCCTTTAAGCAGGGACTTACATAAAACAACTATTATGGTTTAACTCTAATAAATCAGTATCATATGATTCTATCTTTGCCTCCAATCTTATCTATGGAACAAAGCTAGTTATAATAAATCTTTTAGCTGTGATCATAGGAATTCTAATATTTCACAAAAAGCAGAAATGTTATAGCAATGGAACTTGATAATATTTTGTGTCACAAAAAGATAAAATGCATAGGCTTTTAAGGAGAAATCTTAGAAATTTTCCAAACTCAAAAAATATATTTCGAACATGTTGTAGGTTGAATTGTATCCCTCTGAAAAAAAGATGTGTTGAAGTCCTAACTCCCAGTACCTTGGAATATGTCCTTATTTGGAAATAGGATCTTAAGAGATAATGAAGTTAAAATGAGGTCATCAGAGTGGACCCTAATCCAGTATGACTGGTGTCCTTATGAAAAGCAGAAATTTGGACACAGAGGCAGACATGAACAGAGGAAAGACTGTGATGAGACAGGAGAATGCCACGTGAAGGCTGGAGTTAAACTGCCACAAGCCAAGGACACCAGGGACTAGCAGCACCTGGAAGACACAGGAAGGATCCCCCTCCTCAGGTTTCAGAGGGAGCACAGCCTCTGTTGTTCTAAGCCACTCTGTAGTTCTTTGTTATGACAGCTCTAGGAAACTAATTTTTTTTAATCGATTTTGATATTTTCTCATTCTCTCTTGTTTCCTTGACCATGCATTGTTACATGATTTGAAAGTATTTATATATATATATAATATATATATATGAGAATCTATTTTGTATGTTTATATGGAATTGAATTTAAAAGCCACAGTTGCCATGTTACTACTGTTTATAATATTCTACATGTCTATTCTTACAAAAAACATTATGGTCAGCTGAAGTTTCCAACTTTACAGAAAAACATGACCTTGAAAGAAGTTTGGTCTAAAGTCACTTTAAGCAAATTTCAGCCTGGGTTTAAAGACCTAAATTCCAACAGGGTAACTGAGTATTTGTTCCAGTTCTAAGCAACAACTTCCTTGCAGTTACTACAATCGGATGATATTATTTCACAATGTTAATAAAATGCATTTCTTTCACTCAAACTCTGCTCTTGTTTTTAGTTACACTGATGTCATAACTTTCTAACTGGGCATGTTAATGGCCCTGATGATTAAGCTACAGGATTTTTAAGAGAAGAAATTAGAATGATTTAATTTTCCAAGAATCAAGTTCAGGAAAGTTGTTCACCATTATTCATAGTAATGAATACCTTCTTAGAGACACCTCTCAGGCATTGTTTAGGTCCTCAGTAACATACCTGGATGTCACATCGTGTTAGTTATTTCGAGTTCATCAGATGCATTCCTGAGGACATCACATCTTGCCTTTGCCATAACATCATAATCTAAAAGAAAATAATAACTCCTAAAGGTCATAATATCAAGCTAGGAAATAGGAGGCATAAAGGTTATCAGTGAAGAGATATTGAGGTATTTGTGAGCATATCTCCAGTAATAAACGTTTCTGGATGGAAATGCTGAAAGTACATTAGGAACTGGTTATACCTCTGCATGAAAGGCTATCACTTGTCAGTAAGAGTAACCACGGTCATTATAAACAACCGAAACACTGCCCTTTGCCAAAACGGTCTTGGAATAGTCTAGGAAATGGACCTACTTCATCAGATTCTGACATGTGTAGATTGCTCTGGTCTAAGCATTCACAGTTTACATGCAGCAGCAGCACCCAGTCATAGCTGATGTCCTAAAGATCTCAGGGCAGTCACCCAAGTAATCACGTGTCGGAAGAATACAGTCCTTCAAGGACAACGTGTCACCTTCCTACTCATTCACAAGAGCATCACGCCAGCACATACAATACATTTTCACTTTATTTTACTTAGCATTGTATTATTTTATGTATTAATGTAACTTAATGTGTTTAAATTTTCCTGTGTGAAATTGACCTTAAAGCCAGGCAACCTCACCAAAGCTTGCTAGGGGTGCTCACTGCTGGTCATTGCTGGAAATCATCCCAATGACTCCATTACAATTGTGATGAAAGTGATTTCCCAGTACTCTTAGGACACCTGTAAGTTAATTATATTAATTAGTTTATACTTTCAACCTTGACATTTTACTGGTAGCCAGAGTGAACTGCCAGGGCAATATGTTACTTGGTGTGGGTTATGGGAAAAGAATATGCTGAAGACAAATTTAATCTTTTAACAATTTGCTTAGGAAAGCAATTTGTTAGTGACCTCAGGGAAAAGGAGAGGTACGAAGAGAGAGAGAAAGAGAAGGAGAGAGAGGGAGGGAGAGAAAGACAGTGGGGGGGGGGAGGCTGCTATCAAAGTTAGCACACTGAAAGTGAAGAAGAAAGAGTGATGTGTAAATTGGGAAATTCTCAACAGAGTCAGAACAATGAGCAAGTTCAGAAACTGAATCTAACTATCTGGTCATTCATTGTGTTTCTACATCCATTCTGATGCCTCCAAATCCCCTGAAATTATTAAGGGTGTTCAATGTTTTATAAGTAATGTTTAGCTATTCTCATTATGGTTTTAAACTGCATATTATCAGTAATCCTGTACTTACCAGTTCATGAAGGACATTCTGCTAGCAAATAATGCTCTCAGCTATAGAAAAGCTTAAAATTAAACAACTCTTTAATATTCTCTACAGATCAGCAAAAGTATGATGCATTAGACTATGCCTAGAATAGTAGAGAAATAGTCTGAGGGGTAATGACCTTTCAGAGTCTTAAATGATAGGCATTTTCCAAGTGGACAGAATGACTAACTAAGGGATGAAGTAAGAGTGAGAAGCTGTCTAGGTTGTTGTTAAAAGCATGCACTATGTCATAGGCAAGGATTCCAATTTGAGGTTTCTCATGTATTGCATGTATCCTAATTTTTCTTGACCTTAATTTCCTCATATAAATGAGGGCTATGAAAGATGGATATCATTAGGTTGTTGAAAGACATAAATGACATAATTAGTATAGTCATAGAGCATGTAGTGTCTGACATATAGTTAGCACTCAACAAGTGTTAGCTATTATTATTTTCATTGTTCTCACATGAAAGTGCCTTTTGAGATGGGCATTCAATTCACTTGGATTTCTTTTATTTCTCAAGGGAAATTGGAATAATAAGAATAGTAGACATTAAAATAATAGAGCTCTTAGTTGATATAATAAAATTTGGCACACTTCTGAAATACTTTTCTTTTTAGGTAATCATTACATACATTAAGTAATCATTACATTACATACGCCAAACAATAATCTCAGTTAATTATTTAAGTTATTTTCAGTTCTAGTCTATAGAAATTTAATCAGATATTAATCTCTGATCATTGTCAGGGTTTTTAGACAAATTCAGTTTCCTCAATTCTGAGATTTTTATTTTTACTTTTGTTGTCTTTGCTATTTCAACCTTGACTTTTGTACTGATTGTGTTTGAAGCATTACAGAATAAAATCTATTTCTCAAAATTGAAGCTACAGTTACATTCTAAAGTACAATAGCAATGTCTAAACAAGATTTTCCAATTTTTCCCTGTTATAGTAATGATCTAGACCTTGAGTTTATTTATTCTTGACTTGACAGGTTTGTACTTTTCACTTTATTGAGTTGGCTTTATTCTTGCTACCTTGATAGAAGGGACAGAAGCAGAGCATGGTGAACGTGACTTAATTCTTTTCTCTATATGGCTTCAGTGATGACTTAATTACTCTCAACAAACAGCTCTTGAAGACCTACTGTGCATAAAATTCCCATAGGCTCACAGAAGCAACCTTGTCTTAGCATTTTTTTTCTCTGTTTGGAACGCTTTCCAGAACTCATTAATTCTCTTTTTTCATTAATAAGATTCAAAGTCTGCCAACATTACTGTATAGCTATGAAAGTATTTGCTAGATTTTCTTCCAGTCAACACACACTTTTGACTCTTGTCTTATGCAGAGGAGAAACAATTATCTTCACATGATGTTCTGACATCTATGCAGTTGTAATTGAAATGATTCAAGTAAATTGTAAGTTCCTTGATATGGTAATTATTTCATTAATTTATTATGCATTTACACACTATCTAATTCTGTACTAGGACCTGGTATCTGCTAAATAAACTCTTATTGAATTGGATAATAATATATCATTGAATAATAATATATCATTCTTATTTAGAAAAAAGATCAGTCAATGAGAAAACACAAAGAATTGGTTTTCTAAATCAAACTCACAGGAATAAGAGATTTTACACAGGATCACACTTTACTACTAATTTCAAGGATATCAGTAACCATGAGGCAGAGATGAAGAAAAAAGCATTGCATTGCCAATACAGCTCTCAAGGTGCTTCTTTGCTGCATCAGGATACAGCCTGACTAAATCTGATTTAGCAAATGATTTCTCTCAGGGCCATGTACCATCACATACAAAATAAGTCATTTTGATCATGAAATATTAGATTCATTTCTATGGATGCTGTAACAAATCACCACAAACTTAGGGGCTTAAAATAGCACAATTTTATCATCTTACAGTTCTGTAGGTTAGAAGTCCAATGTAGGTCTCACTGGGCTAAAACCAAGGTGTTGGCAGGGCTACATTCCTTTCTAGAGCCTCTAAAAATATCCATTGCCTGGCTTTTTCCAGGTCCTATAAGTCAGCAGCATTCCTTAGCTTGTGACTTCCTTCCTCCATCTTCAGATCCGGAAACAGATAATCTTCCTATTTTAAGGTCAGCTGATTAGGAATTTTAATGCCATCTGGAACCTTAATTCCCCATTGCCAATGTAAGGTAACATTCATAGGTTTCATGGATTAGTACATGGATGTCTTTGTGGGGGGGAGGCATTATTCTGCCTATGTCAACCATCTCCATTTGTGCTCTAATACTGACTGACATAACAGATGATATATTCAATAAATCCACAGATCTCATATTTGTTTATTATAAGCAAATCTAGATAGACTAAATATATTCTGTTAAAATTGTTTCAAAGTTAGTGATTCTTCCATTAGCAAATACTGTTACCATGTTGCCAGGCAACTTGAGCAGGTTGCGTTTTTCTTTTTCTTTCCTGGCTATTCTGGTAAAGGGAGAGAATGGATTGCAGGCCTTTTGCTAATCCTTACTTTTCAAAATGATATACCATGTAATTTAAAGTCTTGGTTTATTTGAGTGTCTCTATATCAAACCAGATACAATTAACTTTTGTAATAGCTAATCTACTACAGATATACACAATCTCATTTACAATTGCATCAAAAAGAATAAAATAATTAGGAATAAATTTAACCAAGGAGGTGAAAGACCTGTACACTGAAAACTACAGGACATTAATGAAAGAAATTGAAGAAGTCACAAATAAATGGGAAGATATTGCATGTTCATGGATTGGAAGAATAAATATTGTTAAAATGTTCATACTACCAAAAGTAATCCATAGATTCAATTCAAGCCTTAAAATTCCAATGGCATTTTTCACAGAAATAGAACAAACAATCCTAAAATTTGTGTGGAACCACAAAAAACTCCAAATAGCCAAAACAATTTTGAGAAAGAAGAACAAAGCTGGAGGCATCATGCTCTCTGATTTCAATTTATATTACAAAGCTATAGTAATTAAAACAGTATGATATTGGCATAAAAACAGACGCAAACATCAATGGAACAAAATAGAGAGCCTAGAAATAAACCCATGCATATATTGTCAATTAATTTATGACAAAGGAGCCCAGAACACACAATGGGGAAAGGACAGTCTTTTCAATAAATGATGATGGTAAAACTGGAGAGCCACATGCAAAAGAATGAAATTGGACCACTACCTTACACCATACACAAAAATCAACTCAAAATGGTTTAAAGACTTGAACATAAGACCTGAAACCATAAAACTCCCATAAGAAAACATAGGAGGTAAGCTCCTTGACATAGGTCTTGGTGATGATTTTTTCAATTTGACACCAAAATCAAAAGCAACAAAAGTTAAAATAAACAAGTAGGACTACCTCAAACTAAAAAGTTTCTGCACAACAAAGAAAATCATCAACAAAATTAAAAGGCAACCTATTGAATGGGAGAAAATATTTGCAAATCATATATCTGGTAAGGGGCTAATATCAAAAATACATAAAAACTCAACAACTCAGTAGCAAAAAAACCCAAACAATCCAGTTAAAAAATGGGCAGAGTAACTGAAAAGATATTTTTCCGAAGAAGACATACAGATGGCCAACAGGCACATGAAAAGCTCCTCAATGTTATTAATCCTCAGGCAAATGCAAATCAAAACTACAATGAGATATAACCTCACACCTGTTAGAATGGGTATTATCTAAAAGACAAGAAATAACAAGTGTTGGTGAGGATGCGGAGAAAAGGGAATGAACCCTGTGCACTATTGGTGGGAATGTAAATTGGTCAGTCACTATGGAAAATAGTATGGAGTTTCCTCAAAAAATGAAAAATAAACTACCATATGATCCAGTAATTTCACTTCTGGGTACTTAGTCAAAGAAAGCAAAAACACTAATTCAGAAAATATGCACCCCCATGATCACTGCAGCATTATGTACAATAGTAAGGATATAGAAACAACCTAAGTGTCCATGAATGATGAATAGATAAAGAAATTGTGGTATATATACACAATGGAATACTATTCAGCCATGAAAAAGAATGAAACCCTGCCATTTGCAACAATATGGATGGACCTTAAGGGCGCTATGCTAAGTGAAATAAGTCAGACAGAGAAAGACAAATAGTGTATGATCTCTCTTATATGTGGAATGTAAAACAGAACAAAAGAAAACAAAAAAACAAGTCCACAGATATAGAGAACAGATTGGTGGTTGCCAGATGCAGGGGTGGGGGGTGGGAGAAATGGGTGAAGGGGGTAACAAGATAAAAAGAAAAACAAAAGAATTATTTGTGAAAATATCTAATAGAATATTGTACCTTATCTGAAGTGTAATCATATCTGTTATTATATTTTTTGTACTTGTACTCATGTCTATTTCCCCAACTAGACTGTAAACCCTTTGAACACTGGTCATTTAATTAATCATTGGAATGTTCACCTCTACTCACGGGTCATCTGTAACATAGCAGATTTCCACAGACACTTAAAGCAGATGAATGAATATCCTGATATGTAAATCATACTCCAATAGAGCTATTTAAAAGGAAAAAAATGCCTTGGTTTATTTGAGTGCATCTATATCAAACCAGATATACATTAACTTTTGTAATATCTAATATACTACAGCTATACATCAATCAATAGTTGAATAATAAAAGTATGAGCTTTTATATACAATTAACTTTCCCTCTTCATATACAAGAATAAGTCAACAAACTACCCTTCTAGATACAGAAATTTTATATATGGGGGCTGATTTCTTAGAGTCTTGGCTTCTGAATCTGACCCTCACCTCAATGAGTAAAGAATCTAATGACTGAGCTCTACTCCTTTTGAAGATCATGGAGCTGATTATCTAAGGTCATATACATTAAGTGTGTCTGTTTCCACATAGTACATGTGAGAGAGCATCGCCATTTGTTAATTTGCATCAGCATCCCTGGGGTTATATCTGGTCTGACACCTGTTTAAGAGAAATTTTTTATTTTTATTAAGATATAATAAATTATTATTCACTTAAAAATAGTATGTTTTTGATGCAAAAAACCTCCTAATATAAATTTTCCTCTCCAGCATTATCTATACCCAAGTATTCACTTTATTTTCTCCCTCATTTATTCAAGACTGTACAAATGTCACTTTCTGTGGAGAAATATCCCTATCCAAAATAGTAATTATCAGTTATCATTATCAGTTCGTTCACTCAACTTTATTTTCTCTCTTACAGCATTTCACAGGATCTGAAACTATAGCATTTATTCATTTGTTTACTTATTATAATTTCTTCCCTCTACCACAATGTAGGCTCCATGAGGGAGAAACCTAGAAAGTGCTTGGACTTTTTTTGGCACTTTTTAAAATAAATATTTCTTGAATAATGAATGGATAATCATAGAAAAGATGTAGCACTTATATTAAATCTGTAGGGTTTTTTTCCCAGCTGTTTCTGTAGGAACAGTTTAAAAGACCAGCTTTGAAAAGTTAATTAAATCTTTTAAGATTTAATTGATATTTAGAGCAACATACTTTGCAAAGGGAGTACTTATTGGTGTGGTAGACTGAATAAGAGCCGTCTAAGGATGTCTACATCCTAATCCTCAGCATCTGTGAATATGTTATCTTACCTGGCAAAAGGGACTTTGAATGTATGATTAAGTTAAGAATCTTGAGATGGGGAGATTATTCTGCATTATCTGGGTGAGCTCAGTGTAACCCCAAGGGCTTTTATAAGAGGGAGGCAGGAGGTTCAAAGACACTTACAGTGATGAAGCAACAGAAACAAAGAGAGGAGAGAGACTTTAGAAGGTGCTCTGCTACTGGATGGAAGAAAGAAGAAAAGCCACTAGCCAACAAGTGTGGGTAGGCTCTAGAAGTTGGCAAAGGCAAGGAAATTGATTCTCCCCTAGATCCTCCAGTCAGTTCTGCTGACACCTTGACTTTAGCCATCGAGACTGATTTTGCACTTCTAATTTCTAGAACTATAAAATAGCAAATTTGTATGATCAGCCACTAAGTTTGTTACAACAGTTCTAGGAAACTAATGCAACAGGCTAATTATTGATTGTATGAAATAGTTCCAAGGCTTTCTTCACAGAATTATTTTCTTAATTCGAAGTGCTGGATTTTTGAAAAAGGAAAGTATCAGAAAACAATCTTCATAAACTCTACATATAGTGGATTTTCTCTCTGGCAATTTTATTTTAAGTGCTAGCTGGGAGTTGCCAGAAATAGGGCAAAAGCCTAAAGGAACTTGTTCCCTCTGATGGAAGTAGAGAAGAGATCTAAAACCCTCTTAGCCTGGTCCAGATTTGATCAAAGGCCCTGCATTAGTTGGCTAGGGCTGTAGTAACAAAATACCATAAACTGGGTTGCTTAGAACAGCAGAAATTTATTGTCTCACATGTCTGGAGACTGGAAGTCCAAAATCAAGGTGTCCCTCTGAAGGCCCTGGGGAAGGATGTGTTCCAGGTCTCTCTCCTAGCTTCTGGCAGCCCCAGACCTTCTTTAGTTTGTAGATGGATCACTCAGTCACAGAGCCATCTTATTCATATTTTCTTCCCTCCGTGCATCTGTTTCTGTCTCCACATTTCCCCTTTTTATAAGGACATCAGTTATATTGGATTAGGACCCATCCTAATGGCCTCATTTTAACTTGATGACCTCTGTAAAAACTGTCTCAAAGAAGATCACATTCTGAGATACTGGGGGATAGGACTTCAACATACCTTTTTCAGGGGACATGATTTAACCCAAACATGCTGCAATTTGAATTCAGAAAAAGTAATATCCAAGAATGCAACTATCTCAGTAGCATAAAAAAAAATCCAACTTACTCATTTTCAAAGAGCTGTGACATGTCAGTACAACTTGCCATCTAAATAAAGGAATATTTAATATGTACCAATCACCATAAAGGTATATATAATATTTATTTCTAATTCTCATTCTATTCCAGGACATGACTTAAACAATTTAAAACATAGAAACATTTCTTAACATTTGATTTCAGTATCTTGATTTATTTTTTGAAATTAGGAAAAGAAAGAAAAATTTGAGACCAATTTTACCTAACTTAGTTCAATAAATCATGTATCATTCCTTCTTTTGAATGCATTGACTCAAATCATATTTTCAGAGATAGTGAGTAAGCAGCAATCGCAAAGGTGGTTACAGTCAATTTGCATTCGAGAAAAAAATCAGGTGGTCAGAAAGAAGCTGAGCTCATTTACAATGATGAATAAGCTCATAACAAGGATCATCTGAATTTCCACATGCTGTTATCCAGCATTTGAGAAATAATATTAATGATAGGCTTTCACAGGTATTACGACCTATATGAACTTAGAGACCACTAAAATTTCTATTTTAAACTAAGGAATCTGAAGCAGAGGTAAGTTAATTAACCTACTCAAATTCACATAGATTTTTAAGTGCTGACAAGAGGATCTGAAATCATATCTGATGCCAGAGCTTATATTCTCAACCATTATAGCATGTTGGCTAGGTATGGAATTCCTGCATAACTAAATATCTTTTATAGGCGTTCTGTAAACTTTGGTGAGAGTTAGAGTTACGTGCTTTGGACATATACCCACATAAGCACCAAGAGTCTCCACAGTCCTTCTGAGCCATCCCCCTTCTTTTCTTTCTCACTTATTGAAAGAAAAGTGGAACATCGTGGCGGTAGATACCTAGTAGGATTGGAGAGGTCCAAAGCCAAAGAAAACCCAAAATATAAACCACCTGTTCCAATGGTAAAGGTTGAAAACTTAATTTACACTACATATGAACCAACTATTTTAATCTTATGACACTGATGTGTGACTTAAACTTATTCACTCAAATTGCAGTAGACAATTAACCTATTGGCGGGCTATGTGCCAATGTCATCCTTGCAAACCATGTCATCTTGGAAGTATGAGTGTGGTGTCTGAGTAGATCTGAACTAACCCTTCACCCTCCTCAGTTAAGTCAGTTGAGTATCAGGTAACAACTTGGAGTAGTTTATGAAAACCTCTGAAAGTGAAGTTTGTTCTATGTTGTATTACAGCTCCAGCCCTTGTAATTTGGCAAGTTAGATTCGTTTAACATAAAAGATCGCGATTTTTGGTATTAAAAAATGTAGGCTACAAAAATTAATCTCTTTGTTGCATATTATCGTAGTATAAGATTTTAAATGATTAAATCATCAGACACTAAAATTCAAATCATCGATACTAACTGCGCTGTGAAATCCAAAGCTGTGTGTCTTTGGTTATAAAATTGAAACACCGGTACCAGTAGGTATGCGTGTGTGTGTATATACTGAGGCAAGAATGCCATTATTGCACATCTAGAGCAGGAGCCTTTTTATTTATCTTTGTTGAGATTCCTGAACACGAAACTACACTAATACTAAACCAGATCAATACACCTTAGCAATATCCAGCTAGCAACAGGCTTAGAAAGGAATTGTGTTTTTGTTATTGACTTCATGATAAATCTAAGTTCTTAGCTGAAGCAAACACATATTTAATGATAGCTGGGAATATATCCGTATTATTTCTTAAAATAATGCAACCAAATAAAAATATGCTTACCATAAAATTCTCCAATTTTATTGTAATGAAATGTGCCAGACTTAAAAAGAGCTAAACCAATGTATCTAGATCCTGTGCACAAAGGATTGAATTATGCAAAATTTTTCTAATTATGAAAGCAAATATTTTTGACAGCATTTGAAAAAAATAAAAATTATAAATATGATGATAAAAATCATTTTAGAAAAAGTTTTACATAGCCACAATATTTTACCTTATAACATGAAAAATTGACTTGTATTATTTTTTTATTTATTATTTACTTTATTTTAATGGCTTGGCCCTTGGTTAAAAATGCCTTAAAAGAACCCAGCATTATGATTGATTTGTCAAGTGAGATTATTGAAACTGTCTCAAGTACTTCCATAATATTGTATAAAAAATACAAAATATTATAAAAATAATAAAGTATAGAAATATTAAAAATAACTTAAAATGAGAATAAGCATATACATTGAAGATTACTTGCACAGCTAGACCCCTGCTCAAAACTCTAGTCAGTTAAGGAGCTAAATAAACATTTAATACATTATCAAGTAAAATATTATTTCAGAATGTATGGGAAAGTGACTATGTTTCCAAATAATTTAAAAGTTGAATGCAATCTTTTAAATTTCAGAGCAAAAGTGACTCTTGATTATATAATTTACTAAAATTAGAGTCAGAATTATGTTTAGGCCAGGTGTCAGTAAGCAAAAGTGGGTGACTGTATCTTTAGTAAATCCAGATTCCTCATCAGTCTCCACCTTGCTCTTCCCTCCTCAGTTCCTCAGTGCCCAATGACAAGATTCACCAGCCGACCGTGGTGTGGCCATAGGATAGTTTATAGCCAGTGTCCACTCAGACTGGTCAGTACCCATGAAAAATTGCTTGTTAAATATTTTGAACATTACTACTTCCAGTGTTCCTAGAGCTTTCTCTGATACCCATTTACAAAAGTTATTCACAGGAAATATAACTCTGACATTTAAATGAAAGATAAGGTGTAATCTGTTATGTCTCCTGTGATGTTTGAATTTTAATATAGGCCATTTCTAGTTTAAGCCAAAGGGAGCCTCAATGTCTCTGCTTCACTTTCCAAAAAGAGACTCCCACTTGACTTTGACTGGCTCTTGGTTTCTCTCCATGATCCTTGTTCACTCCACCTTGGAGAAAGAGGATTTGCTCCTCTAACTGGTGGATTTAGGACAAAGAAGTCAGATGTGCTCACCTCAGCCTTTCCTCATTTCATGGAATACTTTTTTTTTAATGAAGGCTCTTCAGAAATAGGATGTGTTGTCTTGAGTGTATCCAACCTCAATGGGAGAATTTTAACAAAGAAACGATTATTGAGAGGATGTTGTAGAGATGATCCCAGCACCAGATGTAGAATTGATCTAGATGAATCAGTCACTGTCTAGTCACCAAAGCAGGAACCAAGCCAGGTATTTCAAGCAGGGAAGGATTTAATGCAGGAAATTGCCTAAAAAATTGTTGGAAAGGCAAAAGAAGTAAAACCAAGAAGTGGGGGGGGGGGGAGTAAAAGGGAGAAGGAAATTTTGCTCGTAAATCAGGTCTCTCTTTCTAACCCTGGGCTGAACACAGGAACTAGTGCTTCAGCTTATGTAAAGGCATCGATGCTATAACTCCTTTCACTGTTGCTGAGGAAAAACCCAGGAACATGGATTCCACTGATGTTGCTGAAACTATTGAAATGCTTGTGACTCTGTCACTTAAAGTTGCTCCTGGAGCCCATAGCCACCTCCCCATGCTGCCATTGCTGCCACCAAAGGCACCACAGAAGCAGAAAATGAAGAATGCTTCTTTCTTCCTCCCTCTTGCAATCTCCTGCCAGTGATTCCCATTGGCCATATCATACTAGAAACCTGCCAGCAAGGGAGAATGGAGCGATTACTTTGCATACTTCCAGTCACCATACAAAGGAGGGCAAAGAAGGGTTAGAATGAAGCTGAGAGCCAGCAGACAAGCAACTGGAACACCAGATAATGTATTTTTAATGAGATTATTTTAAGATCTAAAATAAATTTGTTATGAGATAAAAACTACTCACTGTCAACCCCTCTAGAAATTACTGTATCAGTCAACTAAAGAAATTTAGAAGTAAATCATTAGCAGTTATCCATAGTATCAAAAACACTAATATTGAACTACAGCTGTCCAAGTATACATAATAAACGGTTTACACTCTATATGGAAAGAACTAATCAGAGAATTAAGAAATGCTAAACCTACCAACTACATTTATAATCATAATTTAGAATAAAGGAAGATTGGTATGGGCAACTCTGGAAAGCCTTCAAGAGGAGATCAATTAACATGCACCTGTAGGTGAGTTAGGATTTGGTAATTTTAGGTTAATAAGATAACATAAGCAAAGGAACAGAGGGTAAACTGAGGTAACATATAGATGGGGAACATGGAAGAGGAGAAGTGAAGTGAGAGAAATCAGTCTCTCCAAAGGGTTTGAATGTTAGAGTGGGTCAGATTATGGGCGACTTAAAATTATATTCAAGGTCGTAGAAAACTACAGGGCAGTGAGGAAACACAACAGAAATAGGTTCCTTTAAAGTTTACTTTGTTAGAGAGATTTTACTCCATAGTCTGCCCACTGAGAAAGACTGAAATTTCATTTTCCACTCTAATCTATAAGCAGTGATCAACCTAAAATATACTGGGAACTTTGTTTTGGGAAGTCTTCTAAATCTTGCTTTAGGTTTCATTCCAAGTGGTATTTGAAGCAACATTTAATGCCCTTGACTTTTCCTGACTTCCTTTTCCCTTCTGTACATATTGTCCTCTTCCCAATTCCATCACACTAGATAATTGATAAATACTTGTATAACATTAATATCAACAGTAGTAGCATAGATAGTATAGTGGTTAAAGGAATGGATACCGAAACCTAACTGCATAAGTTCAAAACACAACTCCACACTTACTATTTGTGTGACCTTGGATATGTTACTTAAATTCCTCTTTGCTTCATCTGTAAAATGGAGTAAAGTAGAATTTACCTTCCTAGATTGTTGTCATAATTAAATGCATTAATAATATGTTAAGCACTTAAAACAGGGCCCGGGACATGCAACATTTTATGTGTTAACAATTTTTTCCACTATCCTCAGCATATGGTTTCTAGCCAATGCATAAGTATTCCATTTTGACAGAGGTACCATTATCTCCTATGGCAGTCCATTTTGGACCACTGAAATTGTAAAATCTTTTTTATATATTTATTCACATTGGATACCCTTTGATTTCTAGCCATTGTTTCTACTTCTGCCCTTGAAGCTACCTAGAGTTAGTGTGTTACATTCTCTCTTACATGTGGCAGCCTTTCCTAGATTGGGAGAGAAATAGCTTCCTCCCTCCAACTCTTCTATTTTTCACATTGTTAATATCATAGTTCCTTTAATGATTCCTCATAGGATATATTTCTTAGACCCTCATGAAGCTAATTACTTGCCTTTGGATCTATTTCCATTTGCCAATATCATTCTCAAACATTCAGGTAACATCTGCATTTTCATCTCCAAAGAAGTGCACACAGGGGAACTCTCAAATGGCCGATGGGGCAGATATAATTGGACAGAGGAGCCTCCCACCACCCATCAGTCACCTGCCTAAATGATATGCCTGTGTATGAAACTGAACCTGTCACTATCAAATTATTTTTTTAAAGACAATTCTCAAAAGGATCTCCCTTACCTGGACTGGTAAGCTAAATGGAGATGATCCCAGAAGAAAGGGAGAAAGATATTATATAAGCCCTCCACAGCCCCACCTACTGCCACCTCCTTTTAATTCATATTCAGCAGATTTTAAGCTATAAAGTTTAAAAACTTATCCTGCTATGAAATGATCAATATTCACAGAGGTTAAGCACTGAATAGTAATCATACATTAAAAATTATAATATGTATTAATTTAGCAAAATGCCTTGACAGGGTCAAATATGTTTAATGTTCTTTACATAGTCCCTCTTAGAATACTAACCTATTATTTAATAAAACTGTTAAAACTTAAAATCAATCAACTCATTTTTTTCTAGGCTCTCGTATTTTACATGAGCAAGTTTCTGTTTTTATATGGAGTATAAGCCAACATTCTCCAAGACTGAAATTATATCTGTTCTGAAGTAAAGGTCATAAAAAATACACTTATGAAATTTCTGAAAGACAAACCTTTTCCAATAGTTGAATTATTCACTATATTTTATAAAATTATGTATTACTTCAAGGGAATTCAGAGAAAAATATTCTGTTAATATTAAAACCAACCTTCACTCTGAAGAAGTCATTAGCTAATTATGTATTATTCTAGGAAAAGACAGTGGTAGATGCAATCACTGTTGTATGAGAGATTTTCTTCTCTATTTGTGGTCCTTGGAAAGCTCATCCTTTCAGGCCTCACAGTAAAGTGCCGTGTGCACTACAAACAAAGATTCAGGTTTCCATTAAGCCTGCAGGGTCCACATAACAGTTTATCCCCCTGGCAAATCTTTTCTGCTGATTAAACAATGGAATTTTATGGCCCATTTCTTGAATAGTATATTTGAGCTTGTTTTATGTGTACCGGCCTTAAGTTGCTGATCCTAAAAAACTGAAAGCTGACTATGTTGTCTTGTCAAATTTTTGGAGTCACACATTTTCCTAATTGGATTTGTTGATTTATTGCTAACAAAGACAAAACTTTCTACTTCAGCCACTTCTCTGGGTTTTGAAATTGCTTCAACCTGGAAGCAAATTGTATGAAAAAGTACTTGAAGTACATTTAGCCACAAATATATTATCTTGGTAGAAATGAAACAAAGAAAGTGACACATAGTCTTTAAACTCTAGAATAAAATTATTGAAAGTACAGCCACTTGAGCAGAAAAATAGATCTGAGCAACTGCTGTCATCTAAATTTTCTCAGAGTAGAGAGTTTTACAATTAATGTTCTATCAGGATATTATAATTGGTAATAAATTTATCAACATTTGATAATTATATTAATTGTAGAATATAATTATAGTTTTTACATAATTAATATTCTATAACTAATTAATATTCAGACTGGAAATAAGAAAGTAACCCCTAAAGCCTATACAGAATATTTACAAAATTGCAAAATCTCATAGCAGGCAATTGGAAATGCTTTACTTTTTGAATCTTTTTTTTTTTTTTTTTTTTTTTTTGGTGAGGAAGACCAGCCCTGAGCTAACATCTGTTGCTAATCCTCCCCTTTTTGCTGAGGAAGACTGGCCCTGGGCTAACATCGTGCCCATCTTCCTCTACTTTATATGGGACGCCGCCACGGCATGGCTGACAGGCAGTGCGCCCGCGGGCGCCCGGGATCCGAACCCGCGAACCCCGGGCTGCCAAGCGCGGAGGAAACCGCTGTGCCACCGAGCCGGCCCCACTTTTTGAATCTTTAGAAGAAGGAAAAAGTATCTTTACAATTTCCTGCCCAAATTTTATTCTATAATTCTTAGCTATACCAGAAAACAAAGATGGTTGACTAATTTTCCATTCTAGGCTTCTATTAGGTAGTAGACATTTTATTTACATTATTACCTTGTTTAATAAAATGTTTATTGTTTTGTTGACAATTTTCTATTTATGATGACGTTTAATATACACACCCATTTGGAAATGTGAACCTGTCTTATCCAAAGTAAATAAAAACAAGACATATTCATGTTTGACAAGCTCTAAGTGTGTCTTCGTGTTGTAGAACACACTTGTGACACTGTTATCCCAAAATTAGCACTATGCCTGGCAAACAGAATGATGAATCCCAGGAACCAATTAATCTTTCCTGTCCAATTGAAGAAAAAAGCTCTACAACCAGTGCTCAGTCAGAGACAGAAACAACATTTTGAAGTTATATAAAATAAAACTTAATATCTCTTTAACTAAAAATAGTTTTTAAGTTGGCTTTTGTCTAGAACTGAGTTCACATTTATACCTCCTGAGTGCATTCTTAAATTTCTTCCATACAAATAGTGCAAGGCAACATCACTTCATCATTTGAAATGTTAGAAATAAGCAAAGAGAGAGCAGAGCAAAAAAAAAAAAAAAAAAAAAAAAAAAAACACTAGAGAAAGTAGCTTGGTCAAGGCAGCCAGCAGGAAATAGGCTCTATGTCCTTGCCTTGGACCTAGGAACCCATGTTGTGCATATTCAACTGAGAACCTATTAGCACCAAAAGAGCTAAGTCAGTTACATAAAGAATGGAGAAACATATTATTATGAAGCGTCAGAATTTACTGCTCCCAGAGAGTCATTTTATTTTACAATGAATAACCCATTAGTATCCTAATTTCTTCAGTTCTAAGGTCAAGTTCCAAAGGAAGTTGAGATACCAGACCAACCAAGCATGCCAAATCGTTTTTCAAACTTGTTGGGTATTCAAAGTATATCTTGAGCTCTTATTTTCTAAATTCTGATCAACACCTGCAGGGAATCTATGTTGGGTGGGAAAAAATAATACACAGGGCACTTTGGTGGGGAATGAAGTGGAATGGAAGGAAAAAGGAACAGATTTATTCAGCAGACAGCTACCAAGGCCCGTGATCTGTCTTTTCAAGCCACACTGATCCTAACTGAATTTCAGAACCAATATATTTGGCTTAAGAAGGGAGCGGAAAACCTGGAGAATACTTGCGATGATGAATAGGAGATGGGTGCTTTTTATAAAGCCACAAGTACACAGAATACTGAAGTCGTTTCAGAAAAAAATGCAGCTGCTGGAATTCTACACATTGGAGTTGGCATTAAAGGTTGTCACATGTCCAAAATTTATTATGTAGGGATGAGAAAGTAAGATTTTTTAGCCCTCCTTTTCCAAAAACAACACGAATGATTGTCCAACACAAGCATCTCTGCCAGAAAGCTGACAATGTTGCTTTTGCTTCATTTTTGCAATTTGCAATAGAATAAGGAGAATTTGGCCTCAAATGACCCACCTCCTCGTTTTGGCACTATAAATGAATTGGTGATAAGTAGAAGACGCAATTGCAAAAACAACAAAGAAAACCAAGGTGAAAACAAATACTGATTGCATGCAGAGAAATATAATAGGTAAACCAACCAACGTCATAATTTGTCATTCACGTAAAAAAAAATCCAAAGATAGGAAAGGTAAAATTTAAGCCCTTAAATGTTGGATGCACTCCAGGCAAGGAATTTTGAAAGCTTCATATAAAATACTCATTCTTCCAACCCCTTTCTCCTTTTTTCACTGCTCTACTCCCAGCATTCCTTCCTTCTATATTTTAGGGAAATTGTTAAGTTTAAATATGTCTAATTCTCTTGGGAATATCCAGTTAAGTTAGCCCTGGTCATTTGCATTTGGCTAGGTCTGTGTGACAGCTGAAGTGATCAAGATGCTTCTAATTTTCCAATTCTCCAAGCTTCTAAGAATAGGAAAATTGTGTATCTATTCTCATCAAAGTCTTTGTCCAAGTTATTTCTGACACATGGAAGAACCCTATTCTCTATAATCAAGGTCAATGTTTGTCATCATTTTTTTCCAATTTATCCAGACTTTTCTCTTATTCACAAACTTTCTTGGACCCAAACAAAAATTTTTAGATGATTTAATACATTTTTGATCATTATCTTTTACTTTATCTCATTTACACTAATATCTGTCAGCAAAGGGGAAACAGTGTGAATTTCCTATTTAGCTCTTCCATTTTGGTACCTCCTTTCACATATCCACACAATGTTAGCCCAATCTGTAGCACTTAGCTTCTGCCCTCTTTGCTTTCTATACCAAGTTTATAGCAGAAGACTGAGTCCTATGTCCACCCAATCAATTCTTATGTTAATGATACACGGGCTACATCGGCTGCTCATTTGCCAGTTTCTTTTGAAATTAAGTTGTTCTTGACCAGTCCAACGATGTTTGGGGAAAAGGAAATCATATGGGGGCATGCTTTAGTCTCAGTTTGCAGCATGATGATCTGGTGATTTGTTTCCTCCTTGTTATTATTGCTACCAAAATCTCATATTCTTACTGTTCGTTATACTCATGACTCTTCAATTTGGTTTTTGTTGCAGTTTTAATTCATTAATTTGTTCAACAAATATTTTTGGAGTACCTATTATGTGGCAGGCCCGACATTGGTTATTAGGTATCTGTTTAGCAAAACAGTCCTAATCTCTATGGCACTTTTAACCTAGTAGAGGAAACAGATTAATTGGATAATCACATACATGAGTATAAGGTTATAAGATGTAGTGAATAATATTAAAGGAAAAGTATGGGTGTTGAGAGAGTAGGGAGGCCAGACTTAATTGGGAGGCCAGAGAAAGCTCTCCTGGAAAAAGAATATTTGAGCTGTTCTCTGAAGAATGAATGGAGTGAGCTAGGCAGGGATGGTGGGGCAGAGACATAGAGGATTTACAGAAAGAGGAAAATGCAGATAGAAAGGCTCTGAGTTAGAAAAAAGCTTAGCATCATGAAGGAACTGAGAGAACACAGGTGTGGCTCGGTGCATCGAGCAAAGGGGAAGTTGGTAGAACTTGAGGCTGGTGAGACTGGTGGGGCAGATCCACACATGGTGTTAAAGGTGACCGTAAAGATCATGGTCTTTCTTCTCAGTGCTGTGGGAAGCCATTGGAGGGAAATTACTCTGACCCAATCTGTGTCTTCAAAATATCACTTTGTCCTCAGTGAAGAGAGAAATTTGGAAGGGAGTAAAAATAAAGCTGAGGGAATTATTTGGGGTGATATTTCTTTTGCTCAAGTGAGAGATGATAGAAGTTTGGACTAGAATGTTATCAATGATAGGAAAATTGGATGTATTCAAGAGAGATTTAGAATGAAATTTATTGTACCCAGGAAGAGATCGAATATGAGGGAGCGAGAGAGAAGGAGCTCATGAAATGGCTGGTGGTTAGAGCAGTGGTCAGAGGAATTGTCTTGTTCCAGGTTTGATTGTTAGAGATGTAGAAATAATCTGAGTGCCCATCAGTCTTTATCTGACCGCCAGACCTTAGCTTTAGAGATAGCACTTTATTTTTTATTTTATTTTATTTTTTTGTGGGGAAGACCAGCCCTGAGCTAACATCCGTTGCCAATCCTCCTCTTTTTGCTGAGGAAGACTGGCCCTGGGCTAACATCGTGCTCATCTTCCTCTACTTTATATGGGACGCCGCCACAGCTTGGCTGACAGGCAGTGTGTCGGCGGGCGCCCGGGATCCGAACTCGCGAACCCCGCGCTGCCAAGCGCGGACTAAACCGCTGCGCCACCGGGCGGCCCCATAGAGATAGCACTTTAATTCTTACTCCCCTGTTCGGGGTTGAAAGGACAATTGATGTACTTTCTACTTCATTCTTTTTACTGAATTCATTCATCCCATTTACTTACAAGACCCAGGTATTGTGCTAAGTGCTTGGACATACTCTGTGTCCAGTCAGGAGGGAGGATGCAAATGAGTGTGAGATTACAGCACATTGGGGTAAGCACTGTGAGGGACTAACACAGGGTGCAATGTGAGCACAGAGAGGGAGACATTGATGCCGTCTGAAGGTCCACTAGGGCGAACTTACTGGAGAAGCTGGCAGTCTAGCTGAGGGTACAGGATGATCAGTAGGAATTTGCCAGGAAAGAAGTGGAAAGAAAAGCCCACAAGAAGGAAAACCATGTGCAGAAAAGAAGAGCAGGGCTTCTGTGGGCTCAGATGTAAAAAGCTGAGGCAGGAGAAGGCAGGAGAACCATGATTTGTTTTCCCTGTGTTAGCTGGAAAGAAATTGTCCAACTAGTGCAAACTGGACAGCTGATGTCACACCCTTGAGCAGTTAAATACTGCCTTGTACTGCTTGTTACATAGTTGTGCAAATCATTTCTCCAACCAGATGATAAGCACATTTAGGGGAGAATTATGATGTATAAATTTCTCTGAAAGAGCCTGGACTGGCTCTGAGCTCATCATAAATGCTCCATGATAATTATTAGTTGGCACAAAGAAGTAATGTTTCTTGGGAAAAAAAAATACCATAGGTCATTCAAACCAAATATATGACTTGAAACTTCTTTTTCAGACTAACTATACATTTTGTATACATTACTCCTCAGTCTGATTAGTACTGATAATCAAAATTCTTTAAATTTTCAAATGGAAGATGAAAGAGAAAATTTTAAGCAATAATTGTGCAAATTATAGCTGTTAGCTGCACTTTCTTGAGGAAGCAAACTAGATTTCATAGTAACAAATGAATATTCACATGTGATATATTTCATTGGCAAGTAAGTGCCTATTTTTAAACTCATCGAAGGGATCTTAAATTCAGATTTAATTTCATATTTAATTTCCTCAGTTTTCTTCTCTTTAGTTTCTACTCTGCTCTATTCAAATTTATGCATAGATTATGTTTTAAAAATTTGAGAACATGCCTACCTTTTAAGATATTTTATAGTATAGGTATTTTTGACTTTATTGGATGGTTCGAGAAGTGACTGAATTGACACATGTAAAACCTGAATTGTGTCCCAGTGTTCAAGTTACTAACAGCCTGCAACAAAGTCCACCCAGTGTAGTTTGAATGTGTTTTCATTTTTCGGATTTGCCAAACTAATATATATGGGTGACATGAGGGTATTATAGCTTAAAGAACTACAGAGGTAGACCCAAGAATTCAAATCTGGATCTTTAAACACTAATCTACACTTCCATGAAGTACATATTGGCTAGACTGCTGACTTTCAGTTCCTGCTATGACCTTACATAATCTATGCATTTTGCATTTTCCTGTTTGCATCTGGTAATCATCTTTAATCAGCTTACTTCCCAGTAGGGAGAATTTACTTTTGTTGCTGTCTTGCTGTTTTGCAACTTAAATTGTTTTGCCTTTAAGTTTTTTGTAATTCTATCCCTTAACCTCAAAGGAACCTTTAAAAATCAAACTATCTACATGAGTAAAGGTCAAAATATACTGTTAAAAACCAACCAAATGCTGTTCTGAAATTTTGTGCATATGCTATATATATACACACATATGGTAACATGTATCCATTTCAAAAAATAAAGGCTGATTCTCCTGTTAAATAAAACATTGACTTTTCTAATGTTTGAAAATAGCCCTCAAGAAACATTTCCTGTAGAATTGATGAGAAAACCGCAGTTCAACCTATAGCGCCAACCAAGGGAAGCACCAGGGCTGGACCATGCTGGAAAGCCAGACTGATGGCTCTCAGCAAATGAGCCATAACATGTCTTGCAATTTATATTTCATATGTGGGCAGGAACTATATTAGATATGTTCACCTTTTGTATCCTGAATGCCTGACATGGAGTAAGATCTTATATTTATCTTTGAAGCTTCCATTTATGTTGAATTAACTAGTAAGCAACTCTACAGTTGCTTTTTGATTTACTTAACTAGAGCATTTATGATATTTATTTACAAGAAATGATATCATTGGTAATTCCTGTTACTTAGTTTTGAGGATGTTGGTGAATTATTGTTTGATAATAATTCCATATGATTGGTTGGTGAAAAATACTCTAAATAATTAGCAGTATATCATTTTCAGGAACTAGCAATTTCCTGTTGCAGATTACACATCTGTTGTTCTTGAAGAAAGAATGTCTGTCAGACACAGGCTATTTTCATGCCTTTCATTGTTTTTTTAGGAAAAAAATAGTGTATCTTCATGAGTTGTAATAAAATCAGAAGCCCAAATAACTGGAATTGTGGGGCATAGGTCAGTTTCTAATGCAATATATTCGATTTCTAAAAAAAATATTTTAAGGTCAGATCTACAGTCAACTGTATAAGGCAGTGAAGTAGGTATCCTCATATGAGTAATATGCAGCATGACATAAACATGATCAAATCAATGCTGGAAAACAGAAATTAATTACAAAATTAAACTAATTTTACTTCAAATTTGTAAGATGAGAGACGAAATCACAAACAGTGACCTTTTTCCAGCAAAATTCCTTACTGATCAAAATATAGGCAATGTTTTATATGATAGTCTGTCAGCTTCTAGTTTTCACAGAAATAAGTTAATGTATGAGGCAATATTTCCTTCTGCTTCTCTTTTAAGAGGAATACTGAAAACTCAGACAAGAACTAGAGGGGAGTATCAATTATGATGAAAGGATTATGAACTATGTTAAATTCCTGAATTGTTTAATGTAGAAAAGAACATGATTTTTAAATAAATCAGATTCCCTATGATTGAGTCCATCTATTTTTGTTTTAGTAGAACCATAATAAGTGAATAATGGGAAGGAAAATTAAGACTGTCCTTATATATGATATTTACATATCACATTACAAAGTGTTCCCGGACAGGAAATATTTACACTACCCTATGATGGTTAATTTTATGCGTCAACTTGACTGGGTCACAGGGTAACCAGATATTTGATCAAACAGTATTCTGGATGTTTCTGTGAGGGTGTTTCCTCCTTGTGTCTTATACATTTTTACAAAATCTAAATGTGTTTAATTCTCTCCTATCACAAAAACAAAACAAATGAATAAACAAGTGAAAAACTCCTCCCATTTGGCAGCTCCTTCTGCTCTGCCCAGTATTTCTCCCCTTCCAACAGCCGTGTTTTCTGAGATCATCGTTTGCACTTGCCCTTGCACTTGCCTTTCTGGCCCTCTGCCTCCCAGTACTGAACCACGTGTATAGTGTATCAAAGCAGGGACTCAAAGAAATAATGAAAATAAAAGATGAAAGCTCAGCTTCACTTAATTTAGTCACAATTTTAAAATCAGAAAACCTAAAAAGAAGTTATTTAAATTTTTGGATTTATTTTCATTGTTTTGAATGTAACATTTTACATTGACTTTCATATGTCTACAACCTTTTATTGTTTTGGGATGTAGGGCCACCAAACTTTCTCAGCCAGACTTGTTTATGTCCCTTTCTCTCTGTGACCCACTGAATTCTGGGATCTGTCCCCCTAGTTCTGTTGAAATTGCTGTTACCAATATCATTAAAACATATTCTTCTGTCAGTATCAAACTTAATGTCTTGTTACCATCCTCCTTGAAATATTCTCTCCCGTTGACTTCTCTGAGGCTTCAATGTCCCATCTTTAGAGTTTTAGAGTTTTTAGAATTTAGTTCTCAAGAGTTTCTCCTTTCATTATATAACCTCAGCGCATGTCATCTGATCCCATTTAGTCCCGAACTTCAAGTCCTTTTATTTGCTGATGTTTCCCAAATTGAAAACTTTAGCCAATATCTCTCTCCTGAACTGTGTATTCATATATCCAAATGTCATATTTCTCCATTGGAATATCCCAAAGGAAGTTCAAACTCATCTTGTAGAAAAATGGCCTTCTTATTATTATCTCAATCCCTGCTCATGCTCCCAGGTTCTCTAGCTCAGTAAACAAGATGGCCATCTGCACTGGGGCTCACAAATGAATCCTCAGCACAGGCCTTAACATTTCCTATCTCACCCTGTACAATCAATAAACCATCAGTTCCTATAGATTCTACAATCTAAAAATTTCTAGAATCCTAACAACTTTACCCACCACCATAATGTCTTTGTTCTACTTTATACCACTAATCTCTTACCTAGGTTATTAAAATATACAATAGCTTTCTAAATGAGTTTCTTGTCTTCTTTTTGGCTTCTTTCTAATCCATTCTTTATAATGCAACCAGAAAGATAAGTTAAATGTAAATTATAATAGTTTTCTGTTTAGCATAAATGTTTCAATGGCTCCTCATGGTCTTCAAGATAATATTTAAATTCTTTAATATGGCTTTAAAAATCCTGCATGAACTGAATTATTCTTACCTCTCCAGTGTCTCTTCTTGCCTCTTTTGCAACACCTGCACTCTGTCCTAGGACCATATCAGATTACTTTCTATTCTTCAAATGTACAATTATTCATATATCTTTGGGCTTTTGCACATAGTTTTGTTTTTGTTTTCTCATTCAGCTAACTCCTATTTCAGATCGCAGCTTATATTTTTATCTCCTACAAAAAGTTCTCCCTCAATCTCTAAATGGGGGTTATGCAGCCATAGAACATGCTACTTTAGATAATTATTTGACCTAAACCACAGTCTTTCCATTTGTAAAATAAATGGTATTATTTCATTTACCTTATGGGGTGGTTGTAAAAATTAAGGGAGATAATATATGTGTTATGTATTATGTGTTATATTAACACATAATATATGTGTTAGCAGAGTGCATGGCTCAGAATAAATAAATCAATTCTCAACAAATATTAGCTGTTATGATGAGTTTTAAATTTGTGATAGTGATCATTAAGAGAAACCATTTATGGACTCTTACCTACTATTAACAAAAAACTCTTATATTCCTTTAACATAACTGAAAGGCAAGTTTTTGACCTGGTTCTGCCTGATTTATTTTTCCCCTTTTCTTAAAGTTGCTTGAAACTTTATTTCCTGAAAAAAAAGGAAATCACACAATGGATAAATAGATAAGTTCTTAAATTTTGTTACTATCAAATCAAATGTCTTTTCAAAACAGCATTAACGTGGGCTCCTGATATCTTTGTCACAGGGAGTGAGCAGATAAACTCTACTGTCTGGAACGGGACAGATTTTCTCCTGGTCTTTCAGAAGGGTACTTGATACGGGATAAAATCTTGTTCCTTACATTTCACCTCCAAATGCCCACATTCATTCCCATTTCACCCCCGCATACCATATCGCCTCACTGGGAAGAAGCTTCTAGGTGGGGACAGGAATGGCTGGAAGCAATGTATGAGATGGTTACTACAAATGTTCATCAAACATGGTTCTGTAAACTGTATCTTTAAGATTAGGAGATTGAGTCTTCAACAGTTGCTTAGGCTAGAGCATAGCTCCCAATCTTTTCCTGCAGTTCCAAAATCCAAAGAGCTCCAGGTTTGGTGTCAAAACTCACTTGGAAACAAAACTGACCCGAACCAACAGCAGGACATTTATAACTCTTTTTAATCCCATTTAGTGTGAATATTCATTCATATCACTATATAAATCTTATGAGTTTGTCTCCAGAGTGCTGCTCTGATACCCCTGGAATTCTACATGACGTATCTACATTCTGAACCATATCTGGCCCCAAGGATTTAGTATAAAATATTGTGGACTTGCAATTATTTTTCACATACTGCCGTGAGGAAGATATGAAACAGGTGATAGTATTGGGTTTCAGGTTCTAAAGAAACAGCTCTGATTAAGTTAAAAAGATGATTCAGGGGCCAGCCCGGTGGCACAGTGGTTTAGTTCGCGCTTGGCAGCCCCGGGTTAACGGGTTCGGATCCTGGGCGGCCGCCGACGCACTGCTTGTCAGCCACGCCGTGGCAGCGTCCCATATAAAGTAGAGGAAGGTGGGCACGGATGTTAGCCCAGGGCCAGTCTTCCTCAGCAAAAAGAGGAGGATTGGCAGCAGATGTTAGCTCAGGGCTGGTCTTCCTCACACAAAAAAAAGAGGATTCAAAGAAGGATACTTCAATTGCATGTAGAAATAAAGAGAGAGTTGCAAAATTGTGGTAGTTTCCATTTAATATAATTTCAATCAGGGAATTAGGCAGTCAGAGCAAATTGTTGGCTACTTTCTCTCAGACTTTTCTCTGCAGAAGAGAGACAAGGCCTTCAGGAGCTCTAAGTTCTGATACATAGAGAAGTAATAGGCCTTTTTATTGCCAGCTCCATATAGAAATATACTGGATAATTTATTCAGTTACTTCTCTGGGTTCACATGGTAACATTTAGATCACTCTTCTTGCTCATGGAATGGGGACTAGGCCTTCATCAAGTGCCCAACTGTGAGTGGAGTGGCAGGGTATGTCAATTACTAGCTCCAACATACCCTCATGGTTGAACTGATGGAGGAAGGCTGGTTTTTAACCAGTAGATAAAAAAGCAGATGTCCACCATAAGATAACTGACCAAGATAAAGAAAAATGTACATTGTATTCATCAATCACCTTGGCAAGACTAGGGAACAGAGAAAACTATTTTTTTTTCCCCACATTTCAAGATTTAGGATTCTTAAAACTAAATGTAATATGTCATTACATTTTAGACAAAAGAGACCTCTTCTTTTTAATACTTCAAATCAGAATGGTTAAGTGCTTTATGGTATAATAGACTTATTCTTTACTTTATATTCTCGTGGTTCTCCTCCACATACACTGATAAATGAACAAATATATCGTCTACTATGCTAAAGGGTTTCTTTGAAAAACAAATCGTTATGGGCCATGACACTAATATAGTATTTCATCAATTAATAGTTTTAATAGCATTGGAATATTTCAAGGATATGTATACTCAGTGGATTTAATAAGACCTAATTTGAATATTGGAGCTTCAATGTGGTGATGAATATATCTTCATGGAAAGAAAAATGAAAGGAAGTAATCCAAAAAACAAATGTAGGCACTTGAATTACATTTTGATCATAATTATTTCTACTTTTTGTGAACTAAAGAAAATCTAACACATGCACTTCATTTATTAATAAATAATTCTGTATCAACAGGCTGCAGAAACACTTAAAGCAGTCTTCGGGAATAATGAAACAGTGATAATCATGAAAAAATAAAGTGACACAAAACTCTAGGAAGATCCTAACATTCCTTTACTTGAAGAAGTTTTCTTCAACTATTCCATTCAATGTTGGTCTCCCAATTATTTGAGCTTTTATGACACCTGCTGTCCAACCTTTCAATTTGCCCTCCATTATATACAATCTGACATTATCACTGAATCTAACACAGAATGCATATTATGCTTTCCATTTAACTTGTAAGTTCCATTTAACTTAACTGACTCATTAAGATAAACATATTGTACTTCATTTATATTTCCTCTTCAGTGCCTATTATTAAATGAACACCTAGGCATTAAACAATACTTGAAAATTGAATTGTTAAATTTTGTAAGGGTTAACAGGGAATCATTGACTAATTCATTTTAGACCTGAGGTTAATTTATTCAACAAATTATATATGAGATTTTTGCCACCTATAAATGGCTATCACATTTCCAAAAGTTTTCATTAGTTTATATTCCAGTGACATCACTGTCATCAGGTAGAGAAAATATTAACCTAAAGAAAATATAAATGTCTTTTCCAGGACTAAGTTGATCACCTATCAAACACCATAGCAAGTTTAAAGCATTATTACTAACTCATATGTGTGATGTAAATACTATGATGTTCTATTCTTTATCTTTAACACAGACTTGGGCAATATTTTCTGAAATTTTTTTTTTTTACTGCACTATATTCCTTAGCCTTCTTCAGGGCTGTAGATCTAAAACACATCTGTAACTATGTCTCTTTCTAACATAAACTTTTTAGGATGGTCTAATGCAAACTGAAAAAAACTCAAAAGTCTAGGTGGGAAAGTCTTTTTCTGTCCTTGCCTCACTGTCCTCTCACGTTCTCCCAACTGTTATTCCATGTAAACGGTGGTAGCAATATGAAATGTATGACTCTTCCCCAAATATTCTAATCATTTTTCCACTGTGATGCACTCCTCCTTAAATATATTTTTTTCCTCATTTGCCAATCTAAGTTCAAATACTGAGTTCAAGAATTAGCATTTGGAAGTTTCTTCTGCCTCATGTGCAGTGATAATAAGGAAAATTTTAAGTCATCCAAAAGTCAAACCTTTAGAAATAACCATTTTTAAGCAAAAGATAACTATCAATCCAAATATCTTTCTATGCAGATGTACCAGCCACATGCATGTTTATTCTCAGATCTGTTCCCTGATCTTCCTTTGCCTACCCTAGCCATCTTGATCACTGGGTTCTGGCTAGGTTTTGCTAAAATGGGGAATTGGCAGGCTCCTAAAGCTTGGGAAGCAGTCTTCTCTGGCAGTAGTTATATCTCCCTGTAGCCCCAGCTCAGCCTAGACAGCCCCTTCATCTGTGGCTCTAGTTGCTACCACGCAGCTTTCACGTACATTCAGCAACCCCACTCCAATCTGGCCACCCTAGCTTTGGGGCTGAGGTGCCATCACTTCTATCATCTCCACCATGGGGTGGTACTGGCTTCTTGGAGTTGGTAATCTAGGGATTCCCTTAATGGCCCCTACTTGCCTTTCAGCTCTTCAAACACGTTTGCAACTAATCCCCAATATTCAAGTCGTTCTATTGGGCTACCTGGCATGAGCTCTGTTTTTTGGACTAGATCCTGACTCAGACAAAACATACGTGAGTAGATGGACTGATCAATTGGGGATATAATTTTTAAAATGTGATCATACGGTTTATGCTATTTTAATAACAATATTCAATTGGATTTATTTAAATTTAGTATAAGAAAATCTCAAGTAAAACTGAAAACCTCAGTAAAACACTGCTAAAAATCAAACATAAATTTCGTTATCATTAAGAGATATTATTCTCTTAAAAGATCCTCTGAGATTAGGAATAACTAATCATTAAAACAAAGGACTTCAGTCACTATTTTTTGACTATATGTTTTAATTTTAGATATTACCTAATCCATAGGTTAAAAACCTTGGGACTCTCATCATTCTCACTTCTACTCTGATCACTTCCTTATTTTTTATTTATTCTTTTGGTGAGGAAGATTAGCCCTGAGCTAACATCCATTGCCAATCCTCCTCTTTCTGCTGAGGAAGATTGGCCCTGGGCTAACATCCATGCCCATCTTCCTCTACTTTACATGTGGGACGCCGCCACAGCATGGCTTGACAAGCAGTGTGTCGGTCCATGGCCAGGATCTGAACCTGCGAACCCTGGGCTGCCAAAGCAGAGCGTCACAGCCTCTCACATTTTTTTTTTTTTTTTTTTACCATTTTTATGATGGGTGTAATAGAACAACTAAATTACAAGGATTCCTCCTTCAAAATAAAATGTAAATTCCCTTGGGAGAATTTTGGTTAATCTTGAGTGAGATCATAACATCATTTCTAAAAGTTTTGATGAAAAAGAAAGATAACACCTAAGCAAATAAATATGCAATATGGTCAAAATATTGACACTATACAATGGAAAAAATTACAATATAAAAAGATACCTCTTATGCTTCATAATATTATTACTATTTCTGTTAATATTAATATTACCCATTCCTAGACTTTGACTGCCTCTAATTAGTCATCCTTACAGAAGTCTGCTCATACCTCAAGTTCCCAGAACATCCTTTACATAGTGAATTAATTTTGCCTATTTATTTCTTAAAATTCCCAGCACTTACTTTACAAGTTTATTTTGAGGTTAAAAACCATATATATAGCTTATAGCATAGGGCATAATAAATGGTAGTAATTAGATGAATAGTATAAATTTATATAACCATCATTCTCATCATCATAATCAAATTCTCTCCTTTATTCTCAGGATAAAATCCAAATTTTTCAGCTTTCTCTGAATGCCTTCCAAGATTTTATGCAAACCTACATCTCATGGATGACTCAGGTAACATCCTCTGCCAAGCTTAGTCATGGTGAGTTACTTTCAGTTCTCCAAATAAGCCAAGTGTTCTCTTCTGGACTCTTGACTGCGCTATTATTTCACCTTGAATATATTCTTTTCCTTCTTCACTCAAAAGGAAGAACAAATAGAAGAAAAATGTTTTCCCATATAGGAAACTTTCTTTACCCTCCAAAGCAGAGATCACCATATAAAACAAGAATAAGAATAGATATTAACATGGGTGAAACAGAACTTCCATTTCCGGAAGAATGCTAGACTAAATACTCTGACAGACTCTGCCATTGAAAATAATTTTAAAATGCCAAATACAATATAGATAAAGAGTAATTTAAAATAAAACTCTGTAAGGGTGGGAACTCGATGAAGTAAGCAGGGATTTAAAAGTTAACCCTGAACATACAAGATGACCAACGCACTTACACAAGTGAGTTTTACCAAATATTTAGAGGACAAACAATTTTAATTTTAAATAAATACTTCCTGAGTATACAAAGAGAGAAACATGCCCTGTGTCCTTTTACAAGACTAGTAAATTTGATTTGATATCCACATCTGATAAAGACAGTACCAAAATGGAAAATGGCATGTCAATCTCACTCATAAATAGAGATGCAAACATGCTAAACCGAATATTAGCAATAGACTCAGCTATTCGTAAAACAATAATAAATCTATCCCGGAATAGAGAGGTTGATTTTAACATTAGAAAGAATGAACTTCACCACATTAGAAAAGTTAAAGACCCTTTGATCACCTCAAAGGTGAAGACAAGCACCCATTCATGAAAAACAAAATTTTTAAAAACTATGAACTGAATTAAACTTCCATAAATTGATAAATCTACAGCAAACCGTTTACTTAGCAGAGAAAAGATAACATTTGCTCTAATATCAGGGACAAGACAAGGGCGCCTGCTAGAACTGATTTTATTTGACATTGTACTAAATGTTCTAGCCAGCTCAGTGAGGCAAGAAAAATAAGTACAGATTTGCAACAATTGGGAAGGAAGGAATATAGTTTTCATTATTTTCCTATGATGATTATCTATGGCGAAAATACAAAATAAAATCTCCCAATAAAGTTTTATAATATCAGGTTTCTGGATCCAAAATCAACATATAAAAGTAAATTGTATTTTATTCAGTAGCAATAAAATCTACATAAATAAATATCTATCTATCTATCTATCTATCTATTCTTATACATATAAGAATAGCCAATGCAAGCTTGAGAAAGAAGAACAAAGCTGGAGGCATCATGTTCCCTGATTTCAAACTGTATTACAAAGTTATATTCATTAAAACAGTATGGTATTGGCATAAAAACAGACATGTAAATCAGTGGAACAGAATAGAGACCCCAGAAATAAACCCACACATATATGGTCAATTAATCTATGACAAAGGAGCCAAGAATATACAATGGAGAAAGGACAGTGTCTTTAATAAACTGTGTTGGGAAAATTGGACAGCCACATGCAGAAGAATGAAACTGGACCACTATCTTATACCATACACAAAAATTAACTCAAAATGGATTAAAGACTTGAATGTAACACCTGAAACCATAAATCTCCTAGAAGAAAGCATAGGCAGTATGTTCCTTGACATAGGTCTTGGTGATGATTTTTTGAATCTGACGCCAAAGCAAAAGCAACAAAAGCAAAAATAAATAAGTGGGCTACCTCAAACTAAAAAGCTCCTGCATTGAAAAGGAAACCATCAGCCAACCATCAACAAAATGAAAAGGCAACCTACTGAATGGAAGAAAATATTTGCTAATCATATATCTGATAAGGGGTTAATACTCAAAATATATAAAGAACTCATACAACTGAATAGCAAAAAAACAATCCAATTAAAAAATGGACAGAAGATCTGAATAGACATTTTTCCAAAGAAGACAGACAGATGGCCAACAGGCACATGAAAATATGCTCACCATCGTTAATCATCAGGGAATGCAAATCAAAACCACCATGAGGTATCACCTCACACCTGTTAGAATGGCTATTAACAAAAAGACAATACATAACAAGAGTTAGTGAGGTTGTGGAGAAAAGGGAACGTTTGTGCACTGCTGGTGGGAATGTAAATTGGTGCAGCCACTGTGGAAAGCAGTATGGAGGTTCCTCAAAAAAATAAAAATAGAACTACCAGATGATCCAGCGATTCCACTTCTGGGTATTTATCCAAAGAAAATGAAAACACTAACTCAAAAAGATATATGCACCTCCATGTTCATCGCAGCATTATCTACAATAGCCAAGATATGAAAATAGCCTAAGTGTCCATTGACAGGTGAATGGATAAAGTAATTGTAGTACAGATATACAATGGAAAATTATTTAGTCATAAGAAAGAATGAAACCTTGCCATTTTCAACAACACGAGCAGAGCTTGAGGGCATTATGCTAAGTGAAATAAGTCAGAGAAAAACAAATACTGTATGTTCTGTCTTATACACGGGATTGAAAAAAAAAAACAAGCTCATAATCATAAATACAGAGAACTGATTGTTGGTTGCCAGAGGTGGGGGGGTGGGATGTGGGAGAAATCGGTGAATGGGTTTTTTTTTTCAGTTTAAATAAATTGAATAGTTGGTAGTAAGTAAATAAATAAATTGCATTTTATTCAGTAGCAATAAAATCCGTATAAGCACTTTACTGGGGAAAAGCAATGAAGCATTCTTTGTCATTCCCAGATGATTAAAATTGTTGTAAATATCCTCCTATAGTTTGAAGAACTGCTTTTTAAAAATTACTGTAGCAGTGACATTCATTAGCATTTCTGACTTCTACTTCTTTGCTTCAATCTCTTGCTTATGCTTGATGCAGTGATTGAAATTCACTTGTGGTACTACCTCTGCAGAATCCCTCTTTAAAAACTCTACTCAAAGCTGCTATATTGATAGCGGCTTTGTGTACACAAGTTTTCCGCCCAAAACATTGTTTTGTTTTCATTTATTAACAAGTTATTTACTCTTGAGATCGGATTTTTTTTCAAAATACCTTTGCTTTAGGGGCTGGAACAAAAGGACTTCTTCATGTATTTCATTATTGGAACAGAATCTACTAAATCCCCATTAATTTAAACTTGGTAGAAAGGCTGCAGTTTCACTCAGCTGTATAGCAAACCATGTACACCGTGTGAGTTGTATTAGTACTAGCTTCTTCAAATCTTCAATGATATATTTGCTGATAAAATGTTACTTCTCACCATATAGGTTCCTATATTATTATTTTAGCAGGAAGAATGTGTTTCTCAAAGTGGCTTTCTACTTCTTTGCTATTAAGGAAGAAATCTCAAAAAAGTATTTTAATATTTATCACTAAGTTCAGTGGAATTTTGTCAACTACTAACTGAGTATTAAAGACTTTAAATATCACTTAAAATTTATAAAGGTTTGTCTTTATTTTCTGAATGCTGATTTAAGTGTTATTCTCATAATGATGATTTCACACTTTACATGTTAATACCTCAAGGCATCATATAAGTTACGTTGATGTTCATTGTTAATTAAGAAGTTGTAAATAAATATTTCAAATAGTCTTCATTTGAAATTTTGTAAATTCCTCGATATTTTCAAGTTTTTAATTTTGACTGACTGCTTGACAGATCATTATTTTCATCTCATATTTTGATTGATACAGAGCTTATTCTATGCAAGTGAAATGAGAATTCTGCCATTTCATATTTATCCTTTAATTGGTTTTAAAAGATTAGTATTATCTTCAATCTGTCCATTGTTCAGAGCAATCTTCATAAAACTTTTGTTCATTTTGTGCAGGTTAGTTGTCTTCCAATTAGATAATATGATCTGTAAGTCTGCTTAACTGGGTATATGAAAACTGTAAAATATCTCAATCTCCTAAAAGCAAATGAATACATAATATTAGCACACTTGGAGTTCCCTTTTTCCCTCAATATATGTGGGCATATTTGAGTGAAGTGAAACCAACAGGAGATCATCTGATGGAAGGACTTAGTAAGGATGCCAATCCACTTACTATATATTGCTAAATATATAATTATTTATGTATAAAAACAATTAAAGAAATGCTAACATATCCATCCCTCATCTCAAAATATTATCTTGCAAACCTCACTTGAGATGCCAGCATTCTAAAATGTTTTTAGGATTCCCCTCCCATGTGCTCCCATGGAATTTTTTGAACATCTTTCTAGTAGCCTTTATCATATTGTCATCAGTTTCTCCTCTCCTCCTAGGTTGGAAGTTATGAGAACTGATAGGATGGCACATTTGTTGTTATTATTATATCCTGAGTTTCTAGCTCTATAACAGGAATACAACAAGTGCTCAGTAACATGGGTGAAATGAAGAAACAACCACTGCATTAAGTCCTACAATGGGACTAACTAACATGTTAGGCTGGGTACACACAGGTGTAACCCACAATTGCACCCAGCACTAGCTATACTTTGGACTTAAAAATTCAGATGAAAACATGTCTGCAAGAACCATAAACTGTGACAATCCCCAGACAGTGGAGGTAATCTCAACAGTGCAAAGAGTAGCTGGATTGTATGACTGGTGCAACAATCATTTGGCTTGTCTAGGTAGACTGATTCTTAAAATGCTTTTATGGAGCCCATATCCATAGAGTACTAAAATCTATATGACAGGACTGCTTTTCTAATGGGCATAAGAAGGCATCTCTTTGTGGACCTCCCTCATCAACAGTCATTTGGGCACATTTTGCTCACAATATCAAAGTAGCCAATAGTTTATGTGCTGCTGAGTGACAAGCAATCATGGAGGATGCCTTCAATTTTTATTTTGTTTAAAACTAGGGGCAGGGATGAGAGCCAGAGAAATATGACTGTGTAATATTTTTCTTCCCATATTCTGAACATCCCAATGTACAAACTTCTCAAACATGGTTGTACACGACTGAGAAATTCATTGAAAGTTGCTATTCATTATTTAACAAATACTCATTAGCAATAAATAAAACTTGCCATAAAATATTATGTATTTCAGAAAAAATATATAAACTTTGAAGTCACATTGGCCAGATTTGGAAACTGCAGCTTTACCACATCCAGCTGAGCTGATATTTTACCTCTTTCAGCCTGTGCCTTCATCTGGAAAATGTATATGTAAGTGTCTGACACTTATTAGACAATAACTAAATATTAGCTTCCTTTTTTTTCTTTCAAGAACTCTTCCTAGACACTGAAGGTGAAAGTAAATATATCCTTACTAGTCGGCCATTCATTTCTCTCTCCCACTGACTTTGTGGTAAGAGCATGGTTATTATTTGTGGCTGTTGCTTTCTTATCCAGATAGACACATTTCTGGAGGGATAATAATGTGGACACTCTGGACAGTGACAAACTCCTTCATGTGCCTAAGGGAGCTCATTTGCTTTACACTCCGTGAACTGTAGGGAGAATGCAGCATGCTAATGTATAATTTGGAGGGGTGCTGTTACATCTGTAGTAATGAGAAAATCCCATCTATTGAGTTAGAGGCAGAGTCACTCCCTTAAAGAAAACATATCTGCCTATATATTAGACTAAAAGTTAGGAATACATGTAGTCTCGAGGAAAATGACTCCCATCTGAAAAAAAGAGATTAAATCTGTTTTGGAGGAAGGTAGCTGATCTTGTGTTTATCAAGAGATATTTAAGATATACAAATAAATTACTAAGATATATATATCTTTGATTTATGGGTTTGGACTATATGAAATTCCTAATTTATAGGTTAATAATGATTGAATATTGGCAAATTCGTGATGCAACCTAATATATCATGGCTTTGGTAATATGTAATCTTCCACAGAAGAAGAAGTTTATGTGGGAACTTTTGAAAAGAGAGTCTCAAACATAATTCCTTGTTCATTAAAATGTGGGTTATATTTGCATAATTTGCATATTTCAGAACAATGAGTTATACTCCTTTGTTTGAATGAGATATTGTCAAAAATATTTTATATATTCTTTATCAATTCTTTTTTGTTTCTTTAGAATAAGTATAAACATATCATTTATCTTCCAAAATGGGACACTTTCAATAGTAAAAGGGAGAACTCTTAGTTGCCAAGATGAATTAAAATATGTAAACTGGAACTGTCTAGATCTGACCTGTAATAATATTCTCCTTACCAGTAACTCATGCACCTATCTATACAGTGCTTTTGTTTCTAATATACTTGAACAAAGTTGGATTGATTCTAATTTCATCAATAATGTAGCCAGCAGAAAAAAAAGAATCCATTGGACCAACTCAGTCAAGCTCCAATGGATTGACCTGAGTACCTGTTCTCTTTTCTAGAGTAAAGGTCCAATTTTCTCATATCTAGAGCTTCATTTATCCACATATGATGTGTATGTTTATACTCTCCTTGAAGGTTCAACAACAAAAAAATGTGACTGACAGATCTAACTTTTAACAAGTATTAAAACTAGTGAAATATATGTCTTCCTATACTTCTTTTCATATCTCAACATTATTAATTTTATAATAAAATGTATTTTAAAATATCAGTGTAGACAGTTAAATACTGTAGCAGTGTCCTCTTATATTGCTAGATCAATAAATCACCAGCAATTTTTAAGTGTATCAGAGATACTAAGAACCAGAATAAGCACATAGCAAATATAAAAAAGATATTTAATCAAGTGAACTTAACAATTTATATTTACAATAAATATATTGTAATTGTCATAATCCATAATAAGTCGCTGCACCAACAGTTTTCTGGTTTTCCTTCCACTTTCTGACCACTTTGCAGTCAGTCTCCTTTGCTATTTCATTTCCCTAATCCTTAAGCATCAAGAGGCCTCAGAAATCTTTCCCTTTCTCCACAATGAGTCTCTGCACAATCTAATCCATTTTCATGGCTTTAAGTTCCACCTAATGACAATTCTTGGACTCCAGACTCATATTCACCTGCCTGTATGACATGTCAACTTGGAATTGACAACTTGAAATTACTCAATTTCAAACTGAGTTAATGCTATTCTACCCCCCATCCTCAGCTGAAACCTACTCCTCCTAAAATCTTCTCCCCTTCTATTAATGGTCACCACTTCCTTACACCGCTCAGGCTAAAAACCTCAGCATTGACCTTGACTCCTCTCTTTCTTCGATATCCTGTACCCTGTCTATTAGCAAATATTGTTTGCTCTATCTTTAAAACGTATCCAGAGCATTATACACAATAGCTGAAAGGTGGAAATAATGCATTACCCATCAACTGATGAATAGATACAATGGGATATTATTCAGCCATAAAAAGGAATGAAGCATCGATACGTGCTACAACATGGATGAATCTCAAAACATTATGTTAAGTGAAAGAAGCCAGGCAAAAAAGGCCATATATTGTATCATTCCATTTGTATCAAATGTCCAGAATAGGGAAATCCACAGAAGCAGAAGCAGATTAGTGGTGCCAGGGGCTGGAGATGCAGGAGAGTATGAGAAGTGACTGATTGATGCATACAGAGTTTCCTCTTGGAGTGTCAAAAATGTCTCGGAACTAGGCAGAGGTGAATGTGCTAAATGCCACTGAACTACACATTTTAAAATGGTTAATTTTATGTTACGTGGATTTTACCTCAAGAAAAAACAGAAAAGCATATACAGAGTCAGATCACTTTTCATTTCCTCCAACCCACCACCCTGGTCCAAAATACTATCTTCTCTACCTTAATACTATTGCAATAACCTTCTAAATGATTTCTCAGTAAGAATGATACTGTAAAAATACAGGACTATTTCACTGTAGAGTCCAAACCCTTCCAATAGTTTCCATATCTTTCAGAATAAAAATAACAATTCTCATGTGACTGTCAAGACCCTGTATGATCAGACTCTCTGCTGCTTCTCTGCCCTCACCTCTTAACTTTGACCTTGACCTCTGATATTTCCTCTTACTTCCTTTGCTCCAGCCAGAAGGGTTGACCATCTTTCTACTCCTTGAAATGTGAGAACTTTCCCCTTGCTGTTTCCTCTGCTTGGAATGCTCTCCCCAGATATATTCATTGTTCCTTCTAGAGCTTCCTTCAGAAGAAACCGTTTCTGTGAGACCTTCCCTGGCCATGCTATGAACAATTGCAACACATTCCTTCCTACCAACACCACCACTTCCCTACTTTATTTCAACTCCTAGCATGTATCATTGTGTTATATATTTTCACATACTTCCCTGATTGTTGGTCCACCCTCCTCTATAATGAAACTCCACAAAAGCACAGATTTTTATCTGTTTTGATTTCTGATGTAAATAGTACCTAGGACATAGTGGGTGTTCAGTTCCTATTTTTTCTTTTTTTCGTGTGTGAGGAAGACCAGCCCTGAGCTAACAGCCACTGCCAATCCTCCTCTTTTTTTACTGAGGAAGACTGGCCCTCGGCTAACATCCGTGCCCATCTTCCTCTACTTTATATGGGACGCTGCCACAGCATGGCTTGACAAGCGATGTGTCGGTCCATGCCGGGGATCCGAACCTGCCAACCCTGGGCCACCAAAGTGAAGCGTGTGAACTTAACTGCTATACCACCAGGCCAGTCCCTCAATTCTTATTTTTTAATTAACGATTGAATATAAGTGGCTTTTGGAATATATTGTGATAAGGACAGAAGTATTTAAGGAAACCAGACTGATTAACCATTATATTTAGCAAAACTTGCTCACTCTTATAAGAAAACCATAAGACTTTTACTTTAATTAAGTTTTAACTTCTGGTTTTGAAAATTCTGTTCTAAATCATATCAAACGTATGCTATTGTCATTCATACCCATAGTTAATTCATTTTGTGCTTGACAATCCTGCTGCTATAGCAGTATCAGCAGAAAAGAGCTGATTGCAGTAGATTTGGTTGAAGTTCATTTCCAATTTCTGATTAAAATGCTTTTATTAGACTGAATTGCAATGCTGAAAAGAATTAACTAAGAACAATAACATAGCCAGAAGCGGTCAAAAATCAGTCTTAACAAGACCATACAAAATATAAACTGTATAGGCTCAAAGTATGTGCATTAAGATTAGCATTAGATTAAAAAACTACTGTTGTTAAGATGTTTTTAAATTGAGGGTTAATTTAACACAACTCTGAGGCCAACCATGGTGGGGGTTTATACATGAAAACTAATTTTAATTAAGAGTATAATTGGCCCCAAGGTAAACAGCATGTGTTCTGGACCTTTTGAATTGAAAGGAAGGGTTTTGAATCTCATTCCACCCCAGATAAGGAATGACTCAAATTTTTAGCTTTTTAAATTATTGGTCTGGTCATAGAAATCCAGATTACATAAGCATGACAGATGGCTGTGTTTTTATTCACTGTAAATTTTATTTAAAATATGCAAAGAACACTACTCTGAATACCATAAACAGTGCACGGTCATTTCATATGACTTTGGGACAGGGAAACTGACTGAAATGCACAAATAGTCAGAAGTTTCATTTGTACCATATTTCTAAACTACTATTTCATGAAACTCTATGTTGGACTAGCCAATATAAAAAATCTGATACACTGCCTGCCCTCTGGGGGGTATAGTACTCATATAAAAGCTTAAGAAGTAGAAACAATGAGTGCAGATCATCTACAAACTGTGTAATTGAGAGTCCAGGCTAGTGGTGCGTTCTGTCTGAGGATCCTTGTTTTTGATTCCCACACTGCATTTCAGTGACCACACTTCAGCGGTGGGGCTATAAATGTGTCACAGTGTTCCCAGTAAAGCTAGTTATTAGCCTTCAGAGCAGCATAACAAATACAATAGATTTTGTTTTTCAGTGAAACCATAGCTAAAGGGTTTTGACTTTAAGAAACATGTTGCTTATAAATGTGACAGGTTCTCTAGTCAATATATTAAAAGCTATAGATATAATTATTCATTCAGCATTAGTTTACACTCATCCAAATGTAACTTTCTTTTCTCAGCAATTTATCAGAGCCTTACAAAATTGGCAGTATAACATGTTCCCTATGAAGATTTGACATTCTGTTATATAATCCATATTCTGTATTTTTCATGAGACATAAACATTTACTTGCAGTTAAGGGACTGAAGCAGAAAAAGCAGCAGGGCAGACAATAAAAATGTAGATCTTTCTATATTAATGATTTGAGCAATTTACAATTTGCAAACGAAGCAAAACTGTAAAAAAAAATCTATTTTTCACAGCCTCTTTTTTTCCTCTTTCTTAGGGGCTAGCACTATTTGTCAATATTTTGTTTAACAAAAGCTCTCTCCTCCTTTTCGCTCCACTTGAGGCTTTATTCTTGCCAGAGTTCTAAAGCCAAACAAAGTTGACTGTCAAAATGTGAGCACAACATGCTCAAAGACTAAGGAAGTTATAAAAAATGTTTTTGGCTGCAGACTTCCTGTGGTTGGGGTAGCTTCGATAAATGTTTAAAGCACCTGACATTGTATTTATTACAGCAATATTCTTCTCAAAATTTATATAATATTTTATCAACATTACATTAAAAGCTTAAAATATGCAACTGAGAATAAAGCCTTGAATGGAATTCCTCTAACGCAGGGATGGCAAATAGGGATCATCTCTTGTATCAACTATAACCCATTGGTAGGTAATGGCACTCTGGTGTGCCAATTCCTGAGATTTTGAAGTCCAATCTGAACTCAGGAAGAAAGAGGGTCTTGATCCATTGGTCACGTCTGCCAAGAACAGAAGACTGGAGTAGCCTTCCAGTTCTAATATTGGAAGTCCAATAAAGCCAATGGTTAACTATACTTACATGCGCTATTCCTTGTGTAAAGGATCACAGCTCAAGAAAAGTATTGTTTTCATTTCTTCCAGTTTCTTCTACTGGGGAATGATTAATTTTAAAGATACCTTCTTGGATAGATGGAAGTTAGGTAATAGACACATTCAAAACATTATTTTGAAATAGTCATTTTAATATGTCCCCCATTTTTTGAAGGCCTGCATTTGTCCCCTACCTTTACCCTTTTATTCGCCTTCAAAATGTGTAGAACTCATATTTGTTAAATTGCTCACATAACATCCCGGGGAAATTACTTTTAGAACGTGGCCTGAATGCGAAATCCCTGTCCTACGTGCCAAACTTGTGGAGGTGTCTGAAATATGAAACAACAACTCTTAACTCAAAGGCATACAAAGAAGTTCCATCACTGTTGAAGCAAAAATAATATAATGGTTAACAAAAGCATCTAACAGCCACAAACTTCCAAGATTGTTTCCTCACCAATGAAATGGAGAGGATAATATCACAACTCATAGGACTGGTATGTGGATTACATAAAATAATCTTTATAAAGCAATTTGCACATGTCTGGTACAAAATGAATTCTCCTTAAATATTATGTATTATCTTTATCAAAAGGTAAATCGATTGATTATATTTGTACCATCTTTGTACCATTGGCCTTCCTCAGGACTCATTACATACCCTGACCCATAGAAGCTGCCAGCATTCTCTTGTCAGTTGGCCTCTCTTCAGTCTTCTCTGCTCTTTCTGGCACCATCTTCCTAGCTAATTTAATGTGTTTTTAAAACCTTGCCTGCCTGGTGGAAATCACAGTCTAAGAAGTAGTTACTGCTTCTTTAGCCTACTTTCTACCCAAGACACACAGGATGCCAAGACCTTCTCAACAGGGTGGAGGGAAAGTTAATTATTTTTGCTAGCACTCACCATTTTTTTCTCTCTTTTCCATTTTTTTTCCTCTCTGCCTTGACTACAGGCTTGTGTCCCCTCCTCGTATGCATCTTCTCTATAGCCACGTCCCTAACTTCATTCACATCTCTATTGCAATTCTCTTATAATGTGGTTATTTGCTTCTCCTCTACTTCTCCATACCCACCAGATTTACTAAGAAAAATTTGGGATACTGAGGCTTATGATTAGTGTCTTCTGGATGGGGAGGAATAAATTTTTCTAGAGATCTTTGCAGATATAACTTATGCAATGGTTTCTTGTTTCTTTTCATTTTAAAGCTGAATTTTGTTTAATAGGCATCTGTAATTTCCCTACTCACTAATCCCATATAAAATTAGAATGGATGCAGTGCTTTTCCTTAGGGCAGTGATTCTCAAAACATTTGTGACAACACATCAGAGGTTTGTTTTTCATCATCTATTATGCACCAATATTTTATTAAAATTGAACAAGGGAAAAAAACAGACACAAAGGAAAAGCTGCAGGCATCCCACATATAAAGTAGAGAAATATGGGCACAGATGTTAGCCCGGGGCCAATCTTCCTTAGCAAAAAGAGGAGTATTAGCAACACACATTAGCTCAGGGCTTATCTTCTTCATCAAAAAAAAAAAAGAAAAAATGTTGAGTTTGAAATAATGACTCCCCATATCAAACAGCTATATACACACTTGACACTTTGAATGAACAACATATCTATTAATAAACTTGTTAATGTGGTAAAAGAGTTTGTCTCTTCCTTGTTAGCTTATTGAATTTGGTTATTTAGGATATAAAGTATATCTAAACTATTTTAATAATTCGTATAGCATAAAAGTAGTCTCACTGTCTACTACTCACAGAAAGTAGACAGAAGTAGAAGAAATTCTAGAGCAGTTTTGGCAAGCTGAGCATATTCATCTTTAATGTTTATACAAAATGAAGCAATTGATGCTACACTCCAAAATTCATTTTCAATCCTTTATCAGTAGCTAGTTCTACTGCTTTATCCTGTAAAGTTATAGTTAAAATTCAATTATCTTTTGTTGAAATAAATGGGTTCTGGATTTTATATACTTCTGAGTTACAATTGACAAAACTAGCCTTAAAACATTACATACCATGGAAGGATGCAGTTCTTGCCACTGTCAACTGGCCTTGTGAGGTCTACAATACATAAACTGGTCCATATTCTGTTCAACAAGTGAAGTAAACCAAATACTTCTCAGTTTCTTACCTCATCACATGCCAGGAACAAACTTTACGTAGTACAGCACGGTCTGTAGACCAGAGTCTTAGTCAGTTTGAGCTGCTATAACAAAATACCATAGACTGGGTGACCTAAACAACAAACATTTATTCCTAACCCTCATGACCTTATCTAATTCTAATTACCTCCAAAGGCCTCACCTCCAAATCCCATCACACTGAGAATTCAGCATATGAATTTGGGGAGACACATTCAATCCAGAGCACACAGTTTGAGTAGTGCTGCTGAAAAGCTCTTTCTCTCTTTTCTTCTATAAATTTAGGCAAGACCAAACCTTATGGCCTGGCCGTCATTTGTTAGGTGTCAGAAAGGAATCAGGACCTCAGCCTTCTTCAAATTTTAGAGTTATTAAACAGGACAAATTCACCTCTGAAGTGCCATTGATCTCTCTCCAAAAGGAAGAGTATTAAAGAAATACAGCAAAGATCTATCATCAAATTATGTGGAATTTCAGAACTATCTATATCATAAAAGACTATGCATGTTAAACCATAACAATACATTGCTCTATGTAATAAAAAATGCATAAAATAATCCAAGAAATGTGATAAAATCAGTCAAGTTTTACTCCTCAAATACTGTAACAAGCAATTTTTAAAATATCAGACATTTAAAAGCAGCTTTTACTTTTCAAAGTTAAAGAAAAAGCTAAAGAAATTGTCAACATTTATGTTTATAGAAGCAATTGTAAGTAAAAATATAAAGCAGAAGGGTATGAGATTTATAGTGACTTTATCAGACAAAAATAGAAGTAAGTTATAATTGAAAGCTGTTTATAAGGCCCAAACTGGAAAGAAAAAGACAGCCATTAGGAACTACAACATGTTCTTTTTAAAAAAGACAAAGCTTTTATTAGCATATCACTTCTAAAAATTTCAACTTAAGATACTGTTTTTCTACATGTGCTGTTACCCTACACAAATTACATCCTATAATGGTCACGATGAATCCATTTTCAACCTCCATCTATACCCAATGAAATCTCATTTCCCTCTACAGTAAACAGTTTAGGGAAGGTCCAATAATTCAGACCTGGCTAGCAGGAAGTGAGGAAAGTTTGCTGTGAAAGAGCTCCTCAGAAACACTCTTTGCCTGTAGATTAAAGACACAAAGAATAGTTGATTCCTAATGTTTTCAGGACATGGACATTTCTGTATGTGATGCCTAGAACTTGCTAAAGCTGAATTTCCACCAACCTGGCCTTGAAGGCAAGCAACAGAAGTAGGTGAAACTAAGAGAATCATGACAACCAAGAGAGCCAGTCTTGATGTACTGTACCTGGAGCATGCCCTATCTGTAGACTTCTTGTAGAAGGAGATCATATATTGTGTTATCCATAAGTCCATTTGAATTCCTATTGTTTGAAGCTGAAGGCATCCAGCATGACACTTTTGCTTCTGGCTGATGAGTTGCCCTTCGCCATTCAAGTTGATAGACCTACTCATCACATGAAGTACTGCTATTTATGGGTACCGATGCTTCTCTGTCAGTAAGTACTATGTGACTCAGAAAAGGGGTCAATTACAGTTTGTTTGAGGCTCCAGAATCTATGGGGTTGTTGTGTTTGTTTTATTTTTAAGTAGTTTCTGCTTCCAATGCTGCAAACAGCAGATCAATTCACTAGTTTCTGTAGAATATGAAGTATCAGAAGAAAATGGTAAGCCATTGATAGCTAACCGCTGGGTGCTTCATCCTCACAATTCAATTTTCTTATTTAGTCAGATTGAAGAGTATAGTTCCAGGTTGGATGAGGGTAAAAACAAGGCACTGAAAGGTAGAGCTTGCTTTTAGAGAACAAGCATTCCTTGCAGTTTTGACCAGTCCTGATCTTTGTTCAAGTTATACCTAATTCATACAAACCAAAACTCGACATGTAGATTGTGGAATTACCTCCAGGATGTGAACTTTCTCTGAATAAACTAGAGAAGCTACTGAATTTCTCAACTAAAATGGATACCAAAGTCCATCTGAGACTAAAATTGAATGTTTGCGGCAACAATGAAACAGACCAAGATTACCTGGAATTCTTTGAAATACAAATGACTTTGTATCTGGGGTGGGTGGTTATTTTGTTCAATTCAGTTTTAATTGAAGTCACTGAGAATTCAAGCCTATAATATTACACTGCAGATATCAAGGTCTCACCTTTTAGTTAATACTCTCGTTATGTCAATAATGCTTTTTAGCAAGATTTTAATCTCCATGCAGACATTAGTCAGGGCTTTATGGGAAAAAATAAATTTTAATCAAAATTTGTTCACACTTTACATTCTATTTTCTCCCTTGATTTATCTTACAGTGAGAGTTAACTTTTGAAACACTGTACAAATTTAATTCTCCAAGACAATACAAGTCTGTTGGACAGAGACAGCATCTACTTTTCTATTCCAAACAGAGTATGATTCTTAGTGCTCAATAAATGTTAAATTATGAATAATAATAAATGCACATAAAACTTGGAGAAAAATGTTGCTGAATGCACGTTTATTTATTGATTCAATTTCCACAGTACTTTCTTGTTGAATGCTTTATAAACTTGACCTCATATTATACCAGTAAGATAAGTAAAATGATAGAAAAGCTAAAGGATTATACAAAGAAAAGGAAACATAGTCCATGAAAGCCCAAATTGGAAACCGCTTTTGGTAAAATTTTACGTATATGCTAAAACTACACGGTGAATTTGTTAGGAATTTGAAAAGACTCTCTCATGAGTTTAAACTCACTTATTATAGAAAAGTGATATAAAATGCCTGGCTCCGGGGGCTGGCCTGGTGGCGTAGCAGTTAAGTTCACACACTCCACTTCAGCAGCCTGGGGTTCGCAGGTTCAGATCCTGGGCACGGACCAATGCACTGCTTGTCGAGCCATGCCATGGCAGGGTCCCATATAAAGCAGAGGAAGATGGGCACGGATGTTAGCCCAGGGCCAGTCTTCCTCAGCAAAAAGAGAAGGATTGGCAACAGATGTTAACTCAAGGTTAGTCTTTCTCACCAAAAAAAAAAAAAAAAAAGAAAATGCCTGGCTCCATTCAACAGAATACTTTTAGACAAAATAATGAAATGATTAAGACTAAGACGCTGAAGAGGATGTATGAAAGTAATCAGAAGACAGTTCCCAGGAGCCTTTTTTTAATAGATGAAACACATGTATGGTCACAGAGCTGATAGAATCAACTCAGAACCAGGGTTTCTTCCAGAGTGGATCGAGTCCCCAAGTTTTGTGAGGACAGTTTTTATGACACTGCATTTCTGAAATGGGAAATGTGTTGTAAGTCATGTGATAATTAAATAAAATGGAAGTGAGGTTCTTTACTCTCTTTCAATGGTTTTCAGGAAATGTTTGTATATCCGAAAAGGTGGCAGTTCCGAAACTGCTAAAAAAATGTTGATAGCAGAAAGGGAAATACATCAAATGATAGCAATTTGATTTAATGATAAAATGTTTTCATAGCAAGACTCAATGGTTTATGGAAACATATTCAACTCAAGTGGCTGTGGGGGAAACTCTGGTAGCTCTAATGAATCAATCTCTTTGTCTCGGTCTCTGTCTATCTCTGTCTCTCTCTTTTCCTTAGATAACCAGGCTCAAAGCCACAAGACAGCAAAGACAGTACAACTCCCACCATAAAATAGGGGTTAGTCAGGGGCACCTAACTTCTTGTTGAAATTGTCATTAAAGTATAAGAAAGATGAAAAGCTATGTCTTTGGTTATAGTAAGACTCCTGAGACAGAATCTTAGGAAGGCCGAAGGATTAGGAATGTGTGACCTTCTCACCTGTTCCTTCCTTCAGAGGCAGGTCCGGCACTGACCACAGGGGGTCCATGGCCATTTCTTTCATCCAAAAACCCCAGTGGACACTGATATTCTACAGCCTTCATAGTGAATTTTTTCTGGGAAGACAAGGACAACAAATTGCTAAAAGAACAAGGATAGATTCTGCTTCTTAGACATTGGCAAACAGGCATCAAGGGCTGGAGACGCTTTCTCAGATCAGTACACAGACAAAACAAAAATATCTGACAGACTCTCAAAATTGGCCTGGGGGCTGAGCACAGCAACCAACTCTCCAGTTAATATAAAGAAGAGTTCCAACAGAAACCAAAAGGAGAGTGAGGAGAAATGTGCAGAACTTGCCCATTCTGTTGAAAGACAAACTTGAGGGCTAAAGTAGCTTCCAAATGAAGCACAAGAGAACATTTCAATAAATATATACATAAATAAAATAAAATGGCAATCCTACAAAAAGACTGAGTAACGTAAAATTAGAAACTTTTCTTCAAAACTTTGAGGGAAGGCTCTACAAAGGAAGCAAAATAATCGGTTCCATTTTCCCAACGTACTTCATGAAACAAGGCCATTTGTGGTATGAAAGTTGAGATGTTTGGGCTACAGACCTTAGAAAAGAGCTGGCCAGGGAGAAACTAAAGATGGCAAGAGAGCTAGATTCAATAAAGAAAGATGAAAGATGGTGACAGAGTTTGTTATTTTTAGAATCTCTAAAGTAAAGACCAAGACTGCTACCAGAGAAATCAAATCAATGACATTGAAGGCCATTCCCAGACTCAGAACGAAAAATGAAAAATGAGTGAGAACAGGAGCATGAGGTACACGAGTAGGACTGAGGCTGGCGATCCAAGCTGTGATAACTGGGAAAGTAAGATAACAAAAGGGAATAGAAGAATCTATTGTAGAAAAGAGCTATTCTGAGCTGAACAAATCCATTAATTACCTACAAAAGTATAATTAAGATGAACTAATACCTAGATATATCCAGGTCAAATTTTCACCTCAAGGGCGAGAAAAGCAATGCTAGAAATAACCAATTTGAAAATCAAAATAGTTTGAAATACAAATGTTGCATACAAATGAAAAAAAAAATAGAATGAATTCAATATTCTTTTTTCCTTGAGAAGGAGAAGTTGAAATGAAAAATTTTGTTCAGAAGTAAAAGGACTCATCTCTGGTTTGGTTTCTTCTTTCCAAGTACAGCTAAGATTGTAGTTCTTCATCTGTTTACACTTTGTTTGTGTGGAGTTGTAGTGACAAAATTAAAATAGATGAGAAATAGAAATAGAAAGATGAGATATAGATAGATATCTCCCTTAGGTGGTTCTAGTTGCAATATAATGCACATACCACTGCTGGTCTGGGACAAGATAATTATAGAAATTGCGAATATGTGCTTAGACCTTTAACAGCAAGTTGACATAGCCATGACATCCAAGCATGCTACTGCATACGTTGACGAAAATGAGTCTGCAACAAATTTGAAATTACAAATAAACTTGCTCTTTACCACAGATAGTTTGAGGAACTCTCATCTTAAAAGATAAAGTGGACCTTGAAATGCAAATCCAAAGACATTTCAAGGAAGCAAAAATACGAAGGAGATACTTGTTGAGTGGGGACCTCATATTGAAGCAAGAGATAACTCTGGTAGTTCTGTCAGTTAGTATTGTTGAGTTACAAAAATTGGAAAACCCAGATAACTTTGACTCAAACCAGAAATAGCTTCCTGTCTCTCTCTGTAAGAAATGTGGATGTCAGCAGTCCAGGACAGGTAATGTTAGTCCTTCTTCACTATCCTTAGATCGAGGTCTGTATTCTCAAGGAGGAAGAAGGGAACGACAAAAAGTTGTCTGCCTCTCTGCTGAATTAGCCCCTTTAAAAAATAATTTCCTGTGATCACCACCTCAGACATTCTCCTTATACCTCAATGGCCAAAACTATCTAAAAGGGTATCTGAGAAATGTAGTTTTACAAAAGGGCACATTCTTGTCCCTGACTTTATAGGAACAGGTTCCTGAGGAAAAACAGGAAATGGACAATGGGTAGATAACTTTTAGCCTCGACTTTTGGAATAGTCCCTACCACTTCTATTATGACGAGGTGCTTCCTGCTTCTGTGTGAAACTAGAGGTAGAGACTCTGCTTCCACTTGCAGGTTCTCCTCCATTTTTCACCATCTCAGGGAATGGCCCCAGACTCCATTTGCTTCTATCAAAATTCAGGAAGTTTTATTTAGCATTTATTCAGCATATAAGAAAAAAATATGACTCTGAAGATTTATTCACAGGTGTTCCATGTGATATAAATTTCTTTTCCCTTCTTCTACTGCATTTTAATTGGAGTTGTACTCTTCAACAGGAGTTAAAAATTGCCCCTCTTAGTTTGCTTAGTTGGCTAAGTATCTATCAATTATTCACGTTAACTTCCTTCCATACATATAAATCTTCTTCCAATACATCCAAACACACCGGGCATGATATTGTCCTGTTCTTGCAGCCGTCTCCCCAGAGCCCTCAGATTATCTCTTCCGTCAGGAACAGACAGACAAACTCTCCAGGTCGGCTGCACAGCTGCTGCCCTGAGATTTTGCTTTTCTACAACCTTCTTTCTCCTGTGCTGACTTCCCTCTTTCTTGGATTCCATTTATTACTATTTTCAGTTTTACTACGTCACCTCAGGAATATCCCTCTTTTAATGATTTCCTGAGACATAGTTGATGGAAATACATTTTTGGAGGTTTTCCTCATCTGAAAAACTTTGTTATTCTATCGCCATATGTAAGTGATATTTATACTTAATATAGATTTCTAGGATGGAAATAAACTTCCCTTAAATTTTGAATGCATATTTGCAAGTTGACATTAGACTTTCAGTGTTGCAGTTAACAATTTGGATGCTATTCAGATTCCATATGCTTTGTATGTGTCCTTATTTTCTTTCTCTCTCTCTCTTTAAAAGACTTTAAAATCTTATCATTGTGCCCAGTGTTCTAACACTTCCTGCTGATATGCCTTGTGGTAGATATTTGTTTAGTTAATTGTGGTAGGCATTTGGTAGATCTATTCAAGCAGAAAACTCCAGTCTGTAAAAATTTCTTAATTTTTGTGGTGGGGGGAGTACTGTACAATTTGGATTTCTTATTACATTCAACCTGAAGAACTAACCCTGTTATATTTTTAAACTTTTCTATTTATTATATTTTAAACATAATTTGCTTTATAGGTGATTTCTGCAACTTTAATTTGCAAACCATCTGTTATATACTCAATTGTGTCCCCCAAAATTCCTGACCACCAGTTGAAGTCCTAACTGCAAGTGTCTCAGAATGTGACTATATTTGGAGATACAGTCTTTAAAGAGGTAAATAAGTTGAAATGAGAATATTAGGGTGGACCCTTATAAGAAGAGGAAATATGAACACAGACAAGTGAAGACATACAGAGAGAAGACCATGTGAAGACACAGGGAGAAGGCAGCCATCTACAAGCCAAGGAAAGAGGCCTCAGAAGAAGTCAACCCTGTGTACACCTTGATCTTCGACTCCTAGCCTCCAGAACGGTGAGAAAATAAATTTCTATTGTTCGAGCCGCCCAGTCTGTGGTGCTTTGTCACGGCAGCCCTAGCAGACTAATATACCACCTATTAAGCTTTTCAATTTCTAGCAACTCTTCTCTGGATCTCTGAATTTCTCTTTAAATAGCATCCCTTTATATTTTTATGGATACAATATTTTCTCTTATCTTTTTGAAAATTTTATTAATCATTTTTAAAATTGATTTTCCCTCTAGTGCTTATTTTTATTTCTGATTGGGCTAGTTTATTAGAGGATTCCTAATGTCAGTTACGTGGGTCATAAGTATTTTGTATTCTTGGGTTACTCACAGTCACCAGAGAACATTTTTCCAGTGGGGGCTGACTAGTAAGAGTGAGCTTGGGGAGGGGAAGTGGTTGTTAATATTCAGTATATAGATTGAGTTAATCCCAGTTTTTAGTATGTACTCCCCCTTAGCTCTGCGAGATTTCTTCTTCTCTGAGGTCCCTCTGAAATACATCAGAAAGTAAGCCTTCAGCTTTCCTCTTCAGAGAGGGGAGGTCAGTCACCTGGTTGTGCGGGGTGGGAGAAGGAACCCTGGGACCTGTATATTAACTAGGTTCTCAACCCAGATTCCTGTTTCAGCCCCACTTTTGGCCTCACTTTCAGAGGTTCCTGGCAGAGTCTTCAATTCTAGACCCTCTCTGGGTCTTGCAGCTCAAATCAGGTTGCTTCTAGGCTCTCTCTCTTGATTTATTAATATCTCCGTCCATTTACTTTCCAGCTCTCAAGTCTACTGCTACCCCATTCAATTTTCCTTACAGGCTTATGTCTTTTCCTTTACTGCATTGAGTTGAGAGAGTGAGAGAGAGCTTTCAGAGGAAAGTGGAAATAAAACTATTCCCGGTATAATCTTTAATACTTTTTTTCACAGCTAGCCCTTATGCAAGGTTCAGGTCACACTTTAATAGCACATTTTTAGATAGGCCTTCCCTGGTCTCCCAACCTAACCTAGAGTCCCAGGTCCTAGTTTTTGCTTACAAGACTCTACCCCTCCCTTCATAGAACTTACCATAATAATTATTATATTATTTTATTTTGGCATTTAATTTGTTTTGTCTCTCGCTGTAATAAATCGTAAACTCAAGGGAAAGAGAATCCCATGTAAAATTTGGTTACCACAGTATCCTCACCATCCCAACACAAGGAAGGTGCTAATAAAGTGTTGTTGATTTAGTATTGACAGGAAGCAACTAAGATGAGCAGGAACTTCTGGAGAAAAATGTTAAATACTGAGACACTATTATCTGCCTACATTAATCAAACATCTATAAATTAAGGTATACAGCTTTCTTTCACAATGAAGTATAAATTTACTTAAATTTATTATATTTAGTGTAAAACTTTTATAGTTTATTTCTTCACTTTATTGTGCCCTGAAAATTATAATACTAATCTTTTATATCTTCATCAAAAATACAATGCATGCTCATAGCAAAATTTAATGAAATCCAGTGCAGAATTATCTACAGTACAACGTAAAAATTTCCCATTCCAACACACTTCTATCCCCAGAAATTGCTTCTGTTGACACTTTAGTGTATAAGCTTCTAGGCACATTCTGTTTGTTGGCTATGACTCTGCATCTCCCTGTGATCTCATTGGTACTATCCTCTTAGATTTCCTTGGACATAGTCCTGGAATTGGAAGGGTTTTCTGAAAAGTAGCACTAAAGTGGAGAAGATAGTGGTCCAGAAATAAAAATTAATGACCTCTCCTAATTTTCTTTGTCCTGAGTCTACTGGTATGTATAGGATTAATTCCACCTCTTCAAACCCCAGCCAGAGGTAAGGGTAACATCCTTCATCACTATTTTAGCAGATTGATAAGGTATTTATTCTGGTCATCTCCTCAATTATGTCAAAATTTAGCTTAGAAAGCATTTTGTCCTCATAATCTTCAACGTTTAACAGTACTAATATCTTTATGTCTCTAGGAGAAAAAAAACCAGCATTCTGAGTGGTTGAATGTTAGACTCTTTGCCAAACTTGTTATATTATTTAAATCTCAGTAAAACTGTGCAGGGATAATTACATTTAATGCATGAAGAAATCAAGGCTCATCTTCTAACACTTCTAAATATCCATAAAGGGGTTGCTAGGATATCAAATTCAGGTTTATTTGGAAAAAAACACACTCTTTCATCTATATCACATTTTTTCTTCTAAACCATATGTCCTGATATTATTAAAGGTATATAATAGTATATTCTGCTTACAGAATCGCCAGATTCTTTCTTTATTTTTTACTCAGCCTTTCCTTATTCCTTTTCTTTCTTTCCTCTTCTTCTCTTTCTTCAATAAAAGCATTGAACCACTTTCCTTAAGAAGGTCATTGTTTAATAATGCTTGGCATAGAAGGACACCATAAGCATTTAGACCAGAAGAAGCAATTGAGTCTCTTCTAGAATGGATTGAGATATCATAAGGAAGTAACGAGGAATGTCAAATGATCCACCGAAAATAGGTGAATTGGGGAAAAACAAAATCTAACATCCAGTCTTATTCGGCTTAATGGGGAACCAAAATGTCAGAGCTATGAGCAATAATTCAGGCACAGGACTTTCAAATTAACATATGCAGCAAGAGTAAAATTACCAGCTCTACTTCTCACATTTGCTGACTGCATCATGTGCAGTTTTTCAGATTCAACTGACTCATTCAAGGCCCATATTTGCTCCAGAGGGAGCTCCAAACTACTTTTTAAAGGAATAAGTTGGGGAGGTTTGGCATACATGGTGATGAGACCAGTGAGTCTGAAAGGTAAGTTTATTGTGCATGAACTTCTGTAGAGCTCAAAAGTTTGGCTCAGATAGAAAGCAGATACGAATGATTGTGACTGGGACAGGATGAACATCACACAGTCATGGTGAATGGTAGAACCTCTGCTTCACACTGAAACTGAGAATTATGACTTACTAGACACACAGACTGGTCCAGTGGAGGAAATTTAGGGGAATGGCAGAGGGATGTCTGTGCCACCAGTCATAGACATAAAGGAAAACATGGTTTACTGACAGTAATGAAGGGTGGAGACTTGCAATTTAAGTACCACTTAAAAATAGAAGAATAGAATGGGCTAAAAAGATGGCTTTCTCAGGAAAGTACCACCACGTTTTCACTTCCCGGCAAGGGTCAAGTGCTATGGTTTCTAATATCATGAGGCCAAATTCAACATAGGTAGCTGGGATCAAGTTCATGATATTTTCCAAGGCATCATAAGCTATAAAAGTTTATTAATCATGTGATGATTCTTCACCCAAATATAAATGGTAAATCACAGCTTCAAGACAGGAAGTCTGGAACTGAAGATAGGAATGAAGGTATAATTAATTATATGATCTGACTGATAATAACCTTTATCAACAAGTAGAATCAATCCTTTCCAACCACGACTGCTTAGTATAGGTGGCACACATTAGATGGCCAGGCTGGTCATTAGTGAGATGCAGTTGATCCCTGACATAATGGTGAAATTCCTCAATATATGCATTCCTGAGTCTTCCCAACTCATTGTACTTTCTCTAAAAAGTCTTCATGTTGACTCATAGAGGGTTCTGATCTGAAAGTACAGCTTACATTTCCATCAAGATTGATACTCAAGCAGAATATGATCATTGATTCAGTACCCAATTTAGGGGTTGCTTTTTTTTTCATTTACTAATATCTTTCTTCTTATACATTTATTAATTGCCAGTCTCTTTCAAATAAAGTTTCACACCAGGCACAGGGATTGAGACTCAATATAATGCAGTATTACAAACTTGCAATATTTTACAATCTAGTTTTTGATACAGAATATATTTATATAACACAGACCCTTCGTTTCACCTTTGTATGTATTAGGAAAAATATTGGAAAAAAGTAATCAACGGCAGTATATATAGAGCTAGGAAATGGGAAAACTTATTATCTGAATTAAATTAAATCTTTTTATAAATGCAGTCAACACATCACAACCTAAAGAAAAAAATCAGTGATTTCCTTATCTTTATAATGTCAAGAATTTTTGTGGAGTTAGATTTGATAATTTCGGGGGGGCATAAGGTATTATTAAAATGCAAAAATTCTAATGATATTAAAATGAAAAATTCTAATGATATTAAAATGACATTTTAGTATAATTTTACTCAACACAATAAGAATTATTTCTGTCTTATTTTCCAGACATAATCTTAATAAAATACTAGCTTGAAATGACCATGGAATATGCCAATATTTTAAAAATAAGATAATTATATGAATAGTTGTAATTTGCATGAAATATCTTTGAGTTTTTAACTTGTAACTCATTTTTAAATTTTCTAGCTTAAATTACACTTTGAACTGGCAAACAATTTAAAATTGTTATAAAAACTGTAGACTTTGGAGTCAGTCATGCCTGCTTTGAACTCCTGACTTTCTAGCTGGGACAACTCATGAAGTTTTCTTGAGGCAACAGCAGATCTTATAGATAACGCACTAGTGCTTCTAGCACAGTGCTGTCAGGGAAGGGGAATTACCTTTATTGTTTTTATTATCATTGTTTTGGTTATTATTTTGATGATTATTATCATTTAATTAGTTAGGGCCCCAGAAGCTAGGAAAAGGAGGGGTAATAAGCAAAGGAGGCAAAAGAGTAAACATCATCCTGTGAAGAAGGAGGTGGTGAAATAACTACACCCTAAGCAGTATAAATTTAACTCCTTGGTTTGAGGGCCAAAGTTTGAATTATTACAGTATGTATTATTGTGAGACAATGCACAGAAGCTCTGATGAGCACCTGCTCTCTTTTGAGGCTGATATAGAGATGATTAATAATACTATAATCATCAGCTCTTTGGATTTATTCTATTGTGGTAGGTAGAATAATGGCCCCTCAAAAATATCTACTTCCAAATCCCAGGAATCCTTAATCCCTAATCCCTGTGACTATGTTACCTTATGTAGCAAAATGGATTTTGCAGATGTGATTAGGGCTATAAACCTTGAGATGGGAAAATTATCTTGGATTATTTGGATAGGCCCAATTTAATCACATGATCTCTTAAAAGCAGGAGATGGAGGCAAAAGAGCTGGTCAGAGAGATGTGAGATGAGAAGAACTTGATGCATCATGGTTGGCTTGGAAGATAGAGGGAAGGGGCCCAGAGCAAAGGGGGTGGGCCTCTAGTAAATGGGAAAAGCCCTTGGCTACCAGCCAGCAAGGAATGGGTTTCAGTTCCACAACTGCAAGGAACGGAATTCTGCCAACAACCCAAATGAGGATCTTTTAGAACCTCCAGAAAAGAATGCAGCCCTGCCAGAACCGTCATTTTAACCCACTGATACTTATGTTGGACCTCTGTTAAAAGAACTATAAGATAATAAATTGTGTTGCTTAAGCTGCTAAATTCATGGTAATTTTTTATGGCAGAAATAGACAACTAATACATCTATGATTGAAAAAGATTACATACATAACTAAACACTGATGTTCTTTAATACCATATTAAAATTGCTGATCTATATACCTTGAAGTTGTATTTATTGGAAGATTAATTGTGAGAGTGTTAATATGTACACAATGAAAATAAAAATTTTATTGGACATATGTTGCAATATTTGGTATACAAAAATTCTAATATATTTATTAGCAATAATGCATAATTCAAAATAATGTAAAAAATTGATATTCAGAAACAAAATTATGTCTTATTCTCTGTATTTTCCTAACCTAGATGTTACCCAAGTAATAGTCATCATAATTTATTCTATGAACTCGTGTTTGTCACTCCTACAAAAATGGCCAAACATTTTTTTATGACTTAATGTATCTACCTACATTTTTAAAAATTTGACAGTTGTGAAAGGCACTAGGTATTATAGAGAATATAATGTTTATAAATGTCTTATTTCTTCAAATCATATTGAGATTAATAAAATGGCTGAATTTCCTCTTGATCCAATGAATCTCCAAATTTAAGCATGTATGCACATAAAGTATGGAATTCATGTGAATCACTTGCCCTCATTTTAGAAATCTAAAACAAGAGCCATTATCATTGAAGAATGTGGTGTTTCATAAATAAAAGTTCAAAGACTAGGAGAATAAACAATAACTCTAATAATAGAGTTTCCTTTTTTAAGGAAATGTTTAAAATTTAAATGGAATTATAAATATTTCCATACTGTTTCACAGCATCAAAATATTTCAGAGTTTAAAGGATCTTAAAAGTCACCAGATCTAACCTTTTCTTGTGCAATGCCTATAAGGGATGGTCTCTAACCTCTGACTGAATACCTCCAGCAAAAGTCACATCTTATATGTGTATAATATATCATTTTTGAATAATTGTCATTATTTGAAGGTACCACCTAATATAGCATTAAAACACTTGATGGTTGGTTATATGTTGATAAGAAAAATTTACAAAAAGACCTGAAGATGCTAGTAAAGAAATAATTTTGGCCAAGTCCAAATAATCCACTTGATCTTCAAACATTGATGAAGGAGAACATAGGGTACAATTTCTTATTGACTCTTCCCATGTTCCAGACACTGAGCTAGGCTTTTTCCATATTTTGACTCAGTAAGTAAGCTTGCAAATCATTAGGCTAAATCAATCAGCAATTTATTTCATGAAACATTAGCGGACTTTCAGAATCAATATACCTCCTGAAGAGTTGAACCCTTAATTGTAAAGGGTTTGCTGGCAGGATCTGGCTAATGACATTTTCCAAGCATTCCTAACTTTCCTCTTTCAGTCTCATTCTTCATCATTCTACATTGTCTAGTTATGATTTAGATTTTACTGGTTAGCATAACTTTTGTAGACAATGTCCTCTATAAAATAGTAAAACTGTAAAAGCAACATGAAAGGCCACAGTCTGATCCTGTTTTTTTCCAGACAGCAGTTTTTTGAGTGACAAAAATTTTGAAGCACCTCTTAATAAGAATGTACTGGACTTTTGATGCAAGATGGCAGAGAGATCATGTATATTTGATTCTCTTATCGCCACTGAATTGATTCAAAATATTTAAATCCCTGCCAAAAGGACAAGTCAAAATTAGTAAATAGAGATTTTGATGGATTTCTTCTTCTTCTTCTTCTTTTTTTTGCTGAAGAAGATTTGCCCTAAGCTAACATCTGTTGCCAATCTTCCTCTTATTTTTTGTTTGTTTGTTTGTTTGCAAGACCAGCCCTGAGCTAACATCCATTGCCAACCCTCCTCTTTTTGCTGAGGAAGATTGGCCCTGGGCTAACATCCATGCCTATCCTCCTCTACTTTATATGGGACGCCGCCACAGCATGGCTTGACAAGCAGTGCATCGGCAGGCGCCCGAGATCTAAACTCATGAATGCGGGGCTGCTAAAGCATGAACTAAACTGCTGCACCACGGGGCTGGCCCCGTCCTCTTATTTTTTTATGTGAGCTGCAGCCACAGCATGGCCACAGACACACAAGTGATACAGTTCCAAAACCAGGAACCAAATGAGCAGCCAAAGCAGAGCACTTTGAACTTAACCACTAGACCACTGGAGCTGGCCCTTGATGGATTTCTTGAAGACAGTGGATAACATGTATTGATGCGTAAGGCCCAGCGCAACAATCACTGTGCTGAACATACACATGAGAGAAGGTGCCTCAGAGTCAGGAGTCTTGATTCCTCTGTGAGGCACAAAAAGGCTCTAAGTTCAATGCCAAGTTAGTAAATACTCACAACAGAGTGGTTTGTGGCGGTAAAATCAGAGTTGTTTTCAAGTTACCATTACTGTATGAAAAAAAAAAAACACTAGTCATTTTATTAAGTTCCCAGATTCTATGGGTTAAATATTTGGGAAAGGTCACCCTGTCTCTGCTCCATGATATCTGAGGCCTTAGCTGGGAAGCCTCCAAAGTTGGAGCTAATTGAATGACCAGGGTCACTCAAAGACTAGGAGGGGCTGGCATGGCCTAACGTCTCACTCACTCACATGTCTGATGGTTGATCCTGGCTGTGGCTGAGACCTCAGCCCTGCCTGTTGGCTAGAACAGCTGTACATGGCCTCTCCATGTGGTTGCTTGGGGCTCTCTCACAGCTTGGTGGTTGAGTTGCAAGAATGAGTGACTCAAGAAGAAATAGACGGAAGTTTCATAACTTCTTTTGACCTAGCCTAAAAAGCTAATATCCACTGTAGATAAGAACTCACCCAGATTCAAGGGGAGGAAACATAGAATCCAACTTTTTCGGAAGGAGAGTTAAAGTCACCTTATAAGAAGATCATGTGGAATGGGAGATATTGTTGTGGTTATATTTGCAAAATAAAATCTGCCACAGATAATTTATTAAAGAACTATCTACAGGGGCCAGCCCAGTGGCATAGTGGTTAATTTCTTGTGCTCTGCTTCGGCGGCCCTGGGTTCACAACTTTGGATCTCGGGTGTGGACCTGTGCACCACTTATCAAACCATGCTGTGGTAGAATTCCCACATATAAAGTAGAGGAAGATGGGCACAATGTTAGCCCAGGGCCAACCTTCCTCAGCAAAAAGAGGAGGATTGGCGACAGATGTTAGCCCAGGGCTATTTTGCCTCACCAAAAAAAAAAAAAAAAGGAACTATCTACAGAATAGCTAAGTCAGTTAAAGCTTCTTCCTACTTCAGCCACATAGCAAAATCTGCTGAAATCCGGGGAAAATATATATATAAGAAGACTTGTTCTACTCAGGAGTGAAAGGAGCCTTGTCCCAGGCAAAATATTTTCTCTAGAAAGTACCCAGAGCTGACCTCAGCCCTCCCATTCAGGAGAATGAATGATTATGTCAGCAGATCTACACACTCAAATGCATAAACCAACTCCAGAGAATATAACAATCAGCCTAGAACCTCATTCCTAAATAAAGTTACCAGATGTTTGGAAAAAACATGATACCACAAAGAGAAATAAAAATAAAAAGAGATAGGGACTGATTTAATAGAAAACAGAGGTAATTTAGGCAACAAAAGAAAACTTTAAGAAAAAAAATCTGCCATTTCAAAGATTGAGTTAATGTGGCATGCATTAATTAGGATTATAATGAGATAAGGAAGCAGTGGTCAGAAAACAAGCCAGAATAATCCAAATTTCTAAAATAAGTTATGGAAGTAATAAATAAAATGAATTAATTGAACAATAAGATGCACATGGGTCTAAGAGTTGAGGAAGTTTTCCAAGGCCATACAGTTAAAACTAATTGGTAAAGCAGATTTAAATACAGGTCTAACCTGCGCCCCTTTAAGTATATAAACTGGGATCAAATTTAGGTCAAATTTATAACACATAAAACTTGTATGTTTGTGCTATATGCATAATTTTCAGTACATTAAGAACACATGTATCATGCATAAATGTGACACATGAATTATTTATAGGATATGCTGCATAATTTTACTTTTTAAAATTATCTTTGAGTTTTATAGTGCTGCATCTTTGCTTATGAGATTCGTCTTAGTGGTGAATTAGTTTTTCTTTGTTTTTGGCTAAGAATATAATCCTAACTTACATTTTTCTAAATGGAAGTTGAAAGGATCTTCTTTATGATAACTTTCCCTATAACATCATCCATGATTATACTGTTCACAAATAACTACTGATGCACAATGCTGAGCACAAAACTTACCACAAAGAACACATGTGGGAAAAGCTGTCCCTGGCTTATGTTACATATTCTGACCTCTTTGCTCTTTTTATACTAAAATATAGTTCATAATTCGACATTGTAGTATGAAACTGTCAAATTAAGTACACTTTCTTGAACAAAAATATTTTTCATTATCATTTAATGTGTATAAAATCTTTGGTAATTATAATACTTTCATGTTTTGCCTCTGTTCTAGCTTTTATGTTTTAAGAATGTCTCATATCGCAACTGTAATCATATCAATTAAATACAGGAATGAAACACGTTTTGAGGATCACTTTCTATTGCTTCATTTTATTTTCTCCCCTGACGTATCTTGATTATTTGTGCTGCTCTTTATCTTTAAGAATTCAGTGAATATTGACATTCCATACATTTTTCATGCATATAAGCTCTTGGGACTTTCCCTGAAGCATTCAAATATTAACAACCTCCCCTTCTCAACTTATTGTGGATATGTTTGCAACCACAACTCTAATCTCTTTTAGCTACTTGTAAAACAATATTAATCTTTACACTCTGTATATGGCTTTAAAGTTCATAATACATTTCATGTCCACTGTCAGCTGATTCTAACAGCAGTCATTTAAGAATCGCAGAGATGAGCAATTGGAGTGGGGGATGGGGAGATGTTGGTCAAAGGGCACAAAATTTCAGTTATGTAAGATAAATAAGTTCTAGAGATCTAATGTACAGCATGGTGTCTATACTTAGTAGTATGGTATTGTATACTTGAAGTTTGTTAGGAGACTAGATATTCAGTGTTCTCACCACACACATGAAATAACTGCGTGAGGTGAAGAATATGTTAATTTCCTTTACTATAGCAATCATTTCACGATGTACTTATACATCAAAATATCACATTGTACACTTTATATACAATTTAAAATAAATAGGTTCTTATCCTCAAAAAATTGTAAAAAGATTTACGGATGTCAGAGAAATCCTGCAAATTTGTGTCTTTTTATTCAAACATGATATGAGGCTGTAGTAGTATTTCCTGTATGAACCAGGGTTCTTAGTTCCAGACAAGAGAAACCATTTCAACTTAAGTAATAGGGGACAGATTATTCAAGGAAGTGTTTTAAAGATCCAGAAAGAGACTCTAGGCAAAACTGGACCGCCAAGGCAACCGAAGTGCTTATTCTATCACAGTGAAGAAGCAGCAGAATCTAGAAGTTGCCACTGTGTCTGCTGGGGCCAGAGCCACCCCACACCTCTCTCAGGACCAGGGTCAGTTTTAATAGGTGCTTGCCTCTCTCCTCATGCAACTCAGTTTTAAATTAAAGCTTTGTTCCCATGGAACGTAAAACACATCTGGAGCCTTAGCTTTGGGGGTTGGAATAAATATTGATGAAAACAATCTACAATACTGGCCTTTTGGCTACTCCGCACTTACACACAAGTTTCTTTCCATATTTAAACTCCTAAATAACAGCAACAGCAAAATGCTCCCAATGTGACACAATTAGTCCTCAGGCAAATGAAAGCGTGCTCACTGTCCCCCTGAAAGGGATGACCCAAAGGCTCATCAATTACTGCATTTAATTCTGGGTAATGTTAATTCTCTTCTCTTACACTCATAGTGCTGTCTTCATTTCTTATAAATTATGAACAAATGATAAAAGGTAATCACCACCAAAAATTCAATATCAAATAGTAGAGAAATGGAAAAGAAAAAAGAATGCAGTTAAAAATACATGTAATCTAATAATATACATGATAGAGCAAGGAGGGCATGCGTAGCTATTATTGTTCTCATTTCTGCAAATGTTCATGAGGGTTTCATCAGTATTATAATGTTATTTTCCCTGATCTAATCAATATTCCCTTTCCCTTTGGCCTGCCCCTCAGTGGGCCAGGGCTTTTACCTGGTGAGTTGTCCGAATCTACACTCCTGATGCCTGATCTCTTAGAAGACATGCCTACCCAGGTTTCTTATTTTCTCTCAACTTTTATTCTTTGACAGAAGATGCCCTGAATCCAGAGATTCAGCTTCACATCCCCATTGTGTGGCAGGCTCTATACTTCACCTCGATAACCATAATCAAGCACTCCTGCCAATATCCTTCCATTTACTATGATACCAGTTATATTCTAGAGCACTTGGGAAATCAATCCAGAATTGTTCCATGAGCCCCTAGGCCAACTGTGAGACAGATTTGGGACAAAACTCTATTTATCAACTGATGCCCACAAGGCACAACTCTGCCTAGAAAACAAGAAAGGCGTTCTGTGCTTCAGGGACTAGAATCATCTCAGAGACAGTGCACAGTATCCCTCCAAACATCAAGTGGCACACTGATTGTGATAAAAAGTCATTGGTGTCTTTAGGGAAAGATAGGAGGAAAATCTACACTATACTAATGATAGTATCACAAGAACTTTTCTCGAAGGTTCCCCGTATTCCCGTACACTCAAGGGAATCAGGGTCTGTGAAATGACTCAGATGTGGGAAATGAGTGTGGGTTCATTATCCCCAGGGTGGTACCTCAATCAGTTTTTTTTTTCACCATATCTAGAGTTTATTCTGTTAAAAAGAATAAGAAAGGTCTCAGTAAACTTCCTATCTTTGGGGTTCTAGACATACTATGATCAATTAGCTTCAACCAAAGATTTGCAAAAGTCTCACCATTTTGTTCAGCCCAGCTGCCTGTTACCTGTTACACCTCCTCCCACTTTGCCTGTTGAGCAGCTACTTCTTTACTGAAATCAGGGAACTTATTCCAGTGGATCATCTCCTCCCTGCATCACTGGCTGATGAAGGACAACCACTGAGGGCCACTGAAGGATGCTCCTGCACTTGACACCAACGTTCTTCTCAGCACTTGTGGAAAGGAGCAACCTCTAGGGATGAGGTTGGCAGCATGGGGACGGGTGGTGAGAAATGACTAAGTCACACTAATAAATCCACTTCAACATACCTATCTCTAAATCTTCAGGTTCCTTCTTATACAATACTAAGGAATTTCTGGCTCCTCAACATCTTTCATCACAGTATACCACTGAAACCAAGTTTTAGTCAGCCAATTCAGCAACCAATCAGAAATACCTTCCAGCTTTTAAGCTAGCAATTTAAATCCCATGGGATCCAGAATCTTGTGGAGGAGTGCTCTGGCTGCCACACTGGGGCTAGGACAATTCCCCTAAAGAGGGCAGCAATTTATCCCATCACTGTTTTATAAAATATAGAACATTAGTTAAGTCATTCAATATATCTTAGCCATATCCAGGGTTTGGACAGTCAATGGTGCCCCTAACACAAACAACAATGCAAGTATCCCTCACTCTAGAAATGTGGTTTGAAGCATGAAGAAAAACTGACAGAGATTGTGTCTGTTTATTTTTCTCAGCATTTCCAAATTTTGCCTTTGAAGTGAGGATCTGGGGAAAAAATAACGATAACCAAAATGACTCTAAATATACCATCTTTACTTTTCTGTTAGCATACAGCCATGGGTCTGGCAATTTCAGAATTTATTATTACTTATTAAAGACATTTATACAGAAAATCATTGAATTGTACACTTACATAGGTGAATTTATGGTATGTAAATTATACCTTAAGAAAGTTATTAATTAATTAATTGCAGTTACCAAAAAAAGTGCATAAACCCTGTGCTCCAGCAAGTACATTTCTGGGAATTCATCCTGCATAAACTCTCAATCTAAAAATTTATACAGCACTTACTATGTGCTAGTCACTATTTTATATGCTTTATTAATAACTTATTAATCTTTATTCCTTTATTGAGGATATTAAAAGTCCATTTGTTGGCTGGCCCAGTGGTGTAGTGGTTAAGTTCACGTACTCTGCTTCAGTGGCCCGGGGTTTGCGGGTTCAGATCCCAGGCATGGACTGACACACCACTTCTCAAGCCATGCTGTGGTGGCGTCCCATATAAAGTAGAGGAAGATGGGCACAGATGTTAGCCCAGGGCCAGTCGTCCTCAGCAAAAAGAGGAGGATTTGCAACGGATGTTAGCTCAGGCTAATCTTTATCACGAAAAAAAAAAGAAAAAAATTCCATTCATTTATTCAACTAACAAATACTTAATTGCAAGCCTACTATGCACCAAGCAGCATGTAAACTCATGATGATCCACAGTCCTTGTGGAGACATTCAATACAATAGTCATTATACAAAGAACATAAAATTCCAAATACTAGAAGGAAAAATTGATTAAGATAGAGACTAACAGAAAGAAGCCTAATTTAGAATGGGAGCTAATCAGGAAAGCTTTCTTTGAGGAAATGCTATTTAATTTGAAAACCAAAAAGCAGGATAAATAAGGTTTAGCCAGGCCAAGAGTTAGTTGTAGGGAAGATGTTTGATTCTTCTAAATGTAATTGCCAGTTTGCAAATATATATGCTGACATCATAAATCAGAGGTTTATTGTCTGCAGTAAGAGAAAAGAGTAAACAAAGTGGAATTAGGTTGTTAAGCACAGGGAAAGGAGATGAGACTGTGAGGTATGTGGCTAATAATGGAAACATCACTCTCAAAACAACTGTTTATTTGAAAACTGCATATGTGCTATGGAAGGTTTAAAATAATTTCGCCTAAATAAATAACATAACATACACTGTAGAAAAATAGTTCACAAACCAGAAAAAGAGTGCATTTTTGGTTCAAATCTCAGCAGCATAATCTTTTCTACTTTAGTATCCACTCGGTACACCGCATCATAAACATAGACAATGAGTCCACCTCTCACTGTGGTCTCTGCTGTTCTCTAATGGCTCAGCTTTCTGCAGTCTGTAGTAGTGTATCCTGCAAAAATGAAAGATCGCGATAGTTCTTGTTCTTCCAATAATTCCAAAAACAGAATTTCTTAAAAGATTCAGTGTAAACCACAAAACGAGTACATTAATGCCATTTTTCTATTTCATGAATATCAAATCTACAAGCAAAGTCTTGATAAAGTAATCTATACTCTATGAAAATAGGATTTTCCTATACCCTTTTTACTATTATATATTTTTCTCCAAAATATGTAATAAAGAATTTTAGTGAGGAGTCTCAAGTTATTAATTTTGAAGCACATAGGGTGTTATCATAAGTGCTTTCTTGGGTTTTCCTGTAGTTTGGACTAAATTATACATACAAATTCAAAGTGTAAACACCACAATGACTGGTTTAAATTTTATGTGATAAATACCAGTGTCATTTCACATTTGATGTTTCGTTCGCTTTAACTTTCCTGATATTATGTAACCATCTAATTTATTGAGATTTTAAAAGCCCTCTGCATAACTAGATGTAGGATTACACACATAAAGGTGTGGAATTTATTCATGATGATCCTGTCTAAATTATCATTTTTAGAGCTGTGTTAGGTTATCATAAAATAGCCATTAGAAATCATAAGTGAGGTGAGTAAAGTGTTGTTCAGGGTTTTCAAAACTCCCTGCTGTATTTTGAACAATTTTTACTCCTTTCATATAATTCAATACTAGATATGCGAACAGACTCTTAGGGCGTACTGCTGCGTCAGAAATTTATACACCACTCCCTCCTTCCACCCCCTGCAGTCCTCCTCTCTATAAGCTGGGACCCTTGATGGACTTTTTATTTTAAGAAATCTTTTATAAGTGGCTATCATATATGGCAGATACAGTGCTGGCTACTGAACAGCTTGATTGTAGCTTTAGACTCAGACTAGATCTCTTTCTAGGGCAAATTTTCAAACATATCAATAAGGATCTAAGGTATTCTTGCCCAAGACAGTGCAACTAAGCATCAGACCAGAAACTTTATGAAAGAATTCGTCTGTTACCTCGTTGTGCCCCACTCCTACTTCTGAAATTAAAACATTTTTGAGATCCAGGCTAAACCTGCTGTACAGTTTTAATAAATTAATCATTTCATTTTCCCTGAGATTCGACTTTGGAAACTTTCCTACAATTCAGTTTTCTATTAGACTAAACACTGCTTCACTCCTGCCAGTATCATTCTGGAAGTTTCCATCTGATGGTTTGTGTCACAGTTGAGGCATTGCCATTTGCCACAATTCCTCATTTCACCTATCTATTCATGTGACTGGCTCTACAATATTGCCTCTTTTGCCCCACCATTGCAGTATTCCATCAAGCTCTTAAGACTTTTAATTACCTCATGTTGCATCTCCATTATGAAATATTTCAGTATCAAACATCCTCATTTTTATTTACATTAGTTTTCACATACTATCTCTTGTGCCACCTTTTGGCAATATTCTCTGCAGGTGATCTTTGTATCTCTCTATTCTTTCTCTAATAATCTTTATCAAGAAAAATTCTTCCTCAGTTCCAAAGAAAAATATGTTTTTCTCTTAAGTACTAGTTAGTAATAGAGCTCTTTGTGCATAATTTTCTCTGAGATACACACCAAATCTTATGAGATGTGATCATAACAATACTTAGATGAGAATTGATAGCATTAATTAATAGAAACAAAGAGATTAAGGATAAAGAAGCTAAACCCTTGTTAGAGGTTGAATCTCCCAAAAAGACACATGGAAGTCCTAACCCCCCAGCACACTAGAATGTGCCATTATTTGAAAATAGGGTCATTGTACATGAAATTAATTGAGGTCACTAATCCAATATGACTGGTGTCTTATAAGAAGATGACCATGTCAGGACACAGAGACGTGTAGAGAGAATACCAAATGATAACAAAGGTAAAGATTGGAGTTATGTTCTTCCAAACCAATGAATGCCAGAGATTACCAGTAAACCACCAAAAGTTGGGAAGAGACAAGGAAGGATTCTCCTGCACGTTTCAGAGGAGCACAACTCTGCTAATAACTTGATTTCAGACTTCTAGTCTCCAGAAATGAGACAATAAATTTTGATTGTTTTAAACCACCCAGTTTGTGGTATTTTGTTATGGCAGCTCTAGGAAACTAATACACTCCTGTCTCAACTAAGGAAATTAGGGAAAAATATCCAAAGAAAGTAGAAATAAATAACAAGGGAAAAAATGAAGGTAATTAATTTTAAAATAAATATAAATGCAAATCAACAGAGAACATAGATAATCGATAATAAATACCAAAAATTGGTTGTCACAAGGCCAATAGATGGGCATAGTGTGGGAAGTCTAATAAAAAGGAAAAGAGAGAAAGGATTAAAAAAATAGAAAAAGGAAATAATAAATATCTATCATCAAAAGGGATTTTTTATAAAGAAAGAAATACTATGTACAGCTTGGCAATTAATAAAATGAGAAGGTCTAGATGTAATGTTAACATTAACAATTTAATGTTCATTTCAGATTTCTAAAAATTCCAATATGTAAGATTTCCAAAAATTGACATAGGGTATCTATGAGAAACATTTAAAAAATTATACTTCATGTTGAAGAGTTAGAAGTGTTCCCATTAAGTCAATAATTCAACCAATACAAAAGAAATAAGGAGGAAATATTGTAAGGAAAAGACAACGTTGTTTTTATTTGCAGAGATTATGATATTCGACTTAAAAATCAAGACAATAACTGCAAACTAAAAAGAGAGTTCAGCAAGATTATTCAATATATCAACAACAAAATTAATGCATTGCTGACACTATTCATAACCAGTTAAAAATGTAATGAAACAAAATATCCCATTCACAAAGCAACACAATGTTGACAAAACACAAATTAATAATCAAACCTATGCTTATGTGAGATATTTTATGGCTAGTAATATGAAATATAAATGAAAAATGTAATATTTAACCTCAATTAACAGAGACACCTAACAAGATGATGAATGGAAACCTATCCTATTTTAAAAGTGTTATTTTTCCCCTCACAAACGTATAAATTCAGTGCAATTTCAACAAATACTTTTTTATGGAATTTGACAACTGATTTTACAAGTTATTGGAAAGAGGAAGTAGAAAGTGTTAAGGGAAAACTAACAGGTGACAAAGCAGAATATAAAACTAGAGTCACTAACAATGTTAGTGCAGAATGAAAGAAAATAGAACCAGAGAATTGAATGTTCAGAAACAGAACTATGTCAATATGTGTCAACGATAATCATAGAGAAGGACTTCAAGTTACTGGTGAAAATACGAACTAGTCAATAATTGTGATAGGTGCAACTGAATATCTAATGGAATTGTGATTCTGTTAGAAAAATATCTCATACTGAAACAAAAAATAAATTCCTGATGGATCAAAGAAGAAAATAAGAAAAAAATAAATAAAAATAAAAATGTGTTCATTATCTTACATCAAGGAAGACTTCCATAAGCAACACAAAAAAATGAAAAAGCTATAAAGGTAAACATTTATATACTTGAATATACACAACTGCAAAATTTTTCCCTAACAATAGGAAGCTTAAGGAAATTTAAAAGACTAACATACGACTAGGAAATGTAATTTTAATACATAGAGAAAAAAATAAGTCTCTAGAATCTATAACAATATTCTGTATATTTATAAGAAAAAAAATAACATCAAAATGGTCAAAGAGTATGAATAGGTAATTCACAAATAAATAATTATAATCTACCAATAAACGTATTAAAAGATATGCAACTTCACGAATCCTCAAAACAAATCAAGATAAAGAAAAAAAAACCCACAAGTTTTCTTCTGTGTCATTGGTAAAATAATTTTCCATGAAATGAAACTCTCAAATACATGAAAAAATTGCTACACTCACTCGCTGTTGGTGGGGTCTAAATTTATAGAGTCTTTTGGGAGGGAATTTGACAATAGCCATGAAAACATAAATATGTATTCCATGGGAACCAGCAGTTCACTTTTCTTTATCAGACCCTAGGAAACAAACATAAACTTAAAAAAGGAATGTACAAGGGAGGTCACTACAATATTCTGTGGCCTGCTGAAAACTGATGCAACATCTGTCAATAGGATCTGATTAAATAAACCTCCACACAAAAGAATGCTCTTGAACAGTTTTAAAAAAGATGAAGTAGAACCATAAACAATGATGTGAAAAGTTCTCCAAGGCATTGTCAAGAGAAGAAAGCAAGTAGCACAATAATAAAAACATTTTATTTGAATTTTATTTTACAGGATCATGTTTTTGTGTACACGCTCTTGTATATAAGCCCACTGATAAAGAATTGGAAGGGTAAGCGCCAGATTACTCACAAAATCTCTTTGTTTTAGAGAATAAATGTGAGTGGAGGGGAGAGACTTGAGAAGGAATTTCCACTTTGGGCTCTGAATTCCTATCTTTTTAAATTATTTATTAATTAGATTATAAGACAACTTTAAAAGAACATGGTAACATGAACAAGTGTTTTAAAATTATATTTCCAGCGTGGTATTTTCTTAATACTTTAATTCACATACTTAGCCTCTTTATCAGTTTAGAGATTTTTAACCTGATATAAGAATGAATATAAAAGTAATTAAGAAGAAATTGCTTTATTAGTGTGAATCTCTCTTAAAATCTCGACTATGAAAATTATTCCCTCAGTGAATAAGACTATATTTGAGAACCCTCCAGACCACTCCTTTATTTAATGCCAGCTCTCAGCCCTGAACATGCATAAGTACAGGTATAAAGTAATAGAAAATAAACCCTACGTGAAAGGCATTAGAAATTACAGATTTAGGATGATCTTTCAACACAGCATTTTGCATCCCAGATAACTGGTGGCTTTTCAGTTTCTGAAATGCATGTGGCTTACCTGGATTTCAGTTCAATCACTTATATCTGCCTAGAAATCCTTCATTTCCCCATTGCAGAAATTTGCTGCTCAGTAATGAGCCACAGCTATGCACATGAAATTAAGGAAGTCATTACTTAGATAAATAGTCGAACTAATGAAACTAATGAAAAAAGATTCCTTTTAATCTGCTGGTGAATTATTTGATACGCCAAACTCAATTTTAAAGCTTAGTGAAAGTGAATTTGAAGAGCTGATCAAAGACAATCTGTGATTGTTTAGCATATAAATAACTCGAAGGAAAATGTTCTACTTAAGAACATTTTTTAAAATCCCTGGAAATGGTTAAGAAATAGTCTGCTAGGAGTAACTCATGGCTTCTTCATAGGCAAGGGGGACTCCTACAGGCTGGGAATAAGTACTTGTTTTTCCAAATCTTCTTTATTCTAAGAAATTGGAGAAAAGATAGCTTTACTCACCAATCCTCCCTGTTCCTCACCTCCCAGCCTGGCCACCTCTATTTATCTTAAGTCCACCATACCTAATTTTATGCCCGTTCTTTCTCTTTGTGTCATTGTATGGATTGAATTTTGTCCCCTAAACAAGATATGCTGAAGTCCTAACCACCAATACCTCAGAATGTGGCTTTATTTGGAAATAGGGTCTTTACATTGGTATTCAAGCTAAACTGAGGTGATAAGGGTAGGCTCTAACCCAACATGACTGGTGTCTTTATAAAAAGGGAAAATTTGGACACAGAGACACACACAGAGGAAAGACAATGTGAAGACATAGGAGAAAGATGGTCACGTGACTAGAGTGAAGTATCTAGAAGCCAGGGAATGCTAAGGATTGCCAGCGTACACCAAAAGCTAGAAGAGGCAAGGAAGGATTCTCCCCTAGAGCCACCAGAGACAGCCTGGCCTTGCGGACATTTTGAATTCGGACTTACAGCCTCCAGAACTGAGAGTCCACAAATTTCTGTTTTAAGCCAACCAGTTTTTGATACTTTAAAGCAGCCCTAGGGAACTAACACAGCAAAAATCATGAGAAGCTCCAGACTTCCAAGTCACACCTAAACTAAATAGCCTCTAATCCCCATAAGACACTCCAAATCCACAGTTCTGCTCCATTATTCACCCGTCTCCGAGTGCTGGAACCTTCCACTGTGCACTCTGGAATTAATGGTCCATTATCCGCAAAATCTCCTGTGTCCTGATCTCTTCTCTAAACACTGTTGAATTTCTTGATCTAACAGAAATCTGGCTCTTCTGAGTACACTGCTTCCCCTATAGTCCAATAAGTTCCTCTCCCATACCCCTTGTATGCACCTCTAAATGTTTAGGTGAGTGGCACTCCCATGCTCCTCCATGCCAGTCCCAGATCATTCTCCCTCCTGCCTACCTAAAACCTCCATTAGAACTCTGTCAATAGACTCTGTTACCCACTACTTCTCATTTCTTCTGTTATCCACTCATTCTTGGGTCAATCATGCATTTTTGCATTATTTGGCTCTTTCCCTGATTTCTGTCTGAACTCTTTCATTCCAATATACATCCAAATGATCCTTCGATCAACTTGGGGTCTTAATTCCTTGAACTTCTCTATTCCAGTGATTTTTATCTTTGGCTTAACCCAGCAACTTATCTCCACAGTCATACTCTAGATCCAGTTATACCAGTTATACCTGTGACTTTTTTCTCTGTTAATTGCAGACATCTCCCCTACTGACCACTGCCTCCCACCCCCTCAGTTTTCTTTCTCCAGTATGCCAACTCCTACATTTTTTAGTGCTATGCTAGGACTATCGACCCACGCATCCTCCCACCTTTGCACTCTCTCTCATCAACATGTTGCCCCTCCGTCCTCCTTATTCAGCACAAAATTCCATGAGGGCAAACTTATAATCACTCCCTGTGTACAATCTCAATTCTCTCGCCTCTCTCTTGCTGTTATATTCTTGTTAAAATCCAATTCTTTGCCTATCTGGGCCTGCACCTTTTCAGCTAAATGTGGCTGGAGAAAAACACAAAACTACATCTCTGGTTTTACTTTGAATTCATAACTATTAATTTCAATGATCCCCATAAGGACTGCTTTCATGCATGCATGCTATACTTCCCTAGTCCAATCACTCTCTTTCATCTAGATGATGATTTCACACTTCTCTTAGCTCTTCAAACCTGGATCATCTCTTCCCCCATCTTCCTTCTAAGCTATAAACCTTGCTTTCTGTTTCACTGGGAAAAAAATTAAACAACTAGAAGTAAAATTCCATAGAATGCTGCCACCACATATGCCTACCTACCAGCATCTGTATATGTATTCTCTGCCTTCCTGTTTCTAGAAATTAACTATTTGTCGTCTGCCTAAATACAGCTCCTTCAAGGGGCACTAGATCCTATTTTTATTGCTTACTTAATGCTCCAGAATTTCTCCCCTCTCTCACCTCAGTAACAACTATTTCCCTCCCTACCTTATCAGTCTTACTTGTGTATTAATTTGATATTTTTTTCTATCTTAAAAACAAAACAAAATAACAACAAAAAATGCTCTTAACTCCACTTCCACCTGCACCACAGGAAAATCCTCAAGAGTGGTCTATACTCACTTCATTTATTTCCTCTCCTTCCATTTTCTCTTAATCCCTCTCCCATTGTTGTGGGTTGAATTGTGCCCCTCTTCAAACTCATTTGTTGAAGTCTTAAATACCAGCACCTCAGAATGTGAACTTGGTTGGAAATAGAGTTGTTGAAGATGTAATCAGTTAACATGAGGGTGGATCCCTAATCTAAGTTCTCTTATAAAAAGGAAAATTTTGGCAAGACACACGTACACAGGGAGAATGCCATGTGAAGATGAAGGCAGAGATCCAGCTGCTGCTTCGACAAGCCAAGGAATACCAAAGACTTCCAGAAAACCGTTAGAAGCTAGGGGAGAGGCATGGAATAGATTCCTCCTCACAGCCCTCAAAAGGAACCAACCCTGCCAACACCTCGATCTTAGACTTCTAGCCTCCAGAACTGTGAGACAATACATTTCTGTGGTTAAGCCACTAAGTTTGAGGTACTTTGTCATGGCAACCCATGCAAACTAATACACCAGTCAAGCATATGACATCAGCACTTCAGTGCAATTGCTCTTGCCTAGGTCTCTAATGATCTCCACGTTGCTTAGGCCAAGCTAAATTATCAGTCCATGTTTTTGCTTGACTATTCAGCAGCATTTGACTGTCTTCAGGTGATCTCTTAGTCACCACACTTGCCTAATTTTTTTCCTACCTTTAGGGCAGCTTATTCTCAGGTTCCTTTACTGGGGTCTCTTTTTCTCCACTTCTTCACATAGGAAGGCTGAATCTGTGGTCACCTTTTTTATTTACAAGTACACCCATGGTGGTCCCCACCAATGGCATGGTAAATACCATCCACATACTGATGACTCTCAAATTCACATCTCGATTCCAGAACTCCTTCCTGAAATTTACACTTTTTTACCTAAACTCTCACTAGACTTCTACTATTAATAGTCATTAATTAAGTCTATTAATAGTCATCTCAACCCTAATATGTCCAAAATTTAACCCTGATCTTTTCTCCTGGTCCTCTCACAGTCTTTTCCCTTCAGCTGATGATACTCTATGCTTCCTGTCGCTCAGTCCAGAAACCTTGGTGACATCTTGAACTCCTCTCTTTCTTTCACACATTCCATGTAATCCTTCAGGTAATCCAATTGTATCTATCTACAAAATACATCCAGAATCAGACAACTTTTCCCAACCTCCTCCATTACCACCACCATCTGGGTCATCATCACACTTTTCCTGGGTTACTGCTGTAGTCCCATGCATGGTCTCAGCATACATGATTATCCTTTTGTGGTCTATTCACAACACTGCAGTCACAGTGTCCTTTGGAAACACAGATCAGATCATGGCCCTCCTCTACTCAAAACCCTTCAGTGGTTCCCCATTGTCTTTATAGGAAAAGACAAAGTCTCCACAATGCCCTTTAGAGAACTCAGCTCCTCATTGCTCTTCAAGCACATGTGTTGCTTCTTTCTCCCTCCTTCCCTGTCCTCCAGCCACATGGGCATCCTTGCTGCTCCTCAAATAAGGTAGGCACTCAGTCACCTCAGGACCTTTGCACTAACTGTTCCCTCTCCTTACAATGCCTTTTCTCTTGAAATCGGCTTGGCTATCTCTCTTACTGTTTTTACATGCCTTTGCCCAAATGTCCCTTTCTCATAGAGAGGTTTACTCAGAACACCATATTTAAAATGGAAAGCTCTACCTCATCCCAGCATATCCGAATCTTCTGATTTTGTCTTATTTTTTCCATAGCAGTTACCACCTCCTAACACATTATATAATTTACTTTTCTTTTATATTTACTATTTCTTTTTTTTTTTCCTTTGGTGAGGAAGGCCAGCCCTGAGCTAACATCTGTTGCAAATCCTCCTCTTTTTTTGCTGAGGAAGACTGGCCCTGGGCTAACATCCATGCCCATCTTCCTCCACTTTATATGGGACGCCGCCACGGCATGGCAGACAGGCAGTGCGTCGGCGGGCACCCGGGATCCGAACCGGCGAACCCTGGGCTGCCATGCGTGGACGAAACCGCTACGCCACCGGGCGGCCCCCATATATTTACTATTTCTTATGTTCCACATTCCTGGCTAGAACGTAAACTCCAACAGGGCAAGGATATTTATTATATTCACTGTTGTATCTCAAGTACAAACATATGTTCATTAAGTATTTACTAGATGAATGTAAAAACTCAGCCCACCTACCAAAGTTTCCCACTAATTCAAGCAATTTATTTCAAATGTTCTTCAATTTTTAATGTAAAAGACATGTCACCTGTGAATAACGGAAATTTTGGCTTTTTTTCCTTTCCAATCCTTGTGTAATTTTATCAAATGTACATGTCTTTATGCACTAAGAAATCAACAGAATGTGATACCACAAATCAATTAAGAATACCAGTGTAGATGCATGTTTTTATATATGAAAAAGATGCAATTTAACAGAAAAAAATCAAGTTACTAAGTAGTATATAAGGTATGACTACTAAATAATTTTTGTAAAAATAATCATATGTACTCATGTGTGTGTACATATGCCCAAACATACCCCTTACTGAATTTAATATTCTTAAACTAACTATGAAGCATTTATTATTAGGTATATTTTACAGATAAGATATCTAATTCCCAAGGTTGTCCAGCTAATATGTGGAAAAATGAGAATTAAAATCCTATTTTTATCCTTTCAAAAACACCCTAAACTGTACTCAACTCTATCTCAAATGCTGGAATTTGAAATTGGTCATGAAAATGTTCAATTTCCCAGTACAAGATAGAAAATGAATTCAATATTTTGGTTTTTATTAATATAACGTTCATTTTGCAGTAATTCTATGGATGAATGTGTATGCTTCTTCTTGTTATGTTTGGTGAATCCGCATTAATTCAAGTCAGAAGAACCTTCCTGGAATTTAATCTTAAGGAAACCCTAGCAATTGGAAATGTAGACTACTGACTCTTTAATTTGCAAGACTTCTCATGACAGATTCCACTGATAAAGTTATGAAAGGCACTCAAAAGAATAAGGATAATTGTTAATTGTAACAACTTGATGGAAATTTATGATTTGTTGCAGAGTTGTCCACCAAAATCTACTTTTCCCTTCTTTTATAGCTAGAAAATTTAGGTGAGCACAGACTTCCTGAATAAAGACTATTTTCTAGCCTCCATTATGATTCAGTGTGGCCACGTCACTAACTTTTGACTAATAGGATAGAATCTAAAGTGAGCTCTGCAACTTCCAGGATGCGTCTTTAAAGGGAGTGGACATAACTTCTCTGTCCCTTTCCTCTTTCCTTCTTCCTAGAGTCTGAATGCATTTTTTGGTCCTCGAGAAGCCATCTTGGACCAGGTGCAAATTCCAGCTCTCTGATCCTGGATCACTTGTTTAGTCCCTCAGTGTCTCAGTTTCCTAATTTACAAAAGTAGACAATAGAACATTTCTCCTAGGAATGCTGTGAGAGTTGAATATAACATAGGAAAAACATTAGCAAAGTAGCTGGTCCTCAAAAACATTATTATTTTTATAGCTATGAAGAGGTGGCAGAGGCAAATATGCTTTCTTAAAAGGATTCTTTATATCCTAAAAAACAAATTTTTATAATCTTTTGATATAGGTACTTAAGATAGAAGAAGGAGGAGACTTGATGTCTCTACCTCCACAACAGAAGTTAGGGACGTTCATACACATGAGCCCTGAACAGACTGCTGGAAAACCAGGCCACCACTGCACTTTCCCTAGGCTCTAGCATGCATTTCTGTGGAGGGTTACCTGCCCTAACCCAACTTTTCTCATGGGCAGAAACTTCCTCTAAACCCAGACCTGCAACAAGCATAAAAGTAAATTTCCAACTTGTATTCAGTTTAACTATAATGAGATTTTTTTTTTTTTTTTACAATTTTGGAAGGTCTTAAAGTTCCTACCATGCTAAGAAACAGTACATATATATATATGTATTCATATATATATATAAGAATATAAATATATATATGAATTATTGATGGTATTCAACTGTTCCTCGGGCCATGAACAATCTTACCAAGCAACAGCCAATCTCTTAACTATGTATACCTCAGTTATTTAATTCCTTTGGATATAAATACTTCCAAACACAGAAATAATATTAAATGTATAGTTTTTGAGATTTACTGTAAAAATGGAAAAAATCCATATGTCAAATTATACAATGATTTTTTTATATATATTGTATTAAAAATACTACCTTCCCACTACCCTATTTGCTGTGTGCTATGTATTTTCAATTTCAAGTAGTACACAGTGAGAAATATTTCCCAGTAGGAATACAGGTAGGTAGTGTTATATCAATTATACATAATATGATTTATTTCTGGGTATGAAATACTTTATCTCATTTTAGAAAGTAATTGTTATGTACTTAAGATGAGTTAAATGTTCTTGTTAAATAATAAGTGAATTTATTCACAACTTGATAAATTAAAGAATGTCTGTGCTTTTGAAAAAGTCCTAAAGAGCTTAATCATCCCAAGGTCGTGTTTCAGTTAAAATTATAGTTGGTAAAATTCTTAGATAACACATGTTTTCCCTAACTGTAACAGATTTGATCATCTGCTGTTTGATCTGCCAAATTTACTCTGAGTTCTCTGTGTACGGTGAGGTGGAAAGTGCACGATACAGTAACTCTTCCCCATTTCCTCAAACGCCTGCTTGGCACAGCCTGCACTGCCATTTATAGTGAGCCAAAGAAAAACATACTTGTGTAGATATACTTGGAATCCCTTAAATACCTAAATGAATAGAGTGAAAGTTATATCACATCCCACACCAAAGGGTATAGCAATTTTTCAAGAAAAGAAAATGACGATCCAACACTTGTTTTAAACTGTCTCTATATCATTCTATAAACAACACATGACAAAATAATAACAATAATAGTAATTGATGTATTACTGTGTGCCTGCCTTAGTGATAAAAGGTTTACATAAATTAAGTCATGTAATCTTCACAATAACTTTAAGAAGAAGGTTCTATTATTTTTCTCAGAACTAAGAAGTAGCAAAGTTGAGAATTTTTTCCAACATTGAAATATTTATTTTAACGTCCCCAGGAAGTTTCACATTTGCAGCTTAGGAAAGAAAGTTGGTAATTTGTTTCCTTAGTTAATTTTATTTAAATTCAGTTTGGGGGGATGAAGTCTATTATGTTTTGGTTTAGATGCATTAGAGGATTGAAACTAATGTGTTTTTTTGAGAACTGAGCATTGGGAAAGGGGATCCTGATAGAGATAGATCACCTCATTTTCTCGTAAAATCCTCTTTAGTTCCTTTTGTAATAAATAATATAATTACCAAAAGAGTAGTCATAAAGACACAGTGATTATGTAAAAATTAGTTAGATAAGGTGTGGCTTCAAGTGTATGAAAGTTCAAGTTAAATTATAAAATTCAAGTTAATAAAATAAGTAAAATTTTCAAATATTTAAATTCAGATTATCTAAAAACTTAAGACCATTACAATATTATTATCCTTATCTCATTAGCCGATTTAAAGTAAAAATAATTGTTGCCCTTTAAAGTAGTTTATAATTTTCCTCAATTAATAAGATGCACATTGATTTCAATGAATTGGTTAAACACGGAAATATTTCCATGGCATTTACATTATATGTAAAATCCAAAGGGAAAAATCAAATCATAGAATAAAAGATAGAAAGCTAAAATAGAGGAGTCTAAGGAAGTAACGAGCTTCTGTTTTTATGTGCTTTGTATTCTTTGCTGAGCATGTAAATCCAAAGTTACTGTAAACAAAATATAAATGACTCACCATGAGAATATCAACTTACGATATTATTATACCTAGAATAGTTGACAAACAAGTCTGTGACAGCCACAAAATTATTTCTAGAAAATAAACAAATTAAAAGATGTGCTCTGAGTTGTTAAAAAGTTGAAACACACCCAAATAGAAACACTTTTTATAGTATTAATGGTTTTCATTTTTACTAAAAATAATACATGCTTATTGTAGGAATTCTAGAAAATGTAGCCAAATATCAAAATCAAATTATTAAACATCCAAATCATCTGACCTGATATACATTTTTAGTGTTTCAGTGAAATGAAACATAACAAGGTAGAGACCATATACATTTAGAACTTTAAGCAGTTAACATTCTTTCATAAGGATTTCATCAAGGATATGGATTTACCTTAATATTTCTATTATTAATGTTAGAAATATAGTTTTCTCCATGCTTGTAGTTAAAAATAGACTTTAAACAAAGCTCAGATTGTTTTCATTGCTCTGTTTTGTGTCTATGTGTTTTATTAATTCATGTTATATGGTGAATTTATAAAGTCATTATTTTGACTTAATCCCCAAAATGAAAAATAATGTATCATAACCACTACATGTACATAGTTATTCAAAAACATATGGTATGTTTTATTTTTATTTTGAGAGTAAGTCTTGAGAATGACTTTATAGCTTCACATATTTGGTAGAAATTTCGTATACTAATGCAATAAATATATGTATTTATGTCACTTAAATACAATTCTATATTTTATAATCCTATTCCGAGTTCATCCTGCTTTTATGTTGAGAGTTACATCAAAAATTTTTGCAATAATAATCAAGCTTCAAGTGACTTGGAAGATAATTTTGTTATCCTCTAATCCTTAAAATATCCCTCTAAAGTGGGGGATCAAACAGAATACTGATCATTCTCTCAAGTGAATGAAACATCACGTACTTAAGGTTATATCAAGATAACAAAATAAATCATCTGAAATTGTTCCCAACATAAATATCCTGAAATGACAGATATAGTGTAACAAGTACTCTTAAAATGCACAATTGAATTCTCTGAAAAATAAGAGAAGCCATCTGACCCCCAAATCAAGAGTAAGCTGAAAAACAGAGTGAGAAGCACATAAGTTGGGGGTGCTGGGAAGTTAGAGTCGTAACTGAGATTACGATATGAAGCCAGGAATCTTGGAAAGGTTACCTCACCATTGAGAAGATGGTCTTAGAGAAAAATCCTACCAGCCCAGGGTGAGTGGAAGAAAGTTTGTTTGCCTTGACAAGGATCTTGAATGGAAGAAAATGAATCCCTTGAAAATGAATACCACTTGTCCTTTCTGAGAATTCCAAGTGAGAAATTAACACAAAAATCGGTTCCTTTCAACAGACGCAAAAGATTAGCTGCTACAATGGAAACATTCTCAAACGGATCTTGCTGTATTCCTGTAAATAAACTCCCATTTATAAGGCTCTTGGAAAAGAACTCAAACTCCAAAATAATATATACAGAAGGAAACAATGCACGAGGTAAGGTAATCTGCAGAAGCAACACAAGATTAGACATCTGAGAACTTCATTAAGGGAATTCTAGTAGACATTTTTAAACCAAAATATAAAATAAGTGAAGACACAAAAAGAAAGAGAAATCATATTAGAAAACCAGGTAACTTTTGACAGAAAAATGTAATTTTTAAAATAAAATAGTCCATAAATTATCATAAAAGAATAGCATAGCTAGCTGAAAGAGGAATTTGTATATTGAAAAATCAGTCTGAAGATATTACAAAGAAGGCAGCAAAGGGAGGTAAAGAAATAAGAAGTGTCAAAATCAGTTAGAAGGTCATGAGAGAAAGTGTGAAAATCTCTGACTAGTATCTGACACCGGCTCAACACAAGGTTGACATAAGGGAAGCCATATTGTAAAAAAGAAACCCTATTGTAACTTTGAATGACCTCTGACTAACTAACCCAGCTGGATTTGCACGCTCCAGGAGATCTAACCGCTCTGTAGAGTTTACAACCCCTGCTTGTGCATGTACCTCCCAGCTGCGATAAGACGATAACTTTGTTCTTTTGAGTTCCTTAGGAATTTGATGACCCCTGAACAGCCATCATCAAGGACAACTGAAAAATCTGGTGTGGTGACTCCCAGTCTGTAGCACCTGAGGGTCAACATTCCTACCTCCCTCCCCAGTAACCCACCAGCCTATATAACTGCTGTAAGATTCTGTGCCCCCTTAATGGTTCTTTTGGACACAAGTCAGCCATCTTCCCTTTTGCCAGCAAACTGTAATAAACCCTTTCTTTTTTCCACCATCTTGCCTCTTGATGATTGGCTTTTATCTTGCAGCTAGCAGATCATGCCCTTTGTGCAGTAACATATCTGCTTGGAGTCCCGAAAGGAAAGAAAGAGAATAGCAGAGGCAATATTCGAAGGGTTAATGACAAAGAATTTTTTAGATTTGATAAAAGACATGAATCTTCATATTAAAGAAGCAAAATATTTCCTGAATATGATAATTAAAAATAAATGTCACCTTGATGCATTGCAGTGAAATTGCAGAACTTCAAAAACAAGAGGATCTATTCACAACAAACAGAGAAAAACATTACCAATAAACAATGACGCTGACCGTAAACTTCTCAACAGCAAAAAGAGAAGCCAAAAGGCAGTAGAAAAATGCCTCCAAGTGCTGAGACAAAACAGCTCATCATCTGAGAGTCTAGAGCCAGCTAAGTTACTATTTAAGAGTGAGGAAAAGTATGGCTGTTTTGATGAAAATTCTGGAAGATATTACCACTAATAATTTTTCCATGAATGGACTTTCTTCAGGTATAGGTAACTGAATCCTAAAGGAATGATTGAGATCACATAGGAAAGAAGGATATACAAATACATTGTAAACTGTGGTTAAATCCAAACAAGCACTGATTTTATGAAACAACAAAAAAATATTGACTGAAGTTGTTAAAAGAAGTTAATAATGGACCAAAAAAAAAAAAAATAGTAACAATGGAAGAAACGTGAATAGATTTTAAGCTACCTAAGGTCTTGGGAAGCAGATGAGAGACAGTGGTTTCAGAGACAGTTTTGTCAAGTGTGGATATTACAATTTTAAGAATTCTAGTAATAAAGGGAAAATAAGATAAAACAGGGAAACACTTTAAAATATTACTCAAACAGAGAAAACATCATTAAATTCTGTGGAATAAAATGGACATAATTACCAATTGTCGATGCCTGTGTTTACAAAAATTATATAGTAATGACAGTAATAACCAAGACTTATATGGCCCTTACTGTGTGCAAGAACTTTTCTAAACACTGCACACTTATTGTCTCATTTAATAGTTAATAATGAAAGACAGTATGAATTAGTTAAACCATTAAATTAGAAAAATTTTTAATTTACTTTTTTCTAGAAAGACTTCCTCAAGAAAAAAATGGAAAATCTGAATAAATCCATAAATATTAAAAAACTTTAATTTGGGGAAGTTGAGAGTAGAAGAGAATCTCATTGCAGCATGGCCAAAGACTACTTGGAGAAAAAGAAGGTAATTCTGCTTCAGACCACTAATGAATTCCTGTTCAATAAATTGGGCACACATGTGCCAAGTATGACTGGCAACTATAAATCCAAACACAGAATAATAACTAATTCTTGGAAGAGAGGGAGTCAGGGCTGTCTTGGGCCTTGAAGGTTGTGCTCTGCATGGTCCATGGGCCACCATTTCACCCGGATCAGTGTGAATGCTGCATGCTAGGTTGTGCAGTCCACAACCTGAAAAAATCATTCACAAAGGCCCTGGGGAACAAAACTGTGATGTTTTATTCCAAAAATTTTTATACAGTGAAACAAATGGGTAGAAATTTTAACTTGAGCACACAGATGTTCCTCTGAAAATTCTCTATTCTCTTCTACATGCTTGATATACAAAATTTTACATATAAAGAAACAACACACAGATGCACTGTTTCTGCTACAGAAAGAAGTATCTACTATGGATGTTAGAGATGTGCCTTTTCATTTACAAAAGACGTGACACTCTAGGAGTCAAGAACTTTTTTAATGTAAATAACATTGTAATACTTTTATTAATGAGGCAAATAAAAGAATGATGGTTAACCCTTAAACTTTTATATAAGCCCTTAATTTTATTATTCTGTTATCAAAAGGTGGCCTCAATTTGCCCTTATTTAAATTTGAGTCTTAATTAGCTGAACTCATATTCTGTTTAATTTAAACTTTCTACAATTTTATGATTTGTAATTTAAAAATTTATGACTTCACTTTAGCTATACAAATACAAGATTCATTTATTAAGTAAAAGGGTCTTGAATTATATTAACATTACATTTTAGTAAGCAGTTTAACCAGGTATATAAATTCCTTTTGTAAATACCTTATTAATGAAAAAAAACCCACTATTGCTTCTTTGTGAATTTGACAAGACATTACCAGGGGATATTTAACTCAATGTTCCCATCATATTCTGAAAATTCAGTATGACATCTTCAATTAAAAACCTTGCAGTTCTAATTGATATATTTTCTATTAGGTCGTTTTGTTTAACCTCAAACATCATGAGTTCCTTTGTAAGGAGGGAATAAAAGCAATTTTCTTTTAAAGTGAACTGAAACCCGATTGAAAAAAATTGTTCTTTTGTCAAACTATAATCTATTGTTTCAGTCAGAAAGAAATCACACACAGAGAAGAGTATAAAGGACTTCCATGAAATCACTATGACAAGAAGAAATGCCAAAATGATAGGATTAGAAACTGTTGTCACTATTTTTCAAGAATGATGTGAACAAACTCCAAAATAATGACATTTTAAGGGCTGAAATGTGAAGTATTTTAAATGCAATATAGTTGAGTACCATTTGCATTCATTGCAAAATTAAAACATCTTCTTACTTAAATAACCTAATGAACATAGGAGTTTTATGTGCTTTTTTGCTGACTTTCATTTGTTCATTCTTTTCACTTTTTCCACAGAGGCACAATATTCTAATGTTTAGTGAAGGTCACTATAAATTATATGAAGTGAATATAATTTTAAAAAGTTTGTTTTTCTCATAACCGTGCAATAGTGCAGAAAATGTTATTGTAGAAGAATATTGGATGTTTTCATTCTGTGTATTTTTCTAGTTGCTCTAGGTGTGCAATGAAGTGTAAAAGAACCCTGCTTTTATGGTACTAACTGCATTGTGGAGACACCTGAGGAGCACCCACGGGGATGAGAGAGAGATTGTTGTGGACGGGCATGGCTGAAGAAGGCTCTCGAGAAGAGCTGACACTTAATGTAGGCTACCAAGGATAAGCCTGACTGGGCTTTCCCACACGGTAGGAATAGATGCACATAAGTGAGAAAGTTGTGAATTAAATAATTATTTAAAAATATTAACTGGCGTCTTCCTAGAAAAGATCATGAACTTTCCTTCTCATAGCTGAATTCTAGCAAGGGAGACAGTCATTTTAAATTAAGCCCCTCCCTCACCGGCTGAAAACAATTTACAGGGCTGGACTATAAATGTATACTTTTTAAGAACATCAAAAAGTTACAAAGATAGTAAGGACATGGCAAAACAATAGAGAAAGGAGGTCCCATACAAGCCAGTGGAGCACAGGAGCACCAAAGTTGATTTAGTGCAAGAAGATTTACCCACTCAGGAGGAGCTGGCTTCAGTTTTGGAGTCTTATGGAACTAAACAGATGTCTGAGGCCAAGACCTGATTAAGTCATGCAGCCTAAAAAGTGACCTCCCAAATTAAGTTCAGATACCTATAGTGCATGGCTGAAACAAAAGGAAACCAGTAATCTAACACACCGTGAAGCATCACAGCTACAGTTGTGCATCCCCAGAGTTTATTAAACAAGAAAAAATTAGAATACATGACAAAAATAACAGTGAAGTCAAAAGGGAGCCAGTAAAGGTAAAATGTTTTAGGATCCTTATTGTTGGTGGGGGTAATTGCTAGGGTTTGGTTTACTGTAGGCTTTAATTAGTGATGTACACATTTTGCAATTTCTCTGAATGAACTGTTTTCACTCATAATACTTCTGACACCAAACGTATGGGTTTTTTCCACACCAACAACCAATTCTCCAACTCTCCTGACACCAACTGAGTGCCCTACAATTCAATTCAATTCTGACACTAACTACTGGAGTTAGAGCAGACCCCCCAGATTAGGGGCTCAAACCCACAAGACTGCCACCCACTTCAGAAGCAAATAGCAACTTCTGAGCCTCCCGTACTTCTGACTGATCAGCTATAAATTGGGGGTTCCCATGATATCCTCCTCGGGTTCAATAATTTGGTATAACAGCTCACAGAACTCAGGAGGACTCTTTACTCACTTTCATTGATTCATTATAAAAGATACAACCCAGAAACAGCCCAATGGAAGAGAGATGCATAAGGCAAAGTATGGGCAAAGAGGCATGGAAATTCCATACCCTCTCCAGGTGTGTATCTCAATGTGCTTGCCAACCTAGAAGCTCTCCAGATCACATTGTTTGGAGTTTTTATGGAGGTTCCATTATGTAGACATGATTGAGTAAATCATTGGCCATTGGTGATTCAATAAATCTCCAGCCCCTCTCCCCTCCTCAGACATCAGAGGAGCTGAGAGTTCCAACATCTAATCACACAGTCGGTTCCCCAGGCACCCAGCTCCCATCTTGAAGCTATCTAGGGACCCACTGAGAGTCACTTTATCAGCATAAACTCAAGTATGGTTGAAAGGGGCTTATTGTGAATAACAAAAGACCCTCCTATCACTCAGGAAATTCCAAAGGTTTTAGGAGCTCTTGTGTCAGGAACCATGGACCAAAGACCAAAACTATATTTCTTATTATATCACAGTATTACACTATAACAATACCTAAATGAAATGAGAAAGTACATTAGAGATTTAAAAAAATAAATAAGTGAAAAAAGTAAGCAATCTCAAAAGCAACATACAAGGGAAAAAATGGAAGTAGGACAGGTGGAACAAATAGAAAGCAAAATTAAATTGGTGACAGGATGGCCCCATGGTGTAGTGGTTAAGTTCAGCACACTCCACTTTGGCAGCTGAGGTTTGAGGGTTAGGATCCTGGGCGCTGACCTATACCACTCACCAGCCGTGCTGTGGCAGAGACCCACATACAATATGGAGGAAGACTGGCACAGATGTTAGCTCAGGGCAAATCTTCCTCAGCAAAAAAACCCAAAAAAAATTAAATTGGTAAATATACAAGTAATATCACTAATGATATTAAATAAATGGAATAAATATGCTAATTATAACAGAAATATTGTGAAAATGAATTTAAAAGTCCAGCTGTAAATTGTTTACACAACACAAACATAAAATATGAGAATATAGAACCAAAAGCAAATGGACGAATAAAGAGATAGCATGTAAATATTAAGCAAAGGAAAGCTGATGTAAATATGTTATCAGACGAAAAAGACTTTAAGGTAGAATAGCATTAATAGAAACTAATAGGATCATTTCATAGTGATGTTCTTGCTTGTTTTATTTCATATTTCTGTCAAATATTGAATGAGGTATGTTAAAGATTTTGCACTATGTTTTTGAGATTTCTCTCTCTTCTTGTGGTTATGAAAATTTTCATTTTACACACTTCTAGGATATTTTTTTAGGTGCAGTCCATTTAAAATTATTATTAGTTCTCGGTAAATTAAAACTTTTATCATTATGAATTAATCCTCTTATTACTTTCTATTAATGTTTCTTACTTTAAAGTCTATTTTGTTCAATACTAACATCTTACATTATATGTCTTTATCCATTCATATGCTTTCACTCTATGTTATTTGAAGAAAGTGTGAGAGCCAGTGTGCCTGGAGAGCAGTCAACAAAGTGGGGAGTGTTTGGGAACAAGGTCAGGGAGTTAAGAAGGGGCCAGCCCCATGGCATAGTGGTTAAGTTTGGTGCACTCCTCTTTGGCAACCCAGGGCTCACGAGCCCAGATCCCCGGCGTGGACCTACACCACTTGTCAGCCATGTTGTGGCAGTAACTCACATACAAAATAGAGGAAGACTGGCACAGATGTTAGCTCAGGGTGAATCTTCCTCACCAGAAAAAAAGAAGCAGAGGGGGGCATGTTATGTAAGGTCTTTAGCCAAAACAAAGATTTTGGCTTTTACTCTGAGTGAGATGGGAAACATTCGGAAGGTTTGGGGCAGAAGAATGATATAATATGACCTAGAGTTTAACAAGATCACTCACTGCAATGAGAATGGAATAAAAGGGGCACAGGTAAAAACACAGAAACCAGGTAGGAAGCGCTTACAATAATGCCTGTGAAATTTGATGGTGACTTGCATCAGAGTGGTGGCACTAGAGATGGTGAGAAGTGATGTGAAAATTTTCAATATATTTTGAAGACAGCAGGTCTTGCTATAGGGACTAACAGATCGTATGAAAGAAACAGTAGAGTCAAAGATGAATTCAGTTTTTCGCCTGAGTAACACAAAACATGGAATTGCCATTAACTGAATTGGGAAAACAGTCATTCCAACAGGTTTGAGGAGAAATATCAGGAACTCACTTGTGAACTTGTTAAATTTAAGACTCCTCTTAGGTATTCAAGTGCAGATGTTGAGCAGTCAGTTGCATATAAGTCAGGAATTCAGGGGGTGGTTCCAAGCTACAGGGATAAATCGGAAATCTTCAGTGCAGAGGTAGAATGACTCATACAGATAGAACAAAGAGAGGACATAGGAAGTGAGGTAGACAGAAAAATAGATGTCCAAGGACAGTCCTGTGGGATTCCAACATTTAAAGTGTGGAGACACAAAGAGAAACTATCAGGAGATTAAAAAGGAGTGGCCAGAGATCAGAGTGAGAGATGGAAAGTGAGCATGCTTCCTGGCTTTAAGAGCAAGGGGCCATCTTTGACAAACTCTGCTTATAGATAAAGATGAGGTCTCTGACTCAACTATTGCGTTTAGCCAAGTGGAGAGCTTTAGTGAGCTCATAAGAGCAATAGGTTGGAGCAATGAGGCTGCAAACTTGCCTGAAGTGGGGCCAAGAGAGAATGGGAGAACACAAATCACTGCAGCCAGTGAGCATATACAAGTCCTTTAAAAATTCTGCTATAAAGTGATGAAAAATGGGAGATACCTTCATAGGGAAGTAGGGTAAAAAAATTGTCTGTACTTCCTTTTTTAGGTTGAAGAAATAACAGCAGTTCTATCCTAAAAAGCAAAATCCAGTGGAAAGGGGAAAATGGTCCTGCAGGAGATAGAGTGGTACATTGCTGGAGCAAATTCTTGAGGGGAGATGAGGGGAGTGAATGCCAGGAACGATGAGGGGATTAGGAAGGAGCATGGACAGGTCATCCATAGCAGCAGAAGCAAAGGTAGAATACTCTCCGTCCTGCTTCAACTATTTTTTAATGCAAATTATAACCAATTAGTAAATAGAGAAAGATGTCAGTATAATAAGAATTCATACTGGTTCATAAGTGATTTTTCCTGGAAGTTTAATGTTACGAAGCAATCAAGGACAAGCTCTATTAAAATCAGAAAGAAAAAAAAAAACCTCATAGAAGTTATGGAAATCATAAGAAAATGTGAAACTACTATGAAAATGTCTTCCATTAATGCAATTCATGAACCTCTTCAAGAACTGCTATAGTTTTCACGGATATTAAGATATCTGGGGAAGCTGACCACGCAAATGAAGAAGCTGTGAAGGCATCTCACCTGGCATTTAAAATAAGATTGATGGAGAAGTAAGATATTTAGTTTAATGAAACTGGTCTCTATGAGAAATGTATGACCTCAAGGAGGAAGCTTGGGCCCCAAGATTTAAAGCTGTAAAAGCTCCACTATTATGCCCCCTCCAAATACCTGTGTAGATTTAGCTATAACAGAGCTTTTATTAGGATTGCTAAAGCCTTTGTTTCTTATGTTCTGTTAATAAAATTCATTAGGCTTTTCCATGTAAGCTCTGTGTTTTCAGGACTTAATTTTGCAGAGCCATGAGGTTTTTCAGGAAAACGTATGTGGCTGTAGAATGAAAATGCCTTTATATGGGCAAAAACACAGGCTCGTGGATAGACGTGGTGATGAGAGCTTGTGAAGAATATTTTTCTGATTGCTTCAGTCTTCTCATTGGAAAAGCTAGAAAGATCATCATCATCTTAAAGTAAAGATGACAGAAGAGTTTTGGGGAGTTTCAGCAGAGAAAAGAAAGTATGAAATAGTTGTTTAGGAGAGTGAGAGAATGAATAGCCTAGGGATATAAAATGATCCAAGGTCAGCTTGAAGGGGTGATGTGAAATTAGTGATGATGGATATAAATGAGACAAGCTTAGGAATTCGAGTATATGCATGGAATAGGGGGAGATGAATATATACAATTTGCTGTCGATTTTTGTTCAACTATTTTTTTCTTAAGGAAGTTTGTTCTCTTCAAATTTACTGAGAGGTTGTTTTCATGAATAAGTATTAGAGGTAAACAAATACTTTTTCTACATAATTTAGATGATTATGTTGTTTTTCCTCCCTTAATTGTTAATCTATTAAAGTATATTAGTTACCTCTTCTGTTGCTCAACTATCCTTCTATTGTGGGATGAAAGCTAATTCGGTCCTAATAATGTTTTATTTAAGTATTTGAATTCAGTTTCTAAAATGCAATTGACTTTTAACTTTTATTTAGATACTGTTCTTATCTAGTTTCAGTGTCTAAGTTACTTCACATCATTAACTAATTTGGGTTGGCTGGATAGAGTATTCAAAATTTTCACTGATGATCTCAACCCTAGGCAGTGGTGTCAGTTCTGAATCTCAACTTTGTGCTGGCTCAGGGCCATAGTCCCAAATGACCATTAACCTTTACAAACCAAACCTCGTAGATGTGAATATCAGAAATTCTCCCTAGGATTCTTCAGCTATAGACTATTTTACATTCTGAATTTTAGCTCCCTTCCCTGCAAGCCCCCTATAATGTTTTTCAACTGTCTTCAAATCTTACATATGCATTTGAGAGGATATTTCTTAATATATACCAACTTTTTTTTTGTAAGTGACTACTTTCTAGGTAATATTGGTTACAATATTCCTTAAAATATAAACACATATAGTAAAAGACAAAAGCAGTTTGAAGAAAAATATGTGAGGAAACTGCTGGGTGGGTGTACATGTATGTCTGGGGGTGTGTGCAGGGAGAAAGCATAAGAGAAAGAATGAGACCAAAATTGAAGAGCTAGGGAGAAGTTTCTGGAATCTTAATCACGAAACATTATTCTGATTATGGAAGAGTATCATACTCTTATTGTATATATCATTATTATTCATAATCACTTCAAGTGGAATACATTAGTAAACAAGATAGGCAAGGTGCCCATTTCATGAACTTACAGAATAGCAGAATAAAAACTGAATATAAGGCAAATATTTCAGTCATTGGAAAACAAGCATCACAGGACTGTTATCCTTGAGAGAAAGTAAACACATGAAGTGAGTCCCATGTGCACTGTGGCTTTCTTCCAAGAGAACTCAGTGTAGGCAAGTAGAGCCCATACAGAGAACGTGGCAGTCTCAATAGTTACGGAAACAAAAATTGAAGTTCATTGCTCTGAAGCAACTGGAATTTGCTGGTAAGATATCTGAGAGGAAATATCTGTGCACAAAAGGCCCCAGAATTCTTCATGATGGCTCCTACTGGTCCTTAGCCATGGAATAGATTGTGCATGCATAGATGATATTCCATGAAAACTAGTAGAGAGCAGCACCTGAAGGACTGAGAGCTCAGTAAAGAGAGTAGAGGTCATACAGGACAGGAAGATAATTTCGTTCCAAACCACCCAGAGTGAAAAGAACTCACTGAGGATCTCCTACAATCTGTTAAGATCCCAGAAAAGTCCTACCTCTGAAGTAAGAACTATGCACCTGAATAAAGGCCATGTACTAGTTTTTAGAAGGAAACCCAAAATAGATCAGTTCTAACACAACAAAACAAAACAAAATCAAGACCAACAAGATCAAGAGGATGCAGTAATTTCAATACTTGCCAAAACAAACCTCAATACCATTTAAGGAAAAAAAAAAACTCATAGGGATTCAATTAGATCCCTATAATATATTACCCACTAGGGTCAGCATATGACTAAAAAAATTGCTAAATATGGGAAGTATCAGAAAAGGGTGCCACATCATCAAGAAAAAATGCTGCTTATAGAAATAGACTCTGATATTATTCAGATGTTGGAACTAGCAAAGAAGAACTTTAAAATGTCTTTTAATATATTCAGTTACTTAAAGAAAATTATGCACAAATTGAGTGAACATATAGACTCTCAAAGAGAAATAAAAAACTGTAAAAGATAAAAAATACAATTATAAAACAATAAAGCACAATACAAAGGAAAATTTTACAGAATAGCTAAACAGGAGATTGGAGATGTAAGAAGGAAGAATTGGTGAATATAAAGACAGAAAAGTAGCTACCAACCAATCTGAAAAACAGGAAGAAAAAAATTGAAAAAAATGATCAGAGCCTCTCTGACAAAATATCAAGTGGTATCATACACATGTAATTGGAATCTAAATATAAGAGAGTATAGAGAAAGATTATTTAAAGATATAACATACAAAAAGTTTTCAAATGCAGTTTAAGAAACAAAATTAAATAAATATCCCAACTAGATGACTATTTATGAAAAATTATTGAATGCCAATCAGGATATTATGAAGGAAACCCCGCTGGGTACATTGTAATCAAACTGAGGAAAACCAGAGATAAAGAGAAAAATATTAAAAGGAGACACACAAAAAGACATATTTCATGTAAGAGAACAATGATATGAATTACTATTGAGTTCTCATTAGAAAAAAATAGAAATCGGAGGTAATGGAATGTCATCTATAAAATGCTTAAAAAAACCAACAAACAAAAAAACCCACCAACAAAGATTTCTATATCCAGTTAATATGTCTGCCAAAGATCAGAGTGAAATGCAGAAATTTTCACAGACACAAAAGTTAGGATACAAACAATATGTTTTGTTACTGCCACAGCCATATATCTCAGATTGCCTAGCAGGAAGCCAAAAAGGAAAAACTGACATACAAATTCCTGAATCACAAGGAAAAAGTTTTTTAGCCTAGAGTGCAGACTTGGCATGATTTCTACAATAACCTTCCACAGATTGCTGCTCCAGGAAAAATTCAACTGATTCAAAGGTGTGTATTATTTACAAAAGGAACAGATGATCTGAAATATACTACCAATATAAAAAAGAAACAAAATATGAAAAACTAATACCAGAAGAAAGGTAATTTATCACAAAAATGTTGCTGTAGATTCTGACTGAACAATTCAAATGACAATAAATTGGAAAAAATATATAAAACAATCTCTATATAAACTAGAGCACAAAGCAGAAGCAGAAGTGCTCTGAAAAGAGATATGCACAGGAGGAGATTAAATATGAGCCACTAGAGTTCAGGAAAGTTTTGGAAGAAAAAAATAAAATTATACAAATAATGGAAAAATTGGAAACATCATAAGGAGATGAGATAAAGTTAGAAAATATAAGGGAGACAGACTATAAAAATAACGAACCTAGAAAAAATGAAATGGAAACATAGAAAAGATTTTAAAAGTTTAGGGAAAAAACAGTAGATATAGAAGACAGAAAATGGAGATCCAACATGTATATAAAATTGTAGTCCCCATGTTGAGGAGGTGGGGATAAAATAATGGATTGAAACACTTTTCTAAAATAGAATAAAAATTTTTTTCAAGATAAAATAGTATAATCTGCATATTAAAATTACATGATGTCAATCAAGTGGAGTATCTATGCAACCAGAGTTGCTTGAGTCACAGTCAACAGCTGTGTCCTGGCATCGGTATCAGTATCATCCCACTCTCACTCTCTGAAGTGGGATGTTTTGACAAAAAATTGGAAACAGATGGGTTGAAATCCCGAAAAAATATAGGGAATATTGTTCCCATGCACCCTATTTTGTAGAATCTGCTTTAGAATCCAAGGGATAAGTTTTTAACAACAAAGAGAAAATACACAGCAACAGGATTTGTGGACAATTATTAATCTGCTTAAATAAACAGAATAAAACAAATATGGGACAGATTGTTGAGAGAATATATATTTTTATATGGCCTGACAAGATAGAAATTTATAAAACGAATAAAAATTGAATGTGGGACAGAAAAGAATGTGAGATAGTATAGGAGTTCTGAATTTCCTCTGATTTTATAGTGAGGGTATCAAAATATATAATTTATAACTAATAATTCACTTATTAGAACTAAGAATCAATTAAGAAATATCATTAACTAAATTGGGTAAAGAAAGGAAAGGAAGAGAAAGATGAATTATACTAATTTTGTCATTGGTCATGGTAGGAAATTAATAAATACATATAAAAATATGGAAGCTTGGGGTCGGCCCAGTGGTGTAGCAGTTAAATTTGCATATTTCACTTCAGCGGCCAGAGGTTTGCCAGTTCAGATCCTGGGTGCAGACCTACTCACCACTCATCAAGCCCTGCTGAGGCAGCATCCCATTTGAAGAGTTACAACTCTAGAATTATGATACATAACTATGCACTGGAGCTTTGGGGAGAAAAAAGAAAAAAGAGGAAGATTGGCAACAGATGTTAGCACAGGGCCAATCAACCTCAAAAAAAAAAAGGAAATAAATCACAAAGCTATTTAAGAGGGAAAAACAACACAAACATATGGCAAAACAAAGACTAAATTTAACTACTAAAAGAAAAAGATAATTAAATTGGATTCCAAAGCAAAACTCAATACTATGCTGTGTACAAAACACTAAACAAAGCTGTTGCAATAGACAGAAATAAAAAGGAGGATAACAATGTTACAAACAAATGTAAACAGGGTCACGTTCTTAATAAAACACAAATTAAATGCAGTCCTTTAGAGTGTGACAAAGAATGGCACTTTGTTATGAAGATACAATAGTTGTGAATATCTATGCACCAAATAACTCAGCATGAATTTTCATAAATCAAAACAACATGGAAATCAGTTTCAACAAATCAAAAAACAGAGAGAGAAATATTCTGAAGATACAGACAATGCACATAAAAGGAAATAGCAATGGTTTCTAAACACGTATTGTTTCAAAATTTTAAACACATACAATTTGACGCAGGAATTCCATTTCCAGAAATGTATCCTAGAAACACACTTGTACTTGTTTACAAAGGATATTCATTGCAGCATTTTTATACTGGCAAAAAATTGAAAACAACCTAGTGCAGGGCTAGGTAAGTAAAATTTGGTATTGTCATATAATGAGACATTATTGAGTCTTTAAAATCAGAGTTACATTTACTAACACAGGACAAGCACCAAGACAGACATGCACACCCACACACACATATACATGTATGTATATATATATATATTTTTTAAACAAAAAAGGGTGAGCTGCAAGTGGTGGACTAGTACCCAATGTATTTTACTTTCTGGGTACATGGGAGGCTACGTTTTGTCAGGAAGATCACGTTGCCCAGTCCTTTTGCTGTTGTAGGACCATGAATGACTTAACTGAAGCACTTAAGTGCTCCTGAATGATTTCTTCTCCAACTCTTCTGCTCTGAAATGGAGGAGAGAGCCTTGTGTTCTGGTTGGTGCCAAAAAGAAAAAGGGAGACTGTGAGCCCAGATCCCTGAGTGACCGAATAGAGCAGAGCGCTGGGCTCTTCCGCTGCGTAGCTGCCAACCCAGGTGGGGTATAAGCTGTGGTCAAGAAACAACTGTTTGCTTGTTAAACCATCGACATTCCAGGGTCAATTTCTAAGTGCGGTTTAGTCTAGAGTATCTTAATACGGTACAGAGCAGTATACGTAGTACAATCATTTGTATTAAAGAAGAATAAGTCTTTATACGCAGTGCAGTCATTTGGATAAAAGAGGACAAAGTCTATTTATAAACATATATGTATGAACTGATAAGAGCGCTAATAGGAAGCGGAAATGGAGAGCTGGTGAACAGGAGACAGAAATGTCTATGTATGAATTTGTACTATCTGAGCTATATTTTAACTATGTCAAGTATGTGTATGCTGTATATGTATATACAAAGCACATATTTCATCTCAAAGGAGAGAAAAAGCAGGAGAGTCTGATAATATGTTAACTGGATGAAATAACTATGCATTCTAAAATATTAGTATATTTGGATCTGAACTTGTGTGTGGTGCACACATATGCTGAATGTGAAACTACTAAAAAGCACTACTGTGTTGCAGTCAAACTGGGCAGGAGTTTGATATCACACAGGAAGTATCACGGTCTCCAGGTTACATCCAATGACAGGAAATATTCATCTGATACTGAAATCACAGTACAATTTTTGGTCAAAAGTAGTTTTCAAGCCTCTCCATGTCCAAAGAATGCAAGACATTGATTCTTAGAAACAATATGTAAAAGTAGACATAGATCTTTAATATTAAAGCAAAAATGACAGAGAAGATGCACCAAACAGTAAGCCCATAGGTATTAAGCACAGAGCTATTTATTATTTTACTAACCATGTCAGGGATATGAAGTATCCTTAACATGATCAAGAGTTAAGACCACAGTTGAACTATGGACAAAAATGACAAATTTAGTCAACGGTAATGCTAAAAGCAAGCAATCTGGTGTAGAAAATGAGAATCAAGAATTGCACAGTACAGCTGATGATCAGTAAAATCTGACAAATGTGAAAGATAAATGCAGACCAAGCCAGAATGGAGGCAGGTTTTCTTCAAAAAAATATCACTACCTGAAATGTTATTGTGCAATTATTTGTTTATATGTTTATTGCTTGTCTTCTCCAATAGAATATAAGCTCCAAGAATGCAGGACTAGAATTTATCATTTTCACAAATGAATTTTCATCCACTTGAACAGTATCTGACACCTAAAAGCCACTCAATAAAAATTGCAGATTAAATAAACTAAAGACTATTAATGGTTTTCTCCAGTTACTAGGTAAAAAGGAATTAGAAGCTTATAATAGACCCATTAGATCACTGAGCAATTGGACTCATTGATTGTTCATAATGACATAAATGCAAAATATGGTAGATGATAATATAAATATCATATAAAATTTATTAAATGTATATATACACACATATGTATATACTTTTTCCTAGAAGTTCTATATTTTTGATCCAATTCTCAATAGTAACCAGGACACAGATACACTCCTTATTTCTTTGAATCACTCTCAAAATGTTTTCTAGCTATTTGCTTTATTAATTTTGTAATTTATAGAACTCCTCTAGGTTTCAAATGGACCATTTCTGAGTATTAGAATTAATATTCTGCTGCTCCAAATGGGCAAGCACAGATTTTAAAAATTCCTCATCTGCTCCAATACGTTCAAAAGGAAACTAAAAAGTAATGATTTGGCCAAGACAAAACATGTACCAACAATCGCTTATTTTAATTTGTGTAGAATTTGGAATATTAAAATGATGAAGTCATGTTGAGATCCTGAGAAAAATGAAGGATCCTAAATAATGAGAAAGACTCTCAGTTAAACTCAAGATGTTACCATATAACAAATTATAACCTTAACTGAAATATATCAAAATCATAATCACTAATATAAATCAAAAAAGTCTACAGAAATCTTCACAATGAAAAACACTGGCTACCCGTCACTCACACTACAATGAAAACCATTTTGTAAGTTCTGTTCATGACCACAAATCTTTTTAGTGCCTCTTTTTACAGGTGATGGGATACACAAAGTTCACCCGCTATTTGAAGAATGGCTTATTACAAAACAAAGACACAAAATGAACAAATAGTGAAAACAAATGAGAGGAAATAGAATCAATGCATGGAAAGAGAGAAAATTCAAACACTATTGAATTTAAACTAATATATTCAGAGAAAAAAAAATTCTGCTCTAAGCCTAGGCAGCTATGAAGAAAGAATAAGCTATAGAAATTTATAATCTATAACAAAGATAATCAGACAAGTAACAGCACTCAGAAATTAAAAATAAAATTACCAAAAACAAACAAATGAACAAACAGATAAATTAGAGGAAATAAAACAGAGAAAACTCAGAAAGTAGAATTCATATAGCCATATTTAATTAGGGTAAGGGGGACAAATTCAGGGTCAGGGAAGAAACAGACTGTTAGACAAACGGTGAGAAAGAGAATCCTAGGCCCCTCCCATCTGCTTTCCCTCTTCAGCACTGCAGATCTTCCCAGAGTGTTCCTAGAGAGATCACAAGTTCTTATGCCCTGATGTGTCAGTTATGTTTTTCTCAGTTCTTCAGAATTCCAAATATTAGATTTGGACAACAACTGAGAGATGACTCCATCGGTCTCAAGTTTGAGATCTTAATTAAAACAAGATCCCTAAAAACATGAGGGCCAAAACTCCAAACATTCCAGTCAGTTGGGTCTGGTGGCTTGCTGACTCATTCTGGTGGCTAAATGTCTACAGTATTGACCACAAGAGCTGCCAGAATATATTTGAATTAGTTGCTGAGGTATTTGGTAGAAATTACTAAAATGAGGTGGTTGTGTTTTTTTAATCAAATTCATTAATTTAAGTCACTCTAAATTTTCTGAAGCAAAATTGTGCAGAAATATTACCATCATAATATTTTAATAAGGCTTATGTGAGATGATGTATATGAAAACGTACAGAATAATGCCTGAAACATATTAAAAGCCCGCAATCACAGTGTTTTCTTTCTTTTCTAGTTCTCCTAATCTCAGTACACACTAACTTACCAAACTCCTTCAAGGGCAGTGTCCAGAACAGAACTAGATGTAATTTTCCACCTGAGACCCTATGCCTGGACTGTGACATTTTACCTTCCTTGGCCTGGAATGTATATATAAATATAATTATACATATATAATGTATTTTCATTATATATATACACTTAATATATAATATATGTGATATATACATAATACATTATGTATACATAATTTGTAAAACAACATTCTAAGATTTTTAGCAGCTCCAGTATTTTGTTTATTCATGTTGCTTATGTAAATACTTTTTAAGTCTTTTCCTCATGGACTGAATGCAGACCAGGAATTTTTCCAGACTGTTCTTGTGCAACTGATCTCACCCAAGAGAATCACAAAGTGGCCCTCATTAAGATATCCAAATATTTTCAAATTTAAAAATGACCACAATTACAAAGAATTGAATACCAGAAATAAAGAGATGTGAATGGACTTTATATAATCCAAATAAAATGAATTTTTTGGATGTACTTGTAAAAACTGAATGCTAGTTGGAAACTCTGGGTTTTTGACTGGCTTCCCTTCTCTCAGTTTGTATTATATTCTCTGGTGACTTAAAAGAATTTATATGAACCAAGATAGAGAGAATAGAAAGGCAAACTGGTAACAATAGGACAACAGATCATTATAACCAACTTTGTCATATAGTTACTATCAAGAAAGGTATCTAAATCTACATCAGTATACTTCCTGGCACATGATCGGTATGCCATGAATGTAAAAAAATATTAATTTAATTATGTCTTAAATTAAAAACTCATGTGGCAAACTCTAACCTTAAACTATTTCAGAAAAATTATACTTTTCAGTCAGCACAGGTTTTAATTTTGAAAAAATGTACAATCGGGGTCAGCCCAGTGGTGGAGCAGTTAAGTTTGCTCTTTGGCAGCCTGGGGTTCAGATCCCAGGCGCGGGCCGAGGCACTGCTTGTCAGCCATGTTGTGGCAGTGTCCCATATAAAGTAGAGGAAGATGGGCACGGATGTTAGCCCAGGGCCAGTCTTCCTCAGCAAAACAAGGAGGATTGGCAATGGATGTTAGCTCAGGGCTGACCTTCCTCACACACACACACACAAAATGTATAAGCACTTCACGACCTTGTTACTCTTTCATTATCTCTGTAAGATGTAGTCTATCCAGACATCTGCCAAACACTTGATCAAAAACAATACTTGTTTTTCATTTTTTGTAGCCTTTTAATTAGGAGTTACCTCCCTATGGGAAAAGAATTAGTTGGCCATTTATAGCATACATCTTATCCATGAAAATATTTCAGGGTACATAATGGAATTATAATTATATATCAGTCATCTTTATTTATTTATAACTTTTTACCTTTAAAGTGACTTGATAAAATATTCATATTATATTTTAAGACCTCACTAGAAAAGTCCTTTCTCTTGCCATAAAACTTGGATAATCAACATTTCTACTTTTTGAGTCTGATGCTTACAACACATCCAGGGACTTCCTTGAAAAAAAAATGCAGTATTGGAGAAGCTGGAGAAAATTTAAAAAATATATAAAAGAAAATGAAGAGATGACAAAGCTAACTTGCTTCCAAAGAACAAAGAGTTTCACAGTTACTGTAAACAAACAGGACATTTGAATTTCACTATGACCTTTCTATTAACTTATATTAAGGGAAACATTTATTTATTACTTTTTTTTTTCATGTGGAAGACCAGCCCCCCTGAGCTAACATCTGTTGCCAATCCTCCTCTTTTTGCTGAGGAAGACTGGCCCTGGGCTAACATCTGTGTCCATCTTCCTCCACTTTATATGGGATGCCGCCACAGCATGGCTGACAAGCAGTGTGTCAGCAAGCACCTGGGATCTGAACCCGCGAACCCCGGGCTGCCAAAGCATGAACTAAACCACTGCACCACTGGGCCAGCCCTGGGAAACATTTATTTATATAAATTAATCGTGTAAGTTTGAACCTCCAAGCATTCAAATATAAAGAGAATCAGGAATTTGGTAATTGAGTATCTTCCTATGGAAATCATAGAGGAAAGATTTTTCTAAATTAGTTTCAAAAATACTATGTGGTGTCTATGATTTTCTTTCTGTTTGATTTACTTGGATTTTTTCCAGTATTTATTTTTATTAGTAGTAGTAGGAAGTGAAGGTAAAAACAGAAAATTTAGAACAATTATTTTTTAGTAATTGAATAGAGGGAAATCAAGAATGAGGGAAAAGGGGAAAAATATTAGCAGAGTTTTGGGAAACATGAAAGAATGGATAAAATAAAGGTATATTACTTTTTGACAACATTAGGACAAGGACAAAATGGATTGATGGAGCCAGATTTGAATGTCCTGTTACATGTTTATGTGCTCAGATGTGATTCTTACCGCAATGTGGCTAAAGTTACATCATCCTGTGTATTGGGGAGGGTCTAGAAGGAACTTCTCCAACTCAAACAGCACACACAAATTACCTTTCTTAGCTATAATAAAATACTTATAAAACTTACCTAAGTATTGAAGTGATGTCAGCATCATGGCAGAGTTACTCTCCCCTTAGACTCTCCCCCCAAGATACAACAGAAGGGACATTCATATACAAACAGAGGACATTCACACAACACAAAAGATATCTGAGAGACCTACACAGCTGTGTGTCTGAAAGGGGAGGTTCTGGACCCCCCAGAGGAAGTGGAAGGAGGTAAGGAGAGCTCCTGTCCCTCCCCAATGGCAGTGACCCTGGGCTCTGGACTGCATGTGGCTCTGAGAGGGGGGGGAGGGGCAGCCCTTCACAGGAACACCATTGCTCTCAAAGTTCCCTCAGTCCATGGGAAATCCCCACACAGAGGTGATTAAACTATTGCAGGGGTGTCTTCATCAAGCTAACACCCCAGGAGAGCAGATAGTGAGGGCAGAGCGAGAATGCCCCAGGATCACACAGGCGAACAAAAGCCCCCATCCCCCACCCAGTGCTCCAGTTCAGCAGGTAGGCCAGAGGGCCAGCACATTCCTTAGAAAAGCAGCAGCATCAGAGGCCAGGGATCACTGCATATTCAGAATACACGTCTCTTGACCCCCCACCCAGCAGCAGCACATGGAAGCAGCTACAAGATACTATCACTATGGGAAGGCACAAACCCATGCCATCAAACAGTATGAAAGAATATATTAAATCTCTGAACCAGAAGGAAAATGACAAGCACCCAGAAATCAATCCTGAAGGCACAGAAATTTATAATCTAAATGACAGAGAATTCAAAATAGCTATCATAAAAAAGCTCAGTGAGTTACAAGAAAATACAGATAGTTCAATGAAGTCAGGAACTTCTTCACAAAAGATTGAAACTATAAAGAAAAACCATTCAGAAATGTCAGAAATGAAAAACACAATGGATGAGATAAAGAAAAAATCTGGACTCCCTGGATAACAGAGCTGATATTATGGAGGATAGAATCAGCAGTCTAGAGAGCAGAAATATAGATGCTTCAGATGGAGGAGGAGAGAGAACTAAGACTAAAAAGAAATGGAGAAATTCTCCTAGAAATATCCAACTCACTTAGGAAACACAACATAAGGATTATAGGGATTCCAGAGGGAGAAGAGAAGAGAATGGAGCAGAAAGCCTGTTCAAAGAACTAATAGCTGAGAACTTCCCAAACCTGAGGAAGGAGCTGGAAATACAAGTGAAAGAAGCCAATAGATCTCCTAACTATATCAATGTAAAAAGACCTTCTCCAAGGCATATAGTAGTAAAGCTGGCAAATGTCAATGACAAAGAGAAAATATTAAAGGCAGCAATGCAGAAGAAAATAACTTACAAAGGAACCCCCATCAGGCTGTCAGAGGATTTCTCAGCAGAAACCTTATAGCCTAAGAGAGAGTGGAATGATAAAATAATGAAAGCTAAAAATTTTCAGCCAAGAATACTCTATCCAGTGAAAATATCCTTCAGATATGATGGAGAAATGAAAACTTTCCCATATAAACAAAAGCAAAGGGAGTTCATTGCCACAAGACCTCCCCTACAAGAATTGCTCAAGAAGGCCATCAAACTGAAAAAAAAAAAAAAAAAAAGACAGGAGTTACAAAGCCTTAAGGAAGGAGAAAAATAGGTAGACAAAATCAGAAAAATTGCAGCTGTCTATCAGAACAGGTTAGCAAACACTTAATTATAACATCAAAGATAAGGTAAGGAAAAGACCAAAAATAAACATAATCTTGTCATTGTAATGACGAACTCACAACACAAGATAGAATAATTTGTGACGTAATAACTTAGAAGGGGAAGAAGAAAGGGATGGAATCGGCTTAGTTTAAGAAAATAAGGGGCTATCAGAAAATGGACTATCACATCTCCAAGATTTTTTATACAAACCTCATAGTAACCACTAAACAAATAATGAAAACAGAGATACAAGTGATAAACAAAGAGAAAACTAAGAAAACCATCACAGAGAACTATCAAACTTAGCTGGTAGTCTGAAATATATGGGAGGAGAAACAAAGAAAATGCAGAAGAACTGGAAAACGAGTGACAAAATGGCAACATTAAGCCTTCATATATCAATAAGCCCTCTAAAGGTAAACGGATTGAATTCTCCAATCAAAAGACACAGAGTGGTGGGATGGAATAAAAAACAAGACCCAACAATATGCTGCCTCCAGGAAACACACCTCAGCACTAAAGACAAACACAGGCTCAGAGTGAAAGGATGGAAGACTATACTCCAAGCTAATGGAAAACAAAAGAAAGCTGGTGTTGCCATACTTATACAGACAAAGTAGACTTCAAGATAAAAAAGACAATTAGAGACAAAGAGGGGTAGTATATGATGATGAAAGAGACACTCCATCAAGAAGACATAACATTTATAAATATATATGCACCCAACATAGGAGCACCAAAGTACACAAAGCAACTACTAACAAACCTAAAAGGAGGTATTAACAACAACACAATAACAGTAGGAGACCTTAATACCCAACTTACATCAATGGATAGATCACCCAGACAGAAAGTCAACAAGGAAATAGGGGATTTAAATGAAAAATTAGACCATATGGACTTAATAGATATATATAGAACACTCCATCCAAACACAGCAGATTACACATTCTTCTCAAGTGCACATGGAACATTCTCAAGGATAGACCATATGTTGGGAAATAAGGCAAAGCTCAATAAATTTAAGAAGACTGAAATCATATCAAGCATCCTTTCCAACCATAAAGCTATGAAACTAGAAATCAACTACAAGAAAAAAATGGGGAAAGTGACAAAGATGTGGAGACTAAACAACATGCTACTGAACAACCAATGGATCATTGAAGAAATTAAAGGAGAAATCAAAAGCTATCTGGAGTCAAATGAAAATGAAAATATACCATACCAACTCATATGGGATGCAGCAAAAGCAATCCTAACATGGAAATTCACACCAATACAGGCCCACCTTAACAAACAAGAAAAATCTCAAGTAAGCAATCATAAACTATACCCACCAGAATTAGAAAAGGAAGAATAAACAAAGCCCAACATCAGAAGAAGGAGGGAAATAATAAAAATTACAGCAGAAATTAATGAAATAGAACCCCAAAATAGTAGAAAGGATCAACGAAATGAAGAGCTGATTCTTTGAGAAGATAAACAAAATTGACAAACTCTTAGCCAGGCTCACTAAGAAAAAAAGAGAGAAGTCTCAAATAAATAAAATTAGAAATGAAAGAGGAGAAATTACAACAGATACCACAGAAATACAAAGGATTATAAGAGAATACTACAAAAAACTATATGCCAGCAAATTGGACAATCTAGAAGAAATGGATAAATTCTTAGACTCATACAAGCTCCCAAAACTGAGTCAGGAAGAAGTCCAGAATCTGAATAGACCAATCACAAGTAAAGAGATTGAACAGTAATCAAAAACCTTCCAAAAAATATAAATCCAGGACAGATGGCTTCTCTAGAGAATTCTACCAAACATTCAAAGAAGATTTAATACCCATACTTTTCAAACTACTCCAAAAAATTGAGGAAGACAGAACACTTCATAATACATTCTACGAGGTCAACATTACCCTGATCGCAAAGGCAAGCAAGGATAATACAAAGGAGGAAAATTATAGGCCAATATCACTGATGAAGATAGATACAAAAATCCACAACAAAATATTGGCAAACAAAATACAGCAATACATTAAAAAGATCATACACCATGATCAAGTGGGATTTATACCAGGGACACAAGGATGGTTCAACATCTGCAAATCAATCAATGTGATATACCACATTAACAAAGTGGGGAATAAAAACCACATGATCATCTCAATAGATGCAGAGAAAGAATTTGACAAGATCCAACATCTATTTATGATAAAAACTCTCAACAAAATGGGTATAGAAGGAAAGGACCTCAACATAATAAAGGCCATATATAACAAACCCACAGCCAACATCATACTCAATGGAGAAAAATTGAAAGCCATCTCTCTGAGAATAGGAACAAGACACCGGTATAAACTCTCACCACTCTTAATCAACACATTACTGGAGGTTTTGACTGAAGCAATTAGGCAAGAAAAAGGGAAAAAAGGAATCCAAATAGGCAATGAAGAAGTGAAACTCTCGCTGCTTGCGGATGACGTGATCTTATACATGGAAAACCCCAAAAAATCCATTGGAAAACTATTAGAAATAACCAACAACTGCACCAAAGTTCCAGGGTAGGAAATCAACTTACAAAAATCAGTTGCATTTCTATACTGTAATAACGAACTAACAGAAAGAGAACTCAAGAATACAACCCCATTTATAATCAAAACAAAAAGAATAAAATATCTAGGAATAAATTTAACCAAGAAGGTGAAAGACCTATCCAATGAAAACTATAAGATATTTTAGAAAGAAATCGATGACAACATAAAGAAATGGAAAGATAGCCCATGCACGTGGATTGGAAGAAGAAACATAGTTAAAATGTCTATAATACCTAAAGCAATTTACAGATTCAATGCAATCCAACCAGAATCCCAATGACATTCTTCATGGAAGTAGAACAAAGAATCCTAAAATTCATATGGAGCAACAAAAGACTCCAAAAAGCTAAAGCAATCCTCAGAAAAAAGAACAAAGCTGGAGGCAACACAATCCCTGACTTCAAAATATACTACAAAGCTATAGCAATCAAAACAGTGTGGTGCTGCTACTAAAACAGACACACAGATCAATGGAATAGAATTGAAAGCCCAGAAATAAAACCACACATCTACAGACAGCTCATCTTCGACAAAGGAGCTAAGAACGTATGTACAAGGGAGAAAGGAAAGTCTCTTCAATAAACGGTGCTGGGAAAACTGGACAACCACATGCAAAAGAATGATAATAGACCATGATCTTTTGCCAAACACAAAAGTTAACTCAAAACAGATGAAAAACTTGAAGGTAAGACCTGAAACCATAAAACTCCTAGAAGAAAATATAGGCAATACTCTCTTTGACATTGGTCTTAGAAGGATCTTTTCAAATACTTTGTCTACTCAGACAACAGAAACAAAAGAAGAAATGAACAAGTGGGACTTTATCAGACTAAAGAGCTTCTGCAAGGCAAGGGAAACCATGAGAAAAATGAAAAGATAATCCACCCACTGGGAGAAGATATTTGCAAGCCATACATACAACAAGGGGTTAATCTCCATAATATGTAAACTCACACTACTGAACAACAAAAACACAAACAACCCAATCAAAAAACGGGCAGAGGGCGGCTGGCCCGATGGCATAGCAGTTAAGTTCCTGCACTCGCTTTGGAGGTCCAGGGTTTGCAGGTTCAGAACCTGGGTGCAAACCAGGGCACCGCTTGTCAAGCCATGCTTTGGCAGCATTCCATATAAAGTAGAGGAAGATGGGCACAGATGTTACCCCAGGGCCAATCTTCCTCAGGAAAAAGAGGAAGACTGGCAACAGATTTTACCTCAGGGCTAATCTTCCTAACACAAAAAATAAAATAAAAGAGGACAGAGGATATGAACCGATATTTTGCCAAAGAAGATACACAGATGGCCAATAGGCACATGAAAAGATGTTCCACATCACTACTCAGGGAAAAGCAAATCAAAGCTACACTGAGATATCACCTTACACCCATTGGAATGGCTATAATCATCAAGATAAAAAGCAACAAATGTTGGAGAGGATGTGAAGTAAAGGGAACCCTCATACACTGCTGGTGGGAACACAAACTGGTGCAGCCACTATGGAAAACAGTATGGAGATTTCTCAAAAAACTAAAAATAGTAAGACCATATGACCCAGCTATCCTGCTACTGGGTATTTATTCAAAGAACTTGAAATCAAAATTCAAAGAGACTTATGCACCCCTATGTTCATTGCAGCATTATTCACTATAGCCAAGAAGTGGAAGCAACCCAAGTGTCCTTCAACTGATGATTGGATAAAGAAGATGTGATACACACACACACACACACACACACACACACACACTGGAATACTACTCAGCCATAAAAAATGACAAAATCGTCCCTTTCAAAACAACATGGATGGACCCTGAGGGTATTATGTTAAGTGCAACAAGCCAGAAAGACAAACACCATGTGATTTCACTCATATGTGGAAGATAAACTAACACACGGACAGAGAGAACAGTTTGGTGGTTACCAGGGGGAAGGGGGTTGGGGGGTGGGCACAAGGGGTGAAGGGGCACATTTATATGGTGACTGACAAATAACAATGTACAACTGAAATTTCACAATGTTATAAACTATTGTGACCTCAATAAAAAAAAAAAAACTTACCTAAGTGTTCTCTTGTTTAAAGTATTTAAATTTCTCCTTATCTCTCAAGCACAACAGAAAATGAATGTTAACCCAGTCGGTACTCATAAAATTTATAAAATCCCTGTCACCCTCCTGTAAAACTACCAAGTCTTGATGCTCCTTAGGATCCAATCTATAAATCATGTAGGACTTTAGATGGGTTATAAATAGAGACCCTCCACCTATCTTCACTGAAAAGATTTTCTAATCTAAATCACTTTCGGTATTTGAAGGATTCATTCCTTTTTAATAATCCTCTCAAAGGAATTATCTTTACGCCAGTTATCTTTACCTTGTTTTTAGTGTTTATTATACTAAGCTATTTTTTGTGATTTTATAATATTATAATAATATCAATGGATGTTTAAACTCTTATAGCAATGCTAAGTACCTCTCAGCTGAAACAGTAGCAGGCCAACCAGAATAATAATAATAATAGTAAGTTCTTCATATTCCTCTAAAACACCAATCTTGTTTCCATGTGAGGGCCTTTAAACATAATCGTCTGCCCTGCTTAGAATGCTTATTCCTTGGATCTTTATATGGCTGGCTCCTCCTCAGTCTTAAGGTCTGTGAGCAAATGTTTCCTTTCCTGAGAAGTCTTTCCTGACTTTCCTATCAAACCTAACACCCCCATCAGCCTCTATCCCAGGACACTGCTTTATGTTCTTCAATGCGCTTAGTACTTTCTCAAACCACGTTATTTATTTTTTTGGCCACTTAATTATTTGTCCCTTCCTACCAGAACAGTAGACTAAGAGCAGGGGCCTTGTCTGAAACGTCTTCTCAGCACCTGAATCCCTAGAGCAATGCTTGAAAAATAGTGTGCCCTCAGTCAGTATTTTCAAGTGGCATTGAATGAATAGAAGCGCTTAGGGATAAAGTTAATATACGTATATTATTATTTCACTCTTTAGTAGAAGTTAGGGGTTAAGACCCCGAGGTCTCTAAAATCACACTGTCTGAGTTTGGATCCTGATCCAATATCGACCACCTGTGGGGCCTTTAGTTTGCTAATGTCCAAATAGGAAAAAAAGAAACATTTCTTATAGGAAACTCAAGTTATTGTGCATGGCACAAAAGAACTAAATAAATGTTATTTATCTTTACTATTAACAACAAAAATACAAATAATTTTATAGATCTATTAACATCTAAAGGATTTTCCAGATTATCAGAAAAATCAAAAGCGAAAGAACTGAGATTACTCTCTTATTCTATTATTTACTAAAGACATTAGAAATGATGCACTCTAAATTAATTATAAAAAGCAGAGCCTATGTAGAAAAAAATAAATCAATATATAATGCCCTTGAACTTCAGAAAACAAAGGAAAAAAACAAAACAAAACTGGGAATCCAGCCAACCATCTAAATACAGCATTTTTCATCTACTTGTGAAATTACACTGTAAAAGCTCAGTAAAGAAAGCAAGATTATGCATATTCATATAATGCTTCAGTGAAGATGATAAATGAAACATAGCCCCAAAGTTATTCACTGAATATGACGTGATTGCATTTCTTTCCATACTTACCCGACAACAAAGATTATGTAAAATTGTTATGCGTTTTTAAAAGAAAAAAATTCTAAATTTCTGAATGAAGGCAAACGCAGAATATACATTTTAAAAACTGTCAAATATCATATGACTTCAATGTGCTTTTCTGTTTTTTAATTGAGAAAGCCAGAATGAAACATAAAATCTGACAAGAAGATGAGCAGTTATTCTGATGCCCTGAAGTCTTCAGAACTTGACTTTGGCAATGCTTAGCAATAAAAAACAAATTACTTTTTTCATATTTTAATGAGTTTTCTGAGTAAAAATTAGATAGTCTTTAAGAGTATTTTTTTTACCTTTTTGTGGTTTTTATGCACAGAAAAGCATTACTTTAAAAAAATGTTCAAATTTTTCAACACGTTGTTAGTGTACTGTATGGAAGCGATGGGGCTTTGATGATACATTGTAGCAATAACTCACCAAATAGACAGCACTTTGATTTTACTGTATATTAAATACATCACCAAAATCCTCATCTTTCTGATAGCAATGTAAAACATCTCTTACCAGAAACCCTTTTTGGTTAACTTAGTTCTCTTTAACACTAGAAATTCATTTTCATGCGCACACACACACCTGTTTGTGACTGGCAGAGTAAACTCAGGAAAACAAATTTGGCAAAAGTAAGTAGATCAACATAAAAATGAAAGGCTGGTTAAATATATGCTTGCATACGTTTTTGCACATAATAAAAATAATTCATGACAATTGTAGAAAAATTCGGAAGTACAGAAAGTCACAAAGAAGCAAATACTAGTTGTCCATACCACCACCAGACATAAACACCAAAACATTTTATGATATATTCCTCAAGACTTTTTCTCTTATTTTCTATAAATTCTCCTATGAATATATGTAATATACATAAACAATTATATAGGTCTAAAACACATATAAATTATATCATAAATATATTATATGAATAGTCTATAAAACATATAAATATATGTAATAGAAATGTATTACATATAAATGTTAAAATAATTGGATTCATTCAAAAATACTATTATGTAACCTAATTTTTTTCACCTAAAGTTATATGGAGACCTGCTTTTTAAATAAATATGCTGAGCTAAAACATTTTTTCTTAGCTGCATTAAATTAATCAATCCCCAACTGTAAGTCATTTAAACAGTTACCATTTTTCACTTTTAATACAAGCTAAGAACATTCTTGCAGTATGCAACTTAAGTTTATAAGTATACTTCATATTATTTCCTTAATACAAATTACCAATTATAAAATTGTTTGAATAAAGAGGATGCATATGAATGCAAAACTCTTTTCCAGAAACCATACTCAAATATACATTTGCATCATTGCCACAGTTTGGGTTCTCTGGAAGCAGATGCTAAAATTGAGCTTCGGGTGCAAGATGTTTAGTAGGAATCAATACCCGTGAAAGGAAGGGGAGGCAGCAGGTTTGAACAGAGGAAGGTGATCAGCAGTGTAGGTCCAACATTTCTTTTTTCTTTTCTTTTCTCAGTGCCTATTCATGCTCTTTGCTCTTTTTCCTTTTGGTATGTTCATCTTGTTTATTTTTAGGAGCTTATCATATATTAAAGATACTAACCTTCTCTCTCTCACTGCATTTTGCCAATAATTACCAAGGGCCCATTAATATTGTTAAGAATACAATCTATTTTAGGTAATATTAACAAATCTCTAACACTGTTTTTCTATGCTATTATAAGGAAGATTTGTTTATCTTACGTTCAAACTTGCTATTGTTTATTGATTTTTTGCATATTTTAACTTGCTATTTTACTGTACTTTGTTATTGCTTTAAATCTTTTCTGCATTGATTCTCGTGGCTTCTAGGCATGCTGGCTTAGCATCCAGAAACTTCAATTATTCTTAAACATCAATTATTTGATAACATTCAGTTCCAGTACAGCCTGATGCTGTAGTGGAATGAGATTTGAGTCCTTTGGGGAAGGAATGAGCGTATTTTGCTTGCCTGAAGGATGTGAATTTTTGTTGCCAGATGGTGAGCCTGTGGTAGATTTCCCAAAATGGCCAGAGCAATTCCGGTTCCACATGCTCCTCCAGGACCCTCCCACTCCTTCATCAATAGGTGAGCGCAATATCCCCTCCCTTTGCACCAGAGAAGGATACCACGACTGCCTTCACAAATGCAATGCAGGATAAGTGATGCTAACTTCCAAGACTAGGTCATGAAAGGTGGCGTGGTTTTTAACGGGTCTTTCTCTCAGGATGCTTGCCTTTCTTGCTTCTGAGGAAATCCAGTCCACAAAGCAAGGCCCCTTGTAGGTGTTCTGGCCAATGGTCACTGGTTAAACGCGCATACAGGACAAAAATGTTCTATTTTAATGCTTTTGGCCTCAAATTCTATTTCATCTAATATTATTTCTCTTCTTTATTTCTGTTCAAATGATTTGTTTTATCGTTAGAAATCTAGTGGGTTTTTTTGTTTTATATGGACCTCTTTTGTAAAGCATAAATTGGATCTTAATTTTTGACATGAGCTGAATATCTCTCTTTTAAAGGAGCATTTAACTCACGTTGACTGCCATGATTGCTTTGCTTCAGCTTCATTCTCATATAATTTTGCAATGTTTTGAGAATTTCCTGTTTAATTAAATTTATTACATTTGTGATATGATTGATATTATTCTGTTATTGATTTTCTTTAATGGGGTATAGACATTTTATTCTATTTTTAATTTTACTAGAAGTTATATTCAACTTTTGAATATAGCGAAAGCAATAAATATTGACATTAGTAAAGAAAAAGAAATGAGGTAACTAATTCCAAAACCTCAATGAAATTTTTATTCTTATTTCAATTTCACTCACCATTAACTGCAGAAAGGTCGACTCTTCCCGAAGATATGAAGAATAAAGTCCCTTGAGGTGGGGGAAGCAGCAGCGTTCTGTCTTCTATCAAAAATCCCACTGTCAAAGATTATTTCCAGTTAACATGATAGACTGTGCTGTATCAGATAATAATGCTTATAATTACACTTATAGTGCTTATAATTATAATATTTATAATTTAGAGAACAAGTGACTCAAAATCATTTTCATTGAAATTACTATCTACTAAAGTAGAAGACCTTATTAAAGAAATTAACCTTTGTATACAAATATGAACACAGAGCAATTAAAGAATTGCTCATTATTCACTTCAACTTCAGATATCACCCCATTCACAAAGCACTCCAACTTCCATGCACTCTATACTCATTTGTAATGAACTGGATTAGTTGTGTTTAAGTTCTTCATGTAGATGATAAACTACTGAGAACCATTCTATTGTCTTACGCATACATTTTACTTTGTTGAAATTAGTGTCCCATAGTTATGAGGACAATGGATCCTCAATTGGATCCTCATTTTTGGTTTATAATGATAAAAAAATACATTTAGTATACAGTCAATAAATCAACTCAGAGTGTCATATTTTTGCCTTCCTATAACAAATAATATTTTATATCATGCTATGAATATATATAAAAACTATACCATAACATTTAGCCTGATTGGCAAATGAAAAGCGGTCCTATTTTAAATATTTTCTAAGTAATTAAGAATTAAACAATTAAGTAGTCAATAGTAATAAACTATGAATAGAATTCTTTCATATGTAATTAAAGATTATAAATCTTCTCATATATGTAAAGCTTCTACATTTTTGTTGATCATTACTACCTTTTCCTTATAGAATACAATACAGTTTTTTAAAGTTTAGGTCAGTGAGACTTAGAAGCTCAAATCCTGTTTCTTTAAATTAAATAATAAACATGATGTAAGGCGGTATTTTCATAAACCTTTTAAAGTTTATTAATTTATAATTTGATATATGTATTTTTGCAGTTTATTTTTAATAAAGTTTTAAACATATTATAAATATATAATATAAATAAATTATATCAGAAAATTATAATGAATGAAAAGCAGTAGTACCTGTAGTCTAAGCAGAGTGATAAATACCACTAATTTTTTTACTGTATTGTTATATTTAAGATACTTTTAAATCAAGGATTTTTTTCACAAGAATATTGAGAACATTAGTTTTAAAATAAGCATACATTTTTAAAGTTTAATTAAAGTTCTCACTTTACTATACAGATTGATTTATAGATCAATTGATATAGGCAGATAGATAGATTGATATATAGATTCGATTTTAGATTGTCGTTTATGACTATGGTTCTTAAACTTCTAAAATGTCATATTTAATTTTACTGATTATTGAAGCAATAAATACTTGGAAAAATACAGAAAACATTAAGAAGCAAATTAAAATCTCCAATTGTTATTTGATATTCAAGACTTTGACTGAAAATAAACCCATAAGTTTTTGAACAGAAAAGTTACCATTTGTATATTCCAAAAGACAAAGAAAATGATGTAGTCAAAATTATTGAATAAAAATTGAGGCACAAAAATTGACAGGTATAAACCTGTAAATATCGCACATGTAAAGGTAGACCTTTGGAATGGGAAAAGCAATATTTAAATCTGTCTGTATAGTGTTGTCTATATTGAAATACTATGGTATGTCTTTAATGCATGTCTGAATATATTCAGTTAGTCTTCTGCTAAACTGCCAGGAGTTGGGGGAGGGATGTGGATCTTCCATAGGCAATGCCTCATGACAAATAATATTGACTTCCCTTATTCTACCTGAATTCGTATATTTTTATAAACTAGAAGGACACCAAGTGGTAACCTAAAATATCAACTTGCTTCTAAACAGATCAACAACTGAATAAACACTATTTGTTCATTAAAGACTGACAGATACATACATACATAACACATGCACACATACATTGATACATACATATGCATACATATATACTCTACAACTTCCCTCAGTAAATCTTTCCAAGACTTAATTCTTTTATGGTTCAGAATTTTATTTCTTATGAAAAGGTAAAAATTTGCACACTTCAATTCAGATAGTGTCCTTGTATTTCCCAAGAATGTAGATCTCTCATACATTAAGACATGAGTTAGATACAGAAAAAAACCACAAAAGAAGCAAATTTTGTCTTTAAGTTTGTCCTCAACTTCAGTTCGCTCTTTTTTTCTCCTATCCAAGAAACCCTCAAAGCCCTTTCCTCACAGCACCACCCACTAACTTGAAGCACAGGCACCAGCATCCACGTTTTGATGCCCTACTAGCTCCAAGGAGCTAGTCTAAGTGCTTGATACACATCTCAAGTCAGCCTCAAAACAACTTTTTAAACTATGTCTTAGCTTCAATATACAAATCTGAGAAAATGAAGCTCAAAGGATTTTAACAGCCTAAGGTCATATAGATAATTAGTAAATAGTGAAGCTAATATTTGAATCCTGGTCTCTGTAATTCCAAATCTGTACTTATAATCATTCTACCATATTGATTTTCTTAAAGAATACTCCATGATCTGTATATCTCCAGCCCTATCTTTCCCCTTTTCAAAGCATTCCCATCTGAGTTACATTTTCTTGTGCTTTCCCTTTGCTGGGAAACTAATGAGTGACTCTTTTTAACACAGAATTGGCAAATGCTGAAAAACAAGGAAATTTTGTTCCAAGGAATGAATTTAATGATAAAAACTTGGGCATGATAACAATCTATTCAGAAAGAAATAACTTTGAATATACCTGAAATCATAACACAAACGTCACTGTTTAGTCTGGTTCCAGGTAGGCCCAAGTAACAAGAATGCTTGAGTCGAAGATGTGTTTCCTTGAATTTCACTGTAAGCCAGATGCCTGAGCCAAAGAATTCAAGGTATGTCCAAGGCACCAAGAGAGAAGAATAGATGGTCCAATCGTAGCAAGCCAGGAAGAACCTGAGAAACCCAGGTGGACTCAAGTTCAGGAGCCCAGGAGACCTGTAAAAGACCTACTATACGGAGGGACATGGGGCTACATAATTGGGAAAAGAAATTGTAACTAACACACCCACAGACATAGAAAGTGTGCTCACTAAAAAAATGAATGTCAAAGAAAAATATTGTTTTCAGTCCATAGTATAGGCAATTATCTTTTGATAGATAGCAAGTGAGATGTTTAGTCCTGACTCAAAAGTCGGGACTGGGAACTAAAACTGCAATGAGAGCAAAGGAATTAAGGGTTTTAAACTTTTCATCTGGGTTTAAGTCTTGAGGAATCTAAAATAACTAGGAGTCAAGTCACAAGGTCGGACAGACGGGTTTGCAAACAGGAGATAAAGTATTTGTACTGCATTATTCCAGTACTCCACTTCTTGAAGTATAATCCATCAGCTTTCGATGCATTACACCCCATATCAAAACAACATACATGTATTATTTCTCAAATTCTGTGGATTCATCTGGTGATTCTTTTCATCTCAGCTGGCTGACTAGGGCTGAATGGACTAGGATGGCTTCACTCGTTGGTTGGGAATCCTGGGACAGCAAGGGCCTCTCTCCACGTGGTCCCTCATTCTCTTTGATCACATGATGGGAGAAAGGTTCCCAGCAGCGAGAGAGGGTTAGTGACAAGGGGCCTCTGTTTGCATCACATTTGCTAATGTCCCATTGGCCAAAGCAAGTTGCTTGGCCAGACTGATTCAAATGGGACAAGCAACGAAGTCACATTGCAAAAGGGTGTAGGGATGGGAGACATTTGTGGTCATTTTGGAATCTAACAAAACATTCTAGAACCAAATGCAAAATTCCTTTAGATTTAAAATATTTTTCCAACCAGAGGGTTAAAAACTAAGGAACTTAACATAAAGAACATATATTCCATTTCTTTCTACAGTTTTGTTGGGTTTTTCAGGAACATTCTAGCATCAGAACCAGGGTCTGATCATCCAGCTGAGAAGACAGAGAATTTACATGAATGTTTACCAAATTCCCCAGATACTTTGCAATTTCAGAATGGCATCAGACATTAGTATTAGACTGGAAATAATTCCAAATCTGTCTTATTCCTATAAATAACTCATAGGGTCAGCCATGAACAAGCACCGCCTCCAGAATTGGGCTCAGTTTATAGGAAACTTTCTGAATTATTTTCCAAAATATACACGCTAATATTTTTAAAAACCCGAAAGTAATCATATAATGCTGCTAAAGACACAGATCATTATGGGATATTATTGTCTCAGTATTCACTCAGTCATTTTACTAAATATATTATGCAAAGTGATGAGAATATCTGTAGATATCAGATATTGCTCTTTTCACTTCTAGGATAATTTGTTGGACTCTTATGTCATTTGATGACTCAACAATGCCTTGCACATAATCAATTACAAACTCAGCTACCATATCATCTCCATTATTGGTCTCCATTATTGGTCTCCATAATGGTCTCCACTATTGGTGGAGTAGATGTCACAGTTTAGCACTTGTTTTAAATTTATATGTAAAATGTTCTGCACTAAAGACTTCTAGCCTTCTATAAGAAAATTCAATTTGAATAATAGTAGCTTACAAATGCAGTATTTTCTGCATCACTAAAAGGTAAATAACATCATTTGATTTCAATTAAATAAAGTGACACTAAAGTCTTTGTAAGCAAAAATACAATAGGAGTACATTAAGATGGAAATTTATAGGCACACCATAACTTATGCTTTAGGATGCATTGTAATGAGTGTTGGCTGCTGCAATTGCATCCCTTAAAATGCAAAACAAACTTTACTCACTAAATTCACGACAGAAAGGAATCACGAAAAATCACATTTCTTTATGATGTCTAAGTTCAATATGCTTTCACTTAGATAAGAGTTTGATTCAGATCAGGATTCAGAAGATATGTAACACCTGAAAAACAGATACACACTAGCCAGTGAGTATCGTTATACGAGAATCAAATGATTAGACCTCCAAATTACTCCCATTGTTTAATTCAGTTCAATTTAATATATTCTCTAAACACCTTTGGTATTTTCAGTAATTTTCCTTAGTTATTGCAAGAAACAGAAAATCAAGAAAGAGTTATTGTACTGGACTGGCACAATCTTGTTTTATTTTGTAGTCTTTAAGGAAGGGAATATTTCTATCCCTTCCTCAGAATCTGTGCCGCTATTTAAATACTCTCTGTAGTTCCAAGCCAGGTGCCATACAGTCCAAGAGTCATCTACCCTGACATGCTGTCCTTCCTCTCATCAGCATGACCTTGAGGACCTGGAAACTCCCAATGAGTCCAAGCTCTACCTGGGGCTCTGAGGTCTTCTCTGAGGTTGCCAGTGCTCTCACTTGCCCAAATGGCTCTTGTAGCCATTTCTCCTCTGGAAATATTACTGGCCCTCTGGTTTCTCTGCTGGAAACCAGGGACATGTCCCCTGTGTTCTGAGAGCCCAAAATGTCTCCATTCTCACCATCTCTCTTCACACTAGGCTAGAAAAAGTCTTTCTAGTTTTAGTGAAATCTTTCCCCCTTTGCGTTTATGGTCAAGATATTTTGTCTATGTTTCAATCTTCTCACATTTCTGGGGTTTAGGAAGATTCATTGGAGACTTCTGGATTCTATCTTGTCACAAAACTCACTCAAAACAATAAGCACAAGTCTGACTATTTGCTTATATGGAATGGGTTGGGGATGGGAGTGATCACAGGAAAATACAGGGGTAAAAACATATGATGGTACCTCAGAATATTATACCACCCACACCTAGCTTGCAGGGTTGTAGTAAGATTTAGAAATAATACATGCAAAATTTCTGTCAAATTCCAGAGTTGTTCTAGCTATTATTATTATTATTATTATTATTTTAGGAACCTGTAAAATCACTCCTTAGATTTCTGATATCCCTGGAACCCTGGAACAATTATTTGAACAATGACTAATAGTAACACTGAAATAAGTGTATTTATCTACCTATCTATAAATCTATAGATAGGTAGGTGGATAGATCTTAGATGGAAGATATTGAAGCCCCAAGGACTAGCAATACAGAGAAATTGATGCAGCAGAGACAAGCTACTGATACTTTGAAAATGCAATCAAGATTTAAATCCCAAAGACTACAAATCACATTTAAACAATGATTAAGGTTGCTGACACATTTCTCCAATAAGCAATCTTCCCATATTTCTATTGATGTTTTCTTAAAATTTTCAGTTCTCTCTGGGCTATTGACTTATTGAGTACATAATGATATTACTATATATTCTTCTGACTAACCCTTAATGGGACTGAGGTGGTATTATTTTGACTACAATATAAATTGGTTCCACCTTTCTCTAGCTGCAATCTTTTTTCATAGAAATTTATATCATTTATAGGCCATGACTCTAGAACATATGTCTAAATATACCCATTTTCTGAGAGGAAAAGCAAGGAAGGTCAAGATTTTATGGCCTCCAGACAATTTGAAAAGGTGTTTGACGAGCATGAGGCACTATGAAACAGCTCCAAAGAAAAGATTCTCCAATAAAGGGTTTTACACATTTTAAGAGTAAGACTAAAAGACCCTGACACTAAGGCCATTATTTGAGGCGAGATACTTAGGTCTATGACCTAAGTAAGGAGAAAGAGGCTGTGTCACTGGATGTGAACTTCATTGGTTGTGACAGCAACTGCCCCCTAGGAGCCACATCTGGAGATGCGGCCATTTGCAGAATGCACTGCAGAAGTGGCCAACCCTATGCAGCCAGCTTCAGCACCAACAGACCAGACCCCTAGAGTAGACAGACCTTGAGTATTGATGCCTCCAACTGCTCTTGAGTCACAGTTCTATCCAGGTCAGTATAAGGCTTAGAGAGCAGAAGAGAACCTTGGCCATCCTACCAACCTATGAGTTAGGAGGCCAAAGAAAAAATGAATTAAGCCTTTTGCTCACTTTAAATCATCATAAACTATCAACTAGTAATGAGACACAACAGCTGTCAGATTCTGAATCTAAACATATTAGGAATGATTTATCCAGTGGAGCAGGTAAGGAATTAAATATGGATGAAAGCATTTATTCTAGCACATTTCTCTACCCCCTTGTGTAGAATGGATTGGAATAGAGTCATAGAGAGGGGACTATAAGATTTACCCCTAAAATGTTGGGTAAATATAGCATAAATATGGCCTATAATCTTTTGAAGGGTACAATCTTTTTGAAAGTGATAACTCTGAGACTGATTAGTCCTTATAAGGGAGGGAAGAGGCAGTGTGAATTGGATCAAGCTGATAGTAGTGAAGAGAGAAAGAAGTAGATGAATTCTAGATGTTTTTGGGGTACATGACTTTATGATTGATTGGCTAAGAACCTGTGTTAGGTGACAGAGACAGAGGAGTAAAAGATAACCTCTAGTTTCTAGGATGAGTAGATAGGTTGTAGTGGAGTCATTTGCTCACATTGGAAGCAATGGACGATCAGAAGGTTGCAGAGAAATTTTTATAGTTTAATTAAAGAAGTGCTCACTAACTATTTCTACTTTTATGTCCCAATGACTTTCAAGTTCAACGTATCTTTAATCATTGTTGTGGACTGAACATTTGTGTCCCCTCAAAATTCATATGTTGAAGCCCTAATCCTCAATGTGATGGTAACAGGAGTTGGGGACTTTGGGAGGTAATTAGAGTTAGATAAAGTCATGAAGACGGAGCTCCTATGATGGAATTTGTGCCCTTTTAAGAAAAGGAAAAACTCTAGAGCTTCCTCTCTCTGCCACTTGGGGATACAGCAAGAAGCCAACTGTCTGCTAGCCAGGAAAAAGGCTCTCACCAGCACTCAACCATGCTGGCACCCTGGTCTCAGACTTCCCAACCTCTAGAACTGTGAGAAATAAATATTTGTTGTTTAAGTCGCTCAGTCTATGGTAATTTGCTAAGCAGCCTATCTGACTAAAACAACCACTTTCCATATACTGTCTGTCTGCTGACAATCCCCAACAGTATATATCAGCCTTGACTTTCTTTCTAAGAGATTTAGCTTTGTTCTTAGGCTTGATATACACTATTGGGAGTCGTTACCAGATAGACAGTAATTAAATTTATACAAGCAGATAAAATCACCCCAGGAGAGTGTAGAGTGAATAAGTAGATGAAGAAAGAAATTTGATAAAGAACCTGAAACCTAGAAAGGAGTACCCATAAGATGTCAACAATATGTACCTGCATAGCTGACACGTATTTACTGCTTTCCTTTACCCAGCACTGTGCAAATACCATTTTATATATTATCTCATTTAATCCCCAGCAGCGATACCTGTAATAATGACATGTGGACATAGAGAATACTCCAATATCTAGTGGGAAATGATGTCTGAAATCAGCAAAAAAAATCAAGTCATCACCTCTGTATTATTTTCTCTAGATTTGAGTAGAGGCACCAAAAAGAGAGACTGGTAAATATTTGCACTCTCTATAAAAGTGTTTTATACTTTCTAGAAGTCAGAAATTTCCACATCTATAAAATATCTGAGGGGCAGGCTAAGCAGACATTCAGGTTGATTACAGAGCTTTTCAGGTTTTAAATGTCAGTGCTTTTAGCCACCCTTGATCTCTCCTGAATCAAGTATATGAATAATAAATATTTGCAAGTTTTTTTCATGCATACCCTTACTAAAATCATGCATTCATTTAACAGAACTATGTATTTATAATTCTGACTATTGATCAGAGGGAGTATTATGTCCATTCTCCTTCTTCTGCATTCTGTCATATTTTTTATAAGATGCCTAACATTTTAAATAGTTCCTTTACACATCTATCTTTCCCATTAGACTATGAGCTCATTAATGATTAAGAACATATCCTCCTGGGGCCAGCCCGGTGGCGCAGCGGTTAAGTTCGCGCTTGGCAGCCCGGAGTTCACCGGTTCGCATCCCGGTCGCCAGCCGACGCACTGCTTGTCAGCCATGCTGTGGGGGCGTCCCATATAAAGTAGAGGAAGATGGGCACAGATGTTAGCCCAGGGCCAGTCTTCCTCAGCAAAAAGAGGAGGATTGGCAACGGATGTTAGCTCAGGGCTGGTCTTCCTCACCAAAAAAAAAAAAAAAAAAAGAAATCACTAAAAAAAAAAAAGAACATATCCTCCTTACCTTGCATATCCAGAGCTTAGGAATGAACATAAGACATATTAGAAACTTAATAAGTGATATTTTAAATAATTTTCATATTTATAAAACTACATTTTAAAATTATTTTGTGTGAGGTTAGAAAACAATAATTTCCAATAGATACTTTTTTGGGGACCACGGCTTATGGTCAAAAAAACATGGGTCTTGGGGGCCGCCCGGTGGCGCAGCGGTTTAGTCCGCGCTTGGCAGCCCGGGGTTCGCGAGTTCGGATCCCGAGCGCCCGCCGACGCACCGCCTGTCGGCCATGCCGTGGTGGCGTCCCATATAAAGTGGAGGAAGATGGGCACGATGTTAGCCCAGGGCCAGTCTTCCTCAGCAAAAAGGGGAGGATTGGCGACGGATGTTAGCTCAGGGCTGGTCTTCCCCACAAAAAAAAAAAAAAAAAAAACATGGGTCTTGGAGGCAGATTCAAGTTCACAACGTCAATATATATTAGCTTTCTCCATTCTCGTTTCCCTTTTTTTATCTCAGATTCCATGGTCCATGGATTAACAACTTGCCTGTAAGGAACCTCAACTTCCTAAACTTTTCCTTCTGTACATGGTATTATACAAGTATTATTATGGAAGATGGAGGAACAGCAGTGAACAAAAATATAAAGTTCCCACACTCGTGAAGATTATATTCTACTGGGGAGAACTATACTTATATACAAACAAGCATATGAACAGGTCATAGATTGATAAGTGCTAGGAAGAAAAATTTTTTAAAAATATGAGGAATAGAGACAGCCATGTAGTTGGGTCTTTCTTCTGTAAGATTGGTAAGAAAGACCTCATTAATCAAATATTTGAGCCGAGTCCTAAAGAAAGTGATTATGCAAGCTATGTGTACATGAGGAAATGTTTCACATGGAGGGGTGGCAAGCACAATGGACCTGAGTTGGTGTGTTAGAGAAACAAAAGAAGGCCAGTATGGCCAGGATCAGAGTGATCAAGAAGAGTGCTAAGAGGTGAGGTCAGAGAAATAGTCAAGGTCCATATAGGTCTCTGTGTCTACTGTAAGAACGTTGTAACTTTTTTTTTTTTTGGCAAAGGAATAAAATATTCTGACATGTTTTAAAAATAGTAAGGATACCAGATAGAAAGCTATAGCAATAATTTAAGCCCCAGATGATTGTGGCTTGGCTGGGACTGATAAAGATGAAGTCATAAAAAGGATTAAATCCTGGATATGTTTTGCTAATGCAAGGTATCAGAAAAAGAGAGAATTTAAAGATGACTCTAAGGCACTTAGCCATGGCAATTGAGATAGGAATTGCCACAAGGAAGCAAATTCTGGAGAAAATCATATTTATTTTTAGAACTATTATGTGTGAGATTCCTATTACACTATCAAATAGAGATGTCCAAGAGGTCATTAGATAAAGGTGTCTGGAGTTTGGGGGAAAGATTTGAACTAGAGATTGTAGTTGACATTTAAAGCCATGAACCTGAATGAGATCACTTAGTGAATTTAAACAGAGAGGGAAGGAGATTTGGGACCTCCCAATATTTAGAGGTCAGGGAGATGAATAGCATGCAGAAAAGGAGACTTAGAAGGAAAAGTCAGAGAGATTGGGATGGGGGGAGAGTCACATATGGTATTCATGAAGCCAGGAGAAGAAAATGCTTCAAAAGAGAAGGAAGAATCAATTTGTCAAATGTTGGAAATTGGTTAATTAAAATGAGGACTGAGCCTTGCCCGTTGGATTTAGCAATGTGGAGGTCACTGGAGGCTTTGCCAAGAGTTGTTTAGTGATGCAGTGAGCGTGAAACCCTAACTGGATAGAGTTTAAGTGAGAAGTGAAGGAGAGGGCTTGAAGTCAAAAGGGATGCTGTTGGGATCAGAACGAGTACACCCCCCTGTGCAAGCCAAGAGGCCTCCTTTATCAGAAGTCAAGAGGAAATCCATGCATTATGGGAAAGGACACTCCCTACAGGGCCCTTTGGCAGTGGTTAAGGGAGTGCCAAGTCACTGCATATGGCTGCCCTTTGAAGGATTTCATGCCTCTGTCAGCAGGTGTCGGGGGAATCCTCTCCTCTCTTGGTGCCCACAGCCCCTTCACCACTACCAGCCTTGGGATCATTAGGATTAATTTCGGTTCACATCAGTCACCACAAGAACCCCAGAAGTCTCCAATTGTCCCTTATTTCCTGGGACCCTAATCCTCATACAGCTCTGCATGTTGTCTTTCCTTCACTTTCCAACCTTCTCCATCTCTTGAAACTTTCACTGTGCCCTGTGTAATTCCAGATCAATTAACAGGAAAACCTTCTCTAGTTTCAATATTTGTGTGTGTGAAAGCTCCCTTAGCTTTGTTTATATCAAAAGAAAGCCCAAATCTCCCCTAAGGACACTGCTTCTCCTGCAGCTCTCTTAGGTGGCGGCTGTTTTCTCTTCTATGTTCTTCACACCTCCAGGCATAGAGGATGGGTAGGTGTCTTCATTCATTCCCAGATGATTCCCTCTCTTAGTACCCAAAACATCCACTTTTGTTTATCATGTCATGAGACACTAACTACACACTCTAATACATCCTCCTTGTTCCACTCATCTACCACTTCCCAGGCCATTCATTTCATTTACTTTAGCTCCTGAACCACTGTCTCTTTCTCCAATGCTCCCTCTATTAATTTTTAGTGATTCCTATACTAATGTAGATAATTATTTTAAAACCTGATCCCTTAGTCTTATGACCTCCAGTGGCCCAAAGTCATGTCAATCAAAACTCATTCCTTCCTTTCATGGTATAAAATTTCTAATGAAATATGGACCACACTTCACAATATCTCTCTTCAAATTTTTATTTAGGTATAGGTTACTAGTTCTCACTCATGGAATCAAAATTAGTATGTGCCACTTCAGGGCCAAGGCTTTTAAGAAGTGAATTGGCCTCCTTTATTACCATCTTCACTCTCCTGTCTATGGGATGTAATGAAAATAAGGGTTGGTGAATTGAAAAGCTAGAAGGACTGAATCTCTCAATAATTTCTTGGAAGACAGTTACCAACAAACTAGGAACACATTTTTGAAAACCGAACCATGATGCATTTTTTTTTTTTTTTGGTTCTGCTTATTGCCACAGCCTAGCATATCCTAACTAATAAATCCTCTCTCATCCGATGATCTTGGCCTGGATCCTACTTGATTCACCACTTCTATTACCAATAACTGAAAACTTTCTATAAGCACAATTTCAAACATTCCCCTCTTTGAAAACCACCATCACCTTTTTAGCAACCTTCCCTTTTAGTAACCACATATCAACTATTCTTAAACACTACCAAGACTTTTACTCCATTGATACTAGCATCATTTTATGGTCCCTCATCCCCATAATGCCCTGACTAGTTTCCTCACACATGGTTAAATATAATAGAGAATCCTTTGGATATTACCCTAAATCCCTTGCCCCATGACTTTGTCATAGCTCTTTGATTAAACCACATCTCTATTTAAATTTGTTTCCCCAAATACTGTCTGTTTGCTCTCATGTAGCTGAATGTGGCTGAAAAAAAGCACAATACCATGATAACTAGTGTCTCTTTAAATCTCTTGTCCTTAACTTTGGACAGGTCCATAATGGCGACACAAAGTCATACTGTACTTCTTTAAGTCATCTATTCTTTCACTTCCTTTCTCTGTATGAGTACAGAGAACACTGAGCCGTAAGAAGGAAACCTCCATAAGATACAGCCACCACTTAATAGTTTCAGCATCTATTCATATATATTTTGCCTTCTTCCTTATAACTATGAATAAGCTGCATGTTCTACTACCCAAGACCAAGCTGTCTATTTGATCACAAGATCCCATCCTCCTCACACCTACACTCAGGGATACTCTTCTAGAAATTCTCCCTTTTATCCTGTCTTAATTTTTCATAGTGATTCACTCCCCTCCAAAATATTAAATTATTTATCTTATCTTAGAAATACTGCATTTTATCTTATTCCTCCTTCAGTTACTGTTCAACTTTTCTTTTAAAGCAAAATGCATACAAAGAATTAGTTTTATTTATTGTGTTTAATTTTTATCCATCAATTTTCTATTCATCCCAATCACAATTTTACCTCCCACTGCAACTGCTCTTATCAACAAACCCCCTGACCTCACTAAACCCAACCGTCTTTCTCAGCCTTCTGCTCTCTTGACATACAGCACCACAACGTAGTGTTCCTCCCTCTCCTGGAACCATTTTCTGCTCTAGGCTATCAGGACTCTACACTCATCTGGCTCTTCTCCCACCTCTGTCTTTTCTGTCTCAGTGTTCTTTGTTGGTTTCTCTTCCTTCCCCTGACCTCTGTTTGGAGTGTCCCAGTGTTTAGTTCTTGAAGCTCTTCTATTTCTTATCTAAAATCATAGCTGAGTGCCTCAATCAATTTCACGGCTTTGAAAACCATACACAATCTGTCACTTATTGCTATTTATATCTTCCCTAAACTAGACTCATATATCCAACTCTTTACTAGCCATCTTAATTTGGATATCTAACAGTCATCTTAAGCTTTACACGTCCCAGACTAGCTCCTAACGTTACTTCCTGCCAAAACAAAACAAAACTGTTCTTCTCATTATTTTACCCCTCTTGATAAAGGGCAGCTGAGTTTTCCCAAGTGCTAAAGCCAAAAATACCTTGGAGACTTCCTTAACCACTTTTTCCCGCATTCCAGCTGCAAACCTCTAACAAATCCTGCTGGCTCTGCTTTGGACATAGAGCCAGAACCCAACTACTTCTCACTTCTCTCTCTATTACCTCTCTGCAACACCATCATCTTCTAGAGAGAGTCTTGCTATAACCTACTGATTGGTCTCCTTTTGAGTCTGTCCATCTAAAAGCTGCTAGGGTGATCTTTTCAAAATATGTCTGAGTTACTTTTTTGCTTAAAATTCTGTAGGGTTTTTTAATCTCACATAGTATAAAAGTCACTTTTTTGTTTTTGCTATAACCTATAAGGCACTATTTTATCTCCAAACTCTGCCATTAATTCTTGGAATTCCTCTCATACTACTCATCTTCCCATCTTGGGCTCTCTAGTCTGGCTACAATATCCTGCTCACTTTTCCTGGAACACACCAAGCATGTTCCTACCCCAGGGCCTTTGCACTTGCTTTCCCTCTGTTTAGAATGTTTTCTTCCAAGGGTTGCTTTTTCATTTCATTTAGATCTTTACTCAAATGTGAGTGAGGTTTTTCTTGGATATCATTTGCGGTAGGCAGAATAATGGCTCTCCAAAGATGTCCATATCCTAATACCCAGAACTCGTGAATATGTTAGGTTACATAGCAAAAGGGAATTAAGGTTGTAGAAGAAATTAAGGTTGCTAATCAGCTGACCTTAAAATAAAGAGATTATCCTGTATTATCCAGGTGGGCCCACTATAATCACAAGGGTACTTAACAGTGGAAGAGCCAGGCAGAAGAGGAAAGCAGAGAGAAAAGCACATTGCTGATTTTAAAGATAGAGGAAGAGGGCCATTAGCCAAGGAATGTGGATGGCCTGTAGAGGCTAGACAAGGCAAGAAAATGAATTTTCTCTAGAACATCCAGATGGGAATGCAGCCCTGCCAATACCTTGATCTTAGCCCAATGAGACCCATTTCACAGTATCTGTTTGACTCTCTATAACCCTACAGAACTGTAAGATAATAAATTTCTATTATAAGCTACTAAGCTACTAAATTTTGGCAATTTGTTATAATAGCAATCATCAAAACTAATACACTTATGTAAAGTTTAACCCCACTCCCAGCATTCCTTAACTCTTTCCTCCATTTTATTTTCTCCATAGCATTAATTATTTGCTAATACACATTATATTTTGCTCATCTATCTTGTTATTGCTGTGTCCTCATTAGAATGCAAGTTCCATGAGGGCAGTAAGAACAGATATTTTGGCCTTTTTTGTTCATTGCTTTGTCCCCAACTCCTAAAAGAGTGCCTGGGACATGAGAGCTACTGGAAAAAAACGCATTAAATATGTACATAATAAATATATAATTTATGTACTGATTCAACAAATTTTTGTGTATATATATATGTATGTATACATATACACACACATATATACTAATTGATATATATACTGATTAATTATAATGAATTGAGATTCTCTCCATTGCAGCATTCCATGCTTTTAAATGGCCTTTCCTTTCTATTTACTGAACTAGTTATTGAATAATTACTACTTCTTCGCTCCAGAAAATAATCTTGTAGCTAAGTCATCACTTTCCTACTCTCAATTCACTTGACCCTTGTCATCTATAATTCCATACAACACTTGAAGCAAAAATTGCCCTCTTTAGAGCACTTTCTAAAACACCTGCCAACTTGAAAAGAATTATTGGAAACTGCATTTAGTTATTCTTGATATGCACTTGTGAAACATTGCCAAGTGGTAAGCAAGCACTATGCTTATAATGAATTACATTGTAAAGCCTTTTATAACAAATTTAATCTTAATTTTCCTTTGATTAACAACAACAAAAAATACTCATCTTCTAATTACCAATAAATGATAAACATAAATTTATAAGTAAATAAACAATTCATCTTGTAAAGTAATGACTACATATGTTGCAGAGGAAAGAAGGCCATGTACCATCGTCTTTACTACATTTTCTCTCTAATCATCCATCTTCCTTCTTGCCTAGAATTTTTTTTGCTTTTCATCATTTTTCATACCTCAATTTATGTTGCAATACTGTGTTCCATCTCCAATATTATACTTCTTTAAAGCACCAGCTTCTAAGAAAAATAAAATTGAATTTACCCTTAAAATCATTTTTCATATGTATAATGTGATATCTATTTTATTCATATTATGTTTGATAGTAGGCAATAGCTGTGAGCGGCTGATTGCCGTGTTCACGCTATTCCAAGCAATATCTGAAGACAAATGTACTGAGCAAACTGAGTTAAACATTATCTGCTGAAATTTGCAGCTCATTTAATGGCTTATTAGAAAAAAATTCAACAGATTGACTGAATAGAAAGGCATTCGGGGTTTTTTTCCCATTAAAAAATCCTTATATATTCTGATTGTGATTACATGGAGGTCATTTTTCAAAATGTCAAACAGTTCCTTATCAGAAATAAGAATGACACAAGATGCACTCTGACTTATGTGACTTTGAATCTCAAACTAAGTCACTAAAGTAAATTAAAAAGGGAGAGATTTGGAGCAGGTTAGCCCTCTTCCTGAATTCTGCCTCGAGGGTGTCACGGTATGTTGAACTATCAAGAGCACACTGCATTAAATACACACACAACAATTAGTATTTCCTCCATAATTCAGTTATTGTGAAATCAGTGATCTGACATCATGTTTGAAATTGTCCACCTACTGCTTAAGGAAAAACACTGTATAGTCAAATTCAACATTAGTTCACCAAGAGGGTAACTAATTACAGCTGATTATTATGGCCATTTCTGTTCATAACAACATCTGTAATCTTCCAGTTACATTCATCTCATACAAAGAATAGACTGGTGTCTCATATAGAAATGAACCTAGAAAAAAATGTTAAAGTAAATTGAAATGTTTATTCACATAATTCAAATGACTATCCAAAGAGGTAGAAAATAAATGATCAAAATTTTAAAAATCATCTAAGATTTTAAAATAGTATTTGTTCTAATTTTGTATATCATTTTAATTAGTTCTCAAATAGAATCCTAACTCAATAACATAACACATTCATTTATTGTGATTTTCTAAATATACTCGTGATGATAATTTGTCGATATCATTTAGCGGAGGCGACTTTCCAACTGATAGTTTATGTGTTTGACCTGTGACAGTGCTGAGAAGCTGGGCTTTCAATTTTAATAACCACCTTGTGAGCCACTGACTAATGCTTTCTGTTTCATTTTGTAATCTGAATAATGGCAGTCATGATAGAGAGTTTAACAATTACCTTAAAAATCACTGCTCTCTAGCACCAAAAGTTGTCTTTAAGACAATACATGAGAAAACCTAAAGTAAAATGGTGTGCTCCAGACATGACCCAAACTGGCAGATAAATACAGCTCAAAACATTTTCATCAGCTAGCATGTTGTCCTGTAGTAGTTGTTGTTTTTGCTTTTTCACAATGTGACCGTGAAATGAATGGAGTCGGAACACATCTCTGGCTTGAAGTTTCCTTTCATTTTGAAGAATAATTCACTCTAGCAACTTTTTACATTTGCTTTCTTTACTGACTCACTACTCAACATAACATAGTACACCTTACCTCAGACCCGGAGCTTTCCCTCCGATTGTTATCTTACAATTAAAATGAAAAACATCCATTTATATCATTGTTAATCCAGATTTAAATTAGCCATTTATTTTTATTTATTTTTTTATTTTTTTTTTTTGTGGGGAAGACCAGCCCTGAGCTAACATCCGTTGCCAATTCTCCCCTTTTTGCTGAGGAAGACTGGCCCTGAGCTAACATCGTGCCCATCTTCCTCCACTTTATATGGGACGCCGCCACGGCATGGCTGACAAGCAGTGCATCGGCGGGCGCCCGGGATCCGAACCAGCGAACCCCGGGCTGCCAAGCGCGGACTAAACCGCTGCGCCACCGGGCGAAATTAGCCATTTATTAAAGACATACTAAACAATCAGTGCATAAAAGGAAAATATATTTTCTGAAGGAAATGGTGATTTTTTTATCTACTGTCAATGGTTTGACCTGGTTTTTTTTCTTTAATTGATTAAAAAAACAAACTATGCTGAGAAAGACATCTGTATGCTATCAGCTACTCACCTTTGGTGCTTTCTATCCTCATGACCTGGACAAGTGAAGTAAACTCTCTGGAATTTGTTCATCCATAAAACTCAGTTGCAATACTAGAATGTCGCATAGGATTTTTGTGAAAATTCAGTGGGATAATGTGTGAAAACTTTGGCCCAACATCTGGTAAACAGTAGGCTCTGTAAGGTAAGGGAGCAGGTCAGTTTTGTTAACCTGTCTACCTTCATGCCTGGGATAATGCCTGGGACACTGCAGGCACTCAATTATAAATGCTAATTGAATAAATGAATGCACTAATAACATTTATTCTTTTTAAGACTATTTTTTTAGAGTAGTTTTAGGTTCACAGAAAATTGAGAGGAAGGTACAGAGATTTCCCATATAGCCCCTGTTCCCACACATGCATAGCCTCCCCCATTATGTCCCCAGAGTGGTACATTTGTTACAATTAATGAACCTACACTGACACATTGTTATTACCCAAAGTCCATAGTTTAGATGAGGGTTCATTTTTGGTGTTGTATATCCTATGGGTTTGGACAAATGTATAATGACATGTAACCATCATTATAGTGTCATACAGAATATTTTCACTGCCCTATAAATCCTCTGTGCTCCACCTGTTCGTGTATCCCTCCTCTACCAATCCCTGGCAATCACTGATCTTTCTACTGTCTCCCTAGTTTTGCCTTTTCCAGAATGTCCTATGGTTGGAATCATACAGTATGTATCCTTGTTAGATTGGCTTCTTTCACTTATTAATATGCATGTAAACTTCCTCCATGTCTTTTCATGGCTTGATAGCTCATTTCTCTGTAGCACTGAATAATATTCCATTGTCTGGATGTACCTTCAGTACCATTCACTACTGAAGGACCTCCTGGTTACTTCCAAGTTCTGGCAATTACAAATAAAGCTACTATAGACATCCAAGTGCAGGTTTTTGTGTGCACAAAGGTTTCAACTCCTTTGGGTAAATACCAAGGAGTGCAATTGCTGGATTGTATGATAGGAGTATGTTTGGTTTTGTAATACATTCTAATAAGTGTATAGGGATATCTCATTGTTCTTTTAATTTGTATTCCTCTGATGATATATGATGTGGAGCATCTTTTCATATGCTTATTTTCCATCTGTATGTCTTATTTGGTGAGGTGACTGTTAAGGTCTTTGGCCCACTTTTCAATCAGGTTGTTTGTTTTCTTATTATTCAGTTTTAAGAATTCTTTGTATATTTTGGATAACAGTCCTTATTAGATGTGTCTTTTGCAAATATATCCTCCCAGTCTGTGGATTGTCTTCTCATTCCCTTGACATTGTCCTCTCACAGAACAGAAGTTTTTAATTTTAATGAAGTCCAGCTTATCAACTGCTTCTTTTATGGATTGTGCCTTTGGTGTTGTATCTAAAAAGTCATCGCCATACCCAAGATCATCTAGATTTTCTGCTGTGTTATCTTCTAGGAGTTTTATAGTTTTTCATTTTACGTTTAGGTCTATGATCCATTTTGAGTTAATTTTTGTGAAGGGTGTAAGGTCTGTGTCCAGATTCATTTATTTTCATTGTGGATGTCCAGTAGTTCCAGGACTATTTGTTAAAAGACTACATTTGCCCATTGTATTGCCTTTGCTCCTTTGTCAAAGATCAGTTGACTATATTTATGTGGGTCTATTTCTGGGCCCTCTATTCTATTCCATTGTCTATTCCATTGTCCATTTGTCTTCTTTCACCAATCCACACTATCTTGATTACTGTAGCTTTATATTAACTGTTAAAGTTGGGTAGTTTCATTTTTCCAACTTTGTTCTTCCTCCTCAATATTATGTTGGCTTTTGGGTGTTTTGCCTCTCCATATGAACTTTAAAGTCAGTTTGTAAATATCCAGAAAATAACTTGCTGGGATTTTGATTGGGATTGCATATCCTTCCTATCCATAAACATAGAATATATCTCTAATTATTTAGTTCTTCTTTTATTTTGTACATCTGAATTTTGTTCTTTTCCACATCCATATTACACATATTTTGTTTGATTTGTACTCAAACATTGTATTTTGGGGGATGCTAAGGTAAATGGTATGATGGGTTTTTTTCCCAGCTTTATTGAGATAGAATAGACATATAACATTGTGTAAGTTTAAGGTGCACAATGTGTTGATTTGATTCATTTATATATTGCAAAATGGTTACAACCATAGCATTAGCTAACACTTTTATGTAATTACCATTTCTATTTTGTGATGAGAACATTTAAGATCTACTCTCTTAGCAATATTCAAGTATGTAACACAATATTATTAATTATAATCACAATGCTGTGCAAGAGATCCCCAGAACTTATTCATCTTCTAATTGGATGTTTGTACCCTTTGACAAACATCTCCCTATTTCCCTCGCCTCCTCCCTAGTAACCACCATTCTACTGTCTGTTTATATGAGTTTGGCTTTTTTAGATTCCACATATAAGTGATATCATACAGTATTTGTTTTTCTCGGTCTGAGTTATTTCACTTAACATAGTGCCCTCAAGGTCCATCCATGTTGTTGCAAATGGCAGGATTTCTTTCTTTCTTGTGGCTGAAAAATATTCATTGAATATATACACCACATCTTTATCCATTCATCTGTTGATGGACACTTAGGTTGTTTCCATATCTTGGCTATTGTGAATAATGCTGCAATTAACAGGGGAGTACAGACATTTCTTCAATATCTTGTTTTCATTTCCATCAGATATATTCCCAGAAGTAAGATTGCTGGATTATATGGTAGTTCTATTTTTAATTTTTGAGGAATCTCCATACTATTTTTTTATAGTGGCTCCACTGATTTACATTCCCACTAACAGTGCACATGGTTCACTTTGCTCCTCATCCTCACCAGCACTTTTTATCTCTGGTCTTTTTGATGATAGCCATTCTAACAGGTGTGAGGTGCTATCTTATTGTGGTTTTGATTTGCATTTCCCTGATTAATGACGTTAAACATCTTTCAATATACCTGTTGGAATGGTATTGTGTTTTAATTTCAAATTTCCCTTGTTCATTCCCGGTATATAGGAAAGTCTTTGACTTTTGTGTGCTAACCTTGTGTCCTGAAACCTTGCTATAATTGCTCATTAGTTCCAGGAGGTTTTGTTTTGTTTTGTTTTTTGTCAATCCTTTCATGTTTTCTACATGGACAATCATGTCATCTGTGAACAAAGAGAGTTTTATTTCTTCCTTCCCTTTCTATATGCCTTTCATATCCTTTTCTTGTCTTATTGCATTAGCTAATTCTTCCAGTACAATGTTAAAAAGAAGTGGTGAGAGAAGACATCCTTACTTTGTTCCTGATCTTAGTAGGAAAGATTCAAGTCTCTCACCATTAAGTATAAAGTTAGCTATAGTTTTTTAAATACACATTCTTGATCAAGTGGAGGAAGTTCCCTTCTGTTCCTAGTTCGCTGAGAGTTTTTACCTTGAATGGGTGTTTGATTTTGTCAAATGATTTTTCTACATTTATTGAAATGATCGTGTGATTTTTTCTTTCTTAGCCTGGTGATGTGATGGATTACATTAATTGATTTTTAGAATGTTGAACCAGCCTTACATACCTGGGATAAATCCCACTTGGTTGTAGTGTATAATTCTTTTTATATATTGTGGATTATGTTTACTATTTTGTTGAAAATTTTTGTATCTATGATCATGAAAGATATTGGTCTGTATTTTTCTTTTCTTGTAATGTCTTTATCTGCTTTTGGTATTAGGGTAATGTTGGCCTCATGGTTAGGAAGTTACAAAGTATTCCTTTTGCTTCTATCTTCTGTAAGAGATTATAGAAAATTGGTATAATTTCTTCCTTAAATGTTTGGTAGACTTCACCAGTGAACCCATTTGGGCCAGGTACTTTCTGTTTTGGAAGGCTATTAATATTGATTCAATTTCTTTAATAGATATAGGTCTAATCATATTGCCTATTACTTCTTATGTTAGCTTTAGCAAATTGTATCTTTCAAAGAATTGATCCTGCTTCTTTTTTTTGATGCCTTATTGGGGGTTCTGGGTATAAAGACACAGGTTCAAGGAAGGCAATAGATCAACAAAAATGATAGAAGAGTCATCATGTAGAAATACAGACAATAATAAAGATCCACATGGTTTAAAGTAATATTTGTCTGGAGGATATACATAATTTACAGAGAAATCCTGTCTTTACATATGATGTTTATATATTATTAGAACATTGAGATCATCTGTCCCTTTACATTTTTGACTGCCTAAAATTTTAGGTCATGGAGGGAGAAATGTCATTTTTTAAATTTCATTTTAAGTTTGTATGTGTTGGGCCAGCCCTGTGGTGTAGCGGTTAAGTTTGCATGCTCCACTTCTGGTGGCCCCAGGTTCGCAGGTTTGGATCCCAGGCACAGATAGATGCAACACTTATCAAGCCATGCTGTGGCAGCATCCCATATAAAGTAGAGGAGGATGGCAACAGATGTTAGCCCAGGGCCAATCTTCCTCAGCAAAAAGAGGAGGATTGGCAACGGATGTTAACTCAGGGCTAATCTTCCTCACACACACACACAAAAAAGTTTGTATGTTAATAAAATGCTACTGCTAAAATGTCCTAAAATCCACTGACTTTAACTGACATCCAATTATTGTGTAACAGCAATAATTATAGACATAGACTAAAAAAACAAATATTATTTGGAAATGGGATGTAGAAATATACATTAAAAGCAAGAACCTACCACCTAATACATAAGAAAAATAAAGTAGCCTTCATGATTAGAGAAGGACTATATCTCTCCCTCTGCTCCTTTCCATACACTTAAAAACATCCTAAGAAGCCATTAGCATTCATTCTCTAGTCATTCTGAAGGCTGTTTGTACTTTTGTTAAAAGGAATTAATGAAGAAATATCCTGATAAAAAAATTAGCAATATCCAGGGTCATGAATTCAGGAAGGTAATTGTATCTAATCAAAGAAACCTGAGAAGCAGTGTTTAATATTCAATATATGAGCATCCCCACCCACTGTCTGCTCACTGGCTCACATTTAGGGTAGATAGAGGAGTGATACATTTGTGGAGTAAAGATGGTACATTTTGCCCTGACTCTTTGGGATAGATCATTTAAATGTATGCCCTGTTTAGAACTTTGCTGCAACTTGGTTATGTGGATGCTAAGTTAGTCTCCCTATTTTGTAGAAGTCACATAAAAAAAACCTAAAGCATATTTCCATTCCCATTCAAATAGTTCCAGAAAGTATGATCATCTCTTCTGAAATGAATCCCCAAAATAACAAATTATGGAAGTCTCTATGGGATTCTTTTAAAGGATAATGTTTAAAAATTAGTCATATTTCTTTGAAGTTGCTTTCTTCTAAGTCTGAATTGAACTGCTCCTTAAATTGTGTGTCTGTTGTTGATTATCACCAAAATCAAATGGATTCCTTTTGTGAGAGATGAAACTGGGGCCCAGAGAGATTTCTTTCTTTGCTATGCTCTCAAAACCAATTTGCTTCTGCTACTGAAGTGTTCTGTTCACTTTCAAGATCAGGGGGAGTCAGTTATATGCATTCACGCACTGCTTTATAAATGGCAGCAACCTGAGTAAATGTAGTAAAGATGTGACTAGAAAGCCCACACTTGACGATAACTTTGGTTTACGGAAGCTGACTATCTATAACTCTTACAACTCTTAGCTGTAAAAATTTACAACATCAGGACCAATTTTCCATACTCAGGCACTGAGTCCTGCTTCAGGAAGAGTATTCTTGTATCAATATAAAAAACTGTTCCTAAAAAAATTTACTTTTCTACCAAGACATGGCTGTGCGTTTTTGCTCCTTATTGAACGTTCTGGATTTCCTATTTAAAGACATTTTTCTTTCTGTTACTTAGGATCCATCTAGATCTCAGTTAAATCACTTATAGTTAAGGGCACTTTTGGAGATTTATAAGGTTTATGATTTTTGATGATTCTATTCAGTTTCTAAAATTCATTGTCTCAGTGAATCTTACAAAGTGTTTTAACTCAGGTCAAACTTTTAATACATCCTGGTATTTATATTAGATAATAGATAAGAATGAAGATTATGAAGATTTTGTAATAGAATACGTATTTACATTGTTCATTCTGTAGATGAATGTGTCCTCTCTGGTTTGGGGACAAAGCAAGACACAATCCTCTATTGAATATGAATGGCATTCTAAATGCATACCAAACTCATACAAGCAGTGGTAGCAGTCAAAGAAAGATTCCCGACAACATTACATTAAAATTTGTGTAATCATCAGGATTAATTACAGGGCTGCAATATGTAAAATATATTTTTGAATGGGAATGCACATGGGAGTTTTATTTTAACTCAATCCTACTTTCTTTTCTTTAAAAATCTACTTCATTTCTGGAAGCCAGTTTAACTTTTCAACAACCAAAAGTCAATAGCAAAAAATAAAACTGGGAAAATTGATTACACTTTGCTCTGTGGAACTCTTTCTTCATGTAGGGTCCAGTACAATGAGAGAAATGAGACATTTGTTGTTTTGCCAAATAGCTATTCGGAAGAAGAATATTTACCAGTGTTAATAGTGTCTGGCAGCCACAAAACCATCGGTACTACTTATAGGTTTACCACTTCCAGTCTCAGTAATCTATTTTACGTAGCTAACTGACTCTCTGTTCCACTCTTCACAAAGAGTTTTTCAAAATGTTGAGCCTCTCCTTGTATTGCAAATGCGGTCTAACTTATTTTGCCTTTCCTAAATTCTCACAAAAATATCTACAGTCTTATGCACACACAGATATAAACACAGAAAGACACAATACACACTCATACACATTCACAGAATACTTCACAAATTAAGATTACTAGCCTTCCTAATCTTCCTTTGGCTAGTGTCCAGAAGAAATTTTTCTATTGTGGAAAATGGAAATAATATTAGTGGACAACACATATTTTGCAGGAGAGGAAAGCAAATCTGTGAATCTGTAAGAAAGCAGGGTTAGAAATTCATTGTTGGTACCAAGAGAAATTGATTAAAAATAATGGATGTTGTCAAGACTACTCTTTACACTTACAGGATTAACCCAATGCCAATTAAAATTTCTAATGAGATTTTAAAATTAGGTAACAGTTTATTTACAACAGTGCTTCTCAACCAGAGATTATTTTACCCACAGAGAACATCTTACAATGACTGGAGACACATTTTACTGTCACCGTGGGAGTTGCTAAGGGCATCTAGTTGGTAGAGGCCAAAGATGCTGCTAAATATCCTATAATGCACAAGACAGAGCCTACAGCAAAAAAATTATTCAGCCCAAAATGTCAATAGTGCTAAAGTTGAGAAATCCTGATTTGAAATATGAAGGTGAGATGAATGAAGACAACTTCTTAACAGAGAAGAATAAAAAGGAAGCATGCCTTACAAATCAAAAAATATTATAGTGTTCTAATAATTAGGAATACGGTACCAGCGTAACAATTAATGGAAAAATCATTAGAATAGTATTGATAAAACTAAAACAAATAATGTTGCAAACCAGGTTAATTTGATATAATGTTTCTAGTTTGGTATTAAATGCCAAGAACCTTTTAAAACACAATGTATTCTAAGGAAATTATCAAAAGTGTGAATAAGGATTTGTGTACAACACTGTCAATAGCATTTTTAAAAACATAAAAGGGGGCGCTGGCCCTGTGGCCTAGTGGTTGATTCAGCACACTCTGCTTTGGGGCCCTGGTTTGGTTCCCAGGCATGGACCTACAACTCGCTGGCGGCCATGCTGTGGCAGTGACCCACATACAAAATAGAGGAAGATCGGCACAGATGTTAGCTCAGGAAGAATCTTCCTCAAGCAAAAAAAAAAGGAAGATTGGTAACTGATGTTAGCTCAGGCCAAATCTTCCTCAACAAAAGAAATTAATAAATAAAAATAAAAAGGGGGGATGTCCTTAAATGTCTGTATATAAATACAAGAGGAGGAGCGTTTTCAAAATTTAAAAAACAAATTAAATGCATCTTGCATATGTTGTACCTCCTTATTTTTCAGTAATCTCTGACTCTCTCTCTCTCTCATCCTCATGCCATATGATAAATCTAATGATGGACCACCCAGGCTCTTCCCTGGAGAATACTGTCTATGCATAATGACTTACTCTCTACACATTCTCCTTCCTTCTATCTACCTATTAATCTTTGACCATTTAATTGAATGAATGATAACCCTTTATCCTCCATGACCTTCTGGAGCAGTTCTTTAAACCCAACAAAGCAGTTCTATAAGAATTCAAGCTCTGAACTATTCAAGACAGTCTTGCCTTCTAGTCCCAGAAATGCCCCTGTAATCGCCTGTTCCAAATAAGGTTTCAAAGAGCTAGACCAAGACCTCAGAATCTGCATGTCTAAATTTGTACATTAATGTTTCCTCTTCTGTAACTTGTTTTCCCCCAATGACAGCTAAGTGTGCATTTAAGATATGAGTTCTCTCTTAATCAAAGAGACAATGCAACCCAATGACAATGAAATGAAGAGTAGTAGCCTGTCTTTTAGAATTACAATGAAAATGCAATTCTGGGTCTGTACTAATTATCGCTAGATGTGGGGCTCAGTAACCTTTCAAACCAAATGGCACGCAGCACCCCTGTGATCTGTAGTACATAGAGAAAAGACATGTTTCACATGCATGCCAGAAATGTCATATGTCTATTCTGTTTTTTCCTGTCCAATTATTAAAGAGAAAAATATATAAATATAACTGCAACCTCTCCTGCTTATTAAAAAAAAAAAAGGCTCCTACCAAGCTAAGGGGAGAAAAATACAGAAAATAAAGGATGGAAGATTTTTCATTTAAACTGACACAGTGTTACATATTTAGAATTATTATTACGTGAAGTAGAACAATCCTGCTAAAAATTTGGTGTGTATCTGAATCAAACTGGAGGTTCTGATACAGGTGATTTGGGGATAGGTACTGGTGAATCTGCATTTTTAACAAGGCCACTCAAGATATTTAAAGTATAGGAAACAGTGGAACTTAGGAACCAGCTGGAAGACTTCAGAAAATTAGTAAATCCTGAAGGAGTTAGCAGAGGATGGATATCTGCCAAGGATGAGGGGTGATTGCTGAGTTAAGACAACTGTATTTTAATTGGAGCTTGAGACAGAACAGAGACGGAGACAGTGGAAGGAAGGATAAAATAAAACAAGGCTGTCCGACTCCAGCATATCTACAAAATCTTTAAGTAGAAGCCACAGGTGAAAATAATGGTTTCACATTTTCTGCATCAATGATCCTGATTCTAACTTTTTAAAAGTAATTTCAGTTGTACCTTACTGTGATCTAGTAAACAAATGGAGTTATTAATAATATATTTTTCCTACTTTTAAAGTTAGTTAGATATTATTCCAGATCAGTCAATCTGAGGAAATCAGTGAGAAATAAAAAGTGCAACCATTCTAAATGAATATGATTTCAACTAGGAGCAAATGTAGTAGAAGCTTATTTATCTGGTGCTATCAAGACCTCTAACTGATGGATTAAGGGGAAAATTTTATTAAATGTGAAGTCATAAAAGCTTATATATATATACATATATATATAACTTTTTACATATATATACATACATACATATGCCTACATACTCTAAATATTTCATTTTAACCATAAACGTGTAAGTTTGAATTTATATAACATTTTACATGAAGAGGCAAGGCCTTTCCTTTTGAGTTCTAAGTGGTTTTTTTGCACACACCATAGAAATTATAATCTATGGTCTTTAGTGTTGGTTCAGAAGGCATTCACACAGCTACTTTGAGTGTAAAACCTTCTTGATTTTTATCCTTCCTCCAAAGTTTTACAGTTATTTTGCTTAAATCTGATTTTGAAATATTCCTTCAGTGATTAACCTTTCCTTTCATAGTACTATTTCAACGGTTTTCATATTTTATTAAATTACAAAATTATACTACAAAGTACACTTAGAAGGAACACGACTGAGAGCAAACAGAACTGGCTTTTGGGAAGAAAAGACTCCTTTTGTGAAAGCAAAGCATATGGTTGTACCAGAGAGTAATTAACTAACCTTCAGTTTTTAGGGTGAAGTGGACATCAGCCAGTATGTTTTGTGGAGGAAACAGAGCACACTCACAGTGAGTTATTACGTAGAGGTACATTATTTCCTAAAGAAATAATAACAGCTAATATCTGCTTAGGTCTTATTGTCTCTGCACTGAGCTCTTTACATATATTCTCTTTTAATCCTCAAGGCAACCCTGCGAGAGGCAGATACTATTATAATCCCCATTTTACAGAACAAACAAGGGCACAGAGAGGTTAAGGAACTTACCTTTGGCAAGTGTAGAGTTAGGAAATTGAAAATGAGCTGGTCTCACTCAGAGGCTGTGAGATTAACGGGAGGCTGACTTCACAGGAAGTTAACCTAAGAGGCTTTATTGTTGCTATGCAAACATTCTTTAAAAAAAAAAAAGCCTTTTGAGCGTGTTTTGTTTTCAAAATTTAACTAGTTTTTTTTCTTTTTAAACTAATATTTTTTTCATCATAAAAAAATGTAAAGCAACACAGACAAACTTGAAGCAGATAATAACTACCACCAGAAATGCTACAGCCTAAGGTATCAGCGTGATGGTGATTTGCAGATCAGTTTCGCCACTTGGAGGAGACAGACCTTTCCAGCTTCAGGTGGTAATTGCAGGGAAAGGTTATGATTAGTCTATTTCAGTCAGATGCTAACACCCAAACCAATCAACTGTAGTGGACGGTGGAGGGTACTGTGATTGGCTCAGTTTCCAGAAGGTGCCAACTTCTAGTCTAATCACCATTGACAAAGTTTAATAAAATGTAGTAAATCACATTCAAATCACTGAAGCAGGCAGGAGATGGATTGCCCAGAAGTGGGTAGCATGATTTTATACATTATATACTCACACATATATATGTATATCATGAAAGAATAGTTTGTAGAAATGATTAGAAAGCGTTTCTTGGCAGAGGCAGTACTTGAGTTGGACCTAGAGTGGTCAGAAGTTGTATAGAGGCAAGGTTTTTAGAAGAAAAGTGTACCAAGTAGAGGATACATGTTTGCTATGTCATGGAATGGGTTCATTAAATGACTAGTGGTGAAATTTAGGGAGGAGGGAGTTGTATTTGTGATGTAGGGTAGAAGGAAATAAAATTGAAATGGTGAACTAAAACAAGATCACTTTGAAGGATCTAGTATATGTCAATATTTTCTCCCTTCATTTAAAGGCTTACTTAAGAATCTGGAGTTTGGGAGTGACGTCAGCATCATGGCGGAGTGAGATTCCCTCTTTGATCTCTGCCCCCTATGAAACAATGAAAACATCATTCACATTCCAACAGAGCTCAATCAAACACTCCGAAGGACTTCTAAGAAACCCCTGCTGCCATACATCGGACAGTGGAGGCGCGGGAAGCCCAAAAGGACAGGAGGAGAGATAAGAAGTTGTACTCCCCCTCACCAATCGATCGGCAAAGACAGCGCAGTTTGCAGACAGAAGGGGGAGGGGCGGCCCACAGCGGGGAAAACTATCGCCATCCAGGTGCTCTCACAGACTGTCGCAAGATCCCCACTGGGAAGCGACGATGGACTGTTTAGGGGGTGTAGCAAACACCCTAAGAGAGCCAGAAAGGAAACCCCTGGGTCAAGCAGGAGAAAGAGAGGACCCCTCCCCCCACACACCCGGTGTTTCAGCATAATCCCTCGGGGGGCTGCAGCCGCCTCAGAGCAAACTGCTCGTGATCTCCATCCAGTGGCAGCAGGGGGAAACTGCAGGACCAAATTATCATGAGGGGAAAAAATAAGGATGTCCCCGTCGGATCCTTGCAACAATTTGCCAGGGCTACAGACCAAAAGGAAAATGACAAACACCCAGAAACCAACCCTGAAGGCACAGAATTTGACAACCTGAGTGACAGAGAATTCAAAATAGCTATCATAAACAAACTCAACGAAATACAAGAGAACACACAGAAACAAATCAACGAATTCAGGGATTATGTCACAAAAGAGATTGAAACCCTAAAGAAAAACCAATCAGAATTATTGGAGATGAAAAACAAAATCAACGAGATAGTGGAAAAAATGGAGTCTTTAAAGAGCAGAACTGACAATATGGAGGAACGAATTAGCACTATTGAGGATAGCCACGCAGAAATGCTCCTGATAGAGGAGGAGAGAGAGCTAAGACTAAAAAGAAATGAAGAAATTCTTCGAGAAATATCAGACTCAATGAGGAAAAGCAACATAAGGATAATAGGTATTCCAGAAGGAGAAGAAAGAGAAAAAGGAGCAGAGAGTTTGTTCAAAGAAATAATAGCTGAGAACTTCCCCAACCTAGGGAACGAGAGGGAAATAACAGTGAATGAAATCAATAGATCACCTAAATACATAAACAGGAATAAAAAATCTGGGGGCCGCCCGGTGGCGCAGCGGTTTCGTCCGCGCTTGGCAGCCCGGGGTTCGCGGGTTCGGATCCCGGGTGCCCGCCGACGCACTGCCTGTCAGCCATGCTGTGGCGGCGTCCCATATAAAGTGGAGGAAGATGGGCACGGATGTTAGCTCAGGGCCAGTCTTCCTCAGCAAAAAGAGGAGGATTGGCAACGGATGTTAGCTCAGGGCTGGTCTTCCTCACAAAAAAAAAAAAAAAATCATCTCGCCACATAGTAGCAAACTTGAAGAATACCCGTGACAAGGAAATAATATTGAAGGCAGCTAAACAAAAAAACAAAATAACATACAAAGGAAACCCCATCAGGCTCTCAGCTGATTTCTCAATAGAAATTCTACAGGCTAGGAGAGACTGGAATGATATATTCAAAATCATGAAAGACAAAAACCTTCAGCTGAGAATACTTTATCCAGCAAAAATATCCTTCAAATGTGATGGAGAAACAATAACTCTCCCTGATAAACAAAAGCTAAGAGAGTTCATCACCACAAGACCCCCACTACAAGAAATGCTCAAGAAGGCCCTTAGGCCTGAAAAAAACAAATGAGAAAGGGGATACAAAGATTTCAGCAAGGAGAAAAGCAAGGAGAATAAACCAGAACAAAATACAGTTGGAAAACATCAAAAATTAATTCAAGCTCATCACTGGAAACATACATTCATGACACAATCTGGAATAAAGAGATAACAAATAAGGAGGGGAAGAGGTAAGGGATTGAATCGACCCAGCCTCAGGAAAAAGGAGGCATCTGAAAATGTACTTTCTTATCCAGGAGATCACTATATAAACCTCACGGTCACCAGTAAACAAACAACCAGAAGAGAACCGGACATGACAAGTAAAGAGAAAACCAAGAGAATGAGCATGCAGAAATACCAAATTGAATTTGCAGTCCAAAACACAAGGGACAAGAAACGAAGAAAATGCAAAAGAACCAGAAGATGAACAATAAAATAGCAACATTAAACCCTCATATATCAATAATCGCTCTAAATGTAAATGGATTGAATTCTCCAATCAAAAGACGCAGAGTGGCAGGATGGATTAAAAACCAAGATCCAACAATCTGCTGCCTCCAGGAAACACATCTCAGCTCTAAAGACAAACACAGACTCAAAATAAAAGGATGGAAAACAACACTCCAAGCTAATGGCAAACAAAAGAAAGCAGGAGTAGCCATACTTATATCAGACAAAGTAGACTTCAAGATAAAAAAGGTAATGAGAGACAAAGAAGAGCAATATATAATGATAAAAGGGATACTTCACCAAGAAGACATAACACTTATAAATATCTATGCACCCAACACAGGAGCACCAAAGTACATAAAACAACTGCTAAAAAACCTTAAAGGAGATATTAACAATAACACAATAATAGTAGGGGATCTTAATACCCCCCTTACATCAATAGATAGATCATCCAGACAAAAAGTCAATAAGGAAATAATGGACTTAAACGAAAAACTAGACGCAATGGACTTCATAGATATATACAGAGCACTCCACCCAAAAAAAGCAGAGTACACATTCTTCTCAAGTGCACATGGAACATTCTCAAGGATAGACTATATATTAGGAAACAAGGTAAACCTCTATAAATTTAAGAAGATTGAAATCATTACAAGCATCTTTTCTGATCATAATGCTGTGAAACTAGAAATCAACTGCAAGGAAAAAACTAAGAAAGGGACAAAGATGTGGAGACTAAACAACATGCTATTGAACAACCAATGGGTCATTGATGAAATTAAAGGAGAAATCAAAAGCTATCTGGAGACAAATGAAAAGGAAAATACACCATACCAACTCATATGGGATGCAGCAAAAGCAGTCCTGAGAGGGAAATTCATAGCAATACAAGCTTACCTTAACAAACAAGAAAAATCCCAAATAAATAACCTTAAATTGCACCTAACAGAGTTGGAAAAAGAAGAACAGACAAAGCCCCGAATCAGCAGAAGGAGGGAAATAATAAAAATCAGAGCAGAAATAAATGAAATTGAAACCAAAAAAACAGTAGAAAGGATCAATGAAACAAAGAGCTGGTTCTTTGAGAAGATAAATAAAATTGACAAACCCTTAGCCAGACTCACTAAGAAAAAAAGGGAGAAGACTCAAATAAATAAAATTAGAAATGAAAGAGGAGAAATTACAACAGACACCACAGAAATACAAGGGATTATTAGGGAATACTATGAAAAACTTTACGCCAACAAATTGGACAACCTAAAGGAAATGGACAAATTCTTGGACACGTACAACCTCCCAAAACTGAATCAAGAAGAAATAGAGAATCTGAACAGACCAATCACAAGTAAAGAGATTGAAACAGTAGTCAAAAACCTCCCAAAAAATAAAAGCCCAGGACCAGATGGCTTCCCTGGAGAATTTTATCAAACGTTCAAAGAAGATTTAGCACCTATCCTTCTCAAACTATTCCAAAAAATAGAGGAAGATGGAATACTTCTCAACACATTCTATGAGGCCGACATCATGCTGATACCAAAGCCAGACAAGGACAATACAAAGAAGGAAAACTACAGGCCAATATCACTGATAAACATAGACACAAAAATCCTCAACAAAATATTGGCAAACCGAATACAGCAATACATCAAAAAGATCATACACCACGATCAAGTGGGATTTATACCAGGGGCACAGGGATGGTTCAACATCCGCAAATCAATCAACGTGATACACCACATTAACAAAATGAAGAATAAAAACCACAGGATCATCTCAATCGATGCAGAGAAGGCATTCGACAAGATCCAGCATCCATTTATGATAAAAACTCTCAACAAAATGGGTATAGAAGGAAAGTACCTCAACATAATAAGGGCCATATATGACAAACCTACAGCAAACATCCTACTCAACGGGGAAAAACTGAAAGCCATTCCATTGAGGACAGGAACAAGACAAGGGTGCCCACTCTCACCACTCTTATTCAACATAGTACTGGAAGTTCTGGCCAGAGCAATTAGGCAAGAAAAAGGAATAAAAGGACTCCAAATAGGCAATGAAGAAGTGAAACTCTCACTATTTGCAGACGACATGATCCTATACATAGAAAACCCAAAAAATTCCATCAGAAAACTACTAGAAACAATCAACAACTACAGTAAAGTGGCAGGGTATAAAATCAACTTACAAAAATCAATTGCATTTCTATACACTAACGATGAAACAACAGAAATAGAACTCAAAAAGACAATCCCATGTACAATTGCAACAAAGAGAATAAAATATCTGGGAATAAATTTAACCAAGGAGGTCAAAGACCTATACAATGAAAACTATAAGACACTATTGAAAGAAATTGAGGAGGACATAAAGAAATGGAAAAATATTCCATGCACATGGATTGGAAGAATAAATATAGTTAAAATGTCCATTCTACCTAAAGCAATCTACACATTCAATGCAATCCCAATCAGAATCCCAATGTCATTCTTCACGGTAATAGAACAAAAACTACTGAAATTCGTATGGGGCAACAAAAGAGCCCGAATAGCTAAAGCAATTCTGAAAAAAAAGAACAAAGCTGGAGGCATCACAATCCCTGACTTCAAAATATACTATATAGCTACAGTAATCAAAACAGTCTGGTACTGGTACAAGAATAGACACACAGATCAATGGAACAGAATTGAAAGCCCAGGAATAAAACCACACCCCTATGGACAGCTAATCTTCAACAAAGGAGCAAAGAATATACAATGGAGAGAGAGAAGTCTCTTCAATAAATGGTGCTGGGAAAATTGGACAGCAACATGCAAAAGAATGAAAGTAGACCATTTCCTATCGCCATATACAAAAATCAATTCAAAATGGATCAAAGACCTGAAAGTGAGACCTGAAACTATAAAACTCCTGGAAGAAAATATAGGCAGTACACTAATTGAGATTGGACATAAAGGGATCCTTTCAGATTCCATGTCTACCCAGACAAGGGAAACAAAAGAAAAAATAAACAAGTGGGACCTCATCAGACTAAAGAGCTTCTACAAGGCAAATGAAACCAGAATCAAAATGAATAAACAACCCACCAGCTGGGAGAAAATATTTGCAAATCGTTTGTCCGACTAGGGATTAATCTCAGTAATATATAAAGATCTCATACAACTGAGCAACAAAAAAACAAACAACCCGATCAAAAAATGGGCAGAGGATATGAACAGACATTTTTCCAAGGAAGAGATACAGATGGCCAATAGACACATGAAAAGATGTTCGACATCACTAATCATCAGGGAAATGCAAATCAAAACTACACTAAGCTATCACCTTACACCGGTTAGAATGGCTATTGTCACAAAGACAAATAACAAATGCTGGAGAGGTTGTGGAGAAACGGGGACCCTCATTCACTGCTGGTGGGAATGCAAACTGGTGCAGCCTCTATGGAAAACAGTATGGAGAGTCCTCAAAAAATTAAAAATAGAAATACCGTATGATCCAGCAATCCCACTCTTGGGCATCTACCCAATGGACGTGAAATCAACCATCACAAGAGGCGTATGCACCCCTATGTTCATTGCAGCATTATTCACTATAGCCAAGAAGTGGAAGCAACCCAAGTGTCCCTCAACTGATCATTGGTTAAAGAAGATGTGGTATATACATACAATGGAATACTACTCAGCCATAAGAAAAGACACAATTGTCCCATTTGCAACAACATGGAAGGACTAGAGGGTATTATGTTAAGTGAAATAAGCCAAAGAGAGAAGGACAGACACTGCATGAACTCACTCATATATGGAATATAAGTGAACACACGGACAGAGAGAACTGATTGGTGCTTACCAAGGGGAAGGGGGATGGGGGGGCACAAGGGGTGAAGGGTTACATCCACAAGGTGACAGACAAACAAAAATGTACAACTAAAACCCCACAGTGTTATAAACTAAGACATCAATAAAAAAAAATGGAAAGAAAAAAAAAAGAATCTGGAGTTTGGAACGATTTAAAATTTACGAGCAAGATTGATATGATAGAATGGACAAAATAGTTTCTTGTTACCCAGAAATGTGATAATGCCAATAGCTGAATCTGTCAGGAAAAAAGGAATCTAAAAGTTGCTTTTAGGTTGATTCATTGCCCTGTTTAAAGTAGTTTTACCCAATAGAATTGTTTTTGCCTCATCAGTTGACTGAATCAGTGGGCTGGAAAATAAAAATTTGTGAGTTTCATTTTTAGTGTGTGCCAGCTAGGAATCCGAACAAGAAACCTTGCCTAACATCTTTTATAGGCATAAAAATTAAATTTAAAAAAAGTCTAGCTTCTTCTAAAGATTAATGTTTCACTAACTGACCCAATCTACTGTTTTAACATAGAACTTTAATTCATGGAAAACTTCATAAAAGATTACACGTCAGTTTACAACTGCATTCTAGCACTGTATCATTTATTTTCAGAATTATAGAAACATGGTAGATGCAGTACCATTTCAATATGTTTTAGTTTGCCAAGCAATGTATCGTTCGTGGTCTCACTGAAGCCTTGTAGAGCACCTCTGAGTTCAGCAGGCGTATCTTCTAAATGTCTTTCGTAAACACAACTCCCCTAGTCTCCGCAAGGTGAAAGGTCTTTCCCAAACTCCAAAACTCTGACTCACCTACAAACCTGCTAACTTAGTTGATGACTTGACTTTTATTTTATATTAAAATGAGAGCTTTCACCAGATGGTAATTCCCCTAACTTCCCATGGACCTACCTGCATTCCTCTGTGCTACTGTCCTCTGGGTCCCATCTGCCCCGACTTCTCAGAGAAATCACTCAGTATGCATGATTCCTTCTTGCCCTCTATCATCAATCTGTCTTCAGTGGCTATTTCTCATTATTATTCATATCTATTCTTCCATCATTAAACATTTTTTAAATAGTTGTTTCCACTTCACTGCCCCATTAAACTCAAACTTATCCAAAGCATTGTTCTTACTCATGCTTCCTTTTCTTCACCCCATTCATTTCTGGAAGTCAAACTACTAAAGAGTGAAAGATTCTAAACACAATAGTAGCACGGACTCAAAGCATGAAAATCTTGGCTTGGGTACACAAACTGGACGGTGGAATATTATCATGTTATTTTTCACATCTTCAACTGCAACATGCAAAATGAACCTATATGAATAGCTGTCAGGATTTTCACCCCATTCTGTCTTCCCTTCATGTCAGAGGAGAACATCCCTTAACACAAATCTTCACCCTCCACAATTACAGCAATCTACATATATGTATGCAATTAAATGAATGAGAGAAAGAGAAACTGATTTTGTAGGGAAGGAGAAAGACAATACCCTGGATCCCTAGTCCCTGAACATAATGTTTTTAACCACCTGCTCACTCCCATCTAAGAAAAATGCTGAGAATAATAATATCTTACTGTAAAAGTCTGTCATAGAAATAATAAAAAATGCTATTGTATAACTATATTCTTATTACAGAAAGCACTGTAGATAAACTACCCATTATAAAGCAAACATTGTGTTATTGAAATGTTAGATATAATGTTGTTCTAGATACAAGCCAGAATATAACTGCATTTTAATACTATAGCATTTATTAAGAATTATAGAAACACAGTAGATGATATACTGCTTTAATATACCATTTAAAACTTTAACAGTATTTCATTTTAAATGATGGAATCATTACTTATGAGCATAATAATCAGAATTATCCCCAGGAATGTCTTTTAGATAAGTTGTAATGATGCTTTTTAAAAAATTTATTGAATATAGAATAACTTTGTTCTCAGCACTTTCAATAATTTACTAGTGATGTAATTTTTCAAGTTTGTTTACTCATAATAAATTCAAGTACATATGCAAGAAATTGCATTTATATGAGATCACATGACAGAAGAAAATTAGGAATGTGACAAATGTTTGAAATCGCCATTCTAACCTAATACAGCACATCACAAAACCTCTAAAATTTCAAAACACAGATCATAGTCTTATGGTGTGGGGGAAAAAAGTGAGACATACTCGAAATTTTTTTCCTGTATTGCATAGTTTTTGATACTTGAAATTTTCTAGATATCTTTTTCTCTAAGGTTATTTTGCTTTCTTGATACATAGCATCAAAACAATCCTGAGGTGACCATGGCAAGAATGTGCCATGACCTTCAGTGCAACAGAAACCAGTTGTGGGGAAGGATGACACAAAATATCTGAGTCACTGGAATTCATGATATGTAAGGCAACTCTTGCTTCCATCCTTTGGTATTCTTTTTTACTGAGAACAAAGCACCAAACAAAGTCCAATTTAATATATATAATACACCTGAAAGAATAGCACCCATTCGTTCAGCTGCCTTCAAGCAAGCATTTCAGCCATGCCTTTAGAAGGCTGTTTCAGTGCTCTATGAGCTCAGCTACTGCTGGATGGTGTAGCGTATGATACAGTCTCGTAATCATGGACCCACTGGAGGTCCCAGTCAATGCAATAAAGAAAAGAAATAAAAAGGCATAAAGACTAGAAATAAAGGTATAAACTTGTCTGTATAGAAGATGTTATCTTCTTAGCAGAACACCTTAAAGAATCTGCTAAAACACTACGGAACTATTAAGTTAGTTTAGCAGGGTAACAGGGCATAAGATCAATATGCAAAATCAATTGTATTTTTATACTGATAATGAACAATTGGAGATTCGAATTAAAACTATCACTTAGAAAAGCATGAAAAAATATGCAATACTGGGGCTGGTCCAGTGATGCAGCGGTTTAGTTCACGCTGTGGCAGCCCGGGGTTCGCGGGTTCGGATCCTGCACACGCCTCGAGGCACCACTTGTCAAGCCATGCTGTGGCGGCGTCCCATATAAAGTAGAGGAAGATGGGCACGGATGTTAGCCCAGGGCCAGTCTTCCTCAGCAAAAAGGAGGATTGGCAACGGATGTTAGCTCAGGGCTGGTCTTCCTCACAAAAAAAAGAAAAAAAAATGCAATACTAAAGAAAATATGTAACAAAATGTGTGCAAGACCTGTACACTCAAAATTAGAAAGCATTGCTGAGAGAAACTAAATAAAACCTACACAAACGAAGATGTATAACTTGTTTATGGATTAAAAGACAATAGAAAGACATCAGTTATCCCTAAATGAATCCATAGATTGAATTCAAGTTCAAATGTCTGGAGAGTTATTTTAAAATAATTGACAAGCTACATCCCAAATTTACATGGAAGTGCAAACAACCTAGAATACCCAAAAAGATTTTGAAAATTAAGAACATATTTGAAGTACCCATATAAGCCAATTTCAAAATTTACTATAAGCTACAGTAAGAAAGTCAGTGCAGTACTGGAGTAAAGATAGACATATACAGAAAAAAGGAACAGAATAGAGCAGCAAAAAATTGACTTGAAATGGATCACAGATCTATATAGAAAAATTAAAACTATAAACCTTCTACAAGAAAACATAGGGGAAGAATTTCCTTTTGTCTTTGGCTTAGGCAAAGATATCTTAGGTTAAAAGCATTAAGTTAAAAAGATTAAAAAGCATAAAGCATTTAAGAATAAAAGTGTAAATTGAACTCCCTCAAAATCTAAAACTTCTGCTTTGAAAGACTGTAAATGAAAAGGCAAAAGACATTTTGGAGAAAGTATATGCACTTACATGATAAAGGATTTGTAATCAGAATAAATAATGAACTCTTTCTAACTCAAAAACAAGAAGACAATTTGAGAAAGAAAGAAAGCGGGGTGGAGGGAGGGAGTTAGTTCATAGTTACTGGAAAGTGGTATGGGCATACCACAACTTGTTTATGCATTCACACATGAGTAAACAAATATTGGCACACCCATGCAATGTAATACCACCCAGCAATAAAAAGAAAGGAACTACTGACACCCATCACAACATGGATGAATCTCTAAAGTCTAATGCCAACTGAAAGACAAAAAGACTTTGCATTGTATAATTCCATTTATACAAAATTTCAGAAAAGGAAAAACTACAGTGGAAAAAAGACATCAACTATTGCAGGAGCTGGGAGTAGGGGATTGAAATTCAAAGGGATACAGGGAAATTTTGGGGTAATGGTAAATTCCCATATCTTGATTTTTATGGTGTTTACCTGATTATGTACATTTGTCACAACTAATGTAACCATACATTTAAAATTGGTGAATTTTTCTACGTATCTTATACCACATTAATGGTGATTTAACCAAAAGTGCATTTTCAAGGTGGCCACTATGAAGGGTTCAGTTCAGCTAGACCTAATGAAAACATATAGCATACCTCCCAGAAATCCTACACAAGGACAGGTGGCCAGAGCACTACCCAATCGCTAATTTCCATTTGATTTGTTACTTAACTTTGTCCTTCACAACTATATAGGCCTTTGCGAGAAGGCTCCAGCACAGAAAGTGGAGAGACACTTGATGTGCCAGGGAGACTTCATTCTTGTCTTTATGACTGTTTTGGTTAAAGGATATTATTTCCTTTCTTCGTGCCCAAAAAGTTGGCCCCCACCTACATGAAGCTAACCATTAACTTATGGTCTAAGTAAGAGAGGGACAAAAATCAGAAGTTGTAGTCATAGTAACTACATAACTAAGAAGCTGTGCATTGACAGAAGTCAGATTTATTTTGGGGTCATATTTTCCTCATTTGTAAAATGCAGGGGTTAAGCTAGTTGTTTTTCACAATGTTTTAAAACTCCCAATATTGAAGTATGTTGTTTATGAAACTGAATTTATTAAATAATTTGTTTGACCAGATACACAAATATATGCCGATAAGAGCCTCTGATATGTGATAATTTTCATATTTAAATGAGATAACTACAGACAAAAGCAAAGAAACTAATATTTAATATATACAATGTTATTGTGATGTAGAATGTTAAAGTGCAATTTCCAGTAGTGATTTTGAAACATTGAAAACATGTCACAGAGTTCCATTACTAATTTTGCCCCAAATTATGTCTCTGTCTACTCATGGGAACAAATATACAACTAATCCCTAAAGTACCTCCTCAAAATTCCTGATTGTCTAATTTTATGTCTCTTGATTACTCTACAAAAGTAAATAAGAACAGAATGAATGGTGTATCTTATACAATCTAGCACTGAAATATAAAAACACACTGAGGTCATTCAAGTAGGATAAAAGTAGACAATTCAATTGTATTTAACATAAAATTCCAACTATATATTTCCTAGGAAGACATCCTCTGAAGAACAGATCAGAACTGCTTTGATTTTAACTATTTGCTGCTACACACAGGCTTTGAAGCAAAACATTATTTTTCTCTACTGTTACAAAATCCATAAAGGAAAAGGGATTTTGAAGAGATTTTGTATCTTAAATGCATTTGATAAGCATAGACTTCCATATTCTGCAATACTTTGTGTCCTTATTTTTTTAAAAAGGAAATATTGCGTGCTCACCATGATAAATATGGAAAACCAAAGCTTGAGGGCAAATAAAACAGAGGATTATTCTATGAGCTACATGACCATTTACACGGGATTCTGGAGTGTGTGAGTGATTCTTTTAAAGAAATTAAAAAGTGAAGCCAGACTGTAGTAGGTAGCCTCTAAAATGCCCCCCAATGATCCCACTTCCTAGAATTTCTCTCCCTTGTGTAATGTTCTTCCCTTGAGTGTGGGCTGAAATTAGTGACTCACATCTAATGAACAGAAAAGAGCAAAAAAGATGGGAGGTCACTTCTGAGATAGGCCTTAGCTTCTGTCTTAGGTGATCTCTCCTGCTCTCTTCACTGATTGCTCAGAAGGAAGTCAGATGCCATATTTTCAGCTGCTCTATGCAGAGACCCAAACAGCAAGAAAGGAACCGAGGAAGGCCTCCAGCTAACAGTCAGCAAAGACCTGCTGTCTACCAGCAGCCATGCGAGTGAACTTGGAAGTGGATCTTCTGAGGCCTGCTAAGAACCAGGTGAATCATCTTGAAAGCAATCCTCCACCATTTGAGTCTTGAAATGACTGCAGCTCTGGCCACCAACTTGATTTCAGCCTTAAGGGGTACTCTGAGCCAGAGGCTTACAACTAAGCCACATACAAATTTCCGACCCACAGAAATTATGAAATAATAAGTGTTTATTTTTTAAGTTGCTAAGTTTAGGGGTAATTTGTTACACAGCAACAGATTACTAATACACCTTAGTTCTCACGGTAAGACAAATCACTGACACAAGATGCACAATTCCTGGGTGATGGTATCAAACACCAAAATCTATATTTGTACTAAAGAGACTAAAGCTGTTTGGGACCAAATAAAGAGAACACGGCATTTAAAGCCAATTACTTTCTTTTTGTAAGTCTTAGCTCACTTGCTTTAACTGAGAGTTTAGCTAATCTCAATAATTTTAGAGCAATCAATTGTTTTCATATTCTACCAATAATGTCTTGGTTAATTTATTGTAAATATGCAGAGAGGCTAAATTTTTTTGAGGATTAGTGTAGTTTCTCATAATTGGATAAATTAAATACACACCTGGAGAATAAGTTAGGAATTTCTGTCTTCTAACTATCTTTTCCTAATCACTTGATCAAAACTGATGCTTTGACAGAGAGAAAAAAGATAAGTAAATATTTATTACCATACTAGGTAATAGGATATTCTAGTCTACACAGAATGATTCAAATACCACAGGTACACCAGGAGCTTAGGACCTTTCAGAAGTACTTTCTGCTCCCCCGACTAGTGTGTATTTGTTGTAAAGTGGTTGTTTTGTGAATCGCCAACGTTGTAATGGCCTGCCAGGCTCTTATCCCCATGCCCTTGTTATTTTTAGCAGCTATACTTTATATGACCAGCATGCACGCTTACTCCCACTTGAGACTCTATGTAGCATCAGACCTAACTCCAAGAAAGAGAGTTGTTTTGAAATCTGTTCAGGGCCTACCATCTCTGCGTTGAGTCCTCACATCTCGTCCCCTCTGATCAGTTCTTGAAAGCAGTTTCTAATTCACCATTTCCTACTTTGTGGCTACATTCTCTCTCTCAATTTTCAAAATGTAGCACAGATGTTACACACTTTATGTAACTTTTTTTATCCCCCCCCACACACACAAAGAATCACTCATTTCTCAGAACCCAGATATGTTTCTAAACTTTATTGTAGCATTTATAACATTTTTCTTGTTTTGTAGATACTTCCTGCTTTGGACTGAATGTTTGTTTCCTCCCAAAATTCATAAGGTGAAACCTTAATCTCCAGTGTGATGTGAGTGGTGTGTGTAACGGGGCCTGTGGGAGGTAATTAGGTCATGAGGGTGGAGCACTCATTGTGGAATTGGTGCCCTTACAAGAAGAGACACAAGAGATCTTGCTCCTCTCTTCTCTCTCTCCACCATGTGAAGATACAATGAGAAGACAGCTGTCTGCAAACCAGCAAATGAGCCCTCACCAGACACCAGATTTGCCAGCACCCTGACCTTGGACTTCCCAGCCTCCAGAACTGTGACAAATAAATTTCTGTTGTTTAAGCCACCCAGTCTATGGTACTTTTGTTATAGCAGCCCAAACTGACTAAGATACTTCTATATCTATGTATGTGTAGGTGTGTGTATCATTCATCAACTTATAAACTCTTGAGGATAGAGACAATTTCTGAATCTTTTTAATGTGTATAGTTCCATTATAAAGAGTTCCTTCTGATCATTTTTATCCATTGTATTTCTCCCTTGACTCTGACACTGCATTTCCTTCTATCTTCTTTTGCTATTCCTGTTTTGTTTTGTTTTTCAAACAACTTTGTGATTTTATGTAAGAACACTTACCCTCTCAATGAGCTTTCTTGTGGCAAGAGACATCAACTTGTATTTTCAGTGCACATAACTGGAAGCCATTTCATATACAAGTTCTGTGCCATCCACGATCCTTCACTGTCCTAAATGCTTCAGCCTATACATGAAGCACAGATAACTCTGTATCTTTTCCTACCAGCTGCACAAATTGCCTAATTACTGTGTCCAACTCTGGCCCCAGGGTTGTTATTACTGGCCCAAGGATGTCCTGAGAAATGTTGCCTTTATCTGCTTAGTAACTCTCCACTACCAACTGATTGCCTTCTTACTATGCAGTGATTGTGATTCCTGGCCTCCCAAAGCCACTGAACCTGCACATTTTCCCACTGAACCTTGCACAACAGTGTGGGCCTTCTCTCACTCTTCCTGGATTATCTTTCAGAGCAGCAATATGTTCTGCACAAAAGGGTTAAGTACTGTAAGTATATACATTTTTATTAAGAATAATTGATGTGACACAGAAACATGTTCTAGTTATTTTTAAAACTGGCACATTATAAATGCCAAGTGCCTTCCAATTCAACAATTAGGTTATAAAAAGTAAATCATGAATCTATATTTTACATCAATTTCATTCTCAATAGGGAATATTGAAATTGTCATTAAGGCAAATAGGAAAGAATACATGGGGCATGGGGTATCACAATGAAATAATTTACTAACAAGCACCTTGGTTTACACACTCCTGTAATGTTAATTGAAACATTATTTACAAAGATGTATGAAACAAGGGATATTATATTCTAGAATAAATTAGTTGAGAAAAATTATTATGGAATCATACACACACACATACATGTATATATGTGGATATGTGTGTGGCTAAATAGATAGATAATTAAAGTAGGAAATTAAAGTAGGAAAGAGGTACATTTGTCCCTGTCCTCCAAAGTGGTTTGAAAATGAATGTATTAAGTTTCATAAATCTGAAATAAAGAAAATGTGCCTGATGAACTCTTGAGACATGTTCTTGAACAATGTCCCTGCAGGTGAAACTTCTCCATCTATCATGTTCAACCTTCCAGGGCAGGCAGAGCTTGCATGTACAGCACGAGGATGAGCAACAGATGGAGTGTGGTGAGAGAAAGGACAAACACTCTCTAGTCAGATCTTCACCTCCAAAGGAAACTCCTGATCCCCACATGAGTCAAATGCCAGCTCAGTTGGCTTTCTTTGGGAGCATGGAGTCCATTATGTTTCTAAGACAAATGGGCTTAGCTTGTGCATGAGAGATAAGATTGGCCTGGGGATTCTTGACAGCGAGACTCTATAAAACTCTCTGGCAATGGCCATGCAACAATGAAAACAACCCATGTGTTTCCCTCCACTGGGTTCAAAGAAACTCTAGGATTCCTTTCAACATTTGGACTGCTGATGCCACACCAGGGGAACAATGTGCATTGCACCCCACAAACCACTCCTGCAGTAGTATGTTTTAATAGTCCACATTTTGAGTGCTCCCTCTTCTTCGTATGTTTAATATTTTAGTCACACCTCTATAATAGCACTTACTACATTTTTACTGTAATTATTTGTGTATATGTCTATCTCAGATAAGAGACTGCAAAATCTCAGGCATGGACTTCATTTCATCTCTTTTCCTATTGCTTACACCTCGTCTCTTCCATACATAGAGCGGGGACCCAACATTTCTGTTAAATGAATGCATGAGTAAATGAATGGCAAAAATACCTTTATAGATAAATATTTATCTATACATTTTTACACGTTACACATATTAATGTTTCTGCAATTGACGCTATTCTTATATTTGGTAGTGTTTCCTATTTTAAAAAGTTGTTTTTAAATAGATGATAGTTTATATCCAATATAATCAATGCAAGTATATATAATTGGAGGAGAGAGATCATGTAACTATTAAATATTTCCATTTTGAGATTTTATAAACATGAAAGTGATCATAAATTTTTTGCACATTTGCTTAATTGCAAGTGACAGCACATTCAATGCCATCGAATCACTGTCAAAATGTAGAATTAGAAAGATTCACAAATAATCTATTATTAAAGTTAGGGATAATATAAATCTGATCAATTTGAGGGGATTGTTTTCAGGCCAAAAAGAATGCAAATAGGTGATTAAACAATGATAGCTTTCAGGTACCAGCAGTCTCAAATGTATAGGCATATATAAATATTTTTAAAGTTTCGGGAACAGTGTTGTAAATTACCTAGGAATTTTCAACTGAGTCATTTTTTTAGTGTTTAAGACACATTGTGTATGAATTACTCAAATACATACTTTTATAATTTGTTATATTTTCCACAATATGGCATTTCCTTACTGGTATGAACAAGTAAATAGTATTTTCTCCTTTTCCTACTGCATTTCTTCGCTCAAGACATAATTTCTTATTTCAATGATTTGTGCCTAAAGTAGTTATTATTAATGAATTTCATTATAATGTCATAAAGTAAATATGAAACTTTTAATTTTGCATGTATGAGTATAACTATAAAGATATATATACCAGAATTATGCATTATGCGGTTCACATATAAATTATTTCTGAAATAAAAAAGGAAATCATATTAGAAGGAAACTTAAAACTTCTGAAACTCTCTTAAGGACAAAGCAAAATGCAGATTAAATGCATAGTTAATACATTTTGAAAGTAATAAAAACTATAGCTAGACAGAATATTAAGAAAATTTTTCTTTTAGTTTTTACTGTGTCATCTAAAAGTAAGTTTTCCACAATTAATTTTCTGGTATTCTAATTCATTAGATGATTTTAAATTATGGGAAATAAATTGTATCAATTACCAAATAATAATGTATTTTCATGTTTTCTGTGCATACTGTGCTTCAAATCCTAATTCCTTTTTTGCTTAGAGTATTCAACTACAGTCATGCAACGCATAACTACATTTTGGTCAAGGACAGACTGCCTATATGACAGTGGTCCCATAAGAGTAGTACCATACAACCTAGGTGTGTAGTAGGCTACATTATCTGGATTCGTGCAAGTACTCACAATGATGTTCCCACAATGACGAAATCACCTAATGATGCATTCTTCAGAATGTATCCCCATCATAAAGCGATGCATGACTGTATACACCTACCCAAAGATATCATTATCTACCTAAGACAATGCCAGAACCCATGGAATCTTACCGATTAATAATTTTGAGTTAGTTTCAGAAATAATAATACAAGTAATCCAGGAAAATGAAAGAAATGTTTTCTCCTCCCAACTTGGATAGCCCATTCTCTCATGCCCCTCTTTAGAAATCCTATTTTTTTTTCAAGATTCAGCTCACATATCACCTTTGTCCTGAAGCCTTCTCTATTTCTTCCTTCATTTTCCCTGATTTTAGTGGTTCCTTCCTCTACATACTTATATCATTTTAATGGGACTTCTATTTAGCATTTTGCTTTCTTCCTTGTAATATGGTTTATATCTCTCTTTACTATTAGATTGCAAATTCCAAAATGTCAGGGCCAACTCTTTTCTGTGTCTTCCCACATTTATCATGCTGTGTTACACATAATTCCTGTGATGAAGGTCTGCTGGATTCTTATTGATGTCTTTCTTCATCCATTCACATTGATGAGAATAATATAAATTGTGTGAATGACCTTGAGTAATACAGAAGAAAACTAAAATAAAGGTCCTACTTAAGAAGTGTATATACTGGTTTTCTTGGGGGACAAAGATAGGAGAAGGAGTTGATAATATCAGTACAAGTTTCATTTAAAACAAAAACAGTAAAATCAATCAATGTGATACACCACATTAAAAAAATGAAAAATAAAATTCACATGATCATCTCCATAGATGCAGAGAAAGCATTTGACAAGATTCAACATCCACTTATGATAAAAACTCTCAATAAAATGGGTACAGAAGGAAAGTATCTTAACATAATAAAGGCCATATATGACAAACCCACAGCTAACATTATACTCACTGGTGAAAAACTGAAAGCTATTCCTCTAAGAACAGGTATAAGACAAGGAAGATCACTCTTGCCAGTTTTATTCAATATGGTACTGGAAGTCCTACCCAGAGCAATCAGGCAAGAAAAAGAAATAAAATGCATCCAAATTGGAAAGAAAGATGTAAAACTACCACTATTTGCAAATGACATGGTTCTATACATAGAAAATTCTAAAGAATCCAACAAAAAACTATTAGAAATAACCAATAAATATAGTAAAGTTGCAGGGTACAAAATCAATATACAAAAATTAGTTGAATTTCTATATACTAAGAATGAACTAGCAGAAAGAGAAATCAAGAATACAATCCCATTAACAATTGTAAAAAAAGAATAAAATACCTAGGAATAAATTTAACCAAGAGGTGAAAAACCTGTACACTGAAAACTATAAGACATTGTTGAAAGAAACTGAAGAGGACATAAAGAAATGGAAAGATATTCTGTGCTCATGGATTGGAAGAATGGACATAGTTAAAATGTCCATACTTCCTAAAGCAATCTACAGATTCAATGCAATCCCAATCAGAATTGCAATGACATTTTTCACAGAAATAGAACAAAGAATCCCAAAGTTTATATGGAACAACAGAAGACCCCAAATAGCCAAAGTAATCCTGCGAAAAAGAAGAAAGCTGGAGGTATCACACTTCCTGGTTTCAAAATACACTACAAAGCCATAGTAACCAAAACAGCATGGTACTGGCACAAAAACAGACACACAGATCAATGGAACAGAATTGAGAGCCTGGAAATAAACCCACACATCTGTGGACAGCTATTTTCAACAAAGGAGCCAAGAACATACAATGGAGAAAGGAAAGTTTCTTCAATAAATGGTGCTGGGAAAACTGGACAGCCGCATGCAAAAGAATGAAAGTAGACCATTATCTTACACTGTACACAAAAATTAACTGAAAATGGATTAAAGACTTGAAGGTAAGACTTGAAACCATAAAACTCCTAGAAGAAAACAGGCAGTACACTCTTTGACATCGGTCTTCGCAGTATCTTTTTGAGTGGTATGTCTCCTCAGGCAAGGGAAACAAAAGAAAAAATAAACAAACAGAACTGACTACATCAGACTAAAAAGCTTCTGTACAGCAAAGGAAACTATCAACAAAATGAAAAGACAACCCACCAACATGGAGAAAATACTTGCAAATCATAAGTCCAACAAGGGGTTAATATCCAAAATATATAAAGAACTCATACAACTCAACAACAACAAAAACAAACAACCCAACCAAAAAATGGGCAGAGGGTATGAACAGACATTTTTCCAAAGAAGATGGAGAGATGGCCAACAGACACATGAAAAGATGTTCAACATCACTAACTATTAGGAAAATGCAAATCAAAACTACCATGAGATATCACCTCATGCCCATCAGAATGGCTATTATTAAAAAGACAAGAAATAACAAGTGTTGGAGAGAATGTGGAGAAAAAATAACCCTTGTACATTAATGATGGGAATGTAAATTGGTGCAGACACTAATGGAAAACAGTATGGAGACTGCTCAAAAAACAGAAATACCATATGACCCAGCTAGTCCACTTCTGGGTATTTATCCAAAAAACACAAAAGCACTAATTCAAAAAGATGTATGCACCCCTATGTTCATTGCAGTATTATTCACAACAGCCAAGACTTGGAAGCAACCTAAGTGCCCATCAACAGATGAACAGATAAAGAAGATATGGTACATATATATAACAGAATACTACTCAGCCATTAAAAAGATGAAATCTTGCCATTTGTAACAACATGGATGGACCTTGAGGGTATTATGCTAAGCAAAATAAGTTAGACAGAGAAAGACAATTACCATATGAGTTCACTCATATGTGGAAGATAAACAAACACATAGATACAGAAAATAGGTTGGTGGTTACCAGAGGGGAAGGGGGGTGGGCAGACAGCAAAAGGGGTAAAAGGGTACATGTGTACAGTGGCGGATGACAACTAGATTTTTGGTAGTGAACGTGATGCGGTCTATACAGAAGTTGAAATATAATGATGTACATCTGAAATTTAAACAATGTTGTAAACCAATGTGACCTCAATTAATAAAAGGAAAATGTAGTATTATTCAGCTTTAAAAGAAGGAAATCCTTTCATTTGTAACCACATGGATGAACCTGGAAGACATTATGTTAAGTGAAATAAACCAGATGCAGAAAGATAAATACTACATGATCTCGCTTATATGTGGAATCTAAACTAGCAAAACTCATAGAAACAGAGAGTAGAATAGTGGTTACCAGGGCCTGAGGTAGGGTGAAATGGGGAGATAGAAGGTTTCAGTTATACAGCAATGTGACTTTAGTTGACAATAATGTATTGTGTACTTAATATTTGCTAAAGGGGTAGATCTTGAGTGTTCTCACTACACATGCAAAAATTAAGAAAGGAAAGTGGTAATAAATAAAATTAAAACAGTATTATGATGCTAATTACATGTTAATTGAAAAGGCTAGCATACTATACTCTATCCATGCTATGATTAAAACTATAAACTACTTATATGCATTTTAAAAAGTTTGTAATATAAAATTGAAATCAAATGAGTCTCTATTAGTTGTTGAATTTTTCTTGACTGTTCAGATGTGTTTATATCACACTTATTTATAGTATGTTTACACAGTTCATTAAATAAGCATCTAGAGGTGGCTAAGTATCCATAGAAGCCTATCTCCATAGAGCATGGCCTCTGGACTTAACAATTTGGGAATCCAAAATTCACTTTTAAAAATTATATAGAGACAACATTGTTTTTCCCTGACATTCTTGGGACCACACATGTTACAGTGTCAGGACTTTTTTTTTCTCCTGATTTCAAAATTGTCTCTAATGTAGCCAAATCCTTGTAAAACACAGCCAGCTTATGATGGATGGAAAACACTTGTGCCATATCCCCTATCAGTGAGATCCTAAATGTGACTCTTCCTGTTTGGGTAGATCTTCTAAATACAAATTATCTTGTTTTTAATATAAACTTTATTATATGTGACCATGGCTTTGTATGAACATCTTGTTATCACATAGTGTTTCAAATATCATGATCTCAAAATCATAATCTGATCTTTGCAGTAAAATAATTAAACCCAGTCTATCAACTAGCATATCAGGAAAACAAGGAAATGTAAATCTAAAGTCACATATTTCTTTTTTTGTATGTGTGAGGAAGACCAGCCCTGAGCTAACATCCGTTGCTAATCCTCCTCTTTTTTGCTGAGGAAGACTGGCCCTGGGCTAACATCTGTGCCCATCTTCCTCTACTGTATATGGGACGCCGCCACAGCATGGCTGACAAGCAGTGCATCAGCTGGTGATTGGGATCCAAACCTGCGAACCCTGGGCTGCCAAAGCACGACCTAAACGTCTGCGCCACCGGGCCAGCCCCTAAAGTCACAGATTTCTTATGGACATTTAGTTGTTAATATTAGAAATGTTTGAAAGAAAAAGAAAGAGGAGAAAAAGTAAGTTTGGGATGCTAAAACCAACTAAAATACTCCAAGTAAGAATTGTGCAAAAGGCCTATCATTTGCAAATATTAACACCATTTGCAGACATCAAAATTAACTAAAATCAGAAGCTCTGTCTTAATATATAATATAGATTTCTTTATTTAGGAAAGAAGTGCAGCATAATGGATCAAAACAGACTTAGTAATCAAAAACTTTCGCTGCCTATATAGTAATAAATTAAGACCGCTGTGCTTCAGCATATGGTTATCTTCAATGGACTTGGTATTTTGTTTTTCCAAAATTGCTATCACAAAACACAGATGCACCAAGATGCTTTTGGCAGCAGTGGTAGATATATTGCCATTTACTTCACCACCAGAGTAAATGTCAAATAATTTAGTGAAACTGATTTAGGGCTCTGAAATAACCCTGGTGACTGGTTAATTCACAGGTAAAAGGGGAACAAGAAAACATAAATTTCATGGGGATATAGTGTTGATTGAGTTGCCACATGCCTGAATGGGTGACATTCTTTTTAAAAATGGTACAGAGACATTTTCAAAACATGCATCTACATCCAAGAAAATGTGTTAGCTAAAGAAGTGATTTTCCTCAGCTATAAAATGGGAGTTATAAAGCTTATCATATAGGGATGCTGAGAAGAATAACGAGCCATAAGAACTTAGAAGATTACTTCATGGTTTTTTGTTGTTATTGTTCGAAATAGGTAATGTGGAATCAATATGAACTCTTTTAATTAATTAATCTTGGTAACAGGGTCACATGGTTGGTTTTAAGCAAAGTCAAACAAAGACCTTTCCATTCAAGACAGAACATTCTATTCAAGACAGAATATTTTTGTTACTTGGAATGTTTGAACTCAAGCTCTAGTTCTGAGGCTGGCTTCTCTTTCCTTATAAACCTTTACAGGCCTTCCCGAAAGCAAAAGTTTTAACCTCCTCATATTCCCATCAGGGATCCTACTGTTAATCTCTCTCTCTTTCTCTGCCATGCCAGGGTTCTGATCAATTAAAGCATTAGACATTCAGAAATTCTTTCAATCCATAAATATTTATTGACTGTCACTTTGTAACAGCCACAGTAACAAACAAAGCCAACTCATGAATCACAGAGTCAAATATGGAGACAGCTTTAAACAAATTACAGCAAAAAAAAATGTGACGAGTGTAATCAAATAGCAGTAAAGTGTGCCATATATTAGGAACCCCTACACTGCTGCCTTAAACTTTGGTGAATTCCCTGGGCACCCACTCAGCTTTAGTTTACCTTCCAACATGAGCATAGTCTAGTGACCATCAACAGAGATATTACTTTCCCCAAGGTGAGCTTAGAAATGTGTAGGACAGCGTTTTGTTGTCACAATGATTAGGATCTATAAAATTCCATGGTAACACGCAGAATTAAAAAAAAAAAGTGTAGAACAACTGGAACTTTTATCCTTGTTAGTGGGAGTAAAAATTGGTTAAACCACTTTGGAAAATTATTTTCCAGTATCTACCAATCCGAACATATAGCCTATGAACCCGCGAATTCCCTCCTAGAAATATCTGACTGAAATGCAAACTAAGTCATCAAAGGATATTTACAAGAATTTCATAGCAGTGCCATTTATCACTGGCAAAAGCTGGAAACAATCCAAAGTCCTTAAAGAATAGAATGAATTAATAAATTGCACTATAGCCATACTATGAAATACTCTATGAAAAAGAATATGCTATTGCTCAAAGCAACAACATGGATGAATTTCACAAACAAGATATTGAGTGAAAGAAACAGGATAAATAGTTTCATTCCATTTGTAAAAAGCTCAAAACAGGCATAGGTAATCTACAGTGATAAAAATTTAAATATGGTTATGTTTAGGATTAATAACTGGAGGATAAGAAGGAAGTTTCTGGAGTGCTGGAATGTTCTATGTCTTGATTTTGATGGTGGTTACATAGGTGTTCACATTAGAAAATAATTATTAAACTGTACAATTACAGCTTCTGCACTTACTTGCATGTGTGATTTACTTAAATTTTTTTTGTTTACTTAAAAAAAATTCAAAGCAGACGTACCGAAATATCAGCTCAAATTCTGCTTAACTATCGCAAAGAGAAGAACGTACTTTTACAACGGAGAGATCTGACGGGCACGACCTTAACCGAGCATTCAAATAGCATCACTAAAATGGAACAATAAGAAATACACAACGTCACCTATAAATTTTTCTTACCAAAAAGATTAAAAATATACACAACCAAGCCTTTAGACAAAATCTACAATTTAGAGGAAATATTAGGGGTAATGGAAAGTTTAAAGATGTCATGAGGAAACAATCAGACAACTCAAGACTGTGAGACATTCTCAAGATGAATGTCCTGGACTCTCTGAAAGTCAATGTTTTTGGGGGGAAAAAGTGGGGAAATGTGTAGATTAAAAGATATTTAAGGTATATAACGACAAATCGCAGCGCAGAAATCTAGATGGGATTTTAAACAGGAAAAATCCTAAAACATTTTTAGTATAACTGGAAAGATTTAAATCAGGAGAATTCCAGTTGGGCCAGGAGAGAGCAGTTTATATTGGACTAGCCCATGCACTGATATATAAAAAGTAGGGAAAATGTTTAAAAAACAACAAAAAGATTGAAGTCCTTGGAGAGCAGCCAACCCAGGGAGAATTTGAGAGGCATAATCCCTGAGAGCAAGGAAACATAAAAAGTGATTGACACATTCATCTCATTTTTTTTCCTGAGAGCATTTTCCAACTTACAGCTTAGGGGAAGCACCCAACAAAGCATCAGTCTTACTGGCCTGCAGAGATAAGGGCCAAAAGTCGATCAGGACTGCCAAGATGGCTGAGACTTCAGGGACAGAAATTCCTTCAAATTTTTGGTTGACTTGTAAGCTGCACACAGAGTCAAACTCCAAGAAACCCATTGGAAAATAGCAGCCGGGAGTTTAAAGAGCTGAGCATTGGTTACAGCAGCCATGTGATCTAAAAAGAAAGAGGTTGGAGTTCAAGCCTTACGAAGATGGAGAAATCTGCATAAATATACCAAACTTTAAGGACCATGATCCTGAGAGAAGACAATGTTTTCAGATTATGATCCATACTTAGGAGAAAGAGCAAAATTATAATGGAATAACTCTAACAACATCTAAAACCAAGCTTTGACAGAGTCAAGGTGACATATTGGTACTTATCCGCCTGCCATAAAAATTTTTTACATTCTCAAGTAGGAATATAATGTCATGCAGAGACCCTAAAATTTCTACTTAGCAATGTCTGTGAATAAAATAAAAATGTATAAATAACATAAAATGTGTAAATGAATAAAAAAGTTAATGAGGCACGCTAAAATTCAAAATGACTAAAACCCAAGAGGAAAAAAGCAAATATTTTTGAGAAACCCACAGGTTTTCGTCTATTGGAATTCACAGATGGGAAATTTAAAATGAATATGTTGAATATATTCAAGATAATAGAGAAAAAAATGAGTACGACATAGGAGATAAAAGAATATCAACAGAGAATTGGAATCTACAAAAAGGAATCAGATTGGTATTTTATAAGCAAAAATTAAAATATCTGAGGGACCAGCCCAGTGGTGTAGTGGTTAGGTTCACACGCTCCACTTTGGTGGCCTAAGGGTTCACAGGTTCAGATCCTGGGTGTGGACCTATACACCACTCATCAAGCCATGCTGTGGTGACATCCCACATATGAAATGGAGGAAGATCGACACAAATGTTAGCTCAGGTACAATCTTCCTCACACACACACACAAAAAAATTAAAATATCTGAAATGTGTACTCATAGAATGAGTTAAAAACAGCCTGGACACAGTACAAGAGTCGTAAACTAAGGAAGATTGGTAGAAAATAATCAAACTGAGGTATGGAGATAAAAAATAATGGAAAAATGAAAGAAGCAAAACAACAGAATGAAAAAGACATGGAATGCTGTCAAAAGTTTTATCAGAAGTGTAATTGAATCTCAGAATGAGGGAAGTAAATGAGACAGAAGCAATATTTAAAGAAATAACGGCTCTGCATTTCCCAAATCTGATAAAATACATCAATTTACAGATTCTAGAAGTTTGGCACACCTCTAGAAAGAAAATTTTTTAAAAACAAAACATAAATAAACAACTATACCTATGCACATCATTGTCAAACATCTGAATTAAAGACACAAAAACAATTTCCCAAGCTGTCAGAGATAATTGACGTTTTCTTCAAAGGAGGAACAATAAAACTGTTGGTTGACTTTTCATCAGAAAAAGTCAAAAAATAAGGGAATAATATTTTTAAGTGATGAAGCAAAAATAATCTTCTATATTTGAATCATCACCTCAGAGAAAATTTTCAAAAACAGGAAAAGTTGTGCTAATGTGTTGCTAGCAAACCTGCTACAAGAAATACTATAAGTTCTTCAGACTGAAGATAAGTGATCTCAGATGGAAGTGTAAAACTGCAGCAAGGAATGAAGAGGACTAGTAAAGGTTTGCAAAAATGAGTAAATATAAACAATTATTAAGAGAATACAACAAAAACAGTAATAATGCCTTATGGGCTTTATAACATATGCAAAAGAAAAATAAATGACAAAGACGATAACGGTGCAAAGGGTGAAAAGGAGATAAACTGACTTTGTTGTAAGAAGTTTCCATATTTCATTAAGTGGTAAAAGTACTAATTTAAGTAGACTGTACCAAGACAAGTATCCATATTGAAATCTCTAGGGTAACCACTAAAAAAATTATATAACTATGTATAACTTAAAAGATTACATAAAATGAAATAATGAAAACATATTTGATTAATCCAAAACATGGCAAGAGAGGATAAATAAGAAAAAGAGAACATATTAGACAAATAGAAAACAAATAGGTAATTTTTAGGCTTCAACACATTTACATTAGTAATTTATTAAAAGTGAATAAAATATGGGCTGGCCCAGTGGCATAGTGGTTAAGTTTGCTTGCTCCACTTCAGAGGCCCAGGGTTCACAGGTTCGGATCCCAGGTGCAGACCAATGCACAGCTTGTCAAGCCATGCTGTGGCAGCATCCCATATAATGTAGAAGAAGGGCACAGATGTTAGCTCAGGGCCAGTCTTCCTCAGCAAAAGGAGGATTAGCAATGGATGTTAGCTCAAGGCTAATCTTCCTCACACACAAAATAATAATAAAATAAACTAAAAGCAAAGTAAATAAATGCTCCAAATAAAAGATTGTCAGGCTGGACTTAAAAAAAAAATGAGACCAAAATATATACTGCTTACAAGAGACACACTTTATAAATATGGCCACAGAAAAGTTAAAAGGAAAAGGGTGGGAAATGATTATATCATGCAAAGCAAAAACAAAGCTTGCAGAGCTATTTTGATATTACGCAAATTAGAATTTAAGGCAACAAGTACTACCGGATGTAAAGAGAATCATTTTTTTAATGAGAAAAGAGTCAGAGCCACAGCAAGACATAATAATACTAACATTGTATGTATGTAATATCGTAGCCTCAAATCATATGAAGCAAAAGTTAACAGAACTAAAAAGAGAGATAGATAAGTTTAATGTCAGGGCTGGATATTTTAATAGATCACTCTCAGTAACTGATAAAACAAGCAGATAAGAGATCAGTAAGAGTATAAAAAACTCAAGCAACATAATTAACCAAGTTGGCCAAATTTATATATGTAGAACCCTATGTCCAATATTTGCACAGTATACATTCTTTATAAGTATACCTGGAACATTTCCCAAAATAGACCATTTACCAAATTGATCATTTACTAATATAGATCACATGCTATGCCATTAAGAAAGTTTCAACAAATTTCAAAGTACTGAAATCATGTGGAGTACATTATGCAACCACAGTGGAATTAAACAAGAAATCAACAATAGAAACATAACTAGATCTTCAACAAATATTTAAAATTAAGCCATGCACTTCTAAACAATTCATATGATAAAGAAGAAATCATAATGGAAATTAGATATACTTTTGAGCTGAATGAAAATATAACTTGTGGAATGCAGTTAAAGCAGAACTCAGAGGGAAATTTATAGTTTTCAGTACATAAACACATAAATTTTTGCTTAATCACTAAATGTCCATTAAAACCATATTGAGATACAGTTTAACCTTATCAAATTGTTAAAAGCTAAAAATTCTTACAGCAGAACAATAGGAACTCTTATAAAAGTAATGATTTAGGTGTAAATTATAACCACCACTTGGGGGACAAAAGAGTAATATATAATTGAAGTTGTATTTATCTTATAATCTAGAACTTGTACTCAGCTACATATGTTAAAGACCTATATGTTAGACATATTAAAAAAAAAATAAGTGTTTTAAAGAATAGCAGCTTTACTTGTAATAGCCCAATATGGAAGCATCTTAAATGAACAGGGAAGTGAACTGAATACATAATGAAGTGCCGTAACACATTGAAAATAATGAACAAATGTTTTAGTTATCACCATGAATCATTCTCACAAAAACAATGTTGAGTGGGAAAAACAAGTTGCTGAAATATATATATTATATGTATTTAATATATGTTTTTTCAGTATTTTAAGACACAGAAATCTTCCACCTTTTGTTTCAGTCCATCTAAAACATATGTGTGTGTATACAGACACACACACACACATGCACACAAATCTATCATTTATATAAGGCTGAAATACAAGGTTGAAAAGGGCAAATACTGTTATGATTTAGGTATCTATCTATGCAACAAAAGGGTAAAGAAATGCATGGGAATAATGAACATTGAATTCATGCTAGAGGGAGAGTCGCAATCTGGCAGTGGTACCTGGGCCTCCAGAGCACTGGTAACATTTTATTTCTTGAGTTATATAGTGGGTACACACAAGGGTGCAAATTATGCCAGTCTTTATCTTTTAGTATTTTTACATATTGTATAACACTTTAAAGGTACATAAAAAAGTAAGTCTCTCTAATTTTTTAATCAATGAATACATCGACACTTGTCTTTAAGTGCAAACGAAACTGAGGAGAAAGGAGTTCAAGTTTCCCTGGATTAGGATGAAATTGTGCCTGTATCCACAAGGTTAACATGGGAAAAAAAGTAACCAAAGTTTCTGAGCTTGCTTTGCAGAACAGCAAGAGGACCGCTGATAGGAGAGAAATTTGCTGACAGCCCTCCGCCTGACTAAGACTCATGCAGGAGCACTGAGAAGCTAAAGCTTCACACACTATAAGAAATATGAAAGACAGTCACCCCTGAGAAAAGGACTCTTAGAACTTCAGCCCCCAAAACCACATGCTCCCCTCCCCTGTCTTATGCTCACAAGGTGCTTTGGAAAGACTCTTAGAACTGCATGTAGGCGAACTAATCTGCAACCAGTAGAAAGAATAACTTGTTAGCAGAAAATGTATGTCCTCTGCCCAAACTGTTCCTTCTGTCTCAGATAAAGAAGTAACTGAGGTTTCCTTAAATTCCTCAGGAATGTTGCATTCAGCAGATCTGCTATGGAGAAGCGCCCAACGTTCTGCAGTCATGCATCACCTGACATTTCTGAGCCCCGCCCCAATCCCTTGTGCCTTATATAAGTCATTTCCAAATCAGTTCCCTTTAAGGTGGGTTTTTTTAGGATGATAGTCCACCATTTTCCAATATGCTAGCTTATCGCTTATTAAAGTTCCTACTCTACCACGACCCGCTTGGCTTTTTATCTTGTGGTGAGCAGCCCTTGCTCGGTATCACAAATATCTCATTTGTTAGCTTAAAAATGAATTTATTTTCCTGAAATTTATAATTAAACTGTACCAATGTCTCTTCAGTATTCAATGAGATGATGATTTAGTTTCTTCCTTTGTCTTTTTGTTACCGCACTGTGGGTCCAGGTTGCTCAATGTCGCATTGTAAAAGAATTTACAGAAAGGCAAGGATGGGTACAAAGAGTAAGAATTTTATTAGAAACACTCCATAGACAGAGCCAGCACACTCCAAGCAAGGAGCTGCGCTGAGCAGTTTTGCTGCTGAATCTTTTATAAGCTTACTTTTGGGTCGGGGGTCTTTCTGTATAGAGCAGAAGTGACAGCAAAGGCAGTTGTGAGTCAGAGCAGCAGCAGCCAGAAGAGCCACGGGGCTGCAGCTTCCATAAATCAAGCAGTTCTGTCCCATAACAGTCAAAAGAGGTTCCGGAAACTTGCAGTTACCTAAGCTATAACCGCTTAAGCTATAAGGCAGCATAAACTTTCCATGAGCATATTATATTAACTATGTGTTAGCAATGTCCTAGCAATGCCCCCCCCTCCCAGCATGACACTCTTGTTCCCTTGCGGTGCCAGATCCCTATGATAACCTGAATGTCTCATTTTGATTATATTTTAGACTTCCTAAAGTTTAACCATCCTTAAGTTATTGTACTTAAATTTTTGGTAAAGTTGTCACAGCCATTCCATGTACAGCTAGATTAAGTGACAATGATCTACTGTGTTTCTTCTGTTCTATTTTCAACATATTTTCATAGGAAAATGATGATGCCTTTGTAAAATGAAGTAAAAATATTTTCACATTTTTCTAACATTCAATAAATATCCAATAGTTTATAATGTAGTCAACGAATATTCATTCTGAGAATTATTTATTTAAAATTTGATTTTAAGTGGCCCTTTTGTGCACAAATTTAAATTCATCATGTAACTGTTTCATGACATAGTCTCAACATTGATAAAAGTATAGATCTCCTTTTTGTTTGTTGATCAGCATTTGATAAACCTTGTTGCACCCATTACCTAAGAGTTAGCAAGAAGTCACATCCATTTCTTAGTTTCTACCTCCACCTGCCCCATATGAGATACCCACTCTCCTGCATTCTGTTTGTGAATTACTTCATTATGGTTTTTAAAATCATGCCATTGTATTTCTACAAAATTTACTACTTAGCTTTAGTTTTTTCTCCTCCTTACAAAAAGTTTCATGTTTTCTCTAACTCTCTGTAATTTACTTTCTTCAAACAGTAATATAATGAAAAATTTATCTATATTCTTTACTATAACTCTATTTATTCAATTTGACTGCCATATAACATTCAATTGTGTGAGCATACTGAAATATATCTGTTCAGTTGCTTACCAACTGCCATTTAGGTGGTTTACTTTTAATATTTGAAGAAAATAAATTTGGAAAGCCATCTAGTCCCGCTATCATTTTTTATGATATATCTCAGATGACTTTTGTTAAGGCAATTTATGCTCATGTGTCTACTCTGATTTATATTTCTTACTGAGTCCATCTAAAAATATACATTAGTTTCATTCAAATTTACAGATCTGTCTGTATAGTACATTGGTTCACATACATTATTTTTTGAAATCTTAAAAAATATTAAAAGAAGCAAAAAAACCAGAAACCAGCCATAACCATCCCATCTAGAGTTATATCTTCTAAATTCATCAAGAAACATGTTGCATATGCTTTCAGACTTTTTTCTATCCACATATTTTTTCTTTCAAAAACCAAGTAAAAAGAAAAACATTGTTTTAAATCTCTTGTTTTAATCTTTAATACTGCTACAGTTTGTAATGTTTATGACATCATAGGATTCAAGTATATGGATGTATCATAGAGAAAAGAAAAGTATTTAAATTAGCAAGTTCTTTGCTACTAAAGGAGTTGAACAGTTTCATTTTATCATCTGTATTTATTTTGTGAATGACCTTGTCATACCCTTCAGTCATTTTTTATTCATCTCTTTTTAAATGTTTAATTTATATTTGAAGAATATTATTACATTTTCATATATGTCAAAAATGTTTGCTGACTTGCCATTTATCTTCTATCTAAATAGATATTCATTTATTTTTGTGGCACTTAAATATTTAACTTTATACTGTTAAATGTGTACATAATTTTAGTTATGATTTCTGATTTTGGTATCTGACTTTAAAAAGTCTTCCCAGTTTACTACAATGTAAATATATAGTTACCCTTATGTTTACTTGTAGTGATTAAGTGTGCTGGGGATGAGGGGGATATGTCTCCTTTAAGTTTTTATTTCATCAGAAGTTCAGCCTTCATTCTAGGTGTAACTTGGTCCGTCTCCAAAGTCTGCTGTTTGGTGTGTCAAAGAATAATGGCACTACATCACCAGATCTCTAAGTATAGAGGCTGCACCTCTCCTGGGTAATCAGTGTTGTTGCTCTTAAATACTACTCTATGATGACAAAACGATCTATCTGGTGGGCTTCCGATTTTGCCATAGCCTGCCTTTATCTCTAATTCCCATTATTCCAGATTTTGAGGAGTGAAAGGGTTTCTGCCATACTTTTTAATTTGGAATTCCTATTTTCTTCCCTGGAATCTAGCACTCCAGACATTGGAAATAAATTCAACCTCCAAGTATTATACACATACATATGTTTACTCCATTCGGGCTGCTATAAGAAAATATCACAGACTGGGTACTTTATAAACAACAGAAATTTATTGCTCACAGTTCTGGAGGCTGGAAGTTCAAGATCAGGGTGCCAGCATGGTCGGGTGAGGGCCCTCTTCTAGGCCACAGACTTCTGGTTGTACCCTCACATGCCAGAAAGGATAAGGGATCTCTCTGAAGTGTCTTTTCTAAGGCTCTAATCCCATTGATGAGGGTTCCACCCTCATTACCTAGCACTTACCAGAGGCCCCACCTCTTAATACTACCATGTTTGTGGGTTAGGATTTCAACTTATGAATTTTGGGGGGACATAAACATTCACACCATAGCACTATAAATAGCAGAATTTTTCAATGCTCTCCTTTGGATAGCATCTAAGCTGATATATATACAAGAGGAATATTCTGATGCTTAAATTCCTATGGTTTTTTTCTATAGTAATTAAGAAATATCATGTAAAATACATTTGTCCTGCCTCTTTTTCCTCTCACTATATGCAAATGTGAAAATAGAGGTTTTTAAGTGTAGTATTGAAATAATGAGAGAGCTTAGAAATCAGAAGAATATTTTAGATCAAGGGAAAGTTCTTCAAGGATATAAAAATAAGCTCATGAACTCTCAGAGAGAAAAAAAGAAAATGAATATAGAGAAAAAGAGGGAGGGAAGGGAAATACAGAGGGTTCAAGTAATTGTTTTAGAAAGATTTTGAAGTAATATTGACTACTTAAATTCTATAAATTGATGGAAAGGATAAAAGCACAGGTAGACATATGTAGTAATTGTTTTGATTTTGTAACTAATTTATGTAGGTTCAATATAGTTCAGGAACATAGATTTATGCAAGAAGGCAAAAATAGAGTTTTTTATTGAATCTGAGCCAAGGAAAAAAATTAAGTTCCCACATGCTATTGCCGCCATTACCACTGTGCAACAAGATGATGTTGTTCTTCAACGAACTCCTGCCCCTATATTTAAGAGTCATGTGTGACATCTCAGTCCCTGATGAAAGGAAAATGTCAGGTGGTCTCAGCAGCTTCCACAGCTCCTGGATTCATAAAGAGATCTTCAGGAGTCATGTAATAGTGGACTGAAGCCGTCCATGGAGGTGACAATTTGCCTGAGTTCACATGGAAAGTAGGTAGCCTTGGTAAAACTTAAATCCATACCTTCTGATCAAGACTCAGAAATCTTCCTAATGGATCAGTTGGTATTCACCTTTCTCCATATAGCTGATTTAATTCTTCTTAACTCCTTTCCCAAAGTGTGCATCAAAGAATATTAATTCTCTAATATTCATATGGCAGTTTAGTAGATAGAATTCTGAGGTCGAATAGACAAAGTTAAATAGTCTTTCTCGATGAGGTATATGAAATGTCTCTATGGATGAGCACTGTAAAATTCTTTAAGATGTGCACTATACTATGCAATGTTTTTCAAACTTACTTGATCACTTAGCCCGAAGTACATTTGGGTGAACTGATACTCAGCAGAACACTCTTTGGGAAGTCATCTTATAGTTCATGGGTGTCCTCTAATTAAAAGAGGGTACTGCTCCTTACCTCATTTGCCAAGCCAGAAGCATGCATTCCCCTTCTTACCTCATACCCAGGAGTGTAAAGAGAAAAGCAAGGGAAGCAGAGGGGTCTGAGAGAACGAACATTTTATCTACTTGAAAGACTAAATATAATCTTATGGAACTGTTTTTATTATAGGTTCAGACCAAGTTTAATCTTGTCTGACATTTAGTTAATAGTTTTCCTGTGAATCAGAAGGTGAGAGACTACAAGAAAGGTTTTTTTAAATTATTTCTTCTGAATATCTAACTTGTAGTATAAGTTTACTTCTGACCACTACTCTTCTTTCCTCTAGTTGAAATATGTATATTTTTGAATGTACATATTTGAAATATATACATATATACATCCCTTTGCCTTTCTTTTCCCCTGTATTGCATATGGAATACATTTCCACTTAAGTTAACCAGGGTCAATTTCAGTTGCCACAACCAAAAATTCTTAACTGATAAAAAGTTACATTTTTTTTTTTTTGAGGAAGATTGGCCCTGAGCTAACATCTGTTGCCAAGCCTCCTCCTTTTTCCCTTTTGTTTTTTCTCCCCAAAGCCCCAGTAGATAGTTGTGTATCATAATCGTACATCCTTCTAGTTGCTCTATGTGGGACACCACCTCAGCACAACTTGATGAGCAATGCGTAGGTCCCCACCCAGGATCCGAACCAACAAACCCTGGGCTGCCAGAAGAGTAACGTGCAAGCTTAACGGCTAAGCCACTGGGCTGGCCCCCCCAAAAAAGCCACATTTTTATTCTTTAAAAAAACAATACTGTAGACTTAACTTACTAACAGTTATAACCACCTGGGCTCCTTTTATGTATTTTTAATGTATTTATCATCTGGAATATATGCACTCTCTTCCAACATTCCTGAATTTCACTCTAAAACATTCATTAAAAATGGAGGGTGGGGCCAGCCTCGTGGCAGAGTGGTTAAGTTCACGCTCTCTGCTTCAGTGGCTCAGGATTTGAGGGTTTGGATCCCAGACATGGACCTACACACTGCTCATCAAGCCATGCTGTGGCAGTGTTCCACACACAAAATAGAGGAAGATTGGCACAGATGTTAGCTCAGGGACAATCTTCCTCAAGCAAAAAGAGGAAGATTGGCAATAGATATTAGTTCAGGGCCAAGCTTCCTCACTGAAATAAAAAAAAATGGAGGATGGGGGCTGATCCAGTGGCCTAGTGGTTAAATTTGGTGCACTCCACTTGGATGGCCCAGGTTCAGTTCCCAGGCGTGGACCTATGCCACTCATCAGCAGCCATGCTGTGGTGATGACCCACATACAAAACAGAGGAAGATTGGCCACAGATATTAGCTCAGGGTGAATCTTCCTCAGCAAAAAAAAAACAAAAACAAAGACAAGTGGCGGATGGACCTACCCATTTATTTAATCAAAAAGCCTTTGAGACTTGAATTATTGGCATACTTACATTGATATTTCTCCCACCATGATTCTTTTTTAAATTTTTCAATCATTCATATTCTTTTTTCCAGTTTAAATATTTCTTTTTGCAAATTCTACATTTTTCTTTCATTATCTGAACTCTATTCTAAAATAACACAGGTACTTCAGATTATTTTTTACAGCAGATAACCATGTAAATAGTAAATTAATGAACATTAAATTACTACAATGGTAAATTAATTTACTGCAATACATTAGTTTTATTGTCTAGAACTTTTTTATAATACCAATTATTATTTATAATCTATGACTAAAATACAAAGTAACAAGAGTGGGACATTTTTAAAATTTGAAACTCAATTCTAGAACAGGTCCCAAAGAAAAATAGCTTTAATATTCTGAACTGATTTTTTTTACAAAGAGCAGTTTTGTATTTGTTTTGGTTTTTTTTTTTTTATTAAATCCTATATCTTGTTAGAAATCTACAACCAAAGCCGTTTTTCAAGATAATATAGTACTGAGTCGATTACCTTTATAGTCTCCTAAATATAAGCTACAAAAATAACTTCAAATTTGTCTTCAGAAAGAACATCGTCCTTAGACTGTTTGCAAGATGGAGAAATACCAAATTTTTAGTGTCATAAGGAGAAAAATAGCTAAACATATCTAAAAAAGCCTCACACTAAAATCTGGCAGCCTTTAATTATGTAGACTGCCAGTTTTAAAGAGTCAGTGATGGAGGAAAAAGATAACATGCTTGGGAATTATACGGATCTGAGTTTAAATTGTGGATCTAACCTTTACTGTACTTTATATATTCTATGTTGCACATTTTTTTCCCACATTTTACAATCCCTCAACACAAGAGACATTCAGCGATTGCTGTCTGCCAGTCATGATGTTGTTGTTGTAGCTTGTGTATGAGCAAGCATCAAAAGTTTAAGTCAAAAGTAGCAAAATGGGTGTCTGTGGCTTGGAAAGCAAACTTGGACACAACAGTAGAATACATTCTAACTCTAGGGGCAAGGTGGGATCAGCGATGAGGAAGTGGTGGGATCAGAGGTGACTTAACATGTTTAGTAATAGCCATAGAAGAGGAGACTTGCAAAGCCTACTTGCAAAGCCAGCTGTAGGGTTCAGTATAAGAAGCTTTGAATTTTTTATGGATTCCTTAAGAAATGCTGTTCTACTAACTTTCTGATGTTACAGAATATTATAGAGCTACATAGGACCATAATGTGTTGAAAAACACAGACATAATTTATTCTACACCAAAAGGTTGATTCAGAAGAGTAGAATGAATAGGAAGAAATTTTAGGAATATCTTACCCAATTCATTTCACATATATTTTCCTTTTATACATAAGACATAGATATATGAACATTTATATGTCAAATTAAGCCTAAAAGAGATCCTTCAGTAAGTATACAATTCCAAGTCAGAAGAAAATATTGTGTCAGAGTATAATTCACAGCACCATTCTTAGTGGTATGTAGGATAATGGGGCATCTTCCAATCAGTGCATCTTAGATTGGATGAAATATAATATTTACTTTTTAACCTTGGTCAAAAAATTTTTTTATCTTTCCTAAACTTCAGTTTTCTGAAGTATTTATGTGAAAATTAGAAATCTTATATCTTGAAAAAAATTCCTGTCCTATGATATACCTCCAATACATAGTTATTACTATTTTTATTATTTATTAAAACGCCCAGATTTCCCATTGAATAAGTAGCTGGTACCCCCAAAACAATGAAAAAAATAGATGATTATTCATGTGTCTTTTTCACTTGTATAATTACATAAGTATTCTGCTTATTATCCCTAGGATAGTTCCATATAATAAAAACCATGATGAACAGACTAAAATGGTCCCCATTCCTATATGATTGAATATGTCTACTTTAAGAAAAATGATAGCAGTATCAAAAACTACCTATAAGTAGTCACATTTTTGGTGGGTAAACTATAATTTTAGTGTCAATTTTTTTTAAATTTTAAGATATTTTTTGTTTGTTCTTTAAAAATAATAGTATTTTTTTTCTTTGAACTGTTACTTATTTTCACATATTCTATAGGTAGTATTGATTCTAATCCAGGTCTTTTGGCAATAAGATGAATTTCAAGTTTTTCTTTATATCAATCTTTGGACTTCTCTCAGCTGCAGATTTCACCTTTGTGTTCTCACTTTGGATAATCAAAATCCAATGGCCAAGTATGAGTCTAGAAAAACATATTTATTGTTGAAAACAAATGCATTATTGTCTCAGAACAGCATTCATAAAAGGTGACAACTGACAATGTGGCAACATAACGCTATAGATGGAAACACCCTTTAAAAATGACAAATTCTTCCTAGAAAAATTAGCTAGCAAAAGTAGAGAATTATAAATTATAGAAATATCTAGAAAGACTTTATAATTAAATTTTTTTTCTTGCTAGCTGACTGAGCTAGCAAAGGATGAGGTAACCTTATTTATGACTTGACAAAGTAATATATCAGTATTCTATATTAATCTATAGGTTAATATTTAATTCTCATATATCTTCCAAGAATACTTTAATTGGGTCACACACATGTCATTGGGGCACACCTTGAATCATTCAAAGACTAGGGTTTGAATGGTCAAGTTCCCACTTAGTAGAGGTGTGAGTAAGTCTGTAAAATTGAGGATCTTATTATTACCATTATGTCACTTATACTCACTGGCTGGTAAGTCCTGATCAAATTCAAATTATGCATATATCAAAGGATTCTGAATTGTCAAACTTTACACAGTTGAAGTAATTTTAACAATCATGAGGAGTTTCAGCAGCAAACTGAATGTAATGTAAAGCAATGCCTGTCACCCCTTGCCCCCAATTCCCCTGTGTGAATATGAATCTATGTTCCCGTTGTTCCAGCTGGCAAAGAATATGAAAATAACCCAGGTGGTCTTTGATACATTTCAAGTTGGAAAAGAGAGCATGTCTCCTGGGTAAGGAAGGGATAGAGAGAAATTAATACTAACAGATTTTTTTTAACTTAACAGATTCACACCATGCTTTTATTTTCCCCCTTTTAAAATTGACATTTATAGTTTCACTATAGAAAAACAAATGCATAATAGAGGAAACTGGGAAAATGGAGAGAAGAAGAACAAAGAACCACCATCCACATGTGATGCATTTTAGAATCATTTTGTTTATTATTCTTTTTAAAGCTAGATAAGGTTATAGGATGAATTCTATATTATATCTTAATTTTAACCTAAAATTTATATCAAAGAATTTTCCATGTTGCCATCTTCATAATGGTTAATAATATAAAACAACTTATCAAATGTATATCCATAGTTTGTTTATATTTGTTTTCTTTTTTCAATTCATAAATGACATTATGATAATGCCTATACAAGATTTGATATTTTTAAATTTGCACTCCTTAATAAACAAAAATATCACACTATTATGTTATTTTGTTTTAATAAGATTCTTAGTGAGACTGAATTTGACATACATGCATAGAGAAGGGCTGTCGCTTCACTATCATTATTAAACTGTAGATTTGGGCAAGTTACTGAACCTCCCTTAGCTTCAGTCTCTTTACCAATTAGATGGAAACATATTCCTACTTCAGATGGTTTTGGGGAAGCTTAAATTAGTTAGACTATGTGAAGATCCCAACGGTGAGAAGCTGACTCATCTCCTTTTTTTTCTTCTCCATTTAGAGTGTGTTCCTTGAGAACTGACTGACCATAGAAAAATGTTTTACTTATTTCTATGAGCTTTCACATATAATAATATTAATCAGATGTCATATCTGTGGCAATTGTTTTTCAACGTTAAACTTTTTATGTTTCTAAATGTAGACTGTTTGAAATGCAGATATTTAATTTTTTATAACTTTAGATGGTAGAAAATTTTTCTCACTTGAAAGTTTTGATGAAAATTTGCTTTAATTTTCTTAATTTTTACAAAGACTTAAAAATATAACTATTTGATTATTATGAAATTTAAGTAAGTTTATAATGTCAAGGCGAGAATTTAAATTGCTCTGAGTGGTTTTTTTGTCACTTGGTAATCAAGTATCCCAGAGAATTTACTGAATAAAGATTCTCTCCTCCTTTGACTGATGACTCTTTATTTGGTGATTCTAGGCTTTCTTTTGATCTATCTCTTTCATTTTGCACCAGTATCAACTTCCTTTACCACGGCATTGTAAAACAACTAGTCTGGCCTCAACAACATGAGAAGAGTTTTTAGCAGTTTCTGTGATAGATTTTATATACTATTGATTCATTTTATATGTATCAGTGAAGGATAAACATAAAACCAGACATCCCTATTAAGATTTACCTTAACTTACAGCAATGGTGGCCCAATTGTTAATTGGGAATTTATGTGCATTTAGAAAGACCATTCCTCAGAGGTTATGGTAAAAGTTTTTACAATAGCAAAGCTAAGGCTGCTATGGTCATCCATAATAATAAGCTGATGTTTGTTGAGGGCTTACTATGGGTAGGCCAAGTATTATTCTAAGTGCTTCACACATACTATCATTTTTTCCCTCAAAATCATCTTTAAATTATCTCCTAATGACCTATGAGCATGCTCAAAGACCCAAAGACTACCATGGACAAAGAACTAAAAGAAACCAGAAGAATGATGGCTCAAAAAAATAGACAATGTGAAGAAAGATAGAAAATATAAAAAGGAATCAAATAGAAATTTCGGAGCTGAAAAGTACAATAACTGGAATGTCCTATGAGGAAACTGATGCATAGAGAGCCAAGGTCACACATCTGGTAGAAGATACAGCCAGATTTGAACCTATGTAGAGTCCATGGTCTACCCATCTTGTAAACCTGACTCTACATAAGAGCCCACTGGTTGTCAAGTTCCCTCCACTCCCATCACCTGCACTGACCAACTCCAAGGTTGGAAGTTTACATTATGAAAGAGTCATCCTTTAAAGCCCTTGGCCTGGAAATGACAGTTAAAGAATCATCCTAGCAAAGAATTCTAATAGCTACTTAAGATAGGGAAAAGATTTAAACAGACTACAAATAGATAAATAAAATTTAGTATAAGAAAAAAGATATCATTTTGCCTAAAATATTCAGATATTTCTAAAAGATTTTACCATCCAATGTTAGCGGAACAAGGGCTACAAATCTCTCAAGACACTTATTCTGGGAATTTAAGAATATCCTGAAAAGCCATTAGACAGTGTGTAGCCTATATGTACCCCTATATGGAGTATCTAAAATACTTAAACTCTTAGAAACAGAAAGTAGAATGGTATTTCCCAGGGGCTGCAGAGGAAAGGAGAAATGAGAAGTTGTTCAAGAGATACAGGATTTCAGTTTTGCAAGATGAAATGTTGATGGAGATCTGTTGCACAACAATGTGCGTATAGTTATCACTACTGTACTGTACACTTAAAAATAATTAAGATGGTAAATTTTACATTACATGTTTTTACCACAGTGGAAAATTAATGGAAAAACGTTTTACGAAAGGATATAGACAGTACAATTAGGCTAGAAAAAAAAATAAAAGATAATAATTGGAAGTAAAGAAAGAAAATCATCATTATTTTAGATGCATGATTCTATATTATAAATAAAAAGAATCTACAGATAAACTATGGTAACAATATTTAATAAATTGATTCTTTAATTATTAAATGCCACCCTCTTTAACAAAAAAAAGTCTATTTGCTACCTAGAAATAACCCTAAGAAAGTTGGAGAAGCACTTTCTGCCAACAAATTATAAAATTTTGAATAAGATATCAAAGCAGATTATAATAAGTAGAGAGATATTCAGATAAGATACTATAACAAATATATTAGTTACACTCAAATTTATTATGCATTTAATGAAATTCCAATACAATCCTTTAGTTACTTGATGTTATAACTTGACAATTTATTTGGGAGACACTATGACCAATAAAAACCAAAGTACTCCCAAAGAAGTATTGTTAAAGCTTACTATACAATTATAGTAATTTGCATATAGCCCCAAAATAGAGCTAACCTATATGAAAACTTGATATATAACATATTGTATATTAGGGGGAAAGGAAGAACTTTTCAATAATTAATGCTGAGACGACTTAACCATATGGGACAAACAGTGGGAATGGTAATTGGACTCTATCTCATAGCATGTATTAGAACAGGAAAGTATAAAAGAAAAGTCTAAAACTTTTAGAATGTTTTTATGGCCCTGGTATAGGGAAAGATTTCCTAAATAAAACATGAAAATAGTAATTATATTAAGAACTCAAAAATTCACCACTATGAAATTTAAAAAGAAATGTGTTCATTAAAGAACACCTTTTAAAAGTGAAAAGACAAACCACAAATCAGGAAGAGATACTTGCAAATTAAAAATCAACAAAGAATTAATAATAAGAATATATGAAGTTCTCCACCAAATCGATACACAGAAGAAATGGGGCAAAAGGCATTTTCACAGAAAAGGAAATGCAAATGGTCGGTAAGTATATGAACGTATGTTCAACCGATCATTAACTAGAGAAATGCAAGTTAAAACAAAAATGAGATTCAATTTTACACTGAACAGAATAGCAAAAATGTAAAAACAAAGCTAGACAATACCAAATATCGGTGAGAATGGGGAACACGGTAAAAACTCTCATACACTGTTTGTGCCATGTAAATTTATGTGGCATACTGTGTATGCAGTTGGATGGATTTGTATTGTCGACTTAGCTAAACTTGAATTATGTTTCCCAGCATTCCCTCCCTGCATAGTTCCAACTTAATGTAGACCACAAGAGACAATTTGTGCAAGAGCATGTAGGCAGAAGAGAAGTAGCAGCTATGTTCTTTTTACACTTGAAATATCAATTCAGAATACCCAGCACTGATGAAGATTACACACACCGTCACTTAAATGCTGGCTCACCAAGGTGGGGTGGGCTCCCACGGCTCCTGTGGCTCCCTCAGGATCCTCACTGGGCCAGGTGCTTGTTTAGCTCTGCGGTGAAGACCATATTCTCCTAGAAAATAGTCTCATCATCAAAGTGGAAGTCTGGAGGCAGAGAGAGAAAGCAAGGTTTCAGTTTGTTCTCGTGGGTTCCAGCTGGTCAGTCCTCTACCATATTTAATGTCTTCTCCCCTTCCTGTCCTGCTGACTTTAGACTCCGACACCAGAATTCCACAAATGTGTAACATAAGATTCTTAAAATAAGTCTCTTATTATATACATCATGTCACTCGTAGGGCTCGGTTTCTTTGATTTAACCTTGACTATTTCAGCTGATTATGAAATGAAGAAAATAACACAAGGTGTAGCAAGTAATGGCTTAATATTTCACAAACGATGAAAAAATACCGACTTTGTCTTCTTTTTGTTACATTTATTTAAGGACAAAAATAATACACAAAAGTCAGCATTTATTTAAGACGTATGCTTAATGCCTGTGCTTTCTTTCTATTGAACTTTACTCAGGTCAAATTTATGATTAACATGAAGCATAATTCTTAATAATGCCAGGTGCTCCCTCCCAGAAAAGTGGATGCCACCAACAGGGGTGAAGTATCCAGGGAGCCTGGGGCAGATTTGTATGTCCCTAACAAGACATAGAGCATTTGTGCAGAGACCAAAGGATTGATCTGAGAAACAGCATCCTAGGAAGAAATCAAAGACAGGAAGAGAATCCAATACCCAAAGGCAATCTAAAGGAGTTAAACAGAAAGGAACACCACTGAGACAAAGGGATTGAAAAGGAGGAGCAAGGAAAGAAAAAGAGAGTGAAAATTTGAAGGTGAGAAGCACAGCCTGGAGGATTCTCTGAGGAAAGGAATCCAGCTCTAGCTGGTGATTTTGCTAATGGTCCCTGGTAAGGGCAACAAGAGCAAGTCATTGCTATGATTTTTTCTATTACATTTTTTCATAAAGCACCTCTACTCTTTACAGATACCACAGAAGATTTTGGGGGACTCCAAGAATATGTTGACCTGAGGAAAGTATTACAAATACACTTCTTGTAAATTTAAGTGATAGAATATAGATCAGAAAACTATTAATGATGACATATATAAATCTCATGTATCTGGATTTCATTATTTTCATCAATATATTGATTATCCTAGTATTCTAGCATGATGCTATAGATAGACATCTGTTAATAAATGATTAATTGCTTATAATGTTGCAATGCATGAAAATATTGTTTAGCACTGGTGACATGAGAAGTAATATATGAATGTCTAATTTCAATAAATTTTGAAATATTTCTAAAGAAAGAAAGAAATATTATAATGATCCAACTCTTTATCAGAAAAGAATCACAAGACCATAACCAATACAAAAGTGTCTTGACCCTGTATTCAGATTTAAATTTCTTTTTCTTTTTACATTTTCAATGTTTTCTTTCAACTCTTTGTCTCCACATTCATTTTACTGTGTTTTCATGCAAAAATCTGTTCTTAAAATTGAGTGTTACAGATAATCAAAATTCTGCCTTGTATTTTAAATTTAATTGAAAGCTATTTGTATTACTTCTATGATAATTTTTTTATGAAAAGGGATGCCTTTATTTATGTTCCTAATTTGTGTGTGTGTGAGGAAGACTAGCCCTGAGCTAACATCCATTGCCAATCCTCCTCTTTTTGCTGAGGATGATGGGCCCTGGGCTAACATCTGTGCCAGTCTTCCTCTACGTTACATGTGGGACACCGCCACAGCATGGCCTGACAAGCAGTGTGTCGGTCCGTGCCCAAGATCCAAACCTGCAAATCCTGGTCTGCCAGAAGAGGAGAGTGCAAACTTAACCTGTATGCCACCAGGCCAGCCCTTATGTTCCTAATTTTAAGGACTCTGCATAGTCCAATACTAGATTATTAGAGTTAGGATAGCGAAGTGATGATTAGTGGGTTAATTATCTCAAATTTTTGTGATTTTAAGCAACTTCAATGGCAGGTATTGTATACAAAAGTATGTAAATGTGTAAATAGTTTTCTATAAGAACCATTCCAAAAAATGCTGTTTCTAACGATAAGCTTTCACATCCTCCAGTTTATAATTCCACAGTCATTACTAACAAACTTTTGACTATTAGAGAAAGATCCATTGTCCATTTTGGTGAGTGGACTTAATAAAAACTCAGCTTGAGGTTGACAAGATATAAGTATAAAGTTTTTTTTAAATATTATGGGGAAAGAATGTGTTGTAACTGGAAAGTAAACACCTGCTAACCTTTTTTATTTTTGTGTCTGAACAATGATAACCCACAGCTTTGCATTTTCAAAAGCATTTGTGTTTTATAGCTTCTCATAATCCCAAGAGTTCTCTAACAAAAATATATGGGTTTGGATTCTCCTATAACATTAATCATGATCAAATTAGTGATCTATGTCTTATAATAAAGTAGTTCCAGTATCTATCATCAATGTGGTTTTACTGGATTAAATTCTTGGCCTACAGAGCAGAACTTTCCAAGTCTTGACTCTTGCAATTTATATGAAATAAAAATCAATTCAAGTATTCCTGTTAATGGTCTCAAAATAAGAAAATCAGAATATTTTGAACTGGAGATACAAGAACCCCAGGTTCAAGTGTACTGATGTTTGGTTTCCAACATCTTAGGGCTTCTGAATTATAACTGATCTCATACCACCCTCTCATCCCATAAACTGCAATGTTTCTTGGATTATGAGCGCCACTTACAATGACTCTGAGAACCCTGTACAGTGCAGAAATGTTTCTTTAACTCTCTAAAATTTTCATGTTGAAATACCACTAGGCAGTACAACTAATTCATTTTCATAGCTTTAAACATTACTATAATTCAAGAAGTATAAATGTGATAGAATTTCATAAATATTTGAAAAAAATCATCTATTTAAACTCTCTCACTTTTTACATGAGGGCATTAAAGACCTCTAAAATGTAAACATTGGGCCCAAAGTCATAGACCTAAATAGAAAATTTGAACTATGTCAGAGATATGTGATTCTAGGCTCAGATTATTGCCCAGGTGGTCCCACAAGCATAGAATTTTAGGGCAGAAAGATCATCTAATTCAATCCCTTTGTTATACAGACGAGCAAACTGGGCTACAATGGTTACCAGGTTTGCTTAATGGAGTAAGATTATTCACATAGTTTGTCAAACAGTCGCTGAAACTCTGAAAATGCATCCTATGCTTCCACATGTAAGCAGAAAGCTCTGCCTTTAGCTTTATTCCTTGAGGAATCTTTTTTTCTGGCAGTTGTTATTACTTCTCTATACTTTGAAGCCCTAATAATAAACTCATAGCTTTGTTTCAAAACAAGGTATATTTTCAAAAGCAATTTTCTAATATCAAAATACTCATTCAGTCAGCCAAAACTTACTCATTGAACCAGGCACTTCGTATTAGGTGTTCTTCTGGGTCAAAGACGAGACAAAGACTGAAAGCAGCTTTCATTCTAGAATAGGAGACAGATGAGCCAAAACCTAACTAACCTAACTACCAAGCAAAGCAAGCAAAATACATATGATGATTCCAAGTATTAATAAATGTTATGACGAAAATTCTAAACCCAAACGTTGAGTGAGACTTCTTTCTAATCTCAGTGATTTGACAACTAAAATCAGTTCATTAATGGTCCAGTAAAAGGGGAGTTTGGGGAAGAGATAATGTTAGTAATTCATCTAGACTAGCAATTCACAAGGTGCTAGAAGAATATTGTTTGAGTTCATTTTTTTCTTTACAAACCATTTATTTTCCATCAACCTTATTTCTACTTTCTGTTTAAGAGTCTGTGGAAGAACAGCATAAGACTACTCAGTGGTTTTTCCTACCCATTCAGTGGGTAGGAAACTGAAGCAGTCCCTCCACCCTAAAACTCCCCCTTGGTCTCAGCCTCTTCGGCAGCGGTCTGCTCTTCCTTTACAATCTCTTCCGGATCTCTGTAGAAGTAGAGATCAGGTCTGATATCCCGTGGGTGTTTACGTGAGATGGTGCAGTGCATGCGCAGAACTTCCCGGGGCCAGCATCCACTACATCGGACCCGCTGAGTGAGCTACCTTTTTGTTGCACAGGATGGTAATGTCCACATAGCACAGAGGAGAGTCTGTGTTACACAGAGCGGTGGTAGGCAGGTTAACATAAGATGCCTCTGTGAGAGGCTGGTAGTCAGCCCCCAAATCAGTAACCACCAGAAGTCTTGGCTCCTGGAAGACTGCCTGGATCTGGTCAGTGGAGGCTCCAGGAGTGAAGTGACCAGCAACAGGAGTGGCCTCAGTGGCGGCAGCAAACTTCAGCACAGCTTGCTGGCCAATATTCCTGGAGGATATGACACTGACATAGCCAGGTTTTCAACAGCAACATTGACATGAGCTGCCAGCAGATGCTTCTCCCAGGTTCTCTTCAGATTTATGATATAGACGCCATCACTTTTCCTTTTGCAGGTGTACTGTTCCATTAGGAAGTCAAGATTGGTGCCATGTAAGTGGATTCCTGCTGCAAGGAATTTGAGGACACCCTCCTCTGTTATCAAGGGCCCCAGACTTTGTGAAAGTTTCCCTTTAAGCTACCATGGGAACATGGGACAATGCCATATGGACCCCTCTCTGGATGGCATGGAAAGATGAGTTTTTTTTGTTTAAACACCAAGTGTTACCAGCAGCATGAGAGTCAATGAAATAAGAACAGGAAAAAAAGCACTTTAATTTGAAACAAAACATTCTCTCTTTCCTTGTCTTTCTCTTTTTCTCTCTCCTTGTCTCACCCACACATCAATCAGCAAACAAGCGAACAAAAGCAAATGTAAAGGAAAGTGAGGAACCTCATCCCATGGGAAATGCTACAAGAAACTTTGAGTTTCATTAAATCAGTGACTAATGAGAATATCTAATTTCAAAGAAAATACATTTTAGTATTACTCCTCTAAGATATATAGGTATATAGCACCATTTTCACTTTTTCTTTTTTTTTGGTGAGGAAGATTGTCCCTGAACTAACATCTGTGCCACTCTTCCTCTATTCTGTATGTGGGACGCCACAACAGCACAACTTGACGAGCGGTATGTAGGTCCACACCTGGGATCTGAACCTGTGAACCCTGGGCCACCAAAGTGGAGTATGCAAATTTAACCACTACACCACCAGGCCAGCCCACCATTTTCATTTTTCATAGTTTTTTTAACTTAAATCTACAAAGTATTTAAATCTAAAACATTCTATTTTATTATTAAAAGTAATATAGGTCTATTTTAGAAATTTTTAAGAATATGAATACATATAGGAAATAAAATATTTAAAACCATGATCAACTCTTCTCCTAAGTACTAGAGCTGTCTCGTAATTGATCTTCCTTTCAAAATTCCCTCTCCTCCAGCTCAGCCTCCATCACACAGCAATTCTGACCATTCTAAACTTCAGATGTGATGAGGTTACTCCTTGACTTAAAATGTTTACACAGCTGATCCCCTCCTTCCCACTGCACAGAAGAAACATCCAGACTTCTAGTAGCTTAGGATGCCCTACACCTTCCTTCCCCTGCTTAACTCTCCCACTTAATCTCTTTTGACTCACTCTATGCCCTTTGAGGCTTTATTCCTGTTGTTTCTCCAAGGGAACACACTTCCTCCAACTGCAAGGCCTCTGAGCATGCTGTGCCCTCTACCTAAAATACACTGAGGCAAGCACCACCCTTTCCACCAAACAAATCAGACTTATCCTTCTGTTCCCAGATTGCTTCAGCCAATGTCTGGATTCAATGTTCATCTTATATGCTATCAGAAGACCCTATTGATATCCTCCACTTTGTTGCATTATATTATGATTATTTCTACAAATATTTATTGAGTACCTTCTGTGTGCCAGCCATTGCTCTAGAGAAAAAAGGAGTAAACAAAACAGACAAAACCCCCACCCAGTTGGAGTTTACATTCTAGTGAGGAGAAACAGACAATAAACTAATAATACCACTCAGAGACTAACAGATGGCAATGAGTCCTATACGGACTTCTTAGGGAAGGAGTGCCAGGCATTCTAATTTGTGTCAGGTGATGAGAGAGGGACTTGGTGAGACACAACATTTGAACAGAAAGGGGAGGAAGCAAAGGAGCAAATCATGCAAATATCTAGGAGGCAGATATTTCAGGCTGAGGGAAAAGAAAGTGAAATGGCTGTGAGGTCTTCACATGCCTGTGTTTCCAAAGGTCAACAAGAATGTCAGTGTTGGAGTTGAGAGAGAGAAGAGGAGAACCTTTGAAAATGAGGCTCTACCTCTGGGTTTTTCAAATGCTGATATTTTAGAGCCGATATTTCTTTGTACATCAATAGCCCAGAGGCTATCTTGGGCATTGTAGGATATTTAGCAACATCCCTGGTCTGTATCCACTAGAAGATAGGAGCATCCCTGCCCCCCTCCTGAGCAGTGACCATCAAAAATTGCTAAATATCCCCTTGGGGGCAAGATAACCCCCAGTGGAAAACTGCTGTGCCAGAGGTAGCAAGAATAAGATTATGCGAAGTCTTGTAGGCCACAATAAAAATTTTGACTTTTACCTTGAGTAAAATGTGAGCCACTGCAAGACACCGAGCATAGACTTAGCATGATCTAACTTCATCTTAGAAAATCATTCTTGCTTCTGTGTTGAGAATAGACTGTAAGATAACAGGGCAGGAATAGAGAGCACTGTAATCCATGTAGGAGATGGTGGTTGTTCAGATCAAGATGACAAGCGTGCAGGTGACGAGAGGTACTCAGATTTTGGAGAGTCGTCAGATTTCCTGGCACGTTGTAACGGGTATGAAAAACAGACAGGAATTAAGGATGAATCCAATGTTCAAATCCCCAAAATGGAAAGATTGGACTTACTATCAACTGAGATAAAAAAGGCTATAAGTGGAATGGGCTTTCAGAGAAAGCTCAGGAATTCTATTTTCTTAATATTAAGTGTGAGGTTTCTATGAGACATTAAGCTGAAGATGTTGAGTTGACAGTTGGATATACGAGTCTGAATTTTAAGGGCATAATCTGAGTTAGAAACATGAATTTGAGAGTCATTAACACAGAATGGATATGTACAACCATGAGATTACATAAGATCACCAAGGGAATACATGTAGATAGAAAAACAAGAGAGGAGGGCAGGGAAGGGGAGGAAAGAAGAAGAAAGGAGAGAGAAGGGGAGGGGAGGGGAGGGAAGGAGAGACTCATGAATTGAGACCCGGGGCACTTCCACTTGAAGAGATCAGGGAAAAAAGGAGAAACCAACAACTGAGTCTAAGAAGGTGTGTTATAGAGAAGGAGAAAAACAAAATGAGTGTGCTGTCCAGGGAGACAAATGATGAAAGAGCGTTAGGGAGCAGGAAATAACCAAGTCTGCCAAATACTTCTGATAGATAAGAGGAAGACTGGGACTAGCATTGGATTTAACAATATGAAGGTCACTAATGTTAATGCTGAGGGCATTTTTGGTTGAGTAATGGGAGCAAAAGCTTAACTGGAGTGAATTAAGAGAGAATAAAAGAGGGGAGCTCTGCTTGCCTCATTACCTGACTGAACCCCCAGCAAACTCTGAATCTTTGAAACAGAGATGTCCACTGTCATTATTTCTTTGTACCTTCAAATTGTGTGATAATGCTTGGAACATAGTAGGTGCTCCATAATTAATTGTACTCCTTAGAGATATCCTATATTATTATAGTCTACAAAAATCTATGCCATATAGACAGTTCCAGAAATCTTCACAGTCATATATTGAATTCTGAGTATTTTATAATTTTCATATTCTAGCAGCAAAGCCAACTGTAAATTATGTCGAGGTCATTTTAATTGGTATCATACTGTCTTGAAGAGTATAAAAGAAACGGAGAAATTACTTTCTAATCAATTGTAACGTAGTAAACTCTTTTGCAATTAATTAGTATTCAAAACAATGGTAAGAAGACCAGAAAACCCCAGGAAATACGTGAGAAGGGATAGAGACTAATGGAAAAGAAACATACAAATTTTGAAGGAAAAAAATATGAGCAATAGGATGAAAACAAACCAGTTATTAGGAGCAAGGCCTGGTGAAGTCAGAATAACTAAAGTAATGGATAAAATTGAGGCAAGTAGTGTGATAGCAGGAATACATCCAATAGATCCAGCAATCAGGAAGACAGTGAACTGAGGCTGCAGATGCCTTGGCAGAAAGACTTATGTAGGGTATGGCCATCTCAGTATGATGCTTGGATTGCTGAAGAGGAGGAATTAGCACACTGGGGGGATACCGTGGGTTAAATTATATCTTTTAATTTGGGCATAACATATTTTCTTTAAACAATTTGAGAAAAAATAATTAAAGGATGCTATTATGTACATGAAAAGCAAAATGTAATAACTGCATATAGTTTGTTGTTTTCTTAGGGTACTTAGACAAGTACAGATAAATGCTTTCACAATTTGCAAATGGGCTGACCATTATTTCATTGAATTTTACTAAAATGTTGTCATTAAACCAAAAGCAAATCTTAGTATGTTATTTATGATTCCACCTCCTTGAAAGAGACTCTAAAGGCCCATGAGATACTGTTGTATAGAATTGAAATGAAGTTCATATTTAAATCCCATGCACTATACAGGCCCTTGGCCACAGAATTAAGCCCTAAATCATCTACTATTTGCAACTCAATCTGGCCATGCATTTACTCTCTGTTCCCTATGCACTAACATTTGTTAAAAAAAAATTTAGTTAGTTAAAAACATTTGTTCTTTGTGTAAAACATGTGTCCCTATGTTAAAAAATAGGCAATTGCTAGTGCTGACAACTGAAATAAGGAAAAAAGTTAAGTCTAAGAAAGTGATAATATTTAGGCAGAAAACATTTTTTGGTTAAAATAAAACAATGAAATTTTAAATTCTGCAGTGGTTCCAATTAATATCCTAAATGAACTCATCATTGTTTCTATATGTACAGAGACAAATGAACAAGAAAATTTGTGAAACATCAGTAAATGTTTCCATCGATACTTTTTGGGAAAAACTATATGCTATGTGGTATCTTGAGGATATGTCTTAGGAAACTTTCAAGGGTCCACTGTACCAACTCTTTTCAATCGGTATTAATTATTGAGGTTAAAGAATGTGCCTATATGTTCAACAGACCTCATTTAGGACTCCTATTTTCAGAACAATGGTTGATATGCTGATAAGGACTGTGTGGAATTGTATCTGAGGAACTTGTGTTCTGATTAGTGCTCTCCTACCCAAAATTTGAGAACAAAATTCAGGTATGTGATTTGCTGACTACTTTGAAAATTGCAACTTGACGGCACAAGTGTGATATTCAATTCCATTTCTTCCCTGGAGTGTTTCCACAATGAAGGTGTCCCAGTGTTTCATTAACTCTCATAGGTGTCATTCCCATCGGTACATTTTATTTCTAAGATCGGAGCTATTGAAATGGTGTTTACCCTACTTCTTCCACGTGGTTTCCTATCTAATATGAATGATAACTGAAGTCGCTGTGTCTACAATATATCATTGATTTTTTTTCCCCAAAGGATTGGCTTTGAGCTTTTCAAAATGTTGTTTTCTGAGTCCAAACTCAATACAGCCTGGGTAACAACTTAATTCACAGTACATCAGAAGAATGTTTCCCTTTTTTTACCTGCAGTTTTGTTTGCTTTACTTTAAAATAGCATAGTGTTTTGTTTTATTACTTTTTTCAATTTAATGAAAGAATAAGAAACCATTAAAGGCTGAGTGAATTAAAATCTTCATGTGCCATACATTTAAATTATTTCTGGATTGGAAAAATAATGCTTAATAGTTCTATCTGCTAATGTGAAGAAAGCAAAGGGAAGTTACATTTATTTTCTATCTATTCTGTGGCAGTGATCTGGATGCTTTATATGCATTCCCTTTTAATCCTCTCAGTGAAGCTGTAAGGTGGCATTATTTGCTTCATTTTGCCAAAGGTGACAAGGCTAAGTACCTAGTATATGGGAAATTTCAAATCCAAAATGCAATTTGAATTAATACTTCCCTGGCCCCACAGCCTGCAATTTTTCTAGCATGCTATAATGGTTTCCAAACAACCATTTCACTTTTATTAAAAGGAAATTCAGCCTGCAGTACATATGTGAACTTACCCACTTAAACACACCGTTACATGATTTTTCAGATCTGAAATTGTGACGCATATGGTATTAAGAGTGAAGACATGAAAAACACCTCTCTGAACGCCTATAACCAGGATATTGAAGACTTTTAAAGAAAATGCCTATTAAGCCTGTTTCACAGGTGAAAACACTTGCAGCTTTGCAGCATAGTTTAATGCACGAATACTAATAACAAATAGATTGAACTAATTACAAACAGAATCTCAAACGATGAACTCTAGCTACAGAAGTAACATGAGAAATTCTGACTGTTACCATGCTGGCACTGGGGACTTTGACACGAAGCAACTTACAGTTTTTAATCCCATAGTTGACAAAGGAAGATTTACCATGAAGTTACCTTAAGTTTCACTTGGACAGGCCCTGGAAGAGTCCTAGCAATGTTTTCACACTGTTGTATGTGTTTGTACACCTTCCAAAACTAAGATATATTAAATTCAATTAAGACCGCTGTTGCTTCTATTGCAAACCCCATCCCCACCACAACCCCCATACAAATACCTATACTAACACCATAATGTAGAGACTGTGGACATGTTTGGTACCTGGCTATGGCAAAGTTGTGTTGGTGATATATTTGGCTTGGGTTTAGTGAACCAGGCTATGACCAGAATATAGAATTCTGGCACATAGGACAATCATCTTTTTTCTATTCTTTCTCACCTTCCAAGCATATCTGGTAATAATCAAAATCACACTAGTAGATCAAGAAGGAAATGGTAATCAGACAACATATCCTTAAGATTTTTTACCAGTTCTCCCAAGTTAGAGCTATTCATTCTGTATATTTTATGAGAAGTAAAAGCAGGAGCTTTTTTCAATGAGGGATGAGATAAGCAGTTTTCATTTGTATTTTGAAAGATGAAGTCAGAATAGGCAAAAAGGTTAGGCCAGTTGTAGCTTTTTGGAAAACAAACAAAATCTAAGAAAAAATAGAAATATCTATTCAGCTGAGACCTAATAAGAATGATATATTGTTAGGAGTGAAGATATACTGGCTTATGAGAAAGATATTGATCGTCTTGCGAAATAAATAAGCTTAAATTGTCATTTAGTTTATTACTGGAATGATCATTTCTTTGACATTAGTTCAATTTTCATGCTTGACTGATACTTATAAAAGCTTTTATTTTTTTCTAGGATATTTTTAAAGGACCAAAACATATTCTCATTTTCTCCCTAAAAGCAGTATATTAGCAAAAATTCTCCTCTTTGAAAATGAACAGCCAAAGATATATGCAATTAATATGTATTTTAACAAATATATTGACAGATGTATTTTTTTTGTTTGTTTTTGTTTTTTTTTTTTGTGGGGAAGACCAGCCCTGAGCTAACATCCGTCGCCAATCCTCCCCTTTTTGCTGAGGAAGACTGGCCCTGGGCTAACATCGTGCCCATCTTCCTCCACTTTATATGGGACGCCGCCACGGCATGGCTGACAGGCAGTGCGTCGGCGGGCGCCCGGGATCCGAACCAGCGAACCCCGGGCTGCCAAGCGCGGACTAAACCGCTGCGCCACCGGGCGGCCCCCTGACAGATGTATTTTTTAATGAAAATCTCATTACCTTAATGATTGTATTGAGCAATTCATTTTTCAAGAAACTTTACCTATTCTTAGCACAATGCAATACTTCTTTCAGTTTATTTCAAAAATAAAATCAAAACTTAGATCTTATTTTATTTTCTAAAATCTCTACCATTTTTATTACAGCCCTCTGCTCAAGATTATATCATTTTTCTTCATAAAACTTACCAGTTCCAGTAATAATACTGAGTTTGGTATTAAAGTTAGTCATTTTACCTTATATTTGAATTGTGCTGAATAGTTTCTAAAATACTTTAATATATTACTTCTCTTGATATTATGAATATGTCAGGAGCTAATTCAGTTTCCTACAATATTATCCTAAAGTGGCAAAATTATGGTTCTGAGTTATTTTCCAGTCAATTTTACTTTGTTCCACATTTGCAAATTATGCCTAAAACACTAGAAACAAATATGATAAAGAGTGTGGATGAATTGGAATAATTTTAATGATTAAATTTTTTAATGGGAATTTGTTATTTTATTATAATAATGAAAGAGGACGGTCCAGCCTGGCAGCATGGTGGTTAAGTTTGGTGCCCTCTGCTTTGGCAGCCCAGGTTAGTGAGTTCAGATCCCAGGCACAGAGCTATACCATTCTTCAGCCATGCTGTGGCAGCGATCCATTACAAAATAGAGGAAAATTGGCCACACATGTTAGCTCAGGGAGAATCTTCCTCAGCAAAAGAAAAGAAAAAGAGGAGTTCTTACATATAGACAGCATTGTTATAGACGTGTAGGGATTTATGATTAACATATGTAATCTTTGTAGCTAAATAGAATCAATGTACATCATCAAAGAAACTATATTGTTCTGTTTGGCTGAAAAGAAGAAGAAAGAAGGAAAAAGAGACTTGAAACATTGCCTGGAGGTGTCTTTGTTAGCTAAAAGTTCCAAGAGTCATCTAAACTGATTACTTCCAAGAAACACAAAGAACTTCTTAATTAAAATTGTATTGATGTGTTGTATCTGCAGAGATAATTAAATACAACACCAGTTTTTGCATGCAAAAACCTATTTGTCTTGCCAAGAAAGTAATTGAGAAATAGAGTTGAGTGAGTGACTCAGTCTTGATGCAGAAACTTTTATCAGAAGAGTTTCTATAGGTTAAGGAAACTCTGAGGATTGCCCACTGACATATCGGTTGGTCTAGCTTCTTTTTGTGTTTTAATTGAGCTTGCAAAAAGATGGCATAGTAAAGCAAATGTGTATCTCTCCCCATGAGTTCACTCTACAAGAAAAGATAAGCTAGATCAGATTATAAAGTCAACTGAGAGTAGATGCTTTATTCACTTGGTATTATTCGTCTGTGTCACGGTGCTACTTACCCTGCTTTAAACAATCACTGAAACACTAAATTATACTTTTCCACTTTTAAATACAAATTACTCTCACATGCCTGCATCCAAATAATAATTATTTCTCTGAAGGAGTCAGTTCCACTGAAAAGATCTGCTGCTCGTTCATCATTGAGCTGTAGTGATAACATTGTAGTTACTAGAGCTCACAGTCGTAAGTTTGCAATAAAAAACAGTGGAAAGGAAATCCTGGGGAACCCATCAGCCTTCTTAAATGTGTTTAAGGAACTTGCACCAAGAATGTGTTTATTGCTATGCAATATATAATATCCTTTAAATCTTTGTAATCACACAGAATTTAGAAAAAATGATTTTGTTAGAACTGCACAAAGACATTGACCCAGATTTTCAAAAGCTCTACTATATCAGCACCAAGTGACTCTAGATGAAGTTAAATACAGTGGCCCAAGAGCAAATATGATCCTTGGGCTTTATTCTGGCATCTTAGGGTAAAAAAAACAAAAAAAACCCTCAAGAGTTAAAACGTCTACACAGGCCCTTAGCACTTCAGAACACTGATAATGGTTGAGCTATTTGAGAATAGAATTGAAAGGAAGGATCATCCAGGAATAGAGAAGATGATCATCAGTATGTGAGCAAATACCTGCTTCCAAGAGTTTATAGGTTCAACACCTGTCCCACATTCCAAAGGAAAAGTGGAAAAAAGTTATGAAACACAATTAGGGAACGATTTTTAAAATTGTTGAATAGGAACCTTCAAAACCTGCTCTTCTATAGAAGCAATAAAAATACTCAAAATTAAAAGGATCAAAATGAACTTTTTCAGAACTCCAAAAGTAACCAAAGGCTTTCAACAATCTGAGGATAATTTATTCAAGAAAATTAGCTAAATCTCAGTCAGAACAGCAAGTTTCTGGCATTTTGACTTGCTCAATCGCCATCCTTCTCTTCCCAGCTTCACAATAACCTTGAAAGCCAGCAGTCTTGCAGCCAACACAACAATGAAAACAGTAGCCTAGTGGCCCCTAGAGGTGACAAACTGGGTTTGAAGATGTTCAGAAAGCCCAATCCCATATATGTGATCTGTCTGTTATCTCCCTGCAAAAGTTCCATTAACAGAGCTTCTCATTATTTGACCTGATTCAGAGTATATTCAGTGGGAAAAGCCTTATTCCCAGGACATTTGTTGAAAACAATCGCTCAACATCACAACTGCCCGAGGCTATGATAACAGTTGGGGTAACAAGAGGCTAGCTCAAAAGGTAAAAGGAAGACCTGGAGAATGAAATTTCATAGTTGGCTTTGAAAAGATCCGACATATTCTTGGGGATCTAGAAAGCTCCATGCATGCATAGGAGTGTGTGCATGCCAGGAAGACCTGGGAAGGCCCTAATCTCTCACCTATGGCTGAACTTGAGGCCCTGAACAAGAATTTAAAGTGCTTAAATGGTGAAGGCATGCTTCAACACACACTCAGAGCCCCACTGAAAAGTGTGAGACATTTCTTCAAGGAAATATTTGCTGAAGGAAAATCAATCATTTTCTGACCAGTAAGCTAAATAAGCCATGACTCCAGTGGCTGCCCATGGCAGAGAATATAGACTTTGCAGAATTATTATAGGAAAGTTACTAAACAAACAGAGACAAAACAACAAATAGTAACAACAATGTCCATGAGGGAAATGGGGAATTTGATTTGCACAACTGTCACATTATAAAATGTCCAGTTTTCAACAAAATGTTATAAGTCACACAAAGAAATAGCAAAGTATGGCTCACATACAGAAAATACTGCAGTCAATAGAAACTCCTCAAGGAAGCCTAGATGTTAGACTTACTAGACAAAGATTTTAAATCAGCTCTTGTAAGTATGTTGAAAGAACTAAAAGAACCTAGGTCTAAAGAATTAAAGTATAAGAATAATAATGTCTCACCAAATGGAAAATGTCAACAAAAAGAAGTTAGAAAAGAACTGAATAGAAATTCTGAAGTTGAAAAGTAAAATAACTGAAATGAAAAATTTGCTGGAAGGACCCAACAGCAGAGTTGAGTGGGCAGAAGAAAGAACTCATGATCTTGAAGATAAGTCAATTGAGATTACCCTGTCTGAAGTACAGAAAGAAAAAAGAAGGAATAAAAGTGAACAGAACCTCAGAGACATGTGGGACACCACCAAGCACACTAACATATGCATAATGAGAGGCCCAGAAGAAGAGGGGAGAGAGAAAGAGGCAGAAACATATTTGAAAGAGACAGAATAATGGCTGAAAAGTTCCCAAATTTGATGAAAATGCTTTTAACTTAAAATGGTAATTCCAAGTATTAGCTGCATGAATATTTGTCCTACTGCATTACTAAAATTTTCTACAACAAAAAGTAAGGTATGCCTATTTACCACTCTTGGTACAATGTAAAGAAAGAACATTTGTGTGTAGTACTAAAGCAAACCTAATGTATCTTAATGTATAATTATCAATTTGTTGGCAAAAATCTACCAAAAGTATTTAAATTTATATATTATTGATTTTATTGAAAACAGTATATTTTAAATGGACTTATCACTTACTTTTTAGCATCTGTATAAATTTTCAATTTTCTGTTTTATAGCCTTTTAAAAAAGTGGAATGAGGCTATTTCAGAGGGATCGTCTCAGTGGCATATTAATTCATCTGTTTAGCCTCTCCAGAACTTAAAAACCACAGTCACGTGCCACACAATGTTTCAGTCAATGATGAACTGTGTATATAATGGTGGTGCCATAAGATTAGTACCATAAAGCCTAGGTGGATAGTAGGCTATACAATCTAGGTTTGTGTGAGTAAACTCTACGATGTTCATATAGTGACAAAATTGCCTGGCAATGCATTTCTCGGAACGTATCTCCATCATTAAGCAATGCATGACTGTATATCAAATCAAAATCAGGATACTTTGCAATGGGAATAATTGCTGATTCAACAATCATTTATTACAAATGTGCTGTGTGCTCTGTACTAGGCACTGGGAATATAAGACATCTAGTTTTATAAGCACTTGAACTTACTATGCGCTAAGCACTGTTATAACCAATGTATATTAATTTATTTAAACTTTCCAAGCCCCTTAAGAAGTAAACACTAATATTATTTCCATTCAACAGATGATAAAATTGAGTCATAAAGAGAGTATGTAACTTGCTGAAGATCACACAGCACTAACAACTCTTAAGAATTAGAGCCAGGATATGAAGCTACACAATCTGACTCAGTCCAAGACCTTCCCAGTTCCACTAAACATCAGTAAAAACATTCAGTGTTTCACCTGGAGCTTAGAATGCAGAAGAGGGGGCAGGCATTAATGTGGCAGTTGCAATTAAATCCAATTAGTGCAGTTTTAGAGATAAGTACATAGCACTAGACAAGCACATAGGTGGGACCTCTAACCTACCTTTTAACATAAGGGTAGTTTTCTGCAGGGAAATTCTTGGTGAGGAATATTTGACTATTTTAAGAGGCTGGGAAGATGTAGGCAGAAATGATACAGTGGCAAAGATTCAGATGCAGGGAGAATATCAGGAATATGAGGAGTCATGAGGAACTTTAAGTTCAGTAAATTCAATTGTATTCTATAATCAAAACCATGAGAAGTGAAGCCATCAAAGAGAGTAAATGTTGATAGCATTTTGTATGTCAGGTTAATAAGTTTAGATTTGTGCTGAGTGCAATGGGTAATAAGTGAGTACAAGGAAAGCTCTTTGCAGATTTGGATTTTAAGACAATTCACTCTGGATGCAATGAGAAGAATAATTGGACAGGAACAAGAGTAGATAGAAAGGGAATATTTAGGAGGCTGTTGTACATGATACAAGTGATGATAACTTGAAAGATGATGTGACAGTGTGATATAAAATGGTGATTTGAGAAATATTTGGAATAGTATTTGGTGAATTAAGTGATGTTGAGTATTAAAGATAGAAAGGAATCAAGAATGATTCCCAAGTTACTTTAATTAGTCTCAGAAATGCATGTATATAAAACCATGCTTTAACATTTCACTCAGCTATTGAAGATGGTCAATATATATGAGGGATACACCTTTACAGAAAATTTTAAAATCTCATGCAATAAATCTCTTTTAGAAATCAGCATCAAAGTAATGTTTTCCTACCTTTTGAATATGTGTGTTCCATTTTATTACCTGGCAAAGCAAAACAAATGATTATGTGTCCCTTTTTACATTGGATGTTAGCAAGGTCCAAGATAAGTTTTGTTCTCAATTTCATTAACTTCTGTTTGCTTAGTAGTCTTGAGAAAATATCCACTCACATTTCTTATCCTTATCTTATACCCATAATTTTTTGGTTTTGTTTTTGAGATAGGTAAATGCTAAATTGATGCTACAAATGAACTAATATTAATTTCCTTTGTTGACGATCTAATTAGGACAGAAAACAAGATTAGTATACTTAGAATTTTGTACCAATAAATTTAATGCCAAGTATATACAAAATTTTAAAAGAATCAGAAATTGCAAAATCAAACAAGGTAGAGAAATAAGACAAAGTTCTTTAATGTGAGACTATTGATTAATTTGTAATATTTATTCATTCTGAGCTAAATAAATTTATTTTAAAACTGGCATTTGATAACTATGGAAAAGAAAAAATAAACACCACCAGAAATGGAAATGAATGATTATAAAACACCTCAAGCTAATAGATGACTTAGAGAATGTTTGGTCATAAATTTACTCAATCTTTTGAACATTTAACTGTTAGGAATGATGATTTATTCATCAAATAAATGGAATTGGGATGTATTTATAGCTCGGAATTCCTAACCTCTTTGACTATGGGTCTACAATATTGAGACCATTTAAAAATCAATAACTATGTTATTGAACTATAACACCTGTCCTTATACCCATTTAATACAAGTTGCAAGCACATATGCATTTGCAAACAAATACCTTACATTCTTGGAATTTTCTAGTTTAATATTTATTGAGCTTCCAGAGTACCAAAATTTATTATAATCAGTGATATACTGGAATTTTCAAGTAAACAAATAACTGTATTAGAATTAATTACACTATTATGTACTTAATTTCATTACTCACTAGATAAACAGCTCTAAGACTGATACAGTGTTTCTGTGTGATTAAAAGGCTGATTTTCAAAAAACCTATATGCCATTATTTCTACCATAAGTTTACTTATATCAGCAGAAAAAAATCATCCATAGCCAAGTATGCCAAACACATCAGTGCAAGACAATCCTCAAGTGAAGTAGTTATCCTCAATTACAGTGCCCTTCCTATGCCAACATACATAGTTATTTTCAGGGTGCACCCTACTCACCTCAAAGTTTCTATGCAACGAAGTAGTAAAACAAAGAGCAGAGAGAATTGCAATCAATCTGTCCCATCACCACAGGGATCTATGGTGAAGCAGATAGAAAACCCAGAGTGGACCCTAATAAAAATGGAGAACCCTATTGCTTCCTGCACCAAACCTGAGACCATGGCAACTATGTGACTCTGAATTAACATATGCTGTGAGAGGCATAGAAGCTACAGCAAAAAGAGCAAAGAAATGGGTTGGCCTGGCCTAATTTGTTTACCTCATGGGGACTTGAACTGAAAAGTGAGCTCAGCCAAACTGAGCATAGCCAATTTTTGAGGAAAAGAGGACAAGGGAGGAGCCACATATTTCATGACTCAAATAGCTATTCTCCCTCTTTCTGGAAAAAGTAAGTTGGAGAGATGGACAGGGCTCCCTGATGCTGCCTTTCGCTTTGGGTGATATCCTATTTGGTCAGCCTTCACCCTGGTCCCGCAATACCTTCTGGACATGTCATACAAGTCTCATTGGCCTTTGGATATAGTTCAATATTACTATTCTACTTACTATAAATCGATTAGATGAAGTTGAAGATCACTGAAAGTGAAACATAGGCTTTCGGTTTGGGGACCGGGAGGAGGATATGCCTGCCTTTTGTGGGTGACTCAAGTGGGTCTTCTTTAGAATGTTACTCTAAGAGTAGACTTCATTTTCGATTCCTAAATATCCTTTTCCCCCCTCCTACAAAGCACATCCAGAGCCACTAAAAGAAGTGTCATGATTGGAGAAATATAATATTAAGTAATACAGGTAGCTCTTGCCAGGAGATGAATAAGAAAGTGTTATGATATCTCTATGGTTTTTTGACAGAGAACAAGTTCTGTCATTAGGGGCAGAAAAGGCATTATTCACACTGTCATCAAACAAAATGAAATGTCACTTGAATTTCACTTGTATATTTATGTGTTTTTATATATGTTCATGTTTCGTGTTCTTTTCTGTTGCTAAGAATTACTATTGTTTTTCCCTTTGGATATGAAGGTGTTATGCTTGGATGTAGACTGGGGGAAGGTATTTTCATATTCTGGTCCCTCTCCCGCTGCTGTCCTTGGTGCAAGACTGGGGAGTCAACCAGCTTCTGTAGAAGCTAATAATTATGTTGGCATCATTTGGGGATGATTTTACTGTGGAAAGGGATATACCTCAGGCCTAGAGAAATATTAATGTAACATAGCAAATTTAAAATTAGCATAACAAATTAATGTCTCCAAATTCTCTTGATCATGCATTATTGAGCCTCATATCAACTGGGTTATTGCTCTGGATGACATTCTAGCCAATTTTATTTTTACATCCTGCACCCCAAACCTCTCTCATGATATAGTGGGATTCATCTGATAAAATAGAACTGTAATACTGAAAATGAAAAATTAAGTCCAACTCTGAGACTTTTTAGTTGGCTAAAAAGTGCAGTTATGAGACACTGTGATGAATAATTGGAAAGTAAAGCAGAATTACTTCCCATCCTAATCACCTTCATGAGATTTTACACATTTTTCCTATTAAGCCATAAATCAAATCACTAAGAGGTTACTATGTTAATTGTTCTATGAAACTGTTAAAATTCCAATCTTAATAGTTTTATCTTATGTGTGGAAATACAAATAAGTGCAAATTAGTCAGAAATAAGGTATTTAGTTGAACAGGATATCAGAATCTTTCACAGAAAACTACATTTTTATAGGAAAGCAGGAAGCACTGAAAGAATTCTTAGAAAAGGAGTATATAAAATTCGTTTGTCTAATATAGGGAGAGTTCATCATTTCTCAAATCAGTTTACAAATGTCTTCCACAGAGATGACTGGATGTTGTGTTTCTGAAATGAATTTTCTACCACTGCTGTGATTACATAGTGATTTTTTTAAAAGTAATCTGCAGATCTTATTATGGCAATTCATTAGGAATGAAAGGATAAGAAAACATTACTGCCATGTCTTTACCAAATAACAAAGCAGCAGGTAAGAATACTCTCTCTACCTATCATTTCCATATCGCCCCTAATAGCATTGTCTAGCTTTTCAAGCTGTTTGACAAACAAATATTGCAGCTTCTCAGTGAGGCAGCCAAGATAATATTCACAACGAACGCATTTTCTAACCTTCAGAGCAATATACTCAGTAGAAAAATCATCAGATTCTAAAGTCGTATTATATTTTGTTGATTTCAAGGATATAGAAACTTTGTAAGAGCTGGATAAATGTCTTGAACAAATTATACCCTTGCAAACAACTTTTAAGTAATAGTTTCACATTTAAATTTTGAAGTTTTAAAGTAATTGCTACTATAAAGTTGGACTATAAAAAATTATACATATTTTCTTCTTTCTACAAAACCAAGCAAACGTGGTTTATGTGAAAATTTTTCTATAACCTCAGAATACAAAATATCTCCCCATGAAAAATATAAGCATCTTTTACTATCATCAGAGGAATCAAGGCACTATAACTGACACTGTTGCATTGACAAGTTTAAATTAACTGCTTATTCTGATTTGTAAAAAGAGGTAAGCCTCATACAAGTAGTATGAGATGACATCAACTTTATTGACAGAAACAATCCACCTACTAGTTTACTAGATCTCTTATTTAGTGCGCATCAAAAGAAGACTCAAATTTATATTTGAGGATTTTATATTGAGGATTTCATTACACGACCCTAACACACTTTTTCTATTTTTTCTTATTTGTTTTCAAGAGATTTCTCTTTAGCATATAAATTGTCTGAAATCTTTCCTACCTCCAATTTAACTCATAGATAATGAGGTAAGATATCCAATAGCTGGATATGCTGGGTTAGACACAACCTTTTTGGAGTGGGAGAAAAACACTGAAAGAAACATCAAAATTCATTCAGGAACAGTTGCATAGACCCATATTTTTCAAATAATTTAGAAAAACTAGCCTAGCTTCTTTTTATCAAATCCTTGCATTATGAAACTTCAGTTAGCAAATTAATACCTTAAGGGAGGAAGGCATGATTCAAATTAGTTTCAAAAGTTGTATTCCTATGGATTTCCTATTCAAATTTTATATTGAGATAAACTTACATTCAGACTGAAAGGATCCTCCTAAGTGAACACTTCCACGGGAAAACACACATAGTACTTCAATTGTGCGTGCTAAAATGATGTACTAGAAACTGTAGCCCCATCTCTCATTTCCATACATATTTGGCTCTGAAGTACCATTGGGGCACTATATATAGATAGGGTGGGTTTCAAATATTCTTCCTTCATTATCCATAGCTCTTCCATATGTAGGCTTTCAGATTTTCCATTTCAAAGAGTGTTATTAGAGAAAATAATATAGATTATGGGCTTTACAGTCTATCTCCACAAGGTCAAGTATTTCTAGCTGGACCAACCTCTCGGGGCTCAAAATATCCCTCCCAGGCCTAACCTTTTTACTGACATACTATAGCCATCAAAATAAGGTGGTGGATACTCAGGATACTGCTTGAGAAATGTCCCTTCAACTGGGACAAAACAAACACTATTTGCCTAACCTGGGTTAGCCCTTTGGCCAGTCATCTCTGAGATTGACAAGACATGAACTTGTTATTAGCAACCTCTGCCCAACTGTCCATTGGCACCTCTAATCTCCATGAGCCCAAATTATAGAAATCATTCCACAGAAATTATAACTTTGCCTGAGAGCTGAACTTCGCCCTTAGGAAAAGGGTCTAGCCTGTTGGAAAATGGTAAACTGACAAAATAATTAAAAATCTGAAGCATAATTTAAAGATTTTGAGGTCATTTCCTTCAGTAAGGGTTCTACACTCAGAGACAACCTTACTCTTTAGTAAAAACATAAAGAAATGAATTTTATGTTAAAAACATAAACATTGAATTTTAGAGCTGATGTATCTAATTTCTCTCTCTCTCATCTTATAAATAACAAATATCAAAGCCCAGAGAGTCGAAATGACTGTCCAAAATCAACCCAAAATTTAGAGAAATAAATGGTGCTTAATCCAAGTCTTCTGACATCTTGTTAACTATTTTGTGTACTCTATTCCGTTACCGAGGTGTGACCATTGGAGCCTTTACAGAACATTGTGTAAAAGATTTTTTAAAATCTTTTCAAAGTAGCAACTTATACTTGAGGGAGTAGGAAAATTTCTTGAGTGAAAAAAGGAAACTGCAGGAGAAATCTTTTTATTAACTGAGAGTTTTAAAGAATAAACAAATAAAGTGACTAGCAGCCTTGATAATCAGCCTGTTTCCTATAATCACCAGCTTAATTTTCTGCTAAACTTTGACTCTTGAATTATCAATAGAACAATGACTAAACAGTGAAGATTTTTTATTAATTTGGTACTTTTGGATGTCCCCAAATTAGCATGGATTTAGATCCCTTCTGCTGATTTTTCTTTATTATCTTTTCTTTTTAAGAATAAATAAAGTATGGAAAAATTAAATTGTTCTTCCCACAGCTGCTTGCCTAAATGAATTTCCTCTGATATGTAAACACACAGCAAAATTAATGCCTATAACTAGAAAAGGTTTTTATTTTTATGAGTCTTTTTGATAAGAATAGTAGGGTAGTAATCTCCTATTGTCATGTCAGTGTCTTAGAATTGGAAAGTTTTGGGGTTCCTAAGATGGACCGCATGGTTAGTTTCTAGAGAATTCAATAAGAAGTCTGCATCAAACTTTATGAATCTGCTATGATTCATATCACCTTCATTAGGCAGAGTCACCACTGTAGTAGTTTCGTTAGCTAAAGATGCAATAGCTTTTTTGTTGTCACCTTGGTGTATGTTTTGCATTATGCCACCTTCTATCAAAGCTAAACATTAGGTAAATGAATCCAAATTTTCCATCCTAGGTCTATTCTTGGCAAATGTAAAATGTTCCAAAGTTACTAATTTAAACATTCAATCATCTTCAAAGCAGAACTATTGAAAGACAGGTTATTGTTGACATTGAAGTACCATGAGAAACATGAATAAAATCTGACACATTTGCAAATTCTATTTTTTTCTATGGTGTTAAAAATTTTCATTGTTTGTAACAATACCTAGAAGTGTTTCACTTCTTATCTGCATTATAGAGCTACTTATGTCACTAAATATTTTTCTAAAATGTAATTTGTAATTTTTGTGTCCAGATTCTTGGATATTTTGGGACATTAGTTGTTCACTAGTAGAGTCTTTAGGTGACTTTCTTCAGGATCACATGGTCTAAATTGTATCTGAAGGAAAAAAAACAGACTCTGGTATGTCCTTTATTCTTTTTCTTGGTTTATTTAACTAAGAGATATGTCTCCTAATTTTATAATTCTCTAGATAATTCACTGAGGTTTTCTTGACTGGGGAAAAGTAGATGTCTGTGTTTAAATAACTATATTACTAAAACAATAAAATTCATAGAACACATGTGTATATATTAGAAAAGTAACAAGTTAACTTTTTGCTGCAAATTAAAGGTCTGTATTTATGCAAATAGTGTCAAAATATAACTTAAATTTAAAGAACTAAAAAATTTCTAGTCTTGTCAACATTTGTACATTAACTGTAGGTTTATGTTTTTAAATAGGAATATAAGCTTACAGAGTTCAGACCTACTTAGTTTCACAAAGACCAACCCTTAAGCTGAATATTGAGTGTAAGAAACTTACTCAATGGATGTCAACATTCTATGACAATGAGATGAAAATAAATTTCCACTCCAAATCATATGTGGCATGCATTCTTATCATATTCTTCCCAGGGGGCTATTTATCATGTTTTGATAAATCTATTTCTGAAATAGATTAAAAAAAATCGTTACAGCACACTCTAGCATAAACAACATGGAATACTAACATAAATATTTGGATCATCCTGGCATGAATTAAAAAACGGGAAACTTAAGCAGCATCTCAAAAGTATATTATTTCCTCTCAAAGAAAATGCTTAAAATGTAATGACAAGAGTCATGGTTGTAATTGTAACAACGGCTATCACTTACATAGTGATGACTCTGTACCATGCACTGTAGTAAACCTTTTACATATATTAATTCATCTAACCTTCAAATGATACTATTACTCCCATTTTACAGGTGTAGTAGCTGAGGTACAAACTGACTAAGTGCCTCACTCAAGGCCACATATCACATATCACAGTTTTCAAACCCTGGTAGAATGCTCCAGAAGCCAAACTCTGGAAATAGAATTATCTTTAGTTTTGATGGATTAAATAAAAAACTGAACAAAGAAACCAAAAATAAATACCATTATTTTGGCTTTAAGAAAATGATAAAGATATAGAACAAAAGCTTATTTCTGTTAGGAGTATAATTCATATAAGACAATCCAAATTCTTCCCTGTTGATTAACCTAATATTCTGACAGTCCATCAGCTTTTGACATTGTTGAGTCAGATGCAGTAAAAATGCCATTTTGTAGAACTATCACCCTTTAAAAAAATCTAAGTAGACCAGAAATACTCTCTGTTGAGGAATTTTGGATGATATGCAACTACAGCTTCTGTATGAAACAATAAGGACACCTGAGTTCTAGTTCTGATTTGGAATATTTTAAGCCACTTAACCTCCAGGGACCTCATTTTCTTGATCTATAAAATCCTGGGGTTGAACAAGATGACCTTTAATTCCCTTGTCATCAACTTGAATTTATGATAGCTTTGTGGAATGACAAATCCTTTATAAGATAATTGTCCCTGGTCAGGATGTTGAAGCCAGTAGGGAATTATTGGCAGAATAAGGACAGAGTTGTGGCCTTACCGGCATGGCAAAGGTTCTTGAGCTTGCCCAAAGTACCATGTTATTAATTTACCAAATAAAGCAACCTTGTTGGTGTAACATCTGTTCAGTATTATTTTGTTTCTACTTCATGCTTTATGCTTTTTACTGGGAGCCTCTTGCTCTGACTTGTCCCTTTACCTTTGGATTCTAATTTACCTCCTTCAGTCCCTTGTGAAATGGTTCTGACCAGAAATGATCAGGACTCCTACATTATCAACTGTCCTGAAGCTGACTCTTTATATACACACACAGCTTCCTGAGTGCTGGATCACAAATTAACTCAATTTGATGTCTTCTCTCTGATGCTCTGGGATTTGAAATACCAATGCTTATTGGGGTGGCTTTCTTCTAACAGAAATATAACAGAAATGACTCTTTTAATCATGTTTCTTTAACTGGATTGCATTGTCATTATAAAAGTTGGGATAACATGAATTGACCCAAATGCGACTAGCTGTATAATCTGGACATAGTCTTATGTCCACGTGTTCTCTGGCTAAAATATTAGAGAAAGTGAATCCCTCTACTGTTCTTTCATTTAAGTAATCCTTAACCATCTTTCATTTCCCTGAGACATATTTTTTAAAAGACCTTATTTAGGTATGAATGACATATAAAAAGCTATATATATTTAATATATACAACTTGATGACATAAACATGTCTCTCACCGCCAAAAGCTTCCTCCTGCTCCCTTTATTATTATTTTTTGTGATAAGAACAGTTAACTTAAGATCTACCCTCTTAGCCAATTTTTAAGTATACCATACAGTATTGTTAACTATAGGCACTATGCTGTACAGTAGATCTCTAGGACTTACTCATCTTGTATAACTGAAACTTTGTGCCCTTTAACTAATACCTCCCCATTTCCCTCTCCCCCTTGCCCCTAGCAACCACCATTCAACTCTCTGATTCTGTGAATCTGACTCTTTTGGATTCCACGTATAAGTGGTATCAAGTAATAGTTGTCCTGTGTCTGGCTTGTTTCACTTAGCATAATATCCTCCAGCTTCATCCATGTTGTCACAAATGGCAGGTTTTCCTTCTTTTTTAAGGCTGAATAATATTCCATTCTATGCATATACCACATTTTCTTTATCCATTCCTCTGTTAATAGACATTTAGATTATTGCCACATCTTGGCTATCATGAATAATGCTGCAATGAACATGGGAGTGCAGATATCTCTTCAAGATTCTGATTTCAATGCTTTTGGATACATACCCAGAAGTGGGGTTACTGGATCACATAGTAGCTCTATTTTTAATTTTTGGAGGAATTTCCATACTGTTTCCCATAGTGGCTGCACCAATTTACATTCCAACCAATAATGCACAAGCGTTCCCTTTTCTCCACATCTTCACCAACACTTGTTATCTTTTGGGTTTTTTGTTTGTTTGTTGTTTTCTGATATTAGCTACCCTTACAAGTGTGAGATGATATCTCATTGTGGTTTTGATTTGCATTTCCCTGATGATTAGTGATATTGATCATCTTTTCATACACCTGTTGACCATTTGTATATCTTCTTTGGAGAAATGTCTATCAGTGCCTTTGCCCAGTTGGACCCTTATCTTATACCATACACAAAAATTAACTCCAAATGGATTCAAGACTTAAATGTAAGGCCCAAAACCATAAAACTCCTAGAAGGAAACATAGGCGAAAATTTCTTGACATTGATCTTGGCAATGATTTCTTGGATATAACACCAAAAACACAGGTAACAAAAGCAAAAGTAGACAAGTGGGACTATTCCAAACTAAAAAGCTTTGCACAGCAAATGAAGCCATCAACAAAATGAAACAGCAACCTGAGATACTTTCAGGGAACTATGATCCCATAACTGTTTTCCTAATAATATCAAAAAATTATTTGCCTTTTTCAGGGTGTTTAAATTTGCAATGATGATGCAAAAGAATAGTGGGTAAAATTGAAGACTTAGCACAAATCAAGGTTGTGGCAGCAGACTGTTGTAGTAGTTGATGTATTCTTCACCTTCACACACTCACAAAAAAATAAAATAGAAAAACATGCCAATTTCACTTAAGAACATTTGTCATGATTTTATCACTAAAATACTAATAATTTTTTTAAATCTCAACACGAGCACATCTTTTTAATATTCTGTGTGATAAAAAGGGAAGTGCATGTAAAGCACTTCTGCAAACAATGCTTCTATGATGACTGTCTCCAGGAAAAGTGCTTGCATGTAACTTAAAGTTGCAAGCTGAAGCAGCCATGTTTTTCACAAAAACACATTTTTACTTGAAAAAAATACTATTGTATTCAAACTGCATATTTGCCAGACATTTTCTTGAAAACAAAGTAAACCTGTCACTTGTATCAGTCATCTCGAGTTTGACAGCTTCCCAATAATGAAAGACTCTTCTGATGAGATTAGCAGTGAATTTTTTAAAGTGGTTTGTAAAAATATATTATTTAATAAAATGTGTCAATATTGAGACGATACATAATTCAGTGAACAAATACTTTCTAAAAGTCCAATGCATGGTGTTACAAATCATACTTGGGTAAAAATTGCCACTCACTGTACAAGATAACCCAGTGAATTTTAATGTAACAGAATACAAAAAGATTGTTAATATGCTTTCTTATTTCATGTTACAACTAACCTTTAAGAAACTACTACATGCGTAGTTTTCCTGTAGTATAAAATAAGAATATCCAAAGTGAATTAAAACATCTATTAAAATATTCCTGCCTTTACTTACGTACCTCTGTGAAGGCAGATTTTCTTCATATATTTCAACAAAACAATGTATTTCAACAGATTAAATACAGAAGCAGATATTAGAACTCAGCTAACTTCTATTAAGCCACATATTAAGATTTTCACACATGTAAAACAATGCTACTCTTCTCACTATTTCTTTGTCTAGAAATATAGTTATTTTCACAAAAATGGCATGAAGGAAAAAAAAAACAGCACTCCCTTCCTGAGGTTGTAAAATGTTCCGCTTCCTATCTATTGCTCAATACCACCCTGTCCCACAGTCTATGACTCACAAACAGTGAGTCAGAAAAGTGACTGAAATGATAATTTAAAACTAATTCATCCAGTCAGCTAGCTTAAGATTTTACCTTATAATGCTAATGGCACCAAGAAAAAAAGTAAGTCCACCTACTTTTTAATATTCCTATACTATGTTTTAGCAGGCAAGAATAAAATTGCTCTCTTTCAAGATGATTAACCAATAAGAACCATAAAACATGGAAATATAAAATAATGATGGCCTGTTAGAGCCAGAAGATAAGTTTACTTAAAATAACCTTACTCAAACATGTTCAGGAATGGTGGAGTAAGAACCTCCAGACTCCTCTCCTCTATAAAAGTGAAGAGAAACTGTCAAAAATTGTCAGAATCAACTTTTTCAAAACTCTAAAAATTAACCAAAAGTTTTCATCAATCCACAGAGCATTTCTTCAAGAAAATGTCTGAATCTTAGTAAGAACAGAGAATTTTGTGACATTTTAAATTGCCCTACTCCCAACCCCTTCCTGCCCACCCATGGCAGCCTGGAAAATTAATTACCACCACTTATGGTGAAAACCAGAAGCCTTATAATACTAGGGTTCAGAACCAGGTTGGAGCTCTTTCAAGTCTCCATTCTCAAATGATTTTCATTATTTCACGTATTCAGTAAGTCCCTAGAAAAACCTATTCACAAGCCTTGTCTTTATGTAACCTCACACAGAACTCACACATTACAAACTGCCTTTTCCCCAGGAATATTTGTTGAAACTAATTGGTGGCAATTGTTTGACATTGTAGTTGTCTTACACAGTGATATCAGTTGGGGCAAACAACAAACTAACCAAAAAACTTAAAGATCTGGAAGATGAAATATCCATAAGAGGCTTTTGAAAGTTCTGACATATTCCTGAGAATCTAGAAGACCAAACACATGTGCAAGGATGTGAAAACACCCAGGAAAGACCTGAGAAGTCCCTAAGTTCTCATCTCTGGTTGACTTTGAGATTCTATACAATGAAGTGAAGGCTAAGGCAGAATTATAAACTGCCTGGCTGGATGTTGGTGACCCGCTCTAATACACACAGAGAACACTTCAACAAGTTTAGGAGACTTATTGTTTTCAGGGATTTAAGGAATTCTCTGCCTGGTCGTTAGCTGGCCACTAAGCTAATTGAACAGAAACTTCAGTGGCCACACATGACAAGGAAACAGACATTATAGAATACAAGAAAGTTTCTAAACAAAAAAACAGTGACAATAAAAACAAACACTAGGACAAGAAACCTTGGGCGGGGGCGGGATATGATTCATGAAAATAAAAAAAGTCAATAGAAACTGTCCATGAGGAAACCCAGGCATTAAACAAACTAAACTAAGACTTTAAATCAGCTATTTTAAATATGCTCCAAGAACTAAAGAAAATCAGGTATAAAACACTAAAGGAAAGTATGAGAATCATGTCTCACCAAACAAAGAACATCAATAAAGAGATAGAAATTATTAAAGGAAATTAATAAAAATCTTGGCATTAAAAAGTAAAATAACTGAGGTAGAAATGTGACTAGATGGACTCAATAGCAGATTGTAACAGGGCAGAAAAAAGAATCAGCAAACTTGAAAAAAGGCAAAATGAGATTTTCCAGTCTAAGGGAACAAAAAGAAAAAACACAAAGAAAAGCAGACAAAGCCTTAGAGACCTGTGGGACACAATCAAATACACCAATATATGCACAATATGAGTCCCATAAGAAGAGAAGAGATATAGAAAGGGACAGAGAAAATATTTAAAGAAATAATGGCAGAAAACTTCAAAAATTTATGAAAAGTGTAAATATTCATCCAAAAAGCTCCAAAAAACTCAAAAGGGAATAAACTGAAAGAGATCCACACTTAGACACATCATAATCAAACTGTTGAAAGTCAAAGACAAAGAGAGAATCTTGAAAGCAGCAAAAGCAAAGTGACTCATCACATACAAAGGATCCTCAGTAAGATTAACAGTTGATTTCTTATCATAAACCATGGGGACAGAAGAAAGTGGTATGAAATATTCAAGGTACTGAAAGGAAAAGTCTGTCAACCAAGTTTTTTATCCAGAAAAATTATCCTACAAAAATAAAGGAGAAATTAAGAGATTCCCAGGTAAACAAAAGCTAAGAGAATCTATAACTAGCAGACTGTCCTACAACAAATACCAAGGGTACTCCTTCAGACTGTAATGAAAGGATATTAGACAGTAACCCAAATCCACATAAAGAAATAAAGAGCATTGTTAAAGGTAACTGCATAGTTAAACATAAAAGAAAATATAAATGTATATTTTCTTTATAACACTTTTTTCCCTCCAATCTGGTTTAAAGAAAACTGCATAAAGTAATAATTATAAATCTATATTGATTGTAATAAAGTGTATAAAGATCTAGTTTGTATAACAGTATAACACAAAGAAAGAGAAGGAAATGCAGCTATACAGGAGCAAAGTTTTCATATGTCATGAATTTAACTTGGTATTAATCCAAATTAGGTTGTTATACATTAAGATCTTCATTGTAATCCCCAGGGATACCACTAAGAGAATAATTTTTTAAATATAGTAAAAATATGACAAGGGAATTAAAATTGTAAACTACAAAACATGTACTTGACACAAAAAAAGGAATTAATAGAAGAATAGAGCAACAAAAAAAATTAAAGATATAGAAAACATAGCAAAGTGACCAATGTAAATTCTAGCTATCAATAATTACATTAAATGTAAACAGTAAAACATTCTAATCAAAAGACAGAGATTGGCAAAATGAATAAAATAAACTTGATGGGACTCTATGCTGTCTATAGAGACACATTTTAGATTCAAAGACACAAATAGCTTGAAAGTAAATGAATGGAAAGAAGGTATACTATGCAAACAGTAAACAAAAACAGCTGATATACTAATATCATAAACAGTACATTTTACATCAAAATGTGTTACAAAGACAAACAACATGATATATTAATAAAAGTGTCAATTCCTCAAGAAGATATACAATTATAAACATAGGTATGCACCTTAAAACATAGCCCCAAAATACATCAAGCAAAAACTGACAGAATTGAAGGGACAAATAGACAACTGAACAATAATAGTTGGAGACTTCAATATTCTACCTCCAATAATGCATAGAACTAGAGCAAGATCAACAAGGACATAGAAGACCTGAGCAACATTATAATTAGACCAACTAGTCCCAACAGACATCTATATTATAATTCATCCAATAGCAGAGTACACATTCTTTGCAAGCACACATGAAACAGAATAGACAATATGTTAGGGCATAAAACAAGTCTCAATAAATTTAAAAGCTTTAAAATTATAAAAGTACATCTTCTGATCATAATGTAATGAAATTGGAAATCAATAAAAGATGGAAATTTGGGACATTCACAAAGAGGTTGAAATCTAGCAACATGATCCTAAAGAATCAATAGGTCAAAGAATAAATCACAAGGGAAATTAGAAAATACCTTGTGATGAATAAAAATGAACACAAAGATACCAAATTTATGGAATGCAGGTAAAGCAGTGCACAGAGAAAAAATTATAGATGTAAACACCTGTATTAAAGAAAAGAAAGATATAAAATCAATAACCTAAACTTCTACCTTAAGAAACTAGAAACATGAAAAGCAAATTAAATCCAAAGCAAGGAAAAGAAAGGAAACAATAGAGATTAGATGGAGATAAAATGAGATACAAAATAGAAAAACATTAGACAAAATCAAAGTTTGATTCTTTGAAAATATTCACAAAATCAACAAGTTTAGCTAGACCTATGAAGAAAAAAGGGAGAAGTTTCAAAATACTGAAACCAGGAATGAAAGAGGGGGTATTAGTTCTGACTTTACAGAAATATCAAGGGTAATAAGAGAAATATGATGAATAATTTTGTGCTAACATTTTAGACAACGTAGATGAAGTGGACAAATTTCTAAGACATTAACTACTAAAAATGACTCAAGAATAAATAGAAAATCTGAATAGACCCATAACAATTAAAGAGATTGAATTACTAACCAAAAAACTTCCCACAAAGAACATCCCAGGACCAAACGCTTTCACTAGTGAATACTGCCAAAAGTTTAAAAATTAATTAACATCAAGCCTTCACTAAGTCTTCCAAAAAATAGAAAAGGGGGAAGCATTTTCTCATTCATCCTATGAGACCCGCATTACTCTGATTCAAAACCAGATACAGATCCCTAAAAAAGAAAACTACAGACAAATACACCTTTATTAATATAAAAGCAAAATCCCCAACAAATACTAGAAAACTATATCCAGCAACATATGAAAAAGAATTACACAACATGACCAAGGGGGATTTATTCTGGGAATGCAAGATTGCTTGAACATATGAAAACAACTCAGTGTAATATACCACATTAATAGAATAAGGGACAGAATCACATAATCATCTCAAGACGTGCAGAAAAGGCATTTGAAACATTACAACACACCCTTTCCTGATAAAAAAGATCAGGGGCAAGACAAGGATGCCCTCTCCTGCCACCTCTATGCAACATTGCACTGGAGGTTCTAGCCAAGGCAATTAGGCAAAAAAAAAAAAAGAAAGAAACAAAAGGCATCCTATTGGAAAGAAGGAAGTAAAACTGTCTCTACCCACGGATGACATGATGTTGTATACAGAAAATCTGAAGCAGGAGTGAAAATTGGCAGAAGAAATATCAATAATCTGAGATATGTAGATGACACCATCTTCCAGCAGAAAGCAGCAATGAGTTAAAGCAACTTCTGATGAAAGTGAAAGAAGAAAGTGCAAAGTAGGACTGCATTTGAATATCAAGAAGACACAAGTCACGATTCCAGAACTACACAACTTTAACATAGACAATTGTTAGATTTTTTTTTTTACCTTGGGTCAGTCATCAATTTAAACGGAGACTGCAGCCAAAAAAATCAAGAAAGGCTGAGACTTGGAAGAGCAGCAATGAAAAAACTGGGAAAGATCATTAAGTATAAGAAGTGTCACTAGAGACCAAGGCCAAGATTATCCACACCGTTGTATTCCCTATTACTATGTACAGGTTCAAAAGCTGGACAGTGAAGAGGCTGACAGAAAAAAAACAGATTCATTTGAAATATGGTTTTGGAGGAGAGCTCTATGGATATTCTGGACTGTCAGAAAGATGAACAAGTGCGTCCCAGAGCAAATTAAGCTTGAACAACCCCTGGAGGCAAAAATGATAACATTGAGGCTGTTCTACTTTGGGCACATCATGAGAAGGGAGGATTCTTTGAAAAGACAATAATGCTGGAAAAAGTAGAAGGCAGCAAGAAAAGAGGAAGACCAAATATGAGATGGATGGACCCCTTAAAGGAAGCCATAGGCATGAGTCTAGGGAAGCTAAGTAAGACCAAGGACAGGACACTGTGGACATCACTCATTCATAGGGTGGCCAGGAGTTGGAGCAGACTTGAGGGCATGTAACACACAGAAAGGATAAAAAAAACAAAAACCTATTAGAGATAATCTATTAGTTCAGCAAGGTTTCAATATAGAAGAACAATATACAGTAATCAATTGTATTTTTATATACTATCAATGAACATTGATATAAAGATAAACTTAAGAACACAAATTAAATTTACAGTAGCATCAAAAACAATAAAATGCTTAGGGATAAGTGTAACAAACGTGTAAGACTTATAGACTGAAAATTACAAAATATCACTGAAAGAAATTGAAGACCTAAATAAGAGAAAGTCATCCATGTTCATGGATTGCAAGACTTACCATTGTTAGGATGACAATTCTACCCCAAGTGATCTAGAGATTCAACAAAATCCATATCAAAATTCCCCTGTGTAGTAGGCAGGTTTCAAAGAGGCTCTTAATTTTCCTCACTTCCTGTTGTGCACAACCTTGTGTTTATACTGGGAGTGCAAGACTGAACACATAAAAATAACTCAACATTATATATCCTTTCCACTTGAGTTTCAGCTGGAGATAGTGACTTGCTTCTAAAGCAAAAATGATAGAATGTCACTTATGTGATTAGGTTACAAAAGACTGTGACTTCCATTTAGTTAACTCTCACTATTGCCTTCTTGGCTTACTAGCTTTGATGAAGCAAGCTGCCATGTGTGAGAGGTCTGTTGTCATTAAACTAAGGGCAGTCTCTGGTCAACAGAGAGAAACTGAGGTCCTCAGTCCAATAGCACATGGAGAATCAAATGATATCAGCAACCACTGAGTGAGCCTAGAAGAGGATCTTTTTCCAGTTGAGCCTCCAGATAAGACTACAGACCCTGGGCTAACACCTTGATTGCAGGTTTGTGAGAGACCATGAAGCAGATAACCCAGTGAAACTGTTCCCAGATTCCTGACTCACAGAAAATATGAGGTAATACGTGTGTGTTTTGGAATTATTTGTCAAGCAGCAATAGATAATATACTTGGTTTTATACAACTAATATCCCCCCCTCGCCATCCTGCACACACCCCTTGTCTCCACACAACTCTTAGCAATTTTTTGTTTTTAATGATGAAGAGTGGTTTCTATTGGTTATTCACTTCATTTTTGGGCTTTGTAACACAAAATCTCCCAGAGCAAAGAAGACAAAAATGTGACTACTTCTTGGGATGGATGAAAGAAAGTATCTCCAACAGTGAGATCTGAAAAATTATTATTTCCATATACCACTTTTCATATTTTGAAGATTTACTTTTAAATGTAGCATCAACTATGTAGAAAGATGTTATATGGTCCTTTACATTTCATCTCATAGTGTGGTGGTCAGTGGAGTCATCAGTTTTCATTTACCTCCAAATCTTCTATCTAAAGTGCCTTCGCTATTCTAAACTCCCATCTAAGATCAACTATCATTTTAGGGGTGCTTACTATATGTGTAGATCCTTTATTCACATTTTATTATGCAATCTTTTTTACTGTCCACATTCTACAGTTAAGAAAAAATGAGTTCAGAATGGTTAATCAACCTAAGATGTTAGATTCAAATTCAGATTATCTACTATCTATGTCTTGACTCTTTCCCTAATGTCAATGACAAATGCCAGTCATTGGTCAGTTCCAGAGATTTCCATCTGGAAGATAACTCAGTACTCACTGAAATCAGCTCAGCTACAAACAGACCTAAAAATAAGAGCCACACCATTTACTTCTTTTTAATTTCCACCATTTGTAATCAAGTCCTGGATGCATGAAATATGCTGCTTAAGTATTTGTTGAGTTACCTGAAGAAGTCTGATTTTGCATGCCAAATATTCAAAATAAAAATAAACACCTTGTTGATTTATCAGACTAGTTTCAAATTTTACATCTTTCGTGGGCTTGAATTCCACAGACTATGTTGCACATACTTGCTGTTTATAGCAACTACATTAAATAAGTCATTTGACAAATATTAATGGCCACTTACCATGTGCCAGACACTGAAGGCAATTCTGCTTTAATATGGCATTTTTGTGAATTTCAATTATTTTTTGATAATGACCAACATATTATGAAAATCTTACCTTCTAGTTTTTAACAAAATATCATTCTTTTCAAAAAAGTTTAATATATCCCTGTTCATATATGCTTCATTAATGTCCTAATAGATCATATAGGACCTGTCCTAATACAGGTCCTAATAGATCATAATATATTTGGTCAGTTATTTCAACCATTTGGTAAAATCATTGTATTTCCAGTTTGTTTTAAGCTTGCTTTCAATAATCCCCAAGCCTGGATTAAATATTTTGTGTTCTATTTTTTCGGTAAGCTATAGCTAATATTTTCCCAAAATGTCAATGAAAATTTTGGAGAACAACTTCTATATAATGACATAAATATACCAGGACTTCAAATCACACTTATAAAGATTTAAATTCAAGAGCATTCCAAGTGTATCCCCTGAATTGCCAACTCACAATATCATAATTTGAGAATTGAAATAGATCCACGAATTTATAGCTGTTTCCAAGTGCAGAGGCCCTACACTATGTTTCAGGAGAGTTGCCCAAAACATTAGAACTGGGGGAATTTGGGAGTGAATCTGAAAAGGAGTTCATTTCCTCACATGCTTAGCACTAAAGGGGAAATCTCAAGGGAAATAATTTGCTGAAAATTTAAAATAATTTGTGTGGAATAAAAACACAAAATAACAGAACTTGAGTATTTCCCATTACTACCTATAAAGAGGATTCTACTGTATTGTTATGTGGTAACTTAATTCCACCTGGTAGAAACTAAATACCCTGATTATATCATTATACATTTCCATATGCTTTCACAATTCTAATTTACTTATTATGTTTCTCCTTGAAACCAAATATCAAGGAGAGTTAGTCTTCCATTTTAGTGAATTTGTCTTTGTAATCTAAAATAAAGTAGATGTCATAAATGTTTCCAAAGTGGTGTCAATATTACTGGACTTAAAATTTGCTTTGTGATCATTACATAACAATGACTGACTACATTCCTTTATTTCCCCTTTAAAAGGAGTATAATTACTGCTGAAAATTCATCTTGAAATACTTAGTTCCATAATTAAACACCACCAGAGCAAATCTGATCATTTGCCAATATCAAGTTTCTTTCCTTTACGTGCCCAGCCCTGCGAAGTAAGTAAATTCCTCAATAAGTATTTTCCTATTTTATCAAGGCCCTACATGTTTAACTTTTTTTTCATATCTCTAAGATAGGATTAATTTGATAAATTCGATCTTAAAAGTGATAACTTTTAAGATATTGACATAAAGACTGACAGGCTTAACATTCTCAAAATTCACATGTGGTATTAAAACTCTTCCTTTGAGAAGGAAAGTTGAAGATTAATATTGAACATGGTAAGAGATTGTCCTATTTCACTTAAATACATTCTAATTTATGAAAAGGGAAAAAAGGAGAGATTTTTCATGTCTTTCTTCTTAAGTAGGGCAGACTTCCTAGTTTCTCCAATTGCACTAAAGAACTAAAGATAAATGTTCACAAAATCAACATGATTGATTTGCTTTTTTCACACAGAGGGAGCTTATTTAGTGCCTAGAAGCAATTTGCGTGCAATAGAGATGCCATTTCTTCAAATGAGTTCTTTAATGAGGCTTTGTCTCACGACTTAATCGTGCTTTTTACTTTATCCCCCAAAATGTTCTGGTATCTTTTGTGCACACTGCTAGCAGCATGTCTACCTGGAGAAATTCTAATTTGGCCCACCTTAAGGAATAAGAGAAGAGAGGGGGCGTTATTTTGGAAGGTAACACTTAAAACAGGCTTGTAAACATTTAAAGAATCTTCAATTTGTTTTCAAGAATAAAACTTACTCACTGAGGGGCCAGCCCCGGTGGCACAGAGGTTAAGTTCACCCACTCCACTTCAGCAGCCTGGGATTCGCCAGTTTGGATCCTGGGCGCAGACGGTTCGGATCCTGGGCGCAGACCGACACACTACTCATCAAGCCATGCTGAGGTGGCTTCCCACACAGAGCAACTAGAAGGATTCACAACTATGACATACAACTATCTACTGGGGCTTTGTTGGGGGGCGGTGGGCAGGGGGTGGGGGAAGCGAAAAAGGAGAAAGATTGGCAACAGATGTTAGCTCAGGGCCAATCTTCCTCAAAAAAAAAAACTTCCTCACTGAGTACATTGTTTATTGACTTTTGCAATTTCACAAAATACCTAAGAAAAATATTCTTAGGTCAGGGGATATGTGTCTGATACTAATAAGGTCAGAGGAAGGTGCAACGAGAAGTAAGAGCTGTCACAATAAAATACCTGGCAGCTTTCAATAAAATCAATTCAGAAAATAATGCTTCATACCAATGTCTGAAATGCAAATGGAACCTGGTTTCATTTATTTATATTAAGCATTTCTCTGTGTTCAACTTAATTGAGCTATTGTTCCCTTCATTAAGTATGCCTCTTAAACTTTTCAGTTTTGAAAAATGCTATTCTTCCAACCACAGTAAATGTGACAAGGAGAAATCAAATATCATTTTTAGGAAATACAAGATACGTGTATGTGTTGATTTTTTATACCTAAGAAAATAAGGAGAAATATTAAATAATTTATATTTGTATAACTCATTTGAATCACTTGCAATTTTCTCCTTATTGCAAGCATAATCCGTTTATTATAGAATCTTGACTCTTGAGAATATGAGGCTTCATTGCTTCACATGTCATTCTCACCCCCACCTCAAACATCTCCGGCTAGGTAGAAGGTCTCTTAACAACGTCTTAGGCCATAAGTCTTCAGGATTTTTTTTTCTTTGTTTGTTTTTCAGTTACTACAGCAAACTCTACTTGAGGAAGTCTAAGATAAGTTGAATTTTAATTTTATTTGGTTATTGGTTCATCAGGCTCCCTATGACCCTCTTTGTCTCTTTGTCCAACACCCCAATCAACTCAGAAAATCCTACCAAATCCTACTCCCCTCCAAAAATAAAATGTTAAAGGAAATATTGGACAGTATAAAGAATATCAAGAAGCTAAGAAATGGAAAGTTAGAAAATAATTGTAGAACTTGTCTTTTTGTTTGTTTGTTTGTTTATCCAGCAACTTTTTACAATGTTCTCAACTAGAATTACTATAGATTCCATGAAAGAACCATGTCACTTTTTATAATACATTTTGGTGCTGAAAGAACGTTACCAAAATCATATTCAAACTGTAGGCCCCATCACTAAGAAAATAAATAAGTGAAAAGATTTCAGCAGCTATAAAATAAACACCACTGGATTAGTCAGGGATCTTGGTGGTAGGCAAAACATACAAATCTTTGCTCATATATTTAGGGAAGGTGTTTATTTAAAAGCTATCTAACCCGAGCACCAAATACCTCTCTTCTCATGTCATAGAATCACAGACAAATGACCTAGGCTTGACCAATTGGATGTACCTGCCCAAGATTGAATCTTTCAGAAATAATACATTTGTAAGGACAGTTGAAACCAGGCAGGTTAGTCATGGTGGCATGAAGAATCCTCCAGCAAAGTTGAATAATACTGAGGAACGTCCGGTGGTGGAAGTTCTACTGGCTGCATCATAAAGCTTTCCTTGGTTCCCGAGCCTGACTAGTCAGTCTTTCCCTATGTTATATGACTACCAAATATGCTGTAAGTAAATTGCTGCTCTATGTCAATGGTCAAAATTTTACTTATATTCCTCACAACAAAGGTCCCTAATTGATACAATGGTGCTAGTGTTCTAGTTTCAGAAGACTTTTTAACATCTTCATAAACTCTGTTTCATCTCCAAACCTCATGACTTTGAAATACATTTTGGCAAGGTTGTTGTGGCACTAAAATCTGCTACAGAATGATGCGGCTCTTTTGTGGAATCTGTAATAAATTTAAGCTGAGTCTCTTTGAAAACTCCATTATTTGTTATATCAGTGAATATTAACCTGCCTATCTACAAACTGCTCCTTTCTTAAGAGTTTTACAAGTGCATTCCCTTTTGTCAATGACAGTACAGACACCAAATAAATAGTCTTTCTGGCATGAAAAGTTTTCTGATGTTTTAATTAACTCCTAATTCTACAATGTGCTAACCTAGTACTAGAGACAAATGCTTATTGTTTAGAACTTTAAAATTAGAGTATTTTTTGGACAATTTCCAGGAGTGCTCTGAGGAGTTATCCTATTTCTCAAAAATTTAGGTGGTATAATAGAAGCCATTTGATATTAGAGGTACTTTAAGCATAAGACCCAGAAATAAAACCCCAAGCCACTGAGATTCCCTCCACCCCAACACTATTAAAATGCAAGTTAAAACATTATTATTATAGAGTCTTTGGGGTATTTGCATTGTTTAATAATATTGCATATATGTTTAAAGATATTCAGCATATTTCAGGAACATGAGAAGTAGTCGGTATAATTGTCAGCCCATGAGATCTGAAATCAGAAATGTTTTTGAGTCCCAGCTCTGCCACTTTCTAGCTACATTACCATGGGTAAGCCGTATTTCCTTCCACAATCTATTTCATCTGCTGGCCATATCAATCTCAAGAATTTGTATGAGGTTCAAAGACACAATACATATAAAAACACTGTAATCTCTGCTACACCGTAGAAATACGAACTATTATTATGGTCTGAAAGTTGTAAAACTAGGAAGACTTCATCCACAGCACAGTATTCCATTATGGTCATGGAAGAGATATTTTATTCATATTGTCCTCTTATCTCCCCCTCAACTACTTTTTCTCTTTTAATTTTCCTTTCAACATAAAAATTACATAATATAATTCTGAGGTGAATGGGGAAAATTGTTATAAACTAGTGCCAATTGAAAAGATTAGGCCGGAGTTGAAAAAGCTAATTTTAACATTTAACTAATTTTAACATTTAGCATTTAACTAGTCCTAATATATTCACTGAGACATAAGACTATGAGTATTTAATATTACTTTCCAATCTCTGAACATATATCCTTACCTCTCAACCGCACAGTGCCCTGTTCAAATGTCCTACAGTGCCAAAATATTTCCCTTCTCCCCCCATCATAGCCAAAATCTCCATTCTTTAGTGCTTTGTAGCATTCATTTTAGTGAAAATGTTCATATCTGATTTAATTAATTCAGGAGTCATGGAGTTCCAGAAAACATTTCCTTTTTCTTTTCTTTTTTTTTTTCTGGATCTTATTTAATTAAACCAACTACTCACTACATAAGTATTGTGAGGATAAAGCAATTTTTTTGTCATTATAAACATCTTTAATATAAGAAAATCTTGATGAGATTCCAAAATTATTATATTATTAATAGACTTGTAATGAAGTTAGATCTTATTCATAGAAAATACTATTATGTATAAATAAATGTTCATTTTTACTGCTGCAAGACAGTCCTGAGGCCTCATTTTTTAAATGGATTTAGAAAATATATTTGGTGTGCAATTAGATACTGCTTATTTTTGACAATTGATGGTTGGTAAGTTTTGTGTGCTTTACTATAAAATAGTAATAACAGAGTTCTAATTAATTAATGGAGAAAGTCATTTTTTGAGTGAGGAAAGAAGGGACCTCCTTTATTGTGGATTAACCTACTCTCTAACCAGGGACCACTACAACCCTCTAACCAAGTCTTCCTGAGGTAAACTGCATTGGACAAGCTTTAAATTCAGGCTTCATTCCAGTAGCATCCCCTCATGTCCAGCCTTTATAAGATTGGCTTTGCCACTCCACCAGCCAACCTAAATCATAATGACCTGTTCTCTTTTGAAGCACTTATCATAGTCTGAAATTATTGAATTATTTGTTTACATTTTGAAAGTCTGTCTCCAAAGTTAAAAAGCTCCATGAGATTCTGCTTCTGCTTATACTATAAAAAGGAACAAGAAAATGTCACTCCCAACCTAACAATGAGAAAAAAACAAATTACCTACAAAATCCTAACTTTTGTTGAGCCCATCAGAGAGCTGAGGTCACAAGGTAACAAAGTGAACCAAATTCCAAAAGTGACAAGCCAATTCTAGGAGGGAGGGGACACAAAAATTGTTTCACCTTTGGCAGAGCACAAGAGAAAGGAGCAGCTGCTGTAAAAAAACAGGTAAGAAGAAAACAGCTAGAATTTTAGTGACTGCTTAAAGACTGAATGTAGTCTAGTATAACAATTTTGAATAACTGGGAGGCTTACTAAAGAGGGAGTTTGGACCTATTTGCAAGCTCTTGTCCTTATTCCTCTCTGTTAACGAGAAAGATTAAGAGCCAGGCAGGACACCAGAGGAAGCAGCCCTCGGTGCCACTGGCTTTCAGGTGGTAATTGGCTGCCACTGGGTTCTAGTCACACATTTCCACCATTTCCCCAAACTCTTTTCATATACAAAGCAAAAGGCTTAAGGCACTGTAGAAGCATCAAGAAATCTTTCTATTTCTTGCACCCAAGGAAATATTTGTTCCTTCTGTGGAAAGATAAATCAAAAGTTATCTTTCCTTAAGTGAGGCACAAGAAATCATCTAGGGCCCATAATTTTGCACCAATTTAAAAAGAAAACTTCTAACAACTGGTGGAAAGACAGAAAACTCTCACTTCCAGAATCCCTGCAACCAATACAAGGCAGAGCTTGGCAGTCATGGGGACAATGGGAGGAAGACATAGAAAAGGTCAGAGACATTAAGAAAGCCACACCTTTGAGACTATTCCCAAAGACCCTACCTAAGACTAAGACTTGGTTCCCCTTCATCCCAGTTCAAGCCCAGCAAGGAGCATGAGCATAGAGACTGATCCCCATACATCATGAGGCTGCAGGGATTGATGAAAGCTGAAAGTGGAAAAGGAGCACTGAGAAAATCCCTCCAGCACTGCAGAATCCATACTAAGCACAAAGAACAAATGGATAACTGTGAGGAGAATTTAAAGTCTGTGGTGCACTGAAGGTGACTATAGAAACAATAAAAATAAAACCTAGCTCAACTACTGACTAGATTGACAAAATTTTGTACATTAACTGACAGAGGAAGAGAAATCCCTATTAGTTTGGTGTAAATACAATTTATCTTAGTTTCTACTCTTCTGCTGTACACAATGTTTGACATTCAACCAAAACTTATGAGACAAAAAAGGAAAAAATAGTATGTAACCCATTATCAAGAGATAAAGCAATCAATAAATCAGATCCAGAATTGAGAAAGACGTTGAAACTGTCAGACAGGAACATTAAAGTAATTGTGATTAATATATTAAAAATCTAGTGGAAAAGGTGGACATAATGGGTGAATAAATGGAAACTTTCAGCCAAGACTTACAAATTATTTTAAAAATGGTCAAATGGAAACACTACATATAAAACCACAATGGCAGAAATGAAGAAGTCCTTTGGTGGGATTATCAAGACTATAGACATCTGAAGAAAGAATCATTGACCTAGAAGACAGGTTAATAGAAATTATCTAAGCTGAAACACAAAGAAAATAAAAGAAAAAAACTGAATGGAGTATCTAAGAGCTGTGGAACAATACCAACTATCTATCATATATGCAACAGGAGCCTCAAAAAGGAGAAAACAGAGAGAATGGAGCAAATAGAATACATGAAAGGATAATGGCCAAGAATTTTATAAAATTAGTGAACAATGTCAAATCGTAGACTTGAGAACTCTTAAAAAAAAGCTTAGAGAACTCTTAAAAAAAAGAATATTTTTTACTTAAAAAACTAGATGGATCATAAATGAACTGCTGAAAAACACAGATAAAGAGAAAATCTTAAAGACAGCTTTAAAAAAAAGAAATATTATACAGAAATGAGAAAGATAGGAATAATATCAGACTCCTTGCTGAAAACTATGCAAACCCAAACATAATAGAGCAACATCTTTAAGGTACTAAAAGAAAAAAAAAGTCCACTCAGAATTCTATACCTGGTAAAAAACATCATTCAAAATTAATAGTGAGGTAAAGAATTTTTCAGATATAGAGAAGTTTAAAGACCCCACTGTCATCTGAACTGCACTACCAGAAATATTAAATGAAATATTAAGTTTTCCAGGCAGAAGGAGGGTAGGCCTACACAAAGGAATCAAGACTACCAGTAATGGTAAAAAGAAGGATAAACATAAAAGTCTTTTATTCCTAATTTTGGTTGTTTCAAGAAATTTAACTCTCTGAAGCAAAATAGTAACTATATATTGTGGGGTTTATAATATATGTATTAGTAAACTTTATGACAACAATAACCCAAAGGATAAGACTGAGGATGTGAAGGTGTACAGTTATAAAGTTCATATTCTATATGTGAAGTGGTATAATGTTATTTGAAGGTAGAGCATGATAAATTAGAGATGTATATTATAAACTTTTGAGCAACCACTAGAAAAGTAATAAAGATGTATAATTAATAAGCCAATAGTGGAAATAAAATTAAATCATAAAAACTACTCAATCCAAAAGAAAGTATGAAAGGGAAAAAAAGAACAAAACACAGGGGAAAAAAGAAACAACTAGTAAGATGATAGATTTAAGTTCAACCATATCAATAATTACATTAAGTGTAAATGGTCTAAACAGCCCAAATGAAAAGCAGATATTGTCAGACTGAATAAGAAAGCAGATCCAAAAATATGTTGTGGGAGAAAAAAAAAACCTGTAAATATAAAGATATAAATAAGTTAAAGTAAAATATGAAAGAAAAAATATATGTCATACAAACAGTAATCAAATGAAAACGGGAGCAGCTCTATTAATGCCATACTAAATCTTTGGAACAAGAATATTACCAAAGGTAAAGAAGGACATTACCTAATAATAAAGTAATCATTTCATCAAGCAAATTAATAATGGTAAATATGTGTACACATAAGAACAGAACTCCAGTGACTATATAGCAAAAACTGATGGAACTGAAAGGAAAAACAGAGAAATCTACAATTTTAGTTGGAGACTTAAACATGACTCTAATTAAAAGAATACATGGAAATAAAATTAGTAAAAATATAGAAGTTTCGAACAATACAATCAACCAATTTGACCTGGTTGAGATTTACAGAATGCTCCATCCAAGAACAGCAGGAAATACCTTATACTAAAATATTCATAAAACATTCACCCCAAATGGAAAATAATGCTGGTCCTTAAAGCAAATCTCATCCAATTAGAAAAGGGTTCAACTCTATCCTCTCTAACCAAAATGGAATTAAATGAATAGCAAAAACTGTTTTATTTGGGAGCCTAGCATACCCTGCTGGAAGTTGGGCAGCCCTCTCTGGAATCTGTGGATGTCAGGAGAAATGACACACAGACACCAATGAATATGAAATAAAGTTCATTACACATAGCGAACAGCAAAATGGTTCCCCCAAGAGAAGGGCTCAGGTTCTTTCTAGAGAGAAACAACAGGGAGGGGAGTGGGTGGCTCTGGTTTTTATTGTAGTTGGGGTGGAGCTGGAAGGATTTGCATGGTTTGAACTTCCCTTTCAGTGCCAAGGGATGGGAGTTCCTGGACTTGCTTATCACGTTTTCCTAGATGTGGGGAAAAGGGAAAGAGGGAGGGTTGAGGCTTAGAGCTGTCAGTGATCAAACATCAAAAAAGGAATTAGATTCTTTATTATAGAAAAATAATCTGAGTAATTCCTAGATATTTGCAAATTGAACAACATGCTTCTACATGGTGCATGATATAATTAAATTAGTGTTATAATCCATATGAGAAGATAGAGGATGAGGTGAGGCACTATAAGTGAACTAAATCTTAATCTAACATAAATGCACATTATTAGATTATAATATATACAACTATGTATTATGACATTCTTTTTTTAAAGTGCAAAGCTACATTCTTAATAAAGTAGTTTTTTTCATAATTAAATGGACTTGAATAAGCTGAAGGAACAGATATAGTATAGCTATACATACATGCACATATTATTTAGAAATATAGAGATTTCCACCAGAAGAAATAACTGAGATATTTACAAGTGATTTCACTTGGCTAGTGGGACAGAATACTTTAGAATTTTAAATTTATTTTAATAGATTTATATTTGCTCTAAAAAAAACGAGAGAAAAATAAAAAACAAGCTAGCAAACTTTTATTCCTTACTCTGTTACTCATTGTGGGATCTTGAGAATTTCACTTCAACCTTTTGAGTCACGTGTCCCTATCTTAGTAACAATGGGGTTGAATTTAACAATATTTCCTAAGAAGTGTCCCAGGATCACTACTGTTACACACAAAAAGGGTTCTGATGTCAAGTTTGCAAAGTGTCAAGTTTAGCTAAATTAAAGGTTTCTTTATGTTGTCTGCAAGTCACCCGAGCTAGTTTGTGGTGTGAATCCCAAACAGAGGGAGATTATAAACTAGCCACAATCCTGGGTAAAAGGCCATCTGGATGAAAAGTCTTTCTGAGCCAAACAAAGGGAATATCTGCTGACAGTAATGGGTGTCTTCTCAGAATACCATCTCGGGTCTGCAATAAGATACAAATGAATGAGCATTCAAGAAACCCTAGTTTCTTCTACATAGCATAGCCAAAGTGGCTGTAGGTTGACAACATGAGATGCATATGAGGTAAACACCCTCTGTGGCCAAAGTGAAATGTCAGTAACACAACTACTAAATGTGACCTTTGAAAAATACTATTTTCTGATGTTCTAAGCTATTCGTAAAATACACACCAAAATGCATTGCTGCAAGATGTATACTATGATTTGATTTCTCTCATTTATTTTACTTGGAGTTCATAAGACTTAGATCTGTTGCATGATGTCTTCTATTAATTTTGATACATATCTTTCTTCAAATATTGTGTTTGTTTTTTCTCTCCTCTCCTTCAGCAATTTCAGCAACAAAGCTTAGATTTTCTCACTATATCATTTATACACGATACCTTTTATATTTTCTTCTGATTTATGTTACAGTTCATGAATTCCTTCTTGATTTGTGTTGCATCTCCTCTTAAAAACCATCTTTTGATATCTTAAGTAATGACATTGTAGTTTTCAGTTATAAATTTTCACTTTTAAAAATAATTTACAATTCTCTCCAAAATTTCTCAATCATTTCCTTTCTATCCTTGGAAAAAAAGGTGAGGTGTTTTAAATAAGTCTGTGTCTTCAGGATGTAGGGCACTTTGTAAATCTGTTTCTATTGTCTGCTTTTTCCTGTGGCATTCATGTCTTGCCTCCTCTTGTGGCTGCTTTCTTTTTCATGTCAGACATTATATTTGTAAAATTGTTGTAGAAATTACTCAAGGCCTACGATTTCACCTTCCTGCAGAGAGGAATCATGCTGTTTTTGTTAGGTATCTGGATGGACTGGCAATCTGGGTTCACCTCAGTTCAATTCTAAAGATTAAAATGATTTGAGGAGCCGGCCCGGTGGTGTAGCAGTTAAGTCCACGTGCTCCACTTCAGTGGCCCGGGGTTTCACAGGTTCGAATCCCAGGCGTGGACAGACGAATCGCTTTTCAAGCCATGCTGTGGTGGCGTCCCATATAAAGTAGAGGAAGATGGGCACGGATGTTAGCCCAGGGTGGGTCTTCCTCAGCCAAAAAGAGGAGGATTGGCAATGGATGTTAGCTCAGGGCTAGTCTTCCCACAAATTAAGAAAAGAAAATTATTTGAAGTTGAGCTGTAGTCCCTGCAAGGGTCTATCTCCTTCTGGTTCATCTTTACTTCAAAGGTGTAGTTTTCTAGGTGACAACTAAAAGTAATGGGTATTCACCAAGGCCATTGTTATTGACAATACTTGGATTCCAAACCCTATGATACTAACTCTGTGACTGTCAAAAGCAAAACTCAGCCTTTCCATCAACTGCCTAGGATTATAATACCCCAGGAGGCTGTGGCCTAAATGCCAGGACTTGCCAGTCTTGGTTTCCTTCTTTCCTTGAATCCTGGGCTAGTATTTCTTCACTAGTTCTCTGAGGCTGTTTTAAGTAGAACTTTTTTGTTTTTATTGTTTGTTAATTTTTAATTATTCTCAGCAGAGGATTGTCTAAATTATCTGGTCTTTGTAGTATTTGTAATACTATTTGTAGTATTTGTAATATTATTTGTTACTTACAAATATTATTCATGTTTTTACTACCACTCTAATTCATGCATTAATCATCTTACCCAACTAACTCCTTTACTGGCTTTCAAGATTTTTTGCCTCTGTTACTGCATCAAATTTGTTTCTATACCGCTACCAGAGTGACATTCCAACATGAAAATCCAATAATGCCACTTCCATGTTTTAAATTCTCTAGTAATTCCAGTGCCTACAGATAATATTGTGCAGAAATAATGCAGAGGATGAAGTCTGGAGTAAAACAAACCTCATATCAAAACCTTACTCCAGCAACATGAGTTTGGGAAATTTACTTAAGTTCTCAGCCCCAATCGTCTAAGCTCTAAAGAGAGCTTGATATTAACACTTAACATATAAAAATTAAAGACTTGAGGGGCCGGGCTGGTAGCATAGTGGTTAAGTTCACGCACTCTGCTTTGGCGGCCCGGGGTTCACAGGATTGGATCCCGGGTGTGGACCTACACACCGCTCATCAAGCCATGCTGTGATGGCATCCCATATACAAAGTGGAGGAAGATGGGCATAGATGTTAGCTCAGGGCTAATCTTCCTCAGCAAGAAGAGGAAGATTGGCAATGGATGTTAGCTCAGAACCAATCTTCCTCACTAAAAAAAAGATTTGAAGATTAAGTAAGAAATAAAGTACTTAGTATAGACAATATTAGTGAGATGTAGCTCATAGTATAACATTGCAAGAGTTCAGCAGATATTAGTAGTTTTCTTAAGTCTGAACTACCTCTTACTGCACAAACATTCTGTAATTCCTCTTCTCTCCATTCCTTTTCACATGTCAATCCACCCTTTAATTTGGAGAGAAGCCAGAAGAAAAATAGAAATAAATGGGTTCTTTCTCATCTTTCAAAGTAGTTAGAGAGCCAAACACTCTCTTTCATGGCTCAAGCAAACTATTCATAGGCTCCCTACCCATGACCAATTCTTTAGATTACAGGTAGAAGATCTGACCATGGAAAATATGATAATCGAAATGTGCATGATTTATTTTAATAGAAGGCCATGTCATTGTTAAATGAGAGTAAATCATAAACTATAAGCGATTCTCCAACAAAGAGGCAGTGGCTGCAATAACACAGAGTAAGAATTCAAGTTCAGATCAAGAAAAAACTTTGGAGGCATCTGTCATGGAAGAAGAACAATGCATTTTAGCAAAAGAGGAAAAACTAAGTGTAGGATGCAAATTGTATACATTTGAGACTCAAATTGAGTGTTTAAGTGAATTGTAAGTGCTTTAGAAATGGATCAAATTGCCCTCCAAGTTCTGATAATTTTCTATCGCTTAGAGAAAAATAAAACATGATTTCCAAACTAGCAGAAAGGGCAACTTTCCTTCTTAAAACAGAGCAGTGGAGATTATCAGCTGACTGACAATTGTATGTCATTTAATTAAATTGTATTATAAATGCACAAATTTTCTATCAAGTGTGATTGTATTTACACTCAAAAGAGGAAATATTAAAAACTATGTCTGAAATAATGTCATCTCTTAGAATATTTTTGTCAAAGGCACAACTTCGCAAAGTGTCTGCATGATTAACATCATCCTAAACTCTTTCTTTAGCTGTTAGATTTTCAATGCCCCTTTTTTGTCCAATCTTTCACATTAGTCATCCTTCCTCACCTCTTTAGAATCAAGGCACATTTAGAATTTCAATAAGCTTAAAATTGAGAATAACATATAAAGAGCACATGAAGATATAAAGGTGACCTTTAAATAAACTTAATTCCACTGTATTGATGTTGATAAAGTAGTTGTTGATTTTTAAATTTGGCAACACAATCCCAACATCTTAAACAGAATTTCCCAGAAAATGACTAGTTCAGATCTGTTGAATAGCGTAGAGAGAGCTTCATTCATCTGATGCTGTGAGTACCACACAATGAGTGAGATGGATATGCATTTACTTGGCTAATGAGTTCACCTTCAAACTCAGAATATTCAAATTGAAATAAATCACCAAGCAACTACATCAGCAGCCACAGAAAAGAAGGAAAGAAAATTAATAAATTGCAAACCATAGAAATACTAGACACTACCAAAATACCCCATTTCATCACTTCTAAGACCTCATCAGTTATAAGATGCACTTTATCTGATATTCCACTAACAATTTTCTAAAAACTGAATTCATATATGATATACCAGTGATTCCAAGATGCATCCTGATTTTAGAGATGTTAAATGTGAAGAAAAGATGGGTAAGTCTTTGAAAATTAAAATGTGGCATTCTTCATTTTATTTATTGGCTTTTACTTTTGCTTCTTGAAAGAAAGGGAAATCTCAGTCTCAATCGTAGAATTTCTGATATTTTCAAAATCCATGTAAGCAGAAAATCATTTTGGCACCGACGAGGTGCCTCGAGAAACTCAAAGGTGGGTTTCAAAGCAATTAGCCATTTTTCCAAGTTGTTTCTTTTCCTTTTGTATGTTAAGGAGATATAACCACCAACCATCCTGAAACTGACCAAGCAAGAAACTCAAGAGAGATGTAGCCACAAACCACCCTGAAAATGACCAAGCCTCACCCCAAGAGCCATGCCCATGACCTTTGCCTTATTTTTAATGCAAAGATCTCTCCAGGAGGAGCTTAGCCCTCATTATGTGGAGGCATGTTCTCCAACTGAGCTTCCGCAGGCAAATACCTGCCTCTCTCTTGTAAACATTCATTTCCTAACTGAAACAAAAGTTCCTGCTTCCCTTTGTTCATTCGAGGACGCCATGACTTTTGAAATGATTCCTCATGGCCTCCTATTTGCTGCAAATACACTTTACTTTGTGAGACAACTTCCACTGGTGTAGAGTCTTATTTCACTCACCAGGAGGCGAGCCCACTTGGTTCGGTAACAATTTGACAAATGCAGACATAGAATCCCAAAGATTGACTTGGTCTAATATCAGAGTTGTAGGCACTGGAGATACAGCAGTTAAAAAAATGGAAAAGAAAAAATTCTTTGCCTTTTAGGAGCGTGTGTGTGTGTGTGTGTGTGTGTGTGTGTGTGTGTGTGTTTACTTTATTGGTTCTCAATACCCTATTGAATCCTGTCAGTGTACTTTCCTCTTATTTGCACTCCTGTGGCAACTTTAACTCTTGTAAATTGTGCTGATTATTCATCTCTTTCAGGACCATTTCTCCTATTGTCTTTCCTCCTGCCTGCTTCACACTCCACCGAGCACATTTTCTGATCAACACTTGAAAGGACTGATCAATCCTCTCAAAAAAGAAAAGGAAAGAAAGAAAATTTACAAAAAGAGGTTAGAAAGCTACCAGCCATGTATTTTCTTGTAGAAATCAGAACAAAGCAATTATCTTGTCTATTTCATTAAATTCTAGTAATAACACACGTAAAGATTTAGAAGCCATTCCTCACTGATTGCAGCCACCAAACTGTGCTCTGGAAAAAATATATTTATTCAACAGCCACCATTTTCAGATATATCCATAACTCCTTTGGTGCTACTAAGGACAAAATACCCTATTAAAAGCTGCAAGGACACTGGTTTCTATTTGACTATAGCAGTTTTCTTACTGCAGAGCATTTCTGAAGGACAAATGGTGCATACCCACCTTAGACACAACCTAAGACAATCACTGTCTGTCATCAGTGGCAGCGTTAGAATTAATAAACAGGAGAGGTTTGCAGTGAATGGCTGGTCAGTGTGTTGGGCAGAGTGTGGGGACTTTTCTTGAATCTACAACTCCAAGGTCCTTACATAAGACTGAAAAACTATGAGTTTTATATCAAACAGTTGGAAGTGGGTGGTGTAACTGATGGAGATCATGGGAAAGAAGAGAACAGCCCAAAGCACATCTTGGTGCTCACTGATTTCTAGGCTGATAATAATATCAAAACACCACCTCAAACCGTCATCACAGACATGGCCAAGTGCTGTTCATTTACATGGAACCCATAGAGCGCAATGTGCTCCTGTGAAGAGGGACACATCCCAGTAGATCCAAATAAAAGGTGGTAATGCAGTTCCTGTGGGGAAAATGACTTCTTCAAGAAAAATGTTCTCTAACAAATTTTAAAACCCAAATTATTAAATACAAAAATTTATTTCTAAAACTTCAGTTCTTCTTATTCATTTTTACTTTAAAGTAAAAATGCTGAAGCATTTTTAGTACCCAAAGATCTGTATTTTCTTTTGTTTACTTTCAATTTAAAATTGATCAATCCCATAGGTCTGGCGAGCAACGCAAGAGTGATTTGAGCATGAATAATAGCATTATATACATATATGGATACATGTGTTATTACTAGCTGATATTAATAACAATAAATTTTACATCACATCAACTTTTCACCTCTGTACAGCTGAAATAGCATCATAGATCATGACTCTATTGTTGCTTCTAGGTATAGACCGTGCAGAGTGGGGAAATACACACCGCACGTGGGCGATCGTAAGGAAGAAGACCTTCATATGTTAAATGTGGTGCAGAGCTCCTGACTCCGCCCAGTTATATCCGGCTGGAAGTGAAAATGATAATACATATCTTGTGATGCTAAGTAATCAGGTAACATGATGATTATGATTTTTGAATTTCCTTTTTTATAATTACCATCGTGTAGGTACATCCACAGTGGGACAGGAACAGTAGCCTTAGCTATTTCAGCATAGTTTTACATTGCCTAGCACATGAAGTCTGCGTGAAAAAAATTAAGGCCATAATCTGATTTTCTGAAAACTATCGAAGTAATTGATTTCTGACCCTTAGTTTTGCAAATCAACTTACTTGGAATTCTTCATAGGTAATCCAAAGAAATCCAATTCATGCACTCCTTCATATGTACAGATCTTATATGACTGAATTCTTTCAGAATTTTTGTTCATGCTAAGAATCTGTGTGTAGATGTGGCTCATTAATTGATTTTGCTGGGAATGTTGTGAATCCATCAATTTGTATATGCAGATCTTGCTTCAAATTAGAAAAAGTAAAATGGTCTATTTAGAATTGGCTAATTGCTTATATTCATATTTTTTAACCTACTTTAGAATATGATTGTTTTGTTCGTTCTATGTTTTGACCTCTTTCACTGTTTCAACACTATTTATGATTTTTCTTTGACTTCTTGAAGAACGCTTCATGTTTGTCATTCATGTCACTGTCTCGATTCTTAGAAGTATCCATTCTGCTTCTTACTATATAAAATGCCCATGTCAACCATATGAATTTTTAAATATAATTATTTAACATTTTTTTAATTTTAAAATTAATCATACTGATGGTAAAATCCACAATTCAGATTATTATAAAATTTAATCCCCCCTTTTCTCTGAAATCTAATTTATATCCACCATAAGTAACCCCTGTTAACATTATCCTGAATATAATGTTTTCTATGCCTATATGACATCAATGTCTGTTATGCGTGTGTATTTGAAATTTATATTCATAGACTCGGGTTTGCAGCAAAGGAGATTTTTCTCTTTTCCTCTTCCTAAACTAAATTTAGTTCTAGAGCAAAACGTCAGCAGGATACTTAATTCTGAAAACTGGAAGTATTTACATTTGAATCTGGGACAAGAAAAAAATATTTTTTATCATCAGTTTATTTAATTGTTTGATACTGATAAACTTCTTAGGTTGTTTTCAGTTATTTCCCTATTATAATAATGCTTCAAGGAATGTTGTTTTACATATGTCATTTTGTAAATATGTTAATGTGGTGTCTCCTCATACTTATATGACTAATAAACAAAATATTATATGTATATACTCACATAAACATATCTATCAATTTCCATATATTATGTGCCCAGCCATCTTATTGAGTTTTAAAAGGTTTAAAAGGTTTTTCCAGATTTATTGAGATATAAAAAACATACGGCATTGTATTAGTTTAATGTATGCAACATAATGACTTGATACGTGTATATATTGTGAAATGAACACCACAATAAATTTAGTTAACATCCATCATCTCACATAGTTACAAATTTTTTTCTCGTGATGAGAAATTTTAAAATCTACTCTCTTAGCAACTTTCAAATATACAATACAGTTTGTTAACTGTAGTCACCATGCTGTACATTAGATCCCCAGAACTTATTTATCTTGTGACTAGAAGTTCATGCTTTGACTACCTTTACCCATTTCCTACAGCCCCTATACCCTCACATCTGGCAACCACCAATCTGTTCTGTTTCTTTGAGTTTGGTTTTTTTAGATTCCACATATAAGTGAGATCATACAATTTTGTCTTTCTCTGATTGACTTATTTCACTTAGCACAATGCCCTCAGGGTCCATCCATGTTGCCTCAAATGGCAGGATTTCCTTCTTTTTCATGACTGAATAATATGCCATTATATATCTATGCCACATATTTTTTACCCATTCATCCATCAATAGACACTTAGGTTGTTTCCATGTCTTGGCTATTGTAAACAATGCCACAATGAACATGAGGGTGCAGACATATCTTCAAGATAGTGATTTTGTTTCCTTTGGCTATATACCCAGAAGTGTAATTGCTGTATCATACAGTAGTTCTATTTTTAATTTTTTTGCTTTAATTTTTTTATTTTATTTTTTTCCTGAGGAAGATTCACCCTGAGCTGACATCTGTTGCCAATCTTCCTGTATTTTGTATGTGAGCTGCCATCACAGCATGGCCACCAACAGACAGGTGGTGTACTTCCACACCCAGGAACCAAACCTGGGCTGCCAAAGTGGAGCATGCCAAACTTAACCACTAGGCCACTGGGTCTGGCCTTCTATTATTAATTTTTTGAGAAACCTCCATACTGTTTTCCATAGTAACTGCACCAATTTACATTCCTACCAGCAGTGGTTCTCTTTTCTCACAAGGGTTCTCTTTTCTCCACATCCTTGCCAACACTTGTTATCCATTGTCTTTTTAATAACAGGCATGAGGTGATATCTCCTTGTGGTTTTGATTTGCATTTCCCTGACGATTAGTGATATTGAGCAGCTTTTCATATACCTGTTGGCCATTTGTATGTTTTCTTTGGAAAAATGTCTATTCAGTCACTCTGTCCATTTTTTAATCTGATTTTTCTAAATTTATTTTTATTGAGGTATAATTGACATATAACATTATATTAGTTTCAGGTGTGCAACATGATTCCATAACTTTCAATTTTGCTGTGAACCTACAATTGCTCTAAAAAAAAATAAAGTTTAAAAAAATTCGTTTGCACAGCAAACAAAATGAAAAGGCAACCTATGGAATGAGAGAAAAATATTTGCAAATCATATATCTGATAAAGGATTAATATCCAAAATATATAAAGAACTCATACAACTCAATAGTTAAAAAGCAATTCCACAAGAACAAAAAAAATTTGTAACTATGTATGATGAAGGTTGTTAAGTAGACTTAGCGTAGTGATCATTTCACAATATAAACAAACATTTTGGCATTTATCCTGCTAGGTGTTCTCTGAGCTTCCTGGATCTATGGTTTTGTGTCTGATATTAATTTGGAGAAATTCTCAGTCATTATTATTTCATTTTTTCTCTTTCTTCTCCTTCTGGTATTTCCATTATGCATATGTTATACCTTTTTTAGAACTGTCCCACATTTCTTGGATATTCTTTTCCTCTTTTTTCAGTCCTTGTTCTCTTTGCTTTTCTGTTTTGGAAGTCTCTATTGAGATATCCTCAAACTTAGAGATCATTTTCTCAGCCATGTTCAGTCTACTAATAAGGCCATCAGACATTCTTCATCTGTGTTATCAAGTTTTTGATCTCTAGAATTTCCCTTTCATTCTTTCTTAGGATTTCCATCTCTCTGCTTACATTGCCCATCTGTTCTTACATGCTTTTTATTTTATCCATTGGAGCCCTTAGCATATTAGTCATAGTTGCTTTTAATTCCCAGTCTGATAATCTCAACATCCCTGCCATGTACAGGGACGTCCCTGCTTGATGCTTGCTTTGTGTCTTCAAATTGTGTTGTCTTTGGTAGGCCTTGTAATTTTTTCTTGATAGCCAGACATGATGTACTGAAAGACCTGCTATAAAAAGGCCTTCAGTAACGTGATGGTAAAGTGTAGGGAGAGAGGAAGCACTCTACAGTCCTATGACTAAGTCTCGGTCTTTTAGTGAGTCTGTGCCTCTAAACTGTACACTTTACAGTGCCTCTCAGTTATCTTCTCCTTCACAGAGGTTTGGAGTTGGGTATTTCCCTTCTCCCAGTTCAGTTAGGCTCTGATAATACCACAGCAGGTTAGGCTCTGGTTAACTGGTTTCTCCTGACGGCAGGCCTTGTTAAGAACAGAATGCTCTCACATATTTCAAACTCGTTCCTTTCCCCTCCTTCTGCCAGAAGCACAAGGGGATTTTTCTCTGATATTGACTGTGAGAACCTGGTCAAGTTCCTGGAGGTAAACTCACAAAATTTGGGGGGCCCCCTATGACTAGGTTCCCCTAGAACTTTTAAGTCTCAAAGATGTCCACACTGAGCCTTTAGCAATTTGTCAATTATAGTTCAGGTTTTCCCACCCCAGCACTGGTTCCCACGGTGGTTCCACTCATGAGACTCTGCTCTGGTGAGCAGTGACTCCCTGTATTCACTGTCTCTCCAATCTCGGGGGCAGAGGTTTGCCCTGGGCCCTCACTTCTTTTATGGATGCTAGAAGAGTTGTTGATTTATCATTCTCCTCAGTTTTTTACTTTTGTCACTGGGTGGCAACCTCCAAGCTCCTTACATGCAGAACTGAAAACGGGATGTCTCTTTATTGAATTTTTACATTGTTGGCATTATTTTAGGGGTTTTCTTTTTCTGTTTTCTTGCCTTTTTTAAATCATCACTATTACTTTCTATTTTTCCAGGAAATAGTTGACATAGAAAATTATAAAAGTCATGAAGGAAGAAGTAACATTAACAATCACTACAGATTGTATATTGTTGTTTACCTATAAAAAGAACATTTTTTCTGAAAATTTTAATTCTGAAATTTTCTTCTGATTCTTAATTTACAGAGCTAAGAATTTACAATCATTATTATATATATTGCCCTCTGTGATGGGTAGAATAATACGCACCTAAAAATGTCCATGACTAAATCTTCAGAATCCGTTAATATGTTAGGATTACAAGGCAAAGGGGAATTAAGGTGGTAGATGTAATTAAGGTTGCTAATTGACCTTAAAATGGGGAGATTATACTGGATTAATAGGGCAGGCCCAATGTAATTACAAGGTCCATATAAGTGAAAGGACGCAGAAAAGAAAGAATCAGAGAGATGATAGCATGGAAAGGACTCAGCTATATGCTGGCTTTGGGGATGGAGAAAGGGGGCCATGAGCCAAGGCATGCAGCTGGCCTTTAGAAGACAGAAGGGCAAGAAACAGATTTTTTCATAGAGCCTCCAGAAAGAACACAGCTCTCCCAACACCTTGATTTTAGCCCAGTGAGACCCATTTCAGACTTATGCCTTCTAGAACTGTAAGATAATAAATTTGTGTGGCTTTAAGCCACTAGGTTCGTGGCATTTTGTCACTGCAGCAATAGAAATCTAATACACCCTCTTAACCTCACCTCATATAATGTACCTTTATGATCCAATATGATATTTTCCTTTACACTTATCCTCAAACAACTAAAAAATCTATGCGGACACAAGCGTTGTCAAAATCTGGAGCATGTAATCCCCATTGTCCCACTCTATAACCACTTGGGTGTTTTTGAAATCTCTTTATTGGACATACAACTGGCAAGTGTGATTTCTATTACAATTTCCAGTCCCTAACAGCCATTGTGTGTTGTAAATAAGATTTCTTCCTAGCATTTATTAAACACTCTGAACCTTGTGAAAAATTAAAACCCTCTCTTCCCTCTGCTACCAGGATTCTTCCTGTATCTATTCAGTTTTATGGGATTAATTATGTGGATAAAGTATGTCTGCATAGTTATAATTTGTCACTTCAATACCCACTATTTCTTGAGAGCTGTACCCATCTAATGATTCCAGAATGTGATGTGTTGGGTTTGGGGCCTAATAGGTAACATGTTTTTCTGTAGAAGGATGGCTACTCTGCTTTTTTGTTTGCTATAGACTGAATTTTTGAATAAGGTGTAGACAGCAGAGGAGGGACAAAGTAAATTTCTACCCACTTTGATGTTGGTATAGCATTGCTGACCTACCAATTTCACTTTCAGTTTCCTTCTACTGGCATTGGAGTTAATGGAAATTTCCCTAGATACTATTTGAAACTGGAAGCCTGTCTTCAATTCCCAGCAAACAATCCCTTTGGCAGTGGCTTCTTGACCTTTCGTCTGCTTATCTTATTGCAAGACAAGTTTGTGCTGCCCTTTTGAAATCATCTTCTAATAAAGAAACTAACCACTACAACCAGCTCACAATGGTAAAACACAAAGCAGGGTCATTTAGCAGCTGTGTCCTTGAAATTGGTAAATTCCCAATGTGAAACGAACCTTTTGTCTCCATCAAGGTCCTTTTTTATATTTTGATTAATACCTTGCCTAAATATACAGAATAAGAGTAGAAGTGAGGACATTCATGAAAGGTTATTTAAACGCCACTAGATAAGGAACTTCTTTTAATTATTTTTTAGCTTAGCATTATGCCATTTTCAGGACTCAAAGCCAGCAGAATTGACTGTAATGGTCTTCTAAGACCAGTCCAAATATCTCAAATGATGGAGGGTCTTGTAGGGATATGGCTAAGGTGATGCTAATCGAAGGATGGATTCTGTGAACATGAATCCAGAGAGCTGATCATGGAATGAAAGACTAGCCAGATAGCAAGCAGAAGGGTCCTAACTGGCAGTTACAGAACTTCAACAAAGCAGGTTATTAGCAACAGGGATCCGGGGTTTCATTCAGCACAGGGAATTGGGTAACCAAAGTGGAGACTGGGAACCAAGAGACCAGAGCATCAGAATTAGAAGGGCTCCAGCACAATCCTGATTCCACGCTCTCCCAGAGAGCAATTTATCAGGGATCAGAATCATTCCAGACTGAAGGGTTGGCCTATATTTACAGGTGAAAGCTAACTTGGCATTTAGAGGAATGTTGATGCCAGCAGCCAGAAAGTCAATAAACACCCTCAACTTTCAACTTTTAACCATCTTTACTGAATGACTATATAATACATTTTCAAATCCTGGCATTTAAGTACTGGCTAGTACTGAATTTCTAATACATTAAGTTTCTGAGATATTAAATTTTATTTTGCTTTCTAAATTCCTCTCTCATTTGTATACTCTTTTCATTTCAATATTGTAGGCAGACTTTTTAATTTCTTGAGTCAAAGATTTCAGCAGTTATAAAAGCAAGGACGGCTCGAAGAAGCCTGTCTTTTACAAAAGCCTACACGAAATGAAGAGAATATGATAGGAGACCAGGGCAGTAGGGTCAGAGAGAGTGTCCTCACAAGAGCAAGGCAAGTTTCTGCCAAATACGGAAAAGAGAGGACTCTCAATCTCTGGATCTGAGTCTAGAGCACTACTCCAAGGCAGTGCCTGTGGGATATCCAGACCTCAGGTACCTGCTTTTCTCCTCCAGGAAAGCATGACCTCAAAGACGATGCACAAGCAGAGCTGCAGAAATTCAAGGGGCCACTGCTGGAGGGTGCAACTCTACCCACAGTAGCCATGATATAGCCTGGAAACTGAAGGCCTTTCACCTTCCAGGGGCTAAGTAAACTTCCCAGACATTGGTGGGACATTGCAAGATATGAAAGGACACGATGATAACTGTTCTGACTGGAAGGTCATTAGCAAAGAAAATTAAGCAAGTAAGTGTTTTTCCACAACTAAATTTGTGGACTGAGAGCCATACCAACCACACATATGCTTACAGTAATATATGAATACTATAAAGATTATTTTTCTAAATTACTTTGAAAGTCAGATGAAATGAGCTATCGTTACTCTAAATTAATTGTACCAAAAATATCAGAATATCTTAATGTCCAAATTGTCAGTTTTTCCCCCAGTTTTGATGTTAAAAGCAAATATAATTTAAAAATCATGACTAATGTCAAGATCAAAATATTAAATATGGAAATAATATTTTCCTCTTACTGGGCTCTAAATTTTAAATGGAATCTTCTGAAAATGTATTAATTCTTTTTCTCTTATAACAGTAAAATTCAGTTTACTAGACAAAATGAAAAAGCATTTACAATTTATATTTTCAATTTTTGCCATTGAAAATAATACATTAATGAACATCTTCATGCATCATGCCATTCCCTTCTGTGGAAAACCTCTTCCATCATTGAACCAACTTTATATTACTCATTATTGTATCCTTCTCAGCAAGTTTGATCTGTTAAAAAGACATATTTTAGTCCCTGGGAATATACTTTATCAGGTATGATATTAGATTAGGAAAAGTTTTGTATCCTAGGCAAGGTGATTAGTGTTTTCATGTTTGCTTGTAGCTTACACGTGAGAATGCAGCCTCAGAAGCAGTGTATTCAGTATTGTTTAAGGGTTTCTATGGCATCCAGATTTCTTTAGTGATCCAAGAGACCAGGACGTAAACACAAATATAGCGCGTTGAAGATAGACTTGCTAATTGGAATAGGAAAAATATCTCCGAGAAAAACAACACAAACTTTGTTCCATTAACACATTGCCTTGCTCCATATGAATGTTTTTAATGCATTTATTTATAAAAGCTGTGTGTTTTATTGAACTTGATAAAAATAGTACTTCATGTGCAGCTAAATTTTACATAATTTTTATTACAAAAGAATATTTACCCTTTTTTACATCCTGTGTCATTGAGAAATGCTAACAGTTTCAAAAAAAATTATGTAGTCTACAGCCCAACTATACCTCTAAATTTGTCTATGTTTATCTGTGAACATGGAGTTGTAATAAAAATTTAAGTTTGTGAAATTTGTATTGATTTCCTCCATTTCTTTTATTCATGCAGCACATGTTCTGAACTATGTGCTCTCTATTGGACACTTGCTCTTAATAACATCAGTAAAATGGTACATACCTATTTTATTTTTTTCATGAGGAAGACCAGCCCCAAGCTAACATCCATTGCCGCCACTCCTCTTTTGACTGAGGAAGACTGACCCTGGGCTAACATCCGTGCCCATCTTCCTCCACTTTATATCGGTTATATCAGACACCGCTACAGCATGGCTTGACAAGCAGTGCATCTGCAGGCACCCAGGATCCGAACCCAAGAACCACGGGCTGCCAAAGCAGAACTAAACCACTGCGCCACTGGGCCAGCCCCCTACGTACCTATTTTAAAGAAAAAAATAACACTATTGATGTTTAATGTATGTTCTTATCATCTTTTTCTGTGCATTTTTTCAAATAAAAACATCATAGTCTTCTTTTTTCACTTAGTATCATATCATGATGGTTTAAATATAAAAACCATATTGTGATGGTTTAAATGTAAATATTATTTCTGCAAAATATGATTTTAATGGTTAAAATATTAATTGCATAGCTATACAATAAGTTGCCTAATCCCCTAGTGTCTGAAATTTTTAAAAAATTTTCTCACTAATATTAATGATTTTTATGCTGCTGATTTAACATAAAAATATTTAGTGTATCAATGTGAGACAATAATAGTAAAACATTTTTATGTGATCAGTATATCAATAACAAAGTGGATATTGATTATCCTCACATCTCTTCGTTATTGATTTTAAAAATTCAAGTCAGAACTCAGTAGTTCCTTTTTTAGAGAGACTTTTAAGTGGTTTGCATTATTGTTAAATAATTTGTGTAATCAAATTATACTGCCCACGCAATAGGATCAGTAAATTACACATAACAGATCAAAATCACTTAACAAGAGAAAAGGGGAAAGAGGCGTAGATTCACCTAAGGAGTAAAAAGCCTGGCCATCACTGCCATTGCCTACCCAGTACCCATCTTCCCTTGGATAGTATGGAGATGGTTTTGTTTTCCTGATAATAGAAGCATCCATTCTCCTTGTTGCTTTCTTTTCCCTTTCTCTTTCTTCCTGCTTAGAAAGTGGGTGTGACAGCTTCAGTCACAGCAGCCACCTCAAGGTCAGTAATTGACAGAGGCCTCAGTCCTCATATCCTTGAGTTGCTGAACCAGTGCCAGCAATTGTCCATCTCCAGATTTCTTGTTTCATGAGAAAAAAATAAATCCTTAATTTCTTCAAATCACATTTTAGTTGAGTTTGTGGTGACTCACAATCATAAAAGATCTTTAATGGGGCCAGCCCAGCAGCGTAGTGGTTAAGTTCATGGGCTCCACTTCGGGGGCCAGGGGTTCACAGGTTCGGATCCCGGGCACAGACAACACACTGCTTGTCAAGCCATGCTGTGTCGGCATCCCATGTAAAATAGAGGAAGACGGGCATGGATGTTAGCCCAGGGCCAATCTTCCTCAGCAAAAAGAGGAGGATTGGCAACACATGTTAGCTCAGAGCTAATCTTCCACAAAAAAAAAAAAGAAAAATAGATCTTTGATACAAAATTATTTTATAATTTATTAAAATATACAATTCATCAATAATATATATTACCAAATATGCATTCAGAAAAACAAAAGATAAGTAAATATAGTTACTGAAACCAAGCATTAAAAATAGGATGTTAGGGGCCGGCCCTGTGGCATAGTGGTAAAGTTTGGCCCTCTCTGCTTTGGCGGCCTGGGTTCTCAGGTTAGGATGCTGGGCACAGACTACAACACTCGTCAGCCATGCTGTGGTGGCAACCTGCATATAAAATAGAGGAAGATTGGCACAGATGTTACCTCAGGATGAATCTTCCTCAGCAAAAAAAAATAGGATGCTACCTGGCAGATAATTCAAAAAAGAGAAATATAATAGATATATTGTAGTAGTTTAAACAGAAATGAGGTCATGCTACATATTTCAAGATGGATGAAATTGAAATATACCACATTTCAATCAATGCAATTTGCAGAATGTTATATTTAACATAATACCAACTGTGTAAAGTTAAAAAATTTTAAACTATTTAATATAATGTTTATGGGTATATAAATATGTAGTAAAATACTCTCAATTCATGATAGTGGTTAGCTCAAAAATATCTGAAGAAAATGTAACATATATTGAAGATTTACACAGCAAAAAGTTAGAAAAGTAGGGAATTTATGTGTTTTTCTCTATTCTTGTTGTATGGTTAATTAAAACACTTCAAAATTAAATCACATACACACACACAAATATAGCACAATGGTTCGGAGTGGTGCTTTAGAGTTAGACTATCTGCGTTGGAATCTGCACTGTATGATCTTGAGTTACATTATTTATCCCTGAGTCTCTACTTCTATAAAATAAAGTGAGGACCTAAAAGGTAATATATGTGAAGCTCTCAGAAGAGTTCCTGGCCTACAGTTAGTGGTTGATATATATTAGCTTTCATTACTTTATGTATTTTTAAGCCAAATTAAAGATAACTTTAAGCCTCTACCGTATGTTGACATAGAATGACACCTCAGCCATGATGTTGAAGGACTCTCCCTATCTCAAGGTTGGTAAAGAAATCTGAGGACATATGTGCTTCCATAAAATGGCAGAGGGACTTGCTTCTTGTCCATGATGATTGCCATAATTACTAGTGTTCCTTTTACTCTACAAAGCTGCTCCCAGGCCTTGACTTCTGTTGGGCTACGATGTATGAGCTAAGGGACGCTTCTTTATTCAATCTTCTTCAGCAATGACAGACCCAACCACACAGAGCTTCACTTCTGCTCTCAAAGTCTGAGTAATAATTCTCTTCGACAGGCATCCTTCCATCATCTTTTCACAAGACTAACTTGCAAGTGAGACATGCATCTCTGCCATGTCCCTCCCAATCTTATAGAACATCACCCTCACTCTTCTTGGGTCAGACCACTCCTGACTCCTTCTCACACAACACTAGCTCATCTCTTCTTCCCTTGAATGAGCTTCCATCTGCTAGAATTTGGTGGGGAGTTGTCTTCTGTCCATACATTTGGATCTCAGAATGACAAAATTCATTCAATGCCTCTGCAGCATTTAGGGTTCTTTGCAAACTGATTCTGGCTAGCTCAGTGATTTCTTAAAGGAAATTTATTTCAAAAGATATTGAGAAGCTTACAATATCAAAGGAAATGCTAACAAAACAACCACACCTTAGAAAAAACTGGAATCAAGGCAGCTGTTCTCCAACCGGTAGAACTCATTAACTTTTTTGTCAGAATGGCTTACCACCAACAGATTTAGCTTCTTCTTAACTTCTGTTTAGCATTCATACTCCCAGGAGGAAGACTGGCAGGTCCAGCAAAGACCACATTCTCTCCTATGGCTGAGACTGGGAGATGGGTGTAGACAGTTCCAGTAATGCATCTTCACTGCCTGGCTCATTAGCTGACATACAGCTGGTGCTCAAAAAATGATTGTTGAATTTAAATATTCTAATTGACCAGTTTCTTTTGATGAAGGAACATGATGGTAAATACCTTAACTGCTCTTAAGAGCCTCTATTTCTGTTCTTTCACTTTCTTTTCAAATTCTTCTATGCTGCTGTTTTTGTAAGAAATCTATGTTTGAACAGCTACTGTCTATTTCTTCTCTGGTCTCTAAGGCTAGTGAGTTACTTTTCCCTCTGCAACGTCTTCTTTCCTGTCTTTGCCATGCTTGAGCACAGCTTGTCAGTACTTCACGTTGCACACTCATTAGGAATTCCTGTCTCACCAGAAACAGTTCCTGAATGAAATTGCATCTGATCTTGACCACAAATCAATTCCTTTCATCCAATTCTTGCTAACTTAAATATCGATCTGTGTCAAAACAATATCCAGGAGTTGTTCATTAATATTTGATTGTTATTTTATATGACTTCAAGCATAGAGACATCTCACAGTTCACTAATTCATCTATGTGTCAGTCATGTATCAAAATATCAAAAAAACCTGTCTCCAAGAAGATGTACCTGCTGCTCTTTTAGACACTTTGAAGACCAATCCAGTTCAACCAAATTATTAGCTTCTAGATTATTATCCAACTAAAAAGTGTACTTGGGAGTAGTATATACTCTAAAATGTAGTGATAGAAAGAACTATGTTATATGATGAAGATTCTACATGAATGGTTTTGGTAAATAAAAGGCTGGGCCTTGGATCAGAGTATAAATATAGCAAAACTATATATAAGATTCAAGTCTGGTGAGCTACTGACACCCAGACTCTAATGAATTATTTTCTAAATACAGTTCCCTAATCAAAGGAAGCAGAGCTCCTTGGAGAAATGGCTGATTTGGAGACTAGAACAGAGAATATACAAAAATATGAGACGAGCCTGGAACATCTTGTGGCACCAAAAAGAAAGGAAATGCTAAAAAGAGAGAAAGAGATAAAAGAAGGATGGGGCACGTCAAGGTGACACAGTTGCCAATGTCCCAACGCCCAAAGTCAGGAGAACTTGAGCAATAAGAGAAATAACAATAATATTGAAATGTAACACAAAGGACACAATGAGTATCCATGAGCCTCTAATAGTAAAAGAGTAAATAAATAAATAAATGAAAAGAGGCAAATCCTTTTTAGGAAATAATTCCAATTAATAAATAAAGAAGGAATGTGGGAAATAGAAAACCTATCATTAGAAAACCACAATAATAATTTCTGCAGGCAAGAACTCCCCTTATCTGCCTAAAGACAGATCCTCCAAAAAGAACTCAATTATCCTTCCCCAGGAGTGTCATCGACAAGGGAAGTTTGACTCTTGTCACAGGAGAAGAGACTAGAAGTTGATACCACACCCAGACAAACTTTGTCAGAAACTATCATACCTCCCATCTATTCTTCTCAGGGCCCATCCCTCTTTCCTAAAAATTATTTACTTTCTCTTAAGTTGCCTACATCCCCCCTTTCCCCTATTAAGACTGTATATAAGCTCTCAAATCTTGTCGTTTATTTGGGTATTCGTTTTTTCCCCATGTGCCTCTGTGCACATAATATTAAAAATTAGTATATTTGCATATCTTTTCTCTGTTAATCTGCCTGTTGTCAGTTTGTTTCATAGATCCAGCCATCAAACCTAGGAAGGGAAAGGGAAAGTCTTTCCTCCTCTACACTGCACACCCCAATTAAAAGACAAAGATTTTCAGAATGGCTCTTAAAACAACCCAATCTATGCTGTTTATGAGATACACTTTAAATATAAGGACACAGAAAGGTTGAAAGAGAGTATGGAAAAGGGAATACCATGAAAACATTAACTAAACACTGATGTGGATACGTTAAAATCAGACAGATTAGATTTTAAGACAAAAAGTATTAGAGAAAGAGAAATTTCATAATGATTAAAGGGGCAACTCAACAGGAAAAAATGACAATCCTGAATTTGTAAGGACATAATAACATGACTTCAAAATACTTAAGTCAAAAGTTGACAGACTTAGGGGCTGGCCTGGTGGCATAGTGTTTAAGTTCGTGCACTCCACTTTGGGAGCCCAGGTTTGTGGGTTTGGATCCCAGGCACAGACCTACACACTGCTCATTAAGCCATGCTGTGGTGGCATCCCACATACAAAATAGAGGAAGGTTGGCACAGATGTTAGCTCAGCAACAGTCTTCCTCAGGAAAAAAGAGGAGGATTGACAATAGATGTTATCTCAGAGCCAATCTTTCTCACCAAAATTGTGACAGACTGAAGAGGAGAAATTGACAAATTCTTAATCAGAATTATAAGTTTTAACATACCTCTCTCAGTAACAAATAGAACCAAATAAATATCAATGAAACTATAAAGGATTTAAACATTATTCACCAACCCTATTTAATTCATATTTGGAACACTACACCCAATATTCCTTAAAGTGTACATGGAACATTTACAAAAGAAAAGGAAGAGAAGAAGAGGGAGGAGAAAAAAAGAAAAGATGAGAGAGAAGAAGAGAGAGGGAAGAAGAAGGGATGAAAGGAAGGAGGGAAAAAGAAAAAAAGGAAAGAAAGAGCACAAAAGTCAGAAGGAGCATGAAAAATATTAACTCTATCACTGATAAACTAGATTGTAGAACATAGCTTAACCTGTGGCCAGAATCAAGCTTCCAAATAATTTGTCACTACAATTAAATTTACCCTGTGTTCACCAACAGAGTACATGGGCAATGGTGTGCCGTCTCCTTGAAGACGAAAGAAAGAGCTGCCTCAACAAGCTTCTAGTAGGAAGTAGTGAAGAATATTGGATACTGGGGACAAGCTGCCCCATATTGAGAAAAGAGGAGTCTATGCCATCTACGTATAGACCAACCTCTTCTAATTTCAAATTGTTGAGTGAAGTGAAGACCCTACTTTCCAAAGCCTACAAACAGTGGAAGTTCATATTTTAGGATCACAGATAGAAACTCATGCAAAACAAAAGGATATTTACACCACAAGTAAGAGTCTTGACAATATCTCTTTTCAAGCATGAGAGTTTCAGCTCCTCCACAGATCGAAAGAAGTAATCATTGGAGCTAAGAGAGATTAGCTAAATCTCACTAAAGCCTGGCAGTGCTGTAGTATGTTGGGTTAAGAAGCACAAGCACCGAAGCTCCCTTCAGCCATAATCTAAAAAAGGATTCAGCCAACTCAGGAGCACAGCAAACAGGTCAAGTGTGATCTACAAATCTTCTGATGATACCTCAGCAAAAACTCTGGGCCCAATAAAAATCTTTCCCCTCTCAAAGAGAAGTGAGTATTTACATTAAAAATAAACCATGAAAAGAAGTCATAGTAGAAAGCAGATTTATGAAAATGCTTTCACATAAAATCAGAAGAAGCTAAAGAAATGTCAGCTTTCTCTCCTTCAATAACATGCAAAAGACATGCTGTCCATGAGACAAGAACAGAAAAACATGTATAGGAAATACAACATTTATAAAAAAGAGTGCAAATAGCAAAGTCACATGCTAGGCACAAGATAATTTCATAGTGATTTATAAACTCAATTTTCTCAACAGCTATATGAAATAGATCTACTCCTGTCCCAGTTTTGTGGGACAGTTTTGCAGATGTGGAAACAGAGGCACAGAAGACTTAGGCAACTTGTCCAAGATTGTACAAAAGTGAGTTGGCAGAACTGGGATTTGAATCCAAAGATTCTGGCTCCAGAGGCCACACTTAACACTAGAACACTTTTTCCATCAGGGAAACGCAAATACAGATTGAGTTGATTTTGGAGTTGAGGCTCATGAAAGAGGATTTCCAAGAAACTAAAATGTTCAAAGCAAAATTAAAATTCTTATTAGAGTTAGATTAGTGCTTAAGGAAGCACCAAGACTCTCTCACTAAATGCCAAACATTGCTCTATGTGCTTTCATTTATTAATTTATGTAATCCTCACAACAGCACTAAAAGGTAGGTATTACTATTATCCTCATTTTACAGTTGAGGTATCAAAGCAACATAGAGGATAAGTAACTCAGGAAAGATCACACTAGTAAATGGGAGGATTTGAATCAAAGCAGGTTTATATCCCAGGTCTAAGTACATACACACCTTGTTATACACTCAAATAAAATGCAAAAATTTTGAATTTCTGGAATTTGGCAGGCAAGGATTCCTCTTATTTCATGATTGCGAATGGGGTTTACTTCATTTTTTCAAAGTATTGTTTCATATTTTGATGATATTCTTACTTCTTTAGTTTATTTTTACATTTTCACCTATTACTATAAATCACAGTCTCAAGAAAAACATATTTACAGAAGAGAAGAATATATTTACAAATTGAATATTCTTTAAAATCAAACTATTCAACATGTTTTCATAAGTGGAGGGGAACTTAATGGTTGTAACACTAATTTCCTATCATGTAAAAATTTAATCAGTTATTGAACTCCGTCTATACAAGATGGAGATAATCACTCATTTTTGGTAGGAGAAATATTGTCTTGTGACTTTTCTCAGAATTTTTGCCTCCTTTTTAGCATAATAAATTAATAAATGAACAATTGATGGCCAAATTTCCTGTGGTTTAGGATCCATTTATCAATAGACCAAAGTTTTAGAGAGTATATTGCTAAAGGTTTTTTTCATCAAAATCACTCTCAGATCCACAAGGATTTGCTTAGCTTTTTTTTTTTTTTTGAGGAGGAGCGTTTTATTTGATTATTTTCTTTTTTATTTTGTGACTGTGATTATTGGAAAATTTCAACAAATTCCCAATTTGTAGAAAAGCAGATAACTTTAGATGGAGATAGTTCCGATATGAAAAAGTGCCAAGATTTATCATAGGATCCCCAGACAAATGGATCCAAAAACACATTTTAGTGTTTTCCAGGCAAAGCCATTTTTGAAAACAAGAAACCCAATTGTTCTTATTCAAAGATACTTTCCCAAAGAATTTGTGTTTAACCTTACATAGTTTATTGTTTTAGAAAATTATTTACATTTTAATCATGGTTAAGAAATGAACATTCATTAAATGTCTGCTTGTGAATAAAACAAAACAAAAATTTGCAGAAAACAGAATCAAAGGAAAACAATGGGAAACCTTTTTATGCTTCAGGCATTTGTCTAAAGACTTTCCTAATATGTATCTCTTTTATTTAGTAAAACCTTCCTGAAAATTAGGAGCATATCTATTCTTACAGATAACACTGAAGCAAATTAATTTGCCTAAAATTAATACAGATAGATGACAAAACACAATTGTTCTTTGTACCTATTCATGAATCAACTACATCTTTACTACTTGATTCAGAATGTTCAGATTGGTTCCTGTTTAACTCTATTTCGGGCATACAGAATATTAGAATGAATCTCAAATACCATATCGCTCTCTGGGAAACCAAAGGAGACTTCTGATCATAGAAATTGTATGTAGTTTTGTCCTTAATTAATTTAATCTTTTGTTAAGAATTTCATCCCCCTTTTCAGGAAAGGGACAAGATTTTACTTACAATTAACTGTTATAATATTCTGAAGTAATGCTACAGCTTCTCTCTGAATAATTGACTTTTCACATGAGGAATTTCTTCCAACCCACATCCTAATGTTTGCCACTTAAGAGTATTGTGGTCACATGTAAACATGAAATGATCTCCTTCAGTGGCCATAGGAATGACAGTGCAGCCCACAACTGAAGGGACTACTCCCTTTCCTGTGTCAAATCCTCCTTCAAGCATCATGTAAATTTCCAATTATTAATAAATGTTATATTCTTCCTCACATTCTTTTTGACATTTAATTTATGCTTTAGTCCTTTGAAAGTCTTGAATAGAATTTTATTGTTGTTTTGCCTCATGCACTGGGTTTTATTTCCACTAAAGTTCCATTAAAAAGAGGCAAGTCACTGAACGGCTTTGGAAGTAGCTTTGTGAAAACTAACTTTTCAAGTGAGAAAAATCTCCCTGGGGATATCACAGAGACATAGAAACTTTAATAGCATTTTGTTTTCGTCAACACATCTCCAGATTTTAATGTGTCTGAATTTAATGCACTAGAAACAAGCATATGCTGTCTTAAGTAAAATCTCTTCTTGTATCTAAAAAATCTACCACGAAAATATGTTACTGGTATACTTATATATAAGGATAAAACAACTAAAATAATGAACAAGGACACAGTCACAGCATAATCTGCAAAAGCAAAAAGCTATTGCTCCTTTAGGGCAAATACCATCTCGTGGATATTTCTGAGCATTTTTGTTTCCTTTGGTTTGCCTCTGCAGATCAAATTCTAGCATCACACATGGTCTGCTCAAACAAAATATAACATTACTGAATTTCTCTTCTCTTCAATGCTACTGCTTTATCTAAATGCTATAATAATTAACCTTATAATCCATTTATGAAAATAGATCGCTCAGGGAAAAATGAATTTAAATCATCTCATAATCTAAAATTTCAGTAACAATAATTATGAATGGTCAGTAATAACAACTCTTCCTGCAAATAATGTTAGACTTTTTCTCTACCAAATCAATTCACTACATCAATGCTTATGTAAATTATGCATTCTTTGAAAGTTTCTATAATACGGGTTGAAAAAAATGTTAAATTTCAAAAACTTTCTTTTCAGTACGGCTAGATTTTAAGTGAATTCCCCAAATGAGGTGTTATTTGGGTACAGATATAAATCAGCACACATAACATCTTTAATTTGCTATGCCATCTGGTATTAGAGAAATCATATTTAGCCTTTGAGGAAAAAAACATTCTATTATTTTTAATTTTATCCATTCTTTGTTGTAGAAATTTCCTTAAAGTTTCTGCTTTTGAAGATATATTAATTGAATTCCAACTATATAGTATGTACTATGTCAGATACTTTTAAAGGACAGAAAATTTGACAATATGTATTCCTCTTCTCAAGTAACTCACAAACTTTTGAGGGTGACAATAAAACTACATACAACATAAAACAGATTTGATGTACTATTTTATGAGAATCATATGACCCTTTCATGCAAGACAGCAGAGTGAGCAATTATGAGCTCCTGCCCTCCTCTATTTTCAATTTAAAAAAATAGTGGTATGTGCATAAAATGGAACACTATACAACAATAAAAAATAAAACTATTAATATATGCAACAGCAGGCATCATGTTGAGTGAAAGAAGCCAGTTACAAAAAGAAATAATATAATCTATGATTCCATTTATACAAAGTTCAAGAAGAGACAAAACTGGTCTATAGTGATAGAAATCAGAATATACGTTACCTCTTTGGTGAGAGGAAGGCAGTAAGTAACTGGAAAGCAGAGTAAGAGAACATTTTAAAGTAATGGAGTTATATAGGTATATACATAGATTAAAAATTCATTGAGGTATAAATTTATGACTAGCATATTTACAACTAGTATACTTTATGCCCTTTACTATATGTGTGCTATGTCTCAATTAAAGGAAAAACACAGTAAAGTTTTATACAATAGAATAAATTTATCACAGAAATGCGATGGGAGGGTATATTGCCTGATATCAAAATACTCAATGGTCAGACAATTTTCTTACAACAGAAAGAGGATAGCATTGAGTTGATGGTTAAATCAGAGCAGAAGAAGTTGCTATCTAGAATATGCACCCCCAAAAAATGTGTGCTACAGCTGAAGTGGAAGCTCGTCAAGCCAGAGTTCCAAAGAGGAAGCAAGCACAAGCACCAGGTAGAGAGAACAAGGTTGTAGTTACTGAGCAGTAATGTGAATGGAATAATGAGCCATATTTCCTTCAGCCTTCTTCCTGCACCATCATCTCTGATAAGAAAGGCAGGCTTCAGACTGCACTTTGGAAGCTGCTCTCTAAAACTTTGCAAAATCTTCAGAAGACTATGGTACCAGGTACCATCACTTTCAAAAGTGATGGTTCAGAAATAAGAAAAGGTCTGGAAGAATACTTAGTTTATCTGAAGCAACTTTCCCTAGCCCAGAATATACGACAGAGGAAGAAAGAGTAGCAGGGAAAGAGAAAAGAACTGAAATGTCAGCAGGATTCCCGAGAAGGCACCCTATACCTTCTACTCCATGGAGAAGTCACAGAAGATATGAAAAAAGGTGTCACCTGAGAACAGAAATGATATGAACTCCAGACCCAGAATAAATATAACAGACAGCAAAGTACCTAAGTGGTGTAGAACACAGCACGAAGTAGGAGGATGGACTGGAGGTAAAGTTAAGAGTCCTCTGCTCCCGTAGGGGTAATGAATATCATCCAAAAGAGAGCCAATGGACATGAAGACTGCTCTAAGTGGGAACAAGGTGGAAACAGCAGGAATGTGCTTGGACCAACAGTGGAATACCAGTTCAGAATTATGACCTTTAAGCATATGCCAGCATGGATAGATGAAAACAACAGTGCATGTGCCAACCCCATCCAAATGTCATAGCGCTCTGCAAGTCCCTGGCATTCCATTTACAGCCACAGAGAAAGGGAGGATATTCCTCAATGACTAAGAAATGGGCATTAAATTAGATTAGAGCAAGATTAAGAAGTCATATTTCTTGCACATCTAAATTTGTGACCAGAAAGTTATAATTTCTCTACCAAAGATTACCAGATAAATGAGAAAAATACAGCAACAAATGAGAAAAATACAGCAGGAAAAACTAAGAGAATATTAATAACAATTTAATTGGTATTTTAAAGAGCATTGAAAAAATATTCCTTTAATAATGCAAGAATAGCTTTCAATGAAATAAATGAACAATCAGGCACCAGGAAATTTAAATATTGAACATGAAATTAAAAACTGAAATTTAATAAATGACAAGCAGACAGGCTAGAATAATATTGTCCAATAGAACTTTCCATAATAATGGAAATGTTCTACATCTGTACTGTCCAATATGGTAGCCACTAGCCACATGTGGCTATAAAGCACTTGAAATGTGGCTACAACACTTGAAATGTGAAAAACTGATTTTTAAAAATTATTTCATTTAAATTTAAATAGCCACATGTGACTAGTGGCTATCGTATTGGACAGTACAGGGATAGTAGATAAATCTGAGGAGGTCTAGAATATACAGTGAGAAAATCAAAATACAAAACATATGAGAGAAATAAGATTCATGAATTATATATTCAGTACTTCCAGCACTTATGTAATGGGAGTTAGATAAAGTGAAGGGGAAGAAATGAATAAAAGAAAATGAGGGATAAAGTTAACCAGAGTAGTAAAAAAAAGACACTGGTTTTCAGACAAAAAAGGTGCAATCCTTTTAAAAAAGTGATTAATAAAAAAGCATTCATACCCTCATCTGTTTTCTAAATTTTCAGAACACTAACAATACACAAAAGTGCCTAAAACTACCAGAAAGAATAATCAGATTAACTACAATGGAATGAAAATAAGACCATTATCATACTTCTCAGCTATAACACTTGCTTTCAGAATAGTAAGCAGAAATGGATTTAAAAAAAAAAAAAAAACTGAGGAAAAATAAACAACAAAGCAAAAAAGACTGATTTTGAGTTCCAAATTCTATATACCCAGACACATTATAAATCAGTGATGGGGCATAATAAAGGAATTTCCAGACAAGCGAGAATTCAAAGTTTACCTCCCATGAACTTTTTTTTGAAACAGTTATTTCAAGGTATATTCTAACAGACTTTCCAAGGAATCTAGAAGGAAGACAATAAGCAGTTAGTCTGCGATGTTCTCGTTGTCATATCTCGAGGTCACTCGAGAAAGAACGAAGGCAGACGATCTGGTCTAACTGCATTGTAAACATGTAAATAAGAGACTGATAAACAAGCTGATAGTACTTACTAGGAGGAGAATCCTGATCTCAAGGATGCTTTGAAGATGTTCCTAGTTAAAATTTTTATGGAAAACAAACATAGCATCCATGGATTTATACGGCATAGCTCCCTAGAAAATATCACAAACATTTTGTAACTATCCAGACACAAAATGAACCAAATAAAACACTTGTTATTTAAAACAGGTGGTAAAGAGTTTTAAGGGAATTTTTTTAGTAAGTTAGGAGAAAGGTGTATGAGTTATGTTCATTTTTTTGCATATGAATGTGGGATTTTTCCAGCACAATATTTTTAAAAGACTATCACTTTTTCCATTGATTTGCCTCTGCATTTTGGCAAAACTCAATTCACTATACATGTATGAATCTATTTCTGGACTCTCAGTTCAGTTATATTCTATATGTCTATTTTTTGGTCAATAATACTCTGAGTTAATTTCTGTAGCTTTATAGAAAGTCTTAAAATCAGGCAGCATGTAACCACTAACTTTGTTTTCCTTTGCAAAATAGTTTTGGCTATTCTTGTTCATTTGCCATTCCATATAAATTTTATAACCTCCTGTCAATGTCTACAACAACTATTGCTGTTACTGCACAAAGGGAAGGATCTGCTTGCCACAAGACAAAAGCCAACCATCAAAAGAGGCAAGATGGTGGATAAGAAAGGGCATTTATTACAGCTTGCTAGCAAGAGGGAAGATGGCTGACTCATGTTCGAAAGAACCATCTTAAGGAGGCACAAAATCTTACAGCAGTTATATAGGCTGGTGGGTTACAGGGGAGGGGGTTAGGAATGTTGACCCTCAGGTGTTCCAGACTGGGAGTCGCCACACCAGATCTTTCAGGTTTCATTGATGATGGCTATCAGCATACACTCTCTGTTCAGGGGTCATCACATTTCTAAGGAACTCAAAAGAACAAAGTTATCATCTTATCGCAACTGGGAGGTACAATCACAAGCAGGGGTGGTAAAATCTACAGAGCAGTTAGGTCTCCTTGAGGGTGCAAATCCAGCTGGTTAATTAGTCAGAGGTCATTCAAAGTTACAATAGGTTTCTTCTCTACAATATGGCTTCCCTTATGTCAACCTTGTGTGAGCCAGTATCATTGCCACCACTTTGGACTGCATTAAATCTTTACATTAATTTGGAATTAGACCATGATATTATAACACAGCATTTGGATACTCTCTTCCATGTTTTTTTATTCTCTTACTTTTTGATAGCTTAGGTAATTACTATTGACTTACTTGTAGTTTCACTGACTTGTTCCTCATCTGTGTCAAGTCTACTGGTCAGCCTGTCAAAGACATTTTTTATATCCGTTATTAGGATTCCATTTTCAGCATTTTCATGTCACTCTTTCTTACCGGTTTCATTTATCTGCTAAAATTACCCAGGTGTCCATGCATGTTGTCTATCTTTTCATTAGAACATTTAACATATTACCCATAGTTATTTTCAGTTCCCTGTCTGATCATTTCAATATCTGGGTCATCTCTGAGTCTTGTTTAATTGATTTCTTTGTTGCTTGACAGTGAAGGGTTTTTTCCCTTGATTTTTTTGGGTTTTTTTGCCTTCTAATTTTTTATTGATTGCCAGATATAGTGTGCAGAATGATAGAGACTGATGTAAGTAGTAGTTATGCCTGGAGATGGGCACATATTTTCATCTGGTAGGCCATTATTGGAGAAGGTCGAATCAATATACTGAAGAGTTGAGTTCAGTTTGGATTTTGTTGTTGCACTGGTTTCTTTAGTTCACCACTGTCTTTAAATTCCTGTTTGTTCTTAGATTGGGAATGGTTTGCTGGTGGGTTTCCTCAATGTTTCTGCTCCATCTTAAGTTTTAGAGCTTCCCTGTGCACCTGCACCTCAGAGAGGATCTCTCTACTCTTCTCCCCCAGTAATAGTCTGTTGTTTCTGTTTCTTGGAGCTTGAGGTGTTGTGGTTGTGGACTGGGGATGGAGTTTTCTGTTGTCCTTATTCATCCTCAGCTTAAGCAGTCATTGTGTCCCTGAATCTTAGTTTGTGTTTTCCCAGTGATCTTGCCCCAAACTCAATGACAGAAAAACTCTAATAGTGTGGGCTTTTCTGAGCAGTTTCCTGCCCCTACCCTGTGGGTAAAGGTTCTTTTTTTTTTTTTCACCCTTCTCTCACCAGCCATGAAGACATCTCCCTGCACCAGGGCAACAGTAATCTGTTACTCCTCCCAGCATCTTATGACTTTTTTTCTTAGGTAAGAAGAGAACAGGAGAGGCTTCATGCCTTTCATACAGTGGTGGCTGCACCTCTTCTCCAAGGGTCTATATTACCAAAGGGCGTGATATGCAATATCTGCCCTTCCAACAAAATTTTTGTGTGTGTGTGAGGGATGTTAGCCCTGAGCTAACATCCATTGCTAATCCTCCTCTTTTTGCTGAGGAAGACTGGCCCTGGGCTAACATCCGTGCCCATCTTCCTCTACTTTATATGGGACGCTGCCACGGCATGGCTGACAGGCAGTGTGTCGGCAGGCGCCCGGGATCCGAACCTGCAAACCCCGGCTGCCAAGCGTGGACTAAACCTCTGCGCCACCGGGCCGGCCCCCCGAACAAATTTTTTTATCAGCCTGCAGTGAGGTCTGTGGAGAAAAGCCTACAAGTGTGTGTTGGTGGCTCCCAGAGGTTCTATACTCTTACACAATTTGACATTCATCCTTCAGAAATTCATTTAAAAAATCATAGCTGAATTCTCCTTATCCACGTGTATGTTACTCCTATCTTCTGCTTGTGTTCTCACACAGTGAAGCTATGCTCACTTCCCACCTCTCCTCAGGGCCACCTGTCTTTCCTCAATTCCAAGCTACTTGGTTTTCCTGCAACACCAGCTCTCTGTTGGGTCTGAGAAAAGTTATGATTTTTCAGACTCAAGTGGCTTTTTCTTGCTACAGGATAGAGGGGCACTTTTTACAGGTCTCTATATCTTAAGCAGAAGTCAAATGTTTTGGAATTTTTTTTTCAGGGGGCAGGCATTCACATCACCCTCTTTAATTCTTCCTCTAAGTTTCCTGGTATTTCCATACATGAAACCATACAGATGTGTCCTTTATTGTTCAGAAATTTAGTGCCCATTTGCCTAACCATCCAGCAAAGCCTTTCTTTAAAGCACAATATTCTGTAAATATCCAAATAATCCCCTGAGGGCCAAAGCCTAACTCTTCTCCCACTGCTAGTCCCACTGCTAACTAAACAGCTGCACAACTACCCTTGTGCAAATTTGCACTGCCTTCTTCATCAAGGTTTTACAAAACAGCAATGTGCTCCTCATTCTGAATCTTTGGTCTAGAAACTCCTTTAAATGGACCAGGAAGCCAACGTTTCCCTGACTGGGAGAGAATCATAAGATACAGGCCACACAGTATGCTTAGAGGGCTCTATTTTTGGTTCCACATTCAGCGAAGATAACAGAAGCATTAGACTCCCGCCAAATTCTCCCCCTTAGCATTCTTCTAATATTCCATTTCCCCTTTGTGAGCAAGCTTTGCTGTGCTGTACTCTTCCTATGTGAATGTTTCTTTGATGTCAATTATATTTTTGTTCTCTGAATTTTTTGATGCCCTTCAGTAGTAGGGGTGGTTTCAACTAATAGTAACAATCTCACTTTTCTCTCTTAAATGGTATATAACAAACAACTCTGGCAGCTGTGGAGCCAAACTGCAAGAGAACTTCACTGAATAGCCCTATTCAATTTCTGAAAATTCCTGCGATCTGCATATGTATTGCTTCCAGACTCTTCAAATATTATCTAAGCAGATGGATAATAGGCATCTCATGAAAATGTCTGTTCCACCACCCTTGATATATCTTTAACACTTTTTTCTGCTAAAGCCCCACTCAACTTCAGATTTCTTCCTAGTGACTTTGTGGACTGGGCCAATAGGATTAATGGATAAATATGATTCCACAAAAACCCAAAAAGTCCTGCTAGTCTCTAAGCTTCTCCCCTCCTATCAGTCTATGAGAGTGCTAATAATTTATTTCTCACTATAGAACTATGTCTGGTTGCTCCAGTTCATGTAATTCTTAGGAATTTCACACGTTGGACCTTACATTTTAGCTGGATTTATCAGCCAACCTGTTTTTCATCTGAGTGACTGATCTTTAATTCATCCTGATCTTCTTGGTCCAAAGAAATGATTATCACGATATCATCACTGTAGCACATCGACTGTTAGCGATGTTTAACTTCAAGCCCCTCACGAGAACATGGCATTATGCTAGCAAATTTTAAAAGTCCCGTGGCAGTGCAGTGAATGAATACTGATTCACATTCCACAAGAATGCAAATTGGCTGGATTCCCAAATTGAACTGGCCATAATGGCATGCCGTCACCCTTGATCTGCGCTTCCTTTATAGTCTTCACAATATCAGTTACAACTGAAGCAATCAGATAAGCACCTCATTTAATCTTTGATACTGTAAACCTCCAGGAACCATCTGTCATATGCAGTAGCCAGACAAGACTTTTAAAAAGGGAGTTAGGGGGAATCAAAACCCCCATCTTGACCATTTCCTTAATCAAAACAACAATCTCCTGTTGCCTTCATGGGATTCTGTATTTATCGTATACCACCAAAGAGGTCCCCAGCCACATTTTCCAACTTGAAACTTTACCCCTAACCTGGTTTATTGTGCCTTTTAGAGCATTATCTCTATCTCCCATAGGGGTTACTGGACATTTAGCTCTGTTATCTAGCCACCTGAATAAGTTTGCACACCACAAATAGACCGCTTTATCCAAATCATTGCAAAATGCCTAAGAATTTTTAATTCGACACTGCATGAGATGTATCAGTTTTAAGGACTTTTTTTTCTTTTAATTCTTAGGAATTTACCTTGACTATTTTTATTTTTTCTCTCTCTCTCAAAAACTCCTGTTATCTGGATGTTTGTACCTCTTCCATTCTCCCTATTTGTCAGCTATTCTATCATATTTGTCTTCTTCTAGGAAAATGCTTCCATACTATCTTACAATTGATGAATTCATTTTTCAGCTGAATCCATTATTTTATTCAATCCATCTATTATTCTTTTGTCAGCTATTAACTCTTTTGCACCTAGTATTGCTACTTGATTATTTTTTCATCACATCTTGTTCTTATTCCATATTAATATCTTCCCCATCCCTGTTTGCATATTTAGTAAGTTTATTGCAAATTCTGACTCATCAGTTTTAATACTTCTTCCAATATGTTGACCAACTTTGAGGATGTTACTTTCTTGTAGTTTTTAATGTAAAGAAATTATATCATTATTTTGGCTGTTATTATTTTTGTTGTTGTTGTTGCTATTCTTATTATTCTTATTCATTTGGCTTATCCCTGAAGGGATATGTTACCTGTTGATATGAATTGGGGAAAGGCAGAAGATAGAGCCTAGATCAACTCTGAGGTCAAATGTAGATGAAGGGATGGGCTTTTGGGTGAAGAGCTCAAGTTATCACAAGCCAGAATTAATTATGCCCATTCCGTTTCACCACATCAAGGAGATGCTCTACCTTCAAACACCAAGGAAAAGGTAATCTCCCTAGACTGTCATCCATCAGCCCTGGAAGTTTGGAGGAAAATGATTGAAAGAGGGAAAGTCAAGGCTGGTCAGCCCTCACGGTTAGTTTTCCCCAATTCTCCACCCATCAAGGTTTTGCCCTGCCTTGATTCTATCCCCGAGGACACCTCCAGTAGGGGTTTGGGTCATTTGAGGTCTTGGCCTTCAGAGGTTTGGATGACCACTGGGAATTCTACAACAAGAGGGAAGGAAATGGGGGAGCAAGGACACTATTTAAACTGCTCTTTTCTTATTTATGCTGTAACAGCTGAGCCAAAAGCCCTCTTCTGCAGGCTACTGTCATCTACCTACCTTGCCACATACCAATTCTAAGTAGGCTTCTATTTTCCTAAGGATTTCTCACATTTTTATTCATCCATATTGTGTTTTCCTCAATAGTTTCCCTAGGGTGGATCTGCAGGGTGATCAGCAGCTTGTGCTAATTTGCAGTCTTGGCATAAATTGGAATTTCTCTCCTACAAGTGGGTTTATGAACAAGAAACAAAAGACAACATCACGGTAATAGAATCAAAGTAGACTGTAGAATAGTCTTCTGAGACGTATAAGATCAGAATTCTGGAAGGAATCTCAAGCATCTTCTAATTCTACATTTGACTGTCCTGCTGGAATATGTTTAAATTGTTAATTCATTTAACAATATGCTCTCAAGTGAATGGTCTAACTAGTTTAAAGTGTAGACAAATAGGAAAGAAAGTTTTATAGTTTAAATTAACTTAAAATTTGACTTAATACTTGATTTAAAATGATAAATTAATTCTAGTAATTAATGAAAAGCAAATTTATTTAAATACAGGTAAACTTAAAACTAGAGATAGTTTTCAAAGTTCTAAGAAAGAACTAAATTCCTACTTTGAGGTGAGACATCTATTTCAGGAAACCTGTCTCTAGCTCATCAAACATCATTTGTGTTGTAGTTGCTTGAATCCACAGTTCTGAAGCAACTATCATATAATGCTACTGGCACTGGCAGGGAAACAAATCAAAGGGTGTTTAAGCCTTTATTTTTGAACCATGTTAACTCTCCTAATGCCAACCTCCAAATATTTTATTTTTAAGTTTTGGTTTTACTTAAAGTCCTGAATATAGAACCCACATTAAATGAAAGCTAAGTAAACAAGTATTTAAAGATTCCTAGAAATCTACTCCTCCCAAATATCTCCCTGACAGGACTACCTCTGATGTCTGAAATTATACCCTATTAGATCTATTTAGGCTAATCATTGCTTTGCAGTAAGATGCAAAAACCCCAAGGAAGAGAAATCTTTTCACCTACTGGTATGTAATTGTGGGTTATTTTATAATATCCTTGGTATGGTGTTGATTGTTTGAAAGCAGGATTCATCAGACGTTAAGGTAAAGAAGTGAAAGAGGACAGGAAGCTGGTCAAGAGTTTCAGGATACCGGGGGGAACAGGAGTGCTAGCAGCAGCTCTAGGGTCATATGCCAAAATGGGGAAAGGAGAATGTGTTTGAAAGAAGGTGGGAATGCAGTGTGTTAATAGACACTACCTTCTTCACACTTTAATTTAGATCCAAATATGCCCAAGAGATAGGGAATACTTGTGAAATTCTTGCACATATCCCAAAGACAGGGTTATAAATTGTGATGCCAACAAAATATCTGACTTTCCCAGCTAGTCACTTACACCTCTCTGCACATTTCTCAGAAGAGAAAGTTAGTTGTGAGGTGATGGGGAAAATGTTGGCATGTATTCATATATGGGGAACATTTTTCCTTCTCTCAAATTATACCATACCTGAAGCCAGCTTTGAAGTTGTACTTATTTTAATAATTTTACAATGTTGAGTCACCTGAGTCAGAAAAGTCAAAGGAATTCCCAAGTAAGGCCCTCTGTTCTCAATTATAACCATTCTACTCCCACTCCAAATTTCCAGATATCTAAGGCACAGAGCCAATGACATACCTTACATATTTAACATCCAGATTGGATTAACTTAACAGACTCCTCTTCTGTAAAACACAGTAATGTCAGTAATAATCAGGAAAGGAAACTATACAGGAAATGTTAATAGCATTACATATTTCAAAAGAGACAAAGACATTGCTTCAGTCACCTCTTCTTTCCGTTTTTTCAAACGTTTCTTTGTGGAATTCCTTTAGGTCAATGTCATTTAGTGTTGGTCTAGGAATCTGACTGCAAATTCCTTTATGAGATTCAAAATAATTATGAACCAGTTGCTGGTTCATGTAAACAGTACAAAAAATCCCTTCGTTGTTTGTCAAGTAGTTTTTCTCTTCCTATTCTATTTTTTTCATTTATACTTGTACTAGAGCTGGTAAAGGAGCCTAATATATTTATGATTGAGTATGTATCTTCATTAGAAATTGTGAAAGTAGGATAATACATTCAATATCTGTTCACTTACAGTAAGCCTAAAGTAGAGAAGATAAAGAATGCCATTAGCCAAATAGAAACTGTCTTAAAGATATAATATCCAAGGAGATGATGATGGCAGCACAATATGAAACTCTAATTAGTTAGCAACCTGATTTGGTGATAGGGCTGAGTCATAGTGGTATGCATTCCAATAAAATAAGTGAAATTACAGAAGAAAAAACAGAGAGTGACATCAGAAAATTGCTGAAATTATTTCTGTTTAAACATCTTTTTTCTGACCTAGAGCGGTACAATTTATCATGAAATGAATGGAATAACATTTGACAACAAGAAGAACTGCTGTGAATAGATTAGGTTAAATTGCTGTTACAGTATTTCACTTTCTTGAATTGGCTACAAGTTTCTTTGCTAAATTTAAGCCATGTGCCGCTTCCTATACTGCTTGGCCCACAAAATTTATGTTTTGACTAAAAATGCAGTAATGAAAAGGAAAAAAATTGGCATTACTTCATGTGGTAAAATTATTTTTAGAAGTTAATATATTATATATTCAAATTTACCATATACATTCTAATTGCTCCTAAAATTCTATTATTGTGCTATTTGCGGAGAATATGAAGGTTCAATGTGCATGTAAGCATAAAGAAATCCTACAAAGGACTATCTGGCTTTGGTGATCCCATTAAACAGGAACATCTCCGCTGCTACTGGCCCTGAACAATCGATGATGACAGAGCTACTCCACAGCCATTGGATGAACTGTTAGTTTATGAGTCATTATATCTACAGTATAGCTTGACCACATTCTAGATTGCCTCTCCAGTCATGTGATTTCACTGAACCAATGAAATATAAGCAGATGTGACATGAGTCACTTCCAAGAAGAAGGTGGAAGAGACAACTCATATTTCTTCTCCCTTTCTTGTCCCTCTGCCAAAAGAGCAGCACCAACCCATTTGAAGCTGCTCATTAGCCTGGATTCTGGACTCAAGATAGTGAAGATCTGAGTGCCAGCTAATCTATAAAGGACACGTAACATGAACAAGAAAACTTTGTTAATCTATTTTCAGTTTTCTGTTACTGTAGCATAACTAAGCCTTAGGTGAATAATCAACTGTGTATTCAACAATTGGAAAAAATATACATCAAAATGTTGGTAGTAACTATGATATGTTGAAGAAATGGGATCATGGAGAATCTTTTCGTTTTTTTGTTTTTCTGCACTTAACCAAAAATGTCTATTTAAATATTGGAATCAGAGTAATACTTTAGAAATACTATGAAATCAAATGTCTTTAATATATTCATACCCTGATGTTCTAATTCCAGCCCGCGATAGGCAGAGAGAAATCTATTGTGAAAAATAATGCATCTAATCCTTCTGTGTGGATGGATTGAATTACATACTTTAACCCTCAAACTCTGGAAGTATAGACGTAGAAGTATTGCTTCCACTGGCAATACAGTGGACAAAGAAAGTGGCCACAAACCCTGAAGCCCTAATGCCCAACTCTTTGTGCCACAGGTATTCTCACCTTCTGAATCAAGGTGGCTGATGGTTGGTTATAGGTATTATGCTAGTAATTCCTTCTGTGAAATAAGTTATTTACTGGAACTTAAAACTTCACTAATTTATTTTAAAGGGGAATCTTACATCAAAGTACCATGTGAACTAACAGAATATGCCCCATAGCGGTCTCAGCCAGGAACCAAGCTCATGGCTCAGTCTACCCGCCTTGCACTTCCACTCCTTAAGCTGCTTCCTGCTTTAGTCCCTAGAAATAGGAGCCTGCTCCTCACTACTCCAGTTCTTTCAAGATCACACCACCAGAAACAGCCTCTCTCCCAACTGGCTTTTGTTTTTTCACTCCTATGTTCAACATATTTTTGTATGAATTAATTTGTCCTCACTGGTAAAGATTCGAAACTCAAAAACAAAAGAAAAAAACATTTAATAAACTTTATAAAGATTAATGTATGCTATGTGTCAAAGAAGTGACATTCACCTAAATATTTAAAATTTTTACATTCTGTTAATCTCTCTCCTGATTGAAGTGAGATAATCAATTATAACACTATTCTTTAAGAAATCTATCACTATCCAGAAATTCATCCCAAGAAAAATAGATTTAAGGAAATGTTTTAGTAATTGTTTACTAAAATATTATTTTTGAAAGTTAACAATCAAAAGCAAAATGAACACTAGTTAAATTGTTTTTCCAAAGAAGTAAATATGTTGCAATAATTTAAAATTATGTTCTTCAGAGATGTTTTAAGAAAATAATAAATACTCATGATATAATATTAAATGGAAAGTAAATAATTCAAAAATGTGAATAAATTTAAACATATATATATATTCCAATTTTGATTATTTTAAAACAAAAAAAAGGGAGCGAACTAACTAGCATCACAGAATGGTAGAATTAGGAATTACATGTCAGTATTTTGCCTGTACATTGTTCTATTATTCTTGTATTTACAAAATTTTCAACAAAGTAAGACATCACTTTCATAACTGTAGAAAAAATAATATAAAAGGAATCTCTACAATGTACACAAATTCCAGTTCTCCACAGGCAAACACAATTCAGCCAATTTTAATTATTTTCAAAAATAAACTTGGCTACTCTGCTCTGTTATGTTGTTGACATAAAAATCCTAAAGACGGGGCCTGCCCGGTGGCGTAGCGGTTAAGTTCGCACACTCCGCTTTGGAGGCCCCAGCTTCGCAGGTTTGGATCCTGGGCACGGACAGATGCACTGCTTGTCAAGCCATGCTGTGGCAGTGTCCCACATAAAGTAGAGGAAGTTGGGCACGGATGTTAGCCCAGGGCCAGTCTTCCTCAGCAAAAAAGAAGAGGATTGGCAACAGATGTTAGCTCAGGGCTAGGCTTCCTCACACACAAAAAAAAATCCTGAAGCTCTTTCCTGGCAGCATTCCAAAATCACAGCATTAAAGACGGCAAAGGGACATATATTTTTATTCTTAGTGCTCAGATTGTGTGCCATAGAAATTAAATCACTCACCCAGAGGAGAACTGGAAGCTGCTCACGGATAGGGAAACAACTCTGGCCTCTTGACTTCTAATTTAACCTTTTTCCTTATAAAAGAAATCACATTTTAAGCATGCACATCATTGCACTTCATGCCCAACATTTAGCTATAAGGAATGGTTAAAAGTAAGGCTAGAACTTACTTTTAAAATTCATTAACTTCAGCATAGGGCAATTTTTTTTCATTTTCTTTGACCTTACAATTAAATTTAATAGTCAGGTATATTAATGTAAGAGACAAGAAGTCGTTAAAAATATATTTATTAGGCTTTTAAATGAACTTATTTCACTGGTGCTAAACTGAGTTTTATAGAACACCATCTAAATCTTGCATTTAGTACTTGGAATATCAGCATTTATATTTGTTGACATTATAAATTCTACCTAACTAGGATAGATTTAAACCAATATTTTAAGAATATAAGTATTTACAGCACCATCAATTAATAATAGCTTCTTTCTGTGGCTGGCCCAGTGGTATATTGGTTAGGTTCTCATGCTCCACTTTGGCAACCCAGGGTTCACGGGTTCAGGTCCTGGCCACAGACCTAAACACCGCCCATCAAGCCGAGCTGTGGCATCATCCCACATACAAAAAGTAGAAGAAGATTGGCAACAGAAGTTAGCTCAGAGCAAATCTTCCTCACCAAAAAAAAAAAAAAAAAAGCTTACTTCAACATAGCTATTGCTCCTTGGAAGACACAGTCTTGAACGGCTCTCCATTTTTTTTTTTATTCTTTCTTTAGTTTTAGTATATTTAATTATTTTATTTTCCAATTTTGTTTGTTGTTGCTTTTTATTTGTATGTATTCAGATTTTCTGTATACTCAACAGCAAAGGTTGACAACCTTAGCCTTAGACTTAGGCCAGCACAGAATTTCCTATAGGATGCAAACAACAACGTTTATAACTAAAAAGATACATAATAGGTAAATGACTGAGAAGATAACTTTTATCCTGAATTAATAATAGCTTCTCTTTTCTATGCCCAAAAATGAATTCATCCTATTTCTCTGCTATGGTATCATCCTAAATAAATGGCATCATTAAATACCCAATTGCTCAAGCCCAAGAAACAGAGTCATCATAATTTCCTTATTCCAAAAATCTCATTAGTTACTAAAGCCTTTTTCTGTCTCCTGCCCATTTGTCTCCACCTTCAGTACCACCTCTATCTACTAGATGTCACCATCAATTTTCACCAAAATGACACTATGGTCTACAACTATTCTCCCTACATTTTTTACCTTTTTGTCAAAATACTTTGACAACTCATCCCTAGAATCTATTATACACATGATGCTAGAGTGCATTTTTAAAATACAAATATGATGTCAAAAGGAATGACTTGGCTCCACGTTACTCTGTCATCACTGTCTCATTTTTCTGGAACCTATTCATTATTACTCATTCACACAAAAATTCCTCAAGAGATGGTCACACTCACTCATTCCAAGTGTTCACCTTCCATTTACTGCAATTTGGATCTGGCTCCCAAACCCACCCTAAAACCTGTCTTATCAAGGTCAGGAACAATCTCTGTGTCGTAAGTAAGTTCAAAGATAGCTTCTATTCCTCTTTTTTTTTTTTTTTTTTTTTTTTTTTTTTTTTTTTTTGTGGGGAAGACCAGCCCTGAGCTAACATCTGTTGCCAATCCTCCCCTTTTTGCTGAGGAAGACTGGCCCTGGGCTAACATCCGTGCCCATCTTCCTCCACTTTATATGGGACGCCGCCACGGCATGGCTAACAGGCAGTGCGTCCGCGGGCGCCTGGGACCCGAACTCGCAAACCCCGGGCTGCCAAGCGCAGAGTAAACCGCTGCGCCACCAGGCGGCCCCTCTATTCCTCTTCTTACGAGACCTCCTAGCAGCATTCAATCCTTTTAAACCCTTCCTTTTTCTTGAAATTATTTTCCTTTTTTTTTTCTAGGTAACTCCCTCCTGGTCTTCTTTCTTGCTCCTCTTTTATACCTGACCTCTAAAAGTTATAAGGTCCAAGGACTCTGTCCTGAGTCATATTCTCTTCCTAATGTAGGAAATCAGAATATGCAACTCCAAAATATGCCACTTTCGCATGAAGATTCTTTGGAGCTGAAGGTAACTGAGACACAGCAGAAGCAAAAAAAAAAAATCCCTCTACCCTCTTCTCTTTTGTACCAGGAATGGCAAAACAAGTCTTAATCAGCGGATACTCTTATCAGCACAGAGCCAGCACCAAGAGGAATCTACACAATAAACTTTACTAAAACAACCCTTATCTTCCATTAGTTTTCCCCATATATTTACCTTCCCACAGTTTCCCACCCCTAAAAGCCTAAAGCCCTTTTCCTTTGTCTTGACACTTCTCTCCAAATTTATCATTCTTTGTTAAAATGCTATATAAGCCCCAACTTCTAACCACCCCTTTGAGTTACTCATAACTGAGTTTCTCCACATCTATGCCCACTGCACACATAAATAAAATTTACATATTTTTCTCTTGTTTATCTGTGTTTTGTCAGTTTAATTTCCAGAGTCCCAGCAGCAGAACCTAGGAGGGCAGAGGAAAACTTCTGTTTCCTTCTCTACACTACCTATACTGATATCTAAGTGATCACACCAGTTCCAAGGGTTTACACATAGTTCATATTGATGATATCTATATTTACATTTCTAAACTTGACTCTCCTTTAAGATACAGACATATATCAAACTTTCTATTTTATATCTATATTTGAGTATATAGTAAACATAACAATCCTGATTCCCATTGTCACTCAAGCAGTTTTCCCATCTCAAAATGTGTTAGTCTGTATTAGTTTCCTGTTGTTGCTGTAACAAAATCATCACCAAAGGCTTATGAATTTATTATCCTACAGTCTGGAGGTCAGAAGTCTGAAATGGGTTTCAACGGGCTAAAATCAAGGGGTTGGCAGGGCTACATCCCTCTTGGAAGAAAGTGAATCCACTCTGTTGACTTTTCCAGCTTCTAGAAGCCTCTCACATTCCTTGGCTCTTGGCCTCCCCCTCCATTTTCAAAGCCAGCAGCGTGGCAGTTCAAATGTCTCTCTGACTCTGTCTCCCGCTCCCATCCTTTATGGACTCGTGGTTACATTTCGTCCACCTGGGTGACCCATGATGCTGCCTCCAGCTGAAGATCCTTAACTACCACAAGTCAAAGTCTCTTTTGCTATGTAAGGGAACACACCACATGTCCAGGAATTAGGATGTGGGCTTCTTTGAGTGTCATTATTCTACCTATCACATACCCCACTTACTCCCTCAAGTCTAGTCCTGGGCATCATATTCTCAACAGTTTGTTCCTTCCACAATGTTAGTGATGATTAGTTTACTAAATAAGGTTTCAGTATAAAAAGGCTACCTCTGAGCTCTCCACTTCATTTCATTGATCTATTTGTTCTTACATCATACTATTTTACCTATTCATATGACTTTGTAGTATACTTTAATAATTTTAGGCCGAGTTACTCCTTTTGATTTTCTTTCATAGTTGCCTTATTTACACATAATTGCATTTTTCCTGCTAAATTTTAGAACAGTTTCATAATTTCCACAAAAACAAGCTGGAGTTTTTATTAGAATTGCTTTTAACTGATAAGGTTAATTTGGAGAGAACTATCTCTATATGTATCCATTATTAATAATTAATATATATCCATTAATATATCTACAATTTTTTCCATAGGAGTATATGTAATCTTTTTTTTCCTAGATACAATATAGGTTTTGTTGATATTGTGAATGTCGCCCTAGTATGTAATATATTTTGTGGTTGGTCATTGCAAATGTAGAGGAATATTGATATTTATAGATTTATTTGTACCTAACAATTTTCATGATATTTATTCTAATTATTTGATTATGGATTCTGTTCACTTTCTAGGTTTATAATAATTACCTTTATTGGACTAACAAGTTTACTATACTTGTTTATTTTTTATTTCCTTACAGCTCCTTACAGAACTTTTTTCGCATTCAACAGGAGCAGTGATAGCAGCACCATTGTATTAGTCATGATATTAAAGGGGAGGTATTTAAACTTTCCCTATTAAATAGGTGACTGGCATGTAACTGCTAAAGACATTCCCTTCTATTTCTAGTTTTCTAAGAACCTTAGTCATAAACACATGTTGACATTTATAAAATCACTTTTCTTCAGCATTGGATGATCACATGATTTTTCTCTCGAAGCTTATTAATGTGGAGAATTACATTGATAGGTCTTTCTGATGTTGAACTATCCTTGCATTCCAGGAATAACTCTTTCTTGATGATATATGATGGTATCTTTTGAATACCCAGTAAGATATCATTAGTAAATATCTTATTTAGGACTTTTCCACGGATTTTTTTTTTTTTTTTTGTGAGGAAGACCAGCCCTGAGCTAACATCCATTGCCAATCCTCCTCTTTTTGCTGAGGAAGACTGGCCCTGGACTAACATCCGTGCTCATCTTCCTCTACTTTATATGGGATGCCGCCACAGCATGGCTGACAAGCAGAGCATCGGCAGGTGCCTGGGATGCGAACCTGGGAACCCCGGGCTGCCAAGCACGAACTAAACTGCTGCGCCACCGAACCAGCCCCTCCACGGATTTTTTAAGTAACACAGGCAAATAATTTGATATTCTTTTATTTTTATTATCCAGTTTTGGAATCAAAAGTACATAGGTTATAAAATGAGCTGGGTGGAGTTCTCTCTTTTGCAATTTAATGGAATAACTTTTAAATATAGGAAGTACATATTGTTAGAATTGTGTTCCCACAAAATTTATATGTTGAAGGCCTAACCTGTAGTGTGACTGTATTTGGAGATGGGATCTTCAAACATGTATTAAGGGTGGGGCTAATCCAATAGGACTGGTGACCCTATAAAAAGAAGGAGAGATACCAGGCGTGTGTGTGTGCACTGAGAAGTGCCATGTGAGGAAAATGCACAGAAAGATGGCCGTCTGCAAGCCAAGGAGAGAGGCCTGAAGAGAAACTAAACCTGTCAACACCTTGACCTTGGACTACCAACCTCCAGAACAGTGACAAATAAATTTTTGTTGTTTAAGCCATTCAATCTGTGATATTTTGTTATGGCAGCCCTAGCAAACTGATACAGATATTCCCTGAACATTTGGTGGAAATACCTGTAATACCATTTTGGCTTCCACTTTTGTGGAGGGAGGTCTTTTAGTTATTTTAATGCGTTGGTGTGTTTAGAGATTTTATTCTTGCTTATTTTGGGCATTTTATATTTTTCTAGAAATCCAGCTATTTCAATTAGTTTCAACAATTTCTAGAAATATATCTATCTCAATAGAATTTCACTGGTGAAACTTGTTCATATTTATTCATAATATGCTTTTATTATTTTTATCTATAATTCTATCTCTGGTAATTTCCTTTAATTCATTATGCATTGCTTTTTTCTCTTCCTGAACCACTCTTCCCTCAGATGCCCACTTGACTCACTACCTCACTTCATTCAAGTGTTTACTCAAATATCACCCTCTCACTGGGGCCTTCTTGGATCATCCTATTTAGAATTGCAACCGTTAGCTATCACTCCCTCCTCATTCCCCGCTCTACTTTGCACCATCGTACTCACCGCCCTCTAATATACTGCATAGTTTTTTATTTATTTTGAACTTTAATTGTCTCTGCCTACTCTAATTGAAGTTCCTTGACAGCATGGAGTTTGGTCTGTTATTTTTTTCTACAGCTACATACCCACCACATAGAAGAGTACCAGACACAATGTAAGTGCTCAATAAATAACTGTTTGAACAAATGAATAAATGAGTGAATCCTCCATTTTGTTTATTTGCATGCTCTCCCTATTTTCCCCCACTAGTCAATCCTTGAGTGTGTCCATTTAATGAATCTTTCAAGGAACCAACAGCATTTAGGATTTTTTACTCACTTTTTTAATTGTTCTTATTTAATGTGTTGACTTCTTCCCTTCATCTCTGCCTCTTTGGTGGGGGAGAGGGGTGGTTCTGTTCCTCCCTCATTCCGCACAAATCTAAGTTAAATACATAGATTTACTATTCCCAGCCTTTTTTGTTTTCATTGCCATTCTATTGTAGAGGAGGGGAAAATACCTTTTTCCTTTATCATCGTAGGTTCTTTTGCTGGGGTCCTGTAAATTAGACCGACAAAAGACAGATTAACAAGAGAAAAACAAATAGAAGTTTATAAACATGTGTGTGCATATGGGAATACTCAATGATGAGGAATTCAAATGGGTCATTGAAACTTGGGCTTATATAAGCATCTTAACAAAAAGACAATAAATTTTTAGAGAAGTAACAAGATGAAAGGAAAGCAAATTGTAGGGACAGCAAATTGTGGGAAGGCAAATACATAGGGAAACTAATGGTAGATAAGGGCTAGTTTTAGCAAGGTTTGTTATGTATATTCCTCTGGTGTTGTCTCTGGGCTAATAAGGGTCCAGAATTGTCTCTGGTAGAGAGGAGAGGGGACACCTTCACAAACTTGTATCTTGCTTTTGGGCAAGAAGGGGTAGGGCAGAGAGCTTGTCTCACATCTGCTGCTTCTTAATTGTCTTCAGCTCAAAATAATCCTTATGCCAAAAGGCATATTTTGAAAAGCATATCCCCTTTCAATATGATAAGCATTGTCTCTTAATAACCCATGATAACAAATGCTCTTAGCATCATCCTGGACTCTAATTCAGCTAGCCATTTATTCAAAAAAAAAAGAAGGGTAAAGTATGCAGTAAAGTTTAAAATACTGCTCTATAAAACTGTGCTTCTGTGTTTTCATTCATATTTTTCATTATTTTTCTCTTTCTTTCTTTCTTTGGCCAATAACTATTCAAAGAGTAGCACCCAGTGGGTTAAAAGCTCTAATCAGCCTTGCATTTACTGTCTCTCCCTTCAAATTGATTTAATGGGGTTGAACTCATTTTGCTACATTTAATTATCTAAATGTAGGTTTCAGACTATAGGTGTAAAAGGTCAAAAGCTGAATTTGAGTACTTAAAGAGAGGAGTAATTGAAGTGGTTACATCAAGAAGGGATTTAATGACTGTTGATGACATAGTATTTACATGACTAATGTTGACTTCTTCCTTCAAGTTTTATTCACTCATACTCTACTGTACTGCCATCAGAGAGTTCTAGAGCTGAATGCTATACAGATGGGATGAAAACTTTGAATTCTGATCAATTTAAAACTCTTCATTTGAATATCTATTATAAATCATGTATATTCACTGCCATATGGTAATTAACTTACCTCTATGCTGAATTTTAATATTTTTTCTTTCATCAAAATATGCCCATTTTATGGTTGTATGATGTGGAATATAAACTATGTCTACTGACAGCTAATTTTACAAGTAGACTGTTATTTTAAAACTTTTTAGTATACAGTAAAAAAAAATATGTCTTACAGAAAAGTAGCCAATAAAACTGCCTTAAGCATAAACATGAAGAAAAGGCTTATGTACTATTTATTTTAGGGATACTAGCTGTTGGATGCTGGTAAAGATTTATAGAGTTTATTTTCTTTATGTGATAGGTTACATTAACTGAATTTTCTCTTAGGAAAGGTAGGACATGAGCAAGGTATAGAAACATGATTTTATGTTAAAATAGAAGCATTTGGGGTCATGATTAAAGCATTAAACTACCTGTATTTCCTCTGATTTTGAACCAAATAAAAATGATTTACCTTATATAAGCATATGTTTAAGCATATGAAGAATAAAAAGTGAATTACCACAGAAAATTCATGCTGGATTTAGATCACATAATTTTATTCCTAGAAGTGAATATAGAATGTACTTAACTAATTCCTTAATTTTAAAGATATGCAAAAGGACCAAAAAGTAACCAGAGCAAAATTGCATAGAAGGAAGCAGTTTTCTGGAGATTAGGAGCATGGAGTTTTCAGTCCAGGTCCCATCACTTAATGTTCGGTTGCCCTGGGAAAGCCACTCCTCTACATTTCTACGTTAGTTTAAAAAAATGTAGATGTGATTAAGTAATTATGAAGAAAAAATGAGCGGCAGACATTCTGTAAGCATTTAAATGTGACATATCTTATGTGTGAACTCGTTTAATTTTCATAACAGTCTTGTTGGGTAAATAGTATTAAGTTGCCCATTTTGAGATGAGGAACTGATGCAAAGAGAAGAAACTTGCCTGGGATAACATGGTTGGAAGGAAGGAGAGTCATGATTCAAATCCAGGCTGATTTCAAACCCAAGCTCTCAACCACTATGCATATGCTACAGCCTATAGATTGGTGAGGTGTCTCACTAAGAGAAAGAACAAAACACCAGCTGTATGTATTTTAACTGTGACTTTTTCTGTTCTTTGAACCAGAGCATTTCACTCCCGGGATTATAACATTCTCCTTGCATTCTGACCTTTTCTCATTTGATGTTCCTAACATTGATCTCTCAAATCTTATTAACCATTAGTTAATCATTATTAGTGATCATTCTCTGTCTTAGCATTTTTCACCACCACCAATCCCTTGTGAAACTACCTCCTCTTCCGCTGGGCAAACTACAAAATCATAGTTTTCTTGAACCCATCAAAGACCTAAGGTCACAAGGTGATCAAGTAACCCGCATTCCAAAGACAGATAAGCTCCTGCAAGGAGGTATGAACTGATCCTTCAGGAAACCCAAAAGCCTATCAGGCAAATGAGGGTAGGCTCAACCTCATTGGAAACTGGAACACTGCTACTTGAAACAAAAATATTGTGAGGACCTACTCAGAGACCCAGAGTTGGTGTGAAGACTATTTAAGAAGAAGACATTTGAGATTCAACAGATGCAAAAAGAAGCTTTCTTGGAGCTTCTCTTATCTGACTAAAAGCAAAAACTTTTGATAAATAAGCACTGCCATAATTTCCCTTTTTGGAGTGGCATCTACTCCCAGCAGAGAGACCAAGAGTAAATCTACCACAAATCCCCTCTCGAGGGATGTTTTATGGCCCTGAAGCAGATGGAAAGACCATTCATACCTGGATACACAAACATTATCACAAACCTTATATCCCATTTATTCTCCTAAAAACCCCTTTGTCTTTCCTAAAGAAAGCTCTTTGTTCTTCCTATAAGAGACATTTCTCCCCCCTCCCTTTCTCCTACTAGGTTAGGTATATAAGCCTTTAACCATTTAGAGAGCCAGCTACTTCTTATGTTGGCTCCTGTGTGCATATGAATAAATCTTTTTCTGCTATTAATCTGTCTTCTGTCAGTTTAATGTGCAGGACCCAGTGACTGAACCTAAGAGGGCAGAGGAAACTTTTTCCTCCCCTACCATATTGCATCATCTTATACCCATTAGATTGGCAAACACTATAAAGTTAAGTAATGACAAATATTGACAGAGATGTGGGAGAGACAAGCCCCCATGCACTACTGCTGGGAGTGCAGGGAGATGCAGCTACATTAGAGATCAGCTGGAAGGACTTAGTAGTATTGACAAAGATTCTCTCCTTGATCAAACTTTAGTCAGGCTCCTCTGAGCCCTCTGCTCCACTAGGCCTGACCTTGGGCTCCAGTCTCTGTCTTTGGAGACTCCAAGACTGACCCCTTAACCCATGGGATCTGATGCTATCTCCAGGCAGACGGTGTCAAAATTGAGTTAAATTGTAGGACACCTAGCTGGTGTTGCAGAACTGTTTGCTGGGGGAAAATCCCCACGTATCTGGTGTCAGAAGTGTTGTGAGCGTGGTAATAGTGTGAGAGTAAAAGAATAACTCAAAAGGAAAAGCTGGGAGGTATTTTTCTAAAACACTCCCCTACTGCAAAACCCCATTGTGGTAGACCTCCTCAATGAAGTCTGCCTTGCTGTCTTTAACAAGCGTCAGAATCATTTTTCTTTGGCAGTATAAAGAATAAAGTAGAAATCAAGGTCCCAGGTACATGCTAGAGAAAATGTCAACAAGACCAGAACAGGGCCTGTATAAAGATGTTCATAAAAGTCTTATTTGTTAAGGAGACAGTTGAGAGCCTGCCCTGATGGCCTAGCAGTTAAAGTTTGGCACGTTCCACTTCAGTGGCCCGGGTTCAGTTCCCAGGCGCAGAACCACACCACCCGTCTGTCAGTAGCCATGCTGTGGTGGCAGCTCACATAGAAGAACTAGAGGGACCTACAACTAGAATATACAACTATGTACTGGGGCTTTGGGGAGAAAAAAAAAAAAAAGGAAGATTGGCAACAGATGTTAGCTCAGGGCGAATCTTTCCCAGCAAAAAAAAAAAAAAAAAAAAGGACAGTTAACAGATGTCTATCACTGAGAGAATTATTAAGATATGGTGATTATTTATTCTGAGGCATTATACAGGGGCTAGATGGAAAGGTAAAATGTCAAACACCCAAACTGTATAAATCTTAACTTTCACAATGCTGTGTGAAAAAGTAAAGAAAACAATATTTACCAATTCCTAACTTTATTTCATAATGCTTTTAATTTCTTCTTGAATCTTTACCAAACTGCTATTTCCTTACCCCATTAAGTTTTTGTTTCAAGGCATTGTTGTTGTTCTTATTTTAATTTCCAGAGTTAAATATGTTAGCTCACATATTTTCATTCATTTTTGTTAATTCTGTTTAATAATGGAAATAATACAATGACTTAAAATTTGCCTCTGGTCATTGATTTTGTCATTTATATGTTTTTGTTTTTGTTTTTGTTTTTGTGAGGAAGACCAGCCCTGAGCTAACATCCATTGCTAATCTTCCTCTTTTTTTGCTGAGGAAGACTGGCCCTGGGCCAACATCCGTGCCCATCTTCCTCTACTTTACATGGGACACGGCCACGGCATGGCTGACAAGCAGTGCGTCGGCAGGTGCCCACGATCCAAACCCACGAACCCTGGGATGCCAAGAGCAAACTAAACCACTGCGCCACTGGGCCAGCCCCTCATTTATATGTTTTTAATACTAAATATTGTAATAGAAATATTCTGTAATTGCAATTTGGTTTCCTGTTTGAACATGGAATTATTTTGCAATATGTTATATACTTCCACAGGGTTTTTGAGGGGTGATTTTTTAGTCTATTGCTAATTTCCAGTTTTATTTTATTGTAATCAGAGAACATATCACATCATATAACTATCATATTAAAAGTTTACCTCTTTAGATTTATTGACTTTTTAATATGAAATATGATCACTTTTTAAAAACATTTTGTGGGCAATTTAAAAGAGGCAAATTCTTGAACTGAGTTTGGTATATACCTTTAAGTCAAACACATAGTTTAATATTACAGTTCTCAATCTACTATTTTCCTTCTTGATACTACAAAAATCAAAAGTATTGCATTACAGTTTACTATACAATTCTATTCCTGTTTCTTTCTCCTTAAATTCTAACACATTCTTTCTTTCTTATATTCTAATATCGCTCAATAGTTTATATCCATCAATACTTTGATTTTTGTTGATTTACTAAGATTCATGACTGGTATTTTAGTTTAAAATGTCACATTTTTATTATTATGAACAATTATTTTTTTATTTAGCTTATTAATTTTAGCCTGTAATTCCTAGTGGCCTTCTGCTTTTTATTTGTCTGTCTGTCTGGTTTTCTTTTTATTTTAATATTTCTATTTTAAATTTTTGTCATTTTATTTCAGGTATTAGGAAAGCAATCTCTCTCTTTTGCAATCAAAAAGACAAAGAATTTGCTTAAGTCTATATATTAATTACCCTGAAACCTAAAGGAGAGGAGATAGATACATTGTATTGAAACTCTACTGCCTAACCAATAAAACTCAGCGATTCATGCAGCTGGCACCTACAAACCCCAGACAGGATACTGTTTTTCTGCTGACTATCAATTAGTAAGGTGATTAATGGTTGCATTTCACAGGCAATAACAAGCAACTTGAGAATTCTGGACATCTACAAGTAATTTTTAATCTACAAATAACCCTTCAAACCTTATTACACAGATATAAATCTAACTGAATTTTTATTTTTCAACATGGATCAGGATTTATATTCTTTGTTTCTCCATTCAAAGACTCCAAGACCAATTTTAGCCTCTAGTTATATCACTAAAGTTCCCAAATTACTACATGACTTAGAATCCTAGTTTGCACAATATGTGATTAACCAAATCTTATCTTGGAAACCTTTCTTGCTGGGTCTGCTAATGAAAAGCTCACAGACTCGGTCTAGGCAAGATTTTATTAACCATCACTGGAAAAGGAATCTGCACATGTGTGGGTGTGTGTATTATACTTTCTACATTAAGAAAACAGGCTGGGGCCAGCCCCATGTCCTAGTGGTTAAGTTCAGCATGCTCCACTTCAGTGGCCTGGGTTTTCAGTTCCTGGATACAGACCTACACCACCATTAGCGGCCAGGCTGTGCTGGCAGCCCACATACTAAAAAACAGAGGAAGATTGGCATGGATGTTAGTTATGAGCGAATCTTCCTCAGCAAAAAAAAAAAAGGGGGGGGGGAAGAAAACGTGGGCTTATTATTTTGTAATATTTTACCTCTATAGTTTTACTGTCTTCCCTTTGGTCTCTTTTTTGGTATCATCTTACCTTTAACACTAGATCTGCATACAATTCTTCTTTTCCGTCTCCAAGGTTTCTTCCTCTATCCTATTTCTAAATACACAGTGTGTATTAAATTTACTGCATTTTTGGAATTACTTCTTTTTTTTCAAGTCACTACTTGCAATATTTTATAAACTTTACTGCCACATATAATCAAACTATTACTTCTAATATTACTATAAAAATGTATGCATTTCCTCTAAGATTACCAGAACATGATAACATATCCCAGTGCTCAGGCTGAAATATCTTGTTGGCTTCTTTTCAGATGAGACTTGATAAAACACAGGGAATATCTGACTTACCAGGTACGTGTGTGCAGCATTTCATGTCAATGAGAACATGCATCCCTCTTTTATTGACTACAATGAATCTAGATCCATATTTTGTAGACCATAGTCAATGTCCACCATTCTGGGGATGAGTAGGCTCAGAAATCCAGCTGGGCATTTGCAAAGATGTTCAAAATATTAATTATGTTCTTTATCTCTATACAATTCCATATATTGGAGATGTTATTACCCAAATCATTTGAATTGTGTCAGTACTTGTATTATATCATGGTTACTACAAATCTTCCCTTTGAGTAAATTTGGAAGATGATACACACCTTCTAACAAGTTATCTAAGCTTTTTGTCTAGAAAAGTCTTTCTTTTATCTTCTTTTTTTAAAGATTATTTTGCCAGATATAGAATGCTAGGTTGACAGATTGTTCCTTTCTTCCTTCCTTCCATCTTTTCTTTCTCTCTTTTAAGTATGGTTTGTCTTCTCACAAGAAAACTGTTGTAATTCTAATCTTTGTTTCTCTGTATGTGTTGTAAGTATGTTTTTGCCCATGACACCTTTCAAGATTTTATTTTAATTTTGGTTTTCAGCAGTTTTTCTCTTCTATGACTATGTATCTCACTAGCAATATATGAAAATTCCATTTGCTCTACATTCTTGACAATACTTGGTCTTGTGTGTGTATTTCATTTTAGCCATTCTTGTGATTATATAGTTGCATCTTATATTGATTTTAATTTGCATTTCCATGATGTCTAATGATGCTAAATACCTTCTCATATATTTATTGCCTACTTAAATGTCATTTTTTGCAAAGTATCCGTTCAAAATGTTACTCATTGTTTTAGGTTGACCATTGTTTTCTTATTGACTTGTAGAAATTCTTTTTATATACTGTTTGTAAGTTCTTTCTGAGATAGATGTATTGCATATACATCCTCCAAATTTTTGGCTTATCTTTCCCTCTCCTAATAACATCTTTAAATGAATATAACTTAAATATAATAAAATTTATCATTTTTCCTTTATGGGTAATATATTCTGGGTCCTGTTTAAGAAGTATTTACATAATTCAAAGTCATAAAGGTATTTACCTATGTTTAATTATAAAAGCTTTATTGTTTTAACTTTCACATTTAGATCTGAAATACCCCTCGGACTGATTTTTATAAAAGATACAGGGCAAGTTTATATTTTGTCTACATATATATCCAATTGACTCAGCTTCATTTATCAAAAAGACAATCTTTCATCATTCACTTTGTCATAATAAAAGTGACTGTATTTGTTTGCATTGGCTTTATTCTGTTTAATTATTTATTCTCTTTATTCTGTTCAGTTGTTTATTTCTTTTTGCCAATAACATGAATCTTAATAACAATAGCTTTTACTAGGTTTTCATGTCTGATATTATGAGTGTTCCAGATCAAAACTTCCTCAGATACTCTTGGCCCCTTGCATTTCCATATAAATTTTAAAATCTACTTGTCGATTTCCACAAGAGATAACTGATAGTATTTTTACTACAATTGCATTGAATGTATAAATCACTATGGAAGGAATTAACAACTTTATAATTTTGAGGCTTTTACTGCATGAACATTGTATATCACTCCATTTAATTAGGTCTTCAATCTTTCAACAGTGATTTGTAGTTTTCAATATTGATCTCTCAAACATTGTTTATTCTGTTTCTTGGTATTTGATACTTTTGATTACTTTCTAATGATATTATTTGTAAGTTTCATTTTCTATTAGCTTATTGACGGTACATAAAATATATTGTGCATTTGTTTTAGCAAACTTGTATTCAGCAAACTTTCTTAAATCACTTAATTTCAATAGTTTGGATATTCTTTTGAATCTTCTATATACACTATCATGTTATTTGTTTTATACATTAATTTTATCTCTTGCTTTCTAATCCTTCTACCTGATTGATTGGTTGATTGATCTCCTCATTGCACTGGCTAGGAAATCTCACATAACGTTGAATAGAAGCAGTGATAGCAGACTTCCTGATTTCATTCTTAATCTTAGAAGGAAATCTATCAATATTTTACCATTAAAAAATCGGTGTTTGCTGTAGGTTTCTTTTTAACTGCTCTTTATTAGATTAAGAAAGATTATTTCATTTCTTATCTTTCTAAGTTTATGAATGAAAGTCAAATTTTCCACATATGTTTTTCTACATCTGTTGACATGGTCATATTTTTTCTCCATTTTCTGTTGAAATTAGGAATTACATTGATTTTCAACTTGGAACCAACCTTGAAATCCTGAAATAAAGCCCATTCGGTCTTGATGTACTGATCTTTGTATCTATTGCTGGATTCATTTTTCTAAGATTCCTTTCAATATTTGCATCCATAAGAGATATTGTTCTGCGGGTTTCCTTTCTTGTAATGTCTTCATCAAGTTTCAGTACTGGGTTGTGGTAGCCTCATAAAGTGAATTGGGAAGTATTTATCCTTTTCTATTCTCTAGAAGTGGTGTTATTTATTTCTTAAATGTTTTAAAAGAATTCACCTGTGAAGCTATCTGGTTTTCCTTTGAGAAGGTTTATAAACAACAGCTTAAATTTATTTTTAGAAAAATACAGAAGTATGCTAGCTTTCTATTTCTTTTCTTTTCGTACATTTTTAAACTTTTGTTTTTCCAGGACTTTGCCCATTTCATCGCAATTGTCAAATGCACTGATGATGTTGTTCAAAAACGACTTATTGTCTTTTGGCAGGGGTGGGAGAAGGAGGGAGTTATATATTTTTTTTTAAATAGTTATAGATTCACAGGAAGTTGCAAAAAATTGAAGTCCTGTACACCCTTCACCCAGTTTCCCTCAATGGTAATATCTTGCATAACTATAGTACAATATCAAAACCCCAAAATTAACATTGGCATAATCCATAGAACTTATTCAGATTTTACCAGTTTTACATGCGCTTACTTTTGTAAGTGTGTTTCCATGCAATCTTATTCCATGTGTAGATCTGTCTAACCACAATCAAGATACAGAACTGTGTCATAACACAAGACTTCCTCATGTTACCTCTTCATAGCCACACCTACCTCTTAACTCCCAATTCTAATACATGCTACCACTAATCTCTTCTCTATCTCTATAATTTTATGTCAAAATGTTATATAAATGGAATTATACAGTATGTAAACTTTTGGCTTTTTTCACTCAGAGCCCCATCTATATATCGGTTTCCGTGTTAATATAATTTTTCATTTCTCTGAAATAAATGCCCAAGAGTGTAATTGCTGGGTCATTATGGTGAATATACATCGTCTTATACTAAACTGCCAAAATATTTTCCAGAGTGCTGTACCATTTCATATTATGACCAGCAATTTGTGAGTAATTTCTCTACATCCTCACCAGTATGATAAAATAGTGTTATCACTCTTTTAATTTGCTATTTTAGCCATCTGATAGGCATGTAATGATATTTTATTGTTTTAGTTTGCATTTCCCTATTGGCTAAAGATGCTGACTATCTCCTCATGTGCTTATTTGCCATATTTATATATCATTTGGTGAGCTGTCTGTTCATATCTTTTGCAGATTTTCTAATTGGATTATTTAGGTTTTTTACTCTTAAATTTTGAGAGTTCTCTACACATTCTAGATGCAAGTCCTTTGTCAGATATATGGTTTGCAAATACTTTTTCCAAGTCTGTAGCTTATATTTTCATGCTCTTAACAAGGTCTTTTGCAGAGCAAAAGTTCCAATTTTCATGATTTCTAATTTATTGGCTTTTCCTTTCATGAACTGTGCTTTTGGTATCAAGTCTAAAAACTGCCTAGCCCTAGTTGTCAAAGACTTTCTCCTATGTTTTCTCCAAAATGTTCAAGTCTAACATTTTTTGTTTAAGTCCATGATCCATTGTGAGTTCATGTTTCTATAAGGTATGTTGTGTAAGTCACGGTTCTTTTTCTTTTTTCTTTTTTTTTGCCATAGTTGTTCAATTGATCTAGCATCATTTATTGAAAACACTATCCCTTCATCATTCAATTGTTTTTGCACCTTTGTCAAAAATCTGTTGGGCAAATTTCTGTGGGACATTTCTACATTCTTTGTGTTGTTTCATTGATCAGTGTGTCCATCCCATTGCCAATACCATGCTTTCTTGATTATTGTACCCTATAGTAAGCCTTAACTTTCAGTAGAATATTTGCTCCCATTATATTTTTCCTTTTCAGTATTGTCTTGGATATTATAGGTCATTTGTTTTCCATATAAATTTTAAAATACACATATTAACTTTTTAATGTCTGAAGGATCTATGATTATGTCCCCATTTTTATTTCTACTCTTGGTAATTTATCCCTTCTCTTTTGGTCTCTATCAGTCTTGCTGGGGTTTATCAATTTTATTAGTCTTTTGAAGAACTAAGTTTAGGTTCTTTTGTGTTTTTTTATATTTTACTTTTTTGTTGTTGTTTTGGTGAGGAAGATTGGCCCTGAGCTGACAAGTGTTGCCAATCTTCCTCTTTTTTTTTGCTTGAGGAAAATTGTCCCTGAGCTAACATCTGTGCCAGTCTTCCTCTATTTTGTATATGGGATGCTACCACAGCATGGCTTGATGAGCAGTATGTAGGTCTGTGCCCAGGATCCAAACCTGCAAACCCCAGGCCACCAAAGTGGAGCACACAAATTTAACCACTATGCCACTGAGCCAGTCTCGTACTTTTTTTAACTCATTGATTTTTACTTATAATGCTTATTATTTCCCTCCTTCTGCTTTCTTTGGGATTTCTTTGCTGGCTATGGATAGCCTAAGCTTACAACTAAGTATAACAACTCAAATCTCTATTCCCAATGGGGCATGTGATCCAGTTCCTGAGCTACTTGTCAGGTTATACAGCTGTCTCAATTTTCTCCCATATCTCCAGCAACTTAATGCAAAACTTTTGTTAGTGCTGAAATGTGGATCCCAGCTTTTTTTTTTTTAAAGTTTCCAATTTTTGGTTAGAGCTGTGACCAGGACTATTTTCATAGCTAAGATTGTCTCTGTTTTCTGGTGATGGTCAGGCACTTTAGGTCTAATTTTCTTTATAGGAGCTGAATTCCTGGCCGTCTTTGCTTATTTTGGGTCATGTAGAACCCAGTTGGTTTTGCACTTCAGCACAAAATTTACTGTTGTGGATTTCCATTGACCTTAGTACACTTAGATGTTTATCCTGGCTTTTAGCCTTTATTTCTTCTTTAAATTTTTCACATTTATCAGTCATTGCTCTGTGGAAGAAGGGAACAGAGTGGGCCCACGTAAACCTTCAGTGCTTCTAGACCGTGTACCTCAAACGGTATTTTTGCAGTCACATATTCTTAGGGGGAAAAATGAAATGAAAATACAATTACCAACATATTCTGAGGTTACTCCCCATGAATGGAGTCTGTGTCCCCAATCTAATATCAGACTCAGAGGAAATATTACAGGAAAAAACAACTGACGCCTCAAGAGCTGAATCTTCAACACGGCAAGACACATTCAGTGTCTAATGCAGGGACTTAGAAAAAGGAAGATAAAAATTTTTGTTTGTTTCATTATTTTATTAAATCTTTGACTTTGTTAGTCTCTATCTTGCTGCTTGGTTCATTGCAAAAGGAAAAAGTAATTGGCCCATCTAAAATTCATGTGTTAAAATAGAGCTCATTCATCCAGAAGTAGTGATTCAGAATGAGTGCAATGGGAATAGCTAACAGGAGATGCAATGATATTACATTTATCCCTTTTAAAAGATAATTCAGATCTACTTGACACAATTAGGAGAGAAATGAAAGTAAGTAGAGGCTTAGAAATTCTATCAGTAGGATAAATGGTTTAAGCAAAGATCAATTAAGAGCCATGTAGAGTACTTAGTGCTCAGAACGAGTGTCCGGGAATAGGCTAGCAGATAGAATAAAGCTATGAAAATCACCAGGAAAAAGCTAATAGGTTGGCAAAGACAAGCAAGCCAATATTGAGAAAAGCTGAATAGTTATGCTAGTGACAGAGTATCCAACTGAACTATAGAATTCTTATCCCTTTTAACACTTTTTCTCACTGCTTGTTTCTATTAATATGGGCTGGAGGGGAGGCAGACATACATCTGTGGAAAGGACAACAGGATCTCTGGAGTGAGTGATGGGAAGGAGGGCCATATATATGTAATTTGAAAAAACAGTTTAAACTACTGTTTTAAAAATATAAAATACAGAATGCAAAGGTCTACAAAACACTGCAGACTACTGAAAATATATGAAAAATAGAATTATAAAAAATTATTGCAAAACAATGAGATACCACTATACAACTATTAGAATGTCCAAAATCTAAAGCATGAAGAACACCAAATGCTGGCAAGAATATGGAGCAACAGGAACTCTCATTCATTGCTGGTGGGAATGCACAATGGTACAGCCACCTTGGATGACAGTTTGGCAGTATAAAACTAAATATACTCTAACCATACAATCCAGTAATTGCACTCCTTGGTATTTACCCAAAAGAGTTGAAAAATTATGTCCACACAAAAACCTGCACATAGATGTTTATAGCAGCTTTATTCATAATTGCCAAATCTTGAAAGCAACCAAGATGTCATTCAGTAGATGAATGGATGAACAATCTGTGGTACATCCAGACAATGGAATATTATTCAACACTAAAAAGAAATGAATTACCAAGCCATGAAAGACGTGAAGGAAACAAATGCATATCTCTAACTGAAAGAAGCCAATCTGAAAAGGCTACATCCTGTATGATTCCAACTATATAAATTCTGGAAAAGGCAAAACTCTGCAGACAGTAAAAAGATCAGTGGTTGTCAGGGATGGCAAGAGCAAGTAGAGATGGATAGGTGGAGCACAGATGATTTTCAGAGCTGTGAAAATACTCTGTATTGTTCTATAATGATGGATACATGTCATTATGCATTTGTTCAAACCTGTAGAATGTACACCACCAAGAGTGAACCCTTGAAACTATGGGCTCTGGGTGATTATGATGAGTCAGTGTAGGTTCATCAATTGTAACAAATGTACACTCTGGTGGGGGATGTTGATAATGGGGATGGATGGCTATGCATATGTGGAGGCAGTGGGTGTATGGGACATCTCTGTACTTTCCTCTTAATTTTGCTGTGAACCTAAAGCTACTCTAAAAGCTTGTCTTTTAAAAATATTATTGGCTACCATTTAAAAAATATTGAAATGATAATTCACTGTATAAAATAAAATTATTCATTGATTTATCATGTGCCAATATGAACAAAAAACCATATGTGCATAAACACATTGGTGAGTGTTCTGCCTGAAGTAATGCAGGTGTTGTTCATATGCCACCCTTTCCAGGTATTTAATCAACTCGTAGCAATTTACACAGCGAGGAAGCAGTTTTTTGGAGAAATTATGATGCCCTCTAACTCCAAACTACTTTTCTTGCCTTTACTGATTTTCACAAAGAGTTAAATTGCTCAGAGCCATCATTTCGGGTCATTGATCTAAGCAAGGCCACTATCTTACCTTACATAATTATTTACTACCTTTAATTTTCATACTCCAATCCCATCTTCATATAACAACTATTGTATAGTGTTCAACAAATGTTCTCATTTACATATGTTCTTCCAAAATGTGTATGGCTGTTTTGTGGACATATAACCCATACCTCTATCAATATATAGCACATTTCTATCACAATGGCATGTTAAATCATGCCCATTTTAAGTCAATACCACATCCCCCCCAAATTAACTATTATTCTCATCTCCATCATTCACCTATTTTAGAACTTCAAATAAATTAAATCATGCATTATAAATTTTTTTGCTTCTGACTTCTATCAGTTAGTATAATGTCTGTGGCATTGATCTGTGTTGTGAGTGTATTAGTAGTTCCTCCTTTTTAAATTTTTTTTTTTTTTTTTTTTTTTTTGTGGGGAAGACCAGCCCTGAGCTAACATCCGTCGCCAATCCTCCTCTTTTTGCTGAGGAAGACTGGCCCTGGGCTAACATCGTGCCCATCTTCCTCTACTTTATATGGGACGCCGCCACGGCATGGCTGACAGGCAGTGCGTCGGCGGGCGCCCGGGATCCGAACTCGCGAACCCCGGGCTGCCAAGGGCGGACTAAACCGCTGCGCCACCGGGCGGCCCCTCCTTTTTAAATTTTATTGTGGCGAGAACACTTAACATGAGATTTACCCTCTTAAATGTTTAAGTGTGCAGTACACTATCGGTGACCATAGGTACAGTGTTGTACCTATTTCTCTAGAGCTAATTCATTTTTCTTAACTAAAACTTCATGCCCATTGATTAGTAACTCGTCATTTCTCCCACCTCCCAGCCCCTGGCAACCACCATTCCACTCTCTGATTCTATAAATTTGACAATTTTAGATACTTCATATAAGTGGAATGATGCAATGTTTGTCTTTCTGTGGCTGGCTTATTTCACTAAGCACCCTGTCCTCAAGGTTCATCTCTGTTGTCGCATATTATAGACTATCCTTTCTTAAGACTGAACAGTATTCTACTGTATGTATATACCACATTTTCTTTATCCACTCATCTGTCAATGGACATTTAGGCTATTTCCACATCTTGCCTATCATGAATAGTGCTTTAATGAACATGGGAGTGCCAAAGTCTCTTCAAGATCCTGATTTAAATTCTCTTGGATTTGAGATTGCTGGATCATATTTTTAATTTTTTGAGGAACCTCCATACTGTTTTTGATAGCAGCTGCACCATTTTGCATTCCCATCAACAATGTGCAGGGTTCTAATTTCCCAATACCCTCACCAACAATTCTGTCTGTTTTTTTTTTTTTTTTTTATAATAGCCATCTTGACAGGTATGAGGTGATATCGTATTGTGGTTTTGATATGCATTTCCCCGATGACTAGTGACTGAGCAGTTTTTCATATACCTGTTGGCTATTATATGTATTCTTTGGAGAAATGTCTATTGAGGTCCTTTGACCATTTTTAATTGGGTTATTAGTTTTTTTGCTATTCAGTTATAGGAATTCCTTATATATTTTGGATTAACCTCTTGTCAGATATAAGGTTTGCAAATATTTTCTCCCATTCCACTGGGTGCCTTTTCATTCTGTTGATTATTTCCTTTCTTGTGCAGAAGCCTTTTAGTTTGATATAGTCTCATTTGTTTATTTTTGTTTTCGTTGCCTGTGCTTTTTGTGTCTTATCCGTGAAATCATTGCCAAGACCAATGTCATGAAACTTTTACCCTATGTTTTCTTCTAGAAGTTTTATAGTTTTGGATCTTATTTTTAAGCTTTGAATCCATTTTAAATTTATTATTGTGTATAACGTAAATGCGGATATCCAGTTTTCCCAACACGATTTGTCAAAGAGACTATTATTTCCCCATTGTGCATTTTTGGCACCCTTGTTGATCAGTCAACCACATATGTGTGGATTTATTTCTGGGCTCTCTATTTTCTGTTCTATTCCATTGATCTATATGTCTATCTTTATGCCAGTATCATACTGTTTTGATTACTGTAGCTTTGTAATAAATTTTGAAATAAGGAAGTGTGATGTCTTCAGCCTTGTTCTTCTTTCTCAGGATTGATTTGGTTAGCCATGATCTTTTTTGGTTCCATATGAATTGTAGAATTATTTTTTTCTATTTTTGTAAAAAATGCTGTTGGAATTTTGATAGAAATTGCATTGAATCTGTAGATTATTTTGCATAGCATGGATATTTTAACAATATTAATTATTCTACTCCATGAACAAAGAATATCTTTCCATTTTTTTGTGTCTTTAATTTCTTCCTTCAATTTTTTTATAATTTTCAATATACAAGTCTTTCATCTCCGTAAGTCACTGTATTTCCTGAGTATTTTGCTCTTTTAAACACTATTTAAATGGGGGTTGTTTTCATAATCTCTTTCCAGATAATTTGTTGTTAGTGTATAGAAACACAAGAGATTTTTATATGTTGATTTTGTATCCTGCAATTTTACTGAATTCATTTTTCAGTTCTAACAGGTTTTTTAGGAAGTCGTTAGAGTTTTCTATATATAATATTATTGTCATCTGCAAACAGGGAACACTTTACTTTTTTCTTTCTGATTTGGATGTCTTTTATTTCTTTTTCCTGCTGAATTGCTCAGGCTAGGACTTCCAGTATTATGTTGAATGAGTGATGAGAATGGGCATCTTTGCTTTATTCCTGATTTTAGAGGAAAAGCTTTCAGTTTTGCACCATTGAATATGATGTTAGCTATGGTCTTTTCATATATGGCCTTTATTATGTTGAGGTACTTTTCTTCTATTCTTAGTTTGTTGAGAATTTTTTCAATGAAAGGGTGTTATATTTTGCCAAGTTTTTTTGCATCTATTGAGATGATCATGTGATTTTTATCCTTTATATTCTGTTAATATGGTGCAGCACATTGATTGTTTTGCATGTGGTGAACCAGCCTTGAATCCCAGGGAGAAATCCCACTTAGTCATGTTGTATGATCCTTTTAATGTGCTATTAGATTTGCTTTGGTAGTATTTTGTTGAGAATTTCTGTACCCATATTCATCAGGTTTTATAGTTTTATTTTCTTATGGTATCTTGTCTGACTTTGGTATCAAAGTAATGCTGACCTCATAAAATGAGTTGGAAATGTTCCCTCTTCTTCAGTTTTTTGGGAGAGTTTGAAGAGGATTGGCATCAATTTTTCTTTAAATATTAGTAGAGTTCACTAGAAACCATCTTGCCTTGGGCTTTTCTTTGTTGGGAGATTTTGATTACTGATTCAATCTTCATATTAGTAATAGGTCTATTCCGATTTTTTATTTCTTCATGATTTAATCTTTGTAGGTTGTATATTTCAAGGAATTTAGCTAGTTTTTCTTTATTTTCCAGTTTGTTGACATATAATTGTTCATAGTTGTCTTGTATGATCCTTTTTGTCTATGTGACATCCATTATAAAGTGTCTTTTTCATTTACAATTTTGAGTCTTCTCTCTTTTTTCTTAGTTTACCTAAGAATTTGTCAATTTTGTTTACTTTTTCAAAAAACCAATTCTTGTTTCATTGAGTTTTTTCTATCATCTATTATGTTTATTTCTGCTCTAATCACCTAAATCCTTCCTTCTGCTGATTTTGTGCTAAGTTTTTTCTTCTTTTTCTAGCTCCTTGAGGTGTGAAGTTGATTGTTTATTTGAGATCTTTGTTCTTTTTTAATGTAGGCATTTATTATTACGGACTTTCCTCTTAGTATTGCTTTTGTTGCATCCCATAAGTTTTGGTATGTTGTGGTTTTGTTTGTTTCAATGTGTTTTCTAAATTCATTGATTAAAATTCTTTTACCCAATGGTTGTTCAAGAGTGTGTTGTTTAATTTCCACATATTTGTGAATTTTTGAGTTTTATTGATTTCTAGTTTCATTCCATTGAGGTCAGCAAAGATACTCGGTATGATTTTGATCTTCTTAAATTTGTTAAGAATAGTTTTGTGACCTGACATGTGATCTATCCTGGAGAAAGATCTGTACGCATTTAAGAAGAATGTGTATTCTGCAGCTGTGGTTATAGTTTCTGTATACCTCTGTTAGGTCCATTTGATTTATAGTGTTGTTTGAGTCCTCTGTTTCCTTATTGATCTTCTGTCTAGATGTTATATCCATTATTGAAAGTGGGATATTGAAGTCTCCTACTATTACTGTATTGCTGTCTATTTCTCCCATCAGTTCTGTCAATGTTTGCTTTATATATATATATATATATATATATATGCTCTCATGTTGGGTACATGTGTGTCTATAATTATTATAGATTCCTGGTTAATTGATCCTTTTATCATTATATAATGTCCTTCTTTGCCTCTTGTGACAGTTTTTGACTTAAAGTCTACTTTGTCTGATATAAGTATAGCCACCCCTCCTCTCTTTCGGTTACCATTTGCATGGAATATCTTTTTCCGTCCCCTTACTTTCAGCCTATGTTTGTCCTTAAATCTAAAGTGAGTTTCTTGGAGACAGCATGTAGTTGGGTCTTTTTTTTTTTCATCCATTCCATTACTCAATGTCTTTTGACTGACCCACTTAATCTATTTACATTTAAAGTAATTATTGATAGGAATAGTTTTACCATTGTCATTTTTTAAATTATTTTCTGTTAGTCTTGCAGTTCTTTAATCTGTCTTTTTCTCTCGCTGTCTTCCTTTGTGTTTTGATTTTTTTTGTATCAACAAGCTTTGATTCCTTTGTATTTCTCTTTACATAACTTCTATAGGTAACATTTTTTGTGGTTACCTTGAAGCTTACAAAAAATACCATATAGTTACAACAGTCTATTTTAAGCTGATAACAACTGAAGTTCAATCACATACAATAACTCTACACTTTAATTTCTGCCACCCCACACACTTTTTGTTATTGTCACAATTTACATCTATTCACATTGTGTATCTTTTAACATATTTTTATAGCTAATTTTTATATTTTTATCTTTTAACTTTTATACTGAAATTAAAATTGATTTATCCATCACCATTACAGTAATCAAGTATTCTGTATTTGTCTAGGTATTTACCTTTACCTTTACAATAAGTTTCATATTTTCTCTATGTTATTGTGGTGCTGTTTATTGTTCCTTCATTACAGCTTGTAGAACCCTTGTTAGCATTTATTGTAAGGCAGATCTAGTCGTGATGAATGCACTCAGCTTTTGTTTGTCTGAGAAAGGTTTTCTCTCTTTTGTTTTTATAGGATGGTTGTGCCAGTTATATTATTCTCAGTTAGCAGGGTTTTATTCTTTCAGCTCTTTGAATATATTATCTCACTCCTTTCTGGCCTAAAAGGTTTTGCTGAAAAGTCTACTCACAGTCTTATGGGAGTTCCCTTGTATGTGACAAGTTGCTTTTCTCTTACTACTTTCATAATTCTCTCAGTTTTTGACTTGTGACAATTTGATTATAGTGTGTCTTGGTGAGGATTTCACTGGGTTCCTCTTCTCTATTGTTCTTTGGGCTTCCTGGATCTGGATGTTCATTTTCCCCCAGATTAGGAGAGTTTTCAACCAGTATTTCTTTGACTAAGTTTTGCGTCTTTTCTCTCTCTCCTAACTTCTGAGATTACCATAATGCATAACTTTGTCCTCTTGATTATGTTCCCTAAGTCCTTTAAGCTTTCTTCATTCTTTTTCATTCTTTTTTCTTTATGATCCTCTGAGTGAGCTATTTCCAGTGACCTCTCTTCAAGTTCTCTGATCTCTTCTTCTGCTTGAAATAGTTGCTATTGAACTTCTCTAGTAAATTTTTCAGTTCAGTTATTGTATTATTTAGCTCCATGATTTCTGTTTGGTACTTTTTCATATTTTGTACCTGTCAAAATTCTCACTTTGTTCATGCATTTTTCTTTTGACCTCAGTCAGCATCTTTGTGAGTTACTTTGAGTTCCCTATCAAGTAAATCATATAGCTCCATTTCATTAATGTTAGTTTCTGGAGATTTATCCTGTTCCTTTATTTGGAACATCTTTTCCTGATTTTTCATTTTCTTGACTTTCTGTGATGGTGTCTATACATTAGACAAAGCAGCACTCTCCCAGTATTCACAGAATGGCCTCACACAGGAGATGATTCCCACTCATCAGCCCAGCCAGAGATTCCAGGGGCCTCTATCAACTCTTTCCCTCCCAGGGAGAAGCATGCAGCTGTGGTTTTTGCCTACCGACTTTGTGTTGAGCCAGATGGGGAGCTATGGCATTCACCAGTCCAATCACCATCTCCATTTTCCCCCAGGCAACTAGACCGTGCTGGACCCATCAGAGCTTCAAGACTGACAAGACAATGCCAATTGTTTGGGCAGCCCCAGAGAAGTTGGAGCATTGGATGCATGGACCAACTCTTTACTTCTCCAGAGGGAAGCTAAGAGCAGGGATTTTTTATCCTCTCACTCTATGCTAGGCAGAGGCAAAGGATCTATGGTGTTCAACCTGCTGTCTCTGTCCTCCTCTAGGTGGCTAGACTATGCTGGATCCACCAGAGTGTCAACACTGGCAAGACAAAAGCCAGTCCTTTGGGGAGCTCCCTAAGAAAAGTTGGGGCCCTCAACACACAAACAAACACCTTTCCTTACCTAAGAGAACCTGGGAGCTAAAGGGTCTCTTCCTGATCATATGGTGCTGTTCCAGGGGCAGAGACTCCAGTGAGAGGTTGTCCTGAATCTCCCTACTGGCTTCCAGAAGTCTGCTTTCACATCAGTCTGGGGTGTAGGAGCCTTTCAATTACTTTCTAGATTTCTTACCAAGGGAATTTATCCATGATTTCTTGTTTGTGGGGGGAAGAAGGATCCAGGGCTTCTTACCCCATCATCATACTGACATCACTCTATCACATGTAGTAGTTTCTCCTTTTTTTATGAATTATATTCCTCTATAAGATCACACTCCATTGTATCATCATTTTCATTGAATCCAGCTTGTTTATTCCTTTTCTTTCTGCTACCTGGGCTCTTTCCAGGTTTTGGATATTATGAGTAAAGCTCCTATGAAACTTTTTGTATAAAACTATTTGTGACAATATGATTTCACATCCCTTAGATAAATACTTAGAAGTGGAATTGCTTAGATAAGTACTTAGAAGTGGGTCATGGGGTAGGTGTATATCTACATTGTTAAAAAATCACCAAAATATTCGGGTTTTGTGATATTTTGTATTACCAATAGAAAAGTATGAGAATTAACCTTACTTCATATTATTTCAAATGGCAACATTTGGCATTATGAATCTTAATATTAAGTATTCTAGATGGTGTGAAGTAGTATCCCATTGCTTCAACTTAACTTTAGAATATATGAAATACACTTATAATAATCATTTTAGTGTATTTGTCTGCTAATTCTAGCAACTTTATTAGTTCTAAGTTAGTTGATTTATCTCCTTAAACGGGTCTTGTTTTTCTGTTTGTTTGTTAGTGGTGTTTTTTTTTTTTCATGCCTGGTAATCTTTGAATGAATACCAGACATTATAAATTTTTTCTTGTTGGTTGCTGGATATTTTTTTATTCCTATAAATATTCTTGAGCTATTTTACAAAATGCCTAACCTTTTAAGTTATGTAGAAAATGTTAGATCCTCTTGGGTGTTGCTTTTATGATTTCTTAGTGGGTCTGGAGCTGTGCTCAGTCTAGGGTTAATTATTCCCTACTACTGAGACAAGATCTTCCTGAGTACCCTACACAATGCCCCATGAGCTATGAGCTTTCCAGTCTAACTGGTGTCAACAGGCACCATTTCCAGCTCAGTGTAAGTGCCAGGCACAGATTCTTCTAATTGTTTCAGATAGTTCTTTTGCCCAGACTTTGACTCTTTTCTCTCATGCATGCACTGATAATATTCAGGTGAATATTTGAAATGGATCTGAGGTTCTCTCTGTGAGTAGCTCCCTCTTTAACTAGTATTTGGGACTTGCGGTTTTTTATTCTCCTATTTCATAGTAAACACAGAGTAGCAATGAGCCATTCATTTTATAAATTGTTTTAGAATTCTCTCCGCTCTACCTACCCATGATCCTTAGCACTCTTCCTCTCTAGACTGCTATTTCTTCCCCAAAACAATGACTCACACTCTTTGTAGATCTAAGTTTGTGTGTGTGTGTGTGTGTGTGTATGCATATGTGTATGCATGTGTGTGTGTATGTGTGTTAGTTTAAGAAAGCCAATCACCTTCTGCTCTCTTACTTAGGACACATACCAGGTTGGCTTCAGAGAAGGGAGATATTAGCATATACTAATTCATTATTATGTTATAAATCAAAATCTGACAAACTGATTTTAATGACAAAAATATATTCACTCCTAGTACTCTAACATTACCATTGTATAAAATTCTTATTGCCCATGGAACAATAACCAATCCTGGCTACATGTGTGAAATATTGCTTTGATTCTAATTCTTTTTGTTTTTCTAATTTTCTGTTTAACATAAGTTTAATAAATAAAGACACTTTTATTTCTGAACAAAATATGCAGTATAATCTAGGAAACTTTGATACTTTTAAGAATCATTGCTGCCATGTTAAAAACAAATGTCTTTTTAATGTCCTAGTGCAAAAGTTCATTTTTCTACAGTGTAGACTAAACAAAGGTATAGGGAACTCATCTTCCATAGATATGATGACATTTTAAAGTTTCTTACAGATCTATAGAAAGCCTAAATATTGTTTTCTTTATGTTAAGATCATGCCTTAATTGTAGAATTATTTCCAGTTTGAATATATACTTAGTGGTAGAAAACACTATTAAAACAAGCGTTCTTAAAAATATTTCTCCAAATATCTATTTCAAATTCCTGTGACATGTTACTTTTTATATATCTTCCTAAGTACATTTATTCATTTTTTTCTGAGAAAAATATTGTATCTTTCAATGTTTTCACAATCATTTAGATATATTTAGTGCCTTTTCTCTAAAGAATTCAAGTATTTTTACTTGTGCAGATTTAACTAAAAAAAGTCTCACCAATAATTGGATACGATGAGATATCTTCTGTTTTATTTTTCTTTTTATATACTATTTAGAGTTTTGAATTTTTCATCCAGCAAAATTCTGCCTGGCTGTCTCTTTGGTTATAAATCAGATCCCCTCAGACACAGCATTGCTCCGATGAGGCCTTGAGAGCACTCATAGTTCCATTACTTACTGAATTGCACCCCAGTGTCCTGACAGAACGAACCACTGGGAAGTGCAACATAATTTACCAAAAGGAAATGACTCCAGCAATAAACCCTATTTAGTGTTAGGAAAGAAGAGAATAACAGGGCAAACTAAATAAACATCACAACACAGCACATTAGATGACATTTTTACAGCAAAGTATAAAAATGACTTTGTAGAATCCTGATAGGGACTTACAGCCAAAGTTTCTTCTGTGAGCATAAAACCATCTGGCTAGAATAAAAATCTGTTGCAGTTCTCAGGAAGGTTGCTTTTTGAGGAATAACATATTTCTGTTCTAACATGAATATAAATATTTTTAGTTAAAATGCATTTGCAGAATAAACAGGTCATAATCTATGTAATGAAATTGATTAATGGATAATGAATTCAATTTATTTGCAGAAAAATTTTATTAGGTCCTTAGAACATTCTGATTTACATGATTGAATGCACAGATTTAATAGAATGAAATTCAAATGTAATTTAATCACCTGTAAGTAAAGATAAGTAAGAAAAATAAATATCCAATACAAATTTTGTCAGTAAAACAAAGGAAAAAAATAACTCTTTTATATAGAATAACCCTCCCAATGAGAAAAAAAATATATATGCAGAAAAAATTTAAATGCATAGCTAAGCTAGAGATATAGTGAGGAAACTGCAGAGGACTAAAATAAAATGAAAATAGAAACTAGGAAGCAAAGTGAGTTTGTCAAATCCAGCTTTCATTATGAAGAATTCTGCCAAATTTTGAGATACTTTGAAGTTTCCCCTCCCCTTTGGACTACACGAGCTACAGAAAACAAAGGATTCTAGTATGTCATGAAGAATCTAATATGACACACCTGATGAATCTGGCACCCCAAAGGGCTATACTTTTAGTGAAAGAATGAATGAAAGATAAATCCACTATGCAGAAGGGACAGTAAAAATACTTACCCATTTTAAACTTGGAACTGGGTAGAAAAAAAAATTTCTCATAATCATAAACTAGAGACACATAGATTTTTGTTTAAATTTATGCTACTCATGTTTTCAGAAGTAAAACTTCAAGTAGAAAATTTAATTTAAAGTATGCTTAGGTTTGTAATGTTCCCCGAAGACTGACAGAAGAAAATATAATCATCTCAAGAGAGGTGCAACATCAGCCCAGGAATCAAAAACGTCCTACATACAAACTTCCAAGGGAAATGAGCAGTTTATAGTCAAAAAAATCATAAAAGAAACGAAGGATAACAAGTCAGAACCAAAAAAAAATACATGACAGAAGATGCACAAAGAAGGTAAATACCAGAATCATCAGACTATTGTACATGACTGAAAAAAGCAAAGAAAACTGGTAACAGAAGCCTATAGAAAATAACCAAATAAATTTGGGAAAGAATAACAGAATTTCTGTAAATAGAGAAGACTTGAAATTTAATACTTAATATAGAGATAAAATAACAAATCTCATATAGTTTAATTAATGAACTGGAAGACAGGATTAACACTAGCAATGATAACAAAAACAAACTTGAATTAAGTTTTTCTAGTAAGATCAAGAAAAAAGCAAGGATGTCCCCTTTCACCACTACTTTTCAAAATTTTACTGGAGGTCCTAGCTAATGCAATAAGAAAAGGAAATAAAATGTATACAGATTGAGAAGGAAGAATAAAACTGTTTCTGTTCACAAGAGATATATCATCTACTTAGAAAATCCAAAAGAATCAACAAAAAAACTTCTGGAACTAATAAGCAATATAGCAAGTTTGAAGAATACAAGGTTAATATACAAAAGACATTCATTTTTCTATATATCAGCAATGAATAAGTGGAACTTGAAATTAAAAACACAATATCTTTTACATTAGCACCCCCAAAAAGAAATAGTTTGGTATAAATCATAAAAATATGTACAACATCTATATGAAGAAAACTACAAAACTCTGATGAATGAAGTCAAAGAAGACTAAATAAATGGAGAGATATTCCATGTTCATGGATAGAAAGACTCAATACAGTCAAGACATCAGTTCTTCCCAACTTGAGCTATAGATTCAATGTAATTTGAATCAAAATCCCAGCAAGTATATTGTGGATATTGACAAACTAATTCTAAAGTTTATATGGAGAGGCAAAAGACCCAGAATAGCCAACACAATAGTGAAGGAGAAGAACAAAGTCTGAGAACTGACACTACCCAACTTAATTACCTATATAGAGCTATAGTAATCAAGACAGTGTGGTATTAGTGAAAGAAAGACAAACTTATTAATGAGACAGAATAGAAAGCCCAGAAATAGAAACACATAAATATAGTCAACTAAACTTTGATAAAGGAGCAAAGGCAACATAATGGAGAAAAGACAGACTTTTCAACAAATGGTGCTGAAACGATTATACATACACACACACACAAAGAATCTACACACATACCTTACATCCTTCACAAAAATTAACTCAAAAGGATCTTAAACCTAAATGTAAAAAGAAAAACTATAAAATTCCTAGAAAATAACATAGGAGAAAACCAAGATGATCTTGAGTATGGTGATGACTTGTTAGACACAACGACAAGGCACAACCGATGAAAGAAAGAACTGATAAGCTGAAATTCATTAAAATTGAAAACTTCTGCTCTACAAGAGACACAGCCATGCATATCATAAGACAAGTCACCGACTGGGAGAAAATATTAGCAAAAGACATAACAATAAATAGTAATACATTGTATAACACATTGGTGTGTCAATGTATGTTCATCAACTGTAAAAAATGTACTACTCTGATGGGGGATGCTGACAATGGGGAAGGCTATGCACGCATAGGGACAGAGGGAAAGGGGAAATTTCCATACTTCCCACTCAGTTTTTCTGTGAATCTAAAACTGCTGTAAAAAGAAAATAAATAAAGTCTATTAAAAAAACTTAAAGGATGCAGAATTTTACTTGCAGCCATGATGGTGCAACTTGTACCAAACTAACTATCCCCAATAGTCAAAACAACTGGAACTCATGCTTCTCGTCCCCCTCTGCCCTTCATGGGAGAAAGACCTCTGTATTGCCTCCCTGCACATGGGAGGGAAGGCATTTCTGAAAGCTCACTTTTACATTGCAGAGCTGCATAGTTTGGGCATTCACCTGTCTTGGAAGTTCAATTACTCAGATTATTAAACAGTGTTTGGGCTTCAACTTTTTATGCTACCCTACTGCATGACATGTGGGCTTCTTTGTAAGCTGCCAAGGTGACTCTGGTTCTCAAACTTAGTTTTCAATGACTTGCTAATTGAGCTCAGCTTTTCACTATCAAACAATTCCTCATAACAACTCTGCCAGTTGGATTCCCCAGCAAGCAGATACTGAGGTGAGGTGACAATCACAAAAATTTTTTTGAGAACAACTAAGAAAGATTAGGAGCAAGGCTTACAGAGAAAGATCCCATTGGACCATGATGCAAGAATTGACCAAGTATTGGCCAACCCAATGGGAAGCTCTGAAGCAAAGATTAGCTGTTAGAAGAGTTTCTTGTCGGGTACACATCTAGCCCCTTGCACAACTATCTCGCTCAGTTACTAGCAAGAAGAAAGTAACCTCTACTCAAAAAACTGAGCTACTAGCAAGAAGAAAGTAACCTCTACTCAAAAAACTGAGCTACTAGCAAGAAGAAAGTAACCTCTACTCAAAAAACTGAAGGAGCTACCAGCTCGAGGCTGACAGCTAACCACATTCCTTGTTACCTGGCAGAATCATTTCTTAAAAAGGGATCTAAGCTGTACTTTTTCATGTCTGCCACAACATGATTAAATAAGTAGACCTAGTGGCCATTTCTAGAATAAACAACCAACAATACATGGACTATTTAGTAGGATAATCCATATGCTGAGTCATAAATAGTCTCTATAAATTCAGAGGATGGAAATCACATAGAATAAAGTTCCTGAACAAAATGGAATTAAATTGTAAAGTAACAATTAAAAAATTCTGTAAAATTCCCCCAAATAGTTAGAAATTTGATAACATGCTTCTAAATAATGTATGAGTGAAAGAAAAAAATCACAAGGAAAGTTTGAAAATGAAAACACAACATATCAAAAATTGCGGGATACAGTTAGACCTGTACCTAGAGAGACTTTCTTTTGCTTTAAATTCTAATATTGGGGCCGGTCCAGTGGCGCAGCGGTTTAGTTCGCACTTTGGCAGCCCGGGGTTCATGGGTTCCGATCGTGGGTGCCCACCGATGCACCGCTTGTCAGCCCTGCCGTGGCGGCGTCCCATATAAAGTAGAGGAAGATGGGCACGGATGTTAGCCCAGGGCCAGTCTTCCTCAGCAAAAAGAGGAGGATTAGCAACGGATGTTAGCTCAGGGCTGGTCTTCCTCACAGAAAAAAATTAATTAATTTTTAAAAATTCTAATATTAGTAAAGAACAAATGTGTAACACCAATAATCTAAGCTCCTACTCTAAGAAGATAAAAATAAAAACAGCAATTTAAGAAGGAAATAGTAAAGATGAGAGCAGAAATCGATGAGATGAAAATAGACAAACGACAGAGAAAAAATCTGTGAAACCAAAATCTGGTTTTTTGAAAAGCTCAATAAAATTGTAAACCTCTGGCCAGACTGATAAAGGAAAATAAAAGAGAGAAAGAAAGAGGGGACACGAATTACCAATGTCAAATGAAAATAGGGCATCACTGTAGGTCCTATAGACATTGAAAGTATAGTAAGTGAACACAATGAACAATTTCATGCCAGTAAATTCATCAGCCTAGACGAATTGAAAAAATCCCATGAAATACACAAATTGTCAAACTGAAAAAAGGAGACGTTGGTAATCAGAATAGTTCTATACGTATTAAAGAAATTGAATTTGTAATTTAAAAATGTACAACAAAGAAAACTCAGGAGCAGATGGCTTCACTGGAAAAATTATCAAATATTTTTTTAAAAATCAATCCTACACAAATTCTTTCAGGAAAAATAAGAACTTCCAGCTCCTTTTATGAAGCCAGCACTAGTCTGATAGGAAAACCAGACAAAAACATTACAAGAAAATTACCATCCATATTGCTTATTAAACCTAGACATAAAATGCTTTGAAAAATATTAGAAAATTGAATCTAGAAATATAGGAAAAGGATAATACACAATGGCCAAGTGGTGTTTATCCCAGGAATGGAAAGTTAGTTTAACAACTGAAAATGAATCAATGTAATTGTCTATGTTAGTAGAATAAAAAAGACAAAGCATATGATGATTTCAATATATGCAGAAAAAGCATATAACAAAATTCAAACTTTTTCTATTATATGAACTTTCAGCAACTAGGAATAGAAAGAAAATTTCTAACCTGATTAAAGGCATCTACATTAAAACTATGGCTAATGTCACACCTACTGATAGAAAACTGTACTTTACGATCTGAGATCAGGAACAAAACAAAAATGTCTGCTTTCCCCACTGACATTCAGCACGTTAGTTGCAGCCCTAGCCAGTGTAATAAAGAGGAACACAGAAATGGAGCATTGGCTACAAGGCAAGGTGGGTAAGATGGTGAGCTTTTGTTTGTTTATTTCTCAGTTTTTAAGAATGGAGAAATAGCACTATGTTTGTATGCTTAGAGGAATGATCCAGAAGAGAGAAAAGATGATCAGGCAAGAGAAAGAGGCAATTACAGAAATGGCTTGTGTAGGAGAGAAGAGATGGAATTTAGTATACAAGTGGAGTAGTTGGTTTGGATTTAAATAAAACAGAACCTGTTCATTCATTTACAGAAGACAAGGAAGAGCATGTGCACAAAGAGGTGTTGTGGTCAATTTGTTCTTGCAATCAGTGAACCTTTTCTTCTGGTTACTTCCATTTTCGAACTGAAATAAACGCAATTTCATCAGGTAAAGTTGAGGAGAATTAGAAGTTTGAAGAGAGAGAGACTAGAAGGAAAGAAATAGTAATCTCAGAGAGGAAACAAGCTAGAACATAGTGAGGACTGCTGAGCAGAAATGTGGACTTATTTGAGAATTAAGGTCATCAATTTTAGCAGAGACCAGTTGGTAAGATTATGGGCCTTTCTCTATTCATGTGTGGCTAATTAGGTACTGGCATCAAATAAATGGAGAGTTGGATTTCAACAGAAAAGGAGTTTTTATGGCAAATACAATGAAATGAGACAGGGACTAGGGAGTGGAGGGCATATGGAAGGGAATAGTTATAATGCTAGAATAGGAAGATAAACTGGATAATAGGTGCAATGAGGATTTGAGAAGCATGATAGAAGTGAGGAATTGGTTGTGTTAAGGTATAGGAGGTACAGGAGGGATCCTAAAAATACTGGAGTTGAGCCAGTGATGGTTCAATGGTTCAAGTTCCACATTCTCACCCCCTCAGCAGTCCCGGTTCGTTTCCCCATCATGGAACCACACCACCCGTCTGTCAGTTGCCATGCTGTGGTGGCAGCTCACATAGAAGAACCAGATGGGCTTACAACTAGGATATACAACCATGCATTGGGGCTTTGAGGAGGGGGAAAAAAAGAGGAAGATTGGCAACAGATGTTAGCTCGAGGCAAATCCTTCCTTGCAAAAAAAAAAAAAAATACTGGAGGTAAATAAGTGAGAGAATGAGCTCAAAAATAGGAGATGATTTTTAGAGAATGGAAAGCTTGAAATTAATGCAATGCATGGGGTAATGAAAATGTTAATGAAATGGCCAATGGTGTGCTAGTAAATTTTTAACAATTGGCTCTCGGAAAAAGATAAATATATGCATATGTATATGCAGACCTTATTTTATTATAAATTTTACTAACATAAAAGATGTGTAGTATATATTTACCAAATAATAACACAATATATAATACTCTTTATTATAAATTCATTGTATCAAATTGATTCTCATAGAATGCCTTTGTTGACTTGCCAAACTCTTGTATCCAAAGCCAAACTATGTTGGAATTGACAAATAAGTGTATTTCTTACGTGAATTTCAATTGTTATTTTTGTTTATGTTAATGTGTAAGATGGAAGTGAAGTAAGAGAGATGAATGTTGGAACTTTACTCATTAATCAGTGATGTAAGAAACTTCATTCCTGAATCAGACAAAGGTTTTTTAATACTGAAAGAATATTTCCTCATTTTGGGTACTATTCACAATGCAACAGCTACAGACACAATACACTTTTAAGTTTAAACTGCATTATTAACATTTGCTCTATCCCTTTTTTACATCAATGCCATCAGCAAAACAATTCAAGCCCCGATTTGTAGAGCTTGCCAATTTCTGTCATGTGAATACTCTCTCTGTGGCCCATTTCAAGCCACCAACATGTCCTCACTGAATACAGTGCTAAGAAGAGATGCTGGGAAGAAACACCCTCCAACACTCAGGCACAACAGATGTAAATAACCTCAAAAGCATAAGTAATAGTAAAACAATGAGACATGATGAGTTTTTACTACTTTTTATATCTATTTCACTTCTTTTTAATATAACTTAATTATAAGTTTATCTAATTAAAATTTTAATAATGGCTCTTTTAGTAATCAGCTTGCAAAATTCCTAAAACTGTAACAATCAACTCTTGCAAGCTGGTTCAAGCCAGCTCTACCACACCATCAACATGGCTAGGATATGACTTGGAGTGGATGCTAACTGGAGGTGAGATGGTCAAGAAACTGATAGTTTGAAAAACTATGTCCCAACAGTTTGGAAATAACTGAAGCAAAGAAGAATCAAGAGCTATATGGAGTCATAACATGAGTTTCAAAGGGGTTAGTGAGGGCGGTGATTAGGAAGGAGGGAGGAAAATGGGACAGAAGTAGCAATGAGGAGCAAGCTTAACACCTACTCCGCCTCCATCCTCCATTGTACTCAAGATATGAGAGGAAAAGAGCCATCACTTTTAGGACTTCAGGGAAAATGTTAGAATCAGAATACAACCCAGGTTCAATTAGAGCAAGAAGGTAGAAGGAACATTTGGAGAAGAGGTTTAAGACACTGGGCATTTGGCTAATTATTAATCATGCATTCCAGAGAGCACAGGGAAGAATTGGACAGATTAGGGACTGTGGGAGATTTGATCAGAGCCACATAGGGATGAACTTCTGGGTGATGTGGGATGGGGGTTGGGAGGAGTCTTGAGCTTCTTTTAAGATTTAATTTACATAGGCATGAAAGGCAGGTGGGAGTTAGCCTGAGTAATCTCTTGGGTGGACTAATTAGAGTCTACTTCTTGGGACTTGTCAGGCCCTGCAATAGGCCAAGTAGTTTTATGCCTCTGGACCTTTGCACATGCTGTCCTGTCCACTAAGAAGGATCTTACCAAACCCTTCACATTCATCATCCCAGAAAGGCTGTTCCTCATTGCTTTATCTGAAATAGCCTTTTCACCATTGTTCTATGACAGCCTAGTATTTATTTTCTTCAGAATAATTACCAAGGCTGTAATTACTGGTTTGCACATTTACCTGTTTTTGTCTCTCCCATTAGAATATAAGGTCCAGGACTGCATAAAAACTATATCTCTGGCTTATTAATGTACTGTCAGCACTTAGCACAGTCATACACAGCACAGAATAGACACTCAAAAATACTGGTTTGATGAATTAATAAATTAAAAAATAAAAAGATTGCCAGCAAGTTTTTGGCTTTTTGACTGGGTAAATAAGCCAAGATCAGCATTACAGAGGACAAATATGGTGTGGTAAAAAAAGACAAAGAGTTATGCAGGAATCTAACTAAGTTTTTAAATTAAGTTCCACCTAACATCTAGATTTGGAATAAGGATCTAGAACTTAGACAGATTTAAAAAGTAAATTCAGATATTGGGATCATCAGCCTATTTGACATAGTTAAAGCTGTCGGAATAGATGAAGAAATCACAAGATATAATAATAAAGAAACAAAAATCTAAGAGACACAAAATGAGGAGATAAATTTCTGAGGAAATGAAACGTAATCAGAGAGGTAGAAGTAGAACTACAGCCAAAGAATTACATTGTTTCAAGAAGAAAGAAGTAACTGATGTAGTCAGGTGGGTGTAGGGGAGATCTGAAAAATGGCCATTGGATTTTACAATCTAGAGGTTGTTAGTGACTTTAGAGAGTGAGTAGTTTAACGACACTGTGGGAGTAGAAGCCTGATTTTAGAGAGTTGTGCAATAAAGAGAAGTTCAGAAAATAAAAAGGTAAATAAAAACACTCTTTCAAGATGATTGATTGTGTAGGGAATAAAAAAATCAAGACAGCAAGCAGAAAGTTACTCAAGGACAAGAAGGTATGTTCTTTTCTTTGTCTGTTTTTAGATGCAACAGATCTGTACATATTTATCAGATAAGGGAAAGAGCCACTGGTGAGGAAAACACTGAAAACATAAAGGAAATAGGGGATAATTGAAGGATTACTTATCTGAGACCTTGAGAAAAGAGTTGAATGACTATTCACAACTATATGCAAACATGTAGGAGGCATTAGATATTAAGTAAAAGGCAAAGGCATCTCCTGTTTGTGGGGGAATTTCATTGATGCACAGAATTTTAAAATAATAATAAAAGTTTAAAGGAATTTATATCAGAAAGAGAGAAGGGCTTAGAACAGACAAGTAAACTTATTTCTCAAAAGCACTGAGGCCCCCTTGAAGCTGAAAACCATTTACTTGTAATAGCACAAAATGGGACAAAATGCATACCTACGTATGTTCTCTTTCACTGTTCAGTCCCCTAGGTAAAGGGTAGTACAAAGAGATGAAGGGATTCATCTTGGGTTGAAAGTCTGTAAGGCAGCTGCAGAAGAGTGATTTGAGGGAGAAGTAAAGGACGCTGCTTTTATAAAGATGGAAAGAGGGCTAGTAGCATAATTTGATAGGATTTGTCAAAAAGGAAGAGTTAAAGGGAAGACCATAAAACAAACAGATTTGAGAGGATAAAGGCTAGTTTTGGGTTTGTTGATATTGTGATGTCTATTATACATCTAAGTCAGATACATGCTTGGATACATGAGTCTGACTTAAAGGAAGAAATAGGGGCTGGGGTCTAAATTTGGATTCATCAGCATTATATAGCATTAAATAGATCAGAATGATGTGGTCATCTAGGGAGTGAGCAAAGATAGAGAAGAAAGAGAACCAGAGGCTGAACCCTAGAGCACCAAGAGTTTGGAGAGATGAGAAAGCTTCAGAGAAGGAGACTTAGAAGGAGTGTGATAGATGGAATTCTAAGAGGCCCCAGGAGTCCTGCTCCCTGGTGTATCCAACCTGCATATTCCCTTCCCCTTGACTGTGGGTGAGACTTTTGAATATGATGGGATTTTACTCCCATGATTAAGTTACATCATATGGCCAACAGTAAAGGGATTTTGCAGATATAATTAAGGTTCCTAATCAGTAGACTAAGAGTTAACCAAAAGAAAGATTATCCTGTGTGGGCCCAGCCCTATCAAGAGAGCACTCTAATCCAGAAGCCATCTCTGAAGGGAGCTCTTCAGAGAGAGACTCTAAGTGTGAGAGTGTCCTGTTAGCCTTGAGGAATCCCACAGTCATGTTTTGAGAGGGTTTGTGAAGAACCACATAGTGAGGACCTGGAAACAAGCCTAGGAGTGGGAGTGACCCCAACCTGAGAGCCAGCAAGAGAACAGGGACCTCAGTTATATAGCCACAAGGAATGAGTTCTGACAATATGAATGAGCATGGAAGTGAGTACTTCCCCAGTCAAACCTCCAGATGAGAATGCAGCCTAGGAAACACTTTGGTTTCAGCCTTGTGAGACCCTGAAGTAGATTTATGACCTACAGAAACTATAAGGTAATAAATGGGCATTATTTTAAGCCATTAAGTTTGTGGTAGTTAGTTATGTAGCAATGGAAAAATAACACAAGGAGCAATCAGTGTGTAGGGGAAAATTATGAGCAAGAGTTGTTCTGGAAGCCAAATGATTAAAGAGGGAAGAATAATTGACTGTGTCAAATGCTACTGACAAATTCAACACAATGAGACCTGAATGTTGATTACTGGATTTACCAAAGAGGAAATTCTGGAATTATAGTATAATTCAAGAAAAAGTTTGTAGATGAAGCACAGAAGTGAAGCTCATGGAAGACCAAAGTGTGAAGGGTTACCAAAATTAATAAGTGAATAAAATTAAATTTTCTAATCTAGACTGAATAGCATGATGTGTGTGTGTACATGCATAAACATGTTTCTAGAGTTTGGGCATTTCTGTCCAAACGTAAATTTGGTAATTTGGGCTGCTTGCTTGTCTCCCAAAGGATTATCTCATCTTTGATTCCTATCTAAAATTGTGAATAATTAAAAGGACCCTCTTACTCTTGCAGCATTTCCAAAATGACATAAAAATTGTGGGGCATCTGACCAATAAAATATGCACAAATAACATTTTCAGTATAGTTAATACTTCGTGTGTTTTACAAATTCTCCCCCAAAACACACACACATACACATACCTTTGAATTCTTCTATCTTTATGAACTCTAATTACTTTATGTAGGAATTATACAGAGTAAAGACGTTGTGTAGAAAATAACTTGTAGAGGAATTGAACAAAACAAACCTATCTCTTCAAATTAAGGAGTAATGCATTATTTTTATATGCTATATTCAATTAACAGGACATTTAGCATACAGCAAGTTTCACACACATGCGCACACAAAAACCCAAGCATAAGGTAAAGCAGATTCATTACAAAGACAAACATAAGTAGCATCAACGTAGTTAAAGAAATGTGTCATTCTGTATTTACCAACTGGGCTGATGCTAACGCATTTCTTCTGAAGCAGCAATAGTTTATTGCCAGGCTTGGAGAAAAATGCAGAGCAAAGCTAATAATTATTTTACTATCCATTAGTTGATTTCTTTTGAAGATTGGTAAAAGTGTAGAGATATTGATTTTATCCTCTAATAATCATCCCTTCAACAGTATTTCAGAATGTTATTACAATCCCAGGAAAAAAGAGCAAGTTGAAAGCTCTGTGTATCCATTTGTGCAGCACTAGAGCAACAATTTCTGATAACATGCCTGCATTTATAGAGCAGTCATTTGAGTTTTCGTCATTGCTGGAATAGTTTTTTAGTTACAAGAAAGCCATACCAATGAGTTTCCGAATGGATATGCACTAATGTGACTCTGCACTGGAAGAGCAAGCAGCGTAACCACAGGAGCCTGGTGTTTAATCCAAAAAGAGAAGCAAATGGTATCTCAGTTCTGAGAACTGTTTCTCACATAAAACCGTGTTCCCTAGAAAATAATGAAAGTCATTTTTGGGAATCTATTCCTGTAAATCAGTAAAGCACATGCTTTATCTTCTCATCATAAAACATGTAAACAACACTCTTCTATGAGTTTCCAGACTGTTGAGAGAAGACACCAGTGGAGAGGAATTTATGCTAAAACGAATATCCCCATTCTCTTATTCAGCAATCCATTGTTGTAAGAGGAAGTTTGCACCAGGAACACAATAAACACATTTCAATAGAGGTTATTTAAAATGAACTCTTTCCTTTCATTTATTTTTTGAATGATTGTCATCTCTCCTTGGGAAGACACAATGCACTTTTTGTCTTGCTGTTGGCTAGTACAGAGAGAAGGTATTGGCATGTGTTAACTTAGTGTCATAGTGAGTGGAAAAAAAAATACCTTTGTTTCCTGCTTAAATCCTAAGACTAGGATTATAAATTTTCACAATACATAAGATGATATAAAAATTGTATTTGGGGGCTGGCCCGGTGGTGTAGTGGTTGGGTTTGCACACTCCGCTTTGGCGGCCTGGGGCTCATGGGTTCAGATCCCTGGTGTGGACTTACACACCACTCATCAAGCCATGCTGTGGCAGTGTTCCACATACAAAACAGAGGAAGACTGGAACAGATATTAGTTCAGCGACAATCTTCCTCAAGCAAAAAGAGGAAGATTGGCAACAGATGTTAGCACAGGGCCAATCTTCCTCACCAAAAAAAAAAAATAGTATTTGGCTTTTTATGCAGTAGATTACATCAGAGAAATTTAAAAGATTTAGAGGAAAAAAATATTCTTTGTCACTGAAGAAACATTTATAGGCACCTGTCTGAGTCAGAGTTCTACAGGAGAGAGAGATAGATCAAGAAATTGGCTTACTCGATTGCAGGGCTGGCAAGTCTGAAATCTGTAGGGCAGACTGGACACTCTCTGATGGGAGCTGATATTGCAGTCTACATCCTTGGAGGTTTCTTCTTCCCCAGGGAAACCTCAGTTTTGCTCTTAAGGTCTTTCAACTGATGAGGCCCACCTAGACTGTCAAGGATAATCTCCTTTACTAAAAGTCAATTGATCATAGGTGTTAACCACATCTACAAAAAAACCTCACAGCAACAGTGTTTAATTGAATAGCTGGTTACTATAGCCTAGCCAAATTGACACATAAAACTGACCATCACAGCACCCATGACTTGAAAGGCCCTCTGCTAGCATAGGGAAGTGTAGACTGAGTAAGCCCTCCGTGGGCTTAGACTCTAACAGAGAGAATCATATTTAGAACAGAACAGAATAAAATGTGCTATAAAAACGCAGAGGAGCCTGTCATTTAAAATCAGATTGAAATGCAATGCATATTATAAAGCTATCACATGCCTAGCATATAAATAATACACTTAGCAAAAAATTCAGAATGGAACCTGTGGTATACTAAATTAATACATGATATAAGAAGCATCACCACCCAATCCAAAATGGATAAAATTATTGAGGAAGTTGTGCTGAAAAAAATGGGTAGCTGGGAAAAAATTGAGTTTGACTCTATATCCCAAAATTGATTTGAACTGTTTTGAAAAGTTAAATGTGGAAGTTCTGAGAAAATGGTTAGGTAGGCAAAGCATCTAACACTCTTCACCCAACCCCGGTTAAAACAATAATTCCCCCCACCACTACAGATATTTATTAAAAGCAACAAGTATATGTAAAAAATAAGTAAAACCTTGTATCAGCACTGAAAACTAGCAGAGTTCTTAAGCACTCTTACAAATTTTGAAGAATTATTGCTACAGAGAGCACGTACGGGATCAGAATAAAAGAGACATTGAGTTCAAGACAGCTACCCAGCAAAGGCTCCTCCCCAATCCCATGTACCAGGAAACCCTAACAGAAGATTCCAAGACCCTCTATCTCAGGAAATTGGGACCTTCCAATGAGAAGGGATTTATAATAAGCAAGATGAAAACAACCATGGTGTTATTTATTTATTTATTGGTGAGGAAGATTTGGCCCTGAGCTATCTGTTGCCAATCTTCCTCTTTTTGCTTGAGGAAGATTGTCACTGAGCTAACATCTGTGCCAATCCTCCTCCATGCTGTATGTGGGATGCCACCACAGAATGGCTTGATGAGTGGTGTGTAAGTCCACGCCAGGGATCCGAACCCACGAACCCTGGGCCGCCAAAGCAGAGCCCGTGAACTTAACCACTACGCCTTCAGGCAGGCCCCTCATGGTGTTATTTAGAGCTTCCTCTTTTCCTGGGTGGGTGCAGCAAAGGATGCCAGACAAAGAATCTCTTATCAAGTAAAGAGAGAAGGAAAACAAATGAATAAGGAAAGTGATAAATTAGATACAGAGGAGATGTTAGAAGACTTAAAAGAATATCTTATGAAACTCCAAGTTAAAACATTAAGAAATATATATAAGATGATTGAGTTTTCTAAGCAAAATGGTTCAACAATAAACCAATAAATGTGAAAAAGAATTTAGGTTGACAAGAAATATTAATTCCAAGAAATGCACCAGGTCTAGACAGTTTTAGGTACAAACATTTTTCCCAGAGCTTAGAAATATAAGAAAAACATCTCAATTAATTTTTGCATCAAGCATATTCTGAAAACAAAAACCCAATAAAATAGGCACAATGCAGAAAAACTGCTTGTTGATTTCACCTAAGAACACAGATACAAAAAGGTAAGTAAAATATTACCAAATCAAATACCACAATATATTAAAATAATTCCAGAATTGCAAATACAGTTCCATAATAAAAATACTATTCATATATTGATCATACCAGTAGATTAAAAGAAAAAGCATAGAATCATCTTAGATGCTGAAGAGACATCTGTTACAACTCAACAAATATTCCTGATTAAGTGATGTACAACAAAACTCAAACACAATACAAAGAGACATCTGTAACATAATACAAAATATTTTTTTAACAAACCATAAGCAAAGGCATACCAAAGAAACATATTTTCAGGGACAAGAAAAAGTTGTCCATCGAAATCTTTTTTAACATTGCCTGGATTTTCTAGATAATTCAGTAAGACAAGATAGATACACACAAACAATTAATTGTTTGTTTTACATCAACAACTTTATTTGAAAATTCAATTAGAAATTTAACATTATGGTTCTTTTGTTACACAGGTAACTGATGAGGCCTAGAGTTGCCACTATGCCTGTTAAGGCCATCACAGTGGCCATTGTTTTAAATTCCACTGATTTTGGAAGCAAAAGAGATATTGCCCTTATTTACATATATTTGTTTAACTAAAAACCAAGAGAATCAACTGAAAATAAAAGTAACACAAATATGAGTTTCCACCCTAGGAAAGGAAGAAAAGGCCATATCACTCCACTTGAAAGCATTACCCAAAATTTCATAGCTCAGTTTCATTCAGATCTCGTTGGTCATAGGTTAGTCACATGACCATACCTAGCTACAAAGGAGGCTGGGAATATAATCCTTAGCTGTGCCGAGTCAAAAAGTCTATTATTTGGGAAAAGGGGCAAATGGATATTGAGAGAAAACTAGCAGTTTGTATAACCTATATAAGTAAGGTACATATATAAGTAATAAAGATGATGAATGCTCCAAAAGAAAAATTGGTAGGCATAAGCCAAAAATTCTAAAAGAGAAGAAATAAAAGTCATCAAAAAGCACTTAAAAATTAAACCTACCTAGTAATCCAAGAAATGCAAATTCAAACAGTAACTATATATGTCTTAGTCCGGGCTGCTATAACAACCTACCAGAGACTGGGTGGTTTATGAACGACAGAAATTTCTCACGGCTCTGGAAGCTGGAAGTCTGAGATCAGGCTGCCAGAGGGGTGGGTTTTGGTGAGGGCCTTCTTCACGGTTGCAGACAGCGAACTTCTCATCCTCACGTGGGGGAAAGAGAGCAAACTGGCTCTCTGCCCTCCTGTCACAGGCACTAATCCCATTCCTGAGGGGTCCACCCTCACCACCTAATCACCTCCCAAAGGCCCCACCTCCGAATTCCATCACATTGGGGGTTAAACTTCAACATGAATTTGGGAGATAAAAATGTTCAGTACATAGCAATACACATATTTCTATCAAATTAAAAATATTCTGAGAAATTATAATACCTGCTGTCATCATGATTTCAGTGAGATGTGCATTCCCATAAACTGCTGATGAGCGGAAACTGGAACAAACTAGAAAAACAAGCTCGTCGTCTGTCTCTAGTGTCAACATATGCAGTCCTTTTGTCGCAGCAATTCCACTTCTAGAAATCTATCTTCAGGCAACAATAATAAATGAGATAAAAGATTTTCATAAGAGAATGCTTGCCATAATTATATTTACAATAGCAAAAAGAGTGTCTAAATGTCCAACAAAAGACAAATGATGAAAATAATTATGACAGAGACAAATACTGGAATAGTAATCAGCTGTTAAGAGTAACGTTTTTGTAGAATATTTGACAAGCTTTTCTAGAGACACTACTTAAATAAAAATAAAACCAGGTTATGACATTCTTTTTTTACACTGGGATCTAAATTGTGAGTGGATATTAAATTTCACATGAAAATAGTTCAAAATGTTAACAGTATTTATCCCAGAGTGATAAAACTATAGAGCAAATTGTTTTTTCTTTATAATATTTTTTCATTTCCATGTTTTCTACAATGTACGTGATTTACTTTAATAAATCAGAAAATCAATGATATATTCAAAATTATTATTAAGATTATTTTCCACAAAACTTAAAACTTTAAAACTCAGCAGATGGTCAGGTAATAAGTAGAGTCTTCATTTTCTCAGTTCATAACTGATCTCCAGTAGCTACATGTTTGTTAATACTTTATCTCACTTCTCTTTTTTACTGAACAAATTTTAAATTCAATATCTTGATAAATATTTGAAAAAATGAGTTTCCTATTAAAGAAACTGCCCTGTTCATCCTAAGCTTTCTTCGGTTGATAATATTTTTTTTATTTAGTCCAAAACCCTGCCCATATTCATAGTGGCATACTCATTATTTTCTCTTTGAACTCAAATAAGCAAAAATTAACTTTTTACATTTATGTTGATTTTTCAAAATAAATGAAATGAGTCAGTGGCTTCAAACTTTGTGGGGCTTTTTGTTTTCTGTTTTGAGGAAGATTGGCCCTGCACTAACATCTGTTGCCAATCTTCCTCTTTCTTTTTTCTCCCCAACCTGCGCCGCCCCCCCCCCCGCAGTACACAGTTGAGTATCATAGTTGTAGAGTTGTAGCTCTTCTATGTGGGACGCCGCCCCAGCATGGCTTGATGAGAGGTGAGTAGGTCCATGCCCAGGCTCTGAACTGGCAAACCCCAGGCCACCGAAGCAGAACGTGCAAACTTAACTGCTACACTACCAGGCCGGCCCCTCAAATTTTGTTTTTACCAAATGAAATCATAAGGAAGAAAATGAAAGGTAAAAGGAATGTTTTAATGGATATGAAAAGTATATTTTAAGTAATCACAGGATAGCAAGCGTTAACATTCCTGATTGTGCCAGCTATTGCTCTAAGTGCTTAGCAGTCATTAGCCTAAGGAGTCCTCACTTCACCCTCTGAGATAGGGACTATTATTAGCTATTATTAGACTATTATTATCTGTATAGGTGAGGAATCTGAAGCCCAGAGAGTTTACATACTTGGCCAGGTTTGCTCAGCAGTAAGGAGTGGTGCTAGGACTCAATCCTAGGCAACTTTGCCCCAGTGTCCGCACATTTGTCCACGACAGGATACTGTCTTGTCACGGCAAGAACAATGATAGAATCACTCCTAAGTTTTCAACAACTCGGCCTTCAGTAACAGAAGAAAGTACATCCTCCTTTCTTATAGCTAAAGAAAATAAATTGCTTATATGTTGATACCATCAGAGAGAGTCTATAGTTTTTACTTTTAGTGGATCTGCTGTGGTACATTAGATAACTTTGCCAGAATCCAATAAAGGGAATGACAGAGTGAATATCAGATTCAGAACTGACATAGTTGGTCAGTGGCAAGAACAATAATAAAACATTTTATCACCTTGAGTACTAAGTACTATATAACATCAAGATGTGCATTCGTGTGTGTGTGTGTGTGTGTGTGTGTGTGTGTGTCTTGAAATGTTATGTATCTGTCCTTTGAAGTGTCTTCTTCACTTCATCATCCAACTTCACATTCACACCTACAAAGATGCTCTAGACAAAGGGTGTCCTTTCAATTGATCTGTTTGTTATTGTAGTAACAGCACATTTTCCGTGTGTAGCTCAATATTTTAGAATTAAGAGCATAGTACAAAGTAAGACACAATATTCAGTGAAACGTCCATAAAACCATCCAGCTGCACCACACACAATTTTTATGATTCTCAAAAAACAACATCAAATTCACTGGAGCAATAAAACAATTGCACTTACATAACTGACATTTGTTGAGGTAAGATAAATGTTCCTTCAGATTCACAGAGCAACATACCCAAAGTAGCAGCTCAGCATAAAGCTGGGTGTGTCTGTGTGTGTGTGTGTGTGTGTATGCATGCCTCCTACTGGTTGATCTAATAATTAGAACCCAGCTATTATGCTGTGTGATACTCTGACCTAACCATTGCATACACCCATTTCTGGTAACTCTGACTAATAATCTTGTGCATATGCCTGCTGATTTCTCTTTAATTGCAAGGAGCTGAAAATAAAGTTATTTCTCAAGCTTTTGGTGTCTCAAGGCCATTTCTTCAAGTGCCACAGCCTCAGGCTCTCAGAAGTCTACACGCTCTTTATATTCTATTTGAGTTTGACTAAAATGTAATTATATTTTGCATCAGACTGAGTGAGGAGTTCTAAAGTGGTTTTGAAAGATATCAGCATATATCTTAAACCACATCCCAGAGATAGTCTTAATGCTCCCAGGGTCATTTTAGCATTAGGCCCTATTGACATAGGCAGAAAGCTAGATACGAGCGGGGAGCAAAGTCACTCCACCAGGGACAGCATCCTAATACCGGGGCGGCGGCTCTTCGGGCCTGCAACTCCCCCCACCCCCACCCCAAGCCTCATTATACCCTCATTTGCATTGCGGTTTTGACCCCTCTTGCGGGGGATCACTGCCATGACAGTTCCTGAGATGCCTATGTAAGGAAAAAGTCTGCCCGTCCTGATTTGGGGGTGGAGACAATGTCCCAATTAGTCCACGTTCCAAGATCCTCACTCACCCCTGGGACCCCTATCTTTCAAAGACACTGACCACCACAATTTGGAGATAGTTGCTCACCTTGAGCCTGCCCGCTGCTCCCCTTGTGGGTGTACTTTCACTTTGCTAATAAATCCTCCTCTGCGGAGACTTGCGCTGTGTGTCCGCTCTCAAATTCTTTTGTGTCTGTGGACCAAGAACCTGGGACCTCACCTCACCGATCCGACCGGTGCCGGTGATACTATTGGCCTAGCATCTAGCAACTACCAGTTTCACAGTTACTGAAAAAAAAAAATTAAGATCTGGGAAAAAAACTGACTCTGAAATATGAAAATAAAACTGAAAATTTTAAATTATATGATTTCTGCAGACATAGCATTATGTCATCTTGTGAGTTGCAGCCCAACTTAACTGTTAGTTATATATGAATTATATTTAATTTGTGATATGAATATATTTTAATGAGTGAGATATAACGTGTTGTCCTCAAAAACTGAAAGAACCTGTTTACTTAAGCCCTCTTTTTATTAATGGTAGGTTTGTCACAATTCTTTATTGTGGTTCTCCAAATGTTAAAGTTTATGAGTTAATCACTTAACATAAATGATGTAAATCATTATGACCAGTTGAAAGGATGACTAGTTTGGGTTAAAAATTAACTGCTAAAGCTGGCTCCTACCACCAGTTAAACAAGGACAATTAGAATGAAATAGTTATGAAAATTCTACTACAAAATTAAAACATTTTGGGGGGATGCTGAACCCTATGCTATATTCATAGCCCCCTCTCCAAAAAAAAATACCTTTTTTTTATTAACACTACTCACTTCCGTTGGATCCATGGTTTTCGGACTGTACATCAGAATCACATATAGGATTTTTTTTAATTACACATACCCAGGCCTCACCCAAGATCCTTGAATCAGAATCTCAGACGTAGGCTCAGGGATTTATTTATATTATTAAAAAAATTCACAGGTGATTCTGATATGTTACCACTGCAGAAAATAAATAGTCTAAAAAGTTAAAATCGTCACATTTCACTGACGCCTTATCATCAAAATGAACTTCGATGTGACTGACGGTGTGGTTAACCGTGCAATGTGTCAAATTTGGTCATGTGTTAAAGTGTCATTTGTGGTTATGTTGCTGCCTTGTTTTAAAATGGACTGTTTTTCCTATACTTCCAGTTGAAAACAATATTTTCTGTGAGTACATGAGAAATATCAATTTCCTGCAGAGACTGTATCACCACCCAACAGAGTGAAAAGCCACTAGTTTACTTCTTTAATGCTGACAAGGCATCTAGAGAAGACCATTTATCTTTCCTGATAGTTCGGGAAAGTAGAGACGAATGCATTGTCTCCAAACTGTTCTATCAAAACCAAACAAATGAAAAACAAATTAACTCACTAAGTTCTAAAACAATGGCACATTTACTGAGAAACGTTTGAGATAATAGAATAAGAACATTACCTGTTAAAATGTACACACAGCACTTTGAACAGAATCATTGGAGTCTCTTCTCTTATATTCTACAACCTTAAGAAAGATTTTTTTCGTAATCTTCATGCTCTGTGAGAATGCTTACCAACATACAAAAATGAACTTCTCCCAAATTCTAACATCAAAGTAATGATGTATTTGAAGAAAAGGAAACAATAACCTGAGAACATTCTGTCTTCCTACTAATAATCTGGTCCTTTCAAAATAATGAGTTAAAAGAAAATTAAGCCTTCTGTATCAGTGTCCTAGGGCTGCTATCACGAAGTACCACAGACTGGGTAGCAAAACAACAGAGATTTAGTCTCTCGCAGTTCTGGAGGCCAGAAGTCAGAATCAAGGTGTCAGCAAGGTTGGTTTCTTCAGAGACTCTGAGGGAGAGCTGGTTCCATGCCCTCACTGACAATTCTTGGCGCTCCTTGACTTGTAGATGCATCACTCCAAACTCTGCCTCCATCGTCACGTGGCGTTCTCCTGTGTGTTTCCTGTGTCTTCACGTTGCTTTCTTATAAAAACTCCAGTCACTGGATTTAGGGCCCACCCTAACCAATGTGACCACATATTAACTGTATATCTGCAAAAACTGTATTTCCAAATAAGGTCACATTCACCGGTTTGGAGGCTAGGACTTATGTCTCGGGGAGCAACAATTCAACCCACAACTTGTGCTTTCATTAGTTACACATTTTTTTAAAAATTGGCTAATTTTTCATTTGAGTGAAATAACAACATTCTGCTTACTTTCCTGGATTCAGCCACATCCAAGCCAGGTGACCTTGAGCATCTGTTGACCCTTAGCATCAATCTATTATTTTCTATTATAGGTGGCTATAAACATAAACTGACAATAATACACTTTAAGTGTAAAGATATTCATAAAAGCACAAATAAATCTAGACAGTTTTGGATTTACATTTATATACTAATTAGCCAGAATAATTATGGCAAATAAATGGAGACTCATTGGACTGTGTAGCTGGAAGTTCAGTTTCCCATTGCACTTGGGATAAAACGCTCTCCCATCATATCCTTCAGGCCCAGCATGAAGACCCAGCTCTCTCTCTCTTGTCCTCTGGGCCCCTTCCACTCCTCACACAGAGCCAGGCCCTTTCTCACCCAGGCCATGTCCTCTTGCCAGCCTCTGGGCCTGGAAGGCTCATCTCTGGCTTTTGTATGACTGCCTCCGTCTCAGCCCTCAGGTCCCAATGCCATGTCTCAGAGAAGATGTCACCCACCACCCCTCCTAAAGTACCCCTCCCTCTCAATCACATCACCATGTTCATTTATTACAGAAAACCACAGTCTGAAAGCATCTTTTCTTTGGTGTACATTTTTTAATGTTCTAGGCCCCTTATCCAACCCCCCTTACCAAAAACCAGTAGAGTAGAGGTTCTCAAACTCTTCCAGTAACAGCACCCTCACACAAAAATAAATACTTGAGTTTAGTTTAGTGAGCAGTCACATCCAAACAAAGTTCGTGTGGGGTCTGACAGATATCACTGTGTTTCCCTCAAAAAGTTAAACTATCTCGTGGGCCCCTGTGAGTTTGCTCTTGTCCCTGGAGCCCCCTCAACAGTCTGGGAACCCCTGCACTAGCAGACACCTCCTTGAAGGTAGGATCTTTGTCTCTTTCACTTGCTGCTCTATCCTCAGGGCCAAAACAGAACCTGGCATATAGAAGGCTATTTACTGTTATTTTAAAGAGCACAGTCTTGGAGGAATACAGACCGGTGTTCTAATCTGCATTTGGCCACACCCAAGCCAGGTGACCTTGAGCAAACTGCTAGACTTGTTCAGCCTCAGTTTACCATTTGTAGACGACCATCTCATATAATTCTGACGAGGATTAACTATAACGATGTATATAATTATTTTTATGTATGGCAGGCACATAATAATACTAACTTCTTATTGAGGACTTATTATCTGTCCAAAGTAATTTTTAAAGTCCAAAAGTAATTTTTTAGAAATGAACAAATTGACACACTAAAAATTTGAATGATTTACTAATGACACCAGACCTAAGGGTAAAAAATCTGCAGTAAGTGCCAGATTTCCTAAATCTAGAATACTTTCCACTGCATCATTTTATGCTTTCAGAACTATAAAAAATACTGGATTTTTTCCTTTTAGTTCTCAATGGTATAAATGTTAATGAACCTCAAACAGGGGAATGACTTACTTTAAAATGTGCCTTGGAAAGCAAGAAGCAAATAGATACTCTATGTGTGTCCTTATTCCAATCCTCAGTCCTCCATTCTACTGTGTACATAATATATATAATGTACGTGTGTGTGTGTGTGTGTATATGTTTGGTTTCTGTCTTTCCTTTCAACTTCATTCTCTTCTACTTATTCTGTATCATCCTCAATTCTGAATGTTTTCTTCCAATACTAAATTTTCTTCAGCAGCAAGGAAGCCTGGAGCATCACTGGCCACAAGCTCAGTCACCTTCAATGGAAGCAGCCAGAATAGAAAAACTGACAGGGGCTCATTTAACTAACACTCTATCACATGGAAGGTTTTAAATTTGGTAACTGCAAGTAGGGCATGCACAACTCTGCCAGCTTTACTTATGCAAGCAAGCCTACTACCTTTGAATAAAGTGACCTTAACTCCATTGGTGAAAATTAGAGCATAACTAAACCAGGCAAGTGGACTAAGTCAGATTTAAATGCACTACATTTAATGGTGATGGTGCCAACTTAACTGGAATCTGTGTTATCAGAAACACTGTAATTTTATTATATATTATTAATATAAAATAAAATGGAGATAATTTTGTTTTAACCATATTATTTACCAATCAATTCAGCATTTCATAGGTATTTTAGTCTTTCATCACTTAGTTTTATTCTGCTCAATTGCATCAATCCATCAATTAATCTTACCTAAATAAATTTCATTTGTACTTTTTTGAATAAACAAATTTTTTTTAAAAATTGCTTTATTATGTAGGTATATTTCATATGCAGTGGGAATTATTTATTCTAAAGGAATTAAAAGATTTAGTACCAAGAATTTTGCTGTGTCATAAACTAAAACATAAAATTGGAAATCACTGTGAACTTACTTTGAAGAAGTGATAAACTTTGTTGTCTAATGCTACAATTCATAAAGCTTTACTCAAAATCTTCTGGCTCAACTCTAGAAACCTTATAATCAGTTCTTCCGAGCAAACCTATAATCACTTTTATTTTTCATGTCAGCAGTTTGTGGCATTTGGAATTTTTCCTCAAGTGTTCTAACTTTACAAAGAATTTGTAACACTGAGAGAAGTTCCCCTCCCAGGTAGTAGAGACTGAGCTTTCTCTGTCTTAGCAGAGCTGACCTCTCTTTTTCAGTTAAATCATCCCAAAATGTAACTCACCTAATATTATACAAAAGTCATAAGCATTTCTGTAAAGATAATATATTTTTCATATTGTTGTATAAAATGCAATAATCTGATGTAAAGGTATTAGTATCACCAACTATTTTTAAAGATCTATGCATTAGTCAAGTTTTGTGGATAATTCAAAATCATATCCAAATAGATTAAGTGAATGAGATGTCAATCACCCAAACATTCTCAAAATATCAGGTAGTCTGATAGCTGGGATCTTCTCCTTTAATCATTTCTCACAGTAATTTTAAAAAAGCAATAACACCATGGACAAATGGCACAAGAAACATGAACATTATGTTAGATACCTTGATGATCATGTCATTTATGCCCCTATCGTTTCTATCTTCTTAAAAGGAAGAAAGGTTGGTGTTTCAGAGTATGAGTTCATGGTTATACAGGGGACAGTAATTCATTTTGTGGTTTATTTCCTATTAAAAGCAAGGGGAGGGGGAAAAAAAGAGTAACTTTACAGTGGAGAAACCTGACAAACACTGCCTCTGCCAGTTGATCAAGGTGAACATCAACAGTCATGAGTCATGCTGACAGTATGTACCTTTGATATCATATGATGAAAATGGCATCTTACCTCTGTGGTCTTCCTACCAAGAACCCAGAGCCCGAGTCTTATCATGAGAAAAACATCAGACAAATTCTAATAATAGGCATCCTACAGAATATCTGACCAGTACTCCTCAAAACCGCCAAGGTAGTCAAAAACAAGGAAAGTCTGAGAACTTGTCACAGCCAAGAGGAGTCTAAAGAGACATGACAACTAAATGTAATGTGGTATCCTAAATGGGATCCTGGAACAGAAAAAATTTATTTCCTTAGTTTTTAGTAAAAAACTAACAAAATCTGAATAAGCTATGGACATTACTTAATAATAATGTACAAATATTGGTTCATTAATTGTAACAAATGCACCATACTATTGTAAGATGTTAACAATAGGAAAAACTAGGTGTGAGATATATGAGAACCCTCTGTACTAGCTTCCCAACTTTTCTGTAAATCTAAAACTGCTCTAAAAAATAAAGTCCATTATAAAAATTCCCCAAATTCCTCCACTTGGGAAAAAAAGCAAGTACAGGCATAAAACCCATTCACGCACATTCAGTAAGACATTAGCTATGAAAAAGTGAGTTTTCCTTGGTCATTTGCAAAGAGAATTTGTTGATATTCTTTATCTATGCAGATTCTTCCTTCTTTCTAACTAACAATGAAAATGTGAAATTGTCTTCAGAAAAGGCAATTTAGCTAGAGGAAAATAAATAAAAATTCAGAAATTATCTAGGAGATACAGGCTGATAGGCTAGTATCAATATTAACCTAGATTAGTTTAAGTTCCCTGCTATTAATCTATTTCTATTATAGATGGGTTCATAAAGAATTTGTCTGGTTTCTCCCCTTTGTGATCTTTGGGCCCAATCCAACCTTCCTCTTAAGAGGTTGTCAAAAACAGAAAGCAAGCCAATCCCATGACACCTATATTGGAGTAGATATCTACTTCATTTAAGCAAAAAGAAATTTATTAAAATAGGAATACTTCATATGACAACAAAGATGATATTAAGGCTTGATACAATGTCCTTGGCTCCTTGTCACCACCCTTTTGTTTTAATGTAAAACCTTTTGTGGAAATATAACAAACAAAAGAAAATGCACAAATAATAAAGTTTAACTCAAAGGATTTTTGCAAAGTGAATCCATCCATGAAATAAGCACCTAGAAACAGGGCATTACCAGAACACCAGAAGCCCCAGCACCCCCTTCCAGACAGAAGGCCTCAATAGTAACCACTATTTCAAGTTCTAACAGAATCAATTAGCTTTGCCTGTTTTTTTGAACTATACATAAGTGGAATCATACTGTATACATATTCTTCAGTTTATGAATCCTTTTATCCAATCTTATGTTTGTCAGTTTTACCCATGTTATTGCATTTTTTATTGTTGTTGAACTGTATTCCATTGTATGAATATGTAAAAACTTATTTAGCCATTCTACTGGGCAATTGGGTTGTTTCTAGTCTGGGACTGTTATGATTAGTGTTGCTATGAAGATGCTTATAATTGCCCACTACCCTCTTCTTGACCTTATTATATCTTCATGGTCTAGCATCTCCAAGAAAGAAGCCAACTAAATATTCCCAAACTCAGAAAAACCATGTGTTTGTGTTAAATTATTTTAAAATTCTGTGGACCAGCAATAATATCATTCAAAAAGGGCCAAGACCAGGGCCGGCCCATTGGTGCAGTGGTTAAGTTCATGCACTCCACTTCGGCGGCCCAGAGTTCGCAGGTTCGGATCCTGGGCACATTCTGATGCACCACTTGTCAAGCCATGCTGTGGCAGCATCCCATATAAAGTAGAGGAAGATGGGCATGGATGTTAGCCCAGGGCCAATCTTCCTCAGGAAAAAAGAGGAGGACCGGCAACGGATGTTAGCTCAGGGCTGGTCTTCCTCACACACACACACAAAAAAAGGCCTAGACCACATTTTTCTTGGTCTATCCAGCAAGTGATGAAACTGTTCCTCTAAATGTAGGCAAGCAAAGAGTAAAGATGGTTATACTGAAAACAGTAGTAGACTAGACTTCAGGCAGCAGGGAAAGCTTAATATTAGCTGATGCCAATACGACATTGATTAGTGTAACAAGTGAGCATTTAACGTTAAAGTATGATTCAAGAAACCAAAAGAGTCCTAAGCAAAAATAACTTCCTGTGCTTTGACATTTCACCAAGGTATTGCCACAAAATATCCTTAGACTAATAATCAGGTTCATTTCCTTGGTTACAAAGACCATTTTCAAGAGGAAAGGGAGGATTTCCATGCCATATCCAGGCACTAAGAACTGTAGTTCACAAGTGTTATATGTTTGTATGTGTGCATTTGTTCAAATCCTCACACCTAAAGCAGAATCTTGTAGATTACTTGATATTCAGTTGGTCCAATGGCAAAGGAAAATATCCTTCTGAGTCCCAAATTTGTCTGAGATCCAAATTTGTCAGTGAACGTCATTTGAAACTCTCCATGTCAAGTTTGTTCATTGAACTCCAGGCAAGAGTCTGTAAGAAAATGTTCAATTATGCATACTCATTTGCAGCATCCATTAATCACAGTATTTTAAGAGAAGTTTTAAGAGAGAGATGAATTATAGATTCTGAGACTGAAATGGCCATTAAGTGATTTCAACTGCCAAATAGATTCAGAAAACCCTTAGACAAGAAAAAGAAAAGGTTATTTTCAATAATTTCCTCTAGTGTTGGCTCAAGGAAAAGAAACTAATCAAGGTCCCAACTTCTGAGTTATAGTGAAATTGATTACAAGGTCTTTTACCTATACATACCAGAGGCTAAAGATTGCAATCAGGTTAAGATTGCAATAGCATTTTTTGCAAATACATGTGCAATAACATGTGAAAAAGAAGCTTTTTTATAGAAAGCAGAGAACTTAAATAATATGTCCTCTGAGTTCAAAGTTTTTTGATCTCCATAGGAGGAACATCTTTGAGATAGAGAAAACACTGGCAAGATTTTGAATCCTCAAATCCTCAGCCTACACATTATCTCCCTAGTAGGTGCCAATGAGTAAATGCACAGAGGGGAGTCGTTGGCAGAGGAACACTTCTCATTACTAATAATTATTGGCTCCAAATTCTTATCTTCTCTCCTACCATTGAGAGAGGGCTGGACCAGATGGGTCAAGAAGTCCTTTTGCCCCTTGAGTATATAAGGAGACTAGGCCAAGTTCTTGTGAGGATTGAATATTTTACTATGTGGGAAGGACTTTAAAAATTACTGGCTGCTAATGAGCATGCAATAAATGTTAGCTATCGTTTGTATTATTCCACAGGCTCACCTCCTGATCCTGTCCCTATAGTTCTTAATATTCTGATGGTGATAAAAGGCACAAGAAGAAAAACCAATAAAAAGTTTTCTCACTCAGGCCTCTTATTCTATCATTTCTTCTGTGCCTTACTGTTGATCACGTTTGACTTCTAAAGTTGAAGGAGCTTTGTCCCAAAAGAGAGACAGCTCCAGGCTCATTTACCATATCAGTTGCATGCAGTTCTTAAAGAAAGAAGTAATCCAGGAAGAAAGATGATGCAAAAGGGGAGATATCCCTAAAAAAGATGAGGAACAAACATCAAAAATTCTTCAGGATAATGGTCTCAGTGTGTATTATGCATTATGATAAATAGTTCTAATGGTGCAAGAGAGCAAAACCACGAGGTGGGGGGCAACAAATGGTACTATAATAGAGATTTGGGCTATACTAACTCATAAAAATGTAGTTCTATGAGCTAGACTTACATGTGCTACTCACAAAATGCTTTCTGTATTTTGAGGATAAAACTACATTCTTAGAATATGCAAGGCAGAATATTGTCCTTTCCCGGCATCTCTGTCAATCCCGTTATCCCACCTAAGAAAGAGGATCAGGATGTCAGTTAAACAGAGTTTACACTGTATCCCATTCCTACTCTGTTGTGAACGTGGTCTAATTACCCGGTTTCCTTCCAAGTATTTCCTGGTTCCACAGTTTCCATTCTTGAGGTTTCTAACATACTTTGATTCAAACAACTCAGTAACTAAGCCGACAGAAAATAGTAAAATAACTCAAAAAAAAAATGGGCATTGTTAGTGTTAGAGATGAACAACAAATAATATGTGAACGTCAGCAAACCGTCAGGGAAAATCTTCATCTTCTCTGATCTTTTTATTTTGCTATAACCGGCACAGAAAACATATGTTGCAATGTGCAGAAGGCAACACATCACATGAAACAGCACGATGTAGCACATGATGCCACAAGCCTTGGAGACGCATGACACGATAGCACAAGTCCCTGAAAAGTTTAAAAATAGGGGCATTCTGAGTCTCCGCAAATCTTTGAGGAATTAAAAGTATCTAGAAAGGCAATTTATTACTTTCTACAGCTTACAACACTGAGGGATTTAGGGAATGTACATTTTATATGCTTCTTTTATAAGGTTGGTTAACACAGGAGGTCAGAGTATTTTCTTTAAAGCATTTCATTTTGGTGAAACTATTGAAATTGCACAGATTTGAATGCTGGAGGGAGAACAGAAATTTCTATGTTACATGTTTGATAATAACCATTGCAGATAAAAGGTCAGTGATCAATGTTCTGATGAGCAGCCTATAAACCCAACCTTTTAGTAGTAACGGCATGTGCCTTTCTTCTCCAAAAATAATAACGTAGGAATGAGAAGGGGCTCCCTGTTGGGGAGACTGGGGCGGAGGGAGGACTGGGGGGAGGGTAGATGAGCCTGAGGACTGCACTTAAAATCAGACCACATGACAAACAGTAACTCTTTTTGGAGCTCCAGCAGCCTGATCTGCATCCTAACAGCAACTTAAGACAACAGACCCATTGTCTTAATACATATTTTTTTGTCTTTTGGAGTCTATGAGATTGTACTGAGAAACCATGAAATCTCATTCCTCAAAAAGTTTGCCATCTAAGGAAATAACAGGAAACAAGCAATTATCATATCAGGTTCCCACAACAAAAAAAGCTCAACATAGAAAAACAAATTTGTTACAGCAAAACTTTACATATTAGGCAAAAAATGATTTGTACAAACAGTAAACCCAATCTAAATGTACAAAAATTTTCAGATGCTAAGGGTATCAGTTGATAACATTATGTAGATATTATAAATGGTAGTTAGTGTAATTCTAGGCTAACTGACATTGGCACAAGGATCTAACCACTGTTTCCCTCAAATTCATATTAAAATGATCAAAGAAAAATAGAATTGAGGAGAAACTGCAGCAACATGGAACACAAAGGCAGGATGACATTCCCATGCCACAATCTTTCAGGAAGTGTCACCTGAAATCCAAAAGATCCAGTAAATTCTTTGAACACCTCAAATTTAAAGTATGAATGCTGGGAGCACGGGATGAATATAGAATAGGTAGAAAATATTTCACAACCTTTGTTGACAGCTAGGGTACTCAGAGGCACATACAGCCACATGAAATATAAAGAGGACCACTGGTGGAATGTTTCCCTGACATAGTGGACAGCATTACCAGGAAGGAAGCAGACATTATGCCACTCCCCAGGGCACACACACCTAGAATGAAGGCTGAGTAAAAGATTAGAAATGGAAAGCTGATTCCTGCCAAAGAAGCATCACTGGATACAGAGAACAAACTGTACTGAAATAAAGTCTGTTTATTTGGAACATCCTTATCCTAGCTGCTGGATCACAGAGCTGATAATGTCAATTTTATCAATTTCTTCTGCAAAACTCACCAGAAAAGAATTCTAATAACATCCTGGACAGTGAGAGGATGCAAATGAAGTTTCTGACTGTGTTTGTGATAAATATCAGGCTGGATTGATATATTAACAAAATCCAACATTGGGCATGGATAGTTATTGTACAAATATTATTGACATTTACTAAGAAAATAGAAGTAAAAGATGGCATATTATTAAGTTCTCAATATAATTTTATGAAACATGAAGTATTTAAAATAAGAGAAAAAGATTACATGATAAAACAAATGAGCAAAATGGAGCTGAATAAGGCAAAGAAAAAAATTAAAAATTGGAAATGCCATAGACAAAAGCACATTATAGAAATGGAAACACATCAGAAGATATAATCCAAGACATGAAATTAATCAATTTACTAGAACTATCAGAATGCACTGAAATAGACAAAGAAAAACTACAAAAGAAAATATGCGAGGTATAAAGGACAAAAATGGTTATTTGACATCACTGAAAAAGAGACCATAAAAAAAGAGACCATAACAAATGGAATAGAAGAAACAATCAAATATATGATAAATAAATAGATACAATTATAATAGTATATTAATTATATAATTATATTATATATAATATTAATTATATGATTATATTAATTATAATATATTATATATTATTATATTTATATATAAATATATCCCTGAGATGAAGGCTACAATCACCATATCTATCTAAAGGGAGTTAAAACTTTTTAGAAATGATATTAATGAATATAGATAAAAACCTAACGTACTCCTGTGGAAAAAGAATTTCAGCATCAAACCCAAAAAAGGAATCATATAAGCATCCAAGTAGAAAAACAAAAGAAAAATATACCGAACCAGCTCCAGACTGTTCTGCCTTACTATTTGAAAAAAAACTGTGAAACAAGTCTATAGATTTGTGAAGAGTGAAAATGTTGTAAGCTAGATATTCTATAATGAAACAAAAGCGAATGTTGCCCATGTAAAAGCAAGGGGATATTCTCAGATACTCTCATAAAATAAACATATGTTTTAAAAAAAAATACTTAGAGATATATTCTAGGTAACTCTTAGAGGGACTGAAATAAAGAACTCAGGGTGACAGAAACTGAGGTGGAGGAAAGTTGCCTGGTAGTGAAATCACTTCAATATACAATTAAGCCTCAATTTTTGTTGTAAACATCATTATAAGAAAAAAAGAATGCAAATTTTATAAATAATTATGGAAAGGTAAAATACATGCTGTAAAAATACTACGTAATAAACTGGGAATATTTTGCAATATGCATGATGAGGATGATATTTTATTTGTAAATTTCTCTTACAAATTAAGTGCAAACACTACAGTTAAGGACAATAGGTACATGAAAAGATGCTCAACATCACTAATCAGCAGGGAAATGGAAATCAAAAACACAATGAGATACCACCTCCCACATGTTAGAATGGCTATTATCAAAACAACAAGAGATAACAAGTGTTGGTGAGGATGTGGAGAAAAGGGAACTCTTGTGCACTCTTGGTGGGAATGTAAATTGGTACAGCTACTATGGAAAACAGTATGGAGGTTCCTCATACAATTAAAAATAGAACTACCATATGATCCAGCAATCTCAATTCTGCATATAGATTCAAAGGAAATGAAATCATTATCTCGAAAAGATATCTGCACCCCCATGTCCACTGCAGCATTATTCACAATACCCAAGACATGGAAACAACCTAAGTGTCCATCAGTGGATGAATGGATAAAGAAAATGTTGGATATACACACAATGGAATATTATTCAGCCATAAAAAGAAGGAAATCCTGCCATGTGCAACAAGAGGGATGAACTTTGAGTGCATTATTCCAAGTGAAACAAGTCAGACAGAGAAAGACAAATACTATATGCTATCACTTACGTGTGGAATCCAAAAAAGCCAAATCCATAGAAACAGAAAGTAGAATGGTGGTTGCCAGGGGTTGGGGGTGGGGGAAGTGGGGTTAGTCAAAGGGCACAAATTTCCAGTTACAAGATGAATAAGTTCTGGGGATCCAATGTACAGCAGATCTAAGTAATGGTGACTAAAGTTAACACCACCACATTATATACTTGAAAGTTGCTAAGAGAGTAAATCTGATCTTAAATATTCTTACCACACACACAAATAGTAATTATGTGAGGTGATGGAGGTGTTAACTAACCTTATTGAGGTAATCATTTCACAATATGTATGTGTATCTAATCATCACATTGTATACCGAAAACTTCCACAATAAGTTAATTATATCTCAATAATTAACACTAAAGTTAAAAATGAAAAAAACCACATAAACAAATCCCCAAAGAAAAAAGTCATATGACCATTTGTTTAAGAGATTTCTAAAATTCTAATTTCATCATCTCAACTTGGAGTATAAGAAAAGGAGAACCAAGTATCAGACTGTATATTGGGAATTTTCAACAGAACATTTGTAATTTTGTCTCCTCTTAGAGAAGGAGAGGTAACCGTCAAAATGGTTATAATTAGGTTACATATTGAGTAGATCTTATTCTAAAATATACAATAAATTAATTATCATGTGTATTTAGCAGTAAGACTTGGCCAGAAGAGTATTTGACTTAGTAAAAACAGTTGAGCCAGTTGGACTTGTCTACCTGGTAATTCTAAGGAAAATGAACCAATGAGAAGATCCAGTGTCTGATGTAACAGACATGGTAGAAATAGACCAGTCAAAAAAGAATTAGCTGAGGGGCCCCGTGGTGTAGTGGTTAAGTTCAGCATGCTCCATTTCAGGCGCCCAGGTTTGCAGGTTCGAATCTGAGGTGCGGACCTACATCACTTGTCAGCCATGCTGTGGTGGTGACCCACATACAAAATGGAGGAAGATTGGCACAGGTGATAGCTCAGGGCTAATCTTCCTCAAGCAAAAAAAAGAGGAGGATTGACAACAGAGGTTAGCTCAGGGTGATTCTTCTTCACCAAAAAAAAAAAAAAAAAAGAATTAGCCTTTTCTGACTGGGGTGAATGGGTGATCAGTGGGACTAGGATACTTTTTATTCTTTCTCATTTTCTCCAATGAGCACATGTGATGTTTCAAAAGTATGAGGTGCCATGAGTTTTGATATAAATCAATAGAGAAATTCCATCTCTGTCCAGTTAAATCATTTATAACTTTATTGTCTTACAGGAAATACAACCTGCGTCAAAAAAAAAGGAGAGATTTTTTAAATGACTGTTGTAGATAATATATAACATGGGCCATGTTCATGATATAAGTACTAAAGCAGGTTATAAACTGTACAAATTCTGTTTACAACTATGAGGAACAAATGAGTTTGGAAGGAAAAAAAACAACAAAATGAAATGGATAGTAAGATTATAAATTATTGTTGTTTCCTGTTGTTTAAACATTCCATAATATCGTTATATTTTTAAATCATTTTAAAATATTTTAAGCACAATTTGTGTCCAATCATTGTGCAATAAATATAAACTAATGACATTTGTGATTTATGTGTCATAATGGTATCACATTTTCCAGCCTTTGAACAGATTACAGGATGACAAATGAAATTTATTAAATACATAATACAAGTATTTTTTAAAATTTGATGCATTGAAAAATAGTTAAATAAACTGGAGAATTAAAATGGAGGTAATTTCCAAATAAACATTTTTTTCTGGACCCATCATTTTTTAGAAAGTGTAGTAGTAGCCATTGATTGACAGTTGGCATCATCAGAATTTTACATGTGACAGATATTCATTCAAATGAACCAAATTTCACAGCTAACCACGGATAACCAAGTTACCCAGAAACTGGCTGTATTGCAATTAAAGCAATTAAGCAAATACAAATTCTTTTGGACATGGTAAAACCCACATAGAGACTTTTATGAAAATTCGGAGTTCCTTGCTAGGAGGAAAATACACAAGACCAGAGAACTTGAACTTCTGCACCTATTGTTCTTCAGAGCATTTCAAGAGCCCATTGTCAGAGAAATTGAACTTGATCCTGCTTTTGATTTAGAATAAGTTCTTATCATGGAACTGTCACTTCCAGGCCTTTCAACCTCAGGCACACGATGAGCTGCAGCCTGACAGAAGCTATAATCAGCGGTAAAGGAACTGGTGATAAAGTATGGGGTGCCAGGAGTTTTGATATAAATCAATAGAGAAATTCCATCTCTATCCAGTTAAATCATTTATAACTTTATTGTCTTACAGGAAATATAACCTGTGTCAAAAGAAAGGCAAAGTCAGAATCTGCTGCTACAGTTCCTACAATTTCTATTTTCTTAACGGTGCTTCACCGAACTCGTCTGGTCCTGCTATCTGAAAAGACCATGACTATTCCAAAGTTCCTCACCTTAAGCCTACCCTGGGATCAAGGGTAGAATCCCATTGTGTTGGCAGTTAGGAGCTCACAGCTGCCCCCTTCTCTAGAAATTGCTCTCAGCTGGTAGGAGCTGTCTTGCCCTCCTCACCTTCACCTCCTCCCCTTCCTGCTTCACTTCCTTCCTTAAAGGTTATCCTTGAAGAGCATGTCCTCAATAAATCACAGGCACCCAAATTCCTGTTTCAAGCTCTGCTTGTCTTTAAGAGATGGTATCAGATCAACAAATGGATGTTAATTTCTTGGGCATATGTGACAATGGTGAAGTCTATCGATAAGCATGACCTTAATGTTTGGGATAATGTGATGACAACAAGATTTAACTCATATACTTGGACTTCATTTTTGTATCCAACAACTCAGAAATTAGTAGTGGAAGAAATGATATCTTCTATCCCCCCCCCAAATATCTCTATCTTTCACAAAATAGAAATGCAGATTGCCTTTCAATGCCCAGGTGTTCGCTGTAGTACCCAGCCCTTCCTCACCTTTCATTGACTCCTAAATCATTTAACATATGTAGGAGAAGTTGTTTTGATTTGCTTTAATTTCTGCTAAAGAGAATTTTAATTTCTACTTCAATCACTGGGAAAAAAATTTTTGAGAGCACCTGCCCTGTACCAGGCCCTGGGGATAGAGCAATGAATACCGCAAACAAAATCTTTATTTTTACGATGCTTACAGTCTAATTGCGGAACACCAAAATTAAAAAACAGAAAATAAATTAAAATTATAGATTCTAGTAAAGAAGCAATTTCCAAAAATAATATATTCAACTTTGTCTCTAAACTTTAATATAACATTTTAAACTAGCTTTCCCTCCATTCATTGCATTCTAGGCAGAGAAGCTTAGTAGTCATTAAAATGTTTTAATAAAATATAGTTTGACCAAAATGATACAATTCCTATTATGTAATTCCTCAATCATGGTAAGTTGAATGAATTGTTCTTTCAAAGTAGATGCTAGGTTTAGCCAATAATTGCATTGACTGATTATTTGCATAGTGATAGTGCTTTGTAAATATCACAACATCCAACACAGCCTTCTTTCAAAATATACATTAAGATTTTGGTTCCAATTAGACCACTGGAGTAATGGACATATTTATTAGGGAGATGACAACCAGGTCAGAACAAGGAATCACACACAGCTGCAGCTGCGGAAGAGATTTTGAACACTACCAGGCGTGAAATGCTTGAAGGTACCACGTGTCCTTAGCATAGACAATACTAAATAAACATCTGTAGAATGAAAGAAATAACAAATACATAGACCCACATAGTGAAAGCTAGCATTTTATGCTCCTTAATGCTCCCTACCGGCTCTGAGGAAATACTTCATATAAACTTAGACAATCATTTCTCTGGTGATAAAGAAAATTACTTTAGACCACAAGGCATTTTGTAACTTTACTATGTACATTAATGATTACCGAGCAACGTTTCAGATTAATAGGTCATGTTCATTGTAGCTGTAAAAAGAAGCATTGTGTGAAGTAGCTAAGGTCTAAAATGTAACGGAAAGTATCTAATATAAACATTTTCAGGGACATTTTCCCAGTAATAGTCTGTTCCTCACATCTTTCAATACAGACATGGACAAAAAGCATATTAGTTAGTATATCTATTCATCTACTCCTTTTCATTGCTGAACCCAAAACTGACTCTGAACAAGTGGTCCCATTGATTCTCTATCTAGCTTCCTTTCTTGACTATTTAAGGATCTCCTATAGTTTGCTTTTGAGCATTTTGCAAGATATTGCTCAAATTCTCATTCAGTCCAACTTGTTTTACCCGGGCCTTTCATACTTTGCAGATATTTCAAGATATTCTCTACTTGAACCAATGTTTAAGTTTCAAAGGTGTCTTTTTTCTTGGAGTAGCTGCTTTGACTTTGGCCATTACTCATACTCTGAAAATTAAGTAATATACTTTATATATACATAATATATTTATACTTAAAAATTAACATAATTATTTTAACTATAATTAAATTTTAAAATTTATTCTCATCAACCATGCAGATTTCACAGAGGTGGAAAGCAGAGTAATATAATAAAACCAAGATTAAATATCACTATGAGAGGTTGGATCTCCGACTCAAAAGATGAATTCAAAGCCCTGTATTTATGTTCGAAAAAGTAATTGCATAAGTACAGAAGGGGAAGATATGAAACATAGCTAAAATTTAATTGAAAAAATATATATAAGATTTAACTATGAACTCAATGGGATAAATATTGGGATGGGGCAGCTTAAAAATTAAATCCATTCTTAGCTGTGCTAATGAAAGTCACATGAAATTACAGTTCTACTGTAATCTATTGTTTCTCAATATCTATTCAGGAATATTTCTCATCTGAATGCTCATTTTTTAAATCGCCAGCAATGTTTTACAATCTTAATGCTTGATCAACCTGACTCATGGAACTGTGTACTGGAACAACGGGAACTACTTAAGAGGAAGACAAATGCTCCACTGAGGAAGTTCAAAGAGTGAGAATAAGAGAGCAAGCAGAAAATGTGGAATCAACGAGGTGAAAAGGAAGACCTGAACGAAAGGTAATAAAATACGGTTCAATCAAACAGTGACAAAATTCTCTTCATTATGCAATGGTGCATCATACGCCAGCAACTGAACAACAATACCAAGTCACTGAACTAAGTGCATGTATCCGTAACTCACAGATAACTCAGTGGATATCTGCATTTATCTTCTCTCCCACTGCCTGGATTAGATTTATCATCACAAGTGCATGAACTGTTATTGTTTGCATAACTGCCCCGATACATGAAATGCCAAGGGGTTAGCACACAAGTAGATGCTAATAACACATTTCAACATTATATCATGACTATTGGTGAGATGGTATCATATTTATTTTCCTTTTTTTAGAAAGTTTGACTTCTATAATGTGCACTTCAGTGGACATGTTGTTAACGACATTTTAAAAATTTCATATAATTCTCCGTTTCAAGAGTTATATACCATTCCCCCCAAAAATAGTTCTCCCGCCATCTGAAGAATATATTAGGTATATTCTATGTTTGATGTGTATTTGGGAGATAAAAGTGATAAAATGCACTATTTCTATATTTTATCTGTTTCTATACTAATTTGAAACACTATTATTTTTACTCAAATGTATGTTTCCCAATAATTATATCATGACTCCACTAACATCTACCCAACAACTGAAAAAAAGGAATCCTTGGGCTCGGCCGGGTGACGTAGTTGTTAAGTTCGCGTGCTCCACTTTGGCAGCCAGGGGTTCCTGGGTTCAGAGCCCAGGTGCGGACATACACACCGCTCATCAAGCCATGCTGTGGCAGGCGTCCCACATATAAAGTAGAGGAAGATGAGCACTGATGTTAGCCCAGGGCCAGTCTTCTTCAGTAAAAAGAGGAGAATTGGCAACAGATGTTAGCTCAGGGCTGGTCTTCCTCACACACACACAAAAAGGAATCCTTAGTTTCCTGTGATCATCTATTTAGCATTTTATGTTTTCTCTAAATGCAATAAACCTCACACAGTCGTAATCACTAAACTTAATGCCTTTTCTTATATTCCTCCTACTTCTCCAAGTCATCTCAGCCCAAGCCACTCTCTAATTAAGAACAGGTGAAAAAATAGCAGGCATTTTGGCAAGTTGTTTCTTAACACTCAGTAATATCATTTCCCTCAAAAAAGCATGCTATGGAAAATTCCTTCCTGGATTCTTACTTTCCCTACTCTAGTAGCAAGACTAGTTCAAAGACATGGTACAATATCAAATCAAGTGAGCTAATGTTGTAATAGTAAGTCTTACTTTTAAAACGTCACTAAACATTAGAATATAATTTAATGGCTTGGTGACTAAAAGAATTTAACCTCCTTCCTTCAATATAGCACAAGAATTGCTGCTACTCTCAGCATAAAAGTCCAGCAGATGGTGGGAAAATCTAGTTTGAGGAGTGTAACAGGTTTCATCAAGTCTAGGAGGAAGTGTGACTTTAATGTATTACACATACATAAAGCCACCATTTCCCTTCCTAGAAATGTCTTGTCTTGACATTACCATCTTTCCTTTTCCCTCAAAAGGAATAAGAAACAAAAATCCAAAGAGCTGTCTTTACTGAACAGTCACATCATCCCCAATTACCTTAAATACACAGCTAGATGTATACAATTTTTAGACACATATATTCAAAAGGGAATAGACAAGAGAGATTGAGAATATAATTCAAATCTTCAAATAAATACAAATCTTATTATCCTAATCTTCCATTCGGATTTACATTATTATCATATTACTTCTTCCCTCACACCTCAGGTATGTCTGAAAGTCAACTCAACTGTCTCCTTCTCTAAAATTATGAATCAAAGTACAATATAAATAAGTAAATAGTACATTGGGATTCTTGTTCTTTTTTAAAGAGAACCTTTGTAATCCTTTAAAAGATACGCGCTTTCTGGTCCTACTGTCAATGGGATGTCTGTCTTGTGGTTTTACAAGCAAAGTTCATTAAGGAATACAAAAGAAAATATCTTCCAAAACAATTTTATAGACAGTGAGGAACTAGTTCTACATAACTAGTTCTTGTTTCTATCTTTGATCAACAGGATACAGCCTTGCTTTCAGGACACCACACTTGCTTGAATTTCCTCCTACCATACTAATTATGCATTGCCAGTCTCCCCTTGTGTTTCTGAGCTCATAATTTTGGAGTGCTCAGCTTTTGGTCTTTTCTCTTCTCAACTCTCCCTTCTTTGGACTCACATCCAGTGTTATAGCTTTATGTACCATCGATATGCTGGCAAGTCCCAAATTTGTATTTTCAGTCTAGACCACTCTTCCAAATTCAAGTCTCATATATCTAACTGACTGCTCAAAATCTCCACTTGGATGGGCATTTCAAACTCAATATTTTTAAATCAGACTCATGATTTTCCTCCCCAAACATGCTCCACCTGTAGCCTTTCCCATCTCAGTTGTTGTCAACTTGATCCTTCTAGTTATTCAGGTCAAAGCTCTGCAATTATCTTTGGCTCCCCTCTTTCTCTCCCACTCTATAGCTAATCCATCCAGATATTCTATTGTTTCTACCTTCAAAATATTTCCAAACTCCAATCAACTCTTACCTTTTTTCATTTCCACATAAGCCACCAACCTCTCTCACCTAAGGTTTACTGCACTAGATCTTCTTGCTTCAAGTCCAGCCTCCCTAGAGTCTATTCTTCACATGGAATCCAGAGCAAGACTTTTAAAACCTAAGTAAAATCATGCCACTTCCCAGCTTCAAACCAGTGATTCTCCAATTTACTTACAATAGATCTAAAGTTCTTACAATGCCCCACAAGACTGTACAAGGTGTAGCCCCTGTATTACTTCTCTGACTTCGTCTCTACTTCCCCCTCCTCAGCCCTGCCCAGTCACATTGGCCTCCTTGCTGTGGGAACACACCAGGCACCCTCATTGCCATGGGCCTGAGTTTGAAGCTCTTCTCTCTGCCTGGAAAGCTCTTCCCCAAATACTCCTTGGCAACTTCCTCACCCTCTTCAAGTCTTGTCATGAATTTCACCTGCTCAGTGACAACCAATTTAATATTGCATCCTTCCAACCTCCTCCCCCACATCTTCCAGCTGTCCTAATCCACTTTACTCTGCTCTACATTTATTTTTTTTCCATAGCACTTATCACATTCTAACATACAATATAATCCACTTATGTTTATTATTTTTCTCTTTCTCCTCTCACTGGAATGGAATATCCAGAAGGACAAGAATCTTTGTTTTGGGCTCTGAGTTGCTTCAAGCAGGTAGAACACAACTGAGAACATATAGGTGCTTATTAAATAGTTATTGAATGAATGAATGATGAAAGGCTCATCACGTGATTAAGGGAAATATTCCTGTGAGAATTTAACAAAGTACACTTATGACCTTGGAAAATTCTGATTCCTGCTGTTTATCAAGTCTGTTACTTGTATATCATTAACCAAAAAAAGAAACATTAGTTCTATAGAATTGTTAATGAAAATACATTAAGCAAAAGTTTTCTGAGAAGTTTACTTCTAATACTCTGAGGCCACACAATTCAAAACAAAAACACTGGCTGTTTTTTAATGATCTACCTGACGTTTAAGCATATTTCCCAATTTCCTCTACTATCTTCTAATGTTTTGTTATATACCTCCCTTGGTAGGGTGATTAATAGTGCAGTTGTGATCAGAATAATCTAATTGGTGTTGATGACTACCCTTTAAAACTGTCAAAAACACTGGGATAAATTCAATAACTAAATACTTCTCTCTTTATCAGGGAACATAAATCTACAGCTTCCTATTAAGTGTCTTGCCTCATACTATAGTCTCTCAAAGTAAGTTCTGAGTCTTTACATCTGAATACAGATATGTGCAATATACAAAACAGCAAATATTACATTGAAAGTTACATTATCAATGGCTAAGAATCAATATGAAAATTCCAAAACCCACACATTAAACAAAACACCTTCTATTGCCAGAAATGCTCTGGAGAAGTACATATCGAACTGGATTTTACCTGAGTTGAATCTATTAATTGAATTTCAAGACAATCAAAAGAAAACATCAAGCAGCTTAAACAGAACGATTTTATTTCAGTTGCTTAAGGCTGCATTATTTTCAATTTAAGGACTAATAAAAATAATCCATTTTTTGCTCCATGAAAGTCAAGTAAATGTTACACCTGAGGCTAGTAAATATCAAAAGTGAGCTTTTTCTATTACATGAGGGCAGGAGGATGTATTTTAACTAGGAGCGCAGCTGATGAAATCATGAGATAGATGCACTCTATTGATTTTAGAAGTTTTCAAAAATAGGAATAAATCAGAAGCTTAACACTAAAATAGTTTTGAAGAAATCTTTTAACATAATGATAAACATAGGCTGATTCTAAAAAGTGACTATGAACCATTAAGTTTCTGACTAGCAACATCCTCTGCCTTTTTGGGTTTGAAGTATTTGATTGAAAAAAAAAAAAGCAGAGCAACATTGCAGGAGGCACTAGAGCATCCTCAGACGAGGACATCCAGATAAGGGTCTTGCTACAAGGAAACGCGCTGCTGAGACCCGTCAGCAAGGTTCTGAGGCGGAGAACAGGCTCAGCCAAGAAAATACAGAGGGTAGGTCTCGTCCCAAGACTTTTTACTTCAGGAAAATGGATGCTTCAGACTAGTTTTGTAAAAATGTTTAAAGAAGAGGTAAACTTTGTTACTGAAGAAATATTAGCGTACATGTTTACATAAAAATAAGCATATTTAAACCAGCTATGAATAGATCAAAATCACTTCACTGCAAGGTAAATTCAGACACAAAGCACACCCTATGCACTCAAGCTTTGCTTTTTTGTTCATTTCATCTGTTTTTGTGCATTTGGCAGAGGAGAGAAGAGGCTGAGAGTGGGAGGGGACAGATTTTACTAGACCCAAAGAGCAGACACTTCAGGAAATCGTACCCTTCAGTTCACAGAAAATATTATAATCTTTGCTCTCATCTCTTGTTTTGTTACACTTTTCCTCATTCCTACTTCCACCCCATCTCATAGATGACCATTTTCAAATATTTAATTGTTTTTGCTGTACTCTTACAAAACGTATATTGTTGGTTGGTTTGCACATATTTTACTTTACATAAATAGTGTTGTGTTATATATTTCAATCTGTTTCTTCTTTCACTCAGCATTTTATTTTCAAATATCCACTCATAGTTCCACATGTGTATCTAGTCCAGTCCGGCTTGATAACTGCTGCACAAATTCCAAGATGGGCACACACTTTCCTATCCTTTCCTCCTGTAATGGACATCCAGTGTGCCTCCAACACTCGGTAGTCAAACAACACCACAATGAACTCCCTCATTTATGTCCCCTTATAGAGCTATGCGAGCATTTCTTGGGCTTATATATATATTTAGCCTGTTTTTGAATTATTTATGATTTATAAGTTGGATTTATCTGCTTCCACTTTTGTTATAATTATTTCCCTTTCTTTGATGGGAATAAAAAAGTTAAAGCATTTCCCTAAGGATTCTTACTATATCTTTTTAAGACACAAATTTTTTTTGGTTTTGGTGAGGAAGATTGGCCCTGAGCGAACATCTGTTGCCAATCTTCCTCTTTTTTTCGCTTGAGGAAGATTGTTGCTGAGCTAACATCTGTGCCAATCCTCCTCCATTTTGTATGTGGGATGCCTCCACAGCATGGTTTGATGAGCGGTGTGTAGGTCCATGCCCAGGATCCAGACCTGCAAACCCCATGCCACCAAAGCAGAGCACACAAACTTAACCACTACGCCACCAGGCCAGCCCCAAGACACAAGTTTTTAACGTTATAACTTATTATAACGTACCAACTTAACCATCAACATCACCTCACTGTAAATAGCAGCAAAGATGGGGGAATCTAACCCAAGGAGGATTTATTCAATGTTTTGAGCCAAACTGCAAACCACAACTTTGAGAACTACATGACCACCCAAATCCAGGCAAATTTCTTTGTATTATTTTTTTTTTTCAATATACTACTCCGAGGATCAAGAACAAGATGGCATAAGTCAGTTTATGGGATTTTCTGAATACTCTTCTTACAGTAGAGTGTGATTATGTATAATGAAAAAATTAAAAACCTCTGAAATATATACTCAGTCTCTAAAATCAGAGGGGGGGAAAATGTCTCATGCTCCCACTTGAATCCACAGATCTTCACTTTCTGCATGAAATAAAAGCCATAATTTTATTTTTGAGTTGCTACCTGTTTTAACGCCAGGAATAAATATGATTGAAGCAGTCAGACATCCCAAGATTGAAATACAAATTGTGGACCCAAATCAAGAGTCTTTCATTTTCTGTGTTAATGAAAGGGAACACCAGCATGTGAAACAGCGAATAATACACACACATAAATCCATTCAGATACATGCTGATCAGTATTAACGCATTCTTTCCAGGATCTTTCATGTCTATTCTTTCCATTGTGTTTTATCGTCAGTAATCCCTGCAGTTCAGTTTCCCATCCCTTTATCCCAGTTTCGCTACAAAGCCTCCTCTCTCTCTTTGCAGGCTTCAGGGTTTCCTCCTCTTTAATTCATCTTTCAGACAATCTCCTTGAGCATTGTTTTTAGCTGTAAACACCTATGATTAAATATGTTCTCCCTGGCCATCAAAGCCCTCTAGGATCTAGCCCCAACATAAGTATTCAAACGTACTTCCCATTAACCATTAGCATTAACATGAAAATTCTTTAATCAGGGCAGTTTCCTGAATAACATTGTCCATGTCCACAACCACAAGGACAATGACAAGCCCCATATGGTACCTTGCTTAGGGTTCCCTCACTCCTGTGGGATGTCCTCCACACCCTACCCCCTACTGCATTCCCTTCATCCAAATCTGACCTTCAGGACCTGGCTCATCTCCACGGAAATTCTCTCACTGTCCAGACCACAATCCTCCACCCATTCACATAGGTTATTAATAGTTTTCAGTTTTATTTCCTTTAGTTTTATTTAGTTTATGATCATTTTCATTGTTTATTTTTGCCATGTGTTCCTGAAAGACAAAACCTACCATCTTTAATCCTCACAAGCTTGTCTATTATAGTAAAGTGCTAATGGATAGTTGGTGAAAGTGTTGGGGTACTGGAAATATTTAAAACTTCCTATTTTCCTGATGCCTCAGCATCCCCACAAACAGGCTGTGAGCACCCTGCTCAGGTGATCAGGTGTCCTAGAGTGATAAGGCTGGCCTCCCACAGGTTCCCCTTCTCTCCCTCCCCTGACTATGACCTAGGGACATTCAGAAGCACCATTAATTCTCCACCATGACTCCCAATAAAGGCACCTTCCCACGGGTCCTCACTTTCCCTTCACTCCACACCTCTTGACTGAGTCAGTTCCCTTGGAATTCCTCCCATACGGCCCTTTGTGTGGCATGCATGCCTCCCTCTTCTAGGATCTGTGAATATAATAAATCTCTTCTGCTTTCATATGCCTCTCCATCTCTCCATGGCATTATTCCATGTTTGCATCTAACTTATCATGACAAAATCTCATTTTTAAGTAACATAATTATTCCTTACAACATGGGGTATATATATTACACCCCAATAGAAATGTATAAATACTAAAGTTTGTTCCTATAGTCACTAAGTTTGCCAGGTACAGTTTTCATTTGTCTACACATGTTGATGTTGACAATGGATTTGCCAATTTGGATTTCTTCTTGCATATTACAGAACATTATTAATTACATCATATCATTAGCATCATAGAGTGGTACAATGTGTTATCTGCCTGACTGTTAAGAATTTATTGCTACTTTCAACAAGCTTACATCTAGAAAAAATAATACAATATAGGTGCTCATTAAAAATTTATTCAGGGGCCAGCCTATGGCCTAGTGGTTAAGTTCTGTGCACTCCACTTCAGCAGCCCGGGTTCAGTTCCCAGGCATGGACCTACACCAATCATCGGTGGCCATGCTGTGGCGGCAACCCACATGCAAAATAGAGGAAGGTTGGCAACAGATGTTAGCTCAGGATGAATCTTCCTCAGCGAAAAAAAAACAAAAATTATTGAATAATTGCTTCCATGTATACATGCATGGGTGAAAAAATGTTACATGCCACATGAATGCTATTTTTAGAGAATGACTTTTTCCTAAAAATTTTTTTATTCTTCTAATATATTTAATAAGAAAAGCATATACCTATAATTCAAGGTATATCTGTACTTTTTGACACTTAAATATTATGTACTGTGTACCAGATGCTACTTGAAGAACATAAAAATAATAACTTACTGAGTCCTCATAATAACCCCAAGGCAGTTCAATGTCCCTATTTTACGATGAGAAGTCTGAGGCACACCCTCCTCAAAATCTCATTCCTAGTAAGTGGCTGAGCTAGAATTCAAATGCAGACAGTTTGGCTCCAAAGGCTGCACTCATAGTGACTATGCCATGTTGCCACTCCGTATGAGATTTTATTTTTAAAATAAAGTATGCAATGTCATCCAATATCTAATACATCATTTCACAAAATATAAGAAATGCCTGTTTCTGACTATCCATGCCATGGGTTTTTGAAAGTTTTATGACTCAAATAGAAAAATTTACTGAGTTTTCTACAAATGAAAAGTGTTTTGAGGGCTTTTTTGGCAGCCTGGCCCTCTTAAAGGGTTGGAGAACTCTCTTAATTTCCCTCAACATGAGACAATTAGTGTATCAAAGATAAACCAATTTCAGCTTGCACGATTAAGCAAATGCTACCAAAAATTCCTCTGAGCCTTGTTTTGATTCATATCGTACTATTGGTATGTATATTGAGCATCTGCAAAATAATTTTACCCAAGAAGATACATTTCACCTGACAATACCAAATAGAGATATCCTAAGAGAAGTTAGTGCTTACAATGAAGCAAGGCTCAATAGTTTTATCACAAATATAGCCGAAAAGAATGATTTAAAACCACTTCTATCCAATTGACAAAGATTATGTTTGTTATTCAAAATGTATCTTTGGATTTGACCAGAATATGTAAAATAGTCAGAGATGGCCATTTGCTGTCTCTGCCATGCTCTTGATTGGCTTGTGTAGCAAACACTGATTGCTATCCCCCGCAGCCGTCTCCACCCCGCCCAGTCTTCCCTGTTCACAGAACTCCAATTTTGTTGAGGTGGCAACATGCTCGGGGAAGGAGCGCAGCTCCAGGGACTTAATCGTGATTGGTCCCAGCCTGTCACGTTCCACTGTCCCCTCCCCGGACCCTCATGAGAGGGTGCTTTGGCAGTATGTATGTTCTCCAATTCTGAGCAGCAAGGTATAAAGGAAGTCTGCAGGAACCCTCTGGGACAGAATTTCTTCCCTGGAAAAAAGGAAGATGGAGAGCCCTGACACCACTGAGCATTAAGTCAACCCTGGATCTATCTGTCTCTGAACTTCCTTTCATGTGAAATTATGTCTCTATTACCAAAACTGCATTTAATATGATATTCTATCACTTGCAGCCCAAAGTACCCTAATTTATATACCTTAGTTGACTTGCTCTCCAATCTACAAGGCCATTGTCATAAATACGTGCATACGACTACGTCCTAACATTTATATTAGCAGAATTTATCCTCATAGGTACCTGATTCCCTTTGCTTTCTTTTATATGTCAATTACATTGATTCAAACAAAAATATAATCATTAGAAAATAAAATATATGTTGGAAAATTTTTGATGTCTAAATTGTAATGATGACGACCATCACTAATCAAGATGGATTAAACCGGCCCTGATGGCAAGAAATCTAATGAATGTCCTGATTATGCACATTCAGATTGTGCAAGTATTTAGAAATAAGGTCATATTTTTTGTCAAGCACTTGAACAAATCCCTGTGCGCACACAATTTTCCTTCTCTGAATTCTGAAGCATACTTACCACCCACAGATACTGAGAAAACTGACAAATAGTTTCTGACAAATAGGCAACTATTCTATAGCAACATGACACTGGGAAACATATACTGTGCCAAATAACATTTCATATTGAAGAAAATATACTAAATTTTCACATTGTAGGTCAAGTTTATATACTTCATGATATCACATTTGGGGAAAAGCTTTCCTCTTTTATAAAACCTTTGTAACAACCTCAGTCAGAAATCCGAGGAGAAACTAAACAATATGCAGTGACAGTCTTAAATTAGAAAATTGTTCCCTCGCTGGACCTCTTACTGAGTTTGCTGGGACTGTGTACTTCAATTTGAAGAGAGAACAATGGTCATAGAAGACGTGCAGGATGCTTTACTGGGTCCACATTTTGGAAACAAAACATCAGGAAGGAGACGCAAGGTCATGAAAACATGAAAGAAATATTGTTAGAATGAATATCAGTGAGGAAACGACTGTATATTAAAGCAGTAGGATAACACAGCTTAGATTCCAAATAGATGAAAGTATTTCCTAACATCCATAAAGCATAATTTTAAAAAACAATATCTAAAGGAAGATCGGTTCCTGAAGGAGAAAACCACTTTGCCATCAACAGACTCATGCTTTTGGATGGCAGTGAGCAGAGATTCAAAACAGAAGTTGACTAGAGCCAGCATTTCACTGGACCAGACCTACCCTATGTCACTTCTGTGTACAACTTCAGAAATTCACAACACAATTCTCCAATGGAGACTTAAAAAGAACTGAAACACTAAGATTGAGCCCTTAGGCTTGTACAACATTTATGTTACTGTCACGATAAGGCCCTCACATAGATACAAAAACATTAAACATTCATTAAATCTTTCTAACAACTGCCCACTTCTTCAAAGGGGATTTCATTTTTATCTTGAACAGATGGCAAGCCTATCACAGTGTGTTCTTTATGACCAGAGTAAAAACACTGTCTGATTAAATCGTTCTGAAACCAATTAAAAATTCAACATTTACTTTAGTAAAACATATCGATGATAAGAGAATGAACACGAGCAAACACAGTCAATTTATTGCCCCATCTCCTGAGAAAAATTTGACATAGGACACGGGTTAATAGAAGATATAATTTACCTCAGTTTAGCTGTCCCTTTCCACCTGAGCTCTCAATTAAAAGGGCAGTTGGCCAGGGATGTTAGAATTCTTTCCTCAAATATGTATTGGAATTCCCCAATGATAAAGCTATTAAATACACACATAACAAAAATTAATTTTAAAATCTTGATTCCCATCATAGAAAATAAGCAGAGCAGATGTTACTCCAACATAAATCTGGGCTCAACTTACCTTGTAGCTACTCGTAGCCAAAATATTGATAACTTCCTATGTATCAGGCACTATAAACTCATGACTACCTTACATTATTTCATTTACTCTTCACAACAACCTATTAGGAAGGCACTAATTATTGTGCAATTCTACAGATCAAGAAACTGTGTCTTCATGAGATTAAGCAACTTGCCCAAGATCACACAGCTTGTATGTGGAAGAGCCAGGCTCGGTACCTATGAGATTTGATTCCAGAAGACGTGATTGAAACTACCGCATTCTATTCTCTCTCTAAGAGAGAATAAGTTTTTCTAAGCCCTTTTAGAGAAATAAAATTAAGAGAGGAAGCTCTTTAAATCTAAGTATTGCTAAAACAAATTATTTTCATGCATTGCACACAAACTGAATATGAATCACAAATCACTCTTATTTATTCATTAAAGCAAAATGAGAAAGTCTTTCTAGTCCAAACTACTATATATACTTAAAAGAAATAATGCCTTTATAAATATTCTATAATTCAGATTAGTTAAAAGGATGAATTTTAAATATCCATATTTTACGTTTTTCATACATACTATAAAATATGAATTTGAAATATACAAATGTATTAAAATGTAAATGAGAATCTAATATATCTGAAATTCACCACCAGAAGAACATGTATTATTGATGACCTAGCTATACACAATTCTAGGTGCTTGACAAAGCATTTACAGGCAGGGCCACAACTGGGATGCAGGACCTTCAGTGCTGAAACTGGGTAAGGCCCAGGCAAACTGGGGTAACTTGGTCCCCCTAATTCTGGAAAAATACCAGGTACCAAAGAAAGCCACTGTCCAGGAAAGACACAAATACCTGGAAAAACATTCCTATGATGTGATTTAGTGCTGGAAACATCCAAGTGAAATTGTATACTTTCTTGTGTAATTGAGTGATTATAATTGTTTCTGCTTAATCAAGCCCCAGATTTTTCCTAGAACTGTAGAAGAACTTAAAAAAAAATCCTTCTGATCCAGGACCCTTCTTCTACAGTGATATCAAAAGAAAATGTTTGAATGGTAAAATATGACAAAATTCCCCTACTCAGCTTTGCTCGATCTGAGAGATTAAGGCATCACCAAAGTTATCATCTTTATATGCAGCTGTAGCTGGCACATCCAATATTTACTACTTTAACACATATTTAATGCTTATTCTGATTAGGAGGATGGTAACTAAAAATTCATGAAATTTATGGTATTTTGCTAAAATTGTCTCATTATGGTGCATCTGAGGAAATGTCCTACCATGCACAGCCATAAAGGCTGTTTATATTTTATTACTGATATTTACTAGATGGTAGCACAGACATTAAGTTAAGGTTGAATTTAACAGATTTCACTATTTCATGGCCATGACAGATAAAACAAAGTTTGGACCCAGCCCTTTCATGAATTTGTCCCATTGACAACAAACAAAGCTAGACAAATTAATTAATTTAATTGCTATTGGGTCATTACCAAGTTCCTCACAACTAGAAGCAAAATATTTTAAAATACAAAAAGAAATTGTATTTTTCAAAATATGGCATAGGTTTAGCAATATAATATTAACTGAGAGACGTAAGTCCAAAAATATTACATACAGCATAATACCTTTCTAGAAAGTTAAAAAAAAACTAAAATAATGCTTTTTAATGAATACATACAAATGCAATAAAACCATATAAAAGTGAAAAAAAGTAATGGTTACCACAGAAGTCAGCTGGAAAAAAATAGGGGTATCAGGTGTCTGGAGGGACCATATGTTTAGTTTGGGTTCTGTGTTCATAGTGCTTATTACATTATTTTACATAAAAATAAATAAATATATGAATGAATTAAAGCAAGATATGCATAGAAAATGAAGAGAGTGTGTCATATAACAAGAAATACTATTTTCCCAATTCTGAGCACCTGAAGTTTCTTAAAATTTATGAGCTTACTGCCCTATTTAAATCCTCACTATTGCAGTTAGGGAGACCAGTTAGAAGATCCAGATTAATCTTCCCGTCTCCAATGTTTCATTCCCCATTTCAACCTACATATCCCTAATACATTCTCTAGGAACTTCAAAAGCTTCATATGGTCTACAGAATAAAGACCAGGTCAAGAGCCCCTATGATGCAGGGCCGGATCTTCCTTCTCCATCCTCTCGTTGCTTCCTTCATTGACCACCACCCTCCTGCTCATGCTGGTCCCTGGTCCTATGTGCTTCCTCATCATTCAGTATCTCCTCCTTCCTGAGACAGTCCTACTACCTTGTAAGGCCTGGCACAAGGGCCACCACATCCACAAATTACCTGGTCTGAAATCTGTTTCCACTCTGTGCCCTAGAGCACAGTATATGTGTCTTTATTATCAAACTTAATTACAGAATTCAATTTCATATTGTTCATTTAGCAAAATTTTATTGACTATTTACTTCAATTAATGAGACAAGTTTAGAAGAAAAAATATGACCAAAGCATACGCAATGCCCTCAAAGAGTTTATAGTCTAGAATTATTTATATTCTAGTCTCACTTGTCCTACTTGATAATAGGAGGCAGTATCAATAGGTTTCACTTTTGTATATTTCCTAGTAGTTACCACACAGAAAGCAATTAACAAATAATACTTTCAAATCTACCCATTTATTTTGTTTTAACTTCAGAGCCCACTAACCTAATCAAATACTCCCATGTCATACTATATTCTGTGTATGATCATGTCTGAGTAAATATTGAAATTCCCCACTGAGTCTCTTCCATCTTCTCATTAAAACAACTGTGAAGAAAAAACTCACACCAGCCAAAAACTAACATCCCACTTGTAAAATCTGGAAGAGTTTTCTGCTGGTAATAAGACTTAAGAAGCTGATTTAAGAATCACCATCTTCGGCATTGCTTGTCCTCTATTTTAGAGAAGATTAAGTGAGGCTGTTCCTCTTCACTGCGGGCTGCTTTCTCAGGTGGTCAGGGATATTCCTGCATTTGCAGCTCTCTTTTCACATGTATTACCGATAATTCAAAACAGCAAAGGCTTTGCACCTGTGACTATTGGTCTTCATCCCTGGTTTAAAAACATGACTGTTCGTACCAGCTAAAAATACATACGTCCTCAAACTGCACTGCAGTTATGGGTGGCCATGTGACAGTTCTTAGCAATAAAACAGACATAGAAATGTCCTGAGTGGAGCTTTCATAAATATACTATTTTTCTAATTTAAAAAAATCATGGACACCAATCTTTTTCTCCTTGTCCTTATATATGTATATAAAGGCTATACATTATAGCCTAGAGTTCACACAGCCACTTTGCAACCATAAGAATAAGTCATACTAGTCATACTAGGGTTGGAGATTCAGAAGCTCTGGACTGCCTGACTCTAGACTTCTGGTCATGTGAGAATAAAAAGCTCTATCTAGTTAAGTCGCTCTGGTGCTTTCCCTTACCTCAGCCTAAAGCAATTCTAACTGACATAGCATCCTCACTCACTGGCCATAACTAGCTAGATTCACCTCCTGTTCAAAGAATGAATAAAAAATGCAAACCAGGTGTGCAGATTAGAAAATTTTTCTTTATCATAAAAGAACATAGCTTCAAGAATGAATTCTTTTAAAGGATGCAACAGAAAATGAGATTTTAGAAACACTGTCTTCTGTTTGCAATAAAATTCAAAGTATAGACCTTTGAAATAAGAGCTGAGAGATGAGAAGATAAGACAACACTGATATGAAAAGGAATTTGGCTAGGAGGTAAGTTGGAATAAAAAGGAAATAAATTACAAGTAAAATGGTAAAATTAATATCTTCATGAGATTGGGCTCACTCAAGATTAGACTCACTAAAGAACAAAGCCAACATTGCTGAAAATTGAGTAATAATGTGTAGAACAAATGTGAGCAGCTGCCTCCAATATACAAGAAATGAGCAGAGATTAAAATCATGAGAGAAGAAAAAGTAGATGTAACTGATGGAAAAAGGATGTGCAACATAATATGTGTTCTTGAAGAAGAAACCATTTTAACAGAAACTTAATACATCTGAGTTATAACAGGACAATGTATTCCTATACAAAAGAAAGGCTTGAGTCTACAGATGAAAAATCTCTGATTAACAGGCAATATTAAGAAGGATGAAAACCTGAACTGGTCTCATTGAAATTCTTAATTTCAAGGGTAAAGAAAATAGCATAGGTTTAGTTCTTAACTAGACAGAAAAGTTTGCCTATAAAGGAAAAAAAAAATCAGACGAACCTCAGATTCTCCATAACAATAAATACCAGGAAGCAATGGACCAACATCCATAGAGTTTTAGGTAATAAAAATTGTAAACCAAGAAATCCATACATAAAGTATTTCCTATATGTGAAGATCAAAGAAATACATTATCAGATGTGAAAGAATTCAAATGTATGTCATTTATATTTTTGAATATGAAAAATTTAAATTCTAACCACCCAAAGGATCAATCAAAAGTTAAGAATCAATAATGAAGACACTAAAAAAATATATCCTAAGAAAATAGTCAGATATCAAACATATGCAACAAAATTTCAGTGTGCATATGTTCATCATGGTATTATTTATAATAAATAAAAAGTGAAAACATACAAATGACCAGATATGCAAAACCAGCTAAATGGATTATAGTACCATAAATGATGGACTAAGATATAGCTTTTTAAACCACATATTCAGCAATAGTGAAAAATGTAGGAAATCATTGCAACACAGTGATAAATGAAATAATTACAAAACGTATATACAGAATGACTTTGTTTTCATAGTGTGTGTATTTGGATAGAAAAATATTGAAGAAAATAGAATGAAATGCTTACTCTGGTTTAAGACATGCAGATTTTATTTTCTTCAAAATTTCCTGTATTTTCTCTAACAAATGAAAAACAAATTGTATTCTTTGTCACCTCTTCCTTTCTTCCTTTTGGGTGAATTCACAGTAGGTCAGCTCTAGTCTCCCTGTGTCTTTGAAAGCTTCTTTCTGTGGCTTTCAGTAATGTTTGGAGTTGAGATAGGAATTTATAACATCATATCCCTTATTAGGTAAAATGACTGTTTTTATCTGCTTTATTGCAACTGACAATCTTCATAAATCAGATTGCCATTTTGCCTATGACAAGAAAATATTGGGTGATTTATATTTTTACAATTTTCTTTAAAAACTAGGAAACCTCAGGGGCTGGCTCAGTGGCGTAGAGGTTAAGTTCATGCACTCCACTTCAGCGGCCTGGAGTTCCCGGGTTCAGATCCCAGGCACTGACCGACGCACCACTTGTCCAGCCATGCTGTGGTGGCATCCCATATAAAGTAGAGGAGGATGGGCATAGATGTTAGCCCAGGGCCAGTCTTCCTCACAAAAAATAAAATAAAAACTAGGAGACCCCAGAATCTGAGCAAATGTTCTCAATATGCAGACCTATTCAGTAGTGGTTTCGTTTTCAGTGTAAAGCCATAAATATTTTGGAACCGTTAAGTTTGCCTCCAGTCTTTCCTTTATCATCCACTCTGTCTTTCCAGTTTTGCTGAATTCCACTTAGCTGATTGATACTCTGTACACCTAACATCGGTTGGTTTTTACAGACTATGTAGTAGAATCACAGACCTTTTTTCAGGAAGCATTGCACTTTTCGATAGTAAACAGAACTATAGGTTTAACTGAAGAGAAAAATGTCATTTTCTTTTAGCTGTTTTCTAGAGTGCTGAAGATTTTCATGGTAAAGCTCAGCACAGTGCTAGCCTTTGGCAGTGAACTAGGGAGATGAGGCTGTCAGCTCAAAGAAATATAGGAACTTGAAAAAAATGGATTGTTTGTCATTATCTGGAGATTAGTTTATGGGTTCCTGGGTTCTTAACTCCGCCCAGACACACAGAAATTCACAGTGAGAGCCTCAAGCAGACCCAGGTAGCACTGATTCTCAGCTTCACATTTGCTTCCCCATTTGTCATAGAGTCTGCGCAGGAGTTGGTGAGAATCCCTCGACTAAAGCCAAAACGAAGCATCCAGAGTTTGACATTCTAATTCCCGCTCTGCCCCTGGCTTGCCAGTGATCTCCAATAAGGCACTTATCTGGTCTGTGCCTAAAGCAACCTACAAAGGGAGAATAATATTTTGATTTCAACTCTCTAGGATGCTGTGGTGGTTAACTAATAATTTATTTTGAAGCTAAGAAGAGATATAGATTTGCTTGGAGTTATCAGTATATTCAAATAAACTCTTTAAAATTCTAAGGATCATAACTTTCTCATACCCAATTACCTACTATAAAAATGAGAAGGAAATAATTTAAGAAGGAAGAGTGTTTTCAACAAGCAGAACCACATGTTAACATTCAGGATCAACAAATCTCTACTGGAGTTTAACATTAAAAAGCTTATTTTATCTCATCCATGGGTAAGGTTTCTTTCATTCTTTTATGAGATCTAACAATTATTTTATTTTTATAAAATTTACCACACTAACATTTGCATTATTTTGTGATTTTTCTGGTATCATCCTTTTTGCTGCAGTCACTTGAACTTGAATGAAGCAACAAATGAGTTTCCTGTATCTCTATATCCTTACCTAGTATCCTTCTTTTATTCCACAGGAGACACCCCATCAGTGGTTATACTGAGATAGCTTTTCAATCAACGATTGTCTTTATGAAAAAGTCTTATATTATTGAGAATATATCTTCTCCGACATATTTTTCCTTTAGTTTCTTTTAAAAATATAGTCTACTATACATTACATTATTGAAATAAAACAGCAAATACCATAAGCTGAAAAGAAAATTATATAAACACAAAATCAAAATGCTATATTTTTATTGATAGGCAGCATAACATGAGGGTTCCTCAATTCCTTCCTCTGAAGTTGAGACCAATAAGGATACTTATTATGAAGATTAAAAGATCTAATCCTTCAAAATTATTACAACAGTGTCTGGCACATAAGTAATTGATAAATGTTATCAATTACTATTATTCTATTACAAGAATACACATCATCCTAAAGTCTGAATATCCATTCAGTAAAATCCAATGTTATATGTATTTTCAAATACTTTAGAGAACAAATGATATAATAATATTTCTAAAATTCTTGATTTAAGTTAAAGATGGGAAACAAAATTATCTACAAAATCAAACAATAATTTCATTATTTTGTTCAATGTTCTTTTTATGCAGACGCCATGACATAATGGGGATACAATGACCTCAAATACATTGTTCTTGCCTACTGGGAGTTTATATCTGGGTTTGCCTGCCACTGTGCCTGGCATACAATGAATAATGAATACTCAATACATGGCATCTACTATTATTTGTATTACTCCTAATATTTAAACAGCTACCATAAACATCCTTGCATTGATAGCCAAGTGTTAAGTACACATTATAGATAAGCGGGTGCGATGACGTCTAGATAGTTGTTGAAGGAAGACTGTGCAGAATTAAAGCTTTGAGCTCCACCTAAATTAACAGGTAGGAAAAACTCTGTGCATTTTGTTGTACTACACTACACTATGTTGTATCCTATTGTATAATATATATATCGACACATATATTATAGCAAAGTAATCTCTACAACAATTATCTAGAGACCTGCTTCCACTCTTACTATTTATTTTTAAAATTAAGAAAAAAATATAAAAACTTAAGACATAACAACACACCCAAATTCTCAGCAGTGAGAAAAAGACCAAAAACAACAAGACAATAAATAGATCTCTGAGTCTCACTAGATAAGAAAAACAAAAATCTAGGGCATGGCAAAATGCTAACAAAGAGAGGACAACTAAACTGGCAATGGGACCTAGGTACTTGCTGTCACCCACCCTGTGTACTCTTGTCTGGGTCTTTTGGGTTTGACTTAAGGAAATGGAGAGAGCTACTCGAAAATACTGAAAGATCACTCCCAAACCCAAATTTTCATTTCTGCCAGCCCTGGAGATCATTTCCTTAAACTCTGAACTTGTCTTGTTCCAGCTCAACACTGTCCAGGTGAAAACAAATTACAGTCCTGTTCCAGACACTACCTAATACAACTTGCACCATTCCTACCACGATATTTAAATGGATAATATTTTTGAACACTTACTATTTAAAAAGTGTTGAAGAAGCATATAAATAAGAGAGCCATCAATTTGGTTTTAAGAAAGAAACCATGGAAAGAACATGCCGTCTCAGAGTAAGCATCTTAAGGTCCTTGATCGCAGCAGAACATAGACCAAGAGGGACCACAGACTTATAACGCCGTGCCATGTACTTTTTGGTGTGAGAAGGGAATTAGTTCCAAAGAAATACATGAAATAGCTTTTAGCTTCAACCACCTTTCTATTGGAGAAAAAAGACTTTCACAAATTTAACAGAGCACAAAATACAATAGATGATGAGTGCTACATTTCCGAATTTCTAGAAGGCATGGCATCCTTGTTCGGCTCTGGATCCCCAGTGTCTAGCAGTGCTCAATGCTTGAAACACAGTAGTTCTTCAATAAATGTTTGTTGAATGAATAAGTAAACAAGTAAAATTAGTAGAAGTGGGAGAGAGAAATGTTCCCATTCAGCTATTCATTTCATCAAGCCTTTCTTGAATCCCTATGCTTAAAGCTCAAGGGCAGATCCTCTGGGGATGCAGAGATGGATAAAAAATGAACAATACATTCAGAACTTCATATTTGGTGATCATAATCGCTAAAAGTGAAAATTTACAGGGCCAAAGAATATTTATTTTACAAAGAAAGGGGAACAAAAACCAAGCACATCATTCAAGAGAGTAAAACTAACATGTCTCAGGTAAGATGGGGAAAGAGTCTAACAGAATTGAAACATATTACCTAGAAGTTCTATAAAGTGCTGCCTATGTTAAATATCAACACAATTACAGGAAATGGGATGGAAACTATGCAAAAATATTATGGAAAAAATAAAGATAAATACGATGGGTTAAAAAAAGATGAAAAATCAACTCTGTAAAAGACAAACACTTTTGTCTACATAAAAATTAAAATTTTCCATTTCAAGATGGCAGACTACATACATACCTGTGTTTCTCTCTTCCTTTTAAGATCTTGTTAAAATAACAATAAGAACATAACAAAGGTGTAATCCAACAACAAGGTGAAAAGGTGAGAGCCAGCAGTGAATGGGGTATTTCAACAAAGTTCTAGAATGATGAAAGCACACAGTGTGGGAGACAGAGGGAAGCAAAGGGCCCAACAGTGGTGGAGAGTGTAAGTCTGCTCATCAGGGTCTCAGAAGGATCTGGAAGTCTGCATGGTCTGACAGAGCATGACAGTAACAAACGGAGCAGGAGGAGATGGGTTAAAGGTCTCCATATGAGATTTTTAAGCAGTACCCACCTATATCTATTTCACACAGAGTGCCAGCAGCCCAACATTTACACTCTAGGGAAAAATAAGAGGTAGTAATAATGTAATACTAGAAGGAATTATCTGCAGAGAACTAGGGCAGCTAATATAAGTGATGGTACTCAGAGTAAGATCCTCTGCATTCTGGCGCTTGTGCTCCAGAATTAAGACCAGCTCCCAGTCTGCTCTCATTAGAACCTTTACATCCCACTAGCCCTGCCCACATACCCAGGACTCTGTCAGGCTTTCTTTTCTTAAGTTATCCTTTCATGTGGACAAAAATTAATACTATTGTTTCAAGTACCACTGATATATGCTGGTTCCTCTCAAATATATGTCACAATATGTGTTTTACATTCTTTCAAACCTCAAAAAGCAAAGAACTCTTAACCCACCATCCCTCAAACCTCTTTCCTGCTCTAGTCTATCGTAGTAAATGGCACATCCAGCCACTCAGTTGCTCACGCCAAAACCGACAAGTCTTTGTCGACTTCTCTTTTCCTCAGTTCATAAGCAAGTGCTGTCAAGATTGACACCAAAAGTTATCCCAAACCAATACACTTTTCCTGGCTTCACTGATACCACCAAAGTTCAAGCCAATGTCATCTTTCATCAGGGACTCCCACAATAGCCTTTTAACTGCCCTACTTCCACTCCGGGCTTTCATTCTGATTTCAATAATTCATTCTCCATTAAGAAGAATCCAGAATGATCTATTTAAAATGTAATCAAAACTTGTTATGCCCCTGCTAGAATCCATCCAAAGGACTCCTTTCTCACTCAGAGTGAAATCCAAGTCCCTTAGCAAGGCTGGAGGACCGTAGGGGATGATAGCCTTTCCAGCATCACTTCCTTCATCTCATGTCACTCTTCCCCTTTCTCAATCAGCAGTAACATGATGGTCTTGGGCTCATGAGAGATTTCTGAAGTCTATCCCAACCTCAGGATATCTCTAATTGCTTTCCCTCTGCCTGAAATACTCTTCCCCCAGATCTTCACATAGGTAGCTAGCATTTTTTCTTTCAGGTCTCAGCTTCCTTGGACAGGTCTTCCCTGACCACCGAGTCACTCTCTAGCACATGGATAAGTGCCCATAGTCAGAATCTTCTTCATGTTACAGCTATGTCAATTCATTATGTTTATTTTTTGTTTACTGATATATTACTATTTTTCTATTCTAGGATGAAAGATCCTGGAGCACAGCTGTTGGTTTTGTTTACTACAGTTTCCATAGCGCCTGGAACAGCGCCGAGGGCACAAAAAATACTCTGAAGTCTTTGCTGAAAAATTGTTTGAAAATGAAAGAAAAAGCCCAATATAAACCAAAATAAAATCAACTCCAGAAAAAGAGAAAAACAAGGGACCAGCCCCATGTCCAAGTAGTTAAAATTCTACGCACTCCATCTTGGCTGCCCAGGTTCGCAGGTTCAGATCCCAGGCACAGACCCACATCAATCGTCAAGCCATGCTGTGGCAGTGACCCACATACCAAATAGAGGAAGACTGGCAGCAAATGTTAGCTCAGAGCTAATCTTCCTCAAAAAAATAAATAAAAATAATAAATTAAAAAAACAACTTATTTGGTAGCAAAATACTAACTTTTAAACTATTTTAATTATTAACTCAGGGTAACTTAACAATAAAATAAAACAATTAAAAAACAAGAGTTCATAGACAGGAGAAAGATTACTTCTAAAATATTAATTTCACTGAAGGATTGGAAGACAGAATTAAGGAATGTCCCAAATATGGTATTAAAAAATAAGAAATATGGGCCGGCCCAGTGGCGTGGCAGTTAAGTTCACGCACCCTGCTTCTGGCGGCCCCGGTGGGCAGGTTCAGATCCTGGGCGCACACTGACGGACCACATGTCAGCCACGCCGTGGCGGCATTGCATATCAAGTAGAGGAAGGTGGGCACGGATGTTAGCCCAGGGCCTGTCTTCCTCAGCAAAAAGAGGAGGATTGGCAACAGATGTTAGCTCAGGGCTGGTGTTCCTCACACACACACAAAAAGATAGAAAATAAGAAAGAAAATATGAAACCTAGGAGATTTCTCCAGGAGACATAACACCCAACTAATGAAAATTCCAAAAGGAGAAGCAGGGAAAATGGAGAGGAGAGAAGCTTATTAGTCAGCTCAGGCTGGCATAATAGACTACCACAGACTGGGTGATGCTTAAACAACAGAAGTTTATTCGTCTAAGATTAAGGTACCGGGAGGGTCAGTTTCTGGTGAGACCTCTCTTCCTGGCTTGTAGTTGGCCGCCTTCTTGCTTTGGGCTCACGTGGCCTTCCTCTGTGTGTGGATAGAGAGAGATCAATCTCTGGTGTCTCTTTCCCTTATAAGGACACCAGTCTTACCAAATTAGTATCCCACCTTTATGACGTCATTTAACCTTAATTATCTTCTTAAAGGCCCTCTCTCCAAACACAGTCACATGAATTTGGGGGTGGGGGAGGACACAATTCAATCTATAACAGGAAGTAAATAACGTCTTATAGCATTCAAGGAATTTTGCAAAAGCTGAAAGAAGGCATAAATCTCAAAATTAAAAGAACTTATTTAATACTAGGGAGATTTTTTTTAAAGTTCCACACCTCATAGTGAAATTTAAGAACCAGATGAAGAGAATGTGCTCTAATCTTCCATAAGGCACTGAGTAGAGAAAAAAACAAGTCTCCTACAAAGAAATAAGAATTATCTCTGCATTAAACTTTTAATCAGCATCACTGAGTGTTATAAGACAACAGAGAGGAAAAATAATTTTCAACCTAAAATTCTCTCACCAGCTTAAATTATTAAATATGTAGGCAAAATAAAATTTTATTGTCAGGCATACAAGGACACCTAAATTTTACATACCTCACACCTTTCTTAGGAAGTTAATTGAGGATAGCATCCAGCAAAATGAAGAGTAAACCAAAGAGCATCAGGAACAGTGAAGTCAAAGCAAAATAGCAATGAAAAGAAGAACATCCATGGGGTACCACAAGGGGAGAAAAATCAGGAGAACAAGAGGAGGGGACTTCAGAAGGGAGGTCCTGGGTTAAAGAGGGGTGCCACAGATGAGAGAGATTATAAGAAATTAAGGATTAGAAAATACATAGAATGAAATTTTAAAAGCATGATAATTAGAAACGCTAGGGAAAAATTAGCAAAATTAAAATGTACAAGAGACAACACATGATTAAGGCATAGTATTTCATTCTGCAGAGAATAAAATCCACAAGGTTATAAAATGGCAAATAAAAATAAAATTAATTTAAGATAAAATATTACATAAAGTCCAAAGGCATACAGGAGACTGGGAGAAAAATATGTGCAACATGTAGGACAAAGAATTGCTACACAAGGAACAAATATAAATTTATATGTAAATAACAAGCAACTCAATAAGAGAATGGGCAAAGGATATAATGAGGCAATTCATGGAAGAGGAAATACTAGTAAACATTTGAAAAGTTTCTCATTTTCATTTATAGCTCAAGAAATGCAAATCAAACTACCTATGAGATATCATTTTCATCCATAATATTAGCAAAAAATAAAATTTTGATAACATCCAGAGCTGGCTAGCAAACGGGGAAACAGCCACTCACATGCAGTGCTAATGCAAGTATGAACTGTTATGAGCATTCTGGAAAGTAATCCAACAGTGTCTATCAATAATTAAATGCACATACCCTCTGCCCCAGTAATTTCCTTTTTGGAATGAACTCAGCAGATATAAAAGCATTAGTATACAAGAATATAGCACTTTGGTGTCTACTGAGGTATTGTTTACAGTAACTAAAAAAAAGTCCTTAACAGTGTTATAATTGAATAAAATTTAGCATATCCACAAAATAGAGTATTAGGCATCTATTTTTAAAAATGAGTTAGATCGGCAGTTTGGAAGGAGATTTATTGTAGATTATTAAGTTTTAAAAAAGCAAAATGTTAAAAAGCAAATTTCCAAGTAGTATATGGAATAGGACACTATTTTTGAAAGGAATAGAAAAACATATTTATATGTTTTATGCATACATGTCTTCCCATATATATTTATATTCACAGCAGAAAGAAAAATATGGACATACACACATGAGACTATTAGCAATAATAACCTCAGGGGAGTGAGGGGGGATGAATAGCAAAGTAAAAATTTCTTCTTTCTGCACCTCCATAGTCTTTTCTAATTACAAGAAACATGTAATGCTTTTTTTATTTTAAATTCCAAACAAATAAAGAAGGAAAGCTTGGTCAAATTAAAAAAGAGAGAGAGAATGAGACAAGGAACAAAAATGAAGAATTAATTATGGAATTAAACACTACCCAAAGAATGGGGGAAAAAAATCTCCACAGTGGGTCATTTGTACTTTAGAAGAACTCAGGGACAACATGAAATCAATAAAACAAGACACCCAAGATGAAAGGATAAGACAACAAAAAAAGTGAAAAACGAGATTTCAAAGTTAAAGACAAATTGGACATCAAAACAACACTACAGTAGTCCCCCCTTATCCGCGGTTTCACTTTCCGCAGTTTTTGTTACCCAAGGTCAACCATGGTCTGAAAATGCTAAATGGAAAATTCCATAAATAAATAATTCATATGTTTTACATTGTATGCCGTTCTGAGGAGTGTGATGAAATCACATGCTGTCCCTCTGGGTGCTGCTCCATCCCACAGGACATGAGTCATCCCTGTGTCCAGCGGATCCACTTCCCGCCAGTTAGTCACTTAGTCACTTAGTACCCATCTCGATTATCAGATCCACTGTCATAGTATCCCAGTGCTTGTGTTTCAGTAACCCTTATTTTACTTAATAATGGCCCCCAAGCACAAGAGTAGTGGTGCTGGCGATTCAGATATTGCCAGAGAGAAGCCATAAAGTGTTCTCTCTAAATGAAAAGGTAAAAGTTCTTGACTTAAAGGAAAGAAAAAAATCTTATGCTGAAGTTGCTAAGATCTATGATAACTTTTTTTACAGTAGATTGTTATAATTGTTCTATTTTGTTATTAGTTACTGTTGTTAATCTCTCACTGTGCCTAATTTATAAATTAAACTTTACCATAGGTATGTATGTATGGGGAAAAAAATGTAGCATATATAGGGTTTGGTACTATCTGTGGTTTCAGGCATCCATTGGCGGTCTTGGAATGCATCCTCCTTCGATAAGGGGGGGGTCTACTGTGTTACAGAAATAATAAATAAATTTGAAATAGCACAAAATATAATGAATAGGGCCAAATATTGAATTAAAGGCTAAATGAGCACAAAGAATAAAGACAAAGAGATTACAAATCTCTTAGAAGAGAGTTAATAGATCAGACAGATAATGATGATCCAACAAAAGAAAATCAATTGTTCTTCATTCTACGGAAATCTTGTATTCTATCCTATAAACAGAAGAAGGGAGAACAGTTCATTTATATATTAAAGAAAGTTTCCATAAGATGCAAGGAAAAAAATAGATCTGCTAATTAAAGTAGCCTACTGAGTTTGAGAAATAAAAAATATATATATATTAAATAGAATCATCAAAACTGAGACATATTGAAATTTTTTCTGAATTTTATAAATGAAATATCAGCTCAACAGGAGTATAGTCACAGAAAAGCAAAAGGAAAAAAGGAAGGAAGGAGAGAGGGAAGAAGGGAGGAAGAAGGAAGAAAGGAAGAAAAGAAGGAGGGTAGAAGGGAGAAAGGGAGGGAGGGAGGAAACCAGGCATGATGATGGCTAGTACAGTTGAGGAGAAGGTTGGATTGTAAGCAGAGGAGAGTGAGGGGTTTCCACTATTGTGACCCTTTCTCCTAACTCTCCTTCAAAACCTGCCCTAAGGGCAGGGAGTTGCAAAGCTTATCACACTTGCCCCAAATGATTAGTTAGGTGAAATACAGGCATTTGTATTTTAACTGTGAATAAAGTAAGTCATTGAAGAAGAAAGTTAATGGGGAAATACCAGACAACAAGGAGTTAGTGGAGAAAGTATTTCAGAGATTTAAGAAGTCTGAAATCACACCATGGAGACAGTTAACACTAATCCTTCTCAAAAGAAAACACAACGTTAAAATTTTTCTTTAATATATTCTGCCCTTTCTTATCCATCTACTTTTTAAAATCAGAGTGAGGAATTTGGTCAAAAGTTGCAAAGGCGTTACAACTGAGATCAAGGAAGAGTGTTAAAAGTTTCCAAGTATAAAGACTTTCTATCCTCTGATCCTTAGGATTTGAGAAGACTCTGAAAATTAAATATGCTCTCAGAACAAATAAAAGCAAAGAAATATCCTTGCCAGATCCTAATTCTCTATTAAATTCCTGCACCACTTGACTTACCTGGATTTCACATTCCAGTACTTATTTATATTCAGCCTTACATATCGCAGGATGGCATAAATGAATATAAACACCATGCTGCCTTTACCTGTGGAGCAGTGTTGCCAAGCTTAACTTGGCTAGCAGTACAGCTGGGGACCAAAAAGAAAGTTAAAATCATGGGCCCAGAACTTCTCTTAAAAGCCTCAGGAAACAAGGAATTATGTTTGGAAGTTCAATTAAGTAGTGGAGAAAGCTGTCTAAACCAAAATGATAAACAAGCACTGATAAAAGTATTTAGTGCAAAAAGAAGGCAAAGAAGTTTCCATAACAAGTACAGACTGACATATGCTGCCTTAATTCTTTTCTGCAATATGGTTAGCTGAGATTGACACGTCAAAGTTCTCCATTTTTATAGATTCAGAGGAATATTAATTAATCAATTATTTTTAAAATGAAATGCCATCAGCAAGAGATGGGGATAATTGAATCAAATTTTGTCTTAGACCTAGTTCTGTGGTCTGAATAATAGGATTACTATAAACATTTCAGTGACATCAAAAGATTATTGAAATAATATTAAATGTCATCAGCACACGTTAAAAATCAACACCTTTCTAACAAATGAGATGTAGTTAAAGTTGAACTTAAACCGGTAATATCAAGCAGGAAATAATGGAAACCCACTGATATGAACAAACTATGATTTTCTAGATCAGAGTGCAACTACTTAAGGGCAATGAAAGTAATTCCAGGTCAAGTCTTGATCCTATAAAAATCTGTCATCTGTGATATTAGATTTTGCATTTGACTCTCAAAGTTCAGAAGAACACCAGGAAAGCTACAGTTCCAGTCTATCAGGAAATCATTTTGTATTCATGGAGGCACTGCTTCCTTGCCAGGAGAAATGCCTAGAAACCAGACTGAAATGTCTATGAATTGAGTAGGTTCCAGATGAGCAGTGATCAACACAGTGACCACACATTTTAGACCTTTGGGAAAAAAAAAAAAATATATATATATATATATATATATTTATGTCAAAATTAGTTGAGATTAAGACACTTTTCAAAGTTCTGAATTTTTATAGATTCAGAACTGCTATCATCAGCCATGGATCTCTTTATGATATTAAATTCTCAAAAAATCATTACTAGTCATCAAAACCACATTTTAATAGACATGGGATAAAATCATGTACTATTTTTCTTGTTACCTACCTTCTAGAAATTCTATATAGTTCAAATACTCCCTGATATGGTGATATAGCACTATTCTTTCCTTCCACAAAGTATATTAAAACCTACACACACACGTGCATGTGCATACACATGCACATGCACATAAATAGAGAACTCATGAATTTGCAGTCTATGGCCATAACTAGACTTTGTCTCTGGCAAAAACAGCATTTTCTTCATAACCTCAATTTCAAGTTTCCCATTCTTTGACCATCACCTTGAGTCTTGCTGGCTCACTTCCTCTAGCACCTCAAACAATCCTTAGCCCTCACCAGAACTTCCAATCCATTCTCACCACCACCTTTTTTTTTGAACACTGCCAACATCCCACTTCTCTCCTTACCCCGCTGAAATTCTACGATCAATTATCATAACCTCACTATTGCATACACCTTCAATGATCTCCTTCTCCTTGTGTTTCTCTGACAAAACCACATATTGGTTAAATTCAATTTTTGGCCTACTCTGTCACCTGAACTTGGGTTAGTGAATTTAGGTAAAGAAAAATCATCAATCAGGTTGGCTTGTCTTCCTTGCTTTATATTCACGGGCGTGAACTAACCCTTTAACACTTTCTGGAAATCATATTATACTTTCTCTAGTCCATTCATAGTCCACTTTCTCAGATGACTATTTCCCACCTTCTCCTCCCCATCCTCAAACCTCCAACCCTTCTTCCCTTTCTTCATTCTCAGCAGATAATCTGGCTTCCTACTTCATTCCAACAATCAGAAGAGAACTCTCACACACTCCCACAATCATATCAACCCTCCAACCAGCATCTTCATTCACTCTGCCTTCCCAAATTTTCCCTGAGATAAACTATTCTCTCTCTTTTCTAAAGATATTTATTTGACTTGTACACTATAACCAATCTCCTTTAACCTATTCAAGCATATCACTCAAGTGATTCTTTCCTCTCTTTGCTACGTCATCAATTTTCCCTTACTACTGGATTATTCCTATCAGCTTATTTTCTAGTAATGCTCCATCTTTAAAGTAAAAAATCTGATGTCATTCTTTCCTCTAGATATGACATTTATTTGCTTTCCATTGCATTTACACTTGCTCTCCAATTTCTCTCTTAAACCCACTCTAAAAACTCAGGACTGTTGTCAGCCCCCTTCTCTTCGATATCTGCATTCCTTTCCTTGATGATCTCATCAGTCTCATGTTTATAAATCTCATCTACATGCAGATAATTCCCCAATGTATCATTTATATCTCCAGTCCAAACATCTGTCCCAAATCCAAGACATTTTTCCACCGCCTAATCAAAAATTCTTGTTATGGACAGAATGTTTGTGTCTCCATGGAATTCATATGTTGAAGTCCTAATCTCCTGTGTGGCTGTATTTGGAGATCAGGCCTCTAAGGAAGTAATTAAATGAGGTCATAAGGGTTGGGCCTTGATCGATATCATTAGTGTACTTATAAGAAGAGATACCAGAGACCTTGCTCTCTCTTGCTCCATGAAGCACAGAGGAAAGGCTGTGTGAGGATGCAGTGAGAAGGCAGCCATCTGCATGCCAGAAACCAAATTTGCCAGCACCTTGATCATAGACTTTTAGCCTCCAGAACTGTGAGAAATAAACTTCTGTTGTTTAAGCCACCCAGTCTGTGGCATTTTGTTATGGCAGCCCGAGCAGACGAATATGATCCCCATTTGGATGTTTGAAGGACATCTCAAGCTCAGCATGCTCAAAACTAAACTCCTAATCTTTCCCCCAAAACCTGCTTTACCACTTTCCTCATCTCAATTGATTGTAAAACCATCCTTTTTCCTATGTCCTGGCCAAACTGGAACAATCTTTAATCCCTCTCTTTCTAGAATATTTTGTACCTTTGTACCTTTCCACTAGGAAATCTTTGGTTATACTACCAAAATATTCCTAGAGTCCAACCAGTTGTCTCCACTTCCATTGTTACTTCCATGGGACAACCCACCTCATCTGGCCTAAATTAATATAATACTGTCATACCTGATCTCCTAGTTTCTATTCTTATATTCTATCTTATGGTGCCAGAAATTAAGGAAATCCTTGAAAAATAATGGGGCATGTCAAAAGGACACAGAAGTCAACTTAAAGTAGCTATCATTGGCCAAATCTTGACTAATGAGAAATAACAAGATGATAATCCATGAGTCCACATGCAGAAAAATAAATAATTGAATAACTAAATAAATAGGGGAGATTGGACAGCTATTCCCTACCATAGGATTCTAGTCAATAAAGATAGAAGTAATGATGGAAATAGAAACACCATTTGGCAAACACCACATTATGTTTGTTGCAGCCAAGAATCATCAATAAATACCAAATCCAGGTGGTGAAAATATTATGAGAAACAGGATATTTGCATAGTCTCAAAGGATCTCCCCATCAGATATTTATTATTTAAAAAGGGAGAATAGTAAATTTATAGTGCAGAAATATGGCAGATACTACCTCAACCATGTGATCAAAATTAGCATTGACAGTAATGAGACATATCAACATCGTGAACTCTCCGGCATGATCCACTGAGTGGGGCACATCACTTCTGTGCTGGTCATGCCAAAAATTGCACAGTCTCAATCTAAGCACGAGAAAATATCAGACAAAGCAAAAACTGACAGCCATTCTACAAAATAATTGGTCAGGATTCTTCAAAAACATTAACAAATAAATGCAATATGACAGTGTAGAGAAGGATCTAGAAAAAGGACATTAGTTCAAATATTGGGGAAAATTTAAATAATGTCTGTAGATTACAGTATTGCATCAACATTAATTTCTTGGTTTCAATAATTATACTGCGGTTATATAATGTGTCAACATTGAGGGAACCTGGATAAAGGGTACACAGAGACTCTCTGTGCTATTTTTTGTAACTTTTGTAAGACTAAAGTTCATTCAAAATAAAACATTAGACAAAAATGTAAATCACATCATGCTGTTCCTCTGCCCAACACCCTGCAACGGCTTCCCATTTCCCGCAGAAATAATAACTACGGGAGTACATCATTCACCTTCTCTCTCTGCTCCAGCCACACTGTCCTCTCTGCTGTTCCTTAAACAAGCCAGGCCTGCTCCCACCTGAGAGGCTTTCACTGGTGTTTCCTCTGCTGGAACATACTTCCCCGAGATACCCACATGGCTAATTCCCTCACCTCCTTCAAGTCTGTTTCTGATCTTGCCTTCACGTGATACCTGACCACACTATGTGGTATTGCAAACTGCAACCCTCATTTAATTCCCCAGAATTTCTGACTACCTTCCTTGCTCTACTTTGTCTTATTATTTTTTCCATGGTACTTTTCACCTTCCACTATTCCATTGAATTGACTTAGTTAGTACTTTTATTGTTTATTATCTGTCCTCACCCACTACTATATAAGCCCTGGTATGTTGACTGTTGTTTCCAAAGTGCCTAGAACAGTTCCTGGGACAGAGAAGGCACTCAACTAACAAGTGCCAATGAATGAACTCTCAATACTATAATGGAGTTTAGCTTAGCTCAGAATTCTTTTCTAATTTTTACTAATAAAGAAATTCAGAAAAAGAAATAATATAGCTCTTGTCTACCAAACTAGGACGGAAAAAGTTAAGAGCTTAAGAGGAAGTAACTCCCTTCTCCCCAGACAGGGGTGTCCAACAAGAGGAAAAGTTGATTTGGATCAGACCTCCTTGCACGAATGCCAATGGAATTTTATGAACATGACGGAAAATGGGGAGCTATTATCAAAAGAAAAACAAAAAACCCATTTTTAGTCACATATATCTGGTTAGTCTGGATGAGTAGTTCTAAACCAGATTTTGTTCCCCAAAGACAACTGACAGTGTCTGGAGCCATTTTTGGTTGTCACACTGGAGGAGGTACTGCTGGCATCTAGTGGTAGAGGCCAGGGATGCTGCTCAACATCCTACAATGCACAGGACGATCTACACAACAAAGAACTATCCAGCCCAAAATGTCAATAGTGTTGAAGTTCAGAAGCCTTTGTCTAGATAGACTATTGTAAATAAGGATGGAATTTAAGAATTTGTGCATTGCAGTTGTGTGGAAAATGGAAGTAAACCCCATAATCTCTTTAACTCCACATGACTAACCAAGTAGAAAAATAAAGAAGCTCTGTAGTAGGCAGAATGGTGACCCCCCAAATCACCATGTAAGTGGTGATTACATCCTAATCATCAGACCCTGTATATGTGTTACCTTAAGGCAAAAAGGACTTTGCAGATGTGATTAAGATGAGATAGGGAGAGTATGCTGAATTATCCAGGTGAACCCAATCTAATCACATAAACTCTTAAGAGTTAAGAACCTTCAATGTCTCCAGGGGTAGGAGGTGGAGAGGAAGAGAGAGAGAGGGAGAGAGACAGGAGGGGAAATGAGGCATGAAAAGAACTCAACCCACTGTTACTGGCTTTGAAGACACAGGAATCCATAAATTAAGGAATGTACATGACCTCTAGAAGCTGAGAACTATCCCTGGCTGACAGCCAGCAAGGAAACAGAGACCTCAGTCCTACAACCACGTGGAACTGAATTCTGCCGACAACTTGAATGAGCCTGGAAGTAGATTCTCCCCCAGAGCCTCCAGCTTTGAGCCTTCTAGCATCCAGAGCAGAGAAATCAACTGAACCAAGTGGATCATTGACCTACAGAACTGTGAAATGATAAATTGTGCTGTTTTAGGCCATTAAATTTGTGGTCATTTGTTATGGCCAAAATAGAAAACTAATACAAGCCCCAAACAGCCATTATATTTTTCACACACTGTTAACGCTTCTCCAAAACCAAAATCCATTCCGGCATGGGAAAAGACAATTAGGAAGCTGCCTCTGATGGATCCAGGCCCTCCAGAGAGGAATGTCAAGTCTGCACCTGCTGTTTGTGTCCTTTGAGTCATTACTAAGTGTAACACTGGGTAAGATCTACATGATCTGCACTGACAAATCAACCCTGTGTGGTAGTGCACAAACTGGCAAGAGTGGGTGGGTGAGTTGGTTGGTTTAATGGCAACAGTTATTGTGGGATTACTCACTATGCAGTACAGTGCATAAGACTGCAGGCAGAGGTGTAAATCATTGCGATGTTTTTAGAAAACATTTTGATAATATGTACAAAAAAACTTTCAAAGTTTATACCATTGTACTCAGAAATTCCCCTTGTATAAATATATCCATTAGGACAGATTTGCAAAGAACTATGTGTGGGATATTCCTCAAAGCATTGGTTGTATTTTTAAGTATTTAGTAAAAACATGATATCAAACAAGAATAGGTTAATTTTTTTACAATTATATGAAAGACTATCATATAATCATTAAAATCTATGTTTAAAAAAAGTAGATTAAGGAGCCAGCCCGGTGGCATAGCAGTTAGGTTCGCACACCCCACTTTGGTGACCCAAGGTTCGCAGGTTCGGATCCCGGGAGTGGACAGACACACCGTTTGTCAAGCCATGCTGTGGCAGCGTCCCATATAAAGTAAAGGGAGATGGGCACGGATGTTAGCCCAGGGCTAATCTTCCTCACAAAAAAAAAGGAAAAATAGATTAAAATGGAACAATACTGACATTATCATATTAAGTAAAAATAGGATAATTTACAATTATATAGTAGATGTAAAATATATTTGTGTAGACGTAAACATATACATGTGAAACATGAGGTATTTAGTGGGAAGTTCATCTTCCACCTTTCCAGATTTGGCAGCAGTTGGGAAGATATCCCATGCCACAGGAACAGTCAAAAGCTAAAAGCAAAGCTATAATATTAGCTACAAAGTTTAAGAAGCACTATCATCAGTTATTACTTTGAGAGAAGCAAACTTCCCTCAGAAGATGAAGCCCCCTCCCACATCACCTTCTTTTCTGTGTGTTTGTCTATCTCCCTCTGCCTCTTTTTTTAAACTGAGATATAACTGACATTTAACATTATATTAGTTTCAGGTGTACAACATAATGATTCGATATTTGTATATACTGCAAAATGATCACAACAATAAGTCTAGTTAACATCCATCATCACACATGGTTACAAATTTTTTTTCTCGTGATAAAAACTTTTAAGATCTACTCTCTTGGAAACTTTCAAATATGTGATACAGTATTGTTAACTATAGTCACCATGCTGCACGTTACATCCCCAGGACTTATTTCTTTTATAACTGCCTCTCTCTTAGAAGGACCGAATTTAGGGCCCACCTGGATAGTCCAGGATAATCTCATCTCAAAATTCTTAATTTAGTCACGTCTGCAAAGACACTCTGTCCAGATAAGGTAACATTTACAGGTTCTGGGGATTAGGACATGGTATCTTTGGTGGTCCACTATTCAGCCTACTACAGTAGGGGAGCCCTGCCTACAGGTCTTGAGATTCTCTTGCTGCCAGGGGATTTTGACAGGACTCCAATAGACTTCTGACCACAAGTTCCAGTTTTGCCCCAAAGCTTAATCTAAAGAGCAACAGGATAGCCTAATAACTCTTACTGGGCTATTTTTACCCAGCTCCCCAACCTGAGGTAACTCAAACTGATGGTCAGTCAAAGCACAAGAGATAATGTTGTCAAATGAAGTCCATTTGGTGGTGTGTACAGTGTAGGAAAATTGAAACTGACGAATCCTGGAGGGATGATACCCAGGGATCTTTATGGAATACACTATAAAGCCAAGCAAAGAGCTGAAGCACAATGGATGGGACAGAAACTTCCCTCTATACTTGGCCAACCCGCACTGATTTCTCTGAGATGAGTTGTCAGGGAATGCTGAAGGCTCAGAGTCAAGTCTTACAGCAGCCCCCAGCCCAAGTCACACTTCACAATGGGCTTCTTTGTACCATCTTCTCTCATCACTCATGAAGTGTTAGGCTGAAAATTCTCTTATTTTCTTATATGTCTTGTCATTTTCTTACATTTCTTTAGCGCATCAATATTTGGTCTTTCCTTGGGTCATGCTGCCTCCATAGCATGTGGCCAAGAAGTAGAGGCAAAGTCCCTTTCTCTTTAGAAAGCCCCAACCTTGTTCTCTTATCATCTCTCCTCCCCACAACCAAAGGAAATATTTTTATACCCTGAATATCTACCGCTCCCTCTTTCTTGATTAATCCCCCTCAGAGGCTATCACACTGGCTGTTTCTCTCAGAGTTTTTTCCTTATTATTTTTTTAAATTTTTTTTCTCTAACTTTATTGAGGTAGGATTGACAAATAAAATTGCATATATTTAAGGTATACAATGTGATGTTTTGAAATACATATACATTGTGAAATGATTACCATAATCAAGCTAATTAACACATCCATCACCTCACATGGTTACCTTTGTGTGCGTGTGTATGGAGAGACACTTAAGAGTAGAACTTAAGTGTCCAAATTTCATATCTACATTGTTAAAATAGTCACTATGCTGTACATTATGTCTCCAGAACTTAATTCATCCTCACTTATGCTATTTCCCTCAGATCCACCCAGTCTAAACTCCTTTATGGATTTAGTATTTGGAAACTAATTCCAGAAAGACTCCTTTTTAGCTGGTTTTCCTCCCTACTGCATCCCTACTGTCAGTCAGTGAACACTGAGTGGACTAACTACTTGAATGAGGGGAAAGAAAAGACTGAGGAAAAAGAAATTTTTAAAATATTTCCAAACTATTTCCCCTCAAGAATTCTGAACTTCTCACTATTTATTGCTAGTGCCAGTATTATATTTAATATTCTTAAAAAGGAAGTGTCACAGTACTAAAAAAAGCAGAGTATAAACTCCAAGAAGAGGGATGAAAGCTTTGTCTCAACAAAATACCCTCCTCCATATTGTAACTGCCATAACATGAAAAACAAGCAAATCTCCAGGAACCAAGTACTCAGGTTAGCCAAATACCACTGAGATTAAAGAGTAAGAATTAGAACAATCTGTGTTCTGTAATAAAGGACTTAATGTCATAAGCAGTTCTTTGTGTCAAGGCCAGACTACATGGCAAACAAAAGAGAGAATCCAGACCGGTCTCTATTTTGTTTTGGGATTTTTTAGGTTCTTCCCTTAGCCACACAGGTTCAAGGGTATCACCAGTTCCTTAGATATTTGTAACAAGAAAATAACCTCTCATCTCTACACACAGCCTCCATATATTGCTATATACACATAACTATGAAGTAATCTGTGTATTGTTCTCTTGTTTAAACAAAAAAAGAGGTTCAGTCATTCTCAACATATTTCTTTAGGTCTCCAGGAATCTCAAATAAAAAAATAAGTCCTCACAATATTTTCATATTAATAATTGGATTAGGAAAAATAATATTTACTATGTGTTTGGCACTGCACAAGTGTTTTACATGTATCATTATTTTCAAATCTCATAATAATCCTGTGAGATAATATCATCAGGACCCCCCACCTAAGTGTTACAGGTAAGGTGGGGGACACACAACTCTGTGTACAGAATTCTGTGAGATATGCTTTAAATTTCCTAGCACATTACCTAGTCTTTTTTTGGATGTGTTGTTAGGACAAATCAGTACAACCATTTTCAATTTAAATGACTATTCACCTCCTTTCATTACTGTCAATTTTTTATTAAAGGTCAAATTTGACTGAAATGAGCAAAGACCAAAGAAGAGAGCGGTAAGGCTTAGATGAAGACTCAGCCCCGAAGTTTCTCCCCTGTTGCTTAGCCACACTGTACATATTCTGCTTCCAATTTAAAAGCAGTAAATCTCTAGATAATCTCTTGAATGGTTTCCAGTCACTGAAATATATTTTATAGCTTCCATAGAAGTGTAACACTGATGTAAGTAAGATTTGTGAAACATCGAAGAGCCTTAGATCCTCAAATTTAAAATGAAGATTCATATTCCACACAGCTGTTTGAGATAGCCTTAAGCCAAATCAGCTGATTTGACTCAAGGCATGTCTGCCACAGAATTATTAGAGACAGACAGCTAACTCTGGAGAACTTTCACAGACTAGTCATCCATACATTCAACTTTCTAACAGCTTTAACACATACCCTGGCCACTACAACTCCAAGGAAGCAAGCAAATAAGAGAATAAAAGTGTTCCAATATGAATAACAATATTATAACAGCTTTATTTTTAACACATGCTAGATGCTAGGCACTCATTATGCACTAAACATTCATTGATTCAACAAACATTAATCAGGATTTGAAAAATGATTATAGAGTTAGACTCTGCAGTTAGTCTCCCTCGGTTGAGGTCTCAAATCTACCACTTTTAACTAAATGACCTTGGTCGCAATATTTAAATTCTCATCTGTAAAATGGCATAAAAAATAATACGTACTCATAGCTTGTAAGAAATACAAGAGCATGCAAAGCTCTTGAAAGAGTACCTATCACAGCTCTCAATAAATGTAGCTGTTATTGTGTATGACAACTATATTCCATGTGATTATTGGGCCCTGGAGATATAAGGGTGAACAAGATAGCCACGTTCCCTTACCTCAATGAAGCTTACATTCGTAGAGGGGAAAAAATACAAACAAGGAAACAATCAATTTTAAAGAGATAACTATATATTGTGATAAAGAAAATAAACATGGTGATTAGACTGACAACAGCTAGGGAAGGACAATTGGGATGAAAGAGCAAGAAAGGCCTATATGTAGAGGGATCATGTGAGATGGACCTAAGGAATGACAATGAGCCACCCATACCATGTCCTGGAAAAACCATTCCAGGCAGAAGGGACAAGGGCACAAGCCCAGAGAAGATGACGTAGAAGAGGAGCCAGATCTCGTAAGTCCTTGCCCGCCATGGAAAAGAGTTTAGATTTTCTTCTAAGCGCAAAAGGAAAATGTTGAACGATTTTAAGTGAGAGGGTAACATAATCTGATCCAGCTGTTTGTTTTTATCACTATGGTTTCTGTGTGATAGGACAGGAAATGGAGAAAATCAAGAAGAGAAAGAGGAAGACCAATAGGAAATTACTGCAGTGTTCTAGGCAAGAGGATAGGCAGATGGGTTAGGATAATGGCAACAGATGTGGAGTCAAGAAAGTCGAATCGCAATATGACTTGGAGATAAAAGTAAGAATAAATCATAACAATAATAAACACGTGAAATAGGTATGATGGTTATCCTAATTGTATCAATTAAGAAATTAAGGCTTATGGAATTTAAAAGCTTAGCCCAAGAGAAGCTGAGGTTCAAGCACAGGAATTTCTGACTCTGTTATTTAGATGTCAGGATAAGAAATGTGGTTGTGTGAAAAATTAGCATTCACTTGAATGCTTCCTAAGTCAACCTGTCTAGAATCAAACTGCACACCATGAAATGTTTCATAACTATGCATCTGTTGGGTCTTGGCTATACGGAGCATCTCCCATTTTGTTTTAAGTCTTGTAAATTGTCAAAGTTTTACTTTTTTTCTTTCTGCCCTTCCTTTAGTCTCTTAAGATGTGCTCTGAAACAAAGCACTGCGGATAACTTGTTACTGTTGGGATTTTACTTGAAGTAAGGCTGTTTTTGTTGCCATCTCCTCCAAAAGGTGGATTGCTTTCCAAAAATGCCTGAACTTCCACTTGAGAAAGGGAAGTTGAACTCTTATTTATCTCTAACCCTCATTACCCACAGGAGGGAATCAGAATTACAGGATTATTATTTTGCCATGTGCTGATCTTCACCTGAAGCAGAATTTTTGTTGCAAAAAAAAAAAAAAAACCTTCCAAAGAGAATTTACTTCAGTGCTGCCAACATTCCTAGTCTCTCTAACAAAACAATCAGCTTTCAAAATTCAGCACTGCACTTCCCTGAACACTCACCCCCAAAATCTGTTGACCTGTATGATTGTCCACTGCTGCAGAAGTTCACAAACGCAAGTTTTGAAGTGTATTAGGAAAATTCCTTATGATCAGCACAGGGAGAGAGATTTTTCTGAAATATGTTCAAGTAAGGTAAGCAACTTGGTCTGATGCTTTCTCTCCAAATGTTCTGGAAAAGATGAGTTTTAAGATTTTTTAATTTAATTAAGAGAAGGAGAACTATGGGTACAAAGTTTAAAATGAGGAAAGGAGAGGGAAAAAATGAGTAAGTTCCCTTTAGTAAAAAGTGTTGCTGTAACAACTCACTGTTAGGCATCTTGAGTGCAATTTCACTTCTCTTTTATAAAAACTCTAAAAGTCATGTTATTAGAGGGCAATTCTTTAAGCTGACAACATTTTACATATTTTATATATTGAAATTTACCTTTCTACTTTACTAAAACATTTGTAGAAGGAAGTTGACAGGAAGGAAATGGAACAGAGGGCATGAAAATTTCCTAGGTATTCACAATCTATCCATTAACTTTTCTAGAATCCTTCAATTTCCCCAGTTTCATCCTCTCTTCATTTCCTGAGTTAAGAGGAGATTGCATCTGTGGAAATGAGAAGAAGTACAATTGTAGAAAAACATGGAAACAGAATTGAGACTAAAATCATAGGCAGTAGTGAACTATATCTAATAGTCAGAAAGGAGCACTTAGCCCCGTATCTTATGTAATGAACTTCACCTAAGTTTTAGTATTGGAAAGGTGGGATATTTGTTTCTACGTGTCATTGAACTCCACCATAAACTCCTAAAAGGGTTTAATTTGTATGGTTCTAGTACAAAGCCACGTTTAAGTTACTCATCTCTGTGTTCTCCAGGAACGTGATAGGATTTGGCAACTCTTGTAATTACTGGAGGATCCTAAATACGATGGGTCACTGACAAGGCTTACCTGCAGCTTTGGGATGCTCCTATTTCAGTTACGAATTTCTTTCAACTCTTCACATTGGGGCTCTATATATATAAGAGGCTCATAAATAATTATCCAAAGCTTACCCTAAAGGCTGTACAAATAAGTGTGGTATATTTTGACTGACACATTTATTCCCCTGATTGACATATAGAAAATTGTCAGTGAATATGAGGAGACAGGATTAGAAAGGGAACAAAGTTCCTGAGCTCCCATCCCCACTACTTCTATTCCCACTATACAATTAGCATTAAGCTGGTCACCTCCATATCTAGTGGTGTGCTGGTAAATGTTTAACAACGAGCTCTCCCAAAATAAAACAGCCTTGATTTGTAGCATTTGACAATTGGTTGGTATAAATATTCCCGACATGGCCAATTTCAAGCTCCCAACATGACGTCACTGAACAGAGTGGGGAAGAGATGCGCACAGTCAGCTCTGGTCAACCATTGCGAGCACTCCAACACATCATCCACAGGATCTTCTTTGGGTGGCAACAGGGAGAATGAAGATGACAGTGAGGATGAGAAGGCCAAACTGTTGGCTGCCACAATGCTTGCTATTATAATTAGCCACAATTTTTATACAAAAGCCACTTTTCTGTCTTATGGAATGCAAGCTTTAACCACTGGAAAATGCCAGAATGCTGTGAATAGCTACAAAAGACATGGTTGGTGCATAGAGAAGTTCATAGCAATAGAAACTCACTTCAATAGCTCATATTTATATTTGCATCTTTTTTACATTTTTTCTTGGTGGTATAAATTATCTAGAATGAAACAAATGTTGGTATCTTTATGAGATTAAGATAGGCTACATTCTCCCTATCATTCTGAAAGATTGAGGTTTCTGGTTTTTTATCTGAGGTGATGCTTTGGCTTGCCATAATACAGTTAACACATGAATGCAAAAGCTCATGTAACAGAACCCATTGGTTCTGATACAAACACAAATGTAATGCAAAAAACTGACCACACCTGAAAACTTCACCTACTACCCTTCACCTAACACCTTGATGGTTCTCCTGGCCTGCTGAAGAAAGCAAGTTTAATCCTGAACAAAGCTGAGATACTGTAACTTGCAGACAATTCATGTTCAGTTACTACTGAGTGTCAAGATGTATCTTCTCCAGGAGTAGACACTTCTCTTTACATGATTCAGAGATCAATTTCCTACACAAAATAGGAGAAGCTAAACTATGAAAGCATATTCACTGAACTGCTTATCCTATCTGAAAATGTACGTTCCTCCCTTCATTTAGAAAGTAAAACGTGGGGCCAGCCCAGTGGGGTAGCGGTTAAGTTCGCACACTCTGCTTCGGCCCAGGGTTCGCAGGTTCAGATCCCAGGCGTGGACCGACACACCACTTGTCAGCCATGCTGTGGCAGCATCCCACATTAAGTAGAGGAAGATGAGCATGGATGTTAGCCCAGGGCCAGTCTTCCTCAGCAGAAAAGAGGAGGATTGGCAACAGGTGTTAGCTCAGGGCTAGTTTTCCTCACAAAAAGTAAAACGCAAAGTATATTTATTTTTGTGAAGTGACAACACTATGCAACATTTTAATAATTCTAACTCTAGCATCTAAGAATTCTAGTCAGTGAAGAAAAATGCATTATTACCTATGGTTTTATTCCATCTCTCAGATCTCCCTGTCAATGTGGTAGCCACTAGCAACATGTAGCTCTTTAAATTTAAATTAGTTAAAATTAAATAACATTTAAAATTCAGTTCCCAGTCACATTAGCCACAATTCAAGTGCTTAATAGCCACATATAGTTAGTGGCTACCATATTGGACAGTGCAGATATAGAAAATTTCCATTATCACAGAAAGTTCTGTCGGACAGCATTGACTAAAATACCCTGGCCCCATTACACTAGCAAAACAGAAAATGGAGGGAAGAGAAAAAAATGGAAATTGTCCTTTGCCTTACCTATTACTACATTCTCATAGGAGTGGTTTTGGCCTAGCAGCATCTTTTGAATAGTCAGATGTTAGGAGCATCTTAATCTGGAACCTAATATCCTTGAATGAATCTACAATTCTTTCTTTCACATATAATTATAATGGGGGGAAATAGAGAAAACATTTATCAAGTCATGCCTAACATAGTAATTCCCAAGCACTGCAGGTGCCAGTAGGATAAATAAGATTCTGGCTGCCCAGAATTGATTCCCAACCCTTATTTTGCAATTCCCCTTGACCCCAACAAAATAGAAATCTTTACAACAAGCAGTATTTTAGTCCTTAGGAGAAAACCCTGCAAGTGCTCCCCAATCCCTTGGCAGCCCAGATGTTTCTCTACTGAATCCTGGATGTTAAGTAAGTTCAAAGAGCCTCCTCTCTGGGGCCTACTAATGAAACAGAATTTTCCATCTTCGGCAGGCAAGGGCTAATTATTGTCCTTGAATACGAAAAATTCACTCAACGCCCACTGAGCAAAAAATAAAATCAAAATTCACACTTAAAGCCAGCAGTTTCTGAATTAAGTTTTCCAGAACCTCGATTGATTAATTTCTAACCCATTCAGCAAAAACTCTGTCCTTGGGCATAATCTGTACCTTTTAATATAGTGGTTATCACAGTAGTAAAAATATCAGCAAAACCAATGCTATAGTGGCTAAAACATAATGTTTTGTAATCATACATCTGCGTGTCAGAGGTTCATTGTCCAGTCAATCAATCTGAGGATGATAGAAAATAGATTAGACGGCCCAAAAAAAAAGGGGGGGGATGTCCCTGCATGCACCTGCCTGATTGTTCTAGATAAGCTCAGGAAGCAGAAAACAACACACAGCAGCCTATCTTGACACATAGGATTAGAAAACGACATTTCCGAAAAATACACTACACAAAAGGTACCAGTGTCTGAAATAAAAGATCTCCATCTGAATTATTATTTCAGTTCTTTGTTTCACTATGTTATGTCACTACGACCCTGGTCCTTACCCCTTGATTCTCTCTTTGTCAGACACCGATTTGCCATCGAGAGGCTCTGCAGGCTCGCAGCCAGAATCTGAAAGTTCTAGTCACACTGTGATCTCCAAAAAGGATATTTTCTCCCAACCTCAACTTACCATGAATGTGTCACCCATTTTAAAAATATAGATTAGGGAGAATTTCACAATATTTCATAGCTTACTTTATTCTGATTGAGAAAAAATACAGGGGCTTGAATCAATGCAAGATAAACATTTTCTTCTATTTTTAATTTTTTTTCCTTTTTTTAACTATTGTATCTGACATTTTTCAGTTCTCTGTTTCCTTTTTCTGATTTGAAACTGTGTGTTCTCTTATGATGAAGTGACCAAAACACTTTTCAAGGGAATCCAAAATTGCAGCATTAATTTTATACCCCATAAGTCATTTCTACTGCAAAAATTGTGAGAACAGATCATGGGATGAATATTAAAAAATAGATTCCATTCGGTCCCTGAATATCATTTACCTGGGCAACCTTGAGTGCTGTGCACTCGCCTATGGGCAGTTTCCACGTGGGTAGTGGCAAGTGGACATTCTATGGCCCATCAGTTTCCGGTTATTCTAACCTCTACAGGAGTCATGAAAAAACATGAACAACTTTTACTTCTTCTCTTCTATTTGTTCTGTCGTCAGAGGCACCTTTTTCTCATTAATCATTGTAAGTTAAGGAATAATTTTATTGCTGTGAATGTTTTGGGCAGCATGCCCATCTCAAAGTGGAAGATGTTAAGCCAACCCATTTTCTCATAAGATGTATTTTCTGCATCTTCAACCAATATTCCTTAGTCTGCTGAAATATATTAAAAAGTAGGAAAGATAAATAGACCCACCCAGCTGTTTTGAGGTAATGGATTGAACTATAACGCATGTGGAAGAGATAGCTTGATGTCCGCTTATAGTATAATAAATAACTTCAAAAATAGACAAATTCTTTGTAAATAAAATCTTGAAATAAACCAAAAGGTTAGAAATATAAAACACTGAGTGTTCAAGTTGAAATAGAGATCTCACTTCACTTAATGACCAAACCTGATTAAGAGTAAAGCAAATATGAAAGGTGTAGGAATGTTGGGTGAAAATGCCTATAAATAAATATAATGCAGTATTTGCTTTGCAAATATTTGAAATCTCAAATTAACAGAGCACAATTAAAAATGGTTTCATAACAGAAATTCTGGCATTAAATTTGCATTCCTGTAAAAAAACAAGAATCATAATATATCTTTGAACAGATTGTAAACTCCGTAAGGGCCGTGGGTGTACGCACGTGCATACGTGTCTCGTATTACTCCCTGATGTGTGCCTGGCTTCCAGAAGATGTACAATAAATATTTGTTGACTAGAGTTTATCAAAAAGTTTCCTGTATATGATCTTACGTGATCTCACCCAGCAGTCTTGAAGAGCAGACACCAGTCACATGCTTTAGCCTGTAGGTGAAGGCTCAGATGGACAGCCCCTCAGGTGGTGTCATAGGAATGGAAGCCAGCCAGGAAACTAGAGAAAGGCTTTCAGTAAAAGAGTCAATGATCAATGAGCGCCAATGCCCAGCTCCCCATAGACACCAAATCAACATTCACTGAATGGTGGAGACTTCCCTAAAGGTTCAGTCTGACTTAACTCAACCCCCCTCTCTTCACCATTTTATGTTCTTCATAATTCTCACCATAACAAGAAATGAGATTATTCAGCTATGCATTTACTTGTTTATTGTTTCTCTCATCCCACTAAAATGTGAGCTCCATGAATGAAGAGTCCTTGTCTGTCTTAGTCTTTAAAGAAATGTCTGATATGTGGTAGACACTCTATAACATTTGGATGAATAAATGAATCAACCAACCATGCATCTACCGGAAATGACCTGTCTGGATTATCTTTTTTCAATCATTCTCTCTCTTTAACATACATTACTTGGGTAGCACAACTGTTAATCTGTTTTAGTTTGTGTGTGTGTGTTTGTGTGCTGCTTTTCTTTCCCTCTCTTTCCTCCCTGCAACTTGGACTACCTCCTTCTCAAGGAGGGGAGAAGCCCTCAGGAGTTCTAGCAGGACCATGGTAGAGTGCATGAAAAAAGAACCATGATTTGGATGGCTTAAGCTAGCTCTTCTCTAATAGCTTAAGAAAGAAATGTTCTTTGTACCATGTATTCATCTTTCCGTTCCCTCTCTTAGTTCTCGTCAGAGAACTAAGACCACAGGAGCCAATTCTCCAATGTGAGTAATAACATGCACATTTGCCTTGACTGTCCTTTGTGTCACAGCTATTCCTTGGCAGCTAAAGCAACAATAAGAAGATGGTAAATTATTCAGATCCCTGCACTATATATTCCCCCATCAAAACTAACAGCATAGGAGGTCAGCCCCATGGCGTAGTGGTTAAGTTCGGCGTGCTCCTCTTCGGCGGCCCAGGTTCGCAGGTTCGGATCCCAGGGGTGGACCTGTACCACTCATCAGCCATGCTGTGGCAGTGACCCACACACAAAATAGAGGAAGACTGGCACAGCTGTTGGCTCAGGACTTATCTTCCTCAAGCAAAAAAAGGGGAGGATTGGCAACAGATGTTAGCTCAAGGCAAATCTTCCTCAGCAAAAAAAAAAAAAACACCTAACTAACAGCATAAACATTATAGATGAGGAAACTGAGCCTCCGAGTGGTAAGGAGACAGGACTTCAAACATGTCTCCTGGCAAGAAGGCATTGCTCTTCCCTCCTATGTCATGTTTTAATTGCTTCATCTCACTGAGAATGCAAAAATGAAAACAAAAGTTTTAAAGAAGAATACTATGCAAATACACATTTTGATTGCCATTTCTTCTTTAGTTGAGAGGTAGATTAAGTGATTTATTCTTAAAACAACCAGGCAATAGAAAAGATGTAAACCAGGCTTAATTTTAAAATAATGGGAAAATCCTGTTACCACCTTGACTCATTTGTTTGTCATCTTCACTTATTGCTTCTTTTTCTTCTTCCAGGCAATTTTCTGGAAATACTGAAAAGTTTTTGTCCTCACTTTATTCAATATGGCAGTAGTCCTAAATCTTAAAGCAATAAAACTAGTCATTACAAATTCAAGGAAAGACTTGGAATATTTTTTATAAAAATCTGGCTATGTCTTCTCATTCATGTCACTTAAAGATTTATTTGTTCAGCTCCTGCTGCTTTTTGAAATGGTTAGATCTCTAATACGAGTAATATCTTTTCTTCTTCAATTCCACATGCTCCCTCGCCACCCCAGTGGCTCAGGATTTTGTTCAATACTTGCAACTGGATTTACTGGTCTTTCCCCAACAATTACTGTTTTTTTTTTTTTCCATTTTTGCATTTCTTCTCCTCTCACATTGTGAAAAACATGTTTTTGTACTTACCTTTTGTCCCTTCTAGAGCATTAGTTCTTTAAAAGCAAGAACACGAGATATCTTTTAATCTCCAACAGGGCACTGTCTATATAAATGAAAGCAAGGGTTAATAAGCAACAATTATACCCCCCTGTTTGCTTTACTCATCCCCAATAGTTTAATATGTTTATGATAATTAGATTTGCATTGAAAATGGAAATTGAGAAAACGCTTTAGGCTACTAATGGACGTTGGCCCATTAGTGGACATTAGCTATAACAAGTCTTGGCTAGATCCTAAGGAATTAACCAAACACCCTGAGCGCTTTCATCTTCAATTCCATTACATCTAAATGGCTATTTGTGTCCTTTGAAATTTTAATCACCTAGAAAGCTGCTAGTAGCCTAGAGCCTGCTGGGTGAAATTATTGTCCCACAGTTTTTGTTCTCCAAGTATTTGATGCTCTTGGAGCAATAGCTTCACATAACTTTCTCTTCCCCTTACAGTCAAAAGTGGTAAACTCTCTGAACAGATGACTCAAAGATTGGTCATAGAACTATGCCAGTAAATACAGTAATCTAATGAGTTTGTCAAGGTGAAAAATTGGCCCCTTATATGAAACCAAACAGCTTTTTTTCAATTCCATCATCTCAGGAGAAAAAGAGAATGATAGCTTTGTACAAGGTGGGTAGACAGGGCCTGGTTCTGGGTTCTGATATATGGGCTTAAAATTTAAGGGGAGGAATTCAGTTTTGGCAGGAAAAAGTTCTCAACTGTACGAGTTATTTGACACTGGAATGTAATCTAAAGGAAAATTGCAGTGTTGCATCCATAGGATTTCAGGTTTTTAAATGCTGGTAGTGGGCTCTGTAAGGGGTACCTGGGCACAAAGAAATAACTTAAAAAGGAGTCTTGTGATTCTATAAGTATACTCAAATACAATGAAGAGTTTCCTAACACTGGGGATTTTCAGAGGGTGGTACAATTCATTGGAAAAATGAAGAATATCCTTCTGGAGGTTGAAACACAAAAAGATATATGCTCCAATCCAAAATCACTTTTAAAATAAACTCAGTGTCAAAAATACAATCCTACACATAGTCCCTCTGGAGTCGACAACATCAGTTAACACTTTGTGCTCACAGAATACCTGGCACTAGCCGTTTTTGGGTCCACACTCTATACAGAAGGGTACAATCTGAATATTACAAAAAGCCAATCTATATCCATTTTAAAGTTTGAATTATAAATCAGTTTTTAAGTTGAAATTATAAAACCTTTTGGGAGGAACACTGGTCACAGTTTTATAAGACAATATTATTTTCCTTTGTTTTTTTAAACTGCTTTTCTCTTTTGTAAATACAATACATACATTAACCTTCTCAGAGCCTGTCATGGTTACATTTTAAGTGAAGGAGAAAAACAATCCGAATCCCTTGGTGGACCACAAGTGAATTAATCCAGCTTTCCCACAGATAGCTGGGATATTTTCACCCCAGTGTTACCAGTCAATTACACACACCTACGCTGGAGAGGAGAGACTCATTTAAATGCAAGCAGCATGTGAAGCTCTTTTTTTTTATTATTTCATGTAAACTGTTTCATTAAAAACCTCACAGCTTCCTGTGTTTGTACAGAGAAAAGTGCCAGGAATAGATAAATAAGTCAGCAGAGCCCAAATTAACTTACTTCATTATCTCATCCACTCACCTCCACAGAAGACTCTACCCTTTCACATCTCTTCCTGCTCTCTCCCTCCTGCTGCCATTGCTTCCCATCAGGGAGAAAAAGACCAGAGAACAAGTTTCAGTTCACTCTCGGAACACCTCCCCAGAGACTGCTCTGACTTTGACTATTATGCACTTCACATATTATTCAGCAACTGCTGCTGGGCATCATGTTGGGTCACTATTTAAATATTATGCCTACCAGCTGTGTTTTTTTTTTTTAAATAGCATCTTTAAAAGTCAGCGGCTGTGTTTGTGATAGACTCTACAAGGCGTGGAATATGCACTAAAAAATCATTTTCTCCTCTAGAGGTTTAATAGTTCCAAAAACGACTTTACATCAGTAAGAAAAGTTTGCCTTTCTTCAGTGCTTCCCCCATGTATAACTGAGTTAATGAGTGTTCCTTGCTCGCAGCTATCTTTCCAAAGGCAGGCACCAAATAGGGAAAAACATTCATCAGTGAAACTTTAAGAGAATAAGCCAATCTCTTGAAAACTCAGTGATGGGTTCAGGATGACTGAAGTTGAACATGAGAAGCAGTCAGGGCTGGGGGCCATTATGATGACTATTAATAGAAGTAAGCTTACCTCCAATAGCTCTTTGATCATTTTTCCATCTATAGCTCACAAACTCCTGCCATTAAAAATTCTATGCAATTGAACACGCAATGAATTTTTTTTTAATACAGTTTTGTAGAGCCACCCTTTTTTAGGTAATTCTGGAAACTATATTCAAAAAAGTAAAAAATCTAAATTAGAAAATATTATCACAAAATACTGACTCATACACAGTATTCTTTGAATCCAAATGATCCCAGAGCACATCATAAAACAGTTAAATGAGTATGAAAATTTATGTAGGAAGACAGATTGGTATCTCCTCACTGTAAAAGGGAAAATGACTCATTCCCCCAAGGGTTAGCTAGCACCCTGATACATTTTTCAAATGCTATGAAGTTAACTTATTTCTAGTCCAAAATGTCTCCAAAAGCAGCAGTTATGGTAGCAATACTGAAGATGAGCAAGAACAGCACAGCTGGACAAGTCCAGGGGCTCAAGTCTTGTCACTAATTACCTAGACCTGGTCTGACTTTCTTTGATGTATTAAATTCCCACTATACCCCATCTTTTACTTCCTAGGTCCACTGTCCCCTCCACTTTCTCCGAACCTCTTCAAACCCATCCTGCCTTCATTTTCTATACTAATTATGTAGATTCTATCAACCATCAGTTTGTTCACGTTGTCAATATCCCCAAACCCCTGGAGTCATTGTTCTTCATTCTGCCTGACTAGGTTTCTAGTCATTAAGAAATTAATAAGAGATGCTAGAATCAGGCTAATGCTACTTAAAGCATGAATGTTTCATTTTTGTCAAATCCTTTCATAGTCATGTAGAGTATATTTTAGCCAATCCAGAAATTTGCAATTTTTCTGCACACTGAAAATACACTAGACGCATTTTCACTTTCTCTCACTGTTTTCTTTGGTTGGCAATTGAGAAAAGTATATTTTCTTCTCTTCCTGAACTCTGATGACCTTGTTCATATCACCTGTAATAAATTCAGAAAGCTAATAATTTTAAAGCAAATACATCTAACTTCAAAGTGCCATGAGCTGACCTTCCAACATGGTTAAGTGTAGGGGATACACCCCACAGCCTCTGACGGTTCTGGCTAAGGACGCTCCAAATATTGTCACACAATTAAGAACTCTTGTGCTCAGTGACTTGGGATTTCTTTGGCAGATTCAGCTAAACCTTATAACTTTTAAGTGAGACCCAAAAAGGCCATAATTTCTCTGCAAGAAGTGGGGATGCCAACAATCATAAATTAACAAGATGAAGCAGGAAAGGACAGTTGCATTTTTGCTAACGTAAGGCAGAAGCAGGAGAGGGATGACTGACACTAAGAAGATTATCCCTGATTTTTCAATACACCAGGCAAATGAATATTGCAGATAAATGCACTATCAACTTTATTCTCACAACCCTGATAGTGACATTAATCCTGACCTTGAAATGGCTTCTCCATATACACAAAGACTTTTTGAAATGACATTGTACCAAAAAAAAGTGAAACAATAATTTATCTAGTGGTGAACTTTTTATTTGGGTGTTTCCTATGGGCCAGGCAACTAAGCTTTTTGTCCACATCTTGTGACATTTAATCCTGACAGCAACATGATGAGGTTACTATTAACATCCACGTTTTACAAATAGGGAAACTGAGGCTTGATGCAGAATCAGGTCTATCTGATGTCAGGGCCCGAGCTCTTATGCCCCCTCCGAGAATGCACCCCCGTAGTTTATGTTTCTTCCATCTGGCTTCCTACCAGTTAATAGGGCATTTGACATGTACAAGAAATTATAAAAAGCAGGTACTAAAAACAGTGCAGGGCAAATGATAGCAGGTAATTGATTACATTCAGGCTATAAGAAAAAGGAGAAGCAAAATTCATGGCAAGTTCTAACTTTCCCTATAGGAAAAGCAGGTCATTGACAATGACATTTAAGGAGACCTTAAAACTTCCTCCACCAGATATTAAAGCTCTTTCACACTAGCCTTCTTTAGAGCCAAACATTCTTACCCTTAACCTCCTTTCAGGTGCTTTTAAGGACATCTGTATCTTAACCAGGTCAACTGTTACGTTGTCTAGGAAATGGAACACATTAACTAATAAAATGAAGAAATTAATTCATCCACTAACTCTCTTCAATTAACAGAGATATATATCTAAGTATTAAGATTTCTAGAAAGAGTTTTTTTCCACTCCATTTTTTCAAGTCTCGTATGTGTCCCCATCTTTTCACTAAAACTCTCTTGCCAAGGCGACCTTGTTGTCAGCCCCACTGGTTATTTTCAGTCCTCATCCTATTCTCTGCAGCATTCAACACTGTTGACGTCTTCCTCCATTTGAAACATCCCCTTTCTTTGGACCAGGACATTGCACTCTCCTTGTTTCCTATTTCTCTGCCACTTTCTCAAAGTTTCTTCTGTGAGCTATTCCTCTTTTACTCATCCATCAAATGTTGGAGTTCCTTAGGACTCTGTCCCAGGCCTCTTCTCTTCTCTGCATGTTCAGTCTGGGCTATCTCATCCACTCATACAGTTTCAGTTACTATATTTATGCAGACAACCCTGAAATCTCTATCTGCAGCTCAGAATTCTATCCAGAACTTCAGATCCATATGTCAAAATGTCTACCAGATCTCGTAGACATCCAACAGACATCTTAAATTCCAAAATATTACTGCTACTACTATGTATCCTTTACTAGTCTCCATCCTCACTATGACTAACTTAATGCAAGACTTCATTTCTCCTCCAGAATACTGCAACCAACTGCAGCCAAGATCTTCATGCTACTTGGTCTCCTTCAGTCTGCTCTTGGGAAAACCACATAATTTATCATCAAAATCAAATTTTATGATTGAAAGGGGGCACTATTGATATTTGCACCAGGACAATAAGCAAAAATTGGATTTGTTCTGGAAACTCGGGATACATGGTCATACTATCAGACTGCAGTTAGAAAGATGTCTTTCTAAAGCACATCCCTCCCCATGTCATGCCTCTGCTTATAAGATATCTATGGTCCCAATCACTTTCAGGAAGAAGATCAAACTTCTTAACAAGGCTCTTCATGGTCTGGCCCTGCTTGACTCTCATGCCTCATCTCTCTCCCCTTTATCTTTGTATATCACACTTCCACCACACTTTTAATCCCCCCCAAATTTACAGCCTCTATCTTGATCCTAGAATGCCCTTGTGCTCCTGTGTCTTCCCAGAAGGCTCCTTTTCTAATTCTCTGCTACTAAATTTCAATAGCCTTCAAGTTTCGGGTTAGATACTACTTCCACAGAAAAGTTTCTCCTAACCCTAACAACTGGTTAGTGTGCCCTCTGGTGTGCTGCCAACAAACCTAATACTTTTCCCTATCCATGTGGCACTATAATTGCTTAGTTTCTTATCTTTATTGACCATGAGATTATGATAGTGCCAGAAGTTTCCTATATATAAGGCACTTAGGAGAAAAGTGACTTGGGGGTAGATAGGGCACTTGTCTTGAAGCTGCATTTAATTACTAAGCATACTAATTTTACTATATTTACTGTTTACTGGTATGTATTTGGAGGGGTTAATAAATACTATGGGGGTAGAGGGCCTAAAACTTCTCATAGGTCACCTGTTAGTACCACTAATGCACTAAGCCAGTGGTCTGAAACATTTTTGATTGAAACCTCTATCAGTAAACAATATGAGCATGTGCCCTTAATATTTGTGGACTTTATAATTTATAAATTATGCACATATTCTGTTATACTAATATATGATGTACCTTCTAAACATTCTCAGAAACAGAAATTGACTTCTTTTTGAAAAGGTAAATAGAGGTTCTAAATTTTTGTATACCTCAGTTGATCATCATCTGTTGATTCCCTTTTGAAGATCTTTTTTTTTTCTTGGTGAGGAAGATTGGCCCTGAGCTAATGTCTATTGCCAATCTTCCTCTTTTTGCTGAAGAAGATTGACCCCAAGCTAACATCTGTGCCCATCCACCTCTATTCCGCATGTGAGATGCCGCCACAGCATGGCTTGATGAGCAGTGTGTAGGTCCATGCCTGGAATTTGAACTCGTGAACCCCAGGTCACCAAAGTAGAGCATGTGAACTTAACCACTATACCACTGGGCCAGTCCCTTGAATATCATTTTTAAAAATGGGTTTTGAAGGCAGGAATTGTAAAGAGTTGACTACTGTAACACCCAGACTGGGCCTAGCACAGAGCCCAACACATAGTAAGCCCTCAATTATTGAGTGAATAAAAGATAGAATGGTTGGACTTGGGAATGGAGTAGCTTATAGGGTGAGGTCTAACCTCCAATAGAATTCTTTGGTATTCTGTGGACAGCAAGTAGGTGCTATGGTGAGAAGGAGGAGGATTTCGCTGGGAAAATATTAGGAAGTGTACAACCAAATTGAGAAGTGAAAGATGTTCAAAGAGAAAGACAATCTTCTCGACAGAGTAACCCTGGCTTCACATAATGTATAATTACCGATTACACCCACAAAAATAATAAATTGCTGACTTCATTTGAAAGCAAAAGCATTATGAAGCCAAGATGCAAAGAAACAAAATCCCTAGTAGCTGTGTGGTATTTGCCATCACTATGACTCAACATCAAAATTAAATTTTACCACTTTAGGTTGAAGAAACAAAAGGAGGAAGGATACACTTTTTGTGACTTCTTACTTTGTCAGTCAATCCTCTGGGTGTTTCACAGGCTTTGTATCCCTGAGAACTTCCAACATGCAAGGCACTGTGGGTGTTACAAATGTGTGTTATCATTTTTCCTGCCCTCAGGGACTTTACAGTCCAGCTCGAGAGAGGAGGTAAGATAAGTATGCAAATAAAGACAAACCAAATAGAATGAAGTATCTTCTATAATTATGGTACCAATAAATTTTGGATTTTTTGCAATATTTTGGATGTTATATGGTTTTATTATTTTCAATGACAATGCATATAATATACAAGTAAAAGTTGTTTCATTTAAAAATTTTTGTAAGAATATTCTTCTCAAATAAAGTAATGATTCAGAAAAAGAGGGCCCTGAACATAACCATGTTATCCAATATTGGTTGTTAAAAAAAAAAAAGGTTATATCTATAGAAGAGTAATAAAGCGCTAGATGGGTCTGGAGTAAAAAGAGAGTCATCCATGGGAATCAAAAAAAGACTTGTGAAGAAAGCATTCTGCTAAACCAAAAAAGGATGGAAAGGATTTCATCAAGAAACACTGAGAAACTGCACTGTAGGTGGAGAGAACAGGCAAGCAAAAGGCATTTAGCCTCCACAGTTAGTGTCACCATAGTAACAACCATCACCATGGAAGGGACAGCCACAACCAGGCCAGCTTAAAAAACATGATTGTTAGGAGCCTCTGAACAAGAAGTTGAAATGCTCTAACTCAACCATGAAAATAATTTGTAAAAGCTAGAAAATAATGATTTTCTTAAAACTCACCCATAATCTTCTTCCAGAGGCTTGTTTTTTGGAGCAAACTTCTTCCAACTGGAGCAGGAGTATGTTCAAGATAGAAAAGATACCTTCTCTGCTCTTAATTCATTGAAATTCTGATTTTGATCCTCCCCACGGGATAGGAGAAGAAACAAGCTTGATAACATCATTGAAGAGTTAGCTGTGGATTACACATCAGAGACATTCCAGGTGATTTTGAAAAGTGGACAAGAAATGGAAGCAGAATTCTTCTGGTACTCATCACTGTTAAGAATTGACTTATTCCCTTCCTGAAGCCAGTGAAAACCCGTCCAAGGGAAGGAAGGAAAAGAGACGAGATTCAAGAATACCCACAAGGTAAAATCATCAAGGAAAATTTCCCAAAGACATAAAGGAAGGGGTATTTGCCCTCCAAGATGGAAAAGACAAGTACAGTATGTAGGCAAACATACCATCATTTCCTTTTATATCTAAACAGGTTTTGGATGGGTTTTTGTAAAACAAATTCCAAGCATTTTCAATGACTCAAAATAGCAGCAATCATTAATAGGATTTGGGAGAGAGAGATAAGAAGAGATTCATTTTCATAAGTGAAATTAATCAATATATTTGTGAATATGCTTCCATTTTGTATATTTTTCTTAAGATTTCTGTCTTTTTCGCCCTGAGCTAACATCTGTTGCCAATCTTTCTTTTTTTTAACCCTCCCCAAAGTCCCAGTACATCGTTGCATATTCTAATTGTAGGTCCTTCTAGTTCTTCTGTGTGAGCTGCTGCCACAGCATGGCCACTGACAGATGAGTGGTGTGGTTCCACGCCTGGGAACTGAACTCAGGCCACCAAAGCGGGACACGCTGAACTTTAACCACTAGGCCATCAGGGCTGGCTCAAGATTTCTGTCGTTAAGTGAGTTTTTAGATGTATGTCATGCCATAAATTCACCACCACTGAGGTCAGAAAAAATGACAATGGCAAAGGAAGGTCTTGAAGGCACACTGAGAAAGGTGGACAAGGTTTATAGTCTGGCAGAAGTTACATAGGAAAAAAAATTCTTTTCTTTGTATCCACCTTACTTCCCAATAATAACCTTAAATTGCTCAACCTATGCAAACAACATGGTGTCCACGTTCCTTGAGAAAAAGGACCAGACCTAATAAAGTCTAGTCATGTTTAGTAAGTGGTAGATTGTGTGAGTTGTGTGTTTCATAGGTCGCAGGCAAACATAAGCCCCATAGCTTGAATTCTGATGCTTTTATTCAGAAGCATTTGGCTGTTTTTTTCAGGGTGGTAGAAATGAAAGTCACATATTCTTATTCTTTTCTGAAACTTTAAGACAAGAAGCTAGCATGACCTGAAAGCTGGAATAGCTAATGAGTTTAAGTTCCTTTCTCTGGAAGAATGTTTCAAATTTTCACAAGAATATTTCATCTTCAGACTTATTCTACTAATTTTTTTTTTTTTTTGGTGAGGAAGATCAGCCCTGAGCTAACATCTGCTGCCAATCCTCCTCTTTTTGCTGAGGAAGATTGGCCCTGGACTAACATCTGTGCCCATCTTCCTCTACTTTATATGGGACGCCGCCACAGCGTGGCTTGACAAGTGGTGTGTCAGTCCATACCTGGGATCTGAACCTGTGAACCCCAGGCCACCAAAGTGGAGCATGTGAACTTCACTACACCACCAGGCTGGCCCCCATTCTACTAATTTTTAACAGCTTTATACGTACAATAAATTTTAAGTGTGCAATTCAATGATTTCTAGTAAATGTACAGTCACACAACCATCACCACAATCCAGTTTTAAAACACTTCCATCACCCCAAAAAGAAACTTCATGCCTGTTTGCAGGCTCTCCTTATTCCCACTCCAGCCCCCGGGCAACAATTAATCTACTTTTTCTCACCATAAATTTACCTTTTCTGGACTATTCCTTTAAACGAAATTATACAATAAGTGATCTTTTGCGTCTAGCTTCTTTCACTTAACATGTTTTTGAAGTCCATCCATGCTGTAGTATGTATCACTACTCCATTCCTTTTTATTGTTCAACAGTATTCTGCTGTATGGATACACCATTTTCTGTTTATCAATTCACTAGTTGATGGACATTTGGATTCTTTCCTTTTCTGGTTAATGTGAATAATGCTGCTTATGAGCATTTACATACAAGTCTTTGTATGGATACACATATGATTTCATTTCTCTTGGATAGATAACTAGGAATGAAATTGCTGGGTCATATGGTATATTTGTTTAACACTTTAAGAAACTGCCAAACTGTCTTGCAAAGTGGCTGCACTATCATTCTACCTCACTTTAAATTTCCTGAGTCCAAGACAAAGAACCATCATTGTGCTTTGAACAAGCCTAGATTTTCTAACACAACTGGACTTTAAACCTCTGCCAGCTCTTACCAGTTAATGTATTTCTATCCTTCCATCATTTTCTATTATCATATATATTGGTAAAGTGATATAATTTGACAAAATTAAATGCTGGTTACTTGGCAGTATTAGGAAATTCAAATACAAACAGACTGTTAAAAGTTACCATCCATTTTTGAAAATCTGCTTGAAAAACATCAGAAGCATTCGTGTTGCTGTCACATTTACTGTGAAGAGTTCCATCAAAGTGGGGAAGAGATGAAGACTAATAAGAAGTATGGTCCTATGATTCAGGAGATCCTTCCGCAAGTCATCTTTGTAAAGAGACAGAAGGGAGTCCTCAGATTCAGCCTTTAGAGTAGTGTGACATTTCTGAGAAAAACAACGTTTTATGTGAGACTGTTGCTTGAGCAGCCCATGAAGGACAAAGAAAAAAGGAAACAAAACACTGTTCACAGATCAACACGTCTCTCCTCTTGAATGAATTCTACATTGTCAACCTCAAAAGAGCCAAGACATGACCATGGCTTTAAGCAGAGTTCTTAATACCAGGACTGACACACTCAACTCTTCACGAGGAGACGAAAAATGCAAATTTCACTCTTTTAATGAAAATCCACATGTAATGGAAGAACAAGCCTTCCCCCTAGTGGATAATTCAAGAATTTGGTTTTTACAGTCTAATTTGGGATTTACACAGTGAAATGTCATAAGACATATATAGAAAGAGATACAAAATAGAAATGTCGATAATTAGTTCTTGTTTACATTTGAAGCCCACCAGAACTTGAAAAGAATTCTCCAGTCTTTCAGAGAGACACGGAAAGGGCACAGTCACAAATAACACATTTAAAAGTAAATGTTGGCCAAAGAAGAAAATGAAAAAAGGTGAACTTTCATAAGTATGGAGAACATTTAGCTAGATGATTAAAAATGTGTGCATCTCAAAGCAACAGCGACTCTGCATCATAAATCCTCAACACCATATGAATTGCCATGGGGCACACCATCAGTATCTGGGGTGTTTCCTTCAGCAGCCCTGTAAATAGGCCAAGACTTTCCAGGGTCAGAAGACAAAAAGTGACTGCGTTTCTAAATCATGTCATTTTCAAAGGCAATTATAGGGTTCTTATAACCATATATAATAGTTTCCAAATTGTATGCCTTTTATTATGAATTAATTAAAATTCTAGAGAACAACAGATTTGAGGCTTATAATGGTGCTGTAATATTTATTAGAATTTCAGCATCTGTGCAGAGATTAAACAAAAATTATGCTAATTTTGGAGGATCACCATGTTCGAGGCACTGGTAAGGACTTGATATAAATTATTTTATATAACCTCCCAAACAACCCTAAACTTTCCCCTTTTTTGCAGATGAAGAAACTGGGCCTTCAACATAAACAGCACATTAGTGGCGGAACTGGAATTTGAGCCAGGAAGTCGAAATCCACAGGCCACATTCTTAATCACTGAATGAAAAGAGAAATATAGTCAGTAAAAATGAGGTAAATGCACATTTTTCAATGTTTTTAAGGAGAAATGTGCATCCTTTTCTAAATTATACTATTTATTTGGTAATTTTAAGGAAATTGCCAACATCCCTATTCAGTGTTAGAACAAGCTCTGAGGGACAACTAGAAGCCCTCTGCTCTAACTCTGTCTCTGCCTCCACTCTCCTGACCTCAGACCACTCCTTTAACCTTTGTAATGAAAGGACTTGCCTCTTTTCCTAGCGGTCCTGGTCTCGAAGCCATGTGGTCTTATATGAAGTCAAGACGTAGTAAAGTTACCTTTTAAGTGGATAAATGTCCCCACACCCACTGCAAGATAATCATAACAGAATATAAAACATAGGCCCAAACCTCCATTTATAAGAGAAATACACTTGAGACAGCATGAGGATCATTTTGTACAACCTCCTTGGGGCCTCCGTTTCCTTTCCAAGGACTCAGTGTTTCCCAATGGTAGTGCTCTTGGTCTTTGGTGAGACAATTCTTGGCCGTGCAGGATTATCTCATGATTATAAGCGAGTTCACATCTTTGGCCCCCATCTTTAAAATGCCTGTAGGGCCCTGAACATCCAAAGCACACCTGTATGGGAAATGGCACCACCTCCCAGTGAAAACCATGGTAAAGTTCTTTCAGGCCCTGGAATCTTTATCTCTCACTTTGCCCAAAGTTTGTCAAATATAAAGAGATACCACTAAAGACAACAAACCATATTCACTTTGAGTCAACCAGTCAACAGGCACATATGATTGCTTTTGGGGTTCACTGTGCCCAGTGAGGAAGACAGGATCCAAAGCCAAGAAGGGCAGGTGAAATGTGTGGTAGTAGTTCCTGTTATGATCTTGCTTTTTAGTCTTACTTCCGGCTTTTTGCAGATTTAGAAACTAGCATTCAAAATATTCGACTATGATTTTTGGTCCTCAACATGAAACGGTAATTGATCAGACACAGGAAAATGCAAAACAGGATTTACAACCATAGTGTGAGTGTGTTGGGGTGGGGAGTGGGGGAAATGCTTGTGTATGTAAAGGACAGGATAGTTCCAAGATAATCTGGGTTGCAAGAAAATAAAATGCTTTTCTTATTTTTCTATAACTCAATCTTAATTTCAATACCCTATCCCACATAATAACAGAAATTTGATCTAATCATTAAAAACAAACACTGGATTTTCTCAGGTATTTTTGATTTAAGCTCAGTATCTCCCCCCCTTTCATTCCTTCTTCATTGTGGGGGTGAGAGGCTAATAACAATAATAGCTAAAATATGTCGAGCACTTATGGTGTAATTCCTCTCTCCACTCCTCCCTGCCTTCCCTTCCTCAGGCAGCTGAACTACTTTCTATCATGATAAATTAGTCTGCATTTTTTATAATTTTATATAAATGGAATTATATAGTACATACTCTTTCTGCTTGACTTCATTCACTTAATATAATCATTTTGAGATTCATCCATATTGTTATATGTATCAATAATTCATTCTTTTTCATTGTGTGGATATATTTCTATTTTCTATCCATTTGACAGTTAATGGAAATTTTGGTAGTTTCCAGTTTTTAGTTATCACAAATAGAGCCACTGTGAATATTTGTGTATAAGCCTTTCTGTGGACAAGTACTTCCATTTCTATTCAGTAAATAAATACCTAGGAGTGGAATGATGGGGTTGTATGGCAGATGTACATACATCTTTTTAAGAAAAAGCTAAAATTTTATCATTTTACATCCCCACCAGTAGTGTATGAAAGTTCACATTTTCCCAAAATTTGATATGGTCAGCCTTTTTCATTTTCAGTCATTCAAGTGGGTGAGGAGTGGTATCTCATTGTGATTTAATTTTCATTTTTGTTTGCTTCAAGTTTTTTTTATTTCTCTTTTTTGTGTGTGAGGAAGATTAGCCCTGAGCTAACATCTGTTGCCAATCTTCCTCTTTTTGCTCAGGAAGATTGGCCCTGGGCTGACATCCATGCCCATCCTCCTCTACTTTATATGTGGGATGCCTGCCACAGAATGGCTTGATAAGTGGTGCGTAGGTCTGCTCCCAGGATCTTAACCCGTGAACAGTGGGCCACCGAAGTGGAACGCACGAACTTAATCACTACGCCACCTGGCCAGCCCCTTTTATTTCTCTTTTGACTTCATCTTTGACCCATTGGTTGTTCAGGAGTGTGTTAATTTCCAAATATTTGTGAATTTTCCAGTTTTCCACTTCTTATTGACTTCTAGTTTCATTCCATGGTCATCAAAAAAAGATATTTGGTATGCTTTCAGTCTTTTTAAATTTGATGATACTTGTTTTATGACCTAACATATGATCTATCCTGGAGAATGTTCTCTGTGTGCTCAAGAAGAATGCATATTCTGCTACTGTTGGATGGAATGTTCTGTATATGTCTGTTAGGTCCACTTGGTCTGAAGTATAGTTCAAGTCCAATGTTTCCTTATTGATTTTCTCTCTGGATAATCTATCCATTGTTGAAAGTGGGGTATTGAAATCCACCCTACTATTACTGTATTGTTGTCTATTACTCCCTTCCAATCTGTTACAATATCACATTCTCTTGACTACTGCAGGTTTATAGTAAGTCTTGAAATCAAGCAGTGAAGACTGCCAAATTTGTTCTTTTTCAAAAATTTTTTGGAATATCTAGGTCTTTCACATCTTTATATAAATTTTTGAATAATGTTTTGAATTTCCAGAAGATAAGCTTTCTGTGATTTTTATTATGATTGTGTTGAATATATATAAAGAGAGAGCAATTTGAAGAGAGTTGGTAATTCAACAATATTGTATCTTCAATCTAAACACAATATATTTCTCCAATTATTTAGGCTTTCTTTAAAATGTCTTAGCATCTGGTAGTTCTCCAGGTATAGGTCTTGCACATCTTTTGTTAAATGCATTTGTAATTCTTTCAATGCTATTTTTACATACTTTTTAAATTTCTATTTCTTACTGCTCATTATCCATATGTAGAAATACAATTGAATTTTGTATCATGTCATCTGTAAATAAAATTAGTTTTACTACTTTCTTTTCTTATCTGTACATCACTTATCTGTTTTTCTTGCCTACTGCACTGGCTAGTACCTCTAGTACAAGATTAAGTAGAAATGGTGAAAGCAGACATCCTTGTTTTGTTTCTATTCTTTGAGGGAAAGCATTCAGTCTTTCACCATTGTTTGATGTTAACAACAGGTTTTTCATAGATGCCTTCAGCAGGTTAAGGAAGCTCCCTTCTCTACTGAGAATTTTGATAAAAAATGGATGTTGGATTTGTCAAAGCTTTTTCTGCATCTAATAAGACAATCACACAGTTTTTCTTCTGTAATCTGTTAATATGGTAGATTATGTAGATTGATTTTTAAATGTTAAACCAAACTTGCACTCCTACATAAACCCCACTTGATCATGATATATTACACTTTATAAATACTGTTAGATTTACTAAAGTTTTTACAGAATTTTTGCATCTATATTCATGAAGGCAATTGGTCTGTGGTTTTCTTGTAATTTCATTGTCCAGTTTTGGCATCAGGGTAATCTTGAAATAAGTTGGGAAGAATTTTCTGGAAGACATTATATAAAATTGGTATTATCTCTTTGATACGATTAACACATATTAACATATTTTAACTCCTAATCTTCATCAAAACAACATGAACTAAGCCATTATTATCACCATTTTACAGAATGGTTAATTTACTTGCCCAAGGGTCACAGTTTATATGTCATGGAGTCAGAATTCGAACATTGGCTGTCTGCTACCAAAGGCTAATTCATAGCTACTTCACTATACTGATTTCTGTTACAGTCAAATAAAATAAAATCAATACCTTTCATATACAAATAGTAATATTTCACAATCCCATTTAAGCCTCATAAATTAAGACTGAGAATGTGGCAGAGAGAGTGGAAGACTTTTGCTAAGGAGTGTCTAGTATTTGAAGGAATAACAGTAAAATAGCATGCTAAAATGGGAATCATTTCGCCCCAACTTTGTTGAGGTTACAAAAGGCCCAGAAACAAAATTAAAGGGACAAAATTTGAGAAGGGATGGTCAGAAACTCCTTTGAGCCTTAGCTCACAATCGGTCAAGGGTAAAAAACGGTTTGCAGAGTCTGAAATAATGAAAATTGGAGAACTGTGGTGTTTTCCCACGCACCTCCCCTTGCCATACATCTAGAAAGAAGAAATTTAAGAAGACCATCAATAGGGCTAGAATTTGCTCCCTATTGTGTGAAAGACTGGCATTTGACTGTAGTCTGAGAAGGGCAAATGCAAAAATCTATGCTGTGAGTTGCCTGCAACGTCAGGACAAGGAAAGAGAGAAGCAATGGCTCGTATCACCAAGAGAAGGCTCTGAGGATGAGTCACAAGGGGTTAGCTGGAGAGAGCATCACCCATGTCAAAGAACTACAACATAGGGCATCCAAAGAACCCACAAACATGCACCAAAAAGTGAATTAGATTTGAGCATCCATCACAAACATCAAAGACATATCTATTGGCTAGGGTCTCATTTAAGACTTGAATTATTATCCATTTATGACTGGTCTCGGGGTGAGTGTGTGCATGTGCTCACATATGTGTGTGACCTTTGTTCAAGTTCTGATGACAATGTTATATTGGCTTTGTACAAAGAATTTTCCCTCATGGCCCAAGTACAACTATGCTTCTTCTGATCTTATTACCCTAAATAAAACTCAAAAGAGGCCCAGAGAACAATCTGTGTTCTCCTGGTAAAACCTCCTTTTCTAGCCAATCTTACCTACAAAACCCTGCAGTATTACCATTCACCACAATACAGTAACCGATAGGCCAGTGCCAAGAAGGAGTCTATTGTTAGAACATGTTATCCACCGCCCCCTCCTTACCTTGAGAGACCAACATTATGCCCTCACTCTTTTTCACCTCAAGAAGTCCAGTCTTGTTGGGCATCCTTCCCTGCCCAGACTTTTAATCTCATACGGCTTTGTACATCCACAATGTAAAGCCAATACTCCACCTCTCCCCAACCCTCTATATTCCTCCTCTAAAAGTCATGTTTATTTATCAGCATAATCTATTATATCTTCAGCCTCTTCTCTAAATATGCATTCCCTTCTTGCTTATGAATACGGGCTATCTCCTGAGTACACTGATTTCCTGCAGCACTCTCTGTCAGAGATTTTTCTCCCACATCACACATACCACCAAAACTAGAGGTCGATTAGGTGTCAGACTTGCTCCTCCTTGGTATGTCCAAATAGCTTACCCCTACTTCCTGAAACTCTCTTGATAATTCTGAGCACATGCCGTCAGAACATGATACCCTTCATTCACTGAGAATTTTATCACCTAGCTTATGTTTTCCTTTCAACCACTAACCTTATCATCAATTTGAGTGATTCACTATGCCTATAGATTCAACACTTTGACCACTCCATTTCTTGACCTCTTTTCTTCCAATAATTTTGTCTTTCATCCTACCTCTTCCACTAATAACTACATCATCTCTGATATTTCAGTTTCAATCATCCCATTCTCTGATCGTTACCTCCTATGATTACAGCTTGCCCCTCTAGAACCATCACTCCAATAATCCTCATTCCAAGAACCCACTACAATTTCCAATCGACTGAACTGACCATCTTTTTATGCTCTATCTCACATCTTATGCCCTCACTTCCCTCCTTACCCAGCTTGGATTCCATTACCCATCATTATAATCACTAACTCACATTCCTTCAACTCCGTGACCTTCTTTCCCTTCATTACACTCAGCTATCAAAACATCAACCCTGGTGAAATTCAGTTCTAAATCCAACCCTGAGTTCTATATGTTGATTACTTTCTTGGTTGACTGGATTTCTTCATTATATACTTCATCCAAGAAGTAGTCACAGATGCTATATTCCCTGGACCCTTGCATTTTCAAGACCATTCACCTGTAATCTTTATACCTTAACTGAAGCATGCCAGGTAAAAATATTTTTGTTCAAAAACTCCCCACCTTCTGGCGCTGAAGTCTTGTTTGAAAAAATTGTGAAACCAGTCTGATTTTCAGGTGAGTTTTTTCCTTGAACCCTGAATAATTATTTAATTTTCCTTGAGGATCTATAACATCACCTTGATATAGATTGGTGTTGACTGTCCTGGAACATGATGTGCCTTTCAATTTTCAGATGTTATAACTTACTAATTTCTTCATTTTAAGGAAGTTTTTTTATATTATCTTGGAATATGTTTTTAAGTCCAGAATGAGGTTCATTATTTTTATATATATTATATTTTCTCTAATTTCTTTCATGTCTTGTCTTTCTTCTTTATATTATCTGAGTTCTTTTCCTAGCCTCTTTACCATAGGTTCAATTTTCAACACTATTCAACACAATCTCCCTATTTTCAATTAGTTCCAAAATTATGTCTTTTTATGTTCAATTTATTTCTCTAGCTCTCTCAAATTATCCTCTTCATCTCTAATTTATGGTTTCATATATTCTATATGCTCTTTAATTTCTTTGAAAATGTAAAGCATTAGCTGTGAATATTTTTCTTTTGTTTCCTGGGGTATATACTCATTCAAAGTGCTCTGCATGGGGAGTTCATTTATTTCATTTATTATAACCGTAATAATTTCTCATGGTTGTTGTCCTAATTTTTCTCATTTAACTCACATTAGACATGGGCAGCTCTGCTTTTTTCCCACGTGTAAACTCTCCTTGAATCCCTTTGCATCTTATCTGAGACTTGAGTGCACCTGACCTTCAGAGCGCCAGTGTGGAAACTGGGCGTTGATATGTTGGATCCACTCTGCTCTTCTTTTCCTGGGAACAGGAGGTGAGGAGAGGGAGGAAATGCAGCTGTGGGCATTTGAGATTGAAGAAGTTAGTCCCTTCTCTGTTCTCTTGTTAATTTTGTTCTATCCTGTTCTGTACTTATTTTGTCCAGTAAAATGTTGATTTAATCCCTTTATTCAATGTGAGCTGCTGAGCCTTCACTCCACAAAATATCACCCATTTGTTAGGCTTTTATTCTGCTTTTTTAGCTGAATATTAAGTTCCTAAGCTCAAATGAGACCTTCATCCTGGCCATTAATCTTTTCCTGCTCTGTAAGTGCTGTAATAAAACAATATGAGGGATTAAATTAGTAAATCTAGTTAGACATGATCTCAGAATGAACATGCAAGCTGGAAAATTGGAGATTGCCATATACCCCTTCTCAACTCTAACATGCTAACAAGCTCAACTTTCTGAAAATAATTTTAATGCTGTCATTCCTTAATAATAATGACAGCAGAGAACCTTTAAGGAGCCCTCCTTTTTCTTCCCTTTTATTCCATCCTATTGACAAACACGCAATATATCCAGTACACCATGATCTTAAAACATTCCTTCCAAACTAATAGCTAACTCTTCTTCCCACTGATTTAGGGGGGAAAAGGTTGCTGAGTCCAAAGTGCTAACATTCTAAAGGACTTCTTTCCAATTTAAGCACCAAAGAGATTCTTATCAAATATATCATGCATATAAATTATGATATCATAGGTTTTGAAAGATTTTACAGCTCCAATTTGACTAAAATGAAAAGTTTAGTCCTATTAAAAGTAAAACTTTAAGGCCATAAGGTAAAAGCATCACTTTCCACTGCTTCAATTACCACTTTATGCAGATAACTTTTAAACTTAAATCTCTTTTAAGAATCAGAAACATATTGGCAAATTCTTTTTTTTTTCTTTCTGAGGAAGATTCGCCCTGAGCTAACATCTGTGCCAATCTCCCTCTATTTCGTATGTGGGTTGCCACCATGGCATGGCTGACGAGTGGTGTAGGTCCACGCCCAGTATCCAAACCCAAGAACTCGGGCCGCTGAAGTGGAGCACACTGGACTTAACCACTATGCCACAGCGCCAGCCCCAGATATTCTTGCAATTTATCTTTATGTAGATATTCTACTCTTACTTCAAACTCAATAAGGCCAAAAGAAAACTTCAGATTCTCCCCATCCAATAGGTATTCTGTCTTCTGTTTCTTCACCTATTAATGCTTTTACCAACCTGTCAGACATATATGTGACAAATCCTAAAAGTCATCTTCATTTCTCCCTTATCAATAAGTTCCTCAGTTAATCAATCATCCGGTTTTGTAGATTTTTCTCCACCTTTTGAATCAAATTGTGTTTCTTTGTGTCTATTCACACATACCACTGGGAAGTTCAGGTATTTGTTACTTTTCTCTCAAGTTATTGCAACAGCCAGTCTCCTCATAATTATAAATAAAATTTCCTTGAACTTGATCCATTGAAGGTTACTGTCCAAAAGCACAATTCTGACCATGTCACTACCAGATTGAAAAGCCTTCAACGGCTCTCCAATACATACTCAACCTCTTTTCATTGTTTTCAATATCCCCTGATCTGGGTCCAAACAACCTCTCTGTCTAATCCTCCTCTCACAAAGCATACACAGTTGAATCCCAACAGTTTATTCTCTGTTCCCCAAACACATCCCATTTTATATCTTTAATGATACTGCTTTCTTGGTCAAGAAAGTCTGTTCATTCTTTCTTCTCTTGCTTCATCTCTACTTGTTCAACCCTATTTAGCTTCAAGGCCTGGATCAAATAGTCACTCTACTACAAAGCATTCTTCAAAGTCCCATGAGGAAATAATCTCTTCCTTAAATGAATTTTTAGTGCCAGCTATTATTATTCTCATTTTATATTGATTATATTTTTATTCTCACTTATTCTCTTTCTATTCCCTATATAAAATCCTTTAGAGCAAACTTGGTGTCATGCTCACTTTTGTGTTCTTAAAGTCAGAACTCAAGGCCTTACCAACAATAATGCCTCCATAGTCTGAAAGCTCACTGAGGGCAAGGACCAGACAGACTTTTTTTTGTTAGAACTGTGTCACTACCACTTAACGCAGTGCCTGACATTATTTTGAATGAATGTTGAATAAATGAATAATTGCTGAATTGATTTATTTTAAGTCTTCATTGTTAGCTTTAATTTGAAAGACATCTAAAACTCAGTATTTGGTCAGAAGCAAAAATTACAGTTACCTCCCCAGAGTAACTTGTTTTTAAAGAATGCAACACTTTGGCAGTGTTTACATTCTGTTATGGCTCAACATACCTGCAGGTTCACTGCTTTATAGACCAAATCTGGCCTGAAGTTTGTTTTTGTAAATAAAGTTTTATTGGAACACAGCCACACCCATTCATTCACATACTGTCTTGGGAATGCTTTTGCATGGCAGAGTTGAGTAGTTGCAAAAGAGACATAACGACCAGCAAAGCCTAAAATATTCCCTATCTGGCTCATTACAGAAAAAGTTCGCCAACCCTTGTTTTATAAAAATAACTTATTTCCATGTGTTGTTAAAATTTTAATTTTTTTCACAAAAATCTTGAGAGCAGAGATGAAGTTATTTCAATTCAGAATAACCTTTGGCAATTTGTAAATTACTAATGCAGGTTAAATCATAAAAATTGATTTATATTTAATTCCATTTCTATGAAATCTAATACACAAATTTTTACAATTTCCTTATATAACGATATTACAAAAAACACACTTATAAATAAAACTGCCCAAAATATCTTTCCTTTTTGATTTCAGTTAATCTGGTGAATCCCTACCAGTTTGGTAATATTTTGATTGACCAGTAGAGGGCATGCTTGATTCAACATAATTGTATACACACAGACTGGCAGCTTGCCTCCTTTAGCCTGGAAAAAGATGAAGCACTGCTTGGAAGAAACTTAAGGGATGAATTATTATTGAGTTCATTTTCTATTGTTGTGTTGGTGGTGAAACGGATTAGAAAAGCCCAAGAAGACTGGTCTACTACCATTTAACTGATGGTAATGTTTCTTCCCGAGAAGAAAATTGTCCATCTACTCTTTATCTTTTCTCATCTCAGCATTGGTTTGCAGGGACCTTGAATATTTTCAACAAGAGACAGCAACAATTTGGCCACAGAAAACAGGATTTTTTCCACCAAGATGATACAGCACATCTTGTGATAGTGGTTACTCTTTCTCCACCCTCCATCTCTGCATTGTTGCCCCCCTTTGTGTACTGATTCCATTAGTATTGAGAGAACCATTGTCCATTGTAAGAAAATATAAAAGAAGATCATTAGAAGTTCAGATTTCTGTAGTGGCTCTCTGGGTTTTTTGATCAACACAGAGCCTGTCTGAAAAGTGAAACATTTCCAAGGAGAATGTGCTGCCGGACTAAAGAATGCAAGGACCCTAAAAAGGGTCTGAAAAACCCACCTACCAGCAGGCTAGACAAAGGGTGTAGGTTGGGGCCTCTCCTTTGAAAGACCTGATTAATGTGAGGTCTTGTTACCTGCTTTATCACTGTTTTGTTATGAGTGAAAGGTTTCAGCATTCTTAATTTGTCTTGGGGATGGGAAAAGGGAAGGCAAACTTGCCTGACGGGGGTCTAAGGGTGAGGTAGATCCATTTGCCCTCAGTGAAAAATAACAGACACAAAAGACGCAGGTTGTTCTACAAATTCATACCGAATGTTTTCTCTAAAAAAGCAGCCTGAAGGCACTCATCCCTTATCCACCTCTCTTGAAGAATAAGGTGTATGCTCTGGCAGTTGCTCAAAATAAAAGTTATCCATTGTGCTAACGTAAAAATAGGTTCAAAGAACTGAATAGGAAAATTTAAAAATCTGTTTTAGGAAGTAGTGGGGAAAGTAAAGATCATTCGTGGAAAGATAAAAATGAGGTAATGATTTTGTGAATCCTGTTACTGTAATCTTGTCATTTACTAGGTTATTCCAAAGCACATTTAGGTTTAAGGTCTCTAGGAATAATCTTCTCATAATAAGTACAATTTTAAAATTAATTCCAAAACACCTTTTCATACCAACTATAAAATTGGAATTTATATACCATGCTCTGAAGATTTGGAGTTTTTTAATAGAAAAAGCAGAATGTAGGCCTTTTACAGTGTTTTACCTCTGGCTCCCTGAAATTCAAGTCTTAAGAAAATATTAGGAGACGCATGCCATAGTTAATGGCAAATATCCAATATGTATTGTCAGGGGATGAAGAGAGAAGGGGTAGAATAAGATGCTAATGCTAAGTCTTTCATTAATATTGTTTAGTGAAGAATCATAGTTAACAGAACCTAGTACTTGTATTATTATATTCAGTAGTCACAGATACCAAGTAATAGATATAATTGGGTTGTTAATTAAGTGGAAAATACCCCACAATAAGTAAACAAATGAGACATTGTATGAAAACAGAGGTAGTTATTCCACAAATTGTAACTAGTAATCATTATCATAGTGCAAGTACTATTTGGTTTAATTGGATTTATTTTGTCAATCGTTTTATTAGCATTTTAATCTCATATCTAACATAAATTTTCCTAGTCTTTTCCTCCTAATTATGCCAAGACTTTGACATAATATGAGAGAAAGTGATTAAAAATATATGTACCTACATTTACTTATGCATATTTATATACATACATGTAACTTTTTCCTGTAGAAGATTGTTGGTTGAACACATTAGCTTAGTGGCTGAATAATAAATAGTTTATGCTTTCTTTTACAATATTTAGTGCCTCTAAGAACTAAAGTTACAGAATTAGATTCTGTGTACACTAGACTGTAAGCTCACTACAAAAAACACCTTCCTGATTTTTATTCCCCAAACTCAGTAGAGCCCTTGCATAAAAGTCCACTTTCATAAAATGCTTGCCAAATGAGTGAACCCAGATCACACACAACCAAACTTTTAAATTATATCACTGATTCATCAACTATTTTTTTAAAAAGAAGAGGACACAGATTCCCTTCTTTCCCAAGCATGTAACAACTTCTCTCAGTTCTCAAACCACCTAATAAGCATTTTGCAATCTCTCTGAGTCCTCCACGGAAAGCATTAATTCAAGCAAAGGAAACACTGTCAACTTAAATCTTGCAACAAAAATTATTGCCTCATGAGGAATAGAATTTCATAAGATCAAAAACAAAGGAAGTAAAAATAAATAAACAACTACTTGTTGCAGTAAGAATATTTATTGGTCATGCCTGTCTGCCTTGAGTAGTGCAGTGGAAGCATCTCGATATGGGAGTAAGAAAGGTATGGGTTTAAATCCTCACTCTGCCTGACCTTGGGCAAGAAACTTAATCTCCTGGAGACTCAATTTCCTTGTCTGAAAAACAATGATAATAATATCTCTCTAAATTCCCTGAGGCTCCTTGGAAATACGATGGCCCTTCTTACACATATGTGGAAGCTGGCCATCATTCAGGAGAATTTATCACTGTGCCAAACTTCCAGGGCTTAAAAAGTTAGAAATCATTACATGTGACAAAGACTTGCCCTTACTGCAATAGCAACTCCTTTCAGATTTTCTCAGAAGCCCCCAGGACCACCCCCACAGAAGGCAATACCCCTCAGGTGTATTGTTACTTAGTTGACAAGCATTTCTATGTGGGAGGCACTGTTGGGAGCACTTTACTAACAATAACTGATTTAATCCTATGAGCTTGATGTCACCCCTTGAAATATGGCCTGTGGTGTTGTTCCACCTAACAATCTCTTCCTCCTTGTTAAATAATTCTGCTTTCATTCCTAAAACAAATGTTGAGCAATGGGTAGTAGTTGTTAATTGCGGGGAAAAGCTGTAAGAGCACCACAGAAAATTTGGTGGGGAATATTCAAGAAAACGATTCAGAATTATTTTAGGAGAAGAGAAAAGAAACATCTTCCACCTCAGCACAGCCACATGATTGTCAGAGAATGTCTCCTGTCAGCAAGGCCAGATCCAGGACAAGAATCCATATGTCTCTCTGCAAAACTAAATACCATTTTGCATCCCTTTCATTTTTACTGAAGCTTTGAAGTAAATAGGAATAGAACCAGCCCTAGTAAATGATCTGAGGACTGAAACATTTTTGACATAAGTCTTGAGAACAGAGCCACATATTTCTTTTCCTCCTTCAGAACACTGACTTTGTTTCATCTCAGAACCCTGGATGACGCAAATGATGATGGACTAAAGGGACAGCAGGCCTCACTCCCCTGATGCCAAATAAAGACCAAAGTAGCCCGGGCTGCTGCTTTCCAGAGTCTTGAGACCTGATTTGCATATACATTTAATTAATTGGTTGCATGGAAACTGCTCTGTTACAATATTTTAATATTAGAATAACATGGTGATAATCACTGCAGGCTTGATTAGGTAGACTGAAGCCAAGCTCTACTAACTTGGCTTACTAGCTGTGTAAACCTGAACAAGTTGCTAAACCTCTCTTTGCCTCAGTTTCCTCAGCTGTAAAATAATTATAACAGAACCTATCTCAGAAGTGTGCTATAAAGTTTAAATGAGTTATGCATCTAAAGCACTTAGTATCTAACTCATAGTAGATAGTCAATATATGATAGCTGTTCATACTACTATTCTCCCAGGTTATTCATAGTAATTGAGCTAAATTTCTCTTTGTTGAGTGGCAAATGCCCTGGTTCCCAAAATATGTTCTGAAGCCCACTCTTCCCTGAAATAGAGCAAAAAGGAATTCCCTTCTTCAAATAAGCTTGCAGAACACTGAATTTGTCTTAGAAATTGAAAATGCACTGAAACATATTAAAGACTTTGAGAGACCTGCAATTAAGAAGTCTGTTTAATGTTGTTTAATTTCATTCATCTCAAATATATAAGACCACTTGACCCTTCAGTTCCATCTTCACTTATTCACTTTTCTTAGTCCATCTTTGTACTCTCTATTTCAGGGTCTTAATTTTCCTAAAATGAGACCATTTTACTTCTCTTTAACATACATGGAACATCAAACATTTTCATAGGTACTTACCTTGTAAACACACAGGTATAGTAGGTCTTTGCAGATATAATTAAGTTAAGGATCTTGAGATGAAGAGGTCATCCTAGATTATCTGGGTGGGCCCTAAATCCAATGATAATGGTCCTAATAAGAGAAAGGTAGAGGGAGATTTGAGACACAGGAGAAGACACAACCAGAAGAGAAGGAGGCAATGTAACCACAGAGGCAGAGATGGGAGGGATGTGGCCACAAGCCAAGGAATGCCACCAGCCACCAGAAGCTGTAAGAGGCAAGAAATGGATTCTCCTATAAAGTCTCTGGATGGAATACAGCCCTGCCGACACCTTGATTTCAGACTTCTAGCTCCCAGATCTGTGAGAGAATAAATTTTTGTCATTTTAAGCCACCAAGTTCATAGCCATTTGCTATGGCAGTCCTAGGGAGCTCATACACTCAGTCTCACCATTTACAAAATGGGGTTAATTAAAGCTCACTCTGGCCTGCCATTGTTACAACAATGCTGCAAGGACCAAACAGAATAATATATGTGAAAATACTTCCACAATTTAAAGTTCTTACACACAGACGTAACACTATTTTCAACATTCTTATGTGGAATTCAAGAACTCTCTTTTACCCAATCGAAACAATGATTCCTACTTTTGTTTCCTTGGCAACTTTTCCTCATTTCTTTTTGTTTTGTTTTGTGAGAACTAGACCCGGATCCTCATCTGCTACCATTCAATGCCCAGTATGGCAAATACGGATCTTGTGAGGAAAACCTCTGCCATAATCGTCATATTTGTCTGCCTGCAGAGGACATACTCACAGAACTGATCAGAAAAAGAACAGTTCTTCTTCCAAAACAAATCAAAGTTTAAATAAATATATACATATTTAAATTGAAATAAATCCATTGAAATAATGTGGAAAAGATTATAATAAATTAAGAACATTAACCTAGATTGCAATGAAACAGCTCAAGTTATTAAATTACTTGCTCCAGAGACATTTAGCATGATATTTTCATTTTAATAAAAGATGTACTGGACACATTTTAATGAAATCTGCCTCTTTGGGTTCTGAAAATAAATATATTAGCTTTCCTCACACTTTTTCCTGAAAACCACAAGAGCTCAAACCATAAGACCTATGGCTTTTAAAACTAACCAAATGCAATTAGAGATGCTGGCTTCCATACAGGGAGGCACATGAGAGGCCTCCTTTGTTAGAGATTCACTTCCTTAACTACCTTAAGAAAAGAAGCTCAGAGATGGCACATCTGTCAAGAAGCATATTGAAAGAGCCAACGTTGATACTCTCACTTTCTTTTTGAAACTGTGTCCTTTTTCTATTCATTTCAGCAATTGACTTGACCCACTCCCAGCAGTGATCAAATTTCTCTTTCCTTTTAAAGTAAGAATCTTCATTTGATAGAATCTAGACTTGACTGGATATTTAGCTCAGAGTGAGAAGCAATGAGAGTTTTGAAGGGGTCTTTTACTGTGGTATTCAAATTTAAATTTATTTCTAGAAACTGATTCTTCTTCTCTCAAATTATCCTAAATGCTATTGGAAATTCAATGAACTTATAGGGAACTTTGCAGAAACCAAGGAGGATTTCCATTCCAACACTTCTTTTTTCTACCACATTCTCTCCTAACAATCCCCACCATCATCGGAAAGTTTTGACAAGATTTTTCCGTCAAATCTTTTAAATTCTTTAAGTGAGTGTTCTGGGAGAATTTTCTTTTCCAATTTTTTATGTGGCTCACTCTACACTTGTCTCAGTCTAGTCCACATGTCCCTGTAAAACTTCTGCATTCACATATGTAACATTGTTCCAAATCTACAGTTTACAAGGGTAACTCTGATGACTGTGCACTCTATTGACATGTCATACACTTCTGTAAATTATAGCAGGTGAAAGATTTGGGAAAGATTTTCAATAGCACAAGCCATTAGTCTAACAAATTTCTACAATTTGCACTACTGAAAACTAGTATTTATAGAGGCCAGCCTGGTGGTGTAGTAGTTAAGTTCACATGCTCCACTTCAACAGCCTGGGGTTCATGGGTGTGGATCCCGGGTGAGGACCTACACACCACTCATCAAGCCATGCTGTGGCAGTGTCCCACAACAAAAAATAGGGAAGATTGGCACAGATATTAGCTCAGGGACAATCTTCCTCAAGCAAGAAGAGGAAGATTGGCAACAGATGTTACCTCAGGGCCACTCTTCCTCACCAAAAAAAAAAAAAAAACCTAGTATTTTTATGTCTTATACTATTCATTCTACAAATTTTTAAATGCCAAATACATGTCAAGCATGCTTCTAGGGAATTAGAATATATCAGTGAATTAAAATAATAAAAATCTCTGCCCTCAAGAGCAATAGTAGTTAACTCTTGCTATGACTCAAGTACTATTTTTAGTATTTTATGTATATTAACTCATTTAATCCTCACAACAACCTTATGAGACTGATATAATTAGTATCCTCATTTAAAAGAAAAGAAAACTGGGGCAAAAAGAGTTAAATGATTTGCCCAGAGTCCTAAGAAGGAAGTCCACCTTGGCTTTAACCTTCAAAGGAAAATTAAAATGCAAATGTTGAAAAAAGAATATGATAGATACCCAGTGCTTAGCTCAGTGTTCAATAGAATCTGGTGAATAAATTCATCTTCACTAAACTATTAGAGGATGTCTTAGTCCATTTGGGCTGCTATAACAAAATACCACAGACTGGGTAGCTTGTAAACAACAGAAATATATTTCTCCTAGTACTGGAGGCTGGAAATCTGAGATCAGGGTGCCAGCACAGTGGTGTAAGGACCCTCTTCTGGGTCACAGACTTCTCATTGTACCTTCACGTGGTAGAAGGGAACGAGGAAGCTCTCCCAGGCCTCTTTTATAAGAGCGCTAATCCCATTTACAAAGGCTCCGCCCTCATGACCTAATTACCTTCCACAGACCCCATCTCCTAATACCATCACCTTAGGGGTTAGGTTTCAACATACGAATTTTGGGGGAATACAAACATTGAGACCATAGCAGAGGACTTTTGTTGTGCAGCTTCTTTTTATAACCAACACAACTAAAGTTGCAAATATGACCATGATAATATTTTCCAGATTTAAAATTATAAAATCAATATAAAAATTAACATTCTAGTACTATAAGAAAAGTGCAATTAGTGGTAGCTTTGTTGTTGAACTGCTTTTAGTGATAAAAATCATTTTAGCATTTATCACAATTCATAACCATATATACACTATATTATTATGTGATTAATGTCTATCTATAGCCACTCTCCTGCAATTAGACGTGCCCTCTGCAATAGCAAAGACAGCACAATAGCACAATGCCTTGTATATCAGAAATTTATTTTTAGCATTTACCTCTAGGTTGCTTTGCGAGCACAATGGTGATATTGACTATGGTATGCAGTAGCTAGATATATGCACATTAATTTGCAATGAGAATTATGCCCAACAAGAAACTCTTACTGGACAAAGGTACCAAGACAATTCAATGAGGAAAGAATAGTATTTTCAACAAATGGTACTGGGACAATGGATATTCTCATGCAAAAGGATGAATCTGAACCGTAACATCACACCATACACAAAAAGTAACTTGAAATGTATCATAGACCAAAATGTAAGAACTAAAACTATAAAACTCTTAGAAGAAAACATAGGAGTAAATTTTGGTGATTTTGGATATGTAATGATTTTTTGAATACATCAAACACATGAGGAAAAGAAAACATTAACAAATTGGACTTCATCAAAATTCAAAACCTTTGTGCTTCAAAATAAAGCATCAAGAAAGTAAAAAGACAAGCCACAGACTAGAAAATAATGTCTGAGGCCACACATCCAATAAAGGCACTTGTATCTGGAATATATAAAGAACTCTTAGAACCTAATAATTAAGAATCTAAACAACCCAATAAAAAAGTGGCCAAAGTATTTAAATAAATATTTCTCCAAAGAAGATAGAGGAATAGCCAATACACACATGAAGAAATACTTAACACCATTAGTCATTATGGAGATGTATATTAAAACCGCAACAAGATCTTACTTCACATCTACTAGGATGGCAGTGATCCAAAAGGCAGACAAAGCCAAGTATTGGTAAGGACTTAGGGAAACTGGGAGGAACCTTCAAACTAGTGGAAATATAAAATGGTCCAGCCACTTACAGACTCCTTCCATCAGTCTATGTCAGCCTGATGAATCAGCATTTTCTGCTTTTTAGATTAGAATCAAGACACCATTTCACTTACAACTTCAGCAAATAAAAGACAAATATCCTACCTTCCCTTCTTCCATGGCTCATGAAAGGCAGCACTAATCAATCACTGAATTCTTCCCCCACCAAACTTACACACAGCTTCACAATTTTCTCAACAGAGACTGTTATGCAAACCTTTCTATTTGTCATCACATGTTATTTTGACTCCTTTTAAACCTCCCATCAATAGTCCCCTTCTTTTATGATAATATACCATATCTGATCTTATATGGATTATATATTAATCTGATCTGTGAGCATTAAAAGAGTTTTTCTTTGCGGGGGGAAGTGGATTTCTTGCCTATATCCTGAAACTGGACTACAGAAGCCATCACATAAGAGACCTGACCATAAATCTTGTCTTCTACAAAAATCATATTCTGTACTAAATTATTAGTTTATTTTACTTTTTAGTCAAATATTAGTTTATTTCTTAGTCAACTATAACGTTAGAAATCTAAGAAAAGTTTGTTGTTTAAAAAAATATAAGAAAATAAATTATAACAACCACGTGGTAATTCTCTGCAATAATTCTTGGGGTAATTTTTATTATTATACAAGTCATGTACAAAATGGATAATTATCTAATCTTAGGATTATCCAGAAAAGTAAAGAATATATAGACCCTTAAATAATCTTGATACTAAATCTCACTGCTTCCAACTTCTTTAAAAAATAAAATTTTTATACAGTAAATAATATTCATTTTTCTTTTGTTAAGTTGGTTCAACTACATCAGCCCCTGTCTGAGCATCGCTACCTTTGGCAAGCTATTTTGGACCTCTCCAATCAGTTATGAAAGAAAACTCAGAGCTGCAACATTAATCCTCTCCTTAATTCTAGTTCCTGGTTTCTTGTGTTGAGGTCGTAATTATCACTAAATCGCATACCGATATCTCACAGGAACGTATTTCTTGCATTTCATCCTCAACCTAAATAGAACCCAGAGCTTTGAAATCGCCTGCTGGGCTCTTTGTTTTCAACTGCCTTAAATCTCACCCTATATCCTCCACAGCTAAGTACAAAATCATGTAAGGCAGACCAAATTTCCTGGAACGACTTTAAAATGCTGTTGTATTCCACAATATTGTAAGTCAAATCAGCCTAATGCAATCTAATACACTGTCAGAGTAATAGAAAGTGAGATAAAAGTCTTCATTAAGGATCAAATAACTATTATCTTACCCACTTGGAGTGTTCTTTTAAGATGCACTTAATACACTCGTATCTGTTGATAACAGCAACCCTGGATTACAAAAAAAATAGCGATTTATCCCTATTCAAATGATACCTCAGGCACCTGTTGCTCACAGAAAGCATAACCGTGCAGTAACAAATCTGAGATCTGGCTCCTTGTGCCCAAATCACATCTTTCCGGGGCACTCTGTGACATGGGTTGCCACCTTTGTAAAATATTCTCAGTGCACAATTTGTTTGGGTGCTCTGCCTCCCTCTGGGTCGTTAATATCAGCATGACAAAATACACAATTAGGCTCCTCTATCTTAGCGTAGTTCTTTGGACAAGAAACAACACTGAACCTCTGTGTTAACAACAGGTGACGCAGGAGGTCAAACAGCTCATCACAGCGGCCAATATCAGAGAGTCACATGAAACACAGATATCTAAAAGGGAGCTATTTAGCTGAAGCCCCAGGGAGCGGAGTTTGCTTTTCTGACTCCCAGTGTGTTCTCTTTCTGGTTGTGCCACCAGCGACTTTCTCTCTATAGAGCTTGGCAGCCCATTAAAGCGAAAAATGCTTTAGTCAGTGAGGCAATAAAGTTGAATGATTGCTGCCTTGAGTCTTTCTCGAAGTCATTTGAAAGATGACCATTGTAAGATGGGGTTACTTCTAGTAAATGATCTATGTTAAAGCACAAGCTACAGAAGAGCCAGGACTAGCTGGGCAAAGTTACCCGCAGTGGCCGTGAAGTGGCGAGTAAATCGCTTAAAGAGCAGCCACTGCCTCAGTGACCAGGGCTCTGCTGAGCCTTGATAAGCAATAGGGTTTGGCTTTCACTGCTGCTAGCATTTGCTAGCAAACGTCGGATTGGCTACTACTGCTTTACATGAACTCATGCAACAGTTGCTTTTATAGGCAAAGATAATCACCTAGTCACTCAAAACTAAGTACGGATAACACTGGGAACATAGGAACTAAGACCATGGGAGATCGCAAAGTGAAGAAAGGTGCAGACCTATCCTGAAGTCATTTCAAATCTAATAAAAGATTTGCATTTCCCTAATAATTAGTGATGTTGAAATCTTTTCATGTGCCTGTTGGCCATCTGTATACCTTCTTTAGAAAAATGTCTGTTCAGACCTTCTGCCCATTTTTTTAATTGGGTTGTTTGGTTTTCTGTTGCTATAAAAAAACAAAATCTCAGCCCTGATGGCCTAGTGATTAAAGTTTGGCACTCTCACTGCTTCAGCCCCCCAGGTTCACTTCCTGGTCGCAGAACCACACCACCCATCTGTCAGTAGCCATGCTGTGGCAGCAGGTCACATAGAAGAACTAGAAGGACTTACAACCAGGATATACAACCATGCACTGGGGCTTTGGGGAGGGAAAAAAAGAGAGGAAGATTGGCAACAGATGTTAGCTCAGGGCAACTCTTTCCTTGCCAAATAAACAAAAAGAAAAAAATCTAATAGAAGAGATGGAAGACTAAATAATTCTAACCATAACATGTACGGAGGTGTACAGCTTGCAGAGAGCACTCCATGTGCATTTTCTTATTTGATAAACACAAACACTGCCACTTGCTAATCGTGTGATCATTGTTCAATTACCTAATCTCTCCCTACCTCTACTTAATCTCTCCCTACCTCTACTTTGCCAGTTGTAAAATTGGAGTACTACCCTCTAATGCCATTGTGAGGATTAAGTGAAAGACTACCAAAACAAAGCAAAAAGCTTGGTACACAGTAAGTACTTGAAAAATGTTAGCTTTTAAAAATTCTATGAAAATCTAAATAGCATAAGCACAAAAACATACAGAGACACTTAGCTCTCTGGAATTAAAAAATTAATACGATGGAAATGATGGACGTTTAGAGTGAATAGACCAGTGTGCAGTTGTCTGGGCAGCCTTGGATAAACAGACATGATTTGAAGGAGAAAAAGGAACAAGATTTCTGAGGGGAGAAGAGAAGGGGGAAAAGCACGTTAATGAAGATAAGAAGTGAGCGTTGTTAATTTGTCAAGTCATAGTAGAAGGGAACCATGAAGAGGAGTTTTACCTGATTAAATGACAATTACAGAATAACATGATCAATCCTAGAAACCAGAAGATCTTATTCTGATATTAACTACTTCATTGATTAAACACAGAAATTGACCTAGAAATTATCCAAAGCCCCTTCCAGAGCTACTTTATGATTCTAACACATTCGTAACATGAAATTTTTATCAAAGTACTCCTTTGATCAAGAATTTAGAAAGGCTCATTAAATAGGTTAAAACTGCCTCATTTTGAAGGCCAGCTTCAGTTTGCTCTTCTATAATATCTTACTTAATTACATCACTTTCATACAATTGCCTAAGTCAAACACTTCAGAACTATATTTAACTTTTCTATTTTTTTTAACTCTCACATTTCATTGATCAAGTCCTGTTGACTGTATGTCCATAAATTCCAATACAAAACTTTGTTTCTTTCTACCCAAAGTTCTTCTCCTTCTTCTTACTTCTCCTAATTCAATTTAGATTTTATTTATCAATAGTCATTGAGCACTTCAGCTTACAAGTGTGATGAACCACAACACTACCAGGTAACACTCCAAGATGAGGAACAGAGAAAAAAAATTTTAAGAGAAAGAATTCACCCCAAGAACCTGATAGATAATATCAAACAGTCCAACACAATACAAAAACCTGAATACCATATGGTTCCATTTATGTACATGAAATTCTACAAAAGGCAAAACTGCTCTTTTCTAGATTAACACTGGCCAGGGTTCAGGGGTGGAGATCAACCGCAAAGGAGCATAAGGAAATATTTTAGGAAGAGGAAACTGTGTTACATCTTGATTGTGGGGCTGGTTACATGACTATATACAATTACTAAGCTTCACTAAACTGTACACCTAAAATGGGTGAATTTTCTTGTAAGTAAAGAATATATTAATTAAAAATAATTTTTAAAGATACTTGTTGAGTGATTTATCCTCAGAATTGGGATTTAGCACTGGAGATACAAAAGTGAATAAAATACACAGCCACATTCCTTGAAGGAGATCACAACGTAGTCAAGGATGTCAACATATAAACAATTACAGTACCGTGCAGAGGAAAGAATCATTGGTGACAGGAACATCTCTTAAGGGGTTTCAAAGGTAAAGAATAAGAGAGCCACAAATTAATCTTACAACGTTTCCCAAAATGCACACGAGAACCCAAACGAGAGGTCTGCAGTAGATTCTGTGAAGTGAAACAAATATCCATGACAATCGATTACATTCTCAAGTTTATTAATGAAGAGTAGCAATATGGCATGAACTCATTGCTGGCCATCCAAGGAAGGTGCACAAGATGGAGGCCATACTGTGGTGGCAGATAGGGATGGGTACATTGAATAGAGTGGGGAATGGAGAGATGGAAGTCAAATGTGTTTACTTTAGAATTAATAGGAGCATGAGATGCTAGGTGACTGCTGCTCTCAGTTTGCAATCATCTGCTGATCTGGAAATATCCTCTAAATCGGGATGTCTCCTGTTTGACTACACATTAAAATATGCAGTATTTTTTAACATACCAGTGCTTTACCCCCTGCCCCTCGGTTTCTTATTTAATTGGTCTGAGGTGAAGCCTGAGCATCAGCACTTCTTTAAAAACTCTCCAGGAGATTGTAATGTACAGTGGAAAAACACTCCCAACCTCCACACCCACTCTGCCATCTTAGTCAAGACATCCAGATCTAGCTGTCAGGACTTGAGTCTGTGGCATGCCACTGCACTACTGTGCCACTAATCTTTCCCACTTTGAAGGTTCAATATCCCACTTTAAAAATGCTTCTCTCCTCTAATTATCACATTACAAGTGGCTAAAGAGACAAATGATATCCCCTCCCTGGCTTATCAATTTCCGCATTTGTCCTCGCGATTAATGAAGATCTTTGTTACAGCAAACTTTCCCTTTTACATGGGGAGAGCAACTTGTGGGAGAAAAACTAAACTCCAGCTTAAAATTAACAATGTATGAAAACTAACGTCCAGTGAGAACTAGAAGTATCCATCTTCTCCAGCTCCCTTAAATAAAATGGTAATGACAACAGTAGCAATCACCGTTAGAGAAGGGCCAGTGGCTTTCATGGCCACCTCGGCTTATGCTGATCATTTGGGCTTTGGCCTATGACCTGGGGTGCTTCCCACAGATGCCCACTCTCCATACTCCTCTGAAGGTCTGGCCAAGCGCCCTCACTGCAGCCCACCTGGCCCCTCCAGCTGGAGACATTCCCACTTGTCTTTTACCTAGCCTACCATTTAATTGTGAATATGCAGCAGAGAATAGAAATAAAGAGCACAAGCCTCGAAGTTCACACAGACCTCTGTTAAAATCTTCCCACTTAGCAGCTATCACTTAGGAGTCAGCTATTTAACTTCATATGCTTCAGTTGCATTGAGGATTGAAAGATAGATAAATAGATAGACAGATAGACAAACAGACAAAAACAGATTATGTATATATGTACACTTTATAGATATAAAAATCTGTCTTGTAAATACACACTATACAATCTATATTGTGTATATATATATATACACACACAATCTGTATATTGTAAATATATATATAATCTATATATTGTATATCTATATAATCTGTATATTGTATATCTATATACAATCTGTATATTGTGTGTATACATATATACAATCAATATACATATGCGTATTGTATATATATGCATATATATATATCTCCACATATATACAGTGCCTCACATATTAACACTCAATAAATGAATAGCGGTATTCTATTGTAAAACACTACTATATAATATTAAGTTGCATGCTCCTTTAGGACAAGTCAATGTCCTAATCATTTCTCAGCATTGACTTGCCCTTAGTTTATACGGATAAATTGTTTTTTGAGTTAATTAAATAAAATTTTTTTTCACTTAAGTTTTAGAAGTGTAAGTGTTGAAGGGTCAGCCTGGTGGCAAAGTGGTTAAGTCCGCATGCTCCGCTTTGGCAGGCCCAGGTTTTGCAGGTTCGGATCCCAGGCACAGACAGACACACTGCTTGTCAAGCCAACCTGTGGCAGCGTCCCATATAAAGTAGAGGAAGATGGGCACGGATGTTAGCCCAGGGCCAGTCTTCCTCAGCAAAAAAGAAGATGATTGGCAACGGATGTTAGCTCAGGGCTAGTCTTCCTCACCAGAAAAAAAAAGTGTATGTGTTGAGAAGCACACGGCAATTCAACTTGATTTCATCAAAGTAAAGGTATTCCAGTACTTCATTGCCCATCAGACTGAAATTTTCATGAAGCTCTACAATCTCTATTTAAATAGAGTCTTATTCAGCTATTAAATGTTGGGAGACAATTCTCCATGAGTATTTCCATATTTCTGGACAACCTGAGCTTTCTGAGCAAAGGGCACTGGTTAGAGCTTGATTAAGAACAAATATGCTGGAAGCTGGAGATAGTGTATTACTCGAGAGATTTACAGACATCTCCCCTGGAGCCATTTGCTTCTCTTCCAGGTTAGGGAGTCTGGAGACCTTTTCCTCCCCTTCACTGGAGAAGATGTGTTTACATTCCAGAGTAAAGATCTCTTTCTCTCCCTCCCTGCAGAGGGGAGAATGGGCTGATATACCAGCCTCTCTACATGAGCTCTAAGTCTCATAATTTCAGAATTCCTCTCCTAAAGTATAATCCCACTGTACTTGCTAGGTAACATCAGGCCTTTACCATGTCACCCCACAGAGATCGGAACTCTGGAAACCAGCACTAAGATCATAAATAAATTAATAGTCTGTTTTCTCATCCAGAGACTTCATATTTCCTCTCAGAATATGAATATATATGTTCATATATGTAATGTTTATGTATTATAAAAATATATTAAATATGTATATTATAAACATATGCATATTTAGCACTAAAATACTTTGTTAAAGATGTTGTATTGCACACTGTAACTTAATCTCCCTAAACATCCCTTTCCCCTTTTCCCTACCACAATTACATATCAACAGTACAGTTTCACAGAGCTAGTTTGTAGTCATTTAAACTAATCATTGGATTCCTTTATGTCCTGTTTGTTGGTTCAGGAATATTGACCATAAATCATCAGCACAAGGGATTTCTCTGGAAACAAAGACTGGTTCAAGAATGAGCAAATGACCCACGTAAGGCCAGTGATATATAAGGAGAATTTTGCTGGGGAATTATAAAAAATCTCCTTCCTCTTAAGAAAGCCATAAAAAGATACATACTCTCTCCTACTAGATATGAACAAGGAGACAGTTTAACCAACAGCTACTTCTAAAAATCCTACAACTTAATGTGGAACCAGCCTTAGGATGAAGTGGAAACCATGGAAGGAGTTCAGGTAACCAGGAAAAACCTGAGTTCTTGATGACTTATTTTTCCACTGGATGAGCCAACTGCAAAACCTGTCCTAATTCTGAACTTCCTATTTTTTGAGTAAATTAATTTCATTATTGTGTTAACTCACTTGATTTGAATTTTGTGTTACAGGCAAATGAATGCATTCTTGATAAAATGTCTACAGACAATTAATTCTGAGGATCTCTTTTGCTAAGAGTGTATACGATGCAAATTGTCCTGTAGGGTTAATCTTATCTGAAGAAGAAAATAATTATAGTAAACAGATGAAGCATAATTGAAAAGGAAAGTGATTTTAATCAATAAATTAAAATATTACAATAAATAAATGGATAAGTAAATAAAATATATACATACACATATACATCTACTAGTGGCCACCCAGCAAATAGCTGTCAAAAGGAGAGTTGTTTTTTCTTCCTTAAGAGAGAAAGAAAATTTATCTTTTTCTAACAGAAATTAGTTGTGAATCTTTCAAATTCCAAGCAATTGTTTCTACCTCTTTAATTCAATACCCTTGACAGACAAAAGAAGGAGAGAGTTAAATTTACGGAGAATTACTTTATAAACAGATAGCAAAGTAGGTCACAGGCAACAGGTGTGAGAAGACAAAAGAACTTATGGTGCTGAGCTGGCCTTTGATGGCAAGCAGACCAAATTCAAGTAGCTCTAAAAGTATTAATTCAGGATGAATAGGAGAGCAGAATTCTGGTGAAATCTGCCAATAAGAAAAAAGTTACATCATCTTGGCCTCGTGTTAGTGAGGAAATCTTTTGTGTCTCTATGGTGTTTATTTTATAGAAAATTTTAGTCTGTGCTGCTCAAGTGCATTGAAAAGGTAGAGCATATTCAGAGGAAGATTTTGAGGAGGATGGGGGCAGAAATCACGTCTTACAAGGAATGGAGAGTGAATCAAATGAGTGAACACGTCCATCAGCTATTTACAGATTATTGGGAAACACTTTAGTATTCTCTAAACAATGTATTTCTAGTTTCTTCTCATTCATATAGTTCTCAGCTTTTAGTTTGCTTGGGAATTACCCGAAGATTTTATTTAAAATATAGATACCCAAGACTAGCCCAGGAGATTCTGATTGAGTATGTCTGGATTGGAGCCCAGGAATCCTCATTTTTAACAAAGATCCAACTGTTTCTGATGCAGGTCATTGGTGGACCACACTTTGAGGAAAAACTACTCTATAGGATGGATCCTATAAAAATAAAGTAGCCTATAGGTTCAGTGTAAGCCTCTCACTGATCTGTGAAAAACATCAAAACTAAAAACTGTTAAACAAACAAAAAAATATATAATAACTGCTTTTTAATACTTGAATATATAGGAAAAAATGGATAAAATTTTTCTGTTTTAGATAACAAAATTTAGCTAAGAAGGCATATTTCTCCTCAATATAACAACTATGTCTGTTCAAGAATAATACAGGTTACCTTTCCCATACTAGATCGTAAGCATCAACAGTGCAAGGACCACACATATCTGATTCACTAGAATCAGTGCCTATAATGATGCACAGAAAGCATTTGATAAATGAAGGAAATTCATCATGCCTATTAAAATAATAAATAGCATTGATGACTATAGAAGAGTATATACTACCTTATATAGTAGTGCTTTGCAAACTTAATGTGCATCTCAAATATGAAAAGTGAATCATGTTAAAATGCAGGTTCTGATTAAGTCTGGAGTGGAGGCTGCTAGTCTTTGCATTTATGACAAGGTCCCAGGTGGCACTGATGCTGCTGGTATGTGGACCATACTGAATGTCTGAATGACCGCAAGAGTCTAGAACTACACTTTCCAATATGTTAGCCACTAGCCACATGTGGCTATTTAGATTTCAATTTAAATAACAAAAATAAAATTTAATTAGAAATTCAGTTCCTCAGTCTCACTAGCCACATTTCAGGTACTCAGTAGCCACATATGGCTAGTGGCTACAATATTGGATAGAATAAATTATAAAACACGTCTATCATTGCAGAATGTTCTATTGAGTAGTACTGGTCAAAAGTATTATAATCCATAAGATTATCTGATTTATACAAATATAACACAAAAACAAGGTAACACAAAGAATGCAACACAAAAAACACATATGAATATAGATTTTAAAAGTCGTTACAGAAATAGATCAATGTAGAAGTTATCCTGATACGAGTCAAAAGAATTTGAACACATTCCTGATTTTTAAAAATGCCATTGGGGCTGGCCCCATGGCCTAATGGTTAAGTTTGACGCACTCTACTTCAGCAGACCAAGGTTTGGTTTCCAGGCACAGACCTACACCATTCATCAGCAGCCATGCTGTGGTGGTGACCCCCATACCAAATAGGGGAAGACTGGCACAGATGTTAGCTCAGGGCAAATCTTTCTCTGCAAAAAAAAAAAAAAAAAAAAAAAAAAATGCCTTTAATAATAATAGTAATAATATCTTAATAAATAATGAAACATTACAAACGAATTCAAATTGAATTATCTATTGATGCATAACAAAACATCTTAAAACTTAATGGCTTAGAACAACACTCATTTATTATTTCTCATGGTTTTATCAGTTGGTTGGGCAGTTCTGCTGCTGGTTTCTTCTGGGTTCATTCATTTGGTTGCATTTAGTTGGAGGTTAGGCTGGGGCCTGTGTCTCTCTCCTCATGATCTTTCATCCCTAAGGATGCTAGGTCAAGCTTCCTCAATAGCAACAAACTTCCAATAGGCTCAGCCCAGTTCATAATTTCTCATCAAGCCTCTGCTTGCGTGACACTTGCTGATGTCTCATTGGACAGAGCAAGTCACAAGACAAAGCCATAGTCCATGTGGGAGGGACTACATATGGGAGTGTGTACAGGAAGGTGTAATTCTTCGAAGGTCTTTATGTTAATAATCCATCACAGAAAAAGAACTGGTAATTTCAAGAAAAGAAATTTCTCAAGATAAAGAAAGACTCATAGTTGAAAACTGAGAAGAAATATCAAGTTCCAATAAACTTTAGAAAAACAGAATGAGAGAAAGACAGAGAAAAGGAGCTAATGACAAAGACTCCCTCCTTCATCAACTTTCTTCAGGCTCCTCTGAGTCTTCTGGGCTAGGCCTTGACCTTAGCCTGCCTTTAGCAAGAATCCTGCTAAGTCAGTTTCACAAGAATCCCTCTATCCCGGATAGCTGATCAAATTCCTCATTCCCCACCCTTAACGTCTAGGCTCTCAGCCTGACTTTAGTAAGAATCCTGTTAGGCCAGTTTAGCAAAAGTCCTTCCACCGTTAACATCTCCCCTCAGTAATTTTTCATCCACTGACCCTCTCACTCAGCTCATCGGCTATAAATCCCCACTCATCCTTGTATTCAGAGCTGAGTTCAGTCTCTCTCCCCTATTTCAACAGTCTCGTCCCTGTTTCAAAAGTCTTCCTTATCATTTTAACAAGTGTCAAATTTTACTTTCACACTAAACATTTCCTGACCAGATTATTTCATAATTTTTATTATAAATACACAAAAATCAATTGCTTTTATTTTTAATTTCAGGCAATATATAATGGAAAAGGGTTCCTATTCATAACAAATAAATATATATACAGTTATTATGAATGTATATGTTAAATCTTAAACAAAGAAAACTACAAAATCATATTAATGGATATAAAAGAATTAAATAAATTGAGACATACTAATTTGGGCAGACTTATTAATGAAAAAAATGAATTCATCAAAAATTAATTTACCATTTTACCACAATGCTAACACATAATATCAATGCAGCTCATACTAAAAATATATATATTTGAAAGAGTTTAAATTGTTTTTTACAAGAGATATAAGTAGGAAAGTTAACCAAAGTTAAAGCATTATAAAAATACAATGACTGAAACAATAGATAAAGTCAAAAGAGTCAAAGCAATGGAAGAATATGATAGCGTAATAGAAAAACCTAGTGTATATAAGAATGAATATGAGCTAAAAAGACAAAATATACCAATGATGAAGGGATAGATTAATCATTCAGTGAGTCAATAATTATTGACTGAATGTGAGCTATGTACCAGTAATGTTCTAAGAGCTGGTGATATACCAGTGAATAAAATATACAAAAATCCCTTCTTTCATTGAGCCCTTTATTATTTGGGAGGAATACGGGTTACTGGGAAAACAATTCATTTTGAAAATGAATATTCTAATAATATATTACAGACATTGCCAAAATAAAGCATGGAATAAGAGGCTAAATGTTAGCCTTAAACAGAGGTACTCAATAATATTTGAATAAATAAATGCTTATTAGGATAATGAGAAAACTTGATATTTACTGATGTTAAGAAATTATTCTTTTTGTAATATGTTTAAAGGCATCGTGGTTCTTTAAAAAATAAAGACATTATCTCTAATAAATATATGCTGGATATTTATAGACAAAATATATGATGTGTGGAATATCATTCAAATTACCCAGTTGAGGAGAGATGAAGGAGTGGATGAGGAACAGATGAAACAAGATTGGCAAACAGTTGATAATTGTTGAAGCCAAGTTGTGAGTGTATGGGATTCACTGTACTATCTCTCAACTTTCCACAATAAAAAGCTTTTTAAGGTAGAGCTACAGCATGTTAATTAACCAAGTTTCATACTTTGAACTATCAGTTACAAGGGCAAAATAAAACCAAACAATAAAGGCTCGATACAAACCAACATAGGAAAAAAATGTAATAAAGCAATCCCCAAAATGATATCACCTATCAGAAAACAGAATGTGTATTTAGCTACCACAGTTTCCATTTCTACATTGAACACAACGTTTTCTTGTCCAAAAGGATTATCATCTCCATTTCCCCAAGTACTTTGCAGCATATTAATCAACAGGAGCATTTCAATGATTAATTCTGCTACAATGTTAGGAAACTTGAAAACAGGTTATTATAGGACAGACTGAACAGAGATTCTTACATCTCACGAATAACTCTAACTTGTAAGCAGTGATATGACTTGGTCCTATTGACTGAACTTGTTTCCTTGTTCCTCTTGAAAATGAATACGTTTCTGGTAAATCCATTGTCCAATTATTCAGGCTTCAGTTTTTGGAATCAGCTTTGAATTCTCTTTGTTTCTAGCCCCTCAAACCCAGTTTCAAAGTCCTGTAGATTCTACCTCAAAAAGTCTTTCACACAATTCATATCACCAACATCAGAAACTTAGTTCAGGCTTCCTTAATATTTGTAAAGCCTCTTTTCTCCCCAGTATCATTACACGCTTTCCCCAAGTGACTCATCCTAAAGCAGACTAAATCACATTACTCTTTGATCCAAATTCAGATATGGTTTCCCACCGCCTTTCCAAGGGAAGTGTAATAAATGGAGAAAGAGGAATAGAAATGGCATCAGAAAACCTGAATTCAAATCCTGACTGTAATTACTCACTGGATTTCTTGGACAAGATAAGTTATAATCCAAAAGGAAATAATATAAATGAAAGTGTTCTGTGAAATCTTTAAATTGGTGGTGAACCATCAGATATTGATTATATATATAAATGATAATCTATCAGCTTACTACGTGGCAGACACTGTTCTAGGTACTGGGTATATACATCTAGGAAAAAAGACAAAACTCCCTGCCATTGTGGGCTTTTTATTTTAGTGGGGAGGGAGAGAGACAATAAACCTGATAAACACAATAAATAACAAACATGGTAAATAATACACTATCAGATATGTTAGAAGATGGCAAGTACTATGGAGAAGTCCAGTAAAGTCAGAGGACTGGAGAGTGCCATGGTCAAGGCAGGCCTCTCTGAGGTGACAGCTGAGCACAGGTTAAAGGAGAGAGGGAGAGAGCCTGCAGAGAAGTGGGAGGGCAGAGGAGATGGACATAAGGTCACCGGGTGCTAATGTAGGAGACGCAGTCTGAGACAAAACAGAGAGCCGCGTGAGCTGTTTAAGGAATGCAGAACCACTGGAGGTTTATGAGCAGGTGTGACATGATCCATCATACATTTTTAAAAGACCACTATGGTGGCTCTATTGAAAATAAACTTGAGTGGATCAAGGATGAAAACAGGGAGACAAGTTAGGAGACTATGGCAGCCACCCAGGTGAAAGATGACGATAGCTTGGAACAAAATGGTAGGAAGTGGGAAGTGGGAAGAAGTGGTTATATTCTTGAAATTTTGGGAAGCAGATCCAAAGGCTTTCCTCAAGGATTTACGTCGGGTATGAAAAAAAGTGAGGCCTGAGCATTTGGAAAGATGGAGTTGTCATCAGCTGAGATGGGGAAATTTGCAGTGGGTGGAGGTCAGGAGTCCAGTATTGAGCATATTAAACTAGGGATGCCTGGAAGACATTGAAGTGGAAATGCTTTTACTCTCCTGAGTGATACAACAGTGACCAACACCACAATAGGCACCTTACAGGCATCATCTTATTTGAGATGATTTTCACAACTGTATTCATAATTTTTACCCAGATGCTAATTAACTTGCCCTAGATCACTGAACTAATAAAAGGAGATGCTGGAATTTGAACCCATTCTTCTCTCTCTCCAAAATCTGGGTACCTAGCCTCTACTCTACACAGCCTCATTACTAATAAATGGGAAAACAATACTAAAGTGTCATGTTTCTTAGAACTTATTACCTGACCAAAAACTGGCCAGTTGTTAAAATATGACAGTAGCTAAACTGGAGTGAATTGCAAAAAAATATCTGAACACCAACTAATAGGACAATTTTCAAAAATTCACCACACTATGCCCCAAAGGCAGAACAGGAAATCACAATTTGGCATCAGGCCAGCTTTAAAGCTTTCAACATTTTAATCTCCAAAGATTACTATTCCAACTTTTAAGTAGCTTATGTGATTGACCTTCATAGGTCAGACCAAAAAGTCTGCAGTGATTTGGAGAAAGACCCCACCATTGTGTTCAGTGACATTCTATATTGGCAGGAAGTAACCATTTACACAATCTTGTATAATCCTTACATTCCTATTGGTATAAAGTAGGGGAAAAAAATATATACATATAATGATCATTTTCCTTAGTGTAAACTGGGACAAAATGTTGTCCCATTGCTGATCCCTTCTTTCCGCTAAAATGTAATTATGCCACTGAAGTACCTACAAGTAACGGAAAATGAAAAAATAATTTTCTTGCAAGGAACCAAAAAGCTTGAGATAGGGACATGTTTTCATTACTTTTCTGTTTTACTTCTCTGGGACTCAATTTCTCCTTGAAATAGTATCTATTTATAAAACCAACACAAAGACACAACCACATTCCTTTAAAGATATTGGGAACTAGAGTGACGCTCCTAAATTCAAAACGGCCATTATTTATTAATTATTTATTAATTAATTATTATAATTTATTAATTAATTATTTATTAATCATTGTAGTGACCATTAATTTTGTCTCTCTTCCTAGTTGACTTTGACTTGCCAATAAAAAATGTTAGCTCTTGAATGGAAAAAAAAGAAAAAGCATATTGCTCCTTCTATATTCTATTTATTATCTTAGTATTTTTCTAAAAAGCTAAATCATAAAAAAATCAGTAGGACTGGTTAGTCTAAACAAAGATTAGAAATCTTAGGACCCATATAAATGATACAATTTACACTTGAATAGTACTTTGTTACCTTAATATTTATATCTATCTGAAATACTAAAAAGTTTATAGTCCTTAAGACATCAATCCACCTTCCACGGACCTGGCAAAAGACTGAGAGCCGATGCCAGGTGAATCCCAGTCCTGCAGCAGCCTGCAGTGATTAAGGACATAGGCAGTGCAGTAGTCAGGCTTCTCCAGAGAAACAGAACCAATAGGATATATTTATGGAGAGAGAGAGAGATTTATTTTAAGGTATTGATTCATACAATTGTAGGGGCTGGCAAGTCTGAAATCTGCAGGGTAGGCTGGCAGGCTGGAGACCCTGGAAAGTCACGATATTGCAGCTGGAGTCCAAAGATCTTCAGGAAACCTCAATCTTTTTCTCTGAAGGCCTTCAACTGATTGCATGAGGCCCACCCATACTAGGGAGGGTAATTCTGCCTCACTCATAATCTACTGATTTAAATGCTAATCTCATCTTTAAAAGACCTTCACAGAGACATCTAGACTGGTATTTGACCAAATATCTGGGTGCTGTTGCCTAGCTAAGTTGATAAATAAAACTAACCATCATGGGGACTTGGAAGAGTTCAAGACACATACAGAAATGATGTAGATGGTATACAGGTGCCATAAACAAGAGTAGGCTCTTTAATTATACGCATAGGGGAACAAAAACAAAAACAAAAACCAAAAAAGCTAATGACTTCCAGTTTAGTTAATAATTTAAGTGGTATTAACTAGACCAGTAGATCTTTAAGTGTGGTCCCCGAACCAGAAGCATCACCATCATGGGATCTTGTCTCGGGCCCCATCCCACACCTACTGAATCAGAAACTTGAGGGTGCACCCCAGCAATGTAGGTTTTGACAAGACCGCTAGGTAATTCTAATACTCACTAAAGTCTGAAAACCAAGGAATTAGACCATTACATTACTACAGAATTCACACATTTCTATTTGCTTAGGGGGAAAAGTTTATTTTTATATTGCTATTGGTTAATGTACCTAAACAGCGTTTTCTCATTCAACATCAATCATTTATGGAGCATCTGCTATGTGCCAGGCTCTGTGCTATTACGAATTTTTTCTGCAGTAATAAACTGGTGGCAAGCAGAGAGAGGTGAAGCTGTGGACATGGACCTGGGCAGTTTGTATCAGGTTTTATTTGCCATGTTAAGGTTTGCTTGTTTGTTTGTTTGTCTAGATGTTGACAACTTACCAACTTTTAAAAAATACAAGTTCAACTATCATCAATCATTCTAAAGCAACATGAAAAAGTAAGATAACTGGGAAATGATAGAAATGCCAATCAGAAGAGGAATTGAGCAAACAGAAATAGTCCAGACAAAAAAGAAGTAGAGAGGAATGGAGGAGGGAATGATGATTGTAGACATAGTCTCAATGGAAATAAGTGATTGAATGGATACAAAGCTTGAAGAAGAGAATAAAGGATGATGCTAATGCTCCTCTTAGAGGAGTGGCGACTTGTATGCTCACACATACGTGCATATATGATGGGAGAGAAAGGCTAAACTAAAACGGGAAGATAATTTGGATATGAACAGGGGAAAATTGGAAACAAAAGATAAATATCTCAGTATAAGCAATAGATTTGGGATTCTTTGGTATAGAGGTCATAGTTAAAGCCATGGAAGCAGATAAAACTGCAGTTTAGAGTATGTAAAACATGATTTTCAACCAGCCTGAGTAGTGAGGAGAGAGGCAGAGGCCCTGATTTTCATCAGTAGTATATTTGTTAAAGCATATTCAATACACCTAATGCATACAGAACAGTAAAGTCTGACAAGATCTTGACTGAGGAGACATGCAGGTATGGAGTGCTGCTGTGCTGGATAATGCCGATTGAAGCAGACTCACACGTTCCTGTAGTAACAACAAGAAAATGAGGAATATCAAAGCAGAGTCCCATAGAAGACCAACAACTCCAGACAAGGCAGAGGAAGAGAAAGCAATAAAAGAGGCTAATTTTCTCATAGCTTATTTTATTAACACACTAATAACTTCCATTTTTCCAACAGACTATACAATTTACAAAAATTGTTTTCCCTGAAAAAATAATATTGAAAACAAATGAGCCTCTGGTAACCAAAAAAAAAAAGTAATATTTTGGCCAATGATCAGGAACATCCTTTGAGAAATATTTCAGCAAAAGTTTATAGGGACATATGGAATGACTCAAACATTCAAGGTACCATCCAGACTCTTACTCTTAACAAGAATCATTAATATCTCATCATAAAAACTGAACTACTTTGCTAACAGCTCCAGGAGTGGTAATGAGATTAAGAAAGAGGTTTGTGAAGAGAAGAGGTACTACTAAAGCCCAGAAATTTCTCAAGTGTTAGTCAATGACTTTTAAACATAAACTAAAAAAAGACATACACTGGTTCCAACTGTACTATGATCAGTGCACATACGGTTGGACAGTCTGAGAATGAGGTAGAATGAAAGAAATTGGGACTCTGAAAAATTATTCCTGGTTAAATTCTACATCCAGCTGTGTAAGGAAGGGAAGACAGTTGTTTTGCGAGACAGATGAGTTGGCTGATTTTAAAACAGAAGGTGATGAGGACCAGAGGCAGGCAAACCATGGAAGGAATATAACATTATAATACCCAAATAACATCACCAAAAGCAGCAGTAAATAATTAAGTTGTCAACTAAAAGCAAAAAACCAACCTTCAGAATTCAATTTTCAATTCAAACTCCTTTTGACTGCTTCAACATTATTTCAATTTAGCAAGAATCTTATGGAAAGTAAAGAAAAAGGGAATATTTTAAAAGAGACAAGGTATATTCTTGGAGTTCTGTAAGATCATTTTCATTAGGCCCATGGTATATGCACCAGGGTGTATGTGTATACATATCTATATCTAAATAGATATATACACATCTGCATTTAGATATATAGATATGTATAATCTATCTAGATCAGATAGATAGATATGCACACATATCAGGTGCCAAATTACAACAGAATCAGGACACCAATTACAGATTTTAGGTACTACTTATTGAATGCTGGACCAACTTTCTAACTGACACAGATGAAAAAACACTAAGTGGAAGGTTAGATTTGTACAAAACTTTAAGTTTGTAATTATACCATGATAAAATTAATTTCCATCATTCAGTGATTTAAATGACTGATACAAATACTCCACAGCACTTACAATCAAGCTACTTAAATTATTTTGTTTTATTTATAGCTATTCTCAGTACCTAAACCAGTGTCGTAAATATTAGAGGAGTTCAAGAGATAACTATGGGAAAGAAGGAAATTACTTTCAAGAATATAGAAGCATCTACTGGCAAAAACTAATAGAAGCAATTCTTAACTATTTATTTAACAAGAACTTCTGTGCGACATGTCTTTACGAACTCACCAAGAGTAAGGTTATAAATTTAGAAAGTTTGTAAAATGTTTTTATTTTTCTAAATTTTTTATATGTTTTCTTTCCTTCCTCAAGAGCATCCCAAATTAATAAGGTTCTACAATTAATCACACTGCAAAGATATAACGTTATTCTGTTTTCCATCTTGGCATGGAGCATATGGTGGCATAAATATCATTATATCTATTCTAATTTATGACTATTCAAACATTTATATCAGAGGCACACAAAAGAGAATGAAAGAAGATGTGATCAGTGCTGACTTCTTATGAAATATTCTGTATTAAATTATTATCAGATGTGGTGACCTACATAGCAACTAAGAAATCTTTGAGCTATTAAGGAAACAGTTCTTTCTTTCATAATTGGTCAGGAATTTGGGGTTCTACATTTTAGTGACTTTCCAAATAGCATTTTTTTTCAGTTTATTGGCAATATGAGTATAATCTTAGAGTCCTAAAAGGACAAATATATTTACATAAAAGGGAAAAGAATACGCTTGATAACAAGATTAATATTTAGAATTAAACTACAATTAAAATTGTGTCTTTGCAGATAATGAAAATTTTCTTTAAATATTCATTTACACTCTCAATAACACAAAACCTTCCTGATTTTCTTTGGCCTTGCATTCAGAAAAAAAAATTATTTTTTATATTGTAATTTTTAATAAAAAAGTCATTATTCCAAAATGGAAGGTGTTTAAAATATACAGCAGTACTCTTTGGCTAAATAAAAATACTTATCGTTTCTACTGTAAAACACACATAGTACAATTTATTTTATACATTTTCTGAACCAAGTCTCTCATAAGAAACAAACATCTAGAATTACCATTAAACATGGATATGTTTTGAAAGAGGCTAATCTTACTTGAGTCAAATTAAATAGGGTTAGACGTGAAAGTCCACATGAATAGTCTATTTCCTGTTCCGTCTCAGCAAAGGAGCTGCCTAGCGAGGCTGTGAGTCCAGCTGTCATCTTCCCCAGCGCTGGACTGATGAAGGAGTCTTTTGTTCTCTGATAAGTGATACATTGTGCACTGCTCAGGTGCCCAGAACAAAAAAGTGTAGGGCACACAATGAGCCTCTCTCCAGTCAGTTTTAATAAGAGGAAGAAGAAAAGTAAAACTAGCTTTACCTGAGATGTGTTTCTTTCAATGAAACTTTCCTTGCCCATTCTAAAGGAAAATACCATTCTGTCTGTTTCTAAAAGCTTACTCTATAGTATGCTCCTCCCCTCAACCCTCCCCACCCCCCATTCTGGGACAAAAGCAGAGGAACAGAAGGTCTTTTTTATTAAAATGTTTAAGTTGGGTGAATTGCTGGCTTTTTGAAGGGGATTGTTGAATGACTTTACCTAAGATAAATTGCCTCAATGTGTCTAAACAATCAGATAGAGTCATTTAAGTAACCATTGATTCTATTTGGTTATCAATGTAGAAAGAAGATTTTTAAATCTTTTCTACATATTCTTAAACTCATCTAAAATGTTTTACCTTTACTCAACATATTTCTAAATGTAAAAAATTTATAACAAATAAATGTCACTTAATAAGTATGAATTAAAATATATAAATAATTTATAATAAATAAAAACCTAAAAGAATGTTTTTTAAATCAGTGAGGATGTATAATTTAACAAAATCATGTCTTATATTTAAAGAAAATACTGGTATTTTTCTAGAGATACTCTCAAACCACAATGTGAAAAGCAATGTGGGGGAAGGGGAGAGAGGAATCATCTCCTTTTCCACTCTCCTCTATCAATAGATGAAGATGCCCCACAAGGACATTTGCTTGACGCAGAGGGAGTATGCAGATCCCAGCTACCATAAGCCACACTGGTTCTCGATGGCTCGACAAGTCCACTTCATCAGGGAAATAAAACACACAGCATTACTGATGATGATGACAACAATTGCCTGGGCTAGTGCCATTTAGACGTCAGTTACTGAGTTTTTCTCATCCATCTTCCATATCAGGTTATTACATTTTTATGATTTACAACTCCATCATTATTGGGATCACTAAGATCAGTAAATACAGTTTTTTCATATAGCATTTCCGTGTTGGGTGCATTTGCAAAATATTTTTTGCATAATGAATAAAAGGCTTTCCAACATGCGACTAAATATGATGCTTCCAATGGCTCTTTAGCCTTCAGATGCACCACCAGCATTGTTTACTGTGTTATGGAATCTATTAAATGCACACATATATTTTTACACGGCATAAATATGTATAAAATGTTTATACACTTTATATGTAAGTGCCTGGTGGGCAGGATCTGTGTCTGTTTTATTAACCTATAAATCTCAAGAGCCTAGAACAAGGCCTGGCAAATGGTGGATAATACGCAAATAATTAAACAATTAATTGGCAATGAGATGGTAAATACAAATCTTGAAGTTACACAGAAGATGCTATAACTTCCACTTAGTCAAATCCTGAATATTAACATTGATTCTATTTATTATTTTATTCTGAATATTACCCAGAATAAATTAAATCTTCCTCATTTCTTTTGCATTTGATTCCAAGTTCTACAATAAATTAGGCATATCACAGCTAGGTAATATTTTGGGCATCATCTTCTAGAATTCATCCTTCTAGAGACCCAGAGAATTAAAGAAATTAGAATTCTAAAATGTTTAATACTTCTATTGCAACTTTACGAACATAAATTTAAATAATGAGTATATTAATGCATCAACATATGAAATGAATACTGCCCTCATTCATTTCACAGCATTGAGAATGGCAAATATTACTCAATGTTGCTTTATGTTTGGGCAATAGAGAAAGAAGAGAAACAAAGAAAAGCAATAGTTCTTCATATGTTTACTATGACATTTTACTAGGACCATCAAGGTCAAATGCTTGTCAATGTCTTAAATTTAGATAACAAGTTGGGGTTTTGTTAGACAACTTTATTTCTTTTGGTAATCCCAAGGCCACAGCTGCCCTCTAAGGTCATTTGGAAGCTCTTAAGTGACTCTGGATGAACCATCTCTTTCAAATCTTTTTCTCAAGTCATATTCTTGGTAAAAGAAAGCATATTGCACGATAAAATCCTGCAATAACAAAAGTAAAATCCAAAATCTACATAGAAGATCTTATTTGAAGTTCATCTTTTGAAATAAAACATTCCTTTCTGAACATCCCAGTATGCTCTCAATAAACGAAGGACTCAAAATTAAAATCTTAGGGATGGGTGGATAAGAAAGCAAATGCTATGTGAGATATATGCATATATATCTAGAGAGAGAGAGAGAGGGAGAGAGACAGAGTGTGTGAGGAAAAGAAGAAAATAGATTTTTCAGTCAACTTTTACAAGGGCATTGTTTACTTTTCACTCCTTCAATTACATACACCATTAAAACTCCATAATTCAGAGGCTAAAAAACTCACACTGCTAAACCAAGAAGTTAAGTTGAAAGAAGCATTTTCAAACATCTTTGAGAACTTAATCACCAGCTTGAGCCAGATTCTGTTCCTTTGTTCTATTTATTTTGATTCCATCATCTTGGGATCATAGAGACACCCCTTTAAGGTGCTTAGTTTTTATATCCATATATGTAGGAAACAGAACCATCATAACTTGTAGTGTTCACGTGGGAAAGATACCTACGCAAACACAAAGAACAGCGCATCCTACCTTTCCTCAAGAAACTGGGCTGTAAAATCTATAGACTGACAAACTAGTAGGTTATAAATAATGACTTAATGCCTCTGTATTTCAGTTTCCTATTTTGTAAAATAAAGAAGATACCAAATAACTCACATGGTTTGAGGATTACATGAAATGCAACTTTATACTTTATAAATTCTGAGGTATTGTACAAATATTCCACACTCATATTATAATGACACTTTATTAGTAGATATGATAGACTATCAGTCAAGTTTTCTTCAAGTATTCGACAGGAAATGTTTTGTACTTATTTCAAAGAACTATCATTACTAAAAATGTATGTTAGAAGTCTTCTTTAAAATCTCCTCAGATCCCCTTACTTCTAATTTGCTGAATGAAGAAAAAAATCTTTTCTTTGTGATACTTTCAGAAACATTTACTCTGGTATGGTGTATTTAAATAATAAAAACTTAAAAGAAAAAATAAAAATGAATAAATAAAATCTCCTCAGAGTCTGATTATGATCCTCACAAGAATATTAATCTTGTTACATCATAACAAGATGATTTTATTGAAGTTAATGAATATTAATTCTCAAAATCCAAGGCATTCCCAACAGGTATACTTAGACTTAAATTTAAGAATAGTTTATTTTTAAACAGAATCCTTAGATGCTGATAGGACTTATTTGAATACTGAGTTCTCGCTAGTTTTATTTATAAATAAGTCATATTTTTATAATATATTAAATATTTCATAATTTCTCTGTCCCTACCAAGAGGACTAGAGGAAATATATTTAAATCAAAATGTAACTTTTCCTTAAGAAATCTCTTCTATTTAGAAGCCCACTCAATAAGGACATTTATATCAATAATGGGCTGCTAATTTTTTATTCACTCAGTCAATCAAGAAATATTTCTTGAGTCCCTACTGGAGAGACCAAGTCCTGGCCCTAAAGATGCACAGTCTGGTAGAAGAGACAAAGTAACGTCAGTGAAAGACTGGAAGGGAAAATAATAATAGAGAGTAGCGTCTTGTGGAAGAAGGTAACTTTACAGTAAGTACTATTTATCAGCAGTTACGTGGAAATTCTACTGCAGAAGCTATTGAAAGAGCAGCCTTTGAATAAGAGTCCAAGTTAACCTACAAACATTAGAGTGATTATTTGCAGTTTTAAACTCGAAGTTTTCCATTGCTTGCCTAACCCACCTATGCTCAAAAGATTTCAACACACTTTTATTCAGCTCAATGATTGCTAGCCAATACATATGCAGTGAGTTCTGGACACTGTCCTAAGAAATGGAGTTAGTTTTAGACAAAACAGACACAGCCTTCTCCTGTGTAACTAATGGTAAACCTGGAAAGACAGATATTAAACAAACTATTTCAAAATAATTAAATCATTTAAACTGTGCAAAATTCTGGAAGAGCATTCAAGATGATCTGGAAGTATATAATGTAAAGAACTTATCAGATTTCAAAATTCATCTGTTTTTATTTGAGAAAATGTAGACTGCTTAGTTTTTAGAAAACTAAAGTTACCAAAATATAAATATGCTACAAAACCATCATGAAAACTGCACTGTAGTATTTGGGGTAAAATACCCACACACAGGCTATCTACAAATCAATGTTTTACTATTGTCAGCAGAGGCTTTAGGAAGGTAATTTTTGTTTAGTCCTTTCAACTTGACACTGTTCTCTAGTTCAAAGGCTGACAGGTAACTTTGGAAATTCTGAACAGCTCAGGACTGCATGGGCTTTAACTAATCTGTTGTATTTTCTAAGTGGCTAACAAGTTATTCTTTGATCTCTGAAGGAGTTCATCAAGGAGGAGGCAGGTATTAATCACTGGGTTTCTCACTGGGTTCCACACTGAAAAACAACATAAATTACTTAAAACCCAACTTGTAAATTTTATCAATTTGAAATTGAACCAAGGAAAATATTTGTTAACTTTTGCCTCAAAATCATATCATAATGCTCTAGACAACCAAAAACTTTACTATGAAAAAGGCATCAGTTACATTTTAAGAAAACAAAAAAAAATTATTTTGAAATAATAAATATATTAAAGATAATATAGTAATAAAGATAGATATAAAAGAAAATACGTTAGAGAGAGAACTAAGAATTTTTTAATTAAGGACATTTTTAAAGTAGAATAATTTAGAACTGTCTCCAAACTAATGAGAATGGTTGGGAGATGTTTGGTAAACACCACTACTTGGCAACAGGAGTCTGTTTTGGGGACAGTCTGTATTATAGTCATTCAAATACCAAGTTTATGTTCCTGTCAGTTTATAATACAAATGCTCTTTTAAAGATGTGGCTAGGTGCCAGACCACAGCATACCTATAATCACGTCTGCTTCTTTTCAAAACAAAAGCTTAAGAACTAAAGCAATTTATTTTTTCTCCTTTCCTTATTTTAATTGTAGAAATATATATGATTAATTCTCATTGTTAAAATAATCAAATAGAGAGAGTTCTAGTTCCTACAGGAATATGACAGCAGCTTAATTCATCTTCTCAGTTTTCTGCCTGAATAACAAATACGTGAACATAAAAATGTATTTAAATTTTCACAGATGAGGAGACCGAGACAACCACAGCTTCCAAATAGTATGTAAGTTCTGCCAAAGGCAGAGGCAGACAAAAAGCCCTCAGGGTAGGCGATGAGGAAGAATAAAAGTTCCAAGGGGCCCAGGGAAGAGAAGATCTCAAAAGGCTTAATTAAATATTCCCATCCAAAAGGAGAAGGCCCTACCTGTGAGGGGCCTGTCTGGAAATTAACAGAGTAGGATTCCTATGAAAGGGCAGAGAAAGGAAGCTAAGAAAGTGCCTGGTGTGTGGAAGATGGAAGAGGCTGCTGGATTTGAAAAGCTTAAGCAAAATCCAACTTCTAAAAGTGAGTCCAATATTCTGGAAGACAAAGTATGTGAAGAGATCTGAGAAGCTCAGGGCTAGTGATAGAAATTCTTCTGTACTCATCTAAGCTCTTAGAGCCAGAGAAAAAGTAACTACCAAGGAGGGCCATATGTTAATACCTTTGCTGGAATAACAGAGAATTAACCCCAGGATATTGACTGCAACATTTCCCACCTTACCCCCAAAACACACTCTGCTGGAACCTTTTGCTGCTAGACCAGGACAATCCATCTCCTTCAAATATGGATAAAATAAGGGGAATATACTCTCCCTCCATACCAAGATTTTGGGTACAGTGTTTAGTTTTGTTCCATTTTGTTCTGTGCTGTTCAGATCTCCTATATCCTTACTGATTTTTTGGTCTGATATTTTATTTATTGAGAGAGCTGTGTAGGATTCTATACGAAAATGATGAAAAAGAGCAGTATAACTTTCTTACAGATGACGTAAACTCACTAGAAAAAGTATTTCCAAAAAGTTAATGGAAAATTGTAACAACATTCTGAACATAAAAACGAAACAGAAAGAAAGGAAGGGAAAGAGGGAAGGAAGGAATGGAGGGAGGAAGGAAGGAAGGAGAAAAGAAAGAAAAGAGAAGGAAATTATGCAAGAAAATTATAGGTATTCAGAAGGACCAAAAGGCAAAAAAATAAGAACTCAAAGGAGAAATTGACAGAAAACAAGAGCATATTCAAACAACAGGAAGATAATAAAAATAGAAATTGACAAAACTGAGGAAAGAATTAAAGAAAAGAATTCCACTCAGAAATAAAGATTAAATTACAAAGAGCACAGGTGAGAATAGACACCATAGTAAAAGGTATGGAAAAAATTAAAGAAAGAGATAATAAGATTATAGAGAAAGTGACAGAAATGAGAAAGAAGATCTAATATATGTCTAATTGGTACCCTAAAGGCAATATAAAGAAATCAACAAATAATAGAATAGCATAAATATTTCAAACAGGAGTGAGAAAACTTGGTTGGGACAAAAGAAGAATCCCTGAACCCAGGGATAGACATTTTGTTCCCATAGTGGTTCCAGAGGAACAGAACCTTAAGGAGGGGCTTACTGAATTGGTTCTGGGTTTTCTAGAATTTATTCTCTAATCTGATTAGATTTAAAAGCACTAATAACTCTTTTTCCAGTGTTAAAGAGGGCACTGACAGTCCATGGCATGATGCGGCAACAGAAATATGCAAAATATTGCCACTGAATCCTCCTAATCAAATACTTACAGAAGGCGAGGTTCTGGGTGACCATGTATTTGCTCCTTAACTTTGGAACATTTTAGTCAAACTAAGGAGTATAATGGCATTGACTGATTGCTCCTAATTGTGCCGGGAAAAGGTTGAGCTCACAGTTTGAAATTCACAGCTCAAACTGCATAAATTTTTGCAGTTGAATGGGGAATAAATGGCCTTTTCAATAAATGTTAACACGGTCAACTGGATAGCTATACAGAAAAAAATAATACTCTTAGCCCATATGTCACTGCTGTAAGTTGCAAAAATGGCCATAAATTCCTCCCATTCCTTTAGGCACACCCTTTTTGCCTCTTCTCACATAAGAAGTGAAATTTATTCTTCCTCTTGAATCTGGTGACTTATGTAGCCAAAGAGATATTAACAAATGTGACACAAGCAGAGCCTTGAAAACTCTTGCACATTGAAACTTTCCTTTTTCATTGCTGGAAACCCAAAAATCATCATGAGATAAAGCCCAGACTAGCCTACTGGAGGATAGAGTCATATGAAGAGAGGCTCCAGCTAACCCAGCAATCCCAAGCAGCTATAGAATTGGGAGCTAAATAAAATGGTTGTTGTTTTAGGCTACTATGTTTTGGGATGGTTTGTTACACAGCAAAAGCTAACTGCTACAGTTATACCATATAAAAAATAATTCCTGTTATAAAATAAATAAGTCATGGGGAAGTAATGTACAGCATGGTGACTATAGTTAATAATACTGTGTATTGCATATCTGAAAGTTGCTAAGAGAGTAGATTTTAAAAGTTCTCATCACAAGAAAAAAATTTATAACTATGTATGGTGACAGATGTTAACCAGACTTATTGTGGTGATCATCTTGCAATATATACAAATAGTGAATCATTATGTTGTACATCTGAAACTAATATAATGTTATATGCCAATTACACCTCAATTAAAAAAATTAATTCCAGATGGATTATAGATCTAAAAGTAAACAGTAAATCACTAAAGCTTCTAGAATAGCACAGTTCAATAGAAATGTCTGTAATAATGGAAATATTCTATATTTGCGTTGTCCAACAAGGTAGGCACTAAGCCACCTGTGGCCATTAAGCATTTGAAATGTGACTACTGCAACAGAGAGACTGAATTTTTAATTTAACATAATCTAACTTTAAGTTTAAATCTAAATAGCTATATGTAGCTAGTCTCTATAGTATTGGACAGAGCAGTTCTAAACAAAAACATAGAATAGTTCTTATCTTCAGGAACTTTGGATAAGCAAAAATCTATAAATAGAAAAAAAAAAAAAAAGCAGTAGCCATATTGGAAAACATTGATTAACCAGTCCACACAGAAATTAAGAATTTTTATTTGTCAAAAGGCATCACTAAGAATGCAGACAATGGGGCCAGCCCAGTGGCGTAGTGGTTAAGTTTGCATGCTCTGCTTTGGTGGCCTGGGGTTTGTGTGTTCTGATCCCGGGCATGGACCTACACACTGCTCATCAAGCCATGCTGTGATGGTGTCTCACATACAAAGTGGAAGAAGCTTGGCACAGATGTTAGTTTAGTGACAATCTTCCTCAAGCAAAAAGAGTAAGATTAGCAACAGATGTTAGCTCAGGGCCAATCTTCCTCACCAAAAAAAAAAAAAAAAGAATGCAAAGAGACAAGCTAGAATGTGAGAGAATATAATTAAAACACATATATCTGACAAATGACTTATATCCAGAATATATAAAGAACTTGTAAAAATAAATTAGAAAAAAAATCCAATAGAAAAATTAGCTAAAAACTTGGTCACTTCAAAAAAGAAGACATCTAAATGTCTAACAAACATATGAGAGGATACCTGCCTTCACTAGACAGACGGAAAATTTTTAAAAAAACCACAGTGCAATGCCATTAAACACCCACAGAATAGCTAAAATTAAACAGTTAGCAAGAATATGGAGCAACTGGGAATCTCATACATTGCTGATGGGAGTGTAAAATGGTACAATTACTTTGGAAAACTTTTTAGCAGTATCTAGTAAAGCTTAAAATAAGCATACCTGATAACCCAGCAAGTCTACTCCTTGGTAAATAGAAATATGTACATCAAAAGACATGTATAAGAATGTTCAGAGCAGCAAAATTTTTAATAGCCAAAACTAGAATAACCCAAATATATATATATATATACACACACAAATGGATGAATCTCAAAATGTTGAGCAAAAGAAGCCAGACACATTAGTGTACATATTTTATTACTCTATTTGTATGAAATCTGAAAAGAGACAAAACATTAGGCATAAACGATGCTCAATGTTAAGAAATCTAACAAATTATCTTAATAGAGCTTATTATATACAGATACAGATAGACTGGCAGCTGATCTTCCTAGTGTATACTTTTAATATTGTTTTGAGTTTGAAACATAAAAAATGTATTACATATTCAAAAATTAAATTACATTTAAAAAATTAAAACAATAAATTCAACAGTATAACAAAGTAATTAAAATTCCCCCTTTACATCCAATCTTAATTCTCAGAGAGAAAGATTATAGTCTGGTAACTATTGTCTCTGATCTTTTTCTAAGCACTCACATACTAACATATTGTACTAGTCAGCTACTGCTGCAAAAATGCCGCAAAACAACCAGCCACAAAAATCAGTGACTTACAACATTTATTTTTATTGGTTAGGGGATTATGAGATTATGAGGCAGCTAGGGCAACTCCAGTCAGCCCCAGTGGTCTAGTAGTTAAGATTCGGCACTCTCACCACCACAGCCCGGGTTCGTTCCCCTGTCAGGGAACCACACCACCCGTCTGTCTGCTGTTCTACTGTGGTGGCTGCATGTTGCTGTGATGCTGAAAGCTATGCCACCAGTATTTCAAATAGCAGCAGGGTCACTCATGGTGGACAGGTTTCACCAGAACTTCCAAACTAAGACAGACTAGGAAGAGGGACGTGGCCACCAACTTCTAAAATAATTGGCCATGAAAACCCTATGAATAGCAGTGAAGCATTGTCTGACATAACACCGGAAGCTGAGAGGATGGCACAAAAATACTGGGCAGAGTTCTCCTCTACTGAACAGAGGGCTGCTAGGAGTCAGAATCCATTCAATGGCACTAACAACAAAGGGTAACTGCTTCAGGCTACAGATCAGTTTAAGTTCATTCCAAGTGTTTTTCCTCTGGGCCTATCAGCTACCAGGACTTGACTTTCTCATAGCAAATAGCAGACACATAAGAGAGTAGGCAAAACCACACAAGGACATTTAAAGCTTCTGTTCACATCATGACCTCTAACATTCCATTGATCAAGACAAGTTATATGGCCAAGTAAGACAATGGGCAGGGATATAGAGACACAAATAACTATATGGATTTAGTATATGGCAATGTCAGCATATCATATAAAAAAAGTATGTTGATGTACAATTCTGTAACAGAGATGGAGGGAAGAAATGGGAAAAATACAGTGATCTATCATACTTACATATGTACATACCAAAATATATAGTTTTGATTTGTTTGAATTTGATATTTTAATGTCATCTTACTAGATATATTGTCTTGAAACTTGTTTTCTTTAAAACTTAATAATGTATTCTAGTTCTCCATGATAATATAAATAATCCTATTGAATATATATAATCAATATTTTAACTGGCACATAATTTCCAAATATGGACAGAATTTACCTATCTATTCCTCCATTGATGGACGTTCATTCTGTTTCCAGTTTTTCACCACTGCAAACACTGGTGCAATGAATATCTGTACATCTAAGTCTTTATGTACATAGGAAATGTGTCACACATTTACCTCTAAAACGTGCAGAGCAGGAAGAAGGAATAACCTGATATGCTCTCGGAAGGAGACTATAATCACTGACTGTGTTCATATATAGTACCCAGAAAAGAGAAAGTATCCAGTAAAGGAATCATTTAAATAGACAAAAATCATAGCATCATAGAAAAGAACTTAAAAATTATTTCTCTTTTGCACTATTTATCACTCTTTGCCTTATACTCCAGCACCATTTCTACTCATAGATTTTGAGCTGCTGTATCTTATTTTTTTTTTTACTGTATCTTATTTTTTTTTCACAATGCATATTCCAAAGGCCTCAATAAGTATGCTTTGAATTGATAAAATCTTTAAAACAAATTTCCTGGTATATTTATAAAATACATAAATTCGAAATATAGCCTTTAAAATATTATATGGGATCTATAAATTGGATCAAATGCCATTTTAAAATCTAGCTTTCCCTCTGCTTGCCTCTATGATAAAAATAGATATTTCTTAAGGTCCTTTTCAAACAAACAAAGTTATGTTCTATACAGTATGTTCCCCAGAATGGAATCGTAGAATATATACTTGACAGTTCAGGAGAGTTAAAAGAAAAAAAAATCCAGGGCCAGCCCCATGGCATAGTGGTTAAGTCTGGCACACTCCACTTTGGCATCCCAGGTTCGCAGTTCAGATCCTGGGTGCAGACCTACACTGCTCATCAGCCATTCTGTGGCAGCGACACATACAAAGTAAAGGAAAATTAGCACATATGTTAGCTCAGGGCTAATCTTCCTCAAGCAAAAAAAAAAAAATTCACATGGAATTATGGAATATTCGTCTGCTAAGTAGAATCATTTAGCACATGTTCTCTATAGCATATCGAATCTTTTTTTTTCCTGAATGTTATATCTAGGTGGAAGTAGTTATTTTTCCTTCTAAAAAGAAATGTATATTTGGCATGATATTTCATGTCCCAGGAATTGCTCAATTTTCTATATTATTTATAAATTAATGCAATTTTTAAAAAATAGCTTGGTATGTCTCACAGGGAATAAGTAGTAACTTATCCATCAGAGTTCACTAAAATTTCCATGTCTGAATTAGGAGAAATTAAACAATAGTTTTTATTTCTTGGGGAAATTGGCAAACATTTTAGCAACAGATTCATCTAAAAAACCACAATATATTGGGGGCAGGCCCGGTGGTGCAGTGGTTAAGTTTGAGCACTCCACTTCAGTGGCCAAGGGTTCCTGAGTTCAGATCGTGGGCACAGACCTACACACTGCTTGTTAAGCCACGCCGTGGCGGCAGCCCACATACAAAATAGAGGAAGACTGGCACAGATGTTAGCTCAGTGACAATCTTCCTCAAGCAAAAAGAGGAAGTTTGGCAACAGATGTTAGCTTAGGGCCAATCTTCCTCACCAAAACAAACAAAGAAAAAAACCCCACAATATATAAACATTCACAGTATCATTAGAAAAACAATCATTCTGTAACCAACAAAAATGTTGTCTTCACTGATTCCACAACCACAGTATTTTATGACAGATTCCTTATTTTCCATTTTAAATAAATTTAAAAATCTTTTTGAGAACTTTTTGTGGATTGCATAATATCCTTTTTTTGTTTTGATAAAATGGGACATGATAAAGTCAAAACATCAAGATTCACATATAAAAGCAAACCATTGGTAAGAATTTCTATCAAGACTATCTTAGCCCCTCTTTCTTTGATGTTATTTTAAAAATCTTGTTTTTCACCAAATAATTCAGGTAAAGGCCTTAATAACAACAAACTTAAAATTCCACGATGTCAACTATTGAAGAAAACTCTACATTCAGTGTAATTACTTTTAAAATAATACAAACACTTCCTAATTTACAAATCGCATATTTAAAAATTTCTCCATTTAAACATTATAGCTGGTATCTGAACATCTCCTAAATGTGAAATGCTTTTAAGTATATGCCACTTAAAATACTCTATCACTCTCTAATAAGAAGGATCATTAATATAATTATAATTAAAGAGGAATTCTTAATAGAACACTTCCAGGACAGATTATGTTTAATATACTTATTCCTAATTTCCATCTTGTCAAAAACAACTCTTCAGAAGAGGTGCTCAAGTTACATATATTTTTTTAGTTTCTACAGAATAATCAGTTAGTAGTGCTTTTTAACAGAGATAATTGAATATGAGTAACCTAGATTCACCCAATATTATTCAGAGTAAATTGTTTAAAACAAATATGTATTTTTTTTCCCCTGAATTGATTCCTCAACTGAAAAATCTAAATCCAGGGGGAAATTTCTATGGAATCAATTTGTTTTTCATAAAGTCAGGCTATGATGCCAGAAAAAAAAATATATTGAAAAACCTCGCCTCACATCCAAAGGCTCTGACCTAATTTCTGGGCACCATGCCACATTTCTAGTCATTCAAATAGATGAGTCATTGCTTCCTGGGCCTTCCTCTGGCTATATCTGCTCAGAGACCAAAACCTCTTCATCTCCTGGCAGACATCCTCAATGATGTCCTCACTTAATGTAAAAAGGAAGGCTCCTTCAACCTGAGGATGAAGACTCGGAGAAGAAAGCATTCTCATTCCATTTCATCATTTTTCTCCACCTTGGGCTGCTTCCCAGTGGACTCACCGCCCACTCTGTGTACTATCAGGTAACTACCATCATTCACAGGTCAGTGGTTGTTCCCTTCTCTCAGTAATAATAACATTTACCTCCCACACAAAACTTGTCTTTCAACAAGTTGATTTTGCCTTCTGCTTTTTATTACATAGGAAATAGGCCAAAAAAATTGTTAAAAGGCTGGGCCTAATGTTAACCTTTCTGCCCTATTCACCTCAGAACTCCCTCTTTTCCTTAAAAACCATAACCTCCAGAAAAATCTAGGATCTCTTTTATGGATACCAAAAGAAAATTGGCAAACCACCTAAGAATCACTTATGGAGCAAGGAGAAATAGCTAATGATTGAACAAAACTCACTCAATCCTGATTATCAATTAGCAATTTTCCAGGAAAACACTGAAAATGTGACAACCTATATTCACGTGGGTACATTATTTCTTGAATGTGTGTGTGTGGGTCCGTTCATGCACAGTTTACCAATACCTGTAACATTCCAGGTACCATGCTAGCTGTTTCTTTCAGAACCTCATTTAATCCTCACAAAAACTCAATTAAGCAAATAATATTACCCCCTTTTTGCAGATGAGCAAATTGAAACAGGGGAAAGTGAAAAAACCCAATATTACAGAGCCAGTGAAGAGCTTGGTCTGTCTGATTCCAAAGCTTGTATTCCTGCTACACAATGATCTTTCCTCCCATACGCCTCTCTTAAGGTTTTACATATCCTTTAAAACCCAGTTCAAATTCCACCTCTTACAACATCTCCCAGAATCCCTCTCAATCAGAAGTGAAAATTCCCAGCCATATAGCCCCATAGCACTTTGGTTTGCTTGGGCCATAACAGTATGTATAGTCGCCTGCCCACTGTTAGGGTGGGTTATGTATGTCTCCACCTCGCCACTAGATTGAGTCACTCAAGAGCAGGATCTAAGCCCCCCCATCTTTGCGTCACCAATAGAGCTTAACACAATGAACACAAAGGTTCCATGTTGAATTTAGTTGAATCATCACTGCCAACGAAGAGAACCATCTGAGAAGCCTTTTCCTAAAGTCGGAGAGGCTGCATCTTCATGATGGGCATTTAGGTCCCTCCTGCAAATCTATGGGAAGCTGGTAGACATAAAAAACACCTGCAGTCTCACACATTCTCATTAGTGGTAAATTATGAGAATACCAAAAACACAGTACATGCATTTATAAATTCTAGAGACACTCTAAATTAATAAGTCCAGAAAGTCTAAAACTCAAACTGAAATTTAAAAACTTAAGAACTGCGGTCTCACACGATAATAAAAAGTGTTGTCCTAGATTTTGTCAATTTATTTTGAAGAAAGACTCCGATTTTGTGGTCTGCTCTGGGGAGTTTATTGTCATTTCAAAACTTCATTAAAACTAAAAATAGATTCCCCAAAAGTCAAAAAGCAGTATCTACCAAGTTGCTTCATGTGAACCTGTCCAAAGGGGACAGAACGTTAAAAACAACGTATTCAACTTAGAAGAGACTTTTAAGAGAATTTAAGCAATTTGCCTCCCTCACTTTATACATATATCTGTACATATGTGTTATATAATTTTGAGCCTAGAGTCTTATTACCACAAGATTGCCTAGTTTTAAATCCAATTCACTGAAAGATGATTTTTAAAGAAACATTATTATTTTAAATGACCACATCACATCTGGTAGTAAAATCCATGACTTTAGAATCAAATGGCCTGGGTTCAAATTTTAGCTTTGCCACCTACTTACTGGGTGATCTTGAGAAAAGTACCTGATGTCTCTGTTCCTCCATTTCCCCATCTATAACATGGAGATAACAATGGAACGTACCTCACACGGCCGTTGTGAGGACTGACATGATCCATATGAAGTACCTGGAAGAGTAGCTGAGAAATGTCATTTTAATTACTATTTGCTCTTATTAATAGTAGTATTACAGTTATTTTTATCATTATTATTGTTATGCAAGGTACTTAGCATAATACCTTGCTCATAGTAAGTACCCAATTAATTTTAGTTTGTCATTATTGTTATTATTATTAGCTAGCAACAATTATATTCCTTCATAGTCCCAATATATATTTTTTTAATTTGTTAAATTTTAAACAACATTCAGTAAACAACAATTCAAATGTTAAATAGTCCAATATCAGTAGCAGGTCCACAATTCACACATTCATCAATGCATTCATTTATTTACTCATTTACTGTACACACACCACCTACTGAAGTGGTGGCTTCCAAGTCAGACGCACCTGAGTACTAGTTTCTAAGTCAGACTTACTTGAATTCAAACCCTGGCTCTACCACTACTAGCTGTGTGACCTTGGGCAAGTTGCTTTATAATTTCCTCACCTGCAACAAAGACAACATAGTGCCTAACTTGGTTGGGTCACTGTGAAGAATAAATGAGATAACGTGTGTAAAATGTGTGACACAATGCCTATTCATATGTGTTCTTCTATGATGGGAGAAGAATTAAAATGAAGTATCTTTTATAGTGTGATGTGTACAAATGAAGAAGTTGACAAGATTATAATGGTTGTATTTCCTGAAATTTAAAAAAAAAAGCATTGGTCATCAGGAAGCTCTGGATTAGTAATAAAACTGCCATCTGGTTATATTTCTGCTTAAAAGGGAAGCTGTCTGTCCTCAGAAGTCCAATTGAAGCAAGTCAGAACTATACATTTTTTAAAAATCAGGTCTCATTACTCTAAAACTTCAGAAAACAAATCACAAATACATAGAACTAGACAGCTAAGGATTTTGATTAGGTATTCAGGAAACAGTCTCCCAGAACACCTCCTGAGCTAGTATTTTTACAATGTGAAAACACTAAGATATTCCCTATTACCTTATAATAAGTCTTTGAAATAAAAAATTAGAAAATTTTCCATATTTCAGACTATACATTAAACAGTATACATAATAGTATCATAAGAAGAGAATCTAAACAAAACAGGACTATACAGAGTGCACTATATTTTTAATTTCTTCTTTCAGTTGTTATAAATGAGCCCCAAACCATCATATTCTAGATAGGTAGGAGAAGTAATAAAAAGGTTTGTATTAGTCACTCTCCACGGAGGCCTCACAGTCCCACAAGACACCTCAAAGGGATGCAGCCTGGCGCCAGAATGGAGTTGGCAGCAGAGAGAAGCTGGATTTCAGCCCGCACTCACCTGTTCAACCTGCAAAAGCCCAATCAGGAGACCATGTGGCCTCACAGCTGCAGTTCCAGGCCAAAACACTGAAGGGGCCAGAATTTCATGTTTATGCAGTCCTCTGGATCACGTGGCACAGGCCCGACTGACAAATCCCTGTAAAGGCTTGAAGGTGATGCTAAAATTTCCAGAGACTCTGCAAAGGGTATGAATAGGGCTGCGTTATCAGTAGATCTGTGGTGACTGGGGAAGTTTCATCTAAAAATATGTGTTCTACCACCTATTGTACCTTTTTTATTCCTTTGGCTCTTTAAGTTTTCTTTCCCTCAAGGATCCCTATCAAAATGTCTTTCCATTAGAACTCTCAGGGCCCTAGGCTGCATCCCAGGACCTCCCCGGGTGGGGCCCAAGTATCAGTCTTTTTCTCACCTTTCAAAATGCAGCCAGGGTTGACACCACTGGTTTCAGCCCATCTTTGTAACCCCCCTTCCCTTGACTGATTTAGAAATAAGCAGGTGGCCCAGTCCTTGCCAAGGCATGAGAAAAAGTCTCTTGGACAGCTGCTGGGAAAACTTTCTAAACTTCTTTAAAGTAAAAAAAAAGACACGAGAAAGAGTCCTTCTTCCTCTGAGCATTGTTGATCTGAATCTGCTGCCACCATCTTGTGACCATGACAGAAACCAACTTAAGGATGAAGATGACTTTGAAGATATCAAATAAACAGAAAGAACTTTGAGTCCTTGATGACATCTTCGAGCCACGGTACTAGAGCTCTAGGCAGGTTCGCCATAAGCATCTTTGCCGTAAACATCTTTGCCGCAAACGTTTTTCGCCGCCTAACTACTTGGCCGTAAAGCAATTTTGCCGTAAACGATAAATCCACATCATGCTCTCCACTGTCAAGTAGGAAAATATTTTCACCATTTTCAAGAAACTCATACTCATCAGGAATCACATAACCATTTCTTCTGGGGGCGGGGAATAGGAGGAGCTTGATTCTCCTTTTGCTTCCAATTTCTAATATTGCGTGATAGATTTGGTAAAGACGGCATTAGAGAACAAGCTGTTGTATCTAAATTAGCTAAAGAATGGATAATTAATGCTCTGGAATACTGTGAACGACTAGCCGCGTCGTTCATATTTGCAGTAGCTTGGTAAACTTTTGGTTTTGACGGGTAAGAGGGATGACTGTGCTTACAAAGGATTTGCAAACTGATGTCATTTTGTAGGATAGTGTGCAATCTGGTTTTACGCTCTCTTATTTCATACTTCCAGTAAGTGTTATCACCGTAAACTATCAAACCAAACTATCAACCAGTTATTTTATTTTTTACAGCAAAATTGCCTTATGGCCTATTAGTTATGTGGCGAAAATGTCTGCAGCAAAAATGCTTGTGGCAAAGATGTCTAAGGCAAGGACGCTTATGGCGAAGACCCTAGAGTCTGACCCACCTCTGGGTCTCCTGTACATTGGAAAAAATAAATTATCTTATTGTTTAAGATAGATTGATTGATAGATGATAGAGCGAGAGAGAGAGAGATGGATGATAGATCTCTTTCCAAAAAATGTTTGAAAGGAGTTGTCTTAACTCACTATCTGCTCATATCTTAATTATCAGTTCATAACCAAGCAGAGATTAGTAAAAAGCCATCTGGAAGTACAAATGCCATTCACAATAGAGTGTTTCCTGAACAGAAATTGGAGAGTGGGGCAAGCTATATGGTAAAATGAGAATCAGATACCAAAGGAGTACTGAAGAGTAGCAGAGTGTCATTGACAAACTACTTTCTCCAGATTTTGCGTATGGTATAAAACTAGGGCGATTAAGGTGATGTTAATCCACACTTGCAAAAGAGAGGTTGCTAAGAATTAAAGAGAAAATCCTGCAGAATTATGTGATACACATCACTAAATGAGAAATGGTAAACACTTTTTTTACAAAACCATTATATAAATCTAAAAATACTAAAAATTTAGGGTTAAATATTGTCTCTAAAGTAACATTTCCTTTTTAAGTATACTTGTAAAGATCTTCCTCTGTTTATTTACTAAGGAATTGTCAAAAATCCTTGCGTGCATATCTATTATGATGAGTTGCCTTGTTATGTAATGCATTTACAGGTCTGTAAGAAAGACTATTTGAACTGTGATTTTCTACAGTAAAACAATCTGTTACCACAGAGGAAGCTCTGAATATCTTTCAACATCTTCTGGCCACCCACGAACATCTCAGCATCCCTGCCTATGAGAAAAGGTTAGTAATATGTAAGGTATTCATCTAACTAAATCTCAATTTTCTTTAAGTAATTTTTCCTTCCATGGATGTAAACTGACTCTGAAGATGAAAAAAAAAAAGACACTAACTTCTTATTTCAAAATGTATTGTAAACTCATGTAAATTTCTACCTACCAAGTTAAGATCAAGAAAGGGAATGTTAGTAGGTTAGTTTAACTGTTAACAATGTTGATGTGGTTCCAGTTTATGGACCCTGGTTTTCAAATAGGTAGTATCACCTAAGAATGTTAACTCTGAAGATGAAAGCAAATCCCTATTCTCGGCTTTCTTCTTTTATTCTTCCTTTATTTTTTTATTCTTTGTTGGACTTCCTTTATTCTTATTCTTTCTTTACCCTCAAGTTGACCCCTGCCTGTCCCTTGGTCTGATTTCTCTATTTAGTGTCTCCCATCTCCTCTTTCTATACTCTCCTTTTCAAGTCACTTGATTTTTTGTCTAAGACTCTCCCCTTCAAAGCCATCCTCTGCCTCTCCAGTCTGGCCTTTGTCACAGCACTCCCCCCACTGGATCACTGCATTCTCTCATTACCTCCTCATCCTGGCAGTCAAGGCCTGCCAAAGGTGATCTTTTAGAGAGATGTGTACTACCTGATGACGGAGTCTTGCCTTAACCTTGTCTTGCCTATCAAAAAGTAATTCAGGTGTGAGTAGAGGCAACTAACCTTGGAGTTTTAGTAACTTCCTGGAACAACCTCCCAAAAAATGAAAACCTAATCAGAGCCTCATGTTTATTATAGAACCAAATGCTTTTATATTGTGTCAAGAATTTATCACTAATGAATAACCCTTCATAGGAGTGGGATTTCATTTACCACATTAGACTCTTTAAATTGGGATAAAAAAAATCCTTGGGGACTATGTTTAAAGAGAAGGGAAAACAAAAACATCTAAATAATACAGTATAATTAAAAGATGAAAAGAAAAGTTGGAATAATTACAGACTAGAAGCAGAACTGAGTTGTAATGAATTACCTTGGAGTCTAGCTAGATGGTGCTAGAGCATGTGTGTGGCTAGTTAGTACAATATAGTTACTGAATGGAAATTACTAGTCAAACAGATGCTTCATGTTTTTTAGGTAGAGGACTCTGTTAGGAATTAAAGAGAACACCATAATTAGAATTTTTAAAATATCTAACTCTTCCAAGAGTGATATTTTGCATCTTTGAAAGGAAACTGACATCCATTAATATTTATTACCCAGATTCTTTGACCCTGAAGTAGAACCATCAATATTCACATTCAGGAGTTTCATCATTTTGAAATCCTTTTTTTTTTTAAGCCTTGCTCATTAATTAATAGTATTAACATGTCCTATGTATGTGTTTGTGAAATTCTTCAGCAGAAGTTTTAAATCCCAAGGATCTTTGGGATTTATAGGATTTTGCCAGAAGCTTCTCTTTGATCAAAACTGGCAGTCACCCAGCTGATTTCTCAAGAAATGTTTCCCTCCTTCCAAATTTCAAATAGGGCTAACCAAATTCATGTTCAACTACTTTACATTGCACACATTTAGCCAAGTACTACCTACTCTATAGCTAACTTTCTGTAACATGTCATTATTCAGTTTTAATTATTGATTTAACTTAGTTGTTTACATCTTTTCAGATACTTTGAAGTTTGAAGATAGGCCACTTTCATCAGCAAGCCCACTAAAGAGGAGATTACTCTGTGCTACTTTCATCTCATCTACATTAATTTAAAAATGAGTCACAGACAAACTACTAAACAAAAGAAATGAATGCATTTAATTGTTTGTTGTATTTAGAATTAGTACTTAGTGTTTTTATTTTTAGTATTTTTATTTTTCCAGAAAAAGATTTTATTTTACTTTTTTATTTTTGTCTGAAGGAGATTCCCCCTGAACTAACATCTGTGCCAGTCTTCCTCTATTATGTGTGGGGGTCGCCACCACAGCATGGCCACTAAGGAGTGGTGTAGGTCTGCACCCAGAAACCGAACCTGGCTGCCGAAGCAGAGCACACTGAACTTAACCACTGGGCCATGGGGCCAGCCCCAAAAAGATTTTATTTTTATTTTAGTATTTTAATTTTTTCAGAAAGTTTTATTTTTGGTTTTTCAGGAAAAGGTTTTTAAATTCTCTCCTATAGAACGTGATGTAGACAGATAATTATCACTGCCTCCAATTTCTACTTGCAGAAACCGAGCAAGAATGGTGGAATTACCATTTATATTTAGTATTTGAACACCTCTACCCTATAATTAATCTATAGAGTAAATATCATATGTATATATACACATATCCGTGCTCATGCACAGAGTACATAACTATTTCAGATTTATCTAAGAAAAGCAGTAAAATTAAAATGTGTACCATTTGTAGCACAGACTTACCAACTTTGTTCTTTAGAACCCTATGGAATTTCCAGAAGTGCCATTTAATCTAAAATGTCATATTTAAGTTGTGGTTTGTCTTAATCTTCTTGACTTTATTTTAAAAGCTTCAAATAGATACACCACAGTGGAAGGGAAGAAAGAACAAAACAAAATTTTCTTCTGACCCTTTCTTATGGAACTCCCCTACAAGCAGATATTGAGACGACTTATACTCCGAGCACCTAAGATTCCTGTGCTTTATAGAAGAACTGATGAGCCAGCAGCATCCCCCTCCAGTTCTAAGCATTCCTCCATTGTATCTTTTTCCTCACTCATTCATTTAAAATTTATCAAGCACCCACTTTGAGCCAGACGCTGTGCTAGGCAGTGAGAATTCAAAATGAATCATCAGCAGTCCTTCAAGACCTCTAGAAATTCACAGTTTAAGTCGTTAGGCAGATAGCCAAACAGATAAATAGAATACAATGAGATGAGTGGCATTATGGAGATATGCATAGTGTCTGAATAAGGACAAAAAATTTCAAGATAGGCTTCCTGGAGGAGGCAACACCTGACATAAGCCTTAACCAAAGACTTGGTGTTAACCAGGTAAAAAATTTAACTCAGTGAAACCTCATTTACTCATAAGAGTCCTATGAATGAAATTGCAAAGACCATGGGAAAAGAGAAGTATTAAAAGAAAATAGCTCTATATAATAAATTTCACTCACTCCATACACTAAACCATTTCCAAATTATAGAAGAGCAGATCACAGGCCTTAAATACAAGAGCTGGATAATATCCTCTATTAATTTTATACTTGGGCAAGTAAATCTTTGAGACTTCTATTCATTCTTTGTAAAAATAAGGAAATTATTACTTACAGAATTGTTGTAAGGATTAAATGAATTAATGCATGTAAAAACTTCCAGCACATTGTAAACATTAATTCCCTACCATCTTTTGTCTACAGCCTTCAATACCTAGAATAATGCTGGACGTGGAGTATGGAGAAAAACCATGAAAGAAAAAGTATTGGAGGTGAAGTTAGAAAACAGTTTATGTCCAGTTTATGTCTTATGTTACTAAACTCTGTAACCTTGGGTCAATTAAGTAAGTTTCCTGAGCTACATTTAAACCATTAATAAAATTGGGATAATAAGACTTCCTATACCTCCTTAGAAAGGGTTGTTGAGAATATCAAATGAGATAATATATATTACAGTGCTTAAACAAATAAAAGGCACTGTACATATGACACAGACTTAACAAAGACTGATGTATTTTTATTAGATGGAATGTCAACAATGAATGTGGGGGTGGGGGGAGAAATGCTTATAGAAAAGTGAACATATTTGGTCCCTTTTGCTCTAGAATCAAGGTCAAAATAAACGTAATTTTAAAACACAATGATATTAAAAGTACAATACATTACTGAGAAAAAACTATTTGCATACTATCTAATAAAGCACCTACTAAAGTGATATCATTAAAATAGAATTACTCTTGAAATCAATAAAGAAAAAGATAAATACCACAATATAAAAATGACCAAAATATGAGCCAGAATTTCACTAAAAACAGGACATCTAAATGACTAATTAAACTGTGAAAGATTGATCAAATTTGTTAGAAATCAAAATGCAAATTAAAATAAGTAAAATTTATCTATCAAATTGTTAAGTAAGAAAAATAATTATGATCTCAGTGTTGGCCAAAATATAACAACAAGATGATTCTCTCACACATTTCTGGTGGAAATAAGAAATTGGGGCAATCTTCCCAGAATGGAATTTGGAAATACAATTCATGAGCCGTTAGAATGTTTTTTATCCAAATAATTCACTTATAGAGTAATAGATTAAATAAAATATCATGAATAAGCAATATATTTTTATAAAAGAATTTTTCACAGAATTACTTGTCATCATAAAAACTGATAATAAACTAAAAGTCTAACCATGGATTATTTCATTAATTATGATGCATTTATACAATCATGTATCACCATTAAAAATCTGGTTTTGAAAGATTATTTAGTATGGGAAAAATCAGGAAGCAAAATTATGTTTACATTATCTCAATTTTAATATATATATATATTTGTTTCTTGGAAAAAAGACTTGAAGAGAGAATAATAAATTGTTATCAATTGTATTAGTTATCTATCGCTGTGTAATAAATTACCAAAAATTTAGCTGCTTAAAACAACATGCATTTCTTTTCTTAACATTTCAGTGAGTCAGGAATCCAGGCACACCTTAGCTGAGACCTCTGCTTCAGAGTCTCTCACAAGGTTCTAATCACGTTATCAACCAGGCCTGAGATCTCCTCTGAAGGCTTTATTGGGGAAGAATCCAAGCTCACTTATATGGTTGTGGTCAGGACTCATTTCCTCGAGGGGTGTTGGACTGAGGGTTCCTTGCTCGCTGTTGCCAGGAGACACCCTCAGCTCCTTGCTGTGTGCCTCTCCAGTATGGCAGCTTACTTCATCAAAGCCAATAATACAGAGTGTCTGCTACCAAGTCAAGTCACAGTCTTTTGTTACTTAATCACAAAAGTGGCATCAACTCACTATTACTATATTCTATTAGTTAGAAGCAGGTTGCTCAAGGGGAGGGGATTATACCAGGAGGTGGGGATCATTGAATGTCATGCCAGAAGCTGTCTGTCTCATCAGTGGATACCTCATTTTCTTCCTTACATGTCTCCATTTTTATAAATGTATATTTTATATGCAAGAAAAAATTGAAAGTAAATAAAGTGGCTAATCTGTTAAGAAAGTAATTAGGAAACCTATAAGAAGGGTCATAAAACTGCATCCTATAATAAGATAATAGAAAAATACTTAATTATACTGCTAGTATACAGGGCAGTTCAAAAATACTAAAGAAAAAAGGAAGGGAGGGAGGGAAGAGGAGAGAAAAAAAAGTGATTTGAGTGTCAAATACTTGGTTAACAATTGGTTTTAAAAGATAAAAATTACATCATTACATTCAAATATCTTTTTAAATGAAAAATATTTAGCTATAAAGAGAGAGATGAAGAAGTCAAAACATTTTAAATGCCAATTAAAAAGAACAAAACATACCATCATGTTGTAAAGTAAGAGCTATGTCTGTACCACATACATTGTAATTAAGCTTCACCTACACCTAGTGATTGGTGAAGGGATATTTTGCAATTTTGTTAATAACTTATCCTTGTATTCTCTGTTGACAAATTGATGAAACAAATACCTTTTCTTAAAAAAATAGTCTAGTTATACTTGACCAAAGCAGGAAGATGAAATTATTTTCTCACCTCGGATTTTCCCCCCAAAAATTAAAAAACAATCTGACCACTTGGTAGCAACTTTCCTTCTTTCCCACAACTGTTATAAGATGAATGAAATTATACAAATCTAAGACACTTTAGACTGCAACGTGTCCTTATGCTGTACAAAATCTCTTATGAGGAGAAAACAGAGCTGTCTGTGAAAAGAAAAGACCTGTGTTTCAGGCCAGACAGTTTATCTGATTAAGGAAAGAGAAGAAGGTTTACAGTCAAAGATTAATTCTCCAGCATCACACAGTAAGGTCTCCAAACAAGATTTGTGTCACTCCAAACTTCATTCACAACAGTTGAGAAGAGTTTTCAGTTCCTGGGGGTATTATTGATTCTTGGTTGCGGTTCTTTGACCCTATCTCTTGCAAAATGCTATGAACAAAGAACAAGTCAAATGTACCTACTGCTAGTGCCAGACGGAATCAACAGTAAGGATGCGAGTTGCTCTGCCCACAACACACACGTAATTGGAAGCCAATTTTACTAAATGAAATAAAACTGTAGATTTTAAGATAAATGTATACACCATCCTTAGTAAGATTTCTCTTAAAAAATATATGAAAAACTGAATTATACAAACAAAATTTCAATGCTACTGAAATAAACTGATAGGAAGTGTAATTTGCTAAAGAAAATCATCACTCTAAGAGGCGATAGTGGAATAAAAAATATTTAGTTTTATATTGGATACAAAGCTGGTCATCTCCATGAGGATGAACAGGTATCAGAGAGTTATTCTGAAATAGAGCTTCAGTTTTCCCTTTTAGGTTTAAAAAAACCAATAACAAAAGTCAGAAATAGAATGCTGCTATGTGTCTCTTACCTACGAACATTATCTCTTGCCTACGAACATTAAAGATATTTAAGAAGTTAGAGTTCAAAGCCCATAAAGAAAACGACTCCTATATTATAACAATGCAAAAGAGTTATTTTATCTTTATCTCAGCAATAACCTGCAAAGAGTTTTTTTAAGGTATAATGTTTCTCCTAACTTGCCTTTGTTCTGCTGAGTTTGTTTTGGGGTGGGAAATTTTGTTGTTGTTGTTGTTGTTGTTCAATCTCTCTAAACTGAGATTGAATCATTATCAAAGCAGCAATTGTAGTTCATCAGCTTAGTCACCAAACTAACCACAGACATTCCAAATGGGTGAACTGAAATAGGAAATTAAGCTTCAAACTGGAGTCAGGACATCAATTGTATTAAAAGATCCAAGTTTCCTTTATGTGTGTATATCAGTGACAGAACATGATTTATGACAAAGCAAGATTTATGACCACTTTGTTCAAATCTTATAAACAAAACCTTCATCAACACATAGTTAGAAAGAAAACAGAGAAACTGAAATAAATTTTATATTGACTTCTAACTCCAATAATTCCTTATTCTACCACCAAGAGACCTAGTCCTGACCATTTCCATCTGCCCACCCACTTAGTTCAGCTATGTCCCTATTTCCCAAATAATTTGGTATTTGGACTCTGAATTCAGATATACCTAGATTTGACTCCTGGTTCTTCCACTTACTTCTTGTAGGGTAAATACCTACCCGGTGTATAAAACATAAGCAATGATAGCATCTTTTGCACAAGAGTTCATGGCAAAGGCAGGTAAATAATTTAGCATATGGCTGACATATATTAAAATATTTAATATAGTTTTATAATGTTAATTATTATTGATTTTATTACCTACATTGATATAATAAATAAGTTACTATTGGTATGATTTTAGAGATAATTTACCCTTATATCAGATTACCTAGTTTCTTATACCATTGTTTTAAATTTGTCTAACCAAATCCCTTAAGTAGCTTTGCTATTAAGAACTATTCAGTAAGACATTTTATGCAAGCCTCATGGTAACCACAAAGAAAAAAACCTCAGTAGATACATAAAAGAGAAAGAGAAAGGAATTAAAGCATTTAGCCACAAAAACCAAATCACACAGGAAGAGGCAAAGAAAGGAACTAAAACACAATCAGAAAACAGTTAAAATGGCAGTAGTGAGTCTTTATCAATAATTACTTTAAATGTAAAAAGATTAGATTCTCCAATTAGAGGACATAGATGGCTGAGTAGATTAAAAAAACAAGAGCCAACAATATACTGCCTTCAAGAGACACTCATCAGTTTTCAGGATGTACATAAACTGAAAGTGAAGGGACAGAAAAAGATATTCCGTGTAAATGGTAACCAAAAGAGAGCAGGAATGGCTGTACTTAGATAAAATAGACTTTCAGTCAAAATTGGTTACTAGAAACAAAGGAGGTCACAATTAGTGATAAAAGGGTCAATTCAGTAGGAGGATATAACAACTGTAAATATGTATGCACCCAACATTGGAGCATCTAAATATTTAAAGCAAATTTTAACAAAACTGAAGTGAGAAATAGACAATATAATAATAACAGGGGACTTCAATACCCCACTTTCAACAATGGATAGATCATCCAGACAGAAAATCAATAAGGAAACAGTGAATTTGAATAATACTATACACCAAATGGACCTAACAGACATATACAGAATATTTCATCCAACAGTACCAGAATACAGATTCTTCTCAAGAGCACACATTCTCCAGGATAGATTATATATTGGGCTACAAAGTAAATCTTAACAAATTTTAAAATATTGATATCATGAAGTATCTTTTCTACAGCCATATTCATATGAAATTAGAAATCATTTATGAGAGGAAAACTGGAAAATTCACAAATACATGGAAATTAAAAAACACTGTCCTGAATAACCAATGAGTCAATGAAGAATCAAAAAGTCTTGAAACAAACTCAAATGGAAACACAACATACAAAAACTTATGGGATGCAGCAAAAGCAGTACTAAGAGGGAAGTTTATAGTGATAAATGTATACATTAAGAAAAAAGAAAGAGGGGCCGCCCGGTGGCGCAGCGGTTTAGTCCGCGTTTGGCAGCCCAGGGTTCGCGAGTTCGGATCCCGGGCGCCCGCCGACGCACTGCCTGTCAGCCATGCCGTGGCGGCGTCCCATATAAAGTGGAGGAAGATGGGCACGATGTTAGCCCAGGGCCAGTCTTCCTCAGCAAAAAGGGGAGGATTGGCGACGGATGTTAGCTCAGGGCTGGTCTTCCCCACAAAAAAAAAAAAGAAAAAAGAAAGATCTCAAATAAACAACTTAACTTTACACCTCAAAGAACTAGAAAAGATCAACAAAACTAAGAGTTGGTTTTTGAAAAGATAAACAAAATTTATAAACCTTTAGCTAGACTAACCAAGAAAAAAAGAAAGAGGACTCAAATAGGTAAAATTATCAATGAAAGAGGAGACATTACAAATGATACTACAGAAATACATAGGATCACAAGAGGCTACTATGAACAATTATACACCAACAAATTGGACAAGCTATAAGAAATGGACAAATTCCAAGAAACATTCAACCCACCATGACTGAATCAAGAAGAAATAGAAAATCTGAACAGATCAATAACAAGTAAGAAGATTGAATCAGTAATCAAAAACTTCCCAACAAAGAAAAGCCCAGAATCAGATGGCTTCATGGGTGAAGTCTACTAAGCATTTGAAGAAGAATTAACCCCAGGCCTTCTTAAACTCTTCTAAAAATTGAAGAGGAAGGAACAATTCCAAGCTCAATTTTTGAGGACAGCATTACCCTGATACCAAAGCCAGAAAGAACACAAGAAAAGAAAATTATAGGCCAATATCCCTGATGAATACAGATGCAAAAATTCTCAACAAAATACCAGCAAACCAAATTCAACAGCATATTAAAATAATCATACACTATGATCAAGTGGAATTTATACCTGGCATGCAAGGATGGTTAAACATATGCAAATCAATAAATCTGATACACCACATTAGCAAAATGAAGGATAAAAATCACATAATCATCTCAATAGATGCGAAAAAACATTGAACAAAATTCAACATTTTTTTTTTAATAAAAATGCTCAACAAATTAGGTATAGAAGGAATGTACCTCACCAAAATAAAGGCCATGTATGACAAATCAACAGCTAACATACTCAACGCTGAAATGTTGAAGGCTTTTCCTCTAACATCAGGGACAAGGATGCCCTCTCTTCTTTTAACATAGTACTGAAAGTCCTAGCCAGACAAATTAGGCAAAAAAAAAAGAAATAAAAAGCATCTAAATCAGGAAAAAGAAGTAAAATTGTCTCTCTTTTCAGGTGACAGGATCTTATATATAAAAAAACTATGAAGACTACAAGAAACTGTTAAAACTAGTAAATGAATTCAATAAAGTTGCAGGATACAGAATCAATGTACAAAATTACTTATGTCTATACACTAACAATGAACTATATGTAAAGGATATTAAGAAAATAATCCAATTTAAAAATAGCATCAAAAAGAATAAAATACTTAGGAATAAATTTAACCAAGGAGGTGAAAGATGTGTACATTAAAAACTATAAGATGTTGATGAAAGAAATTGAAGAAGACACAAATAAATGGAAAGATATCCTGTGTTCATGGATTGGAAGAATTAATATTGTTAAAATGTCCATACTACCCAAAGTGATATATAGATTCAATACAATTCCTATCAAAATTCCAATAGCACATTTCACAGAAATAGAAAATACAATCCTAAAATTCTTGTGGAACCGCAAAAGATCCTGAATAGCCAAAGCAATATTGAAAAAGAAGAACAAAACTGGAGGCATCACACATCCTGATTTCAAACTATATTCCAAAGCTATAGTAATCAAAACAGTATGGTACTGGCATTAAAAACAGGCACATAGACCAATGGAACAGAATTGAGAACCCAGAAATAAACCTATACAAGTATAATAACTAATCTTCAACAAGGGCACCAAGAATTCAAAATGAGGAAATGATAGTCTCTTCAATAAATGGTGTCAGGAAAGCTGGATATACACATGCAAGAGAACAAAACTGGATCCCTATATTACCCCATTTTAAAAATTAACTCAAAAGGGATTAGAGACTTAAATGTAATACCTGAAATCATAAAACTCCTAGAGGAAAACAGAGGGAAAAAGCTTCTTGACATTGATATTGGTAATTGTTTTTTAGATATGACACCAATAGTATGAGCAACAAAAGCAAAAATAGACAAGTGGGACTACATCAAACTGAAAGCCTTCTCCACATTGAAGGAAACAATCACCAAAATGAGAAGATAACCTACAGAATGGGAGAAAATATTTGCAAATCACATATCTGATAAGGAGTTAATTCCAAAATATATAAGGAACTCATACAACTCAATAGCAAAAAAACAAATAGCCCAATTTAAAAATGGGCAGAGGACCTGAATAAACGTTTTCCAAAGAAGACATACAAATGGCCTCATTTCCATGCAAATGAAAAAGTGCTCAACGTCACTAATCATTAGGAAAATGCAAATCAAAACTACATGAAATGCCACCTCACACCTGTTAGGATGGCTGTTATCAAAAAAAAACAAGAGATAATAAGTGTTGGCAAGGATATGGAGAAAAGAGAACACGTGTGCTGTTGGTGGGAGTGTAAATTGGTGGAGCGACTATGGAAAACAGTATGGAGGTTCCTCAAAAAATGACAAATAGAACTACCATATGATCCAGCAATCCCACTTCTGAGTATATATTCAAAGGAAGTGAAATCATTATCTCAAAGAGATTCTGTACTCCCGTGTTCTTTGCAGCACTATTCACAACAGCCAAGATTTGGAAACAACAGATGGATAAAAAAAGTTTGTACATATATATATTCAGGAATATTATTCAGCTATAAAAAGCAGTATATCCTGCTATTTTCAACAACATAAATGAACCTGGAGGACATTGTGCTAAGTGAAATAAGCCAGACAGAGAAAGACAAGCTTTGTATAATCTCACTTATCTGTGGAATCTAAAAAGGTTGAACTCATAGAACCAGAGAGTAGAAGTGTGGTTACCATGAGCTGGGGAGTGGGCATAATGGGGACATATTGGTCAAAGGTACAAACTTTCAGCTAAAAGATGAATAAGTTCTGGGGATCTAATGTACAGTATAGTGACCATAGTTAATAATACTGTATTGTATACTTGGAATTTGCTGAGAGTAGATCTCAAGTATTCTCACCACACCAAAAAGAAAAAAAAAAAAACCAGTAACTATGTGAGCTGATGGATGTGTTAACTTAATTGTGGTAATCATTTCAAAATGTATACATATATCAAACTATCACATTGTACACCTTAAGTATGTAATTTTTATTTGTCAATTATACCTCAATAAAGCTCGAGGGGAGAAAAGAATTATTCATTTACCTGTCAATTTAGAACCAGGCACAAATGAATTAAGGCCAAGAAAAAGAATAAGTTAAATAAAGTTTTAAAATATCAGTCCCAGGGAAAAATAGAAGGAATGAAATGACAAGATACTTTTAGAGACTTTTCTCCTTAAAGAAATTCTTGTATGAACAGAGTGGTTGGACCTCACAAATGGTTCATAAATGGTAAAGGGTCTCATAAATAAAGACTCATAAATGGTAAAATCCCATAAAATATACCTTTTGATGCATTTTTTCCAGTTATCAGCACTTAGAACTAATCCTTGATGTTCTCTTGAATAGTTCTCTTTCTGCTAAAAGTCCATTCAACCTAAATCCACAGAACTTATTTTAATGAGTGCTTTTGAATGTGATAATAAACTTATTGAATGTCACATGCTCTGAGGAATATTCAGTCAATATACAGCAGATTTCTTCTCTGTTATTTACTACCTTCTCATCCCATGGTGCTTCTCTGTTAATTACATATTTAGAGGGAAAAAGCCTAGGGCAATAATGAAAACTTCGAAAAAATAGAATTAAATGACTTTTCACCTTTATTATGTGCTCTAGAAAGAGGACATTGCACAAGTTTATAGTTTAAATTTCTGTGCATAAAACACACTGTGTTCATCCATGGCATCAACAAACATCCACCAAACATTCACCATTTGCCTGGCATTGGGCTAAGTGCTGGGGACTCATTTTGAGAAGACCTGTGGAGAGAGGAGCTAGGGAGACAACATAAAGCGCTGTGAGGAAGGAAGACGCCGGTGAAAAAAGTCCCCATGGTGGCAAGGCCAAAGGGCTTTTTCAGAAAGAGGATTTGTAGCCTTCAATTTGAAACTGTTTGCTTTGCTCTAATGTGATGTACTCCTCTGCCCTGGCCCAAATGTGCAATCAAGTTGACTGCTTTGATCAATTCTCGGTGTCATTTTACTTGTTTAGTTGGTTAGTTCTTGGTTGGGGTTAGCTTTTGATTCTTGGTTGGGAATTGAGGAAATAGCTGATTTGCACATCTGGATTATTGGCGGGCAGGAAAAACCAGAATGTGCAGGTTGGTGAGATGATCCATAAACTGAACTGATTCACAGAATCGTGAGTTTACACCAGAGATAGCTATGAGGATATGAGCATCTTGGAAAGTACATATATCTGGGGGTGAAGGGGTCAGCTTTGAACTCCCACTAATCAATCTTATCTAGATTTCAAAAGACAAGAACTATGAGTGACCTGTGGATTACTCAGAACATGCCAAGTAATTTTAGCCCCAATTATATCCAGTGGGCTAAAATCTATATAACTATAACTCAATGGGCTATGATTTACAGTGCTTCATATTTAGCCTTATATTTTAGCTTGACTTTCCCAAAAAGCAGAGCCTGAGGCAAGGGTTTGCCTGTGGGTAGTTTCTTTAGGATGGAAGCCAGGGAACTAGACTCAGCGATGGGAAGAATAAAGTTGGGAAAGCAGTAAATCCAACCCAGGGGTGTGGTGTTGCACAGGGTACTGCTACTGACAACCAAGTCTCAGTTCCACTGGGAATAGGGTTGCCAGATTTAGCAAATAAAAATGTACAACATCCAGCCGAAATTGAATGTCAGATAAACAGTGAATATATATGTACATATTTTAGTAGAAGTATGCCCTATGCAATATTTGGGACATACTTCTACTTCTAAAATGTATCTGTTTATCTGGCCTTCAAATTTAACCTGGAATTCTATATTTTATCTGGTAATCGTGGCTGGGAACTCTCTGAGGAACTATGTATAATACACCTCAGATTATCTGCCGAAAGATGTGAAAGAGAAGACTATTTATCACCTGGCTCCCATCCCCACTGGTCCAAGTTTGCAGGGGTGGAATGAGGAAGCAAACAGGAGCAGAAAGCAAAAGATAAATTGCCCTCAGGTTGCAGCCGCACACTGCTGGTTGCTGCGGCAACAGCCACAGCAAAAATGTGGCCGGATATAATGTTAGTTAGCATATAAAAGGTGTCTAACATATCCTACATTGAAATTGCAATGGGAAATTTTCACCTGGGAGGGGAATATGCCCTAAAAGTTGGTGCCACTATTTAGTCGCCTCTCTCCATTCTAGTGACAGATAGAAAAAGCCTATTTTCTTTTTTATTGACATCAGCATGTAGGAGACGGAACCATGGAACAACAGTAACAAAATATGAAATTTTGTCATGCTTTCAATCTCAGAAAAAGGTGAGCCAGGCTGTTCAACAAGGGCACACCAAGAAAAGCCACACAATTTCCGACAGCTTTTCTGAACAACTAGCAAGCTCGCCATAAGCCACTGGTGGGAAACGGATGTCATTTCATGTGGAATGTTCACTGTGAAGCGATGTGACAAGCAAAGGAGAGTCTATCTGGATCACAGTAGAGGTAAATAAGAGCAACCTGGGTACTCAGTCTCTCCCAGGACAGATCATGCCGTTCAAGGAAAGAGCTTCTAACCACTCGGCGAGAATTCCACAGGGAAGATTCCGGTAAACAAATCCTGAAGAGCAAATCCCACGATGAGTGAGCAGAGGGGAGCTGCTGCCTTGTGGGAGGAGCTGAAAGGTTTGCATAGATGAATCTTCTCCAAACCAACTGAGACTTTCCCAGCGCTAATGTAAAGTTCTGATGCACTGTTTCTTGATGGATGAGATTTGAGTTTGAGATCCTCATCTTTTGACCTTTGCCAAGAGCTTGTGATTTTCCTTATTTCCACTTGATTTCAAACTGTTAATAATTCTCAGAAGAAAATAGCACAAGATTTCATATTTCAAGGGTTTATCATTTTGTGAACCATTTGTACCTATTGACCTTTAAAATAATTCAGTTTAAATCTCGGTTGAGTTATCTGCAGAATTTTAAAGCGGTGGCATTTGCTTATTATAAATACTTATGATCGTTTAACCTGGGGGAGGGAGGAAGAAAAAAAGAACATATCCAGTATTCTTAGACAGTAGATTCATTTGGAACATTTGGCTCTATATGTCCTATCTTTTTATAATATATCACAATAATGAATGATTTTGTGAGTGATGATAGCAGGATTAATTTCAAAAGTTCTTCTAACCCCCTATACATTGGTAATTAAAACACTTTGGTAGAAAAAATCATACCCACAGAAGCAACATTCTCCCCACAGTGAAGTTATATATAATATTATCATCCTTGTTGCTCTCATTCTTTTATTTCCAACATTTTTTCACCCCTTAGTTCATTTGTTCCTCTTTTGCCAGTTAAGAGGGTATTTAGTTCATCTTTGTGGCCTCTGTTGGGTGTGCTATTCACCTGAGAGGGTGTGTTTACACAGGCAGTTGCCTGCAAAGCACCAAGAAGGGTCTCCTTTTTCGAACTTTGTTATCAACGTCAACAGGCCCCTGAGTTTACTCTCTGTATAGTTTACCATCTACATTGTCAGAAAAATTCCGTGTGGAACTAAGCCCAAGAGCACATCACTTAAGCGAGGAAGTTACAAAGGTACAGAGAGTAGTGAGGATCAGATAAGAGGGGGGAAATGTTTTCAGCATAAGGAAGGGATTACATGTTCAATGAACACTGTGTGCTAAACTCCTTTCCTCCAGATTGTCTAAAACTAAAAAACTAACAATCACCAATATGCTACACCTGTTTTCTCATCTCAGCGAAGTCACACTGAGTAAGCATTGAAATAAATTAAGGATTGTTTCCAATTTGAGGGGGTTTTCCGATTAGTCTAAATTTTAGGTGTTCATTGGATAGAGGTCAAGGAGGTAGGCATGCCAGATGTCAGACTTTTTCTATTTTTGTTTACTTAGAGCCCCAGGAAGAATAGAAAATAAGCGCAGTCCCCTTCATGATTTTTGTTTATTGAAAAGTGAAGCTTATTCTTTTATGTCTGCTGCCACACACATTGCCTCCTTCCTATCGCTTCTAAATCACCTAAAGTCAAAGAACCATCATAGATAACTCCTTTAATTTTACAGGTGAGGAAACAGAGAATTCCCTACAGTTATGAGTTACTGGTGAAGCTAGGACTGGTACCTGAATCCTGAACCTAAGGTTGACCCAAAACACCCTTGATTTCCTTCCACCTCTAGCCAGAATTTCTTTCCATATCATGTGCCACCCATGCTTTCCCACCAATGGGAGGAAGGCTGGAATTCAACAGAAACTCTCTCTGCCTAGTCGAGGTCTAATGGACCATTCAGGTACTCCAAGAATTTTTAACACATGCCCAGCTTTTCAAAGTAAAGACATCCGTTGATCTCTTTCTGATAATGGGTTTTCATGAATCAAACCCTAGATGTGGATCCATTGAGTTCAATGAATATTAAGCTTCTGTGCCTGTTCCCGAAGGTAAGTTATTTTTAAGGTGACCTTCACCTGTTTCTTGCAATATATATTGTGTTCACCTTTTAAGATCACATATTCATTTATATAAAAGTAATTTTTTTTACTCTAACATTTTCTCTTTCAAGTTCTCATTTTTCCACATAGTAGAAAACACAGACAGCCAGTTCTCACTAAATTCAGTTATATCAGGTTAAACAGAGTTAGTTCAGGATTTTTCCTGTCCAATCTTTATCCCAAGTATAGTATATATTTTTATGGTCATGATTTAGGGGCTTGACCTCCAAATTGGGGGAGACATTTGGGCATCAGTCAGCTGGGATCATCCTGGCAGTTTTCACTCCTCTATGCTAGCCTCCACTGAGATGCCCCCACACCCACGTGGTGTCAGTCATTCAGCCCACCCACTTCCAGTTGCATCTTCTGTTACTATAATCTTATATAATAAGCCCCTTTCAATTCACAACTCTCTCTCCACCATCTAAGGCCCACCCCTTTTGCAAAAGTATGGGAAAAGTCACATGCTACTCTGGGACCACAGGAAATTTGCTGCCTACTCAGCCCCACTCTACCTAGACAAACCTGGGTATCATTTCTACTCTATTGTCACTGCACCTCAAAGGGTAGGAAATGACAGAGACCTTATCATTTTCATGGTTTCTGTTTGGGAAGCAAGACCCACGTCTTCTCTACCCTAGATCCCCCAAGCCTAGCTGTGTTCTATCACTTCCTCACCAAGGTTTCAGCCCTGCGAAGATGGGGCACAAAGCTTCAACTCAGAGACCCATAGCAGCAACAACATTTCCCTTCTCCGAGTTTTCTTTGATTCCCCTTCATCCTGCTCAGCCCCGAGTTTTATCTTTAAGCTATTATCTCTTTTAATCTTATCATTTTTGCCAGGACCTTGCTCTTAGAAGCTCAAATCTTGTTTCTCTCTCCTTTTCTCTTCCCTGTTGTAGGTATAATAGAAGATAAAGTAGGTATAATAGAAGATAAAGTCTAAGAAGGAAAAAAATCAGAGTAAACAAAGGTATTGCAGTGGCAATACAACAAATCAACTATCTTTTTAATCTCATCCCACCTCATGAGGAACCAAAATGAGTTGGGAAGGATTTTGTAAGATCATTTTCCTATTATTTCAAGTTCTAACTATGACCCAAATTCTTAAATTTTTTCCAGATAAGGAGACCCACAACTTGGCCTTGATAATGTAATCCACTTATGATTATTATGGTTGTCAATATGTGTGTGTGTGTGTGTGTGTGTGTGTGTGTGTCTTACTGCTAACCCAAGTTAGTCATGCCAGTTTAACCACTGGAAATGGCTGTTAGCAAAGTAGGAAAAGTAAAATCTCAATAGAAGTGTAGAATTGGAAATTAAAATCAATAACTTAAAAAAAGACAGGCAATGGTGAAGTCATAAGAAATGTTAAGCTTTGGGACTTCATTAAAAAAAGAATTACATAGATGTAAAGAATTTTGTATATATTGGACTCTAATAAATAGAGACTAGGGGCTGGCCCAGTGGCGCAGCGGTTTAGGTCATGCTTTGGCAGCCCGGGGTTCACGGGTTCAGATCCCGGATGCCAGCTGGCACACTGCTTGTCAGTCATGCTGTGGTGGCTCCCACAGTAGAGGAAGATGGGCACAGATGTTAGCCCAGGGCCAGTCTTTCTCAGCTAAAAAGAGGAGGATTGGCAGCAGATGTTAGCTCAGGTCTGGTCTTCCTCACACACACAAAAAAATAAATAGAGACTAAAATAAGAAAATCAACTGTACAAAGTCAGAACCTGTTTTTCATCTCTGTAATTGAAAAATTAGAATAACAATAAAAAGTTATTATATATTATGATTAAGAATAGTAAGTTCAAATGATGTTACCAACAATGAAACACAGTTTCAAGAAAAAAAAAGAATTTTTAAAATTTTAATTTTAAAATTAAAAGCAAGGTATTTTTTACCTTGGAATATAAAGTTCTTACAATTCTTTGATATCTGCATGTTCAAGATAGTGTCTAGGACATCAAATCCATTGGTAATAAACCATTGCTTAGCAATTTTGATGCTGACAGGTATGAGACCTGTAATCTTTCCTTATACATAAGTGGTCCAATCAGTGGTGGACACATCGTTCACTCTCTGTGATTTTGACATTTTTATCTCACAGCCAGTTGCAAGCCATCGCTCAAAATGAGTCAGTTCATTTCTGATTGTCAGACATCTATAAATTATTTAATGAGTATCCACTCTAGAGATACTTTGCTGACCAATGTAAAAATATAAGAGAAATAAAAGACGTAGTCTCTGTTTTTAGGTGCCTACAATTTAAATTGAGAAACAGGACTTACAGGAAATAATTAACAAAACCCACTAAATATCTTGAATTTACTTTAGAATATGCTAGATTTAATTTTAATCAATTGCTGAAGTGATACTATAGGGAGCTCCTGCACTCCTGTGGCTGCTGCCCCAGCTGAGCCTTCTCCTGTTGCTACCTCAATAACTCCAACTGGCTTCTATCCAGTCATCCTACCTCATTTTCCACTGTGCCCCTAAATATTTTCCCATGGTTTTTTTTGTTGTTGTTGTTATTTCGCTGCTTTGTTGGTTTATAACTCAAAAATCACAGGTCATATTATTTCCTTGCCATGAAAAAATTAATCACAGCCTTACTAACTTTAATCCTTTTTAAAATAACTTTTATAACTTTCATTACTATTTGAAATTTCCTTTCCATTCTTATTCACCTGGAAATTCTACTCATCCATCCATGACCAGCTAAAATATCACCTTCTGCAAAAGCCTTCTGTGATTTAACTAGATAGAATTATATACCTGATCTTCTATATTCCTACACACTTGGAAAATACTGCTAATAGGTCACTTCTTAAATTTTATTAAGATAGTTCATATCCACTCATCACCTTCCCTGAGGCACTGACTCTAAATCTGTGGTATCATCTTTGTATTTCCCTGCTCCTGCTCCATGTTGGTATTCATTAATATGTTTAGAACACACACGTGAAAATTAAAAGTGAAGTAAGTATAGAGAAAATGAACTCATTGAGGAAATGTTAAGAAAGAGACAAAGGAAATCTTATGGTGGAGGAAAGACATATTGAAAGTAAGATTTAGAAAAACAAAGGAGAGGGGGCTTCACGTCAGAGCCCAGTGTCACCTCTAGGGTACCATGAGGCGAGAGCCACCGCATGTATGACCCACATTAGGAAACCAGAGCCAATTGAGGAAGACATGTTTGAAGAAAATCTGTCATCCTACAAATTTTCACCACTAAGCCCACAGTTTTCCCCTAATATCTCAATGAAGTTGCGCCTTTGTAACTGGAATGCATTTCATATTCACAACAGCCTACAAAACTGATATGTACCGAAACGCAAAATTTTTCAATTATATTATGACTGAAAATTATCCTTATCCTAACTTTCCACTGGAAAGTTAGAAAATACGTCTGGTTAATTTCAGGTGAACTCAGTCCAGATTTGAGATTTTTTCAGTCAGTTAAGTGTTATAATTGTTGGTTTCAAAGATTTAACTGATCCTGTCCTTATCCTCTCTTTGCTAGGGTTCACCCTCTAATCTCCCAGGGATTTGTGCATCTGCTTTAGGGCTGTGGGAGGGGTCTTCTTCTCATGGCTGCTCAGTACCGATCTCATGCTGACACCCCACCCCAGATATAATTTGCCTGATGTGTGTCAACCTCTGCCATGTTGGTCCGCATCTCTGACACAGCTCAGAGGTGTCTGCATTTCTGCCACAGTGACCAGTCACCAGGTACAAACAGGTCATCTACAGTCTTCTCTCTCTGAATTCTGGACCCCTTGGAGTTCACCAGCCCTCCATCAGCCCTTCCATGTGCTTCCTGAGGGCAACACATAAGTTCAATGATTCTGCCACACCTCTCTGGTGTCCTTGGGAGAGTGGGGTTATCAGAGGACACTCTGCTACTAACACCTCCCCTCATCATTTGTAAGCTGCTAATGACAGAGAGGAATGGGATCTGCAAACCAAAATTCCATCATATTACTCCTTACAAAGACCGCTCCTAGGACAGTGGGATAAAGGGTGCTGAGCCCCCATGTTCCCTTCTAACCCTTCCTGTTTCATTACCAGCACACTTCCCTTTAGCTTGAAAGTATTTTTTTTTTTTTTTAGTCTGTGGGTGGGAGTGAAGGGATGGAAGACAGGTTAAGGAGGTATGGATGTACCAGCAGTTCACCTTCAAACTTTTCTCTGTTATAACTGAGAAATAGGCCATGACATTTTCAATGTAGGGGTTGAGAATTTGGTATCGTTTTCCCTCCAGCCTAACTTGAGAATCGCTTCCTCCCCCAGGACAAAGGGAATGGCCACAGAGGAAAATATGTGATAATTAATATCTTGAATTATTATTGTGGCTACCCTGGTGGCTACCCTGGAATTCAGCTCTGGAAACTCCTTCTTAGTATTTCCATGTTCTCTCCTTACCTGATCCATATTCCTCTCTCCAGATTTTATATCTAGGTCATAGGCCAATTCTGCCTCATGATTGTGGATTAGCTGGTTCTGAATGGGAAAATTCTCTCTCTACCTACAACTCCCAGTTTGTCACTGCTCAGTCCCCAAGTCAAGCTGGCCAGCATAGATTTATAAACAGAGAGACATGAGGGGAGGGAATTAGGAGACAGGTAATGGACTGGACCAGAAGCGTTCAAAATAAGGCTACAGATGGTAAAATATAATGTTGAGTAGGTTGAATGGGATCAAATTATGGAGGTTTTGAAAACCACTTTTGTTGTTTTGCAACATGACATAGCAGGCAATGGGACCCATGGTGGGTTTATAGAAGAAAGTGATATGATCAAAATGATGTTTTAAGACAATCAGTTGAAAGATGAATTGGAAGGAGATGCTTAGAGCCCAAGACATCAACTTTCTAGCTGAGTTTATCTGCTCTTGCTGTTTCTCATTTGTCAAAATACCGCTTCATGGCTTAAAGCTGTGCTTCAGAAAATCTTTTCGCTCAAAATTTGAACAAAAATTTCTCAATTCACACATTATGGAGAATGATTTATAACAGACAGATAGAAAATATGTTAGTAATCTTTCTTCACAGGAAAGACTAAACTGACACATAACATGGTTTGGCTAATGTTTATCCCTTATTTATGGAATTGTTATCCTCCTAGAAAAATAAGAAGCCGTTTTTATTTTATCTTCTCCCTGTCAACTTATAAACATAGTTATAGCTTTACCCATCCTAGCACCATGCCTCCTGTTATAACAAAGAAGCTCTTTCTCCTTCCACTAAGGTCAATCCTTCCACCAGTACAGTCGGGGAGCATGTTGACCTGAGAAAACATGGCCTGCAGTATTGGAAGTCCATTTGAAGTCATTGTCAAAAATGGATTATGAAACGAACAAGCCTTGTTGTATGACATTCTCCACGAGTGCTCTACTGTTCAGACATAGGTGCAAAAAACGTGGGTACAAGGTTGATATTCTGTTGGGTTTTGCCAGACGGGTGAAACAAAATGTTAGATGTAGAAGGGAATTTAATGTAAGGAATATGGCAGAGAAAGAAGAAAGCCAAGAGCTGATAGAGTGGGAGAAAATAGACAATCCATGCACTGAAGGTGCAGATGAGGTCAAAGAGTGATCAGAATAGTGAATGAGTTCACAGGAGAGAGAAGAGATTGTGATGATAGGGTAGGATATTTGAACTAACGGGCTTTTAGGTGAAGCTGCTTATCCTCCTCCTTAAGGTCAGTGGTATGTTCATGGGATCTAGTGGCTCAGGTACAGAAGAAGAAATGATGACTGGAGATGAAGAGCCTTCTCAAGCTAAGCTCTTAGCTGTTCCTTCCATGGTACACCAAAGCCGGGTGGGATGATGGCAGAGATTGAGATGGAAAGAGACCCTGTGATACAAGTGCCAAGATAAATGAATAAGGGAAAGTGAACTCCAAGCACTATTTAAATGCCTGAAGCTTGTCTTTGGACCTGCCCCCTTCTATGATTCCAAAGCAATAAATTAAACGAAGAGACAATTTTAATCTTTAATTAATAAATACCAATACCATATTTCCATAAGCTCTATACTATTTAGTCTAGATATTTCTATACTCCAGGAAAAACTACTAAAGAAAAGCTGTATCTACTAAATGGCTCATACTCTAAATAAGACTGTCTTTTGATAATTCCTTTAGAATAAACACTTTCTTTCAACATTTCAATCACTTTAATGCCCTCACATCAAAAGGTGTTGGAGATAATTTTTTCTTTAGGAAGGACTTTCTGTCTAAAAACCCAACTATTAAGGAGGAAAAAAACTCAAGAAATATCTAAAAATCCTTAGTAAAACAGTACTGATATAAGTTTGGGGTGGAATTAATGCAATCCCTGACTTAGTACTAATCATTGAATGGGAGAGGAGGAAAGAGGAAAACCAAAATGTTTAAATTTGGAGGTGGTGGTCATCAAATATGAATGGGTTTTTGTGATTAATTAAGCAAAACAATGCTGATCCTACTGCTAAGAATGCTGGGTATGTCCTCTCTACATCCAATTCTAATCTAACCTTACCTAATTCAAATCATAAATACAGTTTCTCAAACATTTTTGAGGTTATCACAGAGCCTGTGGAACTCATGTATCTCATGAGTGAGCTAGGCAAAGATGGTATTTTTAATTTGGGATAATTTTCCATGGTCAGAAGCAGAAGAGAGGAAAGATTCCTTTGGAAATAGCCAGTCCTAATCATTGTTATCTGACAAAACAAAACTAGCTAAATTTAAATCAAATGACACAAAATGTAAATAAATAAAATTCCAATCCTAGTCCCGCAAATAGCACAGCCTCTGGCTTCCCAGCAGTATCTTATAAAATGTGTATAACCAAACCTAAATAGTCATCATCTTTCTTATTTATCAGATACCAACAAGCATTTCTTTGTTCTTTCTTTAAACAAACGTTCCTTAAAATTTTCTAAATTTATAACTAACTTCCTGAAATTGAAATGGCATTCTATTTGGTATAAATTTTACAGGGTTCCCAAATTATAGAGATTTGAGAAAACAAGCAATAGTTACTTAAACAAACCTGATTGAATGTTGCAAAGTGGTTTCAAGTTTTGCTGGACTAAAAAATCCTAGAACTAATTATGGTTTGAAACAGAAGATCAAAATATCAAAGCAAATGAAAGACTTCTAATACACTGCTGGTAAGAATGTAAGTGATTGACCACTTTGCAAAACTGTTGGGTGTTTCTTTAAGACGAAATCGCCCATATGATTTAGCCATTCCATTCCTGGATATTTACCCAAGAGAAATAAAAATCTATGCTCAGACAAAAACTTGTCCACAAATGTTCATAGAAGTTCTGTTTGCAGTAGCCAAAACTAGAAATAATCCAAATGTCCATCAACAAGTAAATGGATAAACAAACTATGGTGTATCCATACAGTGGAATACTACTTAGCCATAGAAAGGAATGAACTCTTGAATCACACTACAACATGGATATGTTTCAAAATAATGAAGCTGAGTGAAAGAAGTCAGATAAAAAAGAGTACATATTGTTTGTTTCTAGGGAAGGCAAACCAATGTATAATGACCAGCATTGCCTCAGAGATAGTGGGGCCATGGAAGAGAAGGAAAGGTGTGAGAGAGAGAGATTACAAAGGGGCTTAAGGAAACTTTTGGCAATGGTAGATATGTTCATTAACTTGAATGTGAATGAGGATTGTGTGGGCATTTTCATATCAAAACGTGTCACATTGTACACTTTAAATATGTGGTTTTATATGTCAATTATACTTTACTAAGTTGATTAAAAATAGAAATTTTACAAAAAGTAGGCATACTATTAAAAATGTTGCTACTTTTTATTGAAAGAAGAGTTTTTTAGTGTAAAGAAGATAAAAAACGATACTTGTATTGCAGAAAATTCGTTTGGCCGTCAAACTCTAAGAGCTGCGTTTTCTGTACACTGACTTAAGCATGCATTAATTAGACTGGGGGAAAAATTTTACTTTAAATCTTAACACTTCCCAGTATTAATGGTTTAAATAACCAAAGGCGTAAATAATTAAGAGATTTCATTTAAAGGTAATTTTTATCCAACACTGCATTTTAAATAATTTGAGGTCATGTGAAAAGTGGCAAATCAGAAAGAATTAAAAGTTGTTTCCATGTTGTTAAACTAAATATACAAAATTTGAACCTGAACCTCCTCCAACTTTATTAACCCATTTTTCACATCATCCAGTCACCACCTAAACTTCCTCTCCCACCTTCTGCCCCTGCCTATTTCATATCCTTTTCATTTCTGTTCTTTCGCCCACCCGCCTTCATTTTCCTCTGCATTGTTCCTTTTTTTCATTTTCTTTGTCTCTTTACATTTTATACATTGTTGCTCCTTCTGTTTATTCCTTCAACTGGAAAAAAAGCTAAATTCAATGTGAAGCGTTTTTCTTTCAAAAAGAGAAATATTAAAGGTTTCATTCCCTTTTCAAACTAAAAAGAGCATAAAACTCTAACGCCAGCCACAATAAAATACATATTTCAACAGGGATAGAAAAAAGGAGAAGAAACATTCAGACAGAGATCAAAAGCCTATAAGGGGAAAAAAATTTAAAGAAAGGAAGGAAGGAAGGCATGTAAGAGACCATTGAGAAAAGTCAAGGGTTAGTTATCAATATCAAAGTCTAATTGCTGAGATTCACGTTGCAGTTCATCCGTGACCCTTTGTGAATTAATTTCATTCTCTGATTTAGAACGTGCCTTTGTCTTTTTTTTCCAAAGGGAGTCTTGCTTTAATTTATTAAACATTATCATTTAGAACAACTCTTTACACTCTATAATAATTATTTAAGATGAAAATCTGCAAAAGATTATGAATGCATTTTGATATATTTTTAATTATTTTATTGAGGTCATATTGGCTTATACCACTGTATAAATTTCAGGTGTACATTATTATATATCAGTTTCTGTATAGACTGCATCATGTTCACCAAAAATAGTCTAGTTTTTATCCATCACCATACACACGTGCCCCTTTACCCCTTTCGCCTTCCCCCCCAAACTCTTTCCCTCTGGTAACCACTAGTCTGTTCTCCTTATCCATGTAGAACCTCCCTTTCTAATGGTTGTGACAAGGTCCTCTAGAAGTTACTAGGTTGCCCTACCTTTGTTCCTTAAAAGATTGTAGCCATCTCATTTCACTACTTGTTAAAACAAGGCTTGGTATCAGTACTGATTTATTCTTCTGAGTCATTTTTGCAATGATCCAAATTGTGCTTTCTTTGTTTTGCTTGTTATTGAGAGGAGGGGCATTTATTTCATCCAGTTTGTATCTTTAAAAGCCTTCACTCACACACAAAAACATGAATCACTTTGTAGTTCTTTGCTTACTTTTTGATAAAATTCAGAAGCTCTTTTTCCAAATGGAACAAACCATCTGGAATCAAAAGGAGACCAGAGGCCTTGGACCAGAAGATATTTTAATCTCTATGTCATATGTAATGAAAATAAGCTAAAGGCTAATGTTGATCTCTTAGGTATAAATTCTTCTTCTTTTTTTTTTTTTTTTTTTGTGAGGAGGACCAGCCCTGAGCTAACATCCGTTGCTAATCCTCCTCTTTTTGCTGAGGAAGACTGGCCCTGGGCTAACATCCATGCCCATCTTCCTCTACTTTATATGGGATGCCGCCACAGCATGGCTGACAAGCAATGTGTTGGCCCGCGCCCGGACCGAACCCACGAATCCCAGGCTGCCAAAGTGCAAACTTAGCCACTACGCCATGTGGCCGGCCCCAGGTATAAATTCTTCTATACCCTGAATTTTATAGGTCTCAATTGTTCCAACAGTCATGACAGTGCAGTAGGGAATGAGCAGGAAAGCACAGATAAGATGAAGTAATACTACAACTCATTTCCTCCTTAACCCATGGGGTTCCTGAACTTTGTAGAAATTTCTTTGACAATATCATTATCAAAACCAAGTGCAAAAAAGGCATATGAGGCTCAAGCAAAATCCCATATTGAATAAAATTTTCTTATTAGGAATAAATGCCCTACAACTCAGAAGTACAAGAATTTTGTCAGCAATTTATATTATCTGTGCAATCAGACATAAAGTAGCTGTCAGTACTACTACCAGCAAAGTGATAGTTCCAAATAGTTCACAGGTGGGCATTAAGCCATTGGATTATAGGATTGTCAGATTTTACTGATATTAAGTCACCTCAGCAGAGTTGAATGACAGCTATTACTAGGACAGCGGAAAAGAGAAATCAATTTATTATGTTTTGAAAGGCAGAGAATAGACTAGAAAAAGATAAGGCATCTAAGGATGAGCTTAAACTAATAGTGTTGAGACACACCTGATCAGCAGTCTACCACTGTTTTAGAAACAGACACAAAATCTATACTTACATTATCTTGATCTATCCAGGAATAACTAAATCCTTAATCTAAGGGATATTGACCAAAGATAGATTTTTGCATTTTCCTTTCAATTACCATAACATGAACTAGGCATCTTTTAAAAGGTCTTTCATAATTTTTACAAGTCAAATCTAATTGGTATTTCTTGTTTACCATGAAACCATGGACGTTATGTTGCAAGTTATTGAAAAGTATTTATAAGATAAATTAATAAGGGATCTTCTAGCTAATACTGAGTCTTGCTAGTTCTGACCTTAGATGCCAGAAGTAACCCTAAAGATGCCATAAGAATTGCAATCCCAGAAAATACAATCTTATGCTTTGTCAAATGAAAATATTTAGAGCAGTACCAAGAAAATAAGCTTGATAAACTGCAATTCTGTGAGAGCTTCACTTTCTAGAATGGTCAGTTTTTGTTGAACATTGAATATGCCAGCACTGAAGTATGACTTTTTTTTTCTGGTGAGGAAGATTGGCCCTGAGCTAACATCTGCTGCCAACCCTCCCCTTTTCCCTTCTTTTGCTTGGGGGAGGTTGTCCCTGAGCTAATGTCTGTGCCAATCTTCCTCTATTTCGTATGTGGGATACCTCCACAGCATGGCCTGATGAGTGGTGTGTAGGTTCACTCCCAGGATCCGAACCTGTGAACCCCAGGCTGCCAAAGTGGAGTGTGCAAACTCAACCACTACACCACTGGGCCAGCCCTTGAAGTATGATTTTTGATGTGAATTTATGAAGCCCAAGTGAAATAATGAAACTCCCCGTATTAGTCAGCTCAGGCTGCCTTAACAAAACACTATAGACTGGGTGACTTGAACAACAGGATTTCTTACATTCTGGAGGCTGGGAAGTCCAAGATCAAGGAGTTGGTCAGTTAGGTTCCCTGGTGAGGGCTCTTCATGGCTTGCAGATGGCCATCTTCTTGCTGTGTTGCTGTGTGTGACAGAAAGAGAGAAAGAGGAAGCAAGCTCTCTGGTGTCTCTTAAGTGCACTAATCCTATCAGGAGGGCCCCACCCTCATGACCTTACCTAAATACCAAAGGCCCATTTTCAAATGCCATCACACTGGGGCTAGGGCTTCAACATATGAATTTTGGAGGGGCGCAATTCAGTCCATAGCAGCCCCTATGATGGTCCTATAACTTGCTGGCATTTGCATGACATCAATATTATATTTGATAATATAAACCCTCGAGTTTTTGAATTGTCTTCTCCCTTCCCTCTTGATTTCCATATGCCTCATAATTTTGGTTCCCAAATATTTATAACCACTTTTCTACATCTTTCACTAGCTTCTTTTTCTCTTCCTACCCATAGCTCAAGACTGTGTCACAGTAACTCACATGAACAGCAGATGAGAACCTAAGACTAGAGAGGGAATATGCAATGCAAAGGATCAAGTCAATAACATGGTCAGAATCCAAAAAAGCTAATGAAAATCAAGTAGATGCCGAATCTGGACGTCAGGATAAGAGCCATGATTCTCCTAACATGACAGTTTAGCAGGAGTTGAAAAAGCAGGGCAAAAGTAGTCAAAGTACCAACGAGATAGAAATGAAGCTATAATAAGTGAATCTATTTGAATAGATAATAAATCTAGATTGAGGAGAAGAGGATTTTTGTGACCAGTTCTCAGCCCTCTGTTCTCCTCACCTTATAACCTCTTGTTCGATGGGAGTATTTACTCTCACGGTTTCAGTCATTGCTATGACCTTTAATGGATAGTTACAGTCCTAACCACTCACTTAACCCTCAATTCTCTCTCTCCACTTGGGTATTCTATGATCAAACGTTTCAGCTAAATAGCTTTGAATCCAAATTCATCGTCTTTCTTCCTAAGTCAACTTCTAATGTCTAATTCCCTATTTTCAGGTCAGTGGAATTCTTACAATTCTCATAAGCTACCTGAAATTTCATCCCCTATAGTCAATCTGTAATACATTTTGTCAATTTTTCTTACAAAATAATTTTCATATTTGTCTTGCCTTTTTTATTTCCATAGCCATCAACCTCAGCAAGGCCTTAATGTCCTCATTTCATTGTGTAAGTGAAGGCAGTGTGGCTTTCCTAGAACAGAGAGAACACAGGCTACGGAATAACAGAAATAAAAATTACACAAATTGTGGAGTGCAGTGAATGCACCTTATAAATGAGGACTCTGACACAGACATGACTCAAGATACATCTATTCTAGAAGGCTTCGTTTCAATTAAGAATCATTAGGGATTTAGGTTATCATATTCTCAGATGTGGTCTGGGTTATCTTGCAGGTCAATGTTTGACCAGGAAGTGAAGACCACATAACATCACTTCTTCTACTTAAAATAATAGCAAAATGGTAAGCCAGTGAAGTGTGTATACTCTTTACTCAAATCAATCCATGACATAAATTTTCACAATATTTAATAAATTGAAAACATTAGTGAAAATTTAGTCTCTAAAATGTATTATTTTAAAATTAAAAATCAAGAAATACAAATTATTTTTATGAAATCTTAATTTAGTAAGATGTGTTCAGAAAATAAAAATTATTATTAAATATCTCATTGTCAAAGAGAGCTGAAGGAAAGATTATTATTAACTTGTATTTTTGATCTGAAAATTATAAATTATAAGAATAGATGAGGAAACAAAGATCATAGAAATTTCTGGTTGTTAGCTTAAGAACTTGGACTTTATTCTGTTAGTAATAGAGAGATATTGCAGGTGTTTGAGGAGGAAACATGTCAAAGATTTTATTTTTTTAAGACGTTTTAAATTAATATTTTTATTAAGGTAAATTGGTTTATAGTGTTATATAAATTTCAGATGTTCATCATTATATTTCAACTTCTGTGTAAACTACATCATGTTCCCCACCCAATGTCTAGTTGCCAGTGTCACAGTACAAATGTGCCTTTCTACCTCTTTAAAATTTTTAAAAGATAAACATGACCTAGAATAGACTGGAAGAGGGAAAATGTCTGTAGGCAGGGAACCCAGTTAGGAGGTTGTCACCTGAATGCAGATGAGCAGTGACTGAACCTGTGAACAAAGGTGGAAGTGGTGTGAATGAAAAGGGAGATACGATCTTGAACACTGTCACCAAGAAAAACAAAATAACACATTGATCAGCAACTATGGGCAGGGTGATCAAAGATAAGTAGGGAGGAAGGATGATGCTAAGTAGGCAAATGGTAGTAATATTGAGAGAATTTGCAACTTCACAAAGGATACTGGTTTGTGGACAAGGGTGATTATAATATTTTAGCAATACTGCACCTGAAGTGAGAACAATACATACAAACTGTCCTACTTCTCCATTCATTTCATTTTTTGAAAATGATAGTGTGGGACTCAAAACGAGTGTCAGTGTTCAACGAGTAGATTGCGAAGTATATCTGTATCTATCTCTATATTTCATAGCTAAAGAGATGTCAGTAGAAGCTGAGAGAGTTGGGGGAAGGAGGTACGGGGTCCAGATGAGTCTGGAGAATTCTTTCGTACCAGTATTTTTGTGGTAGTGGTCTTCATTACAATTGGATTTAACTTAATATTTTTAAATGACATACTTAAATGCATATCCTACTTTTTAAAAAAGTACTTACATATTTGGTGTGAAAGAAGTAATTATGCTAAAATGTGTCTTTATCTCCCACGCATGATTATTTGCTCACTTTGAGAGTGCTGAAATAATGATGTGCACGAAAATAGGAGTCAGGGGTCCTGGGCTCATTCTCCAATTCCATCACCCACCTGCTAATGCGAAGTCAATATTTCTGGCCTCCAAGAACAGAAGCCAGGAAAGAGCCGAACCTTACAGCCTCTCTTGCCGGCTCCTTCCTGAAATTATCTATATTTTCACATCTTCAGCATTTGTTTTCAGGGAGGCATTTTCTCTGTGCATTAAGACCATGGGCTCCCACCCCCCCTGCCTTTTATTGTTTAGTCGGTCCCCTCACTTGACAGTGACAGGTTATCTCTCCTAAAAGCCTCTTATCTCTTCTTCATTTGTTTTTTAAATTAACCAAAATCCCCTTATCTGCTTTTTATTTCTTTGTTTGCTGAAGCTCCCATAATTTCCTTTGGACAGGGTGAGGACTGAGAGGATCTTGGTTTGCTCAAAGAGCTGACTTAGCTGTGCCTAGAAATCTGTATAATTAAAGAGCATTTGGTTAAAACAGAAGGCATTTGTGTCCTCTGCTTCTATCATGTACAGAGCATTGCCATGTTGTCTTGTTCTCATCATCTGTAAAAGATGTTAATAGTGCCTATGAATTTCACTTCTGTAACTGCTTAGAGAAATGTTATGGGAATTGATGGACACAAAAGAGTAACTCCTTAAAGGGAAATACTATGTAAACTTACATATATATGTATGTATGTGTGTATTTATATATTATATATATAATGTATAATATATACATTATATTTGTACATATAATATATGTATTATATATCCCACACATATTTTTTAAATTTGAGAACCTATTGCTTTTAAACTCTTAAAATATGAAGTACTCACAAAGCATGTGAGTAGAAATCACAGATTCTTACAAAAACATGCAGTCTAGTTAATAAAAACATTTTTATATGAATAAGTAGCATAACTGTAGAGCAGAGAGTAAATGCTATAGGACCAGATTGTTTCCGGGTTCTGGTTAAAATCTCCCCCTGAGGCTTCTGCATTAAATGATGTACCTGTATTCTCCTAATTAGAGAGATCGTATAATTTATCACTCTGATTGGTACATTACTGGCATTGAAGGGGGGCATGATTAGTATTACTTCTGGGAAACAAGTATAAACTGGAACTGTCCCCTGCAAACCAACCTGTGTCACTGTTGTATGTTGAACTGTGTCCTGTCCACCTCCCCCCACCAAATTCATATGTTAAGTCCTGACTTAGTATCTCAGAATGTGACCTTATTTGGAGAAAGGATCTTCACAGAAGTAATCAAGTTAAAATGAGGTCTTTAGGGTGGGCCTTAATCCAATATGACTGGTGTCATTATAAAAAGGGAAAATTTGGAGTCAGACACGCAAATAGGAGAACACCATGTAAACATGAATGGCCAGCTATAAAACAAGAAGAGAAAACTAGAACAATTTCTTCCTTATAGCCCTCAGAAAGAGCTAATCCTACCAACATCTTGATTTTGGACTGCCAGACTCCAGAACTGGGACAATAAATTTATGTTGTTTAAGCCACCCAGTCTGTGGTCATTTCTAATGGTAGCCCTAGCAAACTAATACTGTCACTCTACTAATGTCTCTTTTTGTTGTTGTCGTCAATTCTATGTGGATTTTAATTACTTGCAACCAAAAGATCTTTGACTTCAAGACTTCAAAAATCCAACGTCCAGACCATTTAGGACAGCCACGTCTAGGTGACAGGAGTGCTTTAGGCTCACCCAAGGAAGAATGTGATGTTTCAAGTCTCTCTTCTTTCTTGAGAATCTATCAAGAGTGGAGAGTCTCAGCAGCAGCAAGAATGCCTTCAGGGTATAGTGTCATGATTGTGGTAGATTATTATTCCGCATGCAATTATTCCATTCTTCCCCCCATTTACTAGACTTGCTTTAACCTCATGAGGGATGGAAAGAACTTCTCACTCTTTTACTTTGGCCTCAGGCATATGGCTTGCTTTGGCCAATGGGATTTTAGCAGAAGTGATGCAAAATGAGTTTGGAAATGTGCAAGAGCCACTGAACTTGCCTTTTTGCACCTCAGCCATCAAACAAGATGAGCTTTCTTTGGGTAGTTCCTATTCAGCCTGGACCATAGAATTAATACACCTGGAGTAGACCTGAGCCCTACTCACAGGGAGACACCAAGCCAAACTGGACGCACAGCTTGCAGCAGAGCCAGCCAAGCCCAATCTAAATCAGCCATAGTGATAATAAATGACTGCTGTTTTAAACCACCAAGTTTTGGAAGAGTTTGTTGCACAGCATTATTGTGGAAATTGCTATCTAATAATAGGACTTCTCTTTATTATAGATACTATTAATTGTACTACGTGGTAACTGCTGTGCTAATCTTTGTGCAGGTATCTCAGAAGAAGGTATTCCTACTTTCAAGGAGTTTCTAGTTTGGAAGAGAAGATAAAATCACATTTTAAAATTAGCAAATAATGCAAAGTAGTATTTATCTAGGTGCTAAGTAACATAGCACTAAAAGGTGTAAAGTGCGTTAACAGTGATACAGACAAAAATCTTGGTCCCAGCTGGGCCAAGGATCATGTAATCTGTTGCGGCTTCTGTTCTTTCAACTGCAAAATGAGTGTTTTGAACTAGGTTAGCCCTGTGGTGACTTCCAGCTCAAAAAATGTAAGATCTAGTACTTACACAGAGGACTGACTCAGATAGGATTGACCACATGAAAGGAGAGCATAATCAGAGAGAAATATAATACACAGAGCTGGACTTCAAAAAATGGGTTGAATTTAGATAGGTTGGTGAATAAAAATACAAAAATTATGTGAATAAAGGATCCGAGCATATGTCAAGTAAGATCTGTACCAATAGGGAAAGGAATTATGCCAAGAAAAGTACTGTATCATGTCATAGCTGCTCAATACATGTTACTGCCAAATGAAACATCTGGACAGCACTTTCTTTCTAAGCATGTTTTTACTTTATGAGATTTAAAAATTATTCAGTGTTAAAGATTGCCCTTTCCCCTGACTGCTTTTATATTCTGAGATTGTAAAGTATCAAAACTCTTCGAACATACTTTTTAAAATTATTCCAGCCCTCATGTTGCCCTAAAAAATGTTTAAAATTAATTTTTGCCTCAGTGACAAATCCATACAGCACAATCAAGCTATGTCTCTACACCTCAATAAAGAGCCAAAACCCATACAATACAATCAAGCTATGTCTATACACCTCAATGAAAAGCCAATCAGTTTCCAGAATTCAATATGGATTGCCATATAATCCAACTTCACTCTATGAATCATTAGAGATGAAGACAATCATAATGAAATCATGAATTATGTATACTAGAGCTCTTTGCTCACTATATGATGTCACAACCTTGGATCCTAGAGCATCATTAAAAAAGCAGCAAAACTTAATTCAATCACCTAGAAAAAATGAGCACTTTTTTTCTTGTAATTACTTGCCTTTGGAGATCAATTTAGGACTAAGGCTGCTTTCAAAATGTGTCAAAGTGTCCCGAGATTTTCCTGGAAGTTTCATTTTGTGTGCTACTATTCCCCAGTTGCAAACGCTCCTTGGGAAAGCAGGCTCTTGCCAAATGTCTACCTTTTGCCATGTCAGTAGGAATAATGAGACACAGGGAGGTCATCTGTCAGGGTCTTTGTGTTCACTCTTCAATGCATGCCTATGAAAAACAACTAAAGGAATATATTAGTAACAATTACACAAATGTCACAAAGCATAAATGAGTAATTCCTTCTTTCTCATGACTCTATCAATTAATTTTCAAATTGTCAATTCATAATTTTGAAATGACAATGCACTTTGACTTTTCGCTATACCTAGCCTTGTGCAGTTCTCTAAACTTAGTAGGTAACACATTTTTGCAACTCTACCAAGAAAAAGTTTTCTTTTTTCAGACTCCCTGATGTTGGATCTTCAAAGAGAGCTCACAGTAGCACTTGCAAAGCACACTCTGCAGGGAAAAGGGTGTGGGTAGATGTCTATAAATACACCTCTATGCTCTTCTTTGAAATTATACTTGTAAAAGTTATTATACAGGAAATCCCCATGGATGACTAACACTTAAACTGAATAAATATTCCACACACCATAGGAATCCTAGAAGTAACAACAGAGGAAGACAGCCAATTGACCTCGTTTACACTTCTGAGTAAGGCAACCAAAGACATTCATTAATCATTATCCACCGAACAGTGATGAATGATTATTTGTCTTTTTGCTTAACATAACGAGGAAATAAGAACTACTATCAAGTTCCTTTCCATGTATTGTGCCACATATTGCAGATTTGGCAAGAATCAGGGAAGTGGGGCACTCTGTTGATATATCGTATCACCATAATCAAAAACAGCTGCAATATTAAGTCTGAATAATTAATGTGAATTTCTGCATAGGCTAATTAATATGAATTTCTGCATAGGTTAATTACTTCTTTGGTTACATATCTTCATTTTGCTGTATTTTTGATAAGGAAACAATGAAGTAGCATAATTACTATCATTTCTTTAGTTCTAAGGGTATGAGTAGGAGCAGATCATGGAGGAGACAGCACAAGAAACTAGGAATGGAAAAATTGAGAAATACGCAGACTTTAGAAGTCTGGACAGGGATGTGTTTGAGAAATTAGGTAGATATCTACAAACCAATAGATCCCAGGTGCCAAAAACAAAGTTTACACAATAGATCAGAAATTACATTTGAAATCAGGTATCACACAGAGATGTCAGCAACGAGAGGTAAAAACCATTTAGATTAGTGCTTCTCAAACTTGAATGTGCATACATATAACCTGGGAATCTTATGAAAATGCAGATTCTGATTCAGCAGTCCTGGGATGGGATCTGAAATTCCGCATTTCTAACAAGATCCCAGGTAATGCCAAAGCTGATAGTTCATATACCACACTTTGAGTATCAGGAATTTAGTCTACCTAGAAATAGGGATATCAGAAGGCAATCTAGAGTTTGCAAGATGAGAACTCCAGTCATAGTAGGCTAATGATGCCTTTTGCCTCAGCTGGGATGTTTCGTATACTTGCTTCTTGCCAATGCAGCATTCAATCCCAGGGCATGGAGAGCCCAAGGCCCATAGATGGAAGTAGGTGAACCAGCGGAAGGAAGTAAAACAGATTGTAGGGGTAAACATAAGGGCAAGTGCCAACATTATCTAATACAAAAGTAAAATCAAACAATTTCATTGACTCTCACATTCTGATTTTAATGGGACTCCAGCAATTTAGTGTATCTTTGATATGTGTTGTAGAAAAAGCTTTGGGTAACCTTCACTGGCTTATTTAACTCAGGATAATTAAGTGCCAGAGTTTTAACTCATCAATTATGTAACACAAATCAGGCTACTTAACTTCATTGGATCTTGGATTCCTCACCTATGAAATAGAAGATAATAATACCTACCTCGTAGAAATACTGTGATGACCAAATGAAAACAAGTAAAGGTCTTAGAAGAGTGCCTGGCACAGAGGAAACAATAAATGTGTGCTATTATAGTAAGACCTTGCCATGGTATTTCTCCAACCACCTCTCCAGTATGGCAGGGTTAAAGAGCTTTAGGTCTGCCGTGATAACTCTAAGCCAGGTAAGTACTTACCAGAAACATCTGACCTGGTTCCAGCCTGGCTTCTCACACCTGTGAACATAGGAATATAATATCAAAGCCTCAGTGTACTTGGTACTTACATTCTTTATATATCTCAAGGCTATCTGGGGGGAAAAATCTATTTCTGCACTCCACTCATTATCTCTTTTCCATTTCCAGTCTCAATTATGTCTTTTTTTCCTTAATTATTAACACATTTTCTGTAACTTTCTACAGGTTAGTGCCCTGTATTTGGAAACATATGAGTTAAGATTATTTACTATTTTATCAAAATATAATTTAAGGAGAAAGATTTAGGGATATGCTTTCCAGTACACCTAATTTGTAGACCCTTCCTACTATCCCTTCATTTAGCCAATTACATGCCAAATGCAAATTCTCATGATTCTTTACATAATTCCTGTTGAATTTGCCTCTTTCTATCTTTTTGGGTGTTGACCCTCCTGCTGCACTCTATGGCTGTCATGTCATGACTTGTAGGTAAATACAGTTATGTTCTCTCATCTCTGATCATCACCTGCTTCAGACTCTCCTGTGGCCTGCTGCTTCATCAATCTTCCTAAAATACTGCTTTTTGTCAAGTTTCTACTCTTCTCAGAATCTCGTCTTCCACATCAAGCCTAAACTCTTTTGCCCACCATAATCTAACCTGTCTATTTGTCCTAGCTGTATCTTACCCATCTTTCAAAGCAACAAATTGTACATCACCCATTCACCAATCATGCTGTCCATAGTTGTCATTATCCTTTGCTTTGTTTGCCATCTTTCTCAATTGACTCTAAAGACCATAAAGCATTCCCAAAGATATGCATGGAGTGAATTCCATGAACTTGACTGGCGGTTGATTGGGGCACACAAATTAAGAGAAGAAAAACAGAAAGGACTCAAAAATACACTTACCTGTATCTTTTCCTCAAAATTATGATTTCAGCTGAAGATTTGCACAAAAGTGACATATACCAAAGTGTGTCATAGTTTAGAACAAAGTTGTATTGGAAGTGAATCCTGTGACTGACATATTATCCATTGTTTGACCACAGGTCAACTTATCTGAACTGAACATGATCCCTACACCCCGCCTGAGATCGCATTACCAGGCTACACATGGGGACATAAAGCTGTCGGACTGTTATTTTAGAAGACGTGCAAGGAAGAACATGATGACATGGGTCAACTGCTGCCAGGAATATAGCTTTATGGCATGATATAGCTGTTTAATGGTCCATTGATAGTTGTTCAAGACACCTGAGGTGTTTAAAACTTTAGCCACCCAGGGTGTATAAAGGAGCTATAGTCAAAATATATACCTTTAAGCAGCTACTTTCAAAGTATTTTTTCAAATATCAAAATCAAATATTATTAAAGTTCAAGCACAAAGAAAAATGATAAAGATGGAAAAGGAGTAGCAAAAATATCTCTCTACTCTATCACCATTGTGTTAATAAAAAAGCATAACACATAATTTATATTCTTCTCCTCTTTTGAAATTAGTGACGTTTCCAACATTTGTTTTCTATTGAATTGCCATGATTAGGAAGTATAAGACTTTTTGAAAGTGAACCACTCCCATTATTACTTTTTTAAAATTAGTAGCGAAGACTTATTCCTCAGAAGAGATAGATAGATAGATAGATAGATAGATAGATAAATTTTAACAAATTAGGCATTATCCATCTGAGACACTTAACATTTAAATGGAGTTGACACCATGGCTGTCTCCCACTAACAAAGACCTGTTATATGCCGTTAGGTTCTATGCCTATGTCTTCAATCTCAGCTCAAATTCAAATAGGAAGAAAGGATGAGGAAAGGGAGGGAGGACAATGAGAAGAAGGAATGAAGGGAGAGAAAATAACATTTATTGATTACTCCATGAGGCGCAATGTGCTGCATGATTTTCACATTTTGTGACAATATATTTCCAACTCTTTAGCCTAAAGGAGTGCATACGAATAACTCACAAATTTTATTTCCTATTTGGAGCATTTATGTTTCAAATTCAGCCAGCTTTGATCAATTTATTACTTTATCCACCATTAGCATTCTACATAGTTTATGACACATTAATCCACATTTGTTTTTAGACCAATATGGTAAGCATTTTATGGGACTGCTCCGTTCATGCACACTTTTTATGTCCATGCTTCAGAGACAACACTTATAGATTATGTTTGACATCAATATAGTGTTCAATAAAAAGTAATTTAAATAAAGTTTTCTGATTATAAAATCAAAAATAATAAATGCTTCTAGTTTAAAATAACATTGGGGTAGCAGCCTGTGACATAGCCTTTCCTAGTTCATAATTAAGTACCTTTGAAGAAACAGAAAAATTTCAGAACAGCACTGAAAACAAGAAATGAAAGTCAAGGCATCAGCAGAACCTAGATTTCTGCCAACTTCAGACTGATGAAACTGGATCAAAATTTCAAACAATAGCTGTGCACATTATACCGTGAGAAAGAGCAAAACCTACTAATTGGAAAAGAGCCAACAGTCTCCTGCCACAATATACACCCTGTGGATCAAAACGTACCAGGTCTATATATCAACTAGGTAGCTGGGCAGCTGGGGCAGAGCAAGGGTGGTGGGTGGGGTGGCACCCTGCATCCTCACAGGAATAAATCCACAATTAAATCTCCAGGTGAAGGAAGAGGCAGGGGAAGGCCTGGTCACAGTGCACATTTACAAGAATAGCTTTTCATATACAGTGTTGAGGGTGTCAGAAAGAGAATCTTCCGACCTTCTCAAGCTAACAAAACTGAACAAAATAAAAGCCTGATAACACTGTGGATTGGGCTGGGAACAATTCATGGGAAAGTATCATAGAGCTGTAGGTCTGAAGAGGGCACTTAATAACACCGTTGTGGGAATATTGAAACATGTGGGGAAATTCACTCACCCTATCTTTTGGCAAATTGACGAAGGAACATCAACACTGGGCCTGTGGAGAGAAATATTCCCACAGGTAAGGAAAAGTAAGTGTCATGTTGGAGATTCAGAGAAATAGTCAGCCTGTAAAAATAGTTTACAGCAAAAATAAAAAAAAAAAAAACAGAGAAAACTGGTTTCCCTTGGTAAGTTTTATGAAGCAGGATAAAAGCACAACAGGAGAGAACAAACGAGATGAAAAGTCATGATGAAATTTTGAAAGACAAAGGTGAAGGCAGACAAAGATAGAAACAAAAAAGTAACAGTAAGTTATGATAAGTGGTATAAAAAATATATCAGCAGACTGAAAAAGGAAATTAAAGGCCAGTTTATTAGGGTAGCCAGAGAAGACCTCCCTAAGCCTGTTTCCACCATGACCTAAAACAGAAGAAGTAGCTAGCAGGCTAAGAGTGGAGGTCGAAGTACTCCAGGGCGAGGAAAGGCCAGGGGTGAAGTCCTTGAGGCAAGGAGGTCAGAGCCCAGTGCGGGGTACAGCAGTGAGCGGTGGGAAGGAGGGGGGAGCGTTGGAGCAATGGGGCTGCTCACTCAGGGCTTTATAGACTGTGAGGGAGCCTGGATTTTATTCTGGGGGCAGAAGGAAGCCATGGAAGAATTTTAAAGCATGAGACGGATGTGACCTAATTCATATTTTAAGAAGATCACTTCGTTGCTATGAGGAAAGCATACTGCGGGCAGGGGAGCAAGGGTGGCAGCAGGGATCAGTCAGCACCCTGTTGTAATTGTCTGGGCAAGACTGAACTCCACACAGTACCCTGCTCAGTGCCCAAGCCCTCTGCCAGGGACTGCCAATTCCCACATTCCTGGTGCAGCATTTCCTTCCTGGGCAACAATTTTAGCTTTGATGCCATGGGTGCTGGAGCTATCATTAAGATTGCAACACTTCTTCCATCTATGTACCTTCTTATGACTCAAGTTCATGTTTTTGTCCCTATTGGAATTATCCTTCATCAAATACCACCCAGTGACCCCTCTTCTATCACTCTTGGAAGCACCTGCAAAGTTGGTGAAAGATTTCCTCTTGAAATTTCAGCTCTTTTGGCCCAGTTCTATCAACAATATTTGTTGAGATCCCTTCTGTTTGCCAAGCACTGTGCTAAGCATGAGGGATAAGGCTGTGAGCAACACAGACACTCTCAGAGAGCTTACACCCTTCCAAGAGGTGCAATTCCCTCACATAAGGAATTTGAAACAATGGCCTCAAAAATTTGATTGAGTAACTCAAAGGACATTTCTCTCTTTCTTAAGGATGGCCAAGTGACTTGGCACCCTCAGATATAGTACATCTTTATATTAATTTCTGCTGTTCACAGGATCCCTACTTTTCCATGGCAACTTCTCAGATCCTAAAGCAGCCTGGATTTTCAATTCTCTTATAAAGTCCTCTACAATATGGTTCTGGTGCCCCTATACAACTGATTCTCGAGCTACTATCCATCTTACACTCTCTGGTCCAGCCATTCTGAACTTCTATGTCTTCTCTACTGCAGGACACTTCACCTGTAAGTGGTTCCATCGGTCTGATACACTCTTTCCTCCAAGAGTTACAGGGCTAGGTCGTTCTCATCCTTTAGGTTTTAGCTTAAAGTATCATCTTCTCAAAGAAGCATTTCTTTATTACCCTTCCTTAGAGAAAAAAATCCTACGTGATGCCAGTTGCATATATGCACTATCATTTATAGTGCATAACTATTTTACACACCTCTCTTGCTTGTTTTTACTCTGTCTCCTTCATTCAACATAAGTTTCATGTGGGTAGGATCTATCCCTATCTTGTTCATTACAATGCAGCCTGACATATAGAGGTGCCTACAGATTGCTTTTCAAATGAGTTCTGAGGGAATGAATAAGTAAATGAATGCCACTCTCTGTGTCCAGAATACTCTTCCTCTTCTACTTGAACTTAGTTAATATCAAGTAAGTCTCAGATTATATGGCACTTCCTATGGAAAAATGTCCTTGAATCCCCTAGTTTCCTTTTTTCTTTATGTTTCCGTGGCATCCTAAATGTCATCAGTTATAGTTGTATCATCTTTTATTGTGATATTTTGTTTAATTTATTTCCTCTATGCTAACACCAAGCCCAGTGCCTGATACATAGTAGGATGAAAAAATATCTGTTCCACAAATGAATAAATACCTCTAAGTAATTTTGAATTTATCTGAAAAGTTATATTTCTACCTACCTTCATTGAATAAAGTTCTGAAGAGTAGAGATCAATCTAAAACTTCCTTACAGTAGCTTAAAAATGAAAAAGGCAATTCCATCCTCTGTAAAAATGGAGTAACAGAGACTAGATTTACCTGCCCAACTTAAACAACCAAATACCAGATAAAGTATATGAAATAATTTTCAAGACAACTGGACACAAGACACAGATAACAGTGATCACTGAGAGATAGGAAAAGAAATGAGCACCACCTGTGCCCCAGTCAACTCCATGAAATAGTTTCCAGGCCACATGTAAGGAAGGGGGCCCAGGCATAGCCCAGTGGACAACCTGAGTTGAGAAGATGCTACTGAGTGTCCAGGGAGACCAAGGCAATTAGAGTTCATAAGACATGGTACTGGAAAGAAAAGAACAGTATGGGGCCAGCCTCGTAGCAAAGTGGTTCAGTTCACACGCTCTGCTTCAGCCTGGGGTTCGTGGGTTCGGATCCTGGGCGCAGACTTATGGACCTCTTATCAGTCCATGTTGTGGCAAGTGTTCCACATAGAAAATGGAGGAAGATGGGCACAGATGTTAGCTCAGGGCCAATCTTCCTCAGCAAAAAGAGGAGGACTGGCAATGGATATTAGCTCAGGGCTAACCTTCCTCACCAAAAAAAAAAAAAAGAGCAGCACAGAAAGAACTTCAGAGATCTGTCCTGAGTAGTCAGCAGAGTAGTTTTCAGAACATGCATTTGAGGAAACCACCAAAAAGGATTAGAGGAAAGAATATGTGGCATTCATACAGGGCTGAGTATGCTGCCTGTTCTCAACAGACAAACTAGAAAGATTCATGACCTATGGGGTTTTTGGTAAAGTATCCAGAAAAGTCTGTAGAATCTGTAGATATTTAAAAAACAAGACAATAAAATAATATTATAAACAATTCTATTCCAATGAATTCAACAAATTTGATGAAACGGAAAAAAAATCTTCAAAGACACATAATACCAAAGGTCACTCCAGAAGAAACAGATAACCAGAATAAATCTGTATCTATTTAAATAAATTTAAAATCCTTCACACAAAGGAAATTTCATTCCCAGATAGGTTCAATGGTCAATCCTACCTAATATTTAAGGAAGAAATAACTACATAATGCTACAATCACATAATACTATATAAATTCTTCCCAAAAACTTAGGAGAAGGAAATGCTTTTCAACTTATCTGATGAAGACAGCATTATTCTGATACCAAAATCAGGCAAGACATTACAAGAAAAGTATAGGTCACTCTTCCTCATGAACTTAGAAGCAAAAAAATCTTAAGAAATTTTAGTAAATAGAATCCAGCAATATAGAAAAAGGATAATACATCATGACAAGGGTGGGGCTTACCCAAGGAATACAAAGTTTAATATTTGAAAGTCAATCAATATAATTCACTGTATTAACAACTGAAAAAGAAAAATTATATGATCATCTCAATAGTTGCAGAAAAAGTAGTTGACCAATCATACTTAATTTTGGAAGATAAAAATGCCTTCCCCTAAGATCAGAAATAAAGCAAGGATGGCCACTCTCACCACTTCTATTCAACAGTGTACTTGAGATTCTAGCCAGTGCAATAAGGCAAGACAAAAATAAAATAAATTCATCCAGTTTGAGAAGGAAGAAGTAATACTGGTTTTACTCACAGACATGATTGTTTACATAGAAATCCAATGGAATCTACAAAAATTCTACTAGAATTAATAAGCGAATTTAACAACTCACAGTACAGAAGACTAACATACAAAAAGCAAAGCTATTTCTATGTACTAGCAACAAACAATCAGAAACTGAATCTTTTCAAAAAATTACAACAGCATCAAAATATAACATAGGGGAAAATCTGACAAAGGATGCACAAGACCTGTATATTGAATATCATGAAACACTTCTGACACATATTTTTTAAACTAAATAAATGGAGAGATATACCATATTGATGGCTAGAAGACTCAATACTGTTAAGATTCAATTCTCCTCAAACTGAACTCAAAATTCAACATAATCCCAATAAAATTCCAACAGGATTTTCTTTAAAAATTCTCAAACCAATTCTAACATTCATATGAAAACGCACCGGACCTAGTATAGCCAAAAAGAATCTTTCATAAAGAAGAAAAAAATTAGAGTGCTAACATTACCTGATCCCAAGTCTTTTTATATTTAAAGCTACAGCAGTCAAGAGATCGTGGTATTGACATAAAGATAAACAAAGACATCAATGTGACAAAAGAGAAAATCCATAAATAGACCCACACATACATGGAAAACAGATTTTCAACAATGCTGCAAACACAAATCAGTGGGAAAAGAATCATCTTTATAATAAATAATGTTAAAATGACTGGATATCCATATAAAAAAACTAATTTATACAGAAATCATCTCAAAATGGATTACAGACTTAAATGTAAAACTTAAAATTATAAAACTTTTAAAAAGAAAACATAGGAGAAAATCTTTGTGACCCAGTTAGGCAAAGTTTTCTTAGAGACCGCAAATGGAATCAATAAAAAAAATTTATAAACTGAGTTTCATCCAATTAAAAGCTTTTGCTCTTCAAAAGACACTGTTAAGAGAATGAAAACACAAGCTACACTGAGAGAAAATATTTTCAAGTCATATATTTGATAAAGAATTTGTATGCAAAATACAAAACCAATCCTCAAAACTCTAGTAAGAAAATAAACAATGCATTCTTCAAAAGTGCAAAAGTTTTGAACAGATACTTCATCTGTTCAACTGATAGCAAATAAATTTAAAGATGTTCAACATCATTAATCATTAGGGAAATGAAAATTAAGCACACAATGAGATACCACTACACACCTATTAAAATGGCTAAAATTTAAAAGACTGAGCCTGCCAAGTGTGAGCAGGGATGTGGAACAACTGGAAGTCCCATACACTGCTAGTGAGAATATAAAATGATACAGAAGTTTGAAAAAAAGTTTGACAGGATCATATGAAGGTAAACTTACACCTGCCATATATCCAGTCATTCCACTCCCATGTATTTACCCAAGGGAAATGAAAGCTTATGTCTATACAAAGACTTGTACATGAGTATTCACAGCAGCTTTATTTGTAATAACCAAAAACTGGAAACAACCCAAATGTCCATCAACAGATGAATGGATAAACAAAGTGTGGCATATCTGACAATGAATTAGTACTTACTAATAAAAGGGAATAAACCATCAATATACAACACAATATGGATGAATCTCAACATAATGATGCCAAGTGAAAGAAGCCAGACAAAAATGAGTACATACTATATGATTTGATTTATTTGAAATTCTAGAAATGCAAACTAATCTACATGACAGAAGGCAAAATAGTGGTTGCCTGGGAACAGGGGTGGAGGGCTGAGACAGAGGGAGAGATTACAAAGGAGTGTGAAGAAACTTGGTTGTGATGGATTTGTTCGTTATCTTGATTGTAGTGATTGTACACACTTGTTAAGATTTATCAAACTACACAGTTTAAATATTTGCAGTTTATTTTATTTCAATGATATCACACTAAAGCTGTTTTGAAACAAAAAAACTGAAAGAGGGTCTCAAATAAATTCCCTGATCAAAGGTCCCATAGTCTGTGAGCTAGCCCCAAGCTAAGAGCATATCCATGAAAACTGAGATGGAAATCATGTCATCATCTAAGACCCTTCATCCAAGGGCCACCCAGGTAACCCTAAAGCAGCTACCCTAAAGAGGCTCAACTAGGTCCAATAAAATTTTTCTATAACCAATGCTAAAATGAGAATACATACAAGTAATGACTTGGCCCAATTTAAACATATTCCAAAGGTTGATAGGATAGAAAAGGAAATTGATTGGGTGCCTGGTGATCTGCTTAGGTTTTCTAAGCTAACTATGAGTTTGGGCATACCCCTTAGCGTCTTGGGATATTACTTTCTCTATAAATTTAAGATGTTGGACTCATTTTATAGAATCCCTTCCAGAGCTATCATTCAAGATCTAGTCCTATATTCTTTCTTTTCTGTCATGCTGGTTTTCTATGACTTATGAAAATGTGTGTGTCTAAAATTAAGGGAAATAGAAGAAGAGAAGGAATATGACTATATCTATATCCAGATCAGAAAAGTGGCAACAATTGTTGCCACCATTAGAGCCAGCTACTTGATCAAGTGTTGACTAAGCACCTGCAGTGCATAGTTGTATATTGTGTTTATAGAATAAGTAGACGTTAATAATTGGTTGGCACGTTTTTACTTACAGTCTCAAAGATTATATGAAAGTCATTTCAGATGGTACCCATTTTTATAATGTAAAATTTTTCAAAACATAAAATTTTAAATTATTTTTATTGCAATCCATTCATAATCATAATGTATTTCAGAATGCCTTGAAGAATCCAGGGCCCTGCCCTCTAAGAGTTTGCCTTCTAAAGAATAAACAAGTAGTTGATATCATCTACTCTGTTTGGGTCTTATATGGTCAGTGAACTGAAAAGAAAAACCCCTAAATATTTGTGGTTAAAGTTCCTGCCAAAATGTAGCTTTTCTAAAAACGCCCCCAACCGCAAACCTACAGTTAAGGATTAACCTCTACAGTCAAATAATAATGCTAAGTGTCCCTTCAAGTGGTAAAGATTAGTACTCCAGACAAGAGATTACGGTGGAATTGAAAGCTCAAAAAATAGGACTAAAATCTAAGATTAAGGGAGAATTATCTTTGAGTTTTAAGGATCAGGCAGAGGTTGAGAAGTGGAGCTCTCTTAAAGAGGCACTATTTCTTTTTGAAATGAACATAAAGCAACATCTCTTAGTGAGAAGACCTTTTGCTGGGCTAGAATTATTCTGTTACCTTAGGTAAACATTTAGGAATAGAAATAGAAAAGTGCATTACTTTGATAAAAAGGAAATTTTCTAATGGTAAATAAACATTATATAAAAAATATAACATTAAAGAGTACGATTCTAAAGGGTCTAATTTTGTTGGACAGAACGAGATAACGTACTCATGTATATATCTCAAAACTCATTTTTCCACCATTTTGGGGAGCCTAGAGATCTGGGTCCAAATTCATTTTATCCAAGCAAATCTATTTATCCATTTCATCTCTTTTCTATTATGTAGGAATATTTGATTTATTTATTCATTCATTCAGCAAATAATTGTGGATTACTTCTATGTATGAGACAGCATAATGGTTGTGGTTGACAGAAAAGAAGGGAAGATACAAAGATGCAGAGACATGTTTCTTGAGGATATCATAGACCATAGACAGGTATTTAACTAGGGTAGGAAAGATCCTCTCATTGTTCCAGACAGTTGCAGAGAAGGCTTTACAGAGAGGTGTGGTTTGATCTCAGCCTTGAAGAAAGGATTACAAGGACTGAGTTATAATCAAGAGGAGAAAAAGGATTCCAAGCAAAGACATCAGCGTGTGCAAAAGCTCAGAGAGTGGAATACCAGTGGTACTTTCTGAGACAGGACAGTTATGTGGTGTTATTTCAGCATTTTGGAAGTTGGCATGGGAAGATGGAAATGCAAACATAAAGTTATATATATTTATAGTTTTATATATTATATATATATATTATATATATATAATGACCATAAGGTTAGATGGAGGGTAGATCTTAGAGGCCATTGAACACAGTTTAAGAAGTTTACATGTGTAATTATTGGCAAAGAGAGATATCAAAGACATTTAAGTAAGGGAAAGGGATGATCAAATTTGGGATTTAGAAATGGAACTTAAGCTAAAGTAGTTTTCAGTTCTCTTTCAAGGAGCCCTACCAAAGAGTTCTACTTTTCAAAGAGTTCTACCAGTGTCAAGAGGACCTCAGTTGAAGGTAAGCAAAGAAGGACAAGGGAGACAAAGGAGGCCCGGCTCAATCCTCCCACTCCAAATACATCAGAGGGCTCTCCCTTTATATTGGTGCATTGAGTTTGTTTGGATTCACATGAGAGTTAGCTTGATTTTAAAAGATTTGGCTGCATTTTTTTTTTAAAGTTTGAAAACCACTGGTGTAGAGGATGAACTGAAAGTAAACTATACTGTCATCAAAGAAGGTCACTACAATAGGCCAGGTACCAGATGATAGAACTCAAATTTAGGCAGTGTACGTGGGCTTAATACTTGTATTCATATACTAAAATGTTGTGAAACAAATAAAATCCATAATGCTTCGTACTTGTGGTTTGCATCCACTCAGAAAGAATAGAAATAACTTTTGAGCCCTTCCTTATTCTCCAACTCACAATGAGATCAAAAGACAAGTACACTAGATTCCACTATACACATAAAGTAAGTAATAACCTTAAATGACTCTCCAAAGGAAAATTAATTCTTCTTTATTGTGACTTTAAACCGAAGAGCTAAATCAAAATTATGAGCCCTTGATGTCAGTTGGGGCTGTGTGCTAAATGCTCATATTTACTGAGTTATACAAATCAATTTTCTGATTTTATTACTAATCAAGAAATAAAGAGCAAAACAGCTGATATTTCATATATACATTGATATATGCATAGAAAAAGCATTTATTCCATACAAAATGAATTTACTTTGATCTGCACAAAGACTCTAAATTTGAAAGAAAAAGCCACATATGCATGATTTTGTCAGTAAAATATACACAATATTCCATTTTGGACTTCCTCTGCATCCAGCTACTGTACATGATCTTTTTTTTTTTAATGAGTATTAAATTACTACTTATACTGCATTGTTTATTCTTGGATCTTTTGCTTACATATGGCCATATTGGTTTCTAGGAACAACCATTGACAGTTGAAGTGATACAAGTGGAAACTGTAGTGTCCATCTACCTCCAAAGCTTTGCTTTTTTTTCTTTAATAACTTCTTTATGAAGTATTACTTACATAAACAAAAGTGCAGAAATCCTAAGTACTCAACACAATGAATTTTCATCAAGTATATACATTTACATAATTACTACCCAGACCAAGAAATAAAATATCAGAACCTCACATGCTTCCTTCCAGTTATTACACATCACTGTGCCTCAGAGGTTACCAGTGTCCTGAATTCTAACACTATTTTTGCCTACTTTTGAATATAGACAGCTGAAATCACACAGTATATACTGTATCTTGTCTGATTTCTTTCTTTCAACTTGATATTTGTAAGATTTATCCATTAATTCATTTTTATGGCTGAATGTAATGTATCATACATACATACCAATAAAATTTATTTATCCATTCTTCAGCTGATGGACTTTTAGGTTTTTTTCCCAATTTTTGGTCATCATGAATAATGCTTCTTTGAATGCTCTTGCTTTTGGTGTACAAATGTTTCCATTTCTGTTAGGGGCAGAAGTGCTTGAGCATAAGATGTTCAACTTTAGTAGATCTTGACAAACAGTTTTCCAGAAGAGATGTACAGTTTACACTCTCATCAACAATGTATGAGAGTTCCTGTTGCTCTACATTCTCACTAACTCTGATCAGATATTTTTTAATATCACCCATTCTGATCGGTATGTAGGAGTATCTCATTACGGTTTTAATTTTGCATTTTCCTGAAAATCAATGACATTATCTTTTCATCTGTTTATTGGCCACTTGGGTATTAAGTGTCAGTTCAAGTCCTTTGCCCATATCTCTATTGAACCCAATAGACTTTTCCTTAATGATTTGTAATAGTTCACTATGTATTTTGGATATAAGCCCTTTATCAGTTATATATATTGCAAATATCTTCTGCTAGATGTTTATGTTATTTCCAGTTTGGGGTCATTATTTAAAAAGATGCTATGAACAATCATGCACAAGTCTTTGTGTACACAAATCTTTGTGTAAACCAAATACAAGGGTTTGTATTACCCTTGAGTAAATACCTATGAGTAAAATTACCATCTCATATGGTAAGTGTATGTAACTACATGAGAAGCTTCCAAAGTTTTCCAAAGTGGTAACAACATTTTACATTTCCACCAGCAATATATGAGAATTTGGTTGTTTGAAATCTTCATTAAAAGTTGATATTGTCCGTCAGTGTGTTTATTTGTAGCCTTTCTAAAAATTGTGTTTTACTATTTTAATGTGGCTTTTATTTAAACTTCCCTGATGATTATAATGATAATCTTTTTTCATATGCTTATTGACCATTCATAGATTATCCTTTGTGAAATGTCTGTTTAAATTTTTGTCCATTTTTATTGAGTTGTTTGGTTTTTATTATTAAGTTATAAGAGTTCTTTATATTTCTAGATACAAGTCTTTCATTCAATATGGGTTTTACAAATATAGTTTCCAGTTTATGTGATTTGCCTTTTCATTTTCTTAATGATCATTTCAGAAAAGTAGCAGATTTTAAGTTTGAGAAAATCAAATTTATCCATTTTTTATCGTTTGTGCATTTTATGACCTGTCCAAGAAATTTTTGCCTACCCCAAGTTCATGAAGATATCCTCCTATGTTTTCTTCTAGATGTTTTACAGGTTTAGCTTTTACATTTAAGTCTACTATCTACTTCAAATTAAATTTTGTGTATGGTGTGAAGTAAGGGTTAAAGTACATGTTGTTTTTCTATACGTATATGCAATTATTCTTTTGTTGAAAAGAATATCCTTTCCTTATTGAATATCTTGGCACCTTTGTCAAAAATCGGTTGACGGTATATGTGTGGCTCTACTTCTGGCCTTTCTATTCTGTTAATCATGTCTATTTCAGGTCAATACCACACTATTATGATCACTGTAGTTTCTTAATAGTAAGTCTTAAAATCAGTAATATCTGGAGTAAATATACTCCAGATTTTTTCATCTTTTTCCAAATTATTTGGTTTTTCTAGGTCTTTGGAATTTCTACATAAATTTTAGAATCAGCCTCTGGATTACTAAAATATTCCTGGTGGGATTTTGATAGTTTTCAGTAATTTGAAATAATGTGTATTGTGGTTTCCTTTTTGTTTATCCTGCTTGGATTTCATTGGCCTTCTTGGCTCTGTGGGTTTACAGTTTTCATCAAAATCAGGAAATTTTGGGTTATTAATTTTCAAATAGTTTTTCTTTCCCTCCTCAGTATCTGAAACTCCAATTACATGTATCTGAAGCTCTGTCCTTTTTTTTTAAGTCTCTTTTTTCTCTGTCCTCCATCTTGGATAGTTTCTGTTGCTATATATTCAAGTTCTTTAATCTTTTCTTCCTCAATATCTAACCTGCTGTAAATCTCGTCTATGAATGTTTCATGCCAGATGTCATATACTTGGTCTCTAGAAGTTTCTCTTTATAACTTCAATTTATTTCCTCATTGTGCTCTTGCTTATCTTTAAAACCATGAGCATATTGAGTCCGTTTATAACAGCGCTTTTGATATTTGTATCTGCTAATTCTATCATTGCTGTCATTTCCTATTCTATTTATGTTGACTAATTTTTCTTCTGGTTCTGAGCCACATTTTTCTACTTCTTGCTATGTCTAGTAATTTATGCTTGGATGCCAGACATTTTGAATGTTGATTGTTGTTTTTGTTGTTGTTGTTAGTTGTAGTTGTTAGGATTTTGTCATCTTCCTTTAAAGAGTGTTGGTTTAAAGAGAGTCTTTGTTCTCAAAGGCAGTAAAGTTGCAGACTGATAAGCTTGACTTTTTTGAGACTTGTTTTCAAGCTTTGTTAGGCAGTCTAAGTCAGCTTTTACTCTATAGCTAGTTTATTCCTGTTACTGAAGCATGATCTTTCTGGTGTCTCTACTGAGTACCTCAGATGGTAAATGAGGACCTTCTATTCTATCTTATTCTGACTTCAGAACCCAAATATCTCACAGCCTGTGTAAACACTTGGAATTGTTCATCTTACAGCAATGTGGTCATCCTTCACCTGGTCTCTTGGCTATTATCCCATTGATATATGTCTTATTATTCAGCAAAGCCTAATAAGGAGCCCTCTACAGATTTTTGGAGCTTTAATTCTGCTCTCTGTAGCTCAACTTCCAGACACCTCAGCCTCCCCAAGCTCTGATCTCGGTCTCTTCGACTGAGCTAGAACACCTTGCTTTGCTTGAGATCCCTCTCCCTGATTCATGATCCAGAATGTGTCTCCAGGCAGAGAGCTTGCGTAATCACAGGGCTCACCTTGCATGTCTCTCTTCTCTCTGCTGTCACTATGCTGCCTGTTAGCCAATTTCTGAAGACAGGCTTTTTTTAATTGTTTATGATGTGAATGTAAACCAGTCCATGTCACAGCATGTTAGTCAAAAGCAGAAGTTCCCAAATTGATTGATTTCTTTTATATTAAACCAACCTTAAATCCTGTAATAAATTCACCTCAGTTATTATATATAATTCTTCTTACACATCGTTGAATTCTATTTCTAGTATTTCATTCAGTGTTGCTGCATATATTTTTATAAGAGAATAGGCCTGTAATTTTCCTCCTGTTGGAAGACCATTCTCAATTGATATTCCTACACAGTCCCAACTTTCTGAGCAAAGGGCATGTTTGAATTGCAAACAGCCTTGGAAGTTAAAGACAATATATCCCTCAAGAAATCTTTAGAGATGAATCTCCTTGGCTAAGTTTAAGGGTAATAAAGATAAAGGTCTCTTCTTCCTCTTTCCTCTGGATATTTCCCACTGAACTGCCTTCTGTTTCACTTATCCCCTATTCAGCTATGTGTAAACTTGTGTTAAACCTATCTATTGATATTTTATTGGCTCTTTGCATACCAATTTGAGCCCTGGCTAAAATTCCCCTTATCAATTTCTGGAAGTTCCCTGAGATGCCTCACATGTGTTCATAAAACTTTCACGTGATATCTGCCATCCCTTATCCTTTACACTATATATGATGTCTGTTGCTTAATCTACTGAGGCCATGCCAAGGAAAATGTGCCCAATGACAAAGAACGGGGTACTATTGTGAACAAGTGGTGACACTTCCATCCTACTGTTGCTAAAGTTACTGGCATCAAGGTTACTCTATTTGCCAATGCTAAGTTGTGCTGTCAAAGTCCTGTGGGTATTTTAATGAACTAGCTTTTTAGTTTTAACTATCGTATTATAGCCCCCTCACCTAAGAACTTGGGCCTCAGTCCCTACAAATAGGCTGGAAAACAAACAAAATGGCAGTATTTTCTATGCTCCTGCAAAATAAGTAATAATTCCTGGTATGTATTTGTATATGAATATGTATAATCTGATTCAATAACTTAGGTGAGGAAGATATTAAAATCTCCTTAAGTTCTAAACACAGTCTTCTGGCCCGTTTAATTTCCTGTGTAGCCAGCCAAAAGATGACATGAGCTGCTTAGGTGATAAAGAGTCATGCCTTGAAAATGATAAAGCACTGTTATCCAAAATGTATAAAAAATTCTTAAAACTCAACAATAAGAAAACAAACAACCTGATTTAAAAATAGTCAAAAGACCTTAACAGACACCTCACCAAAGAAGACATATGGATGGCAAATAAACTTATGAAAAGATGTTCAACATCATATGTCATCAGGGAAATGGAAATTAAAACAACAATAAGATACCACTACATACCTATTAGAATGGCCAAAATCGAGAACACTGACAACGTCAACTGCTGATGAGGATGTGGAGCAACAGGAACTCTCAATCATTGCTGGTGGGGAGGCAAAAAGGTACAGCTACTTTAGAAGACAATTCAGTGGTTTCTTATAAAGCTAATGTGCTCTTACCATAGGATCCGGCATTCACACTCCTTGGTATTTACTTAAAGGAACTGAAAACTTATGTCTACACAAAAACCTGCACACAGGTGTTTATAGCAGTTTCATTTATAATTGCCAAAACTTAGAAGCAATCAAGGTATCCTTCAGTAGGTGAATGGATAAATAAACTATGATACATCCAGACACTGGAATATAATTCAGCACTGAAAAGAAATGAGTTATCAAGCCACGAAAAGACATGAAGGAACCTGAAATGCATATTACAAAGCGAAAGAAGGTAATCTGAAAAGGCTACCTACTGTATGATTGCAATTACGTGACATTCTGGAAAAGGCAAAACTGTGGAGACAATAAAAAAAAAAAAATCAGTGGTTGCCAAGGGTTAGTGGGGAGGGAAGGATGAATAGCCAGGACATCGAGAATTTTTTAGGACAGTGAAACTACAGTGTATGATGGTATAACAGTGAACATATGTCATTATACATTTCTCCAAACCCATAGAATGTACAACACCAAGAGTGAACACCAACATAAACTACAGACTTTGGGTGATAATGATGTGTCACTCTAGGTTCATTAATTGTAACAAATATACTACTTTGGTGGAGTATGTTGATAATGGGGGAGGCTATGCATGTGTGGGGGCAGGGAGTATATGGGAAATCTCTGTGCCTTCTTCTCCGTTTTTCTGTGAACCTAAAACTGCTCTAAAAGTAAAGTTAATCAAAAAAAAAACGACAAAAATCACTCCAATGGTTACCCATTGCAACCAGAATAAAATTTAAATGTTTTTTAAATTGATGTCTTAATAGTTTATAACATTGTGAAGTTTTAGTCATACGTTATTGTTTGTCAGTCACTAATTTAAACTTTTTACCACAAAAAAATTCACTAAATGCCCATCCCTTGTTGTGCATAAAAGCTTTGATTTTTATTAATAAAAATAAAAATACTTTATAAAATACCATCCTAAACACAGAGTAACCTATTCAATAATTATGATATTTATCATCAATTGCATTTTAGAGGTGAGGAAATAGAGGCAGAGGCTATGTAATATAAAATCCCAGGCAGCCTGGCAACAGCGATGCTCAACCATTTTTATACATCTTTTCTGACCTGAATGATTAGGTTTGACTTAATCAAATATGACCAATATTATTTTTGCTAATTAGTATATGATAGAGATATTTAATATTTAAATGTGATAGAAAGAATTAAAAGGATTAGAAAATAATTTTAATGTAATTGCCCTAAATTCTGCAGAAGCTGAGAAAAAATTCAGCACTATTAACATCAATGGTGTTAAAAGAAATTCTCTACTTATGGAAGCTATAAGTCAACTGAAAACCAATTTAACTGGGAAGAGTTGGGAGACTCTGATGTGGTTAGTCACCGGTAATGGTTAACTTGTAGGCCATCCTCCCAGGGAGGGAACTGGCCTGCTTCAGTCTCCAGGGAAACCAATTCAGCCCAGTGCTTAGGGCAAGGTAGGATGTGTATGCTGCTGGCCATTTGCCCTTGTAGTATGACCATTTCCATGACAAATCATGACTCAGACCAGGGCATCATTTAGCTGGTAACAGCCATGTAAAATGAAAAGATTATACCAACCATTTCTAAAATGATTCAATAGCTTCAATAAATTGGATTCAAATGTTTTGGATATTATTGGAATGATTTGATGAGTTGCACTTCAACTTAAATCATTTGGTAAGTAGTATTACATTTCAATTTATTTAGAGAAAATGGTAATGCATTTCAAAGTTTTGATCTGTAAATTAATTTATATCACCGTACTAATTATTAAATATATTGAATGTCAATCCTAGATCCAACCACAAAAGTAAAAAAAAAAAAAAAAAGAAATAAAGAATTCAAAAGGTTATATTCACCCCTATCTTTTTCAGTTGCCATTTAAGAAACAATAATAATCACAATAAACTTAATCAAAAACCTGAGGTGTCAATATAATCCACTTAAGCCTTTTCTCCATGGAAGTTTCCCTTTAGATGATATGATGTAATAAACAACTTTTTAATCTTATGTAATCTTATATAATGCCAAGTACAGATATTCTAGAAACCCAAGGAAGATCCCAGATAAAAATTTAGTGGCATGTAGAAGCCTTAGAAGTCATACATGCTTATAAGTAAATTTATTACAGTATGTAACAAAACTTTCTTGAATTTTAAAATGTATGGTGTGTATATATTAAGCAAAGAAAATTGTTAAGGTTCATGAGGAGATTAGAGAAATATTTCTCTTTACATTTTTATTTTCAGTCTAAGCATTGGTTTATTTGAACCAAACTCTTTAATCCACATTAAACCATTGGATTTATTAACAAATGACAGTATATTTGAATTGTATTAACACGTTTGATTTCATACAGCTTTCATGTATTAATAGGAACTTATATTTTAAACATATTATTTTTCACAGGAGATATGCAAATGGAATGCAATTAGTGAATTTGTTGATTAATTTTATGAGATTAATTGTATTTGCAAAAATATGCTAGCCATGGCTAGAAATCACTTTCTGGAAAATGGCTTCAATACGATTTGAATTATTATAACTCATCTCACTTTGATTGGTTATTTTCCACAGCTCTCTCCTATACACACACACACAAGTTACAAAGTAAAGAAATCCATCCTATTTCCTCTCAGAAAAGGGTCCCCTTGGTTTAATGGATTTAGGCTGAGATTATATGACTCTGAAAGATCCCTTCAGCCAGCTGCTGAGTTTCTGGAGACTGATGAACCTCATGGTGGTAGAAAATTCAAGAGGACAGAGTGCAATTAATGAACAATATATCACTTGGTTATTGTTCTTTTGATTGTATTACATTTTATTTGTAAAACTATTCAAAAACTATTATAATTTATAGACATAAGAAAATGTGTTTTTGTTTATGTGTGTGTTTGCTATGAAACTTCCTTAGTCCCTGAGAATCCTAAAGAATTTTAACTTTAAAAACAGACATTTATTGCACACCTAACATGTACTACGTGTTGGGCCATAAGTTTTACATGCATTATCTCATTTAATCTGCACATCTTTATTTGGTAGATTCTACTATTGTGTTCATTTTACTGATTATTAATCTAGGGTTTAAAGAGGTTAGGTAAATTCGGAAAGTTAACACGGAGAGTTTGTTGACGAAATGGGGTTTTAAGGTTTAACCGTGTGACAGTAAAGTTCTTATTCTGCACTATGCAATGCTGCCTCCAAACCAATGAATTTAAAGTGCTTTAAGGTGTATAAAGAACTTTCACAGACAATTTTCATTTAATCCTCACAATTGTCTCTCAGAGAAACATGTGCATTTTGCATTCTGGATGGAGCCCAGATTCAAACTCAAGCCTACAGCTGCCTTCACCTCAGCCTAATTTAAAAGAGATAACTTATCAACTCTAAACAGTTTCCTTAACTAACAGCTAAAAATCATTTATATTTCTAAAATCATTTATATTTCTATATTATATTTCTAAATAGCCATGGAGGAAAAGAAGTTATGAGGCAGTGAGTAACACACACTTGGGTATATCTAAAATGTGAAAATATTTTTCTTAATCTTCTAAGTATTTTTTAAATTTAGCCTACCTGTCTTACTACCATGAGGTATTCTAAAAGTAATATGGGGAAAATTATTTTTTTCTATTTAGCTAATAAAAATCATGACTCTTGGTAATGATGATCATTTTCAAGGTGGAAGGTTTTTACAGGCAAGTCAATGATGGAAAAAATAAAAGTAAGAAAAGTATAGCAAATTTCATGCTTTGCTTTTCACTAGAATTTTAAATATTCTTAGTAGGTCATTCATTGACAGATTTTACTTGGTGTTTTCTACATTTTTAACAGAAAGGAGCTGTGAGGATTGAGGACATTCCATTAGCTTATTTCATGGATCTAATTGCTGAAATCATCTTTTCAAAGCCATTGGGATGGTTTTTTAGGGCACTCAGCACTTCTCTGAGGATGGTCTTGTTGAAACCAATGGTGATGATTTAATTAGTCAACAGAATCTTACTGTATATAAATACGCCAAGGCACCTTTTATCTTCTGGGTGTTCCTACTACATTGACATTTGAAAACCAAAGAGCTTTTTCTTTCACTTGATCGTGTACTTAATTGTGTTTTTCTTCAGAGGACAGTTTCTTCGGATGCATATTTAACTTCCACAATGTGCTTGGCAAAAAAAAGACATAATTAACAATTTTATATACTTTAATATTATACTATACTCTTTATTATACATTATATTTTAATGTGTACATAATTATTGTACAAGGCTGTTTATATAAAACCAGATATGCTCTACTTTGTTAAGGACGTAAGAAATTTTCAAGCATAATTTTGACTCCATGTGATTTTTGCATGCTCTAACTTGAGAAATTAGCCCCTAGTAAGGTGTGGCACCACTGCATTCAAAATGGAAACAAGCATTTTTTATTCAGACTTTTTATTAAGAAGATCAAATTCTAGTTTTTAAACATCAATATTTATTATGAAGAGTCTAGGTTTCTCCATAAACATTCAAATTAAATGATATGCAAACATATACCCAATTTATACTGGCCACTGGATCACTTCAGTATGGAAGAATCGAATGTCATGTATTCAAAAAATTATATGCAACTGTTACTCTCCATTTAGAAAACTGAATAGGTGACTATGCCTTTGGATTCTCCACTTTCATTCTCTAATTTTTTTGTCCCTAGAATGTGATTGAAGTAACTGAGAGTGTTTAACATCTTTAACCTTTAAGGGAACCCTAAAAGCATTCCACACCCTCCTAAAAGTCACATGGCACTGAAATAAGGTGGGACACCTTGCATGTAGAGCACGTCTGATTTCTAGCCTGCAACATCTTACTCTTAAGCTTTAACAGTCTCAGAAATGGCAAAGAAAACAATATAAAAGCACCTCGTAGATTAACAGACCATTACTAGTCCCTGACACTTCAGCAGATGAAGCCTCCCTGATCCCAGCCTATAAAAATGCCTTCTGAAGGCTATGAGCTCCTCTTTGATTCTTGGCCCAAGTCTTAATTTTCTCAGAGTGCTGAAGCTCTGTATTTCATTAGAGATACCGTCTTCAATCCCTGTGTGCCCCTACTTGTTTTAACAGCGTTTCTCTTCCACAGATTCATCTGTATCTATTTTAAAGGTGAACTAATAAATATCAAAACACATTTTTAAATCCTATTGATAATAAAGACTGGGTTGAGTTTGTTTGTTTGTTTTTTAGATAAAGCCCAATGGTGATGAGCCTGAATTTTTCTCATTCCAATCTGATATAATCACTCCTTACTGAGTCCTTAGGTTGAAAACACACCTCCTAGGGTTAGGTCCACATCTTGCTCCATAGCCACTTAATTTATCCTTGCAATTTCTGTCTCAGCTACATTTATGGAATCTCACATGGCAATCATCAAAAGTCACAAGAATCTTCTCATTCCCCACAACATAAATAATATTTTCAACAGAGTTAGAGTCTGTAGTTCCCCTATAAAGGCAAAATATGAAAACCTGAATTTTAATACAAGCCCAACCCTTAGTGTGTGAATGTTGTTTATTCTGTATTCAAGTTGATTTTTGTAAATGCATTCCAATCTATACAAAAACAAAATAATGAGAAAAAAAAAGCCTTCTTTCCAAGAATCAGCTCATCCTCAGCTTGATCCACAGAATCATAGCCTATAGATTCACTGGTTCATTTTCAGTTGTTTAAAATGCTAATAGCTCCATTGTTTTTCCTTGATAATATAAATTACACATGGTTATTGAAGAAAATTTTCACAATACAAAAAAAGGAAGAAAGTAAGTGCCAACTGAAATTTTTTTTCTATAGTAAACCTTTTAGTTAATTAAATTATTTAGTCAAAACTGAAATTATTTGCCATGGAAATAATGGCAAACAATGGAAAAATGGAGCAGCCAGCAAAGTTCCTATCTTTCAGACATTTAAAATGCAAAACTACATCTCCCTGTGCCATTTGGTCAGCCATTTGTCACAGAGTAATCTATTAAAAAATCACTCTAATTGTTCTAAAATTATATTAGCATTATTTAAATTATTAAGCTAATTAGATAAAAGTGACTGTTTTGCAACAAGCCAATAATAAATAATAGTCACTTCAATAGACTCATCTGTCATAAGTATATAAAGAGATCAAAATATAGGGTAGGTAATAAATGGTTAATACTATTAATAAGTCACAAGTCCTAGGAGAAAGGGCAGGAGCATAGTTTAGGGCATGACTAGCCAAAAGCACTCCTCTGACTTTTGTATTTAACTAATAAGGAATTTAAATGTTTCATGCTCAAAATTATTAGCCAAACCAGGGGCACCTGGAGTTGAATTAAACACTTTTATAAGGAAGATGTCATTATTCTAAATTACTCTTATTCTAAATTAAATCATTTTGTTATACGGGTTCAACTGAGACAAATGTGTATGTGTGTGTTTAATCACGCTATCGTTGGACCTAAAGGAACATTGACTTCCACAAACCTACCAAATCATTTCTTTATCTGAACATTAAGTATATTGCAGAGGTGGGTTAGTGGGAGGTGACCATAAAATTGATTCAGATAAATCTTCAAAATTAGTCTTCCCGAAAAGCAGTGCCATACAAGGCGGGTGGGGGGTGGCGCATGGATGGATGGAGTCTGATCACCAGCTCAGGAATCTCTGGTTATACATGACCTCGGGCAAGTCAGAGCCTTAGTTTTTTAACCAACTGCAATGAGGATAAAAACCTATTTTGTGAAAATGTTGAACAACTAGTGAGAAGATGCATGGACAGAGTACCTGGAACATTACAGATTCTCAACAATGTTTTGGTTTATTTTCATTCCTAGTGAAAATAGGAGCAATAACCCCCTCCCATACAAAATGAAAATAATCCAACTACTCTTGTCTCTGATGGCTTTCGTTAAGCATCTGTGAGAAACAGACTTACACAATGGGTAAAGTGTATTACAACAGCATTGTCCCTCCCTTAGGAACCCCATGATCCAAGGTTCCCAAGGCAGGTGAACTTGAATGAACCTGAAAACAAAGTAGACATCCGTTCTACAGGAACTCTTATGTGCTGTCCTGAAAAATAGTATCCTGGCCTTAAATAATGAGAACTGGCCTGGGCAATCATTCACCCTTTGTACAATAAACATGTTAAAGAAATCGACTCATTAAAAAATAGATTAAGAGGTTATTGTGGATTATTCATTTTAAAAATGATAATTACTAAAGTTAGTATACACACACGTAAGTATACACACACATATATATTTATTTGTATTCCAAGTATTTCTGCAAAATATTTTATGTGACTGATAGAAATATATATAATGTAATGCAAAATAGTGAAATAGATATTTATAATCAGAGAGAGAGAGACTCTACAGGTAAAAAAGAGCAGGAGAAATTTCAAGTACATAAAGGCAGTCCTTAAAGTCAGTTACTAAATGTCCATTGCTAATTTGGCTCTGGCTTTCCTGGTGGCCAACAGAGGTCAAAGCAAAGAGAAAACACAGACTCAAAATCCAAACTGATCACAATACTAGATACCCTGGATGCATCAGAGAAGCAATGCTTTTCCTTCCATCAAGATTGATAGAAGTTTCTCCAGTGAGGTTTTTCACAAATGGGATATTAAAGGATAAAGTGGGCAATATCTACAACAGCAACTCTCAGTAAACATACTAGATGTATTTTTGAAGAAATTATATTCTGAGAATACTGCAATACAAGTCTAGTAAACTAAACTGAAATTTACTTTGTAAGAAATCCTCTGGAAAGAATGTTACTGGCCAAGTCATAAAATAAAGGAGCATAAAACGACAAATGTTCCTATGCCTCATTTTTCTCATTTATAAAATGAGGAAGTGGACTAAATCGCTTCTAAAATTTTTGACCCAACAAAGAGCCTCAAAATAGCTAACCTGGATGCTTGGACACTAATATTTCCATAAAAGGAAGAACAACAAAAATGTTATTAAAAATGCTGAGAAAGGGAAAATTCTAAGAGGAGGGAAAAATTATATCTTGGGTTGATTGCAATCTATCATTTCTCTGGTTGAACTACCTGAAGTTGTGAGCAGTGAGAATTATTTGATTCATTCTAAAAAGCATCATGTTCTTAAATTTTTTAAAATTCATTGCCGATCTTTAAAAATTGGAAGTTTTCACATAAAATGGTGACTATTTGGCTTCTCCTAAAAGAGTCAGAAATATGCTGAGACAGTAATAATCACCTGAAGCTGTGTGTCCAAGGTCAGGCACTCCCTAGTGTGACAAAGTCATGCACTCAGCACTCTCCATTGTGAAATTGCATCACTTGCCTTTCATCATTGTGCTTGTGCTATTTTTTTCATGTCACAGATTTAGGAGAATAAAACACATAATACCTTTGCATGCAAATTTCCCTTTCAAAAGTGGGAAGATGATAGATGGATGAAAACAGTTTATTTCAAGAAAAATGAGAGGCTTTATTTCTTGGTGGAAGTAAAGAAGATGCCTACATATTTAAATATGATCTGGAAATGGGGAGATGTTGGCCAAGGAGTAAAAACTTCCAGTTACAGGATGAATGAGTTCTGGAGATCTAATGTACACCACGGCGATTATAGTTAATAATACTGTATTATATACTTGAAAGTTGCTGAGAGAGTAGATCTTAAATGTTCTCACCACAAAAAAGAAACAGTAATTATGAGATGTGATGGAGGTGTTAGCTAAAGCTATGGTAGAAATCATTTTGCAATATATGTGTATCAAATAACATATTGTGCACCTTAAACTTACACAACGTTATATATCAAATATATCTCTATAAAGCTGGAGAAAAATAATTTGCAAAAGATGGAAGAGGAATTTGAGATTAAAAAGGATTTAAGAGCTATACCAATTAATCACAAGGTATTAAACTTATTTGGATCTTGAGTCACAAAATAATTATAAATATAAAAAAATTATGATCTGTTTTGTACATCTAGACTACTCTTTAACAATGATTACATAGTAACTGAAGGCATTTATGTTTTATACATAACCTTATACAATAACTTATTTAATATAAAACAGTATACTTTGGTTTAACATGTTGCCATTATTTCAAGTATCCTGGAACAACTAAGAACAAATAATGATATTTCCAAAAGTGTTAAAGAACAGCCTAAGATAGAAAAATAAGTTGTTTCAAAAACTCAAAATTCAGCTAACTTCCAAAATCTTACGAACATGTAATTTTCTTTGTTTCCTTGCATGTGAAAAACAAATTGTAGGTTTTGGTTTTGTTTGTTTTTTTGGTGAGGAAGATTAGCCCTGAGCTAACATCCATTGCCAATCCTCCTCTTTTTCCTGAGGAAGATTGGCCCTGAGCCAACAGCCATGCCCATCTCCCTCTATTTTTTTTTATATGTGGGACACCTGCCACAGCATGGCTCGACAAGCGGTGTGCAGGTCTGCACCCTGGATCAGAACCTGCAAACCCCAGGCCACCAAGCAGAGCGCATGAACACAACCACTATGCCACCGGACAGACCCCCAAATTGTAGTTCTTTTAATCATATAAAAATATTATGGATTCAAGTGGGACAACAGGCATACGTGCTTATAAACACACATTAGACTTAATTTAGCAATTTCAATAGTACAATGCACTAGAGGCTTAGCATTGTATTATTTTAATGATATAACTAAATTCCTTACTATGAGTTTGAATATGAACTCCATGACAAAGACTATAACCTGGCTAAACAGCAATAATAAGCTGGGTCAGCAAAAGACAATTTTCAAGATTAGAAAGAAGTGCTTAACAGGGTGACTTGGATTTATAAGCTGCATGTCATCTTGACTGAAATTACTGTTTCTGTAACATTTATGTTAATCAGTTGGCCTATTTTAATAGAGTTGATAACCATACTATGAAGGATACAAAGACAAAATGGAAAAATCATTCAGGATATAAAGTAAGTTCCAATTAGGAAGAAATGCTGCATTTAATTAAAAGGAAGAAGCAGACATGTACTGAGCCTCTTGAATACAAGACACAGTGCTTGTCAGTTTGTATTTGTCAACTCATTTGAGCTCCCCAATCCACCTGTGAATTAGGTGTACGTTCTGCATACTCTTCTGATACACGAAAAAGGCAAAAATACTTGAAAGAATGGTGGAAAACATAGCCACAAATTCATAAGAAAGCTCAACACACTGTAACATCACCACAGAGAATATAAAGGACAACAGTTTCTCATCCAGTCAAATTCTGACCAAATTTGTTCACACGGTTCTCACCAAAGCTGACTGACTCCGGAGCAGAGGACATGCTCAGGTGACACAGGTAACATCTGAAGCAGGAAGGAAGGGCCAGCCTTCCTGCCTCTTTTATTTTTCCAATATTATCATTTTTCAGTGGTGAGATTCAAGATACAGTAAAACTTCAATAACTACGCTAGACTTCTTAATTAACTGTTCTTTTTCCCCCTACAATTTTGAGAGACAGTGGCAAATCACAAGAAAAAGAATTTCATATTCAACTTAATTAAGCTAATACATACAACTGCTACAATATATCCTGGGCTCAATATAAATTTAACCTCAAGCCCCGTGAATCCGTTGCATTCAAATTGGTGCAGTAAGCACTGATCTCCAAAGGAAAGCTAGCATACAATATAGCCTAGTTCCTGGAGTCAGGGAGATCTAAGTTCAAAACTGGCTTTTCTGCTTGTTTGTTAAATTATTAGGCTTCAGTGTATTCATCTGTGTAAAATGGGAATCATAGTAGTGGTACATACTCCATAGGGTTGTTTTGATAACTGAATGAAACAATCCATGTCAAGCACATAGGAAGTGTGCATTATAATGTCACCAATTCAGTTTTCCTGTTGTAACTCTTAAAGCAATCAAGTGTGTGTGTGTGTGTTTGTTAGAAATCTTTTGGTAATACAGTCAACCCAATGAATATTTTGTAATAAATATAGTCGAATCTGAAAATGCAATTAATTCTAACTCTATATTATACAATTCTTTTGAATAGTGTTTTTTTATTTTCTTCACTGAGAAGCAAGCGCCATAGTGGAGAGAGAAGCTGTCTGAGAATCAGATGAATCCGGGTTTGAACTTCAGTTGTCACTTATTAGCTGGGTGACTGTAAGTTACTTAAACGTTTTCTATTCTCAGTTTTCTCATGCTTTGAATAATCCTTGGCATAATGATTAAAGGAGCTACTTGACACAGAGTTGGCCCGAAATAAATAGTGGCTCTTATCATTATTATAATGGATGTGGTTATTCAATCTTTACATGAAAATTTTTATTCGAGTGTTCAATATTTAATTTGTACCATAAGCAAGGTTTAACATTAAAAACATGTAAAGGATATTTTAAAATTCTTTAATAAAATGTCTTCATCTTACTACCCGTTTCTGTGACTTAAAAGATAAATGAATTTAATTAATTGGAGGGACGAATTTTTTTAATTTGCCAAACTATTGACATTTTTTGAGCCACGTGGCCTCTTCTCTTAGATGATATAGACAGAAATGTTAACTGATTAGAAAAAAAGGAACACGTGATGCTACGATATTTGGGAAAATCAGTGTTGTCACATGTTAATACCATGGAGCCCTGCAACCTTCCGGACACTTTTTCCGTGAGATGCAACTCATGGAAAGAATTATTTTTCCGTGTGTCATGCTCAGACACGAAGGTAATTCAAAGCCTAATAGACGTACTTTTCCACCTAGATTGCAGGATGACGATAACATATTTTGGTATAAAGAATATAAAATCATTATTATATCATTTTGGCTATTTCAGAAAGAACCAAAAAGCCCGCAGTGAACTCCAGCAATGATAGATTTTTAAATCGACAGCTGGTTAGCATTATCAGAATGAATCATGGGGCAGAAGTGACAGCTGGATAGGAGCCAGGACGGCCAGGAGATACCAGAGGTAATGTCTGTGTTTTAGAGGGAGATTTTCTTCGGTGCCTCTGACCTGGTGCTACATACGTCTTAATTTAAGGTGACAGATAGTGTGATAAAAAACAAAGTACAATTATACTTTAAACCCTAAGGATCTAAACAAATAGAAGTGTCTTCAAGGTGGTACATTTTCCAACTCTTGGCTAAGTGCTGGAAATACCTAGCGTTCTATGTAGAACTGTTTAACGTTTATTTTTTAAAATAAGGAATAAACTGTATCTGTTTTTATGGTCAAGTTAAAACAAGATTCCGACCTATAGGCTTGACAAGTAAAGCCACACCAATCTTTTCAGCTTTAAAACCAGTCAGAAAAAAAAAAATCTGTTTTATGCTTCTCAGACTAGACAACAAAGTTATGAGAGGTTTTTTCCCTTCAGATTTAGTGTAAATGTCCCCACCTGACACACACAAAAGCCGAACTATCAAACAGAATGATGATGCTGATGTTCGACACCTGCACTTTCAGAGCCGCCAACAAAGGAAGCGACTTCTCCTACCGACACACCTGTTGGGTGGGTGGATGCTGTTAACCTCTCCTGCTCTTGATGGGTCCCCACAAGACAGAGGTGGAAAAGCACACCTTCAAAGGGGGACGCTCAGAAGAGCAGGCAAACAAACTGCTCTATATTACAGGGTTTAAATGCTTAATTATGGAATATATTTGGCAACATGCTTGGAAGGAAATTATGTATTAATAGAAAAGAAAGATTCATAGTTTCTCCTAACAAAAATGAGGAGGGAGGGGGAAGCAGATTTCTAAAAACACCAAAAGAAAATAAATTATTATTTAAGGCAAACTAAACAAATAACAGGCACGTAATTTATAGACTTTAAACACTTATATACTTAGTCAATTTCATGCCATATGTATTCATATTATTTTAAAAATTATATACAATTGTTTTAATCTACTTTTTTGAAACCTTGACTTGATAAGTAGATGAGCACTGAGATGAACAAATATAACACAAAATTAAATATTTAATTAACCCAACTTATTTTAAAGAGAAAAATTAAAATTCTGATAATTGTGTAACTTAAAGTATCACATTATAGAAAACCCAAAAGATTTCACTTTGCAGCACCACTTGAAGTAGCAGTATATGTACAAGATAATAAAGTATTGGGACTTTGTATATGTTAAAGCAATTGGGACTTATTTACATTAAAAAATATTTTCATACACTGGGTTAAATGCCTATGTCATCAAACAAGATGACATTTAAGTATCTTTATTTATAAAATAATTATTTTAAATTACTATATACATCCAAGTGGTTTTTACAAAACAAGACTTTTGGTGAGTTTTAATAGTTCATGGTTTGGATGCACGAAAGTCATGTCTTCTCACTGATGAAAAAATAGGGATACTCAAGTATATCACCCTCATCTGTAACACTGCAATTTGTTTCAAGGCTTGAGGGGGAAAACTCAAGGTTGTGTGTGTTTTCAGTGTTAGATGTGGGCAGGAGCAAAATCCCTTTGGAGTTTCTGGAAGATGAAAGAACCAACAACTTTCTTTCATGCTCTTTTCTCATCTGAGATAGAAGAGATTTGTGAAGCTACCAGCTAGCCAAACGCTATTCTAAGCTCTGGAATTCTTCCCAAAAGTTATGAGTGGATAATTTTTTACGTTCAAATAAAGTGATTTAGTCATTTGTTTGATATCACCCTTCAAGAGAGCAAGTCCACATATCAAAGCAGAGCATCATTAGGACAACCCGTATTTCAGTGGCCATCCTTCTAACCCATGCTTGAACTTTGGCAGTAGTTAAAATTCAAATTGGATTGTCCACTACCTATAAATGAAGCTAAAAAGTGTTGACAGTGTGAGGATAAGGTTCGAGCAAGCTAATAGGTTTTAGTGTCTGAAACTTTTGATAATCTGGCTTTAAGTGTCATGGGTCTTTCAAGGTGGATTCCATCTGTCCTATAAAGTTATGTATTGAAACATAATGCATCCCTTTGATCTCCTTTGTAAAAACCCTAAGAAGTCAACAAAATGCCCCTATTGACTCAACAGCCAGATCCCCAACCTGTTGACATGAAAGATTTTAACACTTGTAAGTGTTAGTAAACAGTAAGTGAGCTATGTGTTGAAAGACTCTCAGTGAAACAACTCAGCGATGGGCTGAGTCTTGCCACAGGTACAGGCTGTCCTACTGATATTTCATACCAAAATAAAACAGAAGAGCACAGCTCAAGCCAGGATCAGACATGATAATGTCCATTTACATAAATTTCCAAAGTTATTCCCTAATAAAGCATTTATCTTCAAAAGTGTAATATATAATACAAGTGATTTCCAAATCACTTATATTGGCAAAAATTTCTTACAACATAGGTGCATACCATGGCAAGGAACACAAATAAAACATATATATGTGTGTGTATTGATTTATTTATTTGTATGTATACATTTTTGTTTGTTTATAATGCTATGTATTTGTCTGCATATGTATATTGTATACTCAAGACAGGTGCATAGGGGCAACAGTGTGCAATGAAAATTGTGTTGACTTTTGCAATCAGAAATATCCAAGTCCAAATGCTGGCTATTACTGCTGAGTGACCTTGCGCATTGTTCCTATCTTTAAAATGAATAAGTACTAATACCTATTTTGCTGACTTTTGGACTTATTGAGATCAGCTATATTAAGCAGTTGGTAAATATCAGCAATCAACAAATACTATTTCTCCTTCCCTTCCCCGTATCAGCATCATACCCAGACTTAAGTCCAAGTTTTTAATCCAACTTTAGAATTTAATTAGTCGGCTGCTTCAGCATTAACATATGTCCTCAAGTTCTTGAGTCACTGAACACAAGCTGATTAGGCTCTTTTTGAATGGCAAGGAAGTGTGGTCTGTCTGAAGTCTGCAATTCCCTGATGATGTATCTCCTGACAAGGATAAGTCTTGTCCATCCTTCAACAGCCAGGTCAGGTGTCACCTCCTCTGTAGAGACTCCCACAATCCTACTGGGCAGCAATAATTAATTGTTCATTTCTCTGTTCTCCCAAATCGTGGCTCATTCTATTACCATAGTACTTATTAAATTGCATTATGATTAGTTCTTGTACTGACTGCTTCCTCTTAGAGAAATTGAGTTCCATGAGATCAGGATCTCTTTCTTAGTCTCCCTGATACCCCCAGCATGTAGCACAGAGCCTTGCAGACAGCAAACATGCAACAGAAAGGGAGAGAGATGCAGGAAAGGAACCAGAAGTAATATTTGCCTACTTTTCTTACATTGTGTCTTTGGTCACGTACTCAGCAATGAGTGAGGCTTAAAAATAAATAAACAGTGGTCATTAACTGGAGAATCAAATAGTTCTAAGTCTTTCTCAATCTTGGGAATATGTTTCTATATTACTTCAGTATCTCACACTTTAACTACCTCAAAAATCTGCTCATTTTCTAACATATCTAGCCAAGCATATGACAGATGGCTCTGAGATCCACACTGTGTTTTTGGTGTGAACCAACAAATGTTCTAGCCAGTGGCATATGTGTACACATATTAACAACGGTAGATGCTTCAAGCTTGCAAACAGAGTTCTGACTAAGGAAATGTACATGCCATGTGAATTTATATAAACACATAAACCTTTTATTTAATTTAAAATTAGTACTCAGGTTTAGCTGCCCACATATAGATTTTTCCCTCTTCTCATTTAGCCAGTCTTATTGAGCTTCCTTTCTAGATATAGCTTTTTTCTTGGCATTTCCGTTTACACACACACAGACGCACATGCAAACACACACACACACCCCTCTGCACTGGAGTTTAAAGCCAGAAGGGGGAGGGTGCTGTGCCACCTTTCCATTGTCATTGGCTTCCTTGTTCCTCTCTGAGGACAACACCCACACGTACACAGACACACACACATCTATGCACATACATATGCATGAGACCCACTTTCTCTCAATCACATTCCACAGTGATTGCACCAAAGTGATCTGCCCAAAGCTCAAATCTGATCATTTCACTTTCACACCAAAAATTCTACATCACTAATGATAAAGTCTAAACTAAATATACACCAATTATAACCAAACTATCTTCCACTCACCAAAGTATGCCATGCTCACTTATATCCTTATTCCTCTGCAAATACTGTTTCCACATTCTAAAATGCCAACTTCATGCTTTTCCTATTAAAAAAATATTTCCTTTCCTCTTGATTTGAGGTCAACTGTCAACTCCTCTGAAAAACTTTCCATGATGACACTTTCTTCTCTTAACCACTGAAGAGTTGGGTGCCCATCCACTCTGACCTCAAGATACATTGTGTAGATGTATATACCATGTCTTGTTACACTGTATATAATTTTTTACATATAAATTTGCTTCACAAGGCTGTATTTACTCAAGAATAGGAACTGAGTCTTGTTCATCAGTTGTATACTCAGCACCTGGAACACTGCATGTGCTTAGTTATTTGTCAAATGAGTAAATTACTATCTAGATATTGTCCATAAAAGATTCATCATAACTTTATATGGACATTCATGAAATTATAGAGTTTAAATAAAAGACTAGAAGATATAATTGAAACTTTGGGGATCAGGACTGAGGAGGTTAGCAGATTAGAGTACGGTTAGTCACATACAAAAGGATGCCTGAAATTATGTTGGGTCATTTCTTTAAGTAAGATCAAGTCAGTCTGGAACTTTACATATCCCCCTTACTAACCAAGAATTCCTTGAGACTACCAGCTAATACAAGAGCAGCCATGGCACACATTGCACTGGGGTGAAATTTATCATCATAGCAATGATCAAATTTTGTAGCTCCAGGGCAGTAAAACAGTGGAATAAGCACTGTCTTATAAAAGTAGAAAACAAATGGTGATCCCCAATGATTGTGGCCTCTGAGCTACTGCTAATAGTGTCAGAAAAGCATAGCCTCCTCTAACCCTCTAGAAAACCTGGGCAGCAGCTTTTGGAGCAGTGGGAATGCTATTGGCACATAGGAACAGAGGTTGGCACATAAACCATTCATCCCCTTGTTTTGCCTAAAACCTATTTTCTAAATCTGGGTCCATGCCATGAAACCGCATCCATCAGCCTCAGAATTATAAGATTAAAGAATTCATGAGATTGTTATTTTGTCACAGATTGGATATAGCAGAGGTTTGTCATTTTTGCTTCCCCAGAAACTGATCAGCTAGACTAGAAAGGAAGCAAGGCCTTGGCTCTCTCTATGAAAAGAGAGAGACAGATAGTCCATGTAGCCAGTGCACAAGCAATGGACCTGAGCCTGCTGATTGGTCACTCTTGAGACTTTACATCTATAGGGAGTGATGGAAAAAAATAAACATATGAAAAAACGGAGGGAGTCAAAGATTATTCACAGCATGGGCAGCAGAGTATAAAGTCCAGCAGTGCACTGGCCGTATTGGTAGCTGAAGTATCCTAAGTGGATTATCCCGGTGGCAGTAGGATTCTGGATCGTTCATTCTATTTGTGCTTTTTTCATGAGTTTCCTCAGTTCTCATGTTTCCTAATTGTAAAATTTTTATTGAGTGTCAAGGTCTGTAGGATAGCTATCATCTCTGCTTGTCTTCCATTCTTGCCAAAGAAATCTCAAATCTCTGGGCCTGTGGTTATTGAAGGGTATATAGGAAAACAAAGATCTGTAAACGGGAAAAAACTATACATCATCTAGTCCAGCCCGCTCATCTTTCAGATGAAGGAAGTGAGCCCGTGGAACTTAAGTTACTTGTTCTAGGTCATTATATCTGTTCAATGAAAAGATGGGACTTTAATCTTAACCGACTAGTCACTGACCATGACACCTTGCTAATTCTGCTGCCACTACCAGATTAGCAATATTCTTATGGTAAGGATTCTCTCTATTGTTCTAAGTTGTTATAAGAAAAGAAGTTCCCCACTAGTTCACTTTGAAAGTGTTCAAGCCCTTATTACTTAGCATCTATATTATTTTCTGACATAAGGGTATGGATTGGGAGAGATCAGATTTGGACATAAGCTGTGCTCATCACTGGAATTCAGACATGTGTAGTTATACTAAAGCATTTTCTGCCACAGATATACATACAAATTGTCAATTTAACTTATTCAACAATTATTTATTGAAAACCTGCTATGTGCTAGGCATTACGATAGGCAATGAAGATGCAATGATAAGTGAAATAGACCTGTTCCAGCCCTAAGGAGGCTATGGTCTAGGGAGGGAGACACACACATACATATATACAAATAATCACATGCAAAAAAACCCATATGGTGCTAAGAGCTGTGAAAGAAATGCACAGATTTGAGGACTGGGTTTGGGAAGGAAGTTGCATTTTAAGTGCTAAAGGGAAATAGGCATTTTTCTATAAGACATGAGCATTTACAGAACTGTACTAAGGAGGAGGCCTTTGTGTGGCATAAAGCTTTCCCCATCCCTTGGTAATTGGCCAATGCCATTATACTACATTGGTGAGTATGCACTGCCCAAGGCTAATCCTAGTTATTGGTGACCAATTAAATAATGCTCTACTTCTTATTAAACATACAGGTTATTCATTCACTTTAGACTGCCTCTATGAAATCTAGCCTTTTTAACTACATCTCATAGATGAGGATTAGACCAACCCTGAGGTCCATAAGGATGAGCAAATTCTTCAGTGTCACAGCTCTTTCTCCTCCATGCTCTGGTCAGGAAATGGTTCACATACTCTACCCTCTCTAATCATTTGTTGAAATGAGAGGAAGATCCAATTATATCCCACTAGCCCTTGCTTTTGAGTTTCTGGCAAGAGTTCACACTCAATCATACCATTAACAGGAGATGGTTCTCATCTCTCTGGAAGGTTGAATACTGAACAAATGAACAATTTGGAAAAAAATGAACAGAAAAGTTGGACAAGGAAGGGATACTTAACTACCTGTACAGTCAGCTTCTACTTGCTAGACCTATCATATGCTTCAAAATATATGCTGGTGATGAAACATAAAAGGAAAATAGACTATCAGAATGTGAATGTCACATAATTTGAAAAAACAAATTCTCTAAAAGCAAAAGGTCATGAAACATAATCATTTATAACTTAATGGTTTTCATTTTGACTTGCATATTAATTACATTAAGGGAACAGTATAGTACAGGACTTCCACTTTTCCAACCCTAAAGATCAACCCATGAGTCTCTAAAAAGCTATCAGTAGATTACCATTGCTCCTGAGAAGAGAAAAATAAAGTGGTTTGGGTTTTTTATATAAAATTGTTTAAATAAATTAGTACTTCATTCCAAATACAAAGTCAGAACTAACAACAGTATAAGACACAACTCAGTTTCTACAAGTATAGTCAAGACTTTTGAATCACTTAGAACAGTGTGCCCCCCGACTCATATGATACCGCAGGTTATTGTAATTCTCAAGTTCAGACTCCAGGCATGAGACAGGAGAAGAGTAAGGAGGGTGAGAACAGAATCAAGCTCCACGCATTTAAGTAGACAAAACCAATTCTAGAGGAAGAAGGAACATGAGAGCACAAATTTAGCCTCATGGGTCTGTAGTTGAAATAGTGACCCAGGGGCTCCTTAAGGGTTTGTCATACTATGAGAGTTATCAATCAAAATCTCAAATAATTTGAAATTATATCCAAATTTTTTCTTATATTCATTTGTAGATACTTGATAAAAATATTTGTAAGGGAACGGACTTATTAAGATGCATTTAAATAGCCATTCCAGTATGTTTTGCACAGAATTTTAACAGGATGTTGATTTTCCACTTTCTGTCTGGTGCCTTTCAAACTGTCCATCAGTAAAAGTTAGAAATATTTCTGTTAAATTAATTTTTATGAATAATTAAGCCAAGAGCCTTAACACTAATATTGCAGATTATCATAATAAAAAGTGACTTTGATTTGTGGTCTATAAAATACTGGTGACTTTTTAAGATCTCAGTTCTTAAAAAGAGGAAGATTCAAGATTATGTATGTTCTAAACATGCACAGTTTAAGTCAAGAAAAAAGAAACTAAAGCAAATAGAAGAAACTCTTTTTTTTAGCCATCATAAAGAACAAGGTAGAGAAACAACTTCCTGGTAAAGAAAAAACTTCCTGGTAGAGAAAAAATATATGAACTGAAGGAAGACTGTGGGTTAGATGGCCAATATACTGTGGATAATTTTCTAGTCCTTGGGAAACCCTTACATATGCACAGCAAGCATAAAATGACAGATGTTGGATCCACAGCAATAAATTTTTGTATGATATTTTCAGTTGCGAGGGATCTTCATTTAGTTGTCTCAGAATGTTGCTACATAATCAATCAAGATCATCAGATAGGCTTCTGAGCTTCAATAACTTTATTTGTTACAAGGTCCTTCAAGCCTAACCATGTCTCGAGTCCTGTGAGATATTTCATAGCTGGCTTCTGAATAAAATCTATGGTGGTTCACTCCCTCGAAAATTCCAGCCCCAGGTAAGCTGTTCCTGAATCCCAGGTGCAGAGAAGAAAATAAACAACACTTTCTCTCTCCCAAGTCTCTTGCAAAATTTCCCTTTAGGCTCCGTTTTATGGTAAAGAAATTCCCCACGTTTCAGGTCAGTACAAGGTCAACTTAGAGGTTTATTTTGTAAATAAAAGTGTGACCCATAAAATGATTTGTTTCACTTCTCAGTGCAAATGTTATTTGAAGAAAAGATAATACATTTGTAATTGATATAATCTTTTACTCTGCATCAGCTTTGGACATGGGGTGCTTTCAGACATCAAGAGAGCTGTTTGCATGCTTCTACTGCATGCATCCAAGAATCTGGATTAAAATTTACTAGTTAACATTCCCCTCAAGTCTTTGCAACTCTATGAAGGTTAGGAGGTATTCTTGAAGAAAAAGCTATAACAACAGCAGAAGAAAAAGAAATTTATGTAATTTATCTTTTACCTCATTAGATGGCAGCACAACATCCCAAACCAAAGTCTAACATTTTGGTGAGGAATATGATATCTCCTAGAAGTTGTAAAAGAGAATTAAATGTGCTGAAAATACGTATTTACATGAGCTTTCTCTTTCATATCTTTAATGTACCCATCTAAATTCAAACAAGTTTTTTTTCTAGTTATTGGGAAATAATTGACATACATCACTGTATTAGTTTAAGGCATTCAGCATGATGGTTTGATTTACATATGTTGTCAAATGATTACCACAATAGGTTCAGCTTCTCATATAGATACAATAAAAAGAAAAAATAGAAGAAAAGAAAAAAGGAAAAACATTTTCTCCTTGTGATGCGAACTCTTAGAATTTCTCTCAACTTTCCTATAAATCATACAGCAGTGTTAGCTATAGTCATCATGTTGTACATTACATCCCTAGTACTTATTTATCCTATAACTGGAAGTTTGTACCTTTTGACCTCCTTCCTCCAATTCCCTCTCCCCTCACCTTCTGCCTCTGGTAAAATTATATTTCAAAAAGGTATTTTTTGAAAACAAATTTAACATTGTGCAAAATTGTATTCATATTCATTCAAAAAATATATATTGAACACCTACTAAGAGATAGGAACTGTTCTAGATGCTTCAGTTACGCATGGGAACCAAACAAAGATCTCTGCCTGCCTGGAGCTTACACTCCAAAGGAGGAAGACATTTAATGGAAATGGAAATGATACATTTGTAAATTATCTAGTATGTTAGAAAATGATGAATGCCTGTAGAAAAAATAGCATAAATCGGGTAAGGAGGGAGTCGAGTGTAGGGTAGGAGGTCAGAATGTGATATTAAATAGCGAGGTCAGTGTAGGTCTTACTGGGAAAATGACGTTGAGCAGAGACTGGAGGGAGAGGAGGGAATTTGTCATGTAGGTAACTGGAAGAAGACTATTCTAAACAGAGGAAATAGCTGATTAAAAAAAAGCCTAGGATATTGCTGAAAAAGAGTGAAAATTGGTAGATGAATAAGAAATTAGATCAAAGAGGTGAATAAGTAGAGAGAGGGAGCAGAAAATATATTGAGAATACAGCAGCAAAATATATTGAGAATACAGCAGCCAGGAGGTGGGGGCAAAGGTGAAGGCAAGGACCAGTTAGGGGGCCATTGCACCATCCATGTGAAAAATGACAGTGGCTCAGACCAGGATGATAGCAGTGGAGGAAGTGAGAAGTGGTCAGATTCTAGATATAGTTTGAAGATAGACCCAACAGGATTCTGGGCAGATTGGATGGAAGGTGTGAGAAAGTGAGGGGGGTCAAAAATGAATCCAAGATTTTTAGCCTGAGCAACTGGAAGGATGGAGTTGTCATTAAGTGAGATGGGAAAGACTGTGGGTAAAATAAATTTGGGGGTGGGGGGAAGTAGTTCTGAACATGCTGAGTTTAATATTAGACGTCAAACAGGAATGTCAATACAGCATTTGGATATATTACTAGTCTGGAGTTCAGAGAGAAGATCCAGGTTAGAGATATATAATTGGGAGTCACCAGAATACATGTGATATTTAAAGCCATAACACTGGATAAGATCATCAAGCATGGGAGCGTAGAGAAAGAAAAGAAGAGAATCAAGGTCTGAGCTCTGGGGTACTCTAAAGTTAAAAAGTTAGGGAGAAGCTTCTATCAAAAGGGACTGAGGAGGAAGGATGAGTTAGCTTGGAGGAAACCCAAGGGGTGTGGTGTCTTGATGTCAAAGCAAGAAAGAAAATGTGCTGTTCACTGGTGGGAGGAGTGGGATCAAGAGAAAGTTTGTTGTTTGGGTTTTTAAGATGAGGAGATAACAGCATACTTGTGTGCCAGCTGGAATGATTCAGTAGAGAGAAAAAGTGATGATGCAGGAGAAAGAGTGGAGAATTACTGGGGCACTGTCCTTGAGCAGACGAGAGAAAATGGGACCTAGTGCAGGAGTGAAGGGATTGGCCTTAGACAGAAATGTGAAAATTTCAAGAGACAGGAAAGCAAGTATGTAGGTGAAGATGCTAATAGATGAAAAGTGTGCCTAAGAGACAGTGTGGGAGCAAATTCACTAGGGAAGCATGGTGCGATTGCCTGGCATTAAGAGGTCACTTGAGGTTGAAGATCATGATTCTGAAAGTAAGACAGTAGCATGGTAGAGAGTCTGTCTCTGGCCTCATTCATCTTTACAGGTGCAGGTGGAAAGTAGGCAGGGTTCAATTTAACCAAGACTCTGATTTTGACCAGTGAGTACAAGTTCAACAAAGCCAGAGGGGGCAATGAAGTCATAATGGTCGACCATGAAATTTAAGTTAAGTAGGAAGAGGATTGAGCACATAAAATATGTGAAGAATATTAGAAGGATGGTAAGATGAATGGACTAGGGGTACCAGTGGAGTTGAAAGGTCACTGGGACAGGATACTGACAGAGTGAACTGGAAAGATAAGCAATGGTGGTCACCACATAGGATGCATGGAGTTGGAATTATATAGAAGTTATTTATCATAACAGGTTGTCCAGGGAATGAGTGACTGAGGCACGGTTTCACTATTATGCGTTGCTGTCTATGGTCTTCATCATTCTGGAAACACTTTATTATTTGAAACTCCTATATACTATTTACACATAACAGCTAGAGTCAACTTTAATATTTTACTCATCCTTCATAACATCTTTCGATCTCAGCCCAGTAGGTTTATTCTTCGCAGGAAATTAGCTATAACAAGGGAGTAAATTTCAGCTGTTCCATTGTCTACATTACCTGCTTTTTTCTAACCTTTCTTAGTCAAATTGCTGGTTTCCGTCATCTCATCATTGTTTCCCATTGTCCAGTCCATACAGAACTACTTGAGTAGCTGTCTTTAATCACAGCTGTCAATGCTTCTCACCAACTTGTATTCTGATGTTATTAATAAATGGGTAGTGTTACACTTCAGCATGTCACAATAAAGTATCAATTACTGGTACTTGGAATTACTTCTTTTCTGTTTGTTTACTTGTTATTTGTTCTAGAAAATCTTGTAGCTTCTGGGAAGCCACACACAGCTCTATTATTAGTTTTTTTGCTAGGTGCATCCTCCCATTTAAAGATTTCAGAACACAGAGATTCTTTAAATGTTATCATCTTATTGACCCAAACACTAATAGACCTCTGATTTTGATAACTCTTTTTAAAATCACCTATTTTAAAAAGAATATGTAGCATATTAATCCATGGATGCTGACATTTTCATCTGGTTCCAACCTGATTTTCATGCACATAGACCCTATTGAAGCTTTGAGATATGGTTCCTCTTCTCCCCAATTCCTTATAAAATTTTCCTTGTTGAAGAAACCACTTTTTTACTTTTTCCTTTTTCTAGTTGCTTTCAGAATAGAGCATTAGTATTTTATAAAATCTAATTAAATGTCTGCCTCTGTAGTTTCTTGTTACACATAACATTACTATAAACTAATTTGGAGGGGAGAGGGTATTGTCCATGGATAAAACCGTTGTTTCCAAATCCAAAACCGCATTTATTTTACCAGATATAATTTGGTTTGTTGCTATTTCATAACATCTCTATGGACAAATAAACTTTGTTATTTTATTTTAAATTCTTGTCTGGCACATATAGTACATATAGTATACTACTGTCACACCAGTAGTACACCTTTTATTTAAATGTCTATGCATAATAGAACAACAGAATTAAAAACAGAAAATTATCTATGCCATTCCACCACTTCTGAAAAGGATTACAAAGAAACTTTATAGTGGTAAAGAAAGTAACCCATCAACATTTAAAAAAAATTCAGAGAAACTAATAGCAACACTTGGAAACGAATTCCAACATTTCATAACCCTTATCCAATCTTTTAACGTTTTTTCTTTGCCCACAAGGCATCTGCTGCATCAGGCACAGGGAAAACACAGACAGGATAAAACATTGCTCATGACCTTTAGGAGCTAATTGTTTAGCGATGTAGACAAATAGTTACATAGCTCATTTCGGAATAGAAAGACGTGCTGAAATTGGAGCATCGATAAAATGTTAGTGAATCAAGGAGCCAGGGAATGTTCCACAGACAAATTGGCATTTAACCTGGGACTGGAAAATTGAGTTTATTTGGCGAGGAAGGAAATGAGATTTTTCAAGCAGAGGTTAAAAAAAAAAAAAACCCACAGACACTAAGAATTTTTAAAAGAAAATGCTTTTCCAGGAAATCAAAATATTTTTTATATGTCTGAGTCTTAGGTTTATGAAAGGCAGGGGGAATTCTTTTTTTTAAAGCCTTATTCAAACGTGCATTGAATGCACATTTACCTGGCACCAACTGTATCCATGCAGTGTGTATGGTGCTAGAGCTAAAAGAGAAATAATGATGATAACAGTGGCTATTCAGTGTTTGTTGCCGTAGACAAGACAGCTTAGTGAGTAAACTGAGTGACTGAAGTAAGAGTATCCGTATTGGAACCCCACTTACGCTATTGACTAATTATGTGATATTAGGTAAGCTGCTTATCTTCCCCGAGCATCAGTTCTCTAGTCTGCAAAAGAGAGAAATATAATAATCACCTTTCAGGGTTGTTGCACAGAATAAATGAGATAATCCATGCAAAGTGCTTATCTCTGTGCCTGCCACATATTATTATTGTTGTGTGCCATCGTCATGCTCAATGTTGTACAGTAGCCTCCCTTATCTGTGGGGGATGCATTCCAAGACCCCCAGTGGATGCCTGAAACGTCAGATAGTACCAAGCCCTATATACTATGTTTTTTCCTATACATACATACCTATGATAAAGTTTAATTAGGCACAGTAAGAGATAATGACAATAACTAATAATAAAATAGAACAGTTATAACAATATAGTATATAAAAGTTATGTGAGTATGGTCTCTGTACTCTCAAAATATCTTATTTTGATATTTTGTACTCTGTACTCACCCATCTTCTGCTCGTGATGACGTGAGATGATACAATGCCTATCTGATGAGAGGAAGTGAGGCGAACGATGTAGGCATCACTACTCTTGCGCTTTGGGGCCATTAGTAAGTAAAATAGGGTTCCCTGAACACAAGCACTGCGACACTGGGACAGTTGATCTGATAACCGAGATGGCTACTAAGTGACTAATGGGCAGGGAGCATGTACAGCGTGAAGACACAGGACAAAGGGATGATTCATAGCCTGGGTGGGACAGAGCAGGACAGTGCACGAGATTTCATCACACTAGCCGCACAATTTAAAACTTTGAATTGTTTATTTCTGGAATTTTCCGTTTAATATTTTCAGACCACAGTTAACCACAGGCAACTGAAACTGTGGAAAGCGAAACCACGGATAAGAGAGGACTACAGTACCTGAGTTACTTCATTTCGTCTGAGCAACACTCCCGTGAAATAGGTATTATATCATAACCATTTTACATATTAAAGAACTGAGGCTCAGAAAGGAAAAGTTGCACAGCCAAGATGACACATTCTATTAAATAATGAAACAAGGAAAAAGAATTTTCAATCTAGTGAAAGAAGCAGAGAGGTAAAGAAATGCTTATAGTACAGTACAATAAGAAATACAATATAGATAAGCACAGGCTGTTGAAGAAATAAAGAGAAAGAGCCCCTAATCCAGTATGGAAGATTCCAGGAATGGTTTCCTGGAAGAGTCATGCTGGAACCAAGTCCTAGAGGATGAGCTTATTGAAGAGACAGGGAAGGCATTCCCTCTCCTTAGACCTATTTGAATTCAATGAATTGTTGATGTCTGCATCATCTGGACATCATAAATAGAAACATCACTCTAGAAATGATCTGGAGAATAAGTGAATTGCAAAGGGGAGATTGAAGATAAAAAGACTAATGAATTACTATATGTAAGAGAGGTAAAGTTCCTGTAAGGAGACAAAAGCAACAGTGATCTAGAAGGGAAGCTGGAATCGAAGGTCATTTCTCCAGCGGAGCTGCCTCTGCTTCTGCCTACACAGAACGCCAAATCCTCACCCGTCTTCAATGGTCCTTCTAATTGCCTCATTTTCTGAGCCTGCAAACACAAAAACCAAAGAGCTGAGGACGTCAAAAGAAGAGTGAGGGTGCAGATGAGTCAACAGGGCTTGATCACAGTACACAAACTTCATCTACTGCAGCTCTTCCCACTTTTCACACATGGCACTGGTGCCCACCCTCTTGCAGCGGTGCTCACGAAACCTGTTTCAAAGTGTCAAAAGTAATCCTCTCTCTTCTGAGTATGGGACAATATCCACAGCTGGTAAGGTCCATAACTGGAAGGTTGTGCTAATGTTTACAGTCAGGCAAGGCTTTCATAACAGCTAAAGACCAGTATTGAAAGAGTCTGTATGTTGAAAGAGGAAATACTGAAGTAGCAGTTTGCTTACATTTGCATCCTTTATCATTAGTGACCATTTTAAATAGCAGCCTCCTAGATGAATGACATTATAATGTTTGCAAACATGTAATGATAAATGTGGCATCTCCTAGAGGCCAAAGATGTCTCCTTACTAATCAAAAGCCTACTTGATTTTTAATAAAGTTTTCTCCCCCTTGAGTTATATCTAAATCATATTTAGGCCTATTACTTAATGTGCATTTTCTCTTTACCGATAATCCATAGTCTTTCTGTTGAAATATACACATAGAAAGAAGAATTTTTGTTCCTTTATTCCTACTTTTTTTTATACTACATTAGTCCCTGTTTAGAGGTCTCAGAGGTTTTTACTTAAGTATTTCCCATGGTTAATAGCACAAGATAACTAATGCTCAGCATATAATTTCTTACGATTGATACATAAAAATCTTCAAAGATTTTTTTGAAAGTAAATAATCCCATGGATGTGAATTACTTGTTAAACAGTTTTCATCCTCATTTTAGTATAAGATTAACCATGCCGTGAATTATTTGGAACACACGTGAGAATAAGAATTTGCCTTTGATGAGAACGAAGCTGTTTGCACCCAGCTGACGCCTCCTCCTCACCATCTTCATGTTACTTCTAGGGAGTGAACCACTGTTTTCAATTGCATGTTGCAACAGGATATGTTAAGTAACCTATTAATGTTGAAGGATGGCTGGTCAGATTTTTCAGTTACTTATGTGTTACGTGGTAATTTTAGGTTGGCCCACGGGGAGGTATCCCAAAGAAGACTTGGATTTCCTTGACCCTTTGGGTCTATGACAGGCCAAATCTCTGAATTTATGACTTTCTGGGGTTAGAACAATAGGGTTTCTTTAGAAGGTTAACACTTTTCCCCTTTTTATTGCCTTCCCCGACCCTAGTTTCAATTTCTCATCTTTCAGTTTTGTTTTCTCTCTGTGCTCTCTCAGCCTCCCTGCAAGAAATTTTCTCTGTGAGAGGTTTGTGCTTGAACAAAGTGAAGGTGGTCTACCCAACAAGTTATTAGTCTGACTTAGAGCCCTGTTAGAAGGTTGTGATGGAAAACACTAGTCAGAGTTCTGTGCTTTGATGGTTTCCTAATTGACTAGGCAATAATTCAACCTGTAATCACCTGATTTCATCACTACCCAAAAACATTCCTTGAAAGTGGTACTCCACTGATTTTCCTTTTCAAATGGGTATCTAAAACAGCAAAACAGCTTGTGGGGTCTAGCAGTATACACATAAAATGTTCTTGTTTTGAGTTTCAAGGTTTCTCAAAATGAATTCTCTTGCTTCCTGAGTTTTTGATTAAATGTATATAAAGAAGTTGAAATGTTATATATAAAATGACTCTTCAAAAACTTTTGCGATTTGAAGAACACTGAAATTTTTATGTCAGGCCAAATTAATTTTAGATTCGAGAACCAGAATGAATGAATATCATCATTGATGTGTCTTTCAGAATGGACTAGCATATATAATAGTAATATCAATTTAGATATACACCTAAAAATATAACTAAACAGCAGTCTATCAGTTCTTCTAAGATTTACTTTATTACAGAAGCTTTAACCTTTTATTTTCTTTTGTGATTTAACATTTAAGCAATTATAGTAATCATATTCTTTAAGGGAAATATGGAAAACTGAGTAAAATAAAATGAAAGATAAGGGAGCAATATCACTGATTAGTTCTAACTAATCAATGTCGGTCTTTTGGAAAAGGAGTAATATGCCTGTCTAAAATTTGGGATCTTATTAATAAGGAAGAAGGGGAGAATGAACATTGATAGACAACCTGGAATCTCTACAGTAGACAAGTAAAAAGACAATCATAATTCAGTATGATGACAATTAAAATAATTAAAATTACTATATTCAAAGTCTTTTAAGACATCAATAAAAATGAAGAGAAAAAGAAAAAAGTCTTACCATGCACCAGACTCTGGGCCGGATAATTACAGACGTGAAATCATTCAATCCTAAAAACAACCCATGAAGTGAGGTACTAGTTTCTTAGGGCTGCCGTGGCAAAAATACCACAAACTACGTGGCTTAAAACAACAGAAATTTATTGTCTTACAGATCTGGAGACTGGAAGTCCAAAATCAAGGTGTCAGCAGGGCCACACTCCCTCTGAAACCTGCAGCAGATAATCCTTCCTTGCCTCTTCCTGGCTCCTACTGGCGGCCATCAATTCTTGGCATTCCTTCAATTCCTCACCAAAGAAGATATACCGATGGCAAATAAGCATATAAAAAGATGCTCCACATCATATGTCACTAGGGAATCACAAATTAAAACAATGAGATACGCTACACACCTATTAGAATGGCCAAAATCCAAAACACTGAACGCCAAATGCTGGTGAAGATGTGGAACAACAGAAACTGATTCCTTGCTGGTGGGAATGAAAAATCATACATCTACTTTGGAAGACAGTTTAGCGGTTTCTTACAAAACTAAACATACTCTTACCACATGATCCAACAATCGTACTCCTTGGTATTTACACAAAGGAGCTAGAAACTTATATCCACGTAAAAACCTGCACGTGGTTTATAGCAGCTTTATTTTTAATTACCAAAATTTGGAAGCAACTAATATGTCCTTCAGTAGATGAATGAATAAATGAACTGTGATATATCCAGACAATGGAACACTACTTAGTGCTAAAAAGAAATAAGCTATCAAGCCGTGAAAAGACATGAAGGAAACTTAAATGCATATTACTAAGTGAAAGAAGACAATCTGAAAAGGCTACATACTGAATAATGCCAACTAAACGACATTCTGGAAAAGAAAAACTGTGAAGACAGTGGTTGCCAGAGGAGAGGGAGGAAGAATAAACAGAGCGCAGAGGATTTTTATGGCAGTGAAACTATTCTGGATGATAGTACAATGGTGGATATGTGTCATGATATATTTGTCAAAATCCATGGAGTGTACGACACCAAGAGTGGACCCTATGGACTTTGGGTGATATCGATGTTCAGTGTATGTTCATCGATGGTGACAAATGTACCACTGTGGTGTGGGATGTGAATAGTGGGGGAGGTTGTACACATATGGGAAATCTGGGTGCCTTCTGCTCAATTTTGCTGGGAACCTAAAACTGCTCTTAAAAAAGTTAAGTTTATTAAATAAAAAAGAAGATGATACAAAAGGTTAAAACACTGTTTATTTAATTGCCTATCAACGTATATTTTCCCAAAATCGTGGGTAATATTTAACAGCACTTGTGTAGCTCTTTCCAGTTTATAAGTACATTTACACACCTTATTAAACTTAATCTTCACAATAAATGAACGAAGCAAAGTTATTCCCATTTTGAAAATGAACAAACTAAAGCATGGAGTAGCATTTTTAAATTTTGAGAAAATTTATCATTACTTTTAGAAATGAATGTTGTCAATACCAAGATTGAAATTATCATTTGCAGATTTGTAAAGGTATATGGATTTGTGTCATTAATTCTAGACTTTTTACAACTTAAGAAGAGCCCGTTATAATTTATCCTTATTTTAAAGATGATTCTAAAGCATAAAGCTCAAACACCTAGAAAGTGATAGATAGCACCCAATTTATAGATGGAAAATAATTTGACATGTTTATTATCACATTTGATCCTCACATCAAGTTTTTGAAAAAGAGAAGATTATTTCTATACCCCTTTCTACAATGAGAAAATTAAGGCTAAGTTTATTTGCCCAAGATCATACAGCTAATAAGCGACAGAATGAAAACTCATACATTTTCTCACTTCCAAATCTATACTCTCTCTCTTATACCTCCCCTCCTATAACTTGTAGGTGTGTGTAGATTACAGGACACCTCATCCAGTGTCTGATTCTTTTTGGTACAGAAAGTGTATTCCATGTGCATTATTAACTTCAAGGGAAATATACTCCTAAAACTCATGGGAATTTTAATCTCATAGATTACTTGGTTCTGAGAGTTTGAGAAGACAATAGGTCTAAATTTCTAGAAGTTGTTTCAAGTTGAGGTTCAACTTAAAGAAAGTGGAAAACATATGCAAAGCTTTCAAAGGCTATTTTTTATCATTCAAAGGCTATTTAGTACTAGGTGGTTAGCGTAGAAACAATGAACAGAAAGTTTAATGCCTAAGAATATAGGTTCCGATGACAGCCTTGGTCATATTACTTAATATTTCTGGGTCTCTGTTTTCTCATTTGTAAAATGGGCTACATCATTGGTAGTATTATTATTAAATATCAAAAAGCACATGCAGTTAACACAATGCCTGGCATGTAGTAAGAACTCACAAATGTTACCACTTATTACAGTAGGCACTCAAATATTTGTTGATTAGGTTAGCAATTAACAGACAGAGAGAACTTATGAAAAATTACTTCCAAACAACTTTAAACAGAAATGTGAGTAAAACTACAGGTATTTTAAATCTTAGAGGCATAGACAATTTTTAAAGCTTAGGCTTCCTCTGATTTTTCTCATGTGGATTCGTACCAGAATTCAAAATGCTCGTCTAAGTCTTTTTGCATAAAACAATAATCAGAATCTCTTACCAGGAAGAGAAAACAAAGCACATGTATTCCCTTTCCTTTATTGTCCTTCTAAGTACTTTTTTTTTTCCCTGTTAGTTAGTCCCACGCTGTCTGGGATTTTCTTTCCCTTTGTTCACTAGAAAACCCTGAATTTAAATTTTGAGTTGCTACTTATTAACTTTATGTCCTTGGGCAAGTTAATTTACCAGAGATGAGGATAATAATATGGACATTATAGGGTTGTTGTGAGAATTAAATAAGATAATGTATTTTAAATATATGTCACAGACACTAGTGCATTGACCTTAGTTTAACCTTAGTTTCCTCTTTCTCTCCTGATACTTGAAACCAAAGAAGAGTTTCCCCTATACATATTTGTTCTCAAATTAAGGTGCATAAGAATCATGTGGAGTTTGTGAAAAAGTCAAATTTCTGGGAAAAATCCTCTAAGATTTTGATGCAGTAAATCTAATATGAGACCAAGAAATTTTTATTTGTACCAAGCAATTTAGGTGATTCTCATGAAGTATCATACTTTTTAAATGCTAGTTTAAAATATGACATATAACTCAGAAAATATAGTGAAAGCAGCCATAAGACTATTAACATGGTACACTAGAAAATATCTATTTAGAACAGAAGAAAGCAGTAATGGAGGAATAGAGGAACAAAAAAGACATAAACATATAGAATAGCAAAATGACAGGCATGAATATTATCTAAGTAATTTCATTAAATGTAAATGGATAAAACACTCCAATCAAAAGGCACATATTGGCAGAATGAACTTTTTAAAATGATCCAACTCCATGCTGTCTACGAGAGACACTTCTCAGATTTAAAGACACAAATGTGTTGAAAGTAAAAGCATGGAAAATGGCATATCATTCAAACAATAACTAAGAGAGAGCTGCAGTAATGTCGGACATAATAGATTTCAAGACAACACTACTGTTAGAGACAACAAAAGGACACTTCATAATGATAAAAGGATCAGTTCATCAGGAAGACATTATAATTATAAACATATACACATGCACCTGATAACAGAGTCCCAAAATACGTGAGGCAAAAACGGACAGAATTGAAGGGAGAAATAGACAATTCAACAATAATTGTTGAAGACTTAAACCAACAGCCCAGAGCCTATCATCCCTCCCTCATGTGGTCAACATAACAGGACTCAGTAAACAACTGTCTCAAGCCAGGTCTGAATCAGCCTCCTGAGCCCTTCGTGCCGAGGTTGTCTACATGTTGAAGTCCACGGTGTACCATTGGATAGCATATGGTGGGTTGCATCATCTCATTCACATTATTATCATTCATACTTTTTAGAGGGTGACTTTTAAAGATTAAGGATTTAAATGATATGCATTTAAAAACAAGTGCATTTTTTTTTTTTAAATTTAAGCAGCTTTCCACTTCTTACCCAGAAACTATTCAGTGACATCCACTGTCCCTTTGAATTTTCCATGAATGTTGTTCAGATTCAGGAGCCATTCTGTGCTGGGGCTGTATGCAGTTCAGAGAGTGACTGTGATCACTCTCTGTATCTTCACTGGATAGTCACTGTTAGTTTCTAAATGACCTTTTCTGGTGTCTCAACAACTTTTAACTTCTAGTTTCGTTTGAAATGTTCAGTTATTAATTTATATCTGAAAATTTATCCATCACTTTAAATTTTTTCCTTGAATTAAAAAATCCTCAGGCTAATACAAATCCTTTATACAAAGGAAAATTCTAGGACAGATTTAGTTGTAACTGTAAATTCTTAATAGGTAAGTGTTAGGCATTGTGCAACATATATTTCGTCTTTTTATAATTTACTTTATATTTCTATAGGTTTTCCTTTGTCATGATTCTCTCTCAGTGAATATCTTTCTTATTCTCTGACCTCAATTCCTCAGTTTCTTTTGATAGCTGTTTCTGCTGCTTACCTCTTAAATATTAGTACTTCCTTGAATTCCATCCTTGGCCCATTTTTCTTGTTGTTTTGTCTTTCAACACTAGGAAATCTAATCCTCTAGTATGGTATTACAGACCTATCACCTAATGATTCCCAAATCTCTATCCCTTTCCTAGAAAGTTCCTCTATGTTCCAATCTTTACTTCCACATTCTTACTGTGCAGTCCATTTGCATATCCCATAGGCATCAATTTCAACATCTCCCAAAAATATTCAGATCCAATCCTGGCCACCTCCCAACAAATATTCCTTTTATATTCATTGCTTCAAATAATGCAACACTATCTACTTCTCAGTTGAGTCATCTTTGATCTTCCCTCTTCCTACTTCCCACATCTCATTTTCCCCCAAATTCCATCAACTTTGCCTCCAAAATTCCTCAAACCGTTTGTGATAGATTAAAAATGGACACAAATTTTTTGCCACTCCTTCCAGCATAACTAGATTTGGCCACTTGATTTGATTTGGCCAATGGGACATTAGTAAATGTGACACATGTAGAGGCTTAATAAGCACTTTTACCATAGGGCTTGTCCTCTTGGAACTCTGCTCTGAGACCACCGTGATGTAAAGAAGTAGTCTTGCCTCAAGGATGAGAAGCCAGGATTTCCAGCCATAATCTGATTGCGAAAACAGGAATGTGCCCCAGCAAGACCAGCAGTAGAATCATTCAACCAACCCATATATGGATGAGAAATAATAAATCATTCTTTGGTGCAGCCACTAAATTTGAGGTGGCTTGTTAGGCAACAATAATTAACAAAAACACCATCCCTTCCTCTCTGTGTTGCTGGCCCTACCTGAGGCTCCCCAAGTGTCTTCTAGATTTTGGAAGTAGCAAGATATCCAATCTCCCTGACACCTATATTTCCTCTTCCAATTTAGTCAAAGCCACCGTCCTTATTACATTCACATATAATCATACCATTCCTATATTTAAAAACTTTCAATAAGCACGTTGCTGTGAATAATAGCCAAACTCTTCAACATACCTTTAATGCCCTTTATATTCTCTACCCATCTTACTATTCCAACCTCATTTCTCACATCTACCTTCCTGTATTCCTGTAGGATTTTGCACCATTTTATTACAGCACTTATCATCTATTTACATGATAGTTATGTGTTTAAGCATTTGTTCTCCCATCTGTAGTAAGTATATGTGACCACAGTAGCTAAAACACAATAGACTTAAGTTACTGCTTGTTGAATGAATGCTTTACTGTGGTCAGAAACTTGGTTTTACTTTATTTCACTTGAATTTCAATCTTGAAAACAAGGCAGCATTATGTCCATTTTACTGATGAGGAAACAGATTCAAAAAGTTATGAGCCCTGCTCAGGTCCCAGAGTATTAGAATCTTTAATAAAAGTGTTGTTATCTGATTCCTAGCAGAGGACACTTTGCCCTAATTAACTACTCCATACCTTCAAAAACACTGTATATTTGCATATTTTCAAAAATAAAATATAAATACTCTACCAAAATCAGGCTGTCAGTGCTCTATAATCCTGCATAATATTTCTTTGATTCCATGTTATAAATATACAGTGAATTCCTTTCCTTTAGTCTAATGTAAAGTTGTATGGTAATAAAGTCTTTAATTAATGCTTCTTATTATGGTCAGGCCTTGAATAGCTCAACCTCCTGCCCCAGTATCTTTAGAGAAAGCTTATCATTTCAGTAGGGTCAGCCTAGTAAAATCAACATATTTAATCTTCATGTGTAATATTTGGCTGAAAGCCAGTGAAATCAAAAGGGCAGGTCTGAGCAAGGGAGAAAACAGGCAAGTGTAGACGAGCACAGGGGAAAAACACCCCTTCCGTAGATGCAGTAAAAAGTGTGTTCCATTCTGTAGTAAATGAACAATTTTGATGGGTTGAAAAAGTCACTGATTGCTTCTCCCACTTACCTAATCGTGACCTGAACGTTTTACTTTATTTCGCTGTCTTGATTAACTTGTCTGAAAAACAAGAGTAATTATGCCTCACAAGGTTGTTGGGGGTTTAGCTGAAATATTAGACATAGAGCACATTGCACAATGTCTGGCGTATAGCAAGCAACCAATACATTTTAATAATTATAACTGTTGTTATGTTAAATAGTAAGATTTTTTAGGTTAATAGAGTAATTGCTCATATCAGTACTAGAATGTTGAAATAACACCCTCAAATTGAACCTGTATTGTTACCTGTGATAATATTTTATTTAGAATGTTAGCATTATCCTAAGCTAAGACTGGGAGGAAGATATTGGCCAGAATGTGTAAAATGCTCATGGCTAACCCAATCACATAGCGAGGTGAATGAGACTACTATGATCGATTTGGATGATATCAATTCACTTCCTTAAGAGACTTGACCATTGAAAAAACTGGGATTCGATTAGCATTGGGGAAATAGCTGTCAGGTAGCCAACCACTTGTGTCTACTACAGTTATCTCTGCATCTTTTCTCCACTTCCTCATCTCCCTTTCACTCTTCAATCCATTTCAATCTGACATCTGTCCCTCTTGTTCTTGAATTCACCTCCCAAAGTGAACATTGACTCCCACATTCCCAAATTTAATCAACATTTTTTTAGCTCTCATCTTATTTGACCTTTCAATAGTACACAACACAGTTGATTGCTCCCTCCTTCTACAAATGCTCTTTTTTTGGTCTATGTCATGCAAAATTTTACTGATTTTCTTATCTAGCATCTCATTCCCTCTCTTTAGATGAACGTTCCTCTTCCACTTGACCTGATGTGACTCAGAACTTTCTTTTTTTTCTCCCTCCAATCTATATGCCAATAACTCCCAAATTATATCCCTAGCCCACACTTGCAGACATATATATTTAATTTCTTTCTTGACCTATTCACTTGATCATCTCACTGGCATCACAACATTAACATTTCCAGAATTGAACTTTTGATTTTCTCCCAGAATTGTTTCTCCTCCAGATTTACATTATTTCTATAAATGACACTATCACACCACTACCCACCCACCCATTTTCTCAAGCCAAAAATCTGGGCACATCTTGACATATCTCACTCTTATTCCCACATTCAATATATCACTAAGACTGATTCCACCCTCAGAATACCCCAAATCCATCCATCGCTCTCCATTTTCCCTGCCAATACCTCAGTCCAAGCTATTCCAGCTCTCATCTGGACTAAAGCAATTGTCTCCTAACAACATCTATCTTCTTCCACGCTTACCCCAAACCAATCCAGTGCACTGTCCATATTGCAGCCAATGTGGTCTTTTAAAGACATGGATGAAATGGTGTCACTCTTCTCCTTAAAAACCCTTCTATGACCTCCCATTGCACTAAATAAGACTCAAACAACTCAGTATGGCCGACAAGGCCCTGCATGATGTGGTCCATCCATGCCAACTTCTTCAATTTCATCTCATGCTATGCTTGTCCTCAGTAACTGTGCTCTGCCACTTTGGCCTTCTTCTTGAACATATCACATTCTTCCCCAACCGCAAGGCCTTTTTCAAGCTGTTCTCTAGATTGCTGATATTGCTATCCATACACATCCTGCCTCCCACACACAAACTGCACAAATTCTTTGTCTAACTTCTATTCATCCTTCAGAAAGGCTTTTTATGATTGTCTCAACTAAAGGAAACACCCCTGTGGTTTTTCTTATAGCATCTTGTTCTTTTCCTTCATAGCATGTATCACAATATGCAATTTTAAAATTTATTTTAATTTTACAAACAAATTACAAATGTGTGATTATTAAAATTTGTTTCATACTATTGCTGTCTGGTTGAAATTAGGTGTAATTTACAGTATTTGTTAATTTACCTACATGTATATATTCTTTACTAGATGCTTGGAACCCATCTCCCTTCGTAGGTACTACTATAAGAAAATAACGAACACACACACACAAACACGAATGTGCAGAAGTTTCTTTATAATTTTGAGGAACTCATAAAATTCTAAAATCTGTGCACACAACTATGGGATTCTAACTGTCATTTTAATCCAACAAAATTCGTCTTTGCTAAAAGCTATTTCATTCTTACAAAACATTAGATCCAAAGCAAGGAAATACAAATTTAATAACATCCAGCTTCAAGTTTCGCTATCAATAATGAATGAGAAATCTCTAATCCAATGAAATCTGGTTTATTTGAATAAGTATAAACTAATAAAATACCTATATGTCTTTATGGATCTCTGTTTTGTCCTTGATTTTAACATAGTAGAATACATCAATTTCTCTATGTCAATTACTTTAAAAGAAATAATAGTAACATTTTGTCTTTAACATTTCAAATAGGAAATCCCCATTAGTGTAATAAATAATGTTTTTGGCAGGGAATTGGCCAGCCATCTTAATCAGAAAACTTCCTGGCTGACAATCACACAAAATTGAGACCACAAAGCATATCTTAAATGTTTCAGCACTCGGATTTTCCTAAATACTTCTTTTAAGTTCTTTCTGAACAACTTGCACGAAGATCAAAACATACTAATTTCATCATTGCTGGCCAAAATCATAAAAGAAACTTATAAAAGCATATGAATACATTTACTAACTTATAAACAACAAAATGTTTCATGGCTTTATTGAAAAGAGTCAATAAGATAAAATATTTTCCTCATTTATAAAATGAAGAGATTGAACTAGATGATAGCTAAGATATCTTCAAGCTCTAAAAATTCTAATTTTTTTGCTCTTAGACTAAATAAATAGTGCATATTTTCCTCTTCTCACAAGGAAAGGTAATAGTATCTATGTTTCACCATTTCCATATTTTAATTTTATATTTATTAATGTGTGATGTATTGAACTGGTATACTAGGAGATCTGGGCTCAGTCTTGCCTCTCCGAGAAGTAGAAATATAGAAAAGTAACTCATTATCACTTCTTAGCTTGAACAAATATCTAATTTGGAGGACTTACTGCCACCCCTCTACTCTCTCCTTGTATATCCTCCTCTCTATTCCAATTCTATTAAACACACTCACACACCACCAGGATGTCCATTCTAGATACAACCATTTCCAATCTGTTGAGGGCAACAGAGAACATCCTCAGGAACCACAGAGTAGAAAGTACCCTTCCTAGAACCTATTTCAGGTGTCTCACCTGAAGCAGCTAGAGCTGCTGCATGGTGAAGGCATTTTGCTCAGATCCTGTTCAAAGCTCTTGCAAATGGTGCTAAAAAGTAATAGAGTTAAAATCAATTCAAATTAAAGATGCCCCTAAGCAAGCAAGATTTTTTAAGACTTCTACGGTCAGGTCCAAGCTGTACCCTGCCACTTGAGCCAACAGACTCTCTTGTATTAGAGATGTCAGTAGTGGGAAAAGACACCAAGTGGAATTTATGGGAAGCCCCAGTGGGAAAATCGCAGCGCAGTCCCCTGGGGTACTGGAGCAAGGTCACACATTTTGCAATAGAGAATATACATCTTTTGAAATGCAACTCTTGGCATGGTACTGAGCCATGGTACAGATTGAGAGCCTGGCTATGGGACACCAAGTGAGCATCATGAGCTGAATCCCGCCTGATCTACCAACTCAGATAGCCCAGATTCCTGTAATCCACCATGGCTACACTAGCACCTCTTCATCAGCTCACTCCCATGGCCCAGAAGGGGGATCTTTGAGGACTAGCTGATGGAGAATGAAAATGCCCAAGCTTGGTTTACAGGTGGATCAGTTCATTATGCAGATGCAAGTCACTATAGCTTAACTCAGGAAAATTCTCCCAGTTGGCAGAGTTTGGGACAGTGCACTGGCCATCTACTTTGCATGAGATTCAAATATATAAGGACTCATGAGTAGTCTGGCTAGCTGATCAAAATCTTAGAAGAAAAACAATTGGAAGATCAGAGACCAGGATGTCTGGTAGAAGGGAATATATATGGATAAATAGGAGTGGGTATAAAGTGTGAAGATCTTTGTATTAAAAGTTAACACCACGAGGGGCCGGCCCAGTGACGCAGTGGTTTAGTTTGCGCTTGGCAGCCCGGGGTTCGTGGGTTCGGATCCCGGGCGCCTGCAGACGCACTGCTTGTCAGCCATGCTGTGGCAGAGTCCCATATAAAGTAGAGGAAGATGGGTGTGGATGTTAGCCCAGGGCCAGTCTTCCTCAGCAAAAGGAGGAGGATTGGCAACGGATGTTAGCTCAGGGCTGGTCTTCCTCACAAAAAAAAAAAAAGTTAACACCAGGAATCTATATATAGAAAACCCTAAAGCATCTGCCAGAAAACTGTTAGAAATAATCAACAACTACAGCAAAGTCACAGGGCAAAAAATCAACATACAAAAATCAGTTGCATTTCTATACACTAATAACTAACTAGCAGAAAGAGAAATCAAGAATACAATCCCATTTACAATCGCAACAAAAAAGAATAAAATATCTAGGAATAAATTTAACCAAGGAAATGAAAGACCCATACACTGAAAACTATAAGAAATTGTTGAAAGAAATGGAAGAAGATATTAAGAAATAGATGATTGGAAGAATAAACAGAGTTAAAATGTCCATATTACCTAAAGCAATCTAGATTCAATGCAATCCCAATCAGAATCCCAAAAACATTCTTCACAGAAATAGAACAAAGAATCCTAAAATTTGCATGGAACAACAAAAGACCCCAAACAGTCAAAGCAATCCTGAGAAAAAAGAACAAAGCTGGAGGTATCACAATCCCTGACTTCAAAATATACTACAAAGCTATAGTAATTGAAACAGCATGGTACCAGCAGTAAAACAGAATTGAAAGCCCAGAAATAAAACCACACATCTACAGACAGCTAATCTTTGACAAAGGAGCCAAGAACATCCAATGGAGACAGGAAAGTCTCTTCAATAAATGGTGTTGGGAAAATTGGACAGCCACATGCCAAATTATGAAAGTAGACCATTATCTTACACCACACACACAAATTAACTCAAAATGGATTAAAGACTTGAATGTAATACCTGAAACCATAAAACTCCTAGAAGAAAATATAGGCAGTACATTCTTTGGCATCGGTCTTTGCAGTATCTTTTCGAATACCATGTCTACTCAGGCAAGGGAAACAAAAGAAGAAATAAACAAATGGGACTACATCAGAATAAAAGCTTCTGCAAGGCAAAGGAAACCATAAACAAAATGAAAAGACAACCCACCAACTGGGAGAAAATATGTTTAAATCATACAACCAACAAGGTGTTAATTTCCAAAATATATAAAGAATTCATACAACTCAGCAATAAAAAAACAAATCTGATTAAAAAAATGAGAAGAGGATATGAACACACATTTCTCCAAAGATATACAGATGGACAACAGGCACATGAAAAGATGTTCAACATCACTTATTATTAGGGAAATGCAAATCAAAACTAGAATGAGATATCACCTGACACCTGTCAGAATGGCTATAGCTAACAAGACAAGAAATAACAAATGTCAGAGAGGATGTGGAGAAAAGGGAACCCTCATACACTGCTGGTGGGAATGCAGACTGGTGCAGCCACTATGGAAAATAGTATGGAGATTTCTCAAAAAATTAAAAATAGAAATACCATATAATCCAGCTATCCCACTACTGGGTATTCATCCAAAGAACATGAAATCAACAATTCAAAAGATTTATGCATCCCTATGTTCATAGCAGCGTTATTCATAGTAGCCAAGACATGGAAGTAACCCAAGTGCCCATCAATGGACGAACTGATAAAGATGTGACATATATATATATATATATGTGTGTGTGTATAGGAATACTACTCGGCCATAAAAAAGACAAAATTGTGCCATTTGTGACAACATGGATGGACCTTGAGGGTATTATGCTGAGTGAAATAAGCCAGACAGAGAAAGACAAACACTGTATGATTTCACTCATATGTAGAAGATAAACAAACACATGGATAAGGAGAACAAATAACGGTTAGAGGGGAAGAGAGTTGGGGGAGGATGAAAGGGGTGATGGGGCACATACGTATGGTGACAGATAAAAATTAGACTATTGGTGGTGAACACAATGCAGTCTATACAGAAACTGATATATAATAATGTACACCTGAAATTTATACAATGTTATAAGCCAATATGACCTCAATAAAATAATTCAAAAATTTAAAAAAAGTTAATACCAATCCAAGAGCTCCCATCATGGAAGAGGCACTAAACAACCAAGTAGATAGACTTGACTTAGCCAGTTGATGAAAGCCAGCTTTCATTGGCCAGTCCAGTGCTGGAACAATGGACATGTTAAAAAGTGGCAATGGTGATAGAGATAGAAGTTAGGCAACAAGCCAGCATTGTGGGCTCCCACTTTCCAAAATGAATGTAGCTATTGCTGCCCCTGAATGTCCAACCTGCCAGCAACAAAGATCAATGCTGAGCCCATGATACGGCACCAATCCTCAAGAAGACTATCTGTCCACTTGATGGCAAGTTGTCAATATGAGGCCCCTTCTACCCCGAAAAGGCCTGTGATTGATTCAGATAGGAATAGACCTGGGTACGGATTGCCTTTCCTGCCCCCAGTGTCTTGGCCAGCATCACTATCCAAGGGTTTGTTCTACCTGCACAGGATCCCACATACAGCAGAGTAGGCACAAGAGCAGGCCATGACAAAGTGATACACCAGTCATATCACATTCATAAAAATGTGGATCTGAGCAACAATGGGTAGACTGTTATGGACATGGAGATGCATTGTCTCCATGCCTCTGCAAGGAAGGATTTATTGCCCCAACTGCCCGGGTGCTGTCACCCCTTCAGGAATTGCTTCAGCTGCAGAGAGCCCCCCACTTCCTGAGGTGGCCCACATCCAGCAACTGATCCAACCATGAGTAAAAAGTTTCAGCCAACTTGTCCCAGTGAGTTAGGACCATTTTAGTTCCAGAGCTCAAGATGGCCAAGTCTGACATCATTCTGTATCACAGCTAAACTTCTCCTGCCCAGTATTTTTTTTTTTTTTGCCTTTTCTTCCACAATTATTGATTCCAAGGGCACTGCCTAATAAACATCTATTCTCTAAGCTCCATCTCAGAGTCTAAAGGAACCAACCTGGATTATATTTTCTGAATGAGTCTCAGGGCAGAGAGTGAGCCTTGGGAGGCCCCAGAGGATATTAATATCTCAGGACATTTTCATGAATCTATACAATGCATTTATAAGCATGTATTTTTAAATTACTCTTGGGTTTGTACTTGTAGCCCTATGATAATTGAAGTGGCATGTAAATAAATTTTCAAATATCTTTAGCTGATACATATAGAAAATTTACATCATATTTATTTAAAAATTTTACAGGCAAAAATATTCTAAAAATAGATCATAGATCTAAAAGTAAGAGTTAAAACTATAAAAACTTCAAGAAGAAAGCATAGGAGAAATTCTTAGTGACTTCGGGTTTGGCAAAGATTCCATAGATACAAAACAAGTATCATGAACAAAAAAGAAATTCATAAATTGGACTTCATCAAAATTTAAGGATTTTGCTCATCAAAAGACCCTGTAAAGATAAACCACACTGGGAGAAAATATTTGCAAAATACATATTTGAAAAGGATTTATACCTATAATATATAAAGAACTCTTACAAATCAGTAATAATAAGATAAATAACCCAATAAATATGGGCAAAACATCTGAACTGATGTTTTACCAGAGAAGATATACAGATGGCAAATAAGCTCATGAAAATATGTTTAACATTATTAATCACTAGGGAATTTAATTAAATAAATTGCATATTCTATGTAAATTAAAACTACATGAGATACGTCTACATCACTAGGATTTCTAAAACTCAAAAGAATGTTCATACCAAGTATTGAAGAGGATGTGGAACAACCAGAACTCTTACACAACGTTCTTTTAAATGTAATACGGTACAACCACTTTGGAAAACTGGTTGGCAGGTTATTATATATACAACTCAGCAATTCCACTTGTGGATATGTATCCCAGAGAATTAAAAACACATGCTCATAGCAATTTTATTCATAATAGCCCTGGAAACAACCAGATGTCCATCAACTGTTGGTTAGATAAACAAATTGTGTTATATCCTTACAATAGAATACTACTCAGCAATAAAGAGGAAGGCACCTCCGAAACACGCAACAATATGGGTAAATGTCAAAAACATTGAGTTCATGGTGAATGATTCCATCTGTACTAAATTCTAGAAAAACAAAAGCTAATCTATGGTGACAGCAAGCAGATCGGTTACTTCCTCAAGTTGTGGGTGGAGGGGAGCGACTGCAAAGGGCAAGGCAGAACATTCCAGGCTGATTGAAATATTCTATATCATGAGTGTAGTGGTGGTGACATAGGTGTATAAGTTTGTCAAAAGTCATAAAACCCTACACTTAAAATCTTTGAATTATTCTATGTAAATCATATTTCAATAAAGTTTATTTATAATCTCTTAATTACAATAAAGTTTTTTTGTTTTTGTTTTTTTGTGTGTGAGGAAGACCAGCCCTGAGCTAACATCCGTTGCTAATCGTCCTCTTCTTTGCTGAGGAAGACTGGCTCTGGGCTAACATCCGTGCCCACCTTCCTCTACTTTATATGGGATGCCGCCACTGCGTGGCTGACGAGCAGTGCATCAGCGGGCGCCCGGGATCCGAACCTGTGAACCCTGGGCTGCCAAGTGCGGACTAAACCGCTGCACCACCGGGCGGCCCCCACAATAAAGTTTTTTTAAAAAAACATTTACAAAATTGTTTTAAGTAATATAATCAAAAGAAATGAAAACAGAGACTTGAACAGATATCTGTACAACCACGTTCACAGCAATTTTGCACAACAGACCAGGCGTCCATCAACAGATGAATGTATAAATAAAATGTGGTATATACATACAATGAAATAATATTCAACCTTAAAAATCTGACAGCATCTGACACGTGTTACAACGTGGATGAACCTTGAAAAGGCTCTATACTAAGTGAAATAAGCCTGTTACAAAAGGACAATATTGTCTGATTCCACTTATATGAGTTTCCTAGAGTAGTCAAATTCACAGAAACAGAAAGTAGAATGGGGTTGCTAGGGTCTAGAAGAAGAGGAAAATGGGAGGTTAGTGTTTAATGGCTATAGAGTTTCAGCTGGGGAAAATAAAAAAGTTCTAGAGATCGATGGTGGTGATGGCTGTATAACAATGTGATTATACTTAAAGCCATAGAACTGTACACTTAAAAATGGTTAAAATGGTAAAATCTATGTTATTTATATTTTACCACAATAAGAAAAGTAGTGAATACAATATATGAGGGAAAACACCTCCACTGAAATTAATGCTTTGCTTCTATGGATGGGGAAAGTATGGAAACCAGCTGATTTGCAGGGAGTAGTAAAGCAACCTTGCCCATGGGAAACTGATAAGCAAGGGATCAAGGGGATTAGAAAGAAAGAACTTCAAATAGCTATAGTTCTGACGAACAGGATAGGTGAACCCAACAACCCAGACGATTATCTTCATGCTGAAATGCAAAGAAACTGGCATCTTAAGTCTCCCCCAAAGGATTATATTTCTATCTCCCAAAAGCTTTTCATGGAAGCATGAATTTCATGGGAAATTGCTGGAGAATTGGCTCATGGAAAGATTTGGATTTGGATCTGCTGTCAGCACAACAACGTTCCTGTGAGCTAAGACAAAGGGTCATTAGATTTAGGAGAACATCCCCCAGTTCATAAAAGGAACACTGGCAAGTTGCTAAGATTCAGAGGAGATCAATAGGACAGAAGAATCAGCTAAACTTGCAAGCACTGCAGCCATAGCAACAACCTTGGCAAACCCTCCGCAGGGATAGCAACAAGCCACTTCAGAATTACTGGGAGCTGAGCCAAGAGAGGGAACACCGAGACAAGGACTTCGTAAATCTTAAGGATAAACTCCCTGCACATGAAAAACAAAGGACAACTTCCAAAGCATTTCCTTTTATTCTTTCTGATCTCTCTTAATTTAAGAAGCCTGGCCCTAAAGTCGGGGATCAGGCCCAGTCTCTCAAAGAGAAGGACAAATTGCCCCAAAGTCCTTAACGTGTAGGTCCATCAAAACATTAGATCTGCCTGGAGAGACTCCAAACCCTGCGATCTGTTTTGAACAAAGGATAATATTCAAGAATCTTGGGGGCTTTTATATACGGGATCAAAGATAACATTAATTCTGGGAAACTTGAATATAAGGGGAGAACTTATTTTGACTATTGAAGGATATGGAGGAGAAAGTAGCTGAGGTTGCTGGGTGGTGATAATTGCTGGACACAGAGGAGCAAAGAAGTTTTCCTGGAGCGGTATCTCCTTTCCCTGAGTGTATAATTGCAAGGGATCTATTGCAATTAGAGGGATGGAAAGAGCCTTCAAAAGGTTAAAGAGCAGGACCATAACAACAGCGCATGCCAAAAGGGAACCTGTAGAACAACCTATATTATTACAATTGCAAATATGAGATAGTACCAAGGTACAGTATGATTACACCAAATTACATAATAGGGCTGCCAAAGAAACTGGGAATAACCCCATGCACCACTTACCCTTTAACTCCCTCATTTGACTAGTCCAAAATAGAGATGGACATTGAATCAGCCTTTTAGTAATCTGTAGTCACTGATGTAGCAAATGCATTCTTTAAGATGCCTGCTAATTTTGGTCACCAATGTAGTTTGCCTTCATTTGGCCAGAATTATAACTTTATTGTCCTAAAGCGATAAATTCTCTAGCACTATGTTATAATCTAATAAGGTGAAATTTAAACAAGTGTCCTTGACCTAAATCAAATAGAAAATGTTTTCAATTCATAGATGGCATCTTGAGTAGCAGTCAGAAATAATTGTATCTGAGGATCTGTCTTCTCTTATTAGTTTGATGACTAAAACTGATAGAACAATTTAACGAAAAAGAATTCTGTGCCTTTCACCAAACAATAACTTTTCTGGGAGTACTGTTATTTGGAACAAATAAATTTTGCACTGAATAAGAGAAAATTTTTGTCACTGAAACCCACATCACTAAACAGGATGCAAAGAACGTGTGTGCCATGTATGGATATTGACACATCAGAGTATTATGCTGCAGTCTCATCATTAGATTACATGACCTCCTGATTAGCAGGTTCCTTAAAGTTTACACAGGCAACATTCTAACCTCTCAGCCCCTATTACCAAGACATGACTCTCCAGTGGTCCCTTGACATGGAATCACTGGCATGTCCCTAAGGAGATGACAAAGTTGTCAAGTGTGCCAAATGGCGTACTCATTTTGAAACCAGTTGCCAGCCACTTATTGGGCCATGGTTAAAACAGAGCAACTAGGGGCCGGCCTGGTGGCGCAGCGGTTTAGTTCGCGCTTGGTAGCCTGGGGTTCACTGGTTCGAATCCCAGATGCCCGCCGACGCACTGCCTGTCAGCCATGCTGTGGCGGCGTCCCATATAAAGTAGGGGAAGATGGGCATGGATGTTAGCCCAGGGCCAGTCTTCCTCAGCAAAAAGAGGATTGGCAATGGATGTTAGCTCAGGGCTGGTGTTCCTCACATTAAAAAAAAAAAAAAAACAGAGCAACTAGAAGAGAGAACATCAAGTCCTTTTGCTACCACCATGAATTTGATTATATCTGACACTCAAGTACTCTCAAGGAAAAATGGGCAAATGAGATCTCCACTGGTAAATGGAAGCAGTATATTCAGGATAGATGAATGCCCTTCACAGAAGTGTGCTGCACACTGGAGGCCAGCCCTTGGCAAAGGCACCCTTGCTAATTCCCAAGGTGCACTGCTTCTTCTAAGAAACACTGTTCTTGACCTCTGCACTCTTCACTCTGATACCTCCAAGGCTATTACTTTCAAATACCACAAGATATAATAGCCACCCAAATCCCAGCTTGGGGGCAAACAATTGATTGGAGGTAGAGTCTTCCTCAAGATAATAATTTATCTTCTCAATAATTGCTCGCTTCACCACCTCCCACAACTCACACCCCAAAGCAAATGAGATGAGGTAACAATCGGGCCAATAAATATGCTAGAACCTCAGATATACTTGACCATATCCACCACTGTGAAGGGATCTGGTGTAATACAAATGATAAGTCCTGAATGCTTCTTTATTAAAGCACTAGAGAGAAAAGAGAAGTAGAGCTGACTTATTTACTCAATTGGGACAAAGAGTACATGGTTCATTGGGAAAAATATATAGGTTGGTTAAAAAATAAAAGTAAACACTTGTGTCTAAAATTATATTTTCTCATATTCTAACCACGTTGGGGAAAAACTTGTTGATGAAATGAGGACAGATATTCATTTCTGGATGCCAGAAATGTTAAAATAAATATTCAGACTCCCTTTGATCTAATGAGTGACAAGATCCTTGTGAACCACCTTGAAGCCAAATTGTACAGGGAGCTTTAGTGGCTGACTAGGTGCAAGACTAGTGAAAGACTAGGATACAGCATCACTACACCCAACTTGTCCCAATCAACTGCCCTTTTGGTGTCTGAATGAGAAGCGAGTCTACTTTCAGCATATATGGAAACATTTAACTAGCTGTCATGGGCATTTTGAAATGTTTTAGCTTCTCATGCTAGGGTAGTCTCTATACGGAGAAGAGCCGTGGTCTCAAAGTATTAATTACAATCAATCATACATTGAACAGAGCAATGACTGGGACATGTGGGAGAACACTCTACCAGGAAAGAGATCAATCTGTTCTACTTTAGCAACTAGAAAATCTAATCGATGCTAATGAAGGTCGAATTAAATACATTCTAAGATTGTCTCTGAGTGGTTAATGTATCAGCATGATTTAAAAAAAAACATTAGAACACTTCCAACAGCATAACAGTGTAAATTAAATGTTTCTACGTACTGGGTAGAATATTCAATAAGTGTTTGTTGCCACAAATTCAAGGCAATGCACCTGCGCCATGTAACTGGAACATTCCATTACACCTTGATGAGGCCTTCCAGGTAGGAATATGAAGGATACGAAATAGGATGGACCACTTAGTCTCCTTAGACCTGATTGGCTTTGGGATCATACCCAGATTACCCTGACACTACCCAAACATTAAAAATCTCGTGGCATATAGAATTTTGGTTAAGCTGGAATAGATTTATATTAACATGTCTGGTCCCTGTGGGAAACAGTCAATTCTGTGCCCCCAAGGGGGCATTCTCTGACAATACTACAGCCAACTTCACAACAGTCTCCCAACAGGATTCCTAAGACAATTAAGCCCTAAGGAACCCATTATGTGTAATACATTAACTTGTGTTCTATATATCTAAAATGGCACCAGATATGTTCCCTGGGAGAATTAAGAAGTAGTCACTCACCTTATTTTCTACAGGGCTTAATTCTCTTGCAAAATCCTGTTGAAAAAAACAAACCAGTCAACATATGGCTTCTCTAATGAGTCAGACTGTGCAAAATTTGTCTGTGCCCAAAGAACTAAAGTCATATTAGGGAGAAAATAATTACGGGAACAATGAAATCTGCTCTAACATGCTTAGAAAAAAGTGGAAGGAAGTGTTTTAAAATAAATCATGTTGCACACATTGTAAGTCCATACTGGAAGACAAATTAGTTCTAGGTATAATTATATTCATCAAGCAAGCTAAGAATATAATAAATTGTTTTCAAAATATTTATTCGATAATAAACCGAATTATTCTTATCCTTCCATATATGAATTAATATGTTCACACACCACTTCCATTTAGGAGTATCAAGTGAAATCTATTCAGATACCTAGTAGATAATTTCTTCAAACAGTACAATTCAGTAGGTGCATAATTGTTTTTCTGACATAGGAAGAGATGCCAATATACAAATATAATGAGAATACAAGATCTAGTGACTTCCTAGTTTTCTGAAAGTTTGTAAAGCCATTGCTTCGATCATCTTTCATATCTCAAATCACTACCGGTAGCTATCACAACAAAAAAATTTTAGACCTGTATTCCTGTTATATCTCCAAAAAAAGAAATTTTGCTTAAGTAACAATATTTATTGTGGGCCATCTAGATCAACGTACTCTCTTTAAATTTATAAGACTTCTTTCACACTTATAAGTTTAGACACCAGCATCATTTTGCAAAAGACGTGAAATACTTGCATAATGCTTGCTTTGGGACACATACTTTAAATATAGGCGTCAAACATTGAACCAAAACTAGTTTTTACTTTTATTTATAAATAAAAGTAAAAATATGAATTAATTTATTCTGAAGGTTATTAAAGTATTACTGCTAAATCATTTTTACTCATAAAACCAAGAGGTTTTGAGCTGAAACATTTCTCTGTCTCTCTCTCTCTCATCCTGCACACACTCAAGTGTGTACACAACCCTTCCCCCCCCACACATACATTCCCATGTAGCTTAATTAAAGTTATATGTCGAACTCCCTACCTTCACCCTACACATCACCATTAATTTATTTAAGTAATGAGAGGATGAACTAATAGGAATAACTCCCTACAGCATTAAAGCAACAGTCAGTCTTGCCATCCAAAGTGTGGTCCATGGTCTAGTGGCTTCAAGCATCACCTGGGCCATCGTTAGACATGCAAAATCTCAGACTGCATCCCCGCCAAGACCTATGGTTTAACAGATCCATCCTTTAAATAGATTCCCAGGCGATTTTGTATGTACATTAACGTTTCAGAAACACTACTCTAGACTAGTGGTTCTCAAAGTGTGGTCTCCAGACCAACTGCATCAATATTACCTAGAAATCTGTTAAAAATGCAGATTTTTAGACCCCACTCCAGACCTTCATATCGAACTCGGAGGCTGGGGCCCAGCAATGTGCGTTTTACCAAGGCTTCCATGTTGGTAACTGGTAGCAGCTGCTACCATTATCATTACCATATCCCCAACAATGATTGCTACGTCTAAGAGTGGTGACATTGACATTGACAACTATTGGGCAGGAAAAAATAAAACCTCAGAACAGCCGTTAAGAACCTACAGGATTTGTATCTGCATGGCTTTCTAAACTCATCTGTGTTACTCTGCCAGTTGGTCACAAAGCTCCAGCCACAAAGCTCTTTCTTACCTTAGGGACTCCAGACTCACTGTTTCCTCTTCCTGTAAGGCTCGGATTCTCCTCTTATCCTGTCTGGCTCTTTCTTATCCTTTAAGGCCCATCAGAAATATCACCTCTTTAGAGAAGTGTTCTCTGATTCATCCTATCTAAGTTTGTCCTCTCTTGTTTCCTGTGCCTGAACCTTATTTTCCTCACAGAGCACATCACAATTCGCAGTTACAGTATTTGTTAGTTTGCCTGTTTACCATCTGTTTCCCCTATTAGATATTAAGCTCCATGATTCAGGGCCAACCTCTGTCTTGATCACCACACTTTCTATAGTGCCTAACACTATCTTCTGTATAGTAGGTTTTAATGAATATTTATTGAATAAATGACTAAATAGAAGACATAATGGAAAAGATTCCAGACTCTCATAGGTAGATGGAGCCTTACCGTTGTTAATGGTAGTGCCACAAAGACTAATTCTTTCCAGGATCATGGTAAAAGAAATGGTCTTTGCCACACTGAATCAAGAAGATAAGTAAGTACAAGTTGCCTATAATATTTGATAATTTTCAACATTAGAAGTTCTCAAAATAGCAAAGTTTTTTCTCTAGGGAACTTAGAATTTTATCATTTTAAAAATATGTAAGTAGAATAACTTTTATCTGAAAAGAAATGAAACCAAAACATAAAATAAAAATGTTTAATTCCCTTTTGAATGTGTGAATTCAATACAAATTGATATAGCATTTTTCTAGGTCAAAGGAACCAATGTTACATTTAGAAGGCAATTGACTGCAAAAAAATATAATCTATGCTATACTTTATTTTTAAAAAGAAATTCAAGATCTTATTCTATGGTTAATGTGTTGCAATAATGATGTCTTCTTTACAGCCCAAGACACCACAACAAAGAAATGGCACAATAAAGGAATTTTTGTGTTTTTTTCTCTTTGTATTATCTTCATATACCAGTAAAAAATAAACTCTTTAATAAATAAATATATATAATAAATATTTGCAAATTGAAAATGTATAAATAGGTCCATCCTTTAAAAAAATGTTCTGTCTTGGTGTGGCATGCTTCACAGTCCACATTTCACCCAGGTTTTTTACATATAATGCCATAACCTGCAAAATCGTACAGGGTCCTCAGAATTTATGTAGCAATAATCTTGGCCAACTATGTCAATCCAGTTCTTCAACATGAAGTATCTATTTTTAATGTAACTTTTAAGGTAAACATAATCCAGAGAGGTGAGGCACCAGCAGCAAACTAGGTGGGGTTCCCATTATCCACAGTTAAACAGATTTTTCAGCTTCAATAGACTAGAAAGGACTGAGCCAGTGTTCCTAAGGGAACTTAATCCACTTATCAAGAGAGATCTTGATCTACTTCAAGTCAAAATATTTTTGTTTGTTCTCAATATTCTTTCCAAATTCAGTCTTCCAGTGGAAAGCAGACTCCATAACATTCTGAATGTCTTCCTGGGTTATTATTTTATGACGGGAACTATGATAAGAAAGAATGGTTGTAGTTTGGTTCTTCAGCAAAGACACTATCACACTTCAACTGTACATCAGTATGTCCTTGTACAATTCAGGAACTCTTTCTGGATCCACAGGTCTAGGCAAGAAATGTGTAAATTTCTGATGTCTTTTGGACCTGGCACCATCTCTTGGAGTTCCATCTTTGTTGAGTGCCACAAAATACCTGCGGCCAGTGTCTCCATGTTTATATACATTGGATGAATAGGTATTATACCAATTCTCTTCAAATTGCTCCCTAAAGATGCATTCAGAAGTCAGTTTCTCCTAAAAGAGAGAAAGTAACTACCATTATAAAAAATACCTTTGAGAGAATTTCCTTAGAAAAGTCTCGACTCTATATTTTTATTTCTTTGCTTATAATTGTATATATTACATATTATAATATATATTATATGTTGTATATAAAATTATATATATTATAATTTCTTTGCTTATATATTTCTTTGCTTTCTTTGCTTATATCCTTGTCAAAGAAGGAGAAAGATTAAATCGTTCTTGCCTTTTTTGTTTTTGTTCTTATGTTATCTGGAATTCTTTCTCCCAGGTGACTCCATCCAGCAGTTTACTTCAAAGAACTTTAAGTTAAATGTCAATTCTCAATTTTAATTTCAAATACTTAATAAATATTCTGAACTTTCCCATGCTCCATTTTATCTCCTTCCTACCACCATCACCACCAAACAGGCCTCTACTTTATCTTGTTCCATCATTAAATGCCAAAGTTCTACATAGCAAATCTCTACTATCATATTGAAACATTTCAAGATCTTGCTAATATCCAAATTCCTAATTCAAGATCATCACTCCATATTATATATCTTCCTCTATGACTTTATTAATTGATGATATATTCCAAGATTAACTTTTATCTGGATGTTCCTATTAGGTAAATATAGTAAAAGCCCAGCAATTTCTTGTCTTTTCATGATGGATCATAAATTATTCTAAGGGACAGGCCACAGTTGCTTTTTTAATCCAACACATTTATGAAAATTATGTGCATATTTTTCTTTTTTAATTGTAATTCTACTCTTGTGATTATTACACAATGCATTATTTCTCTTTCTTCTGAGCTGACAGAACACTAAGAAAGGGCAAGTTTTGCCCTTACAAAGGACAGACACTAAGTGGTACACCACTTACTGAAATAACCAATTTTTCTCATTGTATATTGAGATTCTAACTGTAAATTGTGGTCTCAATTGAGATTTTAAGGAAAAGAAGGTACCAGCACCATTTGCTAAATCATAAAAAGTAAATTCTCTTTGGAAATAGTTACAGAGATTTTGACTTTAAGAAGGGATTTCATATGAGAGGATGGGTGGAAGAGTGGCACGTATTTACACTTTACCAATTTTCTCAAAATTATGTATGCAACTGTGAACAAATAAAAATGTTACCAGTGAAAGAGAAAAATCTACATTGTACTGCAGATGGAGTTAATACCATCCTGTTACTCTAATTTTTGTGTTGTTTCTGCTGTTTTGTTGTAAAACAAACAAACAAAAAAACACCTTATACTGATGAAATGCTAACTGAAAAGATTACTTTAAGCATCATATTTAAAACATTTATAGTAGACCTACAAATGTGCACTTATCCTCATTGGCAAGTTAAAAATTGCCTAATGCATCTCTGAGTGAACTCATGGCTATTATAATTATCAAGACTGCAGATATAGTCAAATTAGCGTGGTTGTCATTTTCTGTCGTTGCTTAAATATCCTAAGATTTCATTCACTCATTTCCTATATACGAAGGTCAGCAAGTAAGCGACATATACTTAGTGATGGCAGATGATAACGGGTAGAGAAAATTTACATTAAGTGAATGGAAAAGTGAAAAGAATCCAACAGGTAAGAAGAAAATGCTCTCATTTTTCTCTGTCTCTGGTGGGAATGATCAAAATATGGAGGAAAGGAGAAAGACCCAGGATACTGGGCAAGAAGAACTAGTGAGCTGAAAGCAAAAAGGTTTGGGGTTTAAAAAATGAAACTGAATTGCTATACTATTGTCTAGGCACACAGAAATTTATCAGGATACAGATTTTTAATTTTTACATAAGTACATTTTATATATTTCTTCTGATATTCATTGTTGGTGGATATTTTACTTACGAAATGGATAGACATTATTTTAAGAATTACAATAACTTTTTAAAAATACGTACTGATCCATAGAGTTCTCCTTTGTCATTCATTCCAAGGTAAAGACCACTGTCCACACCTCTAATACTGACCAGTCCCACTGCCACACTGATGAACTCCAGGATACCTGAGTTTACAAACAAAATAATGATTTGCATTTATTAATGAACATATGATAATGAAAATCTTCAAACAGTAATAGACCAATATTGCTCAATGCAATGATTTAGGTGAAAGTCCTTCTAAACTCAAAAGTGCTATACAGTTATCTTATTATGATAATCCTCCCATTTTACAGATAAAAAAAACTAAAAAGGAAAAAAATTGCTCAGCATGGTATAATGTTAAGGGTGTAAAACTTTTAACCAGACTAACCTGGGTTTGAATTTTAGGTCAGTAACTTACTGGCTAGTCTGACTATGCAAGTCATGTGTCTTCTTTGAACTTCAATGTTCTCATATGGAAAATGGGTAAAATGTCCCCCTACAGGAGAGAGGTAAGGACTAACATTTAGGCATTCAGTAAACGGAAGCTATTATTATCATAAATTAGTATATAATAGATGTGTTCTTAGTTATCCATGAGTCTATTAGTTAATTATAACCATGTTCTATTAATGGTTTTGTTTTGCTTTTGCTTACTATCAGTCAAGTCAGTCTTTTACTAGTAGCAATCAGTATACCTTATATGGGTATTTTATTATTTTATGGTTTATAAAGGGCTTCTACTTATATTTTCTATCTAGTCTTCAAAAACAATCCCCTAAGATAGGTTTGGAAGATATTATTATCCCCATTTTACATATAAAGAAACTGAGGCTCAAAGAGGTTTATTGACTTGCCTAAGGACATGACATTTGTAATTGATAGAACTGTTACTTGAACTCACATCTTCTGAGCCCTAATCCAATGTTTCTACTTCAAGACACTGTTTCTTGAGGACAACACAGTAGTTTGAAAACTTTATAGATTACATAATATGCTGTTTCCTGCTATCTGATTCTTAAAAATAAATTTTCTAGTTCAAAAAGTAAAAAAACTTTGTAATTCATTAAATGTGATAGCCAACAATCAGGAATTTAGCAGGCAAGTCGATTTTTACTACCAATAACTTTCTAGAATTATTGTCATTTGTCGATAGGTAAACTAGCATCGAAAACTCTCCACTTAATACATTAAAACACCATCATAAAAAAAAAAAACTAAATACATCACTCTTTTTCTCTGCAAACACTAACTTTTGGACTAATGTCTTTGTCTTGTTCTTCCCCTTAGACTGCTGAAAAAGAATATAGGCATAGCTTCTATCCTTGGAACTACCTTTACCACTTCACCCCCTCTTAAGCTCTACAAACAGTATAAATGTGAACCATTTAGCCTGACTCTTGCTCTTAAGTCATTTCTTGATTTATTGTACAAGTTTCTGTTTGAACACGTGATGTCCCCAAGGCCAAGGGAAAGTACAAAATCTGGCTATTTGCTTAAACGGAAGGCTCTATTCTGTCCAGAGCCTAATTCACTCTTTAGCAGAAACATAGATTCTTAAACTCTAAACATAATATCTAAAAACACAGATTCTTAAAATCTAAACATAGATTCTTAAGAGAGCGAATGAACTCTTTCAAACTATTAGGAGATCATGTAGAACACTAGAGCTATCAAGGATCTTACAGCAACAATACACTACTAAATAGTCTATAAGCGGCTTGAAAGAGTCAGTGTCCCTAACTGAGAGCCTAAGGCAGAGAGAAGATATAGCCATTGGATAGCCACTGACGCAGACTCCATTGGATAGCCATTTTCAAGACAAATTTAGAGAAGGGGAGTAAATGAAAATTAAAGTTACTGTCAAGCTCATTAGTGAGTGATTCCTGTTAGAAACAAAAATATAGGCCCAAAATATGATTGGTAGAAGAAGCTATATTAATGGAATTTCATCCAGGATATATTTACAAATGTATAATTACTTGAAGTTGTGTTGAACGTTAAATTCAAATCGAAAAGTGTACAATGGCTCTCATGTAACTTAATTCTCTTTAAGTATCTGATTTACATTAAGATATTCTTGTCTTTCAAAGAACAGGAACTGATTAACTGATTAGAATGTATAATAGGACCAGTTTTCAAGTACAATAAAATATAAGCTTCATTTCCATATGAACCAATTATATAACAGATCTTATAGAGTATCCATTTTTCTTGCAAAACTAAACGGTAAACCACCTATAGTTTAATCCTCATCTTAAGATAATGCTGTTATTTTGTCAAAAAAGTGTATGTAGTTGTAGAAAGACAAGAAATTACATATATTCTTAGAATGATTATATTCAATAGTTTCAATGGTATTAAATGACATCCAAAACCTCATACATAACCAGGCTCATGAGAGATGATGGGAAAAGGTTATATTTTTTGTGTGTTCCTCTTAGAGATTTTAGCCACACTTTTTAATTCTGATCCTTTTTCTCCTCCAAGAAATAGAATACCACATAGTAATTTATAATCATTTGATTCTTAAATGAGATTTGACAAGTCTTTCTTATTTATAATATGAGATGGCAACTAAGCTAATTCCTTAACAAAGAGTAGACGTGAAAAACTTTCCTTTAGAGGTAATCACAGATTTTAGATAGATTTTCTAATGCCCAGTGTCCCATAAAAAGACTTGAAGGTACTTTGTCTTTCTGGTATCATTTTCAAAGCCAGGGTTTTTTTTAAATCATAATAAACAGGTGAGTCAACCCACAATGCAACCACATCAGACAAATCTGTGGAGAATAGGGGAGAATAAAGGAAAAGCCTTTAAAGGAATATGTTTGATCTCAGGCTAAGCTTTTTTTTGAGTAATGATTCCGTGTTTATGTATTAGGTAAAATCTTCCTGCTGTCCTACTGTGCAGAAAAACTCTGTTATAAATTTAGAGCTAACTCAGATAGGAAATTATTTAAACCCCACTGGGACCTTTTTGTTTATATTCTATCAATGTGGTTGTGAAACTTTAAAATATAGGATTCTGAACTTTTTATTTAATCATGGGCACTTAGCATAAATTATCAAAAGTGTTATTTAACATCTCAAATAGCCACTCTTAAGCTTTTTCAAAATGCTTACTTTGATGACACAGAAATGAGTTTAAAAGAAAAATAACAAAATAACTTCATAATTAATAATTGAAACACTAGAAAAAGAACGCAAATATAGGGAGAAGCATATAATGTTGTACATGCTTAACATAAACTTTCTTCTCATCTCCACTCCCTTGTAGTAAATTACAATGCCTTAGCTTTCAAAGGCCACTAGGATGCACTGTAATGCATCACAGAGGCTGTTCACTCCTTTAGCTACCAAACTAATCTGGGTTATCTTCCCTTTGTGTGACAGTAAATATTTTGTTCTGATATGTAGCCTCACATCAGAGAGTGACAAATCAGCACAAAATCAGTCTGTCATATTTTTGCAATTACTAAATAATTACACAAAATTTTAGCAAAATAAATATTCTAGTAAGATGGTAATTCTGATATGCAACATTCATTTCTTAAGGAATGGATTTAAATACCAGTTTAATGAATGTTATCAAGTCTACAAATATTTACTAATCTCTTCCCATGGGGTCAGTCTTCTAAAGAAACACAAAGTGGAAGAAGCAGCTCTTATCATTGGGGAGATCAGAGTTGAATCACAAGTGTCTTAAAAACAGAATTTCCAAGGCTACACTATGTATTGCAGGAAGGAAGTCTGAATATTACCTAAGATTAACTTCTACCTGTTCTACTTATAGGCCTTATCACATTTGTGTCCATGTCTAAATCTTCCTGGTAGCTGGAGGATTTTTCTGTAATGGATAGAGTGCAGTAATTCTTAAAGGCAAAAGAACTGAGCCACCTGGTGTCAGCAACGTTCTTTAGAATCAGAATCTCAGACTTCTCAATTTAGAAACCACTCTCCAAAAGTGACCCCAAGGTTGGCCACTAGGTCATGACACTCTTGACTCATAGTCAATGGGAATTTGAAAGAGATCAGTGGAAGCTGCAAACATATGGGTTTTAAAAAGTTAATTTTCTAAGCCTTTAAGTGCTACCAAATGACCACCACATGCTCATTTCTACATCTAGAGCTACAAAATGCCCCTCCAACTGAGATTTACACTGCTCCAAAGTTTTAACGAGTGCTACAAGTCAAAAAAGGAATGAGATGTAAGACCAAGGGGATGAGGACAAGATAAGAGAGGGCGACTCAGAGATGAGATTCTCCAAGAATCCCACAGGGGTAAGGAAAGGAAAGGAAGCTGACACTGTTGGGTAGTTTCACATCGCTGCTGACAAGTAAATGGCACCTTTTTACAAAAATACAATGAATTTCTGCAGTGATGTCCCCAGCTTGATAATCAAAATCCTTTGAGAGTGCTATCCCGTTAATTCTATATAATAAAAACTTCCGCAGTGGAGGAATGATCCTGGGATGTTAGAAGCAGAAAGCATCTTGAAGCCACCACTTAATTTAACCCCATCTTTGTACAGACAAGAACACTAAGACTCAGACTGGTGAGGGCATTGCCAGTCACACAGCTAGTTAGCGAGTAATTAACAGTAGAGACCATATGATTTCCCAAGTTAGTGTCTTAACAATTTGCCGTAACAATCATTTGCTTGTTTCTTTCTTTTAACTCCTTCTGCTCCCAGGCACTGCTGGAGGGAGTCTGAAACGTGGCCCTACGTGTTCCCACTCATATCTTCTTTCGCTTCCCCATTTCAAATCGCTTACGCACGGTCAATACCCAGATCTTTGCTTTCGGGCTTCTGGATGTCTAAAGAGGTTCTTGGCTGAAGGACTGGGCATGCTCAGTAGTCGGGTAGGCTTTTTTTTTTTCACCCAAATAGAACTTTAAGAGCGCAGTAAAGTGCAGCCAGGTGAGTCTGACAGTAGCGACGGTGCCCATGGAAAGTTAATCTGTTACCTCTTCGGGTGAACATTTACCATTTTCTAGGTAGACACGTAAATGCTCACATCCTGTACAAGAGCGACCCTCTGAGCAGTAGTCATGAATGCATAAACAACTGCATAACTGTGGGGCATGTTTAAAGAAGCGGAATGCTTCCTGCCATTAATTTTTGTTAAGTGGACGGTACTGGGGGAAATGTGAGAGGAAGTTGGAGAAAATAATATAGAGATTTTTAAAACTGCCCGAGAGATATACGTGATTCCGAGTCCAGGTCTTGCTGTCCCAGGCGGCAGGAAGGGCAGGGCCGCAAGGTGCATGCGGAGCGCCCACCCTTTCTCCTCCCGCCCCCAGCATCTGGAGCAGCAGGCCTGCTCGAGATTGCAGCCGCAAGCAGGCGGGAAAAGTCCTCCCCGTTCCTGCGCTGGCCCGCCCTTCAGCCCCAGCCCGCACCTCGCACTGGCTGGGTCCCGGGACTTGGGGCTCCGCGCAGCCCTCCCGGAGGCGCAGACGTGGAAGGAGGCGCAGCGGGTGGAGAAGAGGAGCCGGGGGAGGGGGATGCTGGGGTGCCGGTACGTACCGAAGAGGCTGTGGTCCTGCCGGGTGCCCTGCACGCTGCCGTCGGGCAGGATCTGCAGGTGGAAGCCGGTGCGGCAGTAGAGCTGCCGGCGGCGCAGGATGCCGTGCAGGTGCGCCAGCTCCGCAGCCCCGGGCCCGCCGCGGGCGCCCCGCTCCGCCGCGCCCCGGCGCTCGCCCAGCAGAGGCGGCCGCTCCCCGGCAGGAGGCAGCAGGAAGTGCGAGCCGACCTGCTGGCCCAAGCCCTCCAGGCCGCCCAGGAAGCCCCCGACTTCGGCTAAGGGAGCCATGGAGGGGCCAGAGGGAGAGGCGGAGGATCCGGAAAACAAAAGACCCCCAATAACAAGTGTAGCGGGAATGGAGAGGTGAATGGAGAAAATTACAGCAAAACAAGCAAAAAAAAGTTAAGGCCCGGTTACTCCTGTGAGGTCGCTGAATGGACTTTGCACTGGGATGGCAGGGAGGCTTTCACTGTCTTGGACCGATCTTCTCTCCTTGGGTAGGTAGGAGCCGGCTGCTGGCTTTACAGAAACATCTATAGCTGCCGCTGGCAATGCTGGGGCTGGGGCTGGGGCTGGGGACTTGGGCTCCAACTCCGCAAACTGATCAGATCAGAGTCCTGTGTACATACACACCGAGTATATATGCGGGTCCTCTTGACATATGCTAATCAAGTCCTTTCATGCGCGCTGGGGAGGTTCTGTTTGAAATCTTAAACCGGCCTCCTCTCAACACGTTTTTGCTCTTCGGAAGTGACCAAAAGGGGCCCTTGACGGTTCTCTATCCATGCAGTCGCAAAAATCATTCCCACACTCGGCCAAAGCTGGCCGGCAACTTCGGGGAGGCGCAGTCAAGGCCCCTCCGCGGGTTTGTCTTTGGCACAACCGTGATGCTGTTCGGCTGCTGCTGTGCAAACGCCTTTGATGTGAGCTCCTTTGCAGTGATAGATCGTGCTGAAAGGAGCCCAGCTTGGCAGGTATATAGGAGAAGGGGAAAGGGGGAGGGAGGGAAGACGGGGAGAGGGGGAGGGGAGGAGGAGGAAAAGGAGAGAAGAGGAGGAGAATTGGACTCCTTGGGAGCTGCTGGGAGCCTGCAGTGGACAGGTGCAGAGAAAAGTAAGAGAGGGAGAAGGAAAAAGGGCGTTACCTGAGGCTTAGACCTGCCCAGACACACATGAAAGGAAAATCAAAGCTTTGACAGTTTAACTCACTAATTTTAAAACACTAATAAAATGTACAAGCATTACTCTTTTCTTTTATCATTTAGATGGGGGATTTTCTTTACATAATCAAGGTTAGGTTAGGAACACACATACCCCCCTTCCCAGGTCCTCTTTAATGTTTATCTTTACTCAGATAGCATATGATATAACTAAGATTGCCTTCTATCTATATAGAAGTTTTAAGTTCTGTGCTAAGGTCATGGACTTTTAATCAGCATGATATAATAACATAATATAATCATGAGTCTAGGGATCGAGTAAATCCAAATAGGCTGAAAAGAGTGGTTTACATTCTTATATTTGCTATGAATAGAAAATAATATCTGTAATATTGTCTTAAACAGTGAGTGGCCTCCAGGGCCCTTATCCAATCTAAGAGGACTTCTCTGTTCTTCTCAGTTGCATTTTCTTCAAGGCTCGATTTTTTTGTTTGCATTTCAGTTATAAAAACAACTAAACGGAAAACGGTGTTGATTCTTGATGTGTTTCGAAACTTGAACAGTTACTGGTAAACATGGAAGCGTGCCTGTGCATATTTGTAACATAAAAAGTCAATGAAGTGAAGGAGTTGGATTCATGTCCATTTAAACCTTAAAACTTTGATTTTGTACAAATTAGTTAAATTTGAGATCTTTCTGTTAAAATTTTTCAGTGGCAGAAGAGTTGAGAATCATTTGGCAGATTTATGCTTCCTTTGAGCAAAAAGTTTTAGGGAATCACTAAAGATAAGTTTTTCAGTGTTGTTTCATGGCCCGTTCAGCAAAAGCCTAAATCTGGGAGTGCAAATGGATGGGTCTGCTCTATTTTATTTGCTCTGAAGGGTTTTTTGCTAATTAATTGGCAGGTGCTTTAAAATAGGTAAAGTTACACCTTTTCATCACTATGGCCCTAAGTACTGACCCTTGTGCAACCAAGTTATAAAAGAGTCCTTAAAGCAAGTGATTTACTGTTGATAGATATGAAATAAAACAAAAACACTGGCTAAAAACAATAAACAGATAAATCACTTTAGAAATGTATATTGCTAAGTCTGTTTTAAAGGTTGCACCAGGTAAATGTCATATTATTTCACCTTTCAAATAACAGCAGTCTGTCTTGTGGTAGGACCCCCAAATCCTCCATAATCAAGATTTCAAAGCACATCTGTGTAAACATTATCACATCAGTGTAAAACATCAACCAATGAGCTTTTACTTTGAACCAAATCTTCTTAATTGCAGTGTTAAATCAAAGAAAGTTAGATCAAAGTTGTGCGAATCTCATAGCGGGATAACTAAAGTAGCCAGTGCATACATTGATCACTTTTAAAGAAGAGATACTTAAAGGTTTAAAACTAAGATCAAGTACCTTTTAATGAGGTTTGTTTCAAGGTCTAAGTTCTGTACAACATATAATGCTGTTACTTATTCCACAATGGATATGTAGCATCTTCACCTGCTCCTTGAGGTACTAGTTCAGTCTATAAAATATTTCCCCACATGAGCACTTCAAGTCCTGCTGTGTGATCTATAGCTCTTAGACTCTTCAAATCTCCTTTATTGCTTATATATATAGTACTAAAATATGAAGAAATTTTACACATAGTCACCAAAGTCCAAATACTTTAATAATAGAACTATCTTCTCTTTGTACAACTTGAGCATTTTCCAGTACATTTTCCAGTCCTTACCTTATGTGATCACCAAAATAACCCTGTGAGATGGGCACATGCCACTTTATAAAGAAAAATAATTGTTCTGGATTCCATTTCAGGGTTTAATCCAGAGTCCTACATCCCAGGGCAATTTTCTTAAACTCTCTAAATGCTTCTGTTCTCTCTTTTGTACAATATAACTCCTGCCTAGTTCACTATACCTAGAGTTGCTATGAAACTTAACTGTGAGAATATATAGGAAAGTGGTTTTAAAACTATAAAGTTTTCTATCCACACAAGATGTTAGACACCTTCCTTTTAGCAAAGATAATTTGTTTTAAATACAAAATAAGTCTTTTTTTCCCAAACCAAACCTTTAATGTGTAAGTTTTGAATGGTGCTTAATGCCATTTTATAAAGGGCCAGAATAGAAACAAAAAGATAAGGATTTCTTTTGTTTGCACTAGTCATGTGACAGGAAAAGATAACACTAAAGATTTTTTTGCACATGCTGTGATGATATCATGGGAAGTTAAATAATTTTGAAGAGTGTTTTACAAGAGTGCATTATTCAACTTTTAAGTATACACTGCAATCTAATCAACTTTACCTATACTTCCTAGAGACCACACTTGCCTTGCTGTTATACAAATATGTGATACAATTTCTACTTCCACAAAATGTAGTTACAGTTTTCCAGACCATATAATTTCTATATAGCTTTTCAGCAAGCATAGTGTCATGAATATTTGTTTTTACACATGAAAAAAATAGTTAATGCCTTTTGATACTTCTATATATGTTTAACTTGAGGAAAAGAAAAAGAGCTGGTTTAAAAGTTATGACTCACACCCCCAATAAAATAAAAGTGCATTTGCCCAACATTATTTATTATTTGTAATTACAAAATATTGGCAACAACACAAATTTCCATACATAGGAAACTGACTGATAAATTATGGAACATTCACACAATGGAGCATTATGCAGCTGGGAAAAAAAGAACGAGAAAGATCTCTATGAACTAATATGGAATATTTCCAAGATATATTATTAAGTGAAAAGAGCAAAGCTTTAGCACACTTGATACAAAAAGTGCTACATTTAGTGTAATAAAGAAAGAAAATAAGAAACTTCTACACGTATATGCTTATTTTTTTAGAAAATAAATATAGGATGGATCAGCCAGAAACTAACAAAATTGATTACCTGGTTAACTGACTACCTGGACTGGATGTGAATGGAGTAGACGAGATGGGGGAGTGACATTTCTTTGAGAACAACTTTTTATAGAGTTTTGACTTTGGGAGAAATGTTAATGTTTTAGATTTTTTTTTTAAGTAAAATAAAATAAACAAGAATGAGGGACGAAATGGAATAAAACCAGGAACAAATGAACCTAACTGAATTCAAGTGGATAACATAACCACACAAAAGGCAATAATAATAATAACACTAAAAAAAAAACCTAAGTAACTTTCAAACACAGTTCTTTGACTATATAATCAAGGTCTGAAGACAAAAATATGCATAAATGAATACTGAATTTCAGTTACGAAGATTATTTTTCTCAGTGGTAGGAGTTAGACTAGTGTATTGTAAGATTGAGCACATGAGTAAATATATTGACGCTAATGAGAGCTAGGAATTTCGCTGTTAGAGAAGGGAATTACAAATATGAAAAGAGGGAAGACTAGAAGAAATCCTATAGTATTGAATTGGAATTGCAGTTATCAGCATTAAGACATGGTGCACATGTGTGTATCTTAGCTCTGTCCACTGAAGGAGCCTAGAAGCAAAGATACACCACGGGCAATTGAGCACACCTAGTGCCTAGATCTTAGTTTCTCAACTCAGTCTCCCACCGAAATGACCCATGAATCCCTAGAAAATGTCTGGTTCCAGGATTAGGGCATCTTCAAAAAAAATAAATAAAAGATTTTTTTTCGAGCAGTTTTAGGTTCACAGCAAATAAGAGGAAGGTAAAGAGATTTCACATATACCTCCAACACCTACACTTGCACAGCCTCCCCCATTATCAACACCCCCCCACCAAAGTGGTATATTTGCTACAATTGATAAACCTACACTGACACATCATATCACCCAAAGTCCATCCATGGTTTACATTAGGGTTTATTCTTGGTGGTGTTCATTCTATGAGTTTTGACAAATGTATAATGACATGTATCCATCATTATAGTTTTATCCAGAGTATTTTCACTTTGCTAAAAATCCTCTATGTCCTGCCTATTCATCCTTCCCCCTTCCCAACTCCTGGCACCACTTACATTTTTACTTTATCCATAGTTTTGCCTTTTCCAGAATGTCATATAATTGGAATCATACAGTATGCAGCCTTTTTGGACTGGCTTCTTTCACGTAATAATATGCATTCAAGTTTCCTTTATGTCTTTCATGGCTTGATAGCTCTTTACTTTTTAGAACTGAATAATATTCCATTGTCCAGATGTACCACAGTTTATTTGTCCATTCACTGCCTGAAGGTCATCATGGTTGCTTCCAAGTTTTGGCAATTATGACAAAGCTGCTATAAACAACCATGTGCAGGTTTTGTGTGGACATAAGTTTTCAGTTCTTTTGGGTAAATACCAAGGAGTGTGACTGCTAGATTGTATGGTAAGAGTATGTTTAGTTTTGCAAGATACTGCCAAATTGTCTTCCAAAGTGGCTATACAACTTTGCATTCGCACCAGCAATGAATGAGAGTTCCTGTTGCTCCACATCCTCACCAGTGTTTGGTGGTGTTGGTGTTTTGGATTTTGGCCATTCTAATAGGTGTGTATTGTATCTCATTGTTGTTTTAACTTGCAATTCCCTAATGACATACAATGTGGAGCATCTTTTCATATGCTTATTTGCCGTCTGTATATCTTCTTTGATGAGGTGTCTGTTAAGGTCTTTGGCCCATTTTTTAATCAGGCTGTTTGTTTTCTTCTTGTTGAATTTTAAGTGTTCTTTGTATATTTTGCATAATAGTCCTTTACAAATGTGTCTTTTGCAAATATTTTCTTCCAGTCTGTGGCTTGTCTTCTCATTCTCTTGACATTGTCCTTCATGGAGCAGAAGGTTTTAATTTTAACGAAGTCCAGCTTATCAGTTATATCTTTCGTGGATCATGCCTTTGGTGCTGTGTCTAAAACATCATCACCATACCAAAGGCCATCTAGGTTTTCTCCTATGTTATCTTTTAGTTTTATAGTTTTGCATCTCACATATAGGCTCCTGTTGTATTTTGAATTAATTTTTGTGAAGAGTGTAAAGTCTGTGTCCAGATTCATTTTTTTTTTGCACATGGATGTCTGTTGTTCCAGCATCATTTACTGAAAAGACTATCTTTGCTCCGTTGTATTGCCTTTGCTCCTTTGTCAAGGATCTGTTGACCATAGTTTTGTGCGTCTGTTTCTGGGCTCTCTATTCTGTTTCCTTGATCTATTTGTCTGTTCTTTCACCAGTATCACAGTGCTTTGATTGCTGTAGCTTTATAGTAAGTTTTAAAGTCAAGTATTGTCAGTCCTCCAACTTTGTTCTTCTTTTTCAGTATTGTGTTGGCTACTCTGGGTCTTTTGCCTCTCCATATAAACTTTAGAATCAGTTTGTCAATATCCACAAAATAACTTGCTGAGATTTTGATTGCAATTGCACTGAATCTGTAGATCAAGTTGGGAAGAACTGACATCTTGGCAATACTGAGTCTTCCTATTCATGAACATGGAGTATCTCTCCATTTATTTACTTTTTCTTTGATGTCTTTCATCAGGGTTTGTAGTTTTCCTCATATAGATCTTGAAGATATTTTGTTAGATTTATACCTAAATATTTCACTTTGGGGGTGCTAATGTAAATGGTATTGTGCTTTTAATTTCAAATTCCACTTGTTCATTGCCAGTATATAGGAAAGCAATTAACTTTTATGTTAACCTTTTATCCTGCCACCTTGCCATAATTGCTTCTTAGTTCCAGGAGTTTTTTGTTGATTCTTCTGGATTTTCTACATAGATGATCATGTCATCTGCAAACAAAGACAGTTTCATTTCTCTCCCCAGTCTGTATAGCTTTTGTTTCCCTTTCTTGTCTTATTGCATTAGCCAGTAGTTCCAGGACAATGTTGAAAAGGCATGATGAGAGGAGACATCCTTGCCTTGTTCCTGATCTTAGTGAGAAAGTTTCAAGTTTCTCACCATTACATATAATGTTAGCTATTGGGTTTTTACAGATGTTCTTTATCAAGTTGAGGGAGTTTCCCTCCAGGACTGGGGCATCTTTTTGTGCCAGATGTCAAGGAAGTACTTAAAAACTAATGAGGTCACGTCAAAAGGATATAAGCCAAATATGGAGCAATTTGAGCATCAAAATAAATAATGATAGGAACAAGATATTTATAGAATAAAATACGAATCTATGAGTGTAACTGTTTAAATAAATGACCCACCAATCAAGCAAATAAATAAAAGAGAAGTGAAAACTTTTTCTTATAGTAGAACACCAAGTAATAAATACTGAAAGAATGATGGAATTTGAAAATAACCATTTTTCATCCATCATTAAGGTTCATTGTGAATCCAGCAAAATCATCAATGCATGCTAAAACTAATGACAAAAGTTTTATGAAGAAGAGGCTATTTATACACTCTCAAAATCCCCTCACAAATTGTTTCTTGATCACCAAGAGAAAATAGTAACTTTATCGTGGATTAATCTAGTGAATACTATCTTAACCACCTAATGAACATAAACAACAATAATGGTACAAACCAACACCATGTGCCTCTTGATGCCCTAGGAAGGATACAATGTCACTTAGTGTTCCTGAAAAGTGCATAAGCTGAATCTAATCATGAGGAAACATCAGATGAACCCCAACTGAGGGACATTCTACAGAACAACTGGCCTATACTGTTCCCAAATGTCAAAATCAAGAAAGGCAAAGAAAACTTGAGGAAATGTTCCAGATTAAAGGAAACGAAAGATTCATGAAAACTAAATGTGTTGTATGATCCTGGTATGGAGTCTGAACCAGAAAAAAACAACCATAAGGGACATTATTGAAACAACTGGAAAATTATTAATATGGACTGGGAATTAAATAATAGTGTTTTATCTATGTTAAATTTCCTAATTTTGACAACTGTGCCATGCTTATATAAGGTAAAGTCTTAGGAAATACAAAATAAAACTTTATGGATACAGAGGCATGATGTCTACAAAATTCTCAAGTGGTTCAGAAAAAATGTGTATATAACTATAAACAGAACAAGAGAATCAATGATAAAGCAGATGGAGTGAAATGTTAACAGTTGAAGAATGTGAGTAAAGGATATGCGGAGTTCTTTGTACTATTTTTCTGTAAGTATGAAATTATATCAAAATAAAAGTTTTTAATGTAAATTTTGAGAGATCACAACTCAGATATCAGAAACACTTTATTGGAGAGAAAAATCTAAACTCAACAACTATTATATAGGGTGACTGAGATACATCAGAATTCCCAAATTTGAACTATTTGCATAGAAGAGTCCCAGTCTGCACAAAATCCCAATCTCGACCAGAACAGGTTGGATATTTTCTGTGGACAATATTGAACACATGTGGAGAAAGGAATATTAATTGACCATGAGGTCACACAATTTAGGGGACCAAATTCAGGCAGAATGAAAATTTAGCAGAAATTAAACATCATTGTTATTGCCTACTTGTTTCAGGAATGTCAGCTACTCTAATCCAGCCCCACTCCCCACTTGGTAGATTGTAAAGAGCAGCGAGAGTAACAAACAACACATAGTTTAATCTTTGCCTTGTGTTTTTTTTTCTTTCCTTATTCACGTTGCTAGATACAAACAAGATATTGCCACTCAATAGATATGAGACCTTGAGAAAATTACAGTATCTCCCTGAACTCAGTGTTTTCCTCTATAATATTAGGATAATAAAATATGTTCTATCCAACTTGTAGAACTGTTGTTTGAATCATTTGGATAAATGTGTATGAAAATCCATTAGTGCTACAACACCTAAGCGATTATTTTAATGATGATAATCATCATCAATTTTCCATTTGTTTTAGGCCACTTAAAATTCTAATTTCTGCTCTAGGTTGCAAGAAGATAAAGATGGTTTGTGGAATTTACAGCATCATCAAAACTAATAGCGGTCCTTATTTGGAGCACAGAAGAAATTATTTTTATGCTTCATGCAATAAAAAGTTTAACTAATAATATTTTGAGATGTGTCTGAAAGAATTAAATATACTTCTAAAATAGCAAAGTTCTTCGGAAGTAGCCTATTGCACAGCATCTGGCTAAATACATATCATTCATTCATATGTCATATGATCTGTCATCATTTGAATATATCATAAAATTATAGTGTGGAAGTATTTTATATTTTTCATCTAATTTGCCAGGTCACCTCAACCAAACACCTTCATTTTACAGATGAGGAAGACGGCTTTCAGAGAAACGCCACCTAGTTAACGGAAAAACCATAATTTAAATTAAAATATCTCACATCCATTTGCAATGCTGTTCCCACCAAAGCATGCTGCAAATATCCAAATAGTAATAAAAGTCGATTCTCTAGAGCAACTAAAGTGTAGCTTTAAAAAAAAATGTGGTTCAAATTGACATCATTGCTCATATATATTTCTTTACTGGGTTGATCCCCAGAATCAGAAATTGAACAGTAGATTAAGGAAAATTATTACAGTTGGTATTTTTTTCATTGCTTTATTACCTCCTTACCATGAACGTGTCCACAGATGCTGCTAAGCCTCTTTGGTTTTAATTTCTCCATTTTCAAAGTAAAAAAACAGTATTTTAAATTAAATGTGCTTCATCCTTCTGAAGCATAATGCCACATAAACACTAAGAGTATTTTTATTATAATAAAAATTAAATTACTGATATTCAAATAAATTGCATTTTCTGAGGGCATAAAATTGCCATCGAAATTCTGATTTTTTTAAAAATGATACTCTTCCATACAAAAAGATCTATTTATAAAATTTAGGAAGTCCATAGATTTGAAAAATTAATGAATTTGTTCATTGTCTCTCCTTAGAATTAGCTAGAAATAAAAACACCATTACAAGACTGGAGATACAAGTGTTTATCATTACATCAATATTATGGATGAATTACATTCCCTTTAAAAGTCATAAAATGGAAAAGTGATTTATTAAACTACCTTGAAATTTCATATCTTTCAAGCAAAGTGATGTGATAAGAGTAACTAAAGCCTTATTTACCCATTTTTCTCCCCTAATTAGAGGCGTGAGATAACTAGGTTTATGTGGAGTCTAGCCTCAGGCAAAACCTGCTCAGGAGGAGGTTAGCCAAATTAGTGCTGGAGGAATAGGGATGAACCTCATTCCCGGAGGGAGGAGACCTGGGTGAAGGCACATTCCGGCGCACAATCTAGGAAGACATAAATAGCTCTCTATAATGGTCACTCTGGAGGAAGAAACATTAGTACATGGGAGCCAAGTAATGCAACCGTATGGCACGGTATGATTGGGGCTAGTACCAGCTGTAGAAGTGACATGTTGCAGGTCAGCTCCAATTTACCCTGAAGCCAGGTTAGAGAAGATAAGACAAACATCAATTACATTACTGAATGTTAAGTTCGCAATAGTATGGTTATTGAACTATGTCACCTTTACAAGTAGTCTGATTTGCACATTATCCTAAGGAGAAACACATTCCTAGGTGTAGTACTCATACTAGAATATATGCCCCATGGTGGCCAGAGTCTTTATTTCATTCATTAACATATATCAAGCATCTACCACAGTGCCTGCCATATGTTTTATACTTGATAAATATCTGTTGGTGGGTTGATATACACTTTAAGACTTTTTCAGAAATCTGAGTACTTGCTTTGATTTTTAAATTTGTTTTTATATTTCCCCTAAGAATGGTTCTAAGTCATAGAATGTATATTCAAAGATGTAAAACTTAATTTGACTGTTAGAAAACACGTGCACACTAGGAAAAATGTCCCTCATCTTAAAAAATAATGACCCCTGGCATAAAGCCATGCACTGAGAGAAAGGACCATCTTGGCCACAGTGGCAGAGTGGCTGCCAGTCTCTCATGGGGTCAGCCACTAGAGGACGGTGTGGGTACATGCACTGCCAGACCCTTAATAAGTCCAAGAGGAACCTTGATAGACAGGAACGAATGCTGCCAAGTTTCACTTCTTCAGCTTCTACACATACTGTTGGTAAATTCCTCTTCTAAGTTTCACTTCCAAAAATGAAAACAGAAAAACAGCACGATTGTAATGAGTAGCTCATTGGCAAAGATAAAAATCACAGAAAAATTGTGAAAATGTCAATAATCTTGTTGGGGAATAAAACGCAGCTCAGCAGATATTGTGCAGCTGTCAGGACACCGTGAAAGTGTTGACGCTGAAAATATTTGATTCGAGCTATTCCTGCGACGAAGGCTGTAAGTTTCTAGCTGGCGATGAAATCGTGAAATGAGTTCAAGGAAAGGAGCCGACTGAGTCAAGTAAATGAAATGGCAAGGAATTGGATTCGGAGTAGTTTGCTATCATACAAAACAAATAAAAAGAGCAGTTTTTCTATGAGAATTGCATCACCCATAAAACTCCGTGTACCAGAATCTACAACAAAAAGACACCATCACAACAGCAAATAACCTCTGTGTGGATTTGATTTAAATAAGAGATGAAAGATTCAGACAGCAGCCTTTTATGATTGACTTCAGTAAACTCAGTTCCACTATTAGTTGCTCAAAGTTATCAATAAAATAAATTGTACGTATTTCTAACGAGTTATTACAACTGAAATGTATTTTTCAGGGCAATCGTTTTAACTGGTAGTTCGTTGACTTGGCTTTCTGAATTTTGAATAATTCAATTCATATCTTTATTATCCTGAAGAAAGAATTTCTATTGATGTTCAATTTGCATGGGTTCTAGGTAATTTTATAAAAACAAATATTTGTCTTTTATTCAAAACATACATAAGTTCTTACTACGTAACAAGTACTGTCCCTGTTCATTAAAAGGCAAAACACACTCTATCTTCCTGTCACTTACAGTCTAACTGGCTAATACAAACAAGTAAAGGAGAACATTACAGCAGTGTTGCTATGATGAGGGAGTTCAAGGTATTTCTTGGAAAGCAGGTAGCAGGGTAGACTAAACTAGCCTTGGAATGAAGGAAGCACTTAGGAAGAGGTTTTATCTAAGAAGCATCCTGTTAGAGAGTGCCAGAGAAAGGAGAGGAAGCATACAGAAGCCAGATTAGGAAATTTCTCCTGGTAAGGCATGTTCCGTTCAGTTTCCTCCTTTCTAAAACACAGGTCTTGGACTAGATTATCTCTATGGCTCCATTCAACCTAACATTTTATGACTCTCTATCCAAATTTCAAGGTAAAATTTAATTGGAAAATAGAATTCAGTAACTTTGCTTTATAGACTAATTTTCACAAACCTATCTCTTCGAATTACTTAAATTCACCTTCCCGTAAAATCAGAACTTTAAAGAAAATAAGGAAAGTTCTAATGATGAGACTCAAATACTGATATTTTGCAAAAAAATATGAAGATAAAGATATTTTTATATATACATGAGCTTCCAACTTCTGAAGTTCTCTTAAACATAATACTTAATATTTCTGTAGATGTATCTGCAAGTTCCCATTATTATGTAAATGTTATATAATTTATCATTTTGACTCTAATATAATCCACTTATAGCATATGTAAACTGTCTTTCAAAGTATGTTATTTTTTACTAATATCACATTTAAAACTCAACTAAATTTCAATACAAAGCTACATGGTAGTCAGTTACCACCTTTAAGACCTCACTCCCAAAGGTCTAGTTTCACATCTCTAACTGCCTAGCGGCCTCTTCCAGTTGGATGTCAAATCAGTCTTTCATAATTATCGGAGAAATATTAGAAGAAAATTTAATTTTAAACTACAGACAGGAAATAAGACAAAAGGAGCATTCACACCATGTTCTCAAATTCATTTCTCATTTGTTTCCACTTTGAAAAGGCTTAAAATGAGGAATTACTCTATTAGGTCAACTTTAAGCTCTTCCTTCTTCATCTGATTCATTTTCAGTGTGAGAAAGCACCTAGTCTGGATAATTGATCTTAAGTTTCTTATATTGGTTTCATCATTGTTCCTCTTTATGTAAAATTCACTTTAAGGACAAACTCTTCATTGGCACATAGATGTTTAATAAGTAAGTCAGTGTAATTATTATATTTAGCCATAGCCAAGAGTTCAATGATTAATTTTAGATATCACAGAACTACAAGTCTCCATCACATAGATTTTGATCAAAGCATATGCCCTGAAACAAGTGCTACACACAATAAAATCCTAATCAAACATGGTTTCCTTGTATAACACGGGAAGGATGGAGGAACAGACCTTCTTATTCTGGAACAATTTGTTCAAGGAGACCCATGCACCTGCATGATGATGTTAGAGTAACTCATTTAGTGGTGTTCTATAAAGTCTTATCATCAAGTGAAAGGTTCACCTTATTTCCCTTGATGTGGTGGTCTGAGGTTTACAGTTTCCTGAACATAAGATTTGAGACAATCCTGAAAAAATTGCAATCATTTTCAAAGCACAAGAGTTTTGATATGCTTCAGTTGCCAAGGAATTTATGAACACCCATATTTTCAGCCTTTTTGCTTTTAGATCAATCTTTAATGTTTGAGGCAAATTGATTTATTCTAACAGAAAAAAGATACGGCATAGTGACCTAAATCACTTGATTATTACTTTGACTTGAGAATGAATACCTTCCTGTGGACAAAATATGAACTTTAAGTGTAATAAATTTAAGTATTGTTTAGATGTATTTTATTGTATTGTAAACTTGAAATTACATCTTTTAATCAAACGTAAAAATTAACATTGGCATAAAGCAAGACCTAATTACCTGTCAATATCAAATGAGAGCTGGTCCCCATTGGGTATCAATGTTAAATGCACTTTTTAACTGGGTCACTGCAGACTCAGCTCAAGAATGTTCTCCACCTGGTTCTGAGTAGTCAGTTGTCCCCATCCAGGCCTGAGATGATTCTTTAACTCCAACTCTTTGGAACAACAAATAGAATTAATTGGAAAGAGTAAAAATAATTCCATAGTAATATCTATATATAGGTTGATTGAAACCAATTAACAACCCCAGGAAGGGAGGGGAAGTTGTTAACCTTCCTCTTGACTAAAGAATGGCTAATCTCATTTTGCCATTTGTGGCTAAAGGCAAATTCTTAATCCTGATTTTTTTTTGGCTTTGTTTTATGTCCTATTCATATTATTTCCTTCTTGTGTCAAACACCCATCTTCAAGAGCTCCTAAACTCTCTAATGGACGTGGTAATCTGTAAGTACCTGCTTGTAGTGTGCTGGAGCCAGCTTGCACTAGCTCAATAGAGCTGATGATTGTTAAATTTTCAGGAATTTAGTGAGCCAAGTTGTTAAACAGACACATTATTAAAAATTAAATTATATAAACTTACAATTAGATAAATTACATTAAAATCAAAGGTAATAAGTACTAAAACTCATCACTTCCCAATTATTTTACTATCTTTTGTATACATATAGTGGAAATTCTATACAATGATGTGCTACTGTGCACCTTTTCAGAACTCTGTCATGACGGTAGCTTGACATCAGCCATGGTAGCAGTATTTACACCACAGAAATCTGCAAACACTGCAAATCAGGACTCCCTTCTCTTCTACCCTAGACTGGGCTGTTAAACATTTACCAGCACACCACTGGTACCTGCCCAGGGGGCCTTCTAAGAGAAACTTTCTCCCCATTTCCCAGAAACTGCTCCTCCATATGACTCCATCCCTTTTATCCCAGGCACGGCTGATTGGCCTAAGAGTGAAAAACTAACAAAGGTAGAAAATATTTGTAGGCCAGACCAAGCCAATGCTTTCTCTTTAGAATTTGAACTAAGATTCAGAGATGGATGGAATTAGTAGCCAAGTCATGTTCACAGCAGTATGTTAGAATATATGTCATTGAACTCATTGTCCCTAGAGCTAACCTGGTTACCACACTTCCTGAGACCTCGTGGTACCACTTTTCTCTGGATTCCATATGATTTTATTCTTCAAGTTTGTCTTTTATTTGAGCTAATGCAATTTCTATTCTATTCCTTGCAAATTAATGTGCTGTAAGAAAAACTGTTGTAAATTCTCTCAGTTTCTGATTCCAATATAGAAACTATGTAGATGTAAGGCAGAATATTGAGGCTCAAGTCCTGACTGTGTGACCCAGAGAAAATTCTTTAACCTGACAGCTTCTCAATTTCCTCAGCAGAAAAAACTAAAGGTGTATACATTTTAGTCGTTTTTAAGCTCGAAGGTTCTGTAGAGATGCTTCAGGCCCAGCTATGGGAGTTTAAAGGGGGTCTTGTAAGTGGACAGGGTCCAGATTCCCTCCTGTTTTCAACTAGAAACACCTCGCTATTTACTTTGTCTTTTGGGCCTTCTATATAAGATTTCCTTTGACAGTTTCCACAAATGACTCCATACCCCACCAAAACAAAACATTAAAAGGTTAAAAATTTTCCAGACTAAGCTATCTCTAAGTTCTTTTCAGTCTGCTATATCTCTACAGGGTAAATACAAAATGTTCACATGAGTATTACAGGAACATTTCAACATTTTCCAATTTTTCTGTTCCTGCTATTAATTTACACTATCTTCTCTTATTGGAGAGTTGCGAAAAAAACATGGTGGACCAATAATTCTGCTCAGCCCAATCTGATAGCCCATTCCTAGCAGACATATTCATCCACTAAGGCACTTTTTCCTGTGAATTTTGGACCTGATCTGAAAATTTTGCTCAGCACACTGTTCTGGGTAACCAATATCAATCAACTGGAGTTGGCAAAAAATGAAACTGGTTTGCCACCCTGCTAAGGTTCACATGTATGTGCACGGACTTACCTTATGCTATGCTTGATTTCTCTAATGGTTCCCTCTCGGTGCTGAGCTTTCCATCTGTTCTCAAGGCTGTCCTTCTGTTTGATTATCTGCCCTTAAAGCAATTTCCCATCCAACACCTGACAGTCTGGGGTTAGAGCCAGAAACAAGAGTATATACTGGTTGGACTAGGCATTACTTCCAGATACCTACTGGGTCTGTCCATATGGTCATTTCACAGGAGAAAGTGCTACAAGTCAAAGAAGATAAAACACTAGGTCCTTGCTTAAAATATCAACTTCCTTTTGGTATTTCCTTAGTAAATACAGAAAATAGCTAATGAGTATCTTAAGGGCTTTCAGATACTAAAAGACTTTTATTAAGATACTCCTTGGTTACACCTCTTTAGGCTACATCAAGATTATCTCCTTTTCCATTAGTTTCCAATTTTTCAATCAATTTTTGCTCTTAACTCTTTACAAGCTCTATACATTCCTCTAAGTTGTACAGTTCATAACTGAGCAAGTCCTCTAGTAAATAACACATTCGTATAAGAGCCTTTGGAAGAAAATCTAACTTTTATTTCATACAAATTTTTTATCAAAGTATAACATACATTAAAAAGATATACGAGTTGTAAGTGACCAGCTCTATGAATTTTCAAGGAGTGAATACACTTGTGTAATTGGCACCCAGATCAAGAAACAGAACTTGAGAACCCCTCTTTTTCCCCTTCCAGTCACTACCCTCTACCCAAGGAACACTATCATGATTTCTGACACGACATGTGTATACATACGGAGTATATATATATATATATATATAGTTTTTGAACACTATAAATAGAATTTATGTTCTATTTATAAATAGAACATTATAAATAGAATTACTATTCCATAAATAGAATAATAATAATAATTGGTCATTTTGTGTCTGCCTTCTTTGCCTCAACTTTCTGCCTGTGCAATTCATCCGCATGATTACACATAGTTGCAGTTCAGTAATTTTCATTGCTATATAGCATTCAGTTGTGTGAATATATCACATTTACAAAAAAAATCCAGGCCACTGTTGATGGACATATGAATACTTTCCAGTTTTTGGCCAATTACAAATATTCTTCTGTATGTCTATTGGTGCACATAAGTGCTCATTTCTTCTGAGTATTTCACCTAGGTGTGAAACTGATGAGTCATAGGACACGCATATGTTAAACTCTAGTAGTTTACTGGCAATAGTTTTAGAAAGATTACCTCTTTTGCTACCCAGGTGTCATGCTTGCATAATAAATGACGGTTGTTTTATTCTGAGGCTATTCTCCACCAGGAGACAGCTTTTGATGGGCGTGGAAGCTTTAATCGCTATCAGGCATGAAAACAGGATACAACAATTGAGAAAGGACTCGCTTCTTTTCAGGCAGGAGGCTTGGCTAGCAGCAAGTCTGAGCGCTATTCGTTCTTTCCCAAATACATAAGATTATCACCAAATGGAGGACAAAGATAACCACAAGAATTGAACGGTGAAACACTGTCAGCAAAGACCCTGGAAATTATATTAAATCAGAAATTATATAAATCTGACTGGACAGATGTAATGGTCAAAGGGAGATTATTACTGGTCTTGAAGTTAGGTAGTTAAATGTGTCCAGCTAGCAGTTTGGTGTTGTCACCAGTGAGATATGTAAGAACAAAAAAGGAGGTGTCAAGGTCAAGTCACTGACCTTCCACCATGGATCATGCTGGAATTCCTCAAAGGACCAAAAGAACCTGGTGGAAGCTTATTGCTTTAGGGATCTAAGTCCAGCAGGATCATGCCAAATTATAATATGTAAGAGGATAGCTCAAATCACAAAATTTGTTCCTGAATCAATCCTTCTCCATGCCCACACTCTGTCTCTGACGCTTCCTTGCTAACCTGTTGCTTTCTCCTTTTGGCCTTCCATTTGCATTAATTGCATTTCCAGATGAGTTGCTTGGTTTATCAACTCTTATAGCATCTGATGAGCTACTTTATTTCCTTGTCTCCTAATTTGGCTTCCCATCCTGGCCTTCTCCCCTCCAACAATAATACATTCCCTTCTTCATTTAATAAACATTTATTGATATCCTGCTATGTGCCAGCAGCTGGGCTAAATACATGCTCTGGCTTCATGGAGCTTAGATGGCTTTGCTTTGACTAAGGAAAAAGGCGGGTGCAAACCACTGTCAATCTGTCTTTGGAAGTGGGAGATAGTCAAATAGAGAACAGAGCCGCAGTGCCTTGGGTAACTTGGTTTCCATAGCCCTGGATGCTGGGGAATTGAGTTCCAGACTCCTAGTGGCTAGCACTCTGAAGACAAAAGAATAAGAAAAGGCTGCAACCCCACAGGACACGGCTTCTCCACCACTTTCTCCTTTCATTTGGCCAATAGTCCCCCAAGGAAGACAGCACTGAAGATGGGGACAACATTTATGACAACTTTCCCAAGAGAAAAGGGGCTTGCTGCAGCTTTGCTCTTTGGCTGCAGTCTCCCTCTGTCAGAACTGAGGAGACCTGGGGGTGGGGGCTCATGTGCCCTGATGTAGAGCCTCAGATACAATTGCTTCTCTTTCAACTAGTCAGGATTCTGGTGCTCAGAGTGAGTAAAATAAGATAAGCAACATAATTTAATAGAAGTTTTGTTAAACAAGACATTTCTGCCTAGTCATGACACATACTACACTGAAATTTCACATTTTCAAAATTTAAAAGTCACTCATTTGTCATGTAAAAGGTAGTAAAAGATTAAAATAATTAGGTCACGGGAGGGATGGAATTTTGATTGGAAAGAATAAAGCAATTATAGGGCAATTATGGGTTTTGGGAAGGGAGATGACATTGAAAAATACTATGAAGTATCTATATATGGTTTACTGATATGCTTGGAGCATTTTGGTTAATTTGGATCATGGTTTCAGAAGGCGATCACCTATTCAATTCCACTATTTTATAGGAAATTGTGGCTTCCAAAGCATAAGGCTATACAACTAAGGTGCAGCAAAATCACGAGTCCAGATCATTTGCTTTCTAGTTTATCACTCTATCTCCTTATAGATATGCTTTCCTGAAAAGTCTCTGGCTTAATCCTTACTGTTGTTAACATTTAAAAATGTTTCAGAGCATTTCTTATTACTTAGACCATAGTGAACATAAGTGAATATTTTTTTGAAGGTGTGAGCTCTCACTGGGTAGTAGGGACATTTTTTGGATATTATTAATGCTCAGTAGAATTGACATAAACGATGAAGGAAATTGGGCTAAATCTATACTGATCTAACAACATTATCTGTAGTTTCAAAAAGTTTCCTAATTCCTAATATCATGTTTTCTTATAATTGTTTCCCTTGAGACTCAAACTCAGAAAATATACAGATAATAAAGGAATCTGGTTACTTTTATGTTGCTATAGTTATAGAGCAACAAATATGAGAAGAAAAAGGTAACTATTCTTAAGGAAATTTGGCTTTTAGAAGGGAGGTACTAAGGAAAGTTAGAATAACTTTTGCACATAGAGAGACCTTCTATCCAAAGCTCTCTGAGTACTTGACAAACCTAAATCCAGCACCTCTTACAGCAGAACTTGGTTTCTAGTAGAGAAATGACTTGCAAGAGCTGTATTAAATTTTTTAAAACTAGAGAGAAATTATATACATATTTGAAGTCATGTTAGATGCCAAGTTTCTGTCCTTTTCCTTTTCTGTAGAATGTTATTGTATTACCTCTCTAATTCTCTTTACAACTATTCAGCTTTTAATAGGCAACTAATAAAAATTCATCAGTCTGTTCAAGAATTCTGCCATTAGGCCATGTTGGAAATTTATGAGAAAATTTGGAAATTGTGTTCAGCTCAAAGTAAACAATGCCAGAAAAAGAACAACTGCTCTTTTGGGAATACTAAAAATTTCCAGAATTCAAGGAGGGCAGAAATTGAAGGAATCTTGGTGATAAGGCAAGGAGCTATCACTGAGTCTTTCTTATGGCATTGGTTATTTATATAACCAACAGGCTGAAAGTGAAAGAAATACAGAGATGGCATCCTAAAATAGACACATTTTGTTCCCGTTATAGAGGGTTTTTCTGTTTACCATTTTTAGTAACTTTAAGAAAGGAAAATTCCTTAACCTATACTAAAACAATGTAACCGAAGTGTATCTGACAGATTACTGATAGGCAAAAGTTAGTGAGGACTGGGCATAGCAAGATCTGGGCCAAAAAAACTCTCATTTTTTTGCCTCTGAAAGCCCTTAGTCTTGGTAAGAATTGCCAAAATCAACTGATCGAATTCTCTTGCGACGGCAGCTCAAGTGAGACTACTGGATTTAGTTGTCTACACTCCTAGACCCAGAATATTTTGGGGGCTCCTGGCACTATTCCAGAGTATAGAGACCAAACCTAGCATAACTCAGTTAACCAAAACTGGGGTCAAGGGTGGGAAACTGATAAGAATGTCATACTTATATACTCCTAAAAGTGATACTGACAGCATAGCCGATTAACAAGTACAGCAATAACAAAAATAAAGATGACGCTATACACTCGTCAATTCTTTATGTGTATATATATACCAACAGCTTTCCCCTCAGAGTAAGGGTATCTTTCAAGACAGTTCTGATTTGTTGAAGTAACCGCAAGTATGGTAATGTTTCTTAAAAATATTAACGGTAACTAAAAACCAGCATTAGCCTTCTCCCATCAAAAGTCCAGAGGCTGTCATTGTGTAGTCAAAACATTCTTTGACTTAATTTGCCATCTTTCTGACTTGAGCCACATTTTTATACCTCATTTTTGTTGTACCCTTGAAGATACAATTGCAAATGATTCACGACCTTGGGTCTCAAGGTCAGGATACCTGTAGGGGATGTGACTTTCTTGGAAGGGCTCTACCAATGATCCGAGACCCACCCAGCAAAGCAGAGGCGAAGGGCCAAGTTAGCCTAGGGGCGCCGGGGCACTCCCTTCCACCCCCCGCGCACGAGGGCTCGACTGTGCTCCGGTGACCTGGCTGTCGCCCGCGGTGTTGGGTTCTCGCGCAGTCAGGTGCCTCCGGCTGCAGGCTCAGTTATTTCTGTCTGCGGTGTTGGGCTGGGAGTGAGGGGCCGGCTGGGAGTGCGGGGGCGAGGAGCACCCGGGACCTGCCCCCTCCCCTAGCCTCTCCTCGGCCGGAGATCCCCGATTCCCCCAGCTGAAGGGCGCCTGGAGGGGACCCCAAGCCGCACTTTTGCAGGGCTCGCTCTCGGATAACAGAGAACCTCAGCGCACCGACTTCTCGCGAGGTTTCGGCGCCTCCCATCCCCCACCCCCTCAACCGCCCCCTCCTAGCTCTGGTGCCGGCAGCTCCCGCTATGGCTGCGCTGCGGAGGCTCCTGTGGCCGCCGCCTCGGCTCCCGCCTCCGCCCTCCCCTCACCATCCCTTCCCCGGGCCGTGGGGGCGGCCTGCAGGGACAGCCCCGGGCCCTCCTGGCCGGCCATTCTCCTGCAGGGAGGAGGAGGAGGGGGCTGTGGCTGAGGCGGCTTGGAGGCGGCGGCGGCGCTGGGGGGAGCTGAGCATCGCGGCGGCGGCCGGCGGGGGGCTGGTCGGCCTCCTCTGCTACCAGCTGTATGGGGACCCCCGGGCCGACTCCGCGAGGCTGCCGGCCCCCGGGCGCCCCTCGGACAGCGCGGTCCCAGAGCCGGAGGACCCGCCGCGCGGCCGGGGGCTGCTTCCCATCCCGGTCGCGGCTGCCAAGGAGACGGTAGGTGTGTGAGCGCGTGCGCGCGCCGGGCCGGCCCGAAGGTGACGCCCGAGGCTTGGGCCGCCAGGTGTGCCGCCTGAGCGCGGGGAGGGACGGTGTGACAACCGTGCAGGGTGCGCCTCGGACTGTGGGCCACCGTGACACCGGACATTGGAGGTTGTCGCAGTGTGAGCTCTGCGGACCTTCTGTGAGCGAGAGCAAGACCGTCTAGGCCAGGCATCTCTGGGTCTGTTCATCCAGATGTTGGAAAGACAGATGACGCTGGCATTGATGCATCAGGACCTTAAAGGTTGCTGCAGCTAACACCTATCCACCCAAACCCCAAACCAACACTAACCAAGACAGAACAAAAAACCGACTCAGAAGTCAAGGGCATGACAGGCAGAAAGTGGAGGGTGCATTTGTGAAAGAAAGGAACTCCCAGGCTGAGCCGGGCAGCAGCAAGTGATCCACGGGGTCCAGTGCGTAGGATGAGTTTTGAAGCAGTGGTCTGAGGTCTCAAAAGCCACATATTATTATGTGTAAGTTTATATATTCGTTCTAAGAGAGGAAATGCCCAGACTGTGTAGCCTCCTTATCATTGGTTGGAAAGAATGAAGATGTCTCTAGATTGGAAAAGAAAAAAAAAAAATCTACTCAAAAAGTGTATTCCCCCCCCCCCCCCGCCCCCCATCTCTTAAGTAAGAACAATAAGTGAGAAGATGGATAGGACAGCAAAAGTAGGAAACTGAATGAAGAGAACTCCTACAGGGGAACTTCAAATGAAAATGTGAAGTATCATTATGTAGTTGATAATATAAGGTAAAGATGGGTGTAAGGTAAGAGTAAAGGCCCACCATGTTTTGGTCATATCAGTGAATATAATAAGTAGTCATGTAAATGACTAGGAAAATCGTCTAGGGAAATTTTCCTTGCAAGACAAGAAGAGTGTGAAGGGCTTAGATTTAGAAAAGAGGCAGCTCTTCTGTTTTTAACTTTAATGAAGTTTATGTACCCTTTATTCTTTGTTCAAATACACAGTAGTGATCTGATGTAAGTGCATCAGTTCTGTTGGTGGAGGTTGTTGATGCATTTAGCTCAGGGAATCTACTTTATGGACCGCCTAGCAGCAAATCACAAATACATAGCGTGAAGTACTTTTATACAATGAATTCTTAAAATACTAGCAAATACCCTCAACCTTCATCCCTCACCCCCTGCCCCACACATATACACACACAGGTTAATCCTGTGTCTTGATTGACCAAATCAGAACTTTTAATCAACCATGGTTGATCTGGGAACAGATTAGGAAGGTAGGGAACATTAAAATACTATTTTCCTCTTTTTTAAAATTAATTTTACTTTTAAAGTTGAGAGACAGTATCATGCAGTTTTTAAAAGACAACATTCAGAAAGCTAGGACTCTGGCTTTACTACTTACAAGTGCTATCATTACTTAACCCCTCAGTGCCGGTCTCCTCATCTATAAAATGAGGTTAGTAGTGTCTTCCTCTAGAGTTATGAGAGATAAATGAGTTAATACATTTAAAACAGAATGGTACCCCTAGAATGTAGTGAGTGTTCAATAAATTTGTTTTATTTTATTCATTTACTTATTTATTATCTATTTATTTCCTTACATTATTGTTGCTTAGCATTTATAAAAATTCTTGTACATTGTTTTAGAAACCAAATAATACTAAAGTCCTGTGTCTTGCCCTTCTCAAGTCTGCAGTCATACATTCTGATTGTTATTCCTTTTGTATTTGACCTTTCTTCCCCCTCTGACAACTTTTATAATCTTCTTTTTATCCCTGGTGTTTGAAAATTTCACAATAATGAGCTTTGGTGTGGGCATTTTTTCGTTTATTGTACTAGGTACTCGAGGGCCCTTTCAGTATAGAAATTCATGTCTGAAAGTACTGTATACTTTTCTTGTATTATTTCTTTGACAATTTCCTCTTCTTCATTTACTCTGGTTTCTTTTTCTGGAAGCTTTGTTAGCCTGAAGTTATACCTCCTGACAGATCCTAATCTAATTCTAATCTTTCTTATATTCCAACTCTTTAATCTTTTTGTTTGTTTTTGTGGGAGATATCTTTGACTTTATCTTCCAGCCTTCCTAGTCAGTGTCTTATTTCAGCTATCCAAACTTGTTAATTGGAAGAACTGTTCTCCGATGTTCCTGTGTTACAGCATTCTATTTTGTTCCGTGGCTGCTAAATTTCTCTTTTTACTATAAGGATATTAATTATAGTTTTGTTTTGCTTTTTAATTGCCTTCTGCTCCACGCATTGTGTTGGTTCCTCCAGGTTCTTTTTTATTTATTTATTTTAATCTGTTTGATTGTCTAAGCTATCACTTTCATTTTGGAGGTTTTCCTCACATATCTGTGATTGCTGCCTATCTGTAGTTGAGCCACTCAGAAGCTCTTCATACCAGAGTCTGGCTTTTCGTGTGATGATCTGGGCTTTTGATTAGAGTGGCATCCAAATGTCAGAATTTTTTAAGTCTTTTTCTCTGTTGTCATTGAGCTTCTCCAAATAACAGGAGAAGTGAGAGGAGCAGGAATCTTCTGGCTGCGGGCGCGTGTGCACATATATGTGAGAACATATGTGCTGGGAGAGTATCCAATGATGTACTTACATATTGTATCTAATTCTCTGTTTTCAGCCCCACCACTTACTCTGCCTCCACATCTCCTTGTGTTCCCAAGGCCTTATCCTTCCTGGGGTCAGTACCATAAATCAGCTTACCTCCATGTCGTCTCCTCCTCCATGGTACCTAGGTAGTGCCTCTGCTCCGCTAAGTCAATTATCACTCCTCCATCTCTTCAATTTTATAAAAATTTAATGAATTTTCTTGAGTGTTTTAGTCCCCTCTTCTTTTCTTCTTCTTAGTTCTTGTATGTTTACACCTTTTTTTTAAACGTTTATTGTGATTTTAATGTGGTTAGGAGAGGAAGAGGTCGAAAGAAACTTGTGAGGTCAATCTGCCATTTTTCAGAAATATTTTATATCTTTGTTGCCACTTCATTTATTATGCTTATTTGATTTTCATGAAATGGTAGAAATGATTTTTTTTGATGTTTAAAACTATAGCTAAGAACCTTTGATTTATAAAGCCTTTTTAAAGCAGCATATTATACTGAATATAAGCCTAGCATATAAATTAACCTGTCTGTGTGTGAGAATAATTTAACAGGAGTAAAGAGCAGTGATGGGAGTAAACAGCAGTAACCTTACAGACATACAATTCTATTACCATAACCTTGAAGATTTTTGTTTTAAAGACATTGCCTCTGAACTTCCTCCAAAAGGCCTTCCCTGACTCTGTAGATTTGTTAAAATACCCCTGCTTTTCCTGTACTCCCAGATGATGACTTTTTGCAATTACTTCTTAATTGTCTGTCTTCTCTGTTTGTCTTAGTCCTTTAAGAAGAGGCATTGTGTTGGTCTTGATGACCTTGATGTCTTCATTGCCTGTTATGGGGCTTAGCCCTGGTAGACACACAAATAATATTTGTTGAATGAACAAGCCCATGCTAAATATTTGCACTGAAAAGGCACAACCACATTCTGTAAGAATTAATAGTTTAACATTTTGTTCAGCTAACGTAGTTATTTATAGCATTAGAATTGGGAATACTTCAGTCAAGGTCAAAATTCCATGCTTTGGGAGACCAAATCACATGACACTACTTATTTTAATTGTGCAAGTTTGGCTTGCCAAAATTTTTGAGTAAACATGACCTTGAACTTTATTAATATTATAGAGAGATGTTAACAAGATTTTGTTTAAAACCTTACAGTTTTAGCCTTAAGGCATTATTTTTATTAGTGGAAAGAGTTTTTGTTCTAGAACTGTCTGTTTGTTTCAGGTCCAGAATAAAAAAATCTATTAGATTGCTTAACACACTTTAATCCAGTATGTCACTTATACAGAACACGTGATCTGTTTTATGATTTGTTCATCTAAAGAAGCTTTGAGAAGTGGAAAAGAGAACAATATTTGCATCTTTTTTGTGTATTTCTATAGAAATTGCCAATAATCATGCATTTTTAAGTTTCTTTCACTGTATATCTTTCCAGCCTCTTTTTAAGGCAGCACATTTTGAGACATGAGATTATGCTTATTCTTTCCCAGAGTACTGAAGAATTTGCCAGATGTGTAAATGTAGAAAAGTCCTAATTTTTTACAGAGTGAGGGAAGTCACGTAGATATGAAATTGAAGATAGATTAATTCTGTGTAGAATATCATTGTTGTATAGGAAGCTAAACTAGATGATCCCTGTTTTGGTTTCCTGAATCACCCTATGACAATTAAGTGCACCAGATTCTACCTGCATCCTTTCTAGTGGCCTGGCCATGTTATAGATTCACATACAACAATTTGAGTGTGATTTTTTTTTCTGAGTAAATCACAGAATAAAATTTAGATGAATTTGGAAAAAAATATATCCTTTTTCTTGTTATACCAAACCAGGACTTATAGAAATGCTTACACCTTTTATCTGGGTTGCAATGAAACATAGTTACAACATTTTGTGGATGTCCTTTTATTCAGATTCACATTGGGAATCAGGAATTGAAACTATCATGACCTTGAATTTAAATGAAAAAAAATTCTCATCTGTAGTTCTATTCTAAGACTTGGAAATTGTCAAATAATACACAACAATTGGTTTGAATAAAGGTGTATAACAGGTTTTTTTTTTTTTTTACTTGCTCTATATCATCTCTACATTAAAAAGTCTTCTTTAGACAAGAGAGGGTTATGGCTTTCCTAGGTGAATAGCAGTGAAGCAGCGAGAAGTTGCTTGATTGGAGAGAGATTCAGGAGGTAGGATCACCAGGATTGGTAGTTGATTGGATTTTAGAGATGAGGGAGATGGAAGAGTCTAGGATAATATTCAAGTTTTTGTTTTGGGCAACTGGGTGGGTTGCTCAGCAGTTCTCTGAGACTGGGTCCTCGGGAGAAAAAAAAAGGTGGGGGGTAGTGGGCATGGATAATAAGCTTTTAACTTGCACAGTGGATCAAGGTGTCTTTTGGATAGCTGAAGGGAAATTTCCAGTTGGATACATAGGTCAGAAGCTCAGAAGAGAAATCTGTACTATAGAAATAGATTTGGAAATCATTAAGTGTTAAAGTCATAAGAATGGATGACATTGTTCAGAATATGTAGAAGAAGAGAAAAGCACCTAAGGAGAGAGCCCTGGCAAGCATCAGTGGTTTAAAAGCTGACAGAGAAATGGAACTCTGCAAAAAGCTGAGAAGTAAGGTCCAGACAGGTAAGAAGAAAGCCAGGAGAGTCATGGAAACCAACAGAAGATACAGGCTACTTCAAACAAGAGGTAGTCACTTACAGTGAACACTACCAGAAGAGGTCAGCTAAGATGAGAAATAAAAAGTGTTCTTTGGATTTAGCAATAAGGAAGTCATGGACGATCTTGGTGAGATCTTGGAGGTGAAAATCAGATTATAGTGGGACAGGTTTAGAGTACAGTTAAAGAAGAGGTGAGGTGGACAAGATGAGGTTAAGTATTGACAACCCATTCATGAATTTGGCCGTGAAGGGGAGGAGAGAGGGCAGTAGCTTAAGGGACATAGAATTGATTTTTTTTTTCTTTTTTTTTGAGATGAAAGACCCTTAAATGTATTTAAATGCCGAAGGAAAGAAGAGGAACACTAAACCCAAAGGAAGAGAGGATAATTGGTTTGCCAAGGACCAAGGTAGAGATGGGAGATGAAAGTTAAAGCACAAGGGAAGAGTTAAGTCTTAGATGATAGGAGTGATGCCGTTTCCATTGTAATAGGAGGAAGGGATGGGAGGAGACAGAGTATATATGTTTAGTGGCAACTAGGAGTTCTTGCCTGGTGGGTTCTGTTTTCTCTATGAAGTATAAGGTGATGCCATCTTCTGAGAGCAAGATAGAAATTTGTGGAATAACCGTGATAGACATTTGGGGGAGAGTGGAAGATTGAAATAACCACTTTACAAAGAAACTAGAAAACCGTGAAATCTTTTAATTTGCTTGTGTTTTGTAATTTGCAAACTTAAGTACGAGTTTTTAAACTATAAAATGAATTTTTAACTTGATCATGAAATGTAGAAAGTTTTCAATGAATATTTTTACGTGGTCACAACTTTTGCTGTTCTAAATCTTGTTTATGTTATACCTCTTTTGAGATGTGTAAACATTAGTAATATGATCTAATTAATACTCTTTTACCCGTGATGTAATGTTTAACTTACATAGGAAATGCACCAAACTTATAATCACTACAGATTTTATTCCTTTTGTTTAAACTTGACGGGCAAGTTTAAATTGGAGGGTATTAATTCTCCCTGATGTCCTGTAATTGTTGTGCCAAACACTGAGAATTTGAGTAACTTTATTTTGTGTAGTGTAAACACTCTTGTGTTGGAGAAAAATGTGTTTAAAAAAAAAATCAAACAAGTTCTATTTATGGCATTATCTTTCTAGCATTAAAGAAAACACCTAGTCATTTGTGTACTAAACAAGATTTTCTAGATATATTATTTTCTTCACTTTCTTCTTTAAGTCACCCTTTACTCTTTTATTCTCTGATGTATTGATAGATTATATAAGCTGAGTAAAATGTGGAACTTCAGTGCTGTTTTATTTAATTGACTAGCATAGTAAGCATTTGCTCATTAAAGAGTTGTTTTTCTAAATTGAAAAAGTAGAATCCATGTATTCTGCTTCTTCCCCCATTCACTAAATTGCCTGTTAGCCATTTTAATATTCAACTACATCTCCAGAATTTAGAATACAGGAAGTGTATATAAAGGAATTTCAAATAATTCCATTTTTTTCTGCTTTCTGATAAGGATGATGTCTATCCAGTTGATACTGTAAGTATTGACTAGGTGAGATAATCCTAGGTGACTAGGATTATTCAGACTGCCTGCAGCAATTCAGTGAGTTTTTCCTAACCAGCTTCACATCAGGTCAGAAAGGCTTTCGTGGGTTAGGTCCATTTTAAGTTAGCTCCAGCCTGTTAAAATTAATTCTATTCAAATAGGATCATCTAAACTTCTTCCAACCACTTTAAATTTATTCTTAGTAGTGTAAAGATGGGATGTGATTTGTAATCTCCATATACGTTCAAACACATTCACTCACTCTCCCCAGGAGATTAAGAAAGGTTTTGCGATACTACTACCATCAAGCTTCATGATGGAGTCCTAAGGACAGTAATAGGTAGGTTTTGGATTAGGGTTTGTGATTAAAGGAAATCCCTGTGACTTGAACTTGACCTCCTTTCCACATTCAATCTTTATTGGCACATGACTTCCTCCGGACTGCTTCCTGTCCAAATAAATGGGTCACATCAGGATTTTATGTCCTCATAAAGAATACAGTCTTAGTAAGCTTTCGGTCCAGTACTGTGCAGATGTGCTCTCACATATGCCTGTCGTGTTCTCCTGTGATCTGCCAGTCCTGATGATTACCTGATCATCATGAAAGTCAGGTAAGAGCTTTGATTCAAGTCTTTTATAACACAGACTTAAAGTCAAGACATCCTATTTGGAAAGTAAGGTTAAAATCTACACTTCATACTTTCATCTTTCGATTCTAAATGTTTTTAGTCAAAAGTACAAATACTGGGTGCTATTGTAAACTAAATATTTAATTGTCAAAAATATTATACATATAGGGGCCAACCCAGTGCTGTAGCAGTTTGTGCACTCCACTTTGGTGGCCCAGGGTTCACAGGTTCGGATCCCAGGCGCGGACCGATGCACCGTTTGTCAAGCCATGCTGTGGTGGCATCCCATATACAGTAGAGGAAGATGGGCACAGATGTTAGCCCGTGGCCAGTCTTCCTCAGCAAAAAAAAAAACAAAACAAAAAAAGGAAGATTGGCAACAGATGTTAGCTCAGAGCTAATCTTCCTCACACACACACAATATTACACATAAATATCATCAAATAATTAAAATCTAGAACTTATCCTGAATTATTATAGCAGTTATTTTTAAATTTTTATAAAACTATAGGCAAGCAGGCAAACTTTTCAAGGTTCTTGCCATTTGCTGGCAAATTATAGGAGAGTAGCACTTTGTATATTTGGTCTTCTACCCACATCCCTCACCCAGCAGAATTTGGAACATGGCTCAAGTCATAGATTGGGTTGGATGCTGATCATCAATAGAATGGTGAAAATGGGAAGGATATGGAGAAGTGAACCAGAGAGGGATTATCTGAATGTCAGATATATAAAAGCAGAAGTTACTCAGGTAGTAGGGGTGTATTGTTTGATTACAGTCTGATAGAGAAGTTCTAGAAACGTGTCTCTTCCATATTTTGGTGATATGTTTTATTCAGGAAGCGATCTCTTAGAATCTACAGAGAAAGTGGCTTACATGTACTGTATAATTCAAGTGTTTGCAGCTGTGCTTTCTTAATTGTAGGAAAGCAGAGTGGCTTCCTATGGAGTTGAATTCCTTTGGGGGACACAGGGATTGGAGGCACCTAACTTAGAAAAATTGGTGAAGACACTGTGGTATACTTACTGATTCACTCACCTCACTACATGCTAGTCCAAAAGCAATATTGATTTTCACATAATTGTTTAGCTTATGCTTGGGAAAATATAGATCTTCCTCCCATTCCTTTCCCTCATGTCCTCCTCTACGATGATCTCCTTGCTCATTTCTACTTACGGCTGCCCTCTACAATAGCTTTAAGTGCAGGGATCAAAGTGATTATGGACATAACATAGGTTGAAGGAAGTGAAAGCAAGGTGCAATAAGAGTAGTTGACTTGGGGTCAGGAGAAATGAGTCAAGATAATGACTTTGCCTTTACATACCTGTGCCCTGTATGGCTGAGTCAGCACCTTTTAATTGGCCTCCCAGGAAGTCTCAAAAGCCATTTTTATTTACACATCACTGGCCAAAACTTAGCCAAATGGCTCTAACTGCAACAAACTCTGAGAAGTGTAACCTTTATTCTGTGTGCTATTGTGCCTAGCTAAAAATCAGAGTTTTCTTTCTAAGAAGAGACTAGAGAATGAGTAATAGATATGTCAGTCTTCATTAGGTGTGAAGTATATTGTGTTGAGAAAATGGCTTTTAAATGAAATGAAAATACTCATAAATAAAATATGAAATGCCCATTTAATAAAATAAATTGTTCATACTTCTGGTTCTAGCAATACAGCATACTGCATAATCTATCATAAAAATATTTTAAACATCCTTTTAAATACCATACTATACTTATAAGAAATTAAGGGACATTGCCAGGGGCAGAAATAAGGAGGAAACTAGAACATGCGAGCTGTGGCTTACCTGAGGGAGTGATGGATCCTTATTCATGGAATTCTAGGGACTTGGATTTTAATGGCTATGTGGGGACAGGAGACAAGGCCTTGGAAAGTTGGAACTGAGACCCCACCTTCTTAAAGCCAGAGCCCTCATCAAAAGAATGGAGTAGAAAAAAATCATCCTTCCATTACAAGTTGATGTCAAGGAAACCTGAGGATGCCTGCCTGGGCTCTAAGTGGAAAAAAGGACTCTTGAGAACGGATAAACATGATCCCGCACTACTTCATATGGGTGCAGAGCTAGAACTTTTGTTACCCAAGCAGAGAAAAAGCTGATGTAGCTGGCAGAAAGAAATGCAGAGCTTCTTTGGAGGGAAATGCCCTAAGCACTAGCCATATGTAATTCCTACAGGTAAGATCTAGAAAAGGATAAGCTCATAACCCAAAAGTACAAAATATATTAAGTTCTGTGAAAAAGAGTCTACAGACTAAGTGATTAGATTCTTAACAATTGAATAATAGAATAATTTGGTTGAGTCTATAAATTAAGTATACTCAAATGATTAAAGACAGTGAAAAGTCAGTATGAACAAGAATAGGTAGATTACAATAAAGAATCAAATAGAACTTCTAGAAAGGTAGAATATAGTCATTGGAGGTTGGATAGATTAGGCAGTTTATAAGATGTAACTGAAGAGGCAATTAGTAATCTGGAAGATAATTTTGAGGAAACTACACGAAATGTAACACACTTTTAAAGAAATGTCAAATATTAAGGAGAGTTTAAGAGACATGCAAAGTAGGTTGAGAGGGTCTAAAATTCATCTATAAAGGATTAAGACTAGGAGAATAGAGAGAATGAGAAAGGCAGTATTAATGGCTGTACAGTTCTCAGAAAGGGACAAAGACATGAATCCTCAGATTCAGGAAACAAACAGTCCTGAACAGGATAAATAAAAATAAATCTATATTCAATCAGATTATAGTGAAATTGTAAAATCAAAGATAAACAGAAACAGGGCAGATATCCTACAAAGGGATAACAGTTGGCCTGATTGAAGACTAACCTGTGGCAATGGATAGAAGCCAGAAGACAGTAGAATATGTCTTCAAAATGCTGAGAGAAAATAACTGCCAACTGTAGATTTCTGTTCCTAGGTAAATTATCATTTAGGCATGAGGATAAAATAAATTCATTTTCATAAGACTGAGAGATTTTACCAGTCTCAGATCATCATTGAAGGAACTATTAAAGAGTGAATATCAGGAAGAAATGAACATAAAAAGAAGGGCAAAATTTAAGAAGCAGTGGTGAATAAAGAAATTAGTAAAAATGGGGCAATTCTTAAATGTTGACTACATATTACAGCAACAATTATTATTATTATTTTGAAAGGAGTTAAAGGAAGGTGGATCTCAAATATTGAACAACAATGATATACAAGGCAATAGGCCACGATTAGAGTTAAAGTGTTCTATGTGGGAAACAAAAATAAAATTAGATGCCTACTTCATGCCATAATAATCCAGGTGGATTAGAGTCCTAAATGTGATAAGTAAAACTTGAAAGATATTTAGAGGAAGATATATGAAAACAAAATTTTGACCCTAGGAGGGGAAGGATTTTCAAAACAAGACAAAAAAGCACAATCTAGAATGGAAAATACTGCTACATTTCACTTTATTAAAATAAAAATATCTAATAAAATACAAAGAAGCCTTGGAATGGACGAAGATATTTAGCAATAAATAGTACTTGCAAGGAGTAAGTATTCAGAATATATAGTGATGATCTACAAATCAGTAAGAAAAAAGACAACACAATAGAAAAATGGACAAAGGGCCTGAACAGGCAATTCAAGGGGAAGGTAATCAAAAGACCAATAAACACATGAAAAGATGCTCAATGTCGCTAATAAAAGAGAAATACAATTATAACCACAATGAAGCACCATTTACCAATTAGATTGGTAAAATTAAAAATACTGACAATAACAGTTGGCAATAATATGGAGCAACAAAAATTCTCACACTCTACTGGTAGGGGTACAAATCCTTGGAAAATAGATTGATATTTTGTAGTAAACTGAAGATTCAAATGCCTAATAACTCAAATTCTATCTAGGTATAAACCCTTGAGAAACAAACGTGCGCAAGGAGACATGCTTAGCAATCTTTTTACATGTCCCTGACACCTCCATTTCTCATCCCACAACAGCTACTCCAAAATGTTGTATTCTACTCTACCTGCACCACACCCCACCTTGCCCTGTCTCAAGCAAATGACCGCCATTCTTCACAGAGGGAATGATCTATCAGAAGTAAATTTGCTCAGTTTATTTCTACCTCACAACTAAATTCGCCTTCATCTCACCCTCACTTCTGGTTCCGTAGGAAAGAATGAATCTTCCTGTGAGACTAGAGACAAGAGTTTCAGTTCATAAATGGTTATTGGTTCTGTGATTTTTCTCTAGCAGTGCTAATAACCCAAGAGATGGAGGAGTTCTAGGTGATGATGTAGTGTGGTTATAGAATTTCGTCCTTAAATTTTGAAGTTGGGAAGTCAGAGAGCTTTGAGGCTAGGGCATTAGATGGGTCACTACTTGAATGTTGAAGTTCTCTCTGAAGTGAGTAGGAATGCCTACAGGTTGCCATGGGCAAGGTGGTAAGTGATATAACCAGGGCATATGTGCCTCCACCAGTATCAGTGACTCAAAATTTATTTGCCAAATGTTAGTATCTAATTGAAGTCAGTGGCAGAGAAAAACAGAGTGAGTTCATCATCATCAGGGAAAAACAAATTGATTGATAAAAGACTGGAGACCAGATTCATTCAGTTCCACAAGTATGTTGAACTCTTGGGAGCATGTTTAGGGCCAAGTTTCAAATTTCAGTGGATTAGCCCAATAAAAGCTTATTTATTTTTTATGTAATAATTCTAGGTGAGTGTCTGGGGTTGATAGGAAGACTTCTCTATGTGGCTCTCCTCCATGTGGTCATTCAGGGACCCAGACTGATAATTCCTTTGCCATCTTCAACAAGTGGCTTCCAAGGTTACTTATGGTGTCAACATCCCAGTTACCCAAAAGGCGAGGGGGGCAGGGGGACATGGGGCAACATATGTGGGAAAGTTTTATGGGCTGGGCTTGGAAGTGGCACTCATCACTTCCTTTCACACTCCATTTTCTAAACTGAGTCACATGGCTGCCTCTAAGTGTAAGAGATTCTGGAAAATGTACTCATGCTGTATACCTAGGAAGAGCATCAATTACTTCATTAATATAATTAATATATTTCTCTACCACCAAGTACTTCAAACATCATGCCCTTAACTTTTTAATTCTTATTATAAGAACTGACTCCCCAAGTTTAAGTAAGAATTTTAATCGAAAGTATGGATATCTTGCATAACATTATATGTGTGGATTTTATATTGTCCTTGGGCAGTCCTCAGTAATCTCGGTCTGCAAAAATAAATCTTGCTGCCATGATGAAACCTGAAGGAGAATCTGCTTCCTACCTCAAGCCTGCAGTTTCTTTGTGGTAGGTTAAATTCACTGGCCTTAATCTTCTCCAGAACCACCACCTCTTTGAACGTGATCTACAGCCATTTTCCAGGTATATACTCTGTAATCTGCTGGAAATTTATGAGCCTGCTGTGGTTCCTGCACATAAACACTGCACAGTTCTGTATTTGGAGATAGGGATTTATTTTTTTTGTTGTTTTTTTATTTTTTTAATTGATGTCTTAATAATTTATAACATTGTGGGGTTTTAGTTGTACATTATTTGTCCATCACCATGTGGATGCATCCCTTCACCCCTGTGCCCACCCCCACCCCCCTTCCCCTTGGTAACCACCAAGCAGTTCTCTCTGTCCATGTGTTCATTTATATTCTACATATGAGTGAATTCATGCAGTGTCTGTCCTTCTCTCTCTGGCTTATTTCACTTAACATAGTACTCTCTAGGTGCATCCACGTTGTTGCTAATGGGACAATTCTGTCTTTTCTTATGGCTGAGTAGTATTCCATTGTATATATATATATATATATATATACCACATCTTCTTTAACCAATCATCAGTCAAGGGACACTTGCGTTGCTTCCACTTCTTGGCTGTAGTGAATAATGCTGCAGTGAACATAGGGGTGCATAAGCCTCTTGTGATGGTTGATTTCATGTCCATTGGGTAGATGCCCAAGAGTGGGATTGCTGAATCATAAGGTATTTCTATTAATTTTTTGAGGAATCTCCATACTGTTTTCCATAGAGGCTGCACCAGTTTGTATTCCCACTGGAGACAGGGATTTATTTCCTTGAGCATCAGCGTTTACCTTTTCTTTCATAGGTGACTTTCTAGATGGTAATATTTCAGACTTTCTCTTAGATGATGAAATTGAATCTCCAAACAGTACTCTCCAAGTATAAATTCTTGAGAGCTGCTAAGTTAGAGACTATATATTAATTATGCCTTTAATTATGTTATTTCTCAAATGAGACATGGTGTATAAAGAGGTTCAGTTTTGGTGCTTTGCCACTGTCTGCCTCTGTAGGAATAACTAAGTGTTTTAACCTTTCAGGGACATCATTCTTCTATGAAGTGCCATACGTAGGGATGATTGATTTCCATCTGTAAGGTTCATTTCAGCTATATAGTTCCTTAATCTTAAAATCACTTTATTCTTTCTAATATTCTATTTGGTTATTACTAGTAGCTGCTTTAATATTGTTTCCATCCCTTAATCCTCTCTAAACTTAATTTTTGTGTGTGTGTGTGAGGAAGACTAGCCCTGAGCTAACATCTGTTGCCAATCCTCCTCTTTTTGCTGAGGAAGTTAGCCCTGGGGTAACATCTGTGCCCATCTTCCTCTACTTTATATGGGACGCCACCACAGCATGGCTTGACAAGCGGTACATCGGTCTACACCTGGGATCCAAACCTGCAAACCCCGGGTTGCCAAAGTGGAGCGCACAGACTTAACTGCTACACCACTGGGCCAGCCTCTCTAAACTTAATTTTTAAATTTTAATTTAAAATTTAAATTAAATGAAATAACTTTATCTCTGTAACATTAGTTTTATAAACTTTGTCCCAGATAATGCCTTTGCAGTTTTCATTCCTGTTAAATTTAAGTAACATTTTTCTTCCAGAAAAGAAAATGCCAATGTGATGGGACTAAACTGCCAAAACTAAGTAAAATTATATGATTTTAAAACTTGTTTATTCTTTTCAATAATAATTTCTACTAATGAAAAATCAAATATTTTTTAAAATTGTATATCTTTTGTTAGTTTTTTCTTGTACTCTTTCTTTAAAGTTATTTTTGCCAAATTTAAAAGATATAGATAATTATATGTTCTACCACTCAGAATTAATAATTAACTTTTTTTTTAAAGAGAAACTTTTTTTTATTTTTATTTTTTTGCTGGGAAAGATTTGCTCTGAGCTAACTGAGAGATATGTTGCCAATCTTCCTCTCTTTTTTTCTCCCCCTCCCCAAAGCCCCAGTACATAGTTGTATATTTTAGTTGTAAGTCCTTCTAGTTCTTTGTGAATCGCTGCCACCGCATGGCTACTGACAGATGAGTGGTGTGGTTCTGCGCCCAGGAACCAAACCCGGGCTGCCGAAGCGGAGCGTGCCGAACTTTAACCACTAGGCTCTGAGGGCTGGCTCAATAACTGTTAACATTTTGACATATTTGTTTCTAGACTTTTTCAGAGATAACTTACTAAGTGCGCTTTTTTAACAGCAGTATTGAAGAACATTGCCTTTTAATGGTTTCTCTTCAATTTTTTAAAAGTTTTATCAACAATAGAAACAAAGGTTAATATAGCAATATGGTTGAGAGTGTGGTCTGTGGTGTCAGAATGCCTGGATGTGGATCTCAACTCTTTCACTAAAGGGCCTTGCCAAAGCTAATTAACTTTACATGCCTCATTTTCCTCATCTGTAAAATAGGGATAATAATAGTACCTGAATTATAGGATTATTAAGAGGGCATAAAATGGCCAGGGCACATAAGAAAGTCTTAGTATGTGCTAGCTGTTTAAAAAACTTTTTTGTAGCTAAATAGGGACTTTGTGTGTGGATAGCAGCAAGGTTACTGTGCCTGTTGTCAGATTCTTGCCTCAGCTCCAAATCTGCCCTTCACTGCTCTGCTTGTGATGCTGCTGCTGAAACTTGTGAACATTTTCCTTTGCCAGTAGAGACTGCAGCAGGGACACGCAGGGGAAAGAGGCTTATCGCTCTGACTCTGGTGTGCGCCTGTTCTGCTTGTTCCTGAGGCGGCGCTGTGGAACACCTGGTGACACTCGTCTTCAAGCCATTCTATATCAGTCAGGGGCAGTCAGAAGACAGAAGCCACATAGTAATTTGGACAGAGAAGGTTTAACATAAAGAATTATTAACTATTTACAGGGGATTAGCTACTAAGAAGGAATCAGAATTCAAAGGAATACTCTGGGGTTGAGGGAGAGTACCTAAGGAAGAAACAAACTTGGGAGGGTGGCTCCCTAGGTTGGGATTCAGGCCTCCTTGGAAAAGGTGTGTTCACAGCTAGAGCTTTTCCACAGTTGGTGGGCTGAAGATGGCAGACAGGGAAACACAAGCTGCGACTGGCAACTCGGAAGCCACCTGCTGGGGTGCCATTGGGCCGATGTTGACAAACAGGGAGCCATGGTCCAGAATTGGCATGCCGGAGACCCCCCACTGGGAGGCTGCAGGCCAAGGCTGGTTGATTGGCAGGGAACCTCAAGTTGTGACTAGCAAGTAGGAAACCCCCCTGCTGGGGTACTGGTGGGCCAAGGATTCTAGGACTGATCTTACCTAATGTTTTTTGTTTGTTTATTTGTTTATAAATGATCCCAAAGAGAGGATGCATAGTAGAACATTTTTAAGGGCTGTATGAGTGAGTAGAGAAAAAGATCAGATGAGTCACTCTCTGGTTGGTGTTATGGACTGAATGTTATGTCCCCCTAAAATTCATATGTTGAAGCCCTAACCCCTGGTGTGGCTGTCTTTAGAAATGGGGCCTCTAAGGAAGTAATTAATGTTAAATGAGGTCATAAGGGTGGGATCCTGATCTGAGAGGATTAGTGTCCTTATTAGAAGAGACACCAGGGAGCTCACTCACGCTTTCTTTCTGTGCCCACACACCGAGGCAAGGTCACGTGAGGATGTAGAAAGAAGATGCCAATCTACAAGCCAGAAGGAGAGCTCTCATCAGAAACCGACCATGCTGGCACCTTGATCTTGGATGTCTAGCTTCCAGAACTGTGAGAAAATAAATTTCTGTTGTTTAAGCTACCCAGTCTGTGATGTTTTGTTATGGCAGCCCAAGCTAACTAATACAGTTGGGTAAGTTCAAGGTGATTTGTTTAGGGAAAATAGTCCTAACTATTAATGATATATTGTGTTCATTTCTTTCAGTTGCAATCTAGAAAAACTATCTTGAAGTCATTGTGTAGCCAGGCATAGAAGACAGCGGCTCAGTGCATAGCTAGAGATTTTATCATTAAGGGTCAGCCATCACTCTCAAGAAGTAAATAGAATACCACATACTGTTTAATCTAGATGTTTGGAACTGAGCCAGGAAGACTGAGAGAAGGGTGGTAAAGCATGAGGCAGATGGGAGCCACAAGGAAATGCCAGGCAACTGGAATAGTTTTATCATCATACACATATTTAGAGAACTTCCAACTTATAGTGCCTTGGACATACTCAATACTTCAAGTTTTATGCATGGAGCTGAGCTGCCAAAGACTATTTCTGAACCTTGCTGATTAGTAGAGTAGATACTGTTGATAAACTGATTCTGTTGGCCAAGGGAGAAGGAAGTGTTCTCATTTAATCTTTATAATTTGTGGAGTTAGTATTTATTTGTTTATTTTATAGTTGAAAATGCTAATGCTCAAAGAGATTGTTTTTCCCCAGATTACCTAACTAGGAAGTGGTGAAGCTTGCATTTGAACATAGGCCTGAAGGATTACACAACCTATGCATTTTTATTCCAATATACCAAGTTGTTTAATGTGGAAGAATTCTTCATTGGGTAACATAACACCTGAGTTCTGGTCTCAGACTCATTTGCTATCTATGTCACCTTGATGAAGGCCTCTCTAGACTAAGCTAACTCTTATGTAAAATGGGGTTAATAATATATGTTCTGTTTGCTTTTTAAGAAACACCATTAACAACTTTTCTCTCTGTACATATTTGTATATGTGTGTGTGTATATATATATATACACACACACACATATATATATTTACTTATGTTTCTTTAAAGCATGACCTTTTTATGTTTCTATCTTTTTTTACCCATTCTTCTATAACCTGCTTTTTTTCACCCAACTATGTATCTTGTGACTCTTATTATTAGTACCTCCTCTAGATCTACCATATCCTTTTTAATGACCACAGACTATTCCATTGATGTGCCATAATTTATTAACCACTATCCCACTGATGGGAATTTTGATTGTTTCTATTTTTTCACTATTAGAAACAGTCCTGCAGTGAGTATCCAGGGTTGTCTGGAAACACAAATGTTAAATTGCTGGGTCCATAGTGATTAAATTTTAATAGAAACTATCAAATTGTTCTTCAAAATGGTTGCACCAAGATATACTTCTACCAGCAATAAGTAATAGACTTCTAGTATCCCCCTTCACTTAATATTATCAAATTTAATTGTTTTTCCAGTTTAAGTGTGAAAAAATGATTTATCATGATTGTTATAATTTCCATTTCTCTGATTACTAGTGAGGTGGAGAATTTTTTGTTTGTTTATAGTTTCCTAGGAATTGCCTGTTAATGTCTTTTGCCAATTTTTGTTTTTTTACTTATTGATTTCTAGGATATATAAAAATACTAAATCTTGTTCCTACTTTATAGGTCATAAATGTTTTCTCTAACCTCAGGCCTTTTTAAAATATATTTACAGATCTATAAACTTAAACACATATATCATTTCCTTTTTAACAGAAATGTGACCATATTGTACCTATTGTTCTTACCTTTTAAACTGATGTTATATTGAAATATTATTATGTCAATATGTTATAGGTCTCTCATTCTGCTCTTATATTTGGACATTCTTCCCAACTATGGATATATTATATGTTTAATGTTATTTCATTTTCAGTTCTTTTTTTTTAATCAGACTTGGTAGGGGTTTGTCTATTTTATTGGTCTTTTCAAATACCACTTTTTAAATTAAATTAGTTTACTATTTTATTGTTTTGTTTATTTCAGCTTTTATTTTTATTGACTGTTCCCTTCTATTTTCTTCAAATTTATGTTATCCTTTTTTCAGCTTCTTGAGTTGAGTACATAGTTTTATTTATTTTAAATTTTTATTTTTTTTAGTAAATATATTTAAGGATATGAATTTTCCTATGTCAGTAATGGCTTTGACCAAATTACACAGTTGCTATTTGTAAATCCCTGAGTGCCATTTATTTTCAAAAAGCTTGTAATCTCAGTTTTCATTTTTTCTTAAATCCAAGAATTGCTTAATTGTTTAATAGTGTATCTTAAATTTTCTAAAGTGGTATTTTTTCTGTTAGTCTTTTGCTGTTAAATTTTAACATTTTTCCATATTAGGCAGGGAATAAGACCTGAATGTTTTCTTTTTTAAAAATGAAATATATCCAGCTTTCAAAAAGGCAATAGATAATAATATAATGCATAACTGTGTATGTGCTGCCAGCCTAAAAAATAAACTATCAACCTATATACCTTCTTCCATCATAATTCTGTCTCTTCCTCAAAGAGGTAACTACTGTTCTAAATTTTATTTTTACCATCTCCATGCAAGTTTTCATAATTTTATTACAATGGGTGTATCCCTTAATAAGTTACACTTATTTTGCAAATTTGTAAATATTACATAAATAGTATCTCTTCTTTTATAATTTATATTTTTAATTTAATATTATATTTAAAGAAATTTATCCATATTGATACATGTACTTCTAGTGAATTTATTTTCACTACTGTGTGATATTCTACTGTATGAATATTTCACTAAACCTATATATTATTATTTTTGTGAAGATATTAATAAATGGTCAGTTTATATATTTTCTGTTTATTAAAAACAAAGTTAATAAGCCCTTACTTGTTTTGTTACTCAGATCCTTTTTCTTACTTGGTTTCTCCACTTGATCTATCCATTTCTAGTAGAGATATGTTGACGTCTCAGCCCTGATTATGAATTGATCAAATTGCATTCTTCTAACAGTTTTTCCATAATATAATTTTAAGCTATTTTGTTTATGTGTATAATATCTTCTTGGTGAATTTTTCTTCATCTCATTTAATGCTTTTGCCCTGTATTAATTTCATGTATTTTCAAACATTCTGGATAATGTTACTTAACTTTGCCTCTTATAAGGAACATTTGTATGGCTTTTTAAAAAACACAATATGAGAGTTACTCTTTTTTAATGAGGGAGTTTAACCCAGTCATATTTATTGTGATCATGGACGTGTTTGTATTCATTTTTGCAGTATTATGTGAGAGTACGTTATTTCTTTCTCTTTATCACCTTAGATTGGTCCTTTTTTTTTCTTATCATTTCTCTCTCTCTCGTGGTTTGCAAGCTGTGCATCCTATTTCTAGTCTTATAGTGGTTACACATAAATTTAACAAAAGTTTTTAATATATACCTCTAAACTTGAGGATAAATCAGTATCAAAAAATTTCCATTCCAAGAAGACAAATCATTAAACATGTTTTACCATATTGCCTTCCTCACCCCACATTTTCTGAAGTCGGCTACATTGTTAGTACCAGATAATTATTGATTTTTTAATATTATGCTTTAAGTTTTAAAAGAATCACTATTTAACAATTGCAGTAAGTTTTACAAGGACTTTCACTCATTCATTTATTCAGCAAATATTTGAGAGCCTGCTATAAGCCAACAACTCTTCCACGCACTGGGGAAACTGAAGTGTACCACTTAAACAAAAATTCCTGCCTTCTGGGAATTTATATTTCAGAAGCCTGAAGATATAAATTTTGGATATGTCGGTATATTTATAATATGTAAAGCCTAGATGAGATCTCAAGGGAGTAATTATAGATTAAGAAAAGAGAGGAGGTCCAAGGACTGGCCCTAGGGCAGTATGTAGATGAGAAATATCAGCAAAAGTACCAAGAAGGAACTGCGAGAGAAGTAGGAGGAAAATCAGGAAAGTGAAGTCTTGGAAACAGAAAAATTATTTCAAAGAAAAGAGAGTTATCAACTGTGTCGGATGCTCTAAGATGAAAACTGAGAATTGACTTCGGATTTAGCAACAAGGAGGTCATCGATGACCTTGACAAGCAGTTTTAGTGGAAGGATAGAGGGGGAGAACCTGCTGAAGTAGAGGAAATCAGAGACAGGAAATGTTGGCAGCGCTCTCCAGCAGCTGTGCTGTAAAGAGTGGGAGAGAAATGGTGGGGAGGAGGGCAAGGGTAACTGAATGGAGAAGTGGGACAGGAAGCTTTCTAAGATGGGAGAAATATCAACATATGTGTGTGTTGAAAAGAAGTAGTCAGTAGAAGAGGAAAAAACAGGTGGTTAGGGCAAGGGACGTGTTGCTGGAGCAAAGTCCTTGGACAAGCAAGAAGAGGTGAGATGTGCGCTCTAAACCACAGTGCATACCGCCTCCTGAGGTACTTTCACTGTCATCTTCCTGTCAGATCAAGAGATGATGTTATGTGCAAGTACTTTGTAAGCTTGTGAAGAACCCTATATGTAAGCTACTGTAACAACACAAGTGGAGTGGTCAGTTACTCTTTTTTTCTATTTTATGACTTTTTTGTCTGTTTGATCTGAGTCAGGGAAACTTTATTGGCTGGTCTTCAGCTGTGTGTATTTCCACATAGACACTTTTACTATGCATCAAAACATTTCACTGAGAGTACTTTGGGATTTTCCCACACTGGGAATTTGATGTTTAACCTCTCGACCACCCAACAAGCAAAGAAAATGTTACCCCTTTTATCTTCTTGGAAGCTTTTAAATAAGCCTGAAGCCATTTGAGAAAGCCAAGTGTAGTACTTCCATGAACATCTTTTTAGCTAGAATAAAAATAGATATGAATAGAATCTCATGCACATCTCATAAGATTCTTGGCCAGAAAATATTTTTTTTTTTACCATTTTTTTTATTGATGTCTTAATAGTTTATAACACTGTGGGGTTTTAATTGTACATTTTTGTTTGTCCGTCACCTTGTGGATGTAACCCTTCACCCCTTGTGCCCACCCCCCACCCCCCTTCCCCTTGGTAACCACCAATCAGTTCTCTCTGTCTGTGTGTTCACTTATATTCCATATATGAGTGAGTTCATGCTGCCAGAAAATATTTTTAAAAATCTAAATTTAAAAGATATTTGCACTTTAATGTTTTATAAAAATGTTGGTACAGTTGCCAGTATCAGATAGGGCCTAATACCAAATGCTTAACTTCAAATAAAATTTTAAATCATTCTGTATTTTAAAAAATTAGTATTGATTTAATATAAATAATTTTTTAAAAGAAACTAAAAAGGATGAGTAATTGAAATAATTTTGGTTCATGCAAATGGTTTTGATTTTTCCTTCTCCGTTCTTCATTCCCATGTCTCTATTTCTCGGCTGCTAAAAGGTAGTGCATTATACAGTGTTTAGATAATTGATATAATTGTTTCAAGTTACCCTGTAGGGTATTATCAACTTGTAGGCATCAGTTTCTCTAATTGTCAAGTAGTGAATCCTTTATCTGGCATTTAATCTTGCCTCCCTGGGAAAACCAGACCTTACCACAGAGTAAATTTTCGAATTGCTGACCTGAGGTAACATGAGACCGTGCCTTGGCAGTGAACCTTTGCTTTCTGTTATTCCTGGGAAGGATAATGATGTACTCTGTTGCCTGAAGGCCCTAGTTTCACTACCTTAAGAAGTAACATCTTAGAAGTACTAGTTGCAAAGGTCTGAGTTTGGAAATTCCAGAGAAGTTAATTGCATTGACACAGTATTTTTATTTCTTTTGGAAAGATGAGGTAATAAAAATGTAACTTTTATCATTTCTACCACTTCTCAAGCTACTCATTTTACTTATGTCAGCATGACTTAGAGGATCCACAAAGTTACCTGAAAATGATCATTACTTATTTTTATGAATAAATTATGTATGTTGTTTTATAGATGTGTTTTGAGATTTTTATTTCCATGTAAATTCTCCATTTAAATAAGTAGGAAAACTGAGATTAAGAAACTAGAATGTAGCTCACAATTTCTCAGTAAACACAGAAAAGGTAGAGCTTTCTAGAGCTAGAAAGAAGATTCCTTATATATTTTTAGCAAACTTGAAAAAAATGTTAAGCAATTTCCTAGAAAGTGTAAAATGTGATTTCCTAGAAGGAGTAAAATGAAAAGGCAAATTTAAATTCTCTTCTATCTCTAGAATTCTATGATTTCATTTTTCTGCTGTGTCCTCACACTTACAAATAAGATAGTTTATGTGCCCAACTCCGAGGTCCGTGGTTGGGTAATTTTCAACGGTAGTTTTGCAGGATCTTTTTGATATAAAAATTCCATTTCCTCAACAAAATTTGCCACATTTAAAAATATTCCCGTTATACCTTAACCTTAAACTTACTATGTCTGCATTTTCCTATTCTGTGAAAAATAGCACTATAAAAATTTTAACAGGGGCCAGCCCAGTGGCATAGTAGTTAAATTCACACACTGCTTCGGCGGCCCAGGGTTTGCAGGTTCGGATCCCAGGCATGGACTGACGCATCGCTTATCAAGCCATGCTGTGGCGGCGTCACATATAAAATAGAGAAAGATGGGCGCTGATGTTAGCTTAGGGCTGGTCTTCCTCAGCAAAAAGAGGATGATTGGCAATGGATGTTAGCTCAGGGCTAATCTTCCTCACACACACACACAAAATTTTAACATATGTAGTTAGAATATGCCCTCATGAAGCCAAGAAATCATTTTATTACATTTACTAGGTAATATTTGTCAAAATCACACATGCTATAGTTTCATTATTTTGAAGTTTGATGATACCTTATTTTCAGAGTGAATTTTTCTATATTAAAGAAAGAAATGAAGTTGTTAAAACTTAAGTTTATATATATGAATTTTCAGGTAATTTTATATTTTATTTCTTTCTGTTACTTAGATTTTAGATTTAGAGTTTTTAGTTATCTTACTTAGATATTTTGAGTATAACAATCTGTCACCAAATTTAGTTTAGAAATAACTCAGTTTTATAATTGTAGAGCAGAAATTTGAAGACTGTCGTCTTTTTACCTGTGGATGATTCAATTCCATTTTTGTAAATTGAACTGTAGGACAGTAATTACTGTTCAGTCTCCCAGATAACGTGGGTAGGTCTGTGGAGGTGGAGGACAAAACATCTGTTTATACACTCGCCATCTCTCAGCATTCCAGGACTGAGGATCAGACCCAATGTTTTCTTAATCTCACTGCAGTGTTTTGTGAAAAGGTCAGAGTTACAGAAGCATTTTGGCAAATTTGGAAAAACAAAGCTAGGGAGAGTGCAAGTGCAAACGTTAAATTCCAAGCCAATAGTGGCTGTGTCTAAGACTCTAGAAAGGGAGATACAGTATGCAGAGGGTAAAATGTGAGAAACCGTCAACCTAAGTGAGTCATAGCAGTTTAGTATTTCCTGAAAATTTGATGAAGGTGATTTAGAAGTGTTACCTCCCACGAGGCTTTTAACCTACAGATGTGGTTTGTTTTGGAAGTGAATCTCTCCAAGTCTTTGTTAAACATATATATAATCCTAATAGTTTTCTCCCTAGTCCTTTATATTCCGTGAGTCCTTGATGTTGTCACCTAAAGTTTGTGTGTGACAGAGACTGCAAGTTGTTGACCATAATCTCTTCTCTTCCCTTGCAATACTTAAGGTTGTGGATGCCCAGTTCTTCATTTTCCATTATCCCTTGCACTTAAGTGTGGCCATGTGACTAGGTTCTCTGAATGTGAGCAGAAGTGATTTATACCACCTCTAGGCCTGGCCTATAAAAGCTTCTCACGTGAATTTCTTGCATGCCGCCCCCCTTCTGCCTTGTTTGATAAGGGCAGAGTCATCACCACTCTGAGTCTCGGAATGACTATGTGAAGCAGAGCTGCCTGATCCCATCCCCAAACCCAGTCCTAGCATGTTCTCTCTGGACTGTTATGAGAGAGAAATGAATACAATTCTGTTGTGTTTGAGCCATTCCACGTTTGAGGAATTTAGCCTATCCTATCTAAAACAGTAGAGAAAGGATTAATTGGTGAAGGCCTGGATCATTGAGAAAGGAAATGGTTGTTTTTTGATGAAGGTGAATTAACTTTGTCAGCTTGACTGGTCTCCTCTAGTCTCCTGGTATGAAAGTTCTCCTAACTGCCTGCCTGTAGGTTCAGCCTCACCATAGATACTAAGACCAACAGGAGAATGTAAGGAGCCTACTGGCTAATTGGCCACTTTTGACATTGTTAGTGTAACTGATCCCTGTGATTTAGTCCCAGTCTCATGAATGCCTATCTTATACCCTAGTGACCTTGTGCCAATTCCCCAGGGACTGAATTTCTTTTTCTTGAACCCAGGCTCCTCTTGACTTGGTCTACTCATCTTATCTTTGAGTAGTGGACTAGTCAGTTTGCCTGCTGCTTAAACCTCTGTGTATCACCTGTATTGCTGGCTGAGATCCACAGTCTGGGTCTTATACTTGGTTCAGGCTTGTGCCAAATAAATCATATGCTACATCTCCCGTACCTTTCCTGTTCTGGCTTCTCATCCCCTCCGCTGTTGCCTCCTCCTGCAATCCTCCATGTAGCAAAAAGGGTAATCTACCAAATTTGAGCCTCTTCCAAATCATATTCATGTTTGTGTTTTTCTGTAGTGATAACCAAGTAATACTTCTGTGTTGTAACTCCCAGTATTCATTCAAATTTGAAAAGCTATATTCTCCTCTTTCTGGCCTTCCCTAATTCATATACTGATAAAAGTCTCACCAGATGTACTGCCCATTTATCCTTGTTATTCCTGTAGTTAAAAGTTAGAAGAATTTGTGAATTTCATTAATTTTTTTGGTAAGATATTATAGAAGCAAAAATTATTCTTTATTGTAGAAAAGAATTGGTAATGTATAACTGAAAGAAGCCAACTGAAGTAATATGTAGCTAGTAAGATTGTAATTACTTTAGAATTTTAAGTACGTAGAACCTTCTTTTAAAGTCTAAATATGAAAAAAAATCTAAATATCCAGTTTTTATGCATTGCAATCTCTTGGGAGGGGCGTCTGAGAATTGAGTGCTCCACATTTCAAGACTTAAGCCACAAGTTACTTTTGCCTGCATCCCTACTTAAGAAGAGATTCATTTTACCGGTTTTACCCTATTAAAATTATAATCAAAATGAAAAATCCCATAAACCTTCTTATTACAATGGCTAAACTTAGACAATTACCAACATTAGTTTTAAAGGTGATATGTTTGAACAACTTTTAAAAGATAGATACCCATAGGTTACTATGTTGTACCTTTCTCACCGAAGCTTTAGATTTCTCTTTTTGTTTTTTGGTGAGGAAGATTAGCCCTGAGCTAATATCCGTTGCCAATCTTCCTCTTTTTGCTAGGGAAGATTGGCCCGGGGCTAAGTTCTGTGCCCATCTTATTCTATTTTATTTGGGACACAACTACAGCATGGCTTGACAAGCAGTGCATCGGTCTGTGCCTGGGATCTGAACCTGCGAACCCCGGGCCGCTGAAGCAGAGCGCACGAACTTAACCTCTATACCACTGGGCCGGCCCCCGCTTTAGATTCTCTTGTATTATTTCAGTCTAAATTTCTAGTTTGGAATCAGACGACTCTCTTCTGGTTGTCATTAACTGCCATCTGACCCAGACTCAGTATCCCTTTGGCTCTTTATTACCTAGTGGCCAATTACCTTTTCATCCACAAGCATTCATTTATTCACGCAATAAACATTTACCAAGCCTCTTAGATGTGCCAAGCACTGTGTTAATCACTGGTTAAGTTCTTGTAAATGTAAGAACTACTGCTCCTCTCAAGGAATTCATGGTTAAATGGCAGAAACAGAGGTGTAAACGGATACTTGCAGCCCAGTGTGAATGGGGAAAAGGAGTGCAAGTGATATAATAGGGATATATAAGGGAAATAACTAGGATTTATCCAAGGTACAGGGTTGACTCTCAGAGAAGGTGTGTGGTCAGTCTTTGATATGTTATTACAAGAGATGTGATTAATTAGGATTGATTTGGAGCAGTATCTTATGTAGTAGAGAGGGTGGGGCAACAGAAGTCTTCTGGCAGGTAGCCTTCCTGAGAGTCTGAGCAGAAGAATCATTTGATATGGAGCAAAGATTCATTTCCTTGATAATAGCTGCGAAGGCATCAGGGCTCACCTGCAGAGAAATTGAAAAGCTAAGCAGGAAACCGAAGTTGATCTAACATATTACTGGAGGTGGCCATAGCTGAGAGACCATCAGGCACAGAGTGAAATTAGACTCATTCTTGTTTCTATCAACATTAGGACTAGACTTTAATTAGTAATACCTTAGTTGGTTTCATGAAGGACTAGCAGTAGACAACCAGTAAGTAAATGTGTTGATGATAACTAGCAGATCTCTGTTAGCAGACATTCTAGAAAGAAGCATTGAGGAGACCTGGTAAGTAGCAGCTTAACACCAAGCACGGGGGTGGGAAAGTGAGCATGCACTGTAGTTCCAAGGGAACTACTGAAGTATCAGGAAAAGGTCTCAGGCACAGGTGACAGGTAGGAACCCAGGTACTGAAATTGGGAAATAAGCAAGAGGTTCTGATGATAGGAAGCAATTCAGGAGCTTAGTTCCTGGTCCTAGAACAGGACAGACACCACCACCCAAATCTCTGGCCTGAAAGTCTTTGGTTACCTCCATTGTGGGACAGGATTGGTTCCAGAGATGGATGTGAAGCAAATACCACAAATTGTACCTAAGTATCTTCAACCTCAGATGCTTATAGGAGGAGGAAGTTAAAGAACACTATTTTAGTATCAGAGTTCTCACAATAAGGCTCTGGTTCTTATAAAAGCCAGGGTAAACATGAATTCAAGGTATAAATAATATTAATTATATTCAATCTCTAAGAATTTTTAATTAGAGCAAATTTTGAAATTGATAATTAATAAGCTGTACTCCATGGTGTGATGTGCTACTTATTGCTTAACAAAAATTATGTTTCAGTCTTCCTGCATTTAAGAGCTTCCTCAGTGAGTCTGCTGATAATAACATCAACAAAAAAAAAACAAAGGCAGGAGTACATGCAGGGAAAGGATTTCACCTTATAATAGGCCATTTTAAGCTGGCATCTCCAGGAAAGATGGAATGTGGAAACTTTGTGTTGTGTTAGTTTTGGAGAGATTATTTTGTAGAAGCTAAGCCAGTCTTCAGCTGCCATCTATGCTTCTATTACCCTCCAGCTTCTTAGAAAGGCTGTATCTCTTTGTAGCCATTATAAGCTTAAGGGTTTCTCTCTAATATTTCTTAACAATTTAAAGGCTGACACTTCCTCAAATTCCCCAATATGTGTTTTTTAGTTTGATTGTCAACCTATAGAAGTTAAGAATTTTTCTTAAATGAACATGACTTGTAGAACTCCTGGCAGTCTCTTTCCTGCGGTTCACAAATGGTCTAGTTATACTTGACCACTTTTGAAAAGCCCATTTTTTAAGTACATAGTATTGGATTGATAATAAAGATTTTCATTTTAGCAATTAATGTTTTAACAGCTAAATGAATATAATTCAGGTTTTTTGACTTTCAGTTTGACTTTCTCATTAGCCTTAGGTTATGATTGATTATACTTATTGATGAGGCAATAAGTATATATTGGCAATTTGTGATGCAAAAAGTATCATTTACTGAAACAGTACATGTTAATAAAAGATGTTTAGGTTAATTTGAGACTTTAGAAATTAACTTTTAAAAGATATATTGGATTTAGATAAGCAAAAAGGGTGTTAAAGTAGATCAGCCAGTGAATACAGGTATACTTAACCTGCTCCTTGTGATAATATGAGGATTATACCCACAGATTCATGCCATTGTGCTTGAGGGATCTGGATGTATTTGTTTTCCAAAAGGCTCAGAACATTTACATGATGTAAGATCATTGTCATTTGTAGGCAAGCAAGATGCCTGATTTGGAGACTGGTTTGAATATCAGTTTCCACCTTTATTTATTGGTTCTTGTTTTTGAATGTTCATAATAGTGATGTCAAAACTTCAGAAGGTTTAGATTTTTTTAAACTTGGGAAAGTTCAAAAGCAAAGCTGAATCTTTTAAAGGTCTGTGTTCCTTCTAACTTTGTGGTGGTCTGCTGGCCTAGAGCTGCCCCTTTCCTCAGAGATTCTCGCAGATCAAGTCAGGTATCCTCAGCTGAACTTCATGGACCGCTGCTCCACGTCAACCTTCTAAACACTGTAACATTTAATTTGATTTGAACTGTACCACAGTAAAAGAATTATTAAGTTCTTCATCTGTGCTATTAGGTCGTTCATTAAGAAAATAGTCTGTTCATAAACTATAGAGAAAGAAACATATAAACTTGGAAAGGTTTAAAAGTAGTTAGGCATATGTAGGTAGAGCATGATTAAACCAAGCTTATTTATTCATATTTGTTCCTAAAACAGTTTTAGATAATAAGTAAACTTCCAATTGACTAATTATTTTATAATTAATTCATTTGTAAATATTAGGCACACACCAACTATCTGTTGAATAAATGAATGAATTTACATTAGCTCATCAGTTGATGTTAAATCTTCATCTTGGAAACTAAAAATAGTTAAAAGATAATATAAATAACAGAGTTTTGTCTTATATCTTTTAGGTCTTTGGGGATTTCTATTTATGCTTCTACTTGACCAACACATTTTAAATTTTTGTTTGGGGATTCATATTTATGTTTCTATTCTGGTAAAAAGGTAAAGAAACAAGAGGACCAAATGATCTCTAAGGACCATTCTAACTGTAAACTTATTTATTTTCAGTGAAGAAAGGAGACGAGGTAAACACCCATTTTTGGTTTAAAGTAGAAGATAATTATCAAAACCAACAGCAAACATTGCATTTAATGGCAATTTGTTAGAAGCATTTTCTCAAAACATGGAACAAGACAAAAATGCTTAATATTACTGATGCTATTCAACATTATTTTTAGAGACCTATGTCGCTAGTAATGAAGGCAATGAAAATGAGGTATAAATATTAAAAAGGAAAAGCTACAACTTCATTATTTTAATGAACTTATGATTATTTACTTAGAAAATCCAAGAATAAAGTTATTAAAATTAATGAAGGAGTTTAATATGGTAGTTGGATACAAAGCAAAAATACTCATCAGTAGCCTTCTCATTCATCAGAAATAACCAAGTGAAAATGTAATAGGAATAAAAGGTTCCATTCCCAATTCATAATTACAAAAAAACTATAAAATGTATAGGAATAAATCTACCAAAAATATTTAAAACTTATATGAAGAAAACTTTACTAAAAGACATAGTGAAGACCTGAATAAATAGACGTTCATGTTCCAGATGGGAAAAATCAAGTCTTCCTAAATTACACTGAAATTGAATGTCATCCCAAACAAAATACTAGGAGGATTTTTTAGATAGAATTTGACACAATGATTTCAAAGTTCTCTTAAAAGAGAAAATTGCATATCAATCACCATGAATATTTTTTAAAGATGAGCAATAACATGGAATCTTGCTTTACCTAATGTCAAAAGATAATCAAAAGATACAGTGATGTTACCAAACCAAGCTAGTTTTGCCCACCACACAGCATGCCAATCACCAAGACAACAAGTTTTGCAGCAGAGAAAGGGTTTATTCACAAGGCAGCCAAGCAAGGAGACAGGAGAATAAGTCTCAAATCCACCTTCTTGAAAATGGGGATTAGGGATATTTACGGGATAAAGAGGCAGGGTGGTCTGAAGTATGGGGATAGATGATTGAAGGTAAGGAAAAGTGAGGTAGTCAATGATCTGCGCAAATGTAGTCAAGCTTCATGGCTCTTCATAGGACGCATGTTCACAAAATGGTGGCGTTAGCATGATCTGAGGGTGGAATTTTTGGCTCCTCTGATGTCAAAGGGTCACTTATCAGACATTTGTGTGGGCCCCGTTGATGGGTCAGTGGTCTCAACAGGCCTGAACTAGACAAGGAGTCCACTCTCAGTTCCTGAAAAACAACTTAAGCACCCATTACCATGGCAACCCAAGCGTCAGAGACGTTATCTGTGAGGAACCTAGTGGGAGTTTGATAGTATATAGCTTATCTACATGACTCTTAAGAATAATCATTAATGGCTATCTGACCACTGGTTTTATTAATTAAAATAGTATAGCATTTGAGTAAGAAGAGACAGATAAGTCAGTGGAAGAGAATAGAGAATATAAAAACCAACTCAAGGGCCAGCCCCAGTGGCCTAGTGGTTAAGTTTGGTGTGCTCTGCTTCAGTGGCCTGGGTTTGGTTCCTGGGCGAGGACCTACACCATTTGTCTGTCAGTGGCCATGCCATGGTGGCAGCTCAAATACAAAAAGAGGAAGATTGGCAGTGGATGTTAGCTCAGGGTGAATCTTCCTCAGCAAAAAATAAAAATAAAAGTAAAAACCAACCCAAGTATTAATTTCCTGTCTGCTCATCATCCCATCCCATTCTCCAACCAGATGAGCCCAGTCCCCCTAGTTGATGATAACTAGATTGTTCTAGGATCAGGCCAGTTTACTGGGTTATCATGGGAAAATTGGTTTTCACTTTTTTGCCAGTCCATGTTTCATTTGAGCAGTGCCAATGTGTATTATTTACACTGTGTGATTTATCTAAATTGAGCAGAGGCAATGAACGAAGCAACAAGTCTGCAGTAGTAGGAAGCGCTTTTAAACACCCAGGTTCTGGTTATCTCTTTTATACATAAATCGTATTTGTCTCTTTTAGGATATATTTTTTTGTTTGGGGCACAAACCATTCCCAAACTCCTCTCCAGACCTTCTTTTAAGGTGGTGCTAAATAGACTTGTAGGTACCATCTAATGCAGTTATCACAAATGGTGAGTACCATTGTTAAGGCAACAAGCAGTAGAATTCATACAGTGGAGTTTTAATGAAAACCTTTAACTCTTGGTCAGATTTCTTCTGATACTCGGATGGTTAAAGAATACAAACTGTGTTATAGTTCTGCCTATTTTCTCTTATTTTCTTTCAGTATAGGATGGAATAGAGGCAAAAATCACAGTTAAGCCATTACTGTAAATTTTAGGGAAGTAGTGAGCGCTTGAACAAAGGTAGTGGCAGTGGGTGGATGTGAGAAATTAGAGAACAACAGGCATTGTTAATTGATTGTTAGAAGTTTAGGAGAAGGAGGAGTTGTCAGCATTGGCTCATAGAAGGTGGATCAAATTCCCAGCTGCAGTGGTCTAGCAGGTTTGGCATTCTGGGACAAATGATAGATTGTGCTTAAGGAAGGAAAGTTTGATGGAAAAACAGGTACCTCATGAGCAGTAGTGGCAGCACTAGGTAAGGACAGAAGTCGCAGATCAAGTCCATATTAAATCATAGCAAATATAGATGTTACAGGCAAAAGTTTGTGGTTCAGGATGTTAGACTGAGGCGTGGCTTCAGATTGTGAGAGCTCCACTCAGAGTGGTCCCCCAGGAAATTCACTGGAAATGAATCATGGTTGATTGGGGTCAACTAGGCCCAAGGAAATGGCCTCGCAAGAAAAAAGCAGGAAAGTAAACTGTGGTCACAGGCAAGAATGATTTCCCTACCCTGGGAGGAGGAAGAAACCCCTGGAGGGGATATATGTGAAGAAGGGGACCAAAGATGGTAGAGTGAGGCCTGAGGAGGATTCAGGGAGATTGTTGCCCATTATTGAGATGGAGTTGTTCAGTGTCTCACTTCTCACCCATGGCGGAGCCAAAACAATTTCCCAATACCTGTGGATTACCTGAGTAATTGTTAATATACCACTGAGCTATCTTGTATCTGGTACTAGGTTGTGTTCTCTTTCTAAAGCATCGTTTTCTTTATTCATTACTCCACCTAAGATCCTCCTAAGGCCATTTGCTTTCTGCCAGATTAAATTCCAGTGTTTTAGTCTGGCATTCAGAAATTGTCAATTCACCTGCCCTTTTCCATGAATGCAAATCCTCTGCTCCGGGGAGATTATTACCATCTTTCAAATATGCTGTGTAAACCTAGAATGCTCATATCTCTTCCTGATATTAAAATTCATATTTTATTCTTCCTGAAGCCTTCTTATTAACCTCAACCTATAGTGCTTTTCTTCCATTTAACTTGACTCATTCACCTTTTCTATGTCTGTCCTTTTGTCTCTCCAACTAGTATTTTGTCCTTCCATATAGACTGTATATTTCCTAAAGGCAGAGACTATGTATTCTCTTATATATGCCATTAAAAAGTAGGGAGTGAACCTTTCTTTTAGTTTTTATTTGACTAACTTGTGTAATGTTTTGAAAAATCTTAGTCTTCAGAATAGTGGAAAAAGATGAGTCATTTGCCTGACTTTTCATGTAATAAAGTGTAACTTAGAATTGTAAAATGTAGTCTCCTTGCTGAAAGTTCTTATGGATTATTTTGATATAACTTCTCAAGATATTAGATACTTAAATAATTTTAATAGTTTGTACAAAATCTGCATTATGAATTAATAGACATAGAAGAGACAATACAGAGGATAAGCTTGCCATCCTAAATAAGAATTTTTTAATATAATAAAATAATATTTTATGAAATATGTGAAAATATAATTTTTATATTGTTGATAGTCGTGTAAAAATTGCTATAAACTCCGTAGAGGCATTTTGATAATATGTATGAAAAGGTTTTGTTTGACTAATCAAGTCTGCTCCTAGAAATTTATCTCAAGGAACTATGTGTAGATATATCTAAATATCTTTAAGGTTGGTCATTATAACATTGTTTTATAATAGTAAAATACTATGAATCACCTAACTATTTAACCATGTGGAATTCACTAATTGTGTTATGCTACAGACATTTACTGTGAAATATTAAAGTTACTAAAAATGGTCTATTAGAATATTTAGTGACCTGGGAAAATGGCCCTGATATTTTAATAAGTGAAAAAGATCAGATGACTGAATGGTATAGGATTATACCAAAAATGAAAAAAATTATATCTGTAAAATTTTTAAAATTCTATCTTCTAAATTATATACAATAACAATGCATCTCTTTTCTAATCAAGAAAAAACCCTGTTATTAAAAAATAATTGCTATAGTTAGTTCAGAGAGAAAATAAGTAGCGGTGAAAAGTTAATTTATCTACAGGGAAAGATCTTGAAAATAAGACAAAAGAAACTTCCTTTCCCGTATATATACACACTCCTAATTCTGTTAATCTTAACCCTAGTAGAATTCAGAATGACCATTGGTGGTAACTGTACTAACCAGTGATCTAGAGTTAGCAACTTCAGTCCTAATCTAAGCACCACCACTAAGTGGTTTCCTTAGTGGTGGACATGAACAGCCTATCAGGGTTTCACTTTCTTCTTTTAGAAAATTAATAGACTACTAAATAGATTTCTAATTAAATAAATTAGCCTATGTAGAGGGCGCATAGTAGGCATTCAGCAATTGTTGATGTTCCTTCTAAAGAAGCTACTAGCTTAGAAATTTAATGTTCTCTGTGACTGAAACTTAAGAAATAAGTCACAAATCCTTCAAAGTGCCAGTTTAAAATCTTCAGGCCCTTAATGATATGCATGGTAGAATCTTTCAAACAATAATTCATTTTATTCACGTGGATAATTATTTATAAAATGATTAAGTTCTCCAGAAGACTTTTCACAGAAGACTCCAGAATATTTTCACACTTTTTCATTTACTCTATTAATTCACTTTCAACGTAATTAAAAGCATTTATCTTCTAAAAGGAGATGTTATTTCACAAAGTCCAAATTTATTTGCTTTCTTAACTTTAGGTTGCTGGTGGCAGAACAGATGTTGAAGACTTAGACCTTTATGCTACGTCTCGGGAAAAGCGATTTCGTTTGTTTGCTTCTATAGAATGTGAAGGGCAGTTATTCATGACTCCATATGATTTTATTTTGGCTGTTACAACAGATGAGCCCAAAAGTAAGTATATTTTTAAATACAAATTTTTAAAATTATTATAAATTTTTAAAATTATTTTAACAATTTTACAAGATTTTTTTCTTATCTCTAGTTTGTAAAAGTGTGGAGCAATATAAGTTTTTCAGAACAACTAACCAAGTAAGTGGTATTTCAAAAGACATTCTGCTATACAGTGTTACCAGAATAATATTTCTTATAGATTAGAAACCAGCATCTCTTCTCTTTTCAGAAGCTTTCAGTTGTTCCCTCTTTGTCAGTATATAAAACTTAAAACCACCCTTCTCTTGATGTTCTTTATAATAGGTTCATATTATGCCTATTCAATTGTTATATCCAGCTTGAACAGAGTAATCCGGAGAACTGGCTTTGAAGTTAGACCCCGGCAAGAATTCTACCTGTATCTCTTCTGTGTTTGTCATGGCTCCTACTGTGTAAATACAGGCTAATTATTTCTCACCTTCCCATGTGTTAGAGCAGTGGTTCTCAAACTTTCTGGCATTATGTTCATTCTTGCAAATCTCTTTAATGTCTGACTTAATAAAAGACAGCTAGATTCTCATATCTGCTTTTGTATTCAATCTGTTTCAATATGTTATCTTTCATGAAGTATAGGAAGAAAATCTGCCTTACAGATACAGAAGTAGGAAAAGGGAAGAATATTTTAATAGCCTTTTCAGATAATTGTAGATATTCTTCTTTGATACTATATCAACAGTTGGCTACTGGCAGTTTCTTAAAGTTTAGTTGCAATATGGAACCTGAAACTTTTGTCATCTGTTACGTTAAAATCAGTTGGCCTACACTGCACTTTGAATGGATCTTTACCCTTATATAATCTTGTAATATCAAATGGAAAATATTGGTTCACCAAGTTATGCAGATCTTCCAAATGTTGATATATTTCATTATACAATTTTTCTAAAAATCACATTAATTAATATTGTCATACTCTTATCAGAAAAGTCTTTACTTATTGGAAAGCTGTCAAACTCATGGTGGTGTATACAAATTTTCCAAAATTCTGATTTTCACTTGAAAGCTCAAATGTTATCATCGACAAATATTGACAGTTGTTTTCCTTAAGTGATAAGCTGACTTTTTCCATTTGTAAGAAAATGTCTGCCAAATACCTAGTTCTAAATAATCATAATTTCTCTGTCAGTGATTCTTTCAAGTAAAAATTGTGTTCCATGAAAAAAGGAGCTAGGTCAGTTCACAACTCAAGTAATCGCACATTGCTTTTTTCTCAGGACAACCATAGTATTTTGGAATGCAGCAGAAGTGCTTTATGCGCACTTTCCATCTCATCTCACAGAATATTAAATGACATGTACTCAAGGACACCTATCAAACGCCAGGTACTGCACTAGGCACTGGAGATACAGTGGTGAGGGGAACAAAAAAAAAAGACCTCTACCCTCATGATGCTTGTAGTCTGGTGGAAGAAACCAACATCACCCAAGGAAATATACAAATAACAAGTTATAACTGTGTTAAGTGCCATGAAAGAAAGATACTTGATGCTGTGAGAGTATATTTTTGAGAAATGACTTAGTCAGGTAGCTCAGGGAAATCTTCCCTGGGGAAATAAATATCAACATGAAATATGAATCGTGAATAAGAGTTAACTAGGTGAATGAGAAGTTGAGCATGGAGAATTTCAGCAGAAGAAACTAGCATGTGCCAAGGTGCCATGTCAAGAAGGAATGTGATACATTTGAGAAATGAATAGAAGATCTGGGTGGCTATAGTGCAAAGAGCAAGGAGGAATATGGTATCAGATAAGACTGAAGTATGTGGGGTGGGGCCAAATCGTTCATACTCTGTAAGATTATGTTAAACATTTTTGTTTTTATCCTAAAAGTAATGGAAAATCATGGTGGTAGTTTATGCTGCAGAAGAATTTGTTGTGTTAAAAAACAAAATTCAACCGAGTAAATTTTAAAGATCTTGTTGGCTTTATTCAATGATTCATGAATTGGGTAGCATCCAACTAGCGGATAGAAAAATGAAAGAGTTTTATAGGCAGACGGGAGCAGGAACAAGGAAGTTATACTATGAAAAAAGCTGGTTGACTATTGCAAGATTACTTTAAGAGATGGCAGGGATCTATCAGATTACCAACTAGTAATTGGTTGGTAATTAGATTACCAGCTAGTGCTGATCAGGTGATTCCTGGTTGACTGGTTTAAGATTCCCTTTCTGGGAGAGCTGAAACTGTAGTTAAGTCTCAGTTTGGTGACATGGGGCTTAGCATGAATGATTCCATTTTGGGCCTGTTGTCTAGTTTTTAACAGGTTCATAGCATGATTAGATTGTGTTTTGAAGAGATCTTTCAGGGCGGGGGGGGGGGGTAGATTGGAGAGTGAGCATGAGCAGATCAGAGAGGAGACTCTTGTCCAGGCTTCAAAAGCTTCTAATGATGGTGGTAATGGTTGATGATAGAATAATGAGTACTGAAGATTTCTGGCTGGCTTAACTGGATGGATGGCAGTAGGAAGGTTTGAAGGGAAAAGTTATAACTTCAGTTTTGGACATGCTGTATTCAAGATGCCTTATATGTAAAAGAGGAGATAGCAAAGAAACAGTTGGATCTGACTCTTGATCATTCATTTCAGTTCATTGAAAATCAGTGTGCCAAATAATCGTTTGACTAATAATCTGCTTGAAACTGTCAAACAAATGCCTTAAGTTAGGTTAGAAAAATTATAACTATTTTTCTTCAGAGACAGGGTTATGGCAAAACCAAGCCTTAAAATAAATCTTCAAGATCTAATGTATAGCATGGTGACTGGTTGATAGTACTGTATTGTATAATTGAAATTTGCTAAGAGAGTAGGTCTTTAGCATTCTCAACAGCAACAAAAATAGGTAACTATGTGAGGTGAAAAAAAATTTGTAAAAGTTCAAAAAAATGAAATCCTAAATAATTTGGCTACTTTGCAAATTAGCTTTTAATGAATTAACTTTTGGTGCTTTGGATGTTTTCCATTGGAGATCAGGGAAGAGGGCTGGATAGGTATATATTTAGGATTCATCTGTACATGGTTGGTAATTAATGCAATATGCGTGGATGAGCTTGCCCAGGGAGGCAGTATAGTATGAGACTAATCCTTGAGGAACTCCTGCACTTTAAGAGGTAAAGGTACAAAGGCTTGAAAGGATGAGCCTCAAAAGGAGACGTAGGAGTGTCCAGAGACATAGGAAGAAAATCAGAAGAATATGGAGTCACAGAAGCCGAGGAAAATGACCAGAATGGTCAGTTGAATGGAATGTTACTGAAAAGTCAAGGACAGAAAAAAAGACGAGGACAGAAAAATGTCCACTAGATTTAGTAATATGAAAGTTATTGATGATTCTTAAAAATGATGTTTCAGTATAGTGATTAGAGCAAAGACCAGATTGCAAGATTAGAAGACAAAGAAATGAAGACAGTGAGTGTAAAGGACTCTTTCAAGATGTTTGGCTGTGAAAGAGAAAGGAAGTGAAAGATAGTTGAAGCAGGGACTTCATCATGCAAGATTTTGACAGGGGACTGTGAGGATAGCATCTGTAGGAGAGGGAACTACCTGAGCAAAAACATGGGATCAAGAGAGTAAATGGTGTATTCAGAGTAGTCCACTTTGGGAGTATGTAAGGCAGTAGTGAGAGAAAAGACTATAAATTTAACTGGGGCTCTTTTTTTGAGGAATTTGAAGGCTATAGTAAAGATTATATCTCTCTCTGCTCCTTTAATCCTCCTTTCCTCCCTCCCTCCCTTCAAGAAATATTTATTGAGTACTTACTGTGTGCCAGATAACCATATTATGCCTTGGAATTAGTTGCTTCTACATTTTTTGTCATCCTATAATATTTTAAGTTTCCTGAACGTAGGGATGTTGTACATAGAAAAGACCCTTAGAAATAAGTAGGTATATATGTGTTCCATACATTTTTGTTTAACTGATTTCATACCATCTGGATTTTTTATATGTATTTTGAAGTTAGTATAGATTTGATAAAACTATTTATATATTTCTTAGAGTATCAAATGGTATTTTTGCCTGAAATTCTATAGCTTTTGTCAAACTTATATTTGGGAATTTATTCTTTAGGTGATTGCTTAATGATCACTTTAAATGCTTAAACTTTATAGTTTGAAATTATTTAAATCATTATTTTCTGGAATTTTTTTCTTCAGAATGTACTCGCTGGAAGCCTGCATTTTTGCTTTTTGGAAATAACTTTTGTGATGATTCTTTTGATTAGGTATTCCAGCAACATCACTTGCAGGAAAAAAACTGGTTTCCATTATAAAAAATTTGCACAGGATATTTAACAATCACAAATTAACATCAGTTAATTTCTAACTGGCATTTTTAAAACATAATTAAGAATAATTACTAAAGATCAAGATATTTTTTAAAACCTTTTTGAAAATGTAGAGTTATAAAAAGAAACATTTGGGGGCCGCCCTGTGGCGCAGCGGTGTAGTCCGTGCTTGGCAGCCCGGGGTTCGCGAGTTCGGATCCCTGGCGCCCGCCGACGCACTGCCTGTCAGCCATGCCGTGGCTGCGTCCCATATAAAGTAGAGGAAGATGGGCACGGATGTTAGCCCAGGGCCAGTCTTCCTCAGCAAAAAGGAGAGGATTGGCAACGGATGTTAGCTCAGGGCTGGTCTTCCCCACAAAAAAAAAGAAAAAAAAAAAAAAAAGAAACATTTGCCTCAGAAGAGAAAATATGCTTCATTGACTGAATATTAAATCATACACATATCAAAATAGCATGTTGAAATTAAACTTGTGTTTAAACCTTGACATTCATTTACTAGCTTTGAGAACTTGGTTAAGTTATTAATCTTTTGTTTCCTTATTTATGAAAATAAAAATAATAACAGTCTCATGAAGTTTTTTGAGGATTGAATGATATCAGTTTTGTTTAATATAGTACCTCACACACAGTAAGCACTTAATTAATGTTGGTAGCTGTCATAATCATCATCATCAACATCATCATTATCACTTGAATTCATAACCATGATTTTTAAAAAATCTTTGAGGGGCCAGCCTGGTGGTGTAGTAAGTTCGCTCGCTCTACTTTGGCGGCCTGGGGTTTGCAGGTTCGGATCCTGGGCATGGACCTACGCACTACCTATCAAGCCATGTTGTGGCGGGGTCCCACGTGAAAAGTAGAGGAAGATGGGCACAGATGTTAGCCCAGGGCCAATCTTCCTCAGCAACAAGGGGAGGATTGGCAATGGATGTTAGCTCAGGGCTAATCTTCCTCACCAAAAAAAAAACCTTGGATACAATTTTATGTTGACATCAACAGGAAAAAATGATATGCTATGTAAACGTTGGCTTAATAATTATAGTTCAAATAAATGTTGATTGAGACATGCATCTGATTGTTGACTGTACCTTTATGTTTGAAATCTAGAAAATTTCTTACTTTACCTATTTAAATGGAAACTAAAAGGTGAATTTCCCTTCTAGAATGAAAATAAGTAATTGAATATTTTCATATAGCTTCAAGTATTATTTTAATTTTAATTTTAAAAATATATTGCTAAAAATTTCAGACATACATAAAAGTATTAAAAATATAATGAACATCAGCCTATAGCTTAAGAAATAAAATATATCCAATAGAATTGAAGTCCCTCTTCACCCAAGTTATATTTATATACGCAGTAACTTCATATGAAATAAGGAATTTAGAAAGTCAGAAAATCCTTTGAAGAACAGTCTTAATGGCTCTTTAGTCTTTATAAAAAAAAGGCTAATAATATTGAACATGGTGACATATCCGGCAGAATGAATATGTCTTTTGTGAATAATTTACCCTGGAAATCTCATAAACCCTACAAAACTCAAGAGTGTGTCTGACTTCCTCTTTTGATAAATAGCTTCTGAACATTGCACAAGAGCACGTGCATGTACTTTTGTACCATTTATTTTTCTTCTTTTCTTACTGCTATATTTCAAAAGCAACAGAATAATAAGTATTGTTCATATTGTTCTGTTCATTATGAAAAGGAGAATATCTTTATGAAGTGAATGTATCCAGTATCATAATTGAGGTTAAATGCTGAATTCTACTTTATTTATAGACCTGTGATTTTAATCACTTGATTACACATTTGTATAAACTATCTTGGGTAAAGAAGGGATGTTGTTGCTACATAAGGAAATCTATCTCCATAAAAATCAGTTTGCTAAATTTTAGAACATATTTCTTCTCTTTTGATCTTAAAATGACTTATTATATTGCTTAAAAAAAGAAAGTGATAGAGCAAAAAATGCCTATCTTGTAATCTTGAATTTGGAATATTGTTTACATTAAGTATCGTTAATTATACAAAAATAGCCACATTGCCAAGTAGAAAAATTATTGATTGTCATTACTGTAATGTAGCTGAAATACTTAATATTTACCAGTTCCTAACGCAGCTATATTATGGAATTTAATCACATATAAATCTAGGGATAATTCTTGGGCAGGCATTAGTCACAGTGTTCAAATCTGAGCAAAGGAAATAGCAATACGACTGTGCATTTATTCCAATATTATAAGATTTATAGTGTTTGAGATCTTCAGGGGTGTGAGAAGGAATCTGAAAAAGAAAGTGATCCTGGGTGTTTTATTCAACTATTAAACTCTTGTTCCAGAAATTATTCTTAAATAGTTGTAGGGAAAAGAATGGCAAACAGGATGAGAGTCTCCCTCTCTCATCACCTGCTCTCCCCTTCATCTCCCTGTCTTGTTGCCCGTCCTTCCCCTTCACCCTAGAGAGACCTGACCTCTGAATATAATCAGAGATACTAATAAAACAGAAATCACAGATAACACCTTAAAATTATAATTTCTTTATGTTACTATTTTATTTTCTCATATTAATATTTAATAAATATTATTTGTGGTTTTAAGCCCATAAGATGTTTAACATGGAGTAAGTTAACTTACTTTATAAATCCAGAAATCCCTAAAGTAAGATAATGATTATGGAAAATGTGTTCCCTAGTCCACTGATATTATTTATTATAAATAGTTTATAGTACATGAAACAAATACATAACATAAATAAAATCATATCTTAGATCCAAATCTTGAAGTTAAAAAAACTTTGTCTTTCAGATGTAAAAGCTTGGTGTTATGAGTTATGGTTGTGATGGTTATTGAATTTGGATATACATTACATGAAGTATTTATTATCTAATTTTTTTATGTTTCTTTATTATAGTTGCTAAAACGTGGAAGTCTCTTTCCAAACAGGTAAGTTAAAGCTCTTGGTGTATCCATGCGTGCACACTACATATATGTGTATATATATGTATAATATGATATATACATAAAATTTTTTTCTGCAAATTAAATCACATCAAAGTGCCATTCTTTACCCTCCAGGTGGTCTAAAAATAAAAAGGCGAATAATTCTAAGGGTTGGTGAAGATGTGGATCAGTGGTAACTCTCCTGTGGGACTGTAAATTGGTATACCCACTTTGGAAAACAGTTTAACATTATCCACTAAAATTAAAGATACACATACCCTATACCTAGCAGTTCTGCTTCTGGGTTTAAATTCTACAACAGTGCGTGCACATGTTCCTAGTAAAGTTAAACTTGAATACGCCCTATGATCCAGTGATTTCACGCTGGTGTGTGTACCCAGGGAAACACTTTCATCTGTGCAGAGAGGTTCACAGGAATGTCTGTAGATTATTCATGATGGCCAAAAAGACTGTAATATAATATCAATAGTAGAATTGATAAATAAATTTTGATAAATTCATGCAGTGACTATTTATACCACAGTGAAAACAAATGAATTATACCAATGCTTTAACAAGATGAATCTTAGAAACATAATGACAAAGTAAGCAATTCACAAAAATATGAAGTATAATTCCATTTATATAAAGTCCAAACCAAGGAAATGAAACCATACTGTTTAAGGATGCATTCATGGGTGGGAAAACTAAGGAATGATAAATATAAAATTCAAGACATTGGGACTGGCCCAGTGGCATAGTGGTTAAGTTCATGCGCTCTGCTTTGGCAGCCTGGGGTTTGCAGGTTTGGATCCCCGGTATGGACCTACGCACCACTCATCAAGCCATGCTGTGGTGGCATCCCATATACAAAATAGAGGAAGATGGGCACAGATATTAGCTCAGGGCCAATCTTCCTCAGCAAAAAGAGGAGGATTGGCAACAGATGTTAGTTATGGCCAGTCTTCCTCACCAAAAAAAATTCAAGACATCAATATAAAATTCAAGGAGATGGAGGAGAATATCATCAATGAAGGGTTCAAAGAGTCTTCTAAAGTACCGGTACTTTTCTATTTCTTAACAATTTCTAGTTTTAAATTTTACATATATTCCTTTTGCACTTTTATATGTATGATCAACTTCAATATAAAAAATAAAACAGTATTAACATAATGATCTAGGAAACTCCCTTAACCAGTTAAAAAGAATCTTCCAAAGCCTATAGCAAACATCGTGTTTACTTGTGAAACTTTAGAGACATTCTCTTTAAAATTAGATATAATGCAAATATGTCTGCTATCACAACTACCACTCACTATTTTACTACAGGTCTAAGCTAACATAGTGCATTCATTTGCTATGGCTGCCATAACCAGTACAACAATCTGGATGGCTTAAACAACAGAAATTTATTTTCTTACAGTTCTGGAGGCTGGAAGTCTGAGATCAAGGTGTTGGCAGGATTGGTTCCTCCTGAGATCTCTCTCCTTGGCTTGTAGATGGCTGTTTTCACATGTCTTTCCTCTGTGGGTGTCAGCATCCTAATCTCTTCTTATAAGGACACCAGTCATATTGGATTAAGGCCCACCATAATGACCTCATTTAATAACCTTAATTACCTCTTAAGGCCCTATCTCCAAATACAGTCACATTCTGAGGTACTGAGAGTTATGACTTCAAATGTAAATTTGAGGCAGACACAATTCAGCCTATATGACAAGAAAAAAAAAAGAGGTTCTAAGGATTGGAACAGTAGCAAACAATATGATTGAGAGAAAAATGTAAAAATACATATATTTCAAATTTATTCACACTTTATAAAAGTTTAGCAAGGTTGCTGCAGGATGTAAGATCAGTGAACCAAAGTTAATAAAATGTTTCTGCGCTAACAATAGCAATTAGAAACTGTACTATCAAATAAGATACTTTTTACAATAGCAACAAAAACCATTGGATACTTAATGTATCTAACAGAAGATGGGCAAGCTATTATACTTTTAAAAAGACATGAGTAAACAGAGAAATGTATCATGTTCATCAGATTCATTTGGAAGAGTAAGGGCCCTAGATTTTCAGAACAATTCTGGAAATAAAGGAGTGGGAGGAAAACATTGGGATGAGAACAGTTGGGCCTGTCCCATATTAAGATTAATAATAGAGCTATAATACTTAAAATAGTATTGTATCATTGCAAGAACATTTTTAGAAATTAGATCAAAGTAATAGAATATAGAGTCCAGAAACAGATCCTTGCATATATGGGAAGATCTATAAATCATTACAGAAAAGATTGACCTTTAAGTATTGGAACAATAGTCTTTCCAAAATGGGGGCAACTAAAATTAGATCTCAAACTGACCACTGTATATAAAAGTAAATTTCAGATGGATTGACAAACAAAAATTCTGAAATATTAGAAGCAAATGAGGGACCTGAAAGATTTTTTTAGACAAGACACAAAGCAAAACTCAAAGGAAATTATTGGCAGATTTTACTAAATTAAGTATCAAAAACTTTTGCACACCAAAAAACAGCGTCAACAATGTTAAAAAGATACATGAGAGGGGAGAATATGATTACACTATATTAACAGGAAAGGTTAAGTGTCTTGTACTCACATAGCACTCCCGTAAATCAGTACAAAAAAAGATAATCAGCTCAATAAGAAACATATGGGCAAACGCAGTTAGAATGGCCAATAAATGCATGTAAAGGAGCTCCACCTCACCAGTGGTCAGGGATGTGCAAATGAAACCAATGATATGATACTATTTCACACCCATCAGATTGTCAGCTTCCAAAAATCTAACATCAATAATTAGCAAGGACATGAAGAAGAACCAGGTGAGAATGTAAATTGGTATATTCACTTTTGAGAGGAATTTGGCAATGTAATAAAGTTGAAAATGCATACCAAAAATTCTACTTCTAGTTACGTATACTAGAGAAGCATTTGCTTGTGCACACCAGGAGTCCTGTACATATTTCCTGCAGCATCAATTGTAATAGCAAAAAAAAAAAGTAGAAACAATATAAATGTCAGTCAGTTGAGAAATGAATGAAAGAATGTCAAATAGGCATATCAAGGACAAATACAGTAACAGAGAGCTAAACTGAATAAATACATTAGAGTTATGTGTATCAAAATAGACCTAGGAAACAAGGTTGAGTAAAACAGCAAGTTGCAGAATAATATAGACTGGCAGTTCTTAAAGTGCAGAAACCTTTTCAGGGGTCGATGAGGTCAAAACTGTTTTTATAATAATACTGAGAGGATACTTGTTTTATTATTCTCATTCTCTCGTGAGCGTACGGTGGAGTTTTCCAGAGGCTGCATGATGAGGGATGACACCATCACTCTGACAGCTAACAGACTATCTGTTTGTGTATTTCTGTGTTTTAAAATTTTATCATTTCTATTTCCACATGCATTAAATATTGATAAATATAACCAATGTAAATAATACCTCTTTGGGGTCCATAATATATATATATATTTTTTTGTGAGAAAGACTAGCCCTGGGTTATCATCTGTGCCCATCTTCCTCTACTTTATATAGGACGCTGCCACAGCATGGCTTGACAAGCAGTGCATAGGTCTGCACCCAGGGTCCGAACCTGCGAACCCTGGGCCGCCCAAAGTGGAGTGCACAAACTTAACTGCTATACCACCAGGCCGGCCCCCATAATAATTTTTAAGAGTATAAAGAGTTATATTACAGAACTGCTGATATAGACAGCTGCTGTGTAGCCGTTAAAATGAAAATGAAGAATATTTGGCAGGAAAATATGCCCATGATATATTAAGTGCAAAGAGTAAGTTACAAAACTGTGTAGAAAATGCTTTAATATTTGCAACAACAATAAAAATACTATGTACCTATGCCTAGATAGAGAATTAGCCTAAAAGGTGTTAAAGAAAACTTTTAATTGTGGTTCATCCCTAAATTATAATTAGTTTTTATTTTCTGTACTTAGTAATTTTCCTATAACGTATATATATTAACTATATAATAAGACAAAATTGTACTCATTCAGAAAATTGTATAAATCCTCTAAACAGCTATAATTCTAGGAAAATGAGTTTAATCCAGCAAATATTTATTTAATATCTACTTGCAATACTGCAATATAATTCTGGCACTAACCACCCCTAGTTAGCATTAGACTCTACAGGTTTAAGGGCACAGTCCCCAACAAGACTGCCCTCATTTCATATGCCAGCTGCAAGTTCAAGCTTCCCCACACTTCTGACCAACTGGCTACAAATCCAGGAGGTTCCCACAACTCCCCTCAAGTTTGATAATTTGCTAGACTGACTCATAGAACTCAGCAACGTTCTATACTTAAAATTACAGTTATAATTATTATACGGGACACAAATCAGGACCAGCCAAATGAAGAGACACAAAGAGCAAGGTCTAGGAGGGTCCCAAACACAGAGCTTCTGTGCCCTCTCCCCATGGAATCAGGGTATTGTCACCCTCCTGGGACATTAGTGTGTTCACCAACCTGAAAGATCCACTGAGCTTGGTGTCCAGAGTTTTTATTGAGGGTTTCATTACATAGGTATGATTGATTGATTCATTGGCCACATGATTGAACTCAATCTCCAGACCCTCTCCTCTCCCCTCCCCAGAGGTCAGGATAGTTCAAGGCCCCAACCCTCTAATCACATGGTTGTTCTTTCTGGTGGTCAGCCCCCCTCCTAAGACATCTCATAACTTAGGTGTGATCCAAGGATGTAGAGTCTACCTCCCAGGAACCAGGGACAAAGGCCAATCAAATTCTTTATTTATATAACACCACTACAAATAAGAGACTACAATAGGCACTGGGAGTCAGGGGGAGATTCCCAGTCTGAGTGGAAATACAGATTTTAATAAAATTTAAAAGTCCTTCAAGTTAACAGAAGATAAAAATGATCATTGTGTCAATTGATGATCTAGGCCAGAAGAAACTAAATTATAGTAATAACTGAAATAAACTGCTTAGAGTCAGTAAGGATCTAGCCAGTTATTTACTAGTTGTGTGACCTTGGGTGAGTTACTTATCCTGTGTAAGTCTCAGTAAAATATGCATAATGAGGATTTCTTTTTTAGAATTAAATGAGATATTGTATTAATCCATTGCCAAAAACATACAGGGCACTCAATAATAGGTAGCTATGATTTTTTGGTCTTAAACTCTAGCTGAGTTTAAGCTAAAAGAAATGGAGTCAAATACATGGAAACAGTTAAAATGAAGAAAGAGAACTTAGTATTTATAAAATAGAGATGATATAAAGTATATAAAATATATTCAAAATGTTTTTTTTTTAGTCTGCTCTAACAGAAATACTTACCAGTTTACTGTTGTTTAAATAGTAAATATCCTAGCTTCTCATCATTATTCATTTCTGAATTCTTACCTCTGTCCCATTGCTTCCCTAATCAGACACTACTGATTGGGTGGCGTCTGTTATCTGCAGTGCAGAGATAGCGCTATGAAGGAAATGAAAGCAAGGTTCACAGATGGGCTTCAGGGAGTCCATAAATCCCCTCAAAATACCTCTCCTGCTGCATCCCAGGGATTCCTTATTTGCCTGCTGAAGCAGCTTTGTAATGAAAAAGATGGTTTATAATGTCACAGGGCATTTTTAGGTACAACTGCATCAGGAAGGGTTTCTCTAAGTGCTTCTCGAACTTGAATGTGTATAAATCACTTGGAGATCTTGTTACAAACACAGATTCTGGTTCCGTAGGTCTGGGATGGGAACTGAGATTCTTCATTTCTAGCAAGCTCCCAGATAGTGCCTGGGCTATTGGGGGACCACGCTTTGAGTAGCAAGAATCAGATCTGGAAATAGAAATGGTTTCTAGGGTTTTTCAGTGTGTTACTTAGCAGACTAATTTTTTTATTTCAAATTATTTCAAGTTATCTTGCCAAATCCTTTAATAATTTTTCTTCACAATTAACCAAATTATAATTTTCACTTAGTTATTTTTAACACAGTATGCACAATACATTCAAAATTGTTTTAGTATCTGAGCAATGATTCAAATGTTTAAATTTTCCAAAATAGTTTCCTCCCCAAGTCTGGTATGATAGTTTTTTGTTTTATTTTTTGAAGCTAATAAGCAGTTGAAGTTTGTGTTCTTTACTGAATATTTAAGTTAAAATTAGAAAAAAAATTGAAGCAGTGGCCACAATAACTCAATACCCCTGTCCCCCCACTTCATCTGATGTCATCATTCTTTGAGTCACTATTAAAATACTCTTCATTCCTTCCCAACATAATCCTTTGTCTGTTTACTTCCTCTACCACAAAGCCCCTTACATCCAAGAGGGCTGCAGGGGAGAGACAGTGTGTGAAGCCAGGTTATCATCTCGGACGTTAATAAGGAAATACACCTTCTCCTATGGCTTTCATGAAACTATACTTTTCTAACTGACTCCAGAACTTAAACTCACCATTTTATCTTAATTTGATTATCTTATATGTGTCCCTTAAGTTATTAAATTTATCTGAAATTTTTGGTAGCTCTAATTGAATTTAATATAGCATGTGTATCATTTATGTTATATTTGGACTGTGGGAAAATACTGTTTTTTGTGGTTGAATGAACTACAGGTATAAAATATGAAAAATACAGCCATGTCTCAGATCTTTTAAGTGAAGAATTTTTTTGCATAGGTATTTAAATATTTTTGATCTATTTTATAAGTGGTTTACCTATTCATCAGTATTATGATACCATATGTCATAGGAATTAAATCAAATGCTCTCAGAAACACCACCAGTTTGGAAAGGATCATCAAAGCTATTTCGCAGTCTTAAAGAAAGAGGTAAGTTAACTTTAGTACTTATGCATTTTAATATTGACACTATATTATTTGTACTATTTATATATACATATTTTCCTCATACTTAAAATAATTTTACAATTACGTGTGTGTGTGTATAGAGAAAAAGCTGAAAAGAAAAACACCAAAATATTACTGGTTGTTTCTGGGTAGTGGGATAAGGGTGGGTTTTATTCTACTTTTTATATGTATTAATCATGTCTTCCAAATTTTTTACAACAAAGTGAACTTTTATGGTTAAGAAAACTTCTTTTTAACCATATTGAGAAGTATAAGCTATATTTACCACAGACAGCATGTTTCAAAACTACTGATCTCCAAATGTCTATTTTTCTTCCTTCCACTTTACTTCCAGGAAACTATAGATTTTCTTAAATTTAATCAATATGAAAAACTTACTGGATATGTCTTTTGGCTGCCCAATTTGAACATATTTCTTTTAAAAACAACACTCACTGCAAAAGCCACCTGTTTCAACTTACTCTGTTATCCATATCCATATCTCTGTTATCTATATCCATATCCATAAGTTAACTTGTTAATTTATACATTTCCTTGCCATCAAATTATATAGCTTTTATTGCAATTTTCTTTTACAGTGTACTTTTTGTACATGTCTATAGCAAAAACTAATTGATAAAATCTCTTTAATCTTAAAAAGGAATTTTTCTTAGAAATGTACTTTTTTATATTCTCAGGTATAAGAGTATACAAAATAAAAATATTAAAGAAATTATATAAACAGTTACCTTTTTCATTTTCATCAATTTTAACCAATATTGATTTGAAAATATATTTACTCTAGCATGAAGACAGATACCTTAAAGGATTAGTTATAATCCATATATTTTATTAAGTAGAATTAGAAATTCAAATTGCTTCCACCTGGTTCTCATGGACTCTGAAAGGAGGAGACACCTTATCTTTTATTGTAGGCTTTTCCTGACTAGGGTTTTAAAATCTTTGCAAAATCTGGGCCAAGGTATCTAAAGCTCTTAGAAGTTTTTTCCCCTAGAAATTGTCTTAAAGATTGTCATTCAAATCTTAGGGTGGGATGATAGGATCAGGAAAATTCAGGGATCAGAAGGATCAGGTAAGTTGGTGAATTTTAAAAATATTTCCTTAATATCTCTCATGGGAAGATACAAATTGTATCGAATATAATCTGAGAAAAACAAATGCATGAAAGAAGGAAATTGTTTTTCATTAAGGGTAGAGTTCAATCTGGAAGCCCTGGGTTTAGGCATGTCCTAATCTTCCTTATGTATATGCAAATTTATATTTTTTTTCAGGGGAGATGATCTATTCAGTGCTGTCCAATAGAACTATTTGCAATGATGGAAATGTTCTGTTTCTGTGGTGTCTCGTATGGTAGCCACTAGCCAGATGTGGCTATTAAGCACCTGAAATGTCGCTGCTGTAACTGAGGAACTGAATTTTTTTTTTTTTTATGAGGAAGACCAGCCCTGAGCTAACATCCCTTGCTAATCCTCCTCTTTTTTGCTGAGGAAGACTGGCCCTGGGCTAACATCCGTGCCCGTCTTCCTCTACTTTATATGGGACGCCGCCACAGCATGGCTGACAAGCAGTGCGTCAGCAGGCACCCAGGATCCGAACCCGCGAACCCCGGGCTGCCAAGCACGAGCTATACCGCTATGCCACTGGGCCAGCCCCTGAGGAACTGAATTTTTAATTTTAATTATTTTAAATTTAAATAGCCACATGTAGCCGATGGCTACCCTGTAGGACAGTGCAAATCTATGTCTTAGTGATTGGGTTATCAAGGTAATTCCTATACCCAAAAAGTTTTAGAACCATTAGGTTAGGTGAGGTAGAGAGGTACAGAGAGCCTTAAAGAGATTAAGTGGCAGAGGAACTTTAAAGCTAAATCTTTAGAGCTGTTAAAGATTAATTTACAAGTGAATTTTATCTGCTTAAAATGTTACCCAGCAAGAAAATGTTATGCAGTTTTACAAAAAATTAGTTGGTATTCAACATTTATGAAAACATGTATTACATTAGCCAACTGTAATGTATCATGATACAGGAACTAAACTGTAATGCTTTTAAGGAATGTCCCTTAGAATTTTTTTATGTTGAATTTTCAAAAGAAACCTAGTTGGCATCGTATCCTCTTTTTCTAAAGATCGCAACATTACTGTATGCTTAGCATTTATTTTTATTTTATTTTTTGATCCTGGTGGCCTTAAAATAAATTGAAAGGTCAGTCTAATAATTTTCCATTTTGTGATAGGAAAGCTTTAAGAATCTACAGTTCATGTTCAGTAGTAATTTCTCTTTTCCTTGACAATTTTTACTAAATTATATCTTGAGTTCCACTTTGCTCTCCTTCCCTGTGGATTACATGACCTCAAAAACCATTTAGTTCTACAGACAAGTACCCACCATGATAATCATGATCAGTACTCCCACTGTGAAGTAATCCTTCACTGAGGGAAATCTTGAGTTAGTTATATAAAAGATGTATAGCAGTTATTAAACTTCTTTGTACCAGCCAGCACTTCTTAGTGTTCCACCAAGTCAGTTAGATCAACAGTCAGTGAGATGGGATTGTGGAGACAGAGGGCCCATTTCCCCACACCATTTCCCTTCTTTCCTCCTACACATATGCTTTCTTTTTTGTTGTTGTTTTTGAGGGATCCCTATGGAATCTAGGTATTGTATCTTTATATACATTGACCATTCCAGAATCTTTCTCCCATAACATTCATGGCAATCAACCAGAACTATGTCTATAGGTCACAATATTCTAGTATAAACAAAAGAAGGGAATGCTTTCAGAGCCTCCTAGCTCCTTCTCTTCATGTCTTCTGACAAACAGCCTGACAGTGACTCCTCTTCTCTTTGTTCTGTAACAAAGAGGGTAGCCTCAAAGAACACGAGGTAAAATGGAGTTTCAAAATTCACGATCTGCTTATTTAAGGATTTTTTATACCCTTTTGCCAAACATTAGGACTATCTGATATCTGGATAAGTGTTACTGGCTTATACCTGATTTTAATTTTCTCAAGATCCACTTGGAAAGTCAGTTAAGCCATTAATTCTAATTTTGGGTGTTATACTACAAAAGCAAGAATTTGAGTAACAGAATATATATTTTTATTTACTCCAAACAAACTTGTTTTAAAGTTTGTAATTATGGGATTACAGGGAATTCAGGATGCAACTATACAGAAGGTGTAAGCTATTTAATTAAAAGAAAAACTTCTTAGAGTATATTTAATAGAAGCATTAAGTTTGTCAAGAATAATAGATGATAACTGAAAAGCAGAAAAGTGATAACTGTAGAGTTTTGTGTTTTGAATGCAATACAGAAATCAAATTTCTAAGGAAGAATGTCTAAATGTTTTATTTGAGTTACTAAGAAGTAATTAAGCACTTTACAGTGTTAACTATTTCCAACCCTTTTATTTTATATTAGAGTCATACATTGAAAACTAGTAACAGGTTTAAAATTTACAGCTATAAGTAAATATTATAATTTTGCTTCTTTTTTGCCAGTATGCCTGGGAGCATAATGGGAATTTTGTATGGGTTTCTACAGAGGCATGTGAAACAAAATAAAATTAATTTTGTTGCTTCTTTTGCTATGATTTTATAATAATAATTTAGTCTCATTTAAAACAATACTTAATATCTTCTTTAAAATGTAAGTTTTTATTAATATTACTTATTGCTATTATAAGAATATTTTACTTGATAAATATGAAGAGAAAGTAATATTTTATATATAGCATAACTAATACTATTTTCCTTCTAGGTGTGATTTCTTACACAGAATATCTTTTTCTTTTATGTATTTTAACAAGTAAGTATACTCATTAAATCTATATCTGGATGCAGTTTTCTTTTTTATCGGAATGTTGGAAACAAATCTTTCCTAAATTCTCTTACTATTGAAAATCACTTTAGGTCTATCCATGCTGTTTTGCAAAATTCATGTCTAAATGCCAGTGGAAAATGCTAACAGGAGTCAAAAACATAAATATTTTTATAGCTTATGGTGTAGTAATAAAATGCTCATAAATCGTAAATTTAATATCATGTATCAGTCCTTGTGGTTTAATCTACATGAAAGCCTAAATTTCAGGGCGTGTAGTGCTTTTAAATTTCCTCCTATATTCATTCAAAGCACATTTTATGCACGACTATTGTGAAAGAAGGAGTCTTTTAACTAGTGAATCTATCAGAATACCCATCATACATCTTAAAACAGCTTTGTTGTTCCCTTCCTCTCAGAGGCAGCAGTTCTTATGAAATATATGAAGGGTTTACTAAGGTTTTCAGTTAAATTTCGTTGCATTTAATGGAGGAACTTATATGCTATAGTTTACTGTGCTCCAGCCACCTGATCTTTCTGTTCTTGAATTCCCACCTCAGGAATTTGTACTTTCTGCTCCCTCTGCCATCAGTGCTTTTCCTCAAGATCCTCATGGTAATAAGTATCATTCAGTTTTCCTTTGACATGTGAAGACTTAGAGAATCCTTACTTGACCATCCTCCCTAAAATGGCTCCCTCTCCCATCTCTCCCTTTTTATTCCTTTACCGTGTTTTATTTTCTTCATAGCACTAAACTGTTTGAAAGGATTTGTTTATTGGTTTATATGTGCTTGTCTGTTTCTCAAACTTGAATGCAAGGTCTATGATGGCAAAGATTTTATCTTTTTTGTTCATTTCTGTATCAAGAACAGTGTTCGCACATTGTAGCCTCTCAGAAAATAGTTGGCAAATGAATGAAGAAAGGAATGAATGAAAGACTATCGCTAGTGGAATTTCCAGTTGTGGGGATTTGTAGAGATGTATGGAAACAAGAATGTCAATAAAACTCTGTCAGAAACAAGTGTTAAAATTCCTTGTACTTCTGTGATTAGAAAATTCACAGCCTCTGTGTTTGTCTGAATTTAGTAATGAATAATATTATGTTGGAGTTCTGTTTCAGAAAGTTTGGGGGATGTACGTGTGTGTGTGCACATGTGTGTTTCAAAAAATTAGCATCTTTTATTTTTTCTTGCTTTTTTTCTCCTGGATTCAAAATGAAATTAAAATGTTGGTGCTGAAGAACAACAAGTATTGTGCAGTTAGTAATAGGACTACCTAAAGTTGTTCCAGCCTGGAAAGCCATTATGATGATTTGAGTCCAGGAGTGGGTGCCAAGGAGTGTCTCAGAGACTTGTTTAAAGTTATCTTGTTAGCTAGAACAACTTTGGATGCTAAATTAGAAGTTATACGTACCTAAACCAATAGAGTGATAGGCAAGAATAAAATAGAATTGGTTAGGAAAGCCACATGTTGAGATGGGACAGGGTATGGTGTAAGAGTATAGGTAAAAACACATAGAGTGGTTTTTGCTTACTAGGAAAGGTTAGGATCTTTGGATGCTGTGAATCTTCCTTTGGAGTTCAGGTCCTATGTTAGAAACTTCTAGGAATTTGAATTGAAAAATTATGGATGTTTAGATTAGAATCAAGAAAAACGTGAAGAGAGGGGTGGCAGGAAGTGGGCTAAATAGTCTATATTACCTGTGTGTAGTTTTCTCCTATTAATTTCTTATTAATTTTATTTTCCCTTCCAAACAATGCTTGTAAGGACTTCCTTTCTATGTGTATTTTCAAGATCTTTTTAAAGCTTATAACTTGGTTATCAGAAGTGGTATAACTTTTTATTTCATTCTCCAGTGAATGATAATGAAAGTAAGTTTAGATTCCTAAAATACATGCAAGAAATGAGCTTTTATAGCAGACTGGCTTCCGTTTCTGTTGTTTCCAGAGACAGCTATTACCAGATAAGAAATTAGGGCCGTGTGCTTCTCCTTTGCCCAGTTCAAGATTTCACAACAGGTACTGGCAAGTGTATATGTGGGAGGTCCTTTTTAAACTTTTTGCCAGTCATCTCAAAAGAAAAGGTCAAATTTTTTTTAAATGGCCTGTACACTGAGCTCTTCTTTGAAGGATGTGTTCAAGTTTTTTTCTGTCCAAGTTTTCTCCTTTATGCTTTGGAAGTGAAAAGAGAAAAGATGTTGAACCTTATTATAAGGTTCATAAAATTAAAGCAGTGTGAAAGTCTTTCTCAGAAAAGCAACTGTTTCTTGTATTTTTGGGGAATTGGGAATTAATTATTCAAGCCTCTTTCATTTTGTATTTATGTTTTTGAAGCCTCTAGAAGTTTAAACCCAAATGTGTAATCTCTTGTGCTTGCCATTTATTTTCATAGGTCATTTCCGTTATTATTTTCCCCAGAATTTGGACTGGTCCATTGTGTCATATTTTTTTTTCTTCTGATCTAAGTAGTTGAACATATGGAAAATATTTCAAATGTGATGAGCTGATATTTTCCTTTTAAACAAACTGACTTTGCATAAGAAAGAGAAATGTTTATTTTTGGAAGGAAAGTAGTCAAATTTCACTGTCAGTGCTATACAACAAGTATCACACAAGTACTTTTTTAAAAAATTTTTATTGATGTTTTAATAGTTTATAACATTGTGAAGTTTTAGTTGTACATTATTGTTTGTCAGTCACCATATGAATGCATCCCTTCAACCCTTGTGCCCACCCCCCATCCCCCTTGCCCCTGGTAACCACCAAACAGTTCTCTCTGTCCGTGTGTTAGTTTATAGTCCACATATGAGTGAAGTCATACACTGTTGGTCTTTCTCTCTCTGGCTTATTTCACTTAACATAATACCCTCTAGGTCCATCCATGCTGTTGCAAATGGGACAATTTTGTCTTTTTTTATGTCTGAGTAGTATTCCATTGTGTATATATATACCACATCTTCTTTATCCAGTCATCGGTCAAGGGACACTTGGGTTGCTTCCACTTCTTGGCTGTAGTAAATAATGCTGCAGTGAACATAGGGGTGCATATGCCTCTTTGGATTGTTGATTTCAGGTCCATTAGCTAGATGCCCAATAGTGGGATTGCTGGATCATAAGGTATTTCTATTTTTAACTTTTTGAGGAATCTCCATACTGTTTTCCATAAAGGTTACACCAGTTTGCATTCCCATCAGCAGTGAATTAGGGTTCCTGTTTCTCCACAACCTCTCCAACATTTGTTGTTTTTTTGTCTTGTTGATTATAGCCATTCTAGCAGGTGTAAGGTGATATCTTAGTGTAGTTTTTTGTTTTTGTTTTTTTTGTGAGGAAGACCAGCCCTGAGCTAACATCCGTCGTCAATCCTCCTCTTTTTGCTGAGGAAGACTGGCCCTGGGCTAACATCTGTGCCCGTCTTCCTCTACTTTATATGGGACGCTGCCACGGCGCGGCTGATGAGCACTGCATCGGCGGGCGCCTGGGATCCGAACCTGCAAAACCCGGGCTGCCAAGCGTGGACTAAACTGCTGTGCCACCGGGCAGCCCCCCTAGTGTAGTTTTGATTTGCATTTCCCTGATGATTAGTGATGTTGAACAATCTTTTCATGTGCCTGTGGGTCATCTGTATATCCTCCTTGGAAAAATGTCTGTACATATCCTCTGCCCATTATTTGATCAGGTTGTTTGTTTTTTTGTTGTTCAGTGTGTGAGTTCTTTATACATTATGGAGATTAATCCCTTGTCGGATATTTGATTTGCGAATATTTTCTCCCAGCTGGTGGGTTGTCTATTCATTTGATTCTGGTTTCATTTGCCTTGTAGAAGCTCTGTAGTCTGATGAAGTCCTACTTGTTTATTTTTTCTTTTCTTTCCCTTGTCCGAGTAGACATGGAATCCGAAAGGATCCCTTTATAACCGATGTCAGTTAGTGTACTGCCTATATTTTCTTCCAGGAGTTTTATAGTTTCAGGTCTTACTTTCAGGTCTCTAATCCATTTTGAGTTGATTTTTGTGTATGGCAATAGAAGATGGTCTACTTTCATTCTTTTGCATGTGGCTGTCCAATTTTCCCAGCACCATTTATTGAAGAGACTTTCCTTTCTCCATTGTATGTTCTTGGCTCCTTTGTTGAAGATTAGCTGTCCATAGATGTGTGGTTTTGTTTCTGGGCTTTCAATTTCTGTTCCATTGATCTGTGTGTCTGCTTTTGTACCAGTAACATGCTGTTTTGATTACTATACCTTTGTAGTATATTTTGAAGTCAGGGATTGTGCCTCTAGCTTTGTTCTTTTTTCTCGGGTTGCTTTAGTTATTTGGGGTCTTTTGTTGCCCTATATGAATTTCAGTATTTTTTGTTCTATTTCCATGAGGAATGTCATTGGGATTCTAATTGGGATTGCATTGAATCTGTAGATTGCTTTAGATAGTATGGACATTTTAACTATGTTTATTCTTCCAATCCATGTGCATGGCATATATTTCCATTTCTTTATGTCATCATCAATTTCTTTCAATAGTGTCTTATAGTTTTCATTGTATATAGGTCTTTCACCTCCTTGGTTAAATTTATTCCCAGATATCTTATTCTTTTTGTTGCAGTTGTAAATGGGATTGTCTTTTTGAGTTCTCTTTCTGTTAGTTCCTTATTAGCATACAGAAATGCAACTGATTTTTGTAAGTTGATTTTATACCCTGCCTCTTTGCTGTAGTTATTGATTATTTCTAGTAGTTTCCCAATGGATTTTTTAGGGTTTTCTCTATATAAGATCATGTCATCTGCAAATAGTGAGAGTTTCACTTCTTCTTTGCCTATTTGGAGTCCTTTTATTCCTTTTTGTTGCCTAATTGCTCTGGCCGAAACCTCCAGTGCTATGGTGAATGAGAGTGGTGAGAGTAGGCACCCTTGTCTTGTTAGTGTTCTCAAACGAATGGCTTTCAGTTTTTCCCTGTTGATTAAGATGTTAGCTGTGGGTTTGTCATATATGGCCCTTATTATGTTGACATACTTTCCTTCTATACCCATTTTTTTGAGAGGTTTTATCATAAATGGATGTTGGATCTTGTCAGATGCCTTCTCTGCATTGATTGAGATGATCATGTGGTTTTTATTCTTCATTTTGTTAATGTGGTGTATCACATTGATTGATTTTTGGATGTTGAATCATCCCTGTGTCCCTGGTATAAATCCCACTTGGTCATGGTGTATCATCTTTTTGATGTATTGCTGTATTCGGTTTGCCAATATTTTATTGAGGATTTTTGCATCTATGTTCATCAGCGATATTGGCCTCTAGTTTTCCTTCTTTGTATTGTCCTGGTCTGGCTTTGGTATCAGGGTGATGTTGGCCTCGTAGAATGTGTTAGGGAGTATTCCATCTTCCTCTGTTTTTTGGAATAGTTTGAGAAGGATAGGTGTTAAATCTTCTTTGAACGTTTGATAAAATTCTCCAGGGAAGCCATCTGGTCCTGGGCTTTTATTTTTTGGGAGGTTTTTGATTACTGTTTCAATCTCCCTACTTATGATCGGTCTATTCAGATTCTCCGTTTCTTCTTGATTCAGTTTTGGGAGGTTGTGTGTGTCTAAGGTTGTCCAATTTTGTTGGCATATAGTTTTCATAGTTTCATAGTTTCTCTTATAGTCCTTTGTATTTCTGTGGTATCTGTTGTAATTTCTCCTCTTTTGTTTCTAATTTTATTTATTTGAGTCTCCTCTGTTTTTTTCTTAGTGAGTGTGGCTAAGGGTTTGTCAATTTTGTTTATCTTCTCAGAGTACCAGCTCTTTGTTTCATTGATCCTTTCTTCTGCTTTTTTGGTTTCTGCTCTGATTTTTATTCTTTCCCTCCTTCTGCTGATTCGGGGCTTTGTTCTTCTTTTTCTCATTCTGTTAGGTGTAGTTTAAGTTTGCTTATTGGGATTTTTCTTTGTTAAGGTGGGCCTGTATTGCTGTGAGTTTCCCTCTCAGGACCGCTTTTGCTGCATCCCATATGAGTTAGTATGGTGTATTTTCATTTTCATTTGTCTCCAGATGTTTTTTGATTTCTCCTTTAATTTCATCAACGATCCATTTGTTGTTCAGTAGCATGTTGTTTAGTCTCCACATCTTTGTCACTTTCCCAGTTTTTTTCTTGTAGTTGATTTCTAGTTTCATAGCATTGTTGTCAGAAAAGATGCTTGTTATATTTCAATCTTCTTAAATTTATAGAGGTTTGCCTTGTTTCCTAATATATGGTCTATCCTTGAGAATGTTTCATGTGCACTTGAGAAGAATGTGTAATCTGTTGTTTTTGGGTGGAGTGCTCTGTATATATCAGTTAAGTCCATCTCATCTAGCTTTTCGTTTAAGTCCATTATTTCCTTATTGACTTTTTGTCTGGATGATCTATCCATTGATGTAAGTGGTGTGTTGAGATCCCCTATTGTTATTGTGTTGTTGGTAATATCTTCTTTTAGGTTTTTTAATAGTTGTTTTATGTACTTTGGTGCACCTGTGTTGGGTGCATAGATATTTATAAGTGATATGTCTTCTTGGTGAAGTGTCCCTTTTATCATTATATATTGCCCCTCTTTGTTTCTCATTACCTTTTTTATCTTGAAGTCTATTTTGTCTGATATAAGTATGGCCACTCCTGCTTTCTTTTGTTTGCCATTAGCTTGTAGTATTGTCTTCCATCCTTTCACTCTGAGTCTGTGTTTTCTTGAGAGCTGAGATGTGTTTCCTGGAGGTAGCATATTGTTGGATCTTGGTTTTTTTTTTTGGTTTTTTTTTTTTGGTGAGGAAGACCAGCCCTGAGCTAACATCCGTTGCTAATCCTCCTCTTTTTGCTGAGGAAGACTGGCCCTGGGCTAACATCCGTGCCCATCTTCCTCCACTCTATATGGGACGCCGCCACGGCATGGCTGACAGGCAGTGCGTCGGTGGGCGCCCGGGATCCAAACCAGCGAACCCCGGGCTGCCAAGCGCGGACTAAACCGCTGCGCCACCGGGCCGGCCCCTGGATCTTGGTTTTTAATCCATCCCGCCACTCTGTGTCTTTTGATTGAAGTATTCAATCTGTTTACATTTAGAGTGATTATTGATATATGAGGGTTTAATGTTGCTATTTTATTGCTCGTTTTCTGGTTCTTTTGCATTTCCTTCGTTTCTTGTCCCATGTGTTTCAGATTACCAATTCAGTTTGGTAGTTCTGTATGACTCTTAGTTTTCTCTTTATTTGTCATATGTGATTCTGTTCTGGTTATTTGTTTAGTGGTTACCATGAGGTTTGTATAAAAAATCTCGTGGATGAGATAGTCCATTTTCTGATGCCTCTTGTTTCCTTAGACTAAGTCGATTCCATCCCTTTCCTCTTCCCCTTCTAATTTATTGTTGTCACTACTTATTCCCTTTTGTCACACAAGTACATTTAAAGTATATTATCAATTCTTTTATTAAGTGTGCTAATATATGAAGCAAAAATAGGTATACTTATATATAGCTTTTATTATATTTAACTAATAGTAGCATGTTACTTTTAATTTCTTGGTTAAAGCAAGTATTTCTGTACAGAATATGAATAACTGTTTACAACTAATATGGATTTTGTACTTTAAAAACATTTTTCCATTTCACAAATCCTTTTCTCTTTTTCTGGCAGAGCCACATGCAGGTTTCAGAATAGCTTTCAACATGTTTGACACTGATGGCAATGAGATGGTGGATAAAAAGGAGTTTTTGGTGGTATGTATGTTATATGCTGTATTTTATCAATAATTAAATATTACTTATATTTTTATGTTTTTGCATTATTTGGAATACTGCTGTAGAAGAAAGAGTGAAAAATTTATGCTTTCACCTTAATTTAATAAAGAAGTATTTTCTCATGTACTTTGAATCATTTTTACATTATAAAAATATAAATTATATTCAATGTATAAGGATAATTATGGTTGTTTACACATTTTCTGGAAGTTTGAAATGTATTAAATATTTTCCATTGGGTGGATAACAAGTAATCCTGAGTTGTTGTATATGCCTAGCTAGTACTCAGTCCCCATAATATCAGCCACCCAATCACAACTTTTTGCCACAGGAACTTCCCTTCTCATTATAGGATTTATGATTTTTCTTTTTCCTTTTCTCTTCCACTCATTACTGCCTCGTATTCCATTCTTGTCCCCATTTTCCAATTCCCTTCTCCTGTCTTTGACCAAGGGCTGATTCAAAGTGGGAGGAGTAAGATTGTTCTCAGGTATTTGTCCTTTGATCTTTCTCACCTGCTTGGTCCAGTGTTGGTGCTGGTCTGCCAACATCATCAGCTGCTCACTCATCCTACCACCCCCGCTTCCAGAATTTTTCCATTTCTTTTTATCCATGTATCCTGCTTCTACTTCTGTGGCAAAATGCATATTCTGTTTTTTCTCCAATGTATAGATTAACATTAATTTATTCCCTACAGAAACAAGGTCTACCCTTAGCATTTATGTTCAATCTATGTTATACTCCCCTAGTAAAAAGAAAAGGGAAAGATGACATATAAATAGCCATTTTATTTTCTATTTTTCTTTTGTAACAAGCCATTAAAAATCCCTCAGATTAAAGCATAGGGAATATAGTTAATAATATTGTAATAACTTTGTATGGTGACAAATGGTTACTAGACTTGGCATGGTGATGATTCATCATGTATATAAATGTCGAATCACCATGTTGTACACCTGAAACTAATATAATATTGTATGCTAGCTATGCTTCAATTAAAAAAATCCCTCAGAAAACCTGTTAAACAGCTTAGTATTTTCTTCAGAGGTTGGAACACAGAAGAGAAACTATGAAATCATTCTTTTCCGTGGTAGGAAAGAGAAGGGATAAAAGCCTTCGTCAAAAGCTAATTAGTAGCCATTCAAAAGGAGGCAAGAAGCCTAATTACTGGGATCTATCAAAAGGCTAATCTAACACCCATGTAGCCCTTGCCCGGGTACAGTCCCTGAGCCAAGCCATTGGAGCTGGGACCATGAAGTATCCCTCCTTATTTTAGTGCTTTTCAGGATAGTGGGGGAGGTGAGAGTTTTCTGTATCATTGCATTAGATAGAGAAATGTTCCTAACATCCTAAAATGGACAGATTTAGTTTAATATAGTTTTGTTATGATAGTGTACAACTGTATTTTAGGACTTTCAGAATGGGCCTAGTAAGTAATTTTCAATAAACGTTCTATGCGATCGCTGCCAAGTTCCACCCCACTGACTTAAATATTAACTTTTGGAACTCAGTCTGTTGGCAGTTGCCTGTATATAGATGTCTTCTGGAATACTGTCTGTGGAGATGGGAGGTAAAAATGTTCGTGTAGAACTTCTATTTGTTTCCACTCTGTACTCATATTAAAGCTGCCCTTGCTTTAAATCTGTGGTTTACTCTTAGCAGTGGCTGTACTGGTGCCTCATATGTGAGGTGTTTTTTTGTTTGTAAACAGAAAGAGTTCCTGAAAGCAGGAGGTGGAGGTGGGCTAAGTTGTTTGTAGAGGTCCCTGTTTATAAAGTGATTATTAATAACTTTTGGTTTTTAAAAAAAACTTTTCAGTGAGAAAAAGTGTGGAAGTAAATTTGTGTTAATAAAATCATTTATATTTTGTACTGTATTTTTAATTATTATATCTTAGGAGGTAATCCATTTTATTTGACTTTCAACTGTTGCCATCCAAAATGAAATGAAGAGCTGAGATAGCTATTCAAATTATACAGACAAGATCAATGACTTCCCCAGGAAACGGAGATAGAGGTAGGATTAGGCTTCCATTTGTAAAATAGGATTTTAAAGAGGAAAAATACCATTTATAATAATAGCTAACATATATTAAGTCACTATGTGACAGGCAATGTGCTAAGTAATTACTTGTAATATTTACTCTGCACAACATTCTTTTAAGACCTATCGATTATAATTCAATAAAGCTGGAGAAAAAAAATATTCCTATAAGGTAAGGAGTTATCTCTTTCTTCCCAATATGGAAAAGAAGTCCTAAATAATTAGTGTAACTTGCTCAAGGGGTTATACATGCAGAGCCCATGCTCCCACCACAATGCTCAGTTACCTTGAAAGAGACCTTAGAGGTCATCTAGTACATCGTCATTTCATGTATGAGCAAATTGGAGTCCAGCGAGAATTGAGTGACCTGTCCACCATCGTAAAATTAATGTGACAGAAGATGGGCTCAAACCCAGAGTTCCTGAGTTCTATTCCAGTTTTCTTTATGCCCCAGAAGGCTTCATCTCTTTTTATGTGTTTGCCACAGACTCCATGTTTTCGAATCTTAGAGATAAAGTAAAAGTGTAATTTGTACATTTAACTTTACTATAGGTTGCCAGTACCAAAGGATGTATTTTCTTTTTCTCAGAAGAAAAACAAATTGGTATCAGAAAATATATCTATGATAGTCTTAATGTTATTGATGGGTGAAGCTGACTGTTTTCTTTGTGTTCTTGTTGGATATTTGATTCTTGATTGGTTTCCTTTTCAGCTTCAAGAGATATTCAGGAAAAAAAATGAAAAGAGAGAAACTAAAGGAGATGAAGAAAAGCGTGCAATGCTGGTAAGAATAATTGATAGTAGTTTCAGGTGGGTTTCTAGGTAATAATTGTTTCATTCATGTTGAGAAACTAATTAAAGTCTGTAACTTTGGAGCTGTCCCTTTCTTGAAAATTTTCTACAGTTCTTATGCATAAAAATTGCTTTAGTATTTATATGCATCAATATCAATACTTATATCAAATATTGATATTAAACATGTGTATCCATAATCACATTCATTAAATCATTTTCATCCATATTGTTATCTGTGAGATTTGAAGGGTATACTATATAATAGATTAATACAGATCATTATGCATGTAAAAATTTAAAGGTGAACTGCAAAGATTTCAGTATACATGTGAATGAATTTAGTGGCACTATAACAAAATGAATGTTGAAGCAAAAACAAGGAAATATGTTTTTTTGCATTCTTAGAAATATGTACTATAGATTCTTCCTCTGGGATGAGTAAGTTTTCATCTAATTCTGAAGGTAGAGTTCAGCAACATTTCCTTCCATTTTCCTACCTGTTTTCTTTTTGCTTGTCCCAAGTATTTCAGCCTGACCATATCCCAGGTTCACATAATAAAAATAACAAACAGGTACTGAGACCTTACTATCGGGCACTATACTAGGTGCTTTGCATGTGTTTTCTTATTTAATCTACCTAACAGTTCTCTTATTATCTGTAACTATAGATGATGAAACCGAGAGTTGGAAAGGTTGGTTGGATAGTTGGAAAGGTTAAGTATCTTGTCCAAAATTACATAGCTATTTAATGGCAAAGCCAAGATTTGAACCCAGGGCTGGCCAGCTCCAAAATCTTCACTTTTACTCATGATAGCATATTTCTTCATCTGGTACTTAGATAGCAGAAACATGGTGAATTTTGTTGGCACATAAATGATACTTGTTTCATTTGTAAGTTAGTGGCCCTGTGCAGTAGTTTAATTGGTCTACCTGGAATTCAAATAATTAATTTCAGAGAGTTGCACCAGCTTTTATTATTCTCTTGTTATAAGGATGTGTATTTTTTTTTGTTTTTGTTTTTGTTTTTGCGAGGAAGACCAGCCTTGAGCTAACATCCGTTGCTAATCCTCCTCTTTTTGCTGAGGAAGACTGGCCCTGGGCTAACATCGTGCCCATCTTCCTCTACTTTATATGGGACGCCGCCACAGCATGGCTGACAGGCAGTGCGTCGGCAGGCGCCCGGGATCCGAACCCACGAACCCCGGGCTGCCAAGCGCGAACTAAACCGCTGCGCCACTGGGCCGGCCCCAAGGATGTATATTTTTTAAAACATGAATTATCTATAGCAGATGGGTGCCATATTCAATCCCAATAGATTTATGAAGTGTGTATTTATATTTATATTCATAAAAGCAGATTATCAGGATTATGAAATACATATTATTTCATGGGATATTTATGATATAATTATCAGAATTTGTTGAACCATCCCCAATATACTAATTGACAAGGCTTATGGAAGACACTCTTAAAAATAACAAAGAGCTGATCATAATGTTAGCCAAGTATTAAAAGTGGCATTAAGACTTCTCTAATTCAGGTCTCATGGTTTTCAAATTGTAATCAATAAATCCTATATGAGTTAGCTCCATAAATGCAATTTTTTAGAGTATTAGCAAATAACACTAGAGAATGAAATACCTTCATAAATTTTATTTTCTGTAGATAATATAATGTATTGAAAGTGTAAACAATTGTTTTACATTTGATAGATTAACTAACTATAATTGACTGGATAGGTAAGTTATTAATATCTTTTAGGAGGTTGAATTATGTTAATAAATCTTTTGGTTTACCTCAGGGATAAAGTAAATAGTATTTCAGTGGATAGAAATTTAACTGTTTCATTTAGTTGTTTATTTATACTACTTCCAGAAAGGACTTATGGATCTTCCAGTAAAAATACGATACTATTCTAATCATTAACATTTACTAAAATACATAAGTCAAATAGCAGAGAGAGGAAAGGGAGAAATAATAGCAGAGAACTCATATTGGGAAAAGCTAGTGTCAGCATAAAACTTGGCTCTGAGCTTCATTGCAGCCCAGGCAATGTAAATTTAATACTGATTTAATGCAAATAAGTTCATAATAGTGATATAGTAAAACCTCATTAAGTTGGATTGATTGGGCCAAGTCTATCTGAATTATGAAATCTATATTATGTCAGCATACCCTAAATTATTTTATATGCATATAGGTCAATGAAGCATTCTCTAGCAAATATATGGAGAAGGAGACTTGTTTTAAAGAACAGGTAAAAATAAATAACTAATACATAACTTGTTTATATGTAAAAGAATGCTTGCTAAAGTCATTGATCTCCGCTACCTCAGAGGTATTTATCTTGCATAGTTTAATTAGTGCTACTGAAATCTCATTTACATAATTTAGCTATCAGAACTGTTCCTTAAAACAATCCAGAAATAATCTTTAGAACAACCTCTGAACTAAACAGCACTCTACAACAATACAGCCCTCTACAAATATTCGTTACTATGTTTAACAATAATGATAATTAGTGGTAACTTATTGTTATTAGTTGTCGCATTTTAAATAATGCAAATCTGAACTGATGAGATTTTTGAGTTTTGAGGCAATTGAAATTTAGCTTATAGTGAAAATACATGGATTACATTAGAAAGACAGTATAGCACAGGCTCAGGAGTCAGATTTTCAGAGTTTGAATATTAGCTCTGACATTCATTACCTGGGTGACCTTGAACAAGGTCCTTAACCCCTCTGTGCCTCAGTTTCTTCCTTTGCACAATGGGGATAATAGGAGTAATGACCACATGTGATTGTTACGGGGGTTAAAGGAGCTAAAACGTGTGGCCACTTAACAGTATGTGAAATATAATAAACACTCAAAAAGGTTAGCTAATTGTAAAACTTAAACGTTCTCTTTTAATTAGTAGACCCACACAGCCACTTTGAACTGAATATTTACATACCCAAATCAAAATTAAATCAAAACCAAATTTAAAAATATTTACATACCAAAATAAAACTAACTATGCTTCAGAAGGAAAGAGGGAAATGAACATAACATTTCTTGGGACATTTATTATGTGCTAAGCTCTATGCTATATCCATTATAAATGTTACTCCCATTTAGTCCTTATTACATTTCTCCCAGGTAAGTATCATACCTCTTTTACAGATGAGAAAACCTTCTTAGAGAGGTTCATTAACTTGCCTAAGGTCACGGCACTAATAAGAGCAGAACAAGATTCCACTGTAGGTCTCTCATGCCATTTCCACTGCCATGCTGCTACATCTAGATTTTTCCCCTGTCCTATATAGAATTGCTGAAGCATGTCTAAATAAAACCGCATACTTTGGAGGAACATGTTGTACTCAAAGCAATAGTTCTGTCAGAAAGTCGCAATGAAAATAGTTGAAATGAGCACAAATTCATTTAATGTTTAATTAAATGAGATTTTAAAAACTTTGCTACTCATCTTTAACATTTATCCCGCTTGTATTGTGTGTGCGCTCTATATAGAATGTAGCATAATGATTTGCCCTTCCTAATTGATTATTTTGTCGTCTTTTTCTTTTTTTCTTTTGCTATACTTGGGTTCATTCTGAAATGTGACACTTCATTTGGCCCTTTGTGCTCTATGTCAGCGTGTTCAACTTTATGGATACCATTCTCCTACTAATAGTGTATGTACAATACTTTAAATGTTCTTTATGTAATAGCCCTCACCTGTTATGCTTGATAATGTTCTTTATTATAACACTATATCTGCTATTGAGAATGTTGAGGAATTTGTTGAATGTAATAAGGTACAACCAAGCCAAAATTTTTTATTTACTTCCTAGATTTATGAGAAGACTAAAATTTACAAAACAATGGTTTAACTTTAGATTAAAATAAGGGAAAGGCAAGTGAACAACAAACAAAAACTCTAGTAGCATCATTGAAATTTTATATTTTTCAGTGGTATTTGAAGAGTTAAGTACAAATTATGGAGCAGACTCCTAGGCTGTGCTCCTGAAGAACACAGGTATTTTAAGAATTACGTCTATCCATCTGATGTACAGTCTTTCTCAGTGGATAGACCCTCAAAGGATATATAGTCTTTTCTTCAATGAATAGACTTTTCAGTATTCCTTCCCAAATTTTTTCTAAGACCTTTGATGCCTGCCTACTGCCTATGGTCGATACAAAAAAGTCTAGTATAAAATGACACTTGATATGTTTAATATATCATGTTATCTCTCAAAGAGGATTATGATTTTCAGACTCTTCTTTTCCTGAAGAAGTTGGGAGTTCCCGCAAATGATCTTTGAAATATATGCTTTCTTCTTTCTTTTCTCCTAGAAAGTCAGAGCTTGTTGGTTAGCCCAGCTACTAAACAACTGAGAACATACATGGCCCCTTTTGAATGTAAACATGCACAGTTCATTTAATTTCCCCAAGGATCCTTAAGTCACGTAGAAGGATCCCTCAAGCTATACAAATTCCACCTGAGAGAAGCCCTTGAATTCAGGGTGACTGATGGTGTTATCCTGATGAAAGTGTTCCAGTTATATTTGTACAACTCTAAAAGTAGGTGTGCTGCCTCCTGTATTGGATAGTTAAGATTCCAAGCTATGAAAACTAACTCTGTTCTAGATTTGAACATATGCTGGAGGTGATTCAGCATAAAATAAATCTGAGATATCTTGCCTAAATCACAAGGAATGGACCTAGAATTGGTTGGAGAAGCCAAGTCCATAGGACTTCTATGACTGACTAATTGTTTTGATCACTTACAAGATAACTTTAAATTTTTTCTACGAAATTCACTGTTTTCCATTAAATAAAGTCTCCCATTTTCCTAAAATTTTTAAAAGATTCCTCTGTTAGTTACTTCAAAAATTTGTAAGAATGTATATGATTAAAATCTTACAGATTATAATGTCATGTGCCCTGTGAAATTTAATAAATGTTAATAATACTTATACTTTATTATTTATTTTTCTAATCTAATATGTCATTGTATGAGCCATTTTTCCAACCATGGCAGTTTATATTTTTCCTTTAAACTCATAAATAATTTTCATATACATGATGGTGTTTTTTAAAAATACATTTCAGAGTAATATTGTTAAAAATAGTTACTAATATAGCTGTTATTTAAGCTACATATACAAATTATAGTCACACAGACATTAAGAGAATAATATTGAGAAGCAGATTTAAATTGCATATTTCACTCATATTATGCTTGCTTATTTAATAGGAAAGTAAATTTATGATTTTACGTTTTATTGTGGTAATAGTTATTTTTATTTCTATTATTTATTTTACTGAGGACATCTTTTTTCCATCTAAGAAAATAAAATACATATTTTAAAGTGATGTAACTTGATGTCATTTTTATCCACAGTCTTAAATGGACTTAATGATTTTTCAATTCCCTTAGGAGTTTAGTTGGTTATATAAACTGAATTTTTTTTCCTATAATAGAAAAATTTTTGCTCAGAAAAGAATGGTTATTTTCAAAAAATGCAAGCAAAAGGGAAAATTCATTTAAAATTAGAAGATTCAGATAGCTTAAAAATTATATGAAATATCATTGACGTATATTGCACAAATATATTAGTATGATGTTATAAATTAACTGGCAATTGTCTGTTTCCAGAATTGTAGATCAACTGGAGTGATAAAGTATCTAATTTGAGTACAGTTCATGAAGCTGAATGTAAACTAGGATTCTACCTTAAGGAAGAAGTTCCTTCAGGAAAGCCAGGGCCCCTTGACTGTTACTATACAGATAGAGATTCTGTGGCCTCTGTAATAGCCTGCTCCAAAATTTAATCATTCCTACAGTAGATCCTGCCTGTATTCTGACAAATTATTTCTTGGTACAGTGTAAGGTTGAGCATACTCCTTTGTACCCCTGAAGATAGTTACCTTATAGCCGTTTCTGTTCCAAACAACCCTGGTTCTTTTCATATTTCTTGTATAGTCAACTCTTGATTATGTTATTACAGTAATAATTACAGTAATAGAAATATAAAAAATTTAAAAGAATAAATAATGCAAAAGTCAAGTATATTTGACTTTGACATGCCTTAATGATTTTTTTAAAGTTTTTTAAAGATTATCTTAATTACCTTAATTCTGTTGTAGCCGGAAAGTGTACCAATTTTTATACCATTTTTGATTTGTGTTGAGACTAGTTTTATGGACTAAACGTCAATATTCATAAATGATCTGTGATTGAAAAGAATATATTCCCCAATTTGGGGTACGGGGTTGATATATATATATATATATATATATATATATATATATATATATATATATATATATGTGTGTGTGTGTATAAGACCAAGCGTGTTAATTATGTTTTAAATCTGTCATTACTAATGTTTTTGTCTGCTTGATCTGTCAATTAGTATGTTAAATTACACATTATGATGATAGTTATGATACACATTATTATGATAATTTCTACTTGTAATTCTGTTATTTTTTATTTTATATATTTTGAAGCATTGTTATTGCCTGTATAAGAATAGAGATTACTTATATTTTTTTAGTGAAATGAATCTTCTATTATATACTATCCCTAGATCTCTAGAAATGTTTTTTCCTTAAAATCTATTTTAGTTGTCAGAATAAATATACCACCTTTATTTTATTAATATTTTGTATTATTTTCAATTTTTTTATTTTTAATTTTTCCTCTAGTGATGATAGTTTCCCTGATTTTTAAAATAAATTTTAGTTCAGAAATTTCCTGCAAATAAAATATATATAAAATAAAGTAAATAATAATAAAAGTTTTACCACCATACAGATCAAGAAATAAAACATTGCCATGCTCCAAGAAGCCCCTCCATATGTCTCTCCAATCATAATTCCTCCTTCTCCTCCAAAAGATAACCACAATCATGACTTTTATGTACATCACTTCTTTGTTTTGTGGTTTTACCACCTACTTATGCATTCTAAACAATGTAATTTTACCCATTTTTGTACTTCATATAAATGGGATCATATTATATGAGTTTTTCACCTGTATTGTTGTATCTAGTCCTAGTTCATTCACTTTTATTGCTGTAAGCAGCAGTTCTCAAACATTTTGGTCTCAGGACTCCTTTACATTACTGAAAATTATTGAGGACCCCAAAGAGCTTTTGTTTATGTTGGTTATATCTGTCTACCATATTAGAAATTAAAACTGAGAAATTTAAAAATATTTATTAGTCCATTTAAAAATAATAAAATGTTCACATGTTAACACTTTTTATGAAACATAACTTTTTATGAAAAATAACTTCAAAATGTAGTGAGGAGAGTGGTATTTACATTCTTTGCAAACCTCTTTAATGTCTGGCTTAATAGAAGACAGCAGGTTTCACATAGGTGCTTCTGCATTCAGTCTGTTGCAATATGTTATTTTGGCAACAAATACTATCGGTTGTTTCCCTTGAAATGACAGGCTCCCTTGATTCATTTTCAAAAGAATGTCTGCCAAATAGCAAAGTCTGAATAACCTTAGTTTGTCTGTCAGTTGTTCTGTCAGGTAGAAATGATGGTTCATGAAAAAGTGACTAATTCACCTTGCAACACAAACCATGGCACAAATATTTGTTCTCAAGACAACCAGAGTACTTCAGTAGGCAGGAAAGTGCTATATGGACACTTCCAGTTTCATCACATCAGATATTAAAAAGATGTGAGCTGAAAGGTCGATTTAATGCAATTGTAAGTTTTAGTCTCCAGCAAGTCCATTCTTAAGTGAATCTTTTTTTTAAGGTGAGTGTATGGAACTGAAGAATGTAATGACTTTGGTCTTTGGTGCCACTGCTGTCCTGGTACTAAGGCTCCAGCAATTTTACCCACCATTGTTTTTGCATCAGTGCAAATGTCAACACAGTACCAAAGGCAAATATCTTTAAAATGCTTTGAAGAAGATGTATCTGTTTTACGTTTTGTCCAGTTTTTTCAGTTATTCTCAGTGTGAAGATTGGTGCTACTTACTAGCCTGTCATTAATAGAAACTCGATATATCTGTTTCAACCTCTCTCTTTCTTAATACTTTAGATGTGTCTTTTTTTAAAAGCATAGTTTGTGTATTTTATTGGTTCCTTTTAATCTGGGTTGATAATCTGTGCTTTTTAATTGGAAAATTCAGTTTACGTTACTGTGATTACTAATTTATATGTATATATTTTAGCCATTCTATATACTGTTCTTTTCTCCTTTCTTACCTTCTTTTGCATTAACTGAAGTTTATTTTTCCTCTTTTTATTTTCCTCTATATTAGTTTAGAAGACATTCACTATATTTCTGTTTTTTATGTGGTTATTCTTGAAACTTTAATAAGTATACTATACTTAAAATAATAAAGTCTTAGATTAGGCCATGTCATTAGTCTCTTCTTTAAAGTCTTAAAGTGCATTAATATCTTTCATTACCCTCCTGGCATGGGTACTTGAAATTGCACAATGTTTGCCTTTGTCTTTTTTTAATCCCACAAATTCGACTTCTTAAATATATACCATCAGTTTGTTATACATTTGCCATTCTTTTTTTTTTTTACATTTGCCATTCTTTACTCACTAATTCCCTCTTTAATCTCACCCCTTCCTAAATCTCATAATGTTATACTCACAAAGTATATCCTAAAGTGAGGGTCTTGTGATAAATTTTTTTTAAAAGCCCTCTGTGTCTTTATTTTTCCCTTATTTTTTTCGAGTTTTAATTGACAATATAACATTGTATCAGTTTAAAGTGTACAGCAAAATTTGACATATGTACATATTGCAAAATGATTACCACAATGAGTTCATTAACATCCATCAGCTCAAATAGTTACACATTTTTTTCTTTGATGAGAACTTTTAAGATCAACTGTCTTAGCAACTTCCAGGATATGGTACAGTATTGTTATAGTCACCATGCTGTACAGTACATCTCCAGGACTTATCTATGTTACAACTGGAAGTTTGTACCTTTTAACTACCTTCACCCATTTCCCCACCCCCACCCCCACCCGCCTCTAGCAACCACCAATCTGTTCTATTTCTATGAATTTGTTTATTTTTATCTTTGCTTATTTTTTTAATTGAGATATAATTGACATATAACATTAAATTAGTTTCAGGTATACAACATAATGATTCGATACATGTATATATATGCCCTTATTTTGAAAGATAATTTTACTAGATATATTATCATAGGATGACATTTATTTTCAAAAAATTATGGTATCTTTCCAGTCTTCTGGCTTCTATTGGTGAAATTGTGGAAAGTCAGCTCTGAGTCTAATTAGTATTCCTTTATAGGTAATCTGTTTTCATTCTGGCTACTTTTCAGATTCTGTTTGCCTTTGGTATTCTACAATTTTACTACAATGTACCTCTCTTTTTGCTTTTATCTACCATGAGATATATTGGGCTTCTCAAATATGAGGATTGTTTTCTTTCATTAATTCTTGCATATTCACTGCCAGAAAGTCTCTGTATATTGTCTCTTTCCCACTTTCTCTATTATTACTTCCTGGAACTTTCATAGATATTTGTGGTCTTTTCTATGTCACTTCTTTTTAATGATTTGCCATATTTTTATCTTTTACACTGCATTCTGTATAATTTATTCATATTATCTTTCAGTTCACTAATTCTCCCTCTAACTATACATAATATGATATTAAATTTGAGTGGTTCCATTTTTAATTTCTAGAAGTTTTATTTGGTTCTTCTTCTAATCAGTCTGATAATTTTTGGTAGCCTGTTTTTCCTGAAAAATCCTTTCAAATATAGCTTCATATTCTTTAAACTTATTAAACTTATTTCGTATTCTATATCTTATAATGTCAATATCTGAAGTCTGTAGGTCTGGTTCTACTGTTTGTTGTTTCTGCTGGTTCTCACTAATGATGGCTTATGTTCTTTTGTGTTTAGTAATTTTATATTGTGAGCATATATTTGTTGGAATGCATCTGTGGGGATGCTTTAAGGACTGGGTTCAGGGTGTATTTTTCCTGAGAAGAGAGTATGTGTGTGTGTGTTTTTATGATACACTGAGAGGAACTGCAGTCCCATGTAACTTTATTTTTTTGCTGAGGAAGATTCACCCTGAGCTAACATCTATGCCAGTCTTCCTCTATTTTGTATGTGGGACGCCACCACAGCATGGCTGACAAGTGATGTAGGTCTGTGCCCAGGATCCGAACCTGTGAACCCCAGCTACTGAAGCAGAGTGCGCTGAACTTAACCACTACGCCACAGGGCCAGGCCCCTCTGTAACTTTAAATTACAATTCTCAGATTTAATTTTTCAGGCCAGAGTTGTTTCACTGGCACAGATTATAAAGATACAGTTATCTGTGTTTGTTTATATCTTCTGTGTGTGTTTTTACATATCACTAATAGTAAAGACAGTTTACTGTCTGATTCTCTGGGCTGCTACTTTGGGGTTTGTTTCCTAGTTTGCACAGTCTCTGAGTATAACCTTTCTCAGACCCTAACTTTATATAGGGTATTTGCCCGTCTGGACAAGGACATCTTTAGGGAGCCATTATTCTGCACACCATGGTGATATATTCCCATCTCTAAATCAGTCTTGTTTTTTCCTGACTTCTTTTTTTCTTCCTTTCTTTTGTGTTCCCTTTCTCCCTTCTTTTATTTCCTTCCTTCCTTCTTTCCTTCTGTCTTAGTCCGTTTGGGCTGCTATAACAAAAATACCATAAACTAGGTGGCTTATAAAGAACAAACATTTCTCACAGTTCTGGAAGCTGGGAAGTCCAAGATCATGGAGTGGCAGATTCAGTGTGGTGGCTGATGAGGGCCTACTTCTTCGTTCATAGACAGCACCTTCTTGCTGTGTCCTCACATGGTGGAAGGGAGCAAGGGACCTCTCTCCGGCCTCTTTTAAAATGGCACTAATCCCTCCCATGAAGGCTCTACCCTCATGACCTAATCACCTGCCAAAGGCCCCACCTCTTCCTAATACCATCACCTTGAGAGTATTTTTCAGACCATAACTCACTCACTCCTTCCTTCGTTTCTTCCTTCCTTCATTCCCTCCCGTCAGAGAATGCCTTGAATAGCATCCTATTTTGCCTCAGCCAAAAAGGCTTTAGCTAATTCTTGACCAAAACTGCAAAGTTTAAGGAAATTCTACTAATAGCACACTCTAAACTTAGGCAAAAAATATATTAGACTTAGAGGGTACAGTACATTTGGGACATCATTTTGCCTATGCCATCTATTTTTGAAATTCTTCTGAACTATATGTCTTCTTTTAATGAATGTCCACGTCTAACTTAACACTCTAGTAAGAAGGCCTAAAGCTCACATAGTAATCAAAGACACTGAGAAGACTTCAGGAAGTCTTTGCAAATTTTCCTACTATTTACATATCAAACCATCATAATATCTGTTTAGTAACCATCACAATGCTCAGTTGTATTTGGGCATTTTCCCTTATCAGTCTTTCCGTAGCCTGTATGAATACATTCTAGTTTTGTATTTGCTTCGCATTTCTTGTAATTAAAATCTTCCTGATTTTCATGGCTACTTTAAGCTTATTTTAAATATCCTATTATATTTTTCTGGTATTAAAGTTTTTTGCTAGTTTTGCACGTTCTGAAAATTTACTCTTAATTTCATCATCCAAGTCATTAATTAAAAAGTTAAATACTGGCTGCTGAACAGACATATATAGGAATCTATGACTGTGCCCGGGAAATCACTGATATGTTAGCTATTTTTTTCTGTTGATTCTATATCATATATTTACTTAATACAAGGAATGACAATAGTTGCTGTGAGAATATTGTCCCTTCCCTCAGAAACTTTATAATTTAAAAGACTATAAAATAAAAAAAAGGTATATAGCCATTTATAACAATTCACTTATATATTCTATCATAAGGTGATGTTTCGAGCTAAATGATGAGTGGGAAAATTTTCTGCAAGAAGGAACTATTAAGCTGTTATGTTCTAAATAAGATTTTTTATATTAAAAAGTTGTATATTATCCTGATAGATAAATATACATTCTTAAAATATTTTAAAATATAGGAAAGAAAAAAGAATAAAATAAAAAATATCCTAATCCCACCATTCAGAGATAATCAGTATATTTACTTCTTTACTATGCTCAGAAAATATATTTTTTCTATAGAGATCTATATCAATATAGTCTGTTAAACTAATTTTATCCCTTACTACTACTGTAAATATTTTTCAAATGTGTGTGTATGTGTGTTTGTGTTTGTGTGTGATGGTGACCAGTGATTGGAAGTAGGGAAGAGACATGGCTTCACAAAGCAAATCATTCCTGTTATCCTCCTCATAATAGTGTAGTAAGCCTTACTTTCTAGTTTGATAGGTTTAACAGTCCCTTTCTTTATCGTATACTAACCATCTAAGTTACAATTAAAAAATACATGCACATTCAAAATATTTAGATAATATTTGCAGAATAATCTAGCTACCATTTATTGAGGTTCTACCACACCTATAGAAAAGAAAATGAACTGTTCTCTATGCAGCTAATTTTACTTATTTAGCTTATATAACTGCTTAGTTAAAGCTTATTTAGTTACTAAAGGGGGTGATGAGCAGATTCTCTGTCATATTGCTACATTTACACCTATGGTAATAAATGTCTGTTATATAAGTAATTTCTGCTAAATAACACTTCATTATTAACATTTTATTAAAATATGGCAGTAAGCAGTGTTTTCTAGTTAATAATAATGAATTAAAACTTAGATCTTGGAAATAATTCCCAGATGCATTACAATTTTATCAGTGGCACCAGACTTAAAAATTGACACACACACACAAAACGAAAGTTCTTTCCTCATCAGCCAGTCACTCCTAAGTACATCATGCAGCATCTTCTTCTCACAACAACCAAGACTGAGAACCTGTGAAATCTTCCCTGACAAATCCTGACAGAAATGGCATTTAATTCTTTTTGTTTATAGAGACCCAAGTTAAGCTTATAGTTCTGTGTTTTTAAGATTAGATGACACTTCTTAATCTTGATATTGCCTTCTTCTGACTAGCCAATACTAAGCTAGGAGCCAGTGTTCTGTCCTTATAATAGATTAGAAAATACTTTATCTGTTCACAGTAGACACACTTAACCAAATCTGTAAGTAGCTTTGAGTGGTTTGACTTAAACTGGCATATTTCTTTTTGACAAGTTTTGGATTAATTCAAGTTTTGTTTTTCTAAAGTATGGATATGGTCATTTTGATTCCTTGATGCACTAATACAATGTATCCTAGCCAACAATAATTCATTTTTAAAATAAGCATGATTTTTATAGGTTGTTACAAATTACCAAAATCTTCTCCCAGTGAATTTACTTCACATAAGGTGTGAATAAAATTTTTGTTTCACACTTTCTTAGAAGTTACACATATTTCAGTAGAAGGGCATGGAGGGAGGGGGTGGATAATGCGATTCTTTTTGACAAAGCCACATTGTACTTGGAAATAGCGGTTATATACCATTACACCTTTGAAATTACCCAAGGTTTACCAGCAGTGTAATATAATACTGTTGTGTGCGGCAGAAAACAAAAAAGGTAAGCTAATGTGTTTTCTTTTCTTTTCAAGCTTGGCTAGAAGAGATTTAAAGTATATAAATTATCATTCTTTGTGACTATTCTTTAGATTTCAGTTGTGCTTCTTAAAACTTCTACAGGTACTTAAAACAGATGCTGAGGAACTTGTCTCCAGAAGCTATTGGGATACACTGAGACGTAATACAAGCCAAGCACTCTTTTCAGACCTCGCAGAGGTATAATTAAACCTCAACCAGGTCCTTGTCCTATTTGCCATTTTGTTAATCTAGTTCTCATTTCGTTTGAGTCACAATGATGAAACCAAAAATATATTTTATATTTCCCCTTTTCTCCAGTAAAGTAATAATTCCTATATATAAATGGTGTATTTGAATATGTCAGCTGTGCAGGCAGGGGCTGCAAGGTCACCTATAATAGTCTATGTTAAATCAACTCTCTTGTAGAAAACATGACTTTACAACTTAATTAAAAGGAAATATTGTTATTTTTTATTTGAAGATCACTTTCAGGAAATTTGAAAATACTCCTTTATAGTTTCACTGAATTTTTTAACCTTATAATTTGCAATGTTACATGAAGTGCTGAAACTTTTAACTTGGTAAAGATAGCTAATGCCTTAGAGTTATGGGTAGATTTAAACAATTAAACTTGCTAATATTAATAGTGAGTGGCTTACCAAGGATGGGGTGTGGGGGAGGTGTGCTAGGAGCAGTCAATCAAGGAAGGGAGGAATATTTCACCTTGACATTGTTTAGGATTGCCAGTGCATGGAAAATTAAAAGCAGACCAACTGTTATTTGTTACTGGTTTTGAATTCCATAGAGATGTGCACCTTATTGCTGCACTCAGGTGGACTGCTCCCACCGCCCCACTCTCGTTATGCCACTGTTAATAGGGATTTGTCATTTCAAAAGATGGGCTATGTCTTGTAGAGTAAACACTGTTCTATGTTTCCTATCAAGAATTTTTAAGAACTTTATTAGAGATGGCTATCAGTCTTAGCACAAAGGACTTTTCAGTAAATAGTAAGAGATATATTTTTCAGTATATTTTTCTCTCTAAAGTTGGCTTCTCATTTCTTTTTCTAAAGTTTGACTTTTAAAAATTACATCTGAAAATATCCTGGGAAGTAAACTGGAATCAGGTGTGACTTCTGTTATCTGTACATACGGTGTTACTCAATTGACACCTCTAGACTAGGGCAAACACTTGGAAGTGTTAATTTTGTCATTTGTGCTCAATTTTAAAATCCCAAAATAAATAAACAAAGCATTTTTCCCTATTTCTAATCTGTTTCTGATATATAAATATGATGTGATTATGACCAGCAATTAACCTTTTAAAATTTGAACCATTTTTAGGCATAAAGTGGTAATAGATCTTCCATTTACAGATATTTTAGAAGTGCTTAATTCTATAATCATTTGTGCGGGCACAAGTAGTCAGTGCCTAAAAGAGCAACTGGGGACACTATAGCCTGTAGAGTCCCTACAAGCCAACTGTGGCCCAGCTTCAAATTAACAGTCATGTCACTGTTGTCTCCCCCCATACTAGACTGTCCACCTCTCAGCCTCTAGCCTGTCTGTAATCTCATTTAACTCTGCTAGAAATTCTCACAGTTAGACACAATCTGCTCATTAAATGTTGAATTTAATTTAAATCTTGGGAGGTTTAATATCAGAAGACCAGTCAGCTCTTAGATACAGTCGAAGATTATATGATATGTGTAAAACCTTTTGAGCGTGTTTATCGCTCTGTCAGAGGTGTGCTGGGCTGGCTTTTACAGCTTCCCAGAGCTAATCCTGCACATCTCTTCCAACTCAACATTCTGTGACATCCCGTTGGTCTCTTGAAAGTGGCTGTAACAGGAGTATTAATACCATAGAAACTGGCAAATGCCACAAATTAGGCTTCTTTTTTTTCCTGGAGAGCCAGTTTACTAACACACCATTGGCTGTAATCAATCCACACTCTAATCATAAGCTGCTAAATTAATTAATGAATTGACTCAAAAATCATGAAAGTAAATGTGATGGAGAGAAGAAAGAAGAAAAGAAAACAAAACTTATATTGTGTCCCAAAGTAAAATAATTATTTGGGGATTATCTCTGTTAACTACCCTCCCACATTAGAGAAGACAATTGAGAATTGATTGTAGTTAAGTTACAACTCATTGTAATTCATTATAGGTCACTACTGATGCCAGTGTAACACTGAATTGTTTATAGTATCAGTATTTCAGGATTCAAATTAGTTCAGAAAGAAAGCTTAGAAATCTATTTGTATTTCTTTGTTTCTTATATATTTAAAATATAAATATTAAGACAAAGCACTTCTCTAAATATTGTAGCCTCTCATATTCTTATTCCAGAGCTATTTCTAGCCATAGATTTTTTTCAGTTATACTAAAACCATGTTATAATGAAAATTTGAATATGCCACAGCTGACACCACTTTCTAACTAAAATAGTAGATAATAAATTCATAGTACAACATAAGCCTACCATGCAGCTGTTGAATACAGTCTGTGAGTACCCGAATTACAAAAACTGTTTTGAGTTTTACAGATGAAATTTAAATTTTTTTATTTGCTTTAAACTTTACTTATCCTTAATAAGTTTCAATAGATTATTCAAAACCTTTACTAACAAATCAAGAGTTTGAAGATTTCCTCCAGCCCTTGGATAGAGCTTGATAAGATTATCATCACATTGTAATCACTAAAAATACATTGAAAGAATATCTTAAAACTCTTTAATAGTTTGACATTTATTTCATGCAAATTTATTAATTTGTTTTTGATGAAATCGTTTAATTTTTAATCAAAACAACGTTAGATAATGGCCTTTCATGTAAATGGCCTAGGGGTTCTTTTGTGGCCTTTTCTTGCTTTGTTAGGAAAACAGCTGAATTCATTTCGTTTTAACAATGAGCACAAGAATCAAAGGGATAAAGTCTCTATATTTGCCTCAACTCTCCTGTGATTTAAGTTATATAACACTGTTAGGATACCAAGGACACTGGTATAGTTTTCAATGACTCCCAACTGTACTCTGTTTCACTGAATAATGTGGGGAGAAAGTTTTCACTATTTCCATTTTCTAATTTTTTTTCTCTAACGTCGAACTGTTACTTATGCCTCTGTGGGTCTGGATTATCTGGATAAGTGCAACCTAAGTCTAAGAAGATTTTGATGATGAAAGATTGTAAGTGAAGATCTGTTCTGCTCAATGGGCATGAGAAAAACTGGCTGAATGAGGTCATTATTTAAAACCTGTGTAAAACAAAGCCTTCTCATTTCGGTGTATTATGTCTTGAGGTGAAGGACGTCACAGCGCCAGAGAACATTCCATAATTATGTTATCTGAGTTCACTGACTTTTGGGGTTCTGTAAAGCTCTCATTTTAAGGCATTTTTTTCAGATCTATATAACATATATGTAGCTTCCATAACAAAAAAGAAGAGTGTACAATGTAAAACTCTCTCTTTTGCATTAAACTTCAACATTATTGTCTTTTCTATCTTGTCTAGTCCTATTTCAATTTCTTGAAATGTATTGATTTGCAAAAACTAATAATAATAGCTAACATTTATTGAGCATTTACAATATGCAGTTATAGGGCTAAGTGATTTACATGTGTTACCTAATCCTCACAACAACCGTTTTGGGAAGTGCTGTTGTTATTCCTGAGGATAATAATATCCTCAGAGAGATTAACCTCCCCAAGGTCACTTAACTAAGAAGGAAAAAAGTCAGGATTCAAAGCCAGAAATCTGACTTTTGAACTCATCATCTTATTTGCTCACCACACTACTACTTATTTATGAAATAAGCAACTTTTTCTAAAACACCATCCCCCCTCCTCTTCTTTCCACTTTTCCCCCACATCCTCCAGCTTCCAGATGGGTACCCCAGTTCCTCATGCTGACTTCTAATTGGCTAGAGCCTCCGCTCTTAAGCTCCATCGAGGCATGCTTTCTCAAATATTTCCTCCTCTACTAATTTGAGCTGTTCCATGGATAATAAACCAATTAGACTTGATTATACACAATCACAAAAGAATGTCTATAATTAACATGAGATATCTTCCCCCCCAAAGATCTTATGCTTTTTTCCAAAGCATCTTATGACTACCAATAAGAACATTTGTATACTTCATTTACACTCACATTCTAAATTTATCCTCAAAATTGTAATTATAGATAGAGTTATTCCCATTTTATAGATAAGGAAGCTGAAGGTCAAAAAAGTCAGTGAAGGGCCAGCCCAGTGCTGTAGTGGTTAAGTTTGCACACTCCACTTCAGTAGCCCGGGATTCTCAGGTTCGGATCCTGGGAGCAGACCTACGTACCACTTATCAAGCCATGCTGTGGCAGGCATCCCACATATAAAGTAGAGGAAGATGGGCACGGATGTTAGCCCAGGGCCAATCTTCCTCAGCAAAGAGAGGAGGATTGGCAATGGATGTTAGCTAAGGGCTAATCTTCCTCACAAAAAAAGTCAGTGAATCCAGGTCTTCTGATTTTAAATGCTGTCTGCTTTCCATTACGGCAGTTCGCCTTCTCAACCTTAACCAAAATTACACTTGTTTACTGTCACGTAAGGGAGCCCTGAAAGGCTGGCACCGCTAATATTCCTCAACATCCATAATAAGCTTGTTCAAGAAAGTATATTTAAAAGATAGTATGTGACACCTCGCCTCCTGGCTGTTATTTTTTCCCTAGCAATCAGATCAAACCACTCTCAGATCTTCAGAGGAGTTGGTTATATAATAGGGACTTCTTGGTTATTCCAATTCCTGAGAATACTTGGGACTTGTCAGCCAACTAAACTGAGAAGTAGTAGAGCTCTTCCAAACCAATTGTAAGAAGGTTATATGCTAGAGATTATTTAGGAAAATCCAGGCTAAATTACTTAAATATAAATAGATGATTACTAAAGAATTTCAACAATTTTAGATTTTTAGAGTAGAAGATACCCTAGATGTTGGAGTTTTCAAGAGATATATGAGTAATCAAAATAGCAGAGAGATTACTTTAGAAAAAACAGTTTCATGGATTAAAAGAGGGCATGTTGGAGGGGAAAAGACTAATCAGAAGATGTAGTCTCTACATACTAGTCCTTAGAAGAGAAGAAGAATATTTGGTCCGGGGAGAAGGGAAATAAAGATCCAACAAATGTTATGAAGGATAAAATAACTGTCTTCATGAAGGATTGGGAAAAGGGCTATGAGGAGTCCAAGGATTACCAAAATTAAGTATGTGGAAGACGAGTAAGATGGGACTTTTTGTCAGGGAACGTAGAAGACGACTGACCATTTGTAGAGAAGTGTATGCTTTCTATTATGTTTTCTATGGAGCACTATGAGGATTCTGGCCAAGAAGTAATATGTACCTTTAGATGGACATTTACAGCTATTTTTTTAATATAGAAAATGGTAGTTATTATTTAACCTGATTTTTCTTACATTTCCCAAGATAATATATGGGAGAGTTACAGTCATCTGAATTTTATGATTTTTTTTACCTGAGTTTAAAAGATATGTATGAGTTAATGACCAGCTGACAAAGGAAGGAAAGAAAGAAGGAAGGGAAGAGAACAGAAGGGGAGGGAGGGAAGGAAAAGAAAGGAAAACCTTATAAAGCTACATTAAAGGAAAGAAGGAAGATTTTCATAGGCCATACAGTTTATAAGGACTATGATTAAGCTATTTTAAGATTACATTTGTTGGAAAGTGGTTTATAAAGTTGAGTAAGGAAGGAAAAATCCTCTGGAATTAATTTCTTATCCATTAAAAAAATGTGAGACTTTTCTTTGAAAAAAAATATAGATATAAATTCCAAGGTAATATTAGTGTAGTTTCTCTTTCAAAACACAGTATCTTCTATTTAAAGTATCATGGTTCAAGGAAGCTATTTTGGGAAGCTTGAGACCATTTTTTTGTCAGCCCCATATGTTCAGTACATCTGAAGGATTTGCTTCTTTTGAACTTCCTAAATGAATGGATTTTTCAGGTTCATTAGGAAAATCCAAACTAAATTACTTAACTAAAAAGAAAATAATTGATGATTACTAAAGGGTTTCAACTATTTTAGATAATTTAAAATGTAGATACCCTATATGCATAATCAGAACTTGAAAACTTCTTAAAATATAATCGTCTTTAAAATTTTTTGAGGCTAAAGACCAATTTCACTCATGTTTCTCTTTTCAAATATTGAACTTCATTTTAACTGTAATGGCATTTATTCATATAGCATTATGCTTTTCATTCTGTTGTTAGTATATATATGTTCTTGATATTTATATGTTGATAAAAGTCTTTGAGGGATATTGGGTATCCCTATTCTGTTTGTTTTATTGCAGCTAACCTTTAAATTGTGGTTTTTTAAAGCGTGCTGATGACATTACAAGTTTAGTAACAGATACTACACTTCTTGTACACTTTTTTGGAAAGAAAGGAAAAGCTGAGCTCAACTTTGAAGATTTTTATAGGTGAGCTTAATTTTTATATTTGTATTGAAAAATGTTAACATGCTAAAGTCAGAAAGGTCTTTAGGAATCATCTAGTGCAGTGATACTTACTCTTTGCTGCTGTCTTCTTAACTGAAGACGCTCTATCACAAATAGTCACTCCATCAGTACCTGTGTACCAGTAGGTATATTGATAAGTATAATGGGAAGTTACTGAGTGAGAAAAATTATCTGGATTGCTTGTTATTTCCTGTATATTCAGAAGAAAGTATATTATCAATTCCTTAGTCTTAATAAGCCACAGTAATAACAATAAGCATGTAGTAACTGTAGTAAACACTAGGCACTACATTAACTCCTTTAAGTCTCATCACTACCCTGCAAGGTATTTTTGGTATCCCCATTTTATAGATGAAGAAGCTAAAGCCCCAAGAGGCCAGGTACCATCTGTTACCATCATTCTTCATTTGTCTTATTCATTCTTTATATATTTTTATCATAGATTCATGGATAACCTCCAAACAGAAGTTCTAGAAATAGAATTCCTTTCCTACTCGAATGGGATGAATACTATCAGTGAAGAAGATTTTGCTCATATTCTTTTACGATATACAAATGTGGAAAACACATCAGTATTCTTGGAAAATGTGCGTTACAGTATACCTGAAGAAAAGGTATCTAATCCCCCATATTTACTTTGTTAAATACATGTTATTGTCTTGTAATAATATAGGTCTTTAAAATATATTGTCTTTTTGTTAGTTCTTTTGCTCCTCTGTCAATTAATAGATACTTTGGATATATTTCATTCTTTTTTTTCCTCTGTGTCATAAGTGCTCTGGCTAAATTTTAAGAATTGATGAATTTTAAATTCTGGGTAGATTTCCATATTTTTCTTAGATATGCTGAAAACCCTTAAGGGTTATTAGTAGTTGTTTTATTTAAATTATGAATATCATATTTCAAGAAAATTCTGCTGAACTATATGTTTTGACTACTACATAAACCTCAACTCCTGTAAAATGGTTTATATTGACATCATTTCAGTCACACTTTATTCATTTCTATAATATCCTTAATAAAAGGTCATTGGAAGACACCCATTGATGAGTGAGTGATCTTATCAGCAGTTGAAGTGAGGTTTTTCAAAGAGTTTGGATGGTGTGAATGGTTAAGAACCTGGGACAACTGATTGTCTATTTGTTTAGCACCAAATGTTTTGTCAGCAATTCTGAGCAGTTGCATTATCTAGTGGTATTTGAATGCATCATTGCAACTAAATAGAACTGGTGTTACAAGTACCCCTTCAAGTATGGGATGTTTTGGATAGATTGCCTTCTATTTGTGTTTGTAGAGGGATCAAGTTAATCTTTCCAAGAAAAACTTGCAAATAGTTTGACTTGGTTTAAAATGGATACACTGCGGCAATGCTACCAGTTCTCCAGGTCACCTAAGGAATGAGAAAAAAGGACTTGATGCATTTGGCCATTAGTTTACATAATCTCTTAATCAGGGATCTTTTATCTGTTTTATATGTTAAACTGAATTTTTCCAGTTCATAGACACTTCCCTAAAGATAAATATTGGAAATTGTATTACTTTGTCAAGCTACTAATATATTATTCAGGGCCTTAAAGAATCTGCTTTTTTTTTCTTTTATCAAATGGAAACTTATAGAAACCTATAACTCAAAAAGTTCAGTTCCGTGAAGAGTGTATGAGCACTCTTTGTACTGTTTTTGCAACTATTTTTGATATCTAAGATTATTTCAAAATGAAAAGTTTTAAGTTAAATGCAGCTTCTGAAAACTTTTAATTGATGGAAGTATCTTAAGCACTACAAATCATTACAGTAAAAAAGGAAAATTTGGCAAGTGAACCAGCATTGATTCTGATTGATTTTTTTCTTTTTTTTTTTTTTGCATTATTTCATCAATCCTTAGAAAAACCTTCCAGATATCGACATCTTTCTTTTAGAAAAAGGGGAGCTGAGGCTGTCAGGTACTTAGGCACTTGCCCAAGGATTCAAACCCAAGACCCTAAGCCAGTGACATTCCTACCGAAACCTACTTACGTCTTTCCCTTCCTTTCACCTCCCAGCCCCTTCTCGCCAAAAGAATGACCACTACTACTATCTGAATAGCACTTTATATTTCTAAAATACTTTAATTTCCATTCATCTAGCAGATATTAAGCATCTACTATGTACTAGGCCTTATTGTAGCCACTGTAGATTAAGTCACAAGATAATAAATCCTCCTCTCATGGAAATACATCTTAGTGGAGAGATACAATAAATAAGTAAACAAAAAGTAAATAAATGATATATTGTCAGATGGTAAATATTATGAAGAGAACCAAAAGTCATGGGGACTGGAAAAGAAGATCGACTGTCAGGGAAAGCTTTTCTAAAGAGGTAGCTTTTGATGAAGAACATTCTGGGCAGAGTAAACAGCAAATACCAAGGGCCTGGGGATAGAGAAAGCTTAGTTTATTTGAGAAATTGCCAAAAGGGTAAAGTAAGTGAATGGGAAGGTAGTAGGAGATGAAGGAGAGATAGAGATGTGTCAGGTCTTATAGATAAGGAGTTTGATTTTATTTTAATGGTGATTCTGAGAGTGATGGGAAGCTACCATAGTATTTACACTTTAATGCAGGGATCAGCAAACTACCTACCTCCTATTTTTGTAAACACAGTTTTATTGGAACACAGCCACGCTCATTCTTTTAATGTATTGTCAATAGCTGCTTTTGTGCCTTAATGGTAGAGTTGAGTGGTTGCAACACAGTCCATATAGCCTGCAAAAATAAAAATATTTACTCTCTAGCCCTTTATAGGAAAAGTTTGCCAACCTTGCTTTTGAGCATAGGCATGATGTTTATTCATTCAACAAATACTTATTCAGTGAGTATTTGCTGCCTACTATGACACTCATATGTGATCTGACTCATGTACCAGATATGATCTGATTCATGTTTCAAAAGATCATCTTGGCTGGTATATACAGAACAGACTTTAGTCGGTGCAGCTTTGAAAGAGACAAGTTAGGATGTTATATAGGAGTGTAGGTAAGAGATGAGAATGGCTTGGACTAGGGTAAAAGTAGGGAAAAGTGGTCAGATAGCAGATCATTTGAAAAGTAGAGCTGTTAGAACTTGTTGCTGGGTTAGACTTCAATATGAAAGAAAAAGAGGAATCAAGAAGAACCTCCTAGGTTTTGGCCTGAACCACAAGGTGAAACAGTGGTGCCATTTACTGAGCTAAGCAAGACTACAAGTTTGGAGTTAGGAAAGAATCAGTCGATTTATTTGGACAAGTTAGGTTTGAGATTCCTGAGAAATCTTAAGAAACTAGGCAGGCAGGCAGATATGGGACTCTAGCAATCAGATGCAATCAGGACTACTTTTGGTAATCGGTGTATACACTTCTAAACTGTGTCTCCAGCTTAAATTTCTCCCCTGAATTTCAGGCTTTTACATCGTACTGCCTACTCAGCATCTCTACTGGGGTATCCAGTAGACATCTCAGGCTTAATAGTTGCAAAACTAAACTCCTGGTCATCCCCAAAACTCTTCCTCCACTCACTATCTTCTCTGTTTCAATTAATGGAAACTCCATTCTTCCTAGCTGTTCTAGCCAAAACTTTTGGATTCCTTCCTCTCACGTTCTACATATAATCCCTCAATAAATCCTCTTGACACTGTCTCTGTCAGAATTTGACCACTTCTTGCCACCTCCACTGCTACCACCCAGGTTACCATTCTCTCTTGCCTGGATTATTGCAGTTGCCTAAATCAACTCTCTGCTTCCAACTTTGCCTCCCTACAGTCTGTTCTCCATTTAGCATTTAAGGAAATGCTTTATACCGTGGTTCAGATCTTATTATAGTAACTCCCCATTTTTCTCAAAGTAAAAGTCAAAATCCTTACAGTGGCCTACAAGGCCTCCACAAGCTGCTACCTCATTACCTCTGACCTTATTTCTTACCATTCTCCCCTCTGCTCACTCTGCTCCAGCCACACTGGCACTTACTGTTTCTTAATACCAGGCAATCTTCTATGTCAGGGATTTTGTATATGTTCTTTTCTCTGCCCAGAATGCTCTTAGATATCCACATGGCTCACTGTGTTATTTCTCAAACAAATCTACCCTTTCAATGTAATATATAAATAATCATCTATTATATAAATAATATATAACCTATTATGTAAGTAATAACCTGTTATATAAATTATAACCTTCTCCCTTAGCATTCCCTACCCCTTCTTCCCTTAATCTGTTTTTGTTTCCATAGCATTATCATCTTCCAACATACTATATAGTCTGCTTATTTTTATTTTTCATTGTTTATCTGGATAAACAATAGAATTTATGTGTTTTTATTGTTGTTACCTGTCTCCCCCAACTAGAATGTAATCTCCAGGAAGGCTGGTATTTTTATCTTTTTTATTCACTCATATATCCACAGTACCTAGAACCCCTCTTGAATGAACTGATAGATAGTATTTAAAGATGTAGAACTTAAAACTTTTCCATTTTCGTAAATTTTACCTACAGATATATTCACTCATAGGAAATGGCAGATATACAAGGTTATTACAATGTTTTGTAATAACAAAAGTTTGGAAACTACCTAAATGTCTTTCAGTAAGTTACTGGTTAAATATTATGATGTATCTATAGAATGGAAAAAGGTGCAGCTGAAAAGAGACCAAGAAAATTCTTTATGTACCAAATAGAATCATCTCCAAGATATAGCAAATGACAAACAGCATGATTTAGAACAATGTGTATAGTATACTACCATTTGTTTAGAAAGATAGCCTATGCTATTCTGGAAAGACCCACAGAACTAGAAACATTGGTTCCTCTAAGGAAAGGAACTATGTGGCTAAGGGACAAGGGTGAGAGAGATGGAGATTTTGTGTTGTATACTCTTTTATGGCTTTAGAATTTGGAACAGGTGAACATGTTGCCATATAAAATAAATAATTTAAAATTTTAAAAAATGCCATGAGACCAGGTGAACTTATCTAGGACAGAATGTAGATAGAGACTGTAGAAAGAAAGGGAAGAGGGCTTCTTGTAATATCCATGTAATGTAGATATTAACAAGAAAGTAATAAAATTGTCATTATTAAGCTTTGAGGAAACTGATGTTCAGAAAGATTTAAGTGACTTACCTAAGGTTATTTAGCCGGTAAATTTCAGAGTTTGAATTTTCTTTTCATTCTAAAATGGTACATTTCCTTCAACATTTTAAAGTCGTTTATATTTCTGAAAGTTATTAAATAGTTGCCATTTAGATCAGTTACCTATATAACTTGAACAGTATACATACTGGCCTACTTAATTTATGAGATGAGCATGAATTTTGTATTGAGAACAAACATAGTTTATAACTTGAGGTCCTCATAAGACCATGTTTTTTTTCTGAATGGTTGTTTTTATTTGGATGATAATGTGTTCTGATGAATTATTTGGATTTTTCAATTTAATCTTTTCCTCACTCTAGTCTTTTTGTTTTTATTTTATTGAAGTAAAATTCATGTAACATAAAATTAACCATTTTAACCTAAACAACTCAGTGACATTTAGTATATACAGAATGTTGTGCAACCACCGTCTCTATCTATTTCCAAAACATTTTCATTATACCAAAAGTAAACTCTGTACCTTTTAAGCGTTTCCCCCCACCCTCTGGTAACCATCAGTCTGCTTTTTATCTCAGTGGATTTACCTATTCTGGATATTTTACATAAATAAAATCATGCAATATTTGACGTTTCATGTTTGGCTTCTTTCATAATGTTTTTGAGATTCATCCATGTTGAAGCATGTATCAGTACTTCATTCCTTATTATGGCTGAATAACATTCCATTCTATGTATATGCCACTGTTTGTTTATCCATTAATCTGTCCATGGACATTTGAGCTTTTTCCACCCTCTGGCTAGTGTGAGTACTGCTGCTATAAATATGTATGTACATGTATTTGAGTACCACTTTTCAGTTTCTTTGAGTATGTACCTAGAGTGGAATTGCTAGGGGATATATATATTCTGTACCCCCCCCCCCTTTTTTTTAGAGTCATCCTAGTGGGTGTGAAGTGGTATCTATGTAATTACCTTTACTTTTACCTTAACTGGAATTCTTTATTTCTTCATATGGCTTTGAGTTACTGTCTAGTTTCCTTTCTTTTCAGCCTAAAGGACTCCCTTTAGCATTTCCTGTAGGACAGGTCTGCTAGTAATGAACTCCTGAAGCTTTTGTTTATCTGAGAATGTCTTAGTTTCCTCATTTTTGAAGGATAGTTTTTCCACATATAGAAGTCTTGGTTGACAGATTTTTTTCTTTTCAGCACTTGAAATATCCCACTCATTTCTGGCCTCCCTGGTTTCTAATGAGAAATCAGCTGTTAGTGTTATTGGGGATCCCTTCTTGAAGAGTCACTTCTTTCCTGCTGCTTTCAAGATTATCTTTGTCTTTAGCTTTTGACGGTTTGAGTATAATGTGTCTTGGTGTCTCTGAGTTTATCCTCCTTGGAATTCGTTAAGCTTCTTGGGTGTTTAGACTCATGTCTTTCATCAAATTTGGGAGGTTTTAACCATTCTTTCTTTCTTTCTTTCTTTTTTTTGGTGAAGAAGATTAGCCCTGAGCTAACATCCATTGCCAGTCCTCCTCTTTTTGCTGAGAAAGATTGATCCTGGGCTAACATCTGTGCCCGTCTTCCTCCACTTTATATATGGGATGCCTGCCACAGCCTGGCTTGATAAGTGGTGCGTAGGTCCACGCCCAGAATTCGAACCTGCGAACCCCGGGCCACCAAAGCGGAGCACGCAAACTTAACCACTATGCCACTGGGCCGGCCCCTCAACCATTATTTCTTTAAATATTCTTTCTGCTCCTTTCTCTCTCTCTTTTCCTTCTGAAAGACCCATAATGTGTATATTGGTATGCTTGATGGTGTCCCTAGGTCCCTTAGGCTCTATTCACTTTTCTTCATTCTTTTTTCTTTGCTCTGCAGACTGAATATATTTTAATTGTTTAAATTCGCTGATTCTTTCTTCTTCCTGTGCAAATCTATTATTGAACCTTTCTAGTCAATTTTTCATTTCAGTTATTGTATTTTTCAGTTCCAGAATTTTTTTTGGTTCCTTTTTATAGTTTCTGTCTCTTTATTGATATTCTCATTTTGTTCATACATAGTTTTCCTGATTTCCTTTGGTTCTTTGTCCATGGTTTCCTTTAGCTCTTGAGCATAATTAAGACAGTTGATTTAAAGTCTTTGTCTATTTGGTCCAATGTCTGGGCTTCCTCAGGAATAGTTTCTGTTGATTTATTTTTTCCTGTAAATGGGCCATATTTTCCTAATTCTTTGTATGCATTGTAATTTTTTTCTAAAAACTAAGCATTTTGAATATTATAATGTGGTACCTCTAGAAATCAGATTCTCCCCTGAAGTTGTCTGTTTACAAAATAGTTTGGAAAAGTCACTAAACAAACAGAAAAGACTGTATTCCTTTTCATGTGTAGTCATTAAAGACTCTGTTCTGTTATCTTAGTGGGTAGCCAGAAAGCTGACAGAGATTTCCTTAAATGCCCAGAGCCAGGAAGAAATAAATATAGTACTCTCCCAGTCTTCACAGCTCAGCTCTGAGCTGGAGCACTCCTTCAACACTAAGCCAGGCTACCTAAGTTTCTTCATTTGCCTTCACCTCCTGCTTCCACAGAGTCCACAGATCTGCCAGAGGTGGTAACCTGGCATCCTCTCAGGTCTTTTAAAAGCATGCATCAGTTCCTGGGCACGTCCAATTTCCCAGGTATATGCAATGGCCCTTTGAGCTCATATTCCCCCGGTGTCTATTCTCCTCTGCTTCCTTCCTTCCCAGGCTTTTGGATTCTGTCTGCCACTTGTCCCATCTGTCATTTCTTGTCCCAGGCTGACATCAGGTCCAGTCCAAGGGGAAGGGGGTGAAACATTTTAAGAACAAAGTCCATATTAACCCTCTGGCATCAGGAACACCAGTCGCTGTCCCCAAAGCTGCTACAGGGCTGAAAGATAAAAATGGTAGTTCAGTGGACAGAAACACTACAACACTCTCTCACTGAATTTCAGCCACCTTTCTCTCCATTAATCAGTCCCCTGCTTGTTATAAACTTTGAATTAGATTGCAGAGTTCCAAAAAAGTTGATTCTGTCAGTCTTTCCCAGCTTATGGTTGTTTCAGTGGAGGGACTCATTCTTTAAGCACCCTACTCTGCCATTTTCCATGACATTATTACCCCCATTCTTCTCCTAGTCTTCTAACACTTATTTCAACAAAGATGTACCTCAACCAAAGATAAGTGCACACATTGGGTGCACTGTCATGGCTACACATAGAGCACATTACCAGCCAGTACAACCACTGTAATTATAGTAGCAGTTTGATATCCACAGAATTTTCTGGTTTGTCTTTTTATTGAATTATGTCTCATTAACTATCTCAGTTTTGTCCACTTATGCCTTGCCAGAGTTCCATCCAAGTGCACCTATATATATGCATGTTCATGTCCTGAATGACATATTTCAATAAGTATATGTAATTTTTTATTGTGGGAAAATATACATAAAATTTACCATTTTAAACATTTTAAAGAGTAAAATTTGAGCCAGCCCTGATGGCCTAGTGGTAAAGTTCAGTGCACTCTGCTTCAGCAGCCTGGGTTCCATTCCTGGGCACAGAACCACACCACTTGTCTGTCAGTAGCCATGCTGTGGTGGCGGCTCACATAGAAGAACTAGAAGGACTCACAACTAAAATATACAACTAGGTACTGGGGCTTTGGGGAAGGACAAAAAAAAGGAGAGAGAGGAATATTGGCAATAGATGTTAGCTCAGAGCAAATCTTTCTCAGCAAAGAAAGAGTAAAATTTGGTGGCATTAAGTGTGTTCAAAGTCTTGTGCAACCATCACTACTACTAGTTCCAGAACTTTTCGTCATCCCAGACAGAAACCCCACACCTATTAAGTAGTCACTCCTCATCCCCCTTTCCCTCAGCCCCTGGCAACCACTAAAATGCTTTCTGTCTTTATGGATTTGTCTATTCTAGACATTTCATATAAGTGGAATCATGCAATATGTGACCTTTTGTGTCTGGCTTCTTTAACTTAGCATAACTTTTTCAACCTTCATCCAAGTTGTAGCAAATATCAGTACTTCATTCCTTTTTATTGCCAAATGATATTCCATTATATAGGTATACCACATTTTATCTGTTTGTCAGTTGGTGGACATTTGAATATTTTCCAATTTTGGCTATTCAGATAATGCCGTTATGAACATTGGTATACAATATTTTGTGTGGAAATATGTTTTGAGTTCCAGAGAATTAGGTATATATCTCAGAGTAAACAGCTGGGACACATGGCACCCTTAATGTTTAACATTTTGAGGAACTGCCAAAATACTTTCCAAAATAACTACAGCATTTTACAATCCCATTAACAATGTATGAAGTTTCTAATTTCTCCACATCCTCACCAACACTTGTTGTTGTCTGCCTTTTTAATTTTAGTCATCCTAGTGGGTATGAAGTGGTATCATTGTGGTTTTGATTTGCATTTCCCCAATGAATAATGATGTTGAGCATCTTTTCCTGTGTTTGTTGGTCATTTGCATATCTTTTTTTGAAAAATGTCTGTTCAAGTCGTTTGCCCATGTTTTATTTGGGTTGTCTTTTTGTTATTGATTTGTAAGAGTTCTTTATATATTCTGAATATTGGACTCTTATCAGATAGATGATCTGCAAATATTTTCTCCCATGTAGGTGGTCTCTTTACTGTGTTGGTAGTGTCCTTTAATGCACACAGGCTTTAAATTTTGATAAAGTCTCATTTATCTAGTTTTTCTTTTGTTGCTTAGGCTTTTGATGCCATATTTAAGAAACCATTGCCAATTTCAAGGTTGTGAAGTTTTTCTCTGTGTTTTTTGTAAAAGTTTTACAATTTTAGCTATTAAATTTTAGTCTGATCCATTTTGAGTTAATTTTTATAAGTGGAGTGAAGTTAAAGTCTAACTTTTACATGTGGATATCCAGTTATCCCAGCACCATTTGTTAAAGAGACTGTTCTTTCTTCAATAAATGGTCTTGGCACCCTTATTGCAAATCAGTTGATCATAGATATTTGAGTTTATTTCTGGACTCTCAGTATGTATATTTTTTTGATGCTTTAAATTTTTCAGTTATCATCATTTTGATTTTGTTAAAATATAAGCTACTTCTTTTCACTCCACATCTAACAATTAGGACTCATTCCATTCAAGTCCCAGTGGATCATTCAGAAGTGATTCTGGGGGTGAGAGTGGGGAGAGAGAAGAAATGGCCTTGCTCCCTCCTTCTCCCACTCCCCCAGACAATCTTTCCCTCACTGCTCTTAAGAATGGATTGCTTTAAATTGTCTCCATCAAAATGAATGCCCTGTTTTTCACTTTACAATTCCATATTTCCAAACACAAAGAGTTTAATCTACACAAAAGAATTATTGTATGGTTTTGAATTTGACCTGTCTTTTCAAACATGAGAACCCTATTTTGAAAAATCTGAAGGTTCTTTGATTTGCTTTTTAATGTTATGCTTCTGAAAACTATTGACATTTTTGTTTATACTTTGCTTAAAAATATCCCATCCTCTTGTTTTTCACTTTTACCAGCATTAATCTGTCACCCTGAGACAGAGACTGTTGCTGTGGCAGCTGGTCACTGCATAAACTGATTCAGAACCAGAGCAGTGACCAGTTTCCCTAGCAACAAGCTCTCCATGTCAAGACAAACCCCTCTGGCTCAGTCTGCCTGACTGATTCACACAGTCCTCTCTGGAAAACATGGCTGGTGGGATCGGATCACAAAGCAGAATCCAGGGTTGCAGTGGCTATAAATGAATATGAGGAAAGAGAAAGAGAAAATGTTAAGAGAAAAGACAGTGAGGAGTCTCCTTCCAAGTAAAGAAGGGTTGTAATTGAAGTGGAAATAATGTATACCAAAATTTGGTATTATTATTTTGATAATAAATCACTTAATCAGTAGTTGGCTTACATGAAAATAGACTATTCTAGTTCTTTCCCTAGCTTTCCAATGCTGCCTTGTTCGTTTCCCTTCTCCTTTTACCCCTGCATTGTAAGGTCGGAATTTGTAAAGCTTAAGCTCTTGGCCCTCTGCTCTTTTCTCTATTTACTTTCTTAATTATGTTAATATTGCTGAGGAGAACACATTAATTAAAAATGCAGTTCTTCATGTCCAAATTTGTATTATCTGAGATACGTTGTGCTTTTATTTCAAATAACCTTCCTGTTTAATTGAAGTAATAGCAGTAGCAATAGTTGCAGTTTCTGAAAAGGACATTCCAGAGTCCTTTCCCTGATCCCATACCAAGCCCTGTGCTGGGCCTCCCACAGCTGTATGGGTACAGTCATTGTACTTCCTCCTGCTGTCCTGGCATTATCATGGCAGGAACATGGAAAAATACACTACTGTTGGCTTATTTAACATTTTGATTTTGCATAGTCATTATAAAGGCATTAATGATCTGATGGTGAATTATATTTAAGGTGTACATGTACACGGAAACTGTTTTTTAGGGGTTTTTTCCTCTTTCTTTTTTTTTCTTAATCATACTTACTTTCAGGGTTTAAAATTTTCAGGCCTGAAATAGGGTTTTTTTGTTTTTTGGGGGGATTTTTTGGTGAGGAAGATTAGCCCTGAGCTAACATCTGTTGCCACTCTGCCTCTATTTTATATGCGGGACACCTGCCACAGCACGGCTTGATGAGCGGTGCGTAGGTCTACGCCGAGGATCCGAACCTGCGAAGCCCAGGCTGCTGAAGCAGAGTCTGCGAACTTAACCACTATGCCACCAGGCTGGCCCCCTGAAATACAGAGTTTTCAAAATTGAAACTTTTAAATTCATTTTTATTGTAGCATTTTTTGGAACTTTGTGCTGATATGACAGTGTTTTTAAAATATTTTCACCTTTCATTGCTAATGGTAGCAGCACTACCTGGTAGAAATAAATGAGTGAATTTTACATTCCATTTGGAAAAAGAAGGTTTCAGAATGTGCCCTGGAAATATGTACTTGCAAGATATATTGCAGATGCTTAGTCTATTTATTTCTAGTAAGTGTAGATACTTATTTTAATAAATTTGCCAATACCAAATATATTTACATATATTCTCCCAATATAGGGCATCACATTTGATGAATTCAGGTCTTTTTTCCAATTTTTGAACAATCTAGAAGACTTTGCAATCGCCTTGAACATGTATAATTTTGCAAGTCGTTCTATAGGGCAAGGTAAGTAATCATCTTTCAACAATTAAAAATTAAAAATAATCCTACATTGTTTCTGGGGACTTTGACAACAAATTAATTAGCTATATCATATTAGCCATCTACTTGCCTGAAAGTTTGGTGTATACTTGAATGGGAAATCTGTTTTCCCTAAGCAAAGTTTAGGGAAATATGCTAAATTTTTGTATTAAATTTATTCTTGCCCTTTGTTTTGTATAATGGGTAAAAGCTAATGATGTTTGTAAAGGTTCAGAGAGGAAGAAACTTCATAGTCACTTGGTAACGTGGAAGGGTATGTGTCTACCTATAGAGGAGCCAGCTGGCCATGCCTCAGACATCATCACAGGATGGTATTTATATTACTGATTTTACCACAATCGCTGCTGGCTCAGAAACCTTAATTTTGTCAATAGAGCCACCTTTTGGCTATGGACTTACATTAACCAAATTTTAAGAATGATATACAAAATTGAATGTCAATTTTGCTTAATTTACAAAGAAATACAGCTGTCATAGAATTCAGAGCACTGTTGTTCTCAAGGACAGCTCGTTTTTTTCCTGTAGGTAGACTAACAGGTCAGGTCCTTTTTCTAGGATTCTGTGACTATGACCACTTTCCCTCCCCACATGGCCATCTCCTTTTTTAATATTCTTGCCATATGAGGACCTTCTGTTTATGTCTTTAACGTGATTTTACCCGTGTCTGCCATAATCTAGTAAGTGCTAGTTCCCAAGCTTAAATCTCAGAGGACAGTCTTGTTATTTTATTACCAAGTTCTAGGGGAGAAGCCAGACTGCAGCCTGTAAGTGCTAATGATAATCGTCTCTCTCCCAGAAACATAGATACCTGCTCCCTCATATCGCTTCATTCATTTAGTCATTGGGTAAGAGAAACCTGAAAAGTTTCATATTTTATCCTTTGTCTATTCTAGATTTTCAAATAAGGTATTTTCTCAACTCAATCCATTTTAGTGTTTTAAAACCAAAACCTTTGGGAACTCTGCCTTCACAGACCAGCCTTTACTACCATGTTAAACCTACTAATCAACCTTAAAAAGAAAAAAAAAGTCAGTATCTGCTTACCTGGTTCAGAATGGAAAGTTGCTTTTTGACTTTGTGGAACTGGGAAGTGAAAAAAATCAATTGCTTACTCTTGCAGTTGCTAGGAATATATCTGTCTCTTTCCTGTAGCACCTTAATTCAGGTTATTACCTCTCAAAAGGACTACTGCAATAGCCACCTCAGAGGTATTCCTGCCATTTTCCACGTTCTTCTCTGATGTTTCCTGGACAACTCACAGAATAATCTTCCTAAAACACAGATTGACCTTTCTACGACACACCTCCTGTGGAAACTTTTCAGTTCCCCATTACCTGTTGAAGAATGCACAGGTTCCTTGCCTCCAAGTCCCTGTACAGAGCTTCTGTAGCTCCTCTGTGTCCCCCCGGCTCCACCCAGACCGGATTCTCATTGTTTTCTGAACGTGCCTTATACTCTTCTGTCTCCCCCCATGCCTTTGGTCCTTTATGTTGTCTCATCTGCCATTTCTCCCATCTCTGCAAGCTGAAACCCTCTATCCTTCAGAGCTCAGCTCAAATACAAAATTGCAGCCTTTCCCAATCACTGCCCTTCTCTCTCTATTTTCCCTACTCCAACAATCACTCATTTCCAAATTCTCACAGCGCTTTGTTGGTACTTTTTGTGTGGTCCTGTGTAATGGTTATTTGGGCAGGTGTCTCAGCTCCCATCTGAACTCTTAAGTTTCTTGAGAACTTATTTATCTTAATAACCTCTAAAGTGTCTGTCACTGATGGTAGGTGCTCATTAAACATTCATTGACTATGAATGCATTATTAACCTAAGATACAGCTACTTCTTGGCCTTTTAATTAAAACCACAAAAATTTTTTGTTCCCTGAAAGAGAGCGTGATTAATGTGTTACATAAGCTCATGAGACATGTTTAGAAAAAAACTTCTTTTAAAGCATTTCTAGTAATTAACACATATTATACAAATAATGTTAACAGTCTACTCCTTTTCTGTAACATTTATCTAGATGAATTTAAGCGTGCCGTCTATGTAGCTACTGGCCTCAAACTTTCACCACATTTAGTGAACACAGTCTTCAAGATTTTTGACGTTGACAAAGATGATCAATTAAGTTATAAAGAATTTATTGGAATTATGAAAGACAGACTCCATAGAGGATTCCGGGTAAACCTATAAATTTCAAGCCTATTGATATCTTTTTTAAAGTCTGAAAGAAAACAATCCATCTAAAGAGTTTCAGAAATAATTTATATAAATATTTAAGGATACAAACTGAAATGTTATATTTGAAAAGAAAAAGCATAAGGCCTTACCTACCTTCAAAAACAATTTGAAGTGGGGGCCGCCCGGTGGCGCAGCGGTTTAGTCTGCGCTTGGCAGCCCGGGGTTCGCGAGTTCGGATCCCGGGCGCCCACCGACGCACTGCCTGTCAGCCACGCCGTGGCGGCGTCCCATATAAAGTAGAGGAAGATGGGCACGGATGTTAGCCCAGGGCCAGTCTTCCTCAGCAAAAAGGGGAGGATTGGCAACAGATGTTAGCTCAGGGCTGGTCTTCCCACAAAAAAAAAAAAAAAAAAAAAATTTGAAGTGATAAAAGATAATGCTTTTTTTAAATATAAAATGAGTTTGAATTTCAATAACTTATTTTCATATTCAATTTAATGTCTTCACCTCACTTTGGAGAGTGTGGAATGTCGCCAAATATTTTTGATTGATTCAGTCTGCACACTGGCTGTTCAGACTTGTTAGTATAAAGAAATATCACTATTTCTCATTTTATATGACACAGATTTCTACTAGGCAACTTGAGGCTCTTAAGTCACTGCATATTCAGTGCTTCTCATGGAAAATAAAGGGAAAAATGTTTTTTTTCCGATGAACTCTTTTCTGTTAACGTCTCATACTGCAAAGTAATTACTAGAAATTCAATGATTTTTTTTCTCAGAACCATTTTAAAGAATCAAATATACCACAAAACAATAAATGTTTACACATCTAACATATTTGCAGATGTACCACAAATGGAAAAAAAATTTTTTTATTAACAACTAGAATATTCAATTTTTCCCTCTTGAATACGCCTAAATGTTATACATTTAGAAAAAGTTGTGTTTACAAAAAAATCAAAATTCATCTTAGACCGTGTTTTTTGTTTTGTTTTGTTTTTATATTTTTTGGTGAGAAGATTGGCCCTGAGCTAACATCTGTGCCTGTCTTCCTCTATTTTGTATGTGGGTCGCCACCACAGCATGGCTTGATGAGTGGGGTAGGTCCACGCCTGGGATCCAAACCTGCGAACCCAGGCTGCCAAAGCAGAGTGTGCAAAGTTAACCACTAAGCCACCAGGCTGGCCCCTAGACCATGTTTTTAAAGATTTTTAATGATTTTTTTAAATCCAAGCTGTCTTGGCAAAGATACCGTGTAGTTAACTGCCATCTAGTGGTTAGTTATTAACATTTGAGATGATGGCACAAATACCCAAAAGGGCAGACCTTGAAAATCATTTATTTTTCCTGAAAAATTTTAGAGTAGCAAGATCAAATTAAAATATAAACTATGCTATAAACCTCTGACACCGTATTTCTCTCTTAGGTGTTATGTGTTATTTTTACTTTATTCATTTATTGCATACCTGTGGCCCCATAACATTTTATTTACATTTGCACACTTTCAATCCTCTGTTCTACAGGGTTATAAAACTGTTCAGAAGTATCCCACTTTCAAATCCTGTCTGAAGAAAGAACTTCATAGCAGATAAGTATGTTAGCTTCTCTGTCTAAATTTGTTCAGTAACAGAAAGGAAGGGTCATCGTTTATTTTTCTATTATGACCTTTAGGAAATAGCTGAATGAAATAGAATTATAATTTATTTTTCATTTAGACCACTAATTCAGTGTAAGAACTCATCTTTCAATGATTCCATTTTAGACCAGTAGTAATTCAATTTAAGAATTAATCATTATAACAAAACAGTAGTTTCACACTATTAAGTTGTGATCTAAAAGTGAACTGAAATAAATAGTCATCTGACTGGAATTCTTTTGGAGTGTCTTTATTGGAAAATTTTCTATTTAACCTGCAGTTTTATATGTGAGCAGATACTACATAATGAATCCAAATTGGATTTTTATGATCTAGGATCATTGACATCTAAGGAGAATTTGTTACTAATTTTTAGGATCATGATTCCAAACATCTGCTACAATAATAGCAGCTAATTTTTTTAGAGTTACTTTAGGTGCCTGGCACTATACCAGATGTTCTTCCCCATGTACTATCTCATTTAATCCTCACAGCTAGATATCCTATTTAACAGCAGAGAAAATTGAGGCTTAGTGAGTAATTTGCCCAAGATAACTTGCTAGTAAGTGGTAAACTAGGATCTGAACCTCGTTGTGTCTGATAGCAGAGCCATCTTATTAATTACTACACCCTCACCTTAGAATGCAGTAGTTGAGGAAGATACAGGAGGTTCATTCAGTGTGTATCAACCCAAAGAAATATCTGAAACTTGTTGCGGATCTCCAAAAATGAAGGGTTTTTTTTTTTTTTTTCTTTTCAAAGTCAACTGTAGCTGTAAAATTTTGGTCAGTTATGGATTCTGATTTGGTCAGTTATGGATTCTGATTAGGTCTCTAGAGTGAACGTTTTGTTTATTTATACATGCTTGGAAATATGTATTTCTTGCTTTTTTTCCTCAAGCTTGAAACATTTATATTTGTCTATACCAGTATTTCCCAAAGTGGTTCCATAGGATATCCATGCGTATTATTATTTAAAAAGAAAAAAAAAGCTGCTTAGTCAAATAAGTTTGAGAAATATCAAAATAAACATGGTTAAATAGGTTCTTTCCACCTTAGAATTTATCAGATCTTAATGTGCCACTATTCATGTGTCTCTCTAAAAGAAAACTGTAGTATTCAGTATTTTGCAAAGTAGCTTTGAAGCCTAATGTTTTATGGAACCTATTTTGGGAAATGCTGGTCTAAAATGTTTAGTGGCAAGTAGGTTTCTTTATTTATCAAATGTGGTAACTGCTGTGATTGAGCTAACAAAAGAAGTCAGGTCTTCCTAATCTCTATTTTAAGGAACTTTATACTGCACTGTAAGAACTTAAACATGAAAAGAACATTTATATGTCCATATAGGTAGTGTTCCCAACCAACTTATAATAGTGTCACACTGGCACTATTGCTTCTATGTAATAGTACATAGAACCATAGATAAAAATGACTACATTTATTTGAGACCTTTATAAGACTGAAGGTCAGAAAAGTTAGTGAACAAAACACTGAACTTTTAAATTAGAGGAAATGTTTTATGATTAAATCTTTGAATCTTATATTTTCTGTTGGGTGTTTTTATTATGTGCCTCACTCTTTCATATTATTATCATAGTAATATTTGATTAATGCCATCGCCTCTGAATTACATCCTAAATAAATATTGTTTATATACATATTTTTTTAATTAGGTACTTCTAAAGCAAAGTTTAAAGGATTATTATCCACATGACAAATGCAAGAAGCAAAAATTTTGGAGAGTGGAAGGAGGTCTGAGATCAGAACGTGTAGAAGTGAAGGAAAAGGTGAAACACTAATTATAATTTTTTCTTGAACTGAATTCTTGAACATAAGACAGATAAAATATATCTTCACTAACCACAAATGTTATGTGTTATCAAGTTGAGCTTTTGCCTTGATTTATTGAATTCTCTGCACTTTTTCATTCCCTTCAGAAGTATATAGATACTTCCAATGACTATGTCAGAATGTATTTTAAATATTTTTTTAATTTATTAGAAATTTGCCTTATTTCAAAATAATGTATGACTCTGGAATCTAGATCACTTAAAAATGAACAACGGCATATTTTCTTTGGTTTTGGACTGTGAACATATTTTCAGAAAATAAATATTCATTGAGATTTATCTTAGGGCCGCTAGAATTATTAATAAATCCTCATTATTTACCAGGTTTTTAATTACATGGAAATAATTTTGAAAAACAAATAGAAATTAAGCTACTATATAATATGATGGTTTACATTGTGCTTTTAACTTTTAAGAGTACTTAACATATATTATTTGAATCATATAAAGTTTTTTTTAAGTTTTTGTTTATTTAACAAAGTCAACAGAATGTCTTATTCTTTTATGTATACAGTAAAGAAATTTAAAATGTAGATTTTTTTTTCCTCAAAGTCATATATTGATGGTAGAAACAGTGGTAGTTGTAGCAGTAGTCACTGTCATTGTCATTATCGTCTTAAACATGATGCTGCTCCTGGTTGCAGATGGTGTATGTTAATAACACTAGTAAAAATAATATCTTACAGCTTGGTAACTTATTGCATATAGTTAGTACATGTCTGTAGTATCAAAATGAGTACTATAAAAGAGTAATATAAAATGGTTTAGAAAACAGATGTATATATTAGGTAGAAGTTAATATTTTGTTTCTTGTAAAAGGACCACATGCGGAAGTGATGCCACACAGCCAGTAATAATGAATAATTTAAATATAATTCATTATTTCATAATAATCTATCTTAAAAGAGAAAAGAAAAACTTTCTATTGAAAAACAAAATTAGATTTTCACATTGGAGAAAATAATTCGATAGTACTTAATGGAAATCTGTTCAGTTAAAAAGTATAGTTTATAAAAGGATACTATACAAAAATAGAACAAGAAATTTAAATTAACATATATTGTATGTGGAAGATAAGTGCATTTATCTTCTTTTCTAAGATGTATTTAATGTAAATTGCACACACTCCAACTATTACCTTGCTTTTGCATATGAAAATAAGAAATACTGACTTTGTTTTTATAAGTTATTAAATGTGAAATTGATAGTTCTGCATCAGCCTATTTATAAAAGTAATGTTATTTCCAAGAAAATGTTATTATTAGCATTGACTATGTATTTGTTAGACTTTTTACATTCTTTATCTGATAGTATTTATTACATTGATATAGAAATATATGATTCATAAATTTGAGGATTCCATATAGTATAATAATTTAATTTCACCTGCTTTGAAGGTTGATTCACTTCATTGACTAAATGAAAATGCCTACCCACTCATTTAACATACCCCAGGTCTGTTTTTAAATAATTGAAAAAATGCTGTTTATACTTTTATCTTTGACTATAAGTTATATTATCTTACATACATGGAAAAATTGCTATTTAGAACAGTCCTATAAATATAGATTAAAAACTAAATTAGCTCATTAAAATTCTTTATAATTCTGCCATTTCCCCAAGGAATACTGCATATGCAATCTTTATTCTTTATTGCTTATCAGAGTGAATGGATATCCATCTGTTTAAAAGACTGCACTATATTAAAATGGGAATAAATAAAATATTCTAATCAGTTAAAGTGGAAAAGAGTAGTAAATTACAGTGATTCCCTATATTATCACTCTTGAGCTTCAGCATCTGTAAAATGGGGGTAAAAACATCTCATTGGATTGTTGTTTACATCAATTAAAAATTTTTTTAATGCTTTGAAAATAGTAATGTACTAAATATGTGAATGCTATTATTCTCAGTATTTCCATCTGCAAATTATTCTTTGGAAGGATGAAGCTATACATAAAATTTTAGTATCATACTCTTTACAGAAAGTCTGTATGATAAAAGGTTATGGTACTTCTCAGAATCATTTCATGTTAAGAAATTCATTTAACTTAAGTTCCAGTTTATTGTTCTTATTATAAAATATAATTGTAAAGCAAACTGTCTTACATTCTTCTATTATCTTAAAATAAATATACCTGCTCTTGAATCAAGAAACTTAGTACTTTGCTTTTTTGTATATCTGTGAACTAATGTCTTTCTGAAAAATGTCACCTCCAAACTTTGGAAATCTTTGTTGGTTACCAAAAACCATTGATCTTATACTCTCTGCTATAGCAATAAATGCCTATGAAATTAATCTCATTAACACTAAGTAAATCACAGAGCCATAAAGCCTCTCAAAGTGTATAGTAGGAATTCATACATTATAGAATTATGGTCATTGTACTGGAAAGCTTTCAGAAACTCTACATGTGACTTAATGGAGTATCACTTATGCTTTACAGAACTGATTGTGTAAATAGTTTAGTCATTAAACCCAGCAGCCCCTGTTTTACTGATGTTGGTATTTTGTAGGCGTCATCTTACTAAGACAACTCCTAGAAACTTACCAGTTTTCAAAATACACTAATTATCCTACTTTTTATAGCCATACAATAAATTAACATTTTTATAGTGCTTTTACTTCCAAAGGATGTAAAAATATGAATTGTGTATATTCACTAAGTAAAAATAAAAATTCTAAATGATAAGAAAGCATTGTGGTTTCTTCTTTTAATTGGCAGCATTTTTATTTTCTTAGTAGCTCATAAAATAATGGTGCATCTTGCAATCAATCACATCTTAAATTCTGTGAAATATTGTATAATGAGAATCAGTGCAAAAATATAATTCTCTTTACATCTTTATAACACAATCAGTCAGTACTTTGAGCACACATCTTAAAAACTGAGGAATATAACTATAATTGTGACTGTATGCATATAAATATGCAGTGCTCAGAGAAAGTAACATAATTATTATAAAAGTTTTCTGGAAAAGATAAATTTTGTCCAATATTGTAAAGAAAGAGAAGGACCAGTGTTTATGAGGAATAGAATAGAGAAAATAAGAAGACAATGGAGAAGGGATCTGAATGAGGATAGATTTTAAAAATTGGGATTGAGTAAACAGTTTTTAGCAAAGTAAATTTAAAGAAATGGAAGTTAAATCAATAATGACAATACATCCTGTCACATACCAGATTGAAAAGACAGAATGGTTTTGTTGTATATAGTGTTGGTAAGTGTGTGGAGCAATTGCTGGTGAGGCCGTAAATTTGGGTCCAACATCTTTGGAGGGCAATATAGAAATATCTGAAAGTTTTGACCTAGAATTTTACTTCTCCGATTGTAATATCCCAAAACGTATATTTATAAATTTGCATGTCAACAAATATAGTATACAATGAAATAGTATGTAACTGTGAAAAAGAGTGAAGTCCCTTTATCATGCTGATATGAGATGATCTGCAAGGTATTTTTACGGGAGCACAGCAAGGTACAGAAGAGTGTATGATATGCTATTGTTTGTGTTCAAAACACACTTTCATTGCATAGAATTATATTTTAATATATCTTTATCAAAGTTATGTGTACATATTGTTAAAAAAGAGCCCTAAAGCGTTAAAATGAAAAACAGCATCCCTCTTCCTTCATGTCTGTTCCTCAGAGGCAATCTTTCAAATCTTTTAGCAGTTTCTCTTGGTATCTGCCTTCATATTTCAAGATAATATGCTTATACCAATATTTCTTGACTGATTTAATTTGTGGATTACTAACAGTTGACTTCCTACACTGGAAGATGAGGATTTGGCTGTCTTACACAACGCCCTCCACCACACACAGACACACATTTCCCCTTCTCCACCCTTCAGTATAGTTAGAGCATAATTTTAGTTAAATTAATTATTACATCATCACTTATTATATTTCCTTCCTTATACATCTTGTTACTTTCTCTAGAGTTAGTAATTTTCTCCTTTTGTTTGCTTAAATTTTGTGTAATTCTCATTTACCAGTCATTAATTCATGCACAGACTTATCTCCAGAACTAAACATACATTGTTAATACATTCTAACATATCAAGTAATATGTAAACTTTTATTATAATTTTAGAAATGCCTTCTGGAGCTCTCCATCTTACTGTCCCATCTAGAATAGTTGTTCTCTAGTCCCAGTGCAGAACTGTCATTCCAGGATCTCCTTTCTCCATCTCTTGAAGATTCTATTTTACCCTCTCCATCTCCCAGGTCTTCCTCTTTCTTATCATTTCATTTTTGGGAGTGGAGCACAATCCTCCATATTTCCTAAGAAAGGCTACATGGTAAATAACTGTTTAAGATCTTATATGCCTAAAAATGCCCTTATTCTATCCTCATGCTTGGGTAACAGTTTGCCAGAAGTAGAAATCTAGAATGGGACACCTTTTCCCTCAGAACTTTGAAAGCATCGCCCCATTGTTTTCCAGCTTTCAATACTGTTCTCAAGAAATCAGATGCCATTCTGATTCCCGACCTGGTTTTTCTCTCTCGATAAGTTAGTAGAATTTTCTTGTCTCTACTGTTGTAAAATTTCACATTGCTATAACTTGGCAAAGGTCTTATACTCATTGATTGTCCTGGGCTCTCAATAGTTCTTTCAATCTAAAAACTTACCAGTTGTGAAAGAAAAAAGAAAGTAATTACAGATGTTCCTCAACTTACGATGGGGTTATGTCCCGATAAACCCATCGTAAGTTGAAAATACCATAAGTCAAAAATGCATTTAATACACCTAACCCAACTGAACATCATAATTAAGCCTAGCCTACCTTAAACGTGCTCAGAACACTTACATTAGCCTACAATTGGGCAAAATCATCTAACACATAAGCCTATTGTATAATAAAGTGTTGAATATCCCATGTAATTTATTGACTGTACTGAAAGCGAAAAACAGAATTGTATGGGTACTCATCCAAATGCTGGCAACACCGCACACTGTAGAATATCACTTGTTCACCCTTATCGCATGGCTGACCAGGAGCTATGGTTCTCCGCTGCTGCCCAGCATAATGAGAGAGTATCGTACCACATATTAGCCTGGGAAAAGATCACAATTCAAACTTCAAAGTACGGTTTCTACTGAATCCGTATGGCCCTCACATCATCATAAAGCTGAAAAATTGTAAGTCAAACCATCATAAGTTGGGGACCATCTGTATTTGGGAACTTCCTCCCCCTCTTGTTTTCTCTGTCCAGTTTTTCTGGAACTTCTGTTATTAAGATATTGAAACTCCTATGCTCAGCCTGTAATTTTTCTTCTTACTGTTCATCTCTTTGTCTTTTTATTGTACCTTTTTAGAAGATTTCTTGAGAACCTTCTAACCTTCTATCCATTCTCTTGAGTTTTCTATTTATTCCATCATATTTTTTAAATTTTTCTCTGACTTTACCTTTTTATTGTCTCCTGCTCTTGTTTTGTGTTTTCAGTAGCTTTTATTCTCTCTCTGATTATTTAATTTCAGTTTCTTTGAAGTTTTCCTTTGCTCCCTTCATTGCCTCATTCCTTTTTTCTGTTTGTGTTTTGGGTGACTCAGAGGTTTTTCTCAACTATCCGGTAATCTTTTGCTATATGTTCATATTTTAAAAAAGATTGGAAGTTCTGTGTGCGTGGAATGAGCTTCTGAGTGGTGGGTTTCCCTCACTGCCATTCTGGCTGGGCCATTTCATATGAGGGACCTTGACTATCAATATTGATAGGTCTTTTCTCTTTGTCTGGTCAGATTTCTCCTGCCTCGTAGTTCAAAGCCTCGCTGCTGTTTTGTTCAGAAGGCCCTTTGAAGATGGCACTCTAGGTATATTTAACAAAGGGGGCCATATGCTCATATACATAAGGAGCTGTTATTGAACTGTTTGAGTGTTTTTACCATATCTTTGTTTAGTTTTTAAAGAAAATCACATTTTTAAAACTTAGGATTTCGGTCTGGAAACAGTGGGGCTAAATCATGAAGGTCATGTGTTAGGTGGATTTGTTCACCAAATTCAGAGTTAGGTTAATTCTTCTTGAAGTGGATAGAAATAGTTTAAGAAAAATAAAAGTGGGAGCGTCCCCATGACCTAGTGGTTTGAGTTCCGTGCGCTCCACTTCAGCGGCCTGGGTTTGGAACCCAGGCGTGGACCTACACCACTCGTTGGTGGCCATGCTGTGGCAGTGACCCACATACAAAACAGGAAGATTGGCAGAGGTGTTAGCTCAGGGCAAATCTTCCTCAGAAAAAAAAGAAAAATATATAATGGTGATTGTGAATTTATGACACTATCACATGGTTTAAGCTTGGGTGGTAGGGATGGGAAAGGGATTAATTGATAAAGGAACATCAGTGGAAACCACTTACTGGGTTAAAAAAGTTAAAGATAGCAGCCCTACTTTCTTACAAAACATATTTTGGTGATGTTTACCATAAGAGATAAAGAATTGAACTTGATTATTAGTCTAATTCAGTATTGCATTTCCTATTGTGTATATTCAAGGATGAAGCAAGCAGCTTGAAGGTAAGCAGATTTGATGACTAGCAGATTTTAAACTTAGGTAAAATGAGAATTTAGGGCAGAATGAAAGACGATAAAGATTTTTCCAGTCTATGCTATATAATGCTTTACTCTATGCAAGCTTTCGGTGCTGTAAGAGTTAAAAGTTCAAGCTGGAAAATCTACAAACCACCACTCTGAAAATCTATACTTTTTTATGTCATTGCTCTTTGGTGCTAAGAGTTTCTCAAGAAAATGAGTATCTTATGTACCATTTGTGCTGTAATATTTAATTACAATGAGTGTACAGAAGATTAGCTGTCTCAAAGATTCTTTTGAAATCAGATTGCACATCAAAACTGCATTGTGCCCTGCTAAGTAAGCAAATTGAAGAAAGAGGAGAAGGTGATGTCAAGACTTATTGCAAAATGAACAAATGAAGGAATAGGATTTGCTTGGTGTTCAGCCTATTAAAGCATGGCCAAATGTCAGCCTGCATTTGTCAACTTAAATATGTTTTTCTAAAATTTACAAAGATTCAGTCAATGGAAAGTATCCTTTAGCTAGTATTTGGACTTGAGAAATAAATTAAGCAACATGAAAATGCTAAATAGATTATACTAATAACTCAATTTCTCATAGTGATTAATTACCACATAAATATGTACATTAGTAATTCATTCAGATACACATATTTGTTGCCTTTTTTGTTATATTTCTGATTGTAAAATTAATACATATGTTTTTGCTCCCCTATACTTGAGGTTTTAGAAACTCAGAGGTTAACTTCACTACAATAGCTAGACCCCCAAATACAACATACACTGAAGCATTTCTAGTCTCCAGGGATTCTCCCTTCAAAATTAAAAAAAAAAAGGTAAAAATAAATTTTTAAAAATCCAAGCTCTGAGCTCCCAAGTAGCCAGTGGTGAAGACTAGGTAGCTCAGAGCCTGAATTGAACTTGCTGGAAATAACGAGGCACTTAGGTGAGGGTCTCAGGCCAGAACAACAGAATTCACAGGTCCTTGAAGTTAGAATGTTAGGGAGCCTGCAGGCTTTGTGGAGGGGTAGGACTGCCCGGAGGTCAGAGTTTTATACTGACAGTATGTGAGTATATTGAGCCTTGAAACAGCAATGGGGAGGTGAACCTGAATTCAAGGCCCCCTCCTCTGAGCTAAAGCCTTCAAGGAGGTCCTGAAGTGTCCTGAGACAACTGTACACCCACACACAGACACACACACATGACTGGCTGAAGCAGAAGAAACCACCCTACAAGATTCTCATAGACTACAATCAAGTATAACCTCTAAAAGACAACCAAATCCAGATAAGGCCAGCCACTCTGAGTGAGAATCAACAGAGACAATAAATTTAGACTCCAAAGAGTCAGATGTTTGAACCAAATACAGAATGCCTAAGAGCTGTGTATGAAACAAACTATGAAATTACAAAAATGAGTTTAAAAAAAAAAACACTATAGGGATTAAACAGATACACTTACCAGCTAGAGTTTCCAGAAATAAAAAATATGTAATTGCTCAAATCAAAACCTCAATGGAGAGTTTTGGGTCCAGCCATGACTGACTAACTGATCTAGATATATCCTTCTATCAGAAACAACTACAACATTGTACAACAAACACATCAGGGCTTTGATCCTTGAGAGACAGGAAATTCATGTGGTGACCTCTACATTCACTCTGGCTTTCTGCCTGGGAGCACTTTCCAAACTGCAGTGGAGGGAAGTGAAAACTCAACAGAAAACAAGTTTCATGGGATGGAAGAAATGAGACCAGAGTTAAGGATGGCTCACATAGCTGGAATTTGTGGGACAGAGAACCAGAGAAGAGGGAGCTGTGCAAAGAAGGAGCACCAGAAATCCGCATGGGGTACTCGTAAGTCTTTGGCTGAATACTAAGCTGCACATAAGCAGGGTGAGACTCCACAAGGCATGGCAGAAAACAGCTACCAGAGGTCACACAGTGCTGGGAGACATTGGAGTTCAAATCAGCCAGAGTGTAAATGCCTCACCAAAAAAACCCAAGAATTAAATTAAGAACGTGCCTTGGCTACTCTAGAGTAGGGGCAACTCTAGACCCACCCTAATAAAGCCTAAAATTAATTCTTGATAGGATCAAGCTGATCTGCCAGTATAGTAACTACCTGCCAAAACAAAATTCTTTAAAGGAAGACAGCAAAATCCATATTTTCAATAATGTCATACCCACAACATCCACCATAAGGTAGACAACTACTATATATGCTAAGCAGGAAAATGTGACCCTTAACCAGGCGAAAAAGCAGACCATAGAAGCAAACCAGTGGTGGCCTAGAGGTTTGAATTAGCAGATAAATACTTTAAGAGCTTTTATAAATACGTTTAAAAGGGGAGATGGATATAATGAGAGAAGAAATGGGAATTATATATGAAAAAAACTTAAAAACTATTAAAGAAAACCAAACGGAGGGGCTGGCCTGGTGGTGTAGTGGTTGGGTTCACATGTTCTGCTTTGGCAGCTTGGGGTTCGTGGGTTCGAATCCTGGGCGTGGACTGGTGCACCACTCATCAGGCCATGTGTGGTGGCGTCCCATGTGCAAGATAGAGGAAGATGGGCACAGATGTTAACTCAAAACCAATCCCTCAGCAGAAAGAGGAGGATTGGCAGCAGATGTTGGCTCAGAGCCAACCTTCCTCACACACACACACACACACACACACACACACACACATACACACACACACACACACACAAAATAACAACAATAAAAAAGGCATTATTAAAAGAATAAACCAAATGGAAATTCTAGGATTAGAAAATACAATATTTAAAATAAAAATTCATTGTGTGGACTTAATAGAAGATAGAGACAGAATAAGGAAGGATCAGTAAACTTGAAGGCAGAGAAATACAAACTATCTAAGCTGATGCACAGAGAAGAAAAATTACTGAGGGGAAAAAAAAAAGGTGCCTCAGTGGCCACATAAAGCAGTCTACTGTAAGTGTAATTGTAGATCCAGAAGGAGAAGGAGAAAGGCAGGGATGGGGGTGGAGACCAGAAAAATATTTAAAGAGATAATGGCCAAAATTTTTCCAAATTTGAAGAAATATATAAACTAGAGTTTCAAGAAGTTCAACAAACCCTAAATGAAGAAACCTATACCTGGTCGTATACTACCCAAATTGCTGAAAAGCCAAAAAAATTATTTTTTTAATCTTGAAAGCATCCAGAGACCAAAGATACATTATACACAGGGTTAGTGATAAGAATAACTGCTGATGTCTCATCAGTAACGAGGACAAAAGACAGTGGTATAACATCCTTAAAGTACAGAAAGGAAAAGGGAAATGTCAACCAAGAATACTATATTCAGCAAAAGAGCCTCTTAAAATAACAGCGAGAGCCAGCCCTGATGGTCTAGTGGTTAAAGTTCGGCACTCTCACCACTTCAGCAGCCCAAATTTGGTTCCAGGGCGCAGAACCTCACCACGCGTCTGTCAGTTGCCATGCTGTGGTGGCAGCTCACATAGAAGAACTTACAACTAGGATATGCAACCATGCAGTGGGGCTGTGGGGAGAAGGAAAAAAAAGAGGAAGATTGGCAACAGATGTTAGCTCAGGATGACTCCTTCCCTACAAAGAAAAAAACACACACAAAAAAACAGTGAAATAAAGACCCCTTCAGATAAAGATTATCAGAGAGCATGCAACCAGCAGACCTGCACTACAAGAAAAGTCAAAAAAACCTCTTCAGGCTGATGGGCAATGAAACCAGCCTGAAACTTTGATCTAGTCAAAATAATGAAGTTTGCCATAAATGGTAAGTTTTTAGTAAATATAAATTTTTTTCTCCTAAATGTATAAAAAGGCGATTGACTACTTAAAGCAAACATAATAACAATGTAGTGTGGAGTTTATCATTAAAATGTTTGATAATATCATAAAGGACAGAATGGGGTAAATGGAAGTATACTGTTGTAAGATTCTTACATTATAGGTGCAATGGTATAATATTCATTCAATTAATGCATATTTTAACCCATAGAACCACAGATGAAATAAAATGCAATAATAAAAAAATATTAACTAACCCAAAATAAGGCAGGAAAGGGGGAAACAAAAAGAAAACTAGGATGAAAAATAGAAAAAATAGCAAAATGATTACATAAATCCTACCAATTAATAATTACATTAAATGTAAGTTTACTAAATATTTCAATTAAAAGTCAGATACTATCAGACTGATTTTTTTTATGAAGATCATTTGCTATCTAGAAAAGATGTATCATTTTACTTGATAGAAAAAAGAATACCATGCAAACACTAACGATAAGAAACTGGAGTAGTTATATTAATATCAGACAAAATAGATGTCAGGGCAAGGAGTATTACCAGATGTGTTAGCTGAGGTCCAGTCAGGAGACAAAAACAACACAATGATTTAAACAGGGAAATTTAACACACAGAATTATTGGAATAATGGGGAATTGGCTAGTGAGAGTTCAAGGGAGTTCTAATGAATACAAGAGTAGCAGATACCAGGAGCAACCTCTACCACCGGGCTGAGATGGAGCTCCCAAAGCAGAGTCCTTCCCCTACTAGGGCTGAGATCCAGACTCAGAAGGGCACAGCTTTGGCTTACTGGATGGTGAAGTCGCTGAGGTGCCTTGTAAGTGGGACTTTCTGGAAGTCTCTAGGGTACCAGGAGAGGCCATCCACATAGAAGTGGAGTTCTCAATCATCATCAGAATCCTCAGTGAGCCCCAGAACTCACTAGATGCCAAGGGAATCTGCTGGTGGCTGGGCACTGCTGGAACCGGGATCTGGCGGGGCGGCCCTCTGCGGGGCCCAGCATACTTGCAGGGTGGCTCTGGGATTCTAGGGCTGAAGAGAGGAAGTGGAAGCAGTGATCTGGGTTGGGGCACAGTCCCATGCTATCTGGGGATGCCTGACACACCACTGCTGCCTGAGGTGAGCACTGGAGAAAGCAGGCTGTCACTCAATGCTGGAAAAGGCAGCACCCTGCAGGAACCTAGCACTAGAGAGACCAAGCAGCGTTCAAGAAGTGGGGAAAAAGTGCACTCTATCAGAGCCTAGAGAGAGAGCCATACCCGAACCGGGAAGAGGAAATCCCTTCCTTCAGTGTCCTTCCAGAACCCTCTACTGACAAGGTTCAACACCAGGCTGGCTAGCAAAGGAGAAATATTTACAAAATCCAGCTTAGTATTACAGAATAGGCAAAAAGGGTGAATTTGGGGCTAAAAGGAAATAAATTGATAAAGAGCATGATCCACTGCTTTCACCACTCAGCTTCCATATGTAGCCTCTACACACTCTTGAATGCCATACAACAATGAAACAACTCTATTTTCATCTAACAGGAGACTCACCATCTTCTCAAAATGAGGAGATGCACAGCCCAACAATCATATATGCCACTGGGGCTATATTCATTACCCCTCATAATCCATCACAGCTCCACTGAATATTCTGTTGCCTCAAGACTAAACTGTATAATTAACCTCCAACAACTTGTATATAAATGTTTTTAATGGAAAGGAGAGAGAAGAGGAAAATAGTTAGCATATACCCATAAGCACATACCTATAAGAAGCAAAAAGAAAATATGAAAAGCAACTACAGTTGTCATTTCTTTAATTGGTCACAAGGCCCTAATTGTTATCTATGGCTTCCTTCTTCCACTATCCATTCTTTATTTCCCCAAACTTCAGCCAGAACCCCAACTGATCAGGATTCTTTCCTTGGTCAAGTAGTCCAAACCCTCATTCCTGAAGGGTCTGAGTCAGTCATCCTGCCTTTTTTTGGTTGCCATAGTTCTCCATTAACCTTTCCTATTGGGTATGGAATACTAAGAAACCCAGAGAATCTCCTGGGTTGTAACCCAAGACACAGTCCTCCTTGCCCCTAATGTGTAGCAGTAACCCAGGTTCCTCTTGGTAATAGGAATCAATTAGTCCACCTAGAAGAGTAATCCATCTTTCTGCCTGTTGGTTCAGTGGCATAAGGAGTCCAAAGTAGCCAGATGGCAATCTCTTCTTTCTCCAATAAATGGAACCATTGTTGTGTCCCCTGGTGGAACCGTGCTCCCCTTTGAGGACTAAGATCTCTAAACCAGCAGGGCTCAAAAAATGCCAGAATGAGAAGCAAATACTCTGCAAGTGGGTATTAGGTGTAATAATGAGAGGAGCCATTCTGCCTTCCACCCCTTCAATCCTGAACCCATGTATTCTGGTTATGGCGGGAGAGAGCACTGTGTAATTGTTTTCTCTGGGAGAGTCAGTCCAATCAAGCTGCTCCTCCATTACCAGAAGCTAGAAATCCCTTTGTTTTGACATTTTGCTTGCTTACCATTGAGAGTTTTGTTATCATTTGTTGATTATCTGTTCACGTCCTTTTTCCTGCTTTTTTGAACAAAGAGCTCTGCATTTTCATTTTGCACGAGGCTCCAAAAATTATGTAGCCTGTCCTTCCCTGGGATATGGACATTTGGGTCAGTGTTCAAGGGCGTCTGTGGGTTTGGTGAGATATAGGATGTTAAGAAACAAATGAAGAAAAGAGTAATATGTTATGCTACTTGGAAGTGGGGATCAATTTTCTCAAAACTATAATGGAGAAAATGATTTCTGTATTAGAAAAAAACATAAGAGAAAAGAATATTAAGATTACAATTAGTATGCTGCTCATGACTCCTGAAGTGCATGGCAACAACGTAGCATTAAGCTCTAGAAGAATCTGATATCTAGGGAGCAGTTATGATGATCTGTCTGAACTGATTCCTTGAGTTTCATCAATATGACTCAGGGACTCTATTTAACAACCTAATTCCAAATAGGTTCACTTAGAAAAAGGTACAAAGTAAAGCTTATAACTCTAGCAGAATGTAAATTTATAAAGAATAAATAATAGCAAGATGTTATAACATTTTTTTATTTTGCATGAGACAGAAATCAGGTAAAAATGGGGGTTTAAAGGATACACAGAACATGCCCTCAACTGTTATGGCAGAGCGGTGGGCTTTGGGCAATCGACTGTAACAGATAAGCTAGCCTTGGGACAAATTAGGAATGGAAATAATAAATGGCAGCTGCAAAGAAAAAAATACAAGAATTAGCCCATAATGATGTCAACTTTGTTTGTCTTTAATTTACCCAATGCTGGAAAGAATATGGGTCACTTCGCTTTTTAATAATAAATAGATATCATCATTTTCAAACACAGAAGAATGAGAAACAATTCTTTAAAAGCCATTGAAATGGTTCTCACTTCCGGTACTTCAGTGATTTCTGTTTTCATACAATGTCTTGCTAGAGAGGCATTTTCATTCACGATGAACATGTAGTTGATTAGCACTTTTCAAAAAGCAATTGTCTGAGGTTCTCTGTACTTGATATCCTGGTACCAGTTTCTCATTAAGGTGATTCATGAAGTTTTCTAATTAGGTTCCTATAGTATTTTTAAAAATCAATTTGGTTTCTACCTTTCAACTAAATGAATGAGTCAGTGTATCATTCAGGCAGGTGTGGACTTGCATAATTATAAAGTTAAATGATTCTTGGATAAAAGTGGGAAAATGAGCAAAGACTAAAAGCAGAATATGAATAGACATAACTATCTCAAAAAGGATAAATTGGAAAATATAAATAAACAGGTGAAATACATTTAGCCCATCCATTCAGAATAGCACAGTAAAGCATAGGCTCTCCAGTCGGACTTTCCCAAGTTCAAATCCTGGCTCTGTGACTCCCTACCTTTGTAGTTAAGGAAGGTTCTTGTACTTTCCACATATCAGCCTTTTCATGTGTAAGACGAGATTATGATAGCAGCTGAGTCTTAGGGTTGTTGTGAGAATTAAATGGGAAATTGCCTGGAAAACACGGAGTTTAGCAAACACTTAATAAATGTCAGTTATTACTCCTAAAATAATATCCCTATTTGTTTAGAGGGGTCTAGTGGTTAAGCTTTGGCACTTTCATGCTTGGGTTCGTTTCCCAGTCAGGGAACCACCCACCCATCTGTTGGTTGTTGTACTGTGGCAGCTGTGTGTTGCTGTGATGCCGAAAGCAATGCCACCAGTATTTCAAATACCAGCAGGATCACTCATGGTGGACAGGTTTCAGTGGAGCTTCCTGACTAGACAGACTAGGAAGAAGGACCTGGCCACCCACTTCTGAAAAAATTGGCCATGAAAACCCTATTAATAGCAACGGTGCGTTGTCTGATACAGCGCCAGAAGGGGGAAGGATGGCGCAAAAAGGCCAGGCAGGGTTCTGCTCTGCTGTCCACAGGGTTGCTAGGAGTCAGAATCCACTCAATGGCACTAAGAACAAAATTCATTTAGAATCAGCTTATTTGTAATCGTGTTCATAAATTTCACCTTGAAGATTAAGGTAAAAATTCATGAGGTATTGAAAAGTATAAAGTCATACTCATTATTAAAGTGGAATAAAAATAGTGAAAAGAAAATAGTTTTTAACCATTTCTTTTGCTAAATATTGCCAAATACTTCAAACCTATCCTGTGCATATTCTAACTGTTGTCACCATCTTCGTCTATTGAATTCTCTTGGTTTTTAGGCCCCTACTTAACTTTATTGACTATTTTATGCTGTGCATGTGAAATATATAGTCCATGTACCTAGGACTATTTCTGTCTACTAGTTTTTCTTGTTCCTAAAAACAGAAAAGAGGAATGCCTATGGCTAAAAAGAAAAAAAATTCTATCTTCCTGTCAGCTCCTTCTGCTGATATCGCAAGGATTCCAAATCATATATTCACATAATTGCATTTTTCCACTCTTAGTTTAAAAAAAAATCAAGTTAATTCAAAAGCTAAAATACATTCCTTTTTATAGCAGAAAATTGCTTCTATTGCTCAAAGCTAATTTAAAATAAAATCCGAGCGTTCCTAACTGCTTTCGGTTTGGTGCTGCCTGATTTGAATCGATGATTGCTCAAATAAACTCTTAAAAATTAAAAAAAAAAAAAAAAGAAATCTGGTCATCTTGAAAAATATACATATATGTATTTTTGTGTGTGTGTGTGTGTGAGGAAGACCAGCCCTGAGCTGACATCTGTTGCTAATCCTCCTCTTTTTGCCGAGGAAGACTGGCCCTGCGCTAACATCTGTGCCCATCTTCCTCTACTTTATATGGGACGCGGCCACGGATGGCGCCACGGCGTGGCTGACAAGCAGTGCGTCGGCGGGCGCCCGGGATCCGAACCCGCGAACCCCGGGCTGCCAAGCGCAAACTTAACCTCTGCGCCACGGGGCCGGCCCCCATATATGTATTTTTTTAAATTTGGCTTCAGATCTCTTGTCACTCATATTCTCACACCACACCTTTTTTATTTTTTAAATGTAATATTTTCCTTTAAGAAGTGGGAATAAAGCTTTGTTCTTGTTGGGAAGCGTCGCTCAATCCTGCGCTTAGAGTGCTTGGGACCTGATCGATAACCAATGCATAGTTGCTGAAAGAATCAGTGGATGGATGTACGAATAAACGAATGAGTCCACAGAGTGAAGCGTATGAAGCCTGAAGAGCAAACATAGTCTTTGCCTGGCTTTTACTTTACTCCTTAACACATTTCCGAGACTGTCTCTGCCTTCTGATATTAAAATTAATCAATGCAATTACTCCCACACCTGAGAGTTGCCTGGTAAAATACACGTCCCAACAACTAAAGTGCTTTAGCCTTTAACTTTAACTTCCATTAACTAAGTGTTAATGACATCAATAGCTGATATTTGATAAGCTCTTAACTATGGACTATCTCATTTAATACTTACAGTCCTTTGAGAGATTATTTTAAAAAAATTAATAATAAAAAAATAAAGTGCGGGGCCAGCCCAGTGGTGTATTGGTTAAGTTCGCATGTTCCACTTCAGTGGCCCGGGGTTTGCAGATTCAAATCCTGGGCGCGGACCTATGCACCGCTCATCAAGCTATGCTGTGGTACTGTCCCACATACAAAATAGAAGAAGATGGGCACAGATGTTAGCTCAGAGTCAATCTTCCTCAGCAAAAAAATAAATTAATTAAAAAAAAAAGTGCTTCATCTTCAATGAGATAAATTTGCCTTCTGTGATAGTAAATGCTGACAGTAGCCAACATATAGTCATCATATATATTATGCATATAAAGTGCTTAGTACAGTATACATGTACACATATGCCATATAGGTACAGCTTCTCTATATATGCTGGGCACTAGGTTAAGCATTTTATATACATAATCTCATAAATATCCTCAACAATCCTATGAGGTAGTAGATAATATATTTCCCAGCTTATACCTGAGACTTAAAAGAGTTAAGTAATTCCCCTAAAGTCAAATAGCCATTAAGTATAAAACCAAGATTTAGATCCAAGTTTGCCTAATTCCTGAACCAATCTCTTAACTGCTATGATAAATTGCTTTACTGTGAGGCAAGAACACTAGGAAGTGGACAGAGGTGACTTCTAACTCCTGGATGAGGTGTTAGTGACAGACTATAGTTTGGTGGGAAATTTAGGCTTCTAAGCAGATTGGAGAGAGGCTGTGGTCCACTAGACATGGCAGGAAGATGAAACGTTAAGACGGAAAACTGGGTGAAGGGAAGGCTGAGATATTGGCCTACATCTATGGACATATAATTTATCATCCAAACCAGGACAGTTTTGAAAGTGAAAGGGGCTATGTTTGTAATTACACAAGGACACCACCACAAACGGGACTGTCCGAGGTGATCTAAAACATATGTCATCCTTCCCAGGTCCCTCTCTTGCTCATTTTTCCTCTTTTATTCCTTCTTTTTTTCCGTTCGCTTATTTTCTCCCTTTCTCTCCCTCTTTGTTCTCCCCATGTCTCTCACTGGCTCTTTCCACGTACCATAAGTGGCAATAATTTGCCATGATTACCTGGAACTGGGATGCTCACTAAGTGCCTCATATTTGAACTTATTTAGCCAAATGCTACAAAACAATATTTCCTCTGCTGCTGTAATAGTTCTCTATTACTGCATAACAAATTATCCCAAAATGCAGTGGCCTAAGAAAACATTTATTATCTCACGCAGTTTCTGAGTGTCGGGAATTCAGGAGCAGCTTAGCTGGGTGATTCCTGCTCAGGGTCTCTCGCGAAGTTGCAATCAAGCGGTCAGCTAGGACTGTAGTCATTGGAAGGCACAACCGGAACTGGAGGATCGACTTCCAAGAAATCTCACTCACATGGCTGTGGCTGGAGGCTTCTGTCCTTTGCCACATGGGCTTCTCCACAGGGCTGCTCATGACAGGCAGTGAACTTCTGCCAGAGCAAGTGATCTGAGAGAAAGAGGAGGAAGTCGCAGTGTCTTTTCTACCTAGTTTTTGAAGTTATCCACCATCAATTCTGCTTTATTCTACTCATTAGAAGTGAGTCACTAAGTCTAGTCCACACTCAAGGGGAGGACTTTGCTTCCTCTTCTTGAAAGGAGGAGTATCAAAGAATTTGTGGACATATTAAAATCACTACAGCTGTATAATTTTTTCAGACTTTGACTCTTTGACTTAATTTTACCTCTGAGACTCTATTCAAAGAAAACAATAAAATATAAAAGAAATGCTATTTGAGCTAAGCTATATTTGTTGTTATGCCGAAGAAAAATTAGAAAACCCACCTAAATATCTAGCAACAGAGGAAAGGTTTAATAAATTGTAGTACTTCTACAGCATAGAATATTGTGTAGCTATTATTCGAAAATTATTCGAAAGCCTGTATAGTAACATGAAAAATGTTTGAGTACGGTTGAGCACCCTTGGGAGTTAGGTATTCACCCCGCCCCGAGCTTGAAGAGGAAAAGAGAGAAGGTAGCTGTAGCTCCCAGAAGCTGTGACCTTCAGTGATCAGGCTCGAGGACGTGAAACAAACACCCCCATGTTATTCTCTGGCCCTCTAGATCACCTGCCTGCCTCCCACTGGTTGAGCAAACCAGAATCCAGAGTGCAAGGGAGTCCTTTGATATAGATCTTAAAAGGTGAGCTTCCCGTAACACCAAGAAGGGTAGAGGAGGGATATGGGAAAGCAAATGGAAATATCCAGCATAGGGGATTATTTAAAACAGCTGGGGTGTGCTCTGCCTTGGTGAGAAGATTCCACCACGCAAAGAAGATTCCTTGCCTACAATTTATACGTTTACACTACAAACTGACATCAGCAATATTTGAGGAATAGACATTTCTGCTTCCAATTGTCCATATTAACATGTCTGGATATCACACTAATTATGGACAGTTACAGTTTCAGACACAAATTGCATGCATTTTAGATCATGGCAATTTAAACAGATTCTCAAATCTGGATGCACATATCTACACTAGATTTTATGTAAGTATAGACAGTATACAAACCAGCAGGACATTTTCAACGAGACCCCCTCCAGCGAACCTCCTAATAAAGTTATCCCCATTCAAATAAGAGATGTAAAACTGGACATTTTCTTTAGCTGTACTCTGAACTTCACTAAGGCAAGCTCCTTGCTGTGTTTTGGTTTGGTCTGGTTTGGTTCTGTGCTCCCCATCCAACCATCACCTGGCATAATACTTTGAACACAGAAATTATCACAATTTGTTGACTGGAAGAATGAATGGACGGACTTATTAAAGGTCTTTCTTTCACATGTTGCTTTCCCCCTTTCCTTGTTGAGGAAACAAGAAATACCCTCAAGAAATGTCAGAGAATTTAAGTAACTTGCTTAAGATCAAACAGCTAGTAAGTGGCAGAACTAGAATTCAAACCCAGATTTTTCTATTGCAACCCCCTGAGGAAAACCAAACTCCAATGCTGGTACTTCACTTATATGTCTAACTATCTAGCCTGAGACATGCCCCGGCTCTTGCGATGCAAATGTGATAAAACATCATCTCTTCAGTGTCTCTGGAAATAAATGTAATAGTCTTCCAAATGAGAATGTTTGACATAAATCCACTCTTTTTTGATACAAGTGAACATTATGGTAGAATAATCCCACCTACAGGTGTCTAAGATGGAAGTTTTTGTACCATTCTTTAACAGTGGTTGTTTCGAAAGTGGTACTGTCTCCCCAAACCCCACACCCACCCACTCCCAAGTGAGAGGATGGTTTTGTCTGTCAGATGCCTAGGAAAGGGGGCGCTCCTGTCACCTAGTGTGCAAAGGGGCCAGAGGTGCTGAGTGACCTGCAGTGCTCATGACAGTCCCACACCAGGAATAACTGTCTTGCCCAAAGTGCCAACAGCATCTTAGCCCCTGAGTGATTCTTCCACTTTCTCTAGGTTAGATCTTTCACCCGAGTATATTTACCATCCTGGGTACATTTAATATTCTTTTAATAAAATCTAACAATGGCATTTTACTTGGTTCCCCTGTGCACTTTAAATTCCTGGGCTTAGCTTCTTAAATTAAACTAGCCACACTTAGAGTCTAAAAGAAGCCAAGCTGATGCCCTTGTGTTCGCAGTGGAGAGCAAAGAACAGCAGGCCAGGTGTCAGGAGGCCTGGGTTCTTGGCTTGTTGACTGGAGAGCAGTGTGAGCTCGAGCAGGTCATCTAACCTCTCCGTGCTTCTGCTTTCTCATCGATAACATGAGGATAACAAAATGATGTTTCCAGGCTGCAGCCCTAACACTCTCCGAGTAAGGAGCAGACCTAAACCAAACCAAACCAAGGAGTGCGAGCTGTTACACATGAAGAAATAACTGAAGGACGAAATCCCCAAAGGAAACAAGATATGACCTAAGTTATGATCCAGATGGAATGGGTATGTGTAGACTCCTGGAAAGCAGAAAGAAATAACCATGCCCACTTTTCTAACCCTGTGACCCTTTTATGCATCTTACTTTGAAGGGATATTTTCATAAAAGTTATGGTTAATGGCAGCTGTGGCAGCCAGACTTGTATTCTTCCTTAGTTGACTGTAGTCAAGTGGAAACTGGAGATCATGAAGGAAATGCAGGGGGGGCTCTGAAGATTAAGCTCAGAACTTCCAAAATGAATTCAGACCCTGCTATTGTGCACTGTGAGCCCCGTGGAATGCGATGGGCCCGTCTACCCCCTGAGCCTTCCCCTGGATTTCCTTTCTGCAGGTTCCAAAATCTAGGAACTCTTTTGATCTTTCCTGTCTTTCTTATTCCTTTGGCCTTTCCCAGAATCTTTTCCTTTTCTCTCCATCCCCTTTGTCATTGTTCCAGTTCAGGATTTCACTTTCTTTCAACTGGAGAAGAGTTTCTATACTATTTTTTTTTTCGCCTTTGTTTTCAACTTTGAAAAGTTGAAAAAGTTTGTTTTCAACTTTTTATGCAACATTGTGCTTCCAGAATTATCTTTCTGACATAAATTTAGCATCTCATTCTCCTGCTTAAAATTGTTTGAAAGCTCTCTAGTGACTATTGGGTAATATTCAAACTCCCCTGAATAGCATACAAGGCCTTATTCTTTTGTTTTGTTTTAAGGAGCTGACAACTAAATTTGGTGTTTCTCTCTCTCTCTCTTTCCCTCCCTCAAGCTTTGTCTCCAGCAGTGGCATACCACAAATCACCTCATAGTCCCCAGCATCTTCCAGGCCACCCATCACGTTGGGTTGCAGTGACTCCACCTTCCTCTGTCCTTCAGTCCTGGGGGTGGTAATGGCTTTCTGCCGTTGCTCCTCTTGTCTGTCTCACCTCTCCCTGGTTGCCCTTTCACCTCTTCTAACATCTCTGAATTTAATTACCTGTGTTAAATTCTTCCCATTGAATTACCTAGGGTGGGTTTTGCTTTTCCAGCTGGACTTTGGCTAATATACTCCCTTTCCTTCTAGTTCCCAAAATAGGCCTCTCCAGGAGAGAAGGCATTCCCTGTGCAGGAAAGGACATCCCTTCATTTCTCCATGGTGCAAACTCTGTCTTGTCCTTTAAGCTTTAGAACAAATTCCACTTTTTCCCTGAAGGCTTCCCTGACTGTCCCAGGCAAATTAAGTCACTTCTCCTTGACCACCAACATACTTGGTACAGTACTACAATGTGCATTTGTCTTACTACTGAAAGAGTTTGTACACTGGTCTCCTCACTAGTCCATAAGCTCCTTGAGGCTAAAGACCATGTTCTTTATTTTGAATATCCTCAGTACCTGGGCACACAGCAGGCAATCAATAAACATCTGTTAAATAGTACACTACAGAAATTTTGAAATGTCCCTAGGGATATTTAAGCAGCCTCAATAGGTCCATAATTTTTAAATTTTGTTAACATTTTGGAAACCTTAGCTGTTTTCTAATGACGACAGTTATAACTGACCTTTTTATGAAGAAAATTAATTAGTACTTTTAGCCAAACTAGATATTTTATTTCAGTGTTGGATGCAATATAAGTCATTGCAGTGCTTACTATTTAACAAAATAATGGAATATTGATGTTTTTAATGTTGTCACTGGAATTTGGATTCAAGTACTATATTCATATTCTAAGACACTGCTAATTAAAGAATAATTATAAATTCCTATAGGTAACTATCTTTACCACTGGAAAAGTTTCATTATCACATAATGTATAAATCAAGTCCAATTTACCTTTTCTATCCATTAAAAATATTTTAAAACTGCATAATTTCTACATTATAATTAAATTAACATATTTGTTCAATAATTCACAAGGTGACTATGCCAAGTTGTCAAATCTTTTCTACTTCTTGTAATTAAAAAATGTTATCTTTAATATTTTATTGACTTCTAGGGAAAACTTAAAACAGTGAAAATTTATCACCCAATCCTATTATTTGGTTTAAAATTTAAAAATCTAAAATCTCTAATCATTTGGATTCTGAACCCTCAACCACGCTATTGAGTGTTTGAAAAACAAAAACCCATGTTGTCTCATATTCCAGATACAAAGGTTATTGATAGTCCACTGCTAACCTAGCACTTCATAGCTTGACTCCTTATCAAAGAGACTAAAATATGAGCAAACGGAGAAAGGTTTTATCAACCAGTGAAATAATCCAAAGAAATTCAGAATCTGGAGGGTCCAAGTATCACTTGAAAATAATTACAGACTCAAAGACTCTGAGGTATAAGACATAATTTACACTGGATAAATTCTAGCTGATGGAAGAATCTCTGATGATCAAAATTTTTCTACTACAAATCCAAGGCCAACGTGCCTGTTTTGTTAAATGTCATCATTAAATATTTATTCTTCATTTTCCCTGCTCTTTTTGAAGGCCTGAGAAAACCCTGGTTAGATTTCTTTTTTTTCCTTCTACAGTTATAAATTACAATGTGAGCTTGATCTCTAAGTTACATTTAAAGACTTTGACAACACTCGGAAATATTTATTAATATTAAACATTAAATGTATATTAAAAAAAATTTTTTTTTTGCATGAGAAGAGGGTGTCTTGAACCAGAGCCAATGTGGGTTTTACAGACCTCTGGGCAAGATACATTAATTCCATCTCCTCCCACATCTGCTATGCAGAAAATCCAGCATGACTAATCTGGTCTACAGCTTGGCAGAGACAGAGCTGAATATGACAAATTATTCTTCGGGTGCCCCAGAGATTATTTGCTCAACCAACAGAGCAGAAAGGGTCCTGATGGCCACTGGATGAAGATAGACGATTCTATGCTTTAAGGCTGGAGTTATCCAGAAATAAGGCTATATCTTCAAGCCCTGTTGGTTGAAAAGCTAAACCCAAGATTTAGCTTTATGTATAGGAATTTGAGTGTAGTCTTCTGGTAAGTTTCTCCCTGCATATCCTTTGAAAGTAATAATTTGTGTTACTTTATCACAAGCCTCAGATTGAAGAACCCAGTGTTATCTCTTACCCCTCTATCATGATCCAGCTGGCCCCTTACTCCTTAGATTCACATCTTCAAAGGAAGAAAGCTCCTAATACTATAAACCTAAAAGTGTCTTCAACTTCCTACTACCTCTCACTTTTTGTTCCTGTAAAACAAAAATATAGAGATATAGTTAGAGAGGGGACTTTTTTGTTTCTTGCATTTATAAATATAAAGCCTGCCTCATGAATATTCAGACGATAAAATGTCTAGTGAGTTCTGTTCAACAGAACTTTCTATGATGATGGAAATGTTCTAGATCTTCTCTGTCCAATACAGTAGCCACATGCAGTCATGAGCACTTGAAATGTGGCTATTGCAACTGAGGAAATGGAATTATTTTATTTAATTTTAATTAAAATTTTAATAGCCACTTGTGGCTAGCAGCTAATTTTTGGACAGTGCAGGTCTGGCGAGTGTGACTTGAAGAGCACCAAGCAGGCTCCTCGTTCCCAAATCCCTGCATCCCTATTTCTCATAGTGCCTCAGTCTCCATGACTCTAAGAAATGGGATGTTGAATGAAATTAAAATTATGTTGCAGTCAAAGTTCTTGGTTGCAAAGACAAGTCAACGCTAGTTGACTTACACAAAAATATTTTTGCATGTGTACAGATACCCCATAGAATCAACAGGAAGCTTGGAGAATCAAGCATGAGCTGGCATAGATGAAGCTAATGCATGGCCAAGACCCTGCCACCAAGAACAATCTGCCTGGGCTGCCACTGCTGACGACACTGCTGGACACTTGCCACCACAGTGCAGGATCCTGTTGCCCTTGGTCACTCTCTGCTGGCCATTGAACTCTCAACTCCACAATAGCCATTTCTAATAATTTCTAATGGAAGTTTTGCCATTGTGTCACCTCTTAAAGATCCTGCCAGTCCTTGGGGAGGAAATATCTGCCCCTTTTGGGTTCAGAGACAATGTTTTCTCCCCATTTAGGGGCAAGGAAGGGGGTCAGTGCAAGCAAAAGCATTCATTTAAATGAAAAGTCCCAATTTTATATCTAAAGACATTAACCTTAGTGCAAACTGTAAACAAATGGAAGCAGAGTGATTTGCTGTATAGAAAAATGTTCTCTTATTTTCAATTTTCTGAATATGGTTTTATTAATTAATCATTAGCCACTAAATTATAGCATAAAAATGTATAATTATAATATAATTATAACTATTTGTAATCATATATAATTGGTCATGAAGTTATAGTTCATACTTTATAATTGGCTTGGTTAAACTAATGGTTGATGCTATTGAAATCTCTTATGAAAAGATGTCAGGAGAGCGGCACTGCTTGGTGTGCGCCTGCCATCTAGTGGCGAGACGCATTAATACGCTCACAGAGATCTCAAGCGCGCTTGACCAGCAAGGTTCTCCAGAGACGGTTTTTCCCACTTCACAATTTTCCCAATATTTTGACCCAATCAACCAAACATTTCTCAGGCCTTTGAAATTATCTTCCATCCCATTCCAAGTTAATTGCAAACTATAAATGTCTGAACGCCAAAGTGTATCTTAGCACTGTTTTGTCACCACATCCCCTAAACCCAGTTCCCTTTCTAGGACTGCTTTTATTTTACCTGTTTCCAGAAACAACGTGTAGTTTGGGCATGCTATTATTCTCCCACAGAGAATATCTTGGCCACTATTATAAAAGTGAAAATTAACACTGGAGTCATTGATGTCATAGATTGCTGACTTCTAAAGGGATTTTCTTTTTCCCAAAAGAATAGGCTTAGTTTAAGAAAACAGTGAAAGAGATCTAACAGTATTTTTGCAGACCATTCTAGTAAGGATGGGTGTCATAAGCAAAAGAGTAGATCCAGACCTCAGCTTCATTCCTTCCAGTCCTTGTAAGATTTAGAAGGCAGTATTTGTCAAGTACTATACCTTAATAGCAAAATCAACACAATCAATTTATCACATACCCGAGAGTAATAAAATTGACCTTATATTTCAAAGATGCAACGTTTCCCTTTAAGAATGCTTTCAAAAGGAAAGAGTAACTATCAAGCAAGGGACCTAATAAAGTTTCTGGTAGGTGGTTTGGCTGAAAAGATGGGATGAGGTTGGTATCGGCAGTGTGAATGGAGGTCCACGCTCGCTAGAGACAGGGTGGTTTCCTGGGCCTGGTTGGTCTGCTATTCTTGATTCACACTATGAAAGGGAGTAAGTGAAAAGTTTAATCTGGATCTGGAAGTAGGAGGACGATCTGGAGTATTACCATGACAGAAAGATAGATTTGAAGTTTGGGGACTGATGAATCTGGGGGACTGGTTCAATGTAGATCTTGGCTGGTGGAAGAAGAGGAAGATCCAGTTTCCTTCGTGGGAGCAGGGCCTGATAATATGGGTTTTGAAATTTTGAGAGGTGAATGACTTTGATAAACTACTGAGTGGGAGGAGCATCCAGGGGAGGCCTGGTAAGGAAGGAGTTTCAGTTCTTAGGGACTGGTGGGCCAGGTAAGGGGGCCTTTCTCCTATTCTCCAATGCTCCTCTGGCCTTCCTGCTTGCCTGGTCATCAACTTCCTCTTCTTCCCCTCAGTGTTGCCCTCTCCCTCCTTTGCTGTGGCTGACTCTCTGGTTCATAAATGGCCGTAACAGTTTTATCAAAATTATTACATGAAATTCACAATTTGTTGTAATTATTGAATATCTAAAATTGGTGAGTTGAACCTTCTGTACTTCTCTCTAGAGAGCAGGTCTTTAGTGAAGTTTCTTTTTAATTGTCTATGATCTTCAAATTGTTTCCTTGTTGATGCATAGCCCTAAATAAGGAAAAAAAATCAAAGGCTCTCTATTTCTAAAAATTAGTTATCCTTCCACTCTCATCAAAGCCTACTGTCTAGAGATCGGCTATTCACCAAAGAGCTGACACGTGTGTGTGCACACTTATGCCTGTCTGGGTAGAAACTATGCAGAGATAAATCCTGTCATCGTGTGGCTTTCGAGATGATTCTGCCTGAGCTAGACTTTTTTTAAAGATAACAGTCATACCCTTAGAGAATTCTTAAAATGGCTAAAAATTGGTTGCAATTATTCCACAAATATTTATTATAAATATGAACAATTAAATAACATTTTAGATAAGTAATAAAAATGAAGCTTCCTTCAAAGATGTTACACCCACATATTCTTCCAAAAGGGTAAAGGATGAGACAGTTGTGTAGAATGCTATTCCATTTCTGACCTCAAGACCCTCTAAGATTGTTAGAAGAAAAGTGGCCCAGGGCATTGTAGCATTTACCGTCTAAAGAGGGACCATTGCGCACTTTTTCCACTGTTTCCAATGTGGGAAATTTGATCCCTGACTTCTCATTCCTTAGTAGTCTTGAGCGACCTCCAATCACTGATCTACTGGGGCTATTTCAGTCCGGGTAGGGACTTAGTTCTTGTTTTGAGACTCTTCTGATTGGGAGCATAAGGTTGATATCCATGGGAAAAGTTGAGGATTCCAGGGAAGTTACGTTTTCCTACTAATCTACCCTACAGGATACCCAAGAAAGGGTATAAGGTGCTACACCCATACATAGTGATTCACTAGGACAGAAATTTCCTCACTTCAATTATTTACAGTCCCACAGAAACTTGACTGGCCATTCTATGCATTGTTTATTAGAAATGCAAAGAAACTTGGTGTGTGTGTGAAATATAGTAGCTATTTCAGGAGGGATTAGCTTGCTGTTTAATCCAGTCACAGAAAGATAATCACAAAGACATAAATGCTTAGATTTCTTGGACTGATTTAATGCAAATCAGTACTTTTTAATCTTTTCATTCTACATATGAATATGAAGCAATTTCATGCAATATGGTTGTGTGGTATAAATATATTTCATTAATGTTAAGTAAAATTGTGCACATTATATATAGTAATTGTGTATATAGTTCAGATACATTACATTTATTGAGGTGTTTCCATGGGGAATCTGGTGCGTTCATAATCAGATGAAGGGAAAAAAGCAAACAATCTCAGAAGCATTTGTATTTTTCTGTTTCATCAATCATAAAACCAGGGTTCGGTCTATCTTTAGGATCCCTTCAGAACGTCTAGCACTTTAGAACCAGCTATATGCTAAGTTTAGAATTGCCACCACAAAAGAAAACACTGTAGTGAAGAGGGAAAAGAGGACCCGGAAGGAACCCTGGACTCTTGAGAGGGGTGGGTGGGAATGGTTACTCTTATAATCACTAAAGAACCCTACAAAAGAGTTCAAACTCTCCGAGCAGATAATTTGTGTTCCTAACTCCGGTGGTCTCTGGATTCTCATCCAAAAGTGCTTCTTCCTCACTCCACAGTCCCCTTCTCCGGCTCGGCACCCCCTCTTAGAGGTGCACCCCCGCTGTTCCCCAAAACAGCCGGGTAGTAAAGTCGGCTTCCTCGCCCCAAGCCGCGAGTCCCGCAGGTCTGGAAGAGCAGCCCCGCCCCGCCGCCCTCCGCCTGTTCACCGGACCTACAAGTTGAAGCGAGAATTTTCCAAGCAGGAGGCAGGGACATCGGCCTTGGCGCGTAAAGACTTTCCAGGGGCGCATTCTCCGCAAGGGTGACTCTGCCTACTGGCCTCGCGGGGGGGGTGCGGGGTCCGGTACCCGCAGGCCAGCCCCCGGGCTGCTCGGCCCCCCTGCCCGCCCCCGCGCGTCCCTGCGCACAGGGGGCCGCCCCAGCCCCCCAAATGCCCCGAGGTGCAGCGCCGCCCGGGGGCCGCCTCGCCCCCACCCGACTCCCCGACACCCCGAGCAAGCGCCGCCGATCTGCCCCGTGGACCCGCCCCCTCCGGGTGACCCCGAAGCCAGGGTCTAACGGGGAGGCAGAAGGGCCAAGGTGGGCACCCGCACTCCCCCCACTGCGGTGCCCAGCGGCGAGGGCGCGGGGGCGGGCAGGGCGCGGGCGCGGCGGGGACCGCCCGAAGCGCCCGCAAAGCCCGCCCGAGGGCGCGGCGGCCGCGCCGGGGGAGGCGGCCGGGGGGCGGGCGGAGGCGGGGCGGACGCTCCCGCCGCCTCCTCCCCATCCTCCTCCTCTGCGTCCTCCTCCTCCTCGCCCTCCGCTCGCCGCCACCGCCTCCGCCGGGCTGGGGAGCCGGGAGTCCGCGGCGCCGGCTCGGGGCTGCGGGATGGGGAGTTAGCGCCACGGCGGCGGCAGTGGCCGCAGCGCAACCGGCCGCCGCCCCGGGGACCGTCCCGCCGGGGACGCCCGGCCCGCCCCGCAGCCAGGCTCGCGGGCGGCGGCGGCGGCGGAGCTGGGCAGGTGGATGCGGCTGGAAGATGGCGCCCTCGGGCCCGGGCAGCGTCAGGCGGCGGTGCCGGCGGGTGCTCTACTGGGTCCCGGTGGTGTTCATCAGCCTCCTGCTCGGCTGGTCCTACTACGCCTACGCCATCCAGCTGTGCATAGGTGAGTGCGCGCCCCGGCCCACCCCGCCGGTCCCCTGCGCCCCCCCCGCAGCCCAGCCCGATAGTCCCGGGACGCGGGCACCCGGGCGCGCACAGCCCCGCTCCGCTCTCCCCATCCCGGAGACCCCCTTGCGCCCGGGGCGCTGCCGACGAGCTGCATCCCCGCGGCCGAAAACAGCCTCCGGGCAGCCTTCTAGCGCTCGCACCCCTCGTCTTTCCCGCACAACTCTCGGGTGCCGGTGTCGCCTCCACCCCAACGCACACTCAGCCGAGACACCCCCTCCGTCTGCCGCTAAGCACCGCCACCCCGGCCACACCCCCTGCCTCTTCAGGACGGTCCCCGGGAGAGCTGTGGGCTCGGCTGCCGGCCGCCTCCGCGGGGAAGGGAGGCCCGGGGAGGCTGCGCTGGAGGCTGGAGGGCTCGGAGCTGGGCCCAGGATCGGAGCTGCGCCAGACCCGCGCGGGGGATGGTGGCCTCGGCCTCGGCTGTCCGAGCTATCCCTTTCTGGCTGCCCTTAATCCACCCTTTAAAATTTGTGACAGCACTTAGCGGCATTTTTGCTGGCTTTATGGTTTGAAGATCGCCAAGTGGACACTTTCTAGTTAAAAGGAGGTGGAGGGGAGTGAGCTACTAGAAAGTATTTTGGAAGACTTGTGCAATACGCAAGACCATAATTGAAATGTTAGAATAATCGAAGAAAAAAAAAAGGAGGTGACCAGCCGAGGCTTTTCATCCAGAGAGGCAAGTGGCTCAAGTCCAAGTTTTAGGCTCCTGAATTGGTGGGTGGGGTACTTTTAAAGCTGAAGATAGAAAAAAAAAAAAAAAGTTGATTATGCACAATTAGGGAATACAACCTATGTCCCTTAATGTAAGCAGGCTTCTGCTTTCAGACGTTTTGTGAGAGCTGATCTGTGTTATCAGAAAAGATATCCAAATAGAGGATGGTGACCTTTCTGCCAGTGCCTGGCGAATGCTTTTTGTATTTGTTATTCCACCTGAGAACGAACGTGTCTTTGTTTTTACCCTGCAGAGCGCTAGCCTTGGGTGGGACGGGAGAAAGGTTAGATAGTGGCCTGTTTGGTAGAACCTTCTCAACTTAAGCATTTTCAAAGCTTCAAGATTCAGACATAGAACCTTGTCTGAGGCCATCTTACCTCAAAATATTGCCCCCTGTGAGAAATAGTAGGTGTCAGAATAATACACCAAAATAGTTACAGATATAACTTTTAAGAGAATTAAGACTAACTTTCCAATTCCTATAGTTCTTAGATTTGATATTATTCTTTTGTTAATTGAGTTTAGAAACGATATTCCAGTACAAAAAAAAGTGCATCTGTTTTTTGAAAAAGGATTGAGTTGTATTGAAATCAAGACAGTGCATCTAAATGTGTGATATTCAAGTTATCTAAAATGTATGGGAAGAAAGTTTTCAGAAATGTAATTTTTATATTAACAATATTAAAATAGCTTGCCTTATTGAGATATACTGTATATGTTATATAACTGTCAGAAACCTTGGTTGTTCTTCATTCTTGTGCCCTCTTAAAAACAGTGAACAGTTTCAATTAATGTATCTGGTACAAAAGAGGAAAGTACCAGAAGGCCTTGATTATCAAAACAGGCAGCTTAGTCTCCTGTATTATCACATTAAGCTAAGAAGCTTAGCCTGATACACTGTCTCATGTCCATTAGGAGGAAGCATATGAAGGCAGGGAGAGCTTTTCTTCCCTTAGAACTGCCTCAGCCTACATGGAGGTCTTAACTGTATTGGGTAGACAGGTGATGGGTGAGGAACTAAATGGAAAATCACTCATCATATTTTTATACATACTTTCTGTAAGTTTAGGATAAATCTAAAGGATCCGTGAACTCTACATCACTATTTTAGTAAGTGAAAATTTGACTAAGAGGAAGAATGCCTCTTTTTAAACTGCCTAAGTGACATGGCCCGTTATTGGTACTGTATCTGGTGATCAAAGGTGAAGTCTTACGTCACTTCTCCTCATTGCCTACCTAGCCTGGTACGATGCCCATCACGTTGAAAGCAATCAATAAACAGTCTCAAATAAACAAACAAATAAGTGATGGGGAGGCACTATCTCTGAGGTTGTCAGAAAGTAGTTTTTATATTTTATGTATGGAAGCAAATAGTAAGGAATTGTATGAAAAGTCTAGATTGTAGAGTCTCAAAGACAGAAGAAGTTGAAAATTAATTTGATTCTGGAAACTGGCAGTTTTGGGATGGTAAACTGTAAAAACTTGGATATCTTGGGTGGGAAGTGGAAATTAACTGTACAGTTCCTTTATAGGCACTGGGAAAAATGGCAATTAGTATGATAGATACACAAAATCAGCTTCCTCTCCTTTTCACAAACAAAGCAAATGGAAATGCCAGCCTTCCCCCCCCCACCCTTAATCACATCTGAGACTGCCCTGCCCTTTGTGGATTCTTTTTCTTCTGGAAGTTGCTAATTATAATCAGATTTCCCAAATTTCACCTATAACACATTGTCCAGGGTTGGGACTAGAGGGTGGGGGTCGGGCTAGGAACTGAAGTAGGTAACAAGCAGAATGGAACAAACAGGATGATTTCCCATGGTCCTCCTTCTCCATCTGCTGTCAGCTGGGGATGACCCTGAATATAAATTACTCTGTGCCCTTTGCTGAATGAACTGCAATTTAGGAGTAGTGCTTATCCTGGTATCCTTGGAAACTGGAGATAATGATTCTCATTACAGTTAGTTTCTATATTTAACAACGTGGATGTGTGTGGCTCTCTAGGCGCTTTTTCTGTTACCATAATGTTTGCTTAGTGTTTGTATTTTACAAAAATAAACTCATCTGTTTTTGGAATATGTGCATATAAAATATATGGGATGTACATATATTGTATTAGAGTCAAGGGTTTGGGTTAAGTTTCCTTCCTATTGTACCAAAAAAAAGATAAAATAGGACTGCTAATACTTGTGATCATTCAGAACATGTGTTTATCTAGTTTGTTAGCTAGGCTCTATTATTTGTATTATTTGTCCTCCTTCCTTCATTCTCCCTCCTACTACTCTCTCCACTCCAGCTTCTTTTGTGTCTTATCTGTCTTTTGATCTATTTAATTATTAGTTAGCTCATTTTCCATGAAGTAAGATAAATTCAAAGGGTAAAATTTGTAAGGTGGTACTTGAAGATGCAGAGTTAGCGGGAGTCAGCATAGTCTGCATCTTCAGGTATGCTTTGTTCAATGGACCTACTAGACGTGGTTTATGTGTTTACAGGTCCATTGTGTTAACTTTGCTTGTTGAAGAAGGTAACTGAAGTTTTCCCTTTTAAGTGCTAACATTTAAAATTGTTTTATTTATATACCTTTTTATTTTGTTATAATTTGAAATTTGCAGAAAAGTTTCAAGAATAGTACAAGAAACCTCTGCATACCCTTGTTTAACCATTTTGGTTTCCATTTTTCTAAAATGTGTTACTTCCCTGTTCTCACCTTAGGTAAGTGCTTTGAAACATTTATTACTCAGTTGTGTACTCATATGGTTCTGAGTTTGCTTATGGCTTTACTTAAGTCACTTCAAGCAATCATGAAGATTGAAAAGCTTAGGGATCAGCTGGGCCAACCTCTCCGGCATTTGGAGAGGAAGTTAAATGTTCCGGAGTTGCTGCAAGTTCTCTGTCATTTCTCCAAATTACCCAATGAAGGTGTCAGCTGTGACTTCAGCTGCTGTGGTACAAATGTTGAAATGTCTCCCTTTCAGGCCGGCCCGGTGGCGTAGTGGTTAAGTTTGCTCTCTCCGCTTTGGCGGCCCAGGGTTTGCAGGTTCAGATCCCAGGCGCAGACCTACACGCCGCTGATCAAGCCATGCTGTGACAGTGTCCCATATACAAAATAGAGGAAGATGGGTATGGATGTTAGCTCAGGGCCCATTTTCCTCAGCAAAAAGAGGAAGATTGGCAATGGATGTTAGCTCAGGGCTAACCTTCCTCACAGAAGGAAAAAAAAAGTCTCCCTTTCCCTCCAACTCCCTCACCAAATCTCTCTAGCCCAGTGAAGTTGTTTAGCAAGTCTGTTACACTTTATTGTTGTTGTTTGATGAGTTAACACAGCTCCGAAAGTGAGCCAACAGCCTTCACACAATGATTTCGGAGTTTTAGAAAAGTTTATCGTTTGGGCCAGATAGTAAATATTTTTGGCTTTGCAGGCCATATCGTCTCTGTTAGAATTACTCAGCTCTGCTGTTGTGGCACAAAAATGGCCTCAGACAGTACTTGAACAAATGGGTGTGATTGTGTTCCAATAAAACTTTATTTACAAAATTAGTTGGCGGGCCAGACTTGGCCCTTGGGCAATAGTTTGATGACACTTGGAGTATGTTAGAAGTTAAACTATTAGAATATTGAAGTCTTACAGTTTTGCATCTTTATTAATAAACATCTCTCAGAAATGATTGCATCTCATATTCTACAGTGGTTATTGAAGATGTTCAAGAATTAAAAGAATTAGTCTGCATACTTAGGGATCAATTTGGGAGATACACAATCATGTTTTCCTTCTTTTTTAACAAATAAATATCCTTAAGGATAAAAAACCTAAAACCTCATACTTGGTTTTAGGCTATGATCTACTGTTGATCCAAGGCCATTGCAAGCTCGAGGATGGAGACTGAATGGGGCTCTAAGTTGCCATCCATCATGAAATGACTTGGAACCATACAGAGAAAAAAGTATGTTCTTGTTATTGGTAAACTATCATTTAAGAAATTGTGCAGTCCGTTAAAGCTTTTTTAGAAAAAACTACAGACAGATGATCTTGGGAATACAGATGTTAGGATCTATAGTTATTAAAATAGTTTTAAATGACGTAGAAGGCACGTCCATGAAAACGAATGCAAACAAAACATTTAATGCCTAAATCACTTAGAAATTATTTCTTGTTGACAATAATAATGCAAAATATATTAATTCTCTGACTTTTCTTGATATCGTCAAATGTTTTGAAGATTTTAAGTTATCTGAATAGAGGGATAAAAACTCAACATTTATTCAAATCTAAAATTCAAATGTATAAAATATGATATGCTTCAAATTCTTGATCTGTGCTACCATTTGACTTTAATAGAAATGGTCCCTGGGAAAGCAGGAGAAAAGAAGACTCTGCTTAATGCTCTCTTGGTTCCACTGAGTGCGTCAGAGAATTCTTTTCTCTGATGTATTGGATGATGCAGCATTACTGTTTGCTATTAAACCCTGTTAGAGAGAACATATGTACAGCAATTCTCACAGTGCTTAGCATGTAGAGGTCTTCAATTGTTGTTGAATGAATTGATCTCTTTGTGATTTTTAAGTCTTATTCCATCCATTTTTAATATGAAACCATGCAATTGTATAATATAAGTAAGTGAGAGAACAGGACTCAGCAGTCAAAACTCAATTTAAACTAAGATTTGTTGTAGAAAGTTTGCTTTCAATTGCTTACTGAGAATGTCATCCATGCCATTAAATTAAATACTTGCTCGTGTGTTTCCAGTAATTAAACAGAAGCTCAAAGGACGGTTTCTTAAATCAAGATAATTAATTGTCTCGAGAGAAGGTGCATTGCCACAAGGTTACGAAGAGGTCAGTTTCGGAAGGGTTTGAGTAGGGTTCATTCAAAAGCATTTATTGACCCTGTTCTGTGCCAGGCATCTCCCCCACAGAGATGATTTAGAGGAGAACTTAAAAGAGATCTTTTCCTAAAGCTAAGAAAAAATTGTCTCTGGAAAAAAACCCAAAACCTTGAAGCCTCTGTCTGGCTTGGGCGTGAGGAGAAGGCTGTACCTTTCAGAATGCCACCTCCCACAGCAGAGTGGCAGAAAAGCAGAAATGGAAAACGAAACACCCCACTCCTAGGAGCCTGTGAATTGGTTGCTGGACCAAGGTACAAGAATAATCGATGAAGCAGGTGGAAAGAGCTGATGGAGAGCACTTCAGTAGTCATGAATTTCTAATTATATTGTAAATCTTACCACATATAAATATCTCAGAGTAAGACTATGACCAGCAATTTTTGCCCCTGCTACAAACTGGGTAGTTATTTCAGTTCCCTCATTTCTTACCTGATGCTTGGGCAAATTTTACTCTGCTCCCAGCTCAGGGCCTGTGACTTGGTGGGTGAAACTGAGGAGGCAGAGAACTTCCTGAATACAACTCATTGAATCCATGGAAAGACTGGAGAACCCCGTTTAGAAAATGGGCAGAAACCAAGAAAAGGTTGAGGGAGTGGAGCTGACATTATACTAGAGGAATGGCCTTTTGAAGGAGCTGCCTCCCTGGGGGCTGGCCATCACAGAGCCCGGAGCTACCACTGTTCACTATGACTTCGTAAAGATGGTTCCAGGAGCTTCAGGTGGCTGAGCTGAAGTTGTAGCGCCCACGTCCCAAGAAACAGGGTTCAGCAAGAGCAGGGTTTGATCATTTTGGCTTCCGTGGTAGGAAGAAGTGCCAGGAAGACAAAGAAAAACATGACAGATATTTCAGATATTAGTTATGGATGAGGAGTTCACAGTGAGAAGATTCTCATTGATTTTTGTTTTTATTTTTCATCTTGATGGAAAATTCGTGGTTTTTCTTCTCAGAAAAATGGCACCCTGACTTACATCTTATAATTTATACTGCTGATTTCATTTTGACGGTTGTAACACATTTCTCAGCCTTCTTTTCTCTAGGAAGTGGTGAATTCATGGGTCCCGTGAGGCTCCAGCACTGTCTGTGATGACTGTAGAAATACTATCTTGTCTAACTTGCAGAATGACAGATTAGAATGTGGCCTAGATCCTTAGAGCTCTCTGTTGGGAAAACAGTTTTCCAAAGATCATTTAGAAAGACAGTCTTAATATTATGTGGAATCCTATGATTTTGTATTACCATTTAGATGTACCACAGAGAATTAATAATAAAAGTATAACATAATTGAATTAATTTCTTTAATAGTCCGTTTGAAAATTGTTGAATTTTTTTTCTAATGTCTTTACAGGTAATTTTATTATAATATCTTAATTGTTAACTCAGTCAAATGCTGAGAGTGGAAAGGCGTGGAATTTGCAGGGCAGGGGGAGGGGTGAGGGCAGCGGGGAGGAGGTAGATGACCTGATTTTTTAAGGAGCATATGGTAGCAATAAAGTGACAAGCTATGATTGCTTGAAATTTTTCCTTTCAAAATTACATCACATTTTGAGACGTTTGTGTAGCATTTTTCCTAATTTGACTTTTCATCTGACTATGACTTTTAAATTAAATTATAAATATTAGTGCCAGAAACGTTATGAAATCCATTTTTATTTGGGAGGCACTCTTGAGCAAAAATCTATGCTGCATTTATCATCTTAGCTCTTCTCTGCATTCTAAAATGCACACTCAATGGTAGTTCATTTTAGATGTGTTGTTGATTATGTTTTTAAAATGCAAATGAAGGAGAGGTGCTTTTATAGATGATTACGTTTTATTTCTTTGCCAGCATTTGTCCACGGTATCCTGAAATTTCTCCTCACGCGAAGTATAAGTGTAAATGCTCAGTGCTCCTGCTATCCTTAAATTAATTTGACCTCTGGGTTTATTCACCAGCGTTGCCCCCGCCACGCCCCAGAGGAGCAGAATGGTCCAGAGGAGTGCATCAACAAAATAAACATCAAGTAATAAACAAAAAACCTTTTTTTTAATGTCCTTTAAAATCAAATATCCAGGGACCAGCCCTGGGACGTAGTGGTTAAGATTGGCACGCTCCGCTTCAGCAGTGTGGGTTCGTGAGTTCAGATCCTGGGTGAGGACCTACACACCACTCATCAAGTGAGGCTGTGGCGGTGTCCCACATACAAAATAGAGGAAGATTGGCACAGATGTTAGCTCAGGGTCGATCTTCCTCAGCAAAAAAATAAATAAAATAAAATATCCAAAGGTACAATAGTTTAAGATAGTTTGTCTTCATGGTCATCTTATAATAGATATAATCCTTGTTAAAAAGCAGTTCATGTATTTCTAAGAACTTTATAGACTTATTTGATTATAATTCAGTGAAATTTTGAAAGCCAGAATGCTGCGTCATGGTCATCTACTTTCTCATATATAGATAAAATTAAGTTTCTGTCTCCCTACTTATTGCATTATGTGAAAAATGGATTTTCACCATGTTTGAAAGATATGTTTGGAATGAGGCATCTTAAAACTCAGACTGAATTGTGTTTCTGATCCTTTTGGGGACTCAAGGATCTCAAAGAGGTAGGGAGCTGAATCTGAAGTGTGGCTTTTCACCAAATGTGTAGGGATGTGAGAGATGGTGACTTAAAGTACAGTCTCTGTGATATACATATAATTTACACAGGGAGTAGTGCAGTGGGAGAAACGGGCTGCTCCAAAACAGCTGATGTTGAGTTGTAATGAGCAACACCTGATACCATTTACAGAGAAAGGAAAAGGTTTCAATCATGAGCCTCGAACTGAAAGTCATAAGCCTGCACCAAACTGCAGGGGCTAATTTGTGATCAAGTTTATTACTAAGTGGGCAACTCCATGTGACATGTTTTAGGAAGAAAGACAGCAAGGGATTTATGTACTTAACTATGACTAGTGATTATCCAGGACATTTCTAGGAAGGTCAGTTAATGTGAAAGGATGAAGGGCAGAGACCAATTTGACTTAATTGGTTTTAATTATAGCATATTTTTTAATGAAATGCAGCTTATTCAAGGACTAGGACATACTAAAAACTAAGATATGTAGAACTGAGAGCTGTATGACAGTTGGAGTCAGGGTGGAGAGTGGTGATTCATTATAGGCCCCCATAGACTTGCATTTTAACCAATAATTACAAAATCCAAGAATTTGGATTTTGAAATGGATAGAGAAGAAATGGATTTCATTTTCATTGGGAAATGAAAGCATTTCAACCATCTATAATTTGTTGAATACCCTTTTCTTTTCTTTTTTTGAGGAAGATTGGCTCTGAGCTAGCATCTGTTGCCAATCTCCTTCTTTTTCTTTTTTCTCCCCAAAGCCCCAGTACATAGTTGTATATCCTAGTTGTAGGTCCTTCTAGTTCTTCTGTGTGGGACGCCCCCTGAGTATGGCTTGACGAGCAGTGAGTAGGTCCATACTCAGGATCGGAACTGGCAAACCCTTGGCCACTGAAGCGGAACGTGTGAACTTAAGCTCTCCACCACCGCGCAGGCCCCTTGAATACCCTTCTAATTTATTCATTCATTCAAAAATATTTATTAACTGCTCTTAGAATTTACATTCTAGTTGAGGAGTGGGGAGAACAGTTAAGAAGCGTAAGTGGCTTATATGATTTGTTAGAGGGTCACAAGTGTCCTGACGAAAAGCAAGGCAAGAAGGATTGGGAATGCCCCTGGAAGGTTTATTGTTTGAACATGATGGTGGGGGAGGGGGTGTCATGAAATTTAGCAATGACCTGAAAATGCTGAAGGATTTAACCATGCTGGTATTGGGAAGAGATGCATCTCAGGCCGAGGAAATGGTCAGTATAAAAGCCCTGAGGCAGGAGAGTGTGAGCCTGTTAAGGAGGACATGGAGATCATTTTAGCTGGAGTGTAGTGAGCAGAGGAAAGGGAAGTAAATGATAAGGTCAGAGGTGACAAGGAAAAGGTCCAGATTACATAGGGTCTCGTAGGCCATTATGAGGATGGGGCCTTTACTTGGAGTGAGATGAGGATCCATCCAGGGTGCTGAGTAGCATAATGACATGCTATGACTTCCGTTTATAAAGATCATTCTGGCTGCTGTGTAATCTCGGCTACTTCATCAATCCAGGTGAGAACTGATGGTGTGTCACACTGTGGTGGGGCTAGTGGAAATGGCCAGATGTGGTCAGATTCTGGATGTGTTTTTAAAGTAGAGACTGTCAACCTACAAAAACAAATCAGTTTAAGCAGCAAAGCGTTTATTTGGGATCAAAGAATTGCAATTCGGGGAGCGCTGATTCGGGTAGAAACCCAAATAGTGTCCCTATTACAGGAGAGGGACTTGGGGTTTTTATGAGGAAAAGGGAGGAAGATGAGGTAAGTTGTATTAAAGAAGAGTTCACTGGTGCTGGATGAGGTAAGGCTAGGTTTGTACTTCATAGATTGGCTTGAGATTCCGTCATCAGGCAGAAGGCTAGACTTGTACTTCATTGATTGGTTAGCGATTCTGTTATTAGCAAAGGCCAGTTTCACCAGTCCTTAAAAACAGGATATTCTTGTCCTTACTGACTTCTTGGAATGTTGGTGGTTTGGTCCAGTTTGGGAGATAAAGAAAACAGTACGTGCAAGGCAATTCCTCTGAAATGGCTGTTCTGGCTCTATTTTAATTTAACTCCACTTATATCATCTTTCACGAGACAGCAGAATTTCCTGACAGACATATGTGAATTGTAAAGAAAGAAAGAAAAGTCAAAATGATTCCAGTGTTTTGGCCTGAACAACTGGAAGCATAGAGATCAGCTGAGATGCAGAAGGCTGTAGGTAGAACAATATCCAAGGATATCCAAGACCCTTGAAGTCTTGGGAGTTTACATTCAGAGTTTCATCTATTTCCTCTTGACTGAAAGAGGTCAAGAAAGAGTGAATTTGTCATTTTGCCCGGAATTCTTTTGAATCAGAGGCACTGAGAGTCTGGGAAGACTCATAAATGAGCCCCTTTAGGGAAATGCCTGGCTAGACATCTACATCTCAACAAAGCTTTGTTTTTCTCTGCTTATCACTTCTGAGATTACTTTCTTGCAAAGATGAAACAACAGCCCAAACCCTTCATTGTGGCAATAACCAGAAGTGAGAAAGAAAATTTTAGCTAAAGTTGAATATTGCCTGAATTTGTGGTTTGAGAATAGGCTCTGGGCAGGCAATTTTTTATTTTTTATTGTGGTAAAATAGACCTAACATAAAAATTTACCATTGTAACCATTTTTAAGTGTACAGTTCAATGGCATTAGTACAGTCACATTGCTGTGCAACCATCATCGCCATCCATCTCCAGCACTTTCATCTTCCCCAACTGAAGCTCCATGTTCATTCAAGAATAACTCCCCGTTCTCCCCTTCCGCTACACCTCTGCAACCGCCATTCTACTTTGTATCTCTGTGAATTTGACTATTCTAGGTACTTATAAGTGGAATCATATACTTGTCCTTTTGTGTCTACTTATTTCACTTAAGCATAATGTCTTCAAGGTTCATCCATGTTGTAGTGTGTGTCAGAATTTCATTCCTCTGTAAGGCTGAATAAGAGTCTATTGTATGTGTATACCAAATTTTGTTTATCCATTCATTGGTTGATGAACATTTGGATTGTTTTCACCTTTGCCTGTTGTGAATAATGCTGCTGTGAACACTGATGTACAGATATCTGTGTGAGTCCCTGCTTTCAGTTCTTTTGGGTTTATACCCAGAGGTGGAATTGCTGGATCATATGGTAATTCTGTGTTTAGTTTTTGAGGACCGCCATACTGTTTTCCTGGAGCAGGTGATTTTTGATGGAAGTGTGATTCCAGACAATCCTTTATACATCCTTGTAAACACGCCGAAATTTGAAGGTCTCTAGAAATATCCCTGATGTCCATATCAGTGTCACTGCAGCAGTTTTTAACTACCTTGTGCTTTCATGGTGCAGTAGGAAAGTTGGTGGTCAGGGAATTGTGAATAATCCCATTTTGCCCATGCAGCAGCCTTCGTTACTGGGGAGTGTGTCCTTCATGAGAACACTGGCCATCAGGAGTGCCCAGGGCAGAAAAGTTGAGAGCTGCTGGCTTACTATACGTATTCTAAAAGTCAGCACTTTTTTGAGTAACCAGAGCACTAATGCTAACCGGTAGAAACTTTATCTTTTTAAAGAGCAATCTGTTAGCAAGTGCAAATGGTGCACACACTGGGTAAAAAAGATCTGGTGGGGAGGAGTGGGGGAAACATACCTGTTTTTGTGGATGCATCGGTCACCCATGGTGTCAGTCATGAACTCAATCTTTATCCACAACACAGGGACTGAACACGCTTCACAAATGAATAGCAAGGTATTTGTATTGCCTGCAGGTCTAGGGTAATTGAAAATGCTTTTAGGAACAGAAAGCAAAGATTAGTACATATAATTGGGGGAGAGATCCAGGTAGGAAACATGAGATGCAGCTCCCACACTGAGGAAGAGAAACTCAGTCCAAATATTGATGACTGTCTTATTCAATTCTGTACACAGTGTCTTACAGCTTCCTCTTTACATTAATGAATACGTCTAGCATATAATTAGTGGTATTTTTATGATATTACACTATTATACTGTGTCTTATAGCAATCGTAGTGCAAATCTTTCATCTGTGGCTGCCAGCGTAGGATTCTATCAAATTTGCTTTGGCTGCAACTGAATACCCATACTATTACTGCAATTACTGGCGGGTAGATTGTGCTAGAGCTGTAGGTAAATGCAGTGCAGGGCAAGGGGCTTATTTGCTGCAAGTAAGAAGGGAAAGGCGTACTGTCATTCTAGCTGAGATCAAAGAAAGATTGTGTGTGTGAGAAGTTTATTTCCTGAATATATGACAGTGAAGTTACAAAAGGAAATAGTGCTTTCCAGTGACCCAGTACTGAAGGGTGAACTAGTGAATAACTCGATACTCTTCCTGTGTTAATAGATATTGTGGCCCAATGCTATACACTGCAGTAATTATTGCTGGTGCGACCGTTGTTTTAAATCTTATAATTCATCCCTTCAAGTGTGCCACTGTAAATTCTAACCCAATGAGCATCATAAGCACAAGGGTTGGAATTACAGCTTTATACAGTTCCTTTTTCTGGAGTACTACATAAGTGTCAAATAATTTACATGAACCTAGAAATATTGGTTTAATTTTCAAATGTGTTATCTGTGCTCTGTTATATGTACTCTGGTCATAAAGTTCTCGACACGTGGCTGCTAACCCTGGGAGGTAGTTTTAGAAGATTGTTTCTTTGGAGAAGCAAACAAGAAGCATTAATTTTTCTCCTTAATAAATCAGACAGCTAAATGTTTGGTAGTGAAAAAGTACTCTCAGTATTGTCCTCTGTGATAATTCTGAGTGTACCTAATAATAAGAGATTGATCTAGTGATGTTAAAAAATACACTATAAAAATTGTTTCTGTCTGATGTTATATATTTTTTAAATGCTGAAATAACCGAAATACAGGTGGGATTTTTGCTTGCTACCAATAAATAAATGCATATATACATATATAAGAAAAATGGGCAAGACAATCATTAAGGCCCTTCCAATTCTAAAATTTTGGTTCTGACTGATGAGGGGAATGTTTTCAGGATCTAAAATCCCTACTTGCCCTTCCCCCTGATAGTAGACAACCATTATGTGGGAACCAGGTAGGACTTTGCTGGGGCTGTAGTGTCCACCCCAGACTTGCATGGTTCAGAGGAGTCAGCCATGCCTCTCAGGCCCAACCCAAAGAAGAGTATCTGGAATTGGAAAGGAAGGGGGTGGCGTTGAAAAGATCCAGGCATTGTAGGAACTTGAGCTGAGTTGTCGCCATGTGTGGAAGGGAACCCATACATCTCTACAAACAAGATAAGTAGACTCACCTGCACTGAAATCTGCACAACTTGCTGGCCCTGGGAATCTTCTCTATTTTAATTCGAGACAGAGGGCTTATAGGATTCCATTGAGTAAGCTTTGAAATGAGGACGCTAAGAGCAAGGGACCAGCACTGAGATCAGATTTCCTTATTTAACTCCACTGCTTAGTAAGTCAGTGATTCAGGACTTGCCTTGTCCTTTGCCAAGGGGAAAGTGGCAGTGAGTTTTTCAGGGCCATGCTCATGAGACAGAGTCTTCATTTTCCTTTCAAAACCAATACTTTGAAAGACGTACACAGCAACAGGTAGTGGCACGGGTATTAAACACAGACAGGCCAGGATGTGGGAGCAACCCAAGGAGGAACCTCTGCCCAGGACAAAGAAGCCCAGAGGGGTACACAATCGGGAGGCACCAGATGTGACAGATCCTGGGAGGCCATGTGGAATCCTTGAAAGAGTTTTGGAGTCAGGTAAACTAGCTCCATATGTTATGACTTGAATGACATTAAGAAAGTTATTTTACCTCTGTGAGACTATCTTCCCAATTTTTGAAATTGTGATAATACCCTCCTCACAGATTGTTGTAAGGTTTAAATGAGATAAACGTTGAAAAAATTTAGCACAATCCCTGACATGTAGTAAACATTCAACAGATGCTCCCTTCTTTTAGTTTCTTCTCACCCCTTACATCTGGCTTCTACCTCTCACCAGCCCACTGATACCCTCTCCCCGCCATGCAGCCTTCACCCCACTCAAGCTGCAGTCTTATTTCAGAGAGTGTTATGGGCTGAATTTTGTCTTAAATCCTAAGCTGCAGGACTTCAGAATGTGACTGTATTTGGAGATAAGGTCTTTAAAGAAGAAATTAAGTTAAAGTGAGGTCATTAGGGTGGACCCTAATCCAGTATGGCTGGTGTCCCTAAAGAAGAGGAAAGTTGGATATAAAGATGTACAGAGAGAAAACCGTGTGAAGAAACGGGGAGAAAATGGTCATCTACAAGCCAAGGAGAGAGGCCTCAGAAGAAACCAATCCTGCTGACACCTTGATCTCAGACTTCTAGCCTCCAGAACTGTGAGGAAATAACCATCTGATGTTGAAGGCACTGAGACTGTGGTACTTTCCCAAGTAGACTAATCCAGGGGTCATCACTGAAGCCTTGGGGTGGGATGGATGCTGTTCTCCTAGCCCAGCAGGTAGGGGAAGAGAATGAGAGCAGCCCCTTGTCTACTGTGGTAGAAGGGAGATGAGTTTGGATGTTGCAAACTCAAAAGGCTTCCCGTAGCACAGAGTAGCTAATTTTCATAATATGGTTAATTTACAATCTTGCAATATTGTTTCAGGTGCCTTATGTGTTAGAAAGGCTTTTGATGACTAATATGGAGACCTAACCGCCCAGATAACAGATGACTTTGCATAACCTTTTGGACCATAACCAATTCTTAAGTAAGGGAGTTCCTGTATCTTGGTTTATGTTGTCCGACTTACTGTGCATTTTTGTCTTTGATGTTGCACTGTACCATTCTTCAGGAAAAGATCTCCAACAGTTCCTCAGCCATTTTCCACAGTTGTTTAATAATTTCTAGCACATAATTTAGATCAGTATATTTGTCAGATATAAATTCTGGGTTAGAGGCAGGAGGAAAGCATCAAACCATCTGGAAAGTCCTACTCACTCCCAAATTCCACAGCTCCTCTACTCTTCATATTGAGATTCTGATGCATGTCAGGCCCTATCAGAACCTGGACAGGCCATGGTGGGGTATGGATGGGAGTGGATTTGAGAGGAAAAGAGCTCTGGGATGGGTAGGGAAAGAAAATGTAGTGTAAAAATCCACTGGTTTAGGGGTCAGCCCCATGGCTTGGTGGTTAAGTTCTGCACACTCCGCTTCAGTGGCCTGGGTTTGGTTCCCAGGCCCAGATCTCCATCACTCTTTGGTGGCCATGCTGAGACAGCATCCCACATACAAAGTAGAGGAAGAGTGGCACAGATGTTAGCTCAGGGTGAATCTTCCTCAGCAAAAAAACAAAAAAACAAAAAACAAGCAAAACATTCACTGGTTTAGTGCTTTCTCATTATGTTAATTTGCCCACATTGTAATTCACCTGTATTTTTCTGCTTATTTACACTCAGAAGGCCTTCCTGCAATGTATTCCCACCAAGTAGGCATTTCACTCTCCAGAAAATTGTAGCACTCCCGCGAGCTAACGATGCACCATGTACTTCTGTCTCCAGATTTTTTATAAAACCGTTAACCCTAAACTTTGGGGAACTCCTGTTCTTAACATGCCACTGTTTAGTGATATATTTATGCCCCATATTCAACTAACATTTACTGGGCCCCTAATAAGTTCCAGGTTCCGTCCCAGGTGCTTTTACTTATATTACCTAGTTTAATTCTTAAAACAGCCCAATGAGATCAATATTGAGATGAGGCTGAGAGAAGCTAAGTAACTTGGCCAAGAAAAACCTCAAATGGGGCAGAGCCAGATTCAAACCTCGGTGAGTGACGTGAGAAAGAAACAAATAAAAATAATTACAGATTGTGCTAAGTGCTAAGAAAGAAATAGTATACTGGGACAGTGATTGTGGGGATGAACTAGACAGGAGGGCCTCTGTGAGAAACAGACATGTAAGATGATCAAGAGGGAGCCAGGTGAAGAGCTTTTCAGACACGCTAAAGACACTAAGGTTTAGTGTGTTCTAGAAACAGTCAGGTCAGCCTGTTTGCAGCTTAGTAAGGAAGAGGATGAGTGACGTGAAGCGATCTTGGACAGTTAAGTAGCAGCCAGATCACGTTCCACCACTGAGGCCTAAATGAGGAGACTGGACTTGATTGTGAATTCAGTGCAAAGCCCTGGAAGGGTTTTTAGTGAGATGACATCATCAATTTACATTTTAAAAGAGATCGTGGTTTTCTTATTGCAAAATAAGTTTTTCAGGACCTGTGTGGGGATCCAGTGAGGAATGTAGATTGCCTGGCACAGTGTTTGTGGTTAGGACTATTAGGAATGTCAGGTCTGGTTTTTATGGTGAGTAGAGCCTGAATTGGAAACCATGCGTTTGGGGTCCAAGTTCTGCCCTGTGAAGCCTTATCCTTACTCTTTCTTTCTGTTGTGAAGCTGCTTATCTGTCCTTGACAGCAGTTCTTACAAACCCACTGATAAATTTATTTGTAGAATGACTTTTGCCCTAGGTTTTTAAAAGTCAGTAATTTTTTTGGAATACGTCAGAGTGGGACTGAAGATAATTTTAGAGCCAGAGGAACCTTCAAGATAAAGGGCAAATTTTTGTTTAAACAATAAAATTGTAGCACAGATCTGCTGAATATCATGATTGAGGTCACACATATTGGGAGAATTGGGCTAGAGTCTTAAGTCTCCTACCACCCAGTTAATTGCAAGTGCAGAGGATCTAGGGAGGGGACCATGTTAGCATGTTTAAGAAGCAAGAAAGCCCAGAGTGGCTGAAGCATCCTGCACAAGTGGTGTGAGATGAGGTTAGGGAGGAAGGCAGGGAAAGCAGTTGTCACTAAAAGTACAAGGACAAATGAGAGTTACAAAGGAAAACACAGTTTGATAAAGACTTTAAAATGTGGGTAGAGAGCCAGCTCTGATGCCTAGTAGTTAAAGTTCTGCACTGTCACCACTTCGGTGGCCCTGGTTCATTTCCCAGTCGCGGAACCACACCACCTGTATGTCAGTTGCCATGCTGTGGCAGCAGCTCACATAGAAGAACTAGGAGGACTTACAGCTAGAATATACAACCATGTGCTGGGGCTTTGGGGAGGGGAAAAAAAAAGAGGAAGATTGGCAACAGATGTTAGTTCAGGGCGAATCTTTCTCTGGGAAAAAAAATCAAAAGAGCTAGTTATTAAAAAAAAAAGTGAGTAGATCTGTTGGAAAGGATATAAATTCAAAAACCTCTATTAGGAAGAAAAGGACACAGTGGGAATTCAACTGGACCTATCAATGTGAATACTCTATTTTTCTTAGGCCTATCATTAAAATGTTCTAGCAGCAGTGCCACCGGAATTCATGGGAAGGATTTGTAGTGTATCCTCCTCCTGCCCAAATTTTTATCTCCAATACGTTAAAAAGGAACTGGAACTTCTTGAAAAGTAGCTGAAAGGACGAAGGATCCTGCTTCAACTGGTTCCCACTGGTCAATTTAGTTAATTAACTGTCAATTCCACAGAGTATTTCAAAAAGAGCATAATTAATTCTGTTAGAGTAAGTTGAGTACCAAGAATTAGCAGTAGGGAGGGTGTTGGTGACCTTGACAGGAGCCACAGCAGTGGAATGTTGGAGAGGAAAGACCAGTTGGAGTTAGTTAGGGAAGTAATAGGAAGTTAGTTGGGGAAGAGGTAGTGTATTTGGATGAACGTGAAAAAAAGTTTTCCTATGGAAGGACCAGAAAAATGGGATGGCAGCTACAGACCTGATGTCAGAGGAGAGATTTTGTTAGAACAGGAGATAGTAAAGCATATGTGTCCTGCTACTATTATTTTTGTCTTAATCTTCTGAATCTGAGCTACTTCTTTAATTCATTGAAAATGTTTTAATAACCATGTCCTTGTTTTCTCAGTTTTAACTTCTAACTAAAATCTCATAAACTTTAAGCTTTTTGAACACAAGGATGGAGTCTCATTTACCATTTATCCTCAACAGTGTAAGTACAGTGTAGTGAATGTTTTTCAGTAAATGAGTTAAAAGATAAGCAGAAAAAAAAATAGAACTTGGCTATAAAGTTATTGTTAAGATTCTTTCATTAGAACCAAATGTTTGCTTTTGGTGTTCTTGATTATCAGACTGCATGTATGGGGCTAAGATGTGTCTGTGTCAAACTGAATTTAGAAATAGCATAGTGGTTTTATATAGAAAAGTTACTGTGTATATACAATATAGGAAAATTATTCCTCCAAAAGAGAGAGTTTGAATTTGAAGGCAAGAAAAGAAAATTCAGATTCAGGAAAGAAGATCACAGCAATATACGTTTGCAGTGGAAGTACCCCAAACCAAAATTGTTCTAGCAACAGTTATGTAACTGTTCTTTGCTAATTTAAGGGGGAAAGTACATTTTTTATCTAGTATGAAGGCGTATCTGAAGGTTTGAATTTTGGATGTACTTATGACTAAAAGTTGAACTAGATTTAAGTTACCAACAGTTTACTGGGCTGCTCCTTTTCAATAGATAGAATTTTTGACAATAAACTCTTAACATTTGGTGATTAATGTATAATCATTAAAGCCAGGTTTTAAAAAAAATAAGTTGGTAAAAATATAGAACTGGAATAATCTTTGAGATGATCCCCTGCTTTTAATCAAGACTGAATTTAAATCAATCTAGACTAAATCGGCTCTAATATTCTTAGAGCGCCATAGAGAATAAGGTTTGATAGCATGCTTAGCAATCATAAGGGTGTATAAATAAACTTAATTTGAATAGGGTTATTTGTAGTCAGGTTTTTAGATTATGACTAAGAATTTTATTATTGTGTTCTCTCTAGCAGATACATAAAGATGTACTGTAGTTAATTTGCTAGAAAAAAATTCCAATTTATTAATTTATAATAAATAATAAACTTGGCTTGAGAACTGATATAAAAGATCAGTCTCTTAGTAGACGATTTCCAGAATAAAACTCAATTATAGATTCAGGGTGTGTGGATTAATTTTATGTGTCAACTTGGCTAGGCTATGGTGGCCAGTTGTTTGGTTCAACACCAGTCTAGATGTTGCTATAAAGGTATTTTTTAGATGTGATTAACATTTAAATCAATAGACTTTGAGTAAAGCGAATTATCCTCTACGATGTTGATTGACCTAATCCAATCACTTGAAGGCCTTAATATAAAAGACTGAGGTTCCCGGAAGAAGGAATTCTGTCTTTAGACTGCTTTTGGACCCAAGACTGTGACATTAACTCCTCCCTGGGTCTCCAGCTTGCAGTCTGCTCTGCAGATTTTAGATTTATCAGCCCCCACAATCATGTGTGAGCCAATTCCTTAAAATCTCTCCTCTCTCCACACACGCACACATGCACACTAATGATTCTGTTTCTCTAGAGAACTCTAATACACAACGGTTGGAAAACTTTTTCTATAGAGGGCCAGATAATAAATCTTTTAGGCTCTGTGGTCCATACAGTCCCTGTCACAACAATCCAACTCTGCCATTGTAGCACAAAAATAGCCATGTAAACAAATGGGTGTGTCTATGTTCCAATAAAACTTTATTTACAGAAACAGGTGGCTGGCTGTATTTGGACCAAGGGCTGTAGGTTCCCGACCCCTGGATTAAATGATTGCTTGATAATTCATGCAAAAGAGATGAGGGGTATAGGGTTTTTTTGTTTGTTTGTTTGTTTTGGTATAATTTTTAAGGATGTTTATTCAAGCCAGGTTTGGATCAAGAAGCAGTTTGTCATCCTTTTGTATATTAGGGATGATTAGTTTGGCTGGCAGTCTCACTCTTCGACTTTGATTTTACCTGTTTTATTTTTACACAAGAATTTCTTAAAGATACTGCTACAACAAAAAGTATTGCTCTTATCAAATCTAAACTGATGACAGACCAATCAGCTTTTCTTTAATGTCCCACACTGTTTTTTTAGAGGCATGATTAATGGGGGGGGGGGGTTGGGCAGAAAGGGTAGCCAGAAAACAGAACTGGCAACGCCAACTACCAGCCTTGCAGTATCTATGACAATTCCAGATTCCAAGATGTAATCGTTAAAGGCCTTCATTTTGCTCTTGGCAAACAGGGACATCCTTGGTAACTCTGGTAATAATTTACCATTCCCACTTTCTTTCTTCCTCTGCACCATCAATGCCAAGAAAGTGTTGTGATTCCTCAGGAAATTTCAACAAGTCAGAGTCCTTGTTGCCCAGCTGTACTGGCAATTAATCAGGGAAGAATTTTAAGTTCTGGAGGAATATTGGAAAGTTAGAAATCTCTAAAGTAAAATATTATCATTATAGATCATGGATCAGAAAGGAATTAGGCTAATCCAAGATAAAATTAGGCAAATAAATTTTTGAGATGAAAATTAAAATTGTGACCCCACAGTCTTACTATTGTATGTCATTAGATGGTCACCAGATGTACAAATGGTAAATGTTTTACTGTAATAACGGCAATGCTCTTATTTCCAAGAGTCAAGTGCATTTAACTTTTTTGGGACGAATATAAGTAATTGCTTTTATGCATTAAATTAAACAGATGGTATCACATCTAAAACAGATCTCACTTTGAGAAGTTCTCTCGTGGACTACCACATCAAGAATGAAGTTTTTATATCTCATTATTACTCTGTATTAGGGATGAGTACCACCATTTTTGTTTAAACTAAGCAAATTTCTGGAATGACACATCTGTGTAAAAAGGCAAGATATCGAGATATAAGTTATTCATGTTTTATTTTCACTTGTAAAGTCTATTTCCATTCAAAATTTCACATTTATTTCTTTTGGAAGCCTGTACAAAAAAATTACATGTGTCTTTGTAATTTTTCCTCTTGTTTAGTCCGCTTTCCTATATATTATATAGTACAGCTAGTATTAGCAAAATTGAATGTGTATATTATAATTGTTTTTATATTTGGGAGGCTTACTGTGTGCCAGGCACTATGTTAAGTACATTACATATATTACCTCTTTTAATTCTCACAAGAGCTCTAATGATACAGCTATTGTCATTGTTACATTCATTTTGTGATGGAATAGTGAAATAACTTGTGTGAACTCACAGTGGCAGAGAGAGGATTGAGCTTTGCCTCTCTTGAGTACTGTTAGGCCTAGTAAGATCTTTTTCATTTTGACAGATTGGACTATAAAAAATGTAAAATACTAAGGAAGAACCAAAACTAGGAGGGAAAAACCCTACAAACATAAAACCTTCTGTCTTCAAAGTTGCTTGAAGCCCAGTTGAAGCCAGCATCTCCTTCAACCTTTTCCTTTTTTTGAATTAATTTTTTTATTGAGGTAACATTGTTTTATAACATTATATAAATTTCAGGTGTACACCATTATATTTCTATTTCTGTGTAGATTACATCATGTTCACCACCCAAAGGCTAATTACCATCCATCACCACACACATGTGCCCAGACACCCCTTTCACCCTCTTTCCTCCCTCCTTCCCCTCTGGTAACCACCTATCTAATCTCTGTATCTGTCTGCTTGTTTGTTGTTGCGACAAGGGAGCCAAGAACACACAATGGAGAAAGGAAGGTCTCTTCAATAAATGGTGTTGGGAAAACTGGACAACCACATGCAAAAGAATGAAAGTAGACCATTATCTTACACCATACACAAAAATTAACTCAAAATGAATTAAAGACTTGAATGTCAGACCTGAAACCATAGAACTTCTCGAAGAAAACATAGGCAGTACGCTCTTCGACATCAGTCTTAGCAGCATGTTTTCAAATACTGTGTCTGACCAGGCAAGGGAAACAATAGAAAAAAATAAACAAATGGGACTACATCAAACTAAAAAGCTTCTGCATAGCAAAGGAAACCATCAACAAAACGAAAAGACAACCTGACAATTGGGAGAAAATATTTTCAAACCATATATCCAAAACCTTTTCCTTTTTAAAGGATCATGAACCACTTTGTCTTCTGCCCTCTCTCCTTTACATGTGAAGTACAGGTATTGTCTTCACTTCTGGAGAAATATACGTACTAGCAGGGGAGTACAGATAAGATTACTTTTGGTTTTGTAAATTACTAGTTGAGTTTCTACAGTGTGCCAAGCTGATGTGTGAAAGAAACAACTTCTTTCCTGAGTTTTTCAAGCCCACGAAAGAAGGAATTAACATTTGTCATAGGTCTGCTTTGGTATTCCACTCTCATGTGATACAAATTAATTATATTTTCTTCTGTTTGTCTAAATCACTTATTCAGTAAACATTATGGGGTAGATGCTCTATGCCGGTTATTGTGCTTTAATGAGAAACTAATTTTAATATGATCCAGCAGAGCCCAAAGTTATAACGTTTTGTCACATGCATGAAACTTTAAAATTGAAAATAAAAGAATTTCTGGGCTAGAATTAATTAATGTGATACTCACTGTGACTTTGAGTAAAGCTGTTTGCCTTCATTTTCTTTCTTTTTTTTTTTTTTGTGGGGAAGACCAGCCCTGAGCTAACATCTGTTGCCAATCCTCCCCTTTTTGCCGAGGAAGACTGGCCCTGGGCTAACATCCGTGCCCATCTTCCTCTACTTTATATGGGACGCCGCCACAGCTTGGCTGACAGGCAGTGCATCGGCGGGCGCCCGGGATCCGAACTTGCGAACCCCGGGCTGCCAAGCGTGAACTAAGCTGCTACACCACCGGGCGGCCCCGATTTTCTTTTAATAAAAAAAAGAAGTAACTGTATTAATTACCTGGTTTAGCTGGTTTTAAGAAAATGTGATAAAGGTGGCTATAAAACATTTGAAATTTCTGTATATGTACAGTTGGAAAATAAATATCAGTGTAATTTTAAATAGACCAAACTGAAATTCTGTGAAATAATACAATTAAATATACTAGATAAAATTCAAAATTCACATTAAAATCCAATAGTTATTTTTGGAATAGCTGTCATAAATATGTTCAGTATTGCTATTTAATTCTCATGTTGATATAAATAATCAAATTACATTTGACTTACCATCTATATTTTTCCAAAAATGAATCCATATTTTCTATATATTATCTTTATGTACATATATATTAGAATATGTATTAGAATATATGTGACTAAATAACAGCCTTTTCTTAAACACTCATTTATGAACAAAAATATTCGCATTTGAAGATAACATTGTATTCAGTGTGTTTTTATAATGAGAAAGGAAATGTTGAAACTGACAACTCTTTCACTAAAATGAAAATTACAAGCTGTCATTGATCTACTCATTAGGTAAAGGTGGTTGAGAGAATGTTAGTTTCTTCAATATCATAAAGTAAAACCTAGTATAGTCCATATGTCTGTTAGTGAAATAGGTTAATTTGAAAGTTTTGATACCGTTACTTAATGATAAGTCATAAGATTTTGCTAGTGTTTATTAAATAATTTGAAAATAATCATACAACTTTATCTGCAACATATATAACAGTTACGAGATTACTGTCCAGAATATATTAAAGGCTCTCAATAAGTAAAGGAGAAGTAGACAATAGGAAAGTGGTAATTCACTCAGAAGCGATAAGAAAAACCAATCATTATATTTTCAAAATAATGCTAAACTTCACTAGTAATAAGAAATGAATACTAAAACAGTGATTTTTATTTTGGGCTAAAATGTTGACAAAAACGAAAGACTTATTTTACATTTATGGGAGATTGGATAGGTTCATAATCTTTGTGGGAGTGTAATTGATACGGCCTTTTTGGACTTTCATATTTTACTCTGTAAGTGTTATTGAATTATTTACTGTAAGCACGCATCCATGTATAACTTGTTTAATTGAAAAAAATAGATCTGTGGGTTTTGAAGTACATTTAGGGACAAACAAACTTTGAAGGGCAAAAATAGCTTTAAAAAAGATGTCTTTGAATGCATATCCAGCCATTATGTGGTCCAGGTCAAGAAGATTATCAGCTCATACTAACTGTACTTGTTCTGTTTTCAATGTCATTTAATTTTACTGTTTTCTGACAGCTAGAGTCATGGGTTAGCGAATATATTTTCTTTAAAACACCAGCACTTCTGGAATGGTCATTAAGGGTCATTTATATATAAATGCACAAATGGAGTAAATTGCTTTTCCATTTCCTTAGATTAGCTGAAGGATTGGATATTTTATCCAAGGAAGAATTGTACGTAGTTGATTTTGGAGCACTTTTGAGGGCAGGAAGTCAGTGCCTAGAGAGAAATGCATCAAATGGGAGCGGTAGGGTCAGATATAAAAGACAAGCTTGCCTAGGGCCCTTCCTGTGCCCTCAGATTAACCACTTCAGAGATTCTATGAGAAAGCGGACTCTGACTCTCTAGCCTCTTATTTACAAGTACACTTGTGGAACAGGCCTTTTGAAAGACAGAGATCACTTGTGTCTCTGTCTGTCCGTTCCGGGGATCAGAAATGTTGAAGGAAATTGAGAGCCCAGGAAACATTTAAAGGAGCCACATCAAGGTTGGGTGAGAGATCTGAAAATCATATATTATTTGGGCTAAAAGAGAACATTTAAGGGGGACACAATAACTTTAAATATGTGAAGGTCTGTCATTTCTATTTCCTGTTATTGCTGCAGATTGGAAGCCTAGATACCATAGGCAGAAACCACAAAGAGGCCAATTTCAGCACATCTTATAATCATTCTTCGAGCAATCCAGTAATGGAATGGGCTGCTCTCCAAAACTGGGCTTCTTGGGGCTCTAGAAATGCCTAAACAGACATTCATTAGCTCTCTTGGGAAGGAGGTTGTTGGATCAGGTAATCTTAAAAATCTCTCACAACATTACCCTGTGATTCCAGTGCCTCTTAAGGCAGTGGAATTATATTCCAGGACTAAGGCCTGGAACACTGTACCTCTTTAAAAAGCTGAATAGGAACAAAAATACATAGATAAACAACATCAAATCTTCCCTTGCTACACAACTGAGATGGGCCAGAATTTCCAAAAGGCTTCAGTACAAATGGAGGAAGACCAAATGGGAAACAAAATAAGTAAACAATACAAAAGGTAAGAAAACTGCCTGGATTACTAAATACAGTTTCTTGTCCCAGCTTGTTTTAGCTCTGTGGTCCCTGTTCTAGTCTACCTGCCACCTGGGGATATTTACAACAGCCCTTAAGGGATGGCAGTTTCTCAGGCACATTGTACAGTAGGGAGAAATTAGTCATTGGGCATTAGAATTTGTACTTATAGAAATTTGAAAAGCAGAGTGTGTGCTATGGACACAACATTTTTCTCTTTCTGGAGAGCCAGGTAGGTGGTTGCCAGCTTATAAAGAGCAATAAGTGTCTCTGGAAATCTAATGAGCTGGATAACATTGCTTTTATCTGAACTCTGTAGTTGAAAGGAAAACCAAGAAGCCAGTTGATACAGGAGCAAGACCCGCAAGGGGCACGCTTGATGAGCTTTGTTTTCTGTGTGGGAGCCAGGGCTAAAATGCCAATAGAGGCCTGGCTGAATATAGCCACCAGTCTCCCTTCTCCACCCTCTCTCACAGTGCTCACCTCTCCTCTAAATAAAGTTGAACAAATATTTAAGGAATGTTCATTTGAAGGGGAGCCAAATTATTAACCTACTCAAGTGCCCTGTGTCTCCGTCAGGCCCTGTGTTTGCCATAAGCTTCATATAACCTATTACCTATCTCCTTTTTCTATTTGTTTCTATAGTGTCCATGGAAGACATTGGAGAACAAGGTAAGATATATTATTATTTTAGATATAAAATTTTTTAAATAGTTTAGAAAACAAATAGTATCCATTTAGATTTGATTTGAACTAATGAATTATACTTTGAGGATGTGGAGACAACATGGGGTTAAGACATCACATTCTCTTAGTCCCCGGCCTGAATTCTGTCAGACACTTGGCAAAGAACTCTATCCTAAAATGGCGGTCATTGGGCCGAAGATCCTTGTGGCTTTGAGATATGGGGATATCAACAATCTCCTGTTTCAACTCGGTATATTACCTCATACCTGAGTCACCTACATAATTCATGAAAAATATCATTGCTCTAGTCATCTCACACTGATTTAAGTGTCTCATTGAATAATTTAATTTTTTAGTGATTCTATACATATAAATATCAGCATTCTTTAAAAAAGTTTAAAACTGCTATTAAAGTTTTAAAATACCAAACATACTAATAAGTGAGCGTATTTTATTCAACTATATCTTACAGAATTATTATACTTTAATGTATTATCCAGAATTATCACTGTAAACAAAATTGGTATTGTATATTTGCATAGTACTTCAAGACTAAGACATGACACAGAGTGTGTTTATATACAGTACCTGAAAAAAGTCTTCAGAATGCTTTTAACAATTGTGTCATGAGGTTAATAAAACATTTGAACTCCTGTTGGAGGAAGTCTCTCATTGTCTAAATGGTCTCTGTGTAAGTATGTTGTCACTGAAACCATTAGAGCCACCAGATTTGACTAGAGCTAAGCAAATAAGCAAACAGCTTCTCAAGTAGGAACTGCTCTTGCTGTTCTTTGTCAGTAAAGCCAAGTTCTTAAAACCTGGATGTTGTAACATTTCTTTAATGCTATGTTTATTATTTAAGGTTGCAGGCATAACTGCCTTATTTTTACACCTTAGGAAAGGTCTCTGTTAGCCATTTTGCCAATAGGTCGGCCTGTCTACAGATGGGAGGGTTCTAATCACGGGCATCGATTACGCATAGGATAATTATGCATAGAATAATTAATGCATAGAATAGAATTATGCATTATTATTGATTTTTTTAAAACTTGGGTTTAGGTATAAAAATTTATTATTCGAGCTGTGCTTATTATATAAATGAACTTATTTACAATAATAAAAATTCAATATAAAATGTATTTATTATAATTGGTAATTTTGTGATTTTAGAACAAGCAGATCTTTTGTGAATACTGTGAGTTTAGTATGTATTTGCATGTTACAGTGCTAATTATGTTTCTCTCGTTTTAGTTGTGTGCCTGATTGCTTATCATCTACTTTTTGCAATGTTTGTCTGGTCATATTGGAAAACTATCTTTACATTACCGATGAATCCTTCAAAAGAAGTAAGTTAAAATTTTAGTAAAGTTATTCTAAAGATGGAAATCAATAATACTGATGTCTGAAGAATGAGCATTATGTCTTTTTATTAATGTTGAAACTAATTGAGTGTATTGATTTTTTTTAAATGTGTCTGTTAGTCATTACTTGAATTTTCACTTGGCAAATATTTTTGCACTGGATGAGCGTTATATTTCCAATATCAAATCTGTTATATGTTCCATTTCTACTTTGGAGTCAGACATCAGGATGGATAGATAGAGCTGAGGGTAGGCATGCTTCTGTTATAGTTATCATACTTGTGGTGTATTAGTTGACTGTCAACCACCAGAAACAATAACAACAACAAAATAACGATTTAACAATCTTTTCTACGTTCAAAATCTGTAGCTAGTCTGTAGCTGCCAGGTACCCAGACTCCTGTCTTGCTGCTCTGACATGTGTAGCTTCCATTCCCAATGTCACCCCTTTGGCCTAAAATGGTTGCTCCAGTTCCAACCATCATGTCTACATTCCAGCCAGCAGACCAGAGAAAGTAGGAGAGAGGAGTAGAAGTAAATATTTTTCCCTTTAAGGACACTTTCTGGAAGTTGCTGATGCCATTTCCACTTAAATTTAGAACTTAATTATATGGCCACAATTATTTGCACAGAAGGCTGGGAGTGTAGTCTTTATTCTCAATGGCCATGTTAACCATTTTAGAAGAAGGAAAGAGTGGATATTGGGTAACAACTAGCAGTCTCAGCTACAGAAAGTTTTAAGTAGTGTGATATGATCAAATTTGTATTTTGAAAAGATCATTCTGGCGTTTGTTTCTGGGTCTTTCATCCTGGTTAAGTGTTCTTAGCGCAAAGGACTGTGTCTCACTCATTTTTGTATCTGTGGCACTTAGTCCAGTACATGCTTGTTGAATAGAAATAAACTTTGCTCCAGTAATAATAATGTTGTTTTAGTAGGTCAAGTTAAAAAAAAAAAAAGGTCTAGGCATCACTGTAAATTGTTTCCTGAAGTAATCTGTTTGAAATGCAGCTGTGGTCAAAAAGGCCAATAAATATGCTATATGGCCTGGGAAAGGATATTAAAAACAAAACCAGAGATACTTGCACAGAATTAGTGGTTTGCTTGGCCTAGAATGTGTTAGATCTAGCCTTTTTTTCTCCTATATCTACTGATTTTTCTTTTCCTACCTCTTTTTCCTCCCTCCTACCATATTTGCTTCTTTTCTGTCATCTCTCTTACCCCATCCTGGCCTTAGTCGTAGGTTTGAAGGAAAATGCTGACTTCCATCGTAGGTGATCTCATCCACTCTGGTGGTTTACTGTGACCTCTGTGTTGACAATTCCCAAATCTATTTCCAGCGCTGGCTTCTCCTGTGAATTTCCAATGTATATATCTCCCTACCAAACATAGCTCCATGATCATTCCACTGACACTCCAATGCAACACATCAAAAACCGAAGTCACCACCCTCTCCTTCCCTAAACCATGACTCATCTGTTTCTTACACCAGTGAATGCCACTGCCATCCACCTCGTCATTCCAGCAGAGGCTTGGCAGCCATGCTTGAAGCCTCCCGCTTCCTCGGCCCTCCCCCAATATCCAAATCCTGCTGATGTTTTCATTCTCTAATTTTTCTTCTTTCGTTCCAACCCATTTTTGTTTTTTCTTTGGTCATTGCCCTAATTAAGAGTCTCAATCATCTCTTTTGTCTGAGACATTGCATTCTTCTCCTACATGGTGTCCCTGTTTACGGTCTTGCCCACGTTCCCTTCCCAGAACTCTGCAAAAATTCATCCTCCACTCTGACACTGGAGTGATTCATCTAAAATCAAATTTAACCCTTTTACTCTACTGCTTGTAACTCTACATATCCCACAGGGTAAAGTCCAGTCTCCCTAGTTTGGCAGCAATGACTCATCTAAGTTTCTGACTTCTCACTTTGTACTCTAGTAGTTCTTAGTAACATGTAGTTTCCTGTGTACACCATGCCATTATTTTCTTTCTAGAATATTCTTATCCCCTTTCTCATCCAAAGAATTCTATTGTTATTCATAGTGGCAGCTCCTTCTTGATCTTCTTTGCTGGTTCCTCATTATCTCCCGAGCCTCTAAACCACTGGATTGTCCCAGCTTAATCCCTGGACCTCTTCTCTTACTTATCAACATTGTGACTTTATATATCATCTCAGTGCTACAGCTCTCAAATTAATATCATTAGCCTGGTCCTCTCTCCTGAATTCCAAACTCATTTCCAGTTACCTATTTGGCATTTAGTAGGAATTTCAAATTCAACATACCTAAAAACAAACTTCTGATTTCCCACTCACTCCCTGAATCCTCTTATTCCTAAAGTTTTCTCATCTCAATAATGGCAACTCCATTCTTCCAGTTGTTCGGGTCAAAAACCTCAGAGTCATGTTGGATGCTGTTTTTCTCTAAGACCCTACATCCAAGCAATCAGCGAATTGTGTAAGCCATGTACTTAGAGTGCCCACAGTGTGAGCTCATGCCCCTCCCCTGCTTCCACCCTGGTCCAAGCCACCCTCATCTCTCACTTATGTATGTCCAGTACCCTTTCGACAGGTTTCCTTGTTTTTGTACTTGCCCTCTTCTGTATATTTTCAACACAGTACTCAGAGTGAGCCTTTCAAAACACAAAACAGATCATATCATTCTTCTACGCAGAACCTCCTATGATATCTAAGCTCACTCAGTAAGAATCTAATTCCCTACTACAGCTTAAGACACTGCGTGTGGCCTGGCCCCATACCACCTCTCTGACCCTCTTGACCCTCATGTTTCAGTCACAGTGGTTTCCTTGCTGTTCTGTCAACATGCTAAGCATATTCCTCCTTCAGGGGTCTTGAAACCTGCTACTTCCCCTTGACCTAGAACACTCTTCCCACAGATAACTGCATGGCCAGGCCCCTCCCTTTCTTCCTATCTCTGTGTCTCTGCTCAAGTGGTACCTATCTTAGAGGCTTTCCGAGACAACTCCGTATAATATAGCAAAACCCTCTCCCTGGCATTCCCTATAAACCTTGCTTTGCTGGATTTTTCTCCATAGCATATCATTCTATAATTCATTCCATATTCATTTTTTATCCCACCCCTAGAATATAAGCTCTGCAGCAGCATGAACTTTATCTGCTCGGTTCACTAATCCATTGCCACTACCTAGACCCATAAAAGGTACTTAGTACATATTTGTTGAATGATCGAACATAGGGAAGAGGTCACGTGTACAGATGCAAGTTTGTGTTTGTAGTTTTGGGAAGAAGTTGAAGTGACTTCTAATTTCTCCCTAAAGTTATATGTGAGCTCATCGGCTCGGAATGGTGAGGGAGGTAAGTTGGCGGAGGTTTGGGAGAGCAAAGAAGGTATGAAACAGTGGTTGGAGAGAGTGGAGAAAAGAAATGATACAAAATGCGGAAGAAATAACACAGTCTTGAGGGAGCAGTTGAGATTGATGACAGCAAGTTGACAGCTGTGCCAGGCTTTGTTGGATGACTTTTCTACAAAAGACATACCTCATTCGATTCTTGCAACTGTGTGAGCTAGATATTGTTTGTTACCCTTTTACAAATGGAGCAATAGGCTCTGAACATAAGCTAATTACCCTCAGGCGCTAGAGCTAGTGTCTGGCAGAGCTAACATTCCAGCCAAAGTTGTTTGGACCATTGAGGCTACACTCTTGTCATTACACCGGCTCCAATATGGAGAGTGAACACCACATGGGTGGATTGCCCAGGACGTCAGTGGGCGCATGGAGAAAAAAATAGCAGAACTTCTATTTATGTATAATTCTTTTAATGTTTCTCTTTTTTAAAGTTTCATATGTAAGGTCCATAATGTATAGCTAACAGTACATTTATAAACAAATAAATATGCATATAATGGCAGGGCAATCTCAAATTATTTTTTACTGCTAACGGTACATGATCAAACGAGCTTGGAGGCCATTATTGCGAAAGAAAGAGCCGTTGATCGCTGGTTAAGCATTTTAGGTTATTCCATTAATAAAATGCAAGATCTTGGGCTAATCTAATTAATCAGCAGCTGGAGACCCCTTACTTGTAAAATGAGGGTCCTGGACTTAAATTGACAACGGTGCGCACTCAATTACTAAAAATCTTTGAAAAATGGGACTAAAAAAGTAGGAGAGGAGGTAATATAAGAAAACAATGTTGATATTTTCTTGTCACTATTGAGAGAATATAAGAAATCTGGAACATATGAATTAAAATTTACCTTTTTCATAGCAAGATTGTTTCGTTGATAATAGTTTTTCAATCTGTAAGTTTTTCTCCCAATATAAAAGTAATATAACCATACTAAATTATATTTTGAAAATGGAGACTAGGCAAAAAGAAAAGGAAAAAAAAAATCTCATCACACAAATTTAGCCATTTTACGTTCTGAATTTCTAATTATTTTTTGAGTTGTATTCAGAGTACACAAATTCCAGTTTTTTTCATGTAGTATTCCATCATTGGTTTATTGTCATTTTTAGTAATGGCATAATATTCTTACTGAAACATGTGAAAATGTACTTAGTCCCATCACAGCTTGGATTTTTAGGCTTATCCCAACTTTTCGTATTATCAGTAATGTTGTTAACATGTTGTACGTAGAGCTTTACCTATATTTTGGGTTATTTCCTTAATATAAATTCTCAGAAGTAGAATTACTAGATCAAGGAAATTTAAGTCACTTGCCAAATTGTTTCCCCGAAAAGATTGTAGCAATTTACAGTGCCGCTGGTTTCATCCGGCCCTTGGCATTGCATGCTGTTATTAAGAAAACTGTTGCCAATTTAATAAGCAAAAAAGTTCTATGTTTTAATTTGTACATTTTAGATACTGGTGAGGTTATATGTTTCCTTTTGTCTGGAGTGAAAAAACAACTAGTGAAAAAGGAAATACAGTTCTGTGAGTTTTCTGTTTGTTATTAGATTTTAGATTTTTTTCTTACTATGTATATCCTTTAAAAATTATACTCTCCTTTAATATGAAAATGGTATTTGAGCCCAGATCTTGGCTTCTTATACCATTCTCTAGTATAAGGAGGGAGGGCTCTTTGGAGAAATGGCTGATTCTAGACCTAGGGCAGGAAATATTCAAGATGAGCCTGGAGCCTCTTACAGGGCCAGAAAGTAAGGAAGCACTCCTTCCGCCAAAATAAATAAATTATATTGATGGTCACATGTCAAAGGGACACAGGAGCCAACTGAGGATTCCCAATGACCAAAGTTGGAAAAATTTGAGCAACAAAATAGTGTTAGATTATAACCCAAAGTATAAAATAAATTGTCTACTGATATAAATTAATGATTAAATGAATAAATAAATGGGGAGAAAGGGAAAATCTCTTTTATAGAAAAATAATTTATATAAATACTCTGCCTTCAAAGAGGAGAAGAATAAATCCCCACTTCTTAAATGTGGGCTTCATCTGGTGAATTCCTTCCAAAGAGTACAGGAAGGAAATGGGGAAATAATGAGTAATTTTGCAGTGGAGAAACCTGACAAACACTCCCTCCACCAGGTGATCAAGGTCAACGTCAATGATGATAAGTTCTGTTGATAGTATCTTCTCTTGACATGATGTGATGAGAATGGCACTTTACCTCTGTGCTCTTCCTCCTCAAAACCCATGGCCCTGGTTTAATCATGAGAAAAACATCAGACAAATTCCAGTAGAGAAGCATCCTACAAAATACCTGAACAGCACTACTGAAAACTGTCAAAGTCAACAAAAACAAGGAAAATCTGAAACTGTCACAGCCACGAGGAACTTAAGGAGATATGACAAATAAATGTACTGTGGGATCCTGGAAGAGAAAAAGATATTCAGTAAAAACTAAGGAAATCCAAATAAACTATGGATTTTAGTTAATAATAATGTATCAATATCGATTCATTCATTTTAACAAATGTGCCATGCTAATATAGAATGTTAATAATATGAGGAACTTGGTGAGAGGGCATATGGGAACCTGGTACTAATTTTCTCAATTTCTCTATAAATCTAAAGTGTTCTAAAAATAATAAAACTACTTAAAAAAAAAAACGGCATGTATCAGCTGGCCAAAGGACTGCCATAATCTGAAGATTGGTGGCAGGTCAGGTATGTTATCTTTTCCACCCTAGGCGATTTTCCCTTCCTTCAGATCTCTACAAATGTCATCTTTCTTAAACTCTGTGACATGCCTTTGTACATGAAAGTGCTCTGAGGGAGGAGACTGTATATTTGGTTCATGCCAAGATAGAAATAGATTTTCTGACATTCATATTATACAAATAACAATTCTACCGACCTGTATTTGGTTTATTTGTACTTGATGCAACTAATATTTGGATAGAATTCTACAGTTTGTAAAACATTTTTACATACTATCCCTTTTGGGTTTCACGAACATCTGAGGAAGTGGGCATTATTATAATTATTCCCTCTTTCTTATGCATAAACTAATGATCCATGAGGTTAACAGACTTGCCCAGATCTCAAACTGTGTTACCTCTCTGCATATACATATACTCTATCCCCTTAATATTTTATAAACACCTTTTTCTAGGTTTAGTAGACCAATATGTTGTTATTTCTTTGAAAATACTGATTAAAATTTAAATTTATTCCACAGTTCCATCTCTCTTATGCAGAGAAAGAATTGTTGGAGAGAGAGCCAAGAGGAGAAGCCCATCAGGAAGTGCTTAGGCGAGCAGCCAAAGATCTTCCCATCTATACCAGGACCATGTCTGGAGGTAGATGTTGATCATGAGTGCTTTGGCAGGATAGGTTGTGGTGACTGTTAGAAAACATATGTACTTGAAACTGACAAACACTCGTTGAAACACAGTGTGTTATATCTTGGATTACTATTAAGTCTTTTCTCTCTAATTCCATGAAACAGAATGGAAACATGAATAATGCTGTGATACAGAGATTTCAATCAAATCAGAACTGACTTGACTTCTTTCTGCCTACTTAGTTGTGGCTCAGTGAAGATGCTAGAATTGCTAAAATCTTGATTTGTAGTTGTATTCATTTTTAAAGTTTTAGTTATAGACCTTCTTGTTCTAACTTAATTTAATTTAGGGGGCAAAATCTATAACAAACATAACATTGATAATTTTACATAAATTTAAAACAGAAATTATATAAAACTTAATTTAGGTATTGATACAATTTCTTTATCTTTAAAATTTATGGTAAATTTTTTAACAAATGCAACTAAATTAATAAAACTATTTTACTTGGGTCAGATTTTTTTTGTAATTTAATAGCTATCTAATTAAAAAATTGTCTTAAAACTGATATACATGGACTATTGATTACTTGCCCACCAAGACACACCCAGAAATTTTGTGACTTTAGACCTGTGCTGCCTGTTGTGGTGGCCACTAGCCCCATGTGGCTGTCAAGTGCTTAAAACGTGGCTAGTCCAAATTGAGATGCGCTTTAAGTGTAAAATACACAGCTGGTTTCAAAGACTTAGTGCACAAAAAAGGGAATGTACAATATCTCATTGATATATTTTTATATTACTTATCTTTGTTTCTAACTCATTTAGAATCGTAATTGAATCTAACTCTAAATCTCACACACAATTTTTTCCTGTTTGTTTTCACTGTTTCTTAATGAGCAAGTAGTAATTTCTGCCTTAATATTATGCCACTGGTAATATCCCACAAAGACAGAGATACGCTTATTAATGTTTATGTATATTTACCCTACATAAACCCAAACGAACATTGAGGAAACTTAAGCCCCCTAAAAATAAATTACTGCCTGAGTTTCCAAAGCTAGTTAATGACAGTACAAGGTGCAAATATCTTGTCTTCTCTTTCCTAGTGCAGTGTTTTTCTACTCTACCCCTTGACACACAGAATTAAGAGAAAGGGGGGAAGCATAAGTCATACCGGAACAAAGTATTCATTTTCATTACTAATAACCACTACACAGGTTTATAAGTCATCTCCTAGTGTCATTTATATAATGTCAAGGCTGTCATCTCTTGTTCCTCTCAGGTATTGTACGCCTATTTCCTGAGATGAACTTATGATTCCCAATATTTGTGACAGCCTGGAATAGAATCTGGATTTCCTAATATAATCTTTATTTATATTTTCAGTGCAAAAATTCTGCATGCCTTCTAAAATCAATATTATAACTGAGTAGGAGCAATTGACTAAACTAAATTACACGAAGTATAATAAATAGATTATAATGCTGGTGTGATCAATCCCCTTCTGGAATATGTAACATGTAAAGATCAGCATCATGCAGAAGGCCCTTCAGTGGAGCAGCCACAGTAGCACCAAGGCAGGAGTGGGAGAGGGGTCCTCCTTACTGCCCCACAGCCACACCGTTCTAAGACCCTGTGTTCTGTGGATAACTTCCTTCTTCACTCTGGGAAAGTCTGTGGATGAAAGCAACCAAAGGTTCAGTTAATGTTCACACACTTTATGCTTTATAGAGAATTGAAGATAGGGAGTGGTAATATAAGTTAGGATTTTACCATCCATCCTAAATCCAGTACTTCCTCCAAACCCAAAAGAGAAAAATGCCAGCTACCTGGGTTAACTTGACTGCTGTCCAGAGAACAAATTCAACTATATACAGACTTGGGCGTGGGGTGTGGGAAGGCAGGGTATTAAGAAGCCTGCTCCTCTTGCTTCTCCTTCTCCTGTGCTTTCTTATGATCCACCCATCTTCTGCTTTCTTACAGGGCTCTTCAAACTTTATTGTGTTATTACTTATTTTTATTTTTATTAATGAGGATGGTTTACTTTTTTTAGCTCTCTCTTGCCCTCGGTCCTTTCCTATGAAATTTTTTATAGATTTTGACTTGGAAGGTAACAATTAGAGGTGATGTAATTAGTTTATCATTTTACAGACAGATACTGATAATGCTTTCTTTTCAACATTTGCCAGAAAGTTTTTAAATTACATAAGTAATATAGGAATAAATTCTCAAAAAATTTAAGCAAGGTAGTTAATAAAATTACCCCCTTGACTGTTAGGAGTTTTGAAATGATAATCAGATGGTTCATTTTAAGTTACAGTGGGGTGATTTTAGTTGAACGTGATATGGCACCCAGAGTGGTTTTTTTATTAAAAGACTAAATTTCTGTTTATGACAGACTATAAACAAAAAACTTATTTCCGTGTTGTTTTGATTTCCTGTGAGTTCTTGCCCACTCTGACTTGAAAGGTGTTTTCCTGGTGTACTTTAAAGTAGAGATAATCACCATCTGGAGAGAATCTAGCCTTGTCCACCAAGACACCTAGAGACTTTGTCACTTTAGACAGGTGCTGCGTTTATGGTAGCCACTAGTCCCTTGTGGCTATTGAGCACTTAAAATACGACTGTAAGTACAGAATATATAACAGGTTTCAAAGACATAGTATGAAAAAAATGTAAAATATGTCATTAATATTTTTGTATTGATTATATGTTGAAATAATATTTTGGATGTATTAGGTAAAATAAAATATGTTATTAAAATTAACTTCCCCTATTTCTTTTTACTTCTTTTAATGTGGCTCCTAGAGAATTTGAAAGCAAACGTGGAGTTCGCATTATATTTCTTCTGGACAGCACTGCCTTAGACTTTAATACTTGGCGTGGGCCAGTGACACCTTATAGCTTCTCTTGGAATGTACTTAGGAGACTTGTTCATTCAGGACATAGCAGGCCATGCCATTCACCTCTGCAATTCCTGAGAAAGAAAGTTGTAAGGGACGATTAAGCGCTTATTTCGGAATTGAAAACAACTCCATATACTCTTGTTGTCTAAAAAAAGGTCATTTTATTCTTAGTTTATAGCAACTGTTTCCTTTTTCAGAAATTATAATATTAGCTAATCTAACATTGGTTATTATTTGTTACAAGTATTTTTTCCACGTTTTAAATTCGTTAGTTTGGTCTTACTGATCCTACTGGACTGCCCACTAATAACTTCTTTCCTGTAATTTTGCTAGCCTGCTTGCATCCTGTAAGATGCCCATGTACTGAAATAGCATCTCCAAATCAGACATCCGTGATGGTCTTTGATATCTCTATTAGAGAAGAGAGGGTCTGGACTTCAATGACAAGAATTAAAATTCTCTATTGGGAGTACTTCCTCCAATATTCACTTCTCATCTTGTATCTCATCAACAGAGAAGATGTGAGCTCTTTCCCAATTTAGGCAACTAATCGAGTTTATTCACAAATTTCTAAAATGTGTTTCTCATAAAATCTCTAAAATGTGGTTGTATCCTCACCTAGTTATCCTGGCAGGGTGCAGGAAATAAATTGATTTAATCAACGGAGACGTTCTGTTTATTTGATAGAAATGGATACATTTCTACCCTTCATGAGCCTTAGTATAACTACTGGCACTTGAGAATACCTTAGAAAAATTTCCCCAAAAGACTCTGTATTCTTGGGAAACCTCTCCAGAGAACTGAGGCTGTAGGCGACTCATTCCATTTTCGTATTTATAGAGTCCAATATCTCATTTTTACCAAGTTTGAATTCACTGTGCTTTTAAAAATTTAAATTTGGACAGATGATCAAAGCCATTTAATTGTATATTCAATTCACTGTTAAACTGAAGGCTAAGTGGAGCTTTTTGTTCCTAGCAATCCGATACTGTGACAGATGCCAACTTATAAAGCCAGACCGCTGCCACCACTGTTCCGTCTGTGATAAGTAAGAACACCTTCTCCTTCTCAAAGTCTACATGCTGGTGGGCTTTTTCTTGAACGTGTTTCTTTTCTCACTGTTTTTCCAAGTTATTTCCTTTTCTCCTTATTCATGCTTATCGGACCTTTATTAGGAAATATATTTGGCACAATCTCTCTGCATTGTTTTTAGAAAATGTTATTTGATTTACATCTTAACGCATGTATATTTCAGATTTAAAGTTCTATTATATCATAACTAGAATCGGCTATAGTGTTTATCTTAAATGAGGACTTTTGCTATTATTCAGTTTTTAGATACGAAAATAATTTTGCAATATTTTACTTGCCACAACTCTTTTGAAATAACTGTTTTATATTTCCTTTTTATAATTTAATGGGATTAAAATTTTATGGGCATGTTAAGTTTTGTGTGTGTGTTTTGTTTTTTTGTTTTTCAGATGTATTTTGAAGATGGATCATCATTGCCCATGGTGAGTATGGCTCTATACTTAAACAAGTCTCTGTCCCATATAACTTAACTTGAATCGTTTATCTATTTAAATCTTTTTAAAAATGAAATCTTGTGTTAGCTGACCAAGGAGGTACTTCCATATTTAGTTTCTAATATTTGTTTAATTCACTCAAAAGAGCCTTTATTCAGGAGAATTTCCATGAAATAATTTTAAAACCAGTAGGTTAACAATATAAAAGTTAATTTCTCATATTTGCTCAGAACAAATGATTTTCTTTGTATGCACGTCCATAAACACAGAGATTCTAAAATACTTCTCAGGAGTTACACCAAAATGTACACATAAATCATATATAATACCTCACTGGAATTTTCTGATAAAAAATTAATTCATCGAAAGCTTTAGCAATTTGCTTAAATAAAACTTGACATTAAGGAGTAGAATAGCAAATACACAAATACACACATGTTTAAACGAGGGTTTCCACTTAGAAATATTTTAAGTCATGAAATTAGATAAATAAATAGAGGATTATTTGAAAGATCTAATTAACTAATGAAGGTTGATTTTTCTACTTTTCCGTATAATTTTTTAATTTCAATGTGCATGTACCTGTGACAGCCGTGCTAAGGTTGCCTGCAGGTTGGAATCGGACATTAAGTATGATTGTTCTACAAGCCTTATCTCTTTCAGGGATGGCACAAGACAAAGACAGACATACCCACAAATCTACACGAGGTGTAGGTTGAAACATATATGGGGAATGGTTATCTTAGCTGCAGGGGACAATAGGGGAATGTCGGGTTTACGGTATTCTGTATCTTTCCCCAGGATTTCTCGTCCTTTTCTCCACCTACATTTTCTCCTTTAAAGTGTTAAGGCTAGTTAACTCCTGGAGAATGGTGTTCATCTCAAAGGAAGGTCTCAATAAATAACCTCCCATTGTATTAATTTTCATTTGTAGTCATTCTTTTGCTTTCCTCATTCTTTCATTCATTTCATTCATTCTGTTCCTTTCTCAGCAAGTAGTTTTTTCCCGCGATATCTTCAATTACACGTTTTCTTAATCTTCGTATTCCTCTGTTGACCTTCCAGTAGCACATGTGTCAGTGCGCCACCCATAGCCCCATGATCCACCTGTGAGTCGAGCGCACCTGCGGTGGACAGTTCCCATGCGCGCTGACAGCTCCCCACCCCAGGAACCGCTAGTTCTTTCTTCTCTGCCTGAGGGTTCCCCTCTGCCTGGGGAGGTTCAGCTTATAAGCCGGGCATTCCCGAAGTGCCAGGGCATTCATGCTTCCAGGGGCCACCCTCACCCAGTGAGGGACTGGCCAAGAACACCTGCTTTATTGGCTTTTCTCCCTTCCTTGTTTCAAATAAATTATATCCACATTCTTGTCTCAGAGTCTGCTTTGGGGGGATCCCATACTAAGACACCCTTCTTTCTGGATAGCTGTGTATTCTGGGTGTAATTTAGCAGAGTGGTAAAGAAATCAGGGGCACAGAGGTGACTCCGATTTTCCTGACTTAAAGTACTAAGAGATTGTGATGAATGTCAGGGTTAATCCCGAGCTAGCACACACCTATAAAGCTTGCATGCCCTGGCTATCCTCATACAGTTACACAAATAGAAAATAATAATTTACGATGATAGCAATCTTTCTAACCCTACAAGTCATTTGACTTCATAAGAAACTTATAGCATAATTTGAGAATCTTTCAAATTTTGGCAGACCCTATTGAAATAAGTGAAGGGGAACAGATGCAAGACTCTAGAGTTTTAGATTGCAAACCTATATACCACCTGTTGTCACCTCAGCCTTTGTGGCAGCGTGGAAGAAGGTGAATGAACTGACTGCAGTACCTTTCAACTTCTGTGTTATTGCTTCTCTGCACCATCGCTTCCCCTGCCGCAGCCACTGTCCCAGCCCCCATCTCAGCTCTGGGCGCTCCCTTGCAGAATGCAGTAACCAGCTGGATTTGTGAAGGGTTTGGTGCCAAGGGCCTAATATTCACCTGGTGCCAGCTGAATGGAGTGGCCATTTTATTTATTTATTTTAAATTTCAAGTTAAAATTTTAAATTTAAAAATTTATAAATAATACATACTCGTGGTTCTAAATTGAAAAGTAAAAAAAGTTGCAAGTGTTTTTCCTACCCTCCCCCACCCATTCTTCCCCTCTTCACAGGGAATCAGTGTTGCTAAATGTCATGTGTACTTTTCAGATACATATGTGTGTGTGTGTGTGAAATTATTTTTATACACACAAAAGTTTTTTTACACTTTTCTTTTTTTTTTTTTTTGAGGAAGGTTGGGCCCTGAACTAACATCTGTTGCCAATCTTTCTCTTTTTCTGTTTTCTCCCCATAGCCCCACTACATAGTTGTATATCCTAGTGGTAGGTCCTTCTAGTTCTTCTATGTGGGATGCCGCCTCACCATGGCTTGATGAGTGGTGAGTAGGTTCGCGCCCAGGATCCGAACCAGCGAACCCTGGGCCTCTGAAGTGGAACAAGCGAACTTAACCACTACGCCAGTGGGCCGGCCCCTTTACACATTTTTTTAACACAAGTGGTTCCATTATGGACTGAGTCTGTGCCTCTTTTTCCCCCTTCACTTAATATATCCTGGAAAATTTTCCATATCAATATATAAAAACTTGTTTACAGTCATTATGTGAATATAATAAAAGTCACTTATTAAAAGACTTTTAGGGTATTAGCAAACTGTGGGGCCACATTTTTGTACAGGTCTTGGATATGATTTTGAAGTTCAGTATCTGTCAACTTCAAGCATTTGAAAAATTAGAAAACAATGCCTCTCTGTTCTCAGTGACTCAGCATGTCTGCTGTGGCCAGTTAAGATTACCATCAGGGTGCGGGGGGTCAACCTCACACTGTTTTAACTAAAATAGAGATCCTAGAGTATTTGCTTTATTGGGTTTCCTATCAGAGAAGCATTTTTTCCTTTTAATATAAAATTTTCATTTATTAAATAATTATATTATTAATAATATACTTAGACATGCTTACCAAAGGTTAGGTAATACTAATTAAATAATTTTCGCTTCCATTTATTGAGTGCCTATAATGTGCTAGAGACTATATATACATATATGTAAAGTCTGTAATCCTTATAACAATGACACAAATTAGTGGAAATTATTGGTCCCATTTTAAATAGGAGGAAAGAGGCTGAGGCGGTTAAAGACTGGGCTTCAAGTCGCATAGCAAGTTTTTTGGACATCGAAGGCCACCTTGTTTCCATTTTCTTTCTATATTATGTTCTTTTTCCAATTTCGATGCGGAAGGCAATTGCCCTGAAACAGAGGCAACAGCTGTTTACACTGAATTTAAACAACGTATAAGGGATATTGACCTAGAACGTGTTTTGTTTCTCCATACAAAATCACTCAGGCGCAGAATACGTCCTCTTCCTTTTCAAATTGAGTTTACAAAGCAGGAGGCAGTTAAAATGTGTAATCAAAAGCTGTCTGTTATGAAGAGAGTAAGGTATTATTAAAAATAAATATTATTACTGTATTTCCTCAAGTATAAAGTCTATATCAAACTCTAAAATAGTTGGTCCTTATTTACTGACTTTCCCCTGTGTTTCCTGGCTCTGATGTGGCAAATTACACTGTGCTCCTAAGTAGAAGTTAAAGTAAGCTGAATTAGATGTTATAAAATCCGTGATCAAAAAATCATTTTACTTTCTGTAAAAATGCTATTTATCATTTAATACAAAAACTGCTTCTTACATTCCTGTAGGAAGAGAAACAATCCTTCCTTTCCCTTCCCATTTTCCCCTAGTCCACAAAAGAGTCATTGTCTTCACCCACAAAGTCCCAAGTCTTACGGCATCCCAGCCTTTGGCCACCCATTCTCTCCTCTTGAAACCAACTCAAGTAAGCGAAGGGAATAGCCTGTATCCTTCTGAGACAGAATACAATTAGACTAGGCTTGAATGGAACTGGTTGCAGTATTACTTCTTGCCATTTTGTCGTTCAGATGTCATAAAAGACATCTCAGTAATTGGTTTGTACTCACACTGGAACCTCTAGAGCTGCGAATATAACTATTTTCATACAGTTGCACCCACAATATTTCCTTCTTTATGAACTTATTTTCCATATGCAATACTCTTAAGTTCCAAAATTACTAAATCTAATGCTGTTCTTTTTACCTTATATTTTTCGAGGTAGAAGATATAAACATTTTTCTTCCCTTTTTTAAAAATCCAAATTTTTGGTTTATTCATAAGCCAGGTAAATGTTTACCTTTTTAATATTTTTAATTTTAAAAATTTATTTTTTTGTTGTAAGAACACTTAATGTGATCTACCCTTTAGAATTTTTAAGTGCACTATACAGTGTTGTTAACTACAGGCACAGCAGATCTCTAGAACTTACTCATCTTATAAACATTTTTCATATGAACATAGTTTCACTTTAACAATCTCGAAAAAAAATATTTCTATTTATTAGCAAACTCAGTGGAGATTGAGATTACCATACCAACATTAGAGTAGGAAGGAAGGCGTTGGAAGAGAGGAAACAATATGTGTATGTTCTATGCAATAGGTTTATTATACCAGTTAACAAAGTTAACCAGTGAAGATATCGGCTAATTCTACTTAGGTGCTGTGTCCCATTTACACGCGATCATCCAGTAATTCCCTTGTCTTTGTGAAAAGGAAAAAAAAACTTTAATAGAAAAAAGTGACTATACAGTATGAGTTATCTTTGTATTTATGTTTATTGATGTAATAGTTTGAATTCTTGCCCCCTCCTCCAAATATGATGATTTTAGAGTAAGAACTGAGAATTATAAACCTCCGTATTTAGAATCACAGAATATAGAGCTGGCTCTCAGAAAGGATCTCAGAATGCTTATTTTACAGATAAGGAAAATGAAATTCTTATAGACTATTTCACCTTGTCAGGGCCACATAATTATCTAGTGTCAAATGTGCATTACTACCCTGGCTGTCTGGTTCCCAGTCCTGTTTCTTTTCTTATGCCTCCCATTTAATATGCTTTGATAATCTGGTTGCTTCAGTGGCGTGATGACGGCATGCAAATAGTTTGTGAAGACATTTCGTCTTATTTGGAAAAACTGGAAAGATTTTAAATTCCTTAATCATAGTTAGAAATCAAACCCACAGGTAACAGAGAGAAAGAATTTAGTAAATTCCTCTTATCTGCCTGACTTTATTAGGTTTCTCACAAGCTCTATGCTTTTAGGCATGTGCTGCTTTGTCTAATTGGACATGAAATATAATTATATGGTTCATGATTGATTAAAGCAATATTACATTTCAAATTTTAAAAATTTGAACACAAATTCCTTTTTCATGAAATGGAGTTTTCAATGTCTGTATGTGTAAGGAAATCTTATGAGTTATATGTAAAGAAATGCCAATAAGTTTTAAATGATAGGAAACCAAGCACTGAGCATATGTCTACCTAAGGTGAAAATGTAAAACTCATTGAAAATGTTGTTTTTGTTTTGTTAACAGGGTGAACAATTGTGTTGGATTTTCAAATTATAAATTTTTCCTCCTTTTCTTGGCTTATTCCCTGCTGTACTGCCTTTTTATTGCTGCTACAGATTTACAGTATTTTATCAGATTTTGGACAGTAAGTCATTACCTTGATGACATTTTCTTGGTGTACAAAAATAGAGATAGATTTACAGTAGTGAATTATTTTAGATGCTAATTTTATAGAATAGAGCTAATCTATATAGAGTCAGTCCTCATTATTCGCAGATTCTGTATTTGTGAATTCACCTGCTTACTAGAATTTATTGGTAACCCCAAAGTCAGTACTCACAGAGCTTTTGTGGTCGTTTGCAGACAGGCACAGAGTGGGAAGAATTCAAGTCGCCCCGTGTGCACATTCCCAGTTGAGGTCAAACAAGGTGACAGCCTGCCTTCTTGTTTGAACTCTCAAACCATAAACAAGTATGCTTTTCAATCTATTTAGTGCCGCATTTTTTGCATTTTTGTGCTTTTTGTTGGTGATTTCGTTGTTGGAAATGGTCTTCACGCGTAGTGCTGAAGTGCTGTCTGGTGTTTCCAAGCAGATGACGACTGTGATGTGCCTTATGGAGAAAACACGTGTGTTAGATAAGTTTCCTTCAGGCATGAGTTATGGGGCTCTTGGCCATGTATGTTAATGAAGTGACAATACATATTAAGGTATCAATAAGGTGTTTTTAAACAGAAACACACATAAAACAAGGTTATGTATTCATCAGTTGATGAAAATATTGTGACCAGAGGCTAGCAGAAACCTAACGCTGTATTTTCCTAGGAGCAGTGGTTCAGTATTCACAAATTCAGTGTTCATGGCAACTTTATAGAGGATACCTACTGCGAATAACGAGAATTGACTGTGTGAGCTTTTTTTTAGTACTTAGAAATGTTTTCTTTATGTGTAAAAAGATTACTTTTTAAACTATTATGTCTGTAATGTTCTGAATTGTTATTAGGTACAGGCTTTAGGCAACTCATTTGTTTTCTGCACTGTATATTTTAAATGTAAGCAAAACAAAATTAAAATTGAGTATTTTAAATATCAAAAGATATATCTTGTGAACACCAAACAATGGTGAAAAACAGTTCTCCTCTGCCAGGATTGCTTTATTATTTTCATTAAACTATCCTTTATTAGGGTAAGACTTTCTGAATTGCTGGGTCATTTATGTGTGATTTGAACCACATTCAATACTAAAGATTTATTGAATGCCTACCATGTGCCGGTTACATTGCTAAGCACTAGGAATACACGGGTGCATGGGCATGCTCCTAGCATTCAAGGATACTTCCAGTGTCCAGCTTGAAGAATGATCCCTAATGAAAGGCAGAGAATATTGCATCACTGCTTCTCATCCCTGTGGCTGAACGTTCCAAACCACAAATATGAGGAATGACCGGAGTTTCTACTGTGAGGACTCCGCTGTCAAAAGCTAACAGTGAGATCTTGTGACTGGTGTCAGTCTGACAGATACTACAGCATATTGAGACAGTATGACTTTCTGTCAGAGGGGATACTTCCTAGCAGCACTGGTGCTTCACTAAGTGTCCATAGCCCCAAGCCTGCCATTCTAGAGCAAATCTGGGTCTCCTGGGACAATACAGACGATGAAGGTCGAACTGGTTTTGCTTTGAGATGGCCTGTTTCAGCCCATGGATATTGTAAGGTTCATTTTAGACAGGTGTTATGTAGTAGTGTTGATCTTTTCTGTGATGCTATTATTTAAAATAGCTTAAAAGCATTACTGTGGATGTGTTGTCGTATGTGTTCTTGAGTTGATGCTGTTGTTTGTAGTAATGTAAAACATCAGTGAGAATAGTAGCCAAATTGTGCCAATTACCCTTCATTTTGAGGCATTATAACAAAACTATTTAAACATTTATAAATCCATAGTATGTTAACAAAACATTTTCAGGAAGTAAATTAAAAACTATATTTTATAGTTTTGCTTCCTGCTGTTATAGTTTACCCACATACTACCATAATTTTCCTATGATTCAGTTATGCAAAGCAAAATAAATATTCCAAATTTTAATATCTTTTCCATATATATATTCATATTCCAGTAAATATTTATTTTAATGATGGTACATACTTTTTCCTCAATTTTTTACATAAAGCCATGTATCTTTCTCCATGTCTAAATTAAAAAAAAAATCAAAGCAAAAAAATCTTACGTACTTATAAAAGTAGGGAGTACTTATCCCTTTGACAAAACATTTTATTTTCTTCCTTTCTTTGTAGAATGGCCTACCTGATACTCAAGCCAAGTTCCATATTATGTTTTTATTCTTTGCTGCAGCTATGTTTTCTGTCAGCTTGTCTTCTCTGTTTGGCTATCATTGTTGGCTAGTCAGCAAAAATAAATCTACATTAGGTGAGTATCCAATTATTGTAGTTAACAGAACTTGAAGTACATAAGTAGATATTTATCAAAAGTTGCCATATAATTGAATGCCAGCCTGTCCTGAAGTGGTAAAAATCATTATTTCCCACGCTGTTTTGTGGGATGTGACTTGGACACATACAGATTCACTCATTCCGTATATTTATTGGCTGTCCATTGTGTGTAAAGCATTGTGTATATACAGTCGTGAGCAAGGGCAAAACAGTCTAGTGAGGGGCACAGAAAATCAATAGCCAAACAGAAAAGTAATTACAAAATGCAAAGTGCTTTCAGGGAAACAGACAGGATGCTGAGGTATGAATCAAGGGCTGGGGGAGGGGGAAGGGAACCTATTTAGATAAAATGGTCAGGGAAGAGCTTACCAAAACCAAAAGTATTTAACCTAAGAAGTCAGTCATGGAAAGAGCCAGAACATCTCAGGCAGAGAAAACAGTATATTCAAAAGCCCTGCCGAGATGAGATGCAGCAAAAGCAGTGCTTAGTGGGAAATGTATGGCTACAAATGCCTACATAAAAAGGAAGAAATATCTCAAATCAGTGACTTTACACCTTAAGGAACTGCAAAAAGAAGAGCAAAGTAAATCCAAAGCCAGCAAAAGGTAGGAAATAATAAGAATTAGAGGGGAAATAATAGAAATAGAAAATTTTAAAAATAAAAGATCAATGAAATCAATAATTGGTTCTTTGAAAATAACAAATTTGACAAGACTAGCTAGAAAAAAAAAGAGAAAGACTCAAATCATGAAAATCATAAGTGAAAGTAGGGAAATGACTATCAACTTTACAGAAATAAAAAAGGATTATATGGGGCTGGCCGGGTGGCATAGTGGTTAAGTTTGTGCCCTCCGCTTTGGTAGCCTGGGGTTCGCAGGTTCAGATTCCAGGTGCAGACAGATGCACCGCTTATCAAGCCATGCTGTGGCAGGAATCCCACATGTAAAAAAGAGGAAGATGGCACAGATTTTAGCTCAGGGCCAATCTTGCTCAAGCAAAAAATGGATTGGCAGCAGATGTTATAGCTCAGGGCTAATCTTCCTCACCAAAAAAGAAAAAAAAAAAGAATTGTGAGCGCATGCCATGAACAATTGTACATCAAAAAATGAGGTAACCTAGATGAAATGGGCAAGTTCCTAGAAACACCCAAACTACCAGTCTGACTCCAGAAGACATAAAAAATCTGAATAGACCTATAACAAGTAAGTAGATTGAATCAGTAATCAAAAACCTCCCAACGAAGAAAAGCCCAGGACCAGGTGGCTTCACTGCTGAATTATACCAAACTTTTAAGAAAAATTAACACCAGTTCTTCTCAAACTTTGCCAAAAATTAGAATAGAAGAAAACACTTCTTAACTCATTCTATGAGGCCAGCATTGCCCTACCAAAGCTAGACAAAGACATCACAAGAAGAAAAAACTATACGCCAATATCCATTATGAATATAGATGCAAAAAGTCCTCAATAAAATACTAGCAAATCAAGTCCAGCAACATATTAAAAGGATTATATATCATGATCAAGTAGGATTTATCCCATGAATGCAAGGGTGGTTCAATGTACAAAAATCAATGGTAATATACCACATTAATAGAATGAAGGAAAAAAACCCCATGATCATCTCAACTAATACAAAAAAAGTATTTGACAAAATATAACATGCTTTCTTGATAAAAACACTTAACAAACTAGGAATAGAAGGGAACTTCCTCAAACTGATAAAGGGCTTTGTGAGAAACCCACAGCTAATATGATACTCAGTGGTAAAAAACAAAAACCTTACTCCTAAGATCAGGAACAAAACAAAGATGCCCTCTTTCACTACTGCTATTCAGCACTGTACTGGAAATTCTAGCCAGAGAAATTAGTCAAGAAAAAGAAATAGCGGCATCCAAATTGGAAAGGAAGAAGTAAAACTATCCTTTTATGCAGATGACATCTTAGATATAGAAAACCTTAAAGCATCCATAAGAAAAACTATCAGAGCTAATAAACAAAATCTGCAAAGTTGCATAACAGAAGATCAGTATGCAAAAAATTAGTTGTAGTTCTATACACTAGCAATGAACCATCCAAAAAGGAAATTAAGAAAACAATTCCACTTGCAAAAGCATCCAGAATAATAAAATATCTCGGAATAAATTTAACCAAGGAGGTGCAATGCTAGTACACTGAAACTACCAAGCTTTGCTGAAGGAAATTAAAGACTTAAGTAAACTTCCCATGTTCAGGGATTAGAAGACAATATTATTAAGATGGCGATACTACCCCAAGTGATTTACAGGTTTAGTACAATCTCTGTTACAATTTCAATGGCCTATCTTGCAGAAATGGAAAAGCTGATCCTCAATTCCTATGGAATTTTAAAGGGCCCTAAATCCTGAAAAGAATATCCGCCAAAAAATAAAATGAAGTTCTTCCTGTTTTTAAAACTCACTAAAAATCTACAGTGATCAAAACAGTGTGGGACTGGCATAAGGATCGAGATATAGACCAATGGGATAGAATTGAGAGTACAGAAATAAACTTATACATCTTTGGCCAATTGATTTTTGACAAGAGTACCAAGACCATTCAATGGGGGAAAAATACTATCTTTAACAAATGGTGCTGGGACAACTGGATATCCACATGCAAAAGAATGAAACTGGACCCCTACCTCACACCATATACAAAAATGAACTCAAAATGGTTCAGTGACCTAAATAGAAGAGCTAAAACTATAACACTCTTAGAAGAAATAATTTGGATAAATCTTCAGGACCTTGAATATGGCAGTGAATTCTTAGATATATCTAACACCAAAAGCATGAACAACAAAAGAAAAAATAGATAAATCGGACACTGTCAAAATTAAAAACATTTGTGCATTAAAGGACATTATCAAAAAAGTACAAAGGCAACCTACAGAATAATATTTGTAAATCATGCATCTGATAGGGGCCTAGTATCCAGAATATACAAATAAACCTTAGAGCTCAACAACAAAGAAGACAAACAGCCCAATTTAAAAATTGGCAAAGGATGTGACTAGACATTTAAATAGACATTCTCGGAAAGAAAATACACAAATGGCCAGCAAGCATATAAAAACATACTCAACATCATTAGTCATTAGAGAAATACAAATCAAAACCACAGTAAGGTGTCACTTCATACCCACTAGGATGGTTATAATCAAAAAAACAGAAAACAGGTGTTGGTGAGGATGTGGAGAAATTGGAACTTTCACACAGTGCTGGTTGGAATATAAAATGGCAATTTTGGCCAAAAAGTTAAATATAGAATTACCTTATGACCCAGTGATTCCACTCCTAGGTATATATCCCAAAGAATTGAAAACAGGGACTCCACAGATACTTGTACATCAGTGTTCAAAGCAGCACTATTCACAATAGCCAAAAGATGGAAACAACCCAAATGCCCATCAAAGGATGAATGGATTCAGAAACTGTGGTATATCTATAAAATGGAATATTATTTGGTCATAAAAACTGAAGTACAGATATATGCTACAACATATATGAACCTCAAAAATAAGTAAAAGAAGCCAAATATAAAAGGTTACATATTATATAATTCCATTTATATGAAATATCCAGAATAGGTAAATCCTATTAGAAGAAAATAGAAAAAGGAAGCATATTGATGGTTTCCAGGGGATGGGGAAAAGGGGGAATGGAGAGCGACTGCTTAATGAGTGTAGGGTTTCTTTTGGGGTGATGAAAATATTTTGGAACTTGATCTAGTGGTAGTTGCACAAAATTGTGAATGCACTAATTGCCACTGAATTGTTCACTTTAAAATGGCTAATTTTATGTTCTGTGAATTTCATCTCAATTTTTTAAAAAAGCCCTATAGGAAGAGAGCTAGAAATGTTTGAGAAACTATCCACGTGGCTGGAGCATGGAAAGCTAAAGAACGAAAAATATACTATGAAGTTTAAGAAGCAAGCAGGGACTAAGCTAAGTAGAATCTTCTAGACTAGGAATAGGGGTTTGGGAACGCAACCAGGACTTATAAATCCTCATGATCTCAAACAACACTTTAAGCTATGAGATTCCGTTATTATAATAGTGAAGATTAATTGTAGTATATAGTTAGTGACTGTTAATTGTTAATATTCAGGTGAAATCTTATTACAGCAAGTACCATTAGGGTGAAAATATTGGTATAATGAAGTAATTTCTAAGCACAGTATCTTATTTTAAATTATATGTTGAGCAATTAAACTATGATTCTTCAAAAGTAAATGAATTGTTTCTAGAAGCTTTTAACTTCTAGAAACTTCTAGATTTAACTTGTGACACTGAAAGGACTTCCTCTGGACCATAGGTTTCTATAATTATAAAAATGTTTTATTAAACATTTAAGCTATATAACCTTGGGTGACAAATGCTAAGAATCTTGCAAATTGCCACATTTTTCATAGTACCTCAACTCTGCTAGTTAGATTTTTTTAGATGGACAAAAATCATTTACTTCAGTGTCTGTTCGTGTTCCAAAAATAAAATTTTAGATTTTGCATCTCAGCATTATTTAAGAAGAAAATGTAGCATAATTGAGGGAACATTGTTGACCTCGTTCAGGTTCCATTTCTGTCATTTACTTTTTGTGTGATCTTGGGCAAGTCCCACAGCCTCTCTGAACCTGAGCGTCCATATGAAGAGTGGGCATAACCAGATACAATGTGTGGCTCTGCATTGGATCCTGGTTTGTACAAAACAGCTTTAAAGTACATTTTTGGTCAGCTGGAAAAAATTTATGATTGGATGAGATAAAATTTTAATGAAATTGGAAAATGGGCTTTATTGACCGAAAAAAGCAGATTGTAGAATGTTTAAGTACAGTCTCACTTTGGTTAAAAAAAACTATGTAGATTTGTATCTATCTATATCTACATCCGTCCAGCTGTCCATCTATCTAATAAAAATCTAGAAGATGTAAAATTTTAATTTATTTGCTTCTTTATATTTCCTCATATTCTATAATGCACATGTGCTGCTGTAATAAAAGGGTTGCTTAAAAATTAAAACAGATATAATCATATCTTATGATTATTTTAAAACTGAACAGGCGATCTAGATTAGCAGGGCTGTTGATAGGCACAGAAGTACTCACAGAAGGCTAGCCCCTGATTTTCAGAGTTTCCTCATTTAATTCTGTCTTTCTAAATATAGGGCCACTAGGTTGCTCTGTTCTTTACTCACGTGATTGCTCTACCATCTTTTGTAGAGGCGTTTAGAAGTCCAGTATTTCGACACGGAACAGATAAAAATGGCTTCAGCTTGGGTTTCAGTAAAAACATGCGACAAGTTTTTGGTGATGAGAAGAAGTATTGGTTGCTACCCATTTTTTCAAGGTACTTTATTGTGAAAATTTTCACATTTTAAACTAATGAAAGTAATCCAACAAAAGAACTCTATAATTTTGCATAGGAACTCCTATTTTTTAAAGTATTATTTTATGATTCACTTTGTATCGGTGTGGAAATCAGTTGACTCATCTCCGTAAACACACTATATTCAAACCAATGTCTGATATACATGGTTTGTCCATAATGTAACTGTATTCTGTTCACAGACATCAGCACTGTAACAGAGTTTCACTCTATTGTCTTTTTTACTGCTCAATTACAAGTTGTTATTTTAATTACAGTCTAGGTGATGGCTGCTCCTTTCCAACTTGCCTTGTTAACCAGGACCCGGAACAACCATCTACTCCTGCAGGATTGAATTCAACGTCTAAAAAGTAATCCCATATTATTTTTTCTATTTTACTTTCAAATAATATATTTTATTCTCTTGTGTCCTCTGGTTATATGTTCCTTTGGAAGAAATATAAGAACATAAGATAATTTACAACAATGGTTACCACTTGGAATGAGGGAGGGAGGAAAGTATAATTGGGGAGGAGTACATAGGGAGCTTCAGTTGTATTTGTAAAATTCTGCTAATGATCTGGGTGGTGGGCAGACAGGTGTTAATTCTCTGTACATTTTGGTTGACTGAAATATATTATGATTTTTTAAATGTAGTGCTTAAAAGAAAAAGTCTAAGTCCAGATTAGCTCCCCTAGTGATCAGGTGAGCAGACAAGGTAAACGCTCCCTCTGACCCCCAGGTCCTTCCTTTCTGTGGTAACTCTTACAAAGAGATCAGAACTTCCCTGGATCAGACCTTTGGAGATCAAATGGAATCCCAGACACCTGCTTGACAGTTCCATTAGCAATGTGCACCATGCTCTTGGTACTTTTTAAAGACCTCTGAGCATTATCTGAGCCATTTCTGTGGCAAAAGAAGGGAAGGGGTCTTGGAAATTCGTTGTCTGGAGACCTTTGCCCCTGTGTTAAGTCTGTTTTGGTTCTAGTCTATCAAGAATTTGAGGAAGACCTGAAATTTGATTCTGACTTTGCCACTAACTGGCGAAAGGCAAAACTACTTAAACTTTTAAAATGCTATGTATATGAATTTTTAAGTTTGAAACACTAAGTTTTTACATCTTTAAGACAGATTTATTTGGATATGACCATTCTCTAATTTTTAAATGAAAACCAATAGCAAAAGCATACCATAATATCATTCTTAGTTTAATTTTAGAGATTTTCTTAGTTGCTGGAATGCCAAGTACACAGCACCTTTATCTACACTTCTCCCATCTAGGGCATATTTCTTATTGATCACAGTACTTTCTCCCGTGGAGCCTGGTGTGACCCCAGAATCCATCTCAAGGCGGTGATCCTGGCAGCCATTCAGAAATTCTTTTAAATTGTCAGTAGATGAAACCTGTTTGCCACCCCATTCCTAGCATGAGCTATGTACAGACCACACTACCAGCTAATGAGGAGGCCATTCTGATGTGTTTTACAGGGACATTCAAAGGCACCAGAGCCTTACTGGGTGATGCACTCTGAGTTTTGGCTTGACAATTCCACAAAGCTAAATGTTAATGGTTTTTCATATACCTCAGTGCAAAAAAAATCTAGTTTTAATAAATTATTTAGACTATGTTTTCAAGCTTTTATAAAATTTAACAGTAGTCTTCAGGAATGTTTTTTACCCTTATTAAGTGGTTTTTCTAGTTTAAGACTATTTGGGTTTTAGAGATAGCATCTCTCCTACTAAGTGTACCATGGACGTTGAGAGAAATCCTAGTTCTGGCACTGCCAGCCAGCTAGGTGATCTTGAAGAGGTCAAGTAACCTCTCTAGGCTTCTCTTCCCTTTTCTTTGAATGTTGAGATTGAGTTTTGGCAGCTGAAGTCTCTTCCACAGAATTCTATAATTTCCCCTGATTAGCCCATATAAAATTTCTATGGCTCGTGCTGTCTCTCTTCTTTACTCTGGTGTTTTGTATCTGTCTACTCAACATTCCCACTAAGTGTCTAAAAGTCATCTCCAACTGAACAGGTGCAAAGGAGAACTCTTGATTCCCTTGATTCCCATCTACAACCTCACCCCCACTCTAAACTTGATTCTCCTCTATTCTTCCGTATAGCCTATTAGTGACCTCCATTCTACCAGGTGCTCAGGCCAGAAACTTTGGAGTCATCCTACATTCCTCTCTTTCAATTACCTTGTATTTACTCCATTTGCAAATCTTGTCGGATGCCCCCTCAAAATATATCTATAATCTGAATACTTTCCCACCACCTCCATGGCTGCTTTCCTGGTTCAAGCTATCATTTCTCACATGAATTATTTCCATACCTTCCTTACTGATCTCTTTGAATCCATTTTTGCCCTACTCCAGTCTATTCTCCATTAAGAAGTCAGAGTGATCCTTTTAAAACATAAGTGAGATTGTGTCACTCTTCTGCTCAAAACCCTCCATTGGTTTCCCATCTTACTCAGAATAAAAGCTACTGAATGTCCTTACCTTGTCCTGTCTCATCTGGCCCCCAACACTTCTCTGATGTCATCCCTTACCACCTTCCTGTCACTCACAATCCTGACACACAGATCATGCTGGTCCTCAGACATACCAAGCACGTCCCTTATTCAGTGCCTTTGTACTAGCCAGTTCCTCTTCCTAACTGTTCTTCCTCCAGTGTCACAGTGTTCTTGTACTTTCTCTTCATTCACGGTCTGCTCAGGTGTAACTTCACAATAGAGGCTGTCTTTGAAAACCCTTTATGAAAAAGTAACCTGCTCCTCCACTTCCCCTTACATTGTTTGTTTGTTTCTATTGTTATAACTTTTGTTGTCAACTGACCTATTATATATTTGTTCATTTCTTTATTATTCTTCTTCCTCAATTACAATGGAATTTCCATGAGATGGAAGACTTTATTCATGGATGTGTTAGGTTCTCAGTGAATGTTGTTGAGTGAATGGATCCTTGCATTTGTTCGAGTCCTTTTAGCAGTAATGAGTCTGCAGGGAGTCCCTAAACCAGGACCTAGGTAGTATGCTGTACCTGGTATATGGTCCTTTCCTGAGGAATAATAAGAATTAGAGTAAAAGAGATTTTTCATATGAATAGGAGACATTTATTTTTTAAGATTTACCTCCAAAATTTTAATAAGGGTTGCACAAAATTAAAATATTCTCAAATTTTAGATATGAGGTAATTATTAAGGAGCAAAAGCTCATTCTTTAAAAAAATAGTTATAGTCAACTAAAATATGTGAAATTAATCTTGGAAAAATTTTAAGTGGTTTTTTTTCTCTTGAACATTATTATAATTACTATTTCAGAGTGTTCTAAAAATACACTAATAGTTTCTATGCCAAAATTTTTTTCTGAGTGAAATGTTATTTAATTTATGTGTATCTTTTCATACCATCCAATATGTTGATATGTGGCATGTCTACTTAAATTTTAAAACTTAAATTCTTCTTTTAAGACTCTTCATTCCCCAAATTAAACATCAGGTTTGTAAGAACTGATAATGTCAGATGTTTTCAACATTCCTGCAAGATAATGCTCAAATTTGTCGTTTCAGGTTTATAGAAAAAGATAGAGAATTCTTTGTTCAAGACCAGTCAGGCCACTTCAGAAACACTAGGCCAGTTTTTCTCAAACTTGCTTTTCTACCATCACCTTCATATATTTTTTTCCATATCCACATACCATTTACAAAATTAATAATTTTCTTTAAAAATTTATTTAAATTAGCCCTTAAATTTATTTTTAAACCAAACTTTATATCACTGTCATCAATGAGAAACTAGTATAATTTGCCATAAATAGACTATAATTTTAAAAAATAAAATTGATAAGAAAATACTACGTTCTAACTAGTTCCCTTACCTGCTAAAGTCTGAAGCTGAGGCCTATTCTCTGTATTAAAAATGGAGATTTGCCAAAGTCAGAGATTGTCATCTCAGTGTAGAAGAAGAATGAAAAGAGAACTGCAGAGAGAACACTTTCCTCATCGTGAGTCGGTCTGATTTAATGTCTTGTTCCCGTATTCCCCCACTCCTCCTGCATAACTCCTACAATTATCTTGCACCACAAGGGGTTTGAGTTTCATACTTTGAGAAACTCTCAACTTAATACTGTCAAGAGTTAATGTGATGTTTATGATGATGATGATTATTATTATTCAGTCCTGAAAACCATCAGTTTCCTGCAAAGCCATTGAGAGAGTCCCAGAGCCACCTTCTTACTGATTCTCAATCTTGGACAGAGAGCAGCACAAACCCAGGAAAAGACAAAACTGGTAAGGGTGTGCTTGTTTGGCTATTTTGACATATTTTATTTTTAAAAGGTGAAAGTGGTGAAAAAATTTCCGTTATATTATCTACAGGATTTTTCTTGCTTTGGAGTCGGACTCCCACTGTAAATTTAGAATTATTTTCAGGAACTTCTGTTTGTGAATTACTTTGATTAATGTCTGTTAGCTGTAGAAAATCATTTTGTGAAAGGTAGATCTACATTGCTTTTTTTTTTTTTCTAGTTTAAAGAACCAAATCATTATTATTGCATATTAAATAAAATGATAGAAATAAACTCAAAATATATATTATTTTAAATGGAAAAAATGCAGTCTGAATTGATTGCCATTCCATTCCATTTTCCAGTCTATGGGAAGGACTAGGCATTACCTAAACAAAAATTGATGACACCTGTTTGCCTTTTGAATCCATCAGCTTCCTTAGAGGCAAAGAAGTGATGTATAGTTCGGGATCAGTTTTTGGGTGATGAAAAGACAAAGAGCTCCCTTTCTTTCAGAAGGGATTCATGTTTCATCTTATAGTTCTACATTAACATAAAAGAGATTTCTTGGTTTATATATGCTGTTAATTGGCATATTAGATTAATTTTTATGTTACGTTGATAGATGAATTGATAAACTATTTAAAGTTTAAAGGATGATGTAAAAGATGGAAAAGAAACTTGAGAAGGATGAGATTAGAAAGGGCTCACAGATTAGTCTGACTGGAATGAGGTAGGTAGGTGAAGAATTAGGCAACAGTGATTTAAGGTGATATGAGCAGTGCCAGGTTCAATGTAGCTTTCTTTTGTTGTTCAAACCCCTACTCCCTCAGGTGTAAATCTCTATTTTTAAAAGGCTTTTTTGTGACACTGGTTGTGGCCAACACTGTATCGTGTGTGTGTGTGTGTTTCTCTGAAACCATCATATAAACACCCATACTATGTACAAGACACCTTTGGAAGTATACTGGGGAGATTGGATGAATAAACAAGTCTCTGCCTATTTGTTCAAAAGCAACAATAAAAAATGCTCATTTCCGTTCTCTCTTGAAGGTATGAGCAATCCTGCATTAACCATGGAGAATGAGACTTAGCTCTTCAAACAAAATAAATTCATACTTTGTGAAAGTAAGATAAGTTTTTCTTTTATTATGTTTTATATTTTTAACAGTTTTCCAGTTCTCTTAGGGCAAATAGTTTCCATAAACATTATTACTTATTTTTGAGTGACTCAAATTAAAAGATGTCTTAGAGGACCCTTGGGATTGCGTTAATCATGCTGGAGATCTCTGGACATTGACCGAGCTTCAGTACTAGCTAGTATTTAGGTTAACTTGATAACTTATAGAAATAAGCTGATGAATAAAATTCATTTTTATAATAATACATTATATGGAAAAGATTGATCCTAAAATATTGAACTTTACATAACAATTAGCCTGTCATTTCATAGGATCATGCAATTTTTTTATTTTTATTTTTTTCTATCCTCAGGAACTACAATGGCCATATCCTTCACCCCCCATTAGCAGAATTTTGGTCTAAGTACAAGATAATTATATCTTATTAGTGCAAATCATCCCTATTTTTGGTCACAGTACGATGCCATAGCACATGTCATCCTTAAAATAATGTTACAAATAATTTTCTTTAAACCATAACTTTTTTTAAACCTGTAGTTCCAAATCAGTTTCTTTAAAACATAATCTATTTATAAGCCTGCAGTCAGTGAGAAGGTACAATAAGGAGCCATAAACATCTAAACAAAGCAAACAACTATATGTACTGTTATAATAAACACAGTGTAAAGAGTTGAACATTAAAGTTATCAGGACGACGCTCTACTTGCAAAACTGCAGTCTAGAATCCTAAAATCTAAGAGAAGCAAGAGAGTAGCATCTAAAACAAAACCTTTTGTTCCAAAATATTTCATGGATACCTGGTTTTTATTTGTTTGGCATTAGTTTGGTCTTGAGGAATAGCTATGTAATTCTGTTTGCCACTTGACTAATGTTTTGGTTTGGGATGACTATACATGATGGTATCGTAGATCAGATTGATCATAACTATAGTTAGGAGAGTGAAAATTTAATCTTAATTTGGTTAAATAGCAAAGAGACAGTGTTAGATTTCTGGAAACAAATTCTCAAAACGTAACTATGAATATACAAATATGAATCATTAGACAATACCACAAATAAAATATTTTACAGAACATAATTCTGTAAAGCATATAAAGTTTCACAGGACTTTTTCCCAGTTTATTTATTTATTTATTTTTTTTGTGGGGGAAGACCAGCCCTGAGCTAACATCTGTTGCCAATCCTCCCCTTTTTGCTGAGGAAGACTGGCCCTGGGCTAACATCCGTGCCCGTCTTCCTCCACTTTATATGGGACGCCGCCACAGCATGGCTGACAAGCAGTGCATCGGCGGGCGCCCGGGATCCGAACCCGCAAACCCCGGGCTGCCAAGCACGTACTAAACCGCTGCGCCACCGGGCGGCCCCCCCAGTATTTTGAATTAGTTATAATTACCACAGTTTGTGAAGTCTTATGTATTAAATATTTTACAAATTTACATAGTAACATCATGTATAAGTCATGTAGACTTCCCGGTATTTTGACACAAGACTGGTGTTGTGTCTGTTCATCATTATTCTCAACACTTTGCACAGTACCAGACACGTAGTAGGTTCTAAATAAACACTTGGTAAATAAATGATAAAATAACATCTTTGAAATTAAAAATCTCACAGAAACTTGATTTTATTACATTTGAATATATGACATTAGTGGTCCTAAAAAGAAATGGCAGCATGAATCAGCTGCACTGACTTAAAAAAATGATTTTCTGATGAAATGTTTTTCATTCTATTGACATAACTATTGACAGTAAAATGTTTCTTTAAAAAATTGAATTTTTCTAAGGAGGCTAGTAGATAGTCAAAATAGTTTTTAAAATAGTTTTTCCTGCTTTACATTTCAGACTTGCAGTCTATTCAATACACATTTTATATTGAATATTATCTAATATTGATATGCCTAATTTAATTATATTACTAAACAACATCTTCATATTCTTTTCTCCTCTTTTGGAACTACATTAGCAAATGACCTGTGGCTTTTTAATAAATATTTCTTAGTTCAGCATAGTTTCTAGATAGTTATAACGTGCCTAAACCCATAATAGTGCCAAAGTGTAGATTAAATTTAGCCTGCCAACCTTCCCTCTTACACAATAGAAATAAAAAATGCTCTGCTTCTATGCACGTGAAATTTCACAATTACTTCCCTAAATCCCCTTCCAACTCAGTTGTCACTCCTAAACTGCTGCTGGCCTCAGACAAATGCAGAACGAATCACATAGAACCCTGCCACTCAAATCGGTGCCCCAAACCAGCAGCGTTGGCATCACCTAAGAGCTTAATAGTAATGCAAAATTTTCGACCTTGCCCTAGACCTATGAATCAGAGTCTGCATTTTAACAAGATCTATGCATATTATAGTTTGAGAAGCATTGACACAGAGGTCTATATTCAAGAACTCATCTACTGAGCCTTCTAGTGTAGAAAACATTTAAGTTTGAACAAGGGATGTTACTGCAACAAACAGTGAATGAGTTGCTTAGTTTTGTTGTTGTTGTTTTTTATAGTTAACACACTAGTTTCGTGTTTTCTGTTTCATTTCAAGGTATCAATACTGTAGATGGATGGAAGAGGCTTCCCACAGGAAGGCACCACTGGCCAGTTGTTCCATTTCCCTTTGGCTGGATATGCAGACTATGAATTGATTACTTCTTTCCAAGCTGTTGCTTAAAACATAATACATTTTTAATCTAGGATACAGATTGTTTCAACTGACACAAATTCCTGTTAAATATTAAAAGTTATAGTTTATGAATCAAGGGCGAAAATATCTTCTATCATAAAAACTTGGAATAAATTTGGGGACCAGTTTTCACCCAAATATTTGGGTAGCACAGTTTATCACATAAAAAGCCCATTAATCATCTGATTTTCTGATTCAGAAAATTGACACTATTAAGATATTGAGATCTAAAAGATTTCAAGTCACATTATAATGAGAAGCAGCTTTATTTGTAAAACCTATTAGTTGCCTATGAGAAGGTGGAGGTAGCTTATGAGACTTGTTTATTCCCTCTGATGTGAATCCAGCCTCTGAGTGAACTGCGATAGCTATGAATTCATTACAAATTTCAAGTGGCCTACAGTTGGAGATCACCATCCATTTTTTGCCAGACTTTAATCTAATTCTAGCCTTTGTTCCCTGCTGGAAAAGAAGAATGATCATCGAGGCTCGAGCTCAACTGGCTAGAAAATTTTTGTCAGAACTAATACATTTCTGTTACATCAGAAATATATTTTTCATCTCTTCTAATCGTCTGAAAATTGGGGGAAAATCTATAATGATTATGAAGATTGGTTTATGATATTCTTTTGCCGGTTATTTCTCCTATTGAACATAGCAAAAATATTGAATTTCTGTTAAGAATTCCTGATGGGCCGATAGATTAATCCTCCATTGATATATATATTCTTTGTCTTCTCATCAACAGTATGACAGTTAAACTATATAGGTCCTCAAATACCTATAAAGATTAAATTATGCAAATCATCAAACAAAAATCATATACTTTTGGAAATTTGGTTCGGCATGAACTAAATGGTGTGCTGTTTGGAAACTGAGTTTAAGATAAACTAAAGTGGTGTGATTGTTGATGCCAAAATGTTTGGCTTCGGTAAATATACTAAGAAGCTCTTGTGCCTTGTATGCACTATTTAAAAAAAACTTTTACTTTATTCTTTTTTAATTTGATGGAGTGTAAGTTTTGTAAATGTTAGCGATTAGAATAAGCTGTGTACATTTTTTTGGTACTGATTTTGAGAATTTAAAGCTGATTACCTTTTAATCTACACAGCTAAGAAACTGGTATTTAATCAAAGAGAAAATGGTATTAAACTTTTCAGAATCTGAGTTAGACAAAAATTTAACACAAGATAGACTAGAAAACCAGAGGATAATGGAGTAAAAGATCCTTGCAATTACTTATCCTTGCTAAAAATATAAAGAGTTTTATATTAAATAAGTTTATGGAAGAACTAATGTCAGCCCGGTCCATTTTATAGATCTTTGAGTGCAATTATTTGAACAATAAGATGGCAGTCTTTTTCAGATTTTTTTTTAAAGCTAAAGATTTTGATCTGACAATCTGCTTCATGAAATCTCAGAAGAGATGATACATTTTTACTTTTATCGAAACTTAAAGCATTTTTTGGTCATCATTTTTCATTACCTGAAGTGCCAGGTTGGAACCTACAGTTATTGCTAGAAGTCTTAAGGGCAACAGCATCACGTGATGTATTAAGAATTATATGCAGCCAGATTTTTTTAAAAGCACAGTACTATAGCTGTTTTTACAGACAGGATTCTGTTAGGTGTTCCCTCGTGTCAAACTAGAAGCTAGGGAAAAAAGAGAGATTTTTATTCTTTACCCTGCTAGAGTACTGTTAATTTTTCCCCCCTTTAGGTCTTTCATGTAATTACTGAAATACGTAAGTCAATACACATTAGAATCAGATTTGAAAACATTTTTAAAAATAAAAATTTTTTCCTTAAGTTGTAATGGTTCCCTTTTTGTTTTCAAAAACAGTGAATAATCTTTAAAGGGTTTTTGCTTAGTTTTGCTTTTAATTCGAGCGGTTATAACTCTTGGAGATGATGGCATATCTCATTAGATATGCAGTATAAATTTCACCTGAGTGAATAAAGCATCAAATAGACCTACATTTTGTACATATTTATAAAATGTACCTTAAAAGTATTTTAAACATTTTACTTTAAAAAATGTAATTGCTTAACTCAAACTTAAAGACACACTTATACTTCAACTGTCCTGATAAGTCCTTCAAACTGATAATTTTGATTTTTCCAATTTTTAGAGATTCTACCATATAGGTATCAATATTTAAGAAATTTTTCATTTAAAAATATTGTACAAATCTTTCATATACATTAGTTAACTATTTGCCATTGTGCAGTGAAAGAGGGCTTGTTTTTTCAAAGATAAAGAAAAATTGCATCTAAATAACAATGATGAGGCATTCAAGGAAGTGCTTATCCACGCTTTCCCTCCTGTTATACCGTAATAAAGTCTGGTTGATCACTTTCATTAGCCGTCTATATGAAATTGCCTTTGCACTGACAATCTAAATTGCTTTAAAGGTATACTTTTCCTAATAGTCTACCAGAGCGACTACAGGCAGAATTCATGTGTACAACGTGGTCATAACATCAGTCTTTTGAGAAGATGTGGATGACAGGATGAGGTAATTACTCACTAGTAGTTTGAATGATTCTGAGGAAAATTAGACTATAAAACTCAAGTACACTCTAATCAACAGATAACTCTTGGAAATAGGGTATATGTTTGACAAAAAACTTTCTTCACATGGGAAGTCAAATACAAAAGATTTATAAACCATGTTCATAAAAAAATTAAGCTAGTAATCATGTGATTCATGCTTCAAGAAAACAATCTGAAAAACTGTGACTCTATTATAAACTAGCAAATTTTCTCTATTGAAATACATATAAACTTGCTGGGCTGATTATGAAGTTATACTGTATACTTTGGTATACACTTATCATAGTATCAAATCTTTACTTGTAAAAGTGATAGTTCTAATACCGCTGTGAATTTGAAAAACCCACAAACATGTATTCAAACCCCATAAATGGTAAATGCAAATCCACTTACACTGTAAACCATGATGGGGGTATCCTCCAGTATGACCATCCCACCCCCAGACTACAAATTCTGATCTACTGCTAACATTTGTCTGAAGTGACACATTTTGACAATGGATTTTCACAAATAACATGTCTCTAGGTAAGATCCTTCTGCAGAAAACTGTTCTAAGTAAAAAACTACTTGGCTTAATCCCCAGTGCTTTAGCAGCCTACACTCCTTTTCCACATATTAGCCAATTTAGACTATATGGAAGCAGATCGCATTATACACCCTTGGTGTTTGTTACTTTTACAAAGATACCACTGCATTTTTTTTAACTTTGTCTTGGTAAAAATTCAGAGATTCTAATTTTTATTGAAATTTTAGCAGTTTGATCGTCACTTACTAAAAGCATCATACACATGCCAACATTAGAGAAGTCTTGATTTTAAAATTGAGCAATCTGTTCCCCCACCACATTTCCTTTAGAATTTATTACCAAAGAATCTTATTTTGTTACAGAACACAGGAAATCGTGTTTACTTTATAATGGTCCAAACCGTGCACTTTGCTTTTCTCTTTGTCGTGATGGATTCGTTATTCTTTTATAATACTGTCCCCATTTGTATCAAGTGGACATCACTGAAGGGATGAATTCAAACAGGCCTGTTTCAAAGGAACTTCTGTGGATCAAAAACTGTGAACATGAAGTATCTCCCAGCACAATGTTCACTGTAGCAGGGGGCCTCAAACAAGAGGATGTAAGTAAAGAGGATGCTCTACCATAATGCAGTCTAGGTTATTAAGGGCTCAATCTCTGACACCCTTTAACTGATCTTGTACCAACAAAACATTCAAGTATGACAGTCTGGGCAAAGCCAACAGAGACAACTTTAAATCACTTACAGCCCTTTCTCACTGCAGGAAAGGGACAGCAAAAACAAAACTGGTGACAGTGCCCAAAGATGGATCTTTGATGTTCTTGTTCATAGCCAGTATTCAGCATTTCTGTATTGTTAGTTTACAGCTGGGGGAAAAATATCTGTTAATATTATTCATCTTTTAAGTTGACTTATTTCTGAGCACCAATTAAGCCAAAGGGGGCTTTTTGATAAATGGTTTTTTAAAACCACTGGTTTATGTTACATATAGGAGATTCTTGTTGGTCAGAAAGGACAGTACTATTTGATGATTTATGAAAACAAATTTATATTGCATTTTCCAGGGAAGGTTTATCAGTGTAAGGAACTCAATCGTGACTTGAATTTATTAATATTTAATAGTTCTTGTTTGACAGATAAAGGTGCTTAATTAAATTGAGAAAAAACATAATGCTCCAAAGTAGAATTCTGTTGATGCTGAATTAAAGAACTGATACCACAGAAAGCTTCAGGTCTTCTGTTTTTCTATTCAGCTATGAAAGGCTATTGTCAGAGTTTAGATTCCATGTCTTTTTTTGTCGGTATGTAAAGCTCTCTAAAGTCTAGTACTAAAAGCATCATAAATGACCTAACAAACATTTATTGAGTGGAAGGTGAATATTAAAAAAAAGCAAATTTAATTACATACTAATCTTAGTGTAAATGCAAACATGTTTTAAAGTTTTTAAAAATATACTTAGGCACTATGCCCAGTGGCATAGCAGAGTTTGCACGTTCTGCTTCTGGCAGCCCAGGGTTCACAGGTTCGGATACCAGGTGCGGACCAAAATACTGCTTGTCAAGCCATACTGTGGCGGCATCCCATGTGAAGTGCAGGAAGATGGACACACACACACCAGTAGAGGATATGGATGAGCCCCAGACACACACACACACACACACCAGTAGAGGATATGGATGAGCCCCAGACACACACACGTAGAGGATATGGATGAGCCCCAGAATGACTATAATCAACTGAAGGGAAGTCTGTGTATGTGCCTACAGATCAACTATTTTTTTGTTTACTCTTTCCACATGTTCTGTGAAGTGGTGTAACACCAGCTGACAGTGAACAATGTTAATTCTTGTTTAGAAAAAAAACAAAACAAACCTGTATGACACGAGTGAAATGGGTCCCTGCCAAATCAAAACACCTTACGTTTTCAGAAGTTTTTAAATTTAGCCAACTAAACCTTTTTCTGCTCCATGCATATTTTTACCACCATTTGTTTTTGGTTGTATCGCATCTTAGTAGTTCCAGTTCAGTAGACTTGTGGTTTCTCAGCTTCTTTGAAAATATTCTCACCTGTAGTTGTTCCCCACAGACTATTAATAGAAACTAATTCTTCAGTCATTTCAAACTCAGCATTGATTTCTCAAACATTAACAGCTGGGCAGTACTGGTAACATCTGACTCATTAAGAGCCAAAGAAAAACACTCAAAATCATGTCATTTTATAATTAACTGTTGATGTTGTGCCCAGTGTCCTCACTCTTCAAGCAACTGTTTTCATCAAAAGACTAATAGTCCTAAGTTTATTTTCTCTGGACACATTTCTTTGGACTACTGCATTCAAAAAACATGATAAAACCATCAGTAAATGGCTTTGCTTGCCTAACAAATAGGCCACTTGGAAACATACTTTGGTTGCAGCCTCATTTTCATTTTTGTGAAGAAATTATGCTGTGATGATATTCCATTTTAAAATTTCTGTTTCTCCTGACTGTTGCTTTCCCATGAGTTGGGAATATTGTGATGAGTGCTTAGTCTGGTTATGTCAACATATATTGTACTTTTTTGCAGTTATAGTGTCATTGCATAATAAACAATATTTTACCACATATTTTTGATAAGATAATCCACACTCCGACATGCCTTACAAATACACCATTCAAAGTACACTTTTCTTGTTTTGACAAAATGGGTATGAATTGATAACAGAAAAAATAAAATGTTCGGTACAGAGAAATGAACGGCATTCCAAATGCTGTCAGGTCATAAGTGCATCACTGATTTTGTAGCACACCAAGCAGAAATGTGAGATGATGAGAATGTCATGGGCAGTTTCTGCAGTAGCTACTTAACTTTCCCACTGTTGTGCAAAAGTAGCCATAGACAGTACATAAATGAGTGTGGCTGCATTCCAATAAAACTTTATTTATGGACACTAAAATCTGAATTTCATGTAATTTTCACATGTCAAGAAATATTATTCTTTTGATTTTTTCCCCCAATCGTTTAAAACTGTAAAAACCATTCTCATCTCACTGGCCGTACAGGAACAGGCAGGAGGCTGGTTTTGGCCTGTACACCATTGTTTGGTGAGCCTTGCTCTAACAGATTTAACAGAATATGGTGAGTCCAGAATGAATGACTCAGGAACACTATAAAATTATCAGCCAAATATCTAAAAGCTCGATTCAGTAAAGGTCATAATTTTCCTCTTACAGAAGTTATAAAATATATTACTTCTTAGAGGAAGAAACCAAAATTGATACAAACTATGAAATTCAGCAACTACATGGCTATTCAAAAGGCAATCTTTATAATTCCTATTTTTTTTAAGGACGTGAAGATCAAAATAGAAGTCAATTAGACACCTGCTATTTTATGTCAGCTTTAAAAAGAAGCCACAGTAAGTTATACCAAATGCATTAAGTCTTTCAGAATAAATGCATTCCTGGAAAGGAGAGAGAGAAATCAACCTTAATATCTAGTTCAGGTATTCATCAAGAATAAGCCAACACTGTCGAAATGCAGAAGGCTCAGATTGATTTTTCACTTAAGAGACTACCATTAGTTACAGTTAACGAAGTTACTGAGTTCTGTTTGGTTGCCCAAATTAAAAAAAAAAACACCAATATCCCCCAAATAAGTATTTCCAAAACAAAATTACCAGTCATCAACAAATGTAAGAAAACATTTCTGAAGCCTTTATTTACAAAAGCTTTAAAAACAAATAATACCCTCTGTTTTGCAAATAATGTTTTGTTTAAAAAGGACCACCCAGTTACAGCATTGTAATATCATGAATAAAGAATGTACAAGAGAAACAAACCAATGTGGCTAACACTTAGAGATCTGCTAATATTACTGGTTGAAGTGTAGATAACACACATCATAACTTGTAGTCAATCATTCAGGGTAGAGTTAATGATTACCAGAATGTCTTCCTACACATGCTCTGGTCTGGTCACATACTCTGCATGGCTAAATATTTCACAGTCTCTTTTGTCAATATATATAAAATAGATTGCAAAGATATACACAAAAAAATAAACAAGCATTACACTCCTCAGGTAATTTTATTAGCTATATATATAGCTAATACATATATAGCTATATATATTTAATTTTTTGTACTTTGTTTTGCACCAAATCTCTCCACTATTTACCTTTCTAACAACTATGAAAGAACAATTTTTTGTCTTGTAATTTAATTGGGTACAAAATATACCTAAAGACTTGCTATCTTTGGACTTTAATGAAATTGATTTGTGGAATCAACAAATCAAGAGCATGGTAAGTATGGCTATAAAATTTAACAAAAACTAAAAATAAGGGTCAACAATGATGGAATAAAAAGCAGCAGATCAAGGGAAGTGTGCTATCATTAAAGAACTGCAGCTTCAACATCTTGGATACCAGTTTCCCGGCAGACACTAAACATCCAATCACAAGGGATTTTTCCTGAAGGGTGTAAAGCTGGTTTGAAAAATTCAGTCACAGAGCAGCCTACACATAAGAAACCAATAAGAAACCAACAGACACTAGATGTGCTTGGAAGATTAAACACTACATACAGAAACAGCAGTTACTAAGCTCCTCAGTAGTTTTTTTGTCTTTTTTTTGTAGTCTTGCTGAATCAACCGTTTGCACAATGCATGTGCTATATTCCGTGGGTCAAAAACAAATACTGTATAAAGTTGGCAGATGGTCATTTTTCCAGCTAAGAGTATGAAAACCAAAATTTCTGATAAAACAGAGGATTTGAGTCAGAATCACTCTCTAAAGTGCAAAATTGATGGTCCACAATCTCAAATAGCTAAAACTCCTGCAGAATGGAAGGGAGACATGAAACAGGGAAATAAATTATAGTCAGTGCTAGTTAATTTAGAAAAGGAAAAAACAAACCAAGCTCAAGTAGGTGAAGTTTATCAAAATATGCAGTATGATGTAGCTTTTCCCACTCTGTCACACATGCCTACTAACAAGTATATTAAGGCCAAATTTAACCTGAATGCTTTTCTATTTATTAAGATCTGATATAGGAATGGTCATACTTAGTACTCAAAGGCAGAAAATAAAATGGACTATGAAAGAAAAAAAAAGTACTGTCTATTGTTCAAGGGATTCAACCAGAGATAAAACCTATATACAAGTATGTGTGTAGCTCAAATAAAATAAAAATAAAAGGACTATTTCATGTCATGACTGCTTGTTGGCTTCCTCTTCATATGCATTCCCTGTGCCATTCTGTACATAGGATGAACCAGAACCAAGGCCATACAAATGACCACAATATTTGGCATCATCAATATGATCTTCAAAGAACATCTAAAAAGGAATTTTGGAAAAAAAAAAAAAGATAATTTTAACCAAAAGGTACCACTGGTAATTTATATTTCAGCAATGTAAGTACTGACTGTTCATTAACTATAATGACAGCTCTTTTCTATGGTGCTCCTTTGAGGCCACACATTTCAATTCAGTGAATAAGACTGATGTTCTCAAGAAATACAGAGCTCAAAAGAAACCAAAGAAAAAGACTACAAAAAAACGTTTAAACACATCTGTCTTATTAACATTTACACCATTTTTATGAGAATTTGTAATCATGGAAAAATGGCAGACATTTTTATTCCATTAATTTAACAATATTCAACAGTAAGAACGAATGAAAATAGCCAATGATACGGGGGAGAAAAGTTTAGGTTTATAGGTAGCCTTGAGTCTACGTACAAGGCTGAGTTGGCTAAATACAATCAAACCCTAAACATGTTCTGGACAGTAAAATAAATCTGAACATTCACATAGGTTACTATCCTTAAAGAAGAAAAGAAAAATATAAATTAGTAGCAGAGAATCCACCATTAATTGACCCATTAAAGCATTTTTAAAATGCAAAGCTGAAAATCCAAAAGGTTTTAATTCTCTAATGTAGCACTGGGAAGAAGTACAACACAAAATTTTTACTTGTCATGAATAGACAGTCAAAATCACTTTTGAATCAATAACACTTGGCAAAACAGCTATTATGCTTTCTATTAGTAATACATTTCTACAAAAAGCTTTAAATACTGGGAAGAGTTCTCATTCAATTCTTTAATGTCTAAGAGGATATACTCAAAAGAATTCTACAGTAAATATTTTGCAAAAAGGAAAACTTTTTTTGTAAGCAGAAAAGTCCATTCTATTTTGTTTTTGCACAACCAACTTTCTTTTCTTTGCATTTACCTACAGCGAGGTATACCTGTGCATATCACCTAATTACATAACCTATGAGCAGACTTTGATACATTAAATTTCATTCTTCCATACCTAACTTCTTTATATTTGAGGAATTTATCCCTGCTTTTTGCCACTTAAGGAGGGTCTGCCCAATATGATTTTTGATTCAACTGCTACTGCAGATTTAATCCCTTTAGAATTCAAAACTTCTCTGTAAGACTCAATCTACTAAAAAGCATGAGTCCTTCTCTATAATCCTCAAAGTACCGAAGAATGGCATGAGTGAATAGTATTTTTACCAGCAGTTTAATGCCTGAGAGAAGACAATGCCAGGGGAAACTTAGCATGTGGATTCCTTGACTTGGTAGAAGCAGCACTGATGTGGTCTACAGAAAGAACTCTGGAGTTCTCCCACTAGTATGTGACCTTGGATAAAAGTTACTAGCCTCTGGCCTCAGTCTTCTAACCTAACAAATAATATGGCTGGACCTACATGATGGTGGTTTAAATTTTTAAGTCTACAAAGAACTTATATTTTCATTTCCTTCTGAACTACATTTCAAAATGACTTATTTTTGAATATTCAAGTGTGTAGACATGACTTATATGGTATCTCTAATTATATTTTCATTTATTAAGTTCTTATTGCCCCAAAACTTTTGCCATAAGATTTTTAATGTTCTCAATCTAACAACCAACTGATAAAAAGGCACTGATGTCTTCATACTTCTCTCATTTTGAAAAAGGCCATTCCTGTGAGCAATGAATCAGATCCTGCCTGATGTTGTGGTCCTATCCGTTCCAGCTCTAACTGTTCAGCAACTTCCTGTAAACCACCCTAGAAGAAAGAAAAACCACCTGTCAAAATAGAGAAACATTGTAATGCCTAATTCATAAATTACATAACTCAGACACTGATCAAAATATTTTAGTATGTAAAGATGGACCGTATGAAGACTGGAAAAAAAATAGAGAATGTGAATTGCTAATGTATTTGTTGAATGTGGGAGAAGTTTATAATTTAATAGAAAATGAGATCCTAATTGGGAAAATGTATCTTCATCATATGCTTTAAGGCATGTGACAGGCAAATAACTTTCCTAAAGATATGGGAGAAGGAGATCATATACAAGGTAACAGGTATAGAGGGTTACATTTGTCAAGTACATTCACAGTCAATACATCCATCAATCAATTATTATAAAACTGACTGTAGGCAGTTACTTTAAAATTTCCTTAAGCTTCCCACCAATTTATCTGTAAATAGTTTCATCTAAATAATTTGTACAAAACAAAGCTATTATGACTAATCAAATCCTTAAGAATTCACTAAGTGCTAAACTATGGTTTTGTTAGCTAAAAAGAAACACAGTGTATTCTTATAAGAATACAACTCCTTAGAAGGGTCTGGTAAAAATCTGCCTAAGTTAATATTGCAAGGATTAAAAAAGAAAGATAATGTGAGTGAAAGGAAGGAAGAGAAAGAGAACAAAAGAGAGAAGAAGGAGGGGGAAGGAATATGGGGGAGGGGAGGGAATGACGGGGAGAAAAAAAAGAAAGAACACCAGGACCAACAACAAAACAAACACACACAAAGAAATTCCTCTCTAAATTGTTAAGGCCTCTACTAGCAAACTAGCCCTTCTCTACATCACAGCTTGAAACAGGGCTTTGCACAGCAGTTGCTTCTGTGCTAAAAATAACGAGGATTAGGTATCATTAGCAGCTGCTGATGAGAGCAACAGAATAGGGCCATTCACTACGGGTGACTAGAGGTCAAAAAGCACCTTTGTCATTAACCTAAACTTTAACACAGCAGCTCACTTGGGTCATATTCAGAATATCTGATATACTGAGAAATTTTCCAAAACATATAACGCGTGATAATTTGGTTCTCTGTTCCCAACAGCTGTCATTCTTCAGACAGGTCGAATTTTACAAAGCATTTCCAAAGGCAGATTTAAAACACTCAGGCCTTGGACCCTCCGCATACAATACCCGCGGGGGACTGAGTTTCTAGAGTGGTAACACCTACTGCAGGTTCCACCTGAGTCACGGCCCCAAGTCTCTTCAAGCTGCACAGAATTCTGTTGCTCGTGGGTGCTACAAACATGAAGTCACCTTTCTTAAAAGTTTCCCTGGTAATACGCCATACTCTGTAATGAGGCAAGCAGACTGGCCAACAAGACTGCCTCTTTTATGATTTTCAGTTTATTTGTCAAAGCAAGGTTTCCTTATTGAATTCCTAAATTTTTTCTTTCTGCTTAAAAGTGAAGCTCTTAAAGTTTTTACCATGTCCTGAAAGTATAACTTTACTTGCACCTAATAACCTGGTGAGAAAAGTTGATCAACTTCTATGTAGGTTCTAGGAAACAACCACTTTACCTAAATTTTTGTTTTAGTTACTTTTTAAATAAAACACAACTGAAAAAAAATAAAACCACTCTATCCCTTAGGAGTCTGTGCCACCATAGGAGAATGTCTTCTCAAGCTAAAGGAGCACTTTTCTTTAGTAAAGAAACTTTCCTTTTGGAGGAATCAATGTTCAGAAGTAACAAACTATTACACACACGTTAAGCAGTGTCAGAATGTAAGGTACTGTCCAGAGAGGACCTACACATTTACTATAGCACCTACTACTAACAAGGTGACATCTTTGGACTAGGAAAAAAAACCTTTTAGCTATGTAAATTTAATCCTAGGAACATTACCCAATGATTGGAACCAACAAAATAATCTCTAGCCAAGATAGGCTGAAGGGAACACTTTTTTTTTGCCACACTACTGACTGCAATTGCACACTGCTGCGCACACATCGGCACACTGCTGGCCACCTCCGATTTTCTCTCGCATGGACAGATATGTGCCTGTTGGGGAGTGAGAACCTCAACTTCTGTGCGTGACAGCCTCATCAGTCCTTACATTTCTGTGCTCAGGTTTATGATTTTTCAATCTGGCAATGATAAAAATCTGATTCTTGGTTTAAATTTTGTTGAAAACTTATTCTGTCAATATACATTGAAGCTTTGAGAAAGGATTTCCTATGAATTATTTATGCAAGAAAAAAATCAAATCACCAGATAATGTAACTGCATTTAATATAATACTTAAAAATATGGTTTAAAACAACATCCCAGCCTAGAATCTTACGACAGTCACTCAGTTTGAATAGTGTGCTGATTATAGATAAAGCCACTCGAAGCCTTACTTTGAGATTTTTGCAGCTCTTCATGAGGTACTTCACATCATAAATGACAGGAAAAAACAGTCGAAGGATCTCAAAGAAGTCAAGTTCTTCTTCAGGCAAGTTAGAGTTGGTCAGGATTTTGATTAAATAGCCAAAGTCATAACCACTACAAAAGGGTTAAAAGAATACACAAGAGGGACACATAAATACCATAGAGATCAAAAATAAGTTTTTTCTTATATAAATTTTAAGTGAGTTGCATTGTAGGCAAAAAAATCAACAACAACAAAAAAGTAAACACAAGAACAGAGAAAATGAACACCTTTACAACGATATTGGGAAAATGCCATCATCTCAACACAGTGCTAACAACTGTCACTTTATCATTCAGATGCCAATATATGGATCTATACTACATCCCAAGCCAGGAGTCACTAAACTACTATTTCGCTCATCTTTGAATAGAGAAGTCTTCAAGAAGAGTATTAAACTGCCCATAGTAGATGTCTCAAAAAAAATGGAAGTAACTACGAAAATGGAGAAACAAAGATGGATGGAAACTTGGCCCAAAACATCAAAAAGTAGCAGGAAAATTGGCAAAAATAATGAAATCTTCCCTTCTTTTACATAAAGAAGTCATATACTTAGATCCAAACAGTAATTCCCTAACAAAATATTTTCACTTCTCTTAAGTAACTTTATTATAAATACTCTCTTCCATCAAAATTCTGTTCCTATCTCATTACAGCTCCCCGAGGATACTAACGGGAATGCTGCACACAAAGAAGTAAAGGCAGGGAAGGCTGAGAACTACTCTCTAGAGAAGAATACCAACTCCCACACTTGTAAATCAAGATCTCCTCTCCCCACTGTGTGGATTTCCACAAAATCTTTCTCTAAACTCCCGTGCCACAGTTACACACACTTTTCCCTGTCTACCTTTCCTTCAAGAGGCCAGCTCTCAGAGAATTTGTATACACTTTGTTTTATTGTACTACCCTTTAAAGTGCATGTATTGTTTTCTCCACTAATCTGAAGGGCAGGAATCATATTTTAAAAAGATCTTTTAAAAAGTCTTTATTGCACATACATAATTGGAACTCAATAAATATCAGATGAGAGATGCTATTAACATTATCTTTTAGGGGAAATATAAAATTTCTATTTAATGTTCAGAATTTTACTTCTAATTTTAAAAAGAAAAAAAAAGCTTTACCACTGAAGACCATTAAGGAATATCAAGGTATAAGCAATAAACAGCAGAGACCTTTAAATTTCTGGTAGTTGGCAAGGAAGCAACTTTGCTGGCTACCTAAAACATAAGTCAATACAGCATTTGCTTACTACTAGTAAACTAAGATTATACTAGAGTTCAGGATTATACATTTCTTAAACTAGTCCCTATCTATTAGAAATAAATTAGAATATGAAGAAAATATTTAATGATGTTTAGCAGAATAAAGTCTTAACATATCTTGACAAATATTCAAATGTATCGGTCTAACCTAGACTCTCAACTCTTAAGACATGAACCCTTCCTGTTTTTGTTCATCTTAGCATCCCCAGTGCCTAGCGCACAGTATTTGCTCAGAGTACTTTTTGAATTAAAGAATATGTCAAACACAGTAAAAGGATAGGACAATGCTTTCCAGTTCTTTTGTATCCTCATGACCAGGAATGTAAAAGAAGAACAGAAAAAATGTTCCTCAAATTAACAGACTTAAGTCTTGTCTCCTGAGGTACAGGCTCAAGTGAAGGAAAACAGAAAAGATGACAGGTGAGAATTTCAGATCTTCTTCGACTGACACTGGGGTTATGTCCTGATAAACCCATCATAAGTTGAAAATATTCTAAGTCAAAAATGCGTTCAATACACCTAACCTACTGAACATCACACCTTAGCCTAGACTACCTTATTCATGCTCAGAACACTTACATTTCCCTACAACTGGGGAAAATCATCTAACACAGAGCCTATTTATAATAAGTGTTGACTATCTCATGTAATTTATTGAACACTGTACTGAGAGTGAAAAACAGCATGACTGTCTGGGTACAGAATGGTTATAAGTGTATTGGTTGTTTACCCTTGTGATCCGTGGCTGACTGGGAGCTGCAATCCGCTGCCGCTGCCCAGCATCACAAGAGAGTATTGTACCATGTATTGCTAGCCCAGGAAAAGACGAAAATTCGAAGTACGGTTCCTACAGAATGCATATAGCGTTTGCACTATCGTGAAGTGGAAAAATCCTAAGTTGATGCATTACGTTGGAGACCATCTGTATTATGTTCAATACTTTCAACTCAAAAACTGCTGCTCAGTACTGCATCAAAGCTTACAAGAACAGTCCTTCACTGTCATCATTCCACAGGCCAGAGCTGGAAAGTCTAGAGCATGCAGGAGACACTTATTTTTTAAAAAATGTGTGAGTGGACCAAGTATGAGAACATTATTACCTGCATAATACAATGCTTTTTAAAAACACAACAAAGGCCAAATAAAATCATTCCCAAGGCCACTTTTAGTCCCTGGTCTGCCAGTTTAGTTAGTTTACCCAGATAGGAAAACACTTTCTCTTACTTGCAAGTCTACTTTTACAAAATGGAACTTATTTCCTTTCTAGAAATTCTCTTCAACAATCTAGTTTTATTTTATAATAACAAAGAGTTAAAAACTACCACTTACTGAGAATTTACTGTGTGTAAAGCACTTTGCCGTCGAGTTGATTCTGACTCCTAGAACTTTACCAGATGTTTTAAATACGTCATTATTGGTCACTGAAATAATTCTGCAAGGTATTTCTTCTAAGTTGCCTTCCTGATCACTCTATTAAAAAAAATTTAAATCCACCACACACACCCACTCCTAGCATTCTCTTTGTTGTTTTTTCCCTCCATAGTACTCATCATCTAACAAATCACAATATAAATTTCATCATTTAAAAAATTGTCTGCCTACTCCCACCAGGATATAAACTCCATGAGGACAAGGATTTTAGTCTGTTGTGTTCATACTTTAATTCCTAGAATCTTATCACAGTGCCTGGCATATGGTAGATAATAAATAAATATTTTTTTAATGAATGAGTGGTTTCATTCTAAGGCTTAGAAATGTTAAATAACCCTAGATAACACAGATCCCAAATGGCGTGGCTGGATTTAAACCAAGATCTATTTTTCCAGCCTGTACTCTTTCCACTATGCAATACTGTCTCTATCTAGGCTGAAATGGATCCCATATTACGAAATCAACCTTTAGGTAGACCAACATTAGCTTCTTAAGAGTTAGGAGACTGCTATATGGAGCCAACTCTTTGTAGAACTAAGCCTGAAACTGCCGAAGCAGTGACCCAAGCCAAGTGTGACACAGTTAGAAAATGGTAACACAAATGCTATTTTCAACGCAATCTTTTTACCTATGAAATGATAACCATTTGACCCCTTCACAGAGGACCACTCCTGATGTCATAAGAAGTTCTGCAAAATACTGGGTCTCAATTCCTTCCTCTTCGTGCTTCTTAAACTGGATGCCAGACGTCGTCAGAAGCTCTATAGAGTCCTGGGCATACATGTCCTCCCTGGCAGAGAAAACACAGACAAGTTCACAAGTGCCATACTTCAAACAAACTGTTTCTCTCCCCCTTACATCTACAACTACAGGACCAGAAACAAGACAGAGGACTGGCTTGGGTCTAATTATGCCAATGCTTCACATATATGGAAAGAAAATTCAATTTCAATACAAAGGTCATCATTTCAGAAAAGCGTTCATATAATAATCATTCAAAACAGTCCAATGGTAGGAGATTTTAATCTTTACTATTAATTCAATTTCATTAGCCTTTTACAAATTAAGTAAACTTAACTGGGTTTGAAAAAAAAGGGTCGGCTACTCACCAGGCACTGCCACCACAAAGTAACAGACATGCTCTTTTCAGGGCTTTGAGTGTCAGCAGCCATTTTAGCGCTGCCAGATGGAGCTACAGCCACAGGGGTGAGGGCCTATGTCCGTCTCCCGTGCTCTCAGCAGCACCAGGAAAGAGACAGGGTGGAAAACATCTGATGTGACTGAGTTAAACTACATTCTGTCTTAGAGAAAAAGGAGATGCTTCCTGTCACTAATGATAAGCCTTCAAATGGCTCCAATAAGAGTTAACTGTCTAAAATGAAGGACTCTGCTATAAAAGCAATAATTTCTTCTAGCAATCTTAATCCTAGAAGATTAGCTTCCAAAAATCAAGCCAGGAAATCTAAATATAAACCAATCTTTCAAGATTCTACTTAAGCCAAAAAGAAAGCTATCTCTAATTTCTAAACACAAACATACCGGTATCCAAAATATTAAATAAAATCAAAAAAGTGATTAAAATGAAGGTATATGTTTCTGAGAATAAACGAACAGTATTTTATGCATTGCCCATTGGATTTTTCTTTTTATTTACTTTTTAAATTGTAAGAATAATGGTTTCCATCACTTAGCAAAAGAAAATTCTACTAAAAGCTTTAACAAAACTAATTAAACCAAAAGGAACTTTACACTTGGACCAAAAAGTATTCTTCTGGTCTACTCTCTGGAAATCAATTTGTTTCTAAATGTCTGAAAAATAAAACTAGCGACTGAAATATTTAAAAACAGAGGGGAACTGCAACAATCACTTTAAGTCAAAATTTCCCCTGGAAAACCTTTTAGGAAAAATATCTGGATAAATCTAAGTTTTTTTCATTAAACAACAGATATTACTGGCCTTATTATACTAAAAATATGTACCTGAAACAATTAGAATCTCACTCAGCAGGCCCCACTGCTCACACAGAGAGGCATGCTTCAGTAGTTATAACCAACCAAAGGCATAACAGAATCTTGCTCCAGGCTCACAATATTCTGGGCCATATGTTCGCTTTTAGTTTATTGTCTCTCTCAGTCAGAATCTAAGCTTCAAGAGGGCAATGATTTTTGTCATTGTGTTTAATGTTATATCATCAGATCAAAAAATATGTGAAGCGCAACAGTGAGTGTCACACTATTTAAATCACTATTTCCCAAATTTGCCCAATGATAACAGTCACCCAGAGAGCTTATAAAAATACGGGGTTCCCAGGTCTAATACCTGGACCTACTGAATCACAGTCCCCAGGAGAGAGACCTGGATGAGTATCTCAGGTGTTTTATGATCAAGTAAGCTTGGTGAACAAAAAATGTGTATAAATTATTTCCTTCCTTTTTTCTGTATAGTTCGTGTACCTCAATTCAGATAACTTAATTACTGTCATATAAATTTAACTGGACTAAATATTTAATAATTTGGAACCAAATCCATGCCTTATGATACCCAATTCATTAGAAAGAGAAAGAAAACCCCACACAGGTAAGCTAAATAAATCTCCAAATAGGATGAAGAAAACTTCCTGTGGTAAGGGGAACTTCATAATTGTTATGACTCAATTCTCCAAATCAATAGACTGTCCCTTTCCCATGGTATCCATTTCAAGTTTTGAAATTATCCCACCCTGCCTTCCTCACACTCAAAAATCCTAGCAAATGTAGGAAAAATATTAAAATATGCTAATCTCAAAAAAGTAGCTAAAATATAGTTTAGTCAACATATAAGAATTGCTGCAGGTACAGATGTTGGCTTACTGATTAGATCAACCTGTTTAGAACAGCAATGAACAGTCATGTGGTCACTCCTAACACTAAGAAGTAATTAACTACTGAAGTTTGAGGTTGCAAAATACCCAACTGTAATAACTGAACAGGGATGAAAGCCATGTAGAAATCTCTGAAAAAGATTTTCCAAAAAAGCAGATGCAAGGCTATCCATCCCCAGTAACATGCTAAAGACAGAAACTAACTTACTAGGTATGCTAAATGCAGTAAATATATTGAAATTACCTCTACCTACAAATGTAAACTTAGCCTACTACACAAATTCACATTTTTAAATATGCAGATTAAAGATTTTACAATTTGGAAATGCCTCTCACCTCAAATCACTCCTAGCTCACCACATATTTTACATTTCTTAAAATGTAAACTCCTATATATTTAAATTTATGCTAAAAATCATGAGTAAAGTAAAAGGCAAACAAACTAGAATACAGATTGTCACAAATACACAGATAATTACTAAACTTAATATTTAATGAACTCAAACCAATTGAATACAAAAGATGCCCCCAAAATCTGCAACGGCTATGAAAGACAACATGAGCAGCCTGCAACTCCATACCTGACAACTGCCCTTTAACCTTCAAATGCCTGTGCATTACCTGTAAAACAAAATAAAAGCCACCTTCATTTGATTCTGCAGTTCCTTCTACTTACGGGAGTATCTCCTTTTCACTGCCATTTTCCTTAAGTGAAGTTATCAGCTTGCTTTCTGTCACCACTGAATCCATGATTCCCTGTAATCTCTACTACACTACTAAAATGATTCTCTCAAATATCAAGAATTATGGCAATCATCAAATTGATAACTCTTTTCAAAAAATTCATTCTCATCTCCTGTGACTTGTTAGCAGAATTCTGTCCATCGCTTTCATTTCTTCTTCACAGCTCATCAATATTCCACTTCAATTTTCATGCACATACCAACTCCAAATTCAGTTTGGAAAGAATTTGCATACACTGATCAGTATCTAACAATTCTAAGTCTTGGACTTTGGTAATAGAAAGCAGACAAAAGATTTATAGGAACATTAAATTATAATGACCACGACCAACTTTCCTCAACAAAATATATCTCTGGTGCCCAGCACAGCTGCTGACACATTCATTCCAGGCACTCAATAAAAAACACAATTTTTATCTTTTTTCAAAACATCAAAGATTCTGTTCATGGTGCTCTGTCTCCACATTAGATAGTACTGGTTTTAACTCCCAATGGCTTTTTCTCCTGAAATAATATTTTTCAGTATATTCTTCTCCTTAAAACATCTCCTATATACCATTTGTATAAATGGTAGCAACACTACTGTAGCCCTCTCTGTATAAAAAGAAAGTCTTTCAGAGATTGTAATAACAAAGCAGTTATTATTAGAACAAAGATGTTTCTAGAAAAGGAAAATGTCAACTTTAACAAAACTGAGACACTGACGGGTCACCGCCTACTCATGTACTGAGCTCACAAAAGTATCTTAGTTAAAAACAAGGTTCTAGACCTTCTTCCAAAGAGGATATACAGATGGGCAACAGGCACATGAAAAGATGTTCAACATCACTAATTATTGGAAAATGCAAACCAAAACTATGACGAGATATCACCTTACACCCGTCCGAATGGCTACAACTAACAAGACAAGAAATAACAGGTGTTGGAGAGAATATGGAGAAAAGGGAACCCTCCTACACTGCTGGTAGGAATGCAGACTGGTGTAGCCTCTATGGCAAACAGTATGGAGATGTTTCAAAAAATTAAAAATAGAAATACCATATGACCCAGCTATTCCACTACTGGGTATTTATTCAAAGAACATGAAATCACTAATTCAAAAAAATATATGCAACCCTATGTTCATCACAGCACGATCCATAATACATATAAAATGGAATACTACTACGCTACAAAAAAAGGACAAAATCTTGCCATTGCGCTAACATAGATGGACCCTGAGGTATTATGCTAAGCAAAATAAGTCAGCAAAAGATAAATACTGCATGATTTCACCTATAAGCAAATATAAACAAATTGATAAGGAGAACAGATTGGTGGTTACCAGAGGAGAAGGCAGTTGGGGGAGGGCGAAAGGGGTAAAGCGACACATGTACAGTGATGGATAAAAACTAAACTAAAACATTGGTGGTGAATATGATGCAATCTACACAGAAGCTGAAATATAACGTACATCTGAAATGTACACAATGTTACAAGCCAGTATGACCTCAATAAAATAATTAAAACAAACAAAATAATGTTCTAATGATCAGCTTCCAAAATAATTAGCAGGGAACAAATGAAATGGTAAAGAACTAATTTTAAAAAGGGTTATCTTTTGGGAAAAGGATAAAAGGCAATTTTCAGTGTTTTAGAGCTGCAGTATTTATAAAAGGTTATTATCAGTTTGAATAGAGATGAGTACTTTTTACCCTTTACAAGGTTCTGGAGAGTCCATTACTAAATACAACAGAGAATCAGGCTAAACACAATGCAATTATAAGCCATACTACTGCACCACTGACAACATTCCCTCTAAAATCATCAGCCCGGCTTTTCTGTAGATCTTCTATGCTAAATATCACCTTATTCTACAGAGAATGGGAGGTTCTTACGTTGGCACTACCATTAATTGTCCCACAGCTTCTTTTATTATTTTTAAAATCAGATGTTAGATCATATTACACAAGTACAGGCTGTCAAATAGAAGGACACTGCAATATTGTAACACACTTAGAATGTATAAAACATTTCCCCCACTTACAGTTAGTTTGTAAATATGCCCTCACCCAAAAACACTCTAAATTTCCCTAAGCTATCAAAACTACTCCTACCGATGATAAAGAAGTACTATAAGTAAGGAAACCGGGTTTCGACCCAGGGCTTGAGTTACAATTCAGATTCTGGAAGAGAATCTGAACTGCTTCTGAAAGAAACACCAGGTTCAAAGATACCATTACTTCTCGTATATGTAAGTTATAAGAGGTTTTGTGGGCTGACCTGGGAATATAACCATTATATATACACTGATGTGAAAGGAAAATGCACTCATATATCCAAGAAATGTCTTACCACCTTTGACGTGTAATCTACTCATAAACTGCAGCATGACTGTAATACTCTTCACAAGAAGGATAACTATCACAACAAAGACGTACATATTTCAAATTGCACATAAAGTTTGAAAGTAAAACTAATGTTGTAAGGTTATTTATCAAGAAGTATTCTCAATAAATTTCAAAATTTCAAAAAAAGTGGCAGTCATACTTTCCAAATAACATGTCTAAAATTCAAAGTAGTTGAATTTAAAAGTCTTCTTTAACCTAATTTTTTTGCTCCACAATAAAAAGAAGAAACCTAACCTTCTGAAATTTTAGATTTTAAATATTTCCAGGATAACTATGCCAAATTCAGTTAGAATTTCATTTATCATGCTTGAGGAAAACCAATTCCTAAAATTAAACTAAAAGAAAAGTTTGGGTTATATTTATTTCCCACTTACGTCAAATTAAATTTAAAGTTAAACTGCCAAGTTGAAGTTCCTGGAGGGTATTCTCCTTGCTCATTCATAAACGTCAGTCCGAGCTGAATTATCTTTAACAAGTCTACATTACACCGCAACAGTTGGTACTGATAGTCAGCATTGCTCCTGAATTCTCCAATGGGTCTTGCAACCACACCTGGAAACTCGGTGTCCTGTAAAATAATTTTATGATTCATTATTTACTAAGTGGTCAAAACAACAATCCCCAAATTCCTAGATCAATCAATCAATTTTTGGTACAAGTCAAAGAATTCCATTATAGATGATATCCTACATTTTCATATTCAATTACAAAGTATCTTTTAATTAAGAAGAGCATTACTTATTAGAACCATAAAACTCTACAAACTTAATGACTTTTTCTTACTTTAAACATTGTAATAGTAAAAAAACCATTACTATGTATAAGATACATACAATAAATGCAACCAAGAACTTTATCCCCAGGGAGGGGGAAAAATCATAAGTTCATGTTTCTCAAGGGGTATATGAAACTATACTCACAGTATTCTAAAGTTAAAACCAATGAAGAATTGGTTAAAAAGAATGGAAAATGCATCATATTTTCCAATCACTTCTCTGAGGAAAGATTTATCTAAACACCAAAACCCTCCTAATTTCTTGGGCTAAAACAGTACTCTCTCTATTCTCCGGAGAGAGCATGTCATCAAAAATTGCATGCCACCCACTTATTCCTGCAGAATGTTATCACATCCATAATGTTGTCACTCCTTATCATCTGAGAAATAAACAATCATGAATTTCTATTGGATAAAAAAATAACTTCAACTCTAATTATGAGTAAGTACACCTTTATTAAATAGAATGTTATCTCTGTACACTCAAATATTCATATTTTAACCAATCAACCTGCCCCTCCCCCTAGAACTGTATTTACTTATTTGCATTAAAAATAGTGAGAGAATGATACAAGTATTAAAATTCAAACCAGGAAGCTAAGAACAAAATCTAAATACCAAGTCACTGTGAAACAGTAAAGAAATTAAAACCTATCTAAATTCAGTCCTACTCAACAACCACTCTATTGAATGCTATGTGTTATGCTGGGTGTTGAGGGGAGAAAGGATGATTAAGATGCTAAGCCCTTGCTTCACAGAGCTAATAATCTAGAAAATAGGAGAGGAGCTTCAACAGATGTACAAAGTACAGTAGTAAAGAAGCAAAATAATCAGACAGTCTAGGCAGATTAACAGTACCTGCAACAGAGATGCTTAACAGCACAGTGTGTTCACGGAACTCCAGTGATAATTTAAAACAAACAAACAGCAAAACACTGCAGATCAACAATGTTTCGCTGGGACAGCTGATTTTTCATTTGAGAAAGACACCCAGGAGCTCCCTAGTTTCCGGAAGCCCATCTTGTATTATGAGTTACGTATTAGTGTTGCTAGGAGCTGACCTGGCTCTCATAGCTAGGTCCTAACGTTCTTTGTTGAATATAAACAATTTCACACTTCAACATCAGACAGGCCACTCTGTAATCATGACTGAACATAGACAAAAACTTAAACATTGCCCAAACCACGAAAACGACCAAAGATCCTTCTAACTTCGCTAATACGACTGTTGCTTCCTTATGGCTTTAGCCTCACGCTAGTCTTCATTCATTCTAGTTAAGACTTACTAAGATACCCTGATACAGAATTACTCCAGATTCCCAATCCCTCCCTAAAACCACCTGACACAAACCCAAATCCTGAAAGTCTTTTCTCACACTCTCTTACTCAAATGCCTCATGGTTCCAATGGTATGCCTTTTCCCTCACTGCAATGAGTAATAAACCCAACTTGTCAAATTACAGGTGTACTCCTGGTGGCCTTTGGCTGGAGGACACTGACAAAGTTTTCTTTTCATAATTAACTTAACCCCTAAAAAGATCAACCAGAAGGGCTGAATTTAAGACTTAAAATCCCTCTTCCCCTTTTGTAAGGATTTTAAGGATTTGATCATAGGCATACCATAGCAACGTAATTGTATTTTCGGATAACTTGACGAATTTTCTTCATCTCTTCATCCAGGTTGCAAGCCCAAACTTCACAAATTCTTTGGCTATGATCTACCGTTGCTGCTGGCATACTGAGGGCACAAGGAGTCTAGATGCCAAGCATCAAAATATTATACTTGATTGAAGATTCGTTTCATAAAATACTTTATCCCTTATTCGTGCACCTGTCAAAATAAAAATGAAAATAAAACCCAGCTATACCAGAAATCTGAATCATAAAATAATTGAGTTGACAGAAACGTAAGAGATGATATTTACTCAAAGTCCTTGATTTATGAGAAAATCAAAGTTTAGAAAGTGACTTGTCTAAAGTCACAAAGCTAATCAGTAGGAAAGAAAAGGACTACAACACAGGTTTCCTGGTTCTAATATCAATGTTATGTAAATTTAGTGTTTTTTATTTGTACATACTAATCATTTTTTTAAAAACTTTCCATTAATTAATGATTGCTCTGAATTCAACTCACTCTCTGAATAAAACTTTACGAAGACATCCATTTCAGTTAAAAATGTAGTTAGATACTGGTACACATGTGGCAAGATCAGATGTTACTAGGACAAAGGTAGTGTTGGCCTTTATCCCTCATTAACAGATCATTCAAAATCTGATTTGATTACAAAATTTACTGGCATTTATTCAAGTCAGATTAGAAAGAACAAAAGTAAACCAATTTAAAAAGAAAGCTCTTTCTGAGAAATAAGTAACAGCCACAGAAGCTGTTCAGATGTCCATAACTGCAGGAGGAGAAAGAAGGGAAGCAAGAGTGTGTCTCCATTTCAAATTATTTCTTTCTAATTTCCTAAAAATCAGAACATTTTTCCCTGGTTTACCAAACACACATCTCACGCTTCTGGTCCACAAACAGAGGTTTCCTGGTATATAATGCTAAGAGTACAGACCAACATTTTGATTCTTGGGCAGGGAAATTCCAAATGCTCCTTCATTTTTCACAGAAGTTTGAAAAGATCATAACAACCAAGAGTAAAAGAGGGAATTGTGACCCCCTCTCTTCTAAACTCTGCAGACGCAAATGTAGCCTCGAATGCCCTAAGAACACAAGCCAAATGTCCAGGGACCCCCTCCTTTATAATCCTCCTCAATCCGCTAAACATATACACATCACACACACACTTTAGAAAGACCCTGCGGTTCAACACCGCTTTCCTCCACCTCTCCACTACAGTTCCAGAAGCCCGGAAGAGGCACCAAAGGCCTCCTCATTCCTGGAGGTAGCATCCCCGTACTGCAGGTTCCCAAAGAAACGAGAAGACAGCACATAGGTATTCAAGTCATCGATCACGCTCTTCCCTGGCAGAGAGCCAGTGCGAAAGTGCCGACAGCCATTGACTGGGGCCAGGTTAATTCCCAGGCACCGCAGCGTGAAGGAATCCCAGGAGCTGAGGATGCAGGCCACCGCCCTCCATTCCCAATTTCCGTCCCACAACATCGAAGCCCCAGGTACAAAGCCTCCACGTCATCACTCCGCGCCATCTCCTTGACATACCCCCAGCTCTAGTTACCCTCCCCCCTCCACCCGCCGCCCCGCTCCTTCCTTCGCCAGCCGCGCTCCAGCTGGCGCCATCGCGCACCCTCTCAGGTTGATCGTGCCCGCCCCTTTTCTACTTCCCCAACCCGCTCCTCCCCCGCAGCGCTGCGGCGGACGCAAGATCTACTTGTGTCGCTGAGCTCGCGCTCCTCCTCCTCCTCCTCGCCATAGAGACAGCACCCGGCGGCGGTGGCGGTAGCGGCGGCGGCGGCGGCAGCGGATGCCCCATAGACACCTCTTGCCCAGCCAAGGGGAAAGGGGAGCCGGAGCTGCGCCGCACCGTGCTGCGCCGTCGCTACTCGCACGTCCTGGCGGGGGCGCTAGATGATGACGCGACACGCAAAGGGGGTGGGGCACGCGAGTGACGGAAGCTGGGGTGGTGGAGCGCTGCGCGGTCCGGCGCCCTGGTTGGCTGGTTTGGGTGTCAGAGTCGTGAAGGTAGGACTGCCTGTCCCGGGTGGCGAGTTCCTTATCTCCAGCTGCCCGCGATCAGAGCATGCTCCCTAGAACCCGGGGACCCCCGGCCGGGCTGGCTTAGAGAAGACGCTGTCCCCCGGCACTTGGGCCCCGGGCGTCCTGGCCCGATCCTCTGTCGCTGGAGAATCCCCGGGCTGAACAACTGAGAGAAGCAGGTCAGAGCTTTCTAGGGCCTCGGGCCCGGGGCCCCGTGGAGGATGAGCTGGCTCTTTCCCCTGACCAAGAGCGCCTCTTCCTCCTCCGCAGCTGGGTCCCCCGGTGGCCTCACCAGCCTCCAGCAGCAGAAGCAGCGGCTGATCGAGTCCCTCCGGAACTCACACTCCAGGTGACTGGTCGCTGCCTCTTCGACAGGAGGAAAAAGTAGGGCGGGAGGGCGGGCTGGTCTAACCACACTCTACAGCAACTGAGGTCGACTCCCCAACAGCTGCCTCATGTTGATAGACCTCCCTTCGTACTGGGTCGCTCTCTCGCTCTCCCATCCCTGATCCGTGTTCAGGATTTTTCTCCAGATCCTCCCTCCTTGCCCCACCACTGCTCAGCTCTTCTAATTATGGCTTGCTCATCCCTCCTGACACATCGCTGCTGACTGTAATCTGTCTCATAGTCTATGTCCAGTACCCCTTGCTTTGCCCTTCTTCCTCACTCACCTTTTACCTGATTGGTGTGTTGGCAGAATTCTTAAAATACTGTACTTGGCTAAAAAGAATTGTGAAGAGTAATCTCCAAGTTTCACAAAGAGTGGAAAATTTTTGACAAAAATTGTTGAAGCATCGAAGAAATGGAAAGCCAAAGGTTTCATCAGTGAATTCTTCTCGTCTGGGAGTGACATGCTCAATCCTCTTAAGTCTCTCATTTTAGATTTACCCTGTTCCAGCAACGTCCCCCTCTCTGGCAACTACCAGTCTCTCTACATTTCTCACCTTATTATTCTTGTTTTCACACTCAGGAATTGCCTTATATTCATCTTGATTGTTCTGTTGTCTTCCTGGGAGTTTTTCATTTTCAGCATGGTCAGATTAGAAATCTTTTGCAATTCAAATTGTTTCAACTGTTTTTACTGTAAACTGGTTTGCCGCAGACTTTTATATTGCAGATATCTCTGGCCTCTAATGGTTTACAAAAATTAGAACTTCTTTATATTATATGAATTATGCAAGTATATGGTACTTAACAGTGTCACAGCATGTATTTTAGTGTAGAGATGTCAACATCACTCAACCCTAACCCTTTTAAAAATAGATTTTTCATACAATTAAAAAATATATATTCTGAGATAATAAAATTGATTAATTCCTGTTGACTGAACTATTAGAGGCCGTTTTATGTGTTACAATAATAATTTTTCCCAAGCAACTAAGTTATAGTGCAGAATAGTTTTGAGTTAGATACTATACTGTTAAAAGAAAAATTCACTGCAAAATCAGTCTGGCTAAAATGAGGCCAATTGCCAATTAGCTTCAGATGTTTCTTGATTCTTTGTCTCAATTGTTCTGCTTGTTTAGAACTTTCAAAAGGTGACAATTTGTGATAATTAACAGGTAAGAGTGGCATGCTATTTAATGGTGGCTTTCTTTTTGGAAAATTAAGTTCACAGAATTCTTATAAGTGAATCTTATTCTACATCACGTTCTCTACTAACCTGTAAGTGCTACTTTTACAAGATATGCTTATAAAATAAGGTGACTCATTTTGAACAAACATAACAAAAGTTTGTCCCCTTAGAAAGTGTCACCTTGGAAGACTATTTATATACTGTACTAGTACTGCTATTACCAAAATACTTTTTAGAACCATACCTTTGGCATTAATTGCTTTTAAGACTTTAGTATATTCCATTAATACTCTCAGTGCTGGCAAATTTTTTTTCTTTGAGGTTGGAGTTGAATTTTTGAAGTACTGCAAAGTCCTTTGCTGCTAAGGCTGGTAAATTAGAGAAGTAATTGATCAGAAATTTATTATTTATTTTTTTGGCCTCCCAAATAAGGTGAGATTCTAAAGCAGGAATTGCTAATCCAAGGAGTTCCTGAATTAGCTTAAGAGGATCAGTAAATACCCTGAATTAAATGCAGAAATGTTCCAGTTTGTTGTTTTTTTAGCCAGAAATTATGGACATACCATTGGATAAGTGACATTATCTACATATTTTATAGTGTTATGAACATCTACTTTAAGTTCTTGATTCTGTTAAAGTCTCATAAAAATACTTGAAGTTTTACTTAATTGAAATATTTCACATTTATAATCTACTCTTGGATAATTATGGAGACAAGTAGGCCATGTGTGTCCAGTTTTCAAGGAATGGTATGATCCCAGAAGAAATGTCATCCATACATTATAAAGCTAGCTTGTAAAAATGATCTGTCTGCAGTATCTGACGCTATGTTGCCTGAGTAGCCAAATTCAATAGTACACTTTATACTTAAAGATTTTTGTGCAAAAAGACACTGATTGGTTATTCTGAAGGTGCACTCTGCAAAAGTTGAAAGAATGTTTCAATGGTATTTTAATGGATAATACAAAAACTTCCTAAATTATGAATATCAATATCTTACTGCATTCTGCCCAGCTCCCTCATGTTTCATCATACTTTATCTCTTTTCCTAGGTCAGCAGCTCTTTCCTGGCAGTGAAAGTATCTGACTTCTTTTCTTCTGCCCTCCTCAATAACCTTTCCCCACCCCATTCTCTCATCTACCTTCCAGCTCTTCTTTTAACTCTTTATAATTAAAAAAATTCCATTTCAGGAAAGAGTCTGTTTAATTCTCTTTCTCTAATGAAGGTAAACTCCTTTTTTAGTTACCTTAAGAAATTCTTACCTCCTCATCTTCCTCAGGCCTCTCCTAAAAGTTAGCTGAATTTTGTGTGTATTTCCTCATCTGTCTCTTACTGGTAAGGCAGGGCAAATGGGAAACTGTCATAGATGAAAAAAAAAGTGTTTAACCAAAGCATAACAACATGTTTGTCTGCTATGAAAATGGAAACTGAAAGTTATGTAGAACTAGGCTCATTTCTACCTTCTGAATAACAGTCATCACAGTATTCAATTTACCACTAAAATTCCTGCCTTTATGGGCAGGAGTAAAACTAATTCTGTTTCTTCTACTTCCTAAAGAAACTCTAATGGACGCTGTTGGTTTCCCACGGAAATCCATTTCCTCTGACTTCTTGAAAGAACACCTGTTTTTATCTGGTTCCCGGTCTGTAGGGCCACATACCTAACGTCCGTAGGTAAATAATGATTGTTTAAGCCGGTGTTGATGGTCTCATTTCTCCTGCTAGTTACTGTGGAAGCAGGACTCTTGACCTAATCTTGGTCAATGGGAGTTGGAGGAGAAATCTGCTGGGAGCTGCTGGAAACATTTTCTGAGTAATGGAAAGAGATATCTAAAAGGAAATGCCTCTCTTATATTTTGGATATTGTCGTGTTACTTGGGACATCTAGAACTGCTTGGATCATGAAAGCAGACAGGCTGACTACTGAATGTGGTAGAGCAGAAAGATGCAATGCCTCTGATAATACTGCAATGCTGAATTAACCAGCTCTGGAAACGTCCTTTCTCTGAACTTCTTGCTGTATAAGATTAATAACTCCTCACTGTTTAAGCCACTTTTCAGCCTGGTTTTTCAATTACTTGCAGTTAAAAATATCCCAAGTGATACTCACTACTCCCAGTATTTAAAGATTCTTCAGAAGTGAAGCTAAGTATTTCTCTTCATTGCACCTGCAATCAGAAAATATTAAAAAGTGATGGTCTTTACAGTTATCCTCCTAACTATCCTGGTTTCTCTTCTCTCAGAATATCTAAAGTTAATTAGCTTCTTCATTGTTTTATTTCCTTAGCTCTAAAACAACAACCTGGAGCTATGTTGTAAATGGTAATTATTATCTATAATTAACTACATAAATTCCAAGTTATACAAATAGTAATCCTTCTTTATTACCTTTTATTTAGAGAGATCAGCTCTCTCAAGTAAAGGACTTCTACATTCATTTTAATAATTAATTACATAGTAATTCTGGTGCCATTTTTATATTCCGAAAGAAAATCTAATTTGGGAGTTATGTTTATCAGAACTGCTTTTTTCTTTTTCACTCTGGTAATAATCTTAATGAAAGAAGCCTTGAAGCAGAAGTCAGGAGACACTGATGTGTCATTAACTGGCAGTGCAACCTTGAATGTTCACGTAACCTTAATAGGCCTTGGGACCACTGAAGTGAGAGGAGTGACTACCACACTGCCCTGCCTGACTGCGCAAGTCTGTTGGTTCCTCAGTGTAAGCACTCTCTTAGAGATAAAACACAAATGTATTTGAGCAGCATAAATGGAAACAACCAAAAATTACTGACATTGGGAAAAGCAGCATGACTTAGGTGAATGAAAGCTTTGTAATCAGACTGTCCTGGATTCCAGTTCTGGCTTCAACACCTACGAACAATATGACCTCTTGGCAAGTTACTCAACTTCTCTGAGCTTCTAGTTCCCATCTGTAAAAGCAGGAATTGTGATTCCTATCATGCAGGATTGTTGATATTTAAGTAATATATATAAGCATTTCTTAGAGTTTCTGGCACATAGTAAGCACATGACAAATTATATTCCTTCTTTCCACTGCATAAAATCATCATGCCTGAAACTTTTGCCTCTTAGCCTACATGCTTCTGGCCAGCTTATTGTCTATGAATCCCTCACACGCCTACCTTCAGCTCATATGTGGGACTGCCCTGACTTTCCATTCAGAAAGTAAGTCCATTCCAGAGAGTTAGTGTCTTCACAAATGAAAGGTACCTATTTTGAAGGATTTTAGACATCATATGTGTAAAGAAACTAGAATATTATCTGGCACACTGTAGGCACTCTGTAAATGGTAATTATTTTATTTTTATATCTTAAAAATAATAGTGCTACTCTCCGTAGTCTTTAAAAATTATTTTGGAATTTTCTTTTGCTGCCTGTCCCTGGATGCTGTTATTCTTTCCGATTGCCCAAACCTTTATCCTTATGCCTTCCTTGGAGAGGCTGCTATTGTATAGTTTTCTACTCTATAGCTGTTAGGTTTAACTCCCTGCTTACAGTTATAAGGGTTTCCCCCCTAAACTCATGGTTTTCTGAGTAAGCCTAAATTCCATACCTTTCTTTCTATAGATTTCACTGTCAGCTTGTAAGGACTCACACGCAAACTTAATAACAACAAATCTGTAATGAGAGGATATATGTATGTGTTTTAATGTGTCCAAAGTTATATTTTAAAAAAATAGATCCATTGCCAACATTTATAATTTGAGATTTTTTACATGAAAATATCCAAATTTCCAACATTTTTTATAACCGACTTTATTATTTAGAGCAGTTTTAAGTTCACAGCAAAATTGAGCAGCAAATACAGAGATTTCCCATATAGCCTCTGCCCCCTGCAACTTTTCTTTTAAAATAGAAAGATCTGGAAAGGTCTGGCAACAGTTCCCACACAGCAACATTTGCTTTGAGCTGAAGAGTAGCTGTCCCCTTTACTGGGCTGCCCCTTCTCCATTTTACCAGTCTGCAGTAACTCCTTGTTGTATTACAAGCAACTGCCTTCATTCATGTACATTATCTGGCTCTTCTAGGCATTTGAAATTAAAACTTCTTTGTGGAAGGAAATCACCTTCACTTGTCGCAATAAAAAAAATCCTATAAGAATCTGCTCTGCCTTAGCCTTTTGAAGCCACAGAAATCTACAAAAATGTCAACACTTTGACTCTATAAATGGTCATTGAGCTCTTATAGTGAACTTTAAAATTATGCGTATCAAACAGTCCCATAATTAAGTGAATTTTAATTTGATGCATTAAATCATGTAGTCTATAACCAGTGATTAAAAGTTATAATTGCAGAGTATATGACACAATAAAGCATGTTGCCATTTAAGAAAAATTTTTCTAAATCATAACAGCTCAAGGCTATCTCTAGTTAATTTTCCCGTTAGTAATGTCAGTTCATACCTGCTTTTAAAAAAAAAAGGTTACCACACAGGCAGTCACTTCTCCATTGCTAGTTGAATCAAGGCACATCTATGCCTTCCCTCCTACCTGTGAACTCCTTCCGAGCTATCTCTACTGTCTGCTTACCGAAGCCGAAAAACCTGGTCATTCTGTGTTTACTCAGTTTTCCATCCCCACTACCACTGGGTTCTAACTATCCTCTCTGTCTCCAATCTTGTTCCCTTAATTTTTTCTTCCACATGGCCACAGAGTAATCTTTCTAAAATTCAAATTAGACCATGTTATTCCTTTCTGTAGTTTCCTAACTCTTGCCCAGAAAAGTGCAGCCTCCTTAGCTTAATGCCTAGTTGTCACAGAAGACGGTGATGTGACTGATGGAAAGGTGTCAACAGACAGAGAAGATGTTTCTTTAATGGCAAAGCGTATGGAGACTTTTAGAGACTTGGTGTAATTTCATATCTGAAGCTTTTCTAATGGTGTTTCCTCTGTCTAGAATGTCCACATCATTTCCCTGAGTCTCTTTCCTGAGTGTTAACTCTTGACTTTTAAATGTAGCTCAGGTATTATTTTTTTCCCAAAAGACCCTGCCACCCCCACCCCTGTTTAGATTGGATGCTTTCTTCTGTGTTCCTATAGCTCTTTGCACATCTCTGCCATTATCCTATGTGTTCTACAGAACAGTGTTCAAAAAGTACTGTAAAATAAGTGGTCCAGGTCAAATAGATTTAGAAAACAAAATAAAATCAAGCACCTGAGAATTTCTCCAAGCCTTTAATATGCTAAAGTACATCAGTATTCTCCAAGAGAGGGTGTAGTATGAAGCATTTTCCAAACAGAGCACTGAACCACAGATTTGAGCTGTTTATTTTTAAATTCTAGGTTCTTAATTTTTCATTTTCACATCAACCATTTTGTGTGTGTGTGAATGCAAGTGCTATTTTGTTCCTCTGAGGATTAATTACAGAAATTTATAGTCTTCTCTTTGCTCAGTTAACTCTGTTTCCTTGAGTTGTTGTGTTTTGGGCTTGTTGAGTTTGGTGAATGCCTTGCATGGTTTTATTTTATTCAAACCTTTTTGATGTGTTCATTTCTGTATTTGAGATTCCTTGTTGACTTGTTTGAGGATACTTGACTCTGTTTATCACAGCCCACCTCTGTTGATGAATGAGAAGGAATGACCTGCTCCAGCGTGGGACAAGATGGTAGTTGTCATCTGGAAATGGAGGCCTCCTGGGAGTCACTGGCTTCCTAAGGCACTGCTACCTTAGAGGCTACCTCATTGTGATACTCCGGGTGCAGATATTACTGCTGTCTGCTGGTTGGAACAAACAGGGAAGAGGAGAGTGCTCTAGCCTATCTACTGTTCCACATGTCTCCCCTTTTGTTACTCTGAGAAACGCTCCTGCCCAGCCTTCCTGATTTGGTTTGCGTTGATTTGATTCATTGGCTTGGAGGACCTTCAAACTGCTCCTACTTTGCATTGGTCTTATGTTTTGGGTTGACATTAGTTCCTGTGTTTACATTCTTTTTCTTTCCTTTTTCCTTATTTTCACCCTCTTCCCATCTTTTTTTTTTCTTTTTTTGCTGAGCAAGATCAGCCCTGACTAACATCTGTGCCAGTCTTCCTCCACTTTATATGTGGGTTGCCACCACAGCATGGCTGATCAGTGGTGTGGGTCTGTGCCCCGGATCTGAACCCAGGAACCTGGGCCACCAAAGCAGAGCATGCCGAACTTAACCAGTACACCATGGGGCTGGCCCTGAATCCCATCTATTTTATCCTGCAGGGATTCCTCAAAATTTCTTGTCTGCTTATGGTACTATTTGCTTTCCAGCACTGTTATAGATTTGCCTTTTAAAAGTCTGTTTTGATGTATTTAGACAGGAAAGAGAAGTTGTCTGTTCTCCATCTACCATCTTTCTCTAGGCATCTAAATCCTTTATTTGCAAGGTTCACCTATGAACATTCCTTGAGTTACCCTACACTGTGGGAAATGCATGCTATCAGTATCTTGAATTGCTCTTTTTCAGTCACTCGACTTTCTCTTCATGCTCTGTGCCCCTTCAGAGCAAAGACCACACCATATTCATCTCTAAATTTCTTTTACTTGCAAGATGCTGGGTGTATGGTAGCTGTTCAGTTGAACCAAGTCTTATGAAATCCAAGTTTACGCTAAATATAAAGTAGGAGATAAATGATTGTTCTACAAAAGGAATCTTTTAACCATAATTAGTGCCTCTGTTGCATTTCAAGGTCTATTTGTTTATAAGCTTGAGAGACTACCAAAGAAATGAGGATGTCAGTTAATCACATGTTCTGACTAACAAAGTTATGTGTTTCAGCTTTCTTTAGTCCCAAGCAGATTCAGAGCCATGGGGGTAAAACCATGGTAATTCATTTCTCTCAGAGAACCTAGAAAATAAAATTATTAATGGCAGGTCATTTAAATTTTCTGTTGTGATGTGATTACAGTATTACTTTAAAATATGTTTGTGTGTGTGTTTACACTCAAAGTAGTACTGCCTGTTAGCATAAGGATATTGCTGTAAGAATGTTTATCATAGCAAAAATTGGAAACAATCTAAATATCTAATAGAGAATATGTTAAACAATATACTAGAACATTATGCAGTCATTCAAAAATTTTTATATTCTCTTTGCTTACTCTTTTTTTCAATGAGAATGAATTATTTTTAGGATACATTTTTAAAAAGTTATTTAAAAAGCAAAAATTCAAAATCACATTTGTGATGAATATTCAGGGAATGATTCTTATTTTAGTTAAGTAAAACAAATATCTGCCATTTTGTCTAATGCAGCTAGTGCAGGGAAGGAAAAAGTTTTTCTCCACCCTCTTAGGGTCCCTGGCTGGGTCTGAAGATTAAACTGACAAAGATAGATTAACAGGAGAAAAGCATACAGATTTATTTAATATAAGTTTTATATGACACAGGAGCCTTCCTGAGGAAATGAAGACCCAATGACACAGTTAGACCTGAGTATTTCATGCTAGGTTAGATGAAGAGTGGATAGTCGTGGAGGAATGTGATGGGTTAAGGAGTATGAGGTAATTGTAATAAAGAGGTGGAAGATTTAGCAAGACCTGTTTGTTAGGATTGTCCTTGGCATCCCTTATCTTCGGAGATAAGGATGTTCCTTTCCTCTTGATATAGGGAGAGCACCTCTCTCTTACATGAGAGTTTTATGACCTGTTTCAGGGAAGAAGGGCGAGGTGGGGGAGGAGCTCAGAGTAACCTTCCTGCTTCTGCTGTTTTATCAAACTCCTTCACCTTAGCCAAGATGCCATATTTTGGGGTAGCGTGTCCTGAACCCCATCAATTGTCGTGATTAACTTGTTTTAGAATTTGTTAATGATGGTTCAGCTCTCATTAATTTTACAAGTATTACCTTCATTTATCTTTGGTACCTCATTTGTGAAGGAAACTTGTCAAAAATTTTAATAAATTTCAAAATATAAATTGCAGGGACAATGAATTGAACAATTCTTGCCAATGATTTAAGTAAAAATTATTTTAATCAAATTCACTTTATTTTCCATAAAAATTTTCTATAGAAAATACAGTGTCTGAAAAATGGCATTAAAACTTTAGTACTACAAATTTAGACAGGCTCCAACTTGGATGCATGTTCTAAATGCTTATTTAATAATAGGTAACATGTTGAGCAATTATTATGGCATTATGTGGAGGGCTTTACATGAGTTATCTCATTTAATCTAACATCTTGTTTAGGTAGATAGATACTTTTAACACCTCCATTTCCCATTTGAGAGGAGAAGCTTAGACAGGTTAAGTATCTTGCCCATGATCACACAAGTAAATTGTAGAGGGAGGATTTGAACCCAGGAAGCCTAACTTAAGAGGTCATGCTCTCAATCACTAAGATGACCTGCTCGACTTTGAACTGGTGGATGCTTTTGTGACCAGTATTCACTTGAAGCAATGACACCTTAGGGTCCCAAGATAACATAGAGAATAAAAAACTTAAACCATTTTGTTGATTACATGGTGTTCATACAACTGAGGAGGCTGTCAGTATCCTAGTCCAAAGCTGATCCCCAGAGAGAAACTTTCATAAAAATGTGTAAATCCTAATTTTGAATATCTTCTTGAGTCTTCTCAGATGTTTCTTCTCTTCAGTCATAACCCCATTCCATGGGATGTCAGAGGAGAAAACTTATCAACATCTACAATTGCTCCATAACTCCATCCCAACACTTTTTAACCTTTCAAGCTACCTAAAATTTACATATTTCTACTAGAGGCTAAGTTTTTATCAAAAGGTCAAAAAATGTAATAGTCCAAAAAATGAGAAAAATAAAAGGTTTTTCTAAAGCTGTTAGTTGAAGCAACCAAAAGAACAAAAAATAAATCATTATGTAAATGCTAGATCTTTCAAAGTATTCACACCATAAAAAGTTTCATATCCATTTGAATATTAAGCTTCCTTTCAACCTTAATTCAATATACTACTTAACATTTTTCCCTTTGGAAATAATGTGAGTGGGTGTTAGAATTCCAAGTGAGCCTCCAAAATATTTGGTTGGTAGATTATAATTGTAAGAATATATGTCTGCAATTAACAATAAAATAAATTCTGAATGTAGAGTGTTAAAGTGTAAGGGACTTATATTAGCTGGTAAGTATATTCAGCTGCTAGTAACAAAGACTCCCAAAATAGTGATTTTAAACCAGATAAAAAGTTTCTTTTTCTCTCATGTGAAAGAAATTCAGTTTGACAATTTTGTAGTCCTCAAGGATCCAAACTACCTCTTTCTTTCTGCTTAGCTCTCCCTAGTGCATGCCTTCCATGCTCAGGGTCTGATATGGCTGTTAGAAGTCCAGCCATTAGGTCCAGGCAGGAAAGGCAAATAGTCACAAGGGCAGATGTTCCCCTTTAAGATGCTTTCCTGGAAATTCTAACCCACAACGTCCCTATATCTTATTGGCTAGTACTTAAGTCTATAGCAACAAGTAGCTGCAAGAAAGGCTAGAACATTGTTACTCAGAATAAAATCAGGCTTCTCTTACTGAGGAAGAAAGGGAATATATGTTTTTGGAAAGCAGCTGGCAGTGTCTGTCATGGGCTGTAGGAGACATCTCATCGAGACTTCCAAGTTTAAGCTGTTAAGACCCAGACTTCCCAACCGGTTGTACAGCTGGGTGGTGGCAGAGTTATAATCAGAACCCAGATGTCTTGCTGACCTGTAGTAACCAGAGGCTCACAATTGCTTCTACTAAAGATGAATTAGGTAAAGTGATAGGAAATCAATCTAGCATTAATACAAGAGTTTTTCTTTGCTTCTTTACCTCAACATCTACCCCCCCCCAACACACACACTTGTATATCTCGGAATATTATTGCCTGCTTACTTGATAAACCTTTCCATGATCATTTTTCCCTCAAGATAAAAGTTATATTGGCTATCTAGGTTCTGTGATTAAAAGTAGCTTTAGTAGGCTCTAAAAACATTTAACAACGGCTTTTAATATTAATGGTTTTATAACTCAGGTTAATTTTTTTCTCGATTTTCTTCTACAGTATAGCAGAAATACAGAAAGATGTGGAATACAGGTTGCCATTCACCATAAACAACCTGACAATTAACATTAATATGTGAGTATGATATTCTGTTTTTTCATGTAATAGGACTGAAAAAAATCTTATTATTCTGTTTCTTAGTTGTTATTAGAAGTAAATGTTTTATTTCAGATATTCCCTTTCTAGTAACTACAATTTATCAGTTACACAATTTGATGCAATAAAAAAATTTTAAATTAAATTTTAAAAAATGTTTAAATATTTTTAAAATATTAACTACAATATCATTGTAATGTATATTGCTGTAAGAAAGAAACTATAAAAGAGGAAATGCAATAGAAAGATGTAATAATCCTTAGTACCATGATCGTTTTTATTGATTTGTGCTGAAGTCTTAGCTGGAGGTAGGCTGAAAGAGTAAGAATGATATGACAAACTATCAAAAGTATCATGTATGGAAAACCATTAGAGATATATTCACCTTTACATCAGAAACAAGTTAAAATATTCTAGTTTTCAGCAGCAGATATATCAACCAGAAAGTTCCAGGCTGAATTTGACCTAATTCTTTTTAAGGAAAAAAAATTAAAAGTTAAAAATATAATCATGAGTTTGTTAAGTTATAATGAGGAAAGGTTGGACAAACTGATTGCTGAAGTACCTGTTTAACCCTAAGTGCAATTATTAGTCTTTAGTATGAAGGAATTCAGTTATTACCTCAGACTGCATTAGGTGGCTGGCTGCTAGAGTGGGTGTTTTTGTGAGGTTAAAAGGCACCTAACCTGAAGATAGGAACCATGGCATATTCGTCTTCATATCCCTGTGGCCTAGCATAGTGTCTGCACTTAGAAGGCCTTATTAAATCCCAGTTGAATGAGTGAATTAAAACGTGAATATATAACAGTGCCAGGCATTATGCTGTGTTATCCTGATATATAGGAGCTTCTGGAATCCTCACAGTAGCTCTGTAAATTGGGGGAAATTACAGACACATAGGTAGTGAATAGTGTAGTCAGGGTACAAACCCAGATTGATTGGGCTCCAAAGACCATTCATTGCCTTTTTTTACCAACATCTTCAACTCTATAAATGAAGTACTTTTATCTCTCTTCAGATGCCCTAGGTAGAGCTAAGTAGGAGAAGCCAACAAGGACCCAGTTTTCTTCCTGCCAGTGCTACCAACAAGTAGTTTTCTGAGCCAACAGGGGAACAGAGAGGCAATTTAAAGGGACATATTTATCTGTTTTAGATAAGATTTAGAAAATAGGCTTTACATCCAGTAAAATCCCATTTTTTAAGACTTCACTCCCTAATTTTAAATTTGTAGTAGTTCAAAAGTCAAGAATTTCACTTTTATTTTTTTGGGGGGAATTTTCTGTTCTTTGCTTGACATGGTGTGATTGACCTCAAAGCTGGGAGAGATGTGTTAAGTGGAACATTGAGAAGAGAGCCCTTTAGAACCAAGGCATGCTGACAGCTACAATGTTTCATTCCTAGTACTTTCTGTTCTATTCACTTACTATTTAAAAATTCAATAGATAGTGAAATAATTCTTGGCAGCATTTCAAAAATAAGAAAATTATATGGCCAGAACCTGGGTAAATAAATAGTCAGACTGGGCAAATATGGTTCACCTAATACAAATGCCTAATCTAATTTTTAGCTCAGATTTTGTATAGCTTGATATATTGTGTTTGAAAGCAATTAATTGGCATGATGTGAAGAGTATTCTGTAATTCAAGGTATCCATGTTCCACCTTAAGAAAGGTTTACTATATTGAATTACTTTATAATCTTGTTGCCAAAGTGTATCCTTTTATATATTTTCAATCAACTCAACAACTGTAATAGAGCACTTTTTATTGAATAATTAATCCCAATGAAAGTATGAAAATTTAATTGGCTTTTAACTAACTTTGTTTTAGGATTATGACAATGTAATGTAACATTTGTTGTCTTTGTTTTTGTTTCTCATCTGTTCTACCTTTACCAGATTGCTCCCTCCACAGTTTCCTCAGGAAAAACCAGTGATCAGTGTTTATCCACCAATACGACATCACTTAATGGATAAACAAGGAGTATATGTTACCTCTCCATTAGTAAACAATGTATGTATATGGCATAATTTATTTCAGAGTAATATAACAGGTGTATTACTTTTCTACTAAATATTTTAGAAATCTAAAATGCATTTAAAATCTGATTTTGGAATTAGTAATTTCCAAAAAGATTTTTCACTACATATGGTAGATATGATATGATATACTACATATAACTGATTTGAAGGTTATTTTTCAGTGGTGAGGACCGGTTGATGTCAGAACTTTGATTCACAGTAGATCTTCCATAGTTGTTAGGGAGGGATAAAATTCCAATATGCCTTAAAGTTCTTACGATACATATATGATTGATTAATGTGAAGGACTGTAACTTAAATGTACTCTCAGTATTTACTTTTTTTTTTCTTTTAAAATACATAAAAGTTTATTTCAAACTATGTGACAAGTTAGCCATGTAAATGCAAATTTATTTTTGTACATTTTTGTTTGTCCGTCACCTTGTGGATGTAACCCTTCACCCCTTGTGCCCCCCCCACCCTCCTTCCCCTTGGTAACCACCAATCAGTTCTCTCTGTCCGTGTGTTCACTTATATTCCATATATGAGTGAGTTCATGCAGTGTCTGTCCTTCTCTCTCTGGCTTATTTCACTTAACATAATACCCTCTAGGTCCTTCCATGTTGCTGCAAATGGGACAATTGTGTCTTTTCTTATGGCTGAGTAGTATTCCATTGTATGTATATACCACATCTTCTTTAACCAATCATCAGTCGAGGGACACTTGGGTTGCTTCCACTTCTTGGATATAGTGAATAATGCTGCAATGAACATAGGGGTGCATACGCCTCTTGTGATGGTTGATTTCATGTCCATTGGGTAGATGCCCAAGAGTGGGATTGCTGGATCATACGGTATTTCTATTTTTAATTTTTTGAGGACTCTCCATACTGTTTTCCATAGAGGCTGCACCAGTTTGCATTCCCACCAGCAGTGAATGAGGGTCCCCGTTTCTCCAAAACCTCTCCAGCATTTGTTGTTATTTGTCTTTGCGATTATAGCCATTCTAACCGGTGTAAGGTGATATCTTAGTGTAGTTTTGATTTGCATTTCCCTGATGATTAGTGATGTTGAACATCTTTTCATGTGTCTGTTGGCCATCTGTATCTCTTCCTTGGAAAAATGTCTGTTCATATCTTCTGCCCATTTTTTGATTGGGTTGTTTGGTTTTTTTTTGCTCAGTTGTATGAGATCTTTATATGTTACTGAGATTAATCCCTTGTCAGACAAACGATTTGCAAATATTTTCTCCCAGCTGGTGGGTTGTTTATTCATTTTGATCCTGGTTTCATTTGCCTTGTAGAAGCTCTTTAGTCTGATGAGGTCCCACTTGTTTATTTTTTCTTTTGTTTCCCTTGTCTGGGTAGACATGGAATCTGAAAGGATCCCTTTATGTCCAATCGCAATTAGTGTACTGCCTATATTTTCTTCCAGGAGTTTTATAGTTTCAGGTCTCACTTTCAGGTCTTTGATCCATTTTGAATTGATTTTTGTATATGGCGATAGGAGATGGTCTACTTTCATTCTTTTGCATGTTGCTGTCCAATTTTCCCAGCACCATTTATTGAAGAGACTTCCCTCTCTCCATTGTATGTTCTTTGCTCCTTTGTCGAAGATTAGCTGTCCATGGGTGTGTGGTTTTATTTCTGGGCTTTCAATTCTGTTCCATTGATCTGTGTGTCTATTCTTGTACCAGTACCATGCTGTTTTGATTACTGTAGCTTTATAGTATATTTTGAAATCAGGGATTGTGATGCCTCCAGCTTTGTTCTTTTTTTTCAGAATTGCTTTAGCTATTCGGGCTCTTTTGTTGCCCCATACGAATTTCAGTAGTTTTTGTTCTATTACCGTGAAGAATGACATTGGGATTCTGATTGGGATTGCATTGAATCTGTAGATTGCTTTAGGTAGAATGGACATTTTAACTATATTTATTCTTCCAATCCATGTGCATGGAATATTTTTCCATTTCTTTATGTCCTCCTCAATTTCTTTCAATAGTGTCTTATAGTTTTCATTGTATAGGTCTTTGACCTCCTTGGTTAAATTTATTCCCAGACATTTTATTCTCTTTGTTGCAATTGTAAATGGGATTGTCTTTTTGAGTTGTCTTTCTGTTGTTTCATTGTTAGTGTATAGAAATGCAATTGATTTTTGTAAGTTGATTTTATACCCTGCCACTTTACTGTAGTTGTTGATTGTTTCTAGTAGTTTTCTGATGGAATTTTTGGGGTTTTCTATGTATAAGATCATGTCGTCTGCAAATAGTGAGAGTTTCACTTCTTCATTGCCTATTTGGAGTCCTTTTATTCCTTTTTCTTGCCTAATTGCTCTGGCCAGAACTTTCAGTACTATGTTGAATAAGAGCGGTGAGAGTGGGCACCCTTGTCTTGTTCCTGTCCTCAAAGGAATGGCTTTCAGTTTTTCCCCGTTGAGTATGATGTTTGCTGTAGGTTTGTCATATATGGCCCTTATTATGTTGAGGTACTTTCCTTCTATACCCATTTTGTTGAGAGTTTTTATCATAAATGGATGCTGGATCTTGTCGAATGCCTTCTCTGCATCGATTGAGATGATCATGTGGTTTTTATTCTTCATTTTGTTAATGTGGTGTATCACGTTGATTGATTTGCAGATGTTGAACCATCCCTGTGTCCCTGGTATAAATCCCACTTGATCGTGGTGTATGATCTTTTTGATGTGTTGCTGTATTCGGTTTGCCAATATTTTGTTGAGGATTTTTGCGTCTATGTTCATCAGTGATATTGGCCTGTAGTTTTCCTTCTTTGTATTGTCCTTGTCTGGCTTTGGTATCAGGATGATGTCAGCCTCATAGAATGTGTTGGGAAGTATTCCATCTTCCTCTATTTTTTGGAATAGTTTGAGAAGGATAGGTGCTAAATCTTCTTTGAACGTTTGATAAAATTCTCCAGGGAAGCCATCTGGTCCTGGGCTTTTATTTTTGGGGAGGTTTTTGATTACTGTTTCAATCTCTTTACTTGTGATTGGTCTGTTCAGATTCTCTATTTCTTTTTGATTCAGTTTTGGGAGGTTGTACGCGTCCAAGAATTTGTCCATTTCCTCTAGGTTGTCCCATTTGTTGGCGTAAAGTTTTTCATAGTATTCCCTAATAATCCCTTGTATTTCTGTGGTGTCTGTTGTAATTTCTCCTCTTTCATTTCTAATTTTATTTATTTGAGTCTTCTCCCTTTTTTTCTTAGTGAGTCTGGCTAAGGGTTTGTCAATTTTATTGATCTTCTCAAAGAACCAGCTCTTTGTTTCATTGATCCTTTCTACTGTTTTTTTGGTTTCAATTTCATTTATTTCTGCTCTGATTTTTATTATTTCCCTCCTTCTGCTGAGTCGGGGCTTTGTCTGTTCTTCTTTTTCCAACTCTGTTAGGTGCAATTTAAGGTTATTTATTTGGGATTTTTCTTGTTTGTTAAGGTGAGCTTGTATTGCTATGAATTTCCCTCTCAGGACTGCTTTTGCTGCATCCCATATGAGTTGGTATGGTGTATTTTCCTTTTCATTTGTCTCCAGATAGCTTTTGATTTCTCCTTTCATTTCATCAATGACCCATTGGTTGTTCAGTAGCATGTTGTTTAGTCTCCACATCTTTGTCCCTTTCCTAGTTTTTTCCTTGCAGTTGATTTCTAGTTTCACAGCATTATGATCAGAAAAGATGCTTGTAATGATTTCAATCTTCTTAAATTTATAGAGGTTTGCCTTGTTTCCTAATATATGGTCTATCCTTGAGAATGTTCCATGTGCACTTGAGAAGAATGTGTACTCTGCTTTTTTTGGGTGGAGTGCTCTGTATATATCTATGAAGTCCATTGCGTCTAGTTTTTCGTTTAAGTCCATTGTTTCCTTATTGACTTTTTGTCTGGATGATCTATCCATTGATGTAAGGGGGGTGTTAAGATCCCTTACTATTATTGTGTTATTGTTAATATCTCCTTTAAGGTTTTTTAGCAGTTGTTTTATGTACTTTGGTGCTCCTGTGTTGGGTGCATAGATATTTATAAGTGTTATGTCTTCTTGGTGAAGTGTCCCTTTTATCATTATATATTGCCCTTCTTTGTCTCTCATTACCTTTTTTATCTTGAAGTCTACTTTGTCTGATATAAGTATGGCTACTCCTGCTTTCTTCTGTTTGCCATTAGCTTGGAGTATTGTTTTCCATCCTTTTATTTTGAGTCTGTGTTTGTCTTTAGAGCTGAGATGTGTTTCCTGGAGGCAGCAGATTGTTGGATCTTGGTTTTTAATCCATCCTGCCACTCTGCGTCTTTTGATTGGAGAATTCAATCCATTTACATTTAGAGTAATTATTGATATATGAGGGTTTAATGTTGCTATTTTATTGTTCATCTTCTGGTTCTTTTGCATTGCCTTTGTTTCTTGTCCCTTGTGTTTTGGGCTGCAAATTCAATTTGGTATTTCTGCATGCTCATTCTCTTGGTTTTCTCTTTATTTGTCATGTGTGGTTCTCTTCTGGTTGTTTGTTTAGTGGTTACCGTGAGGTTTATATAAGCGATCTCCTGGATAAGAAAGTACATTTTCAGATGCCTCCTTTTTCCTGAGGCTGGGTCAGTTCAATCCCTTACCTCTTCCCCTCCTTATTTGTTATCTCTTTATTCCAGATTGTGTCATGAATGTATGTTTCCAGTGATGAGCTTGAATTAATTTTTGATGTTTTCCAACTGTATTTTGTACTGGTTTAGTCTCCTTGCTTTTCTCCTTGTTGAAATCTTTGTATCCCCTTTCTCATTTGTTTTTTTTCAGGCCTAAGGGCCTTCTTGAGCATTTCTTGTAGTGGGGGTCTTGTGGTGACGAACTCTCTTAGCTTTTGTTTATCAGGGAGAGTTATTATTTCTCCATCGTATTTGAAGGATATTTTTGCTGGATAAAGTATTCTCGGCTGAAGGTTTTTGTCTTTCATGATTTTGAATATATCATTCCAGTCTCTCCTAGCCTGTAGAGTTTCTGTCGAGAAATCAGCTGAGAGCCTGATGGGGTTTCCTTTGTATGTTATTTTGGTTTTTTGTTTAGCTGCCTTCCATATTATTTCCTTGTCACGGGTATTCTTCAAGTTTGCTACTATGTGGCGAGATAATTTTTTATTCCTGTTTATATATTTAGGTGATCTATTGATTTCATTCACTGTTATTTCTCTCTCGTTCCCTAGGTTGGGGAAGTTCTCAGCTATTATTTCTTTGAACAAACTCTCTGCTCCTTTTTCTCTTTCTTCTCCTTCTGGAATACCTATTATCCTTATGTTGCTTTTCCTCATTGAGTCTGATATTTCTCGAAGAATTTCTTCATTTCTTTTTAGTCTTAGCTCTCTCTCCTCCTCTATTAGGAGCATTTCTGTGTGGCTATCCTCAATACTGCTAATTTGTTCCTCCATATTGTCAGTTCTGCTCTTTAAAGACTCCATTTTTTCCACTATCTCGTTGATTTTGTTTTTCATCTCCAATAATTCTGATTGGTTTTTCTTTAGGGTTTCAATCTCTTTTGTGACATAATCCCTGAATTCGTTGATTTGTTTCTGTGTGTTCTCTTGTATTTCATTGAGTTTGTTTATGATAGCTATTTTGAATTCTCTCTCATTCAGGTTATCAAATTCTGTGCCTTCAGGGTTGGTTTCTGGGTGTTTGTCATTTTCCTTTTGGTCTGTAGCCCTAACAAATTGTCGCAAGGATCCCATGGGGACATCCTTATTTTTTCCCCTCATGATAATTTGGTCCTGCAGTTTCCCCCTGCTGCCACTGGATGGAGATCGCGAGCAGTTTGCTCTGAGGCGGCTGCATTCCCTGGGGGGATTATGCTGAAACACGGGGTGTGTGGGGGGAGGGGTCCTCTCTTTCCCCTGCTTGACCCGGGGGTTTCCTTTCTGGCTCTCTTAGGGTGTTTGCTACACCCCCTAAACAGTCCGTCGTCGCTTCCCAGTGGGGATCTCGCGACAGTCTGTGAGAGCACCTGGATGGCGATAGTTTTCCCCGCTGTGGGCCGCCCCTCCCCCCTCTGTCCGCGAACCGCGCTGTCTTTGCCGATCAATTGGGGAGGGGGAGTACAACTTCTTACCTCTCCTCCGTCCTTTTGGGCTTCCTGCGCCTCCACTGTCCGATGTATGGCAGCAGGGGTTTCTTAGAAGTCCTTCGTAGTGTTTGATTGAGCTCTGTTGGAATGTGAATGATGTTTTCGTTGTGTCGTAGGGGGCAGAGATTCAAAGAGGGAATCTCACTCCGCCATGATGCTGACGTCACTCCCTCAGTATTTACTTTTGAACCTTCGAATTACTATAAATAGTGAAGTATGGAAATATTTCAGCTCTATTGTTGGTTAAATAGACCTTTAACCTGATTCATGGTATTGATTCTATAAGAAAATATTGTAGGTTGTGGATTGCTGATATGTTCATTTGACACAGTATCCTTTGCTTTTCATTTAATTCTTGACTTGAAAAAGTGGATTTAAGATTAAGTTTTAGAGTGACATTATCCTAATGAGACTTTAATCTTTTTCTGAAAGTGATTTTGATCATCCTGTATTACTTTCAGTTTACAATGCACTCAGATCTTGGAAAAATTATTCAGAGTCTATTGGATGAGTTTTGGAAGAATCCTCCAGTTTTAGCTCCTACTTCAACAGCATTCCCGTTGTAAGTATATTTATAACAAAAATGTTCATATATATTTTCATTTATTTTTACCAAAGTAATCAAAATATAGTTTAAAAATTCAAATGATGTTAAAAGGTAGTTCTCTGCTTTCCATCTGCCCATCTTTACGCAGATACATTCATCCTCTTCAGAGGCAACTGTGTTTTCTCCTTTTAACTGCTTCTCTAGTATTTACCTTCATCTTTCTAAATAATATAGACATACTGCTCTCTCTTGATTCTTTCATTTTAGATATTATCTATTGCCCTCCTATTATGATTGATGAGGAGTTTAGTTATGTTTCACAAACCTTACTTTTTCCTCATCCTCTCAGTGAAGTTATATAATGAGTTTTACTTAAATTCATGTTTGGTGTTTTCATTACTTTGACTCTAAAAATTCCCTGTTGCTGAGCCAAGTACTTTATCGTGATTACATTTCCCTTATGGTATAACTTTTTGCTGTTTTGCTTTCTTTCATTTTCCATTGGTTTCCTTTTCTTAGATCTTTTTAATTTTCCACATCTTTCAGTATCGCTGAAAAATACCTTTCAAATCATTTTTTCACATCATCAAACCTATCAGGTCATCTCCAGGTTCTGTTTTTTTTCCTTGCAGACATTGCTTCATTTTTTTCCCCTCCATCCTAATTAGTTTCTCTCTATGACTGCTACAGAGCTGTCATCCTGGGATTTCCCTTTGCCACTTTCCTGTATTGGATTCTCCTTTTTCTAGATCCTGTTTTTCTCTTTCTCAGATTATTTGTTTGAGAATTATTTCTCAAATTATTCTCAGATTCTCAAACTAGCTATTTCTTACTTTCTTGCTTTACTACCTCCCAATAGCTTCCTGAGTAAAAGTATGTTCCAGTTACTAAAGATGAATAACAAATTATCCTAAAACTGTGTCTAAAAGAATGACAACATTTATTTTTCTGTGACTCTGCAGTTTAGTTAGGAACTAGTAGAGACAGCTTGTTTTTTGCTCTGCCTTTTGCATTAGCTGGCATGACTTGATCTAGGGGTTGAAATCATCTGAAGGCTCACTTAATTCTCATGTCTGGCAGTTAATGTTACCAGCACCCTTAGCAGAGGCTATCAGCTGATACATCTACGTGTGGCCTCTCCATGTGGCCCAGACTTCCTCACTGCATGGTGATTGGATTCTAAGGGCGAGCATCTCAGGAGAGAGCAAGCCAAGTGGAAGATGCATTGCCTTTTATGATGTATCCCTGGATGTCACTCATTATCATTTCTGGTGTATTCTGTTTGTAAAGTCAGTCACAGAGTCTCACCCACGTTCAAATGGGAGGGGAAATAGACTCCATCTCTTGATGGGGTGGCAAAGTTCAAGAAGAGCATGTAGGTCTAGAAATCTGGTTGTGGCCATTTTGGAAAATACAGTCTGCCACAGTTCTTCTGGCTGCAAGAATTCACATCTCTCCTGTATGCAAAAACGCCCTCACCCCTTCCCCTAAGAACTTCCAGAGTTCGTCACATTACAGAATTCAGCTCATGTTCAGGATCCAGGGTTATAGCATCTAAATCAGATTCAGGTACAGATGAGGTTTCTCGGGTGTGTTCCTCAAGTACAATTCCTTTTGATCTGAAGACAAGTGAATTAAGAGAGGGTAGCTGTCCCTCACACACCCATCGTACAACAGTGGAACAAGCTTAAGATAACCACTATAGACCCTTTCACCCAAAAAGGGAGAAAATAGGAGGCACATAGGAGCCATCGATCCATAGCAATTCTGAAATCCAGCTGGGCGCATGTTGCCATTTCTTTGATTAGGACTTAGTCTTAGACTCTTTATGGGAATGATTCTTCACAGAGTAATTCTGGGTTCTTGGTTTTGCCTTCTGAGTCATTCTTCCTTTCCATAATATGTAGCTCTTATTTGCAGGTGAGTAGTTTTTTCAGCCTGCTTCCTGCTTATAGAAGTTTAAGGTCCAAAGGCCTCTTTTCATTTGACACTGTCTCTGTCCCTTTTAGACCAAGATGATGCAATTACTTTAAAATGTTTGTAGTTTTCATATGAATCCATTTTTTTTTGTGAGGAAGACCAGCCCTGAGTTAACATCCGTTGCCAATTCCTCCTCTTTTTTGCTGAGGAAGACTGGCCCTGGGCTAACATCTGTGCCCGTCTTCCTCTACTTTATATGGGACGCCGCCACGGCATGGCTGACAAGCAGTGCGTCAGTGGGCACCCGGGATCCGAACCCGCGAACCACAGGCTGCCAAGCGCGAACTAAACCTCTGCGTCACCGGGTGGCCCCTTATGAATCCATTTTTCATCGGTTTCTTTAGACAAAGGCAATACCACAAGTCTGCAAAATAAACCATTGGGCTTCCTGTGAGGCTGCTGAGACAACTCCCTTAAGAGTCTTAGAAGCCCTGGACGGCCTTTTGTCTTACTGGACAGTTCTCTGAGGCACTGCCTCGGTTCTTCTAGAGATGTTTTAGCAAAGGATCTTTTAGCCCAGCCTGGGTTTGATCTTTTCTTGGAGGCTCTTTCTTAATTTGAAATCTTAGAGCAGCTGGGAATGAGACATTTTTATTTTCAAACCCAGGAAGTCACATCTCTTTATGTTTAGCAGTTCTTTCTTTAATTTCTTTCTCTTCTGTTACTATAGCGAACTAGAACTCAGGTGGCACCTTTCACACTGCCTGGAAATCTCCTTAGCTAGATCATCCAACTCACTAGGTACGTTTTTTATTTCCCACATTATTTCAGGCAACATTGTTGGTAAACTTCCCACTCCTACATAACAAAGTTCCCCTTCCATTAACATTTTCCTCACTTTCCTTTAAGTGCTCATTGACCGCCTTCTCAAAGGCCCATCACACTCCTACTAACAGTCTCTTTGAGGCCCTTCAGTCTTTCACACTCTCTTGAGGGTACATGTAACTTTCACCTCAGTCCCAAAGCCACTCCCATGTTGTAGATTTTTTTTTTTTGTCACAGCCGCATTCCACTTCCAGGTGCTAAAATCTGTTCTGCTTAGTAAGGCTTCATAACAAATCACCCACAAAATTATAGCTTAAACAGTGAACACATTTATTTTGCTCACTAATCTTCAATTCAGGCAGTTCATCAGAGAGAGCTCTTGTCTGCTCTGCTCATCAGCAGCCTCTCAGTCTGCTCATCAGAGGCCTTACCTGGGGACATCTGCTGGAATACCTAGACATGGCCTCTCTGTGTGGCTTGGGCTTCCTCACACATATTGGCTGGGTTCCGAGGGCGAACATCCTGAGAGAGAGCTATGAGAAAGTCATATCACTTTCTGTGACTCAGCTGCTGAGGTCATCAGTGTCACTTCTGCTACATTCAATTTGTTGAGGCAATTGAAAAAGTCCTGACCAGATTCAAGGGAGGAAAATAGGCTTTTCCTCTTGATGGTGGAGTGACAAGGTTCTGGAAGAGTTTGTGGAACCAGAAATATTGCTGTGGCCATTTTTGGAAAATATAGCATGCCATAAGATGCTTGGAAGATAAATTTTGAGACTTTTTTTTAATCTGCAAATGACTTGAATATACCCTCACACTTACTAGTTATGCAGTTCAAATTCTAAGTTGAAGTGGTTTTCCACTCCGAGTTTTGAAGGTATTGCTCTGTTGTCTATGTACAGGCTTCTTTTGGTGCTGAGGTGTCCAATGCCTTTTTGATTTTTGATCCTTCATAACTTTTTCTTTTATCTTTGATTTCTGAAACTTGCCTGATGATGCAACTTCTTTTTGGTCTTTTTTTTTTCCTCTTCCCGGAATATTTATTGGCTGTATTTCCCAGTCCTTCTACTTAATTTCAAGAAGTTTTTCTTGTTCAGAGAAGTCAGGAGGCATCTTTAACTCTGCCTGGAAATCTGCTTAGCTAGATTATCCGGTTCATTAGGTACATCAGCCCCACCCCTCATCTTTGCCCTCCTGTGACTGTGCCTGGAGTCATGAGCCTCACTAATACTTTTTATCTAAAAACTGTATTTCCTATCTTATGTCAGGATTGGGTTAGATAAGAACTCATTCACCTTATTTGAAAATGCAAGCCAACAAGTTTACTTGTTTCCATTTCAGAAAGTTCTGTGACACAGTGCACATTATTAAAAAGCAAGTTTGATGAATTTCTTAGATTATTTTATAGGTTGTACCTGCTACTGAGGTCAAAATAAAGCAAATTGGCTCAAAATTATTAAGACTTTAATTCAAGGATACTATAAATATTGTCTCATGTTGATCATATTGTTTCTAAATAACTTATATCTGCACATATCACTAGTATACCTTTAGATAAAAGTAAAGTTTAAAGATAAAGATGAGCCATCCTTTGAAATAAACAAGCTTATTAAAAAACTTTTTTTAATGTAATATTTTCAAACAATCATATATTCACTTGGCTCGAAATTCAAAAAGTATAAAGGAGTATGGGGTGAAAAGTCTCCCTGCCACTTCTTTTTCCCTTGCAACCTAGTTTTTCTTCTCATTGGTAACCAAAGTTGTTTGTTTGGGTGCGTATATGTAGAATTCCTGAGATATTTTATGCATATACAAGGAAATCTGTACATGCAGTATTTTATTCCCTCCTTTTTTACACAAATGGTGACATACTATTCTCTTAGTCTTTTTTTCCCTCTGTGGTATGGTTTGGAGAGCTTTCCATGTTGGTACTAAAGCATTTCCTCATTCTTCTTTATGGCCACAAAGTATTTGTTTTATGGATGTACCATAATTTATATAACAAGACTCCTATTGGTGGATATTTTCATTGTTTCTAATCTTTCCTAAAAGGCCCACCCTTCTTTGCCCTCAGTGCTGCAGTGAATAACCTTAAAAATAGTTTTACCCAAATGTGAGGATATTTGTTGGATACATTCTCAAAGTGGTATGCACATTTGCAATTTTGACAAATACTGCAAAATTACCTTACAGAGTACTGTACTAATTTCTACTCCCATATGTAATGCTTACTTCCCCATACCCATTGCCAATGTATATTATCAAAACAGATTTTTGCCAATTTATAAGCAGAAAATGATGTTAGTGTAATTTTAGTTGTATTTATCTTACTAACAGTGAAGTTGAGCATCTTTTCCTATGATTTAAAGATGTTTTTTTCCTTTTCTGTACCCTGTGTATTCGATCCTATTCTCCATTTTGCTATTTGGTTGTTAGTCTTTTATCAATTTGTAGGAATTCTTTATATAGTAGAAAAATTATTCCTGTGTCTGTGATATGAGTTTCAAATATTTTCCCTCAATTTGTTATTTGTCTCTACTTACGATAGGCTTTGTCATGTAGGGTTTTTTTTTTAATGTCATGGAATTTATCATTATTTTCTCTCATGACTTCTGAATTTAGGATCACAGAAAGTCTCTCCCCACCCCAAGGTTATAATTTCCCAATTATTTCTTCCAGTTCTTTTAAGATTTTTTTTTAGACATTTAAATCTTTGCTCCTTTTGGGTTTTATCATATGATAAATATGAGCATCTGGCTGCAATTTAATTTTTTCCAGATGTCCCAACACTATTTATTGACTGATCTTTCTTTCGCTTACTTCAGATTCTGGTTTTATTATCTCCCAATTCCCATATGTGTTTGGGCTCTTTCTGGATTTTATATTCAGTTCCATTGGTCTACGTATCCTTTCACTGGTATTATGCCTTAAAAAAGTTATTTTTAATTATTAAGGTTTTATAATTTGTTTTGCTATATGGCAGGGCTAATCTCTCTTTACCCTCCTTTTTCAGTTACTTTTCTCTCATTCTTGCTTATTTATTTTTCCATATAAACTTTAGTATCAATATACATTTCAAAATCTGTGACAGATGTTTTCTTCCAACATAATTCCAACTCATGTTAATTTATGTCATTAAATGAAATACAGTTGTGCGTCACTTAAGGACGGGGATACATTCTGAGAAATGTGTCATTAGGCGATTTCGTCGCTGTGTGAACATCACAGAGTGCACTTACACAAACCCAGATTGTACAGCCTACTACACACCTAGGCTGTATGATACCAATCTCATGGGATCACTGTCATATATGTAGTTTGTCATTGACCAAACGTCATTATGTGATGCGTGACTGTGATAGTACTCCCATTAAGAAAAGTTGTTTAAGCTGTATATATTTTGGAACATGTTTCAATACTCTAATATGTATTTTTTCCAATACCACCAAGTAATTCTCCAGTTCTCAGTAGACACTGACTGGATTCCCTACAAATGTAATGCAATTTTGCTGCTTTCTAACTGGAGATAGTGTCAGATCCCACAGGTTAAGGGCTCAGTCTCACAAAACTGCCCCACTTTAGACACCAATCAAAAATCCACAGCTTGTTACCTGTGCTTCTGACCAACTGGCTATAAGTCAGAGGTTAACCATGACCCTTCCTCAGATTTGATTAATTTGCTAGAGCAGCTCACAGAACTCAGAGAAACATTTACTTGTGTTTACCAGTTTATTATAAAGGATATTAAAGAGCCAGATAAAGTGGTACATAGGGCAAGGTCTGAAGGGTCCCCAGCACAGGAGCTTCTGTTCCCCTGGACTGTGGTGCCCCACTCTCCTGCCACATGGATGCGTTCATCAACAAGGAAGCTTGTCAAATCTTGTTCAAGAGTTTTTATAGAGCTTAATCTGCAGCACCCCTCTTCCCTGAGGTCAGTGGGGCTGAAAGTTCTAACCTTCTGTCATTTGGTCTTTCTGCTGACCAGCCCCATCCTGAGACTACATGAGGACCCAGCCTGAGTCATGTCGTTAGCATAAACTCCGGTGTTAGGAATAACAAAAAAGATTTCCATCACTTAGGAAATTACCAGAGTTTTAGGAGCTCTGTGCCAGGAACCTGGTCAAAGACCAAATATATTTCTTATTATACCACACATACAAAGTGAAATATTTAGTATTTTATTTAAAACAAACATGAGTCTTTTTATCCTTTACACAGTGACCGACCCATATAAACTTAACTGTACTAATTCAAATATTGGTATTTAGATCATTCTCATCTGCATTTAGCCCTGAATTACTCTAGTTATTTTATAGTCTGGTTCTCTTGAAATGTCTCTAAAAGAAAAAAACTTTAAATGTAAAATATTTATTATCTTTTTTAGGTATAATTGACATATAACATTATAATAGTTTCAGGTATACAACATAGTGATTCAATATTTGTGTATATTGTGAAATGATCACCACCATAAGTCTAGTTAACATCAGTCACCATATATAGCTACAAATTTTTTTCTTGTGATGAGAATGTGTAAGATCTACTCTCTTAGCCACTTTCAAATATGCAGTACAGTATTATCAACTGTAGTAACCATGCTGTACATTATATCCCCATGACCTATTTATAACTGTTTGTACCTTTTGACCCCCTTCACCCTTTTCCCCACCGCCCCATCCTCTGCCTCTGGCAACCACCAGTCTGTTCTCTGTATCTGTGAGCTTGTTGGCTTTTTTTTTTTTTAAGATTCTGCTTAAGTGAGATCATACGGTATTTGTCTTTCCCTGTCTGACGTTTTTCACTTAGCATAATGCCGTTAGCATAAGGTCCATCCGTGTTGTTGCAAATAGCAGAATTTCTCCATTTTTTTATGGCTGAATAATATTCCATTGTATATGTACACCACATTTTCTTTATCCATTCATACATTGATGGACACTTAGGTTGTTTTTATATCTTCTATTGTAAACAATGCTGCTGTGAACAAGGGGTACATATATGTTTTTAGTTAGTGTTTTCATTTTCTTTGGATAAATACCCAGGAGTAGACTTGCTAGATCATATAATAGTTTCACTTTTAATTATTTATTTATTTATATATTTTTTTTGTGAGGAAGACCAGCCCTGAGCTAAGATCCGTTGCCAATCCTTCTCTCTTTTTGCTGAGGAAGACTGGCCCTGGGCTAACATCCCTGCCTATCTTCCTCTACTTTATACGGGACGCCGCCACAGCATGGCTGACAAGCAGTGTGTCGGCAGGCGCCCGGGATCCGAACCAGCAAACCCCAGGCTGCCAAGCGCGAACTAAACCGCTGCGCCACTGGGCCAGCCCCTCACTTTTAATTTTTTGAGAAACCTCCATACTGTTTTCCACAGTGGAAATTTACAATCCCATCAACAGTGCACAAGGATTCCCTTTTCTCTACATCCTCACCAGCATTTGTTATCTCTTGTCTTTTTGATGATAGCCATTCTAACAGGTGTGAGATGATATCTCATTGTGGTTTTTTGTTTGTTTGTTTGCTTATCTGGAAAACTCTTTATCTCCCTTTCAATTCTGAATGATAACTTTGTTGGATAGAGTATTCTTGGTTGGAATCTGTGTTCTTGCAGCACTTTGAATATATCGTGCCACTCCCTTCTGGCCTGCAAAGTTTTTGCTGAAAAATCTGCTGATACTCTTATGGGGGTTCCCCTGTATGTAACTAGTTGTTTTCCTCTTGCTGCTTGCTTTTAAGATCCTTTCCTTGCCTTTAACTTTTGACATTTTAATTATAATGTGTATTGGTGTGGGTCTCTTTGGGTTCATTTTATTTGGAACTGTCTGGTTTCCTGGATCTGGATGTCTGTTTCCTTTCCCAGGTTAGGAAGGTTTTTAGCCATTACATCTTCAGTAAGTTTTCTGCCCCTTTCTCTCTCACTTCTCCTTCTGGGACCCCTAAAATGTGAATGTTACTCCACTAACATCTGTGGCCAATCTTCTTCCTTTTTTTCCGTCCTATTTCCCCCCAAGCCCCAGTCTTGACTTTTAGTCAGATTTTGCCAAATATAGTGAAAGCTACTAAGCAGCCTCCACTTGAATAAGTTTTCTGGATTAAATGTTCTCCATTTCCTTTATGAAGATACTGGTTGATGCTAATGCAATGCTCAAAACTCAAAAATGGCCTGTCCATTTCTTCTCTGACCAATTGAATGGTATGTTTTCTAAAACATTTCTCTTTTTCATGGAAACCATGATTCTCTTTTTTGGGGGTTCATATTTTTTCAATTTATATAATATTTAACTCAGTTATATAATTGTAATAACAAATGTCACCTGCAGTAAAGATTCCATCTGTAATGCATGACCATTGTTATTTAGAACAATTTAGGAATAATTTTACAAATTTACCCCTAAAATCTAATCTAATGTTTCTTCTCTCTCTCTAGCCTGTACAGCAACCCAGGTGGAATGCCTCCTTATGCTTCTCAGGGTTTTCCATTTCTTTCTCCATATCCCCCACAAGAAGCTAACAGGACTATCAGTTCTTTATCTGTTGCTGACACTGTTTCTTCTTCAACGGCAAGTTATACAACAGCCAAACCTGCTGCTCCTTCATTTGGCGTCCTTTCAAATCTGCCGTTACCCATTCCCACGACAGACACTTCAGCACCGGTTGGTATCTTCCATTATCTATATTTCGTACCTTTGAAACATTCATTCTATGAGCAAACATTGATTATATGCCTCCTTGTGCCAACCACTGTTAGGCACAAAACATAAAAAGATTAAATCACATTTTCAACGCTGGTAACAAATTCAGAGAGGTAAGCAACGAATAATCAAATAAATGCAAATACGCAACCTCCTAATAGAGTAGAAAAGATAGTCTAGAGTTATGGTGAAGACACAGTTGAGGGAATGTCAGTGCTCCCAGGGACCAAGGTAGAACTCCAAGGGGTGCCTTTATGAAAAATGTGATTCTGGTGTTTTTCACCACTTTATCCTTAGTGCCTCAAACCATGCCTGATACGTACAGTAGGTGCTCAGTTAAAATGAGGCTGATAAATGAATTTATCTTGAGGCTAGATTTAGAGAGATGGTAATGAATTTACCAGGATGGCAAGGGTTTATATAAAGCATTCTGTAAAGAGCCAACAGCACTGATAAAGCTGTGGAGGCATAAACCAGATGGCATATTCGTGAAGCTGCCAAGAATAGATCTCTCTGGCTGTCATGTAGGATACATGCAAAGACACAAGAAGTGATCATGTCAGAGAAGCAGGTATCAGATTGTGGAGTGTCTGCTGTAGCATGCTAGGGGCTTCAAGTGTCCTATTGGTTTAAAAATTATATGTTCTTAAATTAAGCTGATAACTGTTGCCATGTGGGTTGTTGCTGAGGGAGAGACTAATACTTTGTGCAGAAAACATATAAAGGGATTTAAAAACCTTCATTTTGAACCCCTAGTAAATATTATCCATAAAAATATTCAAATATTGTAAGACCTTATTATATCCAACTTTACTAATTTTAATGTTTGTAATAATTTAGAATATAGACCCAGGTGGACTTCTTTTTCCCTAAAACCTTTCATTATTGTATTAGTGAGTATTATAAACAAACTACAATTAGTAGTATAAACAAAATTACATGAGAACTTTTTGGGGGTCCTCAATTTTAAAAAGTCATCTATATTCAAACAATACTCTATTCCTTATCTACTCTACTGTCTCATCGAACTTAGGTATGTAACTGTTGAGACTTTTGGCAACTTTAATTTTTTTCTATGCTTAATGCCTTTCACTTGAGACAAATGTATTCATTTATATCAATGAAATCCACAGATAATTCTCTACAATTATCATAGATACACTTAAGAGATTTATTTTACAGCCATATCGTTGCCCAAGAAAGAGAGCTAACACAGGTGCTCACATGATCCCCACTAAAAAAAAAAAAAAGTAGCCCTATGTGTGTAAACGTACACTGAAAAAAAAAATAGAATGAAGAAAGAGGAGAGTAAGGACAATGTAAAGTGCGAAGATGAAGATGTGATAATGAAAACAGTTATGGGATGTAATACATTAAAAATTACTTTACTTTCATAAGTAAATAAGAAGAGTCAAAAAGATGGCTGACATTTAATACCATTTCAAACTTTCTCTAGATAAGCCAAAATGGTTTTGGTTACAAGATGCCAGATATTCCTGATGCATTTCCAGAACTCTCAGAGCTAAGGTAAAAACCTGGAGAGTAATGTTGCTATTTGTTGTCTATTTTATTTGTAAATATAAACCGGATCATCATTTTCATATCCATATTAAATAAAAAGATCTTTTTAAATCTAACTATTCCTATATTGTGGTTCTCTTAGGGGGAAAGTTTTATAAATCAGTTTTATGTCTTGTAGGTTGTTTATTGAGTGACTAGTATGTACCCAGGGATTTTTCTAGATGCTGGGAATGATATAATAGTTACCAGGATGACAAGGTCCTTTCTCTCAAGTTCCTTACATTCTTGTGAGAATTACTTCTGAATACATTATTCCTGGAGATTTCAAAAATATATCTTGGCCTATTTTGGACCTTTTCATTGTTCCTTTAGTAGATAGAACTTTGTACGTAGAGAAATAGATTAAAGTTCTCATAAAGTAATAGCAAGGTGTTTTTACTGAGCTAAATTTTATGCAAATTTATGGCAAGTAAGTTTGTAATATTCAAGTTTAAGGTACTGTTTTTCATAGAACACTACTCCTCTCAGATGCTCCATGACAAAAGTGTTTTGTGGCCACTCAACTTTGGGAAGCCTTGCATGCTTGATGCCTCCGTTGACGGTTTACAATGCTCCTATGGCTGTTGTTACTAAGCCTACTGAATGCAATTAAAAATTTTTTTTTGCAGTTCTTTTTGTCTTTAGGATATATCCTACTAGGGATATACAGCCAAATACCTATGAGAAATTCTATAGTTAAAAAAAAATTTAGCTTTATTTGACCCAGTGTTCTACAGTTATTTTTAGGAAATAGTGATTTATTATTTTCTGCTAATAATGGTAAATTAATGAAGGTTTACAATATACCACATACATGTTAAGAGTTTATATGCATTGTAATGCTTGCAACAACTCCATGAAGTAGTACTATTATTGTTCCCATGTTATAAAGTATTGGTTTTTTTCTTCCTTCTTTTTTAAAAACTTATTATGAAAGTGTCAAAAATATAAAAAGGTGAACCTCTTTGCTTGTCTTGCTTCATATACCCTTCTTCCAGCTTTTTTGGGTAAGTATGTATATGGGTCAGGATTATTTAAGCCAAATCCCAAATATTATATCATTTTTACCCACAAGTTCTTCACTAAATTTCTCCACCAGGTAAGGCCTTTTCTTTACCATAATCCCAATCCATATCCTCATCATACTTAACAAAATCAATGATGATTTTTTAATATTATCTCATTTCCCTAATGTCTTAATAACTAAATTTTTTTGTTAGTAGTTTATTTGAATCAGGATTCAAAACAAGGTCTACCTGTTGCATTTGAATACTGTATTTGTTATGTTTCTTTTAATTGTCAACCATTTCTCCCCACCTTTATTAATATAAGTTTGTAAATACACATACACACATATATTTACACATACATATACATACACATATTTACATATACATATAAATACATATATATGAAACATAAATTATTCACATATTGTTATATATTTATTGAAGAAATTGGTTATTTGCCCTATAGAATTTCCCATATCCTGGTTTTGCTTGATTGCATCCTTGTGGGACCATGGAAGCTGTCCCTCTATTTCCCATGTTTCCTTCTACTGGTGGCTAGATCTAGAGTTTTGATTAGATTTAATTTTAATTTTTATCACATCATTGCCTTGTACACCTTAAACTTACACAATATGTCAATTATATCTCAATAAATCAGAAAGAAAAAGATTAGGTTCAATTCTTCTGGCAAGAATACTTACATCATAATTAGTGCATACTTCCTATTACATCACATAAGGCAGCAATGATGTCTCGTTGCCATATTTTTAGTGACATTAAGATTGAAACAGTTTGAAACACCTGAAATCATTAACTATCCATTACTTCATTAAGGATTGCAAATGTGATTTCCTACTGCAGAAATAGCCAGAATTCTATGAAGAGGAACTTTCCTAAATCCACTATTTAGTTATGTTGAAATATACTTCATACAAGAAAGGCAAGATAAATGCTTGATTTTTTTCTCTTCGTCAATTTTCAGAATAATGAGTTGATGCACAAGCAAGCTCCAAAGGTTCTGATAGGCAAGGGTTTTTGTTTGTTTTTGTGTTATTATGAACTTATAAATTTTTTTAAAATATATTTGATGTGTTTCAATCTATTGCAATCATTATTCTTTTCTATGCTTAAACGGTCCTATCTTTAGTCAATAGGAAACTCTTCAAGTTGGTTTCTATATCCTTTCTAGCAAAACAAAGATGCCATAGGCTCATCATGAACATTTCATTCCCCTGACCTGAAGTCAGCCATTTTTCTGGAAGGCACTTGTTCTTTTTCAAAATAACAGTATCAATGTTATTACTATGATTATTGACTGCAGGATATATTTTTGTTTATTTGTTTTTGTATTTTTATGCTTCTTTTGTCTTAAGGATATGTCACACTGAGATGTACAGCCAAATAGTGTTTTTTAAAGTCTCTTCAAATATTTCTCTAGATGATTATATAACTTAGATAAAAACAAGTTCATTTATTTCCATTTGCTTTGGGTTTTAGAAACTGCTTTTTTCCCTTAATTTTGTTTTAAAATTATATAATGCTTTTATATAGATCTATAGTCAAAACTAAAAAATATGTTCAGAAGGGTTTAGCTTCCATTCCCATCCTGTCCAGTTCCCTCTTTTCCCCTATGGATATTGATTTTTGTTTTTGGTTTAGCCTTCCGTGATTGCTTTTCTTTAAATATTTTATGAATATATGTACATACACACATATACATATCTTTTATTGTGATGGCCACACACCTATTAGCTAAGTAGGCACAGAGGTTAAAATTGGGAGGTTGTTATGGCTGTTCATGCACCCTAGTCTTCATGGTCCTGTAGTGATTGACACTACATTCAGACTACTTTATGTTGCATTGTGGTTGATGTTTTATTTGCTTTTAAGGTTACAATTTGCCTTCTTATGTGTATATATAAAAATAGCTACAGGCATATCTTGCAGATATTGCAGTTTGGGTTCTAGGCCATCACACTAAAGTGAATATCTTTACACAATAAAGTGAGTCACACACAGTTTTTGGTTTCCCAGTACATATAAAAGTTATGTGTACACTATACTGTAGTCTATTAAGTGTGCAATAACATTATGTCTAAAAAAATGTATGTACCTTAATTTAAAAATACTTCATTGGTAGAAAATGCTAACCATTATCAGCCTTCAGCAGCAAGTCATAATCTTTTTGCTGGTGGGGGGGGGTCTTGTAAAAAGCACAATATCTGCAAGGCGCAATAGAGTGAAGCACAATCAAACGATGTATGCCTGTACTTCGAAAATTATTTAGAACCCTATCAGCTGAATAAAACTAAAGAACCATGAATATTTATCATCATGGAGAGAAATTAGATGATTGGTATTCATTAACATAATTTTTTCTGTTGTTTCTAGTGTGTCACAACTTACAGATATGAATGAACAAGAGGAGATATTACTAGAACAGTTTCTGACTTTGCCTCAACTAAAACAAATTATTACTGACAAGGATGACTTAGTAAAGAGTATTGAGGAGCTAGCAAGTATGTCTTCCCTTACTTCTTAAATTTCCTAAGAAAAATGTGATCTTTACCTAGAAATAAACCAGAAATTTTTCTTACAGGAAAAAATCTCCTTTTGGAGCCCAATTTGGAAGCCAAAAGGCAAACTGTTTTAGATAAGGTGAGTTAGTTATCATTTTGAAGAAATCCATACAATTTTAAAACAGAATAAAACAGCATTTTTATTTTCTTTTTTAGTATGAATTGCTTACACAAATGAAATCTACTTTTGAAAAGAAGATGCAAAGGCAGCATGAACTTAGTGAGGTAAGATTGTTTAGCTCTTTTCCATACCATAAGAATTTTTCATCTTAATGTGCATGAGCTACATTCCTGCTTTTCATTATTATCAGAAAGCATTTATTAGGTCTCTGAGTTTATAAGGCATACCTTTAAATGCAGATAAACAGCTCTCAATTATGAAGCATTATAAATCATTTGGGCACATGCAAGAGCATATTTGTTTCCAAAACAGAAAAATATGAAAAGTGCCATAGATAACTTTTCTGGGAAAGTTATTATAAACCCAGTTTAACTCTTGCAATAAAATCTAACAACAAAAAAACTTTAACCTAGACTCACTTGTAAGCTTATATACAGATAAATGAAAAATTGGCAAGTTGAAAAATATAATATATAAAAAATATAAAGTATAATTTACCACAAATAACAGATTTTATGCTAGAAATCCAGTTATATGAAAAATCAAAAGCATTTTATAAAATTCAACCCATATTTTTGAAAAAATAAATCTTTAAAAAGAGAATAGAGGATATAATCTTTATATCTCATATCAATAACCAACATTATAATTAATAATATTCTATTTCCTTTAAAATCAGTAATTCTGGAAGGCAAATCCAATGTAATAAAACATCAAATAGAAATAAAACAACAACAGCAAACAATGATGATAAAAGAATATAAATTTATAATGAATTTCAGATAATATGATCATCCTTTAGAATGAAAGAAAGAATAATAGCTAACATTGAGTAATTATTATGTCTCTTGCATTGCACTAAGGTATTTACATATATTGCCCATTATTTACCCCCAAACTCTATGAAGTAGGTATTGTTACTATTTTCCCATTTTACAGATGAGGAAACTGAGGCACAGGGATATTAAATAACTTCTCTGAGGTCATATAAATAGAAAGTATCAGAGTCAGTAGTCAAACATAAGCAGTCCTCCCTCACTCTTAACCAGAAAATCTGTGAGAATCAACTGAAATACTCTTACATGCACATTAGAGCTTAGTAGATGCTGAAGAAGCATTTCATGTCATTTCTTATACAAACTCTTGGTAAACTAAGATAGAAATTAATTCCTTAATTTGATAAAGAATACTAGAAACCAACAGCAAATATCACACTTAATGACTAAACATTTCCAATATCCCATTTCCAAATAAGACAGTGATGCCTTAATATGAAACAGTTGTTGACCAAAAACAAATAAGCAAAATTTCTAGCAAATTGAGAAAGTTTTCCCCTAGATTCCAGCAACTAACAGTGCAAAATGAACTAGAGAAAAAAAAACCTCAATTTACAAGCAACAAAACTGTAAAATATTTAGAACTGAACCTAAAGTTAGACAACTTTACTGAATGATGTAAAAGAAAACTTGAGTAAGTGGAGTAACATAGACTATTCATGGACTGAAAGATATAGTATTATAAAGATTTTGTTCTTCCTAAAATAACTTAAAAATTTAATATACTCCCAGTGAAAATCCCTAAAGTATTTTTTTAAATTTTAACAGATTTATTTTAAAGTTTGTCTGAAAGACTAAGTGGGTAAAAGTAGTCAGGAAGAGCTTGAACAAAAAGAAACAATGAGGAAGAACTTCCTTTCCCAGTGTCAAAATACACTGTAAAATCTCATTATTTAAAACAGTAGAGTAGTTTTGTAGGAAGAGAAAAACAATTCTATGAAACAGACAATGCACTTCACAAACAGACTCACGTGTATATGAATGGTTAGAAAACATTGAGGATTAATCAATTATATAACTGGCAGTCCACTTAGAAAAAAGTTTGATCCCTCTATCTTGCCATACACAGAAAGATACTCTAGAGTAAGGATTTTAGTGGAAACCATAACATTATGAGAGGCAACTGTCTCCTAGGATTTTTTTTTTAAGATTGTAGTGGGAAAATCCTTTCTAAGCATGATACAAGAGGCAGAAACATAAAAGAAAAAAATGATATATTTAAGCTATATATAAATTTAAAACTTGTATGTATTGAAGATCACAAAATGAAAGTGAAGTAAAGAAAAGGGAAAAAATGTTTGTAGCATATATGACAAATATTAATGCCAATGGTCCATAAAGAGTCCTTACAAATAGGCAAAGGAAAGAATAGGAAACTCACAAAAGGAGAAATATGAATCTCCAATAAACATTCTGATGTAACAGTTATTCTGACCCCTGGACCATTTATATGAGAATTGCTTGAAGTGATTCTCGAAACACTTAAAAAATAAACCTTGATTCTAGGCTCATCTCTGGATGTGCTTACTTAGACTCTCTGGGGATGATGAATCGTCTACACTCTAAAGTACGGAAACCACTTTGCTATACTGTTGGTGCCAGGAATGCAGGAATCTATCCTGTTTTATCCCCCCGTATACCCAGTACCTGGTCAGTGCTTGGCACATAGTAGGTACTCCATAAATATTTAGTGAATAAGTAAATGGAAACATTTGAAAAGATGCTCGACCTTATAATAATAAGCAAAATCACATCATCTGTGTGAGTCAAACTTGTAAAACTAGATAACCAGTGTTGACGAGGGTGATAAGAAAATGGCACATTCCTGTAAATTCCTGTGTATAATGTATCACAATGAGATACCACCTCACACCCACCAACCCGGATGACTGTTGTTGAAGATAGTTCTAATTCCTACATTTAGGTCTTTGATCCATTTTGATTAACATAATTTTTATACATCAGGTAAGATAAAGGTCTAACTTGATTCTGCATGTGGATATCCAGTTTTCCCAGCACCATTTGTTGAAGACTGTCTTTTCCCCATTGAATGGTTTTGGCATGTGTTTTGAAAATATTTGATCATATATGGGAGAGTATATTTCTGGGCTCACTATTCCGTTGATCTCTATGTCTCTTCTTGTTGCCAGTACCACACTGTTTCGATTACTATATCTTTGTAGTAAGTTTTGAAATCAGGAAGTATGAATCCTCCAATTTTGTTCTTCTTTTCCAAGATTGTTTTGACTATTTGGGGTCTCTTGAGATTCCATATGAATTTTAGGATGGGTTTTTCTATTTCTGCAAGAAACAATGTTGAGGTTTTGATAGGGATTGCATTGACTCTGTAGATCACTTTGGATAGTATTGTCTTCTTAACAGTATTAAATCTTCTAATCCATGAACACAGTATGTCTTTCCGCTTATTTACATCTTCAATTTCTTTCAGCAGTGTTTTGTAGTTTTTAGTGTACAAGTCTTTCACCTCTTTTGGTTAAATTTAATCCCATCACTTTTGCCATATTTTGTTCATTGGAGTGGTACTAGGTACTAGCCCACACTCAAGGGGAGAGGGATTAAACAAAGGCAGGAATACCAGGAAATTGAGATCATTGGGGATCATCCTACAGGGTGCCTGCCACTATGATCTGATTCCCATATCCCCAGGAAAGGACACTGATTTGCCCAGTTTCTCTCACTTAATAGTTTGCAGCCAGTGGATTGGTTTCTCTTGTGTTAAGTATCCACCCCTATATCCAAAAGCTAAGGACCTGGTGGTAGCAGATTTCTTCAAAAAGAGGCTATGTAAGGCATACGTTGAATTGCTTCTCCCTACCTCTGCCTCTTTTTCTTTCCCTCTAAGGAGTTTTCCTGAGCATTATAAACTAATATAGTACTTTATTCTCTTTTTCAGAGCTGTAGTGCAAGTGCCCTACAGGCAAGATTGAAAGTAGCTGCGCATGAAGCTGAGGAAGAATCTGATAATATTGCTGAAGATTTCTTGGAAGGAAAAACTGAAATAGATGATTTTCTCAGTAACTTCATGGAAAAGAGAACAGTATGTAATACTTTTCAGTTGAGGACCGGTGACAGCATAATATCAAATTAAGTATATTCATGAGTAAAAAACGTTAGCACATTACGAGCTGGAGTTTCGAGTGCCATGACAGGATACTGAAGAGCCTCTACTGAGAATGATAGCAATATCCTGTCATCTCTTTAACCCTGCTTGTTGTGATACACAAGCAGATAAATCAAATAGTAGTTCTGTTTCAGAAATGGTAGTATCTGTATCATTCTGTAGTAAAGCTAGTAAATTAACTTAAGTCTGGTCTTATTCGTTGTAATATACTCCTGAATAACCTGTTTGACAAGTTGTTTAGAGAATAATCCATACAGATTTAAAAAAATTTTTTTTAATATTATTGAGAACATTCTAGAACAGTTTCTGTTCTGATGATATTTCAATTATATTTAAAGAAAAATCGAAAAAGTCTGCTTAGCAGTATCCTGTCTCTTTGTTAGAGTCCCAAATATTTACCTAATTTCTCTGAAACATCACATTTAAAAAATAAGCTGTTGTTACTAAACTTTTTAAAACATGTGCTATATATATATATATATATATCTCCTGTTAAGGAAAGTGGGGCAGATTTTATTAGATTTTATTATCCCCATTTTCCATGGGAGAAAATTGAAGTTCAGGGACGTTAATGACTGTGGTTACAACATTAGTAAGGCATTGATTTTTCGTCCATTGTTCTTTGGTATGTAACTGTACCTTTAAGTTTTTATTTGATAAGTTTCCTGGTTAGCAATAGTAGAATTTATTTTCATATTTTTAAAAGACAGATATTTGACATTACATAATCAGGATTGATATAAAGGATCAGAGTTTGTTTTACATTCTGGAAGTTTACAGGCAAAGTTTCTCTCTCCAAACAAAATTAAATGGTTTGGTTTTTCTGGGGACTCAAATTCTGAGCTACCTTAAACATTCAAAACTTAATGTCACCAGGTTAAAAGATTCTTACTTAGGGGGCCGCCCGGTGGCGCAGCAGTTTAGTCCGCGCTTGGCAGCCCGGGGTTCGCGAGTTCGGATCCCGAGCGCCCGCCGACGCACTGCCTGTCAGCCATGCTGTGGCGGCGTCCCATATAAAGTGGAGGAAGATGGGCACGATGTTAGCCCAGGGCCGGTCTTCCTCAGCAAAAAGAGGAGGATTGGACGGATGTTAGCTCAGGGCTGGTCTTCCCCACAAAAAAAAAAAAAAAAAAAAAAAAGATTCTTACTTAGAATTATGTCATAATGTAAGAAATAGTAGGCAAATTGTTGGAGAAGTGACTGCTATTTTAAATAATTTATCTTCTAGATTTGCCACTGCAGAAGAGCCAAGGAAGAGAAACTGCAACAGGTGATAGCAATGCACAGCCAATTTCATGCTCCACTATAGGTAAATTGTATTCCAGAAGGTTTGAGTCTCAAGCCTATTGCATGACTATTCTTTAATCGAAGTGTTTTACCAGTGCCTCCTCAGCCAACTTCAAGCATAATAATGTCATTATAGCTATTGTGCTATATAACATAGAATGTTTTATATTATATATTAAGCATAATGTTATATACATAAGCATATAATCATAAATCTTTTGGATATTTTCTCAGTATGATGTTGGCTTAAAATGAACTTTTTTTCAACATTTGATACTTAACTTATGTAGAACTGTAAACTATAATTAGTTCCTTTCTCTCAGCTGTTGTATGGAGTATAACCATATCACTTAGTTGACATATTCCGCAATGGTCTCCTTTGTCATTTCTTCCTTTAAAATGAACTTCCATTCTGTCTTTTTCCATGCCATGCCAGGATTATTCCAATAATTTTCTGGCCAGTCTCCTGACTTTAGGGTTTCTCCTTCCTGCACAGCACTGACAGAATGATCCTCTTAAGATACCACTCTAATTTCTCTGCTCTAGAACTTATAATGAGCCCCTGGCAATGACAATATCTGCCAAATTTCTCTCTCTGGTTTTAATCCTTCTATAATCTGGCATATATCTGAGATCATCCATTTTCCCCTTATGTTCTCTCACATGTCATGTTATTTCTTCTATCACCATATCTTTGTTCTTGCTTGTACTTGATCTCAAGACATCTTTCCTTTTCCTATCTTTCTTGTTTAGGGAATGATTTGGTTGCTAGCACTAGACCCCAGCCCAACGAGTTTAAGTAAAAGCTTGCGTTATTGGATAATGCAGGGATACATTATAAAGCCAAATGCAAGAAAGTATAGCTCAGTCACCTGAGAGTGAAAAGACGACTAGAGGCCACAGTGACCAAAGCAGCTCCTCTTTCTCACACCCTTTTTGCGCTGCTTGTTTCCCATTTCTGCACCTCTGTTCTTTTCTTTTCTGTCTCTCGCTCTCATGTTTTTTCTCCCTTATTCTTCAGAGAGCCTTTGCTACACTTGCACATGCTTCAACTTTGCTGCCCACAAGCCTGATCATATCATGACAGTTCAAGCAGCCAATGGAGACTGACAAGGGTCTCACTACAAATCCCTGAGAGAGACTGGCCTGGTATGGGTGAGGTGTCCATCCCGATCTCAGCAGTTTGGCATGGAGATTGGTGTCATGTGGTCTTCTGCCCACTCAACTGGGCTAAGGGAGTAGACTTTGAGAAGGGAGTGTGGGAGGTTCCCTAAAAAAGGGAGCAGGCTACAGAGAGGGAAATGACAAGCTTTTCTCATCTCCAGCTAAACTCATCTGCCCCTTCTCTCAATCTAGTTGTACTTAACATTAGTGCCAACATTGAATTATTTTATCTTATTTTACAAATGACATTGTCAATCCTTGAGGGTAAGGGTGGTTTTTAATATCAAGTGTGCATTTCTCACAGCTTGAGAAGAAAGTGGGCACTAAGTAATTGCTTATTTATATGAACACGCTAGTATCCTTTCCCCACCTCTTTTCCCTCATAGTCAAGTTACGTTCTGATAGGTAAATCTTTATTGGAAGAGAATGTAAAAGGATGAAAATTTATCATCTTAAATTAAATCTTAGGTTTTTTGATTTTCTTTTCTTTACAGATTTTCCTGAAAACATGAACTGCCAAGAGAGGAATGGGACACAAAACTAAGCACATTTATATTTATGATTTGCAAATGGGCATTTTGTCACAGTGGCTGAATTCATAGATATACTGTATAGACTGTATACAGATCTGAGACTGAATTTGTACAGATTAGAATGATTGCTATGATCTTTGAGAAATTTTTCTGCACTATTTGCACTAAAAATGTTTATTTATTGTTGATAAATCTTATCATATTTAAGTTCCACTGCTGTTCCTCTCTTATTATTGATTAGATACCTATGCATGTAATTTTGGCTAGTTTCAATGTTTTATAAAATTACTTCATTTAAATTTGTATTTTTAATTTTAAACTGCCTCATTTCTTTATCAAGAATGGTTTGTTTAGATTTTTTTTCCTCTCAACCTGTTTTGAAAAATTACTATTTTCAACTGTAGGAAGACTCTTATTTTTTCTCTTTCTTTCTGGATGATAAAACTTTCAAAACCAATTTGTTTTTAAATAGTCATAGTGTCAGGAAACACCAAACCTGCCAATGTGCCATCTCACGAAAGTAACTTTTAATATATACAATAAATCAAAAGAATAAACCAGCTGCTTATATTGTTTTATTTTTAAAATTAAAGATGCATTTAAGAAGCAATACAGGTAAATAAGTATTTTATCTAATAGAAAAAAATTGCCTTTCACTTTAACTAGTCCAACATAAACTTTCATGCTAATTTTTTTATATGAGTATCTGATGGGTTTGTGGCTGAATAAGGATATGCTCTCTTAATTCCTAAAGTTAAAAACAATCTTTTTGTTAATGAATAGTGAATCTAGACACAAACAAGTCAATGAATTTTTCTGACCTTTACCTTGAGTTAACTTTTCATAAGAGAGACGCTATAGTAATAAAATTAATATTTAATTTTTAGGCAGTATAGTTTTTAATTGAATTTTCTCTGTAACTTGTACTGTGGTCAGCAGTTTGCTTCTGTACTGTATTACAAAATGAACACATTTTATGGGTAGCTGTAAAAGCTAATGAAAGAGAAAATCTTGAACTATATATCTGAACCTTGGTAAGGTAGTCTCTAAATTACAAAACAATCTAATGCATATTTTTGTTTAAATTTCATCCCAATATGATTGTCATTCCAAACATCAGCATATGGTACAGTTTTGTCTTTTCTTTATTCTTCTGATCTTCCTATACGTGTTTTTGGCAAAGAGCTTTAGGAAAAACAACTATTTTCTTGGACTTGAAAAATACTTAGTTTATGTTTGTGGAAGGGCAAATATTCACATGGACTATAAAGATATAATTTGGATAAAGAAATTAACTTTTATTAATCTCCTGTCTTCCTGGCACTGTGCTAAGGGCATGCCGTTTAATCTTAAAGAGGACCAGATGAGGAAGGTGTAATTATTTCAGATTTATAGATGAGATGATTGAGGTAGGTGTTTCAAATTTGTGGCAGTCTTCAGGGTATTCAGAAACCTTTCCTTACTGCGCTGGCCAGCAGAGCTTCAGTCTTCCCAGCAGTCACTGCCATAGAGGACATAATAGTCCCAATCTTGCTCAATCAGGTAGCTTTCTTAGAAACCAGGTAGAGCCCAGAACAAGAGACCAGTAGACCACAGCCATTCTAAAAGGACATTTATTCATTTGATCTACTAATTTTATTAAGTACCTACTAAGAATGAGGCATTGCGGAAATACTATAGAATGATAACTCAAAACATGGTTTAGGTGCTTATCTACCTTCCCCTCCACCAAAAAAAAATTATTTTCTTACACAGTAAATGTCTTCTACATAATCATGTAAGTAATTCATCTCAATGTTTTTTATTCTTTAAGTTATCCCAGTTTCGTTCTATACCACTTAACATAGCTTGTTTCTCTTGCCAAAATTAATTAGATAACCTCCTTATAGCCCAGTCATTAAAAAATAGGAGTTTGATAATTATTATCTGCATTTAACAAACATATAGATTAGTTCAGATATGGGTTATATAAGTCACCAGGATGAAAAAAATTCTGCATTTAAATATGTGTGAATTTTGGTTCTGTTATTGCAAAAGAAATTGTGACTTGTTTTGTAATTTTATGGCTATATTATTCTTAAAATTGGCCATACTGGAGCAGTGCCAGAGGGGAAAAAAACTGCCTCCCAAAGCAGAGATTCTGATTTACTTTAACATATAATAAAAGACTACATGGAAATCAGAATGGTAGAGGAAAGCTTAGGAGTTATTAGATTATTCAGAGTAGGGTTTGTCATGGGTAGAAATTTAAAGGTTAATATCTCAAAATAGAAGAAACTTTTCTAGATAAATGAGATACATATTAAAGATATCTGTTTCAAAGTTGGAAGATTTTCTAGGAATAAACTAGATGAGGAAATTTACATTGGAATACAGATTGTTTGACAGGTAAGTTTGATCATAATTTATATATGCTTAAACTGAAGGACAGCTCAGATTCATTTTTAGGGGAAGAAAGTAAACTAATTGTGTGCTCTTAAAAAATAAAAATGTATGCCAGGGTATCCCTTCTCTTCACCTTCCTTTATTCTAAAAAAATTCCTTTGTTGATTACTGCATCATAATCAAAATTCTTATCTACTTCATATAATTAAATTTTCCTGACTATCACTAAGTAATAATAAGTCTCTTGAGCTCTAAATATTAGTAGTTGGGAAGTAATTTGCCTTGAGTCAGTTTTACATTGGTTTATTACCTATGCTTTAAACAAAGTGCCCTAAATAAAACACTTCCTGATTGATGTTTGATTTAAAACGAGAATTTACTGTTAGAGATTTTAACCTCATTGGATTGGTCCTGCTCTTTCAAGGCCCTATGAAAGCACTGTAAAGTTTTAATCAGCAATAAATGTAACCTTTTATATAAATTTCAGTGTTAGGTTAGCTTCTAATAACTGGTCCAAATGAACATATGCTTAAATTATAATGTCTTGTTTGGGGGGTTGAAAAAAGAGTTTATATGTCTGATGTGAAAGACATCACATTAAAGAATTTTAAAATATCAAATATTTATTCTATTTGCTTTTCAAAATAAATGCATAGTTCTGTTTGGTATGGTTACTGCGTCATTTTTTTTTAAATTTTATTTTTGTAGATGCACACTGCCAAATGGAAGAAATTAAAGTCGCATCCTCAATTTTAGGCAAAGAAGTTTCTCAGAGTTGATAGCTACAAGAATGGCATGAAGTGAGTTGTGTTATAAAATGCAAAAGCCATTATGACTATATCCTAAGAATTTATCATTAACAAGCTATTCTCTACTACATATAGTATACTGCAGAAGATGAATAAACATTCCTTGAACTTACTTTGGAAATGCTCAGTACAGCATGCTCAAATTTTATATTCTAAAAGAATTACACTTTATTTACATTAACAGAGTACTTTTATATTATAACTCTAACATATTAAAGTTTTTCTATTTTTAAATATGCTTAAGTTACAATTATACTGTATTATTTCATTTATATATATTGCTACACTCCCTCCAAATCTTTCATACTAGAGATTTCACCAATATAGCTTTCTTGCCCTTTCTCTTTTTTTCCGCCAGTTTTGTTGAGATATAATTGACATACATCACTATAAGTTTAAAGTGTATAGTGTAAAAGTTTGACTTAAATATATTGTGAAATGATTACTGCAGTAAGTTTAGTTAGCATCCATCATCTCATATAGATACAATAAAAAGAGACTGCAGAGAAAAAGAAAAACAAATTCTTTTCCTTGTGATGAGAACTCAGGATTTTCTTAATACACTGCTATATATCGTACAGCAGTGTTAACTATAGTCATCATGCTGTACATTACATCCTAGTACTTATTTATCTTCTAACTGGAAAATTGTACCTTTTGACCACCTTCCTTCAATTCCCCCCTGCCTCTGGTAACCATGCATCTGATCTCTTTCTATGAGTTTTTGGGTTTTTTTTTTTCAGATTCTACATATAAGTTAGTCATACGGCATTTGTCTTTCTGTCTGACTTATTTCACTTAGCATAATGTCCTCAAGGTCTATCCATGTTGTCACAAATGGCAGGATTTCCTCATTTTTTATGGCTGAATGATATTCCATTGTATGTATATACCAAGCTTCTTTATGCATTCATCCATCAATGGACACTTAGGTTGTTTCCAGGTCTTGGCTATTGTAAATAATGCTGCTATGAATATGGGGGTGCAGCTATCTCTTTGAGTTAGTGTTTTCATTTCCTTGGGATGTATTCCCAGAAGTGGAATTGCTGGATCATTGGTAGTTCCATTTTTAATTTTTGAGGATCCTTCATACTGTTTTCCATAGTGGCTGTACCAGTTTACAATCTCACCAACAGTGCAGAAGGGTTCCCTTTTCCCACATCCTCGCCAGCATTTGTTATCTCTTGTCTTTTTGATGATGGCCATCCTAACAGGCATGAGGTGATATCTCATCGTGGTTTTGATTTCCAATTCCCTAACGACTGGTGAGGTTGAGCATCTTTTCATGTACCTGTTGGCCTTTTGTATATCTTCTTTAGAAAAATGTCTCTTCAGGTCTTTTGCCCATTTTTTAATTGGGTTATTTGGTTTTTTGCTGTTAAGTTGTATAAGTTCTTTATATTATATACTTTAGCTGTTAACCCCTTATCAGATATATGGTTTGCAAATATCTTTTCCAATTCTGTAGGTTGTCTTTTTACTTTGTTGGTTGTTTCTTTTGCTGTGCAAAAGTAGTTTGATGTAGTCCCACTTGTTTATTTTTTGTTTTGTTGCTTGTGCTTTAGGTGTCATATCCAAAAAATCACTGCCAAGATCCATGTCAAGGAGTTTACTGCCTATGTTTCCTTCGAGGAGTTTTCTGGTTTCAAGTCTTACATTTAGGTCTTTAATCCACTTCAAGTTAATTTTTGTGCGTGGTGTAAGATAGGGGTCTAGTTTCATTCTTTTACATGTGAACATTCACTTTTTCCAGGACCATTTATTGAAGAGACTCTTTTCTCCATTGAGTATTTGTGGCTCCCTTGTCAAATATTAGTTGATCTTGCTTGAGTTTATTTCTGGGCTCTTGATTCTGTTCCATTGATCTATTTGTCTTTTTTTATGCCAGTACCATACTGTTTTGATTACTATAGCTTTATAGTATAGCTTGAAATGAAGAAGTGTGATGCCTCCCACTTTTCTTCTTTCTCAGGATTGCTTTGGTTATTTAGGATCTTTGGTGGTTCCATATAAATTTTAGGATTGTTTTTTCTACTTCTGTAAAAAATGCCATTGGAATCTTCATAGGGATTGCATTGAATCTATAGATGGCTTTTGGCAGTGTGGACATTTTAACAATATTAATTCTTCCAATCCATGAACATGGGATACCTTTCCATTTATTTGTGTCATCTTTGATTTCTTTCATCAATGTCTTGCAGTTTTCAGAGTAGAGATCTTTCACCTCCTTGGTTAAGTTTAGTCTAAGTATTTTACTGTTTTTGATGCTATTGTAAATGGGGTCATTTTCTTTATTTCTTTTTCAGGTAATTCATTGTTAGTGTATAGAAATGCTATTGATTTTTGTATGTTAATTTTGTATCCTGCAACTTTACTGAATTCATTGATTATATCTAACAGTTTTTTGGTGGAGTTTTTAGAATTTTCCATACATAAAATCATGTCATCTGCAAATAGAGGTAATTTTACTTCTTCCTTTCTGATTCTGATGCCTTTTCTTTTTCTTGCCTGATTGCTCTGTCAAGGACTTCTAGTACTATGTTGAATAGGAGTCATGAGAGTGGGCACCCTTATCTTGTTTCTGATCTTAGAGGAAAAACTTTCAACCTTTCACCACTGAGCATGATATTAGCAGTGAGTTTATCATATATGGCCCTATTATGTTGAGGTATGTTCCTTCTATAAAACTCTAAGAGTTTTATGATGAATGGATGTTGTTTTATCATGTTATTTCTGCATCTATTGAGATGACCATATGATTTTTTTTCTTTCATTCTATTAATGTGATGTATCACATTGATTTGCATATGTTGAACCATCCTTGCATCCCAGGTATAAATCCCACTTGATCATGGTGAATGATCCTTTTAATGTGCTACTGAATTTGGTTTCCTAGTATTTTATTGTGAATTTTTTATCTGTATTCATGAGGGATACTGGTCTGTGGTTTTCTTTTTTTAGTGTCCTTTTCTGACTTTGGTATCAGGGTGATGCTGGCCTCGAAACATGAGTTTGAGAGTGTTCCCTCCTCTTCAATTTTTTGGAAGAGTTTGAGAAAGATTGGCATTAGTTCTTTAAATGTCAGTAAAATTCACTGGCGAAACCATCTGGTCCTGGACTTTTCTTCATTGGGAGATTTTTGATTACTAATTCAATCTCCTTAATAGCAATTGGTCTATTCAGACTTTCTATTTCTTCCTGATTCAGTCCTTGTAGTTTGTATGTTTTTAAGAATTTTTTCATTTCTTCTGGGTTGTCCAGTTTGTTGGCATATAATTGTCCATAGTAACCTCTTATGATTCTACTTTTGTGGCATCAGTTATAGTGTCCCTATTTTATTTATAGTTTTGTTGATTTGTGTCATCCCTCTTTTTCCTTGGTTAGTCTAGCTAAAGGTTTGTCAATTTTATTTATCTTTTCAAAGAACCAACTCTTAGTTTGGTTAATCTTCTGTTCTGTGTGTATTTTATTTATTTTTCTAATCTTTACTGTTTCCTTCCAACTTTGGGCTCAGTTTGTTCTTTTTTTCTAGTTCCTTAAGGCATAGAGTTAGCTTGTTCATGTGGGATCTTTATTGCTTATTAATGTAGGCATTTATTGCTATGAACTTCCCTCTTAGAACTGTTTATGCTCCATCCCATAAGTTTTGGTGTGTTTTCATTTTCATTTGTCTCAAGATACATTTTTATTTTCCCTTTAATTTCTTCTTTAACCCATTGGTTGTTCAGGAGACTGTTGTTTAATTTCCATGTATCTGTGAATTTTCCAGTTTTCCTCGTTATTGATTTCTAGTTTCATACCAATGTGGTCAGAAAGGATACTTGGTATGATTTCAGTCTTCTTGAATTTGCTAAGACTTGTTTTGTGGCCTAACGTATGGTCTATCCTAGAAAATGTTCCATATGCACTTTAAAATAATGTGTATTCTGCTGTTGTCAGATAGAATGTTCTTTATATGTCTGTTAGTTCTATGGTTAGTTCCTTTAGTTCTTGGCCTATAGTGTTGTTACAATTCACTGTTTCCTTATTGATTCTCTGGATGATCTATCCATTGTTGGGCAGGGTATTAAAGTCCCCAACTATTATTGTATTGCTGTTTATTTCTCCTTTTTGCTCTGTTTGCTTTTTAACTTTAAAACTAGTGAATTATGCACCACCATTACCCTATTACAGAATCCAGCTTTGACTATATATTTACCATTACCAGTGAGTTTTATACTGCCTTCTTATGTTTTTATGATGTTAATTAGCATCCTTTTATTTCCACTCAAAGAACTCTCTTAGCATTTCTTGTAAAGCAGATCTAGTGGTAATGAACTCCCTCAGCTTTTATTTATTTGGGGAAGTCTTTTTCCCTCCTTCAATTCTGAAGGACAGCTTTGCTAGGTATAGAATTCTTGGTTGAGTTTATTTTCTTTCAATATTTTCAATAAGTCATCCCATTCTTTTCTGGCATGAAAAGTTTCTGTTGAGAAGTCCACCTATATTCTTATGAGGGTTCCCTTGTATGTAACTTCTCTTGCTTTTAAAATTCTTTGTTTTTGACTTTGGACAATGTAATTATAATGTGTCTCAGTGTAGCTCTATTTGGGTTCAACCTATTTTGGGTCCTTTGAGCTTTCTGGATCTGGATGTCTGTTTCTCTCCCCACATTTGGGAAGTTTTCAGCCATTATTGCTTTAAATATACTTTCTGTCCCTTTCTTTTTCTCTTCTTCTTCTTGAATTCCCATAATGTGAATATTGTTCTTTTCTTTGTGTTTCATAATTCCTTTTTCATTCTTTTTTCTTTTAGCTCCTTTGACTGGATAATTTCAATTGTCCTATCTTCCAGGTTATTGATTCTTTCTTCTGCATGGTCAAGTCTGCTTTTGAAGCTCTCAATTGAATTCTTCAGTGCAGTTATTGTATCTTTCAGCTCTAGGATTTCTGTTTGGGTTTTTTTGATAGTTTCTATTTCTTTGTCAAACTTCTCATTTTGTTCATGTGTTGTTTTCCTAATTTCATTTAGTTGTCTGTGTGTGCTTGTACTTTACTAAAGTTCTTTCACAGGATTATTCTGAATTCTTTGTCTGACGGGTCATAGATCTCCATTTCTTTAGGATCAGGTAATAGAGCTTTATTTGTTTCCTTTGGTGGTGTCATATTTACCTGATTTTTCATGATCCTTTCTTTGTTATGTTGGTATCTGCACATGTGAGTAATGGTCTCCCCTTCCAGATTCGCTTTGGAAGAGACAGTTCTTCACCAGTGAGTGCAGTTTGGGTTTCTGGAAGTATCTGCTGGTAACATCTGGGTAGATGGGGCCTGCTTTAGGGTCTATTTTTGGGTGAGGCAACTGTTTGAGCTCTGAGGTTGGGGTAGGGGGATGTGCCACTGGCTGAGAACAGCTGGGGAAGACTCCTGGCTTGGTTCCCTACACAAGTGAGGTTGTAGGATGGGCTTTGCAATTGCCTGGATTCTCTGGTCAGGCTTATTAGATGGTTGGGACTGGGTACTATACTCAGCAGTAGGTGGAGCTATGAATTTGCTTCCCTGCCCTGGTAGGGCAGCAGGACAGGACCCAGGGCCTGGAAGGCTTGTTTGGGGACCCAAATCAGGCAAGAGTATGCACTGAATATCCCGATCAGGTGAGGCCACCAGCTTTGCTCTGCAGACAGGGAAGGCCACAGGATGTGCTGTCTGTTCAAGTGCCACTGAAAATAGGGTTGTTGGATGGGCTGTGCAGCTTCCCATGTGCTCTGGTAAGGTTCCTTGGTCAGGCGGGCTGAAGGCTGTATTCAGCAATAAGTGGGGCTGCAGATTAGTTTCCCTGCTCTGGCACAGCAGGAGGAGCAGCTTGAAGGCCACAGGTGCTCTTTGTGGTCCTGACTTAAGCCAACACATGTCCCAAGTTCCCTAGCCAAACAGGGCCACTGGTTTTGCTCTGAGGGTGATCAGCTCTGCCCCCTTGCCTCTCAGCTCAAGAGTTTCTGGGTTATACAGCTTCCAGGTGTTCTCACCAGCCCTTCCTGTCAGATGGGATTGGGGGCTGTGCTCTGCAATGGGTGAGGCTGTGTCTCTGGCTCCTGCCTGGACAGGACTGTGAGAGTCCACTTCAGACAATTACCATATTTTCCCAAACAGGCTTTCTGGTCAGAAGGGACCAGGAGCTGCAGTCTGCAGCAGGTAGGGCTATGGCTCAGCTCTTCTGCCTGGGTATGGGCAGACCAAGCGCTATGGCTGGTAGTACTCCTCCTTGGGGAACCCAAATTCAGCAGACCTGCACCCTGCTGAATTTCCTGGTCAGACTATGCCATCAATCTGAGTCTGCAGATGAGCAGAGCCACTGGTTAGGATTACTACTTGGGCTCTGCAGGTAGGAACTCGGTCTGCCAAGACCCAAGTGCTGGTCGTCAGAAGCCCCTCCCACCTTCTCCATCTCAATTAGACTTCCATCTGTGGTTGAGCCCCACAGATTCCCCTGTGATCCCCATGGGGCAAAACCAGAGTGGGAGCTCCCACAAAGTGACCCACAATGCTGGGGTGGGTACTGGGTGTCACCCCTGGGTTCTCTCTTCCCACTGAAGCAACTGTAGGCTCAGGGGAGACCTCTTGGCATGGTGCTGCACTGGCCTGCTGTAGAAGCTATGTGGTCAGCATGTAGCTCTTCCTCTTAACCCTTCTAATGCAGTCTGTCTTGGTCCCTGTGGTGTGAGGTGGTGCCTCAGCCTCACTCCCAAGTTCTCAGATTCTCTCAGTGGTGTCCTGTCCATGAAGTGTTGTTAATTGTTCTTATTGTGAGGGGGAGTGAAGTCAGGAACGACCTCTGTCACCATCTTGGTGCCATCACTCCTTTCCCCTTACTCTTTATCTTTACCCTGTTCCCATTTCAGCAAAATTTAATACATTATCCTATTAAAAATTACATTCAAAATATTGATGTAGATTGTAAAAGTTAAGTTTAAATTAATCCCTTTACATTCTAGAATGTACTAATAATTTAAAACCATACAGCATGAATATTAATCATCTCTGCCCAAACATGGCAACTTTTCTCCACTAAGTTTCTTCAGATTAAAAGGTTAGGTCACCCAGTAAAGTCCTATTTTTAATCAAAAGACAAGGGAATGATTCTGCTTCAGATGTGTATTTTAAGCAAAACATAAAAACTTTTCAGAAGTAACTTTTAGCAGTCAGTGGTCATCAGATGTTACTAATGTTAATTAAACCATATTAACCATTTAACACAATTTCTAAAATGATAGATGACAAAACTTATTCCACTAGTTAAATAGACATGACAAACAAATTCTCTAGCTCTTAACTGGGATTTTCCCTCATTGAAATGTTACCCTACTTAACTTTACATTGTTATGCTTCACGGAACAGGCTGGTGGTTGGCCCACACTGTCTTGGTAATGTAATCTCTGGAAGAGTAAGAAAAGGTCACTTTTTTAAAAGGCTAATTATGATCTGAATTCATATTTAAGAACCAGAGAGTAAATGTTGCTTCTACTTTATTAGGTATTAGACCCGTGTTAGAGACAAGTGAGTTATAAGTTTTAGCTTTTTTAAATGAGGGGAAGTAAGAGATTCTAGAAAAAGGCAACAAAATTATTATAACAATTCAGATTATCTAAGGAAAAATTAACCTGAAAGATAAGCTTAAGCAATTACAAACCTCCTCAGTTACAGAAATATATCTATTAACCAAAAAGGGTGCATGTCAACAGTGTGCTCTGTTATTAGAAATACTGATAACAGGAAGGAGGGAAGGTGACATCAAATGTTTTAGAAAACAAAATATGCATCTGGAAGTAAAGTAAGGGGAAAGACTGAAGATGATAACGAGGGCACTGTTTGAGCAGACGCATGCTATGCTATGACGAGGAAGATTCATATCGATAACCTCAGGTGATGGTAGAGGTCACTGCTCTGTAGTGAAGAAAACCTCCATAGTCTAGAATGATTTTTGAAATGGGGAATAATTTCCCTTTTATTTATTTCGTAAAAGAAATGGCTACTTCCTGTTCTTCAACATCTAAAGAAACTAAGAATTGGCCTTTTTTCCCCTTTTCATTGCTACATTTTATAATTCTCAATGACACATACCATTTCTTGAGTTATTTTTTAAATTGCACTGTTCCCTTATTTTTGGAAAGTGTTTCCTGTGTGTCCTTTATTTTGGAACTCCAAAGGGAAACTTCAGGCAGTGAGAAACACGGCTTCGTCAGAATCCCGGTCCTTGCCGCTGTCTTCACTGGGTACACACTCCCCACCACTTGGAGACCGACAGCTCAAATCCTCCACCCCGGACTCTTGGTCACTGTTGGCTGACAGATCTGGATCTGAGCTTTTCAGATTGTCTTGGGTTAGAATCAGAGCCGAATCTTCATCGCCCTGTGAAGGGCTCCTGGATGGAAATGACTTCATGTTCCCACTGTAATCCTGGGGAGTGTTGGCTGTGCTGTTGTCTGAGGTAGAAAACCCTGAGTGTTTGCTGGGCTCACTTTGCTTACTCTTCACTTTAGTGCGATTTAACTGGACTTTTTGAATTTTTTCCAGCCTCTAAAAAAGAAATAACAATGTCAGGGGAAAATCTTAAATAATTTATCTTTTTAATATATGCATGCCTTTAGTATTCATTACCTTCCAGCTGAGTATAATGTTAAGAACACGGGTTTTAAATGGACTTGGGTTCAAAGCTAGACTTTATGACCTTGGACAAAATAATTAGACTCTGCAAGGCTTGGTTTCTTCATCTCTAATGTAAAGATGGTAATGCCTGCCTTAGCATAGGTTTTCTATAAAATGCAGAAAACATAACATAGGTAAAGCACCTGGCAATCAGTAGTTATCCTTTTTTCTATCCCTTTATGGTTTTACATAATGATTTTCCTCTTATGAACTCAAAATACATTTTTTAAAAATCAGGAATGAGGTTTTGATTATCTAATTTTTTAATTGAGATTTAAAGTCACATACCATAAAACTCACCCTTTTAAAATGTACAATTCAATGGTTTCTAGCATATTCACAAAGTTATGCCACTATTCACTACTATCTAATTCCAAAATATTTTCATCATCTCCAAAGAAAACCCCACGCCCAGTAGCAGTCGCTCCCCATTCCCTGCTCCACACAGCCCCTGGCAACCACTAATCTACTTTCTATCTCTATGGATTTGCCTAGTCTGGATATTTCATATAAATGGAATCATACAATATGTAGCCTTTTGTGTCTGGCTTCTTTCACTTAGCATATGTTCTCAGGGTTCATCCATGTTGTAGCATGTATCAGTACTTCATTCCTTTTTATGGATGAAAAATATTCCATTGTATGAATATCTCACATTTTGTTTACCCCTTCATCAGATGATGGACATTTGGGTTGTTCAAAATACATTTTACCAGATTTCATCCTTTGGTGTCAGCAAGGGAGGTGTTATAAGATCAGGTGTTACATATTCAAAAAGCATTCATATTAAGTTCTGTGCAAAAGCACTGGGCTGGGCTAGATGAGGAATGGACATAACTACAGATCCAGCCATAAAGAACTTGAAGTATAGAGGCCAAGTTCATGTAATGTAGGAATTTAGAAGAGGCAAAAAGTATTTAAGAGGACGGGGTGGTATGGTTGGAGGGAAGAGATCAGAGTAAACTTCAGGAAAGAAGGAGCATTTCAAAAGGACTGTGAAGGAATTAAACTTGGATGTGCTGGTGATGGTTAGAGGGTTTCTGGCAGGAGGGAGTGAGACAAAAAACAAATGTAGGAAGATGTCAGTTGTGTACAGGAAGCAGAGAACAGTTAAATTTGAGCAAGGGGAATAGTGGAGAACAAAGTTGAAAATGTAGATTAGACTGGACTGTGGGAAAATCTCAAATGTCAGGCTAAGGAATTTTGACTTTGTTATAAGGACAAAAGAGCCAAAGGTTTTTAATTAAGGTACTTTTAGATATTCTAAGTAATTTTTTTATTAGTAGTATTTTAACAGAATACTGGAATAGACTCATGGAATCCTAATCTTTTCATAAAGCTGATATCTTTAGGAAAACTAAATAAAACTGGCCAGTGATGACATGAGGGGACTTTGAATGACAAAAGGCCTAGTAGCTGTTACCACAGCTCCAGAATTCTAAAACCCTAACCTGGACCTCATCTCAGTTCTCTGCATGTGTCGTTTAATTCCAGGTCTCTCAGCCTGGTGGCGAGTCACCATCACCTATCACCTATGGCACTCTAAAGATTCTCCATCAGAATCTCTAGGCTTAGAGCCCAGGCATCAGGACTTTTTGTAAGGTGGTGATTTTGATGCACAGAGTTAAAAACTGTTTCTCTAATAATGTAAAATTAAGGCAGAGCTCTCCATATATGTCCAAAGACGTTCTGTTTAACCCTTCCAGATTTATAATAGAGTAAGATTTATGCTTGGTTTCAAAAGTTCTCAAAACCATCAGTTTAACTTCCTAAATTTGTTTTATCCATCTTTCTCCAGTATGCACTTGAGTTTGCATCCCTGGACTTAAGATCTTTCATATTTCTGTCTTGAAAGGTGATGTTTTCTAGGAATGTTATGGTGGAACCAGAGGAGTCAGCCTTACCAGCTACCTCTAAATGACCATCTCTATTGTTGGGGCCCCTGAATCATAACACATCATTTCCCCCAAGCCATCATATTCAGGGGTGACCTGCAGGTGAATAACCACTTGGATAAAGGGGTAGACTTTCTTGGAACTCAATTTGTGATATTTTACCAATCTTCATTACCAATCCGAAAGTAGGAAATTGAAAGTTCTCTTCCAGTCATATTATTGCTTTATGAGCTATAATGAAGAACCTTAACTTACTGACAATTTCCCAGCCTTCATCTTAATGCTTTTTCTACACTACATATGCTCTCGGGGGTCGGGGTGGGGGGTGCTTTTCATCTTATTTTAAATATTTAGCCTCAATTCAGAATTCAGGTGCAGACAATAGGAATTGAGTGTCAATTCTTGAGCAAGTGAATAATATGATGATATTAGGGGGTTTTAAGAAGATGAAGGAAGCAGAATGAAGAGAAGCATCCAAGTGGGTGGGGTGATCAACTAAATGAGTGGTATCACTGGAAACAAAGTTACATAATTAGGAAAAACGTAAGTTATTATAACCTCCCTGGCCAAGTACTGGGAGTTATAAGAGTCAAAAAAATAGACTGTTGATAGTCAGTTTCAGCTATTATCATTTATAGACTAATATAATATCATTATTCTTAAAAGTGGAGAAATATTTTTACTACAATTGCATACATCTGATTTTGTTCTTTCACTTTGAATCCCATTTTTTTCCATGTATTCTCCAGAAAGAATTCATTTTAGTACTCAGAAATAACAGTTACCAAACAAACCTGACCTGTAGTAGGAACAGCCAACTAGTTCAGCAAACCGTGGAAGTGAGCCACAAGCCAGATGTCTGACATGTATTAAGTGCCTAGGTCTGGGCTTCAGTTATCTGGGTACTCACCTGGTGGGGTTATTTTCAGGTTATCCGCTGGCTAAAAATACGAATGGCAGGGCCGCCTGGTGGCGCAGCGGTTTAGTCCGCGCTTGGCAGCCCAGGGTTCGCGAGTTCGAATCCTGGGCGCCCGCAGACGCACTGCCTGTCGGCCATGCTGTGGCGGCATCCCATATAAAGTGGAGGAAGACGGGCACGGATGTTAGCCCAGGGCCAGTCTTCCTCAGCAAAAAGGGGAGGATTGGCCATGGATGTTAGCTCAGGGCTAGTCTTCCCCACAAAAAAAAAAAAAAAATACGAATGGCTATGTTGCTACAGTTCACATATCCTGAGTCATGAGAGTCTTTCATGGAGCAGTGATCGTCAAGAAATAAGCACAGAAAATAGATTAACAAGAGCAAGTTTGTCTTACTTCTTCCAGGGCCTCTAGTTCTTCCTCCAGCTGCTGGGTTTCCTCTTTCACTGCCATGAGGTAATCGGTAACTGACTGTCGGGGCTGCAGTCCCTTTTCAAAGCGGTTATACATTCCACTCCAAAACCTGGAAAGGATGGCAGAGCTGTATGATACCACCATATCACAGTCTGTAAATTCACATTCTCAAGTCTTCTAAGGCATCTTTAATACCACAGTCCTATAGTCCTAATAATAACCAAAGGAAATTACAGACTCAAAAAAGCCACCCACTGAAGGTAATAATTTCATGTTGATGTTTTCTGTTTCTTGAAAGTAAATTAATGAAGAGTCTACCTGTATGTATGGTACTGAATTAGAAGGCCTATAATATAGTTTTCTAAAATTGAAATAGCACGTTGCCATTTTCTTTTTTTGGTTTAAGAAAATGGCTCTTAGTTTTGAAGAAAACTTGGAAAATTAGTGATTATATTAACATTTAGAATCTTTCAGCTGCAAGGGGGTCTTTTAAATTTGAAGTTTTTAATTTACATTTGCATTTGTAATAAATCCTCCATTTTTTATCCTACACAATCAAGCATACTGGAATGCAAATGAGGATAAATAGTATTATCATAGGGATGTCCACAGGTCCACTCTTTACTTAGAAAAGTGCATTGAGGGCAGGGACTTGGTGTCATTCATTGTTTTATCCACAGTGCCTAGAACAGTGCTTGACCCTCAATAATATATTTGTTGACTGGCTATTAATAACAAATCAGTTGCAATACAATTGATTGCAGTGTGTCTCAGCAACTCTCAAAACTGCTGTTTTACACAAACATGGAGGCATTTTGTGTATGTGTGATAGAATTAACATTCTGTTATAAAATTCTGGGGAAATAATTAGATTGAAGTAATTAACAACAAAAACAAATCGAGGAATAAAAACTATAGAGGAATAAAAGCCACTAAGTGTGCACTGGGAGTGAGTAGGGAGAAGGAATGTGGTTTCTCAGTTTATTCTGTGTAAGTTTGTCTTTTTGCTGACCTCTCAGTCTCCCTTCTATCATACAAGCCTAAAGAAAAAGCTGAAGGGTAAAATATAACATACATACTTGGTACGTACCTAGTAAAATCTGTATGATGCCTCTCTGCTCTCCCCATCCCAATACAGTCTTAAAATAATTTATTTCCACAGGGAAATAGTTCCACTAGGACTTGATTCAGCAGAGGAGGAAGGTAAGCTGTGTCACGATCACCACCTAAACTTGTGATTCCACATTTATCTTATAAGGCACTTGGTTTATTCAGTCCCCTTTCCTTCTTTCCCTTCCTCCCTCGTCTTTTCCTCCCTCCCTCCCTCTCTCCCTTTCACTTTTAAATAAATTGGAACTTTTAAGATATCATTATTACAAAAGATGAACTTCTAAAGAATATTCCATATTTAGGGGGAAAGGAGAGGGAGAGGAGACACTGGCAAAAATACTAGATCAGATGTTTAAGCATCCTCTTTTGGTGTGTTTTGTGTCCAAAAAAGCCTTGAAACCCAGCGTTTCATACACTTCGGCCTCCAAATATTAAACCGTGCCAGAATCTAAGTTCATAACAACACCTAGGAAGGTCCTAGAAGTTCACATACTTGTACATGAAGTTGCATGGCGTTGTGGGGAGACGAAGGATTCCCTGGGTCTGACTGTGATCAGCTCTAAACAAAGGATTCATGTAGTCGGCCCGATTCTTCCACAAGTGAGCCCATAAAGAGTATGTTCTTTCTTGAATTCTGTTATAAAGAAAACAAGCCTGAAAATCACCTATCTTGGTTCTTATAAATAGCAGATACATAATATAGCTGGAAAGGGACCAGTAATTATTATTTGGATATCAGGTGTCCCTGTTCTGTAGCAGGGAAGTCTTTGTGTCTTCCTGGTATAGTGGAAGGATACTACAATAGTCTCAACTCCTCTGCTATCCATACTGGCCTCAACAAGATGTTTAATTCCTATAAGTATAAAATAAAACTGCTATGTAATTTTAGGGGGATTTTTCCCCAAATAGTCATTGAACTTCCATTAGTTGCCAGGTAATATTTAAATGCTTCACATGTTTTCTCTCACTTACTGCTCACTGAATTCCTATGAGATATATCCATTTTACAGATGTGGAAACCAAGACTTAGAGAGATTAAGTAGTTTCCCAAAGTCACATAGCTAGTGAGTGGAACAGCCAGGATTCAAACCCAAGCAGTTACCATGAAATTGGCTAGTCTATAGCAACAAACCACAAAACTATCTAGGAAAACAAGTGAGCTTAAAGGATACACTCTACTACTTTTAAATCATTACCATTTGTCAGGAATCACACTGAAGTTCCTTAGAGAAAACATAAACTAGTATCCGCTAGAAAAAGTCATTTTCTTTCTGTTCAGAGAGTATAAAACTAGTTGCGTCTATTTTATTTGAACTGATCATTTCCAAAATTAAATCTGATATTATTTTATACACCAGAGGTAAAAATTACTTTATTTTATGAAAATTTCAAAAATGTTCTCTCATATGCTGTTATCAAGTTTTTGACTTTATAATTTATTTTTAAATTCCACGTTTCATCTACTTTTTCCCCTCTGGATAAAAGCAATACAGTTTTAATCTGAGAGTATATCCACCAAAGATGTCTAACTTTTCCTTTTAAATGCAAAAATCACTTTTTCTGACTCCAGAAAGTTTCCTTTCAATATTACTGTGTCAGGTCTACCAGCCTCTCTGTGGAGGTCAGGCAGAAACTGAGGGAAAGGAACTTGTACCTGTCTTTGTCAGTTGATGACATTAAACCATTTATTACGTGACGTCAGAAAAAAAGAAAATAATCTGTCAGCATAGATGTGTGGCTAAAAGAGTCTTCAAAATTATGAAAGGCCATCTGAAATTCTCATTCACCAAATTTTTACATAAAAATTAAACACCAAGACACTTACTTGAGTTCTTGTCTCTCCTTTTGGCTGTTACACAGGAAGTTTCCAAACTGGCAGGAATAAACGTGATGTTGAATATGAATCAAAAACCTCTCATTGAACTCAAAGGCACAGGGAAACTGTTCCATTAACTGCCAGACACACTCAATGAACTGGTCAATAACTGGAGAGATTTCTTTTGGATCACCATCTAGATTGCCATATCTATAAAACAAAGTATTAGAGGTTTTTTATGGCAAGTTTTTAATTTGAAAGTCATAAATGCAAAAACAATCATAAAAGTAACCCTAATTCCTAAATAAATCTTATAAACTCAGAATGCAGAAGAAGTGGAAAAAATAACTTTTTAAATTAAAATGTCAAGAGAAATTTTGTAGTGAAGGTGTAGGTAGAGAAGGGACATATTCATGTTCTAGTTAAAAAAGAAAGTGTTGGTGCTAGAGATAAAATTCAAGGAAACTTTCCATGGAAAAAGCATTCTTTAATTCACATTTTCAAAGTACATCAGAACTTTTGAGATAAATCTTCCACTTGAATTAGTGTCTAGTGGGAGAGTAGGAAGAAATGTCTGAGCAACTTTAGAGTTTTTCACTTTTGCATTGTTTGTTGGGAAGAAAGACAACTTGAAAACATTGCAGTTTTCCAAGTTTCTAGGAATATTCCCATTTCTAGAGCAGTGTTAAAACTTGCCACATTACTTATTTCCACATGACCACAGATTCCCATATACCTTTATATCTCTCATATCTTTGATTTTCAAGAGCACATCAGAATCTTCTCCCTCATATTTGTCTTGATTTTTTCAATGAAGACTGCCTAGTCCTTTACACTATTATGTGAATTTTAGAAAGACTCCAAAAGGGTCGTTTGGGTGCCATCAAGTACAAAATAACAATATAGAACCTCATCCTCTCAGCAATGGATAATCAACTTGAGAAAGAAATGAGCAAGGAGTTTTTCCAAGAGTGGAAACATTAGAAATGATGTGGAAACTTCTCAAGTTTCAATTCCATTCACCTTTGGTAGCTTTAAAAAGGATTAAAAAGCCTAATATATTTTTTTCTCATAAAACAAACAATTATCCAGCTTGTCTTCAGCCATTTCCATATTCCCTGTCCATATATTCTCTATCGTGGAGATCCTAACTGCCTAGCAGATAGTAGAACCCCAAAACTGAAAATAACTCTGATGTTAAGAAGGTCACTTAATTGGGGAGGTTAATTGTCTCATTTGTAAGATGGAATCATTGTGCTTTACTGGAAAAATAATTATAAAAACAGGATTCCAGAAAACCACAGAATGAATACTCAATTAATGTTAAATGCAAAAACTACAAAAATAAATATGGGCAGTTCCATGAACTTAGAATTTATTTTAGTAAAACACATTGAAAGAGTCTAAAGTATATATCAAAATATCTAATTAAATTATCATTAACATGCTGCCTAAATTTAAATTTTAGCACCAAAAGACTAGACTACACCAGCTACAACATTTAACCTTCAGAGGTTAGAGAACACCCGAATGAATACCAGTCAGGCATTATCAACACTAACAAAAGGAGGTTGGTGGCTCTAAAAACAATAGCTTCTGCTTATTAAAAGCCTAGTATACGGTCCAGGCAAGGAGCTAGGCTAGTTACATACACTTTTTTAAAATCCTTGCTCTAACCCTATGGAATAGGGAGGGTATCCCCATTTCACAGATGGGAGACCAGCCCTCAGAGAGGACAGATGCCCAAGGCCACACAGCTAGTGAATGCCACAGCCTGGATTTGGAATTGGATCTCTCTGGCTCCAAAGCCTGGGCCACTGTCCTACATTACCTCTCCAGAGACTTCTGGGTCAAACTTCACCTATAACACAAACGCCTTAGGACAAGCCCAATTTAACTCCCAGTGTGAAAGATAAAGAGAAACTGTTCCACAGGCATTTCACAACTTGCAGCTTAAAGTGAATGTTTGCACTTCAGAAATGGAATAATTTAGTAAATCAAATGTGTTTGGTAGGAGGAAGGGAGAGCCAATCCTTTCTAGGTCAATTAATGAAGAAGCATTCTCTGTCTCTTCTGGAACAATTTAACATTAATTAGTTCTGCCCAACAAATACTAAGCGTACTCAAGAGTTAGAACTTCATTTATCTGTGATACAACATATACAACAAAATTTTAACTTTCTGAATAAGATACACAAAGAAACTTTAAAAATAAGGCTTTTTCCCCACTAAATTGAGAACTTTAGAAACAGATTTTTTTCATCCTAAACATTCAAAACAACAGATTTTTAAATATTTCTTACCTGTGATTAAACTTATGACCAAAGGAAATCCAGTCCTTTTCAATTAATACCTACACAAGAAAGAATATAAATATCATAGAGAGAAGCAAACAAGGAAAAATAAGAGACCCCAACCAATAATGTTGAAGAATTCAGAAGTTCTTAGAGCAGAAGTCACTAGCCTCAGGTAACCTGCAAATGAATGAGCCTCATTATCCACCAATATAGAAACGCATATCGGAAGGGCAAAGTTGAAGGTCATCCACAGGACAAATAAATAGGAATGGATATATGAAAATGCAATAACACCACCCACTGAGTGCTTTTATGAAGCACAGTTCATATTGCTTCATATATGATCTCATTTCAGTGTGGAATAGGTATTATCACTCTCATTTTACAGAAGGGAAACTGAAAGGGAGGTTAAATGCTCACCTAAGATCACAGTACTTGGAAGTGGTTGATGCCACCTCATAACCTAGCTCTTGCTACACCAAAGCCCATCTCTTAACCAATATGTGATGCTGCCTCTTAGTATATCAAATACCAACCTTTTTACAAGAAACAATTAGGAGTATTTTCCAGTGATCTTTACTATACATTAGAAGAATTCTAAAATGATAGGGGTTTGGGGCATACTAGAAGTTTCAGCCCTGCTTTGGAGTTAGGGGTAACATGAGTTTATAATCTCAGACTGTCTGGATTTTAAAAACATTTAAAATCAAATAGTATAGAATAATCCCATCAATATCACCAATGCTCTGGAATGGCCAAAGGTTTGCCCTAAAAAAAAAAATACAGAGTGGTTGAAGTTTGTCCTCAACAACTCGTAAATTTAATGGGACAGAATCGGAAAGAGTCAGTGGTGGTAAAGGAGGGAGGCCCCATGGTAGTGTGTGATGCAGAACCCCCCCCCCCCCCCCACTCTCCAAATGGAAAGGCAGGAATCCAGCCCTCCTACCCTCAGCCCAGGGGAGGGCTCTGAAGCAGGAGCGTCACTCTCAGGTCTCAGTGCTGTCACAGGTAATTGGAAGTTCTCTGACACTTTCAAAAAGAAAAAGCCCAAGAGAGGAAACCTGCCTCCTCTCTCTTGTCCCCAGAGTGTCAGCGGATATTACTTGATAAAGGAGATCTGCAGGAGAGACATCCCATTCGGGCTCCTCTGTCAGCATCCATACCTCACACAGACTCAGGAGTCACTGAAGCACTTTCTACCAAATCCCGGTTCAGGAGGCAGGAACCAGGTAATGTCCCTGCAGTCACTTTAAGAGAATGGTCCCAGCTTAGCCAGGGCTTCACCATTCCAAGCAACGACATAAATACTCTTTGTTGGAAGCAACAGGTCACATTTTGATGTACCCCTAAAAGGTGGAAAATCTAGGAGATGCTGTACTCATAATTTCAGCAAGGAACACAAAAAATACTGTGAAATTTTCAATAGTCTCATCCAGAGTTGTAACGGGCTACTTAAAAAGTGAAAGCATTTTTCTTCTCAAGGACTTTTTACATGCACAATATAGAAAACTTTTTCTCCAAATATTTTTCTGAAAAGTGTTTTCTCTTATATATTCACTTGTAACCTCAAGCTTGAAATACTTATGAGCAAATGATGTACAAAACTCACCATTTTACAAACTACTGAATACATTTGCCCCCAAATTCACATTTAATAGCATTGACTTGAATTGGTTCCAACATCCCAGAAATTCACCTCTTTACTCCAAGCCTATTTCGACTTTCCCCCCTCAATCAATCTTTCTGATCTACCAAAAGAAAAATAACAATGAGAAAAAACAAAAGTTGCCAATAGTTGCCAAAGGAGAGGTCCATTCCGTTCAAGGCCCTGTGTGGGAGGGTGGCCGGGCAGCCGCACTCACCATGAAGCCCTTCAGAGTGCGGTAGTGCGGATCCAGCAGGAGGCTGGCCACCGAGCACACCTGGGCAGTCCTGTCCCAGCCATCGGAACAGTGAACAAGCACACTTGCCCCTTCCTCTGAAACTGCCTAGAAAACACAGGATCAGCAAAGAGTCACAGAGTGGCTATAAAAAGGAAAACTCTTTCATCAGAACTAGGTTTGGTTTTACACTTACAGAAAGAAACAGGCAAAAAAACAAAACCCCAAACTGTTCATTTATTTGGTGTTCATGCCCCCATCTAGTTAGGGCAGAGCCAAGGCGTGGTTTGCTGCTGGCAGCTTTTCCTCCCTTTCCCGTTATATCCCGAAGCCACCACCCAGGCCACCTCAACTAAGCACAGGTACTACATACAAGAATGCTTCCTGTACAAACGTACCTCCATGACATCTCCCAGCCCACCTTCATCCCTCTCTCCTCCCCTCGGGGTTTCCACCTTAAGCCTTTCCTATATGGAAATTCTGGAGCTCCTACTGGCCTCAATCATTTTCAAAAAGAAAAAGACATCAAAGTGATAAATTGTAAAACTATGAAATGAGAGATAAAAGGATAAGAGGTAATGGATACAGGGGCGGGGGAAGGAGGAGAAAACAGGTAAAAATTATAGCAAGTCTCTGCTAAGAAAAGAATTTCTATTTGCCATCACAAATGCCCACACAATTTTTAACGGAATATCTTGGCAGGAAACATAAATTGGGAAACACGGTGGAGATGTCGTCATAGCATTTATCACTACCTCAAATTCTATTTTTATTCATTTTCTGTCTCCCACACCAGAATGTAAGCTCTGTGAGGGAAGAGGCTTGCTCTGGCTTATTCAGCATTGCATCCTCAGCACCTAGAAAAGTGCCTGGCATTAAATAAATATTTGTTGAATAAATGAGTTATCTAATAAAGGGGAGCATACCATGTCATCAGGAAAAACATATAAATCTGAGTTTATTTAAAAAAAACAGACAACGCATTCAAAAACAGCTTGTACGAAAGTTGCAGCAAGATTCTTCCTATGGCAGAATGGAATCTACCTACCAGGTTCAGGAACATGACTTTTGCTTATGCCGACATTAAAAAGGAGGAGCTGTTTACTCCTCCTTGGGGTGGAGGACTCCAAGGATGGAAGACTCAGGCCCCAATAACTGAAGTGACTCACATTTGGATGTACTCTCCTATGGGAAATTCCTCCATCCAGGACTAAGCCTACCTGAAGAGAGAATACTCTGAAAACATTTTACACTTGACTGCTGTGCTGACATACTATCAACTGAGCACTGTCCTCTCTTTTGCAAAATCACATGTTCAGAGGACAAACTTCGTGGAGGTCTGCAAAGCCAGCTCCCCACTCAGCGCGGCACAGCTTAGTACAGGGCAGCTGATGGGGAGGAAAAAGGATCTCCATTCTGAAGTCAGAGTGCACGCTGGTCTGCCCCTTAATTTATTTTCTCTGCAATCACATACCTTTGCAATGAAGATTCCTGCATCCATGATGGCCTTGATGTGCCTTAACCAGCCAGAGTTCTCCAGTCCCCACAGAAAGTCACTCATGGAGGGAGATTTAAGTTCACACACTGCAAGATAAACCATGTTATAAAAGCCATCTCTCATTTTACATGTGATCATATTTGCAGGTAATTTCTTAATGATTCCTTCATTTCGTATTTTCTTAAGATAAATGCTCAAACTTACTAAACTTGACTCTATTTCAAGTAAGGCTTCTCTACCTATTTTGGTCATGGAGGATGCTGCATCTGTTTACAAGTATATTTGTAAATTTTAAACCCCAATATTAATGAAAACCATTGAATGTTACCATTGTAAAGGTCTGGCAGAGAAGGTCTACTTACCCTTCCAGCAAAGACACTCAAAATGCAACACTAAGGAGCCCTTGAGTTAAGAGTGCTATGGAGGGAAAAAGCAAATAACTAACTCCAGCACTTCCCCAATTAGAACTCCCCATCATTCAACCACTTCAGTTTAGGACTACTGTGAAAACCCAAAACAGAACTGTACTGAAAGTCCAAAATGGAAATGATCCAACTTCTCTGGCCAACAACCCTCCCAATGGGAATAAAGAATGTGAACTTAAAAAATGAGATCTTGTACCTCTGAGCCACTTCTAGAGCATTGTTAGGGGTTTTCCCTTTGATTGAAAATGAAGAAAACCTAGGATCCCAATGATATCCGTATGTATACAACTAAGGCAGGTGTGTAAACACTTCTACAATATTAACAAGCAATTTCATCTCGAGATCTTATCTTTTAGTAAACATAAAGCATGAAAAAGCTGTAGAACTAGTATTCTGACTATGTATCACAAACATTACATTTCAAGGTTTATGGGTTTCATACCTACAAAGCCCTTTTGAGGAATCCTATAAATCAGCCAATGAAAATTAAATAATGTTGTGGAGATTTTTAAGTATATTTTATTGTACTCTGTGATGCACTGACATACACAGGGAATAGGAAGCCTTATTTCCTACTCCCAATCTGTCAGTAATTAGCTGTATAATCTTGCACAAGTCATTTCAACTCTTTGAGCCTCGATTTCTTCATGTTTAAAACAGAAAGATGTACTAAATTATATCTAAGTGCCCTTCCAACTCTAAACTCCCAGATTCTACTTTGTTAACTCTTGGAAAGCACTGCACATTTGGAATACATAGTAAACATTAATGACAATATTTAATTTATCAGATGTCCTTCCCTAAAATATGCCAGATAACAGAGGGTTCCCTCATATTTCCTGCAACATAAGAGCCACACAAAAAAATGACAAGTAGTTAAATTCTGAGTCACAGATGACAGCAATGATGAAGGAAGTAACACTGAGATTCCCAGCAAAAGGCCCTACTTAAGAAAACCATAATATGAATACATTTCCAAAAGCCATCCCATTTGGCTTGCTTTTGGGTTTCTCACACTTCCACCATAAATTTCTGCTTTTTTCTAGTCTGTTGACTAGTTATTAGTTATTACTCATCCATCTATTTTCCAGCTTTAAAATTTTTGTCACGATCACCTCCTCATTCTCCCATTGTCTCACTCTTTTGTATTTTTGCCCTTTTTATCACTTCATCATCATTTTAGTGGGGGTCAGAAGGAAGTGGATAAATATATGCATCAATATGCCGTGTTTAACTGGAACAGAGACAAGAGATCAAACCTTGGGCCTGTGTGAGGCAGGAGCTGGAAGTGAGATTCCCAGTAACAAACTGAGAGGTTAAAAAAAGACTCCACTCACCGACTCACTGATGACCAGGCAGCGGGTCTCTGCTGGACTCCGCATGAGGAAACAGAAATTTATACTAAGATGTTGAAACCCTGGGTCTATTCTCATTCATGTTTGGGATCCAAGATTATAATTTCCTTATGTACAGGAGCTCCTAGCTGAGAAAATTACCATATTTAGGCTGGAGTCTCACAGATACCTGGCAGAAGCAAACCAAAAACTGCTCAGGAGTGATACTTCCTGATAATTTTGGGGATCCCACAGGAAAAACTTCACTGAAGATAAGTACAGAATAAAAATTTCAACACCTCAAGGAGCAGTGTTCTCAAGTAAGAGCAAAGAGACAGAAAAAAGATACAGCATGAGCACCCCAAGTGTATGATACAGTAGAACAGTCATCTGAAACCGACTTGAACATATTTGAATTGCAGCAGGAGGATGGAAGGCTCCAACAAAACATGAAATGCATCATTTTCCTGATGTGTCTGGATGCACACTTCTGCTTAGCCACTGTCGGGGGCTGCACCCTGTCATCTTAGCTAATTCACAGCCAGGCTTCCCGCATTCCCCTCTCTGGGCTTCCAGGTTAGGATTCACCACAGACATCTGCAGGATACTTGGAAGGCAGAAGTGAAGCAGTGGCACCTCACTCTGCAGGGCATCTGTCCCCACACTGATGAAGGTGTCTCTGCCACCCCAGCCTGGCCTCGCTGCCCCCTGCCTCATGTCCAGCTTGTCTTCCCAACTGCCAGCCCTGCTGACCTGCAGGGGCCTCAGTCCTCCACCCAACACAGGAGAAACAGCCTTCCACAGGCCTCTCCGCCACTCCCCTCAGTGGGCTGTCTGTCCTTAGTGACTTTCCTCTGACCCTCAACCAGCCCCCTCTGCGCCCTTACTTCCCCAACACCTCCCTGACATAGAGCCCCTTTCCAAACCTCTCACAGTCATCCTGCTTCCCTGAACAAACACTGACTGACAGCGGTTCAAAGAGAACTGAGCAAAATAAAATTATGAGACAATTATTAACTTCAGGGAAGACATGAAGTTCTGGAAAGAAACTATAACCAGAGTATGCAAAAAGCATCAGCTGTAACTAATACTTACATAATAATAATAATAATGTACATACTGACTAAGGAGCTAATCAAAACTGTGATTTAACTTTCTGAGGCAGATGAGCGGAGGAAACGTGTATTCTGAGAGGTAGAGAGGAGAGTGTATGAAAGCCATTGTTCCTCTTCCATAGAGGGACATCAGCGGACTGTGTGCAAAATGGAAAAATCGAGCAAGAGCAGTGAATCAGGTGATGCTAGGAATATGAAGGTCAAGGTCTAAGGTGTGAGAACATAGCTGCCCTGGGAAGTAGGAATGGAGGTGGGGACGGCTGGAGGAGAGGACTGAGGTTTTGTTGTTGTTATAAACAGAACTATTTGGTTTTTGAAAACTTTTTACAATATTGACTGAAAAATAAAAATGAAATGTCAACAAATTCTAAAACCCTCAGCCTTCACTGGAGGCAAAGGCCTTCCTCTCCTTTGCCTCCCCAAGTCTCACCACGGAAACAGCTCAAGTTCCTAACAGTCTTCACTTCTGGCACCTAGAGATTTCCTCTTCTTTCTTTAACAGCTTTTTTTGTTATGTAATTTACTTATAATACAGGTCACTCAAAGCATACAATTCAATGGATTTTAGTGTATCCACGGGGTTGTGCATTCCCTCACCACGATCAATTCCAGAACATTTCATCAGCCCGAAAAGAACCTCCCTATGCATTAGCAGTCACCCCCATTTTCTCTCCCCTAACCCTAAGCAACTACAGATCTACTTTCTTTCTCTATAGATTTGTCTATTCCAGACACTTCATATAAATTGAATCATATAATATGTGATCCATTGTGACTGCTTCTTTCACTTAGCATAACGTTTCCAAGATTCATCCATGTTGTAGAATGTACCAGTATTTCATTCCTTCTTAAGGCCAAATAATATTTCATTGTAGGGATATACCACATTTTTTTAATCCATTCATCAGTTGATGGACATTTAGGTTGTGTCCAGTTCTTGGCTATAATGACTAATGCTGCTATGAACATTTACGTACAACTTTCTGTGTGGACACATGTCACTTCTCTTGGGCATATACCTAGGAGTGGAAGTGCCAGGTCCCATGGTGACTGTAGGTTTAACCACTTGAGGAGCTACCAGAGGAACTGTCTTCCACAGCAGCTGCACTATGTTACATTCCGCGCCCCTCCCCCACCATATATGGGGGTTCTGGTGCCAACACTTGTTATCATCTGTCTTTTTGATTATAGCCTCTCTAGTGGATGTGAAGGGGTATCTCACTGTGATTTTGGTCCCCTGATAGTTAATTCCTCTTCTTTCTTGCAAGTTCAGTTATCCATTTAAGTAAATATTCGCTATGTTTATCTGGAATTTCTAGGTGTTTTTATCAGAGGGTATTTCATATTAGCATAACCTGTGATCTTGGGGAAATGGGAAGGCCTCTGTGTGTCACTTAGAGTTCAGCTGTATGTGACCTAACCTGTACATCTTAGGAATAATCATGTGTACATGGACAGTAGCATGTGGTACTGTTCAAGGGCATAAGCTTCAGAGTCAGACGCTCCAGCACGCAAATTCCAGCTCTGTCCCTGCCCAACACTGTAGCCTGGGGCTAGTTCCTGAGCCTTGATTTCCTCAAGTGTAAAATGGGGATAAAACTCCTTCCTCAAATAGTCGTTGAAGGATGAAATAATATATACGAATTATGCTGGCAGACAGAAGATTCAAAAATGTTAGGTATGATACACACTTTATTATTTGTTCACCCAGCATGGTATCCTGAGAGGTAGGAGGTATTACACTCATTCAAACCTGTGAACGCTGAGGTTCACAAAGGTTAAAACACAAAGTGAGCAGAGGCAGAAGGAGAGCACCACACCATGGCTACCTTGGCGGGTTTAACTAAAAATAATGGTAATATTAATAGCAAAACTTAAATAGTGCTTGCCAGATGCCAGACACTCTTCTAAGTGCTTTATATATACTAGCTTTTTAATCCTCATAACAATCATATGAAGAAGGTACTATTATCATCCTCATTTTATAAAAGTGGAAACCAATGCAAAGAGAAGTTAAGTAACCTGTCCAAGGTCACCCAGCAGAGAAGTGGTGAGGCTAGGATTCAGTCTGGCTCCAGAGTTTGTGCTCTTAAGCAATGCCTCTCAATCTCATTTATGTTCTTTTTCATAATTCAAACACTAATCAATGTAAATGCTCCTTGGCTCCCACATACTATCAGCTTAAAGGTTATGCATTTTGCTTCTTAGAATTGCACCATCCAAGACAGCAGCCACTAGTCACAAGTAGCTATTGAGCACCTGCAATGAGGCAAGTCTGAGTTGAGATAGGTTGTGAGTGTAAAGCATATCCCAAATTTCAAAGACTTAGTATGAAAAAACAGAAAGTAAAATATCTAATAGGTTTTTACACTGATTACATGTTGAAATGATAATATTTTGGATATATTGGGTTAAATACAATGTATTATTAAAATTAATTCACCCATTGCTTTTTACTTTTTTTAATGTGGTCACTAGGAAATTTAAAATTACAGATGTCCACACTTGTGACTTCCACTGTACTTCGGGACAGCAATGATTCAGATTGCTCAAGGAAGATTAACCTGATTAGAAGTCTTCAGACGTTTCTGCACATGTTCCCCCACAGGAATTTTTAAAACTGGGTACCCTCACACGCACCCTGGAATACTGCATCGTAATTGGATTGAGGGTGTGGTAAAGGGTGTGTCTGTCTTCTGTAAGGTGGCAGAAGGGCAATCAGGAAGGGGAGGGGGGCAAGGAGAGCTGCCTTAAAACCTGGACCCTGGAGCACTCTAGGGCAGGTGACGCGGTTTCAGGAGTACACATCGAAGTCGATGCTCTCCAAGCCCATTCGCATAAAGCAGTCTAGCCAGGGCGCACCTTGGAATATCTTCCCGGGAGCTCCGGGCGTCTGTACCCAGTTTGAAGACAGGCGGCTGAATCTGGCGCAAAGGCAAAATGCTCGACCCTAGTTAAAACCGAGCAAGCCCTGCCTCCCCTGCCCCGGCCCGCGGGGATCCGTCCTCCGGCGACCGCCCAGCAGTACCGAACAGGCCCTCCGAGCGGCAGGCTCCCCTCTGCCTGTGCACACAGCCCAGCGGGAAGCGCGCGCAATTCCAGCACCCTCTGTGCGCTCTCACCACTCCCCAGGCGCCCGCTGTTTGGTTTTTCTGTCCAACCCAGGCCATGACCCAATGTGTTCAACTTAATCCTAAAATACACAGTTCCACCACGTACAGCCTCGGGACTCAACTGATTCCTTTAAACAGATAACATTCTCTTGCAAACAGTTTTTTTCACTCAACAGGCCAAATGTTCTGATTGTTACTGTAGGGCTTAGGGCTGGTTGGCACTCTCGTTTATTTCAAAAAAGTCCAGGGAGCCTGAGGGATATCTTGGCGTCCAAACTCTGAAGCTCAGCCCAAGAACAAATGATCCTTTTCACCTTTTCTTCCCACAAGGCCTGGAAAGGATAGCAAGTTTAAAAATAAAGACGCCAGGCTTTCCAGCTAACCTGGAGACCGCCAGTGCCAAAAGCAGGAGGGGAATGGACGGCTCACAGAACACGGCCCGAAAATGCACTGCAAGAATGTTCCAGTGCTCACGCAGCAAGGGGACAAGCTGCTGCGTCTCCTGCCAGGTCAGCTCCTTTCTTCCCACACTGAGAATGGCTCCTTGTTGACCATTTCTGTTGTCAGGAACATTAAAACTGTGTACATTAAGTAAAATGACCTCACCAGATTTTTGAGCAAGGTAACCACGGAGAGGGTATTTTCCCCTCAAATGCTGAGTGGCAGTGTCAGAGGCAAACAGCTCTGCAGATGAGTGATACACATGGACAGATGGGGGTCCACTTGAGACTGAATCCATTAGTGCCTGGATTTTCAAATATAAAACTGGTGGGTTTGTTTGCACAAACTTAGGATAAGGCAGAAATACTGATTTGTTCACTCTTGTTGCCAAACCCAAACCAATATTTACAAACCATTTTGCTGAACAAAGTTCATTTCAGCTGACATCAGAGGCATATGCCACAGATTAGAGAACTGTACTTACTAACCGGAAGTTTAACACCTGGGTCTAATAATATTTGTTTCACATAGCAGGGCAACTGTATCCCATAAACATATGAAAACACTTTAAAAAAAAGACATAATTATGGAACCTGAGGAAATATGAAATCTACTTGGAAGAAAATAAGCCTCAGATGATCTTCCTTAGGTATTTCCTACACAATCTTATTTCTTCCTATACAGTTGCTGGGTGGGAGTCAGTGGGGTGCAAAGAAAGTCTCCATTTGAACCCTGTGGGTCTGGTCTTTCTTGTCTCCTAAGATCTACAGTTGAAATGTCCATGGCTCTCCCATCACAACCAATGTGACACACGCCTGAGTTCTGCTGATGTTTGATTTCTCCCTTTCGCATTTTGGAGGCAAAAAGCCAAGCCCAAAGAAATGGTCTTCAAAGAACTGGCAAAATGATAATAATCTCCCTTCACCAAACATCCTAGCAGGTGAAACCATTCAAAGAGGACTTAATTACACCTTGTAAAACAGAAATGTTTGGTTAAGCCTGTTTTGTAGTCTCCCTCTTTACTTAAGAGCCCATTGTGGTGACACAGAATGAACTTGTGAGCTCTGCAGTGACTAGTATTCAATTTATTAATGTTAGTGGTGCTCTCCTCCCTACCTATGCCAACCAACGTGGGCCCTCTTTATAGAGAACTTGACATTAACTGGAGAGATTTGCATATTAGTTTCTCCACAGGACACCAACAAGATAACTGATTATTCTTTTAAAACAATTCCAGCTTTGTTCATGATGCTATTTTCTGGAATCTCTATACAACAGTAATATGCCATGAAAGCTGTTTTTGTATAGCCTTGTCTTCTTTTAAAGAATTTGATGATAATATAAAATGGTAAGAGGCAATCAAGCCTAAATTCTGTATACCTGTGTTAGCTGTGCTTGCATTAGTAGCACAGAAAATAGTATACACAAACACATGTGTGCATGAGTATGTATGTGTGTCCACCTATAACAAACATGTATGTGTGTGTAAATGCATGTATACACACACACATATGTTCCAGTAATACTAATTACCATTGGCCTAAAGAAAACCAAGCAGCAGGTTTACAAAAGAATGCCCTATTAGCACTTATTAGCTTTGCATGTGAATTTTGTGTCTAAAGACACAATTTGCAGCAAATAAATTTAAAAATCTATGTGCCCATTTATATTACATCTACCATATGTAAAGATCGGGGGGGGGTTGGTGGTTTTCTCTCAACGAACCTACAAAACCCTCCATCATTAGGTATCATTATCTCAATTTATAGAGGAGGAATGAGTTCAGATGCTGGCGGCACAGCAAGTACACTGTGATAGGAATCTAGTTCCCTTGACTCCAATTTCCATATTATTTTCACTACAATAGTGAAGAATTAAATCAGTACACAAACTGAGCCAGCACAAACGGGAACTGAATTGAAGGCAAGTCTTAAGGAATGTTCAACTCTAAATAGGAAACTTAAAGCAAATGGAAATAGAGAAGTTCAGACTAGGAGAAAATGGTGAGAGGCTGGGAAGTCAGGTGGATATAAAATATTAGTGTTGGGCTCTGGAGAAAAGGCCCAAGAATCATGTAAGATTAAGATGTTGGCAGTAAATAACTGAATGGTGAAATGGGCAGCATAGGCAGCAGGGGATGTAGCAGGTGGGGACTCACTCCACACTCATCACACCAACTGAGAAAGCTGCCAGGACCAACACTCGCATCAAATCTCAGACCGTATTGTCACTGGCAAGCAAATACTGAGTTGCTAGATCCCAACTACAGCCTTATGGAAAAACAGCTCGCCTTGTCACTAAAATTAGTCATGTCTATCTTTAGTTTCCTGGGAGACACTTTCTACTACAAGCGCTCCTTTCGTAAATGTCCTAGTTATCCAAAAACTAGTCATCATGATTAAAAAATACAAACCAATAATTCTGAGGGTGAAAAATTTTAAATTAATCTTGGAACTGTCTCAGTGAATGTCAAGATAACGCATAATTAGGATGAAAATAGTTGCTATTCTCTCATTAAATGACCTTGTTTTCTCTTGTCCTCTCTTTTGATAATGGCACCCAGAGATGAAGTCTTTGGCTTTGACATCCAGTTAAAACATTCAACCATCGGCCTTACCAGGGATAGCCCTCAGCGACATCACTAATAAGCAAGCTTCGTCTTTTTTTCCTGCCCTGATTTTTGCCCTATATCAAAATCAGTTACTTCATTTTATATATTAATGAATAATACATTTTTCTATTCAATGCCTAACATATAGAAAACTCTTAATAACTGATGAACAGATGAATGTCTGCGGTAATTATGGCAGCTCCTAGTTATTAAGTACTTCCTATAAACAGTTATTGTTCCTGGTACTCTACCTACATTATCTACCACATAGGGTATTATTTACTCCCAATTTTCAGACTGGAAAGTGTGGCTTAAAGAGGTTTACTAAGTTATCCGTGGTTACACAGCTAGTAAAAAATTGAGCTGGAATCCAGTCACAGCATATATACCCCAAAGGGTCATGCTCTTTCCTCTATTCCTTAGTGCTTGGAATATTATCATCTAGATTAGCTGATACCATCCAGCACTCTATCAGCCACATTCTGCATCCTCTTACAACACCAGAGAGAGAAAGGTACACACTCTTGATCCACTGCCTTCCTCCAAATGACCATGAATTGATAACGAGTGAAGCCTGACAGGATAGACCTGTTGGTCTAGCAGAACACTCATTAAAATGCCTTACCAGCGTTACTGCTGTGTGAAGCTATCTAGTTCCACCTTAATGGGAAAGTGGGGTTTCCATGTGAAAACCCATGCCATGTTGCTAAATTTTGAGAGAAAATGACCCGATTTTCAGTCAGGTCCTATTGGCTGACTTGTCTAATAGGTTAGTATTCTGAGGAAATTAATAATGGTAAAAAGGCGGAATATGGAGAAGTGAAAAAAGATTAACTGTGTAGCCTTTTATTAGCTCACATCGGGGAGAATTCATAGCATAAACTTGTGGGCAATGTAATAGGAAATACTTTAATATGAAAAACTTGAATATGAAATATCTATAATGGGTTGAACTCCATTTCTTTAAGGTTGAATTAGCCGTCACTTCATAAAGACATGCGATGAGGAAGAAACTCAAATAAAAAGGACATTTGAACTGACAGCCACAACCTTAACTCTCCGAGCACAGAAAAATATTTCACAGAAACCCTGGAGCTGGGTGTGGTAGGGATTGTTCCCTTCTAGAGCTTGAAGTACCCAAGACAATTTGGCAGGGAGACCAGAGCAGGGAGTCAGATGACCATAATGGCCACTGCAATGGTGCCTCAAAGTTCTCTGTCAACCGTCCTCTCTATACCCAACGAAGATTCTGAATAATCAGGCCTCAGAACCTTCAAACAGAACAGATATGATCTGTGAGGCCACCTGATTTACCATAAAATTTTATCCATAGCCAATGCCCACAATTCCAGGGGACATGACAAAAGAGGTTACAGTGTGGGGCCTGCTAAAAAGATTTCAGTCTTTTAAATGGAATCTGCTGGCCCCTTTTCAATCAGCCCTTCACTGTGGTATTGCCCACATTGCTGAATTGACATGGGCCGTTGTTCTTGTGTTCTGGACCCAATCCATCTGATCCGCCGTCAGGCTGAGGTTTGTTTCTATAAAACGACTTGCTGAGAAAACACCCACAAGGCCTGACAGGTGGTTTATTAAATTATTTTTTATGAACTTGTGCTGAGTGGACACAGACCATACCACAAGGCAAGCACCTCCACGCCTCTGAAAGTGTGTCTGACTCCATGTCTCTTGAATAAAGAAATTAAGAAAAGTTACCATAAGAAGGAACAGGACCTATCAAATACTTGACTGGCTGCCTGAATTAATCTATAGCCCATTAACTTACTCATTTTATTCAGTGCTTATTTTAAAGTATTGCTTCCCAAGAGAAAGCATAATGCACCTTACACTGGAAAGCACTTTATGGTTTGCGAGGAATCTTTTTAATAAGGCTGCAAGTCAGAACAATGGAAAGAATTGAGAGCCCAGAAATAAACCCAGACATCCATGAACAGCTAATTTTCGACAAAGGAGCCAAGAACATACAATGTAGAAAGGAAAATCTCTTTAATAAATGGTGTTGGGAAAATGACAGCCACATGCAAAAGAATGAAAGTAGACCATACACAAAAATTAACTCAAAATGGACTAAAGACTTGAATAAGACCTGAAAACATAAAACTCCTAGAAGAAAACAGGCAGTACGCTCTTTGACATCGGTCTTAGCAAGATTTTTTTGAATATCATGTTTCCTCAGGCAAGGGAAACAAAAGAAAAAATAAGCAAATGGGATTACATCAAACTAAAAAGTTTCTGCAAGGCAAAAGAAACCATTAACAAAATGAAAAGACAACCTACCAATTGGGAGAAGATATTTGCAAATCATATATCCAACAAGGGGTTAATACCCAAAATATATAAAGAACTCATACAATTCAACAACAAAAAAACAAACAACCCAATCAAAAAATAGGCAGAGGATATGAATAGACATTTTTCCAAAGAAGACATACAGAAGGCCAACAGGCACATGAAAAGATGTTCAACATCACTGATTAGGGAAATGCAAAGCAAAACGACAATGAGATATCACCTCATGCTTGTCAGAAAGGCTATTATTAAAAAGACAAGAAATAACAAGTGTTGGAAAGGATGTGGAGAAAAGGGAACCCTCATACACTGCTGGTGGGAATGTAAATTGGTGCAGCCACTATGGAAAGCAGTATGGAGATTCCCCCCAAAATTAAAAATAGAAATACCATATGATCCAGCTATTCCACTTCTGGGTATTTATCCAAAGATCACAAAAACACTAATTCAAAAAGATATATGCACCCCTATGTTCAATGCAGCATTATTCACACTAGCCAAGACTTGGAAGCAACATGGGTGCCCATCAATGGATGAATGGATAAAGAAAATGTGTGTGTGTGTGTGTGTGTGTGTGTGTGTGTGTGTGTGTGTCTGTGTAACAGTATAATACTCAGCCAGAAAAAAAGATGAAGTCTTGCCATTTGTAACAACATGTATGGACCTTGAGGGTATTATTCTGAGCAAAATAAGTCAGACAGAGAAAGACAATTACTGTATGACTTCACTCATATGTGGAAGATAAACAACAAACAAACACATAGAAATGAAGAACAGATTGGTTGTTACCAGAGGGGAAGAGGGTGAGAGGGAGGGTGAAAGAGATAAAGGGGTACGTGTGTACAGTGAGAGATGGCAACTAGACTTTCAGTGGTGAACACGAGGCAATCTATACAGAAGTCAAAACATAATGATGTACAGGGGCTGGCCCACTGGCATAGTGGTTAAGTTCGTGCTCTCCACTTTGGCGGCCCAGAGTTCACAGGTTCAGATTCTAGGCACAGACCTACGTGCCACTTATCAAGCCATGCTGTGGCAGCATCCCATATAAAGTAGAGGAAGATGGGTACAGATATTAGCCCAGGGCCAATCTTCCTCACCAAAAAAGAGGAGGATTGGCAACAGATACTAGCTCAGAGCTAATCTTCCTCACCAAAAAAAAAAAAAAAACCATAATGTACACCTGAAATTTATATATTATAAACTAATTTGAGCTCAGCAAAAACAAAAATAAGTCTGTTAGACAGAGATGATATATTGCTTACATTGTTTTACAAATACAGGAAATGAGGTTTGTTCAAGTTTACTCAGAGGGTAAGGCAAGAATCCAAACCCAGATCTTCAGATACTTAGGCCAGGGCACTTTCTACCCAACTCACTACCTAGAGAGGCTGTAAAGCCAAGTGGTTAAGAGTATGGTGTGTGGATGCATACTAATTAGGTGAAGATCTTGGTTCTACCACTTACTGTTGTGAGCTTGCACAAGTTTCTTAGCCTCTGTGCCTCAATTTCCTTATCTGTAAAACTGAAATATTAAGAATAGCTACAACATGATTGCAATGAGGGTTACTTGAGTAAATACATCTTAAAAATTAAAAGTGTCCAGTACATAGTAATCACCCCATAAATGTTATATCATTGTTACCATGTGGGGTGGTTATCTTTCAGCCTGTCCAATATCAGAACTACAAATCAATGAGGAACACTGTAACATGACAGAAAGTACTAGGCTCAGCTCAAATTCTGCTTTGTTATGTGATACTGGAAGGATGTGTTTTAAAGACTTTTAAATTAAAAGTGTATGGGGCCGCCCAGTGGCGCAGCGGTTTAGTCCGCGCTTGGCAGCCCGGGGTTCGCGAGTTCAGATCCCGGGCGCCCGCCGACGCACTGCTTGTCAGCCATGCCGTGGCAGCATCCCATATAAAGTGGAGGAAGATGGGGATGGATGTTAGCCCAGGGCCAGTCTTCCTCAGCAAAAAAAGGGGAAGATTGGCAACAGATGTTAGCTCAGGGCTGGTCTTCCCCACACACACACAAAAAAGTGTAATATAAAAATATTTTTTAAAATGTAATATACCAGACTCTGTAGCTAGAGAAAGGCATGCCTTGAAGAAATAACTGTCATGTTGTGAACAGCTTATGTAGAGATCTACATGGCAGAGAACGTTGAGCAGCCTCTAGGACCCTAAGGGTGGCCCCTAGCCAACAGCCACCAAAACTCAGGGCCCTCAGTTGAATTTTGCCAACAATGTGAATGAGCCTGGAAGCAGATTCTTCCCCATCCAAGCTTCCAGATGAGAACACAGCCCAGTTGACACCTTGACTGCAGCCTTGTAAGACCCAGGGCCTAGTAAGTTGCTGGGTTCCCATATATACATAAGACACACCCAGACTTCTGACCCACAGAAACTATGAGATAATAAATGTGTTGTTTTTTAAAAAATGTAATATACCAACCATAGAGAATAATTTGTAAATAAAGAAGGAAAAAGGAAAAAATCCACCCATCATCCTTCTGTGCTAATCCAATTATCATTCTGTGCATTCTCTCCTAGTCTTTCTTCATAAATACAATTACCATATAGTGAATCAGAGCATGCATGCAATTTTACAACCTGAACTTTACTTACGTTATACACATTCTCCCCATGTTAGTACATATCTTCTTCACATTTATTTATTTTTTTGATGAGAAAGATTGCCCTGAGCTAACATCTGTGCCAATCTTTCTCTATTTTGCGTATGGGACGCTGCCACAGCGTGACTTGATGAACAGTGTGTAGGTTCGCCCCCAGGATCCGAACCCGCGACACACAGGCCACTGAAGTAGAGGGTGCGAACTTAACCACTGCCACCAGGCTGGCCCCCACGTTTATTATTTTTAAGGGATGCAAAATTTTCTTTCACGAGGTGGAGCAAAATTATGTAATCAGTCTACCATTATTGGACATTGCTGTGACTTCCAAAATTCCACTACTGTAAATAAAACACTACTATCAAAATAGGCGTGCATGTCTTTATATTTTTAAATTATATTCTAGATTAGTCCCTAAGGGGAGGCAATCTGGTAAAAATATATTACCTCTCCCTAAGTCAATTTAAATGATAACAGGAATATTTAAAGTATTAGTTTTACCAAATTCTTTCAGTATTGCATATTTTACTTTTTAAAAACTAAGTAAAAATGGTAGCTTGAGGTTTTAACTTACATTTCTTTAATTACCAGAGCAAGTTTAAATGTTTTCCTGTATGTTTACTTGTCTCAGCTTACTGCCTCCTCTTTAAAAAATGATCTTAGACTGAGTTGTCTAACTTCACTGAGTCTCAGTTTCTTCATCTGTAAAGTGCAGATAATATCACGTCCTGCACACTCTTGCTGTGAAAATCAAACACAATCATTTTCACGATGATGAAGCCTGGCACTGAACAGTGCTTGATATTTAGCTAAACGAATAAGTGATCAGTTACACAGAGCTACACAGTGGCCTAAAATATTAACCTAATGTTCATGTAGAATCCAGGCACGACACTCGTGGTGGGGAGAAAGTGCCATTTTCTGGGCAACATCCAAAAGATGGAGCATGTTGACTGAAAAAGGAGGAAGATGTCACTGCCATAATGTCTTTCCCATAAATACCTGCCTACCTTGAAAAACAGAAATTTACAAAGAGGCATTACCATGTAGCACAACCTCAACAAGCCTAGATGTGAAAGTAATTCTATGTACAGTCATGCACTGCATGAAGACATTTTGTTCAATGACGGATCACATATGCAATGGTGGTCCCATAAGATTAGTACCATATAACCTTGGTGTGTAGTAGGATATACCATCTAGGTTTGTGTAAGTGCACTCTGTGATGTTCACACAATGACAAAATCGCCTAAGGACACATTTCTCAGAATGTATCCCCATCATTAAGCAACATGTGACTATACACCTCTCTACCTTTCTCTCACTGATTTCCTCCAACACCAAGGATGAGCCTATTCCAGGCTCTTCTATTGACTATTTTCAATTTAAAAAAAATATATATATATGTAAAACATATGTATATGGGATCTTTTTACTGTTTGAAAGAAAACCCATTATCTATATGATCAAAAGGGAAGCTACTGTGGACAGCACTTAATAAATTATAAAACTGCTAAAAGGCTTCATTATTACCTCATTGGGAGGTATGAATACCACAAAATAGTTTGGGTTAGAACTTACAAATCAAACTTAAGATTAAATCAGCTCTAAAAAAGGACCTACACAGGATGTGAACTTAGTCCTAGATATTAGTTTCTGATGAAATATCCTACAGCTCTTGCTCATAGACAGAGCTATTTGGAGCCAGAATGCAAGCAATTTTTCCCTTCTGCTATTCAGAATCTATTCTGATAATATAAATAACAGTGGTAAAAAAAATTGAAGAAAGTAATAACCATGAATGAAATGCACTATTCCTCTTCCTATTAAGTGACCAGCAGTATGAACCTTCAAATCTCTTTGATGCCAAGGACAGCTGTTTGTAGGAGAAAAAGCCCCGGAAAGTGGATCTGATTGCATCACTTCATCAGTCGAGCCTCCACAAGTGGTTTATAATTTACTTGGTAAAAACAGATAGTCAAATATTGGTCAAGTTCCCTGAAAGGCATCCAGCAAGTTGTCCTTGCCTACTGCACGGACACAGAGCTGGAGAAGTGATGGAGAAGTACCACAGTCCCTTATGAAACAGATACTGCCCTCCGGAACTCGGTCAGTTTGCTTGTCCTGTAGACGTAGTGAGTCAGACCATAGGTACAGGGCAAGAGAAATGGTTCCCAATAACAAACCAAATAAATGCTAATTTAAAAACTAAAGCCAAAGGGATATGTTATAAGCACTCTTAGGAGCTACTTTCTGCATAGAAGAAAATGTATGTTCTCAAAAGTCAGTTTATGAAATTACTAAATGAAAAACACAAAGCATAGCAACCTAAATTTTTTTTTTTTTTTGGTAAGGAAGATTGGCCTTGAACTAACATCTGTGCCAATCTTCCTCTATTTTGTACCTGGATGCCGCCACAGCATGGGTTGATGAGTGGTGTGTAGATCTGCACCTGGGATCCAAACCTGTGTACCCCGGGCCACCGAAGCGGAGCATGTGAATTTAACCACTACCCCACCGGGCCAGCCCCTCTAAAAGTTTTTTTTTTTTTTTTTTTTTTTGGTGAGGAAGACCAGCCCTGAGCTAACATCCGTTGCTTATCCTCCTCTTTTTGCTGAGGAAGACTGGCCCTGGGCTAACATCTGTGCCCATCTTCCTCTACTTTATATGGGATGCCGCCATGGCATGGCTGACAGGCAGTGCGTCGGCGGGCGCCCGGGATCCGAACCAGCGAACCCCGGGCTGCCAAGCGCGGACTAAACCGCTGCGCCACCAGGCCGGCCCCCCCTCTAAAAGTTTTTTAATGATTCTGATGATGATGAACACTCTTTATACTAAAGTTAGACTATCCTTTTAATAACAGTACCAAGCTGGTCCAATTTTTCAACACCTAAAAAAGCATAGCTTTTAGCAGAGAGAGCCAAATTGCCCAGAAGAATCTCCAAAAAGTTTAAGAAGCTCAAACAATCATGCCAGGGTATCACCGCTGTGACCTGAGACATGGCAAATTTCATGTGGAAGTGAGAGGGAGAGAGCGCTCTGGGCCCTGGTGTTTTCAGATGCAGGAAGAGATTTCTTCTAACCACTCAAATGTTAACCACTCAATGTTCCAGTGTTTGCAACCAGGGGCGTCAAATTGTGGATTCACAGACTGCCAGGGCTGGAAGGACTAATAGAAATTATTAGTCCAGTCCTCTCATTTTACAGCAGGTAACAGAGCCCCAAAGAAGGAGACTGATGTGTTCAAAGTTTCATAATGACTGAGCTGACCCAGGGAATCCAGGAAAGAGAATGGAAGTCAGGCCTGTCTGTGACACTCAAGTCTCTCCAGCCCCACCGCTAGCTTCTCACTACACCCTGTCGCTCTGACTACACAGAGAACTGCAGAAGTAACCGGCAGCAAATGTGTACCCCTGAAAAAAAATAATTCAGCACTCTCTCTGTCCCTCTTCCTTCCAGGCCCCACATTTCCTGTTCAGACAGCCTAGCACTCAGCATCATCTCTCTAGGGCTTCCCCCAGAAGCGCAAGCGCAGCGTTTACAGCCTCTCCAGGTTTCCAAGGCACAAAGCCATGCATTTTGCATCCTTCTCTCTCTCTTCAGTTCCCATTAGAGCCAGAAGTGGTGGACTGTGGCAAGAGATCCCTCCTGGGGCCTTTACAATCACAAGGAGCATAAGCAGTCAATGAAGCTGGTTTTGCTTGAAATGCAGAATTTCTGCTAACCCGCTTATGGCTGGTTTGGCCACATGAATGATTCTTCTATATTACGTAACCCATCTTTGTAATTTCCTCTCCCTGTGAGTATGTAAGTCTGTGTGTACATGTCTTGTGGAGCACATTGCTGTGTGGGGGTGGGTGGGGATGGTTTATGTGTGGGTGCCCTGCAGTCGCTGCTGCTGTTTAGAAAGGAGAATCAGGACTTCCAATTTCCTCCCTTCTAATGGCCATTCAGCCACTTGGACTCAGGTTATGAACCTCATCTCCATACAAGAACAGTTGGTTATTGCTTTAAATATAGGATTGCTCTATCTCCAAATGGCCTTGAATGTGGGTCAAACTAATACTATGAAAGAGACAGAAAAATATGCACTTTCATCTTAGATGTTAAGTACCACTGAAGAGTGCCTGACTGCTAACCAAGTGACAAAACCTTCACAATGACACAAAAAATAAGACAAAGGCAGTCAAATGTTTAAAGAGTTACTGCAATATGACATTCTTCCCAACATATCCCTCCTATGTAAATAGCATCATTGCAAAAACAATTTTAAAATCAGAAGACTATCTTATTCCGTTCTGGCATTAAAACATTTAACTGCATTTTTTTTGCCATGCATAAGGAAATGGTTTACCTTCCAGCATTTTTTGCAGACTGTTCCTCATGACATGGATGTTCTCTATCCCAATAAACTGAAACTTGATATTGGAATAATTGTCTTCGTTCTCATAGCCTTTCCCTGCAGCACGATTTGCCATTGCATTAAGCTGCAGTGGTCAGCAAAACAGAACAGTCACCAATTACATTCAGGACATGAAACAACCAAAACATTTCATGGATATCCATAAAAACATTCAAAATGATGTGCGGAAACAAGGTTTAAATCACTGGAACTTTGTACTGAGCTATGTAGTTTCAGACATACTGTTGAGCTCATGTTCAACAATAGGAATTTGTTGATGTGGGGAAGATTTTCTTAGCTGGGAAGCATTCTATGGATAAATCCTTCTGGAGTTGCCTCTCGCAGTTCCCTGTCAGAGATGCCAAATCGAATATGGAATTCTGTGACTGAGCCAAGTTGCCCTAATTTAATACTGTAGGTCAGCAGAAGAATATCAGCAGATACAGCTGGCAGTATAAAGCTCTGTAAGTTAAATTATTACATCTTCCAGTACTATATTGCCAACAAATACATCATCAAATAGGAGTGGTTGTGTTATCCTAATTTGCCTACATGAATCCCCCAGATATCCAACTAAACCTTGAGCAGGAATCACTGAATAAATGAAGAGAAGGCATGCAGAGGCTAAGTCTCCAGGGACAGTGCCTCCAGCCACCTTATTTAAATCTAGAGACCGAGTATGAGGGCTTTTGGATCCCTTTCATTACCATAATTTTGTATACGAGAAGTTGGTGTTTCCTAGTGCAAACTGGGTTAAATGATAATGGACTTTGAAGAAATTTATTAAATATAAACTTCTGCTCTCGTCTTGTGTAACTAAAATAAAAAAGGGGCCAAGTCCTGGATTAGCTGGGAAATATATCGATTTCCAGAATGGATGTATTATTGCTAATACTCCATTCTTGCTGTTGGCTAAGCAGGTAACGACATCTTAGAAAACAATATTCACTGACCATTGTCTTCCTTTGCTCACAAAGGGCGGGAGGGCAATCCCAGACAGAAAACTTACACCAGGAATCACGACCAGAAAAAATTTCAGTTTTTAGGACTACAATGCAGTACTGGGAGGATATTAATAAACACTTTTCAAAATGCTAAGTTTAAAAACCTATGTTAAGTTAAAAACATACATATTCTTTGACTCAAATCTCCTATTTGTGAGAATCTGACACAACTAAAAGTACCAGCACATAAAGACAGATGTCCCAGAACGTTTATTGCAACTTTATTTTTATAGCAGTAAATAGTAAAAAACTGAAGACCTATGAATATCTCAATAGGGCAATGACTGGATAAATTACGTATATTCATGCCCTGGACTACTTACAGACCAAGAAGAAGGACATAAATTATATAGAGAGGCAGACAGACAGACAGACAGTCTTGGGATTGACCCATGACATGTAAAGTGAAAAGAGTAAGTTACAGAATAACATTCATACAATTATCCCTTTTTTTTTTTTTTTTGCAAAACAAACCAACCTACAGATATGTATTTATGTTTCTGTGTGTTTGATTTGGCAAAATAAAAATGTGTGGAAGAATATGCCAACTTGGCAGCAGTTACAACAGAAAGATAGAGTGTGGCAAGTGGCAGGGGACACTATCAATACGCCTTTAGATGCTCCTGTATTCTTTGTTACAAAGAAGATATGTTAGGTTTGTAATTTAAACAATAGAAATAAAATGCATTAGAAGTGAAAAATAAAACATGAGAGGGCAAGCCATTGCCACAGGGGCTCCAGCTGGCAGACAGCCCCATTTCCATAGCAGTCCTGCTCCACGAGTTAGCTCATGTGACATCAGTTGGGGCACATGAGCCCCTCAGGACATTGTTTCCAGTTTACAAAAGATTGTCACCTTTCTCCCAGGCATGCTATGAGAAGAAGGGGTTTGGCCTTAATCAAGAAAAAGTTTAAAATAATGTTATTTTTAAGACAACTTATGTTCATGCTTTAAAATTTTTAAATATTTTAAGGGGAAAACTTTTCTAAAATCACCTATAGACATTGTTCTTTGGAAACTTCTTACTATAAAATATCACTGCTTTGTATAATTATTTTCCAAAGCTGTTGACTTTTCCTTTACAACAAGCTTCATAAAATAAAATGATTAATAGGATACTTGCAAGTATCCTTATGCTACATGAACCTTATGTTTGTTCTGTCCCTTGAACAATTCAAGTTCAGCCTACTCACGGCATGCCACAGAGATACTCTTTTTAAACAGTGTAATGAACAAAACCCCAAATGCCATTATTATTAATCTATAATTAGGACTCCATGTTCACATGTTTAAATAGCTGACTACTGATGACCTGGGAGAATTTACTGGAAGTCGTCTTTAAAAGACAAGGAACAGCACAAGATGGCCTCTTGAAAGTCAACAGTACTTCTCAGAATGAACAGAAGGTGGCGATATGTAATCTATCATCCAGAGCATACTTTCTCAAGCTTTCCAACTATTTCGCAGGACGCATCATGATACTGTGGCAAAGCTGAACCCTCAAAAGACGAAATCCAGTTCTATAATTAATAAAGAGTCAAGAAGTTATCCTGGACCTACTATATACATCCAGATAGAGTGTCCCTTATATAAACATAACACTATTAGTAAGTCTAATGTGGTCCCCTGTTCTTTTCACTGAGAACTCCATTTCACAACCAAAGGAAAAGCTGTTCATTTCAGCCCCTACAAATTCTCAAACAGACACAACAATGGAGGTAACTGCGTTCCAGTTTCAATGTATGCTTAAGAAACACAACAGACAAATGAAAAGTGGGACTGGAAAAAGTGCCTTGTCTTCTAACCCAAGATCACTCTGCTATTTGATAATCTCAGTATCTTTGGATGCAGAATAGCTCATAAATGAAACAAAAAGAACCCACTCAACAAACAAACTCATCTCTCAACAAACATTTAATGACTACCTACTGTGTGCCACGCATTGAATGTAATAAAAAGATGAGTAAGAAGCTGTTCCTGCTGCCATAAGCTTATCACTGAATATGGAAGAGAAAGTACACAGCACCAAATAATAGTGGACAATACCCATCAGGACTGGGCAGGAGCTGAGTGACTGATGGAGACAGAGGTAGGAGTTAGAAGCTGGAGCAGCCCCATGAGGCCTAAGGGATCAGGGGTGATGTTTCATGAGAGAACGAAGACTTGAGATGGACTTTAATGATCTGGAAGGATGGAGAGAAAGGGGAGGGCATTCCAGCTGAAGGAGTGAGGAAGAGAAGAGGTGGGGGGACAAAGTCAAAGGAGCAGATGGGTATCGGGGAGCCAACCAGTGTGGGCGGAGTGGAAGGTTCACGTACAGCAGCAGCAGCAAGAGAGGAAGCTAGAAAATATTTAGGGTTCTCTACAAACAGGCTTGATGAAGAAGTTTAGACTTTATCTGTGGCAGTGGAGAACAACTTATGGATTCCGAGCAGGTTTAATCAAAAAATTTGAAATTTAGTGTTCATGACAGAGAAGATCCACTGGAATGGAGTAGAGAATATAAGCTCCATGGGGGGCTTGTCTGTCTTGTTTTTGGCCATATCCTTATGCCTTGAAATGGCACAGAACAGACACTTGGTGAAGATATATTGACTGGCTGACTGACCAAATAAACGACTGAATAATGGTGTGAAGTTGAGAGGTGAACAGGCCATGTTAAGAAATAGAATCAGATTCTTCCCATAACCCTAAATCAATCGATCAAACATACCAAAACCAGGAAAACTTGGTCAACGATAATCTTGATATTAAGCTAAAAGTCAGGCTACTCACTACCTTAGTCTTGGAATCTAAAATTTCCGCAGAGTACATGCTATACCCGAAAAATGACAGAACCTGATCGGACATGGTTGGGAAATGAAAATAAAAATTGATTTTAGCAGAAAGAAGAGTAGACCACGCCCTAGCACCAGGTGTTAAATGACAGTCCTTTTCTCTCCCTCCATCTCTAACTGGTGAAATGAAGAACCTTAACTTGTAATATAAACACGAAAATAAGAGATGATTTTATTTCTTGCAACTACTGTCTACAACTGTGCTAGTCAAAATCCTCCCTTCCTACCCCAAAGGACATGTTAGGCAGAATTCATAGCTTTCAGATTACATTCAGATAGGAAATCACCATCCAGCTCAATTTAAAATTCCAATCCCATATAGGATGCAAAATTATCTCTTTCCCTCATTATAGGTGATTTGGACTAGTGAGGGGCCTGCTCTGCTACTCTCACATTTTCCTCTTTCTTCTAGGCTATCTGTGTATTGGGGGAGAGGGGAGGTATAGAGGGATAAGAGAAAAGATAAATCTCTCTTTATAAAGCTGGATAACACTGCAATTTTTTCTCCATTGGTTGTCACTGCTTTTCTGGTCAACACATATTGACCATCACACCACCCTCTCTGGCATTGTGACCAAATGCTGAATTTCCTAGGGCATAGATGTGGGCTCTTGGGGGTAGGAGGTACACAGTTCACTGACATGGGAGATCCATCTTGGTTTGAGCCTATTCCAATCCCCTCAACTTCTCTCCCCGGCATATAACCCAGTCACTTGCAGCTGGGAACCTTCAGTGGGCAAGCCCTCTTAGGAGCGATACAAGCATGAGGGCTCATGTACAACTTCCTTTCTCAGTGTCCATTTGACCCACAGGAAATTCCTTCATCCTGGTCTTGCCAAAGAGAGGGCGAGCAGACTGCTCCACTGCCATGAAACACAGCTATCTCTCTCCAATTCCCTTCCCCCGGCTCACTGCCATGGTGGCCATCAGCAAATACGCTACACATCCCACTAGGAAATGAGATCTAGATTCTCCTCTTTCAGGCACCCCTATCTTTACAACTGATTCTCTTAGGTACCCCTCTCACAGGATTCAGTAAGTAGAAACCACCTAATTACTGATTTCGGAGAAAGAGAAAACCTTCCAATGTGACATCCTGTTACGCAACTGAAGAATCGCTTAAAGGTGAAATGAGAGGCCATAACCACAAAGCTGTCTTTGGAGAAGGACAAAGGCTGAGCGTTTGCTGAGGCAGGTGCCTGCCTGACCTCACCCCTTCTCTTTACTGCTCAACACTTCCTCCCAAGGTGTTGGCATCAGAGCACAACTCAGAGCCTGTCTTGCTCCTCTGGCCCTGGCCTGATTCTGGATGAGTCTGTGGTTGGTTCTTCAGCTCTGAGTCTCCAGCTTCACTGGGTATGTGTTCCGAGGGGCCAGCCCTCCTAAGCCTTACAGTGGACACAAGGCTCCCCTGGAGATTTCTGTAAACAGCACCATGGTCACACAGAAGGAGCATGGGCTTTGGGGTCAGATAAGCCTGGATTTGAATCTGGGCTCTGCCCTGAACTGTGTGACCTTGGGCAAATTATTTAACCTCTCTAAATCTAAGACCTTACCCATAAAAAGAAAAAAACATCTCCTCATTTGTGGGATTATTATAAGAATTAAATGAGAAAGTGTCTGGCGTTTTTACAAGCTCAGCAAAGTCCCAGAACAAATTAATGATGAAGTCACAAACAAGGCTGAGATAAAATGAGTTCTCTCTCATTTCACAATTCAACAACTATTGCATCAACACTATTTCATATCTTCTTAATGCACCAAATCCCAGCAGGAAAACATGACCTCAAGGGTATAGTTTTTTTTGAACGGATATTCTATACATGCTGAGAATCTCACTGACTTGGGCTCCCAAGATATTAATGTCAACAAGCAATTCAGAAGGCTTTCATCTGAACAGGCAGCATCTGGGGCAAGCCTTGCTCAAAGGACGAGAATGATCCGGGTTGCCTCCTCACTCTTTCTCTTTTGAATTAAACCTATGAGCAAAACTGGGCAGTGCCCCAGTCACCACCACCCACCACCTGTAGCAAACATGGCCTCAGTCTCCTGGCTACCAAGGAAGCCTGACACACTCTGGAACAAAAATCAACAGCCATGATCTTTAAAACAACGAAAGCTCTAAGCAAACAGTTTAAAACTCATGTGAAGTGTGTGCGTGCCTGGGTAAATATGAAAAGAGGTCACGATTTATATGAGACACCAATTTTCTTTAATGGATCAGCATCAAACTTCTTATCACTGAGAATAAACACACTTAGTGCTAAATATACCCTTCAAATCAAATCCTTTGGATTAATTTATTTTAAATCTGGAATATGCCTGGCTCAACAGCTGCCACATTTCCCAGAAGGTTTACATAACATAGTATACTCTTGGATCATTGTCCCTTAAATTAGTAGGCAAATCTGTTTTGCCTTTATTTAAATCTGGGAAAACAGGGTAGGTTTTCCTAATTCTAATCCAGTAAAGCCCCTGTCTTTCCTTTCCTTCCTTTTCTTCTCTTCGCTTGTCTTCAGTATATGCGTCTAAGAAGCATATACTAAGGCATCTCTGACTATTACGAATTCAGAACAGCTCCAGTTTACTTACACAAAAGGTACAGGGAAGAGGAGGAAAAGAAGTCAAGGTTAGAAGGAAGAGGTGAAAGCATAATGAGCCAGAAAGAAAATCACAAATCGAAAGAGAACAGTAAAAATCAGAGATTTTCTGGCATCGTTAAGTGAAAATCTTCAAGCAGAGAAGCTATTCTTTTTCCCAGTCTGAAGCTCTTACCTGTGTGTTGTGCTTTGAGAATTTACCTAAAGCGAAGGGAATCCATTACATAGAATCTACAAGAATGTGATCTAGCTGTAACATCTGTTTTATTATTGGTCTCCACGACTGATCTGCTGATCTGGCAGCTAAGAGTAACTCCATCCTCACTGCTCCATCCACATCTATCCCACAGCCACACTTCGGTCAGAAGCAGACGGGACTGCTCTGAGGTCAAGGGTATCAAATTAAGTGATCCACACCATGAATCACAGTGTTTGGTGAATGAGGCTCAGAGAAGCAGCAGAAATTGCCAGGGTCTGAGTACCTACACAATGGATAGTCCAGTTCTCATTATTTCTCATATTGCCCTTGAGTATAGACTATGCCTAGAATTACCTATTCTTAACATCAAGTGTACACTTTTAAGTGACGTGGGCTGTTGGTCATATTTCCTCTTTCCTGTTCTAATGTTTCTTATGTCCTTTTTTTAAATAGCTTCATTGGCATATAATTCACATGCCACACAATTCATCCATTTAAAGGGTATAATTCAATGGTGTTTGGTGGATTCACAGAGCTGTGCAACCATCACCACAATCTATTTTTAGAACATTTTAATCACCCTAAAAAGAAACCCTCTACCCATTAGGGGTCACCTCCCATTTCCTTCCATCCCCCTAGCCCTAAATAGCCATCAATCTACCTTCTTTCTCTATGGATTTGTCTGTTCTGGACATTTCATATAAATTGAATCATATAATATGTGGTCCTCTGTGACTGACTTCTTTCACTTAGCATAACATTTTCAAAGTTCGTCCATGTTGTAGCACATATCAGTACTTCATTCCTTTTTATAGCCAAATAAAATTCTGTTGAATGGATATACCACATTTTATTAATCCATTCTCAGTTGATGGATATTTGATTGTTTCTACTTTTTGTGTGTGTGTGTGTGAGGAAGACCAGCCCTGAGCTAACATCTGTTGCCAATCCTCCTCTTTTTGCTGAGGAAGACTGGCTCTGGGCTAACATCCGTGCCCACCTTCCTCTACTTTATATGAGACACCGCCACAGCATGGCTTGATAAGTGGTGCATAGGTCTGCACCCAGGACCCGAACCTGCGAATCCCGCACTGCCAAAGCAGAGTGCATGAACTTAACCACTAGGCCACCAGCCCGGCCCCGGTTGTTTCTACTTTTGAGCTATTATCAATAACGAATAAATATTCCCATGCAAGTTTTGGTGTGGACATATGTTTTCATTTCTCTTGAGTTAGGAATGGAATTGCTGGGTCATACGGTAACTCTATGGTTAACACTTAACGTCCTTATGCTCTTTTAACCTTTTTATGATTAAAATAATTTTCAAACTATAATTTATAAAGTATAGGTTTCTTAAAATCCTCCTCTCATCCCACAGGAAAAACCACTGTTAACAGTTTGGCATACATACCCTCACATAGAATATATAATTTTTATAATGTAATTATTATTACATAAATGGGATTACATTTTACATATTTTCTGTATCTCACTCTTGTTGCTTAATAGTACATCTTGGACACCTTTCCATACCCATATGGAGAGATAGAGCTGCATGTACATCTCTCTCATATCAGTCATTGGTCCAGGTGTATTGGCAAGAAATTACAATGCCAAATATGTTGAATAAAGGCCATTTCATTCTGTCATCACATTTTGTCCTATATATTCCATGCACTTGTAGCTAATTCTGTTTCCATGTATTCACTGGCATATCCCTCTGAGGACTCCATTTGTGGACTGGTTTGCAAAGAAATGGGTCGAACGAGTGAAACTAAAAATTATACTGGACCTAACGTTAACTAGCGTTAAAAAAGCGTGAAGCTGAGTGGCAGGTAAGTGTAAGACGGATTTGGCTTACCCCTTGATGACTGATCTATTATTTCCCGTTGGTTTTATTAAATTATAAAATTAATATATGAGTATACATGCATAATTATAAAACAATATTTTCAAACAAGAGACAGATAGAAAGTTCTCTATCCCCCCAAATTCTCCCTTTTCCATGGAATTTTAATACGTTGGTGTTTACCTTCCCAGATCTTTTTTTATTTTAATGGAAATTTTTACATACCTATAGTTTCTGGGTTATTTTTTTTTACATAAACACAATGGTATACATATTATTTTGTGACTTTTTTTTAACTTAACATTATATTTTATAAATCTTTCCAAGTCACAGATAAAGGTCATTACAAGTTGAATCTGAAATAGCATAGCTGAATACCTCACAAAAATTGAACCGCAGGAGCTCCACAGTAAATTTCCTATTGTCAGAGCAGAAAAGGTTGTTTTCGAAACAAACCAAAAACTAATTTGGTGTACTTAGGAGAGCGATCTCCAAATTTAAACTGCACTCATTTGCTGTGTGCGTTATGTTCCAGGACAATGCTAGGAGCAGGCGAAATGTCAGAAGTGCCTGACGTAGTCAGGAGCTAAAGACACCCAGGAGGCAGCAGAGCAGGGCAGCCAGATACTGATCGTGCAAAGAGGAGCAGCCCCTTTGCAGATGAAGCAAACTGAGTGGGTGATGGCAGTCCATTTAGCTTTGCCTTGTCTTCAGTTTTCAAGATTCAGAGCTGCAAAGACATGCGTCAGAATGGTGACACTTACCTTAGGTCGCGTGTCCACGACGTAAATGAAGTCGCTTCCTGGATTGCCTTTCCTGATGGCCTGGAGCATCTGCTCGTCCTCCAGGCACCGGGCACTGAAGCCGGACAGGGGCTGGCTGCTCCGGCAGATGGAGGCCTGCGGGGAGAGGCCGTGGCAACACGGCGGCGTCAGGCAGCTGGGCAACTGTACCCACCAGAGACCCTCTAGGCTATTTCCACAACAAAGAGCCCCTTGTTCGCTCATGCCCCACCCCAGCTAATAAAAACATCATAATAACGCCTTCCGGAAATCCAGGTTGATTTCTTTTAAATTCAGGTCAAAGAAACCACTACAGAGGCAAGCAGCACAAAAAATTTCTCTGTGTAAGAAATTAGGACTGTGGAAGGATGTTTGCATGGGATCCAAATTATGAAATTTAAAGCCATTTAAATAACCTAATTTCCTTTTCACCAATATTCTTTCATTTTCCTGGTGTTGGTAGAAATATAAAGTAAACAACTATTCTCCTAAAATTTATAGGATATTACTAATGGCAAGACTAGTAAAAAAACATTTTTAATGCTTTCCATCATTTTTTACTAGCCCATTTAGAAACATCTCAAATATCAAAACCCAATTCTAATCCTAAATGGAGGCGCTTTCATTGTGACGAAAGCCAGGCTGCTGCTGGCTTTGGTACTAAGGACAGAGGCACATACTTCGGCTGACCCAGGTTGTATGTTAGAAGCAAGGGGTTTCTTTGGAATCAATTCTGTTCTGCAGTTTCCCTATTCTGCAGCTCTAACAGAGTAGACTGTATTGTTGGAGAATATATACAACAGCATAAACATCTACAACCTCACAGCTATAACACTTATACTTTTGTGGCAGAGTACTTTTTATGGATTTAGATTTTAACATTTAAATTAAACTCAAATCACCAAATAAAATATGGGCTGACTTTCCAAAAATCTACAGACACCGTGAGTCCACCGTGTAAGAGGATGGAGGCAGCAGCGGTCAGTAAGGAAAGGAACCCTCCGGCTCTGGGCAGGCTAAGCAAGGGAAACTTTTACTGGAAATAGTCATGGCATAGTCTGTGCAGGGCATTTGCAGGGCAGGGCCCTATCCAGGAAGGGGCACCCCAGTCCTGAGTCCAAGCACGGCTTAACCATCTTTAAAGCCCAACCCAGGACAACCTAGCTAGGGTTTGGGTTTCTCCAGAAAAAGGTGAGCTTTGGCGCTCCTCATTGGAGAAGGTGGGGATGTTTCTCATTAACGACACAATCCTTCAGTGTAGACCAGCTGGCAGGACCACAAATTGCAGAATGGCTAGACACGTAACTGGGCAACTGTTCGAGAGCTCCAGGACCATTCTGTAACAGAGTGGGGCAACTACTGAGGTGGCTCAAGGGACTCCAGGCCTGCAGCCAGGTTCAGCATTCAGGAGGGCAGTGCACAGCAGAGCTGCCCCCGGGTTGTTGAATTCTTGAGTTGCTGGTAACAGAAGTCAAACTGCAGTGTGGAGGAGAAAGGGACCAAGAGGTCTGAACACGGAGGAGAGGAGAGTCAGCTAGGGGGAAGTCCAGGAGCAAAGTGAAGTGATGGTAGGGACCCAAGGGGGGTCGAGAACAAAAAGCCAGCTGCATCCAATGGCCAGAAAGCAAATCACTACAGATGGTTCTCACAGTGCTTCAGCTGAGGTCCTGTTTCTTCTGATACAAAGGGCTCAGGGTTGGCCCCCTGCTCTGAGGAACTTCTGACGGGAGAGAGAAAAATTCTGAGCTGGCTCTATCTGATACTTTATCTGGGTTAATGAAATACGAGCTAAGGACAGCTACTGCCAGGCAATTTCTTAGATCCTATCAGAAGAATTAGATGGGGAAGGGAACATATATAAGTGATGAGAATTTGTCTGAGAATGCACATACCACACCTAAACTCACTAACCTAATGGGACTCCAATTATGATATGAAGCCAGTTAGTGAGAACAACTATTACTAATTACCTTCAGGTTGAGAGAAGCTAGTTGTAAGTGAAGGATGATGTCAGAACAGAGTTACACTATGGTGTAACTACATTAAACCAGATATAGTAAACAGATGACACATTAAGATTTTGCAGTTACATTTCCTTAATAATCTATAGACATGCTCCAAATAGAATTCTTCATCGACTCAGTGACTGCCAACGTTGTATAGAGCAGTAAAAAATCTCTAAGTGTTCTTGTCCACCCTGTACATACCCCAGACAGTCAGACTGTTGAGAGAACATTACCATTACCTGGCAGCATTTCCTACTGATGTCAGTCACCTGAGAGCAGAGATAAAATTCCTCAGTGGTAAACTGTCATGAGAGCCTCTCATTTACCATGCATATCCAACATTTTTTTAATGCTTACCATGTGGTGGGCACTATTATAAGAACTTTGTGTATCATTACTTAATCTTCTCAATTACCATATACAGTAAGGTCTGTTATTTGCTCCATTTTATAGATGAGGCTACGAAGGCACGGACGGGTGAAGTAACTTGCTCAAGGTCATATAGCTAGTAATTGGGGGAGCCAGGAATTTAATCCAGGCAAAATATTTCCTGATTCTGGATTCTTAACCAAAATAATATAGCACCCATGTGCAGACATAAGTCAGGAAGTATGACCCAGAATTAAGATGCAGCATTCAAGAAGATCTGGCTTTTAATCCAAGGTTTGCTCTCACTAGCTATACTATCTTGGGTAATTTACCTATCGTCTGCGAACCTAGGTTTTCTCATCTATAATGTGGGGGTTCTGAGGTATGTAACACTCCTACAACTGTGCCTACCACATAGTAGGTTTCATAAACATTGGTTATAAAAGGAGGGCAAGAGGTCTGTATTTTTCTTAAGGAAAATTGCCTCTTTGGAAATCTTCCAGAGTTTGGTTTCCCAGAGATTTGTACTGTGAATTTGGGAGACAATGCTATTAACCATTTAAAGCAAAATTGCTTTCTTAAAAATAATTAAAATACTTAATAAGAAGGAAAAAAAGGAAACAGCAATTCTTCTTTTCAGTGTTTTTGCTGAGGAAGATTCACCCTGAGCTAACATTGGTCACCAATCTTCCTCTTTTTGCTTAAGGAAGATTCTTCCAGAGCTAACATGTGTACCAATTCTCCTCTATTTTGTATGTGGGTCACCAACACAGTCTGGCCACCAACATGCAGTGTAGGTCCACGCCCAAGAACTGAACCTGGGGCGCCAAAGTGGAGTGCGCTGAACTTAAACACTACGCCATGGAGCCCCAGGATATAGCAATTCTAAGGGCTCATAAATAACAAACATACACAGGCTTCTGAACACGGGTGACATTTATATGTCTCTAACTGTGATCTACAAAGCTGTTAACAGTTTGAGATCTAAAGGGAGTCTGGATGGCTCCATATAACCCATGTGTGGTTTAAGGCCTGAAATTAATATTATGTGCTGCCCTTGATATCTGGTAAAGTTGGGAGGGCCTCAAATGGCCTCACAGCGAGTTCCCCTCCACAGTCTGCTCCCATGGATAAAGTCCCCTAGCTAAACAATTCTTCTCCAACGGGCCAGGTACAGTTCCTGCTCATTCCTGAGTAGTGGGTTTTGGTTCCCTGCCAGCCCATGGAATTACTCCAACAAGCCAATCAGATCCTCCCATGGGAAGCAGAGGTCACCTCACCCTCTTGATACTACAAAGTCTGCTGGTTCACTCTATCCCTGAGTGCAGCCCCTGTGTGGCCCTGCATGGCATGCAGTGTCCTCCACCCCTGGGGAGTGAGTATATGTAACTAATAAACTGCTGTCCAGCTCATCTGTCTAGTGTGAGGTGTCATGTGTTCAAGCATCCCAGTGACCCTAGGGCAGAAATCCTAACCTCCTCAATGCGTAAACAGGAATGGATTGTAACACATGGATGACAAAAGCTGATCCAAAGTGAATTATGTACCATCAGTAGGAGCATTTATATCAAAGGATCCTCAACAGGACTCCCAGTTCATGAAACAATGTGCATTTCAAGCTTCTCTTAATTTAATCACCAATTCCCACTACCCAACATTAGCCAAATCATCTCACCATCAAAATCTTAAGTGTCTCTTTGGTAACAAGGAGATATGTGGGGAACAGTATTTTAACTAAAAAATGTGATATTCTTATTCACAAGCATAAATTCTATTGAGGTAGCAATATATACTCAAATCTAAAATCACAAAAGGAAAGAAAGAAAAATCAGCAAATTTATGTAATTTGCATCTGTTTACATTTTATGAAAGACTGCCTGGTTTATGTATAGGTTTTACTCAGCAATGATAGCATGAAACATTGCTCTGATATTTCACGTGTCTTCCATTTAACCACAAAAATCCACCTTCAATAATAATATTTCCCTTTATAAAAATCCCTAGTCACATCAGAAGCATTTACATAATTAACCTTGACATTAAAACCTAACATAGCTATAAAACACAAATTTGATCATTATTCTACCTGCAGTACAGATTTTAGTTCATGGGGGCAGGAGAGTGGGTGTGCATGTACATGCACATTCAGTACTTCCCTGGGGTAACCAGGTCATTCAGCAGTGCTTAGAAACACATCTCTATTTGTACCTTGTAATGAGAGCTAAAACTTGAAGTCTTGTATGCTTTAAAATTTTACATACAGGAAATCAATCATTTTAAACTATAACTGATTGCTGTATGAGTTCATCTTCAGGCCTGGAGATCAGGTAAAGAACAGCGCACGACAGCAGGAGTGGAGCAATTAGGGTCTGAGGCCAGTAGGCAAAGAAGCTGGTCTCTGTGGACTAACTGCTAAAAATGTGGTGCTGTTCTGAGATATTACACACTTACCCTTTATAATACTCACACTGACCAAAAACATCCCTTTTCTCAAGAATATCACAACAGGAGGAACTGAAGATAGGGACTAAGCTCACTTTTTAAATACCCAGCCCGTCTCCACCTCCTAAACAACAGGAAAGGAATAAAAGACCCTCCCTCTCTTACTTCTTTATCAATGAAGTTTATCAATGCTACAAAAAAATGTAAATGTTACTGACATCCTAATTTCAAGTATAACATCATGAAATTCTCTATTCATTCCATCATTTTTTTTAAAAAGGAGATTCACGTCTTCTTTGTCTCTCACCATCACTCCAGTTCTATGTTGGTTGAAATGTATTTGGAGTCAAATAATACAGGACATTAATAAAAGACTTGCCTTCTTTGGACCCCATTTCAGAGCAGTGAGTGTAACTAAAAATTGATATTTTTATATAATTCACGTCTTTGCAGTTAAGAGACATTACACCACTAAATGAATACTTTCCTTCAAAGTAGGCAACATGGAAGGCTATGTGCACACTCTGGCGAAACTGGCATTGCTCGGATTATTTTTGGAAGCCTCCTTTTAGAACCTGACCCCGACCCTACCCTTCCCCCTGCTTACAGGTACACGCATGTGCATACACACTCACACACACCTGTTGCAATTGGTTATAGCCACATTTGGTTTTGAATCCAAAACTATATTATCTAGCTTGAAAACCAAACTTTTTCACCTGGCTGAAGTCAAATAATTTCTGAAGTGGGTGGCAAAGACCATTCTTGTCTCCCCAAATTTGTTTTCTTATCCTCCAAAAAAATGGAACCACAATATTTACATGGTTACCCATAAGACTGTATTTTCTTGCCCTCCCTCGGCCTTTCTGACCAATGGGATGTGAGCAGAAGTGGCACGTGGCAGTTTCAGGAACCTTTTTCAAAAAGCTGTGAGCGCACCATTAGTCCTCCTCCACCTGGGGCCGTGTGGAGGTGATGGCTGGTGCTAAAGTCGTCTCTTACACCCTGCGATGAGGGCCAGACCCTGGGGATGGCAGAGCAGAAAGGTGCAAGGAGCCTGGGTCCCTGAGCACTGAGTGCTATGGAGCCAGGATACCAGGGCCAGGGCTGCCCAATTTAGGAGTTTTATGTGAGAGGAAATAACATTCTATCCTGTTTAACCCATTGTTCCTTAGGGTCTCTGTTAGTTGCAGACAAACCTAATTCTAGCTTTGACAAATAATATTTAAAAAATAAAACCCACTCTCCACAAACAAAGATTTCTTATACGGAGGATACTCAAAAAAATGAGCCATTAACAAAAGAGAAGAAGGTGCCGTGGATCTGTGGGGCTTTTCTCAAAAAGGCATTCCATCCAGCACTGTTTGAACGAGCAGAAAGCCTCCCATGGTGACCACTTAGAAGAGGAAAGCACTCACTTGGATGACCAAGTTTAGGTATTTCCTGACTCTATCCCATTACTTTATTGTCAAATAAACATGGAAGCTCAACTCCGCCATGAGATGGGGTTTAAGCATGGCTGTACTGTGTCACACCACACACAGCAACACCCACGTACCCTTAAGAAGAATTCAAACACACACACACAGCAGGCGGCCACTAGAAAATGCCTGTTTATGATAAAACAAGAGCAGCAAAGACTCAAACAAAAGCATGCCAGCAGACTTACGTGGTTATCTTTATAGTAGTAAGAAAGGGCAGGAAATCGCCGTCTGCTCCGGAATTTGGAACTCCCCACGATGATGTGTGCTGTGGCCGATTTAGGAACATACAGTTCGGTAGGGTAAGAATCACAAACCTGTCGCAGAAAATACAAGGGGACTTTTAGGCAGTCTAGTAATGCTTTGCAAACTGTCACAAGAAATTCCATTCACCATACTCATAGGCTGCAGATTTCAGTTTTCTTAACCAAGTTAAAAAGGAGGCAATTTTGAGGAAACCAAAAGCCGCTTCAGAGAAATGAAGTGCTGTTGAGTCTGTGAAATCAGAGTAAAGGAGAGCAAGACACTCGAGCATCCTGTCCTTGTGCACTGGCCCTTCTCTTTCAGGGCTCTTCATGTGAGGCAAGAGGGTGACGAATGAGCATTTCTTTCATCAAAAAGGGACAAATTGCCATTCTGCATCCTGGCAGCTGAGAAAACTTAAGCTGCCTGTTTTGATTAAAAATTAGACAGACACTGAGAGACAATTTCCTAAAATGCAAGCACTCCCCCGATCACCTTGCTGTCCCCAGCACAGGCTGTGTGCGCTCCTGACTCAGGGCTGGCAGTCAAGCAGATGACCTCCTGGATCTTCCTCGCCTCCATCTTCCCAAATCTCAGCCACTCGTCAAGGGCCGACCCACTCTGCCTCCTTCAGGAAGCCTCCCCCCGGGGCTTCCCATTCAGGTAGACCTCTGGATCTGACTTCCTATCACACAACATAACAGCTTTATTTTTGCCTCTTATATGTCAGTTTTATAAGTGGAAAGAAATAGTTTACTCTCTCTGTGCATCCCTGGCTGTGATTCCCACACTGGAAACTCTGGCACCTTGGAATGACCTTGCGAATTAGTCAGAAATCAGCAGTTTAAAACCTGGCTCTGATGTGCCAACTTCATGACCTTCGGGAAGTCAAACTACACTGAGCACTTTGGGTTTCTGATCTCTAAAACTGATATACAACAAAAAATATCCCCCTGGGCTGATATAAGGATAAAATAACACCCATGACAAAGCACTACATAAACCACTCGGTCTGACAGCAGTGTTTGTGGTGACCACAGTAATAGTAGTTGATTTGTCACTCGACACATATTTTGCTTTGACATCAGCCAATCAATCTTTTTGCAATGTGAAGACTACTTAAATGGCAGTTCCCTGGGTTTCGCCAAAGCAACTGTTTATTTCCTGGAAGTCAAGCGCCTTCTTGGGCATTTCAAGAGGAGGCCTCAAGTAAGTGTAGCAACAGGGCAAGTGCTTTATCTGCATGTCCTCCACCCATCTCCACCCACCCTTACCACTCTGGAAAGATGGGACTGGAGGTCACAAAAAACCACCACAAGTGAGAGCCAAGCCTCTCAAGCTCATATAAATTGTTCTGTGATGATGCCCTCCCCTGCCCACCTCCACTGTCTGTTACCAGACTGGTGAACATTGAGCAGGAGACAAAAGGCCCACAAGAGTGAGGTTCCCAAGCCCAAAGTATAATTTCAGCATTTCACCAAAGACATTTTGGGAATGATTACCAAAGATTTCAATGTGGCTCTGGCCCCAACATCCTAGAGGAAAATCCTGTACCAAGAACAGATGGCCCAACCTACTTGGCCCCAGAGAGCTCTTACTGGAATTCCCGCCACAGGACACTGCACTTCCTTCCCCACACAAATCTGGAGTCTGAACCTCTCCAAGTCAGTCAGCTAGAACATTACTACACAGACCACACCTGCTTGTCTGAGGTTCAAGAGACATGCAGTCACTGCACCAGACTTATAATATTTTCTTAAAATAACAGTTTTTAAAAGGAAATGGGTAGGTTTTCAGTAAGTGGGGGATTACCTACTTTCTTCCTTATAACAACACTAATGAATCACAAACTTACTCATGATTAAATGAAATAAGAATAAGAAGGTAATGGGTGAGATTTCTCAACATGCTTATTCCATACGGCCTTTCTGAAGAGCAAAGAGGTGACCTAGGAACTCTGGAGCTCCTGCCAGGTCCTCTTATGGCCTCCCAAGGCCAAAAGATGCCCAGCTTGTCCCAGGTCATGGCCCTTACGCGCACCATATCTGGCATGGGATCAAGAGAGAAGGTCAACACCAAGAGCCCTCTCTCCTTGATACTCTTGGCCCCAACCTACTCAGGGTCTTCACTCAGGGTCTTCTTTCTTCACAAGAACAGGGAAGACTCTCCTGCTCTCACAGAGTATCAGGGCTCCCCCCTCCACAGACTAGGAAAAGGCAGACCTCCACGGTTGGCATGTGCAAGAACCAAGAGCTCGGCAACCTGAGCCCAGTCAACAGTGGTCAGGCTTGCACCAGCTGTCATGGCCTCCCCTCTAGGAACACACCACCACCAGTTCAGGGACTCCTGCTTTCCCCAGAGCACTGGGTCTAGGGGAAAAGGCTCCAGCGCTTAAACATGGGGTATTCTGACAAGCACCCACATGGGAAGCTCTAAGAGAAGCTAAAACACCTTTGGAAAAAAGTCAGACTCACAGTGCCAGCTAACGCAGGTTTCAAGCTACAACTTCTTAACCAAGCTGAGAAAAAGTAAATGCATCCTGCTTTCCTGAAAGCAGACAGCACTTTTGAGTGAAATTAAAATAACAATCCTGGATGGCATTGACCACTGTCATCTTTGCAACAAGCTCACACAGTTATAGTCAAAATTTTGGCAATTAATGATGCACAGCACAATGCAATTTATGCCACTGAAACTACTCAATGAGGCTCCCAAGATTTTGTCTGGTTTAGAAAGTCACATAAGAAAATCCAGAGAGAATATGAGAAGTTCAGAAAACTAGAAAATGCCCTTCTTTTAAATTTTCTTTACGGTGACTGCCTTAGCCAATGAAAAGTGGATTAAGTTAAAATCACTTCTGCATATTTTTTTTAATAATAAGGAAATGATTTTCTTTGTTCTCCACTAAATAAATTAGCCTGCCTGGAATGACTGCATGTCTTGGTTTGACCTTGCCAAGAGGAATCTTTTTTGGTAATTCTTTCACTCACCCAACAAGTTGGGTTTTTTTGTTTTTGTTTTTGTTTTGTGGGGAAGACCAGCCATGAGCTAACATCTGTTGCCAATCCTCCCCTTTTTGCTGAGGAAGACTGGCCCTGGGCTAACATTTGTGCCCATCTTCCTCCACTTTATATGGGACGCCGCCACGACGTGGCTGACAGGCAGTGCGTCGGCGGGCGCCCGGGATCCGAACTCACAAACCCCGGGCTGCCAAGCGCGGACTAAACCGCTGCGCCACCGGGCGGCCCCGCAAGTTGGTTTTTTTTATTGAAATATATTTGACACATAACATTGTATAATTTAAGGCATACAACATGTTGATTTGACGCATTTATATACTGTTATATGATTGCCATTGTAGCAATAATTAGCACCTACATAATGATCCTTTCTTTTTAGTGGTCGGAATCATTAAGTTCTAGCCTCTCAGCAAGTTTGATAACACAATATTGTTGTCTATCAGCAAGTTTTTACTGAATACTTATTATGTACCGGCATTACGTTAGGTGCTAGGGCAGTAACGAATAATAAGAGTTATTGGCCTTAAGGACTCCACATTCCCAGGAAAACTGATCTTTGTTGACCTGGTTATAACCTTCCAGTGAATATATTTTACCACTGCAGGGTAGTATCCATCTGAGATGCCATTCAAGGCATCTTATCAGACCTCTGACCTCTGTATTCACTGGGGACCACTCACTCAGCTGAGCACTTCGGGGTGAGAGTTAGCTGTCAGGAACTGAGATATATCTACCTAGACAACTTTTTTCTTAAACATTTAGGACCTAAAATTTAGTTCAAGGAATTTGTGACATAATGGGGAGAAGAAGGAGGTTTATCTATATAATATAAATTAAATTCATATATAATAAAATAATACATACATAAAATGTAGCTGTAGAGAACTGAAATAAACAAGATTTTCAATTCCTGGTTTGGATTATACTTCAAGTTTTATTCCAAGAGAAATCGATTAAAAATTTAACCTAGGAATGAATGCCAATAATTTTATTTAAAGAAAGACAATTTCAGGAGTTAGGTACAAAAGGAAATCTTAGCTTAAAGAACTAGACTACCATACGCAAGTGTCTTATAAATAGGGATAATAGTACTAATGACAGAGACAATGATGGTGATGATGATAATTAACCTGCGCAAGACCACACAAATAGAAAATAGCAGAACTGGTTCTGGAACCTACGTTTTTGTACTCATGCATGGTGTTATTTCCACCTGGACAATAGCTTCCTCTCCATCAGATAACACCACCAGCCCCACTCAACTCAAAGAATTTGTGAGAAGAAATAATTCTTGTAAAAGAAAGGAGGAAAAAGTAAAAAGTTTTTCTCAACTATGAGGTTGAAAGTGAAAGTAATGGATGAGACTATAACCTTCTCAATGGACTATTAGTCAGAAAGTTTTTGAGAGAACCAACTTTTATAATATCTCCAAATTGGTAATAAATAAGGGTACATCATCTTTCTCCCTATTTCAATGATATTTGTAAAATCAGAAAGTCCCCTAGTTTTTTACCTTTTCTGTTTCAACACAATTTGTTGATTGTTAGTTTTGGTTTGCTGTGTGTTGCTTTTGAAAAGAAATGCTTGGTAATTCATGTTTTGCAGTCTCTACAGCGTAGAACTTCAGTGACTAAATATGAGTCATGTTTGTGTTGCTAATTCTAGAAGGAAATCTCATAAAAAATAGGAAGAACCTGTGTTTCCAAGGAAATATTATTCCATAAGATGTGACATAGGCTCATTTTCTTCCTCACTCAAAGGGTGTGGCATATTTTTAAAAAATTTTCAAAGGATATCCAATTTTCTTTACTAATCTTGGACTTTCCTTCCTTTCATTTCAAGGCTAAAAATCCACTGCAAAGGTTGGCTTTCGTGTGAGAACCAACTCTTCTGATTACATCAGCCAGATACTTTATAATGATTGAGACAAAAAGACTCCAAATGTCTACTCACGGTGTAAGATTATGGTTGTTAGATCTAAGTAGAATTACGAAGAAAATTTCAGCATCATGAAAGTGTCCATTCTATCTCAAATAATCTATAAATTCAAGATACTCAGAAGAATGATGTAGAAGGACCTGACCTACAGGATGTCAAGATTTATTACAAAGCTATCATAACCATAATTAGTAAAAGTATAATTATGTAAATTATACAGTGTCAAATTGGGACAAAGCTTAGCAAATAGAGTAGGATTTTTTTTGTTGTTGTTGTTAAACAATATCCTAAAACATTAAACAAAATAGGAAATAACAACAACTCAAAACTTGTGAGGATCAAAAGATACCCTAAGAGGTGCCGGCCCGGTTGCATGGCGGTTAAGTTCACACGCTCCACTTCGGCAGCCGAGGGTTTCACAGGTTTGGATCCTGGGTGTGGACAGACGCACTGCTCCTCAAGCCATCCTGTGGCAGCGTCCCATATAAAATAGAGGAAGATGGGCACAGATGTTAGCCCAGGGCCAGTCTTCCTCAGCAAAAAAGAGAAGGATTGGCAATGGATGTTACCTCAGGGCTAATCTTCCTCACCAAAAAAAAAAAAAAAAGATACCCTAAGAACAGTATATAAATATCTCCAGAGAAGAGATATTTACAACAGCTATAAATGATAACAGATTATTATCCAGAATATATAAAGAACTTCCACAAATCATCAAGAAAAAGGAAAATAACCTTATAGAAAAAAAAGGATCGAAAATATGCATAGGCTGTTCACAGAAGAGTCAACTTGAATCACCAATAAACAAAAACTAAAACTTGCCAGCGATGAGGTTAATGCAAATAAAACCATATTGAGATTCATATCACATCAATCGGATTGGCATTTTTTCAAATTTAACTTTTTGATTAGTTAGTAAATTCACACGGTTATAAAATGAAACAACACAAAAAGGTGTGCATCCTCATCCTTGTGTTCTGTTCATTCCACTCCCACCTACTCTCTAGGTTAACACTTTTGGGCAATTATACATACATACGAACAAGTATTCTTATTTTTCTCCATCTTTTTTAGATAAACGGAATCATACTATATTCACTGTACTATGCCTTGCTTTTTTGCACCTAACAGTAAACTTTACCAATCTTTCCTTATCAGTACATAGAACTCTTCCACATTTTTTAATGACTACACACTAATTATATGGATAGACCAAAAATTATTTAACTGCAACTATATTAAAGAAATTTGGGGTTCTTCTAATATATGCTATTACAAACAATGCTTCAATAAATAACCTAGTACATCATTGTGTGTGTGTATGTTATTAACTCCTTAGAATAAATTCCCAGAAGTAATACTGCTGAGTCAGTGAGTAGGTATAACCACCAAACATTGTCAGTACCAACTGGTGGCGAGTCTGTGCAGTAATGAGAACTCTTACATCTTGCTAGTAGATCTGTTAGTCCATGCCAACACTCTGGAAAAGAATTTGGCAATATCTAGTAAGGAAGAATCCACATACTCTCTAACTCGGAAATTCTACTCCTAGGTAGAAACTCACAATAAATCATAAATCAATCAATCAATCATATATAAGCCAGTTAACACCTTTTTTTGCGATGGTAAAACAAAAAAAGAAAGAGAGAGAAAAGAAAAAGAATAAATTATTGTTTTAAATTATGACATACTGGAAAAATGGAATATAATACAACGTGAAGAATGAATGAATGAGAGCTATAGGTATCAACAGTTACTTCCCTTCTCTTTGTCTTGGACAGTCACTTAATCGGTCTGTGCCTGAGTTCCTCCATCTGTACAGCAGGGATAATAAGAGCACTTCCACACAGGACTGCTAACACTTGTCAAGTTTTTAGAGCAGGGCCTGGCACGTGTAACTACTATGTATGTGTTTGTTAAATGAAATGAATCTCACAAATACAACATTGAATGAAAAGTCAAGTTTCAATAAACTACATTCAGCATATTACCAGTATAGAAAGTATAAAAAAGACAAAAAATACTACTACATATTACTACTGACAAATGTAGAGGTGCTATAAAAAGAAGCAAAGGAACGACAACACCAAATTGCAGTCAGTGACATTGGAGCAGGAGGTGATTTGGAGAGAACATTAGGGAGGTTGAATAGCATTGGCCACGTTTGTCCATAGTACGTGGGTCCCTGCTGTTCATCATTCTTTAAAGTTTTGTGTATGCCGTCAGTGTGGCATAATAAATAAATAACATTTTAAAAAGTGAAGGATAATCAGTGGAAGAAAAGCAACAGGATGTGCACTTGCAAAATGATTACAGGTAAATACAGGAAAAAAAAAAAAAACTACCCAGCTATAGATTTGAAAAGGGGGAAAACAACTAGCAAAACACATAAAGTACAGTATCTAGAACAATACCACAGATTTCAGTTATTGCAAAAGAGATTTTCAGATTGAGTAAAAATCAAAATCTAGCCATACCTAATTTTAAAAAGACAAAACATTCCACTCCCACAACCCAAAGATAATGACTGTTAGATAATTTTTAAAAAGACAAACTACATATAGGAAGGTTGAAAACAACGGGATAAACAGCCCTCTACCAGACAAATGCTGACAAAAAGAAAGAAATGGTAGAAATATAATCATACAAAATAGAATTCAAAGTTAAAAGCATTCACAGGAGAAAGGGATATTTGAAATTGACAAAAGGAACAATACACCAAGCAGATGCGCTAGACCATTATGTACTAAGCAACATAACTTCAAAATACATAACACAAACATTTTAGAAAAGTAAGGAGAAAACATTTAAGCAACAATCATAATGGGAAATTTTTCACATACCTCTCAGAAATCAAGTGAGTAAAAGGACCAAAATAACCTAAGAAGCTCAATTTAGATAGATATAGAATTTTATACTCAAGTAACGGAGAATACACGGTTTTCCTAGACTCAAAAGAATTTATTCTTTTGAAGAGATTCTAAAGAATTTATTCTTGGAAAACATGGATGAAATCATACGCACACAGATATTGCTCCCAGAATTATTTATATGCCAAAAAATTGTGAGTAATCTAAATGTCTAATAATTGAGAAATACTTAAGTATATTATGGCACATTCATTCAATGAAATGTTATATGGTCATTTAATTGATATTAATAATGTGTAGCAATATAGAAAATCCTTACAGTAAGGTGAAGAAAATAATCAGGATTCAAAATATGTGGCCAGAAATGGTTAGTTAACAGGAGATAAGCTATAAATGGTCAATCAGTATATACAAAGCTACAAACCAAGAAATCAAAGCATGCAGGGGCTGGCTGGTGGCGCGCATGCTCCACTTCAGCGGCCCGGATCCCTGGCGCTGACCGATGCACTGCTTGTTAAGACCAAAAAAAAAAAAAAAAAAATAGAAATCAAAGCATGCAAATTAAATTAAAATGAGAAATCACTTGTCCCATTCTCAAGTTGTCAAAAGATTTTTTAAGAAATAAACTCTTTACTAGTGAGGGGACAAAGAATCAAGCCTTCTCATACACAACTGCTGAGATTTATATAAATTGGTACAACCGCTCTGCAGTTCTTTTTGATAATACGTACAAAAATTTGTGTAAACCTGTTGATATAGTAATTCTACCTCTAGGATTCTGTCTCCAAAAAAAAAAGAATTTTAACGTGGGCGAAGGTATAGTTACCAGGATGTTCTCCCTATGTTATTTAAAATAGTGAAAAATAATATAATCTGAACGTCTAAAAATTGGAGATTAGGTAGATAGAATATAATATTGCCATACTATGTGATACTATATAACATTTTAAAATGCTATAAAATATGTTTATTGACAGGGAAACACAATATGCTATGTGAAGAAAAGAAGAACACAAGGCATATTTTGTATGATTTCATTTCTGTTATATATATTTGAAGGGTTCCTTTTCCTCTATATTTTCCAATTTTAAACAATGAAATGCATTACTTATATAAGAAAAAAGTTATTAAACTATGCAGATAAGAAAAAAAAGAAGAAAAAATTTAAAACCCAATAGAGGAACATTAGGGCAATGGGATGGTGGGTGTTTTTTTCTTTTTTCCTCCTTCTGTAAATTCTCTGCAATATTCTTAACATTACTTTTATTATTTAAAATACTTATAAAATTAATAGGGAAACCAACACTCATTTACAAGCCCCTCATTAGGGAGAGTAGGGGATTAATTTTGCCACTCTGCTTCTTTTCCTCTCCATATTCTTTTCTGTAAGTGCAGACACATTTCTCCACATTTCTCTAGGGAAGCTTCTTGGTGACCTTGTGTACCAATCAAGAGTTCAGTGAGTACAGAGAGGAGCTGGTGCCAAACTGCCATCGGAGTCTCTGTGACTTCCCCACTCATCACTCACTGTACTATAAAAAGACTTGATGGGAGAACGAGGTCCTGGCCGGCTCTCCCACCAAACGGCTGGCCATGAGGTCCACCGCTGGGCCTCTCTAGGTTTCCATTTCCTCGGTCATTAGGAGAAGAGTGTGGAGGAGATGGTCTCTAAGGTTCCCTTGTCCAAACTTTCTGATTCTAGGTGCAGGTAGGAAATACATCCAGCAAGAACCAAGGGAGACTGGGAAAGCCACACATTTGTATCTACGAAAAGCTATAAAAACTAAAGGAGATCAAATAGACGTCATGTTCAGCTACGTGAAATCACTATTTCATGCGGATTAAGTATCTGGACTTCGCCAAACACCTCCACTCACTCTGTAGTCTCTATTCACATCGCTGAGCTGCCAGTAATCATCAGGGAGGCCCATTCGTTTGTATTCTTCACTGAGATCAATCAGCATCCAGCCTTGCTCTCTTTCTTCTTTATCCAGCTTGGGGTTGAATGAAAAGCAGTATAACTCCTCATATTTCACTGCAAGAAAAAGGAGAATAAAAACACATCAAGCTAGTCAAAGCCAGAACCAAATTTCCCCAAAAGCATCCTGCCCAGGCTGGAGTACACCAGGAGGCGAGCCCAGCTCCTCACTCACTGACACACTTCCAGGAGCACCCCGTCTCTGTGGGCAGCGTCACCCACCTCCTCCCAGCAATGACAAGACAACCAGACTCAACTTTCCAAGAGCTTCTTTCCTTCTAGCAACAAGATCTCCTCCATTTTGTGCCTTTTTTTCTTTTTGCGTTGCTTTTCAAAGCGAATATATTTTCCAGATCACAGTTTTAATGGAACTTAAAAATTAATTAAGAATGTCTGTATTCCTTAGACATCAAGAATTCAATTTGTTTATGTATATCGAGCTGGGATTTGGAACGGCCTCTCAGAGGTAGCCAGAGGCCCAGGTCACTGCCACATTTGGATGCTCTCAGTATTAAAAAAAAAAAAAAAAGTTGAAAAAGCTGTGCAATATATTTAAATGTTTGCACTGAAAACATCTGAACTTTTTACTATATAAATGTCATAATTGTGCTGCTCATATTTATAGGATTCATAAAAAAATATCAATTCATAGTGGATGGCACGCTGGTCATGAGGGGCAAGTTGAAGAATGTATGATCAAAGTCTTTTTGCAATTCTGTCAGGATATCTTTGTCTTAATGTATCGCCTTTTGCTCGTGAGGCCAGCCCCAACAGCCGTCCCCAGTAAGATCTAGGATTTGGTCTTCTTGCTCTGGTCTTGCCTTGTCGAGGGGATCATCTAGGTCAGTGCTGTCCAACAGAAATATAATGTAAGCCACATATGTCATTTAAAATGTCCTTGAAGCCACGTTAAAAAACTAAAAAGAAATAGTGAAATTAATTTTAATAATGTATTTAACCCAATAAATCCAAAATATTATCATTGCAGCAAGTACAGAATATAAAACATTAATATTTTACATATCTTGTTTCGTACTGTCTTTGAAATTCCGTGTGTATTTCACACTTGTCACCACATCTTACTTCAGACTAGCCACATTTCAAGCCCTCAAGAGCCACATGTGGCCAGTGGCTAGTGGCTAATGCAGATCTAAGCATTTCTGGTGATAATAAATCGTGGCCAATACTCACTGAACCCTTGCTTCATTCCAGATTCTGTTCTAATTCAATGTATTAACCCATCAAGTAGACACCATGATGGGCCTCATTTTACAGATGAGACATCTGGGGCAAAGGGAGGTTGAGGAATATTCCCAGGGTCACACAGCTAGTACACGCGGAATCTGGATCTAAATTAGGCAATCTGGCTGGACAGTGCATGCTCCTCATCCCCCTACACTACTCCTCCAAGGCAGATCCTTCTCCTCCCCAGATGGACCGCTTTTGCATCTTTCCTTTCCTTGTTCCATCTCCCTAATCTCCCTGTTTTTCTTCAATAGATTTCTTTCTCCTCACAGTTTTCATAGGTCCTCCCATCCATTCCTTAATCTGATGATGGCATTCAGCGTGGACAATTGAATGCTCCTAACTATGTGTATCTGCAGGCCCTATGAAGGATCTCACCACCAGCAAAAGGCTGCAGGAATACACAGGCAGCCTAAGATCAAAACTGAGTTGCAAGCTTGTTGTGATTACTACTGAAATGACTCATCATCTACAAGGAAGAAGAAAGATAAGGGGCATATGTTAAGTACCAGACTTTTTCATGAGACATGTCCTTTTTCTTGTAAAAAAGAAGCAAGAGGACTGTGGACTATCAGTGAGATAAGCTAGGTTCTATTTCAGTCTCTCATAATGTCATTTTTCTAAACTTCAAGTTTCAGAAAAATGACAATTTCAACAAATGAGATAATACACACATACAGGTACATGTACACACAAACACAGAGTAGACACTTTCAGTAAAAACTGTTTCCTGTAATCTTAGCTAATTGAGCAGACGGCATATAAAATTGAGATCCTGTTCTGGGAACAGTTGGCTTGACACTGACACATCTTTTCCATCTCTAAGTACCATTTTTATGACTCAGGCTTCTGATATCATAATGTCAACCGCAAATGCAATTTGTTTAAGATGCCAAAAGAATCTCTTGAGAAAGCCTCAGGTCCCTCACTGAAAGAAGTTCAGTTAATGAATATGGGGTAATAATGGAAGTTAAGTTGCCTTTGTTAAATATTTACAAATAGGTTTAAAGGTAGAAGAAGAAATCCATTCTAGGACTACTGATGGTTTTCTGTGTACAGGCTCATGCTTGCTGTCATTGGGAAGAGGCAAGGAAACTGTACGTAAGTTAAAGCAAGAATAGTTTACAGCAGACACTAAGAAGATCACTCTTGAATTGGGAGACATTAGAATAAGTGGCCGCTGAAATTATCAAATTTTTTCTTTCACTTATTTTTAAGGAAAAGAGTGAACAACCATACCTCCATCCAAATTTACGTAAAATTCTACATGAAGGCAGAGAAACCTACATTTTTGTCAGCCAAAGCTCAGTCTTGTTAATGTGGGCAAGCTTCTTACCCAGAGGCCAGCCCAAGAGAAGACTGCCTACTCTGAGAAATTAAAAAGTACCATCAACACAGATGTAAATTTTACAGAATAGCTCCTATTGGCAATGTTCTGTTCCCCTCACCTCCATCTCCTGCAAAATACATAGCAGAATTTTTAGTAATTGGCAGGGAGGTAAGTTAAAAACAACAACAACAAAAGCAGAGCTAGACAAATCTCTAGTCTTTACAGAATCTGAACTGAGAGAAAATATCTGTCTGCTTTAGGAAAGTCAAATCCCTGATTTTTCACCCACTCTTAAAACAGACATGTTAAATATTCCACTGGCTTTTCACATCACAAAGTCTGAGTCATCACATCCAACACCTTCTGCTGTTGGAGACGGCAGGTTTCAACAGGGGGTACAGTGAAGGCCTCACCCCAGGGGGCCCCATCACTAGGAGGGCACAAGAGCTCCTCCAATAAGAAGCAAAGACTCAGCGTGCCTTTGGACTGAGAAAGTACGCTGAATGTGCACCTCTGGTTAAAAAAGAAATTCAGAAAAAGTTAAGCGGAAGTCATTCTTGTACTTACTTTATTTACTTACTTAAATCATATAACTGCTAAACAAAGGTTTAGCAGTTGAAGGTTTTTCTAACTAGTCAGAAAGAACAATGACAATTCTCAAATACTACATTAAATTAAGAATGAGTAGGGCCAGCCCAGTGGCGCAGCGGTTTAGTTCGCGCTTGGCAGCCCGGGGTTCGCGAGTTCGGATCCTGGGTGCCCACCGATGCACTGCTTGTCAGCCACGCCCTGGCGGCGTCCCATACAAAGTAGAGGAAGATGGGCACAGATGTTAGCCCAGGGCTGGTCTTTCTCACAAAAAAAAAAAAAAAAAAAAAGAATGAGTAGCATTTTGACTGTGTTTCTAGGAAAGACAAATCAATGTTTCAAGACTAAGTAGACAGCATTAGCTCAAGCCAAGCCTAGAGATGCATGTTTTGACTTCCTGTATTTTATTTTAGCGCTGCTGTTCTTCGTGTTCTCCTTAACACAGGGAAGTACTGTCACCGCAATCGGTTCAACACCTAATGCAACTCCTCACTCTCAGACAGTCCCACTTCCCACTTCCAGGAGATTTACACCCTCAAGTGGAAACTCTTTCAACTTGGAACCACCAAGCCTACAAATGGTCCTGTCTCTGCACCCAACCTCTGCTCCTTCTCTCCCAGAAAAAAGGAAAGGGTGTTCATTCCACCAAATAAGAGAGCTGTGGGTAAAACAAAGTAATAAAGGAAAAAAAAATAACCTAGCTTGTTTCCCAGGTATCAGGCTAAAGGTTATGAAAACAGAATAGTTAGGGGAAAAAATATAGAAGAAATCCCTCTCATTATAAACTAACTGGGAGAAACAAAAGGTAATTTAATATTAAAATCAAAAGTACTTTAAAAATTGAAAGGAAACATAGCAATCAATGTAAAACCTGAATAATACAATTATATCATTGATTGTTTCCCCTATGAAAATTAAAAAAGAATCAAAAGGAAAACGAATCAAAAGGAAAGCAGAAAGTGAAGGGAGGGTATGGGGGGTAAAAGTTACCAGCAGTCATAAGGATGGAGAAATGTGGGATTTTTTAGAACCAAAAGTAACGACTAAAAATAAAATTTGTTCCAAACGCTCTGCTTAATTCGGGCAACTTAAAATAAATGTAGTTGAAAAACCATTTAAAGAAAGGTGAGAAGATAACACAGCTATTATTGGATTTTGCATATTTAAAATAAAAATATTGAGACCTTTTCTACTTTCAACAAACAAGTGCTCGAATTAAATATTAGGATTGTGGAAGCTAACACTTAGGGAAAAAGGGCTATTGGACCCAGAGATTAATATCATCAATAAAAAGGAAATTATCACTGTAAAAATTGCTTAAGCACCAATGACTTAGACAAGGACTGTAAAAAGTTAAATTAAGCAAATGAGACATCAATTATGAGATTTTTAAAATCATAATAAAATAGCAGAAGAATTGGGGACTAAGATGAACGGAAAAAAGAAAACTGTAGTTTAGTAAAAATGGGAAAATAAACAAAAGAGATGGTTTAAATGTTAAAGGGCCCACGAACACTACAGAGATAAAGATAATTGATGTGAAAATAAACAGCAGGAGGCAAATTAGAGGGAGGAGAAAAGGAAGAACATGGGAAAAATGGACGCCCTCTCAGAAATAGGGGTGTTTTAATGAGAAAAATGTATATCCTTATTAGTACATCAGATCTACGGGTTTAATTTATTTTCTCATTTGGACCACCCCTTTATTTTAACCTAAGTTATTTCTTTACTAAGAATTAAAGCATTTGCTGAATTTGGCTATATAACTTTTTACTAAGATTTTTTATGGTCCATGACCAAATTCTTACCAATCTTAAGTAATGCAAAAGAAAAATGAATAAAATCTCGCCAATTTTTTTAGTAATTCAATTTACTCTTATACCAGAAACCTTAACTCAGGGAAGAGAGAATCTCGAGAGCTTTGAAAATATCTCCTCCATAGTCCATTTGGACTCCCAAACATTTCTCTTCTGTAAAAAAAATTTTGTCCTCTGCAGAAACTTGCAGGTAGCTGTGTCCATAAGCAGAACTGAAAATACGTGATTCGTGTCGGCAACTAACCAGAATAATTGCACATAGTTGTATTGTGGTACTGGAATTCAAAGTATACCCCCTCCACACACACACACCCCTTCCCTGGAATTCCAAGTATAACACACACACACACCCTCCCTCTGACATACCCAGAGGAGGGTGAAGGTATCTTCTGTAAAAGATCTTCAGGTGATTCTAATAAGCCACTCCTACCCCCAGCTGAGACCCCCTCCACCTTCCCCCCCCACCCCCCGCTCCACCCAGATTCAGAACTCTGCTTCCAAGGTTATAAGCTATAATATGTCCTAATTTTAACATTAAACTGCGAAACTGCTTGGGTTCTATTTCATCTTCCCACACTTGTTAAAGTACTATGTCTTATGTAAACTGTCATTTCTAATCCCAACGTTTCGAAATGTCGGTGGCTTTTTAAAAATCTTCTAGGGTAACGGCTTTATTTCAATTAATTACTATGGTTTTCTTTTTCAGTTTCTGGCTACACCTAATACCTAACTCCCAAAACTCCATCTTTGAGAAAAAGTGCATATTTGTAAAATTGGGGAAACACAGTGATTTTCCTCTCTGGGGACCCTCGCAAGGCGAATCCTGGCGCTCGCTGTCATCAGGGGCCACGGCCCTCACCGCCACTGTGATGTTCCAGGAGCTCAGCCCTTTCCCAGCTCTCTGGGGTATTCCTAAATCCCATTAATCTGGTCAGAGCACATTTATTATCCAGCACATCCATCAATCAGTGACACAGAAATTGCTGGCACACAATTCTCGCTTCTCCGCTGCGTGCAACCTAATGTACATCTTCCCAGAACTTCTGTTCCAATTATAGTGCACCCTCTAAAAAGTTCAACTGCTTTCCTGGCTAACTCTGCAGTTCTGTTCAACACACTAAGATGAAAGGCCTCAACCAGCTAACTGCCTGGAAAGAGGAGCAAAGTAAAGATGAAATTATCAGATTTTAACAGCTCCCTGGCATCATTTCCATTAAATTTTAGCTCTTAGCAATCTGCAAACAATATAGTCATAGAAGAAACTGAGGACTCAATCAAATGCCTTGAAAAGTTTGTAATCAAACTTCTCGTCCTGAATCAAAAAGCATTTAGCAAAGTAACTATAAGCACATATCCAGTTTCCCTTATTAATGACTCCTGTATAACACTACTATGAATATTACTTTTATATAAATGATCCCTTTTCACTGTATTCTCCCAAGAAACTTAGATGTATATTTCTTTTAAGCAAAAGAACACCACAACTCACACAAGCCATACTGAGAAACAAGAAAACTATAAATCTGAAGACCCTAAGACGAGCAATAAGAGAGTAACTAAGAGCACATATTTTTCAAACCAACTAAACATTCTTCCCACAACAATTCAGGATGTTTGGTTTAGGAGAATCAACATATCCATCCTCTGAATATTCACTGTTGCTAGCAGAAGTCTAGTTGGACCAACCTTGGGAAATATGCATTACTATCAAAAAACAACAGGAACCAAACCTTAAAAGGCCCAAGAGGAGGAAAACTGCACTGGAACTGTTTGATAACAATGTTTTCCACACAAAACAACTTGTCAATTTTGTCTTAGGCCTCAGTCAAGGTGGCTCTCAATTACCACAGTATCAGAGGGTATAATTTTAAGATGATTTCACACTGAAAGGAAAACACACTATGCCCCCCACTGAAATCAAGTGAATACTAAGAATAATGAAAGAGGTCCATACAGTAAACAACTCAGGGAGAGATGCTCAAAGACAAAGAACTATATCATTCAGATGTCTTGGCGTTATCTGAGGACTGGGATAACACATAATTCCTGAAACACTATAATTCTTAAGCACTATACATATTTCTTGAATATGATTTGTGAATTTCTTAACCATGGGTCCATATTAAAAGCCAAGTTCCTTAGCCCTACCTGGCTTTGAGAGGCGTATCAGAGAGATGTACACATCATGGCAATCTCTTTCCTGCGGTATGATGAGTTGCAACAGCTGAAAGTTCTTGCAGCGAATAAGCAGAGGGCATCCAGTAGCGGTTGTTGCCTGTTTTTCAATGGTGGAAATCTGACTGTGAAGAATCTACAACCAAAAGTTCACGTGGATAAATGAAGCACAAGTGACTCATAAATTGGACAAGCAATAACAGATCTCTGAGCCACAGACAGACAAGGAACACTCCCAACCATCAGCTAGCTCAACACCTGCACTCAGGTGACAAGAACTGAGATGTTTGGGGAAAGGACCAACTGTCTAAATTTATAAATTTATTTTTCAGTACCAAGCTTTCTGATATCCAGGCTAATTATTTGGAGCAAACTCTTCAACACACAATTTTGCACAAGTCCAGGTAAGGAAACATTTTGGTAGTTAAGTGTTAAATGCACTTAATAGCTAAAATTAAACAAGGTCATGAGAAGTTAGTAAAATAAACCTTTGCAATCATCAAAGGTTAGAGATGGCTCCGCTGGGAGGTGCCACCATGCTCCTTAATTCCACATGGGATGCTCAAGTTCAACAGCAATTTGAGATTGTTGTTTTCTGAGCTGTTGGTGGTCAGGCAGGCTGCAGAAGAGATTTATTTTAAAGGGGATCATGCTGAGACGCATCGGGAGGGTACCTGCTCAGTCCTCAAGGGCAGCACTTCATTCTTTAAATCCCTCTCCACTAAGTAGTACCCGCCACCTTCTGCTGAAAATGTAACTATGTCTACGGAATACAGAAAAGGGAAAATCTATGATTCGGGGATTCTGGTTCCGGCTATAATGTCATGGTTGGGTGGCTATATAAAATATCTAATACTCTCATTATTAAGTAGCCAAAATACCTGACGATGGGACTCTTCCCTAGCTTTTCTTTTATTTCTTTTTTAAATTATCAGAAAAGTAGAGAAAACACAGTAAAATGGCCTGTGTTACAGGATCCTACGAATAAAACAGATTGTGGATAAAGCACTATGTAAATGCTGTATCTGGCGTACTGATATTATTGAATCGCTACTTTACAGCTGTGACATGAAGCACTTGTATCTCTGGCTATTTCTAGGTCTATCTTTGATGCTCAAGTAACTAGAGTTTAAAATGAGTAAGTAGATCAAGTAGATCTGACTCTGTATGGAAAAAGGCAAAGTTCACATTCCAAAAACAGTCCTCAGAACACCCAAACACCAAAAGCCCACCCACCTCACTCTGAGGACAAACAGAATGCAGCATCAAACTTTTTACTTCAAACAATGGAAAACATGTAAAGACAAAAATAAGCAACACATACCCATGTTTCTTTCCTTGTGTCAGGTGCATTTTCCACAAATATGACATGAGTAGCCGTCAAATATAAAGTACCTAGGGCTGCTTTTTTAGAAGATATTCGATCTACCAAGCGGACATTTTCGACCTAGAGAAATCAGTTTGACAAGAGTTATAGTAAAGCAAAAGAGCTATTCACAAAAAATAAATAAGTAGGCAATCTCGTACTAACTCCAAAATATAATTTTGAGAATTCTCCAATAAAAACCAAAACTTGCGCCCTTAATTAGATCTCAGAATATGATTCTGTATATCAAAAGATAAAAACTCACCGATTACTTAAATATATCCTTAAATGTACCACTAAAGATTTATTTATAGACCCTATTTCTTTAAGAATGCCCTTTCTGTGTTTTAAATAGGTCAACATTTTTATTTCACTGTAATTATATACTTTTAATTTAAGGCAGGAAGTGTATGCATCAAAGTCCGGCTTTACACAGTAACTATGTATGAACTACATTCTATTGAAAAGAAAATAATGTATTTTCCTATGTTTCTCACTTGTAGAAATGGCCTCAAGGCTGTTTGCTTCCAAATAAACTAGTAGGAAATATAAATACACATACAAGAACAAAAAGTGTCAGAGAAATGTTATGTTTACAAGGAAAACCTACCAAATTAAGATGCTCACATTCATTTACATTGAAATCTCTCTAATAAATAAACTCTCAGCACTGAGCTAAATTTTGAGCTGCTAGAAGAGATTTCTGGAAACAATTTTTATCAAGCATACATCTCATATGCAGAGCAATTTCAAGGATGTGCACTGGGATCATTCCAATATGAAACGTAATGGAAATGACAAAACAGTCTCTATAGGGCAAGTGAAAACTGAAGCAATGACGGATGACTCTAATAAGGAAGAGCCACCACAACCACCAGATTAACATTTCTGTAATGACAACAGGGCTTAGCAATGCTACTTACTACTGCCAAGGATCAACCATCTACAAACAGACACTAGCTCAACCCACGTGAAGTCAAGATGGTTACTTGCTTCCATGAGGCAGCTTAGGGACTAGCGAATCCTATTTGCTCCATTCTTAAATCTAATATAGAAGCTGTGGTCCTGATGTAGTTGGAGAGCCCAAGGCTTCTCAACTGCTCCAGGGAAGACCTAGGAGGATATCAGACCTAATGAACACTCCTCAGGACAACTCCAAGGGCAAACAGCACTCAAGATGGTCCATCGCCTCCGTCTCCTCTGAGCCCTTACAACCAAACCAGCCTTCCAGGAATAACATTTGAGGTCCCCTCCCACTTCTTCTCAATTTCCAGCGATCTAATGAAGCAAATAAGGAATCAGGTATTTAAAATATTTTTTTAGCCATATAATTTACTCTGGGGTGGTTGCATAATGCCTGAGGCCTTGTGAATGTCTATGTATATTAAAGATGTTCATTCAACAGCAGTGTTCTTAACTGGCCACCTTATGGTTTTTAATTAAAAAGTATTTCTTTTGTTACTGATATGCTCTACATTCTTTCCTATGGCTATTCATCATTGTGTCTCTTTTGTAAATGGTCTTCATATCATTGGTTTACTTTCCTACTAGGTAATCATCATTTCTTATACAGTCATAAGAACTGTTCATACAGTAAGGATACTAGCCTATGCCCTAATGTTTGTATGTTTCAAAACTGCCTCTTTATCAAACTTTTTTACTGGTTCTAACAATTTTTTTAATAGTCTCTTAGATATTCTGAGTAGACAGGAATGTTTTTCTGTCATAATTTGCCTCTCCCTCTCCAGTATTTATACCTTTTTTTCTCCTTGTTTAACCACCTTATATCCAGAACCTTCAAAATACAGTCGTAACAGCAGTCACTCTTATGTTCTTTTTCATTTGTTTTTTTTAATAACAGCTTTATTGAGATATAATTCACATTCCATACAATTCAGCCATTTAAAGTATCCTATTGATTTTTAGTATATTACTAAAAACTAAAGTGCACTATTGGTATACTAACTTTTTTAGTATAGTCACAGCATTGTGTATATCACTATTGTGCAACCATTACCACAATTAATGTTAAAACACTATCATCACTCCAAAAGAAACCCTGTACCCATTAGTAATTACCCCTCATTTCTCCCCCAACCATCTCAGCACTAGGCAACTGTCAATCTACTTTCTGTCTCTATGGATTTGTCCATTCCAGACATTTCATATGAACAGAATCATACAATACATTGTATTTTGAGACTGGTTTCTTTCATTTAGCATCATGTTTTCAATCCAAGTTCATCCACTTCTAGAATGTGTCAGTCCTTCATTTCTTTATATTGCCAATAACATTCCATTATATGAATATACCACACATTTTTTATCCATTTGTCAGTTGATGGACATTTGGGTTGTTTCCATTTTTTGGCTATTACGAATGATGCTGTTATGAACATTCTTGTATAAGTTTTTGTGAAGACATATGTTTTCATTTCTCTTGGGTATATAAACACACTAGGAATGAAATTGCTGGGTCATATGGTAACTCTTTAACCTTTTGAGAAACTCCCAGACTGTTCTCCAAAGTGGCTGCACCATTTTACATTCCCACCACCAACATATGAGGGTTCTAATTTTTCCACATATTTGCCAACATTTGTTATAATCTCTCATTTTGATTTTAGCCATCCTAGTAGGTGTAAGATGGTATGTCATTGTGATTTTGATTTGCATTTCCCTGATGGTTAATGAGGTTGAGCATCTTTTCATGTGCACCCGTTTTAACGGGAACACTTTCAATATTTTTCCATTGAGTTTCATGTTGATATTTTTTTATCACATTGTGAAGGTGACCTATTCTTAGTTTACTAAAAGTTCTGATTTTTGGAAATCAGGAATGAACGTTAGGCCTTTTTAATATTTATTTGGATGAATATTTGCTTTTTTACTTTAGTCCTATGTTATCAGTAACAGTAATAGATTTCTTAATCTTTAAAGAAGCTTAGATTTTGGTATATGACCAATTTGGAAATGGTTTATTGACGTTTTAACATTCCTTATATTTTATCTGCTATAATTTTGTTTTTTGTTTTCCTTTTTGTTTTTTTGCATGTATGCTTTCAAGAGAGAATGGCATGTACCAGCCTGTTTGTGCTACTTTTATCAGGTGAATTCATCATGGTTATGATTGCATCAACTAATTAGGAAGATTTCAAATATAAATTACTATTTGAAACACATATAGGCACTTCTCTTTATAAAAATAATTGTTTAATAATTCTTTCAATTTCTTATATGGTTAGAGATCTTTCAATGTTTCCATTTTTTACTAAATCTCATTTTGACACCTCTTTTCTTTACAAATTATCTTCTAATTGCTGATTTTCAAATTCTTACAATCTTTTAATTCTTATCTGTGAGTAAATCTCTCTTTATCCTTTATTTCATTCCTAATGTTATAAATTATGTTCTTACTTTTTTTTGATTAGATAGGCAAAGATTTCTCTTCAAAGTAACGGGTCTTGGATTTATCAATTTAATAATTTTTCTCTTTCTAATAGGTAATTTCGGCTTCTGTTTGTTAAAACTTGCTTTCCTTGGGTATATCATGTGGTTTTTGTTTCTTTGTTCATTTCTAAATTCTCAGGTTTAAGAGTCAGCTCATTAATTTTCATTCTTTTTGTTTAATAACAAGTTTTTAAGTTCAATCATTTTCCTCCAAGTAAATATTGGCTGCATCTTATGAGTTTTGTATACAGTAATATCATTTTTCTTACTTTCTAAATAGTCTATAACTGCAGTTTTTATTTCTTCTTTGACCGAAGAGTTTTTAAGGAGAATATTTTTCAATTTTCATGTGATTGGAACTATTTTATTTAAATGTTTGTCATTAAACATTTTATTTTGAACTAACTACAAGAAAGATATTAAGGAAGAGAGCTGTGGGAGGATAAAAGTAAAGGGATATATTATTTTTGGATCTTTTCTATGAGAAAAAATTCATTTTCAGGCTAAAATATATCTAGCTAAATTAAGCAGAGGTCCAGGGGTGATATACTAGTTAACAATATCTAAAAAAGGGAATGTAAATAATTTTCCCTGCACTTTGGACTAATAAAACTTTATTGGGATGATCTTATTGAATATAAGATAATATTTTGAGGCAAAATTATTTAGTATGGATTATTCTCCCTATGGAGTGAAGGAAGCTACACTACTTACATTATTTTTAGAAAACCTCAGTGGAACAGAACAAGGTTTGCAGATAGTGGTGGATTAGAATACTTAACGAGATTTTCCTACGTCTTTTTGTAACTTTGGATGCTGCTACAGGAAAATTACATTTCAAAATTTGGCAATCGTTCTTACAGGTCCCACAGCTGTCAAAAGTAATTTTGAAGTAGAGAGAAGAAGAAGAAAAAAAAATGAGGGAAACACCAACAGCACGATTTCCCAGTGATGTGTAACAACAAAGAAATGAGTAATAAAAATCAGTTGTCTGAGAAATTCTGTGATGATGGGGATCACTGCTCAGGAGCCACTGCCTGGTTTACACTAAGATACCCAGAACATTCTTGACTGTGACTCTAGAGTCAATCAACTCTAGATAAAATGAAATAAATCTTAAGAGTTTTGGCATCGTCTTGAAGACGCACTGGTTCAATAATTCTCCCTCATTGTTCAGCTGATTTAATTCTATCTCATCTACACACATAATAAGCTATCTGGTAATAAGGCCTCTTTCATACTTGGAGAGATATGTCTCTTAGGAAACTACTAGCTTCTCTAGACAAAGTTATTGCAATTCATTTGCATGCTCTTAGGAAAACCATACCTAAGACACACTAGATATTCATGCTCTGCAAATGGCAGTTCATCTATGCAAAACATGTCACAGTATATCATTAATTCTTGAGTGTACATTTTTCACAGTTTGACATTTCTGAAAGTAGAATGCATTTTATGAATGTGGTAAGAAGCCATTGTGTCATTTAATTGGCAGTGCTTTTGCCTTACTTGGTGGTACACGAAATCTTGGTGTATCTTACAATCACTGATATCTTCAATTTGCTGAAAGGCAATTAAGTTTGTAGTCATTGGCATATAAATAATACTTGAAACCATGAGACTGAAAGAAGGAACCGAGGGAGAGCAGGTAGAGTGAGAAGAGATCTGAGGAAATCCAAAGTTTAAAGCTCTGATGGAAGAGGAGGAATCAGAAAAGCAAATTAGAAAGGAATGGCTAGTTAGGAGGAAAATCAGGAGAGCGTCCTGTCAATGGAGAGCGTGCAGAGGGAGTGGTTTAAGAAAGAGAGAGTGTTTATGCCAAATGCTGCTGAGAGATCAAGTAAAGCAATTGTAAAATGAGCACTGGATTCAGTAACACAGAAGACGCTGATGACCTTAGCAGGACTGGTCCTGGGAGCACGGAGATCAGAAGCCATAACACAGAAGCTGGAGGAGTGAACTCACAGGAGCTGAGAAAATAGAGACTCTACTCTCGGTAGAAGTGAGGTTGGGACTGGGCAAGAGCCAGAGGGGAATAGCCTGACCACTCAAACTCCATCCCAGAACAGCATAAAGGCCAAAGCATATGAAGAGCTTTCCAGAAGCAACTGCCATGTTAAGACAATTTAAAGAAAGAAGTCTATTAGTGTTGCCAACAAGGGGGCATCTCAAGTTGTGCAACACACAGGAAATAAAATAACTCCCATTAGGAGGAATTTGGGAGAAATACATTTTAAAGGATTAGAAAAAGGAGATGAGGATCACTGGGCAAGGATTTGCTTATCCTGCTTATGCTGAAGTCTCCCCAATCCTATGAAGCTTTCCCCCTCAGCTTTTAAATCTGGTCTTTTTAAAAATTATGAAACATACACTTATTTATGTAATGTTTAAAGATTCAGAAATGTAGAAGGAAGAAAGGAAACTCACCCCTAGTCCCATAATCCAAACACAAGCACTGTTAATCTTTTGGTGTATTTTTAAAATTATTTATACCTCATTTTAAGCGTTGTTTGAATAGGTAGTGAAGTTCTGGGGGAAATAATCCCCGGATGGGGAGGAGAAGTCTAATTTCAGTCTTTTGCATTACCAAAACTTTCCTTTCCTCCAAATCTTCAGGAGAGCTGGTTATACACCATAATGCCTTGATGGGCTGCAGAAGGGCTGTATAACTAACTAAGGGGCGAGTTTTAATTCTGCATAGCTGTGTCATGGGACACAGATGAATAAACATATGGTGAAACAATCTATAACCTGAACTACCCCAGTGGGAGCAGATTATGCCAGAGGTGACTGGAAATGCAAACCTCCATGGGAGTTGGCAGAAATTCTTGAGAGAGCTTTGGACTCCTGAAGGGAAAAGAATGGGAATGTTCAAAATAATTTTACAAATATCTCATGGATCAGGCCAATCCCCATCTGTCATTTGGTTTATGTAAAAATTACCAAGATAATAATAACAAAAACAACAACAAATATTTTTAGAGTACTTACTCTCTGCTATGCACTGTGCCATCACTTTACATATCTGACCTTAGTTAATCCCCACAATAACCCCATGAGTTAGGTCTTTACATAATCCCCATTTCACAGTAATGTGTAGAGACCTGACAAATTTCCCTAAGTCATACAAGCAGTGGGCAGCGATTCTCAGCCTGGAGCTAAGTTGTTTCTAACTCCAAGGCCCAAGCTATGGTCCACCAAGGCTAGAGGCACTGGTGAATGCCTCTGAGGTCATTTCAGCTCTGTTAGTCAAAATTAATATGTTTAGGACAATAATTAATTATTTTAAGTAACTTTATACATGAAATTAGCACTTGGAAATAGAATGCTTTAAGACAAAATGATACTGTAAAACTGTATTCACAAACCACTATCAGAATATTCTTCTTTGAGATAAAGCCAAAGAGAGAAAGCCTGGGAATGGGATGGATACAAGAGCCCAAACGTTGGCATGAGGAGACATTCAGGATTCTCAGAACCAATAAAAGAGAAAACACCAAACATCCAATTCCATTCAATACAACGCCTATGTGGAGCACCGTGTTAGGTCCTGAGAAGAAGAATAAAGGGGTGAGTAAGATGGAGTCTTTGTCTATCCTCAAGAGTCACACAAACTCAAAGACTGACCCAGTTTAATGGCCTTTTCATTCCCATCCTGCTTTGTTGGGCTTAGACTGAGGGGAAAAAAAGGGTTTCATCAGCTTTTCTAGGCCAAGGCTGAAAAGCTTCAGCAGGAACACTGGGCCCTACCACAGTACTGCCAGGTCGGAAACAGGACACCAGGCTGCAGAATACAAGTCTGGCTCAGTCCCGCCCTCAACGCCGGGGAATCAGGAGAACCTTGTAAATCACTGAGACAGAGCCTGTTTTCATCATGCCACCTTCTAATTTAAATCCTAACAGCAGATTACCTTTACTTTCTACCCTGTAGGTTGAATACTGGATTGCTGAACATTTTGGGTTCCAGAATCATCTCAGACTATCTGGAAGTGTAAAGCTGCTCTGCAGGACAAGCAGTCCAAAGGGCAGGGTAGGGTTACCTTTTATTGAAAAGGACAGAAGGAAGACAAATGGCACTGGCCACCGGCTTCGCTTGGGCCAGGGACCAAGTCCTTAGGTCCATATAAATTAGGCTAAAGGTCACTGTCAATCATTTAGGGGAAGAGATCCAGAGGTTGCTGAACAGGGAGAAATCAAAATGTCTGCAGCAGCCAAAACCTAAGACAAGTTTATGTTCTAATCTAAGAAAAGCAGCTAGATAAATAGTTTGTCGTGCTAAATTTGGTATCATGACATTTTCTAACTCTACCAACTCAAAAAGAAAAGTATTTGTCTGCGAGTCAGGAGGCCTGGGCTCCGGTTCTGGTTCTGAAACTGAACTGTTGGGCGTAGGCAGTTTAGTTGCTATATCTGGGTTTTGACTTCTATGAAGGACCTAAAGGATATGTTCTCTCCATTCTAGCAGGCTGCAGTTCTAACTCAGTGGTACCTTACAGAGAAGCTAGGTAGCACACAAAACACCAACTGTGAAAATACATACAATAATGACTCCATAGTAAACTCTCCAGAAATTCAGCCACTCAGTAACGTCCTCGGCCAGCAAAACTCTTGCGATTTCCTAAGGAAAGGAAGCACCAGCCTCAGCAACAAGAGACGCTGCAAGGGTCTCTGAAACTGGCCCAGAGGCTGCACTGATATCCAGTGTTGGAGGCCCAAAGGAGAGAGATGGACATACCAAGCCTGAGCACACCACCCGCGACCCTGGGAGAGAAGCTGCCTGGGCCACAACTGGCTCTTTTTTAGTCTCCAGGCTGCAAATCCCCAGCGTAAGATCTTCTCTTTCCTTCTTTTAGAGAATTAGGAAATGGCTGCCTGGGAATCCTAAAATAGTTGGTAAGGCTTCCTGAGTTATTTCTACCTCTGACAATTAAGTATTGTTTGGTTTTAAGTCTCAATTAATGAAGCGTCTTACAGTAGTGTTTAAAATATTTTGGTTGCCTTTAACAAGTGACATCAGACTGCATCATATTTTTTTAGTTGAAGTATAGTTGACATACAATATTATATTAGTTTCAGGTGTATAACGTAGTGATTTGACATTTATATACATTACAAAATGATCACCACAATAAGTCTAGTTAACATCTGTCACCATATAAGTTACTACAGTGTTACTGACTATATTCCCTATGCTGTATATTACATCCCCGTGACTTATTTATAACTGGAAATTTGTACCTCTTAATCCCCTTCACCTTTTTTGCCCATCCCTCCTCTCCCCTCCCCTCTGGTAACCACCAGTTTCTTCTCTGTATCTAAGTGTCTGTTTTGTTTGTTCATTTGTTTTGTTTTTTAGATTCCACATATGAGTGAAATCATACAGTATTTGTCTTTCTCTGTCTGACTTATTTCACTTAGCATAATACCCTCTAAGTCCATCCATGTTGTCACAAATGGCAAGATTTCACTCTTTTTTATGGCTGAATAATACTGTATATTATTGTTTTATATATTGTATATATATACTACATTTTCTTTTATCTATCATCCACTGATGATCACTTAGGTTGCTTCCATATCTTGACTATTGTAAATAATGCTGCAATGAACACAGGGGTGTGTATAGCTTTTCAAATTAGTGTTTTTGTTTTCTTTTGATAAATACCCAGAAGTGGAATTGCTGGATCATATGGTAGTTCTATTTTTAATTTTTTGAGGAACCTCTATATTGTTTTCCACAGTGGCTGCATCAATTTACATCCCCACCAACAGTGCACAAGGGTTCCCTTTTCTCCACATCCTCACCAACACTTGTTATTCATTCACTTTTTGATAACAGCCATTCTAACAGGTGTGAGTTGATATCTTATGCTGGTTTTGATTTGCATTTCCTTGATGATTTGTGATGTTGAGCACCTTTTCATGTACCAGTTGGCCATCTGCATATCTTCTTTGGAAAAATGTCTATTCAGGTCCTCTGCCCATTTTTAACTGGGTTGTTTGGTTTTTTTGAAATTAAGCTATATGACTTCTTCATATGTTTCAGCTATTAACCTCTTATTGGACATATCATTTGCAAATATCTTTTCTCATTTGGTAGGTTGCCTTCTCATTTTGTTGATAGTTCCTTCGCTGTGCAAAACCTTTTCAGTTTGATGTAGTCTCATTTGTTTATTTTTGCTTTTATTGCCCTTACCTGAGGAGACAGATCCAAAAAACAATTGCTAACACCAATGTCAAAAAGCTTACTGCCTATGTTTTCTTCTAGGAGTTTTATAGCTTCAGATATTACATTTAAGTCTTTAATCGATTTTGGATTTATTTTTGTATATGGTGTGAGAAAGTGGTCCAGTTTCATTCTTTTGCACGTAGCTGTCCAGTTTTCCCAACACCAATTATTGAAGGGACTGTCTTTTCCCCATTGTATATCCTTGCCTTCTCTGTCATAGATTAATTGACCATATGACCATGGGTTTATTTCTGGGCTCTCTTTTCTGTTCCACTGATCTGTGTATCCGTTTTTGTGCTAGTACTAGCACAAAAATACTGTTTTGATTACTATAGCTTTGTAGTATAGGTTGAAATCAGGGATCATGATACCTTCAGCTTTGTTGTTCTTTGTCAAGATTGCATTGGCTATTTGGGGTCTTTTGTGGTTCCATACAAATTTTAGGATTATTTGTTCTAATTCTGTGAAAAATGCCATTGGTATTTTGATAGGAATTGTGTTGAATCTGTAGACTGCTTTGGGTAGTATGGACATTTAAAAAATATTAATTCTTCCAATCCATGAGCATGGAATATCTTCCCATTTATTTTTGTCACCTTCAATTTCTTTCAAAAATATCTTACAGTTTTCAGAGTACAGGTCTTTCACCTCCTTGGTTAAATTTATTCCTAGGTATTTTACTCTTTTTTTTTTTCTTTCTATTTTTTTTATTGATGTCTTAGATTATAACACTGTGGGGTTTTAGTTGTACACTTTTGTTTGTCCGTCACCTTGTGGATGTAACCCTTCACCCCTTGTGCCCCCCCACCCCCCTTCCCCTTGGTAACCACCAATCAGTTCTCTCTGTCCGTGTGTTCACTTATATTCCATATATGAGTGAGTTCATGCAGTGTCTGTCCTTCTCTCTCTGGCTTATTTCACTTAACATAATACCCTCTAGGTCCTTCCATGTTGTTGCAAATGGGACAATTGTGTCTTTTCTTATGGCTGAGTAGTATTCCATTGTATGTATATACCACATCTTCTTTAACCAATCATCAGTCGAGGGACACTTGGGTTGCTTCCACTTCTTGGCTATAGTGAATAATGCTGCAATGAACATAGGGGTGCATACGCCTCTTGTGATGGTTGATTTCACGTCCATTGGCTAGATGCCCAAGAGTGGGATTGCTGGATCATACGGTATTTCTATTTTTAATTTTTTGAGGACTCTCCACACTGTTTTCCATAGAGGCTGCACCAGTTTGCATTCCCACCAGCAGTGAATGAGGGTCCCCGTTTCTCCACAACCTCTCCAGCATTTGTTGTTATTTGTCTTTGTGATTATAGCCATTCTAACGGGTGTAAGGTGATATCTCAGTGTAGTTTTGATTTGCATTTCCCTGATGATTAGTGATGTTGAACATCTTTTCATGTGTCTATTGGCCATCTGTATCTCTTCCTTGGAAAAATGTCTGTTCATATCCTCTGCCCATTTTTTGATCGGGTTGTTGGTTTTTTTGTTGCTCAGTTATATGAGATCTTTATATGTTACTGAGATTAATCCCTTGTCAGACAAACGATTTGCAAATATTTTCTCCCAGCTGGGGGGTTGTTTATTTATTTTGATCCTGGTTTCATTTGCCTTGTAGAAGCTCTTTAGTCTGATGAGGTCCCACTTGTTTATTTTTTCTTTTGTTTCCCTTGTCTGGGTAGACATGGAATCTGAAAGGATCCCTTTATGTCCAATCGCAATTAGTGTACTGCCTATATTTTCTTCCAGGAGTTTTATAGTTTCAGGTCTCACTTTCAGGTCTTTGATCCATTTTGAATTGGTTTTTGTATATGGCGATAGGAGATGGTTTTGTTGAGAGTTTTTATCATAAATGGATGCTGGATCTTGTCGAATGCCTTCTCTGCATCGATTGAGATGATCGTGAGGTTTTTATTCTTCATTTTGTTAATGTGGTCTATCACATTGATTGATTTGCGGATGTTGAACCATCCCTGTGTCCCTGGTATAAATCCCACTTGATCGTGGTGTATGATCTTTTTGATGTATTGCTGTATTCGGTTTGCCAATATTTTGTTGAGGATTTTTGCGTCTATGTTCATCAGTGATATTGGCCTGTAGTTTTCCTTCTTTGTATTGTCCTTGTCTGGCTTTGGTATCAGCATGATGTCAGCCTCATAGAATGTGTTGGGAAGTATTCCATCTTCCTCTATTTTTTGGAATAGTTTGAGAAGGATAGGTGCTAAATCTTCTTTGAACATTTGATAAAATTCTCCAGGGAAGCCATCTGGTCCTGGGCTTTTATTTTTTGGGAGGTTTTTGATTACTGTTTCAATCTCTTTACTTGTGATTGGTCTGTTCAGATTCTCTATTTCTTCCTGATTCAGTTTTGGGAGGTTGTACGCGTCCAAGAATTTGTCCATTTCCTTTAGGTTGTCCAATGTGTTGGCGTAAAGTTTTTCATAGTATTCCCTAATAATCCCTTGTATTTCTGTGGTGTCTGTTGTAATTTCTCCTCTTTCATTTCTAATTTTATTTATTTGAGTCTTCTCCCTTTTTTTCTTAGTGAGTCTGGCTAAGGGTTTGTCAATTTTATTTATCTTCTCAAAGAACCAGCTCTTTGTTTCATTGATCCTTTCTACTGTTTTTTTGGTTTCAATTTCATTTATTTCTGCTCTGATTTTTATTATTTCCCTCCTTTTGCTGAGTCGGGGCTTTGTCTGTTCTTCTTTTTCCAACTCTGTTAGGTGCAATTTAAGGTTATTTATTTGGGATTTTTCTTGTTTGTTAAGGTGAGCTTGTATTGCTATGAATTTCCCTCTCAGGACTGCTTTTGCTGCATCCCATATGAGTTGGTATGGTGTATTTTCCTTTTCATTTGTCTCCAGATAGCTTTTGATTTCTCCTTTAATTTCATCAACGACCCATTTGTTGTTCAGTAGCATGTTGTTTAGTTTCCACATCTTTGTCCCTTTCCTAGTTTTTTCCTTGCAGTTGATTTCTAGTTTCACAGCATTATGATCAGAAAAGATGCTTGTAATGATTTCAATCTTCTTAAATTTATAGAGGTTTGCCTTGTTTCCTAATATATGGTCTATCCTTGAGAATGTGCCATGTGCACTTGAGAAGAATGTGTACTCTGCTTTTTTTGGGTGGAGTGCTCTGTATATATCTATTAAATCCATTGCGTCTAGTTTCTCGTTTAAGTCCATTATTTCCTTATTGACTTTTTGTCTGGATGATCTATCTATTGATGTAAGGGGGGTATTAAGATCCCCTACTATTATTGTGTTATTGTTAATATCTCCTTTAAGGTTTTTTAGCAGTTGTTTTATGTACTTTGGTGCTCCTGTGTTGGGTGCATAGATATTTATAAGTGTTATGTCTTCTTGGTGAAGTATCCCTTTTATCATTATATATTGCCCTTCTTTGTCTCTCATTACCTTTTTTATCTTGAAGTCTACTTTGTCTGATATAAGTATGGCTACTCCTGTTTTCTTTTGTTTGCCATTAGCTTGGAGTATTGTTTTCCATCCTTTTATGTTGAGTCTGTGTTTGTCTTTAGAGCTGAGATGTGTTTCCTGGAGGCAGCAGATTGTTGGATCTTGGTTTTTAATCCATCCTGCCACTCTGCGTCTTTTGATTGGAGAATTCAATCCATTTACATTTAGAGTGATTATTGATATATGAGGGTTTAATGTTGCTATTTTATTGTTCATCTTCTGGTTCTTTTGCATTTCCTTCGTTTCTTGTCCCTTGTGTTTCGGACTGCAAATTCAATTTGGTATTTCTGCATGCTCATTCTCTTGGTTTTCTCTTTATTTGTCATGTGTGGTTCTCTTCTGGTTGTTTGTTTACTGGTTACCGTGAGGTTTATATAGCGATCTCCTGGATAAGAAAGTACATTTTCAGATGCCTCCTTTTTCCTGAGGCTGGGTCAGTTCAATCCCTTACCTCTTCCCCTCCTTATTTGTTATCTCTTTATTCCAGATTGTGTCATGAATGTGTGTTTCCAGTGATGAGCTTGAATTAATTTTTGATGTTTTCCAACTGTATTTTGTTCTGGTTTAGTCTCCTTGCTTTTCTCCTTGCTGAAATCTTTGTATCCCCTTTCTCATTTGTTTTTTTTCAGGCCTAAGGGCCTTCTTGAGCATTTCTTGTAGTGGGGATCTTGTGGTGACGAACTCTCTTAGCTTTTGTTTATCAGGGAGAGTTATTGTTTCTCCATCGTATTTGAAAGATATTTTTGCTGGATAAAGTATTCTCGGCTGAAGGTTTTTGTCTTTCATGATTTTGAATATATCATTCCAGTCTCTCCTAGCCTGTAGAGTTTCTGTCGAGAAATCAGCTGAGAGCCTGATGGGGTTTCCTTTGTATGTTATTTTGTTTTTTTGTTTAGCTGCCTTCCATATTATTTCCTTGTCACGGGTATTCTTCAAGTTTGCTACTATGTGGCGAGATGATTTTTTATTCCTGTTTATATATTTAGGTGATCTATTGATTTCATTCACTGTTATTTCTCTCTCGTTCCCTAGGTTGGGGAAGTTCTCAGCTATTATTTCTTTGAACAAACTCTCTGCTCCTTTTTCTCTTTCTTCTCCTTCTGGAATACCTATTATCCTTATGTTGCTTTTCCTCATTGAGTCTGATATTTCTCGAAGAATTTCTTCATTTCTTTTTAGTCTTAGCTCTCTCTCCTCCTCTATTAGGAGCATTTCTGTGTGGCTATCCTCAATACTGCTAATTTGTTCCTCCATATTGTCAGTTCTGCTCTTTAAAGACTCCATTTTTTCCACTATCTCGTTGATTTTGTTTTTCATCTCCAATAATTCTGATTGGTTTTTCTTTAGGGTTTCAATCTCTTTTGTGACATAATCCCTGAATTCGTTGATTTGTTTCTGTGTGTTCTCTTGTATTTCATTGAGTTTGTTTATGATAGCTATTTTGAATTCTCTCTCATTCAGGTTATCAAATTCTGTGCCTTCAGGGTTGGTTTCTGGGTGTTTGTCATTTTCCTTTTGGTCTGTAGCCCTAACAAATTGTCGCAAGGATCCCATGGGGACATCCTTATTTTTTCCCCTCATGATAATTTGGTCCTGCAGTTTCCCCCTGCTGCCACTGGATGGAGATCACGAGCAGTTTGCTCTGAGGTGGCTGCAGCCCCTGGAGGGATTATGCTGAAATGCTGGGTGTGTGGGGGGAGGGATCCTCTCTTTCTCCTGCTTGACCCGGGGGTTTCCTTTCTGGCTCTCTTAGGGTGTTTGCTACACCCCCTAAACAGTCCGTCGTCGCTTCCCAGTGGGGATCTTGCGACAGTCTGTGAGAGCACCTGGATGGCGATAGTTTTCCCCGCTGTGGGCCGCCCTCCCCCCTCTGTCTGCGAACCGCGCTGTCTTTGCCGATCGATTGGGGAGGGGGAGTACAACTTCTTACCTCTCCTCCCGTCCTTTTGGGCTTCCCGCGCCTCCACCGTCCGATGTATGGCAGCAGGGGTTTCTTAGAAGTCCTTCGTAGTGTTTGATTGAGCTCTGTTGGAATGTGAATGATGTTTTCGTTGTGTCGTATGGGGCAGAAGTTCAAAGAGGGAATCTCACTCCGCCATGATGCTGATGTCACTCCTCGGTATTTTACTCTTTTTGATGCAATTGTAAATGGGATTGTTTTCTTATTTCTTTCTGATAGTTCATTATTAGTGTATAGAAATGCAACAGATTTCTATATGTTAATTTTGTACCCTGCAACTTTGCTGAATTCATTTATTAGTTCTAATAGTTTTTTGGTGGAGTCTTTAGGGTTTTCTATATACAGGATCATGTCACTACATATAGTGACAGTAGTACTCCCTCTTTCCCAATCTGGATGCCTTTTATTTATTTTTCTTGTCTGACTGCTGTTGCTAGGACATCCAATACTATGTTAAATAAAAGTGGCAAGAGTAGACATCCTTGTCTTGTTCCTGATCTTAGAGGAAATGCTTTCAGCTTTTCACCATTGAGTATGATGTTAGCTGTGGGTTTGTCATATATGGCCTTTACATTGAGGTTTGTTTCCTCTATATCACTTTGTTGAGGGTTCTCATCACAAACGGATGTTGAATTTTGCCAAATGCCTTTTATGCATCTATTGAGATGATCATATGAGTTTTACCCTTCATTTTGTTAATGCGGTATATTATGTTGTTTGATTTGCAGATATCAAACCATCCTTGCATTCCTGGAATAAATCCCACTTGATCATGGTGTATGATCCTTTTAATGTATTGTTGAATTCAGTTTGCTAGTATTTTGTCAAGAATTTTTGCATCTATGTTCATCAGGGATATTAGCCTACAATTTTCTTTTTCTGTAGTGTCTTTGGTTTTGGTATCAGGGTAATGCTGGCCTCATAGAATGAGTTTGGAAGCATTCCTTCCTCTTCAAGTTTTTGGAATAGTTTGAGAAGGATAGATATTAACTCTTCTTTAAAGGTTTGGCAGAATTCACCTGTGAAGCCGTCTTGTCCTGGACTTTTGTTTGTTGGTAGTTTTTTGATTACTGATTCAATTTCATTATTAGTAATTGGTCTGTTCAGATTTTCTATTTCTTCCTGATTCAGTCTTAGAAGATTGTATGTTTCTAGGAATTTATTCATTTCTTCTAGGTTGTCCAATTTGTTGGCCTATAATTGTTCATAGTAGTCTCTTATGATCCTTTGTATTTCTGTGGTATTGGTTGTAATTTCTCTTTAATTTCTGATTTTATTTATTTGGGCCCTCAATCTTCTTTTCTTCATGAGTCTGGCTAAAGGTTTAACAATTTTGTTTATCTTTTCAAAGAACCAGCTCTTAGTTTCATTGATCTTTTCTATTGTTTTTGTTTTTAGCCTCTATTTCATTTACTTCCACTCTGATCTTTATTATTTCCTTTCTTATTCTAACTTTGGGCTTTGTTTGTTCTTCTTTTTCTAGTTCCTTTAGGTGTAAGGTTAGATTGAGATTTTTCTTGTTTCTTGAGGTAGGCCTGTATCACTATACACTTCTCTCTTAGAACTGCTTTTGCTACGTGTCAGATTTTGTAACACTGTGTTTCCATTTTCATTTGTCTCAAGGTATTTTTTTTATTTCCTCTTTGAATCCTTCATTGACCTGTTGATTGTTTAGTAGCATATTGTTTAGCCTCCAGGTGTTTGTGTTTCTTCCAGTTTTCTTCTTGTAATAGATTTCTAGTTTCATACTGTTGTAGTCAGAAAAGATTCTTGATATGATTTCAATCTTCTAAATTTATTGAAACTTGTGTTGTGGACTAACATGTGATCTATCCTGGAGAATGTTTTATGTGCACTTGAAAACAGTGTGTATTTTGCTGTTTTTGGATGGAATGTTCTGTATTTATCTATTAAGCCTATCTGGCCAATGTTTCCTTATTGATTTTCTGTCTGGATGATCTATCCATCAATGTAAGTAGGATGCTAGAGTCCCCTGCTATTATTGTATTACTGTCAATTTCTCCCTTTATGTATGTTAATATTTGCTTTATATATCTAGGTGCTCCTATGTTGGGTACATAGACATTTACAAGTGTTACAGCATTTTGTCGAATTGATCCCTTTATCATTAAGTAATGCCTTTGTCTCTTGTTACAGTCTTTGTTTTAAAGTCTATTTTGTCTGATATGAGTATTGTTACCCCAGCTTTCTTTTCATTTCCATCTGCAAGGAATACCTTTTTCCTTCCCTTCACTTTCAGTCTGTGTGTGTCTTTAGATCTGAAGTGAGGCTCTTGTAGGCAGCATATATATGGGTCTTGTTTTTTTATCCATTCAGCCACCCTATGTCTTTTGATGGGAGCATTTAGTCCATTTACATTTAAAGTAATTATTGATAGGTATGTACTTATTGCCATTTTGTTAATTGTTTCTTATTGTTTTTATAGTTCTTTTCTGTTCCTTTCTTCTTCTTTTGTTCTCTTCCCTTGTGATTTGATGACTTTCTCTAGTGTTATGTATGGATTCCTTTCTCTTTATTTTTTGTGTATCTATTGTTGGTTTTTGGTTTGTGGTTACCATGAGGTTCATATATACCAACTTAGGTACATAGTAGTCTATTTTAAGTTGATGGTCATTTAAGTTAAAACACATTCTAAAAGCACTACATTTTTACTCCTCCCCATATGTTTTATGTTTTTGACACCATATTTTACATCTTTTTGTGTATCTCTTAACTAATTATTGTAGATATAGTTGATTTTACTACTTTTGTCTTTTAACCTTTATATTAGCCTTGTAAGTGATTGATTACTCTACTTTTCCCTTTACCAATGCGATTTTTTTCTTTTATAATTTTATTTCTAGTTATGGCCTTTTCTTTTCCGCTTAAAGAATTCCCTTTAATATTTCTTGTAAGGCCGTTTTAGTAGTAAGGAACTTTAGCTCTTGCTTTTCTGGGAATCCTTTTCTCTCTCCTTCAATTCTGAATGATAGCCTTGCCAAGTAGAGTATTCTCAGCTGTAGGATTTTTCCTTTCAGCACTTCAAATATATTGTGCCACTCCCTTCTGGTCTGCAAAATTTCTGCTGAAAAATCAGCTCATAGTCTCATGAGAGTTCCCTTGTATGTAACTAGTTGCTTTTCTCTTGGTGCTTTTAAGATTCTCTCTTTACCTTTAATTTTTGACATTTTAATTATAATTTGCCTTGTGTGAACCTCTTCGGGTTCATCTTCTTTGGGTGCTCTCTGTGCTTCCTGGAACTGAATGTCTGCTTCCTTCTTCAGGTTAGGGAAGTTTTCAGCTATTATTTCTTCAAGTAAGTTTTCTACCCCTTCCTCTCTTTCTTCTCCTTCTGGGACCCCCATAATGCAAATGCTAGTATGCCTGATGTTGTCCCAGAGGTCCCTTAAGCCATCCTCATTTTTAAAAATTCTTTTTTCTTTTTGCTGTTCAGCTTGGGTGATTTCCACTACCCTGTCTTCCAAGTCACTGATCTGTTCTTCTGTATCATCTAATCTGCTGTTGATTCCCTCTAGTGTACTTCTCATTTTCAGTTACCATATTCCTCAGCTCTGATTAGTACTTTCTTATATTTTCTATCTTTTTGTTGAAGTTCTCCCCGTGTTCATCTATTCTTCTCCTGAGTTTGGTGAGCATCTTTATGACCACTACTTTGAACTCTTTAGCAAAAAGATTGCTTATCTCTGTTTTGTTTAGTTCTTTTTCTGAGGTTTTTTCTTGTTCTTTCATTTGGAACATATTCTTTTGTCTCTTTGTTTTGCCTAATTCTCTGTGCTTGTTTCTATGTATTGGGTAGATCAGCTAAGTCTCCCAGTCTTGAAGGAGTGGCCTTCCCTAGAAGATGTCCTGTGGGGTCCAACAGTGCAATCTCCTTCCGCCACCAGAGCCAGGTACTCCAGGTGGGTTCTCTGCATGGGCTGCGTGCACCCTCCTGTTGTGGTGTGGCCAATTGCTGCAGGTGCGCTGGAAGGTGGGGCTGGTCCCCAGTGCTGCCAGCTGTGAGGCCCAGCCAAGGCCCAAGGGCGGGTGGGTCTCTCAGCAGGGCACTCCCACTGGCACTAGCAGGATAGAGGATTCCAAAATGGCACCTGCCTGTGCCGGGGCCAGCATGAGATACAAAAATGGCTGCCACCAGTGTCTCAGTCCCTAGGGAGAGTCTCAGCTGCCTCCTGCCTCTCCAGCAGGTGTTCTGAGATTAGTAAGTGGGTCTCCTTTACCTGTGGTCTATGCGCTTTTCAATCTGATATTTTTGCACTGGTCCAGGTCAAGTGAGTCTGCGTGAACCTTTTCAAAGCAGGTTTCCCTTTCCCTACAGTTCTGTGGTTTTCCTGGATGTTTTCCCTGTTGGTTTTCAAAGCTAGGTGTTTTGGGGGCTGGTCTTTCCTGTGCAGGATCTAAGGGCTTGGGGTGCCTGATGTGGTGCTCAAATCCCTCACTCCTCAGGGAAAAGCCATACCTTTGCAATCCCTCCCCACCATGAAATGCGACAGCTGGGATGTAGTTTTTTCCCTTAGTGGGACTATATCTTTGCCTCTCCTACCATTCTTGGTGCTTCCCCCCCTTGTGGAGGCTCTGTTCATCCAGTTTCCAGGTCCCCTTCAGAGGGAATTATTCCATATGTAATTGTAGATTTGTTGTGTCTGCGGGAGAAAGTGAACTCAGGATCTTCCTACACTGCTGTCTTGAACTCCCCTTCTTATATTTAGTCTTAATGCTCATAAAATTCTTTAAGATAAAAATAAAACATTACATAAAATGTATGTTTACATCAGAATGCCAACCTGATTTCTGAAAACACATTTTTAAATCTGTCTATCTAGCCATCCATGTTTTTACAATCTTTAATGGTGATATTCAGGCTACATGGCATATAGACCAACCTAGATTCTTAGTGCCCACCCATCAAATGTCCACATCAATGGTCATCAAGTGGTTAAGTGAGAAGGAGGACTTGTATAGAAGCCAAACTTGAGACCATTACAATAATGAGTAGCTGAAAGTAAAGGCAGGGTCCATTTTTCCTAAAATGTCCTTCTTTTGTAAGCAGAACATGTCATATGATCCACAAAATGTGGAGATGTACAACACAAAAATTTGCATTAATACTGCAGTTTAAAATGCACAATAGTTAATGCAGTTCCACTACATTGTACAGTAATTAGCACAGTGATCAGGAGAGAGTGATTAGGTGAGGGTTCCACTGCTGGGGCACAGAGGAAGCTCGCAGGGAAGAGAGCCATCCTTTGGCATCTAGAGTCTTGGGTGTGGAGGCTGTTCTGACTTTAAGCAGTGCCCACTGCCTCATTCCCCCACTAGCTAACCGCTGAGAATCACAATGAGTCCAATCCGGGACTGATTTTCCAGAAAAGCTGATGGCAAAGAAGGAAGCACAGTTGTGGCAGGTTCTTTGCAAATTCTCCCTTGAGCAAGGGGGTGAAAGAAGGAAGCCTGCTAAAAACAACAATACTTACTACCATTTACTGAGCATTCACTGAGTGTCAGGCATTGGACTAGTTGCTGTCCACACACAATTTCTAACCCTAGCTGAAAGGCAGACATGGCTATCCCATTTTACAAATGATAAAAGAGAAGAACGTGAAGACTAAATCAATTGCCCAAGGTCTCACAGCTATGAAGTGACAGAGCCAGATTTCAAACCAGAAGTGTCTGACTCCCACATCTGCTTCCCCAAACCTCTCCCATATTTTACTTCTTCAGACCAGGCCTAATATTGTAAGTTAAAGAAAAGCATCATGGCTCAAAAGCCCATCCTCCATGTTCCCTGAAATTTCAATCAGAGAGTAACATAGTTAACAAAGGAAAAGCTCTAGCTCAAGCTAAAGCATTAATAATTCGGTAGAGAGCAGTCTGGTTGGCCATTTTAACCCCCTGCCTATTCACTTCATCTTGTCTAGAGGGGCAGACCCCCATGGGACCAAGGTCATTCTGGAAAGCCTGGTTCCCCAGGTGGTCCCAGGAGTAGCTGGACAGAGTCTTAAAATGTGCACCAGTGTGTTTCATGTCATGAGGTGCATGACCTCCTGCAGGTTGGGGAGAACCATTTCAGGAATCAAGTTTCACTTCTTCTAACCAGCTGTGCATTAATTATAGAAACCTCTACTGTATTAGACATTCCAAATGGTTTTCTCTGCGGTAGGTGTCCCTGTGTTGCTAAGAAAGATGCTCTAAGTTTGAACCCAGAGCTCCCAGACAATGAATGATTCCACCAATGAGTAACTGCATGTGTGAGAGAAAAAGAAAAAAGCATACATCTCAGTAGTTATTAATAAACAATTACTGATAAACAAATACAAAACAGAGACCTCAGAGATATAATTCTTGTTTCCACTGAATGTTCACCTCACATCTGTGACTTTATTTCCCCTCTCTTAAAGCAGTGGTCACAACAGAGTATGCATGAAAGATGAGCTATCCAAGGACAGGTGCAAACTTCTTTCACATACAAGAAAAACTAAAGTAATAAGAAATTCTTCAGACCATTTAGAATTGTTAGCACCTCTTACAGAAAAAAGCATTTGATTTTTCCAATTTAAAAAGAAGCGCTTGCAATGCTGTTTTGTACATTTGAAAGCTGCTAAGAGAATAGATTGTAAAAGTTCTCACCACAAGAAAAAAAAATTTGTAACTATGTGAGGTGATGGATGTGAACTAAACTCACTGTGGTGATCATATCACAATATATACATATATCAAATCATTATGCTGTACACCTTAAACTAATACAATGTTATATGTCTATTATACCTCAATAAAACTGGTAAAATAAAATAAAATCATACTGTAAAATGTTACATAATATACTTGTTTGCAAAAAAAAAAAAAGGAGCACCATTTTTCTTACTTACATAAAGTAGCTTAAACAAATAAAAGGGGGTAGTCATGAAGCTTCGGGAGTTTTCTAATGCAGCCATTTGATAGAAAAATCAGGAACACCAGTCCTTCTCCCAAAAGGCGAATTTAATCTGTTTAAAACTATAAAACCAATGAAAGTCTTTTCCCAGGACCATTTTATTCAGAGGTCAGTTATTGGAGAACTGAGGGATTCAGCAAAAATCACAAAGCATAATCCAAGAAAATATGACATGTAACCAGAAGAAACACTTAAGAGTTTCTGCTCTTCACAAAATCCATAAAATATCTTTGATATGACACAGAGACAAATGCTAGTGGACTACACACATTAAGCTGAATGAAAATAATCCTATTTTCAAGCTGCCTGAAAAATTAACTCTTGTAAAAATGTATCCTGCTTTGAGGCTAAACTATTTTTTAAAACATAGTTAATATAGCCCGATATAATACAAAGCAAGGTATCTATGAAGTAACCTTATGAAAATTAAACAGCTGCCATCCATTGGTTTAAGCCCTTTTAATTAAATGAATTTATTAATTAATGTTATTACTTTATTGAGTGTCTGCTCTGGGCCAGGCACTCAGACTATTTATAAAAAGGCTCCTAACTAGTAATACTGTCCACAGATCATCTGACTCCATCTCTATCTGTTAGACTCTTCTAGGAACATGACAAAAATCTCAGCCTCATATGGCTTAAGCCAAAAGGGATTTCACTGAAGCATATATTCATAAAGATTGGTGGTGGGACTGCCTTAAGACTGGGCAGGGGTTCCAAACACCCAGCTCCTCGCCCACATCTCTCAGCTGGGCCCCCTCTCGGCTCTCTGCTCACGATGGCTCCAGCAACCCAGCCTCATCTCTCACCACATCCACGGCCAGCAGGGAAAAGCATCAGCTTTCCCAGCAGCCCAAGCAAAATCTCAGTGAATTTCACTGGGTCACATGCTTATCCTTAAACCGGTCATTGTGGTCATGGGAATGACATAAGTGGCTGGATTTGAGCAACATGCCACACCAAAAACACACAGACTGACAGTACAGCAGGCACGGCCCCTTAGAGAGAGCCAGGGAGAATGGATGCTGAGCAGCCAAAACCCAGCGCACATCTGTCACACGATCTATTCCGAGGGCTGTCACCCAAGCAGTCATCCTACAACACACCTTTATCACATCACTCTCTACTCAAAGCCTCAATGGCTCCCCACTGATGTTTATCAGTCCTTCCACAACCTGGCCCACCTTACTATTTCAGCAGGTTCCTTTTTTAATATCCAAAACCATCACCAGTATCATATGACAGATGCCACTAATTAATTCCCCAAAGATATATGGATCCACCAGAATCTATGCATGTGAAAATAATCCTTCATTCTGTTTCTTCCTCTATCAACATCTACTTAGCCTGTAGAGCCCATATCTTCAACCTTACCTCCGCAAGCACCAACTTTCCTCTGGACAGAAACCATTTCAGCCTAGTTAAGTGAAGTAGAAGGGTTCAGACTTGGAAAGATTAAGACCCAGTTTGAAACAGACTCATAGTGGCCAGCCCGGTGGCGCAGCGGTTTAGTTCACACTTGGCAGCCCAGGGTTCGCCGGTTTGGATCCTGGGCACCCACCAATGCGCTGCTTGTCAGCCATGCCGTGGCGGCGTCCCATATAAAGTGGAGGAAGATGGGCACGGATGTTAGCCCAGGGCCAGTCTTCCTCAGCAAAAAGAGGAGGATTAGCAACGGATGTTAGCTCAGGGCTGGTCTTCCTCACAAAAATAAAAAAGTGAAACAGACTCATAATCCAAGGGATTTAGACAGACCCAGGGGTAGATAATGGTAGAAAAGTTCATCCCAGGAATCTGGATCTAATTTTCAAAAGTAAGGGGGAAAAGAATGGATGGGTTCATCCAGATTAATTTGTTATGCTGGTTGCACAAAAGGACACTGAAAATGAATAAGGATCCTGGAATCGTATGCACGTTAGAAGGATTTTTAGTGTGTCAGCCTCCAAAGTGAAGAATCTACATATTTCCCCAATTCTCTGGAAAATTTAAGTCCTTCCCCCACACAGGAAATAGGGTATTTGATACACATATGTCTATAGATTTTTGAGCCACCTACAAATCTCCAAATAATTCCAATAAATCAGGTTACACTCTGTGAAAAACACAAGCTTTGCGAAATTTGCTTTTAAAAGAACAAAAAAAATCAGCCAAATTTCCTATATAGATAAGGACATTTTTATCCAGTTTAGGTCAAGGTAAAGAAAATATCTTGATGATTTCAGCTAGCCTTGAATGCCTATAAATGGGCAGGTTGTTGACTTCCATTTACCTATGTAATTGTTAAAACAGTAGATTTGACTGACATTCAACTAAATTTTAAAAATCTCCTGAGGGATAATAAAGTTACAATAGTTAGTGACACAGAGCCATAGCTACTTAAGAAATGAGAGTGCTAGGAATTCTTGGAAAAGGCAGAGAAAAGTAAAGCCCATTTTTGCTCAGAGGAAACTACACATGCCATGTCAGCAGCCAACTTTCATAAATAAAAAGCCAGGCACTTGAGAGTTTTGCACAAGGCTCATATAATTTATTTTGGTAAGATGACCCTGGATGTGTAGGCTTAAAAGAACATGCACTGTTGAAGAAGAGGACAATCTCAGGATTTATTTCAACACCACCTTAAAATAACCTCAACCAAAAATACCACTTTCAACAAGTACAAATAAGAGAAAAAGAGGAAGAAAGATGTTAAGAGGAAAAATAAATGAAAAACAGATGCCGGGCCCATTGTAACTCAAAGAATAAAGGTATGAAGTGACCTATTGAAGACAGTTGGTTCAATAACAATAGTCATTTAAAAAAAGAAAGTAGTATTGGGAGAATAAGACCTTGATATGGAGCAATATAGAAAGTCAAAGGCTTATTTTATGATGATGATTTTCTTCTAAAAATATTTCTAAAATTCTAAAATGCTTCTGAAGTTGACATATTTTTGACAAAGGCACTAACAGCAATGGACTAAACTGTCTACTTATATAGCTCTTTGGGAACTATGGGAAAACATTTTTCCAAGGGCAAGTTGTGCCAAATGGAACTTAGTAAAGGTCCAAAGAGAGGAGACAGCCCAGGCACAGACAGAACCAAGTCGTATACATCCCCCTCCCACCATCTTCTGGCAAGTGTCAGTGCCAGAGGACGCAGGGGTACAGCCCGTTCACCCAGGGCAAGGCCAGGGTCAGCTCATTTACACATTCCCATGCCTCACCCCTGGGCTCCAAGCCCCCAAGGACAGACTCCATAATCGGCACCACATTTTTCTCCTTCTCCTCTTACAGTACAGCCCTCTGGAGCCCATCATTCCTATTCTGGGAAATGAGCATCAAGCAGAATGCCTTGCAGACACAGAGATGTGGTGGCCTCTTCTGAGGCCCCAGAAGAAAGCCTGCCCTACTGCTCTGTCACAATAAGCTCTGAGGTTACCAAGTACAATGAATTTGCCACTTCCACCAGCACAGCATGTCTTCTCCAGCCCAATAGCCAAGATCTACCTCCTTAATACTGCTTTTCCTTGACTATCCCAGGCCACAGTCATCATTCTATACACTCTGAATTACTGTGACACCTCTGGTCATTACTATTTACTTCCCATTTATCCTACACTGCCAATTACATGCTATTTTTATTGTTCCACTCTAATTGTTTCCAAGAAAGTACATCCTCAAGGAAGCCACCAGTTTTTTTATTTCCAGTATTCCCTGTGGCACCATGAACAATGCTAAGCTCACACTTACACTAGAATTATGGGAAGAAAGAAAAAAGAAGACACAGTCCTTGGTTTATTGGTTTCCTGAAACGACAGACCATTACGATGATTGCAGAGCAACATAACAACCCTCAACTTAAGGACAGGAGCTACGTTATTTCCATCTTTGTATCCTAATGTCTGGCACATGTATGAGCTAAAATATTCATCCAGGGAATGAAAATTAAGAACACTATGGAAAACACAAACTATGTGAGGGCTTGTAGGTAAACTCAGATATGACTATCCAAGAATGTTTTATTGTTGAATTTGAATTTTCAGACACGAAGGAAAGGAATATTCGATTGTGGAAGACGTTGCAAGTATGAGAAACAGGGAACAGAGACCAAAAAAACTGAACTCCATCTGCAAAAGAGAAAACTAGGTGCCATGGAACTAAGACTCACTTTTCTTGATAGCTGGGACACAGTATGCAGCTGTAGTAGAACAAGCAGTCTTTAAAAGCCGCTGCGAACACAAGCCAGCAGGCAAAAATAAAAGCTGCTTTGGACCGGCCCAGTGGCATAGTGGTTAAGTTCGTGGGCTCTGCTTTGGTGGCCTGGGGTTCGCAGGTTCGGATCCTGGGTGCTGACCTATGTACTGCTTATCAAGCCACGCTGTGGCAGCATCCCACATATAAAGGTAGAGGAAGATGGGCACGAATGTTGGCCCAGAGCCAATCTTCCTCAGCAAAAAGAGGAGGATTGGCAGCAGATGTTAATTCAGAGCTAATCTTCCTCACCAAAAAATAAAAATAAATAAAAGCTGGACCATTAAACTAGATTAGAGATTTAAAAAAAAAAAATCCAACTAGTCTCACGCTGGGCAGAGGTTACCCAACTGGTGTAGAATCTGAGAAGCTTCAAGAAAGTCAGTTTACTTTTGCTTTACGTCATAAGTTCCTTGTGCGATTGATATACGTGAATACATAGCTCTTGGTAACATTCTTTATTTGGAAAGTTGAGACTATTCAAGATACCAATGTCCTGCCAGTTTAAGGATACATTGTAGAACTGAACTTTGAGTCACCGTGCAAGAATTTTTTTCATGCTGTCATTTGTAATATGTTTTGCGAGAATCCTTGAGGTTACCGTTTTGGTTGCAATGCTATTTAAGTTTAAAGCCTGGTTTTCCTCACAAAGCTAAATCTGTGAGCTTGGTACGAAGTCCAGGTATAACATTCTGATTGGAAGCCATACTTATATTTTCTTGTAAAGTACTTTTGAATTAATAAAATATTGGCATAATCGTGTAAAAAAAAGTAAGAATAATAAGAAACGAGGCTGTTGAAAGATAGTGAAGCTTGGACACAAAGTCATGTGAAAGCATTTCCCTGATTCATCCATTCAGGGAATATTCATTGTGCATCTCTGCTCTGCGCCAGACACAGAGTGTTCTGGGTGCTGGGGATATGGCAGTGAACAAGACAAAGTGACTGCACACGTGGAGCTTGCATTCTGTTTGGGAACGGGGTGGGGAGGGGGGGCAGGTGAAAAGGCAATAAATAAATAAAGGGGAAAAACGTATATATGTAGATGCCAGGGAGGAAATTAAAGCAGGATAAGGAGCTGGGTAGGGAAGGGGCATCAGCATGTCCAGGGAAGTCCTCTCGAATAAAATGACTGGATATTTCAGTAGAGAATCAGTCAGTCAGAGACTCGGCCGTGAGGAAAATCTGGGAAAAGAACATTCCAGGCAACGAGAAGAACGAATGAAAGGGCCCTGAGCAACTAGCTTTAATCTGTTCCAGGGTCTACAAGGAAGTGGGACGTCTGGGCCAGAGTCTGTGAGGGCAGCAGAGTAGGAGATGAGGTGCCACGGGTGACCAGGACGATCTTGTAGGGCCGTCCAGGACAATGTTAGGACTCTGCCTTTCACTCTGAGTGGGGTAGGAAAGAAGTGAAGGTTTACGGGGAAGGGAAGCAGGATCTGGCAAAAAAAAAAATCTTCTAAAAATGGAAGATTTTTCTAAGGTCTTATCTTACAGTGATTACATGATTATATATGTACTTAAGGAATCTTGAAATATTTTGTTTGTTTAATTCTTTCCTACAATGTAAGTTCCACAAAATTAGGGACCCTGTCTGTCATGTTCACCATTGGATCTCCAGGGCCTAAAACAGTACCTGGCATAGAGGAAGCACTTAAGGACTACTTGTTGAAGGTACAAAGGAATAAATAAATGCACAAATAGTGTCTTTGAATCTATCCGCTTAGCTCAAGAAGGCCGAATCTCTTTCTTAAACCACCACTGCTCAAACTGGCTGAACAGTTCACTTCAATGTGGGAGTCAACTGCACCTTGAACATTCGAAATTTCTTGTGCTTTGCTACACACCCTAAGGAATGAAACTTTCTTTCATAGCTTGGCAATAAATTTATTTCTCCGGGAATCTGTGATAAGCAGTGTTTTAATAAATGAAAAAGAGGAGAAAAGTAAACATACAATTTTTATAAAGTTGTCATAGCCTGCCACAAAACTTTAAGTGGGGGTTATTTTTAAACTATTTTAAATGGCTGTGGGAGGAAGGGTTGGGTTTATGTCCTGGGAAGTACTTTTACTCCCAAAGGCTTCAACTAGCTGTCCACCAGGGGAAAGGGCACTAGAAAAAAATAGTTTATACTGTTCCTGGCCTAAGAAATATGGTACAAAATGAGCTTCTTAGACTCCCTCTGAGTGCGATATAAGAGTACAAAACAGAACCATCACATGGGACAAAGTCACGGAATCTTGGGTGTTTGGTCAAGAGGTTTAATTTCATGCATACTTCACAGCTTGTCCTGTTGAGAATGGAAAAACCAATAAAAATAAGGTTTAAATACAGATGAGAAAATATATGTCCATCTGTTCTGTGAAAACAAGCATTCCAGACACTATTTTGCATGTGAAGATGTGACAGAAGTGATAACCAAACTGAATCAGTTAATGATGTAAGTTCAATAGGAAATGTTGACATTTACTAATAAATAAATAACATGGACATACATGCGAGGTTACAGTTTCATGTCTTTACCATTCCTCAAAGGCATGCCAATGTTTCAAGGTGCATAATGCCTTAATTGTATCCCTTTTGAAAGCTTTAATGGTGGCACAAAGGTTATCACGTTACTTTCATCCACTAAAAAAATCAAAGTGTGTTTCTCAGTTTCTTCTCCACACATTCACTCCAAAAAGACTCTCCCTCAGGAATTTAGGGTGAGGTCACTGAAGCTTTGTCTCTAGGGAACACAGGCCAATGCAGAAGCTTCCCAAGCAAAACTTGACACCTTTCCTAAAATCCAGTCTTTGCAGAATGCCTTCAGAGGAAAACAAAATTAAATCCATTGTATGGTGGGGAAGTAAGTGAGTAAGTCAAGTGAAATGTTTGGATTAACAAAATTCTTTTTATTCTCAAATTTCATAGACGTTCTTTCAGCACACAAACCTAGGACTACCTCCTTTTGTAATGATGGTCATGATAAAAAAATAATAAAAAATAGCTAAAATTTACTAAATGCCACGTTATTAAGTACTTTAAATATATTCTCTCATTTAGTCTCCTAACAAGTTATAGATGAGGAAATCAAGGCTTTAAGAGACCTCAAATGACTCATTCAGGATCACATACCTAGCTCAGTAACCAAGACTGTGGTACCGGTTAAAGATACACATGGAGATCAAAGGAATAGAACTGAGAGTCCAATAAGAAACCCATGCATCTACAATCCACGCAACTATAGCGAATTGATTTTCCACAAGGGTGCCGAGACAATTAAATGGAATAAGAAAAGTCTTTTCAATAAATGGTGCTGGGACAACTGGAATTCCACATGCAAAAAAATGAATTTGGACCTCTACTTCACACCATATACAAAAATTAACTCAAAATGGATCAGAGACCTAAATATTGTAAATCTTTGTGACTTTGGATTAGGCAATGGTTTCTTAGATACGGCATCTAAAGCATGAACAACTAAAGAAAAAAATAGGTAAATTGGACTTCATCAAAATTAAAACTTTTGACTTCAAAGGACAACAATAAGAAAGTGAAAAAAACCCACAGAATGGAAGAAAATATTTGCCAGTCATACATCTGATAAGGATCTGGTATCCAGAATATATAAACACTTACAACTCAACAATAAAAAGATAGATAACCCAATTAAAAATGAACAAAGGCCTAGAACATAACATAAGAGAAAATCTCTATGATCTTGGGTTTGGCAATGACTTTTTAAATACACCACCAAAGGCACTATCTATGAAAGAAAGAAGTGATAAGCTAGACTTAATTAACAACTTCTGTTCTGCAAAAGACACTGTCAAGAAAATGAAAAGACAAGCCACAGAGTGGGAGAAAATATTTGCAAAAGACATTTCTGATTAAAAAAAAAAAAAAAACCTCATTTAAAAATGGGCCAAAGACCTTAACGGACACCCCACCAAAGAAGATACACAGATGGTAAATAATCATATGAAAAGACGCTCCACATTATATGTTATCAGAGAAATGCAAATTAAAACCACAGGGAGATACCACTACAAACCTTTTAGAATGGCCAAAATCCAAAACACTGACACCACCACATGCTGATGAGGATGTGGGGTAATGGAAACTCTCATTCATTGCTGGCAGGAAGGCAAAATAGTACAGCCACTTTGGAAGACCGTTTGGTGATTGTTTACAAAACTAAACATACTCTCACCATATAATCCAGCAATCGTGCTCCTTGGTATTTATTTTAATTCAGCATTAAAGAGAAATGGGCTATCAAGCCATGAAAAGATATGGAGGAAGCTTAAATGCATATTAATAAGTGAAAGAAGTCAATCTGAAAAGGCTACAGACTGTGTGATTCCAACTATATGACATTCTGGAAAAGGCAAAACTATGGAGACACTAAAAAGATCAGTGGTTGCCAGGGGCTGGCGGGGAGAGAAGGGTAAACAGGTGGAGCACAGAGGACTGTCAGGGCAGTGAAACTACTCTGTGTAATACTGTAATGGTGGATACATGTTATTGTAAATTTGTCCAAACTCATAGGAATGTACACCACCAAGAGTGAACCCTAATATAAACTATGGACCTTGAGTGATAATGATGTGTCAATGTAGGTTCATCAGTTGTAACAAATGTACCACTTTGGTGGGGGATGTTGATAATGGGGGAGGCTACGTATGTCGGGGGGCAGGAGGTATATGGGAAATCTCTGTACCTTCTGCTCAACATTGCTGTGAACCTAAACCTGCCCTAAAAAACAAAAAGTTTATTTAAAAATATAAGCAAAGGATTTGAATAGATATTTCTCCAAAGAAGACATACAAATAGACAATAGGCACATAAAAAGATGCTCAACATCATTAGCCATAAGGGAAATGCAAATCACACAATGAGATGTCACTTCACACCCATGAGGGTATTTATAATCAAAAAGACAGACAATAACAAGTGCTGACAACAATACAGAGATATTAGAACCCTCACACATTGCTGTTAGGATTATAAAATGGCGCAGCCTCTTTGGAAAACTGTTAGTTTCTCAAAAGATTAAACATACAGCTACCATACGACCCAACAATTCCAATCCTGGGTATACACCCGAGAGAACTGAAAACATGTTCACACAAAAAACTTGTACATAAGTTGTTCATAGCAGCATTATTCATAATAAATAAGAAGTGGAAACAACTCAACTATCTATCAACTGATGAATGGATAAACAAATGTGGGTGGATCCACACAATGGAATATTATTCAGCAATAAAAAGGAATGAAGCACAGACACATGCTACAATACGGATGAATCTTGAAAACGTTATGCTAAGTGAAAGAAGCCAGTCACAACGGACCACATATTATATGACTCCATTTAAATAAAATGTACAGAACAGGCAAGTTAGTAGAGACAGAAAGTAGACTAGTGGTTTCCAGGAGTGTGGGGAGAGAGAAATGGGGGCTGACTGCTAACGGGTATGAAGTTTCTCTTGGGGGTCATGGAAATGTTGTGAAATTAGATAGAGAGTAATGATGATTACACAATATGTAACAAAAACCACTGAATTGTACACTTTAAAAGAGTGAATTTTATGGTATGTGAATAATTTCTCATTTTTTTTAATTATGCTAAAAGTAAAGAAAAAAATCATATATCTCATAAGTAAGTGGCAGAGTAAGAATTTGAACTGTGGGCACTTGACTTCAGAGCCACACTGCCTCCCACTCTCTGCAAAGAGATGTACATTTGCCAAATTAAGTACAGTTGTCATTCATACATTCAACAAATTCACTCACTCAATAAATATTTATTGACCACTGGTTATGTGCCAGGCAATGCATTTGTCTCCTTTTTTGTGTGTGGCAACATACACATAACATAAAATTTACCATTTTAACCATTTTTAAGTGTATAATTCAGTGGCATTAAATATATTCATAGTATTGTATAACCACTACCACTATTTTCAAACTTTTTCATCACCTGAAACATAAACTCTACAACTATTAAGCAATAACTCTCATTTTCCCTTCCCCCAGCCCCTGGTAACCTTTATTCTATTTCTGTCTCTAAGAATTTGCTCATTCTAGATACCTCATATAAGTGGAATCATACAATATTTGCCCTTTTCTTTCTGGCTTATTTCACTCAGCAAAATGTCTTAAGGGTTCATCCATTTTGTAGTATGTATCAGAACTTCATTCCTTGTTTATGGCCGAATAATATTCCATTGTATGTAACTACCACAATTTGTTTATCCATTCATCTGTTACTGGACATTTGGATTGTTTCCACCATTTGGCTATGGTGAATAATGTAGCTATGAACATGGGCATACAAGTATCTGTGTCCCTGTTTTTAATTCTTTTGGGTATATACCTAGGAGTGGAATTGCTGAGTCATATGGTAATTCTACGTTTAACTTTTTGAGGAACTGCTAAACCATTTTCCACAGCAGCTGCACCATTTTACATTCCCACCAGTGCCAATTTCTCCACCTCCTTGTTAACACTTGTTATTTTCAGTTTTTTACAATAGGCATCCTAATGGGTATAACTGTGGTTTTGATTTAAATTTCCCTAATGGCTAGTGACGTTGGGCATCTTTTCATGTGTTTATTGGTTATGTGTATATTTTCTTTGGAGAAATGTCTGTTCAAGTCCTTTGCCCATTTTTTATTTGAATTGTTTATTTTTTGCTGTTATTGTTGAGTTATAAGTATATTTGTTTGCTTTTTGAAAACAGATGCAAATACCTGAACTAGAGAAAGCAAAGCAAAGCAGGATCTCTCATACTAAAGGAACCATCCAGCATATCCTCAAATATTACTTTCCTCTCATCCTGGGAAATGTATTTGTTTACAGTCCATCTTGATGGTGTAATAGGCAAAGGTGGTCAAGAACAAAGATTAAACTATTGGAAATAAATGTCTTATTTATGTACATGATATAGAATAAACTATTCAACACTAAATAGTTCTTAAAAACAAGGAAATCCATAGGGAACTATGACCTAACATACAATCATACAATTTATGAGAAATTTTTCCAGGATTTGTATTTATTGACTGAATTTACTTATATTAGATTATTTTCAAAAGGATTTGAAACCTTTATAAAATGTACATGATAAAAAAACAAACAGCCCTATAAAAAAAATGTCACTCTGTCATTCTGTAGTTCCTTAAGGGGGTGCCTGGGTCTTATTAAGGAAATCACCGATGTGTCTAACAGGCATCTTAAACTCAGTATGTCCAAAACCAAGCTCTAGATTCCCTCCCACCCCCTCTCAATCTTCTCAGTCTCAGAAATCCATCCTTCCAGTGCTGGGGCCAACACCCTTGGCGTTATCCTTGACTCCTCTTTCTCTTCTCTCATATCTACTCCATCAGTAAATCCTCACCACGCTACTTTGAAACTATATCTAGTTTATTCCCACTCCATTACTACCTCAGGGGTCCCCTTTCCATCTTTGCCTACCCTCCCACCTCCACCTAGTTTATTTTTGTGTAAGATCCTGTTAAATGTAAGTCAGAGCTCGGATCCCTTCCATGGATCCCCTCACACCCAGTGACAGTCATTATCTGCCACTGCTCCCTCTGAAACCTCACGTCCCACAATGACTCTACTCCCTGCTCTTCAGCCCCGCGGTCTTTCTGCTATTCCTTGAAGACTCCAAGCACACTCCTACTTCAGGACCTTTGCACTAGATGTTCCCTCTGCTTTCCTTAGAAATGCAGCTGGCCTGCTCCCTCACTTTTTTAGGTCTCTGTTCAAATAACATTCTATCAGGAAGGTCATATTATCATCCTATACAGAATAACAATCCTAACTCACTCCAACCAACATCCCTCTCCCCCTTGTATTTTTTCTTCATAGCGTCTTCTCCACAACACACACATACACACACACACACACACAAACACACACACAGTCTGTATCCCCCTAATTAGAAAGCTACCTGGCTGCTACCTGAATTTATATATAAACGCTGAATGAATGACTATGGATTCTTAAGTTCTACGACATACTGTGTGTTCTGTAGACCAAGCCGCACTCAGGACAACCAGACTTCAATAAAACTTTTGCTAAACCTTTGAAAAGTGAGGATTTCAAGAAGTGTCAGTGGTTTTTGAGGATGGCCTAACGACAACTCCTGGGATTATTTGGTTCAGACAACCCATTCTTACTTGGAAAACTAAAAAATATATAACTGCCACAGCTATACTTTTAAGTGGATTGTTTCACTATAACAAACCTCTAGCCTTGTTTTTCAATTGTGGGAGCATATTTCATTACCCAGACTACCTCCCCAATATTGTTAAATATTGGGCCATAAGAGTCTTTAACAGTTGGGCAATAATCTGTCTTTAGACAGATAGAAATCAAAACACAATGCTGGGCTTGGCTCTTTTGATAAAACCAAACTGCAAGAGTAAGAAAAAATGAAGGGAATGTTTGATAACATAGAGGTGGCTCATTCACCTAAAGGCAAGAATGTAAGCAGGACTTGAGAAGGCCTGGAAGGGAGACTGCAAAGTCACTGAAAACCCAAACCACATCCTCTCTCCTGCTCTCAACAACAACACAGACTTTTGGAGCTTCGCTGTCTGGTTTTGAATCCTCACTCTGCCCCTTACAGCTGACTAAGTGATTTAACCTCAGTTTCCTCATCTGTAAAATGGGGATAATAATAGTACTCACCTCATCGGGTAGTTTTAAGAACAAATGAATTAATACAGTGCATAGCACGTAGCAAGTGCCATTTAAGGATTTTCTTTCACCCATACAAATATTGTGTTGTGCCACAAAAAAATATATTCCATTTCACCTATAAGAAATATAAAATAATGAGAAATCATACTTCACATATCATTCTCAATAATTAAAAAAAAAAGTTCCTCTGCTACCCTGGTAGCAGACAATTCTAGAAGAAAATCTAGCAGAAGTCATCAAAAATATTTAAAATACGTATAGAAAAGGAACTGAGACTACAATAGAAATTTAATCTGAGGCAACAGAGAGATCTAAACAATTTAAATACATTGATGTGTATCACAGTTATTTATCATAGTGACAAAATGGAGACAAATTAAATATCAGATACTAGGAAATAAACTATCAAGAGCTATGAAGTGACAGATTTTAACCTGCTTGCAACGTAAGTTAGCCTCCGGCAGTTTCATGGATGATAACAGAAGACACTAGACTCATAGATCAGAAACAAAGGACTATTACTGCACACCAAGAAGCACGAGCTTCATGTCCCCATCTGCTCCCCCACCCCCTCCCCCAGTCTAAGAGGCAGTATGGAGCAGCCCAGTAGTTGTTGCACGAAGAGATCTGTGTTACATAGGAGGAAATTTAAAGCTTAGAGTTTAAGAAAAGCCAATCTTATAAGAGGTCTGCTAGCAACCCTGACCAACCTTTGTCCCCAAGGAAAACATTATCTTTATTATCCTGGTCAGCAAACAAATCTGCTCTTTGCCCCTGAGGGAGAAACTATTTCTCTCTTCCAAGGCTGTTGGCTACAAAATCATCCTTGAAGAGAAAGTTGGGAACAAAAGTGCAGAAACGTTTAAGACCCATGGAGAACTGCCTTCTAACACTAAATAATTTATGATGCGTTCATGCAATGTGAGACCATGTAGTTATGACAAATCACTTTTCAGAGGAATGTTTAATAAAGTGAGAAAAATACTTATGGTAGACTATGACATATAAAAAATACGTTTTCATCGCCCAAAATTATAGACACACATATACACACACACAGAAAGAGAGAAAACAGACCTAATTTTGTTTTATATTGCTTTTCTATTTATATGTAAAGAAAAGGGCTGACAGTATATGCAAAGCTAACAGCAGTTTTTCCTGGGTGTTGAGATTATGCATAACTTTTATTTTTTTTTTCTGCTCCTTTGAACTACATTTTCTGTATTATATTACTTTCAAAATCAGAATAAAAGGCTTTAAAGAATATATACATAGATACGACATCAAAAGCACAAGTGACAGAAGGAAAAATGGGTAAGTTGGACTTCATCAAAATTAAAAACTTTTGTGCTTCTAAGGACACCATCAAGACAGTGAAAAGAAAACTGACAGCCGGGAGAAGACATTGGCAAGTCATATATCTGATTAGGAACTTGTATCCAGAATATATGAAGAACTTCTGCGGTTCAATAATTAACAAGACAACCCAATTAAAAAATGAACAAAGGATTTGAATAGACTGTTCTCCAAAGAAGATATACAAATGATCATTAAGCACATGAAAAGATGCTCAATATAATTAGTCATTAGGGAAATGCAAATCAAAACCATGATGAACACCACTTCACACCCACTAGGATGATAAAATAAGAGACAGACAATAACAAGTGCTGACAAGGATATGGAAAAATTGGAACCCTCATACATTGCTGGTGGGACTTTAAACAGTGCAGCCACTTCATAAAACAGTTTGGCAGTTCCTCAAAATGTTAAACAGAGGGTTGCCACGTGATTCAGTAATTCCACTCTTAGAGAAGTGAAATTCCACCTAACAGGAATAAAAACATATGCCCACACAAAAACTTGCACACAAAAGTCCACAGGAGTATTATTCATAGTAGCCAAAACCCAGAGCCAACACAAACGTCCATCAACTGATGAATGGATCAACAAAACGTGGTGTATCCACAGAATGGATAAAAAGGAATGAAGTACTGACACATGCTACCACTTGGATAAACCTTGCAAACATCATGCTAACTGAAAAAAGGAACACACAAAAGACTACATATTAGACGATTCAATTTACATGAATTGTCCAGAAAAGGCAAATACACAGAGATAGAAAATACATTAGTGGTTACCAGGGGTGGTGGGAGGGAAAAATGGGGAGTAACTGCTAATGGATATGGAGTTTCTTTTTGGAGTGATGACATATTCTGGAATTAGATCATTGTGATGGTTGTAAAACTCTGTGAATATACAAAGAAGCACAAAATTGTATTCTTAAAAATAGTTAATTTTATAGTATGTGAATATCTCAGTAAAGCTGTTATTAAATATGTATATATACACACTAAAATCACCAATTATTAAAATGGAAAAGATATAAATAACTCCAAAAAGCAACAAAATGCTCAATAGACATATTTTTTAAAACATTTCAACCTCACTAGTAATAAAAAAAAAATGATGAAAGAATGAAGTGCTATTCTCCCCTTTAAATTAGCAAATGTTTTTTAAACAATAAAGCAATGGTACAGTGAGAAAGACACTACCCTGTTTCTGAAAATTGGTATAATGTTTTTGGAAAGTCATTTGGCAACATCTATCAACCATAAAATTGTTCATCTTTTGTGACCAGTAATTCCATCTAGAGCTCTATCCTAAGGGAGTAATCACATATGCAAATAATTAATAAACAAGATATTCATCATAACATTATTGTAATAGCCTTATGGGGAAATAGTTTATGTGATAATGACATTTCTATAGAATAAAAAATCACACAGTCTTCTAAAAGCATGTTTTCAAAGACCACAATATGATACGTTAAAAGAAGCATATTACAAGATTGAACTGGGTGATCCTAAATTTCTAACTAAACAAATAAAAAGTTAGTGTGTTCACGCAAAGAAAAAAATTCCGGGGCTGGCCTGGTGGCATAGCCTCACTCCACTTCAGCAGTCTGGGGTTCATGGGTTTGCATCACAGGCACGGACCAACACACCGCTTGTCAAGCCATGCTGTGGCGGCGTCCCATATAAAGTAGAGGAAGATGGGCACGGATGTTAGCCCAGGGCCAGTCTTCCTCAGCAAAAAGAGGAGGATTGGCAACGGATGTTAGCTCAGGGCTAATCTTCCTCACCAAAAAAAAAAAAAAAAAGCCACAAGGAAATATACTCAAATATTAACAGTGGTTAATTTCCAAATTGATTCTAATATAGAATCAAAAGTAGTATACTTTTATGACCTCAAAATTATTATTAGTTAAATGAAGATGAAAGAGGTAACACTTAGTGCCAATGGAATAATGGTGGTGAAAGACACAGAGAAAGCCAATCTTCTCATGACTCTATTGATCACTCTCCATCACACAGACAACTTGCAAATGAGATGGAGACAGGCAGGTGAGTACAGGGATCTGGCACTGCAAGGGAACAAGAGGGTCGTGCATCAGCAGGTTGCCCGGCACTATGGGGGGAACATTGCTAGGACATTGCTGAGACATAGTTAACCTAACGTGCTTATGGAAATTTAAGTTTATAGTTTAAGCCATTATAGCTTAGGTAACCGCAAGTTTCCAGACCCACTGTTTCTCACTGGCTGGATGTGCGGCCTGATAAGCCCCAGGCCCTGCCTCAACAGGATGAGCCCACTTAGGTGTGAGAAGAAGAAGTTAACACGTATACCACAAGTGAGGCAGCTTGACATTTCTAAGAAACATCTAAAAAAAATCGAGCAGCGAGGGCATTGAGAAGAAAGATAAGACCCCCTACCCAAAAGCAAGCTTATAAAAGATGTAATGGCAAAACCACTCGGTGCAGCTCCTCTCTTGGAGTGTGCCTGCTCTGTCTTTGGAGTGTATCTTCTAATAAACTCCTTACTCTTTGTACCCGTCCTTGCTCTTCTGTACATTCTTTTACAACACGACATCAATGAACCTGGATCTGCAGTGCAGTAACAAGATGACCACCTTCAAATGGGGGATATGGAATTTTGTAATTATAAGTTGGTGAATTTGATATTAATTCTAGGCACAATTCTAAAATGGCTTCTTTAATGGAATTTTATATGAACCTAGAAAAGGAAACCATCAATCAGCAGGAACATCGTGGATTCACTCAGTCATCATTGCAGACTACTTCATTTTTCCTTTGATGAGCTATTTGGAGAGATGATAGAGGACAAGTTTTTCAAAGGGTAGATGGTACCAAACTGAGGGAACTAGTAAATCTGCTATCAGGATCCAGATCCTGGGAGATGGGAGCAAGCAGCTTAAGTCAAACAAATCACATCCACCTAATCTAGTTTCTCTCTTGGATGACATCATGGATGAGGTTAATAGAGGGCAAGCTCATTAAACAGTGGATGGTACCAAATGAGAGAAATAGAAGATGTGTATCAGGATCCAAAAACAGAGTAAGGGAGGGGCCGGCCCAGTGATGTAGTGGTTAAGTTCGCACACTCCGCTTCAGTAGCCTGGGGTTCATGGGTTCGGATCCCGGGTGCAGACCTACACACCGCTCATCAAGCCATGCTGCGGCAGTGACACGTATACAAAGTAGAGGAAGACTGGCACATATGTTAGCTCAGGGCCAATCTTTCTCACCAAAAAAACCAAAACAAAACAAAAAAACCAGAGTAAGGGATTAAGCAATAAGCTAAATCCAATGAGATAATATTCAACAAAGTGTAAGATATTATCATTCAAGGAAAAGGCAGGGAAGATGTGACTTCACAGCACAATGTGGAGACAACTTAAGGGCTCTCTTCCACAATAAGCCCGCTGGAAGCCCACTGAGATATGCCTCGATGATACCTACAATTTAGAATAGTTATCAAATTTTACTCTCTCCTAATTCAACCAAACCTAAAGTAATTCTATGCTTTTGTAACTCATTGAGTAAAGTAACCGGGATGGTAAAGGCACTTAAATCCAAGCCACTGGTTGGTTGCCAGAGTAGGTGACGCAAAGCTAACTACTTAGGTAGGAGGAAGAGTCAGAGAAAGGGCAGCACCGTACCAAACACTTGAAGAGCCATTTCCTAGAAGGAGGGCTGATGTTTTGGGCGATATCCAAAGGGACAGCACTAGACCCAATTACTAAAAACTACCATGAGACAGATTTCGACTAAATCTAAGGAAAACTTCTTAATGGTTAGAGCTGTCCATGGTCATTATGGACTGCCAAGGGACACAGTGAATTCTCTGCTTCGGAAGCATGAAGCTCAGGGTGGCTGGGCACTTGGCTCAGAGGAAATTCAAACATGATTCTAGTCCGTTCTCCCCTCAGATGCCTGAAACGCCTCCATATCTTCACTGACAAGAGTCATCTAGACTCTGCTTAGACACCTCTATTCCTTCAAGAGATAAACTAATTTCTCTTACACAAACAGGTATAATTGTGGGAAAGAATTTCTTTATATCGAGCCAAGACCTTCTCCTCTGCAATCACTACCCTTTATTTCTGCCCTCCAGGACTAGAAAGAATTTGCCTGAACCCCAAGCCATATGAGAAGCTTCCAAATACTGAAAGATATCAGGTAATAACAAGCCTTATAAGACTGTTCCTACTCTCAGACATTCTACTCTGGACCTTACACATTAAGAAAATTGTACTAGGGATTTTCACAGGGGCACAAAACTGTAGTCAAATGAATAATATATAATCATTAAAACAATAAATAGGTGGATGTCTTCAGAATATAAAATATATACACAGAATAACAGTGGGCAGAAAGTTCGGTAACAGAAAAAGCACACTATTTATGACTATGTAAAAAGGGCATATTATCACAAATTAGAAGTGAATTTGGAGTGATATAAATATAACTTCATGCTCCTTGGGTTGTTTTTCTAAGAAATTGTTTAAATGTGTAACAATAAAAATCTATATTCACTTTTGAAGGAAACTTATCTATTCATACCATTTAAACAATCATTTCCAAAGTACCTAGGCTTTGTATACTATATAAATCATTCTATATTGTTGGATGCATACGAAGAGGAAGAATTTAGTTATAAAATACATAAGATGTAATCACAATTTCCTCAAAACTTAAACATGGAGTCACTATATGACCCAATAATTCCACTTCTAGAGATACACCCAAGAGAACTGAAAACTTATGTTCACACACAAAAAAAGTATGAGTGTTCAGAGCAGCACTATTCATAATCAGAAAGTGGAAACAACCCAAATGCCATCAATTGATGAATGGATAAACAAAATGTGGTACATCCATAGAATGGAATATTATTCTGCAATAAAAAGGAATGAAGTACAATACATGCTACAACTTGGATGAACCTAGAAAAGATTACACTAAATGAAATAAGCAAATCACAAAAGGCCACATACTATATTACTCATTGATATGAAATGTCCAGAATAGGCAAATCTAATAGAGACAGAAAGTAGATTAGTGGTTGCCCTGGGCTGGAGGAGGGAATGAGGACTGGCTACCAATAAATACTGGGTTTCTTTTGGGGGTGATAAAAATGTTCTGAATTACATGGTGGTGATAGTTGCAAAACATTGTAAATATACTAAAAAACACTGAATTGTACACATTAAAATGACCAAAATGTCAAATTTTGTTATTTGAATTCTATCTCAATAAAACCATATATAATCACTAAATATACATAATTACATATATGCTATATATCTCACATAATATATTGACACCCTCAAGTACTTAACACTAATACTATTAGAAGATTCACGATACTGTACCTAGTCATGGGTACAATGCACATGAGGCCAGGATTACTAAAGCAAATACTAAAAACTGAAGTGCTGAACTCAAGAATTATTCATTCCTTCTATTATTCAATTATTAATTATTTACTGTGCGCTTACTTGGTGCCAGAAACTGCATTGGGTGCCGTGGATATAGGGTGAACGAGATATGATCCTCCTCGCCACTGGACTCCTGGTCTAGCAAATAATCACTCAAGTAAATATAAAACTTGTAACAAGGGGTATGAGGTGAAAATACTGGATTCTGTGATAGAATATGACAGGCAGACCTGATTTAGATGGGGAATTGGGCAATAGGTTTTTTGAGGAAATTATATTTAAATTAGAAACTAGGAAGATGAGAGATTTACCCAGGTGAAGAGTGAGGATAACAGTATCCCCCAGACGGAATGGCAGTGCAAAAGTCCCAAGGCAGAAAAGAACCTGTCACATGTAAGAAACCCATGGAAGCTAGTGGTGATCTGAGGGTAGGGAAAAATAAGACGACAGTCATAGAATGAGGCTGGGGCAGTAGGTAGGAGTCAGTCCACGCAGGGTCTTATTGGCTGCTCTGGGGATTCTCACTTTATATCCTGGGTACAAAGGGAAGCCACCCGAGAATTTGAGCAGGGAAGTAACATGATCAGTTTGTGTCATAAAAGCATCACCCCCGGCTCCCTCTGTGGAGAGGGGATCAGAGAGCAGAGAAAACTATACCAGTTAGGAGGCTAACGGCTCAGACTAGGGGCATGTGGCTGGAAAGGAAGAGGAGGCATTTTCAAGGTCTGTTTTGGAGGACATCACATATTCTACTTTATAACTCAGATTTACACATGTGGAAAAAAAAAAAAAAACATCTTCCAGAAAGACCAAAGCATAGAAAGTAGAGATTACTTAGCCAGGATCCTAAATACATTAGCATCAATGTAGTACCAAACCAAATCCTACAAAACACTTCAAGGGACCCTGAAGCTTTTTCATAGAACTAAGTCATACTTGAATCTGAATCATCCCTAAGCTTCTTGCAGGGCATTTTCTTTTTTCTTGTGAGGAAGACCAGCCCTGAGCTAACATCTGTTGCCAATCCTCCCCTTTTTTGCTGAGGAAGACTGGCCCTGGGCTAACATCGTGCCCATCTTCCTCTACTTTATATGGGACGCCGCCACGGCGTGGCTGACAAGCAGTGCGTCGGTGGGCACCCGGGATCCCAACCTGCGAACCTCTGGCTGCCAAGCGTGGACTAAACCGCTGCGCCACTGGGCGGCCCCCTTGCAGGGCATTTTCTTACCAGCAAGTTTTCAGAGCAGTAAAGAAAGCCAGACAATTGAATTAGAAACGCAAAAGTTCACTGCGATGAGTGCGGGTAAGGCCTGGTGTCCTCACTTCAACCCAACTGCAAACTAGCTTGTCCTTGGAACATTTTTCTTTCTATAGAGGAATCACTCTGAGAGAGAAAGGCCTTTCTTAGCATATGCTCTGTTAAAGGTTTCAGTTAAACACACACACACAGAAAGAAATATGTGCAGAGCATTCCAGATTATTCATGTGCATCTGTCTCCTTAAACTGCACTCCAGAGACTGAAGCAGCACACAGAGGCTGTGAGGGACAGCACACAGTCTACAAAGGTAAATGAATGACTTTCACAGCAGTAGGAAAGCAACTCTACATTGTACACACATGCATTTCTTTTCCTCTTAAAATAAAACCCTGCTACTCACATGGTAAATATCACTTCAAACCCACAGTGGATCAGATAAACAAACTTCAGGTACACTCCTTACAAGTCACCCAAGACATGAAATCATGAAGTCTTAAGGCAAGTTACCTACTCAGCTCCCCCGGAGTACAATGGAAGTAAACAATAAAGATGAATATGACCATCAATAATTATGTATTTTACAAGACACGATCTGTAAGTAATCTTGTTCTTTTTTTCATTTATACTGCAAAAATTAGTTTTGATTTTTTTTTTGCAGATAATATGGTTTCATTGTCATAAATTAGTGGTGGCTCGAATAAACAACTGACCCTGCAATTTAATAACTACCAAAACAAGTTACAGACTCAAACTCTGTGAAAATCAGTTTTGCACTTAAAAATGTAAAATGAAAAGAGATGTTGTTTAGCCTCAAGGAATCATTTCTATCTTTATCACTGTGAAGATTTTCACCTTCTTTGAGGTTGTAATGATTTATTACAATACATCTTATTTACACAACTGCAATGACAGCTGTCTCCAGTGATCCTTGTCCTCCTTGACGCCTTGCAATGTTAAGACTGAGCTCTTCTAAGAAAGCTTCCTTCACCATTTATGGTACAGCCGATCCTCCATCCACTCTCCCCTCTCTGCCCACTGGCCCTTGTGCATATTTCTATCCAGATTTACAACTGCTTCCTCTTCCAGAATGGGAGCACCCTGAGACTTCGTGCTCCCAGGACCTAACACAGAGCCTTGAACATGAAAGGTCCTCAGATGCTTGTGGAATTAAATGAATGAATGAATAAACCGAATCCACTCAACCTCTGTAGTTTTTTATTTTTTCCACTCGCATTATCCTAAAGGTTAATGACCCACAATTCAATGACATTTCAGACAAATCTCCATTTTCCCCCATTTCTTTCCATTTCCTGATAAAACAGGATTTCTGATTTGAAGTACTACACTGTTTGGAGGGTGTTTATGAAAACCAATTTTAAGAATAAAGGAGAATCTTGCTTACTGCTCAGGTTTACACACATGGCTTCGTACACAATGAGTGTGAACACAGACTAGAAAAGGTCTTTAGCCCCCGAAGTCATTCTATAGGAAAATGGCAGCCGGTGCCCTGTCACTCTATCACTCTTGCTATTGACTTTTACATCAGATATCATTTTTTTAAAGGGCCCCTTCATCATGACAAAGAAAGGATGCCCTTCGCAAGGGTGGAGAGAGTCCATGAGTTAAATTTGTCATTCTGGAATAAATTATTTAGCACCACTTAAACCCTGAAAGCTTTGAGCCACCTATCCTGTAGTTTATGGCACTCTCTTCTAAGGTTACAATTTCCCTATTGTGAGGCAACAATTTAATCCCACAGTACAAAATCAATATAATTTAAATCTACGTTGGAACTGACATTCCCTAGCAAACTAAAACATTTATTCTTCCACTGACATGAGATAATTGTAAAGCTGCTCTTACAAAAAAGTACTTAGGAACCATTCCAGAATTTAGGAATGAATTCCTCTTACCGGAATTAAGGCAAAGCAATGGCCCTCCTCTACCCATGAAATGAGTGGGATCCCTGGGACCATCTAAGTTCTGACCACTCAGACCTTGCTTTGACTTAACTCTGTCCAAGGCCTAGATTTGAACATGAGATCATCCTGGAAACGCAAGGAGCTGTGGCAGTTGTAACAAGAGACAACCAATAGGCTTTTAAACTATTTCGCTAGTTTAGGGTTTTTATCAGACAGGAATGTCAATTATCTTTTTCACTCTAAGTTATATTACTAGTAGAAATATGAGTAGGAAGGTTTGGTACAGCGGCCAACGTTTCCAGTGTTATTTAACTGGAATGATCAGGAACCAGTCGCTTTTGTTGAGTGGCAAAAGCTGGTGATGTTTAAAACACACCAGCAGACGAATCTATAAGCTGCACCCTTCTCCCCAAAGAACGAAACAGGCTGGAAAAGAAAAGAAGATGGTAGGACTGATAATATCATTCAACCTACAGCAAATAGGACCGCCCTGTGTAAGATCCATTGTGGCTGATCGCCTGACGATGGGGAAGCGGAAGGGCGAGTTGGGCGGGTCTGAATCCTCAGATGCAACAAGCTTCCCGAGGGCATTCAGTCCACCTGCACATGACTCGATTCCTCGCACCTGTCATTAGGAAGGCTTGTTTCTCTCTCAACTGCTCAAACAGCCAACAGAAAAACTAAAAGAAAAAAAAGGCAGCAGCAGCAACCTAGTGCCAGACCAGAAGGGAGCGTTCACCTACAGATCAGCAGCCCCATTACTCAACAGACAACTGGGGTTCCCTCCCATCCACTCCTATGTCCACCTCCCAGGACAAGAGGTTAGATCCAGTGGCAGCCAAGGCCGGGCCTGTGAGGCACCAAGAGAAAGATGAGCCTCACGGCGAATCGGGAGATGCTCGGGCGCTGCCGGTTCGCCCAGCGCCCCGCAGGGAAGCGGGCCTCCCGCGCGCTCAGCATCCCTCCTGCTGCTCCAGCTCTCGCTCGAGCTGCTCGGCCCGCGCCCGCGCCACCAACCTTGGGCGTGCGGATGTGCTCCATGGCGAGCCCGGGACTGCAGGGTTCTGGGCGGGCGCGGCCTCCCGCACCTGCGCGCGTCTGCAGCGCGGAGGGAGGGGCGCGGGGAGGGGGTTTCCCCTTGGTCCGGACGCGGGAGGGCGGGCCGCGGGGCTTGGCTCCGCCTCCAGGTGCGGCGAGGCCAGCGTGCGGGGACCGGGGCGCCCGCGCGGCCCTAGAGCGCGCGCTTCTGCACTCCTGCCACCTGCCTTCCCCGCCCCCGCCTCGCCTCGTCTGCGGCTGGGTCGCCAGAGCAAGAGAGCTCGCTTCCTTTTAAGAGGGACAGCCAGCGTCATACTGTGAGCCTACTGTCACCAAGACACAATGGGGGCCTTGTGTTGGGTGTGACCTCTTGGAAGGGAGAGGGGAATCCGCACAACACCACACCATCCATCGGCTTCCTTCCAGAGAGTTCCAGGATAGGTGGGACTTCAGGATGGGGCAGAAAAAAGGCTGCCACATGCGCTCCAGATCCAGTACGGCCTGGTGGGCTCGGTCTGTATGTTTCCGCACGTAGGCGGCCGGCATGGCCTTTGGGATGAAGGTGGAAATAACAGCGACAGTGTTGGCGCCCCAGGAGGTGCTCTGTTAAGTCAGGCATCTCGCATCAACCTGCGACTTCAGTGTTGGAACTGTTGGAAGAGACACTTTCCCTTGGCACCGTGCTGGGTGCTCATCTGCCATCTTCAGTGAACTGGAAGATATAGATACAAAGCATCCATTATAGGTATCATTTGTCCATTTATGATATTAATAGTAGTTGTTGCCATTGTTAATTTTAAGCCATTGGGAAAAGCCGAAGAGAAATGCCCCCCCCCCGCAACCTCTTTTCTTGCGACTCTAGGTGTACAATGCTCCACCAAACTAAAATTTCATAACCCTCTACATAGTTCTTAGAATAATATCTATTCCGTTTTTTCCTAGCTCTTACTCATCTCTCTTTCTGACTGGCTTGCAAATTATTTGTAGAGACTCTATTTTTTCTCTTTTTTTACAAGGCATGGTGGACCCATTGCAGCCTTCCAAATAAGTGTTTATGTAATCAACACAGTGTTACGTTTATTTTTTAATTTCCAGATCTCCTTCACCTATCTTCTAGCATTTCATCCTCCTGCCACTCCCGGGGCCAATTAGGACAATACTGTAAACTGACATTTGCATAGAACAAAATTGACCCAGGGTATGATGTCTTCATTACCGAAGAACACCGGGAATAGAGTCAGGACCACTCTGGTGACAACACACACTGGTCTGCTCTCCTCACTTGTAAAATAAGAGAGTCACCTGCCTAGGTGATCTCAAAGATAGCTTCCATCTCCAAATTCCATCAGTACTAGGAATCCTTTATGCATTTGGGGGCATACATTCTGAATGGTTTAATGATCTTGGAATTATATGCTTTCAGGGCTCTTCTATCCCTCTACTAGTGGGCTTATCAAGAGTTTACTTGGTGAATAATTTTTACACACAATTTTTTCTGACCTGTTGCATATTAGCATAGGTTTAAAAAAAAAAAGCACCTAAAACACTAATTGGTAGGTGAAGAGATATAAACCTGAACAATTTAAATAGCCTAATGCTAAGAAAAAATTTTCAGATTAGTTCAAAAATACGTCTTCCATTTAATCATAGCTATAAAATCAGCATTAGGCTAAAATGAGTCAGGAATTATATTCAAATTACTAGGATAAATTAACATAGAATAAGCTAGAAATAAAATAACCATAGGGAAGGAAATCTCTATAAATAAACGTTTTGGTGCACTCTAACACTTCTCTGAGAAATCCTCCTTGACTTGTCCCTCAGCCCCAATCACTATCCAAGTTATTAGATCACAAACTGTGTTGACCCCTGACAGCCACTCTGCACTTTCTGGTCCTTACACTGCCTCATATCCCCAAGTTCCACTGCTTCTTCAAACTACCACCCAGTGGGACAGAAGAGTTTGAACAAAGCAACAAGAATTGGAGGGCAGTGAAGTGAGGGAACCAAGAGTGACTCATTGAAATGGCTGACTCTGCCGATGCTAAGTAGGGCAAAAGGTGAAACTAGCTGTTCATTTACTTAAGAATCACTGATGCTAACTGACTGATGGTCCTGCACAAGGTACTATGTCGGATGCTGGGAGATTTCAGGGAGACCCAGAGAAGAAGGATAGGGACATGGATAACACCAAAGAAAGGAAAAAGTAGACCAATCAAGATGGCCCCTGAGCATGTGGAAATGGCAAAAGAAGCGCCAAGGAGGTTGATCTACTTGCTACATTTCCCATATTAATTATACAGAAAATAATGGGTAGACTCAGAATCATATACTTAGTTCTTCAAGTTTGATATCTGGTGTGTCTGGAATGAACCATGGGTCGTTTGGATGGATGTTGCATCTCTCCAGTCTTCACAAGGCAGAAAATTTCTCCATCGGGCCCAGAACCAAGCAGTGAGAAGGGGAGAAAAACTTATTTTTCTAACACTACATAATTTGCAGATGGATCCACACCCAGATTTACACTACATCAGCCTTTGCCCAGTGGGTTGGAAAATGGCTGTTTTTCTCTAGTATTTGTGACTCTTAGATGGAAAATAAGTATATTTCAACAAAACTATTTTCACTATCAAGCAAAATATCAGACAGTAGGGTTAAGACCTACTTACCTGCATATTCATCAAACTACTTCCCTTGCCCAGGAGCACCATGGTTATCCTCAATTTGTCACCAGTGTCTCAGGTTTCATGATTTTCACCTTTGTCAAAATGGTGGATATGAGTGTACACATCAATACTAATTCACCTGCCCTTCACAGTCACACAGGAGACTACACTTGTCAACTCTGTTGCTATTGGGTGGGACCATGCGACCAGTTCCGGCCAATGGACTGTGAGAAGTGACCTGTTACTTTTGGGCCAAAGCTATGCAAAACCTGTGTGGCCCTTCAGCTTTCTCGTTCCTGGTCTTAATATTTGGAGGTCACATATTGAGATTATAGAAAAAATAATAATGATAAATTCACTCTAAGTACATGAATGACCATGACCCAAAACTATTCAGCCTTAGATTGAAATGAAGGAAGAGACAAATAGACTTATTTCCCCAAGTCATTCCTTGGAAAGAAACTACTCTGAAGAGTCACAGAAGATTCTTTTGAGTGAAAAAACCATCTTTTTGTGGTTGTTTTTGTATGAAGCCACAAAGATTTAAAGGTTAATTAAACTTTGTATCTAGCCTAGCCTATCCTGACTTTATAGAGAAGGAGAACCTGACCAAGTCAAAATAATATACTGTCTCTGCCTTCTGAGTTTCTGATCTTTTTAAGGGGGCAGGGGTTGATAATGTCTTCAAGAGCTCTAAGGGGAGCTGGCCCCCTGGCATAGCGGTTGAGTTCAGCATGGTCTGCTTTGGTGGCCCAGGTTCACAGGCTCAGATCCCGGGCACAGACCTACACCACTCATCAGCCATGCTGTGGCGGCAACCCACTTATAAGGTAGAGGAAGACTGGACAGATGTTAGCTCAGGGCTAATCTTCCTCAAGCAAAAAATGAGGAGGATTGGCAACACATGTTAGCTCAGGGCTGATCTTCCTCAGCAAAAAAAAGGAGCTCTAAGGACACATGTCATATGCCAAGACAAGACCTAAACTACTTTATTGTGTATGACCAAGTTTCTTCTAGAGAACATCTTCTTAAGAAATGTTTATCACACAGATATTCTAGTTGCAAATAATATTGCTATAAGAATTTTTAAATAAAAACATGATATTAACTGGGAACTTTCCCAAAATCCTGTGATCTTCAGTGACCTGAGGAGTTTTGGATACTTATCAAACACTTGCAAGACTTTTTCCGGAATACTTACATTTCTCCTGAGGCAACTAAGACTTTGGATTTGGCAGCGAAGCCAAGAAATGTTTCCTCAGGGGGTAGTATTGCTAATGATTACAAATTCAATAAAATCCTGTTCAGCACTGTTAAACCTCCGTGGTTCACGTTGTGTGTGGAGGAGGACGCACATCCCTGAACAAGCCCCTTCTCAGCTAGGAACATAATAGATATGATAAGATCAGAGCTGCTTTTGAGGTTCTGCCTGGAAAAAAATAGCATCCTCACCTTCAGGATTTTTATAAACTCGATGATGCAAAGTATCAATGTCTTCCTTGGCCTAGCCCTATGCCAGTTATAGAGAAGCAACACTCCAGGGACTGCAGGCAGGTCTGCCCTTTTTCTAGGAACCAGAAGGGAAACTCGAGGCCAGCATAAAAAGAGCACTTACTTCTGTGAATAGGCAGGTTTTAAAATAGTCTCTTATGTTTTGTTCTCCTTCCAAGAAGGCGCATTGCTCGAGCCTAAGTCTGTGTCCTCAGACCACTTATTGTTTATTGCATTTCCACTGCCATCCCTTCGGCCATCACTTGGATGCAGATAGTTCCCGTATCAATATTTCTAGTCCTGAATTCTCTCTCTACCTCACGTGTGATATTTCCATCTACCTGCTGAGTCCCTCCACTCAGATGTCCCATCAGTGTCACAGACTAGGTGTGGTTAAAACATGAGCTCTGCAGGCAGACAGGACTGTACTCAAAATCATGGTACTGGCATGTGTTGGCTGTGTGACCTTGAGCAGGTTTTTTGACCGCTCTCCGCCTCAGCTTTCTCGCCTGTAAAATGGAGATAATGATAATGTCTCTATTGCTTTGTTTCTCGAGCTTTGTATCTCTGTGTAGGGATGTTTATTATATGATTCCCTATCTTTTTGTATATGCCTCATGCAGTTCAAAATAAAAAATAGAATTGATAGCAAAAAAAATGAAATAATTACACCACGTTCTTAGGGTGGAGGTGACAATTCAGTAAGGAGAAGCATTTAACGTATTTTGTGACAGATATTTATTGAGTTCTCATGTTGTGCCAAGCACTACAGATAAAAATGTGAACCAAAGCAATCATAGTCCCTGTCCTCCAGGTGTTTCAGTCTAATAATAACAGCTATTGTTATTGATGTTTTCCACCTAATACCAAATCCTCCTCTTGACTTCATTATTTCTTTTGTTGATCTAAATTACTCAGGCTCAAAATCTTGTAGTTGTTTTTGGCTTATGTCTCTTATTGGCCCCCATATCCAGACAGATGTTGATCCCTCCTCTGCAACACTTCTTCAAATGCTCCTTCCCCTTCCTTCCTCACTGTCATCCTCCAGTTCAGATCCTCATTTCTTCTTCCTGGCTGGACTATTAACCTCTGCTGCCAGACTAATCTTCGTAAAAGCAACTCAAATCATGTCACTCTCCAGCTTAAAAACCTTCAAGTGGTCTACAATTGCCTTCTGAATGAAGTACCATTTCCTTATTCTGTCATTTGAAGCCCAGCCGCATCCTACCACTGTCTTTTACAAACTCAGCAAAGTCAGTCACTGGCACTTAATAGATGCTCAATAAATTTTTTTTTGACGTATCAATTAGTCAACCAATCAATTTCTGTATCCTGCATTTGCTTATCTTTGTATTTTTGCTCATACTCTTCCCGTCTAGCAAATCCTTTGAGGTTCATTTCAAAATTCACAACATTCCCTCCAGATGCAGTTCTTCCAAAAGAACTTGGAATGTTCATTCCAATAAGCAGAGACCATCGTAGGCAGTTTATTTTCATCTGGAAGTGTAATTTTATGCACTCATCTCTGTCACAACTTGTCCATGGAGGACCTTGATCAGTCCACGATACCAAGAATACCACGCTGGGCCACTACACTGACATCACACTGATTAGATCTGATGAGAAGAAAGTGGCAGATGTACCCAAGATGCCCAAGTAAGGCACACCTGTGTCAGAGGGTGGGAGATACATTCTGGGAAAATTCAGAGTCCTGCCATCTCAGTGAAGTTTCTAGGGATCTGCAGTAGTCTGGGACATGTTGAAATAGCTCCTCCCACCTGAAACGCAAGTTGCTTCACTTTGCACCTCTACCACTTCTTGCTCTGACCTATTACTGAGGTAGCTGTAAGGGCTACCGGCTCTGAGCTGGGCCTAAAGCAAAAAAAGGCTCTCCAGCTGGTTTGAGTTGTAGTGGAAACAGAGATACCTCAGTGACCTTTTGACCCCAGCAGCTCAAAATATGCTCAAGGTATTTGCGGCAGACAGGGACACGGTAAGGAGCCTCTGGTAAGTCGTAACTGAAGAGTCACAACAACTGGTTACAGGCATGGCCTACCACCAGCCCGCAGTGCGTGTGTGCTCATTTTAAAAAGTTTCCTTTTATTTTTATTTGTGGCAAAGTACACATAACATACAATTTACCATGTTAACCATTTTTAGGTGTATAGTTCAGTGGTATTAAGCACATTCACATTGTTATGCAATCACCACTACCCATTTCCAGAACTCTTTTCATCTTGCCAGACTCAAACTCTGACCCATAAAACAATGACTCCTTATTTCCCAGCCCCTGGCAACCACCATTTTACCTTCTATCTCTCTGAATTTGATAACTCTAGGTACCTCAGATAAGTGAAATCATACAGTGTTGGTAAAGACAAATACTGTGGCTGGCTTATTTCACTTCGCCTGATGTCTTCAAGGTTCATCCACATTACAGTGTGTGTCAGAACTTCATTCCTTTTAATGCTGAACATTCCATGGCATGTATATACTGCATTTTGTTTATCCATTCATCTGTCGGTGGGCACTTGGGCTGCTTCCACCTTTTGGCTACTATGAATAATGCAGCTATGAATGTGGGTGTACAAATATATCCCTTTGAGACCCTGCTTTCAATTCTTTTGGATATATACCTAGAAGTGGAATTGCTGGGTCATATGGTAGTTCTATTTTTAATTTTTTGAGGAACCCCCATACTGTTTTCCATAGTGGCTGCACCATTTTACATTCTCACCAACAGTGCACAAGGGTTCCAATTTCTCCACATCCACACCAACACATGCTATTTTCTGTTGTGGTTTCTTTTTCCATAGTAGCCATCCTAATGGGTGTGAGGTAGTCCTTTGTGCTAATTTTTAAAAGATGCAGAAGCAGCCCATGAATTGAATTGTATCTGATCTTCCATGCCACAAAATCAGCTCTGCTAGCAGCATTCAAGCATCAGGAGAAAGTGGGACATAAGAGATGCCACCAGAGCTGATCCTGAAGGTCCAAGTGCGTTGCATGAGAAGGTGGCTCAGACTCCCGTGCTCCGCTCCCTCAAGCCACATAGACAGCTTCATGGGGCATTTAATGCACCTAATTCACAAAAGAAGAAAAAAATGCCAGCCTGGTTTATAGATGTTTCTGCACGACACACTTGCACCAGCCTGAAGTGGAATGCTCCATCATTGCAGCTCTGCCAGGAGCAGCCACAAAGAATGAGGGGAGGGCAATCGTCCCAGTGGGCGGAACTCTGTGCAGTTTTTCTGGGAATTTCACATGCCTTGAAGGACAGATGGCCACATGTACAGATCTATGCCAATTTAAGGCATGTGTCCAGCAGTTTTTTCAAATGTCAGGAGCTTGGAAGGAACAAAATTGGAGATTGGTGATGAGAACTTAGGAAAATATTTATGGATTGATCTCTCAGCATGAGTCCAGAGTATGAAAATATTCGTGTTTTATGTAAATACTCACCGTAGAGCACCCGCTTCAGTGACACAGTGACATTCTCAATAATTATATGGACAAGATGATCCATTTTGTGGTTATCAGTCACTTGAGACTTTTCCAGCCACTTCAGAGCTTACTTAATGGGCTCATGAGTGAGTGGACATGGTGGTAGGGGTACAGTTTATATGTGAACTCAGCAATGTGGCCTTCCCTCGCCAAGTCTGACTTGGCTACCACCACTGCTGGGTGCCTAAGTTCAGCAGAGACCAAGGCTGAACTCCCGCCTTCCCCCTATCCTATACAACACCATCCCTGAGGGACCAGCCTAGAAGGTTGCTTATAGTGAACCCCTTCCATCACAGAAAGGCCAAATATTTATCCTCAATAGAATAAACATATTAAGTATGGATTTGCCTTTCCTGCCCATAAGACCTCTGTCAGCATCCCATCATTGGACTTAAGTCAGCTTATTCACTCTCACAGTATCCCACAAAAATTCTTTGCACCAAAAGAAGTTTTACACAAAAATAAGAAAAGACGTGGGCAAATGGCCACAGGATTCACTGGTCTTTCCATATATCCCATTTACTCAGAAGCTGCTGGCCTCATAGACTCACAGAATGACTTATTAAAGATTCTATTTAACACCAGCTAAGAGAGAAACACCTTGAAAGAGTAGGGTGGAGCATACACAGGATGGGGTGTATGCTCTGAATAAGTTTCCAATGTAGTCTTTTTCCTATAGGTAGAATATATGGATCCAAGAAACGGGGTGGAAATGGGAATGGCATCTCTTACTATTAAACCTGTTTGTGCATTTAATGTTTTTTTTCTCCCTGACACTGCAATTTTGAGCTCCTTGGTTGAGAGGTTGTAATAACTGAAGTAAAAATGCTTCCACTGGGGGGACACAACAATGGGTTTATTGAATTGGAAACTGAGATTGTTGTGATGTTTCTTATGCCATTAAACCAAAGGCCAAACAAAAGAAGAAACACCATTAGCCATGGAGACTGACCCTAATTATCTAGAAGGAAACAGGGTTGCTGCTTCCCAATGGAGGCACTGAGGAGTATGTCTGGAACTTGAGGATTTTCTGGGACACTGCCTTGTCCAGTGGTAAAAAGCACCAGAAGATGCAGCAACCCCATCAGGAAATATGTGCAAGGGCTCAGATCATCCGGGAATTAACTGGGAAAGACCCCAACCAGTTTTACATGCTGTCTGGGAGTAAAAGGAAGACAGAATAGGTAGTTGAAGGACATTTTAAGTATCGACTATGGCCTCATCACCAGTTGCAGAAATGACAACTGTGGTGGCTACCTGTATATTCTTCTTCATTCTGTTATCTCTGTATCTGTATTAACCAATCCCCCCACCTTTCCTATCCTATTTTATGTAAGGTATGTTAATGATGGTTAATTTTATAATTAAGTATTTAGATTATAAAATATCAAGTTGAAATTGTGTTTAAACTAGAGGAGAAATGAATATAAAGCAGAGATGGATACTGCGGCTGATAGGGTTTTAGATTTATTCATTTGGGGAAAGGATGAGCATATTTTTGCTTGTCTGAGGAATAGTTGCATTAAACTAGGAAGAAGTATGTTGTGGTTGCTATCGTAGATTGAGTATTATAGTTTAAGGATTGTGCTGGATGTTGACTAGTTAAAGGGGTGGACTGTGATAGATATGGCCAATTGGCACTGAGCATTTATCCCACCTCCCTCTGGCGTGTCTTTCATTACTTGGGAGTTTGGAAAGGTATAAGCTACATTTCTCTGTTTCCCAGACTCCTTTGCAGCGAGGGTTAGGAATAGGTTCTTCTAATTTGATGCACTAGGAAAAGATTGGAAAGGTGGAATTAAAGAAAAGGCCATCTTCTTGCTGCTCTTCTGTTGGTAAGCAAAATTATAGAGATGCATTTAGATACAGTTCCAATGGCTGGACAGCATACTCACATTTAGTCACTAGCTTTGTGGATGCTGAGAGACAGTTCGGTAGCAGCACAAATGACAGTAACTCTCATCCTAGGAGAGACAAAACAGCAGTGTGCTCTCAAATACAACAGTTCAGGTAGCAGCCCCTTGATTTGTATTCTTCTTGCCCTTCCGTTAATTTTGTAAGCACCTGATCCTTTGCATTAAATTCTGTCAGCTTAATATACTGTTATAGACTGAAAGTTTGTGTCCCCATAAAATTCATATGTTGAAGCCCTAGCTGCCAATGTGACTATATTTGGAGATATGGCCTATGAGGAAGTAATGAAGGTTAAATGAGGTAATAAGGGTGGGGCCCTAGTCCAGTAGGGTTGGTGCCCTTATAAGAAGGGGAAGAGACAACAGAATTCTCTCTCTTTCTACCACATGAGGACACAGCAAGAAGGCAGCCATCTGCAGGCCAGGAAGAGAGCCCTCACCAAAAACTGAACCCTGCTGGACCTTGATCTTGGACTTCCCAGCCTCCAGAACTATGAAAAACAAATTTCTGTTGTTTAAGCCACTCAGTCTGTGGTATTTTGTTATGGCAACCCAAACTAACTAATACCAGTACCTAGAGTGGTTTACACTGATCCCAATTTGATACAGATATTTACAACAACATAATTTATGAAATATAAATATTTCAGACTTCATAAATATATGAATACAAAGGCAGTCCCGTGAATGTTAGCACCTAAAATCTCACCAGCCCTAAGCCTCCATCTTCATTATAGGGTCCTCTTCATTCTGATATTTCCAGAGGAACCAAAGTGTATACACAAGCCAGTCCTGGTGGTTTCCTGCTCCCTTGCTAGCTGGGCCAGGATTCTGCTGCAGCAGACACAGAGAGGGCTGAAATATGCTGCTCCTCTTCACCTGCCCCTGTTGCTGCTGGAAATCTGCTGCCCTCGATGTCAGGGAAGCTGAAATGCTGCCTCCGCCTTCTGATTCAAAAACCAAACTTACACTCAGTTTGGAGGATTTCCCACTCCAAGGATGTTCAGTATTCCAGAGCATAAGAGTTTTTTCTTTTCCCATGATGGTGATCCAAGCTGGGCCTACAACACCCTCGTTCAGTGCCAATCCTGAACTGGGACTTTTGTCCTATGGCAGTTAGTGGCTGCTGTCATCAACACTGTTACTTTCACTGTGAGTATTATCACCTACAGTGGTGAAAACATGCTCTTCTCAATGTTTGTGAAATTGTGTAGCCACCACTGCACCCCAGTGCCAGAGATCTGCCCACTGCAGACATTCTTGTGAAATGAAAGTTAAGACGTTCTGATTAGACTCAGTTAGGGTTTGTCCCACAGCTGAACTCCTTGGCTCGCCAGAGTGTCAGAGTTCCCGGTCTTCCAACGCCTGCATGTTGCCATCCCCCACAAGGTGCATAAATGGAATGTGTTTCTAAAATCAGTCAGCACATTGGACCCCAAGCCACTACTCTCCCTCTGACATCAAGCCCTGATGCTAGGATATGCTTTTCATTGTTACCTGTTTTCAGTTGTGATGAATTTCTCTCACTCTTTGGATGGAGTTGGGTGCATTTGTAGGGCGGGTTAGTATCCAGCCTGCATCACAGGCTCCCTAGTGCTCCAGTCATTGCAAATATCTGTGTAGGGTTCAAGTTTTTGTAAATTCAGGAAGTTCTTCAGCTCCCGTGAAAATAACTATAATCCCATGGACCCATGGCAGACAAGATTCTGCCTAACCTAACAATCTGGCAGCATCTGAGCCCCAGCTCCAGTCCAGCCAGGACTCCCTGTTAGGTTTTGAATAGTGAAACATTAGAAACAACAAATATCAAAAATAATAGAATTATTTTAAAAACTGTGGTGTGGCCATATATGAAATACTGTACAAGCTTTAAAGTTTTTTTCACAGAATAGTTAATGACATAGAAAAATGCTCATGATAAAATTTTAAGCCAAAAAGCCAGATACAAAACTGTATATACGGTATGATTCGAGTTGTCTTTCAAAATGAGCATGTGCATATGTGTGTGTATGTGTGAAGGTAAAGAGAGAGAAAATAGAAGAAAGAAATGTACAGATATAATGATTACATCTGGGTAGTGGGTTTGTGGGTGATTTTAATTTTCTTTAATGTTTTTTAATATTTTACAAATATTCACATTGCGTATTTTAACAATGATAAAGTATGTGTATTTTAAATGGTCATTTCAAATAAAAACAAGTCATTATCAATTATCATGTCACAGTGCCATGAGTCAAAGCAAATTTTTGTGGCAAATATGTTTTATTTCATTTTTTTAAAGCAAAACATAAGCTGGATACTGAATAGTTGGGAGACTGTCGAAGTGTATACTTCCTAAAATTTCAGTTCAAAAATAACCCTTCTGAGAAGTAATCTTTTTTCAAGCATAAAATCAGGCTTATTTTCCATGAGGAAACAATAAAAGCAAATATCCCAAATGTAAAACAATGGCTGGAAAAAGAAAAGAGGAGGCCGCTCCCTCCCGAGTTGTCAGGATCTTGGCAATGCTGTTTTTACAACCAAAAAAACCCCAAAGATTTTTCTATGAAGTTCACGTAGGTTTGGAGGAATGTTCTGTGGTGCTTTAAAGCCAACGTTCTATAAAAATTACTTAACTGATCTTTAACTTTTAGTAAAAATCTGAAATGCATCTTCAGTGTTTGGGTAATAGAATGAGAAAACAGAATTTACATAATTAATAAAACCTTACCTTAATCCCCTTCCTCTTGTTTAGATACAGATGCTAGATATTGGCAAAATGCATATGAACATGGATCTCGTAGCCAGGACAATTTGAGATTTTTAACAAACAGATGTAAGTGTTGTTCTTGGGTTACATTAGGGTTTCTTGTGAAGATAATGAATAATTTTGAATGCTGGCTCTGCAAGAAAATTCTTCCTTGGCACAGAGAATATTTTTGTAAACAAAGGCAACGAGCAAGATTTGTTCAAAATGGTGAACTCACGAGGATTTGATCTGGATCGAACTCGCTGAACCACCTATGTTTGCGTTTGGATGTGGCAGTCATTATTGACTGTCTTGCCACTGCAATGACACACTTAAAGAGCTTGAACATAGCACAAAAGAGGAATCCCATTATTTGCAGGTAGAACAGATTAAGCTTATTTTCAGTGTTTTGTTCCTGATCATTCTACCATTTTGCAGGGAGTCTCCATGGATAATCACCAATTTATGAATGAATTATAGTCCAGAAGTCACATTGTAAGCAGGTTGTTTAGTGCTCAGATTTCACAAATGATGCCTAAATTTCTAAGCCAGCCCTCAGAGGTTATGCAAACAATGGTACAAATCGGGCTACTACTCACAGTATATCCAACTCCCACTTATAACATTATGTCTACAACAAAATGCATAGACTGGCTTGACCTTGCATTTTAGGAAGAGACTTCCTCCCTCCATCTTAGAAGCAGGAGGGGGCACTTCCACAGGCCCCAGAGCAGTAGTGGCCTGGGCAGCCTTAGGGAGGCCAACCAAGGTGACTTCTCTTGAAGACCAATATCTCAACCCTTTCTTCTTTAGGTTATTAGGTTAAAGAGCACCTGGAACTCATAAAGCTCTTTAGATTCCATGATCTTTGCAGAGTATGAAACAATATTCCACCAGGATATAGGATTACATATATGTCACTATATATGTGACCATTTTTGCAGTCATATATAAATGTAACATCTCAACCACAATAATGTGTCAACAAAAAACCTGCTACATAGGCTGCTCCTGAATTTTGTAGTAATATTTGTGAGCAATTTGTTCATTTATTTTGGTCTTGGAAACAGCAAACAAAAGATTTTAAGAAATTTATAGGAGAAAAAAGTTAAATAGAGATGTCTATTAACTTTTTCTGAAAATTGAGAAAAACTGATCTTATTCTATTTTAAATGACGGTATCCTGGTCCAACTTCTGGCATCTGCATCATTCTTTTTTTTTGTTTTTTGAGGAAGATTGGCCCTGTGCTAACACCTGTTGCCAATCCTCCTCTTTTTCTTTTTTCTCCCCAAAGCCCCAATGCATAGTTGTGTATCGTAGTTGTAGAGTTGTAGCTCTTCTGTGTGGGATGCTGCCTCAGCATGGCTTAATGAGTGGTGAGTAGGATCATGCCCAGGATCCGAACTGGTGAACCCCGGGCCACCAAACTGGAATGTGAGAACTTAACCGTTCTGCCACTGGGCCAGCCCCATGGGTCCAATTTTTGAAAGCATTGTTTAAACTTGAAAAGTTTTGAATTAAAGAACAAAGGAGAGGAGGGAGGGGTAGGGACTTACTCCACAGTGACTCCCCATGACCTTATATTTAGTGACCCACCTTTGTATGTCCAGGATCCCTGAAAACCACAGCAGGACAATAGACTCACAATAGACTGAAATTCCCTTACTAGAAAGTTGAAAAATATTACAAAATCCCTGAGTGGTATAAATCGATATTATTTGTCTCTTTGCAGGATACATAAGATACACACTAAACACCAAAAAGTAGAGCAAATACATAGAGACAAAAAATAATTTTCTGAAGTAATTTCTTATCTCAATTCTATTTCACTCAGGGTACTTGAAGTGGCATTGACATGAAACAAAAGCAATTTGTTTTAACATTATGAGAAGCTTGCAAGAAAAAAAAAAAACGCCTAGGATTGAGCGGGAGAATGTGGCGATGCTCATGGACTGTATTGAAATATTTATGGAGTGAAAATCGAACACCTGACTCCATTGTGCTTTGAAAGAGGAAGCTGCTGCAAGCCATATTGCTGGCAGTGGCTCTGGGAATTTCCCTGTGTCTTCAGATCTCCAGAGTGTTTTCAATATTACTTCCCAATCCTTAATTTTAAAGATTTTTCATTTCCACCATTAGAACACTTCAACTATCAGTCATGAGTGTCAACAATCTATTTCTAGCATTTTGTACATTTTGGTTTTTCTAAATTTTCCCTCACAATTTAATACACATTTGACAGACTTAAGTTCAAGAGTACATAGTTGCAACTACAGCTAAAGACCTGATCGTGATTAATTACTTACATCTGCTACAATTGTCATATCGCTAGTATCATTTTTCTATTACTAATTATTTAAAATAATGGCAAAATGCAATAAATATTTAGGTTATTGTATAAAAACTTCTGGACAAACCAAGAAAGCAGCATAGTTTGAAATAATATGTTGACTGGCCAGCAGAGTCACCATGAGAAAGCTCTAAAATATATGTTCATCAGAGTAAATAAAAGTTCAGAGTCTGCAGGTTGGGGTCATCATTACGGAATATGTAAAAGTGCAGGTTGTTAAAGTCATGTAGGTTGTTTGTAAGTCAGGTATTACATTTACTCCTCCGCCTCATCCTTCAAGCAACAAAATATACTTTTTTGAAAAAAAATTTAATGTCAAACTTTTCATTAGAATACTATGGAGAGTGAATAATCCTTCAATATAAATTTATCTCTATAAATAGAAAATGTAAAAATACATGTACACACAGGGTGTTCACTTCACTGAGAGGGGTCACTTCTGGCACCTAGTTGTAGAGAAGTGCATGTGGTACCACTGAGACTACTAATATTTTCCTCAAATTGTTTCTCCTATAACATAATGGGAGGCACTACCCAGGAAAATGACCTTATTTTAATCTTTTTGAGCTTAAAAAAAAAAAAACCAAAGAATTTTCACTGGAAACTCTAAACCAGTGTTACTCACAGTGTTTTGTGTTGTTTAATTATTTTTGCTTAATTTAATGTTGCTTTATTTCACCTTATTGACAAGCATGATAATGTAAGGCTTAAGAGCATGGGGCTCAAGAGCCAGACTACCTGGGCTCAAATTCAGGCTCTTCCACTTACCAGTGATATAAGCCTGGGAAATGCTTAAGCTCTCTGTGCCTCAGTTTCCTCACTTGAAAAATGGGAATTAATAACTGGGTTGTAGAGACCAGCCCAGTGGCATAGTGGTTAAGTTTGCATGCTCCACTTCAATGGCCCAGGATTCGAGGGTTCAGATCCAGGGCACGGACCAACGCACCTCTTATCAAGCCGTGCAGCGGCAGGCATCCCCCACATAAAGTAAAGTAAGATGGGCACGGATGTTAGCCCAGGGCCAATCTTCCTCAGCAGAAAGAGGATTGGTGAGGCTAGCCCAGTGGCATAGGGGTTAAGTTCATGGGCTCCAATTCCATGGCCCGGGATTCATGGGTTCAGATCCCGGTCGCGGACTAACGCACCACTTATCAAGCCATGCTGTGGTAGTGTCCCACATATAAAGTAGAGGAAGATGGGCATGGATGTTAGCCCAGGGCCAATCTTCCTCAGCAAAAAGAGGAAGATTTGCAATGGATGTTAGCTCAGGGCTAATCTCCCTCACCCAAATAAAATAAAATAAAATAAATGGGTTGTTGTGAGGAATCAAGGAGCAGTGAATTCAAAGCATTTAAAACAGTGCCTATCACATGTAAGCCCTCACAGCCCCTTGTCCAGGGCCAGCTCCTCCTCCATTTCATTTCTCTTTTCTAGGTCAAAATAGGCAGAAATGAAAACACAGCATTTCTCATTAATGGGCACTAGAGGTATTTAGGGTGGGACAATTAATTCACAGTGCAACGCTGACCCACAAATTCCAGAATATTTATTGTCCTTGATCTCTGGGCACTAATGCCAGTGGAACACCTCACTCATTGTGACATCCAAAAACAGCACCCCCCCAAACAACATTTACAAATGCCCCCAGTTCCAAATGCCCACCCAGGTTAAGAACCACAGTAGATATTTAATGCTTACTTTCGTTGATGTCAACTAAAGTTTAAGGGGAAAAGTGGAAATGGTGGTAGATGAGATAGACAATAATAACATTAAAAACTGCTATTTGTTGAGTCCTCACTGTATGCTGGAGCTCATAACAGACCCATAAGGAGAGGAAGAAACTAAGACTTAAACGTTAAATAACTCATGCAAGTCACAAAGATGTCAAGGTTGTACCAGAATTTGAATTCATGGTTATCTTACCCCATATCTTATGCTCCTGTCCATCAAACTAGATACCTTACTGTTTTAAGTTAATTAAACTAAGTCAGCAGACCTTCAGACATCTTCATCAGTTGGACCAAAGACCAGATTTTGTGGAAAGTTAGCACTCATCTATACGTCTATACAGTATTCCTTGAACAGAGCTGTTTTTGCTCACCCTGGGCCCTGGACTCTTGACTTTAATAATTAAGTAGAGTTCAAACAGTTTGCAGATAGATATAGGTAACAATACCTGTATGAATTTTTATGAAATCCACAGAAATTGTATTGAAACTAATTGAATTCACATTCTGTAAAACAGCCAGAGTATAACCCAGAAGTCTCTGGGTCTTTCTGGCCTTGTGTGGTCTAGCCTTCTAGGTTGTGGCTTCCATTGGCTCATTGTCTCCATTTGCTCAGACAGGAATTCCTGTCTCCAGAAATGTTCCCCTCAGGCATCTCTAGGCATTCCTAGAGGCTTGCTCATATATGCCAAGGCACATCTATTCTCCTCAAACTCCACTCCAGCCTCTGTCTTCTGAAAACCCCACCTGGGGGATACCGCATCAGTGCCATTGCTACCAGAGTCTTCAATGAGAAGGTTAACATCCATGCCAAGGGAGTTGTTTCCTGGCACTTCCAGGCTGACCATTTGGAAGGGCCAGCTCCAGGCTGGGTTTCCTACAGAAGTGGGGAGGATGCTTCTCTTTCCAGCTCTGGGTCACATTTTTCTGAGCTGCAAAGCATCTCTGCTTGAGTCCAGAGTCCAGAGAATTTCTCATGAAGCTCCTTTAGTTTGGGGCTCACCCATCTTTCCACTGGCGCTCAAACCTGTCTGGTTAATCAGACAGGGAGCAAACAACATGCCAGTGATGCTTTCCACTGTCTTTGTCTCTAAAGAAAACAAAAACAAAACCCCTTATTTTGGTGGTTAACTTTATGTGTCAGCTTGACTAGGCTAAGGTGCTCAGTTGTTGGGTCAAACACCAGTCTAGATGTTGCTACGAAGGTATTTTTTTAGATATGATTAACATTTAAATCAGTAGACTCTGAGTAAAGCAGATTACCCTCCATAATGTGAGTGGGCCCCATCCAATCAATTGAAGACCTTAAGAGAAAAGACTGAGGTCCCTGAAAAGGAAGGAATTCTGCCTCCCGCCTGACTTTGGACTCAAGACTGCAACATCAGCTTCTGATGGAGTTTACAGCCTGTTGGCCTGCCCTGCAGATTTTGGACTTACCAGTCCCCACAATCACCAATTCCTTAAAATAAATCAATCTAGATCTTAATCTAAATATAGAGGAGATAGATATAGATATAGGTAGATATATAGAATTTATATAGGATAATAGGATATCATAACAGGATGATAAGATATAGGATAATGGAATATATATAGGATAATAGAATTATAGGAATACATATATATAATCTTATATATAGATCTCCTATAATATCTCCTGTATTTGTCCTATATATATATATCTCCTATTGGTTCTGTTTCTCTGGAGAACCCTGACTAATAACACTTATCCTATCCTCTTTCAGACAACCCCAAAGTACTCAGTCATAGCAACTCAAATAAACAGATGCCCAGAGACATCACCTGCTTGCAAGTTCAGCAACGAGACATTGATCGATTACCATTTTGAAGTCCTCTGGAGCACCATTTTATGTTGTAGAGAACGATGTAGAGGAGACATAAGGTGAATTAGGACGTCAGTCTCAGTTTCTCTCACCTAGGACTCTATAAACGAGTGTTGCTAACAGGATACCTACTGTGCTGGCCTTGTCTCGTGTTGTTCTTTCCCCAGCCAGTTGGCACTGGGGTATCTGCTTCTTCAAGAACATTCCTACCACCACAATTTCTATTTCTACTACTACTATAATTAGCTAACATTTATTGACCATTTCCTCTTTAACCCAGATGTCAGCTGGGATATACTCACTCTCTGAGATAAAATTAGCTTGAATCCACAGTCCATGCCCCATGAAAACCCAATTTCTGCAGATTTTTTGATGAGAGGGAAAGTCAACACCAGCTCTAGAGTCTTGTTGCCTCTCTTCCATGGTACATCATTTTTTTCTCTATTTATACCTAAAACTACTCCAACCAAATATTTGAGAATATATAGATAATGCTGAAGATATTTTAGGACTTTTAGGATTGCTTATGTCACATCACCCAACACAGTAATACCGATCTGAAACCACATATTAGTGAGGTGAATAATATTTGAAATGTTAACTGAAGTTCCCTTTCCTTACACTTCCTTTTGTCATTATCTTTCCTCCCACTACTCAAGCAGCTGTAACATCTTTCATGTACTCTGAAGAGGTCAGATATAAACTAGAACCACAAAGCCTTCGAGTAGCAGAGACCTGAGCTAAGAACCACAACACCTGAAGAAAAAAGTTTTATGAACTCCAAATACTTAGCTTTAATTATCAAGAGCCAAAGCCTGAAGGAAGAAGACATAAAGTTTACCCTGAAAGAATTTATGGGGAGGAGAAAGATGAAGAGCCCATTTCCAGCCACACAGGAAGAGGATAAAAGACTTTTCTTGCCTGTAGGAAAGAGCTTCAAAGAGCAAGAGAGAGAGTTTGTGAGTGTTTCTGGACCCTAGCCCCACTCCTCACCTAGGCCAAGGCCAGGTGGGGAAGATACCTGGAAATCCAAGATGGGTTGAGGGGAGCCAAGGCAGGAAAGGCCTGGGCCTTCCTTCTTAGAGCATAGCCTGGGAAGACTGTGAGTCTCTTAGAGGAGCTCTCATCCATCTTGGTAGCAGCAAAATCTGAGAGAGATGCCCAGACATCTGGCCCAAGGGCAGTCTCATGGGGCCCCAGGGTGATGTGGGGACAGCAGCAGAAATTTACTGTGGCCCTGAGAGGGGGATGGGGATGGGGATGGCGCCCAGGTCAGTGAACGTGGAGGAAGCTGGGATCTGTGCCCCAGTGAGCAGGGGCCAGGTGGCCTGCATTGAACAGATAATCAGGAGGATTATCAGGAGGACAGTGGTCTTTTCAACACATGCATCCAGAGGCTGGTGGGATAAGTTGCAGCTCAGTGACTGTCAGAGATAGACACAAGATAATTGAGAACCAAGCATCCTCTTCCTCTGACCTGGGTGATAGTAAATCCCTCATTCTGGAACATATGTCACCTCCTGGACAGAAAGGAGGAAAGAGTTGAGGCAGAAAAGGAAATGATTAAGAAGATAACCATAATCTACAGAGTTTCAAGCCCAAAGTATCTGAGTTAACCTTGAATTGGAAGATTACTTTTGTTACTACCCAGTCAAAAACGGGGACTCAAGAAATTTAGTTCAATTACAGAGAAGTGAAGTAAGTTCCAATTTTGCATACCTGTGCAATATATGGGGAAGGTCTACAAAATTTTCACTCAAAACGTCTATCATTCCCGCTGTTAAAGTGCTGTTGTATTCAACCGGGTTTCTCACTGACCCTTCACCCAGCCTTTCTTCTTCTCTCTCGTTTTCTCTCCTCACATGCTCTTCTCTGCTCCTTTTCCACCAAGATTGCCTTGGGAACTCCAAATTCTGCTTCGGTAACGTGCAAAGCAAGTCAACACTGCCCAGCCCCTACTCTTATCACATACCGACCAGTTAAGTCTTCCAGCAACACGCAGTGCCTTTCCGTTGAACAGAATCTGTCATTAGAAGTCACTTAGAATTATGACCAGCATCTTTCTCCTTTTGCATCTCTGTACCAGTGATGTGCTGGTTGCCTTATGTACTTCCCCTCACAATAACACAAATAAGAAAACTGACAGAGGCTCAGAAAGAAAATGGAAGGAGACTTGGTCAGAAATTGTGCAGGCCGTACTCAGACCCTGGTCTCACTGTCCTCAAATCCTGCACTATCAGCCACTGTATTGCAAAAATGCCTAGCCTTTGCTATGTGCTTGCTTAATGTCCTTGAGGATTAAGTCTTGATCATTCCATTTCTTCTGAAGGCTTGGACTCCTTCCAGTCTGCTTCGCCTGATTTACTGGTTAATGAATCGGCTGATGGCTGATTGGCTCTGCCTCTCCAACTCCAGAGCTCGTTATCTGCTTTCTCACTTTGGCAACTTTCTCAATAGTACAATCAGGCTCACTGCCTTCTGAGGCCTGAGGGAATCTTTTAATTCCCCTTTGATGAGAATAGTCATTTCCTGCCCTGTGTTTAAACTGAAATTTGATCGTGAACATTTCCTGTCCATCTCTCTGTGAGCAGTAACTAATGGGTGGTATTATTGCTTAATCCTTTTATGTCCCCCACTGTGGACCACCAGGGTCACCCCAAGCAGTGTTCCTGCAACCTCCTTTGAGGAAAATGACTCCCACAGGGTGTTGATTTACACTGGTTCCCAACCAATGTTCTCACAAAACAGAGGAGGGAAAAGAGAGCTGTGTAAACAGGTGGAACCACAAGAGATACTTTGCCCTAGACTGAAAAATGATGTATTTGGAAATGCCTAACAGCTCAGGAAAAGTAGACACTTCAGATATTTTCTCATTTCTAAAAAGACTGAAGAAAAGAACACATTGCATTTAACCTTGGCAAACCAATTATCATTACTAATTTTATCTATTTTAAGATTACTTCACTCTAAAAAAATTAATTTTTGAGATTTATTGAAAACAATCATAGCTAGAAAAATAACTAATCTTTCATGAGTTAGTAAACTGTGCTACAATAACTCAGCAGTCAAGTAGATTAAACCCAAATCCAACTTGATAAATTTCTCTGTTTTGAAAAGTCTATCCAAGGAATGCAGGTTGATTTAACAAAAAAAAAAAATCAATGTGATTGACCATACTATCAGTTTTAAAAAAAAATCCATATTATCATCTCAATAGATGCAGAAAAATCATTTGACAAAGGTCAACATCCATTCCTGATTTTTGAAAAAGGGGCCAGCCCCAGTGGCCTAGTCGTTAAGTTCAGCATGCTCCACTTAGGCAGCCTGGTTCGGTTCCTGGGCGTAGACCTACACCACTCATCTGTTAGTGGCCAGGCTGTGGTGGCAGTTCACGTACAAAAAAAAAAAAAGAGGAAAATTGGCAGTGGATGTTAGCTCAGGGCAAATCTTTCTCAGCAAAAAAAAACCCAACACCTCTCAGCAAACTAGGAATAGAAGGACTTCTTCCCTCTGATAAAGGGCATCTACAAAAAAACTACAGGTAACATCATACTTAATGATGAAAGACTGAAAGCTTTCTCCCTAAGATCAGAAGCAAGTTAGGATGTCGGCTCTCACCACTGCTATTCAACATTGTGCTAGAGCGTCTAGCCACTGCTGTGAGGCAAGGCCAAGTATTTAAATATATCCAGATTGAAAAGGAAGAAGTAAACTTGTCTTTATTTGCAACCAACCTGATTCTATACACAGAAAATCCTATGGAATCTACAAAACAACTATTAAAACTAACAAGTAAGCTTAGCAAGGATACAGGATACAAGATCAATACAAAAATCAGTTATATTTCTATATGCTAGCAACTAGTAATTAGAAATTTAAAAAATACCATTTACAATAACATTAAAAATGTGATAGAGGGATAAATCTAACAAAAAAATGTGCAACCTCTTTACACTGCAAACTACAAACATTGCCAAGAGAAATTAAAGACGACCTAAATACATGAAGAGTTATACTGTCTTCATGGATCAGAAGACTCAATATTATTCCAATATTGCTCACCAAATTTATTTATAGATGCAGTGCAATCCCAGTCAAAATTCTAGCAGGCTGTTTTTGTATAGTTGAAAAACTGATTTTGTAATTCATATGGAAATGCAAAGGACCTAGAATAGCCAAAACAATTTGGAAAAATAAGAACCAATTTGGAGAACTTACAGTATCTCACTTCAAAATTATAAAATTACAGTAATCAAGACAATGTGGTATTGGCTTAAGAACAGACAAATAGAGTAACTAAACAAGATACAGAGTCCAGAAATAAACCCACACACATATGGTCAATTGATTTTCAACAAAAGTATAAAGGCAATTCAGTGGAGAAAGGATAGTTTTCAACAAATGGTGCTAGAAAAATTGGATATCCACATGCAAAAAATAAACTGTGATCCATACTTCACACCATTCAGCTCAAAATGGATCATAGATCTAAATGTAAAACCTAAAACTATAAAACTTCTAGAAAAAAATATAAGAGAAAAACCTTTATGACCTTGGGCTAAGCAAAATTTTCTTACAAATAACACCAAAAGCACAATTCATTAAAAAACATCATAAACTGAGCTTTATCAAAATCAAGAAACTTCTGCTTTTTTTTTCCTTTTTGTGAGGGAGATTGGCCCTGAGCTAACATCTGTGCCAACCTTTCCTCTATTTTGTATGTGAATTGCCACCACAGCATGGCTTGATGAGTGGTATAAGTCTGCGCCTGGGATCTGAACCTGTGAACTTGGGCTCCTGAAGCAGTGTGCAAACTTAACCACTATGCCACCGGGTCAGCCCCAAGAAACTTATGCTCTTTGAAAGACATCTTAAGAGAGTGTAAAGACAAGCCACTGACTAGAAGAAAATATTTACAACTCACATATCTGATAAATGACTTGTATCCAGGACTTGTATGTAAAGTATTATTCTCAAAGCTCAGTAATATGAAAACAAACCAAGCAGTTTTTAAAAATGGGCAAACAAGACATGGAGACAACCTAAATGTCCATCAACAGATGAATGGATAAAGAAAATGTGGTATACACATACAATGGAATATTATTCTGCCAGAAAGAGAAATCCTGTCATTTGCAGCAACATGGATGGACCTTGAGGGCATCATGCTAAGTGAAATAAGTTGGACAGAGAAAAACAAATACTGTATGAGCTCACTTATATGAAGAATCAAAAACATCGAACTCATGTAAACAGAGTATTTGCCAGGAGCTGAGGGGTGGAGGAAATGGGGAGATGTTGGTCAAAGGGTACAAACTTCCAGTTATAAGATGAATAGGTTCCAAGGACCTAAGGTACAGCATGGTGACTATAGTTAACAATACTGTATTATATACTTGAAAGTTGCTCTGAGGATAGAGCAGGAATCTTCTCACCATAACAACAACAAAATGGCAATCGTGAGGTGAAGAACGTGTTAACTAACCTTATTGTCGTAAACATTTCACAATCTATGCATGTATAAATCATCACATTGAACACCTTAAACTTATACAATATGTAATTATATTTCAATAAAGCTGGAAAAAAAGATTTTTAAATTAAAAATGGGCAAAAAAAATTGAACAGGCACTTCACCAGAGAAAATATATGAATGGCAAATAAGCGCATGACAATATGTTCAACATGTTTGGTCCCATAGGGAAATGCAAATTAAAACATAATGAGATACTACCTCACACCTGTAAGAATGGCTAAAATTAAAAAGATTAACCACATTTTGGAACTCTCATATACTGCTGATGGGAATGTAAAATGGCCCAAACACTTTGGAAAATAGTTTGGCAATTTCTTAAATAGTTAAATATATACCTTCTGTTTGATTCAGCCATTCCACTCCTAGGTATTTAGCCAAAAGAAACAGAAGCATATGTCCATACAAAGACTTGTACATGAATGCTGATTTATTTGTAACAGCCCAAAACTGGAAACAACCCAAATGTTTATTACCAGGGGAACGGATATACAAATTGTAATATACCCATACAATTCATACTACTCAGCAATTTAAAAAATGCAGTGTTAACTGATGCAACACGGACGAATGTCAAAATACTTATGCTGAATGAAAGAAGCCAACTCTCTCCACACACACAAAAAGAGTACATACTGTATAATTCTATTAACACAAAATTCTGAAAAACACAAATTTATAATGACAAAAAGCAGATCAGTGGTTGCCTGGGGATTAGTTGTGGTGGGGGTTAGTTGGAGGAGGTGGAGAAGAACAGAGTAATGGATGGCAAGGAATTTTTGTTAGTGATTCATTATCTTGATTGTAGGGAAGATCTCATATACATCAAAACCTATCAAATCATATACTTGAAACATGGCAGTGTTGCATGTCAATTACACCTCAGTAAAGCTGTCATACAAAAGCCTTTTTAATGATTTTAATTATCCAATTAAGGAAAATCTGAATTATTTCTATATCCTATATTTTAAAATTAAAAAATTAAGCTATTTTTGTTTTGTGCTTTTTGCTGAGGAAGATTAGCCCTGAGCTGGCATCTGTTGCCCATCTTCCTCTACTTTTTATATGTGGGTTGCCACCACAGTGTGGCTAAGGAGTGGTGCAGGTCCGCGCCTGGCGTCTGAATCCAAAAATCTGGGCCACCAAAGTGGAACACTCGGAACTCAACCACCACCCTACGGGGCTGACCCCCCCCCCAAAATTAAGTTATTTTTGGAAGTGCTTCAAGCAGTCGTTTTATAAGAACATTTATACATTTGAATGGTTTGACTGAAAAAGTAACACCGTACAGTGAGATCTCTAAAAGGCAAATTTGTGTGAACAGATGATCTGATGTCATTTGGTGTCACCCAGTGCTATGTCAAGTGTTACAGGTGACGTGTGCAAAGGCCTTGTCTCTCGGGACCCAGGAGACTTGTACATTGCCAGAGAGGTTGGAATCCTAAGGAAAAGCCGATATAGGAGAACATGGGGCTGGTAGCTTGGGCTGTTGGGATGGGGGAAGTATAGGCAAAAGGCAGACAATAGAAAAGTGCCTGGGCTGTATTTGCTCCAAGCCTTCTTGCGGTTGACTGCACTCAGCCGGCCCTCACCTGACCATGCACAGAGCGAGGGGTACTGTCTGCCAAAGTGTATGTTTGCTCGGCTCTTCTTTCTAACTTGTGTGAAGGCAACCGCAGAGTCCTGTTCTGGGGAATGACAAGGCCACAATACAGAGATCCCTGGTGTTCTCTATCTCCTGAGAAGCTGAGAAGGGCAAAGGGGACCAAGGTGATCCAAGTGTATGCTCTGGGCCTGATTTCGGGCTTCTGCCAATTGCAATAAAAGATTCGATGTGTTATAGTCAACAATACTGTATTATAAATTTCAAAGTTTCTAAGAGGCTAGATCTTAATTGTTCTCACCACAAAGAAGAAATTATAGTTATGTCACGTGATAGAGGTGTTACTAACCCCACAGTGGTAATCATATTGCAATATATAAATGCATTAAGTCAAGTTGTACACCTTAAACTTATACAATGCTATATGTCAATTATATCTCAATTAAAAAAAAGATTCAATGTGAGAGTTATGCTGGCCAGGGTGGCAGTGGGAAGGGCCACTGTGTTATCTGTGGCCCCAGCAGCAGTGACCAGGAGCAAATTACTTTGGTTCCAACCAGACATGCATATTAGGGCTGCCTGAAGTGAGCAGTGCCAGAGCAGTGATCCAGATGATGTTGAGAGGGAACATTCTACTCCAGTGGAGAGGGAGATGACTAAATACCGATTGCTTGCTGGGAGAGACACTCTGAGGTCTAGCCATGAAGGACTCCAATGTCACACTAGGATGGGACAGTTAACAGTAGCCACTGAAGGGTATCCAGCCAACCTCATAAAACTGGGAGTCTGCTAGATATGAAGGAGAGAAAGGTAAAGAATCGTGAACTTTTCCTTGTGACCCCCTCAGAATTTTCATTTACCTGTCTGATTGTCTTATGTGAGATATTTTCAAAAATCTGATCTGTGTTAAAATTCTAGAAATAAATGTAATAGTTTAAACCATTGCTGCACAATAGAATGTCCTGCCACAATGGAAATAGTCTTCATCTGCATTGTCCAACTTGTTAGCAACAGGTGACCATGGTACACTTGAAATGTGATGAATGTGAATGTTACCGAATTTTTTATTTTATTTAGTTTTATTTGTAATTGAATAGTGACATGTGGCTAATGGCTGTGGTACTGAACTGTTTTTACCTGTCCTGAAACAGTCTGTGTTTTAGTTGGTGGTATATAATGTTGCCCTGGTGAAGTTTAAGAAACTAATTAAATTGCTACAGAGAAAAAGCACCAATACTTTTGTATTCTGTAGTTGAGAACATCTCAAAACTGGCACAGTTTCTTTTTATTCCTGTTATGTTTTTTGGTGAATACTAAGAGAAAAATTTAGAAAAGATTGCATAGATAATTCTTTTCTTTTTTAAAGGAAACCCATTAATACAATTAAGTTATAGATTAGTTTCTATCGGCTTCTATATAGTGAGCAAGAAAGTTATAGCAGATATATGTTGCTTTGTTACTTAGCATTCACTCACATTTGTCCTGGTAACAGAACAATGGTTTGTTTGTTTTTCTGACTAACTATCAACACCACCAAACCCACCCATCCCTTGCATCGCATCCCCATCCCATCACACAAACACAGGGGGGAGTTGGGTTCAGGAACTTTCTCATCATCCAATCAGAACCAATGAAGTGAAATGAAATTTTTGTAGGGGCTGTAGAGAGGAAGACTGCTCTTGTCACCAGGACTGCTGGGAAATGAGCATAAGGTGAACCTGGAGGGCCCAGGTGGAGTCTGAGTGAGTCACTGACAAAGAGGAAGGCAGAACCCAGAAATGGAGAAAAACTGAGTCTAATGATGATGTTTGAACCTCAACATGCAGTCACAGATGAAGCCTGCTCTAGAGATTTTTTAAAAAAATAAATAACAGCTTTAATAAGGTATAATTCACATGCCGTAAAATTCACCTATTTAAAATGTACAATTCAATGGTTTTTAGTATATTCACAGAGTTGTGTAACCATCACCGCTTTCAATTTTAGAATATTTTCATCCCCTCCCCCAAAAAACCCTTACCCATTAGCAGTTACTCGCCTTCCTCCTCTCCCCTCAGCCCCTGGCAACCACTAATCTATTTTCTGTCTCTATGAATTTGCCTATTCTGGACACATCATATAAATTGAATCATACATACATACATACACACAGCCTTTGTGACTGGCTTTTTTCACTTAACATAATGTTTTCAAGGTTTGTCCAGATTGTAGCATGCATCAGTACCTCGTTCTTTTTTATTGCCAGACATGAAAAATTTTTTTAAAACTTTTTATTTTGGCATTATTTTAGATTTACAGAAAAGTTGCAAAGGTAGTACACTTACCCTTCACCCAGTTTCTCCTACTGTTAACATATTACATAACCACAGTACATTTTAAGAAATAATACTATTAACTAAAACTACACACTTTATTTGGATTTCACGTTTTCTTTTTTACAAAGTATCTTTTTTTGTTTGTTTCAGAATATCAAATTACATTTAGTTGTCATGTCTTCTTAGTTTCTCCTCTTGTTTATAACAATTTTTTCTTGTTTTTCATGACGTTGACAATTTTGAAGAGTATAGGTCACATATTTTGTAGAATTTCTTTAAATTTGGGTTAGCTCCATGTTTTTTTTTTTCTTCTTCTTCTTCTTCGTGATCACACTAGGGTTGTGTGTTTTCAGTAAGAATACCACAGAGGTGAGGTGCTGTTCTCTTCACGTAATATCATAGAGTGGGTGACGTCCACATGATGAAGTTAACCTTAATTACTTGGTTAACATGTTGTCTACCAAGTTTCTCCCCTGTAAAGTCATTATTTTCCCTTTGCATTCTCTATTTTCTGGAAATGAGTCACTAAATCCAGCCAACACTCAAGAGTAGAGGAATTAAGCTCTACTTTCTAGAGTGGGGAGTATCCACACATACTATTTGGCATTCTTATGTAACGAAGATTTGTCCCCTCTCATTCATTTGTTTATTCAACCATTTATTTGTACTAGTGTGGACTCATTGAAACATATTATAATGCAATACTGTCATTATTTATTTGGTTGTTCAAATTGTTCCAGCTTTGTCCATGGGGAGATCTTTCAATTGACTCCTATGTCCTTTGATTGCACCTCCTCTTCCTCCTCCTCTTTCTTCTCCTCCTCCTCCTCTTCCTTCTCCTCTTTCTCTTCATCCTCTTCTTCTTCTTCCTTGGCATTTCCTTAGTTTCTGGCTCACAGTTACAAGATGCTCCAGGCCCATCTTGTGTTTTCCCTGCCCCAGTGCTGGCAGCCATTTCTTCAAGGAGCCCTGCTTCAAGGAGAATGATATTGAGAAACCAAAATCTGGTCACTGAGTATGCTTATTGCTACTGGGGTGTAACTGCTGCTGAGCTAATATATGTATGTACACTAATTCATGTATACACATATCTAAAGTTAGTTCTAGTTCTATATATTTGCATATCTATTAAAATAAACAGGAGTTCATACTGATATCTCTGACCCTAACCCAGAACCACAGCGTTCATTCTAATTTCCCCTCCTACTTATTTTTAACTTCTTATTTGACAGTGAGAAATCTGGCTCCCATTTATTCAGCTCTTGTACACACATAAAGTACTTTCAGAATTGCTAATTTCCACTCCTGTGAGAAATAAATTTACCAAATTGGACATAGTGGTTAGTCCTAGTTCTTTTTGTTTCTAGCCTTTCATTACCAGATAAATATATCCTTTTTTTAAAATTTATTTTTTATTGAGGTAACATTGGTTTATAACATTATATATTATAAATATTTATAAATTATAATATGAATCCATTATATAAATTTCAGGTTACATTATATATAATGATGTACACCTGAAATATATCTTTTTTATTATGAGATTTGAATTGGCTGGTCTGACACCTTAATCTCTTATAGCATAATTTATAGGCATTAAAAACCTTATTTAAAAAAATATAGTAAATTTCTCCTATTTTAGAATGGAGTTTTTTTTGCAATATATTTTATACTGATGTTTCAAATCAATTTTAAGGAACCTAAGTTCATGATTAAATCTTTGCTATGTTACTTAAAATATGAGGAAATGAAAGAGCCAGAGCTCCCCTGCATACAGCTTTAAAAAAAAATACTCATCTAAAAGGAACACAACAAAATTATGTGGTAATATTGTCATTTGATTGCCATGATTAGTTGAGTTTCAAAATCCTAATCTATGTAACAGGGTAATATATGGCTACCAGCCCATAATATGAATTCATAATTGTTGAATGAATTGTGGACGATTGATGGGCCAACATGACATCTGTAATCATAACTAAAAGCACTCTATAGTTTGTAAATACCTTTTCACCTACACTTATCTCCTTTATTTTTTACATCACCACTGTGAAGATAAACATTATTATAATTATCATGATAACAATTATCTTCAGTTTTTCAGGGAGAACTGAAGCTGAGTAACTTAAGTGTTAGAGGAGGTCCTCAAGAAGATGTGACTGGCAGTTGATCCTCGAGCTGGACCCAGGCAATTGGAGGCTCCTTATCCCCTCCCCTGTCCTTGGAATGTACATTCTGCCCACTGTTCCTTCATTAGGAGCTACTTCAAGGACACAACCTTGAGAGAACAATGTGTTGTTGAGACCATCTGGATGGTATACATGACTGAACCCTGTTAAGGCCTCTATATAAACTTAAGATTCTAGTGGGCGGATGTGGAGATCTACTCACCTTGCAGCTGCCCAAGACAAGCCTCATATGTAAGTTCCCTTGCTTCTTAAACCTAACACCTATCAATCAGGAATGGTCTACCTCTTTCTTTGGTCTCTCCTTGCCCTCCATGTACGGGGGTCATTTTTGAATTTCACCAGGGGAACTCCTGAGGTTGCAGACCAACACCCAATGATACAGCTGGATTCAAAATCATAATATCTAACTCAAATTCCCATGCCCTGCCCTTTCTACTAGGTTATTGATAAGGTCATCACGTTATTGGGGATACTGACATATTGACATCACATAGGTCCCTGGACTTTTTCAGACAGAGGCTCACATCAGGTTCAAGAGAGCCATGGGAGGTCCCTGAGTCCCAAGTTCAGAGCATAGCATTATCCCTTTTGTCATCAGACCATTAGCCATAAATCTATGACATAAATATAACACTGTTAAAGAGGTGGAAAAGAATATAAACAGTTAGATTTTTTAAAGCCCTACAAATATTTCAATTTCTCCTCCTCCTTCTTCTCATTCTTCTTTTTGCCAAATAAAAATTCTCAACTTATTAACTTATAGAAATAAGCAACTCATTTATAAGGGCTGAAGATTTTTACATTTAATTGACTTTGGGTTTACCTCCAGCCTTCAAGACAAACGTGGAAAAAACCACAGGGTCTCTGTTCATTTCACATGGTAGCTAGCTGCCTGGTAAATGTTTGTTGAATTAACCAATTATTCAAATCACCAAATATTTACGGAGCTCAACTCTGTAGAGGCACCAAGAAGAAAAGGTCTCTGTCCTCAAGGAGCAATGACCTTGTTGAAGAGACGAGGCACAAACACCTTCTCATACTGAGAGTCAGGAAAACAAGAGTTCAGGATAATAATGAGAGAGCCAGCAGGGGTTAATTGCAGGGTGGGTGATGGGGAATAGATGGTGAGGAATTATTGAGCAGAAATCAATTATTCAAGTAGAGATGATCAGGCAGACATTTTACATGATAGATGGTTGGAATTCCATCTTAAAGGGTGGCTAAGCATTGGGTGGGTGAAGGTGTGGGGGAGGGCTGCTATGAAAAAGCATGAGAACAGGGAATTGCAAAGATTTCCTCTCTGAGAGCCTGTTTTTCCATTAAAGATAGAGTACAAGGGTATTGGGGTGAAGTTGCTTATGTCAGAACAATCGGTAGTTTTTAATCATCGATCTCAAAGAAGCAAAAGGTCTCAAGTACTCTTTAGGACTTTGGAAACCAAAATAAAAGAATTTAGCTTAAATCTAAGTTTTAAAAAATCAGATAATTGCTTTTCTCTGATTTTCTTTATTCTTAAAACTACACTCTAATGAAATATGATCTGAAAAAGTAATTATCTTTTCCTAGAGTTTAAATTTAAAGGTTAGCTGTAGTCTCAGTGTTTATGAGTTAAAGTTCAGTTATTTAAATAATCAATGAATTCATTTATTCCCCATGAATATGAGTGGTCATAGTAATTTTCAATTCGATGTGTTAAAAAAATCCCAAGTGTTTTTGTCTTTTATAAGCCACCTTATTTTTTATTTTGTCGACTTCTACCTTTTTAATTGAGATTATGTGCTCTGCAGGGAATAATTTTCTGTTTCTCTTTCATTCATTAGCAGCATGTCAGATTTGTTTTTATTAACTAATTTATTTATTTTTAATTTATTTTTTATTGAAGTGTAGTTGACATACAATATTACATTAGTAACCATCTGTCACCATACAAAGTTATTACAATATTATTGGCTATATTCCCTATGCTATACATTACTTCCCCATGACTTATTTATTTTATAACAGGAAGTTTGTACCTCTTAATCTCCTTCACCTACTTCTCCCATCCCGGACCCCCCTCCCCTCTGGTGACCACCAATTTGTGCTTTGTATCTGTAAGTTTGTTTCTGTTCTGTTTTGTTTGTTCATTCCTTTTGTTTTTTAGATTCCATATATAAGTGAGATCATACGGTATTTGTCTTTCTCTGTCTGACTTATTTCCCCTAGCATAATGCCCTCTAGGTCCATCCATGTTGTCACAAATAGCAATATTTCATTCTTTTTATGGGTGAGTAATATTCCATTGTGTATATATATATATATACCACATCTTCTTTATCCATTCATCTATCAATGGACCTTCAGGTTGCTTCCATATCTTAGCTATTTTGAATAATGCTGCAATGAACATAGGGGTACATATATCATTTCAAATTAGTGTTTTTGTTTTCTTCAGATAAATATCCAGAAGTGGAATTGCTGGATCATATGGTATTTCTATTTTTAATTTTTTCAGGAACCCCCATACTGTTTTCCATAGTGGCTGCACCAATTTACATTCCCACTGACAGTATATAAGGGTTCCCTTTTCTCCACGTCCTAACCAACACTTGTTATTTCTTGCCTTTTTGATAATAGCCATTCTGACAGGTGTGAGGTGATATCTCATTGTGGTTTTGCTTTGCATTTCCCTGATGATTAGTGATGTTGAGTATCTTTTCATTTACCTGTTGGCCATCTGAATGTCTTCTTTGGAAAAATATCTTTCCAGGTCCTCTGCCCAATTTTTAGTTGGATTGTTTGTTTTTTTTGAAAGTGAGTTGTATTAATTCTTTGCATATTTTGGATATTAACCCCTTATCAGATATATCATTTGAGTATATCTTCTCTCATTCAGTAGGTTGTCTTTTGGTTTTGTTGATTGTATCCTTCGAGAAACATATCAGTTTTACAGGTCATTCCTCTCATCCCAATAACTTGAGGTTTAGTTTGGTTTCTGAAATCTGCACAGAACCTTGTTACAAGGCAGTTCCACCTGGAACTTGGACCCTAAGAGTCCTGCATATGTGCCTATCTGTAAATGACAACAAATTGGTTCCTAGAAGTAGATTGCCTGGTTTTAAAATACACACTTTCTGTCTAAGAACAAGACCAGGGAAAAACTTTCCATTTGCCGAGGGAGCCGAAAAAAAGGAAACAGAAAGAAATGTATCTATTATTGGAGGAAAAATTGTCATCTTCTTTCCAAATAGCACCAGAGGCACATGTCAAAGCATACTAAGAATAGAAAAAAAGTCCTTTTTTCTTTCCATTTTTTACTGTTAATGTAGCTTGTGTGAGGCAGCTGCAAATCTTCACTTTCATGGAAACAATCCCACACCCTTGTTCACCCCAAAGAATTCTTTTCTTTCAACTAAGAACAGATTTTTTTTCCTTTCATAGGATCATAGAATTTGGAAACTTAGAGATCACTTAGTCTAATTTTATAAACTAAATGAACAGACAAGGATAATACAGGAAGTTAATGGGAGAATCTACCCACATATCCCATCTCTGAACCCTGCACTCACCTACAAGCTAACTGCACTCCAGCAACATTTAGCTTGTCTAAAAGATCTGGTGATTTTAGGACTCCATATATTGGCACAGGCAGTTCCCCTTGCCTGGAATGATCAGCTCCTCCTTCATCAGGAACATGCCTGCTCATCCTTCAAGACCCAATTCAAAGGTCACCTCCTCTATGGAGCCTTTCCCAGTTCTCCAAGACAAGTGCTATCTTCTGACCCCTGTGTCTTCCTAGAGATCGCGGTTGATACCTCCATCCTGGCAGTTGTCACGGTGTATTGCAATAATCTGTTCCATGTTCAGACACTCACTGAACTGTGAGTGACTCAGCTTCAATTCTTCATTTTTATGTATCCATTGCCTGGTGCAGTACTTGCCACATAAAAAGATAATAACTGATTGAATGATTGGCCAGAACTTGCATGCAGTTCTCTCTTCCAACAGATTGGTTGCATATTCTCAGATCTGTTTCTTATCTAAATTGAAAACATTCCTTGAATAATAGTTCTGAGCCCCACACCTTTTGGACAATAAATTAAATTACCATGGTTGCTTGTTTTCAAGCTTTTGTGATATGTTTGTTGAATAAATTATTAACCTCAATCTACTATTCATTAAAGTCAAGGAGTATGGGGTCCTTCAGACTTCACCTTAGAAAAATTTAGTCACTGGACTCAGCAAATGTAAAATAAAATAAAATTAGAATTTGCCTATTTTTGCCTTTTTGTTAAGAAATGTCTTTGTCTTTTATTAACTAGATATGATTAGGCTTCATAATTGAGTTTTTGTAATCTCTATGCTCACGTTTGGCCCTGAGAAGTTTTCCTTCATTTGTAAGATCTCTTACCAAGTATTTTAGGAACTAGGAAGGACAGAGTTCAAGATCGTTTTATAAAAAAAAATATATATATATATATATTTATATATATATAACGATATATATATATAATATAATATAATATATATATATAACGATTCCGTCATGTCATGTGAGTCGGTAACTTAACCAAATAAATAAATATATTTATTACCAAGATATTACCAACTATAAGATGTCACCATTTTAAAATTTAATTTTTTAAAAGTCAACTGTATCCTTATCTTCCAGTCTGGTGGTAAAATGGAAATTATTTACTCTGGGAACTCTGACTAGCTTACTGATGAATCATTCCTGCTATGACCCGAGGCCCCAGCGCTGGATTCTTGTGTATTCTCTCTATTCCATTGGTTTTATATGTTTATTTAAAATGAGCCAAACTGATGCAAACATTTTAGCCCCTATGGAAAGGCCACTAACCTGTCTGAAAGGGGAGCTCATTAGGAGTGTTGGACCGATCTTTTGGATGCAAATCAAAGCCTACATAAAGCTTGGTATAAGCAAACTCTGTAAGTACACATGGAGCCAAAAATAAATGTGTATTGGCAAAGGCTCAGGGCTCAGAAGTTAGGCTTTGAAACTTCTTTAAACTTTTCTTTCAAACTTTTCCTGTAAACTGAAAATATTAGTATTTGCAATTCTTTACAGTACTATGTACTGTAGTTTCTCCCTGGAGAAAAATATAGAAATTCTAAATGTTATTCTTATCTATTTTTTCCTCCATTAAGCCAGTTGGTGTATTCATTTTTTACATATGCAGAAAAAAGTCTTTAAAGTTGGCTTTATAATTTCCCATAGAGGGTTTCACTAAAGGTAAAATCATGTCTTCTCACATATAGTGCTACCACACTTTTTTTCCCTGAGGCACAAAAAGATTGTAGCATTTGTATACCACATCTCTGGACACCAGAATGTTTTGTCCTTTTCCTTATTTTTCATAAATAATAAATACATAAATGTGTGTATGTATGTTGTATATATATATGTATATATGTGTGTATATACACATGTATGTGTATATGTACAGACATGTATATGGATAGAGAGAGCTCTATTAAAATTACATTTTAAACAAATTACTAGATAAATCTTATTGACTACAAAAGGCCTATGATAGAAGATATGGAAATTATCATCTAATAATAATATGTGAAGTATATTTTCTCATTCTGCATCCCAATCATACCTACACATCCCATTTTACCTGGAAATGAAGATGGAGACACACTGGGAAAAGATATTTATACATGTATGTTCTGACTAAAGCAGGAAGTAACTGAAAAATCTCATGAGAGCCTTTCTTGTGACTAAGCCAGGCTAGTTTGGTAGATTCCAGATGTTTATGAGCTTATTATAAACTTTGAATTGTTATCTGAACCCTGACACTAAGCATTGACTTGCCATTATTTCATCCCTCCCCCCTCCCCACCCGCTAAGATCTGAGGTGATGTCTTTACACTGTGGACTTAAAGAGAGAAAAAACTTAAACCATGCATTACCCTGGCAAAACCCTTGACCAAACCCTCCCATCTATCTCCTCGTTTTCTCTTTAAACCAACAAAGGAAGGCACCAGATCACTTTCTAGATCTTTCAAAATACAAATCCTAGTTTTCAAATATTATGTTGCTATGAATCCAGCTCTTTGGGGCATCGCTTTTACTATTAGAGCCCTGATTTACTTTCTATCCAAGACAGAATACCAGGGCTGAGTGAAAACCCAGGCTCTATATAATCCACATTGGCTCCCCAGCCTTCCGCTGCTCCTCCTCCCTTAACCCAAACTGCCACGATGTGAAACAGCAATTAAATGTTTTCCAAATTATCTAAGTCAGAGAAGGGCTTTTTTATTTTCATTTTTGCAAATAAAAGAGTAGTCTTTTTCAACTGGAATCGTTCTGTGGGTAGCTTTAAATATAAGGAAAGGCAAGCAGACAGGAAAACAATGCCTGGAGATAGAACAGCATCTGGCAATTTGCACAAGTCTGTCTCCTTCCTTTGAAGATGGTGACACACTGGGACTGGATGTGGCCTAAGCTTCCTCTTCCTCTGTAAAGTTACCACCTGAGCTGGCATGTCATTCCCGTCACTTGAGTCAGTTACTTAACCATGTGTAGGACCTTGTCTACTGTCCAGGAGTTCTATTCCAAGAGGAGATTAACTTTAAATCTAAGTTTGTTTTCATCCATTGATTTCCATACACAAGGCCACTGAAACGGCATCAATTAGCAAAGCTTTTCAGGACATCTGTGTCACAAGATGTTTCACACTGTTCAGTAGAATCAGCAATGATGACTCAAGCCCAGTTAAGTTCTGTGGGAAATCAGGAAATTTGATGGTTTCATCATCCATCCATAACCCAGTTTTCTGGGGACAAATTTTAGAGGAAAAAGAATAGCTTTATGACTAAAACCTCACTTTGTGCACCAAAGAAAGTGGTGCTCATTAATAACATTTAATAATTAAATATGTAGCCTTTTATTTTCAGAAATGGTCATTTTCTAATGATCATAGGCTAATAACAAGTCATAACTAGATCCAATCTTTGTGACAAGATAATAGCTTTTAGGAAGAATCAGTTGATTGTCGCTGTGTTTTTTGTCCCCCAACCAATAATTTCCCAAAAATCGAGGTCCTTTTACCCCTTGGAAAGCTTTTTAAAAATATTAAAGATTTTTTTTTTAATCTCCTACCATGTTATTTATGATTCTTGTTATACGAGGCTGGGCAAAACCACATTAAAGACCAGTCCCTTTAGGAAGTGAAATGTCTTCCTTTCCAGATGTGTCCAATAGAATCGTTTGGACTCCGGAGTGGGAAGAGCCTGGTTACCACCAGCAGAAGCAGCAGCAGTCATGGATAACACAGAGAAGGAATCTGAGAATAAGAAGGCCATCCCTCACTGTGTCTCAAAGTGGGTAGACTTACTGGCACTTACAGGCATTCGTTACTTTGGAAAACAGGGATCAAGAGGAAAACTCAGATATAGGTTCAAAAGGAGATTCTAAAGTTGGAAAATATTCTAAAACAGAAGGAAGCAGTGTTTAAATCACTGTGTAAGGTTTACAGGCAAATATGAAGTAAGGTTGCTTATGGGTTTTTTTCATCTTATTGAAATATAATTGACATACAACACTGTATAAGTTTAAAGTGTACAGCATAATGACATACATATTTTACAAAATGACTACCACAATAAGTTTAGTTAACATCCATCACCTCATATAGTTACAAAAAATGTTTTTCCTTGTTATGAGAACTTTTAAGATCTACTCTCTTAGCAACTTTCAAATATACCATAAAGCAGTGTTAACTATAGATGGAAGTTGAGAGCATTATGCTAAGTGAAATAAGTCAGACAGAGAAAGACAAATACTATATTATCTCACTTATATGTGAAATCTAAAAAAAAAAAAGACACAACAACAAAAAAACTCATAGAGAAGTTCAGATTTGTGGTTACTACCGGAGTACCAGAGGTGGGAGGTGGGGGAATTGGGCAAAGATGGTCAAAAGGTACCAACTTCTAGTTATAAGATGAATAAGTACGGAGGAAGTTGCTTAAGTTTTGTGGTGATTCTCAATTTTGCCCTTTCTCCTGTGTCTCATTTCACTAGGCTTTAAATCAGAGATTACCTTGTGAAATGTGTTGGATCAAAATAGTGCGATAACAGCCAAGAACTAAATTAAAAAAGTAAATTAAAAAAATTTCAATAACATCTGTTCCCAGATATCTGAGCCTGAGTAACCCCTGCACAGATAATCGATTGTGGGTATCCAAAGGAGCTGTTTGTTCTTTCCCACAGGAAAGAAACCAGCGTGTCCTGAGGGAGGGTCCCTGGTGCCAAGGTTACATGAGGCTGAGCTGGTGGGTGGATAACAGCCAATCAGGTGGTGAGAAGCGAGCCAGGTGAGGAGAAAAGGCCGCAGAGGGAATCAATGATTGGAAAGCAATGCTGCAGGAATAAGAGGAAATATAGGAGGTTGGGTTCAGGGACTTTGCAAAATGTGTAGAGAATAGAGACAAACTTTGAAATGAGTTGTAGTACAATTGGAACATGAGGAACAGAATCCAGTAGAGTGTAGAAACTAAGAGGAACATGAGGGAGACACAGGTGCTGGGTTAACATAGCAACGCAAGTGGGGTGGTGGTGGTTGAGCTCCAGCAGTGAGAATCAGAGTTTGGGTGTGTAGTGTTTATTGTAAGTAGGCTCTAGATCCAAAGGTATCAGGAATTGGTATGCCTTTGGGCCCAAAGAACCGAGGACCTATGAAGTTTGGTTTTTCAGGTTGTCCTATTAAATGAGCACCGGGGTCCCAGATCCCTTTCTCATTTCTGCTCAGTGCCACCTGCAACTTCTTATATTTGTCCTCAAGGATTAGAGATGAAAAGAATTCAAAGCCACATCTATCAAAGAGATTGCTCTTTGGGTTTGGATCTCAGCTGTTGGTGGTTCCAATTTTTATATGTATTAGAGTCACAGTGGTGGGGAGTAGAGGAGCTTGTTTAAAACACAGCCCAATCCAGAGATCCTCTTCCAATAGATCTGGGGTGAGTCCAGGAATCTGTCTAAATATCTAGCACTCTAGGCCATCCTGATTAGGGCCAAGAGCTAGCACATGTGCGATGTGGTACCAATTAGAAAAAGGCGCCTCCTCTGGGTGGACCTCTGTGTGGCTCTCTTTCTTCAGGTGTCACACACTCCTGCCAGTGAGCATTTCCCAGCCAGCAGGGCTGGTGGGACTTCAGCCCCGGCTCCCACCTACCTGAGTGGGTGGAGCACAACCTGCAAAGCCTCCCTCAGTGGCCCTGATTCTTTAAAGATGTTCCTTGAAACACAATGTGCAAAAAACCTACTTTAATTCCCTCATTTTTAAGTGATGACTTTTTTTTTAAACTCTTACTTTTCTTTCTTTTTTTTTTTTTTTTTTGCTGGGAAAGAGTCTCCCTGAGCTAACATCTATTGCCAATCTTGCTCTCTCTTTTTTTTCCTTTTTTCCTCCTCAAAGCCCCAGTACATAGTTGTATATTCTAGTTGTAGGTCCTTCTAGTTCTATGTGAGCTGCCACCACAGCATGGCTACCAACAGAGGAGCGGTGTGGTTCCACGACTGGGAAGGGAACCCGGGTCGCCAAGGTGGAGCGTGCCGAACTTTAACCAGTAGGCCCTCAGGGCTGGCTCAGACCCACTTTAATTCAACATTTTCCAAAGTACCCTGATGATAACAAGGGCCTAGTAACTTATTAACATGAGAGATCCCTGGGGCCCACCCTAAACCTATTGAATTAGACTCTACAAAGTCACAGGCTGGGAATTAGTCTTTTCAGACAAGTGCCTCGGTTCATTCTTATCCTCAGGGAATTTTGGGAAGCACTGATTTGGGGATGATAAAACACTGGTGCAACCTTTGTCCTTGCTGTGTTCTCTCACCTTGGGAAATCAGGGGCATCTCTCCACTCCAGATCTTACAGCTTCTCAGAATGAAATACAGAGCCATAGTTGTATGGACAGAATTGCAGACTTAAAAAATGAAGTTCAAAATGCAGGGAAGAAAGATAAGCTGAAACAAGCTACGTGTTTTCATGGAAGAAGAAATTGGGAACATTTCCTTGCAGTTTTAGGCTTAAACAGCGATAATTATGGGGTTTGCATCCACAATGCCTCTTTCCAGTTGTCATACTACTCAAGATTATAGATGAAGTGCATTCAACTTTTTCATGTCATCGCCCCTACATATTTTGAATACTTTAAGTTGTTGTAAGCTTATCCGATAATAAAATTTTTTCATAAAATTAGAGGACGTATGTCTCACTATTTTCACTTTTATTTTACAAAACAATTCCAAAATAGTCTTTTCAGGAAAGAACAAAAGATTGTCTGAATAAAATGTTAGAAGTGGATCTCTGGTTTAAATATTCTTATTTCTTACATAACAGCAGAAATGTGAATAAAATACATGCTTTAGGAGTCTGGTAATTTTCATGTGGTGACCAAATCCCTATAATGTGCAATTTTATAGGATCAAAATCCTACAATGTGTGTAGTTTGGAGTTACAATACTCATCATCATGATATTCTTCTAAAACTAGAAAAAGAAAATAAAATTTCCTCATTATGGTAACCTATGAAAGTTAGATTCTATTCTTAAAGATATTCTGGCCAAAAAGTGAATTAGTAATGGGTAGATGGTTGTAATATGAGTCAGAATAAATTTTGGATATTCCTGGCTGGTATTTGTGACCAGCTAGGGTCTTAGATTATGTGATGGTCTAATGACCACTCACAACCAGGCCTGGGGATTTGGTTGACATCCTGTGTTCTTCCAGCAGACTTAACAAAATTGATTGCTCATGAATGTAGATGTTTAGATCTATTTCTGAAGGGGGCTACCCATGCTGTGAATGTTTGTTAAAAAGTGATAAACATGAAAACCCAACATGGAAAGACCATTCTAAGTCAACAGGTGTGCTTTTCAAAAAGACAGAATTCTTCGTGAGCAGCAAATAACAACCTTGCCAACTATTTGATTAAAAAGCCAAAGGTTTGAATGACTAAACTCTGTTTATAGAATACGGATGCCATACAGGCTGGAGGAGTTGCAAAAACCTCAACCCAGGGCGTGGTGCTAAGAAACTCTTGGCCGTGATGCTCTGACACTGCTGAAAGGAGGGAATGGAAAGGGGTCTTGGCTTCTCCCAATAATTAACAACAGTTTTGCTAACAGTTAGATCAGTTTCTCTGAGAAGTAAATTTCAGCCTTTTTTCTTTCTCCATGAAATCAATATTCTTAAATTGAAAATAAAGAGCATATTTCCTAGGGTTGGTTTTTTTAAGACTTTATTTGTTTCTAAGGCATTTCAGGTTGCTCCATTTTAGCTCATTGTGTGTCGGATGCTTAGGTATTCTGTCACCGTCCAGTGTCTGTACATGACTCGGTTTATATGTACCTTTGAGAGAGTGCTGCTACAAAACTGGTTGTGAGTCTATATCAGCACACATCATAATTATAAAAATGGATACTGACTTCTGAACGACACATATAGACTAACAGCTCTGGCCACAGTTACCCATTCTAAACTAGTCATATGTGCTGTTGAAAAAAAACAATGAACCAAAAATGGATTCTTTAAAAAGTCTGTGAGTTTTGAAGTTCTGTTAGTGAGAAAAGTAACAAGTGCTATGTGTCAGGGAGTGTTTAGCTTGGGGCTGACTTTCAGGTATAGGTTGCTGACTACTGTGGTAATAGTGCCTTTATTCAAATTCTTTTCCCTTCCTCCCATTTTTGCACTCCACAAGCTACCAAAATTCAGACAAGATGAAATAGATAACCTGAATAGTCCTATAAGTATTTAAGAAATTGAATTTGTAATTTTCAAGCTCCTGAGAAAGAACTCTCCAGGCCCAGAGGTTTTCACTAGAAAATTTTACCAAACATTCAAATCATTAACACCAATTTTATACAATCTCTTTCAGAAAGAGGAGGGAATAATTTCCAATTCGTTTTACAAGGCCAAACCAGACAAAGACAACACACACAACAGAAAAACTACAGACCAATAGTTCTCATGAACTTAGATGCAAAAATCCTCAACAAAAATTTGGTAACCCAACAATGTATAAAAAGAATAATATACCATGATTAAGTGGAATTAATTCCAGGTATACAAAGCTGGTTTGATATTCTAGAATCAATCAATGCAATCCAACATATCAACAGGTTAAAGAAGAAAAATCATATGATCCTATCAACTGATGCAAAAAAAGCACTTGACAAAATTCAACATTGATTTATGATAAAAACTCAGTACAATGAGAATGGAGGGAAACTTCCTCAACTCATAAATAGCATCTGCAAAAAAACTACAGCTAACGTCATACTTAATGATGAAAGACTGGTTGTTTTCCCTATAAGGTCAGGAACAAGGCAAGGATGTACACCCTCACCATTGTTAGTCAACATTGTACGGGAAGTCCTAGCCACGATAAAAAGGCAAATAAGAGAAACAAAATACATCCAGATTAAAAAGGAAGAAATGAAACTGTCTCTATTTGCTGATAACAGGATTGTTCACGTAGACAATACCAAGGAATCTACAAAAACTCCTTGAACTTAAAAGTGAGTTCAGTAGGGTCATATGATACAAATCGACACACAGAAATTAATTAAATTTCTATATACTGACAATGAACAAGTGGAAACAAAACTAAAAAATGCAATACCACTTAACAACTGCTCCAAAGAAAATGAAGTAGTTAGGTATAAATCTAACAAAACATGTACTAGATCTAGATAATAAAAATTCCAAAATACTGATTAAAGAAATCAAAGTAGACTATAATACTTGGAGCGACATATTGTGTTGGAAGACTCGACATAATAAAAATGTCAATTCTCTCTAAATTGGTCTATAGGTTTAACAAAATTCCTATCAAAATCTCAGGGAAGTTTCTTGTGACATAGACAAGCTTATTTTAAAATTTATATAGAAAGGGAAAAACCCTAGAATAGCCAAAACAATTTTGAGAAAGAAGAATACATTGGGGAATCACTCTTTCCAAGATTAATGCTTACTACATAGCTACAGTAACGAAGACTGTGCTACTGGAAGAGCAATTGACACATAAGTCAATGGAACAAAATAGAGACCCAGAAATAGATCCACACAAATATAGATTCAACTTATTTTTGACAAAGGATCAAAAGCAATGCAGTGGAGGAGATATAACCTTTTCAATAAGTGGCGCTGGAAGAGTTGGATATCCATAGGCAAAAAAAAAAGAACTATAATCTAAACCTCACACCTTATACAAAATTTAACTCCATATGGATCATGGAGTTAAAGGTAAGATATAGAACTGTAAAACTTCTAGAAAAAAATAGGAGACAATCTTTGAGAATGAGGACTAATCAAAGAGTTCTATACTTGACAATAAATGCTCAATTCAAACAAGGAAAATTGATGTTAGACTTCATCAAAATTAAAAACTTTTCCTCTGTGAAAGACTCTGTTAAAAAGATGAAAAATAAAAATTACCAACTGGGAGAAAATATTTGCAAGTCACATGTCCAACAAAGGGCTTGTATCTAGAATATATAAAGAACTCTCAGGGCCAGCCCGGTGGTGCAATGGTTATGTTCGCTCATTCCACTTCAGCAGCCCAGCGTTCACCCGTTGGTATCCTAGGCACGGACCTACTCACGGCTCATCAAGCCATGCTGAGGTGGCGTCCCACAAAGAAGAACTAGAAAGACCTACAACTAGGATACACAACTATGTACTGGAGCTTTGGGGAGAAAAAAGAACAAGAGGAAGATTGGCAACAGATGTTAGCTCAGGGCCAATCTTCTTCAAAAAAAGAGAAAAAAGAACTCTCAACACTGAACATTAAAAAAAACCAATTAGAAAATGGGCAAAAGACATTTCACCAAAGAGGATATACAGACAGCAAATAAGCTCATGAAAAGACGTGCAATACTATTACTCATTAGAGAAATGCAAATTAAAACCATAATGGGATATCACTGCACAACTATCAGAAAGGCTAAAATAAAAAAAGTGGTCATAATACAAAATGCTGGCAAGGATGCAGAGAAACTGGATCACTCATGCATTGCTGATGGGAAAGTCAAATGCCACACCACTTTGGAAAACAGTTTGGCAGTGTTTCATGTAACTAATCATGCAAATACCCTACAACCCAGCAATGCACTCTTCAGCATTTATTCCCCAAAATGAAAACTTATTTGCATCCAGAAACTTGTACATAAATGTTTATAGCAGCTTTATTCATAATGGTCGAAAGCTGGAAATTAACCAAATGTCCTTCACTGAGTGAATGGCTAAACAAAATGTGGTCCATGCATACTGTACTACTCAGCAAATAAAAGATACAAACTATTAATACTTGCAAGAACTTGGATGAACTTCAAGGAAATTTTGCAGAATGGGAAAAAAACTAATTTCAAAAGGATACATATTGTAAGATTTCGTTCATATAACATTTGGAAAACAATGTAATTATAGAGATAGAGAACAGATTAGCAGTGACGAGGGGTTAGGGATGGGGAGGAAAGATGGATGTGGCTATAAAGGGGTAGGAGGGAGTCTTGTAGTGACAGTAAAGTATCTTGATTGTAGCGGTGGCTACACAAAGCTACACAAGTGATAAAATTGCTTGGAGCAACAAACACAGATAATTGCATGTTTAATTGGTTAAATCTGAATAAGCTCTGTGGCTTGTAGCAATGTCAATTTCCTGGTTTGGATATTATATAAAAACTCGATATATTTATTCAAGATGTTAACATTGGAAGTTTGGTGAAGGTTGCGCAAGACCTCTCTGTTCATTTCCTTGCAGATTCCTTTTAATCTACAAATATTTCAAAAGAAAAAGTTTAAAAAAACAAGATAATAGGCAAGAAGTAAGTGTAGCTAGTGCTCTCACACCTTTTTGAGGGCAGTTTAAAGAGAGAACAGCCTTTTTGGAAAACAACTTGGTGCACATTTTTTCCCAAAACTTTTACCTAGAAGTCTCCCTTTTGAGACCTTTAAGGAGACCATCCTAGAAAAAACGGTATGCAAGAAGAAATTTTTCATGATGTTATTTGTAGCAACAGAAAATGTTGGATGTGATCTAATTTTCCAGCAGAAGTGGAAGGATTAATGACATCAAGATACACATCTATCCAGTGAAAAGCCAGCTGTCATTAAATGTGATGGTTAAAAATACGAAGTAGCAAAAGGAAAAATGCATATAAGTTAATAAAAAGGACAGAATCAGGATGCCAAATAAATGCATTACATTTATTCAAAAAAGAGGGAATGGAAACATATAAGAATAATATATCTGTTGTTATGATGAAAATTTGGGACTTTCTGCTTTTTTTGTGCTTTAAAAATATAATTTTATTTTTATAGCTCAAAATAAACAAATAGAATCCCCCACCGCCCCAATTTTTAGAATATTTATTCCTTTGAGCAGGCTCAAGTGCATAGCTTTTGGATGACACCATGGCTGTGGGCGCTTGGTGGGAGGGATGGAGAGGGCAAGCTGGAAAGTGCAGCAGTCATGCTTCTTGTTTTGAAATGTGGCCTGAGATCAGCCCTGTATCCGGGGGAAGATATTCTCTGCCTTCTACTTTCTATCTCACATGGCCCGGAACTCAGTTTAGCGCTGGTATTAACAATCATGATTCAGCTATGCTATGGATAAACTGTGCCACATGAGCTGGTTTGGGCCCCTAATCATCACCCATTACATTGTTTCTGAATTCTAAATCACAGTCAACAAAATCGAAAAGGATCCTTGTAACACTGTTGGTGGGAATGTAAAATGGTGCAGCCACTATGGAAAACTGTGGAGATTCCTCAAAAAATTAAAAATAGAACTACCATATGATCCAGCAATTCCACATCTGGCTATACATCCTAAGGAGATAAAATTACTCTCTCAAAGATATATTTACATCCCCATGTTCATTGCAGCATTATTTACAAGCCAAGATATGGAAACAACCCAAATGTCTATCAACAGATGATTGGATAAAGAAAATGTGGTATATACATATAATGGAATCTTATTCAGTCTTAAAAAAGAAGGAAAGAAGGAAATCCTACCATTTACAACCACAGGGAGAACATTAAGCTAAGTGAAATAAGTCATTCACAGGAGGACAAATACTGCATAATGCCACTTATAGGAGGTATCTGAATAGTCAAACCCATAGAAGCAGAGAATAGAATGGTGGTTGCCAGGGGATGGGAGGAGGGGGAAATGGGAAGTTGTTCAATGGGTACAAAGTTTCAGTTATATAAGATGAATGAAGTCTGGAGCTCTGCTGTACAACATAGTGCCTATAGTTAACAATATGGTGGTATGCACTTAAAAACTTGTTAAGAGGGTAGATCTCTTGCTACGTGCTCTTACCACCAAAAACAAAAAAGGGGGACACAAGAAATCTTTTGGAGGTGATGACTGTGTTTATTATCTTGATTGTAGTGCTGGTATGACAAATGTATTCATATGTCCAAACTCATCAAGATGTATACATTAAATATGTGTAATTTCTTTTGTATATAAAGTATACCTCAATAAAATTGAGAAAAAAAAAGAAGAGCACTCCTTTTCCTGGGCAGCAAAATATGATGGCTATGATCTATTGATAGTGGCAATAAAAATGTTGCCAATAGGATATCCCTAGTATAAGCAGATGCATCACAGTCTTCTAGATGCAAATATATTAATAATCTGGCCATTTATAGTAAACAAACATTAACAATAATGTTAGTCTTTTTTTATACTAATGCTTTAACATGGAGCCCACACTCTTTTGTGTGGGTTTTTATATGTCTGATAACACAAGTATTGATCCCTTCCAACATCATAAAAATCAAATATGATTTGAAAACATCACATATGACTGCAAATAGGACCACGAAAATTCATCGAGTGTTATGAATACTGATATTTGCCTGGAAACGTGCCGGTGACCAGGAGATGGGTGTCTGGTTGTAACAGCGTTTACAGTACTCTGCTTTTCCTTCACAGAATGTTGTAATCTGTAAATACACATTCATTTGTGATATTGTTTAATGTCTCTCTTGTCCACTTGATTCAAACCCCAAGAGGACATGGTCACGTCACTTTTCCTCACTCCAGTGTCCAGTTACCTAGCAGACTGCCTGGCTTATAGTTGGTACCTGATGAGTATGCACTAAAATAATAAATGTGAGGATATAGGTAGATATGATATTCTTCACACTGTCATAGTAGAGTGGAAAAAAACTAGTATTCATGAGAATCAATTATGTGCTAGGCACTGTGTGTGTTTTCTTATTTAATTCTTATTATAATTTTCAAGCTAGCTATTATGATTGCACTGAAATAACCAAATGGAAGTTCAGGGAGGTTGAGCCATTTACGCAAAGTTACACAGTTCATTTTGGAATTCAGGTCTGTCTGACCCTAAATACTTTTTTTTTCTATGTCTCACTGCCATGTTGATCCCTGATGGGAGGAGAGAAATTAATGCCAAATTCTCCTTTAGAAGAGACTGGAAAATAATTGTAGGGTCATCTGAGGAATAAGCCTAATGGAGAAAAGAGACCAAACTAGTAAATATATATTTTATGAAGTCCTTGCCTAAAAGGTCCACATTACCAGGGGACTTCTGGCTGTGTTCGGGCTGAACTCCAGCCACCACCAGATGAGTGAAGAAGTGACAGAGAAACCCTCAGCCCCAGAAGCACTGTCTTTGGAAAAGAACTTCTCTCAGGAGGTAGCATGGAATGTTACTGATGCCATAGTAAAGATGTCTAGTGGATTCTTTTACTTGGTGACTCTCTTGAATCCCATTTTGGTTATAATACAGCAGCTTTGAAAGGCTGCCATAAGAATTTTGTGTGTGTGCAAGGAAGACTGTCCCTGAGCTAACATCTGTTGCCAATCTTCCTCTTTGTGCTGAGGAAGATTAGCCCTGAGTTAACATCTGTACCCATCTTCCCCTATTTTGTATATGGGATGCTGCCACAGCATGGCTTGATGAGTGGTACATAGGTCCATGCCCAAGATCCGAATCTGGGAACCCCCCCACTGCTCAAGCGGAACATGGGAACTCAACCACTACACCACTAGGCCAGCCCCCTGCCTGAAGAATTTTTGATGATATAATGATCTAAGCAACTCAAACATTTTAAATCTTCTGTAAAACCCAGTATCAGATTTACTGTTGTATCTCTATATTATCCCCAAGCAAGTCTACTTAAGATAAGTTGATCGTAGGGCCACTTGCGCTATATTGTTGAACAAGGAGCAAAGGGCAGGGGGCCACTCACCTGACAAGACCAGCCATATTCATTCCTTAAACTAATAGTCTTTTGTGCCAGGTATTGTGGCAGATATGGGAATGCAAAGTTGAAGAACACAGTCACTGCCTTTATCGAGCTAACACTTTAAGTAATTGTAAACAATAATAAAACACTGACCAAAATTCCCTGGATAAAAGCCCAGTCAACAACTAGGCATGAGAATTACTTAACTCCACAGCTGACAAGCATTATTGTTTACATGAATAATTACAGAGAAAAATAATTGACTAGATTATGTTCCTGGAGGAGAGAACAGATTTCTTTTTGCAAGCCAAATTCCTTCTGTTTCCCTTGAAAAACAATGGAAACAAAAAGGCGATGGGTAGAAGGGATAGTGAGGATTTATTTGGCTAAACATTTTGTACTGCTTGCCTATTTCCAAGAGATAGCATAATAATATGTATTAAGCCACATTAGTGCAGCGAAATTCCTCAGATAGTTTAAAAATAATTCTATAGTTAAATACAATCCAATTCTGTCTGAGTTCTATTTCATAAGCATAAAGTATGGTTTAGAAGCTGCTCAGACTTCAAGAAGCTCCTACAGCTACATTTTGATGAGTTGAGTGTAAGTAAATCAGAAACATATGGATTTCATTTGCTTTGTAATACATGTGAGCTTAAAAATCAAGTGTAACTGTGGTTGTCAAAACATGTTCTGGGAAAAGCTTGGGACACTGTTTCTCTCAACCAAACCAGTGAAATGCTTTTCATTTGCATCCTTAATGAATTCTAGTAAAAACCTGGCACAGTGTTGAGTTTTACTTTTCCCTATTTTGGTGTCTCATTTGAAGATATCCCTTATTTTAGACATCTGACTTTATGGATGACCTTTGCTTGTGCATTGTTTATGATTTTCTATTGGAATACATGAAACTAACAAAAAAATCCCATGTTCAGATTTATTAATTTAAATGGAAGTGAAGTTGACTATATCTGTTTTCTTTAGGGGCTAGTGAGTAGATGGGAGAATGAAATTTTATTTATATAAAATCAGCTATTGTGTTTGAAACAAGGAGGTTTAAGAATGTGAATCTTGACATATTATCCCTAGGTTTGCAGTAGTTTCATATCTGAATTTTTTTCTACACAGTGGTTTGATTATTATTTTCAACTGAAAGCTCCTAGAAAGTAGGCTGTGTAAATTTTATTTGCTTGTCTGGTGTTTAAAAAGCCCCGTAGTTCTCTATGAACTGGATGATGATCAATGCAATTGCATTAAAAGAATTTTCAAAGCATTATAAGGCCTCACACTTATTGGAAAAAGAAAACCTCAAAGCCCCAGTAACTCATTACTCCTTTATTAAAAAGTTTAATTTTTAAGTTCCAGACATATATCTGCTGTACTTCATAGATGCATTGCATTACCTTTTATTTTTTATTAAATAAAATTTTGTTTGTACTCGAAAGGAAAAAATTGCCCATGTATCTATCCTCTATTCCTTTTAGAAAGGTTTACTATTTTTTTCAGAGATGTGTAAAAACACAATGTTCTTGAAGTGATTTTTATAGCTAACTCTATGGTCACAGCTGATTAAATGTAATTTTTATATTCAAAGCCCTGCAGAGGTGTCATAGCATTCTCTTTTGCACTCACAAAGTCAGGTTACCACTATTAAGATATAATTTAAGGAAAGTTGTTTAGCCCCTTAAACATTTCCCTGACAACATTGTTTAATACTAGCCAACATTTATTTTCAGGATCACATCAAACTACAGTTGATGGCATAAAGCAGAGAACTTGTCATCAGTGGATCTCTGAACAAGAGGCTACGTCACCCTGCACCGCCCCTTCCTGGCCGTCTGCTGGGAGGAAGTGTATGTACAGTACATGGAGCAAACCCTGCTTAGTCTCTGGGCATTCCAGCTAGCGGACACTCGCAGTCTGTTTTTCACTTACGTGTTTGCCTAAGAGCAGAAGCTTGAACTAAGTTATCACAAGAATTGCACAACACATCAAGCTTGTCAGCTTGTTTTTGACACCTACGTCAACACCAGATAGAAAGCAATCATTGCAGCTCTTCGGCTACACCCCTCCACACACCCCCTCCACACACCCCCACCACCCTCACTAACGTCACTAATCACGGGGCTGCCAGATGCGACAATCAGACAATTTAGCCTTAATTTGTTTTCCCCAAAGTTCTGTTTAAAGCTTTGCCTTTAACCTCCCCTAACCGTAGAGACATAACCTAACCTCTCCTAATCATTATAAAGACATCTTTTTAATCTCTTAGGAGAAAAATTAAGCAGTGTATTAGAGATGGAAAAAACAATGTTAGAAAATTTGTCTTTGCTTATAATGTAACCCATGTACTTTATCTTTTGTACTTGTACAGGCTTGTGACACATTTCATCTAGTTGACAAATGGTTTTGACAAGTGCCTAGTCATTGTCTTCCTGTCTCTCCACCTATATTTCCACTCACATCTCTGTTTGAAATCACGAGGTTAAAGGACAAGTTGTCCTAAGTATTGAAATCCTGTATTTGTCTAGTGGTGCAGCGTGTTTGAAGCAGGATCTACTCTCCTGCCAACTGCTCCAACCTTGACTCACAGGACACCTGCCACCTTCATTACAAGAGCAGTGATGTGTTAGTGGTGTGTCTCTCCTGACATTTACATTCTTCCCTGGAGTTAAGACACCCAGTTGACTGAGGAAATTCCAGAGAACTTTCCCACATTATGTACAGGCAATGTCATGGACTTGCTTTGAGAGGCAAAATAATAGTAGAAAAATCATGACATCCAGTTTGGGTTTTTTCCCTAGCTCTACCACTAACTAGTGTTATGGCCTTGGAGAAAGGCATTTAAATTACACAGGTCTCTACTTCCTTTTGTGCAGAATGAAATAGCTGCACTGGGTCATGCCAGAAACCCACTCCAGCTCTAGCCTTCACCGTTCTATGACAACAGCATGATTTACCAATGGACAGGATGAACACAACAGCAAGAATACAAATCCCAGGTTCTGCACTGTCTGTGACACGTTGGGATGTCACTTGCCTCATTTTCTTGGAGGTAATAGTAGAACCATAGCAAAAAATAATCTTAAGAAGTTATCTAATCCAAGCTTGGAAATAGCCACTTACCTGCTCACACAGGCATGTACTTGTAAGCGTGTTGAAAATATTGCAAATTTCATTTGTTTTATCACCAGTGAAGTTCAATGGGAGAGTACGGGTCAGAGAAAAATGTGTGTAAAGCTTTTTCTTTCTTGATGATTATATTTCTTTTTATAATCAATCATAAAAGTGGATTGACTGCCCAAGAATTATTTATAAAGAATAAAATAATATTTAAACGTCTAATTCCAAGTGAAGTCATAAGCAAATAGTAGCATGAATATAGAATATCTACCAGTGTGTGTTGGGACAAATGAAGATGATTTTGTATAAGCAGCTACAAAAGAGAAGTAAATAAGAAGGATATTGAAGAATATCTGAAAACTATTTTTATTAGACTAGTGATCCTGCCATCCCTAGTCCCCAGGACGATGTTTATTATAAAACTTTGTCAAAGAGTGGCAGGAAGCCATGGAAGCTCCCAGATCATTAAAAGAAAAAATACAATGACCATTCTGGTGAGCCTATTTCCAGAACAAGCACAAAATAAAACCTTCTAGTATAAAATTGATTAATGTTGTTGCTAAAGAATGAGAAGAGAACAAAATACAGATATTCAACATTGCACTCAGAGAGAAAAATATAGGTGAGCTTCACAGATAGGTCAACAAGCTTGGCAAACCAGCGACAAGGTTGAAGGCAAATATTCTGCTCAGAGAGAAAACCGAGTTAGCTCATCCCAAAATCTCTTTACTAAATGATGCTGGTAATGGAAAATATTTCAAAGGCATGTGTCTTATCTAGGGGTTAGGTTAAATAGGAACCATAGAAGGCAAAAGAAAAGCATTCCCCTTGAACGTCTCTTAGGATGGTAGTGTTGGGATGCCCAAAGTCTCCACATAGGAGACAAACTATCTCTCACTTATTACAACAAGGTTGGTTTTTCCTCCAACACTGGAACAGATCACCACTTCTTTGGTTGACACTGGATGAGTTAGATAGATTGCATTTAGGACCACATTGTACAAAATATATGTACCTTTAAACCACAGAGTCATATCGGTGCAGTGGGATGAGAGACACATGGATTTGAGAGCAGCTAAGGAGTGAAGAGCAGACTCACATCATCTATCTCACGCTTAATTTGGGGCATAAACATACTGAGTAGAAGAGTAGATGGAACTGTACTATTTGAATTGTTTCTCTCTCTCTCACTTTCTCTCTGTGCATAGACTTGAATACACCTAAATTAAATGAGAAAATGGTGCAATACTTTTACATCAATGTGTTTCAAAATGAAAGAGTGACTCCTGTAATGAGTATAAAGAGTAACTCCTAGGCATGTCTTCATATCTATCATATTTCACTTTTCATTTAAGCAAACAACTGATGTGGAGTTTTTGACATACATGTGAGGGACATGTGCTTGACAGCTTTGCTATAGGAGAAGATATATTTCAGTTAGTTAAAGACCATTTTGTGAACTAGATATCAATTGAAAAAAATGTAGTGAGGTTAGCGTTGATACTAGCAATGTGTGCAGCAAATTAAAAAAATAGCAACTGAAGGTTAATCCACTGATTTATTTACAGAGGACAGTTGGTGATTAAAAAATATGCCTCCTAATCTTGGTCAGCTTGATGCTTATAATGACAAAAAACTCCTATAATTCCAAACATTTGCTCAAGTAGCTCATCCCAGTGACATATTCAGTACCTGAACAGACAGAATCTGTCTCTCTCCCTCTGCACCTCTTTCTTCATGTGAATCTACAATTGTCCCTGCCTTCGGGGTGGGAAGAGGTGGGAAGAAGAGGCAGTGAGGAACTGCAGCTGTCTAGGTGTGGGTGGATAAGTTCAAATCATAAGAGAAGGTGTAGGACCTTATGTCTAAGCTGTACTCACCAATCCAGTTATAATAAATCAAAGCTAATATTTTGACCCCAATTTCTGTGTCTATTTCTTGATTGCCTCAGAACCCAGAGGGAAGAGAAATGAGATTAATTCTCAAGCCCGAGCACATGATGCATCGGTCAGGAGACCTCGAAAATGCATTGGCAGAACTAACACCGGGTAATCAAGATATCATGGGATAATGAGGTTCTTGGGTTGGCTGTAGCATTTGGCGACTGCACATGATGGCTGGTTTTGTGACTAATATATTGCAAAGTCTCAACTCACTAGGATATAGAGAATAACAATCCCTCCAGCTGTGTTTGTTAACCTGCCCCATTTCTGTTTGAAGAGTGACTCAATTCTCTCAGACCAATTCCATAACTTTTCAATAATTTTGATTATTAGATCCCTCTTTCACTTCTTGTAGCCTCCCTCAGTCCAGTAATTTACTTTTTATCAGCTTTATTGAGGTATTATTGGCATGCAAGGAACTGCACTTGTTTAAAGTATACAATTTGATAAGTTCTGACCCATGTAAACATCCGTGAAACTCTCACCACAATCAAGGGAATGAACGCATCCATCGCTCTCATAAAAGTTTTCGTATGGTCATATGCTTTTGTTTCTTTTGGATAAATACCTAGGAGTGGAATGGCTGGGTCATATGGTAGGTGTATGCTTAATGTTTTAAGAAACTGCCAAACTGTTTTCCAAAGTAGTTGTGCAATCCCATCAAAAGTGGATGAGAGTTCTAGTTCCTCCAAGTCCTTGCCAACACGTTACAGTCAATCTTTTTAATGTCAGTCATTCTAATAGGAGTGTAGTGGTATCTCATTTTGGTTTTAATTTGCACTTCCCTAATGACTAACAATGTGAGCATCTTTCCATGTGCTTATTTGATGTCTTGAAATGCATTATTTGGTATATTTTGTCTAGCTTTTTTTTTTTTTTTTGGTAGTTTCAGGAGAAAAGATAAATCTGATCCCTGTGACTCCATCTTGGCCAGAAGACCCAGTCCAGTTCATTTTAAAACTTTAATCTCAGATCGAGTTCAAAACTAGCCACCTCTCTTCCCCCAACATTGACTAGTCTCCGGAGCAGAGAGAGGCATGAGATGGACTTTTTCACCCTTCCCCCTCTGCAGAATCAGCGGGTTGGACAAATGTCTCATTACTGAATTCTGCAAGGTTGCAGTCCTTTTCTCTAGATGACTTTAACTGCTGTTCTAGCTCATCGTCTTGGTGTACACGGTTAAGGAGAGATCATTCTGGAGCACCTTCCTTAGTCGTCGGGTAGCCCCTTTCAAGAGTTGGCCACAACTTCTGACCAGATGATAACTCCATATCAAGTTGCTCTGATGTGTCCACCTCTTTGTCCCCAACACTGCCATGGTCCTGGTAATTCCCCAATCTACCCTGCAAGCCCAGTTCTCTGGTCAGTGGCCACAAGTAGGACCAAGTACTATACTCTCAAACTAAGAATGCAGCAAGGATCCTGGCAGAATTTTAGCCCCCGCAGAGCATGACAGTCCCACACCAACATCCCTCCTCTATTCTCTTATGACAGCAACCAGTCAGGTCACCAAATCTGTTGACCAGATATATGTCAAACAGCAAAATTAAATGCTAATCTTTCCTTCCAATCTTTAGAAATGATTTTCTTGGAACATCGCTATCCTTGGATTTAGAGAAGGATGGGAATAACTTCTTTCCATGAATATCCCATCTCCCAAAGCCCACATCTCTTACCCAGACCTTTTCTCTCTGGTAGAAAGGTGCAGTCCCCAACTGCTGGTGCCTCTGAACTTAGAATGTGGGATACTCAGCACCTCTTTTCCTCAGGCTTGGACCTTAACTGCAATTCTGAGGCAACAGGAAAAACCCCACTTAATATCTATTGCTCTGGCATAGCTGCAGTACCTGGAAATTCCAGACATATGGGCTGTTTTTAGTAAACATGAGTATATTAAGCTCTGATCTGTGAACTTCCATGGCTGAATTTAACCTAAGCACCATCAGTTGAACCGGGGGCGGGGTCGGGGGACTGCAGTTGTAGCTGAGGCAAGTATTAGATTTTGAGTAAAATAGTATTTTAGTTATATGGACTTTTTAGGTTTTGGTGAGTTGAAAGAATCTTGATCCTTGCTGATTATTTATTAGCAAGGTGTGCAAGTCAGGACTTTAAACTTCAAAGGTACTTAGTTATCCATGGGGTGGAGAACATTGGTGTCTGAGGTTTGAGGTCCATTTCCTTCAAAAGTTTCTTTTTTCTTTATTTTGTTTTGATTTTCACCGAGCTCCATTTCAAGAACTCTATGGGGGATTAACCTCTCAGTTTCCTGTGCCTTCTGGAGTAATCATCCAACACAAGGTCTCATTGGTTCTGGTTTGTTAATTCTATAAGCTCTAATCATAGCCATGGTTTCAGGGACCAAAAGTATGGGTTCAACCACAGAGGAGTGATGGATTTTAACCATAAATGGATAAAGAATAATAAGGAACATTTTCTATCTCTTTGGGCTAAAGAGAGAATCATATCAGTAAATTAAAACCCAAAAGCTAAAAACAATTTTTAAAAAATAAATATAAAACTGTGCCTGGACCACCTAGCCTCTAGAAATCAGTTTGGTTTATAATTTGGATTGGCTTAAAAATATGTTTTGATCTTTAGATCAATATAGAAGCCATGAGATAAGTAAGGAAAAATAATAGAAATTAAGCTTCATTACACTATATATGTATATCTTGTGTGTGTGTATGAGGAAGACTAACCCTGAGCTAACATCTGTTGCCAATCCTCCTCTTTTTTTGCTAAGGGAGACTGGCCCTGGGCTAACATCCGTGCCCATCTTCCTCTACTTTATATGGGATGCCGCCACAGCATGGCTTGACAAGCGATGGGTCTGTCCATGCCTGGGATCTGAACCTGCAAACCCTGGGCCACCGAAGCAGAGCACGCGAACTTAACTGCTACACCACCAGGCTGGCCCCTTATTACACTATATTTTTACCAATACTTTTTCTGACTTTATTTTGTAAAAATAAGTGTTAATTATAAAAATTCAAGAAAAATCTAAAGAAGAAAATTAAAAGTCCCCCCAAATTCTCATCACCCAGAAATAACAATCAATAGCCAAAATTCAACAGTCAAAAGTAAATATAATTATAGCCATCTATCTCTGCTGAAAGAAAAAAGGAAAGGGGCCAGCCCCATGGTGTAGTGGTTGAGTTCAGCGCACTCCACTTTGGCGGTCCAGGTTCGCAGGTTTGTATCCTGGGTGTGGACCTACACCACTTGTCAGCCATGCTGTGGCAGCGTCCCACATACAAAATAGAGGAAGACTGGCACAGATGTTAGCTCAGGGCTAATCTTCCTCAAGCAAAAAAAAGAGGAAGATTGGCAACAGATGTTAGCTCAGGGCGAATCATCTTCAGAAAAAAAAAAAAAGAAAGGAAGGAAAGTTTTTTAAAACTGAGATCATAGCATACATATTACTTTTAAATTAACAGTATTCAGTATAACTTTTCTCTAATTCAACTGAAGAAAAACTGACAGAACTGATAAATTTGAGATTAATATTTCTTTATTGAAAATATGCTTCTTAAAAATCTCTCTGAAATTAAGAAAAAATTAAAATCTTTAAGAAGTTGGAATAATATTCAACACTATAATATTATTATGATATTCTTGGAACTGTTAGATACCTTATTACTTGTTGAATATTACTTACTTATTAATATTTAAAGACCTTTAGATACCTACAGATGATTTCAGGACCTTATTAGGAAAAATGATAAAACTAGCAATTACACTTCGACATTTGAATTTCCACAGCCCCACATCCTGGTTTTGATCCATTATATTGTTATATTTTTTATATCGTCAAGGTTTATATCATTCATATTCTATTCTGTCACCGTAATTTCCACATTGGCCCACACTAGTTCTACATTCTCAGAGTGGATATAATACTCACTACCAGTTCAGCACAGCAGTTTCTCAAATTGGAGTATGCAAGTTGTGCAATTTGAAAAATAATGTTGTATTTCTCTATGTAATGTTATGGTTTTATTACATTCTCATATGTTCTCTATGAACATAGAATGTTTTTATTACATTTCCCTTCCAGAGTTTGAATTCACATTTATGTTATAATATCCCCTTAACTGCTGGATCTTTAGAATAAAAGAAAAGAGAATGGCCTATTATATAAATAATGCACTCAAGCCAAATGAAAGTAAATGAGTTTATAGATCACTATGAAAATGAAAGTTCTTTAGTAGTTAAAAAAAAGAGAAAAATGGTTGAAAAAGTTGAAACTTCATATGAAATAAAGGAAGACTGATTTAGGGACCCGCCCAGTGGTATAGCAGTTAAGATTACACACTCTGCTTCAGTGGCACAGGGTTTGCCAGTTCTGACCCTGGGCGTGGACCTATGTACTGCTCATCAAGCCATGCTGAGGCGGCATCCCACATAGAGCAACTAGAAGGATGCACAACTATGACATACCACTATCTACTGGGGCTTTGGGGAGAAAAAAAGGAGGAAGATTGGCAACGGATGTTAGCTTAGGGCCAATCTTCCTCAAAAAAAAAAAATCTTAGCAGTCAGTACCATATTCATATTTCACATGGCATTTTAGTTTCAGCAAAATATCATCTCTCATATTGAATTAATGTTGTTAATTTGAGTTTTATTTGTTTGCAAATGTTCTTTCCTTTTAATTTACAATTTGGGTAGTTTTCTAAGAGATATAAACAAAGGAGTTAATAATTAGTTTTATGTTCATGAGATGTTTAAGAAATACAATAAATAAAATCAAATAAATAGAAATAAAGTTATAAAAGGAACAGTAATGTCATTGTCTCAGGCCTGTTTCATGGACTGTTACTGCTTCAGTGGTGCACGGAGTACCAACTCCCACTGCCAACGCCTGCAGTTGAGGCCTTGCAATTCTTGCCACTAGTGCCTGCTGTGCCTGAGCACATGGCAGGCCAGATACAGTGGAGAATTAACCCTCCTGGGAGCAGCGCTCAACCTATGACCGAAGGGAGTTGGTGTGCAGATACCTCGGCTCCCTCTCCCTGTGGTTGAGATAATTTCGAGGCACATGCCCTACACTGTTTCCTACAATTCCACTGTTTCCTACAATTCCTCAGCTGAATTAAGCTCCAGTTGTTGGATGTAGGACACTCATGCCAGTGGACCTAAGCCAACATCATGGCCCTCTTTTAGAGTGGGGGTGCACAGAGGCTACTTGATAAATGGAGTCTGAAGTCCTGGCCCAAGTCTATTTCACAATAGATCCAGTGGATCTATGGAACCACCAAGTAGAAATTTTTGTGTTGCCCAAGAGCATAATCAAAATGACCACAATTAGAACTGGCAAAACCTCACCTCACACTGGTTCTTTGACCTGCAAGTAAGTCGTATATTAAGAAAGGCCAAATGGAAGTTCCCTGAAAGTGGCCCCACCAGCCATGATAATAAACCAAGAGCAATATTGCATCTTGGGCAGAATGGTAGGAAGCAGGGGCTGTTGTCCACATCATGCCCCATTTTAATTTAATTTAACAAATTAGCCTTCCACAGTGTGTCCATATTTAAAATACTGTCATGTGCCACATGAGGTTTCAGTCAACAATGGACCACATACATGATGGTGGTCCCATTAGATTAGTACCATATAACCTAGGTGTGTAGTAGGCAATACTATCTAGGTTTGTGTAAGTACACTCTACGATGTTCACACAACAAAATCGCATAACGATGCATTTCTCAGAACATATACCCGATCATTAAGCGACACATGACTGTATATGGGTCAGGGAATGACTTGAGGAATTTGTGCTTCCCATCCCCACAACCTTTACTTATGCTGGGCCAGAGGTCCTGGTTCCTGGGAGGGAGAGGGATCCTTTTATAAGAGGACAGAGTAAGGGTTCCAATGAACCTTAAGTTACGTTTTCTCTCCTGTCATTTTCAGCTTCTTATGGCCGATGATCAATAAGCAAAGAAAGAAGCCCTGATTAACACGAGGATATACAGTTGCTACCACATAACAAGGACAGGGAAGACCAGGGTCTGCATCCCTTTGTAGGGGCTTTCTCTGGCCATTAAAGTGTGTTTGCCCATGTTCTGGGGAGTTAGCCCCCAGGAGAAGCCCTGGTCCAAAGTTGATGGAATTGATGTATAAATGTCCCATTTCCCTCTTGCTCAGTGAGATAATTCTGAGGCACATCATCTACATCGTTTCCCAACGGCTTACACTCCAACTGTTAAAGTGATACTTCTCTTGATAACACACCTTTTATTCGCTCCCTTCCCTTCCCTGTCTTAATTCCCTATTCCCTTATTCCTCCCAAATAAATTTCTTGCAGTCAAATCCTTGTGGCAGTGTTTGTTTCTGGGAAAACCCAAATTAAGGTAGGGTCCTTGAAAATTGTCTTACCTTTAAAGGCGTGTCAATAATGTTTTGAAAACACCATTGAATAGCCATGCACACGTGAATAACTACTGAGGTAACATACCTTACAAGACAGTGTTCTAATTATTTGCTTGTTCATAATCATGACTCAAAGGTATAAGAAAATGTCTTCTGCACAATCTCTTTAAAGGTCCAGGAGAGATTACAGACTAATTTTAAATGCTTATTTACCAATACACACATAAACACAGGCTTTTTATTATTACTTTTTTCTTTTTTGGTGAGGAAGACCAGTCCTGAGCTAACATCCGTGCCCATCTTCCTCTACTTTATACGGGACGCCGCCACGGCATGGCTGACAAGCAGTGCGTCGGCGGGCGCCCGGGATCGGAACCCGGTGAACCCAGGGCTGCCACAGTGCGAACTAAACCACTGCATCACCGGCTGGCCCCTAAACACAGGCTTTTTAAATTTGGGTACTTAAATGGACAAATTTCTGTTCTTTGAGAATTGTACCTATGTGGAACAGCTTATTTAACCCTTGAATCCTGAATGAGGCTACTTTTAAGGCTGTGTAAACTGTACTCTACATAATCCAGGGATGCCTTTCACATCGTAGTCCACATGACTGGCACCTCCCGGGGTTACGCAGGGCACAACAGGCCAGACCTCACGGGTCTACAACATACAGTTATAAAATGAATGTCTATCCCCTTAGATATTACTGCCAAACTTTCTTAAATATAAAATGATGTGAAACAGCCTATCAAATTGGACCCCCCCCCAAAAAAGGAAAGGTTAAATTGTGGATGTTGAAGCGACTTTTATTCAGTGAAGTTTTCATTGTCCTGAGTTGCTTTGTCTAATGCTGAAATGTACTCATTGAATCATATTTTAAACCAGTATCCTCTATGATTCTATATGCGCCTCAAAGTCTAATCACACTGGAACTGGATAAAGGGGCACTGTCAAGTTCAATTTAGCCAAGAGTACCTCCTCAACAATACTTCAAAGATTTTATTCACATAATTCATACAGGAGGATTAGAATATGCACTCAGTTAAAAAAGATTACTTTGCTATTCTGATGATCATGCACAATCTTATTGCTAATAAATTCCTTTGTATAGTTTCCCACACCAACAAGTAGAGTTTCTCATGGGAAATATGCTTATGTAATTTTTTGAAAGAAATTTATACTCAACTTTGTACTTGTTTAAAAAACAACAAATACAGTCATGTGTCGCTTAACGACAGAGATGTATTCTGAGAAATGCGTTGTTAGGCGATTTCATCACTGTTCGAACATCACAGAGTGTACTTACACAAACCAGATGGTATAGCCTACTACACACCTAGGCTACACAGTACTAATCGTATGGGATGACTGTTGCATCGACTGTCCATCATTGACTGAAATGTCATTAAGTGGCACAAGACTGTAAAACAGTACTTAAAGGGAATACTATACTAGAATAGTACAGAAAATTAAATATCCACTAAGCCTGTAGTGAATGGGGTTTAAAAAGTAATTTTGTGTGTGTGTGTGTGTGTGTGTGTGTGTGTGAGGAAGATTAGCCCTGAGCTAACATCCACTGCCAATCCTCCTCTTTTTGCTGAGGAAGACTGGCCCTGGGCTAACATCCATGCCCATCTTACTCTACTTTATATGGGACGCCACCACAGCATGGTTTGGCAGGTGGTGACTCAGTCTGTGCCCAGGGTCTGAACCTGGGAACCCCAGGCAGCCCCCCTAAAAAATAATTTTAATAAATGATTTAATTGACTGCATGATTATCTGAGTAACCTTTAGAGCAGATGTTGAAAATATGCATCCCTGAGGCCAAATTCAGCCTTTGTGTAGTGTCTGTCTGGCTCAGTGTTTTTCAATTTTTGTAATTGAACGCATTCTCATTTCCATTGCCTCCCTCCCCCACCTCCCTATTGTCTGATGCCCAACTAGATTCAAATTTTGGTGTTACCAGCCTGGCCTTGCTAGGAGGTGAGATTGCAGCCTTAGAACTGAGGACCCGCTAGATTTTCCTGAGACCCATACTTAGATGCATTTAATAACAAATGCGAACATATTTTTGTATACTTTTAATAATTATGACATACCTACATAGGCTGTGACATGACTGAGAATTTAAAGTTAAAATGTCATTTCAAGATTTTTCTCCCCTGTGCTATTTTTCTTCTGTCAGTTATTATTTTCTTCTGCCAGTTAGTAAGTTTCTCTGAACTAAGAATGCTAGAAAGAAGGTCAACACAGGGCCAGCAGAAGGGATGCAGCATGACCAGCATGCTGAAGTCCTTTTGGTCAATTAATGGGTCACGGGTCAATTACTGCTGCTGACCTATGGGAGGTGGTACCAAATATGGAACTGCTGTTGAAGGACCACTTGGACAAACCAATATGGTTTAAGTTTTAAGGTTTTTTAAAACATCAGTTTGTTTAATGTGATGTTAAACATAATGGTATATTACATGATTTACATCTAAGAGTTGATTTAGGTTAACTTAAAGTTATACTTGGAACTGAGTTTTAGACTGATGGGAATATAAACTGATGCAAAACCTTAGCAACTTAACTTGTCCCCAGTGTTTTCGCTTACTTGCGTATCTCTCACAATCTTTTGGAGAAGTGTTATTATCCCCGTTTCGCAGGAAAGAAAGTGCAATTGACAACTTTCTGCTTGAAATCATATATTTAGGTAAGTTAGCAAACAGTAGGATTAATTTGAGCTTTTTCCTGCACATCTGTATACAACCATATCTTTTTATTTCATCATCTCTTCTTCAGAATTAAATTTTGGGAAAAATCACATTGAAAGCCTAAGCAGAACTGGAGTGCCTTCCAGATTAGGCCAAGATCCTACACAGGTGTAGCCTGGCTAGAAGAGCTCTCCCTCCAGTTACATAGAAAAGCACAAAGGGGCAAGTTTCCTCTAAAGCTTCTGGAGAAAATGCACAGTTGCCCTGCAGAGTGTGGTCTGATTTGAGAGTCAGGACTAGGGAATAAGCCACATGACAGCCAGCAGATTCAACTCTTCTGGGTAATTGAGCAAGAACCCCAGGTGTTCTCCCAAGGACTGAGTAAGCCAGCATTGACTTGTTATGAAGAAGCAAGGTGGACCAGACTGCTCATCATTAAAACAGACTTTGCCTGTCTATCTAGGACACAGAAGGAAAAAAAAAAGATTACTTAATTTGCTGAGAGGCATCAATTCACGCCCATCCAAATATAAAAGTAAAACAGTTGGGAACTTTTAAAATACACTCTCTGAAGGACTCATCCCCTGGGGGCTTTAGGACACGTTAACAACTCATAAAGCTTTTTAAGGGTTGGATCTTATGAGCCTAAGCCAGACAGTTATAGACATCAAAGTCACGCTGAGCAAGGAGCCAACCATCCCTCTCTCTTCCCTCCAACACCAGAGGTTAATTTACTTTTTATTGTTTGATCTCAAAGAATTTAATTTTTTGATGAGGCTACAGACAAGCCCTGGAAGGTGCTAGGCCATAACATTTTCCACATGAGTATTTTGAGACCCAGGTTTTGCAACTTGGAATTCACAGCACTGTGCAAGAAGTTGTTGCTAAGTGGAGATTGGAATTTAGGTATTTTTTCAGACTTGTGCTAGAACTTTTGGGTGGGTGATTCTACTATAGCTAGCTTTAGCAATCTATGGCGTGGATGGTATGATCTGAAAGCTTTCAGTTAAATTTTTTTTTAATAATTTTTTATTTTTATTTTTTTGGTGAGGAAGATTGGCCCTGAGCTAATATCTGTGCCCATCTTCCTCTATTTCATATGTGTTACACTGCCACAGCAGTGTGTAGGGGTGTGTAGGTCCACGCCACCAAAGCGAAGTGTGCAAACATAACCACTAAGCCACCGGGCCAGCCCCTCAGTTCAATATCTTAAAAGTTCAAAGCTACCACCCATCCTTTCACCATTGTGGCTTCATTTCTTTGGGACTTGGAGGCTTCTTAATCATGTAACCCTTTTACTGGCAGAACTTGGAATTGAACCTTATTCTTCGAATTTCTCATCTAGGGGTTTTCACTTCATTTTGATGCTGCCCCTTGGCTAACAACCCTTGAGAATAAGAATGTGATTTACAAAGAAGCATGGCTTCAAAGGGGCCTGGGAGAGGTCTCAGGAGGAAGTGACAGGGAACCGACAGAGATGATTATGTTCCAATGAAGAGATAAGTCTACTTGGAGGTAGGACTTCTATTCCCATGTTTTGGAACTGAAGTCTTCCTCCTTGATTTGGTTTCATGTATGACACCCTTCCTCCTGACAGTATCCAGCGATATATTTTAAAAATGGAAGATGAATGAACGTAATATGAAGAATTGTGAACCCCCACCCCCACCTCAGGACATCATGAAACCAAGGCAAAGAAAAAATGTTGTCAAGTCAGTACTGTGGTGGCCACAGAATGCAACCACGTTCTTTTTAAACATAATTACACTGTCTCTGTCATTTTGTCAAAGAAATTAAACTAGCAGGAGGCCAATGACTAGAAATGAAAAGCAAAGTCAGAGCCTGGAACATGGCAGAGTAGGTAAGATAGACCAACCATTTCAATTTCCCTGGGACTGAAGGGTTTTCTGGGGCATGGGACTTCTAGTGCTAAAATGGGGACAGTCCTGGGCAAATCAGAAGGGTTGGTCAACCTAGGTAGGTGGCAATTTAAATAAACACTGAGTCCTGTTCTTTACATGGGTTGGACTCCTGTTCAAGGGCTTACCCAGTTCAGGAGAATGTTTCCTGAAAACCACCTGCAAAAACCACCATGCAGTGCCATTGTCCTGGAGCATACATTTGAAGCATGCTTTCCAGAACGTTGGTCAGACGCAGGACACAGAATTGGCTGGCAACATGCATGTACCTTTATTTTCTAGCTTCAGGTCCTGAGTATGGTGAAGTCTAGAAGAAAGCAATGGGACAGAGATGGATGAAAAGCAGGCAAGAAGTCAATCTGGAGATGACTGTATAGAGGCCCAGGAGATGTATAGACCCAAGTCCCTTCAGGGCAGGGCACTCGTCCCAGACAAAGTGGTCTGCACATTTTACCCCAAGCCTACTCAGTGCTTTCCCACCTCCTCTGTCCCAGAATGCCTTTCTCTTTCTTCTACAGCTGCAGAAAAAAATACTATCTATCCTTCAAGGATCTTTTAAAATTCCACTTCTTCAGAAAAGGCATCTCTGACTACCTCCCTCTCTTCTTTAAGCTCCTACAGGGCTACTCTTCTTCTTCAGTCATTTGGTGTCTGCCTTTTGGTTGTATCAATAATTGACTTTCAACGTCTTATCTCCCTAGCTGCGTTGTGAGGGGTGGGCTGAAGCTGGATTATTCTTTCCTTTTTTAAAATTGCTTCTGATCTGTTGCATAGTGCCTAGCCCAGAATAGACTTTTTGATTGTCTAAGGCAGCGCTGTCCAATAGAAACATAATGTGAGCCACACTTGTCATTTAAAATTTTCTAGCAGTCATGTTGAAGTCAAAAGAAACAGGTGAAAATAATTATAACATATATTACTTAGCCCAATATATCCCAAACATTATTTCAACATGTAACCAACAGGAAAAAATTGAGGCTTATTTTTTGTGAGGAAGACCAGCCCTGAGCTAACACCCATCGCCAATCCTCCTCTTTTTGCTGAGGAAGACTGGCCCTGGGCTAACATCCGTGCCCATCTTCCTCTACTTTATATGGGACGCCGCCACAGCATGGCTGACAAGCAGTGCGTCGGCGGGCGCCCGGGATCCGAACCCGCAAACCCCGGGCTGCCAAGCGCGGACTAAACTGCTGTGCCACTGGGCCGGCCCCAATGAGGCATTTCTACATGATTTTAATTGTCCTCAATTGTGATATTCGTTGTGTATTTTACTCTTCAGCACATCTCAATTCGTTTTTTTTTTTTTTTTTTGTGAGGAAGACCAGCCCTGAGCTAACATCCGTTGTCAATCCTCCTCTACTTTATACGGGATGCCACCACGGCGTGGCTGACAGGCAGTGCGTTGGCAGGCGCCCGGGATCCGAACCTGCGAACCCCGGGCTGCCAAGCGCGGACTAAACCGCTGCACCACCGGGCGGCCCACGCACATCTCAATTCGAACTAGCCACAAATCAAGTGCTCAAGAGCCACATGTGGCCAGTGGCTACCATATTGGATAGCACAGGGCTAAACGATAAACACAAAATGTACTGAAGCAGTTGATAGAGACTTTACATGATAGAAGGAGTTTAGTTTGATTCTATAATCAAAGAGGAGATACCATGAGTTTTTTAGAAGACTGCAATGACTTATAACATGATGAAGATAGAGATTAGGAAGGCGAATTCATAGAATCAAGAGAAAGGATTGTTTCTGCGATAAAGAATAAATTAAGGAATAGTAGCAGAACTTTGTAACTGATGGAGCATAAAAAAGCAAAGGAGTAAACAATAACTTAAGGTATTAAGCCTGGAGTACCAGGAGAATAGTAAGAAGGAAGTTGGAGAGAGATACCAGGCTAAGATTTGTTTTCAACCATATAATTTCAGGTGCTGGCAAGTTCATCTCATCAGAGACACAATTTGGAGTGAGGATGAAAATAATGGCAAAGTAGCATTGGGGATCAATGCCATCAAGTTGGTTGGTTGAGCCTTAGGAATGGATAACAACTAGGATTATGAAGGTGAATGGAGATAAGAATGACTGAAGAATTTAATCTTAAGAGTTCCATAGTGAGCAAGCAGGACAAAACGTTATAAGGATGGTAGGAAGAAAACAAAGAGGTTATGGAAGCCAAGGGGGAAGACAATTTCAAGACAGAAAATGATAAAAAGCAGGAGAGAATTTGAGGCTGATGAGAACTGAGAAAAGTCCACGGGACATGGTTAGGAAGCAATCTCTGGAGCAATGAGAATCTTTGTCAAGACTGAAGGAAAAAAGAGAAGGATTTACACCAGCTGAGCTCTCTTCTAAACCCCCAGTTTTCAATCCTTAGAGCAACAGGCTGACTGAAGATGTTTGGACTGAGAAAGCTGACTTTTTCCAGCAGATACAGTCCCAGCAGGAATCCTGGCAGAAGGAAACAGACCAGCACAGAGCGGGTGGAGTTCTGGGCGATTCTTGATTAATGGCCAATGTAAAGAAACAAGCAGAGTGACAGGATGCAGGGAAATTCACAGCGAGAGCAGTGCAGGACTGAAACCCATTGCAAAACCATTATTTGGTTTTAGTTAAACCATAAGCAAAAAAATATTAATTTAGAAGATAATTTGTCATTATAAGGACTTGCATTTTTTGCGAACCATTTTTTCAATATTGCATTGCTTACCTTAGGGATGGGCAAATACAGAATGTATCCAGTGGAGAGTTGTCTTTAATTTTTTACACATTTTTGAAAGGGTTGTGGAGAACAACAGTGGCCTGAAAGCCCTCAAAAGCCTAGTGGCCTGAACTCTGATCCGATCCTTTTTCTATTTCAAGTCAATTCGATTATAAGACAAGCGTCAATATCCAGTATCCAACCATTTGAAAAAAAAATTGGGGGATTTTAGCTTTTTCTTTGCTGAAATAGCGTGGGGATAATAGAGTCAAAATTAGAACTAAGAAGAATCAACTCATTCAGTCTTTGTAGTTAAAGTAAATCCCTTATTCATGGACATGAGATTTATTCTGGGTTGTATTTGGCAAGTGTAGGAGTACAGGGTGTGGAATTTATTCAGCTACAAAAGTCCCTTAAATTCCCTGCAACTTCATAAAACCTTAGGAGTTCAGACATGCACAAACGTTTCTGAAACCTTCAGAAGACAACAACCTAGATTACTCCTCCTGCTGAAAATGACTAAGTTGGATTTTCTGTTTCATTCCTAAGGAGGAAGCTTGACAGACGAAAGTGAAAAGTGATTGCAGTACTCCAGACAGGGAGAGGTGGAAGAAGGTGGGTGAAAGCATTACTCAGTTAGGAAGAAGATGCAAATTCCATTCTGAGTAGCAGGAATAGAGTAGCACAAAAGGAAATGCAAGTGAAAAAGTCAAAATAGCATAATCCATTTCAAATATTTTGTTAATATTCTATTCTAATTTCCTTTGTCTCTCATAGTCCACCTTAGACACTCATACTAGATCTATGGACGTTCTATTCTTTCTACATCTAAACACATTTTAAAAGTTGAGAAATAACCAAAGATGAGATGTGGGATTCACAGTTAATAATTTCAAACAGGAAAAGAAATATGTAAGTCAAAGACTCTAGTGTGTCAGGATATTCATCAAACATGATGCTTGTTAGAAAGGATTTGTTCATTTTTGCTTAGAGATGAAATAGCTTTTATTATTCACACACATGGACACAGTGTGTTCTTGTCTCAATAAAATCAGATGGTCAGATTACTAGATAAACTCGAACATTAGTATTCTGACTAAATTGGCAGTTTCTAAACATCAAATAGATTAGTTTATCCCAAATCATTGTGCTGCAACCTAATGAGACTGTCCCTTCAGGGTGTTTAAATAAAAATATGTGGGGGAATAATCTCCTAAATTTAAAAATAGCAACCTCTCTCTTTCTTAAACTAGGTGAAAAAATTTTAAATCTGATCTCTCACCCTTAGAAATTAGACAAAATCTCTCAAATCTTGAGTCTTGACTTGTGCAATGCCTCCTAGCCTGTGGGCTGAGTGAATCTGGTGTCAGAATCAACACATATTATTTCCTTCAACGTCATTAGTGATTATGTGCATAAGGAATCTCTTCTATCTGTAAAAATAAGTTTATATTGACAGTCTCTATTACTTAGACATTTACTAGAGCAGATAATATCCTTGCAGCCACGTTGCTATTTAGACTTCCATTTCTTTAATGGGGTCCATAGATGGCTTCATGAGGTACGTGAACTTCAGAAATAGTCATTGAGATTTTGTGCTTGTACCATTTTCTGGAACGAAGCCCCAAATCTTTAATCAGATTCTCTTGGGAAACACATCTTAAAGAAGTTAAGAATGATTTTAGAGCATCACATTAAAAACATGTGTAATGCAGCAATATGAATCTGGCACTTTGCCAAAGTTAATAGTATTATTAGTAGATGAAAAAAGAGATGTTTACCACAATATTAAACAAAATAAGGTAGACCTTTCTATCAAACAAAAATAATAATATACACTCACTGTTATTCAGTTCAATGTTTTGCCTTCTTTTGGATTAAAATTAACAGAGTTTCACATTGTGACTTTAATCTTATCAGAGACTCCTAAAACAAACAATAGCACAGTATGAGAAACCTGGATTGTGTAACTTCAGCTCTTGCTCTCTTGGAAACAGCAAATGTCATTTTTCTATAGCCCACCCCCAAATAATCATGACTATTCACACTGCTGGAATTTTCAAAATAGCAACGGGCACATTTTTATAAACTCATGCTTTTTATACCTGATGTAGCACTGTTTAGCAAAGCACACCCATCTGGGCTTCTAGTTATCATTATCATTATTATATTTTATTACCATTATTTTCTTATTTATAAAGTCTTCTCAGAAGGAAAAGTAAACGCGGGACAAAAACCCCACTTGGAAGAACTCTGCTTAGAAGCAGCTTCGGGAAGGCCCCTGAGGTTGGGTCCTCCTCCGGGGAAAGCTAGAACTCACGGACCGCCCACTGTCCCCTCCTGCAGAGCCCGGCTTCCCAGGGCGTCGTCCCCGGAGCCCGCCGCCCGCGGGCGCCCCCCGGCCGAGGCCCAGGCGAGCGCACGCCCACTTGTGCCCGCGCTCCTGGCAGCGCATGGACCCGGCGGCGGTGGCCGGCCGCCACCTACCCCGAGGATTGGCCAGCGCCGTCCCGATGGGCGGGGCGGGAGGCGGACTCGGGTCGGGGGCGACAAGCGCGGGGAGCGGAGGGGGCGGGCCCACCCAGCCCCGCGCCCCGCCCCCGGCGCGGCTACCCAGAGGGGCGCCCACGTGCCCAGCCCACCTTCTGCGGCGCAGCTGCCCGGGTGCTCGTCTCCGCGCGGACCAGAGGCGGCGGGCGCTCCTCCAGCTCCCCCGAGCCGCGGGCGCCGACACGCTCCAGCCGCTCGCCCATCGCCGCCCCCTCGGCGCGGCCCTAGCGCTGCCCCAGTAAGTTGCCAAGTCTCCGGCCGCTCGGAGGGGCGCAGGCGAGGGGCGGCCTGGGCGCCGGGGCCGAGCGGAGGGGCTGGGGCGGGGGCGCCGAGGGCCGCTTCCAGCTGCGTGCAGCTGTCCGGAGACCGCGCTCCGGCGACTCTGAGCCCGAGTCCCAAAGCTCCGGGAGGGGCTGCCGCCGCGGACCCTCGTCCTCCGGGCTGCGTCTCCCCCCGTGCGGCCCCGAGGCGTCGGGCTCCGCGGCGGGCGCGCGGGTCGCGGAAGCTGGGAGACGGCCTGGCACGGCGACTCCGCCGGGGACCTTTTCGCCACTCTTGTCCCGAGGGGCTCTGCGTACCCCTCCCCGGGAGGGCAGCCAGGCCTCCCCCCGTCTGCACACTGAGGAGTCCCCGAAGTCGCCTTCGGCTCCCTTGAGGTTCTTGGTTTAAGTACAGAACACGTCTTGGAGCTCTGGAAGCTTTTTCACATCCTAGACCTGCCCGGGACAGGTAGGACAGGTAAAGTGGCCCGTTATGGGGTTTGTTTGGGGTATTTTAATACAGTTTAAACCCGTTTGAGGTGGACTATGCTCTTTTAAGCCCATTTCATACAGCGTTCAGCCTTGAGCTTGAAATGCCATTCGTGACGCTTAGGGAGTCCCGAAGCCAGTCACCCGGGATACAGGTTCCTCCAGAGAACTTTGCGACTTCGATTTACACGGATATCCAATCCATGGAGTAACGTGTTCCGAGATTGTATCTTAAAGATATTTTTAAAAATACACCCACAGAGTCATATGTCTTTTGAAGTGGAAACAGTACCAAGATTTCAACCTATTCAAACTTTCAAATATTTGTGCAGAACTGCCAAAAAAAAAAAAAAAAAAAGCACGTTTAGGTGACTTATTTAAGATTTATCTAGTCATTTGTACAGAAACACTCAGCGGGAATATAGTCAGATTTTATTCAAATAGAACTATCTGAATCTTGACCAGGGGCCTGGGATATGAAGTTACAGTGTATGTGGCCTCTGACCTGATACTTTTCGTTCTTGCCCCAGCCAGTCTTTAAAAATTCTGTAGCCTCTTTTCCCTCTTGGCATTAATAATTATGTCCTTAGGAAATTGCAAACCTTCGTGTCTGTATTCTTTTTCTAGGGGATGTACAGGGTAAGAATATTCTAGGTATATACTTACCTATTTGTAATATTAAATCCTTTTTTCTTTTAATTGCACTAAAGCTTAACATGAAATGATTGCTCAGTGCAGAAGAACATATGCATTTTTTATTTCTCCCTTTACTAAAAAGGTGCTAGTTGGCTATTCTGGATTGACTCTGGGAAGCCGTATTATTTATTAGGATTTTTCAAATTTCCTCCCTTGCCCCTCTCTTGGTTTCCACACTGTGCCTGGATTAGGGAATGTCACTTAACTTAAGCCATTTTAATCTTTTAGGGTGTGCCATGGCCTTGAAGACCAGAGTAAAACTCTTCATGATATCTGCAAGGATTCAGTTTGCAGAATCTTTGGCCTCTTTAGCACATGGGCAAAGCCCTTTAGGTTCCCAAGTCTCTAATCATTGTCACTGGATTTGGAGTCAGGAGTCTATAAAGGAGAATAGAGGGTGGGAGGGGAGACATGGTAGCTGTTGGGAGTTTTAAAAGTCAGAGAATACTCTAGAGATTTTCATCTTGTATTCTCATATATTTTTGTCATTTGAACATATGTGTCTGAAGAATTTTAAAGTTCACATTTCTGTCCATTACAAACCTGCTCATCTTTTTGGATTGGGAGTGCCTGGTCTCCATTCCATGTGGCCCACCTTTGTTCTCCTTTCATGCATCATTGCTTAAGTTATTGTTCTGGCTCTTCTGGCCAGACCTGGAGCCCTTATCTGTGGCCATTTCTTCTCTTTTTGGTCTTACTTTTTCAAATAGGCTTTCCCTCATAGTTTTCCTTTGGTAACTTCCCTGTTTAGCCTAGTTTCTGTCTTCCCTCTGTTTTGTTATATTTGCTTGCTGCTCCATATATCCATGTCTGTCTATGTATGTATTTTTTTTTAAGTGTTCAGAGCCATCTGCTGGTTTTATTTTGGTGCCCTTCAGTGACCAACTTTCAGAACAGAATCTTGAAAACACCCTTAGATTGCTGTTTGTTTTATTATTTCCCCAAACGTGATATGAACGCATTGATTTTTAAGGACTGGCTTCTTACAGACTACTTACTGATGTCAATCATTTAGAACAAAAGCAGAATTTTCAGTTGAATGTCTTTCTGAATGGTCACATGTTTAGTACTGTGTGCCTCATTTGAATGTTTTGTCATGCAACTGAATACTGAAAAGCTCAGTTAACTGTAAGACTTCAATTATGTGATACCACTTGTCTTAAGTGGTTTTGAAGATCTAATTGGTTAACTCAGTTCTATACCTTTAATCTGAATATTAAAATCATATAGATATAGCCTTGATAAAAAAAAAAACTAATGAAATTGTTCTCTTCTTTGTCTTCTGTTGTAATAACTTTATTCTACTGCCTAACACAACGTCTGGCACATTACACTTGCTGAGTATGACTTTATCGTTGAGTGAATGCCACTGATTTCAGTAATTTGAGAAAGGGTGTTTTGTTTTCAAATTTATATTCTTTCACTGAAAATTACTGAGTCCCTACTCGGTACCACGCATCAAACCACCAAAAGGAATGTCTAGTTCCAATTTGGGAGTCTACAATTATTTTTACATTTGGGAAATCCTTCATTGATGGATTTTAAGTGTAGTATTTTGTTTTGTTGTAATTTTATATAAAGTAACAAGACCTATGAACAATTGACTTCGGTACTGTGTACACCAGAAAGCAAGTAACGGACACACTCTCTAATATATGAAGATGATACTACCTACTATTCCATCATCAAAAGCACAGGTGCTTGGTGTGTTTGTTTTTCTGGTATTAACAAATTTGTCATGACTCTTGTATCTTCTTTTACTTGCTTTTCTTGCCATTATTTTAGAAGTGTGGTCTGTGGCTGTGGAAATGTTATTGATACCTTTGACAAAAGCAGACCCACAACTGGGGGTTCATTTCCACCAGGCTCTAACTAATTGATCAAGCTCTTACTAGCTGAGTTAAGATAATCAGAGCATGATTTACCTATTAATTTTTCTTCTCCAACTTAGTAAACATAACCGTGTATTAATCTCTGGAAGCAAACAGTATACTATTGTTTTTCACGTGCTTATGGACTGTTAAACTTAAAATATTTCTGAGAATGGCCTCTGCTGCTGTTAGCTAACCTTCTCATTGGTAAGTACAGTTGGTATTGACTTAAGATTTGAGTTAATGTGGTTTTGTTTAAAAGGCTGGATTTGAATATGTGGGTCACATCTCTTCTGTTCCTGTTTAGACTTTTACTTTGGATATCTCTTCAGAGAAGTCTGTGGTTCTCTGTTTTTCTAGATGTGTGTGGACATGATACATTGTTGAAAATCTTGGAGTTTCTTATGTCCTAGATTAAATGGTCAAGCTAGAGTGTCCCATGTAGTGACTTAGTGCTGCAAGTGTCATATATTTAATTTTATGCTTTCTCTCTGCAAAAAAAATAAAATAAAATAGAAAAATGAAGAATAAAACCCACACACGCCCACCCATTCTAGAGCTTTATACCAGCACCTCTCTTCAGAACTTGAGCCTAATCTGGGATTCAGCAATGAGGTGGATGATATGAGAACATTTCATAACATTTCTTCCAGGAGTTAAAAAAAAAAAAAGAAAGAAAAGAGCCCTGACTATGTTGTATTCATTTTTGGAATATTTTATGAACAATACACAACGAAGAATTTTTATGTCCCTGTTGATTCTTGCTAGTTTTTCTCACAGTTGTGGGGAAAATTCTTTTCTTTCCTTAACCCACTCTGGCTTCATCAAGGCTCCCTAAGTCTTTGTAGAATTATACCTAACACAATGTCATTTATACTGGCAAAGCCTACTTCCTTCCAGTGGAGACCTACTGGTCACAGTGGATAGAGCTTGATGTCACCAGGGACACTGAACAATGCTGTAATTAAGATGCTCTCGTTTTATACTTTGACTTTTGCCCATCTTTTGTTTTTTTTGGTCAGATTTTAAGATAAATGGATCTGTTCCACTTAAAAACAGATGCTTGTCTCTTCAAAAAGTCAAGTAATAAAATAAACCTTAAAGCTCACTTTTTATTTCTTTTACTCCTGTGTAGACTGAAAGATGTTATATGAGTTGATACCTTGATCCTGATTAAAAGATGAAGGTTGGTTGGTTAGGGTCTTCTCTTGCCTTGGCTCTAGGTGTCTAGCTGTCATCTTGGTAAATGATGATAATGATGCTAGTCACTAGTGGAATTAAGTTATTGTATATTGAACCATAAGGAAAATGGGGTCTCTTTGCATGCTCAGCCTTATGGTTTACTCTCTTAATATGAACTCGGGGCAGATTTTCAGAATGCAGTTCAATTTCTACTTTTAAAAATCACACTAAAATCTCTAGAACTTGAAATATATTTGAGTGGTGGGGATGGGAAGTCATCTCTGTAACACATGTAAAGTGTTCTTTCCCAAAGCATGTGAGTTATTCCCCCCACCCCCCACCTCCCATTCATGCTATTTGGTTTCTACAAGAAGGTATCCGTTTGGTGGATACAACTGGATTTGATTTTTGTGAAACTAATATGCTAAATTTACCACACTCATATGCAAAATTTATAGTATTCAGCAGTTGTATGTGCAACCAAATTACCAAATACTGTTTTGGTACATTGGGATTCCCTTGGAGTAGGAAATATGACTTTGTAACTTTGATTCTAAGAATATCGTATGAGATATTCTCTTTGGAGTTTTCCATGATCAGCAGTTAATCTATTTTGGATGAATGTGTGTTGTGTATATCTATGGCCCAGATACAGAGTCTGTAGAGAAGCAAAGAATAAGTAACTTGGTTCCTATTCTGGGGGTTGACCACTCAGTGAAGGAGTGTTAACAAGTATACATACAGTTGAAAGAGATGAAAAAGCTGCCATTTGAGTGAAACAAAGAGCTGAGGGTTCAGGAGGAGAGATGACAATCCATTCTGAACTTTTCGTTTTTTTTGAATAGGCCTTGTGTTCCTGACACAGACTAAATGCCCAGGCAATTTTAGGCATTATCATCACCATCACGGGTACTATTATTGCTGTTAAAACCACTGCTCTTCCTCCTCCTCTACTTGCCCTTTGGTAAAACTTGGGTCACTTGGTCTTGAGTTCTGGCTGAGCAGTTATTCACCAAAATTTGCATTTGGGAGAGCAGTAAATAACTTACTGATAATTTGGCAAAATTGTCCATTATTGATTACTTCGGCCTCTAGAAAATTATGATGTTTAACTGAAAATTCAAATTATTCTGAAAGGTCTTAGAGGAAAGTTAAAACACATTACGATTATATTTTAGATGGAAATCCTGAAGAATAAAGTCATTCCAAAAGTGCAGGCAAATTAAGAACATGAGATTATCTTAATGTCTCACTCTGACAGTTGAGTTGTTACATTAGACAAGCTTGGTACATTTATACGAACTTAATCAGTTTAAAACCCATAAATGACCTTGTCCAGAATGGAGAGATGGCGAGAGGCTTTCAGCCGTCCCTCCCATTATTGCTTGTCCCACAGGAGTCCCTCTGAAGACCAGGAAAGCAGTCCCCATCTACACCTTGGTGTTGGTTTCAGTCTCGGCTTTCAGCTAGGAATGGACAAAGGACTGATAAAAAATGCTGGTAGCTAAGGGGATATTTGTCTGTTCCATGTTAGAGAGGGAAGAGTTCTTTTGTTAGAAGGAAACACGTTCAGTTTCATGTCCTACTATTGGCCTAGTAGACGAAAAACATGTTTTAAAAGAAATTATATAACCGGAAATATATTGACTGTAGTCTTCAATTCCTGTCCGGCAGAGCTCTTCTGTTGTCCAAGGAAGGTCTCCTTGAAGACATGAAGCCGAGTACCATTGCTTCACCTTCCAGGTTTCAGGTTCCTGTGAATATACCTTCTTAAAAAAAATCTGATAATTTTCCCTGCAAGGTAGTGGAAGTGGGGGAACAGGAAATTGATTTACATCTTCAGTCTACTAGGCGAATCTTCATTTAAAGGAATCCTGGGGTGAGTCCATTTCTACTAGGTAAAAATCACAAGGTTTTTGTTTGATGGACCTCAGGTGCTCAAAATTCCATTAGTCACAATTCTTCATTTGCAACACACTGTTGTCATGCCGTTATTGGTTCACGTATGGCCAATAAATATTCGTTTTAGATTCTTGGGTTGGGTGGTAGGTGGATATTCGTTGTATTATTGTTTTAAAATAATATATGACTAAATAAAATTTTAAATAAATTTCCCCTAAATAAGTTAGTAAATAAAATGTTTACAAATGTCTTCTTTGTGTTTTTCCTTGAAGTAGAGAACATCTGTATTGAATGAAGTTTTCCCTTTTCCTTCAGAAGGACAGCTTTCTTTAGGAAGTGATTTTTTTTTTCCTCCTGAAATTCACTTCATAGTCACTTCCATAATGCTCCTGGTCTCTTCATGCAGAGGGTACTTATTATTTTTGCATGGGGCGCCTAGTCCACAGGATGTTTGCAACTTGCTTAGGTCCTTGTCCTGATAAAAATCCAAATGAAAACGTCTTGGTAGTTTGTATCAACTTGAATATGAATTCCTCTGGGAAAAGTCTGTGTCCAAAAAATTCAGGCTTTTCTGGATAGGCTTTTTATCCGCTTTAATGATCATATTAAACAACACAATTTTATATTTGTGTTTGAATCCAACAGCAGGTTTTAAGTGGTTTCCTTAATTCTGTTGTAATTGGAGCAATTGTTTGGGAGACATTTTTGTGAGACCTAGAAAGAGGCTCGGGTGAGCTTTGACACTCTGTCCTGAGGGCTCATTAACATTCTAGAGTGTTTGGGCCACAGTGGGAATTTTCCTTTGTCCCCAGGCAGCCTGTGAAAGAAAATGAAGTCAAATTGGCTATGATTAATCAAGCAAAGTGAGATTACTGTTTCAATTCTTGGTTTTGACATTTTGCATTGATCTGGACTTTTATGAAGGAGTAACAAACTTCATCCAAGTCTAAAGCCTACTAAGAATTCAGTTTTTTCATCACCTCGAAATAAAATGGCGCTGCTGAATTTTCGAGTGCGTCTCAGCTTGGAGTAAGTACTGAGGCTGTGCCAAGTGGTGAATGAGATGCTCCTGTGGGTCACAGTTGAGTCTCTATGGAGCTTCATGGTGTTCAGAGTTACTTTCCTACCAAATCCTCCTCTCTTTGGCCTTTTAATCTATATTATGAATTTACCTTAACATAGTTGGAGGAGAAGTAAAAGGTCATATTCTTTTTAGTAAAATCACATTAATATTTACAACTTGAGGTTCCTGCTGTTTGAGCAGTCTCTGAAATTTAACTGTGCAACTCTTAAAAGATTGGAAAAGTGAATCAAGTGCGAGAACTAAAGAGATTCAGGTTGAAAAAGAAAACATTACATTGACTTACTGTCTTTTCTAGTGAAAGTCTTCATGACAAGTTTCATACCATTTTGATCAACTGTATTTGAGCTCATGGTACTTATAGTTCTTTGGTAAACAGAGAAGGAGGTCCTCCTCCTCCTTTCATATTCTCTCTATTCTGATTACATTTATACTTTAGGGAAGAAAGAAGAACCACACGTACGCATATAAAATGTGCCCGCCCCAATAATCTTGTGTAAGATTTCTGGGCGTTCGAGGCTCTGAATTTGAACTAGTGGGCACCGAGGGTTTCAGGAATGCAGGATAAGAACCCTGCAATTCAGAAGCCATTTCAGCTCCTGGGAAAAATATCTGGGAGAACCCTCTAGGGCATGATGGGAACTTCTTGGTCATACATCCTTTCCTCTCACTGATATAAGACTGCTTGTGGCCTCTGAGGAGGAGCTGAGAACTGGCTCAGAGGTAGGTGTGGCTGTGGGGGGCTCTGAGTTAATGAGCTATGACAGGAGCACAATGATGCCCATTCTCATCTGTGCCATGGTGGAAGCAGTTCCCTGCCCTCAAAAGAACAATTTGGACTTTAGTTGTCTCCAGCATCTCTTCCTTTCCTCCAAATTCTCAGATTCACAGGTTTCTGTGTCTACCTATGGAAATAAATTTGATTCTAAATTTAGCTGAGATTATTTTAATTGAATAGTTGTAAATTATATATAATTAGGAAGAAAAAAAAAAGAATGGATAAGAGTAGTCAGTCCCCTCTTTCTAAATTTAAAATTGGAGCATCTTTAGAGAGACATTTGAAATCCAATCTTATGGTTCAGTGTCAGTCTGATGTGGATCATGTAGAAATCTCTAGAATTAGTAAACTTACTGTTTAATAGAAATAAAGGTCAGACTAAAGAACAACATTAAGCATCACTGCAGAGCCTTGTCAGTTTTTCAAGTGTAAAATCACTGACCGAAACCTTTTCCTTTTACTTGTCGTGTTTGTTTAATAATGTGCCTAATGAATAACAGTGAGGCAAAGGGAAGAATTTTGTGTTTTGCAAAACTTGCTTTATAAGTGGTTAAGATTTGTAATGTTTTGCAAAAAGCCCTCTTTTAAATGCATTGCATTTGCGACGTAGTGGTTGTGTAGGTGGAGTAGGACTTGTGTATGCAGTATTCATCTAGAAAATAGCACAAAGCACATTTACATGCCACCGAGAAACGATAGTGGGTGTGGATAAGATTTGTAGTACTAGAGCTTTGAAAACATATCCTGGGCTGGTGCCTGTTTTAATCTCTCCTGAAACTGAGAATTTCACTTTTAAAACAAAATGACTTTTTCGGTAGATGATAATACATGAATAAGGCTCAGTATCCTGGAAATTTGGTTATACCACCATAAATGGGAGACACTGTTATGATAGCTGGTTTTGTATTCCAAATTCTAAACTTACTAATACATTGAAAACTGTCTTGTGGGCAATTTCTGAAGCTTTGCAGGTGTCCCTCTCCAGCCTTCCTAGCCGTGGACACTTACTGAGTTCCTGGCACTATGTATATGCCAACCACACTGCTACACAGATTTGGAAGGGAAGTGAGCTCCTGAGAATGACATTTTAGAGCTCTTTTTATAGGTTAAGAAACATCTTAAGAAGTGTAAGTCATCTGAGGTCAGACAGCTAGGGGCAGACTGAAGACTTGAAGTATTTTGGCTTAGCAAAAGCACTGATTTATGTCAGGCCATTCTGCTTTTGTGAAAGCAAATCATAATCACTATAATACACTATTTATGGGTAGGAATTTTATAAATGGGGATCAAAATACAATTTTAAAAGTTTTCAGATTTTAAAATTGCTTGGAAATTAACATTTGAATAAGACATTTTAGTATAGTGACATTCTGATGATGTGAACAATTTTTTTAAATGGCATGCGTTTACCAAAAAAATGGAAAAATGTGATCCTAACCTAAAAATAAAAAGACTTTAAATATGGGTTCTAAGCCATCTAAAGTTATTAGGATTTAAACTACCTAAGTGATGCTTTTAAACAAGTAAGTTCTGTTTGGAGTGCTATTGTGCTATCTTAAAAAAAATGCTGTTTCAATTTTTACTTTTTCAGATTATCATAGGTAACAGATGGTTTACACTTAGTTCAGTGAACCAAACAAAAAAAGAGCAGACTTTGCATAAAATTTGTGTTGATGGTGCATTTTATCTCACTGAGATGGATCACGTGAACTTTCTGAATAATGAATAGCATATTTACTTTATTCTGGTCTTTTTTGCTACAGAGTACCAAAAAATGTGAAGGACAAACAACCTAACATTGTCACTTTAAAAGTTATTCTTGTAAATAATTACAAGTATTTTTCTATTCTTACTGCATTGCTAACTCTAGATATGTTGCATGTCCTGACTACTTTTAAAACAGATGAACTGTTCCAGTGACTTTGAAAACTGAAGGCACTGTTTATGTCATTGAACTCCATTGAAATAGTAGTAAATCAATTTTTATAAGGATTTTAAACCTTAAACAAAGCCTCAAGAACTCACATCACTTCTCTGATTTCAATTTTGAAAGTATTTAGTACAGTTGCTGTTCAATATTTGACTTTCTGTTAATTGACCATCACCAGCCTGTTAATGGTTGTTGGTTAACTCTTGTGTGTGGTGGCGAAAGGTGGAGGCGATGGTGGCATAAGGCAGGCGGGATGATATTACTGAAGTGGAGGGAAATTGACTAGTGATGAGTGCAGACAGCAGCTGTGGATGTTGGTACCAATGGTAATTGAAAGACTCTTCTGTTTTAAGAATGGGCCTTTACTTCATGATATGTGTTTTTTTTTTCTTTTTGGTGAGGAAGACTGGCCCTGAGCTAACATATGTTGCCAATCTTCCTCTTTTTGCTGAGAAAGATTGGCCCTGAGTTAACATCTGTGCCCATCTTCATCTATTTTGTATGTGGGACACCGCCATAACATGACTTGATGAGCAGTGTGTCAGTCTGCGCCCGGGATTTGAACCTGTGAACCCTGGGCCACTGCATCAGGGCACACAAACTTAACCACTATGCCACTGGGCCAGCCCCATCATGTATAATTTTAATGCATTACATATTAGACTAGGGGAATCAGTAAAATTGAACTATATAATTTCACTTCTAACTTTGTATGCATGAATCAAAATTCAAGCTCTTTTCAAGAATTGGAAGAAAACTAATTCAAGAATTAGTTCATTTTATTGAACTAAGTATAATTTCTATTGAATGAAATAAAAGGGGGAACAAAGAACGAAAGAACCTTTATTGTTTTTTTTGCCCCCAACAAAATGATGTATGTAGAATGTTTTAAGGCAGAGAAAGTAATTTTTCTCTAGTGTTCACTTCGACAGAACTTCTACTGAAATTATTTCCTGAACTGAATTTTCCACATCTTTAAGGACATATACAGCATTGCTAGTTTTAATAAACCATTAGATTCTAGGCTCAGAAGAAGTCTGTGCATTTCATTTCAAGCAGAACCATGCCTGACCATTCCTCATAGGTGTGTACGTTCTGTAAGCATGAGCTGGAGATTGTACGTGTGCAGATGTATCTGCAGAAAAGTCAAAATTTCCTAACTGGTAACATAGATGACAATATTTCCATATTTAAAAACAAGAAAATGTTGAGAGTATCTGTAACTGTAGACAATAGTCAGCATTTTCTCCTAAACTTCTTAATCTCCAATACTAAATGTTGATTTTTTTTCTCAACTGTTTATTTCAGTGCTTAGGAAAAGAGAGGCTTAGAGCATCAGAAGATCCCTTAAGTGCCTTTCCTGCTCTAGAAGAAAAATAGCATTTTCTAGCCCATTCCCACCTATTATTCCCTAGGTTTTCCCACCAAGAGCTTCTTGACGCCTCTTCTGACCACACCAGGTACAATGTCACTCACAGATGTTAGAGACCCTGATACGTAGCTGGGATGTTCCTGGGAGCAGTGGCAACTGGTGGCTATTTAAGATAATTCAGTTTATAATCAAAGGAGCATTTACAGCAGGCTCCAGGTTTTCTCCTCCTCCTTCCTCCTTTCCCCCACTCCTCCTCTTTCCTCTTCCTTCATCTTCCTCCTCTTTCCTTCTTCCTTTTCATTTTTCTTCTTCTAGTTGGAAGCATGAATGGAAGAACTCTCTAGTTAAACCTGAGCCTAGCATTCACCAGAGACCCAGCTGCCAAGGCTGAGATCTTTTGTAGACCACGCTCCGGATGTCTCCCTGAACTATCTGCTGTCCTTCGCATGTAGGTTATGTTTTCTCCTTTGGATAAGGTCAGCCTTGAAGAACCTCACGACATGCACTTGGCAAAGGCTTTGGGGAGCATGCTAGTGTTGGGGAAACTGCACGTCAGCATCTACTTTGTGGCGCAAGAGCAGTATCCTTGCTATCCTCCTCTCATTCTCTTCCTACACTCCCTTTCCCTGACTCTCAATGGGAACTTTAGGATAATTGGCAACCTTTTCGGAGTATATAAACAAACCAAACAGTGAATATAAGGCATGTAATTCTGTAACTTTTTAGAAAAATCTGCATCCTCAACCATTTCTAGCGTCACGTTAACTTTGCATGGAAGGCACTTTGTAGTTACTCTAGGAAAGGGCCAGTGTTGTGTTTTCTCGAGATGTCAGCCTTTCTATTAGTTACCACATTTAGTCATTATTTTTCTGAGTAAATGGAGCTGCGAAGAGCTCAGTTGATTTGAATTAGACTAATACAATTATTGCTCTTTGAAATCCTGTTATTACATTTGTTATTGTAAAAATTATTCACAGGATAGAATTCAATGAATTAGATTTGTATTCAAGTATTATAATCTATCTCTAAAGCATTAAGCATTATGTATTTATTAAAAGAATTATTACACTTAAAAAACGTTTACTGGCAGAACATATTTTAGACCAGCTTTTTCAAGGATAACCATTTTATAAGGACTTACTGTTACAAGGCACTAGATGGGGGGCTTTACAAAGACTAAACAACAGCCTTCCCCATTGAAAAAATTTCCCATTTACAATTGAGACTCTAAAAGTAAGAATTGAGAGAGTTGGAACCCATATGAAGGCCACCAAAGTTGATGTTCATTCACAAGCCACCTCTTGAAAAACTGTGACATATGGACGCAATGATTTGACAGCATTATTTGCTAATTCAAGCAAATGAAATTTTTGACTCATTAGTCCAAAAATAAACTTTATATTTTATAATTTCACTTTTCTTTTTTTAAACATATGGCCACTCAGTAGTTATGGAACTCCCACTTTTCTGTGCAGAACTTTTATGTGTACTTAGATACAGGCACTAATTTTAAAAAGGACATGTTCTTTTTGTGTGTGTGTGAGGAAGATTAGCCCTGAGCTAACATCCATTGCCAAGCCTCCTCTTTATGCTGAGGAAGATTGGCCCTGGGCTAACATCCATGCCCATCTTCCTCTACTTTATATGGGATGCTGCCGCAGCATGACTTGACAAGGGGTGCATCAATCTGTGCCTGGGATCCGAACCTGCAAACCCCGGGGCCGCTGAAGCGGAGTGCACGAACTTAACTGCTTCACCACCAGGCCGGCCCTAAGGGTATGTTCTTTGAGTTCCTGGAACTTATATTCTAGGTCAGACTTATTGATATCTCTGTACCCAGAACAGAATAACAAATGACATGAATTTTTTTCTAAGTTCTAGAGACATACAATCCAATATCTATCATTAAACAATAGAACTCCATGTGGTTCTGGACTAAAATATATATAGCATTTCTCAATGCTCTTACAGTGTTTTTTTTCTATTTAAAAAATTTTAATTGTGGTAAAATACACAATATAAAATTTACCATATTAGCCTTTTTTTTTTTGGATGAGGAAGATTGGCCCTGAGCTAACATCTGCTGCCAATCCTCCTGTTTTTCCTGGAGGAGTTGTCCGTGAGCTAACATCCATGCCAGTCTTCCTCTGTTTTGTATGTTGGATGCTGCCACAGCATGGCTTGATGAGTGGTGTGTAGGTCCGTGCCTGGGATCTGAACTCATGAACCTCAGGCCGCCGAAGCAGAGCGCACGAACTTAACCACTACACCACCTGGTTAGTCCCCCATATTAACCATTTTTAAGCATACATTTCAGTAATGTTAGTTTGTATTGTTGTCCAACCAATTTCTAGAACTTTTTCTTCTTGTAAAACTAAAACTATACCATTAAACAACTCACCATTTCCCTCTCCTCCCAACCTCGGGCAATTGCCATTCTATGAGTTTGACTATTCTAGATGCCTCATGTAAGTGGAATCGTATAGTATTTGTCTTTTTGTGACTAGTTTATTTCACTTAGCGTAATGTCTTCAAGGTTCATCTGTGTTGTAACATCTCAGAATTTCCTTCATTTTTAAGGCTAAATAGTATTCCATTGTATGTATATACCACATTTTGTTTATCTTTTCATCTGTCAAAGGACACTTGTGTTGCTTCCACCTTTTGGCTATTGTGAATAATGCTGCTGTGAACATGGGTGTGCAAATATCTGTTTGAGTCCCTGCTTTCAATTCTTTTGGATATACACCCAGAAGTAAAATTACTGGGTCATAGGATAATTTTATTTTTAATTTTTTGAGGAACTACCATACTGTTTTTGATAGTGGCTGTACTATTTTACATTCCTGCCAACAGTGCTTCACCATCCTTTCATTCAGCCAAAAAAGTTGTCTTGTAAAAATAAAAATAATCAATTAAAGCCTCATCTCCAAGCAGATTCTACTTTTTCAAATTCATGGATCACAACTACCTTAAGTCTTGGAAGTATAAAAATAATGAGGATAAAGACAGTGGAAACTCTGATAAATTTTACTGAAGTGCAAAAGATAAAAATCTGTTCATGTGTGATCTGAATATTCCTAGTGTTTGGTTTTGTCATTGGCTGGGCTAAGTGGGTAAATGGTAGAACTTTTCTTTTCTGGTCTTGTAGAAAATTGCTTTATGTGGGTATATTGGGAGAGCTTTCATTTAAGGTCTTATCTGCTAGTCTGAATTAAATATTCCTTACGGGGTATGGGGAAGAGGGGAGAGAAAGAGGAATTACAGTTGTTAACACTAAAATAGACTTGTTGCATCAAGTGAAACTTTAAACTTAGGAAAGGTTTACCAAATCAATATTTATGTCATCTGCATAGTGGGTGTGAAATGGTGTAATACCCTTTGGCACTTTTCCAAAGTCATCAGTATTATGAGGACATACTTTTCTAGTCACTGTGAACTTATGTGACTGCCACTTTTTTGGAAGGTGAGGATATCGAGTGGGGTGGGAGGTTTTTGGCAATATGGACTGTGGTGTAAACTGTCCACCTATAATCTGACAATCAGAGAATCATTAAAAACTTAGTTTTTCAGCTACAAAAAAGAAATCATATCATTAAATCATAGAATCTGAGTTGGCACATACCTTAGCTAATACCCTTCTAACTAAAGTTGATTCTGAAAATTTCCGAATCATCCTGAATCACCTGTCCTCTGTTTAAAATAATGACAGAAATCTGAACTTCTATTGGTGGGCAGCTTCTTATGGATAGGAACACTCTTTATTAGGGAGATCTGTATTTTATTGGGTCAATATTTTATTCTTTTTATATTATATCCTTTATTCGGAGTTTTGTAGTATAATCTGGATAGAGTCACTGTCTTCTTACACATTGCCATTCACATATTTGAAGAAAGTTATCATCTCTTCTCTCTTTTTTCCCCCTAAGAGTGAAAAACAGTGAAATATAGAAATACTACCAACTTACGTTTCTAAAGCTGTTTGCTATTTGCCAGATGCTCTTCTTGTTCTTTTAATCCTTATGGCAGTTCTGTTTCAAAGTTGGGAAGACTGAGACTTCGTGACTTGCCCAGACACATGGCTGGTAACTTGCAGTGCTCGCTGGCTGGACTCAGCAGAGGGTTCCCTCCCCGGGCCCCAGCTACATCCCTGCTTATTGTGCCTGAACACCTGCAGTTTCTTTAATTGCTCTTTAAGAGATGACGTGGCTTCCAGACCCCTCACCCTATCCTGGTCACTCTTCACTGGATGTGCTTGGTCAGCATTTAAGAAAAAGATGGTGGCTATAGCCAAGCATCCATCCATTCAGCAAATATTTGAGTGGCTGCTATGTGCCAGGCACTCTTTAGGTATGGGGGATACACCAGTGAATGAAACAGTCAAATGACATCCCTACCCTTGTGAAGCTTACCTTCTGAGGTTACACTGGGGCTCAGGCCCCTGCCCCCACAACCAACACCCAAGAGGAGTTTGAAACAGGGGACTGTGGAGTTGAATCGCAGGCTCCGTACTATTAAGGAGTGAAGGTAGGAATTCTATATGAAAACTTCAGATGATGTATCAAATATGTACCTAGTATCTCTGCTCGTTTCCCCCTTTTCATCCCTTCAAACAGATTCCTTCTGTGGATTAAGAAAATAATGTTGACTTCAATGGAATTATACCATTTTATTTCCAGGCACCAAACGAGGCCACAGAAAAACTTTGATGATAGAAGAGAAAGGTCCCTGATATTATCAGAGGACATTTGAAATAAAATCTAAGCAAAATGAAAACACCACAGAAGATGTGATTTGCAAGGCCAAAAGGCTTGATTTGTTCTGAAATATATTTTGAATTCAGAAATATGGGGAGAATTGAGAATATTAGATATTTGAGAATGCAAGAGATGGATAAGGAATGAACTAGATAAATTGTGAAATGAATCCAGTGTTTCAGAAAATGTTATATGTTTTAGTAAAAACAGTAAAAGTCTTCAACTTTTTATTGCAGGAAGCCTTCTTCTAGTAAATCGTTGGAGGATTTTGTAGCTAGAAAGAATGATTTTTAATATGTTAGAGTTTTTAATACAAATATAAGTTACGATGCTTATCTGGTTATTTTTCTTGGTTATTTTCTTATTTCTTTCTTAAAATTTTTTCTGACCCAGCCCTGACGGCCTAGTGGTTAAAGTTCAGCGTGCTCCACTTCAGCAGCCCAGGTTCAGTTCTCAGGTGCAAAACCACACCACTCATCTGTCGGTAGCCATGCTGTGGCAGCAGCTCACATAGAAGAACTAGAAGGACTTACAACTAGAATATACAACTGTGTACTGGGGCTTTGGGGAGGGAAGAAAATAAGAGGAAGATTGGCAACAGATGTTAGCTCAGGGCAAATCTTTTCCAGCAAAAAAGAAAAAAACACTTTATTAAAAAAATTTTTTTTTAATTTTAATAACTTTCAGTCTTAAGATAGTGTGGTTCATGAGTCTGAAAGGTTAAAATCTATTGGAGATCAGATTTTAAAATTCCAGAGTCTTCCAAATATATTTTTGGTAACATCTTGATGATGACCTTCAAGTTATCTTTCATCAGCTGGGTGTTAGATGGGCTGCCAAGAGCCTGGGTGGGAACAGCTAGAATTCTGCATTTCTCTTTGCTTCTAGGTTATGTGGCATGGGGGAGGGGGTGGGGAATTTGGAGCCTCACAACCTTAGGTTCAAATCGAACTCTGTGATTGTGAGCAAGTTACTTAACATCTGTGAGCATCAGTGTTATCATCTGAAGGTGGGACATTTTTCTGGAGGTGGTTGTGAGGATTAAATAAAATATTGTATGAGAGAAAAATGAATGACCCCAATTATTAATTTTTATTTTCATATCTCAAAGCCTGGGGTAAAATGGCCTTGCTTAAAAATGGGATCCCCCTTGAATTATTTTTTCTTCCCAGATGATAGTCTCAAATATTTCTTCCTTCATTCCTCCCTCCCTCCCTCCTTCCCTTCCTCTCTCTCTCTCTGTCATAACATCAAAACTAAAGGAACAGTATCCTGCATCTCCATCCATTCTGAGTTTCTCTTCAGCATGCTATATTGAGTTAGATGATGTAATCTTTAGCTAACGTTGGCCTTTAACCAAGCTGTGGTGACAAATTTCTTTCCTTAAGGCACTCTGGATAGTATTTCCTCTCAGTTTAGAATGTGTGCTCCATAAGTGGACTATTTATTGGCAGAGAACTGCCTGTGCTTCACTTTCTGGGATGTGGTAGTTAACACTCTGCTCCTCAGAGCACTCTCTTTCTCAATCCAGTGTTCATCGTGGGAAACTGAGTCTGAAAGAAATGTAAACTTCGTGCTTGTCTCTTTAGTTGGGGCAAACCAATCAAAAACTGCAGTGGCTGTAACAAAATACAACCATTAGCAAAAAAATAAAATTTTTTTAAATTGTGAGGCTTCATGACGTTGCTTCTAAAAGGCTAATGTCACATTATATCTTCTCATGGACAGTCAGACACACTTGATTTTTGTGTCCTGACTTTGATATGTACTAGCTAGTACTTAACCTCTCTAAGCTTTGGTTTTCTCATCTGTAAACTAGAGATAGTAATAGTACCTGCCTCATAGGGTTATTGGGTAGTTTAGTTGGGTCAATATATGTAATGCACGTAGCCTAGATCCTAAAACCCAGTAGTCCTTTATAAAATGTTAGCTCTCAGTACTAGCTACAGAAGTAGAAGTTGTAGTGATGATAGTTTGTGTCCCTTTTGTGAACATGTCTCATTCTAGGAACTTACCAGAACTCCTCTTAAATTTTAAATTGATGATTGAAATGTCTTTAAGTAATATCAATGGAAGTCTCTCTCTTCTTTTATGTTCCTGCTGTCATTTTCTCTTCCCAGGATAACTGCAAGTTACCTGTTCCTGAATCCCATTCCTTCCAGCTCTGCCCTCCAGATCAGCCTCCACGGAGGATGTGGAGCTAATGGGCTCTTCTTTGGCCTGTGACCCTGCCTTCTAAGTAGGTGCTTGTTGCCTGTGGTTCCCTAATCTTTGCTTCAAACCATTCAGGCTATTTCTCTTACTTTTCCCCCTACTACTGCATCTTGTTCCCTTCATTCACTTCAAGGTCACTTATATAAAGAAGATGCAAGTTTCTCCAGGTCTTCTGAGTAAGAGTGGCCAGGTTCCTAACACAAATGTTAACATTCAGTTTGCCAAGCTTACACTTTCCAATTGCTTAAAATATTCTCTACCATCTTTTCTCCATAAAGTCTTCCAGCTGATGCAAGAAGAGTATTGTTTCTTCTTCTAGGAAACCTGGTGATGGATTTGGCATCGCTGTTTGCCAATGGAACAATTGATAGATTGTTCTTATTCCTCAGCAATGAACTGGGGAAAAGAAGAGTTTTCTGTGAAAAGGAACTATTAGTGATTATTGTAGTGAAATACATATATTAAAGCTATATTATATTTAGTTTTGAATGCTATTTGGCACTGATTTTAGAATTTGGGGCACTTTGAGACTTTGATGAGTAACGAATGTGTTTTAAATCTTAAAACATAGGTTATGTGTAACAAATAGCAAATGTGTTTTAGGAAAGAATCATCGAAGATAGAAAGTTTCTTATCGTGGCATATGTTCCATCAAAATATATTTCAAAGCAGAGTCATAGCAAGCTTAGGGATTCATGAGAATGTATTTTGGCTATAATAAATAATATGTGTGTATATGTGTTATATATATCTCCTCAAATTCTTTAATAAAAAATGTCAGTACTTTTTCAACACAGAAATTGTTAAAAATTTTGAAAATTGTTAAAAAAACTAAAAATATTTTAGTATTTTTTTCAATTCAAGGGTGTGTGGTAAGTTCCAAAAGGGTTATATGAAGACACATAGAGCACTGTTTCTGCCCTCCAAGTTTATCAAATGAGTATGTGTTGGGGATGGGGTGATAAGCCACATATATATGGTGCTCCAGTCCAGGGCACAGGTGATGAATGCCATCTGGAGAGGTGTCAACAGGATATTATGGGCTCTCCAAAGAGGGATCACTTCCACTTGAGGGGGATCAAGAGGAAGTTTCATGGAGAAGGTAGGATTTGGAAAGGATCTTGATAGAGGAGTAAAAGGATATCTACAAGTAGAGATGAGGTTAAAACAACATTCTTTTTGGGGTTATTTTGGTGAGGAAGACTGGCCCTGAGCTAACATCTGTGCCAATATTTCTCTATTTTGTATGTGGGATGCCACCACAGCATGGCTTGATCAGTGGTGTGTAGGTCCGTGCCCAGGATCCGAACCTGCGAACCCCAGGCCACTGAAGCGGAGTACGCAAACTTAACCACTATACTAGCATGCCGGCCCCCAAGAAGACATTCTTGATGGGGAAACAGCATGAGCAAAGAACTCTGAAGAATATGGGACTTGTTGGCAAAATAGCTCGTAATTCACTTTGACCAAAGTAAGGGGGAATGTAAGGGAATTGGGGGTGTGGAAAGGAAGGTAAAAGAAGAGAAAATAACAGTAATGGCTCACATTTCTTGAGTACATACTATGTGCCAGGCACTGTTTTAAGCACTTGTATTAACTGATTTAATCCTAAAGAAGGTAAGGCTAGAAATACAGATTGGGTCATAGTTTGGAGTTTGAAGGAGGTGAGGGTTTGCAGTTTGGTTGGCAGTGAGGTGTCTGAACTGTAACAAGGAGCTCCTGTGAAGTGAGGACCATGGGATGAACTGAAGTTACTGCATGAAGATGGAAATTTTAAATTGCAGTAACTGGGCATAGTAGAAGTTCCCATGAGCAGTAGTGTTAGTATTTTCATATTTGCAAGTTTCCAAGTCTTTAAGAAAGAGGCTGTCTTTTTAAATAGAGTAGCATGATAGTTTATTTTATACTTCAGTATTGATTGGTGACCACAGAACTGCTATATAAAAATTTTTTAAAGTATCTTAAGAGCAAATCAATTCCGTTACCTGCTTTAAAGTTACTTAACTTTTTAACCTCGAGCTAAAATAAATGTTACTGAAATGACCTTCTGTAAACCTCTTTCAGGCTTAGCATTTTTTAGATATAATTTGATTTTGAAAGAAAACACACAGTACCATAGCGATATTTACTCTCACTGATTTGTTGATATTGATTAGGCTGATATATGCAAAGTAACTACATTTTTTTTTTTCCTATTGGTCTTTTTTGTAGTCCATGAGACTTCTTAGGATATTTGCCTTCTAGGAAAAATATATTTAAAATATGAAAATGTATATTTTGATAGAGGGAGGTCAAAGAAATGTTTATATTTCAGAAAAATGCAGGGAAATCCTCATAAGGATTCAGGCCAAGATTTGGAAAAACTGTGTTTTTCCCACACACAAAAAAGCTTGTAAATGGCCAATGTTTGTTTTTTGTGATTGATGGCAAGGAGACAGTGTAGGATTGGAAGAATTTACATCAGATTAATTTGGCAGGATTTTGATAGTTCCCTGATATTTAATTTTAGGCACAGTTTCTGTCCTGTTAGTTTGTGTAAACTTCCTGGTTAAGGAATTACACTGAGGGAATTCTACTGTCTTATCCACACTGAATTCTGCCTGCCATCATTGAGTGCCTCTGGGATTCTGCTCCTGGGCCAGACCTCACTGTGAAGACATCCATAGTGGAACCCAGCCCAGAGGTGGTGCCAGTAGCCCCAGAGAGGGGCTCTTCACTGGAAGAAGCAGCAGTGGGCTGTGGCCTCTTTTCACTTTCCTGGCAGCAAGACTTTCATTAGCATGGGGTGCTGGGATGTGCTTGGCGAAGGAGGAAAACCCGAGGCAAAGTCCTGAAGAAAGCCCAACTTTTCACTTGTGTCCATGCCCAGAATGATGTGGTGCTCGCATGCAGCCAGTTGTGAAAGGAAGAAATCAAACCCAATTGTGAAGGCAAGTCTCTCAATGCTTTCATTTCCCAGTTTAAAGTTTTCTGTCAGGTAACTTCCCCAGGGAGATATCACCCACTGGCTGTGCTCAGGAAGTTGTATTTGGGAAGTTCTTTGAACTGAGGCTACAGAATGTTGTTGAGACTACGTCATTAGTGTCATTAGTGGCTGCACCAGCACCTCTTAGGCAAGGAGAGGAAAATGATCCGGGGTATACTTGGGACCTTAGAGACTAAATCCAGTCTGATACTCTTTGACGTTTAACTGGAAAATTAGTCAATCATATTTACTATAATTCTCGATCTTTTAGACGTGTTTCTGTCATTTTAATTTGTATTTTACATTTTTTTCTTGTTTCTTGCAATTTTTGGATTTTACTTATTTTTATTCCATTTATTTCCTCCACTTATTTGAATGATATGCAGTCTATTTCTATTTTTTTATTGCACACCTCTGAAATTTTACCATGCCTACTTTTAAAAAGTCCCTTAGCTCTCTTCCCTAATAATACAAAAACTGTAGAATTCATGAAATACAACTTATGTGTAATTGCTGTCTTCCATTTTAGTTTCTGAATTCTCTCTTTAGCTGTGTCTAATATGTTGTTTAACTCATACACTGAGTTTTTAATTTCTTTGATTATATTTATCATTTCTATAAGTTCTATTTAGTTCTTTTTAAAAATCTGCCTGATTATTTTGGTCATCTCTTGTTTTGATTCATTTTTAAAATTTAAGCTTTTATTTCTTTAAACTTTTTCTATATAGTTATTTCATATGCTTGTCTGGTATTTCCAGTATCTAAAGTCTTAGGGGGGTTTAAATCTGTTGGTTGTTTCCATTGACTCTTACATGTAATGGTTTATTTTATTGCATGTTTGGGAATTTTTGATTGTGAACTTATGTTGAAATTAATCTGTTGGAATTCTGAAGGCCTAAGTAGGATAGGCTTTTCTCTGGAGAGGACTTGAATTTGTATATACAAATAAGCTAAGAGACTATTTTTATTAGGTGCATAAAACTGCTACTGACCTGGATTACATTAGACCCCTTTGTCTGCCCCAGCACGGTCTGGTTTCAACTCTCTCATCCTGAGGAGGCCCGAGGCTTTGTACTTACATAGACATTTTCCCCTTCACGTTAACCTACCATCCGCTGTTCTTCTTTCTTCTCACCCATTCATGTTCATCCCCTCTGTCTCTGGCTGTCTATCTGTCTGTCTCTTTCTTTCTGTGTATGTGTGTGTGTCCATGTGTGTCTGCCTATCTCGGACTCTTTGCCTTGGGAAATTTCCATTATTTTCAACTGAGCTCTTCTACATTATGTTGCCATTTATCTAGGATTTAGCTGTGTTTTTGTAGGAAAGCTCTTCAGAGTATACAGCCCACTATATTTATGGAAACAGAAATCCTCGTGTACGTGCTAAGAATTAGAAATATAAGTATATTTTCTAGTTTTCAGTAAACAATTATACAGGAAAGATATCCTTATACCTGCAAGATTTGACAGGTAACATATATTTGTAAGATTTAGCGTCCAATTTCTCAGGTCTTCTGACATTTAAAAGACTGTTGTAGAGCCTTCAAGAGAATCTAATGGCAGTATGCTGATGTTTGAATATACGGGAATTTTATATTAAGAAAGAATTTTTGTTTCTTAAACACAAAATCAAGGATTTCTTTTTCTCTCTGTTAAATGCCTCTACTAAAATTTGGATAAAGAGGAAAAGATTTGTTTATACAAAATCTCTTGGAGTAGAGGGGTGGGATGGGGGCGTGGATGGAGGAGGAGCCCGCTGCTTTGGTCTCACTGGGCTTCCCCTAAAATGCCTTCGGGAAGGGAGTGGAAGAACCACTGAGTAGAGGTGCAGCATTGGTCACCTGGTTAGGAAGTAGATCTCTTCCTCTCAGAGCATCACAAGGCACCTAGTATGGTCATGAGTAGTTGGAGATAGAATTCAGCGTGATTAGCCATGTGGTGCCATCGACAGAACACTGGGTAGAATGGGGAGACCTGGGTTCTGGGCCAGTCTCATTAATTGTCTGTGTGCCTGGAAAAAGTCCCCGGGCCTCCGTTTTCTCCTTTAAATTCAGAGTTCTAGACTGGCAATCCACTTCATTCTAAATCTTAATTTCTATGGATCTAAAATCTTTTTAAATAAAAGTCAGTAGCTTTTATACATGGATTATTTTTGGTGTTCCAAGATGTGAATGTCAAACACATGTCTGTGGTTTATATTTCGAAGTAACAACAGCCACTGCCATCCCTTGAATGCCTGCTCTCTAGTGGGCACTTCACATGTGTCATGTTATTTGACCTTTGTAACAACCTTATGAGAATGATATCTCCATTTTACCAGTGAGAAAATGAGGGCTCACAGTAAACACCTGTCTGCCTGCCTCTAAAACCTCAAGTTCTACCCACAATGGGTAATTGTAGGGGTCTGCTTTTATCACTAAGCTATAGGATCAAATGAGTGTGGATGGTAATATTATAATTACAGTTGGTTCTCATTAAACATCAAAGATGTTTACTTTTGCACGAGGGCCATCTTAAATTTCTGTTTGATGCCTGGAAGGATGGGAATAATTATTTTGTTGTTGTTGCCATTGTGAAAGGGGCAAACGAAAAGCAATTTGCCCACCCCCTCCCCCTTCAATCTCTACCCCAGGAATGAGTAAAATAATTGGCTTAAGTGTTTATGTATATTTGTACGTAGTTGTGACTTTCACATCTAACCCTGATTTTTTTCTAGCTTGTTTGTAGTGGGGAAAAATACAGAGCCACAATACGCCGTCGGGAATAAGTTCTTAGCATCCATGACTGGTTTCCCTGGGCTTACTTGCTGTGTATAGTGATAGCCCTTTAACTTTTGAAAGTGGTGAAATTACCAAAAATTATTGATCGGGCAAGAGTCCAGGATGACTCAGAGCTAGACTCTATGCCTGCATCTAGATAATGTTGTTATCTGACGTGGTAGTATTTTTCCACATATTTTCCATACATTTGTGTTATTAAAGTTATTCTTTCAGCCCACCAGAGAAGTTTGCCTTGACTTTTTCAACTGAATAATATCCTTTACTGGGTATGTTAGATGTCCTAGGCTCTTGGTCTGCCCCATTAGAAAGACTATTTTCGTTATGAGTATTTCTCTATTTGAAGAAAAAGGAAGTATTTAGAATTCTTAAAAAAAAAAAAACAAACAAGCTCTAGAATATGAAACAAGAAAATCGCCAAAAATCGTAGCTATAATTATTAGTATTTGTTGCATTTTCACCTGATTCCTCAGTAAATTATCTTTACACTCACAGAAGGATGTCCTGGAAAAAGGATGCTACACAGATGGGGTTTTGGATGTGTGAGCTGTGGGAGTGGCAAGTCTTGGGGGAGGCGCAAGTGATAATCTGGAAGGATTTGTTTGCCAGGGTTTCAATTCGACAATGAGCTGTTTACCTTCACATTATCACGGTAGAGTTCCGCGTGCTTGGTTAGTGATTGGATGCCCATGAGCTCGCGCTCAGCGCACATTAAGCAACTCAATGGTGCTAGAGCTGTAAATGATGAAACATTCTGCTGCTTGCAAACAAGGACATTCCCGCAAGCAGGATTTGTTGAAACCTTCCTGTGAAAGATTTTTAAACAAACTTGGTCTTTGTTGACGTAAGATCAATAAAATAGAGAGGCCGAATAGTGAGAGTTTAGGAGGTTCAAAGAATTTGCACAAGCTATACTTTTTGGCAATAGTCATAAAATGTTGGTCTCTTGGTGATAGGAAATCATTTGCGTATACCTTAGAACATTCCCTAATGACCAGCTAACAGACTCAGTCTATATACCCTAGATTTTAAAAAAGTAGATTTCTAAATACTCAGGGAAAATATGGTTGTAACTTCATGGACCGTATATAACCCTGAAAGGTAATACTGTTTGGAAAAAAGAAAAGACAAATTCAGTCAAAATCCTAATCAGGTAACGAGTGCTCAGAGTGAGGAACGAGAAGAGTGGATCCCAGAAAGGTTCACTGTGGCCGCCACGGGAATTCATTTGAGGGGCTCAGACTTAAAAGGTGGAAGAATAAAGCGAATGGTATGAATCCGTGAAAAATAGCAAAAGCATGTTTGAGGTGAATCTTCATGAAATATTTAGCCAGGAAGGCGAACAAGAAAGGGGGACCAGGTGTGGTAGCAGTGGGTGACTAAGAGGAGGCAGAGCTGCAAAATCCGTGTTTTGTTTTTGTCTTTACAAGAAGGATGGCTGTCCGACTAGGAGGATAGAACAAATAACTGAAAGGAAACCGGAAGCCCACATTGGTGAGGAGAACCTAGCTGCTTTAAACTGGTTCACAGTGTCAGGCCTGGATGAATTACATCTCGAAATATTAAAATAATTTGTAGTTATGAATGTGGAGTGGCCATCTGTAATCTGGAGATGCCCTGAAGTAAAAGAAAGGGAGCAGAAGAAAGGAAAGAGGCAGTTACCCTTATTTTCAAAATGGAGGCCAGTATAGATCCTGGAAACCACAAATTAGGGAGCTGGACACAGTTTACCAGCTATATTCTAGCAATTTGTGGTATGTAGTTGGAAAAGAAGTGACTGATCCCCAGAAGGCATCATGAGTTCACCAGGAGCAAGTTATGCCTGACAAACTCCACACCCTCTTTTTACATGGTTATTTGACTGGTGGATTTGAGATGTTTAAACATAATATGTTAGGATTTCAGCAAAGCATTCAACACCATGTGTTGTAATAACCTTGGGATGAGCTGGGGAGAATTTCTAGTTGGTTGCATGATATACCAGGGTGCTGATTAATGGGTCGATACTGGCTTGGAGGGACAGTCTTGGTGGCATGCCATGGTACTCTGTCCTTAGCTCTGTCAGGTTTAACAGTTTTTATCCCTTACTTGGATTAAGATAGAAGACATGCTTATTAAATTTGCAGTGACATAAAGATAGGTAGGATGCTTAATACGTTGATTGATGAACTTGTTTTATGCATAATCCCAAATAATATGAAATTTAAAATTCTGAATTTAGGTTTTAAATTAATTAGTGAAACAAATTGGAATCAAGAAGACCAGTCTATATAGATACCTTTGAGAAAAAAGACCTGAAGGGTTTAGTTGACTACAAACCAAGTATGAATCATTCATTCACTGAACAAATGTTTACTGCCCTCCTATGTATATTTTAATCACTGTGAGTACACTGGGAATGCAACAAATGAATAAAATATAGATCTTCCTTTCAAGAAACTTTTAGTCTGAAAGACTGTATTCGTTTCTTAGGGTTGCCATAAAAAAAGTACCACAAACTGGTGGCTTAAAATAAAAAAATTTATTGTCTCACAGTTCTGGAAACTAGAAGTCCAAAATCAAACTGGCAGCAGGGCCATGCTCCCTCTGAAACCTGTAGGGGAGAATCCCTGCTTGCCTCTTCTAGCTTCCGGTGGTGGCCATCAATCTTTGGTGTTTCTTGGCTTGTAGCTGCATCACTCCAATTTCTGCCTCTGTCATCACATGGCATTCTCCCTGTGTGTCTTGTCTTCGCATGGCATTTTCCTCTTCTTATAAGGACACCAGTCATATTGGATTAGGTCTCACCCTAATGACCTCATCTTAATTTGATAACACCTGCAAAGACCCTGTTTCCAAATAAGGCCACCAACTAGGCTACCGGAGTTTAGGACTTCAACATATCTTTTTGGAGAGCACAGTTCAACCCACACCAAGAAGTAAAACATGTTCATCCCTGTAGTTTATTATAATTGTGGTAAAGAAAAAGTGTCATAAAAATAGAGAGTGCTGTGAGAACAAGTAATAGGGTGACCTAATTTAGCTTGGGGAGGGTTGTCAAGGATGATTGGGAACTAGCCAGGCAAAGAGGAGACGGAGTCACTTTCCAGGAAGAAGAAACAACTGCGCAGAAAGCTTGGAGGCAGTAGGAGGCTTAGAGTTCTGAGGAAGGAATCCAGTGTAGCTGAAGTGTATGAGGGGAGAGGCAGAAGATGGGCTGAGGAGATAGCGAGGAGCCAGATCCAGCAGAGCTTTGTACACTGTGTTGAGGTAGCTGTTAAAACAAAAAGACTTAGTAGAAGTATATAGAATGGAGGAAGATAATAAGCAAATTAGACTCTCTCCTTGCTTGACCACATTTGGAATACTTTGTCTTGTTGGGAGTGTCATAAATGAAGTCCATGTTTTTCAAAGAGTGGTTGTTGTACTTTGAATTAATGTATGTATCTAAGAGAAGTCTTGAGATGATAACCATTTGGGATTATCTGAATGAAAAGACATTTCTGTATTTGTTCTTAGGGCAGAATTAGGCCAATGGGTAGGAGTTAGAGGAGGGACTCCATGAAAGAAAAGGTCTTCTAGCAATGACAGCCACACAAGGAGAGAACAGGCTACCTTGAGAATTAGGCCTCTCCTTCCCCTGGAGGGTGGCCACCTGTCAGAGGTGAAAGGGAGTCTGCAGTGAAGGTGAGGTGGGGAACGATTTCCTCTAAGGTCCCCTGTGGGAAGTATCCACTAGAGTTTCAGATGTGATGTTAAGATTTCTAAAATACATTTACTCGTACTTTGTAATTAAAAATTAAGAGCATTAAAAAGGCTTTAAAATTAAATGTCACTGGAGGATTATTAAATAACTGAATTCATTTGAAAATCTTTGTAATACAATGTTAAATGTCAGTTATATCTCAGTTAAAAAAAATCTTTGCGGAATTATGTAGACGCGTTTGTCTTTCCTGACACTCTGCTATAAGTGCAGTAAGCGTCGTTAACCGCAGATCTTTGGTACGACTCTCTCTTTCCTTGTTCTAGTGTTCTCTCAGCTACCCTTCCTCAGCTTGTTCTATCCAACTTGTTTCCAGGGATCAATTGCCAGTCATGTGTGTTAAGCCAAATAAATCCTCTTTAGAAGTGATGGCATGTAAATGTGTACATTCTGTTTTACACCAAACAAGCAATTTTACCTTCACTGGGGGAGGAGGGAGCAGGAGGGCACATAGTGCATGTGAGCGAAAGTATTAATCCAACCAAATGCCGCGGGACCCAGTCTCTTCCTGGGGGGGCGGGGGGGGGGAGTCATATGCAAAGAAACACTGACGAGCTGCCAAAAGTAAATTTAAAAGGAATTTCGACCTTCACTTGTATCTCGTGAAGGAGATCCAATTCATACTCCACTCCAGCCCTTCTCAAAACTCTCCTTTCTTCTCCTCCCCGCTTCTCTGCCAGGTGGATTTTCTCTAGGCCATGGCTTTTCCCCTGCCCCCTGCCCCTTTGTCATATACATCAGCCTGGTTTCTTGGCTTTAATTTTTCTGTGTGTTGTGTTTTTATTTTTCTTCTTTGAGTCAAAAGGAAAGCTCAGGGGCTGACAGAGAAGGCCAGAAAGAACCTTCCTGCTATCTCTGCAGCAGCTCAGAAGGCCTGAGGAGCAAATCCTCCACAGAGGACAGGGAGGTGACCAGAAACACACAGGCCGAGAAATCTTCTCACCTGTGTGTGGGCAGGAAGGCAAAGGCTCTAGGGGTAGTCGGTGGACAAATCAGACTACAGTATTCATGTGGAGGGTAGCAAAATAGGAGGCCAGGAAGGTAGGCTGAGGGGTGGTTTGGAAACCCAGGCTGAGGTGTTAGAGTTGTCTGAGCAGTTGGCAGGAGGCGGATTAGATACGGTGTAAATAAATAATTCAAAGCACTAAAATTCAACTCGTTCTGGATATTTCATAATTCTCTGTTACTTAGAAGTATGCTGATATTTATAAGCATTTACAATCATATTAAATTACTGACACTAAACTCTGACCAAAGGAATTCCTGTACAGATCTCCGCACAGCATGGTTTCCCATGGTTGCTTCCTCTTGCAGGCATCATTTAAAGTCAGGGCTGGGAAACAACAGTGCTAGTTTCCTGGACGGAGCTGGAATTCAGAGCCTAAGATAGATATTTCTCTCTCTGCATCTCAGTGCTGAGTGCTCTGAAGGTCAGATGAAACAGCTCTTCGCAGAGAAGCAGCAGGAGTGTGAGGAGGAAGGGAGTTTATTTATCTTTCTTCTTGTTATATTCTTATTTTAATACTACAGGTGCACCATTGCTGTATTGTAATTCAGAGCCATTATAGAGGTTTTAGAGAAGGCCAAGTTATAGTTTTATTTTGGAGTAATGAAAGATTAAATATAAGTGTTTTAAAAAAGAAATTTGAGAAACTCTGTGAGTAGTAGATATATGTGTCCGTATATTTTAAATTTCTGCTTAAATGGCAGGTCTTACAATGCATTTACTTTACTTTTTTATAAATTGTGTTCCTTGTGGAGCCCACTCTTCACACATTATATAAATACTTTATTTGTTTAGAAAACTCTTATTGATCAATGATTACCAAGTAGAGTTTTTAGAAGATTATGAGATAATTTGAATTTTGAATTGTATGGTAACTTAAGCTATTGCTATTCAAAATTAAAAATCAAAATAGATGTTTCTGGGAACTTCTGATTAAGATTTTGCAGATTAATATGATTATTTTAAGGCTTTTTTTCTGTTAGGGAAATAACTTTAGTTATTAAATATTTATTCAAACTTCAGGATCTTTTTCCAAGAAAGGAATTTTTTCAAATTAAGAAAGAGGAAAAGTTGAACTTTTAAGTAATTGATTTTAAGAAGTGGCTAATTATATGAGTTATCAAAATTTCCAAGTGAATTTTAAAGATTATGGATATTGCTTAGTTGTTAGAAAAATTCAAAGTTGGTTTTCTTGTATATATTCTTTGCTCTGAGGACCAGTTAAGCAGTATTCAGCCTTTTTTTTTTTTTTAATGAATTCTGAAGTGGAAGAATGGGTAGGGAATCAGATTAATCATGGCTTGCCGAGGAAGACCTCGCTGCTGACCCCAACCCCAGTCCGTGTGTACAGGGTGTCCCTTGTGTGTCCCAGTAGTATCCTGGAATTCCTTTACCCACAAGCATGCTCTATAGTAATGGCCTGTTTCCCCCTGCCCCCTGGAATTTGTTTAGAAATTGCATTTAGACCATTTCCTTTTTCCTTCTTGAAATTTCTAAGGCTTGATCTTTTAGAGAAATTGACAGTTCATTAAGCAATTGATAGGTTGAATTCAGTCTATGCAATAATATAAAAATTAAGAAAAAGTCTGGTGAAAACTTGAGTTGGAGAAATTGTTTATAATTAGGCATATTAATAAGTAGAATATGAATATAAATTAAGTAGAAATATCAATAAGTAGAATATAAATATATAATAAGTAGAATAAAATGTCAGACTTAAGCTTTAACGACCTCATCATTTCAAGTTATTTTAGGTTTTAAAATTCTTCTTAGTTTGCATATTCTAATCTCACATCTTAGAGGCTCTGAATCATGATGATGAACAACTGGCACTTTAGTTACTTTCTCTGAGCATTCAATAGAAATGTGTTATTCAGATTTATTTGACGCCAACATGAACTTCCAAACCTCTCTCAGCCAATAGCAGTGTTTCAACAATCTGCCAAGATGCTAATGATAAAAATCTCTGGTGATACATTGTTTCTGTATTTTAAGAAGTACCGATCAGAACATGCTTTTCAAAATTGAAAATATAGTTTCAAAAATGACCGTTTTTCACGAAATGACTTTCCAGCAAAACCATAAACCATAAGTACACTCGGCACAGTATCCATCTAAATTTCTTGAACCAAAAACGAATGTGAATTCTGGTTGAATTCCTTTTCTGCCACAGTTTGATGGAAGGAATTTTGCCTAGCATTGAAACAAAAGTGGTTAAGTTCTAACAATTAAATTAGGTAGCTTTGGGGGAGGGTGCCAGGTGCTGAATTCAGAGGAGTACTTGGCTCTGTTTGGAAAGAAAATGATTAGAGGAAATCAGAGTGTTCTAAAGTATTTCTCAGTTCTTTGCCTTCAGACAAAAAGAGGTTTCTTATACTTTAACACATTGCCTAGTCCATGAACATCCTTCCAGCATCTTTAATCTGAAATTCAGCTACTAATCCAGAAATAAGTAAGAAAACTCCTGAGCAACGGCTGTCAGTCAACAGGAGCCTGGGTTCGTCCAGGTCATCTGGATTTCCTCGGCATCCTTGGGTTGGGTCTAATTTGTGTAGACAGTGCATTAAAACTGGAATTAAGGTAATAGTGAGTATTCGTTTGTTTTTAAAACAGTTCTGTTTGTCTTTTTAAACAATTTCTTGAAAACACTCATACTGAATGAATCACCTTGTTATAAAGATGAGCAGCTTGGGTGCCTGTTACCACAGCAAATGGCTACCAAAAAATTCAGGAACACTTAGGAAGATCACTGAATTGTGGCAAGATTTGATCAACAGTAGTCAAAGATTTAGAGATTTGAACTTCAGTATCTAGAAACCCTGTTCATCTGGAATATCTTGTTCTGTGAAAACAACATGCCAGATATTACTGTGTTGAGTTTTCTGACAGTTCAAAGAGCTTGACGTGGAAATTTTAACTGTATTCCAGAAGCATATATTTAAAGTTACTCCGTGCTCATTTTTTTGTGTGTAGAATGGGAGTGCAAGTTTTAAATGTGAAAACAAGAACAAGACAAAGCCTTCCTTGCACAAGGTTATACTGAAGTCATTCTGGCATTTATTTGTTCATCCCCTTTTATTGTTATCTATAAACCTTCTGCCATATAAAGTTAGAATTTTATTCTAGTCTTTCAAATAGAATAAGAGCTCAAGAATCTACCAGTGAGCCTACAAACTTGTCTGCCCCCGTCTCACCCTGTCCTTCTTGCCTCATAGGGTGGAGGTGCCATTTCTCTTTCTTCCTGATTCCAACTGCATCCCAGCTCTGGAGCCACATCTCAAGAACCTTGCTGTACTCATTCTCCCTTCTGTATTTTCAACCTCTCTCTCTCCCCCAGCACTTTCCCATCAGTGTCTAAATACATTAAGTTCCTTCTATATAAAAAGCCCTCCCTCGACCCCATGGACCCCTCATATCATTTAGCCACCTGAACATGCTGCTTTCTTTTTCTCACCTCTCATCACTTCTCAGCCCATGCAACCTAGCTTACACTCCCACCAAGCCACCCTTTCTGTCAAGGTTGCCAAAGACTTCCTTGTCACTAAATCCCAAGATCATTATTTTTTTCCTTCATTTCAAGTGCTGTCTGATCCTGATGCCCACTCCTTTCTTCTTGAAAAGCTCACTCCCCTTTTGGGTTGGAACTTCCAGTTTCTTCTACTACTCTTGCCTCTCCTTCTCAGTTCCTCTATGGGTTCTTCTTCTCATTCCTTAAATGTGTGTATCTTTGGTGTTTTGTTCCCTTCTCTTCTCATGTACAGTCTGTCCATTTAATTATCATCTCTGTGCTGATAATTCTCAGATCTTCTATCTTCTGTGATCTCCTGAGCTTTGTTGAGACCACATGGCAGTCCCACACATAACTTAAAATCGGCGTGGTCAGAAAGAACCTCCTTCTCTCTTATTCCTTATTTAAATGAAGGGCGCACAAATCATCCAGCAGCCATGGGTCCCAAATCCATACAGTCACCAGATTCTATATCCCCCACCTTCTAACCAGCTCTGGAATCCACTCCCCTGCCTTTACCCTAGAACAGGTCACGGTTCCTTGTGCTTAAATTATTCCAGTGAGCTATTTACCTTTCTCCTTAACACCAGTCTTGATCTTTCTCCCTTCCTTATAATACAATCAGAACGATAGTTCTCAAATTGTTTATCTGGCCTCAAGTCCTTCATTGATTCCCCACTGCCCTCAGGGTCAAGTTCAAGTTCTTTGCGTGGCCTAGGGACCCCTCTGCTTACCCCTTCTTCCCTCTAGCATTTCCCCCAGCCCCTAAGCCCTGTGTGTATTGAACTACTTTCTGCTCCTTTGTACTTGCCTTTCCTTCTGCTCAGAACACTCATAATTCCTACCACTGTGCCCCCCCCCCAAGCCTCCTTCCTGCTGCACTTTCAGATGGCTCAATCCAACTCAGCCTTTAGGTCTCAGAGTAGACATAGCTTTCTCCAGGAAAGCTTCTCTGACCACCTGAACCCCAGTCAGCATCTGAATTAGGAGCCCGTCCTGTGGGCCCCACTATGTCCCTTATGCACAAGCATTTGTTTCACAATATTGAACTGGTGTTGTCTGTGCCACTCACTCGACTGGAAGTGCCATGAGGGGGGTATTATGGCAGCTTTGTTATGGGTATTTCGGTACCTAGCAGTGTGCACTGAAGTATTTGTGGAACTAATAAAATAGTGAAAGTACTTTTAAGAAATTTGCACTTTTTGACAAAAAATAACCCACTAATATTAAAATGTTAAGGCAAGGGTATTGAGAGACTTCTCTGACTCAGGAAACTCTTAACCTTCTCCATTATGATAAGAATTTCCAGTGCTTCCTTCCCTTCATTAGGTGAATCATTGCTCTACTACTGATTCACTACTACAATTCATTGGTAAAAGAAATGTCTTAAACATCTTTAGTAAGTACTATAGAGCCATCGTTTGCTGTTCCCAGGACCTTGGGTAGGTGGTGGGTGCTCCTCAGTCAGTAGTGGGCACTGGAGAAATAGTGTTAGCAAGAGCCCAGACTGGATGTATGTGTGTCTGAGAAGAAAAGATTTTTCTCTGCCTTATTCAAAGCTACCTGTCTCAGGTAGAGAGTATATATGTCTGTGGGTGTGTATAAAGGACAGGCCTAATGCATGTTAAACTCTATGAGTACTTTATTGGAAGATTATCTAAACAAATTCAATGTATTCCATCCGGACACCTACTCTTGGAAAGAAGAGGAATTATCAGGAAACCCACCAGAAATGGTAGAAGGTAGCAGAAGATTTGAAGGGTTGAAATTGGGAGTGGAGCCCGGTGGAGCAGGCCCTAGCGATATCACCTTGACTTTCATCAGTAGCCTCCAGTTTCAGGGAACAGAGACCACTCCAAATGGCGTAAGTGAACAGGAGGTTTGTTGAAAGGATGCAGGAGACTCTCACATGCCCAACATCAGGGAGGACAGCAGGGCCTTGGGAAGAGAAAAGTTGACCCGTGCTGCCTCCTTCTGAGTCTTGCTGCTGGGGTGGTAGGGTCTCTCATCTGCTGTCCTGAATGGCCGTGGCTGGCTTCTGCTGCCAACCTCTTGGTTTCTGCTCGGAGTCAGTCTGGCCCCCAGTCTGCATGACTCCAGCCAGAGCACTGGATCATCTGACTGATTCTGTCTCATTATTCAGATTTCCAAGAAAATTGAGTGAGCGTACCTAGCCTTTGGATATTCAATCCTGAGTTGGGTGTTTATCTCTGGTCCAGTTACTCTGTGGCTTGGGGGTGGGAGGACAGTGCTGTAGGGAGAGCAGATTCTCTTCAAAGGAGGTGTGGGCAGTGGGCAGTGACTGGACTGTTTGGCCAGGTGGCAGCAGAGCAGAGTGACTGTGAATAAAGGCCCTGGAGTCACACCTGCTGGGTTTAACCCTGGTTCCACATGCTGACTGTGATGTTGGCTAGCCTTTATATGCCTCAGCTTCCTCATCTGTGCTATGAAACTCACAATAGTCCTGATCTAATGGGGATGTTGTGAAGATTCATGACAGAGTAAATGAAAAGGGCTTGGATCTGCACCTGGCACATGGTAAGTGCTCAAAAAACATGAGCCATTTTTATTAGAAGAGCACATGTAGAGTAGTTACAGGTGTGAAATAACTTTGGAAAGCGTATCTCCTGATGTTCGAAATGGCATGTATAGGGTGACTGGTCCTAGCAGAGGACATTTCCTTCAGTAGCTGCCTGGGAAGAGGGAACAGGTGGTACCCTCTGGCATTCGGAGTGATTTATTAGCCAAAGATAACTAAGATCTACTGGGAACAGGCATCTGCCTGGTGCCCAAGCTTGCCACCAAGATCCTTGACTGTGCAAGTGGGGTGCTGACTGGGCAGATACTCTGGTTACCAAGGTGCTGAGGGCTCTACGTTCTTCTTTTTTTGTGAGTGAGGAAGATTGGCCCTGAGCTAACGTCTGTGCCAGTCTTCCTCTATTTTGTATGTGGGACGCCACTGTTACCGCACTGCAGGTCCAGGTTGCTCGATGTCGCGTTGTAAAAGAATTTACAGAACAGCAAGGACGGGTAGAAAGAGTAAGAAGTTTATTAAACAGATACACTCCATAGACAGAGCGGGCACACTCCAAGGGAGGAGCTGCAACAGCAAGGGTGAGTATAAAGAGTAAGGAGTTTATTAGAAAGGCATGCTCCATAGACAGAGCAGGCACACTCTAAGGGAGGGGCTGCACCAAGCGGTTTTGCCATTGCATCTTTTATATTCCTGTTTTGGGTAGGGGGTCCTTCTGCATAGAGCAGAAGTAAAAGTGAAGGCAGCTATGAGTCAGAGCAGCAACAGCCAGGGGAAGAGTGGCGGGCGCAGTTTCCATAAATCAAGCAGTTTGGTACATCTACAGACAGTCAAAAGAGGTTCAGGAAGCTTGTGGTTACCTAAGCTATGTTAAGCTATAATGCAAAACTATGTCTTAGCAATGTCCTAGCAATGTTCCCCCCGCTGCATGACCCTCCTGTTCCCTTGCAGTGCCAGATCCCTATGCTAACCTGCCTGTCTCACCACCACAGCATGGCTTGAGAAGCAGTGTGTAGGTCCGTGCCCAGGAACTGAACATGCAAACCCTGGGCTGCCAAAGTGGAATGCTCGAACTTAACTACCACGCCACCAGTTGGGCCCCTGGCTCTGCTTTTTTCTTTTCATTTCATTTTCACTTCCCTAAAAACTGCTTGTTTTGGGGTCACCAACCCTATAAACAAAAATTGGGCACTTAAATTTTTTTTCTTGTTCTGCATCTATTTGAAGGAGACAGCTAGGTATGCCTTATTCCTGCCTTTACTCAAGCTAAATGGATTCACGTGTTTTGAAGCACCAGTTGCCTTTACATACTTTCCAGAATTCTCTATCAGCTGTTTGTTGGATGTTCTTAGGAAAGATGCTTGTCTATGTCTGGATTCTGTATTAGAAATTTTGAAATAATCCATTTTTAGTCTAACTGGTAATAACAAGTTGATATAAAAGGAGAGAAAATATAAACATTGCTGCAATGATTGTGACTTTGTAGTGATCTCAGTTGTGTCTTTAATTTTTACTTATTTCTACCTTTGTGCTCACCTATCTGGAGAAAACTTGGGAGGAAGATATTATTCAGAAAATTTGATTTGGAGAAAAGATAAATTTTGGACTCAACATAAGTGAAATATATATGAAAAAGGATTTTTGTTTTCCAGAAAAATAAAGGTTTTAGGATTGAATGCAAAGGTTTGTTGTTTGTTTTTGTTTTTTACTAACCAAGGCGAACAGTCACCATTTCTGATTAGTTTTTTGCCTGCATTATACTTTTGATATATCTTTTGAGAAATTAATCTCTTAAAAGTAAAAAAAAAGAATGAGAGAAAAGCGAATAATTTCATGGTATCATATCCATATCTTTCCCCCTCTTTTACTGAATTATTTAATCTGTAATATAATTTGAAAATATGTTTTTGAACTTTAAAGTTGTAGAAATGTAATGGATGTTGAGTCTGGAGATTGCAAAACCAAAAGGTCTAGCTCAGAGGAAAAAACAAGAGAAAACACACACACACAGAATGGGGTAAAGATCCCAGTCCTGTATGGTTTAATTCCTTTTTCACTGTCAGTCTAAAAATGGAAAGTGCAGATGTCTCACCATGAAATTAGCAACTCGAACGAGGAAGGAAAATTTGGTTATAATTTGGACGAGCTAATTTGTTGAGGATTTGTTGGAGTGCCTGTCCCACTGGCTTGCCACAGCTTTCTCCTAGAAGATTTATTGTCAGGGCCTGTGATACTGATACAGAGGATTAAGTTTGAAATTGTAGCCTTTACTTAGGGGAGGAGGGGAAAGATTCGTTTCTATGCGACTAAATACTAAATCAAGCTTTTGAACTAACGTGAAAATCCAGGACCCACTTTTGACTGGAATTAGCAGATTTTGAAAGATTTCTGTGGTTATTGAAAGGAAGTCTGCTGTATGGTGGTGTCATACCATCAGGGCTGGGGATTTACTTCACCTAAAATTCTGTACTGTCCAGTTTACAACCTGAATTGAAGACGTTTGAGAAGGAGATACTTCCAAGTTGCTGAGGAAGGAATTTAGCTTTTTGGCAAGAATTAATAGGGGCTCCATCAAGGAGTTAGGCATCTTGAAATTTTTATACTCAGGGTTGGGGGCCGGAGGGCTGAGGAAGGTCCACCTTTATCATCAGGGTCATTCAAGTCCTTCAGAGATTTTTCTGCTGCAGAGTGCCTTGCAGATCCCTTCTAGCCCTCCCTTGACTAATTACATTTTCAGATCTAAGTTAACATGTGCATATTTTTCCTCCTTAATAGAGAGGCTACTGTCTTCGTGATTGGTAAAATAATTGTTTATTGAAGAAAGACACGTATCTGTTTCTGGGATCACCAGAATTGTTTATGTCCTCACAGGAAATGTTGAGTTGAGCTTTTATATTCTAAGGCTAAGGCCATGGGTATGAGTGTTGCATAGGCCTCTTCCCAAAGACCATTGTCCATGTATGTTGGTTTCAAATTAAATACCAGTCCCTGGTCATAGTAGCAGTAGCTGACAGTGGGTATGATGGTGTGGCCCATTGTCTGCTCTTGGAAAAACAGCCTGTGCTCTCCAGACCAGTAGAATCACCTTCAGCATCCCTGCATATTCTCCCTGCAGAGTTATTTGTTGATGAGCAGCACGCCAGAGCCCAGGCACGGATGGTGGATGCCGACCTGAGTCAAAGGAGAAGTATGAGGGTGTGGATTTTTTTCGGCAATGAAAGAACCTGTAAAAATGAGAATAAGGTGGTCATAACCATTTCACATACAGAGCATATCTTTTAAAAATGTTTTAAAGGAAAAGTTATAACTTAAAAACACGTAAATATCAAATTATATCACTCATATTAGACACAATTATCTTATTTTTTTTCTCATTCCCCTGTTGCCACTCTACTTTCGTATATTAGTCTGTCTGCACAAAAACATATTTTACAAAAACACAGTATTCTTTTTTCTTTATTGACTATAAACACTGCAGGATATACCTGCTAGGACTTAATAAGTGTTTGTTTAATAATGATTCATTAAATTGACCCAGTATGTTTTTACGTTGCTTTTCTCCCATCCCATTATATTTCTACAAAATTGGTTTTGTGTCATGGCTTCTGCAATCAGTATTTTATCAGGTGTGCGTAATTGAGACTGTTTGCAAGGGACCTTGCGTAACCTGTCGCTTCTGAGAAGAGTTTCTGACGTGTGCTTTTCTGTTACTCAAAAGCAAATGAACGCTTGACAAATGGCAGCTCTGTCTTCTTTCCTCAGGGCAACAGAGAAAAGCTGAACAAAAAATACTTTCCATTTTTAATAGGCAACAAGCAGTAGCAATCAGATCTTATCTGATTAAAGCTAGATATTTCTGTAAACAGTTCAGCTTCGTATGTCATCTGGAGTGAATTAAATTCACTTTTATGTTGATGAGATGGTGGTGACTCATTTATTCATTTTGGGTAACTGTTAATAACAAAAGTTTTTACTATTTTAACATTTTCAAGGAAGGTTTGTTTATTGGTTGGCTTGCTTATTCCCTTTCATGATGTTTTTTATTTCCCTGATGCTGTTTTTTTTTCCAGAAATTTCACAAACAGCATCATGACCATATTACCAGAAAAAAGTATTAAAAAAAATCAAAGCTCACCTACAATTCTATCACTCTCCAAAATTTCTTTAGTTTTCCTTGCTACCTTCCAGATTCCTTCTCTTAAATATGCAATAGTTATAAAATGTGACTTTTTTTCATGAAAATTGAGGTTAATCTACTACTTTATCGAGACGGTTTTATTTAGTTAAATGACAAACAGGTATGCCTCATTTTGTATATGAAGGGTTTTTTTAAGTTATATATAACATGTCCTGTTTTCACATGATCTTAAATCATTACTAGAATTCAGTGCATCTTCATTTTTGAGCATTTTTCTGTTGGCAGTGGTCCCTAATTCTCGATCTTTGTACATTTCTGTTTGTATAAAACACTTAAATGTTACAGAAGGTCAGCATTTAGTAAATACCCCCAATTCCCCTTTCCTCCAACTCAGTTAGCCTTTATATAACTTCAACTTTTCACCTCTTGTTTCTCTTTTAAGCAGAACACTTCTCTACCTTATCATCTAGATGTGTTATATGAGAAATAGCTATTTAAGAGTGAGTTAGGGGTAGAAGTTGATACATGTTTGATTTATAGAAGTATTGGTAGGTTTTTACTTTGGAAGCCAGAATATTGGCAGAATTGGAGATGTCATCTGTATTTGCGAATACAGATTTTTCAACAAATATTTGTGACGTGCCATGCTTGGCACTCTGTCAGGTGGTGTGGAAGATACTGATGTGTGAAATTTTATTTTTACTGTCAAGAAACTTTTCGCTCATTTTCATTTTTCTTCAGGAATTTTTTTCTACATTCTTCAAATGAGCTGCTTTCAATATCAAGGGCTTGCATTTTATATTGATGGATGAATAATGTTCAGTGAGTTAGCTTTATCTACTAGGTTCAGTGTGAAACTGGATATTCATATCCCAGAAATGTCTCTCTCTCTTATGAACAAGCCATTTAAATTTAGTATAGAAAATTTATCATTTTATTTTTTTAAAAAATAATTTTTAATAATAGTTTTCTTTTACAGAGATTAAGGTTGAGAAATGTTCAGGGGTTTGTTTTATAGGATAGAAAGCTCTAAATTCTTCAGAGAAGATGCCAAGCTGTGATCTCATGAGTTTAGGTTATTGATAATGAATATGATGAGATTGAGAGGATGGCTTTCAAGCTCTGTAGATCTTTGTGCAGTAGAAGTGGCAAACATGAATTTGAACTTCTAAAAGTTAAATACATTTAATTTTATTGACTGATAAGCTGCATATACTATTATGTTCCCTATTCCTTAGTTATTACCTGATCTGCTGAATTATATGTCTCTGTAGACAAGGCCATGTAGGGCTTTCTAATTTTTATATTTCTTGCACATATGTTGTACATATTCATTGGAGATAAATTAGAAATAAATATTAGCAATATAATACACATTATATGAAATACATGGATGTAAAGATTAGCCCACCTCTCAAAGATCAGTTAATATTTTGATATATTTTGCTTCAGACTTTTTACTATATGTATTTTTTCCTTACTAAAATCCATACTTTGTTTTATAACGTGATCGTTTTTTTCAGTGTTACGTTGTTTAAGCCTGTAGGATGTGGGGAATGAAACAGTTTCTGTCTACTTTATTCCATTTACAAAACAATACATCATATTTGGCATGGACTTTGAGTTTATTTATTATTTAGAAATCTCAAGTAAATATAAATAAATGTGTGTGTTTTACTACAAATTCATACTTAAACCATAGTTGAATAGCAGTTTTTAGTTAGAAAAATCCAAGCATGTTTTGGGGGGAATTTTTTTATTCTCAAAGGTTCAGATGCCTCCACATTAAAATGAAACAGAATGAAATGAAAACAGAGTAACTCATACATATTTGAAAAAGCTGATAAAGCTGAATATGTAATAATGGCATATTTACCTGCTTTTAGACAATAGCTGGACTGCAAGTTCCCTAAAGCTAGAGCTCTTATCTGTGTACCACACCCTTCTAGACACATTCTTAGCACAATCCCTCGCACGTGATAAGGCCTAAGAAATATGAGCTGAATGAATGATGAAAGAACAGAAAGAGCGAGAACTGAAAAGATGAGGTAATTCACGCCCCTGCTTGTAGTGAGGACAAATGAGGCGTCTCCTGGAGTATGTTTCTGTCAACATTATCTTTAGAAAGGGTAGCAACAAAAATGGCCAAATTTTTAATTGCTCAGGGTTCCTAGTCCTGTGCTCTCCAAATAAGCCATTTGTCACAGTCCCTTATAAAAGGGCATGTATGAGTGGACTCCAAGAAATCCATAGCTTTGGTTTATTAAAGCCTGCTTCTAATTGCTCTGGGCCACACCCCTAGTAGCAAGTAAGAAAAGAGTATAGGTGCTGCCATTGTGCTGAGAAGCTGGGTCACTAACTGGATGGGTGATGATTCCAGATCAGCTCCTAACCTCCTCCCTTCTTTCTCTTCCACAGGTCGCCCTTTTCAGAATGATTCCCTGTAGAGCCGCTCTGTCTTTTGCCCGATGTCTGATCCGGAGAAAAATCGTCACTCTGGACAGTCTGGAAGATTCCAAATTATGCCGCTGCTTATCCGTCATGGACCTCATCGCCCTGGGGGTTGGCAGCACTCTTGGTGCTGGGGTCTACGTACTCGCTGGAGAGGTTGCCAAAGCGGATTCTGGCCCCAGTATCGTGGTTTCCTTCCTCATCGCTGCCCTCGCCTCTGTGATGGCAGGCCTTTGCTACGCTGAATTTGGGGCCCGAGTTCCCAAGACTGGGTCCGCGTATTTGTACACGTATGTCACTGTTGGAGAGCTGTGGGCCTTCATCACTGGCTGGAATCTCATTTTATCCTATGTGATAGGTATGTTTCAAAAAAAAAAAAAACTCAATCAAATTGTGTAGAATGGTAGAAATAGCACTCCCAAGTCAAAGGCCTTGGGGTTCCGTTGTAAGTCCGCGTTAGTTAGCGACTGTGTGATCTTGAGTGAATCGCTTGATCCCTGTAGGTCTCATTTTTCTCGTCTCTAAAATGCCACCTTCTGATTGCACAGTTTGGTGATTCTATTTCATCTCTCAATATACCTCTTAGCGGGTTTGAAAACCTGTTTTTTAAAAAACTATAGTTCTTTAATGCAAGTAAAGTTCCCTGATTCCACAGTTATGTACTTGAGCATTTGATTACCATTGTATAATTATAAAATTATCAAGATAATTGATAGAAGAAATTATATATTATGCAAGAATATACAGATTATACAAGAAAATTATATTGATAATTTTATATGTGATTAAAATTTTTAATTCTGTCTGAACTAACCCATGTTTATCCTTAAATAGAGCAGCAAATGATATTATGTTAATTTTCTCCCGGTGACCTTGTATTCTCTGAATGTTTTGTGTTTTGGGAAGGTACGTCCAGTGTCGCAAGAGCATGGAGTGGCACATTTGATGAACTTCTTAGCAAACAGATTGGTCAGTTTTTCAGGACATACTTCAAAATGAATTATTCCGGCCTTGCAGAGTATCCTGACTTTTTTGCTGTGTGCCTTGTATTACTTCTATCAGGTGAGAAAATCAACGATACTTCTCCCTAAGATGAGCCAGACTGATTGTCCCAGGAAAATAGATTACCACTGAATTTGGGGCCTGAGTTTCCAAGACTGGGCATCATATTCATATACTTAGGTTACTATTGGAGATCTGTGGGCCTCATCACTGGCTAGAATCACATTTTATCTTATGTGGTAGGTATGTTTCAAAAAATAAATCTAAGCTGTATGGAATGGTAGAAATAGCACTTCTGAGTCAATGGCATCTGGAATGCACTAAATAATAGGACGAGGCACATCAGTTTTATAATGCTAGTTGGAGATTTGCAGGAATGTCAATGAAGTTTCAATAAGGAAGAAGGCATAGTTTCGGGCATTATATCTTGTTAGATACGACTAAGGATATCTGCAAGCTTACTATTTCGAGAAGAAATTCTCTTTCTATTCATGCCTTCATCTATATAATGTAGGTATCTAGTTTAAAAGGAAGCATATTCAAACCACCTGTCACTTTTTAATGTAAACATTATGTAGACAAACATACTTGATGCTAGAATTTTCCCGTTTTCGTCAGTATTGTAGCATAGTGGTTTAGAAAAGCACAGAAATTAGAGTCAGAGTGACCAGGTTTTCAATCCTACTCTGCCACTATCTTTGGAACATTGAGTGGTTTAATGTTTCCATGACTCAGTTAGCTCATCCATAAAATGGGGATATCAATGTCTACCTTGCACAGGCTTCTTGCTTGGTACATAGTAAGCACTTAGATGGCAGGCAGTTTTATTTTGTAGGCATAGCTAATCCCTGATGTTCCCCATATTTGTTTTAATTATTTGAACACTTTCTATTTTGATTGTCATCCCTACCTGCACTCCTTCTTAAACCCATCAAGGATTATACGAAGAATAAAATCCCTGTTTGTTCCCACTTCCTACATGATAAAGCTCGGATAATCTGCCCCTTGCTTTCCTGTCCAACTTGAGCTACTTTCTCCTTTGGTTACAAAGATATGACAGAAATATCTTCCTATAGTGACATTTTTACCTGTAAAATTATATAATTTTTAAAAATAGCTTTACTCTTAAAAATGTTAGTTGTTAATTAAATGTTTTGTATAATGATAGGAATAGGGACATGAGCAAAATTTATAGGCCTAAAATATTTGACATTTTGCTTCTAATGTCAAGAAAAATTGCATCCATTGTTTTTCAACAGGTGATAGATTTTGTTTGTTTTGGTTTCTAAACAGCTTTGCTAACATTACGTTAGTTACATCATATTTTATTTAGGGATGGTTTCACTGAACTTAAAATATTCAGCTTTAATCTCTAAACGATGAGAAGCATGTAGCTATGACACAGTTAGAATCATTAAATTCCGTGGCAGGACTCAGGCCTTGGCCTGTATCATTTGTCCTGTGTTCATCGACCGTTGTGTCTTTTCTTTAAATATAGGCTAAGCTCACATAACCTTGTTCTTAGAATCTTGGAAGATCAAAACCTCCTATTCTAAATCTTTATGTGTATTGTAATAGCAAATATTTTCTCAACTGAAGCTGTTGTTAACGATATAAGGGAAGTGTATGCAGTATTTAGATTAATCTGCTGGTGGGAGATGGGGATCTCACAATAGAGACTGTACATAGGGTATTGGGAAACTTTTATAAAACATGACAGTGGTTTTGTTATTTTCTGAAGTCTATAGCAGTATAGTATATAGTGTGTATTTCCAAGTTGTATAGTGGTTCCTAATCTGACAGTTACAGAGTCAGTAATTGTATTGACAATACATTTTTCCTTTATATCATCAATATAGTTATATTATTGTATAATTCTGAAAATTATTTAGGTAGAAGAATGAAATTCAGCTTCTCTCATCTCTATTTGCATAATTTTGCTTATTTGGTCATGGGTGGGACAGGTATGGGGAAGGAACAAGTAAATATGTGATAGTCCTACCATCATTTCCATCACCCTATCAGTCATCTCCCCAATGGTAAAGAGTAAACTTTCTTTGGTCCATAATTTGTATCTTATACCAGATGGATTAAAGGTATAAATATGATCATAAATACAATCATAAAAGTACTAGAAGGAAACAAAGTGAATGTTCTTGAGTTAATATTAGGGAAAATTTAGCTTTAGAAAGCTAAAGATAGAAACTAAAAAGGAAAAATTTATTTTCTAAAATTTTCATATATGTATAATCAACACTAAGATTAAAAGTAAATGATAAACTGGGAAAAACACACAATACATGACAGGCAGAGAGCTTATAACATTTATTAGTTAAATAAATCTTATGAATTAATATGAACAAGAATAGCCTAATAGAAAAAATGCGCAATTTAAATTGGGCCAAGCTTTCTGGAGAATATTTCGACAGTATGAACCAAAAGCCTTGTATCGAAGTGCATACACTTGATACAGTATTACCTTATAGAAAATTATTGTAGAGAAATAATTAGAAAGTGTACAATGATATTTACAAAGGGATGAGTATGTCAGTACTGTTTATAGTTGTAAGAAACAGAGTGACCTGATTGTCTATAAATAAGGGATTAAAAATAGCGTCTCTGTATTGTGGAAGAGTATATGGCTGTTAAAAATAGGGTTTTGTATTTGTTGACATGAAAGTGTGTGTGTGTATGTGTGTGTGTGTGTGTGTGTGTGCAGAATTCTGGAGAGGAGATTACACTTGATCTTTATTTCCTTCATCTTTTTTCTCTATCTTCAAGTTACTTGACTAAGAAATTGATTACTTTTACAATCAGAATATAAAATAACACTATTAAAATGAGAATCAATTTAACAAAATATCTTTTTGGCATGACAGTTATATGTATGTTATGTATTTAGTAAATATGAGGCAGACATATGATTGAGCTTTTACTTTCAAAATTTTGCAGCCATCAACCTTGAAATGGCTTTTCAGAATAGCATTTCATTAAAATTAAGTTACTTTACCTCTACCTACCCATTGATAATAATAGCCAAAGTTACTAGGTTTATTTATTTCTTGGAGACTGTGGTGTCTCCTGGCTATGAGCACAATTGCCTTCTGAAATGAAGTTGATTCTATTCAGAAGACATTCTTGTATAGTCAGGCAAGTGAGTAAGAACTCGCAATAGAAAGGGATAAATGTGTGTTAAATATATGAATGCTGGTGAAATAATATCCTAAAGCTTGTAACTGCCTCAGAATGCCATTGCCTCTCATAAAGCAAATGCCCTTTGTTTTTCCGTAGGTCTTCTATCTTTTGGAGTAAAAGAGTCCGCTTGGGTGAATAAAATCTTCACGGCTGTAAATGTCCTGGTCCTTCTCTTTGTTATGGTTGCTGGGTTTGTGAAAGGAAATGTGGCAAACTGGAAAATTAGTGAAGAGTTTCTTAAAAATATATCAGCAAATGCCAGGTGAAATATTTGTTTTTTTCCCGTCTTATTCTGTTTGTTTTTTTAATTTGCCTGCTTTTGTCTTATATTTTCCTCTAGAACAATGGTTCTCAAAGTTTTTGCTTCTGAGACCTTTCTGAGGGGCTGTTTTATTCCAAAACTCTTCTCCCTGGGGCCCCGCCCCCAAATATGAATGCATAGGTATGCTCACTTTTGAGCAGCTTTTTGAAGACGTGCAGCTACTAGTTCTCAACTTCAAGCTCTCCTCCAGGTTTAGGGGAAGAGTAGGGGAGATCCTAACCCTCGGAAGAATGTTTTTTCCTCTCAAAGGTTTGCCACCTCTAAATAACAATATTTTTGAGTCACGCATCCCTTAGTTCTTGCTTTGGGAGCACCATTTGGTTTCATTGCAATTCTTTCAGCCTTGTCGTCATTTTCAAGCCTTGTATTTTTGGAGAATGTTGTTGGTTGCATAAGCAGAATTGTCTGTACATTTCCCTTTAAACCTGGTAGTCTCAAATATTAAATTAATAATAATGTATAAAAGTTTTCATCCGAAGATTGATTTAAGCATAATATTCCTATGTGTATGTAAAATAAGGTGACGAAAATATCTGTTATGTGGAGTGAGGTACATCTATGTTTTCCTTTACACATGTTGTTTGTAGTCATTCTGATGAGACAAAAAAATTAGTATCCTCTGTTTTTTTTTTTTTTTTACAATTTTTAACATGTAATAAAATACTCAACTTCAGTATTATTAATCAAGCCAAGAGAATTTTATTTCACCTTTTCAAATGTCTTCATAGTAAATTTTTAAAATGTGCAGTCTGCCCACCTGTCCACAAGAAGAGGAAGTTTCTTGTCTTTATTTCAGATTATGGTCCCTATATGGAGTCTCTGCTCTCACAATCCTGCCTGGTGTGAGTTCCAGCCAGAGTGGGTCTGGGCCTCCTGCTTATGCAGCCTCCAGATCAGCTCAATTGAGTGTTGGTAACCCAAAGAGTGCCAGTGTTGAGGACACCAGCATATTTTCTAGGACAGGGTGAGAGAATCAGAGTTTACTTTCAGGTTCGTGTATGTCAGCTGTGAACACAACAGCCTTCCAAGGATCTAGCTTGAGGCAAACCACCAGAAGGAGCAGTTTCCTATGAAAATGACTTTCCGATATGTTTGTTCTCTTCCTTAGAGAGCCACCTTCTGAAAATGGAACAAGTATCTATGGGGCCGGTGGCTTTATGCCTTACGGCTTTGCGGGAACTTTGGCTGGGGCTGCAACCTGCTTTTATGCCTTTGTGGGATTTGACTGCATTGCAACAACAGGTAAGAGCCGAGTCTTGGCTCCATGTAGAAGGAAAAGGTGTCCCTTGTACCACATGAGTACCCATGGGTGGCAGCAAAGGGTCAAGGAAAAAGAGTGGGATTTGTGGTAATAAGGGCTAGTTCCAGACCCAGCTGTGACACCTGCTGTATGTGATACAAAGAAACCTAATGAGACTCTGTGAGCCTTGGTTTCCATATTGGTAAAATTGGGAGAGCAGTGCTTACTCCTCCAATGTATGAAGATTACCTAAGATATACATATGAAAAAATTCTTTGAAATAACATGTATGAAAAACACTTTGCGAGCTGTCAAATGCTTTATAAAGGTTAGTCATAATTACTGTCCTTAACCTTCTATCTGGAATTGCTGTCACAATGAGTAACACTGATCATGCTCTTAAATGGTCTCCTCTTTAGTAGGACAAAATATATTGTGGTAATTCTTTTCTCTTTATCCTGTACAACAAAGTAATGCCAGAGTCACTCTTTATCTGCCTCCTCTGGGTTCATATTATTGCACGGACTTATAATCGATCATGTTTTGAGTGCTTTAAATGCCAAATCTTATGAGAAGGATCCAAAGTATACTATTTTTTTAAATTGAAACTAGAGTTTAATATAAACACATGGGTTGGGTAGAAGTTTATCTGAAGTTTATATTTAAGAGCCTACAGAAGCCATGGCAGTCATTTAATCTCTATGGATGAATCATTCTCCAAATGGACTAAGACTGCTATTCCATCCCTAAACATTCAATAGTGCTGGTATGTCATGTTCTTTCTTTCTGGGATTGAATTTTTATGTAGTAGCAAAGTAACCTCAAGAAGAGAGAAAATTTCATGTAGAATAGATGGATCGAGCTAAGAAAACAGGATGGACAAAAGCAGAGTAGAATTACCATGGAGGAGGAGAAGAATTAATGCTTTACCTATTAATGTTTTATTAAACATGCAAACCTTTTGTTTATATTTCCTTAGGTGAAGAAGTCCGGAATCCTCAGAGGGCTATTCCTATCGGAATTGTGACTTCTTTGCTTGTTTGCTTTATGGCCTATTTTGGGGTCTCTGCAGCTTTAACACTTATGATGCCATACTACCTCCTTGATGAGAAAAGCCCCCTTCCTGTAGCATTTGAGTATGTTGGATGGGGTCCTGCCAAATATGTCGTGGCAGCTGGCTCCCTCTGTGCTTTGTCAGCAAGGTACATCGCATGGCCTCTGGGGCAGGGGCCATTTGGGTTACTGCAGACTGTAGTCTGTGTCTAAAGAATTGCTTTTTCGTATGTTTTAAAAATAATCCTAATATGAGGAACATATTATGCAACCACGTGTTCTCTGAATAGTTTGCCCAGAATTACTATATAAAAATCTTAAGTGATAAACTCTTTTTTCCCCCATCAGCGGAGTCAGGTTTTCAAGATAATGATGGTCCAAGCTTCAGTAGAAATGCATAGAGCATTGGTACACACATACACGTCACATATATTCATATATGTATGTATTATAAAACTTGAGGATGCTGATACTAGTATGTTTCCCTGCTGGCTTTGGTGTCACTTGTAATGCTCAAGACAACTGAGACCTTATATGCAGACTTGATGTTTTCTGCTGTCTTTTAAAGTAATATCAAGTCTCTGTGAGTGGAAGCTATATGCTATGGCATTGTTAAATATAATATGCTTTGTACTGTGACACACTGGGACTTTTACTCTTAGCACTGATCAGAGTGAACTTGGTCTTGAAATAGAAATTATTGTTCTCAAATTAATGGTGGAAATTCATATAATATCTGTGTGAAAAAAAGGTAGTTGAATCCCAAGTGTTCAGATTTTCAATAGCTCGCATATTTTAATAATGTAGAATTAATTTCTCAGGTTTCCTGAGCTATTCACATTTCAAATTAACATATGATCATAAGATATTTCATTCTAGTTTTATACCATGCTATACAGTACAGCATTCTTACAAAGAGAAAATTAATCTCTTTGCCTGATTACTGATTTTTTAAAGTGAAAATAATTTTCTAAAAGTCTGAAATTGGAAAAAGAAATCTTTCTATGTAATTCATCAGCCTAGCTTTTTTTTCCTCAAAATCCCTTTCATATTCTATTCAAGTTAATATTAAGCAGCAATTAGAAATTACCCCCATTGGTTTCTCAGCCATCTGCTAGTGTTGAGGTTTATTCTGAATAGTTTCAAATCATTTTAAAAATCTGAACTGTGAAGATACCATGCCACCATGGTCTTCGAAGAGATCAATGAAAATTCATCCATGGCCAAGCTCAACCCAGCTTTATTAAAAGATAAAGAAGATGAATTTTTTAAAATAAAATTTTTTACTTATTTTCTCTTAAATGGTCACTTTTCACGACTAAGTTGTCTATGGAATGGTGCAGTCAGTATATGCACCAGTAATTCAAAACATCTAAAGCAAAAATCATTTTCTTAAACTTCACTGTTACTAACTTTTAATTGTGGCAACTTCTATGTACTAAATTTAGAGTGAGTTGTTCTTATTTACCTTTCTCTAAATTATCTTACAATTCTGGGAATTATTACTAATTTGACCAAAGATTGGGCTATACGAGGAAAAATAATGGTAAAATAAATATTAAAACTATGTAATTATTGAGTAAATGAAATGACTATGCTATGAAGTCAAATTAATCTCTAATTACGTATCAGCTTAGGAATTTTATTTTCTAAGTTATTGCCACTAAAAACGTCTTGATGATATGATTGGTTTTGGTTTTTTGTTAAGTCTTAATAACTTAGTTTTAATTCAGTAATAATCATTCACAAGTTACTTGCCATATTGTTTTTAGTCTGATAATTGTGCTGGGCAAAAATCTGCAACAGAATAATAAGTAGCACAATGGTAAACGTTGACAAATATTTTTAATAATACATTTTAAAAATAACAAGACTTCATAATCACAGCTGTGATGCTGAGTTTTATACAATTCCTTAATTTTGGTTCTGGGATGTAATCTTGCATGAATGTGTTTGCCATACTGCATGTGTTTGCTTTTTATTCAGTCTTCTTGGATCCATTTTCCCAATGCCTCGTGTAATCTATGCTATGGCGGAGGATGGGTTGCTTTTCAAATGTCTAGCTCAAATCAATTCCAAAACGAAGACACCAATAATTGCTACTTTATCATCGGGTGCAGTGGCAGGTGAGAGAGAGTTGACTTTTATTAAGAAAAGGGGGATCATTTTTCATCAAGGATTCTGAAAAAAAAAATGGAAAGTTAGGTGGTTTTCTGTTTTGATTTACTTGAAGGTCAATACCTTTTTGTGAATGTTTCCTATTTTGAATTTTTTTGCCATAGGTTCTGCACTTTAGTGTGTCCAGTCTTTGTCTGTATATACCTGTCTAGAATAATATTTGTAATAACTCACATGTGGATTATGAATTTTTCTGTTCTAGTCTTCTGGGCTCTATGTTTCCTTTACCCCGAATTCTGTTTGCCATGGCCCGGGATGGTTTACTGTTTAGATTTCTTGCCAGAGTGAGTAAGAGGCAGTCACCAGTTGCTGCCACGTTGACTGCAGGGGTCATTTCTGGTAAGCTTTACAAACATAGGCTTCTTCAACATTGGACTTGAACGTTTTATGCGCATGCATGGACTTATAACGAGACTCTGCTTGCTGTGCATGTAAGTTAAGAACAAAATCACTGATATATTAGGGTATGCATCTGAAAATTGTGGTGGCTGTGGTCTACTGAAATTCATTCTTAACTGACCCTTTGGGATATTTTACTATTTCATTATTTTAATATTTTGGGCTTCTAACAAATACGCAAAGGGTTGTAATGGTTCTTCACTAATTTCAGGTATTAAATGCCTTTCAGATTGATGAACTAGCACATAAAATTATGTTATTGACACGTAAGATTTTAATGAAAGAATGATGACTTAATTTTTGAAATACTAACTAAAAATAATGTTTTAAAGTTTTCTTTTTTATTTACGATTTAAGTTGAATATTGCTAAAGGACCATAGGATTTTTGAAAAGCTAATGTTTACTCATTCTTAATTAAGTATAAGAAATGTCAAAGATAATTTACATTGACTGTTGTAATCACTGCTATTATTGTGGGTATCCCCACTTCCTGGGCCATCATGGTTCTCTAAGAGTTACTAACACCTTTATCCTCTTAAACCTCATTAGGAATCTATTTTTCCTTTCAACAGTTTTGGCACTTAAGTCATGTTTAAAAAGTCCAGATGCCTACCTTTTGGCATATCATAATATCCATGTAAAATGCCTTTGGCCAGATTCTTACTCCATGCAGAAATTTTCAAGGCGATTTTGCACATGGAGAGAATGGACTTAATGGTCTTGTTATAGGAAGCAAGAAAAGACTTTACCAAGCTTTATAGATAAAACAATAAGCAATCTTGGTAGTAGAAACTCAAACCAAAAGTGATAATTTTGTTGAGGCTCTGAATTATTGGAAAATTAGATTAGAGAATGCTAATGCCTAATTATGTATCAAATGGGATTTTTTTCAGAGTTGCCTAAACAACTCCATTTTGTAAATGTTTTCTGATCAATGTGGCATTTTATTTATTTATTTTTAATTTTTGTGTCTGTGTGTGAGGAAGACCAGCCCTGAGCTAACATCCATTGCCAATCCTCCTCTTTTTGCTGAGGAAGACTGGCCTTGGGCTAACATCTGTGCCCATCTTCCTCTACTTTATATGGGACGCCGCCACGGCATGCCTGACAAGCAGTGCATCAGCAGGCGCCCGGGATCCGAACCTGCAAACTCCAGGCTGCCAAGCGCGAACTAAACCGCTGCGCCACTGGGTGGCCCCAACTGTGGCATTTTATTAGACATACATTGGAAGGTCAAGTCACTTATTTTCTCAGTGCTTAGATTTCTGCCCCGGTAAGATGAAGGTTGCACAAGATGATCTGAAGTTCATTATTAAACATTACATTATTATGCTATTAAAGATAGTGTATAAATCTTGACAGAAGATCACACATTTTATTTATTCTATGAAAGCTTTTACTTTTTCCAGTAAAATCTTGCCCAGTAGTACTCGACTTTGTAGACAGAATTTTAAAAAATTTATTCTTCTTCCTTCAGGAAGAATTTAATTTGGCAGCTTAATAAGATATTGAAATTAATAATTAAAAGAAGACAGTCATAACAGAGGGATTTTTAAATATGCTCTAAAATATTATATTTTTATTTTGTACTGCCACACTTTACTTTGCTTGTTTTTAACTTAGATTAGATTGTTTGTATGGATAATTAATCATTTTCTTCTGTCTTGGCTACCTTATTTCAGATACCTGTGATTCTTATTAAACATATTGAAATTTTGGTAATATAATATCAGTATACTAGCAATGGAGAGTTTTCAAAGTGAGGCTTGAGGTGTATTTAAAGAAACAGTATGGCTTGTAGAAGGCGCATGGGGATGTTAGTTTAGTTGGAACTCTGCTTCTACCTAGAGTTGTAAACTTGCTAAGTTAGCCTGTCTCTAAAAAGAGGATAATAATGCTACTAGGTCAAATCACGTGAAGTTGCTCGGTTTTTGGTCAAAAACAGTCAAATACTGGCTATTTTACATAACTGAACGTAAATAATTTCCCCTGACTCATAGGATTATTGAATTGAAGATAAAATGATATCACAGAGATATAAAGCTTGCAGATAGGTCCAGAACACCATATAAATGGAATGTGGTGTTATCTCCTTCTAAGATAGGGACAACTGTATGATAAATTCAAGTTAATATTATCATTATTTTGATGTTTCAATGGAGAAAAAAATTGCTAAGTGCAAGTTAACTATTAAGTATCTAAAGTATATTTTGTCTCTTAACATTATTGGGATTTGGGCTTAGGACCATAGATTGAACGCTCAGATCTAGTCAGTCTTCCTAGAGTGTGTGGTTTTTTTTTTTTTTTTTTGGTGAGAAAGACCGGCCCTGAGCTAACATCCGTTGCCAATCCTCCTCTTTTTGCTGAGGAAGATTGGCCCTGGGCTAACATCTGTGCCCATCTTCCTCCACTTTATGTAGGACGCCGCCACGGCATGGCTGACAAACAGTGCATTGGCAGGCTCCCGGGATCAAACCCACCAACCCCGGGCTGCCAAAGCTCCGACTAAAGCGCTGCGCCACCAGGCAGCCCCTGGAGTGTGTGGTTTTAATCAGAGTAGAACTTAGCCTATATCAGAAACATAATTTAATTGGAGATTATTTTATTTTGTGTATGATATAACTCAAAATGCAGATGGAAATAAAAAATGATTATATAACATCTATAATGAAAGCTCTTGTTAGAATTTTTTATAGTTTTAAAAAAGGAGCTAGCCAATATTTCTTAGCCATGTTTTCCTTCTGAAACATCAAAGGAGAGTATTCTGTTATATAATATTTTCACTCTGTCAAGGCAATATTTTTTAAGTAATCAAGGTAGATGTGTTTTGTACTTAATAGATAGCTGAGGGGTTTTGAAGTTTTACTAGCAGTTTATATGACCTAAAGGACGGCTTATTAACTGTGAGAAATATGTTTTCTATACTTTGTTTGACTTATCATTGGTACTAAAACAAAAAGTCAGTCATTTGTCCCTGACTTGAAAGTCATTGAGTGTATGGAATTGTATCATAGGTCATTTTCTTCACTGGTCTTTTCTTTTTTCAATAGCCATGATGGCATTTCTCTTTGACCTGAAGGCCCTTGTGGACATGATGTCCATCGGCACTCTTCTGGCCTACTCTCTTGTCGCAGCCTGTGTTCTCATCCTCAGGTGAGTTGTCCTTGCCAGATGGTCCTGAAGAGTGTATGTCTTGTGGAGCCCAGGGAATAAAGAAAGTTTGGACTCATCATCCTTGCTTTCAAGGAGTTAGCAGTCTCACGGATGCGAGAGGCATGGACATAAAAACATCCATATAAAGTGTAATAAACACACTTGGTCCTTAGCAAACAATCAAATACAACTGGTAATTAATGGTAGTTGGCCTAATCTGTGTGAATGGTAAGTTCTCATAATGTATAAAAACACTTCAATATACTATACTTTTTGTCCCAATATTTCAACTGCTAAGATTTTATACTACAGATTTCATCGAAGAGGCACACACAGATATACATGAAGGATGTTCATGGAAATTTATAAATGTTTTAAAAATATATTTTTATTTTTAATAAATTTATAAAAATAGTTAGAAATTGAACTACCCTGCACATCAGTAGGAGAATAGTTAAATAAATGAGGGTATATTTATTCAATGGACTCTTCTATAGCAAATAAAGTGATATTTAACTATATAAAGGTATCAGTTTCAGGATGCAAAGCTCTATGTCGCATCTGAATTTATTATTAGTAATAACAAATTTACATGAAGAAATTATTTTTTGCATGTATACATGCATGCATTTATGCTTGACTGAAATTGTGCCCAAATGCTAATAGTGATATACACTGAGCAGTGGTATTGTGGGTGGTTTTAATTTTCTTTTGTATACTTTTGTGTATTTTTTCTCCATAAGCATATTTCTTCTTTAGATGGAGGACAAATGTTACTCTTAAACTTAAGTAAAGGCTGCTCAGAGGGAAGAGAGACCACACTGGGGAGGCTGGGCCAGATACTAGGAACTGAAGCAGGCTGTCTGGATGCGGGATGTAGAGGAAGAGGATAGGATCATAAAGGAGAATGGCATGCATGGGGTTGAGAGGTGGTGGAATGGCTGGGGGAGCTGGCTTGGGTTAAACTAGAGGGCTCAGGTAGGAAAGTGGAGGGAGATGAGGCCAGAGAGGCAGACTGTGATGAGGCCTCTGAATGCCAAACTGAAGACTGTATGTTACTCTGCAGCTGATATTCTGCCAGAGTTTCTGTGCTGTTTTCATGAACCACATTTCCTTTGGACATAGCTGTTTTCAGAGTAATCATCGTATTGTCACAGTCGCCTCCCTGCAGAATGTAACTCGCTCCTGCATCTAGTATATAACCTTCTAATGAAGTGGCTCTCAGAGGAAGTTCAGAGTTGCCACAGATGTTTTATTGAGCAGGTTTGTGGCCTGGCTTAGCGTGCTCTTGGGCTGGAGTCTCGAGAAGTGTCCATTTTCTGCACAAGCTGTGATCGAAGTGTAAGATGTCTCAGAGTTTTAGGTGATTCTTTCCTCTGGGCCGAATGTGTCTTTGAGAATAAAGACACTGACATTTATTTGGGGATAGGTACCAGCCTGGCTTACCTTATGAACAGCCCAAATATTCTACTGAGAAAGAAGCTCTGAGACCATGTGCCGGTGCTGCCTCAAAAAGCGAGCCCGAGGCCACCATGCTGCAGGGACAGGGCCTCATCCTGCAAACCATCTTCAGCCCCTCAGTTCTGCCTACACAACAGTCGGCTTCTCTTGTGAGCTTTCTGGTTGGATTCCTTGGTAAGTCCTCTTCACTGCGTCCATTATAAAGACCCAGCAGATGGGTGTAGGTGGAGCCGGTACCGCATGAAAGAGGACAAAAGGCCTCACCTTACCCTAGAATATGTTAGCAACTACCCCAAGCCCTGAAGTTTCCACTTGACGGGTCACCAGTATTTGAGATTCTTTATATTAGCAGGATAAATTTATCATACATTGATAACTGAAGAAGGAAGGAAGAAATTCCCTAAGGGGAGATTGGCAGAAGTACAAAATTGGTCCATTTCATTAGCTATTAGGAATCCCCCATGTGAAAACATCAGGCCAAGTAAACCTGCCAGTAACGGAACTGGGACCCAAAGAGAATGGGAGGCAATGTAGAAAATCCTTGTTTCTTACACACAGTTATGTAATCATTCATATTTTCAACGATATTTATTGAGCATCATCAATATGCCAGGAACTCTGCTGGGCACCTGGGATATCAAGGGAGATGGTCCTGGCTCTCACTGGACTTTACAGAACAGAATTATGGGAGGCCAGCTAAGGGAAGTCCAGGTTTCTCTGAGAACACATAGGAGGGACCCCTAATGAAGACTTGATGGTCAGAGATAGGGTGGGTGGGTGGGTGATATCAGCTCTGAAATAGGGAGAAAAGATGCAGATCATATATTATTTGTTTATATTAACAATCGGTGTTTACAACAGCTGAAAATGGACGGACTTGCCATTTCCCATTTGAAAAAAGGGAATTATTCACCCCTGACAACATCCCATTGATCCATGTGATATAGTCTGAGACAGTAGCAAATGAAGACCCAGATGGCACATGGGCAGAAACAGCAAGATGGTGGTGCTGGGAGGGAGGTTGACTTCTAAGGAGGAGATAGGAGTAAGCGAACAGTGTTTCTTAAGTCAGTGAAATCAGCCATTTCTTCCCATAATGAAAATGAACCATCTTAGTATCTGGCAAAGTGGGTATATAAAGAACACCTTATCAAAATAGACTATTTGAACTGAGGAATCTGAGTGAAGTGTGTGTGCTGATTTTGTTTTACGTACCTCTCGCCTTGGCAGCATTTCTCATTTTGGGCCTGAGCATCTTGACCACTTATGGCATCCGGGCGATTGCCAGGCTGGAAGCGTGGAGCCTCGCTCTCCTCGTGCTGTTTCTTGTTCTCTGCATTGCCATCGTTTTCACCATTTGGAGGCAGCCCCAGAATCAGCAAAAAGTAGCCTTTATGGTATGTGTAATGAACATTAGAGATCCCAAATATTGTGCATATTTTCTCTTGTATGTTAACTTTTGTGAGTTATTTCTTAAAAAAAAAAACACTTCGGATGAAGTTAACCAGTGAACAAGAGTGTTGCAGTTCTTTGAGATGTTCCTGTTTGTCCTAACAATTCTCCCTACATTGGCTGTCTTACTGCCCTTTTCAAAAACTTGAGTGTGCTCCTGTCACAATATCATTATATAGAATAGTAAACAAATTTCTTGTCAAATGAGCTACAGTATCAGAAGAATAACTGGAATATTTTGTTTTAGAAATTCAGTGCCCTCTCAGGAAATTTTTCCTGCCAAAAGCCCTTCCAGTGCAAATGAAACTATCCTGTCCCTTTCGAACTAAGAACAGGTTTTGGCTTGAAGGGAGCTTCCTGGAAGTGTCCCCTGGAGAAGCCATGTGTGTCCAGAGTTCCAGAGGAATGCCCTGCTGATATCTGAACCCAACCAGGAAGCCCTAAGCTAAACTAAACCCTACAACCAATTGCAACTTGGTGATGATGCAAGTGTTGGCAGACTGGATAAGTCCCCTGTTGCTTTGAGCTTCAGTAAATAGTATAAAATGTGGTGCTTCTTTTAGTATTCTCCAGAAGAATGGTTTTTATTCAGGTTGTCTTTTTTGTAAGAATATACTTACTGACACAGTGTGAGAGTATATTAGTCAAATTAGTTGCTACCGTGACAAAATAATTTGGGGAATGTGCTTTCCAAATTTGAGTATATTTAAGAAAATATTTTTCCTCCTTAGGTTCCGTGCTTACCATTTTTGCCAGCCTTCAGCATCCTGGTGAACATTTACTTGATGGTCCAGCTGAGCGCAGACACTTGGATCAGATTTAGCATTTGGATGGCACTGGGTACGTCTTCTAATGTTTCTGCTTTCTGAACTTTGGCTGTCTCTTTCCGATTGCACGCACTGTGATTGGAGAAATGCATCCCCTCCCCCCTCTTGGAAACAAAGACTTTTTCCAGTTTCTTCCTTTCCCAATTCTTAGAACATCTGAGTGCTTACTTTTCCAGATGTTTTAAAACCTTGTAGGTTCTATTTTCTCCAACTTAATGGTTGAGAAAAATGAAGCCCCAAAAAGTCAAGGGATCTAACTTGTAAATGGCAGCCGTAGAGTGTGATTCCAAAGCCAGTCCTTTCCAGGGTACCAGTGGGTTTCTGGAGACATTTTGAATGAGCTAATAGCAAGAAATTTCTTTCCTGACATCTAAATTTCTTACTACTAGAGCCTTGGGGTGGAATTTAGCATTAAATAACATGAGTGAACTTAGTTATATCTGTACTACATTGTTTTTCATTTTGATTCCCTTCAGTTTCCTGTGTGAAAATAGAGTTAGAAATCAAGAGTTTAAGTTTGTTGTAACTAAAGCACTGAGTACTGACTGTCTTAAAAATGTGAGATGTAAGATCTGTAAGAAGTGGTGAGAAATGAGAGCTAAATCTCCATGGGTTTCGGTGTCCTGAGGAGTTTAAGAGTTTATGCTTTTTGACAATCCTCCCATTGGCTTAATAAGAATGACTCTAGTTCACTTTTGTGTATGCATGTAAGTGTTTGCTTTGGCTATAAATTAACTAAATTTCAATTTCAAGAAACCAACCCATTTGAGTTGATGAGAGGTTTAACCTCATTGTGTTGTACCCATCCCCCCACACCCGCACTAGGGTTTTGCCCATATTTTGGGGATCTTACACTATGCCAAGGAATTGGAGTGTGGTGCCTTGGGTCAAAGGTTATCCACACAGGTTACACTAGGTTCTCTGCTTCTGTCATTGTGGCTACTTCCAGTAAGTGGTTCTGTTGCTTCAGGGCCGGGCCCCTATTGGGAATCACCTGCCTGTTGGCTACACCTTCAGGAATGTACCATGTAGCCATTCCTTTGGGGTGCTGCGACCTACCAGGTGCTATCAGGAAACTGAACCAAGCTCCCCAGGGAACAAGGACTTAGAACTTACGCCTCTACTCTGAGCCCGGAGAATCTTTTTGTATTCTGATGGAGAGCTTCTCTATGCTTCCTGCCTTTCCACAACCCACGCTTCTTTCCTCAAATCGTAGCTCACTGTGACTTAAAGTACTTTGTCTTGGTTAAGGGCATGAACTGCAGAGCCAGCCTCTCTGTGTTTGAATCCACCCCTGCCATTTATCAGCTGTGTGGCCTAGGCCCCCTTACCTCCCTGTTTTCTGTGCCTCAGTTTCTTTGTAAAATGGTGATGCTGAAAGTACCTTTATTTGAGAACAAGGAGGGCTGGATCTTCAAACCTCTGACAAAATGAGAGGAAATAGAATCATTCTTAATAATTGGACATGTCAAAATGCTCATTGGTAGCCTAATTCCTACTATTTTAAATGGGGAAATTATAATGCATTTCACATCAACCCAAAACCCTCAATCAATTTTTAAAATGTAACTAAAACACTGCAAAATGCCTACATATAAGTAATAAACTATCTTGTGAGGATACTTAAACATTTCCTTCTAATCCCCAATCAGCACTGCTGTTAATAAGCAGTTGCTTTGTACACAGTTATTTGGCCATTCCTGGTGACAGTAACTTGTGTAGGGCACACTCATGTCCCCTTTGTTAACACAGGGCCTGCTTTCCAAAATATCAGACTGTGACTCTGATATCCACCACTTGTATTTGGGGTGTAATTTGAGACTTTAGTCCACATATCCTTTTGTTTAAAGTATAGTATTGAGTTTTGAGAAAATAAATATAATTTTTTTCTACATAAACATTGTCTGAAAAACAGTTATTAAGAGAAACATCCATTCTCTAAATATTGGGTGTTAAAAATGAGGAAGCACGTTCTACTGGAAAAATGTTTATCAAGGACCTTCTGCAGGGTGTCCCATACTTGCATTCTGTTCTTCTAAAATAGCACAGAAAGAGAAGGCGGAAAACTCTATTAAGCTCTATATTAAATTTTCCTTATTCAAACAGTCATTTTCTAACATACCTAAAACACTGATTTTTTTTTCCCCTGAAAGGGTTCCTGATTTACTTTGCTTATGGCATTAGACACAGTCTGGAGGGTAACTCGAGGGATGAAGATGATGAGGATACATATTCAGACAACATTAATGCAGCAACAGAAGAAAAATCTACCATTCAAGCAAATGACCATCGCCAGAGAAACCTCAGTTTACCTTTCATATTCCATGAAAAGATGAGCGAATGCTAATGTCGGCAGGAGCAGAGCTGGTCTTGAGATACATATCCTGCGTGGAGTAAACCATGATGGGATGTCATCATTGTGCTAGGTTGTCATGGGTTTGCTGCAGACATGGTTCACCCTAATTTATGCTTGCTTATCTGGACAGCACCTCCTCAGATGGTGAATTATGTACTTTGGGAAACCTCCTGAGCTCTCTCCTCAGTGATCAATAGCCCCCAAATAGTGGGAGTGTGTGTGTGTATGTCTGTATATATTGGGGAATATGAATGTTCAAACTTGTTGGTGTTGTGCTGTTATTGCATTACATTTTTCCAGTGTTGTCATTAATTGGTGGCATATACTGCACGTACTGAAATGGAGGTTATCACTGAATAGAAAGATGTTTTGTACGTGCCCAGTGAGGTTGGGGAAATACCTGTTGCTTTCCTCATGAGGCTTCATTAATGTCAATTTAGAACCTGCTAAAAATGCAGTTACCCATCTTGGTGTCTGTCATTGGTCAGGAGTAAGAGGAGGCGATTAGAAATGAGCCTTTTCTATAACTTATAAATGCCAGCAATGAGTTTAGTACAGATTTTTCTTCTATGAGGATGACAGTTTGCTAAAACTTTAGCTAATAGGAGAGTTTCCATCTGCCATATTACCCAGGGCAGAGTGGCATTCTGTATCACGGATGGCACCCCTCTGAACTCCTGGCCTCTCTGAGAGCAGTGGTCCTTAAACATGAGGCCTCCACCTGCTGTGAATGATATATCCACTCAGCCCCTTCAGGGGCATGAGAGAGGTAGTGGGATCCACTTGGGACTCTATGCTAGAAAGTGAAGGTGGTCCCCATGGCCAGAAAGCTCACATAAGTGGCAACGATGGGATCAGAGTTAGACATATGCCAGGGTAAGTAGACCCCAAGCATCTGTGTTTTAAAAGTCACTTAAAATAGGCCAATAGAATCTCCCAGATCACACCATTGGTAGAATGATTCATACCTTTTCGATTACTTAATAACTAATCACCGTTCTTTATTTTTAACCTTGTCAGGCACAGAATCCACTCCTTTGTTTCTACTATTATTTTGTCCTGTATATGAGGGGCTACTGTAGAAAATTCTGTCTTTACTCCACACAAAAGATGAAAAAATGAAGGGGTACAAGAAGAGAAAATTCTGCTGTTCGGATTTTAAATTGACTATTCAGATATTAAAAGACATTTGGCCCAATTTGAGGGTTTGGATCTAATTTGCCTCTGGTGTTTCTTTTGGAAACATTTAGGGATGTTTTTCTTCCCCCATCCCATAAATTATTTAGCACTTTTTATTTCATTTATTTTTAAATGACCACACTAAAGCTATCAATACAAGTTCCAGTATTCTACAATAGCCCATAAATGGTGGGAGAATTAAATATTTTGGTTAAATACATGATTATTTAAAACTTAAGGCTAAAAAATTAACCAAATTGAATTAAAGCTACATAAACGCAGTAACCTTTATGTAAGCAAATAATTTGTTTTTATATGTAAGATTCTCTAATTACTATATTTTATCAAGTTCTCTGATAGTGGACTATTTATTTGCAGTGTGTTTTGCTTCTCATGAATTATTTTTCTTACAAATAATTAAATAGTTCACTAGATGAGGCTGGGGGCTAAACACATATATATGGGTTACATTCCCAAGATGAACTTTATCAAGCACACCAGTTGACCAACTTAATCCAAAGGCAAGGAAAACATTTGTTTTCTGACAGCTCTTCTGAGAGATCAGTTATTTTATTGATGCCATTAAAAAAGCAAGTGGCTGTTGTTTGTCTAACCAAGAGTTTATTGTGATTAAATATCAAATAAACAAGTAGAAAGCCTGGGATTCAGGCTGCTAGTATTGGAGCATCCATGACATTGAACTCAGTACTGACATTCCACAATTGCCAGGGTGCACATGGTAAAATCGGAAGCCCCAAATTCTCTTTCAAGCTGCATGCTTTACTGGAGAGGAAGAGTTGGATAAGCAAGAGGTCATTATGTATTTTTGTAAGGACAGTAGGCATAATCATAAATCTTTGCTGTTGTAGCTGTATACCGAGAACCCCTTTTATTCTGTAATCAATCTAGACTAGGCCCTTCACACAGGGAACATGAGGAATTTCATATATGAATATTTAAATCTTTTATTGTAACAAAATCAAAAAATTTGTGTAGAATGTGATAGGCAGCTAAAATTATCATGCCCACTGTGTTCAATTAGGAGCAGAATTTAGTTAAAAATTATTTTTTCCACTTTGAAACACTTTGCAAACACAAATATCTATGAAAAGATGCTTTGTCAGTAACCGTGCTTTTTTTTTTCTGTGAAGACTCAAATGTGCGTTCATATGTATGTGTGAGTATGTATATATATATGTATATGTATGTGTGTGTATTTCAAGTGTCAGTGTATAAGTCAGTTGGGTTTATGATGGGCTTTGGAAATGATACTGTTGTATGGATTAAAAAAACCCAACAGTTATGGAGAAAAAATAATGTTTTATATTGATAGGTATGCTTATACAAGATTTTTAGGTTTTAAACTATTTTGAAATATACAATTTTATATGTATAGTATTTTCTATAGTTAGATTCCTTAAGGAAGATATATTTATAATGTTTCTAATATGAAATCACTAAACTCTAGTACATTATAACAGGTGCTTTATAATCTGAAATGGAGGAGGGGTGGGGGACATTAGGGTATTTCTGTTTACTTGTTTCTGTGGCACCTTTTCTAACATCTGTCTTGGTATGTGTTTATTAGGAAATCCAGTACCACCAGCTCTTTTACCACCTCCCCGTTCCTACATTTGAATTCATAACCTTTTGAACAAATTGTTGTTTTTACTTTCCTAGGATTACCGACGTGTTTTGTATAGATTTGACTAGTAATGAATCACACACAAAGTCCTCTCCAGAAATTAAAAAATATGTGTACACGTTCTCTTAATTATGATTGAGTAAAAACAGCTTAAATTACTTTTCTTTTTTACACTAGGAAATTTGCTCTCAAAGTTTTCAGTGAGAAACTTCCTATAATAACACCTTTATTTTATGCTCTTAAAAAAAGAGGAAAGATGCTTTGTGAATGCCCATATAAAGACCATGCCTGCCCTACATTTAACAGGTAGCTATGCAAATTCAAGTTTAAAAGCTATCTATGAGAAAACTTATGTTAGAGCTTTTGATGTATACTGAAATCCAGATGCTTGCTTAATCATATTTTCCCCGGAGATGAACATCAAGAAAAGTAAGACCAGAACATCATTTGGGGTATACATTAAAGAAAAACTAATGTTGATATGTATAAACCTTAAGTGTTACCAGCCGTAGTAGATGGAAAATATCCGTTTCAGAATTATCTTCCCTTAAAAGACAAGAGCCTCTCTTCTTTTTTCAGAATAAAAGATTTTTTTTAAAACCTTTTTTTATTTTAAATATTAGCCAAAATGTTTTCTAAGTGCTGGTTATTTGCAGATGTTAAAATATTTTGAATTAGTATTTGTATTTACCAAATTATTTTCTAAACTTACTTGAATGCTTAGCAGAGAGAATAAGGAAAAGTCATCACCCTCCAGTACTGATAATGCCAGAGGGAGCAGACTATTCTTATCTTCTTTCCTCTTAAATCAGGGCATATTTTGAGATTATAAACCACATGATAAAATTGTGCCAAGAGTCTAACTCTCCCTTCCTGTGATGTTGCTGGTGATGTTCTTGGCCTGATTTCTCCTGATGTGCTTCAAGTGACTGTTAGTTAATACCCAAAATACAATTTCCACAGAATTGTAAAGGATTGTGTTTAGGGCATACATCGTGGAGTATTAAAATCCACATGACTAGTGTGAATTTTTGCCGGGGGTGGTGGTGGTGGGGAATGAGCTGTTCCTTTTGTTAGTGCCAAAATAGTGCCTTCTCTGTACATTTTCTACTTACGTTCTCTCACATGTCCTAAAGTATCAAGGGAAAAGTACCAAAGTTCATGTAGTAAATAATGCCAGCACAGGTCATTTTTAAGTTGTGTAGATTTGCAAATAAGGCTTCTTGACTTTGTTGTTGAGCTGAGGTTTTTTTTTTTCTCCTTGTATAATTATATTTAAACATTTTTAAAGGGCTTTCTGGTTTCTGGATTTTGAGAGGCCTGCTCTGTTTTTGTTGTTGTTGGTTTTCGTAACATTCATTATCTTTTATATGTACACAGTTGAGTGTTACTGATTTCAAATGCATTTTGTTATGGCTCAATCCAATTGGCAACCCTCTTTGCTGGGAGCACTATACTTAGCTGTATTCACCATGGCTGAAGCCACTGCCGCAATCGCTGGCCTTAAAGAGCCTTCACTGACCACTGGGACACATGGAGCTCATAACCAGGACTGCGGGCTGGTTCCAGGGTCAGGCAGCCTGCAATGTGTGAGCATCTGTAGCTACCCCCTGTAGGGTGGGGCCTTCGGATGACAGGATAGGGTATGAAGTGAAAGACTTCACATGAAAATAAGGTAGTTTGGTGTCCTTAATTTCTGTTCTGAATATCAGAGGTAAATCAAGGTAAATGAGAAGGACCAAGGAACCTCTATGACTCATGAAAAGGATGGCTGCTGCTTGGAACTGTACCACAGGGTCTAGCCCACTGCAATCCCTGGGTGGGCACTGGCAGTGGTGGGGTGGAAAGTACAGGAGCCAAGGCTTAGTTGGTAAAGAGCCTTGTATTGCCAACAGGGTAGGTTTCTCAGCTGTCATAAACCCGTGCCTGGTTGATAGGCTCTTCATCTTTGGTGTCCACGAGGGGTGCCCAATTGTTTTATTGCTTTATTTTGTTATCATTGTACTTTATAGAAACTGTTGATAGGGCCCAAAACCCTACAGAAATTCTATGTCTGTAAAAACCAACAGATGCATTGGACTTGTGCAAATGTAAAGATTTTTTGCTTAGTAGGTAACTTTAAATTTAAATGTTTTAAACGATAATTTGTGTTCCTTTTTACAGATGAAGTTGGATTATTTTTTAGCATTCGTAATAAATAAAAACTTGCTGCTTTATCACTGTAAAATATGCTTTCTAATGTGACCATGTATTTTTAAAATAAATTTTAATATGACTTGTCACAATATAGCATGCGTTTGTATCACAAATACCAAGTCATGTGTTTCACACATCTAATTTAAACTGCTTTTTTATTTGGGAAACTTTAAAATTCAGAAATATAGTACCAATCTAAATTGAAACAATTATATTTTTGAGAATACTCACCTGGCAGCCTAGGGAGTACCCTATGACTACCAAGTCCTATAAGATGGAAGAGATGTCTTCACATATCCCCAATCCTCATGGCACATTCCAAAAAATGTCAGTTGCTTCTGAAGCGTGCCACCCCAGGACCACGCATCTGAGATCCTACCCCTTCAACTGCCATTTAATGGACCAATCTCTTTGACATTGCTTTTATCTTGTAAGAAGCTCCTCAATGTTCTCCTGACCAAATAATAGCCTTAATAATTAGTGGTCAATTACGTACAACTAACAGAAGTTTTTTACACTGTAGTAAATATTCACCAACTTCAACCCTTTTTACCCTCTAACTGGGAGGGAGGAGTCAAAGAACTTTCTGACTTAGCTTGAAGTTACTTCCAATTGCAAATCTCTTGAATTAGTGTGTTTAATTTTGAAATGTCTGCGTATATACTTAGCTCCTATTGATTCTAGTAAATTGGAGGGAACACCATGTTTAATTAAAGAAACTTTAATGTCATTTTAGCCAGCATTGAAAAGCAAGCTAAAACGGCAAAGTTTTTGCCAAGTAGAAGCCTAAAACCTACTTTATCTGACTGTTGGCTTAATTAGGATTGTTACTAGGTTTTGATGCCCACCTCTGCTCTGGTACCTGGGATCACATATAGGAAGTAATTCCCCATGAGCTGTGTCTGGGCTGTGGGTCCAGCCAGGAACCCCTGGAGATAGGAACACCATCTCCTTAGTGTTTTTTAAAGAAGGCCACAGATAGACTTCCTTTTCAGGCTAAGGGCTCAATGCCCATAGATTGCTGAGAGATTGTGCTGAGAAGTCCCCATCTGTCTGTGTGGAAAGAGTGATTCATTTCATCTCATAAAATACATTAAAAAAAATCTCTAAGACATACAAAAATAACCCATTATCGCACTATCTCAACTTGTCTTTTAAAGTAGGTCAAAGTATGGGTGAAACTAGAAAGACACAGGTCAATACTGATTTCTATACTTGAAGCTGTCTAGTAAAAGATTCGTAGCCAACTCTTAAATACTTTTAGTACCAGAGATTTCAGATGTCATAAACCCTGAGTAAAGAATCCTTATTACTCTCTACTAAGACTGGAGCAGTCAACATGAAGAGGAAAACACAAGACCGACTGCACTACCAGGAGTACTAAACAGCTCAGGGTGGGCTCGTATCTCTACGATGGGGAGCAAACTCATTTCTGGGCTCTGGGTCCCTTAACTCACAAATACTACAGCATTGTCATTATTCAGGTTTCTGGGGTTTCCCCATGACTAAGTCTCCAGGTCTCCAGTATCTTCCCCTATCTGCTGAGGTCTTATATTTCTTCAAGCAAGGGCTAATGGTTTCACTGCCCTGGTAGAAATCACACTTAAAATGTCAATGTTCTTGGACATGAAGTATTGACTTAAATTGGCACCAAGTTGTAAATGATGGACGGTGCTTTTCAAAAAGTGAGCATTTTGAACAAGTAAGCAAGAGAAAGCCAATAGGCCCAGGATTGTTGAAGTAGGAAGAGGGGACACCATTAAGTAAAGAAAAGCAAAGGAAAGAGAGGGTGGAGGTTTTAAGTCCTTTACATTTTAGCTTAGAATTGTCCCTCTCCCCCTAGCCGTTTAGAGGCTCTTGTAACTGATAGGTACTGCATCTTTACAACATGCTATATCCTGGAGATAGGAAAGTAATTTTTCGCCCCATCTATTTTAAGTAGACCAAGGTCTGGGATCCTTCCTTACCCTATGGTGTCTCTTGATGAGGGGCTCTGGGAGCATCAAAAATGTCTGACATTTCTACTAGAATGAGATTCTCAGTGCTATATTTGAAAGCACTAAAGTTAGCTCCTGCTAAAACCTTGAAACATTAATTTAAAAAAAAATTCATCTTGATTGTATTTCTATAGTTAACGAGGACTAGTTAGAGAAGTGAAATGTTCTTATATTGGATGAAGGGGAAGAAGACTCTCCTCTATCCACTCTGGGTCCTTTCTGGCTGGGCTACAAATTAAATTAACATGAGACCGAATAGCAGGAGAAAATCAAAGCTTTATAACATGTATACATGGGAGAGACCAGGGAAACTGAGTTTCTCTCCACAAAATGGTGGAGGTGCTCCTCTTAAATAGAAAGACGATGGAGGATGTTGGGGGTGGGTCGGTTATGGGAGATTACAAGAAAAGCACAGTGAGTTTATTATGCAGCCTCACCTTCCACACTGATAAGTTTCTAGAGATGAGGTCATCCACCCCTCTTCCTAGTAGAGATACCTTTACAAATGGAGATTTTCCTTACAAATGTAAATGTTTGGTTAAACAGAACTTTGATAAGAATGGGCGTAGTGAAGACCCTCCCAGTCTATCGATACCCAGAGTTATCCAAGGTGATGGCCCTTGGGGGGGGTGGCAGTCAAAGCCTCCTTCAGAGAAAATGATCAAGGTAAAGAGGTCTATTTTGAGGTGGCCAGTTCCGATTCCCCACATGGGGATGGGGAGGAGATGTCGAAAACATTGGCCGATTTTCTCTTTCTTTTTTGGCTTACCTAACAAGTTCCTGATGCTATTCACCACTTTGAAGGGCAAAAAAAGTAGAGGGAGCAGAGGAGTAGGAAGATCTTTCCGGACAGAGTAGTTATAGAAAATTACCATTAAATAAGATTTACAATGAAAATGCTACATATACAGGAATTCACAAACAAGGAAATCGTAAAGGAAGCACTGAAATTTCACTTTAGCCTTTGGTAACCTGAATGGATTGCTGATACTTCTCATCATCCATCACATACGTATTGTATCTCAACTTGTGCTTCTAAAGAAAATTGAAAGAAATATGCTTTTATAGACAAGTCTACAAGTGCAGCCTGCTCTCCATCCCTGGAGCACATGCATTTCTCCCACTCTTCTGGTTCTGATTTTTCTTCTTTCTTCTGTTACTCTCCTCTTTTCTCTCCAACTCTTCATCCATTAAGCCAATTCTAGGGGATGCTGCCCTTGCTCTTCAGAGAAAGGTGATAATGCACAGTTGCTCGGATAATGCTGTGCCCTCCCAAGTGTGACACTGGTTCCCCGGACTCTATTTTTAAAAGGCTGTTTCTGTGTTTTCAGCCTCCTCTCTTCCCACATCAGGATGTAGCGATGATTCAGGGGAGGCTTGTACCCCTGATGTGCTCCATCCCTGAGCTGCTCTGTGCTTCATGGGGGTGGAGGTCAGTGGATTATAAACACTAAAAGCTAGTGTATCAGTGAGGTGGAGGCAACAGACAGGCAACAGCTAAGAAAGAAAGAAAAGTGGGTGTTGCAGGTAATATGATCATTTATCTAAAAACCCAAGAGATCAATTGAAAACCATTTGGACTAACAAGAGGGTCCATTAAGGTGACCAGATACAAACACACAAAAATTAATCATGCCTTAGGAAACCAGGCTTCAAGTTGTATTTGACTTAGAGCTGTAATACAATGCTTATTGTAACTGGCCAATATTACAGCAATCGTTGGAGAAAGAATGGAAAAGATAACACAAACAGAGATTCTACTAAAATTCTTTCTCACCCTAGAGACCAAATAAATGGGTTTTTATAGTGAAATACAATCCATAAAAAATACAACTTTGGCAGTTTTAGTTTTCAAATTCAGAATCATCTTGAGATTGTCTCATTCAAGTATAATAGGCCTTATGATTAAGCCGTTACACGTCTTGGAAAGCTCCTATATTTCTTGTAACCCTTGCTCCCATCTTAACAGACTGTATGAGAGTTTCCTAGGGCTGCCATAATGAAGTACCACAGGTTGTGTGGCTTAAACAACAGAAATGTATTTTCCCACAGTTCTGGAAGCTGGAAGTCCGAGATTACGGTGTTGAGGCCTCTCTCCTTGGCTTGTTGATGGCCATCTTCTCCCTGAATCTTCACATGATCTTCCCTCTGTGCCTGTGTCTGTGTTCAAGTGTCCTCTTCTCATAAGGACACCGGTCAGACTGGATTAGGACCCACCCCAATGACTTCATTTTAATTTAATTACCTCTTTTAAGATACTATCTCCCTCAAATTCTGAAGAACTGGAGGTTAGGACTTCATCATTTAAATTTTCTGGGGTGGGGGGGACACAATTCAACCCATACTACAGACCTAGCATAAGTTTAGGTACCTAAATTTAGCTAAAGTGTATGTGATATAGAGGAGGCTTGGGAAAGTAGAATTCCAAAATTACTGTCTATATAGCAGTTAACCAATATGAAAATGTAATGGGGGACATTTCATTCATAACAGCAAAACGAGTAAATAAACAAGCAAAATTAAGAAATAAGTCCAACAATTAACAAGTAAGACTTACATGGAAAAAAAATAACTATGTGAGTGTAACTGTGTTTAACCATGTAACTATACACACACATGTATATGCGTATACACACACACACACACACACACACATTCAGGTAGCCCAAATTTAGCTAAAGTGTATTTGACATAAAAGAGGCTTGGGAATGCAGAATTCCAAATTGTCCTGATACCAACATTAACCAATTATAAAATATAATGGGGACATAAAAGTAGACTTGAGTGAATGGAAAGATATATAACGTTATAACATTCCTGGGTAAGACGACTCAATATTGTAAATATGTCCTTTCTTCATGTAAACATAAATTCAATGCAATCATAATCAAAACACAATAAAGTTTCTATAGAGATTTACAAGCTGATTCCAAACTTCATGTGGAAGAGAAAATGTACAATGATAATTAACAGAAGAAGAATGATGGGGCATCCCTTGCCCAAACAAATAAAACATACCATAAATCAGTACCAATTAATGCAGTGTGGTATTTCTATAGGTATAGACAATGAGATCAAGAGAATAAAACAGAACAGAAACAGACCCATGTACATATGTGATTTAATACACACCAAAAGCCAATTCCAAAAGACAGAAAAAGGACAAGCCATCTAACAAATGATAGCGTGACACTGACCATCCCATCAGAAACACATAAAATTAGATTTCTAACTTGTGATACCAAAAAAAAAATATAGATGAATTTACATGAACAACAAAATTATACAAGTTTTAGATGAAACTATAAAATAGTTTGATAATTTGAAGCAGAGAAGGCCCACCTAAGGAGATATAAAACCCAGAAGCCGTGAAGGAAGTTGCTAAAAAATGGAATTGCTTAAACATTTGTTATAATTGCTTGAAGAAAGGCACCATTAGCCAAACTAAAACACAAGCAAAGGGTTAGAAGAAAACGTCTGCAGTATATCTCACACCCCAGAGCTTACTAGCCAGAGTATATTAAGATTCTACAGTTGTAAGACAATATAATAAAAACAACTCAATTTTCAAAAATTGGCAAATACAAATGGCTAATAAAAACGTGATAAGATGTTCATCCTCAATAGTAACAAAAGGAATGGGAATTGAAGGAGCATAATGAGATTCCCCCCAGGTTGCAAAAATTGAGTAGAATAATCACATTCAGTACTGGTGTGGGTGTGAAGAAATGCGTAGGCTCATGTGCTCCCAGAGAAAGTAGAAGTGGCTACAAATAGGGTCAGCTTTGTTGAATTGGCAGCATTTACCAAAAATGTTAAATATCATTGCCATGGCTGAATAATTTCATTTCTAGGTATCTATCCTATAGAAATACTCATGGACAAGGATATTTGCATAAGGATAGTTATTGCAGTGTTTTTTGTAAAAGAGTTTTTTAAACAACCAAAGTATCTATAAATAGGAGAAAATTAAACTATGGTGCATCTTTACTATGCAATACTTTATAGCTAGTAGAAAGGGTAAAGAATGTAAAAGGATATTTTGTTATTTTTATCAGTTCCTGTCCTATATAATTCTGTGGGGGTTTAAAATATTTTAAAATGGATTAAGTAATTTTTAAAAAGTGTGTCTTTTTAAAGAAAAGCAAACACAGGTGGAGCAATTGAGTGCAACTCTTCATTAACGGCAAATCTCTTCCCATGTGGTGCCATTTGGTTTCTTTTCTTACCAACAACCAGCAGAAGCCTGTAGAAAAGAGCTGCTGGATGATTCTGGACTCTCCTTGTGTCTGAGGCTCCCAGGGATTCTAAACGTTGGTGCCAGTCTGCATTCAGCTTTTAAGAACTCATTAAAATTTTAGCTGTTTTCGTCTAGCGGCTGCTTTTACAGCAGCCACCTATTCCTCCCTACTCTTGCAAAAGGTGGAACAGATTGTGCATTCCCTCTCTCCATGGAATGGTTTGCAATTCCGCTCATCTGGTTGCCTCCAGATCTTAGCACAAGCCCAGGAGGTAAGTCACAAAGTACCCCCCTCCAGTCTCAGGAGTTTAAGAAAGGCAGCTTTGTCACCTCTCCAGCTTATAGGCGGGCAGAGCCTGTTGGAGAGACATCATTTGTAGTGATTTCAACAGCTCATTTTAACCTGTAGAGCAAGGGGTTAGACTCACCGATGTGGGAGTCAGACAAAACCTGGATTATGACTTGCTGCAAATTTGACTTTGGGCATCCTCGTCCGTAAGAGGAGGACAATACTAACAATACAGCCTACCTCACAGGCTTCTTGATAGGATCAACAAGAAATCCACGTTAAGGGTCTAACCCTCTGCTTGGAACACTGTAAGTTCCTAATTGGTGGTAGAATACAAAATCTAATGAGACACACCTCCTGCCCTTGAACTCATAGGATAGTGCAAGAGAAAGAAGCATAACCAGATCCACAGCTAAATTCTGCATTTTGTGCTAAGTGCTGTGATGGAAGTATTCAGATTAGAGAAGTGCTTAGCCCAGCCGGGAGGAGCTGAGGTCTGAGCTGTCTTATAGGATGAGTTAAGTCAGGGATTGAGGTGTGGCGAGAGGGCAGGCAGATGGTAAAGCGGAGGAGGGGACTGTTCGGGGCAGAGGGAGCAGCAGGATCAGGAGACCCACATGGTGGCTGGGTGGGTGGTTGATGGGTGTGTGCTGTTTGCTTGGAGATCAGGGAGCGGCTACCAAGCAAGGAAGCTGGAGAGGCCAACAGAGGCTGTTAACTCTGGAGTATGAGCCTTGCTGGAGAGCCTTTGAAGGGCTGAAATTGGGTTAGCTTTTTTAGAGTTTCATTTGAAAATAGATCTAATTGCTGGGGAAAGAATGGGTTGAGGTGCCAGAAGGAGGGGCAGGGAGACCAAGTAGGAGGCTGTGGCCACACCCTGATGAGAGAAGATAGTAGCTTGAGCCAGGGCAGTGAGGCGAGGGATGAAGGCAAAGAGGGGGCGACTTGATGCATAGTCAGCAGGTAGACAGGGCAGGACCTGTGGAGGGAGGAGGAGGAGGTATAGAATGAAGTCTAGGCTCCAACACAGAGTGAGAGCAAGGTTGTCAACTTCATGGAGTCAGAATGAAAAGGGATCTCAGCGGTGGGGCCGCCCAGGCAGATTTAGTCAGACTTGTGTGCGCTCCCAGAGTTCTTGGCTCAGAATGCTCCCCAGAATGTGACACATCACATTATAGTGTTTAAATGCTTGTCTCCAGGCTAGTGTCCACTCCTCAAAAGTAGGGATGATGTCTTAACCTTCATAGCAAACACATAGTAAATATCTGTTGGAATAATCATCTAGTTCCCTCCCTTTACCAAGGAGAGACCCTAAGTCTCGGGAGGTTAAGTGAGTTGTGGGAGGAGCTGAGAGCTAAAGGCAGTGTCAGGACCTGAACCTTGGTCTTCCATATTCCCAGGCAACTATTTTCTCCACTGCAACCCAAGGCATGGCAAAGCCAGGACCGGGGCTGGCGAGGCATTGTAGAATTCTTGGTTCCTCCTGCGTGAGGTGGCTGATAAGCACTAGTTTGTCATAAACTGCAGCACTGCTTCCCTTGGGCATTGAGGAACAAGTCCCCTCCCTGTACTTCTAATCAAGCTCCCTTTAATGGTAATGTTTGAATGAAACGGGCTGGAAGCCGAGGCCCTGCTCCTCACTTGTGGGGACACACTGGCATCCCGGCACTTTCAAACTGCTTTCACCATGAGTCTGCCCACTCAGAAACCTATGACGGCTCTCTGCAGAGGGGCACATGAAGCCTAAATCCTGTCCCTCACCACAGCCCACCTTCTGCAGCCCCAGATTATTTGTTCAGTCTTATTTCCCACTTTACTCCCACAGTGAATCTGCCCTTCCAGTCAGGCCGGCCAATGCTACTGGGCCACTTCTTGCTTTGTGTCTTAGTCCATGCTCTCATGACCCCTGACCAACCAACCCGAGAGGATGCACTCCTCCGTCCTCCCTTCTCTGCTCTCCAAATTCAAGCCCTATCCCTCTATGATTTCCCATCACTCCTCCAACCTGCACTGATCTCTCACCTCTCTGAGTTTTTCCAATACTAACAGCATATATGGCACAATAGAGCATTTAATTGTATTTTGGTTTGCAGTGCTTTTTCCTTTTCATCTTAATCACCTCCTCAGCATGCTTTGATAAGCTCACAGAAGGGTCCGTGAGAGCACCATTCAACCTCTCTGGGTTTCTTAATCTGAAGGGGGTAGAGTGAAGAATTTTTTAGAACTGAGGAGCCTCCTGGGAGAAAATAGATACTACATTTAGAAGAAGCCCAGAAGTGCTGATCTTAGAAGGAAAGATGTGGGGGGTGAAATGGGTGGGGGTGATGCTGTTATTTGGATCTGTTTTCTGGCACCGTCCCTCCTGAACACCTAATTGAGCCTTGGGTAGAGCAATGGAACTTCAGAATTAAAAGAGGAACGAGAAGTTTCTCCAAAACCTCTGCTGGAACGGGGGGAAGGAGCTGGCCTGCTGTGGGCGCTCGATGGCAGGCCAGCTTCCCCATATGGAAGTCCCAGGGCTCTAACGTCTCAGCTGCAGCCGAATGCCCGTGTCCAGTAGGTACCGGGCCAGGTGCAGAGCCCATCTCTGGCCAGACATAGAGGGACAGCAAGAACAACAGAGGGCAATGGTCTTGTTAGCGAGCGCAAGTGACAGACCTGGGAACGAATGGAAATATTCAGGGAGCACTTTTTATAGAGCATTAAGGCTGCAACTGAGCTGATTGGGGAGAGCGCTGGTGAAATTTGGTCAATTATGGTTAAATGTAACCCCATCAGTACCCGCAGGATTACTCCGGGCCTTCTCCAAGTTGGTAAAACTCCGAGTTGGAGAAATTCGCTGGGTGACTTGTAATTGACATTTCACACTTAGCCCTCCCCCTCCGCCCCGGGAAAAAGCGCTGACCTTTACGGCTCCGCCAGGGGGCAGGAGAGATTACTTTACACAGAGAATTCAAAAAAAAAAAAAAAAATCCCCCAACTTTTTCCCAAAAACTGTGTTGCTCCTCATGAAACCGAATCCTCCAGCTGTGGCGTCCCAGGCGCCCGCCCCGACCCGCCGCGGCTCCCGCCCCGAGGCGGCGCCCCTCGCCCGCCGCCTCTCCGCGCCCCTGCCCGAGCCCTGCGCTGTCTGCGCGCCTCGACCCGCTGTCCCCAGCATCTCTGCCCCCGCCCCTTGCTCTGAAGATGAAAGTCTGGCTGCTGCTTGGTCTTCTGCTGGTGCACGAAGCGCTGGAGGATGGTGAGTGACTCTGGTCGGGGGCTCCCGGTTTATGCCCTGACTTTAGCCCTGATCCCCACGCTGTCCCCCAGCCCTCGTCCTGCAGCCGACTGTTCCTTTAACTTTTGACCTTCCGAGGCTTCGCTCTGGCGCCACTCCCTGCCCTGTGCACCTGCCCTTTCAGTAGGGTCTCCTTACCTCCCTAATCCACCTCCCCTGGCAGCCCCCGGGACTGTGGCAGCTACCCCGAACCTTGGGATCGCCACCAGGACCGCTCCAGCGCTCCCGGAAAGCCCTTGGCGGGCAAACCAAGCGTCCCGGGCCAGCGCTTGGTCCAGCCCCCAGTGTCAACGTGTCGTTCTGGGAGGTGGCGCGAGCTATGGATCGCTTCCACCTCCGGGCCGCGTTCGCCCCGGATCTCTGCTTCTGAGGGCGGGTGCCACCTAAGCAAGGCAATTGCTGCAAATCTTTGCGAATCTTTTGCAAAATTCGAGGTGTCTTCTTCCTCCTATCCACAATCCTGGATGTGTTTTTGTATACCATTTTGGGCTTGAATCCTGCAAGATCTGCTTAAGTCTTAGACCAGATATTTCTATGTATTAACCCCCAAGACAAATCAAAACCCCACAGCTGTTACATTTCTTAGCTGATTGGATGGGAAAAGATGAAGAAAATGCATTTTTGTACAGCATATGGGAGCCCTGTGCCACTGCACTTTTTTGAATGTGTACCTCTCCTGGGCCCACCCTGCTGTGTAGACTCACAACCATAGAGTCAGGCTTTATTTTTCTGTGTGTGTATATTGTTCTATCTATATTTATCTATTACTGTCAGCATTTATTTTGTTGGCTCCATTATTTATTTCATGAGTGTTATTTGTATAGTACATTTTACTTGGGGGTACATCTTAGTATCCTGAATTCCTTGGAATTCCTCAGCTATAGCCACAATTTTGCCTTCGTTTTGGTTGAAAATCAGTTTTTGCTGTTATGCAACCTTACACTGGAGCCAGCTTAACCTGGCTCACATTTTATCCACTACTCAATCCTGACCAGTTCTCTTCTTCTCCATGAAAATAGAAGCACTTGCCAAAAAAATACACATTCTAGTTCAAGGTGGTGGTGAGACTTAAAGCTGAGCGTGAGGATTGTTAGCCTAGAGCCTTGCTGAGTAAAGTGTAGGCAGCTCTTCTACTCAGTGGAGCAAAAGGTAGTTTTTGCCCAGAGAGGAGTTGGCATGAGTTCACGCTGTAAAATGCAGTATTAAAATGCTCCTGGCAGGTCCTTGTGTGTGACTGCTGAAGTGACGGAAATGCAGTATTTGGTATCATTTTTTGAATAGGGCAGGAAATGGCCAGACTAAATAATTTCAAATAGCCCACTCGCTTGTTTATGCGACTCCCTCAAGATGACAGCCTCAGAGGCCCAGGATGTGACTGCAGCCTCTGCCTCCTGGATCTCTCCTGGCCAATGTGTGCCCAGACCACAAGAATGGTCACAAACATCTGCCTGAACCAATTAGCGTCTAAGTCAAATGTAATTCATACAAACAATAAACATAAGACAATCAGAGAAAGTTGAAAAAAGACTGAATATTTTATAAGAAATAATTGATACATTTTAGGTGCAATAATAGCACTGTGGCTTTGTTTTTAAAAGTACATATATGTACTTTAAAATACATGTATATATTGTGTAGACTACGAATAAAATATTAAAAACATAATTAGAGGGGGCCGGCCTGGTTGCATAGTGGTTAAGTTCTCACGCTCCACTTTGGTGGCCCAGGGTTTGCAGGTTCAGATCCCGGGTGCAGACCTACACACTGCTTATCAAGCCATGCTGTGGCAAGCATCCCACATATAAAATAGAGGAAGATGGGCATGGATGTTAGCCCAGGGTCAATCTTCCTCAGCAAAAAGAGGAGGATTGGCAATGGATATTATCTCAGGGCTAATCTTCCTCACCAAAAAACCCCAAGAAACCAATAAAGAACATAATTAGAAAAGTAAGTCTGCTTCATTAAATTATATAACAGTTTTCCTAAACCTATTAAGAATGTGTTTCTGTTTGAATTATCCTGAGGCTGGCTGGAACCAGAAACAGGCCAATGAGAGTGGCTTATACAGGAAGCCCTTCCAGTGCCAGCTCTGATTGGCAGGTTGGGATATGGTGTGTCCTGGGCCATCCCAAAGCACAAACTGCAGACACAGTCCCATGACTCAACTTACCCACTACCTTTTTTTTTCCTGATTACTTCTAGGAAAGGCCTTCTAATAGTGAAGGCTTCCCTGCAAGCATATATTGGGTATGCATCTGTTCTAACCCAGTGAAGTTCACCTGGCCTCATTCTAAAATGCTTTAAATTTTAAGAAATGTTATTCCTTCTCATGAACAGTGGCAGCTGGAAGGGCACATAGTGAGGCATGAAAGTGAGGCATGAAAACAGTTAGTAAACAGCCCAAGATCCCACTTGGAGTCAGACATGGCTCACAGCACCTGATTTTCAGCATTCATATGGATATGTGCCACTGTGTTTATTGACATGATGCTGCTATTTTCAGATAAAAAAGTATAAAGTCCCGGGCACTTACCAACTTATCTACGTATTGTATCCAAGGTCAGGAACAAATGATGAGGCATAAATACTGATTTGTTACTGCTGTTTTGTTAATCTTATGCCAGACCCTTGATCAATGCTCATTTGATCTTCGGTCTAACATAGGTTTATTCTGAATCCTATGAAAGACTTCTCCTTCTGGGAGGACTAAAGAGATTCATTAGGATATGAGGGCAATATAGCCAGATCTCTTAAGAAGGTAAGAAGGGCAACGCTGCTGCTGATTCTCTAACCAGGGCACTCTGTATCATTCTTGTGTCTCAATTTATTCCTTGGAAAAAGAGAGTAAAAATTAATTCAGGGCGCCAGCCCCGTGGTGTAGTGGTTAAGTTTGTGTGTTCCACTTCAGCGGCCCAGGGTTTTGCTGGTTCAGATCCTGGGCGTGGACCTACTCACTGCTCATCAAGCCATGCTGAGGTGGCATCCCACATAGAAGAGCTACAACTCTACAACTATGGTACACAACAATGTACTGGGGCTTTGGGGAGAAAAAAGAAAAAGAGGAAGATTGGCAACAGATGTTAGTGCAGGGCCAATCTTCCTCAAAAAAAAAATTAATTCAGAAATCCTTATAATGAAAAAAGAATTGTGAAAAGTCTCATTGTTTACCACTGCAAATAATGAATGTTTCAAAACATTTAGGACCTTGGCCAATATGTCTGATGTACAAAATAATCTCTGATTTTTAGAGCCAAAAAAGAAAAGTTTGAGAGCAACAGAGAGACCAGACAGTGTGCCAGCCAAAGGACGAAGAGAAGTCCTGCGGATTGGTGGTTTTCCGTGGATGAGGTTGTCAAGCCCTTACTTTGTGGCATTCGTAATCTAATGGAGAGGATAATAATAGTAAACAAGTAAAGATAAAACTTCAGGAAGTGATAAGTGGCGTGAAGAATCACTAATCAGGGTACATTAGTTTCCCTGGGCTGCTGTAATCAAGTACCACAAACCCAGTGGCTTAAGACAACAAAGTTGATTCTCACACAGTTCTGGAGGATAGAAGCCTGAAATCAAGGTGTCAGCAGGACCATGCTGCCCCTGACACTCCCGGTAGAATCCTTCCTGGCCTTTTCCTAGCTTCTGCTGGCGGCGGGCAATCCTTGGCATTCCTTGGCTTACAGCTGTGTCACCCCAGTCTCTGCTGCTGTTGTCACTCAGCTGTCTTCTCCCGTGTGTCTGTCTACACACGGTGTATTCCTGTGTGTGTGTGTGCGTGTATGTGTGTGTGTGTGTCTTCTAATGACACCAGCTTGTTGGATTAGAGCCCACTCTTATGACCTCATCTTAACTTGATTACACCTGCAAAGATCTTGTTTCCAAATAAGGTCACACTCACAGGTCTTTTTTTTTTAAATGAGTATTTATTGTGATGAGATTTTTTTTTAAATTGAGGTAATATTGACTTATAATGTTGTATAATTTCAAGTGTACATTATTATATTTCAGTTTCTGTAGAGACTGCATCGTGTTCACCACCAATATTCTAGTTTTTATCCATCACCATACACACGTGCCCCTTTACCCCTTTCGCCCTCCCCCCACCCCCTTGCCTCTGGTAACCACTAATCTGTTCTCCTTTTCTATGTGTGTGTTTGTTTATCTTCCGCATATGAGTGAAATCATACAGTATTTGTCTTTGTCTGGCTTATTTCACTTAGCATAATACCTTCAAGGTCCATCCATGTTGTCCCAACATATCTTTCTGAGGGACACAGTTCAACCTGTAACACAGGGTGAGAGGAAGGAGAGGGCCGCAGAGGGGAGTGAGAGTGGGGTTTGGATAGGAGAGTCAGAGGCCTGCCTGGAGGGAGGAAGCAAATGCTGCCAGTGTCTGACAGAAGAGCCGAGCAGCCAAGGACACAGGGAGTGTAGCAGCTTTGGGGTGGCCACTGTGGCTGAAGGACCATGAAGTGTGAGACGGGAGATGGCAAAGCCTTGTAGGGCCTGGAAGACTTAGGGCCACATTCTAAATTAGATGAAAGTCACTGGAGGCTCTTGAGCAGAGGAGTGCCCGTGATCCGGTTTATGTTTTCAAAGGTCGCAGTGTGGGATGCAAGCCAGGAGCCTACTTGGGAGGCATTTTCATAGCCTAGGTGAAAACTGGCTTGGTCCAGGGTGGTCGCAGTGGATGTAGGCAGAAGAGACTGGATTCAGGGTCTATTCTGAAGACAAAGCCAAGAGGATTTGCCACTGGATTGGACCTGGCTTAGGAGAGAAAGAAAAGTGTGTGACTCTAAGGTTTGTTTGTCCTGAGCAACTGGGTGAATAGAGTTGCCATTTACAGAGAAGGGACACTGGGAAAGGAGCCGGTCTGAAGGGGCATCCAGAGTTCAGTTTGGACATGTTCAATTTGAGATGCCTACTAGCTTTCAAAGTGGCAGGGCTGAGTAAGCAATAGAATATTCAGCCCTGGAGTTTCGAGGCAAAGTCAGGACAAGAACAAGTCAGCTCCCAGCATTTAATGTTGCTGGTGCCCAGGGGACTGTGTGAGGCCACTGGAGGTTGAGTGTCATTAGAGATTGAGGGGAGTTGTAAGGATTAAGCCTTTGGGAGCTGGATGAGGCAGGAAAGGAAGGTGAGGAAGAGCTGCCAAACAGACTGAGGAGTCGTGAGTGATGCAGGAGGAAAACCAAGACAGTGCCGTGTCCTGGGAGCCAAGCAATTAACGTATTTCGAGAAGAGAGTGACCAACTATGTTCTAATGGGTGTTCTGAAAAATGTTTCAAATTAAAGTCTTTATCCTGGAATAGAAGTATCTAATTCTTAGAAATAGCTATTTTAAGAAAATGATACTTGAAGGAATGGTAGGAGGGTATTTTGGAGTGGAGGGGGGAAAGGAAAGGCCTTCATCTTTCTGCATTTTCATCTCTCTAGGGTCATTGCTTTCCTACCTTCTCACCTTTGTTCTTGGAAAGGTGTGTGTGTTCCTAGGAGATGCTCCATGAGGAATGGAAAGCAGAGTGGGGCATGTCTCTCAGTTTATATAACTCATCAGGGACCCGTGAAGTACTCAGCAAATTTATACTCCTTTTGATGTTACCCTCAGGTCAGACCTTTCCTCTCAACTGGCCATGGGGAGAAAAAAGCCAACATAGACAGCTACAAGTCTTTGAGGTTAATGACTTGTGTTTACATGTAGTCCTCATCTAAGCAGTCATCAGTGATTCTTCTACTGAATTTATTTTCTCCTCCAACACAATTCTGCAGAATTGGAGAGGTTAATAGTGAGGTCCCCTTTATTGAATAAGGTTTGATCGCAGTCCTCAGCTGACGATGAAGAATTACAATCCTTTGTCCTGCTTGCTTCTTGCTGTATAACATTTGTTCATTCATTTTGGAGATGGGTTTTTGACCAGTGTCTCCTCATTTGGGGATTCTAATTTATGCCTTGGAAAAGCATCTCTAGCCCTTCCAGGAAGGTTGTGCTCTCAACTGTGGCATCAACTTTTGTTTGACTTGGATCTCATTGTCAAAGCCCAGGGCATATCAAACAAAGAAACCACTTAGACAATGGTGCTGTGCAGGATATTTGTGTAAATAAAATGTAACTGCTATGATATGCTAATCTCTGCATCAAAAGGCAATGACCTGAACCAGAGATGAGTTTAGACCTGGAATCAAGGGTCTGATTTTTCACTGCCTTCTTAGTGACCTGCAGTGAGCTACTTGGCATCTGTGGTCTCAACATATTTCACCTGTAAATTAGAATAGCAGCTGCTTTGCCTCCCATCACAAGTTTACCACAGAGAGCAGCATGGGACAACCACAAAGTAAGTGGCATTTAGCTAGCACTTAGTTACGATGGGTCAGACACTATTCTCAGCATTTTAAACACATTAACTCATCTAATCCCCACAACAGTCCATGAGATTGTCAGTATTACCACATAATTCTCAATTTACAGATGAGAAAACAGACAGAGAGAGGGTAAGGCACTTCCCAAGGTCACACAGCTAGTAAGTGGCAGCCAGGACCTGAAGTCAATGACGATATTTAATGGTTTGTGAATTTTACCTCCTATTTCTCTCTAAAATATACCATGCCATAATCTCAAAAATCCAATGGGGATGGACTTTCACTTATATTTTTTAGGCCTTTGGAAAATAACTAATTTATATAGTTGGGCTGAAGAGTAATATTCTTTTAGAAAATTACACATGGGGTTTGGGAGTCACTCAATCTTAGGACTGTCTGGGTGTCTGTGGGGCCACTAGTCTGGCTCCTTTAACTTAGTGTCATTACCATCAAACCATGGACCAATTCCATGGCCAGGTAGCTGGACTAACTGTACAGTCAGATCAACTGGTGGGTCTATTTGGTGAAAAGGTCAAATTATTTTGCAGGGATAATGGCACATATTTGGAAACATAATATCCATAATTAGGTAATCTAATGTTCCTGAGTAACAGAGCCACAGGATCTGACCGTTTAGAAATCAAACAAGTTGCACCTGTTGCCTAAATTCCATAGGATTTGCAGATGGTTGTCATTTCTGATAGCTTGAATTCCTGTTATGTGATAAAGAGAACACACCAAATTAGACATCAACCTAGAGGTCCATGAATCTCATGGCAAGGCGTAACTATTAAGAAAAATATTGTGACTTTTCCTCTATTGCAAAATGGAGGTTATGCTTCACAGTTGATGTTGCTGGATTGATGTGAGCTTCTGTCTGTCTGACATGTTCCCAATGGTTACAGTCATTCTCTTTCTGGGAGGTGGGGAAATGTGTGTACGTCAGCCACTGCCCACCCCGCTCTGTCATTAGAACCCCAGGGGTATGTAAACCACATGTGCAGGGTCTGGGGAACTCTTGGCAAGTGGCAGGTTCAACAGCATGTATTGGGGACTTGACTTGGAGATGAGGGCTCAAGAGTACAACTCTGATCCCTGGAAGGGCTGAAAAAGCAGGGCCTGTGACCCAGAGGAACCAGAGTAGAGGGAGGATGGGAAATAAGAAGAGACTCAGGCCGAGGAAAGAAAGAAAGGTCACACTGGACTTGAAGGCATGGAAGAGAAAGCAGGGCTTAGGGAGCAAGGCAACCCCATACAGAGAAGGCAGCATGCCGAGGAGTTGATGCAGATGCTGAGCTCAGAGTGGGATTGGTTCGAGGGCCTGGGTCAGGCTGAACTAAAAGTAGGGGCTAAATAGCTCCTGTTTCAAAGGGCAAAAGGCGACGCACAAAGGAAGCCAAGTTCATCATTCCACACTTGAGTCCAAATCAGTTGAGTTCTTGGTACAAATCCGAAGTGTATGGCTCCATGATATGCTCACAAACTGCACACACCCATGGAACCAGCCCAGATCAAGATAGATTCTGGCAATGCCGCTCTGTCCTCTCCTGGTTGTCCCCACCCCTCCAAGGAAAACCACTGCCTGATTTCTAACCTCAGAGATTCAAACCTGAAGTTTCTAAAAATTTGAGTTTCTGATATTTATAAATCAGGAAATCTCCATTTCCGCCATCCTTTGAGAAATCAGATCCAGCAACCCTGAATGTGTCCTTCCTCAAGGCAGCAGCCTGCTGAAGCAGGAGCAGCTGTCCCTTAGGGAGGGCATGGCCTCTCCAGGCCCACCTGGCTCACTGAGTTTTGTCACCTGCCTGGACCTCTGGTATAAGAACTTGCAACACTTACCTTTTTCCATCTCTTGATCCCAATTTCAATATCTTTGTCCTTTTGACCACCCCAAGGCTTTTGTACACCAAGGTAGTAGTAGATAAATATACACATACATCAAAAAGGAAAAAAAAATGATTTTCTGCTGATTGGTCACATTTCCCCATTTTATACAAATGCCCGCTAATTCCCTCCATTGGCCAAGGTTTGTGTAGTTATCTATTCAAAATACATACAGGAGGTTTATCTACATATAGTTAAATGAGCACTTGGAATGGGAGTCAGGGGACCTGAATTCTACTCTCATTCTGCCACTAACCAGCTTTGTGCAACTTATTTAAGTTTTCAGGGCCTCTATTTTTTTAATCTATAGTATGAGGCCTTTACCTAAATGACCTCTCAGGATCCTATAAGTTTGGACATTTGTAATTCTGTGGGTGTATATTGAGGTCACCTTTGAGCTTATTCAGCCTGATGGGCAAACTGAAACCGTACAGTCTTCTCATCCTTGCTGGATGGACACGGCTCATGGCTGTGTGGGCTGGGTGGACAGTTGAGATTTCTGGAGCCCAGAGGCACACCAAGGGCAGGGCACTGGGAGCAGTCTTCCCTGGATGCAGGCAATAATGGGTGCCTTGTCTGTAGAAAAGGGAAAAAAAGTAATAAAACAGGCTTAAAGTAGGTCAGTTTTTTATTATCACCATTTGCCAGCAATTCTCAACAATGTTGGTGATAAAAGACAGTACTCCTTCCCCCAAAATATTTGGTTGGCTAAGTTCTAAACCATTGCTACAGTTACTGCTGAGTTTTAATAACTTGTATGTAAGATTTAAATGAGCACAAGTTTAGTATTTACTCCTTACTAAGGCTTGTATTCTATACAGACGTTGTCAGACTCTGACACACAAACTCCACCGGATGCACTCATTTGGGAGAAAATTCGTAATGGTTCAAAATCTTCTGAATGTACTGCAGTGCAGTCTCCCTAGAGACTACATATTCCTGCATTTAAACAGTAGTTTCAAAATGAACAATGATAGGGGCCAGCTCTGTGGTGTAGTGGTTAAGTTCTCATGCTCTTTGGCAGCCCAGATTTGTGGGTTCAGATCCTGGGCGCAGACCCACACCACTCATCACCCATGCTGTGGTAGCAAGCCAGTGGAGGAAGATTGGCACAGATGTTAGCTCAGGGCTAATCTTCCTCAAGCAAAAAAAGAGAGAGACTGGCAATAGATGTTAGCTCAGGGCAACTTCCTCAGGAAAAAAAAAAAATGATAACGCTGAGATTGCAAAGACAAGAAACAGACCTTGGGTGGCTTTGAGTCCGCCATCCTATGTGACCCCTTAGATTGTGAGACAGGGTGTGACTACAGGAACACTATTTTTGTTTGGTAAGTGCAAATTTCAGTTCACACGTGAAATATTTTGCTGAATTGGAATAAAATCTTGGAAGCTGAAATATATTCCCTTTCAGTTATAATTGTTTTAAAACTAAAAGATGAACCAAGAAAGTAATGATTATTACTGACATAATTTTGACATATGAAGATCTGTTTTAGGTGTTAAATACTTTGGGTGTGTTACTCCGGTGGCCCATTGTTTTCTCCTCACATTTGTACTAGTTACTGGCCAACATCCTCCCAAGAACAAGCGTCCAAAGGAGCCAGGAGAGAACAGAATCAAGCCTGCCAACAAAAAGGTGAAACCCAAAATTCCTAAAATAAAGGACAGGGACTCACCTGATTCAACGCCAAAGACGCAGTCTATAATGATACAAATGTTGGATAAAGGTCGCTTCCAGAAACCGGCTGCTACCCTGAGTCTGATGGCAGGGCAAACTCTAGAGCTTCGATGTAAAGGAAATAGAATTGAATGGAGCTATCCTGCATATCTTGACACCTTTAAGGACTCCCGCCTCAGGTAAGCATTTTTTTATTCTACTTGCGTTCCGTCAAGGATTTGGTTTTGTTCCCTCATTAAATACTGCACTGTTTCTGACATCTACCATTTCACTCTAACAGAGTATCAAAATGGAAGCTCAACCAGCAAAAAGCCATAGATTTTATTTCTTCACCCAGTTAAAAAAATTATTGCAAATCCTGTCAACATTGGTTAAAACAATGAAATTTAGCATTGGTTAAAACAGGAAGCCATGTGACAAATAATCAAAACTGTGATGCATAGAGACACTTAAGAATTCAAATTGTAAAAAATAATGGACCCAATGCTTTGTGTTACCTTTTAAGTAATCATAATGAAAACTGAAATGACCTAACAAGAGATTCCTGTGAGCAACTTGATCAGAGACCAACTTAAACTGTTTATGAACTTTTCAGCTACATCTGATTATTTTGACTTTCCCAAGTATATGACTTTTATATTCAGAGGCATCAGTTGGGAAGAAGGCCAAAGATTTCTCATGTTTGAATGAGTGCCTTCAGGAGCTGGGTTTCTTGCTCAGGAAAAGTAGTTAAGATGATTATGAAAACTATGAAAAGCAAGAAAACAGAGCATGTTTCAGAGGGTACTGGGAGACCCTATGGGGTTAGTAGATGTGAGTCCTGTGTATCTTTGGGGACGTCCCCTAAACTCCCTGGGTATCAGGTTCCTCATGCGTAGAATGAAGATCAAACTACATGATTTCTAGGACTCTTTCCAGCCCTTTCTTCATATGATTTAGGATAGAGGAATATAGAATATTGTCTGTTTGGGATGACTAGAATGGGAAAAAGAAAGAAAGAGGATCTCTAGCATCTCAAACTCTGCAGATTCATATTTCTGCACAAACTCCACCTCCACAGATCTTCATCCTCAGGGACACCACCGTCCACTCAGTTGCTGAGCCAGAAAACTGGGGAGCATCCTGGCCTTCTCCCTCTCGCCCTCACTCCCCACATCCAATCAATCACCCAGTTCAGTCAGTTTAGCCTTCTTAAGAGCCATGAACCTGTCCTCTTTCCATCCCTGGAGTCGCTACCCCAGTCCCAGCCAGTGTTATCCCTCATCGCCAATACTGCAATAACCACACCCGGGCTTGTCCTCCTCCAACCTCCTTCTCACTGCAGCTAGAGTGATGTCTATAACGTGCAGATGTGATCGTGTCACCCCCTACTTAACACTCGGTGGGTATCTATTGGGGATAATTTTTAACACCCTCACATGACTGACAAGAACTTCCCTGATCTCCGCTGTCTGTCTAAGTTCTCTTTAATCTCTAGTTTAGTATCTTTGCTTTCACTGGCCTGGGCTCCTGTGAGATCACCAAATGTGCCAGACTTTAAGGGCCTTAAAACTTGCCTGGACCATCCTTGGTCCCCTCTTCACCTGGCTAACTTCAGCCTCGGTGTCACTTTTTCCAGGAAGCCAGTGTCAGGCCTCCCTAGGTATGCATTCCCATGGTCCCCGGTGTGTCCTCTTCTGAGCACTCTTCATACTTGTAACTCCTTTTTTTTTTTTTAAACTCTGTGGTTTTCACTAGGACTTAGCTGAAGGTTTGGCCTTTAGCTTTATCTATTGAATGCCTGGATCAGTCTTCTCTCCTTTCTCACACACATTCACCTTGGAGAATAAATAAATTAAAATATAAGTAATATCTCTCTTTCTATCTACTATCTAACCTCTTATATTAAGACCTCTTTCACATTTCATTCTGAAGATGCTCTTCTGACTTCATGGGATATAATAGTGTAGAGTTTTTCTTAAGGAAATTGGATTGGATGCAGATCAGAGGGGGAGGGAATGAGACCATTTTTTCCATTTTCATCTCCACACTTGAAATGCGTGTGTGTGTGTGTGTGTGTGTATCCCCTCCTTGGAATAAATCTGGAAAGATTTACTACCATATATTTTTTAAATGACTTAATTTACCAAAGTCAGATTTACACACTTTTATTTAAACCAGAATTGAGCTATTTTAAATTATTCTGAACTTTGTCTTAGTCTTTGACTCATACAAAGTATCCTAAACCTAGACGATTTGGCCCTTGAAGAGTTAGTATTTTCTAGGGGTATTTCCAAAGTTCTATTTAGCTATTCTATTATGTTTGGAAATATCTTAAGAACTCAAAGTGAACACAAATCTGAATCAAAGAGAAATATCCAGGAGCTGAGAAAACCAATTTTGACTTTCTGACATGACATAGCATTCATTCAAAGAACAGTTAGTTTGGGCTTTATATGAAAGTAAAGACAGATGTGGGCCCCAAAGGACTATACAGAAAAATGTGAAAAATGTGAAAAACATTTAGTCATAACTATATCAAACAGCGGGAAAAAAAAGTCACGATTTATTTGACACTGGAGATTCAACAAATCAACTCTTGACATCTTTCCCGGGACGTGGTGCCTTGGATAGAAGAGAAGCGTTCATCCTGTGTTTTCTTTTTCTGTGGAATGAGTTCTTTCCAGTGTTCTGACAGCTATGGTTTGGAAGCTCCCCAGGTAGGCTTCCAACAAAGCCTGGTCATTTTAACCAGTTTTGGTAGCTTTCTGCAACCAAACACATATGCTACCACATTTGCCCAAATTTAATCTTCTCACCAGAAGAAGGAGCATGCTATGAAACAGAGAGGTCGGGCTGAGGCACAGCTAGACTTGAATACTGTCTTGACCACTAACCAGCAAAGTGATGTTTGACCAGTAATTTCCCTAGAACCCAATTTCCTCATCTGAAATAGGGAGATAATATTATCTATAGTAAGTGTTCAATAAATTGTAACTAATTGTTACTAGGCAATGCCTATTTCTCAAGCACAATAATCCAAGTGATCTTTTGGGACAGCTAATTCTGACCGGGACTCACATAAATCAGGGAATTGTGCACAGCCAACGTGGCTTCTAATATAGAGGATCCGAGAAAGTTTGTATGTCTCTTTCCCGCTTTCATTTAATTGATCAATTCTTTGTAAGCTGGGGTCTGTGTCCATTTTCTCCCAACGAAAGTGTAAGTCCTTTGAGGGGAAATACCATGTCTGTTTGGTTCATCAGATTCCTAGCACCTGGAACAGTGCTGACACATACTGGGACTCAGGAAATATTTTTTGGTTTCCCCAGGGATTTAGTGATCATGTCAGAAGTCGGTTCTAGTCATGCATTCGTTCATTCAACATTTAAAGATCATTGCACTTAGTGCTGACGTGTGCGCTGTAGGAACTGGGAGGAGGGTAACAACAAAGTATGAGTGTATTTTAAATCTAGGATACTCTGCCACCTGGATCCATCCCCATTATCTCAGAGCCTCTAACGACAGGCTCCATGTTGACATCGTGGAGCCATTAGTCAGTTGACTCCCTCTGTTCTCTCTCTTTATCCACCCTGTACCTTTCTGTCTTCACTTCTCTCTCTTCATCTTAGATTCCAGGGTCTGTCATTTCTACATTTCTAAACTCTTGAACACGTCCTAAGTAAGTTGTTTTGTCCTCTGTTTTCCCTTCCTTCGCACTTGGAAATTTCTAACCCCAAATGAACCTGGCCACCTGCTTTCTCTTGTTAGCACACGGACACCAAGTGCTGCTGGAGGAAACCACACAGCTGGCCAGATGGGTGCCTTTAGTTTGTGGTCACCTCACCGGTGCCTGGCAAAGCTGAAGACATTTCTCTAGAGAGCTCACTTTTTCTCTCTTCTTAAATCTCTGATCTTCTCCATCTCTCTCACTTTGAGCTAATGAAATTATCATTTAATATACTGAGAAATTGGAGCTCTTGAATTGCCATAACTTCCTCTTATCATATCTCCTTCCCCGCTCTTACAGTTATAGCAGAGGAAGGGTTTCTCCTCTTGGCTAATCCCAAAGCTCCATCTGTGCCCTGGGCCTCATCCTTATATGCTTTTTCAGGAACCTTAAGGCATCAGTTATTGCTTCCCTGTTCTGGGTCTTCATCCTCCCTTTCTCAACGGAGTCCTTTCCATAACTCTCCTCTGTATTCGGAAATCCCACGTTGGCCCTGTGTACCCTCCAGTCACCTCCCTCTCTCTTCTTACCTTCCCAGCCAGACCGCTTGGAGGAGTCTCTACATTCATTGTCCCCACTTTTCTATTTGCTGTTCAGCTACTCCACCTGACTCCTGCCCCGCTACTCCACATGCATTTTGTCACCAAGGTCCACAGAGTCACTAAATCCAGAATTCTCTTTTCAATCCCCACCAGGACCATAGCAGAAGGGAACACTCTCTTGGCTTCCACAATGCCGTGTTCTTTGGTTTTCTTTCTGCCTCACTGGTCCCTCCTTGCAGTTTCCTTCACCAGCTCTGTAACCTCTGCTCTCCCGGACATTAAATGTTGGTTCTGTGTCCCCTTTTCTTCTTACTGCGTGCTTCCAAATGCCCTCCAATTGTCATATATTAGAGTTCAATGTTTCTTCTGAGCTCCATATTAGACTCTCCAACTGTCTGCTCAACTGCCTGGATCTTTCCTGAGCTTTTCTTTCAATGGAACCATCTGAGCTCATCATTTTTCTCCACACCTGGTCATCCTCCTGTGTCCTTCGGTAATGAATTCAATTACTATTGAATTGAATTCATTACCAGTTAATGAATGGCATTAATTCTATCCAGCTGTCCTTGACCAGAGGCCTGGGAATCACCATGGACACTTCCCTTTACTTCCATATCCTATCAACTACCATGCCCTGATGATGCTGCTATTTAATTATTTGAATCTTCCCACTTCTTTCCACCACAGCAGCAATGACCCTAGTCTCTTACGTGGACTACAGCAATAATCATGTAACTGAACTTTCTACACCCAAGCTTGAACCTGACCTCGATCCTCCACATAGCGGTCAGATCTTTCACAAAAGCATATCTGGTCCTGTCACTTCCCGCTTCAAGCCCTTCAACAGAGCAGTTCTCTTGCTCTTAGAATAAAGCTGAAACTCCTAACATGGCTCACAGGCCATGCATGATCTGGCCTTGTTTTTCTCTTCTGCCGTATTTCACGTCACTCTCTTGTTGTCCATGCTCCAGGCTCTATGGACTTTTTCTGATCCCCAGATGTGCCAAACTCCTTTCTGCCTGGGGTCTTTGCCCAGTTGAGTCCTTCTGCTCTAACGCACACACTGAAACAGGTGCTCTCCATCCTTCAGATCCAGGCCTGTCACGTCCTCAGGGAGCCATCCTTGCTCTCAGGCCCCACTGTCCACGAGGCCACAGTCACACACCCTCACTGAAGCACTTATCACCAGCAGGGCAAGTACTGTTTCCTTGGTCGTTTATGTTTGTATCCCTCACTAGGCTGTAAGTTAGGCAGAGTTGGTGGCTGTTTATTCACTGTTACTTCCCTAGCACCCAGCACATACCACAGGTCCTCCATAAGTATTTCCTTTTTCTTTTATTGAGCTAACATTGGTTTATAACATTATATAAGTTTCAGGTGTACAACATTATAATTTGACTACAGCATGCTCACCACCAAAATCTAGTTTCCATCCATCACCTTACAATTGACCCCCTTTACCCATTTAGCCCTCTGCCCATCCCCCTTCCCCTCTGGTAACCACCAATCTATTCTCTGTATCTATATTTTTGTTTGTTCCTTTATTGTTTTTATATTCCACATATGAGTGAGAATTTGTCTTTATCCATCTGACTTATTTCACTTAGCATAATACCCTCGAGGTCCATCCATGTTGTCACAAATGGCAAGATTTTATCTTTTTATGGCTGAGTGGTATTCCATTATATATATATATCTTTACCCATTCATCCATTGATTGGCACTTTGGTTGCTTCTGTATCTTGGCTATTGTAAATAATGCTGCAATGAACATAGAGGTACATATATCTCTTAGAATTAATGTTTTCATATTCTTCAGATAAATACCCAGAAGTGGAAAAGCTGGATTATATGGTAGTTCTATTCTTAATTTTTTGAGGAAACTCCATACCATTTTCTATAGTGGCTGCACCAGTTTGCACTCCCACCAGCAGTATACGAGGGTTACCTTTTCTCCACATCCTCTCCAACGCTTGTTATTTGTCTCTTTGGTAATAGCCATTCTAACAGGGGTGAAGTGATATCTCATTGTGGTTTTGATTTGCATTTCCCTAATAATTAGTGATGTTGAACATCTTTTCATGTGCCTATTGGCCGTCTGTATGTTGTCTTTGGAAAAAAGTCTGTTCAGATCCTCTACCCATTTTTTAATTGGGTTGTTTGTTTTTTTGTTGTTGAGTTGTATGAATTCTTTATATATTTTGGATATTAACCCCCTTATCAGATATATGATTTGCAAATATCTTCTCCCATTCAGTAGGTTACCTTTTCATTTTATTGATGGTTTCCTTTGCTGTGCAGAAGTTTTTTAGTTTGATGTAATCCCACTTGTTTATTTTTGCTTTTGTTTCCTTTGCCTGAGGAGACATATCCAAAAAGATATTGCTAAGAACGATGTCAAAGATGATACTGCCTATGTTTTCTTCTGGGAGTTCTATGGTTTCAGGTCTTACATTCAAGTCTTTAATCCATTTTGAGTTAATTTTTTGTGTATAGTGTAATGTTGAGGTCTAGTTTCGTTCTTTTGCATGTGGCTGTCTAGTTTTCCCAACACGGTTTATTGAAGAGACTTTCCTTCCTCCATTGTATGTTCTTGGCTCCCTTGTCATAAATTTGTTGTCCATATACGTGTGGTTTTATATCTGGGCTTTCAATTCTGTTCCATTGATCTGTGTGTCTGTTTTTCTGCCAGTACTGTGCTGTTTTGATTATTACAGCTTTGTAGTATAATATGTGTGTGTGTGTGTGTGTGTGTGTGTGTGTGTGTGTGTGTGTGAGGAAGATTAACCCTGAGCTAACATCTGTTGCCAATCCTCCTCTTTTTGCTGAGGAAGACTGACCCTGGGCTAACATCCATGCCCACCTTCCTCTGCTTTATATGGGACTCCGCCATAGATGGCTTGACAGTTGGTGCGTTGGTCTGTGCCCGGGATCTGAACCTGCAAACCCCGGGCCACCAAAGCGGAGCACGTGAACTTAACTGCTATACCACCAGGCCGGCCCCTGTAGTATAATCTGAAGTCAGGGAATGTGATTCCTCTAGCTTTGTTATTTTCTCTCAGGATTGCTTTGGCTATTTGCAGTTCTATACAAATTTTAGGATTTTTTTGTTCTATTTCTGTGAAACATGTTTTTGGGATTTAGATAAAGATTGCTTTGAATCTGTAGATTGCTGTAGGTAATAAGGACATTTAAACAATGCTAATTCTTCCAATTCATGGGCATGGACCCTCTTTCCATTTTTTGTGTCTTCTTCAGTTACTTTCAACAATGTCTTGTAGTTTTCAGTGTACAACTCTTTCACCTCTTTTGTTAACTTTATTCCTAGGTATTTTATTCTTTTTGTTGCAATTATTAATGGGATTTTTTTCTTAATTTCTTTTTCTCCTAGTTTGTGTATGTATAGAAATGCAAAAGATTTTTGTATATTGATTTTGTACTCTGCAACTTTACTGTATTTGTGTATTATTTCTAATAGTTTTTTGATGGATTCTTTAGAGTTTTCTATACAAAAAATCATGTCATCCACAAATAGTGACAGTTTTACTTCTTTCTTTCCGATTTGGATGCCTTTTATTTCTTTTTCTTGCCTAATTGCTCTGGCTAGGACTTCAATACTATGTTGAATAAGAATGGTGAGAGTGGGCATTCTTGTCTTGTTCCTGATCTTAGGGGGACAGCTTTCAGTTTTTCATGGTTGAGTTTGATGTTAGCTATAGGTTTGTCATATATGGCCTTCATTAGTTGAGGTATATTCCTTCTATACCCACTTTTTTGAGAGTTTTTATCACAAATGGATGTTGAATCTTGTCAAATGCTTTTCTGCATCTACTGAGATGATCATATGATTTTTATCTTTCATTTTGTTAATGTGACGTATCATGTTGATTGATTTGTGGATGTCGGACTATCCTTGCATCCCTGGAATAAATGCCACTTGATCATGATGTATGTATCATCCATTTAATGTATTGTTGTATTCAATTTGCTAATATTTTGTTGAGGATTTTTGCATCTATGTTCATCAGATATATTGGCCTGTCATTTTTGTGCGCACGTGTGGTTGTGTTTTGTGTTGTGGTTTTCTGGTTTTGGTATCAGGGTAACACTGGCCTCATATAATGAGTTAGGAAATGTTTCCTCCTCTTCATTTTTGGAAGAGTTTGAGAAGGATAGTTATTAAATCTTTGAATGTTTGGTAAAATTCACCAGTGAAGCCATCTGGTCCTAGACTTTTGTTTTTTGGGAGGTTTTTGATTACTGTTTCAGTCTTCTTACTAGGATCAGTCTATTCAGATTTTCTTTCTTCATGATTCAGTCATAGAAGGTTGTATGATTCTAAGAATTTGTCCATTTCTTCTAGGTTGTCTAATTTGTTGGCATAAAGCTGTTCATAGTAATCTCTTACAATCCTTTGTATTTCTGTAGTATTCATTGTAACTTCTCTTTCATTTCTGATTTTATTTGAACTTCTCTCTTTTTTTCTTAGCAAGTCTAGCAAAAGGTTTGTCAATTTTGTTTATCTTTTCAAAGAACCAGCTCTTGATTTCATTGATCTTTTCTATTGTCTTTTGAGTCTCTATTTCATTTATATCCACTCTGTTATTATTCCCTTCCTTCTGCTGACTTTGGACTTTGTTTTTCTTTTTCTAGTTCCTTTAGGTGTAATGTTAACTTGTTTATTGGGACTTTTCTTTTTTTAATATAATTTAATTTAACATTTATTTTTTTGAGGGAGATTGGCCCTGCGCTAACATCTGTTACCAATCTTCCTCTTTTTTTCTCCCCAAAGCTGCAGTACATAGTTGTATATCATAGTTGTAGAGTTGCAGCTCTTCTATGTTGGACACTGCCTCAGTATGACTTGATGAGTGGTGAGTAGGTCCATGCCCAGGATCTGAACCAGTGTACCCCAGGCCGCCAAGCGGAATGTGCAAACTTAACTGCTACGCCACCAGGCCAGCCCCTCTTCTTCTTTTTTTAATTGCAAACATTGGTTTATAACATTATATAAATTTCAGGTGTACGTCATTATATTTCAATTTCTGCATAGATTACATCATGTTCACCACCCAAAGACTAATTACAATCCATCACCACACACATGTGCCTAATCATCCCTTTCGCCCTCCTCCCTCCCCCCTTCCCCTCTGGTAACCACCAATCCAATCTGTCTCTATGTGATTGTTTGTTGTTTTTATCTTCTACTTATGAGTGAGATCATATGGTATTTGACTTTCTCCCTCTGACTTATTTTGCTTAGCATAGTACCCTCAAGATCCATCCATGTTGTCACAAATGGCCAGATTTCATTGTTTCTTATGGCTGAGTAGTATTCCATTGTGTATATATACCACATCTTCTTTATCGATTCATCCCTTGATGGGCACCTAGGTTGCTTCCAAGTCTTGACTAGTGTGAATAATGCTGCAATCAACATAGGGGTGCATGTGTCTTTATGCATTCATGTTTCCATGTTCTTTGGATAAATACCCAGCAGTGGAATAGCTGGATCCTACAGTAGTTCTATTCTTAATTTTGTGAGGAATCTCCATACTGTTTTCCATAGTGGCAGCACCAGTCTGCACTCCCACCAGCAGTGTATGAGAGTTCTCTTCTCGCCACATCCTCTCCAAGACTTGTTTCCTGTCTGGTTAATTATAGCCCTCCTGATGGGAGTGAGGTGATATTTAATTGTCGTTTTGATTTGCATTTCCCTGATAGTTAATGATGTTGAACATCTTTTCATGTGCCTGTTGGCCATCTATATGTCTTCTTTGGAGAAATGTCTGTTCAGATCTTTTGCCTATTTTTTAATTGGGTTATTAGTGTTTTTGTTGTTGAGATGTATGAGTTCTTTATATATTTTGGATATTAACCTCTTATCAGATATATGGTTTGCAATGTCTTCTCCCAATTGTTAGGTTGTCTTTTCATTTTGTTGATCGTTTCCTTTGCTGTGCAGAAGCTTTTTAGTTTGATGTAGTCCCATTTGTTTATTTTTTCTATTGCTTCCCTTGCCAGGTCAGACATAGTACTTGAAAATATGCTGCTAAGACTGATGTTGAAGAGCCTACTGCCTGTGTTTTGTTCTAGAAGTTTCATGGTTTCAGGTCTTACGTTCAAGTCTTTAATCCATTTTGAGTTAATTTTTGTGTATGAGGTAAGATAGTGGCCTATTTTCATTCTTTTGCATGTGGCTATCCAGTTTTCCCAACACCATTTATTGAAGAGATTTTCCTTGCTCTGTTGTATGTTCTTGACTCTCTTGTGGAAAATTAGCTCTTCAGGGATGTGTGGGTTTATTTCTGGGGTCTTGATTCTGTTCCATTGATCTGTGTGTCTGTTTTTGTGCCAGTACCATGCTCTTTTGGTTACTATAGCTTTGTAGTATATTTTGAAATTGGGGAATGTGATACCTCCAGCTTTGTTCTTTTTTCTCAGGATTCCTTTGGCTATTTGGGGTCTTTTGTTGTTCCATATAAATTTTAGGATTCTTTGTTCTATATCTGTGAAAATGTTGTTGGCACTTTGATAGAGATTGCATTGAATCTATAGATTGCTTTAGGAAGTACGGACATTTTAACTATGTTAATTCTTCCTATCTATGAGCATGGAATATCCTTCCATTTCTTTGTGTCTTCTTCAATTTCTTTCAATAATGTTTTATAGTTTTCAGTGTACAGATCTTTCACCTCTTTGGTTAAGTTTATTCCTAGGTATTTTATTCTTTTTGTTGCAATTGTAAATGGGATTGCATTCTTAATTTGTCTTTCTGATATTTCATTTTTAGTGTATAGAAATGCAACTTATTTTTGTATGTTGATTTTGTATCTTGCAACTTTACCATATTCATTTATTATTTCTGAATAGTTTTGGTGGATTCTTTAGGGGTTTCTATATATAAAATCATGTCATCTGCAAGTAGTGACAGTTTCACTTCTTCCTTTCCAATTTGGATCCCTTTTATTTCTTTTTCTTGCCTAATTGCTCTGGCTAGGACTTTCAATACTATGTTAAATAAGAATGGTGAAAGTGGGCATCCTTGTCTGGTTCCTGTTCTTAGAGGGATAGGTTTCAGTTTTTCTCTATGGAGAATGATATTAGCTGTGGGTTTGCCATACATGGCCTTCATTATGTTGAGGTACTTTCCTTCTTTACCCATTTTATTCAGAGTTTTTATCATAAATGGATGCTGTATCTTGTCAAATGCTTTCTCTGCATCTATTGAGATGATCATGTGATTTTTATTCTTCCTTTTGTTAATGTGGTGTGTCACCTTGATTGATTTGCAGATGTTGAACCATCCCTGGAATAAATCCCACTTGATCATAGTGTATGATCTTTTTAATGTATTGTTGTATTCGATTTGCTAGTATTTTGTTGAGGATTTTTGCATCGGTGTTCATCAGTGATATTGGCCTGTATTTTTCTTTTTTTGTGTTGTTGTCCTTGTCTCGTTTTGGTATCAGGGTAATGTTTGCTTTGTAGAATGAGTCAGGAAATTTCCCTTCCTCTTCAAGTTTTTGGAAGAGTTTGAGAAAGATAGGTATTAAGTCTTCTTTGAATGTTTGGTAGAATTCACCAGGGAAGCTGTCTGGTCCTGAACTTTTATTTTTGGGGAGGTTTTTGATTACTATTTTGATCTCCTTGCTGGTGATTGATCTAGTCAAATTCTCTTTCTTCTTGATTCAGTTTTAGAAGGCTGTTTGATTCTAAGAATTTATGTATTTCTGCCAGATTATCCAATTTGTTGGCATATAGCTTTTTGTAGTATTCTCTTATAATCTTTTGTATTTCTGAGGTGTCCATTGCAATTTCTCCTCTTTCATTTCTGATTTTATTTATTTTGAGCCTTCTCTCTTTTTTCTTGGTGAGTCTAGCTAAAGATTTGTCCTGGAGGCAGCATATAGTTGGGTCTTGTTTTCTAATGCATCCAGTCACTCTGTATCTTTTGATTGGTGAATTCAATCAATTTACATTTAGGGCGATTATTGATGTAAGAGGACTTAGTACTGCCATTTTATCTTTTGTTTTCTAGTTGCTTTATACTTTTTATCTTCATTGTTTCTTTTTCCTTGTGTTTCTGTCTGCCATTTTAGTTTGATGATTTTCTGTGATGTTTTTCTCAGTTTCCTCTTTTATTATGTTTCATGGCTCTGCTCTAGATTTTTGTTTTGTGGTTACCACGAGGTTTGTATAAAATGTCTCACAGATAAAATAGTCCTTTTTCTGCTGATAAATCTTATCTTCATTTGCCTGTACAGGTTTCATCCTTTTTGTCTTCCCCTTTTATGTTTTTGTTGTCACAAATTATCCCTTTTTATGTTGTGAATTCATTACCAAATTGAAGTAGCTATAGTTATTTTTAATGTTCTTTTCTCCTTTAACCTTTATGCTATAATTAAGTGTTTAACAACCTGTTCTGATATAGAATTGCAATTTTCTGATTCTGTCTGTCTATTTATCACCTTACTCAAATTTTTGGGTACTGTTGCCTGTTCGTTTCAGGTAGAAGAGCTCCTTTCAACATTTCTTGTAAGGCAGGTCTAGTGGTGATGAACTCCCTCAGATTTTGTTTATCTGGGAAAGCCTTTATTTCTCCTTCATATCTGAAGGATGACCTTGCTGGATAAAGTATTCTTGGCTGACAGCTTTTTTCTATAAATATTTTGGGTATGTCATTCCACTCTCTCCTGGCCTGTAGAGTTTCTGCTGAGAAATCTGCTGACAGCCTAATGGGGGTTCCTTTGTCAACTACTGTCTTTTTTTCCCTGCTGCCTTTAAAATTCTTTCTTTATCATTGACTTTTGACAGTCTTACTATAATACGTCTTGGAGAAGATTGTTTTGCATTGAGATAAAAGCTAATTCTATTAGCTTCATGGACTTTGTTTATCCAGTTTCTTCCTCAGGTTTGGGAAGTTCTCAGCTAGTATTTCTTTAAATAAGCTCTCTGTTCCCTTCTCCCTCTCTTCTCCTTCTGTAATATCCATTATCCTTATGTTGCCTTTTCTACTGGAGTCGGATAGTTCTCGTAGAGTTAGTTCATTTTTTTAAAATGTTAGTTCTCTCTTTTTCCACCTGAATAATTTCTAGATTTCTATCTTTGAGCTCTCTAGTTCTCTCTTCCATATAGTCTGCTCTATTTCCAAAGCTTTCTTATGCATTCATCTCATTTATCGAGTTCTTCAGCTCCAGAGTTTCTGTGTAGTTCTTCATTAGAGTTTAAATCTCTTTGATAAAGTATTTCCTCTGTTTATTAATTTAATTCCTGAGCTCATTGAACTGCCTTACTGAGTTTTCTTGTAGCTTGTTGAGTTTCTTCATGACAGCTATTTTGAATTCTCTGTCAGATTACAATCTTCTGTGACTTTAAGTTTGGTTTCTGGAAAATTGTCATTTTTTTTTTTGTGATACTGTGTTACCACGGTTTTTCATGGTGCTTGCTGAGTTGTTACTCTTGGTGCATTTGAAGTAGCGAACACCTTTCTTATTTAGGTGAAGCTTTGTTTACTTTGATTCTGACAATTCAAGAGGTTGGTAATTACAGGCCTTTCTTTTTTTTTTTTTTTTTTTTTTCCAGTGGGTCGTGGTTTCTCTGCCTCTGACTATATTTGAAAATGGGCACTTTCCACCCTCCACCACCTCTGCCAGAGGTGTCACCAATGCCCTTCTCATTGTTGCTTGTGCCTCCGGGGTCGCTGGTGCCCCCAATGGGATGACGGATGCCTCCACCATGTCCAGGGTTGCCTGATTCATGGACACCACTGCTGCAGTGGAGGGGACGGTGAAGTTGGGGGTTGAGCTGGTGATGCAGGCGCAGCCAACATGGATGGTGGGGCTGGAGTCATGGGTACCGCTTGGCTGGAGGGTCTGGGGTCATAGGCCACACCACTGCTGCTGCCTGGTTCCCTGTGGCCGCAGGTGCTGCTGCGACTGGGAGGCTGGGATCATGTGTGCTGCCTCCACTGCTGCTACCAGGTTCCCTGGGGCTACAGGCTTAGCTACCACAGCTGGGGCGCTGGGATCATGGTTACCATCTCTGCTCTTCCCCCAGTTCTGCATCCTCTGTGTGTTCTAATCCACCCACTTTCAGATATGCAGATGTGTGGATTTCTCCAGCATCGTGGTGTCTTGGCCAGAGGAACCTTTGTTGAGTTATGGATGTCTTACTAGTTGTAGATTGAAGGGGAGAGACAGAGGGAGTGTCTCATGCCACCATGATGCTGATGTCACTCCTCCAGAAGTGTTTCAAAGAGAGTGGTACTGGGGGCACTGAGGCTGGAGTGGGTCTAAAGTCAGGCCCTTTTGATCATGAGACCTGTGACTCGGGGAACAAGCTCATTGAACTTTAAAGCTGAAAGAGATCTTAGTGGTTATTATACTTAAACCCCTCTTTTTAACAAATGAGGAAACCAAATCGTAGAGGATAGATGACTGCTCCAGAGTGACAAACTGGTGAGTGGCAGTGTGAGTCTTAAACCCCAGCCTCCTGGTTCCCAAGTAGAGCAGCTGCCCTACTCATGTGCTCCAAGATATGTCTAATGGGATACATTTAGACCAAAGAACACGATTGGCTTAATGGAGGTGGTAGCCTCAGGGAAGATAGATTTGTTGTCTACTTTTCTTTTGCTCCTTGGGTACTAGACCAATAAATCCAATTTCTAAAGTTAAGATTCAAAACAAAAATAAAAAGGATATACTTTTCCAGCATGGTGCATTAATTTCTTGCTGGGATCGCTTTGAATTGAAAGTAGTTGAAATTTTGCATTGATTTAGGATAACTCTTTAGGCATCAGAATGTTAAAACATTTCACTGGGCTATTTAGAAAGGAGAGCTCTGTCAGAAGACCATAAATATCCCTCATCCTAAAAGGTGGACTTGGACCTCCCCCCAGATGACAGAGCCAAGAGGACACGTGTTCTCCGGGCCCTTCCAGGTCTCCTCTTCTGTGATGCTTGCTCCTTTGCATTGGCAAACCCATGTCTTTAGAAGGTCCACTAGATGGCAGGTTTCAGCTGTGTTACAATTGTCTTCCTTTTACCAGTAAAAGAAGCATTTCAAATGAGAACTGATTGGGTAAAAAAAGTGTACACTTGTGCTTATGGTTCTTTCATCCTTTTAGGCTACTCGGTGGTCACAGTTTCAAGTTATGTTCTAAACAATACAGAATTTGATTTCCCAAAAAACAAATTAAAAAAGGGGTACACGGTTGGAAGTTTATGTACTCACACAAGGATAAATTCGTTGATAGTTCTGTGTCTTGCTGAGTCTTCCCGGAGCACTGGGCGCTTTGAACAGCTTAGTTGGTCTGTCAGAGGCTAACAGTAATGTGCTGAAGATTCTGTATTTTCAGAGGCTGAAATTGATACAGATTTTAATTCCAGACTCAGTCCATCCCAGATCACATAGATCTCTACTCTCTTTTGAGATCAGAAACAGCAAAGATATCTTTCTGACAATAGTTGTTACCATTTTTTTAATGCTCTGTTTCCTGACTCCTCTGCCCTGCCCCCTTCCTGCTCTCCCACTTTTCTGCCACCTCCCTGCCCTCACCTTCCATTAATTTATTTTGTTCCTCTCTTCCAACAATTTTTTTTCAGCATCTAGGATGTTCAGGGTCCTGTGCTAGGCAGATGAGGAGATACGATGGTGAGAAAGACAGACATGAGCTTTTAATCTTATGGGAAGACAGACTATTAAATAAGCAATTTTAATACATAGTTGTGTGAGGGCCTTGCTAGCAGAAGTACAGGGTCAGGGAGGAGAAGACTCAAGATAATATCTGAAGGCTGAGAGTTAACCAGGTAAAGAAGGGGATAGGAGAAGAATGTAAGAAAATTCCAGAAGGAGGTAACAACATGAGAAACTACCTAGAGCTGAGAAAGAGTATGGTACCTGGGGCATTGAGGGTGTGTGGGGGAGATGGGGTGACTCGAGGCAGAAGGAGGTGACCAAGGAGAAATGATGCTGAAACATAAGCAGGAGTCAGACCATGGAGGGCCTTGTCAGCCATGTTGAGGAATTTAGAGTGAAACTAAGGGCAATTATGAGTCATTGACTTAAAGCCTTTATAAATAGATATACATAGAAAGTACAGAGGGATATACACCACAGTGTAAGGGCTACTACTCCTCACTGCCTTTAGGAGAAAGACAATGTCATATCCTAGGTTGAGGTGTTCCCATTCTCCTTCCATGAGCCCCATATCCGTTTTCCCCAAAGTGAGGTCTATAGACATTCTTGGACCTAACGTTTCTTTGCAAATTTTTAAAAATTTCCTTTTGTTTTGTTGATAATATAAAAAACATTAATATAAGAATATTCTAGACCATCTGATCAACCCCTGCTGGGTGATCAACATGATCCTTTTCCCTTTTCTCTGGAAATATTTTGTTTCTTTAATCTCATCATAACACACTTCCAGAGTTTGGAGCAGGGGAATTCTTGGCACAATGCTGAGCCAGAGAAGAAAATAAGAAGAAACTTGAAATAAGTGGCCTGGATGATGGCTTAAATATAAATCAATGCTGGGTAAGAACAGGGAGACTTTGGAGATTTAAGCTAGATTGTTAGCAACGTCACAGCAATGAAAACAAGCTGGGCTGATGGGGGCATAAAGAAACCCTGGCTTGTTCCCTAGAAAAATCAGGGTCCAGGCATTGTCTTTCTGGATGTTTCTGTGGTGTCTGCTCGGATGTTAGTATTTTTCACTCAAGAACTTAAGTTCGGAGGAGTGGGTGGGGCACAGGAGATCTCTTTGATGGCTGGTTCCTCTGAAAACAATAAATAGCTTCTAGAGAGAAGGGAGGGCATCTGGGTTTTCACTCAGCCACAGTTGGCAACAGCTTACTCCACCCACAGACAACACAAAGGGAGGGTGGGCCGAGGAAGCAGACAGCGGGCTCCAGGCCAGTCTAATCCCACTTTCCAGCATCACAAACCAGTGTGGTCTGGGGGACATTTTAAAAGAAGAGAAAGATGTTAAGAATTGTTTATAAACAGAAGACTCCCACTGTTGAGGAGGAATCTGCACAGATTTTGGTAAATATTGTGGATAATACTCTGGTGTTGTACTAAGGAAGATGCCTTTTGTTCCCCTTCAATTTGTTTTATTTTATTTTGGTCAAATATACGTAACATAAAATTTATCACTTTAACCACTTTTAAGTGTATAGTAAGTATAATCTTTCTGTGTTACAATTCATATCGTTGTATAGGTGTCTTTTTAATTCAAATTCACTTTCCTCCAAAGCTTATTTCACTTTATTTTCTGAGTAGAATATATGAAGGTGATGAGGTTCCATGAAAATCCTGGTGCTCACCCTTTGCTTTCATACTTACCTGGAGGTGCTGTGTGGGTCCAGTTGGCAGTGGGAAATTGAAAGAATATGCTGCAGCCAAACTCTGATACTTACCTTCAAATGGATTACTACCCCAGAAAACAGTCAAATTAAAAATAACTAACTTATCCAGCCCTGAAGGTAAAACTCCTTCTCAGACTCATTGGCACCATACCAGGCCCTCCAACATTCCCCAGAGATGGATTGGTGGGGGAAGCAGGATACGACACTTCTCTGGGTGTACTAGATGTTCTGACAGTGTTCAGGTTGCAGGAAAAGACAGCTCTGTTCTGCTCAGGGCATGGGTGGGGGAGGGCAATGATAGAACCACGCTCAGTGTGGTGTTGTCAGAACAGAATGAGGTCATGAAAGGAAAGCTCTTGGCACAGACAGTAAGCCCTCTCGATGAAGATGAGCTATGTTTATTCACAAGACTGTACCGAAAGGAGGTAAATCACAAGAAAACAGCCAATTTTTCAGGAAGTTTGCTTTTAAAAATGTTTTTAAGACATGTATCTCAATATCATACAAACTCTAGATGTCTGTAACACTGTGGGGCGCTCACTGGTGTTCAGATAAATGGTCTGAAGGTACCTAAGATCCAGCTCTCCTCACTCTACTAGTCAATAAGGTGGGGAAATGGGTTGAAGTATACTATACAGTTGGGGGGGAAATGTTTTCTGCTAACTCTTATTTAATAAGCATGTTTTGTTATCCAGGACATTGAATTTCTTGAGCATTCTGGTAAGTCTAGGTTTCATTATCCCAAATGTGTTACATAGCTTTAAAATATAGTAAGAAGATTAAAGTCAAGTTAATATACCAAACCGAAGACACTATAGGAATATCACAGACTATTTTTTTGTTTTTGTTTTTGTTTTTGTGGGGAAGACCAGCCCTGAGCTAACATCTGTTGCCAATCCTCCCCTTTTTGCTGAGGAAGACTGGCCCTGGGCAAACATCCGTGCCCATCTTCCTCTACTTTATATGGGACGCCACCATGGCATGGCTGACAGGCAGTGCGTCGGCGGGCGCTCGGGATCCGAACTCGCGAACACTGGGCTGCCAAGCGCGGACTAAACCACTGTGCCACCGGGCGACCCCTATCACAGACTATTTTTGATAATACTTTTGGAGACTGTTGTAAAATGGAACACTGTTTACAGTATAACACTAAGTGAATGCATGTATTTTATGAGTGAAACCTTGCTTTAAAAAATATAGGTATACTATATGGATGAGGTATGGGATTTAGTGCACAAAAATGAAACTGAGTGTTATCATGGCAGGATAATTTTCTGTCAAGTATTTAGATATGCAAAATATAAATAAAACCAACTGAAAGGTATGTCAGAGGAGGAAGCAAGAAAAGAAGAATAAAAGATAAAAGATGGGACAATTTTATGTCCACTGGTATATAACTGTATAGAATGGCACATTACGAAAAACAGCAAAACTAAGATATCAAAGCTTTGCCTCCGGTTTCTGGGCTCAGCTCCCTTAACAGCAACAACAGCAGGGCCAGTGGCAGGTGGGCGGGCTCGAAGTCACTGCCCTTGAACCTGCCCAGAACCTCAGGTGTCAACTCGCATCCTACATTCCCAACCTGTTCACTCTGCCCTGCGACCTCAGGGTCCTGTCCCCTCCCCTTGCTTGGTGCTTCAGTGTTCAGACCCTGTGTTCAGATTGCCTTTTGGGCTTGATCTTGACTTTGCCCTGGACTCGCCTTCCAGATCGCATCCCCCTGCCTGAAGCCCTATTCCCAACCCCACCCTACCTCTTAGCACCCAGGTTTGATCTGGAGCCTCACTTGCCTTGCAGGGGAGGCCCGACAGCGCAAGCTCATCCTTCCCAGTAACACACCTGCTCTTGTTTATGAATTTGACTTAGTAGCTGGGACAAGGCAAGGGTGTGGGACCCTGTGTACCAGCCTAAAATGATATGAGAGAATGTGCCTTCATACATTTATTTACCTCGGTGGCTCATGGGATGACATGAAATATGGCATCATGGAGGAAGAGACAGGGACAGCAACTGTCCATATAAAAGCAAGAAGGGTGACTGTGCAAGTGTGTCACAGCTTGAGATTAATAGGTGTTCAGCTGAGCACAGTGCATGCCAGATAGTTGTTGTTAGCCTAATTTATACACAAAGACAGTCCACTGAGTCAGAAAGGTACATGTGAAAAAAACCAGAAGTGGTCCCAACCACAAGCAACTTATGAACTAGTGGAGTAAATGACATCCACGCCAGATACAATTACAGAGCAACAATGGACAGCATGTGGTCAAGTGTGAGTGCGTGGGGGCTGATGGGAAGGAGACAAGGCAGCTGTCAGCATGGGCTGGAGAGGCAGATTGATTCATTGAGTGATTGATTACCTAATTTTGGAGACCATAGAAGAAGAGCCGTGGAGGAGAGCATAGAAATCCCCAAGGGATCACCATACACAGTCAGCCTGGGGAACCACTGACCTGGCCTGGACCCTACATTTTACAAACGATTGGGTTAGACCCACAGAGGCTAGGAGGCTTTCTCTAGTTTGTGCAGCTTTTAGTAAAAGTACACTAGACTTGAACTGAATTCCCAACACCCTTCTGGTCTCTACACCAAGAAGACAGTCTATTTCTTTAGGTTTCTGATGTTTGTTTAGAAGATAACCATCCGAGTGGCATTAACATGAGCAGGCACTTTGAAAATGCTGGCAAGACAAGAGATTTGGTGCCTCTCTCTGCTGTGAATTCATTTGTGCCAGCTGCGAATGGGGCTTAGCCCACAGCCTCTGCATTCACTATTATAACTTGGCCATAATACACTCACTGTGGCTGTATGCCAGCCCATTAGTAACCCACGGCTTGTTTTCCTAACAAGGGTGGTGGAGGCTTGCTCCATTGTCTTCTGTCACTCCTCTTCCAGGGCCTAGTCTTTCCCGAAGATGTGGCCATGAGCATTCAGCTAAGCAGAGCTGGGGGAATCTGTTTTTCACGTGACCCACAGAGAGGTACTGATGGGCTTATTCTACATGGTAAGATTGGAATTGCCAGAAATGTAATAATGTGAGTTGTTAACCTAAATAACTCCTATACATCAGTATCATATAGTTGTCAAGTTTGAAAGATGACTTTGTCAAAAATACGTGGCAATAATAATTTACTTGTCATTTCTGTGAGTTTCTCTACATGGTGAGTACACATCTGCTAAGTTATATCTTGCCATCCCCCATAAACTTCCTCTAAGTCACTCATTCGGTCAGGATTTGGTTAAGTGTTTGAAATAATAGACACATGCTTCCTTTCCAATGCACAGTGGGAAGCATGCCCAACCCTCTTCCCAGGGCTCCCCAGGGATTCCATTCACAGCTCTGACTCTAACTGGCTGTGTGACCTTGGGTGAGTCACTTGATCTCTGTAAAATGAGGGATCCAACCAGATGATCTCTAAGGTTTCTTCTAGTTCCAAAGTGACTCTTGGCACTTGAACTTAATTCATGTTAGATGACATGGGGGGCCAAGGAGGAAGAGCCCTTGGACAAATTATTCAACTCAGTTTCATTCATTGACTTCCGTTCTGTTCTGCACAGAGTCACCTGTAACAGCTGTCTGATAACATTATGCCATTGTGGGTGATATAGGCAAGCGTAAGACATGGTTCCTGCTCAGGAAAGAATCATTTCACTAGAGAAATACAATAGGGAGTTGAGAAGGTTACAGCTACAAAGCAGTGTGTGTGTGTGTGTGTGTGTGTGTGTGTGTGTGTATTTCCCAAGAGTTGTGTCAAGAACATTAAGTGTAGGGTGACAAGTTTAGATCAGTGTGTGCAGGGCAACCCCAATAGCACCTAACATTTATGAACACTTATTCTGTGCCAGCGTCCTTCTAGGACCTTGTACGTTTATTAACTAATTCTCATAACACCCTAGAAGGTAGGGATTATTATTATCTCCATGTCTCAGATGAGGAAACTGACCACAGTAAGATTAAGTAAATTGTAGTCACAGAGCCAGTAAGTGGTGGAAGCAGGATTTTGAACCAAGGAAATCTCACTCCTGAGTGCATGCGTTTTACAAATGCCACTGAACAGAAAAGGTGTCCCTAAAAATAGAGCTCCAAAGAGTAACCAGGCTTAGGCCAGATGGGAAAAGAAGAGAGCCTTTCAGAGGGAAAAAGATGGCCAGAGGGCTGAGGTGGAAGCAAGCTGATGTGTCCAGTTGGTGAGGAGCTCAGCTGGGTGGAGAGGAGCATTCATGATGGAGGTGTTGGGAGAGCACAGGAGTCTTGAATTCCAGGCAAGGATGGTTGCATTCCATTTGGTGCACACTGGGAGCTGCTCATATTGTAAAGTTGGAAGTAATGATAGCATGATTTTTAGAAAAGTATATTTGACAGTTTTGTAGAGCATCTGAAGGGGATAGAGGAAACATTTTTCTAGAAGGATCGATTTGTTGGCTGATAGAATGTAAAGAATGGAACAGAGATGGAGAGTCAATGTTGGTATCCAGATTCAGCCTGGGTAACAGGTGGAGTTGTGGCTCCATCAAAAAAAATAGGGAGATCACGAGTGGGAAGCAGGTGAGCAGGGAGGCTGACCGAGATCCAGGAGCCTGGGAAGCCAGGGTTAGGCTCCAAGGAGGTGGCATAGCCTGGGCAGGCCATATGCACCAGGGGAGTAGAGCAGGTGTGAGAACAAAGTCACACTGCACTCATAATTATTTTTTACATTCCAACTGGCAGTATTTTTATTAATCAAAGCAAAATAATATACTGGATTTTTTAGGCCTCCAAAGGAATTCCTGCTGGTCCTGCCTTTTGGAAATCCACATTCTAAAAGGGCAACGTGATATAAAATTCACCTCTAGCTTTTTAAACACCAATGAGCTATGCACAATTACACATTTACAGAGCATCTGTTCTGCAGTTTCGTAGGTGGTTTAATTTGTTCTGCCTTTATTATAGTTTCTATTTTCTTATTATAAAATATTATAAGCTCATTTAATTTAGAAAGTTAGAAACTATAGATAGGTAAAAAGAAGGAAGAGGTCACTGAATATCCCAAGATACACTGTCAACACTGTAGTGTAGAATCTTCTAGTTTTATTTTAATTAATTAATTTGCTGGGAAAGATTTGCTCTGAGCTAATGTCTGTTGCCAATCTTCCCCTCGCTCTCTTTTTTTTAATTCTCCCCAAAGCCCCAGTGCATAGTTGTATATTCTAGTGGTAAGTCCTTCTAGTTCTTCTATGTGAGTCTTCCACCACAGAATGGCTACTGATGGACAAGTGGTGTGGTTCTGCCCTGGGGAAACAAACCCAGGCCGCTGAAGCAGAGTGCGCCGAACTTGAAGCGCTAGGCCATCAGGGCTGGCTCAGTTTTATTTTTATATGTAAAAAAATTGTATCAAAATGTACAAACTCTTTTATGATTCATTTTTCCCCTAACATATCATGAATATTTTTCAGTGTTATGGTTGTAATACCATAGTATGTTTAACTCAGTTTCTATTGTTGGAATCTTACATCATTTCCCATTTTTCACGATCACAGTCATTGCTGCAGTAAACTTCTAGGTAGCAATGATTTATTCCTATAATTGGAATTGTCGGGCCACAGGCTATGCATTATTCTAGGCAGCCTGACAGGATTTTCTGTTTGGTTAATCTCTGGAATATCAGGTCTGGTTTTGGCTTGTGGTGTCAAAGGGACATCCACATCACATTTTCTTAGAATCTGGGAAATCTCTGAAGGAGAAAAATGGGCTTTTCCTTTGTAAAGAAGCCAGATGGGTTGGCAAGAGAGGCAAAAAGAAGGGATGATGTTAGGCGGCTGGAAGAGGTGGAATGATGATGGGGGGAATATTCCAGTACAGAGGTCAGAATATGTGGTCAGTGTCCAGGAAAGGACCTGGAGGAATGAGAGAGACCTTAGCGGGACTGGAGGGACATCACATACGTGATCTCCTATGAAAGAGATGAAAAATGACCTCTATGACTTTTTAAAATAATAATCCAGAAGAATCTGGCATAAGTCATTGTAGTAGAAAAGACCTGAGTCACATTTCACAGACGTTAACATAAACTGTTGTTGGGATAGAAATATTGTAGTTATATTACAAGGGTTTTGAGTTGGTCTTTGACTAGTACTCAAGCATGGAGTTCGATAGATAGATATACAGACGGACAGGGATATTTCAGCTTAATTTCTGATATTGGAGCTATATTCACTTTGAAGTTACTCAGTTTGTATATTTGGTTCTCTACTAATTCCTCATACATATTTCTTTTCATCATCTTCTTTTTTTTTCATCATAAACTGTGGAGCTTTGATATGTCTTACCCAGCTGTTTGTTACCCAGGATTTGTTCTCTGTTGATATGGCTCCATTCCCAGCATATCATGGAGCAATTATTTTCTGACACATTCTTAAAAGAAGGCTTAGAGTAAATACAGACGCTGTACAAACACTTGAAACAGGACAAGCAAATACGCACGAATCTTTATCTCCCTTGTTGCTTGGCACAGTTCCTTGCATGTGGTAGAAGCTAAATAATTAATTTATGAATGTGAAATGAATGTTGAATATGGAGGATATTTGATTACATCTTTTTACTTTACTCCTTATGTTTCTGTTTTATGCCAATGGAGGCATCACTGAGTCCCCAAGGCAGAATATCTGGGATCACATAGTTGAGCAGTCCTGGGAAAGTTATTTAGACTGCCCTTCAGCTTCTTCTCCTGTGGCTCCAACACTTACTTGGGAAGGTTACCTAACCTCAGTTTGCTCACCTACAACATGGGATTAATAATAGCCCCTACCTCACAGGGCTGTCATGAGGATGAAATCTGTCAAAATATGTAAAGGGCTTAAAACAGTGCTTAACACACATTAAGCACTATTTAAGTTTTAGTTATTATTAGTAGTTTCATCATCATCATCTCATAGGATTGAGACAAAAGTAATAAGTACCTTGGGTACAGTCAGTTATATAGTAGATGCTCGATAACTAGTAGTTTTCCTGTCCTTGTTTCCTTCATTTACTTACTGAATGGTTAACTGTCCATTTAAATAGAAATTGGGCTATTATGAATAATACTGAGCTAATTTAACCAGATCTTCCATGTTTTTGTTTGGGGAGTGTGTGTGTGTGTGTGACCACATTTAACAGGATTTGCAAGCTAGTTAGAGGCACCATCTCTCAGTCAAAACTCCTTCAGTTCATTTCATTTCAGTAGGATGGAAATCCATGCCCTTTTAAGTTACAAACAGTTGTAACCTGAGTCTATGTGACACTGGATTAGAAGCTCTACCTTTCATAGTTGGGAGACCTTGGACAAGGTCCTTCTCTAAGTTTAGTGTCCTCGTCAGTAAAAGAGGAAAATTAGTCCCTCCATCCTGATGTGGTTGTGAGCACTAAGGAGGACCATCATAATAACAATATCTAAAGTGTGTGGAGCGCTCACTCTGTGCCAGGTGCTGTTCTAAGTCTTGAACTTATTTGAAGAACTTTAGTGCCGTGCCCAGCACTCCATAAGTGTCAGCTACTGTTGTTGTTACTGAAGTCTGAGGAGGTAGGTGTGGAAGGCGTGAGCTCTAAGGAGTCTGAAGATCATGGTGGAGCTAGGATTTGAATCCCAACAGTGTGACTCCAAAGTCCATAATCTTACACTTCACGTGACCTCTGCCTTTCACCAGAGTCCTCTGCTCACCTGAGCTCCAGTCAAACGTCTCTGAGTTATGCACTGGGCCCGCCTTCTATCTCCTTTCAGGGGATCTCCTTCCCTTGGAATGCAGGCGTCCTCTTTTGTGAATGTTGAAATCCTTCCTTCTCCCAAGACTCTCTGCCCTGAAGCTTTTCCTGGTTATCCTCCGTAGAATTCCCATGGCACTTCGTACAGAGGAACTTCAGAGCAGAGAAATCTTTCATTGTATCTCTCCCTCTCTGCTCTAGAACATTCCACTTAATTTGTTCTCATCAAGTATTTATAGGACCAATGATTAATTATCTTGTAGTCTAGGGCTCCCCTCCTGCCCTTGGCTTGTCGAGTCTGGGGGAAGGATAGGAGAATAGCCCCCCACCATTGTCACCTGATCACTACCCTAGGTGGGATGCACAGTGGTCCCTAACTTTGGGAGCGGTCAGCCCCCTACTCTGTGCCATCCCATGACATAGGCGCCCTCCAGAAGAGAGGAGGCTGGGCTTCAAGCAGGAAGCTTCAGGCCTCCACTGATGGGAACAGACTCTGTGTTTGTAAAGACTATAGGAGCCCATTGGAAGAGACACATATACGTGTGTGTGCATGCACACACACACACACACACATAGACACACGAGTCCTAAATTTTGAACACCTTGAAACCCGGACCTGTCTATCACTGAGCTCACTGTGGGTCAGGTCTGGAAGTTCAAGTTTGGGAGAAAAAGACCTAAGGGAAAATGACGTGCTGGGATGTTCAGAGCTACCTCCAATTAATGTAAATTCTGCTTATCTTAATTATACTCTTTGGCACTTTGTTGCAGCACCTCTTTTTGTTCCACTCAAACTTCACATCCTCCACTTCTTCCATCCCTGGAGACTGGTTAAGTAGTTGGGTAAAGCGTCAGCTCTCTGCAGGGCTCGGTGAATCCTTGTGTCTGTCTCATGGTGCAGACTCTTCTCTAAAGGCCTTAGGTCATATTCCATAGCTGCCACCTGGACTCTGTGAGACCCACAGTAGAAATGGACATTTTAAATCCAGGCATTTAAACTGTAATCCTGCTAAATAATTTCTTTCCTGTTTTATATTGTTTGCACATAAGAGGGGGTGGAAAAATCCAGAAATGTTTTCCAGTGCATTTCCTTCCTTCCACCCCCAATCCTGCTAAAGATACAGCATGCAGATTTCATGGTGGTGGTAGGGTTCTTCCCAAGGGCTAAATTTTTAGGTGCCCAATTACTTTCCTGATACTTTCTATCACCACAGTGCTAGCAAATGCTGGGCCCGCAGAAGGTGCTGAATACATGTATGGAGTACTTACTGATTTTGTACTCTGATTCTGAGCTCTACAGGGAATGTGGCCAGATATTATGGTCCATCTGGGGAGATCTGCACCTCCATTTTCTCTCCACTTTTCCATCTTTTATCTGCTGAAATCCAGCTCCATTCTCACAACTTCTTTGCGTGATTGCCAAATCTTTCATTCTGCCAAATGTATGTGTGTGTATGTGTATATTTGTGTGTGTGTTGTTGTAAATCTCTCTTAAAGGCATCCGATGCTTTCAAGCTTCAATTTCTTGAAACTTTCTCCTTGATGATTCCCTTTCCCGATTCTTCGCTCCTCTGTCACCTCTTCTTTTCCTGCTGGCCCCTAGTTTGGCTCTAGATTTTGTCCTAAACCTTCTCTTTCTTGTCTACACTCTCTCTTGTTGAGTTTATTTATTCCTTTAGCTTTTACTGTCAGCCCTCTTTAGACAACTCCCCCAAATACCAATCTGGTGCTATTGTATGTCCTCTGTGCCAGGCCTGTATTTCCAACTGCCCATAGGACGTACACGCTTAAATGACTCACGTGTCATCACAAATTCAGAATCTCCAAGAGTGAATCTACCATTTTGCCTATCCCAACCTCCTTTCTCTTCTCAACGATTCCATTTCAGTCCATTAAAACCCCATTCTTTCTGACACATAGAAATGCAAGTTGAGTGGTCATTATTGATGTCTCTCTTCCTTCCACCTCTTATACCCAGTCTGTCATAAATTTTCCCCAAGACAACATTCCCTGAATTTGCTTCCATTCAACTGCCAACCCCCAGCCTGGCCCCAGCACTTATTGTTCATCACAGTAACAGCCTCTCAGCTTCTCTGGCTTCCTCCTGCCTCTCGCACTCCTGTTCTCTTCACTTGTGCCCTGGCTAAGGTGGGCCCATCTCTTCCCACCTCCAGAACTGTGGTTGATCCCAGCTGCCTGGTGAGTGAAACATGCACCCCTCTGGCCGTTCTCAACCCCATGACTTCCAATCCCCCTCCCTCTGTCTGCCTCTGTAACTGTTGAATTAAATCCCAGAATAATTATCAAGTGCCTTCCTCCCACCAGGCACTGGGGCCACAGCAGTGAAATGAGCAGGCCAGATCCCTCCCGACTCTTATAGTTTCCTGGAATAGGAGCTCACTGCCTCTTAGCCCTCTTGTTGTCCCTGTCCCTTCACTCCCACCTACAAAAGTCCAGCTTGTCTCACCTCCTCCTTAAAGCTGCATTTGACCTCTTCAACCCACAGTGATAAATCCCTTGTCAGAATTCCTATTGTTCTTGTTGTGAGCACCCCGTTAGTTATTCTCTGATCTTTTCATGTATATTAGTTTTAACTTGTTAACTGGATTGTAATATCCTTGAGGTCCCCTGGTTTTTGTTTTCTGTGCTTACTATCCCCAATGTTGGGTGTGTGTTATTTGTCATTGTTGTAGTAGTATTCACAATAGCTACTACTAATCTGCAATTATATGTAACTAAGATATAATTAGGATAACACAATGAACCAGGCACGGCACGAAGTGCTTTTATGTATTCTCTTCTCTAATGAGTGGGTGTTCAGTCCATATTTAATTGACTTAAGGAAGACTGTTCAGTTGTTCACCAGCTGTGGATCTCAGGTGACTTCTGCTGTCTGAGACTCAGTTTCCTCATGTGCAATAGTGGAGACTGGATGGTTGCTTTCCAAGGTTCTTTTCAGTTCCACTGCTATGGGTTAGTTCAATTTCAATTCACCCATTTCTAGGGAATCCTTACTGTGTACTCTGCACAGATTTCTTGCTTAGGGAATATAAAACAAATATGGCACCATCCCTGCCCTCCAAGTTTGGACCATCTATTGTAACAACAGGAAGCCAGGGCTATCCGAGGGGTAGAGAGCAAGGGAGCCAATTACGTCACTAGGAGAAAGCAGGGAGATTCCTGAGAGTTGTTTCTAATTAGAAGCTTCCTGAAGGAGGAGAGATTTCCGTTCAGTTGAAAGGAGGCAGTTGACAGAGTGGGAGTACAGAGGCCCCTCTTGGCAGAGCTGGTGGGCAAAGCAGCTATTCAGCAGTGAACCAGAACAGGCTGTGTTTAAGACCAACCATCCCGACATTTTGCTGGGTGCTAAATTTAAAGTGGTGACCGTATCGATGCTGCTGTAACATACAACAGGAGAGTCCCGACTACATCAGAAAAGAATGTGGATCTCAGAGTGGTGAAACATTTGGATATTTGGGATGCCTCCTCACATTAAAACCATTTATTTGGGCATCCGCACATGCTGGGGCTCGTAAGCCATAGGGGAACATCCGTCCCAATGATGACACATCTGCATTCCTGTCACAATAGAATACAATTAATTACCATTACAATGGGCTAACACCAGTGTTTAGTAATAATAAATACTTATTTATGTCTCTCCTTTCAAAAAGGAACTGAAGGAGTTTGCAAATATATTCAGAGGCAATAAGATAAAAATACAAGAGATGAAAAACAAGAATATAAAGTAGAAATAATGGTGTGAGGCCAGAGAAGTTCAAATGTCCAAAAACTCTAAATACTTTACCAGAGGTGGACTGAACAACCAATACATTTTTTTCCCTAAAGGAAAGCTTTTCTTTTTAATATAATTATGTAGCATCTTGAAGATTCCAAGCTTGTATTCAGGGACTTGTCATTGTTGATCAAAGAGATTTTGCGTACTGGATGATGCTGTGAGCTTTCCTTCATGCTGACTGCTGTTTAAATGAACTCATTAGAAATGAAAGCTGAAAGGAAAACCCCTGCCCACGGCTTTTTGGCTGAGCTTCTGGGGCTGCGTTTCTCACGCACCAATGATTTTACTTAAGGAAACCCCAGTTCTGAGGTTGAAGAGAATTTCCTTTCTTTGGAAAACAGAATTGTTTTATATTATTTCCTCTTAGGAAAGGCTTTTCTCTCGGCCTCCTCTCCCACCACCCCCCACACACTTTGTCCCCAAATACACTCATTAGTTTGTGGCATCTGAGAGAGGGCATTCTGCCCTGAGCTGCTGGAGGGTTTATATCTGAGAGCAATGGAGCGAGTGATGGCTGCAAGGTCCCTGGCCCAGGTGTGACCTGGCTTTGCTTGTATTGACAGTGTGAAGCAGCAGGAGCGCTACGGCCAGCTGACCCTGGTCAACTCCACCGCGGCTGACACGGGCGAGTTCAGCTGCTGGGGGCAGCTTTGCAATGGCTACATCTGCAGGAGGGACGAGGCCAAAACGGGCTCTACCTACATCTTTTTCACAGGTAAAATGTTTGGTGTGTGAGTGGAACTCTTCAAACTTCTGGCCTTGGCCCAGAATGAAAGGTTCTCACTGTGTGCTGAATATCAAATGATGCCAGTCAGAGCGCTCACTGCCCGGCTCTGAGCTCAGTGCTTTACATCAATTATTTAATGAAAGTCTCACAACCCTTCAGGGTAAGTACTAATGTCATTTCCATTTTTTTCAATGGGAAAGTTGAGGTTTAGAGAAATTAAATAAGTCCTTAAGGTCATTCTGCAAGTAAGTGGCTGTACCAGGATTTGGAATCGGGACTGTCTGATTCCAGAGTCTGTACCTGCATTGTCCAATATGGTAGCCACTTGACACGTGTGACTATTTAAACAGGAATTAATTAAAATTAAACAAAATTAAAAAAACAGTTTCTCAGTGGCATTTGCCATGTTTCAAGTGCTCTGTGGCCGAATGTGGCTAGTGGCTATCCTACTGGCCAGTCCAGACAGAGAACATCCCCATCATTGCAGAAAGCTCTGTTGGACAGCATTCTACAGACTTTTAGTCACTATGCTCTCAGAACCTATGATGATTGCCTTTCTGGAACATTCACAGTCATAGGATGCCTGGCTATAAGGCTTCCTCACTTTTGTTCTTATGTGTATTATGAGCTGAAGTTTTGGGGGCAAGATTCCCAAAGGTTGTGGCCCTTGTGGCCTCTGCACCTGAAAATGTGCAGGTCAGAGTGGAGAACTCTTCTCTTCAGTGCTAGGTAGGGGTTTGCACTTGGAGAAATAAGCATTGCAGAGTAGCTTCCCAGCCTGCTTCCTCGGCAGAGCTCTCTAAACGCTGAAGTTGGAGGGGATGATTCGACACAAGGTTCAGAGGTCAGGAACAACTTTCAGGAATCTTACAAACGCCACCCCTGGTGCTGCAGTTGTCCCAGGCATTTCAGGTGAAGCCAGAATGCTTTCCTAGTGTCTAGACAGGGGCTTTCATGAGATTTGTCTACGTCCTGAATCCATCTACCTTTCAGACCTCCAGGGACTTAGGCCTATGACTCAAATGATCTTATGCACTGGCCATTAATGAATGCTTTAGCAAAATCTCATATATTTTCCCTTCTTGATCAAATAGCTCCCCTCTGGCAAGCAGACACATTAGCAGAGCACTCTACAATTCCAGAAGCCCATGTATGTCATTTGATTCCCACAATACCCTTGGAAATAAGGAGAAGCTACTTTATTATCTCTATTTTAGAAATAATAATGCTGCTACTGAGACTCAAAAGGGCAAGGAGACTTGTTCAATGTTCCATGACTTCTTGTAGCAGAGTAAAGAGTCAACCCGTTTTTCTGACCCAGGATCCAATGTTCTTACGCCCTAACCTATTTCTAGGACAAGGTGATGGATAGATTGATAGACAAGCAGACAGACACTAGCTAGCAAAACTGGTGTTGTCAGGAGAATTGCTGACAGTTGTTCATAGGTAATCCCTTCTGATCCTCATTCTGGAATGTGCTACACAGAACTGCCATGTACCCTATTATACCACATTGGGAAGCAACAGTGGAAAAGACAACTAATTAAGACTAATAAGAGCCTGTTATTCTGGAGAAGGAATGAGATCATATTTCAAATTGCAGAATAAAGATTCTTTGCCAAGATTAGCACTGGTGTGTCTTCCCAAAGTATTGGCTTTTGAACTGAGATTTTAAATTGAAGAGCTCCTTTGAGCAGAATGTCCCATTAGGGTTATGGGCTTTCTTTGAGTTTTGGAGGCAAGTCCTCTTTCTAAATTTATGGAAGCCCTTTTGTGAAGCAAAGAAAGGCTAAAAAATAAATATTTATTTCAACTTTCAAGAAACCCGGATCAAAAAGGGATACAACGTAATGTGTTGTATCATTTTCTCATTCCTCAACACTAAGAGTCCAGTTGGATTTTCAGGACAGTACTTAGCAATTTGTCTTTTTAAGCATGGGCGGGTTTGTAAAACCAAGACGGGATGTTATGGAGGCTGAGATCCCCACTTCTGGCTCTGGATTCTTTCAGAACATATGCTTCCCCACTACCCACATAGAGAAATGTCTGGCACTCATTATGCTTGTATGTTTCCTGGAGTTTGATTGCAAACACTGTGAAGCTTCTTTTTGACTGTTAATTTGTGCAATTTTTTGTTAAGCAACTGTCATCTATTATGTTTAATCTTTATCCAGAAGGCTCTCAGAGGGTTTTTTTCCCCTCTAACTTTTTATTGAAGTACAACATATACAAAGAAAAATATAGAAATCATAACTATACAGCTCAATAAATTATCCTCAAGTGAACATACACATGTAATTACCACCCAGATCAAGGAGAAGAACATTACCAGCAGTAGGCCTTTCTCATAGCAAAAGACTAGGGCTCCAATTTTTTTTTTGGTGAGGAAGATTGTCCCTGAGCTAATATTTGTTGCCAATCTTCCTCTTTTTGCTCAAGGAAGATTGTCCTTGAACTAACATCTGTGCCAATATTCCTCTTCCCGTGGTATGTGGGACACCGCCACAACATGGCTTGATGAGCGGTGTGTAGTCCATGCCTGGGATCTGAATCTGTAAATCCCAGGCCGCCAAAGTGGAGCACACTAAGTTAACCACTATGCCCACCACTGGGCCAGCCCCTTGGGCTCCAATTTTTATATGTAGTAAAACCACATTGATGAGCTCCTTACTAAATATGGAGTTTATTATAATTTGGGTTTTAGTTTATAGCCTATTTAATTTTCTTGGAAATCTAAATTTCCAAGTGTTTAGTTTTCTTAAATTAATGTTTGTCATCTACCTGAAAAGATACAAACATATTTGCAGGGGTCATATGTAATCTATAATTTTTTAAATGAACTTCAACACCCTTTCTTTTGGTAGATGGAATCTACTGATTGCAAATATATTTTTGCTGTTTCTTAATGCAACTGGTGTGGTCACTTCTTTCAAAGCATGTATTGTAGTACAAGAAGTAAGACCACATTTTTGTGTTCTGAAATCAGATTGTTCCCTTTTTCTACTGGCTTTGCCCATTGGTTCAGATTCCTTTACAAAACCTTAAAACAAAAGTTGCTTCTAAATCTTACGATCATAAATATTTTTGCTAAATGTTTTTGCTAAAAAGGTCTCTTTACCACTCCAGATTCTTCTCTTTACAAATGGAGATGTTGAGGCACAGAAAGATTGACACATCCAAGGCCATATAGACTTACTCTGTGTGAACACATGGGTGTTTGGTAGGTACAATATTGACAAAGATGCCCCTTGCCTAAGCCTGAAAATCAATTTATCATGAAGTGGCACAAATCAACCGGCCTGACACAAAGCCTTGCAAACGATGGAGACTCGCTATGCCATGACATACTTTTCTTGATCTCATGTCGAGCTGGGGGAAAGACCTCCATGTTAGCAGACTTGGCACTCATAGCCAAAGAACTGTTGGTCCATGAAGATATTTGACGTTGTGTCCAGGAATTCTGTCCCCACCCTAAAACACCCATACGACTGTGGAACAAAGAAGGCTAGTGAAGGATAAAGCCAAGAATAATTATTTGTTTTCAGAACCTTGCAGGAAAAACATAGGAAACAATTTAACAAATGTTAGAGTGTGATTAAGTTCAAAGATTTCTCTTAGAAATTACTATAATATCCCTTCACAGAATGATCCAGAAAACAAAGGATTTAATGTGCCATGCCAAAACCAAAAAAACAAACCAAAAAACCCAACCCAGAGTCCCTTGGCTGTCCTAAGGAAACTATGGGTAAACCAGTCCTCATTTCTCTCATTTTTGTAAGGTCAAATGCCATTATCTAGAGCTTAAGAGAACAGGCAGAGTGGACACAGGTGTGTAAGAAACTGGCTGAAGGTCCCCAGCCCAGTGACAGCCAGGCTGAGCTCAGAATCTGACACCGGCGGTTCCTCATCTGTCCCTCCTCCATTCCCTTCCCTTGACATTGGCAGGAATGAGGTCCTCTGGGTTTTGATGACAAGGTGAGGATGCCAGTGCCCCCACTGGGCCAGGGAAACCCCTCCCAATGGGCAGTTACTGGGCATAGGCTATGGGGCTAATTCTCCAGAGACACAGCAGATTGCTTGCATGTTTTAAAACTGCTCTTAATATAAGGAAATCAGTCTCCTTCCCTGCTTCCTCAGTGGGGTAATCCATGGGCCTGATTTGGGCTTAAATTAGTACATTTTTTTGTATCCTTTAAGGAGATGGGAAGTAAAATCTTTCTTCCAAAAGAGAAAAAGCATTAAAAAATAGCCTTTTCTAGTCATAAGAACTCAGAATTCTGAGCAGATTGCCAGTTCCCTCTCATCTTTGTTTCCTGAATGTAAGAATCCTTAAAATGCTCTTGTTTCTCCAAATAAATAAGCATGTGTCTTTCCCCTTGCAGAGAAAGGAGATCTCTTTGTACCTTCTCCCAGTTATTTTGATGTTGTCTACTTGAACCCGGACAGACAGGCTGTGGTTCCTTGTCGAGTGACTGTCCTGTCAGCCAAAGTCACCCTCCACAGGGAGTTCCCCGCCAAAGAAATCCCAGCCAATGGAACGGACATTGTTTATGACATGAAGAGAGGTTTTGTGTATCTGCATCCTCATTCTGACCACCAGGGGGTGGTCTACTGCAAGGCGGAGGCTGGGGGCAAGTCTCAGATCTCTGTCAAGTACCAACTGCTCTACGTGGAAGGTAAGCCTGCTCCTACCAGTGCCTAGAGCTTAGTTGCTACCAGCTGGTCAGTATCAGGTACTGCTGTTCTCAGTTGTGGATGGAAATTATGAGGCACAGAATGCTGTTCTTAAAGGTTCCTCTACTGCACCGTCATTTCTAGAATGCTCTATTTCCTGCCCCAGGACCCCTATGCAACCCCTCGACTCCCTTCTCTCCAAATCCTTCCAACATTCACTCGGGTACTACCTCTGTATGATTGATCAGCAATTCTCCAACATCTCCAACCTCTTCTTAGAACATCCTCTCAGATGAGAACATCCTCTTTGTTTTAACCAAAATCTGCTGTCTCCTAAGGGCACCTCCTTTCCCCACCTCAAGGTCAGGAGGTGGGGTCAGTGTCTTCCTTGCACCCAATCCCACTTACCAACCCTCATTGTCTCACCGTCTGTTAGGAACCTCTGCTCCTCTGAGACTCGTGGCTACACCAGCTTTCTTACCTCCTTTCCTGTCACTCCCCTCATTGGTTCATTGTCCTCCTTGCCGCTCCATTTCCTGGGTGAAGTCAACATCTACTTGGAACCCATTGGCTTGGTTCACTGACCGCCTCATCTCCTTCATCTCAGACAGATGTTTGACTCACAACTTTTATAAGTCAACAGCTTATTTTATAAGTCACAATAGTTGTGACCATGCCTTGGTCACAACTTTTATAAGTCAACAGCTACAACTGCTCTTAGGAATCACTGAGTCAGACCTCCAACTCCAACCACAGCCTGGTACCTTCTAGATTGTTCAGTGTTCAGTGACTCCTTCTGCACCGATCCTCACCTCCACCCTCTACTCTCTAGATTCCCCAGTGCCCTCCTGCCCCTCCCCCCAGCTTAGATTCCAGGGTTCATCACCTCAAAGCTCTCTGCCAATGCCCTGAACTCCTTGGCCCTCTGTGCTCTCCTCCAACCTGTCCAGGAAAACATCAACCTGGAATAACATAACTATGCCCTTTTTTCGAGCCAAGGGCTGCTCGAAAAATCCCACAGGTGGGTAAATTCATTCTCTTTCAGTTGGCTTCACTCCCCACTTCTTGACAGAATTGAAGTATGCTCAGATCTCTCCATTGAAGATAGGTTTTTTTTTATCATGACCATTTTAATGAGAAGTTACAATTCAGTGGGTTCATATATGAAATACTTTTTTCTCCAGTAACTTCCATGAATTCTGCTGTGTTGAAATCCCCTTTCCTAAGGGTATTGAGGTCCATTAATGATATCTCAGTCTAATTCCACATCCAACAGGAACTTTGGTTTAATAAGACCATCTCATCCAGTTTCTAAGACTGTTCTTTTAGAATCCTTAACCCCACATTTGACCCAAAGCCTGCTCCTGCTCTCCCCACCAGTATGTAAGCTATACTGGTAACCCCAGTGGCTTGGAGTTGGGGGTGGGGGGTGGAGTGGGGGTGTTGGGGGGGAGACAGTCTACTTCCCCTCCCCTCCCTATTCTGGTGCCATCCTGAGGAGAGAATGGGAGAGCCTGCAGCCCAGAGGCAGTCATCCCCTGGTAGTAAATGCTGACCTGCCTTGTCTGTGAACCCTATGGGGACAGGTGGTGGCTTCAACACCTTGTCATGATAAGGTGATAAGGAACTTACCCCTAAGCAGCTTGTGGTGCCAGAGGCCCCTCTCAGATTCAGCCTCGCCCTTCTTCTGGACCCTCAGCTGAAGGCCTCTGCTGTTCGTGTGCATCTCTTTGCTCCAAACTCGGATGTGGTCTTAGAAAGGCTGTAGCCCTGAAATTTCTATATCCCTCCAATCTCTTGACTCTGGAGCATGTAACATTCTTCTGGAGCAGAAACTTACAGTAGGGACACAATCCAGGTGCCCTGTCCTCCTGGCCCCCCCCCATGCCACCCCTCCCAGTGCTCCCCAGCCCTGGGCTGGTGGCACAGGGGCAGCCAGCAAGCAGATCTACTGCAAAATGACAGGTCACCTCCCCTTCCTTGACAAGTGATTCTCTTGGGCCTCCCTCCCCTGACTTCCAGGAGAGAAAGCATCTTCTGGCCAGCCCCTGTGAGTGAGGAGAGAAAATGGTTTCTCTTCATGCACTATAGTCCCTCAGTGATGACTTTTCTTCCTCCGAGAACTCTTGTATGATCCGAGGTGAGTGGTCCGTGTGTGGGGTAGAGTGCGTTCTACTGCAGTGGTGCTGCTTGGGCAGCCCTGCGGAGGGATGAGTGGCCCCAAGAGCTAGCTGCTCTCCGAGGTGAGAATTTGGGCTCCTTAATGCCTCTTGTTCTCAGCCATGGGACTTATTTACTAGGCCATGGCCCCCAACACTTTGTTCCCAAATATCTCTCACAACCCTCCTTGACCACTCTCAGTCCCTGGCTAAGACCATCTCTCTTTCTCACCACAGTCAAACTCCCTGAAAGGGCTCTCCCCCTTGCCATCTCCATTTCCTTCCCTCCCACACGCTGCTCAGCTTTCTCTCCTGGGTGCCACCAAAACAGCTATTACTAAGGGCCTCAGGGCCTCCCAGGCCATTAAATCTAGGAGACAAGTTTCTGTCCTCATCCTACTAGAGTCTACCTCTTCTGCATGAAACCTCAGCTTCCCTGGCCCCATTTTTTTCCTGCTTTCCCTTCAACTTTCTCATTCTGCTTTGTCAGCTTTTTGCCTCTCCTAGCTTATAAATGTTGGAGTTCCCCAAGGCACCTTCCTTCTCACTCCCTGTTCTCCTGCCAGGCAGTCTCAGCCATATCCACGCTCCGCTGCCTGTCTGTTCACTAATAACTCCCAAGTGAATATATGTCGCCCAGATCGGGAGCGCCAGCTTCGCGTATCCAGCTGCCTACCTCACGTCAGTGCTTGGGGGCTTCACAAGCCTTTCTCTGAACTCTGCATCTTCCTCCTGGACTGGGTTCTTCAGCTTGGTGATGGCAATGCAGTTACCCGGTGTGCAGGCCCGAGACCGGGGGTCAACCTAACCCTCTCATCTCCTCTCCGTCTTTTTCCATGAAATCTCTCTCAAATCCTGCTGTTTCACTCCATCCTCGCTACAAAAAGTGTTCAAGATGTCGTCATCTTCTCCTTGGACTAATGCAAACACCTTTCCAATTGGTCTCCTCTCTGCCCCCCTTTTTACCATCTTCCACACTGTAGCTGATTATAATTCCAATGAAAACCATTCAGTAGGTTCCTACTGTTTTTAGAACCAAAGTCAAAATCTTCCACGTGGCCTGAAAGGCCTTGCGTGGATGGCGTCTGCCCTCCTCCCCACCCTGCAGCCTGTCCTGGCCTTCTTCCATCTCACTGTGGGGGCTTTGCACACTGCGATTCTGGTCCCCTCCCCTTTTCCCTCCATGCCTGTTAAGCTCACCCTTCAGATTTTAGTTCAAACATTCCTCAAGGAAGCCTTTCCTGCTTCTCAGGCTGTTCTGAACTTCTGGAGCACTCTGGGCTTCTCCTTCATAGTTCTTAACACAACTCAAGTTTTAACTTAACCACATGATCACTTGCTTAGCATCTGCCTTCTCCACTAGAATAGAGGCCCCAGGGGCTCAGAGACCACGTCTGTCTTGTTTGCTGCTGTCGTCCCAGCTCCTAGCACTTTGCCTTGCTCAAGGCTGCCACCAAAATTACTTTTTGAGTGAACTGACCACAGTGAGGACATTTGTCTCTGAAATGCTGTGATGTAAAGGCACTGCAAACGTAGGTAGCGCTCCTGCCCTTCCTGCGAACATTTCTCAACAGTAGAGTTAGACTTTCTCCTCTTCTGACGGCAGCCACACACCTTCTCTGTTCATCTTCACCTCCCCGGCTGCCTCTTCTACCTTCCACTTGCTCTATCCCCAGGTACCTTCTTCTCCCTCAACTGTTTCATTCCCTCCACATGACCCCCTGGCAGACCTTTTAGCCCCCTCCTCTAATTATAGGTATAATGGCTGGACCTAGGGGGTTCTGGATAACTACCTCATTCTGAACCACTGAGGTAGAGGAGAGAGGAGGCTTCAAAGCAATCCAAAAGTGGTCAGATCGAGTAGTCCTGGTGCTCTCATTGGGAAGCTGGAAGAAAGGCAGAAATCTTACATATCTGTCCAAAGAATATGTCTGTGGGTTTGTCTCTCACATTATACTCATGGATTTCATCTCATTTGCCGTCTCCTGCTTATTTCCAGTTCCCAGCGGCCCTCCCTCAACAACCATCTTGGCGTCATCAAACAAAGTAAAAAGCGGGGATGACATCAGTGTCCTCTGCACTGTCCTAGGGGAGCCTGATGTTGAGGTGGAATTCAGGTGGATCTACCCAGGGCAGAAGGTAAGCGCCGTACCCTGGTCTCAGCCAGCTATCTTAATTCAGTTTTGCCCCCCCGCCCCCCAGCCCACCTCCCAGTGAAATAGGCCATAACTTACTTAAGGACAAGAAATGCACGGGACTATGGTAAGCGCCAGGACTTACTTTTCTTCTAAGATGTTTCAGTGTATTTACAAATGGCTTTTTTAAAGTATAGGAAAAAAGGTGACAGGGTTCCCTTAGGCTATTTATTCAATGTACTCTCTTCATATGTGCTTTTCCTCATAACCCTTAAGAAGGGAAAGGGGCATGCAACAGAAAGTAGAGGAATTCCCTCTTTCTCCACCCCTAACCTCAATCTTCAATTTTAATTCCAGGTCAATTAGAGGCCACTCTAACCTCCTTCTGGTACCTTCAGCGTGTTCTCCTCAGGACAAGCTGTGCCCTGTGGTGAGGTGCTCTGGGCAGACATCCACCAAGTGGGCATATAAGCCTAGGCCTGTCAAAAGGTGCTGTGAGGCCAGAGAGCATTTTAAAATAGACTTCCCGAAAGAGCAGCTACAGCCGAGTTAGCCCCTGCATGATCTGCTCACTAAAATAAACAGCTTCTCTACCAACATGGAACAATCCCTTTGTTGCCAGAAGAGATTTGGCCTCCTGAGACGTGCTTAGTAGCCAGTACACTTCTGGCTTAAGGGCTGTGATTGGTGGAAAATCTCTCCCTGGAGAATAGTATTTTCTAGCATCCTGGAACTAGGTACTTGTTTTTAAAAAGTATTGTCACACTTAGAAGACATTAATGATTTTCAATAGAGGTTTTCCTCTTTTATGTTGCTCATGATGATTTTATGAACAGAAAGGGTATTAATTTAGTACTACTGTAAATATTACAATTATGTTAAACTATTCCAGAAAACATTACGTTCTTATCACCAAAGTTGGATGAAGGATCTCAAAAGTGACCATCTCACTTTCTAGAAATAGGTAGTTATGGCATCTACAGAATCATGTTATCCATCCTTGGTACAACTTTCTCCCCCTGGACTCCTATGGCAATTTGACTAATCATACTTCCCCCTCTCCCAAATCAGAACAATTAGGAGCTCTTATTCATTAACACAGTAAGTGCTTCAGTCTTTTTGACTTTAAATTCTGTGACTAAGAACCACTAAGGGAGGGGGTGAAAGTGGGCATTGTGAAGAGCAATGGAAAATTTTATCCAGGTTTTTATGCCAGTTCTACATTCTTGTAGTTCTAAAAGAATAACTCTTACATTAAGTAAAAACTTACTGAAGAAAAAGGCAGAAAGAGAGCCAAATAGAATAATGAAATTCAAGACTCTGCTTGGAAAAAAAATGCAGGCTAAAATAATTATACAGCGTAAAAGCTCCATGAGCTACGCATACCAAATAGTCTTTTCTAAGCATGTGTTTTGCACTTTGAAAGGGACACACAACAGTGTTGGGTGAATGGCAGCTGTTTATAGCAGCTTGTTGGTGCTTCAGTCCTTGTGGGTGTTGTTCAACAGGATGAAAGGCCCGTGAGGATCCAAGACACTTGGAGGCTGATCCACAGAGGCCTGGCACACACCACGAGAATCTCCCAGAGCATCATGACAGTTGAAGACTTTGAGACCATTGACGCGGGATATTACATCTGCACTGCTCAGAACCTCCGAGGACAGACTACAGTCGCTACCACTGTTGCGTTTTCCTGACTTGGAAAAGACAGTATAATGAACTGATGGAAAGCCCATTTGTGTACACAACCAGCTTTGGGGTTCTTTCGACTAGTGCTTTGCCAGAGGCTGATGTAAGCACTAAACCCCAACCCTTGCTTTGATTCAGACCCAGACATCCAAACTAAAGGAAGTCATCTGGTCTAATAATAGACGTGTTAACTCTTCTAACAGAAAGCATGTATTTTGATTGCTTACCTACGTATATGCGTTTCTAGTTTTTCTGCTAAGGAAGCATATATGTAAACAATTTTATATAATCATTTCTATTAAATGAGCAAGTTTTTGTAAAAAATAAGTGGGCTAAGTGCTTTTTTTCCTGTTGGCTTGAAGTACATCCAGAAGGACTTGCTGGCAGCAATGTTTGGGTCAATACCTAATATTCTACTTGATATAACCACCACAAAAATGAGTATATAAAAATGTAGTGATATATATAGTTCAACTACTTATTCACAGCAACTCAAGATTTGAATGCAAGACAAGTCACTTTCCCTTGGCAGCCACTTTAAAGCTAATAAGAGTTAGTTATGAAGGTATTAAGAAAAAGTCACATATACTTGTTTTGAATTGCCGCAAAGTTACTAAGTCTAGATTAGTCCATTCAATAAGAACTAAAGCATGTGTTTTTAAAAGTTTAACTTTCAATATAAAAGAGATGTACAGATCAAGGAAGATTCAACTCTGTTTAGACTTTTTTACCACCTTCAAAATATTTAGACCATAGCTGTTCCAATTTTCTTACCTTATAAATTGTTAAAACCAGTCTATTTCTCACACACGCATGGCTTTGAATTTAGAAAAGCTTAGCTCCATTCTAGCTCTGAGCCAAATGTCAGCCTGTGAGCAATTTTGTGGTTGCATTGGAAATTCCTGGGAAATAGCCTAAGAGGAGACACAATGTCTACTACTGTGGTGTGAGAAGGGTTAAACTGGGGAACACTTTGAAGAGTGAAGTATGTCAGCGGCTGCAATTCTTATATTGAATATTCCAGCATTATTTATTTGATCAAAGTAAAATACACTTTCCATCACTACAAACTGAGCACAACTACAGTTGTTTACACATCCATATTTTTATGACGTGCCAACATTTTGCATCCTACATAAAACATTTGGTTTGAAAAAAATCTTAAAGGTCTCTGTTTTGTTTCCTATTTTCTCTCCTGTAGTCTCCCATTCTCTGAGGACATTTTCTATTAATTGTGTAAGATTGATTTCCCCAGACACCTAAATGGTATGGAGGACAGCAGGGAACAGCACAAGATTGACCACGTGTAGGGGATGGATGGCAAAACTAACTTTGGCTAATGACATTGAGAACTTAGAAGGGTGAGCAGAGAGATATTCCAGGAAGTGGTAGTGAACCTACATTCTCATTTATCAGAAGCAAACATGGCAGGTTACATACATAATAAACTATTGGAGGTAAAAGACTTCAGACACAATCACTAATTTAAAAAAAAAACATGCATCATGAGTATCAATTTGCTATGTAATGTACACGTAGATGACTCATATCCACCTCTACTATCCTGAATCTCTTCTTACCATAGGGGTTATCTGTACAGCTGTTGAACGTCAGCAACGCAGATTAGTAAATACTGACATTACGATGTTAACATATGCAAGGAGAGGAACAAAAAGCCACAGTTCTTCCTTCCACCTCCCCACAAAGTGTCAGAATTGGGGGAGGTAATAAGTTTGGAAAAGAAATCGAAATGCAAGTCAGAGGAGAGTTGTACAAGCCACATTTTCCACTTGTTGGCTGGCCATTTTGCCACCTTCCCAAGGACAGAAGTATTCCTCAAAGGGTACGTGGAAACTTAGCATTATCTGACCAGACTGTGTTGTTCTACTAAATACTGCATTGTTGATTTAATCAAGGTGCTCCTTTTCATCAATAAGCACTGAATCCTATCTTTCTTAGTTCCGCTAGCCAATGACTCTCCCATTCTTTACTCTCTCTAGGGTTTCCCAAAATTTGTACTATCAGATCCAGACCTTGGTTTACTTGGAAAGTGGTTTCAGTACCTTGGAGATGAGAAGGCTCTGGAAAAGCATATTCCTTTTTCCTTGTCCCAGAGAAAAGTAGGTAGGAGGTAGAAGGTTTGCTTTTGTGGCTCTGGATGGGGGAGGAAGGGAAGGGAAGAGACGAGGATAACGGGAAAGAAGACAGTTTAAATCCAGGAGGATAGCTTAGGTCAAGGTAAACATAAGGCAGCAGCAATCCGTTGGTACTGCCCTTTTTCTTTATACAGATTTCTAGAAAAATTACAGTTCTACATTTGCTCATAGCCTGAGAAAGTGGATCATAGTGTAATGTTAGGTTCACATGGCTAAGTTAAAAATCTACAGAAAAAAATCTAGCTAGTTTCAACTGACACAGCTGAACACCGAAAGACTGCCAACAAGATACTCCAAAAGGATTCCGAGGATGTACAGACATGGACACGTCAAAGCTTTTCCTGCCATTCCCTCTCCTCCCATGTCAAAGAGCTGAGCGGAGGTGGTGGTAGAGAACCAGAATTCAAGCAACTATTGCTCGCTCTTCTATGGCTTTTGCAGAAGTGCATACACTGACTATGATTTGATTAGTACACATCCAGATATATTTAGCTTTTGACTTTACACAGCAAAGGAGGCAGCATCAGACACATAGCACTGTTACATCCATCTCATTCACACATCCCCAGTCAGACCAAAATAAAAGTCACAAGAAGGTGTCTGTGGTGAAGAACATTATAAAGGTTATAAATCTTTATCTTAATAGGCCCCTGAGAGTTTTTCCCCTTATGCTTAGGTGAAAAGGCATTGAACAAGGTTCTCGTTCTCTAAGTGCTTTGTGCAACGGCGTCCGTGTAGACTGGTTCCGAGATCTTCTGGGGAGGAGTCTCTTGGACCAAGTCAAGTCTTCCTCCAGAGTTCCAGTCTCGTAAGGAGCCGATTCTGGGGGTGGCGACTTTCTAGTTCTAGGGCGGTAGTTACAGGGCAGCTAATGTAGCTCTTGCTCCCATGGTCACGGCTGGGTCAGCCCTGCAGACCTGTAGAAATGCTTTCCAACAGTCTCCTGGCTCTCAGATAGCGTCATCTGGGCGAGACGCTGGGGCTGGGGAAGGAGCTGGAGTTCCTTGGCGACTGGAAGGGGATAGCGGAGGACGTGGGGGACCTCTTGGGGCTGCACAGGTCCCCGTTGTGCAGCTTCCACAGCAGCTCCTCATTCTCCATGGAGAGTCGCTTGTTAACTTTCGACTCCTTCTCCAGCGACTCCTGCAGGACAGCCTGCTCGGTGGAAAGTTGCCTTCAAGACAAAAGAGAGCCAGAAACCAGGTGGATCTGAGTTAAAAGTAAATAAATAACTTGAAAAAATTTTCTTACCGTTTTATATTTGAGAGTCCAGAAAATGATCCCTTTGGAATAAAAGGGAGTTCTGCATAGAGCTCCTGGGCACGGGTTGTTGGCCGGCTGTGGACCCCTGGAAATGTGAGCTTGAGCCAAAGAAAAAGCTGCACTTTTGGGGCTAATTTCATAGTAGGCTGAGTGCTGCTCCCACAAGTATTCTGCATATCTTATGACTGTCTCAGGTTTGGGGCTGTTTCCTATCTGGTCCTGTGATGCTCCTTCTCTGAAAGCATTTCCATGGCAACAAGCCAGGGACCCCAGGGGGAAAAATGGCCCACTTAGGTTTCAGCATTTGGCCCAGGCCAGTGTGGTAAAAACATGAAGTCTACCATCATATTTTCCAGATAGAAATAGTACCTCTTTAACCACCCGCTTCAATTGCATTTCCAGAAGGTACACGGGTGGAGTAAGAAAGTAACACTTGGAGTTCGAGGAAGGGAGGAGCCTGGGAAAAAGAGAACCGTTTTATTTTTACCTTGAAATTGCCATGTGCTTGTCCATCCGAGCTTTTAATTCCTCGTTCTCCTGCTGGAATCGCTTCAATTTGTCAACCAGGGCTGTGTTGTTGTCCACCTTGGTGTACACAAGAATGCCAACATTTACACATTAAAAATAAAGCCCCTCATTTCCTAAGGCGCATTTATGGCACAAGCACACTTTGGAGAGATTTAATTAAGGAAAGTTTAATAGTATGTTGAAATATCTCTACACTGATGCACTGCAAAAAGAATCTAAAGCAGCAAAATAGAGCATCTGGATGTTATTTTTTAAAAATGTATGCCAGGCCGCTTGAAAACTGACACACCCAGGAGGTAAATGATTTGTTCCAGGTCACACTGTTTTAGGATTCCCCCTGAGAATTGGTGCCCTGCCCTGGGCAACCGTGGGGGCCGTGCCTCTTTTCATTTTCAAGGTGGTAAAACAAAAACAACAGCTAGACAGGCTGCCTTTCAGCTTTTATGGAAAATTTTGCAAAAAAAAAAAAAAAATTCCCACGTTTGAGGAAAACTCATAGGCCAACGGTTCACAGTTCTTGGCAATGTTTAATATGGCCTTAAATATGGTTTCCAGTATTGGAAACTCTTTAGCATTGACCTCTGAGTGGCCACATAAAGCAGCATTTCACAAAGCTAAGTAGAGTGTCCAATGAGAGAAGTGACATTAGAGAAAGCTCCCTCCTCAGTTCACCTGAAGATATGTTTGTTCTCCTGCTGGCCTGCCCAGGCTAAACTTTCAAGGAAAACAAATTGATAAGTTGTGAGATTACAGGATAAATTCCCAGAAGACTTTAATCACTTAACATGATGAAGAGATGATGACATCACAACGGGTTTTCTAAAGGTAAGATTTTATTGCTTGCTTAGGAGGTGCCATCACAGCTCTGCCAGAATTAATTTTAAATCCCTGTCCTTGCAGCCTGGGACTTATCTGCTTTGATTATGGCTCTTAGTTTGGAGCCTTCTTGTTCTTAACACATCCTATTATCCAGAAAATTCTCGGGACAAGCCAATCAGATGAAATAACTTTCCAAAACATGAGACTAGAATGCAAGAAAAAGGAGGCCTTGGAATTTCCAAGGAATTCAAGATAAAATATCAGGTGGGAAGATCTGGAATTAGAGACTGGGCAGTGATTGGCTTTACAATATTATCTCATCTAACTCCTCATTTTATAGGAGAGGAAACTAGCCCTGGTGATGTCAGCTAATTATCAGCAGAGCTGGTTTGCAGACCAAAGCTTTCCCTCCTTGCTTTCCAAGTGTCTTATTTTCTACACAGTCCAGGAGCTTACAAATAATAGTGTGTTTACCTGTCATCATATCAACCCATCCTTCTGTATCTACACGGTGCAATGCTTGGGCAGGGCAAGAGACAAATACTTGTGGATCAACGAAAATTAAAATGTGTGAGTCATTTTACAGCAGAGGTTGTTCTTCTTGCACACGATTGTTTGAAAAGTTTCGAGGCGTGGATAGGGTATGGGGCCACAGATTCCTAACAGGATTATCTGAATCATCACTGCCTGCCACTAGCAGAGTTATCAGACCTGATATAACAGGATGACCTTTAGCAGGAACTGGTGTGTATACTAGATTGGGGCTATTTACAAGCCACGAGTTCCTTTCCTTCCTGTAAAAAAAGTAAAATTTCCTGGTAATTCAGACTGCCCGCATATCCACATGGGGGTTTGGCCCTTCCCTCCCTCGATGGACAGGTACGAGTCTCTAGAAGAAAAACGAACCAAATACCAAAACCCAAACAAACTAACGAAAAAACAAACAAAGAATGGCCTCCATGCTCCTTATCGTCCAGGGCTGGTTTGAGTTCGAATGAGGCACTTACTCAACAATGAGTCACTTGTAATTGGGGGGAAAAAGGGCGAGCAGTGCCAGGCAGCTGGCACAGTCAAGAGCAAAGTACACATGCCAGTGGCTGGGGTCACCTAAGCTGCCTTGCCAAACCCTGCCCACTCAGACTCCTGGCTACTAGCTGCTGTGTTCCAGGGCTGGGCCAAGACTCACTGAGCACACTGCTCAGACACAGTTCTGGATAGACTCACACGGCAACATCAGTTTTCCGTCCTAGAGGCTGCAAACTGAACTTTATTCCTATTTCCATAATCCAACTGCATTTATTTTATTAAAGCACAATTCTTTTATCACATTCTAATTGACAGGAAGCAAGATGAAGAGTTTAGATAGAAAGATTGAATTGCTCCAATGTGCTTAATTGACATAACCAACTGTTTTGGGCCTAGGAAACCTGCCCAGAGTTGGTGATATATTAAAGTACTAATTTTACATTATTTTGAAATTCTTCTTATGCAGGTAAAGAGTCACAGAACACTGAAATGGGAGGCTGATTTGTTTGTTGTGGCTTTTCCAAGGACTGAATGCTGCTTTACATGTTCCTTGAAAAGAATGTTCCAGAAGATGGCAATGTATAAGCTTTGAGCAAACATAGAAAAGAAAATGTAACCTCTTTCTCTTTTGTATATTTCCAGATATCTTTAAGTAGCAGTTAAAACTGCACAGTTCTAGTTCAGAGCCAAGTTCCTATTACACAGACTTTATTCTATTTGGTAAGGCTCTGAAAGACACATACCACTTTCTCCATTTTCATTAACTTGACGTCCTGTTGATGTAGTTTCTCATTCTTGATCTCTAACACAGCTTTCAGGCTTTCCAATTCTTGCTCCAAATACATGACCTGAGGGTTTTTCTGGAAAAGACACAGAAGGATGTAGTGTTGATTGATCATTTAACACAATCACACAGTTCAAATTCTAATTTAAAGAATCTTTGATTAGACTCAGAAATTAGACAAACAAGTAGCAAGACACTTCCACCTTCTTACAGCAGTTCCAGAGAAAGAGGTGAAAAGGGTTAAGACAATGTTAACCTCAAAGTCTTTGGTTATAAGAATGAAATAAAATACTTCACACTTGACAACAAACCTTTCATTCATACATCAGTAACTTAAAATGGAAAAAATATTGATAACACCAAATATTTTATTGTAAGTAAAAGAAAAACCATTGCTTACAATACAAGACAGAACTCTGGCTAGAGATTCAGCAATTACCAGTCCTTTACTGGTGTTTGGAGGGAGAAAAGAGAACAGTTCTCTCTAACCAAAGTCAGTAACTGATCTGGAATGAAAAGGCAATACATTCATAGGGCTCCCTGGAAAATAACAGAAATAACAATAGTGTCCTGAGTCTTTTGGATTTATATCATGATGGGACTACGTTGGCCCGGCCATACTTCCAGGGCAGCCATAACACCCTATCATTTTATTTTGTGACACCCCAACACCAACATAGCATATAGCACATGCGCTACTAAAATTCTTCCCCGAATAAACACTACACAAGAGGAGACACCCTCTTAGAGCACAGCACCAGGGTGGATTCCCTGACTCCTTGCTTTATTTATGGAAATTCAACTGAACCACGCAAAAATCTATGATATAAATGAACAGCACAAGATCTACTGATCAGAGATGTTTAACGAGGGAATTTCTCAGACAAGAATCAGAGGTACAGATCATCAAAACAATCCTCCTGGGCAGTGGTTAATGCCCCGGAGCAATCGTTGGGGAGAATCAGGGAATGGGCCCATGGGGGTTACTTAATCAAGCCACTCACTTCAAACAAGGAGACTACGTGTCCCACAGCTCAAGAGACCTGCGCAGGGAATGTACCAGAGCCCGAAGGTGCCAGGGCAGAGGCTGACACCCAGATCTGCAACTCCACGGCTCTTCTAAAATTTTCCTAAGTTTCATATACTGTCATCCTTTTACATATGATTCTTTTCTTCACCCTAAAGATAGCAAACCCTATCTTGCTTTTGTTAAAAGGAAACAGCATAACATACTCTGTTGATTTTTAAAATTAGAGCACTGACAGCCTTGTTCCCATCGTACCTTTTCCTACTTCTGTGCCAGCCTGTCCCTTTTCCCCTCACTCTCGTGTGCTTTTTTTCCCACAATCTTGGCACATTCCAACAGGGGTGAGGCATTAAGATATTCCTGCTTTGTTCAATTGGTTTCCTTCCTAGTTTTTCAAAAGCTGCTGCAGTCACAGGAAGCTCTTTAGAATCTGTTCCCCAAACCACTGGTAAGGTTTACACCCTGCACATAAGTCTAGTTTTTTTGAAATCACTGACTTTTTCTAAGAATCTTCCAGAATAAACAGCTTTGAAGTTTCATTAAATATGATCTCATCTAAGTGTATTCAAATGTCTAGAAGTTCTCCCAATGAGATTATCAGCAAAAGAGCTCACTGAAAGACGCGCACACGGGCTTTGCGAGCTGGCAACATATTTGAAGTGGCAAAAAAGCTTTGCTTCTGCAATGTCAGGACACAAATATATTGAATGAAAATGGTGGTACCGTAGATAGAAACAGTAAAAAAAAAAAAAAAAAATCCAACTCCGCCCCCGAAAAAGGGCAGAGGAATAACAATACAAGCTGCAAGAGAAACTTGAGCTTACAAGAGAAATTTATACTTTTCAAAAGTGAGGATTATCCATATAATGAAACATTGTTTAGCCATAAAAAGGAATGAAGTACCTATACATGCTACAGGACGCATGACCCTTGAACATAAGTGAAAGAAACCAGACACAAAAGACCACATACAGCACGGTTCCATTTCTATGAAATGTCCAGAATAGGCAAATCCCTAGAGATAGAAAGTGGACTGGTGGTTCCCTAGGGCTGGGGAGTCAGTGGGGGGGGGGGGGGGGCGGGGGCGGGGAATGGAGAGTGACTGCTAATGGGTACTGGGTTTCTTTTGGGGATGATAAAAAATGTTCTGGAATTAGATATTGGTGACCAATGCACAACTTGTGAAACACTGAATTGACATTTTAAAAGGGTGAATGTCATGGTGTGTAAATTATATCTCAACACAGCAGTTAGTTAAAAAAAAAAGAAAAAGTGAAGTTTTCACATAAAACCCTGACCCTAGTTGACAGTTTTTTGTCTTCCTGTAGGTATTAGCTTAGACCACTCCCAATATATTGGGCTTCATCTGTATGTCAGTTTTTAGGATTTAAAAAAAGATACCAGGAAACAAGCCATTTTATATAGTTTAAAAATCACACTGCAAGATATGAAAAGGATTCCAAACCCATATTATTTCTCTAGGTGCTGAACACTTAGTTGACTCTAACAGGCAGCTGAGCAGAAGAAAAATTCAGTAGTGATGGAGGAGCACACGCAACTTACTAAATTGGCTTTCTCTCGTGATATTCTTTTTTGTTCTTCTGATTTCAACTTTTCATTTAAAGCATCATTTTCACTCTTCAGATCATTGATTTGTTTCTAAAACCCAAACAGCAAAAGGTGGAACATAAGTTCACAAACAGACACCAGAAACATAGCAAATGTACACACAAACATACCCAAACCACACACACCTCAAGGACGATGGTTTTTTGGGGTGGGGAGGGGTATTGAGATTGACCCACCTCTAGTGATTCTTGCTTCTCATAAAGCAAATCCTCAAGTGATTTCTTTTCCATTTCATGGCTTTTTTTGATTTCTGGAAAGAAGTGATATTTTGTGAGGCAATAACATCCTATGAGATCACTGTATTCTAGAGTTGGTAAAGCATACAGATATAAGAGTTGATTATGAAGTAATATGGCTACGTTTATATTTGTATGATGCTTTTATATAAATTAAGATATGTGTTCTCACGTTAGCCCTCTGAGGTCAGAAGGGCAGATGTCCCCATTTTATGACTGTGAATACAGAGGCCAGGAGACCATAGGGAATGCAGATCGTACATCTCAGGGGCGGGCCTCAAACACTGGCCTTCAGACTCTAGGTCTGGAGCTCCTGTGCTCCTTTCCATTTACTCTTCATGAACCAAAGAGAAGTCTAAAATTAAACCCATTTCTAGCAGGAAGGAAGAAAAGCAATGTTTACTAAATGTTTACCATGGGCCAGTCACTTTTACATGTAATCATCTCTGACTTCACGCAACAACTCGATTCTTCTGATGAGAAAGGCCCTTGCCAGAGGTCACACAGCCAGTTCTTACCCCGCATCCACACACTTCTCGGCAGGATACGATGAGTTTAGGGTAACACCTTTAGCTACACGGCCAATTAGGTTCTGAAAGAAATGGCTTCTTACTCTTTTCCTTCAACCCTTCCAATCATGATGAAATAATAGAAAAGATTCTTCCTCTAGTCAACAAGTGTCATCTACATTTCACAGTAGTGTTGGTATGCCCGAGTGCTCGTGAGCAAGAGTGCCCAGTGTGCATCCTTTACTGTGGCCAGGATGTAAACTAACACCTTCAACTTCCCAGGACCTAAAGCAGTAGAGGACAACTACTACCGAAAAGGCCTTTCAGTTCTTTAAAAGTTCATCCTGTTTCCTAAAAGGTTGGCATTTATAACAGATGATTATCCACATCCTTAGGGGAAAGGGCATCTGCTGACAAAGAACAGTGCAAAAAGAAACCAGAAACACTCCAAACTGCATACCACAGGGTCTTCTCCGGAGGGGAAAGTCATGAATCACTTTCATTTTAGAACATATCACGCTGTTCCATTAGATCTTATTCTATTTAAGTAGAAAAAAGCATTCTTGCCTGAAAGGGAGGTTTCATAGGCCTTCTTTAGCAATTCTACTTTCTCTGAGTGGCTGGCTTCAATTTCCAACTTAGAGGTTTCATGCGCAGCATTTAAGTTGTCAAACTATAAGAAAACAAAACAATAGTTTACCGGTAAAATCAAAAGTCCTAAGTTGAATTATAAGCAGCAACATTAGGAGACTTGACACATAAGCTCACATTCACGTTAAAGGGCTACCTGACGTGTGAAGAGCAACCCAACTTGGATTTACCACTCCCAATTCTCCACTCCGTCCCCACTCAGGAAGCCAACACACAAGTTCTCCAGGGCTCACTGAGGGAAATGGCGGAGTCCACCATGAGCAACGAGGATACGCTCCCAGGGACAGGACCACATAAGCCCCACGCCTGCCATATTGGCCTCTATATCCTCAGTCCCTAGCGCACGCGTGCCTGGCATACAGTAGGCACTCTGTAAATATCTGCTGAATGAAGAACTGATTTTAAAAAGGAGCAGTGTAATTAAAGAGAGGCTTACTATATACTATTAAATGAAAAATATGGGTTATTAAACAAGTGCCATTTTATTTATTTATTTTTTTGTGGGGAAGACCAGCCCTGAGCTAACATCCATTGCTAATCCTCCCCTTTTTTGCTGAGGAAGGCTGGCCCTGGACTAACATCCATGCCCATCTTCCTCCACTTTATATGGGACGCCGCCACGGCATGGCTGACAAGCAGTGCATCAGCGAGCGCCCGGGATCCGAACCCGTGAACCCCGGGCTGCCAAGCCCCTAAACAAGTGCCATTTTAAAAACAAGAAATGCAAACCAATGATTTAGCAGCACAACACCAGAATGCTCACAAAGGGATTATTTCTAGATAGTAGGATAAAGGATTGTTTTAAATTTTATCTTTTCTTTCTTTTTTTCTTCCCTTCTTTCAGTCAACATACGTACATTGCTTTGATTATAAGAAAAGAATTTAATTGAAAAAAACTTTTCACTTATTAAAACACAAAAAGAAGGTCATCAAGTGATGTTCAACAGAGAGAAGTTCATCATCAAACAATTAGAATTCAAATAAATGGCCACGACCAAGAACATGCTCAGGTTCCCAAAAGCACAGACCTGCTCTTGCAATTGACTTTTATACTTCTCTGCTTCTTCAATGTAAATGTTCTGCAGCTTTTCACACTCCCCGGTATAAAATTCTTTCAGCCGATTCTCTAGCTCTGTTAGATCAGTCTGGTGCTGCTGGTTTAGCTTCTGGACAAATCCTTCATAGGCTATTTGCAACTCATTTCTGGCTTTTTCTAATTTCTCACAGGTGGTTGAAGCAGTGACTGAAAAAGAGATAACAGAGAAAAGGGAAGATGACCCTTAATCTGCTATACGTCCTAAATTCATAACATTCACACACAGCTGTAATGACTCTGGAAGCATAAACGTAGTACGCTCAGAGTACTCCGTTCTCTCAAGACCAGATTTTCAAACATAATAGCATAGAAGCGAACAGTAAAAAGGAACAAGAGGAAATGGTTTCTGGTAGCAAAAACGCAACTGTCTACCAAGAAGTAAGAGAAGTCCTTGAGAAGAGGCGGGTTCCCAAGAGAAGAACTCCCTTTTGAGTGGTGACCAATCAGCGCAGGGGCCATAAGGAGAGGAGGCTCTGATTGGCTGAGGCCTAAGGACCACCAGCCAGTAAGGAGAAGCTAAGATACAGAAGGAACCGGGAAAATCAGAGAGAAGCAGCAAATGGATTTTTAAGGTTGTACTTAATTTGAACTGATGTCAACTTATCTCAAAAATACTATAATAAAAACAAAATACTAGAATATATTGAATACAAATCACCAGAGCATAAAAACTTAGGAAAAATACACTTTAAAAGCTACAATATACTATGAATATATTGAAAGGTTAACATTTTAAAAGGGCAAAGTAATTTGATAGACAATTTAAAATCAGAGCATCCTGCCTCTTCACCACCACCACCAAAACCAAAATTACCAACAACACATTGCAGAACTCACACATAAATACATACCCGCCCAACACTATAATAAACCCTGGTAGGTCCCTATCATTTCTCAGGAAGCTTAACTTTGGACTTCACTGGCATTAAATACAGGCAAAAGGAGTGCTATGTAGCTGTCAGGAGGAGGCATGTCCTCAATATCCCAGCGTGCCCATGGGCTAATAAAAAATGGGTACTGGTAAGTCTGTTAAATTAATCCTTACCTCTCCTTTGGTAATATGTATTTCTGGAGTTGTGGAAGAAAAAGATTGTTTCAGGGCAGAGAAGAGGATAGTTTAGATTAATGATTGTTCTACCTAAGTAAAGTGAAATGGGCTGGTTCCTGGGATGAATTTCTGGCAACAACAGGCTTGTTTTCTTGGGACTAGGCCACATGGCGGTAGAAATACCAGTCACTTGTCCCATAACAGTATTCTTTCAGAGGTAAAATAGGCCATGTTGAAAGAAAGACAAGAATAGTATCTGCTAAAAAGAACCCTTAAAATTCAAATAAACCCACATATACTTATTGAAGGGGAAAGGAACTACTATTAAAAACAAAAACTACTACTTGATGACTGGCCCAGAATGGGGCTCCCTACACGTCGGCTCATCTAACCCTCATGGAAGTCCGGTGAGAACCTTATTACTAAATGATTAAAGAAGGAAACCAACAGAGGATAAATAATTGGCACATAGCCAACTGGCAGAGGACTGTATTGTGGTAGGCAGTTTGGATTCTGATTCTGTCTGCACCCAAAGCCTGTGCTTCTCCCACCCACCCCACCCAGCTGCCTCTTGTGCCAGGAACTGGTGAGAAACAAGATGGAGCCTCTCCTTGGGAGGCTCATGGTCTAACTGAGAAGACAAGACATATATGTATGAGAAGCAACAATCCTGGGCAGTACCGCAGGGTCCAACGAATGGCACTAAGGGTAGGTTACATCCAGCTAGGGTGGTACAGAAGGTCTGGTCAGCAGATTAAAAAAAATTTTTTTAATTGTGATAAAATATACGTAACATAAAATTTACCATTTTAATCATTTTTAAGTGTAGAGTTTTGTGGCATTAAGTACATTCATATTATTGTGCAACCATCACCACCATCCATCTCCAGAAATTTTTTCCCAAACTGAAACTCCCTACCAATTAAACAATAACTCCCATTCCCCTCTCCCTTCAGCCACTGGCAATCACCACTCTACTTTCTGTCTCTATGAATTTGACTACTCTAAGTACCTCATACAAATGGAATCATCAGAATTTGTCCTCTTGTGACTGGCTTATTTCACTCAGCACAAATCTTCAAGGTTCATCCATGTTGTAGCGTGTGAGAATTTCCTTCCTTTTTAAATCTGGATAATATTCTATTGTACGCATCCACCACATTTTGTTTATCCATTAATCTGTCAATGGACACTTGGGTTGCTTCCACCTTTTGACTACTGTGAATAATGCTGCTATGAACATGGGTGTACAAATATCTGTTCAAGTCCCTGCTTTCAATTCTTTTGGGCATATACTCAGAAGTGGAATTGGTGGAACATATGGTAATTCTATTATTATTTGGGCAACTGCCATACTGTTTTCCATAGTGACTGAACCATTTTACATTCCCACCAGCAGTGCACCAGGGTTCCAATTTCTCCACATCCTCACCCAAATTTTTCTTTTTTCTCTCTTTTTTTATAATAGCCATCCTAATGGGGGTGAAGTGGTATCTCATTATGGTTTTGATTTGGTCAGCAGATTTTAAAATTGAGCCACATGATATAAATAAAATTCTGATATCGAGGGTAAAAACCGTATTCCAACAGAGCAATGGTGGGAGACTGCAGTGTGTCCTGGGGACTAGAACATTTACAAGGCAGAAAAGTTGGAGACAAGACCCAAAAAGGTAGATGGAGGCCAGATTTTAGAGGCCATCAAGTGGAGTACTACTGACAATCCAGTCCTTTGGGACTAAATTTTGGAAGTTATTTTCTTCTTTAAAAGAATTTAGTAAAAGATAATGGCTATGCTGATTGCTATAGAACACCCTCTTCACTTTTCCTTTTTATTGCTCTAAATATTTATCAAAGGAGAAAAAAAATGATTCAAGAAGGCAAATGTTAGTCAAACGAGTAAACACATTAGCTTCTCCTAACTTTCCAAAGTACACAAATAAAATGATGGGGCACAAGCCTCCTTTTGTGAATTCCATATTAGAACTCTACGTGAAAGTAGGTAACAGGAAAATATTTTGCAAGCAGTCAATAAAGGCATCAAATAGCTTTGTAGTCAGAGAAATCTTGGTTTCACGTGGCCTTTTTCACTGAATTCTCTTGGAATTTCAGATATCAGCAAAGTGAAGGAAAAAAAGGTAATAACATGATCCCAGCCCATCTGAATGCTCACATCAGAGATGGAAACGTCTTAGTGAACCAAGAACTAGGAGAGCTTCTGTGTGGAAGTTAACGGTATGCTACACCTGCTGAATTTTAACACATCTGCTTGCGATCAAACAACTGTCATTCTCAATGTATAATTATGGTGCATCAGACTTTAAAATCAAATAGAATATATGGAAATCTTCACATTAGCCACTGGATGAGACGTTTCCTCTGTTAAAAAAAAAAGCTGAAATAGTGTTCAGTTTTGTGAGCAAGGCCTGTGAGCGAGGTGAACGGAGGACAGATGGGAGGGAGGGGGGAGGATAAAGAGGGGTGAGATGGGGGAGCGGGTGGCTTACTGCTGTTAGTACAACAGGCCCAGCGCAGATGGTGACATCAGCCTGCAGCTGTGAGCAGACCTTTGCTCTCTTTACCGGCCTGGGGTGCTGTGTGGACAACAGCTGGGCTGAAATGATCACTTACACAAATGGCTTTGCTTTGACTTCATTGGCCTGGGCTCCTGAGGAAACATTTACTTGGCATAAGCACTCACGAAATACTTTTCTGAAGGACACACATGTAAACGTCGTTTCAGGATTCTGAGTACTCCTGTTGCTGGACACGCTCTGTGTGGGGAGTGGGGACGTCACCCCACAGTTTTAGTCATGGACCCTTCCTTTTACTTATTACAGTTTAGGAGAGAGTTCTAATGCCACCTGTGCTTGCTCTTACTGCTGTTTGCAATCTCATCTCTTTCTTGCATATTCTCCAGTAGCGTTACATGAGACTGTTTTCAAAAAGTTATTGCACAAATATAAAATCCACACAGTACAAACTGCTCCTTTTGTCCTTGTGGTTTTAATCAGTCTAATAGCCGATTTTTAAAAACGCATCTGTGATTAAGGGCACCAAAAGTCCACTGCCTGTAGAATTGATGGATTATAACTTTTGTACCCACGTTGGTAAACTGCAAAAGCTATCTTCAGCAACCTGCCTTAAAACGAGAAATAGAGTTTTCAGAATTAAGAAAGAAACCAACTCATTTACAAGATCAGCCCTAAAACATATGGCCACGTTGCAGATCAGAAGTTGACATTTTCGCCCTGGGATGAACCAGGCCTGAGAAGAACTCTAGGCCAATCACAGAACAGCAACGACATAGAGATACTCCCTGACAGTTTAAAACATGGATAACTCAGCAACGAAAAAGTATTTCAGAAGTGGTGAACTGCTTGAAAATTTTCCTTTTCAAATAATTATTTGGATGACATCTAGAAAAGGCCCAATGTCACAGTCAAATATAACCTCTGAAAAATAGAATTGGATTCATCCCAGTCCTTTAGCAATTTCCCCTGAGGAGTAGAAGTGCAGCCATTACCCAATTAATCCTGGATGCCTTTGCTAAGAGGGGGAAGTCAGATTTTTATTATTTCCATTTCATAGAGACTAACTTCCCTGTGGTCATTGATAAATGTACTGTTTACAGAGAAAAACGTTATACAACCATGGCCCTAAATTGTCTCTATTCTTTTGAAATGATGCAGAGCTTTCTCAATTTTTAATATCTGAGTAGCAGGCTTCATCATGAGACAACCAAAAATATTTTAATTCTCGGGGACATAAATAAATGTCTTAATAGAATAGAGCCAGAATACCTAGGTTTAAATCTCAGCCACAGCATTTACCTGCTATGTGATTTGAGGAAATTACTTAAGCTTTCTAAGCCTTCATTTCCTCATTTTTTAAATAGAGATAGTATTAGGACCTTCCCTGCGGGATTAAATAAAATAATACACGTGAAGCATCTGGGCCAGTGTCTGACCAGAGCGAGCATGCAACCAATGTAACTGTATCATTACTATCCTTGCCAAAGTTCACCAGGTCAAATGTGTTTGAAGAGTCCTCAAAAAACATGCTCGGGGTCCCATCACAGACTGTGACAGTCAGAAAGAAGCACTGCTTGTCTGATATTCAGAGAAGATTCATACACACGCGCACACGGATGACAGGGTGCTACGGGACGCATTCACCTCAAATCTTCACTTTCTACTACTATTGTTCTTGACATTATATGCAATAGGATTTCCCCAACTTTTAGGTGACTTTATCTAAACTGGACATAAAATATGAAAAAATAAAACCGGAGGGGTAGGTCACATGAAAGGTCATGCAAATTTTTGCGATGCCATATAAGAGATTGTGACAGAAAGCAAAGACAAACAGGAGAAGATGACTTCGTTCCCCAACTGGACACACACAGTTTTTCTAGATGCGTCCAGCAGGGCTGCTGCAGGTGCTGACCCTTCCTTGAGCAGAGCTCCCCTTCTCTGCACCTTCCGTGAGGGAAATGAGAGGCTGGTGTCCAGCTTCGCTTGCCTGCTTTGGGGCCCTCTCTCAACCTCTCTGGCCAACTGGGTAGTCAGACCCCTGTTTTTATTTCTAGCACCTTCACTCCTTTCTTCAATAGCACACACTTCTCAGGGTGAACATTCATTCTTTTTTTTTTTTTTAACTTTTAAGTGTGGAATAATTTTAGATTTATAGAAAAGGTATAAAGACAGTACAGAGAGTTCTTGTAGATTCTTCACTTAGCTTCCCCAAATGTTATCATCTTATAACCAAAGGACATTTGTCAAAACTAAGGTTTTTACATTAGAACAATACTATTAACTGTACTACAGACTTTATTCAGATTTCACCAGTTTTTCCACTAATGCCCTTATTTTAAGAATAAGCTTTATTTTAGAATAATTTTAGACTTTCAGAAAAGTTGCAAGGATAGAAGGGAGAGTTCCCAGATACCTCTCACCCAGTTTCCTCTAGTGTCAACATCGTGGATTACCGTGGGACATTTGTCAAAACTAAGAAACCAACATTGGTACGTTATTATTCACTAAACTCCAAACTTTGTCCATTTTTTGTTGTTGTTGTTCCAGGATCCAATCCAAGATACCACATAGCATTTACTTATCATGTCTCCTAATCTTCTCAGATCTGTGAGTTTGTCTTTTTTATTTTCTTGTTTTTCATAATCTTGACAATTTTGAAGTTTCATATTTTATAGAATGTCCTTCAATTGGGGCTAGTCTGATGTTTTCTCTGCATATTCCTTTGACCCAGCAATTCCACTAGTAAGAATTTATCTCACAGATATACTCCCACACATATAAAATGAGAGACATATGAGGCTATTCACTGGAGCATTTTTGTAACAGCCAAACATCAGAAACTACCTGATGTCCATCAAGAAGGAGCTGGTTAAATTATGGTATATGTATACAATAGAATGCCTTCCAAAAAAATAAAATAATTTTACAGCTGCTAAAAAAAATTTAAAAGGACTGAGGAACTTCCTTAGTATTGATCTTTAAGAAACGTTAAGTGAAAAAGAAAAGTGCAGAATAGCCTGTATAATATGTTGCCAACTGTGTATAAAAGGAAGGGGAACAAATATACATCTTATCTTACTTCTCCTGCACCCCAGCTCCAGAACCGGGAATGTGAACACTGTTCTACTGTAGCGCGATTATTTCATCATATTAATTTACTAAGGGAAATCCGGTCATGACACTTCCAGGGCAAGTGACTGTTGGTTACCCTCTTAAACAGGGGTCTAACCTGTTTAAAATTGGAGATAGTAATATAACTGAACAAGGTAACTAAGAAGCCATTTTTTAAAAGTAAATTGCTACTTTGTGGAGAGGCAGTAGCTTACAGAGAAACAACAAAAGCAGAGGGACTCAGACTAATCAACAACAGGAATTTCCAACCTTCTGCATATCAGGTTCCTGATATGCAAGGAAGGAATAAATACCACCTGCTCTGCTAACCTCATAGTTTGGTGAGGATAAAGTGAAAGAGACAGTATTATATTTTGTAGAGTGAGTCTTCACAGGCTGTCTGTGGAATGATCATCTACTCATAAGAGCCCCAGGTTTCGCTTCCCAAAAGGTACTACTTTTTCACAAGACCAAGAAATTTGGCAGACCCGTGGTAGACAAAGGTCTTTTTCTAAGTTTCAAAATTAGCTACAAATGGCTTTCTGATTGCTCTTGGGAATTATATGAATCGGCATGAACTGATTTCAAAGCCTTCCACTAATCCTACTTATTAGGAATTTACTTTTACAAAAATCCTGCACTTTCAAATCAATTCTCCCACAAATAATACCACCTTACCTTTAAAACTCAGTTCATACTTTACCAAGTGCTCTCCCATTTATTATTTCATGTAATAAAATAATGCTGTGAGTTAATAAAATAGGTATTATGTAAATCTCATTTTACTAGTGAGGGAACTGAAGTGGCAGGACTGGGTCTAGAACTCCATCTGCTCAGCCTTTGTCAATGCAGGTTCTATAGCACACAACACCGAACCGGATCTGAGTGGCTATTTTCTCAGCTTGAGATGCATATGGGAGAAGTTAATTCATACATACAATGGATGCACAAGGTGTTAGGGCTTAATTCTCTTGTGGAAGCTGGAAAGACTGCAAGATAAGGCAGGTAAAAAATAATCTTCGTTTTCCCCTACATTGATTAGCCCTGACAAAACCTTATTTGCGTGTGGGTGATGATCTGACCCAGTGAGCTGATCTCCGAACACAGGTGCTGGCTGGGCCTCCACGGGGCCTCAGGCTCACCCTGCCAGTGAAAGTCTGAAAAGGCTTTGCCGTTTTTCAACTTACTCACTGGCCAACAACATGCCGCAAAACAGATGCTCTCATAATCACAGCAGCAAACAGTTCATAGACCAATGAAAACACTTAGGAATGAAAGTGGATCGGAGACGAAAGTCTGGTTGAATAACTGACATAATGTTTACGCCTGACAAAAATGAGGTAAGACTTTAGGGAATCACATTTCAATCAAAAGCATACATTTAATGTTAATAAAAAGGTGATTTTGAGGCAGGTACTATTCTGCCCCTCCTCCTCCCTGATGATTCATTTTTAGAATGCAAGGTTCAAAAGGGCAGGTACAAGTCGTTGGTGCGCATAAAATTTGGAAGCCTACGTAACAAAAATGGATTCAATTCAGTTGGAGTTATCTGGTGTTATTTAGTCTCTTACTGTGCTTACTTGATTCATATATAATTTTTTACATCAAAGAAACAATATTCTGGACACTTAGTGCAGTGACAAGGTATAGTCCAGGGAGCACCTGCATCAGAATCACCTGGATGATCATTAAAAGTGGATTCCCAGAATATAAAATTAGCTTACCCTCTTCTCAAGAAGTTCCTGTTTCTCTGAGTCAGAGATTCCATTACACCCCTTCCACATTCAAACAGTTGGCAACTTTGTCACACTGCAGAAGCCTGCTCACTCTACTTTCTAGGTGTTGTGGCCAAAGAGAAGGTCAGCACTTGCTGCCCTGTTTCAGGTCTGTTCTAACTAGCCAAATCACTGGCCCTGCACTGATCACAGGCTCTGTTCCTACACCATTTCTTCCCTACGGTGTAGGAAGGGGCACGGTTGAATAACAACCACAATAAATATCTTCAAAAAAAAGTAGCATCCTGGACTCCATCCCAAGCCACCTGAGTCAGAACTGGAAATCTGCATTTTAACCAGTTCTATTTTATTACGCAATGAAGTTTGAGAACCACTGTTCTAGACAAATGACATTAAATTAGGGAAAACTGAACATATCAAACTGGGCAAGCACAAGTTGGGACAAGGAGTAGGGCAAGGAAGAAGACTCAATAGGCTTTCAGAACAGATACCCCTGGTAATACCGTGCATCTGTACAGGTGGAAGAACACGCCTTTTACTTAGAGATACGGCCAGCCAAAGTCTCAATTTAGGATAGACAGGCATGGACAGGAAAAGAATGAGCTAAGTTTGAGGTGGTGTCGACTCCAACTTCAATCAACTCAGAGAGAGAAAGAATTCTGTTTTGGTTTACAGGTGGTTTTCATTATATTAATAGATTTTTCACTAAAGCCCACTTCAAAAATCACTTCTGGAATTCTGTGACTCAAAAGTGACTTAACTGTAAAGAGTTTTAAAATTACTTTAAATATACAGCCTTGTTAAACCACAGCTATAGACAAAACCAGTGAAAGAATGAACACATTCCATAAGGTGTGAGGTAGCCTCAAGTTCACAGACACCAGTTAAGTGTTGATTAGACACTTTATACACTGTCACTTTTCCCTATTTTAATAATAAGGCACATTTTAATCTAACAATACTTCTTGAACTCTTCACTCAAATAAAAAGATTCCAAAAGTAGTTATCAATGCAAACTAGTGATTATATCAAATGATTTTCCAACCTTTCAAATAGTTTCATCATGCCTTCCCTGTTGTGATTAACAGGAGTTTGGCAGTCTAGCCTTCCTAGGTTCTTATCCAGGTGCTCTGCTTTCTTGCTGTTTGACCTTAGAAGGTTACTTAACTTTTGATCCTCAATTTCTCTCTTTTTTTTTTTATAAAGTGCCAACCAGTAGACTTAGAGCTGAACACTGCTATTAGGAAAGAGTAGCCACTCGATAAATATTACACTCAGACCTACCTCCTAATTTTTACACACAGAGGGCAAAATCAACTAGTCTTTTATATAATTACTATGGGAATTCCCAGAATTTTTAGCGAATTAAGGATTAAAATGCCATTTGTGTCATGAAATAGAAACAATCAGGACAAATGTATAAAAACATGTGAGTTAGCTATTAATTCTAATGGCTAAAAAATAATTTTGAAATACAAAATATCTTTTCATCATTAATTTAGATGAAAAAATGTGATTCCAATGATTAACGTTAATAAAAAATAGGAACTCCAAAGGGTCATAATTATGGACCTCTATTACATCAGTTTTGATCCAACATGACTTCAGAAAATTCAGAATGACACCTTTATCCCCTATCTCAGAGGCCAAACGTTTGCTGTGGATGTAGACCATTAAATTGAACTATAATCTATTTCAAGGGCTGACACTTGCAAAATGATCTGATAACTGGGATTGCCAGACATAACATAAAATGTTTCTAAGAGAATTAGAGCTCACCTCACTTTACTGTTGTTCATTCCTATATGTTATTTTTAACAGTTTAGAGCAAAACATTTGTGCACAGTAACAATCATTAGCATATTACAAGGATAAAACTGACTTTCCCTAGCTACCATCCTCAGTTGTAAAATCATTCATTCAGTGAAGTCCTAAGTGCCAGGCACAAGGTATTAGCTGGTAGAGCCACAAAGATGAAGGAGATATTGGCCTTGCCCTTGAAGCACTCATGGTCCTGGACTGTGAGAAGAGGTCTATAGACAAGTAACTATAACAACAAAGTACCTTGAAGACCATAGTAGAAGGCGCAATTAACTGGCTTGAAAGATTTGGGCAAAACTCAACTGATGACAAAATATTTTAGGTAGGACTTAAAAAAATGAGTAAATAAGAAAGAGTTTGAGAGGCAAAAATAGAAAGGTAGTGGAGAGAGGAGAGTGCATTTCAGGCAGAGAGGATGACAAGTGTCAAAGACGTGCAAAAGAGGTACGAATGAACCTGTGGCTGGGACCTGGGGAGGGAAAAGAAGGTGTGAAGAAAGGTAAATGAGTGTCTAGACATCAAGAAGTGGGACTGGAAGGTTATGGTCAAATCATACATGGTGGCTTTAGTATGTTTGGACTTTTCCCCGAAGCCAAAATGGAGTCACGTATGTTTGTTAAAAATGTCCAGCAGAGGACACATGTGAGATTTATTATAAGTATAGTCCTAACAGCATGTGGAGAGGGGAGAAGTGGGCCTGGAGGCAAGGTGACCTGTTGGGTGGCCATTGGAATATATTCTAGGTAAGAAATGACGGAGCTCAAATTAGAACAGCAGCAACCAGAATGCTGAGGAGGGACAGATCTGAGCAATATTCAGAGTGCAGACTGGTATGCAGGTGGAAGAAAAGGAGCATGACCTCAGTTGTTAGCTTGGGTGGTAAGTGAATAATAATGCCACCGCAGAAGCTGATGAATAGATTTTGAGGAAGGTCTGAATGAGGAGACGCTGCAGAGGGTTCAGGAAGCAAGGGGCCAGGGAGTCAGGAAGGCCTGATTACACTGGATTCGCTCACCTGGAGGCAGCTCTTCACTAGGAAAAATTCATCTGCAGCTTAGGAAGGAGAGGACTAGAAAAATAAACCTGTGAGTCATCACCCTATAGGTTGTAGTTGAAACCATGGGAATGGATGGGAAAACAGCTGATAATGAAACCCTCACTACTCTGTAACACTATTTAAGGGGTAAGTGAAATTATGCCACATCTACTCAATAGACTCGCCCACAGTCATGCACCATGACCAAAATGAAGGTTATGAAGCTACACGGAAAAATGCTTGACGTAAGTTAAAAAGATCGGAGTATACATAAAATAACATGGATGAATTCAGAAACATTATGCTGTGTGAAAGAAGCCAGACACAAAAAGAACATACTGTATGTTTCCATTTATATGAAATTCTAGAAAAGACAAAAGTAACCTATGGTGATAAAAATCAGAGCCATGTTTGCTTCTAGGGCAAGATGGGTGTACTGGAAAGGGGCATGAGGGAATTTTCCGGGATGACAGAAATCTTCTATACCTTGGTAAAATTGTAGATTATATGAGTGTATGTGTTTGTCAGAACTGATGGAACAATAAGCATTCCACTGTATGTAAATTATACCTTAATACAAAAATTAAAAAAAAATCACAGTACAAAGTTGTATATATTCATATAAACAAAGACAAGGGAATATGCAAAACTAAAAATTATGTCATAGTGGTAGAGCAACGGGCTAATTTCCTCTCACTTTACAATTTTCTTTAGTTTTCACACATTGTTCTTAAATAAAGAGGAACTTTAAAACCTCCAATGCCCATAAATATTTATCAATTACCCATGAAAATGGAAAGCATATTATATAAATATTTTTTCACAGGAAGCAGGAGAGAATGTCTGCAGTTAAGGATTTACTATCTGAAGACAACAGGAAAACACAAGATGTAATAAATACATGAATGTGAGGCATCAAGGACTCATTGGAGCAAGGGGGGTCTCATGGTTTTGTCCTGAGGGGACTGAGAGGAGGTTTTTGAAGCATTTTTGCAGAAGCAAATGGTGAGTCATTCCTCCAAGGGGGTGTGGCTCAGATGGCAGAAACATGCAGGCCGAGCACTGGAGGAAAGTGGCAATAACTTGGCCAAGTAGAGGACACTTGTCAGGATATGAGAAGGACAACAATGGGAAAGTCAGCCAATGGAGGAGACAATTGGAGGTAGTTAGATTCTGAAGGTCAATACTGCAGACTCTACTTGGGTTTTAGTGTTCCTCGGTTTATGAGTTGTCCATCATTCTTTGCAGTTCTTAGTAGTTGGGAACCTTGTCTCAAATTTCATAGAGAAGCTAAAGAAAAATTACCCAACAGGAGAGTGGCACCAACGATCCCCCACTATTTCGGAGGAAAAAGGTGGACACTTAGATGATTGGTGCTGGTGGCAGCTGTCTTTTCTCGAGTTGCCTGTGATGGACCAGGCACTGTGCCAGTTGCTTCACATATATTACCATTTTGTTCAAGCTCCACAGCAAGCCAGCAAAATACATATTAACTTCATATCACCATGAAGAAATTATATTCAGGGAAGTTAGGTAACTTCTAACTAAGAGTGGATGGACAAAAACCTAGACTATGGACTCCAAACCCCAAGCACTTCTACCGTATCGGGAGGGGATCCATCACGTCTCACTTCCATTTGAGTCTGAAGAGAAAAACAGCCTGTCCTGAGGGATTCCCAATAATATTTAGTCTAATTACAATTCCTTTCTGCAGTATAGTCTATGCCCTTACAAAATAGCAAATGTGGTTACTACACAGCTGTAAACTGCACACATCTTAATACCATTTAACACTAGGTGCTAGATGCTTTACAATGTGTTGCCTCATGTTACCTCATGTAATCCTTACAACGTAGTTGTAAACTGCACACATCTTAATACCATTTAACACTAGGTGCTAGATGCTTTACAATGTGTTGCCTCATGTTACCTCATGTAATCCTTACTATGCAGTTGGAAACTGCATACACCTTAATACTATTTAATAGTAGTCAACACTTGGTGCTAGACGCTTTACAATGCCTCACCTCATGTAACACCTCATGACCACTCTTGAGGCAGACAATTATTACTACCATCTCACAGAGAATGAAATTGGGACAGAGGACATGTAGTGTGGCTTGCCCTAGGTCACCCAGCTACTAAGGAGTTGAATCTGGATAGTGTGACAACACGGTCTAACCACTTTGCACCACTGCCTCAAATTTTAAAACTGAGTTTTAAAGTTTGCTATGTAAACCTATTTTTTTCCCTCTCAGCTCATGCGATGAACAATCAAACTGGCAGCTTCCAGAGCATTCTTCCTGGACAGTTTCATCAGAACTATTTAAAGGCTTTCTTTCCCCTCACGGAACCAAAACCCTTGCCAAAACGTTTTATGCTGTTACTTGAGCGATTCTACCTGATTCAAGAGCAATGACGACACATCCCCTAAGGGTCTAACCTTGGGTGACTGAGTGATATGGAGAGGCCAACCAGTGCATCCTAACACTGTGGCAGCAGCAGTAAAAGCACACCAGGGCACACTATCCTTATCACAGATGGAAAGGTGAGAGTGCATACAAACTGTGATGGCTATTTCCTGTCAGGCTATGTGACTAACTGGAGGTGCTGAGTACCTGGGTCCCAACTTAAATCACTTAATTGTGCTATCCACTAAGAGGTAAAAAGAGGATCCCCCATTCAAGCAGAGTGAATGAGACCAGTGTTGCATTGGCGTTTCTGCCTTGTCTTGGGGAGAGGCTGAAACATAAACCCCTAGGTAGGCTCATCCCCACCTCCGCTGGGTTATAATGAACTCTGAGACACACACAAAAGGCCTCTTTCTTGATCGTCTAACTCTATATCCATTCCATTATTTCAGGCACACACAGCAGCAGATTAAGTTGGTCATCTGGGTAATCAGGGCAGCAGTCAAGTTAAGTAACATGGCAGAAAGCCTTAGAATTCTCTGAGAGCTGGGCTGTTTCTCAGCTGTGGTCTCCTTAGAACTCTCAAGTCTTTGGGGTCTTGAAGTTCCATCTGTCTTAAAATTACTTTTCTATAAAGAGTTCTTCATTTCCATAGCCTAAAATAAGATCAGGAGAAAATGATGCCCCGGCTAGGTATTAAGAAACTGGAGAGTCAGGCAGGAGTTTGGTGCTGCCTCCCAGTGGGAAGTGAAAGGAGAAGAGGAATGCAGAGAGAAGTCACTGCTATTTGATCTTTGCCCTGGGGGAAAAACTTAAGTGTTCAGGTTCAGCAAATTATATTGACAATGTTTAAACTCTGGTCTTGTCCAAAGAAAAATGAGCAGTTTCTCCTAGAACTAGATGAACACAATTTTCATCTCTGGCTGTTGCCTTTGCATTATTTATACACATACCCACACACACTGTAAGTGCAGACTGTTAGCATACGTAGAAACTGCAAAGGGCAAGGAGTTCATCCTTTCAGTGAACAACTTCAGACCCAGCTGAAGCTAAAGCAGGAGGCTGATTCTCCAGGGCTGAGGTGCCCACAGCAGATGGGGGGACCCCAGGGCAGTCAGTTCCCTCCAACACCAGAGTCAAGGCAGGAAGAGCAGTACTGTCTCTGTTGCATGAACCCTGAGGACTCTTCCAGGAGAGACAGGAACTAAATCGAGTTCAGCCTGGGAACAGTAGCACTGGGTGGCGAGGGCTACAGGCATCAGAGACACGTGGCTTCCTGTGGAACTGGGTCCTTGCTCACCATCAGCCCCAAACTGTAAGATTAGCACAGAATGTGCCTTCTTCAGACAGGCTACCCCTGTACGCAGCATCCTCCTAACTTCACACTCACTGCTCGCAAACCACCCCAAGGAAGTGTAATGTAATTACTCTTCTTTCTCAGAGAGGTAATTTTCTCACCACTCTTTAACATGAAAAGTGGTTCAGAAAAAATTATGATGGAATTATTTGACAGGAATCCACACAATTACAAAAATCATTCTATCCCTCTCCTCAGGAAGAGAAATGTTTTGCTCATCAGAAGCTCTGCTAGACTTAGTCAGATCAGTGCCAGGAATTCTGTGAACTTGAGGTCAAGCTGCCAAGATTCAAAAGGAAGGTCGATAGTAAGTGTTTGCACAGATACCAGAGTGGGACGGCCAACAACTGCCAGCATGCAACTCCGGCCACAATGCAGATAGGAAAACCAAATTTTCCCATTCTCCCCTCGTCCCGTAACATTTAACAAAAAAAAAACTCTTACCTAGCTCTCCCCGGAGGTTAACAAGTTCTTGAGATAGGGTTTTGTGTTGTTTCAGTGCTTCCTCCCGCTGCAGAAAACACACATCAAGTTACTAATGTTTTCAAGAGGGTCCCTTTCAATAAGGCACACATTCGTTATCACCAAGCCTCAGAATCAACTGAGAAGCCAAGATATGAATCATTTAGGCTAACAGTTTGTGTTGTTAAAAAACACAGATGTCCCTCAGTTGTTAAGGAAATTCATGTTTTAAAGATCCGTATTTTCTCAGGTCCTCGTGAAACTCTCATTTGAGGCACTGAATGGCCCATTTAAAAATATTTACTCTGAGCCATGCTTCAGTGCTGATCCACGGAACCCTTCAGCTAACACATACTGTACTTAAGACATAATGCATTCTCCTCCTCCAAGGGCAATAAAGGCAGAATCAGTTTAAGATAAATATTTAATGTTCTAAACATACGTACTCATATGTACTTTGTCCTGTTATTTGCAAATAAAAAAAGTTTCGTTACAAGGGCCATCCTTTACTTCTAAAAGGAAGACACAAAGTTTGTTACAAAGCTACGGCAAAAAAAACAATCCTTTAAAGACAAGATTAAATTAATTTTACTGAACTACACATTATTTTCTAAGGTCTATTATATTTTGGATCAGCTATAATTCTAAATGGATGTTAGAGAAATGAATCAAAGAAAACCAGGCAGCTGTTTCAGTATTAAAAAAAGCAATTATCCATCTTGCAGCAAAAGAACAATTTCCAAGTTACCAGCAACTCATAGCAATCACACATAACCACACACTTACACAAACACAGTAATTAGATACAGTTTCTTAAAAGACAGATTCCTTACCACCAGGGTGTAAGTAAGGAAAAGGCAGAATTCAAAGCTCTCTGAAAATACCCTCACTAGGATCAGCCAAGAGGAGCTCCCGCCGCATCTGGATCACAGTATTGCAGGGATCACGGGACCGGCCTTTGCAGGCAAGAGTTGCTTGTCATTCAAAGCATTCCCCCCTAATTCCAGACAACCTCTTCCTTAGTCCCTGACATTCTTCCAGAAAAGCACTATAAACAAATACTAATTACCCTTGTTGCTGCACATGGAGAATAGAGGCACATTTTGCTGCTGGAGCAACCCATTTTCCAGCTTCTGTCTCCAACTCCCCCCACCCCCGCACTGTCCAAGAAGTGCACAGGTGGCTGCACCACCCACCAGTCAGGTCTGTCTACATTCAAAGCTCTACCAGGAGGAGCGCCATTGGTCCTCTGTTAGCCTTACTTCACGTCCTGCAGGTTACCGTATGCCTCAGACGCCTCTCCTCACAGAAGCTGATGCTGCAGCTTCTGCCTTTGGCACAGGCAGCCTGCGATTACTTAAAGCCACAGCCCTTCATTTATGAAAAACGAGAGCCAGACATTAGACTGATCGATGGCCACTTACTTAAATATCAGCTAGTACAGTGGAAAGAAAAACTGACCTTCTGCACGTGGATAATGGAGTTATTTTTAGGTTTGTGAGCCTTTTTTATTCCCTTCTCTAATTGAGGTCATTAAATTATCACATTTACTAATAGAAAAGGGAAACTTCTTTTCCAAAACCTGTATACTGAAGGAGCTTATGAACTAGATGAACAATGAACGTATGCATGTTGGGACTTAGAATTTAAAATAACATTATAAAAATCAATGCTGTTTCCCGCAAAATTTAATTTGAAAGCTTAGAACATGGTCCACTGGTGTTTTAAGAAGAACCATGACATGCTGATTTGAGAGTTGGAGATCAGATATATTTCATAAATTTTACTTTTTCCTTTTAGTAATCCCTCACTAAAGAGCTAAGGAAGTTAACAACACACTGCCATAGGGACAGTTAGCAGTGACTAGAATTTAGGAAACACTTTCTCATTGAGTACATTTTGGCCTTAAGGGTATTCTAAAGGCTTGATTTTTAAAAGGCAGTATTAAGTTGTTCTAAAATTACAAATTGGAGAGTCCAGGTTTTTAAAATGAACAAATAATGGGTTTTCTAACATAGAAATTAAAGTTTGAGAGAAATCAAACCAGATAAAGTTGGAAGAAAATCAAATAAAAATACGTATAGTATATACTTCTCTTAAGCTCATAAATTTAAGCCTTAATTCTGTTTGCTTAGTAATCTAGTTCAAGTAAAGATCAGCAAGTTTTGTTACTCAAGTGACAAGAAAACCAGAAGACAGCTTTACCAGACACCCACAAGCTGTCCTGTAACACAGCCAGGAACTTGCTTCAAGTTCACTCTTTCCCATGGTAGCTAAGTTGCCAACAGAAGGAAAAGCTGGCAAGAGGTTCAATCACTTTCCAAATTTCCATAAATTGGTTGGTAAATAATTTTCCAAAAATTAAGTTGGCATATAATTTCCAGGAGTAATCTTGTGAAAACTTTTATATCCTATCACAAATATATACCAGGTGATCTTTTTGCTTATCAAAGGTATTTGGGGGACAAGGAATTTCAGGATCCATGTGGACATTTCTCCCAACTCGACTGCACTCAATCTTCCTGCCTTCCATGTCCAGAAGCCACTGATGTCTTCCAACCGCTGTCAATCCCAGTAACCGTGACAGGAAAACCATGAAGTCATCTTTGACTCTTGTTTATCCAAATGAGTTGTGCCAAAGTCAGTCAGTCCTTCCTTCCTGATGGGTCTTGAATTCATCGCCTTTTTTCTATAGTCCTACCTCCACCCTGGTCCTGATCCCCACCTGCCCATTCCTGGAGTGCTGAAAGCATCCCTCCACACTACCTTGCAGAGGGCTGCTAGAATATTATTCCATATTTTTTGTACACATAAACACCCTTGCTCAAAAAGAGTCTTCCACTGAGCGCAAAAATAAACTTCATCCTAGTTCCAAGAGCCTCAGTCATCCTGACTCCTTTTCTGTCCAAGTCATGCTCACCATGCATGTCCCACCTCCACAATCTAGAATGCCTGGTCTTCTTTACCTGACCCATTATATCAACCTTCAGGGAATGCTAAATGTCAATCATAGACACCATTCCCTTCCCCTAAATGCCTAGAGAGGACATTTATCCTTCTGAATTGGTTGGCAGGTTATTACTTAGTACCAATTAACCAAGCACCATTCCAGGTGCTGGGAAAAATATGAAAGAAATTTAAGACATGGTTCCTGCCTTCAAGAAGCTTGGGACCTAGACAGAACTAAAATGTCCAGGCCCAATTCTTTGCTCATCACTCAAGGCAGATGACCTCATCTGAGGGGAAGCAGTACAGGATAATGGAAAAACCAAGGGCTTTAAATATGATCTTATGTGAAACACCGACCCATGCCCATACCATAATAGACACACACTAAGTTTTAGTTTCTGTTCAACTCTCCCTGGTAACTAGCCCTTTAAGATACTTACCCTTTATTTGTAGATGATAAAATGTGTTTTGTCACTTAGATACTGATTGCCTGTTTCTTTTTATTTAGCTGCTCCTTTATCAGTGTTTCTATCTTAGATGATAAGCTCTTTATAGTCCAGATAACAAGTTTATTTAATTCACCTTGTGTTGTAACATGCAGAATTCCACATAATGTGAAAAAAAGAGGGAGGTGGGAATCTGGATAGAAAAATGCTTTTATACTCATGCATTAAATATATGAAGTGCACCGAGAAAAAAATGGATTCACCATAATTTAATTAGGAGTCCCTGGGACGCAGGCACTTAGTCTCTGGCTGTCGTCCCATCAGTGGGCCTGAATTTGCTAGCTATTGAAGAGCACCAACAGCACAGGGGATTTTGCAGAAAAGAGCCACGACAGCTTGGATGTGTGTGCTCTCTGACCTCCCCACTACCCACACAATGAATTGTGTCCACTTTTTTGTTCTGAGACATTTTCACTTAGAGTAGCATAGTAGTGTCATTCAAAATTCACCTCTGTTTAGGTTCTACTCTAGGTTAGATTCCACTTGCACAAAAGAATTGGACGCACACTGAATACTTAGTCAGAGGTTGGGGGACGGTGACCTTGGTCCTGGTTCAGGCTTACCTAGAACGTCACTCATAGACTCTTTTACGAGGAAATTGGGATTGCTACCATCAACACTGTCCTTCATTTTGGCTGTCTGTACAGAATACTGTACAACTAAGCAAGGATAAAGCAAAAATTAGAACTAAAACTAACAATAGAGAAATAGAAAGTGTGGTATTAGTTTCTAGATTCATGAAACATCTATTAGAACTTCTGCTGTGTAATGAATTATGTCTGCCACTAAAGTTGGAGTTATCAAAAAGACTTGCAAGAAAAAGATAAGTGATAGATCCAGGATTCCCTATAACCAACCATTTTTACCCACAATCTAATGCTCCAAAACCATTTAGAAAAAGTCAGCAATAACAAGATATATATGTATATATAGATCAATCTGCATATCTATCTTTCAATCAATCACTTCTGTAACGGGTATGAGAGAACCAAAGGGTTAAGAAAAAATTGTTTAAGAAATTGCTTAACTTGTTTCCTGGCTATGTCTTTCCTTTCCAACTGTCCTATAACAGTGCCCTGCACACATTAGGCAATCAGTAAATATTCGATGATTGATTATAAAGAGCTAGAAAAGAGCAAAGAACATTCACATAAAGACTTTATATGTTCGTCTTACATTTGGGGTTCAATCCTGTCTACTCATCCATTTGTTCATCCAGCTATACCCTCTGTGTCTATTATGTATAAGGCACTGCCATAACTGCTGGGGTGGTTTCCTAAGAAAGAACTACACACAGATCCTACGCTCAGTGAGTTTTGCTTAAAAAGCAAAAACAAGCACTAAATGGTTACCCATAATATGAGAGTGACAGGGAAATGTAAGTGCTCCAAGAATCCAGAGGGTAGAGAGAACATAGAGCTGGAAGGACCAGGAAAGTCTTTATAAAAGAGGGAGTTTTTGAGGTGAATTTTGAGAAATTCAGTGGAGTCACAATTTCCTGGGCACTAGGACCTAACCTAAGTGTAAGATGAAATTCACATACAGTAAGAGTATCCCTGAGGGGCCGCCCGGTGGCGCAGCGGTTTCGTCCGCGCTTGGCAGCCCGGGGTTCGCCGGTTCGGATCCCAGGCGCCCGCCGATGCACTGCTTGTCAGCCACGCCGTGGCGGCGTCCCATATAAAGTGGAGGAAGATGGGCACGGATGTTAGCCCAGGGCCAGTCTCCCTCAGCAAAAAGAGGAGGATTAGCAACGGATGTTAGCTCAGGGCTGGTCTTCCTCACAAAAAAAAAAAAAAAAAAGAGTATCCCTGAAACTCATTAAGAGTTTGCCCCGTTGTGGACTGATAAAGCATCTCTCAGAATGTTCAATCCGTGAGGTTTTTCCTCTAGTGTTGAATCTACTCTTTCTCCAGTTGAGCATCTGACAAAGTGTGTGGCTTGGTGGGACAGGTTGTATGGGAGGAAAGTATCTTCAAATGCTAGGATCACAGGGAGTGTGGAAGGTTCGTGCCACACGATGTATTTAGGGAATGAGAATACGGCTGAAGGAGAGACTTCTGTCTTTCATCTCACATCCACTCCTGGGCCTTGGCTCACTGATGGAGCATGGAAGGAGGACTGCCTGATCTATTTAATTTGCATTTTTCACTTTGGTTGTTTGTATAATGAATCCATATAAATTAAATGCAGGTAGTGATATGATGCTAATATAAGAAAGATCTGAACACGTAGGTAGTAGGGAGAAAGGCGGTAGCTCAGTAATAGTATTTGAACAAAGGATGAAAAAGTACAGCAAGTTTATATAGGGGATTTTGAGTTCACAGTGTCCTAGACCTGGGTTCAAGTCCTGGTTCTCCTCTTACTGGCTGTCCGACGAGAGTCAGGTCAATTAACAGCTCTATGCCCCAATTTTCTTATTTGTAAATTCCAACTTGTTTTTGGAGAAGATTTAATAAGTAAGAATGTCTGGTACTTAGTATGTATTCAACCAATGTTAAATCCCTCTTGCTTTTCCTCTGCCTAATTACACAGCTAGAATATACAGGCAGTGAGGGTAAGGTTAAGAAAGGGCGTTTGGTGCCAAATTATAGGGTCTTCTATTCCAAGTTATGAACCAGAGTCATCCAAAAGAAATATAATATGAACCATGTATGTAATTTTAATTTCCTGGTAGCCACATTTTTAAAGGGTTTAAAAGATTCAATTTTAATATTTTATTTAACCCAGTACATCCAAAATATTATTTCAACATATAGACAATAGAAAAATTGAGATATTTTACATTGTTTTCTTCATACTGTCTTCAAAGTCCGTGTGTATTTTATACTTACTGCTTCTCTCAAATAAGCTGACTACATTTCCAGTGCTTGAAAGCTTCACAAGGCTAGTGGCTACCCTATTGGACAGATTAGCTATAGAAAATGGAGCACACAGTGTCCGGCCCCCTGGCCGAGTGTTTAAGTTTGTGTGTTCCACTTCAGTGGCCTGGGTTCTCGGGTTTGGATCCCGGGCATGGACCTACTCCATTCACCAGTCATGCTGTGGTGGTATCCCACATATAAAGGAGAGGAAGACTGGCACAGATGTTAGCTCAGGGCTAATCTTCCTCAAGCAAAAGAAAAAAAAGAGGAAGATTGGCAGTGGGTGTTAGCTCGGGGCAAATCTTCCTCAGCAAAAAAAGAGAAAAGAAAATGGAGAACCACAGAAGGTTTTAATCAGAGTGGAATGCTTCAGAAAGATGAATCTGTTAGCAGTGCTTGGAGACACTGCAATCCTGAAAACTGGTTAAGAAGTTATCATCATCTAGTGGACAGTGAGCCAGGGCCTGAACAAGATTGGCATCGGCAGAAATGGAAAAGAGGGGACAAAGAGGAGAAATACTGTGGGATGAGAATTCATAGGACTTGATGACGATTGAGTTCATGGGGGAGATAAAGGAAAGAAAAGAACTGAACATGGGGTTGGGTTAGGCTAGATATAGTAAAACTAAATAGACAAACTAGTTGTTCCCTACATTTGATATTATGTGGTTTCCAATTTAGCTCACTTGGTTACATAATTCCTTCCTTACGTATTAAAGAGAAACAAAAATACTGTATACTACTGTAATTAAAAAACTAGGTAAATGTCTCCAGCTTCCTCTCCAAAAAAATATATTTGGACAAAGTTGTAAAATGTTCATCAAATATCAGTCTAAACTGTCTACTAGCTTGGTAGCTCATCAAAGGCACAGACCAAGCCTCATTCACCTCTGTCTCCCCTGCCCCAGACAGCAATCCCATCACAGCAGCCTCTGCAGGAAATGAATATACAGGTTTGTTGGATTGAACTGAACTACAGAACAAGCAAGCTGAATGGTTTTCTTCTTGAGATGTCAGGTATGCCCATCTTTAAAACTGTGATTAAAAAATAATATCAATTTAATATCAAAATATTAAATATCAATATAAAGAGCTCAAGTTATACTCTCACCCCAGTGTTTCCCCGTAGATAACTGTACTTTCTGTTGCTACGCCAGTAGCATATGTTCATAGAAACCTGGTTTTCTCAATGAATTTTAACTAGTTCCTGAATGAACATCCTTACAGAATATCAGGGAAGAGTAATAAGCAAGCAAAGAAAATCTGTTTTAAGTTTGTTGTACCACAAACTCTTTCAGGAATGGATGAAACTTCTGGAGAGTCCCTAGACCGATACTGGGAGTTACCTCAGAAATGTTTTTTGACCCATAAATATAATCAACATCATTTTCCAAAGCATAAAAATAAGTGCGATACAGAAAGCTGCATACAGGTAGACAAAAAAGTAAGTTAAAAAAATGTTCATGCTGGGGGTCGGCCGGTGGCGCAGCGGTTTAGTCCGCGCTTGGCAGCCCGGGGTTCGCGGGTTCGGATCCCGGGTGCCCGCGGACGCACGGCCTGTCAGCCATGCCGTGGCAGCGTCTCATATAAAGTGGAGGAAGATGAGCATGGATGTTAGCCCAGGGCCAGTCTTCCTCAGCAAAAAGAGGAGGATTGGCGATGGATGTTAGCTAAGGGCCAGTCTTCCTCACACACACAAAAAAAATGTTCATGCTAATATAGTCTAGAGGCATGTAGAAGTATAACAGGCAATTATCTTTTTGCTGTCATTGTTCTAACGAAGAAACTCTAGAGAAGAAAAGGAAGTGCTAAGAAACGTTTCGATCCCAAATTTCTAGAGTGACTCAGGTATCAAGTGAGTTGACCAAAGCATAATTAGATGAATTCTATCTGATCTTACCAATCATTAATGTAAAGATATTCATAAGACAAGAGCATAAGCACTGCCACCCCCGCCCCCACCTCAGTGAGAAGACCGTTCAGAGGGTACACATCCTTACCTCAAACAGTAGGTGCTGAATCACCACCGTTAATGCCTCAAACTTGGTATTACCACAGGAAAGAAGCTGCTTGAGCTGCAGGATAAATCCACTTTGGTTTTCACATTTTGTTTTATACCGAGCCAACTCAAGTGTTCTCTCAGAGGACAGCGCATCTGGAGACGTCTGTGTCTGGATACATAAACTTCTAGGATTCTTTTGCCTGCCCTTTTCAACTGCAGAAGGAATTAATATAGGTAGTAAAATATGTGATTTTAATTTTTATAATCACTACCATCTGGGTTCAAAAACAACTTGATAAGCCACAGAAATGCATTTAAGTTCTGTTTACATAAGGAAAGCATATGGATGGGAACGGGAATTAGTCAAATAGCTAGTTGTTTGGAATTCATAAACACAGACAAAGGCTTTAATTCTGACTTTGAAAGATTTATGTGGGGCAGAGAATTATGTACAGGAAACAGATTTAGCAATCCAAAAACATGAAAATTGTGTGCAAAATAATGTTGATTTCATAGTTCCTAATTTTCTAGGTAAAATGGTACAGAAACCCCTCTGTGACAAGTACTCTGTACTCTGATCACATATGCTGAATGCCTTTCTCTCCTACACATTTTCTACAAACTCCCCATCCTTTCTCTACTGATGGCCGGGTGGTTACAGAGATTTATTTATACAGCAGGCAAGTCATTTCCTAATCTCTAACAAATCATCATGTACATTGAAAGTCTAATCCCATTTTGCCCCTTAACTTGAAGTCCACTCACTGCTAAGACGATTAGACTCATGACTATACTATTCCGTTTTCTATCCAACACAAGCTTCGTTGTTTTTTCCCACCTTCAAGCAGTAATAATGGCTTAAATATTTCTTTTAAAGCGCATGCTAATACTCCAGATCCATCTAAGATGCCACGCTAAGTGATTATTCACTTCCTGTGAATTACTCAACTTTATTTTAAATGAAAAACTGTTCAGTTTTGGAACCATTCCAAATGTCTCAGTCACTTTAAATATCAAACAGAATTGGAAAAACAGGAAACAAGCTGCTTAGCTTCTTGAAATAAGTAGGCCAAATAATCAAAACAAATCTAAATCTGAAAAAAAAAAAAAAGACGCAAGAAACAAACAAAAAGTATTCTCTTATTCTCACACCCATTCCTTGCAGCATCCACATTCTGTGGTGACAAACAAACCTAAGACAATTTCATAAATGGTATTATTTTGCCTAACTTTTCAGGGGAAGGAAAACTACAGTGATTTCTTGAAGGAAAATAAACAAAGAAACCTCAGTATTTATGTTCCAAGAACCAATACACTAAGTAAAAAAGCTCTCATTTTCTGTGGTTGCTTTCCACGGTTAAACAACTCATATTTGTATTAATACTTGATAATTCTCAGTTCTAAAATGACTCAAATATCTATTGTGTTTTAAAAATACTCAAAGAGAAGGAGAAAGTATTTACCCATTAGTCTTTACTAGTAATCATTAAGAGTGATTTAGCAATAAATTGCCACTTCCAAAGCAGACGGAGAAGGTAACCAAGTTTATAGTCATAATATTAAAGTTCTGAAGGGAGAACAACTTTACAGAGTCACATATTAATGAAAAATAATCTAAATATTTTACAATTTGTCAAAATATCTGAGATTAGTATTCCTTTATTTTATGTCATTTCCTAAAACGTTCTTAGAAATTATGCTGTCATATAACATATAAGAACCATAGAGTGTTTTATTGTTCGTAATGTTCTCACTGTCCCTCTCTTTGATCCTCCCAGTAATTCTCAACAGGGAAGGTGAGGCTCAAGGATGTGGAGGGCCTTACCCGGGCATAGACAACTCCTATGGGGCAGACTCAAAGTCAGAACCTAGGCCTCTGGCACCAAGTCTCTCCTGTCCACACCCATTTTGGAAAGTAGAAATGGGGTGGAGACATAATATGTTACATAACTAAAAATAAACATTTATGCAATAATCTTAACAAAATGTTACTTTAATACATTCAAACCCATTATCTGATAACTCTTCATTTCAATAAATCTACATATAAACATCTACGCTTTAATAGTTTTATATAATTTTATACAAACAGAACAGCAATAAACATCTTTTAACTCATTGACCAACAAACATGTATAGTTCATTCTCCTGGTATTGTTACATGTCCTACCAATACTTACTGAAATATTCATTTATTTATTGATACATTGCTTTGAGTTTATCATTTCTTGAATCCTTAACATTTGATTCTCTTTCTAGTATTTCCATGGAAATTCCATGCTAATTTTATTATTTACTACAATATCAGAGTTTTAAAACTATTAGGTTATAATTATTTACAAAATCTGAGAGGTCAATCTTTTATATTAACATTTTCAGAGAAAACAGTCTTTGAGATTCTTGCCTACTTAGCCTTTCAGATGAATTTTATAATTAACTGGTCAGGTTCTAGTAAGTTATTTCATAAGGAAATAAATCTAAATTAACTTATTAAACATTGTTTTTCACACACGGGTTGGAATATAGGCACTCCTTTTACAGCACTAAATTTCATATTGTCCTTCAAATAATCTCTTATACCAAAGGCACACAAGAGCTAAGTATTTATGTTTGTAAATGTATGTTTCCCTTGTGAACTAAATTTTTTCACTGTATTATCAAGATTTTTTTGAATTTATCTTAAAACTCTACTGAAAGTATTTGCTAGTAATATTGTTTGTCTAAATTCTTTGATTAAATGTATACAATATACTTTCCTTTTACCTGTTTTTCTTATTGAACGGTTAATTCCATTTCTAACATTTCAAAGATGGGGAGATAGCCTTACCTTTTTCTTGATTTAAGGAGGTTAACTCCAGTGTTTTCTCAATGAACATGAAAGGTTTAAAATAAAATATTTACATCTGTTAAGAAACTGTCAAAACTTTTTCTTAAAGTGTTTAAAAAATAAGAGTTGGATTTGCTGACTCCTTATTAGGCCTCTGAAACCATCATGATTTTTTACTGGCTTTTACTTTAACTTGATAAATTTTGTTAAAGGCTTTTATTATGCCATAGTGGTTTCAAATTCCTGAGGCAAACTTTTTTTTTTTTTTTGGTGAGGAAGATTAGCCCTGAGCTAACATCTATGCCCATTCTTCCTCTATTTTGTATGTGGGATGCCACTGCTGCACAGCTTGATGAGAGGTGCACAGGTCTGTGCCCGGGATTCGAACCTGTGAACCTAGGGCCGCTGAAGTAGAGTTCATGAACTTAACCACTATGCCACTGGGCCAGCTTTCTGAGGCAAACTTTTGTTTGTTTGTTTTTGGTGAGGAAGATTGGCCCTGAGCTAACATATGTGCCCATCTTCCTCTGTTTTGTATGTGGGAGGTCGCCACAGCATGGCCTGATGAGCAGTGTGTAGGTCTGCACCTGGGATCCAAACCCACAAACCCCGTGCAACCAAGGTGGAGCACACAAACCCAACCACTACGTCACTGGGCCAGCCCCCAAACTTTATTTTTTTACCATCTGAAATGTAACTCTTTAAAAATTATTGTGGTATAACTAATATATAACATTATATTAGTTTTAGGTGTGCAACATAATGATTGGATATTTGTATATATTATGAAATGACCACCACAATTGGTCTAGTTAACATGTCACCTCACAATTACAAATTTTTTTTCTTGTGATGAGAACTTTTAAGATCTACTCTCTTAGCAACTTTCAAATATGTAATACAGTATTTGTTAACTATAGTCACCATGCTGTACATTATATCTCCAGGACTTATCTATTTTATAACTGGAATTTTGTACCTTTTGACCCCCTTCACCCATTTCCTCCCTCCCCCAGCCCGAGACAAACTCTTCTCTCAGATACGTCCGTGCAACAGCAGCAACTATTCCCTGGCTTGTTGCTGAGGCTTCAGCTGGCTTAGGTCCACAAGTGAGACTGGTATCTACGCTTTTCCTTTATTATATTTTGGTTGCTTTAGCTTTTGGTAACAAAACGGCATTTGTGCTGATACAAGTCCTATTCTCCATATTCTGGAACCGTTAACTGTGTCAGGGCATATATATTCTTTGAAAGTTTAGAAAATTCTCTAGGACCCAATGCTCTACTAAGAATGCTGCTAAGATCACCCTAGAATGAACTTAAGTAGTTTTTGCTAAGATACACCCTGGAAAGCGTCAACTGTCCATCTGATGCATTCCAATCGTGCAAGGCTCCTGGTTCTTAGCTGCTTTTTCATTTGTGCTATTTCACCTCTGGCAGCAGTTAAGTGTTAGGGTGTTAACTCCATCTAATGAGAGAAGTAGGGGAGGGAAGGCGACTGCTTCAGTAAAACCCAAGCTCTCCACGTACCAGCTTCTTTTTCTCTCAGGCTTTCTTAAGGCTGCAGAACCGGAATTTCAAGAGTGGGGGAACCCCACATATCAGCATTGGCTCCTAGTGCCCAGCCATGAAAACCCAAACATCACGCCCAGAACACAAACACTGCTCTGCCTCAGGTAGTGACAGAAATTGTCAGATCTGCACCTCATGATGCAGTTTTCCATGCGACCCACCGAGAATCTCACTCAAACATTTAAAACGTGAGTCTGGTGATGTCTGTCTGCATAATGTCATATGCTCGAATTGATGTTTAAGAACATAAAAGCTTTGTGATAAGCCTTCTCTAACACACCCTAGCACAAACCATTGCATTCATGGCTGGTAAGCAAGAATATATCCTATGATGAATCTGACAAGGGTGTAAAATGACAGCTACAGAAGGATTTTCATTGCAAACTTGTTTGCACAGAAAAAAGAAAAAGAAAAAACAACCCAAATGTCCATAAGTAAAGGATTGGTTAAATAAATTTATGGTACATTTATATAGTGGAATACCACAGCTGTAAGACAGAACTCGGAAGCTCTCTGTGGTAAATGATAAAAGCATAGAAAGAGCAATGTAGATAATATGCCCTGTTATATAAAGATGATAGGAATATAAGAGCATCTTTTCTTTTTTGCTTATAAACGCATAACAAAATTATCACATAATACATATAAAAGTACTAACAATGTTTACCTTTTCAGAGAAGGGAATAGGAACCAGACAGATACAAAGTGTCCTAATGCTTTTTTCTCATACCTTTTAACCATGGGGTTAACATATTGCCTATTCAAAATTAAAAAGTAATATTTTTTAAAGGTGGTTAAAATGAATTCTGAGCACTGAAATCTTTATTTAACACTTAGCCGTCAAGAAAACAGCCAACCCACATTTCTTCCTTGGGGAATCTAGACAGGAATTTAAATAACACAGGTTCTGTTGTATGTGAATACTCAGAATACATTTGCATTTAAGGAGGAAAGAAAACATTGACATATTATTCTTCCAAAAGTAAATATATCTTCAAATTTTAACATAGGAGCAAAAAAGCCAACAGACTGCCCTCTACCCAGACCTGGAAAAGCATGTTGTGACCTCCATCTTCTGCTCCATATACTGTTCTCCCTGAGGACAAAATTGTACTGCATGGTAGCTGATGCCCCAGTTTGAGTGTCCTTCCCTCCCTCCTGGCTCAACTGAAGATCAAAGTTGATGCAAAAATCTCCGATGATGCTCAAAGCCCTAAAGCTCATAAATAGGGTATTTCATAATACTAAAAAACAACAGTTTCCCTAAATCCTCCAGGATTCACTACTTACGTGAAATTAGCATAACATGAACCAAGCTTTGCCCTTCTATTCCCTTTATTAACATGTTATCATTTGATAATGCAGTTGTATTTAAAAATATTAAATATTTTATTATACTAACAGGACACATTCTGATTTCAAAAAATCAATTTAATCAGAAACCTTACAATTAAATGTGAACTTCTACATAGATTCAGATATCTGTCAATAAGATAATTACCACCATCATGTCTGACCCGACCTTCCTGGGATTCATTCTAATGAAACTGAAACCTCCACCAGGAAAACAAAGGTCCTGAATCAAAGACATTTGCTCCCTTGAAAAGCAGCTGGATAACGCTATTTGCTATCTTTGTTCTTTCTACTCAGAAACCTCAAGTTAATAAAATTTAAAACTAGCCTAATAAGCTTATTTATCATCTTCTTAAAGAAAGTAGTTGGGTAAAGAGAAAGAGGCTCATTTTTCAGGCTCAAGTCACTCAGGCATATAGACCCTCCATCTCAAGGCTAAACACAATTTTTGACAGAAAGACTTAACCATTAAGACATGGGCTAACCTACTAGCTGCGGAGGACACATCCATCCTAAGGCCAAATAACCCATTTGCTGAATCTGCTGGCTTTCCAAATATTAAATAAAATCAAGTAAGAGACACGACCTACTAGGAGAGTTTGCCTTCTCTTCCATGAAACACAAAACTATACACAGCATTTAGTAACTAATGTTGCCTAGTTTTTTGTATACCTGCTGACCTACTCATTCACTCACCAAGTATTTGTCAAAATCCACCATGCTGAAGGGCGGTGGACTTGCCCTAGTGTCTTGGGGTGCAGAGGAGGCATGTAGAAGAGGCTGGTGGTGTACAGGGGTGCATGAAGACAGCAAGAGTCTCTGCTGAATCATGTCACCCTAGTATGGATCTCTTTCTGCTCCATGCTCACCTGTCCACCTATGTGTGTGAAGGTGACAGTCACCAGGTGGAATGTGCTTTCTCCTATATACTGCATTGACCACTAATGTTAATAAAATGCAGGTAATGAACTAATGGGCTGGTGAGCATTCTCTAAATCTCTGCCAGCAGCCTGAACAGACGACAGATTCCCTTCTTTCTGCCTTAATCTGAACCTACACATCTAAAACCCTTAGGAGGGACACCTATCTCTACACAAGTTCTCTTACTCAGTGTTTCCTCAGCATTGATGATGGGTGTTTACCCTGGAATGTTCCATGAAAACAAAAGCAACAATGGCAACATGACTTGATAACTAGAGAACAGAATTATGTACACATTGTAGTGAGAGCATAGGTGGAGAAACACCTGGATCTGGGGCAGTCAAGAAAGGGTTCTAGAGGCAGAGTTTGGATGGACATTTGCACACCTGGCAGAAAGATAAGCAGCAAATGCAGAGAGGTATGGGACGCCCCTGGGGCCCTGGCATCCAGTGCTGACAACCAAGTCAGGACTCCTGAGTAACGGTAAGATGAGGGGGCTGGAAGCATCAACGGGGGTGAGAGCACGTGTGCCATACAAGGTTTTATCCTGTAGGGGGCACAGAACAAGGCTGAGCAGGGGTCTGGGGGAACCGTAAAGGAAGATTTGAGGGGTAGGCAGCGAGGTCAGGAGGGAGGCCCAGGAGGGGAAACTCACGGGTCGGTGGCAGTGACAACAGGCAGGAAAACATGAGTGTGTTTATGCGGCAGAACAGGAAGACTTGGTGACCAGTCGGATCAAGGGGAATCCAGGACAGGTCACAAGCTTCTAGTTAGGAAATAACACAAGGAGGAGTGGATTAGCATGTGAGAATGAGAGAGGGCAAGAGCTTGGTGTGGGACACAGTGAGGAAGGTGTGATGACACTCTACACCCTGCTCTTTATTCTCCAAAAAGAGTCTTCTAAACTCACCTGCTCCATAACACTTTCCAATTTTAATCGTCTGGCATGTCATTTTCCTGAGGAGCCATCAGCTCCTTATTCTCATTCTCCCAAATACTGCCCCACACAGGAGTATTACCACACACTTTCTAGTTGTATCAACTGAACAGTGAACCCATGGTAATCCACACAATCTTACTAAGGTATTTTAAAAAATTATTCATATCATCAATTATTAGTATAAATGTATATAAACCTTTTTAGTGTCCCTTTCATTATTTGTTTATTCTAAAAGAGTTCATAGTCATCATTATTTAGGAGCCACATATAGTATTTTTCTATTTCTAGGTAGGTATGGCATTTACTTAACATGGAACATTTCAAGTTCAGCAAAACAGTGTTTAGACTTTTAAAATTACCCAAGCCAATTCTTTTGAGGGTGGCTTTAAGACACCTAAGCATTTAAAATTTTACATTACTATATTGTTAGCAATTGTTGCAATGGCTTGTATTATATAGAAAAGGGTTTTACTTTTTTTTTTTAATTTTAAAAATAGATTATAGAAGGCATATTACATTCCAAACTCCTATTCCAGGATAATTATGCTTACACAATTTTTCCTGAAAAAACAACCCAAACTTGACCTTGAACATTTTCCACGTAGCTGGCAGGAAAAAAGCAGATTTCTCATGTTCCTAAAATGGACTACTAACTACAAAGAAAAGTTAATAGAAATTCATTACATTCAGAAATACTTTTAAGATAGTATTACCTCCCTCAATTTGTTGGTTTTCTAAATAATCTAGAAGTCCACCTTAATATGTTAAGTTTATAGATTTGTTTCAGGACTGAAAAAAGCATACTATGAAAATGGGACACAACAAAAAAATTGCAAGTAATACAATTTTAGGCCTGTTAACGCTAAAAATTCTGAAGATACTAAATGAAAACATTTTTATTCAAAGCATCTCAAACAAAAATCTCATTAAGAATATGAATTTTAGTCAAAGAAAAATCTTAATTTTTATTTCACCTTAAAGCAGGAAATGAGTATCTTTTGTTATACGTGTTCACACTGTATATGCACAAATTGGATAGGTCTTTTCTCAGAGCACAAGAGAGAAAATATATATCCACCAAGTTCCCACGGATGTGAGCGAGGTGCTGTTTCACAAGACAGGAGCCACGGGGTCCTGGGTTTTTCCCCTTTATTATTAAACAAATTACCTAAAATATTAAATACTAGCCTTCACATGGACTTTTGGTTTTTTTTTGTCTTAATGATCATTTTGACTTAACCAATTTAATAGGTACCTAAAAAACTGCTCACCACCACAAAGCCTGCTATACCGAGCGGTGGTTTTGATTTTAGTAATGACGACATGCACCAAGGTGTCCTTTTTAACACGTGGAAGATGACAGTACCAATAACATTTTATCGCCACTAGGAACTGATGCCAGAACAAGAACAAAAGGTCTACGAGGCCCTTCTTGCAGGGTCTACTTCAAGTGCATTTACTACTATAGAATTTTGAATGCTGCCTCTTCTGTGACTTGTACATCTTGAGTTAGCCAGCTCAGGTGATGTCACCATTGTGCTAATGAAGCCATGTCCTGCGGGCCAATCCTCTGTAGACGGTTAGATGGTGTCCTTAACCATCGCAGCCATGTTGTAACCACATGTTTTTTGTCAAACAGGGCCCCCCACAAAGCAGCATGTCTGAATCAAGGCACACGCAGACTTAACACCTGAGTGGGGAAAACGGTTTCCCCAAAATGCACCAAAGTAGGTCAAAAATCTCTTTATTGTACTAAAGACAATAGGCTATCTTACAGTAGAAACAAAAATTAAAATATTCAACATAAGGAATTTCTATAACACAAACAATAAATTAAAAAATAATGTCATTCTCAAAATACTAAACAGTTAAAGAAAAGCAATATGAGAGGTGCCCAAAACTCAGGTCACCAGAGGACAATAGAAAAAAGGCAAGTTTTTCACCCAAAAGAAAGCTTTATTAGTCTTAATTTTCCCCAGAACAATATAATTGCTGCTGTTTATAAAAAGGACCCTCATGTACTAAAATAACCTAAAGTATCACCTAAAGCAAATACAGAAAAATGATCAATATTGGATACATTTAAAACCACATCTATTACTTTTTTAATCTAAGAAAACAAGTAATGGGCATATGCTATTAATAAAATATTTTTAGCTCTAAAACATGTGTTAGAGCTAACAAAATGTATCAGTCTATATTATTTCATTTATAGGGTGATTCTCTACTAACCAAACCTCAACCAGAATATTTTAATTGTTCTAATTAAATAAGTATTTACTATATATTGCTTGCCACATCCCTCAAGTTTCTCCTGATGAAAAACCTCCTCTACTTCCCATCCCAAATCCAACTCCAAACTGTAATGTATGGTTTACTTTCCATGTGTGTGTGAAAACAGATACTACATTAAAACATAATTTAGTGCAGTAAAACTTGAGCTATCTGCAACTCGTGAGATTAAGATGTACTCTCTCTTTTAACATCTAACTTTTAAAAACTTATCAAAATATTATCTACCATAAGTGAAAATTCACTTAACACTTCACTGCCTTCTTAAATAGACTGCCATCACTGCAGAAGGGCACATTTTAATGTCATAGCAAAGCTGTAGCTATAAGACCACAATAGCTACAGGAGCTTGGTATCAACCTATGCCAAAATGTTTTTAGTATAATGCCATTCACAACACCAGTTCTCAGGAAGTGCTTATCAATGTGGCAAGAGGCCAGCAAATCTTCAAGAGTGCTTCCAAGGAAGCCGAGAAGACAACTGTGGATTCACAGTAAGATAACAAAGAGATAGGGGAAGGCTACATCTCTCATCTGTTACTCTTGAATTTGATCCTTTTGATGTCTTTTGTATTCTACAAATGATTGAATCTTTTAACTTTTTACACACAAATTCTCATATATAAGATTTTTTATGGAAGCTTTCTAAAATGGCTTTATTGGCTTCTATATTTTGTAGTGTGAGAGAGAAACAAGAGAAATTGAAGTTTATTTCGTGCCACCTTGACAATGCACGCATAGAATACCCACCATAAATGCACTACCAATAAAATATTAATCTTTTGTTAACACAGTTTAAATATATAAAAGCCACACTTAAAGTTGAGAACATTCTTTCTCAGTGTATTATTTTACAACTAAAAATTCATTTAAGAGATCAAAATCAAACATTTAGCTATATGTCCAAATAACAGAATGTTATTGAAAGTTTTTAGTTGAAATAATTACAAAATAAGTAATCATTACCAAAAAGCATTCATATTGTAAAAGAGAAAAAATAACAAGGTCTGTTGCAAGATTCGACTTGTTGAATGATCTACTCCCCTTATTTATAAGCAGGCAATATCTCAATATTTTGAGAAATAACTGTTTTGCCTACTTGGTGGCAGATACACATATAAGGCTCCAACCCCTCTTTACCTGCATGCGCTACAGAGACTGCAGAAGTCAAGCACTCAATTTCCCAGCCTCCCTTGCAGCTAGAGGTAGCCATGTGACTGAGATGTAGCCAATGAGATGTAAGCTTTAGTGATTTGGCACCACCCCTTCCCTATCTTTCATCCCTGCCCAGAGCAGCCATTGTGAGATCATGAAGCAACAGTCATGAGGAAGGGGCTGAGAAAATGGCAGAGATGTTGATCCTGACATTGCTAAGCCACTTGAACATCGTCCGAGCTGCTTCCCTTTAGGTGAGACGAATAAGCTATTTCTCAGTTAAGCTGTCTTAACAAACTGCGGCTAAAAGCAGTTCGACTGGGCCATCTCAAAAATGAATACCAAACATAAGAACATAATTTGGTGACTAATTAAACAAACTTATTCACGTGCGGCCTCACTCTTAGCGAATATCTAATCAAAATGGTTCTTAGTGCAGCTTTAAGTAAATGAAAACGTTTTGTTCTATTAATAATACTTCTCCTGTCCTTCCTCAATGTATACATACATACACCCCTCCCCTTTGCTGTGGTAATTGCTCTTACTCTCACTAGCTCAGCAAAAAGAATTCTACTTCTTAGTGCAATGAACTGCCTTCACTTGAGTCAAAGAGAACATTAACTCTTCGAGGTTCAAAATGGCACTTTTCATAATAATTAATACATATTTCCAGCTTCACAGAAAAACTGAATTCTAATAAAACTGGTGGCAAGGAATATTTCTACTTAGAAGATTCTTTTCCCTCCACTGATTCATTATAAAAGTGGAACTATTATGTGGAGGCAAAATTCTGAAATGGACTGAGCTGAATACGTTTTGCAAGAGAGACTACTGCCAGAACTTTGGCAAGTCGGAGAAATCACTCCTGGACTTCTTAGATGAGGTTAGCACCTGCCTGATGCTGCGATCTTCATCCACGCCTGTCACCCTGCAAAACTGACAAATTCACTCTCTTTCTCTTCTTGGCCCTATTTACAGAGGAACTTACATCCGGGATCCGACAACACACTTTGTCAATGGGCACCACGCAATAACAATATACTAAAGCGCACGATGCCCTCTGTCAGGGTTCAATGAAAGGCCTGTTATGTCTGGGTCCCTGTAATCACCATCCTTATTACTAACACTTCTCTCTCCACATTCTATGCTCAGACATATTAAAGTTCTTTCGTTTCCTTGAAGGAGCCATCCTCTCCCATGCCTCCAGGCTTTCACATGCTGTTTCCTCTGCCTGGAACCCTTTTTGTTTCTTGGCTAATTCTGCATATCCCAAGCTCCCAGCTTAAACGGCATTTCTGGAAGACCTGGATAAAGTTAGCCTCACCTGCTAGGAGGTGGCTGGATGCCTAGTCCATGCTCTCCCATGATTACTTGATGTTCTAGGAGGTCTCCCTCTGTTACACTGCGGCTGTGTGTGAAGGCAGTGGCCATGTGTGACTTAGTCCTGGCTATACTTTCAGCATCTAGCAGTGTACCTGGCACACGGTACATGTCTAATAAATATTTATTCATGAAATGAATAAATTAATCCTGCAATGTGAAAGACAGTCTGGAAGTAGGGGAAAAGCTGGTGGCCAAGACCAAATATAAAACCCTTCAAATAGCCCAAAGTATTAGGTTGGATGATATGAAACTGTCAATATTTGGCCATTTTTTTTTTTTACTTAGAAGAAGAACAACTTCAGATGCTTCAACTTAAGAATAAAGCCTGAACTAGAGTAGCAGCAGAGAGTAAAAACAAATGGAGATTCAAAGAATAGAGTCTTAGATTCTTGCAACCAACTGGTTGTAGATAAATGAGGAAGAACAATGGTTCAAAGATGACTGAGGTTTGGTGACAGGATAGGGAAAAACATGGTGTCATGAAGAGAAATAAATCAGGAATATTAACTGAGTTTAGGAGATACGGAGAGAATTAGTTTAGATAAGATGAATTTTCAGGTGTCAGTAATACATCCAGAGCTTTTTAATCTATAGTCAGAAAATTCACAGAATTTCAGGTTAAAGAGACCTCAGAAATCATCTCATCTGATTCCTTTATTTTGCAGCCCTGTATGGTTAAGTGCTCAAGGTCATTCGTGTGGTTAGCAGAACCACAACAAGACGACAACCCCGGGCTCTTGGAATCCAGGTCAACATCACTGCCACTACAGCAACCGACACCAACACCCCTTCCTTTATCAAGAATACAATCACAAGCTACTGCTTACAGCCCATACGGATAAGAATAAATGCAAGGACTTCAATATCCATTTTATTGGAAGATTCCTCAGACCTTAAAGTTATGTAATATGGATAAGCTCACAAAAGATTCTTACTAGGGATAAGTAGAATTATATTCTTTACATAATTTTAAAATGCTTCCCACACACAAACTCCTTTTTCATCACTACTATTCCCTAGATCTAACAGAATTACAGCAAAATTCACAGCCGGGAAAATATGCCAAAATTCTAAACAGAAGTCCCAGATTTTAGTCCCATCTCTGCCACTGACTGTGTGCCCTTGGGCAAGGTAATTCACTTCTCTAGGCCCCTGGTTTCCTGGTGTAAAATAAGGTAAAATAGATCCCCTCTAAGTGCACTCTATCTCTAAAAATTGTGACTGCAATCAAATGAATGTTTCAGAATATTTTTATATGATTTTAGAAAATATAATGTACCTAAAATATCACTTAGTCAACTCTGGTAATAAAAGCCTTGTGTTTTGCTTAAGCTGCCTTGGCAAGCTATCTGCTTCATGGAAACACTACAAACAACCTAAAATGTTCACTAATAAATCATGGCTCTCCCAACAATGGGATGTTCCACGACTATTAAAAAGAATGAGGTAAATGCGTTAGGAAAACCTAAGATATATTAACTTGAAAAAGCAACCTATACAAGAGCATATATAGTATGCTTCCATTTGTGTATAACAAAAAAGGATACAAAAGATCTGCGTAGGCTTACATGCTCTTAGAAAGTTAGCAGCAGGATATTGAAGAGCCCATGAGAGTGGTGGCCTCTGAGGAGAGGGCAGGGGGCCGTGTAAGGAAGAGGCTCACCTGGATTGTACAACCTCTGTACTGCTTGGTTTTCTTTTCTACTTGGAGCATGGATCATTAAAAAAAAAAAAAAAACAAATTAAAAGCTATTTGGAGCTATTTTAGATCCTACAAATGATTGCAAACACAAGACACCCTTTTTATATTTATTTTTTCACCTTTTTATCTTTTAAGGTTGAAAAAGTTACCTTAAAAATCACCTTTTTATCTTTGAAGGTTGAAAAAATTACAGTGGCATTTGGGCTGGGAGAGGAAGAGGCACTGTTTCCCTCCTAACTCACCTCATTTACCTCCAGCTGTCAGCTCAGCCTGAGAGGGAAAGGCTGGCAGACTCGAGTGACAGGTCAAGGGGAGTTATGAAATCTGGGGGAAGAGGAGCTGGAAGGGACAAGAATTATCCCCCAGAGAAGGGAGATGCTTTCAGGAAAACTGAAAACAGTCAGCTGAGAAAAGTCACCAGGGACAGAGATGGAAAACAAAACACACGAGGGCTGACGGGCATACGAAACAAGAAAAAATCTTCTGTTTACATACTCGATCCTACGACAGTTCCCAGTAACCAGCCACAATCAAATAGAATAGCACTCCAGTTTTTATAGCATAAAATCAACCTACTGACCACAGTTGCAATTATCCTCGAGAACAAGAGGTAGCAACGTGAGGCAAGGAACCCTCTCAAAGTGAGCGTAGTTACACGTGCCTAAAATATCCACGGCATTGGTTCCATCTCAGGCACAGCAAATGAAGAGCAGACACAAGCATAAACCATGAGAGGCAGCCTCTTGTGACTGCAAACATTTTCACTGTGAAGCTTGGAAAACTTAGTTTGTGATTCATTTATTACTTCTCCACAACGGTGAGGAAGTTCTCTTTCAGAAATGTTTAGAATGTGGAAATCTTTTAGTATATTAAACTAACCTATCATAATCTCAGGGAGAAACTGCATAATAAAACACGACAGAAACTCTCTCATTTCCTTCTTGAAGGGAAAGAGAAGTACTGTTCTTGATTTACCTATGTCCTATTTCCAAAATCCTTTGAGATAAAATGTTAACTTAGGTGCTGATTTTCACAGACTTGGTGGGTGTCAGAGAAAGAGCTCGGGAACACCAAGGCAACCATCCCGTTTTCCATAAACAAACCGAGCACACATCTGCTTGCAAACAGTAAGAGGACCACACGTTCATGTGTTGAAACATAAGAGAAAACTGCTCATTTTTACAAATTAAGCCTAGTTCTCTCCTTCGAGCCTTCTCTCCCCAATTATCCATCTCCTTAGAAAATTTCTGCTAAACGTTTGCAAGTTAATCAAGACATCCCCCATGCAACCCTCCACCGAGATCTGTGCACACCAACCTGTATGGAAAATAACAGTGCTTCTCCTAAACCCTGAAGGCAGTCGGAGATTCCGGAGCAATCCTTTGGCCGTCAGTCGTACGTGAATGGTGGATAAGGAGAATTTGGGAGACAACAACATGTCTTCAGAGCAGGTAGAGAGATTTGACAGAAGAAACAGTTTCCATGGACCATCACATACTGTCCTTTTAAATTCAGCACTCGTCGAGGCCAGGAAATACAGCAGGAGGAAACGTGTCTACAGAGCCAATGTCACCCACCACGCGTACACAAAAGAAAAACCCCCAGAGCTGTCCAAGTGTTCCTGGCTTCTGTTTTCACTCCCAGATGTTGCCAAAACAGTCCTCTTCCTCTGAATAAAATCTCCTCTAGCAGATCCAGCAGTAAGCAGCCTCTGAATTACACCACACTGTACATGCTTATGGGGTTGTTATGGTTTTCATCAGCGACGTAAAGGGGAGGGGAAAGTGGGTGGTCTTAGGAGCTTTTTATAACAACCAATAATGGCACAGATGCTCTAACTTCTCGGAAGATCATTAAGGGAAATTAACTACTTCGAGTGCCTAATGTTTATTTAATAATTAAAAAAATAACGTTTCATTAAAGTAATCTGTGTTCTGATTGAAAAATTTTTAATTATACTCACACTAATAACACTGGGCATTTTTTCATACGTTTTATATGTAAACCTATATGTAAAAACCTGGTACCTTGGGATAAAATCTTTAAAAATGGCTTCAAGCAATAAATGTCCCCAAGTAAAATTTTTAATAAAATTTCTATTATAATATATTAACAACAGATTGATAAAAGTTTGAAGTTTAACGTTAACAGTCGCATTCTGAGGACCTCACTAAGGATATAAAGGTTAATGCAATTTCTCTACCAGGTGTAATATAACAGTTCCAGAGGAATAAAAATTAGTCAGTCAGGCAGTATTCTAAGGACTATACTTGACTAATCGCATTTACAGAAAACCAGGTGGCCTCTCAGCAAGGTTTTGAGACTAGGAACATGGGTAAGGATGCAGTTATGTGTATCTTTCACTGGGATCTATAAAATGTTTATTTCAGTAGAGTGGTTTGTAAAAGTACATTATAATATTATGGCAAAAACCAAAAGAATACGAAAGATAAAGGTGTCGATCGAGAAAATTACACTGGCAATATGTTCATGTAAGCCAATATTATTAAACCAGGAATAGCCCAAACTCTTAATATTGTTGAATTTTAAAAAGTACACGAAAATGTGTAAAAAATTATCTAGGCTTGCTTCCAAGATTTCATAAAAAAGTAAGACATTAACATTCATAAGAAATTGTTAACCATAAATAACCCTATTTGATGCTGTTAAAATATGCAGGAAGCACTCTTTTTAGAATTCTACAGAGTATTTAGGCTGCGAAAAGGGAAGGAGATAGGCAGGAAAGGAAATTTTGAATAATTCCTTCCCCCTCTGCACTCAACCCTCCGCCTGCCATTTCAGAGGCTGTCAACAAGAGACAGACCCAAATGCCCGTCAAGGGTTAGCTGTGGGAAAGACACAACTTGTTCACACACACACACACAATGGATCTCATAAACACACTGCGCCCACAGCAACTGAAGGCCAAAACCTAAGGGACTAAAGTCAAGAAAAGCTACATTTACGGGTTGCCTTTTCACTTTATCACAGTTTATTATTAAAAAACAACCACCTTTTTTCCAGATTCTGCATATCAATGTCAAAATCACCTCTCCTCCCTGCCCCCACCGAAAAACTTGTAAAAACCAAGATACTGACCAGCATTAAAATTATGAAAAGAATAGGGGCCGCCTGGTGGCGCAGCGGTTTAGTCCGCGCTTGGCAGCCCGGGGTTCGCGAGTTCGGATCCCGGGTGCCCGCTGACGCATTGCCTGTCAGCCATGCTGTGGTGGCATCCCATATAAAGTGGAGGAAGATGGGCACGGATGTTAGCACAGGGCCAGTGTTCCTCAGCAAAAAGGGGAGGATTGGCAACAGATGTTAGCACAGGGCTGGTCTTCCCCACCAAAAAAAAAAAAAAAAAAAAAATTATGAAAAGAATAAATATTATTAAAAATAGACATGACATCACTCCATATAAGATGATTTTTTGGGGGGTGGAGTATGTTTTTTGTTTAAGTAATAGTAAATTCTAAATTATCCTGGTTAAAAGGGAAGTCCTTTACCCTATACTATCCGAGAGAAGAAATTAGCAACCTGCCACCAACTCATCATATTCATTAAAAGTTTTACTTGAACTGCACTAAGCTATACCACATATATTAAAAGTAAATGTTGTTAATGATGTTTTTAAACAGCAGAGCAAGGTATTGGGAGAATAAAGAGAAGCAGTGCCAGTCAGAAGGAAAGAGTAGTTTTGTTTGTACAGTAAAGTACATCACACAAAAGTAATAAGGTGCATTAGATAAAAAGACTAAGAACAGCTCAGGCCGGGTTTCAATTCTTTCCCAAACACAGTCTGCCCCCTGGTGGCAATTCAGCACAAGTGAGCCAAAGCAAAGTGGCAGTCCTGACAATCCATTAACAGTGACAGCCAACTCTTACAACCTACTACGTGCCAGGCACTGTCTAAACACTTTGTGCATAGTCACTCTTTTAAATAACTGAATAGCAGTTATTGTAGCGTTACAACTATTTTTTTAATATATATACTTCTGGGGTTGGGGAAGCAGAGATTTAAAAATCGGGTCAAAAAGGTTCTTTGATTACTTATTTGATCAGCTGTTGTCATTTGTGCACTATCTGTAGTTTCTGAAGTTATACTAAACACAGAAGGACCTAAAGATAAGAAAGGGTCCATCTTTGTTATTATACAAAGTCTTGATTTATGAGAACATGATAAGGATCACCATGGACAGTAAGGAATAATTTAAGGAATTTTTGGTGCCTAAGATAGAACAATGTAATTACAGTTATAAAAATTAAGAATAAGATGAGTTTTTATGAAGTGCAGTAAAGCTTGTTTACAAAACCATGATTTACAATTGCATGTATAGTAGGATCTCAACTTTAAACAAAAAGAATAAAGAATATTGAAGCAAATATATCAAAATGCCAACAATGCTCTGGGAGTTGGGGTGGCCATGATTTTTAATTTCTTTGCTATACGTTTCTGTATTTTTCCGCTTTTTAAACAAAGCTCAGTGAGTCAGAAAAATAAACTTTTTAAAAAAGTTTAAGTGACAGAGTAGCTTTATAAAAAAGTCTACAAAATAAGCTGAGTTTCTATTAATGCCACAAATAAAGAAAAACAATGAGAAAATAATTGTATAAAGTCTTTAGGAAGAGGCTTAAAAAACAAAAGAAGATATGAGATGAATGATACAAGTGTTTGGCAGGTCAACGTGTTATAATATCACAGTATGCATATTCAGTCAATAATCACAGATTCTGCTGCAGTCTGTACAGAAGTGTTTGTGTGTGTGTTTAATCAGTGACTTGATTTTAGAAAACAATGATGCTATGATTCTAGCATATGTGTGCAGAGTTGCTTACATGCTAGGAAATGCATCTAAACTAGTCCGATTTGTTTGTTGTTGTTAATGATCATGAAGAACCTGGAGAAGATTAATATTTAAACCAGGGATTCAAGCACCTCTATTCAACCAATCTTCCCTAGAGCTCTAACACGGCACATCAATCTTAACATCTATCTCCTTACTTTCCCTAATGCAACCGTAATTGCCAATTTTACTTCATTTTTATGCCTCATAATCTTTACTGTCTCATATTCACATCTCTATTCCAACTGTAGAAAGTATAATTCAGGGTTCAACTTTTTCATAATGTCCTCTTCCTTAGCAGAAAGAATGCCTGTAAGATACATTGTGAGTAATGATCCAAAAACTCACATAAAACAATTAGAAAAAATGTTAACCTCCACCCACTCATAAAATTGTAAGTTCTCCAAGGAAGTGACATTGCCTTTTATTTCTTTGGTCTCCCAAAATAAGAGCACTAATATCTTATCCATGTACAATGTTTGTTTTTAAAAACAAAAAAACACATGTTGATTGTAGAATCTGCTGCCCGGTGGCGCAGCGGTTTAGTCCGCGCTTGGCAGCCCGGGGTTTGTGAGTTCGGATCCCGGGCGCCCGCCGACGCACTGCCTGTCAGCCATGCCGTGGTGGCGTCCCATATAAAGTGGAGGAAGATGGGCATGGATGTTAGCCCAGGGCCAGTCTTCCTCAGCAAAAAGGGGAGGATTGGCAACAGATGTTAGCTCAGGGCTGGTCTTCCCCACAAAAAAAAAATAATAAATAAAAAAATAAAAGTTAAATTATCTGTACATCACAGTGCTCTGCAACCTTTTTTTTTTTTTTTGCTGAGAAAGATTCACCCTGAGCTAACATCTGTTGCCAATCTTCCTCTTTTTGCTTGAGGAAGATTAGCCCTGAGCTGATATCTGTGCCAGTCTTCCTCTATTTTGTATGTGGGTTGCTGCCACAGCATGGCTTGATGAGTGGTGTAGGTCTGCACCCGGGATCCAAACCCATGAACCCAGGCTGCCAAAGTGGAGCACGTAGAACATTAACCACCCAGCCATGGGGCCAGCCCCTGTAACCAGTTTTTAAACTTAATATAAACTTAATAAACTTGTTAAACATTTCACACATCTTTCCACCGCATTAAATAACCCTCTATATGGTCATTTTAATGGCTTCAAAAATGTCATTGAACATAATTTAAACAACATCTGTCATTTAAATCATTCAGGTTGTTTCCAATTTTTTCCTTCTTCTGAAGAATTTTGAAAAGCAATAAATAAGTAAACGAATTATTTTCCTAGAATCAATCCTGATAAATGGAATTCCTGGGTAGAAGGCTTTTGTTATATGTCACCAAAGTGACGAAAAGGCAGTAATTTATGCTCCCTCGGGAGTATGGATGAGGCACCTGGTCTCACTCATTCCCCAACACCAGGGAGTACTCTAAAAAACAGACAAGAACATTATTTTCATTAGCATTTTGTAAACTTCTTCATACATTTTTTAGTCCTCCATATTTCTTCTTGTGTCTGTCCATTTCATTTTTTATTGTGGAGTTGTTTTTATCTTGCTGATTTGAGAGAGCCCTATATGGAGTAAACATGTTCCATATATTATCCTAGTTTGTTGTTTGCTTGTTAATATTGTTTATAATTTTTATTGAGATATAATGGACATATAACATATTAGTTTCAGGTGTACCATATAATGCTTCCATATTTGTATATATAGTGAAATGATCACCACAATAAGTCTAAGTATAGTCAACATCCATCACCACATTCACATGTTTTTGACTAAGAGGAAGTCTAAAACTTTCATTGTCATGATTATTAATCTTTTCTTTTCTACTTATGTTCCTGGAAAGGTCTTTTCTATCCAAGTCTATAATCTTGGTGCTTATCATCTAATTTTTGTTTAAAATTTCAGTCAATCTGGAATATATTTATAGGTAGCATGTGAAGTAGGAATCTAGCTCCTGCTAAAAAGAGACTTTGTCGCAACAAGATTTACTAAATAATCCATACTCTTCCCTGATTTGAAACATCAAATTTATCACATATGAAAATAGCATCTGCTTTTTAAGTATGAGAGGAAGGATATAACCATAAACCAATACTGAAAGACAGCCTCATCCCTACTCTCACCAGAGGAAACCCTGGCCACACCAGTATTACCTCATCAGAGCAACCATTTCCCAACACTTGGAAAAAGCAGGTAGAGAAAGCAACCCTATCCTCCTGTGCTGTATTTAGTAAAGGCGTACGGAAGGAGCAGTGCATTTTCTACTTTCCAGGGCAGACACCATGGCACCTGAGGTAGATGATCTTGTGTAAAACAAGTAGGGTGCTGGATAAATACAACTCTGATGCTTTGGTATGCCAAACAGATTTAATGTGTGGTAGAACTAAGGTAATAATAGTACGTGGTATGTGTGACATCTTCCTTATAAACAGTAAACCAAGTTTTATTTAGAGTCAATGTTGGCGAGAATCTTACAGCATCATAATCTTTAAATAAATTACAACAGCTAGACCCCACGAGGATGGTTCTTGACCTTCAGTGGTTTTTCCTGCTTGCTTTAAGGATTTAAAATAATTCAACTTCCTGGAAAAGAACTCTAAGAGTAAACCACTAGAATTATATGAACGATGGAAAGGATGATCATCACCACCATCCCTAACAGCAAGAGTAGCTATCATTTGAGAGCTTTTTATACAACAATTTTATGAGGTCAGAATTATTCCTATACTGGGAATTATTCCCAAAATAACTCCATATTCCCAAAGGAGAAATTTGGGATTTGGAGAGGGGCTTAACAACCAGCCCAAAGTCAGGACACAAGTAAAATCTTGGCAAGACCAAGATTTCAACCAATATTCAATGCCTCAAAAGTTCATTCTCTTTCTGCTCCTCTTCATTGTCTTATGAGATATGGAATTGTCTTTGAAATAACTGATTAAAGGTTAAACCAAAACAATGATGTACAATTTTCAACCACTACATTAGCCAACAATTTAAAAAATAGTACCCAGTGTTGACCAGAGTATGGTCAAGCCAGCACTCTTATGTGGTCAATCATGGAATAAACAGATCTGAAGCTTTTGGAAAGCAATTTGGTTGAGTGAAGTGACTATAAATATGCACGTGTTTGATTTACTTCAAGTATTTTTAAGAATCTATCACAAGAAACTTCCCCAAAATTTGAAAGTGATCATTGTAAAGATGTATGTTCATCATAGAATCATTTATGTGATACAGAAGCACCCCAAATACTCGAGAGGAGTAGTTAAATGTTGCTACATATGCTAAATGTACTAGTCATTAAAAGCGATTACTTACATTAAGTGACAAAACAACACAAAGTTATCTGAATTTTATTTAAAATCACGAATTAAAAAAAAACTAAGGGGTTATTTCTAAACCTCTACATGCCAAACTTTTTAGAATTTAGCGAACTGCTATAATTGACTATTTTACTAAAATGAAATGATATGAAGTTGGTCAACTTAATCTTTGCCACTGTTTGTTGCTTTAAAAAAAAAACTCTCTCAAAAAGCCATAGTACAAGTATTTAAAGCTTAATGCTCAGGGGAACATGTTTGTACATGGAGGCAACATGGAGGCAAATGACCATTTGCAAGCAGAATCTAAAGAAAGTCAAGGTGCTTTGCTGTCATAGAATATTATACCAGGGAGAAATGTTAGCGATCAGTCATTTCAACTACACAGAAAAGAAAACTAATATCAAAGAGGTTACATGATCCACCTAAAGTCATCAGCTGTTTGGACACCACTTCTTAGCACCAAAGCTGTTTCCCCAAAAGTCAACACACTGTGACTTTTCTTCAGCAGGCTCATCATAATATCAGGTTAGTCTTAAGTAACGATAATAACTATCAACTAGAAAAACCTGGAAAAGTCATGTTTATGATTATTGGAGAATACACGTTCATGCCACATAATCTAGATTAAATCACAATGTTGACCCCTTAAAATACATCTTTTTCCATTGCAATTATCAGAGCCTTGATTAGTAAGAGTTAATTGGAGATAAGCATTCACAGACTCTGTCATATACCCCATTTCTACCCCATGGTTAAAGGTTTTGTCAAACAAAACCACAACATGGTTCATACTTTCCATTTCTTTTCTCACTTAACCAGGAGTTAATTTGCCATTCTGATAAGCTTACCTGTGAAGAGTCACTGATATGTCAAGGGTCAATGATACGCTTTGGAAATAAGACATGATGTCAGCCCAACAATGTGAGAAGGGAAAATGCCTAATATACTAATAGTTTTTCTCTACAGTAGAAAGGAGATCTATATTGGGGATTATTATTTACTATGCCTATCAACATCAATGGCAGCTTGCAAAGCACTGAAAAGTCACACACAAATACTCACCAAAAGAACTCAAAGTTTATATTTTGAAAACTACAAAAAATTATTGAAAGAAATTTAAAAAGACCTAACTAAAGAGGAAGACATCCCATATTCATGGATCAGAATATATAATATTGTAAAGATGGCAATACTCCACAAATTCATCTACAGATTCAATACAATCTCTATCAAAATCCCAGGTGACTTCTTTACAGAAATTGACAAATTGACCCTAAAGTTCATATGGAAATTCAAGGGACCTAGAATAGGCAAAACAATCTTGAAGAAGAAGAAGAAGTTAGAGGGCCCACACTTCCTGACTTTAAAACTTCATTACACCACAGTAATCAAGCCAGTGTGGTATTGGCAAGGACAGACATATAGATCCATGGAATAGATTTGAGAATCCAGAAATAAATCCTCACATTTACAGCCAACTATTTTTAATAAAGATGCCAAGACATTTCAATGGCTAAAGAATAGTGTTTTCAACAAATGGTGCTGGGACAACTGAATATCTACAAGCAAAAGAATAAAGTTGAACTCCCTATTTCACATCGTATGCCAAAAATTAACTCAAAATGGATCAAAGACCTAAGTGTAAGAGCTAAAAGTATAAAACTCTTGAAGAAAACATAGGCATAAATATTCATAGCCTTCTATCAAGCAATGGCTTCTTAGATATAACACCAAAAGCATAAGCAACAAAAGAAAAAAATAGATAAACTAGACTTTGTCAAAATTAAAACTGTTTGTGCTTCAAAGGGCACTGTCAAGAAAGTAAAAAGACAAATCACAGAATGGGAGAAAATATTTGCAAATCATCTATCTGATAAGAGTCTAGTATTCAGAATACATAAAGAACACCTATAAGTTAACAGTAATACAAATAACTCAAAAGTGGGCAAAGGATTTGAATAAATGTTTCCCCAAAGAAGATACACAAATGGCCAATAAGCTTATGAAAAGATGCTCAACATCATTAGCCATGAGGGAAATGCAAATGGAAACCACAATGAGATACCACTTCATACCCACTAGAACGGCCTCCTGCCCAGGTTTCCCTCACTAGATCACACCTTTTAAACGAGCTTCTCATAGGAACACGAAACCCTCCTTCCTAAAACTTACTGCAACTGTGACTTTATGTTTATTTGTGCAATTCCTTGACTTTCCTGTAAGCTTCCTGAAGACAAGGCCCTTGTTTATTTTTGGCTCACCACTGTATCCTTAGCACCCAACACTGTCACAATGCATGATAAACCGTAATCAATGTGCTATCATAATAACTTTCTCCCCTTTTGTCCTTCTAATCTTCAATGAACTTAGAAGTCACATAACTGTCTCATAATTGCATATTAAATAAGAGAATGTAGGTAGTGTATGGGGACCTGATTAGCTACAGATAAAATATAGGAACTGTAGTGGATACACTTTGTGAAATCTTCTATGGCTTCTTGAGAGACAGTTTTTTGAGTCCCAGTTGTGTCATATGGGTGATGCTGCAGGCTGTCTTAGAGAGAGACGTGAGTTTGTTAGAAGTTAAAATAGAGTAGAAAACTAATAAGCTGCTGAACTGTTCAAAGGTGTTAAAACCTGATCTTGAGATTCTTTAGCAATTAAAGACTACCTAATTTTAAAAATAGCATTTATCTTGGAAAAAGTATATTCTCCACTTGATTTAGAGCACATTTTTAAAAATCATTTTTTAAAAACTAAAATTATCTGTTATTCATAAAGTGTCCTTTTGTGTCAGATGGCTTGTCAGTTATGCTCACCAAGTTTTAACCCTATGCTGGCCCAGGTCATAAACAGTTATGTTCATGTCACAAATCTGATATTCTATTTATAAGCATACTAGTGAAAAGTCACCATAAGTAATTTTAAATACTTGTAATGATAGCGTGATTTTACAAAAAAGAAAGATTCTTTTTTCTCCATCCATATTTAAAGTGGTCACTTACCTGCATTAAAAGCTGTAAAAAGATTTTTTCTTGAAGGACCTGAGATATAAAAGAAATATTTGTTACCTCAATAAAAAATTTAATAAAAAAGAAATATTTGTAAAATACACTTATGTTTTATATAAAATATCACACAAAAACAAATCATTTAAAAAATAAGGGTTGTTTTACTTTCAGAAACAATCCATTAACATCTAAATTTTAAGTTCCAGATGGGAAATACCACTGAGATAGAATATACTTGATAAAGTTGATGGTAAGTATAAAATAATATCCCAAATAACATCAAAATGGTAGCTTAAGGGGGATATGAACTCATCATCACAAATATGGTCAGTTTTAACAGGACAAACTACAATATTTTTTTCAGTCCAGAACAGCTGAAATTCACATTTTATCAGTACCAAATCTACACATTTATTATGCACACAATGCTATTCTACTGCTGACAGATCAAAAAGGGCTAGACTTATGAAAGACAGCCACTAGTGTGAGATTTCTGAAATTGTCAAGTATTAAATCCAGTTCACTTGCTCTTCAGCTGTGAAGAGAAACATACTTAAGCTTTTTCTCCAAACTGATACAGTATAAAACACAACCAAAGGAATCCTTTCACACTGTATACACATATCGAATCATCAAACATATTACAATTTTATTTGTCAATTATGTCAATAAAACTGGAAAAAAATACAACCAGGAGTGGTAACAGATACAGAGCTACAAAGTCAAGTCGCTAGAGGAAAACTACGAGTGTTTCTACTTGACATGATAGAGTCATTTCTGGGCATAATCATCTGCAGATCACTAGTTAGAACAGCTGTCACATTCTATGTGTGGAATTTTACAGAGACGATAATCTCTTAAAATATGTGGCCATTACAAATGGAAAGCATTGATTTCCACTCTAGTAGAACTTTTGTGATACAAAAGCTTACAAATGCTATAGCGAGACATTTTAGCATACTGGAGTTCCCTATTCTATAACGTTATCAGTGGAATCACTAAGTTCTAATTCTCTAAAAGTTATCTTAGCATCAAAGTTGGACAACGTTTCTTTTCAGTTATTGATGTATATGTAGATTATGGGGTTTTATCACCATCAAGAAAAACCACAGATTACATACTGATGTCACCCCAGCAAGAGGCCATTTGATGCCTCAGAAATTTATCTAAGACACTGCACAGGTGAGAATCTACTGGCACACTGAAGAATCTTTTTGCCAATATTTACACCTATTTCCTCTTAATTTCAACAGAAAGGAGAAAGTGTTGATAAACAGTCACTAGGTAATTAACCTCAAGTTACTACATGATCCTTTACAGACACACACACAAATGTTAAGGAGGATGCAGAGCAACAGACACATGCTGTGAGAGACTAACACCTTTCTGGAAGTTATTTAGTAACATATTAATAATTTCAAAGAGATTCATACAGTTTAACCCAGTAATTCCTCTTTCAGGGATATCCCATGGGAGTAGTTAGAATCTGAAGCAACAAACAACGTTCACATTCAAAGGTGTTCATCTCAGTATTATGCGCCACAGTAAAAGTCAGAAATTGTCCAGGAACCTTGGAATTGGAAGATGGTGGACTATTTCATAGCCATTTAAAATGAAGTTCTCTCACACAACTGAACAACAAAAAAACAAACAACCTGATCAAAAAATGGGCAGAGGATATGAATAGACATTTTCCAAGGAGGATATACCGATGGCCAACAGACACATGAAAAGATATTCAACATCACTAATCATCAGGAAAATGCAAATCAAAACTATGCTAAAATATCACCTTACACCCATTAGAATGGCTATAATCACCAAGACAAAAAACAAATCTTGGGGAGGTAACGGGAACCCTAATTCACTGCTGGTGGGAATGCAAACTGGTGCAGCCTCTATGGAAAACAGTATGGAGATTCCTCAAAAAATTCAAGATAGAAATACCTTATGATCCAGCAATCCCACTCTTGGGCATCTACCCAATGGACACAAAATCAACCATCCCAAGAGGCTTATGCACCCCTATGTTCACTGCAGCCTTATTCACTATAGCCAAGAAGTGGAAGAAACCCAAGTGTCCCTCGACTGATGACTGGATAAAGAAGATGTGGTATATACATACAATGGAATACTACTCAGCCATAAAAAAGACAGAATTGTCCCATTTGCAACAACATGGATGGACTTAGATGGTATTATGTTAAGTGAAATTAGCCAGAGAGAGAAGGACAAACACCGCATGATTTCACTCATGTGTGGAATATAAACTAACACACAGACACAGAGAACTGGTTGGTGGTTATCAGGGGGAAGGAGGTGGGGGGTGGGCACAAGGGATGAAGGGACGCATTCATATGGTGATGGACAAATAATAATGTACAACTAAAACCCCACAACGTTATAAACTATTAAGACATCAATAAAAATTTTTTTAAAATAGAGGAAAAAATGAAGTTCTCACAATATACTTCTAAATTAATAAAAAGCAAAACACAGGAGACTGTACATACTACGCCCTGAGTTTTCTTGAAACAAGGACAAAACCATTATATATGCAGAGGAAAAAAAATGGAGGAAATGCAACAGTTATTCATGGTTGATGGGATGAAGGAAGACTCTGTATGTTTCTGCGTTTTTCAAACTCTCTAACATAAATATGGGTCACACATTATAGGTCAAGTGTCTCATTCACAATTATCCTGTCAGTTAAGCAACCTTTCTATTCAGTAAGCACAGATGAAACTTCTAACGTGCTTCAGACTCACTGTGATAAAGCTACATGAAAACATTCCATATTGAGTATACCACATATTTTGTAAACCTGAAAGTTATTCTTCATAGCCACAGCAGTTACAAAGTGAGTAATACAAAGAAGGAGAAGAGAAAGAATAGAAAAAAAAGAACATGGTTTGGACCAAAGGTGGGAAGTAAACTATGCATTCCTCTCATCACTCCATATCACTACCTTAGAATAATTTAACTCTAGAAGTCTTACTTATTTTCACCTTATACCTTTGTTCTATCTGCTGATTTACATGTATCAAGTTTCAACTATAGAACCTACCGACTCTCAGAACAGGAATAGCTCCCTCGGTGTAAAAAGGTATTGTATGTCTTTGTTCAACAGACTTTTTGCAAATGATTCTTCAATATACCATAAACCTAATTGTCAAATTCAAATTCCTACAAGCCAAGGACTTAAAAAGTTTTGTCTTTCCTCTTCTCTCCACAGTGAGGACCGTACCTTTGGGAGGAGTTTTGAGCAAGTGGGCATGAGCTCTGGGCACCAAAGTCTTCAAATACAAGGATCCTGAGGAACCATTTTGAAATGCTGGTTTTGGAGGTTTTTCCTCATACTTGATGACAGCGGCATTACCAGCTGTAACAAAACAGAAAAGTACAATGTTAATGGATCAATAGAGTAACAATTTCCCACAATTTATTTCTTCCTCCTCGAAGCAACAAGTGCTCACTGAGCACCCACAAGCCAGTCACTACTGCGTGTTAGGGGTACAAAGATTGCTAACGGGGAGTTCCCGTCTTCAGGGATGCAAGGTGAATGCAACAACCGGAGTGACCATACATGCTGGCACAGTCCAAGTTTACGTGTCTTTTTCAGGTCAGTTTTCATCCTAGATAAGAGCTGGGGGATAAATTGTACAGCCATCTATGCTGTGACAAGTATGCCCAAAGGCAGCTATGAAGGGCATCCATCTCCATGAGGACATGGCAGAGGATAGGCAGCCAGCTGTGCGAATAGTGCAAGAACAAGAACGCACACACTCCTTGGTAGCTGCAAGGATGCCATCTGGGTCTGATCCTCCTCTGCGACAGCAAGGACCGGGGACTCCTACATCTGCCCTGGAACAAAGGTGCCGAAGCCCCAAAGCTAAAACATAAAAGGGAATCCCTCCTAAATAATAAAAACCATCCTTCATATTACGTGTACATCTTTCCTCTCTCACTCTCACAGGAATCCTTTCTGGAAAAAAAAATTGTTTGCAGGCATTAAAAGAATTGATAAAGAAAGGACTTCTGGAGAAATTTTGATGCTAACCAACTTTGCTTAGGCTGTGGTGTCACTGTGAGTTCACTACAGTTAACTAGGCAAAGAGGGCTCCCACATAAGTAGATCTACACTATTTCCCAGGGAAAATGCCAGGGTAAAAGTGAGAGGGAAGAATTAAGTGAGCAAATACTATGCTTTAGATATAATATGTTAATGAGTCCTGGAAAGGCATCTTCTGTTTTGCTGCAGTCTCTGATTCTGCTTCCCTTTCTTCCCTGGGAAGCTAAAGACAATCTTAGCATATCAAGTGACAGTGACACTTCAGAATAAAGAACACAGCTTTAAAAAATAATGTGATAACCTGTAACTTGTTGATTTTCTATCAGAACCAAAATTTGAAACCATGGAGAAACAATTATGCAAAGCCTTCAGCAGATGTCTAGCTTACTCTTATTTCTGCTTTTGCCCAATAATAACTGAAGCCCTCGGCATCAAAAATTAAATATCTTTCAGTTGCATAAGACAACTGTGTTGACCATATTTATATAGGTTTTTCCTAAATTGTGAATTTCCCCATCATATTTATGGCTTCCCATTGGAGTAAAAAGGGAGCCTGAGTTCTACAGCATCCTTAAGATGTGTATTTGTACTTGGGGCAAGGAAAGGGGCAGAGGCAAAAGAAAGAGTAGGGCTTGTTCCTGCACTCTGAATTCCAAATGAGAATGCATTTTCACATTACATTTTTGCTAAAGGTGTTTTTGATCCATAACGAGTTCCCGTGAGACAGTGTGCCTATGCTATGGTGTGGTTAAGTGGGCTCTGTGGCTACTTTAGGACTATAACCAGCATTACTGTCATTTATTGCACTGTTTTAGGCAGGGGGAATCTACATTTTAAAATCTCATAAGTGTCAAAACCCTTAGAGGAAAGGTTTGAAAAATAGTACCAGCATGTAAAGATAAAAACATAAACTGTTCCAAATTTTATTAAGTGGTAATTTAAAAAACAGAGCGAGAAGCAGCAGCAATGACCTAAGGGGAAAAAAAATCAGTATTTCCTTAAAAACCCATTCTAAATTCATACTTTTCCTTTTAGTTCTCCATAATTGAATACTCTTTGGAAAAAGTACACTGTCCAGAAGCTTAGCTCCTACAAGCAATTTTAAGAGTACTGTTTTGCTCCTCCTAAGAGATTGTCATGTTATACAACTTTCAAGAGTGTAAACAAAGCAATTTGTCCTTTTCTCTCCATATTCAAGAAAAAAAAAATCCAAACAAAAATACTTGGAAAGTTTTCTGGTTCTCTCTTGCCATAAAGTTAACCTGTTATCCATCTCCCCTTGCTAACCATACAAACCACCAGCAAGTCTGAGTCACTATACTGGGCCAGAGGGGAAATCTGGAGGTTCATGCTTTCACCACGAGGTTTCCAAGCTCAATTTCCCCTCCACCAACCCAGACGGGATTTTTGTTTGTTTCTAAATAATCTTCAACGCCCAATTCTAAGCATCCAATTCTATTCTAATATTCAACACTTATAATCATAAATTTCTTTCTTACCAAGCTTGATCCCTTTCTTCATCTCACATTTCTAGGAAGGGGAGAGAGATCTTATTTACAGATATGTTATAAATCTGAAGATAGCTAGAAATTTTTCACTAGGCTAGACTGTCTCAACCCCTACAACAGTATTTAGATGCCACATTCAAATCCTGTAAAGACATGTTCTTCTTCTCCCTTGATCTACCTCACGTTCCTCTACCATGCGCCATCTGTTCATTCTTCCTGCATCCAGATAACATTGTCAATATCAGGTCAGATCAACAGAGAGCCTTCCCTCCTACTGACAGGTGTCTGTCAATTTCCTTCCCTTTCCAATTCTGTCCTTCCCTAGAACCTAGAGTCTTGGTTTTTCCAAAGTTGACAGGGAGCTAATGTAAATGATAATACTGCAAGATACTACTACTGTGCAATTCATCATAACTTCTTAAAGGATGGATAGTGACTTCATAGCCTCAAAACAACAGAACCAAATTTCATAGAACATATTTTTTCGATTTTCATGTTAAATGGATATCGGTTTTCAATTAGCATTTCAGCTTTTGCTAAATCAATATCCAAAAAAGCAAGTAAATGAAGTTATTAGAGCCTTAATATATTATTATAACTATCTGGATTTTAGTTTTACTTTTCTTGAAACATCTTAAAAATTATATTCAGCAGCAAGTAAGCCACTTACTCAGATCCCGCAAAATTGAATTGAGTTTAATTTACAGACCTAATATAAAATCGTGGGATCCTAAATTCATGCTTTTCATTTCTAAGCTTTAAACCCAAAGACTTTCAGTTTCCAAAGAACTTGGTAGAAGAATCTCTCACTAAAGCAAGAGACACAATACTCCTGTCCTTGGCTCTCTGTCACACACAGAACAGGAGGTGTTGTCCTGGAAACAAGCTGTCTCACTGCCACACTTCAGGCTCAACGTAACACTAGATCCAGCCCCAGATCTATCACCAATGTCATAATACGTGAGGCTCAAAATCCGTATTTCAAGGATAAAATTTCTGAGTTTGACTCAGGCACAAACACACACACATACATTTATAAGTGACATATATATATATAAACACTAAACACTATCTAAACACTCTCCTCTAAGCCAGCCCATTGCTTTCTAGTAACCTCAACCTGAGGGATGTACTTCACTATGAGGCATGATGTCCTTAAAGTATTTCTCCTGCCCTCTATTTCAGTTCCTAACGTGGCAGCTGGTGAGGATTCCTGATGATATCTCAGTTTTCTCTTGTCTAGAGTTATTATACCCAAATGATAAACTCGTCAGTGGCAAAAGTTCCAATATAAGAGAAGTGTAGTAGTTTCAAGTAAATGGAATGGAATCTATAATATCTGCGTTCTGGTCCTCATTTGGCCACTGCCCAGCTGTGCTAAATCACTTCACCTCTCTCTGTATAATGAGTGGGTTTGAATATCAGGTATGGAAACAGGCAGTACGTATGCCATCATGGGGCCTCCACTAACTGACTGTGGTACTCAGTCCCACTGAGTCTGAACACATCCTCAGAATCCTTCTAAACACAGTGCTTCAGGGGGCCACAACCACTCAGTGACAGTTGGTCTATAGAGTCAATATGTAAAATTCTACACGTGGTCGCCTAGGTCTCAGCCAGCTCTAACATACAGTTTAAAATTGTCCACGTTCTATTGTCTCCGTTGGTTCTAGCTGTGTCAATTATGCCAGAATAATAGATCTCTGAGATCCTTATTTTTCATTTTCCCATGGTCAATATGTGGTTCAAGTGAGATGAGAGAGAGAGAGATGACTGAATCTGAAGAGAAAATGAACAGAGATTCTCAGAGAAACATAAGCAGACGAAATGAATTTCCTATTACAGAAGGGAGGGCTTCTCACTGTTCCAGACTTTTATTTGCAAACTAACATTTCATACCACATTCTAGCAGAGTTAACATTAGTTTTTGTTTTGTTTATTAAATTATGTATATACACACAGAGCCAACATTCTGTTCATGTCTTGAATTTTTTGTGAATCCCCACTGTGCCAGATCATCTGTCCACCTGGCTTGAAATCAAATCACTACTGACGTCTAAGCTTTCAAATTCCAAAAGCAAAATTACTCAACTTTGTGATAACAAAGAATGTCTCATATAAACCCTAGAAAAACATTAAAAGAATGAAAACAAAATTAATACCAGTCTGGATAATAGTATGTCCTTATTAAATAGTCCATTCAGGCATGCATAAGCATTAAATATGTTTCATAATATATGGCCAGAGTATACACTGCCTGTCTCTCATGCCTTCCTCACCTATGGCAGACATCACTAGTCAAACACAGACTTTTTCCTCTGAACCTGGAAGCAGCCTGAGAAACTTTCAACACTGTACGCCAGGTGATTCTTACCAATTGACCAGTATTGGCAGGTGAGACAAGTCCCACTTGTCATCCTAAAATGAGGAAGAGACTGAGAGTAAACAAGACTCATCCTTCTCTCCACCAGCTCCCTCACTTCAGCAACTCAAAACGCCCTCCTTCCAAACTACTAGGTACCATCTTATTGTAGTGAAGAACACAGAAGTGGTCAGAAACATATGTTGCTGCAAGGATTTGAAGATGATCTAGTCCTCCCCTCCCATTCATCAGGCGAGAACACTGAGGCTAAGAGAGTGAACGATCGTCCAACTTCATATGAGTTAGGAGGAAAACTAGGAGGAGTCTGAGTTGAATGCTTGTGTCACACCATCTGCGCCGCGGCTGGCCAAGAAGGTGAAAGAAAAGAATGTTCCATTTCTTTAGGTAGCCTCCTCCTCATTCCAGGAGAGTGCAAATAGCTTTGGTGTGCATCTCTTACATTTCCTCTCACCTCCTGTCTCTCATTGGGGCCAAACTAGAAGGGGAAGGAAGCCCTTGGACTTCATATTTGCTAATGTAGCAAAATCATACACTCTCCCGAGACTTCCTTCTACACTTGCACAATGGTCCTCAAACCATCAACTCTATTCGAGACCTACAATATAGAATTCATTTTTATCCAATGATCTTAACAGACCATTAGCTATCTGACTCTGGAACAGCTTATAACTTTTACCCTCCATAAATGAGCACATTTGATATAGAAACTACTGTGCCATGTTTCATGCTAATACCCAAAAGAAAATCAATATCGTAGCTTTAAAATTTTCTCTGCTTAAAAGAACACACAAAAAGAACACGCTAAAACTCCCTAATAAAAGAAACTCATTGTCCTCCATATTTTGATTCAGTCATTTTAAAACCTGGCAATGTTATTTCTATAGGATCCCAAAGTACCGAGAACCAGATGCTAATTTTACAACAGCACTATGCTATCTTGGGAGTTCTTAAATGATGCCACTAACAGTACCACATCACAAAGAAATGAGCAGACAAAGCAAGAAAACATTCTTTAAAAGGGTTCAAATGCTTAACACAGTATGAATCAAAACACCGATCAAAAGATTATTTCCTAACATGACCCATGATTATCAGAAATAGGAAAATTTCAGCTCAAAATGATGTTTTAAGGTAATCTTTAAAAAGTACTAGTCTTTAACATTTTTGGATATAATATTATGAGTAAAATAATCAAAGATGTGATGTTTTAATTCTAGGAAAGTATTTTTCTATACTCACACAATTATAAGCTACATACACAAAAACTACTAGTTATTTAACCAGAAATGAGACCATCAAACAGTCTTTGATGATAAAGTAATTTCATGTGCCAAGAACATTGACAATGCTGCTGAATTACATTTAGTAAGAGTCCCAAAACACATATCTAACAAAGCTGATTCTACATAGAATCATTCACAACTTAAATATAAACACACCCAAGAAATACAATTAACAAATTACAAGTTATAAAAATGGCAATCAAGAGATGCTAACTCAATTTATTGAATAAAAAAATTTAAGCATGCTTGCAAAGAAAAGAATCAAACCAGAAATCGTTGACCTACTTCTTTTCCCAGTAAACGTGGCTAACAAAGGAACTATACAAAGGCTGTAGGATCCCAGGACCAGCAGTGTCAATAAGGTAGCATCATAGTGCCTCTCTGAACCAGCCGGTGGGGCGAGTGTAGAATTGATAAATATTTTTGAAGAAATATCCGTTTCTGTACAACTGCGAAATCCTCCTGGTACAGTCATTTAAAAGGATCAAAGCAAGCTTAAGCAGGAAAAGCTGCAGCCATGTTCACTCTATATCCCTCATGCTCACTCTTAGTGAATTAGAACAGAGGGAAAAAAATCTAAGCTCCGAGGCACCACACAAAACAGATTAAACCAGCTAGCAAATCAAACTAAGAAAGAGACTCATTGATTTGAATGCTTAATCTGCAACGGGGACACATCGCCACTAGACAGGCTCTGTGGGTATACGGTAAACCTCTTTGTTAAAAGACAAAAAGGAACGGACAAAAGCATTTTACAACCTCCTTAGGAGTGTCAGACACGGTGCCGAAACAGTGGCCAAGTCAACATGGCTGTCAATGGAAAATGCTGGATAGTGGCACCACAGGATAGGTCTGCTTCAAAGTGTCATAAATCCCATCGCCACACGGCCCTCTGAGAGCACGTTGGTGATTCTGTTTTGGCATTTTGTATTTAAAATTTACATTGCACACAGAGAAAGCTGCAAGTGAAATGATCTTAAAATAATACACGTGTGAATTACCCTTTCAAATTCATAGAGAATTATGTTACATGCACAGCCTTCTGATCTCATGCCACAGCTTCAAAATTCACACGATACGCAGACAATAATCCTGCTTAATTTTAAGTAACATATTTCAGTATTCCGAAAGTTCCAGCATCCAGCTCCTTCCTATCATACGAGACCAGGGACTGCTTGCTAAGTGACCTCTTGGAAATGTGCTCATTAATTCAGTTGTTAATTCAATGCCTCGTCCTCCACCAACACATTCTCAATTCTGTCACACATTGGCTGAGTGCCCCTGGACCAGCGACAACCTCTCTGAGCCTCAATTACCTCACATATAAAATCAGGGCAACAACAGAAGTTATTTGAGAGAAAAAAAATTAAATAACGTATGGTAACCCTATGATAGTGCTCCACACCCAGAAGCTTTATTAACCATGACTCCACTCTGTCCCTGTCCCCTCACCAGAAAGAAGAAATTGTTCCCTCTTTAAAACAGAGAACTCCCCTCCTCCCCACTACACCTTATACCTTGTTTTATCTGGTATTCTAATTATCCATGTAAATATCTTCTTTCTCCTCAACTACTTTTTAGATAAGGACCACTTCTTTTATATCCTGTATCCCTCAGTGCATCTAGCATAGTGCCTGTACGGAGCAGGCACTCCAAAATTGCTCAGATTAATTAATCCGTAAATTATTTTGTGAGGAAATTTAAAAAAGGAACTGAGCAAATAAATACTAAGACCAAATACATCTTTGTAATGAAAGGGATAGCTCAATTAATTCACTCACTTTATTTTATTACTGTTACTAGTTTTTGGTGAGGAAGATTCACTCTGAGCTAACATCTGTTGCCAATCCTCCCTTTTTTGCTTGAGGAAGATTAGCCCTGAGCTAACATCTGTGCTAATCTTTCTCTATTTTGTACATGGGACACCGCCACAGCATGGCTTGATGAGTAGTGTAGGTCCACGCCCGGGATCCGAACCCATGAATCCGGGCCACCGAAGTGGAGCATGTGAACTTAACCACTACACCATAGGGCCGGCCCTAATTCACCCATTTTATACACAGAAAACAGAATTCACATTAACTGGAAACTGAAAAAATATTCTTGAGTTTAAATTACATAAGATTAGACTTGAAGCTATACTATACTAGTCATACGACACTGAATCTAGCATTCAACGTATAAGATGATAAAACACACAGCTACAAAATATAGTCTTCTCACAAAGTAAATGGAACTGAAGTTATCTTTTGTTCTTATTTCCAGCTGGGTTCCAATAGCCCCTAGATTGCTTTCTTTCCTTAAATAAACCAAAAAACACCATCACTTCAAATGATACACTTTAGAATGCTTCATGCAAAAAAACCAGCAGGTGCCTTCAACACATAAATATTTCAGTGTTTCACAGAACATTCATCAAAAGAGAATGTCATTGAAAGAATTTGTTTTTCCTGCTAAACTCTTAGAGCAGTTCCAAGGCAGAAGCAGTATGCACATTTTCCCCTAAATCCCACAATCAAAATTTCTGATAATATTTGTAGTGCATTCGCTTTTTCTTATAACTACGGTTTCAACAACCCCCAACGTTTGACATCAGATCGACTTACGATTATTGCTGTAAGCGCTCAGATCAGTGTGGGTGCTGGCAAGAGAGGAGGTGCTTCCTGTCCTCTGCAGCGCGGAACTTTTCAAAGACGCCTTGGATTTAGGAAGTGGTCTAGGCAAATTCACCCAAGACGGCTGTGCAGTTTTCAAGGATGTAGGTTTCCCTTGGGGTTTAAAAAAAGAGAAAAGTGTCCACTGCTATCCATTTTGAAAGCTTTAAGCTTGTCAACTAAAACTCTTTTGCACTAACAACTGAGTCGAAACGCAAAATAAATATTCAGAATCACGGAACTTCGGATGAAAGATGAAATCTTCACATTGATTTGTTTATTTATTTTGGATAATTTAGAGGCAGAAAAGCAGAGAGGATGAGGCCATCAGGATATGAGAAGCGTGGCTGTAACCCTGTAACATGAAGCAATGAACTCACGTCTTCTGTGACAGAGAGACGGGTCAGAAGGGACACGTGAGATGAAGCTTTTTTGGCAAAGTTGAAATCAAAGAATAAACAAATTAATATGATGTCCTCCCATAATACTGATTTAAACAGTTAAAAAAATTAGTCCATTCACACACTAGGCTTCCACATAAAAATAGGTAAAAATTTAAAAACAGGAAGGAAGAAAAATTTAATTTGATGAGAAAAACTTGATTTTAAAAATGCCTAATGCCTAACAGCAGGTGGTGCTATATTCTTTTTTCATCTCATCTTTTCATCTTTACTCCTTATTTGCCAAACTTAAGTGGTCTTCTCTTTCTTGCAGCAAAAGTGTTTCCACTTATCAACAAAATACGAATGCTTCATATTCTCTGGCATCCTTGAAACCACACTATCTTAATGCTCACACCTGCTTTCTGAATATGGGCATTTCCCAAGTTCAAGCCTTTACTCACAACTTTCTTCATATCCATCTCTCTTGCCGAGTCTATTTTATTTACTTTACCCCAACCATTGCCCTATATGGACGAATCTCAAATTCTCACCTGCAGCTCCTGTCCTCCTTCTGAATCCCGATACCACTCACATTTTAAATTCCTTGTTGAATGTTTCAGCTTGGACAATTAGCCAACCTCCTACGTACTTATGCTAATTGTAACTCCATTTTTCCTTTTTCCCAGCCTCAAAACATTGGAATCATCTTTTTCCCCCAGATTCCCATACAATCTAGCACCAAGTCTCTCAATGCTACTAGTATCACATAACTGAAGAATACCAAGAGTTAAAAAAGATCTTAGATGAAAATGATAGCATCACATATTACTAACGGCACCATAAGTGAGTAATTTTTTCTGGAAAGTAATGCTCATTGCTTTGTCCCAGTGATTTCACATATAAAAGTCTCATCTTACTAGAGAAAAAGGAACTTAAGGCCCTTGAGTCTGGCATTTAAAGTCACCCACATTAAATCTCCACCTGTCTCCAGCCTCACCCCCACACTATTTTGTCAACCTAGTTTCTCTAATCAACCTAGTTTCCTGACACTGGGATGTACTATTCTCATTCACTGGGCACATCATTTCCTTCCAGAGGTCGTCTTCCTGTCAATCCAAGTTCTACAACTCCTTATTACTCCTTTATATTTTGCCTAAACAACTGTATTAGACTCCTAAAGTCCTATCCTTCCATCCTTTCCAACTCCATCGTGTTGATCTCCTGACCATAAAAACTAAGGTCATGACCCAGTTTAAAATCTGTGATTCCCCATTATCTATAGGATATTATTTTTAACCCTCTTATTACCTACCAACTTCCTCTCCCGTATGCTTTTTCCATATCCCCACGCCTCTACACACACACACACACACACACACACACCCCTTATTTGTACATCTCCAGACAGTTTTACTCTATTCTTTTGCTTATGCCCATCTGTGAGAATGAAATGGCCTCCTTTCCATCTAGTCCTCTATCTTGCCTGGTGAATAAAAAGTCAGCTGACGGTTCTTTTAAATCCTTGCCTCTCATTTGCAGCCCCACCTCAGATCTACCGAGTCACAATCTCCATTTTAACAAGACTCCCAGGTGACTTAAACACATATTAAGCATAAGAAGTACTATGCAGTATCTCTTTGTGAAGCTTTCTTGCCTGGACACTCTCCTTTGTGTGCAAATGACCACACCTTCCTCTCGGCTCATCCTGATACTCGCCTCTATCACAGCATCTGTTTCAATACAGACGTCTCTCAGACTAGTCTCCATGGTCCCCGAGAACAGGAAGGGAACCCGATTCCATTCTGTCCCTTAGGACCTAGCAAAGTGTCTAGCATGGAGTGAGACTTAATAAATGTTTGCTGAATGAATTAATTTTTCTTTTAAAGCCAAGAGTAGGGTAGGGGAAATAGGGAGACGTTGGTAAAAGGGTGCAAACTTTCAGCTATAAGATGAATAAGGTCTGAGGATCTAATGTAACACATGGTGACGATAATTGATAACACTGTATTGTATAATTAAAATTTGCTAAGAGAGTAGAACTTAAATGTTTACTTTAAAAAAAGATAAATATGAGATGATGGATGTGTTGAACTCGGTGGGAATCCTTTCACAATGTATACATATAACAAATCACCACAATGTACACTTTAAATTTCTTACATTTTATTTGTCAGTCATACATCCATAAAGCTGGAAAAAATAAATGTAGAATATAGTAATAAATATTGTAGTAATAAAGCTATTAAAATTTTTTTAAGGCCAAGAGTAAAGAAATTTTGATGTCTTCTCTCATCATCTACATCGAGGCATTAATACTTAACCAATTTTTACAAGCTTATTTGTCCTTTGTTAATATTAATAGACTCTTTAGTCTATTAGTTAGATAAAGGGAGACATTTTTCTTTACATTCCTTATAATAATTAGCAAATAGATATTCAAATATCCATTTGATTTTTTAATCTATATTTAGCCACCAGTTTTACCTGCTTTTGGAGGTGTAGAAAAACAGATTTTTAGAATATACATTTACCAAATTGCTGCCCCCTCAGCAAAAACATTCCGATGAGTCATCATTATTGGAAACAATGAGCAAGGTTGTACAAGTCACAGGTCAGAATTTATGGGCCACAGGGACAGTGTAGTCAAGGCTCAACAAGTCTGGAAAATAAACTTATTTTTCAGAAAGGGATATTTCATAGCATTGTTGCTGAAAGCATCGTAGGTTTACAGACATTTCTCAGTGTCTCAGAATTACAGACCTGTACCCTCTCTGATTCCAACGTACACACAGGCTGGCACCAGAGCCAAGCTTACCCCCAAGCCCAGTTATCACTCCCCTGACCTGCCCTATCCCACTGCACGTCACATTGTCACCCCCATCCAGCCCCACACCCTCCACCCGATAGCAACTTGTAGTCCTAGCCAGTCTTCCCCATTGTACCATTACTCTTGACTCACAGCACTCAGGGTTCTGAGCAACGCCACCTCACCAAAGGATAGCGCCTCTGAAACTCAGAATAATCCTGACCGTGCATTATTGTTACTATCCCCAGTTTATAGGATTAGCTCCTCTGAGACTCACAATAATCCTAACAGTGCATTACTCTTACTATCCCCAGTTTATAGTTGAGAAAACTACTTAGGTGGTTAAATGGCTTATTCGGGTCACACATCTATAACCAGTGACAGGCCTAGAATGCAGGCAATTTACCCTAACCCAATGTCCTCTCTACTGTGTCACAGGACAGAAGCATCACAGCTAAGGAAAGAAGCGTCAGGTCTGGAGGCCAACCTGAGCTCCTCCTCTAACTAGGAGAGTGGGTGCTCCCATAGTGCAAGGCAAAAACAGTGGGGATACAACAAGGGTATTTAACTGTTTCACCAATAGTCCTAATGTTGTTGACTTAAGTACCTGTAATTGGACTTCACATAGAGAAGCAGTAAGACATACACATCAGAAGCAACAGTAAAAGACAGGGCAATGCTGGACTGAGAGACTGTAAGTAACTTGAGCACCAAATTCTTCAACAATGAAGTCAATATAGGACCGCTCTGACTTACAGTTCTGAGACGGCGACATCTACCAGCTCCCTTCACATCATGTCACTTACCCCAGATGTGAACCACAAAGACTGGAGATCTACCTGCAGAGATACTACTGACCTTACTGGCTTACTTTAAGCTCACGCCGTTAGCATAAACGTGCATACAGACAACAGATTTGTTTTGATAACCACCTTTTGTCTAGGGAAAATATGGAAGGAATAACACTTGCACTTTGCCTTAGATAGTAACACAGAGAGTCTACTGGATTTGAAGCACACCTTCATCAAACAGGCAATTTACTCAGACAACCACCTTGGAAAACCTGATTAAACACACTGTATGCAATAAAAAAAAAAAAAAATCATTAAGGAATGCCTTGCAAAACAAAACACCCTAAATTTATTAAGTGAAAAAAAGGACAATGTTAATATTATCTTATTTTTTAAAAATTTATACTTACCTGTATATTGAAAAATTCCAGAAGGATATACCAGAATTTTATGGGACTATTATGGTACAGGACAGTGGGACATGTAGGAAAATAGAAGGAAAAGGGCAGCAATGGAATTTTCCCTTCATACTTTATAACTTACATATTACTCCACGTGAACTTTCTTTTTAAAATAAGCATATTTTTATAATGAAAACTGATATATTATTAAAGTCAATGGGTCCAATATTTAATCAGATAAAAGATACTGAAGACAACAGATAAACCAAGAAAGAATAAATTGGATCAATAATTACTTTTTTTTTTTTGCTGAGGAAAATTCACCCTGAGCTAACATCCCCTGCCAATCTTCCTATTTTTTTTGTATGTGAGCCGCCACCACATCATGGCCATTGACCAATGAGTGGTGTAGGTCCACGCCCAGGAACTGAACCTGGGCCGCCGAAGCAGAATACTCCAAACTTAACCACTAGGCCACCAGTGTTAGCCCAAAGTAAGTAAATTATAATAGTCTTTTTTATTCCTGTGCATCTGTAAGCATTAGGTATTCTTCAATCCTTTAAACTTTACCAAGAAAAAAAACCCCAAAGAAATCAATGTCTTAATGCTTTATATGGCTATGATGAAAACAGTCACTTTACTACTAGAAAGTTCTTCATGATTCCCTAATGGTGTCTCTCCTAGAACTGGAAATTAAAGTCAAAGGATGAACTCCTACATGGTACTCCTTTGTTCTGACACATATTGAATGATTCATTCTCCGGGAGAAAGCTCCCAGGGCCTTCACAGGTACAAAATGTCTCTCGGCTCGAATTTGGCCCCCTCCATTCCTTTAAGGAAAAGGCCTGGGAAAGAAGGGAGGTCCCACACTGCTCACAAAACACCTTCAAAGTAATGAGAGTGGTTTCCAAAGCCACAGAAACATCTACCAGTCAAAGCAAGTTCTCCTCTCCGAACTCTCAACAAGACAAGAATGAATGCAAGCTTTAATATATTTTTCACAAGATTATTGAGCATTGGAAAAAATGACTTGCTGCCCTTTATATTTGATAAAATTTGCGGGTTTTGAAGATGTTTCAATTAGTTGACAAAAAAACCCTTGACTACTATATTACCTATATTAGAAGACATGGATCATCTTAATAAAACTCTGGACAATGGATTCACATGAGGGGCTGGGTTACACAAGTATGTACTTGCTCACGCAGGAAGGTAACTGCAAGTAATCACAAAGCACAAATGTACAGGGTGCTAGAAACACCGACATCTTACTATAGAAATCACTACCAAACAGTTTTAGTGAAAATTTTCAACTACTACACAGTACATTGCATCTCACCATAATCAAGTATTTTGTTCTGTGATTTGCATTGCTTAGTAGGAGCACAGGTGTCATGGGGAAGGAAAAAAATGATGCTGGAGAGGTAGATAGTTTACAGTTAGAGGCATTAAATGTCAGGCTAAGAACTTTAGACTCTAACTGTTGGGGGTGGGGTATGGTGGGAAGATGGAGAGGGAGAGGGTGCTGCAGCTTTCTCAGCATTTGCAACAGGATTTGATTGTGTGGGAGCAGTGTACAGAGCTGAGTGAAGCGAAGAGTTTGAAATCAGGGAAACAACTTAGAGGCTAGTGCACCTGCCAGGGCTACAGGCTGTGGGAATTTTAACTAGACAATGAAAAGGAGATGACTGAGGTCAGGCTGTAATATATAAACTACATATTAATGTACAAAGTTTAAAATATAAATTATTATGTTACAAAACATAATATCAATAAGGTATGCAAGTGACAGGGCCATTAACTCCTAGAGTCAGGAAGAGAAAATGCCAAATAAACAGACATAGATAAAATACAAAATATGAAGAGCCAGCCCAGTGGTGTAGTGATTAAGTTCACGTGCTCCGCTTTGGTGGCCCAGGGTTTGCAGGTTCGGATCCCAGGCATGGACCTACACACTGCTCATCAAGCCATGGTGTAGTGGCTGTGACCCACATACAAAATAGAGGAAGACTGGCACAGATGTTAGCTCAGCGACAATCTTCCTCAAGCAAAAAGAGGAAAATTAGTAACAGATGTTAGCTCAAGACCAATCTTCTTCACCCAAAAAAAAAAAAAAAATATATATATATATATATATATACACACACACACACACAAAATAATACTATGTTTATAGCTGTAATTATAATGGGTTCTTTAAAGACAACTATACAGAGAAAGTGACCTTTGGAGTAATCATCTGCAGTAACTAGGAATTATTTTTACAAAATTAAAGTAAGTCTACCTAAAGGGATAAAAAAATTAACAATAAGTTATGGGAGAAATAAATTATACATACTTAAAATTGTAGCTGCAAGTTCACTCTCAATCCAAAAGGATCAAATTCTCTCATTAATACTAATGCAGATGTTAAAAAGTTTAACTTCAGTGGTAGAGTATTATTGTCTAAAAACGATTTAAATAAACCTGGTAAGCTGCTCACAGAATAAATTCTATAGAACAATCAATAGCTTTCTGATTTACCAGGAAAAAATAGAAAAAAGATCCTTTAGCAACAAAAAGTAGTTGCACACACAGACATATACATGCATACACACTCTATTTCTTTAAATAAATTTATCAAAAAGTGCTAGCATTATGGAAAAATTACAAAAATAAGGTCCACAAGATTTGAATAAGTGGACATTCAAGTTAATTTTTCCCTGAATTAATATATTAATTGAATGTTATTCCAATCTAAACCCACATATGATCATTTTTAAAGGGGGAATTGGGAGAATTAAAAAAAATTTTTTTTAATTAGTCTAGGACCAGTAAGAATAACCAAAAATTTCTGGAACATAAAAATAATGAGAAGGACTACAACTCAACAACAACAAAACAATTTGATCAAAAATGGGCAAAGGACTTGAATAGACCTTTCTCCAAAAAAGTTATACAATAGCCAACAAGCACATGAACCAATGCTCATCATTAGTCATTAGCTAAATGCAAATCAAAACCACAATGAGATACCACTTCATACCTATTAGGATGGCTATTATGAAAACAAAACAGAAGATAACAAGTGTCAGCAAGGATGTAGAAAAATTAGAACCCTGTGCATTGCTGATACAAAAGTAAAATGGTGCAGCTGCTGTGGAAAATGGTACAGTGGTTCCTCAAAAAATTAAAAATAGAACTATCATATGATCTAGCAATCCCACATCTGGGTATATACCCAAAAGAGTTGAAAGCAGGATCTTCAAGAGATAGTTGTACATCTCTGTTCACAGCATTATTCACAACAGCCAAAAGGTGGAAGCAACTCAAGTGTCCATTGACAGATGAATGGATAAACAAAAATGTGGCACATACATACAATGGATTATTATTCAGCCTTAAAAAGGAAGGAAATTCTGACACATACTACAGTGTGGATCAACCTTGAGGACATTATGCTAAGTGAAATAAGCTGGTCACAGAAGGACCAGTATTGCATGATTCCACTTATATGTGGTAATTAGAGTAGTCAAATTCATGGAGATAGAAAGTAGAGTGGTGGTTTCCAGGGGCTGTGGGAAGGTAAGAATGTGGAGTTAATGTTTAATGGATAGAGAGTTTCAGTTGGGGGAAATGAAAAGTACCAGAGATGGGATGCTGGTGATGGTCGTACAGCAATGTGAATGGACTTAATACCACTGAACTGTACACTTAAAAATGGTTAAAATGATAAATTTTGGGGCCGCCCGGTGGCACAGCGGTTTAGTCCGTGCTTGGCAGCCCGGGGTTCGCAGGTTCGGATCCCGGGCGCCCGCCGATGCACTGCTCGTCAGCCACCCCGTGGTGGTGTCCCATATAAAGTAGAGGAAGATGGGCACAGATGTTAGCCCAGGGCCAGTCTTCCTCAGCAAAAAGAGGAGGATTAGCAACAGATGTTAGCTCAGGGCTGGTCTTCCTCACAAAAAAATTAAAAAAAAAAAAAAAAAAAAAAGATAAATTTTATGTAATATATTTTACCACAATAAAAAAAATGAGAAGGAACTTGCGCTACTAGTTATTACAAGATATTATAAAATAGTTAAACAGTCTACTACTGGCATAAAACTATATTGACAGATTAATAAAATGGTGTATAAATCTCAGAAATACAAAAATTCAGACTAGGATAAGGGAGATATTTCAAATCAGTGAAGACGTTTGTGGTATTAAGATATTCGAATTAATAAAAATTAAAATCGGAGAAGTAGGGTATAGTGGTTTAAAAGCTGACGATCTACAGCCAGACCGCCTAGATTTACACACTGGCTGTGAGCCTGTTACTTAAACTCTCTGGGCCTCTATTTCCTCCCATGTAAGAATGAGGCGATTACAGTGGTACTTACTTCATAGGTTCTTGTAATGACTTTATATTTTTAAAATGCTTAGAACAGCACCTGGCACATTGCCATATAAATATGAGCTACTAGTTCTCACCACACATGAAAAAAAATTAAAATTGGATTAAAAAGTAAAGGGTTCAAAACAAAACCATACAAATTAACTTGAATAATTAAATATAAACCAGTCTTTTCTTTCAGTAGAGAAGGTCTTGTTAAGCATAAAAATATAGGAAAAATTAAAAGATGTATTTCACAATATAAAACTGAAAAATTTTTAAATCACTACATACAAAATAAAAAGGCATACAGTAAAACACAGGACAAAAGACAACTAACTATATCAAATCAACAACAAAGAAGCATATGCCCCAAAATATAACTGAGTAAACCCTCTAAACAAAAGAGAAAATCAAAATAGTCAATATAATTAAAAAAAAATTTAATCTTGGGGCCAGCGCAGTGGCATAGTGATTAAGTTAGCGCTCTCTGCTTCAGTGGACTGGGGTTTGCGGGTTTGGATCCTGGGAGCAGACCTACGCACCACTTATCAAGCCATGCTGTGGCAGGCGTCCCACATATAAAGTAGAGGAAGATGGGCACGGATGTTAGCCCAGGGCCAATCTTCCTCAGCAAAAAAGAGGAGGATTGGCATCAGATGTTAGTCTTCCTCACCAAAAAAAAAAAAAAAATTTAATCTTATTGTGTCTAACATCTTTCCTGGCTCCCCAACTGTTATTCCTAATCCCCATTTCCATTGCTTACATCCTATAGGAAGATTTAAAAAGCCAAATACTTGCATTCCCAACCTTTCTTCAGGTTAGGGGGGACCATGTCATTTGGTCTGTGCCCCAAAGACTTAAAGATAAGAGTGCTGGGGGGTAAGGGGCTGAGTAGGAGTCTTCTTCCCTGATACACGCAGGCAGGCATGCCAGGAGAAAGCCCCAATCTGGGACGCCATCCTTCACTTCCAGTCTTGACACACAGCAGCAGGAGGACCCGGCACTTGGAACTCTTAGCGGCCATATTTTAACTGAAAAGTCGGTGACAAAGCCAACATGCTGAGGCAGGCGGAGTGGAAGGACAGAAGATGATAACACTGAATCAAACCTGGAACTGCCTACACCTCTAGACTTCCTGTTCAATCAAGACAACCTTCGGGTTTGAACCAAATTGTGTTCTTAACAATCATACTGCCCTGTCAGCAGCATCTGATGCAGGTGATTCCTCCTTTCTCCTTGAAAGCCTTGCTGTACTTGGCTTCCAGAACACCACTCTTGACTGACTTCCCTCCTACCTTCCTGGCTATTCCTTACTGGTCTCCTTTGTGATTCTTCTTCATCCCTCTAGCCCTTTAAAGCTTAGGAGTACCCCAGAGATCCTTTGGAGTACTCCAGGGAGTTCCCCAGTGGTGCCCTTGACCTGTTCTCTTTCTACACTTAGTCTCGTGGTGATCTCATCCAGTCTAGCGGCTTTAAATACCATCTAAATGTTGAAGAATCCCAAATTTATATCCCAAGACCAGACTTCTCCTATGCACTCTAGACTTGTATATGCAACTTTCTACTCGAAACCTTCACTGACATATCTATTATTCATCTCAACGTAATATCTCTGTACCTGAGTTCCTGATGCCCACCTCTCAACATCTGTGTCTCCAGCATCCTTCCCCATCACAGTAATGGCATCATTATTCTTCCATTGCTCACACCAAAATGTTTACAGTCATCTCCGACTCCTCTCTTTTGCTCTCACTCCTCATTCCATCTAAGCAAATCTTGTTGGTTTTACCCTCAACATACATATCCAGAATCTGGCCACCACCCCCAGCCCCCACCCCCTCACCCTTCCCCAACCCTGGTCCAAGAAGTCACGATCTCCTGCTGTCATTATAGCAATACCTCCTCAGTGATCTCTCTGATCCTGCTCTCACCCCCATTCAATGTATTCTCTACACAGCTATCAGAGTGATCCTGTTAAAATTTAAGTCACTTTGGTTAAAGCCAAAATTCCTTATGACTTTCAAGACTGTACATGATCTGGCTCTCCACTACCTTTCAAACCTCAACTCCTATTTCACTTCTCTTTACCTCATTCCTTGCTATTTCTAGAGCATATTAGTCAAGCTCCATCTCAGTGTCTTTCCATTTTGCTGTTCACTCTGACTGGTATGGTTTTCATCCTGATATTCAAATGGCTGACTCCCTGAGGACTTTACTCAAAAGCCACCTTTCCCTGGCCACACTAACCAAAATTTCTCTCTCACACACACACCCCGCACTCCAACATTTCATATCCCCCTTCTCTGCATTAGTATTTTTCTCTCCCTTTAGAACTGTACACTATCAAACATTCTATATACTTTATTTATTTATGTATAGCCTGTTTCTCCCACCAGAATGTAACTTCAAGGAGGGCATATTCTGATCTTGTATTCACTTCCACACCTCAGCACTCTGATCATTCAATCTACATTTCTTCAATAAATATTTGAATGCCAAGTATATGCCAATTAAAATAAGATACCATCTTGCACTTTCCTAAACAGTGAATACTCAGGGTGTTACAAACGTCAAAATACTGGCAAAGGTGTTGGGAAACTCTTACATACTCGGAGTAGGAGCACAGACTTGTATGCTGTTTCTGAAGGGAACTTGGCAACGTGTCTCAAAAGCCTTAAAAATGCTCACACCCTCTGATTCCACCTAAAGGAATGTATCCAAGAATTTATCTGACCAGCTTAGGTACTAATATACAAAGTTCTTCAGTATAGAGTTGTTTAATATACTAGAAACAATCTAATGCTCCAAGGCATCTGAAGAAATAAATCACAGCACATTCAGATGATGAAATATTACAGTCATTTAAACTCATGTTGGGGCCGCCCGGTGGCGCAGCGGTTTAGTCCGCGCTTGGCAGCCTGGGGTTCGCGAGTTCGGATCCCGGGCGCCTGCCGACGAACTGCCTGTCAGCCATGCCGTGGCGGCGTCCCATATAAAGTGGAGGAAGATGAGCACGGATGTTAGCCCAGGGCCAGTCTTCCTCAGCAAAAAAGGGGAGGATTGGCAACGGATGGTAGCTCAGGGCTGGTCTTCCCCACAAAAAAAAAAAAAAAAAAAAAAAGAAAGAAACAAGAAAATCATGTTATTAAAGAGTTTAAGAATCTAGGAAAATAGACACCATACCTTTTAAATGAAAAAGAAAATTCAATCAACTAATTGAGTGCCTACTGACTGCCAGGTATGGGGTTTCTAAAATAGTAGGCACTGTTTGTCCCCATTAAATACATGTAAGCGTATGTGTGTGAGAATATGCAAAAAGAAAAGGCATTGGATAGCCACAAGTTATGAAGTTAGAAACTATTTGGTGGTGTTGAGATTGAGGGTGATTTTTTTTCCCCTTCCCATTTTTCACTTAAAGTGCTATACTTTTTAAATCGCCTACTGGGAAGAGGGCAGTGGAAATCTGAGGGGCTATCCAAATTGACTGGTTAAATTCAGGACAGGAGAAGGGAAGAATAAGGTTTACCCTGCTTGGGACAGTGACCTCCACATTCCTTTCTTCACAGTGATAGATCCGGCTCTGCCTGGATCTCTTCTCTTTGTTGATTGCCAGAACACCCGTGTATTGTGTCCTAATTAGCCCCCTGCCCTCCTCCACATTTCCATGCATCTGTACTGACTCTGTCCTCAACCATTACATTCTATACTCTGAACCCTAATGCTCCCTTCATTTTTACTTGCTAATGAACCAGCCAAGTCCTGAAAAATACCTCAATCCATATGTATCCTTCTTGTTTTTATTTCTGGGGTCTCAGTGGCAAAAATTAAACAGCAGAATGCATCAATACTAAACCGAGACTGGCCCTTACATATGCAAAGGTATACCTCCATTATGTTATAGAATTACCTACATTATAGCAAGAACGAATTTCAGCAAAGTTTGGTATTGGTAGTCTTACCCTCTTTTGAAATCCTACAGCTGTTTTAGTATCATAAGGACAGATGTGACGAGGGATGAACTCATCATCTCCCCCACTCAGCTAGTAATACGTTGAGGGCAAGAACGATGTCTTATTCATCCCACGAATCCTCGGGATCTGGAGTATGACTTGCACGGTATACACTCTCAAACTATCTGTCAACTGAACGAATTATCTTCCAGAACATAGAATTTCAGTAGCACTCTACATTTATATATTGCAAAATATGACTTTAGTATTCCACATTCTTAAGTTAGCCAAGGCAATATTATATTAGTAGGGTACAAGAAACCGTACTCTGCATAACCATCACCCTTTGCTTAAATCCAAGAGCAAACCTGAAAGATAAAGTCAGAGCAGTACAGGTGAGTCACAACACCACCACAGCAAGTCTTAAGAGGGCAGTGATTTGACAGAGAAACAAGAACATCCCACAAAGCAAGGTTCTCATGATGACTGGAATTGCATAGAGGCATAGTGTTCACGGTGATACTGTCAGTACATGCCTCTGCACGTGCGCGCACAAGACATCTGCTGCCTCAGGTAGAGATGAAACAAAAACAACTTCCTTAGTCACAGGCCTGGGAACATGTGTCCTGCAACAAAGAGTGTAAGAAACCAAAGACTCAGAGGGGTTGTATCCTTTCCCCAGCTACCACACAAAGAAGAGGAACAGGGTCTTCATATGCTCATCAGCACATTTATTTACCTGGTTGTGAGTGAGCTCACCTGGCACTCACACTGAGAATTCCTAATAAGAACGGAGGAAGGCACGCGGTGAGCCTCCTGGCCCATGAGAAGCCAAGGGTCACGACCAGAGCTACTTCAAACAATAAGGTCATTGAGAGTCAAAATCGAACATCATCTTAAGTTTATTTCCTTTTCTAAGGTTACCAAAAAAGCCAATCAATAAAATTTGCACAAACTCACTTAAAAGAAATCACTTAACCTCATAAAAGTGAGTTGGAAAATAGGAAAGAGGAAGCTGCTCAGCCATTATCCACAGCAGCTACTCAGAATTCTCACTCTCAAACTCCCTATTTTATCTCCAAGGGGGTCTATGTCTCCCCACTTCTGCAGTCTCTTCTTTATCTCAAAGACTTACCTGACTGTGCACTGGATGCATTCCGAAGCTTCCATCACCTGGTTGTCGCAGGTGTCCCTGTTGTTCTCGTCTTTATCAGATCTTGTCCCTCAGGCTTCCTTACCCTCTACACATTTTTACTGTCTTAAGCCTCAAAACACACACATCCTTTTGAGGTGTTTCTCAGTCTTTAATCTCTTCAGATTCAACATGCTCAAACTAACCCCATCCTTCTCCTGACAACCACTTCTTGCCACCCCACTCCCTATCTCGCTTCATGGCCACCCAAACAAGAAAGCTGAAGAGACACGTGGGACCACTCACCACCACCAGAGGTTACCAGACTCTCTCCCTCCAAAACACTTTTAGAATTTTCACCCTGCTTTCTATTCCCAAATACTAGTATGACTCTTACAAGTCTCTTTCTAGACTATTAGAACTTCCTCAGCCTTCTTTGGGGCTCATCTATCAGTTACGCCAACATGCCGCCTGCTCAAGGCATGCTGTCCCTGCCCCTCAGTGTTCCCCAAACACACCATAGGATTTCACAACTCTACATCTGCACCCTTGGGAATGCCAGCGACCTTCTATGCCCGGCCAACTCCTACGGGCACATTCCAAGGCCAGTTCAAATGTCACTGCTCCTCTCCAGTCTTCCTTAGGCTGAGTTAGTGGTGTTCCCTCTACTGTGGACACACAGTGCTTCATACAAGTCTCCATCCAAATCAAGCTAGGCAACATTTTTAAACACCTGTTGTGTAATAGGTACACTGAGCACTGGAAAATATAAAAATAACTAAGAGCTGGGCTCTGTCCTTATGGATCTCACAGTTTAGCAGGAGTCAGATACCTAAGAAAATAATTACAGGACAGCATAATAAACACAAAGTTTCACAGAGGCCAGGACAGTTCAGTTGGGATTTGAAGAATGAAGAGTTTGCATTCAGATTTGCTTCAACACCTCTTTCTACCTCACCCTCCAACTAGTAAGCTTATTAAAAGGGCATATTACTTAAACATGTTTGTATTCTCAGAATCTAGTAGACCGCCCAGCACAGAGCAGGCACTCAAAACATTTCTTGAATGGATAAATAAGAAAGACTGCATAGTGACATATTAAGCATAGTTTATGAGTCATTCTATAAAGCAATCTTTCCAGAATTACTTGCCAAGTGAGAAGAATTGTGCAGAATGCCTGCAAAATGATCCAGAACTCACAGCGACGATGTTAGTAAGGAAGAAAGGAGAAGACGCTTGTCTCCCACGCGCCTACAAGGCCCTACTTGGCTGGCCTCATCCCCAGTCCCTGGCCCCTACCACACATGCTGGGTGGCTTGTCGTTCCTCAGGCGCCCCCCATGCTGCCTCACCTCGGTCTCTGCACTTGGTGTTCCCTCTGCCTGGAAAAGTTCTTCCACCTGAAAAGATATCCAAATATTTCCTTCCTCCTCCTTCAGGTGTTGGCTCAAATGTCACCTGCTCAGTGAGGCCTTTCTTGATCATCCTATTTAAAAATCTCCCTTCGCTGCTTTGTTTTCTCCTCAGCACTTATTGTCTTACATACTAACCATTTTATTTACTTAGTTTATTTTCTGCCTCACCTTACTAGAATTTAAGCTCCACGAGGGCAATAATTTCTCTTTCGTGCACTCTTCATTCCCAGCACTTAGGTTCCCACACAAGCAGACACTCAACAGATAGTTGTTAAATGAAGAAGTGAGTGAGTTGGGACTCGTGCACGTAACAGAGGTTAAGAGCATGGACTCTGGTACCAGTCTGCCTGGTCTGTTTCCAGTCTCCACCAAGTATTAACTGTGTAACTTTGGGCAATCGTTACTTCAGCTTTTGAAACCTCACATTCCTCATCTGTAGTATAGGGATCATCATAGTATCTATATCTCATGAGTTGGGAGAATTAAATGAAATTATACATTTAAAAAGCTTAGAACAGTGCTTGATACATCATTAGCACTCAGGACACACTACTATTATTATTTTTATGGAAAGAAACCTTGAGATACTCAATTGCATACAAATATAGGAACATCTATAAGCAACACATTAAAGTCAGCTTTTAGGATAGCTATCAAGTGATAATTTTTGGTTTTTATTAATTTATGCAAGCGAGTAAACTTCTCATAATTTTGCTTCTCTCTAACTCTCACCTAGAAAATGCCAAAACGATATAAAAGTAAACTGAAATGACTTTAAGTTCCTTTTAACACTAAGTAAACAAGTTTACAAAAACAGCTAAGAAGGAAATAACTTAGCAAGAAAGAAGAGAAACCTATAATGATAGGCAAGTCATTACAAGCTCAGGATGTACTCCTGGTTTGAGAGGAATTTATTTTATTAACCCACAATAAACTGAATTAAAACAAAGGTTAACCCTTTTGAAATGTTATTTCTCTTTCTCTAAAAGAAAACTAAAGACTATCTCTTTCATGAGGCCTTTCTTCAGGCTCTGGGATAATCAGACCGGCTCCTGAGCATTCTTCTTTTCCCCAAAGTCCCTGGGCACTCAAGGGCCTTTTCCACACCCCTTACACATCCCTTTGTGCTGCTCTGTGGCTGCAGCATAAACGTGCATTTGCCCTCCCTGGGCAGGTGAAAGGATCCACAGGGTGGGAAGCATATCCTGCACTATTTCTGTAATCCTACCTGGCTTAGGCCGGTCACTGGAAGGGCAATTACATGTCTGTATGAAGGGACCCACACATCTACAATCTAAAACCTGGTAAGAACCGGTGTCGCCTCTGAAAGGAAGTATTTACAAAGCAGTTATTTTATTCAGCAGCATGAATTTGCAATATGTAAAATCATTTACATCATGGAAAATTGATACAGAACTTTAAGCCAAGGGCCTGAAAAGAGAAAGGCCACAGTGTCTAAACCATTCAGCTGAGCATAAGAACCTTAATTTTTCAAAACTCAAGGCCATACTAATCGTGTTTCTTTAGACTTTTAATGTGAAAGTTAAGAGCACGGACTTTAGGGCCCTACTGCCCGGTCTGAATCCTACCTCTGCCACTTTCTAGCTGCACAACCTTGATGAATTATTTAATTTCTCTACGATGGTTTCCTCATCTGTAAAATGGAGATAAGCCTCACAAAACTATTATGGGGATTAAATGAATTTACAGGTGAAATGATTAAGCCAGAGCCTGGAACTTGGCAAGCATTTAATAAGAGTGAGCTGCTATCAATGGCATTCTAGTTATTATTAGAAATAGTTTTCCTCACTAACTCATCTTATTTGAGTCGTTAAAACACATGCATACTCCAAAGAAGCAAAGATACTTTGGATCTGGTTTGTTATAATCATTTAAATTTCCAGATTTTTTTTTCCACTGGGAAAGATTCACCCTAACATCTGTTGCCCATCTTCCTCTCCTTTTTTCCCCCCTTCCCAAACCCCCTGTACATAGTTGTATATTCTAGTTGTAAGTCCTTCTAGTTCTCCTATGTGAGCCACTGCCACAGCATGGCAGCTGACAGATGGGTGTGTATTTCTGCACTGGAGACCTGAACCCAGGTCGCTGAAGCACAGCACACTGAGGTTTAACCACCAGGCCATCAGGGCTGGCTCAAAATTTCCAGATTTTTTTTAAGTTATTTTTTTTCCTCAATTTTATTGAGATATAATTGACACACATCACTGTATAAGTTGCATGATGGCTTGACTTACATATATTGTGAAGTGATTACCACAATAAGCTTAGTTAGCATCCATCATCTCATAGAGATACAATGAAAAGAAAGAAAAGAATAATTTTTTTTCCTTGTGATGACTCTTAGGATTTACTCTCTCAACATCTTTCATGTATATCATACAGCAGTGTAAACTATAGTCATCATGTTGTATCTAACAATCTCCAGATTTTTACAAGTAAAGTGGAAGAGCTCCATGGGGTTTAACTATAATTCTTTCTCATACTCATTTTAAAGCTTCAAAAAAATGGCTATTTCAACTCCAAGTCTGGTTTTCTACTTAGTTCTCTGAAAGGATTTATTGAAAACCCCAAGCTGGCTGGAACTTTCTTGCTGCTTACCTTTCAGTAGAGTAACTATGTATGAGTCCAGAGGATAGCCATTTGGTTTCAATTTTCTAATACACAAACACGTCATTGTACAGTAAATGGCAACATGCTCTCAAGAATCTGAAGGCACATTGTTTTTGCTCCTGGATTTTGTTCTACTTTTAACTCTGTGGTGATTAAGTTTCCCGTCCCCAACAACAAACACCTCTCAATTTATTGTGAGCATCCAAACAAGTTAGTTGCTGTTTATTTCTTAAAAACATAATACAGCATAATCAAGTTAGTCTTCCAGTGGTTAAAATATAAAACTCAAATGCAACTCCATAAAGTTTCTGGTTACTTTAATTTTTTTTCTACTTATATATGGAAAACCACCTGTTAAATATAATTTAGTTTTTAATTCAGACTGAAAACTCTGAAGGTATAACTTAGTTATCAAGCTTATTTATACAGGTTAATAAAAGCTCAATAAATTTCCCTGCCTTTCATGAAGAGTAAACAGACCTACTTTTCTCTCTTTAAGGCTTGACATTATGCGGTACACAGAAAAGGGACATAAAAAATGCTTCACTCTTTGGTGGGACTGATCACCTACATAATAGTATCCCATCTTTTAAATATATCCTGGGTACTGGCCTAATTTCTGAAAAGTATGTGCACGTTAGGTTTTCTGGGATTCCAGCATCATGTGGTCCAGAGAATTACATCAGTAGCAGCCACTATTCAGAAAATTAGATGAGCTCCAAATTGTCTCCAGAAAGACAAGGACTGCCAAAGTCGACAGGGCCTTATATTTTCAAACCGTCACACTTCACGGAAGCCCAGGGAGGGTAAACGACTCCTCAGGCAGCTCACTGGTGCCAGAGCAGTACCAGAACACGGGACTCCTGACTATGGGCCAGACTGCCAGTGGCCGTGGCTCTACGTGCCACCAAGCCACAGGTGCTTCTAACGTCCAAGTAGGGACAGAGCTCCCCATTATCTGGCAAATACCACGAGCCTTATCTGGCAGCCACAGTAAGAACCAAAGCTTTGATCTCATTCACGTCTCAACTCCCCAGCTGTGGCAATATCCAAAAATAAGGATCACTGCTTCTCCCTATGCCTTTAGCTTTTCTTCTGTTTTTCTCCTAAATGATGAACACTTCAAGTCAACGAATTTGTCTTTCTCACAAGCTCCTCTGGCAATGAAATGGAAATGTGCTGCAAACCCCTCTTCCTGCACCCGTACCTCCTCTTGGGTTTGCTCCTCAGAACCTCAGGACCTGGATGCGAGGCCTCAATCTAAACAAACCACCCTAAAAACACATTTGTGCTTTATAGGCTTCTCACACAAGAGGCTTCATAACAGATCAGAAAATAAAACCTAAAAATACTAAGGTGTGGAGAGGTCAAGAGGTCCTCTGGAATTTGGTTGGTTTTGTCTATTGCTGTCAAGTGTGCTCACACGTGTGGCCACATAACTCTAGACGCACCTTTCATTTTCAGACCCTTCAATAGGAGTCACTATTTTTATAAAGGAACTTAGTTCTAAACCTTTCTGACATGCCTTTAGTTTGCTCAAGGTGGTACCTGCTAAAATAAGGGGTGTTCCCTGCAGAGTGTTCTCGGTCAACCAGAATGGCTAGCAGGCTTTTATCTTAGTCCCTACGAAATAGGCTGAGCTTTTCATTTCCTGTTCTGATCTGTAACACAGAGAAATCTGTACACGTGCCAAATTTAGGAAGACACTTAACAGCTATACTCGAAGCTCTCACATTTCATAAACCTAACATGAATTTAAAACTACTACTTCTAAAATATAAATCAACGTAAATAAAAGTTCATATTAGAAAAGTTTAACTTTTTAGTCACCCTTGTATCCCTGAAAATTTATAATACATCTTTCAGTAAAATTCAAGAAAAAAAGAATCTCTTCACATGTGGTGAGGACACATTATGAATCTAATATATAACATTTAAATAATATTAAGTATTTAATTATTTGCAAAAAAATTAAAAATGAAATGATTCATATATAACAGGTACCCAATTGTATATTTATACATGTAATGCTTCTGAATAGCTTATGGTTTATGCACATCTCTCTCTCCCCAGCTAGGCTTTACGCTGCTCAAAGATAAGTGTTATGTCTTCGACTTCTTTTTCTACCTTCCCTGTGCAAGATGTTGGTCCACAAAAGACTAACTGCTTTAGTGACAGAATGTGTTAGTTCTATAATCAAAACCTGTCTTTCTGCTTTCTGACATGCCTAACTTTACATTCAAATAATTCCTATACTGCTATAAGACACAACTGAATTATTTTCTTCTTACCGGAAGTGGACACACGCCTGATCCTCTGAGGAGTTAAGCCACGATCAGAATTGAGATTTCTACTGTCGCTATTTCGCCTCAAACAGGAAACAGAAGGCCCCACTTTGGCTTTTGGACCAGGCGTTTTTCTCAAACTGGAGGAGTCAGGCTTGGATATATTCCTACCTGAGGTGGTTGCAGTTTTTGAAGCAGAACCCTGTGAAAAAATAATTAAGATTTTAGTCCAGATCATACCTACTCCATACCATTTCCTTGTGGTGTTAGCTATGTGAAAGAAACAATTTCTGTCTAAGCAGAAATGCCAGATGGATATTTAATTTTCATTTTTACTATGAAGAAATTAAAACTCTTCATAGTTTACTCTTCAATTTATCATGATCTGCCTTTTGTCCCTAACGGTGAAACTGTTACCAAGATGACCAGTGCCACAAGTTCAATTCAAGCTACAGCTTTCAGTCTTTTCCCTGTACGCCCTCTCTCTGGCATCTGACACCAATGAGTCCATCTTTCTCTGGTTTCTCCAACACAGCCCTGTCCTGGTTTTCCTTCTACCTGTCTGATTATTCCTTCTCTGAATCCTGTTCTTCTATACCTTTAAATGCTAGCTGTCATGATGGTCCTAACTTGGCCCTATTCTCTTTCCTCACCATAGATGATCCTGTCCATTGTTTCAACTGCCACCTACACACTGTGGACTCCAAAGTCCACATGTCCAAACCAGCACTGTCTCCTGTTTCCCTTATAGATTCCTTCCACATCTGCTCACTTAGCATCTCTCAGACACCTCTACCTAGCAATGTCAACAACAATCTTACTATTGTTGTTTTTTACCAATCAACATCTAGCCCTCACAAAATGAAAAATACCATTTTAAGTTCAAAATGTATCAACTCATTTAATCCTCATAATAACCCTACAAGGTTGATACTTTTATCAAACCTCATTTTACAGAAGAATGTGAAGCATCTAAAATTAAACTAATTTTACCCATACATCTCAAAACTTATCTCTTCCCATATTCACCACAACATGCCCAGGCACCCAACTTAAACAATGAAAGCTATTTCTAGGTGCTTCCTTGCTTACCTCCTAAATTCCTCTTGATGGCATTATCTCCCTTCTCCGTCTGCCTTAGTACAGGCCTACATCATTTCTTGCCAGGATTACCGAAACCATGTGCTCAGGAACTTTCTGGTCTTACCAGCCTCCAGTTCATCTTCCACTCCACTGTTAAGGCACTCTCTCTAAAGTCCGAATTGGGTTAGGCAGCTTCCCTCTGTCTTCCAGAGAAAGTCAACTCTTCTTAACAAGGCACACCAAGACCTTTGGGATGTGGCAGCCCCTGCCATCCTCTTCAGCTTATTCCTTACTGCTCGTGGTTCTGTACCCTCAGCTCCTATCATACTCACCACCTGGAGTTCCCTGAACGAGAGTATACTCTCATATTTCTTCATCTTTGTACATGTGATTCCCTCCACCCAGAATACCCATCCAATTCAAACTTGCCCCATACTTCCAGTTAGTGACTAACATGACATCTCTCCTAGAAGCCTTCCTTGACAACTCTCCCCAACTCTCTATGCCATCACCCCATTCTGCTTCCTGCAGCACAGCAGTCTATACTAAACATCCTCTTTGATTTGCCTTCTAATAATACCCACTGCTCTAGGTTTGGCCATGGGCTGTATCTTTCTTCTCTATATCCCAACAATCACCCTCATATACAGCACACAGTAGACACCCAATAAATGTTCCCATTCCACATAGAGGAAATGAGAGCCTGACCCTTACTCAAAGAACAATTTCCAACACTTTAAGCTATAATTTGTATTCTCCCTTTACATAAAGGAAAATTGAGCTTCACAGAGACTAAGTAACTCTCCCGAGATCACTTTGCCAGTGAATGATAGAATTACAATTTGAAACCACGTCTAACTCCAAAATCCATGCTCTTAACCTCTATGCTCCTTATTCCCCACTAGTACGCTTCTTTGTTTCATAAGTCATAAGTGGATAATTTCCAACAGAGATATATAAAGCCCCATGCTGATGGCAGTTGAATTCATATACTAGGTGAATTAAAAACTAACTTAATAGGGCAAATCCCAAGAGAACACTGGAAAGCAACACAAAATTGGCTAAGAAAAGTAGGCAACTATACACAAACTAAGATCTTCTACCTCTACTGTAAAACTGGCTAAGGTGATCCCTGAGAAAACCTTCTTTTAAAAAGTAAACCAAACTTTTAACCAACTTATAAAAAGTGAATCTTTAACAAATCAGGCTTACTCTGCCTTTCAGAGCCAACATTCCACAAAATTTTCAAACCCTGTGGTGTATGGAGCAGAAAGGGCCAGGATGCAAGTAAATAGTAAAATTGAGATTTACTATTTACTAAAATCTCAATTTTACTATTTACCAGCTATGTGTGTTTTAAGTAACCTCTATGAAGCCTTAAAAGGTGGCTAACAACTGTCCTGCTGTTACTGGGAAGAGTAAATGACAATATATAAAGCACCTGAACATGACTAGGAAAATTAAATGACACAATATATGAAAGATATCTGAGCAAAGTGCCTGGTCCAGAGCAGCCATCGAATAAATATCAATCCCTTTCCTTTTAGATTATTCACCACTCCCTTTATCTAACACACTGTCACCAATACATAACCTCTGTAATGGGTAGCTGCACTCAACCCATATCAAATTAAAATCAAATTCCTTCTTTCAAATAAGAACCTTTCTGAAGTTTCAGATAAACCCAAACCACCAAACTCCTGTGAGGTTGTGGGCAGCCGAGGCATGCAGTAAACTCAAGGCCTAATTCAGCCCGAGACCACCAGAGCACAGTGAAAATTAACATCCCTCCAGGATGGTCTCATCATAGCTTCAGGGAGACTTAGAACCTTTGGGCCCTGCTGAAGGAAGTGTCCGACAAACACAGAAGTTTGAGTAAAACATGAAGCAAATGTTCATTCATTCAGCTCTCTACAACAAGCACAAACCCAGTGGCCTGTGATGGTCTGCCCAGTCCCTTTCCCACGACACATGGAAATGTGTACGAGGTGAACTAGTGATACTGAGGAAATGGCGCTTAAGACAACATCATGGAAAAAGAATTTTTTTTTTTATATCAGTGGATAAGTAAAAGCGTCAGTGTTGAAAACATGGGAATCCTAATTGCACGATTCCTAAGATAAAAAGTGCTTCTTCTCCAAGATGTACTGGTATCCATTTCAACCTGATGATTCTATCACCTTACTTCAGCATCACATCATGAGCCTAAAAAATAGGCTTTCATTCAGCATATGGGAAATATAAAGCTAAGACTTAATGCACCCATCAGAAAAACTTTTAGTTTCAAAATTATACAACCATTTATATTCAAGACAAATGTTATTTTAAAAAATTTTATGCTAGTTTTTCTGCCAGTTGGAGATTGATACACAATACGTCTCCCATGAATTGAGGAGGAATAAATGTATTGTTTTCATGTATACCTATAAACACCAAACTAAGAATGTTGGTTAGAATTACCAGAGATTATAATTTAGCAAAATATTAAATTACAAATTATAAAATGAGTTTCCTAAGTTTGACTTCAAAAGAACTTAAAAATAAAATCTGAGTTTTGAAATAATGGACTATCTCATAAGTTTAGACATCACTGTAGTGTAGCATTCTTCCTAAAAAAGAATGATTTATTATATAAGCCAAAACATCTCTAAACTGATCTAGTTCAAGAGTGTTGTCATGTCTTTCCTAACCTTGTCTCCTAAAAGGACCTAACAACTCCCTATGCACCCTGAAAACACTTTTAAAACAGCCCTTTAACACTTTGCCATGCTTACATGTTTCACTGCTCTCAGATATGAGCCCTCACACAGGCAGCCCTCATATCTGCCTTCCTACCCTGGCCCTGAGCTCCATCCCTGGCCGAGAGGACAGAAGCCCAGGAAAAGCCTATGTGGGGCTGAAAATACATGTAAATCCCCACTGCCAAAAATAGGGCTGCAGACAAGTACACAAAGCCCAAGAGTGGCCTGACAAATGATCTAAACTCAGAAAACTAGCTTCTTCATGCTGTTGTCAAAATATACATACATTCAAAGAATAGTCTTTGAATGGCACATGAATTCTTTATTCTTTAAATGAAACTGTCTAGCCTCCCCACACCCCCCACCCAAAATATCTGACAGGTGCTATAGAAAACATACTGCCTTTTCACTACATATGAATAAAACAGGTTTTGTTTGTTTTATGTACCAGGAATCAAAATGTTAGGGCTGCAAGAGATCTCAGCCGTCTATTAGTCCAATGCTTTCACCTTTGGGTCTCAAAAGATAACATTGCCCAAAGTCACATTAGCTGATTAGAGGGAAAATCTAGAATCCTCCTGTTCACAGAAGAGGGCTCCCCTCTCAGAGCAGCTTCCTCTACAGGAGACCAGGAGTTATTTTTATGTTGCTACTGTTTACGAGCCCTCCCCAGCCATTTCTTAAATGTAGTCCAATACATTTTAAAGTTCATAAACAAACCTTTTTTTTCTCATAAAAATAAAATATAATCAGATATTTAACTTCAAATAACTAATTACACTAAAATACTAAAGTAACTGTTCTTTTAGCTTACTATTAAAAGGAATATTGATACTCAATATGAAATACTAAACTTGAGAATTTTTTTCAATATGCAGGTTTCCCATATTGTAACCAACTAACACTCTAAAATGTACTGACAAGACAAAGAATTACTGAATGATATATTAACACCAGAAAGCAAATTTGCACACCTAGTTCTGCAATATCATTGACTATTAGTGGATAACTAATTGCTAATATATCCCTCACTTTCCTCCACTATTCCCTGAAGCAGGCAAAAATTTCACTTACCAAAAAGAGAGAACCATAGTCAAAGGTCTCATTCATAATTTCCTTTTTTAGCTCTTGTTTTTCCACAGGTGTCCCATTTTCTTTTTCACCCTTCTTTTCAGGGCTAATCCTATTGATGTTGGAAGCGCATGTCATCTCCAAACATTCTGTGCTTTCCATTTTAACAGGGAGTATACCTTTGATCTTCTGGAGAAACGCAGCCACGGACCCAGTCTCACAAGCTGAATTAGAAGGACTCACTTTGTCAACATCTTCCTGATTCGATTTCACGGCAGATGTTGCTCTTGGAACCTTGTGTGAGGCATTTTTAGAATGAGTTGTAACATGCACAGCCTGGCCAGTAATGAGTTTATTAAACTGCTGCTTGTGCGTCTTGTTAATTAGGATTTCTGCTTTTGTGTCTGCATTCAAGTCAGATCTCAGTGTTTTGCTCAAAACTGTCAACTGTCTTGAGGAAGACACTGATGAGGGTGACGAGGCACTGGCTGACTGAAGTCTGGGTGTGACCTTTGATAAAGCAGAGTCTTTGGACTGCAACACTGGTCGAGACATAACTTTCGCTTTGACATTCTTGAAGTTTGGTCTTGGGTAACTAATAATTTCGGTTTTTCTAACTTTGCTGCCTATAGGGGTGTTTGTTTTGGCTGCTGATTTTCCTAGATTAGGTTTAGACATGTTCACAGGTGTCCCCTTCAAGCCTGGTAAACTTCTAAGCTCTCGATTACTCTTCTCCACTTTACATTTCCCTGTTGTTTCAATGGGAGAAATAGAAAAGGTTGCATTTGTGGGTTCCAGGACTGGTGTTGACACACAAACTGTGTTATTTGGGCTTATGACCATATCATTTGCATCCCAAGTCAGTTCAAATGATGAAGCCACCTTTTGTCCTGGTGGGCTACTCAGTATCAATTCTATGGTACGATTTTGAGTTCCCAAATCCTTTTTGTTAGAAGCAAGTTGTGTGTCTTCGGCCACAGTGACTTTAGGTTCTGGGTCCAGCACTTGGGCTTTGCTTGTATCAAAAGCTGGCACCAGTAAACGGCATTCATCATCTATAAGACAATTGGACACTGTTTCTCTTAGATTTTGGCCCATTTCCTTTTGCCCATATGAGCTCTGTGAATGTGTCTCACTATTTGGTTCATCTTTAGATAAACAAAAGAACTCTTGTAATACAGACCCATTGGGAACATCCATGTCATCAGAAACTGGTGTTAGGGCTTGTATCTCTTTTTCTCCAACTAGTCTTTGCTGTGACCCATCTGTGTACTCACTGGTGACCTTTCCCAAAGAATATTGACACCAATTTCCAATATCTGGAACAACATCAGTTTGCATCACCACATCAGAAAAGGCTGTGTAAGTTGTATCTTGGGCCTCTGATGCTGTGGCTTGAGGGTTTTCAAAGCTGTTTCTATGATAACTCATTTCCCTCACATGTATCTTATCAGAATGGGAAGACGCATGAATGGAACAGGGTAAAGATATATTTCCACTTCTCATGCAGGTTGGTTGCAGACCTCCAGTGGTATGCAAGGACTGACTCTTTCCAATAGCATGACGTGTGATAAAGGTGCAGTTAATGTTATCCACTTTCATATCAAATGTCTGGTTTACCTCCAAGGCAGAAGGGTAGTCTGCACAGTTCAAATCATCATCATTAGATTTCCACACAAAAGGCAGAGATGTCTCAACACTCTCGTCCTGAAATGATTCCAGAGAATGACAGTTGTTATGTAGGTACCTGGGCTCCTCTGTATTTACAATCTGTACAGAAGACTGATGTGTGGAATCTTTACGCATATCTAACACCTCCTTACTAATGAAATCACTTGAAGACTTTTGGTGATCAAGTACTTCAACATAGTGAGGGTTTAAAGAAACATTTTCACCAACGTCCACAGCAGAGTTGGTTTCATAATCAACCACCATGTTGGGAGAATTCCAATTCACATTATTGGTTGAAGAGTTTTGTGTAGGTGGTGATTTTTGGTTGTATGCATATGTGTTTCCATTTTTATCACCGATAAATAAGGATTGTAGTTCATCTTCTGTCTTGTCATCTGAATTACCATCATTCATCCTGAATATTAACTTTAAACCTCTGCCATTTTATTTCTTCTTTAAATCCTTTCAAATGAGGGAAGGAAAAACTGTCTCCTAAGTTTTTCAGCACAGTTGAAAGTTTCTTAGTCTAAGATGCTTTGAAGTTGAAATGATTTGCTGTTCCCTGGAAGAAATACAACGTTTAACTCAAGTAAGTATTAGAAAAATTAACAAGTCATCACTTGATTAATTTCAATCACTTTATTTTTACCTTTAGAACCTACAACTATGGATACGGGTAATTAAGATATCATTAGCTAAAGTATCACCTTCTTCCAAAGATACTTTTTCATTTGAGGGAATGGGGCAGAATGGAAGACAGAGACATAGCTAAAATTGCCCCTAGGACTGACTTCGTTTCTGAGATGCCTCCTCCCTACTCCCAATGATTCTTACTTGTCATAGCAGAGAAGGAAGCTAATGACAATAGCCTTTTCTTCTGGTTGGTTGACAGTGTAACCATTGGTCCCAGTTTATGTCTGCCATCCCAATATAATTAGTATAATGCCCTTTTCATTTTCAGAAGGGTCCCTTATTGTTTCCATGGAGAGTGATTACCAGACAGACCTGGCAGGCACAGCAAATGAGCTCAAGATCAACGAAGATTTATGACATTAGCATTTCTCTTTTCCCTATTTTCACTCCCTATCTCAAACATTCCATTTCAAAGTTGAAAAAAAAAAAAAAAGTTGTCGATTCTTAATAGTTAAAGTGATACTGTGTGAAGTTCTTAAAAATGTTAAACACAGTTATTGTATGACACAGCAACTCTATGTACTAAAGAGAAATGAAAACATATGTTCACACAAAAACTTGTACTCAAATGTACATGACTCTTAATAGAAGCATTATTCATAACAGCCAAAAAGTAGAAGCAACCCAAATGTCCATTAACTGGTAAATAGATAACAAAATGTTGTATACCCAAACAACAGACTATATTCTTCCCCAACAAAAAGGAATGGAGCATTGGTACATGCTACAACATGGATACAATGTTACAACTTAAAATTATTATACTAAGTAAAAGATGTCAGTAACAAAAGACTATATATTATGTGATACTACTTACATGAAATGTCTAGAATAGGCAAATCTATAGAGACAAAGTAGATGAGTGGTTCTTTAGGGCTGGACAAGAGTAGAGGGAAGGGGATGAGGAGTGACTGCTAAGTGGGATGTTTTCCTTTTAAGGATAATGAAAATGTTCTAAAGATTATGGTAATGGTTGCAAAAACTGTAAATTCACTAAAAACTACTGAATTGTATACTTTAAAAAAATCATTAAAAACAACCCATGAAAGCTTTTAAATCTAAGGATTTTTGCAAATAACTAAAATTTTATTATGCTTTGATCAAATTGAAGTGCTTAAGAAAGGCCCAAATGTTCAAGCTAGGACTGCTGGACCAGTCATACAGATACATATACATTCACTTGAATTGACTTCTATACCTGGTGTTTAATGGCAATCAGATGTCACAGTTCTGAAGACATAAAACATCTATGAGAAAAAAAATGACATTCTGTAACCTATAAATTTGTGAATTAAGAGTAGATCTCATTTCTCTATTTTGCAATCTTTTCTCTGTATTCAAACTTCAGTGACCTGAATGCAACCAGGAGAACAGAAATGATGGAAGATCTGAAAGGATCCGTATCTTCACGAACAGGTCTCGGTGTATTTCTGGCCGTGCATCCTGACACCAGCCTTTTCTGGGGGAAAGAAGAAAGGCTGCCATGTTTCTCTCAACAGCACGCACGTGTGCGCATACAAGCACACACACTCAAAAAGAGATTCTGAATCCTAAAATAAGGGCTATATGATCTATATACTGATGGAAAATGTAAACTAGTCAATTTTTGCACCATAGCTCTCTAGTTAATAAACCATTGAAGTAATAGTTTTTTGGCTAGCACCTTAATAAAAGCTTTTATGAAACACAAATTAATATTTTTAATCATTGGGTATAAAATATGTTCAAGCTAAATGTTTAAATCAAGAAGTACATTTATTCATTTTTTAGACTTATGCGTGAGGGGGTATAATTTCACAAAGCACTAAATATGCTACACTTTTCTGTTTGCGCGAAGGCCAATACTCATTTTTCTTTTTTTTGCTTTTTTCTCCCCAAAGCCCCAGTAGATAGTTGTATGTCATAATTGTGCATCCTTCTAGTTGCTCTATGTGGGATGCCGCCTCAGCATGTCTTGACAAGTGGTGTGTTGGTCCGCGTCCAGGATCCAACCTACGAAGCCCGAAGCCCAGGCCGCTGAAGCAGAGCGCGCTTAACTGCTACGCCACCGGGCCAGCCTCAGGCCAATACTCGTGTAAGAGATTCCAGCATAAGCAAATATGAGCACCGCAAACAGAAGCATTTAACATAAATCACTGAAGTCATTTTTCTATATAAACAGTCATTAGATTCAATTGATGGAGCTTTTACTACCTGAGCTCCCTCTTCCAAAGTACATAAAAGAAGATTTTAAAAAAACCCTGATAAAAATGGTTCAGATGTCAAAGCATTTCAAGTTATTTTTAAAAGAAATGTACAATAGGATAAATTATATCACCAGTTTCATGTCATTCTATATTTAGGTTGTTTCTAGTTTTCCTCCTTTATGAATAACACTACATTAAACATATCTGCAATCTTTAACTACCTCTGATTATTTCCTTTGGAAAAATTTCCTGGAAATAAAAGCATTACTGAGTCAAAGGATAAGATTTTTTTAAGGCTCTTTATATAGAGTTCACCAAATTGTTAAGTGAAAAAAAAAAAAGGCAGGATCCTTTATAATGTATATATTAATATATGTCTATAATAGATATACAACCTGAGTTTTGCTTTTAAAGTTTATGGATGTTGTTCAGTATCGTCTCTCAAGCATTTTTCTATGCCATTGTAAACATAAAAATATTACTAATAGTTGTAAAATTCCACTAAAGTTGAGGTTATGTGTTCTACATTTACAAGTCAGCAGTTTATAAAGAGTAATAGAAAAATAAAGAACCTATCAACCATTCAACTTTCAAATAACTGTTTAGTACACTTGCATTTATGTATTTTTGTGGGGTTTTTGGGGGGGGGGGGCCTGAGGAAGATTCACCCTGAGCTAACATCCATTGCCAATCCTCCTCTTTTTTCACTTGAGGAAGACTAGCCCTGAGCTAACAGCTGTGCCAATCCTCCTCTACTTTTTTGTATGTGGGACACTGCCACAGCATGGCTGGTAAGTGGATCAGGTCTGCGCCCGGGATACAAACCCACAAACGAGGGTCGCTGAACCAGAGCACACGGAATTTTAACCATTCAGCCATCGGGCTGGGCCCAGTTTATGATTTTTCAAATTCACAAAACAAATAAATTCCAAATTGGTAAGCAAAGTTCTCAAAAAAAAATACCACAAAAAAATATTCATAAGAAATACTTAAGGCGAGTTTTGATATGAAATTAATTTACTCGAGTCTGTTCTACCTTTGTAGATCAGAGTAAAGAATTAGTCATACAGAGATTTGGATACCAAAAAATTTCTGAAGTTAAGCTTATCAGTTCCAGAATTGGTTGGGAGAGCAACTTCACCATTCACTAAAGAAAACAACAGCTTCACGTTACCATCACTATGAAGATAAAGCCATGGAAAAGAAAGGGTTGACTGGCTTTCCCTCAGGAATTTTGTCAAAGAAGCTAAAAGTTAGCCATTTTGTCTTATGGCTAATTTCATTCCTCTCCTACCTGAAGAATAGTACCCAAGTTTCCACTGTGAGCTAGACTCATATTCTTTGACTTAATCTTACCCGACCCATGAAGTAATGTCTTTATGTTTCTATAATGCAAGGTAATTTATAAAGCCTTCAAAGTTACTATCTTGGGAACATTTTTTATTAAACCAAAAGCCAAGGGTTAAAAAAAAAAAAGGTTGGAATAAATCATTCTCACCCAAAGAGTTAATTTCTCAAGTTATCTTTCAGTAGCATTATCTACCAGAACAAAGTAGAATGATCAAGTTTCCTTTTTAAGAGAGCCATTTGGGAAAATAAAGAGGATCTTTTTCAGAGAACATTTTGGACAAGAGACAACAAATTCCCTACTTAAGATTTAGGAAAATGATACAGGAGCTCCTCTTGAATAAAAAGATTATCAAAATATGTATTTCTATAATGATTTGTAAGGTTAAAAATGGATAAAGATGTACTAAAAGAAATGGTCAATGAAAAGAACTACTAGTACAAGATTTGAGCTATTTCAACACCTTTGGAAAAAGTAAGGTTACTTCTAAATCTTAGTTTAAGAAGAATGATTGTTTATACCCCAAAGATAAAAAATTCCATTATTTCGTACAGTGAATAGATACACCTGAAAGGTTGAATCATTATCATATAACTGAATTGATTATCATTATCATATTAATTGGTGGTCTAGTGGTTAAGATTCAGCGCTTTCAGCACTGCAGCCTGGGTTCCTTTCCCACAGTCAGGGAACCACACCACCTGTCTGTCGGTTGTCACACTGGTGGCTCCACGTTGCTGTGATGCTGAAAGCAATGCCACGGGTATTTCAAATACCAGCAGGGTCACCCCTGGTGGACAAGTTTCAGCAGAGGTTCCAGAAAAGACAGGCTAAGAAGAAGGACCTGACCACCCACTTCCAAAAAAATTGGCCCTGAAAACCCTATGAATAGCAGTGGAGTGTTGTCTGATACAGTGCCAGAAGGTGACAGGATGGTGCAAAAAGATGGGGCAGGGTTCTGCTCTGCTGTACACAAGGGCACTAGGAGTCAGAATCCACTGGACGGCACTAACAACAACAATCATATTAATACAGGAAGACAGTTTAGAGATCGAATTCAAACTTCCTCATTTTACAAATGAGGAAAACATCTCTAAGAAGTAAACTGCAGACATGGCCAAATTAGTTGCTAGGAGCAGATTACTATTAGATTACACAATAGTTGCGTGCCTTATTTGCCAACTGAACCACATACTCCGTGGTCTTACATATCAGTAGGCATCTTCTTCGTCTTCCTAGTACCTCCAATGTCCAGCCCAATAAGTTGAACTTAATACAGCTACACTTGCTACCCCATATGATAATTATGAAATAAAGAATTTGTTTCCACAAGTCACATGTGAAAACTAGTTTCATGACTTCATGGCCACAGAGAACTTTAATTTTACTCCTTATTTATGTCAATATGGGCATACCAGTCTTTTAAGATTTGAATACAAATACAGTTATAATTTATAGCTTACAAATCATAAAATCATGTCAGTCTTCTTAAAAGTTTTTAAGAACTCACAAATCACAATAGTAGTTCAGCTCTTTAGGCTTTAAAACCCAAAATACTGCCTCCTCTTTGACTTACTTTAAAACAAAAGAGAAGACACATGCGCAATTATCTAAACTACAAATTTTATTTTATTCTAAAGTTAAAAATTAAGCAGTTGAACAAAAAATCATCAGCATGCGTTAGTACTGTATTCATAAATCTCCTGCCTCCTGTTGAAACCATTCAAGGTAGCTAATAGTTTTACCCCTAAGCCTCATCATACTACTATTTTTCACTATTCAGGATTAAACTCTTAAATTAGCTCCTGCAACTTACCTTTCGACAAACTCAACCTCCTCCAGCACTGAGTTAGTAAAGCACTTCTCCCGCCTCGGAACCAAGCACAAAGCAAACCTAGTAGGCAGTTTCCTAAGATCATAACCATTTCCAGTGAAGCCATGTAAACAGGAGGAAAGCTACAGTTGGTTTAATGGATTTCAAAATGAAAACTATGGAAGTGCCACAACAGAGTTGGACTTAAATAATTTAAAAAACAAGGGCAAGGGGCCGCCCGGTGGCGCAGCGGTTTAGTCCGCGCTTGGCAGCCCGGGGTTCGCGAGTTCGGATCCCGGGCGCCCGCCGACGCACTGCCTGTCAGCCATGCCGTGGCGGCGTCCCATATAAAGTGGAGGAAGATGGGCACGGATGTTAGCCCAGGGCCAGTCTTCCTCAGCAAAAAGGGGAGGATTGGCAACAGATGTTAGCTCAGGGCTGGTCTTCCCCACAAAAAAAAAAAAAAAAAAAAAAAGGGCAAATCAACTGGGCCTCTTGTGAAAAAATGCAGATTGATTCAGGAGGTCTGGGGTGGGGTCTCAGATTCTGCATTCCTGTGCATCTCCCTGGTGATGATCAAGCTTTTGGACCACAGACCACCCCTGGAGCAGCAAGGATGTAGCAGAGAGCTTTGAGAAAAGAATGCCTGTCTAGCCAACCAGATCAATGCAATTAGTGGACTGTCAGAGCCAGTTACCTTCACATCCAACTGTACAATTTGTTACTCTAACTGGGAACAGACTTTCCTTACCTTTGAACCTTTAATTTATGCTTTTCCACCTTCCTCCCAGATAGCTAATATTCCCCTCTATAGAAAATAATTGGAAATTTTTATAGTCACAAAGAATGTTGCTTCTAAATCCCACTTTTTATTCCTTCCATGCGGAGGAAGTTCAGTTAGTGGAACATTCCTGCCCTTTTTCTGTCCTTTTACTCACTCCACCCAGGAGAAATAAAGTAACTTAATGGATTCCATGAATTTTAGAAGCACTAGCTGGGCCAGGACTAGGGCGAGGTGAGGGTGGCATTCACCTCAGGCACTAAATTTAAGACGGGATCAGTAACAGTGATCCACACTGGAACCTGAGGCAAAGGGAAAAGTCAGTAATACTGACCCTGTCGTTATCTCAAAATTTTGATATCTTGTTCATCATGGATTTTTTACACTCACTTTGATTGTTTAAAATAATGCATTAAATATTATTTACCTTGATCACTGAGGTTTTTCTGGCACCCCTTAACTTCCTGAGTTGAGGGGAGTGCTCACTCAGGTACCCCAGTCCCAGCCCTGCTGTGCACAGAGAGCACAAGGTCCACTCTGTTCTCCAGAGCAGGCTCTGTCCCTACAGTGGAAAGCGGAGCAAGGGGTGGTGGCGCTGGCGAGGCCTGCCCTGATTCTACACTGCAGTGACTGGGGTGGTAAGTGTGTCTCTCAAAGGCAGCTCTGTCCCTCAAACTAGTTTTCATCTACAATTTTAGATGAAATTCTATAGGGATGGAATCTGTAATTATAATTCATCTACAATCTCAACTATAATAATCTATCCACCTTACTCTTTTTCTTATTTCTCAAATGGTTCATAACGAGAGAGAGGAAGAGGTAGGAATAATATTCATTCATAAGAGTTAACAACCAATCCTGACGGTGTGCCGGCCACAGCCCTGGAGCAGAGTCTTGGAGGCCAGGCCCCTGGTGAGCCAGGCACTTACCCTTCAGTTGTTGGATCATGGGGAGGTTCAAGGAATCATCCAGAAAAGGCAGCAGTGGTTGCAGCAACTCAAGGAAGCACATGGGACTTTGGGCAGCAGCTTTTCACAAACCATTGCAGGAGAATGTCTATATTTTAACAACCAGCTCACCCTCTCTGAACAGCAGTCTTAAAAAGGAGGAGAGCATTTTCTCATGTGCTTATTGGCCATTTGTATAATCTTCTTCAGAAAAATGTCTATTCAAGTCCTTTGTCCATTTTTGAATTGATCTTTTTGTTACTGTTGTTGTATAGTACACTTTTTAAAGTCATTTAAATTTTAGGAGAATATTTTCCTCCTTTCCGGAAAGCATGACCAACTTAAAACAGTATTCTGGAGCAGGCACATTTTGAAACTCCTGTTATGGGTTGAACAGTGTCTCCTAAAAAGATATGTTGGAGCCCTAACCTGCAGTACTTATCAATGTGACTTTATTTGGAAATAGGGTCTTCACAGACGCAATCAAGTTAAGATAAGGTCACGAGGGCGGGCCTTAATCCAATATGACTAATGTCCTTAAAAGAAGAGAAGAAACACACACACACAGAGAAAAATGCCACGTAAAGACACAGAGACACACAGGAAGAAGGCAGCCATGTGAAGACGGAGACAGAGACTGGTGAAACGCTGACAAGCCAATGGACACGCAGGGCTACCCAGAGCTAGGGACGGACAAGTAAGCACCCACCCCTGGGGCCTTCAGAGGGGACGCGGCCCTGCTGATGCCTTGGTTTTGGACTTCCAGCCTTCAGAACTGGAGAATACATTTCTGTTGTTTTAAGCCACCCAGTTTGTGGTGCTTTGCTACACACTAGTACAACTCCCTTCATAGAAAATTAGTGCATTGTTCAAGTCCTTTTATGGACTGGTTGTTTGGAATTCAGACAAAGTTTCCATTATTAAAAAAATACACATATACAATTGTTAGGTTCCTAAAGACCCTACAGGGGACATTTTAACCCATAATAAAGCATAACTATTGCCCAGTAGTACTGCTATTTCCCCCAGAATTATGGGAAATACAACCAGCATTGCACACGGGGCCATAAATGTCAGAAACACATTCTTTGCCATGGCCACAGCCTTGAGATAAATAAATCTTTTCTCCTCTCTCTAATGGGCAAAGTGGAGACAGTAATCACTCTTCACCCAACTGCTCAAGGAAACTGATTTCTTGCTCTGTGTTACCCAGATGGTGAGAAGGTCTCTATCACTGCTCCCCTCACCCACACTTCACCCCAACTGTGCAGGCAGTGACAAGAAAGATTAGATTCCCTCCAGATTTTTCTCTCCCTATGTGCAAAGGCAGCAAAGATTAAAATAGTCCTTCATTTCAAGGATGAGTAGTGTGAAAAAAAATTATTTAAGGTGACGATCTTGGTATAAATCCAAAAGTATCATTACCCTGGGAGAAGCCTACATAAGTAGCAGCTAACAGTTCAAATGCTTAGCACTATTGGAAACAATGGACAGAGATTTACCTTTTTATTATAAATATGTTGTTAGTTTGCAACCTTAAGTACTAGAAGGTTAAAGACATTGAAGCATAAACACTTGCTCTCTACAGCTCAGGATAGGCTCAGTTTTGCTACAAAAATAAACAACTCCAAACTTCAGAGGCATACTGCCAACATCCAGGGGTGTTGGTGGGGAGCTCTGCTCATATCCAAGGTCAACCAGGGATCCAGGCTGACTGAGGCTTCATCGCAACAAAATCTTCCGCAATCACCAGACACTGGGAAAGGACCACAGCAAAGCGTCCACTCACTCTTAAAGCTCCTGCCTAGAAGTGACATGCATAACTTCTGCTCACATTTCACCAAACCAGGCCACAGGACAACACTCAACCTCAGGAAAGTTGGGAAGTGCAGTCTTACCATTTGTCCAAGAGTGGGAGAACTGGAAATGTTTGTGCAAACCATCAAGGTAGTAAAGGAAGAATTTATTTCCATTACAAATTCAATATGTCAACATTCAGTATATGATACATCATACCAAATGTAGACCTTCACTAAAATCTACCATGAGCAACACTAGTTCCTCTGCCCAAATTATACCATTCCAGCCAAGATTGTTTATCAGGGATTCACAGCTTTTCAGGGAAGAAAAAAGAAAAAAAGATGAGAAATAAGTGAAGTCTTCTGTCTGTCACCAATATCTGATTGTTCTCAAAAATGTAAAGTGGTTTGAATGACCAGTAACTGTGGCAGAGACTGGCTGGTCACCAAACCCAATTCCTTTTTTTTTTTGGCACACGGTCAGACAATGTTTTCCTACCTCTCTTGCAGGCAAATGCCATATGTTCTAGCCAAAAGGACGTGAGCAGACATTATGTGTACCACTTCTAAGCCTGGTCCATAAAACTCACATATGATCCTTCATATTCCATCTCCTTGTGTGGCTTGAACAGAGAAAGACAGGTGTTGAAACATGTTAAAGATGGTGGACCCGCAGTACAGAAGAAGCCTGGATCCCTGAATCAGTGCTTGGAGGACTACTGCCCACCAATCGGAAATACGCATTCTGAACTTCAAGTGAGCAAGAGTTAAATTAGTACTATATTTGAGCCTGACTATTTTTAAGGTTTTTTGAGGAGGGGCAGGGGGGAGCAAATTACATTCTTAAATAATACCCTAACTATTTTGAAAGAAGGGAGTAATCATTAAAAACTATATCATTTTAGTCACCCGTGTTTTGCCAAAACAAAAGATTTTATAATCAGTACTTGCTGAATATGAAAAAACCATATAATCTAGAAATTCTTGGGGACAGAAATGGGTAGCTGATTCCATTGGCTCTGTGCTCTGACCCGCTGATAACGTCCAGACATCCAAGCTAATAGCATCTGAAAACAGCCAGAAAAAAAGGTAATTTCTATGTACTTGCATTTGTATGGAAGAAAATTATACCCACCCAACAACAGTTGATAATAACACATCTCCGACTCACTAAACAACCTCCCTGGTCTGTCTTCCTTCAATCCTCCCAAGTGTGCTTCTTCCAAGAAGTCTTCACACATTAAGCTAGTCCAAGGGTTGGCTAACTATTTTTGTAGAAGATCAAATAGTAAATATGTTAGGCTTTTGGGTCCATACAGTCTCTGGTGCATTTACTCAACTCGGCTGTTGTAGAACAAGAGCAGACACAGGCAATACATAAGTGAATGAGCGTGGCCATGTCTCAATAAGACAACTCGCAAAAACAGGCAGTGGGCCCGATTCGGGCCTCAGGCCACAGCTTTCTCCCTCCTGAACTAGTCCATTCTCTAATGCTTCAGCACTAGCTGCCATCTGCACTTACCTTCATTTAAAAATATATATTTCCAGGGCCGGCCCGGTGGCGCAGCAGTTTAGTTTGTGATTTGGCAGCCCAGGGTTCACGGGTTCAGATCCTGGGCGCCTGCCAACGCACTGCTTGTCAGCTATGCCGTGGCGGCGTCCCACATAAAGTAGAGGAAGATGGGCACGGATGTTAGCCCAGGGCCAGTCTTCCTCACGCATACAAAAAATATATATATATTTCTTGTGATTTCATTTTAATTTCTTGACTCTTTCAGCGAGGTTAACTAGTGCAAGGACTAGGATAGTCTCAATTTTCTGGGTACAATATTTATCTTGATAAAAACCCCCACTTACAAAATCAGGTACGACAGGGCTCCTAAATTATCTAATAACAAACAGGAAAATTTCCCCAAAAATTGGCTCTGGTTTTCACAAATCCTCCCCATCAATTTTCATATAAATTATCATATGATAAAGTTATCATATAGTATAAATTAAGATGTGTCTGTCCTAGGATTAGTTTACCTTTGCGAAAAATAAAAAGCCTAGTTAATGGTGACTTTAGAGATATTTTAAGAATAGTTGACACTGGGTGCCCATAGAGTGAATTTCTGTCAACAAGTTCAAGTCTGGTATAGATGTTGAAGACCATAAAACTGAAAGCACATTCTACTAGCAAAAACAAATCTTATCAGTATCCATGCAATTTTAAGGACAAGATCAGAAACTTGGCAACTGATGGGTAATTAAACGTCTGCAGAGTACCACACGTCAGTACACAAGTAATCACCACTCTTGATTAGACACTGAAGATGTGGGAAAATAATGGATCAGTCCCACCCATCCCAAAGGCCACAGGCAAGTCCCACTGCTCCACTGTGTCCATTTATTGTGTTTGCAAGAATATGTTTTAACACCTCAGTTTAGAATCGCAATGGGTATAAATTTAACAATAACAAAAATCAAAATGACAGACTCCTACTTAGGCTCAAAGTTTCAAAAAGATCTTTCCATTTGAAACTCACAAACTGCCATGAAGGATTCAAATGCCAAATTTAACCTGGAGGATGACAGCAGTGTAGAGAACTATGCACACAGTCATACAAAAGTCACACAGAAAGTTATGATAAAAACGCCTACAAACAAAGCAGCACTACCAAGAATGTTTCATTCTGTAACTAAAAATGGACAGGGAGACCTTTCCCTATACTTCCTCAAACACCAAGGTCATCTTTCCACATATGAAGACTTTCAACTTCAGTACAGCGTGCTGCAGGCATACTTACTCTTTCCTGAATTTGAAGTCATCATAATCGATTTTTTAAATATTTGTTTACTTGCATAGAAGAAAATCAGAACAAGAAACAGAAAAAAAAATCCAACATAATATCTTATGTTGGTAACTTAATCACAAACCTCAGTATTTGAAGGCAGAAATGACTTACTGGAGCAAGAAGGTCAAACAAGGTTGTAGAGAACATACCACAGGATGCAAGGCAATGAGACACACAGAGAGAAGGTGGAGAGAGGCAGGGCCTTGTGGTAGGGAGATTGTAACTCTCTCTGAGGATCCACCAGACACTCCCTCCCCACAGGTACCTGCCAACACCCTGTTCATTCAGATAACTACCCCCACTCAGGAAAAAGCTGTGTAATCTGAGAAGAAATTGGTTTGACACTCCAATCTAGAGCTACTAGACCCAGAGGAGGCTGAGGCGTGGGAGTGCAAACAGGGAAATTAGTGGAATTCTAGACACTGAATGATGGGACTACCAGCCCACTTTCTGTGCTCAGCTCCACGATATGCTTATAAATCACCAGGCTTAGAGCCCCCAGGTAAACGTTGAGAGAATCATTCTTTGCAGAAACTAAATTAAGTCCAGAGAATAGACCTACAGGTACTGACACTTCGAGCTCTCACACTATTATGCAGCCTACTGATGGGAAATCCTGCCCCTAACACAAAGCTTCTTTAGCTTATAGAAGCTCAGTCTTAAAAAGGAAGCCAATCAACCCACTATTTGAGGACATTCTCTAACATAAAAGAGAAAAAGAAAACCAAGAAAAAAATTCTCAGAGGAAATTGAAGCAATGCAGGCAAGGGAGGAAAAATTAGAAAATCTATAATTAATATCCTGAAAAATTATCATATTCACACAAAAATGATATTTTTAAAAAATATAAGCAGAAAATAAGAATGCTCAGAAATTAATGTGAAAGCCAAAATTAAAAATTTTTAGAAGATACAGTTTAAGAACTAGTCCAGGAATTTAAGCAAAAGACACACACACACACACACACACACACACACACGACGAAGTGAAAAAGGAGGATTTTTCTTTGAAATTAAGGATTCATCCAGGAGATCCAACATTCAACTCACAGTTACCAGAAAGAGGGAAAAGAAAAAAATGTGTGGTAAGAAATAATACAAGAACTCTTCCTGGAGCTGGAGGACAAAAGTCTCCAGATTGAAGGGGTCCATTGTTCATCCTACATAATAAGTGAAAAAGATCTGACGTCTGTATGTCACTGTGATATACTGTGATATAGAAAGCTAGATTATAACAACTAATAGCAGCCAATATATGACTTATCACAAAAAGCTAATCCAAGTGCTCTACATGAATTCTCACACGATCCCCTAACAACTGTTCAGAGGTATAAAGTACTATTACCCTCGTTTTACACACGAGGAAAGGGCATAAAGAGTTAGTAGCTAGGAGGTGGCAAAGCTAAGCAGTCTGGTTTTCTGCTCATCTTTTAACTACTATGCTAAAAGAAATTCCGGAGGCAAAAAAAGAAGACATACAAAAGATCAGATATCAGAATGACAGATTTTACTACATTAAAGGTAAAAGACAAGATGCAACATCTTCCAATTTCAGAGAGAAAAGCATTTTCAAACTGGAATTCCAATCCTGCCAAACCACGAATCAAATGTGGTGTGGAGAAAGGGACTTTTAAGCACTGAAAGCCTCAAATTTACCTCTCTTACACGCTTGCTCAGGAATCTACATGAGGATGAACGCTACCAAATGAGGAATTAAACCAAGCAGGAATGTCATCAGGAAACAGGGAATCCAAGAGGAAAAAGGAATCCCCCAGAAACACCTTGGGTAACCACCATGTCCCACACCTAGATGGCAAACAGCCCATATGGCAGCAGGAAGTCAGAGGTCCCATAAGGATGTCTCCAGGAAAAACACAGAACTAATAAACATTGGGAAGTTTTAACCAATTGAAAAATTGAACTGAGAGAAAAACTGAACTTTGGAGGATGTGAGCTGTTTCTGCCAGATATTCAAAGAAAAGAAAGTAAACAGAAAAAAACAAATAGTTGTACAAGGAGCAAACATCATCATAGTCCACCACTTGAGTCACAGAGACAATATTTACAGAATCCTATTTTTATTTTAAACATAGAAGCAAATAAAAAAATAGTGAAAAGAGAGGAAAAGTGATTGCCTCTGAGAATAGAGTGGGCTGTTCTTTCATATAATCCTTTTAGCGCTACTTGTCTTCTTAAACTCTGAGCATATGAGAACAATTAAAGAATTATGTAAAAGGATTATTTGAACCTTTATGGTCTAACCTGTTTTCTTCTTCCATTAAAAATCATCTTACCAAATGAGGCTGCTATCTTAGTGCATTTTTAAACCCTAAACGGCTTAGCTCTTCTCCGACTGAGGCTTAGGAAAAGGCGATTGCGACTATGGACAGGGGTCCATATAGAAACTGGCAAACTTGAGCTGCAAGGGGCCTTTTTCTGAACCTAAAACTAGTGACGTATTCAGCTGCTGCTCTATACTATTAATGCTGGTTGGCTACTGGAACCTGCTCATTTTAAGCCAGTATTCACGCTTCAACGTGCAGCAGCAGAAAGCTGCTCACTGTAGCCACTTCGAGGGATACCTATGGACCACCAAGGTCAAATGCCAAATTCTGCTCTAATTATACATCAAAGCTGAGAGGCTGTCTTGTAAAACACATCCTAATATGAGAAACATTAAAATGTGAAAGCATGTGTCTTAGAAATGATGAAATACGGTAATTTATTAAAAGAAAGCTCAACATTTTAAAGTCACTGACTCTCAGGGTTAGAAGAGACCTTAAAAATGATCTGTGGAATCTTAGCACTAATCTGACATTTAAATCTGCTTAGACCGTAATCACCCAAATCTCTGCCCACTCCAGAGAACATACCATGTTTCTAGGCAGTTCCTACTTCCCCTGTCTAGACACTCCCTGCCCAAGGTCATAAAGCATACCATAGTATTTGGGACGCAAGGTCTAGCCACAGGTGACAGACAACCTCAAGTCAGTGGCAAAAAGAAAAACAAGACAAAAGTTTACTTCTTTCTCATTCAAAAGTCTGCATAAGTTGTCCGGAATTAAGGGACCCAGGCTCCACCTTTCTCACTCCTCTGCTGTGCATGATCTCAACCTATGGCCCAAAATAGCACTCTCTGTGTTTCACTGAACAGGGTAGAAGAAGGGTGAAGAGGCAACAAGTACGGAAGCTACCTCCATAGAGCACCACACTGACACAGGCGGCCATCACTTAACCACACAGCCACCTTGCCTACAAGGCAGGCTGGGAATGGACACCAAACAGGCCACCGGGACCCAGCTAAAAATTCTATCACACAAAAAAGAGGGGGGAAAAATGAGGACTGAGGGACAAATAGCCATCTCTGCCACACTTACCACAGACCCAATGCCCTCCCTAATCCACAGAACACTGCTCCTCACTAATAAGAGAAAAGGTTTTTATTTAGGCCTCCATGATTACCTATTTACATTTTAATAGAGGTTTTCTAGACACCAGGCTGCCTTAAACTCAGATCCACTCTGAAAGTACCTTGCTAGACTCAGGGGAGATCTGAGGGAGATGGTCCTTTCATAGCTATGACACATATGTAATAGTTATGACAACTATGGTGGCGGGCTTGCAGACCCTAAGGAAAGCTTGCAGATCACTCTGAACCATTCTGATGTAACAGAAAAATTTAGTTTCTCTTCATAAAGATGGTCCATCAGGCTTATTTTCAGTCTAGTTTTGCTTTTCAATGAATCAAACTCCTTGAATGGTTCACTTCTTGAGTGTGATTAAAGGCAGTTGAGCTCTTGAATCTTGGACTAAAATTTGTACTCAGTCAAAAATTGTGGACTGGTAATATCACAAAACGAATACAACCAGGGACGTGATTTGAAACATATATTTGATGTCCACCATGTGGTGGGCACAGTTAGGTTCCGGGGCTGCTGTACACTGGATTAGGGGCAATGTGTAGGAAGTGAGACATAACGAGATAAGTGCCTTACTAGAGAAAAGGTCAATACCCAAGAGAAGGAATGAACAAACCACACTGGAAAGAAGATTTACATTTGCCAGGGGAAAATATCAAGCAGAAATGGAAAGACAGGCAACATAGTCAGAAGGAATCACATTGGCTCTGAGGTATGAAGGGACTGGAACAACCGAAAACAGTACGAAGCTCAAAGAGGCTGCGGGTGGGATAGGGGGTAGCAGTCAGTTAAGCTCAAGAGTTTGGATTCTACTCTGGGAACAATGAGTCTGCCAAAGCTGTGAAAATGGATACTAACACTTTGGTCTGGCTGACATGTAGAAGATGTCCCATTGAGGAAAGACAGTGGCAGGGAATTGTTGGGATGGATCTGAACTAACACAGTGGTGGTGAGAAGGAAAGGAAATGAAAAGCCAGACAAAGCTTAAAGGACTCACCTCTGTGTTATCTGCACCGAGTAGCGGAGAGCTTGGCACACAGTAAGTGACCAATACAGGGCTCTTGAATAAAACACTATTTTAAAAGACTATTTCACTTATATTAATATTTTAAGAAGGAAGCTGCAGCAGAGGGTATAGGAAAGCAGAATAAATAATCACACACTAGGTAGACACAAAAAGAATTTAAGCTTTTAGTATAAATTATAAAAGTTTTATAATATTCTCTTTTTTCTTTAAATAAACTAATACATGAGTTTAGGATACTAATTCTGGGTGCACTTGGTACCAAAAGGTTTTTTACCCATTCCAAGCACCAAATGAAGGAGAAGTTCAAAGAACAAATAAGAGATCCAGGTCAAAATGAATAATTTATTAAGCACAGAGACAGATACTACTTAGTTTAATCAGCCAAGTAATTCACTTCTTTCTAAAACACACAATCTTAAGAGTTTTTAAGTGAAAATATTACTCAACGATGAACACTATCAGAGAAATTTTGTTTATGTCATAGTAAAACAAAACTATCTCAACAAAAATATATCACCCTTTTCCCCACTCACTCCCAAAACCACATGAGATTTGTATTTAAAATATCTTTAAGACTCTACATTTCACTAGTTAGAATATCTTTAGAGAAATAATGAAGTATTTCCAAGTGTCCTAAAAGCAAATAGAAGCCCCCTATCCCCCTGCCGCCCCCCCCCCAAAAAGAAACAGTTACAAAACCATCAGTAGGTAAGAGGGAGTGGTGGACAGATGGCATTCCAAAGTACTCTGAGTTAACTCTGTTTAGAACTGATGGGTAAATAAAGTTTTTTAAGCCTATGGTTGCATTTCAATGAGAATTGGCATCCAAAAACTGACTTATTCTAATAATACAGTATAGTCAGTCAGTCTTAGATAATTTACACTGTGCAATTAAAAGCCTTTTGGGGGGAAGAGAGAGCGAGGCCCCAGCTAAGGATGACAAGGACACCACTACTGAAGAAAAGCTCCGAGCTCAAGTCTGCTAGAGGACTCAACAAGAAGCCAATTAACTGATCTACTGAGGTTCAAGAATTTTGATTCCTGGACTTAACTCCAAAAATATACTTTTATTCCAAGATTTTTCTGTCTTCGGAATTTCCGAAAACCTCAAAACCAGCATGTGGAAGACCCCACACATTCACAAACTCTTAAAACTGCATTCCTGAAAGCTTAGTCAGTAATTTTATTAAGTAGAATGTTTTAACGTTTTCCTTTTACAAATAACTGTTTCAGGACATCCTACATTCTTTAAACATATCATAAAACAGCGTAAATAACAAAGTTGTGTTCCCCCAATCCTCACATCTCGTTGCTAAGATAGTACAAAAGTCAAATTGCCAGGTTAAACATGCTCAGAGCATTTTAAATCACAAATATTCAAGGAGTTTGAGTTTTCTTCCACCCCCCCCTCACATTCTGCCTCATTCACTTACTCTCTGTTTACAGACACACACGTGTGTGTGCACACATGTACTCAGAACTATAACCAGAATCACAATGCAGAGTTGGCCAAATGAACAAGGATCCAGGCACTTCAGATGATACAGTAAACTAAAGTATATATGGAATAATTTCCCACCACACTCTTTGCTTTTGTAAGTGTAACCATAAAATGACCATGGCCAGTTGTAACAATATATAAAATTTGTACATGTTGCCTAATGAGAGTTTTTGTATTTGACAACTTAAGCCCCAAACACAGCACCATATTTAACTCTTTTCCTCTCCAAAAAGTAGGTAAGAGTATATTCACATTTGTTCATAATAATCTTTGCATTTTCACACATTATAGAATTTATCCTGAAGTGGGAATATTTCATTATGATAAATAACATAGAATGTAAGCAGATGAACAGTATAAGATTTAAAAAGCAGCTTTTTAAAAAAATCACTTCTAAAACTTAATCAACTTTAGTGTTTTTGCTTAATTTAAATGCCCCAAATCAACTATATCAAGGTAACTTACTTACATTCCTCAGAAATCAACATCAACAGCTGTGAAAGTAAGCAAGTGACGTCTTACTCAAGTTATTTGTCAAAAAAAGTCTCTTGGTTGCACCTTAGAGACTGTCTTTTTCATATAGCAATGCAGGAACTACAACCAGACAAAAAGAAATCCAACGGACCATACAACAAATCCTCTCAGGAGACCCCAGCCTCTCAAGACCAGCTCAGCCTTGCAGCAGTAATATGGCTGAGTGTAATGACTTTTTCCCCCCAAACTAAAGAATTGTCCTTGGACTCTCTGCCAACAAAATTTCACAGACTTTTCTGAGTCTTACAGGTAAAATACCTATGCAGATGTTTCTTGGTTATACTGTACATCACTTACATTAAAACTCAAAACAAAACAAAAAAGTTCTGTAAAGTAAGCAACTTACTGGTCTATCTAGACCATCTCTGAAAACAGAAGGGACTTCTGCTTGTCAGATTAAATCAGCGCCCACTGTTGCTGGGTGACTGCTTCTAGATCAAAGAAATCAGAATATTCCAGTGACTTGGATAATAAAAAAGAAAAAAAGGCTTTGAAGGAAAGATGTTAAGCATGCGTCTACATCTCAATAGGAACTCAGATTTAAGGTATAAACTTTATTAATCTATCTAGAATTTTACTTCTCATTTCCTATACTAATTTCCTATATTAATAAATGCTTAGGAGTTTCATATATTTTAAATTTAAGAAATTCTGAGTACTCGGACATTCTCAAATAATGTATTATATGTGTAAGGGAAAGTTCTAGAAAGATAAGTACCATACCATTACAATGGTTCACCACCACCCCCTCAGGCTGAGACGGGAGTAGAAGCAATCTTGATATTATAAATTTGCTTCGTACATTTCTATCATTACTTAAATATTTATAATTACTTTTGAAATCTTATTTAAATACCAAAATATTAAAGATATATTTATGCTCCAATGGAATAAAACGTTCATTATGGGCTGTACTTTTTTGATCAACATTTCCTTCACAGAAGTTGAAATGAAAAGGTGTGGAAATCATTTCTTCAGAATCTTGGGCCAGCATATCTGCTCTTTGCTACATGAATAACTAGTGTCATCAAAGCTGTTACAAAATAGTCAATGTTGTCCCTAAATAAACGTCTTTAAAATTCCAGCAACAGACTGTCCAACTCAGACACCTGAAATACATGCCAAGAAGCCTTGCAGGCAGTCAGTCTACACATGAAGTCAAACACCACAACAGATGAACTCCTCTTGAAATAAAACACTACTCTCATTAACAAAAATAATTTTACTCTTCTCTTGTAAAACATTCACGGAAGAGGGATTAGCTAACACTGATGCGTAGAGTATCATTTTCCAGTACTTAGAGTATCTGAGTTTATTTCACCCAAGCTACTTATTCTATATGTGAGAAAATTGTGGGCTAGAGAGAAAAAAATTATGATTTCTAGGAGTGCCTCTCTTGCGTAACTCTAGGAGTCACCATTCACACCATATTCTACGGAACAGAAACCCCAGGGGTACCACTTACATTAAAGATGACGGTAATGGTGCCCCTAGAATTGCACAATGTAGCAGCCCTGATGACTTCCAAGTTCATACAACTACGTAGAGACAGAACCAGGATTAGAAACTCTTATCTCCAGCCCCTTTGGCTCACCACCATCTTGCCTCATGAAAGTATGGGGGGCGGGGGGGGGGGAAGCAAAACATAGTGGTGCATTTAGGCTAAAATCCAAATTTTTATCCTCTTTAACACTACACATTTAATCACTTTAGATGAAATGGTATTAATACTACAGACTAATCCTGCATTAAGAACATCAAATATACTAAACAGAAAGCCTGCGGAAACTAGAGACAAGCCTATAGAACAAAGCAACTTCAAAAAAAATACTAAAGATGTCCTACATCAATGTAACATATTAAGTGAATAGTCTGTGTTCCAAAGCTACATGTGGAAAATGAGAGTAAATATCTCACTTGTATTACCCAAAACTGAATCCCTATTGTTCTCAACCTCCCACTGACTACACCACAAAGGAGATAAACAAAAGGATTCATAATTACGACTGTCATGTCCATCTGCTAAAACAAAATTATCTGGTCCTCTTTCCCAGTAAAGAGGCCAGCATCATCTGTACTGATGTCATAACAAGGAAGAACTTTTGGCTACAATCGCTGATGCCAATTAAGATAAGAAACTAGTACATTCAGTATGTACTCTACTGGGTCTCAAAACAGATTAAATTTTTCTACAAAGAGAAACTAGGCCAAAAAGTAAACACCATATGTTCAACCTTTTTGTAACCCAGTATCACTCAATGATAAAGAAGATCTCGGCACTATGTAAAAACATTTCAGATCATTGCTCAGTAAATGACCAAAGTAGTTCTTCCAGTCTCTGAAACTGTACAACCATCTGTGATTCACCACAAAGAAACAGAGAGATACAAAGTAGGGAGCCACAAAAGGGACACAGGTCTATGAAAAAGTAGTGGCATAGGAATTTCATGAAGATTATAAGACAAAACTGTTTAATCCATATAAGAGAATCAGAAAGAGGTTAAACCTCCAAAGATATGTTCATAAGAAAGAGAAACTACCTACTATGAACTAAATCCTCTTTCCAGTTGCCTAAGCATGTGCAACAAACATACACACACCTTCTCCCTCCTTCCACCTACTTGACTTGAAAAGTTAACTTAAGCTGAGATATTATTTCTTTTTATCCCCTGAGACACCATCGAGGATTCAAGAGAAATAAAGGTATAAAGTAAAATACACAGAAAGACTAGGAATCAGATCCCAAAGAAAAAAAATAATGAATTAAACATCACTGGAACTTAATGTCTCTGAATCAAATTTTTAAAACATGTTGTGATGCCTCAGATCACCAAACCCAAGTGCAGCAGTGGGTGAAGAGTCTGCAAGAATCCTGCCAGCCACAGAGTCATTAGAGACAGCCTGGAGATGCTCTGGGGTTGCTGGAAGCAAGTCAGAAAGCCTAGTGTCTGCATCAGCAGCCTTCACGCACAAAGGTCAACTCAGGGTAGGATGCCACACACACTTTAATGTAGCACCAAATCCCAGCAGGGACTTCCCAGGAAGAACCCTCTCACGTCCCCCTTGTCACTTCTGTTTCTGTCAACCAGCGCACAGACATCACACCTGCACACAGGTGTATCAACAGCTAGCGTTTCTGAAGTGGAAAGCACCCACCAGGTAAGCGGGACTCAGATGCAAACCTGCTCATTCTGAAGCCCAGGCTCTTATCCACTCTGCAGCCCGTGCACACACACTTCCTCCTCCAGCGCCATTCACCTCATTACACAGCCTTTAGCTATACTGCTGGACCAAGCAGTTCCCAACTTCCCAACAGGTTATCTTCCAAAGTTCAGGTGGAAATTTATTTTAACTCAAAACTTATTTTCCTAGAGCAATGCTATTAATGATGATGAGGTTCCCAGGCTGGCCTCCAAACTGAAACCCATTTAATCCATAATATAAATACTATCCATTCAGAATGACCTACCTACCCCTTAACATATGTATTAAGATCAAGAAGCTGAACACAAGTTAGGGCATTATTTCAATGGGGAAAAAAATGCATTCCAAGTGAGAAAAGAGAATCAAAGAAGTTACTTTTTCTACTTGACTACCACCATCTCCAGTCTCAAGAGTCAGAAGAGTCTAGGGGCTGGGGGAAAAAGGGGGAGGAAGTTCTCTCCCTTTCTAAAACAGAAAGAAATGAAAAGGGAGAGAATCTCATTCTCCATCCCGCCTTCTCCTCATTCTCCCTTTATGATCCCTAAGAGGACATAAGGCCTCAAGCCTCCCTCATCCAATCAGACAGGTGGAATGCCCTGCCTGGTCCATGTATATGGGAGCACACAGCCAACTTGAAAACCCCAAGAACAAATCTCTACTTCCAAAGATGAAACCTGCAATTTTTTAACATCTTCCACCAAAACAGAGAAAACCTTCCTCCCCACTTTCAATCCAACCTCCTTAAGAATCAAGACATACACACATATACACACATACATACAAAAGAGCTAATATACAGGACTATGAAATGAAGCCAAGGAAGAGAAAATTTAATTCAAAACGTAATGCCATGTGGACATCAGCATCATGGCGGAGTGAGATTCCCTCTTTGAATCTCTGCCCCCTACGACACAACGAAAACATCATTCACATTCCAACAGAGCTCAATCAAACACTACGAAGGACTTCTGAGAAACCCCTGCTGCCATACATCGGACGGTGGAGGCGCGGGAAGCCCAGGAGGACGGGAGGAGAGGTAGGAGGTTGTACTCCCCCTCCGCAATCGATCGGCAAAGACAGCACAGTTCACAGACAGAGGGGGGAGGGGCGGCCCACAGCGGGGAAAACTATCGCCATCCAGGTGCTCTCACAGACTGTCGCAAGATCCCCACTGGGAAGCGACGACGGACTGTTTAGGGGGTGTAGCAAACACCCTAAGAGAGCCAGAAAGGAAACTCCCGGGTCAAGCAGGAGAAAGAGAGGACCCCTCCCCCCACACACCCGGCGTTTCAGCATAATCCCTCCAGAGGCTGCAGCCGCCTCAGAGCAAACCGCTTGCGATCTCCATCCAGTGGCAGCAGGTGGAAACTGCAGGACCAACTTTATCATGAGGGGAAAAAATAAAGCCGTCCCCGTCGGATCCTTGCGACAATTTGTCAAGGCAACAGACCAAAAGAAAAATGACAAACACCCAGAAACCAACCCTGAAGGCACAGAATTTGATAACCTGAATGACAGAGAATTCAAAATAGCTATCATAAACAAACTCAACGAAATACAAGAGAACACACAGAAACAAATCAACGAATTCAGGAATTTCGTCACAAAAGAGATTGAAACCATAAAGAAAAACCAATCAGAATTATTGGAGATGAAAAACAAAATCAACGAGATAGTGGAAAAAATGGAGTCTTTAAAGAGCAGAACTGACAATATGGAGGAACGAATTAGCACTATTGAGGATAGCCACGCAGAAATGCTCCTGGTAGAGGAGGAGAGAGAGCTAAGACTAAAAAGAAATGAAGAAATTCTTTGAGAAATATCAGACTCAATGAGGAAAAGCAACATAAGGATAATAGGTATTCCAGAAGGAGAAGAAAGAGAAAAAGGAGCAGAGAGTTTGTTCAAAGAAATAATAGCTGAGAACTTCCCCAACCTAGGGAACAAGAGAGAAATAACAGTGAATGAAATCAATAGATCACCTAAATATATAAACAGGAATAAAAAATCATCTCACCACATAATAGCAAACTTGAAAAATACCCACGACAAGGAAATAATATTGAAGGCAGCTAAACAAAAAAACAAAATAACATACAAAGGAAACCCCATCAGGCTCTCAGCTGATTTCTCGACAGAAACTCTACAGGCTAGGAGAGACTGGAATGATATATTCAAAATCATGAAAGACAAAAACCTTCAGCCGAGAATACTTTATCCAGCAAAAATATCCTTCAAATACAATGGAGAAATAATAACTCTCCCTGATAAACAAAAGCTAAGAGAGTTCGTCACCACAAGACCCCCACTACAAGAAATGCTCAAGAAGGCCCTTAGGCCTGAAAAAAAACAAATGAGAAAGGGGATACAAAGATTTCAGCAAGGAGAAAAGCAAGGAGACTAAACCAGAACAAAATACAGTTGGAAAACATCAAAAATTAATTCAAGCTCATCACTGGAAACACACATTCATGACACAATCTGGAATAAAGAGATAACAAATAAGGAGGGGAAGAGGTAAGGGATTGAATCAACCCAGCCTTAGGAAAAAGTACATCCAAAAATGTACTTTCTTATCCAGGAGATCGCTTATATAAACCTCACGGTAACCACTAAACAAATAACCAGAAGAGAACCACACATGACAAATAAAGAGAAAACCAAGAGAAGGAGCATGCAGAAATACCAAATTGAATTTGCAGTCCGAAACACAAGGGACAAGAAACGAAGGAAATGCAAAAGAACCAGAAGATGAACAATAAAATAGCAACATTAAACCCTCATATATCAATAATCACTCTAAATGTAAATAGATTGAATTCTCCAATCAAAAGACACAGAGTGGCAGGATGGATTAAAAACCAAGATCCAACAATCTGCTGCCTCCAGGAAACACATCTCAGCTCTAAAGACAAACACAGACTCAAAATAAAAGGATGGAAAACAATACTCCAAGCTAATGGCAAACAAAAGAAAGCAGGAGTAGCCATACTTATATCAGACAAAGTAGACTTCAAGATAAAAAAGGTAATGAGAGACAAAGAAGGGCAATATATAATGATAAAAGGGACACTTCACCAAGAAGACATAACACTTATAACTATCTATGTACCCAACACAGGAGCACCAAAGTACATAAAACAACTGCTAAAAAACCATAAAGGAGATATTAACAATAACACAATAATAGTAGGGGATCTTAATACCCCTCTTACATCAATAGATAGATCATCCAGACAAAAAGTCAATAAGGAAATAATGGACTTAAACGAAAAACTAGACGCAACGGACTTAATAGATATATACAGAGCACTCCACCCAAAAAAAGCAGAGTACACATTCTTCTCAAGTGCACATGGAACATTCTCAAGGATAGACCATATATTAGGAAACAAGGCAAACCTCTATAAATTTAAGAAGATTGAAATCATTACAAGCATCTTTTCTGATCATAATGCTGTGAAACTAGAAATCAACTGCAAGGAAAAAACTAGGAAAGGGACAAAGACGTGGAGACTATACAACATGCTACTGAACAACCAGTGGGTCATTGATGAAATGAAAGGAGAAATCAAAAGCTATCTGGAGACAAATGAAAAGGAAAATACACCATACCAACTCATATGGGATGCAGCAAAAGCAGTCCTGAGAGGGAAATTCATAGCAATACAAGCTCACCTTAACAAACAAGAAAAATCCCAAATAAATAACCTTAAATTGCACCTAACAGAGTTGGAAAAAGAAGAACAGACAAAGCCCCGAATCAGCACAAGGAGGGAAATAATAAAAATCAGAGCAGAAGTAAATGAAATTGAAACCAAAAAAACAGTAGAAAGGATCAATGAAACAAAGAGCTGGTTCTTTGAGAAGATCAATAAAATTGACAAACCCTTAGCCAGACTCACTAAGAAAAAAAGGGAGAAGACTCAAATAAATAAAATTAGAAATGAAAGAGGAGAAATTACAACAGACACCACAGAAATACAAGGGATTATTAGGGAATACTATGAAAAACTTTACGCCAACAAATGGGACAACCTAAAGGAACTGGACAAATTCTTGGAAGCGTACAACCTCCCAAAACTGAACCAAGAAGAAATAGAGAATCTGAACAGACCAATCACAAGTAAAGAGATTGAAACAGTAATCAAAAACCTCCCAAAAAATAAAAGCCCAGGACCAGATGGCTTCCCTGGAGAATTTTATCAAACATTCAAAGAAGATTTAGCACCTATCCTTCTCAAACTATTCCAAAAAATAGAGGAAGATGGAATACTTCCCAACACATTCTATGAGGCCGACATCATGCTGATACCAAAGCCAGACAAGGACAATACAAAGAAGGAAAACTACAGGCCAATATCACTGATGAACATAGACGCAAAAATCCTCAACAAAATATTGGCAAACCGAATACAGCAACACATCAAAAAGATCGTACACCACAATCAAGTGGGATTTATACCAGGGACACAGGGATGGTTCAACATCCGCAAATCAATCAACGTGATACACCACATTAACAAAATGAAGAATAAAAACCACATGATCATCTCAATCGATGCAGAGAAGGCATTCGACAAGATCCAGCATCCATTTATGATAAAAACTCTCAACAAAATGGGTATAGAAGGAAAGTACCTCAACATAATAAGGGCCATATATGACAAACCTACAGCAAACATTCTACTCAACAGGGAAAAACTGAAAGCCATTCCTTTGAGCCCAGGAACAAGACAAGGGTGCCCACTCTCACTGCTCTTACTCAACAGAGTACTGGAAGTTCTGGCCAGAGCAATTAGGCAAGAAAAAGGAATAAAAGGACTCCAAATAGGCAATGAAGAAGTGAAACTCTCACTATTTGCAGACGACATGATCTTATACATAGAAAACCCAAAAAATTCCATCAGAAAACTACTAGAAACAATCAACAACTACAGTAAAGTGGCAGGGTATAAAATCAACTTACAAAAATCAATTGCATTTCTATACACTAACGATGAAACAACAGAAAGAGAACTCAAAAAGACAATCCCATTGACAATTGCAACAAAGAGAATAAAATATCTGGGAATAAATTTAACCAAGGAGGTCAAAGACCTATACAATGAAAACTATAAGACACTATTGAAAGAAATCGAGGAGGACATAAAGAAATGGAAAAATATTCCATGCACATGGATTGGAAGAATAAATATAGTTAAAATGTCCATTCTACCTAAAGCAATCTACAGATTCAATGCAATCCCAATCAGAATCCCAATGTAATTCTTCATGGTAATAGAACAAAAACTACTGAAATTCGTATGGGGCAACAAAAGAGCCCGAATAGCTAAAGCAATTCTGAAAAAAAAGAACAAAGCTGGAGGCATCACAATCCCTGATTTCAAAATATACTATAAAGCTACAGTAATCAAAACAGCATGGTACTGGTACAAGAATAGACACACGGATCAATGGAACAGAATTGAAACCCCAGAAATAAAACCACACCCCTATGGACAGCTAATCTTCGACAAAGGAGCAAAGAACACACAATGGAGAGAGGGAAGTCTCTTCAATAAATGGTGCTGGGAAAATTGGACAGCAACATGCAAAAGAATGAAAGTAGACCATCTCCTATTGCCATATACAAAAATCAATTCAAAATGGATCAAGGACCTGAAAATGAGACTGGAAACTATAAAACTCCTGGAAGAAAATATAGGTAGGACACTAATTGAGACTGGACATAAAGGGATCCTTTCAGATTCCATGCCTACTTGGACAAGGGAAACAAAAGAAAAAATAAACAAGCGGGACCTCATCAGACTAAAGAGCTTCTACAAGGCAAATGAAACCAGGATCAAAATGAATAGACAACCCACCAGCTGGGAGAAGATATTCGCAAATCGTTTGTCCGACAAGGGATTAATCTCAGTAACATATAAGATCTCATACAACTGAGCAACAAAAAAACAAACAACCCGATCAAAAAATGGGCAGAGGATATGAACAGACATTTTTCCAAGGAAGAGATACAGATGGCCAATAGACACATGAAAAGATGTTCAACATCACTAATCATCAGGGAAATGCAAATCAAAACTACACTAAGATATCACCTTATACCGGTTAGAATGGCTATAATCACAAAGACAAATAACAACAAATGCTGGAGAGGTTGTGGAGAAACGGGGACCCTCATTCACTGCTGGTGGGAATGCAAACTGGTGCAGCCTCTGTGGAAAACAGTATGGAGAGTCCTCAAAAAATTAAAAATAGAAATACCATATGATCCAGCAATCCCACTCTTGGGCATCTAGCCAATGGACGTGAAATCAACCATCACAAGAGGCGTATGCACCCCTATGTTCATTGCAGCATTATTCACTATAGCCAAGAAGTGGAAGCAACCCAAGTGTCCCTCGACTGATGATTGGTTAAAGAAGATGTGGTATATACATACAATGGAATACTACTCAGCCATAAGAAAAGACACAATTGTCCCATTTGCAACAACATGGAAGGACCTAGAGGGTATTATGTTAAGTGAAATAAGCCAGAGAGAGAAGGACAGACACTGCACGAACTCACTCATATATGGAATATAAGTGAACACACGGACAGAGAGAACTGATTGGTGGTTACCAAGGGGAAGGGGGGGGCACAAGGGGTGAAGGGTTACATCCACAAGGTGACGGACAAACAAAAATGTACAACTAAAACCCCACAGTGTTATAAACTATTAAGACATCAATAAAAAAAATGGTAAAAAAAAAAAAAAAAAAAAGGTAACATGTGAACAAAGGACTTGAGGAGACATTCCTCCAAAGAAGATATGCAAATGGCCAATAAATGCATGAAAAGATGCTCAACATCGTTCGTGCTCTGGGAAATGCAAATCAAAACTATGCAATACCATGCCACACCCATTAGCACACCTATTATCAAAACGTGGGTGAGGATGTAAAGAAATTGGAACCCTATTGCATTGCTGGCAGGAATGTAAAATGGTACAGCAGCTGTGGAAAACAATTTGGTGGTTCCTCAAAAAGTTAAACATGTGGGGCTGGCCCCATGGTGTAGTGGTTAAAGTTCAGCACACTCTGCTTTGGCAGCCCGGGTTTGCAGATTCGGACCCCAGGCACAGACCTACACCACTTGTCAGCCATGCTGTGGCGGCGACATGTACAAAAGAGAGGAAGACTGGCATGGATGTTAGCTCAGGGCTAACCTTCCTCAAAAAAAGAGGAAGACTGGCAACACATGTTAGCTCAGGGCTAGTCTTCCTCACCAAAAAAAAAAAAAAAATGTTAAGCATGTAATTAATATATGATCTCACATTCCACTCCTAGGTATATACCCAAAAGGATCAAAGCAGGGACTTGAACGTATATTTGCACACCCATGCCCACAGCAGCATTATTCACAGTAACCAAAAAGTGGAAGCAACTCAGGTGTCCCTTGACAGATGAATGAATAAAGAAAATGTAGCACACAGATGCAATGGAACATTATTCAGCCATAAAAAGGAATGGCATTCTGATACATGCTACAAATAGATGAACCTTGAAAACATGCTAAATGAAATAAATCAGACACTAAAGGACAAATATGGTATGACTCCTCTTACATGAGGCACTTAGAACAGGTAAATTTAATGAGACAGACAGAAGAGTAAAGGTTACCAGGGGCGGGAATATTAAATGGGAAATTATTCTTTAACAAGTTCAATCTCTCTTTGAGATGACGAAAAATTCTAGAACCAAATAGTGGTGATGATTACACAACATTGTGAATGTACTTAATGCCACTGAATTGTATACTTAAAAATGATTAAAATGGTAAATTTTATGTTATATATATTTTACCACAGTAAAAAAAAAAAGGTGGGGGGCAATACCACAAACTAGAAGAGCCAGAACTAATGATTTAACTTCACTGCTACCCCAATTTTCCCAACCTACAGAATAGGAGAAAATACTATACCACGTATCTTAGACCTTCGGGCTGCTTCATGAATATGTGAGATCTCAAATGTTAAATCCACACATGGAAAGGGTCGACACTATAGCACTCATCACCATACTGATCACTGTGGCACTACACACCTGCCAGGTAGAAGCTCTTCTGAGCTAGACACATAGAAAGAATCCATTTGTACATATGAAGATACCTTAAGTTCCCAAGTTTTGTGTTAAAAATCTTCATTTAAATTATCGGTCTGTCAACAAAAAGAGTCACAAAACAGATAAATGGTTTCAGAGAAGAGTAAAACTGTGATAGTAACCAGGGCACATTTGCTGACAAAGATTTTTAGATGAGGTTCTTTAAGATTAAGAGGAAGGCACTAGGACGAACATCTGAACCCATGGCCAACAGACACTGGGCAGGTCCCTGGAGACATCAGGGGTAGACTCCAGGTGAAGCAGTCTGGCCAACCTACGTGACTTCAGCTAGGGCCTAAAACTCAAAGTGAGCACGAGACACACAACCCAGCACTGAATCACACAATTTAGGAACAGGCTTCTAGGCAGGCATCTCAGAGATAAACTGAGGCGCTTATGTTCCTACTGGGCCCCCCAAACCATTCAGCACCAGTGTTGATATTATTTCCAGACAAAGGCTGATGCAACTACCTCTACATGGAACATTGCACTCAAGCCCCACTTAATAAGAAACTCCTTCTCCAGGGTTAAATAAATCTCAACTTGATTGCATGGGTCCTAGCTGTCTAATAAACTTCCTTGTACTTACAGAAGTCTTGGGCACAATGCTTACATAAAGTAAGCATTCAATAAATGTTGGCTGTAAATCAGATTTTCTTAGCTATGCATTAAACATCACTCATAGGTGATGGGTCAAAATTAATAAGTGGTAAAACAACTATTTTAATATCTAAATATAAACAAAAAAATAGATACATGTAATATTCCCCCAACCCCCTCCTCTTTAAGACCTAACTGTAATTGCCCTTTTGGAAAGCAACTTCAACAGTCATAAAAATGGATTTTACGTAATCTTGTTTTACATGGAAACCTTTGAGTATGGGCTCAGTTCATAACAACTCCCTTTCTCTGAGAACAGCCTCTTTTACTCATTGAGGTGGGCTCCACTACATGAACTAGCCCTGGTGTAGACACCCGCCTCAAATGGAGTCAGATTTTCTCTCCCCCAGCATCTAGATTTGAAACAGCTAATCAGGCACACTGTGTTCATGGAACTCCCTGAACTGAAAAATATACAAATCCAAGTCATGTAGAGTGAGCCTCCTTCCTCCGTGCACCCAGAGGCAGAGGCAGCGAGTGTCCACGGAGAGAAGAACACTACCAATGTCCCAAGAGAAGCAGAAATGAAAAACAGTGAGGGGGACTAACTGACCTGACTTGGTTCCTGACGACTTCTTTGACACAGAGTTCTGAGTAATATGCCATACCCTTATAACACCTATCCATGTTTGCCCCAGTTAGCTTGAATTGATTTCTATTCCTTTCAATTAAGAATCTTCAGTAAACCATTGCCAAGAATTTATCATAGGAAGGACTTTAAACAGAGGATTTTTAGCATATTTTCTACAACTGACTCAGAAACAATCTAAATGTGAACAAGGGACTAATTAGAAAATTATAGTAGAGTAACTCAACAAAATACAACCATTTGAAAACCACGCTGTTTAGGAAAAACATTGTGTGTTTTGTGATTACAACCATGTGAAATGCAAAGAAAAAGACATGAGAAAACGAAAACAGTAGATATGAATGGGGGTTACTGAGGCAGTTTCAATTTCCTGTCTGTGTTATTAATTAAAACCAGGAAGAAAAATCTAATAATTGCCCAAAACTAGAAATAACACAAATGTCCATCACTAATGGATGAATTATAAAAATTGCAGTACATCCATACAATGAAACACTGCTCAGCAACAAAACAGTAGACCATTGATACAAACAACAAGAGATGTATCTCAAACACATATGCTACGTGAAAGATGCCAGACACAAAAGGCATATTATTCCATTTTTAAAACATCTGAAAAGGCAAAACCAGGACAGGACTGAGATCGGTATTTGTCTGGAAGTGGTGGGAGAGGACTGAAAGGGTCACAAGGGAACTTTTTAGAATGATGGACATCTCTATTTTTTTATTGTGGTTGATGGTTACACAACTATATGTATGTCAAAACTAAATGAAATGTCCACCTAAAAAAGGCAAATTTTACTGTATGTAAATTATACTTCAATAAATCTGACTTAAAAATAAAGACGACACCAAGCTTGGAAACCAAACCAAAGCTACTGAGGAACCTTTAAGACATCTGTTTTCTAATGCTGGATGACATTCATTCATCAAATTTATCGGGTGCCCATCGTATGCCAAACACTCTGCTAGCAGTTACTGTAGAGTGAACAAAACAGACAAAAAAAATAACAACTATGCAAACAGAAATTGTGGTCAATGAAGAAAAGCACAGGCATTCTGGTTGCTATTACGGAAAGTGGGGGGGGGGGGGTCTCTGAGGAAGTCACATGTTTAGCTGAGGAATAAGTAGCAGGTAAGGAGGCAAAAAATGGAAAGGTTTTAAATGTTGTCTTATATCAAAAGTCGACAACAACTCAACTGTTAAATATATAAAGTGTGGTTATATTTTAATGTTGTGATATGACGTGGAATGGGGCCCCCTAAGTAAGGACCCAGGCAAATTAAGGTCTTGAAACAGCACTACGGGCAGTGGCCAGATGTAAAGTGTTTTGGATTTTAGGGACCCTCAAAAAGTATCATGGTCCCTCCCATCCATGGTCAATATTTCAAAAACTATTAACAGAATGTTTACATTTCTCTGAAATGAGGTTGCCTCAGGGTACCTAAATCTCACGTTCTGGCATTTTAAAAAGATTTGTTGTACTTGTTTTTACTTTTGGCTGAATTGACCAGTTTCCTCAAGCTTCTCATAGATTCTAAATGATGATTATACACACACACACTTACCAAAAAAGCGAACAAAAGTGTTCCCTGTTTGGGAAACAAAACACTTCACACTATAGGGTTCAAGCTCCAAGACATCTTTGCTCGGCTTCAGAGACACTACTCGATCTTTATCCTCATAAACACACAGGCTGCTCCTTGGCAAATGCCTCTGCTGGATTCTTTGACCAACCTCCAAATGTTGAGAGTAAGGCAGGGCCCAGCCCCTAACTCCTTCTCTTCTTACACTCATTATCTTGTTTTAAATACATTCTGTTTGATAACAACTCCCACAAGCACATCTCTAGCCCTGATGTTTCCCTAAAGCTCCAGATTTGAACATCCAACTGTTCGCATCTGCATTTGTATATCTAACAAGCTTCTCAAGCTTCCTGCATCTAAAGGAGAACGCCAGGATTCTAAATCCCCAACAACTTCCTTCTTGTCCCAATGTTCCTCATTCTCTGTGAAAGACACTACTGTGCACCCAGGTTGACCAGGACAATAACATAGGAGTCATCCTGGCTTCTTCTCTTTCCCTCTCACCCCAAAAGCAACTCCAACAGACACTACCTTCAAAATACATCCCAAATACAACCATTTCTCACTTTCACTATTGCCCCAGCCCCAAGCCACCACCGTCTCTCTCCTGGAGGAATAACTGGGCAAATCATTAGCCTCCTGCCCCCTTTTAACATACTCTCCACATAGTAACCAGACTGATCCTTCTGAATTGTAACTCAGCTCATGCAAATCCCCTTTCGAAGCCCCCTAGGGCTTCCCATCCAAACATAAAAAATAAACCTACTGACCCAGAACAATAATTAACAACAGATTAGCCTTTGTGCTAAAGGTGATAACAACCATCTTCAAAGGCAAGGGAGTCCTCACTGCCACCCCCAAATCAGATAACTGCTTACACTTAACAGTCAACTCTGAGATGCAATGGAAGAGTCCCTGAAAATGATCATCCATTCCTAAATCAATGTGTTCAAACAAAATACTCTCCGCTTCAACTAATCAGACCTCCACAGTCACTCTGACGGCTGGGGGGAAAAATGCTGCTCTTGCGCTTTTGATCACTGAGTGATCTAGTTTCACTTTAAATATAAAAAAGAAGTCTCTAAAATAAATATTAAGTTTTGACTATGTTCCACCCAATCAGAAAACAGCTACCATTTCAGACTGTCTCGATTTCAGACTGAACTTTCTCCTAGCCCATATAACTTCAACGTAAAATGTGCACCATATGTATCCAAAGAGTCATTAGTAAGTATGTTAATCTTCCCAGAAACTTCAATTTAAAATGTATAGGTCTTTGTTTAAATGACCTGTTGTCTGCAAGCTTTCAAACAAGGCTTCACTTTGTGTTCCCAGGCAATATAGGAAACAAGGCACATTACTGTTTCCATTCCTCAAACTTACTGTGACTAACATTAAATACAAAATATTTTCTTGCAAGTTAGAAACATCTAGAAATATATCCCATGAAACCCAGCCTCATAAAAAGAATAACCTCCAATATTTACTTTGACTCTTTCTAAGGTTTTTTAAAGTCAATCACTAAAACTTTGACCTCCCTTTACACAAGCTAGGAAGAAAACACTCTCTCCTCCACTTTTCACACCTGTCTTCAGACTGGCACCCTCCCCACTCAACTGCCTCCTTTCCTCCTCATGTGATCATCTTCTGGCAGTGGGAAGGCAGCAGTGGCTCTGTGCCACTTAGGCCCTCCTCCTAAGCTGTGACTATTTTTAGGCCAGCGGCCCCTGTCTGATTCCTCACTTGGCCCTAGATAATCATGAGGCAGACTTTAGAGAGAAACCCTTCAGAAGCCAGGCAAGTTCCAGCAGGATTAGCAACACTCCTCTGCTAACACAGCAAGAATCTCCTAAGGGCTGCAAAAGAGAATGTCCTCCAAGCATAGCGGGGTCGTGACCTTTATAGTCCTTACCCTCCTTACCCTCACTGCCTTCAGTTGGCCAGACCAAGGCTGGGCTCCCATTCCAAATGTGCAACCCATAGTACCTGTGATTTCATCAGATCAAAAAAAAAAAAAAAATCAAAGCTGAAAGAGATTTCCTACTGTTATAAGAATTTTAACACATGTGCCAAAAAATTTAAAACAATTCAATGACGAGATTTTTTTTCCCTGAAATATTATGTCCAGGAGCAACACTGAGATTTCAGATTTATATAACAGCCTTGGAAAGAGGTAGGTATTGATAAAAAGATTAGAAGAATTTTAGTCACCTTGCAAAAAAAAAGAATAGCATGCCAAGACAGTGTAGTAAGTTAAATATTCCCTTATGCTTTTTAAAAATATAACCATATAGTATAACACCTCTAATTGGAACAGGCCTACTGGAAACACTAAATATATCTGATGTTAAAACTATACACCATCTACTGCTACACCTCTATAAAAGATAACTATAGTAACACAAATTTCAAGTTAAATGTTCAGTTGGTTTTTCCATCTCACTACTAAAATGAAGCATAAGAACTTCAAACTAGGTTTGAATGTCTTGACAACTGAAATTTCGTGAGAGAGCACATGCAAAAAATATAGGGAAAAATACATTTATGCATTTCATCTTGTAGCTTTCCTTTAAGGGCATCATGACATCAAAATTAATCACTCTCATTCATCCCAACTTGGAATTTGTAAAGAATTGTACATCTTTTCTGAACCCACAAGTTTACAGTGTCAAAAATACTTGCTCTCCAGATTTCTCTTGATAACATTAAACGAAGACCTCATGAAAACATTAAGGATAACATGTTGGCTCTAGTATTTGAAAAGATAAGCTGGCTTGACTCAAAGCTCAGGTCCAAGGAATAAAGATTCACTCACTGGTCCTGGCTTCAGCAGTTAGCATGTGCTCAATGGGAGTCTCTGGCCCTGAAGGTGAGTACACTTCCACCTGTCAGGTACCCTTCCCTCCATCCATTCTGGAGTTCCAGGATGGCTAAGTGTGGGAGTGTGCCAAGAGAACAAAGGAATACAACATGGGCCTCAGGAAACAGAAAACCCAACCAAGCTCCCTCCCTTACCCTCATAAGCAGAATAAACTCTCATTGCTCCAAAACTGGCTACCTTTTGTATTTCTCAGATGGGAGGGTAGGAAGAGGGAGCCAATGGTATCTTAGAATCTGTTCTTCACAGACTTGGAGGAATAGATGGTATAATTTTTTTTTTAAAGAAAAAAGACATTCAAGACACTGCATATGCACGCTGTTGTGCTAGAGAATTTGGAAATTCACAAACTGAGGTTTGTTTAGCTTTATATTTCTAAAGCTAACGTGGTTAAAGCAAAGTCTTTAGCTCCATGGAAATGGTCCCTGAGCCTGGCTCCCAAGGCCTGACTGTGACAGCCTTTAAAACCATTGGTACATGAAAGTCAATCAAGATGGAAACCTCTAAATAATTACCTTCAACAATAAATTCTCAACAGAAACAATTCAGTAATATGCTGACTCCACCTTGACGGTAATCTGCAGGTCAGTTATGGCCAACAAATTTCAAACTGACCAAGGCCAGGACCACTGCTTCCTTTCTCACAGATCTTGGGGCCCTGATGGCATGACAGGCTGGCTCAGGGTTTAAAGGCAGAGATGGATACAATGAAGATTGGCACTTAAAAACGGGAGAGGAATGTTTTATTCATCCTCACGCAGTTAATATTTGAGGAATTCAATAGCCCAATTGTTTAAGTGAATAATTCCAGTATCCACTCATGCCTTTCCCCAAATGATTTCAACCTCTGTATAAAGTATTTTAATCAGAAGTTAAACAAAATAACATCTCTCTTCTTGAACACTGACTTCCTAGCTTAGCTGTTATATGCAAGATGGCAATGTAGTTTAACTTAATCCACATTTACAGTTGAGAATAATTCTATTCCCTGCCATTATATAAACAAGACATTTTACTTAGCAATCTAAACCTTACCAATTTCCTTACAACTATTCTCTTAGTATTAGAGGCTTTCAAGAAAGAAAGAATCCTTATGTAATTTTCATTACATTCAGAGCCTCCAATGAGCTACAAAAGGAGGAACCCATACAATAGCACCAGTCCCACAGAAGCTAAGTGGGGGTCAGTTACTTCACGCACCACCCTGCCAGTTTCCTTATCCCTGCTAGAAAGTGACCTTTTACTACAAGAGCTTGCATTCATTCAACAAACATTCATTAATCGCCTACCATGTGCCAGCTGCTCTGCTAGGGACACAATGGTGAACAAGACAGTCCCTGTCTTCAAAGAGCCTTCAAAGAGCCTATAGTTCAGCTGAGAAGACAAGAAAGTACCAGTCAATAATTGCAAAAATTGCAAAGTCGAAGCAACCAGAGCCTAAGGGAACTTAGAGGATGGGCTCCACGGCTACAGATACATGGAGGGAAGGGTCAGGTGCAGCTCCCTGAGGATGAAGCTTGAGCTGAGGATAAGGGACAAGCAGGGGAGTGCTTCTCAGCCTTTCAGATCTTACAGACTAGTGAAATTTCCCCTCCCAAAATCTGGAGAGACAAGGAGAAGCAGCTTTTAATTTTAAGTAAGGATACTTCAGACAAAATAACTTTTTACAACTACCAACACATTATAAAAGGATATTTTAACGCAGAAATTAAAGGAGTACATAATTGCAGAATAAAGGATATTCTTTTAGTTTAGATCATATAAATCTAGCCTGATGAAAATCTCAGTACATTGTTTTGGTTTTTTTAATCCATTTCACTGTATCATGGTAAACATTTTGTCACCAAGCTTCCCTGAGTAAGAGATCCCCGTCTGGAACCTCCGAGCTGGGTGAAAAAGGCAGCAAGGAAGACGAGGGACGGTAGAGGGGAGAAGATGCCAGATGAGATATGGAGGGCAGTTTCTCACTCTCCAGGAAGATCAAAGAGGCAGACCAGAGAGAAAGACACGCAAAAGAAGTGCTGAGATGGCCACTGGACTGGAAAAGGCCTGGGACAGATCAAGGAAGGGAAGGTGTACGCTGACCCCTCCACTGGAAGCTGCAGCAGAGCCCAGCACACACGTGGACAGAGGCATCTAAAGACCAACCATGAGGAGCTGCCTCAGCAGAGGCCAAGAGGTCTGGAAGGCAGGACCTGGACCAAGCAACCCTCCCCCACTGCCATGATGTTATGATGCTGTAGAGCTCTTCCAGGCCAGGTACCATCCCAGAAGTGGGTGTACTGGGAGGGAGGAAAACAATCCTCGAGAGGAGAGAATAGCACTGCATAGGAAATTTGAATTGACCAAATTTAAACCTTGAAGTTAGGTAGGTAGTACGTTTGATAACTGGCACTTAAACCCATGGTGGGAACAGCTCATCTTGAGGCATACAGGAAGCACGCACATGATAATTCAGTTTAGGTCAAAACACATCACCACAGTTCTTTGGATTACTTAGGAACTCACCCACCTCAAAACAACTCATACTGTTTCCTATCAAGGGTATATTTTTCAGAAAGAAAATCAAAATACAATTTTTAAAAAAAAAACTCTTTCCTCATAAGGTTGACAAGTATTGTGGAGTGAGGCTGACCTAATAGCTGAAAAACCATCTGAGGCTTTTCAATGTCAAAAACACTTGTGAGAGAAAAAGCTGTGTAAACACAGCATTCAGTGAATCAAGAACTGACAAGCGGGGACGGCCTCTCTCTGACACATTGTCAATTCCTACTTGTCCGCCCACACTCAGCAAAGCGTGTGAGGCTAGGATGGGGGAGTGGGCAGTACCTCTTCTGTGGATAAAGATAATGACGTCAGCTCTTCAAAGCCCACAAAGCGTTTTCACAGTCATCCTCCCAGTTGCCAGCCCCATGGGACAGACAGGTCCCATGACAGTCACCTTCCTCCTATCCCTCCTCCTCTTTTAGAGATGTTAAACCTAATGCTTCCAGAAGTTCAGTACCTCGCCCAAGAAACAGAGTTAATAAATAGCGATGGACATTAAATCCAGTTCAAATGTGTCATCTTCATCCCTTTCCACTCTCCTTCCCACAGCAACAAAATCAATTAATGTTTGGTAACTCTATACAGCTACAGGCCCATAGCTGCTAGACTGCAGGGCACATGTCACCAATGGAGAGCTCCCACATTTATTCAGTAACTGGGTTACCTACCTTGGGCAAGCCAAAAATAATCTTGGCCTCATTTTCTTCATCTGTAAAAATTGATATAACAATAACAATCCATCTCATAGGGTTGTCTTAAGAGTTACATTAAATTTTTGGAAACTTTCTAACTCACACACGATTGTTAGTTCCTATTGTTATAATGTCAACAACCTTGTGAAACAAGCTTTATCATTATCCTCACTTTACTGATGACCCAAGTTTAGCACCTTGTTCACACGGTTGTGGAATCTTTCTGGGGTGATGGACATGTTCCGTATTTTGATTGGTATGTTGGTTACATGGAGGCATAATTGTCAAAACTCACATAATCGTACACTTAAGTGCATTTCATGGCACTTAATTGTATCCCAATTTAAATTTTTTTTTCACAGATCACGTGGCTAGTAAACTGCAGTATTGTACTCCAGAACATATCCATTAATTCATGTTGGAGCCTGAAGACATTTTCCCTGGTTCTCGTTCTGTAATCCACTTTCTAACTAATCCTTCCTACCAAATCTTGAACGTTGACTACACCTACTAGCTACCATTTTTGTCTGATCTCATGAACATCAAACATGCCCTACTTATGCAGAATTTTATGTTTTACTGTTACCTCCTGAATATATTCACCTAGACCCCCCCCCTAGAGAAGTAGGTCACTGGCCACAACCTTGCAGGACACTACAGCCACAGACCTATACAATCATCTTGTACAGCAGGTGAGGACCGCATACCAGGTGCCTACAAGTCCCAAACCAATAGACCTCTGAGAATCTGAAGTATTATCTCTCAGTCTAAGTCAGCATTCCTTCAACTTTTTTTGGAGTGACTAAAGATAAAGCACTATTCTAAATACTCCAGAGAGGTAAACAAAAGTAAGTTCTTGTTCTTGTAGACATTACATCATACTGCAGATAACTTTCTGAATACCATCAAAAAGTAAGCTTTTTCATGAAAATCAGTAAAAAGTATAAGAATCAAAACAATGAGACTAACTTCCAGGATAGTATTGAGCCAATACAGAAAGGACTGTCCCTGTAAAAGTAAAGAACTAGAACCAAACCACCATTTACACACAGCCTGTCAAGGGCCACTGTTAAGGACTGTACCGTTTGGCTAAAGAAATATTTGATATAAAGACTGCATTCTTTTTGTTTCTAAATTATATACAGCTAGTTAAAGAAATTACCCAAAAGGTAACACAGGTTGTTTGAGGGAAATGGGGGTAGACTGGGTGCACAAGGCAGAGATTAAAGCTAAAATAAAATCTTTTCCCGAAAGTGATAAATGACCATGAATAGCTCCATGTTTATACTCTTTCAGACAGTTGCCATATCTCTTCAAAGTTCACTTAGCTAGAAGGAAATAATTTTCCATTTGAATCACGCCAAGACCAATTGAAAAATGTCATTATGTGTGTGTGTAGTTACGCAAGTTGGCACTCCATATTGTAGCTCCCAACCTTCACTAAACATCAACTTCCTGTACTGTTTCCTTAAAAATGATTACCTATGTCAGGCTTTCCACTAGAATGCATGTACACATCTAACTCAAAGGAGCAGCCCAAAGGAAGGGCCAACCTCCCTAAAGGAGCCTACTTTTCAAGTTCTAACGCTGTACATTCCTTAGAAGTCACTTGGTAAGAGAGAACTGTTGACCTTTACAGCTAAAAACCATGGCTGATACCCAGGGTGTAACTGTGGTTTTACGGGACATTCTCTTCCCAGTTCTGACTGACACCAGGCCTCACCTCCTAGTTAAATTTCTACCTGTGATTAGCTCCATCTGCCCAAGAATTATCTGCCTCCATGTAGCTTAAAATAAGGAAATAGGATTCAAAATTTCTATAGAAAAAAATGTTTCAGAAAGACAAGTATTTGTCCCTATTCAACAATATACAACCTTGGATTGCTATCTGTAAGATAGGTATATTTTACAATGTATTGTTCTATGAAATAATTCAGATGACAGTTCTGAATTTTATTTGGTTCTCTTTGAAAAAGCAGTCTGAAAATTATAAAATCTTACAGAAATGCAATATATCATTGTAATGATTTGTAACTGTCAATTTTCCATTTGTGCTACTAATCTTAATGGCTTATAAGATTTAATATTCTGTTTTATGTTCTGTGGTTAGAAAATGGAAAAACAACAAACCATAATTCTAAGCTACGTCATCCTAAATTTTACACATGCCTTTGATCCCATTTCAGCACCAATGTGAAGCAAATCCTAGCAAGAATAATTTATTACTTACCGCATTAAAAATATTCAGGTAACAGTATCATATCGGGGGTGGAGAATGGACCAGGAGGAAGACCTGAGTCCCAGTCCTGGTTCCATAACTTACTTGTCATAATACAAAACATTTATCCAAATAGTTCCAGTCCTCAATTTCCTCATGTATAAAATGGAGCTTCCACAACCTGCCCTGTCCACCTCACAGGGTTGATAATTGAATAAAAATGTTTTTAATGTCATATTTTAAGGCACTTCCCCAAAACATATGGAGTTACTATTATTTCACTTTGTTTGAAAGATGAAAAGTCAGAATTGCTTAGTATTTAAATATGTGAATGGTAACATTTTACAACCGAAACTCTTAAATATGAATATTGCTGGGCTAAGTTACAGGTTAAAAATTAAAGCAGAGGATGGCAATCCTTTAAAATCCACAAGTACTTTATTGGTTCAAAGTGATGACTCAACTCTAAGTGCTGTTAGAATGTGCTGATAGCAAACCAGCAACATAATTTACAGACTTTAGCAAAAAGGAAAGTATCTGCTTTGATTTAAAAAAATACGGCCCAAATACAACAAAATATCAGCAATCACTAACCTCAAACTCAAAAGAAAACCAAGAGGTGACAAAGTTGGAGTCTAAGAATAAATAATCTCAACTGTTACTGGTACAAACCAATTCTTTTCAAGGCAGAGGGGAAATATCAAGCTCCTGTGCCTGGAATTGAATTCCCAACCAGAGCACCAGTGGATCGAAGTAGCACCCCCCCTACAAAGGTGAGCTGAGGAAATTAAACGAAAATTCCTATCCATGAATCAGAAGAGGTTTAAAACAAGAAACAAAGGAAGGTTATTAGCATTTATTCACTATCTTCTATATTCCTGACACTGTGATAGAATAACCCCAGAAGACAGGTATTATCCCCACTGTCCTGATGAGGGGACTGGAGTACAAGGTAACGAAGTAACTTACCCAAAGTCATGTGGCTAGCAAAGAAGATCTCAGACACCAACCCAACTTGGTCTAACATCGAAGTCTGCGCACACTTCATTACATTCCTCTACCAAACGTTCTGGACACCAGTAACATCTTCTTCCAATTCTATAACAAAGCATGTCTCCAAGGTTTCACAATGGACATCATGGTGAGCAAAATCTAACTGAATGTTGAAATACTTCTATTTATTATTCCAGTTTGAATAAAAATAGGAGGGAAAAAAAGCAATACTCTGCCCTGGAGGCGTCCACTTATACCATATAAGTAGAAAATAATTTTCATTTGATTATGTCCCTATAATATTATAAATTTTAAATGTAGCATAACAAGATATAACCAACATTTTCTAACATAAAAGTCATATCTGCAATATAAAATCATTTAAAGTTTTCCATAAAAAGAGAAATGCAGGATTTTTCCTATCTCCATTCCCTTTTCATTGACTAGATCCACTCTTCCTATATTGGAATTAAAATGAATTAGTAAATCCCTCTGCACAGTTGTCACTAATATCTCCATAAAGGAATATCAGAAATTTTTAAGCATTAAATAAAAAATTCAATACTTGAGTATTAAATCAAATTCAATAGCCAGCAATTCTAGCGAACCATCAAAAACCTTTACAGAAACGCAAAGCCACTCTGAAACACAAATCTTATTAAACGTAATAAGAGAGAGAACAATCCCAGACTGAAAAGTCATCTGAATTTCTCTCTAAAATGTAAATACATATTTCTCTAAACAAAAAACAGCCCAAGTCTCTATTCATGAGAAACTGTCAACTTGTGACTGTCTGCACAAATGGAGAATGTAATAAATTATTACAAGTGGAATTAATTCTGTACAAGTATTTGCACATGAGTATGCCAGATGTTCTGAAAATGGCACTTCATTTAAAACAGAATTATAACTCAGAAGGAATAGGAACCTCATGCTTTCCAGCTCTAAGTTATCCTAACTCGTAATGGCACCGCCTTTCAGAGGGACACAAGGCCACAGGCTGGGCTGCCCCACTCTCTGTGCTTGCTGACTTTGTCACAGTGGATGAGGGAGGAGAGGACAAGGAGGAAAGTCGAGAAAAGCAGTCAGGAAATTAATATCTCTGGCTTAAAAGACCATCTAGTAGCTGTGACTAACTGAAGAAAGAATTTCCAACTCCCGTGCCATCAGAGCTCTAGATGATTTATTCCAGGCTATGTCTGGTACAAATAATTATAAAAGTGCAAATGTACCCAGGCTCGTAAGGTTTAGATCCTATCCTCAAGAAGCTTACAAGATGTAACAAAAAGATATTGGAAAAGGTTACTAAAAAGATGGTCCAGAGAAAGTAAATGAAACCACAGATTGTGGTGCTAAGTATCTTGCTTAACTCTTTTGGTGAGAAGGAAAAGAGCAATATCGATGAAGGAGCAGGAGTCTTTATAAAACCAAAAAAATGTCAAAACAGCCTTAGGTTTACCAAAATTTGGTCAAGGGAGCAGGCAGAATGCCCAGTGCGTGGCACAAGGTTAACGACCTGGGAGAAATGTTCTAGCAACCGGAACACTTGTCCAAAGTTGCATGTCCAAAGCTGCACTTCTCACAATGGGTGAGGCTTTTCTGACTGACTCCTCCAAGAACAGAGGCCAAATCTTTTCCATATCTGCACCCTTCTACCTTGCAGCATTTGGCCCACAGAAAGTGCTCCATATATGGTTTAAGGCTGATGAATATCGAACTTAAGATTCTGACAGCAAGGATTTTTACTCATGCCTTCTATTTACCATTTAACATGAAAACATAGTCCTAACTTTACACTAGGCATACATGACTTTGGTTCTACACGAAGGATCTGGATTGAGGATCTAATGCAACAAGTGCATTTTTCTTGGTTAATAGAAAAATTTACCCTTTGTCACCCATTTCTCATTTCTCCAACCTTCCTTCCTCTCACCACCAAGCAGGATGCCTATAATGCTCACTTCAATTGCAGTCTATTGGGTGAGGTTAGCAGCAATGTGCAAATACAGTTCAATTCTGTAATTTGCCTAAGAATGAGATTACCACAGCGTAGCACTTCACTGCATAATAAAAAAGAGGATTTTTATAGCACAAGCTGATTTAATCAGTAATTATTCTGGTAAATACAACTCAATCAACTTGACAGGTCGGGAGAAGGGGCGAGTCCATGTTGAATGTCATCTCTTAGACTGCTTATATCTATACTGGCTTCTATTTTTGTTCCATGAAGCTGGCCAAGTGAGCTATGTTTCAAAAGGATATGCAGTTTCAACTTGATACCATTAATTAACAGTCATCAAAAGAATGTATGAGGGGCCAGCCCAGTGGTGTAGTGCTTAAGTTCACACATTCCACTTCAGGGGCCCGGGGTTTGCCAGTTTGGATCCTGGGCGTGGACCTACACACTGCTCATCGAGCCATGCTGAGGCGGCGTCCCACACAGAAGAACTAGCAGAACCTATAACTAGGATATGCAACTATGAACTGGGGCTTTAGGGAGAGAAAAAAAAAAGAGGAAGATTGGCAACAGATGTTAGCTCAGGGCCAATGTCCCTCAAAAAAAAAGAGAATTTCTCATTTGTCACTGAAGACTGCTAATCACATCCTATGAACCGCTTATCTGAAATAAGGTGAAGAAATATTGACTTTTCCTTCAGAATTGGTATACATGTAAATGACGCCTGAGTTAAATATTACCAAGTTTCCACTGCAGAAAAAGTACAGAAGATAAGCTAACAACCCAACAGTCAAGACTGACTGAACACTGCCCCAGACATTATTTAAGCTGCACGTTTATTTACACAAGAATATAATTTTACACCTCTCCTTCCCACTCTTCTGATAAGTGTGACTCTCTCCCAGAGGGATTCCTTTCTCAATGCCAATTTTGGACACAAAATGTCCTGAAATGTTTTAGTTAATTGCAGAAGATCAGGGCAATTATGGTTGATTGGCCCTCAAACATTAATTTTCTTTGAATTGAACTTCAATATAAATTGACAAAGTACAAATATTTAAAGTATTTAAAAGAATGAGAATAAGAATTTAAATAAGAATTTAAAAGAATAAGAATAAGGTAATTTAATAGCTTGAAAACCCTCTTTCCCTGGCATCTTACCTAGAAGACTGACGTGTTCTGTCTGTTTTCCTCCCAGTCTCTGCTCTTCCTTTTGCTGTGTGCACACAGTGGGAGGCTGGCCAGGCCTGCCCTTCCTTCCGCTCAGCACAACTCTTACTGAAACATGAAATCAGTACAATCTCAGGCAAAATTACACTACCTGGAAGTAATTTCCTTGCAACTGCTTTGCCCTCTCGAGCTAGTTTGAGAAACTTATGACCTGCACTTCATCTTCTTTCACGGCTCAGAAAGAATCTATTCAACCTTCCTAAAAAAGCAAACATGTTTCCTGAAAAGCAACTTTAAGTGACTTCAAAACTATCTTTATTTAGTTGTACAACTTCAAAATGAAACAAAACTTCTAGGTTAGACAAAGGTAGGATGTGTGATTTTTCTTACTTTTAAAACTCATGTAATGTGTACCCAAGAACATTCGTTAATTTAGATATGGGCCTATTAGCAAGACTTAAATACAGTTTATCTTCAAATAAATACTTTATTTCTGTTCAGTATGGGGCTTAAACTGAAGGCTAAGGAAAACCTATGGTTTTGATGAACAAATAAGATTCTTTTGGAATCAAAGATTTATATGCAAATATGTACTTCTGAAGTGCTTTAAAGTTATTTAGTTAATTTAGTAAAAGACACCTCTAGGTTCAACCTTGTTTATACTCGAAACCTGTGAAACAAAGGTTTGTGTAAAGACTAGACATCAGGGCCATCACAAATTGCAAATTAGCTTACGGCATATGAAAGTGAAGTTTTATTAGATAGATAGATCCACATAGTAAAGATTAGCCCTCAAATCTGTCATCCCCAAAATGGAAAGATCTTTTTCATCTTGATCCAAATGAACAAGGAAAAGTCATGCATTAATATCACGGATAGCTGCCCACATAAAAGAGTAATAACTACAGATTTCAAATACTGAGGTCATTTTTTAAAAAGATAACTATTATCAAGGCAATCTGCTATAAAACTTGGCTTAGAAATATATTTTAGAAGTAGTTGCCAGTCAAACTCAGTTCCTGGTTACACTGGACTGTTCTAAGCCAAGTATGGAGAACACTGGTCAAGCAGGCTTTTCTGAAGACCAAATTTCAGGCTGGCTAAGGTACCATACCATCCAGTCCCTCTTTTTTAAAAAAAACAGCAGCAGTCACTCATCCCCAGTCACTCCATTTCACCTCCTCTGGAGGCCACAAGCACCACTGCCCAAGGACCTGCCAGTTAAGTGGCGCTGGTCACCTGCTCGTAGGTCTGCCTGCCTCACGAGCAAGTCTGGGCCCCCCCAAACACATACAACACACACCAGCCTCATCCTCACGGCTCAGGTGGTCCCGTGGCTTATTCTCAGGTCTAAAAGACAGAGAATAAAAAAAAAGGACTCAGGCTATGATGGAGAGCACTCTCGGCGAGGCCTTTAAAAGCCCTCAGGGGCTGGGCCAGCTCCTGCAGCCTAGTGGTCAAGTTCAGCATGCTCTGCTTCAGTGGCCCAGGTTCGGTGCCCAGACAGGGACCTACACCCACTCGTCTGTCAGTGGCCACGCTGTGGTGGGGGCTCTAGTACAAAAAAAAAGAGCAAAACAAGGAAGACTGCCAGAGGATGTTAGCTCAGGGCTAATCCTCCTCAGCAAAAACAGAGTCCTCAGAGTATATTTAAGCTTCCAGAGTATGGAAAGATAACTCAAGTTTGAGAAATCAGGAAGGCTTTTTTCCCCTTCTTCAAAAAAATAGTTTAATCTATGAGTAGTGTTGGAAATTCATTTGGGAAATATTTTTAACTACATACACATCTGACTGGACATCAAGAAAAGACTCATATCAACAATTCAGTATGAAGCTACAATAATAAATACAAAAAGAATTCTGCCAAAATACTAATACTACAAACAGACTACTAAAAATAAATGGATTGTGAGCCTCATTTGCATAACCACAGAGCAGATCTGAAGCCTGCCACTCCCTGGGATTTAAACCTTTCTGCTCTGATTGTGAAGAATGTTGTCCCTAATATCTATCCCACACGTGAGTATTTCTCATCAACAAACACAATCTGTTTGGCAACAGTCTCTACTCGAGGACACGGAGGTTCTTATAATGGATTTGAAAAGAATCCAATTCAGAATTTTGAGGGGAATTCTTTTAAAAGTCATCTTCTGCCACTGTCACGTACACTTCTTAAGCTATGATTCATAAGTGTTAAAAATTTTGTTTTTGAGAAAGTCAACAGGCTTGGCTACATTAAAGTATAAAACTTCTATAAGTCAAAACTATTTTAAACATGTGCTAAGTGTTTATCTTCATAAGGCAAAGAAAAAAATATCTGCAATATGAAAGGCAAAAGGTGACTGTCAATCCACAAAAGGCACCTATGAATAACAGAAAAATAGTAAAATTCCAGAAGAAAAACTTGGCACTATACTCAATTAAAAGGGAATAAAAATGGAAAATGTCCATTTTTTTTGGTGTTCAACATCATTCATAATCAAAGAAATGGAAACTTATATACTGAGACAGGACTGCTCACCCATAAAGCTGGCAAGAATTATTTTTCCTTTCAAGGATGATTCCCCATATTAACAAGACTATAGTAACACAAGTACTCTCATAGGGGGCTGGTGGGAGCATACTTAGGTAAAACATTTTTTTGGAAAGCAAATGGTCCGTCTGTGTCAAAAGATCTTAGAGCCAGCCCTGATGGCCTAGCAGTTAAAGGTCAGCACTCTCACTGCTTCTTCGGCCTGGGTTCGCTTCCCAAGCATGGAACCACACCACGGGCTGTCAGTAGCCATGCTGTGGCAGCAGCTCACATAGAAGAACTGGAAGGACTTAGAAGTAGGATATACAACCGTGCACTGGGGCTTTGGGGAGGAGAAAAAAAAAAAAGAGAGATCTTAGAACCATCAACTGTATTGCAAGGACTCTATCCTAAGGAAATATTCCCTGTAGATAAACTTTTATAAAGGATATTTGTTGCATAAATTACTATTAATAATAGTAATTTAAAATAAAAGTTCAGCTATAAGAAAATAGTTAAATGAATTGTTATATCTATATAATGCAATATTATGTAGCCACTAAAATAAGATTCTTCAAGAACTATGACATGTGAATTTTTTCATATGTGAAGGAGAGAAAGAATCAGCATGCAACAGTGTATTTGTATAAACTGTATAACTAAAACCTTTACTTATGTATTAACAAGTATAAAGAAAATATTAGTTGTGATTATCTTTGGATGGTGGGATTGTTTAACTCACTTTTTCTGAATCTACCAATTTTTATACAGCAAGCATGCATTACTTTTGAAATGGTAACAAACAAGGCCAACAGACCAGGGCTATTAAGTGACATGCTTTTTAAATGCTTAAGTCTAATAACTACAGTTTTGTTTCCAAGAAATAGCCAAAGAAATCTAGCTAGAATTTTATAATCCTATGAAATACTCCAAAATTGTAACCTTGAATTACTGATAAACAATTAAAAGGTGCACATCTACAAGCACTATTTGCTCCACATAATGCTGATTTTAAAAATAGGTGGAAAAGTTGGTGGGAGTTATAAATAAATATTATTTTAAACTAAATTCCACTCCTCAGTTTTTTGGTGTGTTTTTTTTTTTTAAGGATAAATAAGTAGTTCGAAATCATTTCTTTGTATAAACTTTCCGTATGGAATATTGTACTTAAGAAATCGATAAAAGCACTTTATACATTGTAAAGCACTATACAAACGGTATCATTGTTTCAATTTCAATTGTCCATCATTTCCTGCCCTAATTATCCCTGAAAAAGCAGTTTGTCTACAGAATTGCAATTCCAACTATGCAGTTCCTTTCAGGGTTAACCACACACTGCTATCTGGGTTTATCTAAACTCCTTAAGGAGGTCATAGGTTCCCAGGAAGCAGACTCTCATTTCTTTTTTTTTATTCTCCTCCCTCCTTCCCGCCACTCCTAACACCTCCACGCCCACCTTCCACACCCAAGGCTAAGGATTTAGTGTGACGATGATTGAATTCCCATCACCTGGCTAAACATGAAGGCTTTCATCCCCGCGCTTTGCCTACGACTTTGGTTTTATTCAAACAAACAAAACACACTGGATTTCCTTTCTTAGCACACTGACTACTTAAAATAAATAGTAGTTAATAAAGTATGTGAAACTTTACGTAAGCTAAATGAAGAATTAATCTCTCCATTCCTACTCCAGAATAAATTATTCCAAGTCAAAATCAACAAATAACTAGGAAAGAGCATGTCTTGAAAACAAGAGGACAAAAGATTTCAGGTAAGTAAACACATAAATCCACTGATTACGATAGAGTAGTCAATCAGGTGACCTTAGTGAGGGGTGGATTTTTCTAGAGAGCTAGAAAAGCACAAGCGAACCGCAGGAAGTAGTAAGACACGGGAGAGGACCTTGGGAATTGCAGCAACCCCATTAATGCCACATTTTCAGCCCGGATTCCCTATGCTGAGAACGGGCCCAAGAGAACCGATCAGCGAAAGGCTGGGAATGCTGGGCCCCGGCGGGTCAAGGGTCTGGTGGGCGGCTTCCGGCCGAGGGGACTTGCTTGGCAGTCTGCGTAAAACCCCTTCGGTCACTTTCAAGGTGACAGCTACGAGATCCGCATCCGTCCCTGCCGCACGAGCTGCGCTGACCCCACGTGAGACCTGCTCCCCGCAGCCTCCGCTCCGCTGGGGCTGCCTCGCCACTTCTCCCCCAACTTGGGCACCCAAGCCCCTCAAATACCCGCCCCCTCCCTAAAGCTAGTCCCGGCCCCTTAGGACGGTCGCGTTCACCGTGTCCTCTTTCCACCCTCTGCGGAGAAGCTGGGCAGCGGCACTTACCCGCAGCGCCTCCGAGCCAACCCCAGCTCTCCAGGGAGCCGAGACGCAGAAGGGGGAGCTGAGCCCTCGGAGCCCGGGCGCCCTTTGGACCCTCTGGGAGGCGCGCCAGGCCCACCCGGGAGCCGCGGTGCAATCCGTGCCCGCCGGGCAGCGTCTGCACCTGGGCTCTCCTCCCCACCCCCACCCGCACGCCGGCGGCGGCTGCTGTGCCAGGCGGGAACCCCGAGTCCGGGCGCCCAGTCTCCCCGCCTCTCGGGCCGCCGGGGGGTGGAGCAAGGGCGGGGAGTTCGGGAAACTTGTAAATAGCAAGGCTCTGCCGCCTCGGCCCCCCTCCCCCTGGCCGCCCCTTCCAGGCGGCCCCAGCCTGCGCCCCGCAGCGGGAGACAAAGGCCAGGCTGCGCCCCGAGAAACTTGAACGACTCACGGGGCAGTCCCTCGGGACTCCGGCCCCGGAGGCTCCCGCGCGCTCCGCTCGGCAGGTGGGCGGCCCGGGCTGCCGGCTCGCTCCCTCCTCTCGCGCTCCCGGGTCCCGATCCCAAAGCCCCGCGCGCTCCCGGGCTAAGTGCCGGCGCGCCCCACGCCCGCGGCGTCCGCCCAGGACCGCGCTGCACCTGTTGCCACGTGCACCGCGCCGCCCGGGGCTGCTGCCTGCGCACCTGGCTGGACCCCGCGGGCCAGACCGCACAAGTCCCCGCGAGCGACGCGAGCTCTGCACCGCCCAGGGCTGGGGCCCCTATCCAGGCCGGGCAGCCGAGAGGACCCGCCTCCTACTCCCCTCTGGCCACCTGTGTGCCCCGTGCGCGCTCTCTGACTTCCCGCTGGCGGTGGGGCATTGCAGCGAGGGCGGGCCGGGCGTGGGGTAGGGAGTGGGAAGGTGGCGGAATGATCAGGGCGGAGGTTTGCCAGGAAGCAGCCGTGATTGTCTCTTCGAGTGTCCGACGACCGGTCTGTATTATCTTCATGCTTCTAAGGGTTTACTAGCAAACACCTATTAAAGGTTAAAGAAATGAGCTCCAGCTGTTAGATCTTCGAAGAAAGAGTGGAAGGAGACTAGAACACAGGGGAGAGAAACGAGGCCCGACCCACTTTTTTCTAAACACAAATTAAGTCCTTCCTCTTTGCTCAGCTGAACAAATTTCATTCATAGCTATTAGGCCCATAAAATATTTTCTTATTCTATAAGCATATTTTTATTACAAAGCTTTTCCAAAGATGTTGTTCCACCTATGAGAGATGTAACCTTACAGAACCATTAGATGTCAGACAACCGGAGTCCAAAATATTTTTAAAACTTTAATTACCTGGTTTGGATTTGCTAAAAGCTTTTTGGGAGAAGTAAGCTTTTTCTGAGAATTAATCTGAAGATACCGTATTTAACAAAGTTTTCTATACCATCAACATTAGATCAACTAACAGATGTATTGCCATTTACAGTCAAAGCCTTTTCACATGTACAATGTTCCATTATTTCCTCAACAAGAGCCAGGGGTATATAGGTCAGATTGTTATCTCCATTTTTCAGGTGAGGAAATGGAAGCTCAGAAGGGTCAAGTGACTTGCCTAAAGTCACATAGCTGGTGAGGGGCAAGAGCAAATGCAGCAGGCCTAACTTCTAATCTTTCTTTTTATTCCATTACGTGATAACAACTATCACTGGTTTTTGAAGTCCCTATTGTAAAGACAGACATGTAACTAACACATCTGTGAGTTTAGGAAAAGGCATATGATTATTTTTAAAGAGATACAGCCTTCGACACAATTGACTGATTCTCCCTTATGCAAAAGCACCAAAAACAAAAACCAGAAACAGACAAACCACTGACATTGTTACTGCAGTGCATGAGGCAATTATGCTAATTAGCAACATGCCTTCTCCCTAAGCAGACTATTCCTAGCCTCAAACATATTATTTAATCTTTATAACCTTCATGTGACTGAGATGATTTGGTCCAACCCAAATTCTATTGTGTGGCTTCGTTATATCTATAAATATAGAACCTGTTTTACTTCATTTTTCTGTGGGATAGATTGAAACACACACACACACACACACACACACACACACCTTTTCCTGAGTAATTAGTAATTTTGTGGCCATTGGGGAATTTGAAACTTAGCTTCCAATTGCAGCCACGTCAAAACAGAAGTTCCCTTCTAGGGACATCGTCAGGGACTCTGTCAAGGCAAATATGTTTGAAATGGGGCCTGCTGACTTTTCTTTCCATCTTGATTCTGGGCATGTTGCCATGTTCTTGGTCTCTGATCTCTAATGTTGACCTGCTACAGACTCCAGGAACAATATTAAGGGTCAGATAACTCCTCATAACTTTGTGGCCCTTTATCCTAAAAATAAGTTAGCATCATTTTTTGTTCCATTAGAAAGATGCACATTGAAGTTTGAGAAACTATTTTTTCACTTCGATTGGCAAAGATTAGAAAGTTTGATAATCGCTGTGTGTTGGCAAAAGTGTGGAGAAACACACAGTGACAATGCAGATGTGAATGTAAATTGGAATGACCTCTGAGGGCAATTCGCAATACCTAACAAAATTGTAAATGAGCCAGTAAGTCTACAGAGAAGAATTTATCTTATAACACACATGAGAAATGGCAGGTATATTTAAGCTTGTCCATTTCAGCATGGTTTATAATAACAAAAGATTGGAAAAAAAGTATAAATGTTCATTAATAAAGGACTGGTAAGTATTGAAACAGTCATAAAATGACATTCCATGGAGTCTTTAAAAAAAGAATGAGAAAGCTCTTTGTACTTTTATGATCTCCAAGATACATTGTGTGCACAATTTTTTAAAAATAGAAAAGAATTATCTAATAATATGCTACACTTTCTATTATACATATATACGTATATTTGTATAAGCATAAAATATCGCTGAAAAGATATAACAGAAACTGATAAGATTGGTTGTGTCTTGGGAAGGGAGCTGGACAGCTGGAGGACAGGGTATGAAGAGAAACTTTTCACTAGATATATTTTTGTATTTTTAAAATTTTGAGCCATGTAAATAATAGTACCCATTCAAATATTTAAAAATTTTTCACCACTTGAAGTTTTGCCATCAGGAATAACTAAGATTCTCTCCCTACTAATTTCACTTACAGATAAATGATCAAATTTCTCATGCATTAATGGGAGGGAGCAAAATGCTCTGTGGTTTCAGACTGTTCTCTAGTTTATCTAAAAAGGAAGACTTTAGTACATAAAACTCTAACATGCTGTGATTATGGTGAAAATGATGAGTTAGCAAATGCCTTAAAATTTTATAGCAATGACATCTCCCTGGGGTAGAGCTTCCAGCTAATTTTCCCAAAGGCACACTCAGTCAGAAATGGAGAAAGAGCTCAAGCTTAATTCCCAAGGGGGATACTCCACTACATTGATGAGAGCAGTGAGGAAGTAATTTCATGGGAATTCAATGGAGTCATCTTACTCCCAAACTTGACCTTTTTTTAAAATTTATTACTTATTTATATTTACTTATACCACCACTTCATTGAATGTGGGATTTGAACAACTCTAAAAAACAGGCACAGTAAATTTAAAAAGTAAATATATAGGCGTATAAAATAGGATCCAAGGAAAAATATACAGGTAAAAAGTAAACATACCATTGAGGAACAAATTCAACCACTGAGCTTCCTGGTAGCCAAGTGCCCCAACCAGTTACGTAATTGCCATTTTCAAAAGGGGCTAGTAGTTCTTCAAGGGAAGCAAAGCTTTTCCTAGCACTGAATTCAAAGAGAGGTTTTTTTCCCCTCATGTTTCAGATCAAACTACAGAATAGAAAACAACAATTTATTATTGATAATACTGTGAGAAACTTTATATGGTTATTTTTCATAGTGGCTTTGAATAAAAACCAAAAGTATTATAATAAAACTCAACTTGATGAAGGTATTCACCCAGTCAGGGACCAGGCCAAAGTCCATCAGGCCTTATAAGAGCATAATGGGATCAAAGATTGACTGTAATGAGAGGGGTGTATGGATGGCATTTCCTTCAGATATGCTTTTAAAAGTCAAATATGCTTATGGTAAAATTCTAACATGTCCACAAATCCCTAGCCTCAAAGATAGACACAGTTGCTTTATACAACATTCCAGAAATTTTCTAGTGAGCCAGTCATTTGATAGGTGCTGAAGAATTGTTAGAAGTGGCAAAGACCCAGAATGCTGGAATTTTGTAATACTGTTGATGACTTTTTTCCTATTTCTGTTGAGAGAAAATGTATATTACAAATAGCCACATGACTTTTAATTCTTGTATCCCAAGATGGTGAGACATGAGTGAGCAAATACACCAACTGACCAGCTGTAGCAATGATTGTGAAGCAAGAAAATAGTATGAGAATATAGAGTAGGGATGTTCTTGTGTAGAAGTCTGCAGATTTATAAATAAAGTATCACAAGAGAGAAAAGAGTTTCTTGTTGCAAGTTCAAGTAGTAGCAATAATAAGGAAATATAGCTTCCTCTTATCAAAATGACCTGAGAACATCTGAAAGACTCTTTCATCCTCCCTTACCATGGAAGGCATCTTCAACAGTCCTTCTAGTCCATTTATAGACTCTGTAGAAGGAACCATTCTTATAGCATGATGCCAAAATTATTTTAGCTCACACACAAACAACTTGTTCTGTAATTCTGCTTTTTACCTCTTCATATTAGGAAGAAATTTTAAAAAATATAGCACTACCAGTTTGTTATGCAACCACTTTAAAAATGTTTACTTGGAGTACTTAAAATGTCATGACTAAAGAAACTACTGGTCTGTGTAATCCACTCTTGACAATGAATCATAACTGTGTCACACTTGGAATTGGCTAGTCTTTGCTCCAATCAGATGGTGTCTTCCCTTAAGAAGGGGATGTATTTTCAATTTCAAAGTATTTATTGCTTCATGACACATATATTAAGAAGTCTGTGGCTTCGAAGTCTCATACCTTTGAGACTATCACAGTCTACTTAGACTTTTTGAATTTACTTTTAATTTATGCCTCTGGCCTTGTTCTCTTGGCTAAATGTAAGCCTTTAGAGAGCTTGGGGCAGTCTTCCAACTTGCCCCCAGCCCCCTTGGGCCCTGCTAATTGATCAGTGATCACCTGGAAAAAGTGCAAAAAGTGCAAACCCATGGAGCCTAATGGTTTCAGTGTTATTGCATTGTGACTGGTACCCAGTGTCCAGGCCTGGTCTGGTGAGTGACTTTTGGTTCATTCCTTTTGCAATTTTTGTTCTTGATTCATAGGCCCTGATCCACACTTGACTCTCAGAACCTCCCTGCTTGCAAATGGTATGGAGTCAAGTGGGCCTAGCGCTCTAAATTCTAACAAATGTTTGCAAATCCTAACACTGTAGGAAGAGCGGTAAACTAAACAACAGCAATTAGCCCTCGTGCTGTTATGCAAGCATTCCTCAAAATATAATCACTCTTCTAAACATAGGCTGGCAATTCAGGAAAGAGCCACTGAAAATATTATCATTGTTATTTTCCCCATCCGGTGAGTGGGACTGATACTATGTTTGCCTGAATTACATTGCAGTGCGCCAACATTGTAAGTCAGCGCCTGATTAGTTACCAGAAAGTAAGACAATCTTACCTTTGGGTATCTAGAACACTGAGAAGTCAGGTTGCTAATCCAGGACAGTAATTTAACCCCACCAAAGATTTATCTATTTTGGATAAGTATACTTTTAATCTCTTTTTGAGTACTTATGAAATTATGGTTAATACCCACTAATTTACAATTTGATTATCTGCTCTTGAAACCCACAGCTAATTGTTATTTGTTGTTTAACCCAGGAAAAAAATTTTTTATTGTCTGCAAATCTTAAATAGGAGAATAAATCTACTGCAAACAACAAAAAATACCATTATCACTCCAAAATCGGGGACACAAATTCAAGTTAGAAGAATTAGTTTTCACACCTAGATATGTTTTAACTGATTTGACCTACCTGAATCTCAGTTTCTCTTTTATAAAATTAGTTCTTTAGATCTAATGGGGTGGTTGTGAGGATAAAATATATGATATTATTATTCATGTTTTTATGATTTGTGTATGAGCTCATGTTTGGAATTGCTGATATCAATAATTTCCCCTCCCATTGGCCTATGAACTTGAGGCTATGGAGGGACGTGCCTCCCTAAAACATAAAAGTTCTCTCCAGTCTACCAAGGCCTGCCAGGCCTCCTCATTTCAGCCTTTCAGTTCACGCCCGAACCATTCAAGTCAGTAGACCAGTGGTCCCTAAACCATTCCACTTATACTCCCCTATCTACAAATAAGAATTGAGTATGTATGCTCAGTATCTAGAGTACTGAAATGTACATAATAAACTATACACAAAAATAGAAAAGGATAAGATTTTAAAATAGATAGATGGACAGATAGCTAGATAGAAGTTCTCATATTTTCTTCCTTTACCCTACCAGATAGCCTCTGGTGCTGAGAAATGATCCCATTTCTCTGAATGCTCATTAGTGTAGAAAAATTTTCTGTTGCTGAAAAGTTAAAAGGCAAAAATAAAACACCACGTTTAGCGTAAATACCTAGAGTTATTTATTTTAACAATTTGGCATCCTAGGTAACCTTCAACAGGTTTCCATTAAAATGCATGAACCTGGAAGCAACTCTCTTTAAATATTAATTTAACTAGTTCAAACCTTACATCCGGAAAGATATGGGTACATTTTTTTAACCTTCTCCAATGTGTTTTTTCCAATGCAAGCAATTCAGTTCTCAGCAAACACTGAATGGGTGTCCAACAAATTTAACTCAATTCTTAGATAGTATCAGATCTCACAGGTTAAGATGCCAAAGATCCCCCACTTCAGATGCCAAATACAAGTCCAGGTTGTCACCTGTGCTTCTGACCGACTGGCTATAAACTAGAGTTTCCCACAACTCCCTCCTGAGGTTCGATCGATTTATTAGAGAGGCTCACAGAAGTCAGAGAAACATCTACTTTCATTTACCAGTTTATTATAAAGGACACAGAACAGCCAGACAAAGAGTTACATAGAGTGAGGTCTGGAAGTGTCCAGAGTGCAGGAGCATCTGTGCCCATGGAACTAGGGGTGCACCACTCTCCCAACATGTGGATGCGTTCCCCAACCTGGAAACTAATCAAAGCTGTTGTTCAAGAGTTTTTACAGAGCTTAATCTACAGAGCCCCCCAACTTCCCCTTCCCAGAGGTCAGTGGGTGGGGTTGAAAGTTCCAACCTTCTAATCACTTGGTCTTTCTAGTGAACAGCCCCATCCTAAGTCACTTCATTAGCATAAACTCAGATGTGCTCAAAAGGGGCTTCTTATGAACAATAAAAGATACTCCTATCACTTAGGGAAATTCCAATGGTGTTAGGAGCTTTGTGCCAGGAACTGGGGTCAAAGACCAAATATATTTCTTATTATACCTTTAATTGTAAAATATAACAGACACAAAAAACTGCTTGAAACAAATTCATAATCCAATAAATGTTATGAAGGACACATCCTTTAAACCACTACCTTGGTCAAGAAATAAATAGAATGTTGCCAAGTACCCATGCCAATCATAACCTCTCCTTCAGCCCTAACAGCAAACACATTGACTTTTATGGTAATCACTTCCTTGCTTTTCTTTGTAGTTTTATCATCCACGTATCAGTTCCTAAACACTATAGTTTAGTTTTTGCCTGTTTTTAAATTTATTTTAATCTACATGTTCTATTTCCCTCTTTCCCCCTTCCCCAAATTCTCTTTGCAATATATTTGCTGAAGAAGTGAGATCATTGGACCTGTAGAGTTTCCCACTGTCTGGATTTTCCTGATTGCATCTTCATGTTCCTTTGTTCTGTCTCTAGTTAGTTGGTGGTTGGGCCTACAGCCTTGATCCGATTTAAGTTTGATTTTGGTGGGAGGAAACATACCTCATTGGTGGTATTGTATTCTTTCACTAGGAGGTAGAAAATGTCTGGTTGACTCACTTTTTGTGATGTTAGCAGCCATTGATGCTTAATGCCTACATCCATTATTTCATTAGAGGTTGCAAAGTTATGGCATTATAATTCAATCATTTCTTCTTCACTTATTAGCTGGAATATTTCTATAAAAAGAAACATACCCTCTTCTATTGTTTAATTATCCAATGGAATAATTCATATAGGGAAGATAGGAAAAATACTTGATTTTTTTCCCTGTGTTCACCAATTTCAATCAAACAATGAGTTATTTCCCTGGAATGCTGCAAAGGCAATCAAATAGGTCTCTGTTTTTGTTTTAATTATCAACTCATGTATTTCAATCCATTAAAGTTATCACATTTTCTCATCTTTGGCCTTTGGGAGTCTCTCTAAGTTTTTATGTGGTAATTTTAATTTTTATATGGTAATAAAAATTTTTAATTTTTATGTGGTAATATGGTCACTTTAATTTTTATATGATAATATACTTACTTAACATTTAAATATTTTTGGGCATTTAACTGATGCTAATTTTCCCCATTATAGGTAAAGCTGCATTGAAAGTTGCTATATATGTTAGTTTTCCTCCCTCAGAGTGAGGGAATGGGTAATGGGTCAAAGAGCATGTTATGGAAACACTCCAGGAAGATGTACATTGTACATTTCTACTATTAATGTATGCAGCATACCTCCTGCCTCCCTCCAAAGACTTGTCAAGATTGGGTTTTACAATTTTTCAATTTCTTCCAGTTTACTATGCCTGTAAAGGAGTCTTCAAGCTGATTAGGTTTGCCTTTTTTTTCATTTTCAATACAACTGTGATTTTTTTTTTAAAAAAATGATGATTTAGTCTATATTTTCTTGACTGTACACTTTTTGACCACTCATCAAGTGGAAAGTGGCTATTGACTTATATCATCATTTATTTCCTCATATATTTTGGGAAGAAATCTATTATCAGGTTATGTCTGTAACATATCTATTCTATATTAGAAATTTTCCTTTATAATATGTCTATTTTACATTTTGTTGCATAAAAATTAAAAGTTTTAAAAGTATATTCAATGAATCTATCTACTCCTGGTAATAACCTTCATTTCTCCAGTGATTAGAAGTGCATGTTCTCTCCACATCTGGGATAAATAAGCTACACTTCAGTTTTTAAAAAATGCTTTTACTCTTTGATAGAGCTGGAATTTATTGTCGTGTTTGAGTCTCATGTGTTTATGTATCTCGGTTGATTCCTTCCAACTTGTTAGCCAACTATTTGGAAGATGGTGTATTCAGTGGTTATCCCTTGCCCTACATTTGTTTAGTCTCTGTTATAGGTCAGGTTCATATTTCAACTATGATAACTCAAAAGCATATGATTTTGATCCTTGTTGCAGTGTGTTCAGTTTTCCAAATCTGCTAGGCTGAATCTACTCTTATTACCTAAGAAAATGTTTTGATATTGTCATCCCTTTATTTTTCACTACTAGTTCTCACAGGAATTTTAGTTGTACTGCAATAAATCTATATACTAAAATAAAAAATATTGATGTCTTTATTTAATCTCTCTAAAGAAACACATTGCATAGTTCTTTAGTTATACTTACCATATACAAATTAAAATGACAAGTAACTGGAGGATGTAATACGTGGATATGTTTATATAGAATAAAGTAAACAACTTGAACCCATGATCATATTACAAAATTATATACAAATATATGAATGTAATTGATCTAGATCAGAAAAGGATTTTGATTGGTAAAAATGGCATAGAACTATTCAATTGATTTTTTTTTAAGAAAATGCAGACAATCACAATAATGGTGTGTAACATTTATAGAATACTTGCTATGTGCCAGGCACTATTCTAAGTGTTTTTACATGTTTTATTTGATCTTTGCAACAACCCTGTATGCTGGGTACTATTTTTAAACTGTATTTTATGGTTGAGGAAATTGAGACACAGAGTAGTCAAATAAATTACTCCAGGTTACACAGCTTAGCTTAACTCTTCCAAAGTGACAGTGTCTTAAGAATAGCTTAGATGATTTCTATTAGCTGGTTGCTTTAACTTGCCCCCAAATTTGGGGCCTTACATCTCCTGTCAATGTCTCCATCTATTTCTCTAGTGTGAAAAAAAAGAAAACTGAAAATCCCAAGAGCATTCCAAGAAGTCAAAACAATGAATTATTGAATATAGAATTTGAAAGGAGAAAATAGAACCATACCCCAAAAAAGTTTATTTAGGGAGATAAAAATAATAGTGATATAGTAGACATATTCTGGGATTCAAAAGAGCATTTTCCATTACCACCTCCCCCACTACACACACACACACAGTCATCTTCCTCTTCATTCCCTGACTCAACAACTTGCAGGGACACACCCACTGAGCCCCAGTAATCTTAAGGCTTTGAGAAAATCCAGTGGCTCCATCTGAGAAAAAGATTAGAACCTCCAGAAAAAAATCCTCATGGAATAAAAGGACTGGTCATTTCATTTCTCAGGAAATGGACTAACAAATCCATCTCTTTTAAAGGGGGAAATTTGCCTAATTAGGTTGAATTCAAGCCTTCTGTAGGTTCAGTGTCCCCAGGTAAGCCTGACCTGTCAGACTTCTTTGTTGCTGATCAAATCATTCCTTATCTTTCATTCAGACACGAAGGTGAACTGGAAATCGGGAGATCTTTGAAAAGCTTTAAAAAACATTGTAGACTGTTGATGTGTCTTCTGTTTTGTACCCCAGGTAAAAATGATACGCCAGGGGAAAAAAACGAAATTAAATTCAGTCTTGGGTTCCTGGACCTATAATGGATAATTATGAGTACGTATTATCTGCATGCGTGTGGTGAAGCTCTGTGGACCATGGAAACAGGATTTATAATAAACCCAGCACTAGTATTTCCAGACAACAGCCATAAAGCAAAGACTTAAAAGGTTTCATCATTAGACTAATTGTAATTCACTTGATCCTCCAATGTAACAAAATCCTTCTGTCTACTTTCTCAAGCCATTATTCCTTACATTCAGCATATTGGTTTGTCTGTCATTAAATATTCATGTTCTACAGTGCTTTTTGGAAGGCAAAGCAGTCACTTTACTGCTTTATATTGATTCCCAGGTTGTCCTTAGGAAAAGCTTTCTGTATGTTCAACTTTTGAAAGATACTTAGGTTTACTTCATGATTGGCAAGGATAATTATTTTCTCTTACTTTAGAAATGGATTATTAGAACTTAGATCTTTATTTTTTCATCTAGTCTATGCTCTCATTATTAATGAAGATCTCACATGATACTGAACTGTAGCTGAACTCTATCTATTTACAAGAATATTAAAATAGGAAATAGCACAACTTTGCATGATTTTACCAGACAAGATTTTAATTGTTTTAAAAGGAAGTTATGCAACCAGTGAAGAATGGAGCCTTTGGGGAGGCCTGAAGCTAAGGGCTTCAGGTATAATTTTGCCTTCTTGGGGAAGAGCTAGTTTTATTTAACTGAGAAGACCTTTTATCACGATTTACTTACAGCTGGTTTAAAGCTGAACTTGTGATTTCTAGAATCCTTCCAAAGAGCTTCTGTGCCCTTTTATAGGATGGTTATCACAGATTTATCCAGGTCTTGTGAGAGCCTCCGTGCGTTTGAGTGTATGATATGTTTTATCTTCCATAAAGTGGGTTTAAATAAAGTAGTGCCCTCTGCGATCCCAAATATGTTAATTACATATTTGATGTGGTAAATATGTAAGAAAGGCCAATTATTATTAGGGAAAAAAATACATGGATACATACAATAGTCATTTCCTTTTTTCCAGCTTTATTGAGATATAATTGACATATAATATTGTACGAGTTTAAGGTGTGTCATTTTCTTTTTATTATAGCTAATCCAAAAATACTTACTAAATGGATATGTCCTTTATGTGTTTTATTATGTGTAAATACTCTAAAAAATCCACTGTATAAAGTAATTTAAAAAGTACAAAATATAGTTCCTGTCCTAAAAGAGCTAGTAGGTAATAATTCTTTGAAATCCATATAAAACATTTTCTCCCATCTCATTATTCTTTTAACTGGTTATTTTATTATTTAGATTCCATACACCCATTTTCTTACTCTGGTTGTGATTCTGAAATTGCAAGTAACTTGTGAAACATCCTTTATTTTCTTCTGTCACCACAATTCCCTTAAGAATTTCAATAAGTTATTTTAATGAAAAGCATTGTCCTTAATGTACATTTTGCTAAATGAATCATTCAGGAACTGTGACCATAGTAGACTTCAATGAAGCACTTGAAATCTAGATCATTTCAAAGCAATCACCTGAGGTTCTAGGTAAGCCCTCCGTCTCAATCTCCACTTCACACACGTGCCAGTGATTAGGAATCTGGCTTTTTGTGAGCAATGAAACAAGCCACGTTTTTCAGGACTTTATCACCTGCACTGAACATAAAAGCATATTTTCTAAAGTGGTCGTCTGGAGTTTTACTTTTGTTAATGGCAGAGAAGACTTTATCAGACTAAACCTTCTGCAGAAAACAATTACACTCTATGAAAAAAAATATAAACAATGTCTATTTGAAGGCACTGGAGAGTAACCAAAAGCAGGCAGAAACTGAAGGGGAGTCAACCCTTGAAAGAAGGGAATTGTATACGGCTTTTTGATGGAAGATACTGCCCAGTCCCTATGGTGCAGGGTAGCTACAAGACAAGCAGAACAATACAGTCTTAATGGTTTAAAGAGTAGAAGGACAGAGCATGGGGCACATGATAAAGTAGATGCATTAATGATAAAACTCTCAACAAACTAGGAATAAAAAGGAACTTAACCTGGTAAAAGGCATATATGAAAACCCTTCAGCTAATATCATACTTAATGGTGTACAGGAGGAAAAAAACCTTTTCTTCTACCCTCTTAGGTTCAGTGACCAGTGGCTGGGCCCTGGAAATTAAACTGACAAAAGGTTGATAAACAGGACAAAAGGAATACAAATTTTATTGATATTAATATTTTTGTGGGGGGGGGCATCACAGAAAAGTGAAAATCCAAAGAAGTGGTTAAACTAGGGGCTTATGTATTGTTTTAACAAAGGGCAATAAATTGTGGAGAAGTGACTAGACAAAGGAAAGGGGGTTTGGGCTTCTAAGGATGATATGCTGTGGGAAAGTAACTAGGAAATATGTGGGAGAAACTAATTTGAGATAAGGGTTATTTTAGTAAGGTCTGTTCATGCAGCCTCATCTCTGGTGGTAAAAGTTGCTGTCCTCATCCTAGTACAGGAGATGGGGGACGGGGAGGGAGGAAATTTATGCCAATGCCATGTTCAAAAAGGGAAATTTAAACCCTGTTTTTAGGCAGATAAGGGGAGGGCAGAGGACTTTTCCTGCATGTGTTGATTCTCACTTGCCTTCAGCTCAAAATAGTCCTTATGCCAAAGTGGCACATTTTGGGGTGGCACTTTTTTTTTTTTTTTTTTTGGTGAGGAAGATTAGCCCTGAGCTAACATCTGTTGCCAATCCTCCTCTTTTTGCTGAGGAACATTGGCCTTGGGCTAACATCAATGCCCATCTTCCTCTACTTTATTTGTGGGACGCCTGCCACAGCAGGGCTTGATAAGTGGTGCACAGGTCCACGCCTAGGATCTGAACCTGCAAACCCCGGGCCGCCGAAGCGGAGTGCGGGAACCTAACCACCACACCACTGGGCCGGCTGGGGTGGCATATTTTATACCTTGTCAATGGTGAAAGACTGCTCTTCTCCTAAGGTTGGAGACAAAGCAAAATGTCCATTCTCCCTTTATTTCTATTCTATCGGCAGTCTGAAACAGTTTGGTAGGGCAAGAAATAGAAATAAAATACATACCAGTTGGAAGGAAGAAAGAAAATGATCCTATCTGCGGGTAATATAATTGCTTATATGGAACATCTTAAGGAATCTACAAAAAAGTTACTGGAATTTATAAGTGAGTTTAGCAAGATTTCAAGATATAAAGAGTCAGTTGTATTTCTACATGTTAACAGTAAAAAATTTTGAAAATCAAATTAAAAAATAATTCCAATAACAATAGCATTAAAAACATAAAATACTTAGGAATAAACTTAACAAAAGATGCAAAACCTCAATGCTAAAAAGTGTAAATATTAATGAGTAATTAAATAATCCACAAATAAATATAGAGATATACCATGTTCATGTTTTGGAAGACCCAGTGAAGTTAAGATGTCAGTTCTTCCCAAATTAACCTATAAATTTATTGTAATCCTAACCATAATCCCAGTATACATTTTTGTAAAAGTGCCAATCTGATTCTAAAAGTTATGTAGAAATGCAAAGGACCTAGAATAGCTAAAACATAATGAAATACAAGAAGAAAGCTGGAGGATTTATACTACTTGACTTCAAAACTTAATATAAAGTTACAGTAGTCAAGATGTGTAATATTGGCAACAGAATAGACACATAGATCAATGGAACAGAATAAAAAGCAGAAATCAACCAATGCCTATATAGTTATTTCATTTTGGACAAATGTGTCAATTCACAGAAATAATCCTAAAATTTGTGTGGAAATACAAAAGACCTGGAATAGCTAAAGCAATCCTAAGAAAAAAGAAGAAAGGTGAAGGTATGATGCTTCTGGATTTCAAACTATACTACAAAGCCATAGTAACACAGGTGCCAACACAATTTGGTGAGGAAAGAAAAGTCTTCAATAAATTATGCTGTAAAACTGGATATCCACATGGAAACAAAAGAACTGTAACCTCTACCTCATTAATTCAAGACAAATCATAGACCTAAGTATAAAGGATAAAACTATAGAGATTCTAAAGGGAAAACTAAGTACACTGTCAAAACCTGGAGGAAGGCAAAGATTTCTTACATAGGACAGAGAAAGAACAATCATAGAAGAAAAAAATGATAAATTAAACTTCTTCATAATTAAAAACTTCTCAACTAAAGACACTTAAGAAAATGAATAGGAAGCCACAGACTGGGACATGTATGTCAAACATACATCTGACAAAGGACTTGTATCCAGAATAAAAAAATAACTGCCACAGCTCAATAATAAAAAGACACCAATCCAAAAAAAAAAGTGAATAAGAAACTTTGAGACACACGACAAAGGAAGCTTCATGAATGTCCAATAAGCACACAATAGTGTGCTCAATGTCATTAGTCATCAAGGACATGCAAATTAAAAGTACAATGAGATACGATTCCATACCTAACTTGAATAGATAAAATGAAAAATACTGAAAATACCAAACATTGGCCAAGATGTGGAGGAAGTGGAACTCCCCTACATTGCTGATGAGATGCAAAATGGTACAACCACTTTCAGAAAGGATTTCTAATAAAGTTAAATATACACCTACCTTATGCCTCAGAAATTCTACTCCTAAATTTTTACCAAACAGGAATGAAAACATACGTCCACAAAAAGGCATGAACAGGAACATTCATAGCCATCAAAAACTGAAGACAACCCAAAGCTCATTAGCAGGTGAATGGATAAGCAAATTGTGGTATATTCAAACAATGGAAAGTCATCCAGAAGGAAAGAACTACTGATTTACCCCAAACCATGGATGAATCTCAGATGTTATGCTGAGTGAAAGAAAGAAGGTAGACACAAAGAACACACACCGTATGATTCCACTATTACGAATTTCTTGAATAGGTTAAAAAATCTATGCTGAAAATTTATGGTGAAAAAGTAAATCTAGGATGAAAAAAACTAGAAGAACGTTTGTCTCTGGTGTAGTGATAATTAAAAGGAGGCATAAAGGAACTTTATGAGGTGAAGGAAATGTTCTAAATTTTGATAGAGGTGTAGGTCATACGGGAGCATGCATTTGTCAAAACTCATCAAATTGTATATGTTTTGGACTGAATGTTTGTGTTCCCCCAATATTCATATGTTGAAATCCTAACTCCAAATGTGATGGTATTAGGAGGTGAGACCTTTGGGTGGTAACTAGGTCCTGAGGATGGAGCCCTCATGAGGGGGGTTAGTGCCCTTATAAAAGAATCTCAGAGAGCTCTCTCGCCCTCTTTCCATCCTGTGAGGATACAATGAGAAGTCAGCCATCTGCAAGCTGAAAGAGGGCTCTCACCAGAACCTGACCATACTGGCACTCTGATCTTGGACTTCCAGCCCCCAGAACTGTGAGAAATAAGTTTCTGTTGCTTGTAAGCCACCCAGTCTATGGCACTTTATTATAGCAGCCCTAACTGACTAAGACAGTATGCTTAAGATTTGTGCCTTTTATGGTATTTAAATTTTAACTTAAAGACAAAGAACCCAAAACAAATAATAACTCTAGTAGGTTTGCTTTTCTCAGTGGGCTAGCAATTCCAAAACTCATCTCTATATATTCTAAACTTGAGCAAATGTATAAACATATTGAGAACAATGAAAGCCAGATTTTTCATTGTTGGTGAAGGGGTGAGAAATATTGACGGGGGATGAATAAACTGTGTCCTGTGGTACTGGATTGGAACTGGAGGTACAAATATTAATTCATGGTTTTTCATATCTAGATATAGATTTATAGGTTGTAATGGACTGAATGTTTGTGTTCCCCCCAAATTCATATGTTGAAACCCTAATTCCAGTGTGATGATACTTGGGGGTGGAGATTTAGGGAGGTGATCGGGTCATGAGGCTGGAGCCCTCATGACTGGGATTAGTGCTTTTATAAGAGGCCAGAGAGCTGGCTAGCCCTCTTTCCACCAAGTGAGGACACCACAAGAAGATGGCTGCCATAAATCAGAAAGAATGCTCTCACCAAGAACCTGGCCCTGCTGGCACTCTGGTCTTGGATTTTCAGCCTCCAGAACTCTGAGAAATAAATGTTTGTTGTTTGAGCCACCCAGTCTGTAGTAATTTGTTATATCACCCCAAACTGACTAAGATATAGATATAGGTAGTAATAGTTATAGATATGGAAATAAATCTAGATATGTGTATGTACATATGTATGTAAGTGTGTTTAAGTTTGTGTATAATTTCCTAGATCCTGGCCACTCACAGGGCCTAGAAGAACATTTGGTAAAGAGCACACCTGTTTAGATTATTGTTTCTAAATACCTTCTTTCCATTACATGGAACCTGAATTTCTTGGGGAAATGCTGATGTCAAAACTGGGGCAAGAAAAGTGCAAGATGAACCAGGAACTTTTTATTGGATCTGTAAGAATATGTTCAAAATATGATGAGCACAAAACAGAAGGACATAGGAGTTGGCTTGCAGTGGCTCCCACTGACCAAAACTGGGACAAATTGAGCATTAATATAATGGTAGTAACGGATGATAGCCTATTGAATAAAGTTAGAATTTATGAGTCTATGCTGATATAAATGAAAGAAAGAAAAGAGAAAAAGGAAATGCTTTATACTATGCCAACTAACAAATATTGAGGAAATGGTGGAAGTAGAATATCATCATGCAATTAGTGAAAGTTTAGTAAGGAAAGGATATTTACAGAGTCTCCAAGTTTCTCTTCACAACTTTCTTATCCACTTAAAACAGGAAAAAATAGTAACTTGACAGTGGAGAAACCTCCTATACATCACTCTAACCAGATGATCAAAATGATCATCACCAATGATGAAGTTTAGAATGAAACCTGCTTCTCACCAATTTTACCAAACTAAAGTAAACAATCACGTCATTCTGTGGAATCAAAGAAGAAAATAGCCAAATAAACTCAAAGTGCTTTCTGTGTCCTTCTTAGGTGATTATTGATGAGAAAAAAGGATAAAAGAAAATAACTCAAGCAAGAATAACTAAAAAGTTCTGAAGCTTCATGACCTGCTAGAGCAAAATCACTATTTTCCTATCTCTCTCTTGTTGTTTTTCACTGAGGAAGTTTCACCTTAAGCTAACATCTGTGCCAATCTTCCTCTACTTTATATGTGGGTCACTGCCACAGCATGGCTGGTGAGTGGAGTAGGTCTGCTCCTGGGATCCAAACCCACGAACCTGGGCCACTGAAGCAGAGCATGTGGAACTTTAACCACTCGGCCATGGGGCTGGCCTTCCTCTCTCATTTTTAAGCCATTTTGACCCTCAAAAGTCTTCCACAAAATTTAGTCTTCTTCTAGAATTTCCTGTTTCAATATCTGTCATCATCATCCTCCAGTTGCTCAAGACAGAAGCTTGGGAGTTATCCTTGACCTCAATCTCCTTCAGCACCCGTATCCAATCAGGCACTAAGTCCTGACCATTTCTTCCCGAAGAGCTTCTAAATTTTTACTCTTCTTTCCTTCTCTTCTGGCACTATCCCAATTCAACAGAAGTCTACTTAGAATTTCTCCCCAAATCTCCCAAATTTCTAGTCCCCACCAATTCTTTGCATCAGAATGCAGATCTGATCACACCACTGTCCTACTTCCTTTTGATGACTTCTCAGTGCTGTCAGAGAAGGAGACCAAATCCTAAACATGGTCCACAAAACTTTGCATAACTGGGCCCCTGCCTCCCTTTCCAGCTTCTTTCTCACCCTTTTACCTTGTATTCCAGTCACAATGGCCTTTTACCATTTCTGTGCTTCTTCCCACCTGAGATCTCGCTGACTATGATCCCTAAGCCTGGAACGTTCTTACCTCCTTTTCTTGGTTAACACTTATTTAACAGTCTAAGCTCAGCTTAATGGGTCCCTTTCTCAAAGAGGTCAGCCCCAATCCCCCAGCCTAGATCAAGTATTCTGCACTTTTACATTTGCCATACTGTGGGAATAAAAAATATGACCAGCCTTGGTGGCCTAATAGTTAAGTTTGGTGCACTCCGCTTCAGCAGCCTGGATTCAGTTCCTGGGCACAGACCTACACCATTTGTCTATCAGTGGCCATGCTGTGGTGGTAGCTCACATACAAAATAGAGGAAGATTGGTGACAGATGTTAGCTCCAGGCAAATCTTCCTCAGCAAAAAAAAAAAGGAAGATTGGCAGTGGACGTTAGCTCAGAGTGAATCTTCCTCAGAGAAAAAAAAATTACAAGTATAAAAGTCACTTCATGAGATTTCACATTTTTTTCCACCACCACAACCACTAAAGAAACGTCTTGCCAGAAGCTAGCTTCATTTGTATTGAGAATAGAACAGATGGATAGATGGAAAAAGGAGAGAGTAAGAGGTCAAAGAACTAGGAGCTCTTCAGGCTGAGGGGCAGGAAAACTTTGGAAAATCCATTTTCATCAATGACTAGTTGCTGAGAACCATATTGAGAAGGTAAGATACAGGAAAAGAGGTTAAAGATCTTTTGTTGTGCAATAAGAATGGACTTCTTGCATTGGCTGTTTTCTGGAGAGGCTACAATAAAGATTTGAGTTGCTTTTATCTAATATGTTCTGCTGGACTAAGAGAGTGGCTGGTTTATACGGGTTACACATATTGAATATTAATTTAATGAATCTCGCACCCCCTTGCACACAAACTTTATAAGGTCAGTGTCCTTGTCTGTTCTGCTGGTTATTTTCACCCTGCTGCTTACACAATTAGTAGCAGATGCAGAATCAATATTGGTTGAATTAATATGTGATTTGGGCCAATTTGCTTAACCTCTCCAGGCCTCAATTAGCATTGTGCTTTATGCTTCTCAACTTTTTCCATTAGAAATAGCACCAAGTATAAAGAAGAAAAAACATTTACCCCTGGAAGTTGGAGGTAACCTAAAGCAGCCAATTACAGTTCTGATATTTCTCTGGAGGAGTTTCTTTGCAAACCTCAAGCCTTTGAGAAACAAGTATTCATTAAGTGATCTCTAAGGCTCCCTTTTTGCTCAAAGTTTTATGATTCTTTGATTCTAACAAGTCAAATAGCTAATATTTACTGAGTTCCTTTCTTGTTCAAGTCACAGGGGGAGAATACAAGGACCAATCAGATAAAGTGTCTGCTTTGAAGGAGATTGAGCTGCGATGACACGTCATACACACATAAAAAGATAATATTATAAGGTAGTATACAATGAGTGTAAGCTAGTCAATGCAGAAGTGTTCAGAAGCAGGATTAAGCCCTCTAAACCTTAATTTCCTCATTTGCAATATGTGGTAATGATACATCTTTTATCTCAGAGGGTGATTATAAAGCTCAATAAGATAAAATATGCCCACTTCCAAATAAGAAATAGTATTACTAAGAGATCAGGGGCATCTCAGTCACATGGTGGAAACTTGAAATCTGGGTAGCAAACAAGTCAACAGATTAGCATGGGCAATGGTCTTCATGAAGTCATGGTAGGAGAAATACACCACAAAGATACAGGAAACTAAGAAAAACATAATCTTTATTGAGATGAAAGCTCAATTAAGGGATATATCTCTGAGAAAGAATATTGTAGACCTTGAATTCTAAGTTAGGGGATTTAGAATCACTCTTGTGGACTTTATTTTAAAAAGATACGTCCCTCGGTACCATTTGGTTCATATTTTGAGCCAGCTGGGAACGTTTTGGCACAGACCAAAGGGCTATTTTAAATGTTTCAACTCCTTTAAAGAATATTAAAAGGAGAATTGAAAAAACCAGATAATTGCTTGCAGAAATCAAGTGTCAGGATCATAACATTCCCAAAAGAGTAAAGAAGGACAATATGATTGCATTTTTTAGTCAAAAAATGAATTGGCTTTATGCCAGGCATAGAAGAACAGAATAGAAGTAAATTCAAAAAGGAGTTTCAATATAACTCTTGATGGGAGGCTAAATGTAAGTGGCCTCCAGCATAATTTGGAATAAATTCCAGCATTATTGAACGAATAACACATGGTTCAAATCTTAATCTGAAAACTAAATCAGTTATATGGGAGGAAACCTTGACATTTGTAGAAGGCTGAACTTTTGGGGCATGATGTAGGGAAAATAGTACCTGGTGATGATGATAATTCAATGTATTTAATTATTTAAATATTATCCCCATTTACAGATGGGTAAACTGAAACCCAGGGAGGTTAAGAAACTTGTCCAAGTTTACTCAGCCAGTAAGTGATAGAGCCAGGATTTGAATATCTGTGCTCTTCCATAATTGCCATGTTATGCTGCCTCTCTTAAAAGTTGGAGGTGAAGGTAGACTTTTCTTCCCTACCCTTAGTAGGACATATAAATGGCCTTCTGTTCTGTTTAGTTTTTTATATATTGCCCTGATATAAGTTCTTATAAATATAAGGAAAACACCTATACATATGAGACTGTATAATATGTGTTTTTGTATGTGTGTGCACAGTGTTGTACTGTATCAGAAGATTGTATAGAAGGCTGTTAAATCCAGATGATATCTAGTGAATGTTTATTGAGTATTATACTCTTCTCTAGTTCCTGGTAAATTTTTATATTTTATTGTACAAGTAATATATAAGGAGGAAGAAACAGTTTTATCCAAATAGGAATGTTTGCCCAGTGTAGACATGGAACTAATTATCAAGAATGTCAGATAATTTCTAAACATTTAGCCAACTAAAACCAAAGGAAGTACTTCATTAGCTCATTTGTGTCTCCAGAGAGTTTATTATCTTGAAATACAACCACTAAACAATCTATTAAGCACTATAACTTTAAAATGATAGGATGATCCTTCATATATCTTGTACTTAATCAGAAATTCATCGTCTTCTGACCAGCAGCAAGGATTTCTTAAACTGGTCCTGAAAAACACTAACTAAACACTAACACTAACCAAAAATGAGATTGATAATTTATTCTCGTTAAAATTAAGAACAATTCATCAAAAAAAAAATACCACTAAGACTGTGAGAAAACAAGACACAGACTGGGAGAAAATATTTGCAGAATTTATATCCAACAAAGGTCTTCCACCTAGAATATATAAAGAAAATCCCTAGGAAAAAGATAAACATCAGAATTTTAAAGTGGGCAAAGGACTTGAATAGGTACTCCCCAAAGGAGGATGTCTAAATGATCATAATGGTATAAGTATCTGAAAATGTGCTCACCCTCTTAGTCATCAGAGAAATGCCTATTAAAACTACATTGGGATACCACTACATACCCATCGGAATGGCTAAAGTTAAAAACAAACAAAACAAAACGTCTGACAATGCCAACTGTTGGTGATGATGTGGGGCAACTGGAACTCTCATATGTTGCTGATGGAGATTTAACTTGGAACACCATTTTGAAAAACTGGCAAGATTTCCTGAACTAAACATATGCCCACCCTATGAACCAGGTACATACACAAGAGAAATTAGTGTTTTGTCCACCAAAAGGCATACTCATCAATGTCCCAAGAATAGTTATAGTAGCTATATTCATGATAAACCCAAACTGAAAATGACGCATATGCTCATCAACAGTAGAATAGATAAGTAAGTTGTGGTATACATATTCACGCAATGGAATATACTACAAACAATAAAAAGGAAGGAACAACCAGTGCACACTACAAAATGGGTGAATCTCACTGACAAAATGTTCAGTAAAAGAAGCCAGGCACAAGAGTACCTACTCTACTGTTTTCTCTCTCTGTGTGCATGTATATTATATGTATACCTACACATACATACATGTTTTTATATATATAAAGTTCAAGAATAGGCAAAACTATGATGATAGAAGTTAGAATAGTGATTATGCTTGAATGTTGGAGGGCGGGAAGTGGTAATTGACTAGAAGAGACATAACAGAGTCTTTGGGGTGCTAGAATGTTCTATATCTTGATTTAGGTGGCTGTCACACAGGTGAACACAGATGAAAACTCATCAAGCTGTACAGTTAAGATTTATGCACTTTACTGCATACATTACATCTCAATAAAAAAAGAAAACAAAGCCAATCTCTCTGATTAATATTATGAAATATATATTTCCATGCTAGATAATTTCCAGCTCTGGAAAGATTAAAAGACTGAAAAAGTATTGAATATTAATCTAGTAAGAAGAATCCACAGCTGACTTTGCTAAATATGGAATTGACCTGATAACATTACACTTCACCCATGGCATTATGTGCAATGCATCAACGGAACATTTTGGGGGAGAATATTGAAAACTAACAAACAGTGAACATGATTTCTGTTGAGTAATGCTTGCCTCTGATTGCTTTAAATTCGTGAGTCAGAATCTGGAGGAGGAGGGAGTGGAACCATTCCCTCCCTCTTCTCCCACACGGCGCCCCTACTGACCACAAATTCTTGGCTTTGACTCTTATTGGGGGTTTTCTGTCAGATTTTATGGTTTTCCACATTCTAAAATACAAGTTGTATAAATATATGACACATGCTCACGGCCCACAGATGCCTTTAGACATTTCCTAGACCTCTCTGGGGGCTGGTTCTCTACCTTCCCACCCCTCGGTCCCCTTCATTCATAATCTAACAAGACCGGGCATTTGGACTTGAATTAGCAGGCAACAACTGGATTTTTACTTTGGACTTTCATTTGCCTATTGTTGCAGTGGCTCTATGTGAGGTTTGAGTAGAGTACAGCCCTCAGGATTTCAATTAACAAACTTTCAGAAATTGTTTGGAAGGTCACAATCTACCAGAGCAAAATGTTTCCTGATGTCTCTATGCCTGTTAATGTTATGTTGGTGTATCGTGTGCTGCATTCTGTAACACTAACCTGGAACATAACAAATGCAGTTGGTAAAGGTGGAATTCGGTCAGCTCCTATCCACAGCTTCAAGGATATATCCTGCTGGGTAGAGAGAAGAGAGAATCTGAAATTTCTGTGTGGCAGCCTGGCTTAATGCTTCTGCAAGGCCAGCACATTAGAAAAAGTAAAGAATATTTGTGAGCTCTTCTCCCACTGAACACTGACTATACCAAATTAGGGGGGAGAGAAATATCTAGGATCCAGAGAAATGACTGAGCATTGTATTACCTTGGCCTACAGCTTCAGGTGCAGATGAATGCTCACATGGTGAAACATCATTTTGAGACTGTAAATATTCTTCCACCGCTCACCACAACTAGCCATGTTAAAAACATAACATTCTCTAATTGCTCTGCCTCTGAGTGTGCCTGAATCCTCGTCCACCTTACTGAATTTGGCCTTTGGTTCAGAGACAATGATAAAAAGAGGTGCTTTCTTCCCTTTGTCCCTGTAGATAGTTGCAAAGGAAATCCTTCCAGGCTTTTATCATTGAGGTGTTAGGTCGGATCCATGAGGCACAAGAGCCAAGTGGCTAAAAGGTGTTCAAAAAGGAATTTGTTAAAAAGATTCCAACAGAGGAGAATTAGTATTGTGTTAAGAAAATCTTTCCATTTTTTCTGATTTTAAATAGAACATTCATGTATAATGGTCATTTACCTTTCTTTAAGTGGCATTTAGAGAATTGAAATTGATAGTTCATTTTTTCTTAGTTGTTTTCTTTATGCTTACCCTTATTTCTTTCCTCGGTGTCCTCAGTGGGACACTTTACACAGATATTGAGTGTGTGAATTCTAGAGCCAGGATGCCTGGGTTCAAATCCCAGCTCATTGCCTACTAGCTCTGTGATATTAGGCATTATTACTTACCCTCTCTGTGCCTGTGTTTCTTCATTCATCAAGAGGAGATGATTACTATAAAACCTAGCTCATAGGGTTATTGGGAGGATTGATGAGTAAGCAGAGACGAAGCACCAAGAAGGGCGTCTGGGCCTTGGTAAATGCCCTGGTGTCAGCTGTATTCCTGTTCTTGTTGAGAGATTCTCTTGAACCTTTTGCCCACGATTTGCCTCTTCCTGTTGCTGTTTTTCTTTCAGCCTTAACTCTAGCCTTCACTCTATATCAACATGCTGACTTCATTTGTTTGTTTGTTTCTTGGTGTACATTTTCCCCAATAGTTTTGAATCATAAGATTCTCTGGATGGTAGAGAATGACCTTTATTATTAACCTAAGACCTGAGTATAGCATGTTAAGACTGTCACTTGCTAAGTGATTCATTCATTACCCACTACTGTAATTTGTTGGTCATAAGACGATTGAAAGGCACAGATTAAAATACTCATTGACTTTAATTGTTACATTTTGGAAATAATGTGTACTATTGAAATTGCAACTCCAAATCATAAAATCTAAGATTTGGGAGAGACCAAAAACATCACATAGTTTAACTACCTAGCTGATGCTTGTGGGCATTTGCAACATTCTCTACAAAATGTCCAGCCTCAATTAAGTAAACCCTGTGAGGATAATCTTATCAACTCAAGAGGCAGCTTATTTTATCTTTTAGGCTGCTCTGATTCTTGGGAGGTTCCTTCTAACTTTAGTCAAAATTAGCATACTTGCAGTTTCCCTCCATCATGTGTTTTAATTGATCTATTTATTTTATTTTTGAGGTCTTATAGAACAAGTATAATTCATCTTTCCATAAAACCCTTCAGATATTTGCCAACTGCCAGCATGGTTCTCCTGGAGTTCTCTCTGAATATCCCAGTTGAGCTAACTATTAGTCACCTTGTCCATTGTGGATGGTCTCTTCTGAATGAGCTTATGGTTTATTAATATTCTTTTAATTTTGGTCCCAAGTTGAACCCATTATTCCATATGTAGTTGGGTAAGTCCAAACCTATATCTACTATTCTAGACTCCAGATGTTATACTTCTATTAATAAACCCTAAAATCATATTAGCTTATTTTTGGTAGCTTATTAGCTTATTACTAGCTAATTATTCATCTTTGTGAATAATATTGTATTAATTCTGTCCAACTGATTGTCCCAATACAGATCTAATTAGAAGCTCATTCTTTGGAAGTTCCATAGCATTTTGTACAGACTGCTATTGTAAGACAAAGTGCAAAGGTTTTCTAATTATTTTATTGTATTTTGATTCCAGTTTATTCTACTTGTTTTATTGTGTTCTTGTATTTGACTATGAACTCTGCATAGGTGAATTTTTTATTATTTTGTCTTCGTGACAAATAACTTATCTGTTACTCAATACATGTTTGTCAAATACATGATGAATTAATCCTTTATAGTGGGGTTTTTTTTGGTGAAGAAGATTAGCCCTAAGCTAACATCTGGTGCCAATCCTGTTTTTGCTGAGGAAGATTGGCCCTGGGCTAACATCCGTGCCCATCTTCCTCTACTTTATATGTGGGACGTCTGCCACAGCATGGCTTGATAAGCGATGCATAGGTCTATGCCTAGGATCCGAGCCTGCGAACCCTGGGCCGCCGAAGCGGAGTCTGTGAACTTAAGCACTACACCAGCTGGCCGGCCCCTATGGTGGTTTTTTAAAAGTAATTGTAGTTGACAAAGATCACTGTACCATAATATCACCTGAAAATTTTGATAGAAGAAGCTCACAGAGATTAATAAGCTCACCTCCTTTCCTAGAGGCCTGCTTATACCAAACTATCCAGCTGAAGGGTTGCAGTATAAGTTGAGTCTAGTGAACATCAGGAAAACAGATTATTAAACCTAATAGCTTAGTCAAGTGTATGCCTCCAACTGTACAACTATTGGAAACATTACGTAAGAGTATGGATGGATTACCATGCAGAGTCAGCACCCACCATGGCAAAGTAATCAGCTTTAGAAGACTGAAGCCATGTATGAACCTGTTCCAAGGAAACCTGATGCTGGAAACTTCCAAATGAATTCTGCTGCCTTGGCAGTTACATGTCATCCAACTGTCTGGACCAAGAAAACCTATTTAGAGAACAAGCATGCCTTTCAGGAGTTTGCAATAACTGACCTTAAACTAAACATAAGGGCCTGGAGGATCTTGGTTCTATTTATGGTGTTTGTGTTTTATACGTACTTCATATCCTTTCTTAACTGGGCTTTGGTTAATACATGTTCTTTCTTTGGTAACAGCTGCTGTACTGATCACAGAGGAACAGCTACCTTCAAGACCTTAAATACTACTGGATTTTACAAACTTGATATTCAGTTTCCAGCTTAGCTTTGGTAGCATTATTTCCAAATGGTAATTAATAGAAGATGTTGAGATGAGTTCTCCTGACAGTGAGGTCCTGTGTGCGCTCAGATGATGTGGAACCCTGAAAAAGTAGGTGTCCATGTCTCTGATGTGATTTACAGGGAGAGTCCAGTCACAGCGCCCTTCCTTTCTGTCCAGAAATTCCCATCAGTAAAGATAGAAGCGAAACAAATAAAGTTGATTATTGAAGCGCATTTCCATTACCTGAGAAGGAAGGGAAGACATTCCAGCCCTTCCTTCTTAGCACCTAAGGAGGCATTGGTGAATCAACACCTGAGAAGGTACCAGAGAGAACCTACCTGAGGGACTAAGTCCCTGACAATCATTTCCCAGTGACTGAACTTGTCCCCAGGCCCACACATGGAGCCTCTCTGAAGACCCCTGAGCAGCCTGAGGCAGAGAATGCCAAGCAGTGGTGAGGCAGGAAGGCCGCGGGCCAACATCTAAGGGAGTCCACTGGGCCAGCCCCTTAGGGAGGAAGAACTAAAGGCAGGAGAGGAAAAGGCTGGATTCACTAGGATTTGATCTGTGAAGAAAGTTGTCTATGAGTGGCATCCTTTGCCACTGTAAGTTCGCAGGGTAAGCAAAGCCATGTTATGAATTCACAGTACAGTCCTGCTGGGAAGCAGCAGGAGCAGACCCACAAGCTGCCTGTGAGCCATTAGACAAGAGGCAGTCACTGTGTCAGAACCCACTTTGTGCAGGCAGGGAGAAGAGGCCCAAACTGCAGCCATTTCTGCAAACAGTGGCCACGATGTCTTACCAAGATGACAGGACCCAGGTCACAGCCACCCTGTGAAGGGCCTCAGGTCTGGTACCCTCTTTCCTGCCAAACTTATAAACACTGGTGCTAGAAAAAGCTGACAAGAGTGTCTTCATATCCCACCACTGCTGGAACTTCTTTTGATCAACCACTTCACAAAATGCCCTCCTAATGCAGAAGAAGGTTTCTTATGTTTTCTTTCTGTCACTTTAGGAAATTTGAACAAAAAATATTTTTTGGGTAAAATATACAAATATTTATTTTTAAATATTGAAACATTTATATTTTAAAGCATTTATGACCCAGAAAGTATTTTTTATTGAAGACTTGTCACATCTTGGAGTGGAAGTCTGTGTTTCGGCAGGTTTTATTTATGGACACAGAAAAAAAAGAGTGAAAATGGCCAGGTAGACTGCCCCATACTTAATAGAAAAAAAAATTTTTTTTTTTTTGCTCCGGGCCTGTATCCAGCATGGGAAAGTTTTAGTCTCTAAATAGACTCTTTCCGGAAGTGTTGGGTGATGGTGAAGGTGGTATAAAGAGAAGTCGTTCCTCACCCTGACTTTAGCTTTGATGAATATTTTCCTATGCAAAAACTGAATTGGTCAATGAACTCCAGGGATTAGTCTTTTATTAAATTATGAATTAAGAAGAGGGACAGCTGGCATCATGCTCCCTTGGCAGGTAGTCCGATCCAGGCTTGCTGACTGAAGGAATGAGTGTGGAGAGCTTACCAGCTGTCCAAGCATCCTGGCTCGGGCATCTGGTCCTCAAGGGGTTGCTGAAGAATTTGGGGAGCACACCTGATAGCCATTTGCAGGCTGTGGTCGTCATTGAATTGCTGTTTTCTTGCTCTGTTTCAGAAAACTGTAGGATAATGTAGATCTGAACTTTCCACATAAACTTTTGTCATGCTCAGGTTTATCCTGGAAGATTGTCCTTGAACTGAAACTATGCCAAACTGCTCAGCTTCTCTGAATCAGAAGAGTGTTGAGGAATGACACCAAGGATCTTTCAACTTTGAGGTGAATCAGATTTATTTATGGTACTTGTGAAAAATTAAGTGGCCTAGGCCTACCACTTGATATTAAGAGCCTTGAGAGTAAACCACAGTGTCCTTCCAAACTGCTAGTTCCTCTGAGTTACACATCCTACTATTGCTGACTCACATGCAAACAATATGCTATGTTCTTTGAACCCAGGTTACAAAAGATCCCTGTTTAGAAAACGTTCTTAATCATAGTCATCAAATTCCTTATATATTCTGAAAGTTTTCAGAATCATTCTTTTTCTGGTCCTACTAGTGTTTGAGCCAACATGGAACTCTTGCTAAGATTTCATTTTAATTTGACATTGCTTTATTTTGCATAATCATTGCCTATATAAAAGTCTATCAGTTTTTGACTTTTTTAGAAAGATATTATTTCTTTAAAATATATGATTTCCTGCCTTTTCAACATGAGTGAATACATGAGGATATAATACTCTTCCAAACCACAACTTAGATTGAGATAGGACAAAAATTGAAGGGAATGGTGATTTTCCACCAGTGGGCTACTTAGTGTTGTTTCAAATTTAAGTTTCTCATAACCAGGGAAACATGGGCTATTTTTAATGCTTTTTAAAAGCTAGTGATTAAAAAGCTGGTATTATCTCTAAACGACCTTTGAGGAGTATGTGATTCCTAAGAATCTCCATTAGTTAGTTGGTCACCAGAAAATGACAGAGGAGCATTTATAATGAGCTGACTTTTCTGGGTTTCATTTTACATTTCAAGAGCTCTGTGTCCTAACATCACTCAACTGGAAAGAGATACTGTAGGTGTAATAGGGAGGAGAGTAAGGGAGATGAAACAGCTGGCATGTGTTAGCCATCTTTGAGAGCTCCAAACTCCCCTGTATACCAAGCAATTATGACGTGCGTGATAATTCCGGAGAGTATAATCATTCCTTCTGGAGAGGAGCCACAGCAGTAACCAGAGTGAGTTAGGATCCAACAAAGGGATATCTGTTTAGCACCTAAGGAAAAAAATCACATTACCCCTAAATTTAAACTGTATAAGATCGTCATCTTCTAATGAACTTAAAAATCTAGTATTTCTAAGATATCTTCCTGGCCCCATTCCAATTGCTATGTGACCTTGGAGAAACCTCTTTTGAAGTTTTCTGTGTCTACAAAACGTGGAGAATAATACAGTTTCTGTCCCAGATGGTTGGAATTGTATGAATTAATTAGTTCAAGCTGGAAAGGTCTTCGATCAAGTTAAGTGCCAAATATTGTTATTGTTATAGGTGCAGGTGGAGGCAGTGTTACACAGCACATCTATAATTAGAAAGGCCTAGAAACTGAAAATGGTGCCAACACCCCAGGAGTTAAGTTAAGGAGACAATACTCTGTGTCATTTTCTCTGCGAGACGAAGTTGGCTGGTTATGACTGAGGCCTAATTCCCTCTTTTATCCACTTTGAAAGGTTGAAGCTTGTCTTGAACTTGCCCACCATGGAGTATGGTTTTTACTGGGTGTGTACAATCTTTCAATCAGTATTCTAAATGAGGAGCCAACATTCATTAGAACACAAAGTACAGTCTTGGGTTTACAATGCGTGTTAATTCATCCGAGTCAAGGGAGTAACAAAGACCTTCCCCCAAAACATCTGTTGTCTGAAAAACGCAGAAAATTTCTTGATCTATAAAATAAAAGAAGTCTAAACCTTCATTTGGAGAAGAAAAGCTTTTTTCTCCCCAGACTCCCCCCCCATCACGCCCCCCCCCATCACAAAGTGTTCTGTGGAATCCAGATACATAGAAAAGATAAAAACTGGGCTGTGTTGAGTGAAAGAAGAAAGGGGAGAACTTCCTGGCTCCTGCAGGGACCCTGAGTCTCGCTGTCTGAATCGAAGGCTCCCTGAGCCCAGTTTAGAGAACGTTGGACCAGATAATCTCTAAACGAGGTTTCAACTTCTAATTTTTGAGTAGCAGTTTAAATTCTGGTAATGTTAAGAACCTGGGCTGCTCAGCTCTCAAAGAAGATATAGTTTACCCAGTGTCATAATTCACTTTATATGCTATTGTGTCTGGAAAATCTTCTCTGAACACCTTCAACTCTTGGCGAAGGTCACACAGCACTCCAGTGCACCATTACCACATTCCTTCTTTATCTTCTTCTCCGTTAGCATCACCATCGTCGTCATCATCGTAAGTATTTATGGAGTACTGAGTATGTGCCAAGCACCACAGTATTCCATTGAATCCTCACCACAGTACTGTGGGATAGCTACGTTATCACTCACTGTATAGAGATGAGAACAGTCAGCACTGAGATGAAAAGTAATTCGCCACCTAAAAAATGGCAAAGATAGGGGCCAGCCCGGTGGCATAGTGGTTAAGTTTGCACGCTCCGCTTCGGAGGCCCGGGGTTTGCCTATTCAGATCCTGGGTGCGGACCTACTCACTGCTCATCCACATCTCATGTGGATGAGGAGTACCATATAGAAGAGCTACAACTCTACAACTATGATACACAACTACGTACTGGGGCTTTGGGGAGAAAAAAGAAAAAAGAGGAAGATTGGCAACAGGTGTTAGCACAGGGCCAATCTTCCTCAAAAAAAAAAAAAAAACCTCTCACTTAAAAAAAAAATGTCAAAGATAAAATGTAAACCCCAAGCAACCTGACTGTAATCTTCTTGGGCAACAGCCGAACATTGAACCACCTTGTTGATCCCTCAGTGTAGAGTAACTGCCCACGTGTTGACTTGTCTTTCTCCCCAACTAATTTGGTGCTGGCCAAATGACAGATCATGGGCTGTATGGATGGATCTTGATTTTACAGCCTTGATTCATAGCTTTTCTGAAACTATAGGTCTTGGGCAAATTTGTGAAATAGGTATTTTCAGGAACATCTCTCCCCTTTTTTTTAAGAATACTTTTTGTCTCTTGGTGGAAATCCTGTCTGCCCATGTCAGGCAATCGGCATTCTTACATTTTCTCTATATTTTGCTCTATTTAAAAAAAGAAAAAACAGCACTCATGAGTTTGTTGGCCCAAATGTGTAATCAGCTGATGTAAATTAAAGGCATATTTGCATTTTAAGAAGTGATAAAGTCTAGTAAATAACTCTCTACTGGTGAAATTTCAGAGGAATTTATTTTAGACTGGGGTCTTCCTGATATTTGGCTTCAGGTAAACCATGCAATTTCTCTCTTTTACATCTAAACTCCTCAAATGACCTACATATTCTCTTTAACTGCTTTTATTTCCTGGCCTCTGGCTATTCTCCCCATTAGTCCATTGAAAGGAATTTAAGGACACAAATAACATTCCCACTAAATCCAATGGTCTTTCATTAAATCTCTTTCTCTTCTTTTTATGGCATTGAAATTTTTTATCACTCCTTCTGCATTTAAAAACTATTATACTGAGACTTACGTAACACTATACTTGTTTCACTTCCCTCCCAGTTCTCTGTGGAATCACTTTTTTCTCCCTTAAAAGCTTTTCTTCTTTTGATTTCCTAATTGTATGAGTTCTTCAGGCTACTATTTGAGCAAATAATACCTGTATTTCAAATTGTCACTGGTGTCCCATTATTTATACCTTCCCAAAGTGTAATCTATGGAACAATGTTCCCACAAGACTACATTAAAAACAAATGTTCTGGAACCATGGCAAACACTTCTCTTGCCTGCACGTTCTAGAGATTGTAAACTTAAGTATTCTCTTTCATGATCTTCCTCCCAGATGGAGTGAAAATACGACACAATTCAGGCCAATGAGGCATCATTGGAAGTCTGTTGACTCTTCACCCTTCTTCCTGCTTTAATGTGGACTCGAGGCAAGAACTGCAGTAGACAACTTGTGATTTTGAAGGAAGGGCAAGGAGAATTGCAAAGATATCAGCTTCCACACTGCAGAGCACTGAACTTAGGCCAGCAACCTCCTACCACCTAAGTTCTTGTTACATAAGAGAAACAAATCTCTATTTGTTTGCACTTCCATACTCAGGTGATTTATATCTTGCAGCTGAGAACACTCCTAACAAGATACAACATCCTAGAGCCAGGCCTGATAGCCTAGTGGTTAAAGTTCGGCGCTCTCACTGCTTTGGTGGCCTGGGTTTGGTTCCTGGTCACAGAACCACACCACCTGTTTGTCAGTTGCCATGCTGTGGCAGCAGCTTGCATAGAACTAGAACGACTTATAACTAGGATATACAACCATGCACTAGGGCTTTGGGGAGGGAAAAAAAAAAGAGGAAGATTGGCAATAGATGTTAGCTCAGGGTGAAACTTTCCCTGCAAAAAAAAAATACTCTATGTCCCTCTTGGAACTTCAGAATGCACATTAGAATGTTAAAGGACCTGAGAAATACTCAAAAGAAGAAATCTGTTGAATTTTGTTTAATATATCATCTCTTCAACTCATTGGATCACGGAGCCCTTTTCTTCCTGTATTAATTATTGCTATCCCATAGAGATACAGTTCCGTACGTCCTTGCTTTTCAAAGTGTGATCCCTAGACCAGTAACATCTTCATAATTATTACCTACCTACAAGGCATTCTTTCTCTAATCTCTGAATGTTGATGTCTGCATCATCTGGAAATTTGTTAAAAACCATAATCTTAGGCCCCACTCCAGAATCGGAATCTATAGTTTAACAAGATCCTCAGGTGATTTGTATGACATTAAAGTTGGGAAGCACTGCTTTGGGAAACACTGGTTAGAGGATAAAGTACAACTAATCTTAACATCTTTATGTGACCTATTATTTCAAGACATCTATTATTACTGCCCCTTAATGCCTACTTCACTAATAATCACAACTAGTCCTTATTGACTGTTTACTTTGTGCTAGGCATTATTCTAAGTACCTTACTTGTGTAATCTTCAACCCAACCCGATGAAGCAGATACTATTATAATCTTCATCTTACAGATGAGATAGCTGAGGCTCAGAGAAGTTAAGTAACCCACCCAAGGTCACACAGCTGTTAAGTGGCAGAATCCTTACTTAAAGGATTTAGGGATCACTAAACTATATTGCCTCTCCAACCTTTCTTTGTTTCCATGCACTTTCCTGCTTTGAGTATTTTACACAAGGGTTTCTCTCTGCCTGCAGTGACCTTCCACATACACTTAGTTAAAAGGTCTCAGCTCAAAAAATTAGTTCTTCCAGGAAGCTTTTCTGATCCCCCCACCCCAAGCCAAGACAGGTCTCTCAAGCCAAGACACCTCCCCCAAGACAGGTACTATAAATTTCCCGGGTGTGTATTTTCCCTTCATACTTATCAGCTTTTAAAATTATTTATATTTTTGTGATTATATGGTCAGTGTATATCTTTATCAAAGAAACTGAGCTTCACATGGGCTTGAACTGTATCCTCTGTCCCTGACACTTGGTTGGCACTCAAATATTTGGGGGAATCTCTTGCTTTACTCATACTTTTACTCTGACTTGGAAGTTCTCTCCCTCCACCTCCCCTGTGCAAGTTCTGTCCAGAAGAAGCTGTAGCATGGTGCAACACATTTTATTTAGGATCAGGAGACTTGGATTTGAGTCCTGGTCCCTTTATTTATTAGCTTTGTAACTTTAAGCAGTCACAAAATCTTAGATCCCCAAATTCTTAGCTCTGTTAAATGAGGATAATAATACCTCACAGGATTGGTATAAGAATTAAAATAAGACTGCTGAAAGAAGTGTATAACCTACATAAACATCCCAAAAATATGAGATAGTGTTTTATAGTGAGGAAGATCCTGGGTTGTGTTTATGAGGGTTCCAGCTCTGCAGTCAGAGACTCGAATTCAAATCCCAACTCGTAATGGTTACTGTCTGCGCTGTTGATTCTGCAATCCATTATTTGCTGGATTTTTTTCATGTTTTTTTCAACTGCATTCATGCTTAATTTATTATGCATTTACACTTGTGTTATCTCCCAAGTCGTGGTATACATTCTATGCTTTTTAGTTTTTATTCAACATAAGCTTTTACCATAGCCCTCTGCACATAGGAATTCAATAAATATTAAGATAATCTCCCTTTATTTGGTGAATGTCACATATTTGCTGTACTGAAAGTACACTAAGTAATAAAGGCAAGTAAGAATGAAAAGTAGGACACATCACAGTTACCGTCATCATACGTGTATCTGTTCAGAATTCCTATTTTTCAAATCACTTTAAATCAAGATGAATTGCAGAAATGAAAGCCCAACGGGGACAATTAAACAATATTTGGAATAAAATCATTTGGCCTAATTTTCATAACCACAGATTTCAAAGAATACCACCATCCGTGCCAGGTGTGCCAGACAACCCCATTGTCTGTTTTAGCCGTGTAGGGGCCAGGGTAGTATAAACCATTCAGGTTTGCAGAGTGACACCTAGTGGGAGGAAAGATAAACACAGAAAAATCAGACTGGAAAAATATCCTTCCGAAACCCTTTTATTTTGCTACAAGCGATCAAAAACATTTTAACGATGAATTCTGCCATTTTTTAGACAAGGGAATATTTATCAATTTCCAAAATCCAAGAGATTTCTGCAATAGATGGGTTTTTAAACTGGTGGGTTTTAGTGCCATAACAAATTTCAGGATATAACCCAGGCCACTTGTAGTGTATTGAAAAAGAAGCATTTCTGTTCCTAATAGCCTTTAAATAAAAAAAGAAAAACCAACAAACAAAAACATGACCTTGTAACCTTCAGACTTTGCAGGAGTGACTCGGGTTAACAAAGCAAGGTGTGGCCTGGTGCTCTGTTGCCAGCTGCCCTGGATAATTTGCACTTACGCGTTCATGCATCTGCTGCCAAGACTTAGCTTTCGAAATTTAAACTCCTTTCCTCCCCTTTTTAAACTTGCTGGCATATCAATTATTTCAACCTCAAGGGTAAGAAAACAAAACCTAAACCACCATTAAAAGTTTTCCCAACCATCAACCAATCACCATTTGTCTGAGTTGCTGAGTTAATTTTCTACATATATTGCTCCAATCTAGATAAGTTGGTTAGGTTATCGTATTTAAAAATGCCCCACTGCCTTCTTTGGAATCTATAAATGTGGACCCTGATATGGATCAACTAAGAGTATGTGATAATTTTCTGTATGCTGTTATGAAATGAGTTACTACATATTTCCTTATTGATATAACCAATGAAAAGATGTCAGACTTTAGGATATAAGGAGAACATTCACAAGGGATAGTTCTGAAAATCTTTGGAAAGCACCCAAATTATTGAATCAGAAAAGCTTCTAATTTACCCATAAATGCTGAGTGGTTGGCTTGAATCACTTACCAGCTTAGTAATTCACCCCTGCTGATCATCTGACAGTCCTCCTGATTTAATAGGATGTAACTAATCGAAACCATGAATGCTAAATCTGCAAGTGTCAAGAGCCTACTGTGTTTTTAAAACTGCATGGGAAGTAATGTCAAACAAAAAATATTCTAAATTGAGCCTCCAGAATATATATTTTGGCATATCTCTGTCCTTCTAGAGATGTCTACTACATATGCTTTTTAAATTTGATCTACGATTTCAATCCCATTAGGAAACTGCCTATATGGTCAACGTAGGAAAACTTAGCTATTCTAAGACCAATTTTCCAGCATCTTTCAGTTTCTAGAACAGCCTGGACTTGAAACTAGATTGGGAGATGTTTGGGCTCCCTTGGTGAAGAAGTAGCTGTGAGCACTCACACGAGATGATACACCAGCAAAGCAGAGGAGACATCAACACTCAGCGATTAGAGAAAGAACACCTTGTAGGCAGGTAATAATTATGAAGTGCCAACATTTTATGTAAATTAGAACTGTGGGACAGGAAAAAAAAAGAGTAGCGAGAAAGAGGATGATAGTGTTAAACTACAGTAGTAGCAGGCATTGTAGAAGTAGCACCAAGCTTCTAGAACAATTGGCTTTTTCTCCAGCTTTTCTGATTTTCCACCTGCACAGCCTTATCATCTCCTTTAACTCCAAGGATAATGTAGGCTCCTTGGGTGGGCCCAGCTACTGAATTGCCTTTCTTTGTCCTCTCTGAACCCATATCTTTAAAGTCAAGTAAATCATTTATTCACCCATGTTAATATGTGCGCCAGTTGTCAAGCCAATCACCTGGGTACGTACATGGTTTTGAGCTCATGGTAATATTAACCGACATGATCGTTTATTCTGTATATGGAATTCTGTTCAAAAATCAAACAGGATGCTTGCAACTTTGTGAATTATAGGTAAGTTTTACATAATGCTGATAATTTTTACATAATGCTCACTTGGACAGGGGAAGAAAAAGGAGGAGGAAAAGAAGGTGATGGAGGTGGTTTTTAAAAGAACAAGAAAATCACTAAGGAAAAGACTATCATCACCTTTGATTTGCTAAGTAGGAAAGACAACTTTGTTTCTCTGTCCCCTCTCACTGCTGTGTGTGCTCCAGTTCCCTTACAAGTGACCAAAAATTAAATGGACTCAAACTTTTAAAAAAAGCAGAATCCAGAGAAGATACTGTTTTTACTCCTTTAATTCAACTTGACAAGTCACACACCACACCAACTACCCTAGAATCTACAACTCCAAAATCAGCACATCACAGTAACTGATGTTCTTAAGGAGGACTCTCATGATTTTAGAGAAAATTAATATATGTCCGGTATATCTCCACTTAATAAGATAGAGGATGCTTAAATGCTTTAAAAGTACTTACATAACAAAAAAAGTTAAAATTTGGATTGTGGAACTTAAATGGATAGTCCTCACTTACATGGAAAAACTGACACTCCAGAAATACTCACTTAAAGATTCTGTAATGGAAAATTTAAAGGTCCAGATATTTCGTGGTGGCCCCTGTCTTCAAGGGGAGAAAAGAAGATGTTCAAAACTCATGACTGCCTAACAGTGTGAGCACATCTGCTTTGCAGACATAGCAGGCTCATCAGGGTATTTTCAAGGAAGACTGTTTGAAGTTTCCATTCCTGCCTTAAATTTGTGAGTACAACAAAGGAGCTGTCTGGAAACCATCTTGGGTGGAGAACAGTTAAAGGAATCAGAAATATCTGGCCTGGAGAAGAGAAAATATTGAGCAATACAACAAATATCTTCTGATCCAGTGCCTGAAGAGTTATGTTGAAAAGGAATTACAATTACTCTGTAGCTACTGAGGAAAACAACTGGCGAAGTATAAGAAGGCAGATTTCCGGTTAATAAAAGGAAAAACTTAGTACCATCAAAAATGGAATGAGCTTGCTGATAAAGGAACATTGAAGGATTCAATCAGAGGGTGGAATTAGGTTTCAGGATGCTGTAGAGGAAATTTCTGCAGTGGGCAGAGCTTGGATTCAATGATTTAATGAAAGTCATAGTAATTGAAAAGTAGTATTAGATTGAACAATTTACAATAACATGGCCATATTGTATAATAGGAGAAGGTGAAGAGTTACTTGGTTATTAGAATGCCAAAAATATTTTTCTTATATATAAATACTTTCTATTTCTTCATGTCAATTTGTGGCTTACAATTTATAATAACTCATTCATAATTCAGTTTGCAAACAATCTTTGTAAAAATAGTCATTTGATTTACTTCTATGATTTACTTTACTAATGTACACAATGAACAAATCCTCAAAAATACTTTGTCACTGAAAGATTCTAATAAGGATGATTCCTTAATAATATCGCTATTACAAAGAAGACCAACTCATATATTCTAATTAATGCCCACCAGTGAGATATCATCACCGCCATTACAACTATCCTTATAAAACGTCAAACCTGTTAAACCACCAGCCAGACTGATCTTCTTCTGCACAGTTTCCCTCGTAGTTGTCATTATCTCTGTCCCATGTGCTGAATTTCATTCTTTGGTGACTAGCCCACCATTGCACCTCAGGATGAAAATTCCCTGTAAGGGAGTCTCCAGCTGTTCCAGAATATTCTCCGATATTCAACTCATAGGAATTCTAAAGGAAAAGAGGCAACTTCCACTCTCAGTTGTCACCATTTAAAAAATGGGTTCATTTAGGGCTGGCCCGGTGGCGCAGCGGTTTAGTTCACGCTTTGGCAGCTCGGGGTTCGTGGGTTCGGATCCGGGCACCAGCCGACACACTGCTTGTCAGCCATGCTGTGGCGGCGTCCCATATAAAGTAGAGGAAGATGGGCACAGATGTTAGCCCAGGGCCAATCGTCCTCACCAAAAAAAAGAGAAGGATTGGCAATGGATGTTAGCTCAGGGCTGGTCTTCCTCACACACACACAAAAAAAGGTTGATTTAATAAACAAAAGAATAGGTTCTATGGTATATTTTTGTTTCAACTGACTTCAGGGTTTATACTGTATGTTTTACACATTAATTCATGATGTTACTTATTTGAAAATTTTAGTACCTTTTCATCTCCAACTTTGAAATTTTTATATTGGGCATAACGGCTATTTTTTTCAAAATCAGCAAGGTCGATTTTTAAAGTATAGTCTCCTGAAAAAAAAACAAGAAATTGTAGTTTTTTAATGTGTGAGATGACATTGACTTACTGAGGTTTAAAAACAACTCATGGCTCTGTTTTACTTAGACCATTTCCTTCTGCCATGAGTCAGTTTTCAAAGAATAAACAGTGACTCCATTGTGTTTACAACATGAACTTTTTATTGTGTATTTTACTTGAAAAAATTAGGGACACAATATTAAAGGTAGAAAATTTCTACTAGATCTATCATAGGTAAAAGTTAGTGCAATTCACTGGGCAAAGAACGACAGAAAATAAGTCATTATTTAGTTAATAGATTAAGAAATCTAACAATGAAAGAATAAATTTTAAGAAGTTTAAACTTTTATTCCTTTTTCTTAATTTCAGTGAGAATGTTTATCTTAAATATAAATAATGACTAAAATAGTTGGTATTTTCAAGTAATCATCTTTTCCTCATTGTCCGATCATTTGCAAATAACAAAGACTATTCCTTTTTCAGAAACAGAACTATTGTCAGGAACATAGAAAGTTATAAATCAAACTATCTGTTAGATAATATATGTTCTATCCTCCTACTTTGATAAATAAAATTTCATAATGACCTGTAAGATCAGGTTTGAATTTAGTCTTAAACTTCTCATGGTTCCAAGCCAGAACATGGAGACCCAGGGAGAGAGAGACCCATCACCAGGCCTGATCTACATCGGCCTCCCTTCTCTTCCCAACCCCGTCTCCATCATGCACAGCATGGGGCCTTGTCCACACATGTGGACATTCCAGGCTGCACGTCCAAGCTCATTTGTACCCACAGTAAAAGCTGTTCCTTTGCCTCCCCTCAGACTTAGGAGTACACACACAGCAGCACAATCTTCCCACAGGGGGACAAAGAAGAGGCACGAGTGAGTCCTAGAGGCAAGCTGGAGGTTGTTTGGGCAGGGAATGCTGGATTCCCCATCCTGGAGTGAGTCTAGGAAGAGTGTAGGCTCCTGTTGGCCTTCCTGCTTTGGCCCCACAGATTCCTTGTCCCATGGAGCTCTCTAAAGTGGGGTTCCAAGGAAGAGGCCCTTCTAATTTGATAGAAAGGTAGTAAAGGTTATGCGGGCCAAGACTGTGAAGTGGACGGGAGCAGTAAGGTAAGCTAAGTTAACTCTCCTAAGAAATACTTTGTATTATAGAAGACATATAAGGTCAGTCTCAATTTTTAGGTAACAATCTAAATATCTCTTTGATTAATAAGTTAAAAAAAATGAAATTACAAACCATTTCTCAATTAACTTTATTGCAAACACTTCCAGCCAAACTTTGTGTAGTAGGGAGGGATAAAGCTTTTTTTTAGTGAGAAAAATTAGCCCTCAGCTAACAGCTATTGCCAATCCTCCTCTTTTTTTGCTGAGGAAGATTGGCCCTGGACTAACATCTGTGCCCCTCTTCCTCCACTTTTACATGTGGGATGCCTGCCATAGCGTGGCTTGACGAGTGGTACGTAGGTCCATGCCTGGGATCCAAACCCGCGAACCCCGGGCCGCCGAAGCGGAGCACACAAACTTAACCACTATGCCACCAGGTGGGCCCTGGGATAAAGCTTTTTTAAGAGGCAATTCCTTAGCCTTAAGTGCTCTCATAATTAAAGAATGCAGGGACAAGGCACTGTTTTCCCTTGGGATGATATGACATGTTGTGAAGCCTGGAACTGATAAATACATTTTTGCTACCAAGAGAGTAGCCAGTCTGAACACAGATCAAAACATGAAGGGGAAGCAGATGTGTTGGCAGAGTGCATCTGGGCAAATAAGCACTTAATAACTTGAAAAATAATAAACTTGAATTTTGTATATTTAGAAAGGGCCAATAATTTTCATAGTTTCAATAAGAAGCCAGATACATACTAACGGATGAAAGAAACAGAAGCTGGTATGATAAATGTTATGTATCTATCATAAGACACTTAAAACTAGGATAGTAAATATGTTAAAATTTAGAGAGCATTGATCACAAGAAGGACAAAGTATTGGGCTTCTAGGATTATCCATCCTCTCTTAGCTATTATTCTGGTGTCTCAAAGATCTCTATAATTACAATCCTACGGACTATTATGAATATGGAAACATCAATCACTTTCCTTAACTTTAATGGAACATGTAAAGCCTTGCTCTTATATTTAACGCATTGCCAGTGTGATTTAGCATGCTTTCTTGAGCAATACAATTGCCTTTTATGAAACATTCAGAATCAGACTTGAGTGGGACTGACTACAATTCCAGACTGCAGCTGAGGTAAGGAAGGCAATGGATTGGAGCAAACGAGCACAGGAAAGAGAAGCTTGAATGATTTGTTATCAAACTAATGATATTTTAGACAAATATTGAACTCTAATTAAAGATGTCCATACATAAGTATATAAGGGGAATTATACAGATGTCTGCAATTTACTTTGAAGTATGTCAAAAAAATAATAAAATGGATTGATGGATAGATATGGGATAAAAACAAATCTAGTGAAATGCTAATGTAGAATCTAGGTGGGAGGTTGAAACTTCTTTCAGTTTTGCTGTATCTTTGAAATTTTTCAAAATAAAATTTGGGAGGGGAATGGAAACAAGGACATTACTATATTGTAGTATTTGATTGCAAAAACAGCTCCAACCCCAATTCTTCACCGCTCCCTTTGCAATGTGATTTTGTAATGCATCCCATCAAGTCTATTTCCTTTCCCCGTACATCTGAGCCGTTCCTGTCACTTGCTTTTACCAATAGAAGGCAGTGACAATGACCGTGTGGCAGTTCTGAGTCTAAGTCTCAAGAAACTTATGTGCTTCCCTTCTCTTTCTTGGAACTCTGGCTGTGCTGAAAGAACAAGTCCAGGCTAGCTAGCTGGAAGATGAGAGACCATATGGAGCAGAGAGCTGAGTCATTCCATCTGAGGCCAACTTACAAGAGCTAGCCTTCAGCAGACCAGAAAGTTGATCACAGACCCATGAACAGCCCAGCCAAAATCAGCAGAGTGCAGCCCTGATCAGCAGAACTACCCAGCCAACTTGTAGATTTGTGAGAAATAATAAATGACTGTAGTTTTAAGCCACAAAATTTTGAAGTGGCTTGTTACATGGTATTATTGTGGCAATAGATAACTGATACAGTATATATATTTTGAGGCACTCAAGGCATTAAAAAAAGAATGATTATAACATTACATTTCCTTCCCAGAAATGGAAAATATAAATATGTGAAATCCCTCATACCCAATCCAGGTCTAGTTTCTTTTCCCCTATTTGTAGTTTTAAGCAGCCACATTTTACAAAAGAGATTATTGCCTGAAAGGGATCGTTAACATCTGCAAATCATAGTAGTTACTGAATTACTTCCATTGCCTATGATTCAGTGAAAAACACTTTAGTGTTCTTTTTATTGTATTTCAGATGAATTTGATATCAGGCAAACCTTACCTTGTGTGGTTAGTAAGTGAAGATTTTTATTACCCAGCCAATATTCACCATTTTTTTGGACAAAATTCCCAAAGCCATTTTCATAGTCATTCCAGTCTCTAAAAAGTTTAAAGTGAAAGCTGATTTTAGCAAAATCCAAATAGACCTTTGCAGTACCCAAGGTACCCTCCCCCCACTGCCACCCCACTCCCAATATTTTCTTGATTAGTTAATGCACGTTCAGTATTCTTATTTAGAGAGAGTGAAATTCTGTCTAATTAATAGACTTCAGGATATAACAAAAAGATTTACTTATTATAAATCTCACATTTACTACTCCAAATAAATCCTTATGTCATAATTAGCACACCTGTTAAAGTTCTCACTGCCATCAGATCGTCTCTGAATTACAGTCCATCCTCCTCCATCAGACATGTCACAATAAACAGAGAATTCTGCTGGGCTCTGGAGAGGCTTGATTTTGTAAAATCCACTGTGCTTATACCCATCATTGAAAATTTCTGAACAATCTATTTGCAAAACAAGGTAATGTAATATTTGTTATGTCTTTTTTTTTTTAATGGGAGTCTCTGAATACAATTACTCAATACCAACGGAGACAGATAAACACATGGCGTAGATAATCAGCTTTTTAAAATTGCATCTTGTACATCTTCCAGTAGATATTAGGAAAGTCTTATTTCCTTTCCTAGTATCTAATTATCATGTGACTCCTTGATCTGATCATGGAAAAAAAAAAGGAGTGAAATAGGGATCTGCTTTCTCATTTCTAATTTTTGTGGAAAACAAAAATGATATGTGTTCAGTTAATTACAGTAGTATATTTAAGTGGAATTTATAGCTTTATCAGACAGAATAGTGGAACTTATCTCTCCTGTGAAGCTAAAATAAAAGTAGAAAAATATAACACCAAACAAATAATTTAATATGCGTTATCTCGACAGAGCATTATAAATCGTTCTGAACGTCTGAAAATGAGCTCAAAACAGTAATCTTCATGTTAAATTCTTATAACCTCCCAGTCTCAACAGATTTTTTACTAACCCACCGAAATTTCTAACAGTCCATGCATTCTTAGACATTTTTGCTAAAAACTGCAAGTTCCTACTACTCCTTTTATCCCTGCATTCTTCTTTGCCGTGATATTTCTTCAACCATTGAAGCCAACATAGCTACCAATTTGTCACCAAAGAGTAATATCTGTTTCTTAAGCCACTTTACGGTGAGATAAATCATATCCGTTGGGTCTCATCTCAGCTGATCTGTTCGGACTTAGAGAATATGGCAAGTATGGACTTCACTATTGTTTAGATGCCCAGGAAGCTCTGCTTTAGGATGGTAGAAGTAGTGGCCAATATACAGAGCTAGTCTCAAGAACACCCAGTCACAGAGTATTGAGTAAAAATACTATAACATCGATAGCTTTCACATTTCACCCTTATCATTTTGTTAATTTCTTTCCTTTTTAAAAAACATTTTCTGTTCCTGATTGGATTCCATTCTTTTAGCATATTTTTAAGTTCTTCATTTTCATTGTTTTGATGCCAAATAATCTACAATTCTGTTATGTTACAAATAAAATATACTGCATGTTAGGTGGATCAAATAGCAGTCAGAAGAGAAAAGAAAACAAGGAACCTTTGTCACTTTCTGAAGCCCTCACCAGGTTGAAACCAATAATATACCACTGCTCAGAGAGATGTTTATCTTTGGAACGATTTTGGCTTTATTCACATATTTATTTTTGAGATTCAGAAGCCCAGCTATTCTTTATATGTGCTGGATTATAAAAAGGATCCTGTTTGGCAATTAAACAAGAAGAAAAACAATAGGAGAATGATTACCTAAAATTAGTTCAATGTTGTTCAAAAGCTTACATCTTGTAGTCAAGTACATTGTACAACACTTTTCATTAAAGTAAGCAGATTTTAACCTTGTTAGGAAAGGAGCTCTTTGCTTACATTTAATCTCGTACCAAAGAGCTGAATAGTAAAGACTCAGAAGGTTCAGACTATTTTCCAGGAAAATACAGAAATGATTAGCTATAACATTTGCTTCTGGAAAACTTTGTGAATATGGAATTTTCAGCCAACATTTTCTATTTGTTTTTATTTTATGCCAACTGCAGGTTTGTTTGTGTTTTTTAAAATTTTCCTTCTTGCCAGAGGAAAATGCCAAACACAACTTTAGATCTAGAGGAAAGTTTTCAGCTGAAAAAAACAAAAACCCAACAAGTCAATAAACATCAGAAAAGCACCAGTAGCTCAACTGCTTATAGCAAATCAGTTAAGGAGCCTGCCTTGGGGAAATGAGATGTACACTATGATAGCAGAAAGTTCCAGGAATGTAAGGTTTAAAATACTAACTAGATATTTAAAACTATGATTTTCAAAATATTATGACCCACTCAATCCCCTGGAGAGTAGGCAGGAGAAGGCAGGGTTAGAGAGCTCTGTTTCACAGGAGTTTAAAAAAAAAAAAAGGAATTTTGGATCCTTACATAATACTAGAGTGAGGCCAAGGCTTGCTGCTCTCTGTTTGACACACATTGTTTTAAAATGGGTGAGGTGAATACTTTCTCTGATCATGCAGAAAGCAAGCCACTTTGGAAAGCTGAATGTTTAAGCTTCACAAAGTGGCATGATAGCCTGCCAAATGGGAGTTTTCCTCTTGTCCCAGAATGGTGGCTGAGCCCAAAGCCAAGAACCAAAGGCACTAAGTGCCCCAGATTCGAAACTCACAGAAAGGCCAGCAAAAGGTCAGCCATCACTCCGTAGGGCATGCTGGGAAATGCCCGAACTGGCCCGCACACTACCATTCTCACCCCCCGGTGTCATAAGAAAGAAACATAAGAGGAGAAAGGAATTTGGTTGCTTGGAGAGTGCAGTATTCTATTCTTGTAGGGTGGAGTGGGTGGGCTCTCTCCTCTTAATACGAGAGAGAGGATATAACAACGTAGACGTAGCTGACATTCATTGAGCTAAATGCTACGTGCTTTTGTCATCATGTACATACACATTAACTCATTTAATCTTTACAACAAAAAAACAGGTATTGTTATCATTCCCATTTTACAGATGAGAAATATGAGGTACATAGAAGTTAAGTAACTTTCCCAGAGGCCACAGCTAGCAAGATGGGCAGCTGGACTTTGAAACCAGGCTTCAGAGTCTACACTTTCACCATTACACATACTGCCTCAAGAGACCAGCTCATAAGTCCTGATGGCCTAGTGGTTAAAGTTCTACACACTCTGCTTTAGTGGTCCAGGTTCAGTTCCCGGGCACAGAACCACACCACTCATCTGTCAGTAGCCATGCTGTGGCGGTGGCTCACATATAAGAACTAGAAGAACCTACAACTAGAATATATAACTATATATTGGGGCTTTGGGGAGTGAAAAAAAAGAGAGAGAGAGGAAGATCGGCAGCAGATATTAATTCGGGGCGAATCTTTCCGAGCAAAAAACAAAAAGAATAACAATTGCTCAACGGTACTAAAAAAAGAGAGAGAGACCAGCTCATAAAGATTGGGGCTTCTGCAGAAGTGGACATGGCTCAGCCAGTGGTCTTGTTGGCTGAACATATGTTGTGATGCCACAGGCTGTTGTGATTGTCACCAATTAATGTGAACTTGGCTCTATAATCTTTTAATCTAGGTACATAATTCAATAGCACCCAAAAGCTTAAAAAAAAGATGTATTTAATTATATGTTGTATAAAAATCATGTGATTTGTGCATTATTTGCACAAATTACTGGCTGCATGTAATTAGGTATTTTCTACCCTGAGATGAATTAGAATTCAGAAAATAATTAACTCAGTAATAATACAGTAACTTGTAGATAAGACCAAAGAAATCTATATTTCTACAGATCATGTACATGAGTATTTAATGTTTTACATTTAAGGACACCAGAAACAGAAACTTTGGTGCAAGCAAGTTCTTATATATTTTATATATTATATATAATTATATATGTTATATATTTTATTAGAATTTTGTTATTATATATTTTATTTATCTAGTGTTTGCCGTTGGTAGGCTCTCTAATACTATTTGCCTATATGCTGAAAAATAAAGTACAATTAAACTGTATTTATATTTTCATAGTTTATTCTTCCTTCTCCTCCTTCATGTTTGTACCACATATAAGGAATATTAAACATGCATCTACCAACTTGTGAATGTTTTTTAGCTGTTAGATCCAGAAACAGTCATCTAGAATGTCTGTCATCTATCTGATTACACATGTTATAATGTTATAAGACACACACACACGATATGTAATGATTTGTCTGGACCCTGTCCATGTGACTATTCTACCCATTTCCTGCTTATACAGTCATCCTGCTCTGACCTTAATATTTTAATTGCTTGGGAACTGATTTCTTGCCTTACTCCTTGGTGACTTCTTGTTTCTTAAGGTCTGTTCCCAGCACTCTCAACAGTGGGATGGGATTTTCAGCTCTTAAACTTCAGTCTTCTCATGACTGGTGGCACAGTCCCGGTAACAACATCCAGTTGCCCGCCTCCTGCCATTATCTGCCACTTGAATCTGTGTTGACAACCTGCTCAGATTGTGTTTGAACAGATACCCTGGGTCTTGAGCTTGGTTTGGAATTTGGAATATGGTGCTTTGGAACATCTTGTATCCATCAGTTTCTTGCCCTTGAGGGTAGTTTTGTACCTCCCTTTGGAATCACTATCTGTATGCTCATCCCTTGAATAACCAACCTGTTGTCTTCTTTTCGAGTTGCTATTCAAATAACTGTCTTGTTTTACCCCAAGGGTCTGTTTGAAGTGTTTGCCCTTACTTTTTTTCACGTGATCTGTTCTACCAATTAAATTTCAAAAATATGCACTCAACATTTACCATATGCCAGTCACTATGTCGGGCACTGAAGATACAAAAAACGAGATGGTTTAGCAGGGGAGACAAATGGCAAAGCATGCAGTGACAATACTCCATGATCGGTGCTGAGACAGAAAAGTAAAGGTGCTTCTGGAGTGCATAGAAGTGATACCTAATGTAGACTTCAGGGTTAGAAGTTTCCTGAAGGGCTAGCCTGGGGTCTGAAGGATGAATAGTAGGAGTCAGCCCAGAGGGCAGGGGTTGAGTAGAGAAGACATTCCAGACAGAGAAAAGGGCTAATGTAGAGTTCCAAAGGCTCAGGAGAGCAGGGTGCTGTTGAGAAACTGAAATAAGTTTAGTGTACCTGGATTGTAACATGCAAAAGAGACACATGACAACAGACAATGTCCAAATTCTAGTTCCCCCATATACTTCTGACCCATACCTATGCTGCCTCCACAAAGCCAATATACTCATAATACTAGCATTTCTCTGCCAGGGCTATCCCCTCCATCACCAAACACACTTTTAACTCTTTATTCTTCCACATTGAGCCCCTCTGGCCTAGAACAGGTGTCATCTCTGGAATCAAAGACTCTCCTTCATGTTTTCTTTTAATATTCTCTTCTCTCTCCTCTTATTGTACCTCCCCCTCACTTTCCTCTTTTCTCTAGCTTTGATCATGCACTTGGGGGTTTTGATCGCTGCTTTCTCTGAACTCCCCTTCCCCAGCCCTAATCCCTTTTCTGACCTGGGGTGCTACAGGAGACAGAGCAACAGGGGCTGAGGGTGACAGCAGCAAATTCAAGGTCATGCTGGGGGTTGTGTCAAATTTAAAAGGCAAGGACTTTATATCCATCTTCCCCAAGGAAATTGAGGTAGGAGACAAATAGATATGACAGATAGATCTGTTCATTTTTGTCAGGATCCCTTCTAGTTTTGTGTCTAGTTTATTGTGTAACACAATTTATCTTGGAAACATTTTAAAAAATAATGATAGCTACATTTATGAGCACTTATTGGATGCCAGGCACAGTTCTAAATGCTTGACATGTCTTCATTCATTTAACACTCACAACAATCCTATAAACTAGATACCATTTTTATCCTCATTTTACAACTGAGAAAATTGAGGCATAGAGAAGTTGAATAACTTGCCCAAGGAAAAGCTGTTAGTAGTGCTGTAATCCATTCTCCAAACAATATCCAAGACTTAACAGTGGTTTAAAAATAGACCGTTCATATGTGTTTGGGTGACTAAGGGCAGGGACATCCACAGAGGGCAGATCCAGGCCACTGTGATGGAGCCCAGAGCCAGTGTGTACTCTACTCACTGTCACTGTTAGCCTCTGCTGTCCCTCTAGGAAAATTCACCGGTAACAGAGATCCTTCTAGACTCTCTTCTTTAGAGTCGGTTATCTCAGAACACGCCAGCTTCATGGGTTCCTTGTCTGGTTTCACACTTAGCAGGGGAAGCAGAGATGTTATTGCTACTTCTGCTCTGGCTAGACAGTCCATGGGTCCAAATTTAGCTGGGATTTCTAGAAGAATTAAGCCAATGTTTGTTGTCCCTGTCTGTCATAATATGGCTGCTAGCTAGCCACAGAGTTGGGCAGTGGATGGGGCCAGTTGGCTACTACTCTTGGTGCATGCAGCTTTTGCCAGGTGCTAGAATGGAATCATTTTAGCTCTCAGGAGGGTCCTTGGCAATAAACTTGAGAGAGGTCCAGTACCCACCCCTCTTCAATGTTTGGAACTAGTAAACGCAATGTCTCTTTAAATCTAGGAGCATATCTCAGGGCTGCTGCCTCATTTCTCCCCATCACCTGTTCGGTAGAAGGGGATGAGAAACATTATGGGTGGCAGGTCTGATTTACTACTCTGAGGGAGGGAATAGAAGCCCAAGCCGTGCCATAGACCAGGTCCTGTCAGGGAAGGCATGCTCCACTGTCCTGTGGGGTGTGGTGTTTTTCAGTGTCCTCTGTTGACCCTTAAATACTCCTGAGGGAGGAACATGCTGTATTACTTCTTTCATTGACTGCTATCTCCTGGAAAGTTCAGTATCCTGATGAAGGTAGACACTCTTTTGAAGACGGTACATTTTATTCCTTGAAAGGGCTTCCCCATCTGTACCAGTCACTGACAATCTGTTCATTGACAAGATTGTCCTGCACTGTGCATTTAAAGTCACATGATCCTGACTGACACATTCAATGTGTTTCCTGGATTTAGGAAGCAATGTTCAAAATATAAAATCCAGGGCCGGCCCAGTGGCAGAGCAGTTAAGTTCACGCGCTCCACTTTTCGCAGGTTCGAATCCTGTGTGTAGACCAATGCACTGCTTGTCAAGCCATGCTGTGGTGGCGTCCCATATAAAGGAGAGGAAGATGGGCATGGATGTTAGCCCAGGGCCGGTCTTCCTCAGCGAGAAGAGGAGGATTGGGAACGGATGTTAGCCCAGGGCAGTCTTCCTCACAAAAAAAGTAAAATCCACCTCTCCACTCCCTGCTTGACCAGATGAATGATCAAATGGACTGTAAATATCACCTGCCAACTGGTCTACCTATCTCACCACTGAAGAGTTTACTCCAAACTTGCTTCACTCCTCTACGAGAACACTCCATTTCAGAGCAATCATGGCCCTCAGCCCTACTACTTTTGCTAATGTCTGACTTCATTGACATTCCACTGATCAGTCAGGTTCTGAACAAACCACCCTCTCTCAGTAGGGTTTCTAAGATACCCTCTAGTGAATCAATGACAGAGAATTCACTGGTTGTCCCTGAGCCCTGGCTAAAGGATACTTCTAGCTTCTTTTCTTTAAAAAGGTACTACTTTCTTGGGCCACAAGCCCAAGGCAATGCAAGGTATATTACATTTGCTAGGGCTGCCATAATAAATTACCTTAGATTGGGCAGCTTAAACAACAGAAATTTGTTTCCTCACTGCTCTGGAGCTTGGAAGACCAAGATTAAGGTGCCAGCAGGGTTGGTTTCTTCTGAACTCCTCTTACAGGCTTACAGACGGCTGCCTTCTCACTGTATCCTCACATGGTCCTTCCTCTGTACATCTACATCCCTGGTGTCTTTCTATGTGTCCAAATTTCCTCTTCTTATAAGGACACTAGTCTGATTAGGGTTCATCCTAACAGCTTCATTTAAACTTAATCACCTATTTTTTCAGGGATGTTTGTATAGGGAACAGCCTTGGAAGATAGAGATAGTGTCTCCCCCTAGAACGGATGGCAGGTTAGTTTGCTGTCCACTATCATAAAGATAACATCTCCCTCTGGGGCAAAGGCTAGGCAGATTTGCTTGTAACCCATTATAAAAGATTGAGGATTCCTAAGCTCGGGGTTGGTCGGCTGGGGCATAGCCCACTGCCTGCATATTTCCCATCTGGATTATTCCACACTTCCCCTGTAGTATTTGCAGGCAAAGGATACTGGTGCAAACATGAAGCTCATGTCTCTGACCCAGAAGTCTCTTGTCTTCTGCCAGCTTCCATGAAACCACGGCAGGCTAACTTGTTAGCTTGCAAATAGAGTAAAATCCCAGACCCTTCACAGTTCTTTATAGGCATCAGCACTTTAAAAGGTCACCGGGTTGTGATTCAAACGGGTAGTCCTGGCTGAGAATCAGTCTTCGAGGAATCTCTACTGATTCTGCTTCCCGCTCAATTGCTTTCCTGAGCCTTCTTTTACTGTCTTCCCTAATCTTTACTGTACTCCCCTTCTTAGGTTCCAGTTTCTGGTTCTTTGCCCCAGTGATTGTTTCAGACAGTTCCTTCGTTTCCCAAGCCTGTTTTTACCCAAGCTGCGTTTGGTTCCTCTTTGTTTCATGCTCCAGAGCCACAGGTCATCCTCACCCAATATCCATTCCCATGACCGCAGGCCAGGGGCTCTGGCCTCCCTCTGATCCCTAAAGGAGAGAAGGGCATTGGACTCAAAGGATCAGGTTGCTGGACAACAGAGGGCCAGGAGCCCAGGGCAAAAAGTCTGAGCGGGAAGAGAATAGTATCTTGGTAAAGAGAGAAAAAGGGAGGATTTTATTAAAGCATAGGTTCTAACATTCTCGCAACTCTTATACCCTACACTGGTGAGTACATTTAGAAATACAATAAAATGATATTTTTATTCTCATCAACTTGGCATTTCTTTAGCCTCCACAGTTTTTCAATTATAGTCAGATATATTTCCCAATTTCTAGTGGCTTATCTTGCAATTCCTATCTCTATGTACTACCTTGCTTTCATTCATAAATACGAAGTTTCACTATATTCCAGGCACTCTGATAGGCAAGAGAGAGGGAAGAGTGCATTAAACATCATCCCAGACCTTACAAAGTGCCCAGTAAATTGACCAAGATAGACTCCTAAACAGAGAAGTTATAATACATCATGCAGTAGCTAGAGTAGGTATATGAACAAAGTGCTCTAGATGGCATTCTCGTTGTTTCTGACAACCACTGTTTGTTTACTTTAAAGGTGCCTGGAGGAAGTCTGGTGAACAGTTTTCCACAAGGAATAACAATATTATTATTATATGCAGTGATATATGCAACGTGTTGACAGTTTAAGATCATTTAGTTTCTAGGGGGAAACACTGGGCTAATCAAAAGAAAAATTACCAAACCATAAAATATACACATAAAAACGACTCTTTTAATCTCCTAAATAATCCTGATTCTTTTTACTTCCCTGTCTTTTTGTTCTATTACTACCCTAAGACACACCGGGGTTGCAGAAGGGAAAGCTGTATAAATGAAACAAGAATGATACACAAATAAAAACAAAGCTCGGCTGTAAAATTTCAGAAATAGAATCTGCAGTTTCCACACTGATATTGAAACAATCTATTGTCTTGATCTGTTATTAAACTATAGAAAGTCTCAGATATTTAGCATTGATATTAAATGTCCCCTGCAGAGATAATAGAGCAAAAAGGGTAATATATGATAGAAGACATTTAAATGTGGTATAATGCTTGTTGCTTGTTACTGGAATAGGAAAAGCTCTTTAGCAAAACCTAAAAGTGTCCAAATAACTAGCATCGTCATTGCACATGGATGTATGATAAAAGTCATTGAAACACTCAAGAAAAACAGATTCTGACCTGCATATCGCCTCTTGCCTCCGAGGTCAATGACACTGTTCTCCTCTCCTTTGTCGAGGAACTGGACTTCCTTCTCATGCAAAAGCTGCGTGATCTTGACCTGTTGCTGTTTGACCCTGGTCTCAAGCAGGTACACTTGGGCTCTGAGCCGCGCCTGCTCCTGGAGACAGTCCTCTAGAGCCTGCAAAGCAACCCATATCTCGTTCTCATGGAAAATAAATGCTGCTCATAAGTTGGATAAACTAATGATTCAATTTTGGCCCCAACTCCCATTGCAGAATATTATTCTAAGCAGAAAGTAGTTTGAAATTTCTAATACTATTTATTACTTGAAGAATAAGAAATTATGGTTCATGTTAAAGTGCTTGGACTAAAAAATAATATAATATAAAATAATCTGAATGACTACGCTAAGAGCTTTAAAGTCATTGTCTGATTTGATCTTCGTGACAATTCCATGAGGTAGGAATCGGCTCAACTCTGATGAGAAAACCTGCTCAAGAATTCCCAGTGGGTAAGGGGAGTCAGGATTCAAATCCAGTTCTAGGTCCCTGCTCTCAATCTCTACATGACGCTGCCTAAGTGCTTTCCTAATAGTCAAGTGCTTTATAGAGTCATTTCACATCATCAGTGTCAATACCTCCACTGAACGAGGTTTTTGAATGATCTTTTGGTGTTAATATGTTTTAAAATATAATTGGATGCTTATAGTCTGATGACATATGGTCATCTTCATAAAGGACGCTAGTTTAGACTCATATCCCTGATGATCTCACCCATGTATACCAATTGCTGGAAATTCTACTGGAGTCACTTTGACTCTTTGCTTATTTATTGTTTTTCCTTCAATTACTTCAAAAATGGATGGAGAACCCTGAGTCTTCCAGTTAAATCATTTATCGTCTCTAAAAAAAAGGCAAATAACCCAAGAATATTGCATGTGAAAGAGTTTATCAGCTCCTTTTTAAAGTGGCATCTGACTGAGCAGGACTCTCCAAAGATAAAGCAAATGTGGTGGGTGAACTGGGAAGGTGAGTTGCAAAGGTGAATCTCCTGGGAAGAGTTACTGAGGCCAAGAAGCTGCAATGAAGGCTCTTGGGTACTCAGTGCTGGGGAGTTACTCAGGGTAGTGAAAAAGAAGGACAAAAGACAAATTTTTGCCATTTTTCCCTTGACATCTCTATTTGCGGCTCGTGTCATGACCTCCTGTGATAAGTATATATTTCACTTCTGAGAAATTATGAATTTTAATATGTAATTGCCTTACACTACTTTAATATGCATTATTTCCTAAAACAGGCATTTGATTATAGCCAGATACATTTGCCAATTTATATTTGCATAATTTGCCATTCCTATCTTTAAATCCTACCTTGTATTCATTCCATAAATATGCGGACCTTCTGTGTTCCAGGCACTCTGCTAGGCAGTTTGAACAGCACAATTAAATATCCTAATTGGGACAAAGGAAGGAGGGACACTGCCTTCCTCTGAAGGACTATAATGTAAATACAGAAATTCAGCCTCAAAACTGAAAGTCGTATGGCAAGAGAATGGAGAAGTGGTGGTAGAGGTCTCCTCCCTCCCATCTCCAGGCCCGAGTCACTGAATCTCTCTCAGTTCTTTCTCTAGGACAATTGCTTATCCGCTCTTGGTACTCTCTCCTCATCACTTTTTGATTTATCCTCTGAAAGAGGTATTTGCGTAGCCCCCTGAGTCACACTCGTCTAAAAAATAAACAGGAAAGACATTTTATGGTGTCTGGAATCCTGTGCTGCTCTCCAATAGTAGGAAATTGTCTGCAATATTGTTGCACTATGCAATTTAAAAATAACTGAAGGGAATACAAGGCAAGTATATTCAATCTTTATGAGACTGCAGATACGGTTTTAGTAATCTTATTTAAAACTTAGGAGTTTCCCAGAACTTTGAGTGAATGAGTATTTTCCCCTTTTCACTCATAAATGGAGGAAGGTATGAGTTCATTGTAATTATTTTCAAATAAGCTATTTAATTTACACTAATAGTGTCTAATATTTGAAAGTCCAAGGTCAATTTTGATGGACAGTTTTAAATTCCTAATATTATGTAACCACCCAAATAACTCCAGTAAATTCAAAAAGATTTTTATTTGTTATGGATACTGATTTTTACTTAAAAATTTTTTTAAAGCACTTGGCAAAGTGCCTATTATGTGGCAGGTGCTCCCACAAACCTTTTTCAGTTTTTTCCTTTAGTTAAGTTCTTTCAGTGACAAGTTACTATAGGTCTTCTGCAAAATAAGAGGAAATTCAGGTCAAAGCAGACATTATAAATATAAGAATAGTCTTTGTCACAAGCTTACCCAGCTTTCCCTGCCCATTACCAGAGCAGTGGTCACAAGGATGAAAATGAACATCTTGGCCATTTTCCCCATGGATGGAACTGCAAGAACAAAAAGAATTTCATAAACTTATTACTGTGAATTTTTCATAAGACCAGAGTTCGGTTCAGACTCAAAGTGATCCAGGCCATCTCTAATCTGAGAGTCACCAAGGAAATTCTCCTGGACTTTCCCAGACTTCTCCCACACAGAACGATGCTCACTGGTACCTTAACTAGAATTGAACCTGTTCAATTGCAAATACAGAGGAAGAACTCTGACTCTCAGAGTGGTCCTAATGTACTGCTTACACAGCAATGTGGAAAAGGTTCAGGCTCTGTATGCACAAAGACCTGGGTCCATATTTTGGCTAAGCCGCTTCCTAGTTGTGGGACCTTAGGCAACTTATTAAAATGCTCCTGATCTGCAAAATGGAAATAATAATTCCTACCTTACAGAACTGTGGCAATTTTGATGTAATATTTTTAGATACCCTTGCATACGATTAGTGCTAAATGAATAGTGACTTATTTTGTATATGGAAGATTGCTTTTATTTTTAAAAGAAGAAGAAAGAAAAATGTTACAACACATTGGAGGTGCTATGCATTGTTATTCTAATGTCTTAGCATATAGGCAAGCTGCCAAGATAATATAAGACTTTTAAGCCCTGTTTAAAGTTGTAGAGGAAAATTAGCTTTATCACTTCTTGAGATTATTTTTTAAACCAATCTTGAAGTCATGAGTCTCGATGAAAAATTTTGCTCATCCTCAAAATAACTTCTGTGTGCTGCCAGTGGTGAATTTTCATAAATTTTAGAAGCTAAGGAGCCTGAAAGGACTGAAATATCTGCATAATCTTCAAACAAATTTTATACCTAAGGCTTCTGCTAAAAAAAAAAAAAGAACTGGAATCAACTGAATTATTTATTTGTTAGCCTATTTTTATTCTTATAGAACCTATAACCACCAGGTGCTTTTCATGTATCTCTTTCTCAATTTTTATGTAATTAAAGAAGTGGTTTCTAAGCTTTGCTGCCCGTGAGGATCACTTGGGGAGCTTTAAAAAAATCTCCATGCCCAGGGATTGAATCGAATGTGTAAAGGTGGCAGTCAGGCCTTGGAATCTTTTAAAGACTTCCAACTGATTCCAATGTTCCGCAAAGTTTGGGAAGCAATGTTTTAAGGACTTAGACAATTTTTTTTAGTCTATGTTAATAAAGTAGGTAGTCAGTTATCAGTCCTTCTAGGGCCAACAAAAACAGTTACAGAATGGGAGGAGCATTGCTTAAATTCAGTGACCAATAGCATGCATGGCCACCTTGGGAAGCATTGTAAAATATAACGTGAATTTTTAGAATACGTGAAATTTGTACATTACAGAGAGTAATAAAGAGTCTGCTAGATATAACTGTATAGTTTTACTTCACACATTTTTACTTCTGACCGACATTTTTTTTACTACATACCTAGAGCTGTGCTATGCATTTTACAAGCATCTTATTTAATCCTCAGATAACTCTACAAGGTAAGCACTATTATCCTCATCACACAAATGGATAGATCGGAGAGATTAAGTCACTTCCCTAAGATCACACAACAGGTATATGGAAGACCCAGCAATTGTGCTGAGGGCTTTCCACCTTGAAGGCCCATGCCCCTAGTCTGTGCTCTGCATGGCCTTGTTCTCTATATACATATAAACCCTGCTACATACAGGGGAACAGGCTGCAGAGAGGTATAGAGGCCCTCCTACTTGGCCTTCTCCGGTGACCATCCCGCTCACTCCTGAACACAGCTGTGACTTATTTGTTCCTGAGTCATGCGCTTCTCCAGAGGAACATTATTAGCGTTACTTGGCAGGAGAGGAGACAGCTGCACTAAAACAGAAGCAGTCCTAGGAAATGGCAGCATCAGCAAGCATTTATTGATCCTCCACTATCCGCTCAGCACTATGCTACTCACTATAGAAGAATACCATGTAGTTGACTCAGCAAGGCAATGTTTTGGGGAAGAAATAAAAATATTAAAATGGAAATTAAAGACAATATAAATTAAGTATACATGAAACCATACGTAATTAAATATAAAACTAAACTTTCCCACACCACCCCTCAAGACAAAATTAATAACTTCCTTCACTGTGATTACATGTTTATATGTTTACAGACCAATAGAGCATTTATTCACTCAATAAACATTGTTTGCAAGCCTGCTATGTTCTAGGCACTGAGCCAGGTGATGGAATTATCATTTGGTTGGTTTTTTACATCTCTTTCCGACTGCTTCCCTTGGTCCATGCTATTTAGCTTAGAATAAGATTTTTGAAGGCAAAGGCCACACTTTGCTAATTGTTGTATCCCCAACATCTAAGTTATTGTGGTGACCCCAAGAAAAGTTTAGTTGTTGCCTCTGCAGAAAATTTTCCCCAGAAAGGAAAATCTTTCTTAGGAGGGAAAATGTGATTTCCTTGCCATAAAACTACAGTCTATTTGCAGTGACATGCTTCCTTCTCTGTGCTTATCCTGGTCAAGGGGAAAATCATGGGGTAAGTGTATTCTTGAAAATAAGTGTTAAGAAGGAGTTAGGGACTTTCAGTCAGATTGAACACACAAATTTATTTTTTCTTTCTCTCAACATTCCACTAGGAAAAAAGAAAAGAAAAATGGAAAAGGCATGAATTGACAAGGTCGAAGAGAAAGGGGGAGGGGAGAATACCTGGCATGCAGTGTCAATGAGTTTGGAGGTGATAAAAAGCATGTTGAGGGAGTTGGCAAAGCTGAGAAAACTGAACAGCAAGCTGCAGCAGAGGGGAATGCCACAGAAAGCAAGCCAAGTAGCATCGCAATCCCCCAGGGGGGTGAGGGGTTGGAGGCGTAGTTAGCTCGGAAGGCAGGGTGGAGGTGATGGGCTGACACCCAGACGGTCACCTAAACCCTGAGCAGATAGGTGATTCCTGCTTCTCCCACCCCGTCAGGAGACAGAAGGCTTATTTTCCATTGGGGTTGAACCAGAGAGTCTCCAGGTAGTGTGACCACAGGTACAATGGAGGGCAAGGGAGAGACCCCTCCACCTGGCTACTTCTACCCCAGCTGCTGGGAGCCAGCTGTATACTCCTCCCACCACTCTCCAGGCCGAATAGCCTCACAGAAAAGATCTTCAGAGACTGACAATGGGAGATTCGCCAACAAAAGAGCCTTGTTCTTGCCCGGAAGCAAGTCTCTGAAGAAGCCCACTGGTTGGCAAGCCTCGTTTACGCACACAGGAGAGGTACAGGCACAATATTTTGCTTATTTCTTTTCAAAGAGGCCTTCTCTCTTAGGGAAGGCATATTTTAAATTTCATTCCATATCCATATTTGCTGAACAGTTTAAAAGCAAAACATTAAAGACCACATGTTCTGTATGACAACGGTGGGCAGAAATCCATATAATAGTAATTAATTTACTATGAAAATCTGTAATTTACTTGTTATGACTTAACCCTTTTGTCCAACACGGTAAACAAAATAATCAAAATGTACAGAAAGAAGAGAGGTGCTGAGTAAATTACACAGCTAAATGGGCAAAGAAATTAGATAAAACACAAGAACACATACAATTCCTCATTACAGAAAAGCTCTAATAAGCATTTGTAGACCCATTATTTTTAGGAAGTCATCCTTTTATACATTTGTATGATACAATTTGTAGCAACGGTTTAGGAAAACTGGTATTTCATGCTACTATCTTAGTGACTATTTTTCTTTAAAATTCAAGCATATATTGGGTACCTACTTAATGCCAGGTGCTGTGTATACTAGATGCGTCTACATATAGCTTATATTAAACATATTTAATTATATTTAAAATATTAGCTTATATTAAAATATAGAAAAAATTAAGTAATTATGGTTGAATACCCTCAACCAAAGACATCTGATGTTATAAACAAACACATTTTCATTCTGATCCTGGGGGAAGTTTCATGTTTCCTTTGTCTGGGAGTTCATGGAAGGATATTTCATCACCATTGGACCATCTGTCAAGACTCCATTTGTGAATAAAGAGCCTGCAGAAGAATAAATTCTTACTACAATTACAATAACTTACTTTAGATGTATACAGAATGAAGACATTTCTACCTTTCAAATTAGGCATAGCAATCAAACACCGTTATAGTAAGATTTATTTTCTTATAGATTTAGCTATACCAGTGGTCTAATCTTGTTCACTGAAACATAATTATATGCAATTAAGGCCTCTAAAACATGGGCCTCCTGTCCCCCTTCAGAATGAAAGATAGGGAAAAAAATGGGAGAAAAAAATCCAACTACTTTCAATAACTACACTCCATAAATCGTATTTGAAAAAACATAGGTTGTCCAAGTTTCTACTGTTGTCCATACTAAAGGTCAATAATTTTGAATAGTATTTCGTTGGAAACTTAAGACTGATCTTTCCTAAGAAAAGCTGAGATGGTGAGTAGTGCTCTCTAGGGATCATCAAGAAGAGAGAGCTCTCTATGGAAGACTAGAGCTTGTCTTATTCGTTTATAAAATATGTGTAGTATTTTCCTACTTGAATCGTAAATATCTTCCAGGCCAATATTTTCTGCTACGTTGACCAGCTTCTGAATTCCCTATTCTTTTTCAAAATAGAAGGGCAATTATCCTTGGATTTTAATACTATTGCTAATTCTCTCAGTTAACATATTGTTCAGTACTATGTAAACTAGTGGTAAATTATGATTTAAAAATTCTAATTTTAAGAAGAAAAGTAAATAAACCTCCATACTGTAAAAAACAGATGTAAATGAAAGCAGGGACTCAAACAGATATTTGTACACCGATGTTTATAGCAGCATTATTCACAATAGCCAAAAGGTGAAAACAACCCAAATGTCCACTAACAGATGAATGGATGCACAGAATGGGATACATACACACAATGAAATATTAACCTTGAAGACGTTATGCCAAGTGAAAAAAGCCACATACAAAAGAACAAATATTGTATGACTCCACTTACATGAGTTACCTAGAGTAGCCAAATTCATAGAGACAGAAAATAGAATGGTAGTTGCCAGGGGCTGGGAGAGGAGGGATTGAGGAGTTATTGTTTAATGGATTCAGAGATTCATTTTGGGAAGATGAAAAACTTCTGGAGATGGATGGTGATTATGGTTACACAACAATGTGAATGTACTTAATGACACTGAATTGTACATTTAAAAATAGTCAAAATGGTAAATATTATGTTATATATATTTTACCATCAATAAAAACCAGATATAGACGTATCTGTGTTACCTTTTCACATCAGTTAAAAATTATCTAGTATTTTTCAACTGCTAAGTATCAAAACAAAATTTATCCCTTATTTATTGTGGCTGAATTTTTTTTAAACATTAAATAGTGCAAAGGGTTAGATCAGTAATAAATCAATAGTCATGGAGTTTATTAAGAAATAATAGCTGTCCGTTTAAACTGAATTACAGCAGGAAAAGTATATTTGTAAAGAAGGGTTCTTAATTGAAACAAATGAACTAGAATGAGAAAGTTTCAGCACACATTTTCTAACCATTCTTAAAGTTTTGAAAGTCTAATGGATTCTAGTCTTCTAATCTCTATTGACAGAAAATTACTGACCTACAGTGTGCTTTAGTATCTACCTTCACAATTAGGAGCATAGTATTTAAGTAATGGTAGAGAAAAATTGTTGAGTGGGCCTTTTGGGACAATTGCTCTACTCCCACAAAGATGCCAAACAGCATGCATGGCCTGGGGCATTATATAGAAAAGCAGATTTGCCAGCCCCGTAGAATGCACCTCGGCAAGGCAGCAGATTACCCACATTCAGAGATCTGTCAGGTGAGAAGGGCTCACCTCCATAAATCCAACATCTGGGTTGGAAAAATGAAGAAACAGTCATTTGTAACCATATTATTGTATTTGTGTCTGAGGATTATGAAACGTTCTCCCAAAGTATAATTGGTTACTGTATTTTATTTCCTATGCCTCACCATGAAAATAGGAAAATAAACGCAGGTGTGTCTAGTGACTTGCCAAAGACCATGCAGCCTCCAGGCCCCCATTAAGTCTCCTGAGCCTCTTTCCTTAGTATTTAGTTGTTCCTTTCTTAATATATAAGGTTGAACTATAAGAAATGGCATACGTTTGAACATTTTTGACCTACAAAAATGGCAATATCATATGCTTGAAATTAATGCATATGGTTAGATGGAAAGAACGCATTTGAAATCATTGTAGCCTTTTATACTAAAACAAGTGCCAAAAGACAGATTAAAAATAAATAATCTGTAGCTTATTTGACAAGAGAGAAAATTTACCAACAACCTGCTTTTATATGGCTGCCGCCTCCATGTTAATACATTAATATACGCCAGTCAAAATATATTTTAAAAATTGCTAACATATAATCAACACATGGAATCTCGTGGTTCTGCCATAAGCTAATCTTCAGGATGCCTTTAGAAGAGAAATTACAATATTTACTTTTAACTAAAGGAAGCTAAAGTAGAGAAGCAAAGGAACTTTCTCAAGGAAAGGCTCTACATTCAAAATGTACACAACACCTAACTACCTCTTACCACCTCTGTTGCTACCATTTGGTCCAAGCCACCACTGGAAGATTCTAGTGTTCCAAGTCAGAACATTTTTGAGAATGACACTGGGACAACAGTCTAAACTGAGCCTTTCCTGGGCAAACCAGGATATATGGTCACCCACCTATAAGCCTTTACATAATCTGCAAAACCCACTCCCTCACACCTCTTCTCCCCACACTATCCCCCAGTCCCCTTTGCTATGGCCACATTGGCCTCTTGGGTATTCCTTGAACACACCAATATATATTTACTTCTCAGGGCAATGGCACTTGCTGTTCCCCCTATCTGGAATGCTCTTCTCTTGAAAATCTCCATGGTTTGCTCCCTCATATCCTTCAGGTCTGTTCACATATCACCTTTTCAGAGATACCTCCCTTGGCTACCATATATAAAATAGCAACCATCTCCCCCACCCCCATACATCTCATATCTCTATGACAATGGTTTAATTATGAATATGTTATATATTCATAAAAACATATATTCAAATATAATGAAATATATGTGTTTATTGTCTGCCCACCCTCACCACCATCTATGTAAGCACTATGAGGTGAGGGACCTGATCTATTTTATTTACTGCTGTATCCCAGCTGCTGGTAGATAGTTAGGTAATGTATTCGTTTCATAGGGCAGCTGTAACAAATTACCACAAACTGAGTGGCTTAAAACAACAGGAGTTTATTGTCTCACAGTTCTGGAGGATAGGAGTCTGAAATCAAGGTGTCAGCAGGGCCATGTTCCCTCCAAAATTCTCTTCAGAAGAATCCTTCCTTGCCTCTTCTAGCTTCTGGTGGTTGCCAGCAATCCTTGCATCCCTTGGCTTGTGGCAGCATAACTCTACTTCTGCCTCCATCTTCACGTGGCTGTCTTCCTTCTGTGGGTCTCTGTGTCCAAATTTCTCTCTTCATACATAGTCCCCCCTTATCCACGGGGTATATGTTCCAAGACCCCCAGTAGATGCCTGAAACCACGGATAGTACCGAACCCTATATATATACTATGTTTTTTCCTATACACACCTGTGATAAAGTTTAATTTATAAATTAGGCACAGTGAGAGATTAGCAACAATAACTAATCATAAGGTAGAGCAATTGTAACAATATACTGTAATAAAAGTTACCATAGATCTTAGCAACTTCAGCATACAAATTTTTTTCTTTCCTTATCAAGTCAAGAACTTTCACATTTTCACTTAAAGGAAGAATTTTATGGCTTCTCTTTGGCATATCTGAATTGCCAGCACCCCTACTCTTTCACTTTGGGGCCATTATTAAGTAAAATAAGGATTACTTGAACACAAGTACTGCGATACCATGACATCTCAGTCAGTCTGATGACTGACATGGCTACTAAGTGATGGGGTGAGTATCATAGACAACTTGGATATTGTTGGACAAAGGGATGATTCATGTCCTGGGTGGGACAAAGCGGGACAGTGAGAGATTTCATCACACTACTCAGAGTGGCGTGCAATTTAAAACTTATGAATTGTTTATTTCTGAAATTTTCCATTTAGTGTTAGTAACAAATGGCAGAAAGCAAAACCTCAGATAAGAGGGGACTAATATATAAGGATACCAGTCACTGGATTAGGGCTTATCCAATAATCCTTATCTTAACTTGATTACATCTACAAAGACTATTTCTAAATAAGGTTACATTCACAGGCAACGGAAGTTAGGATTGAAAATATCATTTTGGGGGGGCACAATTCAACTCAGTACAGGTACTCAACAAAATATTTGATGAATTGATGAGAAGAAAATTTTTAAACCTAAGTTAGAATTTTAGAACTTCCCAGCATCTGTTATTGCAATTTTACAGTTGCTTACTAGGGACCAAATTCTTTTATGTCTGCTGCATTTATTAGATGTCCCTATCAGATTCCCTCTGTCATCTCCCCTCTCCCAGCAGTGACTAAGAACACTTAATAAACTATGCCTTTCATAAAGTTTTTATGGATATGCAAATATGACATTGTGGTATGTGATAGCTCATATTGGTTTTAAAAAGAGATATTTTCATTTAAAAAATCTGAAAAGAAAATAAATAACTGAAAACTTAACCCCTAAAGTATTTAAACTTTGGCTATCTTAAAGGGCTAAAGCCATTATCATACCTATCTCATAACAAATTATTAGTTTGACTCACATTTTCTGTTGGTAATAAATATATTTCTTGAGCAAAAGTACAACAGCTATGCTGCTATATATATATTTTTAATCTCATCTGTACCTTTATGGTCATTAGTTATTTAATTTTAAAATTTATCATAAAGTTCACGTAGTAAAAAGTTAAAAAATATTCCTCTACAGAATGAAGATTTCTTAACATTGCCATTAAAATAATCAAATCGGATCTTTTACAGAGAAAGAAGACAGCCCCTAGTCTGGCAGATCCTTAAACAATAAGGCATTTAAAACTGTCATTATATGTATATTTTAAAGTCATTATGTTAATTTGATCATCTTGAGAATAATTCCTGAGAATATTTTAAGCCTTCTAAAGTTCCCTAGTGCCCTCATTTGTAATTCTAATCTTCTCCTACAACATTGAAGAAATGTTTAGGTATTAAGAAACTTGTTTTGAAAATCTGGTCTCCATCATTCATCATAGTAAATCATTATTATTTCTGCAAATCTGACTTGTGGTAAAGTTATATCAGATTATTTAGTTTCTCACTATACAATTAGCTGTATTTCTTTTACAACGTTTTTGCTTTGGGCTATTTCAAAACTTTTAATTATTGTAAAATTAAAATAGTTTTCAAATGGCTATTCTTTGATGTACTATAGTATTTGATATAAATTATTCTAAGGCTATAAAGTCCAATTTCTTTCCCACTAAAATTTTTTAAAGTTAGTTGACTATAGTGGATTAAATTTAAAGGCAAAAATATTGTGTGGAACTGAAAAGTTCTACAGTTGATATATAACTTTTAAAAAGACAATTACAAAACAAAAGTACATTAGTAGCATGTGAAATTTCAAAAATGGTATGTTTTAAGTGAGCTATTATGAGAGGATTAAGATATAAAAAATTTAAAAGGAAGAAAAAGCATGTTGAAGAAAGCATGTTTAAGTTAGCATTCACAATGGACTAATGGAAGATAGTTAAAAATTTACCCATAAACACAGACTTAGAGACTCCTTTTAGGCTATTTTCTTTCAAATTGTTTTCCTTTTTCTGAAAATGGAATATAACAGTATCTTGATCTCAAGAATTTATACTCAGTGAAAGCCTTCAAAAGCTAAATAAGTTTAATCCCCAAAAGATAGAAACAAAGAAAAACATTTCTGAAGTTTTTACTTCTGAAGTGGAAGTTATAGTCCATTTTATTTTCCATTCTGTATATTGAAGCTGCAAATCCTATTATTTATATCAAATTCCCATCTAATTCATTAAAAATGTACCAGGAATGGAAAGGAGATAGAATTTTAAATCTCTTTCCCAAGCTGCAGAAGCAGGCTTCCCTCTAATCAACCTGACCTTTCTCAATAGCTGAAGTTTGTGTCTTGAGTTATGTTTAATATTATATCTACAAAATAAATTAACACTATTACAATTATGTCAAAAATGCAAAGACATTAAATACCTTGCCTAAAGTCAGAAATGAGTCAGAGACACAGCTCAGGCTAGGTCCAGCCACGCTGCCTCCCAGGATCCTCTCTCTAACTGCGTTCGGAATTTGTAATTGTTTCCCCGTTATTTGATTAGAAATAAGGACATTGTTGATTCTGGCTTTAATCCAGAAACAAATATATGAGGAAATCAGTTTAACTGGAAGGAAAACTAGGAGAGAAGATTCAAGGACAAATCCCAATACTCATATTTTTCTTCTCCTATTTGTACGAATTTTTATGAAAGATCCAATAATATATCTTTGTAAAAATACATCTCTGATTTTTTCTAACCTCTTATTACTGTATTGTGCTCATCTGGAGAATTTTTGTACTTTGATTAACTTTGGTAATGCTCAGTATAAGATTAAGTGAAGTCAAAGTTCAGTGGAAGCTTTACTTTATAGGTAGTATTGATAACAAAATTTTACCCATAAAAATATGAATTAAAATGCCATTTCAACTACAATATGGAGCGAAGCCAAATTTTTCTTAGTTATAAAAAATGTGACAGGTTAATAATTGCCAAGATGAAACAGTCAGTTTATTTGATCTTTAAGAAAAGCAAAAGTATTCCCTGAGGTGAAAGATTGTGAAATTTATCTGTAAGCATCTATTATCCTCTGAACAAATTGTTCTTTTTGTTTTAAACTCTAGAGGATTTTCTAATGTGGAAGAGGGACTTGTTAGCTCCATTAATCATATTGCATAATCATTTCAGACTGGAAATTCAGGTTCATTGTTTCTTTTTTCTTTCTGATGTAACTCAGGCTGTTTGCTATTTGTTCTGTGATCCCTGTTTATTAACTGGATTCCGGTAAAATACCGAAGTTGTGTTTTCTTTCTGTTCTTTGTTGTTTTCTGAACTCAAGTATTGCTGGTGTTTGGCCTTCCTGTTAAACATTTTCCTGTCATTCACTCAGAAATTTTCAAGTTTATTGAGGAAAAGATAATCCTGATGATTTACTGGAAAGAAAAACAGTCAGTTAGGTTGAACACACAGAAGCGGAAATTATACATTCATAATTGTAGTGAATTTAAGCTGCTGACATTAAATTTCAAAAGCAAAAGCATGTATGAGATTGCTTGACTGATTTGATAATTACCTTTGTGGTAAAATAAAATATTTTGAAATACAAACCTATTTTTTCCTCCTTATTTCCCTTTTGCCTCCTCCCCATTCCAGCATTTAATACGCGCTGTGCTCACTTCTTCAGAGAAGGGACAATAATCACATTAACAGTAGCTATCACATGTGGTGCACTTATTATGGTCCGGACATGGTAAATATATTAACTCATTCAGCCACAACAGCCTTATGAGCAGGTACTGCTACTATTTCCATTTCACAAATGAGGAGACTGAGGCACAGAGGTTTAAGTAATTTGCCTAAGGTCACACAGCTAGCAAGAGGTAGAGCCAGGATTTAAAGGTAATCCAGCTCAGAAACTGTGCTCTTCACCATTAAAGATAGACAGTGCTGTCTATCAAGGACTTGGCTGGGGTCATTGCCTCAAGAGAAACTTGGGAAAAGCTAATCAGACAATAAGGACAGAATCTAGGGTCAGTGTTCTGTGAAGGCATGAATTTGCTGGGAAGAATATTATTCCTTTAGTCCATGGATGCATTGTCAGAACATGGTGGAAGAACTGTCACCAGAAAAGGTCAAATTTGTGACCTTGCACGATTGTCCCAAAGCTATGAAATGAGAATGGGACCTGAGATCACTGACTGAAACAAGTATGAGAAAAGAATGATGTGAGGAGCAAGCTGGATCCAGCATTTGAGGAGATGGACCAGAAAAAGAAGTGTTGGAATGCATACTTTAAGGTACAACATCTTAAAGGAGCTTCATAGAATAGTGGGCTCATTAAGGCTTACATCTTAGATTAGCTTGTCTAAAAGTTGGACTTTATGCACTTACCCTGAGTGATTACTTTCTGGAGAACCGACTCACACTTAGTTTCGCAAGGGATATATAAAACAGAAAAGCAAATATACTAATTTAGAAAAAGAGAATTGCTTGGTAAGATGACCCATTTAGGTATTTGCATAAAGGATTTCCTCATGGTGGACAAAATCACCTTAGAGCAAATCAGGCAAAAGGAATTTTGGTGAACAAAGAGCAGGAATATAGGGCGTTGGATTGTCTTAGATGTTTTTCTTTTTGTTTCTTTTTCAAAATAAAGTAATTAGATGTACTTTTCTTCTCTGGCCCGAGACTATTTCCATGGACAACAGGTACAGTTGCACAGACTCAGGTCGCCCTGGCTCCCGGACAGGATTAGATGAGCACTGACAACTCCTCTCCTCCTCCTTTGGAAGACCTTATTCGGAGAACTCTCTCAATTAATACATCAGTTATAGCACAATTGTCATCCAAACCCTCTGGACTCTGTATTGTGTCTGCTGGATTGGACACCTGCCCGTTACCTGATACCTGACCTAGTCCCACTGGGAAGGTTTAATTCCAGGTCTCCCCACATCCAGTCTGCTCAAGCCTCAGTAGTGAACATGTGTGTTCTCAGCCCCATCATGACCTAGACTCAGACAATTGATCTTGTATCCTTTAGTGTATTCTACCAGCATACGTTTCTGGTGGTTATGTTTTCCAACCTTGACTCCCAATTCAGGGGGATACACCCTTTACACAACTTATAAAATCCTGTGCTCTGAATACAGTGACCACATTTTAAACTTAAATTGTGACTTTCATCAAAATATTTAGAATAGGACATATCTTAAGTATCAAGGAAATACGTCATAGGAATAGTCTTCATTCCAGGCAACTAACAGAGTCTCCTCAGGTGGAGGTAATAAAACTCCTTCCTAGACTGTTAGTTTGGATATCATCTCAGGCAAAGTCCTGAAAGAGGATAAAACTTACTCTCATGTAGCATAAGTCTGAGAAATTACTATAGAAAAGCATTTTAAAATTGGTAAAACTAAACCAATTTTATAGTGAATCACCCCAACTATTCCTATGGTCTATGTAACTAGTGAAAGTTTAAATTAACTAATGCTAAATAAACAGTTTCTGAATTAATTAATCCATATCCAGTCAATATGAATGGTATAGTCAAGTGAGTGAAAGCATTTTACTGAAGACTGAGAGGACTGCATTGATTTCCAAGCTCTGCCATGTCTTATTATATGCCCTTGAGCAAGTCATTTCCCCTCTCTGAACCTCAATTTTCTCATCTAGAAAAAAAAAAAGCTATTGGATCAAATGGTCCCTAAGATCCACTCCCACTTTTAAATTCTTCTTTTTTGCTTATTTGTTATTATCTACAAGAAACCTGTCTAGAAAATAGTATGAAAGAGGTTTAAAGTTTTATATTAAGTTAGGAAACTTAATATGGACTAGTTATAGTGGATAACTACACAACATTGATAAGTATATGTAACAGATGAGTCAAGTAGGTTGGAGCTGATTCCATACATACAGAGTCCTATGGAATTAGCGACCCCTTCATAGCTTCTCTGGTGTTGTAAGCAGACAATGACAAATTGGCTATAATTATCAGGTTGGAAAACCCATATTATTATGAAAAAAATCTGGTTGTTTTGCTCTGTTCCTGGCCAAGTCCTGGAGTTCTGGGACCATGGTAGATTTTAAAATAAATGTGATGGTTGTGGGAAAAGGCCACTTTCTCCTTCCCTAATTTAACCTAAACTTGGACACATGCCCCTCCCTGAATCCCCAACACAAGATTTTAATAGGCTGTGATGTTTGCAAAACTCTGCTGAAACCTTGGGGATAATGGAAGCAAATTACTATGCAGAAAAGGAAAATGTAAACAGAGATATTAGCTATGACTATTATCTTCTCCATAGAAGTCCCCCTTGGGCCTTCTCTCCCCCTTATCCATGGACCCAGACTCCTACCATGTTGAAGGGGCTACATAACTTCCCACGCACAGAAGTGTCCTTGATCATGTCCTTCCCTTAACTTCCCTCTTGCTTTGTAAGAAAAAAATTCTATCTCCCAGCCAATAAAGGAAGAAGCACTAGTGATATAGCTATGCCCACAATAAAGACAACTATTTATAGGACAATGCATAGAAATTTTGCTTTTTATTTCCACAAAGTTTTCATTTCAGAATATAATCTGGGCTGTACTTTAGTATAATAAAACCTCATTAAAGTGTCACCCACCAAGGAAAAGAAAAGTTTTCTCTCAGAGATAAATATTTATTTATCTCTCAGATAAATAAATATGTTTAGCTCCCATAGCTAAACAGAAAATTGTTACTAAAATCTTGTTAAATATGGTGGATTGACTACACACTTTTATCTGTGCTCCCTCCTCAAATCCCTTTAGAATGACAACAAAGAAATAAAAAGGTGTAAACCTACAAATGTCAAACCAAACAGGAATGATACATGAAGAGATAAGAGATTACAACAACTTATTAGAAGAGGTTTTAGAGAAACCACAAAATTCAATGGTGACTGTCAAGGCTTAAAATAGGGGTATTGGTGAAATAATATATAAAATATAGTTGGACCCTATAGCCCCTTCCCCACCCCATGTAACTCCTACCCTCTTTATTCATATACTACCTACTCCCTGCCTATCTTTTATTCCTAAGAGAATTTGATCTGGAAAGTATTTTCATTTGAGGATATCAGGACTGTTAGAAGGTAGGAGCCATAACAGAGAAATTAAATGAAAATGTGCACAGAAAGAGTGGGACTAGCCACCTCTTTCAAACCAGATTGCTGTCAGGCAGGCTTACATTTCCTGGCAGGAGACGAGAATTCTTCTTAGGAGAAATGGAATGATCCCATAGAAAAACATTTAATGATACTAAAATATAGTGGTCCCTCTACAGATGTGCCATCTTACCACTTAATCATATATTGAAGCTCACCAGTCCACAAACTCCACCTATGAACATAAAGCTAGCTTTTAGTTAGCTTTTTTGGTGCCTCACATAGAGACAACCAAGGATCACCAGATATTTGAAGAATTTCTCCAATATAAAGAACAGAGATAAAAACAAAGGTGAAATGAAAGGAATCCAAGGAACACAGAATATTGAGTCTCTACTATGTGCCAAGCAGTGTTCTAGATGCTGGGAAATTGCACTAAACAAAACAGACAAAAGTCTGCTCTCATAGAGTTTATATTCTAGTGGAGATGGGGAAGTAAACATTAAACAAAATAAGTAAATAGATTATATAATATGTTAGAAAGTGATGTCTGTCATATACTGTGAATAAAAAAGAAGTCAGTGGGGAGGACTAGGGAGTGGGTGAGGGAAAGAGATTCAAATTTAAATAGAGTGGGTCAAGGAAGGCTTTATTGAGATGACATTTGAGCAAAGGCTTGAAGGAGATAAGAAAGTAAATCATGAGGATATCTGGGGACGGGGGAGGAAGGACGCAGTCCAGGCATAGAGACTAGCTAGTGCAAAGGTTGTGAGGCAGAAGTGTGCCTGAGTGTCTGAGAAATAGCTAGGAAGCAAGTAATCCATGTGTTCAGAGAGATAATGGGCATCCGGATTATAGAGAGCCTACCAGTCTGTTGAAAGAAATTTGACTTTTACTTTGAGTGATAGGGCAAGCCATTGAGGTGTTTTTGAACCAAGGAATAGTGTGATGTGACCTACATTTAAAAGAAAAGACTTATATTTGGGGGTCATAAGGGTGGAAGTAGAGAGACCAGTAAGAGACCAGAGGAATACTCCAGGCAAGAAATGATGGCGGCTCAGAACAGGGTGGTAATAATAGAGGTGAAGAGGAATGGTCAGATTATGGATATAATTTGAAAGTAGGAGAACAATTTCCTGACAGACTGAATGTGAGTTGTGAGAGGAAAAAAAAGGAGCCAAAGATGACTTCACAGTTTTTGGTCTTAGCAACTAGAAGGATGGACATGCCGTTAAGCTGAGGTGGGGAAGAATGAAGGAATAAAAATTTGGAGCAGGGAGGTGGGATCAAGAACTCTATTTTGAAAATGGTGACTTTGAGGTGACTGTTAAATATGCAAGGCATATCAAGAAGGCAGTTGGATTTACGTGTCTATAGTTTGCGGGAAATATATATTTTGATGTCAATACCCTAAAGAATGTTATTTAAAGTCATAAGATGGATGAGAACACCAGGAAGTGAGCACAGATTCAGAAGGGAAGAGGTAGAAAAATTGAGCCAATCCAACGTTAGGAGGTTGGGGAGATGAGGAGCAAAGACCAAAGAAAAGTAGAAAGGAGTGATCAATGAGGTAGGAGGAAAACCAAGAGTGAGCGATGTTCTAGAAACCAGGTGAGATGTTTCAAGGAGAAGCAAGTAATTTATGTGTCTAGCAGATAAAGTAACATAAGGACTGAGAACTAATCCATGAATTAAGCAACATGGAGGTCACTGGAAACCCTGATAAGGTCAGTTTCAGTGGTACAGTGGGGTGAAAGCCTGGTCAGAATGAATTTAAGAGAGAATGGGAGGCGAGAAATTGGAGATAGTTAAAAGGAGGATTGAGCAATAGGAGTTCTATTGCTATAAAGGGAAGTGGGGTAAAGAAAAGATTTTTTTCTTTTTTTAAGATAGAAGGTGTTTGCAGAAGAAAACTTCCCCTAAACTATATTTAGTATTACCAGAGAAATAAGAAACAGTAATAAAATGCTGTTATTAAAAAAAAAAAAAGGAACAATTAGCACAAAGCCAAAAGAGCTCAAAGAAATTAAACAAAATAGTCGAAATTAAAAAAAACAACTTTGCTGAATGGATTACAACATATATTCAAGGAAACCTTCCAGAAATTAGAATAAAAAGACAAGGACATGAAAAATAGGAGAGAAAAGATAAGAAAATTAGAGGTTTAATTCAAGTAGTGACACATGCACCTAACAGAACTTTCAAAAATGACACAGGAAACAATGCAGAGCGAACTATCAAAGAAACAACAGAAAAATAATTACCTGAACCGAAGGAGATGAAGTCGAAAGAGCCTATTGAGTGCCCAGCACAATGAATTTAAAAAATAAGACAAAAACACCCACCCCTTGGGCATATCATGATGAAATTTTGAACAACAGTAATAGTGAAAAGTTGCAAAAAGCTTTCAGAAAAAGTGAAAAGTACCGAGACTCAGAATGGCATCATGCTTCTCCACAGAAAGAATGCCTTAACAATTCTGAGGGAATGTATATTTTCCAAATCAGGGCTCTACACAGCCAAGCAAGTAATCAAGGGTGAAGATCAAATAAAGATGCTTCAGATTTGTAAGAACCAAAAAAAATCTGCCTTCGCGTAGCCTTTCTGAGAAAGAGTCTGACAATATGATCTAGAAAAGTGTGAAGATCGATAAAGAGGAAGACATAGAAAAGGAACCAAGAAAAAGTGGGGGGCTTTGTAATGTGTCAGTTTGGCTATGCAAAACTATATTTCCCAGAATTCCCTCTTCTTTGTTTCCCATTAGAGTCAGCCACAATTGAAACTCCTGTGGGAGATTTGAAGGGCAGAAACAAAGCAGCAGCCATCTCTGCAGCTCTCACATGCTATCGCTTATCTGTTGGCTCATCTCATTGGTATAACATCCCTGCCAGGCCTGCAAATGCCCTTCCTTCTCCTGGATCTTCCTTCAGCACGTGACAAAGGGTTCGACTTCCATAGGACACCCACACCACTAAGGTCAGAGGCAACAAGGACCGACACAGGCTTTAGTCTGTCCTCATGGACTCCAGCTCCTGCTTCCATTACAGCCATTTACCCTTCTCACTTACCTGCCTTGCACACTTCAAGCTCCAGCATCATCTGTGAAGAGACTAGCCTTTCAAAGACTGCTAAACCAGCTCCCACAATTGCATAAGGTCATCCCTTACATATCCAAGAGGCCCTGCTTCTCTGACTGACCTCTGACTGTTACATACAGGATCCCAAACAGGGAAAACAAATGCCAGATAAGGAATTTTCCAGATGCACTGCTGTTTAATGGAGGTCTCCCTACCAGAGCCTTCTGTTCTTTTGCTCAGATCTGGACTGCTTGCCCTCTTGGCCTGCTCCATGAAGCATATAAAAAGTAATCTTGATGGATATTTGATGGGTCCCCCGAAGTGTATAGCTTCAGGTCCCACAAAACCTGTATCCTCCCCTGCATACCAGTTAAGATAAAATGAAATGCTTATTATTACTCTTCTTTTCAGAGGTTTCTCCCCTATCTGGAATTTTTTTCCTCTGGTGTATCATCAAGTCTACATTGGTTGCCTAACAGGGCAAAGTGCAAAAGATGTTTTCTTATTCGATTTTTTTTCTCCTGCAAAGAATAAAAAGAGCTCTGGCCCAGGAATGTTTGTTTTTCTTTCGATGTTCATGCAAGGACTCCAGAACTGCATATATTTTATGCTTCTGAACAATAACATCTTTCTTACTAAAGAAGAATCTCCCCATAAGATCACATGTTATTAAAAAAAAACAGGTGCAACCAAATAAATGTTAAATTCCAATAGAAAACAGATTTTTTATACTTAACACATGAAGAAGAAATTCAGCTATATTGTATAAAAATATGTGGGGAAAAAAGAAAACAAGAGCTCATGTTGAGTAAAACCACATTTTAAAATATGCCTTTAGACATAAGGAAGATGGGCAGTAACATGAGATGTCTGCTTTCATTTTACTCCTCATTATGACTTCCCTGCTTTCTTTGACAAATTTGCTGCAAATCATTTTCATTCAGATACCTAAATCCAATCTCTAATTGTGCTTTTTGTCTCCAGTTTTTAGATTCTTAAAATATTGTCTCCTCTTAAAACACCAGCCAACTAATTGGAAAACACATGATGATTCATACTTATATGGCCACATCTAAAAGTAGAATCCCCAGAGTTGTTAGCTATTCTGACACAATTTCTGGACAGTAGCAGAAAATTTTAAAATATACAATTGATAAAAATGTATTTGCACGTTTGAATTTAAAATTTGTCCTTATTTTTCATTCAGCTTTTATTATTTTTTAGAAAAAATGACAGCCTAAATATAATATAGTTTCTTGCTTTTGCTTCAAAATAACTACACATGCTGAGAAAAAACTTAATTATGCACAATTATACACACTTTCTAATTCATTTTTTTGGTTAACCCACATATGATTCATTACAATGAACTTATTTTTCTGCATGTGTGTTTGAGACCAGAAGCTGGCATACTAAACTTTTAAAATATACATTTAAAAATTTTACATTTGCACCTGGATGGCTTTATCAATAACTAGGACTATCTCAAAAATAAAGGATAGGTGCCTCACATGTGCGTGACCAAGAGTATGTCATGAGTCCATGACCAAGTGAGTCCTCTGAGATTGAAGTGTTTTTTCTTGCTTCCCCCTTAGAGATATGGAGGGAAAATTCTAGAACTTTTAGAATGGACCTTTTGTCCCTACCTCCAGCAATCAAAGGCTATAAAATATTAAGGCCCAATCTCAGAGTAATCTGCTTACTCTGGTTTTTGTTTTTGTTTGCAAGCTAAAGAAATAAACTTCATCCTGCCATCTGGAGCAAAAAAATAATTGGATTTATTGGAGGGACGCTGAGGTAACAAAATCAATAACAGATTGCCACAAACAAGCCAAGGGAAAGCAGAATAAGGACAACTCCAAAAACCTCAGCAGGAGGAGTTCTAGGATTTATTCTGTAGTGTGCAGCCCTTAAAATGTTTTAGTTTCAGTGGAAATTTAGCCCCTTTGTCTTTCCATACAAATTCCAAATCCCTAGGAGAGAGACTCTAATTAGCCCAGTCACCTATATTTCAATGTACACCTAGACATATGGCACCCACGCATCTGGACTACTCTTGCCCACAGATGATAGATTCAGGGATAGATGTTTTTGCCAAACTTGACTACTGGGGGAACTTCTGTAAGCAAGGAAGGCTCCCGGTATGTACCATTCTCCTATTACCCAATCAGGAAATTTAAAGAATAAAGAAAGGGGGATCCATCCAATTTAATAGAAGATTGTCTGGTTCAATAAAGATGCTTGGCAAGCCTAACATCTCATCTCCCATGACTATTTTCACCAATGAATCAACCATACTATATGTGCCCTTTTGTTATTGCTGTGAGTATATATATGTATGTATGCATATGTATATTCCACTCATCTTCTGCCTTTATTTGCCTATTCAAATAATTTCTATGTATCCCCTCTGAATGAAAAGGGCCACCAGCCCTTCCCCTAGCCCAAACATCTAGACTAGATGTGCTCCTATGCGTTTACTTCTCTTATACCACACATCAGCATATTGTGTACTGGAGTTTCTTTCCTCAGTAAAGAGAGATAAAGGACTTGTTTTCTTATTTCTATATCCACAGCACCCAGCATATACATGTCATCCAATAGGAGCTCAGGAATATTTATTGTTCATGGAACAATAAAATTCCCTATCTGTAGTAGCATATATTATAAAGATTCAAACTTGATAACTTGATCAAATTGGTAACTCACTTGAAGTTCTTCCTATAGGGCCTCGTACACAGAAGACATGCAATAAATTTTAGTTTCCTTCTGTCTTGAAACAAGGTCAGGACTGTTTAATTTGATCTGTAGAGAGTGAGGCAGCAATATATACATGCACAAAATAAACAAATAGTTTTGTAACGATATTGCTAATTTAGATGGGGAAGGAAGAAAGTGATTTTTAATAATCTAGAATTATTTATGAGATGGGGAAGCAGTGAATATGAAAGGAGACAATACTCTGCTCCTAAAATCATTTTCTAACATTGCTAAATTGATTCACACTTTTAGCAGAACACAAATTTTACATGCCAATAAAGAAAAGTAACAGAAACGTCTGCCTCAATCTATAAGGGAACAGCTTGTAGCAGAACAAAATTGCTACCAAAAAAACCTGAAAAGTTAGGGACCAGCGTGGTGGCGTAGTGGTTAAGTTTGTGTGCTCTGCTTTGGCGGCCTGGGGTTCGCAGGTTCGAATCCCGGGTGCGGACCTATGCACCACTCATCAAGCCGTGTGTGGCAGCGTCCCATATACAAAATGGAGGAAGATGGGCACGGATGTTAGCTCAGAGCCAATCTTCCTCAGCAAAAAGAGGAGGATTGGCAACAGATGTTAGCTCAGAGCTTATCTTCCTCACCAAAAAAAAAAACCTTGAAAAGTTAGATAAAATTAAAAAGACCATCTGTACAAAAGCATCAAGGAGTTACTAAGGCAGCCAGGGCTCAAGGGGCCAGACTGTGGAGAATAAAGCTACCCACTCTCATAGCATGATCAATGTAAACTATTCTCCTGCTTCTTTTTATTTTAGCATAAACTATACATCAAAGCAAAAAAATACACACAGAAAAGTGCACATCATTAGCATATAGTTTAATGAATTTTCTCAAATTGACTTTTTCTGCAGTGTGGACATACTGGTGATTGATTTTTTTTCAGTTTTTGTATATCTGAAAATATTTTTGCCTTAGTTTCTGAAAGGTGTTTTGCTGTATATAGCATTCCGGTTACTCCACTTTCTTCTCACTTGCATTGTTTCCAACAAGAAATCTGCTATCATCCTTATCCTTGTTCTTCGGTAGGTAACACATTTTTTCCTCTCTCTTGCTGTTTTTAAAGGAAGTAAGTCTGTCCATTCGGGTTATGTCCTCCAGGAAGATGTCTCTGAGCTGTTTTGTGCACAGGATGTTTATGAGGGAGTGGCCCGTGATCGACCCCTGTGGAAGGGAGCAGAAGGAAGCAGGATTGGGCAAAGGGAGAACCCATGCGAATTCTGAGCCAAAATGGTCCATCAGAGGTATCCTGCTTTGGGCCAAAATGGCTGGGCCTTACCCCCAGCTTGATTTGCCATTACACGTGGGCTGCCCCAGGAAGGAGACAGAACATGGCAGCAGGCTGAGGGGATCCCTAAAGGGACTGACAGCTGATGGCATACCAAGCAATGGGGCAAAAAATTCTCCCTTAAAGGGGGTGGGATCTAGAGGTGGTGCATCACCATTTCCACTACCTCTGTGGGTACAATTACAGGAATTATTTATGCATTTCATGGAGGAGAGCAGAGACCAGACACCCAAGAGAGTGTCTATTGCTGTGCCTTTCTGGTGACACAGTGAGAAAAACTATTAGTTGCCTTTTGAAACAACTCTGATAAAATATACATAGCATGAAATTTACCATTTTAATCATTTTTAAGTGTATCGTTCAGTGGCATTAAGTACATTCACATTGTTGTGCAACCATCACTTCCATCCATCTCCAGAATTTCTTCATCTTCCCAAACTGAAACTCTGCACCTGTTAAACAATAACTCCCATTTTTCCCTCCCCCAGACATTGGCAGCCACATTCCACTCTTCTTAGTCTTTTTACTGATGAAAGAGAGAAATTGGACAATAGCTAGAGGCAGGAATAAGGGAGGTTTTCATTTTCTCAGGTTTAAAAGAGTTGAGCTTGTTTATAGGGTGAAAGGGGGATAATGTTGTGGAAGGAGAGGCTGACATTAAAAGTGAGAAAGGGATCAGTAATTAAAGAAATATGGTTCTAGAGAAGAAAGGAGGGGCTGGAATTCAGAGCACAGGTGGAAGGAATAGACTAAAACAAGAGGAGTTAATACCTGCAGAAGCAGCCTTAAGCAATGGGAGGCTGGAGCTGGTAAATAGATACCCCAGGTCTCTTGCCACATGAGGGGGAAATTCTGATGTGGGTCTCTCAAACAGTCCGGCAGTTTTGAGCCCCAATTGCCTAGGGCTGTAACCCACTCACTGGACTCCTGTATTGGCTTTCCTCCCTGTTCCTTCTCACTACTTCCTCACTTATGTTTCCTGGCATCACCTCCCAAATAGACTACTTGCATCCAAATCTCTGTCTCAGGCTCTGGTTTTGGAGAACCCCAATTTACATAGATTTTGAGTTAGAACATTATCCCAAGCTTTCTGATTCCAAGTCTTGGGCTTTTTCAGCCAAATCACACTTTTATCAGCCTTTTGCCAAACTGGGTACACGCCATTGCCCAAACATCAGTTGTGCTTTTTGCTTCTGTGTCTTTGTCTATCCCAGTAGTACTGTATCCTCAGATGAGCAGTCTAGGATGAGGATCTTCTGAAGAGAGATGTACGGAAGCAGTAGAAGCTAATGGCCAACTTAGCTTTTGAGATATGGATAGATATAATGTCTATGTCTACTCCTTCATCTATGTCTAAAGTTATATCCACAAGTCTATATCAAAATCTATATGTTTCTACATTAAAAAAATAGATAGAGTTCAGGATGGGACAGGAAGTTGAGAAATGAGGAGGAGCAAGAAGATAGTAATGTATCAGAGTTCTTGGCTGGTTTCTGACTGGCTAATTTAGGTAAAAGTGAATTTGTTGGAATTTGCTGGAGAATGTGAGACTCAGAGAATCAAAAGGCATCTGGGACATCAGGCTTCAGAATGAACAGGAATTAAGGGAGCTATGGAAAGCCAGGAAGCAGAAAATAAGGAGCAGAGCAACTGTGTCATATCCTGCACCATCTGGCCAATATGCTACTGCCTTTGCTCTTTCTGGGGTGAATGACCTTCCTTGTGTCTCTCCTTAAAGGGGCAAATTCTCTGGAGAAAGCACTAACTTCCTCAGCCCACTGTCCACTGGGGTCCCTGGTCGGGTAAGGAAAGACCTAGCCCCTTGGGTTCCAGTGGAAGGGCAGAATTATTTTCCCCAAAAGTTTTGGAGAAGCCCCAGCCAGAAATAGAGATGCTATTAGAAAGGAGGAATAGAAGCTGGGAGGCAAGAGAATAACATATGTCAACTGCAAATCTCATCAGGTAGTCAGACAGGGCTGTTGGCTGGGGCTGCCTGTTGACTGTAGATCACACAGGACTGGTCATCGATAAGTGAATAACCACAAGGATCTTATGATCTAGAATGCACAAGAATCCTTGGCTGTAATATGTATAATGTAATATTTAAAGAACAAACTGAGAAACATGAGAATAAATTGAAATAGGCTTTAGCAGTGGAGTAAAAAGATGCTAAGTGAAATTTCCTCAGATTAGGAAAATAATTATCAGCATTTTGCTCTATTCTGACCTGCAGGTCAGAGTTGGCTATCACAGATCCTCCAAGCAAAGCTTTCTGCAGGCTGAATGAACAACAAGGGCAAAGGCACAGGAGAAGAAAGCACAACTTGTGTTTGGGAAATGGCATATATCCAGTTTGGCTGGGGCAGAGAGAACATGAGATTGTTCAGATTTTTTTGTGGGCTTTTATTCTTTTGAAAGCTGAACAATTCTTTTTTAGAAATTTACCTGATTTGCAGACTGGTTTTTAATTCTTGATTTGCATGATCTCACTCAAAATCTGACTCTCAATCCCACCAGTTGAAGTTCATAGCTCATATTCTGGTCTCTTTTTCTCTTTTATCCTTTAGTAGTCACTGAAAGTAATTAAAAGGCAACTGACATATTTGTACACCAATGTTCACAATAGCCAAAAGGTGGAAACAACCCAAATGTCCATCGACGGATGAATAGATAAACAAAATGTGGTATATACATACAATAGAATATTATTCATCCTTCAAAAGGAAGGAAATTCTGTTACATGCTACAACATGGATGAACCTTGAAGACACTGTGCTAAGTAAAATAAGCCAGAGTAACCTCTGCTAGTCCATTGAATGTTAGTGTGTACCAGCTCACCAATATTTAACTCCAGCCTTTACCTCTCTCTCTAACTCCAGAAATGTTTGTCTAATAGCCTACTAGCCTCAAACTAAACTCATTATAGCCTCTTGTCTTCCTCTTCTCTCCTCCTAGAGGAAAAGGCTTGCCTTGGAGAGAACATAATGAGTTAGTAAAACCTTTACTCAGTTAATAGAAAACTATTTCTTCACTTATCCAGTTCAAAATCTTGGCATTGTCAGAGATCATTTCTCTCCCTCATCTTTCATGTCCATAGTCAATAAATCCTATTGATTCTACCTTCTAAATGCCAAACTCTCTTCATCAGCCCCATTGCCACAACCTCATTGCCACAGTCACTTTAATTTATGTCCTCACCACCTTAGCATAATCTATTGGCATCTCCTAGGGGATTAATCTACTCCTAGTTTCTTTCCCATGCAGACCATCTCCTACACAGTAAAAAAAAAAGTTGTTTTTTGTTTGTTTGTTTGTTTTTATTTTTATAAAAACAAATGTGACCACATCACTCCTCTCCTTAAAAAAGCTCAGTAGCCCTCCATAATCAACAAAATAAAATTCAATTTCTTTCATGTGGTGATCTAGCCTCAGTGTCAGTATCCAGAGGTAGTCACGTAGTCCCTACAGCTAAGGCCACCCTGACCTACCCATCCTGGCATGGTGTGAATGCTTTGACATCTATGTTAAAATGTGAATGTGGGAATGGATCCCCAAAATTTGGAGGCCCAAGTCAGTATTGGCAGAGGCTTCTGTGCAAGCTTAATAAGTGTAAACATTTCTATACCATTTACTGTGATCCAGGTACTATCTGAATACTTTCCACGTATTAATTCCTTTAATCCTCATAGCAGCCCTTGGAGATATGTATTATTATTATTTTTCGTTTGTTTTTTGCTGAGGAAGATTAGCCCTGAGCTAACATCTGTGCCAATCTTCCTCTATTTTGTATGTGGGTCGCCACCACAGCATGGCCACTGACAGACGAGTGGTGTAGGTCTGCACTGGGCCACTAAAGCGGAGCATGCTGAACTTAACTACTAAGCTACAGGGCCAGCCCCAAGATATGTATTATTATTTTTATCCCCATTTTGCCAATAAGGTAACTGAGACATAGAGGGCAAGCAACTTGCTCAAGGACACATATGCCAGAATTTGACTCAAAGTTGTCTGGCTCCAGAAGTGTGCTCTTATCCACTTGCTACAGTGCTTCACTAGCTGTACATGGAGGCAGTGGGGTTGCCCAACCTTCGAACATGTTTACAGCCTATGCAGCAATTTATGCTAATCAGAGGCAAGGAGTGGAAGCCTGAGCCAGTGGTGGCTGAGGGCAACTGAAACCTGGAGCACAATATTATGAGGAGAATCCTTGTTTCCACATCTTCCCAATGCCCTTCAGATCCCCCACCCAACACACACACACACACACACACACACACACACACACACACACTCCATGAGGAGCTCCTGAGAGACCAGAAATGGAAACATTGCCGCAGAGGACAATCTTGGCCCCAGATCATGTGGGAACGTTTTCAAAAATGAGAAGATGAGGGCAGGGTAACAAAGAATGATTTCTTCTTACAATATCTTCTAAACAGGAAAGTAAAGAGTTATGCAATTAATTTCAGCACTCAAAGAAGACACAACTTTCTTAGCGCTCCATGCTGAGGAAATGGGTCATGCTAATTAGTGTAGCAGAGAAAGAAAATGGTGGGTCTAGCTGGAAAAGGCTAGAAGTGAGACCAAGGGAACAAAATTGTTTTGTTACTGAAGAATTAATGAAGAATTTGGAGTTTCCATGGGCAACCCAAGAGGAAGAGGGTGAAAAGGGAGGAGTGAATGAGATAAGAACGAGGAATAGAATGTGAAGAAAGCATCCATCCAGATGACAGGGAGTTGGGCCAGTGAGAAGTTCCAGGCTATGGCCAAAGATCTTAAAGAACAGGGGTATTGAATATTTTGTTTTAAGATATTTGCTGCCGTGTAAATTCCTCTTCCTTTTCCCCTATCTTCCATTATTAATGCCGATTTTTCAGTGAAAAGCTACTACATGGAAGTGCCTTGTGTCCATGGTATTTTGAGAAAATAAAGGGAAAGAGACCATGTTCTGTCTTGGGAATGATGTGGGATGGAGTAAAAAATAGTGAAAGAGGCCAGACTTGCGAGAAACCAAGAATTCAACAGACACAGGAAATAATAGAAAAACTTTAGCTCCAAGGATCCTAGAAGATGTTGGCAAGTGAGATTAGATTTCCCGCTGTATATGTGATGGAGATATGCAATGGAGAAATCTACAGCTTCGAGAGCTTGGGAACACTCAGGTAGCTGATATTTGAACTATGTACATAAAGTTGGGTATGTTTCTTTTGCCACAAACGTACATGTGAAAGATAAATGTAACTCTTGTTTTTCTAATTGGATTTCTATGGCTATATTCTATGGGCTTGGAGAAATCTAATCTCACTCGATTCATATCATATCAGACAATTTAGAGTCTCTCTCCATCCCGGGACTGCATATGACTTCCGGGGCTTGTGGTGGGTGAGGTTTGCACAGTGCCACTACAGCCATCTATTCCTGCTACAGTCACTGAGCCCTCTGAGTTCTCAGTCATAATTCACCAGATTGTTGCTGAACCTTCCTCCTCGTTCTTTTCAGAGATGCAAGGGAAAGCAGCCAATTCTTCTGATTTCCCATCAATTCTTCCTCTTTCCACACAGGCAAGTTGTGAGGGGTGGAAATTGCTCTGATTTTAATCTTTTTTCTTATGTCTGAAACTTTTATCTTTTGTTTCTATATTACTGGCTGTGACAGTCCTTCATGGAGGCAATGCATGCCTACAGCTAGTTAGTTTGAATGGGGGAAAACAAAATATATAAGAAAATGCTACAAATGAATACTTACAAATATTGTTCAGTTACATCTGCTTCATCTCCTCCTTTTATTAGTTCAAAATATTCCTTGTAAAATAACCATCTTGCAAAATAATGAAACTGCATCTACTTCCATTGCTTATTTCTCCTTTGATCTATCATTAATTATCTAAATACTTAAAATGTTCAGTATTCTACATTAGGGGTCAGCAAACTATGGCCCATGGGTAAAATTGGGCCCACTGCCTGTTTTAATATTTTTAAATGGTTGAAAAAAATCAGAGGATGATTAATGTTTTGTGACATTTGAAAATTATATAAAATTTAAATTTCAGCATCTGAAAATGTTTTACTGGAACACAGCCGTGGCCATTCATTACATATTGTCTGGCTGCTTTCACACTATAATCACATAGTTGAGGGGACAGAGACCGTATGGCCCACAATACCTAAAATATTTAATATCTGGCCTTTTGCAGAAAAAGTTGTCAACTCCTGCCTTACACCATTCTGTTGCACCTATGTCAAGGTTTTACTTTCTTCCTTATCTAGATTGCATTGTCCATCCTGCCATCCAATATCCTCCAGTTTTTAACTCTGGAAATTATTTAGTACTCTTCTGGTAAAGAAAGAGCATTCTAACCTCTCTTACCTGGTTAATCTGAATTCACACATGTTTTGCCAGTTCCCCCCGACCTTAGAATCTTTCTTAGGGAAGGAGAAATGCAATGCAGGAAGCCTTTTTATGGTAAAAGAGCAAAAATTATAGCATATACAGCTGTAGCTTCACCATATAATGCAGTGAATTTAATATGGATCAGTGTAACCCCAATCACATGGATACTCCTTCACTAGCCCATGCTTATTTACATGCATATACCAGATCTAGTTGTCACCTGCAGATCTCCTTATTTATGTGAGAAAAGATGCTTTTCTGGCTCAGAGTTCATCTTTTATAAAGTCACTTCAGATTACTCCCTTATAACCATCGCAATCGCTAAGTCCTTATTTCATATAATTTTATTTTCAATAACAGAGTTTTTAAAGTAAAAGCTGAAGACTAATTTTTGTAACTTTCTAATATTTTTCTTATGAATTAGGAAACAAAATCTATATCAGCCCATATTTCTGTGTTTTTGAAATTCTCCCACCTAGTTACCTGATTTCTCTAATGAACAACCTACATCTAGCTATATTTAATACTTTTCTGCTGTAGAGGTGGTGGGAGGCTAGGAAAAAAGATATAGATTATTTTCTTTGTAGTTTCTTTTATTGTTACTCACATTCCTTTGTTTAAAGTCTTCCAACTTGATATGTCCTGGGAAGCAAGCATTTCATACAGGAATATGCTATTGAAGCTCTGATTAGGTTTACAATGAATACAGAAGGTGGGGTGAACACATATAGATCCCCTAATATATACAAGAAAAATGCAGGAAGAAGTGTATAGTAATTACAACTCTATAGAAGTAAAGCCATGTATAGACTGATGTAATGAAAATATGGATGGAATTGTCAGAATCACAACAGGGTTACATTTATTGAATGAGTGATTTTTGGAAGAAAAGGACATAAATTGGTTGTGAATGAAAGGGCAGTTCAAAGTGGTGTAAACATTAATAGTGTATACTGAGAGCGGTGATTAGGTATTTTGGAATCTAGTAATAAAAAGTCTCAACTAGGCAGTAATGAGAGATGTCATGGTAATTCGATATGGGGAAAACAGAGGAAGGTAACATTGAAACATTACTTATGCATGTGGATTTGATACAATTAGCTGATATAGTTATATAGTAACTAATTGATTTAATTATTTATAAGTTCAGGTTTTTGAGTAAAAGAGGTGCATAAGAAAAATCAAAATTAATATGGTTTTCTCAATGCAAAGACTAGATCAGGGTTTCTTAATTGGGAGTAATTTTGCCCTCACAGCCTGACTTTATCAATTCAGGGGATTTTGGCAATGTCAGGAGACATTTTTGGTTATCACACCTGGGGAAGCAGGATGCTGCAGGCATCTAATGCGGAGAGGCCAGGGATGCTGCTAAACATCCTGCAATGTGCAGGACAGCCTCCCACAACAAAGAATCATCCAGCCCCAGATGTCAACCGTGCCAAGACTGAGACGCTCTGGCCTAGATTAAGGTAGGAAAGTAAAGTGCTTAAAGTTAACCAAAAGGTGTAAGAACTAGGTCAGGTGTCTCCAACTAGTCTCTTGTTTGACGTGATCAGTCTCTTCTTTCATCAGCTTACCCACAAAGCTAACACGAAGAATAAAGATAAAATCAGTTGTAATCAATTGTGGGAATATTACAAAATTAATTTTACATTCTGCTCTTAATAGACTTTGTGTTTCCACCCATCAACGTGGATGAATCTTAGAAACATAATGTTGAATGAAAAAGCAAATCAAGCAAGAATATATTTAGTATGATACCATTTATATAGTTTGAAAACAAGCAAAACTAAACAATATATTATTTAGGGATATATACATATAGTTATATGAGGAAAATGAAGAAATGATAACGTAGATATCATTCAGGATAGTATTTATGTCTGCAAAGAAGGGGAATGAGTTTGGAGAAAAGTACAGGGAGTTCTTAAATATACTGATTATATTCCATGTTTTAGGTTAGGTAGCGGGTTCTTGAATGTTTCCTTTACAACAAACAATTGTACTTTACAATTTACATAAATGACATATATTCCCCTGGTTGTATCAAAAATCACATAATAAAAACAATCATAAAATTCAGTTATAATAGTAGTATAGTGGTCGCTGAAGATTTTTTCCTTTAGGTTCTATTACCACCTGCAGGTTAAAAGTAGGTACTACAAAAGACGTTTTTTTTCAAAGACCAATTTAATGAACATCCAAATAAAAGAACTCTGCAAGGCATTCGGTATATAAAAAGGCACGGTTTCTGCTCTAGCCATGCTTAAAATCCATCTGTGGATAACAAACACACATAACACGTTAAAGAGATAAACAATATGGCACAAAATGTTATATTGTAAGTGCCCCCTGATCAGGGTCATAGTAAATATCTAATAACAGAAACCAATGATATTTTACAGAGCATGACAACTGATTTAGTTTACCATCAGAATCCAACTCCTTGACTTTATTCTTTCTGCTACTACCTTAGGCCAGGCTGTAATTACTTCATGCCAGTCACCACCTGTTCTCCTTGTCGCTCCCCTCTCCTCTGCTCTCCCTAGTCTGTTCTAAACATTGCCACTAGATTAAACTCTTAAAATAACTACTTCATTATATCATTGCCTCTTCCCAAACCTCAGTTGGTTTCACACTATCTACAGAACAAAGCCCAAACTCTTCAGATCAACATTTAAGATTTTCTACAGTTTAACCTCAACCTTATTCATCAAACTTGCTTTCTTCTCCTGTCTCCCCACCCCCCATCCCATACGAATCCTATACTTCACCCAGTCTAGTTTCTGTATTATCCATTGCTTATTCTGGATGTGTGCTCCGAGGGGTGCTCCTTTTCCTTAAACATCATTCTTTTCTTTATTTAGGCCTCCTCCCTCATCTTTAATACGTGTGTTAAGTTGTTCTTAGATCTGGAAAACTGAGACGTAGTTTCAACGTGTATCTCTTAGAAGCCATTCATGTTCCCCATCTACATTTCCACCAGACTGTTGTCCCTAATTTCATCCTACATAGAAATCCTGGAGCTATCATTATCTCTGAAGCAATATATTAGTACTCTTTCTCTGAATTCCTAAAGCACTCACTGTCTGTATCATTTACTTGCCATATTCATACACTACTAATACCAAACATTCATTTGCATAAGGTTTATTTTCTAAACTAGATGTTAAGTTTTTGGAAGTCTGGGATAATTTTATAGTTTTTTTGTTTTTTTTCTTTCCTCTGTCCTCTGCTAAGATCAGTAATGCCTATATTTGAGTTAGGATCCTCTTTTTTTTTTGGTGAGGAAGACCAGCCCTGAGCTAACATCCGTTGCTAATCCTCCTCTTTTTGCTGAGGAAGACTGGCCCTGGGCTAACATCCGTACCCATCTTCCTCTACTTTTTATATGGGACGCCGCCACAGCATGGCTGACAGGCAGTGCGTCGGTGGGCGCCCGGGATCCGAACCAGCGAACCCCGGGCTGCCAAGCGCGGACTAAACCGCTGCGCCACCGGGCCGGCCCCTAGGATCCTCTTTTAATGCAAAAATTTCTCAGCCTCCTCCCACCACCAAACAGACATAATAGTATTGACATTTTTCAGAGTCCATAAATTCAAAAAACATAATGACCATATTGATTTCAGTAATGCCTTTGAATTCATTTGAACTGTTTTAATGACAATAGTCCTACATATTTAAAAACAATAATATATACGTGTAAAACAAAATGATGGTGATGACGATAATATTTTGGGGCCTTACTGTAATCGGCACTGGTAAGATTGGTGCTATAGGGTCCCAGGTTCTCAGTCCACAGACACAAAAAAATTTGAGAGTGGACACACAGTGGAAGTTTTAACAGAGGAAGACTCATTAGTAAAGCAAATGTACACCCCCAAGGGAAGGGGCGGGCAGGCTGGACGTGAGCATCTGCATTGAAGTTGTGGCCATTGGTATTTTTGGATAGTGGGGGCCCCCAGGTGGGTGAGGGTCCTGGAACGCGGACCAATCAGGGCATTGTCTCCACCTTCAAGTTGGAGGGGGAGATTTTTTTCCTTACATAAGTATCTCCAGAACTGTCATGGCAATGATCCCCCGCAAGGGGGGGGGTGTCAAAACTGCAATATAAATGAGCCATGAGGCTAGGGGCTACTCGTGGTCAGGGTTGGGGCGAGTGTTGAACGTCTGAAGAGCTGTTGCCCAGTAATGAGGACATTACCGTATGCCAGCACTTTTTCCCATGCATTTTCTAATCAAAATATCCCTCCACGGAATCAGTAGACCTGAGTTCAAACCTGGGCTCTACCAGTTGGAACTGTCAGAACTTTAGTGATTTATTTAACCTCTCATTTGTAAAATGGGATGGATGCAGAACAATCTCTTCAGGACAGTTGTGAGAACTATGAAAATCACAATAGATGAAATGCCTAACTCTGTGCCTTGTACAAAGTAAACATTACTGTAAAAAAAACAAAAACAAAAACAAAAAAACCTCCAAGGTAGGCAATATTATTATTTCAACCCCCTAACTTTATAGATGGGGCAATTGAGGCTCACAAGATCTTAGACCTAGTGAGTGGCAGAATTAGAATGGGGCCTAGAGCACTCGGGACTACAATAAACACCTAATCGGTGAGTTGCTCTGTGTTCTGAGTTCCCACAGCCCTTTGTTTTCTTACCAGACAGACTTATTTCTCCATCATTCACTAAAATATGAGTTCTTCAAGGGCAGGGACTATGTTTTTGTTACCTATGTAATTAGCAATGCTAGACACACAGTACTAAAAATATATGACAAATAAATAGTGTCCAAGAGCACTGCCTTGAGACTGAACCTGGATACAGCTGCAAATTACAGTAGCAGGAAAAGCTTTATTTATCTGAATTATGTATTGAGATGCAGTTCTATTAATTGGTTTTGTGAACAGTTTCTATTGGTCATTGATAACAATTTGTTGTTGGAACCCGGATGCCCATTCTTCATTCCTCCCACCTTTATTTTGCTTAAAACAAACAAGCTTACTTTTATCCCATAATTACAAACTGTCTAAAAATAGAATGCCCTTGAAGTCAAGTAAAATTGAGCTGTTTTAACTTTTCCAGTAGGCACACTGAAGGCCTTCACTGTCCCTTTGTCGCATTTTTTTGTTTTACGACAGAACCTGTCAACTTACTAAACTTAAAAAGAGCTGCTGCTAAGAAAAGAGCGTAAATAAAAAAGGAATTCAGAAACTATAGTTTTAGAGAAAATTTCTCGATATTAAATTCTGATGAAAATCATCTAGTTCTGTTAAGGCAAAAGTAGGTCATTAATCCAAAGTGGCGTTAATTATTAACATTTATGATTCTCCTGCTAACCAGCTATATGACGTTTGGACAATTAAATCCCGTGGATTCAACTCCTCTCGTGTAAAATTAGGACTAGATCGTAAAGGCCGTTTTCTTTCCATCCACTCGTGACCGGGATGAGGGTCGACAGGGACTAGAAGAGCGATCCGGGTCTCTGGTCTTTCCTCCTCCTTCCGGCACCTTCCGGAGCTGACGCCCCCACGGAAAACCAGATCGCGCCTCCGCTTTTCCCAGCTGCCAAGGGGGGGTGGGAGGACAACCCACTTCCGCACAGGCCTCCGCCCCACGTTCGACGAGCAGCGCCGGAAGCGCACAGCCTGCTGGGATTTGTAGTCATTCCCCCCCTTGGCGAACGCACGGGCACTTATAACCCGAGGTCGAGTTGGCATTCTGGGATATGTAGTCTCTGGTGGTTCGTTTGCGTAATCGGCGCCGGGCTAAAGAGCCAGAGGCGACAACACAGACTCCGGAGGGTCACGTGACTCCAGTCTAGAGCGTTGATCGCACTGCGGCTCCCGCCCCAGCGAGTTCTCGCCCCCGCGCGGCCGTTGCCGAGGAGACGGCGCATGTCTCCCCGCGCGTTGCCCCCTCTGCAGTCCCCCCGCCCCTCTTCTCCCACCACAATGAGATCCTAAGATGGCGGTGGCTGCGGCGGTTGGCGCCGAGTAGCTGAGGTAGAAAAGGCGGCCATTGGCCCGAGGCAGCCAGGGAACTTGTGGACTCTCCCCGCTGCGCTAAGGAGGGACCGCCACCGGTGGCCGGCCGTGGGGGCTGACCGCTGCTCCGCCCTTGGCACGAGCGGCTGCTTCGTCCACAGGTAATGTCTGCGCGTCCCCGACCCTTGGCAACCGAGGGCAGCGCCGGCAGGGGTGGGGGAGCAACGGCTCCGGGGCGCTTGACCCGTAGGGCCTGGGCTCCGGCCCACGCCTCTGTGTGGGCTCCTGCTCATCTTGCTGGCCTCCTTCACGTCCCCCGGGCCGGCTGACGCGATCTCCGGGTGAGCATCTAGGGACAGACGCGTCAGCGGCGGCAGGACCCCCTCCGCGCCTCCCCGCCCTCGTTTTCTGGTCCCGGGTGCTCCAGGAATGTCCCTCGGAGGGAGCGGAGCGGGGGCTGTGGTTTGGTTGTGAGGGGCAGGGGGCCTCGGTGGCCATAGTCTCCGTCACTGCGTCCCCTCCCTCTCACCCCCCAAATTCCATCCTGCGGGGCTCTCGGTGTCCAGAATTTGGGGTTGAGAAGGGCGGGTGAGGAGCGACGCGACTCCGGGACTCTCGGGTATTCTTGGAGCAGAAGGCGGGGAGGCGTTCCTGACTTCGGCTGAGAGGTGGTTTAGACTTGCGAGGGGACTCTTGATTTCTCAGCTCTTCCCTCCGCGTCCCTCACTGCGGGGCCGGCTACAATGGCCTGGGATGGGGCAAACGAAATGCCAAGTGGGATTCGGGAACGTTGCTTGCTTTGCAGAAACGGGTGTTTGGGGATTAGGCGGTAGGCCTCGCTGGGGAGGCGGGTCGTCCAAACTTTTCATCACGCGGCCCACTCCTCGGGAGCTCGCCTGGTCTGAATTTTTCTTTTACTGAACGGTTTGAGGTCTGTGCGGTGTAGTCACCTTTGGGTGACGGATTGAGTGTTGGCGCTGCAAGGAGCGGGCTTTCTGGGCGCCCCTTCCACCCCCGCCCCATAACTGCTTTCCAGACTCCGCCCTCTGGGGGTTCTCTGGTTACTGGCGTGGGTTGGAGAGCCTGGGTGCACCTGCTCCTTTCTCTCCCTATCACCTTCCTGGGGAAAGCCACTGGAAACCATGATAATACTGAGTTTTTGAACTGAGGGTAAATCTTCTGTTTATGCAGTGACAAGGTTATTTTCTTATGAAGTAGCTAGCTTTTAAATAAACTTTTTTTCATCATCGGATATACCAAGTTCTTGAGTAGTTTGGGTGACAGGAAGTTAATGCCTTGATCAATCTGAAGAGTAAACTTTGGCATGGATCTTTACATGATAATTAGAGTTAACTATTTTCGTTATATTCCAAAGTAGATGTTAAGGTATCACTTTGCTGTTCGGTAGGATCATACAAGTTTGGAGGATTTAAAACATTTATGTGTATCATATTGTTTTCCAAAAGGATTAAAGTAACTTGAGTTTAAAATATTGATAAATTGGATTTTTGCTCTCCTGGTGATTTTCTAAACATATTTGAAGTTATAAAAACAGTATTTGTTGTTCTATGCTTCGTAGTGTAAGTAAGGACTTCACCGAAGTGGTTTTTTTTTTTTTTTTAATCATAAGCAGGCAACAGCTTTGAAGTGTGAAGCGGAAAGGAGCTGTCTCTGAGCTGCAAAAACTAGTTTCTATACAGGTAATTTGACATTGATATATATGTTATTGTCCTTCGTATTATATTTGAAGAAAACTTTATGATGGAGACTGCTGTCAAATACCAGTGCATGGTTCAGGGCCCTCTCTAGTAAACAAACAGTCGGGGTTTGCCGCCCTGTTTGCCCTGCTTTTTGATGTACCACTTTGGTCTGCCTTCATACTCTTGTTAGAAAAGAGCCGTGTCATTCGCAATTGTTAAATGCTAGAATAGTTTATGCATTACGTTTTGAAATGCCTTTGTCTTCACAGAGTTTCTTCAGCCCATTTGAATTTGAATTTGTCCTGTAACGACTGTTTGGATACCCTCTTCCCAAATCCATTTAATCTTAAGTCCTCTTGTTCTATAACTTTTCTATTAATTGGCTGTTTTTATTTTTTGTTCACAAACTCTATTTTTTCAGCTTGTTATACATACTATTAACTGAAGTTTTGGGTTTTTTTTTTCAGTTATCTAAAATTACTTTCACCATTAGTTTCTGTGCACGGTGCATTATCAAATGCTGGTTATTTAAAGATATTCTCTGACCAGCAGAAAAAAAGTCAATGTAAGCTCATTGAGGGAAAGTTAAGTAATTGTTTGCTAAGGACAATTTAGAAATGAAATGACTAAAAGATGAGGAATTAGAAGAAATTTTTGTTAAATGCCGTTTAGAAGTAATTGCTCTTTTCAGAAAAATCTCAGAAAGAATCCGAATTTAATTCTGTTAAAATTTTAAGACAGCTTATTTTCAAAATTTGTTTATATATTCTTGCTTTCTAGGAAAGCAGACAAATTTTCCACTCCTTTATGAAATAAGCTGACTCATGAGAAAATACAGATTGGCAATTAATTTATATTTTAATTGTAATTCTCAGTAGTATTTTCTTTTTTAATTGAAAGACTGTAGCAGAATAGGACAAGAAAAATGGAACTCGGGGAAAGGTCACATGCGAGTATGTGCATTAGAGTTCTTAACGTTAGAGTGTATAGTAGGCATTTAGTAAAATAAAAAGAATTAAAGTTAGTTATAAAATAAATAGTTTTCCTTTTCACACATTAGGGAAGTTGGATAAGAGGGAATAAAAATGTAGGGCAATTGAATTAACTTGCATTAGAAGATCTTGGTTTTCTCAATAAGGGATTTGGCCACTTGTAAAGGAGACAAGTGTATTTGAGACTTGGGAAACATAGAAAGGGTTTGGAATAATCACACTAGGGAATTCAGTAAGAAGCCAACAAGGGGTACATAGCAATACATTCATCTTACAAATTTTGTTCAGTGTCTGTGATGTGCTACTTAATGACTATAAATTGTGTTTTTTTTGGAATATGGATATATGGCAGTGGGCAAAACAGATCAGGTGCCTTACCTCATGGAGTAAACCTACATTTTAAAAGTGTGTGTGTGTGTACAGTATAGTATAGTATACCTTAATAGTGGATACAGTCAATGCCGTTTTAAAACTCTTTCCCCACTGTTTGACAGTTTGAGAGTAGAAAGAGAGAAAACAGGTAGTTGGACTTATCCATAATTGAGTTGATAGAATGGGCAAATAGGTGAGGAAGTCAAGGATGCTAGCAAGGCATTTTTGGAATGGCTTACTTGGGTTTGTGTTTGAGGTTGAGTAAGGAAGCAAGGGATTAATGGATTCCTGGAGAGATATGATCAGGGGACTGGAAGTATTCAGCAGAGCCAAGCGCAGGTTCAGCAGGAATGAGCAAGTGAGAGAAGTAGAATGCAAGGACTTATGATCAGAAAGACGAATTTCAGACGTTCAGGATCTTGAAGAAATTACCAGTTCAGGGTGAAAACCGTATTGGAATAGAGAAGATGAGATGGATGTTGGACTTGAGGCCAGAGTCTTAGAAAAATCATGGCAAATGTTCAGATCATGAAAGCAGGGAATGAGGTGGAGAGTGAAACCACAAGCCAGTTGTTATCAAGAAAAGTACAAATGGGGAGAATGTAGGAAATGGTGCCCCAAATAGGAAGAATGACATTTTTGATGGCTAATTTGATGGCTAGTTCAAAAGAGGAAGGTTAAGCATTAGTTAAATAAGAATGGTCTGCGGATGATATCCTTTCCTGTGAATCTGGAAGACTAGGAAGAGAGCATCTTATTTAGAAAGGATTTCCAAGGAAATAATGCTTTTAGAGGGATTTGGGATTTTATTGAAGTTATAGGAGAAATGTTTGGGAACAGATGGAGGATGTTTAGGAAGTTTGTAATGGTGCAGTGGAAGGGGACGATAGGAAGAGCTGTTATCAGTGAGTGTGGGGTGAAGAGGCAGTGATGATAGGGATTTGAGGTTGCTGGTGGTAGCAGGGCCTGCAGATATGTCTAGGGAGGTATATGTAATCAATGACAAGGAAGTGATAGATTTGAATATAAATTGTAGGGAGGGAGAGGTCTTGGCAAGCAGAATTTAATTGACCTCAGAGTCTTTCTTGCTTTTGTAAAAAGCAAGGATGTATTAAATTTTGTTAGTGTGAAAATGGTAAGATAGATCTAATGCAATACTTGGTACATAGTGAGGTCTAATCAAATTTATGTTGATTCAAATTGTGTTATATTTTGTTGCAATCTATTTATCTCCCTCCCGGCAATATCTTGGGAGTATTCAGTTTTTTAATTTGAAGAGGGTAGTTATAGAGATATCTTAAGTTCTAGAAAATTACTGAAATTTTTGGAAAGTCTCAAAGGGACCGAAAGAGCTATGGAAAAGATCCTATATGATTTTTTAGGTACTTGACTATCTTAAGTACAGAGAAGAAATTGAGAACTTCCTTAAATGAAGCTGACTAAACAACACATAGTATCAAATACGCATTCTCTCCTGAGTTTCCTTTAAAAATGCTTAGTACAGTTGTACACTGTATTAAGACTTTCAAAACAGTGTACTGGGTATTTCCTTTTTATAATTAGTAAAAGAAAAACCCCAAATGATGCAACCTTTAGAAAACTTGTTCAGACATATAAAATACCAGCTTTGGTTATTTTGTGACTCTAAGTAGATATTTAGAAAAAGATATACTTTCTACATTGTTTTATTTCAATGAGTATTTCTAAAAGTTTGATGTACAGCTGTTGGTTGGGAAGTAAGGTATTTCCAGAGATGGTTTTGAGTAATTTAATGCCATTTGAGAAATAATATCTGAATTTTAAAGATTTTAGGAAAATAATCTTTTTTCTTGATTACTTAATTTCTTCTTTGTATTCTTATTTCTAAGGTAAACCTTAGTTGGTCATAGGTATTTTCGTGGTAGTTAATACTGTGATATTCTACTAAAATATATATATATAAAATGAGTCTCTATAGTAGGAATTCTGCAACAGGATTTTCTTCAAAAAGATCAGTCACTGAAAGTAGCTTATAAATTGCCATAGTATTTTTGCGTTTTGTGTCTTTGCAAGATAAGGGAGCCAAATAAAGTGGTCAAAAATAGTTAAATGAAACATAAATAATAGTTTCAACTTAGTTTAGTAGGTCATAGGGTGGGTAGAAGTGCTTGTTTAAAGTAGAAGAACTTTACTTTTGTCCCCCTTTAGCTTCCCTTACTATCCTCCATCACTGACACCAATTGTTTTCCACTGGCTTAACTTTTCCATTTGATTGTCCTTCTGTTAAACTTGCCTGGCAAAATCCCAACTTTGGATGGATTCAATGGAATGTTTATACCAAGGCTGATGAGCACTGCTGGGAAAAAAATTCACACTGCACATTAGTTATATCACTGAATATTCTCTGCTCTCACCTGAGTCATTTAGTGCTGCCCACAGTCATTCTCCTTTACTCTTCTCAAATGTCTCAAACACTGCCATCTCACTCTCAACATTTAATGAACAGCCCTTTCTACTTCACATCGCTTACGAACTCCCTCAACTTCCTACCACCACATCTGCTAACCAGCCTCTATCCAATTCCATCCTTTACTCGTTTCCTTTTGTTTCAGCGAAAGAGGTTTTCCTCTGCCTGTGTAAAGCTAATCATTTTTCTTATGCCCTGGATCCCAATTGCTCCCACTTTTCCGGAGACCACATGCTATTTACTTATCTCCTTTCTCGTCTGTGTCTTCGGTATCTCCCTCTACTAGCTCTTTCCCCAAAAATTTTAAATGTACTCAAGATACTTCCATTTTAACAGAGCTTTCCTTGACCATCTCCACCTTCTTCACTTCACAGACTGGTTCCTTGAAAGAATTACTTAATGACTTCCTTTATTTTTTTCCCTTCCCATTAAGAAGTGCATTCTAATTATGGAATTGACCCTCATCATCCTGCTGAAATTGCTCTTATCAAGGTCATCAGTTGCTAAATCCAAGTGGACACTTCTTAGTACTTTTCTTATATGGCAAAGTAACTTCTGGCATTCTTATCATATCTTCCTTCTTTACACACATTCTTATCATACCTTCCTTCTTTACACGCTTTATTCCTCTTTCTAGCACACTCTTCTGGTTTCCCTCCTGTCTTTCTGTACCTTCTCAGTGTTCTTTTCCTCAGTCTTTTTCTTATATCAACGTCCTTCAGGATTCAGTCTTCTCTTAGTCTTCGTCTTCTCCCTGAACCTTCTCTTCCACTTGTAGTACTTTTATGAGTGGATGACTTTTAGATCTCTTTTTAGCCTAGATTTCACTTCTAAGAGATCGGTATTTGTCCACTAGACAAATTTAATTGGGTGTGCAATAGGCATCTCAAACCCAACATTTCTAAAACTGAACTCGGCATCTTCTCTCAACAATGAAAACCTGTTCCTTTTCAGATCACTTTGAATATATCATATACCCAATTGTTCAAGCTAAAAACCTAGGATTCATCCTTTAACTCCTTCCTCCCTTCCTCATCTCCCACATCGTAATAGTCACCAAGTCCTGTTGATTCTACCATAGAAATCTTGGCTTGAATTGGTCCTCTTCTTTACATACGTAGTGTTTTGATTATTGTAAATTTTTCTGTGTGAATAATAGTTTATAATAATAATAATAAAACAATATAAATAATAGTTTATACTGATCTGTCTACAGAAGAAAATTTAGAAGGCAGAGATCCTATATTCTTAATGGTGACTTTGAGGTGGTTAGAGAGGTTGGCATATTTATTGTCTTAGAGAAATCAGCTGGATTTTAACATACTGAGAATTAATCCACATGCAATTATTTTTTAGCTTCCTTCTAATACTTTTACTTCTATAGGGATGTGCCTTTTAACATATTTGGTATCATTATTAAGTTATTAATATTCTATCTCATCATATGTCAATCACAACATAACAGTAGATGTTGTTTATTTTATAAACTTAATAGACTTTATTTAGTACATGGTCTTTTACAAAATATTTGATCTGGTTTTCCCAAACTGATTTTAATGTACAGTTTTTAAATTGTTTTAGAAACTTATTTTAATAGTGTTCAAAGTAATTAGCCTATCAGTAGATCCTTAGAAGAAACTGTTTGTTTTAGTAGGAATTTATCATAATATAAAAATAGAATATAAAGCATTATCTCTCCAAATATGGTCTAATAAATTTATCTTAAACTTTATTATTTAACTGATAGAAAGTATAGTTTTAAGAAAAAAATTGATATGTAAAGGTTTCTACTTAAATACTTTAATAATTTTTCATTCTAATTTACATTTTAAGACATTTTGCTTATAGTACTTTTAAATATGGTATCGCCTCTGCTGCATATGTATTTTTCTGAGCTTCTGTTCTTTAATACCACAAGTTATGTTCATACACCTAGAAAACAGTTGCAAAATATTTTGTTTAAATGAGTCATTTCAGTTCACTGGACATACCTCTCTATGGGTATCAATTATTTTGTAAAATTCTTAAATATATTTATAGTATAAAAAATAATGTGAAGTGGATGTCAGCATCATGGTGGAGTAAGCTTTTCCCCTAAACTCTCCCCTGCTAAGATACAACAAAAAGGTCATCTATACATCAACAGAGATCTTTGAAACTACATATAGGATGTCTGGAAGACCCATGCAGCCTTACATCTGACAGCAGAGGTGCTGGAAAACCTAGGGGAAGAGGTAGCAGGTAAGAAAGGCTCCCCTCCTTCCCCAACAGCAGCAGCCCTGAGACTGAGACCACACGGCTTTCAGAGAGGAGGGGGATGGGTGGCCCTCAGCTGGAAAACCTTCACTCTCCAAGTTTCCGCACAATGGGGAACCCCTACATGGAAGGAACGGAACAGCTGGGGGGTGTCCTTGTCAAACTTAACACTCCAGGAAAGCTGATAGCAAGGGAAGAACGATAAGCCCCTGAGACCGGGGAGGTGAAAGTGAGTGCCCCTCCCCCTCCCTTGGTGTCCTGGCTCAGCTGTGCTTGGGGCCTGAACTCAGTGTCCATGCTTGGCACCTAAGTCCAGCAGTGCTGTAGCCCGGCTGAGGCGCGCAGGGATCCAGCCCAGCAGAGAAACAGCCCAATGGGGGCACGCAACTCCCCGCCCCTTTGGAGATCCAGCCTGGCAGCCAGTTTGCAGCACCTGCCCCCATGGAGTTACAGCCCTGTGGCCAGTGTGTGACACCCAGGCTCCCAAACCCAGAGGCATGTGGCACCCGCCCCTGCAGTGTGTCAGCTCAGTGGCCACGCGCAACACCTGCCCCCATAGAGTTACACCCTGTGGTCAGTGCGTGACGCCCCGGCACCCAAGCCCAGTGGTGCTGCAGCCTGGTGGAGGCAGGCAGGGAACCAACCCAGCGGAAATCTAGTCCAGCAGCTGGCATGTGACACCCTGCCCCGGTGTAGCTCCAGCCCAGCCTCTCATCAGCCCACCTGCCCTTCATTCCAGCCAGAGCGCCCACACTCCTTAGTGGTTTTGGAACACACGGTAATTGACCCCCACCTAATGGCGGCAAGTGGAATCTATGTCGAGACATCTTCAGGATGAGGAAAAATAAAAACACATCCTCAAGTACAATGCAAAAATACATTAAATCTCCAGACTAGAAGGAAAATGACAAGCATCCAGAAATCAACCCAGAAGACACAGAAATTTATAACCTAAATGACAGAGAATTCAAAATAGCTATCATAAAAAGCTCAATGAATTATAAGAAAATACAGATAGACAATTCAAGGAAATTAGGAGCTTCTTCACAAAGGAGATTGAAACCTTAAAAAAAACCAATCTGAATTGTTGGAGGCGAAAAACACAATGGAGGAGATAAAGAAAAGTCTGGAATCTTTAAAGGACAGAGCTGACAATATGGAGGAAAGAATTAGTATTATTAGTAGTATTAGTGTTAGTATTATTGAGACTAGCAATGTGGAGGAGGAGATAGAGCTAAGACTAAAAAGAAATGAGAAAAATCTCCAAGAAATGTCCGATTCAATTAAGAAAGGCAACTAAGAATTATAGGTATCCCAGAGGGAGAAGAGAGGGAAAAATGAACAGAGAGCTTGTTCAAAGAAATGATAGCTGAAAACTTCCCAAACCTTGGAAAGGAACTAGAAATAGAAGTGAATGAAATTAATAGATCTCCCAAATATATCAACAAAAAAAGGCCATCCCCAAGGCACATAGTAGTAAAGCTGGCAAAAGTTAATGACAAAGAAAGACTATTAAGGGCAGCAAGAGAACAAAAGATAAGGTACAGAGAAATTCCAGTCAGGCTCTCAGCAGATTTTTCATCAGAAACTCTACAGGCCAGGAGAGAATGGAATGATATATTCAAAATTCTGAAAGATAACAATTTTCAGCCAAGAATACTCTCTCTGGTGAAAATATCCTTCATTTATGATGGAGAAATAATAACTATCCCAGATAAACAAAAGTTAAGGGAGTTCATTGCCACAAGACCCCCACCGCAAGAAATGCTCAAGAAGGCCCTCATGAAAGAGAACGGGGATACAAAGCTTTGAGTAAAGACAAAATAGGTAGACAAAAATCAGATAAACTGCAGCGCTCTACCAGAATAGGTTAGCAAACAGTTATGACATTAAAGATCAAGGGAAGGAAAACAGCAAAAATAAAAATAACCTCATTACTATAAACACAAAATCACAGCACAAGATGGAATAAGTTGTCACAGCAAAAACTTCGAAGGGGAAGTGGAAAGGGATGGAATCGACTTGGACAAAGGAAATAAGAGGACACCAGGAAATGGACTATCTCATCTATGAGAATTTTTCTACAAACCTCATGGTAACCACTAAACTAATATTCAGAGCAGAGACACCTATGATAACTAAAGAGAAAACTAAGAAAACTGTTATACAGAACTACTAAACTGAATTGGTAGTCCAAATCACACGAGACAAGAAACAAAGCAAATGCAAAAGATCTGGAAAATGAGCACTAAAGTAGCAACACTAAGCCCACATATATCAATAATCACTCTAAATGTAAATGGATTGAATTCTCCAATCAAAAGTCACAGAGTGGCAGGATGGATTGAAAAAGTAGATCCAACAATATGCTGTTTCCAGGGAACACATCTCAGCTCTAAAGACAAACACAGGCTCAGAGTGACAGGATTGAAAACAATACTCCAAGCTAATGGCAAAAAAAAAAAAAGCAGATGTGGTCATACTTATATCAGACAAAGTAGACTTCAAGATAAAAAGGGTAATGAGAGACAAAGAGGGGCAATATATAATGATAAAAGGGACACTCCACCAAGAAGACATAACACTTATAAATATATATATGCACCCAACACAGAAGCACCAGAGTACATAAAGCAACTATTAATGAACCTAAAAGGAGATATCAACAACAACACAATAATAGTAGGGGACCTTAACAGCCCCCTCACATCAATGGGTAGATCATCCAGACAAAAAAATCAATAAGGAAATAGCAGACTTCAACGAAAAACTAGACAAGATGGACTTAATAGATATATACAGAGCGCTCCACCCAAAAACAGCAGGTTACACATTCTTCTCAAGTGCACATGGAACATTCTCAAGGATAGACCATATGTTGGGAAACAAGGCAAGTCTCTCTAAATTTAAGAAGACTGGAATCATAACAAGGATCTTTTCCGACCATAAGGCTGTGAACCCAGAAATCAACTACAAGGGAAAAACTGGGAAAGTGACAAAGATGTGGAGACTAAACTGCAAGCTACTGAACAACTGATGGGTCATTGATGAGATTAAAGGAGAAATTAAAAAATATCTGGAGACCAACAAAAATGAAAATACACCATATCAACTCATATGGGATGCAGCAAAAGCACTCCTGAAAGGGAAACTCATAGCAATACAGGCCCACCTCAAGAAACAAGAAAAGTCCCAAATTAGCTATCTTAAATTACATCTAACAGAACTAGAAAAAGAACAACAAAGAAAGCCCAAAGTCAGCAGAAGGAGGGAAATAATAAAAATTAGAGCAGAAATAAATGAAAAAAGCAGTTGAAAGGCTCATTGAAACAAAGAGTTGGTTCTTTGAGAAGATAAAATTGACAAACCCTTAACTAGACTCACACAAAAAAAGAGAGAGAGCTCAAATAAATAAAATTAGAAATGAAAGAGGAGAGAGTACAACAGATAACCACCGAAATACAAAGGATTATAAGAGAATACTATGAAAAACTATATGCCGACAAATTGAACAATCTAGAAGAAATGGATAAATTCCTAAACTCATACAACCCCTCAACACTGAACCAAGAAGAAGTAGAGAACCTGAATAGACCAGTCACAAGTAAAGAGATTGAAACAATAATCAAAAACCTCCCCCCAAATAAAAGTCCAGGACCAGATGGCTTCTCTGGAGAATTTTACCAAACATTCAAAGAAGACTTAATACCTATCCTTCTCAAACTTTTCTGAAAAATAGAGGAAGATGGAACACTTCCTAACATATTCTACCAGGCCAACATCACCCTGATACCAAAGCCAGACAAAGACAATACAAAAAAGGAAAACTACAGGCCGTATCGCTAATGAACATAGATGCAAAAATCCTCAACAAGATATTGGCAAACCGAATACAGCAATACAAAAAGATCAAAAAGATCATACGCCATGACCAAGTGGGATTTATACCTGGGACACAGGGCTGATTCAACATCCGCAAATCAATCAGCATGATACACAACATAGACAAAAGGAAGAATAAAAACCACATGATTATCTCGATGCAGAGAACGCATTTGACAAGATCCAGCATCCATTTATGATAAAAACTCTCAACAAGTGGGTATAGAAGGAAAGTACCTCAACATAGTAAAGGCCATATATGACAAACCCACAGCCAACATTATACTCAATGGGGAAAAACTGAAAGCCATTCTTTGGAGAACAGGAACAGGACAAGGGTGCCCACTCTCACCACTCTTATTTAACATAGTACTAGAGGTTTTGGCCACAGTAATTAGGCAAGAAAAGAATAAAAGGACTCCAGATAGGCAATGAAGAAGTAAATCTCACTATTTGCAGATGACATAATCTTATATATAGAAAACCCTAAAGAATCCATTGGAAAACTATTAAAAATAATCAAAAACTACAGGAAAGTTGCAGGGTATAAAATCAGCTTACAAAAATCAGTTGCATTTCTATATGCCAAGAACAAATTAACAGGAAGAGAACTCAAAAAGACAATCCCATTTACAATCGCAACAGCAACAACAACAGAAAATATCTGGGAGTAAATTTAACCAAGGAGGTGAAAGATCTATATAATGCAAACTGTAAGATGCTATTGAAAGAAATCAATGAGATATAAAGAAGTGGAAAAATATCCCATGCACATGGATTGAAAGAATAAACATAGTTAAAATATCCATACTACCTAAAGCAATCTACAGATTCAGTGCAATCCCATTCAGAATCCCAATGACATTCTTCACAGAAGTAGAACAAAGAATACTAAAATTCATATGAGGCAACAAAAGACCTCAAATAGCTAAAGTAATCCTGAAAAAAAGGACAAAGCCAGAGGCATCACAATCCCTGACTTTATACTACAAAGCCTTAGTAATCAAAACAGCATGGTACTGGTACAAAAATAGACACACAGATCTATGGAACAGAATTGAAACCCCAGAAATAAAACCACATATCTACAGACAACTAGTCTTTGACAGAGGAGCTAAGTACAGACAATGGAGAAAGGAAAGTCTCTTCAATAAATGGTGCTGGGAAAATTGGAAAGCCACATGCAAAAGAATGAAAGTAGACCATTTTCTATTACCATACACAAAAATTAACTCAAAATGGATCAAAGACCTGAAAATGAGACCTGAAACTATAAAACTCCTGGAAGAAAGTATAGGTGGTACACTATTTGACATCAGTCATAAAGGAATCTTTTTGGATTCCATGTCTGCTCGGACAAGGGAAACAAGAAAAAATAAACAAGTGGGGCTTCATCAGATTAAAGAGTTTCTACAAGGCAAATGAAACCAGAATCAAAATGAGTAGCCAACCCACCAGCTGGGAGAAAATATTTGCAAATCATATATCCGACAAGGGGTTGATCTCCATACTATGTAAAGAACTCACACAATGGAACGACAAAAAAAACAACCCAATCAAAAAATGGACAGAGGATATGAACAGATATTTTTCTAAGGAAGATATACAGAAGGCCAACAGGCACGTGAAAAGAAGTTCAACATCACTAATCATCAGGGAAATGCAAATCAAAACTACACTAAGATATCACCTTACTCCTGTTAGATTGGCTGTAATCACCAACACAGAAAACAACAAATTTTGGAGAGGTTGTGGAGAAATGGGATGCCTAATCCACTGCTGGTGGGAATGCAAACTGGTGCAAGCTCTGTGGGAAACAGTATGGAGATTCCTCAGAAAATTAAAACTAGAAATACCTTATGATCCATCTATCCCACCGTTGGGTATCTATCCAACAAACCTGAAATCAACACTCCAAAGAGGCTTATGCACCCCTTTGTTTATTGCAGCATTATTCACTATAGCCAAAAAGTTGAAGCAACCCAAGTGTCCCATGACAGATGAGTGGATAGAGAAGATGTGTATATATACAATGGAATACTACTCAGCCATAAAAAAAAGACAAAATTCTCCCATTAGTAACAACATGAATGGACCTGGAGAGTATTAAGTGAAATAAGTCAGAGAGAGAAAAATAAACACTGCATGATTTCATTCATATGTGGAATATAAACTAATACATAGAACTGTTTGGTGGTTACCAGGGGCAAGGGGGTGGGGGGATGGGCACAAGGGTTGAAGTGAAGCATTTATATGGTGATTGACAAACAATAATGTACAACTAAAACTTCACAATGTTACAAGCTATTAAGACATCAATAAAAAATTTTTTTAAAATGTGAATTATTTCTGAACATACATGACAGAAAAGAGGAAGAATCATCACATTCCTACTCCTGTAGCTAACAATTGTTTTCATGCAAGCATTTTAGTATATTTTATTAGTTTTTTTAAAAATCTGTATCCAGTTTTGCATATTGCTTTTTTTCTTCTTTTATACTGTATGGTAACGTTATAAACACAGGCAGTATTGTTCAGCCTTCATAATTATATATTTTGAAGGGTATTATTGACTAATAGCGTTCAGCCTATTGTTTGACATTTTGTTTGTTTTCAATTTATCACAGTTATAGCTTAATAAACAACTTCCTTCATTATAGTTTTTCCTCCCGTATTTAAGGTTATTTTCTTAGATTAGCTATGGAGGGGTAGAATTACTGGATCAAAACTCAGTTTTAATACTTAATACAGTATTGTCAAAATGCTCTCCAGGAAGGTTATACCAGTTTATGTTCTCACCATAGTGACAGAGAGTTCCAATTTCCCTTTGCTGTCATTAGGATTAGGTAATATATGTAATTTAGCAAATTTAATAGTGTTTAATTTGCAGCTGGACTTTATTATTAATATTTTTTATCATTTTATGTTTACTGATTTCTTTGTAAATGGCCTGTTCATACTTTTTTTAAATTTTTTTAGAAATTCTTTTTATAGTAAAGATATTAACTGTATATTTCATATTTATTTCATATCTTTTCCCCAATTTGTCATTTGCTTTTTAGTCTCAGCATACTTAGGATTCACTTTTATGTGAATACAATCTATTGAACTTTTTCCTTTTTATTTCTGCCTTCCAAATTAGTAAGATTTCTATTTTTAAAGTCTGTTGTATTTTCTTGTTTGTTGTTTGAATTTTTAATCTTATTTATCTATTTTAATCTACTTACTGTCTTGGTGTTATGGTATAAGGCAGCCTTTTTCAATTGGGAGAGAATTAAGCTGTATTGCTCTAAGGCGTCCATTGTTTACTGTGAATTAATTTCTATGTCTGGAATGGTACTGGCTATGTACCATCCTTGGGAGAACTGAGAAAATAGTCACTCAAATCATTTTCTATCTTCTGTGTTTGAGGTGAAGAATCCTAGTTTAAAAAAGCTATTAAAACTCTAAATCTTTTTCAGAGTCATTAGCAAATTGTCCCATCAGTTGAATAATCCTACATCATAAAATTGTCGTGAAGATTACATGATACAGTGCACATAAAATATTTAGCATGTTGCTTGGCATAGAGTAAACAAATGCCAGGATACAGATGTTACCTATAATTAATTTTTCTCATTACATTTTTCTGATTGGGTATATATGAGGATTTTCTTTTTTGGAGCTGGTACTAATTTAACCCTATAGGCACTCAGTGTGGTCAAGTATCTTGGGACTAGTTTTCTATTCTGTTGCTACTCTTGCTTTTATTTTTCATATATTTGAAATTTTTTTGACTTGTTTATTCTGACTTATTATGTTATATTCTGAGGAGAATCCCAGTGAGACTTCTATTGGAATTTCATTAAGCCTATATATTTGGAAAAAATGGTGCATTTATAAGATTTGTCTTCCCATTAGGGAACATAGTTTGTTTTTCTACATACTAAATTTTCTGTTATATTGTTTTATAGTGTTTAGTAGTGCTTTTCACATAGAGCAAAATTATTATTCCTAGATATTTTATTTATTTTTTTGTCACTATTTAAGTGGCATCATTTTCCCACAGTATATTTTCTAAGTGGTTTTTGGTGGTATTTTGAGGTTCTCTAGGTTTTTTATTTTTTGGGTTTTTTTTTTTGTTTTTTTTTTTTTGCTGTGGAAGATTTTACCCTGAGCTAACATCTGCTGCTAATCTTCCTCTATTTTTTTCTATGTGGGCCACCACCAAAGCATGGCCACTAAGAAGTGTAGGTCCGTGCCTGGGAACCGAACCAGGGCTGCTGAAGCAGTGTGCTGAACTTAGCCACTAGACCACTGGGGCTGGCCCTCTCTAGGTTTTTTAATGCATATTCTTTAATAATACCAGTTTTTCTGTTTTCAGTATTAATACATGTTTCATGTTTTTCTTTTTTGTAAAACTTCTAAAACAATGCTAAATAACTGATATGTGGCATTCTTGTTTTGTTCTTTATTTTAATATGGATGTCCTTTATGTCTTATTTTAAGATTGTTGGCTGTTGGTTTAAAATATACTGCTTTCAGGCTGGCCTCATTGTAGTGGTTAAATTCAGTGCACTCCACTTTGGCTGCCCAGGTTCAGTTCCCACTTGCCACTGTACCACTTGCCTGTCAGTGGCCATCCTGTGGCGGTGGCTCACATACAAAAAGAGGAAGATTGGCAAGAGATATCAGCTCAGGGCAAATCTTCCTCAGGAATGAATAAATTAATTAATTAAAATATACTTTCAACTCCAGAAAATAATTAAAGTAAAATATGCTCATTGAAAAAAACACTAAGTATAAAAATACATGTAACTGTGCAGGAATTGTCAGTGTATTTGCACTTTTAAGATTTTTTTCAAATTAAGTGTTGAATTTTATTGCATCAGTTTTTATTCTGAGATGATAAAATTTAACCTGCTGTGTAATCTGTTAATACAATATATTATTCTAGTAGATATCCTAGTGTTAAAACATCTGTGGGATAAATCCTACTTTGTCATGGATGATAATGCTTTTAATATTATGTTCTAGTGCGTGGGATAAGTTAGGATCTTAGAATCAAAGCAATTTGAGTTCATATTCTTTCTGACATTTTTAGGTGAATGACCTTAGCAAAATTATCTAACTCCTTTGAATGTTAGTGTTATTGTTTATAAAATGAGAAACCTCTTATAACCTGATGTCTAATGGCTTTCCCTGCCCCTTGAATTATAGATAAAGTTACCTTACCATCTCCTCTTTCACTCAATCCCCCGGCAACCTGCGCAGTTCCACACCCAGTGGATATCCACAGTCCTCCAAAGATGAGGGAGAACTCTTATTTTCTCATCATCATCTCTGCTTCTGAACCTTTGCTTCTACCATTGCTGCTTCTGTTTCTCATCTCTTTCACCCAGGTATGAAATTCAGTACCTTCCTTGATTTTCACAAAATCCTCACTTTTTTTTAGTGGGGAGAATTTGTGACTTTGGTAGACTATGTCAAGATTTAGGGAAAACCATGAGGTAGCAGCAATACAATTTAAAATAGGGCAGTAGGCATTAATAATTTTTGAAATGTTTTTAGCCACTGTATTCTTGGCTTTTATTGGCCATTCACCTACCTAGTCCTGCTTCTCTCTCCCTGCTTTCTCCTCATCTTGCTTACCAATACCTTCCTTCCTATTAAAACCATGCCTTTCTCTATGTTTCATGCAGAGCAGTTCTGCCCTCTTTGAATCTTTGGCACAAAACAAATGCCCAGGTCTCTGGGGGTGTTCTCTAAGAGCAGTTTTGGTTCTAGCTATTAATAACTTTTTCCTACCTCATTACTCTGCCTTTTAAGACTGTGTTGAATAAATTAAATAAAATAACCTTAGAGCATGCAGGCCAGTACACATGGTGGATATTCTGAGGTTTTCCTACCCCTCCCATTGCTTCAGCTACTTTACTCATGTTAATCATAATATGTCTATGGCAGCTAAATCAATTTGTCTGTGATGTGTGGTTGACAGTGCCTCTCTTTATTTCATAAAGTCAACTTTTCCAAGATTCCTTTATATTGCTAAGCTTTGTGGAGTGATTTAGAAATTAGAGTTTGTTTTTATGTGTTAAAAAGGTTAGTTTTCACTTGTTTTGCAGAAAATTAGTTGTTAAAGCCAGTATGGCCACAGGAGGAGGTCCTTTTGAAGAAGGCGTGAATGATCAGGATTTACCAAACTGGAGCAATGAGGGTGTTGATGACCGACTCAACAACATGGTATGTATTTTATTTTGATGGTGTGTTGTTGACTACTAATGTTAAAATGCAGCTTTTCCCTGACTTAGCCAAATCGAATTCACTGAAACTCTTTATAAACACATTTTTTCTTGCTGGCCAAAATTAAAGGACCCTGGGCTATTCGTTACATTAGTTGAAGACATTTTTGTGTGCAGGTAACATACCAACTTGAGTTAGCTTAAGCCAAAAAGGGGATTTATTATAAGGATATAGAGATGTTTTATGGAAAACAAGTTAAAGGAATATAGCTGAGTTTTAGAAAGGGACTAGAAAGTTGTCAAGAATTACTTTTTCATTACCCTGACTCTGTTTCTGAGTGCCTCTGCTTAACACAACTTTCTCTTCACAGACCAGCTTTCTCTCTTCTCTGGTCCATGTGGTGTACTATGGCTGCCCCTTTATCTAAAGTTTTCAGTTAAGGCTGCGATTATATACTGATTAGTTATCTCTTAGTTGCAATTTGAAATTTTAAAGTATGATTATCCCAATACATCTCTTTCCCAGTCACCTGTGGCCAGGATGGGATGGGCTAAGTAGTACAAGAGGTTGTCAGGAACACCCACATATGGATTGGGGTGGAGGGACAGTTCGTAGAGAAGGGAGTTTTGCTATAAGGGAGGAAAATATCCCAAAAGGTTTAATATAGTAAAACCAAAAGATTCTTCCAATATGGATGAGGTGGGAATTTATAGACCTTTGTGTTGAATGAGTTAGGTTATGTGGGTATAACTAAGAAAATAAAAATTTTTTCTAGTTAAAACATTAAGCATTTTTCACCATTTCATATCAGATCTTATCATGTAGTATATTGTTGCCTATAAAAAATAATAATAGTGTTTATTGCTTATTATATGCTAGGCACATGCTTATTATATGCTAGATATTTTATGTGTGTTATTTTTAATCGTGTTTTAAAGGTGACACTATTTTAGAGATTAGGAAACTGAGACTATGGGAAGTTAAATAAAATGCTTAGGGTCACACAGTGGAGCGTGTGTGTGTTCTTCAGAATACAGTAATTACTATAGAACCCAGATTGATTACAGATCTGTCTTCTTATCATACATACTGACTTTAAAGCCAGGAAAGGTACTATAATTTATTTTACTATTCAATTTATAAATAGTAAAGAACCATTTTTAAAAGTACTTGTGAAAATATTCAGACTGACTGTAGGGTTGGAATTTGGGGATTTATATTTGTTAATGATCTATGATAGGAGAGTAATCTATTTTCTGAAGGACAGTCTGAAATTTAGGCTAGATGTAATGAGGGGAAAACGGGTTAGTAGAATTAAATAATTGTCTCTACGACTATATGTCTGTGTAAAAAATGTTTTGTCATTTTTAATTTTAAGACCAAAGTTTTTTAAACATACCAAATTGTTTTCCTGGTTTGATAGAGGCCAGATTAACTTTTGCCTCTACTTTTTTAAAGGATTGGGGTGGCCAACAGAAGAAGGCAAATAGATCATCAGAAAAGAATAAGAAAAAGTTTGGTGTAGAAAGTGATAAAAGGGTAACTAATGATGTTTCTCCGGAGTCATCACCAGGAGTTGGAAGGCGAAGAACAAAGACTCCACATACGTTTCCACACAGTAGATACATGACTCAGATGTCTGTTCCAGAGCAGGCAGAATTAGAGAAACTTAAACAGCGGATAAACTTCAGTGATTTAGATCAGGTTTGTGAATTATTTTAAAATCAAGTTATGACTATGGGAAATATTTGAAATGGATTAAATAACTTGTCTTAAAAATAAAAATTGAGTTATTTCTTTTTTCTTAGTTTCTGTGCATATGGAAAGAATTTTAACCAGTGGTGGTGGTTTATAGTCTTTGGAGGGCAACAAAGTCTTTATTTACAAACTTGCTAAGGACAGATCTGGGAACTATATGACTATACTGTATGACTAACTTAAATCATTTCATTATGAAACTAAATTTTGCATGTTAATAACTGAATAAGATTCCTATTAAGCAAAAGGGAAGATCCACTTTAGAGTATTTATCGTTGGCAGGTTGTGGGATATGCTGGATTACCTTGGGTTTAGAATAAAACTGTCATTTGTATTTATAATCAGTGAAGTAAAATTTAGAACTAAAAGCAAGTAGAAATGATAATGAACTCCTAACAAATATTTTACTTTCACATCTGTGCTTTACAGAGGTAAACAGGTTTCCAAATTTGCATAAAGGTAGATTCAAGTCTGGTATGATGATGGTGATGATCATGTACCATTTCGTCACCTGTTTACTAATTATTGAACACTCACTGTATGCCAGGCACTGAGCTGAGTACTTTTTCAGATGGTGCTTCATATAGACACATCTTTATGCTAATGTTCCTGTTAATTAACATTGATTCATTGGGTCCAATTCTTATACAAAATTCTGTGAATAAGTATGACTTAGCTGTATGGGTTATAAATATGGTCCATCGTCCCAGTACTTCATTTAGACTAATCTTGCTCATATTCATCTGGTTAGTTGTCTGTGACAAAATGAGGAATAGGATGTGTTAATCAAATTTTGATATTTTAGTAAAAGAATTTTGTGGATCTGAAGCTCTTTTGAATCTTACTGCAAAACCCTTTATGCATACCTCCTGAATCAAAAGCTAATGGTCAAATTGACATTGGAATTTTTTTTAAAAATTGTTGAAAGGTTAACATTTGTGGGGTTTGGTTTCTTTTTCCTATATAGAGAAGCATTGGAAGTGATTCTCAAGGTAGAGCAACAGCTGCCAACAATAAACGTCAGCTTAGTGAAAATCGAAAGCCCTTCAACTTTTTGCCTATGCAGATTAATACTAACAAGAGCAAAGATGCTGCTCTGAGTTCTCAAAAGAGAGAAGTGATTGGATCAGCACAGTGTAAAGAGTTGTTTGCTTCTGCTTTAAGTAATGACCTTTTGCAAAACTGTCAAGTCTCTGAAGAAGATGGGAGAGGAGAGCCTGCAATGGAGAGCAGCCAGGTGATAAAATTTGTTTCCTTTGATCTTTGCTTTCATAAACCTCAAGGTAGAAACATTAAGTTTAAAAAAAATTATATTGGGTTATGCACATAGGAATTTTTGTTAGATAGAATTAAAGTACTTCCCTGACCCTCCTCATTAGTCTATCAGATTTATTCAAAATAGTGTACATTTCTTTTTTACTCAAAATGATTGTAGAAATGGCATATTCAGGTTAATTAAGGCTTCTGTTTAATCTGCCAAATGCTGTATTGCCAGTTTTTAGTAAAGGGGGTCGGGAACAACATGATTAATAGATTGTTGTAAGAATTTTTTTAAATGGAGACATACTCCTTTTGAAAAGTACTTTCAAAAGTATTTATAATACTTTTATTTATAGGGAAATACTATATAAACAAAAAATTTATATAAATTATAGTTTGGTATGCAGTTCTACAAATAAAATTTTTCAGGTAATGTAAATTAAAACTAATTTGAAATTTTTAAATTAACAGTAATTGGAGTGGTTAGTATTGCCAGTTGTGTTTTGATTAAATTCTAAATTTAATTCAGATTTTTTGCATGTATGAATTCATGAAATAAACCTAGAAGTATCTTTGGTTATTCTATTTGAAATCTAAAAAATCTATAAAATTGTTGCTGTTGAATGAATTGTGCTCAGTTTTACATACTGTTTACTTTCATGCTTTCCTTTTTTTTTAAAATATTTTTCGTGCAGATTGTAAGCAGGCTTGTTCAGATTCGGGACTATATTACTAAAGCTAGTTCCATGCGGGAAGATCTTGTAGAGAAAAATGAAAGATCTGCTAATGTTGAGCGCCTCACTCATCTAATAGATCACCTTAAAGAACAAGAAAAGTCATACATGAAATTTCTTCAAAAAATCCTCGTAAGTTTTGGACCTTTTAAATAACATACTGAGTTATTTTTGTAGTGTATTGGTGTACATACACTGATGACATTCTGATGCTACCCCAGAGGAGTGCATATATTTTCAAAAAAATCGTGCCATCCATTATAACTTTTTATTGCCATTTTTAATAGTTGTATGATTTATACCACTAAAATATTTCAGGCTAGAGAAAATGAGGAGGAGGATGTTCGGACTATAGATTCAGCTGTGGGATCTGGTTCTGTAGCTGAGAGCACATCGCTAAACATAGATGTGCAGTCTGAGGCTTCAGATACCACGGTAAGCGGCTTTTTGGTAATTAAAGTGCTGGAAATGAAGATTTAAATTTCCCCCCGTTTTTCAAGATGATATTTTTATAGGCATTTCTTAATGCAAAGTGTATTTCAGGGAAGAAACCTTCAAATTGTTAATGCTGTATATATTTAAACATGGAAGTGTAAACGTTTTATTTATTAAGATTAAAAATAGTTTTAATGGTTGATTTGAAAATCTAGTAATTTCTGATCTTCAGCTCTAGAAACATTGTTTTTCTAGTTTATTATTATTAAGCACAGCTTTACTAATTTTAAGAAGCATTGGGAAAGTTAAAATTCATTGTGGATATAGAGGCTGTAAGTACAGAGTATCATTAATGATTGCTTAGCATGTTGTCTATTGGAAAAGTCTCAAGTTCATTTGCCGTTGAGGACTCATTTTAAGGCTATTAGGATTTTTCATTTCTCAGGCTAGCGTAGAACTGTAACAAAACCAGATGACTGAAAAATTGAGATGAAGCCTAGAAAATGAGACAGGGTAGCATTTACATTGTGATTTATTCACAGTGAGAAAAATTGTGCAAAATGAAATTTATCAAAATACTATCTTTTGGAAAAATAATCAGGAATTTACAAAACTTTGAGAAAAGATTTGTAAAATAAACTTAGTTCATAGAAGTTAGTGTGCTTTGAAACTAATATGCTTTTATGCATTTTTATTTTAACAGATGCATCTATAACCATGCATTAGTGAACTTGAGAACCTATTACCAGTAAAGCTTTTCTTTTGAAAGGAAAACCATTTATGTGTATCTTTTGTATCTGAGATATGTTCCAAAATACCAGTCAGCATTAGGAATTTGAGGGTTTGTTTCCTTTTAGTATTGACCTGCATAGTTTCTTATCTGCCTCCTTTTTCTTCTCTGCCCTTCCTAATTTGAAGAGGAAATTTGAATTTTATTCTTTACGTTATTTTCACCAGGAGATATTCAGGAGAGCTTGATCCAAACAGTTGTGAAGAATGGATTCTACTATGGGAAATTGTTTTTCTGTTGAAAACAGTGGTGCTGGGAATAATTTCTTCCTCACATTTCATTCCAGCAGAACTGGAAGGGTTTGGGCATGTGGGTAAAGGAATTCTGTTGTGGAGAGGTGGAAAATGATATAGTTGATTATTATAATTTATATGCTAGCATATATATAGTTCAGCATGATGAGAATTTCATTCATAACTTAAAATTATGACATTATGAAAGTTGATTAATAACATAGAATAAATGTTAAAATATGCTTCAGCAGTTGTATAGCTTGGAAATTGCCTAGCATATGATACTCAGTTACGGTTAGCAATAGTCTTATCTACAGAAATTTAAAATGTAAATTTATTACCACTTGGGGAAGGGTTGATTGATTTTTAAAAAACATGAACTGGTATATTCTTTGTATTTATTTATAAGGCTGCCTTGTATGTTAAACAGGAGTTTGTGTTAAGAAATTAATATGCTATACTATTTAATAAAGGAGGCATCTTTTAGTCTGAGAGTTCGGCCGTGCATTGAGGACAAACTAGGGAATTCAGCTTCACAAGAACAGGTTTCAGACATTGACGTTACTACAAGTCCCAAAGAGAAAGGTGACAGATCTCCTCAGAATGACAGGGAAGTGAGGCCTAGTAGGAAATATAGCCGGAAACGTGGATTTCCCTCAAAGGTATACTTCACAATATTAACTTGGGAAGTCTCTAAATGAGCACCTCTTTTGTTCATGTTTCCTCTTCCTTATTTGCTTTTCTGTCATTGCTAATACTTTTAAATATATGTTATTAACATGGTTAATTATTATACTGTAATTTGCTTTAGTAAAATGCTGTCTTTTAGTTTTTTTCTTCTTTTCTACTTTCTTATACTCCTCTCTATGGAATATGTGTGGCAGCTGTTTTTAATTTGCATTAACAAAGGAGTTGAAACTTAATCCATTTTCCTTTTTTTGCTACTGAAAACTCAACATATAATACATTCTTAAACCTTGACTGTTAGTTGCCTTTCATTTCTGATATTTGTGTTCATGGATTAAGATGGTACTTTTATGTCTTGTCTTAAAATAGAGCAAGCTGTTACCTTTGTCTTTTTAGAATGAAATATTTTCAGTATTTTTTGGTTTTATTTTTGTTCCTCTTGGAAACCTCTTCCATTCTTTTTTTTGGAAAATTTTTAGTTATCCAGTTGACTTGTTTGCTAATGTTTTTGGTATTTTTTTCTCCAGTGTTTGCTCTAAATGTTCTTTGAATTTTTCTTGATTTGCATAAAGGCACTCAGGAAAGGTTTAAAGAGAACTATGTGTAGTTCCACTTCAAACAGCATTTGTAAAAGTGCTCATATCCATTTGGCACGAGTAAAGTACTATTTTAATAAGCATAGATAAGACTAATTCCATATGTTTTATTACTAGCTTATTACCTAGGCTTGATTAGTCTCTCTTTTCTGTTACGTAGATTTTTTTGTTTTGTTTTTGTGGCTGTTTAAAAATGACAGAACTTAGCCCCTAGGTGTTTTGGCAGGTTTTTTTGTTTCTGGCTCCCACAAGATTGTGAGGATACAGTTTGAAATCAGCTATGGTGATCTCATTATAAAGTGTTAATCAAAAGGTGCCTCCATTCAACAGAAGAGTAAATAAAGTAGTGATTATTTTTAAAACTAGTAGCATTGGAGAAGAGTGAACTTGAAGCATGATAGATATCCTTTGGACTTACTGTTCTCTTTAAGGCTTCTGAATAGTAACAAACAGAACTTGAGTTGACAGTTACTACAGCATAATATATGCCATTTTTACTTTTTTCCTAAAGCATGTTTACTTTTAAAAACCATTTTTCAGTTTTTAAATTTTTTTGAATAATGTCCTTATAAATGAATATTATTCTCTCTTGAACTTGCTTTTTGGAGTTTATTCCAATTTGATTCTCTTTAATCTTCTGATTTTTAGTGCCATCCTAGGGTAGTTCTATCAGTACTTTGTTCGTATAATGATTTTAATTTCTTAGAAAAAAATTCCCAATTCCCACCAACTGACTTTATTCTTTCTCTGCTGTGTAGAATCTGTCATTCTCCCTACCCCACCTTCATTCTCTCCAAGCTGCCTCCAAGGGCAGAGTCCATTTTATGGAATATTTTATAGACGTGGTGACATTTTGCATAATTTTTAAAAAGAAGCCTTGCACAAACACCCATGCCCTCATTGTTTTCTCATACTCATCTTCCCCCCCCCCACACTTAATCTTAGCTCTTAGAGAATTTATAGGCTTTTTTTTTATACCATCTACCCTTTTTTTGCTGTTATTTTCATCATTTCTGATTACTTCACTTGTGCTGGCTTTGTCTCCCAAACCAGACTATGCTTCTTCAGAGACTGTGTCTTAGATTTCTGTATTTGGAACTATCTACGCACATAATTTTGGGGCGGACAGTATGGTATGAAAAACACTAAAGTAGAACCCAGGAATCTGACTTCCCCTAACTGTGATATTGGATAAGTCTCAACTTTATCTTCTCTGGGCTTATAGTTTCTCACCTTTCACATGAAAAAAATTGGAGTACATATTATCTGAAGTACTTTTTAGCTGTAAAAATATGTTTGGATCCATGAATAATTATTGGAGGAACCTCAGTTGAGTAGAAGAAAGGAAGACTTGGGGTTTTCTGAAATTGGACTGTTACTGTATGTAATTCAGGATTTCATGCCTAAGTTATTTTTTTAATCTTTAAATTTTAAATGTACTTGTTGAAGGTGACTCAAAAAGTTTTAAATAAAAATATGTGTTTGAAGGGTGGATATAGTCCTGGCTTTCTTTTTTGATTTCTATTCCATGCACCATCCTCTTGGCATATTCTTATCCCTAGGTATTTTTATTTTCATTTTCTCATCTTCCCTTTTTTTATATCTGATTGTAGTCCCCACCCACCTCCCTCAGTTCATCTTTTCTAAGTATTAGTCTGAAATGTTATTTATATGGATGCAAAAGTTATTAATCAGTAATAAAACTCCATTAATTTTGAAAACTATTGGGAATTTGTCTTTGGATTAGTGAAAAATCTGAAGGTAATTGTGTTTACTTTAATAGTTCAGAATTCTTTATAATTAGAGTATCAGACTTTTGGCAAATGTGACTAAAAAGGATTAAACTTCTTTTAAAAAGTTTGCTTTTTAAAGAGTAAAAATCCAAAATATTAAATTGTTTACTAAACTCTGAAATTAGATAGCTTTAAGGTTGTCTTGGGGGTCTGAACTATTTTTGAGAGATGAGAGTATTATAAACTAGGTGGTGATATGCATTCTTGAGGGTTTTCTTTTTTCCAAGATGTCTTTTTGCCTTATTTGCACAATGTTTCTTCTCCTAATTAATTACTATTGATACTTTGCTGTAGTATTTGATTGATATTATCCTGGAGAGATTTCTTTGAGTCGTTCCATGGAGATCTGTTATATATTTGGGTCTGGTTTTACATTTTACCAGTGACTTTGATGAAATTATTTTGGATCAAATCTGAGAGGGCTAGCTGTTGATAGTTATCCCTCTCCCTTCAAATTGTTTTTTCAAGATGTAAACAGTCTTGAAATAAGCCAGAACTAAGAAGAGGAACTTGGACAGGAATGAATGTAAATGTTTATGAGGTAACTCCACTTGTATAGAATGGGAGAGAACTGAGTAAACAGTATCTAATTTAAAATGGATTTTTAGTTTATTGAAAGTTCAAGACAACAGAAAATCTCCAATAAGTAGTGGCTTGACCAAGATAGATTATTTCTCTTCCATGTTCATGAAGTCTAGTCAGGCAGTCCAGGATAGACAGAGTACTGACTGGGCTTCTCTGATATGTACATCACATATTCTAACCATGATCTTCTTCTTATTTGATCTTAATTTCTTTGAGTACTTAATTCTGAGCCATGTACTTATTTGTTCACTTGTTAGTTTTATTGATTGTCAAATCAGAGTGTAAGATGCTATCGCAGTTATTCATTCTTATTCACAATACTGGTGAGTTCTACTTGGGGAGGTAAAGAGAACAAGTTTTTACATAGTATTAGTAAGGCGTGTCACCCAGAAGGGAATTTCTCTGGAACCATCTGTGTTCTCCACAATTTCTCTAGGAATCTAATGTACATAGGAAAAGTAGATCAGTGCATTTTTGCTTTCAAAAGAAATCATTGAACTTCTTTATTCTCCTTAGTGACTTTAGTGGGTTGGGGGGAAGATCATTGATTTAAAATCTGCATAACCCCAACAAAAATTTGATAGCAAAGCAAATTTAAAATTGATTATTTCTAATTTTATAGAAATATTTTATGTAAATATTAGGTAAAATCATTTAACTTTTTTTTTTTTTTTTTTTTTGTGAGGAAGACCAGCCCTGAGCTAACATCCATCGCCAATCCTCCTCTTTTTGCTGAGGGAGACTGGCCCTGGGCTAACATCGTGCCCATCTTCCTCCACTTTATATGGGGCGCTGCCACGGCATGGCTGACGAGCAGTGCGTCGGCGGGCACCCGGGATCCGAACTCGTGAACCCTGGGCTGCCAAGCGCGGACTAAACCGCTGCGCCACTGGGCGGCCCCCTCATTTAACTTTTAAATATAAGATTTTTGAAAAGGCAAATCAATGATGAAAAAGTACCTTTATGGTATACATTTCATGCTTAACCTGGCTTAAAATTTTTTGTTTTGGAGTTGTATTTAAATTTATGTCTTTGCTTAATTGGCTTTTATTTTTTCTTACTGGATTCCATTTGAATAGTTTTAAGGTTAACATTTGCAGTTTTATTATTTCTTGTAAGTGGCATCTGTTTAATCTGTTCCTCTACTTTTAGGCAAAATGCTGGCTTTGGGGGGGCATTTCAAACTATTCTATGTTATGTTCTCAGCCTCAGCTAAATGAGTATATTTTAGAAGAAAAAATAGTAATGATATCTTTGATACAAAATTTTCTGCTTTATTGTATGCTTATATAATACAATGCAAGTAAATTTAAGCCTTTCGCACCAGATTATCAAATAAAAAATGTATTTTTAAAATGTCTGTCCTTGGTTAGAAAGTAGTGGATTTGTTTTGTTGTTTTTTTTTTTTTAACATCACTTCTAGGAGTGGGGCAGAACGTTTTTTAGTCTGATCTTTTTCAAGGATACTTTTAGGGCATTGACCTGATATAATCTGCTCCTCTTTTTCTGTAAGGCCTGAATCCCTCGTGTGTGTGTATTTGTGTGTGTGTATATGTATGTGTTGGTCTCTTTGCCCCCTCGGTTTTCATATCTTCCTTTTAGTATGCCTTTTTCTTTACTTTCCACTTGTTAATTCCTTTTCATGCTTAGCCATTGATTATGGTCTTTTACCGTGAAATTACCTAACTACTTAACTGTTAACATTGCAGGCTTATCTCTGTGTCATTTCATTCTTTTTTTTCTTCAAGTCTACTAAAACTATATCTCAGGATGTATATTTAATACTAATTTATTATCTAGTATGTATTTTGCCCTTGGTAGTTGAAACGGGAACGTGGATTTTAATGGTCAGATTTAAGTGTTGTTTGTTTTATTTTCCAGGCCAGAGATCCTCAGCAGGAGCCTGTGGAAGAGATAGAAAATTTGAAGAAACAACATGATTTATTGAAAAGGATGTTACAGCAGCAGGAGCAACTGAGAGCTCTGCAGGGACGACAGGCTGCTCTTCTTGCTCTGCAACATAAAGCAGAACAAGCTATTGCTGTGATGGATGATTCTGGTATGCCACAGTCTTTGAATGTTGTTTTTATAAGCAAGGCTCAATAAGTAATGGTATTGCAGGGTGGATGCTGGTTATTATGTAATCAGATTTTGATTGTTGACTAGTTTAGAAACCTGCATGTGAGGCTCACCCTGTCCTGTGCTTTTCTCTGGTTATGCAGACAAGGTTGCAGGGACAACTCCTGGCCATCATACTGTACCGTGCAGACAGCCAGCTCGCTCTCCTTTTCATCAGAGAGTGCCCTTAAGAGGTAAAAAGGACAGGCTGTAGTTTGTTTTTGTACCTTAGACTGATAGGGCTCTTGATGCTTTTATCTCCACCCTTTATACTTTATTCAACAAGGATTGTCATACTTTGCTTGCCTACCAAGGAAGATTTAAAACTTTAAGTGAGGCAGTGAATAAATTTATAGAGCTTCTTTAGCTTCTCAAGTTAGTAGGAGTTCTGTTATTTGTTAGATATCCAATTGTATACACTAGTTCCTTTGAACTATATTTGTATCCTATAGTTTTCCTGAAACTTAGAAATGTTCTTTTCTTTCTTCCTCCTTCCCTCATAGCCATGTATCATTTAGGTGGAAATTGTGTTGAATTCTTTAGTATTGAGTTGGATTTTATAGTTGTCTCATTCAAACCTAAGTGGTTTAATTTCTCATTAAGTTGAAAACAAATTGTTACTTACTAAAACTCAGTAAAACTAAGATACATTTTCTCATAGTCTGTTCTCCCAATCTAATAACGCTTTATCTCCTGTGGGCTCTCCATTTTAGATCCTCACTGAGGATAATTGAAGTTACTCAATTTATCCTGCTGTCCACACCTAGCCCACTGGCTCAGCTCTTTTATCACTATTATACGTAATTTAATTTTGTGTTTTCATAAGGAACTTTATAATTTGCAAGTAACTTACTCTTCGTATTAATTATATATTTGTATATAATATATAAAGTATAGAGTAATAATTATACAGATTTTCATCCCCATTTTTCCCTTGTAAAATCCAAAGTATCATAGCTTTTTCATTTATATATAGGAACAAACAAAATGTTTTAACAGTGACCAATACTAGTTTGGTTAATAACTAACCTTTTAAATATTTTTCAAGTTTGGAGTATCAAGAGACTTTCTTGTGATAGCTTTGTTATTTTAAATAATTAGATTTACATCATCTCTTTTGATCATTGCAAAATTGTAGGTTGGTCATCAGAACGTTTTTCTTATTCTCATTTTATAGAGAAGGAACTCTTAACAGAGTTTGTGACTTGCCTAGGCTTATATGGAATTTTGGTAGAATCAGATATCTTGGGTTCTAGGTCAGAGCTCTCTTATTTCTGAATATGAACTTTTAAGTAAGTAGATAATCTCTTTTTTAAAACAAGTGTACTATTGTGAGGCAGGGACCAAGAGTAGAATGAACAGGAGTTTAAATTTGAGTTTATTTTGTATACTTTTTCAAAAACAATTTTAGGTTAGTAATTTTAAAACAGATTTTCTCTTTTATTTTTGAGGTTTTGCAGAGGAATACTGGTGAAAAAACAGAATTATAGTATTTAATATTCTGGTATATAAGAGAGGCAACATAATTGTCATGGGAAAGAGTGTTCCTTTCATCATGTAACTAGCAAGTTGGGTGTTAGTTTTCTAGACTGTAATTTCTTTCTTTTCAAAATAGAGTTTGGACTGGATATGTGAGATTCTATCTAGCCTTGAAATTCTAATTTCTCAGTGGAAAAAGCTAGTATTTTCCTTTAATACACAGCAGTTTATATTCAGTGTCTCTTTTAGAGCTGGAGAGGATAAGCATGGAGTGGTTGGGTAGTAGAGCAGTAACTGTCATCAAAACTATCATAATACTGCCTTAGGAAGATAAAAACTGCAGTCTTTTAGTATGACTTGTATCACAAGCAACTCCTTCAATAAATTATCTGTTCTACTGCAGGGGTCAGCAGACTATGGCCAGCTGGATTTGGCCCACTGCCTGAAATAAAGTTTTGTGGAACATTGCCATGCCCATTTGTTTATATATTGTATGTGGTTGCTTTTGCCCTACAATGGCAGAGTAGGGTAGTTGAGACAAAAACTGTATTTCCACAAAGCCAACGTTTTTACTATTTGAATCTTTAAGAAAAGTTTGCCGGCCCCTATATTAGAGCATTGATTTCTGTTGGGGGAGGTAGGAATTGAAAGCTGTCAGAATCAGTGCTTTTTCGGACTGACCACTTTCCCTGCCACTCTGCATCCCAACCTGATAGACCTGCTACATCCCCACTCCATCGAGTCACTAGTCTTAATTGGGATGTGATGTATCTCTCCTTCAATGTTAGGACAGAAAAAGATGAACCACTATACTAGAGTTTTGTGAGTGTCCCTTTATTTTCAGCTTAGATGGAAACTTATAATAAAATGATTAGTTGGTAGATAAATCTAAGAGGTTAACTAGTTTTAAATGATGTTAGGTGAGATTTAAAAAAAATTTTTTTTTCCAAAATTTAGCTTCTCAGAAGTTGAAAAGGTGTTGTATTTATTTATTTGCTTTAATGAATAGTTGTTAATTTTCTTTCCAGTTGTAACAGAAACTACAGGTAGCCTATCTGGAGTCAGTATCACCTCTGAACTAAATGAAGAATTGAATGATTTAATTCAGCGTTTTCATAATCAGCTTCGTGATTCTCAGGTAACTTCATTTTTTTAGTATAGTTGAGTTTAAAATCATATTAATTAAAACAGTGGTTCTCAAACTTTCCTGAGCATAAATATCACCTGGTGTGATTATTAAAAAAATGTAGATTCCTGGTCAGTGGGATCCCCCACCTCCAAAATTATAAATCACACATTTGGCATGGGCTTCCCCCCATGTGAGTCCAGTTCTGGAAATCTGGGGACTATACTTTGAGAAACACTAAATAAGAGGAAAATCTACTTTGAATGAAGTGATTGGTGAAATTTTCCCTTTGTATGTTACTAGATGACATGCTGTTTTTCTTTTCTTTCTTTTTTGGTTGTTTCATTGAGGAAAATGAGCCCTGAGCTAACATCCATTGCCTATCCTCCTCTGTTTGCTGAGGAAGATTGGCCCTGGGCTAACGTCCGTGCCCATCTTCCTCTACTTTATGTGTGGGATGCCTGCCACAGCATGGCTTGATAAGCGGTGTGTAGGTCCACGCCTGGGATCCAAACCTGCGAACCCCAGGCTGCCGAAGTGGAGCTTGCAAACTTAACCACTACACCACTGGGCCGGCCTTGACATTTTCTTTTTTCTCTAAGAGATTGTTAATGATCACAACCTTAACTTATGTTTGAATCTGTGTCCTTGCAATATTTTACTAATAATTTTAAAGAAGTTCTTAAGTTTAATTTCAGAGTTAATAAGTGTTCTAATTTGATGACCTTTGTTAAGTAATGATATAAATGCAAAATTTCAATTTGTGGGCCTTGAGTAAGAAAAGGTGAATTAATACCTCTCCACTGGAAATGAGTATGATTTGAAGATACAGTGTCTCCTTTTTGCTGACCAAGTGAAAATAAAAGAATATGGTTCAACCACTTTGGAGAGTTAGCAATATCTTGCACATTTTTTGTAGTGACCCTGCAATGGCCCACCTTAGAGAAACGCTCACATGTTCACAAGGAGATACGTACAAGAATGTTCATGGCAGCATTGTGTTAATAGCAAAAATGAGAAACAACCTAAATGTCCATGAATAGGAGCCTGGATTAATGAATTAAGATATATACTAGAGTGACATCCTGTGACCAGTTACAGCTAATGAATGCAAAATGGGAGTTTAAGAAGGATTCCACTTAGCTTATGTTTAGAAATGTGTAAAGAATATATATTTTTTTGTGGATGGGTACATAGGTATTACAAAATAAAAGCATGTATAAGAATGGTAGATATCTAATTCCAGATTGTGGTTATCTCTGGAGAGAGTAATGGGATTCAGGATTGGTACATATAGAGCTTTAGCTGTATCTGTAATATTATATTTCTATTAAAAAAGAAAATAATTGATGCAAATGTGGCAAAATGTTGAAATTTGACTAGCCTCAGTAATGGTTATTCATTATGATTCCCTAATAAGCCTTAGTGGAATTTTGAAATGTTTCATAGGTTTTTTAAATTAGAGGATCATAAGAAAGTAGGAAAAACTGATAGATTAAGAAGTTAAAATTTATGGCGGTCGTTCTAAAAAGATGGCAAGAGAGAGAATGAGATTTTTGAAGGTTTATTCTATATGAAATGTGGCATTTCTAGCCCTTAATTTAGATCCAGGTAATAAATGTCCAGTGAATCCAAGACCACTGTGTAGTTATATGAGTCTATGAAACTATATATATATATATATATATATATATATATATATATATATATACACAAACACACACACACACACACACACACATATGTTATAATGGCATATCTGGAAACTATGTAATTTGGGAAGAGGAAAAGCATGTACTTACCCACCAGCACAACCTAGGCAAATATTTATCTCTTTTTATATAGAATATTTATGCATTTTTAATATGAGAATGCAAACTTTAATTGCCTCAGCCTTTATTTTTCTTCTTCTTTTTTTATAAGCCTCCAGCTGTTCCAGACAATAGAAGACAGGCAGAAAGTCTTTCATTAACTAGGGAGGTTTCCCAGAGCAGGAATCCATCAGTTTCAGAACATTTACCTGATGAGAAAGTCCAGCTTTTTAGCAAAATGAGGGTGTTACAGGAAAAGAAACAAAAAATGGACAGACTGCTTGGAGAACTTCATACTCTTCGAGATCAGCATCTGAACAATTCTTCGTGTAAGTAAATCTGGCTCAGTAGTACTAGGTAGAGGACACATAAGTATACATGCTAGCACATAATAGTTACTTAGTAAAATATTTGATAGATGAGTGAACACATAATTCCTAATGAGAATTATACTTTTTGTGGTGAGATGAACACGTAATTCCTAATGAAAATTATACTTTTTGTGATGAGATAGGACTTGCAAATGAAAAGTTTTTAAGTAACAAGGCAGTGTGTGATAAAAGCCAAATAGATGATAGATCTATTCTATAATTCAGAAAACAGAAAAAATAAAGTTGGGCCTTGAAAAATTGGTAGGATTTTAATAAGGGAAAAGTAGAAGAGAAGGTAACTATTAGGTACTTGGATATACTGCTACGTTTTTACCGTACTCAAAATTTTCCCTTAAAGAGAAACTAATACAAATTAGTACTTTGATTTAAAAACTATGAAACAGATTTAGAAAGTATTTATACAAAAAAGTGAGATATGAAAAACTTATATAGTACCTATGATTTAGTGCAAAATGTCTGTAACTTACCTCCTTTTTAAAAATATGTAAATAGTCATCTTAGGTCGAATAAGAAAGGTGTAGTCATTCTACTTATACTGGTTATATAGGTATACTAGTTATATAGGAAAGGCAATTATAGGAACTATGTTTTCTGTTTCACAGATGTCTTACTTGTCTCTGTCTAATTCAGATTTACTTACTAGTCTCACTTGCTATCCTCCTACCTTCTCAAGCCTCCTCCCTGCCTATTATGCAGACACTTAGTAATAGGAGCTCTAGCACTGGAAATTGGAGTCAGTAGGGTCAACCCCAACTGGCCATTATTCTTCAACATTCCAGCTGCTGTCTTATTAAAGAAAGGACGAAGGATAGAAATAGCATCTCTGGACTCTGTTCTTTGTTCTTCACCCATCTCCTATTTTTCTGGCCATCCCCGAAAGAAACTTACTGTTCTCCCCTGAAATATACTCCTTTCTTTTCCCTGATCACTGCTAGTCTCCTCTTCCTCTAGACTGTAATCCCAGTACTTATCCTTCCTAAACAGATAAACTCAACTAAGAAAAACTTAAAATTCGAAAGTTGTACTCAAGGCCTTGTGGTCAGTTTTATACGCATAAAGAAAGTAGCACTCTGCCTACTGATAACTTTAAGGAAATCATTGTTTTCTAGTTGGGAAATAGTGTGAAAGCAGCAGCAAAAGGTAGAACAGTCAAGGAATAGAGTAGAGAAACTACTGGAAACCAGCTATAGCAGCTGATAATGTGAGCAACAAATAATGATGGTCATGAGAAAGAGATAAAAGATAATAGTTTTAAAGTGGTAGGAGATAGAGAAGTGCAAAGAAAGATTCTTAATCTTCATTCATTGCCCTTGAAGGCATAAGATATCTTTGTCTGATCTGTGTGGACAAAAAAATAATTAATATGTAATTCAAGGCTTACAGAGAATTAGCCATCATCTAATTAGGAAATTTTATTGCTGAGTAGTGTTTCTTGGATGAATGTACCAGAGTCACTTTTAACAAGTTTGCATTGACTTTTGGAACAAGAAAAGTTCCATCTTGGAGACCAGATGTCATTCATTTGAGCTGTGGATTTGGAACACTCTTAGGGACGTAATCTGCTAGGGCTGTCCTGTAAAGATTTGTAGACAGTATACTGAACATCATACATAGTGGCCCTGTTTAACCTAACCTAGAACCAGGTTTATCAGAGGAGTACTTCAGTTACTTCTTCAAGGTAGAGTGTGTCATAGTTCTTGTCAATTTCCATCTTGTCTTTCTTTATTCTTTCCTGAATGTTTTAACTCTGTTTGGTTGAGGGACTTGTTAATAAACAAGTGGCCTGAATGTTGTATCCTTAAGTTTCTAAAATTTAAATCTGCAGGATTTAAGATCTTAATGGTTTTTACTTTTTATTTTTCTATATCCAAGCAAACTGAATAAGTGTTGTTTGATGCCATGTTTGTTTATTTATGGTAACTGGTCTTTTTTTTTTTTTTTTTTGTAGTTGTGCCTTCTTCAGCCTCTCCACAAAGGAGTGTGGATCAGAGAATAACAACTTCAGCTTCGTCTGCTCCTGTAGGCTTAGCACCAGTTGTCAATGGAGAATCCAATAGCCTCATGTCATCTGTTCCTTATCCTGCTGTTTCCCTAGTTTCTCAGAATGAGAGTGAAAATGAAGGCCATCTAAATCCAACTGAAAAACTCCAGTAAAACATTTTTACAAACATTATTTACATAGATTAGAAATGACTAATGGGGATAAATTCTGGGTTTTTTTCTTTGTTGAATTTCTGGGAAAACTGAATTTATTTAATATTCTTAAGTGGTAACGGTGGTAGAAGAGGTATGTGTGTGTAATATGTGCATTCTTTGAGTTGTCCGAAAGAAATGTGACATTGTAATACAGGTAATTTCTGTGAGCTGATGTATTCCTGTTTTCCAAATAAAGGATTAGCAGTAGCTGGGACTTCAGTTAAAAGATTTCTGTATTCAGGGGCCGGCCCAATGGCTTAGTGGTTAGGTTCACGAGCTCCACTTCGGTGGCCTGGGGTTTGCGGGCTTGGATCCCAGGTGCGGAGCTACACACTGCTCATCAAGCCATGCTGTGGCGGCATCCCACATACAAAAAGTGTAGGAAGATGAGCATGGATGTTGGCCCAGGGCCAATCTTCCTCACCAAGAAAAGAAAAAAGAATTCTATATTCAGGGCCAGTGCGTAGTGATTAAGTTCACGCACTCTGCTTTAGTGGCCCAGGTTCACAGGTTCACATCCCAGGTGCAGCCCTACACCACTCATCAAGCCATGCTGTGGCAGTGACCCACATATAAAATAGAGGAAGATTGGCACAAATGTTAGCTCAGGGACAATCTTCACCACAAAAAAAAGATTTCTATATTCAAATGGTTTAGAGCCCAGGCTCTAGAGTCAGACAGCCCTGAAATTGTATCTCGTGAGGCTGTGTGACTGTGGACAACTTATCCTCACTAAGCCTCTGTTTCTTTGTCTACAAAATAGGAACAATAATATAGCTGTTCGTGAACGTGTTTTAAGGATTAAAAAACATTGGCATAATTCCTGGCACTTAGTAAAAACAAAAGAAACTTAATTGTTATTTTTGGTAAATATAGTATATACTTTGTAGATCTCTGTATGTTGTAGACAATTCGGGAACCTTCTGTAAATGCTCAATAATGCCTGCATACCTGATTTGCCTGAGGTAGTATTTAAATTGAATAGTTAGTACCTCACATTTTTGATACTTATTAAGACACCTAGGAATATTTGTGACATCGAGTTTTAAGCTGTTAACATTTGTACCTGAACTTGAATACTTGAAACTGGTTTTCTTAAGCTTTTGTCCCTAGCACAACATAAGAAAATAAAGGGATGAGATTTTGAATAAGCTGTACTTGAAAGTAAATTCTTTACTTTACAGTTACACCCCCTGGATATTTGATTAGGTCTAAATTTTGTTTGTGCTGGCTGCTATTATATGAAAATAATACATGCTTTATTTTGCCAAATTGAGTATTAATGTCATATATATGTTTTTTGTTGTTTATCAGGAAGTTAAATGAAGTTCGAAAGAGATTGAATGAACTAAGAGAATTAGTTCATTATTATGAACAGACATCAGATATGATGACAGATGCTGTAAATGAAAACACAAAAGGTGAAGAAACTGAAGAGTCAGAATATGATTCTGAGCATGAAAATTCTGAACCTGTTACTAACATTCGGTAAGAACTTAAGTTTATTTTTCTAACATATTCATCCTAACTTAATACTTTTATTTAAAAAAAACCTTGTTAGCATGCTATTTGCCTTTTATTTAAGCTTTTCTTTTGTAAGTCTACTATTTTTGTCAGTGTAATCTTACTTGCCCTGTAAAGAACAACAAATAGGGAGGTAGTTTAATAAACTAGTTGTTTGTTAGATCAAATGCAAGGAAATCATAAGAAATATCTAACTTAACATTTTCCTACCTCTTTTAGGTATAATTTTGATTTTTCAGATGTTTTTCTTCTTAAATTTCAAAATAGCAGAAGTTAATGAAAAGTAATAGCCAGTTATTCAGAGTTTGACTTTAAGTGGGGAAGTAGCCAATGATATTTGTAGTTTGAAATTATTTTCTCAGCAGTTCTAAAACTTTGATTTAAAAAAAATTTTTTTTTTACCTTAAATAATCTCAGGCTCTTCTTTTTCTTTTAGAAATCCACAAGTAGCTGCCACCTGGAATGAAGTAAATAGTAATTCTAATGCACAGTGTGTTTCTAATAACAGAGACGGGAGATCAGTTAATGCTAATTGTGAAATTAACAACAGATCTGCTGCCAACATAAGGGCTCTAAACATGCCTCCTCCTTTAGGTATAATTGACTATATTCACACATAATTTTGCCATATTGTACTTGGAAAGTAGATTTTCATTAGTACTCTCGTTAAGTTTATTCAGTTGATTTCAATGATATATGTTTTCAGCAGATTGTCGATATAATAGAGAAGGAGAACAGGGGATTCATGTTGCACAAGGTGAAGATGATGAGGAAGAGGAGGAAGAAGCAGAAGATGAGGGAGTCAGTGGAGCTTCATTATCTAGTCATAGGAGCAGTCTGGTTGATGAGGCTCCAGAAGATGCTGAATTTGAACAGAAGATCAGTAGACTTATGGCTGCGAAACAGAAACTTAGACAGTTACAAGATCTTGTTGCTATGGTGCAGGTAAATACTGCTTGGTTTTTTAAAAAACATTTTGTCAAATAGTCCAGTCTTACTTACAAGGTGAGATTTATGTATGTGTTTGATAATTGTTGGTATAATTATATACATTTATTGAGTTCTTACCAAATGCTGGGTTTAAATGCTTAGCACTTTACATGCCATATATCAGAGGTCAGCAAACTTTCTCTGTTAATGGTGAGTTAGTAAATATTTTAGGCTCTGTGGGCCATTTTAGTCTCTGTCACAACTACTCAATGCGAAAGCAACTATAGACAATATGTAAACAAATGAGCATGGCTGTGTTCTAATGTAACTTGATTACAAAAACAAGTTGTTTGTTGTTTGCTGGAGACTGTTCTTACATCGTGTAGAACTCATAATATCTCAATGAAGTAGATATTAAACAGATTAAAGAGGTGTTAATTGACCAAGGTTATACTATTGTCAGAGCCAGAATTGAGACTCTCTTATACCAGAGGCTGAGATCTTAAATCACTTGATGTGAAAGAAAAATCATATGTTGCTTTGTTCAGTAAGGCCAGATAAGTAAAGTTGGAACTATTAGTCATAAATTTTAGAAAGCCATGTGCACCTATGAACATGATATTACATAATTATTAACACTTCTATATACACAGGTATATTTTTGCTTATGTATTCAAAATATATCTGTGGAAGGATACAAAAACTGGTAACATTTGGTTACCTGTGGAGAGTGGAATCAGTTGGGGAACAGGAATGAAAAGGGGACTTTTCTAAATGTCTTTTTTACTGTTTGAACTTTGATCATATGACTGTACTACCATTTGAAAACATTAAAACAGCTTCCAAAGCAAATAGTAATAGGTTGTGCTGTCTTGAACCTCATTGTACTTGTTCATTACTTTACCATTTTTTCTTTAAGATTCCTTTCCTTGGGGCCAGCCTGGTGGTGTAGTGGTTAAGTTTGCGAGCTCTGCTCCGGTGGCCTGGGGTTCGCAGGTTCGGATCCTGGGTGCGGACTGACACAGTGCTTATCAAGCCATGCTGTGGCAGGCGTCCCACATATAAAGTAGAGGAAGGTGGGCACAGATGTTAGCCCAGGGCCAGTCTTCCTCAGCAAAAAGGGGAGGATTGGCAACAGATATTAGCTCAGGGCTAATCTTCCTCACCAAAAAAAAAAAAGATTCCTTTCCTCAGATGCATTGCCCAAAGTGGGAATAATAGATCAGAAATGGTGAATAACTTGTGGGCTTATAGATGAATCAGCTAAATTTCAGGCCTATGTTGAAGCTCTTTTGCTCCAGGGACTGTTCTAAGACCTACATATATGAGAAATGAGAAAATTGCAATACGGAGGGAGTAAGGGACCTCCTACTGAAAGAGAGCTATTAAAAGAAGGATCCAGGGGCCGCCCGGTGGCGCAGCGGTTTAGTCCGCGCTTGGCAGCCCGGGGTTCGCGAGTTCGGATCCCGGGCGCCCGCCGACGCACTGCCTGTCAGCCATGCCGTGGCGGCGTCCCATATAAAGTAGAGGAAGATGGGCACGATGTTAGCCCAGGGCCAGTCTTCCTCAGCGAAAAGGGGAGGATTGGCGACGGATGTTAGCTCAGGGCTGGTCTTCCCCACAAAAAAAAAAAAAAAAAGGATCCAAATCCCCAAGTTTTTTGTATCAGTTTAAGGTCAATGAGTTTTACTTGTTTTACTAAGGGTAGGCGTCTTTATTTTTTGAATTTTACTTATATTCTGTTTCTGAAGAGACTCAGGAGAAGGTCTAAACAGTTATATAGTTACCATGATTATACGAAAATATTACTATTCCTGACTAGATTATTCTGGACAACTTATATGGCCCTTATGAAACCTATGTATCTTACAAGTCTCCAGATGTCTTTCTCTTTTAGTTTCTTAGTCTGTGATGCAGTGTGTGTTAAAACAATAATTCTTTAGTCAGTTACTTTCTTAACTTTCTTTTGGTTTTGGAGTTTGTATTATTTCGGTTGTTTGGGCACTCTCGTACTACCGTCTGAAACTTCAGGCAGTTTTGTTTTGCATTTTTTTCTCCTACTTTTATTTTTCTACTTTTTATTATGTGAAAATGCCTCATGATTTAGCTTTTCTATTCTTGAGTCCCAACTTGAGTCAGTTTCTTTCTAATCTGCCTATTCATACTACTAATGAATTAGGTTAGTTTTTACATTGATGGTGAAGACCATGTAATATCATTTCTACAAAGTTAAAATTCATTAGACAGTTTTATAATTAAAGTTTTATTAGAATGTTACTTCCAAAGGTTAAAGTTGAAGTTGAGATCTTCAGAGAAAGCATGAGTAAATATAAAATATGTAGAGTTAAATGTTTTTAAGAAAAGGCAGTAGTTCACCCTCCACCCCCCATTTTAATAAATACATTGATTTCAACAGAAGATATGGATCTGCTGTTAGGAAGATACGAACTTTAGTTTTTTTTCCATTAGTCATGACAGATTTGAGATGGTATAGTCTCATTATTTTATTGTGTTGTGAGCATTAGTACTTGTTTGGCAAACTTAAAGACTAAAGTAAGAAAATGGAAAATTTTAATCAGCAAGTGACACTGGACATTAATTATTTGATGTTAATTTAAAAGTTACATCTTAAGAAAAATTAACTAACATCAAGAGTCCCAGCTCCAATGGTATATTTTTTATCTTCTTATTCTCTAGATAATTATTCTTTGGCAGCTCAGTGTCTGGTCAAGATAAGAAAAGGCAACTTAATATTTGTCACCACTGGGTAATTGGCAGCTTAAATTTTAAATGTACTGTTTTCAGTTTTAGCATTTCATTTCCTGCCATTGATAAAGGATGAACTTCAGTGTTCTCTAAAAATCATGTACTTTCTCTACTGCTTTAATTTTTATGTGAATTTTACAGACTAGTGGTATTTACTGAGATATGAATTGGACAATTCTTTAGATATCAAGATAATTTTAATATAATGATGCTGTTTTAGGATGATGATGCAGCAGATCAAGGAGTTATATCTGCCAATGCTTCAAATTTGGATGATTTCTACCCAGCAGAAGAAGACACCAAACAAAATGCAAATAACACTAGAGGAAATGCCAATAAAGCACAGAAAGATGCTGGAGTGAATGAAAAGGCAAGGTATGTTAAGCTTATGGCTTTCATTTAATAAAATTGAGTGCCTGTTACAGAGAAGGTACTTGTGTAGGTGTGCTGTATTATTCTTGCTTAAAGCTATCATCAGATTTACTGGAGTCCACAAATGTCAATTTAATTATAGAGAGAAATTTTATGAGGCTAAACTACAGCAGCAACAGAGAGAGCTCAAACAATTGCAGGAGGAAAGAAAGAAACTGATTGAGATTCAAGAGAAGATTCAAGCATTGCAAAAGGCTTGTCCTGACCTACAGGTAATTAGGAAATTTTTTTCTTTCTATTTGTCTGAAAAAAGATGTTAAAAACCTAATGTCAGGGGCCGCCCGGTGGCGCAGTGGTTTAGTCCGCGCTTGGCAGCCCAGGGTTCACTAGCTCGGATCCCGGGTGCCCGCCCCGCCGACGCACTGCCTGTCAGCCACGCTGTGGCGGCGTCCCATATAAAGTGGAGGAAGATGAGCACGGATGTTAGCCCAGGGCCAGTCTTCCTCAGCAAAAAGGGGAGGATTGGCGACGGATGTTAGCTCAGGGCTAGTCTTCGCCACAAAAAAAAAAAAAAAACCTAATGTCAGTTGAAAGTGCTCTTTTTCTAGTACTGATGTGACATTTGTATTAATTTTATGATTAATGAAATGGATGAATTAATAAAATGGATTAGGGATATATACTTTTACACTGTGAAAGGTAGCATATAGGAATTGACTATTATTTCCATTTTTCACTTCTTGGGGTAGCTAGCAAAAGATCGGAACATGAATATTCATAACTATTTATTATATTAAAATATGCTGGTTTGAATGTTGCAATTAAGGGACTAGCATTTCCATCATCTTTTTTTTTTGGTGGGGGGAGGAAGATTCACTCTGAGCTAACATCTGTTGCCAATCTTCCTCTTTTTTTGCTTGAGGAAGGTTCACCCTGAGCTAACATCTGTGCTGGTCTTCCTCTATATTGTATGTGGGACACTGCCACAGCACAGCTTGATGAGTGGTGTAGTGCTGCGCCTGGGATCCAAACCTGCAAACCTGGGCCGCCAAAGCAGAGCTCACTGGACTTAACCACTACACCACGGGGCCAGTGCCTAGCATTGGCATCCTTTACTGGCCTAAAATTACATAATAAAGTTCTTCAGCCATCATGCGTTACCTAAGGAAATTAATTAAAATATTTTATACCTTTGCTTATTAAACAGTACCCTATGCGTGGGTCTTTGTGATTGAATAGAGAATGAGCAATCTTTGACCACGTCAGGTAACCAGGAGTAGGGTTAATATGGGAAGGGAACACCAATTCTTTTTGAGATTTTTCTTAAAATTTATTGGTTAGCTTTATTCTTCAGTCAGGTTTTGTTTTCAAAGAAAGGGAAACACATCAAATGATGTTTCTGATATAACTGTTTATTTTCTAGACTTTTTCCACTTTAATCCTTTTTCCCTTTTCCTCGATCTAAATAATATCCAGAGGAATATATACCAGAGTTGAGTTGAGTATATGAAATTTTCCACAATAACATTTTGTCCCTCTTGTCTATTGTTCCAGAGGGTTGGTTACTACTTATCACCTTTAGCCTGTGTTTTCATCTTTGTTTTCTCATGTCCGGTTTTCTTTGGATCATGATGGCAGTTAAGGTCTGGTAATAACAATTAAATATGGTAATAGAGCCCTAGAAAAGTAGTAAAATAACTGCTTTTATGAAATTAATGTAATTGCTTTAATTCATAACAGTTTTTACCAACCCTTTTTTAGCTGTCAGCCACTAGTGTGGGTAATTGTCCCACAAAAAAATATATGCCAGCTGTTACTTCAACCCCAACTGTTAATGAAAATGAAACCAGTTCAAGCAAATCTGTTTTCCAGCCTGAAGATTCTTCAGTAGTAGATAATGAGGTATTGTGCATTGTACCCTGTTGTCCCTGAGTCAAGTCACATCTTAACAAGGAATATTGAGTGTCTGCAAAACATGTTTTTAAATGTAGCCTCTTTTATGTCTTATAGTTGGGGGAAGAAATAATTTTTTCCAAAAAGTAATTAAATTGGGATCTTTTCAGAACAATCTAGTTCTTTATTAGCAAATATTTGGCAGAATTATAAGTAAGGGATACCTGCAGCAAATAGTAATCATCTCAGAAAGACTTACCCTTTAGCATTTTATTTATATGTGATTTGTAGAAAACAATCCTTCTCTAAATAATTGATGAAGTATATTTGGGTGCTACTTGTTTTCATTAAGAATTAATGATGGCCTAATTTTTTCTTATTCATGGATATTTTAACCTTCATGTATGTCTTAGTATAAAAAGGATAGAATGAGGATAGAAATCTTTGTTGGTATTGACAATACTATTAGCCTGTTATTCTTAAAGGCTAGAACAAATCCAGATATTTACACTAACTTGACTCTGATTTTTAAAATAATAGCTGTGGTCAGAAATGCGAAGACATGAAATGTTAAGGGAAGAACTGCGACAGAGAAGAAAGCAGCTTGAAGCTCTGATGGCTGAACATCAGAGGAGGCAAGGTCTAGCTGAAACTGCATCTCCAGTGGCTGTTTCATTGAGAAGCGATGGATCTGAGAACCTGTGTACTCCTCAACAAAGTAGAACAGAAAAGTAAGAGAGTTGTTTAAATCATTTTTTGTAACGTCACCTACCTAACATCTGTAGGGTAGGCAGCCTCATTTCCCCTCTACATTACAGCACAAATCTGTTTCAGTGAGGCTAGTTTAAGTATCACCTTTGTGATCCAGTTGAACTAAATCCAGATACTTTCTGTTCTCATTTCTCATAGCATCAACTTTCTCCCCTTTTTTAAATTACTAAGGCACTTGATCAAATGGTGGTACAGACTTTCTTGAGTATATAAACCTTCTTTTCTTTTTTTTTTTTAAATTAATTTTTTTTATTGATGTCTTAATAGTTTATAACACTGTGGGGTTTTAGTTGTACATTATTGTTTGTCCGTCACCCCGTGGATGTAACCCTTCACCCCTTGTGCCCAACCCCCCTTCCCCTTGGTAACCACCGATTAGTTCTCTCTGTCCGTGTGTTCATTTATATTCCATATATGAGTGAGTTCATGCAGTGTCTGTCCTTCTCTCTCTGGCTTGTTTCACTTAACATAATACCCTCTAGGTCCATCCTGGGTCCCATTTGTTGCAAATGGGACAATTGTGTCTTATGGCTGAGTAGTAGTCCATTGTATGTATATACCACATCTTCTTTATCCAATCATCAGTCGAGGGACACTTGGGTTGCTTCCACTTCTTGGCTGTAGTGAATAATGCTGCAATGAACATAGGGGTGCATAACCTTGTGATGGTTGATTTCATGTCCATTGGGTAGGTGCCCAAGAGTGGGATTGTTGAATCATACGGTATTTCTATTTTTAATTTTTTGAGGACTCTCCATACTGTTTTCCATAGAGGTTGCACCAGTTCGCATTCCCACCAGCAGTGAATGAGGGTCCCCGTTTCTCCACAACCTCAACAGCATTTGTTGTTATTTGTCTTTGTGATTATAGCCATTCTAACGGGTGTAAGGTGATATCTTAGTGTAGTTTTGATTTGCATTTCCCTGATGATTAGTGATGTTGAACATCTTTTCATGTGTCTATTGGCCATCTGTATCTCTTCCTTGGAAAAATGTCTGTTCATATCCTCTGCCCATTTTTTGATCGGGTTGTTTGTTTTTTTGTTGCTCAGTTGTATGAGATCTTATATGTTACTGAGATTAATCCCTTGTCGGACAAACGATTTGCGAATATCTTCTCCCAGCTGGTGGGTTGTCTATTCATTTTGATCCTGGTTTCATTTGCCTTGTAGAAGCTCTTTAGTCTGATGAGGTCCCGCTTGTTTATTTTTTCTTTTGTTTCCCTTGTCCAAGTAGGCATGGAATCTGAAAGGATCCCTTTATGTCCAGTCTCAATTAGTGTCCTACCTATATTTTCTTCCAGGAGTTTTATAGTTTCCAGTCTCATTTTCAGGTCCTTGATCCATTTTGAATTGATTTTTGTATATGGCAATAGGAGATGGTCTACTTTCATTCTTTTGCATGTTGCTGTCCAATTTTCCCAGCACCATTTATTGAAGAGACTTCCCTCTCTCCATTCTATGTTCTTTGTTCCTTTGTCGAAGATGAGCTGTCCATAGGTGTGAGGTTTTATTTCCAGGCTTTCAGTTCTATTCCATTGATCTGTGTGTCTATTTTTGTACCAGTACCATGCTGTTTTGATTACTGTAGCTTCATAGTATATTTTGAAATCAGGGATTGTGATGCCTCCAGCTTTGTTCTTTTTTTCAGAATTGCTTTAGCTATTTGGGGTCTTTTGTTGCCCCATATGAATTTCAGTAGTTTTTGTTCTATTACCGTGAAGAATGACATTGGGATTCTGATTGGGATTGCATTGAATTTGTAGATTGCTTTAGGTAGAATGGACATTTTAACTATATTTATTCTTCCAATCCATGTGCATGGAATATTTTTCCATTTCTTTATGTCTTTCTCAAGTTCTTTTAATAGTGTCTTATAGTTTTCATTGTATAGGTCTTTTACCTCCTTGGTTAAATTTATTCCCAGATATTTTATTCTTTTTGTTGCAGTTGTACATGGGATTGTCTTTTTGAGTTGTCTTTCTGTTGTTTCATTGTTAGTGTATAGAAATGCAATTGATTTTTGTAAGTTGATTTTATAGCCTGCCACTTTACTGTAGTTGTTGATTATTTCTAGTAGTTTTCCAATGAAATTTTTTGAGTTTTTCTATGTATAAGATCATGTCGTCTGCAAATAGTGAGAATTTCACTTCTTCCTTGACTATTTGGAGTCCTCTTATTCCTTTTTCTTTTCTAATTGCTCTGGCCAGAACTTCCAGTACTATGTTGAATAAGAGCGGTGAGAGTGGGCACCCTTGTCTTGTTCCTGTGCTCAAAGGAATGGCTTTCAGTTTTTCCCTGTTGAGTAGAATGTTTGCTGTAGGTTTGTCATATATGGCCCTTATTATGTTGAGGTACTTTCCTTCTATACCCATTTTGTTGAGAGTTTTTATCATAAATGGATGCTGGATCTTGTCGAATGCCTTCTCTGCATCGATTGAGATGATCATGTGGTTTTTATTCTTCATTTTGTTAATGTGGTGTATCATGTTGATTGATTTGCGGATGTTGAACCATCCCTGTGTCCCTGGTATAAATCCCACTTGATTGTGGTGTATGATCTTTTTGATGTGTTGCTGTATTCGGTTTGCCAATATTTTGTTGAGGATTTTTGTGTCTATGTTCATCAGTGATATTGGCCTGTAGTTTTCCTTCTTTGTATTGTCCTTGTCTGGCTTTGGTATCAGGATGATGTCGGCCTCATAGAATGTGTTGGGAAGTATTCCATCTTCCTCTATTTTTTGGAATAGTTTGAGAAGGATAGGTGCTAAATCTTCTTTGAATGTTTGGTACAATTCTCTAGGGAAGCCATCTGGTCCTGGACTTTTATTTTTGGGGAGGTTTTTGATTACTGTTTCAATCTCTTTACTTGTGATTGGTCTGTTCAGATTCTCTGTTTCTTCTTGATTCAGTTTTGGGAGGTTGTACGCTTCCAAGAATTTGTCCAGTTCCTTTAGGTTGTCCCATTTGTTGGCGTAAAGTTTTTCATAGTATTCCCTAATAATCCCTTGTATTTCTGTGGTGTCTGTTGTAATTTCTCCTCTTTCATTTCTAATTTTATTTATTTGAGTCTTCTCCCTTTTTTTCTTAGTGAGTCTGGCTAAGGGTTTGTCAATTTTATTTATCTTCTCGAAGAACCAGCTCTTTATTTCATTGATCCTTTCTACTGTTTTTTTGGTTTTAATTTCATTTGTTTCTGCTCTGATTTTTATTATTTCCCTCCTTGTGCTGATTCGGGGCTTTGTCTGTTCTTCTTTTTCTAATTCTGTTAGGTGCAATTTAAGGTTATTTATTTGGGATTTTTCTTGTTTGTTAAGGTGGGCTTGTATTGCTGTGAATTTCCCTCTGAGGACTGCTTTTGCTGCATCCTATATGAGTTGGTATGGTGTATTTTCCTTTTCATTTGTCTCCAGATAGCTTTTGATTTCTCCTTTAATTTCATCAACGACCCATGGGTTGTTCAGTAACATGTTGTTCAGTCTCCACATCTTTGTCCCTTTCCTAGTTTTTTCCTTGCAGTTGATTTCTAGTTTCACAGCATTATGATCAGAAAAGATGCTTGTAATGATTTCAATCTTCTTAAATTTATAGAGGTTTGCCTTGTTTCCTAATATATGGTCTATCCTTGAGAATGTTCCATGTGCACTTGAGAAGAATGTGTACTCTGCTTTTTTTGGGTGGAGTGCTCTGTATATATCTATTAAGTCCATTGCGTCTAGTTTTTCGTTTAAGTCCATTATTTCCTTATTGACTTTTTGTCTGGGTGATCTATCCATTGATGTAAGGGGGGTGTTAAGATCCCCTACTATTATTGTGTTATTGTTAATATCTCCTTTTAGGTTTTTTAGCAGTTGTTTTATGTACTTTGGTGCTTCTGTGTTGGGTGCATAGATATTTATGATTGTTATGTCTTCTTGGTAAAGTGTCCCTTTTATCATTATATATTGCCCTTCTTTGTCTCTCATTACCTTTTTTATCTTGAAGTCTACTTTGTCTGATATAAGTATGGCTACTCCTGCTTTTGTTTGCCATTAGATTGGAGCATTGTTTTCCATCCTTTTATGTTGAGTCTGTGTTTGTCTTTAGAGCTGAGATGTGTTTCCTGGAGGCAGCAGATTGTTGGATCTTGGTTTTTAATCCATCCCGCCACTCTGTGTCTTTTGATTGGAGAATTCAATCCATTTACATTTAGAGTGATTATTGATATATGAGGGTTTAATGTTGCTATTTTATTGTTCATTTTCTGGTTCTTTTGCATTTCCTTCATTTGTTGTCACTTCTGTTTTGGACTGCAAATTCAATTTGGTATTTCTGCATGCTCATTCTCTTGGTTTTCTCTTTACTTGTCACGTGTGGTTCTCTTCTGGTTATTTGTTTAGTGGTTACCGTGAGGTTTATATAAGTGATCTGGATAAGATAGTACATTTTCAGATGCCTCCTTTTTCCTGAGGCTGGGTCGATTCAGTCCCTCACCGCTCCCCCTCCTTATTTGTTATCTCTATTTATTCCATCCTGTGTTGTGAGTGTGTGTTTACAGTGATGAGCTTGAATTAATTTTTGATGTTATCCAACTGTAGTTTGTTCTGGTTTAGTTTCCTTGCTTTTCTCCTTGCTGAAATCTTTGTATCCCCTTTCTCATTTGTTTTTTTTCAGACCTAAGGGCCTTCTTGAGCATTTCTTGTAGGGGGGGTCTTGTGGTGACGAACTCTCTTAGCTTTTGTTTATCAGGGAGAGTTATTATTTCTCCATCACATTTGAAGGATATTTTTGCTGGTTAAAGTATTCTTGGCTGAAGGTTTTTGTCTTTCATGAGTTTGAATATATCATTCCAGTCTCTCCTAGCCTGTAGAGTTTCTGTCGAGAAATTAGCTGAGAGCCTGATGGGGTTTCCTTTGTATGTCATTTTGTTTTTTTGTTTAGCTGCCCTTAATATTATTTCCTTGTCATGGATATTTTTCAAGTTTGCTACTACGTGGCGAGATTATTTTTTATTCCTGTTTATATATTTAGGTGATCTATTGATTTCATTCACTATTATTTCCCTCTCGTTCCCTAGGTTGGGGAAGTTCTCAGGTATTATTTCTTTGAACAAACTCTCTGCTCCTTTTTCTCTTTCTTCTCCTTCTGGAATACCTATTATCCTTATGTTGCTTTTCCTCATTGAGTCTGATATTTCTCGAAGAATTTCTTCATTTCTTTTTAGTCTTAGCTCTCTCTCCTCCTCTATCTGGAGCATTTCTGCATGGCTATCCTCGATAATGCTAATTCGTTCCTCTATATTGTCAGTTCTGCTCTTTAAAGACTCCATTTTTTCCACTATCTCGTTCATTTTGGTTTTCATCTCCAATAATTCTGATTGGTTTTTGTTTATGGTTTCAATCTCTTTTGTGACTAAATCCCTGAATTTGGTGATTTGTTTCTGTGTGTTCTCTTGTATTTCACTGAGTTTGTTTATGATAGCTATTTTGAATTCTCTGTCATTGAGGTTATCGAGTTCTGTGCCTTCAGGGTTGGTTTCTGGGTGTTTGTCATTTTCCTTTTGGTCTGTAGACATAACAAACCATCGCATGGATCTGACCACTTTATTTTTTCCTCTCATCTTGAAGTTGGTCCTGCAGTTTCCACCTGCTGCCACTGGATGGAGATCGCGAGCAGTATGCTCTGAGCCTGCTGCAGCCCCCGGAGGGATTATGCTGAAACGCGGAGTGTGTGGAGGGAGGGGTTTTCTCTCTCTCCTGCTCGACCTGGGGGTTTCCTTTCTGGCTCTCTTGGGGCGTTTGCCACACCCCCGAAATAGTCTGTTGTCACTTCCTGGGGGGGATCTCTCGACACTCTGTGAGAACACCTGGAGGGTGATAGTTTTCCCTGCAGTGGGCCGCCTCTCCCCCTCCGGCTGCGAGCCGCGCTGTCTTTGCTGATCGATTGGCGAGGGGGAGTACAACTCCTTACCTCTCCTCACGTCCTTTGGGGCTTGGCTCCACCATCCGATGTATGGCAGCAGGGGTTTCTTACAAGTCCTTTGTAGTGTTTAATTGAGCTCTGCTGGAATGAGAATGATGTTTTCGTTGTGTCGTAGGGGGCAGAGATTCAAAGAGGGAATCTCACTCCGCCGTGATGCTGACGTCACCCAAACCTTATTTTCTTAGTTTTAAGCTTATAAAAAGAAAATGCTTCATGCTTTGTAGTGCTTTTCTCTCAGGCCAGAAATAAGCACTTTTTAATTTAAATTGAGCATCTGCTGTTTGTAAGTTTTCTAAGGATCTTGAACATTATGTAAAACATTTAGTTTTTAGGATTTAAGTTTGAAATTTCTATATTTGGAATATTTCTAAAAGAACTGGTCATCTATAAGATCAGTTTTTTACTTACCTATATAGTAGTATTCAGATCTAAAATTTTGAAATCCAAATTTGTTGTGACCTTACCTTTTAATATCCTCCAATGGCATTTCTGGAACATTGCACCAAGCACTCTTTCTTTCTCTTACAAGAACTTTTTCTATTCTGGGAGTCTCAGTATGCACTTTAATCAAATTATGTCTATAATATTTTATTCTGTTCTATCACACATGTGTACTTTAAAAAAGTTCTTTAAATAGTTTTGATAAGCATCTAGGTTTTAGAACCATTGGTCTAGAATTGTGCTTTCCAGTTTGGCAGCCACTAGATTTTATGTTCTTTAAATTTATTTGTTTTATTTAAATTAAAATTAAAAATTCATTTTCTCTGTCACACCAGCCACATTTTAAGTGCCCATTAGTCATGTGTACCTAGTGGCTACTGTATTGGACAGCACAGATACAGATCATTACTACTAATGCAGAAAGTTATCTACTGGACAGCTCTGATCTAGAAAACTGTCATTCTAGGAAAAGTTGAAAGTTGAGGAGGGTTTAGTTTAGGAAAAATCTTCCAGGGGATATGATTACTGTTTTAATTTATTTGAAGAATTGTTTTTTGAAAGGCACAGTAAATATATTCTGTATTACAGCAGTGTGGAGAGTACCACCTATCTTGTAATTACTATGAGTAAATGAAATTATATATACACACATGTGCATATACATACATATGTATTTGGTACAATGTCTGGTACATAGTGGGTGGTAAAGTATTTAGCGCATCTCCAGAATGATCTCATGTTTTTTGTTTCTTAATCTCTAGAACAATGGCAACTTGGGGTGGTTCTACCCAGTGTGCACTAGATGAAGAAGGAGATGAAGATGGTTACCTTTCTGAAGGAATTGTTCGGACAGATGAAGAGGAGGAAGAAGAAGAGCAAGATGCCAGTTCCAATGATAACTTCTCTCTGTATCCTCCTAACAGTGTGAATCATAACTCTTATAATGTAAAGGAAACTAAAAATAGGTTAGTTTCACTGTTTTAATTTTTTGCTTGATTTAAAGGGTCTCAGGTCTTTCTGAGACCAAGCACTTCTCTGATTCTCTGAACCGACTGGGTGTCCTACAATTTAATTCAGTTCTGACGCTAGCTATTTGGAGTTAGGGCAGACCTCACAAGTTAAGGGACCCAGTCACATAAGACTGCCCCCACTTCAGATGCCAGTTGCAAGTCCCAAGTCCCCAGGGTACCAACACTTCTATCTGACTTGGCTGCAAATTTGGGGGTTCCACAATCCCTCTTCAGATTCCATAATTTGCTAAAACAACTCACAGAACTTAAGAAAACACTCGTGTCTACTGGTTGCTTATAAAGGATGTGACTCAGGAACAGCGAAATGGAAGAGATGCATAATGCAGGGTATGAGTGGGGGAGTGGTGCGGAGCTTCCATGCCCTTCTGGGGGCTGACTACCTTCACAGAACTTTAATGTGTTCACCAACCCAGAAGGTGTCTTAACTGCCTTGTTTAGGGGTTTTTATGGAGGTTTCATTACATAGACACAAATGATTAAATCTATGGCCATTGGTGATTAAACTCAATCTCCAGCCCCTCCCCTCCTTATAGGCTGGGGGATGGGCCTAAAAATTCCCACCCTCTAATCACCTGATTGATTTTTCTGGCAACCAGCCCCCATCATGAAACTAACTAGGGCTTGCTAAGAGTCATTAGCATAAACTCAGGTATGGTTGAAAGGGGCTTATGAATAACAAAAGACTCTGCTATACTTAGGAGATGCCTAGAGTTTTAGGAGCTCTGTGCCAGGAACCTGGGACAGAGACCAAATATATTTTTTATTATACCACAGGGGTGTTGCCGAGATACATCCCAGCTAGACTGGATCAAGATTCCTAAGGTTTGATCTTCTCCCCTGTTTGGGGGAATTAAGCAAAAATTAAAAAATCATAAAATACAGAATTATGTGGACATTTCTGTGTAAAACATAAATGAAGAAAGACTGGAAGAGAATAAAAAATGATAATTATACAAGGCTAGAAATCTGGAATATTCCCTCCCTCTATTTTCCATACATTTAAAGCCCTTTGAACTTAAAAAGAGAATACTGGCCTCTGGACCAGGGTATCAGAGTTGATTGCTGGATTTTAAAAACCAAATAATTACATATGATGACCGAATGCTTTAAATTTTGTATTAGGTGGAAGAACAATCGCCCTTTCTCAGCAGATGGAAATTATCGTCCTTTAGCTAAGACAAGACAACAGAATATCAGCATGCAGCGGCAGGAAAACGTTCGTTGGGTGTCAGAGCTCTCTTATGTAGAAGAGAAAGAACAATGGCAAGAACAAATCAATCAGCTAAAGAAACAGCTTGATTTCAGTGTCAATATTTGTCAGACTTTGATGCAAGACCAGCAGGTAAAGTTTACTATGAAAGTAAAATTTTTATCTTGTTTTTGAAGCAATACGCATTTTTCTCAAGTCATCAGTAACTATTATGAAAACTTTTCTTTCCATAGACTTTATCTTGTCTGCTACAAACTCTTCTCACGGGTCCTTACAGTGTTATGCCCAGCAATGTTGCGTCTCCTCAAGTCCACCTTATAATGCACCAGTTGAACCAGTGCTATACTCAGCTAACATGGCAACAGAATAATGTGCAAAGGTAATCTGTGTCTTAGAAGTAGTGAGAATGTATAGGAAGTACTAACACTGAGCAAGGGTTTTACAGTTATCTTGTGGGAGAAAAGGACATGAGCCAAATTGCATATTCAAATATTCTCTGTCACCCGAGAATTTTATAAGCAGTGATTTGCCCAGTGTTGCCTTTTAATACTGTGGACTTGACTTTTGTTTTTAAAATTTTGCGGTATTCAACTTTACACTTACATTTGGTGAATTATATAGTGTGTAGATTATACCTCAATAAAGCTGTAAACAGTGAGAAAAATGAGTTTCTTGTAGTTATGCCTACTATCTGATAGAAGTGCTAAGTGCAGTTAGTTCTTGTTCCAAAGGCTAAGCCTGCAGGACAAGCAAATAACTGTTGTAGTAAATATCAGAGCAGTCAGTGTGTTCTGCATACTGTTGAATCATTTCTTACATATATTCTTTCTGAATATACTTTATTTTTATTTTTATTTTTTTTTGGTGAGGAAGACCAGCCCTGAGCTAACATCTGTTGCCAATCCTCCTCTTTTTGCTGAGGAAGACTGGCCCTGGGCTAACATCCGTGCCCATCTTCCTCCACTTTATACGGGACGCCGCCACAGCATGGCTGGCAGGCAGTGCGTCGGCGGGCGTCCGGGATCCGAACCAGTGAACCCCGGGCTGCCAAGCGCGGACTAAACCGCTGCGCCACCGGGCCGGCCCCTGAATATACTTTAAATAGGTGGTAATATAACTGATTTTTAAATTACTGACTTCTTAAATTTTATAGGTTGAAACAAATGCTAAATGAACTTATGCGCCAACAAAATCAGCATCCAGAAAAACCTGGAAGCAAGGAAAGAGGCAGTAGTGCATCACACCCTCCTTCTCCCGGTTTGTTTTGTCCTTTCAGCTTTCCAACACAGCCTGTAAATTTGTTTAACCTACCTGGGTTTACTAATTTTTCATCATTTGCACCAGGTAAGTGATTAAAAATATAAAGGGAAGATAAATAAATGCAAAGTGTTTGAGAATATAATTTGTCTGCTGCTTGGATTTTTATCAGTCTCTTTTGGAATGATAGGAAACGTTTGCAAGGAAAGTTATACACTCTTTTCTACATCGATTCTTTATAGTGAAAACTTAAGCTGAATATGGTTGCTAATGAAATTAAGTAAACTATATATTTATGAATGATTGCTTAGTCTTATACCTTTGAATTATTCAACCACTATTTAGTAAGGAGAAAGGGAATTAACCTCTCCAGTGGCTGCGGTACACCAGGCACTGTGTAAAACATTAGAGTAAAGATGAATAAGACAGCGCTCTGCTAGAGGAGCTTCATGTCTTGGTAGGGAGATATACTACTAGGCTGAAGGTGAGTGCTTAGTTTAGGCTTCTATTTAATTTTATTTAGCTTAGGCTTTTATTCAGACTTTTTTTCTGTACCCATTATGTGCCAGACACTATATAAACGACTGGGATTCAGATGAGTAAGACTAATGCTTTAAGGAATTTAGAGTCTAGTGAGGAAGCTAAGAATGTCAATAAATGCTTAATGCATTGCCATGAGTGCTGTAGCAGTGGTGCAAATAAGGTGAGTGGCCTACCCTTCCTTGGGGCAAAAGATTGTTAGCAAATCTGTTTTTTCCAGAAAAAGTGTTATTTAAGCTAAAGAATGAATAGAATTTATTTCCAGGGAGATTAGGAGGGAAAGGGCCTTTTAATCAATGGAACGACCTAGAGTTACAAAGCAATGAAACAGTATATCAACTTAGGGAATTGGGAGGCCATTGAGTGTGGCTAGTATGTAGGGCCATGGCTGGGGAAGAGTAACTGATGTGGCTGGAGAGCAGTGGAGGCCTGTGGAGGCCTTTTGTGCTATGCAGAGAAGCTTAGACTTTCCACTGCAGACTAGGGGGGCCGTTGAAGGATTTTGATCAGGGGGCTGGCAAGAAAGGTTACACTGGTAATAGTGTTGAGGAGACATTGGAAAGAAGGAGCTAAGAGTATAGCTGGTGAGTAGAAAATAGAAGGCTGTTGGATAATAACAAGGACAGAATGATAGCTTGATCTGAGGCATCAGCAGCAGGAGTAAAGAAGAAGGAGGAATTCAGATGACATTTCTGGAGGTGGAAGAAGTTAAGTGACCAGTTAGGAGAGGTGAGTTGTGAAGGAGGAGGAGTTGACGGTGTTTGCCAGGAAATATAGGAGGAGAAAAAGGGTTGGGAGGGCTTTGTGAATATAAATATAAATAAATAAAAGTACCACACTGTATTTTCTTCACAGGATTATAAAAACAATAGCATTAAAAAATTTAACAAGCTTTTTAGTTCTCAAGTGTTGATTAATATTGTCAGCAAACGTTTTTTGAGTAGGCTTTTAAGTAACAAATAATACAAGAAATTGCATATGCACTTCCTTTTCACTGTAATATGCTTCATACCAGTGCCAACCCTGTTCAAAGACTGTTCATTCTTCACAAATGAGGTAAATTTTGTGAAGCCTTTTCTGATACCTTTCTCTCCCAAATTGTTAGTAGCCCCTTGCAAATTCCTCTGTTATTGAAGTACTGAATTGTATTCTACTTTCCTAATTAGAGTGGAAAGAACATAAATAAGCTTTGGAGTCATGCAGAACCAAGATCTAACCTCCTCTTCCATTTACTAGACGTTAGATCTCTAGGCCTATTTTCTCACTGGTAAAATGAATATAATGCCTATTTCATAGCATTGTTTTGAGCATTAAATGAGATAACATGTAAAGTGCCTGCAGTACAGTCCAGCACCCAGTAATAATTTGATAAATGTCAGCTACTATTATTTCTAACCTTATGCTCATAAGGAGATGAGGATCACTATTTATCTTTGTATCACCAATGCCAAAAATATAGTGGGCTGAGCTGTAAACAGTAATTAAATAAAAGAGTGTTAGTTTATTTTAATAATTTTTTGTTTTGGTGGATTTCAATGGCACATTTAATTAAAACTGTCGTTTAATTTCATATTATGGTTAAAGATGCTTTTTTATTGTTGTCTTACCCGTTTCTTCTATTTATTAGGTATGAATTTCAGCCCTTTATTTCCTTCTAATTTTGGAGATTTTTCTCAGAATATTTCTTCACCCACTGAACAGCAACAACCATTAGCCCAGAATTCTGCAGGGAAAACAGAATATATGGCTTTTCCAAAACCTTTTGAAAGCAGTTCTTCTATCGGAGCAGAAAAACAAAGGTATTTGGCTATAAACATTCTCCATTATTTGCTTAAGTATCACTTTTGTGTTTACATCTAATTATATGTAATTTGAAAATGCAGTTGAGGAGCGTGTTTGTGATTGTTTGGCTAGATGGTGCTGAGAACATGAAACTTTGACTCCTTACCAGGTGTTTCTCAGGCACACACCTGCTGTTAACCCTGGTGCAAGAGCAGGTCAGGGTTTTGATCAGGGTGTCCTGTGAGGTTCATTTGGAGGGATAAGAACTGACCCATAGAATGTCATTTGGCCTTTATTTGATATATGTCTTTAAGTTCACTAATTTAGGACTAGAAACTAATATTAACTACTTGAGGATAGTTGCAAAGTGATGGCTCCTTTATTTGATTCATAGCTCCTGATTAGAGTAAGTTCCTAAGGCCTCTCCACAGGTAATTTTGAGTATTGTTAGACTGTGAAAACAAGTTTAGCTAAGGTAGTTTTAGTGAAATATGGCACCAGTCATAGTCAGGATTTCTTTTTCTGTTTCTCAACATTATTTTTTAATATGATAATCTTCCCAAATACAATTTTTGACTCAAATAGTGTGGAAGACTAGTTGGATTCAGTCAGGTTAATCATTCTGTAAGCATTTTTATAGTTAGATAAGTAATAATTTTAATGATTGTGTTAATCCAGAAAATGATTTGATAGCTAGCTGGTAAAAATATTATAGCCTTTTTATTATTGTTGTTTACTTCAGAAAAAACTTTTTAGAAGGATGAAAAATTAGAGGTCAGTTGAACCTAGTATTTGTTCTGTCAGAAGTATCTCTGTGATTTTTGTCGTTCCTAGCCATTTGCAAGTGTATAATTCACATTACTTTTCCCTTTAGTTATGTAATTCTGCATGTCTTGGGTTGTTAAATTAGCATTTTGACAAATTGTTAAATCATGATTTTTTTTTCTACTTGATTAACCAAAAACTTAGAATTCAACTTTGTATTTGCCTCTAGGAATCCTACGATTGACTTTTTTTTTTTTTTTTTTTGTGAGGAAGACCAGCCCTGAGCTAACATCCGTCCAATCCTCCTCTTTTTGCTGAGGAAGACTGGCCCTGGGCTAACATCCGTGCCCATCTTCCTCCACTTTATATGGGACGCTGCCACGGCATGGCTGACAGGCAGTGTGTCGGCGGGCGCCCGGGATCCGAACCTGCGAACCCCGGGCTGCCAAGCGCAGACTAAACCGCTGCGCCACCGGGCAGACCCCTCGATTGACCTTTCTGACTTTGTTTTTCTTAGTTGGATGAACCATTTTTTCGTATTAAATCTCATGTTGCTCTGTAGAAGTATTCTTTGGTCAGAGCCTAACAGTGTTAATGCACAGTTGCCATTCGGAAATGATGGTTGAATGGATCTCCATCACAAGCAGTAAACATTTATTCAAAGTGTTAATGAATAGCCTTCCTACAGGAAGGTCCCTACTACTTTATTATCTCTATTTTATGTAATTGATAGTAAAAACAAGGATGGATCTGGATACCTAATATTATTTTAGATATTTGACCTACTTCAGATTAAACCTCATCTCCTCCCCAAAATATAGATACCCTTAATTAAATGGCTGGAGATAAGAAGAGGTCACATGAAATGTTGTGGTCTTGAGCCAGGGTCTTTTCCTATGAAAGGCTAGATGGTAAATATTGCAGGCCATATAGTATCTGTCATAACCATTTATCTCTGCCATCTTTGCACAAAAGCAGCCATAAACAATATATAAACAAATGAGTGACTGTGTTCCAATAATACTTTATGGGCGCTGAAGTTAGAATTTTGTATAATTTGTGTCAGAAACTATTTTTCTTCCTTTGATTTTTTTTTTCAGCCGTGTAAGAATATAAAAATAATTTTAGCTCTCAGGACATACAAATACAGGCAATGGGCTGAATTTGGCCTGCAAATTTGCTAACTGTTGTCTTACGGTTTGCTAACTGTTTACGTCTTACGGTAAATCCTATAGGTCAGTGTCTCCCAAATTACATTCTTAGGAACACTGTTATCTGTGTCAGGTTCTATGATAAAAAGTGTTGGACATTTTACTCACTATGTTCCCTTCTAAGACATTTGTAAAGCATACTGGCATATTAAAAGTTCTGAGAAATTCTGCAGACCTGTTTTTTTTCTCAAACTTAGATGACCAGTTAATACCTATTAACATGTTAAGGGATGCCAGTGTTTACCAGATAAAATTTGGAAAATGACACTAGATCAACAGAATTAAACTAGACTTAATGTGTGGAGAAATAAATTTACTAGTTGCATGGTTAGTTTTTTTCACCAAATTCTGGTTCTGTGTGAACTGCTTTAGGTGACACAACGCTCTACTACAGTTCTTTCTCAGCTGTTCTTCCAGGTTTTTTGTTTTTTTCTTGTATGCCTCATCCTCCCTTTATTTTTTCTTTCTCTTTTCCATCATGAATGCTAGATCTTTGGTTTGGAACTTTCACCAGTGAAAATGGTTTAGTGAAAAGGCCCCAAAATCAAAGTTTAAAGTAATTTAGTACATTTGCCTATGTAATATTTACATATTTAATGCATATTTTTGTGAAAATATTTTTATAGCCTGTTGACAATTTTATTTTCTTAAATCTGCTAGTAAACTGTGAGTTTATGTGGAGTTTTCAGTAGGCATAGAAATCTATCATTGTAATTTATGAAAACTTATTTTCATTGATAAGGAATCAAAAACAGCCTGAAGAGGAAGTGGAAAACAGTAGGACACCATGGTTGCATGACCAAGAAGGTGAAGTAGAAAAACCATTTATCAAGACTGGATTTGCAGTGTCTGGAGAGAAAATTACAAATAGTAATCACAAAAATCAATTAGATACCAGCAGGAGAAGACGCCAATTTGATGAAGAGTCGTTAGAAAGCTTTAGCAGTATGCCTGATCCAGTAGATCCAACAACAGTAACTAAAACATTCAAGACAAGAAAAGCATCTGCACAGGCCAGCCTGGCATCTAAAGATAAAAGTCCCAAGTCAAAGAATAAGAAAAGGCATTCTACTCAGCTGAAAAGCAGAGTTAAAAATATTGGTAAGTATAGAAATTTGTTGAATATCAGTCATTGTGAATGTTTGACCTCACTCTGCCATGTTGCATATTTAATTTAACTATGACTAGATGGGTAGGCACTATTCTAGACCTAATTGAACCAAGTCACTTTTAGTTACCTTTATAATTTTTTTTTACGAAATTTATCCAGTAGGGTTTAATGTAGATATTTTAAGACATGGCATTTATTCTTTTTTGTGATTCTTAAGCTTCTTATATTTCCTATATATATGGTTACTATGAGCTCAGAAGATGTTTTCCAAATCTTGTAGGTTACTTAAAAATTGCCAAAATGCCCAAGTTTTATTATTCACTCTCTTTTAATATTACGTCTTGTCCTGCATCCAACAGTCATGACTTCTGGTTAGATCCTTGATTGATTCATTTAAAGAAATGTAGGCCTCTGCATTTCAATCTTTGAATATCATATAGATGAAACTACTTTTAAAACAAGTTTGCTCTTAGCCCTTCAGGAACTGAACCTTAGTTAATAGGATAAAACATTAACCCATATTTTATTGAATCTTGCCATTGAGTGTCATATCAAAGATATCTTTATAGTGTTAACTGCATGCCATTTTTTAAAAAAATTGCATTTCTAGATTTTTGAACAATTTACTATAGGCTAGCACTAGGTTAAAAATAGTTTTACTAGCTAAAATTTGGAATATTGGCTAAAAGATCTTCAAGTTTGCAAGGGATACTTTTTGACTGTGGCTTTGGGTAGTTGTTCTGGGTTCAAGGAGATAGTATTTGGTGCTTAAGAACAAAGTATTCCAGGCTGATAATCAGAAAAGTTTGAAAAATCACTATACACTGCTGACTTCCTCTCTTGGAAGACCATAATACATACAAGTATGGTAAAGGTTCTGGGACATCCTAGTGAAAAAATCCACTTGTAAACTTTGGCAGCATTCACCTTAACCATTTTTGGGTAATGAAACTCTTGAAAAATCGGATGAAATCTATGGATGTAAAAAACAATACATGCACATTTTTTTCATTTCATTACTTTGTGTAGTGTTCAAGTCCTTGGCTCCTACCCCTATCCCCATATGAAGAATCTGATTTGATAGTTAAACAAGCAAATTTGAACAGGAGTAACATTTTTCTCAGCATACACATTATCATCCTTGAAATAGTTTTCCAGTTATATAGGTTTGGGAGGAGTTGATTTGTTTAATAAATTAGTCAGTGATCTGAAACCATTCATATGAATGAAAATACAATTGCTGTGCTTTCTCCAAGATTCTTCTTGGTGACACCAGAGAACGTTTAATGGCCGTTTTGAGAGAGGCCTTTTGGGTAACTCATTCAACTTTTTATTCCCGAGTATCAAAAAGCCCATAAGAGAATGCTTTTTGTCATATGAATGACTGAAGAAAAACTAACATTTATTATCGCAGCATTCTCATTCACCTAGTTAGTTTGTGTGTGCTAGGGCAATGCTTCTTAAACTTTGTTTCATACAGATCTTCTTGAGAATTTTGTTCAAGGGCAGTTTCTGATGCATTCAGTCTGGGGAGGGACCTGAGAGTCTGCGTTTCTAACAAACTCACATATATTGCCAGTATTGGTCTGTGGACTACACTTTGAGTGGAGGTGCTTTGAGGATCCTTAGCCAGCTTATGGCCATGTCTACCTAAGCCTAGAAATATCAGTGTATTTTTGAAACCTCTTTATTCTGAGGAGTTATGCTTCCATATATGCAATTCAGCTTTTTTACTTCAAGGCAGAGATTGACATTCTGATGTATGTGCTCTGTTCTCTCATATTCAAGATAAAATTACCTGCCAAAAACGTTTTCACATTTGATCAACAAGCATTCAAGACCATCTGTCGGTCAGAGCCCTACTTTAAGGCACACACACAAAAATAAGGCTTGCTAGCAGAATCAAACTAATATATGGAGAGTCAAACTAATATGTAGCAAAATCAAGTTAGTTTGCTAAATATTTGCGATTCAAAATGTGAACCATGGACAGTCAGCACTGGGATCATCTGGGTGCCTTTTAGAAATGCAGACTGTTGGACCCTACTTTATACCAAGTGAATGAGTATGCATTGTTTTTCAGTGTGCATTTTAGCAAGATTTCAGATGTTTTAATATGAATATATGCACATTAAAATCTGAGAAGCACTGAGCTAAACCACTAAGTTGTGTTGCTTTTGTTCTCTTTATGGGATAGGGTAGCCAAGATTTCTTAGAAAAAAGAATGCTGAGCCAACCCTGATGACCTAGTGGTTAAAGTTCGGCACTTACCGCTTCGGTGGCCCAGGTTCACTTCCTGGTCAAGGAACCACACCACCTGTCTGTCAGTTGCCATGCTGTGGCAGCGGCTCACATAGAAGAACTAGAATGACTTCCAACTAGGATATACAACCATGTACTGGGGCTTTGGGGCGGGGGGAGAAAAAAGAATGTTTACTCTGTCTTAAAGGAAGTGGTAATGGAGGTGGATGGAGAGAAGATTGGAAGGCATTCCAAATTATAGTAACAATAAGAAAAATATAGTCAGGATGAAGCAGGAAGAGAAAATGAGAGGAACTAGGGAAGGAAATCGAATATGACAAATCCTAGTGGTTTTCAAATCCACAGCATAGTGGTTGCTGTCTTGAGAGATATAGTATAGCCAGTTATACTGTCCCTAAACAACTAGACTCAACTGTTTATATCTGTTTCTTGTACATGTTGACAGACTTTTGGAAGTGGTTTGCTAAATCTTCATTTAACTGTTTCCCGTGATGGTAATGTATTTAATCTTTAGAAGGTCTTTATATGTAAAGATACATATTATTGCACGTGAGGTAAGATTTTACAAATTATGTGATAATCTTTTAAACTTTAGATCAAATTCAGACTTTATGAGTTGAGCATGATTTCTTGCCTTGCTAGCAACTTGTTTCAGTTATCAGACCCATAATTTGGCTTTACTAGGCCTATTCCTTCTCTTGATATTACAGAGGAGTAGGAGTGTATAGTCTAGATCTTCCTCAGTCTTTTTTTGGAAAATTGGATAGAACTGTTAATGTTCTGGCTTCTGGGTTCTATCCATCCCTGAATCTTTTCATGTCTTCCCTCCCCCTTCCTGTTGCTCACTAATGAAGACTTGAGATTAAGTGGATGTCAAGCATTAGGCAAGGCAAGGCCTGGCAAATGTGGCCAGTAAAGAAACAGCCCTTTTTAGATTCAGAGTTTATTATTTACATAGGCAGAGAAAGGAAGAGTTTCCAAAGGTGCCCTGCTTCCTCTGTCCCTTGTTCCATACACCACAAGGGCGACACTGAAACAAAAGAGGCCAGATGACAGTTGCAGCATGAGTGGTGGGACACCTGTTGCTGAGGAGCCAATGCTGTGCTGCAGCTAAGCTACTTTATAGAATGGAGATGTGCTCTTAGGGAGTGAGGCAGAAAGGTCTCATATTTCATCAGAACTCAGGAAGACAAAAGAAACTCTCATGACAGCCTTCTGGCGGGGAGAGGGAAGCAAGTGAAAAATGGCCACATAGCAGCTCCTCACAAGCCTCCCATGTTCTCGTGCTCCATCTTCCAGGAGGATCGTAAGACCTTCTGCCAAGACTTAGATTCAGCTGCAGTTCAGTCCTTACCTATGTGGCCTGTGTGGGTACATGCCTGGTCTCCAGGTGCCATGGCTGAGCTATTTCCCTACAATGTAGACACAGCTAGAAGTACTGTTTCTTCTAGCTATGTCAGCCACTCATGCTGAGAAAAACAGAATGGGGGTAAGGGAAGGAGTGATGGAGTAGGGTGGGAGACAACCCCTTTAAAATAATGAACATCATGTGTTGTTACTGTTGTTGTACTAGCTAGCCTAGCCAGTGTTACTCTGAAGTGGTATGTTCATTAATTCTCCTACTCTCCCTAGAGGATTACTATTAAAGGACCCAAGAGAGAAACAGTTCAGTCACACATTAGTTCCTTAACTTTGGAAATCTAGCCCTAGATGGTTTAATTTGGGATTCATATAAAACTATAGTTTTTTTCTCTTTATAGCATCTTCACAGTTACAGAGAAATTATAGCTTCTTTATATAAGACAAGTTATAGCTTCTTTTCACAGTTTCAGCTATTTTGGAGGTGACTGTCTTTTTGACGTGCCTGCTGGGGCTCCCCAAAGAGAGTTTTGTGTATGCCACATAACATATATTTTAATTTTGATTAGAATTCATTTAGCACTTTTCACATGATTCAGTAATAACAGTCAAAAGCTTAATTTCATTTATATAAGTTTTCTCATTAGAATAACATAAATTATTTTCATCAAAGCTTTGTTTGCTATTAATTAAATGAGCAATAGTACTACCAGTCATATCATTTTACATATTACTTTTGACAGTCATACCCTATATTGCTGAATCTGTTTTATGTGAAGGTTAAAAGTAACCAAGAGAGCTCTTTTTCCAGTAAGTTTTGTGCAGAATGGATGAGAGTGGCTAGACTTTAGTCTGAGAGATCAGCAAAGAAACCAGGAACCTAAATATGAGATGATGAAGTCCTAACTTGAATGATGGCCTTAGCAATAGGAAGGGAAGGTTGAATCCAGATAGAATATCACAGAGAATAAATTGACAGTATACTGGGAACTTGTTATTAGCAGAGCAGCTACTGTGATATTGAGGATGTAAGCAGCAAGGTTTTAGGTTCTGCTGGCTCTTTCAGAAAGTGTCTGGGGTAAAGATCAGAACTCTGTGGTTCTTGGAGAAAACTTGATTTGAGGAGCTTCATGCAACCCCTCCTATTCTTGGCACCTCCCTCCCTCCCACGTGTAGCAGACTTTGCCACTTCGCGGTACTAATGGGAAGGGGTGTCATTGAACAGATAGGTGGCATCCTCCCTACCCTGAACCTGGGAGAGCATTTGCCTTTGCAGCTGAGGAGACTGAGGGATATAGAGGCTTCCTCTTATTGTATCGATGGGAGGCTGACAACTTTCTAGCCAGAACATTGCTTCATCCTAGGAGTGAGAATTCCAGGCACTGTGAGCGTGCCGCAATTAAAGCACCCAGCAGTTGGGTCCAGCTTTAAGGGTAAGTAAGAGTCGTGACTAGGCCAATGAATGTAACAGTGCATATAAAAGGGATGCAGCAGCCAGAGAGAAGACGTAGAAGCAGACCACTAAAACAGGTGAAATCTAGTAAAAACAGATCTATTGACAGAAATACACACTTGAACAAAATAATAAGAGCACTTAAGCAGATCGAATTATAACATAAATTCTTTAGAACTAGAAAAAGTGATTTTCACATTTAATATTTAGATTATTTGAAAAAGAGAATGAATGCTATTAAGTCTCAAATTACTGGTCTAGAAAGTCAAGGGGAAGAATTAAGTCGTTACTCAGAGCAAAATGTACTCAGATATAAAATCAAGAGGAAAATGATTAGAGGCTTAAGGACAAATCTTGGAGATCTGATATAAAGGATTTCTAAAGGAGAAGCAAAAACAGTTGGAGAGGCAATAATTAAATGAATAATAAAGGGGAATCTTTAATGAAGAAAGACTGGAGACTGCAGATCAAAACACCTAACTGTTGTCTAACCAGGATGCAAGAGGGGAAAGTGTGCATGCACGCACACACACAGACACACATACACACCTATGTATATTCTGATAGAATTCCTGAATTCCAAGGAGAAAGTAAAAATGTTCTAAGCTTCTAGCCTGAAAGAGCAAGTTACGTGCAATGAAAAAGAACCAAACTGACATTAGACAGTCTTTCTTACAGCACAAGTAGAAAAAGGTGAAATAATGTCCATACACGGACAAAAAGGGACTGCAACTCAAGAATCCTATGCTTAGACAAGAGACCCTTCACCTGTGAAGGTGAAAACAGCATACCAAATAAGGTATATCCTGTCTGAGGAAAACTACAGAAACAGCATATGAATCAGAATAGAGACCTTGATATAGGGGAACATGAAAGGAGAGGTAGTAGTTCAGTAAAGAAAACAGTAGATCAATCTCAGACATTAATGTAAATTCAAAAGTAAAAGTAAAGTATTAGCAAATATAATCTGCCAATGTATAAAAAAGTTATTAGGCTGTTGTCAGTAGAGTTTCTTACAGAAATATAATCATGATTTATTACCAGGAAATCTGTCAACATAATTTATTGTATCAACAAGGACAAAAGGACATGTAATCTGTCTTTAAAGAACAGAAGTCATATAATCGTAGCAGTAGATTAGATAAAATTTGAAGTCGTTCCTAATGAAAATTGTAAGTGAATACACCTAAGAAGGCAGTGATTTAAATACAATGAAGGCTGGTAGCTAATGCCAATCACAAATACCACTGTAAATGCAAATACTCCGAAGATATCTCTATCAAAATTAGGAATTAAATGGATTCCCTCTCTACCATCATCATTTAGTGTTGTTTGGAAAGAATTATGACAAGAAATTAATTAATTTGAATAAATATTGGAAAAGGAGGGAAACAAATTTTATATTTTTTTCTAAGAGAACCCAAAGAGACACTGAAGAATAGCTACTAAAGTTAGGAAAGTAAACTAGTAAAGTAGCTGGTTGTGAAATAAGTGTGCAAATATTTATTTTTATCATACTAATACTCAGGAGAAATGGAAGTAGGGGGAAATATACTTCCCATAGTATCCAAAGCTATTGGGGAAGAACCTTAGGGATAAATTTAACAAGGAAAGTACTAGGTCTATAAAAAACTATAGAATATTTTTGAAGAACACAAAACAAGATTGAATAAATATAAAAACATGTTCTTAGATGAGAGTGCATAAAATTATTAAATATTAGTTCTCCTCAAATTAATAAATACTTTTAATGTGATTCCATTTTGAATCCTCAGGGATTATTTTCGAAATCGGGGGGAAAAAAATCTCAAAGCATATGTGGAAGGACAGATGTCCAAGAATAGCCAAGAAAAGAAGAGAAGCTAGATAGGACTTGCCTTACCAAATGTTTAAACATATTGTAAAGCTTCTGTGGCTAAAAGAATTAAAATGGCATTGGAATAGATAAGTGAAACAAATAGAATGCCTAGAAATAAAACCTCCAAAATATGGAGATTTAATATATTGACTAAAGTTTCATTTTCAATGGCAAAAGAGTAGGTATAACCAACTTATGTGGAACAAAATAAAGTTAAACTTCTACCTTGTGCCATATACCAAAATAAATAATGAAACTTAAAAGGAAAATTTAGTAGAATATATATACAACCTGTGAGTGGGTAAAAACTTTTAAACCAAGTCATATTACACAAAAGATATAATAAGAAGGCAGCCATATTTGACAATTGAATGCCCGTTACTCTTCTCTCTATCATGGACATTTTATATAGGTAGGATATGATTCGTTCTTGTATTTCCTAATGTTGAAAAATTGTTAACTTAGAGTCTGGTAGAGAATTTGGGTCATATAAGGTCTGCTATATAGTTTCAGTTGGGATGTACTCATTAAGACAAATATCAAAAGGACAGTGAAGTTAGAATTTATTACTTACCTCATGCTTCCAGAGGTTATTGCAAAGATATCTGCAAGACATATTATTTACTGTTTTGTATTCTCTTTATACTCGGCCTTCGCAGCATTCTAAATTGAGTTACCTGTGCTATTTCACTATGGAAACCAATTTCCCTTTCAGTTTGAGTTAGTTGCAACTGATAACAGTTGTCACTTTCTTTACTCAAGGGTATGAAAGTGCCAGTATGTCTAGCACATGTGAACCTTGCAAAAGTAGGAACAGACATTCAGCCCAGACTGAAGAGCCTGTTCAAGCAAAAGTATTCAGCAGAAAGAATCATGAGCAGCTGGATAAAATAATAAAATATAGTAGGTCTACAGAAATATCATCAGGTATGTTCTTTTTTGGTTTGCTTTAATTTAAGGACTTCTTCATTTTAGATTTGAAAAGCTATATTAAAAGAAGTTTTAAAATTGGTCTGTCACACTTTTCTATCATGTCCAAGGTTTTATAGTATAGATTACAGTACACATTCTTTGATGCTAAGAAATGTAAACTGGAAATATTTTTTATTGTTGATGTGATTCTAGCTTTTGATACATTTTGATGTAATTCTAAACAAAAAAGTATAGCTGACATTAATTTGGAACTCCTAATTTGAAATTCTGAAAGTTTTATCTGAATAAGAATTTGATATAAAATCCTGTCATTCCCCAGCTTCAAACCTTTGGCCTTCGCCATGACTACAGGAGAAAATCCAAATGCCTTATGTAACATATTTGGTTCCTTCCTGTCTCTCCAGACTGATTTCTCACCACCCTCTACCTTGAACTTGACTCTTTCAGTGGCCCTGAACTGAAGTCTTCCCATAACTATCATGCTGTTTCTTACCTCAGCACTTGTCTTTTTTGCCTCAAGTCCTTTTTGCTCTTTGTAAGCCCATTTCTCTGTTGCACTTTTAAATAAAATCATAATTCTGCAACTCTGAAATTGCATCCAAATCCAAGTTGGGATAGGTTTCCCTTTCTCCTTTTTGCTTGTATTGTAGCCTGTGTAAACCTCTTTTGTTGCCTGTATCACATTATATAGCATTTACCTGTCTAAGTGTCTGTTTCACCTTTTTAGTCCCTTGGGAGCAGATGATAATACCTTTTCACATTAGTATCTTAAATGTTAGAATGATACCTAACGTATGGTAGGCACTCAGTAAGAGTTTATTGACTGAATGGAGTCATATGTATTTGCCACTGTTTTGGTTTAGATAAGTACTAATACTTTCCTGATTTATAGAGAATAAGATCATCTCAAAGAAATATGGAGAGGGAGGCAGAAAATATAGACTCTCAGTTTTCAGTTGTCAATAAGTCCCTTGGTGAAAGTGATATTAGCAGTTACCATTTGTATTATGCTTTATTGTTTACAAAATAAACAAATTACTCATCTCATTTGAGCCTCATAATCCTGTGAATTGGTTTTATTTCCACTTTGCAGATGAGGAAACATAGTTAGAGGGGGTAGAAGTTTTCCTTGACACTTAGGGCCAGGAATATAAACTGGTACAGTTTTTCTTGAAAGCTTCAAAAGTCATGCCCTTTACCCAGTAATTGTACTTGTAGGCATCCATCCTAAGGAAAGAAAATAGGCATCCATCCTAAGGAAAGAAAAGTGAAAAAAAAAATTGGGATTTAGTCTTGTCTGAACAGTGATTCCAACTGTGATTAGACAAAAGTCTGAGTGAAAAAACTGGAAGAAAATGCATCAAAATGTTAATAGTGGTTTCATCATCTTTAAACTCCTCTCTTTTCTAAAACTTTCATGAGTATTTATTACTTTTGTAATCAGAAAAAAAACACCACATTTATTTGTATTTTGACCTTGACTTCCTCAAAGTCTTATTGTGAGGAAATGGTGGAGCTGAAGTTTCAATCCTGGTCTCCTGTTAAGTCAAGGATCCTTTTGGCAGACACATCAATTCTATTGTCTCGACCCAGCATTTTACCAAAATTTTATGATTTTTATTTCCTTTCACTAACTTTATCAAATAGTGATATCTTCAAAGAGTAAACAGTTGGGTGGAGGTTGGGGAAGGACACTAAATTGAAAGACTTAATAAATAATTGATAGTTGGTGATAGTACTTCAGACATTATTACTGTCACTTAGAAAAATATAATGATTGAATTTTGGTGAATTAAAAAATGTTTGACTAGTGTAAATATACCTTTGTATTTACAGACTCAATTTTTAAAGAGACTTATTTTTGGTTTTACCCATTACTCAAATTCTTTATAGCATGTAATAGTAGTTTTTGTTATATGATTATTAGAGTGTAGCATATATGACTGCTGGTATTGAATTATACAGATCTCTTCTCCCTCAGAAGTTGTGGGAGGTTCACCTTGATATGTATGCTTCTAGGAGTGAATCGTAGAAGTTATTATGGTAGTCATCATCCCATTAATAGAAGTTTGTAGCAAATCTTGATATTTTTCCTAATGAGATTATTTTTAAATAGAGCATAAGCCATACCTTGTGGTGACATTTTAGTTTAGGCAAACAATTTTAAAGATATTTGCTTATTTTTTTTTCAGTCAGTTATTCATATTATAGACCCTGTCTTTACTATTCATACACATTTTATGTTCATCCTTATGTCTGCCCTTTCCTACAGCACATGCTAGGAGAATACTACAGCAGTCTAACAGAAATGCATGCAATGAAGCGCCAGGTAACAATCTGCTTAGTTTTGGTGTCCACTTTTTGTTAATTTTTTTCCATTGGTCCTAAAAATCCTTAGTTTTATTGCTCTGATTATTTTTTTAGATTTAGCCTAGTGTATATATGTTGTTTGGCTTGCATAACTGAAAGAATTCATACTCATAAAATTCTGAAGCCTTTCATTTATAATTCTTTACTTGATTGGTAAAAGTGGCTGCTTTTCTTATTTTCATTTTCTGTTAGTGTATGTAACATAACCAACACATTCATATGGGTAATAGAAAACCTTTTTATATTTTAGTGTTTTGCTCGAAGTTATTTATTTTTGTTTCTTAAATACTTAAGAGCATTAATATTTTTTGGAAACAAATAGTTATTTTTATTCCTAGCTCTGATTTATAGTGTTAAGTGTTGTGTATAGCTTCTGTTGTAGTTGCTTACTTTTTACTACTGGTCAACATCTATAAAAAAATAAACAAACATACTATTAAACAAAAACAACTATGACATGCAAAGACCGTGATAAATAAAGATCATGGAAAATTACAAAGTTTCCAAGATGTTATTTTTGTCTTTAAACTATGTATTTTCATTAAATACGGTTCTGTGTGATTTAGAATTGTAACTGTTATTTAATGCTTCATGCACTATACATGAGTGAAAAATAAAAGGCTGTTATGAACCATTAGGGGAATCTAAAGAAGAACAAGGACCTAGCACAGACAAAGGTGAATATATCAGTGGCACTTGCTAAAGAAAAGAACTCTGAAAATGACAGGATAAAAACAAGATGGAATCAGAGAAACCTAACTGAGAGCAAGGATTTTTCTAGCCTAAACTAATGCGTTTTAGTCCAGAAGGAGAAACTGGCTAAAACTTTCCACCTTTATTGCAGGTGGGAGGGATGAAGCGTGTGTTTGGCATAATGCATCATTTGGGAATAATTTAATCTTTAGTGATACATAATTTAGAGAATTTTGTCACATACAGAGGTATGAAAGATGTCATTAAATATGCTTTGTTCTTATATCCTTGAAATAAACATTTTGTAAATTAACTTATGATCAAACTACAATATAGTATATAAATTGAAAGTTTGCATATCAAATCATATCTTATCTGGATTTTTCCTATAATTAGAGATTTCCTACAGAGATAATGTTGGTTCTTGCTTATAATATATATCATTTTTGTGGTAATAGGTATCACATTTGAACATTTTAAAACTACTAAGAGAACTTTAGTATATCACTTTATTTTATACTCATAAATGTCTGAGGCAAGATAGGGAAGTTGCATACTTATTATTCTTATTATTTTATACTTGTGCAAATTGAGACCTGAAGATGTTAACTTACTTATTAGCAAATTAGTGGAAAGCTTTTTCATTAGACCCCAATGGTTTTGAATTTTCTTATCCCTCTCTTGCAAAAAGTCAATCAAACCTTTATGATCTTTGCATATGTATTTGCAAGCACAATATATTAAAACACTGAACATAAATTCCTTTTCTTAGAAACTTATCACTGATTTTTGTGGAACTTGAATGTTTAAGTACTTGTGGTTCTACTCTTGCTCTAGAAAGTTTACAGAATTTGATAGCTAGAAGAGCCACTTGGAGATTTGTTTTTTATCTAGAGAACTCAAAATGAGAACAGTTCCTAATTTGTACTCTTAAAAATAAGGATATGACTGTTTACCTTTAAGGGTGATAATTCTGTGTTATCAACAAATAGGTATAAGAGAATTGTTGCTAAATAATAGTGATGCTTAGAGTCTATGAAGCTGAAAACTTCAGCTGAGTCACTGCCTGCTCCAGCTTACATTGAGTATGTTAGTAAGAAACTATAGTAAAGTTGTCCTATTATAGTTACAAATTCAGTTTTTCATCAATTTAGCATGATAGCTGAGATTTGAGAATTAGTAGACCTAACTAGATAGACCTTATAATAGTAGCTTTCATTGGCAGCATTCAGTTATTCTCAACATTAACAAAATAAATTTTCTTTTCTGTAACAAAGTTCATATTAGCAAAAAAAGAAAATTATTTACACTCAGCTTATTTCATTCAAGTGCTGAAAGAATTCCACTGATTATTCTCATGAAATGTATAAAATTTTTAATGAGAATAAAGTATGCTCTAGGTAATGCCAGGTAATGCTATTCATACATTTAAATATTTCTCTCATATACAGTATGTATCTTGATATTTTTAGGATTATTTTTATCTTGGTAATTTTAAGATTCTTTTTTTACCTGAAGAGCCCTAAAATAGAATTAAGTATGTTCTGATTTTTAAGTAATTTAAAGCTGAGAGTATGAGGATACAAGTTAATAAGAAATTGTCAGGAATGTAGTTCATCAATATTAACTTCCTGATCTTTTATATCTTCCAGAAACTGGGAGTGATTTTTCCATGTTCGAAGCTTTGCGGGATACTATTTACTCTGAAGTAGCTACGTTAATTTCTCAAAATGAATCTCGTCCACATTTTCTTATTGAACTCTTCCATGAGCTTCAGCTGCTTAACACAGACTACTTGAGACAGAGAGCTTTATATGCACTGCAGGTATCTGGTACCTAACGTTCTTTTTCCTGGCCTGTCTGGTATCACTGTTCTTCACCGTTGTATCTGGTTGCTTTCTTCGACTGAAGTATGTTCTTGTCACATGTGTATTTTGATCTATTTTCTATGTGCTTTCTTGCCATTTTATTTAAAACTTCTTATATAGCTTAAGTAACTTGTAAAGTCTTTTTCTGAGCAGTTTTTGAGTGTTTTATCTTTAATGTTATTTCTTCCTCACATTTAACCTGTGAGGTGAGGAGTATTGCATTTGTTCTTCTATCTGCTGCTGCTTTTAACTTTGTGGTTAAACATATATGTTTTATGTAAATATCTAATTTCTTATTTAGGACATAGTATCCAGACATATTTCTGAGAACCATGAAAAAGAAGGGGAAAATGTAAAGTCAGTGAATTCTGGTACCTGGATAGCATCGAACTCAGAACTTACTCCCAGTGAAAGCCTTGCTACTACTGATGATGTAAGCTGATAATTACTAATGAAATGTAGACATAATTTCAGTATGCAGTAAGCAAAAATTAAACAGGTTGTTATAAATTGTGAGTATACCTAATATTTTTGGTTTTTAACATTTTAAAAAAGCTGGCTGTGTAATACATTACTTTGAGGTGAGGCACAAAACGCAATCAAAATATGGCAGCAGTAAAACACCAAAAATTATGTATAAATGGTAGATTATAAGGTCTAAAATAGCTATATTCATATCTCCATTGCCCAACATAGGAGTTGACTAATAACAGACATTCAGTAAAATTTGTTGTGTTCATTCAAGACATTTAGTAAACCAGACAGCAATCAGATCACAGTAAGAACCCTTGAATAAATAAATACAAGATAAATCAGGTCTTTGGGTTAGAAGAGAAGCCTAGATAAAAGGAAGTCATCTAGGAAAAAATGTAATTTAATATATTCAAATTGATGAGGAAAATTCTGAATAAAGTAAAAAAGACATGGAAATAGAAAAAAACGGTGAAGAAAATGGTATATTTTCAATAAACTGTGTCCTCCAAATAGCACTTACCTCGTACATTGTTGATTGAATGACTGAATGGGAAACTACTGGGATACTGAGGAGTGCTAGGTATTTGGAAATGACCTATTTAAAGGTCCAGACCCTGAATCTATTGTAAAAGATTATATGTGGTCCCGGGATAGCAAATACATTCTTCTTTATGCCAACTCTAGCATCTGCATTTCCATGGATAACAGTGCCATAATTGATTAGCAAATATCTGCTGTAGGTAGAGGTGGAAGCAAGCATATTACTGTGTTTTTGCCCACTGTTGATATGTTAACATGATATTTTTTTTCTGAAAAGATAGTGTTTTCTCGAAAGATCATCTTGTTTCTTCTTCACGTATACAGTCATGCGCCGCATAATGAAGTTTTGATCAACGACAGAACGTGTATACAATGGTGGTTCCATAAAATTAATACCATATAGTCTAGGTGTGTAGTAGGCTATACCATCTAGGTTTATGTTAAGTATGCTCTATGATGTTCACACAATGACAGAATTGACTAACGACACATTTCTTAGAACATATCCCCATCGTTCAGTGACACGACTGGTAATTTCCTCAGAATTATTGAGGACTACTTCTGAATTTTTGCTCTTTAACTTATACTCATGTTAAAAACAGTACTTCCCCAAGTCATCTTTTCTGCTTAAAACCTGTCTCCACCAGGCTTCAACTCCTATACTGCTATGAACAGAAACCTGTGTCTAAAAACTACATGGTTTTAATTGACTTTACAATGTCACATATCAATTAAGTAATTGCTATTTGGGATTGTTATAACTAATTGAAAACTGTGTACTCCTTTCTGTAGGAAATGAAAAGTGGTCCAGCTGTATACATAAAAAAAAGGGAGATAACAGGTTATATTAAAGTTTGTTAGGCATTGAAATAACTTACTGAGAGAGCAAGAAGAGTGTCTGTTCTTAGAAATCTTTTTTAGTAATTTTGTATTCTTAACTCCAGTGACTCCCTTTTTATCCAAACCCTATAAGGTAGCATAACTTCCAGTTATTTTAAAAGATTTGAGCACATTGGTCTGCACCATCAATAGCAAGTTTTGAAAATTGAGCTGTAATTTATGATAAAGTTAACAGGACAAGATTTTCAAGTTAAATAAAATTTTAAAATACTGTACTACTTAATAAGTAAGTGTCTTAGCTTGAGCTGGTACAACAAAATACTGTAGTGGACTGGATGGCTTAAACAACAGTCGTTTATTTCTGACAGTTCTGAAGGCTGGAAGTCCAAGATCATGGTGCCAGCAGATTCATTTCTTGGTGAGGGTCCTCTTACTGGCTTTCTCCCTGTATCCTCACGTGCCAATACGAGGAGGCTCTGGTGTCTCTTCCTCTTCTAAAAAGACACTGATGCTGTCATGGGGGCTCCGCTCTCATGACCTCCTCTAAACCTGATTATCTCCTGCTATCACAATGGGAATTAAGGCTTCAACATATGAATTTAGGGAGAACACAAAGATTCAGTCCATAACCGTAGGGACTTCGCATCAATAACTATACTTAGTATTACTTTTAAATAACTAAATCAGTTCTTTCATTTTACATCCCAAACTTAAATTCAGTGTTATGTCAACACTTTCCCTTTATTAATGCCATTTTATCATCAGCAGCACAACATCCAGTGTTCATACCCACAGATCTAGAGCAATGCTGTCCAGTAGAACTCTGCAGTAAAGGAAGTGTTTTTTATCTGCATTGTCTAATACAATAGCCATTAGCCACATGGGCTTTCGAGCACTTGAAATGTGGCTAGTGGGATTGAGGAACTAAATTTTAAATTTTACTTAATTTAAGCAGCCACATGGCTAGTGGTTACTGTATTGGACACATATAGAGTCTCATTCTCCATGTTTCTAGGCCAAGGATCTGGAGATCCTTTTATGGATCTTTTACACACACATTTCGGAGTGTAAAAGAGTCTTTATGCCCAGGAAAGAGAGGAGTAAAAGTAGGCATCTGGGAATTGTAAGTCATGGAGGATGAGGAGTTGAGGTTTAGGAAGAGGAAGAAACGCTTTTTGTCTTTTTCTCCAGATGCTGTAAAATGGCCAATGCGCATCTACCTTCAAGTCTTACTTGAAGGAGCAACAAAATGGTTTCATTTCCTAAAACATGTTCCCTAATGCCTGAATTTCCTTTAATCCTGATTCCTTGACCAAAAAAAAACCAACTTTCATTTCATAATTTAAGAGAAAACTTGAAAAGATCAATAGCTAGGAGAAAGAACACTATTGTGAAATGAATTTCAGTCAAAATATAAGTGAGATTCCCCCCTAATCACACTATACACAAAAATTAATTTGAAATTAAAGTCCTGAAGAAGCTAAAACTACAAAACTTCTCAAAGAAAACAAGAAAATCTTCATGATTTTGACATAAGCAAAGATTTCTTAGGACACAGAAAACTAAAAGAAAAAATTGATAAGTTGGACTTCATAAAGATAAAATCCTTCTGCTTTTCAAAAAATGCCATTAGGAGAAAATAATCTCAGTACATTTATCTGACAAATGACTACATAAATGGCAAATGTAGACTATATTAAGAACTCTTACAACTCAATGGTAAGACTAACAACTCAATAAAAAATGGGCAAGAGATTTGAACCAGGTGCTTCATGAAAGAAGATACGATGTAATGACCAGTGTGCAAATTAAAACCACATGAGATACTACCTCAAACCCACTAGAAAGGCTGAAATTAAAAAGACTGACAATAAGAAGTGTTCATGTGAATATGGAGCAATTGGAACTCTCACACTGCTTGTGGGATTGTAAAATTGTACAACCACTTTGGAAAGCAGTTTGGCAGTTTCTTATAAACTTGGCATGTGACCCAGCAATTTTTCTTCTAGGTATTCATCCAAGAGAAATGAAAACATATGTCCACAAAAATACTTGTACACTAATGTTCATAGCATCTTTTGTCATGATAGCCTCAAACTGGAACATCAACAGATAAATGGATAAACAAACTGTGGTATTTCCATACAGTGGAATACTATTCAGCCATTAAAAATAATGAACTTCTGAAATACAACAACATGGATTAATTTCAGAAAGATACTGAGTGAAAGACGCCAGACACTGAAGAGTATATACTAAATGGTTCCATTTATATGAAGTTCTAGAGCCGATAAAACTAATCTGTGGTCATAGAAATCATATGAGTGAGCTGTAGTGGAGATTGACTGCAGAGGGGTACAAAGGAACTTTCTGTGCTGATGGAAATGGTCTTTGTCTTTGGGGAAGGTGGTGACATGGGTGGATGTATTTTTTTCGAAACTCATCAAACTGTACACTTAATGGGTGCATTGTATGTAAATTGTATTTCAATAAAGTTGATTAAAAAAATATGAATGGTGCTGTCATGTTTTTCTTCTGATATGAGACAACCAGATGTCATAGTCAGGTACTAGACACTGTTAGAGTTTGGAGACAGGAGAATTTCCCTGAGGGTGTAGAAATAATTTAAAATGTTAACTTTTTCTAGTTAGAATTTAATCAGTAGCCGGCTCTGTGTATTTTCATCTACATAAAGACAAGTGTTCTGTAAAGTTATTTAATATTTTAATGTTCTCTGTGACTCTGTATTCAACCTTTTATAACTTTGGTTATATCACAATTTTAAGTGTATAGTTTTATGCAAATACTGAGTTTCTATGTTGAATTTTTGATATTAATCATAAAATTTTTAAAAGAAATATTAGTGATTTTTGTTTTTTTAAACTAAGGAAACTTTTGAGAAGAACTTTGAGAGAGAGACACATAAAATAAGTGAGCAAAATGATGCTGATAATGCTAGCATCATGTCTGTATCTTCAAATTTTGAGCCTTTTGCAACAGATGATCTAGGTAAGCAGAATTTTTTGTAATCTTAGAACACAACTTTGATACAGTCTTTGAATTGCACTGATAAGAAAACAAAAGTCTAGAAAGGCAAGATGTGGTTGAAAAAACATGGACTTAAAAGTCTGTCCATCAGTCTAAATTCAAGAATCTTCTGTTTAACTCTTTGACCTTGGGCAAATCATCTGACCTTTCTGACTCTGCATATACTAAGGAAATGGGGATCTTATTTACCTTGCTGTGTTCTTGTGAAAAATATACAGGACTTTCTAGCATGCATAATAGAAGTTCAGAAAATGGTAATTTCCTTTCCCTGAAGGGAAAGGTCATTCTTTATGGTCTTCCAGTTAATCAATGGGAAGAATTTGGAGGTAGCCATGCCTCATCCAATCATATTTTCAATAGCAATGTTAACTTTGTAATTTGAGGTAAGAACTAAAATTTCTTAGCATAAACAATCTTTAATAAGAAACCCAGGTAACTCTCTAAGGTATGGCACGTTGCATTTTTTTCATCAGTACTAAAACAAAAGAAGCTTTAGAGGATTGCATAACTCAGAGGAAAATAACCCGAATCCTAAATTTGGAGAGGAGATTAGGGGAAAGAAAAATGGGATAGGTACCTGATTCATTTTCCAGGCTGTAACCTATCAAAAGATACCCAAGTATTCAGTCTTTCAGACCTCCTGGGCACTTGGTTGATACAGTAATCTAATGTCTCATTATTCTAGTGTTCATATGATGAGAACAAGATTTAGATGATTTGAAAGACATTTTTCCACTACAAAGAAAAGGGCCAAGGCTTGCCCTATCCTTGGGTATCTACCTTTTACCAAAGCAGTTAGTTTTCCTTTTGCCTCATCCTGATTTTCGAGGACTCTAAGCCCTAGCTCCCTTCTGGGTAAATACCTACCAAGTCTGTACTGAGATCATCCCATTATAGAGAAAATCACTCTTCGTCCAACCCTTTTCCCCTTAGTTGTCCCCCTTTCTGAGTTGCCAAGTGAGTTTGAGTCCTACCTGTTTTGTTTCATTTACTGATTTTCTTTCTCACGCTCCTTCATCACTAGCTTTGCCTGAAAGGGACAAAGGAGAATTGGGAAAGCTCCTTATTAGGCCCTTTCCTTACCTTAATTGCTTGTGTGAGGTTGGATTGTTTGCATCAGCATTTGCACATTTTGGAGTTTATTTTTGTTGTACTGTTTAAGTGAAGCAACATGATGTAGTGAAATAAATATGGACTTCAGAGTCTAAGAGACCTAAGTTCAAATCCCTGCTCCTACATTGAACTGGCTGTGAAACCTTGGGCAGGTTACTTAAGTTTCCTGAAATGAGGGTACTTATAATCTACTTTAAAGGTTTATTTTAAGGATTAAATAAATAAATGTGATAAACTATGTGAAGTACCAAACTAGTAGTACAGTATCTGGAACTTGTTAAAGCTAGTTTTTAAACTAGAGGGTTTAAAAAAGTTAGCATGAAAAAATTAACTTTTATACCTGTTAGAAATATTTCTGTTCCATATGCAGGTAACACTGTGATTCACCTAGATCAAGCATTAGCCAGAATGAGGGAATATGAGCGGATCAAGACTGAGGCTGAAAGTAACACAAACGTAAGATATTCCTGGATTGATGAAGATGAAGATGGTGCTGCTGCCACAACTACAATTAATAATTTAGAAGGTGTGTTCTTGAACTGATTAAAAGTAAAAATCATAGTTCCATATATAAAAAAAGCCCCACCTGATGTATAATAGTGGTTTTTTAAATCACTTTTTAATTATTAGAGGTGCTAAAACTACAGATATTTCTTTATAATATTTTAGCATAAAATCATCAGAATTTAATATTCTTTAGAATTTTGCATAAATGCATATGTATAATGTTATAGACTTTATTTTGCTAATATATCATTTTCTTTTAAAAATAGAAACTCCTAGTATTGAAAATCATAGTTCACAACAACCTCTAAGTGAAGTTTCTACCATCCCGTGTCCTAGAATTGATACTCAGCAGCTAGACCGGCAGATTAAAGCAATTATGAAAGAAGTCATTCCTTTTTTGAAGGTAAGCAGTAATTTTTAAAAATAAATAAAACTTTGTGTGTTTGATTTTTTAAGTTTGTACAAAAGACTCCGTTGTGTTAAATTCAGAAAATACAGATAAACAAAAGAAAAAATCACCCATAATTTTGTTACCCAGAAATAGCCCCATCAACACTTTGTGAGCCTTTCTGTAATATTCTGTACATGTGTATGTGCATTCTGCTCTTTTCATATATTATAAACATCTTTCTACATCACCATTTTTCTACTGCATATTTTTAAATGGTTATACAATATTCATTCATTATTCACTCAAAATATTTGTAGAATGCCTACTTTGTGCCAAGTTTTGTGGACATAGCAGTGAACAAGTCAAGGCCTTTGCTCTCGTGGAGCTTACATACTGGGATGAGAATATGAGCCCCCCCAAAAAGTAAATATAAAACATGTAAGTAAGTGCTTATCAGGTAGTGATATGTACCATGTGGAGAGTTAGAATATGGTGATAATGATGGTGTCTCTTTTGGACTGGATGGTCAGGGAAGGCTTCTGAAGAGGGAACATTTAAACAGAGATGTGAATAAGGGGCCAGCTTAAACCAAGATAATTTCAGACAGAGTGAAAGGTCTTAAGGTGGGAACTAGTTTGGCATGTTGAAGGAACTGGAGGAAGGACCCTTGTGGTTGTAGGAAATTGTTGTGAGATGAAGTTGGAGAGGGAGGCAGAGACCAGATATGTAGAACATTATAGGCCATGATTAGGAGCTAGGACTTTGAAGTTCGAAGGGAAACTCCTAGAAGGTTTTATGCAAGAGAGAAACAAAGTCTGGTTTGTGGACAATTTGTTATAGGGGGTCAGTAGTGCAGGGAGATCAGATGAGAAATGATAGTGGCTTAGATAAGGGTGTGGAGAAGTAGACAATTGGGATATATTTTGGAAATCAAGAGGTCCTATTAATGGTAGATAGGGTCACCTCAAGCATGGCACCAGATAAGAGAAAGGGGCCTAGGACTCGTGCCCAGGACTAGGTGATCCAACATTTAGAGGTTGTGCAAAAGAGGAGGAGCCAGAGTTGACCAAGTAAGACTGCCAGTAGTCAGCTCTGTTGACTGTTACTGTGAAGGTTGAGTATTCATAGAATAGAATTTTCTGTTAACTATTTTATCCACCAAGGGGAAAAGGATTGGACGAAGAGTGATTTTCTCTATAATGGGATGATGTCAGTACAGACTTGGTAGGTATTTACCCAGAAGGGAGCTAGGGCTTAGAGTCCTCGAAAATCAGGATGAGGCAAAAGGAAAACTAACTGCTTTGGTGAAAGGTAGATACCCAAGGATAGGGCAAGCCTTGGCCCTTTTCTTTGTAGTGGAAAAGTGTCTTTGAAATCATCTAAATCTTGTTCTCATCACGTGAACACTAGAATAATGAGACATTAGAGACAAAAATGTTAAACATTTATATTGTGGTTTCTTTTTCACTATCATAAACAGTATTTAAATGATTTAGCTAAATTTAACCATATATCCCATTTTTATTTCCTTAGAAATAATTCTTAGACATAGAATTTCTAACTCTAAAAGTATGAGTATTTTTAAGGCTTTTGAGGCATTGTGCTAAATTATCCCTCAGAAAGGTTAACCATTTATATTCCTACCAACAGTGAGTATGGGACTGATAAGCAGTACTATTAATTTTGTTTAATAATAATGAACAGGACAGAGAAAGAAGTGTGCAATATAAAGACAGGACTTTTTTCTGAGATGGCACTGTTTTACATTCTAATTTAAAATGGGAATTCTAAAAATTAGAAATGAAGAATCTTTTCTTTTCATTCAGATGTAGGAAACTACAAAATATGTTGTCACTGGGCTCATTTCTTAAAACCTTCTTGGACTTGTCAATGTGGAAGACGCTGACAACGCAAAGTTGTTTCCATACACTTATATTTCTTCCTTCGGTGGAAATCATTGCTTTCTTTGGAATGTTTTGAGAGAAGAGAGATCTTTGAGAAGGCATTATAGAAACTACTTTCTATGAAGAGGCTTCATAAGCAAGAGGAGAGAGAGGATCATCTGTCTATGCCAAATTATTTCATGTGAAAACTGAAAAGCTTAGCCTTTTCCTGGGCAGCTGAAATAGTTCCTAAGTGGTCTTTCTGCTCTATTTGCTTCCTCCTCTAATCTTTCAGCTCTCCTGCTAGCATTGCTAGCACATAAGGCCTTGGCATTTGCTGATACTGCCTGGAACACTCTTCTCTCACATACCTGCGTGGCTTTTTCTCTTGAACCTTTCAAGTGTTCGGTCAAATGTTACCTGTTTGGTGAGCAGATCTCCTCCAACTCCTTACCTGCTTTTCTTTATCTCTATAGTGCTTGTCACCTTGTAACTTATTTAATATTTGCCTGTTTGTTTTGTCTGTTTCCCCATTAAAATGTAAGCTCCATGAAGTCAGAGATGTGAATCTGTGTGGTCTCTGTCTTATAGTACCTGTATATTGTAGGCCCTCAGGAAATATTGAATGAATAAATGAATGGATCCTTCAAACCTCAGCTGTGGTTTTCAAACTAATCAAGTTCTTTGGTCTGTAAGACCAAACTGAACTAAGAAGTATAGTTTGAAAACAGCTGGCCCGTAGGATCCAGATCAGAGTCAGCGTTTCTCATAAAACCTTTTATAGCTTGGTCCCAGCCTCTTAACTACTGCTTCCCACATACTTTCATTCTTTCTTAATGTTGTTCAAAAAGGCACATTGCCCATGTTATTTCCTTTGCCTAGAATGCCCTTCCACCCTTTCTCTGTCAGTCTTATCCTTCAGGACCCAGCCCAAATATTTTTGCATGTCTTGACAGGCAGAATTCCTCCTTCTCTTCACTGCTCCTGGGATACCTGGTACATGCCTTTATTATAACACTTATGACAAAGTATCATAATTATTTGCATGTATCTCCCTACTAGAATAATATCTTTCTAAATCTCTTAGTACTTTCACCCAAGCAGGACTTCAGATAAAGGGAATTTGGATAAAGAGAATTTGAGGAGATAAGACAAATACATCAGTTTCACCAATTATTCAGTGAATTTATCTCCTGTTATTTGTAAAATATGTATTTGCCTCCCCAAAAAGAATATTTATATTCCTATAAATTATAAGAATATGTATGTGTTCTTATAGATAGGTATATATTAATTTAAGAGTTTGAAACCATTCCCTCAAGTAAATTGATTTAAACTATAAGTTATTGCTTACTTCCATCTTAGGCATAAATAACAAAGTATTGCCTTTTTTCTTTTACCTTTTTGTTTTATCATGAGTAGTGCAATAAATACTTTTAAACATCTTTTTTTGGGTAAATTAGGTATATTGGTAGTACTATCTATTTGATACGTACAGTTTTTTTTTAAGGGTTAAAAAAATCTAAATGATTTAGCTTTGTGTTTAGGGAATGCAACCATCCTTAGTTAGGAAATTTTATTGCATTTACTATTTTGTGTTTGATTTAAGTGATATTCTTTCATGAGGATTCCCTTAGTAAATGTAGCATTTCAAAAAGTTTCTATAGCCAACAAAATGAGAACTAATGATCTGATTTTAACTATTTTATTATGTCTCATTTACTTCAAAGCTTGACTTTTGGTAGGATTACAGAACTTCTTTGTTAATGTCAGCATTATACCCAGTCACCTAAGCCAGACTTCTTGACTCTGTCTTACCTGCTATCACCAGTGCGTCAAAAATGGATTTTTCCCCTAAGAGCAGTCAGTTTTACTCTCTTCTCTCCAATAGCATAACCTTAATTCATATCCTCATCTTTTGCCTAGACTTCCTGTCATAATAGGCAGGAGGTGAATGTTTATCATGCAGACTCCTTAGCCTTCAAAAGACTCCACCACTGGATCTTGTGTACTTTCCAACTTCATCTCTCACCACTCTTCCCTCTAGGTACACTCACTTGCAGTTACTCAACATTGCCCTTGCCTGCCATTACTTTTTCACATATTAGCCCTTTGTACAAGTTGTCCCTATCGAAAATATAAAATTCCTTCAGACATATCTGTTGTTGCCTCTAATATGCTACCACAGCTCCTATGTTGCACCAAGTGTGTGCTTCTTTTATGGTATTTATCTATTCAGGAAGTACTGAATGTCTCCTGTGAGCTAGCGCTGTGCTGGGTGATGAATAAGAAACAGTCCCTGCAGTTAAAAAGCATCATCTACTGGATGGTGCATAGCTCGTAGTGAGTGATTATTCCTGTATCTGACTCCTCCACTGGTATGTGATCCCTTGAAGACAAGGGGCTACTGTCCTTTTTTTTTTTTTTTTTTTAATTGCCTACCTTGGCACATGACTTTTTAAAAAAATGAGCTTAAATCCTGAGATTTAAGGGAACTTAGACATCATCTAGTTTGGCCATCTCATTTTACATATTTGTATCAAAAACAAAACAAAACACAAACTTACCTGAGTAAAGGTTAGAGGATCTGCCCAAATGAGTTTAGTGGCAGAAGAGGAATTAGAATCTTGAGGTTACTTGATAGGGAAGTTTTATGGACTCACCTCAGAAAGTTAACCATGAATTGGATTATTGTATAGCTTGCACATCCTTGCTTGTTAAGAAAGTTAGGACACTGGTTCTCAACTGGGGGTGATTTTGACCCTAAAAACATTTTTTAATGTCTAGATACATTTTTAGTTGTCAGGACTTGGGAGGGTGGAGGGTGCTACTGGCATCTAGTGAGTAGAGGCCAGAGTGCTGCTCAACATCCTACAATGCCCAGGATGTCAATAGTGGCAAGAGAGAGAAAGTCTGAGTTAGAAGGTAATATAGAGGAAATTGGTTAGAAGGTGAAGATAGTTTGAGTAGTTGAAATGCACTGAACTGCAAATAAGAAGTCAGGCAATATAGAAACTATGGCATGCATGAGTAGTTCTCCTGAAGGTACAGAAAGGAAGTGATGAAAAGTATTGAATGAACCAGTTTCTTTTACTGGCTATTATCTGCTATGGTAAGTCAAAATTTGCAAGCCTCTTAATGTGTGTAGAGTGGGAGTTAGCTGTTCTTATGAATGAATATTTCCAGAGGTATATCTGAAAGTTGAGAAGCAAGAAAAATAAAATCTCATATTATGTGGAGTAATATTTTTTAAACAATAGGTAAGTTTATATCCTAACCAACTAGGATTTTTCTTAGGAGCACATGGATGAAGTATGCTCTTCTCAACTTCTGACTTCAGTAAGACGCATGGTTTTGACCCTTACCCAGGAAAATGATGAGAGCAAAGAGTTTGTAAAGTTCTTTCATAAACAACTTGGAAGTATATTACAGGTAAGAGTCTACTTGGTTGACTTACCAATATGTACCATCTGCTTAGGATTTTTTTTTTCTTTTTCTTTTGCAGTTTTTGCAGTTTTCTGGTATTACATAATTTATTCAAGAAGATATTCATTCTAACATCATTTGAGATGACATTTAAATGCTTATTAGGTTATTCCTTCACTTGGTTAAAAAAGAAATTGTATTAGGGCCTGTGTCTTCATTTAACTTGATCATCTCCAAGGTCTGTCCCAACTCTAGTAATTTTGTTTTGATTTTTCTCCTACTCAATAAGAACATTTCAAGTTTGAAATGTTTAGAAAGTATTCTGTGATATTTTGTAAAATAATTTTTTACCAATCTAGGAAATTTTATAAGACAGAAACCAACTATTGATTGTAGAGACTTTTTAGGCTGTAACAGTAACTTTAAATTATGTTAAGGTAGTAGTTCTCAACTGGGGGCAATTTTGCCTCCCCGGAGACATTTAGCAGCATCTGCAGACATTTTGTTTGTCACAATAGAGGAGGAGGGGCTGGTACTGGCATCTTGTGGAATGCCAGTAGTGCCAAGGTTGAGAAACCCTATGTTAAGTGAGGATACCTTACTCCATATAATACATTTTTCTTTTCATCTTAATTACAGAATTTTCTTATAAAACTTTTCCTTTCTTCCTATTCCTGTGTTTGACTTGGTTTTAGAGACAGTATTATCACTTTGTCTATTAACATTTTTAAAACCCTAGGTTTGATGCAAATTTCCATCACTTAAATTTTACATTTTGTTTTTATTAAGACTAAAGTATAAATTCAATAATGGGTTCTAAACTGTCCTGGCTCTATTTGATCTAATTGTACTAAAACATAATTTGTTAGGATAGTTTTTAGATAAATGAGTTTTTATAAACTCATTTATAAATTTTTTAAATAAATTTTATTAGCTATTAGTTTTATAAATTTAATTATCTATCTTGTTCTTACAGAAAGAACGAACTCCATTTTAGAATCAGGCTGAAAGAGAAATTGTTTATAATTTAAATATATTTGTTTATCAAGATCCATGCAGTACAGTCCTTCCTCAGTTTTGCCTACCGGTATCATAATTGTGGGCAGGTTCCAAGGTATTAACTTGGAATAAGATTTTTTTTCTAAGTCTAAGACAAGCTGACTGCTTTGTTTCATCCTGACTGCTTTTTTCACAAGGGGACCTACATGAAGAATAAAAGTTAGTTTACATTAAATCTTGCCCAGAGTATTGAAAATTTTTCATGAGGTAGAGCTTAAATTACTATGTTCTACTTTTTTTCTTGTGAAACTTTATGAAATGAAGTTTTTTCACAAGGCATCCCGCATTTGTACTTCTTTCCATGATTGTGCTAGATAAGGTAGTGTTTTGGGAGAGAGGGACATCAAACGTCATAGTTGTTTGCCTGTTTTCTAAATAGTATAGTCCACGTTGTTAGGAAGAAAGAAAAATAAAAGCAATTTTCATAAAAAATGTGTAGAATATAGCAGACTTGTTCATTTGATGATGCTATATTTCAATTTGAATAGAACTAGAGTTTAGTTTTAGACTGATTCTGAAGAAAAAGTTTAAATTAGAAGATGGCTGACTTTTATAGTGGGAGAAATTTGACAAATACTCTAATGGTACCATTTAAACATGGAAGACTGTATTTTCCTCTCTCGTGGCACTTCGACTTACAGCATATATATGTATCTCTGGTGCTGTGTGGGAACTCTGTTGGGATTAGAACTCCCATCTTATTCATTTGTGCCCAGCAGTTACGTTAAGTAGGGACTAAATCAATGGATGACCATATGTCATTTTCTTCTCCTCTTGTATACTCTTTAAGCAGGACTAGCAAGATTCCTACTTCTATCTTTTCTTAATAATCTTAGCCAGTAGTTTTAAGTTTTTCAACACTAAAAAGTAATAAGAATGTTGTAATTTAAACTTGTTAATCGTCTGTATTCGTCTGCTCACAACTGAATCTTAATATAATCTTAAAGTTATTTGGTTTATCTTTGAATAGGATTCACTGGCAAAATTTGCTGGCAGAAAACTGAAAGACTGTGGAGAAGATCTTCTTGTAGAGATATCTGAAGTGTTGTTTAATGAATTGGCTTTCTTTAAGCTCATGCAAGATTTGGATAATAATAGTATAACTGTTAAACAGAGATGCAAAAGGAAAATAGAAGCAGCTGGAGTGATACAGTCTTATGCCAAAGAGGTAAATGACATTCATTTTGATTTTAGGAGTAGTTATAGTTAGCATATAAATATAGTTCTTGATCATTATTAATAACTAAAATCATACTTGACCTCAGCATAAGTATTTTTTTAGTAATATCAGTTAATTGGTTTATAACTCAGTATGTATATTAGCCACATACTGAATCTCAGGAGTAACAGCACTGGCTACAAATGCAGACAGGAATTGTCAGATATCCAATTCACATTATTGTCACTTATTCAGGTCTCCAAAGAAGAGAGGAGGACTGGGATCCAGTCCTTGACTAGCTGCCTGCCATGGCTATTGCCAATCCCAGTAGATTCCCCAGGAATATTGATTACGCCAACCAACACACTTGCTTGTTTATTAGTTAGGACTTTGGTTACACATCCCTGTAGCTTCTTATCTCCTGTTAAATTAGTCTTGATCACATATGAAATTGGATGGGTTTTTTCCCCTCAACTTGAGGCACCCAGGAGGCTTTTTCCTAGACACTCTCTAATCATGAGAGGGAAAGCAGGTCAAGACCCAAAACAAAAAGAGAACTGTTCTTCCTGATATCTAAAGTAGGTAATGTCAAGCCATCTATTTCACGCTTTTCATAATATTTTTATTATAGACATAAATAAGTTTCAAATCATTTCAGCCATTGCTAAGAGCTTGAAGAAAATAAAACAGAATAATACCATAATAAATGATCAGAAGGGCTACTTTAGAGCAGTCTCACGAGGCTCTTTGAGGGGGTGAAACACGAGCTAAGGCCTAAAAGACAAGAAGTTTACAGTGAAAATGAAAGGGAAGAGCATTCCAGGCAGAGAGAACTGTTAGTGTCAAGACTCTATGGCAGGATTGAGCAGTTTGGAGAACAGAGAAGGCCAGGGAGGCAGGAACACATTACATGAAGTAAGAGTGTTAGGAGATGTGGTCACAGAGGTAGGTAAGGCCAAATTATGAGGACTTAGAAACTGGTAAGGACCTTATATTTTATTTTATTCTAAGCATGATGGAAACCCAGGGGAAAGTTTGAAATAGAGGAGTGACATGCTCTCATGTACAATTTAAAAGATTTGTCTATTGAACAGGAGTCATAGGAGAGTAGAGATAGAAGCAGAGACCAGTTGTAAGACTGTTGCAATAGTCCAGGTAAGAAATGATGTGTCTTAGTTTTGAGTGTGCAACCACAGATACATTTTGATGACTGGGTCAGTAAGGCATTCTGGTGGTTTTAGATGTGAGTAATAAAAGCAAAGCACAGGTTGGTTCCTAGTTTTCTGACTTCAGCATTGGATGAATGAAGGGCCTTTTACTGAGATTGGGAAGACTGAAGGAGGATGGGGTTTTGGAAGGAAGGGACTCCAGGTGTGTGTTTTGGATTTACTAAGTTTGAGCTGCCTCATATATATCCAAGAAGATGACAGGTATGTTGCTTTCTGTTATGTTAATTTAAAAGATTTAAATAAAAGTTGAATTTACATTTCTAAGAAAGCATTTAACTCTTTGGATGATGGTCAAAAAATGCAGCATTTTTTAAAGTTTACTGAATACCTAAGTGTAATGCTGAGAGGTTACCCCTAAATTCTTATTAATTGATTTGCCTATAGGCCAAAAAGATTCTTGAAGGAGATCATGGCTCACCTGCTGGAGAAATTGATGATGAAGACAAAGTATGTGCTAATTAATTTGTGTCTAAAAATGATGCTTTTGAAACCAAAGGTTAAATAATTTTAACAGCTTTTGCCTTAATGTTTGAGAGCAAAGTATATCATCAAATGCCTTTTCTTCTGACAAACCTTTATTTCCTTTTAAAAACAAAAGTAAACTGTCAAAAATGATTCTTTGTATTTTTTATTAAATAATGGACTATTATTAATTTCTATGATAGACTTACTGTATACCTTTTTAAAATGTACTCCAGGAACTTAATTACTCAACTTTATTTGTGGCTAGGACAAGGATGAGACTGAGACAGTTAAGCAGACCCACACTTCTGAGGTGTATGATGGTGATGGTCCCAAAAACGTGAGATCTGATGTTTCTGATCAAGAGGAAGATGAAGAAAGTGAAGAATGTCCAGTGTCTATTAGTAAGTTTAAAGGCTCTCTGCTAGGTTTATACATTAGTTCTTTATACGTCACTTATTAAAACAGTTTGGTGCAGTTAATGAATATAGAATTAGGTGTCAAACAACTCTGAATTTGCATTCCAGTATGACCCTGACTAAATTACCTGTCTTTTCTGCACCACAGTTTTCTAGTACTTACTGTTTTGAAGATTTCAGATATTGTGTGTAAAGCACTTGCACAATACAGGAATGCAATAAATGGCAGCTATTAAGTGCTGAAATTTTACTAAAAATTGTGTATTAATCAACTTAGATTTGTCCAAAGCTGAAACTCAGGCTTTGACTAATTATGGAAGTGGAGAAGATGAGAATGAAGATGAAGAAATAGAAGAATTTGAAGAGGGACCTGTAGATGTGCAGACTTCACTTCAGGCTAACACTGAAACTACAGAAGAAAATGAACACAATAATCAGGTATTCCAGTGTAGACTAACACATCTTCCACCCTTCTTATTTTGACTACTAAAAGTGGATCCATTTTAAAGTTGTCAGAATTTACAGCTTCCCCATTCTCATTTTTGTGAATATAAACCTTTTTAATATCCTTATTGAAATCTGAAACACTAGTTTATTTTTGCATTTAGCAATGCTTAAATTTAAAGCACTGTAATCCTTTTTTGGTAACAAGTCCTAAAAACTATGAGATTACTTCAGAAGATCCTTTGTTTTTCCTAGTCATACATGGAAATAGTATGTAACAAAATAAAATCATTCCCTTTCCTGCCTCCATCTCATCCTGTCCCAGAGGCAACACTTTGTATGATTTCTTCTGCTATTTACTGCTGTATTTCTAAATAATATGTGAGTGTATTTTATTTATTTATTTATGTATTAGACATTATCTATGGACTTCCTATTGTAGTAGGGTGAAGATTTTTAGGTCACTTACAATTCCTTCTCGTTTAATTATATTAATCTATCCTCCTCATTTAATTATATCTTTTGGTTAAATTTAGATTTAACCAAATATTTAGATTTAACCAAACTTTGTAAATATTACTGACTCCTGAACTAAGCAGATGTCGTTTATTGCTTAGTCTTGTACATTTTTTCACCTGAATTTAATAATGGTCTCAATTTTTTACTTATTTAGTTTTCTTTGAGCATATACCCAGGTCTTTGCTTTGCTCTCCAGTAGCTTATATAAACCTCTCAGTAGAATTTTCTACATCAACTAATTTTTCAATTTTGTCCTTTCTGAAGCACTCCCCACTCCTGCTCCATTCTAGGTTTGGACCTAGACTGGGAATCCTCTTTGTCATTCTTAATTAGATCTCTGTTTGTGGAATCCAATCTTTGTTTTTCTTCTTGGTTTATTACTTCATTTTGGTGGAGCACATCTTCCAGTAACTCTCTAAGAAAGAGTGCATAAAAGATAAATATTTTGAGACTTTATATGTCTAAGAAAATCTTAATTTTTCCATGTTGAAAATCATTTTCCCTCAGATCTTTGAAGGCCCTACTTCTTTGTCTTCTAGTTTTCAATGTTGCTGTTGAAAAGACCAGTGCCTTTCTTAGTTCTGATCCTTTGTATATATCTTTTTTTCTTTCCCACTCCAGAAGCTTTTCTCTCTGGAGCTCTGAGATTTTACAATGATATAGATTGTAAGTGGGTCTTTTTTCATTCACATATACAGTCATGTACCACATAACTATGTTTGGTCAACGGCAGACCACATATACAATGGTGGTCCCATAAGATTAGTACCATATGGCCTAGGTGTGTAGTAGGCTGTACCATCTAGGTTTATGTAAGTACACTCTATGGTGTTCACACAATGACGAAATCACCTAACCACGCATTTCTTAGAACTATCCCCATCGTTAAGCGAAGCCTGACTGTCCTAGGTACTCAGTGGGTCTTTTCAATCCATATCATGTCCTTCAGTTTGGTAAATTTTCTTTTATTTTCTTCCTCACCATTTTCTCTTTTCTTCCCTTCTGGAATTAATATTATCAGACATTATTAACCCTCCTAGGTTGATCTTCTGATTTTCTCCTCTCTTTCTTTTTTTGTCCCATTGCTGTATCTTTCTGTTTTACTTTCTGGGAGATTTCTTTGACTTTAATACTTACATGAGATTATTTTTATTTCAGCTGTCATATTTTTAATTTCTAAAGACTTTTTTCTTCTGCTTGTTACTTTTTTATAGCTCCCTATTACTTCATGGAAGCATTATCTTCTATCCATCTGAAGGCTTTCTTCAAATGTTTGCTGTACCTTTGATGTTTATAGTAAAGAATGATATACCAAAAAGCTGGTCAGGGTTCTTGTGGGCTTCACTGTAGGGCAATTGGGTAGATAGTTTTTTGACAGAAACTCCCAAATGTCAGTACCTATTAAGTCTTTTCTCTGGGGTGTTTTAGTTTCTCCCAAGAAGGGTCCTCGAGTCTCCTGCCCGGGAGTGTACCTCCTTGGCTGCTGGTATTCTGGAGCTAGATGTGGGGATGGGGCGGAGGGTCCCACCATTATACAGACTTGCACTAAATCCTTCTGTTTTCACTATGACACTTTACCCTGTCCTCTTCCATCCTACAATCCAGCATTTCATAATTATGAGGTGAATCTCAGTTTTTGTTCTTTCCTTCTGCTGAAGGCACTTAGCTTTGTTCGTCTTTCTGCCCTCCTGGTCAGTTCCTTTTCCATTCACTTAGCATCTACATATAAACAGATGTAAGTTTCACTTAAGATAGAGTCTGATCTGAAAAAAAGAATTAAAAAAAAATGGAATCTGTAATATTCCAGTTCTATGTATTATTTTGAGGTTAAGAAGAAAAGGAAACCTTTTTACTTAGTCATCTTGAAATTGCAACCACAGCGTCCTTCTTGAAACACTTTCAGAAGATATTTTTAAATTCCCTTGTATGAAGGTCTCAGATTAGATAAAAGCCACACACCTAATAATTGTCTCCTGTATGGTGACCATATATTATAGGCCCTGCTATTAAGACATCTCTTTTTCCTACTAGGGTCTACAACATGACTTTGAAAAATCAGCAGAAAGCAAAAATGTCCCATCAGAACAAGAACCCACTACTAGTAAAGGTAAGAAATCTAAATAAAAACATGTTTAACTTTCAGATCATCTAAAGTGCCCTTTATGTGCTTAAAAACTAAAAAAAATCTAAATTCTTAGCTAATGTAAGTTTGAAGGTATTTTGGGCCTGATGTGTATCTTTTTTTCTTCCCCTGAAAACTTTGTAGAAAACATGAGGGCTTTGTTTCTGCAAATAGTCATTAAAGAAAAGTTGACAAATATGTAAACATACAGAAAAATTGTGCAAGGAAAACATCTTTATAAATGTGGTAGACTTTTTTAAAATACCCACTCCTGGGCCTTACTCCTGAAAATACTACTTCATTGGAAATCAGGTGGATTTTAGAAATCTCATTTTTAAAACATCCCCAGATGAATCTGATCAACGAAATTTGGGAACCATTGATGAGGAAAATTTGTAGTTGCCTTTTCTTTTGGGTCCTAAATGTCTTGATTACTCTCATTTATACTGTCTTTATTTTGTGTAATAGTAAAATTTAACAACTGTAGCATTACACTAATGCTGAAACTTTCTTTTGATGACAGATGACCAAGATAGCGCTCCTTTGAAACCCTGTTACCTCAACATCTTGGAAAATGAACAACCTCGAAATAGCACTGTCCAGAAGGACTCGCTTACTACCACTGATTCATCTAAACAGCCTAATCCTTTGCCGTTACCTTTAACTGAAATTGAAACCTTGGTGCCTAGAGTCAAAGAAGTTAAATCTGCTCAGGAAACTCCTGAGAGCTCTTTGGCTGGAAGTCCTGACACTGAATCTCCAGTGTTAGTCAATGACTATGTAAGTATCATTTACATTACTCAGTATTTTTGCATTTCATTTCTTTGCATATTTCTTCATTTTCAGGTTAACATTTTCAGCATATAAACACAACTCTGCTTTGTGTTTAGGTTTAGAAACTTTCGGAACATTTTTATTTCTTATTCAAACTTATTTTAAACTTGAACAGAAAGGTGATAGTAAATTGAGATGACCATCTCAAAATCTAAAAGCTGTTCTACCTTTTATAATTTTGAGAACCAACGTGATGAGTTTTAGATGGCAACCTTGAGAGAGTTGATTTCAGTTTCAGATCTGAAGGGATAATGATACATGAATCATCATTAATCTCTTATACTACCCATGCTTGACTTCTCAACTATTTAGAGCATTTCATAAATCTTTGATAAACCTGAAAGTTTATACTTGGGATGGGAAATAAAACAATTTGACAGCAGTAAAGTCCTTATCTCTATACAGTGAATGACCTAAAAATATGCCAGCAAATCTTATGATGTAAGAAAGTAAGTTTAATTGTACTCTGGACCTTTGCTTCAATTTAATTTTATAGTGAGTAGATTATTTTTTGGATCCTTGGATTGTATATATTTTATATACTTTACTTTCTCTTGTCAGCAAAAATGAGGGGATTTGTAACAATGTACTTTTAGGTATAAGGAATATGTTTCACATTTTTTAAATTAACATCGATTTTCTTCCTAAAGATATATTTACAATTATGATTTCATAATTTCTTAGAAAGGGGGCTTATAATGTTTCAAAAACATTAGTAGAAAGGAACTCTTTTAACTGTTTTGTTTACTTCACTATCTATAAAATTATGCATTTAAAACTCTGCAAGTTACTGGTTAGATTTATTCTTATCATTTGATGAGTGCTTAGAGTTGCTATAGGAGGCATTCAATTGAAATTAACTCGAAGTTAGATTATAGAGGGTCTTGAATTTGAATTTTAGGCAGGGGACGCTACTGAAGGTTTTTGCGCAAGAAGGTGAAATAGTCAAAGTCATGGTGTTTGAAGATGAATCTGATGACCATATAAGATATATTGTCAAGGAAACTATGTTAGGAAGCTCCATTATATAAATACAAAATATGGCTGAATGAGAGAGAGAGAGGTGAGAAATGTTGCAAGAGCCTCCACAGAGGTGATATTGAAAGTCTGTAAATGTTTACTTATATTCTGCTGGATATAGCTCTGATGCATTCTGTAAACATATCAAGAAATAAGAGTAGTTGTTCTAATTATTTTAGCCCTCAGTATAACTACTGTTTCTTCCTTTAACCTGTATAAACTCTTAGTTTTATAAAATAGAAGCAGAAAAGCTCAACAGTATGCCCACAGCTGCAAGTGTGTAGCCCTTTCTATGAACTCTAGATTTGTTGTATTCATAGAGCTTAATATAGAAGAAAACCAAATTTGATAGAATTACTCTCGTATACTTACATATAAGGCATGTATCTCCACTTTGTCTCTTGGCATGGATGACTTTGGTTTAGACCAATCCAGGGGTTTGAGTTAAGCAATGGTTTGGTTTAGGCAATCTAGAGATAGAGTGGATTGCCTTTATTAGATATAATTTTTTTATCTTAACAGGAAGCAGAATCTGGTAACATAAGTCAAAAATCTGATGAAGAAGACTTTGTGAAAGTTGAAGATCTACCACTTAAGCTGACGATATATTCGGAGGTATTTGGTTCTCTTTAATTAAGCTTCTCTTTATATAACGAATACTGTTAAGATGAAAACTGATTTTGTATTTTTTATTTTCATTCCAAAGGCAGATCTAAGGAAGAAAATGGTAGAAGAAGAACAGAAAAATAATTTATCTGGTGAAATATTATGTGAAATGCAGACTGAAGAATTAGCTGGGAATTCTCAGACACTAAAACAACCTGGTAAGAGTTATCAGTTTTAACCATGTCATAGGGAAAAATTACTGAATCTTGATACCATCGGTTTGCTTTGTTTTTTAAATGCACTACCAGTAGCTGGAATTTAAGCCAAATATTGGGAAGGAAGCATAATTCTGTACAAATTTTAGTTCAGCTGCCTAATTTATAAAAGGGTATCATCAGATTTTTTTTCCATTTTTATAATCTTCAGTTTTAGCAAAGTACTATATGTACATGGTTTAAGAAAGAGTGCAAAATGTAAGTTGATGGTAATTGGCAAGAGCCCATTTCTTTTAATTACTGGTTTTTGGTTCTTTTGGAGGAGACCCTCTATATCTCTAAATAATTTGATTCTTAAAATTTTTCTTAATTTTAAAAATTCAGATAATATCTCTTGTCTCCCCTATGAAAAGTGAGTATTTAGATCTACCTCTCCCTTTTCAGTATTCAGATTACTTTTGGTTTTTCTGTTTATTACCTTATTTAAACATATGCATTTTCTAGTTCCATCAGCTTTGGTCATTACCCAACTACTACCACTCCCTTTTTCCTTCTGCCACCTCTGTTTAGTTTTACTCATATTCTTAAAATTATTAAAGTTTTTAAAGTGAACACTTACATTGTGTTTTTGTAACTACAATTAATCTATACTTTTTCTGAAGATGATTCTATATAAACATGATTCATTGCAGAGCCAAGTGATAGTCCCAGATTTCCTTCTTTATGGGTCTAATAGCACCCCTGAGCCACTCGGAAGAAAACATATCTGGCATGAAGGCCAAAGGATTTTCTTTTTGTTATTCTCTATCAATTCATCAATTGATTAAAATCATATAAAATTTTTTGTTTAGTTTTGTTTTTCCTAGAAATGGGGTGAAGAAAAGGGCTGACCAAATATCAGACCTTCAGTTAATTTCCCAGTCTTCAGCCCAGTTCTGCTTGTTAGAAACTCAACTGTACCCATCTCCACTGCTGCCTTTCATAGTGTGTCTAGGCTGCATCTTCCTTCACTCTTTCCTTATGCCCTCCACCTGCTTTGAGCAGCCTGGGAATTGATTGATATATCCTGTCCTCTGTTCTCTTACAACCATTCTTCTTTTGTTGGTCTGGATTTATTCCTTTTTGTAGTTCTTTTCATTTTTTTCTAGTGGGTTTTTTTGAGAGACAGGAAGTATCTGCTTAGTCAGCCATCTTAAACTAGAAACCCTCACCTATCCTTTGTAAACTCTTACTGTGTGTTATCAGGAAATTATTGTAGCAAACTAAATTAGTATTTCCTTCATATTAACTTTATATTAAAAATAAAAGTTAATGGAAAAGAATAATATTAAAGTAAATTCTAGTAAGTAATTTATGAGGCATTGATTATTATTCTGTTTTTCAGAAACAGTGGGAGCCCAGAGTGTTTGAGATGTCTTTCAGAGGCTCATCTAACTCTCTCTTTACATAGTCAATGCATATATGAAAATGGCACTAAATAAACATCTGTTTTAATCTGTATAAAATGTAAATTAGTTTGACACTGCATTTTTGATAGGTGTGCTAATTTCTGCCCATGGCAGTGCAAAACATCAGAAACTGAATTCTGGATGGACAGATTCAAGCCTTGATAACACTGTGAGCTTTATTTCTTTTCTTTGGTCTTGATTTTTTTCCCCCCAGTGTGATGTTTGGTAACGTTAAATTTAAAATGTAGTTTTAAATAAAGTTTGGACTTATCTGTAAAGTATCTTTTTTGGAAATTATGTTGAATTCTATACAGCAAGTCACTGTTCTGTATAATTAGGCTATTCAGAGAAGAGTCAAGTCTTGAATGGTCAAGAGTTAGAGAAATATACTATTTATTATAAAGTCCAGCCATTAGGCCAGGCTTCCAAATAATGCCAGTGTTGCTGCTGTTAGGTCTAAACTCTTTTAGATACCTGCATGTCTTATTCTTGTGCAAGAATAGGGCAGGTTATAAAGGTATCAAGGATATCTGTGAAGTTATTGTAGAATATATATTAATATCCTATTCAAATTGGATAATAAGTTAAGTTTAGAATACATGTCCTTAGTACCTAGAACTTTTACATAATCATCTATTAGATAAATATTTTCCAGAATTCAATTCCCATGTTGCCGCAGTCTAAAAAAAAAAAATAAGTTTTATATAATTAGGGAGTATCTCTGCACAGACGAGTAACATTGTGATTAATTTTAAATGAAAAATCAAACTCTTTCAAGTAGGGATTAATAGGACTAAATTTTATGTACCAGAACATTAAGGCTCTGTATGTCTCTGGACACACTTGCCTTTTGAGATGATAGTTTAAGACCAAAACATAGCAGTTACTTCTGTGTATAGTGAGAGAGAGTATTAAGTAACGAAAATGTATATGATTTCATCACTAAGTAAATCAGCTCTTAAAAGGTGATTTACCTTTAGATCCCAAACTTGTCATATACCCAGTAAGGCTTCACAGAGCCAGTTAACAATTAATTCAACCTGACGGGTTTTTCCTTGAATAAAATATGAAGAATCAGTTCCAAGTAGTCTTTCAAATTTGTTAACAATTGACTGAAATATCCCTTAAGAAAAGAATTTGGTTGGTATTTCTTTAAAATTCTTACTTGCCTGATACTTCCAGTCAGGGAGTATTAAATGAGGATTTCCCTATGAGGACATTTACTATATTGGTACTTAATTTAAATTATGTGAAATATATCTCCAGCTTTAATAAAACCTACTCAGAAAACTATCATTCCAGGATCAGAAATTCTTATCTGGTTGGCCTGACTTCAGGGAAACTAAAACAATAAGTCCCATTATACATATATACTCAAGTTCTGTATTTGTTTTTTAGACTCTGAACAGGAAGAGGGGAAAACTTCATTTTGGTATTCAAGCCAAGTCTTACATATTACGGCCGTCTCTTTCTCTCTCTCCCTGCATGCTTATTACAGATTGATACAGTGGAAGAATTGTACTTACTGTAGTACCTATGAACCTTATCAAACTTGCTTATTTGACTTGTGTTATAGCTGCTGTAATTTAGTCTGTTGTTTTCTATTTTAGTAGATGATTTAGTTTTAAAATACTGGACAGCAGATAACTTGTTTAATATGTTTTTCCTTAATAACTATTGCTAAAGGGAATTAAATATTCCTGTTTGTCTTAATTTTTAAGTTAAAAATTTGGTTAGAAATAGGGAGAAAAGATCAAAATCAGTGAGAGAGAACCCCACGCAGGAATGAGATAATGCCTAAAATACTGAGCTCGCCAGACTGTGCAGGTACTCTTTGTATTTTGTAACATTCACTTTGGGTAAATGCTTTTTCACTGTTAATAAATGTATATCCTACATTCAACCCTGAATTGCATTTTCATTTAAGTTTATGTACTCATTAATGCTTTAGAATTTATTCCAGAATTATGGCTTATTTGATGATTTTAAATGTAAAAAAAAAATCAAGACAAAAAATAATGACATATTGACTAGCCAGAGAGAAGATATTAAACTTGAGACCATTTTATTTATAGTGCAGCTATACTTTCTTAGTTATATCTATTTTACGTACTATGTAGAGAACATTCTCACATTCACTCAAAATTAGACTGGCATGTTTCTTTGTTGATTGCCCAACTTCCTTTAATATAAACAGCTCATTCTTCATCTGTCAAAGAAGTAATTTGCTCTGGATTTCACTTATTTCACTGTACAAATATGGTGGCCTTGCCTGGAAGAGCCAGCATAGCTGCAGAGCTCTAGTAGTTACCTTAATGTTCACTGTCTTTACATGCCTGATTTCTTCCTCAGATTCACTGGTGTCCCTGGCTGCCTCATTTTCCATTAAGGAACAGAAGGAAATCCTATGCCAATTAAGATTTTGATTCATATATAAAACGTTTTAATTATCTTATTGGTTCATTTCATCTGTCCAGATTCAGAAATACCCATAACAGAACCTTGGGCTAGCAATTTACAGAAGGTTATTGATTTGGTTATTTTGAAAACTAATCACAGCATAAAGTTTGAGTACAATGGAGTTCTCTCTTACATACTTAATATATTTCTTGCATTGAGACTTTTCTTATGTTTAATTAGTTATTCCCGATATATAAGTCTAGCAAATCATGTGATTAATTTAAAACATAGTTGTAAATGTTATTTTGCTAGAAATCCTCACTTTTAATGAAGTATATCTCCCAGAGTATAGTTGCATGCTTAAGGCCATTCTGTTGATCAAATGACGTCACGAAAAGGCTTTGAAAAATACAAAGTGCTGTACCAATTCTCAGTAGTAATATTCAACATTTGTGTTAAACCTCGTTTTTAGTGAGACTGTGGAGACTTAACATTTAGGGTTCTCTCCCATCTCCCTCACTCCTTCACCTGTTGCCTCACAGTTGATATTCAGTAGCTTCCTAGAAGGGGAATAGGCATTTGGTTGCTCTATCAGATGAAGCGGTGTTCATGGAAATGCTTTGATGACAAGTGCTATACAAATGTAAGGTATCATGTATGTATCCATGTTGGAGAAAAGAAAGGCACAGGAAAAGACGGGCGAAGGTTCTCAAACTTAGACCACTCAGTAGTGAGGTTTTTGCTTACTTTTCAATGCTCTAACCAACATATCTTTAAATCTATTTCTAAGACAGAGTTTTAAACACTGACTGTCTACCAGAACTCACAATCACTTCCACGTGTTCTTTGCCTAACATTCTTTTCTAATGTGTCCTGGCTATATACTCTTTTTATAATTTTCCCCCTTTAGGTAAGGGCACAAAGTCTAAAGAGCCTTCACTGTAATGCATCTTAGATGTGGAGTTTTCCCAGTGTCACTCACCAGTCTAGGTATCTTCCTCCTATTTCATTTTCTCTCTCTTCTTTCCATTCCCTTATTCTTACTATCCCCATACCCCCCAAAATGTTTAAGAAACAGGTAGAGTAATGGATTTTAAGCTATAAAATTAGTATTTCAAATAGCTTTTTGGATTATAACTTTTCAGTTTTATCTTGGATTATATTACATATGATTGCCCCTTTTCTTTTTCTCCTTCCTATATTTCTTTATATTCCACCAACAATTGTCAGATTTAGATTATACAAATATTCGATACATTAATTTCTATTAACCCTTTTTTGTGGTCCATCATTGAATTCTATAGTATTGGAGTATAATTTCTGGTAATATCTAGAAAAATAAGGCATATTTCAAGATGTAAATGTTTTTCTAACCCAAGAAATATATAAATTTTCTGTTTCTTACTTCATGTGATTCTGAAACTTATTCTCTGGTAGTCTCAGTGGTTAGTCTTAGATTTCATGTAGAAAATTTCTGTTCCCTCCAAGGGATTGTCAAGATTCAAAAGCTCAGTGTATGTAACATTGTATAGTTCAGCTTTTCTTCTGTCTATATTAGCAGTCATTTTAATACATTAGAGCCCTTTTGTTCTCTAACTTAAAATTCTTTCACAGATAATATTTGGACTGTATTATTATAAAACAATAGGTAACAGTACTATGACATTTGGAAACATGATGCGCAAAAACATACTGATGTTATTTAATCCCCTCCGTTCCTTATTTTCCTATCTGCAAAATGAAAGAATTGTCTTGGATCCAAGGTTGCTTTTAGTATTTACATTTTATCAAATGGTAACTGTTTTTGTTGTTCAAAGGAAGATTTATGAAAAGAATGAAAAATGGAACTCCATGAATAAGCAATTGTACAAATAATTATCAATGTTTATTAAAGTCACACTGAAGAAGAAAGTATTGAGAACCTATAGTATCCTTTATTTCATAACAAAATTGGAATTAAATTACAAGGATCCATGTGACCCCAACTTTTGTCAATTATTTCATGATTTGGGATCCTCTGGCCCATCCCTTGGCCTGGTGGGACAACCTGAAAAATATATGGACTTTCTTATTGTTACTCAACAGAGGCCTTCCTGGGCCATGTTCCCCAAACCATGTTCCACAGCACAGGAGAAGGGTGCTACTATAGAGTAACAATTTTTCTTTCTATCCTCTCTAGGCTTTGTAGAACCAAAGTCAGATGTTATATAGATAGCCCTTTCCCAACCTTAAATGTAAATAGCCAAATGATGTTTTAAATTAGTCTTCCAACCTTGACATTCTAGTATTTCTGTATGGTAAGATTCAAGAAATTCATATGGAAGTTATGTTGAGATTCTGATAATAGTTAAACATTGGCATTCTCCAAGATTTAATCTTCAGATCTCTCAGTTAAACACTTCTGTTTACCTTGGTGATCTCATCTAACCTCATAACTTGAACTGTCATCTGTAGTCTGCCTACTTTTAAGTTTATTTGTCAAGACAACCCCTCAAACTCCAGGTTCTCCTTTTGAATGTCTAGTAGTTTTCTCAAACTTAATGTGTCCAAACTGAGCTTTTCATTGCCCCACATCTGATTTTTCTACAGTCTTCTCAAAATGTAATAAATGGCACTTGCATCCTAATCTCAAGACAAAGCCTTGTAATTATGTATAGTTCGCCTCTCATCCAACCAGTCAGCTCTACCTTTAAAATATAACTAGAATCTAACAAATTCTCACTTCTTCTTCTGCCATCTTTATTCAAGCCCCCTTATGTCTTTCCTGGATTATTATGGTAGCATCCTAATGGCCCTACATCTTCCTTCCTTGGCTTTCTATAGTTTAGTCTTATCACAGCAGCCAGTCATTCTGTTCAGATGATGTCAGTAGCTAAAGCTAAAATGTTTTTACAAGGCCCTACAGGGCCAGTTCCCTACTTTTACCTCATTTCTCATTTTCCCTAGTATTCGCTCAGCTCTGGTCTACTCACAGGAAAACCTGCCTCTCTTGATCCTTGCTGGTATGAGGATCTTCTCTAAGAATTTAAAACCACAGCCTGGCTCTGAAAACAAAGTATCTCAGGTCTACAAAACCCTTAAGACAAGAATTTAATTTACAGTGGTAGTATCCTCAGGCCCTGGCAGAAGTAAATCAAATCCTCTCTGAAAGAACCCACCTTCAACCCAGTCCTCAAAGGATTTCCACAGATGAGATCCCATGAGATAGATGCTCACTGTCACAAATGAGAAAGAAACATAAAGGAAACAAGGCATCACAAACATGAATGAACAGAAACACAGCAGAATCAGACCTGCAAAGGTTTCAGACACCTCAGCTATCAAACCCAGAATATAAATATGCTTCATAAAGTAAAAGAAAAAAGATTTAAAATATGAGTAAAACCAACAATCTGTATTTACCTAGATTTGTCAAATACTCAATATATTCAATATTGTCAAATATTCAATATAAAAAACATAACAATTGAAACTGTGAAGGACTTTAACAGCAGATTTTCCACAACAGAATTAAGAGTTCCTTACCTGGGAGGCAGACCTAAAGAAATCATACAGAATGAAAGACACAAATATGTAAAGTATGAAAGTATCCTAGAAAACAGAAGAAGGTGGTTTAAGATGCATCTAAATGGAGTTCCAGAAGGAAGGGAGAAAGAGATTGGGCAGAGGCAATATTTGAAGAGGTAATGTCTGAGAATTCCCAGAATAATGAAAAATAACCATCCATAGATCAACAAAGTCAACAAATTCTAAATAAGAAAAATAGAAAAAAAAAAAACCACCCCAGAAACATTGAAACTTCAGAATTACAAAGAAAGACCAAAGATCCTAAAAACAGCCAAAATGAAAAGACACTACCTTCAATGAATAATAATTGGACTGACAGCTTACTTCTCCACAGTGACATTCAAAGAATAACAGTTTAATCTAGAATTATGTGCCCAGCAAATATTTCCTTCAAAGAAAAGACACTTTCAAACAGTCTGAAAATTGTTTTAATCAATAGACTCTCTAAATAAAATTTTCCTTTGGCAGAGGGAAAATGATCCCAGGTGGAAGACTGAGTTGTGAGAAGGGATAATGAGCCAATAATGTGGTAAATATGTGTATAAGTCTAAACAAACATTCACTATATGAAACAATATTAATAATGTCTTTTGTGGTTAAGAGAAAACAAAACACAAATAGCATACAAGATGACAATAAGTTGGGAGGTGGGTAAATTGAGTTAAAGTATTGTAAGGCCTTCGTCTTATGGAATAATAGAAATATTAATTAACTTTAGGCTTTGATAAGGTAAATAGACATGTTGCAATTTATAGGGTAACCACTATGAACATAAAAATAGTGTGTTTTCCAAACTTATGGAGGGAAAAAAATAGAATTCAAAAAATATAGCTAAAAGGAAGATAAGAATTCACAAAAGGGCAGGATAATTAGAAAGCAGTAGAAATGGATCTAAGATAGTAGAAATAGGTGCCAAGGTAACAGTAATTCTGTAAATGTAAATAGACTAAGTGCTCTAGTAAAAAGGCATAGGTTGTTCGATTTGATATTTTAAAAATACTGCTATGTGCACTTTTAAGAGACACATCTAAATTGTAACAATTCTGTAAGGTTAAAACTAAAAGGATGTAAAAGGCACACCAGGGAATACTACCTACCACCCTACCCCCAAAAGCTGGACAGTTAGTAGTACAAAAATATATTTAAATAAATCATCATGAATAGATATTCACGTCACCATGATGATGTAACAATTTTATGAACCTAAAATAAAGCCTCAAAATACATAAAGCAAAAATTGACAGTACAAGGAGAGGAAAAAGTCACATTCAGGGTGAAAACTTTCAAAATTTCTTAATTGATTGCTCAAGAATCCGAAAATCACTAAAGATATAGAATAGCTGAACAGTGTAATTAAATTTGTGAAATAGACAAAGATATATAGATTAATAAATCCATCTGCTGTCCCAGGGAACATTTTCACTGGACCATAAAAATCTCAACCAATTTCAAAGGATTGGTACCATATAGATCACCTTCCCTGGCTCTGTGCAGATAAAGTAAAATTTAATAAAACCGGTAAAGAACCTTGTATTTTGAAATGAAGAAACACTTCTCTATCACCATTAAGCCAAAGAGGAATAATGAAAACCACACCGGTTCTGATGTGTCCAACCGCACCTGGGTGTTGGCTGCTACTGAATTACCTGGTACCCTGAGCTACAGTTTAAATCTAGATTCATAAAGCTAGAGGAAACCTTAGAGAAAATTAGGGTTAAACCCTCATTTTACAAAAGCATATATGAAGGTGCAAGGAAGTTAAGTGGCTTGTCCCGGCCACACAGGTAGGTGGTGAAGGAATCACAACTAGAACCTGGTCTCCTGGTTCACATTCTGTCCAGAGCTCTGTGACAGTGCTGTCCAAACTTGTTCATGCCATGGTCCACGTAGAAAATGACAGTGTAAGACATGCTGAGGTAAGCTGGAGGGAACATGCGGACTTCGTGAAAAATTCATGACGCTCTTTTAAATAATTATGAAATGTATAAATTATGAACAAAAGATAAAATATCAGGGAAGATATTACAAAATATTTAAAACTACAAACTTCTCAACTGTATATTTGAAATTGTTACAATTCTTGATCAAGATCTATTCAGATTTTTGAAAATCATTGAGGACGTACAGTATGCATAATTGGGTGGTAAGTTTAAAGGAAACTTTTATAACCATTCAAGAGTTTACAGCAGTGGAAATTATATTTGATGGTGAATAGCTTTTTCTTTCATTGATAAATGAAAGAGATATCTTTGGAAATGGATTTTGAATCCAATCAAAATTTTCTTATCAAGTATTTCAAAATAATGATGATGCCCTACTTTGCAGAAAGCACAGGCACTGTTAACGCAGTCATGGGCAGCTAACTTGGTTAGATGCCTCCAAACTGGCCTGTCAGCTGAAAATGGACAGAGAAATCAGATGTACGTGCACAGGTTCTGGCTGCTGCCTAGGGCTCAACCACCAGGGACACACCCTGCCGCTGGGCCTCCCGCCCGCCTCTGCAGTGGGGTTGCGTGCTGGGCTCTGTGGTACCTGGAACATAAGCTACTTCAGTCGCGCCACAGGCCTCTTGTTGGTCTGGGCAGTGGTGACATCTGCACCAGGGCAGGTGCTAGGGCACTGGCTTGGTCTTGCTCCAACCTATCTAGGGGAGCAACAAGTTCCAGGTATTGTTGCTGTCAGTGAGGACCAGGACCAACGAGAGCATTTGGGTCCTGGTGAAAAAAAATTGGCAAGACCCCCAGTGATGGCTGAATGGCTGAATAGATATTTTTACATGGGTTTTGGATTTGATAGACAAAACCTAGTTAGTCCAGGCTCCCTTCTGGTCTGCAGTGCCAGTGATCTCTGCCAACTTGCCCTGGGCCTTGCACGCCCACCTCCATCCCCCGCCTGGTGAGTCCACAAGGCAAGGCAGTCAACTCCACTTTGCTCAAGTCTGCCCTGCATGGAGCCCCAGAGGAGGCTGGTGCTGTGGGAGGCAGCTTCCCCACAGGCTGAGGGATCGGTACCTCCAGGCACACCTGTAACCCAGGTGCAGCACACTGTCAACAGCTGGGGAGGGCCTGAGATTTTTACCCTGCTTGCAAGCTGAGTTTGCGTGCCACAAGTGCATGGACGCTGGCTGACTCCTGGGTCAGAGGTAAAGGGCGTTATTACTCCTTTATTGAACCAGGCAGCACAAACTTCAGGTTCACATGGATTCCCCCTGCACCCCGAGTCCCATGGTGGTAACATGGAACAGGCCAAGCAGATGGTGCACACACAGTGCATCTGAACCACAGCTGAGGAAGCCGAGCTTAGGAAACCCCAGGGATGTCAGGGGGGCGCTCTGCTAGCCAGCCTGTCCAACCTTGCCCTGCAGGGAGACAGTGGTCTTTATTAGCCTAGTCAGGAAACAAATCTGTCCTCTGCCCCAGAGGGAGACCCCATCTCTGTCTTCCAAGGCTGTTTGCTAGACAAGCATCTTTGGAAAGACAGCCTGGGTCGAAAGCTGTCAGAAGATGCCGTGGAGATTGCCCAACACATACCAGTTCCCTACGGCACCTGGTTGGGAAACGCTGCTCTCCCAATGTGAGAGGGAGAGAATACCCTGGTGGGGAATGAAAGGACTGCTCCCATGTGAGCTGACAACCCTCCACAAGCTGCCACCCCCAGTTTGGTTGTGTTAATGGCTGAGGAGCCCAACCACCCCTCCCCAGGTTTGATGGGGCCAGTGCACAGCAGTGTAGCCTGGGGCCTGCCTGGCCACATTTGTCATATACAATGCTAGGCTGGTGAGTATTGTGTAAGTTGCATCAGGTGACAACAACTCCCTCACAGTCTGTGGGACTAACTTCAGTAACACTGCTCATGATTTTCCATTTCAGAACTGGTCATATTTCTAACATAGTGCAGGGTCATAGCCACAAACAGACTGAGGTGCTTTGACTCCCCACAAGCTGAGCTTAGACTCAGGGTAGTGAGAAACAGGTGACCTGTTAGATGAATATGCTGTCATCAAGTTCCTAACCCCAAAGGGTTCCCAATCCCTAAGGAAACATAAACGCTTTGCAGAGAACTAGTGGAAAGCACTGTCCAAGTCCAGACTCAGCACGATGGCTTGGGACACTCCAGCTCCAGCGAGGGTCTCCTAGGACAAAACCGTTTCCCAGTCCTATTTGTAATGTTAAGAAATTAGTGTCCTGGTTAAAAGCACACGAGTTGGACAGACTTGGCGCAAATCCTGGCTCTAATGCCTTCTGTTAACGCGACTTTGAGCAAGTTACTTAACTTTACCTTCACCGTTGGAAAGCAGGATCAGTAGTATAACTGGATTTGTTGAGAAGATGAAGTAAGATGGTATGCATCACAAGGCCTGGTACATAGGAAGTTCTGTATGAGTAGTAGCTATCACTTAGGTAAGTTACCTTAGAGTCACATGTGTGAAGGAATGTAGGTCTGACTCAGCCCTCCATTTAAATCAGACTCCCTAAAACTAAGATGTGGAAATTATAGCCCAAGGTTTGGATCCAACCTCTCTCTTAATTTTATCCAGTATTTCTAAAAATATACTCTCATTAATGTCCTCTCCAAATTAAAACTGCACTTAATTAACACCACTATCCAAGGATAACCATTGTCAACATTTTGGTAACCATCCTACTCATCTTCCTGTATTCTAGATGTGCATCTACTTATGCATAAGTACATGTACAAAGTTATTACATAAATAGGCTTATACTGTATATCCTATTTTATAAACTGCTTTTTCACCACTAGACAGTACTACCTAAAATTTTAACACCAGTTGTTATTTCTTCCAAATTCTTTGGTTTAGTCCAAATTGAGGAATCGGTCTCAAACAGCATCTCACCTCTTTATTATCATGCATATCAAAGGCTACTATTTTAGAAAAAATACAGGTTTACCTCACTTCATTTTTATAAGAGGGACAAAATCCAAAGTAAAGGTTTTTTTAAATTAATCGAATCCTATTTTAACACAAATCCTTTTGTAGTTCCTCTTGCTTCACTAAGATAATACTGGCATCACTATCATTTTGTGGAAGCACCTGTCCAGGGGTGGGAAGAGCTGCCTTTGGACACCTGCCCACTGGGTTGATACCACTGGGTTAAGAGGTGGTAAGGATTAGTCACGTAGGATTGTGACCATTTAGTCATAAGTTGAATAACCCACTTACGTATCCCTTGTAATTTAATTTTCAGATATTCAGCTTGGATCTCTCCATAATAACCCCCACCCCCAAACCAACACATAGGTGTATACATACACAACTGCTGACACTACTTCCATGACTATTTATTGAATGTCATGAGTCCAACTGACCTTATAGAGAAAGGAAATGGATATAGTCTTACCCAACTGGCATGCACCTCACAGTTAATTGTGAAAGTCTGAAAGGTTAACAGTTTCCATTAGCACTCCTCATGAATAGATTTCTGAATTTTTAAGAAATACATACTGATCAGGACAAACTAAAAAATTAAGTAAATGACACTTATGAGAGTTTAAAGTAATGGGTTCACCTCTCATTGTGCACAAGTCTTTGACCTGTTTATTTTCTATTAATTCACAGAACCTGGGACTCAGTTTTTAAAGCTAACCACTTCCTGGGATTACTGGGAGGTAGGGTATTATGAAAAAAGGAACACTTCAATTCTATGTATAAAAGACTGCCTTGCATACTGATTACTTCCTGAAGCCCAAAAAGTACTTCAGTTCAGAGTCAAAGGCCCATGTATTGCCCATGAAGAGAAATACACAGTTGAATATCCGTCTCATCCCCCTCCAATCAAAATTAGTGAAATTACATTGCTGTTACAAACAGCAAAGACAATGGTATATTAATTTTAATAGTGGTTAGAACCAGGAGGAAAACACTGCTATGCAGAAAAACATACAAATATGTAGATAAAAGTGAAAAACTGAACAGTGTGGGCTGTTTCAACTATTACACAGACGTACTAGATTCAACGCCCACAGCAAATCTTGCTTTATTCCATCAAGGTGGGTCCTACAATAGCTTAATTGCCCATCCCCATCCTCAAATGTCAAAGTGAAATGAAACTCAGCAAATTCTAGATGATTGTTTTACTTTACTTAAAGAGTCATCTGTAAATAACAACAATCAACTGTTATGACAAAAATAGCCTGTGAATTGTAAACATACCAAGAAGGATAAACTCAAGCTTCAAAGAGAACCTGCCCTGAGTCTTAGTCTTTGGAAGGAGATCAGATGGCTGCACTATTCGGGCACGTGTGAGCTCCCATCTTCATGTCACAGAGTGTGCTTTCTGTAGGCCAGGTGTGTGCTCACCAACCTATACAAGGGTCTGGGCAATCCCGCAGGTAAGTTTCAAATTGACCTTTGGTAACATCCATCAAGGCTGTGTATACAGTCAGCTGAAAGAAAAGTTATTTTTACTTTAGGGATGTTTTCAATTCTGAGATGTCCTGACTCATTAGCATTTCTATACTTGTGGAATTGCTTTATGAAGTTACTTAATATTAAATAGTTATTATATAATATATATAAAGATATAAAAGTAAATATTACATAATATAAAGATCCAAATAACAATAAGTTAATAATAATTAAAACAACTGACTTCAATGGAACCATTATTCTAGGTCGTGACTATAAACAAGCTCAGGAGAGAATCTCTTCAGTTCCTTACAAGGTCTCATTCCTGAGGAGTACACTGCCTCACCACCAATACTTGAACACTCACTCAACCCTCCTCAGTGTATAACTTGCAGTCATGCAGAGCCTAACGGTATGCTGTGGAGTAGCAGTTTAGCTCTGGCTATCCTTATCCTAAAGCATCACTAATAGAGTGGGGAACTGTGCAGGCACACATTACAAGGCACACACACAGACTCGCACGGGGAGGCACACAGGATCTGTAAGTAACCCAACCGGGAGTTCACATGAAGAGGGCGTGGGCAAAGTGAGCAGTCTGGCAGGGTCAGTGGGCTTAAGGAAGGCTTCCTGCAGGAGCCATGTTCTGATCCCATGGCTAACAGGCAGGAGGAATTTGTTCTGGCAGAGGTAAACGGAGGCACACTGATTTTAGGGAGGATTAGAGAAAAGGACCAAGGAAAAGAAGAGAAGAAATAAATGGGAACGTTGGTGAGTATCTCCCAAATAAACAATAGGGAACTATTAGCAAATTGGATGATTAGGAAGCTTTTTGCATTTACTAGCTATAGTGTGGGGAAAAACTAAAAGGATGTAATAAAGTTTAAAAGAAACTCTAATCCACCAAGACACAAAGCTCTGTCTGAAAATGGACTTCAGACTTTGTTCTGTCGAGTTTAGGTGTTTGGTGGAGTGTACAGCATGCGATTTCTGATAGACAGGGAGAAGTCAAGAGTCGAATGCTAGACTTAATGCAAATGCCATCTAGGGAGTGACGTCAGCATCATGGCGGAGTGAGATTCCCTCTTTGAATCTCTGCCCCCTACGACACAACGAAAACATCATTCACATTCCAACAGAGCTCAATCAAACACTACGAAGGACTTCTGAGAAACCCCTGCTGCCATACATCGGACGGTGGAGGCGCGGGAAGCCCAGGAGGACGGGAGGAGAGGTAGGAGGTTGTACTCCCCCTCCGCAATCGATCGGCAAAGACAGCACAGTTCACAGACAGAGGGGAGAGGGGCGGCCCACAGCGGGGAAAACTATCGCCATCCAGGTGCTCTCACAGACTGTCGCAAGATCCCCACTGGGAAGCGACGACGGACTGTTTAGGGGGTGTAGCAAACACCCTAAGAGAGCCAGAAAGGAAACCCCCGGGTCAAGCAGGAGAAAGAGAGGACCCCTCCCCCCACACACCCGGCGTTTCAGCATAATCCCTCCAGAGGCTGCAGCCGCCTCAGAGCAAACCGCTTGCGATCTCCATCCAGTGGCAGCAGGTGGAAACTGCAGGACCAACTTTATCATGAGGGGAAAAAATAAAGCCGTCCCCGTCGGATCCTTGCGACAATTTGTCAGGGCAACAGACCAAAAGGAAAATGACAAACACCCAGAAACCAACCCTGAAGGCACAGACTTTGATAACCTGAATGAGAGAGAATTCAAAATAGCTATCATAAACAAACTCAACGAAATACAAGAGAACACACAGAAACAAATCAACGAATTCAGGGATTATGTCACAAACGAGATTGAAACCCTAAAGAAAAAGCAATCAGAATTATTGGAGATGAAAAAACAAAATCAACGAGATAGTGGAGAAAATGGAGTCTTTAAAGAGCAGAACTGACAATATGGAGGAACGAATTAGCACTATTGAGGATAGCCACGCAGAAATGCTCCTGATAGAGGAGGAGAGAGAGCTAAGACTAAAAAGAAATGAAGAAATTCTTCGAGAAATATCAGACTCAATGAGGAAAAGCAACATAAGGATAATAGGTATTCCAGAAGGAGAAGAAAGAGAAAAAGGAGCAGAGAGTTTGTTCAAAGAAATAATAGCTGAGAACTTCCCCAACCTAGGGAACGAGAGGGAAATAACAGTGAATGAAATCAATAGATCACCTAAATATATAAACAGGAATAAAAAATCATCTCGCCACATAGTAGCAAACTTGAAGAATACCCGTGACAAGGAAATAATATTGAAGGCAGCTAAACAAAAAAACAAAATAACATACAAAGGAAACCCCATCAGGCTCTCAGCTGATTTCTCGACAGAAACTCTACAGGCTAGGAGAGACTGGAATGATATATTCAAAATCATGAAAGACAAAAACCTTCAGCCGAGAATACTTTATCCAGCAAAAATATCCTTCAAATGTGATGGAGAAACAATAACTCTCCCTGATAAACAAAAGCTAAGAGAGTTCATCACCACAAGACCCCCACTACAAGAAATGGTCAAGAAGGCCCTTAGGCCTGAAAAAAAACAAATGAGAAAGGGGATACAAAGATTTCAGCAAGGAGAAAAGCAAGGAGACTAAACCAGAACAAACTACAGTTGGAAAACATCAAAAATTAATTCAAGCTCATCACTGGAAACACACATTCATGACACAATCTGGAATAAAGAGATAACAAATAAGGAGGGGAAGAGGTTGATTGAATCAACCCAGCCTCAGGAAAAAGGAGGCATCTGAAAATGTACTTTCTTATCCAGGAGATCGCTTATATAAACCGCACGGTAACCACTAAGCAAACAACCAGAAGAGAACCACACATAACAAATAAAGAGAAAACCAAGAGAATGAGCATGCAGAAATACCAAATTGAATTTGCAGTCCGAAACACAAGGGACAAGAAATGAAGGAAATGCAAAAGAACCAGAAGATGAACAATAAAATAGCAACATTAAACCCTCATATATCAATAGTCACTCTAAATGTAAATGGATTGAATTCTCCAATCAAAAGACACAGAGTGGCAGGATGGATTAAAAACCAAGATCCAACAATCTGCTGCCTCCAGGAAACACATCTCAGCTCTAAAGACAAACACAGACTCAAAATAAAAGGATGGAAAACAATACTCCAAGCTAATGGCAAACAAAAGAAAGCAGGAGTAGCCATACTTATATCAGACAAAGTAGACTTCAAGATAAAAAAGGTAATGAGAGACAAAGAAGGGCCATATATAATGATAAAAGGGATACTTCACCAAGAAGACATAACACTTATAAATATCTATGCACCCAACACAGGAGCACCAAAGTACATAAAACAACTGCTAAAAAACCTTAAAGGAGATATTAACAATAACACAATAATAGTAGGGGATCTTAATACCCCCCTTACATCAATAGATAGATCACCCAGAGAAAAAGTCAATAAGGAAATAATGGACTTAAACGAGAAACTAGACGCAATGGACTTCATAGATATATACAGAGCACTCCACCCAAAAAAAGCAGAGTACACATTCTTCTCAAGTGCACATGGAACATTCTCAAGGATAGACCATATATTAGGAAACAAGGCAAACCTCTATAAATTTAAGAAGATTGAAATCATTACAAGCATCTTTTCTGATCATAATGCTGTGAAACTAGAAATCAACTGCAAGGAAAAAACTAGGAAAGGGTCAAAGATGTGGAGACTAAACAACATGCTACTGAACAACCCATGGGTCGTTGATGAAATTAAAGGAGAAATCAAAAGCTATCTGGAGACAAATGAAAAGGAAAATACACCATACCAACTCATATGGGATGCAGCAAAAGCAGTCCTGAGAGGGAAATTCATAGCAATACAAGCTCACCTTAACAAACAAGAAAAATCCCAAATAAATAACCTTAAATTGCACCTAACAGAGTTGGAAAAAGAAGAACAGACAAAGCCCCGAATCAGCACAAGGAGGGAAATAATAAAAATCAGAGCAGAAATAAATGAAATTGAAACCAAAAAAACAGTAGAAAGGATCAATGAAACAAAGAGCTGGTTCTTTGAGAAGATAAATAAAATTGACAAACCCTTAGCCAGACTCACTAAGAAAAAAAGGGAGAAGACTCAAATAAATAAAATTAGAAATGAAAGAGGAGAAATTACAACAGACACCACAGAAATACAAGGGATTATTAGGGAATACTATGAAAAACTTTACGCCAACAAATGGGACAACCTAGAGGAAATGGACAAATTCTTGGACGCGTAAACCTCCCAAAACTGAATCAAGAAGAAATAGAGAATCTGAACAGACCAATCACAAGTAAAGAGATTGAAACAGTAATCAAAAATCTCCCAAAAAATAAAAGCCCAGGACCAGATGGCTTCCCTGGAGAATTTTATCAAACATTCAAAGAAGATTTAGCACCTATCCTTCTCAAACTATTCCAAAAAATAGAGGAAGGTGGAATACTTCCCAACACATTCTATGAGGCCGACATCATGCTGATACCAAAGCCAGACAAGGACAATACAAAGAAGGAAAACTACAGGCCAATATCACTGATGAACATAGACGCAAAAATCCTCAACAAAATATTGGCAAACCGAATACAGCAACACATCAAAAAGATCATACACCACGATCAAGTGGGATTTATACCAGGGACACAGGGATGGTTCAACATCCGCAAATCAATCAATGTGATACACCACATTAACAAAATGAAGAATAAAAACCACATGATCATCTCAATCGATGCAGAGAAGGCATTCGACAAGATCCAGCATCCATTTATGATAAAAACTCTCAACAAAATGGGTATAGAAGGAAAGTACCTCAACATAATAAGGGCCATATATGACAAACCTACAGCAAACATCCTACTCAACGGGGAAAAACTGAAAGCCATTCCTTTGAGGACAGGAACAAGACAAGGGTGCCCACTCTCACCGCTCTTATTCAACATAGTACTGGAAGTTCTGGCCAGAGCAATTAGGCAAGAAAAAGGAATAAAAGGACTCCAAATAGGCAATGAAGAAGTGAAACTCTCACTATTTGCAGACGACATGATCCTATACATAGAAAACCCCAAAAATTCCATCGGAAAGCTACTAGAAACAATCAACAACTACAGTAAAGTGGCAGGGTATAAAATCAACTTACAAAAATCAATTGCATTTCTATACACTAACGATGAAACAACAGAAAGAGAACTCAAAAAGACAATCCCATTGACAATTGCAACAAAGAGAATAAAATATCTGGGAATAAATTTAACCAAGGAGGTCAAAGACCTATACAATGAAAACTATAAGACACTATTGAAAGAAATCGAGGAGGACATAAAGAAATGGAAAAATATTCCATGCACATGGATTGGAAGAATAAATAGAGTTAAAATGTCCATTCTACCTAAAGCAATCTACAAATTCAATGCAATCCCAATCAGAATCCCAATGTCATTGTTCATGGTAATAGAACAAAAACTACTGAAATTCGTATGGGGCAACAAAAGAGCCCGAATAGCTAAAGCAATTCTGAAAAAAAAGAACAAAGCTGGAGGCATCACAATCCCTGATTTCAAAATATACTATAAAGCTACAGTAATCAAAACAGCATGGTACTGGTACAAGAATAGACACACAGATCAATGGAACAGAATTGAAAGCCCAGAAATAAAACCACACATCTATGGACAGCTAATCTTCGACAAAGGAGCAAAGAACATACAATGGAGAGAGGGAAGTCTCTTCAATAAATGGTGCTGGGAAAATTGGACAGCAACATGCAAAAGAATGAAAGTAGACCATCTCCTATCGCCATATACAAAAATCAATTCAAAATGGATCAAAGACCTGAAAGTGAGACCTGAAACTATAAAACTCCTGGAAGAAAATATAGGCAGTACACTAATTGAGATTGGACATAAAGGGATCCTTTCAGATTCCATGTCTACCCAGACAAGGGAAACAAAAGAAAAAATAAACAAGTGGGACCTCATCAGACTAAAGAGCTTCTACAAGGCAAATGAAACCAGGATCAAAATGAATAGACAACCCACCAGCTGGGAGAAAATATTCGCACATCGTTTGTCCGACAAGGGGTTATTCTCAGTAATATATAAAGATCTCATACAACTGAGCAACAAAAAAACAAACAACCCGATCAAAAAATGGGCAGAGGATATGAACAGACATTTTTCCAAGGAAGAGATACAGATGGCCAATAGACACATGAAAAGATGTTCAACATCACTAATCATCAGGGAAATGCAAATCAAAACTACACTGAGATATCACCTTACACCGGTTAGAATGGCTATAATCACAAAGACAAATAACAACAAATGCTGGAGAGGTTGTGGAGAAACGGGGACCCTCATTCACTGCTGGTGGGAATGCAAACTGGTGCAGCCTCTATGGAAAACAGTATGGAGAGTCCTCAAAAAATTAAAAATAGAAATACCGTATGATCCAGCAATACCACTCTTGGGCATCTACCCAATGGACGTGAAATCAACCATCACAAGAGGCGTATGCACCCCTATGTTCATTGCAGCATTATTCACTATAGCCAAGAAGTGGAAGCAACCCAAGTGTCCCTCAACTGAAGATTGGTTAAAGAAGATGTGGTATATACATACAATGGAATACTACTCAGCCATAAGAAAAGACACAATTGTCCCATTTGCAACAACATGGAAGGACCTAGAGGGTATTATGTTAAGTGAAATAAGCCAGAGAGAGAAGCACACACACTGCATGAACTCACTCATATATGGAATATAAGTGAACACACGGACAGAGAGAACTGATTGGCGGTTACCAAGGGGAAGGGGGGTGGGGGGGGCACAAGGGGTGAAGGGTTACATCCACAAGGTGACGGACAAACAAAAATGTACAACTAAAACCCCACAGTGTTATAAACTAAGACATCAATAAAAAAAAATGGAAAGAGAAAAAAAAAAGCCATCTAATTAAACTCGAAACAATACTCTAACCAATTTGCACATTAAGCCACAGTGATCAACTTCTTTGTGATATCCCCAGAGTTATGGTTTTAGTCACACAAAAACATTTAACAAAATCATCCTTAAGCTGAACATGACTTGGGATTCCAGCTCCGACTGATCAAAGATGACAAGGGAAGCTAAAACACAGGACTAAATTCTTCCCCTAAAAGCAAATATATATATATTTTAAACATACCTTGTTGAGGACAGGTTTTGTTGACAGGACATCATACATGGTTGCAAATGAGATATTCTAAAACACAAAAATAGTTTTGTTCAGTAAGTTAAATACAGATGTCAGCAGCCTTACCCATACAAATGGGTCATTAGAAACCAAGACATTCTCCAACCTCCATCCAGCCCCACTGAAAGAATTTCCCTTGGGGTCACTGTTAGAAACAGAGGTAATGGTTCTAATGTATCCCTTTTTCTTTCTCTCTCTTCCTCCCCTCTTTAATTCTGGCCTGTTTGTTATTCAGCTTCACAGGCTGGTGTCTTGCATTAGAATAAGAAAAGGAAAGTACAACAAAATTTTGCTCTTTAAGTTCAAAACAAAACAAAAACTCAGGGGATTTTCCAGAGATACTGAATAATAGGAGGTTTATAAATTATTCAAAAGCCAAAGAAAAATGCCAGAACTAAGATAATCTTTAATGGTCACCATTTCTTTTTGTGTATGATATTGTGACTGTACCTCTTGGGTTGTCCGGTTTAGACACATCTTTGTGGGTGTTCTGCGATCATCGAGGAAGAAGGGATTTTTCCAACGGTCATAATTTGTTTGTACCACATACCATCTACCCTGCTTGGGGTCGAGTCTAGATATAAAAAGAGAGATTTCTCTTAGGCTTCATATCTTAAACCTATACATATGTCAGTCTATGCTTTATTTCCTACTTATTTTGCTTTAACAAACATACTTACTCATATACATCCAAAGATCGTTTTCTGTCTCGTGTAATCACACAACCCTCCCCAGACTTGTTGCCTCCCAGGATAAAGTACGCTGGGGCCAATATTTTGGTTTTGGTCAATATATTCTTGGCTTCTTCATAACTACATAGAAACATTAAGAAGAAAGGAAACATTTTTAGTTGACTTGGAATGAAAATTTTTTAGCTGTGGAAACTAAGGCAAAACAATTACCGAGGAACATGTTTTTTAAAAAAGGATGGTGAGCAATGGCTGAGGGAGGAACCATCCCTGACTCCTATGTAGTGAAACACTGAGATCTGAAATGTTCCCTCTAATCTGAAAGACAAAAGGGCCTCAAGAAATCATCTTCCACCCTATTGTCTATATGCCTTTCACTCAACAATAAAATAAAGGGAAATAATATTAATTTCCATATACAGGATTTAGGGAATAAAAAGTAAACCTTCTTGAAAATCAGGGCTATTAAAAGTTGAAGTAGATTTTCAAAGAAGACTACTAAATCTTATTCCCTGGAAAGGATTAAAGATAGGATTGATGCCCATTTAGTCTAGGTCATTTGGATGTAGTGCTGGCTAAAGGCAGTTTTGCTATTGTAAGATTTCTGCACCAGTACAGAACATAACCTCTAGGTTAATAGGCATTAGGACTTAAATGAAGATTTTATTGTACCATTTTTCTTTTGTGCATTGGTGATTTTTTTGGTACACCAAGAAAAATTCATAGGTGCTTTTCATAGTGGCACTATCCCTAGCACTTTTTAAATAAATCAGTTCATTTCCTTGCTATAAACACACACAGAGAAAACATGAATTCCATATGAGTGTCAAAGGTTCACCTAAGAAATTCTGAAATAATCCCTCAATGGAAGATAAGCTGGGAAATATTTTTATATTTTAATATGAGTAAATTAAAATAAACTACAGTACATTAAAAGGATCATTCACCATGATCAAGTGGGATTTATTCCAGGGATGCAAGGATGGTTCAACATCCACAAGTCAATCATTGTGATACCCCACATTAAGAAAATGAAGGATAAGAATCACACGATTATCTCAATAGATGCAGAAAAAGCATTTGACAAAATTCAACATCCACTTATGACAAAAACTCTCAACAAACTGGGTAAAGATGGAATGTACCTCAATATAATGAAGGCCTTACATGACAAGCCCACAGTTAACATCATACTCAATGGTGAAAAGCTGAAGGCTTTTCCTCTAAGATTAGCAACAAGACAGAGATGCCCACTGTTTCCATTTTTATATAGAGTATTGACAGCAATAGCCAGAGCAATTTAGGCAAGAAAAAGAAACAAAAGCCACCCAAATCAGAAAGGAAGAAGTAAAACTGTCACTATTTGCAGATGACATGACATTACATATGGAAAACCCTAAAGACTCCACCAAAAAACTGTTAGAATAAATAAATTCAGTAAAGTTGCAGGATACAAAATCAGTATACAAAAACTAGTTGCAGTTCTATGCACTAATAATGAACTATCAGAAAAAGAAATTAAGAAAAACAATCCCATTTGCAATTGCAACAAAAGGAATAAAATACCTAGGAATAAATCTAACCAAGGAGGTGAAAAACCTACACACTGAAAACTAAGACACTGATGAAAGAAATGGAAGAAGACACAAATAAATGGAAAGATATTCTATGTTCATGGATTGGAAGAGTTAATATTGTTAAAGTATCCATACTACCCAAAACAATCTCCAGATTCAATGCAATCGCTATCAAAATTTCAATGGCATTTTTCACAGAAATAGAACAAATAATCCTAAAATTTGTATGGAACCACAAAAGACCCCAGTCTTGAGGTCTTGAGGTCTTAAAGCAGTCTTGAGAAAGAAGAACAAAGCTAGAGTCATCACACTTCCTGATTTAAAACTATATTACAAAGCTATAGTAATCAAAACAGTATGGTATTGGCATAAAAACAGACACACAGATCAATGGAACAGAATATACAGCCCAGAAACAAAACCACGCATGTATGATCAATGAATTTACAACAAAGGAGCCAAGAATGTACAATGGGGAAAGGACAGTCCCTTCAATAAGTGGTGTTGGGAAAACTGGACAGCCACATGCAAAAGAATGAAACTACACAAAAATCAATTCAAAATGGATTATCAATTCAAAATGGATTAAGACTTGAATGTAAGACCTGAAACCATAAAACTCCTACAATAAAACATAAGTGGGAATCTCCTTGACATTGGTCTTAGTGATGATTTTTTGGATTTGACACCAAAAGCAAAGGCAACAAAAATAAACAAGTGGAACTACATCAAAATAAAAGCTTCTGCATGGTGAAGAAAACCATCGACAAAATGAAAGGACAACCTATTGAATGGGAAAAAGTATTTGCAGATCATAAAACCAATAAGGGGTTAATATCCAAAATACATAAAGAACTCACACAACTCAACAGCAAAAAAAAAAAAATCTGATTTAAAAAAGGGCAGAGGGGGCTGGCCCAGTGGCGCAGCAGTTTAGTTCACGCTTTGGCAGCCTGAGGTTCACAGGTTCGGATCCCAGGCGCCTGCCAACGCACTGCTTGTCAATCCATGCTGTGGTGGCATCCCATATAAAGTAGAGGAAGATGGGCACAGATGTTAGCCCAGAGCCAGTCTTCCTCGGTAAAAAAGAGGAGGATTGGCAACGGATGTTAGCTCAGGGCTGGTCTTCCTCACAAAAAATAAACAAACAAATGAGAAAAGGGCAGAGGATCTAACTAGACATTTTTCCAAAGAAGACATACAGATGACCAACAGGTACATGAAAAGATGCTCAACATCACTGATCATTAGGGAAATGCAAATCAACACCTCCGAAGATACATCACCTCACACCTGTCAGAATGGCTATTATCAAAAAGACAAGAGCTAACAAGTGTTGGCAAGGATGTGAAGAAAAGGGAACCCTTGTGCACTATTTGTGGGAATGTAAATTGGTGCAGCCACTATGGAAAACAGTATGGAGATTACTCAGAAAATTAAAAATAGAACTACCAGATGATCCGGTAATTCCACTTCTGGGTATTTATCTGAATGAAACAAAACACTGACCTAAGAAGATATCTGCACTCCCATAGCAGCATTATCTACAATAGCCAAGACATGGAAGAAACCTAAGTGTCCACTGAAGGATGAATGGATAAAGAAAGTGTGGTATACATACAATAGAATATTGCTTGGCTATAAAAAAGAACCATTCTGTACTCATACAACCACTCTGTTTTTCGCTGTCAGTACAATATTCAACAAATTACCTGAGATATTCAACACTTTATTATAAAGTAGGCTCTGTGTTAGATGATTCTGCCCAACTGGAGGCTAATGTAAGTGTTCTGATCATGTTTAAAGTAGGCTAGGCTAAGCTAGGATGTTTGGTAGGTTAGCGTATTAAATGCATTTTTGACTTGATATTTTCAGCTTATGGTGGGTTTACATCCCGATAAACCCATTTAAACCCATTTATCGGGACATAACCCCGTGGTTAAGTCCAGGAGGATCTGTACAGAGGGCAGATTTGGTGGTTGCCAGAGGCGGGGGTTGGGGGGTGGACAAAATGGGTGAAAGGTATCAAAAGGCACAAACTTCCAGTTATAAAACAAATAAGTTCTGGGGAAGTAATGTACAGCCTGGTGACTACAGTTAATAATACTGTATTGTATATTTGAAAGTAGCTAAGAGAGTAGATCTTAAAAGTTCTCATCTCCAAGAAAAAAACATTTTTAACTTTGTGTGGTGACAGAGGTTAACTGGACTTACTGCGGTGATCATCTCACAATATATACAAATATCAAAGCATTTGGTTGTACACCTTAAACTAATGTTATATCTCAGTAAAAAAACAAAAACAATTTAAAAATAAAATAAATTAAATTTGACAATGAAGCAACCGAACAGATTACCTTGTGCTATTTTCCAGAACTGATCTAATGATAAATCCTATCCACATTGCATCTTTCTTTCCCAGCATCCATTCTAGGATACCTGGAAGAGATCAAACACACACTGTCACAGGACCTGGAAGAGGTTAGACTATGAACAAGAAGGCGATATCCAGGCCTCCTCTTAAAACATCTATGAAATTCCCATTTTATTTAAGAACTCTCTACTCACCCATGTAACCGCCACTTGTACTGAAACGTTCATTTAGCGTGAGACTAAACAGTCCCTGAGAAAAAGACAAAGCAATGGAGTCAGCGACTTCAACCATCCCGTTAAGGCCCCCTCACTGTACTTGCTATTGTATATCAAAGCCTCTATTGGGTGATGGGGAAAAGAAAGAGAAATCAAAACGATGATAACATTACCTTCTATGAGTTTTGGAAGTTCAAAGCCCTTTTCACATCTAGTGTGTGAGGTAAGTAGGTGGGATGTTATTGGCCACACTTTTCTGACAAGGAAGCTGAAGTGCACACAATTAATGCCTAACTTGCTGGAGTGGCAGACCCAGGGCCAGATTCCAGATTTATACTCCCAGCCCTAGACACCCGGCTACGTGCTTTTTCCTTAGAACAGGCTCAGAAACCTTCATTTCCTTTCTAGTCTTCTCTACCATGTGAGCTCATACCTATGAAGGTGAAAGAAGTACAAAGGAATGAACTGGAGCTCCATATTCTTTTTAAGTCCTCATTTCCTTCGACTGCACCCTTCACAGACAGTAAAAGGACACAGAGCTACCTGTAAAATTATGTAACGGTAGATTCCTTACTGGTTTGAATCCCGTTAACATGCCCACATAGCCAGCAAAGCTTGAAGACTTGAAGACAGTTTTATTGTTCCTTTGGAAGTCCAAATTCACTGTTAAAGGTTTTAGTTCCTCAGTCACGACCCAGGAATTATTATTTGTATTCCACCTACAAAACACAAATTTCAGTGCTATTTAAGAACAATGATGATGAGGATGAGTATGAGGATGGCCAGGCATTATTCTAGGCGCTTTATCTAACTGATCTCTAATATCAACCCTAACAAGAACTCTGCAATATGGGTGGTTTCATCCTCCATTTTCACATGGTAAAACTGAGGCTCAGAGAAGCTAAATAATTCTCCCAATATAACAGCCTATAAATAGCAAACCCCAGATTCAAATGTAAGTCTCTAATTACAAAGTCCTGTTGTATTTTTCAAGAAAGGTCAAGATGACACATAAAACAGAATGCTATTCTCCCTTCTAAGCTACAAACTAGATGTGCACCTAGGGCCTTCAAACATGCTCCAGATTTTATTCACTAGGTGCAACTCAGTTACAAACAAATAACTGAGTAAGGGTGTGCCCATCTGGTCTCAAAACTCAAGACTCCACCCGGTGGCGGAGCGGTTAAGTTTGTGTGTTCCGCTTCAGCGGCCCGGGGTTCGCCAGTTCGGATCCTGGGCGCAGACTGACGCACTGCTTGTCAGGCCATGCTGAGGCGGCGTCCCACACAGAGCAACTAGAAGGATGCACAACTATGACATACAACTATCTACTGGGGCTTGGGGAGAAAAAGCAAAAAAACCAAAAAACCCTCAGGACTCCAGTATCTTCACTTCTGGTCATTTTTTAGGCATGACTTGGGACTGACTTTTCATCAGTGTAATACAATCTACTCTTCTTAGGGACTGATACACATCACGTTCTTTACTTACCCCAGAAATATTCCAAAATCCATGTTTCGCCCATGTAGTAAATGACCTAATTGAAAGTAAGCAAAAGAGACATGTAGTAGCAGTTATGATAGTGCGATTGATCTTCAATCAAAGCTGGACACTTAATTTTGGCTAGCTGATATTCACAGCTGTTCAATCCAACAGTGAGAATTAAGCAACATCCTGATATCATAAGCCTTAACAAGATGAAATTGTTGTCCCTGTCATATCACCAGATCCTCCCACGATACCTGAAAGCACAGGGTTCCAGGTAAGATCTGAATCTGGAAAAAGGATCAAAGGTCATTCTTTGGTCCACTACGACACAGTTCTACCAGGACAGAGCTATCTCAGCCTCACCTAATGTGACTTACCAACATGCTTCCCTTCAGGGATTGTCACCTACAATCACCTCAAGGGTTAGGTATAGGCCAACTTTATACCCAGAGTATAGGTCAAAAATAAGAGGGAATCAAGGAAAATCATCCTGTGCTTTGTACTCTGGGGACTGCCAGGGAAAACATGGGAAAGTGAGGCTAGTCTACAGAGGGTCCCTTGGCTGAGAAGTGATGGGCGAACGTTTGTCCTGGGCTTGGAAGAAAGGCTGGGTCATTATGTATATATGAAGATAATGAAATAGCCCTGTGGATACTTACATCAAATCATGAGGATGGGTACAAGCAGACTGAGGAAGGGTACAAATGTTTATAGTCCTGAAACACTTCTTCCAAGATTTTTGCATGCCTGAATTAAACTTTAATAGGCATTACAGTGGTCTTAAAATAGGGATAGTTTTCAATTCACTTATAAGAATATTTACCAAGATCTATACAACTGCATGCAACGTACAGAGAATTTACATAGCAAGCCTAGATTTTACAAGTTCTAATTCCGTTTATTTAGAAGATTTTCTTTTACTCCATTCTTTGCACTACCCACCCTCCCTCAGCACACAATTACCTTGTTTGTCTTCTGTTATTATTGAAGTACAAATGGTAAAAAACTCATAGAAAATATTGAATGAAATAATCTCTCCTATGAGAAAAGATAGGAAATTTTTTGATCAATATACAGAACCATGACATTGTTAGAAAATTCTTTTTTAAGAAAAGGTTTAACTGTCATCACTGTATGAAGTTTGCTTTTGCATATGTACGTGTCCGCAGACCAGTCTGAGCGTGCCTGAATAGCTGGCCTGGTGGTGTCTCACCAGCCTGTACTCTGCAGACTCAAGATAAAATAAGTCCCCAAAGACACAGCTATTGGGCAAGTTCAACATCTGAGCACGCTGGAATTGTACTACAACACAATGTCCAAATTTTTCATCAATACGCTTCATTTTAGTTTTCTTTGGGGGGCTCAAATATGATAACTTAATACATCTGGTTCTTGGTTGTATCCTGAAAATGTATTTTGCCCAAATTTTTAGAGTGTGACTAATATTTCTAAGGTGAGAAAAGAGATGCAGGAATTACTAATAAAATCAGTGCAGAGCTTACCAAGAAAACTTATTGTAAAACATTTTAATTTTTGAATTTTCTTCCGAGACTGTATAATAGTACCACTTAGCACTAAATTCGAAGGTATGCAACGCACTTTTTCTCTGTCCCATTTTATGTTAACATGTTAAGCTTAATATGTTTTTTCCAACCCTAATCTAATGTTTATTTCCATTTGATTTCTATTTTGGTGAAATTCCACTCTATTTTCTTTTATTATGAATCATCTATTAATCTTCTTAATCCACTTTGCTCTTGAGATATTTATATGTAGTATTCATTTGCTAGAGTTCTTTACATAATAATAAAAGATTTATTTCTCATATAGGCTGCAAGTATATATTTCCAGAATATCTTTTTAAATCATTTTCTTAAAAAAGCAAAATCAAACAAAAAAACGTAGCTACTTCTGTTGATAAATACTATTGATTTTCAGAAGTTCTCAATCATCTCTCTTGGAAAACCAATGTACTACTGGCTACTTAAAGTAACTGTAGTGCTTTGGTAGCTTAAACATAAAACTTTGGGGATGGTGGATAAGGTTGTTTTCATTGAATTAAATGCTATAAATTGGAAACTGAAATTTTAAAAATAGCTTCCAAAAACATCAATTCCTAAGAATATGATGAATTGAATATGAAGAATATGATGAAGGATATGATGAATGAAGTCAGCCCTGCTGGTCTAGGGGTTAAGATTCGGCGCTCTCGTCACTGTGGCCCGGGGTTCATTTCCCAGTCAGGGAACCACACCACCAGTCTGTCATGCTGTGGCAGCTGGATACTGCTGTGATGCTGAAAGCTATGCCACCAGTATTGCAAATACCAGCAGGGTCGCCCATGGTGGACAGGCTTCAGCAGAGCTTCCAGACTAGATAGACTAGGAAGGAAGACTGGGCCACCCACTTCCGAAAAAATTGGCCATGAAAACCCTATGCATAGCAGGGGAGCACCGTCTGATACAGCGCCGGAAGGTGAGAGGATGGCGCAAAAAAGACCAGGCAGGGTTGCGCTCTACTGTCCAGAGGGTCATTAGGAGTTGGAATTCACTCAACGGTGCTAACAACAAATGATGAATGAAAGTTATGCAAGGCCCCCTCCCTGAAAATTAAAAATACTGCTCAGAGAAATCAATAACCTAAATAAATGTTGAAATCTCATATACCATGTTGATGAATTGGAAAACTCAGTATTACAAGTCCATTCAAAATATCAGCAGGATCTTTTGTCAAAATTGACAGGCTGATTCTAAAATTTATATGGAAATGCAAAGGGTCTAGAATAGCTAAGGGAATTTTGGAAGTTGGAAAACTTACACTCCCTAATTTTAAGACTTACTATCAAGCTTTAGTAATTCCGGTAGCATGGTATTGGTATAAGGAAAGACAAATAGATAAATGAAACTTAATAGAAAGTCCTCAAACAAAACCAGATATATACAGTCATCTGATTTATATCAAAGGCACCACTGCAATTTACTGAGGAAAGGCTAATCTTTTTAATAAATGGTGTTTAATCAACTGGATATTCCAAATGAAAGAAAACCTGAACAGTGACCCCCTAACTCGTACCATACACAAAAGTTAATTCAAAATACATCATAGGCCTAAATATAAAACATCTAGAAGAAAACATAAAAGAATATTTTGATGATCTTGGGGCAGGCAAAGATTTCTTAAATGGACACAAAAAGCACTACCATAAAAAAAAGATTGAGAAGTTGGACTTCATTAAAATTAAGAATTTCTGTTCATCAAAAGACACGAATAAGAGAATACAAATGCAAGCCATAGACTGGGAGAAGATATTCAGAATACATGTATCTGACAAAGGACTTGTATCCAGAATACATAAAGAATTCCTCCAAACCAATAAAAAATGGGCATAAGACTTTAACAAGCACAAGGAAGAAAGGAAGGAAAAAGTCAATAAACTATTCAATCTCATCAGTCATCAGAGAAATGCAAATTAAACAATAACGGGATACTACAGCACACTCAACAAAATGGCTCAAATAAAAGACTGACACTGTCCTCCACTGTCAAGTGGAGGAGTATCAAGTGGAGGAAACTAAAACTCTTGTACATGGATACAATCACTTTGGAAAACTGGCTGGCACAATCTACAAGGTGAAACATACAGCCACCCTATGACCCAGCACATATCCAAGAGAAATGAATGCTGTGCCCATCCAAAGACATGTATGAGAATGTTCATAACTGCTTTATTCTTAATATCCCAAATCTGCAAACAACCCAAACATATTCTTTTCCTCCAATAGCGTTCTACCTATCACAACAAGCATAAGAAACCAGACACAACAGGTCATACTGTTTGGTTCTATTTATAAGAAATTCAAGAAGAGGCAAAATGAATCTGTGGTGAAGTCAGAATAGTGGTTACCTGGGGACATGGTGGAGCATTCTGGATTGCTGGAATTTCCTGTATCTTGATCTGAGTTGTGATTACAAGCATGTATGCATTTTTAATACTCCATTGAGCTGAATACTTAAGATCTGTGCAGTTTACTGTAGGTATACCATACCTCAATAGAAAAATTTTAAAGTGCTTTATTAAATTTTTTAACAGCTACAAATTAAACTTTACCTAAAGGTATGTCAGTAACAGCTGCGATCCCCTTCATTTCCTCCTCAAAAGGGCCAGGAAAGTTGCCAAGTAGACCAGGCTGAAAAACAAATAAATTAACAATCATTGCACCTAAAGGTCTGCTCTGAGATTTGGTTCTTTTATATATAATTTGTTCTAGATACTGCTGCCCAATAGGTGATAAAAGTTATTTTTTAAAGCACTTTTATATTATGTATTTCTAAAAGATTCTATATACTACTCAATACTGGGCCCCTAATTCTTTACTTCTAGCTTTGGTTCCCTTAAGCTCATCTGTTCTCAGGTATTACGCAGAGACCTATGATTGTTGTTTCTTGCCTTCTGTTTCACCTTATTATCCAGAGCGGGAGGGAACTGGAATAATTCCACTTGGATGACCTATCATGACCCACAACAAAGCAACATCACAACAAGCAGCCCTTCTCTCTCCAAACTCACCCTCTAGCCAATGGCCTTACACCCTCATTACTATTTCTTTCCCACACTCACAGCAACAAATCTGTACTCCAGTCCTTCACAAACCCTTCTGTAATGGTTAATGGCTGATCTGAGGCTAAGATGCATTAACTGCATTCTGTTAGCAAACAACAGACACACGAGCAAATTCAAGGGTGGACATCAGACTTTTATTTTCAACTGCAACTATTCTCTAACGATAAGATCACCATTTAAGTTCACAGCCTCTTGCTAAGATAATGTGCTTAAAATTCATCGTTTTTCACCAATTTGGTATTTAAATGTAATATGACCTAATTGCACATATTATTTTTTTCCCTACGAATTCAAAGCATTGCACAAGTGGAATATTCCCACCAATTTAACAAACAGAAGTGACTTATTGAACATTTATTGACCATTTATTATATCCAGGCACTGTGCTTTACATACAGTATGTCATTTAATCATCAAAACCACCATATGAAATATGTATTATTAGTAAATTCTCTAAAGTTTCATAGGTTAATAAACTTGTTGAGGACACACAGCTAGTATGTGACTGATCCAGCCTTAAAATCTAATGTTTAAAGAACAAACAAAAACCCCAGTGCTGTCTGATTGCAAAGCCTGGGCACCCATGCTCTCTACATGCTGCTCCTCCCTGCTGACATGCACAGAAGGGAGGATTGGGTTGCATGGGGCACGGGGGTGCTCTCTGCTGCCGTTCCCACCAGCATTTTTACTCAGAGGAAGTCTGGTTTGTATGAACATAAAGGACAGCCTGAATCAAAGGCTCTGAGAGCATAAACACGAGGGATAACAGGTTTAGTGGTTGGCAGGTACAAGTGTCATTGGCATCATATGCCCAAAGCATCCACCCTCTGGGACAATGATTCTCAACCAGGGGCAGATTTGCCCCTTAGAGCCATTATTGGTTGTCACAACTGATGGGGTGCTACTGGCATCCAGTGGATAGAGGCTGGGGACACTGCTGAACATCCTACAATGCATGGACAGCCCCCCACCACAAAATATAATCCAATGCCAAATGTCGTTAGTGCCAAGGTTAAATAATCTGCCCTAGGGCGTTGGTGTCTTCCCCAATCCTCTGCAGCCTGCAGGCCAGTGAGGGCCCCAGAGCAAAGACTGAAAGAGAGTGATGAGGATTTCTCAGGGGGTTCTATGAGCCAGGCCCTAGATTTTCCATTGGTTCCACCTAAATAAAAAAGGGGCTGATGTATGGAGTCTTCCTACATGACTAGGAGGAAAATGAAATGGTTTGGTGAATGCACAGCCTTAAAAAATACGCAACCAAAGTGAGTTTCAATGGTCACAGCTGCTGAGGGACTCCGTAATACACAGGCCTGGGCTGAGTATGTCACTGGGTTATATCGAGAAAAATCTCGGGGGTGTCCTGAGATGCTCAGGCAAAATACTTAAAAAAACCAAATTTTCAATAGCGAGCTTGCAAACCTAAGTATATATAAGGGGCAGGAAATGCCCCACTCCCAGATGAAGCATGTATATTGGCCCACTGCTCTGTAAAACAGTCCATACATTTAAAAAACACTAAAAAAGCAGTTAACTGCCAAAATTTGCTATGCTCTTTTGTGTCTTGTTACTTTAACATTACCAAGCCCCAGAATTTTAAGTCCCTCTGAAGTTTTGACAGTGGTTTATAATAAATGCAAACTTGTCCAAGCTCCTTAGAAGAGGTTGTCACATTATGCCTTTAAATAAATACCAGGGCTTTTTCTGAACTCTGTGTATATGTATACATGTTTAAAATTTGTTGTGGGAGAGAATATTTCTTACCAACTTTTGATCCACTATCTGCATAATTTTTCCACTTGGCACAAATGTATTTACCATATTCTTCAGGGAATTCACTAAAACCTTTAGCTGAAAAATAAGTAATAAAACAATAAGAGACATAAAGAAGGGTTGACATTTAAGATTAATACTGGTATAATGAAAACAGATATAGAGCGCCGGCCCGGTGGTGCAGCGGTTTAGTCCGCGCTCGGCAGCCCGGGGTTCGTGGGTTCGGATCCCGGGCGCCCGCGGACGCACTGCCTGTCAGCCACGCCGTGGCGGCGTCCCATATAAAGTGGAGGAAGATGGGCACGATGTTAGCCCAGGGCCAGTCTTCCTCAGCAAAAAGAGGAGGATTAGCAACGGATGTTAGCTCAGGGCTGATCTTCCTCACGAAGAAAACAATATAGACCTTTTGACTTATCCATATGTAGCTAAATCAAAGAGTGCTATTTGAAGATATTTTCAATTAATATATAAATACAATGCAGACTAATTTTATCTTTAACATGACATTTGATTCTTAGCTATTTAGATGAAGTCATAGATGATACTGAGAGAAGAAAACAAAGGCAAAGACAACTAAAAAGGGCAAGAAGCTACAGAAGAATGACATCTTTTCCTCTACTATCTTTTATTGTAAATGGCAGAAAAGTATCAAAAGCATTTTCTTAAAATACTCGGTGCGTAATTTCATGAAACGTTCCTTTAAAAATACAATTATATTCAGTAAAGTCAGAAGTAGAAGATTTAAGAGTGATACCATACCGCTGGCGCCTTGTCAGCCACCAATTCATGCCATCTTTTGTAGGGTGGTAAATCAAGATTTATGGTGTACCACGGAACCGGACCCCTGTAACTGTAATGAGAGGTGTATCGATCATCTTGAAATGTTGAAAGCAGTTTTTTGATGGGGGTTAGAATAGTTACATCTATATGGCTATCTTACAGACATAGTCTTAATAACAATATAAAAGTTGGTACTCAAACCAAAAATAGCAAAAAAGCTCATTTTCCAGCCAGTGCTTCTGCTCTATGTTGTATAATACAATTATAAGTAGTTTCAGAAGTCTTGGAATAGAATTATACATTAGGTTACTGTGAATTGGGAAAATGTGAAAAATCAATTTTGGCTTTATATAAAAACTGAATATCACTCCTAGAAAACATCTGCCTTTTTTTTTTTCCTCCTAAATCTCTGCAAAGATTTAGTCTAGGCTCTGGGCACTTCTCTCATTGGGTTCCCAGTCTCAGAATTTCCTCTCACACAGTCTAATGCTACTGCCAAGTCAATGTCTGTAGGGTTGGCTGCAGGAGAGTCACCTTTTAAGCCCCCACCAGAGTGGCAACATGTGTTAGCTTCCCATGACTGGCTTCAAGAACCTGCACTATCCACTGAGCCATCCTACTCTTCCTACTACCCTTCCTCTCTTCTCATTCCTCTGTAGTAAATCCACGCCCAAGCCCTGTTCTATCATACCCATTCCCCAGCTTCCTACTCCTCATTTACAATTTACTATGAGGATATAGCACTGGCCCCTCCCTCATCGATGAAGCTGGGCCATATTTCTGGTGGATGAACTCAACAACTATTCTCCGTCGCTATAGAAACATTATCTTCTGGCACTTGTTACCGAACTGAAATAGCCTCTAAGGGTGTGCCATTCAGTGATTTATCAGCTTAAAACTATGCCTACAATTAGCCAGCATTTGCTCCATTATTGCTGTGCTCCAGAGAAGCACAAGGTGCACCCCCGGTGTGTGCTACAATGTGACCGGGTGCTTAAAGTAAAATGTTATGCAGAGGGATGTCTACAGCACTGAGGGATTAGTTCCTAAAAGTCATAAATTGTGGTCCTATTTACATTTCTATTGTCATGAATAATTATTTGATTTTCTAAATAACGCTGCTGAGCTTGAGGCCTGGGTGTATGTATAAGGTTTTATGAAACTGTTAACCAGCAGCCACTCATGTGATTTAGATAGAAAAGAAAAGCACACGCAATTTTGGAAAACATATATTTAAACAAAATCACAATGAGTGAATTTTGTTCTCAAAGCACTTTCAAATCTCCACTTCCTTAGTAGCTGATATCTATATTAAATACTATAATACTTAAATCCAAGAAAAAAGCTTTACATAAAAACAAATTAATTCAGTTTCTGACTGATCATAATTTCACATGCAAAATTCTGTTCCACAATTCAATAAAGTATGTATTGTTCCTCCTGTTATGGGCAGGTGATACTACCCTCCTCCCCTCCCCGCCAGCATGCGTTCAGATTTCCGTGTCTCACAGCAATGATAAATCAGTGGCCCACTGGAGCTGTGCACATCGGTGGCACTGTCATAAGATATGTGTTCCACCTATGAATTCTAATCAGCTGCCTCTCCCCTCATATAACATCCAACAAAACCCAAACCATGCCCCTATATCTGCCTAAACTCCTGATTCTTTATCAGTCCAGGATTCCAAAGAAGAAATGGAGAGGAAATGAACTCATTATAGCAGAGGATTATAATTAAGTGGGGATAGGGAGACCCCAGACACCTCTTTACAATAAAATATCCACTAATCAGAATTCCTGGAGAGAACGCTTAATCTGATTAACAAAATTATTTTAATAACGAAACCTTAGCCATAATCCCACATTTCACTTCTAACATTTGACATTTTTCTAAAATATCTCAGTATTTAACATCGGCACAGCAATTTCCTAGAGAAATAAACAGTATCTACCTTATGAGGGCAGTTAGGATTACAAGAAACATGCAAAAAAGACTTAGCAGCATTGGTATTCAACAGTCATCACTACAGAATACTCTCCTACTTTACTACAAACAATAAACATCATTATGTTCGAGACTTAGCATTTGCTGTGCCCAGGTCATCATAATCAATATTAAGCACTGACTGAATCCACCTGACTCCCCAGGTGGCTCAGAAACTAGTCCAAGTGACACAACACACAGACACAAATAAGACAGCAGATGCTACGCACCAGTGAGCAGTAGAAAAGAAATGCTAATGGAGTTCAGATGGATAGAGGGGTGAACTGGCTGTCAGTCCCTTGATCTCTAGCATTGATTTGACTAGTCAGGCTGGACAAACAGGTGTTTCTTTCCTCCCTCACAACTGCCCATGGATGCCTCCAGAATCTGTGCACTTGATTGAAAAGGATGACCTTAAAGATACAGGAGGATGCACTGTCATTCAAAGGTACATGAATACCACACTTCTCTCTCAGATCTCAAGATCCATTTATAGTTGAGAAGAGAAGGATCAGAGTGGAGCTGAGAATTTTTGTGTAGGGAACAGGCTAGCGACGCAGGAAGGAATCCAGCAGAAATACCAGGGCAAAAATATCTACATTATGTAGATGTATAACTATAAGAAAAATGTGTTTATTTGTATATGTATGTACACACATACACTACACAAACACACTCGGCAACGTGGAACCAGCTAAACGCCCAAGCAGGAAAGGTTTGCAAGGCAATCAATTCACAGACAAATATAAGGTGCACATAAAAGAGAGTAGAAAAAAAGCCTTCAACGTGGAAGGTACTCATTAATGTTCAATGAATTGGGGCAGCAAGACCAGCCAAGAGACACGTGCAATCAGACATTGAAGACATTGAAGACCAATGTCTTCAATAAGACATTGAAGACCAATATGGTGCCAGTGGTGACAGAAAGGAAGACCTCGAGATGGCAAGCCACTGGAGACAGGGCTGGACTGTGCACTGGTTTTAGAACAATAGAAACTGATTACCTTTCTGCCAAATATTTGCCTCTTTCTATAGAAAGGTGAGTAAATCAAAAGAATTTAGTTTATTACAGTATCACTGTGTCTGGGACAGAAGCTATTTGGAGGACATACTTTAGACAAGTGCAGTACAATATATATATAATTGGAGTGCTATGAAAACTGAAAATGTCGGCTTGTATTAGTGGTTAAACTTGTCCTTGGCCTCCCTCCCCCCGCCACAGGCTACTTTCGGCGAGAGGGAAGAGCAGGGCAAAAAAGATCACTTGCCCTATACCTTTTCCTTCTTTTCCACGTTCCATACCCTCTGGGCTGGTGGGCTATTCTTATGTCTTTCTCACAGACCCATTTAGCCACAAACGATTTGAAAAGGCCAAAACCCTACGCTAAAAATATTAACATTAAACACTGAAACATGATATTGGCCCTTCCTTTATGTTTTCCAATCCTGTTTTTCCCTTGATAGCTTTGATGATCATGCCAGGGTTTATTTCTTGATTGTTTCATGCAGGAGACCCTACTCTTTAATGTGGCAGTTTATACTCAGGCACCACAGAAAATCACAGGTCGGCTCTGCTTAGTGGGTGAAAAAAGTGCATAGTGGTAAATAGAAGAATTCAGTGGAGAATGGAAATCCTTTTTTTCCCCCCATGATTTTGATAGGCTGGAAATGGACATTTTAGTCATGGGGTATTTTCATATTTGTCCAAGGTCTTAGCCAAATGCATAATACATGAACCTGAGGAAAAAAAAATTGTCCCAGGATAGAAGAGATGACTTAAGTTTTTATTCACTATTGTTATTTTTAAGAACTCATTACATAGGGAAAACCTCCACAAAGGTCAAAATGAGTGTGATCATTTGATGTTACTCACGTTGGTCCAGAAGGAGGATAGGTGGATTTTCTGCAGTCTTCTGTCCACTGAAAAACAAAGAAAATTACACTTTCAGAAGATAACAAACTGAATAGGCCATTTCCAAAAATAGTTAAAGCTTGTAAAGATAAAATCAAGTATGATTTACCCTTTTAGACCATTTCCATACCTCTTAAAAGTCTTTTCCTCCCAGGGAAACTTCTAAAATCTCAGACTTAAGTGCATTTTCAGTCTTAATTCAATCTGCACTAGTGCCAAGTGTTGGAATTTGGCTTTTATTGCAAATATACTGCAAACACATTGAGTAAAGAGGAAATGTAAAAAGGAGATGTTTATGTCAGATAGGTTGATTTATAACTAAAAGTAAATTACTTGATAGGATGTGATATTACTTGAATTTATGAGCCAACTCAATTGCAATAGTGATTTGCATCCCAAACCAGATTTTCAGGGCACATTGCACAGTGCCCTTCAGGATCTGGCCATAACTTACCACCCCAGCCTCGTCTCCTGCCACTCCCCCTGTATGTATAGCCACAGGCAACCATGTCCTATGAGCTCTCCTTCCCTGCCCAGGCATGTGCTGTTCCCTCTGTCTAGAATGCCCTTTCTCTACCTGCTGAGCCCCTGGCTATAATTTCTAAGATCCAGTTCAAACATTGACTTTTTTGTGTCCTCATCTACTTCCCATACGAAAAGAGTCATCCCCTCCTGTATACTCCCACAGCATTTGTACACATCGCCATTCCATATTTATGACGCTGCATTACAATGATTTGTTTGTGTCTCTCTTCACTACCGGATTCTGAGCTCCTTGGGGTGAGGATGGCCCCCAACACTGAAGCCACTGCTGGGGTAACGAACAGATGAGACTATTTTAGGGAGAGCTGTTCGAGCTTAGCAGCAAAATAGAATTAGCTCTTAACATAAAATGATCAAAAAGTCCACATGGATTTATGATTCTTTTATCACTAGTTCAAGATAACGAGCACGTTTATGTCCTTTCCTCTGGAGACCCAATATTCTAAAAGTAAAATAATTTTTGAAAAGAAGTATAAATCCACAATAAGAGGAAGGTGGAGTAGGGAAGGAAACTACTAGAACTGTAGTTTGAACTCAGAAAATATATCTCCAGCAAATCTGTGTGGGAATGGAGATCTCACATCTTGTTTTAACTTTTGATAGTATACAAAGTAGCCTGACATTACCTACGATTCAAACACTGCTGTTCAAATAACTACTAAGGTTCTCATAAAATGCTGTTTTGGCCTTGTAATTTTAGGTTGAATTCATTAAGAAACAGCATCAAGTATCAAATTATCAAAAGCGAATTCAATCATTAGAATTTAAATTTTTAAATTACGAGAATATAAAATATGAGCTATTAAATAGTATCAATTTGATCATTCAGTATCAAATTAGCAAAAGCTAATTTCCGAAGCCATTCAGTGTTCAATAATATTGGTGGAGGGTGATTCTTCTTCTTCAGAAAAGTTTGAGTCTCTGCTCTGAGCTCAAAAGTCACAGTAAAACTTTGCTGCTGCTAATCTACCTACCCGCTGTGTGGCAGGGGGAGTCAGGATATTCAGCAACTATTTCTTACAAAAATTCACAGAAACGATCATAGTTAAGTCTACGAGAGCAAAAGAAGTTCCTGGTTGACGTCACTAGTTCAATAAGACATGACAGATTCAAATATTTGCCACAAAGTACCTGCCTCAATACTATAATAATCACAGCTTTAAACACCTTACATTTTCACAAGTTACGTCCACTTGTCCAACTAAGCTTTTTTCTGCTCCACGCATATTTTTCCCCACTGTCGACTGTTACACTTCACAGTAGATCTCACTTCGGGTCTTACTGAATTACTAAATTCTCAGCTTCTTTGAAAACATCCTTGCCTGTAATTGTTTCACACAGACTCTTCACAGAGACTAATTCTTCAGTCTCAAACTTGGCAGTGATCTCTAATGAATATCCATAACTGATCAGTGTCGGTAACTTCAAGAGTCAAGGACCACAACTGGGAATCATTTGCCTTGTTCTTTAACTGATATTGATGTTGCTGCCAAAGTCCCACGCAACTGTTCTTATCTAAGGGCTAACAATGAGAAATAAATTTTCTCAGGACACATTTCTTCTCCTCCTGCAAACAGGTGCAAAGATTTCATTAACTCGCTGTTGGTAAGTGGCTTTTCTTGCTTTGCTAACAAATGAGCGACTTAGAGATCTACTTTGGCTGCAGCCTCGTTTTACTTTTTAAAATCTGTAAATAAATTCTGTTGTGATGAAATACTCCGCTTTAAATTTTCTTATTTTTCTGATCATTTTTGTCCTGTGAGTTGGGAATACTGTGATGACTGCTTAATCTTGTAATGTTGACATATATTGTATGCTTTTAGCACAACTCTAGTGTCACTGCATAATAAACACAAAGCTTTGCCATCTAATTCATTAACAAGATAATCCATACTCCACTTCCTCAAGAGTACAACATTTGAAGTCCACTTTTCTCTTCTTTTCTTGTTTTGACATGATAGGTTCACAGTGGTAATTTTTTTTAAAGATTAAAATAACGTGGTACATGGATACATGTGGCATTGAAAATGGGGCTGAGTTATAATGTCTTAACTGGCATATGAAGTACACGGAGCAGCAGTGAAAAGCCCCGAGTGAACGGCATTCGGGCTGTGCTGTAGGGCTAAAGCAGCCACAGACAGTAAGCAAACAAGCAGGTGTGGCTGTGTTCCAACACAGCTCTCTTTATGGACACTGACATGCGAATTTCATATAATGTTTACAAGTCACGAAATATTAATCTTCGTTTGATTCCCCCCCAACTGTTTAAAAACGTAAAAGCCATTCTTAGCTCGCAGGCCTCGCAGAAACAGGTGGCAGGCTGGATTTGGCCTGCTGGCTACAGCTTGTCAATCACTGCTGCAGGGTGCCAACAACCACACAAGCTGCCCTTGTTCTTGCTACACTATTTATCAGTTTCTTTGGAGGAAAACCCTTTGAGGTAGTGTGTATGTGTGGGGAAAAAAAAAGGACAGGGAGAGAGAGATTCTGTGTGTTTAGTTTTTTGCCTAGCAATAATGGCACAGGCAGTTCTCTATGCAGAGGTCGGGATGGGGGTTATTTTCTGTTTATTGGCCCCTCAGTTTAACTCTCTTTCCATCCTCATTTATTATTCTTACTCTCCAGAATTATTACTACTCTGAGCCAGGGACCTCTCAGGGATCTCCTTTCCTCCCACAGCTTCTTCTATTTTGCTTCATCAGGCAACACTCCTGCATCTACTACCTAAACACGAAAAAGTCATTCCAAGTCTCTCAGACACAGAGAGACTCAATTAAAACTCAATGCATGGGGTACAACATCTGATTAACAGGAATTCCAAAAAGAAAGAGGAAATTATAAAAGAAATGCTCCTGGACTGACATCAGTATTTGGCACTTAGCTGTATTAGTTTCCTATTGCTGCTGTAATAAATTACACAAACTTAGTGGCTTAGAACAACACAAATTTATTATGTTATGACTCTGAAAGTCAGAAGTCTACAATGGGTCTGCAGGGCTGCGTTCCCTCTGGGGCTCTAAGGCAGAATCTGTTTTCTGACTTTTCCAGCTTCTAGAGGTCACCTACATGTTTTAAATGTGGCCCCTTCCTCCATCTTCAAAGTCAGCACTATAGCATCTTCTCTGGCCTCCTGCTTCTCATATAAGGACCTTTGTGATTATATCGGGCTCCCCTGGATAATCCAGTGTAAGTCCCCATCTCAAGATCCTTTACTAAATCACATCTGAAAGGCTCCTTTGCCATATAAAGTAATATAGTCACAGGTTCTGGGGATTAGGATATGGATTTCATTGGGAAGCCATTATTCATCCCACTATACTATCCATATACAAAGACATTTTCAAAGGCAAAACATATAAAATCTCATTACAGGTCAAAAATAACATACAATAAACATTTGCAATCAATTTGGACCACTAACCCTGAATCCCAATAAGCAAAATGCCCACCCCATAAGAATTCAATTCTTTTCATACGTAGACCTATATTACAAAAAATGTGCTCACCTGTTATTAATATATTTTATCAATAAAAATTTTGTGGAAATTTGTCTTCTCTATTCTTATATAAGTATCGACATAATAGCCTTGATTTTGCCTCTTGGCCCACAAAGCCTAAAAGATATACTATCTGACCCTATATGGGAAAAGTTTAATGACTCCGGCCTAAGAGTAAAGGTCTCCTATTCTAACATTTTTTTAGAGAATGACAAGGAAAACAAATGGAAAAAAAAAAAATCTAATGCCAAAATATTCCAATAATTTGAGAAACAGAAGAAAATATAAAACAAAATAATATAAAATAAGTATCAGATTCAATTTTCTAACAGTAACCTCAAGAGAAATTCAATATGCTGTTATAAAACAAGATCAGGATGGTATGGAAAAAAGATCAACTAATTAAAAATATAACTACTGAAATAAAAAGGATAGGAAAATGAAGATGAGGAAATCTCTCAAAATATAGAAAACAATTATATAGAAAATACAGGAGACAAAAAAGAGAGAGGTTTAGAGAATCAATGCATTGTACCCCAATGCATGGGGTACAACATCTGATTAAAACGAATTCCAGAAAGAAAAAAACAGAGAAAATAAAGAGGAGGAAATTATAAAAGAAATAATATAAAAAACTTTCCTAGAACTGAAGAGAGATGAGTCTTTAAAATGAAAAGGCCTACTGATTATTTGAAACAGTGACTGAAAAAAAGGGCCTTTAGTCAGACACATCACTGTGTTATTTCAGAACATAAAGGATAAAGAAAAAAAACATAAAAGCTTTTAGCACCCGGTAAGGAGGATGGTTCCTACCAAAGAATAAGAATCACACCCCCATCAGACTTCTCAACAGCTAGATGAGTACCAGAAGAGAGTGATGCCATCAAACTTGGCAGGAAATTAATTTCAAACCAGAATTTTATAATTGGTCAAGGCATTGATCAATTCTGAGAGTTAAAGTCTTAAATATTAAGTCATTGCAAGGACTCAGAAAGTTCACCTCCCACACATTCCTTCTTAAGAAGTTACTTCAAGATGAACTCTAGCAAAACAAGGGAGTAAACCAAGAGAAGGATGGCATAGGATTTGTAAAAGAATGGTTCTAACTTACCTAGAGTGGTAAAGGGAACCCTTAGGATGACAGCTGTTCAACAGATGGGGAAAGCAATAGTGCAACATTATATCAGGGAGATGGGGGACTCCACAGAGTAAACTGTATGGGTGAAGGGTCGGAAGGACTTGAGGATATGAGAGAGGCACAGAACGTAAGAACAAAAGAAAAACCAGAAACTACAGGGCGACTGTAGTATCAGAAAAGTATGGTCCAAACAAAAAGAAAATGGTTCCAACTAGGACGGAATTCAGTAGGTTTCAAGAAGAATGGACAGAATAAATATTGGGTGAATACGTCAAAAGCTGAAAAATATACAGGATACAGTGATGATGGCATAGGTTTAGTTTCTTCTTCTAATGAGAAAAAAAGAAAATAAAGCAATTAGAAATTCCAACGAAAAGAACCTGTACAAGAGAGGCATGATATAAATATGAAGCAAACATGAATGAGTATTTGGTAGAGAATTTATCTGAATATTCTTTCAGTGCCATAAGAATTCTGGCTTTAGAATTATAGAAAAGGAAATGTAATCATAGCACACTGCGCAATAACCAATATTTACAAGTCATGCTTCTTTAAATACTGTTTTCATTTTTTAAAAGGAGACATATAGACAAAGCATGGGTAATTCAATTACAGTTACAATTATGTTATCGATGTTGACTAAGCAAGAGTAAAAGTATATAGAACTGAGAAGAAAAGGGAGAAAAAAGATAGAGGGTTCAAGGATGTTCACTTGCACCACTTTAACACTGTGCTGGGGTATCTAGCCAGGGCAATTAGGCAAGAAAATGAAATAAAAGGCATACAAATTAGAAAAGGACTAAAACTGTCTCATTTTCAGATGAGATAATCTTATATAGAAAATCCTGAGGAATCCACTAAAAATTTTTTAAAAATACATAAGTTCAGCAAGGTTGCAGGATACAAGGTCAATGTACAAAGATCAATCGTATTTCTATAGACTAGCAACAAGCAAGTTGAAAATGAGATTAAGAAAACAATTCCACTTATAATAGCATCAAAAAGATTTAAATACTAGAAATAAATTTAACCAAAGAAATACAAGGCTTGTACATTGAGAACTACAAAATATTATAGAAAGAAACTAAAGACCTAAATAAATGGAAAGACTGTTTCATAAATTGGAGGAGTTTAATATCATTAAGATGGCAATACTCCCAAATTGATCAAACAGATTCAATGCAATACCTATCAAAATCTGAGCTGGCTTCTTTGCAAAACTGGGTAAATGATCCTAAAATTCATATGGAAATTCAAGGGACCCAGAACAGCCAAAACAATCTTAAAAAAGAATTACAAAGTTGGCGGACTGACACTTCCTGATTTTATTATTTATTTATTTATTTAGTGAGGAAGATTGGCCCTGAGCTAACAACTGTGCCAGTCTTCCTCTATTTTGTATGTGGGAGGCCACCACAGCATGGCTTGATGAGTGGTGTGTAGGTCTGCACCTGGGATCTGGTGCACCTGGGCTGCCGATGAGTGGTGTGTAGGTCTGCACCTGGGCTGCCTAAGCAGAGTGTGTGAAATTAACCACTACACCTCTGGGCCAGCCCCCACTTCCTGATTTTAAAACTTACTATCAAAGCTACAGTAATTGAAACTGAGGATGAAGGAGTTGAAATTTCCCTGGATTAGGGTGAAACTGTGCCTTGTACCCACAAGGTTAACATGGGAAACAAAATAACCAAAGTTTCTGAGATTGCCTTACAGAACAGCAGGAGGACCGCAGATAAGAGAGGAACTTCCTGACAGCACCTCCCCCGCAACCTAACTAAGCATCTTGCAGGAGCACTGAGAAGCTACAATGACCGACTGTAAACTTTAGCCACATGCTCCCCCTCCCCTACCTAAAACCCCAAATAAAAACCCTTGCTTGTAGCTTTTCAAAGAGTTCGCAATTACAGTTAGCTGTCCGTTCTCCTTGCTCTCCTTTATTGCTTTGCAATAAAATTCCTACTTTCTTCCACTACGCCCAGTGTCAGAGATTGGCTTGCTGAGCGATGGGTGAGCGAACTCACTTCAGGTTCGATATCATAATCAAGACACTGCAGTACCAGCATAAAGACACACAGATCAATGGAATAGAATTGAGAGTCCAGAAATAAACCCTCACATTTACGTCAAGTGCAAGTCATATATCTGATAAGAGACTTGTATCTAGAATATATAAAAATCTTACAACTCAATAATAAAAAGACAATCCAATTAAAAAAATAGGCAAAGGATCTGAATAGACATTTCTCCAGAGAAGATACGTCAATAAGCATACGAAAAGATGCTCAACATCATTTGCCAATAGGGAAACGCAAATCAAAACCACAATGAGATACCACTCACACTCACAAGGATGGCAATAATTATAATAAAACAAGTGTTTGCATGGATGTGGAGAAACTAGAACCCTCATACACTGCTGGTGTGAATGTAAAATAGTACAGCTGCTTTGGAAAACAATCTGGCAGTTCCTCAAACATAGAGTTATCATGTGACCCAGTAATCGCTCCTAGGTATAAACCTAAGAGATATGAAAACATGTGTCCATGCAAACAACTGTACACAAATGTTCACAGCAGCATTACTCACAATAACCACAAGTGGAAACAACCAACTGTCCATTAACTGATGAATGGATGAACAAAATGTGGTGTATCCATAGAAAGAATCTTATTCAGTCATAAAAAGGAATGAAGTACTAACACATACTACAATGTGGATGAACCTTGAAAACATTATGTTAAGTGAATGAAGCCAGTCACAAAGGACCACGTACTGTATGATCCCCTCTATATAAAATGTCCAGAACAGGCAGATCTAGAGAAAGAAAGTATATCAGTGGTTGCTGAGGGCTGAGGGGTAGGTTTCAGGGTGAGGGCTAAGGGATCAGTGGTTTCTTTCTGAGGTGATGAAAATGTTCTAAAATTGATTGAAGTGATGGCTGCGCACTCTGTAAATATACTGAAGCCATTCGATTGTATACTTTTAGTGGGTGAATTGTATGGTATGTGAATTATATCTCAATGAAACTGTTAAAAAAGAAAAAAGCAAGGTGTAGGAAAGATTGTTGAAAGTAAACTAAGTTTTTATCCACTATTGCAGTATGAGAGTAGACAATGCCTAAAGTTGATTCAGAAAAATTCAGCATAAACATATTATCATAGCAATATTTATAAAGATAAGCAGAGGTGATTTTTAAAACTTTTAGCACACAATATGGCTTGGGCACCAATTAATCAAAACAGACCGAGCTGCAAACAACTAGTATGACGGTAGAGGTAGGTTCCAGCTGAATATCGCCTGAGAACAAATGGTTACAAGTGTCTGCTTCTAGAGAAGGGAGAGGGAGGTAGAAGGACCGAGGCAGGAGTCCGTTGCTTTTCATCATAAGCCTGTCTATATTATTTGATTTTCTTTAACTATGTACACTTTGATACAAATTTTAAAATACTAAATTTAAAAATTGCATGATTTCATTTACATTATGTGGAGAATTTTCAGAGACTATCTCTGACATTATTTTTAGGTGTGTTTTTTTGTTTGTGTCTGAGTAAGACTGGCTTTGAGCTAACAGCTATGCCAATCTTCCTCTATTTTGTATGTGTGTTGCCGTCACAGCATGGCTTGATGAGTGTTGTGTAGGTCTGTGCCCAGGATCTGAACCTGCGAACCCAGAGGCACCGAACTCAACCATTACACCACCGGGCTGGCCCCTATTTTTAAGTGTTTTTAACTGTCATTATCTAAAATTATTTTAAAATAACAACATCTGCAATGGAGGGCACAGTACTCTAAATTCAAATAGTCCTTGTTTAGTAAAGTTGGAAACGGACATAAAAAAGTAGAACTCCACTTAAGAAAGTTGTAATTTACAACTATAATTTTCCAAACACGTCATTTAATAAGAATGGCAATTATTAACTTTAGAAATGTGACTCTTACTTCATTCTAACTTATTCACCATGAGATTCTTCTAAATGTCAGACCTTTTGGTTAGTTTAAAATGTGGTTTGATTCACAAAAATCCAATTTATGCCCTTTTACTGAATTTCAAATTACAGGAACTTCAGGGTCATGTTCTGGATGCAAGGCCCAGCTCCATTAGTTATTAGAAGGTCACAGAGCTGGTGACAGAACCAGTCTCCAGAGCCCCAGTCCTGGCTTCCCCAGCTGGCTCCCACAGAGATAACAATAAAACCAATGCCTCAATTTAATTCTTAATAGGGAACAATCTGCATTCTCTTTGGGGCTTTTGATGATCACTAGAATCAACTCAGCTAGTAAGTGAAATGTAACGACACTCATCTGTCCCTAATAATTTATTTGCATGACTTGGGTTCCCAAGCCAATATAAAAATCAAACTACAAGGCATATTTCTTTGGAGACAGCTGTGGGGGAAGTTAAAAGTGCTCTGTCAAGTCTTGGGAGAGAATTCAACCTGCCCCAGAGGTAAGAGAGCAACCTAGTCATCATCCATGTAGTTTGAGGTCAGTAAGACATTTTATTATGATAATCCCAGCTGCAGTACATAAACATGAAACACACAGACATGAAATCTGCACAGAATCTGGCTGAAGGGTAAAGGGTATATATGACAGAAAATTTTAAAGACAGCAGCTATAGGGCCAGGGTATTTCAGGTACTCAACAGGCATGAACACCAAAGTCATTTTAAACAAAAGGGAGACTCCTACAAGGAAAGACAGTATGTATAGACTTGAAATAGAATTACAACGAGCCATTTGTTATTTAAAGTTTCTTACTATCTCCAAATTTAACTACACATGGTTTTAATTATAGACAACCTTAGCAAGGTAGGTAAAAATTTAAATAGATGACAGGCAGAGACATGATGTATCTGTGCTACTCCCTCACAGGGGAAAACACAGCCAACTTAGAATCTCAATCTAACGTGCTCACTCTCTCATTGTTGCTTCCTAAGGCCAGACTCTCTAATTATTCTGGTTATTTGATAGGACCTTGAACCTCTTTGAAATTAATCAGTCTTATGTCCTCCCCACTCATTAAGAAAAACTAATTACAGAGCTACTGGACAGACTATATTCAGGAAAATAACATATAAAGTGAAAATTCTTCCATTAGTGATTTGAATGCTCCACGCTAAAAAGAAATTACATAACTCGTCCAGCTCCTTAAAATAATTGAGTCCTACAGAATTAGTGAGACCGTCAACGAAATGTATGCTTCTAAGACTGTACGAAAAAGTTCAGAGAGCCCTCGTCCACTTGCCTTATTCACATACTCAGAAAAGGCAATGGAAGGGGATTTAAAGAAATTCTATAGCTCACACTTCACACTACCAGAAAAGAAGTTGAATAATTCTGGAAAGACAATTTGAATTCAATTCTTTAATTCACGAACAACTATTTTCTAAGTGTTTCTTAAAATGTTCTCTATGGACAGCAGAGCAGACACTCACCTATTGAATAAGATCAGTAAGGTGTTTTCTTGAAAATATATATATATTTTTTTTCTTGCAAATATATAACAAATCAAATGGGCATGCAAAGTTTTTCATTTGTTTTCTGAACTTTGATAGGATGGCACCCTATTAAACTAGGGACATTTAGGTAAAAGAAACGTAAATAAACCCTCCCTGAGGGCAGGGACCTCTCCATCTTGTTCCCTGACCCATTCCCAGGATCTGGAACAGAGTCTGGCACACAGTAGACGTGCAAAATTGTTGACTATGTGAACTTATACCTGTGTGTTCCTTCCTTTGGACCGGGGAAAAGCAGACGCAGGACAATAAATCGGCCAGGCCAGATGGGGTTTATGTGATTTTTGGAAACTGTGAAAATCATTCTTAACGCTGATTCAGTAGCTAATGTCAACAATGTTATTACTCATACGAGAAGCTGATGTATAAAAATAAGTTTGATTCAGCAATTAATTACTGAGCCATAACGTTTCATTTTCACACGTTAGGAATCTGCTCAGATTTATTACTGAGAACAGTCATCTCTCTCACTCCAGTTCCTTTCCTTCTGATCACTCCTCGGCCCACTGCAATCTGTTTTCTCCTCCCCACACTGCTCTGGCCAAGGTGACCAATGACCTCCAATTGCCAAGCACGACGGACACTTGACATCTCAATGGCATCCAACATAGGTAACCTCTCCCACTCTCTCCTCTGAGCTTCCTTGACACTCACTCTCCAGAACACTCGTTCTGGCTGCTGCTTTAACTTCGCCAGTTCTCCACTACCTAACACACACACGTGCAGGTCCCTGAGCCTCTGCCTAGGCCTCTTTTCTTCTCTTCCTATATCTTCTACCTGCTCGATGTTCACCTGCTCCACTGGCTTCACATAATATGCCTACGACTCCCAATCTCTCTCTTCTGAGCTCCAGTCCCAAAGGCCTGCTGGATATCTCGGAGCCACGTGAAATTCGACATAACCAGAATGAAAATGATCTTATTCTTCCACACCCAAACTCTTCCCTCCCCACGTTCCCTGGTAGTAATGCCACCATTCACCCAGCTGGGCACTTCAGAAAGGTACTTGTCCCTCATTCTCATCCAATCCTTCGTTCTGCTCATTCTACCTCCTAATTTTCTGTAGAATCCTCCTCCTCTCTACTGCTCCACTGGCACCACCCCCTCCTGTAAGTCACACTGTTTTCTCCCCTGGACTAGTCTCCTTATATCCACCCTTGCTCCCTTCCAATCCAAACTGATCTTTTAAAGTGAAAAATTTATCTTGTCATATCATGTTTAAAACCATCAGGTGGCTTCCGATTGTTCTTAGGATAAATTCCAAAATCCTTAACAAGGTTTCCATCTCCTTCTCTGGACTTTTCTTGGGCCACTCCTGTCACTACCATCTCTTAATAGACCTCTTAACAGAATTGATAATAAAGAATGACTCAGGAAGACCTTAAAATACGCCATACATATTCTGAAAAACCTCAAAAACAAAACAAAACCCACTGACACTCCAAATCAAATGACTTTCGTTTGTAATTTAAGGCTGGTCCTCATTATTCATATTTATCAAAAGTAGTTTTGAAATATCTTTGGTTACTATGTGGCTACAGTTTATCATATAATGATTCAGAGTGAAAAACTGCTTATTCTTGACAAAAAATGAGGTCACTAGACTTCTGTGAGGTTCAAAAGGTCCTTTCGAACAGTGGCTCCCAAAATTTTTCAGATCAGTAAAAAAAAATTAAGAGGGGCTCAGCTCAGGGGAGTCCAAATTTTTCTTCTCTCACATGGAAATGTTAAAATAAACAAAATAACAAAAACCAAAACCACACATACATCAAAGAAAGAACATTTTAACAAAAAAATTGGAAGACCATAAAATGAAAATAAAAGCTAACATTCTAAATTAATAATTTTAGTTTTATGCCCTCATTTTTCTCATTTCATTCAAGACTTATGAAAGCAGCTTCCCAAATTGACATCAGTGGCTGGACTAGATTTTGACAACCACTGTTCTAGGTAAGAATTATTAAATTCATGGAGAGGCCATTGATTTTTCCTGTTTTAAAAACTGCTTTTAAAATATTTTTGCTTGAAAAAATAAAGCAGCCCTTGACATCTGAAGCTGCTCTGAGGTTCACAACTAGACCTTGCAATATTATTACAAGCTGGTCCGACACTCAGAGCCAGACCATTTCTGTTCTCCTGTTGGACATAACCAATCTCACAGGACACCTAGCTCAATTAAGGTTACTCTGAGACATGAGAAAGCAAGGCCACTTCATGATTCTCTCTCAGGAAAGACAAAAACAAGGGTACCGTGCAACCTACAAAATACCAAACACCCCCCTCTCTTGCTAAATGAATGACTTTCTTCTTTACCCAATCATAGAATCGCCCCACTTTCTAGAAGCACCAATCTAGAGCAAACCCCCGATTTCTTAGTCCTACTCCCCAAATTACACAACCAAAATCCAAATTATGAAATAGATTTTTCCTAATGCCCTTTTACTGAGAGGCCCCACAGCTGCCCATAGTATGCATTCTCCCTCACTGCAAGGAGTAATAAACCCAATTTATTCAACTACAGGTGTGTTTCCTGGTGGTCTTTGGCTGAAGGGCACTGACAGTATCAAAGTATTAAATTTGTTAAAAATTCCCATAATCCCAACCACTTTAAAGCTAATTAATTCCCTACCCACACTAGAGCAAGCTAATTTTATTTTTCTTTATACCCTTCCAGTTCTTGTCCACATGTACATACTGTGTATTTTTCTGTTACCAGCATCACTGTACATACTATTTTGTATTCTGCTTTTATTTGCTTAACACTATATCGATTTTTAATGCCTGAATAGTATCACATCGTGATTTTATTCTTAAAGCATTTCTCCTTAGAGAAAAAAAAAAAAAAAAGAATGCACACCTTCCTCCCACTGTCAAAATCCTAAGTAAGTTATTCAAGATCATCCTCATCTGGCCTCAGGTCAGATGCAACCAAGTTCCTATTGATCTCATCTGCCGGCAAAGAGAAACGCGGTCTTACTGCTTTTTTAAAGGAGAGAATTATGAAAGAGTAGCAGACTAGGCGTCAAGAGGTTTGGGTTAGTGTGACCTCTGGCTACACATTTTCTCACTCCGAGGCTACTTCCTCCTCCGTAAAATGAGTCAGGATGGTCCCTTACTGTCTCTTGCAGTTATCAAGTCTGTGACCCTGTGACTTTCTTTGCGGGGAAAGAGCCACGGGACAGGCGTTCACATGACCGGGGGGTAAAGGCCACAGCAGCCACATCGGGGCCTGCCCGGACTGCTCCCACTGCTGTGATGGGAACGCCTCGGCCTTCCCAGGGCCCTCTGGATCCTTAGCTAACTTCCTTTTCAGCACCTCGTCACCGGGCAGAGGATGCCAAAGTTATCAAGCGGTCTGTTGCTTAACTGAGTTACAGACTGGAACTTTTTCTCTTAGCAGCGCAGGGTGCGCGAGCCTGGAACTGGTAGAACAAGTGCAATCACTCAAACTGGGGGGTGTGCAAATCCCAACCACCATTCTGCAGAGAGCAGATCTCCCTGAAAGGGTTTCTTGTTCCAGCTTGTACAGAATCAACCCGGGGTGGGGTTCACCAGCCGGCTCCGCTCCACACCGCTGCGCAGCAAACCAGAGACCCGGGTCAGGATGCTCCCCGGGACCAGGTGTTCCTCGCGCCCCGCCCGCCCTGCCCCGCCCCGCCCGCACCTGCGCCTCCCCGGCGCCTGCACGCCCCTCTCCGCGCCCGCGGCTCGAGCTCACCCACCGGCGGCGCGTGCTGCGCCACGGCGCAGGAGACGGCAGCGGCCAGGAGGACGAAGGGTAGGCGACTCCGGCCCGGCATCATTGCAGCCAGCAGCGCCGCTCGGAGGGAAGACTGCGGAGGCCGCGACAGGCTCCACCTGGGTTCGGGGCAGGCCGCGCCCCCGCCGCTGCGTGACCGGGACCCAGGGCCGTACCACGCGAGGCGGAGGGGGGAGCGCGGAGGAGACGGGGCAGGCCGGAGAGGCCGGGGCTCTTCGGTGTCGTGGAGAGGGCAGCAGGAAGACAGAGCCTTCCCAGATGGAGGAGGGACCCGCAGGCTGGGTCAGTGCTCGCCTTAGGACCGTGGCGTTATCGGGCCCCCCTCTCCGCGGGCAGTGGTTGGGCCGAGCCAGAGCCCCGCCCCGGCGGGTGGGGCTGAGGAACCTTCCCCCTGGCCGTGCCCGCCGAGGTCCGCGCTCTCCGCCATCGGGTGGTGGTGGGGGGGTCCCTTCCGGTCCCGGCCGCGGGCGGCACGGACGGGGGGAGGTCCAGCATGTGCAGCGTCCCCAAACTTCTAGGGCGACGTCTCCACTCAGGCCACCCGGTGCCAAGTGTCCACGAAACGGACCCAACTCACGAGAGCCCCCAAACGCGGCGTTACACGCGACCCCGACCCATCGTTGTCCCCTGAGACGAGCAGACCCAGAGTGAATGAGGCTCTCCATCCTGACCGTGGGGACACTGGACAGGCCCAGGAGTCAGGGCCCGGGAGGGAGGATAATCTGATCCCCACGGATACTCCAGGCTGTGAATTAGCCACTTCGGCTGTCACAGCAGAGCTGACAAGTCCCAGAACTTAGGTTTCAGTTACTTGCACTGCGACAGGTGGAATGACCAGGGAGAACTGCGAACCTTCCTTCACTGATGCGTCCAGCCATCCAGCAGCTTTTTGTTTTCCCCTAACTCGTGAACCTGGGAGGAGGGTAGGTATTCAGTGTCTGCTTAGCCTGCACCTGAAAATAGATTTACAAGATGTATTTGCTTGGCATTGGTGCCTTCAATGGATGCAGTCGCTCTGGAAGGATGAGTTACTTAAAAGTCCAACTGGAAATCCCACTTTCTGGCTGAGCGTATTTGCCATCCCAACGAACATTCTTTAATGCCGCAGTAAAACCCAGAATACTATCACTTAAAATCTTCATGTATTTTTTTCTTCTTGTGCGTGTGTGAAATTGCAATTTTACCCATTTGTATTCCTTAGGCAAAGCAAACTTTCTTTTTGTTGGAGACTGGGAAATGAGAATTTGATATTTTGGGGTTTTCCCCCAGGTTTTTTTTTTTTTTTTTTTTTTTTTTTTTTTTTTGGTAGATGACCGTGTTCCTCTCTTTGAGGAGGAAGTTTGACTTTTGAAACATATCACATGATTAAAGTGATTGCTGACTCAACAGTAAGCAAGCAGATCATAGAAATGTTCATTAATTCAAAAAATATTTACTGTTGACCTTCAATGTGCCAAGCATTTCTCCAGACATCGGGGATAAGGAACAAAAATGACGAAAAGTTCTTCCTCCATGAGGCTTACATTCTAGATGAGAAATGGACAATAAATATCATACATAAGAAAATTTATATAGACTGTTAGAAGGTGATAAATTTTATAGAGAAAAGGCAGAATGAGGGTGATCAAGAGTAGGGAGAGTCACAGTGTTAAATAAGATGGTAGGATAGGCATTATTGAGATAGTGACTTAAAAGAGAATGTGTCTAGCTTTTCTGGCTACAGAGAAGAAGTCAGTATGGGTGGAGCAGAAGGAAGAAGGGGGAAAAAAGTGGATGAATTCTGACGGGTAGGGGCTAGGACAGATCATATAGAGTATTACAAGCCATTATAAACGCCCGGGCTTCACTCTGGGCAAATGTGTAATCTGTAAATATGTTGAATTATTTTGGCCCTTAAAATAAGTCTATCAGAAGTAGAGGATTCCCATCTTTCAGTATATAATAGCTATTTGGTTTGAAGATCATTCACCTTAAATACTATTGAGGGCACTTTAAACATGTCACCAAACACATTTTTTCCCTGTGAGAGGATATTGATTGGTGGTCAGGTGGTCTGGCCAAATCAGATTCTTTAAGCAGAAAACTTCTGTCGGTTGGCATAATATTCTTAGGCATAATTTTCAGGTAATTTTGCACTTAACTTTCAAAGGTCTATTTTATACTATTGATTCTGTTTTCAGACAAATTAAAAATTTAAGTCTACTTCCCTAAAATTATACCATTTTATGCATGTTTTTTCCTTACTCATAGAAAATAGTATTTAAATGTACAAATGAATGGCTATGTCAGTGGGAAGGGTGGTTCAAATAGTATTTTCGCAGCAAGCATCAAGTTTAAGACCTGGATAACCTGTTTAGTACAGTGTGCAAGAGTCAGCATCAGTAATCAAAGTGTTTATCAGAATACCTGAAGTTCTTGGCAAGCTGTGGACCTTTTCTAATCTTACCCAACATTCCTAGGTCCCTGAGATGGAGCCCTTGATTTAAAATCATTGCAATCACCACCCCACCCTAAATGAAATCTTCCACATATAACACCACATTACAGGTATGAACAATTATGGCTTGATTTAATGAAGCTGAATATTCAAAAATTTGTATTAGAAGATCAAGAAAATGGAGATATTTTTCCGTTTGAAAAATAAACATTTTCCTGGAAGTATTTACCAGTGAGTTGTTTAATTTAAAAAAAGGTTAAGTATATTTAACATGTAAGCTGGGTTTCAAAATTAGGTTTTTGTCCATCTTTTCAGGAAGGAATCTTGAAAATAAAAGATGTAACAAGTGGAAAATGAGAAGTCATGGAAAATTGTTACGTGATTCTTTTTCTCCAGTAGCTTTATCACACTAAGATTACTTGCTTTATGTTTTACTTTTACATAGAAAAATATGTTAAATCGTTAATCTTTGGCTCAAGGTAGTCCATTACACAACTACAGATTTAGTGCTCTCACTTAATCTAATTGTCCCCCCATATAATGTCAAAATAAAAGTTAATTATCCTTCACTGCACTTTTCTGTTTCTTTGCAAAACATTTTTGATGTCTTATTGAATCTCTGACACCTCAGATATGTTAGAGTTTGAAGAGCTACTTTAAAAAAATCCTTTTGTCCAATTTCCACTTTCTTTGATAAATCTTACGGTTCTGACCTGAAAATTATTTGTCAGTTCAGCTCAAATCAAATAATCTCTAAATCTTTTTGTTGTTCTGGCTTCATATTCCTGCATAGTTCCACTTTATATCAACCTTTGTAGTTACCTATTTAATGCTTCAACCAGTTGTTTCCCATAAGTTTCTAGTAAATTCATATATTCTCTCAGTCAATTTTGAGCACTTACTCTAGGTGCTGAGTAATTAGTGAATACATGATCCCTGCCCACCTGGGGCTTTCAGTCTGTGGTAGAGAAAAATGAAGATGGAGGGGAAAATGTAAATCAAATGAATATCTTGAAAACTTTCAATATATTCAGCTCATTATTTTATACACTAACAACTTCTGGTTTAATATATTGGTGATTCACCAACCTCAACTCCACTCTTCCATTATGCGGCAGCCATGTGATCTGGATGCGCCATATTCCTATCTTTAGCCTTATCTCTGGAGGTGGGCCCTGGTTGGCCTGACATTTAAGGTTACCCTGTCCTTCATGCCACAGTGCTTGGCTTCTGCCTTCGTCACTCAAACTCTTGAGTCCAACAGGCCATGGTTTGAAGCTCAAGGCTTTTTTTCTCTATGATTGAGGCAATTGTCCTTTCTCTTCTAATAGGAAAGAGGAAACTAGTAGTCCCCGTCGTTGCTGGCATTCATGCTGTAACCTTGAAGAGAGCTGCCTAAGGATGAATAGATACTGTGGACTGCGGAGGAGAGATGGAAGGAAACTGGGTCATTATGACGTTGTTAAGCTGCTACATCAACCAACCACGGAGCCTGTCCAACAACTGGACTCTTCATTAATGTGGGCCACTAATCTTCTGTATTATTTAAGCTACTTCAAATTGGTTTGCTTGCAAGTTGAATTATTGTATCTGAGAGTATCCTAACTGATGTCCACATAAAAATAGGTATTTCTCCCTTCTCAAGAGTGGAGGAGGTTTTATGGTGAAGCTGTAATGCTTAAGTTTTAGGACCTTCACTTGCTCAGGCCTCTTCCAAGCCTTCTACCTAATTTTACACTTGTAATTTTGTATTCTTTTCATTAAGGAGGACCATCCAAATTGTATAAGCTTCAGACCTCACAAAACCTGGATGTACCAATACATGTTTTTGGGAAAAAACTTCCAACTTTTTCTCCAATCCCTTAGATTCATGTCTCCCTGGGGGAGGAGTGACTTAACCTAATTGGTAAATAGCTGGAAGGGTCATTGCACATGTGCAGCCTGGCTTCTCTGACTCTCTTTCAGACCTGCCTGCACACGGTGGTGAGCTCACAGTAGCGAGCCCTGGATGACAAGAGTGGAAGGGGAAGTAGTTGCTGCCTTTGACCATATCTTCCAGAATTGGCACCTCTCCAGCAAATCTTTCAAACGCTATGTTGGCATGATGGCTGTGAAGACTGAAGAAAGCATCTTGAAAGGCTGGCTCTGGGAGACATGGAGAGAAGGTAATAAAGGAATGGAGCCTTTTGTGAGTACTTTCACATGCTGCCCCCCAGCCCAGCCTCCCCCTGCCCTCAGTTTACTCCCCCTCACGTTAGAAACTGGCTGTGCACTTGGGAAGCAGTTTTTTGTCAAGTGACTGAGTGCATAAGTTCATTCCATAGGAGAAGGCATTGAGATCCTATCTTGGCCTCAGGTCCAAGGTGTTTTCTCTTTTGCAGCTTAATCAGCAATAAAGCTGATTTTGATCCCTATCTGATGCCTGTGTATATTTCTCAAAAGTTTCTCAGCTTGGACAGGTGAGGAGAACAATTATCACCCTGAAATGACAACAGAAGTCAGCAATAGCAATTATAGTAACATATGTATAAAACATACTAAATGACCAAAAGTACCAAGTGGATCACTAGATGCTGTGAAAGACACTCATGCAGTAAAATATGAATTCCTGATCCCCAGGAGCTTACACCCGGAAAAGAAAATAGCACTAACATGAATATATACCAACTTACAAAGCCAGGCACAATTCAAACATATGTTATATATGTTGGTTATATTAGTTTGAACCATATGAAATTGCCACTTTTGTAGGTTAAAAAAGTAGTTGAATAGCAACATTTTCATATGGCCAAACTACTGTTACCAACACCCACAACATTCACAATTATTTGACTTGACTTGAAGCTGGTGCCATCACACTGTAGATATCTGTAGACCTCTGTTGGCTCCTGCTTCCCCTCACCCCTGAAGATTTTTCACGTCTGGCTCTCTGTCACTCTTTCTAATATGATTCCTGTCCACATTCTTGGTGATTCCAATATCCACAAAGACAATCCTTCCAGTATTCTGGTTTCTTGACCTCTTCTCTTGCAATGTTCTTGGCCTCTACTTTACCTCAAATACCCAATTCTGTGGTCATATCTTAGACATTGAAACACTTCCTTCATTTTGCCTGTGGAATACCACTGTCTTTTGATTCTTCTCTTCCTCACTGGCCCTGTCTTGAATATCCTCTGTTGGTTTCTCCCCATCAACTGACCTCTATATGTAGGGGTGCCCAGGGCTAAGTCTTCACACGTCTTTTTCTTCTGTACCTATCTCAGCCATTTCCTGATCTTACCCAGTCTCGTGACTTTAATGCCTTCTCTGTGTTGATGACTCTCAAATTTATGTCACTTGCTCAAACCTGTGCCCTGAACTCAGACTTTTATGTCTGTCTTCTCGACATCATCTGCTTTGGATATCTAATAGGCATCTTAAACTTATCATGTCTAAAAATGAACTCTTTGTTTTCTCTGTGCCAACACACAGTCCCTTCTCAATCTTCCCCCTCTCAGTAAATGGCAGTTCCCTTTCTAGTTTACTTAGGCCAAAGATCATACGGTTACCTTCGACTTTTTCTTACCACACACCCAGACCCAGTGCACCAGCAAATCCTATTGGCTCTTTCTTCAAAATATGTTATATGCAGAATCCAACCACTTCTTACCACCTCTGCTTCTGCCTTAGTCCAGGTTCCTGTCATCTGGATTATTGCAATAGCCTATAATTGGTATCCCTGCTTATTCTCATCACCCATCTAATCTTCACATGAAACAAATCATGTCACTCCTCTCCTCAGAACCCCCCGATGACTTCCCACCTCACTCAGAGTGAAAGCCAATGTTCTTATCGTGGCCTATAAGGCCACTTATGATCTGGCTAGCCTCCTGCTACTTCTCTGATCTCATATCCAACCAGCCTTTCCTTTTCTCATGAATGTCCAGCCACATTGGTCTTCTTTATGGACTTCTAACATGCCAAGTATGCTTTACCTCAGGAACTTCGTATTCACTGCTTCCTCTGGAATGTTCTTTTCCAGGTATCTATGTGGCTCATTCAAATGCTCAAATAGCCCATTATTAGGGAGGCCTTCCTACAGTATCATATGTAGTATAGGACTCCACAGGTACTCCTTATCCTCCTTCCCCCACTTAACCTGATTCCAAACATCATCACCCCCTGATGTAGTACATATTTTCTTTTTTATTTGTTTAGCATCTGTCTCCTTCTGATCAGAATGCAAGCTCCGTAAGGACAGGGATTTTGTTTTGTTTACTGTTTATTCTCAGCACCTAGAACAGTGTCTGGCATGTAACAGTACTCAATAACAAATACATATTTGTTGAATAAATTAACTAAAGGAACTGCATGAACATCATATACCAAGTAGTGTCTAAAATAATATAAGGAATCACCAAATTACAAATGAATTGTTTTCAAGAAGTTTTTAAGTTGGGTGTTTGGAAATCAATATGCATTTTCCATACAAATATGAAATAAGTTCTATTGTTATCCCTATCTTTTGGGTGAGAAATATGAGACTTAGATTAAGTAACTGTGGTCAGGTTTTCTGATTGCAAGGCATGCACACTAATCACTATGCTAAATTCCCAGGCAAGATCATAAAAGCCTATGTAAGTCATATAATTCTGATGTTAAGTATTCTATAAAAAGGAAGGACAATGATGGAAGACACCTGTCTTATACACAAACAGCTCTATCTGGAGAGTCTAGACATCCTAGCTTTCTAGATTGTTCACTCAATTACACCTGTTCCTTGATGGGTCTGCCTGCTTTCATCAGCCTATCTACTTTCCTCCTCTCCATTAGCCTGCCTGTTTTCTTGCTATTCTCCCCTATCCAGCTTAGATTCCATGGTCCATCATTTCAACCACTCACTTGCCAATATGTTAAACGTTCTTGCTTTTTGTCCTTTCATTGTCCTTCCTGTAAAACCCCAACTCTGGATGAATACAATGATCCATATCTTCTACATACCTGCACCTGGGCTGCTGAGTTCTGCTCAGCAGATTAGGTATTATTATAAATTCACAATAAAAAATCTACTGGGCCCTCAATACTATGTAGCAAATCTGTGATTGTCATGCATTCTATCTCTCTCTTAACAACTCTTTCAAACCCTCTTCTCAAAACTTTGGTCATCTACTATTTCTTCCATTACTCTTACATTACCTTGTCTTCTTCATGGGGAAACTATAAGTTTCAGAAACACCCCAATTCTCTGCCACCAAATCTGTATACAGGTCTACACCTATCCCAATCCTTTCTACTTCTCTCCAGCTACAATGGTGAGGATGTCCCTCCTATTTTAGTCCTATCTCCACTTGCCTTCTGGGTTCTTGCCTCTACTTTTTTTTAGGAATACCATGCCATAAATTATGCCTTCTCTCTCTTGCGTCTTCAACCTCTTCTTCTCTATTGGCTTCTTGACATTAGCATTTAAGTATCTTCAAGTCTCTTCTATGTTGAGAAAAAAAGCCTGCCTTGGATCCCATTGCTAACCTCACTCTCCTCTGTAGCTAAAGTCCTCAAAAGAATTCTACATTGGGAGTTCACAAACAGTCATCCATGGACTAGTGTCAGATCATCAGGAGATTTTTATTCATCTGTGGTAAAATGAGAAACAAATAATTAATGTTGTCCATGTCTACCCACTTGGCAAGTCAGAGATGTATATGTCGGATTAAGGTTACCAATTATCTTCTCCCAAGGACTGTCCTTTATTTTGATATTACATCTTTCCTACTTTTTTTTGGAAATTTAATGCTCTTTTATAAAATTATGATACTAGTTCGTGGAATTTTAAAAATATTTTTGCTTGGCAAAACAAAAACTTGCTGATCCTGTCTAGATAATATAAAAATTTTTGCATTTATTAGTTCCTTTAAAATAAAAAGTGTGGAATCACTTCGTTATATCTATCTCCTTACCCCTCACTCACCCACCAGCACTTCCTAATCTGGATATCGAACCAACTACTCTACCAAAAATGCTCTTACTGAGGTACCCAGTGAGCTCTGTAATGCAAAAGACAATTTTTCATTTCACTACATCATTCAGTATATTAGATAAAACTGACCACTCTCTCTTCCTTAAAAAGCACCCCTTTTGTGGCTTCCATTATACTACATTCTACTAATTTTCCAAATCCTTCCTTGATTTCCTTTCCTCAGTCTTTTGCCAGCTTCTTCTGTACTAAACTACCGGAGTGTTGGAAACCCTAGGTCTGTCCTATCTACTTGTCTTACTCTACACTGTCTCTCAAGGTGATCTCATTCCCTCCCACGGCTTCGGTGTCTAGATTCTGTATCTGATATCTCCACATGGTGTTTCATAGACACTTCATGACAAGTCAGAACCTGAGCTCATCAGCTGTTCCTCCAAATATGCTCTTCCTCCATCTCAGTAAGTGGCTTCACCACCCACTCTCATGCTTAAGCCAGAACCTAGGAGTTGCTCTTGACTCCTCTATTTCCTTATCTCCTGCACTTAATTATTAAGACAGTTAATTATGTTTTAAACAATTCTCAAATATGTCATCCTCTCTTCACCCTCACTGCCAACACCCTAGTCCTGGCTACCATAATTTCTTGCCTCCACCACTGCAATTTCTTCCTACCTGGACTCATAGTTTTCTCTCTTGTCCTTCTCCAAAACATTTTCTAAACTGCAACCAGATGGTCTTTTTTAAAATGCAAATTTAGTAGTCTTATTTCTCTGCTTAATACCTTTCAGTGACTTCCCATTGCCTTTACAGTCAAGTCCTGAATTCTTAATGTGGCTCAGAAGGCTGTGCTCAGAAGCTGGATTGCTACTGACTTCCTCTCTGGCTTTATCCCTCATCACTCCCTCAGTCATTCCCTTTCAGTCGAAGCAGTTCTTCTGAAACACCATGATCTCTCCTGCCTCAGTGTTCCTGCTCACTGGGTTCCTGTGTGTGGAATATTCTCTTCCATGCATGCCTCCACACATATAACTCTTCCTCATCCCTTAGAGTTCAGTTTAATTTATGTCCTCCTTAGAGAAGATTTCTGTGACCTGCATCTTTCCAAACAAAGTTTGGTCACCCTATTAATCAATTCTCCTTATCAGTACTTTGCACACTTATAATTATTTGATGAATTATTTATTCTTTGTTTAAAGTCTGCGTTCCTTAATAATCTGTAAACTCTATCAAGATGGGGTCATGTCTATATTGTTTATCACTATATCTGCAGTATCTAGCACAATGCCTGACATAGTGTTGGTGTATGATAAATATGGTGATTAATTGATTGATTACTTACAGAACTCAGGATCCTAACCTCTCTAAATAGCAATGCTTTTGGGAAAATGCACTCAAGTTCTAACTGGGGTTCTACAAGCCTGTCCTTCTCTCTTCTTTCCTCAGCCATCCTTCCTTCATTTTCTCTCTCTCTTGCTCTCTTCGTACACATAGAAATATTATTCACAGCCTCCAGCCTTTCTGTAGAAACTCTCCAATTTGTGATGAGCATTGGAAGAAGTGTGAGCTCTGGAAGAAGGCCTAGGTCAAGGACCTAGGGTGAGACCCCTTGGGGATCAGGCTTTTATCTAAGAGTACCTCTCAGATAAGCTTCCTCTCTATTCTCCAGGCTCTAAAGTCAAGTTTTAGGGATTTTTGTTTTTTGTGTGTTTTTTTAGTTCTAGTAAAGATACAGGAAGCACAATCAAACCAACCACAATCTTATACTTTATTTTATCAGGATCGTGTAGAGAAAGACCAAATCTATTGTTGGACACTCATTGAATCCGTGTTTTAAATACAAAGGTCTGAAGGAATGGAATCTGTGAGTTGTAGGATTTGCATCTATTCAGCCAAAGTGATTAATCTGATTTACTGCCACAAACAGTGCGTGAGAGTTTTCATATTCTTGCCCACTCTGGTATTGACTGATTTAAATTTTCACCAGTCTGGTGGCTGAGAATGCTGTCACAAGGTAGATTTACTTTGCAGCTCCCCGATTACTAATGCAGTGGTGTGCTGGAGTGGCGCTCAAGAGCCAGCGACATCACACTGTGATGGTGTGCAGTGACATCCTATTGGAAGTTTGAATTACCATATGACATTTGCCCCATGAAAATCAGAAAACACTACAAATCAGGGCTTTTTCCTGCTGGAGAGCTCGTTGTTAAAGATTACCAGTATACCACTGTTATAAGCCTGAGCATTTTCTCATATATTTAGGGGCTTTTGTGTTTCCTCTTCTTTGAATGACTCTATCTTAGCTGGCTTGGGCTACTATAACAAACTGCCATTGATAGAAACTTATTTCTCACAGTTCTAGAGGCTGGCAAGTCCAAGATCAAAGTGCCAGCGTACTTGCTGTCTGTTCAGGGCCTGCTTCCTGGTTCATAGACTGCTGTCTTTTCGCTATAAGCTCACATGGTGGAAGGGGCAAGCGTTCTCTCTGGGGTCTCTTTTATAAGGGCACTGATCCTCAGAGTGGATCCTCATGTCCTAAGCACCCGCCCACAGCCCCAGCTCCTAGCACCATCACATTGGGATGAGCTTTCAACATATGAATTTTGGGGGGGCATGAACATTCAGCCTATGTCATGCCTGTGTTAACTGAAATGAGCAGCTTTACAAGGCAAAAATAAAGTTTTAAAGAAAAGGGAGGCTTTATTAAAAAGGTTTGCAAACCGGGGAAGTACACCTCAACCTGCAAGTTGATAGAGGAGCCCCCCCTCTCCCCAGTCTTGGGGCGGCTGGTGTTTAAAGGCAAAAAGTGCAAAGTAGGCAAGGTTAAGGGTGAGTCCAGTTCTGATTGGTCGCACTTTTCAGCTACAGTGTATCTTGTGCCCAGGGCTTTCTAAATGTCCTAACCGCAGGGAAAAACTACTGCATTGTTCTCTGGCCGGTGGTGACAGTCAAAGTTAAAATGTAATTTTTTGTTTCTGTCTGTAGCCCAGCCTTGAGGTGGTCATGGTAACTGTTAGATCCACTCTGGCCTCGTTCTTATCTCTTCATCACCTGCTTGTGTCTTTTGCCTATTATTTAAAAATTGGGCTACCTTTTTTTCTTTTTAATTCCTTCACAGTTGTTCTTTATATATCATAAATACTAACCCTTAATCAGGATTAGTTAAAGAAATATCTTCTTCCGGGATGTAGCTTATGTTTTTATTCCCTTATTGTGTGTTTTGATGAGTAGATATTCTTAATTTTAATATAGTTGAACTTATCACTTATTTTGTATCTTAAATTAATCCTTCTCTTATCCAAGCAACAAATTTTTTTTTCTATTTGACTTCTAAAATTTTTATAGTTTTGACTTTTACATTTAAGTTTTTAATCTGCTCAGAATTAATTTTTTTCTTTAAAGATAGTCAATTGCTCCAGTACCTTTTTTATTTATTTTATTTATTTATTTTTTTGAGGAAGACCAGCCCTGAGCTAACATCCATTGCTAATCCTCCTCTTTTTGCTGAGGAAGACTGGCCCTGGGCTAACATCCGTGCCCATCTTCCTCTACTTTATATGGGACGCCGCAACGGCATGGCTGACAAGCAGTGTGTTGGCGGGTGCCCGGGATCCGAACCCGCGAACCACAGGCTGCCAAGCGCAAACTAAACTGCTGCGCCACTGGGCCAGCCTCTCCAGTACCATTTTAAAATAATCTTCTCTCCCTCACCCGTCCTCTGATCTGCAGTGTGTGCTCCATTAAAAATCAAGGTCCTGTATATAGGTGGGTTTGTTTCTGGACGTTTTTTCTGTTGCACTGGTCTGTTTCTGTGTCAATACCACATTATCTTTCTTACTCTGGCTTATTATGTCATAATATCTAGTAGGGAAGGAAAGAACCTTCCTCCTTCTTCTTCAGGGATGTATATGTTTTTCTTGGGTATTTGCTCTTCCTTGTAATTTTAGGTAATGCCTATAGATCTGAGAATTGACATCTTTAACAATATTGAGTCTTCCTATCTAAGAGCATAGTGTATCTCTCCAGTTATCTAGGTGATAACTAGACTTTATAGTTAAGTCTATATCGTCTTTCAAAAAAGTTTTATAATTTTCCCCATAAAGAGTTTACACATCTTTGCTACCAAATATTTATTCCTAATCCTTTATATTTTTGATGCTATTGTAAATTATATCTTTTGAAAGTAAAAATTTTTAAATGTTGCTGGTATATAGAAATGCAATTGACACTTGTATATTAATTTGTATCCAGTGGCCTTAGTAAATTTTTTGATTAATTAAAAAAAATTATCTGGGGGGCCAGCCCGATGGCCTAGTCGTTGAGTTTGGCGCACTCTGCTTTGGTGGCTGGGATTTGGTTCCTGGGCACAGACCTACGTCACTCGTCAGCCATGCTGTGGTGGTGGCCCACATACAAAATAGAGGAAGATTTGGCCACAGATGTTAGCTCAGAGCAAATCTTCCTCAAGCAAAAAGAGGAAGATTGGCAGCGGATGTTGGCTCAGGGCAAATCTTCCTCAGCAAAAAAAAAAAAAACGAAAAAAATTATCTGTATATTCTTTCATGTTTTCTACATAGTCATATTATCTGTAAATAATGACATCTTTGCTTCTTCCTTTTCAAATCTTATACTTTACATTTCATATTACCTTTTTGTATTTTCTAGAATCCCCAGTACAATGATGAATAGAAGGATGTTAGGGCATCCTTGTCTTGTTCCTGCTCTTAAAGGGACTGTTTCCCTTTCTTATAACTAATTACACTGTTAGTTCTAGGTTTTGTTTTGTTTTTTTAAAAAAATCATTAATGGATGTTGAATGTAATTAAGCAATTTTTTCTTTTCTGTGGAGGTGATCATATGGTTTGGTTCTTTTTAAGTGATAATATGAGGATATACATCAATTAACATTAAAATAATAAGTGAAACTTGCATTGCTGGTGTAGCCTGAATGGGTCACGGCTTATTGTATTTTTTATACTTTCTAGGATTTGGTTTGCTAATATTTTGTTTAGGAATTTTGTATGGCCTGTGATTATTCTTTCTATATATTTTATATTTTACCTCTCATTCTGGTTTCAAGGTTATGCTAACATAAAATGAATTGGTGAGTGTTTCTTTTTTTTTCTGTTCTTTGAAACAGTTTGTGCAAGTTTGGATTTATCTGTTCCTGGAATATCTGTAGAACTCACTTCTCTGGGCCTGGTGTTTTCTTTCTGAAAATGTTTTAAACTACTGATTTAATTTACTGGAATGGTTACAAGACCATTTAGGATTTTAATTTCTGCTTGAGTCAATTTTGATAAGATGTATTTTTTAGAAATTATAATTTCATCTAAGTTTTCAAATATTACATAGTTTTTCATGAAATTCCTTGTTATTAATCGCCACAGCATCTGCAGTTATGACCATTTTTTCATCTCCAAAATAGTTACTTATGCCGTCTCTTTATTTATTGATTATTCTGCCCAGAGATTTGTCTGCTTTACAGGTCTCCTCAAAGGACCAAATTTTAGCTTTGTTTATCCTGTAAAAGAATTTTTGTTTCTTATTTCAGTATTTTCTACTATTTGTTCTTTTCTCCCTTTTACTTCCTTTGAATTTATTTCAATTTTTCCCCAACTTTGTAAGGTAGATGCTTAGCTCATTAATTTGGAATATTTTTTTTCCACTATAAGCATGAGGGCGATATACTTAATTTGATTAACATAGTTAAGTTAAACTTATAATTACTGTTTTTGCTACCTCCCTGATGTTTTGATATGTAGCATATTCATTATAATAATTTGTATTATATTATAATTTTCATTTGATTTCTTCTTTGACCTATATGCTTATAAAAATGTGTGTTTAAAAATTTTCCAAATGCATAGACTTTTAAATTTATCTTTTAAAAACACTCCATGTATGCTTGAACTTACTAGCTTCCTTAGCTCTGTGTTGATTTCTGTAATATAAATTCCAAGTTTTTGCATTTTTATTGGTTTTCTCTGTATAGTATATATTTCTTTTATGGTAAGTATATTGGAGAATGGTAAAGAAATCAATACTCTTTCATAAACTCCCAAGGAGGCAACTCTATGTGGATAAGAGGTATCACTCACGAAGTATCAGTTAACTTTGTAAGTTATCTTTGTTTATGTTTTTTAAACAATTCATTGCATTTTGCAGAATATATGGTCTTTGTTGTTCCTTTTTTATTTTTGTAGGCTAAATTTATGGCTAAGCATGGAGTCAATTTTTGTATATGTTCCACGTGCCTGAAAAGAATATGAATCCTTTTATGTGAAATATTCCTCACATATCCTTTAGGTCACAGTTTATGATTATGCTGTTCAATTCTCTGAGTTCTGTCTGCTTGATTTATTAATTAATTATTGAGAGAGGTATGCTACAAATATACAATGATGGTAGATTTGACACTTGCTCCTTGTAGTTCTCAATTTTTGCTTATATATTTTGAGGAGGTTGTTAGATGCATACAAGTTTAGAATTGTTTTATCTTCATAGTGAAGAGACTCCTTTAATATTATATAGTAACGATTTATTTCTAATAATTCCTTTTGTTTTGAATTTGTAATTAACATAGCTATAATGCTTTTTCATTATAATATCTTTTTTCTGTTCATTGACTTTCTGAATTCTTATGTCTCTTTAAACAATTTTTGCTCAATACTTAAAAATCCAATTGAAAAATTTTGGACATTTGGCTCATTTACATTCATTGTGATGACTAATATTTTTCCATTTATTTCTGCCATTATATTATGTGCTTTTAGTCCTATTTTTGTTACCCTGAGTATTTTAATTTGCCTACTTAACAGAGTCTAAAGTTAATCAACATTTTTTTTTCTCTCCTCTTGAACAAATCAAAGACCTTGTAATGGTTTAAGTTCAACACCCCTCCCCCCGCCAATTATATGCTATTTTTGTCTAATATTTTAGTTTTACCATCCCTTGTAAAATTAAACATTATTATTATTCTTTTGTATACAGTTTTGCCTAGCTTTGCCCATTATTATCTTCAATATCTTTGCTTAACATTTCTTCTTGCATCTCTGACCTTCCCTCTGGGATCAGTTTTCTTCTGCCTAGACTTTATCTTTTATAATTTCTTTTAATGATGATCTATTAGTGATAAATTTTCTCAATTTTTTTCCATTGACAGTGTCTTTATTTTGCTTTAGTGCTTTTTTGTCTTATTCTTGAAAGATAGTTTCATAGAGTACAGTCATGAGTCACTTAACGATGGGGGTATGTTCTGAGAAATGTGTCATTAGGTAATTTTTGTCATTGTGTAAACATCATAGAGTATACTTACACACCTAGATGGTGTAGCCTACTACACACCTATGTGTGTGTGTTGTAGTCCCTTGTGGGACTACCGTTGTATATGCAGTCCATTGTTGATTGAAATATCATTATGTGGCGCATGACTGTGTAGCATTCTAGGTTGACAGTTATTTCCTCTCAGCTCATGGAAGATACTCTTTTGGCTTCATATCTGTTGGTGAGAAGCTAGCAATCAGCTGAATTGCTGTACCTTTGTGGATAATCACTCTTTTCTCTCTGGCTGCTTTTAAGATGAAACTTTTTTCTGTCACTCTGCAGTTTCACCATAATGCATTTAAGTGTGTATTTTTATTTATCATTCTTGGGATTCACTGGGATTCCAAGATCTGATATCTGAAAAACTCTCAGTTGTTACTTCTATTACCTCTTTCCCATTCTTTCTATTATCTCCTTTTTGTACTTCAATTGGGTATATTTTAGACATTCTCATCATCTTCTCTGTGTCTCTTGACCTTTATTTCATCAAATATCCCATCTCCTTGTCTCTGTGAGCTGTATTTAGGATCATTAATTCAGATACCTTCTAGTTCATTAATTCTCTCTTTGGCTGTGTTTAATCTGATGTTTAATCCATTCACTGAATTTTAATTGTTATTTTTTGAAGTTTTTTTTTTCCATTAAAATCTACTTAGTCTTTTTATAACCTCTTATTTCCTGTTTATATTTCAGCTTAAGTTTTATTTCCTTAAACATATTTAGTTATTTTGTTAGTTTAGTATTCTACATGTAATATTTTTTATTTCTGTTGTTTCTTCTGGTTCTCACTAATGGTGACTTGTTTCTGTGTGTATTTTTAATTTTGATTATGAGCTGCTTGTTTTCTTTGAAATTTTTTTGGTAGGATTTATTTTAAGGTCAGAAGTCAGAACCAATTGAAGCACCTTTAAATTGAATTCTCTCCTTGAGGTTTTTTTTTCTTTTTAAGTCAGAGGTAATGTGATTTTGGGTCACAAACCCACTTGAAAGCACCTTGTGGTTACATCTCGGGGAAGATGTTTTCCTTTCCCCTCCACTCGGTGCCAGGCAGAAGGCGAAACATTTCCTTGTTACCCCGCTCTGTGCAATGATTTGTTTCTCATTCGCTGCTACCCTGAAGGTATAGCCCTTTGTAGTCATAGATTCCCTCCTGCGTGAGTCCAGGCTCTTACCTCCTGTATCTTGGGCACTTCTCAAAGCAAAAGCTCAAAGTGTCCAGGATTTGGCAGACACTTTCAGGTGGGAGCTGGCTTCGGCACTCATTTGCCTCTGAAGATTCCTGCTTTCCCTTTGTTTGGTATCTATGGATTCCTTTATTTCGTGTAGATAAGAAATGTTTAAAAAGTTATTTAAAAAATTTTTATCCAGTGTATTAATTGTTTTAATAAGGAGTGTGCCATTCATGATATCTAATCTGCCATACCAGGAAGCCCTGGTTTTATAAAATCAAGGCGAAACTCCCCCACTTCTCCTGGGTTTGATATGAGTGAGATGAGAAATCCCAGGAAAGAATAAAGAGAGAAGCAGTGCATTTAGTACGTGAAAAATGATACTTTATATTCTGTGAATGCAATAACTATAAAATAATATAATGTATTAAAAGAAAATATTAGGTTTAGAAATAAAATACTAATAAAATTAAATCTAATAATAATAGAGAGGGCTTGGAACTGAGGAAGTACATTTCAAAATGTTTTAAAATGAAAGTGCACCGGATAAAGGGATGAACAGCCCTTCTCCAAGAGGGTCATTCAGAGTTCGAGATGAGGATTTCTAATCTAGGAAGAAGGTGTAGCAAAGGCAAAATGTCTAACCTTCCTGGCCTGTAGTTAATTTAAAGTGGAGTAAAAGATCAGCTGAGCTGAGGCGACAGAATTTTTGAGGCAGTTGAATGTAAGGTCACAATAGAGTGAATGCTGAGGTCAGTGAAACCGAGGATGGCAGACTCAGTGAAGGGCGAGACGAGGAGCCAGGTTTCGGGGGGTCAAGCACACTGATGAAGAGCAGCGCAGAATTGCAATGGTAATGGGCATGGATGGTGCGAACTTCAATGCCTGAGATGATGGGTGGGGGGAGAACGAGGAGTTTCAGAACTGGTTCTTGGGGCCATGGTATATGATTCTCCCACTCTGAGTGCCTGGAAAGAGAGCTGAATTCAGCTTGGAAAAACCGGAAGGGGCATTTTCATGAGAGAGTCAAGAGGAAATTTTTGTTTACCCTTCTGCTGAATGCTTAAGTCTTTGCCCATTTTTCCGTGTTGTGGAAAGAGCACACTGGTGTGGAGGGAGGCTATGGCAGTAAAAGGAACATGGATAAAAAGAAGTTGATAATTGTGGGTGCAGAGGTGGAAGAGGTTGAAGAGGCAGTGATGGGATTATATAGAAGGCATTGTAAAGAGGATTCTTGGGCTAAAAATGAAGAACAGGGGAACATGCAAGAAGGTTCTGTTTCTGTAGGCAATAGAGGAAATTACTTTCCTAAACAATGTGAAGGGCAACACCAAACATTTCAGGCTGCTGTGCTTTGAGCTGATCTAACCAGGATGAATGATCTGAACTATGGGCTGAGGAGCTGTCGAGCAGCCCAGGTTGGTCTGAGGTCCACTGGTGATTTCCAAACAAGTCACCACACTTTAAAAGTCATTTTATATACTCAGGTAGCATGACCCTGAATGAGTGCTGGTGGTTGGCTAAACTAGTATCTTAAGTTCTCCTGAACCTAGATACATCCCTGAGTTTTTTCTGGTATCAGTAAAAAAAAAAAAAAAAAAAAAAAAAAGCCTTGGGGAAATATATTTAGCAGCAGGATGAGAAAATAGGGAATAATACTTAGTGATACAAGCCTAAGAGATAATAAAGAAAAAGAATGAGACATTAGATGCTTAAGGCATTGCCTATTTTTTATCTTTCTGTGTGACTGACTGCAGCCGTGCATTTTCTATGTGTCTGTGAGGTGGCAGTTGGGGAACTAAGGTTGGAAGTCATGGCTTGATTCTTACCTTAAAGTCTACTTATATATAAGTTTCCACCTTTCTAAAGGAATAAGTGCTTTGTTTTCTTTGTTCTCTTTCCTGCAATTCCACTTAGTATCTAAGGATCAGAATTAAGAAACTGCATGATGGAAAAATAAACACTAACAAGTAGTGCTACACCCTTTTTTCTCTTCTAGCAGCACTCAGAACAGGATTGCAAAATCTCATGAGATCCGCAAACCCTGTAAGAAAAATAAACACCTGCAGATTTTAATTTAAAAGTCCTCGCTGTGCACTCTGAAAAGAAAATCTATTCTTTATGAAATATGAAGGCAGTGTTCAAACACAACACTGAATGAAAGAACACATATTGTCTCTCCATCATAGAAAATAAGCCTCAAGAATGTTTAGGAGAAGTCTCCTAGTGGCATAAAATTAGGCAGAAATATACCAAATTGTGCCAGAGATTTTCCTGGGGTATAATACACAAAAAAATGTCAAAAAGCAAGACCTGCATTAACACCATCAAGTTCCTTTAATGAAATATGCACTTATTAACAAATTGTAGGGGCCGGCCCAGTGGCGTAGTGGTTAAGTTCGTGTGTTCTGCTTCAGTGGCCTGGGGTTCACAGGTTCCGATCCTGGGTGCAGCCCTACTCACAGCTCATCAGGCCATGCTGAGGCGGTGTTGCACATAGAAGAGCTACAACTCTACAACTAAGATATACAACTATGTACTGGGGCTCTGGGGAGGAAAAAAAAAAAAGAGAAAGGGGAAGATTGGCAACGGATGTTAGCGCAGGGCCAATCCTCCTCAAAAGAAAAAAAAAGCCTTAGTTAAAAAAAAAACTGTAAACTAATAGATCAGTGAGAAAAGGGGAAGTAAAGGTATGAAATTATTCTTTTTCTCATTTTGTTTCTAATCTTTTCATTAAACTAAATGGATTTCAACATGTGTGACCCTGAAAAAATAATGGAGCTTCCCTGCATTATGCCCCTCAGGCTAATATTATTGATTATGACAATCCTGTAGAACAGTATCATGAAAAGAAAGTCATTTTTGATGTTTTCCCACCCCGGTTATGAAAACTGTCATGTCATAATAATTTGGTTAATAAAATATGGTATTAAGCTAGCATATTTTAATATGTTCTGTGTCATAAGAGTTTAGAATAACAGAGTAAATGTAATTCCTGCTGTAGTGAGTTGAAGCGATGGACCGATTAGCATCTACACTGGGGCTGACCCAGGAACTCCATAGTATTTGGGAAGGTGCTGGGTCATCTGGTTCGATGAGTCCATATTAGGAATTCAGGCCTATTTTAAGATGTATGAATGTATTTATTTAATGATTTATTAAGTTCTTTCTGTAGGATGTTGTTTTGTATCTCTATCTAGGAAAGCCTAGGCAGGTTCTTAATTTAAGAAGGAAAGGGCAAGGAACTAATAAGAGTTTGAGTAGGTCATGGTGGGGTACTTTGTACTAGACTAATCCTTTCACACACGAAAAGTTAAACTTTGGACAAAATATTAAAAATTACCTAAGGGTAATGGAGAGTGACCAAAAGCATGCAGAAACCCGAGGGGAGTTAACTCTAGTAAGAAGGAAATCATATTTTTAACATCTTCTCAACTTAGGGCAGGCCCCAGGCAGTGCCACTAAAAGTAATAAAAATTCATAAAGAAACCTGAAGTCTTGGTAGTTGAGAAATCAGGACAGAGTTCAGAGTGACCAAAGAATCTGGGAAGTGAGGAGAAATCCTGAAAAGGAGAGAGCCACAGAGGGGAGCCACACTGCCCAAGTCTCTCACTGAACTCCACACCCTTGGGGCCGACTTCTGCAGCCAGCTAAAACAGATTGCAGCTGTTGCCCACCGCCAGGGAGACAGAATTTGGAGCTTGAGATCAACCAAGTTAACTGCCTACAAAAAAATTCTTCAGAGGATCAAAACAGAATCCAGTTTCTACAAGGTATTATTCACAATGGTCAGGATACAATCTAATTATATCAGACATATGAAGAAACATACTCAAAGAAAAGACAATCCGTGGAGACCAACCCCAAGATGACCCAGATATTGGAATTAGTAGACAAGGATTTTTAAGGTAGCTATGATAACTCTGCCCCCAAACAAAAACCCCCACCCCACCAAAAAAAAAACCTTTTTAATGAATGGATAGGAAATTTCAGCAGAGAAAAAGAAACTATAACAATAGAATCAAATGGATGCTAGAAGTGACAAAATCACCAGCTGGGTTTAACAACAGTGTGGAGATGGTAAAAGAGTGAGTCAGTGAACTTGAAGATAGAAAAATTAAAATTATCTAATCTGAAAAATGTGAGCAGTCAAAATTGCATGTGGGGAGTTTTCTCTTTGGTTAGTGCTTTTATTATATATAATCTTTTTGATAAGGTCACTAGTCTGGTAAATCAAGGGAATGCTTGGCCGGAATGTATCTTGATTTTGATAATGCTTAAATAAAATTTCTCATGATATCCTCATACAAGATGGAAAAAATGTGGACCAGGTGACAATATTGAGATGCATTTATTCCTGACCTCTGCCATTCTCCCACTGACTTCAGCATTTTAATGGGGTTTGGGTAAAGCATAATGATAGAGACAGGGAAGGAACACTCATCTATTACCCATGATTTTTTATTCATTTCTTGTCCTCTTTCATTAGCGTATAAACTCCATGAGGGCAGGCAATGCATATTTTTAATTTGTATATTCCTAGTTGCCAGAACTAGTAATTAGTTCTGCTTTTCAGAATGGGAGCAAGAACTGGGGGAACACAAGGGTGAGCATGGTGACAAGGAATCCAGAAACGCACTATGTTCAGAAATTCAGGCAGGCAGAATGTTTGTGCCACAGAAATCAGTCAGCTGGCAGATGGTCTCAGGTACTAACTGGTGTTGGAGGCAAGAGTTCAATCTCTTGAGGGTAGTGTTTCTCAAAGTGGTTCAGATCACTTGCTTCAGAATTACCTGGAGTGCTTGTTAAAATGTCAATTTGGGGGCCCAGTTCTAGACTCGCTAAGCCTGCATCTCTAAGGATGGGTCTTGGAGATCCACAGGTACTCTAGGCAATTCTTATGTGTATAAATTTGAGCTGTTTATTTTTAGGGGTTGGGGAGCTGGTAGAAGCAAGGAATAGCCCAAGTCCTAGGGCAGGTTTCACAACCTTGGCAATATTGGCACTTGGGGTTGGGTAATTCTTTGTGGGAGGCTGCGTTCCTTTGCGTTGTAGGATGTTTAGCGACATCTCTAGTCTCTAACCCTCTAGATGCCAGCAGCACCCCCTCTCCCAGTTGTGACAACCAAAAACGTCTCGACAAACCAGAATGTCCCCTGGGAGGCAAAATCGCCCCTGGTTGAGAACCACTGCTTTGGGGGATCAGAGTAGTAAGCATGTTCCCAATCCAAGGATCAGAACACGAGATGGGGCAATGTTCAGCTATTGGAACAGGAGGGCCAAATTAGGGCTAGACGTACAGCAGGAGCTCCTGTATAAGGCTGATACTGGGAGCTAAGCTACCTTGCTGTGGATGGGCCATGTAACTCTAGAGTTGGTGACAGGTGGAATAAAGGCTGAGAACTAGACAGGGTCTGGTGGCTTAGGCCAGGTCTCAATCCCGCCTGTGCATCAGAATCAACATGGAATTGTACAAACGCCCAGATGCCTCAGCCAACCTCAGTCCTTCTGAAGCAGAATTTCCAGTGGTGCAGTCCAGGCATCTGAGACACAGCGTGGACCTGGAACGCTCACAGGGTTCGATGACATCCGGAATAGTGTGCTCAGGAACTCAGACAGAGACAGGCGAGGAATAAAACTGCCTCAGCAACGCTTAGCCTCTGACCCTTTTTAATGGCTCCCATCCCATCCCACAAGTGAGGATGACAGCATTACATACATGTCCACTGTGGCTAAACTGTCCTAAGGACTCCTCCTCTGGTCTGAGCCTACTTGCTCTTTTTTAATGTTTCCTGTTCCCATCTCACTGCCTAATACCTGATTGCTTTCTCTCTGCCCAGCCCCCTTGTTCTGATATTTGTTTGGCTGTGTGTGACTAGGGCAATATTTAAGAGGTAGAATCAAAGCCTTGGTGACTGATTAGATTGGGAGTTCCTAACTTCCTTTTAAAGGTACTGATTAATATCTATTGTATCCAGTAATGTAAAGTAAGACATAAAGCAATAAGATGCATTCTACAAGGTGCACATCAGTTTCAGAGTAGCACCTCATGCTTTATGACAGGAAATCCAGGAAAGAAAAAAAATGCTGTGGCACTTTAAGTGTGAACTCTAAGTTTCGTTTCTATGTGAAACACTGCAGTTAATTAAAAAGTACATCCATGGAGAATCTTGATTAATTTTGGTTAAACTAGCTACTAGTTCAGCAATAATTCCATAACATCCCAAGAACTCTATAAAAACACTTCCCCTGATTATTTTATTCAGAAAAAAACAAAGGGGAAGACAGAAACAAAAATCCTGGTCATTTGCAGTATCTATCAGCTTTCAATTTGGCTCTCCTGTTTAAACAAAGACAAATAATAAAAATTAATCTATGAAAACAAGCCATATAGTCAACTGCTACTAAATATAAACTCATGCTTTAAAATTGTGTCTCAATTTGTTGTTACATTACCACTTACATTAAAATACTTTAATAAAAATTTTACTTTTCAATTTTATGTTTCATATTACATGAATTCTATTCTTATGAAAGTCTTTTCCTGATCTTTAACAAATGTTGCCTAGGGGCTTTTTCAATTCACAATAGCAATTTTAATTACCTCTGAATTTAGGCATGCCCTGAACTATTTAACAGGGTGGCAATGTTGTATTTTCATAAGTGATAAAACTTACAGGGCAGAGACCTTATTCTATTTCTTTTGAGTCTATATCCTGATGATTTTTTCCATACCATTCTTGATTTCTTAGGACTAGAAGCATGCTAATTTGCTCGGCTGGAAAAAATTCTTACATCATTTACTGACTTCAGGTAATAACTTGATCAACTAAGTAACAGGAAATATATGATTAAGAATTGTCTTTATCAAGAAGAAATGTTTTAAGACTAATTTTGCAACATAGGACTTGAATGAGTGGCAGGAGTTTACCAAATTCTCTTTCAATCTGGCACTTATTTGATTTATAGTTGTATGCTCTTTTTTACATAGCTACTTTTCTACTAAACCTTTCTACTCATTTTTTTTTTGGTGAGCAAGATTGGCCATGAGCTAACATCCACTGCCAATCTTCCTTCCTCTTTTTGCTTGAGGAAGATTGCCCTGAGCTAATATCTGTGCCCATCTTCCTCTATTTTGTATGTGGGATGCCGCCACACCATGGCTTGATGAGTGGTGTGTAGGTCTGTAGGCCCGGGATCCGAACCTGTGAACCCTGGGCCACTGAAGCAGAGCATACAAACTTAACCACTACGCCACTGGTTAAGGCTAGCCCCTCTACTCGTTTTTTTATGTTGTAAATCTAGGACATTACTTACCTAAGTAGGAATAGTAATAAATATTAATAATGTGCTATGATAAATATCCTGCACACTTCTGAATCCAACTTAATAAAAGTGCTTCAATTTCATTTATTTAACTTCTACACTTAGTTATTTTTAAACTGATCTATTTATAAATTGATCTATTATCTCATTTTTAGGAACCTGTACTACATTATCTAATAGAATCCAAAGAATTTTGAAATTAGTCAGACTACTTTATAGCCCTGGTTCTAATAGTTATAAAAAGATGATGGTAAATAAATTTATGAAGTAGTTTCAGTCAAACCTGAATTTCTTAGAACAAAATATACAAGTACTTAGAATCTGGCTATTTTTAGATATTCCTTCTTGGTGATCTCTTCCCAGACTTTTGATGTCCTTTATAGGTACTATTACCACATTCACAAAATAGAAAGAAAGACAAAACCTGAGAAAACTAGAGTAATTTAAAAAGAACACTGGTTTTATATACACCATGGCTATTGAAAATAGCTGGAAATAAGTAGAAATATACTTACCTGTCCAGAAGTGTTTCATGCAGAAATCCATCTTTCCGGGCCTTTTTAAGAATTTTACTGTCTTCTTTACTTATTTTAAGTTTGTGGTCTTGGAAGCTCTGAAATTTCTTTCTGTTAAGAAAATGTCTTTCTTAAAAAATATCTCAAGCTTTGGTTATACATGTTTCCAGATGAACTTACAAATATTTTAAAAGGTTTTCATTTACTTAAAAAACTCTAATTGTATTTCTTTAATAACATACAGCTTTTCAACTACAAAGATGAGATGAGTGCCCACCGTCAAGATGGCAGCTGTTTTGGGGTAGCTCTACAAAGCCCCACCTCTACCAGGGGGCGCTGGCCGCAGCCCGCTGTGCTGCCTATGGAGCAGCATTTCGTCCGCATCGTGTACTGACAAGTTACAGCCATTCTGTTAACGAACAGGGAGAAAGGACTAACGCTAGTGACTTCAGCTTTGAAAGCTAGCAGAGTAATTCGGAAAACTGAAGCCATGACAAAAGAAAAGCATTCAGCTCAGTGCTCTGTCCTAGCTACGTTATGTCGCCTCTTCTTGTCCTTCAGGTATTTTATTTTAGGCACCTTGAGAAGCGCTTCACTGACAAAATCTGTAGATTTAAAGGAAAAGAATACGTACACATAATTGATTTCACACTGTTTAACATTTCCTTTGTCTTCTTCTGGAATATCATCTTTTATCTTAGTTTCTCTTTCAGCACAGGATCTAATCTGGATATTGGAGATGAGAATCCAACAAGTTACACATTTATCTTCCCACTTTCTCACTTTACTTTATTACCCAAGAACGTTCTAGGTGATTTCTTACACAAAAGAGGAAAATAGTTAACGTAGCAATTAGATTCAGAAAAACGTTCTAGACATGTCTTTATTTTTATATATATAATTTATATAAATAATTGCCATTATATGTTTCTCTAGAGCACTTGCATCAGAAACACCAAAAAGAAAATTATTTGAAAAACATTTTACAGATCAGATTCTGCTGAGCAATTAGGCAATAATTTAACTAATTTAACTTTGGTCTCAAAATAAGGACAGTAGGATCAAATTATCCCTGGCAGTGTTTATTTTATAACACTAAAAGTTTGAGATAGTAGCTATTTTACTTTGCACGGGCTATTACCAAATACATTAAAACTTTTAACATAACACAATTTGTTTTTACCTAATTGGAATCTACCCCTTTCAAATCCTTCTAATACCCTCTTAAGTTTTGACAGATATTTACTATCACATGCCATATTAACTGATACAGATACAGCAATTAGGATCAACTGAGTGGGGCAAGGAAGAGGACAAAATTCAGGCCTGTGGAACTGGCAATTTGCAACCCAAAGGACCCACATCTCCAAAGTGATCTCTGTGGCTCCAAGACAGCTTAGAGAGTGGTGACCAATAACAAGAGTGCCAAATGATACATGTGCGACAGTTTTGGTTAGAGGAGTTGTAGAAGACCTGGGGAAATTCCTGGCCAGGGCCTATGACAATACTACACTAAGCTTTTGGCAGGAGGGAACGTGTTCTGGTAGATAAGGCCAGGCCATAACGGTGGACGGCTGACACAGACTAGTAGAGCCTGTGATGTAAAAGGCAAGGCAGAAAGAGTCCTGGATTATCACTGCTCAGAGCTTCCAGGTGCCTGACTAACCACACCGACCCAGGGAAATCTGACAGTTACTTCATATCAAAATGGTTGTAATTAATGATAAATATAGCATAGTGGGTTTTTTTTTTCCTGTAGAAGTGCAAAGTACTGCATTTGCACTATGTCTTCAATAATCATGCTTTTATATGTAATCCACATGAAAAATAATTTAAATGTGATATGATAAAATTAAATATAAATAAATAACATTTAAAATAGGTAAATCAGAAATCCATCAGCATTTTTCTAATGACCTGTTTCCTGAGAAGCAGTGTGGTAGGGAATGTAAGAGTAGTTTCTAGAGTCACTTAGGCCTGGGTACACATCCTGTCTCTACCATATCCAGCTGTGTGACTTGCATGAAGTGACCAATCAAAACAAGTGAGGATGTACGGAGGGTCAAGGCTGTTTCCTGTCTGTAAAGTTAAGGTAATGATAGCTCTCTCACAGGAACAATATGAAGAATAAAGATGATGTGGGGCTGGCCCCACAGCCTAGTGGTTAAGTTTGGTGTGCTCTGCTGCGGCAGCCCAGCTTTGGTCCCTGGGCATGGACCTACACTACTTGTCAGCGGCTATGCTGTGTGGCAACCCACATACAAAATAGAGGAAGATGGGCAACAGATGTTAGCTCAGGGCCAGTCTTCCTCAGGAAAAAAAAAAAAAGACAATGCATGTGCTGCATTCAGCAGAGTGCCTGCAGCTACTTGCTTTAGTTTTCTTTAAGTAATTGAAAAGTATTATGACTACTGCTTTTCAAAATAAAACAGAAGAAAATCTAAGTTTTAGATTGAAATCATTTGAGACTGGCAATGAAATTATTTAAGACTGGCCGTCTGAGACAACTATGCAAGATATACTGAAATTTCTAATTCCTGTGTTGTCTAGAGTGGTATTTCTTCTCCATCAATCAGTTCCAAATGATGAAAGAAAGTGTTACTGGGATTATCACTTAAAAAGATTAGTAATATTTTTCAAAGTAAAAGAATACTAAAAGACTGTAAAACTGAGTATTATGAAAATTGAGAACATTTTAAAAACAAAAATCAAATATATGGCATGGAATTTAACACACAGCATGTACAGATACTTGATAGATGCTTTTAAATGATGCTGGTAGTAGAGAAAAATGTAACCGATCTTTATGCTTTCCTTATAAGGATTAAGGCCACTTCAGAAAAGGCATTTTCCCCTATGTCTTTGAGCCTTGCGCTCTGGCCTCCCTAATGCATCACACAGCGCATCTGGAGCAGACTGGCCGGATCCTGTGACTCCCGACAGAGAGCTGAGGAAGGTCCAGAATCTCAGTCCGGGACGGGAGGCCAGAAGAAAGACCAATGACGCACCAAGACAGTGACTCTTCAGACTCATCCTGGCAGACGTTTTTCATTCAAGATCAAGTGACTTTTGTAAGCCTAAAAAGTTAAGCTGTAAAGGCCTTCATCAAATTCCAGTTAAGATAACTACCTGATTTATCTACTTTGCAATTTTAATTAGAATTTCACCGTGATATGAAGATGTCTGTACAACTTTTACAATGAAGTAAAACAAAGAATAGGATTGGGGAATTTAGCTTGGAATAAGGAACTTTTATTTCCAGCTTAATGACTGATATCAAATTAAAAAACATTTGTTTTATGTGCTTCACATTTCTCCTCATGTAAAGAAGAATTTTACATATTCTTCAAAAGATCCAGAATTAGAGGGCTAAAGCTCTGAAAGTTCTGCTATAACTTTTATATATTTTATATAGTGACTAGTGACACGGATGCTCAAGTTATTAAACAAACTCAAAACAACCTAGTGACCCTCACACACGCTGGTGGGAGTGTAAGGTAGCACAACCCCTACGAAGGGCGACCTGGCAGTACCTAACGACATGACAAACACGTACACCCCTCGACCCCGTAATTCTGCGTCTGGGGATTCATCCTCGGGTATGCCTGCACGCCTACAAAACGATGCACATTCAAGTTCTGTGCTGCAGCACTGTTTGCGAGAGCAAAAGACTGGAAATAACCTCAATTTCCATTTATAAGGAACTGATTAAATAAATTATGGCACATCCCTAAAATGGAATATTATGTAGCTGTTAATAAAAAAAAAAGAGAAAACTTTCTACATAATGATAAGGGAAAATCTCCAAGATACAATGTTAAGGAAAAAAAACTGAGGTCTAAAAGAGTGTCTACAGGAGGTTAACTTTAGTGTAAAGTAGAAAATTACAAACATATTCATATTTTTATAAATAAACTCTAGAAGGCTATAGAAAGATGGGAGACATATGCTTATATTTATATGCTTGTATTTTTAAAATTTTGAACCATGTGAACATATCATTTAGAAAATTAAATTTTAAAATGTAGGCAAGAAAAAAAAGAAAACGTAGGCCTAAAAAGCATGTGGAACTACTGAGAAAAAAGATACTAATACATGGAGATAATAACAAGGTAGCTCTCAAATGTAGAAATTTCTCTACAACAGGGTGCAAACAAGCCATCAGTTATGGGATTCATAATTAAAAATAAAGCTTATTTGGAGCATAGTATAAAAAGCTATGAATTAAATCTTTAAAGTGACAGTAAATGATTCAACATTTTAAAGCGATGTAGGCACATCATATATGTGACATGTATTAGCCTACAGAAAAATGTCATGATTACCTTTATCATTTCTTCTTCTCCTGCTGTTTTACTTTTTGCTTCTATATCACCTGCTTCATTGCATCTAATAAAGCAGCTATTTGAGGCCAATAAAGCCATTTTCCCCTAAATAAAACAAAACAACAAAAAAATAGTTATGAGACTAGCTGCAAAAGAATTCTTAAGTCTTGAGACTAAATTAATTTTCCCCCTGAATCTCAAGGTAATCAGGAAAAAGAATCTGGAGAAAACCTGAAAAATAAAACATATATATATAGAAAAGAAAACCAAAATCACCTATAATCTTACTACTCAAAGATAACCACATATTTTTAGTATGCACAATAATTTACTCAAATAGTAGTGTTTTAAGTAAAATTTTTCTCTATAATTAGAAAACATATTTGGTGCTTTTGAATTTACTGCTCAGAAATTTAAGAATCAGTGTCTCAGGGACTTTTTTCCTTTTTCTTACCTGAGGAAGATTCACCCTGAGCTAACATCCACTGCCAATCTACTTCTCTTTGTACGTGACCCATCGCCATAGCACTGCCACTGACAGACGAGTGGTGAGGGTCCGCGCCTGGGAACTGAACCCGGGCCACTGAAGCAGAGTGCACCCAACTTAACCACTCGGCCACTGGCGCTGGCCCATCAATGTCTGAGGGACGTTTGTGTGTGGAAAGAAATGTTCATACTCTTTTTAGTTATTTAATGCTCAATGTATTATACTGATTGTAAAAAACAAAACTTTGAAAACTAATTTTCTTGTATATCTAAATCTAGATTATAGATTTGATTAAATTCCCTTAACAAATATAAGGTTTAATTATAACTTGTATATGGTTGATTCTTTTTGGAAAACTTTCAATACCTTAAACATCAGAAAAAATATTCACAAATACAATCATTATAAAATGTATTCAAAACCTTGTATCATATCCAGTTACAAAAGTGCTAATAACATGGATTTGATTTAATTTCTATTTCGAGGTGGCAAGGGCTGGGTTTTCTGTCACCTGGATGACTCTCGGTGAGCTTGGATGTGGCTGTATAGTCCAAGGTGATTTAAACCTGTGCTGCCAATCTTTCAGCTGAGTCTATTTGTGCAATAAAGTTTTACTTGCTACATCAGTGACTTTTAAGTTTCTCTTTCATTTAAACATAAATTTTTAAAACTTAGCGTCTTTCCCAAAAAATAAAGTGAAATGAACTTCCCTAAAGTTCTGTATGACAGGATCTGACTCATCATCCTGGCCTTATGATATACTACTTTTTCTGTTAATATAATTTTTAGTATAAGTATCTCATTATATTGGTAGGATCATCTAGAAGGGGTTACAACCTATTAGTTGTAACCTATTGGTTCATAAAATCAATTTAGTGGGTCCTCACCAGTAGTGAAAAAAAAGACACAGAGAGGTAAAATAGAACAGAAAATATCAGCGTGCACAACACGTGGATAAGTAAGTATTGTTAAGTACAAATCTTGCCTCAGTTATACATACTTGAAATTGGAAAATTATTCCAATTTTGTACTGGGCTGCAATGTAAAAATGTTTTTCTCACTGGATTGGGGTCAACAAGTTTGAAAGTTATTGACCCAGAGATTTTTATCCTAGGGGATGAAGGAACCAGTCTAAGTAATTCCTGTTTTGGGGGGATGCTTGACTAATTCATCATCTTGGAAAACACAGTTGGATCCTATTTTGAACTTGTTATTGTATATTACCACTGCTGCTACGCAACTACCGAACTCCTCTTCCACCTGGTGCCCACTGGTCCTTCCTGTTCTTGATGTATCTACTTTGAGGAGACTGTTTAGCTCTCGTGTATTTTTGTTCTATCTTAGTGCTTACACAAATAGAAAAAAGGAACTTATGTATTCTGAATAAGCAGACATAGACCTAACAAAGAAAATACTCATATATTGCAAATTGCCTACTTACTAAAATTAATAAAAATCAATGTCTTCCTCTTTCTTTTGTATTAAAACTATCTTTTTGCACACTCTTTGCTTTTCTCTGAGTTCCATTATGAACGCAAAGATGTTTACAAACTAAATTGACTTCAATGAACCATCATTATCATTTATTGTTTTACGTACAAATGGTCACAACCTGGCCAGTGGCCATCCCCTTAAGCTTGCTCCATTATCCTCTTACCACAGTTCCTAATGTTTTTGAAAGCATCCATTTCTGCTAAGAAGATATTACTGAACTGTTTTCCTGTTCCAAGACATAAAATCCGTTATCCTCTGAGGAGTACTGGTTCTTCAATGAAAAATAAGAGAGACCCAAATCTAGGCATCAAGGGTGTATAGAAATGACAGTGGGCAAAAGTACTACTGCTACTACTGCTTTTTCCAATTTAACGCATTTTATTATTACACTTTTACTTTTTTTTTTTTTTAATATATGCTCTCATTGACTGTTAAAGACTTTCTCTTACACAGACAGGAAGCTTTTATAAACAATAGCACTTACATCTTGAAAGACCGGTTCCCATTGTTCTCTTGGTCCAATAGCATCCGAACGTCCAACAACAAGTCCATCTGAGTTTATACCAAGGTATTTTCCATAACCAGATTTCAGGGCAATTCTTCAGATTAATAAAATAGATAAATGTTAAAAACTGAGAGAAAGAAAATTAAATATGGAACATAAAAAGAATGTGTATGCGTGTGTATGTAAAAATTGAGACTAGCCATAGTCCAAACGTGCAAAAGCCACATGTGACTAGTGGCTATCATTCTGGACAGTGTAGTTTTATATATACAATTTTATATTCTGCTTTTTAATACAAGCATTATATATAATGTAGCAAACATTTTTGAAATTTATTATTCTTCAAATATATTACTGTGAATGGATAATGTTCTACTATAAATGTATTAAAATTTATTTTTTCAGCTATTATAAATAGTCCTGCTGTTATCTTTTCTGTACATGAAATTGCTGATTTATCCTTAAAAGATATTCCTAGAAGGGAAGTTATTGGACAAGAGGGTATCAACTTTAAAAGCTCCTGTCAAACTGCTTTCTAGAAAAAAATCTGTAACAACTTACATTCTCAACTCAAATTAGAAGAATATCTTTTTACCACAGATCTGTTAACATTATGCCTTTAAAAAAAAATTAGAAAATCTGATACAGGAAAAGTAGTAACCTATTTAATTTGGATTTTATTATTGCAAGTGACATTTGTACTTCTTTTTTTTTCCTTTTTAGTTTACCTTTTTGTCCATTTTTCTGTTAGGGTCTTACTGCTTTTTTTTAGTGTTATAAATCATGTACATACATATGAAGAGTAAAAGCTCATTGCCTACTAAGGCTATTGCAAATATTTTCCTCATTTGCCTATTTATTTTTTATAATTTTTTAGTTTTCAACTGTAAAGAAGTTTGTGTTTATTGATTCTTCTTCTGTTTTTATTCTTTAAAAGTCTTTCATTGTATTTATTGGCCATTCAAAGAAAGTATAGAAATAATCATCTTAATGTGATTTTTTAAAGAAAAAATATGATTTCTAATATTTTAGCTTACCAATCCTCTGTGATGCCAGGGGATTGATTTTACACTCATCTACAGGTTAACGACAATACAAATCATTATCATGTTGATATAGCCAATTACTGGAATACTGAAATTCAATTTCCATGTCTATTACCCAAAGTATCCTTCTGTACTCCTGCACTGTGAGAATAAAGATGATCAGCTTATAAAATGATAGTAAAAATAGTGATAAAATATTCGTTTGGTCTTTATGACTGTAACTTCTCTGCTGGTTTCAACAATATTCCTTTCTTCTATCCTCCTGTTGGTCTCTTGACTTCTGACCTGTGAGTTTATATATCATAGCCACATCAGACCAGGTTTTGTCTTGTTTGTTTTCTTCACATAATCTTTCTAATTTATATCTTATTTGGTCTGTGACATTATTAATCTTCATTTTTTTCCAGCATTATATTATATGTTGCTAGGAATCATAATGTATGCTTTTATCTGGAGCTTTAATTCTCTTTTAAAGACACAGTTATTGCAAATGTAATTTAATAATACCTAAATGTCTACTGGTTATATAAATAATGATATATTTTAAAAATGTCAAAAAATACACTTTTCAAAAAAAATTGCTTTGTTTTTTTAAACCAAAATTACTTTGTGGGCTTAAGTTAGCTAGATATCGGAATTTTTTAATGAATGAAATGAAATTAAAAAATAAAAGGTTATTAATTATAGTTCAACTCGAGCTTACCTGGAATCAGACAATTTTACAGCTGTAAATTGTTCTGGAGGACTAGGGCCCTCATCAACTACAGGAGAAAAAATTTTGAAATAAATTCGACATTTGTTATAAATGTACACATAAAGATATTCTTTACTTTTAAAAAAGTACCTTTTTTCTTTTAAAATTAAATGTAAGAATGTTATGATATAATTGTACACAGTATTCATAGTCTCAAGATCTATTTTATCTTCTTATAACTAGAGTGTTAGCTTTACATACTTAAGAAGATAGGTCAGCATGATGCTTATTTAGTCATTTCCAAGATATTTTCTCTTTGTATTTTAAAATGCAGTACATAGACAAATTAGTACTTAATATTTAAAAAACTAAATGCTTTAATTTATTCAAAAGAAGGCCATTCAGATCAAAAGATACTGCTTTTTATCTTCTAATTACTTCATATCCCATTAGTGCTTCCTCTGATGGGCTCAAAGGGAACGGGAAAACTTCACATTATTAATGATGCTCCAGGTTAGTTTTGGCAAAAGGCCTGAAGGAAAAAGGAATTCCAACCTTTGACTCAACCAGGTTTTCCTTTTCTTTCCACTTATTATTTCAATTATTCAAGTTGTTTTTGATTTCCAGTGATACTCTTCTAGACTATACAGAATGTTTTCAAATGCTTATACTAGAATGAAGGAGTTGCCGATAACTGGTAAATATTGAGGAAGGAAAAAAGTGGAAGAGTCAAATGCAATGGATTCATTCCTTTGGAATATACTTGAATTAGTTAGAATTTGGCCTAAGTGAACTAATGTCATAAAATGTATACTTTAAGTGGCCTTTTCCCTTCCATGGCTTCTACCAGACACAAACCTTCCTTATGTGGAGCTCCCAGTGTAAAAAGTCCATTGTCAAGTGCATGTATGTAGGTTCCTTTATCCATTTCAATCGCTATGGTTCCTGAAATTTCACCAAAGTTTGTTACTGTCCACCAGATTCCTAAAAAATAAAATCAGTATTTAAAATTTATATTTTAGCTTTGACACAAGGTTCTTACTTGTTGCTGTCGTTGTTATAACTTACTTTCTAAAAACTTTTTATTTTGCAGTTGTAAGACTAATACAGAGAGATCTCATATACCCTTACTTACTTTCTCCCAGTGATAACATCTTGCATCACTATGACACTGACAATATCAAAACCAGGACACTGACATTAAAACAATCCATGAATTTAATAATGCCTCAGGCTACCAGGTCAACATACAGAAATCAACTGTATATCTATACACTAACAACAAATAACTGGAAAATAAAATTTTAAAATTCTACTTATGGTAGTGTAAAATTATGAAATACTTAAGAATTTGAAAAAGATGTGTAAGACTGCTATACTGAAAACAGCAAATTACTGAGTCAATGTTGTTAAGATGTCGATCCTCCCCAGATGATCTAGACTCAATACAATTCTCCCAGAAAATCCAAAAGGCTTTCTTGTAGAAAGTGATAAATTTATTATAAAATTTGGAAATGCAAAGGATCTAGAAGAGTCAAAACAATCTTGAAAAAGAAGTATAAAGTTGGAGGACTCACACCAACTGATTTCAAGACTTTATGAAGTGACCGTAATCAATACAAATATATCAAAAGAACAATAGACAAATTGATGGAACAGAGTCCAGAAACAGACCAACACATATGAAGTCAATTGATTTTTGACAAAGACACCAAAGCCGTTTAACAGGGAAAGGGGAGTTTACTCAACAGTGGTGCAGGAACAACTGGATAGCAACACGAAAAAGCCCAAAAAGAACCTTGACTCCTACCTCACACCATACTGAAAATTAATTTGGGATGGGTCACAGATCTAGTGTAAAAAACAAAACTATGGAGTCTCTAAAACAAAATGTAGAATATCTTTGTGACCTTGGGGTAAGGAAAGATTTCTGAGATTGGAAAAATAAGGTGGTATCCACAATAGAAAAAAATTAATTGGGCTTTATAAAAATTGAAAACTTCTGCTTATCAAAAAAACACCATTAAGAAAATGAAAAGTCAAACCATAGACTGAGAGAAAAGACCGATAATAGAATTTTAATACTTGCTTGGTGGGAGTATAAAATGATGCAACCACTTCAGAAAACTTTTGGCGGTTCTTTGGTTTTTTTTTTTTTTATGATCTTTTTTTTTATTGATATCTTAGTTTATAACACTGTGGGGTTTTAGTTGTACATTTTTGTTTGTCCGTCACCTTGTGGATGTAACCCTTCACCCCTTGTGCCCCCCCCACCCCCCTTCCCCTTGGTAACCGCCAATCAGTTCTCTCTGTCCGTGTGTTCACTTATATTCCATATATGAGTGAGTTCATGCAGTGTCTGTCCTTCTCTCTCTGGCTTATTTCACTTAACATAATACCCTCTAGGTCCCTCCATGTTGTTGCAAATGAGACAATTGTATCTTTTCTTATGGCTGAGTAGTATTCCATTGTATGTATATACCACATCTTCTTTAACCAATCTTCAGTTGAGGGACACTTGGGTTGCTTCCACTTCTTGGCTATAGTGAATAATGCTGCAATGAACATAGGGGTGCATACGCCTCTTGTGATGGTTGATTTCACGTCCATTGGGTAGATGCCCAAGAGTGGTATTGCTGGATCATACGGTATTTCTATTTTTAATTTTTTGAGGACTCTCCATACTGTTTTCCATAGAGGCTGCACCAGTTTGCATTCCCACCAGCAGTGAATGAGGGTCCCCGTTTCTCCACAACCTCTCCAGCATTTGTTGTTTTTTGTGTTGGTGATTATAGCCATTCTAACCGGTGTAAGGTGATATCTCAGTGTAGTTTTGATTTGCATTTCCCTGATGATTAGTGATGTTGAACATCTTTTCATGTGTCTATTGGCCATCTGTATCTCTTCCTTGGAAAAATGTCTGTTCATATCCTCTGCCCATTTTTTGATCGGGTTGTTTGTTTTTTTGTTGCTCAGTTGTATGAGATCTTTGTATATTACTGAGATTAATCCCTTGTCAGACAAACGATTTGCAAATATTTTCTCCCAGCTGGTGGGTTGTTTATTCATTTTGATCCTGGTTTCATTTGCCTTGTAGAAGCTCTTTAGTCTGATGAGGTCCCACTTGTTTATTTTTTCTTTTGTTTCCCTTGTCTGGGTAGACATGGAATCTGACAGGATCCCTTTATGTCCAATCGCAATTAGTGTACTGCCTATATTTTCTTCCAGGAGTTTTATAGTTTCAGGTCTCACTTTCAGGTCTTTGATCCATTTTGAATTGATTTTTGTATATGGCGATAGGAGATGGTCTACTTTCATTCTTTTGCATGTTGCTGTCCAATTTTCCCAGCACCATTTATTGAAGAGACTTCCCTCTCTCCATTGTATGTTCTTTGCTCCTTTGTCGAAGATTAGCTGTCCATAGATGTGTGGTTTTATTTCTGGGCTTTCAATTCTGTTCCATTGATCTGTGTGTCTATTCTTGTACCAGTACCATGCTGTTTTGATTACTGTAGCTTTATAGTATATTTTGAAATCAGGGATTGTGATGCCTCCAGCTTTGTTCTTTTTTTTCAGAACTGCTTTAGCTATTCGGGCTCTTTTGTTGCCCCATACGAATTTCAGTAGTTTTTGTTCTATTACCGTGAAGAATGACATTGGGATTCTGATTGGGATTGCATTGAATCTGTAGATTGCTTTAGGTAGAATGGACATTTTAACTCTATTTATTCTTCCAATCCATGTGCATGGAATATTTTTCCATTTCTTTATGTCCTCCTCGATTTCTTTCAATAGTGTCTTATAGTTTTCATTGTATAGGTCTTTGACCTCCTTGGTTAAATTTATTCCCAGATATTTTATTCTCTTTGTTGCAATTGTCAATGGGATTGTCTTTTTGAGTTCTCTTTCTGTTGTTTCATCGTTAGTGTATAGAAATGCAATTGATTTTTGTAAGTTGATTTTATACCCTGCCACTTTACTGTAGTTGTTGATTGTTTCTAGTAGCTTTCTGATGGAATTTTTGGGGTTTTCTATGTATAGGATCATGTCGTCTGCAAATAGTGAGAGTTTCACTTCTTCATTACCTATTTGGAGTCCTTTTATTCCTTTCTCTTGCCTAATTGCTCTGGCCAGAACTTCCAGTACTATGTTGAATAAGAGCGGTGAGAGTGGGCACCCTTGTCTTGTTCCTGTCCTCAAAGGAATGGCTTTCAGTTTTTCCCCGTTGAGTAGGATGTTTGCTGTAGGTTTGTCATATATGGCCCTTATTATGTTGAGGTACTTTCCTTCTATACCCATTTTGTTGAGAGTTTTTATCATAAATGGATGCTGGATCTTGTCAAGTGCCTTCTCTGCATCAATTGAGATGATCATGTGGTTTTTATTCTTCATTTTGTTAAAGTGGTGTATCACGTTGATTGATTTGCAGATGTTGAACCATCCCTGTGTCCCTGGTATAAATCCCACTTGATCGTGGTGTATGATCTTTTTGATATATTGCTGTATTCGGTTTGCCAATATTTTGTTGAGGACTTTTGCGTCTATGTTCATCAGCGATATTGGCCTGTAGTTTTCCTTCCTTGTATTGTCCTTGTCTGGCTTTGGTATCAGCATGATGTCGGCCTCATAGAATGTGTTGGGAAGTATTCCATCTTCCTCTATTTTTTGGAATAGTTTGAGAAGGATAGGTGCTAAATCTTCTTTGAATGTTTGATCAAATTCTCCAGGGAAGCCATCTGGTCCTGGGCTTTTATTTTTTGGGAGGTTTTTGATTACTGTTTCAATCTCTTTACTTGTGATTGGTCTGTTCAGATTTTCTATTTCTTCTTGATTCAGTTTTGGGAGGTTGTACGCGTCCAAGAATTTGTCCATTTCCTCTAGGTTGTCCAATTTGTTGGCATAAAGTTTTTCATAGTATTCCCTAATAATCCCTTGTATTTCTGTGGTGTCTGTTGTAATTTCTCCTCTTTCGTTTCTAATTTTATTTATTTGAGTCTTCTCCCTTTTTTTCTTAGTGAGTCTGGCTAAGGGTTTGTCAATTTTATTTATCTTCTCAAAGAACCAGCTCTTTGTTTCATTGATCCTTTCTACTGTTTTTTTGGTTTCAATTTCATTTATTTCTGCTCTGATTTTTATTATTTCCCTGCTTGTGCTGATTCGGGGCTTTGTCTGTTCTTCTTTTTCCAACTCTGTTAGGTGCAATTTAAGGTTATTTATTTGGGATTTTTCTTGTTTGTTAAGGTGAGCTTGTATTGCTATGAATTTCCCTCTCAGGACTGCTTTTGCTGCATCCCATATGAGTTGGTATGGTATATTTTCCTTTTCATTTGTCTCCAGATAGCTTTTGATTTCTCCTTTAATTTCATCAACGACCCATGGGTTGTTCAGTAGCATGTTGTTTAGTCTCCACATCTTTGTCCCTTTCCTAGTTTTTTCCTTGCAGTTGATTTCTAGTTTTACAGCATTATGATCAGAAAAGATGCTTGTAATGATTTCAATCTTCTTAAATTTATAGAGGTTTGCCTTGTTTCCTAATATATGGTCTATCCTTGAGAATGTTCCATGTGCACTTGAGAAGAATGTGTACTCTGCTTTTTTTGGGTGGAGTGCTCTGTATATATCTATGAAGTCCATTGCATCTAGTTTTTCGTTTAAGTCCATTATTTCCTTATTGACTTTTTGTCTGGATGATCTATCCATTGATGTAAGGGGGGTGTTAAGATCCCCTACTATTATTGTGTTATTGTTAATATCTCCTTTAAGGTTTTTTAGCAGTTGTTTTATGTACTTTGGTGCTCCTGTGTTGGGTGCATAGATATTTATAAGTGTTATGTCTTCTTGGTGAAGTATCCCTTTTATCATTATATATTGCCCTTCTTTGTCTCTCATTACCTTTTTTATCTTGAAGTCTACTTTGTCTGATATAAGTATGGCTACTCCTGCTTTCTTTTGTTTGCCATTAGCTTGGAGTATTGTTTTCCATCCTTTTATTTTGAGTCTGTGTTTGTCTTTAGAGCTGAGATGTGTTTCCTGGAGGCAGCAGATTGTTGGATCTTGGTTTTTAATCCATCCTGCCACTCTGTGTCTTTTGATTGGAGAATTCAATCCATTTACATTTAGAGTGATTATTGATATATGAGGGTTTAATGTTGCTATTTTATTGTTCATCTTCTGGTTCTTTTGCATTTCCTTTGTTTCTTGTCCCTTGTGTTTCGGACTGCAAATTCAATTTAGTATTTCTGCATGCTCATTCTCTTGGTTTTGTCTTTATTTGTCATGTGTGGTTCTCTTCTGGTTGTTTGTTTAGTGGTTACCGTGCAGTTTATATAAGCGATCTCCTGGATAAGAAAGTACATTTTCAGATGCCTCCTTTTTCCTGAGGCTGGGTCAGTTCAATCCCTTACCTCTTCCCCTCCTTATTTGTTATCTCTTTATTCCAGATTGTGTCATGAATGTGTGTTTCCAGTGATGAGCTTGAATTAATTTTTGATGTTTTCCAACTGTATTTTGTTCTGGTTTAGACTCCTTGCTTTTCTCCTTGTTGAAATCTTTGTATCCCCTTTCTCATTTGTTTTTTTTCAGGCCTAAGGGCCTTCTTGAGCATTTCTTGTAGGGGGGGTCTTGTGGTGACGAACTCTCTTAGCTTTTGTTTATCAGGGAGAGTTATTATTTCTCCATCGTATTTGAAGGATATTTTTGCTGGATAAAGTATTCTCGGCTGAAGGTTTTTGTCTTTCATGATTTTGAATATATCATTCCAGTCTCTCCTAGCCTGTAGAGTTTCTGTCGAGAAATCAGCTGAGAGCCTGATGGGGTTTCCTTTGTATGTTATTTTGTTTTTTTGTTTAGCTGCCTTCAATATTATTTCCTTGTCACGGGTATTCTTCAAGTTTGCTACTATGTGGCGAGATGATTTTTTATTCCTGTTTATATATTTAGGTGATCTATTGATTTCATTCACTGTTATTTCCCTCTCGTTCCCTAGGTTGGGGAAGTTCTCAGCTATTATTTCTTTGAACAAACTCTCTGCTCCTTTTTCTCTTTCTTCTCCTTCTGGAATACCTATTATCCTTATGTTGCTTTTTCTCATTGAGTCTGATATTTCTCGAAGAATTTCTTCATTTCTTTTTAGTCTTAGCTCTCTCTCCTCCTCTACCAGGAGCATTTCTGCGTGGCTATCCTCAATAGTGCTAATTCGTTCCTCCATATTGTCAGTTCTGCTCTTTAAAGACTCCATTTTTTCCACTATCTCGTTGATTTTGTTTTTCATCTCCAATAATTCTGATTGGTTTTTCTTTAGGGTTTCAATCTCTTTTGTGACATAATCCCTGAATTCGTTGATTTGTTTCTGTGTGTTCTCTTGTATTTCGTTGAGCTTGTTTATGATAGCTATTTTGAATTCTCTCTCATTCAGGTTATCAAATTCTGTCCCTTCAGGGTTGGTTTCTGGGTGTTTGTCATTTTCCTTTTGGTCTGTAGCCCTGACATATTTTCGCCAGGATCCGACGGGGACGGCTTTATTTTTACCCCTCATGATTAAAGTTAGTCCTGCAGTTTCCCTCTGCTGCCACTAGATGGAGATCGCGAGCGGTTTGCTCTGAGGCGGCTGCAGCCCCCGGAGGGATTATGCTGAAATGCCGAGTGTGTGGGGGGAGGGGTCCTCTCTTTCTCCTGCTTGACCCGGGGGTTTCCTTTCTGGCTCTCTTAGGATGTTTGCTACACCCCCTAAGCAGTCCGTCGTCGCTTCCCCGCGGGGATCTCGCGACAGTCTGTGAGAGCACCTGGATGGCGATAGTTTTCCCCGCTGTGGGCCGCCCCTCCCTGCTCTGTCCGCGAACCGCGCTGTTTTTGCCGATCGATTGGGGAGGGGGAGTACAACCTCCTACCTCTCCTCCCGTCCTCCTGGGCTTCCCGCGCCTCCACCGTCCGATGTATGGCAGCAGGGGTTTCTCAGAAGTCCTTCGTAGTGTTTGATTGAGCTCTGTTGGAATGTGAATGATGTTTTTGTTGTGTCGTAGGGGGCAGAGATTCAAAGAGGGAATCTCACTCCGCCATGATGCTGCCCAATATCTGGCGGTTCTTTATATAGTTAAATATTCACCTATCCTTTGACACAGCAATTCTACACCTAGATATCTACCCAAGATATTTACTCTAATTTTAGAATTGCTGATTTGCTATTTCAAAAAAATGTGAGATTTTCTAGAATATTAGCTTTATACCATTTCATAAAATGTAAAGAAGCCATAATTTATGATGTTTCAAAATGCAACCTGCCAAGTTTTAAAAAAGAAATAAATTGCTTTAAAGTATAGGTGTGGAAATGATAGAAGGACTAAATGGAAAACAGGCTACTTAAGTGTGTTTGGGTCAGTTTATTTCTGGTACCATTTACAGGCTATCCTGAAGTTTTGTTTAGTTTAATTAAGATTTCCACAGTACACAAAATAATTATTTTTTACTGTGAATATATTTCTTTTAGGGATATACAAATCACTGGCTTCTATAATTAAAATGTTTAAACAAAATAATTTGTAAAATATATATGGTTAAATAATACTTCTCTATATCAGGCCTTTAAATTATGTATCTGAGTCTCTGGGCTATTAAGCAGTCTAATGGTGCCTATTAAATCATGGACCTATGTTTACTCTCTCCTGTGCTTTGTTCTGACAATGAAGAAAAGGTATCAGTGACATCTACTGTGCTAGAGAATGAAACGAATCCTCAACTGTCAATACTACTTGAGCACTTGAAGACTTTAATTTATGACCCTAAATTCCTTCTACTTTCTTTTTACCACTTATCTCCAACTAGAAAAGTACTTTTAAAGGGATCTCACCCCATGTTAACTTTTCTCAGAATGAAGTACAGAAAACTGACTCACCAACAATATCAAGTTGGGTTTCTTCATCATCTTCTCTTTTTCTCTTCTTCTCTTTGTTCTTTTTCTTCTTGCTACAGGAGACAATTTGTACAGATGAGTCTAGATATACTGATTTGCATATTAAATATCACAAGATGGAATCTTAGAAGAATCTTTTAAGCTGTACATTGATTTATAAATAATTGATTTATAATGATTTACACTGATATACCTTTTACTTCTAATACTGAGAAGTTGTTTCTGATCCTATAACTGGGTTATACTTAAGGGCACAGACTCTGGAGCCAGACGGCCTGGTTTTAAATCCTGATTCTGTCACTTGGCTCTGAGATTTTTGGAAAAGCTACATAATCTCTCTGTGAGTCAGCTTCCCCACCTATAAAATGAGGATAAAAATTTAACCCAACCCTGAAGGTTACTATGAGGATTAAGAGTTAATATGTACCTTCATAAGCTGCTGGTGAGAAGGTAAAATGGTGCAGCTGCTTTGGAAAACAGTTGGAGTCCCTCAAAAAATTAAACACAGAGTTACCATATGACCTAACAATTCTACTACACAAAAGAAATGAAAATGTATGCCCACACAAAAACTCGTATAAGAATATTCATAGCAGCATTATTCATAATAGCCAAAAAGTGGAAACAATCCAAATGTCCATTGATGAATAAACAAAATGTGGTATATCCATACAATGGAATACTATTCAGCCATAAAAGGAGCAAGTACTGATTCATGCTACAAAATAGATGAACCTTGAGAATATTATGCTAAGTAAAAGCAGGCAGATACAAAAGACTGCATATTCCATTTATATGAAATATCCAGACTAGGCAAATCCATAGAGACAGAAAGTAGATTAGCGGTTGCCAGGGGCTGTGGGAGGGTGAACGGGGAGTGACTGTTTAATGGGTAAGGGGTTTCCTTTCGAGGTGATGAAAATGTTCAACAACTAGGTAGTGGTGAACCTTGTGAATATATAAAAACCACTGAATTTACTTTAAAAGGGTGAATTTCATGATATATGAGTTATAGCTCAGTAATTAAAAAATCCCAAGGGTGATTAAAAAAGTTAATATGCAAAGTGCTTAGAACAGTTCTTGGCACATAAAAGTGCTATATACGTATGAGTATGATCAACAGTTATGACAATTCTAAGACAACACTTGTTTGCATTTTCATCGTAAAGTAGGTTTTCGGGAGCTAACTCTTCTCTCCCTCAAGTAAGTTCAGACAGTAAAAGTTTCAGATTTATTCAAGATAAATTCCTCATGACGTCAGACCCCACACAGCGTTCTTAAGGGCAGTGGCTTCAGCTTGCTCCTTGAAACTTTCTTTCCATCTCACCTAAAAGTACCAAAAACTCTGTTTATCACTGATACCGGGAGAAAATGCTTGACATTTGTATGAACAATCAACTCCGAGCAAATCTACCTGTTAAAAAAGAGGTGGGGATATGAGTGGGCAATTACCTTTTCCTAAACATCTAATAATCATAAATCACCACAACCTCCTCCTTGCATTTGGCTATACTTACTTACTGTACATGTTATCTCATTTAACCCTCATAATAATCCTTTTAGAGTACTATTACTCCCTCTTAATAAATGAGAAAACATAAGCTCAAAGATACTAACCAATTTACCACAAATCACAAAATTAATTGGTGGGAGTCCACATTTCGAGCTTATATCCCTATCAAAATCCACATCTCTATAATGCATTAAAAAACGAAGAACTTTTTTGGAGGGAGACAATGGTGAAAATAATTATCCCCAATAAAGGGAGCTATTGTTACGACCTAGGTCATCAGACTAACGCAGACCCACCATGCGGACGTCTGGAGGGAGGCCTCATCCCAGGCCCCAGACTGTGGCTCCTGGGCTACTGGTCTCGCTCTCGTCTCCTCCCTGTTCAGGGCGGACACCCGTCTCCGCGGCCTGTGTGCCGGCTCTGCAGACGCGCCGGGACAGAGTCGCCACCTCCGTCCACCCCGGACGAGGGGCCGGCCCCAGGGCTGGGGGCCCTTCCGGAGCCCCGCGGCGGGGAGGGCGGACACCGTCAGCAAAGAGCGGCAGCTCTCCCGCACGAACTTACCTCTTGGCCTTGGTCCCCTTGAGCACGAGCTTGGTGGACTTCACATAGGAGTACTCGGCCATGGGTCCGGGGACACGTCTCTATAAAGAGGCGGGAGCTGGCTCAGGACGAGATACCTCGACTGGAGCAGGAACGGGCGAGGGAGGCACAACAACGGAAGCGGAGCACGGACCCCCCGGGAGCGGACACAGGCCGCGGCGTCTCTCCTGAAGCCCTGGTCTCTTCCCCCCGAATACTGAGCCCCAGGTAGAGCCCACTTCCTGTTTACCGCCCGGGACTACGGCAGCCGCAGACGGCCGAAATACGTCAGCGTTCCTTCGCTCGGTCCTGACGACTCCCGACTGGCAGGGCGGCTCTAAATGAGGAACGCCGGGGAGACGCGCCCTCTGCTGGGCGCGGCGGGGCTTACAGCCGCGGGTCGCATCTCGAGCCACCCTTGAGATGGCCTCCTGCTAGGTCTCGGGAGGGGGCGACAGGTAGAGCATCCGGAGGACGAAGTGACTGAAGCAGCCCTCCGGTGCCGTGCTGCAGGCGGCGGCCTGGGCCCGACCGCCCGGCGGGGCGGCGGCGGCTGCGTCGCACAGAGCGCGTCGTCGGGCCTTGGGCAACTTTACAAGCCATTTCAATACCGTAAAAGTTCGTGGTATTGTTTAACTGCGGACACTTGAGTAACATACGGGAAACGATTAGGGAGTAAAATAAAAGATAATTAAGTGCCAGAATCTGGGCCGCAGGCTTCACAAGTGCCGTAGGAATCCGGGTGGAGGTGGACGCTGAAAACTAACGTAATCAGAGAAGTCTGGCTGCACAGGGTGGGTCCGGAGAGAGGTTTCGCGCCCCCAGACGCCTGAATATTTCTCGTGCCAGCTCCAATCTCTTCAACAGTTTTATAGTTCACCTCCCCGATTCCATTTTCTCCCCCTTCCCAACCATCTTTTGTAGTGCTACCTGAGGGATCCTTCTAGAGAACTAGCTGATCATTGTTCCCCTACCTAAAATCTGTTAAAGGCAGCCTATTGCTTTCGGGAGGGAAAATCCTATTATTAGATATCACTTAATAAGCTATTGATGATCTGGCTCCTTTTCCCACCACTGCAGCCCTCCACCTTAGTTCCGGTCACACTGAATTGTTGGAAATGGTGGAATGCTCTGTTTGCTTCTGCTGTCTAGAATGCTGCCCTTTCCCCTTACCTGCCCGCTTCATTCAGCCCTTTTGTTCGGTATTTAAGACAAATTCAGGTATCAGTTCCTCCAAACAACCATCTTTGAATGACCTCCTGTATCTCCCCGAATATCCTGCATTTTTCATTCTATAACTTAATTGTGTGCATTTTTAGGGCAGGAACTGTAGCTTCTTCATCCTGGTCTCACCTACACCCTCCCTGACGCCTGCTTCAGAGTAGACCCTGCATAAATGTCAAAGTATTAAGATTCTAAAGCCTGAAGTTAAGCTGTGGGATAATGAAGAGAGTGAACAGTTAGAGTGTGACTTGATAGGAGGGGTTGTGGTAGAAAAACAGAAGGAGAAAAATTGGATGGGTAAGGAATATCATGGAAGCCATTGGAAGTCAATTCCTTATTTATCAGCTGCCTCTGCAAAGACACTGTGCTTGGCGATATGAGGATACAGAAAATGCTTTGACTCAGGGCCTGACCTTAAGAGCCTTCGTCTAAGTAAATAATGTGCAGTGAGAGGCAGTATAGCATGTAGTTAAGAGCATGGCTTCTGGAGACAGACTGCTTGGGTGGTCAAACCTTGCTCTTTCTTTATAAGCTAGATGACTTTCAGCAAGTTATTTAACCTCCATATATCTATGTTTCTTCAGCTATAAAATGGGCTGATACCTTCCAGGGTTATGATGAAGGTTAAGAGAGTTCATATAGGAAAACACTTTTTAAAGTTCCTGGTAAATAGTAAGTGCATCATAAAAGTTAACTATCATCGTTATTAGATATCAAAGTGCCCAGAGGAAGGTACAAACAAAATGTTATAGCAGGCTATCTTAGCGGGGGAGAGTTTAGGGGAAAAGCTCACTCCGCCATGAGGTTGACATCACTCTCTCCCTACAGCAGGATATGAGGGCGACATGTTGCAGGAGTTAGGTGCTCCTGTCTTGTTCTAGGGATCAGGAGAGCTCCATATTCAAAGTGGCATCTGAGAAGGGTCTTAACAATGGGCAGGATTTTGACAGATGGAGACAGGAGAGGAGAGGCACGTCTGATGGTGGCCACAGTATGGACAAAAGCATGGAGATAGAAGAGTTCGGGCCTGTGTAAGGAGCCACGACTAGCCTTGTCGGTTGGAGCATGGCGCATGTAGAGTAGAGTGGTAGGAACTAGGATTGAGAAGGCAAGGTGGGGTTATTTAGTAGCTGAAGAATTTGCATGGAATCAGTAAGCAGTGGAGAGTGATTACATAGCAGGGGGCTGAGATGAGCAGAGTGGTACTCCAAGATGATGGTTCTGCAGGGGTGGGTATGGTGGGTTGTATAAGTGATACCAGGACCCTCCCACTTGAGCCATGGCTCTTTATGTAACATAGAAAACACGGAGACCAGTTTGGCTGTAAGAAGCCTGGGAGATATCATTAAACTCATGATCCCTCATAGCACTATAGAATCAGGATGGGCCCATCTCAAACCTGACTCAGAAAACAAAATCAATGCAAACAGTTTAGTAGATTAGTATCCTTGCCTACTATTATAACATCTTTTCCAACATTTTCACACTACTTCCCTTTTTCCTATAACATAGCAATTCACGTGTCATGATGAAAAAATTCCCAGAGTCATGAACAAAAGAGACAGGATGAAAGGCTGCTCATGTTGGCTTTTTTAGGGACATTTGGCAAAACCTCAATTTCCTCATCTCTTAGAATGGGGTTAGCAATAGTACCTCTTAGGGCTGTGAGGATTTAATGGTGTACTTCACGTAGAGGGGTTTTGATCCACATAGTTGCTGCTCAGTAGGTGTTAGCTGTGATTACCACCAACTTCATTATTATTAGATGGTCGTTGCTACATGGACAGGATGCTGAAAGCAAGAGCGTGGATGCATGCTCTGAGAGAATGAATAGAGAGACCAGTAGAGCAAGGACAAAACAATTCCACTTGTCTATAGTAAAGGGGTAGAAAGAAAAAGTGAAGACAGGAGGATAAAAAAGAAGGAAAGAACAGGGTTAGAGTAAAATTATAGAAATCAAGACTAAGGAGAAACTCAAGGAAGAGCAATCTTATTTAATATTGAAGATGCAGAAGAACAGGATGGAAGGAAGGCCATGGAGTTAACATTCGGGTAAACTTTGGGGGAGCATTTTCAGTAGAGCAGCAGGGAGGGAAGTCGGCTTGATGTAGGGAGCAGGTGGAGAAGAAGCAAGAGCAGTTTGCTATTGACTGGTTGCATGCAGAAGTAAGTAAGGGATGGTATATTACGTGTTTCTGGATTTCCTTTCTTCTTGCCCAGCCACTGTGTATACATGGAATTACAGCAAAAAGTTACAAAAAATAAAAATGAGACCCATTTGTAGAACCCAAGATAGTGCTTTGTACTGGAATCAAGGTAAAATCATGACTCTTCCTTGTATTTCCATCCTCAGTTTTGAAGTTAAACAGCTTGCGTTTCCCCTTCATTAATTTCATTTTCAACTCAAATATACAAGGGTTTATTTCTGGACTCTTGATTCTGTACCATTGGTCTATGTGTCTGTTTTTATGCCAATACCATAGTTTTGATTACTATAGCTTTGTAATGCAGTTTGAAATCAGGAAGTGTGGTACCTCCATCATTGTTCTTCTTTCTCAGTACTGCTTTGGCTATTTGGGGTCTTTTGTGGTTCCATACAAATTTTAGGATTGTTTTTTCTATTTATGTGAAAAATGCTATTGGAATTTCGATATTGTATTGAACCTACAGACAGCTTTGGGGTAGTATAGACATTTTAACAATATTAATTCTTCCGATCCGTGAACCACAGGATATCTTTCCATTGGTTTGTATCTTTTTCAATTTCTTTCATCAACGTCTTGTAGTTTTCAGTGTACAGATGTTTCACCTCCTTGGTTAAATGTATTCCTAAGTATTTTATTGTTTTTGATGCTATTGTCAATGGTATTGTTTTCTTTATTTCTTTTTCAGATATTTCATTGTTAGTCTATAGAAAAGCAATTGATTTCTGTACGTTGATTTTATAACCTGCAACTTTACTGAATTCATTGATTAATTCCAACAGTTTTTGGTGGCGTCTTTAGGATTTTCTATATATAAGATCATGTCGTCTGCAAACAAGGACAGTTTTACTTCTTCCTTTCTGATTTGGATGCCTTTTGTTTCTTTTTCTTGCCTAATTGCTCTGGCTAGGACTTTAAGTACTATGTTTAATAAGAGTAGTAAGAGTGGGCACCCTTGTCTTATTACTGATCTTAGAGGAAAAGCTTTCAACCTTTCACCATTGCGTATGATGTTAGCTGTGGGCTTGTCATATATATCCTTTATTAAGTTGAGGTACATTTCTTCTATATCCAATTTGTTGAGATTTTTTTATCATGAAAGATGTATTTTGTCAAGTGCTTTTTCTGCGTCTATTGAGATGATATATGATTTTTATCTTTCGTTCTATTAATGTGGTGTATCGTATTTATTGATTTGCATTAGTTGAAGCATCCTTGCATCTCAGGGATAAATCCCACTTGATCATGGTGTATGATCCTTTTAATGTGTTGTTGAATTTGGTTTGCTAATATTTTGTTGAGAATTTTTGCATCTATATTTATCAGGGATATTGGCTTGTAGTTTTCTTTTCTTGTAGTGTCTTGAAACAAAATCCTCTTGTGGAAACTGTTTCCAATCAATTGTCTCCATAAATTTATTAACTGACCTAGTGTATCATGTTAATTTACCATGGTATTGGATAGAATAGTTTTATATTTTCAGGGTAATTTTTCCCCTTGAGATAAAGCTTTAAAAAAAAGTATCTCTAGTCCCTTCTTTCCTAAATTGTCTGCTTTCATTGCCATAAAAGCTATTTATTGAAGGTCTCTTTACTTTTAACATGACTAGGCATTATATCATTAAAGTAAAATAATTATTCTTGTTCTTGTTTCTGGAATTACTGTAGCTTTGAAAATTGACTTATCTACCTCAAACAAACTGGACACATTCCTATGTAGTCTGCTCCCCTGTTGGGGTCCCCAGGAGTAAGTGGTGATTCCTTTTCTATCTTTTAGCAGGTCCACGAAATACAGCTTCCTCCATGACCACAGGCAGAGGACTTCAAGGCAGAATTTATGTGTCTGAATACAAAGCTAACTTCTACTGCTTTTTGCTTGATGCTCCGTACCCCTCCCTCACTACTGTAGATGCTAATCCACCGTTTTCTTCCCTTCCTTTCTTTCTTCCCCTCACTCTGGACCGAATTTAAAGCATTTAGAACATGCACTGATCTACCTATACCTTGTTTATGGAAATTCTGCTAGAATAATATAGTAGGACTCCTTTGGTTGTCAGTAATAGAATTCAAATTCAGACTGGCTTAATCTGAAGAATGGTGAAATTACAGACTCATATAACAGGTGTAGCTTCAGGATGGCTGCGTGTAGGGGCTCAGGACTTGGCTTCTCTCAAATATTCAGCTTTTTTTTAAATTCCCCGTTGGCTTTATTCTCCAGCAAATTTTTTTCCCCTTTGTGGTCCAGTGTGGCTACCCTCACTCATCTCTAGGCTTATAGTGCATTAACTCCATAACCCCAGAAAGAAGACTTCTCCTAATAGTTTCAATAAGAGACCAAAGATTGAATTTGGGACATCTGGCTGGGATTTCACATTCATCTCTGATCCGATCTGTGGTTAGAAGATATTCATTGGCCAGGTCGGTGTCATGTGCCCATCCAGGGTTTCTGCTCCTCACACAGTGCCTTTGTAAGAATTGAAAAATGGCTGCCCTTCCTCCATGTAGATGCAGCCCTGCATTGGGGCACATTGCTTGGAGAGCAGAGTTGCAGGCTGGATTTCAGCCCCCATTTGTCCCCTCAGCCTGGTTTCTTTGTTGGTGTTGTCCACTGCTTAATCCTGAATCTGGGGGTGGGGTCAGCCTTGTCATCCAAATCTCAAGGACAGAGAGTGACTTCATCTAGGAACTCAGTGGGTGGTATGCAGGCAAAAAGAACAAAAAAGAGGCCTAACTTGTCTGGCCTTTACCTCAAAATCACTTGCAATCATTTTCAATAGAAAAATTTAATGTTTCAGGATTGTTAAGAAGGCTATAATGAGCATATCTTCTAAGGATGTAAGCTGGGACATTCTGGACTGTACTCTTTATGGATTTACCACTTCAGTATATAACATTGACTAATATACACAGAAGATATATCGCATAGAGTAACAGATGACAGGACCTGAGATATATGACGTTCTACCACTTTCTATCATTATTTTCTCACTTATCAGAAGGCTCAAGAAATCTCCTTTTTCCTTTTTTTCTATTGACACATTTCTAAGCAGAGCCCTATTTTGCCCTGAGAAAGAGAGCATTTACCAAATATGTCTTCGAGAGAGGGAGGGAAGGAAGTGGTTCCAAATAGGCTAATGACATTAAGGAAGCTCTTTATAAAACATGTCAATAAATAATACCCACAATGTGAGAATTTCCCTTATGAAGGAAACCTGGAGCGGGGAAATTGTTTCTGGATTTTGCAACAAGGGGTGGGTGAGGGGAATGGGAGATGGCTGATCAAGTATTGTCTTTGAGAAATGGAGTGTGTGGAAGTTACATCAGAAAGTGTGTGCTTTAGAGCATCAATTCTCAAACTTTTTGGTTTCAGGATTCCTTTATACTCTTAAAAATTATTAAAGAGCCCAAAGAGCTTTTGTTTATGTGGATTATATCTATCCATATTTATCATTTAAAAATTAAAACTGAGAAATTAAAAATATATATTAGAAAGTAGACTATAATGTGTTAACATAAATAACATTTTATTAAAGATAATTATTTTTCAAAAGAACAAAATTGATGAGAAGAGTGGCATTGTTTTATATTTTTGCATATATTTTTATTGTCCGGCTTACTAGAAGAGAGCTTGGTTCTCCTGTCTGCTTCCACATTCAACTTCTTGTAATATCACATGCCAGGCAGCTTCTGGGAAACTCCAGCATCTACTCCTGAGAGAAGGGGAGAGGAAAAGGCAAGTAACACCTAAGGATTACTTGGAAAAGAGTTTTGACCTTGCAGACTCCCTGAGAGGTCCTGGGGACCTCCCAGGGTTCCCTGGACCACCTGTGCACAGAGTAGAGGGTAAATGCAGGAGAGAAAGGAGTGGCGGTCGGGGCGTGGCCCAGTGGTGGGAGAGGAGGGGTCCAGCGTGTGAGAGGAAGGTCCCCCTCTCATTTCCTTCCCTTTTTCTTCGTCCTCTAGTTGCTGGAATTTACTTTTCAGGTAATGATATGGCCATAAATTAGGAATTGTGTGAATAGACATCATTGATTCTGCCTGATTAAAGACTTTTTTGGTCCATTTTCTGAGTTTTGGTATGCTCAAAGAAATCTTCTGTCTCGTTTTTACCCCACCAAATCTGGCATTTAGAAAATGTCCATGTAGCCATATTTACATGATGTGCCTCCATGAATACATTTTGGGGTCATTTATATCTCTATAAGCAATGAATGCCATGCTGTCCTTTAGATAAATATGTCACACTACTTCTGTTGTAGAAAGGGCTATACAAACCTAAAAAAATGGTACTTTTAAGACAACCTGATATTCCTTGAGCAAAATGTATCCACTTTCTTTCTTATTTGTCCACAAGGTGCTGCTGTTTCCTTTCTAATAACCCAAGGCAGCGATCCCAAGAACACAAGGTACTCTAAAAAATTACCATAATTCCTGTTCCATAATTATTAAGTTTTCAGGGTGCTATTAGGTTTGTCCCATAGAAGAAACGTGTAAGATTTTTCTTGTAGAAACATAATTTTTATCAATGAGTTAGCTCAAAATTCGGCATTGTCAGAGTGAAGATTTCTCTTATACTTTTGTTTGTAATAATCATGTTTTTAGTGATACTAAGGGCTTTATAAAAACATCATTATATTATATACCCAATGACTGTGAAATCATCTGCCTTGAAGCACAGTGAAATCATCAGTCAGCCAACTGGATCTAAAATGGGGCCATTTTAAGAAAGCTATTCACACTCTAATTTGCAAGTTGGTTTTTTTTTTTTGAAATTAAAACATTTCTAAAATGCACGAACTGTGATTGTTTAAAAAAAGTAATGGTTCTTTTTATGGTAAAGAAATACATTGAACCTCTGTGCTGGAAAGTACAGAAAACAAATCAGCATTCTTTATAAATAGATTTTACTGCTGGCTTAGAAATTGCCGTATGTGCTTTTTAGATGATGGAAAAATGAAATCAGCTTCTGTTTGCACTGTGCATGCAGCATATTTGCTGTGTCACTTCCAAGAGGATTATGGAATGTTGAGAGGTCAGGATTCTCGAAATGGAGAATTCTAAGAAGTGGCAAAAAGAGAAAATGAAGATAAAGCAAGCTTTGTTGTTTAATATACAGAGTGATGGAGTTGAGGGAAAACCCTGGACTGGGAGCCAGCAGTCATGTTCTGACTTTGACTGAGTCATTGGTGGCCACAGCAGGCCTGGCACTCAGAGAAGGCCCTTGCTGACTGGGAGTCAGGCTGACTGGCACTGGAACAGGGAGAGAGGCCGCTGGCCAGAAGTAATGGCCAAATGTTCAGTGTTTAGTGCTCAATGCTAAGCAAGGCCTTAACGTGCAGCCTGAGGGCAAAGTTGACACCAGAATCTGGGCTTTCTGGCTGAATCTGAGACCTCAGTCCGATGGGAGGGCTTGAGGAGTCTCATAGTCCGACAGAATCCACAGAGGTGTGCTCTGTGATGTTGGCTGGCGGACAGCGTGGACATGTTTAATTCCATTTAGCACATATTCTTTGATTATCTAAGTTAGGCAGAAGCCTGCATAGGAGCAGACAAATTCTTCAGATGTGGGCTAGAGGTTTGGCTGGATGGAGCGCTAGCCCCAGAGCTGATACTTCAGGGAGGAGAGAGGATGAGCATCTCAGGATGGCAGGTCACTGCAACTAAACTGGATTTCTAAAAGAAGAGAATCCTTACAGCTGAGTGTGCGTGGGCTGCGATAGCACAATATCATCGACTGGGTGGCTTAAACAACACATATTTATTTCTCACAGTTCTGGAGACTGGGAAGTCCAAGGTCGAGGCAGATCCAGTGTCTGGTGAGGACCCCCTTCTGGATTTGCAGACGGCTGTCTTCTCGTTGAATCCTCACATGGCTGAGAGAGCTCTAGTTTCCTTCTCTTCTTATAAGAACATTAAGAGTTCCCCACCCTCATGACCTCATCTAAACCTAATTACCAAAAAGCCCAACCTCCCAACACCATCCCATTGTAGGTTAGGGCTTCAAATGTGAATTTTGGGAGGACACAAACATGCAGTACATAGCACCTTACTATTTTTTTTATTTTTATTTTTTGAGGAAGATTGGCCCTGAGCTAACATCTGTTGCAAATCTTCCTCCTTTTTTGCTTTTTTTCTCCCCAAAGCCCCAGTAGATAGTTGTATGTCATAGTTGTGCATCCTTCTAGTTGCTCTATGTAGGGTGCTGCCTCAGTATGGCTTGATGAGCAGTGCCTTGGTCAGCGCCCAGGATCCGAACCTGTGAACCCCGGGCCACCGAAGTGGAGTGTGTGAACTTAACTGCTACACCACTGGGCCGGCCCCCATAGCACCTTATTTAATAACAACCAGTTGTCCTTGGATAAAAATCTAGCCCCTATAAAAAGACTTAAAACTATGACTTGATTCTTGCTCAAACTGTCTAGATTTGTTAAAAACAAAGCATACTTGACTATTTCCTCTAAAGATTTATTTATTCTCACCCTATTATATTTACAGAATTTTTACAGCATTACATACACAAGACTTCTAATAGCTTAACCTGTTATGGGAGGCTTTATAACATTGTAGGTAAAAGCATGTGCTTTGAAATCATACAGCAGAATTTATGAACAAGTGCTAATGCTAAGCACTTTATATATATTGTTTAATTTAAGCCACATAAAACCCTATTGTTGGCTACTCTTTCTATTCCAATTTTGCAGAAGAGCTAAATTTGAGAGACGTGACCAAGGTCACACCGTTAATAAATGGTATAGCTGGGATTTGAATCCAAGTCTATCTGATTCCAGGACCTATTTATGATTCTTCTACAAAACTTTTTAAATCCCTGAGAATGCTAACATCCTTTCTTTCGAAATCTCACTTCTTTCTGGGTAGCACTTTATTAATCTGTGAATAGGGCACCATAATGCAGACAAGAAATTCTTTGAAATTGTTAATATTCGTGGTGAGATGAGGAACGGTTCTGTGGTATTGTCAGTGGGTAAGGGTCATTTGAAGGCTCTCTGCGCACCTGCTCCATAAGAAGTAGGAGATGTATCTGTCGGCCTGTAGAGGACAGAAAGCCCCCAGCTTCTATCCATACCTCTCCTTTCACTTCAACTCCAAGATGGACTACTATAGTTGGTCAAGTAGAAGGATCTTTTATGAGCCACAGCTAGAGGTAGAACTTTCCTAACTCTAGGTAAAGATTTATGGGCAAGCTGGAGAGTTAAGGTATCCTGGGGCTACTCCTTTTGGGAGAAAGTCTAATCACTTCTCTTTTTTGGAATCCCCTTTATTCCCCCAAATGTTGGATAAGACATGTCTGCATCTAATTCTTCGGCAGCAGAGAATATCCACTCTCTTCCACAAAACACAGAGCCAAAATCAAATCAAAGCCTAGGCAAGCTCCCCTGGCATCCCTGAGACCACTCTCTGTCTCTCTGCTTTCCTTGTCCTCTCCGACAGGTGAACCGGGCATTTCTCATGCTGGAGTGGCCAGATCCAAGACTTGGGTTCGAACTTGGGGAGAAGTAGGTGGAATCTCTGTCTTGCTTTGCCATTAGACCAAGTTAGTGACAGAGTCCTTTCAGCTTTAAGCTCAGCTCAGTAGACCTCTCTCCGTGTTTGGGGAGAATTCCCAGGTAGTAATAAAGTGTTATTTTTACTGTGCTTTGTTTTCTGTATGTATATATCTTTCTTAGGGACATCGTGGGGAGATTTGTTCCCTGGCCAAATACTGCCCTAGTCATTTCCATTATAACAGATTTTATTTCCCTTGTGCAACTGAAATTTAAATGGAGATTCAGGAAACAAGTATGATGAGAGAATTACGTTATGAGGTAAATCCTTTAGTGTCTTCTTAGGGACGTTGATTGTTTTGCTTCTTGTTCTTCACCAAGTTCTAGCTTGCATAAAAGTGGCATTTTGGGCTGAGGCAAACTTCCTGATTGGTTTGCAGTAAATCAGACTACCACCTATAGGACTGCTGGGAACCATCTCTTGTCTCAGTCAGAAGTTCCCTTACTTGGAGATGTGAGCTGGGAAGGCTATTAATATTTGTTGAGTACCTGCTTTGTGCCCAGCACTATGTTAAGTACTGGGCATATTAAATAATTTTGAATATCTTCACTTTCAACCCTCACAACAATATGCTTGTGTACATGTTATTAGTCCCATTTTAGAGATGATAAAACTGAGGGTCAGAGAGACTAAGAATCGCACATCTAGGAAGAGATGGTGCTGAGATTTGAAGCAGTTCTATCTAACCGGACCACCACATTTATGCTGTCTCCCCACTAGACAGTTCTTTCTTTGATTCTTCAAGGTCGTTAGTCTTCAGGAATTAATCTTCAACTGTAGGTTTCACTGGGAGGAGCTGCCACTTTAAGATTTGTGGCTGAAAATAGAGATTTGGGGCTTGGAGAGAGGCACGGGGAGGGTTTTGTTGATAAGCTTCATGTAATTTGTGGGGCTCTGAAAGACTCTCAAATTCTCTGTCTTATTGGCTTTTCCATATTAGCTCAAATGTCATGTGAGTCTCTCTTTTGAGTTAAATTAAGGAAAATTTCTATGAAAAGTTAAAAAAAAAAGGACTGAGAGAGGTGCTGCCCCATGGTGTAGTGGTTAAGTTCAATGCGCTCCACTTTGGCAGCCCAGGGTTTACAGGTTCAGATCCCGGGCACAGACCTACACCACTCATCAGCTATGCTGTGGCAGCAACCCACATACAAAATAGACGAAGGTTGGCACAGATGTTAGCTCAGGGCTAATCATCCTCAAGCAAAAAAAAAGAGGAAGATTGGCAATAGCTGTTAGCTCAGGGCGAATCTTCCTAACCTAAAAAAAACAACAAAAAAAAGGACAGAGAGAGCCAACTCAGATCTCATACGCAGATCTCACAATTTTGTTCAACCTAAACAGGTCTTGGTTCAATTTGAAGAAGGCAGAATTGAGTTTGGTAATCTTTAGCAAACCTGTCAGTGTGCAACGTTTACTAAACTATGAGTAGAACTTCGCTTAACAGATTTACCAGATTAGTTAGTTAGTTTGCATAGTCAAAAGGGAAACAGACACAGGTCTGCTCGGTTTTGACAGGGACAAAAGACAAGTCTGGGGACAGTGGGCCTGGGCAGGCCACCATGAAGCAGGCAGGGGCTGGGGGAGGGTGGTGTTGGGAGTCTAGGGACCTGGCCACCTTTGGTTTGGCTGAAGATCACAAAAATTAGCTTTGCTTTCTGCAAATGCTGCCCACGCCTGCTGGAGTCAGAGCTCTGAGAAGGACCGCACGGCAGCCTAAGTGTGGGTCTGCAGCTGCCTGCCCTCATCAATATTTTGGCCGGTGGCTATGCACTCAGGGGCAATTTGCCTAGCTTTCTTGATCCACACCAGAAAACTTGCTTTTGAAGTGGTTTGGAAGGCTCCAAAGAGACGTGCTTCACGGTATTGGTACTGCTTCCAAGGAGAAAAGATTCTGCTTTTCATCAGCTGTTTTCTTCTGCGATCGGTATCTCTCTAGCACCTACTGCCGAGGCCCTGGTTATGCCGACACACAGATGGGGTAGCTGAAGCTCAAGAACAGGCAGGGGTCTCCTGACCCACACAGTTCCAGGCTGGACTAGGAACAGGCTTATGGATGTTCCATGCTTGAATGCAGGTAAGCTGGAGATCTGCGGCAATTCTTTTAACACAAGGCTGGACATTCTTTATCGTTTCCTCAGACATGGGAATTGGCTGGGCTTGAAAAAGAATCACTGGCAGGAAGTTCATTTTCTTTATTGCTACCTCCCCAGCCATAAAAGTAAAAGCTTTTTACCTAAATCATGTTTGCTATTCCCCCCCGGAGAGGGAGATCATTTCCTTCAGAGTTTTTCCCAACTGGAGTTTAGTCCTAGGGATTCCATTGTTTTCATAGCCCATTTGAATTGGAAGAGATTTCTAATTGATGTTTCTCATATCCTCCCACCCCACCCAAGGCTTCTGATTTTGTGTCATTTGTGTTTCCCTTCTTCCTCCCCCAAATCTTGGATTCCTGAAAGCAGCGTCCATTCATTTTGAACTCCACCCTCTTTCACTTAATTAGAACCTCATTCACCTGTTGTGCTAGCCTTGATTTCCTTACTTCAAGATGACTTTCCTCTAGTATTTGAGTTTTCTCTAAGTCTTTGAGCCAGGGCTCTTTAACTCTTGCAAATAAGCAGGAAAGGGAACCTCTTCTTGTGTCTGGTGATTTGTGTAACAAAACATTTTGAGGTGCTGACCCCCTCATCTGTACTTTGTTAATGAATAAAAATCTTACTAAGAGTTTTCAAGATTTAAAAATATAACTGACATTATATCTAATTCAGTCTACATTTCTGGTGTGAAATAAGGTCAGGAGCTCTGTGATTTAAAGCTGACGGTGCGACTAACCCTCGGTGTGACCTCAAGCAAACCCCTTCGTCTTTCTGCCCGTTCTTTCTTCACGTGTAAAATGTAGGTAACCGTGTCTGCCCCACTTCATTCACAGGGTGACTGTATTAGGTCATGTACTACCTAGTTTTTTGAAAAGCATGAAGCTCTGCAATTAGGTACAATGTTACCTGTCTTTTTAAGCTTCAGCAATCCTGGGGCCGTGGAGGAAGTATCCCTCTTCTGGCAAGAGATCCCTCTGCAGGATTTCTACAGGCTCTCTGGGTGCCTTCTTTTCCTGGCTTTTCAAGGATTTTGTCTATTCTCTTTTCCGTTTTTCATCTGCATCTTCAATCTCTCTCCTTCTTGATGTTTTCTGTCAGCATTTAAATATAAATCTTTCATTTAAAAAATATTATCTTCCATCTTGCGGAGACCCTTCCCTTGACTCTGGATGTCTTTCTAGCTACGAAGCCATCTGTTCTCTCCCTTCATGGCCAAATTTTCCTTAAAAATATTCCACATTGACTATCTCCACTTCCTCATTTTCCTTTCGCTCTTTATCCAGGCCAACTTGGCTTTCACTGTCACCAAGTCCACTAAACTGCTTTTGCTAAGGTCACTTTATTAGTTTGCTAGGGCCACCATAACAAAAACACCATAGACTGGGTGGCTTAAACAACAGAAATTTATTTTCTTACCGTTCTGGAAGCTAGACGTCCAAGATCTAGGTGTCTGCAGGTTTGATTTCTCCTGAGGCCTCTGTCCTTGGCACAGCTGGCCATCTTCCCACTGTGTCCTCATATGGTCACCCCTCTGTCTGTGTCCTAATTTCTTCTTATAAGGAAACCAGTCATATTGATTAAGGTCTACCTACACGACCTCATTTAACCTTAATTACCTCTTTAACGGCCCTATCTCCAAATACAGTCACATTTTGAGGTATTAGGGTTAGGACTTCAACATAGGAATTTTTGGGGAACACAACTGAGCACATAATAGTCACCAATAGCCCATCTATTTTTAAGTCCAGTGGGATCTCAGGAACATTCAGTAGAGTAGATGTATTTCTCTAGCTTGAAACTCTCTTTTTTGGGGGCTACTTTGACTCTACACTTGGCTGATTTTCTTTCTTTTTCTTTGGCTGACTCAGACTTGTTTTTTTCCCCCCATCTCCTCCTTCTTTACCTCCAAACTTTAAATACTGGAGTTCCTCAGGGCTTGGTTCTGGGTCCTCTTCTCGTCTCACTTTACACAGACTCTAAAGAAGATCTTATTAATTCCTCTGCTTTTAATATGATTTAAATGCTTATGACCCCCAAATATAAATCTGTACTACAGACCTTTCCTAAGTACCAAACATTATGTCCAACTGCTTTCTTGGAAGTTTTGCTTAGATTTTCACAAGGATCCCTAAAACCAGAACTCAGAACTCTTGAGTTCTGCCCCCAAATTTATGCCTCTTTCTACATCTATTCTTTCCTGTTGGTTTATTTCTTCTCTAACCTTCTCGTTCTTCACAGAAATCACCTCCATTTACCCTCTTGCTTCTGTCAGAAACAAGGAGTAATCCTTTTTTCTTCCTTCTTGTTAGTCTACCTCAAAAACATGTCCTAAAGTAATCTTCTCCTGCCATCCCCATTGACATCTCCCACCTGGTCTCCTCTTTCCAACTTTGTGCTCCTCCAATACATTCTCTACAGATCATCCAGAGAGATCCTTTAAAGATTTCAATTAGATCATGTCTCTTTTCTGTTTAAAAATCTTTAATGATTTCCTACCCACAAAGTAATTCTGCAGGACTACAGACTCTAAAGATGCAGGGACTGGGTTTGCCTTGTTTGTTTCTGTTTACCCAGAATCTATCCCAGTGACTTGTACCTAGTAGGCACTTACCACATTGACCTAGGTCTTGTCTACCTTTTTAGCCTCATCTCTCACTCCAGTACTCATCTGTCTCTGTCACATTGCTCTTTTCTCAGATGTGTGAGCTGGCCTAGTCACTCTCCCTTTGTTGGCCAGCATTCACCTTATCCTTGCTACTCTCAGTGATGTCCAAGGCCAGCAGCGTGAGCATCTATGGGATGGGCATCCTTCCTAGGACTCAGGTCCCACCCTAGACCTAATGAATCAGAATCTGCACTTTAACAAAGTCCTCAGGTAATTCATGTGCATGTTAAAGGTTGAGACGCTTTGCTCTAGATCTCAGTCCAAGTGGTTAATTCTTTAGAGAGACTGTCCCCAACTGGCACACTGGGTGGATTCACTCACAGAGCCTGTGACACCAGAAAGGAAAGGAAGTGAGACACAAGGGAGGAAGGCAGGGAGCTGAAGCCTGACAATCAGAAGGAATTGACTTTAGAATTTTACCTAAGGCTAAAACTTACAAAAGTTTTGGATTACATAGAGAAGCATAAATCTGTGAATAGTTTGAGGAAGATTAGCCCTGAGCTAACATCTGTCACCAATCCTCCTGATTTTTGGTGAGGAAGTTTGGCCCTGGGCTAACATAAGTACACATCTCCCTCTACTTCATATGGGGACACCTGCCACAGCATAGCTTGATAAGCGGTGCATAGGTCTGCGCCAGGGATCCGAACCTGTGAATCCCGGGCCGCCAAAGTGGAGCATGCGAACCCAACCACTACACCACCAGGCTGGCCCCTGAATAGTTTGATTTGAACAAATTGAAAATGGCAAGAAGTTCTGTTTGCTTTAACAAATTTTTGAGTTCACTCTGAAAACCACTTTGTATAACTTTCTTTTGATTTGCCTCATTATGACACCATATGATAAATGCACAGCAGTGAGCCACAATCAGCTTGGGTTTTCCAATATTTCATTGATTCATGGTTGTAGAGTGCATTGTAGAAAGTCTAGCTAGAATACCTATTCTTTTTTTTTTTTTGGTTTAGTGAAGATTTTTATTTCTTTTTTTTTAATTGATGTCTTAGTTTATAGCACTGTGGGGTTTTAGTTGTACATTTTTGTTTGTCAGTCACCTTGTAGATGTAACCCTTCACCCCTTGTGCCCCCCCACCCCCCTTCCCCTTGGTAACCACCAATCAGTTCTCTCTGTCTGTGTGTTCACTTATATTCCATATATGAGTGAGTTCATGCAGTGTCTGTCCTTCTCTTAGAATACCTATTCTTTAATGTAGTTTGATTCTAGTTTTGTTGCAAGTCAATTGTTCAGTGTTTTGTTGCAAACACTTTAGACATTGCCTAGTTGACTGATTAGTTTGCAGTTTCTGGGGCCTTCTGTGCATTCTGTCAGAAGCCCAATAATAACATTGTTGCAGATCTCCAGCATTTTACAAAGGACATGCAGTGAGTGTCCAACCAATGAACTAAACCATGATTTGTGACCGTGAGATGAAAGAAAATACACTAATGAAAAATAAACACCTTCATTACTTATCTCTGAAAACATTTCTAAGGCGTCATACGTGTATGCTTTACTTGTAAAATATTTTGTTGCCTCTATCACCAAGTATTTTGGGATTTTATGGTACCAAAGTATTCCATTAATTTAACTGGACAACTTGTTTGAATTATTCAACAAACTAAAAGTGTTGGCAGGGCTGTAATTGTAAAGTATAATCCCACTCGTTCCTTGAATGTTACAGCTGCTCCTTGTTTATTTCATAATAGAGCTGATGAGTACTTAATTTGAGAGGAAAGCTGGGTGCAGGTGTAGTGCTATTTAGATGTAACGGAGGACACATTTGACATCTGTTGCAAGATCTATAGGTAAAGCAAGACGGAAGTTAAAATCAGCCCTATGTTAAATCTACATCATTTAAAACTTTACTGAGTTTGTCTGAACATAGAGGGAGGAAGTTCAGTAGAAATTTAAGGGACCAACATTTGTTGATTGCCTTCTATGGGACACTCATTTAATCATCACACCAACCCTTCAGGATAGATCTTATTTGTTCCATTTTACCCAGATGAAAAATTGAGCCTCAGACCCAGGCTTTTTTTTCCTGATTACACATTAGAATCACAGGAGTAGTATTAAAAAAACACATTGTACACTCATTAGGATGGCTATGATTAAAAAAATAGAAAACAATAAGTGTTGGCAAGGATGTGGAGAAATTGGAACCCCTGTGCATGGCTAGTGGGAATATAAAATGGTGCAGCCACTGTGGAAAATAGTATGGCAGTTCCTTAAAAAGTTAAACATAGAATTACCATGTGATCCAGTGATCCCACTTGTAGTTATATATCCAAAAGAATTGAAAACAGAGACTCAAACAGGTACTTCTATACCAATGTTCATAGAGGCATTATTCACAATAGCCAAAAGGTGGAAATAACACAAAAGTCCATTGACAGATAAACAAAAAGATGGGCTACATATAAAATAGAATATTATTCAGCCATAAAAAGGAATGAAATTATGATACTTGCTACAACATGGACGAACCTTGAAAACATTATACTAATTGAAGTAAGACAGACACAAAAAAGACAAATATTATATGATTCCACTTACTTGAGGTGCCTAGAATAGGCAAATTCATAGAGAGAGAAAGTAGAATCAAGGTTTCCAAAGACGGGGGGGGGGAGGTAGGAAGAGGGAGTTGTTGTTTAATGGGTACAGAGTATCTGTTTGTAATGATGAAAAAGTTCTGGAGATGGATGGTGGTGATGGTTGCACAACATTGTCAGCCTTTGGAAACCTTAATTTTACTTTCTGTCTCTATGAATTTGCCTATTCTAGGCACCTCACATAAGTGGAATAAAAATCACAGCCCCTGCTACACTCTCTATTTCTCTCAGCTCTCTTGAAACTCTAAGATTGTATACTTCTATGGCAGAGTTCCTTTTCCTCCTGGTGTCTTCTAAGTCTAGCTTCTTTCGTTGGCTTGGCTAAACCTGCCTTCTTCTTTCCTATCCATCTACTGTTTTCCCTCTGATTGATCCAATATATATTTAATTTTTTCTACCCACTGCCTTCTTTCATGAAGCTAGTCTCTGATAATGTTTCTGTTGAGGATAATGCAAGATAGACAAGACTGAATGCAATTAAAATATGTCTTCTGTTTATTTGGTGGCAACAATCTGATAAGGCGGTAAAAGTACCTCTTTTTAAATCATCGTTAAATCACCAGGCAGAGCAGGTAAAGAGAAAAGAGATTCCAAAATCTTGCATCTGTCAAACTCAGGTATCTTCTCACTGATTTTTATGGAGGCCTTTCTTATATATTTGCCACTAGTTGACTTCTAAAGTGCTTAGCCCAAAAAAGAGTGTGGAAGTGGCAAATGGGGATCATATGTGCAATGCCCTGCTGGAGCTGATAATTAAATATTGAGGAATTTTGTGAGTTGGGTGGTAAACTCTTGGTAGCTTGAAATCAATCATGGTGGGAGTATTTACATCACGGAAATCAGCACGTGCTACAAATCCAGCTCCCCCACCCCCCAACAATTGATTTATCAGCATGCCACTTTTATTCTTCTTGTAAACATTCAGAACCACTGTAAATATTCATAGCCCCTCCTACACGCCCTCACTCAGAATAAGCCAAAGTGCTTATAGTGGTCAATAAGGCCCTAAATGACCCACCCCACTCTCTTTACAGCGAGGGCCTCCTCCTATACGCCCCACTCCCACTGTTGCTCTGCTTCACGCACATGGCTAGGCATGCTTCTGCTCAGGGCTTTTGCTCTGCGGTTGGGCTTTTTTTTCCTGGAGCACCCTTTCCCCACATATCTGCAGAGCTGGCTCCCTGAGCTCCTTCAAGTCTTTGCTCAAATGTCGTCTCTCAGTGAGATCATCTATGTTAGTTTCTTATTACTGCTGTAACGGATTAGCACAAATTCAGTGCCTTAAAAGAACACATTCTCTCTCAGCAAGAATCCATTTCCTTATCTTTTCCAGCTTCTAGAGGATGCTCACATTCCGTGGCCTCTTTCCAGCCAGCAGTTGTATCACTCCAACCTCTGTTGTCACATCTCCTGCCTCTGACCCTCCTACCTGCCTCTTCCCTTCTAAGGACCATTGTGGTTACATTGGACGCACCTGGCTAATTCACAATAATCTCCCCACCTCATGATCCTTAACTTAATCACACCCGCAAAGTCCCTTTTGCCATATGAGGACATGGACATGTTTGGGGGGCCGTTATTCTGCCTACTACACCTTCCTTGACCATCCTATTTGACTTTGTACCTACTCACTCCCAGCATTCCTTATCCCTCTTCCCTGCTTAATTTTTCTCTGTACCCTTTATTACCTTCTAGAATATTATATATTTTACATATTTATTTTGTTGGTGGTCTGTCTTCACCAACTAGAATATAATCTGAACGAGCGTAAATATTTTTATTGTATATCATTGCTGCATTTTCATTGCTTATAACAGTGCCTAGCTTAGAGTATGCATTCTATATGTATGTATATTTGTATGAATGAATTGGGTGGAGTTTGGGAAAACTCCATGACATGACATGGAGGGTTCTCCTGTGATGGGAAAAGCCCATGTGGTAGAGCCTCTAGAGGAAGCTGAAAAGCTCCAGAGATCGCTCAAGGCAGAACTGCATTGTCTACATTGAAATATTTGCCCAAGTTCTGATTTCTCATCTTTTCCCTCATGTTTGTTTTTGCTCTTTCTTTGGAATATATCCCAAAATTTTATACTAGTTTCTGACTCTAGATTATAAACTCCCGAAGCAAAGAAACCATTCCCCACTCCTAGTTCTGTGACTCTTCCACTCTGTTTGCACAGTGCTAGATATTGAACATGTAGGTGCCAAGTATTTACTTTTCTGATTTCTTACCTTTCATTTCTTAGAAATCAGTCTAAAGGGAGAAAGGGACCAATGCTCTCAGTTGTCTTTGGGGTTTTTTGTTTTTATTTTTATTTTGGTGAGGGAACAGTGAGGTCTTTACTCTTAGAAGAGAACTTCTTTGTGTGGGAGGTGTAGCTTTTCTAGTTTGGGCACAGTGATTAGAATTGGAATTTGCAACCTAGAAGAAGACCAGATACCTTCAGAAATGGTCTTTCCATGTGAGGTTGCTGTGGCTGGTATTCTTATTAGTGTGAAACAATGGGTTTAGATGTCTATATCTAAACCCGTCAAGGCCATAAAGCTTCATGCACTGCTACAACTTTTCTGTTAACTCTGGATAAAGGTAAGATGATGGTACAACAGATAAATTTTACTTTAAAATTTTCGGTTTGTTTATGTGAAACGTAGAAGGATTTATTTTCCAATGATTTATATTTTAAGACATTTTTCTTGATACTTGTCTTAATTTATTTGGGCTGCTATAACAGAAATACCATAAACTGGGTCGTTTATAAACAACATTTAATTCTCACAGTTCTGGAGGTTGAAAAGTCCAAGATCATGGTGCCAACAGATTCAGTGTCTGGTGAGGGCCTGCTGCCTCACAGATGGCCATCTTCTCACTGTAACCTCACATGGTGGAAGAGGTGACAGATCTGTCTGGGACCTCTTTTATAAGGGCACTAATTCCATTCATGAGGGCTCTACCTGCATGACCCAATCACCTCCCAGAAGCCCCACCTCAAAGTACCATCACATTAGGGATTAGGTTTTCAACATATGAATGTGGGGACGATGCAAACATTCACCATAACAATACTGTTTTATGATTATGGAGAAAATAGAATTCTTATTAGATTTCTCATCTCCAAGTTGAGAATAGATATTCTGACACTTGTCCTGCTGTGGCTTGAGACTTGGAATCATGGATTAAAAGAGATCTTCCTGTGGTCTACCTATGGGTTAGAGAACATGCATGAACATCAACATGAAATCGTCACTGGGCATTTCTGGTAGTTATATTTATTTATTCCAGAGCAAAATTAATATATGATAAGTGGAATATTTTCTGTTGCTATCTCGGGTATTATAGAACAAGAACTTTCCTTAGGAAAGCAAGAGTGAGCTGTGAAGACACTGGATGCTATAACATCCTTTGCTTTCAAGGCATTGCCAACAACTTAAATCAATCCAGTAACCTTGTCAAGCAGAAGCAAACAGTGAAATGAAAACCATTTATCTGAAACAGCAGGTTGGAAACTTCACTGGTACACTTTGAAGGCATCTCACTAACTCTGCCAAAGTTTTGCTCCACCAGAGCAGGGCATGAATTTTTCATTGCCCCAATAATCAAGGTCTTTAGAGTTTCATGGCATTTTCTTTCTAGTATAGCTAATATGTTGAGCATTGTTGATGTACTGTTTGTGGTTGCCAAGGATAAAATAAAGAACTTGCTTTGAATTTTATTATAAAAACATTGAAAGAAATAACTTTGCTGTAGGAACTAGAGTTGAGTTATGTGCTCTATACGAAGTCACTTAAGGTGGGAGGGGGCAAACCTTTCAAGTTGATTTTAGAGAACAGATACAGACATCTTTATTGAATTTGTCTGGAAAAAAGGAAGGAAAATTCCAACATTATCTTTTCTGGTTGACATGTGTAAAACTCAGCCCTATTTGGCCCCCAACTCCTGTCCTCTTTAGATCCTTTTTCCTTACTCTCACTCCATGTATAGAAAAGGACCTCAAATGAGTCTCAAGTATCAGCCCTGGAAATTTATCAACTTATTCCCATGACACTACCATTGCTCATACAGCATTTTGAAGATTCTTCTATTGGATTGGTCTTCAGAGCTAGTGATATGCTCCATGATGACACTGGTCATACTGGGTTAAGCTGCATGTTAGTGTCACATATAGTGGAACTAACATGGACTTTGGAGTCTCATAACTCTTTGGAATCCAGGCTCTGCTCTTAGTAGACATGTGAGATTTCAGACAGGTTACTTAAGCTCTCTGAGCCTCAGTTTTCTAGGTACAACAAGACATACCTTATAGGGTTGTTGTGTGGGTTAAATGCGGTCGTGTGTATAAATCTAGTACAGTGTCTTCTTTCCCTCCTTCTCTCTTCCCCGCTGCTGATTCCCATCGTGGCTTACTCTGAGGTCTGACTTCTGAGAGGTTAGACACACAGTCAAGCATGATACTTCTTGGAAAATGAGGAGCTAGACTTGATGTTAGGGAACCAGGGAATGGTATCTATGATGCTGGAGGCCCCCATAAGGCCTAGGAGGAAAGTGGGGCAGGTCAGGAAAGTGAGAAGTGATGCTTTTGAAGGCCACTTAGGCAGTCACGGGGATCCTGGTCAACACGTTATTAGTGCTGAGTTATTTGGAGTCTGAGGTAGTGGCAGATATAAGAGATATTGCCTTGTCAAGAGTCCAGTAACTTCTGTTTCCTGTTAAGCCCAGTTTAATCCCTTCTATCCCAGTCAAATTCATGGGCAATTAAAATTCCTCCTACATTTCTGACCAGGTCTCTGCATCATCATGTCTCATCTGCAAGGGCATCTTCTTTGGGCAAATGGGAAAGTCTTAGTGCACCTGGGGCACATAGGGACTGGTCCTCTTTCCTCTTCATTGTCAAAGCTGTGGGTTGCCAAAGTCAGGACAGAGCCTAGTTGTAGCTGTTTGGCAGTTGTGTCTCTTATTTTTGAATAAACATACCCCTATACAGTTTGATCTCCCACTTACTTCACTTATTCGCTTGTTCATTCATTCAACACATTTATTTGTGGAATGGTTGGCCTGGGAAAGTGAAGGGACCATTCTTTAGCATCAAGGGGGAAAGAAGAGAGAATGTACGGAGATACAGGCTTGATTTTGTATGACTTTTGACAGTTCATAAAATAAAATATTGATCTAACCCGGAAGGGCAAGGCCTGCTATCTTTGGAAATATTAAAAGAATCTAAAAAAATCAGTTCCAAAAGAACTTCCAAAATGTGTTAGAAAATGATTAGCCATGTTGGAATGACTGTGTAGCATTCTAAGGTTTCAAACTGTTCAACCAACATTTATTAGTGTCTGCTGTGTGCCTGGTGCAGGACTGCTATAGGAGAGTCACAAAATGAATCGGAAAGTCTCTGATCATAGGCACTCAGTTACCGTCTAAGTGTAGATACCTCATAGAAAGTACCATGTGTTCTGGGAGAAAGGAAGTAGTCAGCAAGTGTATCTGGTGGGAGGAACAGGGTACATGTCCTGAAGGAGGTGCTATTTCAGTTAGTCCTGAAGAATGAGTAGGATTTTATGAGGCAGACGTAAGGGGCGTTTTGTTAGTTACACGTCCTACATGGGCACTTGTTGGGAATTTCTATGTCATTTGCTCTTCAGAGATCTGTTCTTGGGAAACTCACATTTTCTATCTCAGGATGAGAAGAGAGGAGTGATTCTTTTTGTGCAGTATTTTTCACAGAATTTCTTGGTGTTGCCAAGCTTAACTGTAGAGCTGAAGCTTGTCAGAGTTCTCATAACAGATGTGTGATTGAACCAAATTACAACCCTTCCCGTCTGGCGTTGGAGCCTTAAGCTACCCCAATGCTTCCAGGAGGGATGGTCTGCCTTCTGTGATTTATTTATAGACCAAATGATAACAAATAACACTTCTCAGGCTTAAACCTATAGCAGGGGTCAGAAATAGTTTAAACTTTTTGATTTGCACTAACAAATGCAGTTTTCCAAAACTATTGTTTTCTGACTTGCATGAATGTACCGAACCAGTTGCAGACTTCTCTTAAATGTGGTGAGATAATGAAAGTAGTTTATAAACTGTTAAATTCGAATATTGTTATTATTATAGGAATTCTTTATTAAATATTGGATGATGATTTCAGAAAGTATAGGGATTTTAATTGTGAAATTATTCTAAAGCATGCAGAAGAATTTTGGAATAATCTTTCCCTTTAGAACTCCATGACTGGTTTTTAAATTCCCTTGATTTACACTTTTAGAATACTGTGGATTAGCAGTTAAGTGTATTAGTGCCTTTGCCATGTAGTAATATTTTGTATAAATTTTAATCTATCAAGGAAAAGGCTGAATAAATAAATAGGATCACATTTATCTCTATCCCATCATTTTGAAGGATGATTTAAGACCATAGGAAACACTGACTCACTTTTTTCCAAAGAGGCAACTAATTTTTTTCATATTTTTAAACCCAAATCCATCCTGTCTCCCTTTGATTAACTGAAACAATAGGTTATCACAAACCTTAACAGAAAAATTCTTCTTTTTTAACCAAAAGAGAAACATGAACTGTTTTGCTTTCTTGAGCCTGCTTTCTATACCTCAACATCATAAAATATTCTGGTCACTTCTATAATGTTCAACTTGAATTTTTTTCCTTAAACAATCAAAATTAACTACCTGAATTTTCTCCTCCTCCTGTCCAAAATGGAACCCAATTCATCCTCCTACCCCCACCCCGGGACTGTTTCTTTTATTCCTGTAGTCCCTGTTATTTCCACCTTAATGTTCAGATCAGAAAGCTGTGAGTGTCCTATCCCCCCATAACCCCCCCCATATCCCCCCCTCTAGTTTCTGTTTATTCTTCCTCCTAAAAATCTCCTAAGTCTACTTTCTTTCCTTTTCCATGGCCACTGTGTAGTTTGGACTCTTACATTTATTATAAGAGATTTCTCCTGGTCTTTCTGCCTCTGCCCCTCCCTAATTTATATTCTTTCTAAAATGTGATGTGACGACTTCACTTCCTTGCTAAGAAACCTTGCACAGGTCCCCAACACATACAGAATCAAGTGCTAACTCTTCAATATGGTCTAGATGGTCCTCCATGTTCTGGCTCCCAGTTATTTTCTCAACCTCAAAAAAGCACCTCGCTCTATAACCTAACCAAACACCTCACACCCTCCTGTCTCCTGTTGCAGACCTTCATGCCTTTCCCTCTACCCCTCGGCTACCTCCCCCTTGTTTAAACTTTGAATGATTGACTGGTGTCTGACTGTTTCATTGAACTTTGGACCTCCTGTCTTTTGTGTTTTCTGGTATTTGTACACTCCTGGTTTTCGTCTGTCTCCTGGCTTAATCTGCCACTTGTAGTGCCTCTGGCTTATCTGGCTGATTCTGGTTGACCTTGTTACTTGTAAGCTTCCTATCTACTTGTTCTCTCCATTGTTTTTCAGCCTCCTGAGACCAGGCTTCTTGCCCCGTATTTATAAACTGCTGTTGGCTTGAGAGTGACAGTGTATTTTTAATCAAGCTATTTCATTGCTATAGGACCATGACAATGGTACAGTAGACAAGGTGGATCTACCTTTGAGTGTATTGCAATATTACTTAGTGATCCACAAATATTTTCTTTATTACTTTTATTGGTGTTATTGTTATTTTCTAATGGGAGGGTCAAGGAAGGCAGAATCTTGACCACCAATCTGAGTTTAGGCTTCAAGCTTTCTTAGGATGTTTGTGATCCCTGCTAAAATTCTGAACTTTAAATGCCATTCAGTGACCTGATAAAATAGGAATTTTGTTTTACTATGAACTGAGCACAGTTTCAGTGTTTGACTGTCATACCATCATTTCTATAGCTTCAAAATTCATTCATCTTTTAACCGGAGTATCGCAAGTCTCAGTCCTCAGTCCTCTGGCTATCGACACCCATCCCTGATGAAGCTCGATGGCATTAGATATTCTCTCCATGCTGAAAATTCACAGATGTGTGTCTCCAGCTCTGACTGCTCCCTTCAACTCCAGACCCATATCTCCAACTGCCTGCTAATTATTGTCACTTGGAGGATTAATAGACAGCTCAAACATCGCACGTCCACAAAAGAATTCTTGATCCCCCCTCCCAACCTCAGGCCCTACAGCTGTTCTGCCGTCAGTCTTCCCAGTAAATGGCAGCTCTAGTGTACCAGTTGCTAGGCCGGAAAACTCACCCTGACTCCTCTTGTTTCTTACTCCAGTCAACAAACACTGTTGAACTATGTTCAGAATCTCACCTCTTCTCACCACATCCTTTGAGTTCACTCATCTTCACTTTACGTCATCGTTTTTCTGGATTATTGAAACAGTCTCTTAACTCGTTTCTCATTTATTCACTCTTGCCCCCTGCATTTTATTCTTCACTGAGCAGCTGGAGTAATCCTTTTAAACCATGAGAGAGAGAATGCTTTTCATCTGCTGAAAACCTTCCAATGGTTTTCTAGATCAAAGTAAAAGCCAATGTCTTGCCACAGCTAACAAGGCCTTAACTCATCTCGTTCCCTGACACTTCCCTGAGCTCAAGTCCAGTCCTGCTCCCCTCTCCCACTGCAATCCTCAGAGATGCCAGGCAGATGTGCTTCTGCCTCAGGGTCTTTGTACTTGTGGTGCTCTTTGCCTGGAATGCTCTTCCACCAGATAGCACTGTGGCTCACTTCCTGTCTTTGTCCAAGACTCTGCTTAATATTACCCTCTCATTAGAGGAGTCTTTTCTGACCACTTCATTTAAAATGGCATCTCTATCATTCTCTATTCCCTTATTTTACTTTATTCCTCTTCATAGCACCTCTTACTACCTGAAGTATTTTATATACACATTTAAAATTTCTTTACCAGTTGCTCCCCCTTTCCCCTCTGTAAGCTCCATGATATCAGGGACTTAGTTTTGTTTATTGCTGCATCTCAAGTTTTAAAAATAGTACTTGGCGTATAGTAGGTCTGCAAGTAAGTATTGCTTGCATGAATGGGTGTATTCAAGAGGTATAGTTAAGTTATTTTATAGGTTGTTTCAGTGCGCTAGGTGCTCAATATTCATTTCTGAAAGGGAAAAAACAAACAATAGGGAGCCCAAATCCTTTCTGAAAGTTTTCCCTCAATCTTTGGGCTAGCTTAGTACCCCCAAATCTCTTGGTTTCTTGACTCTTATTGACTCACTTACTGTATCTCAGTCCCATTATTTGATGATTGTGTTCTACCTTATATTGGTGAGTTATTTTGTATGTACATGTCCACTGTTTCTAAAAAGACTATAAAATTTTGGGGTCAGGGACTGGGCCTATACTTGTAGTAGGTACAAAAATGAGATTTTTTAACATACAAACTAAAACTGGTTCATTAGAATCTATTTCAGTTTTATCTTCAGTGCATACACATAATTAAAAATTAGGGCCATATTGCACATTGCGTGGCTTTGGGTCAAAAAGTTAGGGTAGAACAGAATTTAAAGAAGAAACCTGGAAAACAGCACCCGTATCCATTGCTTCTCTAGTCTGAGTTTTCTTTGTTTTATGCAGTAAACTCTATATGTGACTGAGTTACTTACCCCCGGCTTGTTGGAAGTTGAATGTAATAACATCAACGCCAAGCTTGGTATCAACACTTGAATAGGTCTCAACTGACAAATATTTGAGCAGGAGTGTTAAATATTCCATTTTAAGAGTGTGAATGGAGGTGTAAATATTTTCCACACAGGTTGGGTAACACAAGTGTTTAATACAAGAAGAAAGGATGGAGAAATGTACCCTTAGTTATTTATGAAAAAGGAAGACTCTATAATTTTCTTTTGTACCATAAAATACCCCAAACTTGCATGTAATGCAAGACTTTAGATTTAGACCATGGTGGAGTTTGCTTGATGTCTGAAAGACTATTACCAAATCCAAATAAAGACATTATAAAATTTTTCTCTCAATTTCATTCTATGTCTTTATTTTCATACATTTTCTGTAGCAGTCTAAGTAATTTTTATGTTTTTTAAAATATTTACACTCTATAGACAGCTGTAGATAGTTCTATCTCTCCAAAGTCATTATTTAGGCAAACCACACAGATCTGATCTTTTAAATATTTCCATATAAATTACTCCTCAAGTTCTTTCATTCTTATTATTTTCTGCCTCCTAAATTGACTTTATTTTTCTTACCAAGAGTCCTGAGAAGCCTAACACTGTGACGCTGATTTACTAGGTCCTTTTGGAGATGGCCATGTCACTTCTAAGTGGAACTAGATGCTTGTGTTTATACCACCCACACCTCAGTCACTGTTTTTTTTTTTTTTTCCAGCTGTCATCACTCATAGTAAATCCCATTTTAGTTTCTTATAACAGTTCTATGTCTCTTCTACTATTATACCTTTACAAGGACCTTCCTTCCATCACAGAGAGGTGTTTTATAACATTCCCCACAGAGATATTAGCTTATTAGGCTGGATCTTATTTTTATTGCCTGCCTCCCCTTCTAATCTGACTGTATTACTTGGTTTCATTTCTCAGCTCTGAATGTTAACCATGCTGCCCAGATGGATGTTGTGATTTGCCTTCAGAGGTTATTAAGATGCTATTTGCTTCTCATCCCCAACGTCATTAATAAAGATGGGAAAGCCAGTTCAGAAGAAATCCCTGTGTTATAGCATTAGAAATTCTCCCCCACCCCCAAACAAATGTAATATGCCCATTACTTAACCTTTCCTTGTGTTTTCTTTCATTCAGTCAGTTGAATCCCTTTCACTATGCTCATGGCAAAAGAAATGTAGTCCAATTTTGCGAGTTGAATTAGATGAGTCCCTGATCTTTCGTCATTGTTCAAGTCAGGATTTAGGACATTTTGTTTTATGAATTAGTGTTAACTGCATCAAAAGAGCTTAAAGAGATTCACCTGGCATGATTTGTAAGGTGATTATTTTTCAGAATTTACTGAAAAAGAGAAGTCCTTTGATTTGTTATGCTTTTAAGGAGTAGAAAACAGCAGCTGGAAAAGGATATTGAAAAGGGTCAAAGTGTGTTAAGACATGGTTGAGCTCCTTTGCAACAGATTGGCGGGGGATAATTTTGTGTTCAGGTTATACTGGTGTCAGCAGTCTGAGCCAGACGACTCGCAGAAAGAGCAAACAGGGCCTACGGTCATTCATTTAACAACTGAATCCCTCCCCAGGTGCTGGGATGGCAATGATGAATAAGATAGACACATTCCCTGCTCTGCAGACGTGGTGTCCTGGGGTTAGCTGACAAGTGCAAAGACAGTTTCGGTACAGGATGATCAATGTTGTACCCAGGAAGTTCAAGGTGCTGTAGGAGCCCGTTGGGGGAGCACCTACCCTCTTAGAACTAACTGATAATGGACACATCTTGTGTTTGGAACTGTTAGCAGTTCCAGTGGAACTGGAGTGGAGTAAAAAAGTTGAGCAAATAAGACTATGGTTAGTTAGCATAGACCAATAATTTAGTTGTATTAGTTAGCATAAAAAGTAATTTTCTAAGGAAAGAGGAAGAGACATGGGAAGTTTTTAGCATCACTGTTGAAAACACATATGGTACATTATATAATTTTCATTAAAAATGTGATAAGAACACATACAAATGCAATGCAATATGAAGCTGCAGAAAGAATATTATTCACTGATTACCTTTCACAGTGCAACTGTAGGTACTTGGTAGACATTCATCTTGTTGGTGAATAGAATTCAGGAGATGTAGAGGGGTATAATTAGTTGAAATTGCAATTATGCAACGAATATATCAGAGGGCAAACTTCATGTGGGTTATTTCTAATGTCTGGGAGAAAGGAGCTGTCCCAAGCATCCTGTGTGAGGTTTAAGTCAGAGAATCTGTGGTGGGACCATCCAGCCCCTTCCCTTACAGGGAAATAGGTATCTCTGGTGAACTTCAAGAAGTGCCCTTTAGGTTGGTAAATCCCAGGAATGGAGTCTATTATGCAATTCTAAAACACTCAAAGATGGCTTTGCCTCCCAGAAAGGGTATTGACTGAGATAAACTGAGTGGTGCAACTGCCCTGACCTGGCTATCCTGGCCTTGAAACTTGTAGAAATGCTCCTGGTGCAGAGACAGTGCAGCCCACTCTCTGGACCCAGCTTTGCCTGTGACACTGGAACAGTCTGTGATGTGTTAGCTTGCGAATCCTAGATGGAGTTTCATTGCTCAACTCCAGCACATGCACATCTCTGATCATATTCTTAAGTTGTGTTTTACATACGTGTTCAGTTTTGAACTGTTTTCCCCATGCTCTGTATTTTAAAAATTGCTGCCGTGCCAGAATCTTCCTTGCTTCATGAAGGTGGAATTCCTTGGATGGCTGTTGATAACATTCCCCTCTCACCATCCTCCTTTTCTTCTGCTCTTTTTGGTGTATCCTCTATCCTCTAACAATTGCTGATCTTGGCTTCCATTTCTTCTGATATTCAGAGTTCAAAATAGAAAATTTTGACTTTTACTTGTCAACACCTCCCTAAAATATAAGTAAGGATGAGGATAGAATAACAGATTGCAGAAGTAGAGAGAGGGAGATACAGCAGACGACCAAAGGCAAAGGCATATAGGGACTGTGCTTACCCGCTCTGCTGGGGACTCGAACATTGTCAGTCTTGGGACTTTGATGGTTTTTGCCATCTTAAAAATGTTCCCGTCCTCTCTGTTCTGACAATGATGTGCAGCATGTGTGGTCTGCTGAAAATAAGACTTGAAAAAAAATTGCAACTGTAATCTGGATCCTTCTGAGGTGGCAGATTATGAAAAATGGATTTGAGAAATGGACACCTATTGTGAAAAATCACATTTGGGTGATAACTGAATACCAGAAAACCAGGCAATACTTGGTGTCTTCCATCTCCCACAATGTGGCTGCCTGCCAAATGAAAGAATCAATCATGGGGGATTCTTGTGGTGATGGAACTATTCAGTATCTTGACTGTGGTAGTGGATACAGAAATCTATTCTGGTGACAAAAGTGTTTCAAACTTAATACATACACACACAAATGAGTACGGGTATGACTGGGGAAATCTGAACAAGATTACTGGATTGTATAATGTCAGTTTCCTGGTTGTGATATTGTATCATGGTTTTGCAAAATGTTACCGTTGGAACAAACTAGGAAAAATATACGAAAGATCTCTCTTTGTTTCTTATAACTGCATGGGAATCTATAATTATCTCAATAAAAATTTCAATTAATAAAAGACTTGCAGTGAAATCTCTGTCTGGTCTCAGTTTTATGTCGTGATGACTTTTCCTTCTGAAAAAAATAAATTAGAGAAAATTACTTTATAAATTAGGATATAAGAATCTAGTTGCAAAAGAAAAACGTCTCTGGAAATTTAAGCTAATTTGCTTATAAGAAGAATGATATCTTAATCTAATAGTTTCTTGGAAGGAGGTTTAGTTTAAAAGTTCAGAGTAGTATAAGCAATTTGAAAATAATGCATAAAGATGCATTTTCAGGAAATTTTTAAATGATGTGATATGCATTTTCGTATGTAAGAATTTAAATGAAAACTGTTAAATAGTAGGCACTATGATATAATTACATGATTATTTAGAGAGCAGGATCTGTATTCATTATGTTTTAAAGTCTATAAGCAAGTTCTTTCCCTACACATCCGGAATGTAACTTAAACACATAAAATCAGGTAACAAGTCAAGTCATAAAAACACTAAACTTACCATTCTCGGCCAATGTTTGCCATTTGAGTGTGTGTGTGCACACGTGTGTGTGTGACCTAGGGAGGCCACATGCTTACTCCTACTATGTTTTCTTAGTTCAAAGCATTCTCCAAATTTTCCTTTTGAAAATTCCTTTGGACTCTATGACACATTAATTTGGATATCATCAGAGGAAAGAAGTATTTGTTTTTTGAGGAGGGTGAAATAGTCACAATCTGTCAAGTTAAGTCTGGTAAATCAAATAGTAGATGAGATTGAACCATATTCTATTGCATCAAAAACAAGGAGTTACTGTAAAGCAATGTATTTGCTTTTCTTGTGTGATTTATTTATTGGTTCTGAAAAAAGCAAGAAATGTTTAGCACTCGAATGACACTCATTTACTTGGTTATGTTTGTCATAAAGCCAGTTTTATGACTTTGTGGGCAAATCTTATGCATAATATGATTTGATATACTGGGTGTCAACCAATTAATCAAGACATACTTGTTGAATACCTGCTATATACCAAATGATGAAGGAATATAAAAAGGAGTATTTGATATATTTTTAACCCAATGAGATAGTTCCATTCCATAAGTTTTATTTACTTCCTATACTTAATTATTGATGGACAGACCTGCTACTCTTGACCTGTGTTATTGAGGGTTTGCTGATTATTGAATCCTGGACTGTGCATCTAGAATGGAGTGTCTAGCAGGTGTGTGTGAAAGGGGATCCCTGTGGGCCAGAGCTGCTGAGTGTGAGGAAGACTTGATGACACTGAGCAGAAGGCATCCAAGGAGCTCCTGAGAGAAGTTGATAAAGAATTTGGGAGAACTCTCCTTCCAGACATTCTGGGGAAATTTCCTTGTTCACAGTAAGAGTTGAGAAGTGCTTCTTGAGTCATTTACCATAAAAACATTATGCTCTCCTATTTCTCCTCTGAGGGCACCCAAGCAAATGCTGTGCTTCCTCACAGCTAAGTTCCATGCCAAGGTCAAGAAATAGTGCATTCTCCAGGTGTTATGCATTGTATTTGAGAATGAAGCTGTAGACTCTAAATAAACATGTCACCAACTAGGTGCCCCAAGGAACTCAAGGGTGGGTTTGGAAGCATTTACCTGTTTTTGCAAAATTTTTCCCCTTTTGTTATGTTAAGGAGATGCAACCACCAACTACCCTGAACCAGAGGAAGCCTCACCACAGGAGCTGCGCCCATGACCTTTGCCTTATTTTTAATGCTAAGATCTCTCCTGGAGGAGCTTAGGCCTCATTACTGTAACCTGCAGTGTATGTGGAAACATTTTCCAACTGAGCCTGTGCAAGTGAATACCCACCCCTCCCTTTTGAATATTCATTTCCCATCCAAAATAAAGGTCCTTGCTTCCCATTGTTCCAGGACGCCATGACTTTGGAAATGATTCCTCATGGCCTCCTATTTGCTGCAAATACATTTTACTTTGTGAGACAACTTCCACTGGTGTAGAGTCTTATTTAACTCTCCAGGAGGTGAACCCACTTAGCTCGGTAACAAACAGGAATTAAATCTTAGTTACGTAGGGCCTTGTGAATTACTCAAAGGCTCCGCTCTGAGCCCGCAAATTGTGGGTTGTGATCAAGTTACTGAATATCCATGTTGCTTCCCCAGTCAGCCTTGTTTCTGAATGTTATCTTTGATCAAGTTTGCAAAGTGATTTCAATCTTGCTCACTGTTGAAGAATGACTTCTTTGCTATCTCAAGTGAGTCATCTAAAAATTTAATTGGCTGACCTATGCAGGTCCACAGACTACAAAAATAAACATTATATCCATATAAAACATTGCATGTGTTGAAAAAAATTTCCTAACAGAAATATTTGGGCTACAGGCCTCACTAAAGGAAGGCTCACTTTTAAGGAGAGAGAATACATAATATAAACAGCTACATGCGTTAAAAAAGAAGGGAAGAAAAAAAGTGTTGGAATAAATTGTAATTCTTAGTTTTCATGTTTCTTTATCTGTGGGTTTTGTGGGATCCAGCTCCATGATAAAATTTTCCCCATTATTATTCTCCTGGTGGGCCTTGTAATTAGGAAAAAACTCAAAACTCGTTCCTCCTTGCTATGTTTTGGTTGAATAACCTTATTCTTGGATTCAGTCAGCATGAATATAAGGCTTATATTCAAATAAAGCTAATAAAATAAAATATTCTTTCTTTCAAATTTACCTCTGTAGCCTCCATCCCTCATCGGATGTCAAGATTAATTCAGTTATAGTGGATACAAGGCTTATTCTTTACATAAGAAAGAAAACATTGTTTTCTTACAAATGAGTAGAAATTGCTGAAAGATGGGGCCCCAGCATTGGGCTTTTACCATGAGTTCCTGGGAGAGTCAAGGTGCTAAGAGATATTATCCATCCTTCTCACAGGTATTTTAAAGATTCCTAGGCGTCCCATGTGCTGGAAGGTGAGAGAGGATTTAAAGTCTTTCTGAGAATGATTCCTCACATTACTGTGGTTTTCTATTACCAATACAATACTTACTTTCCCAACATCTGTGACACAGTTTTTTTTTTTTTCTCCAAGGTAATGAACACAGGTAACTCCTCTTAAGAAACAGAATAGTTAAGCATAAGACAAGTAGCAGATTGTTTACACTTAGTTCCAAGTGGTTCAAATTTTTCATCCTCTGATATACTTTTTATTTTTCTAAGCAATGTGCAGCTATAGGTTTACTAAGATTAAAGAAATTCAGCTTTGGAGAAGGAATGCAACATTTCAGCTGCTATATAGCCTTTGTTATTAGTTATTATTTATAACCAGAGGCTCGAATTTTCTCTCCTGGGTCTGCCTATTGTAAAGGGTGCAAGGGTGTCTTTTTGGATGCCGCCAAAGAAGGAAAGAATCCCTTTTGGCAGTAGAGGGCTTCCAAGATGCAGAATGTAGGCTCCATGAAGAAAGAGATTTTTGCCTCTTTTGTTTGCTGTTCTGTCCTGACACCTAGAACAGTGCTTGGTGCACAGTAGACTCTCAGTAAATATTTGTGGAATGAATGAATGAATCCTCAAGAAACATTGTAGGACGTAGGTTTGTTGGAACTTGATCTTCAATGACCTTCACATGGGGAGAAAAGGTTATCTGTGAGTTGCACTGACGCCCTTCTGTTCCTTCATCCTGAGAAGAGCTTGCCTCACCTTCTTCAAGGCTCGGTACCTGAGGGAGCAGAACTCTGTGGCCTCGGTTGCCAAACCCTACAATTCCTCAAGGGGCAATAGTTGAGAATTTGGAAGGCCTCGGAGTGACCGCATCAACCCTACAGAGAAATGTCAATCAGCAGAGGGGCCATTCCCAGGGCCACATGGCTGGCTGGGCTGGCTACTGGCCAGGTGTGGATGCCTTTCTCACACTCATCAAATGCATGCCAACGTATTTTCATTTTTGAATGCCACAGACCTGGTTAATAAAGTATAAAACAGCAACCAATGAATATATTTTACAGTTCTTATTTCATGACAAAAACCTCAAAGTATGTGAAGATAGTTGGAATGTGTAAAGAGAAGAAAGCAGATTTCTGATAAGACCAGCATGTGACTTGTTTAACAGCTCAGAATTGCAGTCTGGAGGATGGAACGCTGACAGTTCCTTCTTTCTTACTTGCGATCACTAGGATTTTATTTCCCCCTGTTTCAGGTCATTTCTGAGCCAATCTTAAGACAAGAAAATGATTTGAAGAATTATGCATGATGTGGAGTATATCTCCCTTGTTATCAGTGGGGGTTCCATTGCTTACAGGGTAGATGGAGATGATGCCCATGTCTTTGGACATAACAGCTTTTGACAGATAGACTGAAATAATTCCTTTTTAGCCATGCAGTTGTCTATAAATCTGCTTAGTTGGTCATCTAAAGTGATGACATTTAAGATATAGTTGATACACTGTTTATCTTAAAGAAACATTTTTAAATTAATTCTTCAGACCTGTGCAATATTTTATCTTTTCAGGTTAATAATATCCAAATGTGCTTTTGTGAAGCAAAAAACACATGTGTGTTTCTTCATAAATCAATCAGTTAGCTTTGAAAACATAGTACATTTCAAGTATGTAGCAAAGGCCCTCAAAACACAATTATTAAAGCAGCTTGAGGAACTGAGTTTGCTTCAGTTTTGGATTTTTAATAGACTTCGCTGTTATGTAGTGAAGATAGAAATATGCCATTGAAGTCTCTGGTTAAGAGTCAAGACTTTTTCTCTTGTATTTTTTTAGATCCTATTGTTTCTATCTGATCCTCAGAACAGAATATATACATCCATACTGTTGGGTAAAATTATTAGAAAATATAATTCCCATAAACCTACTCTTTTGACTCTTCAGGTAAATATGCTGGCACATGAACTCAAAATTTCAAATGATGACTTTTTAAGAAATTTTCATGTACTTCCAATGAAGGTATTATTACACTTGTGTTCTTTGATTGATCATAAAATTATGTGAGACTTCTAAGGTTGTGGAACTCAAACATGTAACTTGAATGTTATTTCAAAATACACATCAAATCCATCACTTTGCTCTATCAATTTTATGTCTAAATAAGTCTTATATTTCTTCATTTATTTTCATTCCAAATCTTATCAGCCCAGTCCAGATCACCATCATCTCTTGATTATCTGAACTGTTGAAATAGAATTCTCTCCCCAACACCCCAGAATAGTTAATGACACAGGGAAACACTTTACGTAAAAAACTGGAAGTCCAAATTGAATATTTAAATTAATAATGATGGAAACACACCAAAATGTTAACAGTGATAGAGTTAGAAGTGGTACTTATTTTTCTCTTTCATACTTTTTAATATTTTCCAAGTGTTCTACAATAGGCATGAATTATTTTTAAAAGATTTTATTAAGGTGCATTCTCATTTTAAAAATTTCAAGCAATACAGAAAGGTTAAGATAGAACAAATATCACCTAAAATCCTACTACTTCGAAAAAAATCATCGTCAAATTAGGTGAACATTGTGCCAAGTCTCTCTCTCTCTCCACATACATACTCACACACACACACACACGTGCACATACACACACACAGAGGACAAAGGACAGCTAGCCAACTAGTTAGAGAGGCAAAAAATAAAATTTTATAAATTCAGGATCAAACTATACATTTTTTAAATAAAGGATTAAAATTCATACCACTTTAATAATTTGTATTCCCCAAATTAAGCCTCATTAAAAATGCAAGGTGTCTAAAGCAATCTGTAGATTTAATGTAATCCTTATCCAAGTCCCAACAACATTTTTCACAGAAATAGAACAAAGAATTCTAAAATTTATATGTAACAACAAAAGACCCCGAATAGACAGAGAAATCCTGAGAAAAAAGAACAAAGCTGGAGGTATCACACTCCCTGATTTCAAAATATACTACAAAGCTATAGTAACCAAAACAGCATGGTGCTGGCACAAAAACAGACACACAGATCAATGGAACAGAATTGAGAGCCCAAAAATAAACCCACACATCTATGGACAGCTAATTTTTGACAAGGGAGTCAAGAACATACAATGGAGAAAGGAAAGTCTCTTCAATAAATGGTGTTGGGAAAATTGGACAGTCATATACAAAAGAATGAAAGTAGACCATTATCTTACACCATACACAAAAATTAACTCAAAATGGGTTAAAGACTTGAATGTAAGACCTGAAACCATGAAACTTCTAGAAGAAAACATAGGCAGTACCCTCATCAACATCAGTCTTAGCAACATATTTTCAAGTACCCTCTCTGACCTGGCAAGTGAAACAATAGAAAAAATAAACAAACGGGACTACATCAAACTAAAAATCTTCTGCACAGCAAAGAAAACCATCAACAAAATGAAAAGACAACCTAACAATTGGGAGAAGATATTTGCAAACCATATATATATCTGATAAGGGGTTAATATCCAAAATATATAAAGAACTCATACATCTCAACAATGAAAAAACTAACAACCCAACTAAAAAATGGGCAAAAGATCTGAACAGACATTTCTCCAAAGAAGATATACCGATGCCCAATGGGCACATGAAAAGATGTTCAACATCATTAACTATCAGGGAAATGGAAATCAAAACTGCAATGAGATATCACCTCACTCCTGTCAGAATGGCCACAATTAACAAGACAGGAAACAGTAACTTTTGGAGAGATTGTGGAGAGAAGGGAGTTCTCATACACTGCTGGTGGGAGTGCAAATTGGTGCAGCCACTATGGAAAACAGTATGGAGATTCCTCAAAGAATTAAGAATAGAACTACCATACAATCCAGTTATTCTACAGCTGGGTATTTATCCAAAAAACATGAAAACACGAGTGCATAAAGATACATGCATCCCTATGTTGATAGCAGTATTATTCACACTAGCCAAGACTTGGAAGCAACCTAGGTGCCCATCAAAGGATGAAAATGGACAAGGAAGATGTGGTATATATACACAATGGAATACTACTCAGACATAAGAAATGATGAAATCCAGCTATTTGTGACAACATGGATGGACCTTGAGGGTATTATGCTAAGCAAAATAAGTCAGAAGGAGAAAGTCAAATACTGTATGATCTCACTCATAAGTAGAAGATAAAAACAACAACAAACAATCACATAGAGACAGAGATTGGATTGGTGGTTACCAGAGGCAAGGGCGGGGAGGGAGGAGGGCGAAAGGGGTGATTAGGCACATGTGTGTGGTGATGGATTGTTATTAGTCTTTGGGTGGTGAACATGATGTAATCTATGCAGAAACTGAAATATAATGATGTACCCCTAAAATTTATATAATGTCATAGACCAATGTTACTGCAATATAAACAAAATGCGAGATGTCAACTACTGAAAGAGAAACATCACGTGGTGGTAGCTTTTTACATTACGGATTTAGAGCCATGCTGCATCAAGCTGCATTGGTCCTTCCCACTCCCCCTTTGTCCCTATCTCCCATCACCTGTGTGACTTTGAAAAGAAACATAGCTAACATACTAATGCTTTAAAAACAATACGACTTATTGGAGAGGAGGAGATGGAAAGTGTCTTTTCCACCTTGGTGATGAATTCTATAAAGAAATATGTCAGTTGCTTTCTTTTCAATTTTCCTGGACAATTTGTATATTCAGTCACCAGCCAGTGGGCTAGACCATTTCTTGCCAAACACACTGAACTCCTTAGGTAGACTTTGCTGGGGAAAAAAAAGGAGAAAAAAAAAAGAATAAAATCTGAGACTCCTCAAATTATAAAGACCAGACAAAATAAGTGGAGAGTAAACAAAGGAACTTATAGTTGAAGGATTTCTGGATTCAGTGGCCTGTGGGTTTATAGTCCCAAACAAATCGAACCAGATGTAGTAAGAACCAGTTAATGAGACAGTCAGTCGAGATCTGCTCTCTTTTCTTTTCACTTGTTACTTGAATTTCATGGGACTTGCCCAGTACCACCTCTCCGACTTGAAAGCCGGAAACAATTTTGTGTCTTATGGCAGTGCGCTGATGTTAGCTAGAGCAGTCTTTGCTAGTATACAGAGCTGGGTTCGAAAGGTCTTTTGCTGGAAGTTATATCAAATGTGATTCTGTCGCTTAACCTCATTGTACCCTAGTTCCCCACTCTGTAATATGGAAATAATAAATCTCACTCTGAGACATAATTTACGTGAGAATCTGTATTACAGTGGGTACTTGACAAAGGTTCATTCCCTTTCCTACTTTTTATCATCTAATTTAGTGTTTTTTAAGGATGAGAGGACTTGTGTGCTTCAAATATGTCTCAAAAATAATTTACAGCTGAATTAAAAATCAGATCTAAAATTTTGTTTTTAAATTGGGGAGTTTAATCCATTTATGCTTCGTATGATTTCTTTTATTGTTGGATTTATTTTCATCATCTGACTTTGTGCTTTGTATTTTTCCTACTTTTACTATGTTTTCCTTTTTTCCCTCTTCTTTTTTTTTTTTTGACTAAATTTTGATTGAAAAAATTCTTCTTGGGGCCAGCCTGATGGCATAGTGGTTAAGTTCCTGCGCTCTGCTTCGGCAGCCGCCCGGGCTTTGCAGGTTCAGATCCCGGGTGCCGACCAATGCACCACTTGTCAGCCATGCTGTGGCGGTGTCCCATATAAGGTAGAGGAAGATGGGCACGGATGTTAGCCCAGGGCCAGTCTTCCTCAGCAAAAAGAGGAGGATTGGTAATGGATGTTAGCTCAGGGCTAGTCTTCCTCACACACACACAGACAAATTCCTCTTTCCCCCTAAATTGGTTTGGAAGTTATAAACTCTTTTTCTATTCATTGCATGGTTGCTCTTAATCCAAAATTAATCTCTGTTCTCCTCCCTAGCCATGCAGTATCCTAATTCTGATCAATCTCTTCCTGTCTTACATAGTGTTTTTGTACATTATTTAGATTCCATCTCTTTTCTTGTATATTTACATCATTATTATTTTATATATTCAGTGTTTGTTTATATTTATGTTTCTTTGTTTATCATCCCTTCTTTCTTTCCAGAACTTTTCTCTGGAATTATTATACTTCTTACTGATGTACTTCCTTTAGCAGTTCCTTTGGTGAGGGTCTGATTATATTAAACACAGATTTTTGTTTGCCCAAATTTATTTTGCCCTGATTATTAAATGAAGGTTTGGCTGAGTAAACAACTTGAGATAGATGTTATTTTCTTTCAGCAATTTGAGGATAATGTTCCATTGTGTTCTAGATCCATCGTTGCTCTTGAAAAAATGTTTTCTATGTGACTGTTATTCCCTTGTAGGTAAAGTTGTTTTCTGGCTATTTTTAAGATCTTTCCTTTTCTTTGGTGTTCTGCAATTTCACTGTATGCCTTGATGTGGATTTCTTTTCCTTTTTTTAAATCTATTCTGCTAGGGAATGTTTGGCTTCCCTTATTTTCTCTATTCCCTCTTTCTGGATCATACATCAGACATTTGTTAAAACTAAGCATGTTCCTCTTTATGTAACTTAACCTCTCTCTCATATTTTGCATTTCATTATGTCTCTGAGCTTCAGTCTGGATAATTTCTTCATAAGTCGTTATTTCCTTAGCTCTGTATAATTGCTTGTTTATCTGATCTACTGAATTTTTAACTTTAGTGATTACCCTTTTCATTTGAGAGATTTTATTTGGTTCTTTTTCAAATTATCCTGATTTTTAAAAATTGCACTTTGTTCCTAGTTATTGATTTCAATTTTTTTAAATAATTAAAAATATTTATTTTATATCCCATGTTTCTAATATCTGAAGTCCTGGGTGGCTTAATTCAGCTGTTGGTTGTTTCTGCTAACTCTTAAGTATAGCTTTTTATATTTTGGATTGAGCTTATGTTTAAGGGCTGGGTTTTATGTGCAAGAATCTTGCAAAGTTTTTGCTGAAGATGCACCCATCTGCAGAGAATTTGTATTTGTGTCTCTCGAGTATTCCAAGGTGTAACCAACCCGGGGCTACTTAAAATGGTTTCTTGTTTGAGCTTTCTTGGACCTACTAGGTCATATCATTTTAAATGCAAACTATGGAGTATGTAAACTCTGTGTTAGTGTCATGAAAAACTTGTATTTATTTATTTTTGACCTGAGTCCAGGCCAAGAATGACATTTTTCTTTGTTGTCTCTTTTTGTCAGTGGATGGACATGTTTTTCAAATTAACTTTGTGGACCCTGGCTCTATCTGTAGATCTTAATTTTAACTCCTTCTTTGGGTTGACATCATGCCTTGCCTACTACCGTCCCCTATACAGCTTATAAAGCTCAAGCTTCTAGGCCCTTCTGATCACACCACCACTGCAGTGACAGCTTACCACTCTGGATGTAAGTCCTCATTTCATTTTTTGGCCCCTGAAAATTCCTACCCCCTTTAAAGTTAACTATATTATTATTTCTAGCTCAGCTATATATTTAAAAGAATTTTTATATTTCTTTGCTATTTCTATGTGTTTTATATGATGAGAACTTTCCAGAATATTTACTCTACTGTATTATCAAAAATGGAAACACAATATGTTCTTAATTAGTCTCCCCCCTCCACATTAGCCTCTTTCCAATCCACTCTCCCCCCAATAGGCAACATGATGGTAAAATGCAAATATGATCATGTGACTTCCCTGGCAAAAATCCCTCGATAGCTTCCCAGTGTGTGTTGAATTGTATCCTTCCTGATACCTATGATTGTGACCTTATTTGGAAATAGGGTCTTTGCAGATGTAATCAAGGTAAAATGAGACCATATTGGATTAGGGTGGGCCCTAATCCATGGATTGGTGTCTTCATAAGAGGGAAATTTGAAGACAGAGACAGAGACACACAGGGAGTAGCCATGTGATGATTGGGGTTATGTTGCCACAAGCCAAGGAATGCCAAGGATTGCTAGCAACCACCAGAAGCTAGAAGAGGAACTTTCTCCTTCTAAGCCCTCGAGTAGGAACCAACCATGCTGTCAATTTGATTTCAGACTTCTGGCCTCCAGAACTGTGAGAGAAGAAATTTCTGTTTTAAGCCGCTCAGTTCATGTATTTGTCATGGTCACCCTATGAAATGAATACACTGGTAAATGGATGGACCAGTGGAAACTAGTACAGCAGACCAGAAAAAACTGAAAAGAAATGTTTTCAAAGGCTAGGCCTGGAAACAAGCTGACTGACATTGCAGAATGAACACTCTTCCTCTTATAATTAGTATAAAATAAAAGAAATTAGTGCAGTCTGTTATGCCTCTTTGATCTTTCCCACTTTACTTTTCTAGCTTCGTGTTGCTTCCATTGCTTTCACTGGCCTTGTTATGGTTCCTTGAACAAGTCGAGGTCGTGTCTAACTCAGGGCTTTTGTATATGCTCATCTCTCTGCTTAGGAAACTCTTTCACCCATGTTTTGCTTGGATAACAACTACTCATCCTTCCTGTCTGGTAAAATGCCACTCTTCGAAGACCCTTTCCATATTTTCCCCCCATCAACCATCTGAATTAGGTCCCTTAGTTATACCTACATCATGCTCTTTTTTCCCCTTCCTAGCATTTATCATGGATTGTGACTAGGATATGCATGTTATTTTTATGATTATTTTTTTAATGTCTGTCTCTCCTAGTGGACTGTGTGCTCCATTAGGCAGGGACCGTGTGTGTTTACTTTTCTCTGTTTCCCTAGCTACCAGCACAGCGATGGGTATGCAATAAATTTTTTTCAGTGAATGAAAGCATATTTTAAGAGTCGTAATTAGACAGATAGACACAAAGAGAAAAATATCCATTTTTCAAATTGTTTTTATGAGAGCCAGGTTATTAGTTGAATTGTTTCAATCATTTTTACTTATGTAGCTATTCTGACTGGTTAATTATAAATGTCATTGTATTAAAAGAGCAACCACTTTTCATTCACTCAGAGTTACATTTTGAAATATATTTGAAATGCCATATATTGGAACAATTAGTATTTTTCACCAGTTGCTTATAATAGGTACTATCTAGATATTTAAATTAAGTTGGTTCAATGCTCAAACTTAGTACTCTATTTATACCAAGATAGCAAAAACACTGACTGAAGATATTATAAAACATGTACTTTCTTTAAAAAATTAATAGAAACTTGTCATTTGGGCTTAATTACAGGTAATATTTAAGATTGTCCAGGATTTTCTAAATAACAGTTCTCAAATTCTTTCTAGAATGTGGCTTGTGAGGCCCACATCAGGGAATTCTCCACCTGCCTTGGTTTGGCAGAAGGCCAGCTTACTGACCCTGAGAGCGGGCTGTGATCTCACCTTTTAAATGATCTATATTTCCTGAGTGTTTTCTCTGTACTTATGCCCTGAGACAGTTAAATTATGGCGGGCACAATTCTATAAATTGAAATATATCAAAAATAAGTGTGGCCCTAGGACCCAAGTGATTCTGAGAGAATGCAATTGAAGGAATAACTACTACCTTCAGCCCTCATACTCTATTAAAGAAAAAACCAACCCTAGTAAGCTTTGTGACAGTGTTGAAGAAAGTAAGCAAACACATAGGAGCACCACATACGGAAATGCCACTTCGCTAAATGATCCCTTGATCCATTCCTTAAGGAATACTGTGAATGGCCTTTAAACCTGGGCACATATAGGTCTAATTGTGTTACATGTTTTCCAGATTCTGGAAATGTTATTAAGGCCTAAACTTGCATTGAGCAAAATTGATAATTGCTTTTAATATAGAAATGATGACAATGGTTTGAGTTGTACCATGAAAATGTGCTACTGAAAGACAGTAGAGGTGTAGATCTACCTTTAGCTTGTTTATTCAAAAGTTTATGAATGGATGTAGTAGCTGTGTATATGGTAGCAGGAAGTACCCATTCAGAAGAACCCCTTCCAGATAGGCAGGTGTGATTTGTGTTGTGTCTCTTTCTCTAGAGATGCCCTGCTTGCTGCAGGGGTCAGTTGAGATCCATGTATATGGAATCCCTTATTGTGAGTCTGTATGTAACCTAGATCTCTTCTGTATACATAGGAACTTTAGGAGGCCAGATGATGTCTGGGATCCTCTGGTGGCTTTGACCTAAGGAATCACAGGCTTTTAGAGCTAGAAGGGATCTTTCCTTACATTTTGTCCATCACTTTCCCCTCATCTAGTGGATGAAGCCTAAAGAAGTTCCTTGATTTACCTGAAGCAACGCTTCTAGTTATGGAGGAATCAGGATTAGAACCCAAGTCTCCTGATGACAAGTCAGCTTGATGCTTTTGCACTGAACTGTGCTACATCTGAAAGACACCTTGTACCACATGCTCAGTGAAGGATTTAAAGGAAAAAGACAAACACAAACAAGAGACAGATGGGTCCTGTTAGTGCTGTTTGGTTTAGGATACAGTGGGCTTGTCCTGGAAGTCAAGTACATCATTCCCCACAGGAGCAAGACCTCTTGAGACGTCAGTCTTTAAGGGTTACTGCTGGTCAGATCCACCCAGCCTCCCTGCCAGAGCATTATTGCCATTGTCAGTTGAGTTCATCGGGCCTGCACATCCATAATATGAGTTCTTACTCCAGATTTTAAAAGGGCAATAGAAGGATTAGTTGAGACAGAATGAATGAACCTAAAATATATACAGAGAACAATATACACTTTTTTTCATACAGGAAACATAAACATAAAATCATAATAACCCAACTAAATACACTTTACACTATGGACATGATATTAAATTTGAGTCCCTCTTTCTTCGGAATTCATGAAAATAAGAGCCAGATCTGAGTGTTTTCTCAGAGAGTTTGTCATCTAGATGATGTGTTACAAGATGACCTTCTGTTTGTCCCATGTTGAGCTATATAGGATTGGTTGCTTACATGTATCCCAGTGTTGAATACCAATTGTAGAGATTTTGCGGTTTTCTGAAAGCTCTCAAAGTTTATATTTAAATAAAGACAGCTTTTTATCAACTTAATGGAGATATAATTTCTATACAATAAAAGGCATACATTTTAGAGGCAGAGTTTGATGTGTTTTGATAAATGCATGCAACATAACCAAGATGTAGAAAATTTATGTCACCGCAGAAAGTTCTCTCTTGCCTCTTGTCAGTCAGTCTCCCCTCCCTCATCTCCCAGTCTCAGGCAACCACTGATTTACTTTCTGTCACTATAGATTAGCTTTGCTTGTTCTTGAACTTCATATAAATGGAATCATACAAAATGTATTCATTTGTGTCTGGCTTCTTTTGCTCGGCATAAAAAATGGCATATTTTATCAATAGTTTCTAAGGAGGGTGATTTCATTGAATGTATCATACAAAATACCAGTTGACCACCTTATCTTGAAAATACCTTGGGCAAATTTCTCTGCTTGGTCTCTTCTCTAAATAGTATCTGACAGAGTTTGCTGCAGCTCTATGCGTTGTTGATTGGAATGAAAAGTTCAGAGGTCAAAGTCATTTCCAAACTAAAGAAGGATTCCCCACCGGAAGACCTTCCAGCCCTTCCTATATATGATGATTAAATACCCCCATGACTGCAACTGTCAGAACTTTTAATGCTTCACATTTCATGGATACTGGTAAAGCTAGAAGCAACCAGTATTCTTTTCCCAACTTGGTTACTTTGGGTCTGCGTAGGGAGAGCAGTGAAAACTGGTAAAAAATGCAAAGTAGGAGAAATTAGTCTTTGGTGCCTTTCCAATAACCCTGCTTATTTGCTCTTTTTCCCATGTCATCCGTAGCAATCTCTCAGATCCCAGCAATCTCCCACTGTCATTACACGTAGGCCTGTCTTCTACATCTTTCCCTGCTAACAAAACCTTCCTCTTCAGGATCTTATTTCACCAGTCACTGCTCTCAGCTAGCTCCCATTTCAACAAGATGGGTGATCAACTGCTCCTTAAGTTATGGGAGGCAGCCTTGTACCCAGCACTGCTAGGCCCTTGTTCTCGGTGAGTCCAGAGTGTGGTGGCGGATGTTCATACAACTCTAATCCCCAAACTATCTTTTCTTTTCTTCTTGAGAAATCCACTGTGGATTTGGGAAAGTGAGATGATTTATAGGTCACCATTCCTCAGTTACTCAAATGACCACCACTCCTTCAAGTCATATGTTCCTTACAGCATAGCCACGGGCCACCGTTCACTTTGCTGTTAACTGTGGCCTGGAGTTCAAGGATGTAAACCCTCTCACAGTCCTTGTGATACCAGTGCATGAAAGAGATGTATGTGGGGGAGTTTTGTATGAGTACAGGGCAGGTCTCAATTCTCTTAATGGACCCCAAAGTCCTGCTCTGACACCACCATTCAAAGTGATGTGGAAAAATTAAGGAAATTGCAGTGCACATGGGAAGATTTAAAAACCACCTCCTAATTATTACTTCTCTTACCATCCAAGAGAATAGTGCTCAAGAAGTTAAATGTGTGTGTTCCCTCTTTTATTAGTCAAAATAGTCTATTAATAAAAACAGCTTGCCAAGAGGATGTTCCAAGACTATGGGAAATTAAATTTCTGCACTAATTGTACTAAAAGTTTCTTTTGAAATTAAATTTTAAAATAATTTTCTCCCAGAAGTAAGTTTTTTAAAGTGTAGATTTTAGAAACCATAAAAGTATGCCACTTTTAGTTCTGGGGCCTGAAAATTAATATAACACTACCATTGTCAACCAAAATAGGGGAGAGCTAAGGGTCATGACACAGAGCCATAGTTCAAGTGATCTGAAATTACCTTGATATGATTTTAAGCTCATGGAATAGGAAGAGATTTGGAACTTAAGAATATATAAGGATATATTAACCTCTTCTCAGAGGTTATATAGCAGATGAGAAGAGCTCTAAAAAATTTCTGGCTCTAATGCAGTATATTCAGACAAATATCACCTCCAAAAAAGGCATCTGAATGAATAGATCGGCCAGGAAATTAAGGTTGAAAATGAACACTGCTGGAAATGATGAGTTTGGAAAATGAATGGGTTTTCACTGAGTTGTGAAGTGGAAGAAAAAGGGAAAGGGAATATGATTTATGAAGATTTTGTGATCTGGTACTAAACAAAGTGGACTAGTAATGCTGATTCAGCCTCCAGGTAGGTACCATCACATCATGATTTACAGCCAGGGATCTGGGAGTGGGTAAAAGATGCTATTTGCATTGATCGTATAGTCTTATCTCATGAGAATTTAGATCTTTAAAATAAATGGAAGACATTTCATAATATTTGTGTAGTAAATTGCTGAGAATTGATTACAAGTGATAAAATAAAAAGATGTTGAGAATGAACTGGTGAAAAAAGATTAAAAAACTGTAATTGCATGTGAAAGTAAAACTGGCTTATTCAGCTCTGGATCTCAGCTCTATATTCTTATGATTTGACAGGCAATTTAAACCACAAAATTAAACAGTAAAGGGTATGGCTTTAAAAATAAATGAATTTAAAGAGCCACATTTTTTTTTAAAATCTCAGAAGAAACCCAAACTTCTTATAATATACTTTGTTTTTCCAATGTTCCTTTTATTTAGCAAAGCTTTTGTTTGCAGGAGTTTATAGTGAGTGACCAACGTGGATTTATTGTAGATTTTGCCACTGAAGAACAGCTTTAATGAAATATTGGAAGATATTATTTTTGCCCCAGATCTACCATCACAAAATTGTTCAAGTGATTGCCACTTGCAAAACCTACTTTGGGAACTTTTTTTGTATTAACATATTTTATTTGTATTTTTGATAAGTGCTAGATATTTTTCTTGCCAGCGTCCCCTCTCCTAGAGGCAAACAAAAGATGGGTTTCCCAATGATCACCCAAAAAAGTCCTGAGATCGAAGGGTCAGGAATGTGGTTTTGCGCTAGATATGACAGGGCTGACTTGGTGGGCGTGTGACCTGTACTCTTGCACAGGATCCTCTGCTTAGAAAGGCCCTGCACTTGATTTAAAGGTGTGCTGTCGAGGTCTTGAAATTTTTAATAATTTTTGGAAAAGGGCCCTGCATTTTCATTTTGCACCGGGTCCCATAAATCATACAGCCAATCTTGTCGATAGTAACATAATAGCTGACATTTATTGCATTCTTACTATGTACCAGGCATTGTTTTAAATTTCTTATGTCTATCAGCTCATTTATATTTATAAGAACCCTCTGAGTTAGGTGTTATGGTTCCCACTTCAGAGGAGAAACTGAACACAGGGAGGTTGAACAGGTAAAAATAGTAAGCAGTGGAGCAGAGATTCTAGTCCAATTGCCTGCTTCTAGAGCCGGTGCTCCTGCGCGCTAACCCTACTGCCTCTGCCCCCATTACTTTCTCCTCTAGTCCTCATACGAAATTCTCAGCACCTATGGTGTGCTAAAATGGGCAACACCTATGGGACACTGCATAAAGTTTGCTTGCTGAGAATGCAAATATATGACCTGAAGAAGTCAAGCATAATTCCTTAATCTCATCTAAATTAACTAGCTTTACCTTAGGCAGGTTTCTGAGGGAATGAAAGGAAGAAAGGAAATGAGTGAGGGAGAGAGGTTTAAAAAAAAAAGGTGAGAGCCCTGGCAGCCAGCTTGGAAGGAGCGAGTTGGGGCAGGACCTGGCCAGGTTGGTGGATAAAGGAAAACATAAGGAAGTACAGTCCATGTCGCCTATTTAGCAATTTGATTGTGGCTGATGCTGGAGACAAATGCATACGGTTTTAAATTGGTTTAGGGGGACTGAGTGAGAACATTTTTCTGATTTACAGGTGGCTGGTCTATGAGTGCTGGCGGGTGTGTGGCTGGAGGTAGCTAATGGAGGCCAAATGTTGGGAAACGCAGCAAGACAACTTTCTGCAGCTGGGGCTGGGCATGGGATTTGCAAGCTAACTGGTTTCAGGCTACCCAGGGAGGCGTTCTTTCTGCCCCTCAGACCACTCCATCGAGAACGTGGCCCCTAGTAGGCACTCAGTAATATGTGGGCAATGAATGCATGAAGCTAGCAACTGCCCACCATGCTGGAGTTTAAGGTGGGCTCAGTATTGAACAACCATTTTTCTGACTGCCTGATTGGATCCGTCAAGTTACAGCTTGTCATCCTTCTCCGTCCCAGCCCTGACCATAATTGCTGGTGCACAGAATGGGGCAGGGACCTTGAGCACTTGTGTAGTGTTGGGTGTTTCATTTTTAGTGTCCAGCACAGTGCCTGGCACATGCTAGGGCTTAAATATTTTCTGAATAAATGATTGAATGTTGTTAATGGGGGATAAAAGTCAAAGTTAATCTTTTAGGTCCCAGGTTCCATATTTTCCCTTCTTGGTTAAATCTAGTGCCCCAGCTCACCGCATTTTGATATCCTGATGCAGAGTGCTCATGACTGATAGACTCAGAGGAAGGCTTCTTGCTTGGAGTTAGCTTCCATGCTAAAGGCTGGTAAACTGCACAGACCAATTTTCTCTGAAGGGGAATCAGCTATGAGGAGGCTCTGAAGGGTCTACCTTCCAGACAACAGCCTCCTTGGAAGAGTACTTTTTTTTCTTTAATACCATCATATGTAGAACCCAAAGAACTGGCAGCCACGTGATTATAGTTAGTTGTGTTAGATGTTTGTGCCATGTTTATAATTTCTATTTTGGGGCTGGCCTCATAAAGTCCATCACAGCACTCTTAAGTCGGTATTTGTAACAAGGCAGTCCTAGAAATGTGCTTTCTTTCTGGAGATTTTACCATCTTTCACTTCTTTTTACCAGACCTGTGTTTCTGATCAGAGAGGTTAAGTACTGTTGCTCATGTCATCTCTGTTTATTTTCATTGCTGATTTTAGTGATAGAGTATCTAGTGAGCCATCCTGAATATTCTGTCATTTAGGATGGCTCACTGCTCATCTCTGGTGAAAAAGTATTCTTTTCAATTTCAGATGGAGATCTAAAAGGTAAGATACACTAAAAGTAAGAAGGTAACAAGAAAATATTCTCAAATAGCAATCATTGTTGAATCTCCTACATAAAAATCAAAGAACCTGCATGTGGTTTAATTTGTTTATACGTCTGGATAATCAGAACATTCAGACATTTAGACCACATGTTTCATGTGAGCAGGGCCTCTGATCACCACGTCTACAGCTCACACTATGGCCAAGCACCGTGCCTGGAAAATACTAGGAATTCAGCATTTGTTGACCGACTTCTCAGCATTCTGACATCATTTTGTAATAAAAAACTTGGATCTTGATTTTTGAAGATAAAAATTAAAAATTGGTAATTAAAAACTGATATATTTATTATTATCCACTTTCCATTTATTATTATCCACTGTGTGTACTTGAAAGAGTGATGGATTATTCCCTGAGACATTAAGAGCAGGGCTGCTGGATGCATTGAGGAAAGGCAGGAGGGTAGAATTGAGAAGGTAAGAATTGCTATTTCCATTGGTTCTCCCCATTTCCCTGTTGAATATGGGGCTAGTGGAAGGTCTATGGAGAGGGAGGGCATTTTCAAGGGGAATGTGTAGGATGACAGGGCATGTACCACTTAGGTACCCATGTGACTTATCTACCATCTAGTTATCTCCTCTGCCTAAGCGTCAGGGGAAATTGTGTTGTCTGAAAGAACATCGTAGGAATGTAATACAAACAAAGGATGTGCATCTGGTCCACATGGGGGTGTTCTCTGCTAATTAATTTGGCAGATGCGAGTGCTTCTGAGAAAACAGAATCTTGAGTCCCAGGAAATCATTTTCTCTTTCTGTAAGAAAACTTGAGAGTCTGTACACTTATCTACCTGTTATTCAATGGTATAATTCTACGTGTCTATTAAAGGTTTAAAAGTGCTCAGGTGCAAAATATCCATGTAGTGTCAGGGCACCAGGGAACAAATCACTGCAGCCTGCATCACTTCTAACAGTGCTGGCATCTGTCGTCTCTCTAGGTGGCAAAGGCTTTTACAAGGATCCTTCACTTCCTCAAGCATGCTAGAAAGGTAGAAAGAAACTCCAGATTTAGGGTGAGTTTGAAATTGCGTTATAAGTTGCTTCTGCTAACTCCTTGCCCGTAAGCCACAGACTTTGAAATGAAACACATTTCACAAATTGGGCTTTCCCATCATTTCTTTCAGGGAAGCAGCTGTCCTATTTCCTCTAATAAGGTAATAAGCTTGAAAATGCAATGTAAGCCTTCAGGGTATGTGATTAGAGAGGCTTGCCCACACAGACTGAATGCCTCAGAGCAATGTGACCCCCCCCCCCCGCCCCAATCACCCAGCTCCTTCGCTGTGGTAGAGATGGGGCTTTGGCCATAGCTGTTGTTATATTTATGTGGAGGAGTGTAAGGACCATTGACTTCCAAGAGCAGAACCAGACTGCAGGGAACCATTTTAGAATCTACAGGAATGTCATACTGAAATACTTATTTCTCACTACACATAGCAAATTCTAGAATGGAATGATAGAGGGGCTCTGTAATTGGAAACCGGATGGACTCATTGCTCTGTCCATTGGAGTCAGGGAGGGGTTCAGCCCAGAGAGCTTCTGAAAAGAGTCAATATAAGGAAGGAGAAATGGCTCTGAGGAACTTGACTTTCCCTGGGCTCCTGACATTTTCAGATTCAGTGCTCATGAAGAGTCAAATATTCTGCAGATTACAAGTGACTGCTGGGTCTTCTCTCTTGCACCCCCAGAAAACTCTGTTCATAGATAACCCAGGGTGGAAGATCTTCTGTGACTATTTTCTCCAAGGAGCTTTATCTTTGGTCAATGGGTATGGTAAAAACAGTTTGCACAGCATGATAAGAATAATATTCAATTAGCAAGGGCTTACTATGTGTCAGGTAATGTTCTAAGTGCTTTAAAAAGAGAACATACCTCTTTTAGTGTTTACTCTTGCCATATGAGGTGGATATCATCGCTTTCATTTTAAATATGAAGAAGGGGAGGCCTAGGGAGGTTAACTATCTCATCTAGGATCAAACAGCTAGCAAGTGGCAGAGCCATGGTTCAAACTAAGGTCTGTCTACTCCAGAACTTGTGCTTATAATCACAGCCTCTAAGATAAAAATAAAAATGGGAAAGTACTGCATAACCTTTGTACAGTGTAGTGATTTCAATGTGAGGGGAAATATTCTTCAATGATTCTAATTCTTCCTTCCCTCTTCCCTGCCACAACCCATTGGGAGCTACTGGTATTACACTTCATAAAGTTATAAAGGGCTGTCATGGACATTTTCTCATTCACAAATTGGGACTTTTCTGGCTTTTCTATCCCTGACAGCTGTCTTATTTTCTTTAATAACGGAGTAAGTTCTAAAGTACAGTGTACATGTCAGGGAGTATAAGTAGAGTAAGGTTGCCAGATAAAATACAGGGCACTTGGCTGAATTTAAATTTCAGGTAAACCACGAATAATTTTAAAAATTATAAGTATGTACCAAATATTGCATGGGATATACTTATACTAAAATATTATTCCTTGTTTTTTAAAATTCAGATTTATCTAGGCATCTTGTATTTTTATTTGCTATATCTGGAAGCCCTAAATTAAATCAGAGAGGCTTGGTCCAAAAACGAACCTTGGGTTTGCGGTTTCATGCTACTTCCTCAGCAGCCAGGGGAAACTCTAATGAAATGGGTAAAAGAGAAACCTCGGGGCAACTTAGACTGAGGGCTTATGTCTACTTGCCTCGTATGATTAGTCTTTTCATCACATCTTGCTCATATCAAACAGTGTTTTCAGTCATTAATATCGCGTGTAGTATGGAAATGGCTAGAAGCTTTACAAGGGTTATGTTGCCTTTATGAATAGTTCAGTCGAAGCTCTACTGAGGCGAGATCCTCAAGGTAAACCTTGTTTTAATATTTTTATGTTTTTACTTATTATCTGAATGTACTGCAGGGCCCTTGAAGTCTTCTGGAAAAGAAGTCCTTCCATCAGCGGGAACATGAACCTCTCCAACTGAGATCAGCATTTCTGCTTTGGAAAGCTGGCACATGGAGAGCTAAGGTTGTTCCTTTATCCACTGATCCCCAGTGGTTGACCGGACACAGTACCCTCTGAAGTTACTCCCCTAATCACTTTCACTCTGATTCAGAAAGGCTGTCTCTTTTTTTATGGGAAGAAACCATTAACGCTTCAGTGATGCCTGGTTTTCTGGGCAAAGGAAACTTCTTTGGTAACAACATCTTAGCAGGAATCATGGTGGTGGTGATGGTGATGGTGGTGGTGTGCGCGTGCGCGCACGTGTGTGTGTGTGTGTGTGTGTGTGTGTGTGTGTGTGTGTGTCTGGAGGGGTGGAGGAAATGGGGAGTGTGTTTCCTTTGTAGAGTGACTTTGACTGAAAAAAACTCCTTGGCTCTGGAAATTTACTTGAAGGATATTTTAGAAATATATTTGTTCGTTGAGTACTGCATATTTTAAGCAACAAATCAACCTGTAAAATTGCATTGCAGCAACGTTTGTAAAAAAAAAAAGTTGCACATGTTATGGTAGCAAAACATTAGCGGGACTTTGTGAAATGAAAGAAATAAAAAAAGCTTTATTTTCTGACAGTATTTATAGGTTTTTAAGGCCCCTATTGCCATTGCTTTGTGAGTTGCCTTCTCTCTGATTGATGATGTGTCCCAGATTTGGTTACTTTTCCCCACATGTTAATTTCAGATAGTTTTCACTTGGTGAATATGGATTGATAATATACAGGAAAGTAAAAACACACAGGAGAATTTTAATATATAGTGAAAAGGAATTGCATTGTAAGTGATCTGAGAGCTCAGTTCTTTTACCCACTGTCTGTTTTATTTAACAACTCCCAGTCTATTAAGACTTTGCTTCGCTCAACGATTTCATGTTAATCATCTTTTGTTTTATAGCCTCTTATTTTCCTGCTGGAATCAATATCCCATCAACTTCACCGACCATCTACTCTGTGATCTATGAGATGGTGCTAGTACAGGGCTGAATTTATACCAGAGCAATTTGCTTTAAATGTTACCAGCATTTTATCCAAAACATTTCTTCCAGGTTATTCTCATAATTTTACTACTTCTTGCAAAGTTGCTTCCCTGCTTTTTGATAATAGGGAGTGACGAGTAGAATGTAAGATGCCTGTATAGAGGATGTAGAAGTTGGGCTTGAAATCACAAAAGTGAAGTCCATGAGATGATACAGGTTAAGACGAGAAGTGTTGGCTCTGTTTTCACACTGCGGCGGCAACATCACAAACTTGATGAATTCATTTCCACCTTGCTGGCAAAACTGGATCGTTTCAGTGAGACCATATTTTAAAGCAGTTTGGGATCCTGCTGGTATATTCAGATTGCTTTGATTCAAGCAAACTCAGTCAGTTTTGGCACATGTAGATGCGTCACACTGATCATCTTGGGGACTCATTTTCTTCTCTATGCTGCCTTCATTTGGCTGGGCAGCAGCTGTCCTTTAGATCTTTATTATAAATCCAAGTTGCACACCACAGGGGGCTGAGTTCTTTGTACAGATTAATTTAGAAATTAGAAGTGCATTATACTCCTCTAGAAATACATTTTCCAGATTGTGTCACCAGTATTTTAAATAAAATACGTGATTAAGTTGCTTCACTTAATCTTATCACCAAATGTAATTGTTGGCTTATCACTGAGAAGTGGGTAATGAATTCTTTTTTGGTGCGTGTTAGGAGATTTTATCTCACAAAAGGACTTTAATGGTAATGATGACAGCTTGTACTTTTCAATGATTATTGTATTCATTTTAAAAGACACTATTTTCTTCTTAAATGGAAAAATTTTCTTTCAACGTGGGAGGAGGTCTAACTCCCAGTGTCCACATGAGGCATATATATTTTAATTTGCTCCAAGGTGTCTTTTTGCATTCTGTTTTAAGTGTACAATAAAACAGTGAAAAACTAAACTCAGTATGTGTGTAAATTCACTTTCTTGCTGAAATTGCTTAGATGCGGTCCTTTAAAGGAAGCTTCCAACAACAATGCATTTTAGAGGCTGATTCTAAGAAGACAATAATCCCTGCCCTGATATTCTCTCAGGGCTGCATGAGGAAAATGTGAAAATGCTGTAGGGAAGGAAAAATTATTCCTCTACTCTTCTAGATTCTTCTGGCTGGTTTAAGAATTAAATTGACATGAGACAGAATAACACACGAAAATCAAACAAGTTTAGTAATATGTACACATGAGAGAAACCCAAGAAAACTGAGTAACTCACCAAAATGGCCAAAGCCATCTTCAGGAGAAGACAAAAGAGTATGTTGGGGGTAATGGTTTTGGGACTTCAAAGTGGAGGAATGCAATTTACATGGAGATGGAAAAGTAAATGTTTGGTAAACAAATGTTGACCCTGCCTTGCAAAGACAATGGGACATGGAGAGGACTTTGATCAAATGGGCTTTTCTAGGTTCCTCCCTGCCTACCACACCTAGTTCATATTATGCTACAGTTATATATGGTGATAGCTCCTTCCTGGAAGAGGCCTTCTATCTTAAATTCTTTTAGGCAGTTAAGGGAGGATGTCAAAGTTTCTTCCTGAGTCTTTTGTTCTTAAAAATAATCAAGCCAAAGAGACACATTTTGGGGTGGCAAATTCTGCTCCCCTACAATGCTTTAAGAATAAAATTAGTATACAAATCAGATTTATTTTAAAGAGAGTGAGACATACGAGGATTAAACAAGACAGAGTACGTGGCAACATACATAATGTCTAGTTATATTGTTGAAAATTATTATAAGACTATATTAGTCATAATTTTACTGATGTTTTCTAACTTCAAGCATATATTACTTCTAACTTCTCTCTCTATCTCTTTTTTTTTTTCTGTAACTCTTTTTACATTTGATCTTTATAAGAAAATCCTTCTTATAGTCGCTATCACTCTCTTAGCTCTGGAATTTTGAAATCATCCTTTACAACTTATTGTGTCTAGTGGTCCAAGTAGATGCTGCTTAAAGTAGTAGATGACTCAAATTTTTCTCCGAGCATGTGAGCACTCTAGGTGACAGGCATGGTCATGTTGGGGGATAATCCCCTTCACTGGGAGAGAAGGTTGCTCCATAAGAGGGTTTCATTTTTCCTTGGAGATTCTTCTGGAGCTAGGCCAGGCCTGGCCTGCAGGATCCCTGCCACACTAATTCAGTTCTGATGTAACCCTGAGCCATGTCCTCACAGACTCATATTGAGAACAACTGTCATCTACAGATGAATCTATTTGCTGAGGGTTTTGTCCCTCACTAATAAAAAATGGAGAAACTCAGAGCTATTTATTAGGCAGCAATTACTCAAAGGCAGCATCATGTGTTTACAGGAAAACTCTTGTAAATCTGAAGAAAAGTGATTTACTCACAGAGGCCATAGATTTAACACAGATTAGAAACATCTTGTCTGCCTTATCTTTTATATTTTATACAAGGTTAAGACCAGCTCCGAACTATTACTAGTGAATGTTTTGTCTTTACTGGCAAAAAAGTAGTTTTAGCCATGTAATGGAATTCCACCATTTACTAATGATGTCTACCTTTGGAGTATAACTCTTTCATTGAAGGCACATGTTATGTTATGGATGTGATATTGTGCCATATAAGTATGAGTGTTTTTGTTTTTTGGTGAGGAAGATTGGCCATGAGCTAACATCTGTTGCCAGTCTTCCTCTTTTTGCTGAGGAAATTGGCTCTGAGCTAACATCTGCGCCCATCTTCTATTTTACATGTGGGATGCTGCCACAGCATGGCTTGATGAGTGGTGCATAGATCCACACCCAGGATCCAAACCTGTGAACCCTGGGCTGCCGAAGCAGAGTGCACAAACTTAACCCTGATGCCCCCAGGCCTACCCTTAATATGAGTTTTGACATGCTAATGTATAGTGATTGGCAGAAGAGAGGTCCTTAGGGGAAAGATAAGACTGGCAGAAGAGTGATCAAAGATCAGTTTTCAGAAAAGAATTATTTTTACAACATGTATTTAAATGTCAGTAAGTAGACCATAACTCTTCTTTAGGGCTTATGGATGCAGAACGCTAGGACTGCCAGAAACATGAGGTCAAAGATCAGGTGATTTGGGAGAGTTTGGGCCGAACCTGATTCCACTGTGAACCCAGCAAGGAAGGACAGACTATCCCAGGAGATGCGTATTAGCAGGGCTTCCAGGTATCGGTTGCTCAGTGTGATCGCTAGTCTCCTGAGATGGTCCCCAACGTTCCTTCTTTCTCTGCATGTGCTCGTTGCTCTTCACATCAAAAGGCAGAACATAGATCCCCTCGACTCCAAGCTGGCCTTGTAACTGCTTTGACTCATAGAATGTGGTGAAATGGCATTCTGAGACTTCTAAGCCCAGGCTTTAAGAGGCTGCTTTCTTCCTCTTGGAATGCTTGCTCTTGAAACTCTTGCTCTTGGAAACCAGTCGCCATATTGTGAGAAGCCCAGGCCACATGGAGAGGCCATGTGGAAGAGAATCAAAATGCTCTGGTAGATACCCCAGATAAGCTCACAGCCGATAGCCAGCACCAGTGCCACCCATATGAGTGAGCCATTTTGGATATTCCAGCCCTGAGCCCCAGATGACTATAGTCCCAGCTGCTATCACATGGAGCAGAAAAACCACCCAGCTGAACCCAACAACCTACAGAATCATGAAAAGTGATGCAGGATTGCTTCTCTCCTAAAAGGCACCTTCTTCTGTTCCCAGAAGGGCCGTTGTAGGTTGGGCATAGCCCTGAGTGTTAGAGTGAATCAAGTTAGAAGCTGTGTCACCAGATGATGATTCTGTATATCAGCAATTTACCTGCCTGCAGAGGGCTTATGCCTCCTTAGTCTTCACACCATAGTAAAGTGGATGTTTGCATTTTAAATGGATGATTGGATTGTGCTGGGTTGAGGATAATCCATGTGAGATATGGTGCCAGAAAGGCTCTTGAGAGTGAGGTTATAAGGTTAGAAAGTCGTTGCTTGGAGAGAGGCATTTCCACAATTCTCTGAGTATGATTTTGGTTATGAAAATGCCAATGGGTGAACGCTGACTTTTATCTGAAACAGTCTCACGAGATTTTGTCACAGACTTCTAAAGGAACCTTGATCAGTTAAGCAGGAATATAGTGCTTTCATGTCCTAATCCATGTGGCAGAGAAACGCAAGCTTTGTCCAAGAGCTATTTACACATTTATGCTTTGTATTAGTTTTATATTTTACATGTTTATGTTATGTTTTATCTTTTCTGCATTATATTTTCGTTTTTTTGTCCCTGATCAAATCAAGGCTCATGCTTTTATATGTAAATCTGTGGTTTGTTTTTCGAATGTTTAATTTCCCCTTTATCTTGAATTTGTTTTTTCTTTTGGTTTCTTGTTAAAGATTATTTAAAAGCGTTGTGAAGTTTATCTTATCTATGGAGCAGTCTGACTTTTCTCAGACAGCGTAGGTCGTGATAAAGCCACCCAAGTGTGCAATATATGTAAGGGAAGGAGGGAAGTTTTAAAAACTTTTAATTTGAAAATAGTTTCAAACTTACAGAAATGTTCCAAGAGTAAGAGTAGTACATACAACACCTGTACATCCTTTATCTGGATTAACCTATTGTAAACATTTTGCTCCATTTCCTTTATCACTTGCTTTCTCTCTCTTTTCCCCCTTCTCTCTTTGTGTGTGTGTATTTTAAGTCCCTTTCCCCCTTTTTTTTGTCTTATACCATTTGAGAGTAAACTGCATTCACCATGGCTCTATAATCTTCAATGTATATTTCAAAAGGATAAGGATATTCTCATATATAGTAGACTTATGAACCTTTCTATATTTAACATTGCTACACCAATTTTATCTAATTTACCATCCATATTCCAATTTTGTCAGTTGACCTGATAGCATCCTTCCTAGCCCTCTTTTCCCCTGCAGGACATGATCCAGTTTAGGAACAGATTGTCGTGTCTCTTTGGTCTCCTTTAACCTGGAACATTTCCACAGCCTATTTTTGCCTTTTATGACATTGACATTTTGAAGAATACAGTCACTTTTTAAAAAAGAGAATGTTTCTCATTTTGGGTTAGTCCAGTGGCTCCTCATCATTGCATTCAGGTTATGCATTTGTGGGGGATCAGAATTGGCCACCTCAAAATAGGCTCTTTACCTTGATTATTTTCTCTGAGAGAAACTTTGATCTTCTTCCCCACTAACTACCTAAAAGGATTTAAGATAGAAGGCGTGTTGCCAGGACAGGCCATCACCATAGATTGCTCTGGGTATTGATAGACTGGGAGGGTCCTTGCTAAGCCCATTCTTACTAAAGTTCTGTTTACCAAAACATTTGCATTTGTAGGGGAAATCTCCACTTGTAAAGGTGTCTCCCTCTCTGTACTGGGAAGAGGGGTGGATGACCTCATCTCTAGAAACTTGTCAATGTGGAAGACGAGGCCTTAAATCTGCATAATAACCTTACTGTGCTTTTCTGGTAATCTCCCATAACTGACTCACTCCCAACACCCTCCATTGTCTTTCTATTTAAGAGGGGAACCTCTGCCATTTTGTCGAGAAACTCAGTTTCCCTGGTCTCTCCCATGTATACATGTTATAAAGCTTTGTTTGATTTTCTCTTGCTATTCAGTGTCACGTCAATTTAATTTGTAGCCCAGTCAGAAAGGACCCAGAGTGGGTAAAGGATAGGCTTCTACCCCTTTACATTCCAGGCCAGAAGTAATGTGTGTCTTTCTCTAGAGGCACACAATGTCCATCTGCCCTCAATGTTGATATTAATTTTGATCACCTGGTCAAGGTGTTTTTAAATTTATTTCTACACTGTTCCTCCCCTCCTCCCCAATTGCAACTAATAAGCTGTCTGGGGAGACCATGCAAATAGTCTACTGGTCGTGAGAATTTCCCCCAAGATTTGGCATCTATTGGTGACTCGTGCCTGGACTAAAGTTTAATATGATGGCTGCAAAATGATAATTTTCTACATTCACCACTCCCTCCACATTTACCAAAGAACATTCAGCATTCTATCCTAAGCAAGAACACTCTTTCCTCCCCACTGATTTGTTTATCTATTTATTATTTGTTTGGACTCATTAACTCTATGTTTTCAACAGTCTGTAATTCATTACTGTCGTTAATTATTTTAGTGTTTAAATGATCCCAGATTAGGCCCACAGGAGCATCTGCCCGCTGCCTCCTGTGTCCTTGTGATGCCCCCATCGTTTTTAAAAGGCTATCGTACTTTCTGGCATAACAAGATATTCCAGGCTCATGTTTTATCCACTGTAGCCCAGCCCCAAAATCAACCATTTCTTTAAGGAGAGCTTTTTAGTGGGGAATGGAATTAGAGACAAAGATCTGGGCACTGGGTACGCTAGGAGTGTAATTTTTTTTTTAGTGACGGAGATCGGCCATGAGCTAACATCTGTTGCCAACCTTCCTCAGCAAAAAGAGGAAAAAAAAAATCTTCCTCTGTTTTGTATACAGGATGCTGTCACAGCATGGCTTGATGAGCGGTCCACATCCGGTATCTGAACCTGTGAATCCCGGGCCGCCGAAGCGGAGTGCGTGAACTTAACCACTACACCACTGGGTTGGCCCCTAGGAAAGTAATTTTTGGTGAGGTTAAACTGGATTTAAAATGCATTTTACTCCAAATTTTGTTTAAGAGGTATGGCCAAAATGATGTCTAGCTACTTTTGCAAAAGACGTTTCTGCCTTACACCAAGATTATCCATAAATTCAGTCATCTGTATCAGAATGAGGTATATATTGAGGACATCATCTAGATAATTAAACCCCTAAATCTGCTCTTGAGGATGAAATTTCATTTTTTCTTTTTTACAGTATTTTATTATCAATACTTGTAGTGAAAAATGTAATATAATTAATAAACTTGCTATATTCTCAGAACACAGATGATATTACTGAGTATAGATAAGATTTTGACTGTATTCTTTATTAATATTTTAGAAATACTGAGGGGTTTGGATATAAACTTCTGTAATTTTACTTCATGTCAAAATTATTTGCTTGTGTTCATGCTGTTTGTTTGGAAAATTCTGAGAATCAGAGTATTTGGTGTATTATGAAAAAAGAGAAGAAAACCTTGAGGTCCGACACTAATGGCAATGTAACAGTTCAGAAATGGAGTGTAAAAAATTTAGGACCATAAAAAATAAGGATTAGAACTGAGTCAGGATTGGGTGTATGCCTGGAGGATGTGTTGTAAAATCGGTTATTAGGGACACCATGTCACAACGTAGTCATCAGTGATACAGTGATATTGGACGGAATACATTATACCATCTCCTGTTTCTGAAGAGCAGTTACATGAAGTGGCTGAAAGCAGCTGGGTGAGTGTGTGTGTGTGTGAGTGTGTGTATGTGTGTGTCTGTATATGTGGGATAGTTGTGATAGACAGCAGGCATTTGCCAAGGTTCCCTGTGTGTGTGTGTGGGGATAACTGAATTGCCAAGTCTTCTTTTGGAGTCTTTGACTTCCTACCTGCAATGGGGATAATATTTGGAGATCTAGCACTATGTTTTTCTTTTTTGTTCAGAGGAATTCATTTGCTTCAGCAAGCTTAAGATTCTTATAGAAGCAGTGCTTATTTTTGATATCTGAAATAGGATTTCTGAGTCTACCACAAGCCAAAAAGCCAGGGTTTAGAGAGATACAAATGAGTTTTCCAAATTTCTTTAGCTTCCGTTAACACATCTGTGATCTGACTTGATCACAAAGTTTTATTGTAAGCCATGGGGCAGAGAGAATCAGAATATGACATTGGAGAAGTCCCTGCTATAGAGAAAGTGGAAAGCCTTTATCTTATGGCCTGGGAATCCCAGCAGGTGAAGTGAGAGGGAGGCAGGGTAAATAGGAGGTGAGGTACAAGCATCGTGGCTCCCCACTCTGAGCTGAAATCTCAGGGAAGAGTCATTAGCTAGGTTGAGGGGAAATCCAAAGGCAGAGGGACTTTTCTCTTGCTTACTGTTTTGAACTTTGATGGGGAGACTGAAGTGCAGGGCAACCCCTTAATAACAGGAGGCTGCAATCACAGAGTGAAAGCGGCATGATTGGGCAGAGGGAGCTGGAGTCAGCACTTTGGGTCCCTGGTGTGCTGTATGGGGGAGGTGGATGATCACTAACTCTGTTGATTGCCAGCGCCTTGCTTTCAGAGGTCACCATGGTAAGTTGGGGTTATCCTACTGCAAAGGCCATAGAGCAAACAGTCCTTCAGGAGACAGATGGTGGCCATGGATGAGACTGAGGGAGTGGGGGAGAGGTCAGCAGCCCCACCAGGCATTAACCAAGAAAAGAGAATAAATCACAGCCTCTCCAAGGCATATCTTAGCATAAATCATGTCAAGGGACCAGGGAACATGGCAGAATGGTGGCTCAGCAGGAGAAATCAGCAAAGACCCAAGGGACCCATGCAGACCCAAAGCCCCTTTCTTACACTGCATATGCCCCTCTCCATGGGCCACAACTGTGGACACTTGAAAACCTGAACATTTACCCCCAAAAGACAGTCAGTTGCTAAGAGTTGCTATTTGAACTGTAAGAGATTGAGACACCATTAAATGGCAAGTTGAAAGTGTTTCTCTCCAAATCCCCCTTGGTAACCCAGTATGATGCAGGTTTGAGAGAAAGATTCAATCAGTCATAGAAAATGAGGATGCTACATTTCTTTTGCTTGAATAGAAGTTTATACAACTTTTGATTCCATTACATGCTCCTTGGCAGAGGGACAGCAGAGATCATTCCAGAATCCTGGCAGGCAGTCTTTCTCAGTGGACAACCCTCCTTCGCCCTGCTCTTACAACTGCTCTCACTAATTTTGCAAGCCTGAACTTGGACTGCTATGCCTGTTGCCCACGCTGTGTTATGAGGCTCCGTAGAGAGTCCCATGTATATATTTTGGGTTTTCCTGTGTAAGTTGTCCAGAATATGCAGTTATGTGTGAAATAGATTTGGTCCCAAACCATTTGAACTCAGGAGAATTAACTGTAATCGGTTCTGGGAGATAAAATATGTTTCCCCAGGAGTTGATGATTTTGAAAGGGTAGTTTCTTCTGAGCCATAGACATGAATCATCAAGTAGATGTAGAGTGCGGTGTCTTTGTGTCTGACCATAGAATCCAGATGTAGGCTCTGGCTAGTGGTTCCAGGTTTCTGGTCAGTCTCACCGGGTTAATAATAATTACTAACATTTGGCTGGAGCTTTAAAGTTTTCACAGTACCTTCATGTGTGTTTATCACGTTAGATGGTGCCGCTGGTAGTGAATGATTTGTGTCTTCACTTACTGACCCACACACCCTGCCATGGCGTTTTGTCTCTTTCTAAGAATTTCTTCATAAAGTTGATTCAGTTACTCAAAGCTGTTTTAGAATAAGGCAAAAATGAATAAATAAAGACAGTCTTGGCCTTTCCTGCTCTGGAAGATCCAAGTTCCCTGTTTGTGGTTATAGAAGATAAATTTTAGTTGGTATTGGGAAGTGTTTTTCCTCTAACTTGACCGTCTAACTCTGTTCTTTTCTGTGACGTGAAAATAAAAGCAGGTATTATTGTCCTGATTAAAGGTGTAAATATACACAAGCATAGAGGAAGTTAAATTACATATCTGAGGTCACTTTTCAAGAACAAGCAATTAAGACTCTGGGTTCAGCTCGCTATTTCAAATTGTTGGTAAGGATTTCTTTGAAAGCCTTGTAATCCACAGACATTCTAAAAGGGCTGAATCTTAGATGCCAGCCTGTATTTCTATAGGTGGCTAAAAATGGTCAGAATTGGAAGGAGTCAAATCAAATGTATTTTTAGAAGTACATTAGCATGTGGTTTTGCAAACTTGCATTTCATTCCTATAAAAACCAGCAAGTGCTGTCATAAAAATGCTATCAAGATTTACCGCTTCTTCATGAGACCCAGGACTAAGCCAGAGGGACACCATGCACCCTAAACCTACTCATAGCCGCTGCCTCTGAAACTCTACTCTGTAATTTGGTAAGTGTTTTAAAAAATTCAACTAAATGGCTACCACATGGTGGAAAATTAGCAATCTGGGACTGAAACTTTTGTATGGTATTAAATCCACATACGGAAAAAATTAAATATCATCCTCAATGCCCTCCATGTGCTCAATTGTATTAAATGAAATGCTTATGACGTGTGATATTATTTAACTTTTATAAGGTTTGTCACATCTAGTAAGAGTTATTACTGTTCTTTTGAAAACCTTCATACAGGTGTCTTCTGGGTTCACATCAGTCTGAATGTCCTATAATATACATATAATTTGTTACTGGACATAGTACCAGGCAGTGAACAGAACTCCAACCAGGGCAACTTAATATAGTGCAGAATGCAGAAACTCGTGATGGGCAGTGCTATGGTAGGTTGGTCCATAATAATCTTCTTTTCTATAGAAAGGATTCTATAAAACATACAGCGTGAAGTATGTACCATAAATTGTTTTACAAAATTTGACTCTTTAAAACAAATGACTCCAAGTATCTTATATTTCCCTAGATTTAAAGGTAGTGCCATGTGACCTTCATGGACCTTCAGAGAATGTGCCTAGGCTGCTGTCTAAATGCCATAATATTGGTCCTACTGACAGTAAGGATTTTCCAGGAAATCTGTCACCTTAACTTGGTTTACTCTTTTGCAAGGAGATATTTCCTGGGCTTAACAGCTAGTTGCTCCATTGGCTAGACTGACTAGTATGTTGGATGCTTAGAACCCGGGTGTTCCTGGGAACCTCCATGTCTATTTCAACAGGTGTAGTTTACAGCCCATCAGTGTCAGAATCGCCTGGAGGATTTGTTAAACACGTGAGATCTGGGTTTCCTTCTAGACCTGCTGCATCTGCATGCATATCAAACTCTCCAGGTGATTCTTATTCATTCTAAAGTTTGAGACTCTCTGACAGTCCAAAGCCTTTTGGTTATAGAGAGAAAACCAAGACCGAGAAGTTTATCAAATGTCCCAACTACACACAGCTAGTATATGCAGTGTATAACGATGCATTATTACTTGGCGATCCCTGAGGTTTTCAAATGTACACATGTGATCCACATAGAATTGGTTCCCTGGCATAAGGTGAATTGTTAAGGTGTATTGACTAACCTACCATAACGGCAGTCCAGGTTAGAATGAGCCACCGCAGTGCACTCAGAATCTCAGCCTGGCTGACAGTGAACAGGGGAACTATTTTTGCTGAGACTTGATACCCAGAGGTCTCAAACTCCCTATACAATTTATGCAGTGTCCTTACATTTCCTCCATTTAGATCCCAGTCCTGGAGAGTTTTTGTTTTCTTAAACTGTGGGCCAAACGAGTTAAACCTGCTCATATTTGTAATAGATCAAACTCCCAGACAGTTTAAAAGGTGTACTTGGTTTCATACAGAGCATAGCGAAATTTATCAAACCCAATCCTTCCCTGTAAAGAACACAACTGAAGTCCATTTTATAGCTTCATACTGTGAGACAATGTCTGCTGGGCGAATGCTCCAGGTTCTGGTTAAATGATCTTACATCACAAGAAATACCTGGGCTCAAGTCACACCCTGAGACAAGCCAGGAGAAGTCAAAGACTATGTCTAAAGAAAAACAAATGAGGTGTTTTCAAGGAGGATTTTGAGTTTTTCAGGTACGATGATTCCTACCGCCCCACGTTGCTGCTGTTCTCGGTGATAATGTCATCGTGGCTTATGTTACAATAGCTGTGGCTCTCTGGGTCTAGATTTTCCCACGGAGCAGCCAAGTGCTTGAGGTAGCTGGCATATGATCAAATGTTCAAAGAGCTGCTAAAAATGTAACTACCTGTAAATGTCAGTGTTTTTCAAATAAGCGTTTTTTGCTTTAGTTCCAAATTTTGTGCTGTACGTTTATGTCACCCGAGAGCTGGCATAGTGGCGTCTGATGGGAGCACTCCCGCAGCGATTGTTGTGTATTTCTATAGGGCTTCTTCACAAAGTAGTGGCAAAAGCCAGTGAACAGTGTAGTTTTGTCCCATAAGTGTCTCCTTTTTTGTTGCTGTCCAGAATATTCCTTTCTCTTGGGTCATCTATGAGGAGTGACTGTTAACTTCTGCCTTTAGAAGTTTCAACAGAATCACCAGAATTGGGAGGCAATCCTTTTCTTTCTAACAGTGATTCAGGCTGAATTTTGTAGCACAAAAATATTGTTCATCATTTTTTGCCACTATTGACAAAAACTGAACATTTACCCACCGGCAGCCAAGAGTCAACACTTCTCTAAGAGATTAGTAACACGCATGGTTCCTTTGTTTATTTATACTTCCAGTTGAGAATGCAGATGGATAACTCTTGGATTTTGGAGTCAACTGTATTTTCTGATGAAATATGTGGTTCCATTTGCCAGGAATAGGAGAGTCAACCATCCAGTTTTGAATGTTACAGTCGGCCCTTGATTGCTTTGAGTCAATGAAGGGGAGATGATGGGGGTTTGGTCAGTTGGAATGGGCTGTGGCTTCCTTCCCTGCAGCAGGAATCTGGCATGATTGGGCTTTGGCTTTCACTTGCCAGGACAGTGTGAGTATTGAGCAGAGGGGAGCTGTTGTATTAAATGAAGCTTCACCCCATGGCAGGGCTGCCTCCTGCCTGGCTTAGGGCCCTACGTAAAGTCTCCCACCATCTGGCTCCAGTGAGGGCTGATGAGGGGCATGCTTCTGCTGCTGAAACCCTCAGTCCACAGCCCAGATGAGATCTGCATGGGCCATTGACAGTTTGTGGTGCTTAAATGGAAGGGATGTCAGAAAACACAGACCTACTCCTTTACCAGTTTGGAAAATATTAATTAGAAGAATAAGAAAATATTTCAGAAGTTATCTTATCTGACAAGATTAGGATTGATCATTTGTTGATTACTCAATACAGTCGAAGTCATTTGATATGTAAAATATACGTATTGTATGTGTGTATGTCTATCTACCTATAGACATACACATATTTATGCATATAAATACACATTATACACACATTATTTGAACTTAAAAAACACACACGTATATTTATTTGCTACTATTTTTGATGTAGGTCTGAAGCCTTTTCTTTAATTGTCACTTGGCTGATTGGAATCCTGATTGTCTTTCTTCCAGAAAGCACCACTATAGGGCATTTTTCCATTTCTTTAAAATGGAGTGAGAACTTAAAGATACTTGCAGAGCAACCTGAAGGCAGATCCTCATGGAGTTTTACTTAATTTGATAACTATTTTTAAAAGTTGACTCATCCCTATTGGGCTATTCCAAAGGAATTACCTCAGTTTTTGGTAGAAACAATAATTCTCTTTTTGCACTCTTACTTTATCAATTTCAATAATAGTTCCTTAATTTAGGTAGTTATAACTGCAGCTAGCATAAAGGGTTTGGGTGCAAACTTGACTGACTCCTGGTAACCAAATAGCACCTGGGATGGGAGGAGAAGGGAGCAGGCATACCAGAGTGTTCTGTAACCAGAAGCGGCGTTGCTCAGTATGTTTTGCAGAGGAAATGGAGAGCATTGGTTAATCAAGGGAGTTGGAAAAAGGAATGTCAATTAAAAAAGGTTCTATCGGGGACCGCGCGGTGGCGCAGCGGTTTAGTCTGCGCTTGGCAGCCCGGGGTTCGCGAGTTCGGATCCCGGGCGCCCGCCGACGCACTGCTTGTCAGCCCTGCTGTGGCAGCGTCCCATATAAAGTGGAGGAAGATGGGCACGGATGTTAGCCCAGGGCCAGTCTTCCTCAGCAAAAAGGGGAGGATCGGCGACGGATGTTAGCTCAGGGCTGGTCTTCCCCACAAAAAAAAAAAAAAAAAAGGCTCTATCATATTTAAGAGGAGGAAGCTGTTATCTATCACCTCTCTCTGTGATGGACCCTCAACTTAGAAAAGTGCTAAGGAGGGGCAGTGTGAATCTACATGCTGTGATGTGTGGCTCTTCTGTGACTTATACCCCATCAAGGACCTCACTTAGGGACACATAGAAATGATTCAGTTATCACTTACTCAGAACTATAGCCCCTGAGTGGGCACAAGCTACTGCAACTTCTCTGACAGACATAAGCTTGGCCAGGAAGGAGAGCACTAGGGTGTGGACTGGCTCAGGCTACCATTCTTGGACCGTACTTGTCTTCCCCAAGTCTCCCAGCGAGAGTAGACTATAGTATGCCATTGCCTTTCCACATATGAAAAAAATTGAGACTTGACAGCCACTTTAAAGGATATTAGTTGAAGAGCAGAGCTGGAGAACAACATCTGGTTTTGGTAAAGTCTGGCCTTTGTGCCCAATCCTACAGCTAAGCTGACTGAAGTACCACAAGGTCGTGACTTGTGTAGGGTCAGCTCGTCGGTCAATAGCTCACTTGCTATCTGATCCCCAAACTCTCCTAACTTTTAGCCCTATATTTTAACGATTAAGCCACGTGGCCTGCTACAGAATATGCCACAAAACGTCCCAGATGTGCATTGAGAGAAATCTTTCCGTGACCCAGCTAACACTGAGTCCCCTTAGGACTTTCTGATAATTAAATGTTCTCGGAGACGTTTCCTACAGTGTAAGCGCATTAACCCGAATGTTATGAGGATTTCCCCACATGACAGCGTTATAAGATTTTCTTATGAGGTCACTTCCTAGGAAGGCAGGGATTTAAAAGCTGCCACAACAGGCAATGAAGCAAGCAACATGTGGCTTTGCTTTCAGTCTGTCATTTTAAGCAATGAAGAATTTATATGGATAAGATTTCTAATACAGCTGAAGTAGCTCTTTTGTTAGTTTATAGGGTTTGGTTTCACCTTGCAAACGTCCTCTCTGGACATCAGCAGTGCAGTTTATCCCTGAACAGTATATTAACTCCTAACATTTCTGACTTCCAGTCATGAGGATTTCAAAACCAACTGAATATAGCATTCAGTTGGCCAGCTTTTCCTATTTTCTGAGCTATCTTCATCCCATTAACTACTATCAGCTTTGATAGAAACCATCCCTTCTTAAAAAAATGAACTACATACTAAGTTGCTTCTTGCCTCCTAAAGAAAGTATTCAGCTCAATTAGGTAAAACATACTGAGACAGAATATGTTGACTTCTGGTGTATGTTTTCCCCTAAAATATCACTCAAACCAGTCTTTTATCTCCACTGAAGTTGGCTGATGGCTTTTAGTTTGGGCCCCAATGGTGAGACTCAATACAGGGCATTTCTTCAGAAATGTCATGGAACTTTTATGGACATTCTATTGTTATTTAAAAAAAAACCCACCTAATTTGTGAATTTTTTCAGCAAAGTTTATGAACCTACTGAGACTTTTAAAAGAAGATGAGGTATATATATATGATGGAATACTACTTAGCCATAAAAAAGACAAAATCATGCCATTTGCGACAACATGGATAGACCTTGAGGATATTATGCTAAGTGAAATAAGTCAGACAGAGAAAGACAGTTACTGTATGATTTCACTCATATGTGGAAGATAAACAAACACACAGATAAGGAGAACAGATAAGTGGTTACTAGAGAAAAAGGGGGTGGGAGGGGGGCAAAAGGGGTAAAGGGGGCATGTGTGTATGCTGATGGATAAAAACTAGACTATTGGTGGTGAACACGCAGTCTATACAGAAACTGAAATGTAATAATGTACACTTGGAATTTACACAATGTTAAAAGCCAATATGACCTCAATAAAATTAAAAAAATTAATTAATTAAAAAAAAAACCCAACCCAAAACAAAACCAAATTCACTTCCCCACACCTTCCAACTCTGTATACGATTGTCTGAAGCAAATTTAAATGAGTTTATTTAACAAAGGGCCTCTTAAACCAAACTCTGCCCTACTGTTTTCTGTTTTCTCCACATATTTGCTAAATCTGTGTAATTTGGTACTTTGTTTCTGCAGAACACACTGACAATCTTGTGTAACCAATAATCAGCAGCTGTAAGCCAGCAGGCACACAGAAACGCTGCGGGAGAAATGCAGGAAGCCAGGCTGTAGGACGGAATGGGCCACTCTGACATGAGGCCTCAGAGGTAACAGCTCAGCCACATCCCTGCTGATGTTCTTGCCTTTTCTCAAGGTGCTTCTGAGCAAAGCAGGATGTCGCAAATAGCCTCCGTTACCAAATCTAATACAGAATTCGTCATGGAGGCCTCGCGGAGCCAAGGTGTGTTTGGGGCAATATCTATGAATTTCCTCTGTCACTGCTTCACTCTGAGGCTTTGGAAAACTACTTCAGTGTTCTGTTCTGTGTTGTCCTATGGGTTACCTTCTGGAAAAGCATGACATAAGCTAAAAGGATGGAAGTCATATCTAAGTTTTTCATAGAAATAGTATTAGAGAGATTTATGCCCAATTTAGTAAGAGACAGCACATTTAATTCTTTCTTCCTCCTTCTCATTCTTCATTCTTTCCTTAAGAAATATTGAATATCTGTTATGTGCAAGACACAGAATACAGTGGGAAACAAGACATCAAGTGTCTTATTTCATGTCATGTATTATAAATCTTTAAATAGTGTACATAAATTAAACAGAGCAACTCAGTCATTAGCACTAATTACATTTAATTAAGTAGCTCATCAAAGTATATAATAAAAGTTTTTTTTAATCTTCATCAGTCATACCTTATTTTGATGGTAACGATTAAGATGGTAAAAGAACACTTCCAAACACTAGCCCAACTTAATCCTCAAAACATGTTTGTTGAATTGAATGATGGCCATGGGGAGAACTTATTTGGAGATCTTTAAAAGAAAATATCAATTATAATTTTCCTGACTACAGAGTATTATTCGTTTATTGTAGAAAAATTGGAAAATTCTGGAAAACATGAGGAAGAAAATAAAAATCATGCATAATTCTATTATCCAGAGTAGCTAACACCATCAATATTTTGATATATTTTTCTGGCCTTTGTATGTGTGTGTGTATATATTTATATACAACAAAGTTGAGATCACACTGTCTATATTAATTTTAAACTTGTTTTTAAAATTTAATATATATAAGCATTGTCCTTGGTTACTAAAGTTTCATAAAACATGATTTTTAGCAGACTGAAAAATATTGTATTGTATAAATATGCACAAATTGCACATTAAGGTTGTTTAAAAAATTTAACTAGTATAAATAACTTCTGATTAAGTAACTTTATATGTAAACAGTTGTGTATGTCTTCGATCATTTCTAGGATAAATTCGTAGAAGAATTACTGGAGTTACTGAGCCAAAAGGGATGATTATTTTTTAAGGCTTCTAACTTCCCTCAACTATATTTCAATTAGCAATGGATAAGAATGATTGCATCTTATGTATTTTTAAATGTTGGATATCAAATTTTAAAATTATTGTTTTTTGGGAGCATTTAAGCGGAAACTGAACTGTATTGAGTATGAAAATTTCAGTAGACTTGGTCTGAAAAAATGAATCTTGAAATATTTTTCAGTTAAACTTACATAAGTGTTATTCACGTTAGTAGTTGCAGTGTATAGTTGCACAAACTGATCAAACCAGCTAAGTCACTGAGTCACAGAGACTGACTTTGAAAGCCTTAAAGAATACGTAGGCCAATCTTCTATCAAAATGAGACTCTCTCCTATAATATTTCTTACACAAGGTTATTTGGTTTCTGCTTGAACACTTCCAGGGACTAGGGGTTCACAGTTTCACCAGGTAATCCTCAAACTTAGTCTTCATTTATGTAGATCAGACTTGCATGTTCTTGTCCACCTTTGGGTCCTAGGAGGTGATCCAAACAGACTTCATAGCCAATGTACCATATTGTTGGTTTACATTTCCCATAAGCTGTGTGTGGTACATATCATCTTCATCCCAAATTTTAAAATTTACAATGAACTAGGGACAATCCTAAAAGAACCCAGAGAAACAATGGCACTAGATATAGGTCAGGTTCAAGTTACCTAATTATGGTGTTATACATGACTGTTGGACTCTAGCTGTGCCTCTACCTCCTAGAATGATGAATTTGCTATTAAGGAGAATGTCTTCTTGGACTGTATGCATTCCCTGCAATATAATCCTGCAATATGGACACTGGGGATTGTATCATGGAAAGTTTCCTGATATGTAGAATTCTTGGAAGAAACAGTATATTTGTGGGGTTGGCAAACATGATGTCTTCTTGTTTATTATCTCATGTTACCATGATAATATGTAACATTTATAGAGTACTTTTTATTTACAAATTACTGCACAAACAATATTATCTTCTTTGAATTCCCAAATGACTCCCAAATAATCAGTACTGAAATTCAAGAACAGAACTTCTGATTCTACATCATGTGCTCTATTCACTTCTTAACTTAATATAGTACTTAGATGGTCTGTTGTTTCTTAATGGTTATTGATTTACATGATTTTACTGTGAAGTAAACACCTAAGAGTCCTATATGGGTCTTAGATTTCTTTAATCCAAGGATTGCATTCAAACTGCCCTGTGGACTTGGGTCAGATAGAATCTTTTTGTTTTTTTAGAAAATAACTCTTCATTTGTGTTCTGGACTTGTGTTTACATGGCCAAAATCATTTTTTTTTTTTAGGTTTGTACAAATTTTATCAGCAGGAGAGAATAAAGGTCAAAACCTTTCTTGTTGTTTGATTGCCTATCACACTTATCAGAGAGGGAGTCTAAAACCATAGAAGCCCATGACTGGCAAGTGGTAAATGTGTGCTATTGGGCACCTTCACTGTTGAGGAGGAAAGAGTGGGCCAAGTTGGAGAGGCCAAAGATGACCCCTTTTGTGTCTAATTCATATTTATTTATATCCATCTGCTGTCCATTTGTAAGCATTGGCATCCAGAGGGTGGAAGAGAGAATATAGACTGCCTGAGCCAGGGATGATGTTTAGCTCCTTGAATGCGAGTGTCAGCATGAAGATAAAGGTCATGTTGGAACTGCAGTATCAAGACTTTCATTAGTCCATGAATCAGAATTTTATTTCAACCTAACTCTTCATGCTGGCACCCTAGGGTGTAGTAGACAGAGTTCTAATCAAAACAGCATAATGAAATATAATCTAGAAAGGAATAGGTTTGTAGGTTAGTTTTCAAAATAGACAGGTGTTTTGTTATTTTAAGAAAAAATTCTCTAACTGACAAGCTTCTGTTGTTGTTAAATATGATCTGTAAGATGCATTTTTTCACAGCGCCTCAAGCAGTCCCATAGTAAGACACTTAAAGTTCACATAAATAGAATGAAATGGGGCTTAGAAAATCTTTCAGATTAGAAGCAGTGGAGGGCAGAGCTAATATTAACTTTCTTAGGCACGAATATACATTCTTTTCTATATGGATGAACTGATTGAACTCAATCAGTAAACATTTATTGAGTGCCGACTATGTGTCAAGAATATTATTAGATCTTGGACCTTACCTAGTCCTTTATTGCCACAAGTGGAAAAGGATGGTTGGGAAGTGAAGGAGTAATTGTGAACTGAAATGGAAATGCATCAGATGATTACATTAAGCTCTTTGCACAATACCATGTTCTCAGGCCCATTGCCTCCCAGAAAATTTTTCAGCTAGGTTTTAGTCATGGAGACTTAAGTCCCTAATTCAAGAATTATAAAGAAATTAGAGATTTGGATCCTATATTTCTCAATCTTTGCTCATCTTACTCTTGGCCTTTGAAAGCAGAGAACTATTAACAGCTGTAGTCATTGTGTCAGTGGAAATTGTCTGTGGAGCTGGTGTTATTATATTTTTAAAATTCTGTTATACCAGCGTTTGTAAGATACACAGCTTTTGCAGACTAAAAATGCATTAAATGTAGACAATTTTTAAAACTGACAGTAGTATATGTTTATTTATGCAAATTTATTTTATACCCTGAAGTTTAATTCTAAATCTTTGTCACATTCAGAGTCATATCTTCATGATGCATAATATCACGATGACACATGGCTTCCTATAACCCACATTGCTGCTCTGGAGCTCCTTAGCACTAGGAGAGTTACTGGCTACTATACCTTTGAGACACATTGAAGAACACCGTGTCTAAATTTTTTGTTTCATTTTTTCCTTATTTGGTTCATGAATCTCTGAAAAGTAAACAACTTGATGCTTCTGATAGATAAATGTTTGGAGCCTGAGATGATCCTTCATGGATTCACAATAACCTCTCCTAGCTCTGAAAATTCTGTCCTCTATTCCAAGAGATTTGGCTACGTTCATATGCTCACAAGTGTATAGGCAATCACAAATTATAACACTAGTTACAACAGTACCTTGCAGATAGCAAATTTTCTTCAACATAGATTGTAAAATTAATCTTTATTTCAGAAATGTGAAAGTATGAATAATATATGATCTCAGAATCAAGGAAATAATGCAATTAAAACAGAGGGGGCCATGTTGCTTCCTAGGAAGATGACTGGCTGGGCAAAGGACCTGGTAAGCCTAGTCAGTCCCTGCATGATGTCTGATAACTTTTGAGCTACATTTCACCCCTCTGGGTGTGTGTGTATATATGTTTGTAGTTGACCGCTTTGATTTATTTCGTTGCAATTTCAAAACACCACAAGCCAAGAGAGACTAAATGAATTTTATCAGTTGTTCGCAAAAACACAGAAACAAATATGGATCTAGCAAGAGAGTCAGATTTTTTAAAGAAATTAATATTTTTTACTACTATCAATATATTTTTTAAAATAGTACTGAAACAAAACCAAAAGACAATTCTTTCTCTTACTAGAAAAATTCAACACTCACACTCAGAGGTTTAAAAACTACAATAGTTATTAAATAAAAAGTATATTTATTTATTTTTTTACAGCCAATGATATACTTCAAATATACCAAAAGAAAAAGAAAGAAAATCAAAAGGTCTTATTTCTGATACTTAGTACAAATAGTGTACACATAGAGCCAAAAGTGGCTGGCAATGATTGATTATCGGTGCCAAGGAAGAATTTCTATATAAACACAATTCTTATTAGTTTTATTCTAAAACTTACAGAAAAGTTACAAGCACAATGCAAAGAACCTTTTTCCTGATCCTTTTGAGAGCAAATTACTGATATGATGTCCTGTCACTTTTGAATACTTCATGGTATATTTCCTATAAACAAGAACATTTTCCTACATGTCCTCAATATAACCATCAAAATCAGAAAATTAACATTGATATGTTACTATCATATAATCTGCAGATGCCATTCAAGTTTGCTAATTGTCCCAATAGTATTATTCTTTAGCAAAAGCATCCAGTTCAGAATCTCGTGTCATATTTAGCTGTCATGTCTTTTTTGTTTCCTTCAGTCAGGAAAAGTTTTTCATTCTTTCGTTGACCTTCATCATCTTGACACTTTTGAAGATTACACACGAGTTATTTTGTAGAATGTCCATCAATTTGGATTTGTCTGATGTTTCCCCATGATTACATTCAAGATATGCATCTTTGGCCAAAATACCACAGAAGTGATACTGTTCTTCTCATTGCATCTTACCAGGTGGTGTACAATTTCAATTTGTCCCATTACTGATAATGTTTAGTTTGATCCCTTGATTAAGATAGTACCTTCCAGTCTTCTCCACTAAAGTTACTCAATTTTCCTTTGTAGTTAACAAGTACTTTGTGGGGAGGTGCTTTGAGACTATGAAAATAGATTCCTAATCAAACTTCAATTAATTAATGTATTTATTCATATCAATATGGATTTATGGTTTTCTATTTTATTCAGTTGATTATAATCTGTTGCTTTCTTTTATTTGATGTTCCATTTTTTTTTCTAGCTTTTGCTAGTGGGAGCCCTGTTAAGTTAGCTTTTTGTCTTTTAACACATCTCTGCGTGGATGCCCTTCTTACCTCCCTTGGGATCTGACACCTGCATCAGGTTTCCCTTCTGCCCCACCTCTTGGATCTCCTCCTTCCCTTGCTAAGGCTCTGGCACCCTTTTCTGGGTGACTTCAGCTCCATCCTCACCCTCTTTGTCGGTGGCATAGACTTCTTTCTTGACTAGCCCCATCTAATGGCGTTTGGACTTGAATTGCTCAGGATGAGAAGAGGAAGATGAACTTTTGTTCTCAATGTCTTCCTTCAATGCCTCTTCTAGATCTTCATTAATTCATTCAAAATGTTTTTTTGAGCAACAATATTTGACTGGGTACTATCTTGGTCTAGTAGATATAAAGATGTATCACACAGTTGTCTCCTCTGAGAGCACAAAATCTACCAGGGAAGCCAAAACTTGGGTACAACCATCTGAAATTAATGGTGCTGGGGTTCTAATAGAGGAATGAGAGAAGAGATATGACAGGGTCACTCTGCCCACAGTCATGAGGAAGGCTTCAGAGAAGAGGTCATATTTAGCCAAGGAAACAGTATAGATAGAGACATGGGGGACTGAAGGTGCATGAAATCTTTGGGGAATAATAAGTGGTCTAGGATATTTGGAATCTAGAAGAAATGGAAGGAAATAAGACCATGAATATATATTAAGATAAAAGCAGGTAAAAGAAAAGTTGGGGCCAGAGTAGAAGTACTTGGAATGTCATGTTAAAGTTTAAACTTTGCATATTAGGTGAGATTTGTGTTTCAGAAAGATAACTTTGTCAGCAGTGTGGAGAAGAAACTGAAATTATGTGAGAGACCAGTTTAGAAGGACATTGTCCAACCATTCTTCCCAACTAATCAAGAGCCCCAGGTATGGTCTACACTAAGGTCTCCAGAGACAGAGAAGATGGGGGAATTCTGTGCTTCTAGGTCTGATGAACTAGCTCTCCAGAAAAATGTTATGGCTTTCCAGAAAAATTAAAAGTTCGATTTGCAGCATTTGCTGAATCTCTGAGATGAAAATAAATACACCTACTGTGGCCACTTTCAAGTAGTCAACATCTCATTACTGAGCAGAGTTTGGAAAAGGTTAGCATAGTCTGCTCTCCCCAGTCAGTGCAAGCCTGCTCTAGCATACTACTGGAAGGTAAGAGGCTTCCACTAAGAGAAAAAGAAGCTAGAGTGATTGTCTTATTCTGTTGGGGCTGCTTTAACAAAACTCTATAGACTGAGTGGCTTAAACAACATTTATTTCTCACAGTCGTGGAGGCTGGGAGGTCCAAGATCAAGGTGCCAACAGATCCAGTGTCTGGTGAGGGCCTGCTTCCCGGTTCACAGATGGCTCTCTTCTTCCTGTGTCCTCACATGGCAGAAGGGGTGAGGGATCTCTATAAGGACATTAATCCCATTCATCAGGTCTCCACCCTCATGACCTAATCATCTCCCAAAGGCCCTACCTTGGGGTTTAGGATTTCAACATATGAATTTTGGGGAGACACAAACATTTAGTCCATCGCAGTGCTATTACAGGAAATGGGTCAAAACTGTGATTTTTTAGTGAACACATCAAAGACCTACTCTGCACCAGTAGCTGAGACCAACAAGTGCCTGCCGGCATAGGGGCGCTTGATCCAGGGAGGAGTAGGGCAGAGTCCTGGTTCTGGTTGCCTAGTGATGAGATGGCATGAATGATAAGCTGTGCCACTGAGGGAGGGTTCCCTGAGAGCAGGTGGACAAAAATCTGGAGCAGGCAGTGTTTTCCTAGAGGTATTTGGATCAGGGAGAGAGCCATGGGAGGAAGCTGCTCCTGGGAGGGGTTCAATCCACCTGCAGCTAAGCACCCAGAACCTTCCCACTGGTGTGCTGAGATATTGATCCCTTTAGGCCCTCAGGGTGATTTCTTTCTTCTCTGCCATATAATTCTGAGACAAGGAAGGGCTACCAGTTTGAATCTGGGTTAAGGGAATAATAGCAAATCTTAATGGGTAGAAAAGAGAGACCTTATTGTCTTACAGACACTGTTCTAAATACTTTAAGTGTATTAACTCTTTCATCGTCACTCATTTTACAGATGAGGAAATTCAAATACGAAGAGATTAAGTAACCCCTTAAAGTCACATAGCTGGTGAAGGTGCAGCTGTGGAATGAACGATAGCAGTCTGACTCCAGAGCCCATGTTTCATAGAATACCCACTCTGCTACACTGGGAAAAGGGAAAAACATAGCAAAGACAAAATATTGTTATCTCAAAATATTATCCACCTGCATAAATTAGGTCAGTTCAAAGCCTGGCATATAATAGATGTAGAATAAATGTTTTTGAACCAATAAATGAAAACCTCTTTCACATCACTTAATCTTTTTGAAATGAGTGTTTTATACTTCTGTCTTGCTTTTTAATTTTGGGTATTCAGAGTTAAGATGAGATCTTTGAGTAGTGCACTATATTTTCCCGAACAAGAATTTGAGATATACCAGAAGAATATGCATTCCTTCAGTTTTGAAACGTGCCAAATCTCTTGCTCCTGGACCATGGAGCTCTTCTTTATCAATAGATTTAATTAGTTCAATTGTTCCTTTACAACAGCTCTTTCCCTCTTGACTTATTTTGCCCTGAAGAGTTACTTATGCGGCCAGCATGCCTATTACTGCTGAGAGTTTCATGAGGTGACAGTCAGTGCTCCAGGAGTCTGCCTTGATCTCTGTACAGTGTCCATATATCTTCCTGAAACAAGTGCTCTGGGATCTGTCTTTACCTTCCCCTGAGCTTATTGTATCAAAAAAGCCTGCCTTTCAGGAGAAGTCAAGAATCCATTGTTCCAGCTCTATGATGAGAGGCAGATCTCTTACTAAAAGAAAAACTGCATTTTGAAAGGCTGAATAGGTTGGCACTTAAAAGGGAATTCCAGCTGGTTAATTTAGGGTGCTGAGAAAAAGATCCAGCATAAGAATGCTATCTGGTAGCGGGCCCACAACATTTTCAACTGATTGTGAACTGGAGAGATTTTCATCATGTTAGGGACTTTGCTTTTCAGTATTGGGTTCTGACACAGGAAAACAAGAGGGAATACACAGGTTGGCCCTCATGTCATGGCTGCAGTCATGAACATGATCAGTGCCAGTCATCTCAGAACCAAAGATGGCCTCATGCTTGCTGACATATTTGAAGGAAAAAACTGAACAGGAACTTAAAAATATTTCCCCTCTCAAGGTTTTTTTTTGATCCTTGCCTCCTAATTTTTTTCCCTTTGTATCTAAGAAGCTGAAGGTATGGAAGGAGTTTTAGGTAAAAGAAAACTTTAGAAAGTTGTTAATTTCCTGTGTTGACTTTTTTTCCCAGTGACTTGACACACAAAAAATTTATATGAATCTTCTATGGGAGCGGGCAACATTCCAGGGCAGCTGTTGTCCATGTGATGACTCAGCAACTCAGACTTTAATCTTGTTGCCCTACCAACTCCATACGGTCCCTCCACGATCTTGGATAAAGAGAAAGAGAATCTAAAGGGGTGTGTAGAGGCTTTTCATGGCTTTAGCCTGAAAGTGACACATATCACTTCTGCTCCCATTTCATTGGCTAGAAGTTTTTATGTGGCCCTGTGTGACGTCAGGGTCTGGGAAGTAGTCTTCAACTCCAAAGCTTCCATGCACTATTGTAAAGGCATTTAGTGCTGTACGATGCAGTTGGCCTCAATACCATTAGTGCACATTTTCTGTGTTTCCCAGTCTGGTTGTAGGATTGATCCTTTCCCCCTGCACTCCTTAGGGTGACTGGCTACTTAATGTCCCAAAGGAAATGACAAATTTAGGGATGATTGGGGCAGGAATTGGTGTCCATGGATCCAATAGTCCTTTATTCCATTTCTAATACTCTTCATGGCTTTGTGTAAATCCAAGTTTCTGTCTGGTGTCATACTCCTTCTTTCCGGAGAATTCCTTCTAATATTTCTTATAGTGTAGATCAGCTGGTGATGAATTTTCTGTTTTTGTTTGTCTGAGAAAGTTTTTATTTCTCCTTGATTTTTTGAAAGATAACTTTACAAGGAATAGAGCACTGGGTTGACAGTTTTTTCTTTCAGCAATTTCAAGATATCGCCCCTTTGTATTCTGTGCTGCATGTTTTCTGATGAGAATTCTACTGTAATCTTTCCTTACTACAAAGTGTATGGGATTTTACTCTACTTGCAAGCTAAAATTTTAGCCTGCTACAAGTTCGTAGAAGCTGATGGAAGAGAAGAGTCTTCTGAGTGAGAACAAAGAACTTTATTAGTCAGCACAGAAAGCAGCATGAGCCCCCAAGTCCTACAAGGGCAATGCAAATGGTCCCAGATGGATTGCATTATAGGAGAGAAACCCTGAGTTTAGGGGGACCGAATCTTTTATAACGAGCAATAAGTATGTCTGCCCTTTGTTCTGGAGAGAGACACTATGTCCTCTAAGACTGTTAGCAAACCTGCTCTTTGCTCTGGAAAGAGCCACCATTTCTATCTTGTAAGGCTGTTTTATATACAAACATCCTTGTAGAGAGAGTCTGCCATAATGGGCAATCAGTGCCTCGCTTTGCTAGACGTTCAGAAATATGAGATACCCACGGAGAGTTGTCTCCTAACAGAAATGTCTCTCTGTTTTTTTCTGACTGCCTTCAGGATTTCTTATTTGTGTTTTATTTCTGGCAGTTTGAATATGAGGTGTCTTGCTGTGCATGCGTTTGTGCGTGCATGTGTGTGTGTTTTGTTATTTATTCCTGCTTAGTGTTCTCTGAGCTACTTGGATGTGTGTTTGGGGTCTGTCATTGATTTTGTAACACTTTTGGCTATTATTTCTTCAAATAATTCTTCTGTCCTTTTTTCTCTTCTCTTTTCCTTCTTGGATTCCAATTATACATATATTAGACTATTTGATATTATCTCACAATTCCTCGATGCTCTGTTCTTTTTCCCTCCTTGTTCTTTTTTCCTTTGTGTTTCAGCCTAGGTGATTTCTATTGACATAAAAACGTATCTTTAAGTTTACTGATTCTTTCCTGGGTTTGTTGAGTCTATCGATTAGGCTGTAGAAATATTCTTCATCTTTAGTACTGTGTTTTTCATTTCTAGGATTTGAACTTGATTTTCCCCCCACCCTCAGATTTACTGAAATATAATTGATATGTAACATTGTGTAAGTTTAAGGTGTACAATGTGATGATTTGGTACATGTATATATTGTGAAATGATTACCACAATAGAGTTAGTTAACATCTCCATTATCTCACACAATTACCTTTTTTTTTGTTGTGAGAACATTCAAGATTTACTCTCTTAGCAACTTTCAAGTGTATAATACAGTATTGTTAACTATAATCACCATGCTGTACATTAGATCCCCAGAACTTATTCATCTTATGACTGGAAGTTTGTACCCTTGGACCAACATCTCCCCATATCCTCCATATTTCAGCCCCTGGTTACCACCATTCTCTTCTCTATTTCTATGAGCTTGCCTTTTTTAGATTCCACATATAAGTGATATTATACAGTATTTGTCTTTCTCTGTCTGACTTATTTCACTTAGGATAATGCCTTCAAGGTCTATCCAGGTTTTGCAACACACACACACGTATATAACACATATGTCATATATGCATGCACATATTTGTATACACTCAAAAGACAAGACTTGGCCCCACAATCTTTTTAAGCAGTTTCTTTCACTATCCCAGAGATATCATATGTAAATGCATTTATATACAATTGTTGTTAGTGCCTTCAGGTCACTTCTGGCTCATAGCAACCCTGTGTGCAGCAGAGCAGAACCCTGCATGAGGTCTGAAGGAGAGAGAATTGCATTTGGCACAACTGTGAAAAAGATGTTGTTTAACCACAGAAATGCCTCCTCTCTTGGCATATCCTTTGCTCTGCATCCCCCAACTTTGGAATGTTGAAGTATTGTTCGTCCAGTCACATCATAAGTTGCCTTCTACCTCATTTTATTCTTTCTTGAATTCATTATAGCATTAAAAAGACCTACCTAAGATCTATAATGTAATAGTACCATAATTTACTCCTTGCCAACATGCATCATCCTTAGCATCCTGTCTGCCAGGATATATTACAAAGATATTTCACTATAAACTTAGTTATCATTCAGAAATGAACACAAATAGCGCCTTGTTTGATCAATGCTTCGCTGCTGTTCATAGCGTTTTCACGGTGAATTTTTTCGGAAGTGGATGGCCAGGTCCTTCTTCTTATTTGTAAATTGCCTTAGGGCTTGTCATGGGTTAAATTGTGTCCCCCAATAATTCATACATTAAAGTTTTAACCTTCACTACCTCACTTTCTGAGGTAATCAAGTTAAAATGAGGTCATTAGGGTGTGCCCTACTCCAGTGTCACTGGTGTCCTTATGTAAAGGGGAAAATTTGGGTACAGACGGGTACAGAGAGAAAATAATGTGAAGACACAGGGAAGAGACAGTCATCTTTAAGCCAAAATGAAAGGCCTGGAACAGATCCTTCCTTCACAACACTCAGAAGGAACGACCCTGCTGACACCTTGATCTTGGACTTCTGAGCCTCCAGAACTGTGAGGCAATAAATTTCTGTTGTTCAAAACCCCCAGCTGGTGGTACTTTGTTACAGCAGTCCTAGAAAACTAGTGTAGGGCCTGTAGGCAGAGACTTCTTTCAGTTACTAGTGCTGTGTAACAAATTACCCCAAAACTTTGAGGTTTTAAAACAACAATTTTATTATGTTCATTGATTCTTTACGTCAAGTATTCAGACTGGACAGTGAGTATGGCTTGTCTGTACTGCATGACCTCTGGGTCTGCAGCTGGAAAGACTAAAAAGACAGGTGGGTGGAATCATCTGGAGTCTCATTCATTCACATGTCTGGTGCCTGGGCTGGGGTAGTGCAGAGACTCAAGCTACTGACTGGAGTGCCTACATGTGACCTTTCCATGTGGTTTGGTTTCCTTTGATGGCTTTAGGATAGTTGTCCTTCTTATATGGTGGCTCAGGACTCCAAGCATGAATGTTCCAGTGTACAAGCAAAAGTTGCATCACCTTTTATGATCCACCCTGGGAGTCACCCAGAGTCACTTCTGCCATACTCCATTGGTCAAAGCAGTCACAAGCCTGTCCAGATTTAAGGTTGGGCAGGGAGCAGGGGAATGTTGGCAATGTCTGCAATGTTTTAAAACCTTCACAACTTCCTGAAATTATTTCCTTGGGAGGACAGACATGTTGAGTCCAAAACATGTTATCTCTTAATACATGAGAGCCTTGGTCCACATGAGGCTGGAGAAATAGAGAAAGGTCAGATTAATTAAGGTCTAAAAGCCAAGTAGAGAGAGTTAGATATGAATAGGTAAGAAAATAAAGATTGGTTTAGGTTTTCAGAGATGATATGTGAAGTGCAATGAATGGAATATTATATCTCCTTTTTGAAAAGAAGAAGGTCAAATACACTAGTGAAAGTTATTCTCTGAGAGTGTTCACGTGGGAGAGCTTTCACATCAACATGTTAATCAAAGCCTTATGCCTTCATCTAAGCGAGAGTTTGCCTGAGTCAGAAGCTCACTTGACGAAATCAGAAATACTGAAACTCAAATGTCAAAAATATTGTTACAACTTGCAGTTTTATATGAAAGTCAGGGCTGGGCAGATGCTGTCTCTTCTCCCTGATGAGAATGAACACGTGATATACCTAGCATGAGAAAGGACTCCTGATGTAGCTGTAAATCAGCTCAACTCCTGGGCAGGGTGCTGGGCTAGGTGTTATGAGGGGTATTGAAATATATTAGGACGTGGACCCTCCTTTCAAGGAAGTTATAATTTAGTTAGGACAATCGCCATAACAAGCTAAAATAACCAAAGCACAGAAACGTTAAGTATCTAGGCTTATAAAGGCTCAGGGCGAGGTTCAGATCATTCTGTTTCTTCTAAGCAAGAGCCCTTTCTAGTCTCATCAGTGCCTCTTTAACGAGAAATCAAATGTTACTTTCTATTTTTGTTTGAAAAACAAGAATCAATTTGATAATGGCTTTCGGTTCTAACGCTAGGAAGCAGGTAGAAGGAGAGGAAGTTTTCATGGCAGGCCGTCTCTAAAGCTGGAGTGTACCAAGCCTGGTCTTGAGTGAGTATTGTGGGAGAGTTTCTGATCTTCAGAAAAAGGAATCCAGGTGTGCCAGGGACACTTAATGCTCTTTGAATATCCATGTGCTCCCTCGTATGTCACAGCTTCCGTTATGGTTAGGGTGGAGCCATGTCATTTGTACTGGCTAAGGCTGCACGTACAAGTCATTTGTGTGAGTTCTGGGCTGAAGCATCGTCTGAGTTCTCCAGATTTTCTCTTCCCTGCCTTGGCAATGGGGCCACATGTGGAGATGTGACAGTGTCCATTGCTTGGGTTCTTGAGTAACTAGGTGAAGCAGAGTCCCCACTGACCTACAATGGACTTGCGTGAGCAATACGTTCTATTTTGTTAAGCCCCTGAGATTTTGGGGTTAATTTGCTATCACAGGAAAACATAGCTTATCATGACTAAATATATCAAAGAATTCTATGAAAGTTCTGAGAAGCAAAACTAGGGTTGAGAATAAGTGGAGACTAATAACTATATATACCCATCTCTAAATAAATTTTAAAAAATCTTTCAAATTATAACCTATTATAATGTAAATTTCTAAGCTATTAATCAATATGATATATACTGCTATTTCAAACAAAGAATTTGGTTTTTATAGACAAAGCTCAGGGAAATGTCTGGTTCTCATGCTTTAGCTCATCTCTCAGATTTTTTTCTCTCTCCCCAGCAAGGTAGAGATCTTGGGGCTCTTGCTGCATAACCCCAGGCATAATCACCCACCTGATGCTCGCCCCCTGAATTGCAGGAACATGCAGAGGGGAGTCTAACCAGCCCCAAAGAGTGTGTTTTGTTATTCAACCTAATTTTTAGGGAGGGAAAATTCACAATTTCAGAAAAATGTTTCAAAGTGATTCAGGTAGTTCTGCTTCTTAGAATCTATTTCCCAGACTATTTCCATATTTCTACTACAAATAAAAGTTCAGTGAGTTTAAAAATAAGTGAAGGATATAGGATAGCTTTCTTTTCTACTGAAGGCTAGTCAGAAGTTCATTTCCCTGCCTTTCTATTTTGCCAAGAGAGAATACAAGACATAAGTACATTCCAATTTTGCAAATTTTCTGTACAGTGAAATTTGATGTTTGAAAGAGCTTCCCTGGGATCTCATCCAAAGGGCTGAGTGACTATTCTAGTAAAAGGGCCTCTTCTCTAACGTGGTCTTTTGAATGAATCTTGAGGACAGTGGGGGCACTGTGAATTTCTTTTGATAAAATTTCTGGTTTGGCACACCTGTATTTTCCTACTTCTAGGGATTAACAGCAGCTTGAAAACAAGTCTTTGTCTAATGCAGACAAATATACAAAGGCAAATGCCGTTAAGTTATAAGTCATGCGGGAATGTTTCCTTGCTGTTGATGAACTTCTCCAGCAGGACTAACTTCTGGTTTTACAATTTAAGAAGAGATATGCCTAATATATATGTTAACTCAGGTAGATAAAAGGAAAGTTTAGATTTGTGTTTATGTGTTATTCTCTGTGGTGGAGTATTTCTTTTTTAACGTATGTTTGCTTAGCATTTGAAAATGCTGGGTTTGTATGGTGCTATACTGACAAGTCAATACTCCTAAAAAAAGTCATACATTGTATTACCATTTGCTCAAAAAGCACATGGACGCAAGATGCTACCAAAAAATATTGTCAGGTTTTGAAAGGCAATTTATTTTCACTCATAATCATACGTATGTGCATATATGACACCAAAGATGTAATGTTAATAATTTCTATTTTCTAATGCAAATGCCTGGTGCTGTTGCCGTGGCATTGGAAAGTAAATAAATCAGCACTAGCAAATCCAAAATCATTCTCTAGGCAGGGATTCTACCAAACTAATCACACAAGAAAACAAACACACCACAAAGAATAATGAGGAAACCTGTGAAATCTGGGGGAGGTTGGGGGTGCTTGCTGGGCAGCAGAGAAGGAAGCTGAATTGACACATGATAGGTCACCCATTATTAAACCTGAGAGACAGATCAAAGCTCCATTCCAGCCTAATTAGATCAAACAAGGTATTATGTGTATTCATTTCTGAACGACAACCAAGTTTATAGTGAAATATCTTTGTAATATATTTTGGGAGACAGGATGCTGAAGATGCTACATGTTGGCAAGGACTAAATTATGGTAATATTACATTATAGATCTTAGGCAGAGCTTTTTAATACTATAATGAATTCAGGAAAGAAGAAAATGAGGTAGAAGACAACTTATGATGTGACTGGATGAACAATACTTCAACCTTCCAAAGATGGGGGATGCAGAGCCAAGGATACGCCAAGAGATGGGGCATTTCTGTGGTTAAACATTGTCTCTTTCACAGTTGTGCCAAAGGTGATTCTTCTCTCTCCCTCAGACCTCGTGAGGTTATTTATTTATTTAGTTTTACATTAATGTGCTTAGCAGCAGCTTTTGATAATATATTCCATTCTCGACACAAAACATAAATCCTGCAGATTTTTAAAAATGTGTTTAAGACTATAGGCTTATTTCTACCCAGAAAAAAAATTCCTTCGATGGTGCTTGTTTGCAGGAATTCTCTCACAGCTGGTGCCTATGATTTTCAACCTGCCTTTTGGGATTTGAGGAGTGGCTCAACCTACTGACCCATATTATAACTCAACGTGTCCAGCAGTGGGTGCTCTAGGAAGCTTCCAGCTATGTTTGGGTCAAAGCAGCATCATTATGTCTTTTGAAGTCCAGTGGGCTAGGGTTCTAGTCTTGGCTCTTTCTTGGGGCAAGTCCACTGGGTCAACGTTTGTTATATCTAAAGTAAGGGAACTGAACTAGGTGTTATTTACACTTCTTCCAGCTCCTATCATGGTGGGATCATAGAAGCTGGCTCTCATTTCCCACTATTTCCTAAGCAAGTAGAAAAAGTTTGCATAATAATGGTTTTAAAAGTGCAGTGTTCCCCCCTTATCCTCCAGGGACACATTCCAAGACCCCCAGTGGATGCCTGAAACCACGAATAGTACCAAACCATATATGTACTATGTTTAATTAATAAATAGGCACAGTAAGAGATTAACAACAATAACTAATAATGAAATAGAACAATTATAACAATATACTGTAGTAAAAGTTACCGTAGATCTTAGCAACTTCAGCATACAATTTTTTTCTTTCCTTATTAAGTCGGGAACTTTCACCTTTTCACCTATAGGTGAAAAGGCTTCTCTTTGGGATATCTGAGTTGCCAGCATCACTACTCTTGCACTCGGGGCCACGATAAAGTAAAATAAGGGTTCCTTGAACACAAGCACTGCGATACTGCAAAAGTCAATCCGATAACCCAGACGCTACTAAATGACTAAGGTGGGTATACAGCATGGATACGCTGGAGGAAGAGATGATTTACATTCCAGGTGGATGGAGAAGGACGACGTGAGATTTCGCCACTCTACTCAGAATGGTGCGCAGTTTAAAACTTATGAATTGTTTATTTCTGGAATGTTCCATTTAATATTTTCAGACTGCAGTTGTCTGCAGGTGACTGAAACTGTGGAAAGTGAAATCTCGCATAAGAAGGGACTACTGTACCGGACTGGAAGGTACCCTGAGAAGAATCTTTTCCCAGCTGGATTTAAATGCTTCAGATAACTGAAAAACTGATCATGTTTGAAGGTAATCGGGCAGATAGAAATTAACAAACACTGTTTGAGCATTTACTGCGGGACAGTCTAATTTGATCCTCAGAACAACACTGGAAGAGGGTCGTTACTGTTCTGTTTGGCAGCCAGGGATCTTGGGCTCAGAGCTGTGCAGGGTTATTTAGCTGGGAAGAGGCAGAGCTGGGGTTTGTACCCAGGCCAACTCCATTGACTTCTAGAGTCAGAGCTCCGTGCCCTAAACAGCCCCTTTAAAAAAATACTAATTGAAATAATGTCTTCTCAGTACCAAGAATCTGCTAGTAAAAACCATTCATTTGATGACTATGAAGTGAGGAAGGTATGGGACTAATACCGTTCCCATTGTACAGATGTAGATACAGAGGCTGGGAAAGGTTATGATTTGTCCCAGATCATGGGTATGTCAGTGGCAACAGCAAGGATAAAGCTCTAGATGTTTTCTCCTTGACTTTCCTTTCTCCACCTAGTGTTGAAGAGTCACGTTTGGAGACAGTCTAAGGTAGAGGCAAGATCATGTCTCTGGAGCCTGAGCTGTGGGAGGTGAATGCTAGCAGTCCCTTCTGTTTGTGTGTTTTGAGACTCTTCTTTCAGCTGTAAGATGTCCATGACAATGTGCACCTCACAGTGTTGTCGTGGGGTTGCATGAGATAATGCTTGGGGCAGAGAAGGGGCTCAATAAGTGTAGTTTCCCTCATCTCCCAAATGTACTGGGTTTGGATGAAAGCAGACATCAGTGGCTTGTCTTTATAGTGATGCTATTGTGACTGGAAATTGGATACAGTGATTTTTCAGTTTTTTGAATATAGAAAGCCTTGATAGGGCTGCATTTGGCTGCATTTGTACAGGTATGATCACAGACACAAATGATTTTCAAAATAATTCAATCCCATTGAAATTTATGCATAAAGACAACATTTAAAGAAAGCATTAGTTTAAAACCAAAACCAAAACCAAAATATGTCAACAACAAACATACATAAGTGTCCTTAATGGCGTATAATGTTACTGACCCGTGAAATAGAAGTGTTAGCTCTTCTTATGTTGAGCTGGTACCTCCATCTTTTTTGACATATGGTGGTGGTAATTATTTAATATTTAAATGCAGTCATGCACTGCACAATGACGTTTTCGTCAATGACGGACCTCATATACGACGGTGGTCCCGTAAGACTAGTACCATGTAGCCTGGGTGTGTAGTAGGCTATACCATCTAGGTTTGTGTGAGTACACTCTGTGATGTCCACACAATGAAAATCACCTAACGATGCATTTCTTAGAATGTATCCCTGTCATTGAGCAATGCATGACTAAATGTCAACATGCGTCATTCACATTGACAAAAACTTTCTCTTCAATATATAAGAACTACATAAAAGGAACAATTAAAATATTTAAAAAATCACTCCTGGATTTTAATAATAATTTAGTTCAAAGTAGCTGAACGTGCACTGGATTATTTAGTCTGTCACAAGGGTCGCGTAGACATGGCATGGATTAAGCATTGTGTGCTCAAGATTGCTCATTTTAGTAAAGTACCCCCAGCCACATACAGCTATCCACAGTCCTCAAAAATCCTCTGAAGAGAATGCAGAAATAGTCTTTCGCCTGGGTTTCCAGCAGAGGACAGTAAAGTCCCAGTTTTCTGTTCTGTCTGATTTCCTCTCAGATGACTGCAGTTGTATAGTGTTCTGAAGCTCTAGGGTAGCTGACACATAATTGCAGACATTAAACATTTCTGAGGAGAAACATAAAATGTATTGTGAGGTCAATGAAATTCTTTGTCAAGACTTCTCTGCAGATCTGACCCCTTATCATGGAAGATATACCCAGGACTCATGGACTTACACTTTCATTCATACAGAGAACTTCATTGGCCAAACATTTTTTTGTTGCTTATTGTGTTTAAATAACAATAGCATTATCTGTGACTGTATTAAGTGTGATTTTACCTTGCTGCCCATAAATGAATTATGTCATTTTCATATTTTGTCCAATTGCTTTTGAACTTCCACAATCTCTTGAGCAACAGTGTTGGGATTTTATGAGATAGAAAGAGGTTTATGTTCTTTCTCTCCAGTCCTCCAGTACCCTTCCTCCCTCCAAATTTTTCTTGGGAGTTGTCTGGCAGTTTGGTTTAAGTGGAAAAGAGATCATTTTTTTTTTTCTAAGAGAAATGAATCTTCAAAGGGCAGAAAGGAAAATAGAGAACCATGGCGGGAGTCTTTGGTGAGTTCTCTTGATATTTTGGGTGTCACTCCTTGATCTAGGTGGGTGGAAATGCTATGTGTTACTTAGCAAAGAGGTTGCTGCCCAATGCAGGGGCCACAATAAGCTATTTATATGGTCAAATTGGAATAAAATGCTATGGTAATAGGTAGTTAAGAACCACTAATTCCTATATTTCTTTGGAGAAAATCATGAAAAATGTTGGGCAATAATAACAGAGTATGGTAAACCACGTTTTTATTTGTGTTCTCTGCAGCTGCCCTACTGTTTGTGGTCCATGCTGGAGCTGACTAGTGGGTAGTTGCATTACATATTGTATGAAAGACCTAGTACGCAAAAGGAGAAAAAAACTGCAAAGGATGAAATATATATTCTAAGCTTAGAAAGTCTTAAAATGACCTGCTGTGGATCATGCCTCCAACTCAGTGATCCAGTGTTTCTGTAACATCAGGAAAGGTTCAGGATTTTGTCCGTCTTGGAAAGTTCCTAGAACAGAAGCTCTTCAAAGCAGGCTCATCTCATGAAAGAAACACCAGCTCATAGGAGGTCCTTAGTACACAATTGCTGGATGAATGAATGAAGTGGGCTATTATTGAAAAAAAAAATCAGGACTAAATCAATTGAAGATTCTTTTTATTAGACATATGTGATCTATATTTTACCATTACAAACTGAAAACTTTTCCTATTAAAAATTTTACTTAGTCTATTTGTTAAATTTTTATATTGCCTTTTTATAAATGGTTGTAACCTAATCTTTATGACATGGGTACATTATACTATAAGCTTAGATAAAATACAAATGTCTTTAATAATTACCTAATATGCTAGGTATAGTGAGATAAGCAAAGAAACTGGAAGACAATCCTTGCCCTTGAAGTGTACAATATAATTGGGGAGAAGAAGTCAACCCACGTGAAAACACTAAGAATAGTTTTCTATTCTTAGACTATTTCTAATAGTCTATCATTCAGAGATAGATTTCTTTATTGCAGATTAGGAGTACAATATAAATTATGACAAGAGAAAGACCGCTGGAGGCAGACGGGGTTTAGGGAAACTTCCTGGATGAGGTGGGACTTGAACCAGATATTGAAAATGGAATGCCATAGGGCGGAGAAGATGAAGGACATTCAAGATGTTTCCTCTCCTTGGAGCCTGAAAGAGGTTTTGCCTACACCCTCAACAGAGCACCTATATAATCTGGTAATTATTTACCTGGATGTCCCATCTCCCTTATTAGAGGTGGAAGCTACTGAGGGGCAGTGACTCTGTCTTAAATATCCGGGAGTCCTCTGCTTTGCCTGGCCCATGGTAGAAAGTTAATAAACGTTGGTTGAATAAAGGAGCAGAGGCTGAGAGCTGGAAATGAGCAGGGCATATGTGCCTAGGCGTAGGGTGAAGGGGAGAAGATGGGGTCAGTAAGGAAATCCCACCGGTTGGAGCAGACAGTTTGTGTTGATAGTAGTAGAAGGCAGTTAGGCAGCTGGGCAGTTGATGGATATTACTATCAAGGCAATCAAGGAGGAATTTTGATGAGATGGGATACCCATTGGGAACCACTCAAGCAGGAAAGTGACGTAACGTTAGTGTTATAGGAAATTAATCCGGCTGTGATGCACAAACCGGCAGCAAAACCAAAGCACTAGAATTTGACAATACAAAGGCTTGAAAATCCTCCATTCCTTTTCCTCTAAACTAAAATGATGGATATACATGAATAAATTATTGGGCACTGTAGTTTCACAGAGATGACTGCTTTTTCTATAAAAGAGAAGAAAAAAATTATTCGTAAAAGAACACAATAAAACCAGAAGAGGTAGCTTGAAACAATGTGGAATTTATTTCCTTAGCATGTTCCAAACAGATTCTTATTTCACTGCTATTCCTAATTTTAGTAATGAACAAGGGGGTAATAAATGACAGCTATTAACACGTAATGAATAGACCTATGTGGAATACGGGGCAACTTCAGTTTGGAGCAAGAGATAGTCATTTTAATGGGGTGATGTTGAAAGTTCAGGGGAAAAGTCGCTTCGATGTAAAAATGGTCTTACTAGAACAGCTCCTACTTCCTGGAGAACAGAGTTTTAACAGAGGGATGTGTTGTAAACAGGAAGTGTCAGACAATGACATTAGCAAATTAATGTTTAACTTGTGACACGTGTGCATAATGTCGCTCATAATGAGCAAAGCAGCCGTGGCTATGGGTCAGGTGCAGAAACAGGCCTCCAGCTGGGGTGCACTCGCAGTCAACAGTCAGGGACGATGGTGGAAAGACATGTGTTTGGTTGGCAACAGTTTATTGGTTTAGTCTTTTCACCTCATTTGTAAATATGGGAAAAATTGTCATCCGAAGCATATTTGAGGGCAATTTATTCAGATATTCCATCCCAGCTGTAGTTTTCCCTCTGCTCCCTCAACTGCCCCTCCTCTGTGCTATTGTAGATTTTATACCAATCTTATTTATACTGATCATATTGTATTCTTAGCACATCACATTTTAATGGCTATTTATATGTCTCTCTCCTCCCACTAGATTGACTTTCTTGAGAGGGGGATCCACGTTTCATTATCATTACTCTTGTATCCTCAGAACAGTTACCCTGGGAAGGGTAAGAGTTAACACGTACTGAGGACGGTATGTAGTAGTGGCCGGAGCGTAAGCTTTAGGCTCAGAGAGATTTATGTCTGAATGTTGGTCTAGATGAGAGTCGGGAACTTAGGCAAAGTACTTAACATTTCTGAGCCTTGTTTTTCTCCTCTGAAAAATGAGGCTAATGATACTTACCACACAGGGTTGGAAAAGGATTAGAAGAGATAATGTGTGCCACTGCCAAGATTGGGGCCACTGTTATGATCGTCAACTTTATCTGAGCCCTCAGTGTTGCCCAGAAATCCTGTTTCCTTAATAGCGTCTCTTTTCCATTCACTACAACCATCTTATATATTCACTTGCCCACTGGTTATTTATAGTTAGGTGACATATACACATAAAACTCATATGTCTAAAGTTGAGCTCATTATCCTAAACTTGTTTTGCTTCTTGGGTCCCCATCTCAGTAAACGAAATCGCCATCCACTTGGTAGGCCTATTTACAGATGTGGAATTTGTTTTTGATTTCTTTCTCTTTTTTACCCTCTACACCTAATTGACCACTAAGCCTTGTCAATCCATCCACTCCCTTCCTTACCCAATGCCACTACCCCAGCCCATACAGTCACCATTTCTTCCCTGTTCTCCATAATTATCTGTTAATGGTTATCCTGTCTCCACAATCGTGACTGCCTCTAATCAATTCACACTTACATTGCACAAATAAGAAGACTTTCAGATCATCCAGGTTTGGGCTCTGCACATCTGTCTGACCTTGTTTTCTTATCATGCTATGTTAGGACATATGGTTGTTTGTAACTCTCCCTACCCTGTAAACTCCCAGAGGGAGGGGAATAATGTTTGCCTTGATAGTACTGTAAACGAAATAGATGGTAGGTGCCGTAAATATTTATTGAAGAAATAAACAACAGCTTTTGAAGGAAGAAAGCAATTAGCATGGTTACTGGAACACAGTTTCCTTTTCTTGATCTTCCTTATTTTCCTCCTCTTCCTTTTCTTCTCACTCCTTCTTTTTCTTTTTCTCTCCTACTTATTATAGCTATTGGTTACAATTGCCATCATTGTTATCATCATCATCATCACCATCATAATTATAATCATCACCAGTCATCCCCTAATACTACCCCTTCAATAGCAGGAATTGTGAGCATTGGCTAGAACCTGGATGGAAGACCAGCAGAAAAGGCTGCAGGATCATTGGGAAAGCTATTTGGAAGACTTTAGGGGAAAGAAGTGTATCCAGGACCTTCCTCAATCACCTTATGTGTGTGTGTGTGTGTATTTATATATGTATAATTTTTTTTTGGAGGACCGTAGCAAGTAGTCTTCTTAGACTGATCTACCTGGGGCATCAACCTGACTGTTCCCAATGGAAACAGAAACATTAACTCCATCTCTAGTGGCCTAGCCATTGGGCTCCCTCTGGGGTGCTCACAAGACCAAGGTTTTGAATGAATTAGATCAACTTCACTCTTTACTGCTTGTACTTTTGTCCTCATTTTTTTCTCTTTCAGTGTCTTCTTACTCTCTTTGTCCATAGAAACCTAGTACTTTCATGCCTGGAAGTCTACCACTCTTATTATACAGAGACTAGATAAAGATTAGGGAACTTGCTGAAAGTCACATACAACTAGTCATTTGCAGAACAGGGACAAGAATTTGGGTTTTCTGAATTCCAGGCTAGAGTCTTTTCTACCATATTGACTTGCCCAATGAGGATTCACCAGCTGAAATGCATAAATGAGTTTGGAAAGGAGCAATGTGAGGTTGTGTGGGTGTGAGCATGTGTGTATATTCTGGACGTGAGCAAATGCCTTTGGTTGCTTATTCCCTTCTTACTGCCCCCTGCTGCCACCTGTACTCTCCTCATACACTCCTCTTCCATTTTCCTCTTGTTTTCCCCATTCAACCATTTCATTCTCTGCCTGTATTCTTCCCTCCCCATAAACTGCCCTTTTTCTAATGCCTTCTTCACTCCCTCCCAAAACTTTATCCCCTTCCTTTCTTGCCTCTTATTTCTCCCTCCCCTGACTCTGATAGCTCTGAAGGTTCAATGGACCCCTAAAAAAATATAAAATGCTGGATTTTTAAGGGACATTAAAGATATGTAATTTTGATTAATTTACACTGTAGCCTGTTTTATAAGGACTATTTGATGTCCAATGAGCCTTTGAAAAGTCTTAAAGTTTTTTTTCTGAAATGGTAATGTAACATTTTTCTTTGAGTAAAACTAACTCAAACACTTGAAGACCAAATTTTGGGGGGAAATTTCTTTGCTCACAAAAAGGTGTGCATACCTATCTTTGCACTTATGGAAACTGCATTAAATGAATCCTCTGAAAATTGCAAAACAAGAGAAAACACTCTAGTAGATACCTATATCCTGTCCTCGAGGGGCAGTGGCAGGTTTGGGAGGGAAAGAATTTGAGCACAGATTAAATTAAGTAGGCTATAGTCAAGGTGGGGTCTGGCAAAGGCAGGACTTGGTTGAGAAGAATCTGGAAAGGCAAGATTGTTGGATGGAGGGAAACTTAAAGCATGGCCCAAGGGCCTGGGACCTTTGTGACCAATGAACACAGATCAAGCCTGGTGCAGCTGTGAGGCAGGCTCCGATACTGAGGTCTGAGTTCACCTGTGAGTGAGGCTTCTTTCCCTGCTGGCATACAGGAGCTCTTGCTGCCCCATTAACGTTGGCATCTCATGTCTTCCTCCACCCCTCATTCTCTGAGGTGGAGCATCCTACAGGGCCAGGCTTAGAAAGGCAGGACTTGGACACCAGTGAAAGTGTTCGCATCCTCATTTGCAGTGGGTCACATGTTGTCTGTGGTAGACGGCCGTACCTCCTAGGAAACTGATGCTCCAGGTCCTCATGTTCTCTCTTAGCAAATCCATCCATCCTGATCATCCAGGTCTTGATGTTGGCTTTTAGCAATCCATTTTCTTCTATGGTCCAGCACTTTCTGGGAGCCAAGAGACAGGAAGTGGCAGGAAGCTCTTCACTCCCTCTGTCTAGGTTCCCTCTTGGCAGAAGACCAAGATACTGGGCTTAGTGAGATATCAGAACATCTAAATTAGATGACACGTGGTGGTGGGTAAACATAATAGGTCAGTCTCATGCACCTCCCAGTCTAGACAGTCTAGACTGCAAGTTTGGTTTCTGTTTATATAGTATAGAGATTAAGATCACAGATTAGGGAGCCAGATTGCTCCACCACTTCCTAACTGTGTGACCTTGGACACTTTATTTTACCTTTCTTGTTTCTTAGTTTCCTCAACTTTAAAATGGGGACAATAGCAGTAAAAGTAAGTGCATGTTAGTATTGGCTATTATATTTGTTGTGTTTATAGCTGTGAGTGTAGTTCTGTGTCCAGGTTGGCGTAGAGGAGGGAGTACTTGTGGAATAAGACTAAGAAGATGTTGGGGAAGTAATGCTTTTAGATCTGTGTGGCAAATTAGGTAGATTAGATTAATGACCTAATCTGTGGTAAATTAAGGCTGAACAAAATATATTGGGTACATAGACTTCTACTGCACCTTCCTGTACTACAGAGGCTGCAAAGCCCAAAACTGTATTCTCAGCCATCTTTTTGCCTGGGGTTCTAGGTGCAAATTGGTCTCACCAACTAGATCCTTTCATGTAAGGTTTGGAAGGCAGAAATGAGAAGGAGGTAGTTGCTCTGCTGGCAAGCCCAGTGGTGGAGAGGGCGGGTTTTCTTTAGCAGTGTTTTAGAGTCTGGTCACTAGCTTTGATGGGTATCAAATGGCAGTTGCTTCCTCATTCCCCACTTTCCTGATTGGGCTGCTCCCATTGGATGGCCAACTCTGCAGGGTGTTCTGGGAGTCCTTCCTGGAGACTCAGCCCAGAGTTCACTCCTCCTTCCAATGTTGTTAGCACCCAGTTTCCTGTATCACACCCCTTTCTCCTGTTTGGCTGTGGCTTGTGCTTTCTACAACTGATCCTTGATTTTACAGTCTCACAAATGATCATTTTAAGTCTAGAGAAGGCTGAAGGAAGATTTTTCATGCCTGGAAGAGCACAGCTATTAATTGTATAGTCTCATTTGATTCACTACTTTCGTAAGGTTCTTCATTTATCGGCTTGGGCTATGAGGACTTTCTTAGCCCTTGCAAGGTAATGTTTAGAGATTTTCCTGGCATCTCATCCAATATATTTTTCCTAGGTTGACTGCAAGATGGCTATCTGACTATCAATCATAGTATTGATAAGTAATTATGTGATGGGACCTGGGCGTTATGTAATAAGTTGCTTCAACAATGGGAAGAGTAAGGTCCAGTTGTTCTGCTGATACAATGCCTAGCATCCTGTCTAATATTTTGAAGTTGCCACAGACAGTGAATAGAATGAATTCATAGTGTGGTAAAGGAGGAATTATTTTTGTCTTCATATTTTGATAAGATGTCAACTTAGATCTTGAGAGGTGGGGAAGAGATTCTGCTGGAAGGGTTAGATGAGTTGATGCCCATGGTGGAAAATCTGGCTGAGGATGAAAATGCTAGATGAAATTTGGAAGGCAACTCTCACCGCGGGGTTCCCATGTAATAGAACAAGGTGGACTCAGCTGTGCTGATTCCTTGTGGGCTTGGGTGAGATTATCTACACTGCCTTTGGGGAGGGTTCTTGCTCCCCAGTGTATGTCAGTGGTAGTTTGGAGTAGTTCAAGTGTACAAGTTAAGCAATTAGCATATACTTTGAATCCTCAAAATCTAGGCTCAGTGGAAGTGCTTGCATAAAATAAGTCCCCCCAAAATGTTAAAAGCTAACTACTGGTCCTCAAGGAGTGAGGGGTTGAAGGTAGAGAGAGAACTGTGGTATGAAATTCCAGATGCATCTTCACAAATCAAAAGGTGCAGTGGGTATCCTTGTTGAGGTTTAATGTGGATTTACAAGTGAGGGGAAGGATTAGGTGCCCAAGAATTTTAGTCACACACTTGGGCTGGATGGGGAGTTGCCTGGACCCAGCTTAGCTGAGGGATTTGGACAGACAGAGGGCTGGACAGATTTTTGAAAAACTGTAGCTATAAGCATATTCAGTTAGTGAGAGGGTTTCAGCAGGATAAGGCCAGCCAGCAGAAGGAAGGGGCAGGGTAAGCAATCAGGACAGGCTGTAGATACCAGGGGCTGAGGTAGCTCCAAGCCAGGTTTCTGTTCTCTGTGCTCTGCCTTTTTTATTTGAGCCAATATGATTTCTTTTTTTAAACCAACTCTCCCTCCTTTCCTTTTTCTCTCCTTCTGTCTCTTTCTTCTCTTCCTTACTGCCTCTCTTCCTGCCTTCCTCTAGTTTACATTTTATTTATTTATTTGTTAAAATTACATGTAGTTTGAAGGATCAAATAATTCCATATGGTCTGTTATGAAAAATAATCCACTCTCCCCCTTCTCCTATTGCCTCTTTCCCAAAGGCAACACTTTCCAACTTTTACTGCCTCTTTTTGTTTTTTCTGGCTCTGCCACTATATTTAAAAATAGCATGCTTTTATTGCAACTGTTACTGAGCAAGGGCCTGCTGCCCAACATGCATAGAAGCCAATACTATGACATTGGCTTTTGAGAAAAGAAAAGGCTTTATTGCAAGGTCGAGCAGAAAGGAGATAGGAGGCAGGGCTCAAATCTATCTCCCCGATCCAGGATTTGGGGTAAAATTTAAGGGATTAGGGAGGGCAGGTTTGTATGCAGAAATGCCAGCATGACAGATTTTGATTGGAAGGTCTTTAAACAAGACCATTTTATGTAAGGTATGAAAAGGGTCTTTAACACTAGATCTTTCTCTACAACAGACTCCTCACTTCTGAAAAAGCTCCAGCCTTTGAGTTCCAGTTGTGTTCCACTTCTTTGGTTCTGTGGGTGGAAGAGAAACTTTGGTTCTGGGTGTTACTTCAGGTCAAAATTTCCTTCTCTGAGCGTGTTCAGCTCCAAGACTTGCAGTTTTGGCTCACTGTCCCTCAAGATAACTTTGACGTTCTGTTTTGACAGGATAGGACCAGGTTGAACCAGCCCTGTGGTTACACAACTTCTCAAATTTTCAATTTTAGGCATCATTTATGGGAATTAAGGAGTTTTCTTTCTTTCTTCCTCCCCTCCCCACCCCACTCACCAGCATCCTTCCCATTCGGTTATACTTTTTGTTAGATCGATATTCATTGTTTCATGATTGTGACTATGTAACTGCCATTCACTGCTGAGCCTGTGACAAATTATGATGGCTTTTCTTTACCTATATGACTTTTTGTCTTTTCTGGAATAATAACTGTTTTCTCATTTATTTACTTCTCCATGTTTTTATTACTAATTCAACCCCAGACTCCCTGCCAGTTGTCCAAATCTCCTCTTCAAAAGTTCCCATCCACTAGGTGTTCTGAGACTTCCATCTTCTTCAGAAATCTTTTCCAGAACCATCAGACCTGATCCAATCGAGACTCTGCTTTCACATCCCAGGTTCAGCTGCATTTTCCTGGGATCTCCAGGAAAATTGTGGAGATTCCCTTTGCAACTTCTCTTCTCTGTTTCCTGTATCTCAGTCTTCCTCTTATTTCAATTCAGTCCTGCAGGAACTTATTGATAAAAGATGCTCAGGAGATGTTCAGTCGGGATTCAGATGGCAAACTGAAATCAGAAACTTCAAGGAGTGTTTAATAAAGGAATTGTTTACAAAGGTGTGGGAGGTTGCAGTAGCCTGGGGCAGTAAGAGCAAGGCTCCTTTTCCACGGTAGGTCTGCAGGGGCAAGGGGAGGGGAGCAGTCACTGGGACCTGGAGACAGGAAAGACATTCAAGGGATGTAGTCAGTCCACCCTGACCCCGGAGGGATTTTCTCTTTTCCCTCTGATGGCAGCTCCTATTAGGAAGACAATAGTCATCCTGGACTGATAATCTTTTCTTCTTTATTTTGTAACTTTTAGACACTGAAGGAGTTCAGGATGTGATACTCCAAATATGCCGCTTTGATATATTGATTATTTTGAGCTAAAGGCGCTTGAAAAACAGCAAAGGCAGGGAGAGGATTTCTCCAAATTCCCCTTTTCTGCCTAAAGACAGATCCTCCAAAAAGAACTCAGTTGTCGTAGATCCCCTCCCTGTGAGTTTCATCAACCAGGGAAAATTGACTCTTGTCAAAGAAGAGACTAGAAGTTGACACTGCACCCGGACAAACTTTGTCACAAACTATCACACCTCTTATCAGTTCTTCCAAAGGCCCATTCATCTTTCCTAAAAATCATTTACTCTCCCCTCAGAGGCCTACATCTCCCCTCCCCTTTTCATATTAAGATGGTATTTAAGCCTACATTCTAAACCACCTAAGGGAGTACTCATTTTTTCCTGGATATCTTTCATGTATATGTGAGGTATATGTGTTAATAAATTTCTGATTGTTTTTCTTTTGTTAATGTGTTTTTTATTACAGGCATCTCAGCCAAAAACTCAGAAGGGTAGAGAGAAAATTATTTTTCCTCCTCTACACTACCCTACTGATGGCATCCTAAAAATTGACATTTGATCTACTTGAATGACTAAATTCCATTTTCCTGCTTGAGTGAGGACCTGGACTTCTATCTGCTTTTAAATTGGTTTCCAAACATTCCTCTACCTTCACCCCACATCCAGAGGTATATGGTTCTCTGAACCTTTAGGGATCTTGTGGTTTCAGTCAAATTGATTGTTGGCTTTCCTTACTACTGGCTGAGGAGTTGTCTTTCCTTGGCACACCAATCAATTACTACGTGTCTTTCTGCTTTCCAGCTCTGGTTGCATCTTCCATTCTCCCCATCCTTGTATGTCTAGGGCCTAAAAAGTTTCTTTCCTGATGTTTTATGAATATTTTAAGAATCCCTGGTGTGGGATTCTTAGTCTCTTTCCTAAGGCAGTTTCCCAGTCCTTAAAGAAGTTGGCTACCTCCTCCCCCACTTGGAAAGGCTTTCTCTCCTGGAGGATGTGAGGTTCATCTGGGGATTTGGCTGCCTGTGGACTTGTTCAGAATCAGGCTTTGGTTATGGTTGTCATGTTCTCTGAGGCTCAGTCTACATTCCGGAGACAAGACAAAGGACCCAACAATAGGGCCACTGCCCGGAACCTTGGCACTGTCTTGTCTTTTTTTCAGTGTTCCACCCTCCATTTCTGTGACCACATGCAACCCCAGTCAGTCCCTTATCTCAGATGACCCGAGTGCGGTGCTTGCCTCATTGAGGGAACCAGAGCTCATTTTCTGAAGGACCTCTCTGAGGCTTGAACACCCAGCACTTTTCCTATGCTGCTGTCATATTTTCCATGCTTTTACTGCCCTTCCAGATGATGGGCTACCTACTTGGCTGAGACTAGTAACAGCTTAATGCCTTATACCTTAAAACCACTTTGCTTTCAAGCAGTAACTCTCTTATACCTGTAGCACAAAGAGTGATAAAGGTGGACCATTCAGGCAATATTTTTGACAGAGCGGTTTTCCTCTAGCATCTGTTTATGTAAAGCCACCCCAGGGCCAACACCTTTATGACTTTGTTCTCGTTTGGGAGCTCAACTAGCTAACTTTATTGGGGATGAAGCAAAGTAAACATTAGGAGTCCAGAGGGTTTATGGCCCAAAGAGAAGCTGCTGTCTTGAAAATTTGTTTCTTCAGGGTTTCGATGTACTGATATTCCAATCTTGCAGAAATTGACTGGATTTCATGGAATTTGAAGTCAGTTGAAAGACAATCTGTTGGAATCATTTCTTGAATTCAAAGCATTCAGAGAAAAAGTGTTTGCTCAGCTACGGTGATTGAGAAATTGAAGGCAGCTAGAGTAGAATGTCATGCTTGGTTATGTGCTGCTCTGATGCCAGTTGGGAGTAAAAGCTGAACTTTGTTGTTGAAAGCCACTGTGGAAAGTGGAAACATTGACTGGGGATTGCTGAGTGGCAGAGTGTTCTTTGCTTATCCAGAAATAGGAGCATCCTTGCTTCAGTGGGCTGGGGAAATAGCATCAATCCTTACTACTGCAATGGAGCCCAGTTGCCTTATTTTTTTAATTCTGAAAGAGTAAATATTTAAATAGGTAATACAGAAAAGTTATTGCCAGTTTTCCTCTGTAGGCCATAGCTGGGAATTAAAAGAGAGAGTCAGGTAGAATTCACAAGTAGAGAAAAAAATATTATAGAAATTACCTGTAATCCTTTTATAGCAAGGGCATTGGAATTCTTGATTTGCAATTGGCCACACTGAGCAAACTTTTCTCTGAAAAGCCATTTTAAGAGAAAAAAATTATGAATTTTCTTAAACCCTGTGATTAGAGTGTAATACGTATTTATGGTCCCCCCAGGCACCACACAATAAAAATGGTTAAAACCTTTAGTTCTTTTAGTAGTTCACGGTTTTATTGCCAAAGTTATTTTGTAGATTTTATGCTTAAAGCAAGGTCAGTGTATTGCACTGTATAAATTATTCTAAGTAATTACTCAGTTATTTTATAGCTTAGTCACAGGATTTTTTCATTATTAAACGTAGCCTTTCCTTTAAAGTTAGGATGAGAAGGGCAATATAAATCACAGAGCAGCTTGCCATTGGGGATTTCAGCTTTACCTGTGATAAGGGTTTAATAACAATCTGGCCCAGACACCAGTTCTCCCCTCAATTACCTTTCCACATGGGCATTAGTTCACACTGTTTATTAAAAACTCCCCTTGTAGTTTTTAAATGGAGTGTTTCAGATTAATGGCCCCCATGGAGTTTAACTTCATTGCACTTCATTAAAGCTAGATTGTACAAAAGGTTACTTCAATTAAATCCAGAATGCGACCTTAAATCTGTATAGTTTTTTTCAGAAAATGTGATAAAATTGCTCTGCCAATCCTTTGAGATTAACAAGGCAACATCCCTTTCAGTAACCGAAGTGCAAAACTTATGGGCCTGTTCTGAATTTTCCTATGGCTATACATTTGGATTTTACAAAATTAGAAACCAATCCATGGAAAGAGCCTGGAGTTCCAAATGGATCAAGTTACTGGAGGACAGACCCACCGTGTGAGACCAGAGAGTTTGTGACACCTTTTGTTACACTTGAGTGGATGCTGTAAGTTCGGTACTCTAGAAAAAATGTTTTATTTTCCCGTGTAATAAAAATATTTTTCTAAATGGCTTGGTTTGTGTCTTCCAGCACAGAAAGTGATATAACATTTTATCTTTTCCTGAGAGGTTTTCTCTCTTAGCTGCTCCAATCTGTAAAGCACAGCTTGTGGCAGTTTCTAACCATTGTTTCCTCTGAAAAGTCATGATAATTGGAAGCATTAATAACCCATCCTACACCTTGAGAATGTGGCCTCATTATCTTGAGGCAATGTGTGAATTGATGCTCATTAACACCATAACTCAATGGCTCAGTTTCATCTTTTTGTAGATTTCAAATGACTCAGTGAAACTAGCCCAGATCCATTTCCTCCTCTTTTTGGATGGGCAAGATGTCAAAATTGTATGTTCTGACAACCAATACTTGTATCTTACTTATAATTTTAAGAGCTCTCGTATTGTAAATAATTTTTAAAATGCTATTGATTTTTATTCTTGAAAAAGGTTAAGTTGAAAATTGCTAAGTGTTTAAGGAACTGATACTATCATTGTCTTTGATTGTCAGAGGTGCAGCATTTCTTCCTACATTTATTTGTGTTTGTATTTTTGTTGTTGTTCTGCTTTTCTGCTGTTATCTTTTGCTTTTTGCCTAGGTTTTGTCTATTTTTTATGACCGAAGTGGCGCTTACTAAGGGCTGAAAAATAATCTAAGCATTTGTTCAAATATATCACATATATACCTGACAATATTCATTGCACACTTGTGCACAAGGTCAGTACTAGGCGAAGAGATAAGCGGCAATGTAATCTGAGAAAAGTGACATAAAAGCCCTTCCACTGGATATACTCATATATGAGTAATTTATTTGGGTGAAGGCATTGAAGACTTGAGTTTAAATATGATATTTAATGAAGCCATTAAATGATTATCACCAATTAACAGCTTAGTTCATTAAACTAGCATGTTATCTATTTGGACCCTCAGAGAATAAGTATATTTTGATTTAAAGAAATTGGCAAGTTGAGAACATATGGTATTGCAGAAAGAGCAGTCCCACCTTGGTGTCGCAATGGGATAAGGACTTCTGGACAACCAGAAGACAGCCTGAGGACCCTGGAGAGCAAGTATTTTTCTTTTTTTTCTCAAGTTTGTTTTTTTTTTTTGAGCAAGTTTGGCCCTGTGCTAACATCTGTTACCAATCTTCCTCTTTTTTCTCCCCAAAGCCCTGGTACACAGTTGTATATCATAGTTATAGAGTTATAGCTCTTCCATATGGGATGCCTCAGCCTGGTTTGGTGAGTGATGAGTAGGTCCATGCCCAGGATCCAAACCAGCGGACCCCGGGCTGCCGAAGCCAAGGGCATGAACTTAACTGCTATGCCACCTGGCTGGCCCCTGGATAGCAGGTGTTTGAAATACCAAAGTAGTGGATAGGAATTAGAAGTGAGCTGAAGGCAAATCTTATCTATTTTAGGATTTGGGTTTGGGTTGTCCACAGCTACTCTAGGTTGGCTGTTCTTAAAGTGTGGTTTGGAGAACCTTGGAAGTTTCCGAGCCCCTTTCAGTGGATCCAAGAAGTCGAAACCATTTTCACAGTAATAGCTAAACTTCATTTGCCTTTTTCATTCTCATTCTTTTCCACGTATACAGGAGTGATGCTACAACAGACTGAACAGGGAAGTAGATAGCAGGATCCAGATGTCTTCTTCACAAGATATGAAAGAAATGTGAAAAATGTGAAAATAATGGACTCCTCTCACTACATTCTTTGTGTTTTGGAAAATAGATAATTTTCAATAAATATATTATTTTGTGTTAATATGTAATGGATTTATTATTGTTATAAATGGAATGAATAAATATTTATAAAATTAATAGTTTTAATTTTTAATATAGTAGATATCAATAACTATAAATCAAATAAACAAAAGCCCTTTGAGGTACATAATAATTTTTGAGTGTGGTTTTCGGACCAAAATGTTTGGGAGCCTCTGCTCTAGGTGATGAATAGTCTTCTGCACACTATAGTTTGTTATATGTCCCAAAATTTCCTGTATGGAATGTTGGCACTTGGAATATTGAAGTCCTGGGAATATCTGTATGCATGCGGTTCTCCAAATGTGGTAGGGGAGAAACATTTTGTTAAACAGCTTTCTCTCATTGAGTAGAGCAAATATTAAGAAAGACGTTTGTGGCTAGGGATGTGGTAGGGAATAAGTAAGAAATATGAATGAAAGGGAAGGAATTAAAAGGAAGGAATTTGAGGGTGTCGAAAACAGGCTTACTCATCACTTTCTTTTGGTGTAATAATTAGAATACGTAGCCACCGAAAATATTTTAAAATGAAATATTAATTTGTATGCCAAGTAAAATTGAAAAAGAATATTTTGAACTATAATGTCTCACGTGAGCATTGATGAGCAGTTGCAAGTTTTGACCTGCTAGTTGAAAATTGAAAATAATTGGGATTCCTTGCATTGGAGTTGCATAGTGATGCACAGTGACAGGAGCAAACAGCAAATGGAGCAAAACCAGCTCATATAATGGATTATTAGAATTTAGCAATACTATGGAGAAAATTTTCCCATATGATTAAGCTGCCCAATTCAAATATGACTAGAAGATGATTGGCTTAATTTTCAGGTAGGAATCAATTGAAAAATACTACTGAAGAACTTTGATTGCCTTATTTAGGATCATATGCCCAATCCCTGACCAATGAGCAGAAGCTGGGGATAGAATACTCTTAAATCAATTTCTACTAGAGGTGTAGATTGAAGAAGGAGGAGAAATAATTCTCCATGTGAAGGGATGCATTCTTCCCAGAAGAAAGGAGAGGTACTGGGCAGAAAAAACCAAGCAACCTTACTCAAGTCCTGAATAACTTTGCAGCTGGATTCTTAGAATAACTTCTTCACTGCTCTTTTGCCTTTTAGTTATTCCCATCATTGTCAGATTAATAATCTGCCCAAACCCATTAAGTCATAACATTCTTTGCCCAAAACTTTCAGTTACCTTTATTACCTACAAGATAAACTCCAAGCACTTTCTCATGGCATTTAAGATCCTCTAGAATTTGCTCTCAGCTTGCCTTTTTAGTTCCATCTCTTTGACTCCCTTACAAAAGCCAAGCTCATCTAACCTCTGAATCTTGAACCTACTGAGCTCATTCTCATTTCCATTTATTTCCCTATGACATACCTTTGCCCTTGCTACAGTTCTCCTCTTACCCAAATATTAATTACTCTTCAAAGTCAAGTTCAGGTGAAGTAATGGAAAGAGTTGTCCACTGAGATTTCTGACTCAAAGTGTTGGCTGCCTTTCCTGAGTCTTCCCAAGATAGCGTCACCTTGGTGAATTTAGGGTTTGGTCCTCAGGTTGGTAGGTTCAGAAATCAGATTTTGTCAACAAATCATTCTCAGTAGTGGACTCACAGAAGCCAAAGTCACAAGACTAATTTTAAAATCACAATTTTCCGAAGTGAACTACAATTGTCACATCAACAAGAATGCTCATTTGAACATCACCCTGTAGACTGACCTACCTGAGAAATCTAAACATTTTTAGATGATCACTTGGCAAAGATGAGGCTATGAAAGTTACTAAGTCTGGTGTTTTCCTCTCTGCCTCACAGATGGTCTTGCTAATGCAACCATTATACTGAAGTCTTTCGGCTAAAGTTCTCTGGCACTGTTCCCGGTGTTTGCATCTCTGACTTTTCTTCTGATGTTTTTGGCAATCCATTCTACTATTGCCGCATTCAATGGTTAAGTTTTCTAATGTGATTAATCAGATTACTGTTTATTTTTGCTCACCTGCAATTCATTCTGTCTTGTTAAGGTGATGTCACCTAGCTGGGTTCTGATTCTTTGTGTCTTGGTTTCATAATTCTTGGAGAGTGATTTTTTAAAAATTTATTTTATTGAGATATGATTGGCATATAAATTGTGTAGGTTTAAGGTGTACAATATGTTGGTTTGATACATTTATATATTGCAATTTGATTACCACTGTAGCCTTGGCTAACGCCTCTATTGCATCACATAATTATCGTTTCCTTTTTGTGGTGAGAACAATTAAGATCTAGTCTCTTAGCAGCTCTGATATTTATAACACAGTATTGTTTTCTGTAATCACTATGCTGTACATTACATCTCCAGGACTTATTTATCTACTGGTTGCAAGTTAGTACCCTTAAACAACATCTCCCCAATTTCCCCACCCCCTAGCCCTGGTAACCATTGTTCTGATCTCTGTTTTTATCAGTCTGGCTTTGTTTGATTCCACATATAAACAATATAACACTCTTGGAGAGTGATCTTAATTGCCTTGTTTCCAAGTGCCTGGAAGAACATTTTATTATTTTACTGGCAACAATTATTATTTGAACTTCACAACAACTCTGTTAGACAGATAGGGCAGACGAGTATCACCCTCAATAGATAAGGAAACTGAGGCTAAAAGTGTTAAGAAATTTGTCTGTATTCACACAGAGTAATTGGATAAACCAGCATTCAAATTGAGACATTCTTACTACAGGCCCACCTGATGGAAGACCATTTCTTTATATCAGCTAGAACACCTAGCAAAGTGCTGGGATCATTGCAGGTGCTTAATACATATTTATTAAAAAATGAATAAGAATTTCTCTATGAAAACAAAGTGAAACAAATTCCTAGCACCACGAGGCAACATTAATTGTGAAAGGCTGGGATACAGGCTTTTTGCTCCTCACTGATAACTCTGTCAAGCTACTAAACTAATTTCAGTTTTATGATTTGGAAAATGAGCGTCATAATTCTTCTTGATGTGAATTAGTCAGGATGTGACTGAACCATGAAGATTCAAGACAGGTTATTGGAATGGTCATGAGTCATAGACTTATGGATGAGAGTTTAGGAAGATATAAAGCAGGAAAGTTTAGGATTACAACCAAGGCTTTGAGGTCACAGAGTGATAATGGAGGTCAGGACCCTGGATAGAGCCTTGGTCCAAAGCGACTGTAATTGTGAGAAAACTTTCTTCCAGGTTACCATCTTTTATTTAGATTTAGGCTTTCTTGGGTGGCCTCTCTCCCAGATAGAATTCCCTGACTTAGGAATTGAAGATTTCTGAGTTTGGAGGAAGATATGTCAACGAGGTGCTCAGTTGCACACATCAGAAATCAATTCTGGCTAATTTAAGTAGAAATTTATTAGAAGTAATATTCATTAGAAGTGTATTCAGGAGAATCATGCACAAGTCTGGAGCACACTCAGAAAATATGCAGGAACCAAGGCAGGAAACTAGGCAGCTGAGAAGACAGCCATTCGCAGTGCTGCTAACAGAGGCTTCTGCCCTGGTGCTGCTGTGCTGTTGACTCCACTGTCACAGTGGCTTTACAGAATCTCTACCACCCTCAGAGCTTTGCATCACTTTCTCAAGATCATAGACCTGGGCAGAAGCTCTGATTGGCCAAGCTGAGGTCACGTGCCTCTGCCCTAGCTCCCAGGTCAGATGTCTGCTCTCTCTTTGGCTTCTGTAATGGAAAGTGTTCTAAACAGAAAATATGGGGCACTGTTTCTGTTTAAATTGAGGTCATAACAGTTTATAACGTTGTGAAATTTCAGTTGTACCTTATTATTTGCCAGTCACCATATAAATGTGCCCCTTCACCCCTTGTGCCCATCCCTCACCCCCTTCCCCTCTGGTAACCACTAAACTGTTCTCTTTGTCCATGTGTTAGTTTATCTTCCACATATGAGTGAAATCATATGATGTTTGTCTTTCTCTGTGTGGCTCATTTTGTTTAACATCATACCCTCAAGGTCCATCCATGTTGTTGCAAATGGAACGATTTTGTCTTTTTTATGGCTGAGTAGTGTTACATTGTATATATATACACCACATCTTCTTTATCCAGTCATTGGTTGATGGGCACTTGGATTGTTTCCACTTTTTGGTTATTGTGAATAATGCTGTGATGAACACAAGTATGCATAAGCCTCTTTGAATGGTTGACTTCAAGTTCCTGGAAAAATACCCAGTAGCAGGATAGCTAGGTCGTATGGTATTTCTATTTTTAATTTTTTGAGAAATCTCCATACTGTTTTCCATAGAGGCTGCACCAGTTTGCATTCCCACCAGCAGTGTATGAGGGTTCCCTTTGCTCCACATCCTCTCCAACATTTATTTTTTGTCTTGGTGATTATAGCCATTCTAATGGGCGAAGGTGATATCTCAGTGTAGCTTTGATTTGCATTTCTATGGGGCACTGTTTTTTATTTTATTTTATTTTAATTAATCCTTTCCCTGAACTTCAGGATTCCCACTCTTTGAAGAGCTGGGTGGGCCTTTGGGCTGGGCTTGGCCTTTGTCACTCTGTCTCTGTTCACCCACCCAGCAGACCATGAAAGTTGTAGCCAAAGTTCATTGAGTTTGGCAAATACCCAATGGTCACAACTTGGTTTTAGTGCTCTGCTTACCTTTCCAGGTTTCTGGTTTGACTTATGTTTATAATTCTTAGTATTTCTTACTTTCTAGCCAGCTTATCAATGTATTTTTAAAAAGATTTAAAAATATTGTGTCTATTATTTTCCCTTATTTCCAGTGTGCCTATCTAGTATATCTATAATCATCCATGCAGAAATAAGAGTTAGGACTGGTTCCTTGTAATTACCCCATTAAAAAGAATAAAAATATGCATATGGAGACAGTGAAGAAAATGATTCCTGGAGGTGAGAGGAGGAGGAAGCAATACATTGAAATAAATGTGCTCAGATGATGAATCAACAGGGTCAAAGGGCTATTAATCAATGTCCAGAAGACAGAGCCAAATATAAACTTCATGACATACTTTATTTATTTATTTATTTTTTTTGGTGAGGAAGACCAGCCCTGAACTAACATCCGTTGCTAATCCTCCTCTTTTTGCTGAGGAAGACTGGCCCTGGGCTAACATCTGTGCCCATCTTCCTCCACTTTATATGGGACGCCGCCACGGCATGGCTGACAGGCAGTGCGTCGGCGGGCGCCCGGGATCCGAACCCGCGAACCCCGGGCTGCCAAGCGCGGACTAAACCGCTGCGCCACCGGGCCGGCCCCATGACATACTTTATTTGGATTATTTATTGTAAGCCTGGTATTTCCTCAGTTTAAGTACTTTCTTGTAGAATAATATCCTAAGCACACACAGACTGGTGAAATAAAAGAGCCAGATGGTCAATATCTGAATATAACAATCATATCAAATCAATAGTATGCACTGGAGTTTAGTACCATTTATAGGATCAGCTTCTGGCTGAATTCTGACATCTACGTAGATTCTGCAGCTCAGGAAAAGCCCCACAGGTAGATCTGCATGATGAGAGCCATGCTGGAGTCAAGATGGGAGTCCTGAAGTTAACTTTCCTTAATGACAACTAGAAGATCAATAGAAAGAAATTGTTTCTACTCCTATAAGTGGCAGGATTAAATTTGATTACTTCTTGCCAAGTTAAAAAAAGTCTAGTTAATGGAGTATATTGATGAGGAAAAACATAATTCAATGTGTAGTCAAATTGTTCCGAGCCTGCCATAATGGTTTTGGAGGAATCCTTGACTCAATTCCCATCTCTGTAATTCTCCTGTTGACTGTGTCAGTGTAGCCATGCTCTCTTATGTAAGCCTGAACCAGCCATGCAAATTCCCTGTGCCTCTGTTTCTCTTATACTGTATTTTGGAACCTTGTTGTAAGACTATTAAAAATATTCATAAAACTTTTAGTATTGCATATAGTATGTTGATGCTAATTGATATAATGCATTGATACTAATGTAGGATGGATTTTCATAATTCTGCCATTTAAATTATATGATCAGCTTGAGCATTATGGAAACCATAGTATTAAATTGCATTGTTGAAACTGCCAAAGGTCAAATAAATACCTTTTCCCCCGTAATATATGCAATAATGTTTCATTTAACCAGCAATAACGGAACTAGGTATTTCATTTAAATGACTTTTTCACATAATCAAAGGTTACCCCTTAAAGAACTTTAACTTTTTAAAATTTTAACTTGTTTGAATGGAAAGCATTAAAAAGTGCATTGCCCACCTCCTGAAATTTAGAATTAGAAATAAAAACACAGAAACGTATAAGGACTAATCAAATCCATGTTTCCATCACACATATTTCCCTTCTTTATAAATAGAGGATATTGAGTGCAATTTAGTATTTATAAAATGACCTTGTGTTATTATTATAGACATTATTATTGCACCATGCTGTGTGACAAAATATACTCAGAAGTTTGTGGAGTATGTGGATGGTTCAAAATTTTATTTATGTGCTTGTTGAAAATATGGAAAACAGAGAAGAAAACAAAAATGACTATAAGTTCACTAGGCTGAGGTAATCGTTAACATTTTGGCGTTATTACTATTTCTTAATAAAGTTAATCTGTTACAGCCTGTACACTTTTCTAATCCTTTCCTAACTTTTTAATATATGGTGAGTGTTTTCTCACAGCCTTAGATACTATTAATGACTTACATTCTAATGGCTACGTGATATTCTGTTGTACGGTGGCACCACTATTTTGTTAACCAGTCTCCCATTGGTGGACATTTGTATCTTTCCAACACTTAGCTACTGTAATCAGTGCTGCAGTGAACACCTTTGTACATAAATCTTGGTGGCCATCTTAATTAATTAACATTGTGTAGGAGTTCATGGAACACTTAACAATGTCTTGGGCAATTTTCTAGGTGCTTCGGATACATAAGTTAATAATCTTTCTCCTTGTGGAATATATATTCTGGTAGGTGGAGACTGACAAAGCTGTAATCCACAGTGGTAGCTACTTCCAGATGATGGTGGCATGTTTTGTGGAGCAGTAATTCACAAACTTCTTGTTCTCAGGACTGCTTTACACACTTAACAATTATTGAGGACACCTAAGAGCTTTTGCTTTTGTGGGTTATATCTATCTATATTTACTGTATTAGAAATTAAATGGAGAAACTTAAAAAGTATTTATTAACACATTTAAAAATGATAAGCCCTATACATTTAAAATAAATAATTATTATGAAAATAACTATATTTTCCAAAAACCAAAAAATTAGTGAGAAATTTAAACTTTTACATTTTGCAAAAGTTTTTAATGTCTGATTAATAGATGGCAATTGGATCTCATATCTATTTCTGTATTCTGTATCTCTGTTGTGATAAATGGTTTGGGTTGATGTGTAGGAGAAAATTCAGCCTTACATAAATATGTAGTTATAAAAAGGAGTATTTTAATAACCTTTTCACACAATTGTGGACATTCTTCTTTGATAATTCACCAAAACTCGACTAGTGGTAGTTTCTTAAAAAGTAGTTCAATGTGGAATCTGAAACCATAGCAATACGTTTTTCATACTGTTACATTCAAGTCCACTGTTCTTTCTTGAACTATGAATGGATCTGTTATACCTGCATGATTTTGTAACATTGGTTGTAATATTGGTTCATGACTTATGCAGATCTTTCAAATATTGACCCATTTTAAAATATAATCCTCCAAAATCACATTCATTTCTATCATCACCAATCTCATTAGAAAAGTCTTGAAGTATTGGGAACCTTTCAAGCTGAAAATTTATCATAGGCAATAAACGCTTTCCTTGAAGCAACAGACTCGCTTCGTTCAATTTTTGTGAAAATGTCTGTCAAATACCCAAGTCTGAACAACCTTAGTTTATCTGCCATTCTTTCAACTGAAGAATGATGTTTCGTTGGAAAAACTGGCTAGTTTAGCTCACAGCTCAAACAATCACACAGGTGATTTTCTTCAAGGTAACTATCTTAATTGAACATGCAGCAGAAGTCCTTTATGTAGACTTCTCATTTCATCACACAGAATATTAAAATCACCTGTATCCAAGGATTGACTTTGATAAAATAGGTGTGTATGCTGGTTCTTTGAGGAGACCCCTAAGTCTAATGGACAGGTTTTCCTATTGAGTGCTTGAAGGTGAAGACTACAAACACTAGTAGAGTTTGCTGTCTCTGCTTTGACTTGTGCTGTTACCCAGCAGTTTACCTGCCATTGCTATTGTGTGATCAGTGCAAATGTCAACACACGGAGAAGGCAGATACGTCTTAGTACTAACATGAAAATAGTTTTGACCTTGCTTACCCCTGAAAGGGTCTTGGGGACCTCCACGGGGCAGTGGATCCCACATTGCACACTGCTGTCTTGGAGAGCAGCTTTAGATGACCTCTCCCTCCCAAGAAAGGGCTTTTTTAAAGCTTAAGAGAAACAATGATTCAAGCATTTGATGTGACTTTTGTAATTATAACGCTAAAAAGAGTTTTTGAAAATGATCTCTGTTGGACCTTAAAAGGCAAAATATGCAACAATGAATATTATTAACAGAAAAAGTGTAGCAAAAATAGCATAATTTTTTGAGTGCTCACTATGCTCCAGACACTGTTGTTAAACTTTACACACACTTCTCTTAATACACCCAGCAACCTTAATAGGTAAGTACTATTTTTGTTTCCATCTTACAATAAGGGATTTAAGCAGAAATGGAGTTAAAATAATTTGCCCAAAGTTCACATAGCTAGTTAAGTAGAAAAGCTCAGCATCCAACTCAGTTCTTTTTAACTCAGAAACCCATACTATGAATCACTACCTAAAATTACTAACAATATGTTCTCTATCTTGATTACCTAAATGAAAATTTGGTATTCTTCCAGGCATACATTTTAGTTTATCGTGGAGTTCTTCTAGCTATAATCATTCAAGTGTTACCTCTTCCAGGAAGTCTTGTTGTCCACTTGACTTGATTTAAGTTTCCCATTTTAGGGCTTTTGTAGTTTCAATTATTGCATGGATCATTGTTTTCCATAATTACTGATATTCTTCCCTGATGTGCTTCCCTTAGCCCCACACTATAAGTTCTTTTAGGTCAAGTGTAACATCGTATCCACTTTTTATAGTATGTATCCCAAACTGCTGCAGCAAATCTGCTACCCACTAACACTTGGTGAGCTTCAGTTCAGCCATGTGGTAGACTGCAAATTGTCACAGTCTCTTTGTGATTCCTGTCATCGAGAGGTGGAGAATATTTTACTTCCCCTTGGATCTGGTTTGACCTTGTTCTTGCTTTGGACGACAGAAGGCAGCAGAAGTGATCTTGTGCAAATTCCGAGCCTGGGCCTTCATAGGCTTTGCATGCTTCTGCTCATTCTCTTGGAAACCTGCCCAGCCACCATGTGAATAAGCCCCATCTAGACTGCTGGAGGATGAGAGGCCATGTGGAACAGAGATGAGTCATCCCAGTTACGCCATCCTAAACCAGCCAGCTCCAGCCAACCAAGGAGCTGACTGCAGATGTGAGTGATCAGCCCAGATCAGCTATGTCTGTCCCAGATTATCAGAGCAACCCTGATAAAGGCAGCTCAAGTTGCCAACCCACAAACTGTGAGCTAAATAAAGGTTGTTGAATAAGCCATTGTATTAGTTAGGGTTCTTCAAAGAAACAGAACCAATAGAATGTGCATATTTACGTTTATATATATGTGTATATTTATATATGTTTTTATATATGTGTATATATGTGTATTTAAGACATATATAAGACAAATATATGAGAGAGAGAGAGATTTATTTTAAGGAATTGGCTTGTATGATTGTGGGGCTGCAAGTTTGGAAACTGCAGAGCAGGCTGGCAGGCTGGAGTCCCAGGGAAAAGCTGATGTTGCAGCAGAATTCCCTCTTCCTCAGACCTCAGTCTTTTTTCTCTTAAAGCCTCAACTGATTGGATTATGCCTCCACCTCCACTTTATGGGAGGTAATTTGCTTTACTCAGTGTCTACTGATTTAATGTTAATGTTAATCTCATCTAAAAAATACCTTCAAGGCTACAGTCAGACTGGTGTTTGACCTAATATCTGGGTCCATGGCCTAGCCAAATTGACACATGAAATTAACCACCACAGCCACCAGGTTTGTTAGAGAACAAAAACTATCTGATCTACTTTGTAACCATCACATCTGCTGACCTCTCAGCTCCGCAGACTCAGCAGTCTTAAGAATTATTCAGCAAAGAGTTGCCAAGTTTACTAATCCCAAAGGGCAAAATCACTTTCTCCCCATGAAATTTTAAGCTTTTAAATATATATTGATATAGCAAGTAGTTAAAAATGTTGGCAATAGTTTTCTATCAGCGAACTTCCTTTCTTTGTGACTAGCTGGATGATACATATGTTTAAGAGCGAATCAAGGCAAATAGTTGTCTTGCCTGAAAGAAGGTTTTGGTTGCTGTGTAGAAAATTCGTTAGGTGTTCTTGCTCATCTAGTAGATGTTAATTGATCTTCCTACCTATTACACGCTGGACTGTGTGCCAGACGTTAATGCCTCTCAGCATTAGTCTCTGCTCTCCTGGTACAGAATGAAACTAGAGCATCTTTTTCCCATAGGAGTTCATTCTTTTCTTAAAGCAATTTGCTGATTTTTATGTCCTGCCTCTGTTCTGTGTATTTAAGTACTTTCACTAGAATAATATGCATTGGCTGTTCTCATGGAAGAAATTACTCTTCCCTCCCGCTCCACTCCAAAAACAGTGTAGTATTGGACTGGTCCAACACAGTCCTTCTTGCCAGCTCTTTGTTTCTTCATTTTGTTCACGGATCTCTTAAAGCAAGGATTACAAGCAGTGCGTTGTTTGTTTTCCTGCCTTTTGGCAGCAAAAGAGAGTTTAAAAACACTCCAATAAGGGTGTTTCCTATGCTCTGAAATGAAAGAATAACTAGATGAAAGTGCTACTCACTTGAGATCTGCAAAACTTTCCAACTACAGCTAAATCTTGGCTTTTGACTCTTCTTTGGTTCTGAAACAAGGGGATCCAGCTTCCTTTTTGTAAATTTCTCCTTTGACTGTAAACATTCTAAATGCGTTCTGCTATGTTTGAGGATGAAATTCATCTTAGAAAGCAGATATAATCCTAAGAAATACCGTTTATAAGTGGTTGCACCTTAATATGTGGAGCCTCAATATGTGGTTACACTGGCGAAACACTTCGCAAACATTATTTAATTTAACCCTTATGACAACAATGTAAATTAGGTACTAGATTAAGAGCACGGAGGCAAAGAGATTTACTTAATAAAATAACTTGTCTAAGGATACTCAGCTGGTAAGTGGCAGACTGGGCATGCACACCTGTGTCTATATGACACCAAAGTCATGGTCTTGATCACTACCTTAGACAGCCCAACAAGACTGATAAACCAGACCACCATTTGCAGGGGGATGACACAGTTCTAGCTCAGTGGTTAAGAGTTCAGATCCTAGACCAAGACTTCTTTGCTTCTTAACTTATTAGCTCTTATTTGATAGCTCTGTGTCTCAGTTTCTTCCTCTACAAAATGGGGATAATAACATTGCCTTCTTCTAGGGGTATTGTAGGGATTAAATGAGTTAATACATGTAAAGTACTTAGAATACCACTTCACACATACTAAATGCTCACTAAAGGTTACCTATTCTTAGAAAAATGTATGAAACTTTTCCATCAGGATGTCAAGTTTTGGGTTTCCTGTGCAGCGAAATCAATAATTCTTACATTTAGTTACTAACAACTTTTAGATTAAGGTTGTCTTTGTGTGATGGCAAAGAACAAAAGAAGTCAATCTGGAAACAAGTCAAGGCAATTGCCAACTCAATGAAAATATTAGTCAGACTCATCATTTGGTGTCCCGAGGAACAAAAGCAGCAACTCTTCTTGTATCATAGTTTTTTAAAAGTGTTTAAATTGGTTACACAATTATGTTGAAGGCAAACTTCAATTTATTAAGAAGAAAAAGAAAGGAAAATTGGTGAGGAAGTTAAGACTTTTTTAGTGCGATTCCATACCATGCCCTCTCTAAGGGTAAAAGAAAGTCTTGGAGCGAAATGTGGGGTGTTCAAAACCCCAAGGATGGTCTTTTCCCAGGAGTGTCCATGGGCACGTGAGCATCTTAGGCAAACCATCAATTAGTCTATAATTCAGTTTTTTTCTGTTGTAATTAGTGAATTAAACTTCCTTATTTAATTGCTGTGCAAGGAGGTCTCAGAGCACCTGCTGTATGCTGCGCACCTTGTGAGTAGTTCTGATGTATAGAATAGAAACGCAGTGGCAGTTGGGCCTTTCATCTTTTTTAGACTATTCCAAATAATTGCAAATGTTTCACATTATTAAGTGTATATACTTTCAAAGGGTTGTTACAAATTTAACAACAACTTTTAACACTCTAGAATATTGGGAAAACACAGAAAAGCATAAGGAATAAAATAAAAATCATATGTAACTCCACCAAAATATATTGATGCATTTAGCTCCAGAAAAAGTTGTTGTTTTAAAGCGTTCGCATGACCTGGTGATGTTGGAAGATGTAGGATAAAATGAAAATTTGATTATTCATGTCAGCCCCAAGAACTGATACAACTTATTTTATCTTAACATTAAACAAAAATTTTAATTTGAGCTGAATTAAAGCTAGAATTTATTAACCTGAATGAATACCTCTGAGAGTTGTAGGTCAAAACAAGGCTGTATTATCAAACAATTTAAATAATAATAATGTGACGATGAATTGCAATTATGGATAAAAAATCATGATTGTGTTACTTTTGGTCAGGCAGTTTCCTTTTTGGGGTGGGACTTCAGAATCGGTGATTTTTGAGGACTGACAACCCTGTGAAAAAGCAGGGACATGAAGCTTGAAGACGGATCTCAGGTTTTAAGTGCCCCCGGGGCACCATCTCACAGCCCTCGGGGAAATGTCTAACCATCTCTGTGGTGTAACCCAACCTTTTATGTAGAGGATAAGATGTGCTTCCCCCTAATGGATGGAAATGTAAGAATTTGCTGCCCAAGTGGAAATAGCACTGAAGTCACAATTGTCATCTGAAGCCACACCTGCCCTGGTGCCTGACTATTCTCAATGAACTCTTCTCTTGGGCTAAATGAATAAGCATAATTGTGCTTCAGGTTAGATTTCTGAAAAAGAATTCACTTCATGTCTTTTTTCCACAGGCTAAAACTCTCCGGGACTCCTTGGAGAAGCTTAACAACTAAGATTTAGAATAAGGCAAGATGGCATCAAAATTCCCCCTTTGGGACAGTCTGTGATCATGCCAGCTGGCAGGTACAGCTCCTGCCTGCCCTCCCTGAGCAAGCCAAGCCCTTTGTTTACCTCAGTCATAACAGACCAGCCTACCCATTATGTTTCTAGGATGTCTTGGGAGCTCAGGGCCACCGTGCTCTTTGCAGCACACCTCGTGTCCGTGATTTGAGATGCTTGAGATACTCTCAGAGGCAAATAAATTATGCTGTCAAGTTAATGGCCTGTACCTGAGGAGAATGAGCTGGAAGGTCAGTGCAACAGGTTGGGGCTGTCATTAGATTCAATGGGTTATGCTTCCTTACACAGTGCCTCGACATTGGAACATAAATTTCTGAATACCGGACGTGATAAAAGACAACTTATAACTTTTTGTTTGTTGAAGGAGAAGAGAAGTAGACCATGAAAACACTTTCTCTACAAGTGCGTCTAATTCTTCCAATCATCCTGACATGTGGAAGGAAGGAAGGGAGGCCTGTAGAGATTCTGGTCAGCAGAGGAGATCATGGTTTTCTGTCTGGTTGACCTCTCCATTTGTGGGTCTTTAGCTTACTTTTCTATTCACTGGATAAACTACAGAGTCCTGGGAACTATTTGGTAGCAAGTTCAAAGCAAAGAATATTAATTCTGTGAGGCACCTAAGATAATACCAGGTTTAACACCCAGTTGACAAACAAAGAGGCAGGTTCAGAATTGCCCGTGACCTCAGAAGCAACTGATGACCAGGCTGAAGAACTGGGTCTACTGACCTCAAGATCTCTGGGCTTTCCATTATGTGGCCCCACCTTTCCGGGATTGTGAGCAGGAATGGATTTATTCTCCAGTGCGGTTATTGTATTCTTCAGCTCTGTGACTCTTACTTGGTACTTTCTTATGTTTTCTACCTTTTTGTTGAAGCTCTCTGTGTTCATTCTTTCTTCTCCCAAGTTTGGTGAACATCTTTACGACCATTACTTTGAACTCTTTATCAGGTAAAGTATCTATCTCTCTTTTATTAAGTTTTTTTTTTTTTTCCTGAGTTTTTATCTTGTTTTTTCATTTGGGACATGTGCCTTTGCTTCTCCCTTTTCTCTGTGTTAGTTTCTATGCATTAGATGAAACAGCCACTTCTCTGTCTTGAAGGGTTGGCCTCATGTAGGAGATGAACTTTATCATTCAACTCTGCCCTAGCTCTTGGTTGCCTCTCAAACCTTTGTGATTGTCCAAGCAGCCTATTATATTTTTGATATCTCTCAGTAGTTGAGGGTATGCCCAGACCTGTCAGTGTCCCAAAGGGGAGGATCTCAGTCAGCAGCTAGATTCAGGCTGATTGGAAGCCAGACCCTCAGACAGCAGCTTTTAAAGTATGTAAATATATACAGTCCTGTGGGACGGCAAACATAAGCCCTGCTGGCCACTTGAGCCAGGCAATCTGGAGGTGTCGCCTGGGTGGCAGTCACAAAAATCAGGGCTCCAGATGAGTGTATATGCTCCTTTCTAGGAAATAGCAGTGAGCTGTAGTGAGGCAGAGGGAGAGGCAAAGATAGTGTCCACTAGGCTATGTTCCCTGTGAGCATGTATATAGGCCTCTAGATGAGAGCCAAACCTGAAGCCTGTCCCTTGGGGTAAAGCTGCAGGATAAGTAAATAGGCCTCTTTCACGGAAGGACTGGGGGTGTGTTTCAGTGTGCTGCCTGTGCAGTGCCCTGGGAATGGTGGTCTGCCAAGAACTGTGTCTCCAATTGTTACTGAAACCAAGGATGAAGAAGTTAAAAAGTCTTACCTGGGCTAGAAGAATAGAACAAAACTTTGAGATAAGCTTTGGTAACTGCATCTGTGCATATTCAGCATAATCAACTGTTGTTTAAACTAACCAGGTCTTTCTGTCCCTCCTTAGTACATGAGTGATCTGTCTTTCCCAGGAAGTCAAGGTCCAGGCATCAAGATTCAGCCTCACAAGGCCAATTGCAGGCTGAAGATGAAAACAAACCAGAAAAAGTCCAGACAGTCAAGGAAAAAGAAATTCAGTCTTCAAGGCCAAATGCAGGCTGGTGGGAAGGTGCCAAAGAGCAAGGCCACATGCTCCCCTCCCTACCTAAAACCCCAGATAAAACCCCACCTTTTTCCCTTGGAAGAGGTGGATCTGAGTTCTAACTCCCATCTCCTTGTCTGGTTGCCTTTGGTAATAAACCTCTTCCCTTGCCACAAGCCTGGTGTTTCAGTTTTTTTCTATTGGCCCTACTGTGTGGCAGGTAAATGAACCTGTGTTTGGGTTTAGTAACACTACAATCCCACTGGACCCCAGAACACAAGTCCCCCTGGCCTCCAGAGCCAGGCAGTCAAGGAGCATTCCCTAGGTGACAGCTGCAAAAACAGGGGGCATCAAACCGTGTAAAAGTTCCCCTCCAGGAGATACAGAGCTCGGGAACAAGGCAGAGGGAAAGCAAACATGGCGCCACTGGCTGGAATAAGGCAGAAGGAGAGTGTATATAGTGCCTGCTGGCAAAAACAAAAAGAAAAAGAAAAAAAAAGAAAAGAAGAAGACAGCACCCCTGGCTAGAGTGCAAAGATGGCGCCTGCCAGCTGGAATGAGACAAAGGAGGAGTGTATAGATGGCACCTGCAGAAAAAAGAAGAAATATATAAAGAAAGATGGTGCCTGCCAGTCAGCAGGCCCCTAGATGTGTGCTCAATTAGATGCCTGCCCCTCAGGCTGATGCTTTAAGTTTAACAAATGAGGGGCCTCTGGTTCGTGAGTTCAGATCCCGGGCATGGACCTCCACACCACTCGTTAAGCCATGCTGTGGCAGCGTCCCACATACAAAATAGAGGAAGATGGGCACAAATGTTAGTTAGGGACTATCTTCCTCAAGCAAAAAAGAGGAGGATTGGCAACAGATGTTAGCTCAGGGCCAATCTTCCTTACAAAAAAAGAAAAGATTAACAAATGAGCCTTGTTCATATCAAGTCTGGGCACCTCTCAATTGGCTGCCTTTGTGCTGGGCCCTGGGGTGGAAGAGTCCGAGTGTGAGCCCTTTAAGAGTCGTTTCTCATGACTATGGCTTGTAGGTCTTGTGGACGTGAGCTCTGTTGGTTTTCAAAGGTAGATGTTTTGGGGGCTCCACTCTCAGGTGCATGTCTTAAAAGTCGTGGTGCCCAAGGTGGGGTTCAAACCCTTGGATCCTCAGGGAGTAGTTCCAGGCTTTGAGTTCCCTCTCGATTGTGGAAGGTTTATGGGCCAAGGGTGAGGTTTATGGAGAGATTGTGTCCCAGCCTCTCCTACCCACTTTGATGTGAGCCTTCTCTTTGCATGGGAGTTGCTCAGACAGTTTTTAGGTTTTTTTCAGAGGAATGTTTTTCATATGTAGCTGCAGATTCGGTGTGTCTGTGGCAGGAGGTGAGCCTAGGGTCCTCATACGTCGTCATCTTGAATTGGAACCTGCAAGGTTGTAGGAATGGATTCTTGAGAAGCATAAATTATTTTGTATTCATCTGCACATTCAGTTCATATACCTTGAAACTTAAATCTGCTGTTAAGAATTTTTCTCACAAAGTAATCAAGGGAACTAGCTAAATTTGAAAGGTTGAAGTTTATGGAAGTATTTATGTTGATATCTTATTGGGAGAATCATTTCCTATTGAGTTAAAGGAAGCTGGAATGTCTTAGTGTCTATCTCTAACGTTTTAAAATTGTTTTATAGGAGATGATTATATTTTATCACTTTTGGAACCATTTGCAGAGGAAGAAGCTTGGAGATGGGTACATTTGATCCCTGTTTTTGCTTGCTTTTAATTACTATTGCCAGAGCACACAAGCTTGTATTCATGGCTGTTCACATATACACTTTTGTGGAGAACAGATTTTTGTATTTCTTTGAAAAGTCATTCTATAGAGCAAATAAAAACGACAATGGTTTTCTGAAGAGTTTGTTAAATCAACCCTTTTGTGTCCTATAGAACAATACTTTGCTATTAGAGAAGTCTGAACCATTGGGATCCTTAATTTGCCTCATTAAAACACACACACACACACACACACACACTTTATTCCTTTATTCCTTTATTCCACTTTATTCCTCTACGTTGCAGAATAACGTCCACAAAATAAACTTTTTAGTGAAGCCAGCTTCCTGAGCTCTGCTGTTCTGGCAAATTACATCTGGGTAGAGACGAAACCGGCGACAAGATGTCTCTCCCTTGATTCATGCAGTGAACCAATTCATTGGTGGGGAGGGGTGGTGGCAGCACTCGTGGGGTAGACGGACATATGTTTCAAATGTCAGCAAGAAAAGAAGAGAAGAAAAAGGAAAGAAAAACAGCTACTAATCTCCCGAGTAGTTTGCTTTCTGGGAAAAGTTAGCAGCTGTGTGAGTTTTATGGTCCTGTCTGCACACGCAGGGTCCTGCTGTTCCTGGTGTTCACCTACATTTGCACACCCACGCGTCGAGTCATGTGACTTTGTCAATCACAGCAAACATCGGAAAGATTCGGCCCTCCTGGTGAAATAGCTTTGATGTTCAGATCATAAGGTATATAGACGATAATTTTTGAAAAGGGTGCCTATTTAATGTGTTGACTGGGGAACTGAAAGGCAGAGCTGTCCACAAAAGACTCAAAGGCAGAACTATAGAAGGTGCTGAGTGTCTGCCCAGCAGTCTCCTTGTAGGTGGTTTTCATTCATTTCTCTCTAGCACGTGGTGTGTTTGTCTTTTCTTTGTTGAAGAATTTAGTGCGAAACGTGGAGACCAAATTATTAGGGCCAGTGACAATCCACATATGTGGAATTTGGAGGACTTTTACAGATTTTATAGATTTGGTGCAGTTCCACAGCAAACTATAAAATTATTATTGCAGCCCAGAAGGTTGTAAAAGTTGAAACACAAATATCTGAATTATGGGGCCTAGCAGAGTGTGCGAGCGGCAGTTAAGTCATCAGATACCTCACCATCATTTAGCATTCTGATGGTTCATTTGGGTAAATATTTTTATCAGCTCTTTGCTGCAATAATTCCTTGAGATAGACTGATAATTTATTTTCACAGTTGGTGATTGTGTATGGGCCAAGGGTATGAAAGATGATGAGATTTCTACTTTTCAGATAAAGAAGTTGGCATATTCTATCAGTCCCACCTCATTAGATTTATTACTTATTATTTTTTTGATCCTTACTTTGTTTTGCTTTATTTTTGAACTTGAGGTCTTTTATATATTGATAGCAGTGGGTTAAAAACACCAATTTCTGCCATACATCCATATGTTTTTGTTCTATACATTTTGAGGCCTTTTAGTTGGCATATTGAAGTTTATAAATGTTGTATCGTTATTATTACTTTATCAATTTAACATAATACAATGCTCTCTTAACTTAAAATGCTTGAAACATTACGTTACCTGAAGTAATATTGCCAAACCCACTTCCCTTTTGTGTAAGACTGATTAGTTAAAATGTACCCAGCCCTTGATTCATTAACTTCTATTTCAGCCTTCTGTATGTTTCTAGAAAGCAACATCTTGTTGCATCGTGTTATTGCTGGATTTTGTTTTAATTCAACCTAAGATGCTGCAAACGTGGATAGAGGAATTTAGGCCTTTAACACCCAATGCCAATTTATTTTAAGCTGTTTAAACTCATGAATCTCTATTGTCTTTCTTCTGTCGTAGATTTATGGACAGAGATCCAGGAAGAGTACTGAGAGATTTAGGAACGGAGCCAGGATAGCTCTGAGCTCCACATAAAGCCTTGATGGTGATTAGAAAGAGGCCAGGTCCTTCCTTGTTTTGTCTGCAAGATTATCACACACACTTCATTGTTCCTGAATGTTCACACCATTGTACTCACACTCACCGACTTCACACCTTCACATCTCACATATTCTCACATAGTTTGCATTTTCTGGTTCCACAGCATTTAAAACAGCGTTGGTGGGGGGTGACCGATGCTTCCCGTGTAACCTGCTGAGTGATGTTAAATGACTACTGGAGATCAAACCCCTCAAGATCCTGGATTCAGAGAGAAGCTGAGAGCGATTTTGGAGCTGATGCCTTGGTAAACGTCATGCACATCTGGGTTTCTCATCTTGGCAGTAGAGGGGAGGATGCATTAATGGGCCTGGAGCAAGATGAGCACTCATTTATTTTCTCCCTCACTTATGTAACTAGTAAGCTGTGCTTTATCATTATCATCTATTCCATGGATTAAAAAAGTTTTACTTCTGTGTAATAAACCAAACTGCATACATTTTAGCTTTATATATATATATATATATATATATATATATATTATTGGGGAAGATTGTCCCTTAGCTAACATCTGTGCCAATCTTCTTCTGTTTTGTATATGGGACACTGCCACAGCATGGCTTGATGAGCAGTCCATAGGTCCATGCCCAGGATCCAAACCCACGAACCCCAGGCCCCGAAGTGGAGCTCACGAACTTAACCACTACACCCCCGGGCCAGCCCCAGCTTATGTATATTTTTAAAATCATACTCATGAGTCTCAAAGGGTACCTGTTCATTTCTGCTGCTGAGAATAATTATACCAACAACAGTAGCTACCATTTATTGAGTTTCTTTAATGTGCCACCCATAACCATGTACTTAGGATACATTATCGCTAGCTCTTACAATCTAGGGCAGGTATTATTTCTAGTTGATAGATGAGGAAACTGAGGCCCATATAGCTAATGAGCAACAGAACACCTGTTTGGTCCAGTGTTTGGCTCTGAAGTCTTCAATCTTTGTTCTTCAAGGAGGGTCCCATCTGGGTCACTCTCTGTCATGCACTAGGTTAGTGCCTGGCATGAGTTGGGGAATCTGCCATATTGGGGAAGGCACAAACTCACAAAGCCAGAGAGAAGGAAAGGCAAGGGTCTCCCACCCTCCTTTTTCCCATGGAGACAACACTAGGGCCGAGGTGCTTTGCTGACAAGTGGCATGGATTTGCGTTCTAGTGGGGGCACTGCTTTTCTAATGGGACGAACCTGAGAGCAAACTTGTAGATGGGGAATAATCAGACTCTCTGAGCACCAAGCTGCCGGATGTGGATGTCGGCTGTTTACCAGAGTTGCTTGGAGATCTTGGGGCCAGTGGGATGTTACTGTGGGAAAAGGGGGATGAGGCCGCTAGCCCTGTGGGAGGCTGAGCTTGAATATCGCCCCCCCTTTCAGGGAGAAGGCAGAGAGGAGAGCAGTCTCGGTGAGCTGTGGTCTGGGAAAGTCAGAGTGAGCATCTGGGGCCACTCTGGGCAATTTTCTTGGTGCTCCACACTCTTTCTACAATAACGCACTATTTTCATGTTTCTGGGTAAGTTTTATTTTTTAATATCTCAGCAGGAGAATGTGCATTTTGTGGAAGAAATGACCAACCAGTAGAAAGCCCTCCATTTGTAATAAAATCCTTGCCAGGTTTGAGTTAATAGCCTCCAAGGAAGGGCTATTTAGAAAAGAACCGGACAAAGTGCTAAATAATATACTATCCAGCATAATCTACTGCCCTCGAGGGAGAGAACCGAATGACTCAATATGGGTTTTCCATCTTTAATTTTAATAACCTGATGTCAGGATCAAACCGCAGAACAAGCAGACTGCCTCCCTCTGCTCCCTGCCTTCGAGATTCCTTTTCCCATGTCCCTTTTGCTCCATCCCCACGGAGCTTAGCTTAAAGTGCACAGACATGAGTCTTTCTAATCATATTGTGAAGTGAGTGGAGACGGTGATGTTCCAAAGAAATGAACTTGAACTGGACCACAGAGAGATTAGCAATTAGCACCCCAGACTGAGTTTTAGTTGTTTGTTTTAATTGGGATCTTTATATACACCTATGATATGTCATTCGTATTCATATAGCTGTCTGTGGGGTGGGGAAAAGGAATGATAGAATGGGTTTTTTAGTTCAATATTCTCGGTGTTTTCAGGATTTGCTCTAAAATGACTGGCTTCATGACTCTCCCCTCTTTTATGGAAGGGGGTTCAGTTTCAAGTGTACTGGAGCATTCAAAATTAGTCGGGCTGAAAACAGCATCCCGGGTGATTTCCTAGCAGAGAAAAACTTACACTTAGCTGAGGGGGACATTTCTGTGGGTCAGGAAGCTGTGTTTTTGGGTGGAACTTGAGGGAGGAAATATATTATCTTATAGGTACTGGATGCAAAACCAAACTGATCTCTCTTCCAAATGAACAACTAGTTTCATTGCTTTTTTCAGGAAGTCTGATGCTGATATGAGTAGATTGGAGCAGAGAGAGAGGGAAGGATGGTGTGTAAACCCACTACATTTTCCAGCAAGTGGCCCTAGCCAGCCTCACTCTGACAAGTTTAATAATTTACACTTTTAAAATTCTTTTTATCTGCTGTTTTAAGGAAATGCTTGAATATGTATTTTGAAACATCTAGATTACCAGATACTGGAATTGGAGAGGGGGATGTTCAGAAGCGCATAGACTTCACCAGGGCTCCATTGTTCTAGGAGGAAAGGTCAATGAATGACCTTCATGCATACTGGAAGATCCTTGTGACCCTTATTCAATGATATGAGTGAAGGTCCCTTGCCCTTTGCCCTTTATTAGAGAGGTGGGAAATAAAAATCAAGCTCCCTATACATGTGAAAGGAAAGATTTTCCAGCTTATTCTATTATTACTGTCCATGAACCTCATTCTGATATGTATTCTGATATGTACTTAAACACTGTCACCTTTCTATTAGCTTTTATAAATGAGTGATGACTGAATGATGGCTCCAACTGCCCCAGGGTAGACTTCTGAGAAAATTTAAAAATTTAGTCTTCTGGTCTCACCTTCTGTTAGTAAAGCCAAATGCTTGTGAAGAAGTGCAATCACAGTTTGACCCGTTATTGCTCTCTCTAATAATGTTTTGCATTGATTATTTTTCAGAACAGTTTTATATTTTATATTTACAGGAAGATTGTGAACTTACAGTACAAAGAGTTCATATATACTCCTCCCCATGTCCCCTATCATTAACATGCATTATTACATTACATCATTGTGGTGCATTTATTACAGTTAATGAACCAATGTTGATATATTATTAACAAAAGTCCATACTTTATTTAGATTTACTTGGTTTTCACTGAACGTCATTTTTCTGTTCCAGGATCTTATCCAGGATATCACATTATGTTTAGCTGTCAGGTCTCCTTAGGCTCCTCTTGGCTGTGACAGTTTCTCAGGCTTTCTTTGCTATGGATGACCTTGAAAGTTTTGAGGAGTACTGATTGGGTATACTGTAGGATGCCCCTCTCCTGGACTTTTTCTCATGATTAGACTTGGGGTTGTGGGTTTTGGGGAGGAGAATCTCAGAGGTAAAGTGCCATTGTCATCACATCACATCAAGAGTACATTCAATCCACATGACTTATTTGTCAGGTAAACTTAGTCTTTTTTCTCACTTTCCATAGTGTACTCTTTGGAAAGAAGTCACTTTGCACAGCCCACACTTAAGGAGTAGGCAGTTATGTTCCACCTCCTTGAGAGTAGAGTATCTACAGAAATTATTTGGAATTCTTCTACGCAGGGAATTTGTCTTTTACCCCCCCCCCCCATTTACTTATTTATTCAATCATTTATATCAGTGTGGACTCATGGATGTCTATTTCATACTTTGGGTTATAATCCGATATTATTCTATTTGTTTTGTTGCTCAGATTGTTCTAGCTTTGGCCATCAGGAATTCTTGTGTCCCTTTGACATACCCTCATCACACTTCCTTAATCTCTGGTACTATAATATGCTCTTGGATCATGTTGTATATATTCTGCCCCAGTCCTAAAATCAACCACTTCTCCAAGAGGCCTGGTTCCTTTTATTGGAGAATGGTATTAGAGACCAAGATCTGAGCGCTAGGTGTACTTACGGCTACTGGGGTGTCATTGCTTCTAGGACTTCTCAGCTGACAGAGCAAGGGAATCCATGTATATACACATATCTAGAAATATTTCTACATGTAATCGTATGTATCTATATTTTTAAGCTAACCATGAGTTCAGACTGATGTATTCTACTCTAATCCATTACTACATAGATCATTCTAGCCTCCTTCCCCTGCTTATCTGTAAATTCCCACTCCAATAGTGAGAAACCTGGGTCCCACCATCCATGATTCATTTACTTAATTGTTCAGTTTCAGTACACTTGCATAGGAACGTTAGAACTGTTAACTGGTACCCCTGTGGGAAACAACCTTATTGACTACAGTACAGTGCTTATGTGCAGTTCCTTTTGCCTTTATTCTTATAGACTCCACTCATTTCCAAAAACACTTAGGTCAGCACCATTTCCCCCATCCTTTTCAGTAAGGTTGTTCCATATATTTGTAATACACTTAGATTCTTTTGTCACAATCTGCATGCCATTAAGGGATCCCCAACCTCCTAAATTATTTTGAAATATTTGCATACATTAAGGTTTGCTCTTTGTTCTGTAAAGTTCTATGAGTTTTGACAAATGCAAAATGTCATATGTCCACCATTACAGTGTCATACAGAATAGTTTCACTGACCTAAAAAATCCTCTGTAATTCACCTATTCAACCCTCCCAAACCCATGGTAACCATTGATATTTTTATTGTTGCTATAGTTTTGTTTTTTCCAGAGTGTCATACAATGGGAATCGTACAGTATATAGCCATTTCAGACTGGCTTCTTCCACTTAGCAATAAGCATTTAGTGTTCATCTATGTCTTTGAGTGTATTCATAGCTCATTTCTTTTTATTAAGAAATAATATTTCCTCATATAGATGTACCACAGTTTGTTTATTCATTCACGTATTGAAGGACATCTTCTTTGCTTCCAGTTTTTGGAAATTATGAATAAAGCTGTATAAACATTTACATGCAGACTTCTGTGAGGACTTAAGTTTTCAAACAATTAGTTTAATATCTAGGAGAGTGTTTGCTAGATCATATGATAAGACTATGTTTAGCTTTATAAGAAACTGACAAGCTGTCTTCCAAAGTGGATTTATCATTTTGCATTCCTGCCAGTAATGAATGAGAATGCTTGCTGCCTCACATTCTTGCCTGCAATTGTCATGTCAGTTTTTAAAAACATGTTTACCCCTTCTAATAAGTAGGTAGTGGTATCTCATTGTTGTTTTAAATTGCAATTCTCTAATGACAAGCAATGTTGACCATCTTTTCATATTCTTTTTTGGCATCTGTATACTTTCTTTGGGGAGGTGTCTGTTCAGATTTTTTCCACATTTTCAAATTGGGTTGTTTGTTTTCTTATTGTTAAGTTTTAAAAGTTCTTTGTATATTTTAGATATAAGTGCTTTGTCAGATATGTGTTCTGCAAATATTTTCTTCCAGTTTGTGGCTTGGCTGTGATATTGTTTTTCAATGTATTTTCACACTTTAATGGGACCCTTGAAGAGGAAAAGAAATTAGTCAATTATAAGAACTCAATAATGTCTCTGTGCGGGGATGCTCAATCTCCTCTCTCTAGGAATCCACTTTTCACTAGTCTTCCAAGGCATTGTTCTTTCTAAAACCTTATATAGGAAGTGTAAGAAAGATATTATGAGAAGATATCAGTACCCAAATAAGAGACAGTGCATTTAAAACAATTTGCTCCTCACAATGACCCTGTGATATAGATAAGGCAGGCATTAGCATTCACATTTTATTATCCTCTTTGATAGGAAGGTTTCCAGATGAGGAAACTGGAGCCCAGGAAAGCTACATGACTTGCTCAGAGTCACATAGTCAACAAGAGATGGAGCCATGGCCAGACTTCTCCCTAGCTTCCATCTCCTGGCCCCAAATTCTCTTACCTACATTGCACTGGAATCATATCTTGTTAACCAGAAGACCATTACTGTTTTCGTTTAAAGTGCAAACTCAGTGATAATCCACATATTTAACAATTTATTTTTCTGTGTTTTGTTTCTTGATGTTTTGTGGCTACAGTGGATCCCTCATACCCTATCATATGATTCTTTCAGAAAAATCCTTTATTGTACTCAACTTTTTAGTGGAGATAGTCCTTGGTATTTGCTAATATTTTCTTTAAGAGTTTTGAAGGAAAACATCTGTTATTTAACCATTTAACCAATTTGAAAACTGAAAGTTCTTTAAGTGCAGAATTTCTCAACCTTGGTACTGTTGAATTTTGGGCCAGATATTTCTTTCTTGTGGAGAGATCTTGTGCATTGTAGGATGTTTAGTAGCATCCAGGACTCTACCCGCTAGATGCCAGTAGCATCCCTCCCAGTTGTCACAATAGAAAATGTCTGTAGATATTGTCAAATGTCCCCTTGGGGGAAAAAAACCTTTCTGTCAAGAATCACTGCTCTAGTGTTTAAACTGTTTAATGACTAATGATTTAGGCAGCAGTAGATCGCATTAGGTTAACGTCAAGAAGATGTAGACTTTATAAGTAAGCAGAATTTATTGTTTTATATTTTTATTACCTTACTCATATAGTAATTTGATATACCAAAACAAACTTAAAATTTCATTTCAAAGTTGATAATAAAATGGAAGGAATAGGACTAAACTATAGGAAGACTAGAAAAGATGAAATAGAGGTCAGCTAGGCTTAAATATATTTTTGGAAAAATGAAACATTTTTCTGACCCAAGGAAAAGTTCCTCATGGGAGCATCTTTTCCTTTTGTCTTTTCATTGTAGAATCATGAAATTTGATAGCCTGGAGGGCGCATAGAGATTTTGTTGGTAAGTGATAGAAGAGAAAGAAGAGTAAGCATTGTTGATTCACATTCCATTTTAACACGGTCTATTAGCCTAAGTACTATGCTATATATGGCTTAATTATAGAAAATCTATAGTTAATTATAGCATTAATTATAGAATAGAAATAATCCAGGAATTACACATAATAACACATGGAAATCAACTTCAAAAATGGTTCCTTCTGAACTAGGGATCCCTAGAGAAATGGCTGATTTTAGGGCCAGGGCAGGGAAAATTCATGATGAGTCTGGAGCATTTTGTGGTGCCAGAAGGTAAGGGAGAAAAAAAAAAGGAATAGGTCGTGTCAAAAGAACACAGGAGCTGACTTGTAAGAGTCCCCAGTGGCCAAAAGTGGAACAATCCAAGCAATAATATAAATAACAAATACTAATGAAGTACAACCCAAAGAATAAAATAAATGCCCAGGAGTTCATATTGATATAAATAAATGTTTGAGTAAATAATTAAGTGGTAGAGAAGTGACAAATCTTCCTTACAGAGGAACCCCAAATAGTAAGTTTAGAAGGAATGAGGGAAACGGAAAAAGACCACTAGAGTACCATAGGAATAACTGCTGCAGGCAAGATTCATGGATGAATGGAAAATTAGTGGCTGAAATATTAAGGAGCAACAGGATATTTGTTCAAATATCTCCCCCCAAATATTTATTGATTACTGTGGTGAACTTAACACGTCTACTAACTCTTTGATATTCCTCCAGGAAGTGGAGCTTAATTTCCCTCCCTGTGAGGGTGCGCTGGGTTTAGTGACTTGCTTGTAATGACTAGAATATGGGAAAGGGAAAAATAGTAACTTTACAGTGAAAAACCCTGTAGATAGAAACTTAACTGGGTGATAAGGCTAGCATCACGAGTAATAAGTCATGTTAACATCATGTACCCCCTGATATGATGCAATACGAAGGTTAATTCACCTCTGTGGTATATTCCCCCCAAATCCATCTGAGAAAACATCAGCAAACTCAAATTGAGGAACATTCTACAAAATATCTGACTAGTACTCTCCCACAGTGTCAAGGTTATGAGTAACAAGAAAAGACAGAGAGATTGGAAGAGACTAAGGAGACATGACAGCTAAATGCAATGAGGTATTCTGGATTGGATCCTCGAACAGAAAAAGGACATTATGAGAAAAACCAGTGAAACCCAAATCTAGTCTGTAGGTCAGCTATTAGCATTGTACCAATGTTAATTTCTTAGTTTTGATAAATGCACTGTGGTTATGGAAGATGCTAACATTAGTGGAAAGTGGATGGAGGCTATAGGAAACTCTTTATACTATCTTTACAACTTTTCTGTAAATCTAATATTATTTCAAAGTTAAATAGAACATTTTAAAAGTTCTTTCTTTTTTCAAATAATTATTGGATGCTTATTATCTGTTCAGAATGCTCATGAATGTAAATCACTTCAGAGAATGCTAAACATTACCCAGCAAGATTGAGCAAGTGCATGCCCCATGACCCAGCAATTTACTCTTCAGATGCTTAAGAAGCTCTTATACATGCTCATAGGAGACACATACAAGAATGTTCAAAGCTACATTATTCATAATAGCAAACCCTGGAAAAAAATCCATGTGTCCATTGACAACATGTTGGATAAATTGTGGCATTTTCACACAGTGGATTAATACAATATAGAAGTGTAAATTAATGAGTTATAGCTGCAAACATAAATAAAGATGGATCTCAAAAACCAAATATAGATTGAAAAAAAAGCAATGGACAGAAAGACACATACGGTTTGATTCAATTAACATAAATGTCCAAACTAAGCCAAAATAAATAATATATTGTATGGGGATAATAAAGAAAAATAGACAAATTGTTTTCTTTGGATGGGGAGAGTGGCTCACAAATTTTTCTAATGATGGCATGCATTTAAGGTTATTCTTTAACATATATACCTATATGTTAATATACTTTAAGTATTTGAAATATTGTACAATCATAAAAGAACTTTTACTTAAATTTATCCCATTACCCTGTTACTTCATTGTCTCTCAGACCTCGTCCTTTCCTATTAATCTACCCTTCACTCACTCTGCTGTAGCCACAGTGACTTCCTTGCCAGTCCACGAACTCAAAAGCCTCATCTTGCTTTATGGCCTTTGCTCTAGCTGTTCCCTCTGGATTCAAATCTTTGCTTATCCTGACCATCTTATTTAATACTGCATACTACTCTGCCCCTTTGATGTCTTCTCCCTCAAAAGAACATAAGCTCCATAAGGCAAGGATCTTTGTCTCTTTTGTTCTTTAATATGGCCTCAATACTAGAACAGTTCCTGGCACATATTATAGGTGATCAATAGATAGTGATTTAATGAATGAATGAGTAAGAGGGGTATAGTTTACTAGGGAAGATGTTCTTTGAAGTCACACAGACCTAAGTTTATGTCATGTTTCTCTTACTTAATAGCCATATGAGTTTGGCAGATTATTTTCTCTTTGAGCCTAAGTTTTCTCATCTGTAAAATGGAGATGCTGTGGGATGATTAAATGAGACCATGTATGGAAGGTACTTGGCATAATATCTAACGTATAGTAGGTAGTAAATGACTGTAAATTCTTGTCTTTATGATCAAAGTATTGTTCTATAGGGCTACAAAAATGAGTCATACATTAACTCTGGCCTTGTTGAGCTTGCAGATTATACAGGGAAGAAAAAACTGAATAAATAACAATGATACAAGATAGAAAAATGTTAGTATCATAAGAAAGTGCTGTGGTTTTGGGGGGAGAGGAACCTCAGGGATGACAAGCAGAATTTAAAAATGAATTGTATTTATAAGAACAATCTAAACCCAAAGCTAGCAGAAGGAAGGATATAATAAAGATTAGAGCAGAGATAAATAAAATAGAGACTGGAAAAACAATAGAGAAAATCAATGGAACCAAAATTTGGTTTTTCAAAAAGATTAACAAAATTGACAAACCTTTGGATAGATTGATCAAGAAAAACAGAGAGAAGACTCAAATTGCTAAAACTGAAAATGAAAGTGAGGACATTACTATCTATTCTACAGAAATAAAAAGGATTACAGGAGAGTATTAGGAATAGTTGTATGCCAACAAATTGATAACCTAGATGAAATGGACAAATTCATGGATACTCAAAATCTACAAAGATTGAACCACAAAAAAACAGAAAACCTGAAGAGACCTATAACTAGTAAGGACATTGAGTCAATAATCAAGAAACTCCTGACAAAGAAAAGCACTGGACCTGATGGCTTCTTTGGTGAATTCTACAAAACATTTAAAGAACCAACACTAATCCTTTTCAACCTCTTCCAAAAAATTGAAGAGAAAACACTTCCAACCTCATTCTATGAGACCAGCATTACCCTGATACCAAAGCCAGACAAAGACACTACAATAAAAGAAAACTACAACCAATATCCTTGGTGGATATTGATGCACAAGTCCTTAACAAAATACTAGTTAAACTGCATCCAGTAGCACATTAAAAGAATTATATACAATGACCAAGTGGGATTTATTTCTGGAATGCAAGGATGGTTCAACACACAAAACTGATCAATGTAATACACCACATTAACAGAAGGAAGGGAAAAGAATCACACAATCATCTCAATTGATACAGAAAAAACACTTGAGAAAATTCAACACTCCTTCATGATGAAAACACTCAACAAATCTGGAATAGAAGAAAACTAGGTCAATATAATAAAAGCCACATATGAAAAGCCCATAGCTTACATCATATTCAATGGTGAGAGACTGAAAGCTTTTACTGAAGATCAAGAATAAGACAAGGATGTTCACTTTTGGCACTTTTATTCAACATAGTATTGGAAGCTCTAGCTAGACGATGAGGCAAGAGAAAGAAATAAAAGTCATCCAAATTAGAAAGGAGAATTAAACTTATCTCTGTTTGCAGATGATATGATCTTAAATGAAGAAAACCCTAACGATTTTACAAAAAACTGATTAGAACTAATAAACAAATTCAGCAAAGTAATAGGATACAAAATCAACATGTAAAAATCAGTTGCATTTCTATACACTAACCATGAACAATTTGAAAAGGAAGTTAAGAAACTAGTTCCATTTACAATGGTATCAGAAAGAATAAAATACTTAGGAATTAATGTAATCAAGGAGGTAAAAGACTTGTGCACAGCAAACCACAAGACATTGTGGAAAGAAATTAAGGAAGACACAAATAAAATGGGAAGACATCTCTCGTTCATGGATTAGAAGACTTAATGTTGTTATGATGTCAATACTAACCAAAGTGATCTACAAATTCAATGCAATCCCTATCAAAATCTCAATGACTTTCTGCAGAAATAGGAAAATCTGATAAGGAATTGATATCTAGAGTATATGGAGAACTCCTAAAATTCAACAACAAAGAAATCAAACAACCTGATTAAAAAATAGGCAAAGAGGGCTGGCCCGGTGGCGCAGCGGTTTAGTCCGCGCTTGGCAGCCCGGGGTTCGCTGGTTCAGATCCCAGGCGCCTGCCGACGCACTGCCTGTCAGCCATGCCGTGGCGGCGTCCCATATAAAGTGGAGGAAGATGGGCACGGATGTTAGCCCAGGGCCAGTCTTCCTCAGCAAAAAGAGGAGGATTAGCAATGGATGTTAGCTCAGGGCTGGTCTTCCTCACCAAAAAAAAAAAAAAAAATAGGCAAAGAACTTGAATAGACATTTCTTCAAAGAGGATAAACAGATAGCAATAAATACATAAAAAGATGCTTAACATCACTAATTTTTAGGGAAATGCAAATCTAAACCACAATGAGATACCATTTCACATGGATTAGGATGGCTGTTACTGAAAAAAAACCTTTGAAAATAACTAGCGTTGGTGATGACATGGAGAAATTGGAACACTTGTGCGCTGCTGGTGGGAATGTAAAATGGTACAGCTGCTATGGAAAACAGTATGGCGGTTCCTCACAAGGTTAAAAATAAAATTACTATATCATCCTGCAATTATGCTTCTGGATGTATTGAAAGCAGGTACTTGAAGAGATATGTGTACATCCATGTCCATTGCAGCATTATTCGCCAACACTAAAACTTAGAAGCAAAAGGAAATGAAATTCTGATATGTGCAACAATATGGATGAACTTTGAACACACTATGCTAATTGAAGGAAGCCAATAACAAAAGGTCAAATACTCTATGATTTCACTCATATGAGGTATTTAGAGTAGTCAAATTCACAGAGATAGAAACTAGAATGGTGGTTGCCAGGGGCTGGGTGGAGAGGGGAATGGGAAGTTACTGTTTAATGGACACAGTTTCAGTATGGGATGATGGAAAAGTTCCGGCGATGGATAGTGGTGATGCTTGTACAACAATGTGTATGTACTTAAATGCCACTGAACTGTACACTTAAAAATTATTAAAATAGTAAATTTCATGTTGTTTATATTTTACCATGATAAAAAAATAAGTTGGGAAAAATAGAATTTTATTCATAGCCCAAATATAAGCCTGTTGTCTGTTTATAACTCATAGTATGTTATGAACCACGCCAAATAGAAATTCCTAGGATCAATGCTTTATAAAATTTCCTTGTGGTCGAGTATATATTCTCAAGTAATGGATTGCTATTAAGCCCAGCTTAAGGAATGTTTTCCTATTTACTGTTCAGGTGTCTGTTGACCAGAACATTGGAGAAAATGTAGATACAAATGGGCCCCTATGATGCTAATATAATTTCCATGTGATTTTCACTGGTGGAATGCAACTGGTGAAACCCCAGAGTGTGGAGTAGTAGCTGGTATTTCACATTTCCCAACTGAAGCCTGGATCACAGTTAGCCTTCAGGTCCATCGGCCCTGGTTTGACAATGTTGGTGCATGTACCAGCAGGTGACATGGAGATGGCTTTGCTGTCAGCATCCTAGCAACAGGAGGCCAGAATGCAGGCCCAGCACTTGCTGGCTGCTACAGGTAAGCAGCTGGAATCAAACTGCTGCTTGATATCTCTGAAGAGTTTCGATTTTGTCTTGTCCTATGTTGTGGTGCAATAATGTAGTCAGCTTTGGCCACTTGTGATATCATGAGTTATTAGCAAAATAAGAATCTATTCCTCGTTCCCATTTCCTATTTTTAATCTCTCTGTTTTTATTTTCTTGACAGCAATGCCCTTTAGTGAAGGACACCTACTCTTTGGATATGAACAATTTCTCCCCAACAACTTATTGAGAGGCTCAATAAATGACCTCAGGCAGTGTTACACAGCAACCTGTGAAAAGTCAGTAGGAAGGCAAATCACCTAATATAGGGGTCAGCAAACCTTTTCTGTGAAGGGTCAGAAAGTAAATATTTTTGGCTTTGTGGGCCATATGGTCTCTGTCACAACTACTCAACTCTGCTGATGTAGTGTGAAAACAGCCATAGACGAGACATAAATGAATGGGTATGGCTGTTTCAATGACACTTTGTTTACAAAACAGAAATGAACGAAATTTGGCCTTCAGGCTGTAGTTTTCCAGCTCAATATTCTTTAGCTAGTCTCCATCATTTAATCTTAGAGTTCACCACTATCTAGAGAAAGGCTTTCAGACCAGGGATGAAATCCAAAGAAAAATATGTTAAACATTTTATTCCCAAAATATACAGGTAGGATAAATAGAAATAATAACAGATTACAAAGTGTTTAGGTTAGTGAAAGACACATAGGAGGATACTAAAAATTATAGACAAATAATAGTCACAATAACTTTCAATACCTTAAAAATGAAAAATTCCTTTCTTTCCCCAGTAACTTTATTGAGATCATAATGGTTTATAACATTGTGTAATTTTGGGTGTACATTGTTATCAGTTTCTGAGTTTCTGAGTAGACTTCATTGTGGTCACCCCAAGTAGTCTCATTATGGTCCATCACCTTACATATGTAACCCTTTACACCTTTCACCCACCTTCCACCTCCTCCCCTCTGGTAACCACTAATCTGTTCTCTTTATCCATGTATTTTTTATATTCCACATATGAGTAAAATCATGCAGTATTTGTATTTTTCTGTCTGGCTTATTTCACTTAACATCATACCCTCAAGGTCCATCCATGTTGTTGCAAATGGGATGATTTTGTCTTTTTTTATGGCTGAGTAGTATTCCATTGTGTGTGTGTATGTATATATGTCTATCTCTCTCTCTCTCTATATATATATCTATATATACACCACATCTTCTCTATCCAGTCATCAGTTGGTGGGCACTTGGGTTGCTTCCATGCCTTGGCTATTGTGAATAATGTTGCAGTGCACATAGGGGTGCATAAATCTCTTTGGACCATTGATTTCAAGTTTTTGGACAAATACCCAGTAGTGGGATAGCTGGATCATATGATATTTCTATTTTTAATTTTTTGAGAAATCTCCATATTGTTTTCCATAGTGGCCGCACCAGTTTGCATTCTCACCAGCAGTGCATGAGAGTGTCCTTTTCTCCACATCCTCTCCAACATTTGCTGTTTTTTGTCTTGGTAATTACAGCGATTCTGACTGCTGTAAGGTGATATCTCATTGTTGTTTTGATTTGCTTTTCCCTAATAATTAGTGATGTTGAACATCGTTTCATGTATCTGTTGGCCATCCGTATATCTTCTTTGGAAAGATGTCTGTCCATATCCTCTGCCTATTTTTTGACTGGGTTGTTTTGTTTTTTTTTGTTGTTGAGTTGTATGAGTTCTTTATATATTTTGGAGATCAACCCCTTGTCAGATAAGTGATTTGCAAACATTTTCTCCCAGTTGGTGGGTTGCCTTTTCATTTTGTTCATGGTTTCCTTTGCTTTTTTTTTTTTTTGTAGAAGTCCCATTTGTTAAATTTTTCTTTTGTTTCCCTTGCCCGGCCAGACATGGTGAAAAGTTCCTTTTAATATGTTTGTTTTACAGATGGAAAAAATGACATTAGTAGGTACTAATTGCTAATTTAAAATTTTTCTATCTCCTTTATGTTAATTTTGCCTGAATTCCAAAACTCTTAGGCTCAACATCTTATAATCCATGTGGATAGAATCTTTGTATATTATCTGCTCTGAGAACTAAACTGATTATATTCTCTACTAAGTACCAGTCTGTGTCCTGTTGATGCCTCTAAGTGGGCCAGAAATGGTGGCTCTAAACCAGGCGGAAGAACACTTGAGTTTTGCACATACAAAGATTTGCTTATCCTCCACATGATGGGCATATTTCTATAAATGTCATGGCGTTTTTATCTTAGTTTCTATTCATTGATTTAGTATTTCCTGAGCATGTGCTCTGAGCCAGGCACTGCTCCTGAGTAAGTTTTAGGGGCCTGGGGTCGATCAATGAACAAAACAGACAAAGATCTCTGTCCTTGAGGAGCTTGCTTCTAACAGGGAGAGATAAGTATTAAACAATCAACATATTAAAGTAGGTTGTATTGAGTGATAGAAGGTGATAAGAATTAAGGAGAAAAGAAGTAAGCAGAGTAATGGGGAATGGAGAGTGCTGAACTGCATGTGTATGTGTGTGTGTGTGTCTGGGAGAAGTGCTTTCTAGATAGGGGAAGCAGGTAGAGCAAAGATCACAATGTAGACACCTGCCTTTTGCATTCCTGGACAAACAAGGAGGCCAGTGTGGCTGCACCAGTGAGTGAGGGTCGAGTTGTAGGCAAGGAGGTTGGATTGGGAGGGGGCCAGAGTATGGACGGCCTCATGGGCCATCCTGAGGATGTCAGCTTTTCCTCTGAGTGAAGTGGAGAGCCAGGCAGGGTGTTGAGCAGAGGAGTGACAAGACACCTTTTAAAAGGATCCTTCTCTGGGATCAGTCACGTTACCACACTGGATGCCACGCAGCACCCATCTCTGCCACTCCGGATTTGGGGATCTGAACCTGACTCCCTTAAAATGATACTTCTGACTGTTGTGCCCAGAATAGACTGTAGGGGTCAATTTTAGAAGAGCAAGACCTGTTGGAGGGTCGTGCAATATCCAGGTGAAAAATGGTGCCTACTTTAACCCAAGTTGTAGCACTGGAGGTGGTGAGAAGAGTCAGATTCTGGTTATATTTTGAAAGTAGGGTCAACAGAATTTCCTGAGGGATTGGATGTACAGTGTGAGAGAAAGAAAAGAATCAAGGATAATGCTAAGGTTTTTGGCCCGAGTCATGCATTGATAGAAATCCCTTATGTATAGAAATAAAAAAAGAAAATGTTGTAAAAGATATTATCTTATAACAACCACCCCTGTTTTTGTATTGTAATTTCATACTGTCATTTGAAAATGCCAACAGAATAACTCTTCTGGGTCTGAAAAAAATAGCCTTATATAAAACCTATCTACAACTTATGGTTCTCTGGTTGAAGGCCTCACTTTGATGCGTAGCCCACCGTTTATTTCTATCAGAGGCACAGAGCCAGAGAGATAGCTCTGACTCTCATGTCTCGTTCAGCTCAGTCTTGAGACTGAGAAAAAGTCTTTGGAGTATTAAGATTAGTTCTTGGCTCTGCTCTGCTTAGGAAAAAAATCTCAGAAATACTCCTGGTGCCCATAATGATGAAAATAGTCATTACTAATTATATCCCTGGGCCTCAGAGGCATAAATACATACAAGATACTTAATAAGAACACCATCGTAATATCTGTTCTTACTGTTCCAGAGCTTACCTTGAGTCAGGAGCTCCACACATTGTGTTTTAAATCCTCACGGCACCTTGCAAGTTATTATCCTTTTCTAACAAATGAAGGATCTGAAATCCAGAAAGGTTATTCAACTTGTCTAAGTTCAAATAGATACGGGGGAGTGGGGCTGGGCTCCCTTGACTTCAACTTATCTGTCTTCACAGCCAGTGTTCTTTTTGATTTTGCTGCTGCCCAACCTCAAGGGTTTAGATGAATGATATATTTGTAACATGTTGTTTCAACAAACATATTGACTTAGTGCCTTCTGTTTGTTAGGAACTGGGTTAGCTCGATATTGGAGGATAAGAAGATTGATTGATTAGCTGGTTAAAAGATTATTGAATGCCTATGATATGCCCAGAAGTGTGTAGGGCTATTGGAAGACAAAGATGAATTGTTCTTGCCCTTGAGGAGGAACCACTGCTCCTTGGAGGTCCTGGACAATGGTGTTTGAATATTATAAAATAACAAGCAGCAGAACCTAGAAGGGAAGGCTTCTGTTTGGGATGGCTGCTCTGTTTCATTCAGGAATTTCAAAAATTAATTAATCAAAGTAACTTTATACTTATTTGAACTGGAAAGTCTGCACAATCATATTTCTAGAATGGTTTGAGGTAGACATCCTTTTTTTCTAACATATTCTCATTCAAATTCTTGTTTTTCTTCAAAACTCACTAGTAGATATGTAATGAATAAAGATATAGTATTCAAATCCCTTAAAGATGTGAATATATTATTTCTCAACACAATTATCTGTACTTAAGAACTCAACTCAAGTGTCAGCTCCTCAGAGATCTTCTTTGCCTCTGTTCTCTAAATTAAGCCCCCTCCCCAACCACTCTACATGACTGTGTTAAATTTTTTACATAGCTTTATCACTATTGGACATTATTATCTGTATATCCGTTTGTTTATTGCCTCTCTCCCACCACTGGAATATACTTCCATGAAAAATTTTTATAATGATAAAGGAAATTAGCTTTACTTATATAAATTAGACAAATTGATTGTAGTTTTAGAATTTGTCAAATGTTTTAATTTGAACCATTCACAGGAGTAGTTATATACAAGCCATGTTAAAATAGACTACATCACATTGCTTTTGTTTGAGTCAAAGTGTTTTCTCAGTTCTGGACGTGCCCCATAACTTCTGGTTTTAATTTTTAATGAGGAAGTGCTTTGTTTTGACTAAGTGTTTGATTCACACAGTATAACATTTAAGTGGAAGGAGAGTCGATGATCACCAACAGAGTTAAAAAATATTTTTTCAACCAATATGACTTTATCATTACATTTTTTATGTTAAACTATGTTTTATGTTAAAAAATACTTGTATTCATGGATGATCTAAATTGTTGGAACTAAATTTAACATTTACGTAAACACATAGTTGATCTAAATACAATCTAGATGTGAACATATATGTACATTAAACTCATTGATATGAATGTTTACCACAAATAAAAATGAACAAAACTGTTCAAAATAGAGGAGACAGATATAAAGATCTGGAGGAAGAGCATTTCAGATAGAGAGAAAGGCAAGAACAAAAGTTTTGAGAGCTATGAGGAATGGAGTATGTGTGAAATACTCACAGAAGGCCAAAGGAGATAAAAATGGAAAGGTGAGCAAGAACCAGGTCCTATATGGCCTTGGAGGACTTAGTAAGGGGATTGAATTTTACCCAAGATGAATGGCAAGCTACTGGAGGGCTTAAGCAAGGAATGACATGATTTGATTTATGCCACAAGAAAGGTCATTGTTGTCTCTTTGTGGAAAAGGGATGATAAGAGGGCAAGAATTAGCAGGAAGATCAGTTAAGAGGCCGTTACAGTAGTTCAGGCCATAGATAATAGGTTGGACTAGGGTGGTGTAGTCACATTAGAGAGAAGAGGGTGGGTTCAGCCGATGGACTGATTGAGTGGAATAAGGAGAAAAGGATGAGACGTCTAGAATTTTGGCCTGTACAACTGGGTGGATAGTACCATTTGCTTAGATTGAAAATCAAGAATCTTGTTTTGGATGTGTTAAGGTTCAGAGACCTATTAGACATTTAAGCAGAGATACTGGTCTGGATCTCAGGGCTAGAAAATATAAATTTGGGAGTCATTGGCTTAGAGATGATATTTAATAGCATGGGCCTGAATTAGCTTAAGCAGGAGAGAGGATAGATAGAAAAGGGAAGAAGGCCCAGGGCAAAAACCTGGGTTTAGAAGTCTGGTAGAGGAGGAGAGGTCGTCCAAGAAGACTGAAGAGTAGCCAGAGAAGTAGGGGGACAACCAATGGAATGTGATGTCATGGAAGCCAATAGAAGGACATGTTTCAACAAGAATTATCAGCTCTGCCAAATCCTGCTGGGAACTAGAGCGAGAAGCAGAAAGAAAAGGAATCACCGTATTTGGCAGCATGGAGGCGACTGGTGAAGTTGATAAGAGGAGCTTCGTGGAAGCAATGAGGGTGGACACTTGACTGGAATGGAAGAATGTGGGGGAGTGGAAATGAGGGAAAGAGCTGGAGAGAGACATTGGGTCAAGGGAGGGTTTTTAAGTGAGGGATTTTCTGGAGCCGGTTTGTGAGTTGATAAGAATTATCTAGCGTAGAGGAAATTATCATGATGCAGGTGAGAGAGGGGTAACTGCCCAAGCAAAGTCTTTGAGCCGGTGAGGGAGAGTGGGGTCCAGGGCACAAGTGGAGGCATTGCCTTGAGCTAGGAAAAGGGACACCTTGATACAGTCGTAAAAGGACGACCGTTCACAAAGGCAAAGCTGCTGGTAGATGGTAGTTGGTGGTGGGAAGATGGAGCTTCTGTCGGACTGCTTCCATCCACAGCTGAGCAGGAAGAGGAGCAAAGGGAAGGTGTGAAATACTTGGATATCTGGGACAGTTGCGACATTGTTTACAAGTGAAATGTAGCAGAACAGCTGGACAGTGAAAAGTATGTGTTTCAGGTTTGCAGCCATGAATTTAAAGTGTGAACAGTCATTGCAGCTTTGTGATTTTCTTCAGTTACTCAGTGATGGTGCTAAGTAGAAGAACAGTTGGGTTTAATCAGGGATAGGCTTTGCTGTGTGAATGTAATGGAACAAAAATGTATGGTTATAGTTTATGTAATTGAATGAGATAATTATAACGATTGGCCCTGGATCTAAGGTGGGAAAACACAAAGTAAGGACAGGAGGGGATGATGGATGATTAAAACATTATAAAGTCAGTGGATTTGTAGTTTACAATGTTGGAAAATTGTTGGAGTAGGTATCCTAGAGTAAGTGTGCTAGAAAGACAAAAAGGGCTGGTAGGAGAGAGATGTTAAAATTAATATCTTGGGGTAGTGCATTAATTGTTATATGGCAATGTCTGAGGCATGATCATGGGACTGGGCTTATGGTGTGGGAGAGAAAAAAGAGTTGTAAGTGAGGAGGCTAAGGATTTGAGAGTTCACTGCTGGGTGAATTATCCATATGGAAGCTGATGTCACTGAAAATGATAATGAGTAGAGTTGAGAGAAAGACAGAACAGGTGCCAAATTCCTTGGTGGATAGAAGAAAGAACATGGGAGATCTGAAGTTGATTATAGGGAATAGCAGCTGGTATAGTCAGATGGCATATGCTTCCAAGAAGCTGGGGCTTCTGAAGGAGAAGGGAGAAACAGTTTGGACATATCAGTGGGAGCAAGGAGGGCAGCTACCGTACTGGTTGGCCATTACTTATTTGGTGTGTGGGAGGAAAAAACCTGTTTCCTATTGATATGGAGGCTGAGAAAGTAGTTTCACCTGTGGCAAGAGGTGAAGGGAATTTTCAGATCGGAACTTGAGGATATAAGAAAGGATGTAGGAGCTGATATGGATAGTATATTTCCAAGGACACAGTAGAGGGTTTGGAAAGAAGGGGTTGGGTGGGAAATTATATAATGTATAGAAAAGTATGGGGATGAATTAAAAAAAAAAACCTTGTCAAATAGTTTTGAAAATCCAACTAGTTCAACGTATAGTCTTCTGCCTCAAGAAGAAGCACAAAAATGCCTTGTTAAACCAGGTGTAGCCACACTAACTCCTCCAGTACCCATTTTCCCGACTTCCTCAACCTCAGAAGTCCCACCCTCCTGAGTTTTGGTTGGATATATGGCTACGTATCCCAGCCTCCCTTACAAAAAGGTGAGGCCCTGCATCTAAGCCCCCAGCAAGGAAGTGCCCTCTAAAGGAGATATTTTGTGCTCACTTTCTCTCTTTTCCTTATCACAGGACGGAATGTGGATGTTGTGGGGAGACAGCCTTGACTGTGTGGATGGTTAGAATTCCCTTAGGAATGTCGGAGCATTGAGGTAGAAGGCATTAGAGCCCCTTGATGACTTCATGGGGCAGAGCCACTTACCCACTCTGAATCACCTGCTTACCTCTAGAAAGTGATGTGAAAGAGAAGTAAGTTCTCCCCTGTTTGTGTCCTAAATATTACACTGTGGATCCCAAGTTCTGGTTCTGAACTTATGCTATTTGCATGCTGGTCTTATTATGCCACTTCATGGGATCACATAAATCACCATTTAGGAACCTAAAGTATTCCTGGCCAAGACTAAGAAACATTTTGAAATTGTGTAAAGGCTGTATAATAAAAAGTTCAAATTTTTCATGAATTCTTTACCACCTGAGGGATTAGTCAACAAAGTTTAGTAGTGAATCTACAGATATGAAAAAAACATACTGAGTCCAGCCCCGTGGCATTGTGGTTAAGTTTGGTGTACTCTGCTTTGGAGGTCCAGGTTTGCTTCCTAGCTGTGAACTTACACTACTAGTCAGCACCATGCTGTGATAGCCACCCACATACAAAATAGAGGAAGATTGGCACAGATGTTAGCTCAGGGTGAATCTTCCTCAGCAAAAAGGAAAAAAAAAGGCTGAAGAGTACAATGTAATTCTCTTCATATTTTTGAGTCACATGGCAGGTGACATTTGTACACATAGCCTTCTGCTCCTATTTGGGAGAATAGCATTTTAGCATCTCCCTAATTTTGGGGTGAATTCTGCTGTCTTCCTCCTGTTGCAGGCCCATGGAGTGAACAGGCCATATAACAACACGGTTTCCTCTCCAGGGCAGGGGTGTGGATTCCCTTCACTCACCCGCAGGCTGAACAGATTGGCCTCTCATCATTCTGCGGTAAATGAATCACAGGTTAAAAGTTCCATTTCACTGTAGCTGTCTAGCAATCTCTTTTTCTTCAGTTGTGTGAGCAATGTGAGGACTTAGGACTGTAAAAAGGAATAATGCAAAGTGTCTTCGTTCTTTAATGGAATGGCATTAGTCATATTTCTGGCTTTTAAAAATGCTGTTGGGGACAAACATTTTCCTTTGTTTCAAATACAACATATTTTATGCAATTTAGTAAGAGAAAGCTCTGCTACAATTCCCCTTTTTATAAATACGTCCATTTGCTTTGATACTTTAAAAGTTACATTTTCTTTGTCTAGCAACTTCTGTGGGTCTTAGCAACAATGTTCACTGCATAGCTTTGCTAACAAGTTAATGGTTAATACATTCTATGAGCAGTTTTCTTTTTTCTCTCTCTCCCTGCTGTGCAGTCTTTTTTCCTAACAATTTCTGTATAGGAGGTGGTATGAGTTTTAGTGAGGTTGCATTACATTTGGGGGAGCAGTCAGCAGTTCTGTGGGCGTGGTAAACCTAGAGAGCTTCACCTGGTAAGGATTCTGCTCCTGAGACATGGGGCCATTGAAAACCCTGCGCTGGGTCTCAAAGGATGTGGAATGTCCATCCAGGGGAGAGAACAAATCTGCCCTTTCACAGCTTTGTCGATTTGTAGGTACCACTCCCTCTGCCTGGAATTTTCTTTTTGCCCCCCCATCTAGAGTCCATTTTTTTTGATGTTTTTCCCTTCTTTTTCTTTTTAAAAGAGAGCTTTATTGAGATGTAATTCACATACTGTACAATTCCCCCATTTGAATTGAATAACACCATGGTTTTTAGTATATTCACAGATATGTGCCTCCATCACTGTAGTCTATTTTAGAACATTTTAATCACCTCAAGAAACAACCTTGTACTCTTTAGCTATCACCCCCTTATTCCCACATCCGCTTGCTCCCAGAGCTAAGTATCTGCAAATCTACTTTCTGTCTCTATAGATTTCTCCATTCTGGACTCTTATATGAATTGGATTATATACGACGTGGTCTTTTGGACTGGCTTCTTTCACTTAGCTTCATGGTCTCAAGGTTTAACCACGTTGTAACATGTACCAGTACTCCATTCTTTTTTATGGCCAAGTAAGTTTCCATTATATAGCTATGCCTTATTTTGTTTATCCATTCATCTGTTGATGAACAAGTCGGTTGTTTCCACTTTTTTGCTATTGTGAATAATGTTGCTATGAACACGGGTATGCAAATATCTCTTTGAAATCCAGCTTTTAAATCCTTTGGATATATGGATAATTAGGACTTTTTTGTTTTAAATTTTTTAATAGCCACACTAAAAAAGTTAAAACAGAAACAGGTGGAATTAATTTTAATAATATGTTTAATTTATCTCAATATATCCAAAATATTATTTCAACATACAATCTATTAAAAAATTTAATGAGATATTTTGCAATTTAATGAGATATTTTGCAATCTTTTATCATTCTAAGTCTTTGAAATCTGGGGTGTACTTTTTTTGGTGAGGAAGATTCACCCTGAGCTAACATATGTTACCAACCTTCCTCTTTTTTTTGTTTGAGGAAGATTTGCCCTGAGCTAACATCTGTCTTCCTCTATTTTGTATGTGGGTTGCCACCACAGCACGGCCGCTAATGAATGGTGTAGGTCTGTCCCTGGGAACCGAACATGGGCTGCTGAAGCGGAGAGCTCAGAACTTAACCACTAGGCCATGAGGCTGGCCCCATTCCAGGGTGTATTTTGCACTTCTGGTACATCTCAATTTGAACTAGCCCATTTCAAATGGTCAATATCCACAGGTGGCTAGTGACTACTATATTGGACAGCACAGCTCTAATCACTGAGGTGCTGGGGATTCAGGAAGAACTGGCTATATCATAATAGCTACTCCTAAACTCCAGATTGTTCTCTCTCTCTCTCTCTCATTCCTTGAGAAATACACACACATAAAAGCTCTTGGCAAACCCTCCAACCTTACTGCCAGCTCCATCTGACTTGATTCTGTGAGAAGTGCTTTGTGACCTAGTGCTTGATGTTACGAACTAGGTTCAACTTGGATTTCTCCTGAGAAACTTTTGAATTTGAAGCACAAAAGGTGATCCGTGAAATGCTTTTACATGCTTATGCTCAGTCACTTTGAAAACCTTCAAATCACGACAGGGAATGATTGACACTTTGCTGTTACAACTTTTGTCAGCTCTAATGACTGTTTCATTTACAGCTGGTGACAATGCATTTTGTAGGATGGGCCAGTCCATATGGGTGGCAGTTGATGTGAGGGGTTATCATTACAGTTCCAGCGTGTGCTTTTAATAGTGGCAGGTTGTGCCTTTTGAATAAATGCCTGAAACCATCTGACATTAGGAATATATAAGGAAGAAAAGACAGCTTCTTCCAAGACAACTAATGTAATGTGAAAGTTATTAACATAATAGTTTCTTTTCATTTGAATTATTTATTCAAACACATAGTTAAGGAAGGACACGACCACAACTGATGCTTTCATTTATGTGTATTGTGTGTCCATATCTTTAAGTCTGCCCTGTACTAGTGAAGTCTTTTAGAAACAGTCTTCTAGACCCACAGATGATGATACAACTTCTCGCTTTGCCATTGGCTTAGGCAAGTTCATTCAGACTCTAGGTCTCCACATTTTCATTTGCAGCAAAAAGGGTTGAAGTGAGGATAAATGTCTATGAAAGTATCTCACACAGTGAGCTCTTATTTTCTTCTTCCTCAGAAGCCCAGGTGCTAGTGCACAGTCTTGTCCATCTCTGCTTAGAGGTGAAGATATGGGGTCATAGTATGCATTTTTAGGGACAGCAAGGAAAGTGCCACTGAGATAAGGCTGGAGGCTGATGAGGATGTCTTTACATTCTTTTACGGATCAATGGGGTCAACTGGATTTAAAATTCACTGGAATTTTGTGAACTATTTTAATTATCTTGACATTATAAAAACATGTAATCTTGTACTTCTGACATCTGGGTAATTAGGCTCTGAACCCCAGTGCCTTCAAGTTCATAGTCTTGCATTTGTTTCATATTACCCATCACCACCTTTCTGCTCCAACCGAAACCGTTTTCAATGAGATCAGGATGGGACAGGGTGGCTTTGATTTTGAATCACTGTAAAAACAACTTTTATGTTTTGAGCTGCATTGAATTTTTATTTGCTCGCTGAATTTTATTTTATGGTTAAAAAAGGCAAATAACAAGGCAATTATATTTAGCAGATGAAAAGAGACATATGAAAATGATAAATTTAGCTGTGGATCTCTCTGACCTAATATAACAACATTTCAGTTTCAAAAGCCTAATTATTTCTCAGAGAAACTTTTTACTTTCCTTACACAACTCAGTTAAGAAGAATTCTAATAGCCCCATGGGTATACCCAAGATAGAACAACATTATTAACCATTGCTTATTAATTGCTTTTTAGGTTAAGAAATATGGTAAGGGAAGTTTTAAATTTTTAATATCATTGAGATAAAATGGAATTTAACATTCACGTACTAATTTAGCTTTATAAATGATGGGACACTTTCTTTGTACATTAGATAAGTTGTCTGGAGTTTTTGGAACATCTTTAAACAGAAGTTTTTTTTTAAAGTTTATTTTTCTAAGAAACTTTGCTGGCAAGTGAGAAATAAAGATCATTTACTTGGGGATATATGTAAATGCTGAATGTTAAATATTAGTTTTGGAAAGATAAAAATGGCATTAATGCATCAATTGCTGTTCAGTTCAACATTTAAAACTGAAATTGTTCAAACATTTGTTGTGATTTTCCAAAATTACAACAAAATTTTGTCATGTGAATATAACTCTCCTTATAAAATATTGATATACAGATTGTAGATAGTATAAAGTATGATACGTATGGTATATATTATGTAGTATTTTATATATAAATACACACACAGTATTTTACAGGAACTGCCTTTTCAATCAGAATGCCATTTTTCGCTGAGATTTTATATAATTTCTACCTTTTTGACTAATATTTACCTTCAAGAAATGATACAGATCTTTGGACAAACAAATCTGGACAAAATTTTCCCTTTTGTTTTCCATGGAACTAGTTTAGTTGAAAACATTTAGTTTTTTTAAACCAACATGGTTATTTTGGCATGAATTTTATTTTGATTTAGACCAAGTTGGCGTTTCATCTATTCTTCACTTTGGAGCTGAGAATTAAGCCTTAAGAACGACCTTGTCTAATTGGAAAAGTTGTCAGAAACAAATGTGTCAGCAAGAATAAAAAAACAGCAGAGGATTCTCAATCACCTGTGCCATTGCACCCGAGGGAACGTTTGACTCGTGTAACTGCGGGAGACCAGAGCCAGGGCACAGCCGGTAACACCACTATGAATCAACTACCCAGACAAAAAAAAAAAGCAAGTGCATTAGAGTCATGCATAGTATCTGCTACACTTACCTGACAGATCACTGCCTGGGACATGCTAACATTTCAGTCAGTTCAGTTACAGGTAAATATCATAAAGGGCTATTGTCCCTGCCTCTTTCATTCCTGCTTCAATGGAGCTGGCCTGCCCACTCACCATCTTGCAGGGATCTCATAAGAGCTCACCCTGGGCACTAGGCTCAGTCTCTTGTGTCTTCCCCAGATTGCCCTCCCACTTGCCTTTATGGTCCAGTGTTTCCCTTCTCGGGACCTTCCATCACCTGAATTAGCATTAATGTAGAGATAGAATTAGCTTAGTGTAGAGTTAGGTCACATCTCTCACTTGGGTAAGTTCTTAGCCTCTCTGTGACTCAGCTCCTTCATCTCTGAAACAGGTTAATTCATTATCTCAACTCATTAAAACCCCAAGCCTTGACAGGAAAGTTTACAGATCATGGGTCTTTTCATTTGTGAGGGATGGGGAAGAGAGGAAAAGGCAGAGAGAATTTAAAGGTAATGGGATAAAGTTAGAGGACTTGTTTAGATGGCAATTATGTGGTTTGCTTTGAACTGATTTATTTTATTCATTCATTTTACAAACTTTCATTAGTTAGTACCAGCTATTTACCAGGCCCTGTGCTGGGCTCTGGGTATGCCAAAGTACAGAGGACCCAGCTCCAGGGGCTCCTATTTTCATGAAGGGTGCAGTGAAAGACATGAACAACTAGGTATAAACTAAAAGTGGTGTGAGTTATATGTCAGCCATGGAGGAGGCACCCACCGGGACAGCCTGCTCCAGGAGTAGCATAGAATTCTGTCTGTGACACAGGAAGTTGTCAGAGAAGAGGAGACATTTGCCCTGAATTTTGAAAGTTGGGTCATGGTTCATTAGGTGGGCTGGTTGGAAGGACTTCTGGGCAGAGTAAATGGCATGTGCAGAAAAGAAGGGGTTAGAGAGTGCCAGCCTCTTTGGGAATCAGCAAGTGGTTTGTTTGCGTGGCTGGAAAGCAGGGTGTGAGTGGAGGCCCTTTGGGATTCCATGGTGGACATGTGTACCAGGGCCTTGGCAGCCAGGCGGAGGTATTCAGATTTTATCCAGCAAGTACCCATGATGATGCTGGTGACGTGATGAGGTCACAGAAGCCAGCAAAGAACACAGTTTTGAAAAGGTTATCTTTTTGGAAAAGCAAAGCAAAGAAGAAAGGAGAGACTAAAGTACCTGCTGGATTTTTCTGTCTGAGAATTGTGTGTAACCTTGGCAGTGTGAGGGGAGCAGAGACAGCAGATGGCAAATCCTTGTGGGTTCAACAGTGAGTTGGAGGGGAGATGGTAGAAACCATTAAGTGTAGACAGGCCGGAAGTTCAACTGAGTGATGTTTAGAAGAGTGAAGTTAGAGTGATGTCTAAAGTAGGGTTTCTCAGCTCCAGCACTGTTGACATTTTGGGCCGTATGCTTCTTTGTCATGGGGGCACTCCTGTGCATTGTAGGACGTTGAACAGCATCCCTGGTCCCTACCCACTAGATGCCAGCAACAACCTCTTCCCTAGTTGTGTCTCCAGATATTGCCAAACGTCCTCTTGTGAGGGCAAAATCACCCCTATTTGAGAATCACTGGTAAAGAGGGAGGCACAGGGTCAGGAAGAGATTTTTTCCTCTTTTAGTTTGAAGAGATAATTATTCTTGAGAACTAAGAAGAAGGAATGGTGGGACAGGATGAAGATAAAGGAGAGAGGTAGAAAATGGTAGAGAGACCTCAGAGGTGAAACTGGTGAGGAAAGACCTGAGAGGACACGGTGTGCGGGGGTGGAGTGGGGGAAGCTAGCATCCAGGGAACACGTAATTGATCATGCCCTGGATATAGTGGCTCTGCTTAGCCCTCTATGCACAGGGTATATTTAGTTGTGAAATTTTCTCCCTGTGTGGTCAGAAGTCTCATTTTCAAAGTGTACAAACTCTAGTCCCCGCCAAGCCACCTTTGGTTACTGCTATGATCTGGGCCCTGCACCTGACCTGCTGCCTCCTGCTTCAGCTGCCCCCGCCCTGGCCTCGGGCAGGGGACGGCTCCTACTAGATTGGGAATGGCGGCTGCTGGCCTGGGGAAGGCCAGGGGGGCAGGAGGGCTCCCAGGGGCAGAGGCAAGGGAAGAGGTGAAGAAATCAAGTGGGGATGAGTTGGCACAAAGCAAGAAATGTGCCGAAAGGGGACTTGCCTCTGTCAGCATGTTGGGTTGTACTGGTTTGGGCTGCAGTAGGCTGTCCACCAAGTGTCCATCCACTGCCTCTTTGGTCCTTGTCCGTGTTCGCTGCTGGCAGAAATGCTTGAATGATTGTAGCCTGAAAGTGGCTTTTAGAATCAAGGTTTAAAATTCGCTGTTATTCTTATGATTAGCAAAATTTTTGAGTGTGTATTGGTTTGTGCTTGAAATGATGAGAAAGATGGGAGATTTCAATGAGCTCTTGAGAAAAGATGAGACAGAGAGGGTTGATTTTCTCCAACCAATATCTACAGTCTCTTCCTCTAGAGAGTAAGAAAAGTTTTTTTTTTTTTTTAATTTGGGCACTAATCATGCATAATCCCTATAGCATTTCATTTTGGTTAAGCTGGTTCACTTTAATCATTCCTTTGAAGTATCAGATTTTAAAATAACTTTTTTCCTCTGTGAGTGACCTGCAAAATGTTTTAGATTTATATTTGATAACATATAGAAATGTTAAAAGAGGGCTTGTTAAAATGGTTATTTGGCTAGAGGGACATTTAAAGTTTTTCCCTTTAGTTTTTAAACGGAATTGTGCATATATAGTAGCTGAATTTCCCACTGAGTATTCACTGGGTGTGGAGACTGAATAACACCACCATTCTAAGGGTTAATAAAAGCATTAAATAACTTGCATCTGGGAAATTTCGATTTAACAGATAATTGCTTATTCACATTTCTGCATCGTAGTGGCTGGGCATGTTAAATTTCTATACCACAAAATGAAAACAGATGAGCAAATCAGGGGCCCTGGGTTCCAAAAGTGATGTATGATAAAAGCAGCATAAATAAAACCTGGAGGTTACAATGTAGAGAGATGGAATCCTTCTATTAATCGAAAATTGGTAACAAGAGGATAGAGGGCATCTGCAATGGAAACCTCAGCAAATAGAAAGAAATGAGGAAAAAAGGATTTGAAGTAGTGGAAATCTAACCAGCCAACAATCCAAGAGCATGTAAACTGTCCATTGAGAGAGATTTTCACAGTAGGAGACCAATATACAAAGTTCTCTTTTTTTTTCAATTTTGGGTACAATTTTATTCAAGCCGAAAGATCATCCACGATTTTTCCAATCCTCCTTACCTCTTTTAAGCACCATACTGCCAATCAAAGTGGTATAAATAGAAAAGCCAGAATCCTGTAGATTTCTATCCCTACCAATGTCCTTCAACTAAAGGACATACTCCACTCCCTGATTTCTTTGCCTAATCTTCCACTTCATTAATATTTACCAACTTTTCTGAATTTAGATATCTAATTTTGTGTTTTCATATATATATCTGAATTTCCTTCAGATCCTAAATTTCTTTAATTCTCACATAAAATATATGAACTATAATTTCTCTGTTCTTTTGAGGGATAGCGTGTACCTAAGTAGAAATGAGGAGGTTCTTGGAGAGATCATTTTTTTTTTTTTAACTTGGCATTTTTGGTCAGAAATGGTCACATGGAGTTAATTCCCAAGCCCTTGTGTTTATACTGCCCCCCGTCTTTTCCCTCCTTCCTTCTCTCCCCCTCTTCCTTTCTCCCTTCACCCCTTCTCCCATTAATCCCTCCCTCCCACCCTCTTTCCTTTTCCCTTTCACAAACATTTATTGAGCACTTATTACGTACGTACCTAATCCAGTGTCCAGTGCTGATTAAGGGAGATCTGAATGCCTGTGTGGAACTTGAAGCTTTCTGTTTAGTGGGGACCATGAGAATTGGTAGGACCCCATCACATTTACTTAGTGTGTCACTTAGTGTTCTTTGGTTTCAAACATTTGAAAATAACACTAAAGGAAAGGGGAATTTATTGGAAAGATTGGTGACAGTGGTGGGAGTGAGGCTTGAAGAATCAACTGGAGGCTGGAAAACTAGGCTTGGAAGTAGAAAGAATCAAAGGGTCTTGGGAAGTGGGAATCCATGTGTTTACCTCTGAGCAGGAAGAGTTGGTCAGTGTCCCATTACAGTGGTCCTCCCATTATCCATGGCTTTGCTTTCCCCAGTTTCAGTCGCCCACAGTCAAATGCACTCTGAAAATATTAAATAGAAAATTCTAGAAGTAAACAGTTCATAGGTTTGAAATTGTGAGCCATTCATCAGTAGTGTGATGAAGTCTTGCCATCCTGCTCTGTCCGCCCAAGATGCTACGTCACAATGCCTGCGTCATTCACCTCACTTCATCTCATCACGTAGGCGTTGTATCATCTCATACCATTGCAAGAGGAGGGCAGGTGAGTACAGTACAATAAGTGAGATATTTTGAGCAAGAGACCACATTCACATAACTTTTATTACAGTATATTGTTACAATTGTTCTACCTTATTATTATTGTTGCTAATCTCTCACTGTGCCTAATTTATAAATTAAACTTTATCATAGGTATGTATAGGAGAAAACATAGTATATAGAGGGTTTGGTACTATCCATGGTTTCAGGCATCCACTGGGGGTCTTGGAATGTATCCTCCAAGGATAAGGAGCGGGAGGGCTACTATACTGGGATAAATATCCTGCGATGTTGCCAGCCTTGTATCAGAGGATCAAGAGTCCAAGCCTTGAGGGAGAGGAATTGCCTACCTCAGTCTGGTCACATGCCTGCCTATGGGCTGCAGGAACTGGAAGGGGAAACCCCTTTTGATTCTAGTGGGAGGCAGATTTCTGGATTTACCTTCAAAGGAGCCAACACAATGAATGAGGGAACTTAAATTAAGGCACTATTAGGAAGGGAGAAAAGTAGCAAAGCAGGAACTCCCCTCCCCACACCCCAAACAAAAACAAAGCCAAAACCAAGAAAATATTCACTATGATTAGCATAAATTTGCAAGAGAAATAAGTCAATATATGATAATGATCTCAAATTGTATCTTTATTTCAACTCTATCTACCTCAGAAAGGATTTGAGGGGTTTCAATAGAAGACAGAAATAAAATAAAACAGTGAAATGGAGGAGAAATAATACTCAAATACTACTTTTGCAGAGTTCCAAGAATTTTGTCTATCATGTTAATGGCTATATCAGAAGCACCTAGAAATTGGCCTGATATAGTAGATGCTCAATATTTGCTGAGTGAATGTAGGCCAGGAAAATGGGGGAATGATGATTCCTTTATATAATTTTCTTCCAATTTGCTTGGCCACCTGGGAAGGGACCAGGTAAAGTAGATGAAAAGAGACACTCAAGGTTAGAGACTGACATAAAGAATTAGGGGGTTTAAAGCATGAGGGTGGGCGGCACTGATTGCATGATTTTCAACAGGCAGCATTGAGTCTCCGGATTCTGGAAACTGTTTCAGAATGAGGTTCTGAACAGGGAAGGCCTGGCTGGCAGCCACTAACTTGCAAGTTGAACAAACTTCAGCAAGTTACTAACTTCTTTCTCAGTTCCATATCTATATATACTTAGTTCACAAAATGATTATGAAAGTTAGACAAAATAACGAAGTTTAAAGCACTTTGAAGACTCCAAGGTAAAAATATTGTTATTAATAAAATCACCCAAAGTAGACACCTTTATTTGCTTTATAATTTTAAATATGGACCCCAATCACAAAATTAAGGGCCATCCTTTTTCTTTTGTTTTACTTCTTATTTTTATTTTTTAAATTTTTTTCTGGGGAAGATTGACCCTGGGCTAACATCGGTGCTCATCTTCCTCCACTTTATACATGGGACGCCGCCACAGCATGGCTTGACAAGCTGTGCATCGCTCCAAACCTGCGAATCCCGGGCCACCAGAAGTGGAGATCGCGAACTTAACCATTACACCACCAGGCCGGCCCTGGGCCATCCTTTTTCTAGAAGAAAAAGCTTTATATTTTGTTTGAGTCAGAATCAGGTCCTGGTAATCTTTGTTTCAAGTAGCTCTGAAGGCATAAAACTGGACAAAAATATTTCTTATGAAAAAAATTGGGATGAATTAATTTGCACAAAGTCAGTGAGTTTGTTTACAGAATGTGGATTAGTCACAAACAAAGGTGACAAATTGATTTACAGCTTAAGTGAGAAAATTCAATTCCGTATTAAAAACATATTCTATAGCCCAATGAACAAAAACTATTTCCTTTGACAAACGTGTTTTCTAAACTTTGGGTTTATCATGGAGCCATAGCACACAGCCAAGCCTCGTGGTTAAATATTATTTGCCTGCTTGTCTACAAGATTAAAACAATGTCAAAAAAGAAAAAGAACACAATAATAATAACAATAGAACAAGCCACACTCATTTCTCCTTCTTGAATGAGAGTAAATGTAAAGAAGAATTGTAATAAGAAAAAATAGAGCATGTGTAGTTTTAAACTTAAAGGAGTTTTTCGCTGCTTGATCTCTAACAGATCCCTGTCTTAATCACCAGAATAGAATCTTCCACCTTCACTCTTTTATTTTGACGAGAAGAACTATGACCTGCACACCACTTGAATTCTCAAAGTAATTATGGTCAATACAATTATTTCCTTTTTAGTTTTCCCATCAAATATTATTGCAACGTGTAGTCTTCTTTTCATTTAACCCAAAATATATTCAAAATATTGAGGCTTGTAATTCTAACGCCACCCTTGTTATATTTTTTTCACACCTTTCACAGAAAACTCTGGCAGCTCAAACACTTTTTGATGCCCGGTATCTAAAATGGCTCAATAAATCTGTTGCATGGAATGTGGAATTGAATGGTGAAAGAAGAAAACTTGGTGGACTTATTATTCATATTTTTTTTTTGCATCATTTTGCTGTATGTTTTGGGAGAGTTACTTTCAATCCTAATCAATTTAATAATTAATAGTAAGCCCCCCCCAGTGCAGACAGGACTCTCTGTGCCTTATAGAGGACGGTAAAGATGTTCAGGACACAGCTCTATATTCAAGTAGCTTCCAGACTAATTAGTGAAAGAAAAAAAAAGCCATACACATGAAACAAGGGCTAGACTTGGTGCAGACTATAAAGTTTATAGAAACTCACAGTGGGGAGTCAGTTTAAAATCCATGATGATGATATGTGCATATTTGCTAAACTCACTGACACCCTACCAGCATTTTGAAAAGACATTAATCGAAAAGCTATTTCAGAGCAACGATAAATCTTTCCCTAGTAGATTGATACTTAAAGGAAATTTAAAATAAAATAGCACTGGATAGAATATTTCAGATGGAAAGATTCTTTGAAATCATATAGTCTAGTACTTTAACTTGAAGAGAAACGACTAAGGCACAGAGAAGATTCATAACTACCCCGAGGTCACACAGCACATCAGTGGTATTGAAGCCAAGTTCTTTAGTCTCCCCTTTGTGTCCAGAAAGACGTTGGTGATATTTCTTCTAGAAATAAATAGGTGGGGGTGGTGGTGGGACTCTCTCCTCCCTAAGGCAATAGGAAAATCCCCAGCCTTTGTGGAGTCCAACTCTGGTGATATTATATTAAAGTTTTCCCATCAAATATCATTGTAACATGTAGTTTCTTTTCATGTAACCCAGGCCATATTCAAAATATTGAGATATTTTTGGGATTATGGGATTTATATTGTGGGATACTATCTATAATATTTACAAATGTGTTGATGTTGGATGGGTGGCAGAATGGAGAGATCCCTCCAGTGATGTATTTCTTCCTGCCTTTAGGCCACATCACTGGTGTCCTTGAGAATGCATTAGCTCAGTGGCACAAACGTTATTGATGTGTCAACCATGTGCAATGCATGTGACTAATAGGAGCCTGAGGGTGATCAGGGACTACTAAGGATTGTTCTGGGCTCTTAGTAGCTCACATTTGCCTTTCTTGGGTGCAAGGCATATATCTTACCTTCTTTCTCAATCCAACTGTCTATTGTTACATTTGGAAGTAGAAGTGGGTAGATAGCCACAGGTGGAGACAGTGTGTCATACATCTTGTGTCCTGCCTCTCACTTTCTCTGCCCACCTTCTACAGGTGCAGTCTGAAAGCGCCTCACCTCAGCTGCACCAGGGTACTCTCTCCCTGAGTGACCTGGGGCTTCTCTGATGCCCTGATGTGGAACACCTGCAGGAACTTTCCTGGCGCTCACACATGTGCACATCTGGAAGTACAGGGCATTATCCTCTAGGGTAGTGGTTCTCAAGAATGACTGACATTGGAATCACCTGTGGATGGTAAAAAACTACAGATTCCTGGGTCCCACCTGCAGATATTTGACTTAATTGCTTTGCTTTGCAGCCTGAATCAGGAGTTCTTAACTCTGTCCTGGTGATTTTGATAAACAGCCAAGGTGGAGAATCATTGCATAGTTAGGACCAGCTACCCTTGACCAGTGGTGGATAGAACTGGTGGATAAATACATCTCTTGGGTAGAAAATCCTCAGAACATTCTATACAAATAACTCATTCTACACAAATTCCTCAGAGTGTCCCACTGGGGTTGAGCTTCTATTACCCACAATGGTGATCAGTCAGGTAATGCACTGTTGAACTGATCTTCTCTAATTCTGTTTTGCTCTTCTGAGACCCCCACTCCTGTTTCTGGGATTAATTATGAACTGAACTATGTGCACTCAGGTGCTTATCTCAGGCTGCTTTTGAGAAGGAACCCAGGCTAACGTGGGCAGAAAAGCATAGAGCTTATACCTGGTCCCTCATTTCCTGGCCCTCATGGGAGCATATGAAGGAAAGAGGTGTTTGCTTCACATGGTAAGTAGATAAAAACAGCTCTCCTTGCCTCACCCCAGGACAAATTTTCCAGCCTATGTTTAAACACCTCATCGGCAAGTGTTCTGAGATAGTGTATTAATGTTATAACCTCTAAATTTCCTTTTCACTGTTGTTGAGTACTAGTCATTTTAGGTAATCTGTAATGCTGTCTCCTAAATATTTCAAGTGATGGAGACTTTTCAATATGTTTGTAGGTTGTAATTGGGATCGAAGAATACTTTGATATTAATTTTCATGGTTTTAAATGTGCTATTTCCCACTTCTTCTTTCACTCCATCATCCCCAATCATACCCCCTGCAATCTTTCCTATTGTGCTCTTTTCAGTCTGTCATTTATTGGAATGAGTGTCAGGTCTCCTGCAGGAGGCAGAACAGAGAGGCTCTGTGTGGACTCACTTGAATATCATGGAAAGAGCCCTTCTTGTCCATTGGGGGATATCTTGGTTCCTTCTCTTCATTCAGCCTAAGATATATATATTTAAGAATTATTCACATTTCAATGCATTTCATGTCTTAATTAAAAATTAAGGTTAGAATTTCTACAGTGGGTAATTTTGAAACATAGTATTTATTGGAACAAATATACTACATAAGAGTTTACAAGAATTATGTAGAATTCTGAGCATACATATGCATAGTTTTAAGTGTTTTTTAATGTCAACTCTATTGAGGCATAATTTGTATATATTAAAATACACCCATTTTAAGGTATAGCTCAGTGAATTTTGACAAATGTATATGCCTGGGTAACCATCACCACAATCAAGGTTTAGAACACTTCCTGTCCCCCCTCCCCAATTTCCTCCATGTTCCTTTGGAATTAATTCCTTTCTTCCCAGCTCCAGGCAACCACGAACTTCTCTTATGTCAGTATCAGTTAGTTTTGCCTATTCTAGGATTTAATATATTTGGACGTATACAGTGTGACTCTTTTGTGTTTGGCTTCTTTTGCTCTGCATAAGTTTTTGAAGTTCATCCAAGTTATGGCGTGTGTCAGTAGTTTGTTCCTTTTTATTGTATTTTATTGTTTCTGTTATTGCTGAGTAGCAGATGTACCACAGTTCACCTGTTGATGGACATTTGGGTTGTGAACAGTTACTGGCTGTTATGAATATAGCTGATGTGAACATTCTTTATTTGTCTTTGAGTAGACACATTTTTATTTTCTTGAGTAAGTGCCTAAGGAATGAAGTTGCTGAATCATATGGTATTTTTAACTTCATAAGAAACTATCAAACTAACTGTTTTCCAAAGTAGTTCTACCCTTCCGCTCTGCCACCTGCAAAGTGAGTTTTCCAATTGTTCCATATCCTCACGAACATTTAATATTTTCAGTCTTTATCATTTTAATTATTCTAATGGGTATAAAATGGAATCTTATCGTGGTTTAAATGTGAATTTCCCTGATGACTAATAATATGGAGAATCTTTTCATGTGGTTATTGGCCATTTGGATATCCCTTTTGGTGTAGTGTCTGCTCGAGTCTTTTGCCCATGTTTTATTTATGTGTCTTTAAGGAATTTGTCTGTATCATCTAAGTTGTTGAATTTGTTGTCACGAAATTGTTCATAATATTCCCTTATTAACTCTTTAAAGTGTATATTATCAATGATGATGTCCTCTCTTTTATTCCTGATTTGATAACTCATACCTTCTTTCTCTTTTTTTTCTTGATCAGTCTGATTAAAGGTTTGCAATTTTATTGACCTTTTAAAAGAACCAGCTTTTGGTTTCATTGATTTTTCTCTATCATTTTGTTTTCTATATCCTTGATTTCTTTTCCTATCTTTATTATTTCCTTTCTTCTACTTACTTTGGGTTTAATTTTTCCTTTTCTTTCTAGTTTTTTTTTTTTTTTTTGAGGTGGTACCTTGGGTAGTTGATTTTAGATCTTTCTTCTTTTATAATATAAGTATCTAAAAGTATACATGTCACTTTAAGCACTGCTTTGCTGCACTGCACAGATTTTGATATGTTGTGATTTCATAATCATTAAGTTAAAAATATTTTCTAGCTTTTATTATAATTTTTTTGTCTGTTTCATGGGTTATTTAGAAATGTGTTGCTTAATTTCCAAATATTTAGAAATTTTAAAATAATGTATTTATTTATTTTTAATTTAATTCCAGTCAGAGAATTAACTGCATGATAACCATCCTTTTAATATTTTCAATATTTAAGTGCCAGCATATGGCTCATCTTGGTGAATGTACCATGAGTAATTGAAAAAAATGTATATTGTGCTGAAAATTAGGTCAAGTTGTTTGAAAGCATAATTAATCTTCACTGTCCTTACTGATTTTTGGCCTACTTCTGTCAATTTTCAAAAGAGGAATGTTGAAACCTCTATTTTTCCTTTCAGTTCTATTAGTTTTTCCTTCATGTATTTTGAAGCTGTATTATATACATATTTAGGATTGTTAAATCTTCTTTATGAATTGACCCTTTGTCATTATGAAATTTCCCTTTTTTTGTTGCTGATAATATTTCTTGTCCTTAAGTCTACTTTTTCTGGTATTAATAATACCATTCCAGTTTTTTAAATTAGTGGTTTTTATATCATATATCTATTTTCATCCCTTTGTCCTATCTCTTTCTTATATTTAAAGTGAGTTTCTTACAGACAGCGTATCATAGGTTCTGGCATTTTAATTTAGTCTGATGATCTCTATTTTTCAATTGGAGTGTTTAGCCTCTTTATGTTTAATATACTTATCAATATAGCTGACTTGCAGTCTAATATTTGCTATTTACTTTCTACTTTCCCATCTGTTCTTGGTTACTGTTTTCTTCTTTTCTTTTGGATTAATTGTGGGTTTTTTTTAATATTATGTCTTATTACAACTACTGGTTTATTAGTTGCAACTTTTATTTATTTATTTTTAATAAATAAGAGCTTACAATATGTATTGAGTCACATATTTGTAACATATACATATACATATTTGTATATACACGTAACATACATATACACATAACATACATATACATTTTTGAGCTACAATATGTATTTGAGTTCAAGAGTTTACAATATGTATCTTTAACTTACCATAATTGATCCTTAAGTATTATTATACCACTTCACAAATTATGTAAAAACCTTATTGGCACTCCTTATTTTTTGTGGTCCTGATATGCATGGATTTCAGTTATCAGGATTTGCTTAGATAACACCATTTCTCCTAGCACCTCAGTTCAAATTTCAGTTACCACAGTGTATTAATTGTCAGTAATGGTATAAAGTACAAACTTCAGGGGCCGGCCCGGTGGCACAGCGGTTTAGTTCGTGCTTGGCAGCCCAGGGTTCGCTGCATCGGATCCCAGGCGCCTGCCGATGCACAGCTTGTCAGCCATGCTGTGGCGGCGTCCCATATAAAGTAGAGGAAGATGGGCACAGATGTTAGCCCAGGGCCAGTCTTCCTCAGCAAAAAAAAAAAAAAAGAAAAGAGGAAGATTAGCAATGGATGTTAGCTCAGGGCTGGTCTTCCTCACAAAAAAAAAGTACAAACTTCAATGCTAATCTTTAGTACACAAATCAGTAGATAATTGACTGGTGTGTATCATAACCAGTGAACAATCATGTCATTTCTTTCAAAGTCTTGGTGATTAGTCACTGTGCATCTGTTACTTAGTTCATACACAGACAGTGAAGTGTGTGGTTTGTGCTGCCTCCTCATATCCCAGTGATAAACCCACATAGTTTAACTTTAAAGCACTGCTATGATTGGATAATGGTTCAGGATAATGTAATGAGTTAGCCATTTGCATAAAGTAAATGAGTTATCTTTACTCATCTGGAGACTTGCAGGAAAATGTGATAATTTGCTTTTTACTAACATACACAACTTCATTAATCCAGCCAATGGACCAAGGAATTATTTCAACTTCTGAAGCCTACTATCTTAGATAATCTTTTTGATAGGCTATTGATGCTACAACTGGAGATCATGCAATTTCTTTAGCTGAATTTGGAAGAAATATTACTTAAAGAATGCAATTGAAAACATTCAGGCATCATGGCAGGTAGGAACAATGAGTAATATGCATTAGTATGGTAGAAACTTTTATTGCAATGTGAAAATAACATGCAAGAGTCAGATGGGATTTAAATGGAGTTTTGCAGCATAATTGATCGTGGAAATGTTGACATCACCACCATTTGAGAGAAACTTAGTGAAGGTGAATTTATTGACATAAATGAGAAGAGGTTATGACAAAAAGGATAAAGATGTGCATACAGACGTGATGTCAGCAAAAACTTCACATTAAAATTGAAATCTTGGCAGGTTTTCACAACATTGAAAGCACAAAAATTAAAATGTTGGGAGCTAATCCAGATTTATAAAAGAGTCTGACAATTTTCCAATGCATAGAAAGGATGCTTGCTTCATATTGAAAGTTGTAACTTGAGAAGTGGCAAGCAGTGTTCAAACTACTCTTGATAAATTTTCCTTAGAAAGAAATAAATCACTTTAATTCTCAATGTTTCTACTGTTTAAAGTTAGTATACTAAATAAATATTACACTATTTTTTTTCATTTCCCTATACATTTATATAACTCACATTAAGAGAGTTTTAAACGTTTTGACAATATTTTTAAAGGTCACACAGTTGTAATTGATAAGAAAGATCATTTGATATGGTTTCAGCTGGCATGGTCATTTTAACAGTTCACATGACCATGTGAAGTGAGGACTTCACGTACTTCCAATCCTCCTCCCATCCATTGTCTTGTCTTAGTCTGTTTGGGCTGCTGTAACAAAACACCACAGCCGTGGTGGTTTATAAATAGCAGAAATTTATTGCTCACAGTTCTGGACGTGGGAAGTCTGAGATCAGGGTACCATCTTGGTCGGATGAGGAGATCGCAGACTTCTGGATTGCAGACTTCTCGTTGTATCCTCACATGGTGGAAGGGGCTAGGGAGCCCTGTGGGGTCTCTCTTATAAGGGCACTAATGCCATTCACCAGTGCTTTACCCTTATGATCCAATCACCTCCCAAAAGCCCCACCTACTAATACCATTACCTTTGGGGGTTAGGATTTCAACATATGCATTTCGATGGGACGCAAACATTTAGACCACAGCAGTGTTATTGTTGTCCAACATTCTACATCTGTATTTTATTCTCATAATACATTGTTATTATTTTTGCCTAAAACAGCCAATTATCTTTTAAAGAAATTTAAAAATATGAGAAAACTAGTCTCTTGCTTACCCACATATTTACCATATCCAAGCCTCTTTATTCCTGAGCATAGATACAAGTTTCCATCTGGCATTATTTTCTTTCACCCTGAAGACATTCTTTAACATTTCTCATTGTATAGGTCTGCCAGTGATGAATTCTCTCAAGTTTTTGTTGTCTGAAAAAAAACACTTTATTGTACCTTCAGTTTTGAATGTTGTCTTCACTGTTTATAGGATTCTAACTTGAAAATTTTTCCTTTTGCTCTCATGTTTTTCCATTGTCTTTGGCTTGGGTTGTTTCTGATGAGATGTCTGCAGTTATTATTTTTAATCTCTGTTCCTCTGTGTGCAATGTATGTTTTTTTCTCTGGTTGCTTTTAGATTTTCTTATTATCACTGTTTTAATAAATGTGGTAATAATATGCCTTTTTATTGGTGTGTATGTTTACCTTTTTCAAATAAACTTTTTATGAAAGTATAGTATGGATATGTAAAAGTGGGCAAGTCAAAAGTATACAGAAGGATGAATCATCACAACATGAACATACCGCATAGCCATAATCCAGATCATGATATAAAAGATGACCTGCACTATAGAAGCCCTTTTAAACCCCCTTCTGGTCTCTACTCCTACTATCTATCTCAAAGAAACTACTCTCCTGATTTTGCATACCACAGATTAATTTTGCCAGATTTAAAATTTTACATAACTGAAATGATGCTGTGCCTTTTATTTGTGGCTGAACTCTTTTGCTCTACATTATGTTTGTGAGATTTCACATATGTTGCTGCCTGTAGAAATAGTTTTTTCGTATTTATTACTGTTATACAAATATCCCCACACACCTTTATCACTATATTGTTGATGGGCATTTCAGTTGCTCCTATTTTTTTACTTATTTCAAATAATGCTGCCATTAACATTCATGCACACAGCTTTTGGTACACATACGTATTAACTTCTGTTGAGTATGTCCTTAGGATTGAAATTGCTGGGCCATAAGGTATGAAAAGGTTTAGTTTTTCGTATCAACAGATGATATTCCAAAATGACTGTACCAGTTAGATTTTCACCAGCAGTACATGGGTGTTGCAGTTACTCCACATCCTTGCAAACACTTGGTGTTTTCAATTTCTAAGTTTTTGTTGTTTTGGTGGATACATAATATTATCCAAATGTTTTCTTGTATTTCTCTGAAGATGAATGAGATTGAATCTCACTCTAGTCTTATAAGTGCACATACTTTTCTTAATTTCGAACTCTTAGTCTCCCTAGACCATATGTGGTCCCATTTTAGTAATCTTGAGTCACTCCGGTAATATTTTTAAAAAATTTAAACCAGATATTCATGTCTCAATCACTGTTCACAGTTCTCAGCTCTGTCTTTCTCTCAGCTTTCTTTCTATTTCTTGCAGGCTATCCCTAAACTCCTGTACGATGCCATATTTTTTTCATGTCCAGGAAGAGCAGGCGGCAAGGAAGGAGGGCCATCTACTAATATGAGTGAGAGCATCCTGACAGAAAGGGTAGTTGGGCAGCTGTTTCATTGTCATGCCATTGGTAGCTCTGGGCTCTTGTCCATATCTGGTCTGGTCTCTGGAAATGCTGGTAGGCATCTGAGACTTTGTCTTTTGGGGGGAAATTCGTGGTCTTTGGTATACAGCGAGGTACCACTTTCAAAGCCCTATAAAGGGTATAGCTCCATTCCTCTCACCAATAGCAGGCAGTTCCATCTATATGTCCTCCATAAAAGTCCATTTACCCTACTTGAAGCCCTTTGGTGAGGTAGGTTAGTTGACCACCTGTGACCTGTGCCTATTCTAGGCCCACAAATGACCTGAATGTTTCTGACACACCAACCTTTCCTCTTTGGGATCCTGGAGTGGTCCTAATTTCATAGATTTTTTTGAGTCTGCTGGCCTTACACTCCCCACCATGCATACAGTCACGCAAACTGGAGGAAGGATAAGAGGGCTATTCTCTGGCTTTCTGCGTGCTCTCTCAAAACTCTCTTTGTCCCTTATTATATCTTCTTGGAGTGTGTAAAAGTCTCTAAACCAACTCTGTCTGGCCTAATATAGTGTGAGAGAGTTCAGCACTAGGAATATAACTCCCTGTGAATTTGGTTAAAATATTATCTCTTTGATCTGAGCTATAAATTATCTCCATGACATTTCTGTACTCTAGCTCATTCTCTAGCCTGGGGGGTGAGGAGGGACCAGCAGTTACTCTGCACTCCTGTGTTAACCTTGACTCACTTTCGGTCCTTCAAATCCTCTCTCTAGCTCATAATTTTCCCACTTCGGCTTTATTGCCACATGCCTGGTTTCTATACATTCCCAATTTAAATTACCAAGGAAGAGAATCCCACTGGTTCCCTTTGTTCCTGTTTGTGCAGAACTTTTAACATCCAGGGTGGCTGGTGACTCTATGGATTGGGTAACTGTGTTCCGTTCTGTTGTGCCTGAAGTGGGGTGGGGGTCAGCTGGTAACCCACAAAGAAGTTAGAACAGATGGGACTTCTGATGCCCTAGAATCATGGTTTTGCTCTGATCAGCCATCTGTGGCATGTGTCTTTTGTGCAATATTTCAATTTTAATGATGGATTTGCATGCCTTTTGCATCTTGTGATGGATGGCATGAGAATGCAAAATCCTGGGGTTGGGAGTGCAGTGTGTACACTATGAGTAGGCATTTCTCTGTGTGAAACTAAGAAAAATACAGGCAAGGAAACTGTTTTCTTTTTGTTTTAGTATAGGTCTGCCTGGATGATCAAAACAGATGGAAAAGAGGCATGATGGGGCAATAATCCTCTTTCTTCACCTCCTAGAGATTCAAACCTTATATTTAGAAAGCTATCATCTCCCTACCCCTCCTCCCTGTTTTCTCTCATGGTGAGGTCAGGCAGAGTTTACCAGAGATGTTCATGTGTATATTACCTATATTCTTGAATAGGCTTATGTCTCGGTTGCAGGCAACATTATAACTTTAAAGTTCAGCAGCTGGTTAAGAATATTTTTATTAACTTGAAAATGCTAAACTTGATGTCTTTTCACAACACTGTCAGAGATTATTTGTACTGCCTTTTATCTTTTGATTATTTATGGGCATCCTAGATATTTAGCCCCATGTTATGTGGGTTTTTTTCTCCTAGATTTTTTGATAAGAATTGTAAGGTTGACATTATTATTATCACAAGTATAAACAGGTATATAAAGAAGTTGCAATGAATTGCAAGACCACTTTTGTTCATGATGCTTAACCAAATGAGGATGTAATTAACACTTGCATAAAGAATTGGAATAATGTCAACCTAGAAACCACAAATTTTAGGAAGGTGTTTGTATATTAGAGAACAGTGAATTTTCATCAATGGAGTGGTTAATCATTTTGGTGGTTCTTGGGGGAAAATTAGGTTAATTTTCAGCATGATCCACTTCTTAGCATTATGCTCACAAGGTCTTCTGAGATAATACAGCAGTCACAGCTGCTAATATGTTTTGTATCTATTAAATACTTAGCATTTTATCTTGATACACTATAAGCTTCAAGAATACCTAACAAAGTGCAATAGCCTCCAGCTGCCAAATGCTAGATTTAATTATTTATTAGGACCAACATGAGTGTTTAGACATCCTGCATGCAGTACAGCACATAAGCTTTATTAAAATTGAAATTAGGGATCTAATCAGACTCCATATAGAGTCAAAGAATGTCAGTATTTTGGGACCTTGGAGATGGTCTATTTCATTCTGTTTTGTAGAAAAGAAAATTGAGACTCAGGGAAAGGGAATAAGTTATCTAAAGTTATTCAGCAGGTTTGAGGCAGAAATGCAATATAATCTCAGTTCTCCTGCTCCTCAGTCCCATGATTTTCCCACAATACTGGGCTATTTTGTTTCCAATTCCTTTATTTTGTCTTCTTTCCTATATATTTTGCCATTGCAATCTTATCAAGATCCTATCCTTTACCACAAATGTTTGAATTTCTTACCATTATTGTCTCTTTATAAATAAAAATTCTAATTGTTATGGGAAAGAAAACCTACATTCCTCCTGTGTGTTTCTCCTTTATTCTCACATTACTATTACACTCACAACACTTCTGACACCAGATGTGTGGGGTTCCCCCCCCGCCCCCAAAGGGATTCTGTGGCACAGAGAGATGTCCTACAGTTTAACTCAATTCTGACACTAGCTACCTGGAGATGGTGTCAGACCCACAGATTAAGGACTCAGTCTCACTAGACTGCCCCACCCCCAGCCCTTCAGATGCCAATTGCAAGTCCAAATTGTTACCTGTACTTCTGACTAATCAGCTATCAATCAGAGGTTCCCATGACAATCTCCTCATATTCATTTATTAGCTAGAATGGCTCACAGAACTCAGGGAAACACTTACTTATGTTTACCAGTTTATTATATAATAAAAGATATGACAATAGATACAGTCGAACAGCTAGATGAAGAGATCCATAGGGCAAGGTCTGGGAGGGTTCTGAGCACAGGAGCTTCTGTCCCCATGGACTTGGGGTACCTCGCCCTCCTAGTACACTGGAAGTATTCACCAAACCCCATACTATTGGGATTTTGATGGAGGCTTCATCACAGACGCATGATCAATTATTGACTCCATTTTCAGCCTCTTTCTTCTCTTGAAGAATGGAGGGTGGGGCTGAAAATTCCCAGCCTCTAATCATGGCTTTGTCTTTCTGGTGACCAGCCCCCATCCAGGATCCCAAGGGTCAATTCATTAGAACAAAAGACATTGCTATCACCCAGGAAATTCCAAGAGATTTAGGAGTGCTGTGTCATGAATGGGGTCAAAGATCAAATATTAGAACAAAATATTCATACTCTTAACACTCTTATCACTGAGGAAATTACAGGGGTTTTTAGGAGCTCTGTGCCAAGAACTGGGGGCAGAGATATATTTTTTATTATTTCACAGTTATTATAAACAATTATTCTATCATTTTGCATTTTTTTGGTTTAGTGGGAAGTTAGTAACAAATAAATGATATGGGCCTTTGGAACATAAGAGATGCTCAAGTCCGTCAGGGCACATCAGAAGGAGTCTAAATGACAGCTATACTGTGAGTGGGCAGAAAATGGCTCTCTGATTGCATATTTGACGGTTTTGAACAGAAATTAACCCTCAGCTTTTTTTTTTCTTTTTGAAAGGGATGGACTTTAGGTCTTACCATACCATATTTTAAACTTCATTTAGAAATAATTATGGATCCACAGAAACATGCAAAAAAACTGTACAGCGCCGTCTTGTGTACTCTTGACTCATTTTCTCCCAATGGTGACACATTATGTAACTATAGTACAATATCAAACCCCGGAAATTGACGTAGGTACAATCCACAGAGCTTATTCAGATCTCAACAGTTTTAGATGCTCTTATATGTGTGTATGTGTGTGTGTAGTATAGTTCTACACAATTTAATCACATGTGTAGATTTGTGTCACCACGGCCATAATCAAGATAAAGACCTGTACCATCATGACAAGGCTCCTTCATGCTATTCCCTGGGAGCCACACCTGCCCTCTTTCCCTGTAGCTCTTTTACCCTTGGGAACAACTATTCTCTCCTCCATCGCTATAATTTGATTTCAAGAATTCATGTATAGAATCATACACTATCTCATGTTCTTTAAATGGAAGAAACAAGTCACAGAGATTTTTGTTAGCTCTGTAAAATAATTTTTAACAATCATTTATTTCAAGTTCTATCTCTTAAAAATGTGGTTTGCCTTTTCCCATATTTTCTGATATCAGGATAGAATATCAGTAAGAAACAAAAAAATTATTCCATTTTTTTTCTGCTTGAAACATTTATTGTTCCATTTTCCTCTTTCTCTCTGTTTTGGATCATACAAAAGTACCTTAATGCTCTTTACTTTTCTAAGAAAGCTCAGTAATGTCTTTAATGAAAACCTAGATTGTCCTTTTTTTTAAATTTTATGTTACAAGCATTCCTTTCTGAACCTTTATAAATAGTTTATCAAAATGAAAATAGATATTTGAAAAACAAAATGCAAAATGAGCCTGCTCTAGGAACGCATCATTTTTGAGAAAGTACCACATCTTCCAAGTGTCTGTGAACATTATTCATATTGCCCTTCACTCCCTTTTATTCAAATTCTGTACTTTTATAAGTTTCTATAATTAGGGTAATGAAATGTGAAATCACGTGATTGTCTACCAATTACAACTGATATTAATGATGGCACCTGAGAGCCTACCTATACAGCTACTACGCTGTGTCTAGGGTCTTGCTAGCTTTGCTGAGTTACAGGGGATTGCCTAAGTACCAAATGCAAACTTATTGATGCTTACAGGAAGCCATTTGTATTAATATAATTAAGAGACCCTATCTAACCCTGATGAAAAATTACTTGAAAGTACCAGAGGACAGAGTCCTTATTTTAAAGTAGATGAACTATTGGGAGTAATTACCATTAGTCCAACCGTAATTGGATTTAATGAGACTGAATAGAAACAAATTAGACCTAATTGGAAGTTAAGCAAAATTCAATTAAATCCTTATAATTTTAACTTTATAAAAGTTATTGAATTAAATGACCAGGATCAATTAGCAAAAGAAATAAAGCCAGGAAGTACATTTCCAGGAAATTGGTACTTTTTTTTGAGGGGGAAGGTATTGTTTCACTTAGTGATTAGAGTTCAGTGAAAATCATTTTAATCAATTGTGCAGCCTTAGCAATTTAATAACTTTAAATGAAGTAATTATGCAAATTTATAGTTTTACCTACAAAGTGCTACAGAAGTTGTTTTAAGGAATCGAGGAGTAGAATTTATTTGATAGAATAAAATAGCATATTCATAAAACTCATTGAGTTCAGGTGATTTGGAATAAAGATATGGTTGCTCTTAGTCAATATTCACTTCAGGGCTGGGTTAGCTGTATGAGAATTACAGTTGACCTGTTGTAGAAATTGTGTGATTGAAAATACATTCACCACTTTGCTCTTTGTAGACTCGCTCTGGGAATCAGTCCTTATTCCTACAGCACTACTGTCAACCCTGACTACTGTCACACCGAAAGCCCCAAGTGAGTTTTTATTTAGTAACAGAAGTGAAGTTCTGTGCAACTGGTCACCTTGGAATTCGATGCTAACGAACTGGTTGCCAAAACAGCCTCCTTCCAATATAGTCAGGGTCAATCAGAGTGTTGTGGTTTCTGCATCCTGGGTGTGCAAGGAAATGTATATCATGACTCCCCCTAAGATGCTCAATGACCTTCAAAAGGGGCTCTAAGCATATACTGAATTTGCAATGTGATGGAGTAAGATTGCAGTTTTGATTCAGTGATGAACTATAATTCTGTAATGATGATAAAAGTATTAATTCTGCAATGACAGCCACAAAGGAAAAAACAGTAGCAAATCGGGCTCAGGAAATAAATTTATATAAGGTGCTTAGATGCAACACAGCTTTATAGACACTATCCTTTAAATACATTATGTCTGAAATAAAACCAGTGACATGTACACTGAAGGCATGGTAAATTCTTTGCTGAAACACTTTTTCTCCAATTTTTTTTTAAGACAAGTTCATGTTTAATCAGGTTAAAGTCAATGGAATTATGACATTATCAATGCAGTGAGTAACTCCAGTGAGATTTTGTAGAAAGATGTGAACTGAGAGGTGTGAATCCAGATTTTGGAGAATAAAGAATATACGATTTAAGTAAGAAATATCTCCCACTTTCATCCCTTATTTACCATAACACACCCAGCCCCACCAGCGATGATTCTTACATAACACAGTGTCATTCCTGACAAAACAGGCCTGGTGATCCTTTGCATTTCAGGAAAAAGGAGGGATTCCCAAGGTCCACAGCAAGGGCTGCTACTGCTTTTGCGGTGGTGTGTGGATGAATTTTTCTGTATGTGTATAGATGCCATGTTGAAGGTGATGGATTTTTCAAGAATCGGTGTAAAGTCAAATGATTGAAGTATGTGTCACTGATCTCCTGGCCTTTCAGGGCTTCAGTGACTGCTTTGTGTTAGGGGATGTTACAAGCAGTGTCTCAAGTCAGAGCAGGTGCCGCTTAGACAGGAGCAAGAGTGAAAGGAAAGGAGGAACCGAGAAAGATCTAACACAGAACAGCAGCACCTTAGAATCAGGGCTGGCCCTATGCAAAATGGGTCAAGAGCCCTTCGTGGGCCCCATGTTCCAGATCTTACCAGTCCTCTGTGATTTCCACCCCCTCCTGTTCCATCCTATCACTTTGAGACTGAATGGAAGAGAGGAAAGCAGTCACTAGATCAGAGAGATGAGGAGCAGAGCAGGGAGGTAGATGGTGGTGGTGGAAGATGGAAACTTGAGGTGTGAAATGGAATACAGTTTGAGCTTCTGCTATTCCTGCTGTAGTTCTTCTCTTAAAACCTGCTCTATTTTTAGTAAGAATGTAGATTGAATGCTTCTGTGTACATGATATTTAGCTAAGATTTGATAAACTTTTGAGGATGTGAGTCATCAGAAGGGAGGATTAAAGGGCTGGATACTTTGTGGTCTGGCTCCTTTGCCAGTAGGGAAATATGCCACAGTGCTTGTGCTCTGTGCTGAGTTGAAGAGTCATCTGTTAGTCAACCCAACACATTTCAGCATGAACTTCGAGTCAAAAGAGCGGTAAGATCCAGGATCAAATTTCAGTTCTAGCTGTGTGATGTTCTGCAAATCACTTAACCTCTCTGATTTTCAGATTTCTCATCTATAAAGTGGATAGAATATCTAACTGACAGGTTTGTTGAAGGATAGACAGAAATAACATTTATCAAGTGTTTAGTAAAAATCCAGGTAGAGATTAGGTACTCAATAAATGATAGGTATTATAGTTATTAATAATTTGATCTTAGTTTGGAATTCATTTTAACTGGAGAGTAGATTTTTCCGTAAGGTTATACAAATGATGATATGTCATAAGTTCTTGTGTGTTTGATAATTCATTTTTGTCTTCATGTATGAATGACAATTTGGCTACTTATGGAATACTTGGTTTATACTTTTTATCCTTCAAAAGTCTATAGTCTTCTCTCCATCATTTCTATCTTCTAGACACCTTGAGTAGGATTGGAGTGTGGAATTCACCTATAAAACTGTTTGAACTCAGTGTGTTATTTATTAATTTAAATTTTGGTCATGGGAGGGTAATGGTTAAGTCTATTTTTAATTACCAATTAAATTTCTATAAAGGCTATTGTACCATTCGAGTTTTTAGCCTATTCTTTAGTATTGTACTTGTAGGAAATTATCCACTTCATCCATGTTTTCAATTTTATTAGTGTAAAGTTATTTATCATATTACAATCTTGTAAATCTCTGCTATATCTACAGGCATATCTTCTATTTCATTCCTACTATTGTTCATTTATCCATTCTTTTTTCTTTCTGGATCCATCTTACAGAGGACTGATTATTTGATTAATCTTTTCCAAGAAACAACATTGGGTTTTGTTGATACTTTCCACTGAATCTTTTCTCCTCATTTAGTTACTTTTTGCTCTTAGTTTTATTTCCTTCCTTCCCATTTCTTAGATTTACTCTGTCTTTTCCCCCTTACTTCTTACCATGCATGCTTCATTCATTATTATTATTATTTTTATTACTGAGGTGAAAAATGCATAACATAAAACTTATCATCTTAACCATTTTTAAGTGTACAGTATAGTAGTGTTAACTATATGCACCTTATTGTGCAACAGATCTCTAGAACTTTTTCATCTTGCAAAACTGAATGTCTATACCCATATGACAAAAACTCCTCTTTCCTTCCTCCCCCCAGCCTGTGGCAATTATCATTCTACTGTCTGTTTCTAAGAATTCAACTACTTTAGGTACCTCATATGAGTGGAATCATACAGCATGTACCAATTTTTTATTCTATCTATCATTCTTTATTTATCATGAGAATTATCTAATTAGATATTAGGATCATTAGGTAATTAGAATTAAATTATCTAATTCTATCCATTATTTATTTGTCATACAGCATTTATTTACTTTGTGAATGACATTTCACGTAGCATAATGTCGTCAAGCTTCATCCATGTTGTAGCATAGGACAGGATTTTCTTCTTTTTTAAGACTGAATAATATTACATTGTATGTGTATACCACATTTTCTTTATCCATTCATCTGTTTATGGACGTTTAGGTTGCTTCCACCTTTTGGCTATTGTGGATAATTCTGCAGTGAGCATGGGTGTGCAAATCTCTCTTCAAGATCCTGATTTCAATTCTTTTGTATATATACCTAGAAGTGGGATTGCTTGATCATTTAATTCGTTCATTTTTAACTTTTAATTTTCTAATATGAAATTTAGTGATCTAGATTTCCCAGACTTTACTTGTATCCCTAAATTTTGATATGTAGTATTTTCATTATTTTTCTGTATGGTACTGATCATTTGAAATTTATTGAGGTTTGCTTAATAGCCTCTTTTGTAATCATGTGCTTAAGAAGAATCTGTACTACTGTTAGTGCAAGGTTTTATATATGCTTAGTTTTATCAATTATATTGCCCAATTCTTCTGCATTCTTATTAAATTTTTGTTTATTTGATTTACCAATTACTAAAAGACAGGTTAAAATTTAATGTTATGATGGTTGGATATGCCCATTTTTCTTTTTAATTCCCTCAAATTTTATTTTTTATATTTTGGAGCTATACTTTTTGTTGCATATAGTTTATAATTGTTATGTCTTTTTGGTGAATTGGAACTTTTATAATTAATTAGCAACCATTTTTATCTCTCACAATGCTGCTAGCCTTAAATCTTTTTTATCAGATGTTAGCATTTTTATGTCAGTTTTCTTTTGGTTAATATTAATATTAGCTTGGTGACTCCATTTCAATCTTTCTTTATCATCATTTTTTTTTCAAGTCTTAATTTTTTTAGAACACTTTGAAGTTTGCAATAAAATTAAGAAGAAGGCACAGAGATTTCCCATATATTCCCTTCCCCATGTGTCCATAGCCTCCCCCATTATCAATATCACTCACCAGAATGGTATATTTTTTACCAAGGATGAACCTACATGGACACATCATAATCATGCAAAGTCCATAGTTTACCTTAGGGTTCATTCTTGGTGTTGTACATTCTATGGGTTTGGACAAAAGTATGATGGTGTATATCAGTCATTATAATATCACACAGAGTATTGTCACTGCCCTGAAAATCCTCTGTGCTCTGCTTATTCATACCCTCCACTTCCCTCTTTCTCCAGCAAACACTGATTTTTTTAATCATCTCCATAAAGTGGGAATTATACAGTACATAGCCTTTTTATAGACTGGCTTCTTTTAGTTAGCAATATGCATTTAAGTTTTCTCCATGCCTTTTCTTAGTTTCATAGCTCATTTCTTTGTTGTGCTGAATAATATTCCATCATCTGGATGTACTACAGTTTATTTATCCATTTACCTACTGAAGAGCATCTTGGTTACTTCCAAGTTTTGGCAATTACAACTAAAACTGCTATAAACATCTGTGTAGAAACATTTGTGTGGATGTAAATTTCCAGTGTCTTTGGGCAAATACCAAGAAGTGCCATTGCTGGATTGCATGGTAAGAATATGTTTAATTTTGTAAGAAACCACCAACTCTCTTCCAAAGTGGCTGTACCATTTTGCATTCCTACCAGAAATATGTGAGAGTTTCTGTCACTCCACATCCTTGCCAGCATTTGGTGTTTTCAATGTCCTGTATTTTGGCCATTTTAATAGTATGTAGTGGTATCTCATTGTTGTTTTGATTTGCATGTCCCTGATGACATTTGATATGGAACATCTTTTCATTTGCTTATTTACCATCTGGATAGATTCTTTGGTGAAGCGTCTATTAAGGTCTTTGGCACATTTTTTTTTTTTTTGTGGGGAAGACCAGCCCTGAGCTAACATCTATTGCCAATCTTCCCCTTTTTGCTGAGGAAGACTGGCCCTGGGCTAACATCCGTGCCCATCTTCCTCCACTTTATATGGGATGCTGCCACAGCATGGCTGACAGGCAGTGCGTCGGCAGGCGCCCGGGATCCGAACTCGCGAACCCCGGGCTGCCAAGCGCGGACTAAACCGCTGCGCCACCGGGCGGCCCCAAGGTCTTTGGCACATTTTTAAATTGGATTGCTTGTTTTCTTATTGTCGAGTTTTAAGAGTTCTTTGTATATATCATCATGTTTTATGTGGGCTCTTTTAAACTGCATATAGCTAGATTAGTTTTTGAGTCTAGTCTCATTATTTGTGTTTAAATGACTGGTTTAAGCCATTTAGATTTATGGTGATTACTGACATTTAGATTTATTATATTCCTTTATTTAGATGCTTTCTTTTGCCTCTATTTTTTATGCTTTTCCCCTCTCCTTTCCTGACTCCTATTGGACTGATAGAGTTCTGAAAATCCTTGACCCCCTTCTGCTTCTACATAAGGAAATAAACTAACATGGGCCACAGTCAGCAGAACCAACAAATAATTTATGTGTTTTGCAGTTTTGATTTGTGGGTGCTCGTTCAGCTATTCTTAATTGGCGGGAAGTCTGTGGGGCTCCAGTTATGAGTATGTCACTCAAGAGAAGTTTATATTTGTTTCAGCCTGGTGTTCCAAAACATTCTCTACCTGTGATTTCTTTGTATTTCTTTCTTGGCTTAGGTTTTCTTAGACCCTGCTGAAGTATAAATTCAAAATCCAAACCTGTTTCAGGGTAGGACTGTGGTTTTTCATTCTCAAGGGGGAATTTTTTCCTTTCTCAGGAGTCAGACTGAGATGAGCAAGTTCCTCTTTCATCTCTTTCCTTTCATTAGAAGCTTTTATTTCCTGATTCATAATTTCTGAATTTATGCAGAGGTCTCGCTTCCAACTCTCTACCTTGCAGGGGCCCAAAGCCTTGTCTTCTGTCCCCTATACAGCCTTGGGATTCCAGTCTCTAGAGTCTTGGGATTGGCAGATGTTCCCAGAACAGTCATGGTTTTGTACTCATTGACCCTCAGGTTGTCTGCTTTGTCTTATTGTTGTCTCCCCTTGGATATTTCTCTCACTTTCTTGGAAGCACGACTATGCATTTAAATGGATATTTGCTGTAATTTAGCTGCTATTTCTATGTGTCTGCTGAGCCACATGGAAATCTATTCTAGGTATGCCATGTTCTCTTAACACAACTGTACTTCTTTGAATGAATTTTATAATTTTGATAGTTTCTTATAGAATATTGGCTTCTCTCATCATCAGGACACATTAGTGTGACTCTTGCTGTTAGTTATGTGACACTGAAATCAGCCTTAAATCCATGCTGGTCTAAGGCAGGGCATAAATAAAGATTACTGAGACCTTAATGGCCTTAACGAAATCATGTATCTAGTATTGTGAAGCAATTCTCTGTTCTGTAGGCAACATTTGCATGGCCCAAAGTGACCATGATGGTCAGTAGAGCAAAATAAGCTGTTTCCTATGAGTAGTTTATTTGATTTATTACTTCTCCCTATTTCTGTCGTTCAGTGCATCTTCTTTCTTTTGCAGGAATTATGTCTCTTCTCTCACTCCAATCATAAATCTCTGCTCCTTACTTTAAGGGTAGGCACACGACCCAACTGGGCCAGTGATAGAATACCCCTGGCTACAGGATTGATCCAAGAGTAGGCAAGTGATTCAATTGGGCCAATCACAGAAGGAAGTAAATGAAGAGAACTGTTTCATTTCAGCTTAGAAAGACGCTAGCGAGAGCCACAAGATTTATGTTTCCTGCTATGGGGAAGAAGAGGGTTTCAGGTTTGGAGAGGATAAAGCCAACACACCAAGAAAGTGGGAATGAAAGAACTAGAGATAGGGAGTCCTGGCCGCTTTTCAGGCCCTGGCCCTAGCTTGAGCTCCAGCTTTGCCCACTATCTTCCCAAAGTTTGGTTAAGGGAGCTGCCAATTCCTTTTTTGGGATAGCTGGTTTGATTGGGTAAATGTCTCTTCCAATCAAGAGTCCTACTTCCTTAGTATCTTCATCAAAAAAGTATTTGTAAGTACAGAATTCCCCCCCCTTCTCCATGGGGGTATGCTCCAAGACCCCCAGTGGATGCCTGAAACCGTGGATAGTACTCAACCCTATATATACTATGTTTCTTCCTGTACATATATGTGATAAAATTTAATTTATAAATTAGGCACAGTGAACAACAATAATAATAAAATAGAAAAAATATAACAATATACTCTAATAAAAGTTATGTGAATGTGGTCTCTCTCTCTCAAAATATCTTATATTGTACTCACCCCTCTTCTTCTGATGATGTGAGACGATGCGATGCCGATGTGATGAGGTGAGGTGAGGTGAACGATGTAGGTATTGTGATGTAGCATTAGACTATTATTGACTTTCTGTCTTCCACCCACAAATTTAATGCATTTTCTATCTTAACTTAGCACTTATTCACTGTGGCCATAACTTTTGCAGTTTGAGGTGTGAGAGCAAAACTAGCATGAATTTCTTTTTTCTTCTTCACAATTTCATGGATAGCAGACTTGTTCTTACCATATCTTAGCAACCTCAGCATATGATTTTTTCCTTTCTTTATTAAGTCAAAACCTTTCAGCTTTTCACTTAAAGGAAGCACTTTGTGGCTCCTCTTCAGCATATCTGAATGGCTGGCATCACTACTTTTGCTCTTTGGGGCCATTATTAAGTAAAATAAGGGTTACTTGAACACAAGCACTGCAATACTGTGACAGTCAATCTGATAATGGAGACAGCTACTAAGTGATGGGGCAGGTAGCCTATACAGTGTGGATCTGCTGGACAAAGGGATAATTCACATCCCAGGCTGGATGGAGTGGGACAGTATGAGATTTCATTATGCTACTCAGATGGTGCACAAGTTAAAACTTATGAATTGTTTATTTCTAGAATTTTCCATTTAATATTTTTGGACCACAGTTGACCACAGGTAACTGAAACTGTAGAGAATGAAACCATGGATAAGGGGGGGGGCTACTCTACTTTATTACTCATTGACATGGTTTTGGTGCTGAACAAAGTGATTTACATAGGTTTAGTCTCTGTATTTTAGTGGTTTACATTCTAAGAGCTGTAAGTCTGGCGTTCTTTCTCTAGAACTGCTAAGCTCAATGAATTTTTAATACCCACTTTTTGGATATATAGTTAAAAGTTAATTTAATAGTTGAAAGTCATCCATCTTTCCAGGAGCTTCAGACCTACTCCAATGGAGTGCCAAGTTACTTTTAGGCATTTGTGTGTGTAGAACACTTGGTGTCAAGGTTAAACTGTTCCTTTCTGTAACACATAGGAAAATTGATGCATAAAAACTTTCAGTGTAATAGCTTTCCTTCCAGGCCCCTGAGCATTGGAGATTTGGTTATCTTTTCACTCAACTGACAATTGATCCATTGTTTGCATGAGATAATCTCGCCTTGTTCAAGCATGCCACTGTTTGTGTTTTTAATTCCAAATCTTACCTCATTATGAACAATTTTCTACCCTTTTCTCTGGGGAAATGCTAATGCTGCTTGTTTATATAGAAAGTTAGGTTAAAGAGTCAGTGTTGACATTTTGGCTTGCTTTCATAGGCAAAAAAGAGTAGTACTGTATTCATATGTTGGAGTTTCTTTCACTTTTCCCCTCTTTATGTTGGATTGTGCCTTTAGCTATTGCTAGTACTTCCTCCAGGTTGCTTCATGCATTGACCACTAACCACTGACAGTAATGTTTTTAATGAATGGTTTCTTTTGATTAATTTGTTTCTACTTCCCTTGTTCTACAGCCCATAGCGAGCAGCCATATTTTAAGTAGATACTTGGAATAACAGTGAAGTTCCCCACTGTGTTTCCTTGGCTTAAATTAAGACTCATCTGGTGTGCTGGGGAAACTGGACAGACTGGTGGGACCTATGAGGGCCTGTCAAGCACCCTTCATGTGCTAAGTAGGCTCACACTGTTCACTGAAAACTGATCAAGTGTGTACCTGACACCGTCACAGTTATTGCCACTGGGTCACCAGGAGTAGCCACAGACAGTCAGCTGTTGTTGTGTTTTGGAATAAGTCATTTTATTTGATTTTGGTGAGGTGGAACCTTTTTTCTCCCCATAGAATTTTTTCCATTGAGTTGTGCTGTTGACGTACGTTGTGGAATTTTATAAAAACAGTCCAGAGAAACTCATCTTTGTGTCTCTTGTAAAATTGTTGAGGATGTTATTTTTATATTTCAAAGTGACTTCTTGATGAGGAACTAAGGAAAAATTGCTTTCCGGACTCACTATCCAAAAAACGTGTGCTTTATTGAAGCTGTTGTTTTATTTACACTAAGTAGACAACATGAATTTTGTTACCTTCTTTGAGTGGACCACAGAGCATGAACCCAAATTTGTTCCTCAACTCTGGAAATATGGGGGACTGGTTGGCATGCATTGCATTATGATTCTTACACCTGGCTCTGTCTTTTCTTTCCTTTTGTCTTATACTTCACCTCATTTTTTCATTTTAAAAAATTTATTTTATCTTGTGATTTTACGTGCATTTTAATAAAATTCCTTTTTATAAAAAAGCAAGGCATAAATAAAATAGGGTAGACATTTCTTATAAAATGACGCCTAATCTAGCCCAAACTCATATATCAGCACACCCTTCTATTAGATGCAGCCCAGAGCAGTAAGTACAGAGCTCAGTACATAGCTAAAGTGGATGGCTCTAAGTGCCCGCATTAAAACCTCATAGCCATGGCTCCAAGCAATGCCCTTAGCCCTTATTTCAAAGCCTAATCTTAGGTTATATACTATTTAAAGAAGCTTCAATATATGATTTCTAAACCCAGAGTAGATGCAAAATGAGAAAATTAGAAACTAGGGAGAAAAGCTGCTACATGGGGGCACTGACAACAATGGAGGGGAGAGAAAGCCATGAAATAGAGAAAAAAGCTAAGCAATGCAAATAACCCCACATACTTTAGTAAGCCTTAGTATATCTATTATGTGTATATATTATAATATATAAATATATATTAATATTATATATTATTATGTAGATGAGTCAAATATTCATAATGATGACTGACTCTATCTAGAATTTTTGGCTATCTGGAATTCTCATATTCCAAAGACTTTGGGGAATTGACTTTTATATTATATAAATTACTACCCTTCATTTAAACTTTGAATTCACGTGAGTTGTGAACAAAATCAAAGAGCCACACAGGGAAATATTCAGTCTCTGAACCTCTCATGGCAACATTGATCAAATAGATTAGAAAACACGTGGATATAGGCTTAATACCTTCTAGCTTCACTAGAAGGTGTCATTTAACAGTAGGCAAATGATTGAACAGATGCGTCTCCAGGGGCTCCATAGCAAACAGCTTCTGTGTCTACCCTAGCATGCAAAAATGCTCCATTTAAGATTTAAACTGTGACTGTGTGTATTGTGTTATCTATAATTACATTTCTACTTGGGTTAACGTTAGACTTTTTTCAAGTTGGAAGAAATGTATGCACATTGTAGACTCAATTCATGTAGATTATGTATGTGTAAATATGTATTGAGAGGAAGCATTAAACCATGTCTTCTGTAACCGATAACCTCCTGAACTTATCCTTGGAGAACATCCAGTTAGCCTCTCCAGGGAGCGCAGGGCTCTTCCTCTAACCTCTTGTCTCTGAGTGTTGATCAAGGGCGAAAAAGTCCATTTCCCTAAAACAAGGAATAGCATTCCGGATATGTGACGTTAATTGGTTCACATTTTCTAGAGATGGGGCCTTGAAGGGGTAAAAATCACAGTGTGTGTGGTCTCTCTTCTCATTCTAAACACAAGATCACCGAGCGGACATTTACCTCCCTTCAGACATTTCTAGAAGGCAGATGGAAGGTTTCAGGGGCCAATGCCTGTGCCCTCCTTAGGTTCGTGGCAACCTGGCCCTCAGCTACTGCTTGAATGGAGAAGTCCTGATTAACCCTGGTCTTCCGAGAAATTATTATTCCTGTTCTCTCCTTCCTTTCTCTTTCTCTGGTTCTTGTGGGTGTGTAACTCTGAGATTCACATTTGCTTTTAAGAGGATGAAGTCCATTTAGGTCTCTACACAAAGAATTCTCCAGGTAGTTCAGTCTGGAGTTTGGGGCCAAAATCTCAGTCAGCTAGTAATAAATGTTGCTTTGCTTTTCATTTTATTTTTTTGCAAATGTTCCCTGTAGGTGTGTTTTTCTAGAGAGTTTCACAGGAAAGAATGGAGACTGGGCTGGGGAGAATCATCTATTTGACCTGTATCATCTTAATTGTTTTATTTTAAAATTTGATTTTAGAAGGAAATTACATGGTTAAATATAACAAAATTAAAAAGTATACATTGAAAAGTCTTCCTCTGAATCTCATACTTGTCCCCCATCCAGTTCCCATGGCCCACAGTCATTAGGATACTGTTAGTTCCTTGGGAATCCTTCAAGAGTTTCTATTTGCATGTGCAAACAAAACCAAGTGTAGACCCGTTGGGTCCCACTTTTTACGTAGACGGTAGTGTATTAAACACACTGTTCTAAACCTTGCTTATTCTCTAAACAATATTCCATATCAGTCAGTACACAGAGTTTATGAAATTTTTTTATGACTTCATAGCATTCCATTCAATGGATATACTATAATTTACTTAACCAGTCCCTTATTGAAAAATGGTAAGGTTAGTTTCTAATCCTCTGCTAAATTGATACCACAAATACAGTTATGCATACATTATTTCTCACACATTCAAGAATTGTATCTGTTGTATAACCCTAAAAGTAGAATTGCTTTGTTGAAGATTGTATGTATTTGTAACTTTGATAGATACTATTTGCCTTCCATTGGGATAGTAAAATTTTATATTCTGCGGCCCCATGGATGGCATATGTTATAAAACTTTGAGTTTTTGCCAATCTAATAGGTGAAAAATGGTATTTCAGGGTAATTTAATTTGCATTTCTGATTTTATAACTGAGGATGACGTCTGTCAAAGAGTCATTGGAGTTTTTATTCTGAAAACTATCTGTTTATATCTTTGGATCCTTTTGTTTATTGTTGTTAATCTTTCCCTTACTGATTTCTAAGAACTCCCTGTATATTAGAGAGATTAACCTTTTATCTGTGGTGGGGTTACAAATGTTTCACCCTAATTTGTCATATGTCTTTTAATTTTACTTATTATTTTTTGCCAAATAAACATTTTTTTATCTTTATGCAGTAAATTGTTAATATTTTAGGAATTCTGGGTTTTCAGACATTGGTAGAAGGCTCCACTCACTTCCAGGTTTTAAAGGAATTTTTCCACATTATTTTATTTTACTTTCATGGTTTTATTTATATTTAAATTCTTTCTTATTTGGAATTTATTCTGGTATGTAATGTGAGAAGTGGGTCCAATTTTATTTTTTCATATATTTACCTAGTTGTCTAAACACCATTTACTGAAATAGTCCATCTTTTCCCCACAATTTGCAACGCCATCTTAATTTTTACTTGGAGGGCTGGTGACTGGAGTGAGAGAGCTGGTAACCTGCCTCTCTTAGGGTGAAATCATAGCCTTTTGTCTGGGGTGGTGTTAAAAAGGACCGCCATCTTCTTGGTCTCAAGTTACAGAGTCGACATTCTGTCACATGTAGCTGAGGAAGGAATGAGAGCAGGGTCTGGCTCAACTGTCACAGATTCCCACTGTTCTTATTGATGAATAGGAGATTTTCTTGAATAAATGCTTATTGATTTGTTGTATGCCCTTAGGTCAATTTCCAGAGATTTTAAATGTCTGTGCTTTATAGTTTTACCAGTTAAATGGTTATTTCACTGGGAAGTAAAGTGCACACCAAGTTCTTCACACAACTATTCTAGAAGTCTGATCAAATTCTTTTTTGTGTCCCTCAGCAATGTTTTAATGATTTGTTTATATACATATATATCATTTGTTTATAGGTAACACATAAATGTGATATATATATATATATATATATGACATTCACATTTATTGATAAAATAGTTATGCCTGGCCTTTCATCTGTCTTATGTTAGACTTTATATGTTTAAAATTTTTCAGAAGTTTTTCATGATGTGGTTTGATTTATTTGTTTCTGAACAAGTTTTTGGCAACTAGGTTTGGATAATTGCTCAGTGGTAATGTTCTAAATAACTTTATATAATATTTTTAATTATCCATTTCATTTACACAGTATTTGTTTTGTCACTATTTTGATCAGTGTTAAAATTAGGTGTTTTCTCTTTCTGCTTCTTCCTTCCATCTTTCTCACCTCTGGAATTTAATCAATAACATTTTGAATGTTTTAGTATTTGCCATTTTACTGTTAAGTATGCTTATATTTCTAAAATTTATCACTCTATGTGATAGACTTGGGCTCCCAGTTGTTGCAGATAAGATGAATGAGGTAAATCTCCTCAGGACTGCTGCCTATGTTTGCGCACATTATGTCTACACACCTCCAGGGGATGCTGTTCATGTGAGAGTCTAGGTGAATGGTACCCTCAGAATTGTGAATTGTACACACTGTCTACACAGCTGTCTTGATTTACTCTATGTGCTACATTCTTTCCTCCCTCCTCTTCCAGTTTTTGTTAGTGGTAATATTCGTATATTTCCAGGGCATATGATGTTTATGTTCATTTTATTACCCTAATTCCCATGTTTATTTTTGTGTTAGTCACAGTGCTTTTGCTATGGTTTTCCTTTTCATATCTTAGTTGGCTGAAATTCATTCCCTAGTAGTTTTCCCATGAAGGAAAATATTCCCTGAGTTCTTGTGTGTTTAAAACTGCCTGAAGTCTATATTTGAAGGGCAGTTTGGCTGGGTATAAAACCTTTGTTCTCAGTTTCTCTGTTAGAATATCTTGTAAGTGTTTTTCTGCTGTGTTTGGCATTGAATGTGGAAAAATATGAGATCAGCCAGTTACATTCTCTTTTTCATAACTGACTTGATCCTTCTTCTTGACAGGCTAAAGGATTTTTTTCTTTAACGTTTCTGTAAAAGTTTCTGGGATATTTTTAGTGTTTCTCTTTTTGGGAATCTAATTTTATTTTTGAAAAGTTTTCTCAAATCAGTTTTTAAAGTGATTGTGCTGTTTCAATGCTTTTCTCTTTTCAATACTCCTTTTTTTGGGTATATTTCAGATCATTTTTGCTTATCATCTATAGACATCATTTTCTCTCTCTTCTAAACTCTTCCTTTATTTCAATTTCATTTTATTTACTTTTTTCATTTCTATCCTCTTTGTTCCTTAGTGTGTTTTCTATAGTCTCTTTTCATCTCAGTACTTCTTCCACATTTACCTTCATTTCCATGATGATTTTGGTTTTTTTCTTCTTCACTGGCTTTCGCCAGCTCACATCTTATCTCTTTTTATTGTTTTACCACTTCTTCCCTGAGTTCTTGTATTTCTGCTTCATGATATTCTATTTTATTTATTGATTTATTTTTATTTTTTGCCGAGGAAGATTTGCCCTGAGCTAACATCTGTGCCAATCTTCCTCTATTTTTTTGTATGAGGGACACCTCCACAGCATGGCTGGTGAGTGGAGTAGGTCTGCACCTGGGATCCAAACCCGTAAACCCGGGCAGCTGAAGCAGAGTGTGCAGAACTTTGACAACTTGGCCGGGGGGCCGGGCCCATGATCTTCTATTTCTGATGTGATAGCTTCACTAAGTTCTTTATTTCAAGGGTAAAATTTTCATCTTGTCTTTGGCAATGATTTTTGTTGTGCATTTTTTAATCTGTGGATAAATTTTGTTTTTCTTTTCCATAGTTTTTTCTTACAATGTTTCTATATAAATAAGTAATTATTAATTACTGAATTAATTGAATTGTTTTGAATCAGCAATTTGTGGGAAGTTCCTATGGAGGACAGGTGAGGGGCAAAGTTATCTTGCAGGCTTAACAACCCAAGGTTCACTCCTCTGTCACCATAGAAACAGACTGCTTCTGCAAATTTGGCTAATTGATGTGATTCTCTGTATAGTCTCACCTTTTGTGAACTAAACTGGGCCCAAGAGGGTTTCTGGTGACATCTCTGTCTGTCTCAGTTCCTGAAGCCATTGTTGCAAACAATGGATACAATTTTTGTACTTCAGAGTGAGTCTCTGGCCTTCAGGAAGTGTAATTTTACCAGCACTTTCTGAAATCAGCCACCACTGTGCCTAGCTACCATTTGTTTTTCTTTTCTCTCACATGACTTGCTTGATCAGCTGTTTTGAATCTCTACACAGATTTTTTTTTTTTTTGGTGAGGAAGATTGGCCCTGAGCTAACACCTGTTGCTGATCTTCCTCTTTTTTGCTTGAGGAAGATTGGCCCTGAGCTAACATCTGTGCCAATCTTCCTCTCTTTTGCATATGGGGTGCCACCATAGCATGGCCCGATGAGCGGTGCACAGGTCCGCACCAGGTATCTGAACCAGTGAACCCCAGGTCGCCAAAGTGGAGTGCACAAACTCAACCACTACACCACTGGGCTGGCCCCTGGAATTTTTGTTTTTAAATTTTTTCTTGCTGCTTCTATTGTTATTTCCAGGAAGAAGGGTGAGAGATGCTGTTATGTAACTATAGTCATACCATTGTATTGGCATGTCACTTAGTACTCTAGTCACACATCTCTAATGGAACTCCTAGACTTTTCTAAGGCTTGGAAACAATTTAATATATATCTGTCAATGCTTAGTATGTTTTCTACTCTTACTTACATTTTACGCATGATGTTTCAGTAGGAGACTCCAATATTTGGCAAAAGACAACAGTCTCTCCAAATGTGTGACATTTCCTTTTCCCTGCCTCCATCAGTTGTAGCAGGCACCACCACTACTACTGGGGAAGTTAATTTTTCTTAGAACCCTGTATTCGGTGCTGGTTAGCTGGTTGTAATGTGTCAGAGGGGGCCTTAGGTGGAGTCTGGGAACAGAGTCCTTAACAGACATTATTTTCACTCTTGAATGATAGCGGGGAAAAATCAGAAGGCAAAACTACCAGAATCACAGGCTTCATGGATGACCTGGATTTCCCTGTGTTCAAACTTTAGGAGAATGTGAAGAGTACTAAAACCCTCTCTTATTGAGGGTGAGAGTAATTTTGAGAAAAATTGATATCAGACCATTTATTCATTTCAGTTGGCAAAAATTTATAAAGCTTCTTTAATATCATGTGCCATAACCAGGGACTAATATAGAAGAGAATACAAATGCACAAAAGAGAATACAACAGTGGAAAACGGTAAGTGACATAAAGAGGAAAAATTACTTCATTTGGGAGGATCTCAGGAAAGGTTCCCCAGAAGAGGTAATATTTGAAAGTTACGGAGCGTGTGTTGATTTCCAGGGAATAAGTGAGTTTTTCTTACAGAAAGATTCCTTAAAGAGAGAACAGGGTTCTTGAACAATATGCAGAACACCTAAAATGCCATCAATTACCCCGTGGGAAATCACCTTCTACACGGCATGAGAAAGTATCAAGTGATATTCTAGCTTTCGCTTTCGTGTTTAATAGAAAATTATCAGTGTAGTATTTTCACTAGCATTTTCAGCATCTTAAGGGAAATATTCATGCATACTGCACCTTTTTAAAAACTGGAGTCAGAATGCTCTAAGTTATTACATTAAAAATTAATTTAATGATCACTATTCAACTGGAATGCCAATGTCAGGAAAAAGCTGATAATGGAGTCTACATTACCAAGAAAAGGCTTAGGGTTGCACCTGGTCATACATCTAAATGACAGACAGACAGACACAGACACAGACACAGACACACACACACACACAGACACACACACACACAAAGCGGCATTTAAATAGAAGAGACTTGTTGATGCTCCTTTGTTTAGAGTAAATGAAATTAATCTGGATTAATGATTTGGCTGGTGATCACTCCATTTCTATTGGGAACCAATTAGGAGGATTCGATTGGCATTTCCATTGGACCAACCAGCACTGCACAATATAGGAAGCAGGAGGACTGAAAAGGTCACTTTATGTTCTGAAAGCTTGAGTGGTTACAAAGTGCAAAGGTCCCATGAAGGAAGATCATTACCTGTTGTATCCCTTGTTTTCAAAATTCTTAGTCAGGTCACCATGAACAAGAATGCTTTTTCCTTTGGTTACGAAACAATGAAGGATTTATAACAGCAGGTCACCCGAGAACAGCATCAGCCAACATTAATAAGTTAAAAGTACCATTGGGAGGAGGGAAGAATTGGCAGGACTGCTGATCTTGTTTATCCTGTCTGTTATTTTTCTTCTTCATCTAAGTTCATTTCTAGGCAGTCTCTTTTCATTGCTTGTGTGCTCGTCTGTGCAAACTTAAAATGCCTTAGTGGTGGCAGAGAGTAATTAGCATATAGAGCCCGGAAACTCAATTTTTAAATTTTATTAATGAGCTGAGTTGAGTTCCTCTTTATCTTTTAACTGACCCCAAGAGCATTAATGAAAAGTATCTAAATATGAATACAGGTGTAGTAATAAAGGAGAATTATCAGTCACCCTTAATTTAATTGGTGTCACCTTAGCTTTTAGTAGGGTAATAGGCTAGTAGTGCCACCTGCAATCATTCAAGACCACTTTGCTCACTAATTAGCTCACTTAAAAAAATTAAATGACCTTTCAAAAGTAAGTAAAATAGAAACTGGTAAGAACTATTAAAATATATGTTTGTGAAATAGCATTGGTAGAATATTTAATCATAAAATTCCAGAGTTTTGAGGGACCTTGGTGCTTCATTTTGTGCAACCTCTGCCCATGAATCTCTTGAAACACTCTCTTGGTGCACAGACTTTCTAAGACTCTAGTAACTGGAGGTTATTTCATTGTGTCTGAAACTCCAAGGTCTTTCATCAGATGTCAGTAATTCTCAGATTCTCTATATGCAAAATACCCTGCAGAGAGAGTATCATGCCTAGGAAGGGCATTTCACTCTTTTGGTTGAAGGTGCAATTTACTCAACCACCGTTTGTGCGTACATTGAACTCTAGTGTGACTACTTTTGGCATGTAGAGAAGCACAAATCATGGCTGCGCTGGCTCTGAAGAGCTTGTTCTGGGATCTAGGAAGAGTCCCATAAAGAACAACTTCATAAAAAAAAGTTGAATATATGACATCATACAAATTAAACACGTTGCTGAGAATTATCAGTAACCATGCACAAACAATAAAAGTCAACGTAACTGCAAATCAAACCAGTGGGCTTCCCTTGCTCCTTAGGAAAATTTTCTGCATTCCAGAAGCCCTCAGAATGACGTTTTTACTTAGGTGACATGCAGGTCATTTTCACTGAGGAAATGTTCAGGGCAGTTGACTGTCTTTGTTGTACGTGTTCATTGAAAAGCTTTAACGGTGTTCGTGATTTTGGTAGGTATTTGCCATATCAGAAATGGACCCAAGCTAGCATTGTTGGCTTTTCACTGTAATGAGCACAAAGCAAGATTTATTAGCATTCAGTGCCTTCCCCAAGCGCTAATCGAAAGCATGTTTTCCAGTAATGAAAGTGCCTCCTTCTCCTCTCCAAATGAGGAGAGAGACTGTCTAAGGGCCCATGATGAAGAACTAATGATGGGTGCAATTGATTTTCCTTGGAACAGTTTGACTTCTGAGCATTTTTCTAACATACACTTGAGATTTCAGTAGATTTAATAGTATACATTATAACTGATAGTTCCATGATTGGACCTGACCACTTACTGGCTCATATCCTCCTATTTCTTTACATAAACTCTCTACTGGAGCAACTAATAATAATAATTATTATAATTGCTTGTATCTGTTTATCTTTTATTATTTACTAGGAACTGTGCTAAGAACTTTATATTCATTTATTTCATTTCGTCTTTGCCACAACACTGTAAATTCTATTCTTATTCCTATTCCACAAAACAGAAATTGAGGCAGAGAGGGATACATTTTCTGATAGGAGGCAGAGGGGAAATTCAGACTCAGATCTGTTGGACTACAGAGCCAAAACTGGTAGTGGAATTTGCTCACCTGAAACATATTTCCAGGAATAATTTCCTGGAACATACCTAGTAATTTTCCATTTCTATACATTTGCTTATGTCATTTCCTCCATACTGAATGCTCTGCCCTGCCCATTTAACTTTGTTTCTTCAGATGCTTATTTGTGTGCCTACCCTATTTCAGTGACATCCATGGGAGCTATTGTGGAATGACAAAAATGGAACTGTGCTGTGAAGTATTAATAAGTGTCAAAGTCTAGTCCCCTCTTTCTCATGTTTAGCATAGTCTAAAAACTTAAAGTTTTATATTGAAAGAGTAAAGGATTATTCTAGGAATATATTTTGAAAGAATCTCTGAAACAGGCCTCGATGTTTGAGACCAGCTGTAAGACAATCTTCAAACCCAAAATACTCTTTCCTTTCTGTTTTATGAGCTTCATTCTATCTGGTTAGCACTTTGGGCTTCTCAAGTGAAATGAGCAATTCTATCAAAAGAGACATGTATTGGGATTTGGAGTTTCTATAGTCAAGTTGCTATTTAAAAAAATCCATGGACATTGGTTAGGAAATAGACACACTTCTTTTTTTACATTGAATAATTTTAAAGTTATAACTTCTGTAGGATTGATGGAAAAGAAATACAGAGATCTATTTTTTTTTCTTTAGAGTATTTTTGGTCTGAAATTTATTGAGCATGTAGATTAGATTATATCTGATATGAGAACGACCTTTCATATACCACTTAGTATCAAAGATACAGGTGCTTTCAAGAAAGTGCTGCAGGTATTCTGTTTGTACTGATGTAGACCGTGTCAAGGATGAAGACCGCGTCTCCTATGTGACAGTGCACATCTGCCAGCAAATCCCTAATTGGTTAACTGAATTTGTTGAAGTATTGAGTTGGACTGGAGGTCAGGAGACCCGCTTAAGCTCCTTCTCTGTTATCTATGAGCTAAAGACCTTGGGGGAAGCCACAGTAGCCTTCCTTTTCTCACCTATAAGAACAGTGAGGTGTACATGATGGTCTTTAAGCCATGTTCTAGCAATTAAGTTTTAGAATCGCATGACATCTCTTGTTCTTCTATCCACTAGATTCTTTCCCTGTATAACATGGTTCTGGATGGCCTTTCCAATTTCCTATTGAATTGAAGGGGATCAGAATATGCCACTCTAAAATATGTCACATTAGCATATGGATTATTTTGAGGTGAAGGCAATTGAGAATCAACAGATGTAGAAGGAAGCCTTCTCAGAGTTTCCCTTATCTGACTAAATGCAGAAAATTCTGAGAAATGATGACTGCCATAAATCTCCTTTCTGGGGTGAATTTTATGGCCATGAAGATGATGGAAAGTTGGCACCAAGAGTCTGCCTAAACAAACTAAAATAGCCCTTATCCTCCATTATTTTTCCTCCCACAATATACTTCCCCTAGAAGCCCAATCCCTGCTTTCCTTTGTCTAGTCACTTCTCCATAGCTTATCACCCTTTGTTAAAATAGTATATAAGCTTCAGAGTCTAACCACCTCTTTAGGTTTTCACTTCTTTTCTGTATAGCCTCCATGCATGTAAAATTAAAAACACCAGTTAAATTTGTATGCATTTTTCTTCTGTTAATCTGTCTTGTGTCAGTTTAATTCACATGCCCCAGATAGAGAATATAAGAGGTTAGAGGAAAAGTTTTTTTTCCTACCCTACAGAATGCTGAGGATGAGACTATCTCTCTTTGGTTTACAATAGTGATGGGTATGATTCTTTTCTTTCTCTCTCCTCTACTCCTACAGTTTGAGGGTTGTGTAGCTTAAAGAGCTCCCAAGCTTATAAGCACCTTGGCATAGCTAGTCCTGGAATGCAGCCAGCACTTTAGGACTTGAATATTTACAGGCTACTCATACTATCATGAAGTAGGTAAGGTGGAAACTATATTGTCTCCTGGCATGGGTAGATATAACAGGACATGGCTTGTTGCCAGCTTCACATCACATCTGTCTTCTGGTTTAATGTTTTATACACAGGGTCACACAGTCACTTCTAGACACATTAAAAACCAGCTTCTAGCTATATCACTAAATGATTCATAAGGAGCCAGATTCTTTTACATCACTCTGGGACAATACTTTAGGCTTCCCGAGGACACAAAATTATCACTCTTACAGTGGAAAAGCATTTGGCTAGGAATCAGAAAATCTACGTTTTAATTTAAGCTCTGGTACTACTTTGCTGTGTGATCTTAGGAGGATCACTTAATGTCTCTGAGCCACAATGTCCCGAGCTCCAAAACCACAACTTTGAACTGGATGGCTTCTTAGACCTATCCTGAAGATAAAGTTTGCTCTGTGCTCTAAGGCCATGATTTAGTTTAGTACTCTGGTAATAGCATCCTTTCAGGCAGTGACCTGGAATAAAATTCAATTTTTATAAAATCTCCAGATAACTGGAGGAGGGAATTTTATTTCAGCATTGCTGTCCCGCACATGGGAATATGTCCCAGGTGACATCATAATTCTTAAAGCGTTATAAAATATAATAAGAGCCTAAAGTAATATGATTGGCCAATAAGCAAGTCAGTAGATCTGTCTCAGAATAGAACAGATATCTATTTCTAGAACTAAGTGGAGATTTGCAAGCATTTCTGCATATGGGCTAAGATACCTGTGAAGGTAGAAATACACTTTGCTTACATCTGCCTACAAGTGTAGAAACATCAGGAAGCTCAATTTTAGTCCATTTTTCAGTATGTAAGAGGGTCTGGGCTTGCTTGTGCCTCCCTCTTGATTTAGAAAGAAGAGAAGCCCTATTTTTACTCAATACCAAGGAGCCTCAGGGAAGTCACATCTCGTCTGTCAGATCCCTGAGAGCTTTGTAATGCAAATCATACTGCTCCTTTATTCTTACCAACAACTTAATTTGGGACAGGATTGATTGACTAGAATGTTTGCTAATCAGTCTGAAAGAAGACTAGGCTGGGGGCCAATGGAAGTTTGCCAGAACTCCCTTCCAAAGACAAGGTCGACAGCTGGTCTCATTTTGGAAATGCTTTTGCCCATTATCTTATCATTTGGTCCATTTTATATGGTCCACGTCTCAAATTACAATAGTTATTTTGAAGGCACTCCAGAGAAAAGAAAAAAAAGTCACATACAACTCAAAGATACTCATTTAGCAATACTTTGAAAATTAGGTTACCTTGCTGTAAATGTAAGCCCTTCCCAACCTGCTTCCCCCTTTTTTAGAGTTCTAGGTAGATTGACAGTTATGAATTACTGCTGAGCTCTAGTCTTTGGATGTAGCTAATGTGACAACATTTGCTGGTAGAGTAGGGAAAAACAACTTTGATTTGGCCATCAGAACACATAGATTCTTTGTGTCACTCTCCAAACTCTTCTTTGTGTCACTCCAAACTTTTAAAATAAAATTAGATAATTGTGCCCAAACCAAGTTTTATGAGGCCATTGAGGTGGCAGAATCATAGGAGACATTTGTTGCAGAGGCTGAAATTTCAAACCTTGTAGGGACTAGGAGGGTAGTTTGAATGTATGAATCAGACAAGATGTGGGACAACAGGAAATGGTGGAGTCAGGGAAAACTGATGAAACAATAATAAGAGCCCTGGTATAAATTATCAGCTTTGAGTAAGTTAAAGTTTGAAGAACTATATTAATTCTTTTTTCAGAGATATCCATGCAATTCACTGTCTTTCCCAAGATAGGCAATAATATGTTGAGGGAGAGAGGAAAAGGGAAAGAGGACAAAATTTATTGAGTGTCTAATAAACAGCAAGCATTGTACAGGGGATTTGAACATACATGATTGCATAAATCCTCACAATGACTGTCTGTGACAGGCAGTAGTATTCCCATTTCATAGATGACAAATTTCAATCTCAGGGAATTTAGGTAACTTACAAAAGGTGAGTAGAAAAGCAAGGATTTAATTGCAAAACCCATGTTCTTTCTTCTATTCTAACTGTATGAACTTGATCAAACTATTTAAGCTCCCTGTGTCTCGTGTTTAAAATGGGCATATTAATGGTTTCTTCATAAGGATATTTTAAGAATTTAAAAAGTTAGTAGTTGTGAAAATGTCTCACAGAGTCATGATTTCTTAATATACTTGTTGAATGTGAAAGTATGACGTGACTCTATTAAGTAGCCATCAGCATAGCAGATGTTCTGAGTTGTTTCTGCAGTGGGGGGTTGAGCAAGACACCTAAGTTCTTTTACCAAATTGTATTGTGAGTTATAGCCAATAAGCTGGCTGGAATTTGGGCTTCAGCCTGTGGCTGTGCAATGGCTGAGGGATGCTAACGCATTATGGTTACTGCAATAATGAGAGTAGTAACTGTGAACTAAGGAATAACAGTATATTAGTCAGGGTTCTCCAGAGAAACAGAACAAAGAGGATGTATACGTGTGTGTGTATTTATTATATGGAAGTGGCTCACATGAATTTGGAGGCTGACAAGTCCCAAGGTCTGCAGTTGGCAAGTTGGAGGCCCAAGAGAGCCCATGGTGCAGTTTCAGGCTGAGTCTGAGGGCCTGAGAACCAGGAGAGCCGATAGTGCAAGTTCTAGTCCAAAAGCTGTCAGGCTCGAGACCCAAGAGGAATCCATGCTTCAGTTCAAGTCCTAAGTCGGTATGAGACTGATGATCAGCTCAGGCAGTCAGGCAGGAGGAGCTCCCTCTCACTTGCAGGAGGGTCAGCGTTTTTATTCTATTCAGACCTTCATCTGATTGGGTGAGGCCCACCCACAGTAGGAAGTGCTTTACTCAGTATGCCTATTCAAATGTTAATCTCATCCTAAAACACCCTCACAGACACACCCAGAATAAAGTTTGACTAAGCATCTGGGCACCTCACAGCCCAGTCAAGTTGACACATAAAAATTAACCATCACAAAGAGTTATGGGGATAGCTATTACTGAATTAGGAAATGATCTGATATTAACAGAGCAATACGGAAAGCAAATACATTGAATGAATACGTGAACTTTTAAAGGAGTAAATGTGCAAATGATGAAGAATCTTGTTAGCTGAAGAAGGATTTCAATATTCTTGCTCATCCAAGGTAACTTTCCCACAGGAAACCTTGGGAGCTGCTCAGGTGTTGGGCCCTCTGAGAGCAGTCAACCATTGACCAACAGGAAGTCTGCAAGTAACCAGCATTAGCTGGTGATATGTCAGGTACTTCTATCAGAAGAACTACCAAGCTAGCTTAGACAGTGCTGGATGCGTGCAAACAGCCCTTGAGAACGGTCATTCTCTGAGGTATTATATGACGCAATATATACCAATGACCTCACTTTGTACTCAGTTGGACCAAGTTGGAGGCTATTCACTACCAATTGATCTTTTTTTTTTTTTGAGGAAGATTGGCCCTGAGCTAACATCTGTTGCCAATCTTCCTCTTTTTCTTTTTTCTTCCCAAAGCTGCAGTACATAGTTGTATATCCCAGTTGTAGGTCCTTCTAGTTCTTCTATGTGGGACACCACCTCAGCATGGCTTGATGAGTGGTGAGCAGGTCTGTGCCCAGGATCCGAACCAGCGAACCCCGGGCCACTGAAGCAGAGTGTGTGAACTTGACCACTATGCCACCGGGCCGGCCCCCTACCAACTGATCTTTAAAATCATCAGTTTCATATATCCTCCACAAACCTGTCTCTCTCTCACCTCTTGGTACCTGCTGGCACAACCTCAGCTCTGATAATTCCCACCCTTCACAGAGCTGAACGTGGCTGGAAAAAACCAACAACCACACTGACTGTTCTCCCTTTGAATTCATGATCACTAACCAGGGCCAGCTACAGAATTTGCAGGGCCCAGCGCAAAATGAAATTGTAGGGGCCCTTGTTCAAAAGGCAGGGAAAAAATGTCATTAAATGCCCTAAAATATACAACTTTTTCACTTTAAAAATATTTTGTGACTTATAAATCATAATACAGGGTAATAATGATACATGAGTAATAATATAAATTTATAAATTGCAAATAATTAATATTTTTGGTGCCATATTTAATGTAATACAATAAATAATACTTTATTAATGTCACGTCTTGATCATGAAATTTTTCTACCTCACTTTTCTACAAATTCACTTATAGTAGATCATCAAAATTTATTCTTCTATAAATTTCATTTTTTTTTTTTTTTTTTTTGGTGAGGAAGACCAGCCCTGAGCTAACATCTGTTGCTAATCCTCCTCTTTTTGCTGAGGAAGACTGGCCCTGGGCTAACATCGTGCCCATCTTCCTCTACTTTATATGGGACGCCGCCACGGCATGGCTGACAGGCAGTGCGTCCGCGGGCGCCCGGGATCCGAACCCGCGAACCCCGGGCTGCCAAGCGCGGACGAAACCGCTGCGCCACCGAGCCGGCCCCCTATAAATTTCATTTTTAATCAATATAATCAAAAGCAACTTCAGGCAAATGCAAGATTGCAAAAAATTTTGATCAGTTTTAATTTTGAGAAGGATTTTTCTGATGATGCAACTACTACTGGAAGAGTGTTTATAGTGTAGGCTGTGACAAGATTGGCATACATTTCTTTTCTTTTTTTGTTTTTTTACCTGATATGTTATTATCTTTGTTGACATGATTATTAATAATGAATAGATGAAACATGGGCTGCTGAGAAATGATGTTATATAACAAGAAGGAAATTCACAGAAATAATTTTTCAGAAATTTATTATATGGCTTGCAATCATCTAGAACTGTCAAAACACTTCTTATTTACTATCAGAAGTAAATAATAAGTTGTATTTGGGAGCACGTAGGTGCAGGTACAGATGAAGAAGCAGAGTAACCAACAGTTTCTAGAAACAATTTCTAAAGCTATCTATACTTGGTCACTCTCTCTTTTTTTTTTTCCTGAGGAAGATTGGCCCTGAGCTAACATCTGTTGCCAGTCTTCCTCTGTTTTGCATGTGGGATGCTGCCACAGCATGACTTGATGAGCAGTGTGTAGGTCTGTGCCTGGGATTCAAACTCGTGAACCCTGGGCTGCTGAAATGGATCATGTGAACTTAACCACTGTGCCACTGGGCTGGCCCCATCACCATCTCTTAATTTCATTTGTGGTGGGCATCTTCTGACATGGTCCCAATGATTCTTGCTTCCTACCACTCATGCCCTTGTGAAATGAGTACTTTCTATTTCTGATAAGTTATTTTGAAACATAAATTTTAGTACTTCTGGAGCTGATGATACTTGTAGAGCAATTTTTCTAAAAAGATTTAACTCCTCATATTTTCAGGTAAGTCTAAATTTAATTTTGGATGTAAATTTATACAGTGGCATTTTAATATTTCCCCTGATACTTCCTGTAACTTGAGATTTTACAAGTAACCGAAAGTGGCGACATGGTTTGTATATAGTTCAAAATTCTTGTACATGCATTCTCTTGCTATATCTTAAATTGCAAAAGAAATTGTCGTCTTCACTAATAATCAGTTCATCTGAAGTTTCATATGAAAATAGTATTTTTTTTATGCTGAATGTGATGATTTTCAATTTAACTTCTGTTTCTAAGCCTGTGGCTATTTGCTTTGCAATGTTGCAGCAAGTTTTGAAACTGGAGATTCTAAACTTTTTAAAGAATTCTAATAACTCCTTGATATTCTTTACTGCAATATCCACATGAATGCTTTTATTTTATAACAATTTACAGACAAGTTTGCTGCCCAAGAGCCAGCAGTTCCTATCCCAGTGCTCAGATGAGAGAGTTAATACTTCCACGGACGCTGCAGGGGAGGCTCTGGGGACAGAGAGGCAAGTAAGCGGCTTCCTGTTGTGGTTCCAGGAGCTGCCCCTGGTGCAGAGCTCCTCCTCTTTCCTGGGGCCCACACCACTTTTGCTGCTGGCTCTGTGGTTACAACTGCCAGTCTGGGCTGTCTGCCTAGGAGAGTGGTGCCCAGGACTGCCTTGAGGCATGGGACAGGCCAACTCCTGTCTGAATGTGCTGCCCTTCTCTGCTCCCAGGCTTGACCCTGCGCATGTGCAGGCTACCACTGGGCCACAACCACCCAGGTGCGCTGCTGCCTCACGCATCTCCTCTGCCCACGCATGTGCTCTATTGTTGCAACAGACTTCACTTAGAAAATATGATTTCAAAGACAAAATTATTAAGAATTTCAAGATGAAGAGAGCAATGCGTTAAACCAATCATGGGGCCCTTCCGAGTACAGGGCCCTGTGTGACTGTATAGGTCACATGTCAATGAAGCTGGTCATGTCAGTAACCACTAGTGGGCTCCTAGTGCGCTCCAACATCTTTCTACTTTTCCTAACTCGTTCATGCTTGTCCAAGTCTGCCTCAGATTCTCCTTCTTCTTAAGCCTCCAACATTTCCTCTCCCATCCTCACTCTCAGTTGATGATCTTGGGCCATATTTCACTGGAAAACAAAAACAGAAGTATAAGACGAGAGCTTCTATAAACTGCTACTCCCTCATCAACCCACCTGTCTATATCTGTGTCCAAATACTCTGCTTTTTTTCCTGTTACCCTGTGTGTTACACTTGAGCACAAAATCCCAACATCTCTCTCCGGTTCTCCCCTCTGCGTCCTGCAACATTGATTTTTACCTCTCTACTGCAGCGTTCCTACCAACATACACAGTAGAATTTCTCCCATCTAAACATAACCTTTCCTGATCTTATATTCTCCAGCTACTACCCCATTTCTGTTGTCTTCAGAGTGAAATTCTTTGGAAGAGTTTTCATACTCACTGTCTCTGATTTCTGTCTGCACTTCCCTTCTCAGACTCATTTCAATCAGAATTTGGCCTCATTGCTTCACAGAAATCGCTCATTTCAAGGCTACTAATAACTTCCATGTTATTGGATCCAATGGTCAATTCTTAGTCCCCTGACTTGACCATTAATAGCATTTGCACAACTCTTCCTTTCCTCCCCCTTGAAACACTTTCTCACTTGGTTTTATGACTCTGCACTCCTTCCTCACTGGCCGCTCCTGCTCTCTGCTTTGCTGGTTTCTTCTCTTCGTCCTGACCTCTACACACTGCAACGCCTTAGAGTTTGCTCCTCTGACATCTTCTTTATCTTCACTTACTCCCTTAGGGCTCTCACTCAGTCTCATAGTTTTAAGTACCATTTATACACTAATGACTCCTAGATTCAAATTTTTAGCCCAGACCCTGTTCCTGAACTCCAAACTTGTATACCCAACTACTGGATATAGTCCTTGCACTCCTCTCTTTTTCCCATGCACTGCATTCAATCTATCAGCAAATTCTGTGGTGCCACCTTCCAAATCCATATTCTGACCACTTCTCATCACCTACCCTCCTATACCCTGGTCCAAGTCACCAACATCTTGCACTTGGATTACTGTGGTGGTCTCTTAACTGGTCTTCCTCTTCTATTTGTACTTCTTGGCAGTGTATTCTTTACACAGGTGTCCTGTTAAAAGACAGGTCTGGTAATATCAGTTCATTGTGCAAAATGTCCAATGGCTTCCCACTTCATTCAGTGAAGACCAAAGACCCTACAATAGCATTTAAGGCCCACACCATCTGGTTGCGCCCACCTCCTTCCTTCTCCTTCATCTCCTATGTTCTTCCCTTGTTTGCTCTGCTCTATACTCCTTATTACTCTTCAGACTTGTTAGGTTATGGTCCTTCCTCTGGGCCTCTCCTTGGAACACTATTTCTTTCGATATCCTTGTGGACTATTCCCTCACTTCTTTACGTCTTGCTCAGATGGCTTCTTCTAAGTGAGGCCTTCCCTAACCACCATGTTTAAAATGCCAAGCTAGTGCTCCCTGTCTCTCTGCATTGCTTAATTTTTCTTCAGAGGTCAGGCATTTTTGTTTATTTTATTTACTGCTTTATGCTTAGAGACTAGAAGTGCTTGGCACACACCGGGCATTCAATATAGATGTGCTAACTGAGAGAATAAATAGCACTTGTGTGTCAAGGTGGGATGGACTATATATCTCCAGGACTTTGTGATGAATAAATCCAGTTAAAAACATCAGAATTCTGTGGTTCTTGGAAACTTGTCTTAAGATCTCTCCAAGGAGATTTCATACTGTAGAAGGTATCAGTTCACCCTGACAATTCACGGACCTAATGGTCTTGTGTTAATTAGTGTATCATGATGTAACCAAAAGGTATGAAAGAACAAAGACTGCTGTCATCGTGACTCCAATAGTCAATGTCCGTATTGGTATGAGAGCATGAGCCAGCAGCCCCTGAAGCATATGAAATGCACAGTGGACATTAACAGAGCATTTCTGCAGGAAGCTTTCATATAATCGAGATGCTGTTTGTGGTAAAGAAATAGCAAATATGCTCCATGCAGTGTTTGAAAGAGCACCAAGGGCTCTAGTGTAGAAATCCATCCCACTTCTTTTCAGCAGAGCATGAAATCACCCTATTACCTTTACCAGGTTACTTACATAAAAGGATTGTGCCTATTAATAAAACACCACACATCCTTGTTTCTCTGAAGTGAAGGATAACAAAACTGGGTCATTTCCTCATTTCTGCCTACTTCTGCACGGTCACTTTCTGCTGTGCTGGATTATGTTCAACATGCGTTGTCCATGAGGGGTAGATTGTTCGTCTGGATGACTTTGACATGGGTTTCCTTACACAGAGGCTTTCTTCTGAGTCTTTTCTTTGAATCTTAGTTTTCTGACTAATCCATGTCTAACCTGGAGAGAAGGTAATGCAAATACTGTCATATACATCACATTCATCATATGTTCATTTTGCCGAGTGATATTATCTATGGTTTTTTGGCTTTCCTGGGATGGGATTTATTTTAATTAATGCTTCATTTTTCTGTCGGGTTGCATTTGTCTCCTGGCTGAGTCACACCGACTCAGTGCTAATTTTCTGCCCTTTTGCTCAGTTGGTGAAAGCTTTCTCACACCCGTTTTATGTTTTATTACCAGCCAGTCTGAATGTCCATTTAATGTCTAACACTTGGTTTTTTTCTTCTTTTTAAGTGTAGATAGTGTTTATTTATTTTTTTTGAGGAAGATTGGCCTGCACTAACATCTGTTACCAATCTTCCTTTTTTTCCTCCCCAAAGCCCCGGTACATCGTTGTGTATCATAGTTGTAGTGTTGTAGCTCTTCTATGTGGGACACCGCCTCAGCATGGCTTGATGAGCAGTGAGTAAATCCACGCCCAGGATCTGAACCAGCAAACCCTGGGGCCCCGAAGTGGAATGTGCTAACTTAACCTCTAGGCCACCAGGCTGGCCCCTCTGACACTCAGTTTTTAAACTGAGAATTTTATCGAGGACTTCTACAAAGCCACTCATGTAGACATTAACTGCAATAAAAAAATAGCAGCCTGTTAGAAAGGTTGCCTTAACATCATAATCCAAAATGTCCTAATGGATATACAAAAAAATCCTGAAAATATCATGGAAGTTTAAAAATGAGAACACCATCTCACAAAGAATGGTGTTACCTAAACGTTTGGGCCAAAATCTGTAGTTTTGATGTTTCTGTGCAGTCAAACATACATAACCCCAATATATTTAAAGTGTCACTCTTGAAATACATTTTAGGGATTCAAATTTCAGTTAAATAAGTATTTTTAGATTCTAACTGAGTACATAAGATATTCATCACTGTTATTTGTAACAGGGAAGGATAAACTTAAATATTAAAAAAAGGAGGTAAGTAAAGTATATCACATTCATATAATGGAAGATTATATAGCACTTAACACTGTGTTTAAAAGGGTTCTTAATGATGTCAAATACTTATTCTAAAATAGTAAGGGAAAATAACAAGATAGTGTAATTGTATTCCTTATATGATCACAACTATGTAATACTAAGCATAAGAAAAAATACTGGCACAAAATACATCAAAATGTTGAGAGCTGTGTGGTGAAATTGGGTGATTTTTTGTGTGTGTGTGAGGAAGATTAGCCCTGAGCTAACACCTGTTGCCGATCCTCTTTTTGCTGAGGAAGATTGGCACTGGGCTAACATTTGTGCCCATCTTCTTTATATGGGACACTGCCACAGCATGGCTTGACAAGCAGTGCATTGGTCCGTGCCCGGGATCCGAACCTGGGAACCCCAGGCTGCCGAAGTGGAGCACACAAACTTAACTGCTACGCCACTGGGCCAGCCCCTGGGTGATTTTTTTGCTCTTCAATTTATGTTTTTGTTGACACAGAAGATTCTTGTCATGGGTCTGAAGAGATTTAAAGATTATCTTGAAGACAGAGATCAATGTCTCAGAGATCTGCCAGGTGAGGTAGGTAACAGATGAATGGAGCAGGTGAGGTGTAAGTTACAGGGAGCAGGGAGGCCTGTGGAAGTAGTGAGTCGTGCCCTGCTGGAAGGGACAAGGGCTCCTCAGCTCCAGCCAATTGTTGCATTACAGGTCTTTGGTAACTTGTCTTATCAGTTATTTTCAAATTTCAAGAGAATCTGGAGATCCAGATTTTTACATAAAACTTTCTAAATTTAGCTGTTGGTGATTAATTCATTTTTTTGGGAAAACAATGAGCAGGCCAAACAGAACATGTCTTAAGGGCAAATCTATTTATAATGTGTTTAGTGAAAAAACACAGGTCAAGCTTATGTAACAAATATCCCAGGGAGTAGCCCGTATATTTGAAACATTTTAATAATAAGTATAGCTCAGCATTGACAATGAACACAGTGGACACTGAGTAAACAACTCAGTGGCCCTTCCAGTGTGCATCCCTACATGTAGTTGATTAGGTTTTCTCTACTTCCTTCATCTGCCCTTGACTTTCCTTTCTTCCTCCTCTTTTTTCCCCTCTCTCTCTCCTTTACTGGCCTCCTCAAATTGAGGATGCAGTTTTGATGAATGTTATGTGATTCAAAGATCCCCCAGAAGTATTAAACATATAACCTGCACAGGAATGTCAGGGTCAGAGTAAGGATGTCCAGTTCAGTGGTTCTCAAACGTTTTGGTCTCAGAACTTCTTTACAATCTTTAAAAATTATTGAAGACTAGGGGCCGCCCGGTGGTGCAGCGGTTTAGTCCGCGCTTGGCAGCCCGGGGTTCGCGAGTTCGGATCCCAGGCGCCCACGGACGCGCACTGCCTGTTAGCCATGCCGTGGCGGCGTCCCATATAAAGTGGAGGAAGATGGGCACGGATGTTAGCCCAGGGCCAGTCTTCCTCAGCAAAAAGGGGAGGATTGGCGACGGATGTTAGCTCAGGGCTGGTCTTCCCCACAAAAAAAAAAAAAAAAAAAAATTATTGAAGACGCTAAAGAGCTTTTGTTTATATAGGATATAAATTAAAAAAAATAAAGAAATATATATATTTATAAAGTATGCAAATATATTTACATTATTATAATTTAAAATGGAGAAATTTAGAAAATATTTATTAATTTAAAATAGCAAAGTAACCAACATATATAAAATAAGCAGCACACTTTTATTAAAAATTTTTGCTTTTAAAATTTTTACAACTTATTTAAAATTTAAATTCATTTATTTGCTTCTTAAATTTTCTCAAATTTTTATTTTTAATTTATTTAAAAAAATTTTTATTAACATTCTTTAAAATTCTAAAACCAAAAAAATTTATTGAGAAAAGAATTGTTTTACATTTTGGAAATCTCTTTAATGTGTGACTTAGTAGATGTCTGGATTCTCCTGTTTCTGCATTCAATCTGTTGTGATACTTTTCATCATGAAGCCTTTGGAAAACTCCACTATACTGTGGAAGAATGAGAGTAAAAATGGCAAATGACATTTTAATATTATTATGAAAGTAGTTTTGACCTCATATAACTGTTACCACACAAAATTGGGGTTCTCTGCCTGATGGACATAAAAAAAGGCAATTAATTAGGCATCAGCCTTTGGGAAAAGAGATCAGCTTTATTCTGCGAGATTGACCTGCAGGGAGACAGGGGGCACGTGCCCTCAGATCTGTCTTCCCACTTCAGGATTTAGGGTGAAATTTAAGAGGTTAGGGAGAACAGGCAGAAAATGCTGGTGGGACAGGTTTTGATTGGTGGGCTCCAAGCAATTATGGTAAGGTTTTAAACATTTATGACAAGTTCTAAACATTTAAGATGAAATTGTAAACTTTTATGATAGGGTTCTAAACATTTTTGATGATGTGGGGAAGGAGTTTTAACACGAGCTCTTCCTGAATGAGGGACCCCTCACTTCTGGTAAGAGTCTGACTTTCAAGTTCTGGTCGTGTCTTGGTCCTTGGGTTCAGTGGGGAGGAGGATCTTTGGTTCTATGGTCATTTCAGGTCAAGATTTCTTCTTTTGCACCTGCCCTGGCTACATGACTTTGCAGATTTTTCTGAAAGGCAAATCTTAATCACTCTGTTGATAAGAGATGGGGTCTGTTGAACTGGTCCTGGAGGACCCATGATTACATAACCACTGACAGGCTCTCAGCATCTCCCAGGGATCCCTGGCCTACACTTTGAGAATCGATGGTGTAGGTCCTTTCTGAGCTAATTCTATAGGCTAGCCCAGTGAGTAACATGCATATTAAGCACCTGCCCTCCCCACCCCCTCATCTCTTCCATTAGCCTGCCTAAAACAATTCATTCTTTTGAATTAAGGCATTATTTCCTATCAAAGTGCAAGTACCAGTGGGAGAGATAACACATTAAGCTGTTAACAGCTATCAATTCCTTAGTGTGAACAAATCTAATTCGTTTCAACCTGAGAGTCCAGGAGAACAGAAAGGAGATGAAAGAGAAAGGAGAAAGGCCAGAAATCTGGTGTGGAAAGGCCCCTCTCCCCAGCTCGGCATCAACTTTTTCTATTTCACAGAGGGATGGGAGCAGCCTGGTTTCTGGATACTTAGCCCACTGCTATGAAAAGAAGTCATTCCTTAATCTATTGTAATTGCTTATTCTCAAGGGCTACCTGAGTTATGGTACCCCTGTGGCCGCTAACATCCAATTTGGGACTCATTGATCCAGGAAATGGAAAGAGTTACAACTACTAATAAAAAGGCAATCAAAACAAAACCCACTAATTTCTGTGAAGAAGTATTTTTATTGATAACCATGCAGGAAGCTCTTTATTAATCTATCTTCATCCCATTTTGTCTTTCAACTTTCTTTAAACCTAGAAATGCTTATGCTGCTTTAGCCTTTCCTTTTTCTTAAATATTTTTTTTCTCTCATTATAACTTACTTATCCTTATGGACATGCATTGCTATTTCTTCATCCTTAAGAAAGTAATGATTCCATTTGAGCATCTGTGCTGAGACATCCTTGGAAATTAAATTCTAATCTTTGTTAATAGGGCAAAATGGAAATATACTGTCAGGTAATGCATGACAATTCAGCTTACTGCTAGTTTTTGTAGGTGGAATTGCAAACATACTTAATTGGCAGGAAAAAAACCTAATAAACTTTAGCCACTGAATATTCACGTCTTGGCGTTGTGTTGATTTCTTCCCAAACTGGCTGCAGCAAGTGCCTTCAGAGGGAAGAGCTGGTTTCTGTGTGGGATGCATCTGATGGGATTGCTGGCCTAGTCACCTGGCTCTGTGTCCCTGCACTGTGAGGGATCTGCTGAGATTAGTTCATGCAATGAGGCTGAGCCTGGATCACTCTAGTGGTGAACTCAAATTATAGTTTGGGTGAAATGCCTGAGTTTAGGCAGAAGGCGTAATTCACGCAAGGAGGGGAGTGCAAGAGGTCAAAAATAGATTGAGAAATTAGGTACAGGGAAGTTGGAGGCGAAATGCGTAGGATGCAGGTTATGAATAAAGGTGAGAGGGATGACAGAGTGCAGGCTAGGGTGACCTACTCGTGGTACAGGACTGGACTGAGAGTGAAGAAGGAAGCTGCTTTGCAAACAAACAGGGCAGTCTTTTGCACTATGGGAGAACCAGCTGGTGTGGGCGGTGAATGGGTGCACGGAGTCAACTGTGCAAAATACTTTCCATGTTAACACCTTCAAACAGACGTTTGCTTGCTGATGACCATCGTATCAGCAATATTACTGGAATATTCATAATTTTGAGTTTTCAGTTACAAAATCATTTTTGAAACATCCCTCTTAGCCAGGAATATAAGCCAAGGATACATGGTTTGTCAGGAGAAACGGTACCGATGAAATTATTTGACTGGGGGTTGTCTATGCTTTTTAAGAAAAATCTACCAATGGTTACTAATATTTGTTTATTGGGTAATAACTTGTGTATTTAGTTTCACCACCAGCAGTACAGGCAAGGCATTTCCTCTCAGCCTCATTTGCAGGAAACCCTGATCGGCTTTGTCAGCCTCCTGCTTTCAGTTGCTGCCACTTCGGAGGAGCCCTTTGACCCCCCGGTGGTCAGAGTAGCTGCTGACCGAGTTCTTGGTCTGCACAACCCAGTGCTAAGGACACATTAGGACTAATGGAGACTTTCTCTTATAAGTTGAACAATCTTTTTTTTTTAAAAAAGAGAGTTTGTGAAGAAAATGCACAGCTGCCCCAAACATTTTGGGAATGGAACAAGCACTCATGAATTTTCTCTTTGCAGAAATCTCCATAGACTGCTTCCTGTTAATGTGAAGAGCATCCTTTTCTGTGACACAGTGTCTGCCTCTTCATGCTCACATATTTCCCTCTCCATGTTTGCCCTCCAGCCACGCTGGTCCTTGTTTAGATCTAGTCGTGCCATGTCACCTCCTGTCTGAAGGGATGCCTATACTGTTCCCTCTGCAAGGAATTGCTACCCATCTACTCGTTCTTGACCTCTCCCTCACAAATCCTTTTCTCCAGAATCCTTCCCTGACTCTCTAAACTGACCTGTACTCATAAACTACTTGATTCCTTTCCAACATAGCACAGATCTCAGTGTGCTACGTTATGCGTTTTAGTTTATGTGATTATTTGCATAATGTTTTCTGTGCACTAGACCGAGAACAGAGTCTTCTGTCTGTTCTTGTTCACTGCTTGGTCCTCAGTGCCTGCCACCGTGTCTGACACATAGTGGGTGTTCAATAAACATGAATGAATGAATGATTGAATGAGCAAACAAACCTTTATTCAGTTCCCACTGTGTTCCAAACACTGCTAAGTGATGAGAATACACCAATGAGATGTTTCCTGCTTTCAAGGAGCTTGAGTTCACATGTGAGATGGTCATGTTCGAAGACATACTTTCCACAGAGATTGGTAAGAATTGCTATAGAGATGCAAAAACCAAGAACGAAGAAACCAACAAACATCAACACCAAACAACCAAACAGAAACAGTGTGGGAACACAGAGTATGAAGCAACTAATTCTGCCAGTAGGTGTTGGGGAATGTGGGCAGAGGTAGGGTGGAAAGAGTCAGGCCTTAGATCAGGCAGATCTGAGCTTGAATTCTAGCTCTGGCACTTACTGAACCTCTCTGAGTCTGTTCCTCTTCTATGAAATTGGAGTAATAATACTTACTGATACTGGGGAGGGAATTATGAGACTTACCTAAGATATACCTAACCCTGTTGCCAGTGGGGGTCACTCTGCCCTTAAGGTCTGGCTAAGATTTGTGTATATCTCTACTGTCTGCTGGTGCAAAGTCCAAAGTCCTTCCCCAAATGTCTACAGATTTGCACAAGCTGATGTTCCCATGGTTGTCTCCAACTCTGACTTCCTCCTCCACTGAATTCTTGCTCACTGTTCTCTGCTCTGTTCTGTTAGGATTGATCTTTGCTGTGCTGTGGCATCCACTTAGATGTGGAACTCACACACTTCCTTGAATTCTACACAAAGGCACTCACCTAGGCCTTTGGGCAGGCAGCAGACCTGGCCAGAGTTTTAAGGAGAGAAGAGTTAAATAGTGGAGTGGCTGAAACAAATTAAGATGGATTATTAGATATCTTTAATCTTCAATCTTAGTGTATTCTGTGATGTTGTGGATCCACCTCCTCTTACTCTTCTCTGCTCTTTCCTTTTAGGAGCCAAAAACAAGCAAACACTGAACAACCACAACAATAAAAACCTTTCCCCTTCTTTCTTTCCATTTCTTCTCTGCCCTGGGACTTACTTGTAATCAATAGAATGCAGAGAGAGCGATGCTGAGTGACTTTGGAGGCTAGACGTGGAGAGGAGATGCAGCTTCTGCTTCACTTGCTGAGCCCTTACGTTGGGAGCCCTGAGCCACCATGTAAAAACTCTGCATACACCGAGACCCCCATGTTGTGAGGAAGCCCAGACCACATGGAGAGTCCACATGAGGTTTCCCACCTCAGAAGTCCGAGCTGAGGTTCCAGTCAACAACCAGCATTAACCACTGGACATATGAGTAATGATGTTTCCAGTTGATTCCAACTCTCAGCCATTGAGTTAACTCCAGCCTTTGAGTCTTTGTATCTGGAACTCCAGAGTGATGGAGCAAAGACAAGCCCTTCCTGCTGTGCCCTGTCCAAGTTCCTGACCAACAGAATCTGTAGTTGTTTTAAGCTTCTGAGTTTTGGGGTTGTTATACAGCCACAGTAACTGGAATAATGATTATGTAACACTTGAGCTAGACCTTGAAAGATGATGAATGGATTTTTTGCCAGGCAAAGGCTTGACTTTTTAGGAGAAGAGTGAGAAGTTCAATGTGATAAAGAAATAAGGTTGTGGGAGAGAATCAGGAGATGAGATGAGAAATCAGGTGGTAAGAAAGTGTGCTGCATGGTTTAGTGAAAACCATAATGTACTTGTCTGTTATTATAGGTGATTTTCTTCTAGACCTCTGACTTTGCAAACATTTTGTTTTAAACTGAGACAGTTTATGCCATAGAATTTCTGGAGGCTTTATGAAACTTCGATGGGACATAAAACATGTCTTCAGAATGTTTTAAATTTCTTGCAGTTCTTCATTAGTTACCATTACTCTCAAACTCAACTAAAATTCAACTTAAATTACAGGCTATGGTTTCACTGTTGAGTAATTTTAACTTGACTGTTGAAAAAACACTGTAATTCCTCATGAGTACTCATATCCAGTTTTAGCATGATTTTTTGGGGGGATAGGCTAAGAGCAGAGTTGAGAATGAGAATCATTCTTATCAGTGCATTCTGAGTACTAATACATTTTGTATGTAATTTTGCACAGAGGTATTGATTTTAATCAACTTTCAAGATGCAATAGCACATTTGTCAAAGGAGAAGACCCAAATGTGCAATTTTTTTCTTAGTGGAAAACTCACCTTAATGAATGTGCTCAAATATATTAGTTATCTATTAACCCAAACATGCAAGAGAGCACTAGATCATTAGCTCGAGTGGTGAAGAAACAGCAGCTGCAGCCTGGCCCACTGTGGGAGAAAGCCACATCAGCAGAACGAGTGGCCCGTGAAGATAGCCATTTGTGAGAAATGCCTGGCTGAGGGTGAAGCAGGGGTATCGTTAAATGAATGCAGATGATGCATAGTGTAATTATACCACTTATGGCAGGAAAACATCACCATTTTATCAAATGGTGTGCTGTACACATCAAAATTCATGGTATCATCTATCTCTGGGGTACTGTGCAAGTTTTGCAGTTCCGGAAGGGTTTCAAGGCAAGTTTTGATTAATTTTTGGTGGTTTTATTTGACTAAAGAAGCGTAGCTTGACTGTATGTGTTTTTTCCCCTTTTCTTTTAAGCTCTGACAACCTTGATTAAATTTCCCCTTGAGGAGTGGGAAGGAAGCAGCAAAGTAACTGTCACAACTTCTTTGAGATAAATGGCTTTAAGCAGTCTGAATGTATCATCCCAGAGTAACCCCTCTGGAAGATTAGTGGAAGGCAGCAACACCATGGAGATCGTGGTACCTGCTAGCTCTTGATTTTTTTTTTTTTTTGGTATTGATTGTAATAGTTTCCTCCTAAGGCTCAGATGCGGGGTTTATTTCTATTTTCTTACAGTGCTTATCTCATAATCAAACAACCATCATACTATCGACATGGTTGGCTTCAGTGTTCAGTATTTACACTGCATGAGTGAGGGGTTCAATTATGTGATGCTGCTCCAAATTCTTACTGCAGGAAACATAAACCAAGGTCTGGACTAGATAAGGTTTTGTGCTAAGCAAGCACGGAAAAGAATGCTGCTTATGGCTATACCCACGTTGTGGACTATGATGAACAGAATTTCACTCGCGATTGCCAAAGAGAAGTCTACATGGTCTTGGAATGTGTGATCTACCCACAAATCTTTTGCAAATTACCTTCAATCCTACATATTTACATTTGTGCTCTTCCTAACTATAAAGCGCAGTCTGGATTTAGCCCTTAGGGGATGTTTTAATAGACAAGCACTTGATTTATTTCACGGTTTTCAGGATTATGTAATAAACACTTGTGGAGCACCAATTATGTCCCAGGACCAATGCTGCGTGCTGGACTCAAGGAAGCGTAAGATTTGCTCTCAAGGATCTGACAACCTAGTGCTGTAGAAAAATACGAAAATATGGGACTCAGAGCAGGGACGAACCAATAATGTGATGTCCCGGGGAAGACACATTGTATGAAAGGCTGATATCTGAGAGCATACTTACTTGTCTTTATATATGAAAGTTCTTTATGGAAGAATAAAATCTTCAGGATTGAAAGACATTTTAATTTTAGCAAACTGGCCGCTTCTTTTCTTTGAGCTTACAAACATGATTGACTGTGGAATGTTAGTGGGATAAGAAAAAAAAAATACAAGAGAGAGTCCTTGCGTAATTATGCCAAAAATGACCAACTAACACATAGGAAAGATACAAGGTGAAGTTTAATTTTTAGGTCGTATTAAAACAGTACATTGAGTAAGTTATAGAAAACCAAGATCTAGAAGAATCTCTTCCAGGAGAATTTTTTTTTATCTTCAGCTCAGAGAACAAGAATGTGAAGCAGTAAAATTAAATTACACTGATTGCACTAATGTGTACTAGTCTGACAGATACACACAAATAAACACTCATGTATGTATGTACGTGTGTGTGCACGCATGCACATGTAGTTTCCTAGGAATACAGTGACAAATTGCCATAAATCTGGCAGCTTAAAACAACAGAAATTTGTTCTCCCACAGTCTGGAAACTAGAAGTCTGAAATCAAGTGTTGGAGGGGCCCTACTCTCTCTGAATGCTCTAGGAGAATCCTTCCTTGTTGCTTCCAGCTTCTGATGGTTCTAGACATCCCTTGGTTTGTGGCTGCATGACTCCAATCTCTGCCTCTGTCTTCACATGGCCTTCTCCTCTGTGTGTCTCAAGTCTCCCTCTGCCTTTCTCTTATAAGGACACTTGTCATTGGATTTAGGGCCCATCGGATTATACAGGATGATCTCACCTTGAGAGCCTTAACTTAGTTATATCTATAAAGACTATTTCTTCCAAACAAAGTCACAGTCACAGGTTCTGGGTGGACACATCATTTGGGAGGTGGGCAATATTTAACCCACTATACACACACACGTGTGTACAGATATGCAATTTTTCTATAGAAAAATAGGCCAAGTAGAAGCCTGGATAGTTCATTAACAAAGAAATACTAAATGGTATTGAATTGATAGACATTAAAAAAAACAGCATTGTTGAGAATGCATTGAGATAGGTATTTTCAAACACCAATGGTGAGAATTCCACCTAGAGCAGCCTTTCTGGAAGCAGTGTGGCAGAATACAACAAAAATTTTAAGTAAGTGTGTGGCTTTTTTCTTGTGACCATCTTTCTAGGAATCTAGATGATCAGACATGTGGATAAAGAGTCACAGTATTTAATCATATTAATTATTTACATATATAATAAATACAACATACATGTATGTTATATAGAATACACTCATATTAATTAATATAATCATTTATATATTATTAATATAATTAATTAATGTATATTATAATGTAGTAATCACACTAATTATAATAGTGAAAGGACACATTATATAATCAAATATCACACAGCTATTAAAATTATGTTTTGGAAGAATATTTAATGACAAGAAAAAATTGTTCAGCATGTACTGTCAACTTGAAATAAAAAGACAAACTGGGTGTATGGTGTGATCTCAATTTTGTAAAATGAGTCAATATATATTTAAATATGTACACATACAAAGACTAGAAATAAGCCAGCAAAATATTACCAGCAGTAATTTCAAGGTGATAGAATTACAGGTGATTTTAATTTTCTTTATTGCTTACTGAACTTTCCAAATTATTTTTATAATAAAAAATGATGTTTTTAAAAAGAAAATAATTATTTGGTTCTATCCTGTGGTGGAAGATGGGAACAGCTACCTGTAACTATTTCATATTTGAGTGTTAAGTTATCTCTGTTAAGAATATTTGGCATTTCATATGGTTACGAATGAGGTCTGCCTTAAAGTCAGAGGAGTTTAAGTAATATGATCATGGATTTTTGTAGTTGGATAAAAGCACTAAAGTTTCTGGTCCAATCTCTTCATTTATAGATAAGGAAAATGATCCACAAAGGGGCAGCCTTTCTTGACCAAACAAGCACAGCTCATAAGAGACATCTCTATTGGGGTTCATGGAGAGATCCCTGTATTAGTCACATATTGCTGTGTAACAAATTACCACAACTTAGTTGCTTGAAACCACACACATTTATTATCTCACAGTTTCTGTGGTCAGGAATCTGGGTATGACTGGCCTGGGTCCTCTGCTTCAGACTGTCTCACAAGGCTTTAGTCAAGATGTTGACCAGGCTGGGGTCTCATCTGAACACTTGACTGGGGAAAGATCTGCTTCCAATATCACACGGTCATTGGCACAACTCAGTTCCTTCTGGGCTGTTGGACAGATGGCCTCACTTTCTAGCTGACTGTTGGCTGGAGTCTGCTTTCAGTTCTTTGCCATGTGAACCTCTCCAGTTTGGCATCTTGCTGCATCAAAGCCGACAAGAAAGGAAGTCAGCTGGCAAGATGGAAGCTACAATCTTATGTAGCCTAACCACTGAAGTGACATCTCACCACCTTTGACATATTATACAAGATGGACACAAGTCACTGCACCAGCCTACACTCAAGGGAGGGGATCACACAAGGGCGTGGATACAAGGAGATAGATGGGGAACACTGAGAGCATCGTAAAGTCTGTTTACCACACTGGTTCTCTAACAATCTTACAAAATTATGGTCAGCTGCCATGTTTGTGAGTAACATGTCTATTTGTGAAATGTAAGAGTGTAGGCAGGAATCTTCCACTTTATATTTAGGTATAATCAGTGCTTAGTACATAGTAAATGCTCAATACATGCTTGCTTGTTCAGTTTTTTATTCATTTAACAAATATTTATCTTGCGCTAAGTAGGTGCCAGGTACCTTTTTAGGTGTTGGGGATATATCAGTCAACAAAACAAAGTCCTTCCTTTATGGACCTGACAGTCTAGTGGAGGGAGATAATGTATTAATTACATCAACAAGTAAACATATGTTATATTTGATATGGAGAATAAACAGCAGAGAAAGGTGAATAAGAAGTGCTAGAAGGTGAGTGAATGTGAGGGGGTTGCTATTTACATAGGGTGGTCAGGGAAGACCCTCTTAAGAGGATATCTGAGCAGAAGCTGAAGAAAGTATGGGAAGCAGTCATGAGAACATCTAGAGAAAGAGAGCTTGTCAGGGTCATGTGAATGTGCTTCTCAGATCTGTGAAGGCCTGCTGGAGGTGTAATTGACCCGTAGTTAACTGCTGATCTGAAATCCATCACGGTTTGCCAATGACTGAGTGTGGCAGGGATACAAAGGCAGACCCATTATAGGGAAATGAAGGTCCCCTGTTGGACAGCCTGTCTAGAGATTCCACTACAGGCCTCGCTGAAAGTTTCTGAGAACTGCAGTATATTTTAAGACTTTGCCTATCCAACCTTCCTTCCTTCCTTCTCTTCTTCACAGGGATCAGACCCGCATTGTGGTTTGGCAGCCCTCTCAGCCTCCTCCAGCCACCTGCCCATTTTCTTTCACTGGCATTTCTCCCAATATCTCTCCTGCATGTCGAATACCATTTTGGTGTCTGCTGCTCTGAGGTCCCAGACTTAGAGTGTTCTAGGCAGAGGTTACACAAGCACAAAGTCCCTGCAGAGGTTGCCGTTTGCGAGGAACATCAAGGAGGTCATTGTGGCTTTCTTCAAATGAAAAGGGGGAAAAATAGTAGGAGATGAGGTAAAAATGCATCCAAAGTCCTTGCAGAAGAAAAATAATTGGCTTGGTTATATAAACCCCTTTTTAAAGAGATCAAAAATGCTAAACCATATGTGTGGCAATTAGAGAATTTAAGGGAAGGGCATTATAAAGCCAGTATCTGACAATTTTCTCATTAGCAGCACTCAACATCTGTCTAGGTAGTAAATGTAAGTGGCCAAGTTCTGGGCCATTAAAATTTTGATGTAACCCATTAAAGCAACTTATGGGCCTTCGTTCAAAGGGTGTTGTCGTTGTATCTGTGAGAGTGGCAGCAGTAGAGTGTATTTTATGCTAATCTAATAGATTTGTAATGAATGATCCTGCTTAATAAGCTTAACCATTTGTGCATTTACTTGAGAGTGATCATAAATGTCTTTTTCTAAAACTTTTTTACAGTGCTAATCATTTAACTGTAATAACACTTAACATAATGTCAAGCACAGAGCAAGCCCTAAGTTTGTTTGGTTACTGATGATGAGGATGGAGATGATGGTTCTTATAAGGTGTCAATCAGCCACTTAAAGGAACCACCAGATGCTACTGAATCATCCAGATGGACAGAGACTAGAAACTTTCTTTTTGGAGGTTTGTGGCTTAAATCCCTCTTTCACCACAGACTGTAAACTTGACCGAGCCTGGACTTGATGGCACTTTCCACAGGGCACTTAAATATTTTCACCTCTTCTTTTTTACCTCCGTAACCTGTGGCAGGTCCTCTGCTTAGCTTCTGAGAAGCAAAAGATTGGAATATTCTTTTAAACTTCAGAAGCAGAGCAATGCTCAGTCAAGCGATAAAAGCTTTGGAAATTAGTCATGAATATTATCACTCTGTATCAATTGAACTCAGATGAAGAGCTCTGCATTCATCCAAAGTTCTTTTTCATACTAATTAGATGCTCTTCAAAGGTGTAATTACCATTTAAAAATTACTTTGGAGTGCAGGATAGACAATAGATTTTTAATGCTTTTTAATGTCTTTCTGGGTTTCTCATATTTCATTGGCATTTTCTTATTTCACCCATGAATCATACAACTTTCAAGGACTTCCACCTCCCACCCCCACAAGTTAAAATTCTAAACAGAAACTCAGCTCACATGAAAAACTAGATTCAATTACCAGGAAAAGACTATAATAATTAAAAATTTGATTGCAGGGATTGTCAATCTGCCCCAAACTCCTCCTGCCGCCTTTGCCTTGAGCAGAGAAGCATTTCCGGCACCAGATGTGAGCTGCCTTGTTGCTCATAAGGGGAGGTAAGATCCAAAGCTTGGAATTGCATTTATCGTCACAATCTGTGGCACAGCTGAGCTTCAGACCACGTCTATCTGAGAAGCCCAGCCTCTCTGCCTGCTCCACACCATGTTTCTTGGCATCTTATACCAGTTCAGAAGGATAAGAATGGCATGGAAAAGATTTCAAGCCTTTGAGCATGGCATGGGGACATTTTAGGGAAGTGTGTTGTACATTTTGTGGCCAAAGGGAAAAAGCCTGTTTGCTCTTCCATGGTTGGAATGAGCTGCCCAGAGAGCAGCGAACTTCTTTTCTGGGTGAGCAGTTGGTTCAGGTCTAATGATATAGTGGGTCGCCCTTGGCTTACAAACCTTCACTGTCTTGCAGTTTCTCTTTGGATAATTTATGCACAAATTCCTTAAAATGGCCTCCAGGCCCTGCAGCATCTGCCTCTGCCTATTTTATCCAGTCTTCTTTTTCACAAGCGACTCTGTTCCACTTACAACAGTTTTCCTTTCATCCCTTATATTCTCTTTGCTTCTTCCCGGTATAAGGCCTTCGCCCATTCTGGGCCCTCCTCCTGGAAAGCTGTTCCTTCCTGTCTTCATCTTAATAACTCCAATCCTGCTTTAGATCATATCTGAATCACTGCTCCCTGGGAAAGCCCTCCCTGCCCTCTGCCTGGCCCAGGCCCCCCCAGGGGCCTCCCCCTCACTGTATGCAGCAAGGTTGCGTGTTTCCATCTGTTCATGTGAATGGATGAGTGAAGTTTCCTCCTCGCCCCGCCTCCCACTATGGCTTACGCTCTTAAAGACAGGCACTGGGTCTGGTTTGGCCCACTAGTGTGTTCCGGAGCATAGCACAGTGAGAAGGGAGAAAGTATTCAATGAACATTTGTTGACCCAATGCCTGAGCAAATGTTTTAGAAGGATTGCTCTGCCCCTCATTGCAAGGAGCCCAGCCTCGAGATTCTCTGGTGTTCTCCAGGATTCTGGTCGTCCATCTCTAAATGATCCAGTGAGTGCCCACGTAATGCTTTGGAAAGCATCCTGCCCAAAGAGTCAGGCACCCTGCAATCCTTTCTCAGTTCTGCCATTGATGAGCTTTCAGACTTTGGGCAAGTCATTTAATGTCTTTATGTCTCCCCATATGGAAAATGGGATTGTTAATATGTGCCTTATTTACTTTACTAAGTTATCCTCTTACACCAAGAACGTTAAAGGTCTAGATTGTATTAGTGTGATCCAGACATTATTGGGTAAAAAGGGGTTGGTTATGGCAGTTCCTTACTCCCATACAAGGTGAATTCCTAGAAATGTATTTGAAAGTTGAATAACAGTAATAAGGGAACTAAAAATACATTTTAAAATTCCTAATAATGGTTAATTATGTGCTGCCTCTCTCAGATTCAGATATCCCATGAGGTAGGTGAAACCTTCATATGTGCCCAGCACAGAGGGACACCTGGGGTTGGGAGAGGTGATCCAAGTATCTCTCCTTCCCTGGGCTGGCTGCTGCTCTGCCCTTTGCCACTGCAGCCAAGGCATTTCCTAACCTTTGAGAAGCTCTGGGTAGCTGGAAAAAGGTAAAAGAAAAAGGGGTTCTATCTTTTTTTGCCACCGGTGATAGATTGCAAAAATGACCTTAGTTCTTTACTCTTCCTTATATTTATAGCCTTTTCCATGTAATTATATAGTGCCTTCCCAGTTTGATTTCAGACTTAGCCATGTATATTAGTCAAGGTTCTCCAGAAAAACAGAAACAGGGGATCTTTCTCTCTCTCTCTCTATCTAGACTTAATATAAGGAATTGGTTCATGTAATTATGGAGGCTGACAAGTCCCATGATCTGCAGTCAACATGCTAGAAACCCAGGAGAGTCGATGGTGTAGTTCCAGTCTGAATACTGGCAGGTTTGAGCTCCCGGAACAGCTGAGGTTTCAGTTCAAGCTCAGAAGGTGGGAAAAAAACCAGTGTCTGAGCTCAAAGGCAGTCAGGCAGGAGGGTTCCCCTAACTCACAAGAGGGTCAGCCTTTTCCTTCTGTCCAGGCCTTCGACTGATTGGATGAGGCCTGCCTACATTAGGGAGAGTCACCTGCTTTATTCAGTCTACCAATTTAAATGTTAATCTCATCCAGAACATCCTCACAGACACACCCAGAATAAATTTTGACCAAATATCTGGGCACTCTGTGACCCAGTCAAGTTGACACATAAAATTAATGAGCATAGCATGTGATTTGCTTGGACCAATGGGATGTCAGCAAATGCAGTGCAAGCAGAGCCTTGAAAGACCCTGGGCCCATTGGACTATTGTGACTTTTGAGCCCCTGATATCATTATGAGAATGATAGTGGCTAGTTTACTGGCTGATGAGAGGCACATAGAATAGAGCTAAGTCACTCCAGTTGTCTCAGCTGAGGCCATCCTAGATCAACTGGCCGCCAGCCAACCCCTTGGCTGTCCAAGACGAGTAGAGCCTATTAGCTAAGCACTCAGGCACATCAGCAAGGAAAGCTCATTGTTGCGTGCCACTGAGGTTCTGAGGTTGTTACATAGCGTTATTTTTGCAATCAATAACCGATACATCATAAAAGCCCATGCAAGTGAGACCCTGACGTGCACACATGGTCTTTGCAAAACTCCCCACTGGCTGCCTGTTTCCCCTGCCACCTAGAAGACCCTGCATCTGTGAGACAAGGAAAGCCTGGAGTGCTTCCAGAACAGTGGGGGACAGGGAGGGTAGTTCCCTTTGGAGAGAGAAATGAAACTATTTAACTCACATGATTGAAAATGTAAGATTGTATAAACAACTTCCCTTAGTAAGTAGAGCCTCCTGCCACCTTGGCTGGGGCCAGGATTTTTATCTGGGTGGTTGGGGATGGCAGATGCTTTCACTGGTAGTGGTGATAATGTTGGAGACACTGAAGCTGACTTCTAAAAGGTGGCTTAGGGGTGTCCAAGTCCAATAAGTGTGAAAGTGCTAGTTGTACAAAAGTCTAGTGCACATGTGGCTAGAATAACAGGCTTCCGCTTCCCCTAGATGCAAACTCCGGAGAATAAGGGCCCTTGGCCGAGGATTAAACTTCATTCAGATGGCCACCTGAGAGTGTCCTTTTGCTCGTTTTTCATTTCCTGAAAGTAGGAGACAGCCAAACCCTATTCTGCGTGATAACGTGACTCTGACTCCAAAGAGGAGCAAGCTGCCGTGCAAACTAGGAGGCAGTTAGGAGTAAGATTGTCTTCCTCATTAGGGGTTTATTTTGTATGGTCCCTGAGAAGGAATGTTTTCTTTGGAAGATATGCATAAACGCTTGTCCCTTCAAGAGTGACAGATGCATAAATAGGTGGGCCCGCAGTTGATGCAGACTCCAGCCCTGACTTGTAGGTTCTGTGTGTCTCCTGGACAGTCTGACAAAACCAGGAGCAACAAAGCTGCTTCCCCTGGATGGTTCTTCAGGGCTTGATAGAGTTGTGGTCGTCACTTATTATCCTCGGAGACCCTACCTATCCCCTCCTTTGCCCAGGCATTACTCTAGCCGGAATCTCTCCAGGTGGGGTAATATACACGAGCAGAAGGAGGATAGAATCTGAGATGAAATCACCTGCTTTGGGAAAGGAGTGGATTTGAAGAAGAGTAAATAGAGATTTGAAAACATATTTCAGAAATAGGTCAAGACCCAGGGGAGCCAGGTGAGAGACTTCACTGTTATCCTCGTGGACTCGGGAGTAGTCCTACCTGCCGGAGAGCTTTAGGTAGCTTGCCCTATACTGTCAATCTCTCCCACTGTGTCAACTTACATATACCTGCCTTGGGTTACAACCAGTAGGGACCATGTCTCTGGAGGGGGCTGTTCTTGGATAGTTTGGCAATGTTCCACAGCAAAGTGAGAAGAGGCTCATGGAAGGGTGGGGAGTGTAGAATGGGAGGGGAGGCCTGAAATTCTACCTTCAGAGCATTTGAACACTCAGCCCCTGGTCAAAATCATCCTCGTCGGGATAAGCTAGGTTTTGCTATGGAATAAACAACACTACTATCTTTATGCCTTAACCCCAAAGCTATTTCTTGCTCATGCGACATATCTAACATTGGTCAGTGGGGACTCCCTTCCATATAGTCACTCAGGAAAGCAGGCTGTTGGAGGCACCATCCCAACACATGCTTTCATGACCACTGTGGCAGGGGAAAGGAATGTGGTGATTCCTGTACTGGCCCTTTGCTTGGAAGTGACACATGTCACTTCTACTGGTGATTCACGCCTAACTTGCTGCATGGACAAACTATCTTCAGGGTTGTGGGGTATTCTAATCATTTTTTATAGATTTTGTAATTGATGATTTGGAATTCATTAATCACAGGGCCAAAGTAATGACTGAAGTTATTTACCTTTCCCTTTGGTTCAGCTTTTGAGGGAATACAACAGTCAAATAACAGACCCTTCAATCACAAACCCCAACACCTGTGTTTTACTTCCTACCCAAAAGGGGACATCCCCACCTAGCAACTTCCTGCCACTGTAGTAATAAAGGCTTTTGCCCATGTTTCCCTCATCTTTCTGCCTCCCAACTGAATCTGGTACTTCCTCATGTGGCCCTGCACGCTGTGGTATGCCCCCTTTTCTTGGGAACTGTAAGTAATAAACTCTTCTTTCAAAGGCAGTTGTCTCTCTGTCACCTTACCATTCCTGATTAAAACAAGTCCTGTATACAAGTCTTGAAACATGGGGAATGCAATCTTGTTACATGACTGGAAAGAGTAAGGGAATATTTATGGACCACCCTAATGGCTACCACGCTTGGTTACCACTGTGTTCCAGGCACACTACCTGATCTTGCCTGACACTTGCCTCAATTTATAAGCACAGGTGGCGTGATAAAGCTTGTGGTTATGTTGGGAGAAGTGGCTCCTTTATCTTGCTCCTGAAGATAGCTCCTGCTATCTTGCCTTTTACTTGTAAACTGAAAACACTACAATATTATTACCTTTGGTGTTCTGCGAAATGGGGTAAGGGGGATGGTATTATCTTTCCTCCCTTGAAAAGGGAAAATCTGAGACATAGAGATGCCCTTTTCTAATATCCCATGGCTGTCCAATGCTAAGGCAATCCGAAGACAAAGGTCTCACATGGGCATCTTCACAAAACAATGGTGCCAGGAAGTTAACATTTCATCTTAATCCAAATAGAAGAAACATTCAGACTCCCAGTGGCTAATGACCTGAAGTCCATGTTTTTTTCTAAATTGGTTGCGATAACACTGGTAAATATTGAATTTATTTTTGGAAATAAAAATTCATGATGCAAGAGTGTGACATTTCTCTAAGGTTTAAGCCAGCCTGAGAAATGTGCACAATTGATTTTGGGCCTGGGGGGAATTGTGAAAAAAACTTCACAGGCTTATTCCAGAACCCCCATCTCAGTGGGGACCTCAGAACCCTTCAGGACACAACATTCCACGGACAACATGTTTCCAGTAACAGAAAAGGCAGAACAATGAGTAAACCAGCTGTCTGTCCACAGAAGAGAGCGCTCTCAAACGCTTGGCAGTGCTCCCTGTCTGTGCAACTCCCTCTTTCAGCCTGGATGGTTTTCCATGTTGCACAGTGTGCGTGCTTCTTGACATTAAAGATATCACTAGGGGTGGATCAGACAGTGTGACGCTACCTCATCCCAGCTCCTGCAGCTTGGCTTATGCTGCTCAAGACTACCCCACAGCCTTGGCATCTGGTTTTCTTCTGGGGAGTTATCGGCCCTGCTGAAAGAACAGGAGGCTGGGGAAAGAATAGATAAAGTAGGATCCGCAGGACTCTAATTCTTAGGAGGGAAAGCATCAGACCTTGGCCCAATGGCTCTGTTCATAAAAGGCTTGAGTAGAGACCCTGTTGCTTTGTCTAAGAAGTTTAGCCAAACTGTGATGATGCCATTGGAAGAAAACCTTCTGAACACTGAGAAAATCCATATCATCAACAAAAGAAGCCTTTTGTATGCTTTCTATGCCCCCTGCAAAGTGTGCTCGATAAATAACCACATGCTGTTCTGCTCTCTGAAAAATGACTGGAATTCTTAAAACCGATTCTGAGATTTCCTATGAGAGTTGATGTACACTTTCTACTAAGTTCAAAACACCATTTTCCTCTAGTTGTTTTCAGTATTTCTTCGTATTGTTAGCATCTTTCAGAAAAGCATTGACAGATTGCTTTCCCTAGAGGAAATGGAAGAGAATAAAATCCCATGATTTAATCTTTAAAAAGATGAGAAAGAAAAAAGTCAAAATATCTAAATTCAGTGGTGGCTTTTTCTAGTTCATACATGTTAAGTTAATATCTAAATAATGTTCAGAAGTATGCTGTCCTATGTTTACAAAACTAGATCACAAATCACAAAAAATTTTTTGTTTTTGTTATTAACATTCTCAGAAACACTTGATATGAAACTTCTGGTCTTCTTTAGAGCAGGGTTTCCAAATTATTAGAGAAACCAAAAATAGGGCTATAAGTTCTGGTAAAGTCAAAATATTCAGAAGAAGGACATAGCGTGACTGATGAGGAATATACAGTTGTATGTTGCTTAGTGATGGGATGCATTCTGAGGAATGGGTTGTTAAGCAATTTCATTGTTGTGTGAACATCATAGAGTGTACTTACACAAACGCAGATGGTGTAGCCTACTACATACCTAGGCTATATGGTTCTAATCTTATGGGACCACTGTCATATATGCGGTCTGGCATTGACTGAAACATTGTTATTTGGTGTATGTCTATATAAGGATTTTGTGCATCAGAAGCACTTAAGCAGAACTGGGATCTTGATTCAGAAGGTGTCAAGAGGCTGCCACCATCCACTGATGGGGAAAGAAAGCTTTCTGAAGAACCAACTGAAGAGAAGCTCCCTGGAGGTGAGCAGGCGGTGAGAAGGAACCTCAATTAAGCAAAATATCTCCCTCCCAAAGAATTCCCTTTTTCTCATTTGCAGACCAATATCATAAAAAAAATTATACTAAATGGTTATGCTGTATTTTGAATTTTGTCAAAAAAATCTTTGTGGAAATTTGTTTTATCTCTTCTTATGTTAGTATCTATGTAATATCTTTGATTTTTCCTCTTTGTCCACAAAGCCTGAATTATCTGCCATCTGGTCCTTGACAGAAAAGTTTGCTGATCCTTGACCCAAATGTCCAAGTGTCATGGTATTTTGTATGTCTAGGTTCTCTTGGGAGTGTACATTGTGGAGACTGTCTATTTCATGACCCCCTTGTAAACGTTTTATTGAAAAAGCAGTGTCCCAGATTACATGAGTTTTGAGGGATTCTAGTAGGTAAAAGGCGAGTGAGGACAGGCTGGCCGTGGAGCTGCGGAGAAATGTTCCCAAGATGTCTGCCCTGCACCCTCTGAAAAATGAAGGCAAGCAGAGGAAGTCACAGCAATGTTCTTAGCCACTGCTTGGGGCCCTCTTCACTGTTTCCAACCTGCTCTGGTTCTGCTCCAATTTCTACTGGTGCTCAGCCTTGGTTTCTCCTGCCACGTGCAGCAACATCCCTGCCTTTGGACTTGGTGCTGGTCTTTGATTTATTTCTTTGGCTTTGGCGCAGCCTTACCTAACCTGACATGACTTGGCAGTGGCCCCTCTGTTTTTGTCTTCTCTGGACCACCACGAATAGTCCTCCCTGCCCTAGTTCTAGCTCTTGGCTGGGGCTGCTTGGCATACTCTGATTCCACCTGAGGCTGCTCCTTTTTGGGTATATGCCGGGGCATATGTATCTACCAAATACTTCACACAGAGGAAGCTGAAAGGAAGGCTGAGTGAGCCTCTTATTTGAACATATGCTTTTCTAGGGCAAACTACTCCTTCTCCAAGTTGTGCTTACAATGTAGAGAAGGGAAGTGGCTATACTGTGCCAGGCTCTGTGCTGAGTAGCTAAATTACTTTCACTCTTCCTAGATTAATAATTGATTTTCATACCTACAAAGCCATTTCACAGTTTGGTACTAAACACCCATGGAGACAATATTTGGAGTCCGTGAAAACAGAATTTTGGCAACTGTCTTAGATAAATTAGCTGCGGTGTGAGAGATCAGTTTACATTGTACTTTGCTTTTTCATTGTAGGCTTTCACTAACTTTATTCCATCATGGTGTTGAATTAGGAAATAAGCCTGAGGCACAAAGAGCTGTGAAGAAGTTTCATTTTGTTGAGTGTTTTGGAATTTGGATGCTTAACAAGAGTTTATAAAATTGTGTGAAGTTTTGTTCTTTTTCATTTCCTTTACCTTGCCTCGTGTTTCCTTTCTGTTTCATTTGGTTTTATTTTCAACCCTGCACTTCAGACCAGACCACCCAGCTCTGTCGTTAACTGGAATTTCCAGGAACCAATGACTCCATGATAGAAGTCTGTCTTTCCTGCCCCGGGAGGCTGCTGCTCTGTCCTGGAGACCCCACTGTGCATAATGAGACTCCCTCTGTGCCCACAACTCCCCTCAGCCCTGGAGCGTGTTAGGAATAAAGGGAATAAAGCAGACAGTCAGAGAAAGTGGAGAAACTGCAGGCCTGGACCCACCCACACTGGAAAACATCCAAGGAAGGTGGGTGGCATTGGGAGGCGATGGAAAAAGAGGGATCTGAAAGAGTCTCCTGGGGTTCTACAAAGCTTCAAGGACTGGAGCGTGGGCTGAACTGTGCACATTTGAGCTAACTATGTAAACAGAAATTTTCGCTGGTGGAAAGGCCTGAGGTCTTGTTTGGTTTTCTGCTTGTCAAGTAGATTTTGACTATTACTATTCCTTTCAATTATAAACCGTTTTTTCTTCGAATGCTGATCTTCACTTAGATTTTTAAATTCCTGCGTGTATTTAGACAAGAAGGAGATAAATAAATCCAGATACTAAAAATGCTATCTGTAATTAACTTAAATCTAGATTAGAGTAATCCAAAATTCTGAAAGGGATTGCAGTGTTTACTTCATTCATTCTATGTGAATTGATCCTAAATTGATTTTAAGTGACAGTTACTTCTTGAACTGTCTCTACCTCTCTACAGGACACTTGGTTTCTTGCCTTCAGTTCAGATTGATTTGCCCAAAACTTAAGTCTTTGTCCTCCCCATTAAACGGGACCCCACCCAGCCAGTTTGCTTCTTTCAGTGATACCATTAACCTCTTGCTTACCTAGATTCAAAAATTTAAGCTACTTTGGATTCCTTTCTACTCTGTGTCTACCACGTCTTTGTGTTCCCATATCTTGCTAACGTATCCTTTGTGCCCTGCCCGTGGTTTCTATTTGCACAGAGCCACCCTTGATACCCCATATTTGATCAATTGCTGCCCCGCCACAATGGCTTGTGTTTTGGTGTTGCTTTACTCTTCTCTCACTTATTTTAGAAATTGATCCACACAGCTTTCTTACACAATAAGCAATGTTTTCCTTATTTGACAGAATAAACTGAGACACTTAGGATTTCACGGACTTATCCAAATTCACGCATAGTTAAGTATTGGAACCAGGACTAGTACCCAGTGTTAAAAGATACACCGAGGCACCTTACACATTTTAAGAGTTTATTTGAGCAAAAATTGATTCGAATCAGGTAGTGTCCAATCAATCCCAGGAGCTGTACAAAATGAAAGACTTTTATAGACAAAATAGAGTAGGAACAAGGAAATTATACTAAGCAGAAAAGTGGGTTGGTTATTGCAATTACTTTCTGTTAGGGGAGGGCAGGGATCTGTTAGGCAGATGACCTAACTAGTGCTGATCCGGTGATTCTTGGTCGACTGGTTTAAGATTCTGTTTCTGGGAGAGCTGGAACTGTCATTGAGTTAAGTCTCAGTTTGGTCACATGGGGCTTAGTATAAGTGACTCCATTTGGGCCTGTTGTCTTGTTTTTAATACCAGTTCTTGTGAAAGTGGCCTGCTGGTTGCCTTGTTACCAGTAGTTTCTTCTCTTCAATTGACCATGCATACCTTTCATACTCTTCACTGTTCATAGCCAGGAACTATGAACAAAGAGGTTTATAACCTAAAGGGAAAAGTCAAATCTCCTTGGTTGCCATTAAATAGCTTCCCCAATCTTTCTAACTTACTTATCTGGTCTTCTCTCCCTTTTCAGTTACTCAAAAACTCTGCTTCAGCCACACCAGTCTAATTTTTCATCCTTAAGCACCCTCTGCACATTTCTCCTGTAAGCGTTTGATCATATGGTTCCCTCTGCCTGAAATGCCTTTTTTCTTCCTACTCAATCCCATATTTTTTGTGCAGCCTTCCCTGTCCACTCATTTGGGTCATATGCTGCTTTGTAATGCGTATGGCAGAGACTAGATGCTCTCTAATTTGTTTCTTCTTCTTGGAAACATGCAAAGACTACTTTTCTCAGTCTCCTTGATGGTCGTGTTGGGAGCACATGACTGTGTTCTGGTCATTGGTATGTAGGCAGAATTGATGTATGCCACTTTCAAGATTGACCATAAAGTACCCTTCTCTTTTCCTTCTGTGGTGACCTAGGAAGTCATGTGTTCCGGACGGCATAGCTATAACATGGAAGCAGTTCAGATCTCTGAGTCACCACTTGGAAGAGAACCACTGAGGAGACTACAACTTTGCACAGAAAAGACCTGAACTTCTATTGTGTTAAGTCACTGAGATTTTGGGGATGTTTGTTATAGCAACTCCTGGGCATTGCCCTGACTAGCTCAGCATGCCTGCTTTGATTGATGTATGTCCATCTTGATTTTAGAGCTGAGGGTAGGGATGCCACTTATTTCTTCCCTTTCCTCCACTTTGCTCCTTCCCTCCCTACGTTTCTTCATTCCCCATTTAATCTTAGTTGAGATTCGACCAGGGGATAGATTCTGATGATTACAAAGAGTTAATCAAATCTGATCCAGTCTCTCAGGAAAGTAACCATTTAGTAAGACTCTTGTAGTCTAGTGGTTGCTAACAATTTGAGCTTTTTATTTCTCCATAAAACTTAACTCAATAGTCTAGACATAACAGATGCTCAGTGACTAGTCCTTGAATCGTGTTGGGACTTCACAGGTTCTCAAGACTTCATTGGTCTTGAATGATGTAGAAACAGTGAGTTGGGGCCAAATTTTACTTTATGCTCAAATAGCCCCAGATGGTCATTGGTTGGGTAACATGGTTAAACTTCTACAGCCCTACTGGCTGCAACACAGATAAATGACAGACCATCATGATTTAGAAAGTGAACTTGGATGAGTATTGCATATTATTTTCATAGCAAATGACCATTCTGGGGCTCCTGACTTTGTGCTCTGTGAACTCCTAATTCTCTGGCTCTCAGATGGTATATAGCCTCCTGTTTTCATCAATTGCCAGTGTATTCTTCCAAAGCACCATGTGATTCTGCATTTGGCCATTATTTTAGTTTGCATGCTTTTGCCCTGGACTGATTTTCATCATTATGATGTCAGCCTCCATTTTTATGCTGATGATACAGTTATATCTGGCTTTGATTTTTGACATCTTTTCTCTCTCTTTGTCTGGCAGACGTGAAATCACTAATGTTTCAAAATCACATACAGCTGAAAGTTTGTAAAACAGAATTTCTAGTGATGAGCTCCTTAAAGTCACAGAGACAAGCCAGTGCTCTCTTTTTCTTTGGCCTTTGTTGACCTCCAACTTCACTTCAAACAGGTATCAAGGGGGTTATCTTTGATTGATAATTGTTTTTCCCGATCTCATGTGTATGGAAACCTGTCTTTTGTCATGGAAACTTTGCTAGAATGTAGGTATTTCTCTCCATTACTGATGCAGGAAGCTTTTCAGTCATGATTTATATCTTTCAGATTAAATTACTGGGGAACAAGGCCCTTCCTGAAGGCTGGCTATCTCCACAGCAAAAATAGCCCTGACTTTGCTACTTCGTTTTTGACACTCGCCATACATCATTGCGCTGCTTACTTGCTAATTAGCAGCTGCTTCCCTGGGCTTGTTTTTCCACTATGGGTTTTTTTAGCACAACCTTCTTTTAGGTCAAGCTTCCATCTTACCTTACCAAGCCTCCTAACTGCTGAAAGCAGTTTGTCTTTCACTGGGGACATGCTACTGAAAATCCGATGAGATCGGAGTGGCTCTTTTGTTGCACGATTTAGGAGAATCCATCCAAAAAAAAAGAGGGAATGGGGAAGAAGAAAATAAGAAGCTAACTATTATGAGAAAATCAATTAAGAATTAAGAGATTAAATAACTTGCTTAAGGCCACACAGCTGAAAAGCAGCAGATCTGGATTCGCACAGATATGTCTGATTCTGAAACACTGGCTTTGGTCACTATAAGAGAATTCTGGTGGGAAGACTAACTTGAATGCTAATAGTAACACAAGCACTCATTGAAACGATGGAAAGAATGCTGGAAACAACTGATAACAAGGAAAATGCAGATGTAACTTGTGATATCATGGATTTGGGAAGCTATTCCTGATAATTTCTTATTTACCTTGGGTATAAGATTTATGAATATAAGCATATTATTACATTATTTATTGTTACACAAAACATCATGCATAATTTAGTGGGCGGACGTGGCTCTAATCAATCTGTGTGGCTATGGCAAGCCTGTCATTGGTGGTGCGTGATCAGGAGTCTGAATGCTGTGCTGAAAAGAGTGAAAGAGAAGAAAGAGAGAGAGAGAGTGAGAGAGAGAGAGAGAAGAATTGGCTACTTGTTTTGCCCTCCTGCCCTGCTGGTCCCCTGGGGAACAGGCAGAATAGGGAAGTGGAAATACCTTCAAGAGAACACCAGGTAAAGAACGAGAAATCACAGCCCCTGCTGGTGGTGGATTTAAAAGCATCACAGCCCTGCATGGGAAATAGGACTTCATCATGGGACTGGCTCCTCTTTTACGGATATTTTGCATCATTTCCTAATTCAGGATAATAAATATAGCTGCTGCTGCTGCTTCTTTTTTTGCTGAGGAAGATTCGCTCTGAGCTAACATCTGTTGCCAATCTTCCTTCTTTTGATTGAGGAAGATTCACCCTAAGCTAACATCTGTGCCAGTCTTCCTCTATTTTGTATGGGGGTCACCACCACAGCATGGCTGCTGACGAGTAGTGTGGGTCCATGCCCCGGAAGTGAACCCAGGCCACTGAAGCAGAGCGCACCGAACTTAACCACTAGGCCACAGGGCTGGCCCCAAATATAGTTTCTTAATGACTTTCCCTTAATATTACCTACCATTTTTAATCACTTGTGTCAGAATACATGTCACTTCCCTTCCTAATATCCACCCTTCCTGGCCGCCCACCAGTTGTCAGTTGGGAGTTCTTGGTTAAGTCATTTAAAGTTTTTGTTAAAGTCTTTCTCCTATTTTATAGGCATACAGCTTGATACAGTATAAGGTATGATATATGTAAACTAATTATACTCACGCACATATAGTATTAAATATAAAAACATCTTGATTCTATAAATGAAAAGCAATTTACTAGAATATGCAAGTTTCTTGGTTACAGAGTTTGGTGTGCCTGTAACACATGTGGCGTGATCTGTATTTCTGATTGCATCCTAACCTAAGTACTGATGCTTTTTTCAACTATTTTTGATTGAGATTTTAAAACTACATGTATTACACACTTTTCTGCCTTAGTAAACAGAGTATAATCTAAACTTTTCTTGGTGTTTCAGGTTTCCACCATTATCATTAATTCTCCTGTAGTTTCGATGCAGACTTTTGGCTGTGTCTACTATAATTTGTTCCCTTAAATAACTCCTGGATTAATTTCTTTTCATTTACCTCTTTCTCATAAAAGTAGAATTTAGAAAGAGCAGCTACATGACTTCTGACTTCCCAGGCATTTTAATAAGACTTTTTTAGCAATCAAAATAACTATGGACTCAAAGGGCAAAGTAGTCTTCTAAATTGTCTCCTTGTGCTTGATTCTACAAGGTTCCTGCCTTTATTCGTATCCATTGTATTTGGACAGCCTTCAAGACTCCCTCTCATTTCAGAGTTATTATTTTCATAGTGCTATGTTACTTGCCTTATTTCTCTTTTTTTCTTTGCCCTCGGCTAATTTTTCTTCTCTCTATATTATTTAAACACAATTTTGTTCTTTTATCCTCTTCTCTTTCTTTCTTCATGTTTGTGTTCTTAGACCTACTTGATAGAAGAGTCTCCCTGGAATTGGTCCCCAGGACTTCTCTCTTGAGCCCATATATTCTCTTTTATTTAGTTTATTTTTTGGCTGAGGAAGATTCACCCTGAACTAACATCTGTTGCCGATCTTCCTCTATTTTGTATGTGGGACACTGCTACAGCATGGCTGACAAGTGGTGTAGGTCCGCTCTCAGGATCCGAACCTGCAAACCTGGACTGCCAAAGCAGAGCACGCCAAACTCAACCACTAGGCCATGGGGCCGGCCCGTCTCTTTTATTTTTATACTTTTATTTATCTACATTTTTGATAAAGAATTTCTTTTGGAGCCTTGGTCAACATCATTGTCTTATGTAGTGCAATCTCTTTGATGGATGAAATGTTAGCCCACTGTAATTTCTTTCAGATCACAGTTTACCTGCAGGATCTGGCTATCTAGCAGCTGACTTCAGACTTGGGAGTCATAGGGGCTTTTTGGTCTTCCCATTATCTCGTTATCACTACACATTAGAGAGGAATTTTTCTTGGTCCAAGAGTCTAAGAAGAGAACTGTGTTTTATTACCTCAATCCCTTCACTCTTTATCCAGTTTCACTTTGGCCAGAACTCTCTTTCCTAACTGACATGAATTGATATAAGCTGTGTTTGTGGCTATCTGAGCATGTGCCTTAGAAATTTCTGTTATGGGAATTTGTGAAATAGCCATTTCTCAGAGGCACAGACAGTGTTGTATTAGAAATACAAACCACTCGCTATGAGCAGAGCCTTTACAATTTAATTTTAGAATGCCATGCTCCACTGGGGGTCATTAATTTAACCATTAATAGAAGCCCATCAATCTCACACTACAGCTCATATATTACATCTTTCAGAATCAGGACTAGACTTGAAAGCTTTCAACAACCCAATTGTGTCACTTGTTTTGATGCTCAAAAACATTTTTGAGTCTGATGTCTTTTGTGCCCTATAATCTACTCATACTCCCCCTGTGATTTCCCTTGAGAAAACCTTTCTGTGACTTTGTTTTTGGAAATGCTGTGCAACAAAATACCTCTCCCATAGAGTAATTTACTACAACAGTCATTGCCAGCCCTTCTGAAAGCCTGGAGAGAACTCTGTCTCTTTCCCAGCTTTTTCACACTGATATTTTGCAAAAGAAGCAAGTTGAGTTTCCCATCTCGTTTTTGAACTGATTGCAAAAAGAAGAGCCAAATGACAGAATGGACCATCAAACCCTGCTATCATTTCCTTTCATTCTTCTTCTTTACTACATTTCTCTACGCAGGGAATAAAGGGCTCTGAGGCAGATTAATGCAGCAAGAAGCTCACCGTGTGCTCACCGAGAGCATGATTGTTTCCTGGTGTTCTCTTTGGCCGTGGGAATCATCTTCTCTCAGATTCACCCGTGATGATGAAGTCTCAAGTTTGAAAGGTAGCAGCGCCATGTCTGTGTCTGTCTCCACCACCTGGCTTTCTCTGGAGTAACACATATTGTTAGTGTTGAGATGACATATTTCAAACATTCATTTTAATTTTCTACCTCCTTTTATTGCCAAGTCATTAAAAGCGTGTGTATCTATGTGGGGGGAGGTTGGAGAGGAGAAGGGAGCCAAGACACCAAAGACTCATAGCTGGCTTTGAATTTAGGACTAATAGGATGTTTGGGGTAAAAAGTTCTTTTTTTGCCAGAGCAAATATTTGATTGTTTTCAGTTCTTTTAAAATACCCTATTTTCTTCATGTTTAAGCATCTGGTAAAGTTTTGGCAGTTCTATTCAGCAAAAGAACATGAATCTAATCAGCATGTCTTATAGCTACAGCTATAGCTTGGGAGAAAAAAAATGTATAAAAGAAGTTAACTGAAGTGTGCTTTTAATTCATCGATATTATTTAATCAAATAACTAACTACAATAGAATAATTATAATTCTTCAATTGTAATTGAATAACTAAATATTCAATTAACAAATTAACCGTGTTGAAGGTATTTTAATATGTCACAGGAGTGATGGTGGCCGAAAGTATAGGTGATACCTTATATGTGCTGATCAGCTCTTTGTATTATTGGTTATCCAGAGAATTAATTTTCATTGCCTGTATAGCCTTATAGAACTAAAACCATTTCTCTGAGGTATGAAGGCACAATAAAGAGAATATTCCTCTGTAGGACTGGACCAAATCTTCTGGTCTGTCCAATAGACTACTTTCAGAGTAATGATATTTTTAAAACTTCAGGTTTCTAAGGCCAATTATTAGAGGTTAGTTATTTCCTTTGTCTGTAGTTTGGCTAAGTTGGCACAGATAAGCAGTGGTACTTTGGTGTTTGTTGGTTTATATACTAAGGTATATCTTTTTAAGTTCTAGGTTTTAATCTCTTACCAATAGAAAAATGGATATCCTTCTCTTTTTAATTTAATTTCTTATCAAACTATATAAACATGATAACCTCAATCAGTAACTGAAATCTTTCAAATCTGGGAATTTTAGAACTGAAAGGGAACTTACAGATCTTGTCTAAGCTCTTTCAAAGGTAAAAATAATATAGTTAACACTTATATGACACTAAATATTCTGCTGTCAGTGTTTTATATATATATTAACTCACTTATTTCTTGTAACTTGATGAGATAGTTATTATTATCCCCATTTTACAGACAGAAACACAGGCCTGGAGAGGGTCATTTATCTTCCTCGATCAAAGAGCTGGAAGGTGGCGGAACCAGAATGCAAACTCAGACAGTCTGGGCCTGGAGGTCACATTCTTAACTAGCACCATTCTCCATTGCCTCAGGGGAAATCAAAACAGAGGCATGAAGTGACTTGCCAAGGCCACAAAACTAGTTGGTGGCGGCAATCATATATTAAAAATTTATAAAGAGCAAAATTTAAATAAATAAACACATAGGTTCATAGTGGTTCTTTTTCTCTTAGGTAAATTCTTAACACATTTGATTCTTACTACAACATGAATCTGATGCACACACTCCATTGGAACATTCCTTTATAATTAAACCAGATTTTTTTAACTTACATTAAAATCCGTTCATATTTCTGCTAGCTTTTAGTAAAAACTCTTTCTGGGTAGCTCTGCCAGTCTTTCTGGCTTTTGTTAGCAACTCTCCTATTTCTGTTTTATACAGAGCAGGAGAGGAAAAAATGAACAGGTCAAATTTTTGTGGGCTTTGTGAACCTCCCTGGGTGCTCTTCCAGTCAGAAGGGAGCTTCTTTTCACCAAATTTCCCAAATCACAGAGAAAGTGGTTCCATTTCCAGTAGGAGCTGCCCTTGACACTAGTCGTGTGCCACATGATGATGTTCAGGTCAATGATGGACCCCATATATGCTGGATGTTTCCTATGATTATGATGGAGCTGAAAATTCCTATTGCCTAGTGATGTTGTAGCCGTCATGATATTGTAGCACAATGCATTACTCACGTGTTTGTGGTGACGCTGGTGTAAGCAGACCTACTGTGCTGCCAGTCGTGTAAGAGTATAGCACATACAATTATGTATGGTATATGCTACTTGATGATGAAAATACACAACTATGTTACTGGTTTATGTATTTACTATACTGTACTTTTTATCATTATTTTAAAGTGTACTCTTTCTACTTACTAAAAAAAAGTTTACTGTAAAACAGTACGCTGTGTTACACCGGCAGCAGCCTCATATATCTTGTGTTTACTGCGTCTCTTGATTGCATCATTTTCTCTTGTGCTTGATTTAATCTCGTGTTGTTTTGTTCATCATGGCCCTGAAGTGTACAAAATCCATTGCTAATGTTGCCAGTAAAAGGCCACATCGAGTGACTGACCTGGAAGCAAAATTGAAAGTGATTAAGGATACAAAATTGGAAAATCAGTGATGGTTATTGCTCTCCAGTCAGGCAGGTCCCATTCCACCCTAGCTACGATCCTAAAGAACAAGAGCAAAGTGACAGAAGCTGTTAAAGGATCTGCTTCATTGAAGGCAATGTGACTAAAAAAAATTGAGAACTGCCTATATCAGACATGGAGAAACTTCTAATGGCCTACATTGAAGACTAGACACAAAATTGTATCCCTCTCAGCACCACGGTGATCATGGCCAAAGCAAAAACTTGGTTTGCGGTGTTGAAAGAAAAAGCCTGGACCCAGCTACGATGTTGGGTAGTGTTTACTGCTAGCTCTGGGTGGTTTAAACGATTCAAGAATCATTATTCATTACCTAATGTGAAATGAGTGGTGAGTCTGCGAGTGCTGATGTGAAGGCAGCTGAAGAATTTTTGGAAACTCAAGGTCAATTGAACGTGGAGGAAAATTACTTGCCAGAGCAAATATTCAATATGGATGAAACCTCCTTATTTTGGAAATGGATGCCTGAAAGAAAGGACTTTCATCCATAAGGAGGCCCAGTCAATGCCAGGTTTCATGGCTTTTAAGGAGAGGATAACAGTCTTGCTTGGGGGAATGTCACAGGCTACAAATTGAAACCCTTTGTGATCTGGCACAGTGAGAACCCCAGGGCCTTCAAGCATATCCATAAGCACGCGTTGTCAGTGCAATACAGGAGCAATAAGAAGTCATGGATGACCCAGCTCCTTTTCCGAATTGCCCTCCTGAATTGCTAGCCAGCAAAATGGAGTAGTGTTTGGACAATAAACCTTTCAAGATTTTGCTTATTGTTGATAATGCTCCTGGACATCCTCCTTGTATTGGCGATCTTCATCCTGATATCAAAGCAATGTTTCACCCTCAAACTCCAGCTCTTTGGTCCAACCAATGGATCAAGGAGTTATAGCAGCTTTTAAGGACTTATACCTGAGGAGAACATTTGCCCAGGCCATTGCTGCAACTGAGGAAGGCGCTGAGAAGACACTGATGCGATTCTGGAACGATTACATCTGTGACTGCACCAAGAGCCGTGCTAGGGCTTGAGGTGATGTCACCAAGGAGTGTATCAATGGCATCTGGAAGAAGACACTCAAGAGGTTCTTCTTTGACTTCAAATGATTTGCCAGGGACGAGGAGGTTGTAAAAATCAACAAAGCTGTGGATGACATAGCAAACAACTTTCACTTGGATGTGGGTGAGGATGGCACTGTGGAGGCTGGACAGGCTTAACGAAGTACGTGGGCCTTAAACTCGGCACTGAGGAATGAGAAGTTCCCAATAGTGAAAAGAGTCGGGGAGGACATTCTTTAATAAGAAGTTCAGCCAAGTCGTTTCTGAGTACTTTTTTCTCTCAGCAAAAATCTCTCCCCAAAGGGTCATGTGGGGTAATGAACACAGCATGTTATAGAGAGAAGAAGAGGCTAGCTTGGAATAGAGGGTTAATTTAGGTGAATAGTCGCAAAATTTTGGAGACAGTGCGTTGTATTTTGACCGGTTAAATAAGTGTTGACCTTTGGCAATAGGGAGCCATTGGAGGTGTTTCTGTAGAATGACCTGAGCAGATTATTTCTGTGAAAGAGGATTACATTAGAAGCAGCAGTTAGACAGACTGAGTGAAGCAAGACTTGAAGCGGGAAAGCCAAATGAGAGACTGTAGTATTGGTCTGGCTGAAATGTGATGAAGTTGGTTTGTGCAAAGCATTCCTGCGCAGCTGACGGCACACTGGGATTCAGTGTGGGAACAGTCAGCGGTGATGCCACTTTAAATACCCACATAATTGGCAGAAACAGGACAGTAGAGAAGGAAAGTTGGTTTTGAACCAAATGAATGATCTATTTTGTGTAGGCAAAGGGAGGAGTCAGGTGAATAGCATATCATTGTATTTTAACTCTTTCATAAATGATAATAATAACTAATAACTCTTTTATAAAATCTGTCAGGGACAGAGACGTAAGATGGTAAGACACATCATTACCCCTGGTTCAGGTTTCCATGTTCCTCCTTCCCTATTAATTCTGAAATATGGAGAGGCTGTGTCCAGATTTTCAGAGAAGCATGCATCCTCTCAGGCAATTATGTATAATCTGCAGCAGTGTTTTTCCACTTGGAGCAAAACATTTACTTCTCGCTGTTTCTTCCCCTTTCTTTCTCTTCTTTCTTCTTCCTTTCTAAAAAATTGATGCTGGTTAACATAATACTAACTAACCAATACTTAAAATACCCCACTTAGAATTCACTTAACATCTTAATGTTGGAAGCAGAATGTATTTTGAAGGAGAATACATTCTACTCTGGTTTTGAGGTCCTAAAGGTAAATAATATTTGAAAGTTAATACTTTTAGTCAAAATAAGGGTTTTGGGCCATTTCAGTTTCTCAGGTTTTTCTCTTGTCTGTGTTGGCAACATTGGTGGAGAAGTTCTGGTGGTTCTAGATTAATAAAACAGCTACTTATGGTTTTGGAGGAGAAACCCTACGGAATTTGCATCAAACTACACACTGCTTCTAAAGGGTGATGATGCTTTCTGGAGGTTCTGTGTGATGTTAGAGAGACCCTGGCCAAAACCACCAAACATTGACTGTGGGTTTACAGGAGTTCCTTCAGTCACTCCTGCCTGTGGATGGATGGAGCTCGTTTAAATAATGATACACATGCACCTGGTCTCATAGTTGTTTGTGAAGTTATATCTAAAGATAGAATATTTTTGTTTTATTTACTACAATAAAATATCAAGTAATAGAAATGTAAAAGGGATTCATTTTGTCTCCACCCTTCACAATAGCCCTCTTAATATGACAAGGAAATGATACAGTAAAAAGAATATTTTAATTTCATATTTCAGGTTAACACTACACTAAGTTGGAAATTCCTGCTTCCATGTCCGGGAAGCACAGAGCAAGGGTAAAAAAACCAACATTTGGGGCAATGTTTTAGTCTAAATATTTTCCAACTTAATAGCAGGATTGAATAGCATATTGTAATTTTTTACAATCAGGGTTTATTGAGATATAATTTATGTATGGTAAAAGTCACCTCACTTAAGTGGTTAGGTTGGTAAGTTTTGATAAATGTATGTAATGTACAACCACCATCACAATCAAGACAAAGAACATTCCCATCACCCCCCAAATTTCCATTGTGCCTCTTGGCATTCAATCCACTCCCCTGATATCCAGCCCTAGACAACCACTGATCTGCTTTCTATTCTTAGTTTTGCCTTTTCCAGAAGGGCGTATAAACAGAATCTAATAGTATGTAGCCTTTTGTACTTGGTTTCTTTCACTTAGCATAATATTTTTGCTGTTCATCTGTGTTGTTGATTGTATCGGTAGTTTATTCCTTTTTATTGCTGAGTAGAATTCAGTTGTATGAATGTACCACTATTTGTCTATTCACCAGTTGATGGACGTTTCATTTTTTCCCCGTAGTTCTTGGCTATTATGAATAAAGCTGCTGTAATATCTGCATGCAAATATTTCTGTGTGCATATGCTTTCAATTCTCTTGGGTGAATACCAGGAGTGTGATGGCTGGGTCTTATGGTAACTATACATTAAACTTCATGAGAAACTGACAAACTGTTTTCCAAAGTGGTCACACCAATTCGTACTCCTACCAGCAATTTATGAGAGTTCAAATTGTTGCTCAATCTCATCAACATTTGGCATTTTCAGCATATTGTAAATTTAATTGATATTCTATGTCTTTTTTAGATATTGCAAATAGTCTTGTAGGTCCTGCCCAGTACAAAGAGTTAGTGTGGTCATTCCAAATCTTCTCTAGCTCAATTTTCATTGCGGTTTTGGAGGAGAGGTTAGAGTTGTGCAAATGATAATTTGCTTTTGCTTAGAGCTAAGACATTACTGCTCCTATCAGAAATTTCTTCCTTCCTTTCATTAAATCAATATTTATTGATTGCCCATTATGTGGCAAATACAAATATCATATGATTCTTACCTTCCAGGAATTTACATTTCTGTGGGGGACATGGACCAATAAACAGAAAATTTCAGTATAATATGGTATACACTAAATGTCAGAGGAGAAATAGCTAATCAGTTTAGCATAGAAACTTTTACTTTTGATAATATTTCTCTAAAAAAGGAAACCAAGACTAGAATGGCAAGGGAATTGTTAAGGTTCACGTAGTTGAGAGGTTTTTTTTCCCTTCACACCAGATATATGGTGTCTTTTCCACACCAATTCTCCAATTCTCTGACACCAACTGGGTGTCGAACAATTCAATTCAATTCTGATATTAACTCCTGGAATTGGGGTCAGACCACACAGATGGAAGGCTCAGTCCCACAAGACTGCCTCTCCTTCAGACGCTGGCCACAAATGGGGTGCTCAGGCTACCCACATTTCTGCCCTGCTGACTAAAATTTGGGGGTTCCTAGGACCCCCACTCCTCCAAGTCAATAGTTTGCTAGAAGAACTCACAGAACTCAGGGAAACAATTAACTTCCTATTACTGGCAACTCAGGAATTGCCAATGAAGAGATGCAGTGCAAGGTGTTGGGGGTGTGTGTGTGCAGGGCTTCCATGCTGTCTTCAGACAATGCCACTGTCCCAGCACCTTGATGTGTTCACCAGCCCAGTTCTCTGAAACCTGTGTTTAGGGATTTTTGTGGAGGTTGCATTTTGTTGGCATGATTGATTGAATCATTGGTTATTGGTGGTTGAACTTAACCCCCAGCCCCTCTCCCCTGTCTGGAGGTCAATGAGGAGAGGAAGAAATGTCCACTCCTGTAATCACACAACTGTTCCTCTAGCAACCAGCCCCTTGTTGGTTGATCTCTAGGGGCCCACCATTAGTCACCTCACTACCATAAACTCAAGTATGGTTGAGGGGCTCATTATAAATAACAAAAGACACTCCTATCACTCAGGAAATTCCAAAGATTTTAGAAGTTCTGTGCTAAAAACCTGGAAAAAGCCCAAATATATTTTTTATTATATTATACTGGTCCAGCTTATTTCATCCAAGGTTTACTGGCCCTTGACCAGAGCCTATTTCACCATGGGATGGTGTGTGTCTACAGTAAATGAATAGTTTTCTAGTTTGACCATCACTTCTCTAAATTTATGCAAAGCACTGTAAAAATTTACAAGAACTTGCACGTGTATTCTCTCATCTGACTATGGCACAGGTTTCTGTGTGCCTGTACATCTTTGTTATAGTTCCTACTACACTTATATATAACTATAGTATTAGTTTAATTATAGAACATACTATTGTTTACATGTTTTTATGCTAAAATCTATGTTTATCTGAGATCCTTTTGGGCAGAGACTGAATCACATTTATATTTTTATCCTCCAAATTTAGTAAAGTCTCCGCCTTAAAAGAATATGTGTTAAATGAAAGAGAACATGCACCAATTTCCCAATCTCTAAAGCAGAACTGATGATTTATATTACCAGGGATTAAAATAATTTAAGTGATTTGAAAGCCTTTAGTGCATAGAGACCAAGTCTACATGACCATAGCAAAGCAAAAGTTTAAGACAATTGTTAAGATAACTTAGGCAAAAATATCTGTTTCCGTCTGGATCATCTAAATATTCCACTTTGCGTGGATGAGAAAATTCATTGAAAAGAGAGACAATGCTCATTAGGGACGATAGTAAAAAAGATTAGGGTCATGGGGCATTTTTGTTCTACTTTACGAAACAGTTTGTAATTTGAGGGCAAATCTCTTGGATCTATGGATGCACTGGAAGGTTTGTCTTCAACATCACCATTTTAATACTTATGTTTATGTATAATGATCAGAAAATAATATATGTTAGAGTTATTGGACAATGAGTTTTACTTTGTGATGATGTAACAATTCCATTTCATTTGATTCAGTGTAATTCATAGAGTTCCTCTAATGTACTGGGCGTTCTTATTGCAGAGTGAAGCTCCTTCCCTATGTCTATATAGTAGTTTTGAGTAAAATGCAGCATGAACATTGACTGTGGTGTTTCACACCCCTCCCTTTATTTTCAGGCAATATGTGCTTTCAAACTTCTGCTGGAAGTTTAAGTATTATTTTCAGATTTTTTTAACTTAAGAGCTTTCCTTTAGATGATTTATTTGCTTACCAGTGTTTTCTTGTTTGATTGTGGTTCCTAAATATTAAGAACTTGAATGGATTTTCAGTAATTTACTTTGGGATTTATTTTGCAAGCCCACTGATAATTAATTACCCTTGGTAGTTTTTTCCCCTTTCTTCCTTAAATTTAGATGAAATTTCCCCATGGCATTGGTTTATTGTGTATTCTATCACCTGGTAGAGAAAACATTAATAGTTTTCCAGGTTAAATATTTTTATTTTATTTTTTTGTTGATCTGATGCTGTGTTTGTACTGCTTAAATTGAGGGTTGAAATTCAGGAAAGAAACTGTAAATTATTCCAGTTCAACAGGAAGGAGGATGGTTTTGCAAGTGCACAGATGAGGCCACAGTTGAGAGACCACAGGAAACATTTGAAGCAGTAAGAATTAGACAACTGTAACGTTTTATCACTTATGATATTTCATTTGGTATTTACAAGATATACCCAAAGGGACTCTCATCTGCTTTGCCATATGGAAAGTTTATAAATGTTAGAGTGCAGAGCATGAGCAAAATGGGAAGAAGAAAGAATTTTAAGGTGGTTTAGGTGTTCAAGAGCAGCGGCCTTTTCTTTTGTTGAGAGAAACAGCTGTTGATTTGGGGGAAGGTAAGTGCGCAGTACTTTCCTCCTTGCTCCTTTGGGGTCTGGTAAAAATATTAGAGAATAAACATCCCCACCATCTATTTTACATTCTGTCATTTTCTAAAGGTGACTTTATTCCATGATAAAGAGTTAACTGACAGAATCAATCATATCAAAGAGTTCAAGTGGAGGATTTTTGTTTATTTCTTGGTTAAAATAAAGGAAGAAGAAACTCAGGCATTCAAAAACAATTTAAGAACCAAGTTCACATTTTCCCGCTGTACAATGAAGCTGGCGTCATCTTGAAAAGTATTTTAAAAGAAAAGAAATTGAAGGTGGGGCTACATTTCCAGAATACAAAACAAGGAATTTATATAAAAACTAAGAAACCTGAGTATCCAATACAAACCCATTCAAAAAGAACCAAAATATCAGCTTAAATGTGGGAAAAAAATTTCATTTACAATTTAGAGGTGTTGAGATCAGATCAATAAACAGGAATACTAATACATTTTTCATAAAAGGACAAATGTCTTAACATGATGTAATATGTTTCACAGGAAAATACTTGTCTCTGTTAAGAGTGGTGACTTTCTAAGGCCTCTGGGAATTTTTTTTAATATGAATCATATAAATGCTGAAATAAAGTGAAAAATTTTACCTAGTATTTAGAAGAATTGACTTTGTCTGTCAGTAGTGATTTTAGTTTCTTATAATAGCTTTGCTTTTAGCCAGTTCCACCAGTTTTCATATATTCATAATTTCTTTCAGAGTCTGACCTTGGGAAATTTCCACCTCTGTTCACCAATATTCATTCAGTACATAGTATCGGTCACTGTGCCAAGCATTGGGTTTGGAAGTGGGGATTCATAGAGGAGAAGAAATGGTCTTTATGGAACATGGAGTCCACTGGGAGGATGAGAAGTGAGAGCAGTTTTAGTCCACTGTGATACTTGCTTTGAGGAATCTAAGACCCACCTTAGTCCCATTTCTTGCCTATTTATCTCTGCCTACTCCCGCCCCTGGCAACCACTGATCTTTTTACTGTCTCCATAGTTTTGCCTTTTCTGGAATGTCATGTAGTTTGAACAGACAGTATGTAGCCTTCCAGATTGGCTTGTTTCACTTAGTAATATGCATTTAAGGTTACTCCATGTCTTTTCATGGCTTGATAGCTCATTTCTTCTTCTTTTTTTGGTGAGGAAGATTGGCCATGAGCTAACATCTGTGCCCATCTTCCTCTATTTTGTGTATGGGACACCACCAGAGCATGGCTTGATGAGTGGTGTGTAGGTCTGCACTTGGGATCTGAATCTGTGAACTCCAGGCCGCCGAAGCGGAGTGCGCGAACTTAACCACTATACCACCCGGCTAGTGCCAGTAGCTCATTTCTTTTTAGTGCTAAATAATATTCCATTTTCTGGATGTAACACAATTTAAAAATCCATCTACCTACTGAAGGTTGCTTCCAAGTTTTGGCAGTTGTGAACAAAGCTGCTATAAACATCATGTGCAGATTTTTTGTGTGGACATAAGTTTTTAACTCCTTTGGGTAAATAACAAGGAGTGTGATTGCTGGATTGTATGGTAAGAGTATGTTTAGTTTTGTAAGAAAACAACCAAATTGTTTTCCAAAGTGGCTGCGTCATTTTGCATTCCCACCAGCAATGTATGGGAGTTCCTGTTACTCTACATCCTCATCATCATTCAGTGTTCTCAGTGTTTTGGATTGGGGCTATTCTAATAGTTGTGTAGTGGTATCTTGTTTTAATTTGCATTTCATGCATATTTAGATGACGTGACATACGATGGGGAGCATCTTTTCATATGCTTATTTGCCATCTGTACATCTTTGGTGAAGTATCTATTAAGGTCGTTGGCCCATTTTTAAATCAGGTTTTTTTTTTTTATTGTTGACCTTTAAGAGTTCTTTATATATTTTGGAGACCATTCCTTTATTAAATTACTCTTTTTTTGGTTTATTTTCTTATTGTAAAATGCAATATGGTTAAAGATTTTTTTCCCACATACATCCTTCTGACCTAATGTTTTGTCTTCAGTCCCTTGAGACTTTAAGAGTCTGAATATAATGTTGGAAACCTTGGGACAGTGACTATATTCGCACACAGGTCAATCAAAAGTATTTTCTATGGACACTTTTTTTTTTTGTTGTTGAGGAAGATTGGCCCTGAGCTAACATCTGTTGCCAATCTTCCTCTTTTTTTGCTTGAGGAAGATTATCCCTTAGCTAACATCCATGCCAGTCTCCCTCTATTTTGTATGTGGGATGCCTCCACAGCATGGCTTGATGAGTGGTGTGTAGCTTAGGGTTAGCGTCTGACCCTGGGCCTCCGAAGCAGAGCATGGGAACTTAACCACTACAACACCGGGCTGGCCCCTCTGTGGATGTTTTTGAGGGCAAACCTCTGTCTGCTGTGGGTTCCAAAGACCTCATGGTCCAGTCCAGAGTCTTTTCTATTTTCAAAGAGGTTTACAAAAGGTTCAGATTCCTCCATATATAAGCTAATTTAAAGCGACAAATGCAGATTAACATCTATTGCTTTTGTTTTGGTCAGTCAATGAAAAAGACTATTAATGTGAAAACACATTTTCTTATTGACCAGGAGAGTGGTTTTCTAGTACAGACTTCCTGTTATCTTTATGTGAATAAAAGCCACACACACACACACACACACACATGCTTCTGCTATTGACTGGGATTCACAAGACCAAATTCTTATTGTTATTCTTTTAGCCTCTCTTTCCTTTTGATGTTTTTTGTTGGGATGAGCCTTGGTTGTAGTCTAGGGGAGAATTTCAATTTTGGAACTCTCTTTGGCTTTGTAAAAATTTTTAGTCAACTGGAAACTTCAGAAGGAAAAAGAAAAAAGAAAAAGGGCTACTGGATCTTCAACTATAAGTCAGTTTCATGGAACTATTGATTTTAAAATTGTCATTAAAATATGGCTCCATTTCTTAGTGTATTATTTTAGCATGTCTACATCAATATTAATAGATAATGCATACTATCTGCCTTTTATACTTTGTACAGGCTCGTACAATATTATTTTTCTCAATGCATGCTGGTAGAATGTTCAGAAGGGTAATTAATATATGAGAGACCATCTTTAGGAGCCTATCTACATCTAGGCCCTGTTGGCATTTTACTTTAATGTAGGGGGAAAACTCCTCCGAAGGGGCCCAGCAAACATATGAAACTTTTATTACAAAGCTGCCAGCATTTGACCTTAGAGCAGGTCCAATTGACAAAGGAGCTGCAGGATATGAAACATTCTCATTACAATGTCATGGCAACATTACTGAAATTATTAACTATCCAAGTGAGATGATGGATGTTATAGGGTGGTGATGTCCTTGGCAGAACATATTGCTTAATTATCTTCTTTTAGTACCAGCATACAGTCACGTCCCTATGATCAAGTACTATTCCAAATGAATACGAAATGAATTCATAAGGAGAGAATATTTAAAGTTCTTATCCAATAAAAGAGTAGATTAAATGTCAGATCTTCATTAGGGGTTCTTTAATCAAAGTTCTTTTTGTGGTTTTATGACAAATCCTTTCATTTTGACACTTGAACCAAAGACCCCTAGGTTTAAAAGGAACTGTTCTGTCACTTGAGCTAAAGGGGAATTTAATGATTTTTAAAAGTAGAATTTATGGTCTAGTGGGTAGGACTCTTGAGTAGAATCTGGAAAGCCTTTAATTTTAGTGATGGAATTAATGTCTCATCTCTGCTCTTTTAAAAGGCTATGAAGTCCTGTGACTTAGTTTCTCCATATGTTAAACAGAATACATTAAAACAGTATGGATACTTATAGTGTTATAGATAGTAACGTTTATCGGGTATGATCAAGATTCTTAACAGTCTGTGGTGGGCTTATGTAATTCTGAGAAAATACAATACCTTCAAGCAAGTTACTTAATGTAATTGTTTCAATTAGTTAATATCTGAGAAATGTTTAAAGATGGAATGGACAGTGGGGTATAATTTTGTCCAGGCTTGCAATAAAACAGACTTTAGTAGAATTCTGTTTTTTTAGACAAGAAGTGTATTGCACAGTAAAGAAAGCCCCGACAACAGGGAGCTTCAAGAATATTCATCCCAGGTAGCTTCCATATAATCCTAAAGTAACAGATCCAAATATATCACAGCTTTACTACAGAGTCAGTTGATTCAGTAGATGAATGAAACTAGACTGTTTTTGGTGATTATGAAATTGGAAATTATTATTTACTTTTATGGAACTGGTTATAGGAATGCAGAAATAAAGCTGGAAAATCAAATAAGTTGGTTATTAGAAACCAAATTTATGTGTCAGTCAGTACCATATCTTGGAAAATTGTACGCTTTCAAAACTAAAGTATTTGACTTATCTGAAAAATTGTTTTGAGTTATTATAGCATTAAAACCGTTATACTGGGTTCAAATAAAGGATAAGTAGTCTCACAGAAAACTCCCTTTTTGTCTATTAATTTGTATCAATTTGAACTCTTTGTAGACAGCATACCTGTTGTATGGTAATCAGTGTTGCTATTAATTATGACTTAAGACAAAACAATATTTAGACAGTTACTTAAGACAAAATAATCGAATTCTAGATCATCAAGGCCAATTATTTATGCTCAATTGAGTATGTTAATTAAATTTTAGTTCTTCCAAAGCCAGTAATCCTTATCTGATGAATATTCATTAATTAAGAGTTTTTGATTAATGAAAACTTCCCAATCCTGGATTCTTGGTACACAGGTTTTGGTGGTTTTGAAAATCAAATGAAATCAAATAAGTTGTTAATCTTGAAGAGATTATAAAATATAAAAATTTTATAAAACAAATATTATATATGAACCTAAAATAGAAAGCAATTATCAACTGGAATCCATTTGAGTTTGCATTAAGCCATTAAACCAAATTTTTCTTTTTTAATGCGATACTGCTCTCATCGATTAAATATGGCAAATATGGCATCTGAGAAAGTCTCATATGCTTTCCTTGTGAACTAGTTGTAGAAATACGGGCTTGCAGATAATACATTTATAGAGGTTTCAGCCCTCCGAACAGCTGTAATCAGGATGTGTTGATGAATCAATTCTAGACTTAGGGAGGTATCGAGTAGTATGACAAAGTGTTAAGTCATTGGTCATGTTCCATTCAGTGTATATATTTTTATCAATGTTTTGACTATTGAAGGTATGCAATAAATATATGTTGAATGAACAAACGAATAATTTATATAAATATAGAAGGTATGCTTAGATGATGAGAGTCAAAGAAATAGATAATAGAATTCAGAATGATATTTCAAGTTAGAATAAGAGGGCGAGAATGGAAGCAAAATTGTGACTATAGTTTAAAAAACATTAATGTAAATATCATGTAGTTGCTTGACGGCAGTTCTGTGAATAAGACCTAGAGGACGGAGGCAATATGTGACTCAGCTACTAAAATTGTTAACTTATAGGAACTATGACTTACTTGTATTTTAGTCTTTAGAAAGTAGCCTGGTGCCTAGAACATAAAGAGCACTCATCAAAAGTTTGCTGAATGTGGCAGAGTGTATTTTCCAAGGATGATCAAAGCAATATCTCCCATCCCACCTGCTCTTCTGTAATGTGATCCCATCAAGAAATGAAGTCTATTTCCCTACCTACCCCTTTCAGTGTGGACAGGTATGGTGACTGCTTCAACAAATAATATAAATATGCCCCAAACAATATTGTGCCAGTTCTGGGCATTGCCCTTAAATTACCTCACAGTTTCTGCTTCCTGCTTCTTGGAAGTCAGCTGCCATGTTAGAAGTGTGACAACCTTGGGACCAGCAAATAATGGGGAGTCCATGCCAAGTGGTAATTCTCTTAAAGATTGAGAAGTCAGGTGGGGGGGGAGGGCAAGGATCAATGAAGTGAGTGAAGAAGCTACATTGGTTGTACATCCCACTTGAGCCTTCAGATGACTGTAGTCCCAGCTGTAATCTGACTTGCAACCATTAGGAAGACCTCAATCAAGACTGCAGATAAGGCTGGAAAGACCACCCAACTGTGAAACAAAAATGATAGATTGTTGTTTTAAGTCACTAATGTTTGGGGTTGTTTTTAATGTAGAAGTAAATAACCAGAACACTGAATGATTGAAAGAATGTGTAATTAGATTCTAGATGGGCATTGATGTTGATGTCATCCATCCTCAATCACTCTTTCTATGAAAGAGGAAGAAAAATGGGAACAAAATTATGCTAATTGTGTTAAACTCCAAAGGGGTCTTAGTGGGAGACTGAGCAGACATGGTTTGCTTTTACCCCATAGGGCAGAACTGAGAGCATGAATGAAATATGCTGGGAGGCCTGAAACCAGCTACTTTGCCAGTGTGTGATTTACCTGTGAGGAGATATTTATCTAGCAAAGACTTAAAGGGTCACCTGCCTTTTAGATGCAGAAGGAAGTACTGTATAGGGTGGAGAGTTGGCAGGGAGCGGTGTGGGAATGTTGAGCCAAAGCATAAAGATAACGTTAGTTAATTCTAGAAAGAGTGTGTTCCCATTTGAATTTCAAAGAACAATTGATGACCTTACCTTCCAATGTTGGAGTTTCATCATTTAGACATGATCTATTACATATATAGTTCAACTATAAAGAAATGATATGAATATCTTATGGAAACCATATTTCCTACCCATTAATTTGTGTGAGGCCCAAATATTATATTACTCTGTGAAATAAAGAATTAAGGCAATTATCTGAAAAATTCAGACTTAAGTCCACTTTTATTTTTCTACAAAAAATATAGGGTAGGACAGTTGTTTTCAAAGTTTGATGCACATGGAATTACCCGAGAAGATTTAAAAAAAAATCCCAATGCCCAGACAGTACCCCATGCTAATTAAATCAGGAAGTCTTAAAATATATAGTAAGAAAGGTCAAGAAAAGGTATTGCTAAAAATAATCCACAAAGCTTGTAAAGAAGGCCTTGAAGGAGACAATTATGACCACATTAGAGAAATGCATTCATGAAAACAAAGACCCACAGCTGTTTTAATTCTGTGGAGGTTTCTCTATCTGAGAGCTTAAGTTATTTAAAGAGTCTAGATTCCTTTGTAATAAGAAACAAGTGGAGGCCTGGGCTACAATGAAAAGCACTGGACTAAATGCTTGGATTTTTATTCATTTTATCTCTGTATTCTATTTTCTATACCTGCAAATAGAGATTATTGGTGTTACCACCTGGGTTACTACGAGGGTCAACGTTTTAATGCTTTTGAGATTCTTTGAACTACCGACTGAAGGTATTTTTACCTTGAATATGTAGGAACATGTGCTCTGTTAAGTAAGGGCTGGGGAGGCTCAGCCTACTGAGTTTTTTTAAAGAGTTTCCGGGTATGATATTTTAAAATATAATGGCTTCTAGTGATTTCAGCATTAGCTCTGTTATTCAATGCTTTATTTTTATCCCCTACCACTAAATAACTTTCAAAGATTGCTTTGTTTTACATCTAAAACCTTGGTTACATAAGTTGCTAACCAAATATTTCTGTAAGTGAATATTGTTTTTTTTGTTGAAACAATCATTCCCACACATGCATAAACTGTGGCTTCTTTAGCTGACGGCAGTTCCTCTAACTTGTGTATTACTTTAAGAGCGACACATACTTTCTTAGTTATATATTAACATGCTAGAAGAGTTATTTATTTGAGAAAAGCCTAACAGCTATCCATAAAAAACGGTAGTGTTTCAAGTGTAATTTTGCCTTAGCATTGACTATCTGTTCAATATTTTGAAGATTAAAATATGATAATTCATGTTGCAAATTGGGAAAAACTAAACCAAATGTAAATGACAAGGTAATTTAAAAATGACTTATTTCAGTAATAAAACAAGCTTAATCTACTCTCTTTTCTATAATCTAGTCTTATCTGACAACTCATCTTTTCTGCTTTACAGCGCTGACTAGATGAGCCACTGATGAAGGAATTGGAAAATGTGTTTTGAAATCCACCAGTATGTTTTTGAGTTTTATGCCAGGAGTCAGCTTCCATTCCCACCCAATAATTATAGTGCACTTCAAGGGTCAGAACCAGACAGATTCTTTGTGAAAGGAGGAAATATCCCAAGATTGGCTTTTGACTTTGATTAAAAGTTCTTTAATTCCAATGAATGGCACTATTAGCTTAAATAGTGTTTGTTGGAGCCACGGATTGACTCAGATGGCTCTAATATCAATAAGATACAGAAAGTAATAATAGGTATTAGCCTAAATAGCTTCAGAAAAATGAATCATTTGCCCAGAGATGAAAGATAAGGAGTCTGCAATGCTTCTTGAATGGGCTCAATGTATTATCAATGTTTTCCCAAAATTTGATTTGAAAATTAGATCTTTAGTAGGTTTCCATGTTAGTACACAAAGACTACTTAATGTTGTATGAGCATCTATAAATGTTATTCATATACTTTACTGGAATAACATGATTCAAGATTTCTCCAGTGTTTTTAATAGACATAGAACTAATATTAAACATAATTCCTAAAAATATTATAAAATTCAAATGGTTAATATTTTGTAAACTCTAACATTTTCAGAGGAGAGTAGAATTAACTGAAATGGACTTACCACTCTCTGTTTAGTGCCAAATACATACTGTGCACTCCTATTCTTTGACTTTTTTATATCTTATTGCATTTAACTGTTAGCGTGTTGTGTCCCTAGCACCCCGAGTAGTGTTTGTCCATCTACCATGTAGATAGGTAACATTTGTTTGTGGAATGACTAAGAAAAATGATTCACTGGCTATGCAATCCTGTAAAAATATCTGCAGTATATTTGAATGGAAGCAAGGGACTGTTTAGAAACTGTAGAGCCAAACTTTGGTACGACAAGTAGAAAACTAGTGAATTTTTGTTTTAAACAAGTCCCTAGTCATCGTAAGCACTATACATTATAAAGGTGAAAATAAACAGTGATAAGAAAATGGCAAATCAACTTTCAGGAGAACTGAAGGCCTCTTGCTGTGATCCCGTGATATAGCTCAAACACTGTATTTTGTTGACATCTTCCTGAGTGATATTAGAAGCACAGATATAGAGCATTTCTGGCTAAACAACCATGACATTCGCTGTAGATTTGGAATGAATGCTTTTAAGATAGCATGTCTCTGTCAAGGGACAGTTGACCATGTGTATCATCTCTTCTGCTTTATCATCGAGAATGACTGGGTGTGATGGAGCCAACAGTGTTGATGGGCATTGATCTGTTTCAGAAATGAATTAACTCAGAGTTTCAAGGACTGAGAAATGATTTCAGGCTTTCCCTTTTAAAAAGATGATATCTCATTTTCTGAGTTCAGAGATGAGAAAAAAAAGTGGAAATTGAGAGAAGCAAGGTAAACTCAAATAATTTGAATTGAGTCCGAAGAATTTTTTTTCTCCTATATTCTATTTACCAGCTGATAATCCTATAGTGAAAGTTCATGTTTCCAACTAGTGAGAGTTAGGACCAGAATATGGATTGTTAATTTGGAAGGTGACTAGGAAATTATCCCTGTCATAATATTTTTCCATTTCGCTCCCTCCCCCCCAATATAACTAAGAAAGATGTTGCTTTCATAAAACACTATAGTGAATACAGCCCTGGAATTCCCATCTTATAAATACTTTCAGATGGAGATAAAAAAATGATATTTCAACATGTTAAAAATAATCAATGTGAGTAAAAATTGGGCTTTGAATATTTGACTGCAATGTTATTACTTCCTCTTGGTGGTGTGTTTCCAATTTTAGGGGCTGTGGGGGAAAGACAAACAGTACACACATGTAATTCTCCCGATATTGGTTCCATTTGTTTAGAAGACGTAATGGTTTTATTTTCAGGCTTAATGCCCTTGAGATTCCTTAATAATTTCAAATTCCATCAGAAATGCCCCTACCTTCAAACCACATCTAATGAATTCATTTCTTTTGATTTGTAGAGTGACTGAGTAAATAAAATTAATATTTATCACAAATATTGCAAAACACCTTCATTAAGCCAATTGCTAAGACTGGTTTTAATGGATAGTGTTGAGGCACCCATGGTCTCCACATATATTTCCCCCATGGCACTGTTGGAACTCAAGTGTGGCTGACTGAACAAAAGGATTAGTTTGTCCAAACTTTTTAGCAGACCTATTCAAGTAGAATGGGCTGTGGGTGAAGAGAAGATGATAAATGATCAAAACAGATTATCAAGAGGTTGTTTAGAAATATGGGCAATTATTACAAACACTGAAAGCTACTAAAAGCAGTGTATGATAAAAAATGTTCTGGGGACACAGAAAAACACATTTAAACGCAAATGAAGAGAACCAAAATGACAAAATAGTGAGCAAAATAGCAAAACTTAAGACTTAGGTGTGTTTATGTGCCAATAAATCTCTTCTCCATTTTGAAAAACAGTTAAATGTCTATGTGTATTATGTTATGTGAGATTAAAAACTTCCTAGAGTTTAGGGACTATTTTTTTTAGCTCACATACACTTCCTGGCATAATATTTTATTATTCATTTACACCGCAGATCTAATGTCTTCACTGCACGGTACTGTGTTAAGCCCACGTGTCTCAGGAACGTTATCGTGGTTCTGATTAAATTCTCCAATAAAATATTGTCTAAGTATAAATGTTGCCTTTCTTCCTTTTGAATTTTATTTGGGAAGAAAATTTCAACAATCCTGCTGAATAGACCAGCTTCTTAGAAGACCAAGACTTCCCTTGAAATAGAAAGTTGCAGAGTTTTCTTTTTAGAAGTTCCTTGTGAGTATACATCACTGGGTGTTTCTCTTCCTTCATTATCCGAGACAGCAAGTCTAATGTCAGAGGCATCTGTTTGAATCAGGAATGCTTTGTCAAAGTCAGGAGGGTGTAGTAAGGCTGGGTCTTCACTGAGTGCATTTGTTAGGTTCTTGAACGTTAAATCACAAGCTGAGTCATTGTCCAATTTCTTTCCTTCTTTCTTATTTTTTGGCGAGTCAGGAAATGGCTCTGCAGAGATAAGTTCTGAGTTATCCCTTAATGGGTCACAATTTATACTGAAATCTGTCTCTTTTCACATTTCAAAATGAAACTCATCTTCATTAATGTGCTTTTTCTATGAGGTACATGAAATCATCAAAATGTTACAAGAAGATCCATGCCTTGGGTGACCCATGAAGCATCATTGGTATGTAGCAGCATGACAGCAAAGAATGGGTGTAATAGCTAAATCACAACACTAGGGAGAGAATGCATCTAATTTGTGCACTCCCGGGCTGTTAGGAGATTTGTTGCTCCATATACCAATTTGTTCAAATAGACAGTAAACATACATTTGGTTTTCCACAGATACTTCAGCAACTCTTTTCCCAGGTACAGTTGAAAATGTTAGGCCTTACTTTGCTGTCACAGCACTCTAAACTTTACAGTCTTCCTTTAGCATGCTGACTCTCCATTTGGATGTTGGCTGACTGATTTCTCAATGAATCTCCTATTCAAACTGAGTTGCCAAATTGAATGCACTCTGTGGGGTGTGCAATATTATCTACTCTACCAATGATGCTTAGAAGTGTCATCTGAGCAGCGGAAGGTAGCATGTTGCCATTTACTCCCCATAGAAACATCTTAGGAAAGAAGCTGTTAGTGTTTTTGAAATATTGTTTGCATCTTAGTGTATGCCTTTTAACATATCCATCCCACCAACAAACAAACAAAAATAATAAATTAAAAAAAAGAGAAAGAGATCTGTAGCTTGTATCATGAAGTGACAAATTAATTGCAATTAACAATTTGTTCCTACAGTAAGAAACACTTGAGTAATTGTAGTGGTCACAGTTCACACACTGCAGTGAGCTAGGGATAAAACTTGAAGGTACTTAAGCAAGTGCTCTTCTTGAGTGTCTGGCCCCCAACATTTAGAGCAGGGTAGCTTTCTTGATTATGGTTGGTTCTGAGTGGGTGTGGGAGAACTAAGTTTGCATACAGCTCATCCTGAGCTTTAGTGTCTTGAGGGGACAGATTCTCAGCCTTCTTAAGTCCCTATTTGGTGCTGGCTGTTTGTTCTCAATATAGTCCCCAGTAATCCTAACCCTGTTCCTCAGGAGCCATTTTTAAAGTCTTGGTAACTTAACTTTTTCCAAAGACAGAGTCAGTTGTGGCGCCCCAGAGCCACCAAACTTGCTTCTCAGATATCCTCAGAAAAAAAACAGTCTTTATCTGAGTCCTGGAATATGCTGGGGTGACGCTGAGAGTTGGGCACTCAGAGGCAAGTCTGGGGGTTTATTATATGCTCAGTTATAAACCCAACTAGTCAGATCCCCACATTTTCCCTTGGCGTATGTTGAGGGCCTACAGTATTTTCTTTCAATTCCAGTCTAATGGAGCCTGGTAATAAAGAGCAAAAAGCAATTTGTGAGCTAGTCATTGAACATTCTCTCAGAAATAACTGAACTTCTGGAGTGAGGGAGGAGGATGAATGAATGTTGTGCACATTCAGTGCTCCAATCACTGAAGATGGGCATTCTATAGTATAAGAACAACCCTCTGACAAGGAAAAATCAACATCTTTCAGAGAGGGGGGAGGCAGAACATCCCAATCTGGCAAAGCCCACTTCTTGTGTCCTAAACTTGTTTTCGTTCTCTGAGCCTTCATTTCTGTCAGTCCTCGCAGTGGCCTAAGCCATCCACTGCCATCTTCCCATTGGATGGCCTCCTCTTTTCGTAGCTTGTGGTGGGTAACAGCAGTGGCCTCCCAGTTCTAAACTGCCCCACTCATTCTTTCCCACCACCTTTTTATTCCTTACCCTGGAAGTTAACTCTTGTAATTTGGCCTTAGGTTCCAGGTAGGAGTGGTTCACCTGGGGTCCATGGACCACTGATGAGTTCACAGATAGAACTGTACTTTCAAGTAACTGGTTCTCATCTTAATCCTATGTGTTTTATTTTACGTATTTGTGAACAACGTTCTAAGAAAGATTTCATTGGCTTCACCAGACTACCAAAAGATCTTCATGGCCCCAAAAAGGTTGTGTCTCCCCTTCCCCCTTTTTTTCCGTTACATAATTTTTTAATTTTAAGGATTATTATTCTAAAACAAAAACATTGTTAATAAAATCATTGGTGTATTTCAAGATTCCTTAATATCTTCCGTAACATTCCACTCAGATGGTAGAAAACCACAAAGCTCTTCCCTAAGGAAGGGTGCAAATGGAATGTAATATTGACTGCACTGTATAGAATACAAACTGTGAAGATAAGGAAACTCAATTATTTCATCCCTCCCCAGATCACTTTTGCATCCTAGGAGCTATCTTGCTGAGATCTGTCACTCTGATCGAGGAGCTATGAACCTTCTCCAGTCAGCATAATGAACGCGACAGGCCTCACAATGACACTGCTGCCTCATGCTTCAGTAACGTGGGTGTCCTTCCATCTCGCAATCAAGTTTCATTCCTCAGTGTCTTTATTAACACAGGTCTGTAGCCTAAAAGACATCCTTCCATCCTCCAAGGTAGAGCTCAAATGCCACCAAAACATGTATTCCTTGATTTTGTCTTTATTTTGTTTTTACCAGTTGTTTTTATATTCCTCTTTTCAGCAACAGTATAAAGTCCTTGTGTCCAGGTCGTATCTAATTCATCATCATATTCAACATCATTGTTTGGCAGGGACTAAGTGCTCAATCAAAATTTGATGACTATTTTAATGATGAGTCATCTTGTAGTAATACTAGAACCTGACTTTCCTTTCCTCTTGTGGGAGGATCAGAAGCCCTGTAGCTACTGGCTCCACCCTGAGCCGCACTGTGCTTCTAGGTGCTCCTGAGGGTTCCTAGAGGGCCTGAGCCCGATGAGCAAGATAGAGAAGGAAAAATGGCAGAGGGAAGAAAAAGAGAAGGAAAAGATAGAGAAATAAGAAAGAGAAGGAAAAAAAGAGAGAAAGAACTTAGGGAGTGGAGGAGGGCCCAGCTGCCTGCCTTGGTGACATAACTAAGTCCCTCTACCAGCTCACACACAGGTGGCTCTGATTGCAGAGACATTTCCATATTGTTTGTATTTGTGTTTCCAAGTCATGTATTCTTTAAGAAACTTTAAAAAAAAAAACCCTGTCGGCCTCTAACAATCTCTACAGAATGCCAGATAAAAAGATGAGATATACTTTCCGATATTTAAAAAGCCTCCACATAAGTGTTGTCAATAGCGTGGTGTGGTTCACACTATCCTCTCCCTCTCTGTGATGCCCCTACACGCCGGTGTAGAGGGAATGTGATCTGTTGTCAGCTACCTCAGGGACCGGTTACCTAGAGACTAGATGGCTATTTTTGGCATTATCTGGACATTGATAAAAAGCTGGTTTTTCCCTCCAAATCTCTATAGTCTTCACTCCAGTCTGATATCACGCCAATCATGGTATCCCATGATTGATGATTCCTTCCAGTATCTCAGAGTCACCTGCTAACACACAAATACGCTTGCAAGTAGTAAGGTAATAGACTCCACTGGCTCCTCTCACTACAATTCCTAATACCTGGGACCACTCAAGCATGTCCTAAAGAATAGCTTTTGTTAGAGGCCCTGGGGGAGGAGGATCAGAGCATAGGAGTGATGCTGGTGAAGACGACTCAATGCCTTATGTTAGGAAACTCTAGAAAACTCTAGTGATACTATATGTCATCTGAAGTTTTAAGGGATAAGATGTTGGAAAAGGTGGGAAAGCACTGAAGAAACACTATCTTCAATTTTCCCCTGATCTCCTGCACAAAGTCTGAGTAATGCTGAGATCTATGACTGTGAAAACCATACATGTCTTTTTTTTTTTAAGTTAAAAAAGAGAAGTGTGGGGGCTGGCCCCATGGCCTAGTAGTTAAGTTTGGTGCATTCTGCTTTGGCTGCCTGGGTTGGGATCCCGGGAGTGGACCTATGCCGCTCATTGGCTGCTGTGCTGTGGTGGAGTCCCACATACAAAATAGAGGAAGATTGGCACAGGTGTTAGCTCAGGGTGAATCTCCCTCAAGAGAAAAGTGGAAGATTGGCAAGAGATGTTAGCTCAGGGCGAATCTTCCTCAGCAAAAAAGAAAAAGAATTGTATTGATGAATCAGAAGGGAAAAATAAAATATTTCTTCTCTTTTCTTTCTTTTATATAGCAGGTAGGAGTGGTAGGGAGTTACTTGTGTAATTCAAAAGGCCTCTGACTTTTCAAAGGAAATGGTTTCAGTTGTCAATCTGGGAAAGGTCTTTCTGTCAACTCTGGATGGGTAAAACAGCTGAGGTGTGAATTTTAGCTTCAGCCCAGTGTTTCCATATTACGGTGGTGCACAAATTACAGGCTTGTGAGTGTGGGTGTTGAAGAAGGTGATGGCATTTTCACAATCCCATTCTCTCAACATTCCAATTTGTAAAAGTCCCATTATAACCAGAAGTACTACTCCACACGTTTGGGTCTTCCGGCTCCACGAATCTCCACAGAAGATGATGAATTGTCCCTAAAGACTGTCTACTTTATCAATCTATCAATGTTTCCCAATCCTGGCTTAGTATTTTCCTTCTATTTCTCTATCCTAGGGTTTCTCAACTTTGGCACTATTGACACTTTGAACTGAATAATTCTTGGCTGTGGGGAACCGTCCTGTGTATTGTAAGAAGTTTAAGCAACATCCCTGGCCTCTGCCCACTAGATGCCAGTAGCATCCTCCCCAGTTTTGACAAGTCAGTGTTTCCAGTCCCTGACAAATTTTCAATGGCAAGGGGTGAGGATCATTCTCGGGTGAGAACCACTGCTCTATTCCTTTCATAACAAATTAATTCAGGAGACTTCCTTCTGCTGTGTTTGCTGACAAGGTACTTACTAGCTGTTCATTTATTCATTTAAAATATATTTATTGCATAGATACCTTACAGATACAAGTCAACAAATACTAGTCTAGTTGTGTGCTAGACTTTACAAAATATTCCATTATCATTTTACAGTTTTATTGGGCAAATTCCTCTGTAACAATCTAGGATGGTTCATATTCCTTAGTTGCTCTGGAATTTGGTTGATTAGAATGGCCATTAAGATAAGTGTGTTTATTGGTAGGGGCTGGGCTTACAAAGGGGCTGGAGTTAGGAAAGTTTGGGAAAGTGTACTCAAAATCCAGTGCATGGTCAATGAGGCTTAATCTACTGAGTCTATGTGTTCAACATATCAAGAGACTGGAACGAAGACTCAAAAACTACAGGATATTTGATATGACACTGCCTCTGGGTTGCTTAGAGATCAGCAAAATAATATTGCCTTCTGCTGGCACTTCAGATGTTGGTACGCTCTGAGTCCATATGCGGACTGCTTATGAATTTTTGTAATGAGCCAAGCTGACTGAGACTTGGTGGGTGGACTGTTCGGAAGTGTGGTTGGATCCATTAACAGGGTGTTTCAATAGACTAAGCCCTAGGACATGACACTTAAAACGAGCAGGCCCCGCAACATGCCACACCTCTTTAGACTGAAGCCTCCGGTGCATAAATAAAAATGGGAATGGATCAGTCTTTCAGGGGCTAATCTCCAAATGCAATGGAAATGACAACAAACAGCAACTTTCTAAATTATCTTCTTATGCTTCATGCCATTCTTGAGTCTATATTTTTAGTGCTTCCACCTACTAACTTCCTTCTCTCTCCTGCTATTTCTAATACATCTCCAATGATGTATTTTCAACAAGAATTCAATTACCTGGAGAGGCAGATGTGCTAAATGGCAATTTGAGGATTATTTTTTTTTCCAAGTTGATTTCAAAGCTGACTCATGATTTTAGCTCTGCTGTTGTCAGGAGAGAATTGCTGTCAACAAGCTGTTAAAAATGAAACCTGATAATGAGGGAGAATAGATGAATCATCATGTAAATCTCCTCTTCTCACTGATTGCCTCATTTAATTGGCATCATTTTATTGAATTTTTAACAGAGTGAAATGAGATTTTAATGTAATCTCATTGAATTTAGACCTAATTCAATATATTAATTTATTATGAATCTTTCCTCATTAATTTGTTTTGTACGAAGTTATGCAATGAAAAGTTGCCCAAATTGCCGGATATTTGTAAACTTTTAACATTTTCTCCTAAGGAGTTTTGTTATTTGTAATAATGCAAAAAGCAAAGTGAAATCTTTCAATAGTATTTTGTTGACTGTTGCCCTAGTTAAGGTAATGTGAGTTGGGAGATAGTGCATGTTTATATTTGCTAAATTTTGATAAACTTTGGGATTGAGCTTCAATTATGTTAACTCTTTAAATTGATAGAACAATGGCATTCACTATACAATCCTGTGGGGAAGAGCTTGGGAAGGTCAAGGCCTTTCCTTTTGTATAAGGTCTCCTAATTACTGCTCTGCATCAGTAAGGAATCAATGTGAGCGTGTGTACTCACATGTTGTGTTTGTGTGTGTTTATGTGACGTGGGGGTTCTAGGCAATCCACACTGTTCTGTATATAGGTTACCTTTCACTTTGGAGAAACTAACTCTGGCTGGATGAGCACACACTGTTGGTCATCCTGCGTTATCAGTGGCACTTTGCTAACGAGCTGCTTCTTTAGCCCAAGAAGAGACCACAAGTAGAGTGGAAATGAGAGTCCAACAGGCTATATTACTCTTACTGGGAGAGGCTACAACCCAGTGATGTAGTGATAAATGTTTAACAATTAGCTTTCTGGAAAAAAAGGCCCTAATTTGTAGCACTTGCCAATTTCCAAGATGTAAATACTCCCATCATGACCTATTTTAAGTTATCAACGCGGTGTCCCTGAAAATGCACAGTTGGCTCTCATGAGCTGGTACCCGCCAGCTCCTGCACAGCCCTGCCACGCCTTGACCCAGTGAGGAGATCTGTTTTTTCCTGAAAACATGGCTGAGCATAGTCTAGAACAGAGTTTCTCAAACTCAGCATTATTGACATTTTGGGATGGCAAATTCTCTGTGGTGGGGGCTGTTCTGTGCATTGTAGGATGTTTAGCAGCATCCCTGGCCTCTGCCCACTAGATGCCAGTAGTATTCCCCCCATGTGACAATTAAAACATCTTCAGACATTGCTAAATGTCCCCTGTGGGCAAAATTGCCTCCAGCTGAGAATCACTGGCCTAGAGGAAGGAGGAGTTCAGATAACTACTGAGAATTTTGGTAAGGATTTTGTGGTAATATTAGTGACTTTTAATGAATATATATGTGCCAGGCACTGGGCAGATATTTGTTTAAAGGTTTTATTGATGCTGGGAAATATAAATAAGAAACCACTGGCTTCTTTAATGTAAATTTAATGTTTCTTTGTAGTAATTGTAATACTAACAAAAATGTTATCATCTATTTAGCTTTCATTGTGCTAGCATATTCAGACTCTCCTCCACTGTGGTAGACTCTAAAACATGGCCACGTGATTTTGCAGCTTTCCTCTCAAGAGGTGTAATCTATTTCCCCACCCTTAGACTCTGGGCTGACCTTGTGACTTGCTCTGACTAACAGAATGTGGTAGAAGAGCCTAAGCCTCAAGATACCTTGTAGGTTTCACCTTCTCTTTCTTGGAACATTGCTGCCTCCATGTGAGAAAGACAATCTATCAGACTTGAGGATGAAAGACTACACAGAGACAAAGGCTGAGCTGTCCCAGCTGAGCCCAGCCCCAGCCAACCCTCTAACTCAATTCCAACGCAGTGTGAGCCCACGAAAGACCAGCAAAAGAACCACTCAGCAAACCCAGAGAGTTGTGGGAAATATAAGTCGGTAAGCTTTGGGGTGCTTTGTTAGGCAGTATTACATAACTGATAAACTTTCAATTTTGATAAGCCTGCCCTTTGGCACATGTCCTCACCCAACACACTGATACAAATGGCAAACAATTTGAGGTCAAAGACAGAACCAAATGGTATGTTATTAAACATTTCTTTCTAGGTCATTTTAGAATTTTTCAGTAATTAATATAACTGGACAAAAATTGTACAGTTGCAAAATAAAGATTGACTACCACTGCTTTCTGTTCAGAAAGAATTTAACATCCTGAAAATATATAGTTTTTACCCTGATGTTAGGTCTCACGTTCAAGATGTGATTGCTTTAGAAAGAATTAAGACACAGTGTTTCTCCAATTGTTGTACCCTGATAATCTTCGAAAGCAAATGAGAGTTCATGTTTAAAATTCAAGTACCTAGGCCCACCACAAATAGTAATCAGTAATATTATTTTTAATTTTTAGAGTATCATAATTTTCTTGATATTCTTTTCAAGCATAGTATCTATGATACCCACTAGAATGGCTAAAATAGAAAAGATACAATGTTAAATGTTGGCTAGAGTGTAGAACAGGTAGAAACCTCATATACTCTCCTGAGAGTGTACATTGGTAAAACTGTTTGGCAGTACTTACTAAAGCTGAACATCTCTATGACCTAGGAATTCCAATCCTAGGTATATTCCTAACAGAAATGTGTACGTGTGTACATGAACAGACATTATTAAAATGTTTGTAACAGCCCTACTTGTAACAGCCCCAAACTAGAAACTACTCAATGCTCATCAGCAGTAGAATGGATAAGAAAAAGTTGGAATACTATACAGCAATGAGAATGAACTAACTATATAACTGCAAGCTACAGCATGGGGGAATCTTGCAAATATAGTGTGAAACACAAGGAGTAAGCATGGGAATACACACTGCATGACTGCATTTCTTTAAGTCAACAAAAAAGCAAAAGTAGTCTATGGTTTTCAAGAGTCAGGATAGTAATTAGCTTCAGTGGGGGTAGTGACTGGGAGGGGCCCCAGGCAGGCTTCTGAGGTTCTCTGTTTTTTGATCAGAGTGCTGGTTAGATGGGTGTGTTCACTTTGTGCAAATTCATTAAGCTGTACCACTTACATTTGTACACTTCTCTAGATGGACGTTATATTCAATAAAAAGTTTACATTTACAAAAGAAATGATGGGACATAAAGGATAAGTTGCTATAAACTCCCTTTATATCTCTCTGTAATCTCTCCCTATATTTTAGTCTAAGTCCTTCAATGTGAATGTTTGGAAAGTGAAGAGATATAAATAGTTTAAATTAAAAATACATGTGTGCCAGAATAGCCAACACAATATTGAAGGAGAAGAACAAAGTTGGAGGACTGATACTACCCAACTTCAAGACTTACTGTAAAGCTTCTGTCAAGATTACTGTGAAGTAATCAAAACAGTATGGTATTGGTGAAAGAATAAACAAATAGATCAATGGAACAGAATAGTGAGCCCAGAAATAGACCCACATAAATATAGTCAATTGATCTTTGACAAAGGAGTAAAGGCAATACAATGGAGCAAAGGTAGTCTTTTCAATATATGGTGCTGGAACAACTGGACTTCCACATGCAAAAAAATGAATCTAGATACAGACCTTACACGCCTCACAAAAATTAACTCAAAATGGATCATAGACCTAAATGTAAAATGCAAAACTATAAAACTCCTAGAGGATAACACAGGAGAAAACCTGAATGACCTTGGATGTGGTGATGACTTTTTAGATACGACACCAAAGATGTGATCCATGAAAAAGGTAATTGATAAGCTGGATATCATTAAAATGAAAAACTTCTGCTCTGTGAAAGATAATCTCAAGAGAATGAGGAGACAATCCACAGACTGGGAGAAAATATTTGCAAAAGACATATCTGATAAATGACTGTTCTCCAGAATATACGAAGAACACCTAAAACTCAACAATAAGAAAACAAATAACCCAATTAAAAAATTGGGCAAAGACCTTAACAGACACTTTACCAAAGTAGATATTGAAATGGCAAATAGGCATATGAAAAGATGCTTCGCATCATATGTCATCAGGGCAATGCAAATTAAAACAACAATGAGATACCATTACACACCTATTGGAATGGCCCCAATCCAAAACACTGACAAATTCAAGTGCTAGGGAGGAGGTGGAACAACAGAAACTCATACATTGCTGATGAGAATGCAAAATGGTACAGCCACTTTGGAAGACAGTTTGGCGGTTTCTTACAAAACTAAACATACTCTTATCATGTGATCCAGGAATCACGCTCTTCGGTAGTTACCCAAAGGAGTTAAAAACTTATGTCCACACAAAAATCTGCACATAGGTTTTATAGCAGCTTTATTCATAATTGCCAAAACTTGGAAGCAACCAAGATGTCCTTCATTCACTCAGTGGTTGAATGGATAAATAAACTGTGGTACATCCAGACAATGGAATACTATTCAGCACTGAAAAGAAATAAGCTATCAAGTCATGAAAAGAAATGGAGGAATTTTAAATGCACATTCCTAAGTGAAAGAAGCCAATCTAAGATGTGTACCCCCTGTATGATTCCAATTACAAGACATTCTGGAAAAGGCAAACCTGCAAAAAGAGAAAAAAGGTCAGTGATTGTCAGGGATTGTGGGGAGGGAGGATGACGAGGCAGAGCACAGAGGATTTTTAGGGCAGTGAAAATACTCTATGATATCATAATGATGGGCACATATCATTATACATTTGTCCAAACTCATAGACTGTGCAACACCAAGAGTGGACTCTAAACTATAGAGTTTGGGTGATGATGTATCAGTGTAAGTTCATCAATTGTAACAAATGTACACTCTGGTGGAGGGTGTTGATAATGCAGGGGACTGCAAGCACTTGGATAGGGAGTAAATAGGAAATCTCTGTACCTTCCTCTCAATTTTGCTGTGGACCTAAAACTGGTCTAAAAAAATAAAGTCTTAAAAAAATACATATGCAAGTGTGTTTGCACATATATATTTCTTTTATATCTCTCCCTGACATCTACAAAGCAGCTCACAATTATCTTTGTAAACAGAGGGGAAATAATATGAAATCCAGAGCATGTTATTTGTGAGAACTGCAATGAGGAATTGATTGGTTTTCTGTGGAGCCTTCTTCTCCCTGTTGCTGGCAGACAGTATTTCGTCAGCCTTTCCATCCTCAGGCCCTGGATAAATAGCACTGCCACATAGCCTGCCCCTCTCCATCAATATAATTCTAAGACATCTCTTCACTGTCCAGGGATCTCTTTTGTAGTCTTAGAGGTTGCCTTTCTGTGCTATTTTTAAAATTTGTTGATATGATACGAACACCCCAACTTTGTTCTGTGTCTGTGAGTACAACCTTTATCCACGATTCTTTCTCCATTCACCACTCCTTAATGGCGTTCTTTATGACTAGAATTGGCTGTAAATAATTAGTCTCATTTATATGCTGAATTTTATGTATAGCCTTTCAACTCTAGTCTATGCATTTCCCATATGGCCATTCACAGCAATTTAAAAATGAGTTTTAAACAGCAGAATCATTGATAGGGTGGTCTTTTAGGTGGCTTAAAACTTACTAGCTACCTTGCATCACTCCATCAGTTCATAGTGTGTATTTATTTTTCTTTTTTACCTACAAAATCAGAGAAATTTTTCTGGCCTGGGTTGGGTGAGTAGCACTGAAGGGAATCAACATTTACTGAAGTCTCTCATATGTGTTTTCACAGTCTTTATAAATGCTTATGTGTAATCCTCATAGTATACTGCAAGGAAGATGTAAGTATTCTCATTTTACAGATGTAAAGAAGTAGTTTATCTCAAGTTACCCAGTTTAGATGTGATGGAGCTCAGATTCACCATCCAGGACTGTCTCCAAATCCCATAATTATTCCATCATATCAAGACACAAAGCCAGTTAAGCCATTTTCTTTCTCCTCTCTCTCAGTGACTCAAGGGTGCTACTACTGCCTCCGAGGGACTCTGTCAGTAGGGTCTACAGTGACTATTTGCTATGAGTTTACCTCTCAGTCCCAAACTGTTCCTGAGTGGTTAACAGAAAACATGACACTGAAGCTTAAGTGTGGAATGGAACCAAGGACTCTGCCTTGGTGATGACTGTGAATAAACAGCTTGCAAATACACAGGATTTCATAGAGGGGATATTGTCTGGATATCTGGGTGAAATTTTAATTAGGGGCAAAAATATCCCTTTCATATTAGACATGTTGAGGAGAAGGAATAAGATTAGTAAATGGGAGAAAATCACCTTTGTGGGTTATTTTAAAATAAATATTTGTTTAAAAAAGATTCCTGACTACCCTGTCTAAAATGGTACCTAATTCCCACTTTCTGTCTCTTCTCCCTACTTTATTTTCCTCTTTATCTCTTATCACGCTCTAAGATACTACATATTACTCGTGTTTACTTTGTGAATCTTTTCTCACAGAAAGTAGGTGCCATGAGAGTAGATACCTGGTCTGTCTTATCTCTTTGAAACAGTGTCTGACGCACAATGAATATTTGTTGATTGAATGAATGTGCTTTCCACATTTGATGTCTGGAAGCTCTGACCAATAGATAAATATTTTCTCCCCTCATTTATTTATTGAGAATGTTCTTTCAAGCCACTCCTGGGGGTCTGCTCCAAAGTTCACGGCTCACTTGGGACGATGGGTTGATGGGCTCTGGCTGCTCCCTTATTGCCTTACCAGCATCTGGCCAAGCTGTCTATGAGGGTTTCTTCCAAAAAGTTCGTCTCTCAAGTTTTCAAACATTAACTGCTGGGTAGTATGCTGAATATTGATATCAACTTCTGGATATTTTAAATTTATGGAGATAGATACAAGCAATAGGGTGGTTTTAAAAAATTATTTTTTATTTTTAGAGGACTGAAGTTGAAAGAAAATTTAAGAAAAATGTAAAGATACCGATAGAGTTCATTTTTAGCATCCTTCAAAATATGTTGGATGGATGGAGTCCTATTTTTTCGATGGTTTGTAATTCATTACTGTGTTTAATTATTTTGGTGCTCAAATTGTCCTGACTTTAGCCAGTATAAGTCCCTGCAAGTTGGCTCCCACGTCCTTGTGAAGTGCTCCCATCAGTTTTTGGAGCTCTTCTTTAACTTATGGTATAAAATGTTGTTCCAGGATCGTCTTGTAGCTTCCCTTCCCCAGTCCTGGAATTGCCTTTTCTCTGAAAAGCCCTGGTTCCTTTTAGTGGGGAAGAGTATTGGAGACAAAACATGGGTCCAATGTGTGCTTGTTGCTATTGGGGTGTCTTTGCTTCTAGGCCCATTCTGTGAACAGAGATAGGAAATATAGATGTGTATATTCACACATATGTACCTGTACTTAATATATACCCACACAAATGACTCTACGTACATATACATGTGCACATATACAGATTCATATACATATTTTAGGACTCATGAGTTCATACTAGTATCTCCAATTTCAAACCATCCCCATAAGCTTGCTTCTTGCCTTCCTCATTCTATATTTATATGTCCCATCTTCCATAGTGAGAACTCTGGCCCCACATTTACTTATTTGGCCACTTCTATAATAAATCTAAAATAGTCAAAATTGCTTTTCAAAATATTTCTAAAAACATCACAACTAATGTTTTCAGGCTTTAATTTAATTAATAGAAAATTAAATAAATACTCAAAAGTTACTCATAAGTTACTTGGATAATTATTTTCTTTCAATGTGATTATATTATTAATTGAAAATACAATTTAATTTATTCATTTTATTTTGCTTTAAGTTTTATAATTTTTATTCCCTCTTCTCATGGTTCTTTCTTTTTTTTTTTGAATATTAAGAATATTTTAAAAAACTATCAGAAAAAATATACCCAGAGAAGTGTTAACCTCTCCTGTATCACTTCCACTTCATTCTCCACAACCTGTTAGGTAACCAATTTTATTGTTTTCTGGTTGTTCTATGTTTCTTTTTGTGAAAATACACGTATATATTAGAAAAACCTATAATTCTCCTCCTGTGTCCTTCTTCTTTAGTTTCCCATAGAACACTTCACTCCTGACACTTCTGGCCATTAAATGTACTTTAGTACTGTTGGAGGTATATTTTCTGGGAAATTTCCTAGAAGTGGGATTGCTAGAATAAAGAGGAAATTCATATTAGTATTGTTAGATATTGCTAAAGTTCTCCTCACAGGAGGTGTGTCACTTTACATTTCCACCAGGAGTGTGAGTATACCTTCCCCCCATAGTTTCACCAACTGAGTGTATTGTCAGTCAATGTTTTTGCCCATCTGATGGATAAGAGGTACCATCTCATGTAGTTTTAATTTGTATTTCTCTTATGAGGAAAGTTGAAATATCTTTCCATTTCTATATGCTTTCAGACTATTTTTATGTATCTTTGTAAATTATGTTTTCTTGTCTTTTTCCCATATTCTATAGAATTTGGGTCATTTTCTCCTAATTTTAAAAGTTCTTTGTATATTAGAAGCATTAGCACTTTATCTGTGATTACATCTTACCAGTATTTTGTCTTTTGACTTTGTCATGCAAAATTTTTTACTGTTATATAATCAAAATAATCAATATTTTATTGCATCTGTATTTGAGTAACTATTAGAAAACTTTCCCTAGACCCAGGTAATGAATATAGAGAGTCTCTTTGGGATAATGAAAAAGTTCTGGAAATAGATGGTGGTGATGATTGCATAACATTATGAATGTACTTAATGCCACTGAATTGTACATTTAATGCTTAATTTTATGTTATGGATACTTTACCACAATATGAAAAGGTTAAAAAAGAAATTCAACTATGTTTCTCTTAGTACTTGTATAATTTCATTTGTTAGAAATAGATCTTTGACACATTTGGATTTTATACTTGTATGTGGTGTGAGGAATTGATCTAATTATATCTTTTTCTAAATGACTATCCAGTTGCCCCCACACCATTTGGTAAAAAAGACCATCTTTGCTCCAGTGATTAGAGTACCACCATTATAGCTTCTTAGATTTCTTGTAGTAGTTGAGCCTATTTCTTGACTCTCTATTCATCCCATTAGTCTTTTTATATACCAATTCCACACCACTTTAATTTTAGATGCTTTACAGTATATTTTAATGTTTGCCATATTTTAGTATTTGTCAGTTTTTTATGCTGATGCCTCCTTTTCTTCTATCTTTATCTTGAGTTTAATCAATAAAATTATATACAAATATACAAAATCTATTCCTTTTTTGGCCCTTATCTTCTCTTGGTTTTGTATTGAAAGTGTTTTTTTTATTCCCAAGTGCTTGTTTGAGGATATTGAAATTCACTTTAGAGTATTAGTTTTGCTCAAATGTGTGTGCGTGCGTGTGTGTGTGTTTAATGGGGGTGGGGGCACTTATCAACAGAAATGGATTGATTTACCTTGTCTAATTTTTTTTACAGTAGTTTTATATGGATGTGGTCTGCTTTTTCTATTCTTGTTTATTTTGCCTATAGGATTTATAGTTCAACACGCTCTCTTCTGTTGGTTCTACCCTTTTCTGTGCAGGTTTCTTAATGGACAATTGTGGAGAAACAGGGGAGGGTTTGGTGTTGCTTCTTTTTTGTTTCTGCAGGAGAGTCAAATTTCCTTTATTGTCTTCTTTCCTTCACTGCTTCATTTCCAAGGGGAACCACCTGTTCTCCTAGTATCTGATTCTTCCCCTAGATACAATGCTAGACTGCCACTTGTGGTCCTGCAAATTTTCAAGGTCCCTCCCTGTCACTCATTATATGAAGTATCTGTATTTTGACACTTGGTGCTGGACTTTCTCCTTCTAAGGGTGACATTGTGCTTTGTCTAAGGCATCATTTTGCTCTATTCTTTTTTCATGAAGGCTTGTGGCTTTGAGTGTGGTGGGAGCTCTGATGGAATTATAGGTAATTTGAAGATCATAGTAATTGAAGCAGTATTTTAAAGTCTTAGGTCCTTTTAATCAGCATATTTCCATAGGAACTTTTTTCAAATATGCTTTGTAAATGTCATACGAGTTTTGAGCTACAGTTTTCCACATCTCTGACTTAAGGGCTTTTGGCCTGTATTTTCCTTGGTATCTGCATTTTCTCAGTCACCATGAGCATTTTCTCTTCTGTGGTGAGTGGATTGGCATTTTAAATCCTGTTTGGCGGGAAGACGGTTTCACGTTTAGGTCCAAGATGAAAATGATTGTCTCTATAGAGCAGCCATGACATTTCCTGTGTTTAACAGCTAACGACCAGAATTCACTTCCTGGACAATATTACGGGGACCACAAAAGTGTGCATGAAAACACACACACAACAAAAGAAGTGAAAGATAATTGATTTTAATGACTGACTCCGGAGCTAGATTAATTGGGCTCCAACCACACTGTTAGCAATAACAACTTCTGTGACCTTGGGCAGATTATTTAAACTTTCTGTACCTCAGTTCCTTCATCTGTAAAATGAAGATAATAATTACAATCATTTGATAAAGCTGTTGGAAGGAATTAGGTGAGCTAGTACTGGCAAAGTGCTTGAAACAGTGCCTGGCACATGATAAGCCCTTCATAAGTGTTAATTAAAAATAAACATGTAAGAAAATACAATGAAATGAAAGGAAATAAAATTTTAAATGATGCATAACCAAATGGGTGAGTGGTAATGGGCAGAAAGAAAGGAAAGGCGAGTGATCAGCGCTCTCTTCCATTGGGAAAGCTGCTCAGTCATAGGACATTATGGCATCTTGGACCGACTAAAAAATTATCTAAAATTCTCACACTTGAGAAAAAGATATACAAAAACAAATCTCAAATTTTACATAAAAAGAAGATGATGAAAAGAAATTACTGTGTCTTTGTATGCTCATGAAATTATTATAATGGTTTTTAAAGATAAGGATTTTAGATGACTAATTTCTTAATGTTCTGCCTATACAGAGATATTATTAAAACATAAATTAAGCTTTTATAGATAAACTTACGTACCTGAGTAAGTACAGAATTTAATGATGAGACAGCTGGCACCTAGAGGGGGACAGTGAGTCTAGTATATTTGCATCTGAAAATGATGCTGAACTTTTGGTCATCGGGATACCAGAGGGATCTTAATCTGGATCACAGATGATTTCTGGGGTCATGGAACACAAGAAATGTTTGTGTATGGGTGCTTTTGTGCATTTGTGTGTTTTTCTTGGGAAAAGGTCCATCTGATGATCAAAGGAGTCTGTGTCCAGCAAAGGTTAGGAATCAATGGTGCAGAAACTGTGATCATCTGATTCGCTTGTTACGATTATATGAAAGTATTTCTTTTAAAAGAGATCATCTACTCACCATTTTATATGAAAAAGGAAAAGAATCAGGAAAATTAAATGCATGTTATTTATTCCTAAAATGCTCTTTATTCTTTACTTGCTTTTATTTCTTTTCTATATAATTATTATGGCATTATATATATATTTTTGAATTTGGAAAGCACCCATGTTCACTACCAGTGCTACCAATGCTCAATTATTTTTTATTTTTAATAAATTTAAAAGAATAAATTTAAAGGTTTTTAATAATTAGATATTCAGGTGGATTATATTATCTAGGGATTTAACTTCAGGGTAATAAATGGAGTATTACATTTTTTTTTAAAGGAGGCTTTTGCCTGATAGGATTGGGAACCATTCTGCTATGCTGTATGCAAACAATTTTAATTGGGTAAAATCTAATACTTTGCAAACTGTCCCCAGAGACCTTTTAGAGCAGAAAAACAAAAAGATTCTATATAGACTCTGTCTTTAGGAGGAGAGGTTACAGTGCAGTTTAGAGAAAAAAACCAAAGTTCCATAATCAATGAAGAAAAAAGCAGAATCTGGGTGTCTCTCTCTCACTCTCTGTCTGTCTCTCTCATCTTTCTCTATGTGTGTGTATTCTGTTCTATTGTGTCTTATCTTTCTTTACATCTGACACAGAACAATATTTACACAGAGCAGGCGTATAATATATTTGCTAATTGATTCATATTCTGCACAATCACCAATTCTCTTGTCCTTATCCCACCCACAGCAGGGTTCAATAGTACCAACAATGGAAAGGATAATAAGTGAATCTAAATTTAATCCTCTTTTGTTTAAACTAATCTCTCTCTCTAATTAATGGCTGCTCATTCCATTATTGCTAATGAATCAGGAGACTATTCTCTATGTCTGTGCAGGAAGCATTTTATTAAATCATCAATTGAAAATCAAAGGAGAGAGCACGGTCCAGCTTCCCATTGTTCACTTGGTGACTTGTTGCCTCATGAACAGTGTGTCCAAAATATAAAGACCGAATGGAGTCTTCTCGCTTTAGTGCATAGCTCTTAACTCTGAATTGCATCCTAGCTTTCTTCAACACATTTTCAAATCCAAGTAATATAAGAATTATGTATCTTAGAACAGTCAGTGGATTACACGGAGGGATCGAAGTGGGGGCAGGGTAGAAGAGGCAGTAGAGAGGGTGAATTACAAGGAAAGCATTTAAAAAATATACATTAGTCTCCACCACCATCCCCACCCTACCTGAGGTCTGGTTCAGTAAGACTGAGACTCGGTCTGAGTGTGTGCACTTTGAGAAGCACCCCCTGGGTGATTTCTGTGCCACAATCCACCTCCACACCCCAACCACACACGCACACGTACACATATGCGTGCGCACACACACACCCACACACACATGCACATGCAAAGTGAGAAGCTCTGCAGGAGGCACCTACCACGGCAGTACATGCAAGCTCTCCTGATGGGACATTGCTTTTAAAAAAAAGAGGTGACTTTTATTCTTTTGTTCGGAACTTCATTGTTTAAAACCACCTTAAGTAAACTGCGAGCTTTGGGGTCATAATACAAAATATTAAGTGTTAATGTTTCATGTATTGAAAAGCTTCTACATGCCAGGAACTGTGCAGGGTGATGGAGTCTACAGAGGTGAAAGTCAAGCTCCTTCCTTGCAGAGACTCCCAGGCCAGGGACTCAGAGACAGTTTTATCTTGCAGATCTCAATAATTGAATGTTGAATTAAACAGAAGTCTTGGCATATATTTGTCACAAGTGTTGCTTAATCAAGATTTCCAAATAGTATTGTTAGTCACCTCCAAAAGAATCTTATTATGTATATTTCATGAGAACACCATTAGTCAAGTCATACACCCTAAAACAGCATCAGTGTAGAGAGTAACAAACTGACATACCAGGGTAAGCTGTTAGGATGCTAGTACTCCTGTTGCTTGAAGCTTCAATGTAGATGTGAATGTATGCTAGTCATACTAAGGGTAAAATATTTCTCTACAGATGTAAAATTACTGTTAGACTCCAAGTGCAACAAGTTTTTTCATCTATGTCATTGAGTCTAGGGTAAAAACTACAGAGACTATGGTTTTTGATTTATGCATCCTGAAGAAACCAATCGCTTATTTGGGTCCACAGGGATTGTTAATATATATTTTCACTTTACAAACACTTATTAAATGCTTACTCTTTGCTAGATATTATGTTGGTCCTTGAGATAGAAACAATATGGCCCCTCTCTTCAAAGAATTTGCAGTCTGGTAGAGGAGACAGACCTATCAAAAAATGATTACTATACATGTGGTAGGTACATAATCAAGTATGATGAGGCACATCAATGGCATAACTGGGGGGAGTGGTAAACCATAAAGTCAGGTAAAATGATGGATAGAAAAGGCTTCTAAAAGCAAATCACCTGCAAAAGACTATTTAGAGATGAAAAGCTAAAACAAAGAATTTTTCTTAACAAAGACCTGAAGGAGAAAACCATTAATCTTAATTATTTGGTTTGTTAGAAACAAAAATGATGTGAATGGGAAATCTGGGCAAAGAATTGAAAGATGAAGAGCCATTGAAATGAACGTTATGGGTAATACGGTAGAGTCCCTGATGACCAAAATGACCACTCATTTGGACAATTTGGCGTACCAAGAATAGACTGCAAGGACGGCCAGAGGGCAGGTATCAAACTGCTACATATTGTGACACAAAAGTGAGGTGATATGGAGCTGTGGGCCCTCCCACCCTCTCTGTGTCTTCATGGTTCCCTGTGCTTCTTCCTGTCAAAGCATTTATCATAATTCACCACAAAAGACCCTTTTTATAACACACATCTATGTTTTCTGTTATGGCACTGTGCATGTATAAGGTACGCAGTGTTTGTTGTGTGAATAAATCATCAGTAGACCTGGAGGAAGATTTAATCAGGAAACATTCAGTTGTTGTGGTAAGTCAGGAATCAACAGGAGACGGCCGCTGGAGGTCAGTGCTGGTAAGCCTGCAAAGACCAGATGAGCTGGGACCCACGGCAGAAGGGAAACAGCACCTCCTCTTATGGTGCGCTGTATTTTGAAATGTTATTTATTTTCCTGGGTAGGAGTTTGAGGGGTTTCAGCACATCATTTCAAATAAAACTATTTTACATGTTATGCTTTCCTTGACTTAATGGTTTAAGCCACTTTGAATATGTTAATAATCAAAAGTACAGTACATTAAGACTGAAGCGTGCCTGTAAAAAGGTCTTGGGATTTTAACCCTTCCCCAGTCAGAGGAGGCTGCTTTTTACCGTCTCGTGGGGTGAGACCAGCGTGCAGAAAGCTGCAAACACAGCAGGCTCCGCGGAGTCAGAGCGTGGTGTGAGCTTGTGTTGTGGAAAGAGAGGAAACCAGACAGGCCATGTGGTTCAGTAGCATCTACAGGATTCTGGGACAAAATATCAGTTGTATAAAACATAGTCAAACTTGTTCCATTGTCTTGGTCTTGGTCCAGAAGTTATATGTGGTGTCCGTCAGAAGCATCATTTTGAGAGAGTGTAGCATAAGTTTGGAGTCAGAAAGTGTCCTACTCTCAGCTCTATCATTTTTTCCTGGGTGATTTGGGAAATCTACACCCCCTGGCTATCAGTTTCCTCTCCTATAAAATGGGGATAGTAGGAATTCTTAGGGGGTTCAGATGTCCTATGTATCTAAAACGGTTGAAGTAGGGAAACACCCAAACAGTCAGCATCATCTTTGAATGCACTCACTAGAAATACACAAGGGTCCTCCCACTGTAGAGTCTTTGAATTTGTTCCACCCCGGCCTGGAGCTCTGTCTCCTCACCCCCAGCCCATCCAGCTCTTCGCATGGCTGACTCTTTCTCTCAGTCAGTTCTTATCCCAAGTATCATCTCCTAAGAGAGGGCTTCCCAGCCATCCTAGCTAAATTTTCAGTCTCACATTACCCTTTTTATTTTCTCCACAACACCTTCCATCTTCTGAAATCATCTTGATTATGTATTTGTCTACTGTTTATTGTTTCTCTTCTCTTGGTAGAATATAAGGTGCTTGACGGCAATATCTTGTCCGTCATCCTCACTGTCGTATTCCCAAACCCTAGAAAAGTAGCAAGACATAGGAGGCACTCCTTAATTGTTTTTTTTTTTTTTTGGTGAGGAAGATCGGCCTTGAGCTAACATCTATTGCCAATCCTCCTCCTTTTGCTTGAGGAAAATTGTCGCCAAGCTAACATCTGTGCCAATCTTCCTCTACTCTATATATGGGACCCTGCCTCAGCATGGCTTGATGAGCTGTGCCTATGTCTGCCCCCAGGGTCCGAACCCTTGAACCCTGGGCTGCCGGAGCAGAGCATGTGAACTTAACCACTATGCCATTGGGCCAGGCCCTCCTCAAATATTTTTTGAATGAATGGATAAATGAATCTAACTGACAATTTTCTTACTAACCGCTTTGAATTTTTTACATGTTTCAAATTATGGTATTATTCCTTTCTTTTCCTCCACTTGCAGAAAAACCTCAGCAGATAATATGTACAATTTATGTTGCTTCAGGCATGGATACTCAACATACACCATCTCTATCTGTGGGTGTTCCCTCAGTTTGGACAGAAAAGATACAGCCAAGAAGATAAAGAGGAAGAAACAAAGGAAGAGTCCATGTGTACTCAATATTTACCAGTGTAGTAAATTTTTCCAATAGAAAAAGAAAAGACGAAGTTAGTTTAATTGGATCCAGTCTTTTGGTGTTCTCATTCCCTATTTTTCCCTGAAGAAAAGAAAGTGGGAGAAAGGATCTAGCCAAATGATGATTTAAATTTAGTCAAATATTTTGGGGGGTGCCAAGTCCAGAGGTTGCTAAAGTTTATTTCTCCTTCTTTCACTGAGGTGAATTTCCAGCTCTGGCACATGAACTGGAATGGAAGAGAAATCAGTTGTAAAGAAAAAAATACATTTGGTGTCTGCCTCTGTTAGCTGGAAAAATAATTGAAAGCATGAACATTGTGTGGTTTCTCTAAAACTTCAAAAGTGTACATAATCACAGCGAGAATGCCATCTGTTTGTTGTTAGGGTCGTGTTTTATTTTTCTGCTTATACTCAATATATTCAGCAAACTTAGACTTTTACAAAGAAAATTAATTATTATTTATGTTAGGTTGAGATTAGTGATGAATTTACTCATTTCCCCCTTTCCATTAGTCGTAGAATGGTGCTAGATAATAGATTAGAACCATTTGGCAATTAATCACCATCACCTACTCTTAGACATTGCTCATGGGCCAAAATAATCAGTAGCAAGACTACTCAGAAAAGAAAAAAATCCATCTTTTTTATATCTAATAACATGTTGGCAGGTTTGCAAAGTTTTTTAACAATAGCTTTTGTTCTGCAATGTATAGGGGTGCGTTGTCAAATAGCAGTTATAGGCCATTTGCTGTCAGGACCCGTCTGCCTTAGCATCTGTGGAATCTCTAACATTCAGTGGTAAAGGCGTAGAGTGGACAATACAGAACTTCAGAACTTGAACCTTAGGCCCAGCGAGGTGCAGAGACTTGCCCACAGTAATGCAGTTACCTCGTGGCAGAACTGAGCCTGGAACCCAGTTCTCCTGATTCCTAGCTCAATGCCTGTTCAACCGCACCGAGTGTTCTGTGTAGTCAGTATCATTCTTTCCTACGATAGATGCAGCTCACACTAATTCATGAGTGGCTTCGCATGCAATTCCACAAACATGTATTTAGGGCCGACTATGTTCTAGGCGGTGTTAGGTAAACTGTCCCATAACTTCCACATAGGATTTTTTATAGTTAGTTGATTAGTTGTTTTACTCTTTTGAAGTTATAGCAAGCTCAGCCTACTAATTCCCCATCATTTGTGAACTTAATTAGAGACACTGTACATCCATTGTCTGCTATAATAGAATCTATTATCAATTAAAGAAGTATGAGCCCTTGCCTTTAAAGAACCCGCAGACCTGTTATTTGGAAAGAATGGGCAGAATGATACTGATTAAAAAACATCTTTCCTTTCAGACACTGCCTATTCTTTTCAGTTTTTCCTCCCACTTCTTAGGCTATTCTTTCTCAGTCTGCTTCCTCTCTTCCCTCTGCCGGTTTCTTAAGTCTTGGGGTTCCTTAGGGCTCTGTCCTACGTTCTCTGCTCTGTTGTCTTCCTGGCCTGTCTCACCCAATCCTGCAGATTCTAGTATCATCCATGGCAGGACTTACTAACCTAGAGTCTGTGGATAGACTTCTGGGGCCTGTGACTCCCCTAAAATTATATGCAAAATTGGTGTGTATGTCTATAGCTTTGTCAGTTTCACAAAGGTGACCTAGACTTCAAATCTCTGTGAGGTGGACGATTCCCAGGTCTGTATTTTCCCTGAGCCTTAGATGCCAAGTCCGATCACGCCTAGGGCACCATCCCTTGGAGATCTCACAGCTGCTTGAAGCTTAAAAGGCACAATGCTTCCTTATCACAGTTTCCGATCCCCTCCCAACACCTACCCTGCCCCCAGGTTTTGTTCCTCTTTTAATGTTTCCTGACATAGTAAACAACATCATCATCCACCAGGTCATCCAAGCAGCATAGCAGGGACTTTGCAGAGTCTTCCCTTTCCCTCACTCCACACATCCAACCTAAGTCCTCTGGGTTCTTTCTCCTAAACCTCTCTCAAATTCATTCTGTCCAACCATTTCCAATGCCACGGCCTCTCCCAGCTGTCATCATCCTTTGTTTGATGCGGCAGCTCTCTGGCTGGTTTTCCTCCAGTCTCTCTTCAATCTATTCTCTGTGTTGAGTGTAGAGTGCGCTTTGTAAAATAAAATCTGATCACATCATTGCCTGGCTTGAACCCATTAGTGGATTCTGTGAGCTTCAGAGTTCCACACCGCCATTATTACTTAGCCTTGCGTATACTGTTTCCTTCTCCCCAGTATCATCACTAGGTGTCACCTCTCATCTCTTTGCCATGTACTTCTACAGCTCCTCAAACCTGCCATGCTCTTTCTCATCTCTTGTCCTTGAAATTTGCTTCCACCTCTCTTCTGCGAACGTCACCCCCACCATTCTCACCCCCTCCACCTCAACTCCCTCAGCTTTCCCCCTACTCTTCTCATTATCAGGCTAAAGGCTATTTGTCCTTCATTTCTGACTTCCTTGTGGAGGGCTGATCTAACTTTCTCAAATAGGTAAGATCTCCCTGCTGTATGGTCCCACAGCACCTTCCCTTCCACAATATCCAGCATTTACTACACTGTGGTGATTCATTTGTCCCTCCTCCTCCAAGGTCTGTAAGCTGAGTGAGGGCAGATCTCACATCTGTCATGTTTCCTGTTGCATTCCTAGTATCTAGGATAAAGCCCAGTTCTCAGTAGGTGCTCTATAAACACCATTGGTTACAACTGTAGCCCAGCGAGTAGGGCTTGAGCTTGGTCCTGATGAATGGATAGGATGTGGCTTAGGCAAGACAAGAAAGAGCAGAAAACAAGGGATGGAAAAAATAGTATTTAATTCTGGGAAAAGTGTTTGAGTTGACTCAGAGATGAAAAGGCAAAGATGTGACCAGTGGATAGAGGAGGGACCAGAGAGTCTGGCTCATGGGTGGTTTATGTCTAGTGCCAGAAATGCTTGGCTAAGATTGTAGACACTGGATAAGAACAGGTAGTGAATGGCCTCGAATGCTAGGGTGAAGAGGGAACCCACTGAAGGAGTGAACAGGGGAGGGACATGGTGCAAGCAACATGGCATTAGACAGTAGCAGTGTTTCTAGAATTTCAGCCATGAGTGAATAGTTTCAGGATTTTTTTTTTCTATATCTGAGTACCACTTTTACTACATATTACTTCATATTTTTCTTTAAATGACTTTTCTCTTTAAATGGTCTATTTCAAAAGGAAATTACACCACTACTGTACATAAAAAACAAATATCACTTGCCATTAATTGAAATAAACATGAAAAATAAATCCAATAAGAAATGTTGAATTCTAGGTAGATACCATTTTCTGCCCACATTTCTAAGTCTCAGGTCTGTTCTCTCTTTGTTATAAAGAGAGATAAACAACTATTAAAAAAGGTAATAGAGATCCTTAACAAAGCAGATCTTCTCCTTCATGCGACCATAACGATTGAAAGAAAATTAAAAAGGGAATACATTTCTCACCATATGATTAGATATTATTTGGTTCCATATGTGGGTGCCACATAAAGTATTCTCTGCTTCCATCAGTGTTACTTGCCCTCACTTTGAGCAGCAGTGGTGTAAATCAGGGGCCTGCGAATGTTTCCGGAAATATTTTAGGCCTTCTGGCCCTAGAGTCTCAGTTGCAAATACTTAACTCTGCTCTTGTAGCATGAAAGGAGCCATGGACAAAACATAATTCAATAGATGTGGCTGTGTCCCCATAAAACTTTATTTCTAAAAATAGGCAGGAGGTTCGGCCTGTGGGACATAATTTTCTGACCCTTGCTTTATGTCAATGGTTGACAAGTTTATGGTGTGATAAGGATTACTTGTGTTATGCATTGAATTGCTTTCCCCCCTAGATATATGCTGGAGTCCTAACCTCCAATACCTCAGAATGTGACCTTATTTGGAAATAGGGTCTTTAGAGAGGTAATCAAGTTCAATTGGGGTCATTAGGGTGGGCCCTAATCCAACATGAATGATGTCTTTATATAAAAAACGGGAAATTTGGACACAGTGACAGACACATACAGAGAGAAGATGATGTGAAGACACAGGGAGAAGATGATTATCTACAAGCCAAGCAATGCCTGCAGCTACCAGAAACTACGAGAAAGGTCTGGATCAGATCTTTCCCTAGTGCCTTTAGAGGGAGCATGGCTCTGCCAACATCTTGATTTCAGACTTCCAACCTCCAGAACTGTGAGACAATAATACATATTTATTGTTCTAAACCACCAACTTTGTGGCACTTTATTACAACAACCATAGGAAACTAATACAACCTTTGTATGTGGGTGTTTTTTTAATATAAATTTTGAGGCTTCACCTAAGACATACTAAATGATAACATTTATGTGTGGAGACCAGGCATATACTTTAAAATTAAAAATAAAAGCACCACAGGTGCCACAGTAGATTCTAAGCCCACAGTTGGTTCAGAACCACTGGTATTTATGGTAGAGCAGAGGAGGCAGAGATTAGGCTCAGGTTGCCTAAAGGGAAGCAACTATAGTAATCCACATGTAAGGTGATGGGGGGCTGGATTGAGATTTGGGCAGTTGGAATAGAAAGGAAGATGCTTTGATTGGTCTAATCCTAAAATGCACACAGCAGATGTTAGGGGAATGGGGATTGAAGGTGAAACAGATGTGCATGTCAATCTCAGAGACAATTTACTACAGGCAATGAAGCATAGGGATGAGGTCTGGGTTAGAGACAGATGTTTTAAGATTTTCCCCATATTTAATGTGAAAATCAATCAGTGCTCAAAGGGAGAGAGGATATAGAGAAACGGCTAAAGATTGTGGCTCAATGTCACTATTAGACGGTGAAGGGAGGAGGAAGAGCTAGTGAAGGAGAGTGATCAGGGATGGCCTTACAAATAGGGTGATAAACAGTTTTTAGAGCAAAGTTTTAAGAATGAAGGGGGCAATTAGAGTCAAGTCTTAGAGAGAGATCAAAGGAAGGAAACATAAGGAAGCACTAGAGTTGGGATCCATGAAGCCTTGCCAACTTAGAGAAGCCACTTTCAGTAGAGTGTGGAGTGAAGTCAGATTTGCAAAAATTCAAAGTTCTATTGTCAAAGGAAAGGTCAACTATGAGGAAGAAATATTGTCATATATACATTTTTTCCCGAACGTGGGAGATCTGTGCCTGCGTGAAGGCATAGAGGAAGAAGCCGGTGAAGACATACTGAAAATACTAAGTGCTTCAGAAGGACCATGGCTCTGCCAACACCTTGACCAGAAGTGGGTTCCCCTTCCCGTGGGAGATGGAAGTGGGAGGGATTTGATGGTTCTCAGTGTTGTTCCTCTATTCCCAGTTTCTCTTTTCTCATGTAGATTAAGTCCTCCCTCCCTCCTTCCTTCCTTCCTTCCCTCCTTCTGTCCATCTCAGTAAGATCTGTTTATTGAATACTATTCTAGCAGCATGGAGTCTGTCATTTCTTTAGAAATTCTTCTAATCTTTGCTTTTGTAGTATAGGCGATAATAAGACAGGGGTTGCATTTGTCTGGAAACATCTTCTAAAGACTCTGAAGTATTTATGAATTCTAATTTAGTGAAAATGTTATTCATATTAGTTGATCTATGTCTCTATCAGTTTTCTTTCTACCTATCTAGTACATGGTCCATCTACTTCGAAAGAATGACTTGAGGTGGCTGTTGTATAATGATTACAAATTGTAAATGGATAGTTACTAATAACTATATGTTACTCAGAATCGTCTGAAAATGAGAACTATAAAATGACCAATTAATTACTTTGGTCATGAAAATGTGCAGCAAGCGATTCCAATATAAAACCTGTCTTTGACAAGGAAGAGAATGACTCAGATAGGCTTTGTATCTAATTTTATCAGCTGAAGATGAGACAAAGCCAACTGAAGCTTAGGCCGGAGAGATGAGGTATCCTGTAGAAGCCCATGTACTTGATTATGACGTCAGTGGCCGGCTCCAGACTTCAAATACGGGGCTATGGAAGAAAAAAGTTTTTGGCTAACTTTTTCAGCATCTATTCCAGTATTGACACAAAGAAAAAGCAAAAAAAAAAAATAATAATAATTTTGAAGTCTAAAATAATAACACAAAATAGAAAGGATCAAAGAGGACAGGATGCAAAGAGTCTGAAGGCTAAGAATTCACCACTGTCCTGCCTGGGAGCATGTGGATTTTAATGTGACTTCAGGGCAATAAAAATGAAATGTCCCACCATCTGAAAGGTTTGGGACTTCTAATCGGATAAGCATTTGATTAATGAAACAACATGTACTGTAAAGAAAAAGGGATCATAAAAAGCTGGTTTTTAACAGCCTAAGTACCTTGTGCAGCTTGAAGTCTTTTATCACCTTGTAAATCACCCCTGGAGAGAAATAACCAGAGTGAGTCAAGGCAGACTTCCATTACCAGCCTGTCCACCTTGGGACCCTGGCTCTAGTTTCTCAAACATTTTGCCTTTGCTAACACTCTGTGGTACCTTGCCTTTATTACGGGGAAAGGAGGGCTCAGTCCCTGTGGTGGTCCTGCTTTTAGCAAATGTCTCAGAGCAAATATACCCTCTCAAGAGGCAGCTTCCTTTCCCTTGATGTCTCTGTTTTGCAGTCAAGCATGCCTCTGTTGGTAGAAATTAACAACCATGGGTATTATCCGGCAAGGGCCCCAAATCTCGTGTCTGACAACAACACACACTAATTTTTCCCAGGTTGGTGTGTGCGTTGGCTGCGGTGGAGTTCAGGTCTATTCCATGTGCCTTTCATTTCCAGGGCCCAGGTGGAAGAGCAGAGGCGGAGGGGTGTGCTTGTCTTGTGGTGCAGGGAAGGAGCACAGGAAGGACTGTCAAATCTCATGAGTTCATTTGGAGCATTTGGCTGGACATCGTGTACTTTAAGTCTGCTCATGTGCCATTGGCAAAGCAAATCCTAGGGCTAAGCTCGAAGTCAGTGGAGGGAGGAAGTGTATTACCCATGGCAAATCCTGGCCAGGATGAAGAGGGAAGGATTAATTGAGATCAGCTCATCCTGTTGACCATACTATGGATTTTGCAGTTAGGCTGGTCATGTGGGTGCGTAATTAGAGAGCCTAGATCCTAATGGATGATCTTTGAGATCAAAGTGGGCTGTTCCAGCCACAGGCGGTACATGCCCTGTGTGTGGTATATCTTACTAAAATGTCAGGAAAGAACCCTGATTTTCAGAACTTTAACTCCCTTATATTTACAGCCTTGGCCTCAAGCAAATTCTTGGCAAAATAGCTTTTGACTCTAGGAACTGTGCTAAACAGGTTATACCCATGATTTCACTTCTCACGACAATCAGGTGAGGTGGTTGTTATTATCCCTGTTTTTGATGTGAAGGAACTGAAGCTTAGAGGTCAAGCTGCACAGAAGGTCATCATGCTAGGAAGTCCAGAGATGGGCTCTGAACCCACGTCTGTCTGACTGCAAATTACTTCGCCCTGTTGGAAGAACGTTTCAGGCTTAAACTTAGTGAGAAACTGACTCCCAAGATATACTAGCAAATTTTTGTCTTATATTCATATGCTTTGCATCAGCAATTCCACTTCAAGAGATTTATCTTAAGGAAGATATAGTGCATATGAAAAAAAGATTTTCAGATTGAACGTCAATGTAAACTACAGACTTTGAGTGATAATGATGTGTCAGTGTAGGTTCATGGACTGTAGGTTCATAGTCCGGGATGCTGACAGTGGGGAGGCTGTGCTTGTGTGGGGACAGGGGGTATACGGGGATTCTGTGCTTTCCACTCAGTTTTGCTGAGAACCTAAAAGTGCTCTAAAATATAAAATTTATTAATTTTTTTTAAAAAGTAGGAGAATGCCACTGTCCACAGAGGGGAAAAAAAGGATATTTGTATAAGGACGCTCATGGCAGTGCTATTTGTAATGGAGAAAAATTGGAAATAATCTAAAGGATTAAGCATAAGGGATTTGTTAAGTAATCTGATACATCTGTAAGCAGCCATAAAATTACTATTTAGAAGAATATTTAATGATATTGAAAGTGTGCACAATGAGAAGAGGAGACTATAAAACAGTATGCCCATGCAACCTCAAATTTGTAGAAAGAATACTCAAATATGAACAGTGAATAATTCTGGGTAATATGCCTCCTGGTGACCCTTCTCCACACACCCAGCAAATTTGTCAAATAAACATATTTTGCTTTTGTAACTAGAGACTGTACACTCTCACCAACCCACATTCCCCCAAAATGACTTTGCAGCCAGACTCAAGCTGGGAAAAATCTCCTTTTCATCTGTGCCCTGTGGGTACTATAGGGCAAACTCACCCAATTTGGGATTCAGGGGTAATTGGTGTAGAAGACGCAAATGGTGTTGTAGGAATTATCATTGCCCTAGAATGGTGATTATTACTTACTCTTTCTTCATAGATTAGACATGCTTTATTATTATCATTTTTTTATTGTGGTAAAACACCTATAACATAAAACTTACTATCTTAACCATTTTTAAGTGTACAATTCAGTGATATCAAGTGCATTCATATTGTTGTGCAATGATCACCAGACGCTTTATTTTAAAACTCATTGTTTATACTGCTTATGGAAGTAATACATATTCCTCATAGTAAATTTAAAAGAGAAATTTTTAATAATAAAAATAACCTATATTCTTATTTCTTAGACATGTAATTTTTAAAATTTGAATTTATACCCTGTGTGTACACATATGTACATATATATAGCTATATACACGTACATGTCTATATACACATGTGCACACGTGTGATGTTCTACATAGATTAATTACAGTGAATGTAATTTTATGGAGCCTTCCACTCCCTTGCCCCTGTTTTGGATGAAAAGTTAGATGAGACAACAGGAACATAATTCCACATTAGGATACTATGGTACTTAGCATAACATTTATAATTGGTTTTGATTTTAAATGGAAAAGGTCTTTCAAAGATGGACATCAACAGCTCTAAGAAAAAAACTGGTTTTGGGATTAAGTAGCTAGAGTGTTTGCCAAAGAATGATAACCAAAAATTAAAAAATAAACCAAAACAACAGTCACAACCACAAAATCCAGAACACTATGCCTTATTTATATTTGTGAGGAAGGGGAGTATCTTTCTCACAAGTAAGTTCTTCTCAAGGCAGAACAGACAAGAAACAAGAACTATGACTATTGACTATTTGTCAATGGTAAAAATTTCTCCAGCAGGAGAACAGCCTCAGGCTCTATAATAATGTTTGTACTTACAAGACCTAACATCTACTAAGTGTGTATTATGTATATCGAGCATTTTCCTACCCAAAATATGTTTTAGAGGCATTTTGCAACAACTGACTTCTGCATTTTGTTGATCTAAGTTGTTCATTACGTTGCTCAAAAACACTGGATTGTTTTAGATCTGGTTTTTGGTTTTCTATTGAAAGAGCATTTTGTAGCTTAATTTAATCTATTGGGCTTTTCTTATTTTACCGTATGACCTATTGGATGATCTTAAAGTTATCTAGTGTTTACTATTGTAATTTTTCTTATGTAAGAGGGTAATTTTGAGTTCATTTATACCTCAGGACTCAAATTACTTTCAATGAGCAATTTAGGACACCATTAGAATGAAATAAGAATTTAACTTAGAATGAGTAGATAACAACTAATCTCTAGAATGCCTACAAACAGCGATTAACTTTTTAATACAATGCTAAAAGCTTTGCCAAACTAATAACAAGTCACTGAATTTATGTAGATATTCTAGGGGATGACCCATTCACAACTCTTGAGGATACAAAACTATCATGTTATTCAAACCTCTGAAGTTTGGAGAAAATGTTGTCCTATTGTCCAAATAGTATAGATGTACACTTATATAGTACAGAAAAAAGGAGACCAAAAGAATTTGACAAAGATTTTGGAACGGGTTCTGACAGTCATATTTTATATTAATCAACATAGGAACCATCAAATCCAAACAGATAATGCAACAAAGTTGAATGAAGAACAGAACATTGTAGTCAAGGAATCATAAAGTTTGAGAGCAAAAGTTGTCATTAATTTACAGATGAGGCATCGGAGGCTCAGAGGGCTTTGTTGAAAGTCACCCAGTGGGTATTCCATCGACTTTTGACTCAGCACATTGCCTTCTGATATTCACTAGGAAGACATTTGAAGGAGAAAGTTTGAACTGTTTTGGAAAGATCACTGCTCTCTAATATTCACCCTTATTGAAAATGCCTTTATTTGGAGAATCTACATTAACTTTCATGGAAATGAAACTGGGGATCTTCAGAGTTAATGTTCCGTATAGGAGTTAACTGCGTCACGTGCTCACCTTGCACAGGTAATCCCTCTACAAGTAAATGAGGGAGGGTGGGGGGAAAAAGTATTAAGAAATAACAAGTATTGTTCTGAAGAGAAAGTGAGAGGATGTGTTGCTCTTGCCTAAAGTAAAATGGATTTTATTAGTAACTGTATTCATAGCCTGAAGAATAGCATAAAAAGAAAATAGCTTCATTTGTTGACAGATAATGGCCCCTCACTAATCCATATGGTCCCGATTCTAACTAATTGTGTACCATATAATCAATGTGCAATATCACTAGCCACCTCACTTTTTAAACTCAGAAGGAAAGTAAAAGTCATGACTTCAGCCCTCATCATATTTCTCCTCATTTTTCTTGTCTTTGATAATGAAAAAGTGAGCAACCTCAAAAAAAAAAAAATGTCCAACTAAAATCAGCGAGTATTATTCAGCTATCTGGTTTCATCCTCTTAGTAGAGAACACATGAATGATATGGCTGTGACTCATATATAATGCCCTCTTTTTTCCTGTTATGTAAACATTCCAAAAAGAGAAACAATATTAAAAATTGAACCCAGGAAAGATGTCTCGTTATGAATTATGATTTAGCCGCAAAGTCACTGCGGGAGAAAGAGAACCTGTCTCTCTTACCCTGATGGTACTTGCGATAAAATACAGGAGGATGTGGCACCACTCTCCTTGATAAATTGAGCACTACAAAAACCATGAATGTGAAATTATCTAGCACATGATAAATCTGCTGTAATAAATAAAAATCCAATAGTCAGAAGAAGTAGGAACTGCACAAAGTAAACTTTGCTTCAAACTCTGCCTCTCTAACTTTGGGCAGGATTCCTGGCTCTCTGAGGACTGTATAATTAACTTCTTTAGTTCAGGACTAGCACCCCAAAAACCCTTCCCTGGAAATGAAAACTTTCCTAGAGCATGCAACTTTCACCTTTAAAAATATGCCCAAAGAATTTGTCAAGATAAATGTGGAGTTAATTGAAAATTCGTTGTTACTTTCAAATTAACATGGTGGCATGGTCTTCCAATTGACATCCTGAGAGGTTGTTATACTTAGGCATAAGATGAGTCTTTTAAACATGCTTTTAATTTGCCTCTGCAAAACGTGCTTTGGTCTTTGGGCAAAAATGAATATCATATTTTAAAATAATTTGCAAACTTCTAAAAAGCATCATCAGAAAATCCCAGTTCTCCCCTTCATAAATAAACTTACCAACAAAGACGTATTAAATGCCCTCAAGACTAGCAAGTCATTAATGTTTTTATGACAACAATTGGAAAATTTAGATTCCTTTTAATTAATTATAATAATCTTTGAACAAACTTCAGCAATCAGAAGTTTCTTCATAATATTTTCTCGTTGTTGAAAACATAACTGTCCTGTAGATTGAGTTGAGTAGGAGTTAAATTGACGTTCCATCTTGCTAAAAAAGGATTTCCAATGCCTCAGTAGGTTGGTGAATGGACAAATCAATGTCAAGTTGCTTCCCACCTTTGGCTTCCTGAAGGTCGAGTCAGTAAGAATGGCTAAGCCTGCAGGTAAAGCACACCAGATATGAGGAAAGGGTCATAAAAGTTCAGCAAATAAGTAGGAGAAATAAAGCACGGGTATGATATTTGTTTAAAATCTTGCTCTGCATCATGTTATCAATATAGTTACACAAAAAGAATGTGCTATTTTTTCATAGCTTGATAAATTCCAAATGCCCCTCCTATGGGTCTCTTTTACCCCCTCCTCATTTTCCATTGACTTTAATCTTTGATGATAAACTACAGCAGAAATGAACACACTTACTCGCTTATTTTCATTCCTTCTCATCCCTGGGAAATCGGAGCCTGCGGACTGTGTTCCTTGGCTCACTTGTGGGTTACAGCAGGGTGAAAAATGTAAGGAAGTCAGTCTTTTTAAATTTTATTTCTAAATATGATGTTAGGGAACTAGAGAGGACTCTGGGAAGCAAAGAGAAGAAAGGGATTACTTCTCTCTCATCCCTGAGACTAGAAAAGTTCCTCTGGATGGGGGTAGAGTGGGCTACTGCTAGAATGGCAGCTCCAGAGAGAGAAGGCTTACTTTCCATCTCCCAGGCAGAGCTCTGAGTTGTCTGAAAATCCTAAGAAAATTTTGAGGGACCTAAGAGCAGAGTGGACCTACATGGGGAGAAAGCCATGAAGAGGTGATGGAGAGGAGATGGGTGCAGAGTCAGCCTGGGCAGACAGTGTCACAGACAGAGTCATGAAGTTTCCCATGATAGTGGGTGGCACAGAAATGTAAGATCAGATTCTGTGGCTCCATCTATGGCACAGAAGTAGTCAAGAGATCCACCAACCAGAAAGAGAAACATGGACAGAAATGTGTGACCAGTGGTGAGAAGCACTTGTGGATGGGGATGGAGTTACCCAACGTGATGACAAACATCTCATCTGATGTTGAACTCAACAGATGGTATTTAGGACCACATGCTTCCTCTATACCACAGTTCCCTGGAACTTAGATACAATTTCTAGAAAAAAGAGGGAAGCAAGTTGACTAATATTAACTTTTCCCCATCCCAATAGAATTAGAAGCTCAAAAAAGAACTTTAACATAAAAACTCTATCCCACATTAGTTTGCAGCCTGAGGTATATGTCCACTACATATGTTCTGACTTTCAATAAAGAATTTAATTCCTTAGGGTCTATCAACACACATACCTGATTGCTTATTTGGGAGGCTGCATGGGACACTGGAAAGAGGTTAGAAAGGAAAGCAGAAAAGAATAGCTAGTCCCCATTCTGTTACTTCTCCTCTCTTGGCCTCAGTTTTCTCATGTGCAAAATGAAGGACTTGGATGTGATGAACCCCAAGGACGCTTCCAGCTCCAGTCATGTGATTCTGTGAGTCTCTACTATCCTATTTGCCAAATTGTTGGTTAGTGCTACCAGATTCGATGTTGCATATAAAACACCTAGGAGCTTGGCACTTAGGTGGTTAATGAATATTAATTTCTGTCACCTTCCCCACCCAATGGCCTTATCTAATGACCACTTTCAAATTCAAAAGTGTGATTCCCAAGATCTAATTCACATGAAGGCCATTATTTTCTCCTTTCTCTAAGTTTCAAGTGCGGGTCCTGTCCTGGAGAAGCCACACAATGGGCCAATTTGTCAGCATATTTGTTTCCAAGGCTCCTCTTCTGCAGTTCTTTTATCTGTGGTTGAAAGGCCTCTCTGTGCTCTCAACAGGAGCGGTGCTTAATGGGCTTGGATGGTGGCTAGGAGGATCTGCTCTCTCACTGTGATACATGAAGAGAAGGTTAATAATGGATTCAGTATGGCGCTTGGTTGACCTGAATTCGTGACCATGCTGAGATAGGGCTTCCCACAACCCTGTTGAGCTCTCCTTCTATTGTGCTCTTTATTCAGGCACCTAGACCATTGGACCAGTGTGCCATTCCATTAGAAGCTACGAAATAGTTGAAACTGTATCAACTATTGGGTTCAAGAGATATAGGGAAATGCCAGACCATCCCAGAGTTTGAGGGTCTCTCAAAATCAGTGTTTTCAGGTGTTGTTGCATAGAAGGTATATCATTAAGGGATGTGGGATTTTCACTTCTTCTTTGAATCAAGCTATTTTCCTTCAGGGCTGCCTCTGTCTGTGTGTCTGAGCCTTTCCTGGTTAGACACCTTACCAACTATGCCCCAAGGAGACATCATTTTAAATAGGGTGTACCTTTTATGTAGTTGGATGAGGGGGAACAATTATTTTTTATGGCTCTCCTAATATCCAGTCACCTCTTGTCTTACCATTCTCCTTACCCCTTGATCTTCCATCTGATTTTGAAGGCAAAAGCCTTCTCATTGGTGTCTTCATCACCCTATTCTTAACCTACTTCTGGTCTTTCACCCATGTAGAGTGTTGTGACCAGGTGCCTGGGACAGAGTGCCCATGTGCCTCACAAAGATGGGGTTTTGGTTTGGTTCTTTACTTCTTTGACTCAAAATTCCTCAACTAGGAGCCTTGGCTAGTTTTTCTCAAAGTGTGGAGTATGCAGATCTCCAGTATCATGATAAACATGGGGTGCCTGTTAAATACAAATTTGGAGGATCCCACTCCAGGTCTCCTGATTCAGACTCCCTAGCAGGAATCCCTAGATTCTGCATTTTAACAAACACCCTGATGTTTCTTTTGCACATTAAAGTTTAAGAGGCACCACCTACTCATCTCCTTCTACTTTTAAATTTCATTGCTGGGAGCTGCCTCAGTTTCCTCATGCTTCTTTTTATAGGAGAGCCCTTTATTTTTCACTGCTAGAAGAAGCTAGTGTTGATTTGCAGAGTAGCTCACATGCTTGATTCCAGGAGGCCCACCCCAGTAAGCGCATTGTTGTAATCTTACCTTACGCACCCAACCAATGGCCGTGAACTTAACACAACAGAGCATGCAGTTTCTTCCAGTTCTCATTAAAGCACATACATATTCTTCCATCCGAGTGTAATTTGTGTGCCCATAGCATCCCGTGTCTTTTCACTTGATACCTCCTGACAACTAACAGCCCAGATGAGGAAAAAAGGTTGTCAATGAATGTTACGAGTACTACATACATGCCTGTTTGAGGGGGTGTGCTCCTCTGTAGTCTGCATCAGTCTGGCTGCCTGGGATGTTCGCTGGCTAAGTATTTCTTACTGATGATTTGAGTTGCTCCATCTTACTCTGTTCTCACTTAGCGTTTCCTGGTCACATCACACCACACGACCTGAAGTTGTGCTCAATGGATTCCAATGCCATTATTGTTTGTAGTTGCCACTTCACTTCCCATGCGGCAGTTACTTCAGTCTCCTGCTATTGTTTGCCCTTGGTACGTGTCACAGCCAGTGAGCCACCCATGGTTCTGAGCTGGCTGGTTTGGAATTCTACAACATTCCTGGGAATAGTCCTTAGACACTGTCAAGCCCAGGGGACCCTGTTGGCAGCCTGGTAAAGCTCTGACTCAAAAAAATTTCTTTAAAAAGCATAAGCTAACATATGTATGATTATAAAGAAAATGAATTATGTTTAATATATTTATCAAAACACTTTTGAGAAGGTTGTGATACAGTAATGTATGTTCCTCTTTATCAATGCATTAAATAATAAGAAATAGCTGCGAATTTGATGATTACTCTAAATTTGAAGAGCTGGTGATCATAAATATTTTGATATATCTGAAACAACTGTACTGTAATGTGAAAATATCTGTAATTTATATTGGTACAAAATCACAAGTATTGCTAATAGTACTGTGCTTTACACTTCAATTCATAATTGGTGGAAGTGCTATAAATTTTAGTTAGATTAGAGAAAGGAAAGATGCATTTTTCCCATGTATGCTCATGGTCTCCGTAAACGAATTCTAAGAACCCCAGTAGTTTGATCTCCCAAATTTACTGGGAAACAAAGGCCCTGAGATGTAAAGTGAATTACCTAAGTCACACAGTTTATTGTTGGCCAAATGGGATTCTATCTTGGATCCCCTTAATCCATTTCTCTTTTGTCTATGCTCCACTGCTTCTGTCTACTGAATTGCAAGATGGCTTTTATTGGTGATTCTGCTTTATGATTCTCTCATAATTCTGTTTTCTTTGTGTTACATTTGATTCTAGCAACTCCATACAATTATCTTCTGTGAGTTTCTTCACTTTTGTCTGAACATTAGTGCTGTGTGGATGCCATACTCAGTTTTCTCCTTCCCTAAGATATAATGGCAAATTCCCTAATATTGTTTTCGTTATTATCAATCAAAGCACAATGGTCTCATTTATTTAGAGGGAAATAAAATCATAACAACTAGTTGTCATGAAGACTGTTCTTTTGGACAGTGTGGATCTGGTGTTTAGTAGATTGTACTTTACAATTTGAACAAGATATGAAACCGAGAGAGACCAGAATAAATTCATCAAATTAATAAAGCCATATGAGGAAAGAAATTGTCTGAATGAGTCATTGGGAGACTATAGACGAAGTAGAATATGCTTTGCAAAATGGATCTTAAACTCTCAGAGACTCTATTTAGATATGATTTTTTTCTGGAAGCAGAATAGATTATTAGGGACCAACCATATTCTATATCACTTGGGTTTTATGCATTTGGATTTCTCCCAGTCACTTTACTGTTTTTGAAACATTTTCTAGATTGGAGTCACAGATAATATATGAATCTTTAGATCTTGTGTTATTTAATTTTGCTTACAAATAATTGTATCTCCTCAACTAGGCTTTTTGAGGTTAGGGAGCTAGTATTATATATTTCCTTTCTTTGCATCTTTCACAGCTCTTAGAAAGGTGTTTGGCTACAAGTATGTGTACACAGTACAGTGGAAAGAGTATCATCTTTCCACCCAGGCAGAGTGGAGTGGGAATATAGCTTCACTCCTTGTTTGGCCTGGTATTAACCCAGCCATGCTTCCATTTCCCTACCTAATAACACCTACCTGTGCAGAGAGTTCTTTAGTGGGATGATTCTATGATGAAGGTGGTGAGGGCAGTATGTGGCACATAGCAGAGGTTTGAAAAGATACCCATTATTATTACTCAATAACTATTTGTTTGACTTGGTGCTTCTTTCCTGCTAGTGTCCAGGGTGTCTCTCTTGTACTTTTTCTTATAGTCTTCGGAAAATTGGAGCTAAAAAACGTGAAGCATGTGGGGTGCAGCAGCACTGAGTTCACCCATGCATTTAGTAACTGTTTATTGTGGATGTGTCACGTGTCTTCGTCTTCTTCCTCACTCAAAGTATTGATCCCAATGAACACGGGCCATGTTTTCTCCTCAGTTTTTACAGCCCTGTCTACTAGTCAGTGAAATTGTTTCTAATGCTTTCAAAGAGTTAAGAAGAGAAACCATTTCAAAAGGGGGAGAATTACATTGGCGTTTTAGGAAGCTCATATGTAACGCTCATTTACCTTCTGGAGTTCAGAATACATTGAGAGAAAGGACCCAGAGGACAGATGGATGGAGACCAAAATTTAAAAATATGTATTTTAAAAATCCTAATTGTGTTTGGAAATGACTTTAGCTCTGTGGTCTAATACTTCTTCTAAGCTGAACTTTGCTTCCCCAAATAAAACAAGACAAAACGCAAAAGTGGAGGGTAGTCTCCTGCAGACAGAGCCTGGTCTGACACATCATCTCTCTAGGCTCACACACTGGAAAAAATGGAGAGACAGTTGCTTTGCTGAGCATACTGTTTCTTCTCCCAAACTCAGTAGTGACATCAGCCACTCCTGTCACAGAGGAAGGAATAAATGAAAAAGGTAGAGATGAGCTATGCATTCCTCTAGCTGAATTGTCCTCAAAATGTGGTCCCTGGACCAGAAGCACCAGCATCTCCTGGGGATTGTGACAATGTAGATTCTGGGGCCACATCCCAGGGCTTCTGACTGGAGTGTTGGTTTAGCAATGTGTTTTAAGGCCTCCAGGCAATTCTGATGCAGGCTTAAATTTGAGGACTGTTGTACTAACTCAGTGGTCCTCAACTCGGGTTGCACATTAGCATCTCTTGAGAAGATTTTAAAAATTATCCATGTTTGGGCCCCACAGGCAGAAAAACTTTATAAATCAGGATCTATTAGGGTAGGGCCTTGGGGACTGGTATGTTTTGAAAGGTCCTCAAATGATTTTGATGTGCCCAGGGCCAGGGCTACTGCACAGTCTAGCTCACTCCTGTCCACATGGAAATAGGAATCCTGGGAAACGGCACAATGAACAAATGCTGGTTGTGACTTTAAATTCTCAGTCTTGCCACTTGGGTGTTTTCTTTCCTTTCATCTCAGACTTGGCATTGTAAACACTGTGAAGTCACCTAAGACGCAGCTTTTGACCACCTCATGGGATCTGGTGACTAAGAGCCTTATGCGATGGTGGGTTTCTTAGGTACAGGAAACTCAGCCAGTCACAGTGATACCTGGTCAAATACCACTGACATCTCTAAACTTGTCACTTAAAATGTAGACTACTTTGGGGAGACGCCCGCTGGCATAGTGGTTAAGTTCACGCGCTCCGCTTCTGGCGGCTCAGAGTTCACAGGTTCAGATCACAGGTGCGGACTGACACAGCGCTTGTCAGGCCATGCTGTGGCGGTGTCCCATATAAAGTAGAGGAAGATGGGCACGGATGTTAGCCCAGGGCCAGTCTTCCTCACCCCCCCCCCAAAAAAAAACGTAGACTACTTTGTTTCAAGACTTAGCAAAATCTGAAGTTGGCAGAAACTACCTAATATACTTGAAAATGAATATTTCTTGCATCTTTGAAAGGAATCCAGACTCAAGGCTTTGTTGGCACTTGATATTATGCTTCAGAGGGCCAGTAAAAAAAGTAGAAAACAAACTGAAACCTCTGAGTTTGTAGGATGGTAGTATGTTTGGAAGAACAAAAGTTCTTATTCGAGACATTTCTGTTGGCAGTGCACTGAAAGGTCTCTTGAGGATAATGTGGCAGACTTAAAGGAAGTCTTTTGTGCATTGTTACATGGATGTTAAATTCATGCGCAATTTTCCCCCCCACAAAAGCGGGTTGTGAATCCATTCAATACATTGCTTCACATACAATGATTAGGAAGTGAGGTCATGAGTTAACTAATTTCCCACCATTGTTCTGGAGATCCACCAGGCAGCTTGTCTGTGCCTTCTGTGTGGGGCCGCCTCTAGAAGAGCGCTGACTGATAGAAATAATGTGAGCTACAAATGAGAAATAACGTGAGCTACAAATGTGAGCTTCTAAGTAATTAATTTACCAATAGCCACTTTAAGAAAAGTATAAGTGCAATTAATTTTAATAATATATTTTATTTAATCCAATAAAATATTGAAAATATTGAAAACCCACTGAAAATATTTTTTATTTCAAGATGTAAGCACTATAAAAAACTTTTGCTAAAATCAGTGTAAAATAGTCTTTTTTTGTACCAACTCTTTGAAACTCAGTGTGTGTTTTACACTTACAGCACATGTCAGTTGGGACTGGCCACATTTCAAGTGCTCCAGAGCCTCTGTGGGCTAATGACTGTTATATTGGACAGAAAATTCTAGAATCTGGGTCAGTCACAAAGTTTGCCTCTCACCTTTCTTACAATTTGCTCCTCTGGCAATTAACTTATTTCTGAAAAGTAGCTTAGTATTTCCTCTTGCTATTCTTTATTTACAATGAAGAGACTATCAACAAGAGTTATTTTCATTCAAGTTAAAGAAATCTTAAAAAAAATCCTATTTCCCCTTTGTGTTTCTCATTGATTTTGAAAAATAGCGTTTCTCTCATAGTACCTTTGGCAGTGCCTTTTTTCAGAAAGTCTTTGAGCTTCCAGCCAGACAAGGTTGAGATTGCCTGGAAATGCTAACTTGAGAGGCATGTGGGCTGATATTTGAATACACTTAAAAAATAGGTAAGCAGGAGTCCAGGAATTCTACAAATAGGGGCTGGAGTGACATCCAATTGTGCAAATAGAGATGAAATGTCAGTGGACAATTTTTGCCTTCTTTTCTTGGACCAGAGTTCATTCTCTTTGGTCCATGAGACTTAAAATACTGACCGACTGACCATGCCCTGCCTGCAAGATAGCAGAGCACCAACTGGGAATGCAGCTGCTAACATATCATTTGATGTATTATAGCAAGAGAGATTCAATAGTTACTTGTTGATTGATTAATATGATATTGACTCTTGAGAAGAAACAAGCAAATGCACTGATATCATGAAAAGCTGAGTAATATACCAGGGGCGCCCTCCTTTATGCTTTGTTTAAATTTTCTCAGCCGTTTTGACAGTCAATAATGGTCTTATCTTGGATTTTTTTCGGTTTCAATATACTGGATGGAGTTGGGGGAATAAACGAACTGTATTTCACGCATTCTAAGCTACACAGTTTTCTTTTTCTTACATTTTACTTTTGCTGAAATTAGGGTGCATCTTGCAATTGATTATAGTTTAATGTTAATTGCAGTGTTTTTTTTTCTTTTCCTCTGTGTTGCATAAAGTAATGATGTATCTTACTGTCTTTCCTCTACTAGATTAGATGAAATGCAATTATATCGAACACTTTTTATGTGGCATTATGCTGGGCACATTCTAGAACTCTCATTTTATCTTCACTTTAAGTCCCTTATACAGATGAAAAAAATGGAGGTGGAGAAAAGTGAAATAACTCACCTATTTTCATACATTTAGAAAATTGTGGAATTTAAATCTCTGATGGCAGATGCTACATGTTGAATGTCTTCAGATGTCTGTGCTCTCCTGCCTGCCTCTATTTGAACCAGATTCTCTTTATGCCCGAAGCATCTTTTCACCCTCCTTCTCCACCTCCCAATCCCTTTTGAAATTTGGGTAGATGCTACCTCCTTCAGGAAGCCACGTCTACACGTCTCAATTAGGGGCCCATTCTAAATGTTTTCACTCCGTCCTGCTCTTATCTCCAAATTGCATTTCAACTTATTATTTCTTCTCTACCCCACTACGATGTGCACATTCCTGTACGCTTTAACACCTGGCAGGGGTTTGATATGGAGTAGAGCCTCACTATATATTTGTTGACTGATTTAAGGTTATTGCAGCAGTAACTGGCTGTTATGGTCCATCCCTGCTTTTTCTTTTTCAGGTTCTACCACTTTTGTTGAGTTTCTAAGTATTTCACTCCCTGATACTATTAAGTGACTCTTTGAGGTTGCTGAAAAACTCATCGTATATCATGATCCCCACTGAATTTTGCTCCTCTGTCTTCTGGCAGTTTCTATGTGAAGACCTAGGATATTTCCATACTTCCACAAAAATATCCTTTTATGGCCACATAATACACAACTCCATTTTTCAAAGGCTGTATTGGATTTTTGATATAATTGAAGACTACTTGATATAATCAAGTCATAGTTAACTGTTTGGCCTCATATTTGGTTTTCTTTTCTCATATTCATTATCAGCTTCTCAGAAGCAAAGCAAAACCTTCTCTCAGGCTATTACCAAAACAGAGATAATTTGAAAGTGAACTTATGTTTCTGAAAGAAATATTTTAAACATAAATTATATTTTTTAATTGAGAAAAAGATGGGAAATGTAGCCAAAAATAAGAATTGTTTTTTTTTAGAACTAGATTATAAAAGAGAGACAAAGAAAGGAATGAGGTGGTAGAATAAGTGCTGAAAGCACCTTGATGATGACAATGAAGACTTAGTCAAATCTTGATTCTCTGGGGGCCTTGAATGAAAAATAGCTTCAGATTTGTGGGAAATACAAGGCTTGTTGACTCAGGGCAAAAAGCCATGTGGAAAACACTTAATTCTGGAGACATGTGTAAAAGTTTTCATTTGTTTTAATTTTTAAAAGAGTAGGGTGACTCCAAAATATAATTCAACAAATACCACAGCTAGACTTGAATTTTATATTGTATAAAGGATGATGAAAAGAATGAAGGAAAAGAAAAGAGAAGTGGAAAGATCAAAAGAAATGGAGGAAAAGAGAAAAGAGGAGAAGAAAAGCAAAGAGGAGGAAGAAGTGAAGACAGATGAACAGAGAGAGACACAAAGACAGAGGAAGAGAAGAAGAAAGGTGCAGGAAGGATGACGAGAATATGCGCAAGAAGATGATCAAATGGTCAGGATATAAAGTGTTAGGAAGTGGCCTCTGGTGTTGACTTGGCCCCTGGCCTTCAGCCCATTATATATCTACTCCCTATGCTTTGAAATGATTAACTCTTTGGCCTGTATTCACAGATAATTCACTGCTATTCATTCTTCAACTTTCAAAGATGCTGCACTGAATGGGATGTCATAATAATCCCACAGAGTATAAACTACCTATGAGCAGCAGTGTCAGTGATGACAGCAATATTAATTTGAGGTCCAAATGAAATCAAAGGTAGAGTTAGGTCTACCTATGTACTAAAGGTTTCCTATTCTGACTCAAAGGCTCTGTAGAGTTGGAGTTCATTGATCATTTGGAAAAGAAGCCATCTATAAATTCAATACAAATCTGAGAAGCATAAATGAAATGACATTCCTACAGATTGCTGCTAGTAAAATGCTGAATGAACATCGAGAGAATTAATGTGCTTTCAAAAGTGAGCAGTACACCCTTCACCATCTTGAGGATCAGACCTAAATAGGGGTTATTTCTGCTGTGTGACGGCTGGTTGCATTACTTGAGTTATAGTTCATTGCTAAGTCACTGTCCCTGCAGATTATTCTGGCAGCATACTTTGGAGTGACAGGCGGAATCTAACCCATCTATCATGCCACTGGGCCTAATTTTCCTTTCAGATTTACTTGGCAGACTTTGGGTTCCCTTAAGGAAACTGTGTGGCACTTGCTATCCTTGGGAGATTATTAGAGGTGGGTAATCAATCTAGTTATCCCTGAGATAGCTGAGTGTATGCCACTTGGGTGTTTGAAATTTTCTATCTCCTTGACCTCATGATTTGGTAGAGTAAGATCAAGGTGACAAGAGTCAGGAGATGAACAGTGATAACTTTTAGTGCCGCTATGTTTATTTTATGAACATTAGATAACTTCTAAACATATATATTTATGTATATTCTAAACATATGTTTAAACATATATTCTAAATATATATACTTCTCATGTGTATATATTCTCCATATATATTTGAATGCCCTATTGTATCCTGTGCTTCCAGTAATTACAGGGGCAGGTAATGCAGCAGTAAAAGCGTGGCCTTTGGAGTTGCCTAGATCAAGAATGTGAGGCTAAGTGATCCATCCACAGACGTAGTGCTAGGAAGCAGAGAGCTGCAATTTTGACTTGCAATATGAGGATTCAAAGCTGATATTCTAAAGCACTTTACCATTCCACCTCTTTCTTCATAAACTTATCTAGTTTGGAAGTGGATTCTGGAGGTCCTGAAGGCTATGGCAAAGATTAAAAATAATATATGTGAAGGATTTACAGTAATGACTAGCACACAGGGGTGGTCAATATATAGTAGTTTTCCTTAACAATAATTGTTACATTATTTTTTTCCAGCATATCGCTAGGGAAAGAACCTTCCGAGTAAATAAATATATCACAAAATTGGTGGCTTAAAGCTTATGAGGCTATTTTTAGCTTCATTTATTTACAATTCTAATACGTTTTCTTCTGTAGTTTCTAAGTCCACTGATTAGAAGCAGCAAGTTAGGGCAGAAAAGAGAGACTGTTATAGAAAAGGACAGTGATAACTGTGAGAACTGATAGTTGAAAGCCTGCAAAGGCAAGATTGTAAAATTAGGTACATAAACTAAAACATAAAACAAAAATGGAATCAGTCTACTGAGGCCATTTAGTCTAAGAATAAAGTAAATTATTAATTCAATAGGCCTTGAGGACCACTCTGTCATAACAATGTGCACAGATCAATCATGTGTAACATTTTTTGTAGTGCAGTATGCTGATAATGAATTATTTCTGCTTTTGGATGTCTGAAAAACTCTGTATTTTACCTTCATTTCTAGAAGATATTTTCACTTGATAGAGAATTATAGTTGATTTCTTTTTTCTTTCAATACTCTAAAGATTTTTCTCCACTATATTCTCACTTGCACTTGCCAATGAGAGGTCTGCTGTCATCCTTATCTTTGTTCTTCTGTTCATTGTGGAGTTTTTATTGCACTACTTTCAAGTTTACTAATATTTTCTTCTGCAATATATAATGTTTTTATTTCCATCTGGCATAATTTTTTATCTTAGAAAATTACAGTTTTCACCTCTAGAAGTTCAATTTGGGCCTTTTTAATATCTCTCATGCCTCTACTTAACTTTTTAAGCATATGAAATACAATGATAATAAGTGTTTTAATGTTCTTTTAGGGTGATTCTAACATCTGTGTAAGTTCTGGGTCAGTTTCAATCAATCAATGTTTCTCTTCAGTATTAAATGTATTTTTCTGCTTCTTTGCGTGCCTAGTGATTTTTGACTGAATGCCAGGCATTGTAAATTTTATCTTTTAGGGTACTGAATATTTTTGTGTTTTTATAAATACTCTTGAGCTTTTTCTGGGACAAAGTTACATTATTTAGAAACAATTTAATCCTTTCAGGTCTTGCTTTTAAGATTTGTTAAGTTAGCACAGAGCAGTATTTAGCCCAGGGCTAATTGATCCCTAATACCGGGCAAGGCCCTTCTGAGTTCTCTATCTAATAATCCATGAATTATGAGTCTTCTACTCTGGCTGGTGGGGAAGACAATGTTCTCATCCCTGTGTGAGTGCTGGGTATTGCTCCCTCTAATTCTTTTGGGTAGTTTTTTTTCTAAACTCAGGTAATATTCTTACATGCATGCACTAATCAGTATTCTACTGAATACTCTAGGGAGATGTAATGGTTAAATTTATGAGTCAATTTGACTGGCTCATGGGATGCCCAGACATTTGGCCAAACATTATTCTGGGTGCATCTGTAAGGGTGTTTCTGGATGAAATTAACATCTGAATCAGTAGACTGAGTAAAGCAGATTGCCCCAGATTGTGTGTGGGCTTTATTCAATCAGTTGGAGGCCTGAATAGAAAAAATGCTGACCCTCCCCTGAGTAAGAGAGAATTCTTACTACCTGACTGTCTTTGAACTGCAACATCAGCTATTCCTGGGTCTTGAGCCTGCCAGCTTTTGGACTGGAACTATACCATTGGCATTTTTGGTTCTTAGGCCTTTGGACTTGGACTCCACCATTGGCTCTCCTGGGTCTCCAGCTTGCTGATTACAGGTCTTGAGACTTGCCAGCCTTCATAATCATATAAGCCAATTCCTCATAATACATCTATCTATCTATGTAGATATGTATTTATCTCCTATCGGTTCTATTTCTCTGGAGAACTCTGACTACCATGGGGGAATTCTCTCTCTGTGATTCTCTCCTCTGGTACTTTAGACGTCTTGGTCTCCTCACACTCTTGACTCCATGTCCTCAACTCCACGGAGTCTGTTGAGCTCCACCTGAGTTCAACCTCCATCCATCACATGCTGGAAACTCTCTCACATCTGCTGGGGCAATCGTAGGGCTCACCTCATCTGTTTCTCATCTCTCAGGGATTACTATACATTGTTAGCTGATCCAGTGCCCTGAAAATTATTGTTTCATGTATTTTTTTCTGTATTTTGGTTGTTTCAGGTGGGAAGGTATATCTACTTCATCTTGTCTAGAAGTAGAAATCTTTGGTCAATGATCTAAATTATAATTAGAAGTCGTCAAGAAAAGTCTAAAGTGCTTTCTATCAAATACAGTATTTATAAAGACAGAACTATGTAGTACAATTTACAAAAGATTTTCATCTTTGTTCAAAAAACCCTCAGTGTTAGCAAATAAAGTGATAAAACCTCAATTATCTGGAAATCCTTTGTCTATAGAATAAATTGCTTTGTAAGAGTTTTGGAGTCAGAGATTGACTATGGCAAAAACACAATTATAGTATTTAGGAAGTTAATATGAGGTGCTTTTTGGGGAAGTGCTTTCTGCTTAACAAACAGAATTCAGTGGGATGGCTGGGGGCAAGGAAGGATGGCCAGTAAATGCATCACATGGATGGGCCCAGCCTCTTTGGTATGTGTATACCGTCCTTCAACCCTTAACTCCCAGTGCAGAAAACATCTGTGAGATCCATTTACAGGCATTTGCTTCTTGAAGCACATACATAGCCACCATGTAGCTCATTTAAAAAAAATTTTTTACTTTTTTAAAATGAAGCTTCGAGAATAACTGCTGTTGACCAGCACTCTGTGGCCTTCACAGATTCCAGACTGGTTTCGTCTGTGCCCTTTCTCCCAAAGCTTATGTGGAGATTATTAGCACATGGTGATGTGAAACTAAAGTCAGACATACTCTGGTTATTTCTTGAATCCAGTTAATGGAGAAACCAGTATCCATAATCAGGTGAAAGAAAAGAAAAATGTGTCTTCAAGGATCATCTTTGGGTGTTATTAGAGAATACTGGTGTATTTTGGGCAGTGTGAGCACTGTAGCTATGTCTACTTGACTACACAACAATAAGCTAAATAGTAAACAATGTTGTTTTTCATGAAGCAGAGTACCTATTATCTGATTTTTAGACATAGTCACAATCTCTTCTTATTTAGAATAATAGGTGCAATGTTTCTGTTAGTATATAAATTCATTTGACATTGTGACTACATATTCACGAAGACTACTCATGGGGAATAGTTAATGCACACTACCTAACATGGAGATAATTAGTTCTTCCACTGGATTTGGAATTCTGTGAGGGCAGGGACTGCATCTTTATCCCTTTCTGTAGTCCAGTAATTGACCATAACTGTAGGTACAGTGAACAAATACATTCATGGATTGTGGGCACACCATCACAGTGTATTAATGCTGGTAATGTTTGTTGAAAGAAATACTAAATGTCACACCTAAAATAGTATTAAGGAGCAGGACTAGGTACATAATTTGCAGAGCTCAGTGATAAACGAAAAAGTGAGGTACCTTGTTAAAAAATTATGAAGAATTTCAAGACAGTGACAGTAGAGCATTAAACCAATTACTGGGCTGTGTGATTATACACATCACACACCCACAGCCCTGGTAAGGGCTGTGGAAGTAAAACCCAATTTCAAGTGCAAAAAACAAACATAAAACAAAACAAACAGTATTACACAGGTTTTAAGTTGTCTAAGATTGGAGAATCCAGTATTTCTTCCAAAGAATAATAGGTTGATTTGAAAAGAGCGATTAGTAAATATTATATACCATTGGTCTAATTAGATTTGCTGTACTTTATCAATACTAAATGTTAGTAGTTGAAGTCCTAGATTTTTTTTGTAAATGTGGGTATTGTGATCACAAGTATTGAGCTTTATATTTGGAGAAATTTTGAAGTAATATTTTACTGCTGATTATATATTCAATATGCCATGGATATTTGAGCATTTGAATTGGCCACATTACTTTTATACTTCTGTTTTGTTTACTGTCAAAGTAAACACAAAAACTTAAAGCCTTAAGCTTAAATTAAATACTGTGGCTAAGATTATTAACTTGAACATATGAAACTAGGCTCCTTAAAATATCGCACATGAAAGATATTTGCTTAGGGGGAGCTGAATAATTTTCTGGGAACACATCTTTTCTTTGTTTGATTTGTTTGGTTCAAAAAGAGCATTCATATTATGGATTAATGTGCCATAAAATTTTGATTTAAAATCTTTAAAAGCTGGAGTAAGACTATCTACAAAACTGTCAAGATGCATTTTGGGCTGTCCTCCTCCTTCCATTTTTTTCTTTTCTTCAAAGGATTTAAATGCAATTGGGATTATAAAAATCACATTAAGATTGAAAGACTGTAGGATAAGTTTCACCTGGGGTGCTTGTTAAAAAATGCAATTTCTGGGGTTTCATTCCAGATCTATTCAATGAGAGTCTGCAGTCGGGCACCTAGAATCTGCATTTTTTATGCTTTCCAGATGTTTCTTACGCACACTGAAGTTAGAAAAACAGTGCCCTCGAGTTTTAACAGCCATTAAAAAGAACTTTTAATGGATACAACCATAATGTCATAATGCTATGGATGAATAGAATCTGCTTTTAATATATAATCGCTAAAATACATAGCTGTATGGACTGAAATGTACAAACGTGTTGCCTTACTGAAAAGAGAAGGGAAGTCCAACTTCTGCCGGAGTCATATTTGAAGTTCAGCTGTGAAATCTGGTGACTTTTAGCTGAATCTAAATGCCGGGCAAAATGTGTGTGTGTGTTCCCCTCCCCTCCCCTCTGACACCATTTCACTTCTTGAGGCTAATCTTATGCGGGAATGGCTTATCGCTGCTCCCTGAATTTCTATAGAAACACATGGGTTACAAAGTCAAGAGCTGCAGGCTTCCTTAGGCTTCTCATCCAGTCAGTGACACAGAGCTGTATCAGACAGAGCTCGCCACTGATTTAATTTGATCTTTCCGGGGAGGATTAACCATATTGTTCTCGCCCCAGTTAGAATGTTGCTGCTAAGTTTCAGGATGTCAGAAGCTTCTTCATCTTCCTAGTGCCAGAGCTAGCTAGGATGGTAAGTGACAGCGTTGCAGTATTTGCATTATCTTCCTTAGCTTCCACATTTTTCAACCACATCAGAGAAGAAGAGATGATTTGAAGGAAAACTCACAGAGAATTAAGAAGGGCTCCTGGCCCATGCTCTGAAGGATCGAGAATAGAGCTGAAAATGCCCAGAGGAATGAGTGAAGCCTTCTATTGTACACCTGCTCCTTACCTCAGTGCGATTTTGAACACTACTGGTTGATGCCACCACTTTGCCTTGAAATTGGAAGCCTAAGTTATGAATTTGTAATAGTATCCAAAAATGGGGCTTCCCTCAGCAGTCAGTGTGTGCCTAATTTAAAGGTGATATAATAATGATCATGTCATGTTTGTGAAAACACCTTGTAGGTGTTGGAGTTTTGCAGACACATCATTTCATTTAATCCTTGCCAAAATCCTGTTAGGTATGCAAAGCAGGTAATATTATCTCCACTTTATGGATGAGGAGATAGAGACTCAGAAGCTAACAATTACTGGAGCCAGCATTGGGTTCCACATTTTTTGAACTTTAAGATAGAAAAGAAATTGTATCTCTGGAAAGAAAATTGTTGTACATTGTACATCTAGTTTCTAAAAAAAAAGAAATGTGTGATCTTTTTTTGTTGCCTTATATCACTGCCAGTGTGTTGTTAGCTACGTCCAGCTGTGAGGAATAAGATGGCACCATCCCTTCCCACTCTAGGGGCAATGGGGTGACGTTCTTCCAGAATTTAAAAGGTGGTTTGGTTATGAGTGTGTCCTGGGGTGTGACATTCATTGTTCCCATTTATTACAGAATACATGACCAGAATTTTAATAGCCATTATGCTCTAAGATGCAAAATAATGTGCTCTTAGATTTTTAAAATGCTATCGGCTGATCTGTTTGGCTAGAATTCCAGTCTTCCTCTGTTTACTGCTCTGTGACCAGTGGGATTTGCCAACAGACCCGAGTACTTTCCCTGTCCAGAAGCATAAAATAATAACAGTGCAGGATTCTGTGGTCAGAACTTATTAGGCATTAAAATTCTAACATCTCATGCTTGTGACAAAGATAATAGGAGTTGAAAATGCCACAATATGAATCTGTTCTCACGATAAAGACTGTAATGAGAATGGGAAAAGCTGCAGAGAGAACCCATTCTCATTATGTTCTGAAGCCACATTTCCTGCCTTCAGCATGAATTGTATTGTCTGGGCTCTTTAATCAAGAATGTTCCATTTGAAGGAATATCACATCTAGCAGAAAACATGAATTCTACTTCTGAACACATATCTAGAAACTGTTTTCTCATTCAATTAACCAAATTGGAATAAAGCCCCACTATTTTAGAAGCCTCCTTATAGAAGACAAATATATGTATGTCTGTGTGTGTGTATGATGATTGTCATTAATTAAAAATTAACTGATGTAGATCATTTGAAGCAAAGAAGTGCTCACATTGCCTTCTCCTTATTGCAGTATTTACAAAGTGCCTGGAGTATATGCTCTCTGCCCAAATTATTTTGCTGTATGGTCATAATACTCCCAGCTGTGATTAGTTGGAAAGAGCTTAGTAAGTATCAAAAATATTTTGTTACCTTTGCTTTTGTCAAGGCTGTTGTTTAGATATTTTAGGTTTTTCTTTGCCTTCTTGAAAAGGATCTGCTACTATTAATAATGCCTCACGTTGCTCCAGGCAATAGTAAAGCATATTACCTTATTTATTTTACTCTCATTGTCATTTGAGAAAGTCGACTGGTCAAACGTGCTTCTAACTTAGTTGGTGTCTTTTTGAAGTGACAGCATGGCTGTGTTTCGCAGTTTCGAATGTGATAAAGTGCGATAAAGCAACCAATGAAACCCAACAGGCAATGCCAGACCAAAGGTAACTCTGTCTGTCCCACAACCTCAGAAGCTGGCTCTTTGCCACACTTTTCTGGGAAGATAATGCAATTCAGAGCAGAGCCTTCTTTGAAGTTCCTTTGGACATGATGATAATGAAGGATTGCAAAGTGAGATCATTGGTATTTCATATACTGCAGATACTGATGTTAAGAAAGGAATATTGAATCCAAGCATGGCTAAGAAAACTAAATCTTAATCGGCTGTTTTGGAAATCCCAGCTCATGCATGATGCTTTTTCTGATATATTTTGCAAAGTTGGAATATTTCTACTGACCAATTTCTATGGCTTCCTCTTAAATGCTTCTCAAATGAATACGCACTCTCCATGTAGCCTTACTAAAACATTAGTTAATGTAAGTATTTGTTCATGGTACATTCAGCTGTCTGTATAACTTTTGTGTAAGCATTTCTTGAGGATGATGGACACGGCAGAGGCAGAGGACCGGAGCATTTTCTGGAAAAGATAACTGGTACTGCTTTAAGTTAGAGAGTGTGAGGAAGAGGAATAGAGCATTGAGCACAGGATGAATAAGACCGATTCAGAGAGGAGTGTGAACAGGGTGGGAGGAAAGAGTTGAGCAGTTGCATAAATTACACAGGAGTTGGGAGGGTGATGACAGAAGGTGGGAAGAATGTGATATTTGGGTGGAAAATAATGACTTAGAATTAACTCATCCCCTAGCTACAGAGGAGGGTATCTCCTTTGCCACATCAGTGAGAGGTCTCTGGATACACAGTTCTTGAGTAAACCTGTTTGCATGGTGTGATTTGGTGACTTTTCCTGATTATTGATCTCTAGAGTTCTAAAGCCAAGAGAGACAGAGGTCATGCTGGAATCAATATTTCTATTATAGATAAGAAAATCTCAGAAGGAGAGCCTACATAGATTAATCTGTAACAACCAAACCCAGATTTAGGAATATTTTGAAGATAATACTGGGATTATGTCTCAAATTTAATTTTAAGCCTCCTTCTTTATTCCACTTGGCTTAATATTTGCCCTCTCCTATTTTATCCCTCCTTGAAATAAAATTGGGCAATAGTATGTTATAAATGTAGAATCAAGGAATATTAAGAAATAATTTTTTCAACTGCTATCATTTAGAGTGACATTAAATGACTAGATTATTTTGTTAATTAGTGGCAAAAATTGTTTTAGAACCCCAAAATCCTGATTATCAATCCATACACCATCCATTGAATCCTATAAATGGCTCGTTTTTATTCAATGGGGGAAGACAAAGAGAAAGACTGTTAGAGAAGAAAGAAATGAGGGGAACAATTGAGTCACTGCAAAAACTTCACTTTATTCCACTCCACATGTGGCCTGAATTAGTAGGAGACTACTAGTGTGTACTAACGTGACTGTGATAACATGGCATCCTGTACTTTAATCCAACCTTAAATTATCATGCTCTTCTACTGTTACTAACTGTTAACTAGTATGAGATAGAAACACTTGAGATCAGCAACTTTCTGTGGTTTTTAAATCTTGAGAGTTGTTCTTATTCTGATTTCATATAACAACTTTAATTCATCTTTGGTGTTCTTACTCAACCAGTGGAAAAACAAGAATTCATCTGGAAAGCTTAGGAAAGATATAATTAGAAATATGCCTAGGCTTCTTTTGTTTTAATTGAAAATTTATCTCCTACATTAATAAATTTACATTCAATTCACACTGAATTGATATTACATTAACAGAAAAGTAATGAATTGATGAATTTTATCTTAGTAGGACTGAAAAATCTTGTACTCTATTAATTCAATTCCCAGTCCTAGTTTGAAGGTAGACAAAGAACATTTCCTTCCTTGTTTCAACATTCGAGTATAGTAACTTTCAAGGTCCTACGTTTATTGGCATAATTTAATGGAAAAATTTATGCTCCAAAGCATTCATTTTTCTTCTTAAGCTTTGTGGTTTCCAATTTCTCAACTTGTGGGTGGCTTTTAGTTTACATGGCAGAACAGAATCTTCTCAACTTTTTGATTCCCTTAATAAAATATTCAATGGAGAACCAAGCCAAAGTTTGAATAAACCAGGGATATGATCTCATCCTTATTCTTGTCCTTTTGGTTGTTGAAACACTGTTATTCTTATGGTTTTTATCTAAGTAGTAAGCTTAAACGTGAATTGTCATCTTTTTCTGACTAATTTGTTTCAAAAGTGATTGACCCCGAGTACAAATGAAATAATAGGTAAAACAAAAGTTTCCTGTACACAACAGCACTAATATCATTGTAATATCTCAAGATTGAATTATATACTCCCTCCCCGACCCCTCCCCATCCCTCCACTCCCCACCCCCTACAACACTATCTGAAAAAGAAGTCCGGGGGAAAGAGACATTACATTAACTTAAATATTAACTTTACACCAACATATATCACCAAATCAGTATTTCTGAATTGACCTGAAAAGATATTAGTAGATTTAACTGCAAAATTCTATATTTCATTGGTATGAAAACTGTTGGATAGAAAGAGTATAGGATTGTAAAGCAATTTCAGAGTTAACCTCAAGGGGCTGCTCCAGGCCACAGTTTGGTTTCTGGAGGTTTCTCCCACAGAACATCTGTTCTTAGCTCGAGGTAAGGATCCAACTCCTCAGAGTACTCCCTGAAATGATGAGAAGTCCTGGATCACCATCCAAAGTTTCTCTCTCTTTTGGCGACATTCTAAGCTGAACTCTTCAGATCGAAGTGCATTTGAGCTACTACTGAAGCAGATGATAATCTCAAGACCCCTAAAATTTCCTCATTACTCATAGTCGCTGGGGAAGACATTAGCTCCCAGGTTTGGTGGTGGCCTATTGTGTCACTAAGCTGATCTCAGCCCAGAGCAGCTCCCCGCTCTGAATTCCATCATCCTCTTTCTTCCCCTCCAAAACCAAAACTCCTGGCATTGGGCCAGGAGTTCTCTAACTTACGACTTAGTATGCAAATTAACCTGAAATTATTTTGTAGTCAATAACACAAAGGTTGTTGTTAAGTTAGTATTTACAATTTTATAGCCTGATGAAAATGCAAGATAGAATATGATTTTGGGCAGGAGTCTGGTTGATGTGCTGCCTCCCTATTGCACGGCATGACATGCTTTCAAGCTGGAAATATCATTAAATTTCAAGACTTCATCTTAACGATGAGAAAAGTGAGGCCCGGGAAGAGTAGGTGGCTCACACAGTTGATTTTGTGGCAGAATCAGCATTCAGCCCCAAGTCATCAGATGTCCTGTGTCAGATGAGTGTTTTTGATAATTCAAAAAATATTAAGACTCCAGTGGTGATGAAGATTTGGTTTCCACTTTGAAATGTAGACGACTTTAGCAGGAGATGCTCTAAAGGAGCTTGATATGCAGTTCTGTCAATGTTACCTTGGACTCCAATGGATTGCATTCAAAATAGCTACATTTCTTTCAGAAGCCAGTTTTGTTTGGAGCATAATATAGGCCATGGTTCCACCCAGTTTCAAAGCATGTGATTGTAGGTAGCTATATTTATTATAACAGTCGAAAGGAGAATGCCATAAAAATAAAAGTCTCCCACAAGTAGGACACTGTTTCATCGGATTTAGAATTGTGGAAGCTAAAAGCAAAAAACAACTGAAAACTTTCTCTAACCTTCCCTAAAAAAAGTCCTAGAAAAGAAGGAGTTTCTTTTTTTCAATGATTTCTAAATAATGACTCTAAATATGGATGCAGTTTTGGAACGTACGTGAATATTCCAAGTATGATGTCCCTCTTTTGGCCGAATCATATTTCTTTTATTCCCTGTCCTTTCCTTGTGAAACTTAGTGAAAAGAGGACCTGTACATATTTCATGCTTGTGACAAGACACATGTATTTTTTTTCATTTTCCAAGGAGATAGGTTATCATATAAGAGTGAGTGTGGAGAAAGCAGAAAGAAATAAAATCCCATTCTTGTTTATTTGTCTGCTGTGTTTGATTCTAATGAGACGTGAAGTCATTCTCAAAGTTTAGTGTTCAGAAGCATCACCTAGGGCTTGTTAAAAGCATATTCCAAGACCTGGCTCTCAGAGATTTGTTTCTTCTGGAAATGCCCTAGTTGATAATGCCCATGGCCCCTGATCATTTTGAAGAGCACTGTCTAAGAGTTTGAGTGCCCTTTGAGAGGTGGAATGTTGCTGGAGGTGGTTTCATAATTCTTCACTTTCCTGAGCAGAATGTTCTCAGTGACTTGGAATTTCAAATTTCTCCATTTGTTTTTTTCTGATGTTAAATCCTGTGGTTGAGTCTTTAAAAGCTGACTGGAAAAAATGCAAATATTTGAGCATTCACATGTCAAAGGAGAAGATTCCTTGGCAGCCCAGGAGGAGATCCAGAATTCAAGTTTTTTCCTCCTGCTCTGTTAACTGTTGAGGATACACCGTTGCTGCTGGCCACGCTGCAGGAGGTGAAGAGAAGGAGAAATTTCCTTGTTCTCCCTTCCTTCTGTTCAACAGTCTGTTGCCTGGGCTCCCCATTTGTCTGGAAAACATAGCGGGCAGGCATCACATGCTGGGATACAGAGCATAGCAAGGGAAGGGACGGAAACAAGTAGAATCTGTGGGCAGACAGGACAGGACTGGGGAGTAATCTTGGCCTGGAAGAGAATCAGAGCAAGCACATTATCTAGGGTGAGCATATGGGCAGGAAAAACAAACCCCAAGAGATGGAAAGGCTCATGTCCATTCAAAGTAGTAGAATCTGGGCATTGTTCTAAGAGTCAGAGCTGAGGACCACCAGGATACTTTCCACTGAGGGAGTCTAGGTTTATCAGAAGAATAAGAAGTTGTCCACTGAGTGGCCTTCTCATTTCACCTTAACAGCAAGATACGCATTTTTGAGTAGAAATACCTCAGCTCACGTATCAAACAAAGAGTTGATGCCTCAGCAAGCAGTTGCACCCTACCCTCTGCCCTGTCCCCAGTTTCTGTCTGGGGTCTGTTTGGAACGTCTGATATCTTTCAGTGCCAATGTAATTGGAATGCAGCAGAAAGCTGTGATTGGATCCTGTGGGGAAGTACAAAAAGCAACGAACAATTATATTAACTGTGCAAGAATCAAAAATTAGAGCAGATGTGCCCAGGCGAATATTTATTTTCTATGGAGAAATAAACTCAGTTCACATTTTCAATCTCCCCTCTGGACAATAAGATAGTGAATTTGGAGTGAGGTGATGACTCAAGAATTTGGATTATTTCTTTCAAAGTACAAGGCTCTTTAAGGGCCAGCATGTAATGAAATTTGTGATGTGTGATTAAAAGTGACTATTATAAAAATTGTAGTCTGCATGGGGCACCATAAATTCACACCATGGAGAGTTGTATAAAGGGATTTGCACTGCTCCTTCAACATAGACTTGAAAGGCTCCTTATTGGGTCTCCACTCAGCAGCCAATCCGGAGGCCCCAGTCAAAGAGGACAGGCTGTGTGCTACAGACACCTGGCCATCCACCATTCCAGGAACTCTGAGGACTTTAAATGTGGCAATTTAGAACTGGCCCACATAACATTCTCTTACAGTGAACTTGATTTTTAACTTCATTTCTTGCTTAACAAGTTCTTGTATTTCAGACAGATATAACCTTTTCCTTTTGCTTCCTGATTGAGGACACCTGAGAGGTATTCCAGCTAACTTTTGTGGACCTGTCATTGGTTCTTTTGCCAGCCTTGTTTTTAAAAATCTACATATTGCTTTCCCTGTTCAATCCATCACTTCACACTTGAAAAGGTCATGGTTCTCTCATCAGGAAACTTTGGAGAAATCCTTTGCTATGATTTATCTTATGTTACATGCCCTAATAGAGATTCTCAGGAAGCAATGCCCATTAGTTCCTTGTAAGGTCATTCCCCTGGTGTCCCGTGTATAATGAGTACCAATTGTGCATGCTTGAGTTTGAAGCATTCTCTTGGATGATTTAAAGTCAAGGGATTGATGGGTTTCAATGCAGTGACTCATGGGTTAGACAGGTGATGTCTGCGAGACAGTCTCCCCTTGTAGGTGCTAGAATCTCTTATGTTCAAATCTGCTCCTCTACTATTTGGTATAAAGATAAGCATGCCGCAGATATTTAATATTTTATTATCTTCTTATATTAATAATCTGTGGTTGTTTAAAAACCCTTCAATATGTTATAAGCAAATGTTTGCCCTTTCCTCCTTAAACTTCTTAGAGACATTAATCATTACTGTCATGAGAAATTAAAGCAAGCCTAGATATTATTTTTAAAAATCACAGTATTTGAAAATAATATTCAGTGAATTTCAGAGCAATTTTATCTAGAATATTCAACACTAAACTATTTTTAGTGTAAAAGCCGGGCAGTTTAGGGGGAAAAGCAGCACAGTGAAGTCAAATAATTTGTTTTCAAGTCTGGGAAAATGTTTTGAGGGAGACCAGTTTTTGTTATTTGATTTCTCTGTGATAAGGATGAAATCAGATATTATATAGGAAGCATTAATGATACTCTCTCAATTGTAAAATTTCACTATTTTTCCATTCTATAATCTCTACCACATAAAATATGTTGAGTGTATATTTTTTGTTCTCTCTAAATTTATTCTCACCTCAAATATTAGTTACAGCCAAGATTATTTATTAAAGAAACACTTATTGTATTTCTCTTATGTATAAGGTTCTATGTTGATTGCTTGGAATGTAACAGTGAACAAGGTAGAAAATTCTTCCCTCCGAGTTCCCAAGCGTAGGGAGTCTCCTGGCATTAAGTTCTGCTAATAGGGTGGAAACCCTTAGCTGACTGTACAGGAGAAGCTTGTTAAGGGGTAGGAGGGAACTGTATAACATCAAGTTCAGGTGTGTGGCACACCTGAGACCGTTCCTGCTCTGTCCTTGGGTCCTGAGTGGTTTTTCCAGTTGCACAGGTAGATTTATCCTGCTCCCCACACAGTCCCTCCCCAAGACCTGCTTTAAGCAAGGTGTGAACTTGTGAGGCTGTTTAGCACTTGACTCGATCTCAAGTCTGTAGTAAGGGCACCAACACAAGGACTGAAACGGGAACCTGGGCCTTCCTATGAGGGCTCAAACCATCAGTGTTAATAAGCCACATAAATTACACAAAAGGATTTGGAGAAGAAATGGAGGGAAATTGGATCACCAGGTCACTAGGCTTGATAAGGGCTAAAGACTTCGTATAGTCAGTCATTGGGGATGCTTGTGTGGTCCCCACTCACGCTTAGGAATATGGTTGTCCCTCTTTACTATGCAAACCAAGGCCTATACACCTTTAGTTATTATCTTTTATATTTTCAGTTGCTGGGTTAGTGTTGCTTTCTCAGCCATGACAGTGACTGAAGAGAATGTCAGAATCTGTTAATATATGATGCTTAGAGCTTATCATTTTCAAAAGAGTTTTAAAAATTGCCTAATGATAAGGACATTTTACTGAAAAGTTTTTAGATTAAATTCTACTTTAGAAATATGATTTGGTGGGGCCGGCCCAGTGGTGTAGCGGCTAAATTTGTGTGTGTGCTCTGCTTCATTGGCCTGGGGTTTGCTGGTTCGAATTCCGGGCGTGGGCCTATGCACTGCTTATCAAGCCATGCTGTGGCAGGAGCCCCACATAAAATAGGGGAAGATAGGATGGATGTTTGCCCAGGGCCAATTTTCCTCAGCAAAAAAAGGAGGATTGGGGGCCGCCTGGTGGCGCAGAGGTTTGGTCCGCGCTTGGCAGCCCGGGGTTCGCGAGTTCAGATCCCGGGCGCCCGCCGATGCACTGCCTGTCAGCCATGCTGTGGCGGCGTCCCATATAAAGTGGAGGAAGATGGGCACGCCTGTTAGCCCAGGGCCAGTCTTCCTGAACAAAAAGGGGAGGATTGGCAACGAATGTTAGCTCAGGGCTGGTCTTCCCCACACACAAAAAAAAAGGAGGATTGGCAACAGATGTTAGCTCAGGGCTAATCTTCCTCACACACACAAAAAAAGAAATATGATTTGGCCCTATGAATGATAGGAGAGAAATTTGTTAGATAGTTCTCAGATAACTAAAATTTATGTTGTTATTTATGCTTGGTGAACTAAATATAAAGAGAAGTTTTTTATTATTGAATAATTTAAATAATTTGACTTAGATTTGAAGTAGCCTTAGTGGTATCACTTGGTTGGTTTATTGATAATATTCTCCAAAACTGATGATTCTAACTGCCCTCGTCTGAAGGAAATAATTTGCCTTTCTTTTCTCATTTCCTCTCCCCCTCTTCCTTGAAGGTAACATAGTAGAGTGTAATAAGGGTTGGACTAGTGTTTGGAAGTTTGCATTTTAATATTTGGACATTTGCATTTAGTCTCCAGTATTTACCCCTAAAAAAATCTCTAAAGCTCTTTGATTTCAATTTTCCCATTGGTGAGACGGAGCTAATAGTACAAACTCATACAACTCACAGAGCCTCAAGTGGGAGAATTGATATAAAAAGATTTTTAAATCTGCAAAGTATTGTATAAATGTAAGATATTATAAATACTAGGCTCTGGCCTAATACATACAAGTGGAAAAATATCAATATAGTACAAAAAGGTACACAGTGCAAGTCTCCTCTGCCTGCTGTTTCCCAGTTCTTCAGCTTCCTCATTTCACTTCCCAGAGGCAACCGTTTTTCCTGGTGAGTGTCAGAGAACTTCTGGGGACATTGACATAACAAGAAAATTTACTAAGCATGTTTACCAGACCCGGGGCCTCCTTCCCAAGAATGCATTTTATGTTTAGTAGGACATAGTTCTCAGTGTGTGATATAGTTCAAGATTTAAGAAATACAGCTTAATCATTTTTCTTGTTTCAAATAGAAAAGAGTAGAAATCCTCATGCTGTTTGCTTGCTGAACCAGTGTGTTTTTCAGATACGTGCTGTAGTTCATGGAGCACCACCTAAAGGGATGGAAATAATGCTACGCGGGAATATGGCCTTTCAGCAACAGACACAATTTCACACCACACATTATTGCTTCTTGTAAAAGCTGTTGCTCCCCTTTCTCATCTTTAGATCACCAGATGACAGCTCTGGCAGAAACAAATAGCAGGTGGGATGACAAGTATTTGTGGATTTTAGGTTAGAGTTTGGCTTTAACGTATTGCCACGTCTCTTTTTCCAGACTTGCCTTCCTTTCATAGGCTCAACACCTCTTTTTAACATAATGATTAGATTCAAGACCTGCAATTCAGTCAAGATGTAGTCACGGGTCAGCGTGCTCCTATTATCACAGCTGGGGCTGCAATCCCATGCTGCTTGTTCCAGAACAGCAAGTGTATTCATGTCAGCCGTGCCATCCTGGGCAATGTCAAACACTCCTCACATTCTTTCCCAAGGAGCTGGTCTCTTAGGTTTCTTTGTTTTTTATTATTTCAGGGCCCATGAGGGATGTGTCAAATGTCTCCGAGATCTTCTACCCTTTAATTTGTCTATATTTGGCTTAGAGATCAGTTCCAATGAATATGATCCTAACAGCTAAAAAACAGTCAGAATATGAAGGGGCTGGGATTAGGGGCACAAAGAGTGGAAATTTGACAGGGCAACATAACCAGCCAGTTTTCACCTGCCCGTGGGTAAAAGTAGATCATAGTCATCATTACTACTCATAAAATTCTACCTTAACGAAAAAGAGTTTATGTCTCCTAGGCTGACAGATCCACTTGCGAGGGACTTTGGCCATTAAAAACTAGTTCAGCCCAGGAAAAAAAATTAAGTTTTACTGATCAGTAGTCAAAAAGAAATGGGGCTGCCCCAGTGGCTTAGTGGTTAAGTTTGCGTGTTCTACTTCTGCAGGCTGGGGTTAATGGGTTCAGATTCCAGGTGTGGACCTACACACTGCTCATCAAGCCATGCTGTGGCAGCATCCCATCTACAAGATAGAGGAAGATTGGCACAGACATTAGGTCAGGGGCAATCTTCTTCACCAAAAAAAAAAAAAAACCCCACAAAAATAGAAGGAGAATCAGGTCCCTTATTTCAACACAAATAATGAGGAATTAAGTGGACTTAGAAATCTTAAAGTTGTAGGTATTGGCTCAAGATAGTGTTTTGCTAAAGTATTATGTCACCTTTCTTGAGGATTAAGATTCTGAAATAATCATATGTTAAGAAAATTCCCAGTCAAGAATCTTAACACATTATGAGCGAAAAATAGGGTTGAGAGAATAAGGTCTCAAGTGAATCTATGAATACTTTTTCTTTATAAAAACCAATAAAACAGCACAGTGATTATGAAAACATTTTACACATCTTAGTTTAATGGGTACAGTATGATTGACTTCCATTTATTATCCCAGAATCGCTAGAAAATTTTCAGACTCTCCTTCTGCCGTTTCAAAAACATGACCGGAATCAATTTTACTTTGATAGAGACATTATGTACAACGAGTCAAACTTTTTTTCTCTCTAGTCAGATATTCAAATGATCATTGCCATAGTGATTTCATAACTCTGAGATGATGACCCTTCTCTCTACTTGTTTGGTACCATCTTGGCATCAGAGACATAAAATAACTCGGACGCTTGAGATGAATAATGTTGGCCCAGTTGAGCAGCTATTTCTCAATCCTCTTCTCTAATAGACAGGGTTGTGTTGCTTTAGTTCCACTATGATGACTTCAGGCCCTCCTGCACGCAGACACTGACGTGCTGTTTTAAGGAATAGGGTTATTGTGCTGGCGTTACTTTTCCTTTTTCAAAGCTGTATTCAGAATACCTATACTCTCGCTCCTCCTCATCCATTCACTGCTATCTCCCTTTTTTCTTCCCAACTTCCATCTGATTTCCTTGTTTTAAAGTTATCTCAATCAGAGTAACTACAGTTGTGTACATGCTTCAAACGATACTGCTGCAGTTGCATAAACTGTTTAGAAAAGCATATTCAAGCTTACTGGAGGATTGTGGAAGAGAAATGAAAGTGATGATAATGAGAAAATATAACCTTATTTAGTGCTTACCCTCTACCAGGCACGCATTATCGCCTATAATTTTTTTCAACATTCCAGTACGGTAGGTGACATTTTTCATCTTGGTTTTAAAGAGAGTCTAGGTAACTTTATCAGGGTTACATGGATAGTAAGTGGGCAGCTAGAACCCATGAACCCATACTTTAGGCACAATGCTATATGGTACTTATTGACCTGTACATCGAGGAATAATACTGAGGAATATCAAATTGTGAGGGATAGAAATATGGGATATTTTTTATCTATAAATAAAAACTACCAACTATGCTGGCTTGAATGCCCTTGCACTTAACATTTCAGTCGGGTTGCATAATATTCTAGTAATTTGTTTAGAATTATCTCATTTTGTTATTTAAAACTCAATTCTTACTATTTTCTTATTGAAGTAAAATACACATACAAAAATGTATAAAATGGCAGCTCAGTAGATTTTTACACATGTACAAAATAAGAAACCGCCACCTCGACAAGATATAGAACATTTCCAGCACCACTGGTAGGTCCCTTTCCAGCCAATAGCTCTCCCTCCAAGGTAATTCCTATTCTGAATTCAATAATCATCAGCTAGTTTTGCCAGATCTTGAGCATCATGTGAAGGGAATCACAGGGTATGTGTTCTGTAGCGCCTGGCTTCTTTTGTGCAACATAAAACCTGTGAATCATCTGTGTTGTTGTGTGAAACAGTAGTTCTTTTACATTCTACAATTTGAGGATACCACTACTTATTTACTTCTTCTCCTGTCGACAGACATTTGTGTTGACTTAGATTTTGGCTATTTGAATAAAGTTACTATAAATATTTTTGTAGATGTTTTCTGGTGGACATATGCATTCATTCTCCATGGGTATATAGCCAGGAATGGAATTCCAGTGGGTCACAGTGTAGAAGTATGTTTAGTTTTAGTATATATTGCCAATTGTTTTCCAAAATGGTCCAATCAAGTATGTCTCCATCAGGAATGCATTAGGGTTTTTGTTGTTTCACATTTGTAACCACACTTAGTATTAACAGTCCTTTTCCTTTTAGGTATTCTGGTGGGTGTATAGTGGAATCTCATTGAGGCTTCAATATGCATTTCCCTTATAAGTAATGAAGATGACTTCTTTTTGTATACTTATTGATCATTTTAATATCTGCTTTGTTCCAGCAAACATTAAAAGCTTAAGTTCTTTGCACATTTAAAAAATTCAGTTTGTTTTTCTTATTGATTTGTGGGAGTACTTTATATATTCTAGATATGAGTTCTTTTTCAGGTACATGTATTGTGAATATATTCTCAAAGTCTGTAGCTAGCCTTTTCTCTCTTTTAATGTCTTGTGTGAATAGAAGTTTTCAATTTTAATGCAGTCCATTTTATTAGTTTTTTATGTGTTGTGTTTTTTGTTCCTGTTTAAGAAATTTTGGCCTACTCCAAGGTCATGAATATTTTTTCCCCTGTATTTTCTTCTACAACAGAGTTTCCCAAACTTTCTTGGTTTATGGAGACTTTAATATCTTAGCAATTTTTTCAGAATGCTGCCAGGACAAAAGAAACACCTAACAATTCTGTTTATTAAGTAGGTAGGTCCAAACAACTTAATAAGGATTTATGTCCTAAAACATAGTAGGTGTTTGAAAAACAATTCAAATTAGTTAAAAGAAAAATAATATTTCTATTTTATTCTTAACCACAATTACTTATTAATGAAATGTGTGTCTGTTGTATGGCACAACTTCTCAAATCTTGGAATTGGGTTGGACACCAACACCTTCATAACTCATTTCGTGTTAATTTTTGCATACTACTTGCTTTCTTTTTGCTGAGGAAGATTTTCCCTGAGCTAACATCCATGCCAATCTTCCTCTGTTTTGTATGTGGGTCACAGCTGCAACATGGCTGCCAATGAGTGGTGTAGGTCTATGCCCGGGAACCAAACCTGGGCCGCTGAAGTGGAGCATGCCAAACTTAACCACTAGGTCATGGTGCCAACACTAGTTCTTGCTTTTTATAATAGCTACCATTGAACATGCAAAGATATGCGTGGAATGAAATATAGCACAATGTAATGTTGAAAGTGTGAACAACTTTGAGCTGGTAGTTTGGGAAGGGTCTGATGGAAGTTGATATAGCTGTTTCCCTCATGAATGTAAAATATCCTATGGCACCCTTTGAGTTTGCTGCAGCACCCCAAGGCACTTTGGAGCACAGTTTAATTCTCAAAGGTTTATTGTTTAACATTTCACATCTAGGTTTATAATCCATCTCAAATTAATTTTTGTGCATAATGTGAGATGAGTATCAAAGTTCTTTTTTTTTGCCTTATGGGTATTCAATTCCATATGGACTTTATTCTGCTTTATTGGTCTATTCACTTATGGTTACACCAACGCCGTGCTGGTTTAATTACTGTCGCTTTATAGAAAGTCTTGAGATCTGATAGTGTAAAATTTCCATTCTTGTTCTTCTTTAAGATCATCCTATTTTTGGTCCTCTGCATTTACACATACATTTTAGGATTGGTTTGTGATGTTCCACTGAAGAACTCCTCTTCTTTCCAGTGCAGTTAGACCTTTCTGCTACTGTTATGGCTCAGAGTGTATGTCTGGGGGAAGGTAGGGGAGGTTCATCTGTTCTCTCATATATTCCCTTTCTCCCTTTCTTGGTGATAGCTCTACTCCTTCAGTGTGTTTGAGGGGAAATTAGGAAGAAGAAAAATGAAAAACCTCCTTAGTTAACCAAGAAGGATACAGTCTTCTCTTGGGTTGGTTGTTGCTCTCTCTCATTTCTCAGTGAGTATTGGTTGGGCTTTAAGGTCTAAGTGGAAGGTCTCTAAATTCTGGTTCCTTCATTGGAGCTTGTGTGTAGACTCTTCAGAGGGCCACTTTGGGAAAAGGACCTCCCCACTGCATAGCTCCGGATTGACCTTTTCTACCCTCTCCTCTACCCCTACACAATCTGCTTCCTTCTCCCCTTCCCCCCTTTCCCACATACCACCATCATCTTCTTGGTGCTAGGATCCTTTATCTAAAGAGAAATCTTGAGTGGAATATTGGTAAGAAGCCTCAACCTCAGCTACTTTGTATGGTTCCATTTATTCATAGAGTACTCACATTTTCTTGTCATTTCCATTTACTCTCTTAGATTGTCTTTGCCTATGCTTTTTACCACAGAAGATGACTGGCGAGTCCACTGGCTAAGTGACATGTAGCCAGAGAATGATGTGCTGATCTCCTCTTCTTGCAGGCATCATCATCTTTACAGATGATACTCTTGGAGTCTCCCTCCTTGCAGTGGAGGAAAGTTTCTCAACAATCATTTTATTCTAACGTTCCCTCTAGGTACAAATTCCTCTCTTCATCTTTTTTGGTGATACAGTGATGGTGGCTGCTGGAGCCATTCTGAATTGGTGCTTCCCCATCAACTGGGCAAGACTGGCCCTCACTATTAGCAAATAGTTGGCAGAATTTGAACTGTGGATGTGTGGTGATTAGTGACTTTGGTTTTCAGTTTGGGGCCTTAGCTGTAATTTTCCCTCTCCAAAGAAAAACAACTACAGTAACAAATAATACTTCTATGGCCTGTGTTTAGGCCAGTTTTTGTTCTAAATTCTAAAAGAACTAAAAACCTTTCCTATACTCACCTCTAAAAGCTGCTAATCTATGATTATTATTTTTTTTTGTGAGGAAGATCAGCCCTGAGCTAACATCTGTTGCTAATCCTCCCCTTTTTGCTGAGGAAGACTGGCCCTGGGCTAACATCCGTGCCCATCTTCCTCTACTTTATATGGGACGCCGCCACAGCATGGCTGACAAGCAGTGTGTCAGCGGGCGTCCGGGATCCGAGCCCACGAACCCCGGGCTGCCAAGCGCGGACTAAACCGCTGCGCCACCGGACGGCCCCTGCTAATCTATTTTTAATAAGAATTTCTTTTTTTCCCCCTAGTTTTGGTACATGATTAATGTAGTTACTAATGAGACCAAGACTTTCAAACTGAACAAGTGTTTATAAACATTTACTGCGTTCAGCTCTGTTCTAGTTCTAGGTCTGTACTTTAACAAATCTGATTTAATCCAGATAAAATTTGGGAGTTAGGCGTTATTATTTAAGTTTTATCTGAAAAAAAACAAAGACACTGAGAATATCGATCTTTAAGAGGCCCAGTTAATTTGCTATTGAAATAACCATCACCCCAAAGTAAGTAATTTTTCATGAGAACAACTAGAATGAAGATGTTAGGTGCGCATCCACCTGGAAAAGCAACTCAGAAACAGATGACCTATTGATGCATCAATTATCATCTTCTTATACAAAAGGAAGCATATTAAATCTTGAAAATCTGAGATGATTGAACTTCAACCAAAAGTAATTTTTTCATTGGATGCTCTAGAGACCACCTAGAAACTACCATTATGAGGTCAGGGATTCACTTTTATGTTCCTAGAGTTACTTACTTGTTTCTTTGATCTAGAAAAGCAAAGAGATAAATTAAAGATAACTTTATTAAAGATAAGTGGGGGAAAAAAGCACAAAAACACTGTTTACTTCATTTAGCTTGTTGACTTCCAAAAATCAGGAGAAATTTCCAAAAATGCATATTTCTTATGGTTTGATTGTATTAAAATGCAGGTGTTTGGGGAATCTGACAATATAAAAAATTTCAAAGTCAAAGTTAAAGAAACAAAGTCATAGTTTCATTAGATGTCCAGGAAAGTTCAGCAATCTTTGGTATCAAATGAGGGTCTTTTACTTTTCTTTTTTTTTTTTCTGAGAGCAGCACCCAATATTTTTATTAGATGTTTCAGTGTTTCTTCCCAGATTGTTATGTACTTTTTAAATGATTTGATTTTTATTTGATTATTAGTATCCAGTTTTAACTTAGTGATTGTGGCACAGATTGGCAAATACTTTATTCTGTTGGAGAATCTAACTAGAATTTTTACTTTTTTTGGTTTTAATTTCATATAAGTTATAAAAACCCTAGTCAACCTGACCTGAATATGATTTGAACTGTAATCAGTTGAGATCTACCTCTTCTTCATTAAGAGGTTGGAAACTTTATGTTTATATTCATCTCAATGTCTAAGTAATTTGGTTTTGCTCTTGATGCAAATCTGAGTTGTGTTTTACTCATATGATAAAGGCACAGAAATAAATCACCACCTTTATTTTATCACATGGAGCAGATGGCCCATATCATTGAAATTTACAAGGTAAGTCAAAGCCATTTTTCAGATACTAAACCAAAGTTGATGAAGGATCTTTTCCCTGGATTTGGAGAGAAAAGTACAAATTACTACCAGTAAAGTTTTCTTTAACTTTTGTTGTTTCTTTAATTTGATGAGTTGAAAATAATGTTATCCTATACAGACTCTAGACTTCTTTTTTCTTCCCTAAATAAATCACCTGAAACTACATCTAAATTTAAATATAGTGTTTATCTGTCTATACTGTAGATTATTTGGGTCAGCATGGTTAGCAGCCATGATGTCAGAACATTTGTATAAGAAGGCTTTCAAATGGGTGCCCTTATTTCATCTTTTCAGTTAGAATGTGCTTCAGAGTTTCATGTCTGAGAGGCCCTTATTACTTTTATGGAAGATTTTTTTTTCCCAAAGGACTAATTTAAATGATTTAGAAATTATGTATGGAAAGGGATCATTACTCTTAATGACTGAGCAGAGGGAATTCAATTGAATAATTATTGAAAATATCAATCGAGTCCAAATGCAAAACTGTCTTATAGAACTTTGATTTTACTGCCAAAATGAAAGGCAAATCCCTCATCCCAGACAGAAACAGATTTGTGGATCCAGATGTGTTATCTATCGAATTGTTTCTTCTTTTTGACTTAATCCCATGACTTAAAAATTTAAAAAAAAATTTCCAATTTATTGAGATACAGTTGACATATAACATTGTGTAAGTTTGAAGTGTACGTTGTGTTGATTTGATACACGTATGTATTGTGAAATGGTTACCACAATAAGGTTAGTTAACATATCCATCACCTCACATAGTTAACATTTTAGGGAGAGAATGAGAACTTTTAAGATCAACTTTCTTAGCAACTTCCAAGTGTACAGTATAGTATAGTTATTGTATACTAACTATAGTCACCATGCTTTGTATTAGATCCCCAGAAACTATTCATCTTATAGCTGGAAGTTTATACCCTTTGACCACCTTCACCCATACCCCCCACCCTGCCCCTGGCAACCACTAATCTACTCTCTGTTTCTATAAGTTTAGTTTTTTATATTCCACATATTAGTGAGATCATACAGTATTTGTCTTTCTATGTCTTAGTTATTTTACTTAGCATAATGCCCTCAAGTTTCATCCTTGTTGTCACAAATGGCAGAATTGCCCTCTTTTTTATGTCTGAATAATGTTCCATTGTGTATATATACCACATCTTTGTTATCCACTCATCCACCAAAGAACGCTTAAGTTGTTTCTGTGTCTTGGCTATTGTAAATAATGCTGCAGTGAACATGGAGATGCAGATACCTCTTCAAGATAGTGGTTTCATTTCATTCAGGTATATATTCAGATGTGGAATTGCCAGATCATATGGTAGTTCTATTTTTAATTTTTTGAGGAAACTCCATACTGTTTGGCAGAGTGGCTATGCCAATTTACATTTTCACCAACAGTGTGCAAGGATTCCCTTTTCTCCACATCCTCCCCAGCATTTATCTCTTGCCTTTTTTTTTTTTTTTTGGTGAGGAAGATTAGCTCTGAGCTAACATCTGTTGCCAATCCTTCTCTTTTTTGCTGAGGAAGATTTGCCCTGGGCTAAGATCTGTGCCCATCTTCCTCTATTTTCTATGTGGGATGCCTGCTACAGCATGGCTGGATAAGTGGTGTGTAGGTCTGTGCCCAGGATCCGAACCTATGAAGCCCAGGCCGCTGAAGCAGAGCACGCGAACTTAACCACTATGCCACTGGGCCGGCCCCTTATCTCTCGTCTCTTTTTTATAACACCTTTCTAAAGGTGTGATTTGCATTTCCCTCATGATTAGTGATGTTGAGCACATTTTCATGTACCTGTTGGCCATTTGTGTATCTTCTTTAGAAAAATGTCTATTTAGGTCTTTTGCTCATTTTTAATTGGATTTTTTTTTTTTGCTACTGGGTTGTATGAATTCCTTGTATATTTTGAGTATTAACCCCATATGAGATGTATGGCTTGCAAATATTTTCTCCCACTCTTTAGGTTGCCTTTTCATTCTGTTGATTGTTTCTTTTGCTGTGCAGAAACTTTTTAGTTTGATGTAGTTCCACTTGTTTATTTTTGCTTTTTTGTCTTTGCTTGTAGTGTCACATTACAAAAAATTATGAAGGTGTTTTTCCTGGTTTCTTCTAGGATATTTATGGTTTCAAATCTTACATTTAAGTCTTCAATCCATTTCAAGTTAATTTTTGTCAGTGGTGTAAGATAGGGTTCCAGTTTCATTCTTATGTATGTGAATATCCAGTTTTCCCAGCATAATTTATTGAAACTGTGTTGTGGAAACTATCTTTTCCGGGTTAAGTAGTCTTGGCTCTCTTGTCAAGTAGCAGTTGACCATATATGCATGGGTTTATTGTTGGGCTCTTGATTCTATTCCATTGGTCCATGTGTCTGTTTTGATGCCAGAACCATACTATGTGATTACTATAGTTTTGCAAATACTATGAAAACAGGAAGTGTGATGTCTCCAGCTTTCTTCTTCTTTCTCAAGATTGCTTTGGCTATTTGAGGTCTTTCGTGGTTCCATACAAATTTTAGGATTATTTTTCTATTTCTGTGAAAATTGCTATTGGAATTTTGTGGGAATTGTATTGAATCTCTGGAAGGCTTTAGGTAGTATGGACATTTTAACAATATTAATTGTTCTGATTCATAAACATGGGATATCATTCCTTTTATTTGTCTCTTCTTCAATTTCTTTCATCAATATCTTATAGTTTTCAGTGAACATATTTTTCAACTCCTTGGATAAATTTATTTCAAAGTACTTTATTGTTTTTGATGATATTGTAAATGGGATTTTTTCCCTAATTTTCTTTTCAGACAGTTCATTGTTAATGTATAGAAATGAAACTAATTTTTGTATGTTGATTTTGTATCCTGCAACTTTACTAAATTTAATTATTAGTTTTAACAGGTTTTTGGAAGTCTTTACTATATATAAGATCATGTCATCTGTAAACAGGGATAGTTATACTTTTTCATTTCTGATTTGATTCACTTTTATTTCTTTTTCTTGGCTGATTGCTCTGACTAGGACTTAGAGTACTACGTTAAATAGAAGTGGTGAGAGTTGACATTCTTGTCTTGTTTCTCATCTTGGAGGAAAAGCTTTCAACCTTTCATCACTGAGTAAAATTTTAGCTATGGGCTTGTCATATATTGCCTTTACTTTGTTGAGGTATATTTCTTCCATATCCAGTTTGTTGAGAGTTTTTATCATGAAAGGATGTTAAATTTTGTCAAATGTTTTTTCTGTATCTATTGAGATGATCATATGATTTTTATCTTTCATTCTATTAATGCAATGTATTACATTGATTGATTTTCATATGTTGAACTATCCTTGCATCCCAGGGATAAATCCCACTTGTTCATGGTGTATGATCCTTTTAATGTGCTGTTGAATTCAATTTGCTAAATATTTTCTTAAGAATTTCTTCATATTCATCAGATAATATAGTTTTCTTGTGGTGTCATTGTCTGGCTTTGGTATCAGAGTAACGCTGGCCTCACAAAATGAGTTTGGTTGTGTTTTCTCCTCTTCAAATTTTTGAAAGAGTTTGAGAAGGTTGTCATTAATTCTTCTTTAAATGTTTGGTAAAATTCACCAGTGAAACCATGTAGTACTGGACTTTTCATTGTTGGGAGGTTTTGATTTCTAATTCAGTCCCCTTATTCATTATTTTTTTGTTCAAATTTTCTATATCTTCATTATTCAGTCTTGGTAGGTTGTATGTTTCTAGAGATTTATCCATTTTTCTAGGTTGTCCAATTTGATTGTGTATGATTGTTAATAGAAGTCTCTTATCCTTCGTATTTATATGGTATCAGTTCTGAAGTCTCCTCTTTCATTTATGATTTTATTTATTTGAGGCCTCCTTCTTTTTTTCTTGTTGAGTCTAGCCAGGGGTTTATCCATTTTGTTTATTTTTTCAAAGAACCTGCTCTTGGTTTCATTGATCTTTTTTATTGTCTTTTCAGTTTCATTTATTTCTCCTCTCATCTTTGTTATCTTCTTCCTTCTAATAACTTTGGGCTTTATTTGTTCTTCTTTTTCTAGTTATTAGAGGTGTAAAATTAGGTTGTTTATTTGAAATTTTTCTTGTTTCTTGAGGTAGGCATTTTTTGCTATGAACTTCCCTCTAAGAACTGCTTTTGCTGCATCCCATAAGTTTTGCTATGTTGTATTTTCATTTTCATTTGTCTCAAGGTATTTTTTGATTTTTTAAAAAAATTTCTTCATTGACTCATTGGTTGTTCAGTGGCATGTTGTTTAATCTCCACATATGTGTGAATTTTCCAGTTTTCTTCTTTTAATTGATTTCTAGTTTCATATCATTGTGATTGGAAAAGATTAATATGATTTCAATCTTCTGAAATCTATTAAGACTTGTTTTGTGGCCTAACATATGATCTATCCTGGAGAAAGGAACATTCTGTTTTAAAATAGCTGGGAACTGTATTCTTTAAAAATGCTAATATCATGAAAGACAAAGGCTATAGAAATTTTCCAGATTAAAGGAAACTAAAGAGACACAATAAGTAAATGTAATTCCTGATCCTAGACTGGATCTTCTATGGGAGAAGAAAAAATGCTATTAAGTATATTTATTGGATCAATTTGAAAAATAGATGGAAGATTAAATAAAGTAATATATAAAAGTATCATATCAATTTACTCTAGTTGAAAATTGTACTGAGATTATGTAGGAGAATATTCCTGTTTTCAGGAAATATAACTGAAATATAAAGACCACAGTGTATATGGCTTAACTGCAAATGTTTTGTGTACACTCATGGAGAGAAAGAGAGAGAGAGAGATGGAGAGATGCATAGAGACAAGGACAGAGAGCAGAGACAGAGAGAAAGTAAATGGTAAAAGAAACAGGGTAAAATGTTAACAATAGGTGCATCTTATTAAATATGTTTATCTGTTCTTTCTACTATTTTTATTCTTGCAGTATTTCTTTTTTTAAGTTAAAAATAATAATTTGTTCATGCAATTGATAAGTCCAGGGATAGACTTTAAATATGACTTTAGGTAAAATATCATTCGTAATCTTTCTCTCTCTTCTGATTCTACTTTTCTCTGAACTGAGCTCATTTTGAGTTACGTTTCCCAGAGAGTGGGTGACCATGAGGTTCTGGCAGCTTTTCTTTAAGTTTCAAATTATTTCCAACTAAAAAAAAGTTTCTGAACTAGAATTCTAAGGGTTTATTAAAATATCTGGGAACAATTTTGAAATCTTTCAGGATACCTAAAAGTTAGTTTCCAGTTAAGAAACATATACCAGCCTTGAATTATTTGTATCATTCAGCTGTATTTTTACAGTGTAAAGTAAACAGTTGGTAACCATTTAGGCAGATTACTTTCATCAGGAAGGAAAGTGGTGGTGGAAGGAACTGGCAGAGGGCATGGAGTTCACGGGAGAACGTTCAGGTCACTGAACAGGAACTGGGCTGTGATTTTACCCTGACTCAATTCTGAACGCTGGCAAACGAAAATTCAACCACAGGTCTGAACCCAAAGCTGCAGAACACAAAGTTCTTCAATTGTTAGGTAAGCTTTTGGCAAATCAAACATTAACCTGCAATCGTTGAGGACGTGAGTTATTCTCAATTTCAAGAAAGTAAAACTCTTCCCTTCCATGGGAATTTGTGGGATTTGCATCACAAGTTAGTTCTGTGTGACATCTAAGTTCTTCCAGTAAAAAACAAACAACAAAAGAAATCAAAAACCTCTAATATTTTCCCATGGTGATATTTCAAATAATTGACTCATATCTTTATACTTCTATACATATGCATACAATATACATCACTACTATTTTTGTTTCCTTGGTGAACTGCCATTTCCTTCTAAACTGCTTGTGAGTGGAAAGCAGATCAGAATACTAGGTAATTTCCTGCAAGTTTAGAACTGAACTTCTTCCCTGCATTTGTAATGTCACATCTATACTAGCTTTCAGTAGATTTCAAAGATCATTCAAAAAGTCAACTTGATCAGTAAAATTTGCCAAACTGCATGTTCCTTTTGATAATTTTCCTTAATGTTAGGCTTTGAGAACAAAGATGTCCATCTGTAGTTTATAGATTTCCTTAGAGCAAAAAGCAAGGAAGAAGGAATGGGAAAGGAGAGAGAGAGGAAATGAATTCTTTTCCTGATCCGAGCCTGATTTTCATTATTTTGGCATGTTATAACTTTCATTTTGATTTTCCTAGATATAAAATGTGAGGGTGGATAGCTATTCTGGAGATCATCTAAACTACACCTTCAGAAAATGAAGAAATTAGGAAGTAGATGGAAAATTAAGAATGAGCAAGTTGACTGAAGTCACGCACGGACTGATGTGAAGAGCCAGCACTGAACTCTTACTCCGCATCAGATGCTCTACTACCGGAAGTTGTAGTTTGAAGTAATTTCCATTACATCACAACTGCTCTGTTTTCTTTTCTTTTCCTCTTATCCAAGTGAAAGAGACTCAAGGGAACTGGGCAGCAGAACTGGTTTGTTAGAATTCAAAGTGCAGAGAGACAACGCATTTTGAAGAGAACTTAATAATGGTGGAGTTAGAAAGAAACTTAGAGCTCACCTATTCCAAGCCTACATTTTTCAGATTAAAAAGAAAAAATGACAACAAATAATTAAGGTCCAGAAAAGCTTAACTGGTTGATCAAAATCCCATGGTTAGCAAAATGACAGAGGGCAAATCACTTACCCTCTCTGAGCCTGAGATTGCTCATTTGCTAGAAAGACATGTAGGGCTATGGGAAAGAGTTAAGATCACGTTAATACAATACATAGTATAATGCTTGATGTGTATGAAGCACCCAATGAATGCGACTTTTATTATGGCTAAAATTGTGCCTTGAGTTCTAATCTTATTAATAATAATTATGTTTATCGTTGGCCCAGTTGAAAGCAGGACCCATATCTTCTAGCTCCAAGTCCAGTGTTTCCCATACTTCCTTGCACTTCCCATCTATCCTGCAGTCTCCAGTGAGATGCATGTTTGAAAGCAGGATCTTCCATAGCTGGGATGGTGGAATTGAAAGAGAAAGGGAGGCCTTGTTAGTGCCAGCCTGAACTCTAATCAGAGTTGCAGAAATCCTGGATCCAGAGCCTTGTCATGCATGGTAAGATCTAGTCTCATTTGAAGTTATGATCAAAGTTTTGTGTGGTTCATGCTGAGAGGTAGTTGTTTTTTTCCTCTCCCGTGTGCCCCTTGCTCTTGTTTTGCTCAGCTTTAAAACATTTGTTCTATTTACATGAATGTATTCAACAGGCAGATTGTTCCTTGCCTGAGAATACTTCCCATGAATGCAAATGACATTTCTTAATCTCTCACAGCTGGTTCAAGAAGTATGCCTGTTGAATCACCTAGAGGAGATTAAAAAAAAGGATAAAGAGAAGAAAAACAAATGCAGAACATTATACAACCCTTGAGCAGCCCATTAGCTATTTAACTTATGCAAAATATGCACTGCATGAAGAACTGTTTTAGATAGAAGCCACAAGGCTTTCTCTTGGGCTATGGAAAGACAAGGTCAGACCTTTGATGCTTTCAAAATGCACAAAGGCTATGATCAGTTGAGATTTCTATGTCAATCTTATGAAACAAACTTGGGTCAAAGAAAATCTTCTTGAAACCATAAATGCTCTGGCTAGATCTAAACTCTTCTCCTGCTAGAAGGGAAAGTATTTTTCTTAAGATACAGGGACAAGTCCCTTGCTTTTTGTCTTCCCCAATACTTTTCTAGGGAAATTTGGTACTTATAAAAGCCACTAACAGTCCTCAATTTTATTTACCAATAAAAACAGCTACCAGTATAAGGTTTGTTGCTCTTTCCCGCAGAGAGGTGTTAGGAAATTGCTGGAGGCTGTAAGCACGCATGGGAGCAGGCACAGAAGGGCAGATTTGGCACTTCTGCTGGGTTTGCAGAGCTAGGTAACATATTTGCACACAGAGCTGAAGGGAAGAAGATGCACATCATGCTCCTATGGAATTTTCATTCCAACAGATAAGTAAGTATTCCCATGGCTAGGGAGGAGACCAGCAGCTGGGGGTGAGCAAATTGCAAAATAGCTTTTTTATCAAATGCAAAAGTCAGCAAGCAATTCTGTGTGTCTCTATATCTTTCAAAGGGTAACTCTCTGTTGGCATGTGGCTCTCTTCTCCCAGTGAGGTCTGAATGTGGAAAGAGGGGGGGTTATAAGGGAGAGAAAGGGTTGGCTTTCATGCGTAGAGCAGTGATGAAAGGACAGTAATACTGAGAAGAGGAAGTAGGGGAGAGACAGGACACAGGAGGCACAGACTATATCTGAAGTTGTGTGATTGGAAGGAGGTGAATCATTCACTCATTAATTCCTTCATTCCTTCAGCAAATATTTATCTTTATCCTGTTCCTTCCTGATTAAAACTCTTCAGTGGTTATCTTTAATACCGAGAGTATAAAAAAATTTCTCTCCCAGACTCTCATGGCTACAATGATACGGTCCCTGCCTACTTCCTCAACTTTGTCTTATGCCATCTCTCCCTTAGTTCTACTGTTCAGACACACTGTTTTCCCTTCTGAGCTGAACTCTTCTTGCTGTAGGAAATGCTCCATTCCACCACACCCCCGTCACACACACACACACACACACACACACACACACACACACACACGCACGCACGCACAACCAATGACTGGTTGCTTCTCATCTTTCTTGTCTCAGCTTAAATCTCAGCTACTCAGGGAGGCCTCCCTGACCACTCTATCTAAAGCAGTTGTCCTCTGCCCCAATATTTGTCCCTATCTCAGAGCTCTGTTCATTCCTTCATAGCTCTCCTCACCTCGTGTAACTGTTTTGTGGGTGTATTTGTGGTGTACTTCTACCTCTAGATCATACACTCCAAGACAGCGATATGTCCACCTTGTTGCTTGTGTCAGTTGCTCCTCTCACAGTGTCTGGCTCAGTTATGGCACTGGTGCTCAGGTATGAATGCATGATGGAAGGTTGCAGAGGCTGGGTAGGTGAATGACAGTGGAAGAGTCTAGTCAATGAAATCTCCGTATTCTCAAAAGCAACCAGTGGCTTTCATTTCTAAGCTTCTTCAGGAACAGAGGCCCTCAGGAAGAGCAGCATCCAGCATCAGGAGGGAGTGAGGACTGGAGTCAGGAAAGCTGTAATTTACCGGAATCCCTAAACCTTAGGAAGAGTTTGCTGGTGGATCCTGATCTGAAGGTCTTAGTATTTACGAGAACAAGTCTTGCCAATGCAGGTTCTATTGTCATGTGTGGCCTATTAGCCTAAGTCCCTTGCAAATTAGTCTCTTTGTGCTAGAAGGAAGCCAGAAAGTGCTGGTGCTCTTAGACATGGAAGTGTTGAAGCATGAATTTTCTGTTCCTGATCCCTGGCATCTCACTGAGCCGAGGTCGTGCTTGGGTCACCATCAACACCCCTCTGGAGGGCAGTCACAGCAGTGTTCCAGCAGAGCTACCAAGTGCCCTAACTTCTAGTGAATGGGTCTTCCGAGAATCCTATTTATGCTCCTTGGAGTGCATTAGGGAAGCAAGTGGTGCTGATTACGGGCTGCTTCTTTACTCTCCTTCCCCCAGCTCCCTTCACCCTGCCTTGATGGAACCATACTCCCCTCTGCAGGGGTTCCTCTCTTGCTCCTCAGGCTGCCACATCCCTAGATTGTTACATGTCTGAGCCTACGACGTTCAGCCAATAGTGTGCAAGCTCAGGGGTCCGAAGAACTTGGCAGTACTCCTCAGTTCTTCCAGAGCTCAAGAACAGGTATGCAAATCAGTTCCTAAGTATCTCATAGTTCCCAAGGTAGTTATGCAAAGGAAACTCTAACGGTGATTGCTTTGGCTTTGGCTCTTTTGTAGATCAGTGTGAATTTAGAAAAAGCCTTAGAGGAGGCTCCTTAATGACTGCCAATCTCAGTTCTCTTTTCTGTTTCCTAATTTCCTCCAACCCTAATTTAGAGATAGGGCCAGAGTTGAGATGATAAACTCCAAGGCAACACACTGAGTTCTGAAGGTAGGTGGTGGATGAATTTAATAGAACAGAGTGTCATTGCAGTTAAACCTACCTTGGGACAAAGAAAAAGAGTGGCTGCCTTGAGAGGAGAGAGGTGTCTGCTCTTTGATGCATGTCCTGTGGGCTTGTGACTTGGCTCCTTTGTAAAGAAGCCAACATGTTAGGAGAAAGAACTGATGGTGTTTCTGCTCGGCAGCATTCAGTAACAATGAATTTTCACGAAGAGGCTCCAAGTAAATGCCTCTTCCCCGGGGAAGCCTGAAAACTTGTGTGATGTGCCAGAGGAATATAAAGCACTGACTTTTAAAAGCTGAGCATTATTTTTTAAATTCCCATTCTTGCATGTAGAATTAACAGTGTTTCCCACCTGGTCATTTCTCCCACAACAGGGGAAATTGGTTTTCTGTTGGAACATGAAAGCCAGTGAGAGCTGAGCACATCAGAGAAATAAAGACACTACACAGTGTCTCAGTAACAGTGAAAGGAACTCCCAAGCTATTTATAAAACATCTCAAACTAGCGTTACATCAGAGTCATAATTTCTATGAAATGCATCTCTACTGGGTAGGGACTAATAAGCCTAAGGACATGTAATCACGCACACTGTTTAAATAGCTGTGTAAACAGGTGTTCCGCGATGTTCTCAGAAACTCATTTCCATCAACCTATGAAAATAGTTGTTGATCAAGGTAATCTCCAAGTACTGAAGTGATAAAGCAGAATTTCAGGTGATAATTAGGTGAGGTGAAAGGAAGCCCTGAAGGTTTAGCATTGCCTGATATATAGTCTGTGCTTAACAAATGTTAAATACTGTTATTATTGATGTTGTTTTTATTAGAAGGTCCACTGGCACCACAACTGAGGCCATCTTTTCTCCGAGTTGGGTTTCTTCTGTCTGTTCTCCTTGAAAGAGGTGAAGTCTTCCTCATTGGACTGTCATTTGCTAAGCAGCACTTTGTCCTTCAATGTGCCTCTTTCACAGAAACACTCTGGTGGATGCCTCATATGAAGCCTGTCTTTCTTTTTCCTTAATTCTCTGGGATGGCTGGCTTGGGAAGAGAGAGCTATATAGGCATCTTCCATGTGATTTAAACAAATTGCCTTTTTAAAAAATTGTCTCAACTAACAATGCCTAGTGTCTCAAGACTAATTAGGGAGAGATTTTCTATCAGTGTTTTGTAAACTTAAACAGACGAAATAGATTGGATTAGTTTTGAAAATTAAAGTAACCTTTAAGAATTTGTAAATTTATATTAACATTTGACTAATTCACCTTTAGTCATGAGATAAATTTTGAAGAACTTCTCTGGTCAGCTAAATTTTATGAGATGAGAATAAAAGTAGCACAACTTTTCCACTAATAGGTTCTTAAACTAGTTTACAAAACAATTAAAAAAAAACACCAACCATGTCCAGATTAATATAGAAATTGCTGATATATTGAATTTATTTTATCTATTTAGAAGACAGTGGCTTACTATGATGAGCCAAATAGGAAACATCTATGGCTGAGATATAGCCATAACAGTCAGGTTTGCCTTTCTTTAAGTTTTTAAGGTTGTCCCTGTCTTTTCCTTTCCATGGTAATTAAATCTGAGTCCAAAGTAGAGTTATAATTTGGTCAATAATTTTCTAATTTGTAGAAGTTCAATATTATTCTTAAAATTTTATATAAAAATTGTCTTATAAGGTGACCGTGAGACCTGGGTTACTTATAACAGTTCTAATTTACCTGTAGTGTTCTGGTTTATGACTCTTGTCCAGATGGATTATTAATAGCATTCCCTGCACTTTGAGAAGTGTCCTGGTTTGGACAATAAATTTTATGGCTACCATATTTATCCATCACTGGTAGATAAAACTCTAAACCAATATCCACACCAACAACTGTGACATCAAAAACAGTATTTGTAAAGTAACAAGGAGGAAACTATTTTAAGTAGGACGGCAAATAAATAATAGCATTAAAGTCAGTCAGGGGAGGATAATGGAAGATCACTTCATCTGCTTTGAGTGATGTCCATTATGGAGTAATAAGCAATTCAGTTAGTCCAACCATGAATCTGAAATCCTTGGAAACCATGGAGGGTCTCGGTGGGTACAGTAAGAAATGAGGAGTTATTGAAGCTTTCTGAGCAGATATGTGACAGATTAAAAACCACTGTAAGAAAGTTAGTATGGCAACAATATATGGAAAGGGTTGGAGTGGTAAATGGTATCACTCCTAGACCAGATTCACTGAAAGTGGAGCCCATTAGGTGCTCCAAAAGGCAGTCTTAAAGCAACAAGCAAGCAAAATAGCTGGTAAACCATCCAAAGGAGTCATCATTCTGAAAGGACTGGGACGAGGTAGATAATGGTTACAAAAACAATAATATGGAAGCTGAGTAGAAATGGGGTTGGAACATGAGGCTTGGATAATCTGATAATCCTCTGAGCCTACTAGCATGTAGCTTCAGTGGCCTTTTTAACGGTTCTTGTGGCTAAAGATAAGGTTGTGCCTCGAGGGTTTAGCTCAGGTTCTAAATAAGTGATCCCTTTCCTTATCTCTAGTTACTATATAAGAGCATATTTGAGATATATTGGTATTTAAGGGTTAAAAGAGTTGTGAATATTTATGGTTGATATCAAATTTTACTTCATAAAGGGGTTAAAACATCTATGGAGTTAAGAGAAATTTAAATAAAATCACAGATGAGATCTATATGGAATTACTAAAGGTTCATTTAATACGCTCAGGAGACAACTTAATCTTTTGAACTCAGCATCGTGGAAAACCACAATGACGCTCTCTCACAAATCATACTACGATAGCTTTGACAGACACAGTGTACACAGATGAATATTATTTTGTCCTCACCCAGGATTGATTTCTTATATTACAAAATTGTGTGCTACTTAGCAAGAAGCCAAAAACCAGGGAAGATAAGGCTGATCTAACAACACATATCAAATGGCAGTTTCCCAGACAATCCTCCATCTATTTGAAATTGGTAATTGGTTCAATTTTCATCATCCACCAATATCTTTATTATTTTCTTTTTTCTGTAAGTATCTCATCTTTTATCTTCACCAGCTTAGAGCTAAGCAGTAGTAAACCTTTTGGAAAGTAGAAATCAAAGAATATATTGGAGAGGAAAGAAGGAAGTGCCCACTTCCATATGGTTTATATAAATATCTTAAAAGTCCCAGCTGACATTTCAGGAACTTATGTATGTAGGCAGCGAGGTGAGGGGCAAATACATCAGAATTACTGAAGGATAATGTCTCTTATTGGACAGCAAATCTTATTTAATATATGGGTTTCCACTTATATAATCATGAATCAGTTCACTGTCTTTCATTTATCATGTGGTAATAGTCTTGGTTGAGCACTAAACCAATGTTTATTAATAATCAGTAAATTCAAATTCCTCTTAATTGATAAAAAATTATTTATAATTACATATGTCATACTTTTATCAGTGAAAAGATAATATTCCTCAAATATAAATTGCATTGTTCTTATAGTAGTTTAATAACTTAAAAACTTCATTTTTCATCTCTCAGAAGATTCTGACTATTTGGAAGGAGTTTATTGTGCAAAATTATGGTGTCACCAAGTGAGAAATCTACAAAAACAATAGTGTTTCAATGTTTATACCCCAAATTAAACATATATTAACTGTGGTAGGACTTCCGAAATAGTGGGCTGAGGACCTCCATAAATCTGCCTCAACAAAGAAGCAATGAAATTGGTGGCAAAAATTGTCAATATCGACTTTTTCAGAAATCTGGGTATCAGCCAAAGGCTTGCAACAATCTCAGGAGTGTTTACTCAAGAAACACTGTAGAAGTTTGGTAAGATTAGCAAGTTTTCCGGCATTGTAATTTACTCCCATCCTCCTCTCCCCAGCTTTGCAGTAGTCTTGAAAATCAACAGCTTTGCAACCACAGAAGCTGTGAAAACTAGCAACCTTGCAGCAACTGGAGGGTTCACACTGTGTTTGGAGCTCCTCAAAAAGTCTCATTCCCAGAGCATTGTCACTATTTGACCTGTTTAGAATCTCCATGAAAAGCTCCATTTGTATGCTAGTATTATTTGACAAGACTCAAAGTTCCCTCTGTGAGAAAAGACTTATACACAAGGCGTTTGTTTAAAAATATCAGCAAAATTGCTTAACATTGCAACTGCCAGAGTGTGTGATACCACTTGGCACAAACAAGAGCCTGGTCAAAATCTTGACAGGAATATCTAGGGAATGAGATGCCAATAGGGACCTTTGAAAAGCTTTATTATATTTGTAGGGATCTAGAAGGCCATGCACATGTACAGAGCTGTGTTAATGCCCAAGAGACCTGAAAGCCCAAATCTTCTTTCCTCTGGCTGACCTTGAGGCTCTGTACAAGCAGAATGTAAAGACTAAGGGATAGTTGTAAACTGCCTGGATGTTGAATCCATGTTTCAACAGACACTTAGAGACTTCTGCAAAGTCTGAGAGATTTACTGGCTCAAAGAACTCTCTGAAAAGTTATTAGGTCTTCCAACAGAGACCTCAGTTGCCACACATTGCAAGGAATACACACTATACAGAATTAATCCTGGAAAGTCACTAAACAAACAGCAGCAACAATGAGAACAATAAAATAGCAGCAACAACAAACTTGGTAGGGGGTATCTGACTTACAAATTTGCCACATTATATTTTCTAAAATAACCAGTTTTCAGCAACAACAAAAAAATATGAGCCATAATAAAGGAAAGTATGGCCATACACAGGGAAAAAAAGCAATCAACAGAAACTATCCCTGAGGAAGTCCTGATGTTGGACTTATAGGATGAAGACTTTATATAGCTATTATAAATATGTTTAAAGAATTAAATGAAACTATGTCTAAAGGATTAAAGATAAGTATGATAACAATGTCATAACTAGGAAATAATATCAATAAAGAGGTAGAAATTATTAAAAACTGAAAATTCTGGAATTGAAAAGTGCAATAACTGAAATGGAAAATTCATTAGAGGAGCTCAATGGATGATGTTAAATGGCAGAAGAAAGAATCAGAGAACTTGAAGATAACTCAACTGAAATGATCTGATCTGAGGAACAGAAAGAAAAAAGAATGAAGAAAAATGAACAGAACCTCAGAGACATATGGGACTCCATCAAGCACACCAAAATAGGCATAATGGATGTTCCAGAGGAAGAGGAGAGAGAAAAAGGAGCAGAAAGAATATTTGAAGAAGTAAAGGCCAAATCTTACTAAATTTAATGAAAACAATTAATCTGTATGTTCAAGTAGCTTAGTGAACTCTGAGTAGGGTAAACTCAGGAAGTCCATACATAGACACATCATAGTTAAACCATGGAAAGCCAAAGATAAAGAGAGAACCTTAAAAACATCAAGAAAAAAGCAATTTATCATGTACAAGGGATCTTCAATAATATTAACAGCTGACTTCTCATCAGAAACGATGGAGGACAGAAAACAATAGGATGGTATATTCAAAACACTGAAAAAAAAAAACCAACTGAAAACCAAGACTTCAATATTCAGCAAAACAATCCTTAAAAAATGAAGGAGAATTTCAGACTTTTCCAGACAAATAAAAACTGAGAGAGTTTACTGACAGCAAACTTGTCTTACAAGAAATAATAAAGGCAGTACTTCAGGCTGAAATGAAAGGACACTAGATGGTAACTTGAAATTCACACAAAGAAATATTAACCGAGAAAAATGGAGAGATGATTCAACGTAATAAAATCAGGAATGAAAGAGGGGACATTACTACCAACCTCAAAGAAGTAAAAATGATTATAAGGGAATACTGGGAACAACTCTATACCAACATATTATGTAACTTCGAGAAAATGGAAAAATTCCTAGAAAGACATAAACTACTGAAACTAACTCAAGAAGAAATGAAAAATCTAAAATACATACATAACAAGTAAATTGATTTAGTTTGTAATTTAAAAACATCATGAAGACAACCTCAGGCCCAGGTGGCTTCAATGAAGTCTACATACATTTAAAAAGGAAAGAATACCCAAATCTTTACAAACTCTTCCAAATAGAAGAGGAGGAAATACTTCCCAACTTATTCTCTGAGACCAGGATACCCTGATAACGAAAACTAGACAAACATTATGAGAAAAGAAAACTACAGACCTTTTGAATATAGATGCAAAAATTTCAACAAAATATGAGCAAACCAAGTCCAGCACCACATAAAATGGATTTTATACCATGACCAAAGGGAATTTATCCTAGAAATGCTAGGCTGATTTAACTTTCAAAAATCAATTGTAATACACCATATTAGAATAAATGACAAAAGCTGCATGATTATCTCAATAGATGCAGAACAAACCTTTGACAAAAGCCAAAACCCTTTTCTATTAAAAAATGCTCAAGAAACTAGGAGTAAAGGGAGCTTCCTCAATCTAATAAAGGGCATCTATGAAAAACACACAGCTAACACCATACTTATAGTGAAAGTTTGGAGGCTGTTCCTCCAAGATCAGGACAAGACAAGGATATCTATTCTTCCACTTGTATTCAACATTGTATTGGAAGTTCTAGTCAGGGCAATTGGGTAAAGAGAAAGGAAGGAAGGAAGGAAGGTAGGAAGGAAAGAAAAAAAGAAAGAAAAGAAGGGTTATCAAATTGGAAAGGAAGAAATAAGAATATTTGTATTTGTAAATAACATGATCTTGTATATGGAAAATCCCAAGGAATCCACTAAAAAGTATTAGATCTAATATATGAGTACAACAATGTTGCAAGATACACCATTGATATAATAAATGAATTGTGTTTTTATACACTAGCAATGAACAATCTGAAAATGAAATAATGAAAACTATTTATGTTAGCACTGAAAAGGATAAAATACTTAGGAATAAACTTAACAAAGAGGTGCAAGCCTTACACACTGAAAACTACAAAACATTGTTGAAAAATTAAAGAAGACCTACATAAATGGAAAGATATTCCAAGTTCATGGATTGGAAGACAATATTACTTAGATGAACATACTCTCCCAGCTGATCTACAGGTTCAACACAAAACCTTTCAAAATCCCATCTGGGTTTTTTGCAGAAATCAGGAGGCTGATCTTTAAATTCAAATGGGAATGCAAGGGACTCAGATAGCCAAAAAATCTTTAAAAAGAAAAAAAAATTGATTCCTCACACTTTGTGATTTTGGAACTTACTGAAATCTACATTATTTAAGACAGTATGGTGCTGGCATAAAGACATAGTTAAATAGAATAGAATTGAGAGTACAAAAATAATTCTTTATATTTGTGGTGGATGGATTTTTGACAAAGGTTCTAAGACATTTCTACTGGGAGAATAATCTTTTTAACAAATGGTGCTGGAGTAACTATGTATCCTCATGCAAATGAATAAAATTGGACCCCTAACTCACACCACACAAAAAGAAAAAAAAATCAGAGACCTAAATGTAAGAGGTAAATCTATGAAACTCTTAGAGGAAAACAGTAGTAAATTTTTTTTTGACTTTGAGTTAGGCAGTAGTTTGTTGGATATGACACCAAAAGCACAAGCAAGAGAAGAAAGTCTATGTAAATTGGACATTAATTTGGCACTTAGTAATTTGGTAATTAGGTAAATTGGAGACATAACTCCAAGAAATGAGCAAGAGGTTTAGTAGATATTTTTCATAAGAAGGAATACAAATCACAAATAAGCACATAAAAAGATGCTCAATATCATTAGTCATTAGGGAAATGCAAATTAAATTTATAATCAGATATCACTTCATACCTAGTAGGATGGCTATAGTCAAAAAAATATACAATAGGAAATGTTGATGAGGATATGGAGAAATCTCAATCCTCATACATTGCTGATGGGAATGCAAAATGGTGCAGCCACTTTGAAAAGCAGTTTAAGTTTCACAAAATGTCAAGCACAGTGTTACCATATGATCCAGCAATTCTACTTCTAGGTATATACCCAAGAGAAATGAAAACATATATCCACATAAAGATTCACACACGAATATTGATAGCATCAGTATTCATAATAGTCAAAAAGTGGAAATAACTTAAATGTCTATTAACTAATGAATAGATAAATAAAATGTGATATATCCATGCAGTGGAATAGTATTTGTCAATATAAAAGAATACCATATTGATATATACCAAAATATGTATGAACCTTGAAAACATTATACTAAGGGAAAGCAACTAGACACCAAAGACCACATATTGTATGATTTCATTTATATAAAATGTCCTGAATGGCAAATTTATAGAGACAGAAAGTAGGTTAGTGGTTGCCTACAGCCCTAGGTGGAAGGCAGGGAATTGGGGAAAGTAGAGATGACTGCTAATGGGTATGGGTTTCTCACTGGGGTGATAAATATGTTCTAAAATGATTGTGGTGATGGTTGTACAACTCTGTGAATATATTAAAAACCACTGAATTATATATTTGTCTGCCATCGAGCTTCCAAACCCAGGGACAGGGACTTGGGGACCTGAACCACTGGTGGTGCCAGAGGAAAGCTAGACTACCCTCTTCTCAGGAAGACATCGCCATCAGCCTCAGAACCAGGCCAAACCAGAGAGCTTTAAATGGGTGAATTTTATGACATGTGAAGCATATCTCAATAATCTTGTTTTAAAAAGTATACTGAGGTTTTGGTTTGCAAAACTTTCTTTTGGTTTCTAATCTTGGTGCACTTCTGCTCTGCTTACATATAGAGCATTTGAAAGTTAGCAATGAAGTAGGTTTAGAAAAGAATTGAAGGTACAAAGTTTGGGTGTCTAGCATTCTTGATTCTCATATTATTGAGGTATAAAATAAAATTGATTTTTTTTCAATTAATACTTTCCAACATCCCATATTAAATCTCCCCCTTACCCTTAGCAATATATTCAAGTTTCTGATCACTTTTGCTTATTGAAATTTAATCCAGGTCAATTTAGAACATGAATCTCATACTCATACACAGTTAAAATTCACCCCTCTTGCAACCAGAGGTTTGATCTTGTCTTTCTCTCTCTATGAATGTGTGTGTGTGTGTGTGTGTGTGTGTGTGTAGCTGGAAGGTTATGGTCTGGTTTTGAGGTAACTTCAACCCCACCCCTTTCTTTCCCGTTCTAGCTCCTTTGATGTCGGGGCAGGGACAGTAAAGAGGATGGATAATAGAATAAAAAGATATTCTTACATAATGGGTGGATGGCAGTGCAGAGGAGCTGACCTCGTTTCAGCTCTGGTTTAGTCTATTTTTTTCTGATGCTGATAGCTTTTGTTGATGTTGAGATGTCTGCACATGTGGTATTCATGTTTTTCTCTGGCCAGTGTTCAACTTCAACTTGGCCCCCACTCTGACCAAGGAGAGGGTAGCCTAGTTTTCCTTTGGTACCACCAGCGGTTCATGTCCCCATGTCCCTGTTCCTGGGTTTGGAGCCTCTTTACCTGGCAGCACTAGAGTAAATTCTCCTTTAACATCCTTGTGCTTTCATAGGGAGCCATGGGAACTGCTAGTCATCTTCTCTAAGCCGCCCACAGTGCCACGGGAACTGCAATGGGAAACAAGCCCATCCTTTTCTTTCATGCATGTTCTAACATGTCCTCTTCAAATCCCATTGGGTTATTCTCTGGCTGAGAGATGAATACTCATCTTAATGTTCACATATGTTCCCAACCTTAGGGTGCAGATGTCAAGCTCTCATAAAGGCTCTCCCATCCAGCTCTACCTTGGGGTAGCAATAACTGAACCGGGTCTTCTCCAGCTGTGCAAGTATCAAGCCAAAGAATGATATCCCATATTCTCATTCTTGCACACTCGCTCAATCTCAAGCCCCTCTTCCCTTACGAAAAATTAGAATGCCTCTCTCTCTGTGAGAACAATACATAAACTCACCTCCTATATTCACCTTTTTGTAGCCTGGGGAGGGTATGGCGAGGTGGTGGTTAATGGCAGTACAGCCAATTCTGCTGCCTCATAGTAAGCTCTCCCAGGAGGTACCAGGGATATGAGACACTCACTTTTAGAGCAGGGAGTGAATTAGTGCCTTAGTTTTATTTGGGGGCCTTAGCTGCATCTCCAGAAACCAGGAAAATTCCCACTTCGCACTTTGGTATGTAAGATACTTCTTCTGCTTACAATAATTTGCGATATATGTCCATGATGCCATTGTCTAAAAGAAAGTCAGCCCTGAAAACATCAGAGGCTGGTTGTGTAATTTCTCTAATTCTTCTTAGAAGAAGTAGAAAGAAGCAGTGAAAAATACCAGTTTACATTTCTTATATTATTAGTGGTTCTGATGAAAGTTTTGTAAGGGAAAAGGCTGGAAATAAATTATTAGATTAAAATAGTATAAGAATTATCTCATTTCATTTATCAGTTTTAGTTCCAAGGTGAACAATGAAGTCTCATATTCTTGCATTATACTGTAAATCCTTTTATGTCTTGCTTCCCCAACTATTTATAAGCTACTTGAGGGCCCACATATCAAGCTTCCTTGGAGTTTCTGCAATGCTGAGCACATTGTAGGTGCTCAGTAAACACTTTTTTCTTTTTCTTTTTTTTGCTGAGGAAGATTCACCCTGAGCTAACATTTGTGCCAATCTTCCTCTGTTTTGTATGTGGGTTGCTGCCACAGCATGGCTGCCAAAGAGTGGTGTAGGTCCACGTCAGGGAACTGAACCCAGGCTGCTGAAGCAGAGCATGCTGAACTTAACCATTAGGCCATGGGGCTGGCCTCAACATTTTTTCTTAATATCCTTTTTTTCTTACTTGGGAATTAAAAGTATGGTACCAGCTCACTACTGTATGATTCTCAAAACATTTTGTATTCTTATAAAAGAAATAATTCTTCAGGCTATTAAAATACTGATATTAGATTAAAGCAAGTGGAATTCTTTTACAGCTGTAAAACTTAAAATGAAACCTTATAACATCTACCATATCTGTATTGGCTTTGGTCTGTTCTCTGAACTTTCCCATGCTCATTAGACACTTGGACTTCGTTTATGTGGATGAGATTAAACAGATTAGCCACTTTTGTGGGAATGTAGATACAGAGAAATTTCTTTTGGCCCAAGCTTCCAGTTGCAACTCTATCTACATGCTGTATGAGTAACAGAGTTGGCCAGGAGGATGATGAAAAATCACCGAGTCACTGCAAGTAATTTAATTATAAATAGAGTTTTTATGAGTAGTGTTAATGTGTGCTACCTCAGCTAACCTGACAATAAAGCTTTCACAAGCTACAATGACATCTGGAACCAAATCACATGTAGGAATTATGCAGCAGCAATAAAAGCCACTTAATTAGCATTGCAAATAGCGTTCCAGCATTTACGAGATGTCTACAAATTTGCATACAGATATATAATTACATAATTTGCAGCTGTTGTGTTTGTTCCATAAGACCTTGCCACTTTATTAGCAGAATATGTAAATCAGGAATTAATTCTTTTTATCTTTCTCATTCTCAGCCTTCTAAAGATGGGTGGTGAATCATGGTGATTTGGTCCAATTCTTTTATCTGGACTTCATCACCTTGTCTTAGACTGGTTTTATAACAAAAACATATCCCATGACTTATTTAGCAAGAGAGATATCTAGAATGATTTGTAAATACCATTTTCTAATGAATGAATATCATTTATTAGCTAACTTTAGCTTTCTATATTCATCTTTGAAATCCTTTACTTCCTCTGTCACCCTAGAAATATGGCCTATTTACATCCTGCTGGTTTAAAGAGGCTAATTATATATTTGCTCTTATTTGTACCTTTCAGATAGTGGCAGCTATCTTATGTTCTAAATTAATATAATCCCCTGGAATGGAAGAATCTAATCAAAGTGGAACAGTATCTAGCAAGAGTTTAAGATACAGTAAGCTGAGCAGATCTGGCAGCCAAATACAGAATAGAAAAGAGGTGCACCCAACATAATTTATTGTCAATCCATCTGAAAGAAAGGCTAGTTGAACTAATTTAATATTGCATTTGTACAACTTCATGTAGTAAGACCATAAAATTTTTATATTTCAGATCTAGAAATTGTGAAAAAAAAATCTCACCATGGGTTTGTGATTATCAGTTAATCAGATTAAAAATATATAATTGAGTGTGCTGTGATGACTTGTGATTGTCTGAGCTTAGGCATGGAGAGTACAAGTTATCTCATAGAAGTCTAAGGTATCCTTTGATAGAGAGGAGACTTCTGTCTTACATCCTTGGGTATTGGAACAAAAAGTATTTCAGGGCATCAGATTAGACATAGGCAAAAATAGTAGTCTTTGAGGACAAGTGCTTGGATATGGTGGGATTCAAAAATGTAGACTCCACTGTTCATTCATCCATTTATCTATCTATTTAACATTTATTGAAATAGGTGCTAAGAAATAGTAAGGCTTGAGCTAGGTTATTAAACTGGGGGCTGAGGATGAAGAAGACTAATATGATAAGTCTAACCATAAATCTCACAAGTTAATATTCTTAGTTACTGTCAAATATATTTTCTGAATGCTCATCTTAATGGAGTGCTGGGCTGGCTATAGTTCAACTTTAATACAATAGATATTGTCCTAGCTTAACAGGAATTTTAATCAAAGTTAAAACCCATGTTTAAAAAATAGAGTAAATATAAAATATGAAACTGTGGGCATGTATGGGTTTGTGGTTTTTTGGGGGGAGATGTCATACTTAGAGTTAAGGGAAGAAAAATTCCCATATCCTTTGATATTAGGTTTTTTGAAGTTTCTTCTATCTTCGTGATAGTAGCCATTAATTTAATGCCTTTAATCATTTAGGAGAGCCAATGACTTTGGTTGAACTCACTAAGAACCTATGTAACCTTCTCTAGCTTGTCTTTTCTCTATCCTACTCAACCTTCTAGAAAGGTGATTTATGGTAAATCCCAAGTCTCTGTGCTCATGAATGGTGCAGCTCAGGCCAGCTTCCACCCATCAGCTTCACATGGGATGGAGATGGGTACCACGGTGCCTGGGGCTTGTTAACCATGAAATAGAAACTATATAATATGAAAACATGACATATTGTCTACAAATGAATTTTGTATAAAAAGGGATCTCATAAATGCAAAGTTGGTTGGTTTGTTTTTGTTGTGGCCCTCTTGTTCTTTCTGTGCAGGAAATTTTTATTCTGTTACAGATTATTTAGCCATGATAATGAACACCTGGTTGTTAACATTATTCTTTAAAACAACCTGTGTGAGGAATATGTAATATGGTTTATAATGGAGTAAATAAAATAGAAAAGATCTTGCCTCAAGCTTCCCTTAAGTTTTTGATCACTAAAATCTTGAGTTACCTCGGAATTGAAGAACATTTATCAGAAAGAAAGATCTCATTCTGGCCACTTGACCTAGTAGCGTAGTATACATTCTGAAGATCAGTTCATTGGTTCTAGCAGCGTTGCCAAGACAGTACCTTCTTAGTGACTGTCCTTTGAAGTAGAAAAGGTGACCACACACAGAGATGGTGAAATTTCTCCATAGTTTATTAGTCGTGGTTAGTTCTTCTCTCTTCTTTCTGAATTTAGCTCAAGATAATTTTTAGAGTTTTATGAATGTTTTACCGCTACACGCAAAACCAGTCACAAAAAATCATCAGTTCATTTTCTCAGCGTTGAACCCTGAAATTTTTCATAGCACCACTGTGATGGCTTCAAGTCTGCCGCATCCATGGCAGGTCAGCATGCTTTTTCTCATCTGCTCCCTTTCTCGACTCCGGTGGATTCACCTTCCAGAAATGAAATACTTATCCCCAGTCTCTCACCTATTCCCATGGTGCCAATTTTAAGTTTTTCTTTCTATGTTCGCAGAAAATCTGAATGATTGTTATAACTGGGACTGATGCTCAAACAGGAGACTGAAATAAGGAGTCTGCTCAGAATCTCTCTTAGCCAGGGGTCCCCTGGGTCTGCCTGGGCAGCAGCTGGTCCAGAGGCTGAAGACTTGCCCTCTAGCGCCCTTATGTGCTCATGGGTCACATCCTTCTCTGTGTAGAATGAACTGCACTTGTTTGAACTGGGTAAAATGATTTATCGGGTCTGAAGCTTTAAAGATGTTTATGAACTTATAAACTACCCTGCTCTTTCTTCTAAATATCAAAAATAGTAATAAAGATATTAAACATTTTTCTAATAGAAATGTGAGAAAAATAAAGAAATGCTTAAAGAATAATTTGGCAATTTTCAGCTTAAGTAATGGAAGTGAATTAAAATTATGCCTAAACTTATGAGGATTAATATAACATTAATTAACAATTTTTACTATAGTCTTAATCAAACAACGAAGTGGTCATTTCCTGACTACAACAGTGCTCCCTAGAAAGAGGTGGAAAGTATTTCTTTTATGCCAGAGCAGCCATTAATTTCTTTCTTCTCACCTATTACAAAAGAACCAGTTCTTGAATTTCATGGCTTCTATTAAGTTACACAGTGAAGAAATCAGGTCTAAAACTTATAAAGTTGGATTTACCCCAAGGAAACAAGTATATTATTAATTCATTTGGTTTTATAATAGCAAGAATAGCATTTCAATAAGTTCTGATATGATTTTTATAATATTTCAAAATATCTTATTTTTGTGTTTAATCTGGCACCTTCATTGGAAGTAGTAAAAAAACTATAGCTTATGAAAATATAAAATCTTGAAAACTCACTATTGCACCAAAAAAATAACCAGTTTTCATGTTAAGATGAGTAGTATAAAGAGGAAAAAAGCATATCAGTCAGAGTTCTGTCTAAAAACAGAAACCACTCTAGGTTTTTCAAGCAGGATGGTGTTTAATGTGGGAATTAAATACTCTCAAACTTTATGAATTACTGGGAAAGTGGAGGTCAGGGCAAACCACGTGAACTCTCAGATGCCCTGTAAACTTTTAGAGAATCAGAGGATCACAGACCCAGGAAATAGATGCCAATGATCATATTTTTTTTCAAGATTTAGGAAGATGATTTTCATGAGAACACTTGGAGGTCACTACAAAAACCCTATATTTGCCACATGCCCACATGTTTGCCTGCTATGCCCAGAGACACATTCATATGGCTCTGCCTCTCTTCTCCATTCCCAATCCTTCACAAGGGCATCTCATTGGCAGTTCCACTGGGCAGGGATGCTGGTGAATGCAGTTCCCAGGCTTCCAAACTCTGTGGAGCTGGGAGGCTGCCAAGGGGCGGGACAGTGCTGTGTGGTCACAAGCTAAGAAGCCACAGCATGGTTTACTTATTTATTCTTTTTTATTTTTTTGGTGAGGAAGATTATCCCTGAGCTAACATCTGTTGCCAATCCTCCCCTTTTTGGTGAGGAAGACTGGCCCTGGCTTAACATCTGTGCCCATCTTCCTCTACTTTATATGGGACGCCGCCACAGCATGGCTGACAAGTGGTACATAAGTCTGCGCCCGGGATCCGAACCTGCGAACTCCGGGCGCCAAAACTGAGCGCGCGAACTTACCCACTACTACGCCACTGGGCCATCCCCAACACACAGCATGGTTTATTTTGAGTACTTTTGAGTCTTCCAACAAGGTTGAGCGCCTCTCAGTTGGAGGGATTTGGCATTGCTCACAGAAGGAAATGGCGTGATTAAGAAAAGCAGTAACATTAACCCTGCATGGTACTGCATTCCTCACGTAATTTAGTCAGAGAACGGGAAAGCTCCCCAGCCATTGTCACAATGGTCGCTCTCGTCATCTGCATTTCTCATCCCCTGTAGGACTCGGGATTCTGTGCAGCTGCTTTTCCCTGCATCCTCCCCACTCTGATTCACCTCCCAGCACATTTACTGTACTTATACAGGGGTCAACTTTCTGTTTTATTTCTTAATAATTTCTTCCATCCTTTCTCTCACTCCTACCTGCTATTTTTCCTTCTCACCCTGGGATTTGGCTTAACAGTGTGGTGATCGTCAAGATATTTATATCCAGAAAAGGCCTGTGAAGTCTTATTTCAGCTGTGGCTGGACTGACGCAGGTCATTTTAACTGAGCAATTCGTGAGTGAAGCCCTATTCCTTCTCTGTTGCAGGTTGTTTCTAGCTCAGCCAAATGTAGGGAAGAGCAAAGACTAAGACGGGATATAACATCTTCTGTTTTTAATCCTATAAATGTTCAGTTCACACTGATGAATCACTTGCCACCTCTGTCTTACAGTTCTTTGAATTCCTCTACTTTTACAATCTTGATTTCTGCTCCGTTAGCACCACTCACTCTTAAGCTTATGCTCTGGACTTTGCTGTCACCCAGAATGACTTAGTACCTGAAATGTGTTCTGAGATTTTTTCCACTGACTCTTGGTGCCTGTACTGCCCACTCCTTGCTGACTTGCTCTCTGATCTATCTAGACCTTCGGTTTCCTCAGCCCCCCGGGTCTTCTAATGTATTATTTACTTCCCTCCCTTCACAAATACTATTTCACCTGCATCTTGGAATATCTTGACTTGAAATTCCACCAGATAATGTTAATTCCTAAAGAAGGACCAACCAGAACCCAAGGAATTGTTATTTTTTTTATCTTGGGATCCTTAATGACTAGTCTAGTGACTGACACTTATGAGAAACTCAATTCGTAAATGAATAAATGAACCTAACTCCTTGGTTTCTTTACTTCTATTCCTGGGATGCTGGAAAAAAATCATACAACTGTACTTACTGACTGAATATAAATTTACAATTTCTATCTTCAACCTGGCCCTTAATCAGTCATTAGTCTTTTTTCTTATTCCTAGGTAGATAGTGTCTCTGCCTGGGTTCCTTAGAAAATAATGCTTGAGCCGAATATTAGGGGCTATACTTTACTATGAGTGCAGTTCAAGGAATATGAACGTGAGGGAAAAGGTGAGTGAGGCAGGGAAGGAGGGACGAAAATTATAAGAGAGTTGTTACTGAGCTGGTCATAGCTACATCCCACAGAATATCATCAGAGAAGCCACGAGAAGGTACTGCCTCTCCAAATAATCCACCCAGAGAGTGGAAGGTACTAGAATTTACCTGCTAGTAACTGTCTCCCATTGGTCAAATTTCACCCCATAAGGCATCATCTCCCTCTCACTTTTGGGTTCTTCATATGTGGACACTGAGAAATTCCTGTGGCATCTTGCACTTTACCGTCAACAGAAAACCCCTGGCAAGGGCAGGAAGAGGTATTGGGCATCAGTATCAGGTGGGTGCCAGCAGGTGTAGTTCATGAGTGATAAGAGGGACCTGGTGCAGCTACCACAGGAAGCCCCTCCATCTCGTATTGGCAGCAGCAACCTGGCTCCGGGATTAAGGGACCAGCACAAGCACTTGCCGGGGGCAAGACATAAGGCAAGTTCACATGTCTGGGCCAGCACATGAATTAGTCTGTCACTTGCCTTCCCCCATGGAGGTTTTCACAAGTTATTACTATTATCAGGTGAGACAGAAGTCTGGTCCATGTGCTAGTATGAGTGGCACATTCATAATGTTTTGATATTGAGATTTTTATTATTCTCAGGGACAGAATATCTTATATTTATATTTTACATTATACTTTTGTGTGAATGTGGATGTTATGTCAAAACAACCCAATGAGTAGGTTTGGATAGTGTTATCATATATATTTTGATAATGACACAGAGACTCAGAAAACTTGAAAGTCTTGTCAAATGTCACAGAGTTAGAGAGTTTTGTTAAAAAGACCTTTGACTGAGAATCAAAAGACTTGAATTTTAATTCTAACTCCATATCTTGCTTTATATTATTATTAGTTTTTAACCCAGGAGCACCAATAGCCCTCCAACCTAGAGTGGATGGGCTCAGTAATCCTTTGATCTTGCAGTGGGCTCATAATAAACGTCTCACCAACATTTTATGGAAGTCTGTGTGTCCTCGTGGATAAGATTAGGAGAGAAAGGGAGTGAGAAAAGTGTGGATTACTTGGCTTATGACTTCTATATGTTAGAAGCAAAGGCAAGCCCGTTTTCTTTATTTTGAAAATGTTCATTGGTTAGAATTGAAGAGAAATCTGATTCTCACTAAAACAAAACAAAACAAAACACACAAAGAAAAACTCCCTCTGTCATTTTCTCTCTCTTGACAGTGAATTATTTTGGTTTTTGAATTGAAATATTTCATGATATTGAAGGTATCATTTTATAAACAAAAATCCTAGTGAGGGACTCCTTTGAGGTTGAAATGTGTAAATTAAGGTTCAAGACCAGAATTTTTTTCCCCAAGAAAATGGTCTTAAACAAAATTTCACAACTAAATAGGCTTTTCAGAAAATCACAAAGAACTGTGATCAAAAGTAACAGAATCTAGTAAAACTAGTCTGCAATTGCAGACAATTCTGGTCTTAATGTTGTATAAGTATAAAGAAATAAATGAGTGAAACGTCATAAAGATGTTGGCCTCTTTCTGTCACCAGGGAATGATGTAGTTTTTATGTCTTAAAAATATATGGTTTGCTCCTTTTACTGGTGCAAATAGTCACTTAATAACAGAGTTATCTCTGCATGTCCAAAATAGATTGAATTCGTCCCCATTACTCAAGTTGGATACTGCAAACCATTCATCCTGTTTGTCCTCTGGTTTCCTCACCATTTCTCTGCATTTACATCAGCATTATAACTTAACTGGTGGTGACCTTCCACAATCAATCATATATATTAGTTGTTTTGAGCGTTTCTTAATAATAATTTTCCAGAATACTTTTATTTCCAAGCCAAAAAATGGAGTAACACAAAATAGCCCAGGCTTCCTGCCAGCATCAAATATGGGTGTAAATTAAACTGTGTAGTTGGAAGCTGATTCAATATTTTTTTCTTGATCAAGAAGAGATAATTAGCACATCCACAAAAAGCATGTAATTTTTATTATCTGTGAAGACTTTGCCACAATGAATACATCATTACCTGCACGAACAAGAAAGCAGAATGCCGTGATTCATTTTCTGAGCTGTTGTGAGTGGGGAAGAAAAGCAATCCGACCTTATCTTTTTCTTTATAATTAGCATTGCTGAAACAACTTTAAAGGTGGAACCAAAAGCAGATAAAAATGTAGACTGGTAACAAGTCGGGATGAGTTTATTATAAAAGAGACCTGTAATTATTTAAAGAACATTCTTTCAAAGTGTGGAACGTTGAGCAACAGGAAGTTCTGGAACTACTGATGCTGTGGTAATAAATAAGAGAAGGAATATGAAGCCAGGAATTAGACTGCCTTAGAAAAACTGAGCTGCGGGGAAGGAATATATTAACAGCTTGACAATGAAATATGCAAAATGCATCTTTAAATTGCTGATAAAGTTCACAAGGCCAAGCTCCATGGTAGAGCAGGAATCAGGACCTCTGGGATAAAATCTTTGATCTTGTGCCATTATTTATATTCTTTATGAATCTTGTTTTTGTCCTACATAAAATGATGATGACGTCCATGGCATTCTCCCCTTCGCCAGTGGGCTATATTCCAAGATTGTTTGGATATTAAAACCTAATTAAAAAGAATTATATAGAGTTTCTCTGGTTGTGTTCTGACTTGGGGTGCCAGGAACACAGAGGTACCCCTTTATACTTATCAATTGGCACCCATGGCCAGAGGCAGGACCACCTGAAGCATGCCCAGGTGAGTGGCCATGGAGACTCCTGGAAGTTATGGACTGGGGAATATGGGCAGATAGGATTTCTTTCTTATAAAACCTCTCAGGGCATTTCTCAGTCTTGGGTCAGCTCCCTGGTTCTCTTTCTCCTCCGTGTTTTTTTCTAAAGGGTCATGGGACCAGCTTCCCTGCTCCTCTTTTCACCACCACCATCTGCAGCCTCCAGCCATGACTCCTCTATTCTTTGACCCGCTAGAGGCAAGATGCAGTGAGTCACCTGTCCTTCTGTTCCCGAAGAAGCCTAAGGCTCTTTTGAAGTTTTGCAGCAACAGTTACCAGTAGCAACATTTATTCTTTGATGAAGCATTTTTTTGAGGATTATGTTCCAGGCACATGATTAGACACTAGCAACGTAAAGAGGAGTGAGTCCAGATGAAAAGGCAAGGTTCTCTCTCTGGAAGGAATTCAGTGACAGACAAGAAACAACTAAAATAACATGTGACAATCACCTCACACTCATTAGGATGGCTACTATGAAAACCAGAAAGTAGAAAGTGTTGGCGAGGACATGCTGGTAGGAATGTAAACGGTGAAATCGCTATGGAAGACAGTATGGCAGTTCCTCAAAAAATTAAAAATGGAATAACCACATGATCCAGAAATTCCACGTTTGGATATATATTCAAAAGAATTGAAAGCAGAGTCTTGAAGAGATACTTTTACCCTCATGTTCAATGCAGCATGACACAATCGCCAAAAGGTGGAAGCAACCCCAGTGTTCTTGATGGATAAATGGATACACAAAATATAGTATATGCATGCAATGGAATATTATTCAGCCTTGAAAAGGAATGAACTTCTGACACGTGCTACAACATAGATGAACATTGAGCATATTATGCTAAGTGAATAAGCCAGTCAGAAAAAGACAAATACTGTATTATTCCACTTACATTAAGTGTCTAGAGTAGTCAAATTCAAAGAAACAGAAAGTGGAATGGTGGTTGCTAGGGGGAGAGAGAAATGGGAGAGTTGTTGTTTAATGAGTATAGTTTTAGTTTTGCAAGATGAAAAGTTCTGGAGATTGGTTGCACAACAATGTGAATATACTTACTACTGAACTGTACACTTAAGAGTGGTAAGATGGTAAATTTTATGTTGTGCACTTTGCCAAAAATAAAAATAAAAATAAAAAACATGGCAAGTTCTCTCATAAAAGTGTGATCTGGACTATGAGCATATAGATAGAAAACACCAAGAGCTCGAGGGGCTGGGGTAGCCTCTGTAGAGGAGCTGGCTTTTTAACAGTAGATCAGAGCTCCCCAGAGAAGAGGCAGAAAGACATTTTGGGCAGGAACCAGCAGATACAATACGGGCACTATGCCACAGTGTGCAAGGGCAAACCCTGCTCTTCTCTCTGGCTGGGATGTAAACAAAGGGGAGAAAAAACATTTGAGAGGAAAGTACAGATTGTCAAATTACTTGAAACGAATATTTGCATGTGGCGCTAATTGGCACTGCAGTTGGAGGTGAATTTCAGTCTTCCCAAACTTCCATTAGCTTTGATAACCATATCCTCACCTTCACCAGCACGGTAACCAGTGGAAACTCAGATTGAATGGGGACCATCTGGCACAGGCAGGACACGCAGAGCAAAGTGTGAAGGGAGATGAGCAGAAAAAGGAAATCGATGAAATGCATTGCAAAGGGGCTCTCGCTTCCTTGTTCAGTCAAAAGTTGTATCTCAGGCCCAGCAAGGAGGCAGGAGCTCCCTCTACAACATACAAGATTAATAAGAAGATATTTGTAATCTGCAGTTTTTGAAAAAAAAGAGGTGCTTTTGTGAATGCAAAACATTGTTCCTGTGAAAGAAGAAAGCAGCCCAAAAGGTAATTCTCTTTTGAGACACAAAACATGAAGCAGAAATATGACACGAGGTTTTTAGCAATACTGAACTTGAGGCTGTCACAGGAATTGTGTTTTACAAGTTCTCAAAGCATTTTAGGCCCGGTGGCTGCTTTTTCCTTCCACTGCTGTGCCCAGGCATCTCTCCCTGTTAAGCTATTTTCCTTCTGGTCTCAGAGGGCAGATTCACCCACTTCTTGTGGGTTGGGTGTGGCGCATTCACCAATGCCATATGGTAGTGGAGGCAAAGGCAGCTTTTTCATGACGGATAAGGCCAAGGTTATTTTTTAAACATGTGTTTTCAGGGAAATCACAGTAATTCATTACTTTAAGGTTTTAATTAAAAATATTCCATTTTAATTATTATGGGAAACAAAAGACATAATGCATTATAAGTAAATTAAGATACAAAAATGCAATTAAAGAAAAAAAACTCAACCCTTTGAGTAGAAACAAGCTTCATTCAAAGGTTCTTAGATTTCTCATTGGTACCTTGGTGGGTATCAGTTGAGAACCTCCGATGGGCTCTCTAGTTCTGCAGTTACACGAGTCTACATTTCTTGTCTGAAATTATTTACCAGTCAGTTACTTTGCCTTCCAAGAAGTGGGATTTCTGTTTCTAAAATGACACGGTGTGAACACAGGATGTGAGCTGATTGGCAGCTTAAAGTGAAAGTTCTAAAAGAGTGTTTGGTGTCCCATGAGTCAGTGACTCTGGGTTTTGTTCTTAGTTTCTGAGAAGTGTGCCTCATGCCACAGCCCTGTGGGTGGGGTCATATTTCAGTTTTTTGGTGTAATTGGGTCCCTTCTACTTCCCTGCAAAACTCTTCCCAGGAAGCTCCACTGCTGAGGGCCCCAATCCTTTCCGTCAGTTCTCAGGCAAGTCAGGAGGGAAGTGCCTCCTTGTGTTGAAAAATCTGGGCCCACCCAGGCACAGAGAGGGCGAGTTCCCTGCAAACTAATGGCCCCATAGATTCAAAGGAGTAGAGGGCTTCCTTTTCACAAAGAATTGTAGTAGATAAAATGATCTGGATCTACGTTGAGAAGATGAAACGTAGAGAATTAATTCAGTTTTTCGAGGATAGAGCCCAGTGTGCTGAGCAGAATTTAAACCCTTCTAGTGACAAAAGAACTTATTTCCAAGCCCAATTCAGCTGGCAGCAGCTGAGTTACAGGTGGTATCCAAGGCTTTCCAGCCCTCGTCTCCTACCCCACTGGTTAGTGAGATGGCTGAGCCCGGTGAGGCTGAATGGACACAACTTTCCAGAGTTATCCTCATTCTATTCTCCTATGAAAATGCCATTTCCAAAGAAAGAACTAAAGCAGCAAGCACAACATTTGCATTTTTGTAGACTAGTACTTTACTAGTACTATTATTTTACTCCTAGTAATACATTCTATACTATTTAAAAATATTTGTCTCAAGTTCAAACACTAATTTCCCTACTAGGAATGAGAAAGTGCCGCTGTTCTTCCTTTGTAAAATCAAGTTTTATCACAATTAAGCAGAAGAGAACAAATTTACTATGACTGTATTTTAAAACTCTTTGTGTGTTTATTACGATAATAATTAGCATTATTGTTATTTCATAATAGTCAGTTTTAGGTAATAAAAAAAAGCACGGGACGACATAGCTGGGAAACCAGGTCTTAAATCCACACTCTGCCTCTTTTTAGCTGTTTGTCCTCAAAATAATTAACCTTGGGGCCGCCCGGTGGCGCAGCGGTTGAGTCCGCGCTTGGCAGCCTGGGGTTTGCGAGTTCGGATCCCGGGCGCCCGCCGACGCACTGCCTGTCAGCCATGCCGTGGCGGCGTCCCATATAAAGTGGAGGAAGATGGGCACGATGTCAGCCCAGGGCCAGTCTTCCCCACACACACACACAAAAAAATAATAATAATAATTAAGCTCGCTGAGACTCAGTTTCCTCATTTGTCAAATGGAGACAATAGCCTCCTTTGTAAAAATTGTGAAAATTAAAATGATATAATGGAAGTGAAGTGCCACATTGATAGGCACTTAAAAAGTTGTAATTATTATTGCTGTTGTTTTAGTAGCTCTCAAAATTTAATCCACTCCTGTAGTTGAAAATGCAATATTTTTACCTTGGTCTTAACTATGGCTCACAGCAACACGAGCTTAAATAAAACAGGTTGGAGAAAGTTATTATTTTCATGCATTTGTGACTTTTGTCAACACAAAACTGAGAGAGAGCTTTTAAAACACTGGTAAGACCATGTCACCTCTGCTCAAAATTCTCCAGTGGTAGCACATCTCCCCAGAAGCAAAGTCAGAGTTTTTACAGTTGCCCTCAAGGGTCGGCATGGTCTGGTCCCCTGCTAGTTCTCTGATATCATGTTATTCTCCCCTTCCTGCACTTTGCTCCAGCCACACAGGCCTCCTGACTGTTCCTCAAACACACCAAGTATACTTCTGCACAGAGGCTTTGCATTAGCTATTCCCTATGCCTGGAATTCTTTTCCTCAGATCATTCCATGGCTCACTCACTTGAATGTCACCTTCCATGTTCACTCTGTTAAAATTCACACACACACACACACACACACACACACACACACACACACTCCAGTCTCCTTTCCTACTTTATTTTTTTCTCCAGAGAACATATCCCCATTAGATTAGATGCACTTTATTTATTTGTCCAATGGCTGTCTCCTCTTCTAGAATGGAATCCCCATGAGTTGGATGAGCATGTGATTTATTTCACATTCTGGGATACCTTGAGAGTGAAATGATCTCTCTTTATAGCTACACCAAGCAACTGTCCTAGGCAAACTGGGGGATGTGTTTACTCTGTTGATGAGGGCTGAGATTTTGACTGTTTTATCAATGCCCTATTTCCAGTGTCTAGTTTAGCGTATGGCACCCAGGAAGTGCTCAATTAATACTGTGTTGAGTGTCGAATGAATAAATTCTGAGGCCTGAATTCAAGTCTACATCATTTTTTGCCTCTGATTTGTTTCCCTGACTCCTTTCTCTCTTCAGTCGTTCTTCCCATTGCTACCTAAGCAATAAGTCATCCCACTATTTAAAAAAAAACCCACTGTCATCCCAGTACTTAGAGCAGAAAGTCCAAACCAATTAGCATGACCTGCAAATCCTTCCACCCTCTTGGTTTCTCCAATCTCCTTTTCAGGCACATTTCTCAACAGGACTGCTGAGATTCTGTGAGCTTCCAGCAACTCCCTGTTGTTTCCCAAGATAGCAAGCCCTTTCATATGGATGCCTTTGCACAGTGCTCTGTCATCTGCCTAAAGTCATTTTTTTCCAAGCTCATATTCATGTTTTCAGACCTCATTCAGAGGTCACCTTGTCAAGTCCATGAAACACCCAAGTATTTTGTTTGGCTACGGGGATTTCTTTTGCATTTTAAAAGAATAATCACTAGGTATCTCTTCTATTTTTTGCAAGATAATTTGGACCCTCATTCACTGCTGGTGGGAATGCAAACTGGTGCAGCCTCTATGGAAAACAGTATGGAGAGTCCTCAAAAAATTAAAAATAGAAATACCGTATGATCCAGCAATACCACTCTTGGGCATCTACCCAATGGACGTGAAATCAACCATCACAAGAGGCGTATGCACCCCTATGTTCATTGCAGCATTATTCACTATAGCCAAGAAGTGGAAGCAACCCAAGTGTCCCTCAACTGAAGATTGGTTAAAGAAGATGTGGTATATACATACAATGGAATACTACTCAGCCATAAGAAAAGACACAATTGTCCCATTTGCAACAACATGGAAGGACCTAGAGGGTATTATGTTAAGTGAAATAAGCCAGAGAGAGAAGGACAGACACTGCATGAACTCACTCATATATGGAATATAAGTGAACACACGGACAGAGAGAACTGATTGGTGGTTACCAAGGGGAAGGGGGGTGGGGGGGGCACAAGGGGTGAAGGGTTGCATCCACAAGGTGACGGACAAAAATGTACAACTAAAACCCCACAGTGTTATAAACTAAGACATCAATAAAAAAAAAAAAAAGAAACTTCAGTATTATATGTGTGTGAGTGTAAATTAAATTTAATCCATATTCTAGGACTGTTTGCATCAGTAGGATTTCACATTCTAGAGGTATCTATGGCAAGTAATTCAAGTATTATCTGACTCCACATCAGAGCGTTTGTTAATTAGCATAAAGAATGCTGGAAATAGTTTTATTTTCCCTTGATGAAATGAACAGTTCTCAAGATATATATTTAGCAGGAAAATTTTATGGACTCTGCCACCCTTGTGTGAATGAAGTACTGGAATCTGGTAAACCCAGTAGGGTTCACACTTTTAGCGTTGAGTCCAAGTTCTAAGTGCCCATTTGGTCTTTTCACCCCACTCGCAGGCGGGATTGTTCTGCCTAACTCAAGGGTTAGCGGATCCTGCCATTAGAATGTAATTGTGTTCCTCTTAGAGTAAACCTTTCGTGTCAAGTGCTTGTCAGAGTGGTTAGGAGAGAACAGGGCATCACTGAGTCTTTTTTTGTATGTGTGACTATTTTGAGGCATCTTTGCTTTTAAAGGTTTGAATTTGCAGCAGAATTAGTCTGCAACTTGCCTTTATTGTCATTTTTACCTCGTTAAAAAAAATAGTTCCTTACCTGGCTCTTCTTGCTGGAGGCAACAGATACTTACAAAAGAACTCCACAGATGTTAATGACCAAATTTGTTGGGTCAGTCTGAAGTGGTGTTACAATGCTTTAATTATGTGTCGAGGTCAGCTCTTCCATTAGGCTTTCGAGCTCGTAGAGGGGAGCTGGCTCAGCAAATACTTGTTGAGTGAATGAATAAATAAAATATGGGAACTTTAACATTAGAAACAGCAAAAGACAACATAACTTAAAAGACTGAAAAATAACAAAATTAGTATAGAGTCAAAGGGGGGAGCAGCCAGTAGGGTTGTTGGGGAATGAAGGGTTTCCAGGATATGAGACATTCAGTGCTAAAACTGGGACTGTCCAGGGCAAATATGGGGGGTTGGTCACCCCAATATGCCTTTTTTGTCTTTATTTAAATACTTATTCACATTAAAGCGCTTTTAAAAATAAGCAAGGTAAAATTAAAGTGGCTAATAACGTGGTGCATACAAATTCTATCAAAGAATCTCGGAAATTAAATATCAATAAGCAATTTTTGAATGTTACAAAACGTTGCCTTAATTTAGGGGGCCATAAATGATTTCTTACATTCTCTTGTAAGATGTTGCAAATGGCGATCATAATAAGACTGCTTTGCTTTTGTAAAGATCTCTATAGTTTTTAAGACATTTTTAAAAAATGTGATTTCGTCTTCACAAGAAGCCTTTAAGGTGGGTATTGTATTCAGTACATGAGAGTCACAGTGAGGACCGTCTAAGAACTTTGAAATACAGGACATGCAATTTCCCTAATAGTGTTAAACTAATTAAGCCTCTAAGGTATAAAAAGACAGTGTCTCCTAGGCCCAAGGTATCAGCTTCCTAACTATAGCTTAACCATTGATATTAATATATATTAGGAATGCTTTTCCTAAAAAGAAACAAAAATCAGAATTTCACCTAAAAGTGGCCTAAAATGGCAATAAAGCTACTTAATGACCTCTCCTAACAAGGTGTTTAGACAGACTGTTCAGGTTTGGAGTGGCTTGATGATGCCACAAAACCCAGCTTTCTTCTAGATTTCTACTCTGCTATCTTAAGTGTGTTGGCTTGACTTCTTGCGTCATAAAAGAGTTGTGACTCTGTAACACCAGGTATTCTGTCTCCAGTAAAGGCAGGAAGAAGGGGAGGGGATGGCCCCAGATTTGCCTTCCCCTTGTATCAGAAATGCAAACGTTTCCCCAGGAAGGCCCAGCAGACTTCAGCTTATCTGCTATTGACCAGAACTGCCACAAAGCTATCCCTAGTTCCAAGGGGGACTGGGAAGCAAGTGTGTAGGTTCTCTACTAGGGGAAGGCAAGAGGGCATGGTGTTGGAATCGAGCATCATCTTGGCCAGTCAAGAGTGTCTGTCCCAACTCTTAAAAAGGAGGTGGCCAGTGAGAACACAATTAGCTCGGAGAAGCACACTTTGCACAGACTACTCAGCAATGCCGGAGAGTGAACTGGAGGGGTGGGGTAGTCTGATCATAGTGAGAAGTTCTTTGTTGGAAGGGTCTGATAAGATGTGTCTCAGGAATATTCACTTCTCTTTGCTCTCCTTCCATACACACCTTTCTCCTTCCATACACACCTTCCATACAAGCCTTTCTGGGGGACTGGCCAGGTGGCATGGTGGTTGAGTTCATACACTCTGCTTCAGTGATCCAGGGTTTGCAGGTTTGGATCCTGGGCGTGGACCTACTCACTGCTCATCAAGCCATGCTGAGGCGCTGTCCCACATAGAAGAACTAGAAAGACCTATAACTAGGTACTGGGGCTTTGGGGAGAAAAAGGAAAAAGATGAAGATTGGCAACAGATGTTAGCTCAGGGCTAATCTTCCTAAAAAAAAAAAAAAGCCTTTTTGGTTCAACTTCAAACTTCTCAGGAAACTTGACACCATGAAGTAGATGGCTATGATATGGTATGCCAAAATTGTGATAGTAGATAAATCAACAGCTTAGCTTATATATCATGTGAACTTAGTTTGGGAAGTCCTTTATTACAATTTTTATCATATATTTGTCTGCTGCTGTTGTCCAATTTCTGGACTTGCAAAGCTGAAGACCAGATCATGGACCATCGTATATTCACCAAGAAAGTGAGCTTGCCCAAATTAAATGGGTTACGATAAAAACAAATGCATTCCACATTTCAATTATATCAAGCGTTTCTTTAACTAGTTGCCCTATCTCTTTAAAGCTTTAACAGAAACAATTGTTCCCGGTCTGGGGATGCAAAAAGAGGTTCAGAGAAGTTAAGCAACCCATCCGATTTCACACACTTGGTGAGGTACAGGGCACAAACGCAGGTCCCCTGAGTCTACGGGCAAAGAATGACCTTAAAATTCCTGGAGAACTCTTCTGTGCCTTCATTTCCTTCTTCATCAGCTGTCCCTTCAGCTCTGGTTGGAACTCTTTTCCTCCAAGTATAATGATCATGGAAGAATAAATCATATGGCCCTCATGGAGGAAATCAGTGCAACCAGTGACATTTTAATGCTGAAAAATATTATGTCTGCAGCTTAAAAACAAACTCATTGAGGTCACTGTAACCCTGAAGCATTTAGGGGACTAGGAGAGGCCCCACAATCAGTATATCTGAACCAGGACTGGGCCTCTAGTCTGTTCAGCTTGTTGGTCACTTAGGGTTTTATGAATAGAGACTATTTTCTGCCGTCAAAATAATACTCTTTTTAAGTTACGGTAATACGTATAAACACATAAAGTGTTTTATATTTTTATCTTTTGTTATACGTTATTATAGAGTTAAAATTTTATAATTTCATTTTACTACACAATTAGCTATCATTTAGGCTATTCAGTTATTGATAAACATTTAGGATACTGAATTTCTAAGGTTGGTAATAGAACAGAGAGAGGAGTATTTTCACAAATCAGAAAGCTGCTAAAGTTAGAGTTGTGAATATTTGTTTTGGCAATAATAACTCAATCTTTAATGTCCAAAATCAGGTATCCATGTATTGGAGCAAGCCTTAATCATTAGAATCACATATGAAAGTTCTCTATGGTTTCCGTCAGCAACTAAACCGGCAAGGTGATCACTAGATGTGAATTTCATATGTTTTAGCAGGGCATCATTTGTCACCCTCAAGTGTGCATTCTTTGATCCCCATCTCCTGGTCAGTGAGGGACAAGTGAGATACTGGGGTCTCCAGGACAATTTTCTCTTTCTCACATTTGTGGTGTGGATTCCTGCTGTCTGGGATTTAGTCTTGGGATCTCTGTATATGGAGATAACAGCAGCATGTCTGAGAGTATATTAATTTATTTCACAAATATTTGTTAAGTATCTATTATGTGCCAGGCCTGGGACTAGTCACTAGGGACCCAGTGGTGAAGATGAGAGACCAGGAGTTTTTCTGTGATGGAGCCAATGAACAAGTAAATGGATAAATATGGGGATTTCAGATAGTGATAAACACTAAAGAAAATTATAGCACAGTTATATGGGAAAGACTCATCAGGAGGGGACCCTTTGAAGGACTTTTTGAGGAGGTAACATTAGAGCTGAGTCTGAAAAGAGTCAGTGTTGCGAAAAATCTGTGACAAAACATTCTAGGAAACAGTAATTGTAACTTTACAGCTATGGAAACCTGTCAGTTGCCATTGTAATAGGAGTTTGCCTTATGCAGTGTTTCAAGAAAACTGAGGGAAGAAATTACTCGTTTGTATGCTGGGCTAGAATTTACCACTCTGATCCTACTGGTGCACATACATCTGAGGCAGGGTTTACAGTTTATGCAGGAGCAATGTTCTATCTTAGAGAAATGATCCCTCACTTTTATATAGCACTTTAGAGTTTATAAAGATCGTTTACATTCATGATGACATGTTTTGGTAGATAGCAGTTCTAACAATAGCCCTAAGATGATTGGATTGCAAATGGAAGAAAATTGAGCTCAAATAAATGGAAATTTATGTAATACACAAGAAACTGGGAGTTTCTCATTTCAGGCAGAGATGGATTCAGAGGCTAAATAATAGCACAAGGATATAGTCTCTCAGTCTCTGTCTCTGTCTCTTGCCTCTGCTTTCTGTCCGCTGTGTTTGTTCTCAGTTATGCCCTCCCTGTGTGGTGGCAAGCACGGTTACTGGTACTCCAGGCTACCAACCCTCTCCACTTAGTAAACCAAGCTTGGAGATAGAAAGAAAACACCTCTTCTCTGAGAGCTGCAGCAAAGATCCGAGGCGTGGCTCTCATTGGTCAGGTCCGGGACATGTGTCCAAACCCAACCCGTCTCTGCAGCCCAGAGCATGTAGAACTTCTATTGGTCAGGAGTGGAGGTCAGCTTCACCCAACCCACAAGGACCGAAAGTGGGAGAGCCTTGGCCCTCAAAAAGGAAAGGAAGGGATGCTTGGCAGGCAATAGACCAGATGTCCACCAGAAAATTAGAATTACCTTTTTCACATATGCATTTAACAGGCTTGCTCAATGTTTCACAGAAAACCTAGGCTTCAGACTCTAAGAATAGGGTTCTTTCCACTCACATGGTCTTACTATCTTCTATATGAGACAACAGATGAATTCCCAAGAGAATTCAATTAAAGAGTGGAAAAAGCACATGGTGAATCATATTTTAAATGAGCATCTGCTTCACCGAGGGTATGTCACTTTGGTTGAGTCAGAAAGCAACTCTGTCCTCTCTGTCCGGCTTACTAAAGAGATGGTAGAGGTTGTCTGACACTGCTTGTTTCACATCAGCTTGAGGCAATTTTCCCCGACACCTGGAGGATGATGTTATGTTTTTGATCATGGATAGTGTTGACTGAGGAGTTCAGAGCCAGGACGGCCAAATGCCACGTGGAGGGCTTTGATGCTATTGGGTGAAAAGAAAATATTCCTGTGAAAGATTGTCCACTCTGCCAGAGCCATCAGATTTCCTTACTTTTAAAAGATGAACAGTTTTCACAACAGACTTTGAGAGAAGTCTCAAGGTAAATTTAGGACAATGAGCATGAAGATGCAGCACCAAATATTTTGTGTAAGTGGCAAGTATGTGTATTACAGCCCATATTGAAATGATTCAGAATAGATATGGCCACCTATAGGTTTCAAGTCAGTCCTGCCCTAAAGCAGAGAAAACTCCAAATATAGTATTGCATACGTGCAGGAGAAATAAGTACCAATGTATGCTTGTTCCATAATTTACAAATTTTTTTTCTAGGTGTTGAATATGTTCTATTTTAAGAACTACTAGAAAACAAAGCAAACAAAAAGTACAACTCCAAAGATTTGTTTGTTTGTTTCTACCTTCCATAGGTTAGAACAGATTTTATCTTCCCTCTGTTTAAGAGCAATAATCTTGAGTTACAGGCCTCAACAGCCTACCCCAAAGTTCTTCTCATTTCTCCTAGGAAGTACTGAGGCCATGCAAAAAGCACACCCACGTCCTGCTGTGATATACTAGAACTTCTGAGGTAGGTCACTTATCTTCTTGACTCTCGTGAAGGCTATCATTGTACATAAAGAGTTTTATAGAGTTAAGTGTACCTTTTCTAGAAATTTCGGTGCACTGCATAGGCGGATTTGGTGTGCTCTGAACAGGCAGATGAAAACTTTTCCCCAGAATATAAGATGAAGGACAAATTTAGGCTTACAAAAAACCCAGCTCACTGCCTAAAGTCCTGCTGGATTCTGATAAATGTTTTATTAACTTGTACATCTACTCTAGAATACTTATCCGCTCCTAAACTATTTTTTTCCAGTTTCAAAATTTGTCTGGCAAATGCTCCTCCTCCATCTTTGCTAACTTTCAGATCATAGCACGGAAGCAAGTGGTCATGTTAAAGCTGCCCCAGAACCCAGCTTTGTCTGCCCTCTGGCCCCGAAGACCTGGCTTCCTTATTGGAGCAGCATAGTTCTCCTTGGCTTTACAGGGCCACGGGGCAAATATCTTGTATTCTGAGATTAACAGAAATGCCAGGATCTAAAATTTTCCATCTCCTTGTATACAGATTTTTATTCCTTGTCTGTTTTCTCAGGGCTAGGTTCTGTTCTCAGATCACTCATTGATCTTTGCTCTTCTGCTCCAGGTAATGGGATTCAGACTCCAAATCCTACCCATTTCTTTCTCCAATTTAATCTGTTAACCTGGGTGCTGAATGCTAGCTAGTTCTTCAGCTTCATTCAAGGAATTTAAAAAAACAAAGCTTGGTTTTGAAAAGGGCCTATCTGTCCTTATTACACACTGTTCTCCATAATTACCACATAGAAATATGAACTAACATGAATGAAAGAACCCAGAGCCAATTTGTATCATCTCAGTGTGTGTAACCCTCCTAGAACCCAAGGACCAGTGAGGAAGCCTTCTATGTGCCCATCCTTGCACGTTTGTGGATGAACTGGAAAGCTCCAATAGGTTGGAGAAGGTCTGTCCTTCAAACTGCTCTTTAGAATCAAAGCTGCTGGAGATGTTCCATGGTGCAGCTTCTTGTCAGTAAATCTAGTTATCCATTCATTCATCCATCCATCCATCCATCCATCCATCATGTATCAGTCTACTTTGTCTGTCTATCTGCCTATCATTTATCCATCAAAACTATCTATCACTAGTGTCTTATCTGGATTTGGGAGAGTTATGCTTTTAAAATCTTAACCTATATTTCAGAGTTCCTGCCGGTGCTGTTGGACATGATGGCATTTGATTATTTTTTAGGGTAGCATAAGGTTTCTTAGGTTCTTAGGCTGAGATGTTTTTTTCTGTGTCTTCCATCATGATTCACCATTCAAAAAAATTGTTAGGAAGCTCAACTTCAAAACTGAAGCTTCCAGCACCTACTGAGTTTAACATGCTTGAGGAGAACTTTTCAGATCAAAATTGATTCAAGAAATTTATCAAGTGGTTAATAAATATGGCAGTTAAATTAGTTTCAAAAGGAATGAAATAGATTGAGATATTTACTTGTTAGACTATATTCTCAACAATGACTGCATGTTAGATTTAAAACATTTATTTCATTAAAATAATTTATATTGTCAGAGTACAACATAAAAGGCTCAGGTCTAGGCAGCAAATATTATATATTTTAAAATTGCTCAAGTAAAGCAATTCCATGATAGGCTCTGACTCATATGTATAAAAAAAGAATGTATGTTTAAAAATGCCCACAAGTATCATTTACATTCCAGGTAGTAACAGTGCTCCAGGAAGTCTGAGTATCTCTATTCTTAGATTCTTATTACCAGAAACGACTGTTTATGAAACTCCTTAGATTTCCCAAAATAACAATTCAGGCAAGAAGTTAAAAGGCCAAAGAAAGAAAGAAAGATTAAAAATTTTACTTACAGAAAGCAGTGGAAGTAACCCATCCACTTTTAGAATGAGCGCTTAGAATTTTCAGATTGAATTCAGCTTGGAGTCCAGGCATGGTGGTTGGTTTCCAGCATTTGGTCTCCCTGAAATGCGCATTTTGACTTGACTTCCAGGGTTCTGGTTTTTGCCTACATATTCTTTACTGTTTCGTTCAAAGTTGTGTCCTAAAGACTGGAACCATGGTTTCCATTGATGTTAGGAAAGGCCCTGTTGACTCTCACAGGATTAATAAAATCAGATCTGGTATTTCTTATGCTAATGGATATTTACTCTAAGCATACGGTATTTCTCACAAGCAGGAATAAGATTTTCCCTGATGAAAGGAGTTTGTGGTTAGCATGGACAATCCATTAATCTGGCTTTCTAATCCCAACACTTACACTGGATTTCCACATAACCTGAGGAGGTGGATTAAATTATCAGTGCTCTAATCAGCCAGAACTTATACTTGGGCTAAGTCTAAAGAAAGCATTTTTGTCCTGTGCTCTTAATAAATACCTGTCAAGAGGCTGGGGAAAGATTTGCTCCTGCGCGTGAGGAATTATTTGAATATAAATCTGTATTTTAATTTCTAACACATTTACCCTTGGGGGAAAATATAGAAGCTAAGGATCTGCCTCAAACAAATGATAAGCCAAATTATCTACCTTATTACTATAATTATCATTAATAAAGCAATTTATTTTCCTTAAGTTTGTGGGAAGAGTTCAATTTATATATATTGTGATTTTAATAATATTTTTATGATAAAAGTATGTCTTTATTTTCATAATAATAGCTAACATGTATTTAATACCTCTTGCTGCCAGGAATTGTTTTAGAAGATATATGTCTGACATATATAAGACATAAATATAAGTACATATCTTAAAAAAATATGTGTGTTTATATACATACACACACACACACACACATATATATATATATATATATATATATATATATATACAGGTATATGTATGTGTACATATATATATTCCAAACCCTCTGAGATTTATATTATAATCATTTTACACATAAGAAATTTGATCCACAGAAAGGGTAAATATATTGCCCAAGGTCACCCACTCAGTAAGTGGAAGAGAGAGTTGGGATTCAAACCCAGTCAGTCTAGTGACAATCTACAACATCATAGTTCAAATAGCCTTAGTTACTTAATAATAATAGAAAACACTTATTAGGGATTACTATGTAATACACACTATTCATATTACTTTTCGTGTATTAATTCATTTAATCCTCAAAGAAAATCTATAAAACAGGCATTATTATTGTTGTTCTCATTTTATAGATAAAGAAATTGTGGCACAGAGAAAGTAACTTTCCCAAAGTTGCACAGTTAGTAGGTAGATGATCCGGGATTTGAACCCAGGCAATCTGGCTGCAGGTCTATGTTCTTAGCTGACATTATACTTCCTTATTGTTAATACTACTAATAAGGTAGTATTAATACCTTATTTATTAAAATGGTAGCAATTAAATGTATTCATCAACTATTATGTGCCAGGGTTTGAATTCAGTTTTTAGCCAACTTTATTCCACTTAATTATTTTTAAAACCTTTATAGTAGGTACTTGGAGCTCATTTTAGAGATGAGCAAGAAGAGATTAGAGAGGTTAAATCTTCCCAAGGTCTCAAAGCTAATAATGAAAAACTGGAATACAATCCTGTTCTTTTTGATTCTAAGGCTTGTATTATTTCCCCCATATCCCATGTTGTCTTAAAGTTTCTGATCATACATGCTCTATTACAGTGATAGTTATAGTGGGCTCTGTACAAAAGGTAATGTGTTGGGGATATTAAATACTCAGAAAAATGTAGCTAGTCCATTCATCTAGAAAGAAGCAAACCTAAACTAACATTGCTTTTAAGATGGGAAATTATAAATCAGTAAAACTTGACTCCAGTAAATGATATCAAGGAAAATAAAAATCAACTGAATAACTAAGCTATTAAAAAACAAACAAGAAATTAAATAATTAAAAATTATAATTGATGCCAACAATTTTATTTTCATTAAGCTATTTTCAAAATACGTATATTTGTATGCTGTTGTATTTCATAAATATTATATGTGTACATACATTTTGATACACATTCAAAATTTGTCTTTGATATATGGCTTCTCCAATTAATTTTCACTTTAAATGATATTCACCAGAGTCACATCTTGACAGTTTGAAAGCTTACTTGCAAATAACAGAATCAATTATTTTCTTCTTTGTCGTGTAACGGAATGTCTTTACTAAATAATACCCATAGGACATTAGTTGTTTTTTTTTACATATATTATTAGTGGTTCACATGTGTACTTGTGACTGTGCATACATATGAGGAAGATGGTAATGCCACTTATCTCGGGGGATAACATGATATTTATCAGTGGCTTAAATGGGTGTCACCACTTCATCAATCATCTTTTATTTTTCCAGCTGCTCCATTATGAAAGCCGCTGAATCAAATAGTCTCAAACAATATTGTTTTGAACTTGGAAGTCTTTTAAAAACAACTAAAGCAATCTGTAATATATAATGAGTAGAAGACATATAATTCATGAGAACTTGGGGAAAATGAGACATGATTTAGGCATCATTTTTTAAAAGGATGCATAGTTTCAAAATAAGGATGAAAAAAATAATGCAGAGAGGACCATAGTAACTTTCACTATATTATTGATTAATTGCCAGACAGTCTGTATCTAAAGTCATGTCTTTTTTTTTTTTAAGAACTTGCTGGCCATTAGACTCCTGGGTTCAGAAGTGGGTAAATCCTCAGACTTTGGGTTTGTACATGTTCTTAGGAATAAAATGTAGTGGCTTGTGTGAATTCATTAATATAATCTGTTTCAATTGTGGCCTTAGTTTATATTAATTATTGCTTTATTTGAAATCATTCAGTAAGCTCAACTGAGTTACATTAAAATTAATGTTTATTTTTAAAATATTTACTTCATATATCTATGAATAAATCATTAACTTTTTATTATTACTACTACTTTTACTGCTGCCGTTAACCTATCTTCCCCTAGTGTCTTGAAGGGAATAATAGACCATCTTGAGTGTCTTATTTTTCAATTAAAGACTTTCTTAGGATGACATTTTCTAAAAGAAATTTCTATTTTGAGGTCATTTAGTCATTTAAGATCATTACTATTTTAAAAATGATGATCAAATGTACCTCGATTGTCATAGATTAATTGTCATAGTCAAGTAACTGTCAAAACAAAACTTTAATTCTAAATTGAAAAATATATCTTGGTTTGGAAAACGTTTACACTGTTCTTATATTTTTCATGTTTATGCAGGGAAGTTTCATAGCAAGAAGGAGAACATTTTTCCCTGAAAGAAAAGATTGTATGAGATGGCACAATATCCCAAGAAAACGATATAACAAAGTTGCATGTGAAAACATGTGAGCCAATATATGGCACACAACATGGTTCAGTATATTTTACATGAATCGAAACCTTGGCTCTGTGACTTGGTAAGAGTTAAGATTTCAGCCTGTTAACAGCTTGAGTTTCAATGACCAATGTCCACTATCCTGCTTCTAAGAGGTGGTTTGACAACATTAACAATACAGCTTTGATTCCACGTCTTACCAGAAAATTTATGCTCTCTGAAACATGTGCAATGCCTGCTTTGAATTCTTCACTCACTGACTTTCAGGGTAATTATACTTTATATCTCAATGACACTACATTGATTATCCACTTTGTGGATTTTCCAGGCCTTGCATCAGACTTGGTCTCCTTAAATTCTGGCTCTTTCACTTTGTAAATCCTACATGGGAAAGTATTGGGGAAGAGAGGGGCACCAGAAACTGAAATAAGTTACTTTTGCAATACTTCAAGATTATGCATCCAAGGTTTAGTTAGGTAGGAGTAAAACATTACAGTCTGTTCTAGTTATCTATTGCAAACCACCCCAAAATTTTGTGGCCGAAACTACAATGATCATTTGTATTGCTCATGAGTTTGCAATGTGGGCAGAGCTTGGTAGAGACAGTTTGTCTTTGTTCCAAGCATCATCTTTTGGGACAGCTTGACTGGAACTGGAGGATCCACTTCCAAGATGGCTCACTCACATGACTGGCAAGTTGGGCTTTCTCTTACTGCATGGTGGCTGGGTTCTGAAAGTGAGTTTCTGAGAAGCAGAAAGTGGAAGCTGCCCATTTAATAAGGCCTGGGTTATCATTAATTGTACACTATTCTATTAATCCAGCAGTCAAATAGCTTGGATTCAAGGGGAATGAAGTAGGATGTATAACTTGAAGTAAGAGAATCATCAAACAGAAATGACAATTTGCGATTAAGTAAGAAGATGTACTATTTTTGCATAGTCTACTTCAATTATGGAGGTCATTACTCAGGATAAAATATAAGTTTGTATAGAAAGGATGTGATAACAGATATCACACCCATAAGGAAGTTTGGACAGGATTGAGGGTATGTCTCCAAGCTTTTAAGAAAGATGTAATGTAAGAGACAATTCTATGTATTACATTAGATCCCTTAGTGACATTTCTCAGACCAGATATAGAATTTGAATGACCATGGCCCTGAAGGCATTTCTACTAAGTAAGACTAATCACGTTCTTAAGATTGGTAGACATTTTATTGTTCATAGAGTATTATATATTATTTATTATCATCATGGTTTTTACTCATGTTCCTTTTCTCTAAGCACTCAGTCTTTGAAATTCATAATCAGGTCCTCAATTGTCAAATTTGAATTGCTTATATTATACATTTGCATGCTGGATATACAATTTAGACTCTAAATTAGAACATTCTGGGAAATCTCAAAAAAGGCCCCTAAATTTTAAAGTTTTCTGGCCTCCTGAAATCTTTTATGAGCTTTATTTCAGCAAAAAGGACCATTTAAGCCTTGGACCCAGCACATTTGTATTCTTTGAAAATGTTCCCAAAGTCTATATCAATATATTATGTGTACATTTGAAATGAGGTTCCACACTTCATAAACCTATGTTCTGTATTAAACTTCATCTGAGGAAGTCTGTATCAGTTTTCTAGGGTGTAAAGTGATGGAAAAAATGAATCTTGTTTGAATTGATGTTAGCTTGCTTATGAAATGGCCTCTTGGGGCATGAAGGAGAGTGGCTGGAAATTTGTGTCTGCAGAGTAGGCTGGAATCTGTTAAAAATTACCTCCAGATAAGAGGAATGAGCTGGGCAATGAAATAATTTCAATAGCATGGAACATTTGTTTTTAATGTAGAAGTCATTGGACACGAGAATTATCTGCCCATAGGTTTTTTTTTTTCTTCTCCCTGACAGGGGATTTCCTGCTCTTAAAATATCCTTTCTAAATTCCTATTGAATTGTTTGCCAGTGCAATCCAGAAATCTTGTTAGTCTAAGGTGAGAAAATCGGTATTAACTTTCCTTGTGCTAACATTTCCACTATTGACCTAGGATTAAAAAGCCAAAAGGGTTCAGTCCTGGAAACATACTTGAAAATGAGTGACACCTGCATCAAGAGGCAGAGAGATTTTAGTAAATGCTAGGAACAAAAATCCAGCTAAGTTTTGAATGCATGATTTGATTTTCATTGTGAACATCATAGTTTTATTTTATATTCTGAATTTAAAACGTGTAATATTGTCATTCTACACAAAATACTGGTAACCCTATTTAGCTCACTGTAAATGTACTCTTCTTTCCAACATGTGCGTTAAGGAAATCACTAATCTGGAAAAGAAATAGATTGATTTAACACCCATAATTTTACCTTCTGTGTCTTTCCTTTTTGTTATTACCTGATGCTTCTCGGTACATGGCCTCTCTTGTGATTAGAATCTGGGTAAATTAAATAGAAAAAACCATACACTTCTGTCACCATAGGGATATTTAATAATATTTTCTAAATTTAATAGGTAGCTTCATTTACAATCAATTTGCATTTTTCTTTCCTCTCAATAATAAATTCAGAAGCTGGATAATAAATAATGTCTTCTCTTGAATAATATTTGCATATAATATTTCCTAATGTTCATGGTGATTTTATTTGAAAATATGTTACTAGCAAAGGAAAAATGGGCAAACCTCTAGCACTAGTGTTTGTAAATCCTCTCATTCATCACTTCTGTCCCTTTTCAGAAGAATCTGAATGGCAAGATCTGGCATTACAGATGCTGCTCATGTGTAGGCTTGCCCAGGAAAAAAACCTTTTATTTCTGCTTTTTTTAAATTGGAGTGCTGTAATCCCAAACCCAATTTCAAGCCCACTCTAAAGGATCTGGCTAAAATTGACAACTGTCAGTCAAAGTCTTACCATTAACATCACCTTTCTACACCAATATGGACACTTCTGGTACAATTTTGTTTTCAGGTAGCGAGAGAGAGAGAGAAAAGGAAGAGGTGGAGGAGGAGGAGGAGAAGGAGAAAGAGAACAGGAAGAGGAAGAAGACAGGAGTGAAGAGAAAAGAAATGGAAAGAAGGGAAAAGGAAGGAAGAAAACAATATGTCTGAGTTGAAAGGATATAAGAACAACCAGCAATTTGATTTTTAAAAAAAGTCCCATGAGTAAAAGAAATTATAGAAAGCCCAAACAAAGGGACACATATAACAATTGTTCTTTAAAGATTAAATCCTCCAGATTCAACCTTGGAAATCTTTTCTTTGCCAGTGTGAGTGTTTGAGACAGGGTAGATTTTTAGACTGTTTCTTGCAAACTTTCTTGGCACTTGGAGCCCTCAAAGCAAAATACTAATTGGGGTGCTGCATAGGTCATTCAGCTTATATTGCTCCTTGGTGTTTATTTAGGTCTCAGACCTCTAATTTGTAAAAGGTATTTCCTTTGTAAAGAAGTGTATGCCTTTAAAAGTTCCAAACTAAGTGGAGCCTTTGAGTGACTTTGAAGGTCTCGTGACCTCTTTTCTCCTTGGAACTTCCTGTCTTCAGTAAAATGACGTTGGTGCCGAAGCTCCGAAGATGTGTCAACATCTGATTAGTTGTGCCTTTCATTTTGGAGCCTGTGGGAACTCTTTCTCTCAACTTCATCTTCTTCAATTAGTTCTAGCCTCTTTTCTCCACGTCTAGGTTGTGTGCCAGGGTCAGAGATGGAAACTTGAGAGATGTTTTAGACATAAGGACCTAACAAGGCAGTTTCTGGCCAAACCTTCTATAAAGCTACTATTTATTATTCTTGATTTTTGTCCCCCTTTTTTTTTCTCTAGCAAGTACTATCATCTGCCAAATATATTTTTATGTATTTTCTCAAACAAATTCACTGATTTGGGTCCTACTGATTCCCTCTTCTGTAATAAAGAAAATGAAACACTCTTGATTATCATAAATTGATTTTTTCTTGCTTCTCAAGAAAAAGCCTAATTTGGATTAAGGCACTCAAGGCTGGTGAAATGATTTGAATTTATCTACTCTTTCTGCTTTATATTTCAAAATCACAAGGATGTTTTTGATGATCGAAAATGTTTGGACAGTCTATCAGCATACATCCCTTTTAAAGTCCCAGTGTTTAGCTTGATTACTCTTTGGGTGTCAGACATGCCAAACGTGTAGCAGTCTTTGTAAGTAATTTTTTGAGAGTGGCTTTTATTACCTATCATCTCAGTATGTGATTATTTTGTTTAGATGACTCATTGAAAGTGTATAAAAGGAAATCAACAACATCCAAAAAGAAACAGTAAAAAGCAGTACAGAAGAAAGGATAATAACACATTTTGAGAAGGAAAATCTTGTCTGATTTTGTCTGAGCTTAAAAATAGATAACCACCTTTTTATCAAATTCACAACCAAGGAGTTGTGAGAAAATAACAAACATATTCCACATAGGACCTCTTTTTCCTTAAATTTTTTTGCAGGAGAATTTTTTCAAAAATATTGTCATGGATGAAATAGCTCAGTTGCTGGGTTCCAGATGAGGAAATAACTTAGAAAAAAGTAGCAAGAGAATTAATGTAAATAAAGTTGGAAACAGCCTAACAAAAGGAACATGGTTAAGAAATGGTGGTGTATGGGGCTGGCCCAGTGGCGTAGTGGTTGTGTTCGCACACTCCACTTTGGCAACACAAGGTTTGGGTGTTCCGATCCCGGGTGTGGACCTACACACTGCTCATCAAGCCATGCTGTGGTGGTGACCCACATACAAAATAGAGGAAGATCAGCATAGATGTTAGCTCAGGGAAAATCTTCCTCAAGCAAAAAGAGGAAGATTTCTGACAGATGTTAGCTCAGGGCCAAACGTCCCCACCAAAAAAAAAATAAATAAATAAAAGAAAAAGAAATGGTAGTGTAACCAAAAGATATCTTATTTTTCAAACTGTATTTGTTTGGGGGGAATAATTCTTCACATTTCATTTTGGAAATTGATCATGCTACAACTGTCTCCTCCAAAAGGGGGCCCTAGTCACTTTTTTTTGGTGAGGAAGATTGTCCTGAGCTAACATCTGATGCCAATCTTCCTTGAGGAATATCATCCCTGAGCTAACTTCTGTGCCAGTCTTCTATATTGTATGTGGGACGCTGCCACAGCACGGCTTGATGAGTGATGTGTAGGTCCACGCCTGGGATCTGAACCCACGAACCCCAGGCTGCGCAAGCAGAGCATGCAAACTTAACCACTACGGCCACTGGGCCGGCCCACTTAGTCACTTTTGACTTTGTGGATCCCTTCCTAACATTTATGGAGTAAATTGAATGCTACATTTGTTTCATAAAGTTATGTGCTGAATTATTGCTCTTTTCTACTGGTAAAATATTTTGCAGTGTATTTGCAGCTTGAGCAGTGCAAAACAAATTCTTTTTATATATACCTTATGACTCTGAAGGTTTCTATTACTAGAAACATATTTGCTAATTCCTAAGCTGAGGCAGAGCACATTTCCCATATTATAATTTCGTAAATACACTTGTTTTAGTAATTTAAGACTTATGGAATTAATTCCATAATACTTGTATTACTTGTATTTTCATCTTAAATTCTGTTTTTGTTTTCTGTGGAATCAAAGGCTTCATCTTTATTAAAAGTAATTGAAATATTTAGCTTGCAGATAGGAAAGATACAGGGGACAGGGAGAGAAAAAAAGGTTCAGAGTTCTTCAATCCCTGATATTATACCATTTTGGTGGCTATATACTGAACCTTATGTAAAATGAGCATGTGAATACTTCTACCATTAACTACTGGGAATATTTTATAGGTATCAGAGCTTTCCTGACTGCAAATATGGGTAACAGTGTCTGTGTACTTGTTGAGGAGCATTTGCTACTATTTGAACTAACGTGTTGTATAATAAAACAAAAATTAACGAGGTGCCATTCTTAATTGCTATTGAAAGATTTTTACCAGGCATTATTTTCTTATTAATCAATACACTAATTGATTTCACAAATGTCTATCCAGTGTTGTAGGCACTATACCAGTCTTTATATCCCGGTTAGACCAAAATAGAAAAACTGGTCATTTCACCAATATTTTAATAGCTGGTAAACTCTCCTCATCCCCACTCTTAGTACTTATTATTTATATTTGGTAATAGTTGAGAGTTAAGAATATATACCAACATATTTGTTTGATTCTCACAACAAACCCTAAATAGATGGAGGGACACCAGATAAGATAAGTCACGTGGAGGGCTGTACACATGGAAGAGATTTCAGAAACTCTTTTATTGTGCAGGCAACCAAAGCTCCAATATATTACCCAACTTCTCTTATATAATATGATCCTTAACTTTGATGAACAGTCTATGATCTGTTGTTAATGACATCAGCATCCCAGGTGAGGTCAGGTAGACCAGGCTTTGATGAAATTATTTTTTTGGCATTTCCAACTTGTAGCAATGCTTTTTTTATTCTTAGACACTCTCCTACTTTCACATTTTCTCACACACTGGAGGGGTTTGATGTGTCTTGTGAGGGAACTCGCCATCCACAGATATTTTAACCAATGGTTGGTATCCTGGAATCTGTTGTCCGTCACTGCCACAGAAGAAATCCCTTGTGCAAACTTCCTGTGATGTAGAACACTTGGACTCGTGGGAATCCAGCATGACCTTATAGATAACAGTCAGGTAATGAATAGTTGAGTGAAGTGGCTCCAAGAAATAGAACTGTTAGAAAAAGGAAAGAAAGAAAGAAAGAAGGAAAGACGATGGCATTTTTTGGTTTGAGAGAAGAAAGCATTCAGCTTTGAATAAGGTTGGTTTTTAATAATGCAGGTGATTTAGTATTACTTTTTGATCTCAGAGTTTATTTTGTGAGTACAAGTCACCTTAAATCACCTTTGGAGGCATGGATTGGGTCATGGAAACTAATTTATTCGATTCTCACTTTCCAGCACATTTTCACCATGTTGACCTCCTTTGAACCCAGCTTTGAATACAGATGAGAAATCAGTGTAAGAGTAATGGTGGGATTAATGCAATTTTATTTCCTTAATGAACACCTACCTCTTTTCAAAGTGGCTATTTCCTGGAAGGCAGTTAGCCACAATTTAAATACAGGAGGATTTAAATTAGGTTCATAAATAGAAATATACCTTTTATAAAGCTTAGAGGAATTGAATTATTTTGTTGCAATGAACTATTTCACATAGCATATTTCTTGAAAGAAATGGGTAACTGGTTGTCGCATGGACATAGTTACACTATATAACTTTTAGATAACTAGCAAGCTTGCAGACATAATAGTAACAACAACATAAATACCATTATTTACATTTTTACGTTTTTTAGAGTTTATAAATAGATACTAAAGAATTTTAAAATAATTCTCAAAAACTCTATAATGTATGTGATCTTAGTCTTTATTTTGGTAGTGAGGAGACTGAGGTCTAGGAGATTAGGAAACATCCCTAAGACAACACAGCTTGTAAAGGCAGAGCCAAGACTTAGATCTAGCTGGTCAGCCTTTCCAGCCTACATTAGTCCTATTACACAATGCATTCTTGAATTAATGCTGACCAAGTTGGGAATGTTGTCTAGAGAAAGGCAGCCCAAATGGAATCACTTGTGTATAGTGATTAAGCTTAGTATGTTGTTTGCTGACGCAGCAGGGAAGTCTTGGTGTTCTTTAATTTAGTACTCTGTGCACTGCCTGGAGTGATGGTAGATTGGTTAATATACAGAGAGGTCAAGTGTTGCTATTCATTTTGCAGGCTTCAATGATAACTTATCGGCTATGATCCTCTGGCAAGGTGTAATTTAGTGAGAAAGACTTGCAAAACAATTTCCCATGAAGAGTTATCAATCAGCTTTGTTTTAATATATTAATAAGGAATTAATCCTTTCAAACCTTTTGATTAAATCCTAATAGGCAGGGAAAGGAAGAGTGAAGGAAAGCCCAGAACTCACTAATGTGACCAATATCTGATATACTTTGGCCATCTATATGTCTGAAAAGTAATTTAAGCTCTTCTTTCATTTAGAAAATGAATTAACACATGGTTCATTTAAATAGAATGGAGTATTTGAAATGTGTTCTGATTTTTACAAAACTATTAAGTAACAGATCAATGGGCAAAAACAATATATGTATGTCAACATAGGTAAGAATAGGTCAATTGCGTAGAAGCAATAATCTGACATTCTCAAGAGAATGTAATATAAATACAGATGTGTTCTTTTAATTTCTGTATTCAAGATTAGAAATTCTTGTGCCTAGGTCTTATTTCACTCCAGTTCTGGAAGAAATTTGTTTGTACTTCAAGTTTGGTCTGAGAATGAACTAGGCAGATTGCCTACTTGTAAATGAAACATGGATGAGTTCTCACATTTTTCTTGGTGTGAGGCCCATTAACTACCAAATATACTTGGTTTTGTTGATAGCAAGGAATAACTCAAAGACACTCTGATCACAAAACAGATTATCTTGGATCTCAATATTTAATTTCAATCAGAAAAGGTTTTACAACCAAAAAAGAATAAAAAGGTAAATCAAAATTTGCTTTTGTGAGATTTAGTGTATATGATAGAGGATGATGGCACATATCTGGAGCTTTTCTGGGATGGAGAGGGATGCAGGAGGTGTGCTCCTGTCTCTGATTCCGCTGAGATTCACATTTCAAAAGGACAAAATTTATGCATGTTTTCTCAAACAAGATAGTATATAAGGATTTTTTCACTTATGTAGTGGTAATATTGTATCTTTTTACTATCTCTCTTCAGGCAGTGAATGGTAGGGAAAAAACCAAACTTGTTCCTTTGCTCTTGTCACTCACCAAGGAAAAGGTATTTTCATGAATAAAGAAAAGTTTAAATAAGATAGAGCCTTCCACTTTTAGCCATGATGGAGTAATATATAACATATCTAAGGTCCTCTGAGAACAACTAGAAAAGCTGAATAAATTAGAAAAATCCATCTCTTTGAAGCACTAGAGTGCCTCTAAGACAGCCAGACTTTAAGGAACGAGGATCCAGACAAAACAGAGCTCTTTAAGCACGAATGCAATGTTTTGTGTGCTTCTTTTTCCCGTTAGGTCATTTGCTGATGGGGGTGGGGGAGGGGTATGGTGAGGGGGTGGGAGCTGAGGAGGTAAAGGGGCTGCTGGGAGGTAGAGAAGTTAGTGGAGCTTCAGGCAATCTCATGGGAATGAATTGAAAGGAAGGAATGAAAACTGAAGTTTGAGGCTGCCAAGAAATAGAGATGCCAAGAACTTGGAGAGAAAGGAGCATAGAGAAGTAAGTTTGATACGTTCTGTTTTTTTCCATCGAGGCATTTGCTGAATTCTTAACATGTGAAGGGCAGGAAAATAAAAATCCAATAATAAAGCAGCTAAATATGGAACGAGTTTTTGCAATCTCAAGGTGTTGAGGAAACTAAAATTGGAATTTAGGAACTTCCAAAGAAGAAGAACCCTAGGAAACACCCAGGCTTTTGGTTGAGACCTCTAGTGGGGTTTCATAAAAAACTGAAACCCTATCTCAAGACAGCATGGTTGGTCTATGATGAGGTTGATGTGATATGTTCTATGTCAGCTGTCTGCTAGAGGATAGGGTGAATCCTCCTTGGTGGAAAGCATCTAAAGCTTCTTTAGAGGCTATTTTTCTCACATAAAATGTCTATAGTCCATAAAAAATTAGCACATTCAGTGAACAGGTCAAGATAAAAAATAGACATTAGAAATGTATCCAAAGGAGATCAAGATATTGACATTATCAGACATGAATTTTAAAATAACTCTGATTAACATGTTCAAGAAAATAGGGAATAAGATGGAGAATTTCACATAAGAACTTGAATCAGTAAAAAGGATCACATAGAAATTCTATATTGAAAAATACAATGACTAAAAATAAGAATACCAGAGATAGATTTAACAGCAGATTGGACACAACTGAAGAGAGAAATAGTGAACTGGAAGTTAGGTGAGTGAAAAAAAATCCAGATTGAAGCATGGAGAGCAAAAAGGATGGAAAGTAGAGATGCTTATATGGAATATATGAGACATGGTGGAACCGTATAAAATATATGTAACTGAAATCCCAGAAGTGGAGGAGAGAGAATGTAGCAGACACAATGTTTGAAGAGATAGTGCCTGGAAATATTCAGAATTGATGACTGGAAAAATTAATCACAGATTCAAGAAATTCTATGAATCTCAAGCAAAATAAATACTAAGAGAACTACTCCCTAGTACATTAATGAAAAGCAAAGGCAAGACAATTTTAACAAGCCACTGCAGAATGAAAGTAATATCATCAGAACAACAACAATAAGACTGACAGTTGATTTCTGAGTAGAAATAAAACTGACTATCATTTTAAAGAGATGAAAGAGAACAGTTGTCAACCTAGAATTCTATACCTGGAAAATATTCTTCAAAAGTGGGAGCAAAATAAATACAGATCCTGAGAAGGAAAAATGAACACTTTGTTGCTAATAGACTGGCATTAAAAGGGAGTTCTTCAAACAAATGGCAATTTTCCCCAACAGAACACCAAAAATGAAGGAAGAAATTAAGAGCAACAAAAATTGTAAATGTGTGTATAAATATAAAAGAATATGGACTATTAAACAATAATTATGTCTTGTGAAAACACTGTAGTATATTCAAATATTATAGTGTCAAATTGAGTGACAAAATCACACTAAGAGGGAGAATGCAGTTGAACTGTGTTAAAGAATTTTAAGAACCTAGACTTGTCTGAAAAGTTGTAGAAGCACTAATTTATACTTGATTGTAAAAAGTCAAGGATGTCTTGTAATCTCTAGAGTAACCACTAAAAGAATACTTGAATTTATGACTAACAAACTAATATATTGGAAAATGAAATAATAAAGGAATAAAACTTGATTAAGAAAACCAAAGGATATAACAGAGATGGAACGAAACAAAGAAAAACAACAATAACAAGAACCAAATTGTATGACGGTAGATATAAATCAACTATAGCCATAATTACATGAATACTAATGGACTAAGTATACAAATTAAAAAATAAAATTGTCTGGATAAAAAATAAAAGCCAATTATATATACCTTATAAGAGACATATCTGAAATGTATGGATCACATTTAGGTGTGAATAACGGATAACCACTGACTGCGAGTAACAGATAATCTGAATAAAAAGTACCTTATAAAAATTGCAGGTTTTATTTTTTTCAAGTATCAAGTATCCTGCAAGGTTGGTTGCCAGTATTATTTCAGAGGATTGAGGATGTCAATGCTGTAGTGTCTGTGATTTTTTGCTTTTCCCTTGTGGTGGCAAGATGGCATGGCAGTTGCAGCTCCAGCCCATGTCTGAGTGCAGGCAGCAAGAAGGAGGAGAGTGGTACCTGTGTTGAAGCAGTGGCATACGAAGGTTGGGGCGTGATGGAAGTGGCCTGCAATAAGGGGTACATTATCTGCATAATTAAAAAAAATAATACATCTGATTAAAAGCCACTTGGATTTTCATAATAACGATAAGCTGGCAACTCAAAAAGAATATGTCAGTAATAAAATATTCCCTGTGGGGTGGACCACACTCCCTGTCCCCCACCTCCACCCCCATGCCATTTATCAGAAAAGCAAAATCTTTCACAGAAATTTCTAGACGTCTGCATACATCTCAGTGGTAAGAATTGTGTCATGTAGTCAATTAAGGGGGCCTGAGAAGGGTACACTTTGAACTGTCTAATCTTGGTAGTTGAGAAAGAAAAGGTAGAATGGATTTGAATGGGTGCTGCACTGGTTTCCTTACAATATTTGCCATAGAGAGGAGAGGCAAGGCTGAGGAATTCAGTCCCGGGGATTCCAAGGTGACTGGGATCACCTGACCAAGTAGGGACGTGAGCTAAGGTTGAGTACGGACATTAAGGAAAACTCTGAATGTCCATAATAAATTTTGTTTCTCTGTCTTGATTTGTCTTGTCTTGCTCTAAAACTAGAATAAATACTTTACTAAGGATTTGATGAGATGATACATGTATAAAAGTTTATATTGGCCCAAATCTCAGACTTCTGAATTCTCCAAAAGCAGAAGGAGGTAACGTGAGAGGTTAAGTATAGAAGAGCTATCAAAAGGCAAATTTATGAGACAGAAAAGAAGATGCTTGTCCTCCATGTTCAAATCAGCTTAGACTGATATTTTGAAAACAAAACAAAACAAGCAAACCATTTCTTTTATTAATCCAAGTAGGGGTGAAATGATTTATCAAGATCCTTTCAAATGCAGAGTTTGTTTCCTTAGTCTTATTCCTCTTGGTTGATGACAAATGAATAGTCTTGTCTTCTTTTCCTTACCCCTTCTTATATGTGTATATGTGCCTTTTCTCTATAGTTTCTTCTCCAGGAACCTGTCCTCTACCACGTTCATTCTTTCTTGTCAGTTGTGTTTCCCACCTTTGGCTCCCCTGTATGTGGTGAGCACCAAGGATCAGCCAGCACCTGAGCCTGCAGGGGTTGGTTTGGAGCTGAGTAAGGGCAAACTGAGCCTCTTTAACAAATAGATATTCTTTATTCTGTCAGTGTGGATTGTGGGCTGTATCAATAAACCTTTGTAGTCCTTGCTTCCATTTCTTGAAGCTCACTAAGGCTGAAAAAGTTACATTTTTACAGGGATCTAGAATCTGGTTTGAATGTGTGGCCAGTTACAGACACAACAAATGGCAAAGTGCTTGTGAGAGAAAGTCCTCTGTATTTAAAAGTTTCTTTACACAAAGTCACAACCCAGGAGCTATAATTAAACAAACAATTAGAAAACAATGCCACCCTCCCTGCCCCAGCAAGAGAAAAATGCTCATATTTCAGAGTCAGAACTTGCTAGAAATTATTCAATAGGTTTAACAGAAGTAATGGGATATTCCCTCCACTGAATTAGCCCATTCTTTTTCTATATACAGAACCGTTACTTATGGTCAGAAACAGTGTTATTATAATGTCAAACAATAAATATAGATGGGCATGGGCTGTACATCTTGAGTTGGCACACAAATATATCTGAGCTTTGCCAATGGGGTGACATTGACTCCTTAGCTCTTAGAGGGTTTCATTCAGGGCTCTTGTATGATGCTTCTCAAAGGAAAGTCTGAGTGGAATGGATCATAATCAGCATTCTGTGCTCCTCTCCATCAGCAACCATGATGAGTAATATTGGCCTTCTCTGTTCCATTGGGTCATGCTGAATGTGGCCAAGAAGGTAACCTTCCCACATAGACAAGGGGCCCATGGAGCTGGTGAAGGAGACTGTATTTGAAATCCTTAAGAAACTGATGGTATTTTCTAAGTTGCATTCTTTTGGGTCTGGAGGGATTGGGTGCCCTTTTAGAATGAAGCACTAAATCTCTATCTTTCCATGTGTCAGATAATTGCCTCTGTTTGTGGCTTATGTTCACTTTTAGTGGTTTCCTGGCTGGCTTCAGTGTGACTTCTCTCACTGTGCACGCATATTCCATAATTTAGGGCTTCTGTATATTATTTTACATACTTGATATGAAAAGATTTGACTGCGTTAGATATTCGTTTGCATCATCACTGTCTGGCTGCACGCCCAGTTGCATGAACGGTGCGGGATGGGTTGTGGAGAGACTGAAGAAAAGACCCAGAGATGGTGTAGGAGACATAAGTGTTTATTGGGTCTTACAAGGAGTGTCCAGTGGCGGCCAGCTGGACAGAGTTGTGCACCTGCACCCCTACTGTGAATAGGGAGGGGGTTGCGTAGATAGGCAGGAGGACGAAAGGCTACGTGCTCGCCAAGAGGGACTGTCCTTTCATGGCTGCATCCCAAGAATCAGGAGCTTGCGTGGAAGGGCTCTGTGTTCCCTCAGAATGTGATGTTTATTGAGAGAAACAGTTACAATACTGGATGGTTGGCATCCTGCCCAGAAGGGGGCCAGAAGGACACATGGTTAAGATAGGGTACATAGGCTAGTGCCCCTACAGTAACTTTTGCCTCATTTAGTCTTAATAAATATTTTTACTTTTCCCCCCATATTAGCTTAGTAGTAATACATTTTCTTATTATTTTATTGGCTATCTTAGATATTATAATATGGTTTGTGACTTCTTACAATCTACTGCAAATTATTGCTTTTACTACTTCCTTGATACTAATAGAAACTGAAAACTTGTTACCTCCATTTATCCAAATCTTTTGCTTCTCAATTTTCTATTTGTTGTAAACCCCACAAAGCATTGTTATAATTGTTTTGTGCAGTCAGTATTCATTTATATCCATCCACATATTTACTTTTCCAATTCTTATTCCTTTCTTCCTGAATTTCAGTGTTTCTCTTTGGGATCATTTTTCTTTAGCCGAAAAGCTCACTCACTTGAGTACTATATATTTTTTTTTTTGGTGCAGATTAACCACAGATGAATTCCTTATAGATGTATATATATTTTTTATCTGAAAGCATCTTTATTTCACTTTCACATTTAAGGGATATTTTTATTGGATATTGAATACTAATCAGGCAGTTATTTCTTACAAAGCATTTCAAAAATTCTGTTCTCTTCTGAATTCTATTAACTTCTATTGAGAAAGCAGCTACAGTCTTAAGTTTCTCTCCATTGAGAGTAATACATCTTTTTTCTTTTGCTGTTTAAAATTCTCTCCTCCGCTCTCTTTTTAGCCATTTTACTGTAACCTGTCTAGGTATGTTTCTCTTGAATTTATCCTGCTCATGCTACTTGAATCTGTGAGTTGATATCATTTTTCAGTTTTGGAAAATTCTTGGCCAATGTCTGTTTAAATATTACTTTTTTTCTTATTCTTTTTCTTCTCTGGGTTTTTTCATGGTATTTTATTTGTCTCTTACTCTTGGTTCCATATTTTTCATTTGTATTTTTCTTTGTGTTTTAATTTAGTTTCTAATGACCAATGTTTCAGATTGCTAATTATGTTTTCTTCTGTATCAAATGTATAAGCTCATTTATTAAGATTTTCATATTAGTTATAGTATTTTTCAATTCTAGAATTTGTATTCCATTCTTTATTAGTGACTCCCACAGTCTGAATAAATTGTCCACCTTTTAATTTATTTCCATCATCTTGTGCTCTATTTTCTGCACACAGTATTCACAGTTAGTTAAGATTTCTCATCCTCTAAGACCAGTATCTCATTTATCTGTAGGTGTGTTTCTGTTGTCTGTTTTTATTATATTGGCTTTTAGTTAGAAAATCTTGTTCCTTGTCTTTTCCAGATTTTTAAAAATTTAATGTCACTTATTGTGCATAAAATAATTGTAGTGGCTCCATATGATGCTAACTTCCTCCAGAGATGATCACTTTTTCATCTGCTAGGTGAAGTAGGCTAAGATAGTGGCAAGAGAAACCGATTGATGCAAGATGCTTTCTAGTCATAGAATCAGCAGGACATGATGATGGCTGGATGATGGGTTGGGTATCTAGGAGCAAGAGAATGTGAGGAACCATAGTTAATTGCCAGAATTATGGTTCAGGCAGCCTGGTATTTTGTGGTGCTGTTGCCTGAGCTAGAGAGCACTGTGGAAGGAACTTGTTTGAAAGGTGGTGTGAGCAAGAGTTCATGTTTGTATGTGTGAATTTAAGGTGTCCCTGTGCTATCCAAGCAAAGGCAATGTTTATGGAGTTTTCTAGATGAGTCTGTATCAGCTTGCATTGAGCGGTGTTTAGCTTTCCAAAGCGGCTTAGCTCCTTCAGTCTCGCTTCTGAGAAAGGGTAGCTAGCGTAACAACTAAATGTTACCATGTTTTAGCAAATATGTTTTTCTTCAGTTAGTGCAGTCTGGCTCCATGCCTTCCTTTTAACGATTATGGAGAAATCTAACTACTACCATCTGTGCCCTCACAGCAAGGCAAGATAACTGTTGTTTGATTTAAAATGGGGGTCTTATTGTCCACATCTATTTTCTTAGTTTGCAGTTCTTAAATTTGCCTTAGCTGATGTTAAAAGCAATGTCTGTGAGCAGCAAGTTTGGTACAGCTCTATGGGTATGGCATAATAACTCTGGGGTGTAGGGTGTCTTTGATGGACAAGCGTGTGTTCTCATCATGTATTACAGCCCCCACAGCCTCTAAGTAACTCGAGGGTTTTCTCTTGCACATTTTTCTCTGCAGGAATTGCAATTAAACACTCCCTGGATTTCAGCAAACTTAACACATTTAATGTATAAATAACATTGCACCTCAGGAGCTGACTCCTGTCTGTTGATAGACTATTGCTAATTGTTTTAGAAACTTTGATTGAAGAAAATAGTTCTCAACTCATTAAAATCAGTTTTCTTAATACTGAACATATTTCAAATATTAAATTTCTTAGTGCTCAGCCTGATCCTGCACTATTCTCTTTATGGGTATTATTTTGATTGAGGCTATTTATTCCTTGCAAAATGTAGAATGGCCTTTGTTTCTGAAAGAGCTACTATTTCTATTTCTTTTTTTGCACTTTTCCTTTTTTCTAAGGGAAGAGCACGAGAGAAGAAATCCTGCCTGCTTCTCATTTTCAAGCTAATTTTTTCTGTTTTATTTCTGTCTGTAAGCCCTAACCTTGTCAGAATTTCTTAAAGCTTAAATATCGGGTCCATAAAATCCAGTTTATGGAGGCACAATGTATTAGAAAGCCAAGCCTCCTTTTTTTGTGTGTGAGGAAGATTAGCCCTGAGCTAACATCCGTCTCCAATCCTCCTCTTTTTGCTGAGGAAGATTGGCCCTGAGCTAATATCCATGCCCATCTTCCTCTACTTTATGTGGGACCCCACCACAGCACGGCTTGACAAGCGGTGCATTGGTCCGCACCCACGATCCGAACCTGGGAAACTGGGGCCGCCGAAGCAGAGCACGCAAACTTAACCACTATGCCACCAGGCCAGTCCCCCAAGCCTCCTTTTTGTTTACTCATTTTTGAATATGTAAATGGGTAAATGGATCAAGTGGCCTGTGATTGCTTGTTAATGAGGTAAAACTGTAGACTCAGGTAGACCTTCAAGACCTGGGCCAACCAGCTCCACCCGCTCAAGCTGTCTATTTTTTTCTTGAATTATTTGCAAAAGACAGGAGATGAGTCTTTCTTCAAGTTTAGAGTGAAGAGGTTGTGTAGCATAAAGATAGCGACACAGGTAACACAGGCTAGTTCAGGATCACATTATTCTGTTTACTTTTTATTGCACATATAATCTACTCAAGGAAAAGAAACATGCCTGAGCCACCATCCGTGTGGAAAAGATGCTTTTGAGTTCCACTCTTGGCAGGTTACAGGCTTTCCTGGGACAACCAGAATCTCTGGAGTAGGGAATCTTTTTTGGGCATCTAGGGTTAACATTTCTCTGTCTACTTCGTTCAATATGCATTAAATTCTCAGTGAACTGTCAGCTGAGAAGTATTGCTTGGGATCAAAGGTGTGTGATAAAAAAAATCTCTAAAACATGGCCCAGTGCCCTTGACTGGGTTAATGGCCCAGACTCTCTATTCCTTGTCAGGAAAAGTGCTCACAGGGATTAGTGGAAATCACAGTAGCAACCCTGACAAGGAATGAAGGCCACAGTCAAAGTGGACATGGAAATGCTCAAAATAGAAATCACGTTCCTGTCCAGCAGAGAAACCTGTGCTCTGGGAATGGCCAGAAAAAATGTACTTTGAAAAACAAGATCTTTTGATTTAAGCTTCTTGTTGTGGTTTGCAGATGATGCCTCCTTAATCACATTTTTGAAGGAAATAATGGCTAAAAACAAATGCGTGTTCCAAGACCATCAAGAACTTGCTTGACATATTTGACTGACACTCTTAAACACTTAAGTGTTAGCAAGTTAATTTATTTAATATTCCTGACTTCATACAACTGCAAATGATGGACTCTGTTCCATATTAACCAAAGTTGAATGTAGACAACGCTTTTCTTTTGTTCCTTCTCTAGCTAAGCAAGAGAGACAGTAAATCTAATACTAAACCAACAATGTCATTAATGCGACATGCACTGAGGATGTCATATGTGCAGGCACTATTCTCAGTCCATTACCTTCATGAACCGATCCTCTCAGTAACCCATGAGGTAGATACTATTATTTTGACCATTCTACAGATGAGAAAACTGAGGTAGAGAGAATCAGTAATTTGTCTAAGGCCCTAGAGCTGTGCAAGTCAGAGATTCCAGTCTAACCTATCTGATCGTGGGGCCCAAGACCTTGATGAGCAAGTTGTACCACTGGGGACTCCTTGTTACCTTTCTGGGAGTGGGTAGGTCTAAAACAACTATTGTTAGTCACTGTGAAACACAAATAAATTTGAAAAGTTTCAAGTCATCAATCAAAAGACATGTTGCTATCTTTGTTGGAAAAATGGTCCCATAGCTGATGTAATATCAGCGAACGGGGGTAGAGAGCCTTACAATACTCAGATTTCTGCTTGTTTCCGGAACACACACCTGTCAGATCTAAAGTCTATTATTAACTAGGGTCTATAAAAGATTCATTAATTTTACCAGTGTTGATACTTCAGGGCTCAGCCTAAAGAATTATTTATTCATCTGCAGGCTGTTCATTATGGGGTCATTAATTGGCAATATTTATATATTATTCTGTGTTTGTTTGTTCCTGAAGCTAATTATAATAGTTAGCTATCTTAAATCCTTTTTGGAGGGATACAGATTTAGGTTTTAAATAAATAGGTTCTTAAAAATAATGTATCCTTATATTACACTTGAGCCTCCTAGATTGTTACAACTCTTGCAAGATAAATTTGTAAGCTTAACTTCTGTAGAGCCTTTTCTTTCCATCTGGCAATCATAACAAAGGCTTTGCAGTCACCCTTTGTCTGGGGCTTAAAATTGGAAAATTCTAGGCTGTAAATGATTGAGAGTTTTTTCCCCATGGCCACATCCACTAGTCTTTTATGATTTTAGTGTTTTGTCCTGACCCAATCCCACCTCTTTTCCGTAGTCCAAGGACTGCCTGTGCTTCATTACTTCCCTTATCCATGTCAACGCCATCTCTGCAGTAGATACTTTGTTCCCAGTAGACTAAGATGGCTCAGTGAAGACTATGACAAAGATAGAAAACCTTTATGTAACCTTGCTGGGCAGTGTTGTATTAGCTCAGAAGGAATGGTGCAATGGTGCTCAAAGTTTTAGTCATGTATGATCATACTGGGAAAAGATAATTCTGGAAGCCATGTGACTTCAGTAGTAGAAGGTTCTATTGTGGCAATAATACATTTTAACAAAATTCAAATATAATCTTCCTCAGATAAATATTTATTATGAATTACTAATTAGACTTCATTGCTATGAAGTAAATGAACATATATGGCTGGTAGATATTTCCCAAACTACTGTATTTTCTAGACTCCCCTTGTCCCCACATTTGAAGATTTTTAGATTGAAATATATCTTGCAAGTGGGGTGGATCTTTAACTCGGTACTTTATTTTTTCTTGCAACTTGTTATTAAATTCACTGTGTCACAATTCATGAATCTCCAGATTCTAAATCATTTTAAATTTGAGAGAGAAGAGGAGGAAGGAGAAATGACATAGATGGAGATCAAAATATCTCTGTATGCTGATTAATCCAGGCTGGTGACTAAATTTAAGAAGACATCTGTGGCCTGGAGGCCACATGTGTGTTTACCACACAGCAGCAGGGGCACAGAAGTTTTAAGTCTCCTTTGAACAAGATGATTTGAGAAATAAAAGAGTGAATTCACAGAATTTCTTTTCTAGAGCCCTAATTATTTGTCATTCCTGCTTCCTTAGGGAAGGTAGTAAGGTTTGGAGAGAGACGAGCAATGGTCCTCCCACACTTTTCTCAACTGGGAGTGGGGTGGAAGTTTTCACCCTTCTTGGGAAACTTCGAGAAGTGGGAAATCATTGCCCATATCATTAGAATTGAGAAAAAGTGGTAGAATATAGAAAATATTGCCTGTGAATAAGCTAAATCAGTATAAACAGAAAGAAAAAAATGATATTTAAAAAAATTTTTTATTTGATTTGTAAAGGATATTGTTATTCTAAAACATCTTCAAACCAAAATGTAGGCATTAGAAACGATGAAGGAGCCAGAGGGGTTTTCTCCCATAGATTAGGGGAAAGCATCAAAACATTTTATCTCTCTTTGCCAACCTATGTAGGCAGACAGTTAAATGCATTCAGGTGTTAAATAATCGACATTTTTAAAGGCATTTACTAAAACTTGTGTAGGGGTCACTTTGGAAGTAGAATAAAACCAAGACAGACATTTAAAGCATATTATATACTTAATTAATGAAACTGTCTATTTAAGCTTTATCTAAAAGTCGGTGTCTAGGGTGTCTGACATTCTTGACAAGATGTGGCTATCCAGCAGAGGGGGCAATCTAGCATGTAGAAGAGGCTGCAGTCTTGGTTACTTTTAGGTATGCAAATCTCCCAAAACCTCTGAAAAGTTGGCTCAAGATTTCATTGTTATATTTTTATTCTAAGAATTGACCTCTTGAAGTTAACTACCAGTAATACGGAGTTCCCAGAAAGAAAGGAAGGCTGGGGCTAGTCCTGATGGCCTAGTGGTTAAGTGAGGCTCACTCTGCTTTGGCAGCCCGGGTTTGGTTCCTGGGCGTGGACCTACACCACTCTTCAGTGGCCATGCTGTGGCAGCAGCCCAGTACAAAATAGGGGAAGATTGGCGAATAGAGGAAGTGGTGGTTCATCACTAATGCAAGGGTTGCAAATAGAACTAAATAGTCTTAGATTTAACATCCTAGCTCCATGGGTGTTATTCATGGATTTATTTTTTCTACTCGATAATTTTTATATTCGTGGAAATCATCCTTTTGATGCCACGAATCCTTGTGATCGGAAGAAGTAAGGTTGACTTTTTTATTACATAACCATGATGTTTAGAAATAACAATCTAGTTAGCCTATTTAGGAAGTGTCTATAAACATTTCCACAGAGAAAACACAGGAATTTAGAATTTTCTTTAGGGATTGGTTTTGAGAATGAACTGAAATTCTGTTAATCTCCTTTTTGACCTTTTTTAAAACAAGATGTCATTCACAAAGTTCACTTTTCGTGGGCAACACACATACCTGCAAAGGTCGATCACTTTCAAAGTGCTGGATTAAATGATGTTCAAAAAATTAAGTAACCCCGTATTAGAACCCCAAGGCATATTACATGCTCTTGAGGAACTTGTCTAATTGGGGAAGTAAATTAGTCACATGATGTCATTAGCTGTTTGTGTGATCTTGTTAAAAATGCTTTTAACTTTCTCATCTTCAGATTCCTCCCATGAGAAATGAGAGGGTTGGACCAAATGATTGCCAAGGTTTGCTTCAGCTCTGTAATTCAGAGTTGAGAATAATTTTGGAGTAATAGGGGTAAGATAATTATAAGGCAAATTGTATATTTGTATGCTAAGGCTATGAAGAATTGTGTTGATCTGAGTCTTGCAGAATGCAAGAAACGTGGGTTGGTAGACAAGGGAGAAGGACTGTGATACCTTTTGCTGGGACAGTTAGCACAGCCTTCCAAATTTTGTCTCTTACCTGTTGAATGCATTCTATCTGCTGCTTCTCTGAGCATATACTTCCTCCAATCCAAAGAGATCAGTGGCTCTCCATCGTCTACAGACTTGACTTCCAACCTTACAGAATGGTTACGACCCCTGGCTTCTGACCCAGGAAGTCTGAAGACTGATCTTCTTGTGCTTCTTCAGCTCTGGCACCTACTTACACATTATTTGCCGTTTGCCCTTTCTCAGCTATGCCCTCTGCTTTTCTGTCCTGTTCCTCTTCCATGCTATACCCCCTCCCTCTTGCATATCTGAACATTTATAAAAACAATTTGTGCTTCTAGGAACTTGATTTTTTTTTTTTCCCTTGGGAGTCCTTCATGATCCCAGCTAAAGGCCATCTTTGGTGTGTGTGTTCAGGTTGGGGTGGAGAATGCTTTTCCTCATCTTCCTACTTTTCCACCTAAGGTCATAGAAAAAGGACTTTCTGCCGTTACCTGTAGTCTGTAGTGCAAGTCTTGAGAAGGTATTTCTATCACCTTTCTACCATTTCTTATTGGAGGCATTACTGACACATCGGGCTTGGCATTCTTCATTGTACAGAACTGTGCCTCTCATTTCAGGACAGTTAAGCATTGCTGTCATTGTGTGAACCCAAAGCCCTGTTTGCTTCAACCCACTCTTTCTCCCAGTGGTGTCATCTGACCCACCTGAAAACCACTGAGTCCCCTTACTTGCTCCTTCTCTTGGGAGATGGACTGATTAACCTGGTGAGGTTGGTGAGAGCCGAGTATTCATTGACCATGGTTCTCTAATGGACTGGGCTGAGGTGGTAAAATTTGCTTGTTTTTTTTAATTTAAAAAAAATTTAGACTTTGTTGTTTAAGAGTAGCTTTAAGTTCACAGCAAATACAAGGAAGGTATAGAGATTTCCCATATACCCCCTGCCTCCACACATGCATAGCCTCCCTTATTACCAACATCACTCATCAGGGTGGTACATTTGTTACAATTGATGAATCTACATTGACACATCACAATCACCCAAGGTCCACAGTTTACATTAGAGTTCACTCTTAGTGTTGTACAGTCTATGGGTTTGGACAAATATATAATGATATATATATATCCACTATTATAATATCATAGAGTATTTTCATTGCCCTAAAAATCTTCTGTGCTCTGTTTATTCATCCTCCCCCCAATCGCTGGCAATCAGTGATTTTTTTCTACTGTCTCCATAGTTTTGCCATTTCAGAATGTCATATAGTTGGAATCAAACCGTATATAGCTTTCTTTCACTTAGTAATATGCATTTAAAGTTCCTGCATATTTTTTCATGGCTTTATAGCTCATTTCCTTTTAGTACTGACTAATATTCCAATATCTGGATGTACCACAGTTTATTTATCCATTCACCTACTGAAGGACATCTTGGTTACTTTCAAGTTTTGGCAATTATGAATAAAGCCGCTATGAACATTTGTGTGCAGGTTTTTGTGTGGACATAAATTTTTAACTCTTTGGGCGAATCCCAAGAAGTGAGACTGATGGATTGCATGGTAAGAGTATATTTAGTTTTGTAAGAAAACACCAAACTGTCTTCCAAAGTGACTGTAACACTGAGCATTCTCACCAGCTAAAACTCACTTTTCAGGCAGGATCTATTCATTTGTTCTTTTTTCTATCACTTTGCTTTGGTGCATCTGGCCAGGCAATTCCTCTGCCTAGGCTCCCGCAGGTCCTGTTGTTAGGCTTGTGGGGGGAGGGCAGAGGTCCCCCATTCTACATTCTAGTGTATCAGAGAGTCCACTGCCTTTTGGGCACTTGCCTTCCGTTATTAATGAGATGGGCACTTGGAATTACATTTAGCAGCAGGCATCTATTCTCTTCTTAGGTCCAAGTAGATTGGAGGATGTTTTTGGTATCTGGATCCCCATAAGACTTAGAAACTCTTTTCAAGCTATATAAGTTCTTGTAAGTTAAGCACTTATGTGGGTCCCTATCTAAGGATGTTGTAAATTTCTTGTGGGATAGAATTAAGTATTACTGGCTCTCTTTATCTCCTAAATAACTCTTAGTGCCTCATTCATTGTAGGTACTTGGTTTATTGAACTGAGTAATAGTAATAAGAGTGTTTACTATGTGCCAGGCACTGTTGAAAAAGGCTCCATATGGATTAACTCATTTAAAACAAATATTCTATGCACATAGCTACATTTATTACGTCATTTTATACATGAGGACACACAGGCTCAGAGGAGTTAAGTGACTTTCTCAAGGTCACCCAGTTAGTATATGGCACAGCCAATTTTGAAATCAGGCAGTCTGGCCCCAGAGTGCAGACCATGGGATGGTGCCTTCAGAGAAGAAAATAAAATTAACAATGACAAAATGACACTTAAAAAGTACTCTCCATTTAGTCTTTTTTTTTTTTTTTTTTTTTGCCCTCGTAGCACTTTAGGAAAAAAACCAATTAATTAGTGGCCGGAAGAGGTCTTGAGAAACAATTTAGTAGGATTATTTTTAAAATAGTTCCCTTGGATCTCCTTAAGGACCACACTCTGTTCAAGTGTGCGAGTGTGTGTGTGTGTGTGTGTGTGTGTGTGTGCAGAGGGTCTATTACAAGCCCTAGAGGAGAAGGTGGTGCTCGGGCCCTGACCTTGTTTCAATCAGTTCTACACACCAGATTCCTGTGTGTGATTTCAGTTGATGACACGGATCGGCTGCTGTAAGAATTCTTTAAAAACTCGACAGAACACCACCCAAAATGCCTAGAGTGATGGAATTCTATTCATTTACAGACTTTTTAAGGTGAATATTTTAATCATTCATTCTGTTAAGGAAACCAGAGAATGAAAAGCACTGTGTTTTCTTTAACAGCTGTCTCACTAAAAATAAAAATATAGGTCGGATCCTTTTCCTAGGAGGTTAATAGACAATCTACCCAATTGTCAATAGCGTAGAAATACAACAAATCCAAAGTACAGAAAATGTTTTCAAAGAAAGAGAGTTAAGATGCTGGGTATTAGCAGGGCGGGTGTGTTTTGTGGTGGCTACAAATCACAGTTCTGCTTTATCTTCCATACCTTCAATGCTCGGGCTATAAAATCAAGTTACGTCCTTGGTAGTTCTTTCAGCTTCCATAGATCAGAACTTATATTCACATGTTTTCTTTGCATCCACGACCACTTCAAGGTCCTTCTTCCTTTCTGTGCTTTGCCTGGTGTCATTTGGGCCCCTTCGGTAGAAAACCCATACTTTCAGTATGTTATATTTACCACTTCTGTTTCTGTAATGTGGTTGAATGTAATGTGGGGTAATGACCACCTTTCTAGATCTTGAATTCGTAGGCTCATAACAAATAAAAGTTGCCAAAACTTCAAGGTCAGATAATAATTACCTGGATGCCTTGAGAGAATTATAAAGCAAAGTGTAGAGAAAAGAGGGACAGTTTGATAGCTGGATAGATTTAATTTCAGAACAGATAAGATTTCAGAACAGATCTTTTGTTTTAGTTCAACAGGCTGAAAAAGAAGATGAAAAGGATAAAAAGTAAAATACTTAAAGATTAGAAACAAGATGAAAATCACCAAATAGATATGAATATATACTGTTCTCAGTAATAGCTGAATCTCAAAGATCTGTAGTATTCATTTAACTTATGTTAATTGCAAATCATCATAAAATAAGTTTGACAGCTTTATTTCACCTTTAAATTTCCAGTTTAAATCCACTTGTGCTTGGCAAAACAAATTAAACATAGATTGTTGCCTCTGCCCTGGGATTTAAAGAAATAGCTTAAATAAGCATCTAACTAATTAGATAAAGAGAATTATTTTTGGGAGAATGAACTCTGAGAGATACTGAGAACTATGTTTTTAAAAATTTCATATTCTAATTCTACAGTAATTTTATAGCTGTTTAATTTGACACCCATATGTAGGTGTTGATACTAAATTCTAGCAAATTATAATAAGCAATGCATTCATAGTTTCAAGCTGTAGGGATCATTCTTTTTCCATCCCAATAGTTGATTGCTTAATAAATAAATAACAGAGGCTCACTGGGGGTAGGGGTTGGGGTTGATACATTAAAACCAGCTAGAACAAAAGAATAATTGTGAACACAATTTTTCAATGCCCTGGAAGATTGAGTTCATATTAAACTTTTGGTTGGAAGAAAAAGGTAAACAGAACTATTTAAAATTATACTTTTAAAAATTGGTCATTTCTTCTCTTATAAAATAACTTTGTCTCATATACAGGAGTATCAGTATAGGTTTTACCTTTCTGGCAATGTATAATTTGTCTGGAAATTGAGTTACAACTCAAGGTAGACACAACCCTTCTGCTACTTTCAAATGAGCCAGCATCAAATGACAATTAGTAATTGAGCAAGAAAAGTCATTCCTGTTTCTATCTTACTTTGTGATGCAATAATTTCCAAGCCATCTGTTCTTTGGAATATTTATGTGGAGGAAATGAAGAACTCTGAGATTTATGCAGAAACCTTAGAATCCATCCAGAGCTCACCCATAAGCCTTCAGAGTACATCAGACAGACATCAGATACCCCGGACAAAAGCGGACCAGAAACATCCAAGGAGGAAGTGCTCCAGACGGACATCTCCCCTGAATACCTGGCTATGTTCTTCTGTATCTAATCTTTGACTATTTTCTTCGATAGGGAATTCTTAACCATCATAAATTAACTGGCAGAATCACGCTATTACTGATAATACAACTAGAATTCTAATCCTAAATGAAAACCAAGCCAATTTACAGAATATGAACTCCCCTAAAATACTAAAACATAACGAAAGAGGAAGTCAAGAATCCTACTTTCCCCGAGGGCCACAAAAACAGGAAAAGACAAATTCAGACAACTGTAACTCCTGGAGCTAATTTTTATTCATTATCTCATGTTTTATGGTCAGCAACTAGGAGTTGACAAACACCACTTACCCAAAGGCAGTCGGCTGTGTCAGCTGAAGCTGAGGTTGCTTGAGAGATTTCTGATTCGATTATGCTTTGAATCCACATTGGCCAATATCGAAATGCCAGGAAGGAGTGCAGCTGTGAGTGAAACCAGTTACGCTGGTGCAGCCGGCAGACTCATAAGCTGTGTTTTTATGACAGGGCCTGGGTTTAATTTTCCTAGTTTGACAAAATCTGACTGTCTCTGGCAGAGCAATCTGTCCATTTGACACATTCTGGCCTCAGCAGAATATGAAGAGCAGGTAATGCAGCGGGGGAATTGACTGTTTCAGCATGCTTCAGTATGAAGGGATCTGACATCAAAACATGCAGCATTCCGGGGAAAAGGATTTGAAGACCCATTTTTTTTTTATGCTTGATCAGAGGACATATTTGGTGTTAAAACTCCCACTGCTTCACATGTTGGTGGGAAAGGGCCCTATTGGCTATGCAGAAAAATGAATTGGGGTTCTTCACAAACACTGTGCCCCAAATCTAGACATTCTCTGTGAATATCCATCATTTCTTCCCTCTGCAAATCTGAGAAGTCAAATGGTCTCAAGAAAGAGTATTGTCAGCTTTCGCACAGGAATCGTTACTCATGGATTTATTTTATAAAGCGTTTTACCAGAAAGTACACAGATATATAAAATATAAATTGTGGGTAGATGGTTTTTAATTTTGGAAATGAGTTTGAAAATTCAGCATTTCTATTTGTTCCGATTCATTTTCTCATCGCATCTAGATGCTGTTGGGTTATGCAATGAGGTTTATCAATATTCTCACAATGAGCCTGAGAATAAATGCACCATTTGAAAAAGTGATGCAGGGGCCAGCCCGGTCGTGTAGCAGTTAAGTTTGCACGCTCTGCTTCGGTCCAGGGTTCGCAAGTTTGGATGCCGGGCACGGACCAGTGCACTGCTTGGCAGGCCATGCAATGGTGGCGTCCCATGTAAAGTAGAGGAAGATGGACACGAATGTTAGCCCAGGGCTAATCTTTCTCAGCAAAAAGAGGAGGATTGGCAACAGATGTTAGCTCAGGGCTAATCTTCACACACATACAAAAATTCTAAAAAAAAGAAAAAGTGATGCAGACCATAGGTGTTTATTAGCTTTGAACCGGCATGACTGTGCTCATGCAGGGATTATTAAAGGGAACTGTGTTCACCAACACCTCAAGATTTGGAATCCAGAAATGAGACTGACACTAAAACAAGCACAACTCTGTTCTCATTTCTCATCATCCCTAATAAAATATTTTAATTATTTTCTATACACAATATCAAGATGTAAATTATTCCTGGCTAATGTGCCTTTGCATATGGTCTATTGCTTTGCCTCTTTCAAAATTCCACATGTCACAGGTGAGTTGGTTTTTCTCAAAGCTGTAAAATGAAGTATTAAAAATAGCCAGCTGATCTAATTGCAGGAGGCTCAAAATGTCAGAGGAGTGTGCACTTTGGTTAAATATCAGGGCAGCCCTTCTTGTGATGAGGATTGTAGTGAGAAAGCAGGTAAAATTGGATGGTGATGCTTTCTTGCGTCAGTCATGGATGCAGGCTGAGTGGTTACCAGAATTTCTCCCACTCTCATTGGAATTATTGTTTCAGCTTATGCCTTCTCTGGGGTTTCAATCCGAGGGATTTGAACACATGATATAATTTAAAGATCATTCTTAAAAAGTTCCAGGAATAGGCTAATCATTAGAAGATTTCAAACACAGTTAATAATCTTCCTCATTCCTTCTACTTCCTCTAGATTTTTATTTGTTTTTAAATCACTCCCTAGATATAATAAGAGGCACCATGCTATGAACTGGGGTCTTGAACAAAGATGTTCAAGATGTTCAGAAAAGATACTTGATTCTTTATTTGTCCTTTGTAATCAACAATTTCCAAATGCTTAGGAACGTATCAATAGGATAGCCTCATAAAACTCATAGGTAAGAGCAGATTAAAAACTGTTTTCTCAGAAAGAATAAAGGTCCTGCCAAACACAGAGACTTTGTAAGAGTCATGGGGATTAAGAGCTGAAATGGGACTTGGAAATGATGCTTATGTTCAGATGATAAATCGGAGGCCCAGAGAGGTGAAATGAATTACGGAAGACTAAACAGGTAAATTGTGGAAGTGATCTTTTCATTCTAGCCCAGTGCTCTTAACAAGTTTCAAGGCAGGTGGTGCAGGGGCAGTGGAGCAAGAGTGAAGTACACTAGTTGAAGTAACAGGAAAATACTTAGAGATAGTGTCAGAGGCCCCCTCTTTTAACCTATGCCTCAATACTGTGCCATTTGCAAATTTGATAACCTGAGATGTGTCACTGTGTGCTCATATTAAAAAAAAGTTTCTCGTGGCAGGTACCAAGGAACTTCCTTTTAGGAGGATAACAATCAAAATTGCTTTCCTTTTTGAGTCTGTCTCATGTTTTTTAATCCCTTATAGTATAGGAAATTCTTCAATGTCATTCTGAAATCAGTTGGCTAGACCAATCTGAGAAACATAGTTTGCAGTAAAATTGTGTTGCCTTCAGTGATTATTACTTTTTTTCCATTAAAGTTTCAAAATTTATCCTTTTAACAGGCTTCTTTGAAATTTGGTGAAGGAACATCAGGCTAGCTGGTCTGGTCTGTGATTCTTTAGTCCCCTTTTCAGTTATAGAGTATTTTCAATTTTTCTTCAACTTTTCCTCGAGGAACTCCTTGAAGTGCCCTGAAAACAACTCAGAGGTCTTACCAACAGGGATCTGGGCATGCTGGTGGGATGGATTCTGTGGGTTGGCCCACCTAGGATCTGCCAGGAGATACCTCCATGGAAGACTTAGAAGAATGGAGGGAGGCAGCTGAGGCAGTGACCGCGTGGGGAAGGATTGGCTTTTGCAAATGTGTGCTGGAGATGGTTGGTTCTTTTGGGATGCTCTGGTAGAGGTTTAAGTGGCAGATCCCTGAGTGGCAACCAAAACTGGTGCCTTATCCTGCCAGAGATTCTGTAAGCTATCTAGTACCCTATAATAAAGTAAATTCAGTTGTATTTGTCTGCCCAGGCTGCCATAGCAAAATTTCATAGACTGGGTGACTCAAATAACATAAATTTATTATTAGTATTTCTCACAGTCCTGGAGGCTGGGAAGTCCCCGGTCAAGATCGAGCAGCGTTGGTTTATGGTTAGAGCTCTGGCTTACATAAGGTCAACTTCTTGTTGTGTCCTCACTGGCAGAAAGAGGGAGCAAGCTCTCTGGCGTCTCTTATAAGGACACTAATCCTGTTGGATCAGGGCCCTACTCTTATGACCTTAATTACTTCTGTAAAGGCCCCATCTCCAAATATAGTCACATTGGGGGTTAGGGCTTCAACATATGAATTTGGGGGGGGGCACACAATTTAGTCCACAGCACAGTTTAAACTGTTAGAATGGGTTCTGGTTTTGGCAATGAAGAGCCTTGACCAAAATACACAGGGTATAATTTCTGTATTTTAAAACTTGAACTTATTCAAAAGAACTGGATGCTGTTGTAGAATCTTTTCATCAAATTTGATCTTGGTTCTTTTCTATCAATGTTAAATCTACTAAATAAACATTCCTTAACAGTAAGGGAAGAAACAAAATAGAAGTTGAGGATTTCTATTTTTTTCCCATTAATATATGATTTAAAAATTTTAATAAAATTTATTGGGGTACAATTTGCATACAGTAACATCAATGCACCCATTTTAAATGTACGGTATTATAAGTTAGACCAGTGTGCATACCCATGTAACCACCATCACATATTAGCTATAGAACATTTCCATTACTCCAAAACATTTCCTTATGTCCTTTCCCAATGATAAGTAAGCTCATAAGTGAGTTTATAAACTTAAGGTATAGATTAGACCATAACCCACCCCAGGCCACCCCTGATCTGATTTTTATCACTATAGTTTAGTTTTGCCTTTTCTAGAACTTCATGTGAATGGAATCATATAGTAAGTAGTCTTTTATTCTGGCTTCTTTCACTTAAAATCTTTTGAGGCTCATCCATGTTGTAGAATGTACATATAATCCATTTCTACTTTATTTTTTGAGAATCATTTGTTTATCTGCTGACTTATTGATAAGTATTTGAGCTATTTACAGCTTTTGGCCATTATAAACAAAGCTGTTGTGAACATTCAAGTACAGGTCTTTTTGTAGACGTAAGTTTTCATTTCTTTTGTATAAATACCCAAGAGTGGAGTTGGGTCAAAACGTAAGTTTATGTTTAACTTTATAAGGAACTGACAAATATTTTCCAAAGTAGTTGTATCATTTTACATACCCACCAACAATATAGTTGAGGTATAGTTTCTCTATATCTTCACCAGTGCGTGCTATTGTCAGTCTTATTCTCTTAGCCATTCTAGTGGGCATGTAGTGACGTGTTATTGTGCTTTTAATTTGCATTTTCTTAGTGGCTAATGATACTGATGATCTTAAGTTTTGTATGCTAATATATGATCTTAAGCTCTGTTTATTTCATATACTTCCTATAGCTGCATATAGAACATAAAATCCTTCTCTCTTTTCTTTACTTTTAATTTTTTTTGTTATTTTTCCCTTACTCTGGCTTTAGCATATCTTAGGTGATACTCATAATTTTCTTTCATATGTGTCCTTCATCATGTGCAAGTCTTGTATTTATTAGTCATAACCTTTTGAATTTGAGCTTATCAGAAAGATCCTTGTTATGCCACCTTGATTTCTAAAAGTGCCTCCTCATTTTATCCCTCATAGTATAGGTTATAGTAAGAGTCAGAATTTCCTTTGAAATGATCTCCTTGACTTGTGGAATCATCATAGAAGCTGTTGCTTTTTTCCATTTTTTTGAAATTTGCCTTGTAAGTTTATAAACTTAAGGTAGAGATTGGACCATAACTCATTACAATTTTACATTCATTCAATCATTTATTTATTAATTCAACAAAAAATCGTTGTGCACTCATTCTGTGCCAGGCATGATTCTAGGCAACAGGGATACAGTGGTGAATATGTAAACTTACAGTGTTGGGGGAAGATTCTAGATGCTACGTGATCTTCTAGGTATTTTCTATTAACCCTTGTTTGATTGTTTGAACATATTTATTGAGCACCAGCATATGTAAGGCACTGCAGGGAAACAAAATGAATGAATAAATTCAATGAACTTTTAGTCTTATATGGGGAATAGTTATTAGTTGAGTAAAAATCACATACCAGGCATGTCACTTGGTGCTTGGGATACCCCTGTCAGGGAAACCAGGCATGGTCTCAGTCTTCATCTAGTGGTGGGAAGGGGAGGCAGACATTATTCAAATAATCAGATAGACATGGAATTAGAATCTGTGATAGGATGCTATGAGAATACGTAACAAGAAGATCCAATATGGTGGGTGGCATGTGGTGTTCAGGGAAGACCTTGCAGAGGAAGTAACATCTGAGACAATGAAGTCTAAGAAGGAACTAACCCGATAAAGAGAAGGGAGAGAATATTAAGGCCCTCATCCAGAGGGAGCATGATGTGTTTGAGAAGCTACAAAAGGCCAGCGTGGCTGGAGGGGAGAGAACAAAACACACAAACAGCATTAATTTTGCCCTTCAGCGCACTGCAATCTGGCTTCTACCTCCAATTCTCTACTGAAATTGTTCCTGCCAAGGTCAACAATGACATTCCAGCTGTGAAATCTAACGGATGCTTTGCATTCTTCATACTACTTGGATTCTTTCCAATACTTACCCCTCCCTCCATTATGAAACTTCCACCTAAATTTTAGGATGCCACAGTTGATTATCCTTCTATTTCTCTCATGACTCCTTCTCCATGTACTCTTCTTCTGCATAACATATGGATCTCTCTGGATTTGGGCTGCTGTCAATCTTTTCGGTGCTCTGCCTGTCCCTGTTTAGTCATGTGTGATGTCATCATGTGTGATGTCCATCCAACAGGAAAGTGCTGTGCTCTGCTTCAGTAATTACAGTGGCCGAAATGGGTCTCCAAGATTTTAGAAGAAATTGTATAGCCAAGTTTCAGTTAGGTAAAAAATTTTTTTTATGTTTCTAACCTAGGCAGACCTTGCTATTCAAAGCTTTATCCTTACTGTTTGCTTATAATGTACCCAGGCACTGTACTAGATGCTATGGAACAAGATGCTAAAGTTTTCTAATGTAATCCTGGACTCAGCTCATGGGCCACTTTTTCCAGGAAATCTTTCCTGAACCTTGATGCTTCACCAAGTACCCTCATTATGAAGCCTCATATTACCATGTACTTTCCTCTCGCATATTTTATACCATATTGTAAGCATCAGTTTATTTTTATCTTCTTTTCCAGCTTGTGAACCCCTCCCTTATACATTTGCAATGCCTAATCCAGTGCCTGGTACAGAGCAGGTACCTAATACACGTACACACACACACACAAACGTCTATCATTATTCACAGATTCACATTTACAAATTTGCCTAATTGCTAAAATTTATTTGTAATACCAAAATCAGTAATCATGGTGCTTTTGCAGTGATTCATAGACACGTGCAGAGTGGCAAAAAACTTGAGTCGCTGATATGCACCTTCCCAGCTGAGGTTGAACAAGGAGACACTCTGCCTCCTAAACAAGTGTCCTTTTTACAGTCTATGGAGTGCCATTTTTTTTTGTATTTTTGTGCTTTATGTTGGTGACTTTGCTATTTAAAATGGCCTCCCAGTATCGTGCCAAAATGCTGTCTTGTGTTCGTAAGCTCAAGGAGCCTGTGATGTGCCTTACAGGGGAAAATATGGGGTGGTAAGCTTCATTCAGGGATGAAGTTATAGTGCTATTGGCTGTGAGTTCAATGTTAATGAACCAAAGACATATACTTAATAAGGTGTCTTTAAACAGAAACACACACAAAATAAGGTTATGTATTGATCAGTCGATGAAAATGTTGTGATCAAAGGCTTGTAGGAACCCAACCCTGTATGTCCCCTAGGAGTTCAGTATTTGCTAACTCACTATTCGCAGTGACTTTATAGAACTTATGTAACTACAGCAAATAATGAGAATCAACTGTGTGTATGTTGTGAAAAGACAATGTGAGAAATAAATAATGCACAATAATTGTTCAAAAGGAGGAGAGGTAGTATCTACTTGAAGATACCAGAGTATGTTCCATAGAGGAGCTGCTATCCATGATAATCCTTGAATAAAGTGTAGAATTTCAACAGAGCTGGAGCAAAGTGAATCCTAACAAAAGGTAAGAAAACAAAGTCAGAGATTTGGGGAAATTCAGGGATATCTAGGTAGTTTAGCTAGAGCATAGGGTACAGGTAAGAGGCTAGCACCACACTGCATTGAGCCTCATGTGGAAGGGTTAAATGTTTGTGGTGTGTTTAAGTCATTACTAATTCAATATTGGGTCTTTGGGTTTACAATAGTGCCTGACATCCTCTCCTAACTTTCCAGTAAAATATCCGTTAAGATTAAAAAAAAAGCCAAAATTCACAAAAGCACCTAAAATAGGTCTGATAGTCAGCACTGCCAGAATTTGGAAGGAATTTCCAGCAACTAAAAAGACAAATAGAACTGATTGCCTCCTGGAAATACGAGCAAAGTTGCTAGTCCTGGCTTGGAAATGTAAGGTCTTTAACTAGGCAGTTATCTCTTCTATGTAAATGTTACTTTTGGAGCAGCCAGAACACTATTCCTTCTTCCTTGAGACACACTAATATGCTATAGTCTCAGGAAACAGGTGGGGAGAAGAAAGGAGCTGTGGGAATGGCATTATTGCATTATCATAATATAACCTGGGTTGTGTATTTTTCTGCCTTAGATACTGAAAATTGATCTAGAGGTCAGGTACATAAACAGCTGGCCTTTTATAACCCCAGGCATGAATGGGCAGCAAGGAGTAGCAGTTGAAAACCCTAAAGGGGAGATTGTGTGGAAAGGTACACAGTGGAGAGGAGCTGTGAACTTCGAGGGATGTCCTCAACCCAAAGGGAATACATAGGGAATGAGCTGAGAGAATTAATGCCTCGACCTCATTCTTTTGCCTCCATCTGAGTTCTTATTCTTTAGTGAATCCAACCAGAAGCCAGAAAACAAAGATTTAGACACATGGATCAGTTTCCTAGCAAATGGAGGAGGGTAGAGAAGAGTGGAGAATGCATCTGAAATTGCTGTAGGGGAGAACACACACACACAAACATACACACATTATATATATAGTATAGATAACATCTAGACCATCAAGTTTCTTAAAATCCATTGTGCAGTATAATTCAGCTTAAAATTTGATTTGCCAGTAGTGCAGATTTCTATTAATGGCTATTACTAATTGCTGAAATCAGTTATTAAGACTGAATAATTAACCTAATTTCCTTTAGATTTAAGAGAAGGGTTAAATATCTGTCTTCAATAATTTAAGGCTAGGGCTGCCTAAGGGAGAACACTTGGCTCTTTGAGTGTATTAATCCTGTATCTCTTTGGTCCTGAATAAGAGAATGATACATCCCAGGACTGTCCTGAGGAAATTGCCAAGTAAAAATGTTCTAATGCTAAGTCTAGAGACTTCCTGTTACAGCTCCCACTGATATATAAAGAGCTTGTGAATCATCACTCTGTCCTTACGACAAGAAGCTGAACAAAGTGAAAATCAGTGACTTTTCTTGGACTCAGCAAAGAACTGAGGTCACAGGGCAAAGCACCATCCTGAAATCTGGAAAGACAGCTAAATATAGAGATTACAGCCAAGATCAGCTTACTGGGGGCAGAAGCAGTGGGAGCCAGAAAGTTGTAGTAACACTTAAATGTTAATTTTGATAAATTGCTCGAGGCTAAGTGTGGAATAATTTGAGAGTGAGAAACTCCTGAGGAACCTCATCTTAGGGGCCCCCTACACTCCAGATGGAGCTTGGAGTCCCACCTGGATCTCACAGTGAAGAGCTGAGAGAAAACCTCTTGTGGCTCTGGCAGAGGGATGGGAAGAGTAATCATTATAAAATATGCTCAGATCCTTCTCTGTAACAAAGGTCCAGTATCCAAGGAAAAAGACTACCAGGGACCTATCCTACCTGGGGGAAGTATATTTCTCTGACTCCAGTCTCCTCTAGCTTTCCTATATTACAACTGAGGGAGGGAAGGAAAACTAAGAAACACTTGTGAAGGTCACATCCCAGGATACAGACCCGCTAAAACCCTGAGATTTAATCCTGAGATTCTAGAATGCTTCTCGTCCTCCACACCTTAGCACTATACCCACAAGGCTCCAGGATGGTGACAATGGATTACAGCTGAGCTGACAGATGCAGGCTCTATCTGAGGAGGATGTTCTTAAGGAACATAATGACAACTAGAGACACATAAAAAGGACACTTGAGGAATCTGTGGCAGCAGCAAACACTAATCATAGCTCAACTCCTAGCCAGATTAACATAAATCCTCATAGTAAAGGCTATGTCTGGCTTTCAGCAAAAAATTATCAGTCATGCCAAATAGAAACAGTCTGAAGAGACAAAGCAAACATCAGAACCAGGTTTAGAGTGACACAGATTTTGGAGTTTGCAGACAGGAATGTAAAATAATTGTGAGTAATATAAGGGCTCTAATAAAAAAAGTGGACAACATGAAAAAAACAGATGGATAATGTCAGCAGAGAAATGAAAACTCTAAGAAAGAATCAAGAGGAAATTCTAAAAATAAAAAATATGGTAACAGAGATGAAGAATGCTTTTGATGGGCTCATCAGTAGACTAGACACAGCTAAGGAAAGAATTAGTGAGCTTGAATATATGTCAATAGAAATGTTCTAACTTGAAATGCAAAGAGAAAAAGAATAATAAAACAACCAGAATGTCCAAAAACTGTGGGACAACTGCAAAAGGTATAACATACATGTGATTGGATTACCAGAAGGAGAAGAAAGAGAGAACAGAGCAGAAGAAATATTTGAAGTAATGACGGCTGAGAAGTTTCCAAAATTAATTAGACACATCAAATCACAAATCTGGTTAGCTTAGAGAACACCCAGGAGGATCAATATAAAATATCTACACCCATGGTTATCATTCAAATTGCAGAAAATAAAGAGAAAACCTTGAAAGAAGCTGGAGGAGGGGGAGCATTTTACCTAAGGAGGAGCAAGAATAAGAATTACAGACTTATCAGAAACCATGCAAAGAAGAAGACAGTGGAGCAAAGAGAGTAATGAAAGAAAAAAGAAAAACCTACCAACTTAAAATTCTATATCAGAAGAAATTATCCTTCAAAAGTGAAGGAAAAATGAAGACTTTCTCAGAAAAATGAAAACTGAGGGTATTCATTGCCAGAAGACCTGTTCTGACACAAATGCTATAAGTAGTTCTTCAGGAAAAAGGAAAATGATATGGATCAGAAACTCAGATCTACATAAAGAAAGGAAGAGCTTTGGAGCAGGAGTAAAGGACAGTAAAAAATCTTTTACTTTTCTTATTTTTAATTGATCCAAAAGACAACATTGTTTAAAGTAATAATGGTAACATTGTATTGGGTGATTATAGCATATGGTTAAGTGAAATAAATGATAATGTATTAGTCTGCTTGGGCCGCTGTAACAAAATACCATAGACTGGGTGGCTTAAACAACAGATATTTATTTCTCACAGTTCGGGAGGCTGATAAATTTCAGACCAAGGTGGTGTCCAATTTGGTTGCCGGTGATAACCCTCTTCCTGGCTTGCAGATGGCTGCTTTGTTGCTCTGTCCTCATATAGCCTAGAGAGAGAGCAAGCTTTGTTCTTTCTTCCTCTTCCCCATCATGGGGGCCCTGCCCTCATGACTTCATCTAAATCCAATTATCACCTAAAGGCCCTGTCTCCAAGTACTATCACACTGGAGGTTAAGGCTTCAACACATGAATTTTGGGGGGCCACAATTCACTCAACAGCAGATAGCAATGTCCTAAGGGATAACAGGGAACAATTGGGATACTCTGTTATAGGGTACTTGAAGTGGTATAGTGCTATTTGAAGGTGAACTTAGCTTAATTAAAAATGCGCATTACATACTTTAAGGAAACTGCTAAAAATTTTAAAAAGAAGTATAATTGATATGCTAGGAGAGGAGATAAAATGGAACACTATAAAATGCTCAATTAAAATGAGAGAAATCAGAAAAAGAGGGGAAACTAAAGGAAACAAAGAACAAATGCAAGAAATAGAACAGTTACAAACATGGTAAATATTAATCCAATTTTATCAATAATTACTTTAAATCTGCATGGTCCAAATACACAAATAAAAAGACAGAGCTGATCAGAATGGACAAAAAATATAAGACCCAATTTTATGTTGTCTACTTGAATCCCACTTTAAATATAAAGATTCAGACAGATTAAAAAGCAGAAGGAAGCAGAAGGATGTACCATGCCAACACTTACGCTATGTTGATGGCAGAAGTGAAAGAAATGAATCAGGTTTATATGCTGTTGCTTTTGTAATCTAAAAATCCAAAGTGAATCAAACATTCACCAGCACTCCGAAGCTGAAAGGAAATAGAATAATTGCCAGTTTTAGCATTAATTAACAGTTTTGAAGTTGGTAATTTCTTAACAGCACTTAAAAACCAAACACCCAAATACATTCGATTATTTCTTCAGAGTTGCCCATAGTTCCTATTCAGTGATATTTTAGATCACATTTGTCTTAAAGAGAAGAATAAAAGAAGACTAATGTGACAGGCAGAGAAAAAAATCCCAAGTAAGTTGACTGCTTAATTTCCTCCTTCCTTTACTTTTTGAAGAGTGACTGCAGTAGTTGCGAGGCCCTATCCTTTTGAATTAACAACTTCATTTGGTTATCAACAGTAAAGTCACTACATCATGACTAATCAGGGAGATGTTTATTCTGATTCTCAGAGACGTAGAGTCGGTGAACATTCTAAGAGCTGACATGATGTTCTTTCTTATGACACTCCTCTGATTATTCTCTCAGAGTGCCACCCACAGATTGCTCTTCTCTTTATCTTGTCAAGAAATGATGTTGAAAATATGAAAGGTTGCTAAGTGCTTTTGTGGAAATAACAAGGCAAAATACACTATTTTTAAATTTTTCCATGCCAAAAAACAAAAGAGCACATCGTGTCATAGCCCTCCATTTATAATCTTACAATGCATATCTTGCTAACAAAATATTTTATTGAAATAACTCCTCGTTTTAGAGGAAGTAATGCACATATTTTTCCCCCTTGACTTTAATACACACAGAATTTCCTTGAAATGACATTTTAAGGATTTAAAATATTTATTATATGCCAGACTAAATTTTGGAAATCTCTCTGGTTCATCAGGCTGTTGGGTACATTGGGTCATAGAAACACAGCTTGAGTTTAGAGAAAGGTTGACTACTTAGTAGCTGTTTTTAAATTTCTCATTGGGATTAGCCTCATATGTTCCAAAAAACATTAATGAGTATTTTAGATATACAACATATTTTGTGATTTTTTTGTACATGTATTGTTAATTCCCGAATCTTTGTGCTCTGTAAGTGAATCACTGTGATTGCACCAAGAAATTCAGCCTGTCTGCAGGCTCCCTTATCCCTAGAGTGGAGGTAGTAAGTTAAATAGTTTCTGGGTCTGGCCTGATGGCGCAGAGGTTTAGTTTGTGCTTTGGCAGCCCCAGGTTTGCGGGTTCAGATCCTGGGCGCTCGCCAATACACTGCTTGTCAGCCATGCTGTGGTGACGTCCCATATAAAGTAGAGGAAGATGGGCACGGATGTTAGCTCAGGGCTGGTCTTCCTCACACACACACACACAAAATAAAATTAATAAATAGTTTCTCTGCCATCTGGCAGAACTATTTGGTGATGAAATAGGCATGTATATATGTGTGTTTTGATAATAGTGAAATGTCGTATGTTGTTGAAGTTATCCTTATTACTATATAATACCTTAATTCTAGCCTGTTTTAGTGTGCTGTTGACTAAGCCATGTTAGGTAAATAAAGCCTGCCTCCTAGGAAGTCCAACAATAATCAGAGAAATTTTTCTTCACTTCCCTCTTGTTTTAATGCCGTGGAGCAGATTCCCACTCCTAGCGACCCTGTGCACAACAGAGCAGACCCCACCCGGTCTGTTTGTGCTGTCCTCTCCCTTCTGGCACTACATCAGACAACGCTCTGCTGCTGTTCATATGATTTTTATAGCCAATTTTCCCTCCTCTAGGGAAAATATAAACAAACACACAAGTTGAAATCCTGCATAGTGCTGTTTATTTCAAATGTGTACTCGCAGCTTCCACAGGCAGCTTAGTTTCACTTCATTTCTGGGGTAAGTGACCTACATCTACACTGTAAAATTTTCTAGGGTCTCGAGGGTCAAAGCTGTTATATAAAAACAATGTATTATTCAATTGGTGTTTTTATGAGAGAGCAATATCTGTACACTTACAAACACTGACAAAGGTTAAAAACAAGTGAGAAGGGAGCTCTGAGTGTACAGCCAATTGAGGTTTGCACCAGTAGGGAATTGACAGTCTCAGCTGAGGTTGTGCTGGCGTTAAAGGTTGCTAGCTCTTATATTAGAATTCAGTGTTATGCGCTGTCTCTGCTTGAGGCGTGAAAATTTTAGTTGTAAGAAAAGCAGTTACTTACCTCATATAATTCTTTAGCCTGGCTGTTTGTTTAATCATTACTTTATGAAACTGTGCCACTGTTTTTACTTACTAAGATTCCAAAAGATATCAATAGGAAAGTGCCCTTTCTCGTTCCAGACCAGCAAAACCAAAGTCTTAGTATTTAATATTTATTTGGCTTTAAAAAGTAAACCACAAAAACAAGATAAGCCTGGGACATCTTGTAGTTCCAGAAAGTAAAATAGTGCTCAAAAAAACCCCAAAAGGATGGGGGCATGTCAAAGGGACACGGGAGCCAACCTGAAAGAGCTCCCAATGGCCAAAGCTGGATTAATTTAAGTGACAAAATAGATAACATAGTATTGGATTATAACCCAAAATATGAAATAAATGCATATGCATCTATACTGATATGAATAAATGATTAAAAAATAAATAAAGGGGGAGAAGTTTTGGAAGATTTCCAAATAATAGATGTAGTTATTTCACGTTGTAGAAGGTGAAGCTTAATTCTCCCACCCCATCACCCCACCCACATGGCTAGACTTAGTGACTCTATCCCATAGAATGGAACAGGGAAAGGAAAAAATTAGTAATGCTAGAGTGATAAAACCTAGCAAAAACTACCTTAAACAAGTGATGAAAGTTAGCATCCCCAGTGCTGTCACGTGGATATCATCTGCCCCTGATATGATGTGACAAGAAAAGCACTTCATCTCTGTGGGATTCCTCCCCCCAAACCCATAAACCCAGTCTAATCACAAGAAAGACATCAGGCAAACCCAGATTGGGGGTTTTCTATAGGCTAGCTGACCAGTACACCTCAAGACTCTCCAGGTCATAAAAAAGAAGGAAAGTCTGGGGAACTGTCACAGATAAGACGGGGGAGACTTGACAACTAAATGTGGTGCCCTGGATCAAATGCTGGCACAGAAAGATGACATTGATGGAAAAACTATTTGGAATTTAGTTAATAATAATAAACTGTAGTGGGTTGAATGGTGGCCCCCTTCAAAAGATGTGTCCATGTCCTAATCCTGGAACTTGTGAATGTTGCCCTTATTTGGAAAAAGTATCTTTCTGATGTAATTAAGTTAAGGATCTCAGGAAAAGAAGATCATTCTGGATTATCTGGGCAGTCGTAAATCCAATGACAAATGTCCTTATAAGAGAAACACAGACACACAGAGAAGAGGAGGAGACAGTGTGATCATGGAAACTGGAGTCATAAGCCAAGAAATTCCAGCAACCACCAGAAACTGGAAAATGCGAAGAGTAGAATCTCCCTTAAAGTCTTCAGAGGCAGTGCGGCCCTGGGGATACCTTGGTTTTGGCCTCCAGAACTGTGAGCGAATAAATGTCTGTGGTTTTAAGCAACCAAGGTTTGGCAATTTGTTATAGCAGTCTCAGGAAACTAATAAATGTATCAATGTCAATTTCCTGTTTTGAATAATGTGCCATGGTAATGTAAAATGTTAAAAATAAGAGAAACTAGATGAGAGGTATATCGGAACTCTCTGTACTATCTTTGCAACTTTTCTGTAAATCTAAAATTATTCCAAAATAAAAGTGTATTAAAAAACACAAATCAACTCAAAAAAAGGTATAGATTTTACTGCTACTTTGTTATGAGTCAGACTTAATATTTCTTTGAATAATGTGACTACTATGCCATTAAATATCTTACAAATAAAAACAAGTATTTCTAGAAAATAAATCTTTCAAATAGGAAACATTGGTATGACAAATGCCAGGTTTGAAACAATCAATTCACATATTTGGATATCATCGTGTCTTGGGGCTGGGGTTCTTTTCCTCTGATTTGTAGTTGGTTAAGGTGAATGGTCTTAACCAGCGCTATCAGTGACGCTTACACAAAATTATCACTTGACCTTCGGTCAAATATAAATTTACACTATCTTGCTTCCCTAATTCTAAGTGTACATCAATGATAACCAGTCAGAATTTAACTGCTGATCCAAATCAGTTAGCTTTTCTATGCCATCCTTATTTTAATTAAAAGTATGTGACTTAAATGTGAATTAAAAGTTTGCAAGGAAAGCAACACATTTTATACAAGTTTCTTTAACAATAAAAAACATGGAAATGCTCCATCATGATCATCTAACAAGCACATCCCCTTGCAGACCCACTTAGGCATTACCAACCAGCCTGGGGAATGTCCTATAAAGTGAGGATTTGTCTTTAAGCATATGAAGGACTCAGAGCAGAATTTGAGGATTAACGTAGTATTTGGTATGAAAGTGATGGCTTAAGGTATGGCCAGCAGTCATTCCGTAAAGAAAGTCAACCATTCAGTTTCTCTCTGAATGAAACTTATAGGACTGCAGAACTAAAGGGGTCAGTTCAATACATAAAAACAAATGCTTAATGCTCAGGAAAAAAAGAAAATCTATTTTTTGACAGCATATTTGTAACTATAAAGCACCACAGTTAGCCTTGCGGCTATTTTTAAGGTATCATTGGTACGTCATTGATTACATTCTGAAATCTCTGTGGACCCATCATGCTCTCAGCTCTGCTTACTGCTTGTATCAGGATGAATTATGAAGGACAATATAGAGAATGTAACATAACATATTTTTTTCCTAGTGGAAGGACTTTGGTTACCTAAAGTAATCAATTTGTATCTACTAAAAATGGCAAGAAATAGCTATTACAAATTTTTTATAGGTGAAATTAAGACATTCAAGACAATAAATTTTTAGAATAATAGATCTACTTCCTTTTAATTTAAGTAATTATGAAGCAATGCTATTATGGGAGAAAGCCAAATAAATAACCAACATGATTCATGCTTGTATTAATTTTTTTTGGTTTTCTCAGTTTTGAGTTTCCTTTATGAGAATACTAATTTTAAATCTGTAGACTGTCTGGTTTTTATATAGGTATATTTGGCCAAAGTACTCTTATTTCCAAATATCAAGCTGCTAATTTAGCTTTAAGGCAACAACAGACTCGCAGGTTAATAAAAACAACAACAAATAAAAACCATTATAAAATAAGTTAGGCTAGTAGAGGAAAATAAACCAAGTTTGTTATATTAATAGTCAACCTTTGAAATGTATATGCTAAACCTATGGCCAAGAAAAATGTGCTCCCATGGAGTTTTATGAAACCAAATAAAACTTACCGGTGATATTTCTCCTCTCGTTTTCTCACTCATATGCCCCACGTATTGTCAATCAGTGACATTTATTGAGTGACCACTATTCTCTGAGTACTTCTATTGAGACCTGAAAAGAGAGTAGACCAACAGTTTTGTCTCCAAGGTGTCCACATTCTATTTTTTCTGCTATAGGCTCCATTATTTATGTCATGCCCATGCTAATATCCTCTTAATCTTTCCAGAAATTGAGACCAGGCTTTCTCAACTTCAGTCCTATTGACATTCTGGACCGGAGAATTCTTTATTGTGGGGGACCTTCTTGTGCTTTGTAGGATGAAGCAGTGTGATGCTTGATTTTGTGTGTTAACTCATCTGGGCCACAGTGCTCAGATATTTGGTCAAATATTACTTGAGATGTTTCTATGAACATGTTTTTTGGATGAGATTAACATTTAAACTGGTGCACTTTGAGTTAAAGCTGATTGTTCTTCATATGGTGGGTGGCCTCATCAAATCAGTTGAAGAACTGAGTAGAATAAAGATGGGCCACCCCCACGCAAGAAGGAATTCTTCCAGCAGATTGCCTTTGGACTTGAATTGTCACTCTCCTCTGAGTCTCCAGCCTGCCAGCCTACCCCATCAGATTTTGGAACTACCAAGCCTCCACAATGTGTGAGCCCATTCCTTAAAATAAATCTCTCTTTCTCTCTGTATGTATACATATCCTGTTGGTTCTGTTTCTCTGGAGAACACTCACAAATACAGAATTTGGTACCAAGAAGTGGAGTGCTGCTGTAACAAATACCTAAAAGTGTGGAAGTGACTTTGAAACTGGATGATAGGTGGAGGCTGGAAGAATTTTGAGGTTCATGTTAGAAAAATCTTGATATTATTCAAGAGACTGATGGTAGAAATATGCACATTAAGGGTGTTTCTGATGAGACCTCAGATGGAAATGAGGAACATGTAATTAGACATTGGAGGAAAGGTGATCCTTTTTAGAAAATGGCAAAGAACTTGGCTGAATTTTGCCCTAGTGCTGTGTGGGAGGTAGAATTTGTGAATGGTGAACTTGGATATTTAGCTGAGGAGATTTCCAAGTAAAGCATTGAAAATGCAATCTGACAATTTGTGAGTCTTATAATCTAATGGAATTTGCTCTGATAGGTTTTGGACTAGATTGGGACCCCAGACCCCTTTCTTCTTTCTCCCTTTTGGAATGAGAAAGTCTATCCTGTGCTAGTCCCACCATTATATCTTGGAGGGTTGTTATTTATCTGGTTTCACAGGATCATAGCTGGAGAGGAATTTCTGCCTCAGGATGAATCATTTCTTGAGTCTCACCCACAGTTGATTTAGATGATATTTAAGACTTAGAGTTGATGGTGGAATGGGTTAAGACTTTTAGGCTGTTGGGATAGGAGTGAATATATTTTGCTTGTGAGAAGGACATGGATTCTAGGGTCCAGAGGGCGGAGTATTGTGAACTGAATTGTGTCCCCTCCAAATTCATAGGTTGAAGTCCTAATCCCCAGCACCTCCGAATGTCACTGTATTTAAAGACAGGATGGGCTCTAGTCGAATATACTGATGTCCTTATAAGAAGGGGAGATTAGGACACAGAAAGATGCTGCGGGCGTGTACACACAGAGAGAAGGCCATGTTAGAACACAGCGAGAAGGCAGCCATCTGTAAGTCAAAGAGAGGCCTTAGGAGAAACCAAAACCAGGCAGCACTTTGGTCTTGGACTTCCAGCCTCCAGAACTGTGAGAAAATAAATTTGTCTTCTTAAGCTACCCAGTCTGTGGTATTTTGTTGTGGCAGTTCTAGAAAATGAATACAGGCAGCATCTTTGGCATCTACCCACTAGGTTCTAGTAGCTTCTCTTCCCCACCACCCATCTCCACTCCCCTAGTTGTGACAAATAAAAAACATCTTCAGACATTGCCAAATATTTTTGGGGAGGCAAAATTGTCCTGGGTTGAGAACCACTGCTTTAACCATAAAAAATCACGAAAAATGACAATAGGGATTACTCCTCTTTGAAACTGTCTGTGATTTGGCACTGGTGACACTGTCCTCTCCACATCCCTTCCAAATCCTCTAACTGCTCCTTGAAATGGTTAAATGTAGGTACTCCCTATGGTTCTTTCTGCTGCCTTCTTTTCTCTTTTTCCATATTTTTTCCTTAGTATTCTCATCTATATTTCAAGTGCTACCTCTAAATAAATAGCTGGAGTTCACATATAATCTCTCTTGTCCTGGCCTCTTGCCTGAGCCCCAAATGTGAATTCCCACTTGCCAGTTTTCCAAACAGTTCTCCTTGAAATCTCCATCTGAACATTCTACCACTCCCGCAACCTCAATATATCTAAAACTGAATACACGACATCCTCTGAACTGTCTCTTCTGTGTTCCCTATTCAGTTATACAGTTCGCTTTGGTTCAATTCAAAAGCTATTTTTGAGTATGTCAGGATTTTTAGTTTGGTATAGAAGAAAGTCACTCAAACAGATTTAATGTAATGTGATAAACACAGTGATGAAAAAGTATGTAGAGACCTCTGTGGGAGTCCAGAGGGGGGACCTCTTATCCAGCCTGGGATGTTGGGAAAAACTTCCTTGAGGAGGTGAGGCATGAGCTGAGTTTGAAAGGAGAAGCCTAAGTTGGTAAGGAAGAGAAGATACAGAGGTATTTCAGGCAGGTAAAATAGTACATGTGGTAACAATAGGTGGAGAGGAATAATAGACAACATCCAATTTGGTTTCTGCTAATTGAAGTCGGGCAAAGGTGAACATGTCCTGTATGTAAGTAGTTGTGTGCGTTTATATCTATTTCCTTTGAGGAATTTCTAAATTTCAATTTATTGATTCGAAGACTGTGGACAGTTTTTAGGCCAAATTTCCTTCCACAAAAATTTTCCTTTCCTGTATTGATGAGCAGCAGTACCAATTTCTCATACCTTCACCAACACAGGATATTATTAAATTCTTCCATATGGTCTTAAAATTATTTTTTTAAGTTTGAAATGATATTGATATTGTTTTGAACGAAATTTTTCTGATCAAGGTCTCAAAAAACTCCCACGCTGATACATCCAGAGATAAATTCTCTAAGCCAGGCACAAGTTGTGGCCTAAAGAACGTTGTCTATACCATGTTCTGTGCTGTCTACACCATGAAGAGTCCCCAGTGATCTCAATTCCTGCTGGTTGTGAATACCTGATCCACTAATTATATCTGCTTGCAATTTTGGCTGATCTTCAGGATTAGCAAGGGTTCTGAGTGGTGTGCTTCGTGACTGCACGAGGGGCAACAGTACTTCCAGCCCCTCTTACTGGGAGTGGTGGGGGTGGTTTCAGGGTGTTCGGGAGCCTCGATATGGAATTTCCAGAATGAGGTCCTTTCTCATGAGGGCGGGAGGTTTGTACCTTGTTTTGTTTTTAACGTTCACGTTATATCTACAGATATTTTTTTGGTATTTCTGGTACACGGCTGGCATTTCTTCTTGTTTCCCAGACCAATTAACCCAATTTTTATATCCACCTGGTCCTTTCACTGGGATTCTTGGAATGGAGTTGAATGCTTTTTCTTGTATTTCTATCTAATCAAAAAATTGCCATGCACTTTTTAATTCTGAGCTTCTGTGATGTTTAAATATCTAAACGTGCCTCTTATCTCCCTTAAATCTAGTTCTGGCCCCAGCTCTCCCATGTCATCTCAGATTCCAGAAAGGTACCGTATATAACTTCAACCTATCTATATCCTAAGCCTTGTATTGACTCTTTATGAATTTTCCAAATATATTCTTAAAAATGAACACTACGTTTCCTTTTAGTGTCTAGTACTTTACTAAGACATTATATTCCTTCTCTCTAATTCTCACAGAAAGTCTACAGAGTAGGTATTATTTCCATACTTTGCCAATGAAGAAAATGAGACTCAAGATGCTTGAATAACATACCCAAATTATAGTAAATTTATACTGAATCTGATTTTTCGGGTCAGTCATGCCAGTGTTCGCTCTTCCTGATAGTCTAAGCTTCCTTGAGGTAATGTATTTTCAAGTCACTTAAAGGTTGGAAAATAAAATAAAAAAATACATACAGATATTTCAGAATTTGGGTTACCATCTTAATGTAAACTATTTCATTACTGAACGCAGACGAACTCTTCCACAGTGGAATATTATGCTTTTGACAGTTGATTTGTCTGCAAGAGGCAATTTATCAAAATATTAGAATCTCTGTGGCATTGCCCAGTTATCTATTGCTGGACCGCATGTGCATGCAGAAAAGGAGAAATAAATTTGTCCAATTCTTTTAGCATTTGAAGACAATAGATACCAGGAACTGGAATTTCTACCTCAGAAAAAAACACTCAGAATTCCCATACCAGAAAAAGTAACCTGATAAATTAAATGGAATTGGAAAGAGAAGACAATGATCACAGCTAAAGCAGTGAATTTCAATGTAGCTTTCCTCATTCTCTGAAATCTGTGGCAGGGGCACATGGCCGGGGTCACTATTTGCACCCAACAGGGGTGTGCCCAACCCAGAAAGCTTGGTTCTTGCTGACTCTGCCCTTGTATTCCCAGGTCTTGCATCATCAGTTTGGAACAATATTCACTAATAATACTTGGATATAAGGAAATTTTATAAGCGTCAAACTCTACTAGTTATTTCAACGAAACTCAGCTCCAGGAAGACTCAATCTTCCTGTTAGGGAGAAAGCAGAGTCCCTCCAGCTGGCCAGCATTTTAGAAGGCCCATTTCCCTGCAACTCTTAAGGCAGCTTTGATTAAGTTTTTTATTTTTTTTTAATTGCTTGGGCATTGCCTTAGAAACTGGGAGGCAGAGGTCCCATTATTTCCCATTTCTGCCTTCTGCAGGAGAAAAGGGAGCTGAAGGCTAACTTGGCTAATGGGGTGTGTGTGGGATGAGATGTGACTAGAATTGGACACCTGATAAATTTTTGTTTCACTATTTAAGTACTGGCGGTAACTTGATATTTCGTCATAGGTGTATCTGGAATGCAGATCTTTATATTAGTAAGAAAAAATAATCTAAAGCAAGCATTTTCAAAAACGACATCTTCAATAATTTTTTATTAACGTGTATTTCAATTGTTTTTAAGAGGTTGGCTCCTAAAGGAAAGTACAAAGAGAAGAGGGGGTCAATTCTCAAGTCATGAATAGTGACAAGTGAAATTATATGGAAAAGGAAATCAATTCCACCAAATGGAAAAGGGCAAAAGAGGAGTTGAAGTAAATGAATCATTACCCACAAGAATTCAATTTCTCCACATTTGTGAGCCAGAATCTGAAAAAGGCCTTGATGCACTATTGGTAATGAAATATTGTCAATAGATTTCTAACCAACTTCGGGGACAATGGCTCATTACTGATTAGGGTATGTGCTTTGCTTCGCTGGGAGAGAGGATTTGAAAGGTTCTGAGGAAGAATCTTTCTTTATAATTTTATTTTTTTCTCTCATTTATGGTCATGGAACTCTGAAACTGGGTAGAGTTCAGAGGGGTTTGTAAATTTTATTTGGATGTATCAAAAGTCAAACTGTGCAAAGTAGTAGTGCAAATCTGATTTCAGTTAAAAGATTGCATTTGAGTCTGAGTGTTGCCTCTGATGAGCTGTACTGCCTTGGGAGACATATTCCTCTTCTTGGCACCTCTTTACTCTTCCAGACTCTGAGGCTGTAGGTCAGCTTCTCTTTCAAGTCCATTCCAACTAAAATTCTATGAGGCAGGAAATGATAGTGTTAATTCCTCTATTGACTTTATGGGAGAATATTCACATTTCCTTTAAAAAAAAGTAATACCTTAATTTTAAACTGTTACCTATTAGAAATTGGAGGAGAAATTAAATAAAGAGGAGGATCCAGAAACCTTACCAAAGCTGACTACAGGGTAAAATTTACCCCATCTTTTGAAAATCTAAATAGAATTCAAAAATTTGTGTTTTATCATATTACTTATTCTGTCTATATTAATCAGGTTTATCCAGAGAAACAGAACCAATAGGATAATGATAATAAATCAAGAGATTTATTATAAGAAAGTGGCTCACATAATTATGGAGTCTGACAAGTCCCACAGTCTGTAGTGTGAGTTAGCAACTGAAGAGCCAGTGGAGACAATGGTATAGCAGGCTGGAGACCCAGGAAGACATGATGTTTTAGTTAGAGCCCATAGTCAGGAAGAAAACCAGTGTTCCAGTTTGAAGGCTGTCAGGCAGGAGAATTCTTTCTTACTCAGGGGAGGGTCAGCCTTTTGTTCTATTCAGACCTTCAACTGATTGGATGAGGCCCACCACTTCATGGAGCGCAATCTGCTTTACTAAGTATGCCAATTCAAGTGTTAATCTTGTCCAAAACCAACCTCACAGAAACATCCAGAATAATATTTGACCAAATATCTGGGCACCCTATGGCCGAGTGAAGTTGATACAAAAAATTAGCTGTCATACTATCTAAAGAGCCATAGTTCTTGTGTTCTGTGTTTTCATTTTATTTTATAGTATATGTGGTTTAAATTTGTCAGAGAGGCTATTGTGCTATTCTTAGATTCTTCTGGAATCCAGAATTGGCAACTTGCCATCTGAAATGCCTAATGCCATTATGTATACGTGTTCTCAGTTAAGTTAGTTAATGAGATCCCATTTGCTTGGAAGGGTTTATGCTCCTTGGAGAATGAAGTATGCTGTCTGGGAAATTATTCGCTTACCCTATAATTGCACCCATTATTATTATTATAATCTTGATATAGAAATAACTGTGGAAATTGAATAGTAGGGTCATGTTTAAACAATGGCAAATATTTCAGCTAGGAATAACATGGCACGTGGCCCCATGGATGGGTAGCCCTTCATTGTAGATCTTTAAGTGACCATTTCAATTCAGAATGAAAGTGAGGGGGGATCAGTCTAGTAAGTGCCAAAATGAAGGAGATAAAAGTGGAAAGGAATAAAAAGAAAGAGAAAGGACCTGAAAAGTTAGGGCCTACCTGTCTGTGTAAAATGTTTGTGACATTTTTCTTTAGAGCAGGATTTTATTTCTCTGCACTGAGGAGCAGGAGCTGTTTCACAACTGGGATTCTGATCCCCAAAGCCCAACTCCTAAGGGTTAAGGGTGATTTTTCTGAATGATCTTTTGTCCTCTTTATCCTGCCCCCTTCTAGACTTTCACCTTCCCATGCACCCTACCCTTGCATATTCCATTCAATTGCATATTCCATTCAAGGGTTAGGCCATCTTTTAAAAACCAGATTATAAAGGTAAGAGAAGAGAATCAGACTGTTTCTAAGTGAAGAAATTGAATATTCTCTTTCCTCAAATATACTTCCCAAGGATCAAGAATTAAATTGTAGTTCACCAATTTCTTAAGAAAAGAAAAAACAGAATTACAAAATGGTGTTTTTTAAAAAAACACCTAATGTTATTTTCACTGGAAAATTTAGGGGAGCATTATTTCTGAATCTCAGTAAGTTCCACAAACTGCATTGGGATTCCGGAACCTTCTGGTTAGCAGACATCTCTTGCTAATATAAGAAAACATGCCTTATACTTAAGGGATTTAATGTACAAATAAAGCAATATTTATTTATACATAAATTTTTTACATCTTCATGCAATACAGAGAGTCATATTTTCGTAATATATTTTTTTTTCTTTTTTGTGCTCCACTTCTGGGTCTGACACAAGACCCAGATTCACTGTTAACACAACTGGGAAAATACTGGGAAAGATGGAAAGGGAATGTGAGAGTCTTAGTACTTATTATTCAGTGTGGTACTGTAGGTAACGGTGATTCTGCCTGGCTGTCCCCAGCCAGCCCTTTCTGAGCACTGGGCTGCAGGGCCTATCAGAGGTAACCTCCTCCTGAACTTCTAATGCACCCACGAGCAGACACCTTAAAATAATATTGGCTATCTCTTAGTGAGGATTAGAATGATCCAGAACAAGGACTAGAGGATCTAAAGGGAAACTGGATGGGCACTAAATTCCACTGACTTCTTGATTTTGTCTATGTGTATTCAACACGTATTTGTTGAAAGCCTATTATGTTTCAAGCACAGTTCTAGCTGGTGAACAAGAAATTAGGTTCTGCTTTAATAGACAATATTTGTTCTTGGTGGTAGTGGGAAAACAGTAAAAATTAAAAAAAAAAGAAGAAGAGGGTGAGAGAGATTATCATGTAGTGATACAAACAGAGTGATATGTGCAGGTATAGACTGGGTAGTCAGAGGAGAGCTCACTAAGTGAACTTGGCAGTGATGCCTGGATGATCCAAAATGGCAGGCAGAGCTCAGAGAGCAGACCCTTGCCTCCCTTCGTCCTGTCTGCATTATCTGTTTTATACAGAAGGATTTAAATCTTAGAAACTACTAGATCAGATAAAATGGAAAGATCCTTAAGGCATAAAACTCTAAGATACAGGGAACCCTTGCTCTTTTTTGGGTGATAGAGGTAGAAATACTAAAAAATGCCTGTGTTTTTACTGACAAGAATAATCATGAGTTTATTGAACACTCACTATCCACTATTTCATTTAATTCTCATAACAATCCAATGGGTTAGTGTCTATTGGTGGTACCTCTACCACCTCTCATTCTTCTACCACTCTATTTTTGGCATATGGTGTTTTTAAATTAGGAAATGCCTTTACATGGCCTTTAGTCTGTCAGTCTGCGTATCTTTATCTATCTATCTGTCCTCTGAAATAAAAGTTTTTTGAAATAGTATTTACCCTTCTGCAATGCATTCTGATGGTTTCTATTTGATTCTACTCCATTTCATATTTTTTAAATAAATACTGATCATTAGTAACCAAATTGATTTACAACTCATTTTTCCCCCAGCTTTACTGAGGTATAATTGACAAAGTTGTAAGATATTTAAAGTGTACAAGATGATGATTTGATTTACATATACATTGTAAAAGAATTTCCACTATCTAGTTAATTGGCACATCCATCAGTTCACATGTTTATTTATTTTTTGGTTAGATCAAGTTCTACTCTCTTAACAAATTTTAATTTGTTAATTAAACAAATTGTTTAATTTTAATTATGCACTACAGTATCAACCATTGTCACCATGTTATTCATTAGACCCTCAGACCTTATTCATCTCGTAACTGAAAGTTTGTACTCTTTTTACCAACCTCTCCCTATTTCCCCCACTCTGCAGCCCCCAGCAACCACTTTCTACTCTCTATTTCTCTCTATGTCTATGAGTTTAACTTTCTTTTTTTTTAGATTCCACGTATAAGTGATACCATGCAGTATCTGTCTTTCTCTGTCCGACCTTTCACTTAGCATAACACCCTCTAGGTTCATCCAGGTTGTCACGAATGACAGGATTTCCTTCTTTTTAGGATTGAATGATATTCCATTGTATACAGGTATATCAGTATATCTATCTATCACATTTTCTTTATCCATTCACCTGTTGATGAACACTTAGGTTGTTTTTATACCTGGGCTATTGTGAATAATACTGGTATGAACATGAAAGAGCAGATACCTCTTTTAGATAGTGATTTCCTATCCTTTGGATATATACCCAGAAGTGATATAGCTGGATCATATGGTAGTTCTATTATTAATTTCTTGAGGGACATTTATACTGTTTTCCATAGTGGCTACACCAATTTACATTCCCACCAACAGTGCACAAGGTTACCTTTTCTCCATCCTCACCAGAATTTGCTATGTCTTGTGCTTTTGGTAATAGACATCCTAACAGGTGGGGGTGATGTCTCTTTGTGGTTTTGATTTGCATTTTCCTGATGATTAATGATGCTGAGCACCTTTTCATGTACCTATTGGCCATTTGTATATCTTCTTTGGAAATATTTCTACTTAGGTCCTTTGCCCATTTTTAAATTGAGTTATTTGGTTTTTTGCTATTGAGTTGTAGGAGTTCCTTGTATACTTTGGATATTACCACTTATTGGATAGGTGGTTTACAAATACTTTCTTCCATTCCATAGGTTGCCTTTTCACTTTGTTGATGGTTTCCTTTGCTGTTCAGAAGCTTTTTAGTTTGATGTAGTCCCACTTGTTTATTTTTGCTTTCATTGCCTTGATTTCGGTGTTACAACTCATTTTTGAAAATCACTGGTGTATATAATAGCGGTTGTGGGTCTACATTTTGCTTCGGACAGATCTAGATTTTAATCCTGACTCAGCTATTTACTCACTATTTGAATTTGGAAAAATTATTTTATCTTTTTAATGCTCTATTTTATCTATAACAAGGAGTTAATAAAAGTAACTATTTTAAATAGTTTGGGAGATTAAATGAGATAATGCATATAAAGAATTTGATACAACACACGGAATATAGTTAAGTGCTCAATAAATGTTATCTGTTTATTTTTCTCCTTTTTAATTTTCTCCTCTTTTAAAAAAATTTACATGCTTTCAAGTAATACTTTCCAGTTATTTTCCTACTTCTCTGCCTGCCAAAAAGAATCAACTGTTATACATAATAATAAACATAGCTCATAAATGTAGCCACATGACACACTTGTTTAATTTAGGATGAAGTTCTATTTTACACTATATGTCTTCAAAATGTTACTTTATTCTGATACAGTGAAGTAAAAGATTTCCAAAGCAAAATATCTTAATTTAATGTAGAGGAGCCACCTCCAGGTGGGTCTGTTTTGTAGGCCCCTTGTCCTTAATTACTTCTCCTGGACAAACACTACAATACAAAAAGATATAATACATTTAATGTAAATAAAAATGTCCAAAGTATGATTTTGTTTTTTAACATTCTCCCAATTGTACCTAAGTTTGTATGATGTAAGTTTCCTGAACATTCAAAGAATGTCATAATGATTGCCAGTGATCCAAACATCACCCGATTGGCCATATCAATGAATTAAAACACACTAAATGTTACCAGGGGTGTAATAAGCTAGTCACTGAAGTAAACACTTTTGATTTCCTTTGATAAGTCATAAATTTTTGGAATATAAATGCCATAAGTATGTGTTTTTGTATTTGATAGTTTTTTTCAGTATTGCTTTATTAAATATTTGGATATTTAAGCCTCAAAGAAGTGAATTTTGATACTCTCATAAAGTATCAATAAAGTCTTAAGTTAAATGTAAAACTACAAAGTATAATTCTGATTTTAAAATGGTTTATACTTTAATGACTAGATATTACAAGGGATTACATTTTGTGTGTAGATTAATTCCATAAAGCACTGTCTTTCTCTTTCATTTTTTTCATTTATTTTCTTTCTTGTAATAAACTTTTGTAGTTCCATGTGAATGTCCCAGGTCATTTGTAAGATACTATATTCCTTGCAACATATTAGTTCATTAATACTAATATTTTAAAAAGAACCGGATTTTGAAAAAATGTGCTGTGGTAAAATTCTATTTGCCTGCTTTTTCTTTAAGATGACCCACTGTTGTAGGGTAAGAATTACATAATGACATAATTTAGTGGCCTCTGGGTTATTCCAGTGTCAATGGGCTGTGGCTAGTCTATTCAGCTTCAAGGCAGAAGACACAAAATAGCATGCTTAATGTCATCAAGTTTTTGAGGAGACACTCAAAATAATAACACTTATTTTTGTTCTACAGTTGTGGTATTGAATAGTCAAGAATTGTTTGTTGCTCCATAAAAAAAAATTATCTTAAATGTTCAATTCTGCTTGGTTCAGTTACATTTTAGTTTATATATAGAGTTAATAGATTTAGGGATAAAATCTCTTCCGAATGTTATTTTAGAAGTAATACCTGGTTAAAAGTCACTCATACAAGTCTGTAAAAATAGAAAATGCAGCATATCTAGTAGTTTCATTTATTGTACTTAATTCATGAGTAAAATAAACTTAATATTGTCTTACTTTAAATTGACCATTATAATCGAAGGACTGGACGTATTTAGGAACAGCGACTATTATATAATGCTTTAGAATTGGCAAAATGTTTTTCTGTGGATTGTGTCAGTTGATCCTCATAACACTTTATGAAATATTAATCTTACAAAAATGATAAATGACTCAAGCACATCAGCTGTTTATCAGTGCCTTTATGTATCTTATCTCATAATTAACTTATAGGTTATTTATTACTAGTATTAGTATATATTATAGGCTTAAAGAGGTTAAATAACTTGTTTCAAACCTTATGCCTAGTAAATGGCAGATATAGAACTTGAACTCTGGTCTGCGTGATTTCAGAACTATGCCCTGAACCAAAATTATAAAATCAGTTTGTTTAACTGCATTGAAATAAGTCTTCAATGTGATATGGGTAAATTTGAATGTTTAAAGAGTGTAATGTGCAAGAAAATACTTAGTCTTTATTGCTTTAAAGGTCAGATCTCATCAGGACCAATAGGGCTAAAAGTGAAGCAAGTTTCAACTCAACATAAGGTAGAATATTCTAATAACTAATGCTTGTCAACAATAAATCAGGCTGGTTTTATATTTTTTATTGTTGGTAAAATACACAGGACATAAAATTTACCATCTTAAACATTTTTAAGTTCAGTGGTATTAAATACATCCATAATGTTGTGCAACCACCACCACATCTATCTCCATAGATCTTTTCATCTTGTGAAACTGAAACTCTATACCCTTTAAACAAAACTCCCTATTCTTCCCTCCTCCCAGACCCTGGAAGCCACCTTTCTACTTTCTGTCTTTGTGATTTTGACTACACTAAGTATCTCATATAAGTGGAACCATACAGTATTTGTCTTTTCATGAAGTGTAATGTCCTCAAGCTTCATCCATGTTGTTGCATATGTCAGAATTTCCTTCCTTTTTGAGGTTGAATAAGATTCCATTGATTGATATTTACCACATTTTGCCTGTTCATTCATCTATTGACTAGGGTTGCTTCCATGTTTTAGCTATTGTAAATAATGCTGCTGTGAACATGAGTGTACAGATATCTCTTCAAGACCTTGCTTTCAATTCTTTTGAGTATATACCCAGAAGTGAAATTTCTGGATCATACAGTAATTCTATTTTTAATTTTCTGAGGAACCATCATAGGGGCTGTACGCTTTTACATTCCCACCAACAGTGCACAAGGGTTCCAACTTCTCCACATCCTCACTAATACTTGTTATTTTCTGCTTTGGCAGTAGTAAACTGGGGTGTGTTTTGAGGTGACCTCCCGATCACTGTAGGTGGAAAAGCAATCTCTCAGGGACATGAGAGAAGCAAGCTATGTACCTGCTGCGATTTGTACTCTGCTCCTTGGGTAGCCTTTTGAGTATGAGATTCTATGGTTGTGTATATACTAAGATGGATTCATCGCTACTGGGCACGTTGAAATAAGCTAACTGCAAAAAGAAAAGGAAGGACTGTGCTTGGCGTGTTCCGTTTTGCATTGAATATCCCTCAAATTCCATAGTAGATACTTGTGATTTAAAAAGCTGTTCCAATAATTAAATATAATTACTATGCTTTTATCTCTCCTCTGCTGTAAAAGGTATAAGATATTCATGAGAACATAAAACTGAAAAGAATGGGTGCTTCAAAGCTGGTGGGAAGAATGTAGGCACCTGCTGGGATCTATGGAGTGCCTTACCATTGCTAAATATTACAGATAGACTCTACACAATGAGCTGCCAAGCTGTGTTTTACAGAGAGAGGAATTTCATACTGAGATCTATGCAATATATGGGGATTACATAAGGAGAGAATATATAATACTAAGTTTTCTCACTTCACATTATTTCAGTTAGAAGTCCTCTGAAGACAGTTTTACTGTTTTTGTTGTTGCTTGATGTGAAATAACACACATCTTTGTGAGTGTATATTTCTAACTCCAGTGTGTGTAAGAGACTTTTGAATTGAACAGCCTTTTCTTATTTCTTTTATGAGAGATATATTAAGGATCATATTCTTTTGGCAGGAAGATCAAGATGTTTTACATTCAAGAATATAAATATCTCTCTAAATGGTTTTATTTTCTCTTTCTCTATTTTCTTGAGGCTTCTCTTCTTACTTCTCAGGACTTTAGTTTTGTTCTTTCTAAATTTTAGTATTAGAATGGCCTCACACTCCAATTTGCTTCTTTGAATTATTATTTTTCTTTTATTGCACAAGTAATATGCTCAGTAAATAAATAATTCAAGAAGCTCAGAGTACAAAACAAAGAGTAAACTTCCCCCACCTTGCCCCTGTCCCACTCTATAGAGCTCACCTATTTTCTTTTCTCCTGGTATTCACATTTGTATCCCAAATAATATGTTTCCACCTTAATTTGTTATTATATCAACTACAAGCTCTATGTAGTAGGGAATTACTGTTACAACCAATGACAGGCTCACTCACTCTAACTCCATCTCACTTCCTCATCTCCTCCTTCTGCTGCCAATATTTGATAGAATTTTAGTCAATTCCTTCTATTTGATATCTGTATAATATTAACATACTTAAATTTCTGTTTCTTTATCCAGCAGTTTTCAGGTATGCCTTGACTACTCACTTTGTAAGTTCAGGATTTGGCATCCTTCAATGTCCTTCCACCACGTTCCACCTCTTAAAAGTTTGCTAATTGTCAACAACTGTTTTAAAGTCATAAAAGCTTCTAAAAATGGCATTATGTTATCTTCCCTGCTTTGTGTGTAGATTGATCTAAAAACTGAAAACCAGTAAATATAAAAATAATGTGCATTTCCAAACATTATTCATGTATAGCAGGTACTGCATGCAGATAAATGGAGGAAGTAAAAATAGGCAACTCAAAGATGAATGTTCCAAATCCCCGGTTGAAATAGATTCTATTTTTTTACACTTAGATAATTTCTAAAAATCATATTACATTTTATTTGGTTTCATGAGGATCATGTCTTTTCAGTACTGTTTTATTGTTGCTTTCCCTGGAGTGTTTCATTACATATTTTTCTTTCTCTTTTGCAAAATAGTAACATGCTTTCACATTATCACTAACATCATCTTCTTGCTTCATCATACAATTGATTAAAATAAACTTCTCGTCTTTTTGAAGTTATCCTTCCAGGAATCCTCTGTCTGACTCTGTCCATATGTGGACAGCCTAGATGGCACTGTGCCCCTAAATCAGTTCCACTGTTTCTGGTACCCCATGTACCCTTTTCTCTTTGATACCTTTTCTATATTCTTGGAATAAACCATTAAGTAAATTTTTTTCCACCAAAAATGTTTGGAAGATAAACATCATAAGTTTTGAATATCCAAAAATGTCTTTTTCTCCCCATTGACATATGGTAATATTTTGCATACATGTAGTTTGTTAGATTGAAAATTTATTTTCCTTGTTACTCATTGCAAATGACTACTTGATTTTTATTTTGTCAGTATCCTATTTTTGTTTCTTTCCCTTCTGGAAAATTTTATCCTGTTACGAAATCAAAGACCACTTTGGCTGCAGTGTAGAGAATGGACTGGAGGGAGCCAGACTGGGAGTTGCGAGAGCAGCTAGGAGGCCACTGAAATAGGTTAGGTGAAAAGTTATGTTGGTTTGAGCTTAGGGACTAGTGGAAGTAGAATTAGATAGATTCTAGAAGGATTTAGGATCTGCTGATGGACTGGATATGGGAAGCTAGGGAGAAGTGGTATCAAATGGTGTCAAATACTAAGGTTTCTGATCTTAAGGCACTGCATGAATGGTGGCGCCAATGTCTGAAATTAGAGGGTAGGATGGAAGAGAAACAGGTGCATATAGAAAGATGATGGTTTGGTTCTGAATGTGTTCAAGTTCATTTGAGGCACCTAAGATGTGATATCAGATTGGACTTATGAGTCTGGAGTAAAAAAGTGATGTCTAAACTAGAACTATAAATTTGTGAGTTATTTGCTTTTAGGAAGGAATTGAAACTGAATGTATAAGAGATTATCTAGAGGGTGCAGAGATTGGAAAAAGAGAAGGCCTAAGGGCCTCAGGAATTACACTACTTTATTTCTGGTACGAGGAGAATGGGTCTGAGCAGGGGACACACAAAGAGTAGCCAGATAAGTTGGAGGAAAGCAGGCACATTTTTGCACACAGAAGTGAAGAAAAGAACTTGCTTCAGAATGAAAGAATGGTCAATAATATAGAATCTTTCTTGAAAGAAGAAGGATGAGAACTAATATATCTATATTCCGTAGTGACATTACTGAAAGCTTATTTGGTAAAGTGTGGGTTGCTGAGTGAGTGGGAAGTAAATAGAGACTAATATTGAAAACTCTCCAGACTAACTTGGCTGTGAAGAAAGTGTAAGGCTGGTGGTTGGAAGGGAACAAATGGTAGATGGAGAATTTTTTTAATGAAAGTGACATGAGTGTGATTAAGAGCAATGCGTAAATGTCTAGTTAGAAGAATAGATTGATGTAAAAGAGAGAGAAGGAATAATCTATAGTCTATGCCAGGAGTCAGCAAACTTTTCCTGTGAATATTTTAGGCTTTGCAGGCTATAGAGTCTCTGCCACAACTATCAGTCAACTCTGCCACTGCAGCACTAAAGCAACCAGACGATACATAAATGAATGAACATGGCTATTTTCCAGTAAAGCTTTGTTTATAGACACAAATTCAAATTTTATATAATTTTCACATGTTATGAAATATTATTCTTTTTACATTTTTTTCCAATCATTTAAAAATGTAAAAATCATTCTTAGCTCTGGGTCATACAAAAACAGGTGAGGACATATCTCCTGGTCTATAAAATATAAGATTCCTGAGGAGGTACGTGGGGCTGGGATTTTCAAAGAAGACGTAGTGGGGATTAGTCTTAAATTTAGGAGAAAGGTTCAAATCCTGGCTTCACTTAGTAGCTCTGTGATCTTGGGAAAGTCACTTAGCTGTTTTGGGCCTGGTTTTCTCACGTGGATAATAAGTAGCTACCTCAAAGCATGGTAACGAGAAATTACTGGAATAATGCATGTAATGTGCTTTGTGCAAGGCTTAGTACATCAGTCAGTATCACATAATAGGTTGATATTTCCTTCAATACAAAAACAATTACAAATATGTATGAACTTTGGTATATTTGATAAACTATGAGACTTTCATAGCTAAACCAAAGGCTATCTCCTGCCTGATTATTAGCTGTTGAGTTTAAAGGTGGGGAAAGGAAGTTTTGCCAAAAAGTAAAATAAATGAATTTCAAGCAAGAACATGAGGATTTTATGAGAAGAAAACTTAAAAGTATGTTTATAAGCAATTACGTCTTCACAAAGGAGATACAAATTGAGCATTATTTTGTTCACACAGTTAATCTTTTAGAGCAGGAATCAGCAAACAAGACCCTTGATCTGTTTTTATGCCCACAAGGTAAGAATGGTTTTACCTTTTTAAAGAGTTGCAAAAAGAAAAAAAAGAAGAATATAGAACAGAGAATGTATGTGACCCACATAGCTTAAAATATTTACTCTCTGACCTTTTACAGAAAAAGCGTGCTGATCTCTGTTCTCAGTTCGGATACTTCAGCTTTGTCTAAATCTTCTGAGTCTAACTTAACCTCACTTTCGCTCGATTTCTATGTGTGGTCAGTGGGAGCTCTTCTCAGTTTACTAGAAAAGAAGCCACACATATTTATTTACTAATTCACAATATTTCCAAATAAAAATCATAATAGAAATAAAGAAAAATATTAGTAAATGTTGTTTAGTTTTAAATGTTTTTTTTCCTAATCAGTTTTAATGAATGATTGGATACTTTTTCATAACTAATCCCTTCTTCATAGACTATCAATATATGACTGCAGAAAAAAATATATTCTTAAAAGAACCAAACCCCAATTATTTAATGAATGATAGTAATATAAATTTACTGGCAGCAATTTATATAAATTCATATATTTCTTGCCCTTTTTTGCAACATTTGCCCTCCTTTTGTTTTCTCAATAATTCACAGGGCAAAGAGAAACAGAATATTACATGGTATCTTGATTGTTTTTATTTTTTTGGTGAGGAAGATTTGTCATGAGCTAACATCTGTTGCCAATCTTCTTTTTGCTGAGTAAGGTTGGCCCTGAGATAACCTCTATGTCCATCTTCCTCTATTTTGTAAATGAGACGCTGCCACAGCATGGCTTGATGAGCGGTGAGTAGGTCTGCACCTGGGATCCGAACCTGTGAACCCTGGGCCGCCAAAGTGGAGCTCGTGAACTTAATCACTACACCACCGGGCCGGCCCCAATTATTTTTTAAAGTAATTTCTTCTAAATAAATCTAATGACAGTTAAAAAACAGTACTTTGGGCTTTATATGCACAAATGATTTTTCTTTTATGTGGAGTTATGTGTAGCATTGAAAAAACAAAATGAAAATGTAAACTAATTCAACAAATACAAAGATGTGTCTGGGAGACTGATTTTACAGCTTTCATGATTTGTTTTATATTTGCGTCACTCTATACTTGTCATTCTCTTTGGTTCTTTCATTTTTATTTTCCACTTGCAAATTCTGTTAGATTTGTATAACATATCCTTAGATTCTTTTATAAAGATGAAATTTTGTAGGTAGTAGTAGTGTTACTCCACAATCATCTGTGGATATCTTCTTGAATGGAAAATGCTTTCATTTTTATTTTTGGAGCTCAATTCAAGAACATTAAAATGTGACTGTTGAAATCAAAGGATTGTCACTGTGGGGGTATTTGAGCAAGAGTTGTGAGGATAGGGTGTCGGAGGAAAACTAGAAAAGTATGGAATCACTCAATTTACTCAGGCTGTGTAGTTCCTCAATGGGAGTTCAAGATAAGATCGCTATCTGTTGAGAGAATTTGGTCATCCTTATTCTCTTCTTGGCTTTTCTTTGCTTTTTTTCCCCTTTCATATTGCAGATCAAAAACATGTAATTGCCTTTGTCCTGATTATCTCTTTTATCACAAGACACCAGGGCAAGTAATGATCACATTCCCTCTTGTACTCATTTTGTGTGTGTGTGTGTGTGTGAGACTCGTGTGTTATCTTCCACATTTTGAGAAGGAAGTTATTTTTTTCCAGTGTAATTTTTCCTCCTATTTATCTTTCTGTTCTGAAACAATGGAACCATTGTTAAATTCTTCAAGTCCTAAGAACAAATAAATATATACAATGTACAACTGCAATGAGAAAACATAAAATAGTGTTCAGCAAATACAAAGTGATTTGGGTGCAGGGTCAGAACTGGTTTCTCTCAGAAGGTGACACTTGAAGAAAGACTTAAAAAATTGTACAGGCAGGGAAGAGCATTGTAGCGGAATTAACAGAAGCTAATCTATTAATTTTGGGGTTGGGAGAACCAGTCAACTATGTCAAGAATTGCTACTTATTCTGCAGTCTTCATTCTCCCATTCTCCCTTTTAATACTACCATCCTCTGAGTGACTATGGGGCTCGTAGCCACCCAACTAGAAACTACACTTTCAGCCATATGCATAAACACTGGCAGCAGGCACATAAGTGGAAGTGATATGTGCAAATTTCAGATGGAGTATATGCACACATCCTCCCTCCCCTTCCAGGGGCAAGAATGCAGAAGTGTGATGGTGATCCAAGTTTGCATGTGCAGGTGAGGGCAATACACTCAAGAATAGTGAGGGAAGCAGCAATAGAAAGTAACCTAGATATTTAGGTAACGTCATAGAGAAAGTACACCTAGTGGCCTAGATCTGCCTGTCAACTTTTGGATGTGAGAGAAAAATAAACTTCTATCTTGTCTGAGTCATTTTATTTTTTAGTCTCTTTACTATAGAGTTGACCTTTACTGTAACACTCACTGTTCTACCTTACTTGCTATCCCATAATCTTTTGCTTTTCTTGGAAGATATAGGCTAGGCCCCCCAGATACTTTTGACCTGTTTGAAAGACAGCAGCAGCATTGCCTGGGTTGCAATAGCTGTTTGGATGATTTCTATTGGAGCGAGAGTGACTTTAAGTTAGACACTGGAACAAAATTGAATCCTGAATGCAAACATCCCTTTTTTTATTATACACATATATATCATCTTGTTCTAACCTTCCCAAAACACATATACAAAGTGAACATGTGTCTCTTACTCTGAATGTCAAGATATTCCTGAGTTTAGAGATGAATGATAGGGTATCTATGTTTTAGTGAATTTTGCTAATTATTGCTACTGTTTTGTATTGCTCTGTGAACTTCCCTATTTAGTAAATAGAATTATCTGAAATGTTAATGCCAATAATTAACATATTAGCATGGTCTAATATATCCTTCAGTCTCGGTATTCTCTCCCTGACATCTTTTGGGGCGTAGATATCAGAGGAAATGGTAAAATATGCAAGTAAATTTAAAAAACAGATGATATTTTGCATTTGGAAGATATTTGTAAGCCATTTTTCATCAGTATCTTTCTTATTATTTAATCTAAGTATTTAAATATAAGTGAAAAACACCCCCCTTCAACACCCTTGGCAGAAAAATAGTAATCAGTCTTGACACTCTTCCCTGTTGAACTTTGAAATGGCTTCAGAAGTCTTCTCACCACAGGTTCCTGGAAGCCAGTACCATTAACAGAAGAGAAGAGACCTATGTGTTCTCACTCATTTAAATATTTAATATTCCTTTTTCGTTCCTGAGCACTGTGAACATTGCTCATAAATTACACAATTTCATGATTCTCTTCTGCATCATTGAGTTTGAGAGCCATGTCATCAATTCCAGATTACCAGTCTCTCAGTTTTAGGCTGTGAGTTCTTGAGAGCAGAAACATTATCTGATGAACCTTTCTATCTTCAATGTCAGGCACAGTGCACAGTATAGAGTTGGCACTAATTCATTCAGAAAATAGTTAGCGAATGTCCTGTCTATGTCAGGAATTGTTCTAGGAACTGGTGAGAGAATAGTGAACAAACAGTGAACACACATCCTTCTAGTGGTGGAGACAGAAAAAATAAACACATGAACAAATAAATATATACAACGTACAACTGCAATGAGAAAACATAAAATAGTGTTCAGCAAATACAAAGTGATTTGGGTGCAGGGTCAGAACTGGTTTCTCTGAGAAGGTGACACTTGAACAAAGACTTAAAAAATTGTACAGGCAGGGAAGAGCATTGTAGCGGAATAAGATGGCTGCAAATTCTATGAGACACCTCCCATCGAAAGATGGAGTCTATTTTTCCTCCCCTGGATCTGAGTTTGCCCTATGACTTGCTTTCACCACTACTCTGTAGAAGAAATGAGGCTGTGTAGGTTCTACCATTGGGACTTAAGAGAACTGAAGCTTCTACTTTTGTCCTCCTGGAACATTCCCCCTTATAACCAAGCCACCATACTATAAGAAGGCTAAGCCACATGTGAGACCCTGTGGAGGAGACCTAGCTCCAGCACAGTGCCCAGATACCACCCAGCACCAGCTGCTAGCAAGTTAACTGAGCCATCTTAGGTGTTTCCACTTAGTTGAGCCTCTAGGTGACTCCCTCCCCAGCTGGCACCATGTATAAAAGAAGAACTGCCCAGGTGAACCCAGTCCACCAACAGAATCATGAAAGATAATAAATGTCTTTGTTGTTTTAAGCCACTAAATTTTGGTATCATTTGCTACTCAGCAATATGTATCTTAATCGAGCATTTTAAGAAGAAGATATAACAAGTACAAAGGACCCAAGATGGGGTTGTGTTTGGCGTATTTCTGGAACAGCAAGGAGACTATTGTGATTCAAGTGGAGTTATTGAGAGGGAGAATATTAGCACAGGGAGCCAGAGGCCAGATCATGTGTGGCTTATATATCAGGGGTCAGCAAACTATTTGGCCCACAGGCCAAATCTTGCCTGCCGTTGTTTGTGTAGATAAAAGTTTTATTAGAACAAGTGCATTATCTACATTTGTGCATTATCTACGGCGACTCCATGCCACAATGGCAAATTTGAGTCATTGCACCAGCAATCATATGGCCCACAAGGTCTAAGATATGTACTACCTGGCCCTTCTCAGAAAAAAATTTACCAGTCCCTGACCATGGTGACCCATTCTAGAGCTTGAGCAGACAACTGACATGATATGGCTTATGTTTTACCAATATCCTTCTGGCTACTATGTAGAGAATGAATTAAAGGGGGAAAGACAGGAGCAGGGAGACTACTAAAAAGGCTATAGTCAAAAGATAGCTAAGTAGAATTGGTAAACATTGTGAAAATTGGTCCAATGCAAGGTAAATTTTGAAGGTAGAGTTGACCGGGTTTTAGATTGATTAGATGTGAGAAAGTTGAAGGATGACTCCAAATATTTGTTGACTTCAGCAACTGACAAAATCAGTCAACAAATATTTGTTAATTAAATTATTTTTGATGTAGCAATTGGGAAAAATGAGTGGTTTTGGTATAACATATATCTCTATTTTATGTATTTTCTAATGAGATGAATATTCCAGTAGCGTGTATAAACCAGTATTTCTATGGAAGGTTTGGGCAAAGCAACATTACTTTTTTGTGTGTGTGTGAGGAAAACTAGCCCTGAGCTGACATTCGTTGCCAATCCTCCTCTTTTTGCTGGGCTAACATCTGTGCCCATGCTCCTCTACTTTATATGGGACAGCACCACAGCATGGCTTGACAAGCAGTGTGTCGGTCCATGCCTGGGATCTGAACCTGTGAACCCCAGGCAGCCGAATCAGAGCATGCGAACTTAACTGCTACACTGTCAGGCCGGCCCAATGCTACTTTTTTAAATTAGAGAAACATATTTTGTTGTTGAGTATTCATTTGCTGGAATTGAGTATTCATTTGTTGAACCATTCGCTGAAAATGGTCCAGTCATGTATTAGGACAAGCAACCACTGAGTTTCCTGTTATGTCAGCAGTCAATCTCTGTGGGAGGTCCCTCTAGGTCCGGGGGTCCTGTTGTTATGTTACTAGATGAGAAGCCATGAATAGTTTAGTGTCTTGTCTTTTTTGGAAGTGGTTTATCAACACTTAACCCTAGATAGCCATTTTGGACACGGCTGCTTAATCGCACTCACAAATCTTCACCTTTGTATGTAAATTGTCTATATATTCAGAGGGGCTCAGGAGAGAGGAGGTCTTCTAAAAATAACTGTAAATGGAGGACCAATAAAGGAGACACTGCCTGGGAACACTGGAGATGACCCAAATTAGCATTGCAGAAGAATGAAACCAAATGGAGACTGTGTGTGTCCCTGCACCCCCATACAATCCAGGCATGGGAAAGTTTAACGTGGGAAAAAAACTCATTTAACACACCACCTCCTCCTACTGAAAAACACCTTTCTGAGGGATGTATGTTTCTAGCTGTCACTTCCAACTTATTAGTAGCAATAACTTGTTAGTTTCAGCATCAGAATGCATGACCTAGCTCCTCTCAGGAAACGGGAACTGTCTGACTACCTACTTTTACTTTGATTCGAGACAGTACTTTGCTTGGTTGAAGCAACTTGTTTCTGTTCACAGTGAATGTTGCAAAGTACCCGGCAGGCAGCTTCCTGGTCCTCCTTTGAAGAATCTGGTCACAAAGTTAGCTCCAGCTGAAGCCCACGAGTGACAAGATATTGTTGAAAAATGTCCACTGAGCACCTGGCTCTCTGATAGAGCTCTCATTTCTCTCAGGCCAGGGTTTGTGTGAGGATTTTTTTTTTTTCTTTTTTTTTGGTCAAGGGCTTGTTTGATCATGTTAGAGAGGAGCAGAGAAGGCAGACAAGAATTGGACAGACAGGGACAAAGTCTTCTGGGGACGATGCATAACTGAGAACTGCTTTGAGAGGACAAACAAGGAAGCACAGACAGGCCACCTGGAGTGCCACAGGGATGAGGAGTGCTGGGCAGAGCCCAGAGGCCTGTGGTGTTCATTAAATGTATTTCTATTGCCTTTGAAATTCTGACACCAGAAAAGCACGATAAGCACGATCCAGTATAGTTTTTTGAATTCAACGAAAAGATGAACTTGTTGGTGTGTGACTGTAGCACAGTTGGGAAAATAGATAGAGCTCAAAGAACCACTGGGCCTTCTTCTGATGGTTGTGTCTCTGACTAAACTACTGACCAGTGGGAACAGGAGGCTCCGGCCTCCTTGAGAGTGCTGAAGATGAGTCGCCCCAAATCACAGCCCTAAATGAGAGTTGATCTTAGACGCAATGATTAAGCTTTGACAATTTTCAAGCTTGGGAATGACTTCCGTCTGCAGCTGCGTGGGAGACTTTGTATTTACGAGCGCTCGGTGAGTATTGCGACAGGTTTATTATTTGTTGGCTTTCTCCAGCATTGCACAGTAAAAATTGTTTTCAAAGAGTATTCAAAAGTGGAGCTGGCTGTCATTGTAGCAAACCAAACCCATCCACTGATATATTTCACTCTCTTGATTGATAACTGGCTCCATGGTTTGGCATTTCAGGAAAAGAGTGGAAAAAGAAGTCTCCGAGGTCATTAATCCTTTTTCTCTCCCTCAGACTCCCCTGGGTGGCTGCTTGTGCCATTAACCACATTTCCTACCGCTGATCTCAACAACTCCATGCTGGCCCCAAACATCGCTTTGTCACCAGGTGCCCCTTCTATTCACTGCGATATCTCTCTCCTGATGGTTGCCTGGAAGGGGACACTTCCTGTGGAAAGTTCTCAAAGCCCAGCGTGGGGATGGTTGCTTAGATCACAGCATTTGAAAAGGAACCTTCCTGGCAACTTTCCACACTCAAATGAGGAGCAGGGGGAAGTTTCGAGAACCCCTTGGCTGTTGGAAGCAGCGCAAGTCACAAGAGAGTGTCAAGTCTGAAACGGACATTCACCTGTACATCCTGTGAATCAGTTTCCATGGCCATTTGATACAATTATTCTTGATGTTCCACCTATTGTGCTGTGAGTTAGTACAGAGGAAAGCCATAACTGTTCATCTGTTTGACAGCACTGAATAAACCTTCTTTGCTGTCAGGGAGGGAGGCTGTTATTTTTTATTGCTGTAAAAAAGCTCGGAGTGTGCTGGATGAAATGTCAGGAATCGTTAAACCAAATCGGCCCCTGAAGAAAGAGCGGTCAGTGATTATGAAAACCTGGTATCTCTGATTAATCAGAGCATGAAACTTTGGGGGATTAGGGTCGTGTGTGTATTTGGGGTGGATGTGTGGAAGTCTCCTCAGAACCCTTTCCTGGTTTGCCTCATTTCAAAGAGAGAACTCTAGCTCCAGATGAATGCAAAATCCCTCGGTCTCAGATCCTGCTGAGGATTCCAGATAAAGTGTTCCTGACACTTGCCAGGAACCTGGGGGTGTTTCTTTGCTGCTGGAAGTGTTAACTTTTGCAGAACATTTAAATTAAACACAAATATCCTCTCCATCTGTCTTCTATGGAATAAGTCCTTCTAGACAAAACATTTTTTTTCTCCCAAAATTCTTCCTTTTTCTAGTTGGAGCATAAGTATTCTAAGTCCCTCAGATTGCTTTCATTTCTATTGAATGCTACTTTGTTTAGAGCATTAGCGTGTTTTATTGTTTGGGAGAAGCACTTCAATAGGAAATTTTTAAACGATATGGAGTAGAAAAGTGTATAAAAATCTTTAAGTCTGTTCCAGTCAATGGCGATGAGTAATGATGCCTTGGCAGGATCCGTCCAACATTCTCACTGACTGCTCAGGGAAGGCTTTGGGATTTGGGGATTCAAACAAGAGGAAATGCATGAGGCGTTATATCAGCGGCTGTCAGCGAGAATTCTAGGTTCACACTGACACTGCTCTCTGCTCCTGTAGCACTCTCTAGAACTTTACAAATGAAATCTATATTTCGATTTGCCTAGTTTTACTATAAACCTGTGTTTGTGCGTGTATATTTGTTTTCTTTCCGAAATACATGTGAAAAAGATATTTGAAAAAATTCTATGGTAGACTATCAGATGAAAACATGGATTTTCAAGTACTCTTGAGATGTTCTGATTTTTGAGAAATCAACTGCATTCAGGTACAACTTACATATAATAAAATTCACCCATCTTAAGCATATAGTTGATAGGCTTTGGTATGTATTTATATATAAACATATATAGTCATGTAACCACAGCACAATCAAGACATAGAACTTTCTCATCACCCCAGGAGTTCATTTGTGTTCCTTTGAAGATCATCTTCTTCCCCACCCCCAGCCCCAGGCATCCACTGATCTGCTTTTTGTCCCTAAAGTTTTGCTTATTCTAGAATATCATATATATGGATCCATATAGTATAGAGTCTTTCTGGCTTCTACCATTTAACATCTTGCTTTCTAGGTTCATCCCTGTTGTTTCCTATACCAGTACTTCCTTTTTATTGCTGAGTGGTACTCCATTGTATACATAGATCTCAATATATTAATCCCTTCACCAGCACATGGACATTTTGGTTGTGTCCAGTTTCTGCCTATTATGAATAAAGTTGTTATTACCATTTGTGTACAGGACTTTATGTGGATATAATATACTCTGCTTTTAACCTGAACTCTGGATGCTGTACTTTGCTTAATAGGGTTTTGCTGGATATCACCTTTCACTTGGTGTGTAGGGATTCCTGAATTTAGTTGTCAGGGCTAATGGTTTGGCTGCTTTAGGTCAGAATCTGGAACTCAGAGTATTAAGTCACTGTTATGGGCTCAAATTTATCCCACCCCACATTCATATGTTGAAGTCCCACCCCCCAGTACCTCAGAATATGGCTATATTTGGAGATAGGACCTTCAAAGAGGTAATTAAGGTAAAATGAGGTCATGTGGGTGGGCCCTACTCCAATATGACTGGTGTCCTTATAAGAAGAGATTAGGATAAAAACAATACAGACCAAGGGATAACCACATGAAGACAGAGAAAGAAGGTAGCCATCTGCAATCCAAGGAGAGAGGCCTCAGAAGAAACCAGAAATGCTGAGACCTTGATCCTGGACTTCTATTCTCCAGAACTGTGAGAAAATAAATTTCTGTTGTTTAAGCCGCCCAGTCTGTGGTACCTTGCTATGGCAGCCCTAGCAGGCTAGTAGACACACACACTCATTCATTCGTTAAACAATCATTTACAGCAAACATGGCTTGTGGCAGACATGGCTTAAGGTACTGGGGGTATAGGTAACATCCTGCTCTCACAGAGCTTAATTTTCAGTGGGTGAAAACAAACAGTAAAGTAAGCAAACAAACAAGACAAAACAAACAAAAAACCCAAGACAATACCACGGTAGCATTAAAAGCTATGATGGAAAGAAAGCAGGGTAACATGATAGCTGGTAATTGGGGGCAACTTTAGACTGGGGATTCAGGAAGCCTCAGGAAGATGGTTAAGCTTAGAAATGAGTGATAGTAAGGAGCCAGGCTTGAGACGATCCAGGGGAAGGGGATCCGATAGCGAGAACCACCAGTGCAAAACGCCATAGGAAAAGTGATAAAATTAGCATTTATTGAATGTCTGGTTTCTATCAAGGAGGGCGCAGGTTCTTGGCATACATTATCTGTAATTCTCATTTGTAAAAGAGCCATTTCCATTTTTACAGATGAGGAAATAAAGGCTGATTGATGGAGTAACTTGCCACATGCACTCTCAAACCCACAGACATATACACACTCTCATAAATGCATACATCAACGTATTTCTATCTAAATATTCCTTTGCATATCAGACCATTCGTCTCCAAACTGGAGAATGTGTGTCCTGAGGGTAAACAAAGACTTCCCAAGAGGTACTGGACTTGGGTGGTATTAAGAGAAATAATTTTCAGATTCTAACTTTATTTTTTAGTTTTTCCTAAAATTGACCTCTCTGAGAACATGCCTGAGATGAAAGAGCTAGTCTTTTCTTTTTCACTCCTATCTCCCCTTTCACAATAGGAAAGCACATCTCTCCTCACATATGAATCTTTCCATGAGTGACACCCAAGGATATAAAAACACTGAGGCACTCATAAAGGGAAGATTTGAAATGTTGTTGTTGGTGTGGAGAGGGACCATGGCTCAGATGACTTGGTAAAAATACTTTTACAAGTCACGTAGTTTCCGCTTCTTTGCCCTGAGGCAGAACCTACTAGATTATTAACAGTGATTGTTTTTAATGATGAATGACAATGGAATTTTAAATATATAATTCAGAAGAATTTTAAAAAATTGAGTCACATTGCTATAACCAAACTCTCTCAATTTCCATCTACTTATTTATTTGAACAAGGTTTTCAGAGAGTACATCTATAAAAATGAAAAGTAGGAATAAAATTGATGCTGAATCTTGTCTCATTCTAGCAGTAGTATACTTGGATATACGACCCAAGCGAAAAAATAAGTAAGCCAGCTCCACCCATCTCATTAGGAGATACATTTCCCAATGAAAATTGACTTCAGGTTTATTAATTACTTAAAAATTAAAAGAAATATATATATTTTTCCACTGGGTTCTAATAATAATTCTGATGAAAACTTAATCCTAAAGAAATTTTAAACAATTGGAGACTTATGGTCACAAAACATAAGGATAATAAATTTCAATATTTATTTAGAGTGTTTGAAAAATATCATCGGGTGATCAATAAAAGGCTTTTAAACATAAGTACATTACATAAAAATAATATTATGTAAGAATGAAAATGAATTTATTGTTTTTTTTAATTTTTCTTTTTTTGTGAGGAAGACTAGCTCTGAGCTAACATCTGTTGCCAATCCTCCCCTTTTTGCTGAGGAAGACTGGCCTTGGGCTAACATCCGTGCCCATCTTCCTCTACTTTATATGGGACGCTGCCACGGCATGGCTGACAGGCAGTGAGTTTGTCTGTGCCTGGGATCTGAACCCCGGGCCACCAAAGCGGGGTAGGGGGGGCGAACTTAACAGCTACGCCACGGGGCTGGCCCGAGAATGAAAATGAATTTAAAGAGAAAAGAGAGCCATGGAAAATTTCTGGCTGTTACAAAAAAGCTCATTTACAAGTATAAATTTTATAGGGTACTTATATTTCACTGGATATATTTAAATGAATAAGTTAACCATTTAAATTTTTCAATATTAAAATATGCTAGAGGGGCAGGCCCAGTGGTGTAGCAGGTAAGTTCGCGCGCTCTGCTTCACCAGCCCTGGGTTCACAGGTTCGGATCCTGGGCACGGACAGACGCACAGCTTGTCAAGCCATGCTATGGCAGTGTCCAATATAAAGTAAAGAAGATGGGCACGGATGTTAGCCCAGGGCCAGTCTTCCTCATACACAAAAAATAAATAAATAAAATAGGCTGGAAATTAAATCTTTTGCAACTATTTGAATTTAGGATACATTTTTAAAAATGTCAACCCAAGTCTTCTGTTCTACATGTCTATGCTTGGATCCTAATCTCAGCCTGATCTTGTTGAAGTCTACATTTGTCTTACCAATGGCCTTGTTTCTATCAGATATAGCCATCCTTGTTCTACTTAGTTCAGAGACAAACACTCTTTGATCACCTCAGAGTTTTAACTCTTTCTGCCTAAGCAGATGTTCTCCTTTAAGTAGCTTATAGTGTGAACTGTAAATGGGTCACATGTTTTTATGATGCATGAGGCAAAATATCACACAGAGGTTAATAGCTCAGTTTATAGTTAGAATCCAGAGTCTACATCTTCATGGATGCTTTTTGGACACTTTTATTATTATTATTTTTTTTCCTGAGGAAGATTCACCCTGAGCTAACATCTGTGCCAATCTTCTTCTATTTTGTATATGGGACACCACTACAGCATGGCTGATGAGTGGTGTAGGTCTGAGCCTGGGATCTGAAAAGCAAACCTAGGCTGCCTAAGCAGAACATGCCGAACTTAACCACTATGCCACTGGGCTGGACCCAACACTTTTAATTTTTAATTTCTATGTGCCTAATTTTTTTTTTTTTTTTTTTGGAAATGAGGCTAATCATGGTAAGTACCTCATAGGGTTGTTGTGAGGCGCAAGTAAGTTAATATATGTAAAGTACCTAGAGGAGTGCTCAATACATGGAACGATGTTACTATGAATTTCTACATATGACCGGTAGAGACACTCATTACTTTGTTAGTCACCTCTCTAAGTCAGTATCTTTGTGGACAATAAAACTCACTAAAATTTAGTGAATACATATTATCACTCCCCTTGGAATTACTAATTAGGCCTTCAACATATTTCCTTGCAAAACAAGTTTAATTCCATACAAAATAATTCCACTTGAGCACAAAGTTCATCCATCTTATTTTTCAAATGTAATTATTTTATAACTAAAGGTCTATTTTTCATAAGAAATTTGAAGACTTTCTATGAGTGTGAAAGAATGACTTAGCGTTTGTCTGTTTACACTGGAATTAAAGAAATTGTCAAATTACCTAGTGATTGAACCACATTCCTTTTCTTTTCATTAGCTGTTAGATTTTCTAATATTTTCCTTAAAAAACTGATTCATTTCCTTGCTTAGTGTATACAGAGAATAAGTGGAGGAGTAGTAGTCAGAAGCTCAGATTTAAACCTTCTGTTGGGTTCGAATAGTAGCCTCTTACTCTTCCCAAAGTCTCAATCAGTTTCTCTGTGGCCCAGGCACACTGAATCCATTGCTCTCTGTTAAATTCCTCTCTCCCACTTCTTTCTTTCTCTTTTTTTAATCTTATAGGCTAACCTGAGTAGTTTTATTTTATGTCATTCCCTTTAATATGTGTAGGTGCAATCTTCAACATATCTTTGAAAGACTATGGTTGCTTTATCTTCTATTCTCAACTTTTGTGAATTTTTGGAAGCCCAATTTTTGGCATAGCATTATAAGCATTTACTGTTTAGGAAGACCTAGTGTCTCAGGCCTCCTCTAATTTTGAAAGTCCTTTCAGTTATGGGAGTTTTTATATTTGACATGATTTAAATATTAAATTGTTGACTATTTCATATTATTTTCCTTGTATTTCTTAGGTTATTAAATTATTTTATTTTAATATAAAGTAAAAAACTATTAACTTTAAATATTATTAACTTAAACTTTCTATGTTAGCATTTAAAATATTATTAATCAAGTAAAAGTAGTATTAATTCATTTTCTTAAATTATGTTTCCAATTAAGCCAAGTAATTCACATAAGCATTTTAATTATTAAAGATTCAAGCAATAAGTATAAAGTAATTTGAAGACCCTCTTAATTTTTTCCATCTTTTCCTAATTCTACTAATTTTCCCAGGAGTACCATCATTAATAGGTTCTTCTGTATCCTTGCAAACATTCTCCTGATACACAATCTATGGATCTGCACCATATATATCATACATACATGCATATGAATACATAGATTTTTTAAGAACTTTTTCCTCCTCTATTCTTATCTTTAGTGTAAAATATGGACTAAGGACTCTGGTCCTTTTTCATTCTTCATTCTGGGCATTTATTGGTGACTATTAGTCTGGAGACTCAAGTTATCTTTAGTTCTTAGAAATTGTTTTCTATCATTTCTCTAATTATTTACACTTCCCATTTACACTCCTCCCCCCATCATTTCTAATTTTTTTGGAATTTTCTTCATGTTTCCAGTGCTCTAACACATTCTATACTCAGGCCTTTTGATACTTGGAAAATCATTTTCGTAATATTTCAACTAACCGATGAGCTTATCAGTTGAGTACATTTTACTTTTTAGCCCCTTTATTGTTCGCACAATCATATTTTTTAAATTTCTGAGATCTCCAGGTGTTTCTTTTTTGTGTAGATACAATCTTCTCCAATATCCTTGTCGTCATTTGTTATACTTATTAATTCGATTGACATGAGTGTTAGTTGTTCTTCCAGTTGAGTTTGGTGTGTTTTGTTCCTGGCACAGTGCTTACTCAAAAGCTTATGGATTTTTGACGGTCAGGTCATCTTTTCCTCCGAAAAATCCCTGTCTATTAGGCCATTCTGTTTACACGAGTAGGACACGAGTGACTGCGGGTGGGTGTCAAAGTCCTGTTGGAGGGCTAATTGGAGTGTGGCAGCTCCCTGATGTAGCTAACTGGGTATTTTTATTCTCTTGCTCAGGGAACCTCTCTTTCCACTTTCTCAGAGGCTTATGCTCTTCCTGACCAGTGCTCAGTAAAGGGGAGGACGGTGTAGGGGCCAATGGGGTCCAGGTGCTTCTGTTGCGGCTACCATATTAATTCCTCCCAATAACTTTCTCAGGGCAGTTTTAATCTGTGTAGTTTTAGCTCTGAGCTCCTTGCAAACCATTCTCACAACAGTAGCATTTTTTCCTAATTGTCTTTGTTTGTGATTTCTTTCCAGCTGTTATTTTACCCTAGGGTTGGCTCAATATACTTTCTTTCTCTACGCTTTTTCCTATTTGTTGATTTTTTTCTTTTTTTGAAAAATTTATCTCTTCTGTCATTTTATGGGAAGTAAGAAGTGATTTGCTCAATCTGATTTCTTTCTTCTTGTTTTTTCAGCTTTATTAAGATATAACTAACAAATAAAAAGCATATATATGTAAGATGTACAACTTGATCAATCTGACTTCTTGATTCAATTGTTTCTCTCTTGAATTTTTGACAACAGTAAATACATGGTACACCTTTGGGTTTCTTATCGAAACTGACTCAAAGCAAAATTTGGAACTAGACAAAGTTTAATTCTGTGCATTTCCTTCCACTCAGGAAGATTTAAGAATTTAAAAAATAATTTATATTCAATTCTAAATGACTACTCAAAGATTAAGTATTTGTTTCCCAGAGGATCCTATGTTTTTAAAGGAATCCAAGTCATGTCCTGAAACATTACATGTGCTTACAAGCCATATGGTAAAGCTAGAGACAAATTTAAAGGGGTGGGAGTTAACACATAAGACTGTAGTTATGTGTCTGTGCTAAAGGTAGTGCGTGCAATTCTCATTTCCAAACTTAGACTTAGTTGTTCTCAACAGATCCTTTTGCCATACCTCACAAGTCTTGAGTTATGTTTGCCCAATGAAAGGGGGCAAACATATAATTCTTTTATCTTGTCATATAATTCATTATTAATTGCAACCTGATGCTGTTCTGAAAGGCCACGAAAATCCCAGATAGTCAATATTAGTTGAAAATTGATAATTATTCCAAAATCTGGGTAAGAAACATTTGGTTTAAGTCATGACAAATAGATGGAGAATGAGTTAGCTAAGTTATGAAGTGATTTTGATATCATAACCTTTTTCATTTTAGAGTTTCTGAAAATACATGTTGTTTTTATTTTTTAATATCATAGATTGTGCTCAAGAAATCAGTTGGTCAGACCCTTTAATTTAACAGAGGAGAGAATGAAGTCAAAGAAATAAGCTGAGTTAAGTATGCTCACTCAACTGGCTATTGGCTAAAAATGGAAAGCTAATTCTTATTCAGGCTGTCATTTTCTCATTCTCTCCATCCTGATATGCTGCCTACAAGAGTTTTCAGTGGAATATTTGTCTCTAATCAGGAATTATTCTAGAGGACAAACATGGAAATAGGGAAATAAAAAAACCAATTTTCTTTGCCATCTAATCTCTTTAACAAGCTGTAAAAATTGTGCTCCCCAGTAACTTGTGTCTGATTTCTCTGGAAAAGAAGAATCCAAAAAGTGAAAGAAAATACACAGTGTAGTCCTTGAACTGATGGAATAGTTTCAATAAATATTGAACAGTGAATAATATATTTTTTACAGGGTACAGTTTATGTCATTTACATTTCTCTTAATGGCCCCTGACTTTCCTGGTGCTTTTTAAAAATAGAAGCAAAATAATGGGGTGCTTTTTCATGAAACCAGAAGTCACCTCTCCACTCGTAATCACTTCCACAAGCTACATATATATATGCTCAAGTATAACAACTGTTTTTCAATCGGAAGCTGGAATAATATGCTGTGTTGGGACTTTTCCTAACACATGGTAATAAATCCCCTAGAAAAATGCTCATAGGGAGCAAGGTTTATTGTGACTCAATAGAATTCATATGCTTCTTAGAATATCATGTGGAATTAATGTGATGAGCCAAAATGTGTGTGTATTTGAGAACACAATTTATGCAATCTGGAAAATGTCTGTCTTTCAAAATGATGATTTTTGAATTGCATTCAAAAAAGCTCACTAATTTGACATAAAGTAAAACAAAACAGTGGTAATAGTAACAGTAATCTAATTGGGTGCTTACTATGTGCCAGGCACTTTTCTACTCTCCATTTGAATTAACCAACAAAATCCTTATAACACTGTAAGGATAGGCGTTCCTACTACTCCCATATTAGAGGGGCATGGAAACTTGCTCAAGGTCACATATTAGGGAGGTCACAGAGCTGGAATTCCAACCAAGGCTATCTGACTTCAAAATCTCAACTATCTCCAGGCTTATGAAGCCAAATAGCCTCATCCTGTTTAATCTCCCTATTTAGCAGTTCATGTCGTTAATAGAAACCTAGGATTACTCGGGATTTCCAATATTTTAAATTGTGTATGTGTTTAGGGAGGTAGTAAAGGTGGAGTTTTATGCTGTAATTTCTTTTCTAGTGAATTTATCTGTAATCTACTTTTTGATAATTTAAACAATCTTCCTTAACTCTTTTGCCTCACCTTCATGGTTTCATCTCAATTACTTTATCTTTTTATAAGTCTACTCAAAATGGAAAAAAATTATAGGGAAAATAGCAAAATGGTAAATAATAACATCCTTTCTTTGGTAGCAATAAATGCTTGACATGGGTTTGTCCACGTTCTAGAGTCTGGATTTTAACTTAATTGTTTATGACCTTAATTTTTGTAATGTATGAGTGCATTGTATTGTTTGACTTAAATGTGTACAATGTTCTATGCATATTCTTGGTAAATTCTTTAAAAATGTACTATTTTAAATCAGCTTTTGAGTGAACTTTGTCTATTCTGATGTCAGTATCTAATAGAGTTCTTCTCAATCAATAATGAAGTTTTTTGTACCATTTCCCCAAATGGATGCAATATTCTTTAAGTGTCAGTCATGGAGCACTTTAATTTTTGACTTTTGAATCAATCCCCAGCACCTCGAACACACTCTGGAGAGTAGGCATTCAATAAATAACATGACGAATGAACAGACTGCAAGTGTTTGCCTGAAATGATTATCTGTGCACTTTGTGACTTGATTAAGGTAATTTAAAATGCCGGATCTTCTTTCTTTCTTGGTATTTTGTACTAAAAGACTAAAATATAGAAGGAAAATTACTTTTGGCTTGGATCCTATACTTTTTTTTTTTTTATAGAATAAAATTGCTGTGAGGATTCAAATTAATATATGTAAAGTACCCGTTATAGTACCTGGGACATGATAGGATTTAAATAAATGGTAGTTATTATTATTAAAAGGTTAAAAAACCCAATAAAACACTAAGAATATTCCCATATTAAGTGCTATGGATCAAGGAAGCATGACTTTTCATTTCATACAGCAGATTGAATCTACACAGACTTCCCCACCCCAGCTATATTGCTGTACTTTTGTTCTTAAGAGGCTCTAATAATATAACCTAAACTATAGGATCTGAGTGTACATATCATGAAAAGCCCCAAATCCCTTTCTCTTGACAAATCCTAGCCTGGGGGAGCATGTGGGCCCTCCTCTGCCAATGCTACCCAATATGGTCCAAATCTCATCTCCTCCATTTAGGGGAAGTGGGGATCTGGTTATTCGCTAACTCTTCTTGAACACATCTCTTTTTTTGTTTGTTTTTTGTGTTTTTTTTTTTGTGGGGAAGACCAGCCCTGAGCTAACATCCGTTGCCAATCCTCCCCTTTTTGCTGAGGAAGACTGGCCCTGGGCTAACATCCGTGCCCATCTTCCTCCACTTTATATGGGACGCCGCCACAGCGTGGCTGACAGGCAGCGCGTCTGCGGGCGCCCGGGATCCGAACTCGCGAACCCCGGGCTGTCAAGCGCGGACTAAACCGCTGCGCCACCAGGCGGCCCCTTGAACACATCTCTTTAACAGCATCAAAAAGTATTCTAGGCTCTCTTTTTTGGGAAAAATCCTTCCTCTCTCCTACAAGCTCCTCTAAAAATGCTTCTGATGCCCACACAGCCAAGCTTCTTAAATTGTCTAATCATCTACATATGATACCTCCATTCATTGCTTCCCATTTCTTCCTTATCCCACTCTAACACGACCCCCGTCACTCCATGGACGTGCTACCACTACTGTCTATCACAGGACTAAATCCAAAGGCCCTTTTCTATTTCATTTTAGTAGATCTCTCAGTAGCGTTCAGTACAGTTAGCCACTTTCTCCTTGAAACATTTTCTTTTCTCGGCTTCCATGACACCTCACTCTCTTTGTTTTCTTGCAAATTTGACAGTTTCATTTAAGGTCCTTTGTCAGCAACTCTTTCTTTACCTCATTCTTAAATATTGCAGATCTTTAGAGTTTAGCCCTGGGATTTCTTCACACTTTATACTCACTGTGTAAGATATTACTAATTCTGTGTACGTGTATAAAGATGAGTTGAGAGAGAATGTAGAATGTCCTCTCCTTTATCAAGAGTTTGGAAGGGAATTTAAACTTTCCCCACTCCTCATATTGTAGTCAATTTGATTTTCTGCTTCTGTTGGAAGACCTGCTTTTAGAAGAGCATGATTGGGACGTCCACTTATATCTAAACCTTTAGACCTACTCTCCATTATCTTGTATTTATGCATCTGATTTTTGTGATCCCAGTGTGGGACATCATATTTATTCATGTAACATTTTGTTATAGTACTTATAGTTTAGCATTTCAATGTATGGAGGTTGTATTGAATCTTGAGTCTCTCATTATTGAATTATTATTAATTATTATTGAATTATTATCTCTCTATGCTTAGTGATGGGTAAATTTGAAAAGCATGACTTTGGCTTTGTTGGAATTAAGGGAAAAGTACTAATGGGAGAAGGCTAGGAAAGAGCACTGTGGTGCTTCAACAAAGGCCCCGTGTTAGTTGAGATGAAGCATTGTACTCTCTCCAGAGAAGGTCATTCAGGATGGTAACTAAAAACGGGACTTTATTTCTATGACAGTATACCTAAGAGTAGGTATTATAATCAATAATTATACCCAATTTACAGATAAAGAACCCAAAGTACAGAGATGTCAAGTATTTAGCAGAGTTGGATTTGACCCCAAGCAGTTTGATTCCAGAACTTGTATTCTTAACTAATAGGTTCCATTGCATGGTTACCATAGAAAATTTGGAACTTTTCTTTTCTTTTGAAGAATACAGCCTAGATATTATTCTTTGGGAATGAATCACGTTATTTATTCAACCAGGGTGATTTAATTAAATCTCCAGGCAATTTAAACTAAAAAAACCACTGTGAAAAAAATGACTATTTGGAAGAAGACAGACCTCCAAAGGCCACAAAGCTCATTTATTTCTTTATGCATAATTTCGGACTGAAACTGTTTTCAGAATGAATAATTTCGAAGCCTTCTTAAATTTAAAGTTTTTTTCTGGTACATTATTTGTCTTGGATCTCAATTGACATGACTTAAATTTTGCTTTATTCCTAGTCAGGTGTTCTACTCAAGGGTAGTGGCGTCTTGGGATGGAAGTCTCATCAGCCGTAGGGCTCTCTTGCAGCGATTTTCTGATGGTAATAGATCATTTGAGCAATGCTATTCCCAGGGCAATTGTTCAGGAATTGTGTTTTATAATCCAGCCATTTTCTGTTGACACTCTTTAATATGCTAGACTGTTCTGGAAATTACATTAACTCTTTCAGAAGACTAGATACTGTGCGATGTTCTGAAACTGGAGTTTCCTAAGTAGTCCTCTTGAACCCTGGAAGTGAGTTCTACTTCCAGATGTGCCCTATTTTTGAGAAATAGGTTTAGATCCCTAGAGAAGTGATTCAGTGAATGTTAAATGATGGTGATGATGATGATGATGATAATGGTACCAAAGCTATAAACCTGTCTCTTATCTTTGTAACTAGTATAAATGTCCTTTTCATTTCTGACTCCACTAAAATGTCTTAAATGTTTGACTGAATCTGAATAAATGTAAATTGTGTATTTTTTATTAATTTTAATATATTCTATTTTTCTTGGTTTTGAATGTTTATTTGTATGCATGACATTAGTAAAGTAGTTTTAATGTTGTAACTGTGTTGTCAGAAGTAGGTTTGCTTATACATGACTTACATTTTAGCTGGGGAAAAAAACTCTTATTTTTCTCTAAGTAAAACCAGGAATATATTTTTAAAGAATTAGAAAATGTAGATAGATAAAAAGGAAAACTGGAAATTGCCTCTAACACCACTTTTCAGACCTAAATACTATTAGCATTTTAGTATATATCCTTCCATAAATATATACTTAGTATATATCCTTCCTATATATATATATAAAATCCTTCCATAAGTATATATATTTTTCTATCAATAACTGTCTTTCATTTTTATATTTTACTAAACATGGAGGTCACATTAGGTTTTGGTAATAGTAGTTACAGTTTAGATTAAGAATTCTCTTTCCATATCATTGTACAGTATCATGCAACATTATTTTTAATTGATGCATACATGTTATTGCCATAATTTATTTAACTATGGCTTTATCAGTAGACATTTCAGTTCTTTCAATTATTTTTTTGTTGTCACAATAAATATCTTTACAGATAAATGTTTGAATATACATGGTTCCAAGAAGGAAAATGGTTAGTTCAAACAGTTTGCAAGTTTAAAGTTTGACCAAATTGCCTTATAGAAGAGTTGTTCAATTTATCCTTTGGGCATGGTATGTGAGTAATGCTTGGACTGAGTTTTAAAATTTCTAGTAATCATACAAAAAGACAGAAATGTATCTGAGACATAGCAGGAAGGACAGGGAGTGGGGTTAGCTGAATTTCCTGACATTTGTTAGACTTATGCTGTCCAGGCTGTCATCATTAGTTTATAGTAATGCTCTAATCACAGGCTCCATAAGCCAACAAAGGTAAACCTCAGTGAGGAATGGTTATTGCTTTCTCTTCAATAAAACAGTAAAAATACTTTCACGATGATGAATAGAACTTACATAGCATTATTTTCAATTTTCTTATCTTTGACAAGCATTGCTGACAATATTGAAATAATAATAGCATTTATTGGTCATTTACTATATGCCAGGTAGTATTGTAAATATGTTACATATATTGTCTCATACTCTAAGAGCTAATTTGATATGAATTGAAACATCCAGCTCATGTTTTAAATTAACTAGACTGTAATAATAAAATGCATTTGGTCTGGTTTGCTATGACTTGCCAAACTGTTGGCTCTTATTTTCCAGAAATGCTGGGTCTGCCTTTTGGATGGCATGAAAGCTCTTGTCCATGAACCAGAGGTAGTAGTTTTATCCTGCATCCAGTTTTCCAAGGTTACAGTTCCCTTGACTTATTTGGTACTAAATATTTTCAAATTATTGTCACATGGATGTGACCTTGTGCCTCTTATTTAGTAATATAAAATCTAAACATTGTTAAGGAAGACTGAACATACATTTTACATTTTACGGCATCAAAGTTTAGTAATTTAGTAAAACTCAGCACATTGCATTCAGTCAATTCTTTAAACTAGTTTCTCAATTTTTAAAATAAGTGAAGAAAACCTTTATGCTATGTAAGTTTAAAGATTAATCTGAAGAAGAAAAACAATATGACCATTTTGATACTTCATATAAAATATTTGATAAAATTCCACATCCCTTTCCAATGGAAATAAAACCTCTTATTTACCTTTTATTTAATTAGGAATAAGTTTATTTTCTTCATATGATAATAAGTATCTATTAGTCTCTTGTAAATATTTTTGACTTTCTTTCTGGGCAAATCCCAATCTTGGTTAAACCCAACCCTGTCCCCTCTATGTCTGCCCTGGAGCAGTTGAACAATGCTGAAGAAAATCAGACAGCCATGCCGACAGAGACTCTCATATCTTTCCACTGTCAAATCTACCTGTGCAAAATATTTGTATCCATCTGTACTCTCTTCCTTCTTCCTATTACAACAGATGGAATCTATGTGCTCCTATCTGACAAACCTTGTGCTTAGGGCTCCTTACCTCTCCCCTTTCCAAGGACTTCCCTCCTGCAATTGTTAGCCCTCAGTCTTACACCATCAATATCTCCTTCTCAATTTTCATTCACTATATATGCTACAACATCTCCCAGCTTAGAAAACCACACTTGACCTTACTTTCTTTTCTAGCTGCTACCCCACAGCTCTGCTCCCAAATATAGTGGAAGTTCTTGAAAGAGATCTTTACAGTTACTCTCTCCACTTTCTCTCCTCACTTTTCCTTATCGATGCATTTCATTCATGACTCCAATAACATTTATGTTGCCAAATCCAATAGTCACTGCTTGTTTTAATCAATTCCTATTCATTTCCTTTGTAGGGAGGGATTCTGGCCTAAGGTTATGGGAATGACTGAACACACAACACCCAACACTGGACAGACAAGATGGACAACAGTTTATTAATAACATATATTCACAGCCTGGGGGAGAAGGACTCTACACACCCTATATTGCCACATGAGGGCTTTACTAGGGAGCAGAGTGACAACCAGGGCCTGTGGGAGGCAGGCTTCATAGCATCAGGAGGATGAGATGACTTCTGCTTCCCAGAGGAGGATGTAAGTGGCTTGTTTGAATAATTTAATGGGTTGGCGGGGACCTGAAACCTGCTCCTCAAGGATAAGCAAGAACTGCACCTGGTTCCTTTGGTAAAGAGGGCTGTTTGACTAAGAGACCTCATCCATAACAGCAGAGTATGGAGGGAAACTTGTAGTTAGGCCATTGGAGGCCCTCCTGGTCTCACCAGATGTCAAGGCAGCACATAGTAGTGAGCCTTAATTTTAGACCGGAAACTACACTTCTCTGTACTTATCTTACTTAGTTTCTCAGATTTATTCAACACAAATAATGGCTACCTTTTTCATACAACATTTTCTTATACTGCTTTCCATGAATCCTGGTTTTACTGTGAGCTTGCTGGCAATGTTTTCAGTGTCCTTTGCTGGGTTTTTGGATCCTAAAGGTCGGAGATTGTCAGGTTTCCAAACTGGGTTTCTTAGTTTCTTTATTTACTAACTTTTCTTAGGTAATCGCATTTAGTTGATGGCTTCATATAACATCTATATATCAATGATATCCCTAATCCTATTTCCAGCTCTGCTGTCCCTTCAAAGTCCCATACTGTAACTCCAGTCTCCTAACTTAGATCTACATTTGTAAGTCTGAGAGGCATCTCATGTTTAATGTGGACAAGGTTGTTTTCATATTTTTCATCTGATATTTCTTCCTTAAGTCTTTCCCATCTCAGAAAATACCATTATAATGCATCTAGTTCTTCAGATCAAAATCTAGGAGTTGTCTTTCATTTTTCACTTTCCTTCATCCACTTCTCAATCCATCAGCAAGTCCTGTTGATGTTATGTCAAAACATAACTAAGATCTATCCATTTCTCTCTATCTGCACCACACCACCCAAGTCCAAAGCCATGTGGACTACCAGCATAGCTCCTAACTGGTCCCCCATTTCCTACTCTTGTTCAACCAAATTCATTTTTGGCTAGATTATCTTTTTAAAAGATAAAATAATTTATACGACCTACTTAAAACCTTTCAGCAGCTTTTCCTAGCACTTGGAATAAATGTAAACTGTCTGAAAAAGCAATCATTTAAGACCTGGACCCCGCTTACACTCTGATCTCATCTGGCAGCACTATCTCTTCCCTCACTGTCTGCTCCATTGATAAGGAACTTCTCTGCTTCTCACAAGGGCAAGCTTGTTTCTTCCTTGGAGTCTTTTCATTAGACACGGTCATTGCCTGGATGTTCATGTCTCTGGTCCCTTCTTTTTTTTTTTTTTTTGTGGGGAAGACCAGCCCTGAGCTAACATCCGTCACCAATCCTCCCCTTTTTGCTGAGGAAGACTGGCCCTGGGCTAACATCGTGCCCATCCTCCTCTACTTTATATGGGACGCCGCCACGGCATGGCTGGCAGGCAGTGCGTCAGGCGGGCGCCCGGGATCCAAACTCGCGAACCCCGGGCTGCCAAGCGCGGACTAAACCGCTGCGCCACTGGGTGGCCCCTCTGGTCCCTTCTTGATCTCTGCCCAAACATCACCTAAACAGAAGCCATTTCTGACCAACAGTCCATAAACACCACCCAGGAAACTTAAGTCATCACCCTATTTAATTATCTGAATAGCTCTTTCCATTAGCTGATATTTTCTGTGTTTGTTTAATATATTTGTGCTATTTTATCAATTATTTTTATTGATTCTAAATCAAAATTCTTAAAATATTTTACATTTTTGAAATCAGAATACGTCTTACAATCACTTGTGTGTAATAGTTTAATTGGCACCTTGTTTTTCTTAGCACAGTATAATAATGGTAAATCTTAAAATTGATGCATCTTTGACTCAATGACTGCAGTATTTATCTAATGATACACCTATTTTAAGACTGCAACTCTGTAACCCATTACTTTAGACTATAAGTTCCACAAGAGAAGGGATCTTGCCTGGCTGGTTATATCAGCAGAACCTAAAACAATGACTACACAAAAGATACCTATACCACTTCTGGGTATTTATCCAAAGAACAGGAAAACACTAATTTGAAGAGATATATGCACCCCTAAATTCATTGCAGCATTATTCACAGTACCCAAAACTTGGAAACAACCTAAGTGCCCATCAATGGATGAATGAATAAAGAAGATGTGGTATAGGGTCTGGCCCCGTGGCACAGTGGTTAAGTTTGCACTCTCTGCTTTGGTGGCCTGGGGTTCACAGGTTTGGATCCTGGGTGTGGACATACATGCTGCTCATCAAGCCATGATATGGTGGCGTCCCACATACAAAATAGAGGGAGATGGACACAGATGTTAGCTCAGGGCCAATCTTCCTCATCAAAAAGAAAAAAAGATGTGGTGTATATATATACAATGGAATACTACTCAGCCATAAAAAAGATGAAATCTTGCCATTTGCGACAATATGGTTGGACCCTGAGGGCATTATGCTAAGCAAAATAAGTGAGACAAGAAAGCCAAAAAACATATGATTTCACTCATAAGTGGAAGATAAAAACAACAACAACAAACAAACACATGGACACTGAGAATAGATTGGTGGTTCCCACAGGGGGTGGGGGAAAGGGGAAGGACAAAAAGGGTAAAAGGGCACATTTGTTCCGTGATGGATGGCAGTTAGACTTTGGGTGGTGAACATGGTGTAGCCTTCACAGAAATGGAAATATAATGATGTACACCTGAAACTTATATAATGTTATAAACCAACGTTACCTCAATAAAAAATAACAATGCTGTGCCACTTCATATGTAGTGCCTATATCTTATCCTCATTCCTCACCCCACCCCCATCTCTTATGACCTTGCTGTCATTTATTCACTTATCTATATGTTATAATCATCCATTACACTGCTACTATCATGGTTTTAAACAAACTATTATCTTTTAGATAAAGTAAGAATATGAAAACTAAAAGATTATATTTTACTTTCATTTATTCTTTGTTTGATGCTTTTCTTTCTTTATGTAGATCCAAATTTCTGACCTATATCATTTTTCTTCTGCCTGAAAAACCTCTTTTAACATTTCTTCCTGGGCAGGTCTGCTGCTGATGAATTCCCTCAGCTTTTGTTTGCCTGAGAAAGTCTTAGTTTTTCCTTCACTTTTGAAGAATAATTACACTGGATGTGGAATTCTAGGTTGGTGGCATTTTTCTTTCAGCATTTTAAATATTTCATTCCACTTTCTTCTTGCTTGTGTGTTTTCTGGCGAGAAGTCTGCTGTAGCTCTTTTCCTTGTTTCTCCATAGGCATGGTGTGTTTTGTGTTTTTGTTTTTTTCTCTATCTTGTTTCAAGATGTTCTCTTTGTCTTCAGTTTTCTACAGCACACATATGATATGCCTTGGTATAGATACTTTGGAATTTTTCTTGTTTGGTGTTCTCTGAGCTACCTGTATCTGTGGTTCTGTGTCTATCATTAATTTTGGAATATTCTTGGCTAATATTTCTTCTGCTCCATTCTCTGTTTCTTCTCCTTCTGACATTCCAATTACACGTATATTGCACTTTTTGACATTGTCCCACAGTTGTTGGATATTCTATTATGATTTTATCATCCTTTATTTGCTTTTCAGTTTGAGAAGTTTCTATTTATTTCTCTTGAAATTCATGGATTCTTTCCTCAGCCATGTTGAATCTACTAATAAGACTATCAAAGGCATTCTGCATATCTGTTACTGTGTTTGATTTCTAGAATTTCATTTGATTCTTTCTTAGAGTTTCTTAGAGTTTTCTTCTCTCTACTAACATTACCCATATATTTTTGCATGTTGTCTATTTCTTACTTTGAACTCTTAACATATTAATCTCACTAAATTCTCTGTCTAATCATTCTAAAATCTACTTCATATCTAAGTCTAGTTCTGATTATTGCTTTGGCTCTTCAGAATATGTTTTTTCCTTGGCATGCTTTGTCATTTTTCTTTGTTGAAAGTCAGACATGTTGTGTAAGGTAATAGGAACTAGAGTAAATAGGCTTTTAGTATAAGGATTTATTTTAATATGATAAGAGTTGGGCTGTATTTAATGTTTGTTGTAGCTATAGGATTCAAGAGGCTTAAAATTCCTCTCAACATCCCTGTTTTGTCTCCCCTCTTGACTTTGGGTATGTACTCTTTCTCAGAGAAATTCTGGGTCCTACAGCTCTTTCAGCTGTAATCCACTGTTACTGTGTTGGAGACCTCTTGATGTGATGGAGAGGATAGGAGAGGAGAGTGTTCTATAATCTTCCAAATAAACCTCAATCTTTAATTCGCTTGTGTCCCTGGATTGTGACCCTCACAAGAGGTATATCTGTTATTCACCCCACTCCCTACTCCCTTCCCTGACTGCAGCTTTTCCAATCTATTTTTTGAAGATTTGACCCCTGTTGACTATGGTTATGGTTTTGTTTTTGCCTTTGTTTATTTATTTGTTTCCCCTTATATGAGACAGAAAGGTTGCAGAAGGCTGGAGTGGGGAGTAATTTTCTTCTCCCAGTTGGGATAAGTTTTCAGAATTGAGCTCTGGCAAAGTCCTTTTACCTGGAAAGTAGGCTTTTTTATGAAGAAGGCTCTGGCATATTTCACAATTGTTACTCTTCCTTTTTACCCACCCAAGCTACAAAGAGATATTCTCGAAAGCTCACTGTGAGAATCTGATGCGGTTCCTGGGGAGAAATCCAAAAATGTGTATGTGGGGCCCTAAGAGTGTGGCCCAAGGAGTTTCTTTCTCTCATGCTAGTCCACACTCAGCCTCCGATAATTCATCCAAATCACCACTTAAGTGTTTCTACCTGTTTATGACTCAAGCAGTTTCTGCTCTAGGCAAGCAGATCTTGGTTGCTGTCTCTCTCTAATGTGCCTATCTCTCCAGCTTTTCAGGGGGTGGTTTATCCTAAAACTTCAGGCCCTATGATGGGTTCAAGAAAGTCATTGATTTGCAATTTGCCAGGCTTTTTCTAGTTGTAAAGATGGGAGTGTTGACATGCTAGCTCTTTACACAGTGAAGCTGAAAGTTTGTACATTAATTTTTGAATTTTAAATTAATGATAAAAGAGATAGTTTATTGAATTTACATTGTTAGGATATTTATCTCAGATAAAAACTTTGTATCCCTTCCTCATATACAACACCCAAACAAATTACAAATGAAGTAAAGATTTCAGTATACAAAATAAGGTCATTAAATACTATAAATAAATTTAACATGATGAAGACATTTAAAAATTATATTATATGGGCCGGCCCTGGTAGCCTTGTGGTTAATTTCAGTGCTCTCCATTTCAGCGGCCCAGGTTCAGTTCCCAGGTGCGGACCTACACCACTTGCCAGTGGCCATACAGTGGCAGCAGCTCACATACAAAATAGAGGAAGATTGGCAACAGATGTTAGCTAAGGGTGAATCTTCCTCAGCCAAAAAATAAAAAATAAAAAATAAAAATTATATTATAATTAGGAAAGGCTTTTTTAAATGTGTCACCAAATCCTGACATAGGCTGAAACCATACATGCTTAGATTCACAGATTTGACTATATACACATTAAAAACTTTCCCATTTCACATCAAACTAAAAACAAACAAGAAAAAATTCTACCTTAAACAATGTTAAAGTACAAACACTGAAGGAAAAATATTTAAATCAATGTATCAGTGGAAATTTTACTATCCTTAGTGGAAACTTAACTATCTTTAGATAGAGGAAAATATTGTACAAATAAATTAGAAAGAGATAACCACTCATCTGTGCAAAAGCAGACTGTACAAATGGCCAGTAACCATTGCAACAGTTGTTTAAAAAAATAAAAATGATATTTCATCTCTCAAGTTGGCAGTGGTGAAAATGGTAACACTCACATGGTCCAAGCTGAGCTACTATGGCTCTAAATTGGTAAGAATTTGTGGATTACAATTTGTCAATATGTTTCAAAACCCTTGAAGGCTGCCCACCTTTTGAATTACCACTTCTCCTTGTAGAATTGTTTTTCTAAATAAATAATCTGAAAAATGCACTAAAGTATTCAACACCACACAGTTTTTCATATCTAAATACTGAAAACAATCTTAATATCCCTCAAAGGTGGAATGGCTTGATAACTTGTTTTGTATACATAGTGACTAGAATAGTAAGCAATCATTACTAATGATGGTGTAGAGCTTTAATCCTTGACCTGGAAAATGTTTGTGATTTTTTCTTAAGTGTAAAAAATACATCTAGGAGATACTAAACAAAAATGGAAACTGTGGTTATCTCTAATTAATAAGATTACATAAAAGTATGGAATGCTTTTCTTATTCCAATTGGAGATCGGTCCAATTCACCGGCCTTGAAGAAGGGTTGGAAGGTTCTTACAAGTGATTGTGGACCGATTGCCACAGCTGATTGGAAGAAGGCTGGACAAATGATTGCAGTGGAATCAAGTAGATTTTTTTGCCTTTTGATAGTTTTATTTTAGAAATTATGAAATTGGAATCAAGTAGAGCTATAATATCGTTTAGACATAAGGCCTGAAGCTATTACATTGGGCCAATATGATGAGCCACACGTAATCAGATGGGCGAGCCAAGGAAGTGCTAGTGATTAAAAATCATGATGTAGGAGCTCAGAGAGTGTAAAAGAAAGATCACGCTATAGCAGAAGCAGAAAGAACAAGAGCCAGAGCAAGAACGAGGGGTATTTTATGCCTGACTTTAAGTTCTCAGCGCACTTCTCAGAAGGCGCAGCTATATTTCTGCCATTAGAGTCTAATAGTACTTTTGTTAATAAATTCTCTTTCTTCTGGCATGGGTTTGCCTGAATGTCTACACTCTGCAAACAAAAGATTGTGAGATACTTGTAAAATAAGAAAAAAAAACACTTTTAAAAATGTGCACTCTCTTTGACTTAGGAATTCCGTATATAGGAATTTATCCTAAGAAAAGAATTAAATACTTGACAAAAATTTATGTAACAATGTAATTGGAGTGCTGTCTGTAAAAACAAAATTTGAAAATATCCTAGCTCTCCATCCTTTGTGGATTTGATGAAACAGCATAAGACTATGGTTCCATTTTGGTAAAAAATTGTAAAGCATGTATGTTTGTGGAAACAGGAGACACTATTGAGTGTTATTATGTCATTAAGGATTACTTTTATGGTTTTATTCTGTTCTCTCTCTCTCTCTTTTTTTTTTTTACAGTTTTATTCAACAAACATGTACTATGTTACTTTTTGTAACAAGAACAAGAATGTATGTTGTTTTTAAAAAGATGATAGTTTTGCTCTGACTCAAGGGAGTAGCTTAACTTCATCTCTGGATCCTCTCCTGTTGTCTGGGTGTCCCTTACCCAAATCTGTCCTTCCTTCTGTCGCCCTTCCCCCTTCTCAGGTGGTAGAAAAATCTTTGACTCTTTATTCTCCACACCTAAAACTTTGTCAGGTTCTACTCATACGTGAATTGGTTTCAATTCCTATTAGCCATCTTCATGGCCTCAGTCACTGCCTAGTTTAGATTCTCTTTATTTTTCTTTCTTCAGTGATCTTCCTGCCTCTACATCCTCAGTCCCTGGCCTACCTCCCCTCTGCTGACAAAAAGAGTAAAACACAAATCTGTTCTTATTAACACCTGCTTAAAATATTTCATTGAAGCCCCATTACCTAAATCACATGTTGGCAAACTTTCTCTATAAAGAATCAGATAGTAAATATTTTACGCTTTGCAGGCCATAAGGTCTCTGTGACAACTACTTGAAAGCAGCTAAAGACAATATGTAAATGAACAAATGTGTCTGTGTTCCAATGAAACTTCATTTTCAAAAACAGGTGGTGGGCCAGACTTAGCCACCAGCCACAGTTTACTGACCATAGGTCGAAAGAATAAAGTCTAAAATTTTGATTGTATTTACTTTTTCATTTCATATTCTACTCTCCAGTCCCCAATTCCTCCACTTTAAACTTTCGATCCCCAGCTCTTTTACATTGATTTACACTTCCATGCTTTTGCAATGGAAAACAAAGATAGTATTATTTTCTCTTTTTGAAAGAACTTTTCCTTCTTGACACTTGGCAAATGCTTATTCATCCTTCAGTGGTGGCAATTCTTCTGAGAAAAATTTCCCTGACATTCATGTTCTCTACCTTTCTACGTTATACAAACTTCTAGTTATTGTACTTATCACATTGCACTGCGATTACTTCCTTTTATGACTGTCTCTCTTCCCAGACTAGGAGACACTTAAACATAGGCTCCTGATAGTAAGCCCGTAACGAGTCTTTGGAGAATTTACTAGAACTGCATATGAGAGTGGGCCTTTGGGAAACTTTCTTAATGGGCATTGGTGGCTGAGCGGTACAGACTGAAGACTTCAGCAGAAACAGAGGGCTTATTAAACAAACACTTTCATGAAAGTCCACTTGATTGGATCTACAGGCAAAAGAGAGCTTTAAGCAGAGTCACAGGGACCACACATTGATATTCAGGGAAGATGGTCATAGAAGGGAAGTCCTGCACTCTCCAGGCATTTCAGCTATGAGGACTAAGAAAGCTCACATATTTTTATGTTAAAGTGCTTTTTGTTTTCATTTTGGATTTAGGTGGGGAGGGAATTGTGAGGAAATTAGAAATATGAAGAATGAAGAGAGGAAGCATAAGCTTTTTTTCCTTAATTCTTGCTTTTAATTGCTTTCTTATATTTTACGTTTTGTGATGATACATATTTGAGGTCATTTTGCTGATAGATTAATAAAGCAAAATAGTCTACATTGAATACATGTGAGCCATCCTGAGTCATCAGTGGGGAGCCCTGCCGACTGCTGCTGCTAGCAAAGATTGTGTCAAATTGCTAACACAGTGTTTCTAATGTCTTAAAATTAAAGAGAATAAGAGAATTTCTGCAGATACATTCCTATAAGAAATAAGGTCATCAGAGCACGCACGAACCAGCTCTTTTATAACTGATGAAAGAGAAACACACATTGCCAGGAAAATGTCCACTCATTTGCTACATCTTTCAGTTTTTACATGCTTGCTGAGTATAGGATTCTTTTCTGTCCTCTGCCTCAAGTTTTCTATTATCCACTTGTAGATAATCTCATCTTCAAGGGACCCTGGCAATATGGCAATAATAAAGGCAGAAACCCAAACTGAAAGCCTACTTTAACTACCTGTGTAACCATTTTCAATCCCCACTCGTGTTTAATTCCATTTGGAGCATCTAAACTGAACAATGACAAGGTTTGTGAAATAGACACTTGAGTGGAAGAGACAGTAAAAGAAAGAACTAGAGAAACAGTAGAACATGTTGTATGGAACTGTCAATGTCCAGGAGAAAGATTGACACATTGTATTTAATCAGGGCCTGGAGAGAGAAAGTACTACCATGGATTGTTCTCCCCTCCCTTCTCTTACACAGACACACTCAACCATTCCGAACAACTTCTCTAAGCTGTAGTGCGCACTGGGAAAATGGAATGTGCCTCGTTAAAAGATAAAGGATGAAGCTGACCTTTGTTAGGTTTTCATTTTTCTAAGCCTAGCAGAGCACTTGGAACAGGACAGGAGAAGAATATATTTTTAAGTGATGAATCCGTTTTACATTTCCGTCATTTTCAACATCAGATTCTGCTTTTGATCCACATGAATGAACTTGAGGCCTAGATTGTTCTAGATTGCTGACTACACAATGTTCAATTCAAACTGGCCATTAGGTAGCATTTAGGCTTTTTTGAAAGATGGCAGCCAGTATTGATTCTGTCTTTTATACTGATAAGGATGCAACTCTTTTCAAAGGCAGAGATTTGACAAGAGAATTTCAATCAGGGGTTATGCTGATTTGAGTGGGTTGAATTATGGAAAGGACTCGCCTCCGGTGACTTAATCAGGACAAGAGGTGCAAAGAAGTCTGACTTGGTCTGAGATGCAGATTAGGACCCAGCAGCTGAGTAAAGAAGAGGGCATGGGAAGCAGGCAAGCTGGAATGTCAATGACATGTCTGTTAACATGTTCTGAGGTAGAAATTAAATATCTTATATCTGATTATGAAGTAAGAGTTTTTGATTAGCGACAGTATGCTCCTTTGTAAATTGTACTGGGTACTGGGTAGTAGTTCCTAAGAGTTACCTGTTCTGATTTTTGGAAATTTCCCAACCATTCATCTCCTAAACTGACACACTTTTCATTCTTATGTTAATTTGCTTTAATATTTTTGAATTTATTTGATGTCAAATTTATTTTACTTTAAACATTCTCTAAGTGTTTACATTAAAATATTGCATGGCTATTGTTTGAAATGAAAAAATAAAACAAAGACTATATAATGAATCTCAAGGAGTTTTCTGCCACTTCTGCTCCATTTCTGAAAGTTTGGTACATATCCTTCTACTTTGCTCCTTGTTCATACAAAGCTACATAGGATGCATACGCACATAGAGGGCTACTTTTTAATAGTTCTGGTGCACAGAAACAGTCCCATAATTGTTCCTTGAATAGTTCCCCTTCCAGTGATTTTCTTTTAAAATATTTATATGTTTAAAAGTTAAGCATTTAAACAATCATAAAATTAAAAAGAAATAACACAATGAATACCCATCATACTGTTTTAACACATGTCAACATTTTGCCCATTTCTTTTCTTTCTTTGTTTGGTGAGGAAGATGGGCCCTGAGCTAACATCTGTTGCCTATCCTCCTCTTTTTGCTTGAGGAATATCATCAGTGAGCTAACATCTGTGCCCATCTCCCTCTACTTTATATATGGGACGCCGCCGCAGCATGGCTTGACAAGTGGTGCGTAGATCCGCGCCCTGGATCCGAACCCACAAACCCTGGGCCGCCTAAGTGGAGCACGTGAAATTAACCACTATGCCACCAGGCCTGCCCCCCATTTCTTTTTATATTACAGAGATCAAGTCCCCTGTCTGTCACATTCCATTCATCTCCCGCCTCAGAGGCAACAATTTTCATGCATTTTTGTGTGTAGTATTCCACTATAATTTTTATATTTAGAAATAAAATTTACATAAAGGCTAACATGCTGTAGGTATCAGTTTTTTATTTTCCATTTTAACACCATCTTTTTTAGGAATAGAACTAGTATAGTATTCTGTCTTTTGAATATACCATAATGGATTATCCATTCTTATATTAATGGACTGTCAGGTTGTTTTCAGGTTGTTTCACCACTTCTGTGAACAGCACTGCATCTGTCACCTCGTACATGTGCAAGAGCTTCTACAGAGCCTTGTGACACAACGTGTGTCCACAGTCAAGCACCGTCAGCATCACATGGGAGCTTGTTAGAAATGCAGAATCTCAGATCTCATTCCAGGCCTCCTGAATCAGAATCTGCATTTTAATAAGGTCCCTGGTGATTTGTGTGTGCATTAAAATTTGAAAAACACTTTGTTAGAAGACGTTCCAGAAAGTGAAATCACTAGGTCATGGGAAATAAATGCTTTCAACTTCACTGCATATTTTCAAATATTTTTCCTATGTGGTTGTTACCATATATAGTCCTGTCAGCACTGTATGAGAGTTGGTGATTTCCTACGTTCTGGTCAACATTTGGTGGCAACAGAAGTTTTGAATTTTGCCAATCTGGTTGATGTGAAATAGTATTTCATTGCAATTTTAACTTATGTTTTCTTGACTACTAATACAATCACTTAACAATTATTCCTTATTTCTCCGGTAACTTCAATTTTTCTCCTCTCCATGTCAAATATAAACATTTTATTTTTTCCAATTTAAACCTACTTATGCAAACAAACAAAATGACTTTTTACTTTATTCTCCCAGCTATAGACCTATTTCTCTCATATTCTTTACAGCAAACATCTTGGGGAAAGTTGTCCATACCTACTGTTTCAAATTCCTCTGAGGTGTTTACTTCCATTTACTTCAACAGAACTCTTTCAAGAGTACACATTATTTCTGTATTACTAAATCCAATTATTAATTTCCAGTCTTTAATTTACTTGACATTTCAGCAACATTTGACACAGTCAATCACATTCTCCTTTATGAAATGCTGCATCTCTTAGTCTGTGACATTAATCACTCTTAGTTCTTCTCCTGCCTCATTGGCTGCTCTTCCTTGGGCTATTTGGTGATGACTCCTCAGTTTTCTGACACTTGGAATGCCATAGGTTTTAATCCTTAGATCTCTTCTCTCTCTACATCTACTTCTTAAGTGACCAGATTAAATTTCATGATTTAAAAAGCATCCGTGTGTTCACTGTTCTTAGAATTATAACTGCAGTATGATTCTCTCTCTTGAATTCTAAATTTTAATATCCAACTGCCTAATTAACCTCTATACTGGTATTATCTAGAGGCATCTTAAATTTAACATGTCCCAAATTAAATTCCTGATTTCCTCCACCACAGCTCACACATGTCTTCTGCTGTCTTTTAGTTGCTTACACTCAAAACTTATTAGACTCTTCTTTTTATCTGACACTCTACATCCAACCCATCAGTAAATCCTTTTGGTTATAACTTCATTGTATATTCAGATTCCAACTACCTCTCACCACCTCGGCATGACCAGGCTGATCCTCTTAGCCTTGGTTACCATTATTATGGCTCATAGCTGTCTGCCTGCTTCTACATGTGCCTCCTTTCCCAATAAACTATACCCAGCACATCAGTCAGAGAGCTCCTTTTAAACATAAGACACTGACTAAAACATTCTAATGGCTTCCATCTCACAGCCTGTGACCAATGATTGGCTGATATGGGCTCAGAATCACTGCCACATTCTGGGACAACTGTTAAGAGCCATTTCAATCCCATAGTTTGGGTGGGATTGACGGAGGCTTGAGTTGTTACAGCACTGTGGATCAGCTTCTCCCACCACCCAATCCCACCTTCCTCACTGCCTCATAGATATATTGCCCGAGCACATACCCCAAGAAACTTTCCGTATGCAAATTTGCATGGGAGAGTCTCTTCGGAAACACAATAAAAGACAACTACTGAAGTATTTTTTAAAAAATAGCACATAAATGCCCTTACCGTATTTAGCCCAATACTATGCCTGCCAGTTAATTGTATCATTTCATATTTCTACGTCAAAGAACTGTACCACCTTATTATAGTGTGTACAGAGGGGAGTCTAACAAGTGTGCCTGATGGTATAAGCCATACACCTGTCAGTCACCATTTATTTGGCACATGTATTTGCAGTGCATTTTAATAGATGCTTAGGTTACAGAATACATAAGAACAAAATTAATGTCTTCAGTAGCTCATACATTTGAGAGAAATGAGACAAACAATAAATCATTGAAAAATAAGCATTACAAGGAAACTACTCAGCGTATGTTACTCCATGATGCACTTTGTTGTTAGTGCCTTTGTGTCGATTCCGACTCCTAGTGACGCCACGTACGTCAGAGTGGAATCCTGCCTGGTCTTTTTGCATCATCCTCTCCCCTTCTGTTGCTGTATCAGACAGTGCTCTGCAGCTAGCATAGGGTTTTCACAGCCAATTTTTTCAGAAGTGGGTGGCCAGGTTCTTCTTCCTAGTCTGAATTAATCTGGAAGCTCTGATGAAACCAGTCCACCATGGGTGACCCTGCTGCTATTTGAAATCCTGGTGGCATAGCTTTCAGCATCACAGCAACATGCAGTCACCACGGTGGCTATGACAACCGATAGACAGGTGGTGTGGCTCTCTGACAGGGAGATGAAACTGGGCCACGGTGGTGAGAGCGTCAGATCTTAACCACTAGACCACCAGGGCTGGCTCCACATTGCTCTAGTGGTCCCTAAAATGGTATATGTGTGCTAAGATAGGAGTACGCAAAGTGAAGTCCAGGACTGGTGCTAGTCAGCAAATTATCTTTCTTGATGAGATAAGTATCAAAATTAACAGTGGGCATTAGAGACTTTTGAAACAATTTGGTATGATAATTTTATAACTGTGGTGGCCAGTATTTTAAAATAATGCAACTCTATTTTATATGTAATTCTTAAAAAAATTTATTTTCCTAATAATTCATTTTTTTTACATTTTACACAATTATCAGTCTGTAATAGAAATATTACTATATATATAAATAAAATTGGTCCTTTTCTTAGTTTGAGAATCACTGTATGAAGGTGAAAAGTGAATATATATTTGACTATACTTGGAAAGACAGAGATCTTTGACCTTGAATAAGATTTTAAATTGGTGAGGAAATTGACTGATGAAGAGAAATAGATAGGAATGTGTGGAGGCCATGACATGTATGTTCTATTCAGGGGATTTTTCTAACCATGGGATTTTAGTTCCAGTGGAAGAATCTGGAAGGCAGATGGGAAGTTGGGTCAAGGGAATGAAATCACAGAGCAGAAGAGGGGTGGAAGGATGGGCTTACACCTTGATTTCAGCTAGCCACAAGTTTGCCAAGAAAATTATTCCCAGTAATACTCTGGTGGTTAGTAGGGTGGATGGAGTGGATTTATAGCATTGGGATTAAGTTTGAGCCAAATGAACAATCTCGAGGAAGTCCTAAATTCTGGTGGATATATAGATTTCTATTTCTCTGGAAAGAGTCAGCCATAGTTTGTATTGATTTTGTGGGCTCAAAGGGAGAGCCTAGGGTTTTAGGGAGAGAGTTTTGTGTACTAAAGCTAACAAATAAGGGCCCTTGGTATTTAGGAGCTTTAGGAAATGTTCAATTCAATTAAGTCTCAGATTTAACAACCTATCATGATATAACCCACATTCTATAAATCCGTATTAGCAATTAACCACAAATATTTCTCAGTGAGCGGGGCAGCTTACATCACATGATGAGATCTAAAATCTAGAACATGCACTGTGGCCACAAAACTATGGAAGGATTCTTATAACACTCACACATCAAAAATACTAATAGGACATACACCAAAATATTAGTTGATAATATTATGGTTTTAGGAATATGAGCGATTTTCATCCTATTCCTGTTTTTCTGAAGTTTAAATAATAAGCACATATTTCTTTAAATATAAGTAAATATGTACACATATATGTAATACATTTAGTAATAAGTTTATATTTCTTTAAACACATATTGTGAGTCTGAATAAGAGATCAACAAAATGAGGATGCTTTTTATAGGCATGAGAAAGGTAAAGGAGAGAATTTGGGGTTTTCTATCTTGATGAGAACAAACTTGAGAAAATGACTTTAGGAGATAGTTATAAAAAAAAGAAAAAATTCAGGAACTATTAAGGAGTCAAGAATGATTTCACAATTTCAAATTAGTCAGTTGGGAAGATACTAAAAGTAGTAAGAGTTAATATGAATCGAATAATTGCCAACATTAATTGAGACTTGCTATGTTCCAGGTAGTATTTCAGATGCTTTACATGAATTAGTTTATTAATTGATGAGTAATGATAACAGAATGAGAGGATTAAGATAATAATGATCATGTTTTGGGAGACCAACTGGGAGGCTCTCACAAAAAGTCATTATTTCACACTCATTATGTCTAAAACTCACTGTCTTCCTTCTCAAACATGCTTTCTTTTATATTCTCTCACTTTCAGTAATGACTTTATTCTTTTCCCCCTTCATTACCCACACCTTGGAGTTATTTTTGACCTCTCTCTTTTGTTCCTCTTTTAGCATCTAATTCATTTAACCAGTCTATTAGTTTTACCTTTGCAAGATTCACCTTTGCAAATTACAATGGAAATTTAAAAAGCAATACAGGTGCTATTTCCAGAAACTGTTTTATATTTGAGAGAAGAAGGAGAAAAAATGCATGATGTTGAATTTCTGCCACAGGACAGTCATTGCACTTGGCATTTTTTGTAACTTCCTTCTCTTAATAATCCTGCAGAAGGGAGATTGTAGATTTTATTTAGCTTCATTTTAAAAATGAATAAATATGTGCTCCTGCAGATTATTATTTAAGTTCGCCAAGGTCACACAACCCTTAAGTGATAGATCCGGATTCATTCGAGGGTCTATGTAATTCCTGCTGAATAATATAGCCTTATCAATATTCTCGATTGTCAAATGATTGACACAATTAGATTCATTGATGATCAAATTACTAATTCAATAATGCCACAAATCTATTTTCAAAACAAAATTTGAAATGTTTTTGAAATTGATTAATCCGTGTTAGACTAGGGCTGCCAGATAAAATATAGGACACCTGGTTAAATCTGAATTTCAGTTAAGCAATGAATAATTTTTTAGAATAAGTATGTTCCATACAATATTTGAGACATACTAAAAAACTTATTATTTATCTGAAATTCAGTTAAAGTATGTCCAGAATATTGCACACTTATGCTAAAAATTTATTAGTTGTTTATCTGAAATACAAATATAATTTGGTGTCCTATATTTTTATTTGCTAAATTTGGTAACCTTATGCTAGACACAAACACCTAATCCTGTCAACGCGGCTTCAAGGAGGAGGCAGAATTGAGTAATTATCATTGTCTCCTTGTTGCCATCATCATATCTCGTACCCATGAAGTGCTATTCTAGGCATTTGACTTAATCCTTACCACAACCCCGTGAGGTAGTTACCATTAATAGCTCTACTTGACTGATGAGGAAAGTAAGGCAAGATAATAATAATTTTAAAGAAAAATTAAAACCAATGATTTAGGAATTTTTCCACTTTTAATTTGATGAATCTTAAATCATATTTGGATATTCAGGAGCCTGAGATGTGATTCCCACACCTGGGATAGATCCATTAAAAGTACACATATGAAATATCATTCGTATATTTCTAAATGTGTTTATAGTGTATAAAACAGGTGGCACACGGCTGTGAATTTAGCACACACGAAGCTATGAGAAATTTTGATAGCTAAAAATTTAAGAAAAACCTTAGGCAAAAAGTATTTGTAGGTATTTAAATCAAACAGTACTTTTTTTCCTTTTTGCTATGAAGAAGTAAGCTTCTTCTCACTATGTATAAGCTACCTCTGAAGGCTATTTTTGACATGGTTAAAGCATTTAAATGTAGGGATTATAATTTATCATTTTGGATGAAATCTCTTCTTTTAAAGTGTCCTATCCTTTGACTTTATTAAACCCATAAACTTTAATCTTGAAAGTTTCGATGATGTTTTATAGGATTTTATAGGATTCAGAAATTCAGTTTTACAGGAATCAGAAGAGTTGTTAGATGATAAACATGTATATCCATCTCTGGTTCCAAACTCAAAAATTTTCCTTTTAACTATATCTTACAGTATTAACTATTTTACTTTCCACTTTCTTTTTTATAATTTTCAGGTTTTGGTTTCTACTTCTTTCCTGAAGTAAAATACGTTAGTTTATTAATTGTACTATTTTCATACTTACATTGTTTCAGTTTCTCTAGCAAGAAAGTTGTGTTTATTGGACATTTAAAGACTAAAATTTTATTATGCTATTGCATTTGACTTATGTTACTGAGAGTTGCTTGCAAAAATATTGCTTCTTTTCACTAAAATTATTTTAATGGTTAACATATTCCCTTAATTTTGTCCCATGGACATTTGGACATCCTATAGGTATGCATCATTGATTTCTAATGCAAATAAATGGGATGATAGGCTTAATAGACAGAAATTTGCAAGCAACTTTTTAAGGGATGGATTGTTTGCACATTAACCATGGCTGAATAAGTAGTTGGCTTTTTTCATGGCAGTTGAGTTTCAAGTCCCCCTTCAGAAGAACACTCTTCAAATCCCTTCTTATCTCCATGACTCTGTGTTAGGTTACAGTGTTTTAGGGTATACAGTGATAAAAACATTGACTAAAGAGCTTTATATCCTGACACCCACTTGCCAAGATGTTGTTCTTTAAGATGTATGTCTCAAGTCCCAATACTCATTGAATTCCAAGTCAACTCATTTTTCTATTTTATCTAGGTTTAAGAAAACAAGAATGTCATTTTCCTTTCTGCTTTACTATCTCAGTATTTAGTAAATCAGAAAATTACTCCAGTGGAGTCATTAGGGCTTCTGGCTAGTGAAAAGTAGAGGATTCCTTCTCTTCTACTGAAACCATCTACTAAATCTGGAGTCTTTAACAGAATGCTTTCTTCCTCTAAGAGAGGAAGGTGGTTTCTTCTAATACTCTGGGACAAGGGCAAACCATTACTTTGTATCTATCACATTTAAGTTTATAACAGAAAAATCATAGAGAAGAATAAGTTTCCAAGTGGAAAATTGGTCTGATGATTTGAGAAGAGTGAAACTGACATTTGGGAAACATCACTCCATGAGAAATTGATGGGTATGTAGATAGATACGAATTTAGTGCTTACCATGTACTGTTAACTAGGTAGAACACTATATCTGGCAATCTCAAATTATAACAATGCTCTCAGTTTCAAATGAATAGATATCTTTAGAATGTTGAATAGAGATAATAAGGAAAATAATGACTTCTTAAGAGCAACATGATACTATGTAATGTGTGGGAAGTATCTTCCACAGCAGTTAAGATCTTGGGCTCTGGAGTTGAACAGAATTAAGTTAAAATCTTGACTTCATTTCTTATCAGCTTTTGGAAAACTGCTTTAATTTTCTAAACCTCAGTTTTATTTTATTCAAAATGTGAATAATAACATTAATATGTAACTCAGATCAAAATATGTAACTCACAGATCAATAATGTGTAACTCATAGATCCAATGCAAGAAAAGGTGCCCTCGGTAGATATGTTGTAAAACATTTCTGGAAGATAAAAAGGACTGGTGATAGAATTGATAAGAGAAAACAAAATATACCTGCCAAAAAAAATGAAACACATGAGAACACTATGTTTTACATGAGTAAAAGTGAGAGCATATTTAGAAAATCATTAAACCCGGAGTGAAAAAATAAAGACCTGGAGGAAAACTAGGCAATCAGGTCACTGGGGAGTCAGATCACTTGGACTAGTGCCAACAGGCCCTCCATCCTTGCTAGCCTTTAGTACTCACCTGCAGGGACAGCTGGGATGGACCACTGATTTAAACCCCAGAGCTGCACTGGAAAACAAGGGAACTACGCCTAGAGGGAGCTCCTGTAGTAAGTCTGAGCACTAGTCAGATAAGCAGGGCCTAATGAGTGAATGATAAAAAGGGGTAGGTAGGTGGGATTGACAAAAAGAATAAGGAGGAAAGTGTCTCTGCTCTGGAGAACAGCACACTCACGTCTTCTGCTCTTGGAGTAATGGAAACTGGTCAGAAGCTTGCCTACCAGTTCATAGTCACATATTTTAAAGACACTGTCTACACATAATAAATCATGTAGCTATGTAGATTAGAGATATAGGTTTGTGTGTGTGTGAGGAAGATTAGCCCTGAGCTAACATCTGTTGCCAATCCTCTTCTTTTTGCTGAGGAAGATTGGCCCTGGGCTACCATCCGTGCCCGTCTTCCTCTACTTTATATGTGGGACGCTGCCACAGCATGGCTTGATAAGCAGTGCGTAGGTTCACGCCCGGGATCCAAACCTGTGAACCCTGGGCTGCCGAACCGGAGCACATGAACTTATCTGCTACGCCACTGGGCAGGCCCCATCTGTCCACCTTTTGAATTCTTTTTTATGTTTGGAGCATTCTCACTTCTTTCCTCCTCACGGTCACCCCAGTGGAACCCAATTCCCCAGTCTTCCTGACACTCAGAATGCTAAAACATGACTTACTTTCCACCATGTACTTGCACCAGTGTGAGCCGTGGATTCAGAAGAGAGAAAGGCAAGGGAACACTCTGCTTGACAGAGGACAAGGGGGAGATCAGGAGCTTGAGAGACAGCAGAGGCAGATGTCCCTGCAGCAGAGGTGCCAGTGACCCAAGGGCTAAGGAGTAAACTGCAACTAGGCCAGCAGGACAGTTTGGGAATTTTTCCTACTTGGTTAACATTCAGCTGCTTCTTGGGCCCTTCTGGGGACTCTGTGTACTAATTTGAATTTTAAAATAAATTTGTTTTCTAAATAAAGCAAAAAATGTGTTCTGTTGCTTCCATCAGTGAACCCTGTGTGGTACAGTAATAGAGCTCAAGGGAACTGGGAACTACAGCTTGGTTGTCTTGCCATAGGACAGGACTCTGGTGGTCTGTAACACGCAGTAGCAAATTGGAGTCTCTGGAGTCCTGTATGAAGGGCATGAAGAATGCCAGGACTGTGAGGTATGCTGGCTATGTCCAACTGAAATACATTGGCAAGGTTAAAACTTTAAAATCTCTGTGTTAAGTATATTTTAAAAAGCACAGAGTCTCTATGACCTTCCATATCACTTGCAGGCAAAAAAGGATGGATATAACAAAAAATCAAAGCCAGATTATTGAGTGGGAAAGAGTGGGGAGCTGATGGCTAGAATGGGAACCTTTGGGAAGATCCTAATGAATCAGAATAACCAAAAGTCTTGAGCCCAACCTTACCTCCCTTATCAGCAGAAGCAGTGTCTCCTCCCCTGTCTGATGAAACTCTTCTTGACTTTACTGAAAATCCTGCAACAGCCTGGCGAGAGGAAGCAATTCTGCAAGAAGAAGCAATTTCTCCTAATGTGCTATCCAACCACACACCTCATTGCCTTCAAATTCTAGCATGCCCCAAGGAGTCAATTACAGAAGCAAACCTTGGAAATGGCTGGTACAACTGCAGACCGGCAAAGATTTTGCTAATATTTACTATGAAAAATCTGGGAAATATATGTAGGAATGTTTCTTAGGATACTCATCCTCCCAGGTCAGGGTAAGAAGAATATAGCTTTTGGCTGGGCTGGACTTCTCAGCATGGGCCCCTCACCAGAGATTCTGTATTCCATTCAGCGGCTCAGACAGCTGGGCATGCTTCTGCTTGCTCACACTGTAGCAAATGAAGTTGAGGCATCATAGATGCCTTGGTATGACATACAGGAAGGATTTTGACAGTGCAAAAACACAGGAATATTGGAGTGAACTAATCATGTATGGCCACTCATCAATTCCTCCTCTATGTCCCTAAGAGCACCTTTTACTAAAGCAGAGAAGACAACATTGGTGTTGGGATGAGAGGCAGACAGTGATCGGAATTCAGCTCTGTATGTCAGGAATGATGATGGGAATGAAGACTTTGAAATGGATCAGTCCAGGAGGATTTGGACAATTTTTAAACACAGATTTTAAGATTCATCCCTTCTGTAGCTCCTCCTTTTTCCCTTGAATATTCCAGTCATTTTGTCAACCTGAAACTCTGTCCTCTGAACCTTGAGTCAATAAAAAGCTTTCTGCCACCCTGAGCTGTCTGGTTTGGAGCGTGCCACAGACAAAAAGCTGCCTACATGCCTGTCTCACCCAGTGCAGTTGTCTGCTGGGGGGGGCTTTATTTCCAGTATCAGCCTAATTTTTGGTTGCCCACCCACGCCCTCAAATAGTTGTTATTTTAAAAAATATATCATACAGATTTTATGATTGTTATCTACAGGAAACGTAGTCTAAGTGTTCCAGCTACTCCTGTGTAAATAAAATTAATCCAAAATTTAGCAGCTTAAAGCAACAACTTCATTGTGCTCATAGATTCTTAATTCTCAAGAATGAAGACAGAGCATGGAAGTAAGGTCTTGTCTCTGCCATGATGACTGAGCCTCTGAGAAGACTTGATTCCTGAGATTGACTTGATGACTGGAGCCTAGAATCATCTGGAAGCATTTTGACCCACATATATTGTGGTTGATGCATGCTGGTGTTGGGACCTCGCGTAGGACTATTGACAGGAACACTTATGTGAGGCTGCTCCCGTGTGGGTTGGTCTTTCTCACAGCATAGGTGGTCTCAGTGTAATCAGATCTTATGTGGTGGCTCAGGATTCTAAAAGTGAGTTTTCAAGCCACAAGTTGGAAGATCAATCACATGTTATGAACTAGACCTAGAAGTCAACCATGTCCCTTCTACCACATTCTACTTCCACCATATTCTTTATTTCCCCTCAATGTTTTTTGCAAACAGCTTTTATGAGATAGAATTGACACACAATAAACTTTCCATATTTAAAGTATACAATTTGATAAAATTTGACATATATATAAATATAGAATATATTATAATTGCAAATATATAAAAATATATATACTGAAATATATAAATTGTAATAGATATAGGGATATTCAGATATCTATTTCTTTTTTGCAGCTTTATTAAGATATAATTGATATATAACACTGTGCACATTAAAGGTGTACAATCTGATGATTTGATACACATATATATTGCAAAATGATTACTACAGTAAGGTTAGTTAACACCCTTTTCACCTCATGTAGTTATCACTTTTTTTGTTGTTGTTTTTGTGATGAGAACATTTAAGATCTACTTTCAGCAATTTTTAAGTATACACTACAGTATTGTTAACTACAGTCACCATGCTGTACATTAGGTACCCAGAACTTATTCATCTTATAACTGGAAATTTGTAATCTTTGACCAATATCTCCTCATTTCCCTCACCTCTCACCCCTGGCAACTACTTTTCTGCTCTTTGTTTCTATAAGTGATGCTTTTTTAGATTCCACATATAAATGAGATCATACGGTATTTGTCTCTCTCTGTCTGACTTATTTCACTTAACATAATACCTTCAAGATTCATCCATGTTATTAAAAATGGCAGGATTTCCTTTTTTCTTATGGGTGAGTAATATTCCATTGTGTGTGTATATATATATAGATAGATAGATAGATACCCCATATATACCCCCACATACTCTATTTTCTTTATCCATTCGTCTGTCAATGGAAACTTAGGTTGTTTTCATGTCTTGGCTATTGTAAATAATGCTCCAAAGAACATGGATGTGCAGATGTCTCTCTGAGATACTATTTTCAATTCCTTCAGATATATGCCCCAAAGTGGGATTGCTGTATTGTATGCTAGTTATATTTTTAAATTTTTGAGGAACCTCCATACTATTTTCCATAGTGGCTCTACCAATTTGCATTTCTACCAACAATGCACAAGTATTCTCTTGTTGTTCATTGCAATCCTGCTGAATTCATTAGTTCTAAAAGTATTTTAGTGGATTCCTTAGGATTTTCTATGTACAAGATCATGTCCTGAGAATAGACAGTTTACTTTTTCCTCTCCAATCTAGATACCTTTTATTTCTTTTTCTTGCCTAATCACCCTGGCAAGAACTAGCAGGACAGTGTATAGACTAGAGTAGAAGTGGTCAGAATGGATATCCTTGTCTTGTTCCTGATCTTTGGGGGGAAAGCATCTAGTCTTTCATTGTTAAGTATGATGTTAGCTGTGTGGCTTACAGTTTTATTATCTATTTATACTAATTCTATTATTTGTGGCAGTTATGAGTCAATTTTGAATGATTTATTTTCTCCTCATTATAGGTGGTATATTTTTTTTGTTTCTGTTAATGTCTCATATATTTTGTTTGGATGCTAGACATTGAATTTTTCCATTTTGGGTACTGGATAATTTTCTAAAAATATTCTTGAGCTTTGCTCTGAGGCAGTTCATTTACACAGAAAGAATATGATCCTATTGGGTCTCGCTTTTCAGCTTTGTTAGAAGTTAGTCTAGGGCTATCTTTTTGCTCCATTACTAAGACAAGACCCTTCGAAGTACTTTATTCAATGCCCAGTGAATTACGAAGTTTTCCACCCTGGTTGGTGGCAATAGGCACTATTTCCACTCCTCCGTGTACTTCAGCTCTTATTTCTGGTGATGTTTTCCCTGGCCTTGCATAGTTTTCTTATATAAGTGCATTAATCAGGAAGCAGCTGAATACATAAAGGACACTTTCTGGAGGTCTCTGGAGTTGTGTTTGTGCAGCTCTCTCCTTTCCAGTATTCTGTCCTGCAAACTCTAGCTGTCTTGGCCTTCCCAGTCTTCCAGCTCTGTCTCCTCAACTGTGGAAGACTGCTGATCTTCACCAATATCTCCCTTCCCTGCCTTTCAGCGTAGAAACCCTCCGCAGGCAGCAAGCTAGGATGACTGCTCATCTCATTCGTTTCTCATCTCTCAGGGATCATTGTCCTTTGTTGCCTAACGTGCAATATCCTGGAAAATTTTGTTTCATATATTTTGTCCATCTTTTTAATTGATTCTAGCAGGAGGAGAAATCTGACCCTTTTACTCTATCTTGGCCAGAAGCAGGTGTCTTTATGCACATTAAAGTTTGAGAATGATAAGTATGTGGACTTTGGGGCCTCAGAGATTTGTTTTGAGTTCTGAGTCTGCAACTCCATCAATGATACTCTTAGGCAAGTTACTGAACCAATCTGTGCCTCAGTTTCTTCATCTGCAAAAATAACAATACATACTTTGTGAGTTTGTTGAGCATCAGGTGAGAAGTCAATGAAAGGGGATTTTATTTTACTCTATACCGGTGTATTGTTTAAATTCTTGATATCAAGACTTAATGCATATATTAGTATACAATTTTAAAAATAGAATGAAAACTTTTGTAATCCAGTTCTGTACTTTGTTGCTAGCAATATAGAAGTTGACAGGCTACATTCCCCATCTTCCCTGACTCTACACAATACACAACATGCAACTGACAACAAGCCTTTAATAGTTGTAGAATGTTACTATAAAATGATAAGCAATACAGATTAGTTTATTTGTCAATATTTTTAAGGATAATATTGATAATAGTTATTCATTAAGTGACTAAGCTAATGGAAGTGAACATTTCACAATTTTAATTGTTTTGGCTCTATCCGTGTCAGCTGATATAGACAGTAATATGAAAGAAAACTATTGAATTATGTAGCATTAAAGATTCTCAGATGGGCACAGCATGAATCTGGGCCCTAAGAACTACTTTGAACTCATTTAATTTCTTCAAAACCAAAAAATGGCATGAATAATTAAATGAAAATCTGTTTACTTCCAATTATACGCAGGTGTAAAGCATATAATAAATATTTTCCGTAAATGACTCAAATTTAAAAATAAATTATTTTTCTTTGAAATTTTAAGGCAAAATTTACTGTACAATATAAACTTGTAATAACATCATAGTGGGAACAACGACAAAAAAGCAATCTGAACATGTTCTGATTTGCCATTTCTTATCTATTTTGGTAACACTTTGGAATTAAAGGTAGTGAATTACTTCAATTCAAGAGTAATCCTGCGTTGCACCAGGCTGAGTCCGTAGCATTGTATAAATCTTTTATTTTCTGCTCTCTCAACTGTAAGATTGGAATTTTAATAGTGACAAAGAAAAGGAGGATGTGCTAATGACTTGTAAACTACCTTGCAAATATCAAACAATGAAATGTTACAAAAATAAGAGTGTCATTTTTATATTTTCAAAATGAAACTTGTCACACTTCCATTATCAGGAGTTAACCAAATAGATGTATTAGCAAACAAATGCTTGTTTAATTGTGAGGGCAAGTCTGCCTTTGAAGAAAGATTTGTTAGAAATGTTCTGACAAATGATGAGCTCATGCTATTATATTAGGGAAAACTTTCTGACTACCATAGCAAATGTTAAGGTAATGTTTTGTAAAAAGAAAAACTTCATGTTTTTCTCTAAGTGAGAGATTGCCTATTTCCCACAAAAGAAATGTGCTTTTACTTTTATTCTTTGAATCTATGTGATATAATATTCAGAAATACTTTAGCGTTATTTGGTCGAATGCATGAAGTCAGGAACACTTTATTTTTCACCACTTATTCTGAATATATATCTGATGAGATCCTTCTGTTTCTTGTAAGCTGGGAAATAGCACTAGAGGGCTTGCTGTGAAAGGATGACAAGTGAGTTACCGCAAGCCCGTTTGTGCAAAATGATGGCTGTGGTCCCCTGTAGGAGTTGCTTAGCTGGGAAGATGAAAATATGATTAAACATGGAAAGCTGCTGGATATTGGAGATCAAAATGCAATCTAGTGTGTGACTTGCATGCCTGCATTAGAGTGTCTGCTGATTTGTCTTTTATCCTGGACATCTCAAAATTTGTGGTGGGTGTTTGGAAGAAGGAACGAACAAGAAAGTGGTTTTAAACTTGATCCATTTCTGTCTTCTAAAATGTGCTATCTGCAGTTTATTTGGTATAGCAAGAGATGTCTGTGTAAATGAATGGAACGGTATGTGTGACTTGGTGCTGCGAATTGCCTGATGATGCATAATGCAATAATATAATGATTATCTGAGCACTCAGACCAGCAGTGCCTTACACACAGTCTGAGCAATCAGTTGTTCCTATAAAAACCCCAGTGATTTCTGTGGCTCTCTTTCTTAGTTAGGCTAAACCAGAAAACTTGGTTCTATAAAAGAAAAAAATAAATATACCGTAGATATACAATTTAAAACAAAAACAAAAACATATCTACGTATTTGTGAATAATGAACCCTTTCGGATCCTCTAGCACAGGCAGACAGATCAACATGATGCAGGAATACAATAAAAGTTGCCTTCTAAATTTGTGTTTTTTCCCCTAAAATAATAGGCAACTAGAGAAATTCCCAGTTAAGCTACCTTATGCTCCAACCTTGCTGATGAAACTTCCTTTCATTTCCTTTTTAAAATATTGCTATATGAGAATCCTTACATGCTCTGCATTTAGCATTATTAAGTTGGTGGATAAGTTTGTAGCCAAAATGAAAAAGGGCAAGAAAAATTATCTATACATTAGATCCTGAAGGGATCCAAGTTTAATCTTCGGTTCCTAATAAAACCTGTAATAGAAAAACTGAGCTATACCATAAATTTCTTGTAGAATTCATCATCCAAATCAGATTTTTTTCCTACTTTTGCTTCATTCTTGTGCTGAATGTCTTGGTTCAGAGACTGTGTCTACTGTAACAGATTTATAGCACAGTAATACGAATTGATGTTCAAGCAATGTCTGTTGTCTTTGATTTTAGATTTATGCATTAGTTCCAATTTATTTTTGGTGAGGAAGATTTGCTCTGAGCTAACATCCATGCCAGTCTTCCTCCATTTTGTATGTGAGTTGCCATCACAGCATGGCTGCTGATGAGTGGTGTAGGTCTGCTCCTGGGAACTGATCCCAGGGTGCTGAAGTGGAGGGCTCCAAACTTAACCACTAGGCCATGGGGCCAACCCTAGTTCCAATTTTTTAAAGTAACTTTTTCTTTCACTTCTATGAGATGTATGATCATTGCTAAACCATCATAGACACCCAGACACAAAGATGATCTCCCATAATGAACAGGAAGGGGTCCCAGATACCTCATGAAACACCCCTTCTTTCTGTGAAGAAGTAATAGCCACAGTCTAGAGCCAAATCTTTAGTTATTCAGTCCAGATTTCTGCTACTGAGATAAAGTAGAAGGCATAACAAGTCTGTTTCTAATAAGCATAGTTCTAGAATAAAGAGCCAAATAAAATGCCAACTGAAATTATAATGACAAAACCCCTTTCTAAGAGAAGATGGATTGGATCATTTATAAGCAAGCTTTGGACACATTAAAGGTTTTAAACTATCCAAATTCTACCGTCGAGATTTGAACTCTTCAAACATTCATGAGTGACTTGCAACCTGGCAGTTCTGAACTCAAAGGTGTGCTACTTTTCAGGTGCAAGTTGCAAATTAAAATTGCAGTTTGAGAAATAAGAGGTGTGTTTATAGTAAACAGGTGGCTTCTGTTCAAAGAGAATTGCTGGGGACTCTTTTATGACCATGCTGATGCTGTGAAATATTAAGTGGAACTTGTCACTTTTCCATCTGGTCTAGACAACTGCTGGAGGCGGAACCCATTTAGACAGTGGCACACGCCATGCAGCTGCTCCTCGGTGTCTCATAAATAAAGAACAAAATCATGGCTTCATTCTGCTTTATTAAACCCTATTTATGAGAATTGGGTCATTGTTCTCTTAGGCAATTGTCCAGAGGATGGCTTTTAAGGAACTGTTTTTGGATATGATCCTTTAAAGATTAACTCAGTGTTAACAGAAAAAATTGTGAAGTGTGTATTGGATTTATATTTGTTATACTTTACCTAAATGACTATGCTTGATAAAGAGTCCTTCCTTGGGAAGTCTAATGCCTCTTTGTCTCAGAGGAACTCTGTCGACTTGCCTTAATCCCCCATTGGACACCTTTATCCTAGAGTTTTTATCCCTAAAAGAAGCAATTTTGGTAGAGTGCTCTGGTCTCTGCATACATCATTCAACTCATTTCCTTATTGCTGTTTTACTTCTGTGATTCACAGATAAAAGGAGAACATTAAAAGCAAGATACTATTTACTAGCTTTGGTCTGTTTTTCCCAGTAGGGAGTTTGATCCTTCACCAAAAGAAATAGTAGATGTCAAACTATTTTATTTAATTTTTAATAGTTGACAAGTCCTGACTTAATGTTTTGTTCTGAATCAAACGTCTTGCTATAGGAAGCTTGGTGGTTGGGTATTTTTTTTCTGCCTTGGGTCTGGATTATGTTCAAATCATTGTGTAGATTAAATGACATTTAGTACATGTCTGTGAAGTTCTTAATGTTAAGAAATTTTGACTTTTCTTGGCAGAACATTCTCATCTGTCATGATGTCACTGGCTGATAAAATACACAAAACCACCAAGTCTAATCATGTCTGTGGGTTTCCAATATGTTTGGTAGCAAAAAGATTTCAGTTCCCGTGCATTTTCAAAACTCATAGTATATAGCAGGCAAACAGAGGTTTACCCGTCACCAGGAAAATATTGAGGAACTCTTGGAGCACGCTGGTGTCTAGCTTGCTCAGAAATTAAATAGTGTGACCTGTCTTGAATGGCCTTTCAAGGTCACTCATGAATCTTTTCCCTTCATTCCCATTATATATAACTGTCAAGATGTAGTATGTTTTTAGGAAAGACACACACTTTGGTGGAGTAACTAAATGTCTATGATCCTTTCCAGAAATTATGAGTTGGTAAAATTTGTTATCAAACTAATTAAACTAGTATCTTCAGTTCAATAAAGCAGAACCAAATGTTTAACCATGTTATAGCTTGCTGAATTCTGAATAAAATGAAATAAGCCACGTATTTGAGACATTAGATTTGAAGATTGAAAGATCTTTGGGAGTTGAGGTGAACACAGGTAGATAGAACTTTAAAGATCTGCCGTTTCATCATTTACCCTTTAACAACTATGAGATTTAAGCTTATCTTTAATGGACTGATTTTATGAATGGCGATCTTTGCTTCATCATTCTTTGAAGCACAATTGCTGAAATATTGGCGTTACATCCTACCCCCGAATTAGTTTCCTCCTATGTTTGATAGTTTCATCATGATTTAGTGTAAGTAGCATGAAAATCTCTAAAAGGTTTTTAAGACTATAAATAGTTCCATTAGCACAACTACTGCATTTGTATTTCATAATATTATAGTAGTTTTTGAGCAATTACTAAAAATATTATACTTCTTTCTATTTTTGAATATGTTTATGTAATGGTAGCTTATCTCCTTTGACTATTTTTCTCCACATTTTTGATGGTTTGAAATGAGAACTGAAGAATTTAAGGAAATAAGTGCTATTTTAATCTCTTTCAAATTTATGACAATGAAATGATAAAGAAGAGACTGGAATTATGCAGCTGTCTACATAGAAGATGTCAAATAAAATCTGACTATCTGGACATGAATTTTGATTTTTTATAAAATGAAGACTTATGGTTAGAGATAGAGATACATTCTATTGTAAAGAATTCACATTGTAGAAACTTACACTTGCTTTACAGAATGGAGAAAAATTGTTAGGGCAATGCCTAGTAATTTTCAGGAGGACACTGCAGAGAATTTATTCTCAGAACATGTGAGAAAGCATTAAATTTTAACAAAAGGAAATGAACATGCTATACTAGGTAACACTAATAAATGTTGAGATAAAAGTCATGATGATGACATGTCAGCACATGGATATAATCATTTTTTCAAGAGATTCTGACCTAAAAGGAGCATGGGTGGCAGACACAGATGTATGTGGAAACCAAAATGACTGCATGAGAATCTTCATATTAAATTAGACTTTACTTGTTATATATAGTGAATGTAAACCAAATCTTAAAGACATACAAAATAAAGGTTAGAATTTGTAAGAGTTTCAGGAAATCAAAAGGTCTAAAAAGAACTGAGGTTTGTGAAATATATTAAGAATAACAAAAGGGCTTCTTCAAGTCTGTTCCAACAAAAATCCCTGGCTTAATGTAATTATAATCTTGTTTGTGGGAGAAACACAGCATGTAATGGTTTTGGTTAGCTCAGGCTGCCATAATAAGATATCATAAGTTGGATGGATTAACAATAACAGAAGTTTCTCACAGTTAGAGATCAGCATTCCAGCATGGTCAGGTTCTGGTAAGAACCTACTTCCTGGTTTGCAGATGTTCCTCTTTTTCCTCATATTCTCACATGTTGAAGAACAGAGATAGGAAGTAAGCTCCTGCCTGTCTCTTCTTATAAGGGTTTCATTCATGAGGGCTCTACCCTCAAGACCTAATTATTTCCCATGTCATCACATTTGGGGGGAGATTTCAAATATGAATTTTGGGGAGACACAAACACTCAGTTCATAAAAGCAATAAAAAAATATGTAAGTCTATTATATAACATGTTAGAAAGAGATAAGGGCTGTGGAAAAACTAGAGTGAGTGAGATCAGAGGTGGAGATGGGCAGGTATAATATTAAACAGGTGGTCAGGGTAGGTCTCATGAGTAGGTGATGTTTAAGCAAAGACCAAAAGTTAGTGAGGAAATTAGTCACGCATATAAATGAGGGGAAGAACATTCTAGGCAAAGGAAACTCTAGTGCAAAGACCTTAAAATGGGAGCTCACTCTGGTGTGTTTGAAGTGTAGTGTCTGGAGTGGAAAAGCAAGGGGGTGAGTGTTTGATAGAGTGAGGGGGGTGAGGTAGACAGGTAGTGGTGTGGAGGGGAGAAGGAGGGACCACGTTGGCTCTTTGGCCCTTACTCTCAGTGACATGGGGAGCCCTGACCATGCGAATGACATAATTTCACTTAAGTTTCAAAAGGATCACTCAGGATGCTGTGTTGAATGTGGAGTAAAGGAAAGTTAGGATGGAAGCAGGAAAACTGGTTAGAAGGCCTCAGCAACCAAATGAGGGTGATGGTTACTCAGACCAGGAGATGTTGCAGTAGGGATGTTCACAAATGTTAGAATGGTGATTGTATTTTGGAGAGAGAACTTTATGGACTATACATGGATAATAGAGCCTTGACCTTGGAAGCTCTTGTTCTTAGCCACCACTGTCTCCTGAGAAGCTCATCACCTCAACAGACAAACATCATATTTTTGGACACCTTTCATCATTGCAAAGAGCTATTTTTTTAATGAAGCGTGGTTTTTAGTCCTTTGGATGTATGTGTCCAATAAATTGCTACTGCAGGGCCTGCTCCTTTGTTAAGTACATTCTCTAATCTCTACCTCACATGCCCTGTTTCAAATCTTGTCTCCTCAGAGTCCAAGTCTCAGATTCACTGGCTATGTATCAGTTTCCTACAATGATTCTTTCTCTCCTGGCTGGGGACACTAAGGGGGGACACATAGACCTTGAACTATTTAAGAAGCAGAAAACACCAACATTGCAAAAGAGGGGTTTTAAGTTTCTGGAGGTAGAGAAGAGATACAGATGTCAGTAGGATGTTAAACAAGGGACCACAAGAAGGGACTACATAACAAGTAGCCCATTAAGTTTAGAATACAACTGACCACAACTGTAGAAATTCAACCTACATACATTTACCTTGGTCTGTATTAAAAATTTGTAAAATAGAAAGTCTACCTGTTGTGTTTACTTAAAATGGAATAGGCCACTAATTCACTCTTTTCTCCCTCTTTTTCAGGAGAAAAGCCCTATGATTTATGGTTTTAAAAATCACACAACAGTTTTGCTTTCTTAGTTGTTCACCAGGCTTCAGATACTATTTTCAGTGTGAGAGTACACACTAATCTAAGCTGCCAGTGTTGTCAGCAATAATGAACTTAAGCTGTCAAACACTGATATTTTTCAAAAGTATTCATTAGACTACCACAGTGCTACAGTGCTTCTGGAATAAGTTCCTTCGTACTAAATGTCATTGTCTTATGTGACTATCAAAATGAAGCTCAAAAATTCAGGCATAAAGAAATGGAAACAGAGCCACTTTTGAAACCTTCTGCAGACACACTGGTTCTAGATTTAGTAGACACACATATAATCACAAATAAACTCAAAAGCATATGTGACATTGGTTCCTTAAGAAGTTAACAAGCTTCTTGAATTGTCTCTTCCTGTGGGACACTCCAGTTGTTGAAAACATTTTCAAAGAAACCTTTACTGAATTGAATGCTTAACATTTGACTTTTATCTTGGTGTTAATATTGTTGGATACTGTGCTTATGGCTAGGATCATCAGGACTTTTGTATCTTCTTCGAAAGTTAATTTTTGTGGCCACAGTTAATAGCCATCCTCATATCTACCTATCATTCCCAGTTAGGACTCCAGGAGAGATAAACATGAAAGAAATATGGAGGTAAATGAATTCACTCAGTATGTATTTATTGAAGGCCTATGATGCTAAGGGTATAGTAGAGAAGAAACAAATCTCCAACTTGAATAGAATTTAAATTCTAGTTAGGGAGGAGACAATAAAAATAAATGATTATATACTCTGTAAAGTGGTAATAAGTGCTATGAGGAAGGATAAATCAAGACAAGAGATTAGAGAGGGATGGGGTGGGCAGTGCTATTTTATATAGAGAAGTGAATGCCTGCTGTTTATTAATGTTTAGTACTGTGACAACCAATCTCTCTGTAGGTCCATAGCCCTAATGAGTTCTACTGAGTTCTGTTGAGCCACAAGAAATCCCTTTCCTCAACTAGAAGCTAGCCTAAATATTCTTCCTTTCCTGTAGACCTGACCCTGCAATTTGCTTGACTTCTCAGTGTCACAGGAGACCAGAGTAAGAGCCCATACTTCTTTTATTATATCAACAGATGAGAAAGGAGTTCAAAATAGCTTGAGCCCAAAAGAAGAAGCAAAGAGCCATTGTCTAAAAGGAGAATCCCATGAAAATGTTCAGAGGACATGCTAAATAAGCAAACAGCCTTCAATGCATTTCCTCCTCACACTGAAAGCACCCCTCTAGCAGCATGGGCCAGCCCACTTGGCAGTGACTAATGTCCCCTGTGTTCTTCAGGGTGAGATGCTATGATCTTGACATTGGGATAAACCTTGAGTTCCACTAGGCTAATGGCTTTTAGACACCTGTATCCCTAAGATTCACTTAAGGAGCTTATTAAAAGGTAGATTTCCAAGTGGTGGGGATGTGGGAGTGGAATACAATATCTCGCTGTCTACCTGATCACCCTAAAGTAACCCTTGCTAATTGATGAGTCATGTCTACATAAACAGAAATGATTTAGAGTACCCAACCTCAGCAAAACAGAAAACCCTTTAGTTTGGTATCCTCAGAAAAATTTTAAAAGATTTTATACTTCTACAAGATTATTTTATGTACAAAAAAATTAAAGCAACATATGGGTGGAAAGAACTCTTGGCAATTAAAAATATAATTTCCAAAAAAATTAATACAGGGTTGCAAATTTCAGTCCAAGAAAATCTCCTAGTACATAGAGAAAAAAGAGAGAAAAAAATGTAAAGAAAAAAAAAAAAGAAACAATAAGAGGATCAACCCAGGAGAGTCAACATTTAATTCATAGGAATTTTGGAAAAAAATGATGGAGAAAATGGAGGGGAGGAAAGAATAAAAGATAAAAAGAAGAGAAAGAAAAAGAAAGAAACAAAATTTCCCAGAGTTCAAAGAGATAACTGAGACTTCAAAATGAGAAGGGAGAAGAATGAGTGAAAAAGATCCAAACCATTCACCACTTTTAAACAGAAGGTTCTCAATGCTTCCAGAGAGAAGAGGAACACGAAAACAAAGCAAAACAAAAATGACCAAACAGACCACTCACAGAGAAATGTGAATTTGTGCGGCATCCGGCTTCTCATTGGCAAAAATACATGCTAGCTGACAGCAAAGCAAACCCAAAGTTGGAGTGAAAATTCTTTTGAGCCTAGAATTTTGAAGCTAGAAAACCATTAATCCAATATGACGGCATAAAGATATTTTCAGGTGTTCAAGAACAATTCATTCTTATTATGAATCCTTTATTAGGAATGGCAGCCAGGCAAATCATTGCAAAAGCCAAGGAAGACTGAGATGAGAGAGAAAAGAAAAGGTCAACCAAACCTGGGATTCCAGTGAGAAGCAATTACATGAAGGGAACTGAGCAGCAGGCCTAGAAATTTTTATATTATTAAATGTATTTAAGCCCATACAACTTGATTTGTCAGATGCAAGAGATAACCCTTTCCTGCCAGCTAACACTTATAAAATGATATGTTAATTCATTCTAGTTCTACTTCTTCTCCCTCTTATATATATATGTTTTTGTTAATATTATTTTTTTTTTGTGAGGAAGACTAGCCCTAAGCCAACATCTGTTGCCAATCCTCCTCTTTTTGCTGAGGAAGACTGGCCCTGGGCTAACATCCGTGCCCATCTTCCTCTACTTTATATGGGATGCCGCCACAGCATGGCTTGACAAGCAGTACATTGGTCTGCACCCGGGGTCCAAACCTGCAAACCCAGGGCCGCTGAAGCGGAGGACACAGACTTAACCGCTATGCCACCGGCTGGCCCCTCCCCATTCTATATTTTGATAACTTTATTATTTCTATATTAATTGAGTTTATAATACCCACTATTTAAAAATTTTTTGTTGTGGTAAAATAAATGTTTAAAAATAAAACGGTCATTTTAACCATTTTAAGTGTATAATTCAATGACATTAAGTACATTCGCAATCTTGTGCAACCATCACAAATATTTCTAAAATTTTCTCATCATCCCAAATGGAAACTTTGTAACCATTAAACAATAACTTCTCATTTCTCCCCTCCCCAGCCCCTGCTAAACTCTAATCTACTTTCTGCCTCTATGAATTTGCCTATTCTAGATATTTCTTATAAGTGAAATCATACAATATCTTTCCTTTGTGCCCGCTTTATTTCACTTAGCATAACATTTTCAAGGTTCGTCCGTGTTGTAACATGTGTCAGAACTTTATTCCTTTTTTTGTGGCTTAATAATATTCCATTGTATGTCTACACCACATTCTATAAATCCATTCATCCATTGAGGGACACTTAGGTTTTTTCTACCTTGTGGCTGTTGTGAATAATGCTGCAACAAACAATGACATGCAAGGATCTGTTGGAGTCTCTGTTTTTTATTCTTTTGGATATATTTCTAGGAGTGGAATTGCTGGGCCATATGGTAATCCTGTGTTTAATTTTTTGAGGAATCATCAAACCATTTTCCACAGTGGCTACACCATTTTACATTCGCAGAAAAATGTATGAGAGTTCCAATTTCTCTATGTCCTCGCCAATACTTGTTTTTATCTGTTTTCTCTTGTCGTTACTGTTTGTTTGCTTTATTAGGGTGATTCTAGTAGTCGTGAAGTTGTGAAAGAGTATCTCATTGTGGTTTTGATTTGCAATTTCCCTAACGACTGATAATACTGAGCATCTTTTAATGTTCTTATTGGGCATTTGTATATCTTTGAGAAATTTCTAAGTCTTTTGCCTATTTTTTAATTGGCAAATTAAAAAAAAATTGGATTGTTTGTCTTTTTGTTGTTGAGTTGTGGGAACCCACTAGTTTTTCACTCTTACATACCTTTTTCTAAGTCTGAGTTCTATAATTAATACATCTGTAGTGATTACTACAGATGTTTGTACTTGAAACATCTCTAATCATTTCATGGTTTATAAAGTATGTTGATGAAGAGATTCCTCAGAATGGGCTGATGAATACAATATTCCCTGAGTTCCTACATGTTCTTAAGATTCGTCTCGGTGGCAAAACCTCAAGGACAATTTGGATAGATACAAAAATCCTAGGCTCATATTTCCTTTCCTTGAGAATATAAAAATGTTTCTCCGTTGTTTTTGTTACATGTAACATTGTTGTCAAAAATCTGATGCCAATTTGATTTTTCTCTCCCTTATAAATAATGTGAATTAATTTTTTTGGAGGGGCATAGATGACCAAAACATTCTTTTTTTCTTAACTTTAAAATCCAATAGTTATATTAGGATACCTAACACGGTTGATATTCTGGGTGAAATTTTCAAACTATGTGGTGTGCCTATTTGTAGGTTCAAAACTTTTTTCATTTCAGGGCAGTTTTTCGTGTATTTTTTTTCCATTCCATTTCTTTGGCTTTCTATTAGGCACTCCAAATATATTTATTTTTATTCTTTCCTTCTATTTTCCTTACTGAGTTTTCCATGTTATTTCCTCTTGAGTTTTTTAAAATTTAGTCTTTATAATTTGATTCTGTCTTATTGTGATCTGTCAGTTCTCATTTTGTATCTTCCTTTGTCTAATTATTTCCTTTCTGAGCTAATTTATTTCTGAGTGTCCTATTTCCAAGCTTCTATTATTTTATTTATCTATTTTAACTTATTCTGCAATATTGGAATTATTTATCTGCTTTGTTGCTGTGTTTTTCTGGTGTTATTTTCTGTCAGAAGATAGGTTCATTTTCTGCTTTATTTCTTATAATACATTTGTATGGCATCAGATCATATCCCCCCCTCACCACCCCATGGTATAAAGAGATGGGCTTTCCTGGGCCTTTGGAGGAGGTTCCTTTGGAGGCGAAGGGATGCAGTAGGGTGATTTTCTTAGCTTTTAAGCTTTGGGGCTCCTTCCTCTCCTGCGACCATGCATGCTTGAAATATGGTCTTTCCGTACAGCCCTCTCTAGCTCTCAGAGCTAAGTCAGCTTCAGGACAACATCCTCTATTCACTCTAGAGCCCTATGAGCCTCCTCTCTGAAAGCAGTGCCCTTGGGGCGAAATGTTCTATTTTGTTACTACAGTATTTTCTAGCATTTGTTCTCTCCAAGTCCCTCCGCCTATCCATTCTCTAACATTCTCGCTTTCTTACCTCTAGTGCTCAGCCATGCACAGCTGGGTTTTATTCCCAGTAACTTTCCCTCATGGTGAGACTTTGTCTTTCTCAAGGTGGCACATACTTGGTATTTCTGAATTTCTTGCTTATTCTGCATAACATGAGCCTCAGAAATCTGTGTTGAATTTTTTTTAATAGACTTTATTTTATTTTATTTTAGGTGAGGAAGTTTACTGTCTCCATAGTTTTGCCTTTTCCAGAATGTCATGTAATTGGAATTACATGTAATTGGAATTAGCCTTTTCAGATTGGCTTCTTTCACTTAGTAATATACATTTAAGTTTCCTCCATGTTTTTTCATGACTTGATAGCTGATTTCTTGTCAACATTGAATAATATTCAATTGTCTGGATATACTACAAATTTACTTATCCATTCATCTACTGAAGGACATCTTGGTTGCTTCCAAGTTTTTGTAATTATGAATAAAGCTGCTATAAATATCCATGTGCAGGGTTTTATGTGGACCTAAGTTTTCAACTCATTTGGGTAAATACTAAGGAGTATGATTGCTGGATCATATGGTAAGAGTATGTTTAGTTTTGTAAGAAACAGCCAAACTGTCTTCCAAAGTGGTGGTACCATTTTACATTCCCATCAGTGATAAATGAGAGTTCCTGTTTCTCCACATCCTTGCCAGCATTTGGTGTTGTCAGTGTTCTGGCTTTTGGCCGTTCTAGTAGTTGTACGGTGGTTGTGTGTAGTTATTTTTGCATTCACTGGCCAATTGGGGAGTATTCCTCATTCTGCTGGTTATTCTCAGACTCAGGAAGGGATCCTGTCTTTTTTTGGATGAGTACTAATTGGCCTTTTTTTCCCCTGGAGTTTGTAGGGTAAGTCAGTAGTGTCCTTTAACTTGCCTCTTCTCTCACCACAAACCATCTTATCTTGCCCAAGTCCTGATGCTGGTGCTAAGTCAACCACAGCCATGAGCACTCTGGGACTCTGGGGGACTTCCTGTCATCTATGCTGGTTGAAGAACTCATTTGTGCTGTTTTGTGTTTTAAATCTTTCTATTTGTTTTTTAGAAAGATTGAAAAACATCATTATTGTCATGATCTTGGTGGTAGAATTTCCAAATGTGACTGTTTAAATTATTTTATGACACATATAAGGTTGCTTTTTTGTCAGATGTTTTGTAGTAGTTATTTGAATGCATGCTCTGTATTCAGAGCTACGTATTATCCTTTCAGGGAAAGATGGCATTTTGCGATGCTCTTCCAATGACTAGTCATTCAGGAACCTGGATATACTCAGTTATCCTGAAGGATTCAGTCAAAACTATGTCTTCTGTTGTCATTACTGTCTGAACTCTCTAACTACTCTATTTATAATCTTGGGATTTTCCATTTAAAAATTTTTATCACTAAGGAAAACATTTTAAATAGTAGACAGAAACTTTTAATGGATTTTTATATTCCCTGGTAAAATTCCTTTTTTCTTTTAAAAAATTTTTTGCATTGTTCCAAGTTGTACTTGCTTTGGAGAATACAGATTTATTACTACTTGGTGAAAACTCCAGAGATAAATCAGTAAAGTCTTCTCAGTTTGTTAAGATACTCACTGTTGTGCTATTAACGTACAACATACATCGTATTTCACGGAAACAAGACAGAATACAATGTGGGGATTGCATTCTGAATGGTTAAAAGGCAGCAATAGGATTCCACTAGGTAAAAATTTTCTTTTAACTAGTTTTTGTTTAACATGCATTTAAGCTTGCAAAACTTTATGTGTAATTTTTTTCATGATGCATTTGAACTTTTGAGCTCTATAATTTTGCCTAAAATCTATAGGTATTAAACTGCCATTGTTTATTTTTGAACTTTGGAGCTGTGAGTGTTCATTCTTGTTACTGAAGTTTGAGTTTATTATTATCTTGTAAATTAACTAAAACAGTCTCTGATTGTGATCTCTTGGAGGGCTGTTCGTCCATCTTATTGTTAGCCCAGTATATATAGTATAATATATTGCTTTTTAGGGCAGCTCAAAGCTCTTCTCGCTTTCTGCATTTGCTTCCACTCACCATCTCATATGCCCCTTAAAAAAAGCTGCTTTGAATTGATCAGGTCTAGTCTACAGAGAAAATTGGACCATATTTTCAATGATGTTAACATTGGAAATGTATTTGGCTCTATACATACATATATATGCTGTCTCCTTCCTTTTCGATTTTAACAGGTAAAATAGCCACAAGTGGCAATTGAGCACTTGAAATGTGACTAGTTCCAATTAAGATGTTCTGTAACTGCAAAATACACACTGGATTTTAAAGACAGTATGAAGAGAGAGTGTTAACTTGCTAAAAATTGTACATAGATTACTGGTTGAAAAGAGAATATTGGGATATGTTGTGTTAAATAAAATATATTATTTAAATTAATTTTACATGTTACTTTTTATTTTTTAATGTAGCTACTTGAAAATTTAAAATTACACATGTGACTCACATTATATTTTTATTGGGCAGTGCTGATCTGGAGGGGTAAGAAAAGACTACTTAAACTTGCACCTAAACAAAAAAATCCCTCACTGTTCTAGTTCCCTCAGCATGGTTCCTTGTGAGATCACAAAGGGTTATATACCAAGTAAATTATCCCAAGATGTCACCTTTCTCTCTATATATTGAAAACCTGTGGCACTTTCAGGAGTTGATAGAAGACTGTGAGATCCAGAATCCCAGCCAAATATGGTCCCACCGTGTTATCATAAATGCCCAAAAAGGTGTGTGACAAAGTTATGAGTTTTCTACTTAATGGACAGAAGTTGTCTTGAATAGAATTGATGAATTTTGGGACAGCAAACTCAGAGCATAATAAGTGCAGTTAAAAATTTAAACTTTTATTCAGTGTCAATAATTCTTTGACATCATTAAAGACTTCATTATTAAGGACGAAGTTCCTTTTTGTAATCATCCAAGTCTCGATGTTGTCTCACAATTTCAGTAACAGAGCTTTCCCAATCTAATAAATGGTGGTGGTGTAGAAAGTGGACATTAATGGTATTGCAAACCCATGATTCTATTCATACTCAATTTGCAAAGTAATAACGATCTCAGGGATGTGAGGAAACATAACAAGCAACAAAAACAGTAATTTTCTTTCTTCTTAAATCAGCAAAATGGAATGTCCAGAGGTAAGGGAGTCTTTGTTGAATGGAGAGGCAAGTACAATGTAATAATGAAAGTAGTCAGTTTAATATGTCATTTATTCAAACGCTAGATTCACATGCTAAAACCTCAGGATGCGGCTTTTCTTAAGAACATTTTAGCATTCACTTCAGATGAGGTCTGAGCCTTCCATGGAAGATAAAGAAAAATAGGGCCATTAATAAGACACCTTTCAATGATGAAAAGGATTTGATATAGAGGTCATAATCTTATTTACAAATGATCTATACTGAATCTTCTATACTGAAAGTTAAGCATATCACTTGAAGATGCTATATTTTGTTATAAATAGTGTTGAACTCCCTGTCTCTCCTTAGAGAGTTGTTATAGTTGTGTTCAGTAAACACTGGAATTTCTTTTCAGTTTTTAGGTTTCTTGACTGATGTGGAAGCTTGCTTTAGATAACCGATTGAAATTCCTTGCCTTTTCACTGAAATATGGAAATGTAGAAGATATGTGAATGTACAACAGCATTATAAAATAGATTTATTTAATTTGTGATCTGCTAGAGTTTAGGAGGAATTTAAACTACCTAAAGAAAGGTGGGGTAAACAAGTGTCTCCAAGTGTTATAGAACTGTCCCTGTCTGGTTTATTTAGATGTGTGTGTGTGTGTGTGTGTGTGTGTGTAGGGGAGGGGATTGTTTGGCTACCACAATGAATGCAAGATGTTACTGATGCTTAGTGCATGGAGGATAGGGACACCAAGCATCCTGCAATGTGTGGGATAGTCCTCCACCAGAAGGAATTTTTGTGGTTGTTGTTGAGGAAGATGAGCCCTGAGCTAATGCCTGTGCCAGTCTTCCTCCATTTTGTATGTGGGTCGCCACCACAGCACGGCTGATGAGTTGTGTAGGTCTGCACCCGGGATCTGAACCGCAAACCTGGGCCACTGAAGCAGAGCGCGCCGAACTTAACCACTATGCCACGGTGCTGGCCCCCAGAAGGAATATTTGAAGCCAATTTCCAACAGTGCTCCCATTGAGATGCATTGTGAATGAAGATTTTATCCCACACATTGGATCGGACTTCATTTTGCCTTCAAACTCTCTAAAACAATTTTCAACAGCCCCGAGCTTGTTTTACAACTGCTCCTCCCACAAGTGCTCCTCCCAATCAGCTTCATTAAATCTTCTTTTAAAAAATCTACATATAATACATTATTAGAACCTTAATATATTCCTAAGGCAGAAATTATATTTATTATATTCTTTGAGCAAAGTGTAAAACCTAGGGGTTGATAACACGTCTTTAAAGGTAAATATTTACACATGCATAATTTTAAAGTGTTTCCCTGTTCTTTTCTCTTGCTTCCTTCATATTTGTCTTGCTACATAAGAGTCACTAAGATGAACTCACTTTTCAGTAAACTACATAAAAAAGACCAATTTTCTGTAATTATAAATTTATGTTTTATAAATAAAAATAGGTGCCTAATTACCCAAGACTGATGCCAGCCCCAGCCTTCTAGAAGACTGTCTTAGATTACTTGTTAGGAAATATACCCTATACACTAAGGACATGGTTCCTTTCCCTGTGTTTATAGAAATACTAGTCATAGAGACCACACGGGATTTGTCCTTCTCCTCATCCTCTCTTAGGAGCGGAGTGGGAATGGGAGAATAAGAGTGTTTCCTTTTCTTGGATTCTCTTTTAAAATCTTGCCACAAATTCTGTTTCTAGTATCAGTTCTTAACATTCCCAGCTCTACAATTTTCCTAGAACTCCCTTGACGGGGTGTATTGTAAGACCTACAAATTCATGAGCTGCCTTGATATTGTTGAGCCTTATACAGTCCCAAAGCCCTAATTGTGAGTTCATCCGCTCTCATCAACAGCCCCCACAGTAGTCGGTGGGAATGGCTCCACACCTGGCTAATTCTCCTATTAGCTGGACTAGTTACAACCCACCCAGTCCTCAACATAATGGGTTTCAGCTCCCTGCCAACCTGACAAATTAGTCAAAAAAAATTCCTCTGGTGTGGAACACAGACATCTCATTACAACAAAGGCTGCCTCCCACAGCCACTGCTGGTTCACTCTATTCCTGAGTAAACCACCGTGTGGCCCTGCCTGGCATGTGATGTCCCCCTCCCTGGGCTGTGAGTATGTGATGATAAACTGCTGCCCATTTCATCTGTCCAGCATTGAGTGTCATGGGTTCAGCCGTCTCTAGAACCCTAGGGCAGGACTTCCTCCTTCACCATGGGGGTGAAGAATTGGTGAACAAAACAACTGGTGTCATGAACTGGATGGCCCAACCATGATGGAGGACACCTGGACAGCTTTAACTGATAGCTCCTGGAGAGCTTTAACTGATGGTTCCTTTGCTAACTAACTGGTTCCTGATATGGGGGAAGGCCTCCTGGGATGGAATGACCAATTGTTGGCTGGCTTGTGCTTTAGCTTGCACAGTATTCTGTTGTCTCTCTTGGGTGCTGCTATTTCTTTCCATCCTAAAGTATCCTTCTTGCCCCCAAGGTGAGATCTATTGTTAATTGACTGTATCCTGACATGAGGTGCTGTTGGGTGAGGCCTATGTCTGCTAGGTGATCTGTGGGATTCCCACCACCAAGTCTGATGCACAGAGCTGACAAGACCATATATGGGATGATGTGGAGCTGATCTTTCAGTAGAGGCTGAGGGCAGTGATGATGTGTCTGAACTGGTAAGCTCTTAAGTCCTGCTTGCATGTGGTCAGACTAGAGCTCTCAGGGATAAAGATTCCAGTGTATTGTGTCTAGCTGGTGACTAGAGATTGATCAAATCACATATGATGTAGGGCAGTGCTTCTCCAACTTGAATGTGCCCATGATTCACCTGGGGATCTTGCTAAATGGCAAACCCATAGCAAGGAGGGGGGTCAGAGCATTGAAATGAGTGTCTAGATGACACTGCTGAGATTCTACTGCTGACTTGGGTACTGGCTCACCACCATATTAACCAATCTCTAGGACTTCTACTCCTTTCTGGAAAAGAAATATGCAGCAGATATGAATAGCTATGTAGAACATTTGTTGTGTTCTGGGCATTGTACTAGACACTAGAAATAAAAAGTGAAATAATCCATTGTCTCTACCCTACAGGAGCTTCCTATCTAATGGACTCTGAACACAGTGCATAGTTTCTCTTCTGACTCAGGTGGGTGTGTGCTGTCTCCATATTGGTGAACTGAAAATTGCCCAGTGAGTGTGAGAGGGAAGACCAGCTAATCGTGCTCCCACATAGCTATAACAATAGCATATCCATGGGATACCAGTCCTCCATCTTGTCAAAAAACACCCTTCAGCATTATATACACCCTCTATGATTATAAACATTTCCTTCTTCCACCCAAATGTCCCTAAATTGTGCAAAGATGCAAACATAAATAGCATTCTTGACATAGTAATTGTATATTCTTGATGAATGAAAGTGTCATTACTTTTCACACATTTAAATTTTCCTCCCAATTTATAGAATATCTTGGTTAAAATAAGAATGAATTTTAACTATGCATATTTGTTACGAACTTCATGATATACTCCATGGAGCTATTTTAAAACTTAGTATGCTCTTATAAAATTTGTATCCTGGACTCATGTTGGGTATCATTTCTTCCCTATAGCTTGTAGTAATTGGGCTACAGACAGAGATGAATAAGGCAGCTTGTGAATCAAGACCACAAGCGCCATATGAAGTAGAATAGTAAATCAGTAACTATTAGGATGAATACAAATTCAAAAATTCAAAACTGGATTGTAAAACAGTTCAGAAAGACCAACTAGAAACAAAAATCTGAACTAAGATGGTTAAAAAAAAGAAAGAGTTCAAGTGGTTCCTATCTGGTTTATGTACAAATGAGAATGAAATATTTAATTGCCACAGGTAGCTTCATAATGCAGACAGCAAAATCAATTGTTCTAGCAGGTGCTAGAAAAATCTATGGCATCATAGGGTTCAAAGCTGATATCAAATCATAAATACAATAATCAAATCTGAAAGTGACTACAGCTTCAGAGAAATGCACAGCACATGTGAACTAAAGTTAATTATTAATCTTATAGTGGTATTTATTTACTATTAATTTATTCATTCATTCATTTATTTTTGTTTACGGGAGGATTTAAACCAGCGACACAATCATCTCTTAAGGATTTCAAACGAGGAAACAAAGACATAGATATTTAGATGTATTTTACAAATTGCCACACAGCTCTTCCTATTCTAGTATCCAGCAGTACATTCTTCAGAGATTTAGATTGGACTTCCTATCTCATGGGCCCTCTGTCAATATTTTGAAGATTAGATACTCAATAAATAATGTCTAAATTGAATGGAGATATCTCTTACTGGCATCTCACTCAAACTACAGTCATACTTTCCAGTAAACCTCATAAAAAATCATTGTTCTAGAGAAGCCTACCCAGCTCTCCAGGTTCTGATACAAGTATAATGATTCAAATTTTGTGTGTGTGTGTATGTAAGTGCCCTTTGTGGGCTCTTGCCCAGTTTCTGTGATACCCGAAGTTGGCACGAGTTCAAGATAAATCACATCTAACCATGTTAGAAAGCTTGACTTCTATGTGCCCATCAGGTAATCGAAGATGGATGTTATGGTAGAGGAAATTCTCATTACAGGAAAAATGCATACTGTTTGACAGACAATTCATTTTATGTTTTTCACACAGAGATCATATTCCAAGAGTTATGATTCGAAGTCATCAAAAACAGAGAATATATTTTATATCTCTATCTGAACATAAAAACAGTAATTAGTTCACCTTTGGGGAAATGTGATAAAAAATATCAATGACTATCAAAATTCATTAAAAGCACAAGATTTGCAATGATTTAAAATGTATGTTCTTCATATGAATTAGTATAGCAATATAGATGCATTTGATAAATGCAATTTAAAATTAAAGTGCTCTGCTAAATCATTCAGACATCTGTATGTCAAAAGAATTAGTTTTATCTGTATGATAATAATCAAATTTCAATTCTTTATAGAGCAAATAATATAGATTTTATGGAATAAAAGCCTTCAATCATTATTAACAATTATTAACAATCATTATCGATAAAGATAATATATACGCTTCAGAAGAGAAATCTTGTCAGTATAAAATAAAGTATTTGATTTATACACCCTAATCAGAGATTATGAGGATTAAAACCCCTCTTCAAGATTTTAGAAACAATAGATGCAAAATAAAGATTTTAGAAACAATAGATGCAAAATAAGGCAAAGTTCCCTTTAAAATAGCATTGACAGTTCTATATAACCAGCAAGAGACCAAAAAAATCTCAAAGAAACACTTTACAATAGAAGTGAAATTTTTAAGTGCAATTTCATGAAGGGGACATTTTCCCAAATAGTCTTTTTGACCTGACTTAGAATCATCTTCATTTACTCTGGTGAATACTTTTCAGTAAAATGAGAAAGATTTTATTTTTAAAAAATCTTAAATAATTTACATGATTCACTATAATTAAATTTTGATTTTCACAGTGATACTTGAAGCACTTGCTACTTGAAGTGAATTTACAGCTACATATGTGTGCTTCTACACATTCTCTTGGTTCATTCAAATGCCAATAGAGTAGACAGGGGTTGGGGTTTACCTTGGCTAGATGCCCACCCCTGGATCCATCGATGTGGGTAGAGAGGCAGGACTATGTGGTAACATGGAGCGCTAGTAAAGGAAAGGTGTGCTGGGAGACCAAAGAATAATATTATAAATATATATAATATATACGATCAAAATGTATCTTATGCATAGTCCAAGGATATTGGCCTTTATGTAACACATTTATTACACATCTTTTCCCTGGTTGTCTTATTTTTATGGGGTGGTGTAATATGTAATAATTTTACATTTTATATACTTTATCACCCCTTTTTATGGTTTCCTTTTGACATTGTAATTTTAAAAGTCACCCTCTTCCAAGGTCAGAAAAAAACTACATCTAATGTTCTTCTTTTGTTTCATTTCTTTATATTTAATATTGAAATTAATTTCAATACAAGGTGTGAAATCGTGACCTAACTCTATCATTTTTTATTCTCTAAAAATTAACCAATATCCTAATACCACGAATGGAGCAATTGCTCTGTTTACTGGTTTGAATGTCACCTTGTTATTATACAAAATTCTTATGCCTGGGTCTGTTTCTGTGCTTTCCATTCTCTTTCATGTATGTGTTTATTCTTGTGCCATTTCAAATTTGTTTCATTTCTAAAAGTCATTATGATTTTAAATATCTTACAGTTTTAATTTGTAATATTGGTTCATATTGTATATTCATTTACCAGAAGAATTTAGAATCATTTTGTCATGTTCCAAATTATTCTTGTTAGAATTTTTTTGAATTTAAGCATATTTGTAAATTGATTTACAGCAAACTAAAGGGTTACTATAATTGAGTTTCTTGTCAATAATGTGAAGTGCAAATCTTATCAGTCAAACTTCCTTTTATGACGTTTAGTCAAAATTTATGTGCTTTATGTTTTATGCCTTTTATTTTCTATATTTCATTTATATTTTCTTTGTTTTTTATATTTTGTTTTATTGATTATGTTTTTGTTTCTTTTCTGTCTAGTTATTTGGAAAATACACAGCCCATTGCAACTTAAAAATTTTTTAAATACTTAAAAAAATTAACATACTTTTTAAAGAGCAGTTTTAGGTTCATAGCTAAATTGAGTGAAAAGTACAGAGAAACCCTTGTCTTCACAAGTGTACAACCTCTTCCACTATTGATATCCCACACCACAGTGGTACATCTGTTTCAATCGATGAACCTGCATTAACATGTTTTTATCACCCAAAGTCCTTAGAGTTCACTTTTGGTGCTGTACATTCTATGGGTTTTGACAAGTGTTTAATAACAGTGGAATAGTATTCGGATAGAAATGATCTATTAAGCCATGAAAAGACATAGAGGAAACTTAAATGTGTATTACTAAGTGAAAGAAGACAATCTGAAAAGGCTGCATACTGTATGATTCCAACTATATGACATTCTGGAAAAGGCAAAACTATGGAGATAGTAAAAAGTTCAGTGGTTGCCAGAGGTTAGGAAGGAGGGAGGGATGAATAGGCAGAGCACCGAGGATTTCTAGGGCAGTGAATCTCCATTTGATACAATGGTGAATATATATCATTACACATTTGTCAAAACCTATTTTAATTTTTAAATTATATTTTGGTTTGAAAAAACCACTTGAAATTTTTCTACAATTATCGCTGCCATGAATGTAACTAGTGGGCTCCCAGCAGATGTACTGGGACTCATCTATTGTCGTTTCATTCAGTAGCTCTAAGGTGGACTCGATAGCCATTCTCCCAACAGGAGACAAATCTGTTCTCTTAACAGAGAATCTGTTCTCCACAGTGAATCAGGGTACAAGGGCCTCATCAGCTCAGATAGGTCTCCTTTCTTTTTCTACAAATGACTCAATTTTTAAAGACTTCATGAGTTGGTTTAGACTGTATTAAACACTAACATCCAAAATATTCTCTTGCTACTTATTTCATGAAGAAATTCCGAGGACTTTATTGTCCTAATAAAATCAGATAATGATCTGATGACTGATGTATTATAAAACATCAATTTTTAACTCTGTCCCTCTTCCCTTGCTCCATCAAATCTGTAATACTCATCCCACAGTATTTTAAGAGCATCATTTTTCATGGCAGCTCATCACGACTCCTCTGTACTACGCATCTAACAGTTTAGAAAGCATCGAGGAAATGCACTTTGCATTGAATGTCAAGGTGAAAATCCAACTTAAGGTGTAACTGAGAATTATAGCTTGGTTCAAAGGATTCCAAAATATAATCCAGATTTCAACTGGAAGACTCTCTACCCTTAAATATTTAGATAAATGCGATTCACAATCGTAACTTTTGATTTCACAGCTTATTTTACCCAGTTTTCCTCTTCTATTTGATTCCACAACCACACAGACCCCCTGTTTCCACCACAATGAGAGCATGGCCACAAAAATTTCCCCCATCAGTGGATTCTTTATCAAGCATAACAAGAATCTTGTTATGTTTTCTGAAGATTTAGGGGTTTCTGGGAGAGAGAGTCATGTCCACCATACATGGCCTTTGGGACAACTTATAAAATTTCTCCTGCTTCTACTGTTGGCCCAGGAACCAGCCCCATTTCCCCATCATTCTTCCCAACACCTCATGCTCCTTATATGGTCCCTGCCTCCCAAAACACAACTTGAGGGTGGTAGTACCCCCTCCAGCTGCTGCTTTTGTGGGGGAATAACACAACCAGCTTTGCCTACTTTTCAAAGTCTTTCAAGGAATTGTAGTGAATTCTTGGGTAAATGTTTTCCATTTCATATAAAAGCAATCAACTTAAAAAATGATAATTATTTTCACTTGTGAAACCAAATATCTCATATATTTCAGTATAGGTCCATTTCACAGTCACAAAATCTGCTACGGTGATATTTCAAATTTGGAAGTGCACATACTAAAACTTGTACTATCAGCAACTGAATATATGATTTTGGTGCCTGAAATCAAGATTGAAGAGGTAATATTTTTCATTCTTGGAGTGGAAAGCTGTTTACATTAGCTGTTGAATTTCTGTCAACTAAGGCATACAAGCTTTCATTTGAAGCAGTTTTAAAGCACTTATGCCATGCATTATTTTAGTATTTTTTAAAAATCTTTTGCTTAATTATACATAAGAATTGATTTAACAAGTAGTTGTCTGTCTAAGATTTAAAAATATACATTAAAAGTCAGAATAAAATATATTTAGGAGTACATTTTAATGAAAAATCATTTTGAATCAAATTTCATGGTGATACTCTACAGTGTATCCTTTGGCCCATTTCTAGAACAGATTTATATATAGACAGCAGTTGTCAGGAGATGGCAGTTATGACTGTACTCTAAAATTTATTTTAGTACAAACATAAACCCTAGAAAACTTTTATAACATATTTTTCCCAATTGGCTTTCAGTATAAATTGTGCATTTTGAAAATACCATGACTATTTTAAAGTCTACAAAGGAGTGAAAAGAAAGATTTACATCTCCCACATGTGGCGTGTCATATAGATCCTCCAAGTTTGTAAATGAACTCCAGTATTGAAGAAAATGAATTTTGTCTAAATTATCTTTTTGTTTCCATCAACGTTTGGCATTATATTTTGTCTTTCATTTAGATATTCTGCTCAGTAAGCACCTAAAGGTGTCAGGCTCTATTCCAAGTGCTTGGACATAGCAGGACCAAAACAAAGTCCCTGTCCTCAGGGGGTTCACTTTGTAATGGAAAAGGCATATAATAAACACAAAACCAAGTAAAATAGGGTATATTTGATAGTGTTAGGTATATGGAGAAAACTAAGCAGGCCAAGGGAAGGAGAGAGGTACCTGGCTGGGCTGGGGTGGTGGAGACTTATACTATTTTATATAGAGTTGTCAAAGTTTTATATAGAGTTGTCACCCTGATAGGATGATATTGACCATGAAGTCACTAAGGAAATAAACCAAGTAGAAAAGAACATTCCCAAAAGGCCCTGGGATAGGACCCCGCTTGCCATTTTTAGGACCAGTAAGGGGGTTGGTGTGGCTGGAGCAGAGTTAGTAGAAGGAGAAGTGAGAGGATATAAAATTAGAGCTAAGGAGAGGGCATGTGTGATCAGGAAGGTCGTGGTCCATGGTAAGGACATTAGCTTACTCCGAATGATAAGCAAAGCCAATGGAAAGCTTCTGAACACAGGAGTAATATCTTTTCTATTATTTAAAATAATCACCCTGACTATTGTGCAGGGCAAAAAGCTGAAACAGGGAGAGCAGAACAGATGTGGCAATAATCCAAGATGAGAAGATGTTAGCATAGACCAGGGTAGTAATGGCGAAAGTGAGGAAATGGTCAGATTTTGGATATATTGAAGTATGGCTGATATAGTCAGCTGATGGATTGGATGTGGCCATGAGAGTAAAAAGTAGCCCCTTTTTGTGCAGACAACTGAAAGAATAAAGTTGCTAACTCTTGTGGGGAAGACTGTAACAAGAGCAAATCTGAAGATATAAAATTGAAAGTTGAGTTTCAGAAACACAAAATTTGGTATGTCTCTTAGACTCCAAATGGAAATACACAGACAAATCTGGAATCCAAATCTGGAAGTGAAGACTGGGATGTAATATATAATTTTGGAATCATCAGTATGTAGTTGTCATTTAAGGTCATGAATTAAGTTGACTTCATCTAGAATCTAGAGTGAGTATAGATAGAGAAGATTTCTGAGAACTAACCTCTAGGGAAGTCCAACATTTAGGGGTAGAGAAACCAGGTTAGGATACTGAGAATAAGCAACGAGTTATGTAAATAGAGAATAAAGACAGGGTGCTTTCTCAGAATATTCATGAGTGAGGGTTTTGAAGACGAGACGGTGATTAAGTGTGTCAAATACTGCTGATGGGTCAAGAAAGATGAGGACTGAGAACTGGCCATTAGATTTTGCAAACTAGACATCGATGATGATGTAAAAAAAGTTATTTGGTGGAGTGATTGGAGGAAAATATGATTAGAAGTTGATGAAGAGAGAATGGAGGGAGAGGAATTAGAGATAGTGAGTACAGATAGAAGTTTTGCTGTAGAAGGAGACCAAGACGAGAGACGAGAGTGTACAAGTAGAGATTGTTTTAGATCAGAAATTTGTATTTGAATAATTAAGAATGAACATATTATTTTTAAGTGAGATTTAAAACTTTCAAAGTAAAAGAACATAGGTTAATATAAAATGTCAGCCCAGGGCAAAATTATAGCCAAATAATCTTTAGGTAACACTAACTCCTTGTATATTATTGAAGGAGAATTGAAGAAAGATTATTTCAGATAGGGAAGAGTAGACAGAAGGTAGCAGAAGTACATTCAAGTTCAAGTTATATCATGTTTCTTAGTGTCTTGGTCACCCTGTAGAAGCCATTTAACTTGTCTACACCACATTCTGATTCAAACATAAATAAGAGCATGTACTAGATCAGTGTTTCCTCCGTCAACTTTAAGTCTGTGTCTGTAAACTTCTTAAATTCTCAAGGTTACAGGAGAAGAACAAAAGATGATAGACGAGGATTCAAGTGGCTACTTGAATTTTTATTTTTTTACTGAAGATATACAATCGAGGGAAAGGAATCAGGTGGTTAGACATTCTAGATGGCTCTCTGACACTCTATTTATGGAAGGAAGGTAGGCTCTAGTTTCTTGAAGTTTAAATTTGTGCCTATCAATGATAAAGTCAAATGGGAAAAGTCTGACATGATGTTTCTCTCCTTACTAAAAAAAAAAAAAATCTTACTATTTGATTGCTCTTCTCTCTCACTCCAGGCAATTAATCACAAATGGTGTTGCCTACACCTTCAATATATAACCCAAACCTGTTCATTTCTTATCCATTCCACCTCTACAGATCTGATCTAAGCCACCATTCCTTTTTACCTGAATAATTGCAATAATTGCTTCTTAACTACTGCTCCTGTTTCCATAGGTTTGTCAACAAATTCCTTTCTCACCCAGAATAAATTCCCAAATCTTTCGAAGTCCTACCTAGACCTCTCAGTTGCCACCACCACCTAACTGATTCCCCACCAGTTCCACCCCATTTACTCTGACCTCTTCCATTCTTCTAAAACATCAAGTGCTATCACGCCTAGGGCTTCTGCAATTGCTGTTCCATCCTCCTGAAATACTCCTCCGTCAGATGTTCACTGACTTCCTCACTTCCTTTACACCTCTGCTGAAGTGTTCCCTTATCAGAGAGGTTGTGGCTGACTACCCTGTGTTACATAACACTTCTTGTCTCCTCTACTCTTCTAGTTTTCAATGGTAGGTATCACCAGATTACCCATTATGTTTACTTTTTGTCTATATATCGTCTTCTTTTTCCTACTGGAATATAAGCTCCATGAGAGTAGATATTTTACCTGTTTTGTTTGTTGCTGTATCCCTAATGCTGAGAACTGTACTGGGCCTATAGTGGACGGGTACTAGTTATTTACTGAATGAGTGTGTGAATGAATGAATGGTTGAGTGAATGAATGAGTGAATTTGCTTCTCCCTGTGTGGGAAATGGGAAATTTTTAAAAAATTTTAAAATTGATGGAGAATAATTTAGAGGGTAGTTATATGATGAATTTACGTTACCTCAAAACACTGAATTAAAGAAATTCAATTAAAAAATGGGCAGAGGATCTGGATAGACATTTTTCCATGGAAACAGGGAAGGGGCATGGGCCTGGTTATCAAGGGCTGAGTTCTAGACCATAAGTTGTATCAAAAGAGCACTAGACCCAGATGCCAATGTTAATTCCTTCAGGAATTACAGTTACTTGGCAAGTTGGTGAAGATTGTCTGCTACTTTCTTACTCTATAAAAATGGATTTGGATCAAGTCATATATAAGATGCTGTCTAATTCTGCAATTCTATATTTTATAATTTTATCCTTCCTGTGTTGCTCTGTACTTATCATTTGTCTGAGTTTGTGTCAATCATTTCACTCAACCGGGGCTGAAAAATTGTAATCTGTGAAAAAAAGTGACCATCTCTTTGATTTCCTCCTTCTAAAATCCTGTCATGTTTCTTTCACAAGCACAAGAGAGCTAATGGAAACATGCAACAGCTCTGACACCTTCCATTTGCATATAGTGATGCTGCATCTACTCACACGTCTTTGGATACATCAGGTCACATGACTTTATGCCACATGCCAAAGGGAGAGATGTGTAATCGACAGAATTCAGTCACTTTGAGTAAATCTTATTTTAGGAAATCTTCAACCATTCTTCCCAGTAGTAAACCAAGTTACATAGGGCCTTGCATACTGTTGGACAGCAAGGAAGTAGGACTAGATCTTTGAGGCCTTTAGATTTTTCTTATCCTGACTAATTTTGTGAAATTAGCCTCTATTCTTGCTGTACTGGCTAAGGTGTGGCTGGTCCAAACTGGCCTTTTGATTGTGCTGGTCTTGGCCACATGGGACTGTGGTCTTTGCCATTCCCACATCCTGTTACCTCCTCTCCTGTCCCCAGGCTTCTGTGGGTCCACTAGTCATCTCAGCACCTCCACTCCCTTGAGGGGAATGAAAATTCCTGCATGCAGCAGTTTGATTTCTGTGAGACTGCACACAGGCCTCTATCTGCCTAGAAATCTTCCCAAAACCTCCATCTTCTTGTACTGTGTTGGACCTGAGGCTCTCTTGAACATGTGGCTTCTTTGAAAGGCTTCAGTCTCCTAAGTATCCACCTATGGAAATGAGGAAGTAGCCACACATATGTTGGACTTCTTGAACTCTACCATAGAATTTTTGCCATCTTCCCCTCTCAGGACTTTGAGTTCAAGGGGATGGAGTAGGTGGGGAACTTGCATCTGAACACTTGCTCTCCAGTCTTTTCCCTACTAGGTTATTTCTCCAGCCACAGGAAGTGTTTTTTTTTTCTTTTATGTGTATTAGCAACTGTCCTAAAGTCTTACCCTTATCCTTCCACTTTATTGTAAAACCTCCGCGCTCAATCTTAGAGGGTTTATTACTGATATCTAAAGTCCACCTGAAAGTTTCAAGAAAATTCTTTTTTAATAAATCCAGATTACTAGCTTTCAGATTATTATCACACATATGCCAAAAATCATTCCTACTTTTAAACTCAGAGACAAGTAATGACTGTTTTGTTCTAGGCCATGTAGAGGTAAGATTCCAATAAGGAGAACAGTTGTAGATTACCAGAGGTAAAAGCAAATGCATCCTGGAAGTGGAAAAGGAGAACAAATTAAATCCGAAGTAAGCAGAAGATATAACATAATAAAATTTAGAGAAGAAATCGATGAAATTTGAAATAAAAAATTAATCAGAGAAAATCACCAAAACCAAAAGCTAGTTATTTGAAAAGATCAATAAAATTGATAAACTTCTATCCAAACTAAATAAGAAAAGAAAAAGAGAAGACAAAAATTACTAATATCAGAAACAAAAGAGGGGCCATCATTACTGATCCCAGGGACTTTAAAAGGATAAGAAGGGCATATAACTCAGTAGTAAAAAATCAATCTAGTTAAAAAATGGGCTGGGGATCTGAATAGACATTTTGCCGAAGAAGACACACAGATTGCCAACAGGTAAATGAAAAGATGCTTAGCAGCACTAATTATCAGGGAAATGCAAATCAAAACCACAATGAGATATCACCTCACACTAGGTAGGATGGCTATTATCAAAAAGACAAAAGATAAGTGTTGGTGAGGATGTGGAGAAAAGGGAACTCTTGTGAACCATTGGTGGGAATGTAAATTGGTGCAACCACTATGGAAAACAGTATGGAAGCTCTTCAAAAAATTAAAAATATAACTTTAAGATACAGCAATTCCACTTGTGGGTATTTATCCAAAGAAAATGAAAACACTAACTTGAAAAGATATATGCACCCGTGTGTTCATTGCAGCATTATTCACAATAGCCAAGATATAGAAAAAAACCTGTGTCCATTGACAGATGAATGAGTAAAGAAATTGTGGTGTATATATACAATGGAATATTATTCAGTCATAAAAATGTTGTGCTCTGAGCACAATCTTTGTATTTGCACTTGTTTGTTCCAATATTCCAGCTGCAACTGTACTTCAGTCTCCCTAGATCCTTGAGTCGAATTGCTTCCTTTAATTTCTTCCTATTCATCAGCCTCCTCATGTGTTTGTTTCCTTCCCTAAAGATCTTATGTTCCCATATTTCATTCACTATTAACATAATCCTAAATCAGAAGTTCCGAAACTTTCTCTGTCCATGGTGCCATTAGTTTCTCCAATTTTTTTTTTCATGGCACCTCTAGACCAAAAGAAATATCTGACAGTTTCATTTATGAGGTAGTCGAGTCTAGAAACAATGAGTATTATTTCATGTCCTAATAACTTAATAGCCATATGAAAAAAAGAAATTGAAACAAAAATATTATCTTTCTTTTACTTTTAATTAGAATTATGGATAAATGGGATGTATGTGCCCGTTGGACACTGCACAATGTCTCATACTTGGAATCAAGTTGAATACCGCCAACTTCACATCCTGTTCTACACCGATATTTTTGCAGTGCCAGCTTTTTATCACAGTAATCTCTGAAAAACCAGCTTCAAAAAGATATGATGTCATTGAAAGGCATGTAGCATGATCTAGTTGAAACTGTGAAGGACTTCAAGTAGTTCATGTGATATTTCAAAGTAATTTAACGTCACTATTTCCTATGAATTTCACTTCATTCTCATTGCAAGTTCTTTAGTTCACACCACCATTGTCTTTTCTGTGTTATGCAACAATATCCTAATGAATTTTTCTACTTTTAATCTGGCCCTCCAATTCTTATTTCACACTGCAGAAAGAGCCATCTTTTAAAAACAGAAATCTGCTGTTACTACTTTTTCCATCTAATCTTTCGAAGACTTCTTACTTTCATGAAAGTGTTCAGATTTCTTACCTTTCATGATTTGGCTTCTGCTTGCTCTCCAGCCTCATTTCTTATCAAGTTCCACTTCTGTTCCTTTGACTCAATTCTGTGGCACATTGTATTTCTATCTTTTCTTCGAATGTGCCAAATTCTGGTCTTTTTCACCTTCTTTCTTTCTACCTGGAATACACTTTTCTTATTTTTTACTTGGTTATCATTTTCATGTTTTTGCTTAGCTATTTCTTCCTCAAAAGAGAATTTTCAGATCCCATTAGGCTCAGTTAAATGCTGCTTCTATGTGATTCCTTTATTTAGCTCATTGTAGAAATTATTGTAATACTATGACCAAGTATTTAATTGCATATACGTCATATTTTACCTTGACTATAAGCTCTTTGAAAGCAGTGACTATCTTATGGTCATCTCTGTATTCCCTTTGAGTAGCATCATGATGGGGTCATAGTAAGTAATGAAAAATATTTGTTAAATGAATGAGTAGAAGTGCCCTTAATAAAATGTAGATTGTAAAAGTATGCTTTGCCAAGCAATAATAAACATTATATTAATAGTATGAATGATTGCAATAAATCTTACTGTCATCACTGATAAAAATGCATAATATTTAGGGGCCAGCCCCGTGGCCCAGTGGTTAAGTTCGGTATGCTCCACTTTGGCAGCCCGGTTTGGTTCCCAGGCATGGACCTACACCACTTGTTGGTGGCCATGTTGTTGTGGCGACCCACACACAAAATAGAGGAAGATTGGCACAGATGTTGGCTCAGGGTGAATCTTCCTCAGCAACCCCCCCCCCCAAAACACATAATATTCACTCCAGAAAACTTGTCTGTATTATAGCAAAACTATCTCAGTATCATTCAGTGAAGTTTTGAAAGCTGTTCGATGAAATGCTCTCCTTTGCATTCATACTATTTGGCTGTATTAATATGGAAAATCTAATATGAATCAAATTCAAACATATAACAGACTATCTTATTGTGTAATTTTATTCCTAAAATATTTTACTTATCAAGATGTGTACAATTTTACTACTTATTTGGAAAACTTTGCTCAGTTTTCATAATACAAATAAATCAAGCATTAAAGGCACCTTCATTTAAACATTTATTTTTTAGAAAAAGCTAGACTCAGTTTTATTTTAAAATAGTTGATGTATAGCCAATAGGATTTGGAGAGTTTGGATGACATTTGTCTGAATCCCTCTTAGTGACCTGTGGGTCATTTAGAGCAGGTTTTGGTTGGAGAGAACATTCTGGGTCTCTAATTCCCCTCACCTCATATAAGAAAGTAAGAGTTGGAGAATAAAAATGTGCTCTACTTCCACATGGAAAAGTACATGACTTTTCCCCCTGGCAAAAGCCTGCAGAAGGTTCTTTTCAGCAAAGGGCAAGGATGACTTCAGTGGGGTCATTTTCTAAAAGGCCAGGAAATAGCTACTCATTTTCCCCCACTACGTTGTTCTAGTTACTCTGTATTTGAAAAGGTGAAATAAAAGTCGACGTGTTTATGTGAGGGCCATGCCAAAGTGCTTCTGGCCTGATTGCTCTCTGCTTTACTGCCTTACCAAGCCATTTTCTCTAGTTCTTGGTCAAAATCTCCAGTACTTGCCCTATATCAGAGATGTGTGGAATGAACCAAGACGCTTAAAAAATTTTTTATATTTTATTTTAATTTTTTCTAGCTTTATTGAGGTGTAGTTGACGAATAAAAATGCACATATTTAAGGTGTACAACGTGATATTTTGATCTACATGTATACTGTAAAATGAATATAATAATCAAGCTAATTAACATCACATAGTGATGATTTGTGTGTGTGTGTGTGTGTGTGTGTGTGTGTGTGTGTGTTGGTGAGAACACTTAACATGAGAACTGGGCCTCTTTTATTTTTCTTTCTCTTCAAGAGAAGTGCTTTTGATCGTTCTTTAGCTCTCTGCTTAGGAGGGATAAGGAATGGGCATATCTGATCAGTGCCTCAAACTTAGGCTAATGAGAGAGAACATTGGCTCATTGGTTTTCATCATCAGGAGATTCAGTGTGCCTCTCACAAAGAAAAGAAGTCTCTCAGACCTCCTTTTTAAAGGCCCATCATGCTTAGTTTCCTGTACTTCAGGAACTTACTTTATGATGAGATTTTTCAGCTTTGGAGAGGTCTTGAAAGCAAAAACTGGATGTTTGGGAAAAGCATAAGCTGAGGAGTAAGGTAGTGACATGCAAGAATCTGCTAGCTCCTTTAATAAAGGAATCTGTAATGTAAGCTCCAGGATGGGGAGTAACTGTTTTTTTTAAACTGCTGTAGGTATAGTATCTAGAAGATGGGCCAACACATAGTAGCTACTCAATAAATATTTTTGGAATGAATGTATAAAACTAAACCCAGATCCTTTTTGAGTGACCTACAACAGAGGGAACATTTCTGTACAGAGATATGGAATGGGAGCAGCCAACCATCCTCCTCTGCCACTCCTCCTTTCATTTGATGAAGAAACAAGTGGGTAGGTGTACTGGTGTCGGGTGACAGCACACAGCTGTCTGTGTAGAGCCTGGGCCATCTAGATCTTGCAGGCCCGGCTGGTTTAGGGTCTTCATCTTACTTCTGGCAATGAGCACAACTTTATATGGATAATTGAGAGTTATCTGTAATTATTTTCATACTCATCATTTAGCTTTTATTCTGTCTTTTTCTTATTCCCTTTAATGAAGAGAAATCACAGACTCCCAGAAAAAAAAAACAACTTACATTCAATCATTACTGTTTAGGACCTGCCCTTTCTCTGCAGAGTGATATGTAGTATTTGACCATTATTTGTACCCATAGCAGTTCTATTACTTTTGGAAGAAAATTGTTGCTAGGTTTTGAACCTCTCATGCATCATTCTGGCCTAATGAGAAATCATTTGAGATATTGTGACAGGTCTAGCACCAAGAGATGGTCATGTAGAAATAATTTCGAAATTGTCACCTAAAACAGTAACAGATGCTGGGAGAGGAATGAAGTCAGTCTTGCTTTTGAAACTGTATTCTAATTACTTTCTTTTCTTTTAAAGATGAAGGAGAGTGCATATTTTGTCTAGGAGGTTATGAGTTTCAGAAATAAAAGTCATTAATTTAAGGAATTGCATAAAGGCTTACAAATGTAAAAGTGGATGTTTCCTGAATTGCATAAGTAATCTCTAATAAAATTCACAATGGTAATATTGAGTTAGACACAACTTATTTCCAATGGTAATAAGGTTACAGTCAAGCCAAAGAAACGCAAAATTCATTATTATAGAGCAAATATTTACTTTTATGTATATATACACATATAAAATACACAGGTAAACCATAAATAATTTAAAATTAGTGCTTCTGAATGTGTCTAATTTTCAGGCTTATAAAATTTTTATTTCTGTGACCTGGAAATCATTGGTTTTTGCCTTATCATGATCCCAAATGTGAGAAATAAAACAGATGCATGTAATTCATGCTGGAATGATGAAGCTGGCTGCACCTTAAGTGTGAACCTGTTTAATTTACCATCTATTCAGCCACCCTAAAGGTGCAAGCAAATAGTGATAATTTTTTACCATTGAACTGAAAATTCAAATAATGTAAATATTTATAGATCCCTTCTAACCCCAGACCTGGCAAAGTTTGTGCAAATCTGATTGAACATTGTAAAAAAAAAAAAAAGAATTTAAAAAGACAGTATATTCAAAATAGGAAGTTGGACTCCTCTCTTTGACATTTTCAAATAATGTTTAGCTGAATATTACAAGTAATTTTTCTGCTTTATAATTTTTTAATATTAATTTACATATACAACATATATTAATTCTGTGTCAATTTTAGCGTGAAATACGTTATTTTTGAAATTGATTTTTCCTATCAAGATCTTCATATTTAATGAAAAAGTTAAGCTTCCAATCAATTGAGATTATAATAATTATGGTAATGTAATAGTGATGATCATATTTTATTTGCATAGTATAATTTTAATATCTAAAGTGTTATCACATATATACCTCATTTATTCAGCATTATAACATTTTAATGTAGGACGGGCAAATATTCATATTTTTAAGGAAATAGTTTCAGACAGATACCCAATATCACTATTAATAGAGAAATGGTATTTGATCAGATTAAGAAAAAATTAACCTGTATCAAACACATATATGAGTTCTACCTTTTACTCTGATACTCTGATGAGCAGATGATTATCCCCACAAGATTTTACCTGGTTGAATGATAGAACTAGGATTTAAATAAAGATGTTTATGTCTGATTTTTTCTGATTTTCTTTCTACAAAACATTTTCACTTCTTCCTGTTAAAGTTATCATGTATGACGTTGGGTTGTAACTTGGGGCACACTTGCCATGCAGAGGAGTGGAAGACTGGGCTGTTCTTAGAGTTCTAGGAATTGGGCTGGAGTATCTGAACTTTTATCCAGAATACCCTGAAGAAGCATAGTTTAAGATATAAGAGAGAATTTGGAGGTGGCCTTTTTGAACCTTTTGGAAATTTTGATACACACACCTCAAACTGTTAACATTTCAACATTCTTGATTTCCAAATAAGTTTTTTTTTTTTTTTTTGGAATTCTTGGCTCTCATCCCATTTCTAATTCTCAACCCTTCACTGATCTTACAACTTTGAATCTTGCCACATCCTTCAGAAACAGGGATGGAAGGGGTACAGGGATTCTGGCAAGATTCAGGGTGGTTTTAGTCTGTCTGTGTAATGCATATAGTTGCAATGGGTGCACATTTCACAGTTCAAAAACTTCAGTGTAGGAAAAAATGCAGGTCTATTTTTCTGTAACTGAATTTGATTTATAATATAAGCCACTATTCCATTCTGGTGGCTACAAATTTATTCTCATGTAATTCTGAATAAGCCTAGACAATTCTACTTTCTCTTTGGGAATCCATGTTAAGTTTTGGAGAGCTTTATTAGAAATCTAGGTGTTGGGGAAGTGAAGGCTTGCTTGATTCAGCTGTCAGCTTTCCATATTGGTGTAGGATAAGATAAACATTTTTCTTGTCTCGTCCTTCGTTTCTTTCATTAACCAGTCTGTCATATTCAACCAGATTCTGAGTTCAATAACCCCCACAATACAAACCACACTAGGGATGTAAGAACTTCGTCTAACCTTGTGGATTATGATTTGTCTTCAATTCTCAATACAAAGGATCTTCATTTCCTTTAGGGCAGAAAAGTGACTTTCACTTTGTCATAACTTCTTCCTAATCTATTATCTATAAACAAACTTTGTTTCTTGAGTCCCTCATGGTTCTAGTATTTGGTTCTCAAAAAGACTTGAAAAACCTTGCCTCCCATATGTAACATCTTTACAGTGAGTTTTGAAAGCTTATTCAGAAAAAAAGCCAAGAATAGCCTTGCAGTAACCACTCTCTCAGAGGCAAATAATGAGTGCTACCTATAGGTAAAGGATGGAAAAAATTAAAAAATGAATTTTTGAGAAGAAAATAGTTTTGTTAAAATATTGTATTGCTATGTTTAGTAAAGAAAAATTCTAAAAGAGTAATGGTGTATTTTAAGCTATAACATTTTTCCCCATGGATGAATCAAAATGGCTGTGTTAAGGCATGTTTTAAAAAAGATTAGAATTGGAGAATTTAACAGTCCTCTCACAACAATTGATATGATACCTAGACAGAAAATCAGCAAAGATATAGAAGAAGAACTCTATCAACCAACAGGAGCTAATGAACATTCAGAACACACTACCCCACGGTGACACAATACACTTCCTTTCAAGTATCCACAGAACATACACCAAAAAAAAACATGTTCTTTGCTATAAAACAAACCTCAACAAATTAAAAAAATATTGAAATCATGCCTAGAATGTTCTATGACCACAAGTGAATAATATTAGAAATCAATGCAAGAAAGATAACATAAAAATTTCCAAACATTTGAAACCTAAACAACACATTTCTAAATAATTCATAAATCAAAGATAATGTCACTAGGGAAATAAAAAATACATTGAACTAGTTGAAAATGACAATACAACATATTACAATTTGTGGGACACAGCTAAAGCAGTGCTGAGAGGGAAATTTATAGCACTAAGTACTGACATTAGAAAAGGGAAAGGTCTCAAATGAATAATGTAAGCGCCCAACTCAGCAAACTAAAAATAGAAGAGCAAAATCCATCCAAAACAATTAGAAAGAAAGAAATAAAGATAAGAGAGCTTAAATCTATGAATTGAAAACCAAAAACCATAAAAAAATTATAGAGAAAATCAACAAAACCAAAAGATGATTCTTTGATGAGATCAATAAAATTGTCAAACCTCCACCAGAACTTACAAGAAAAAAAAAAGAAGCAAATTACTAATATCAAAATGAAACAGGAGATATCACTAGAGCTCTTGCAGACTTCTAAAGGACAATGAGAGAATACTACTATCAACTCTACACAAATAAATTTGACCTCTTAGATCAAATGGACCAATTCCTCATAAAGTAAAAATGACCACAACTCATTTAATATGAAATAGATAATTTAAATAGCTCTATAATTTTTGAGAAAATTAAACTAAATTAAAAACCTCCCCAAAAAGAAATCTGCATGTCCCAATGGTTTCATGTAGAATTCTACCACATATTTAGAGAAGAATTAACACCAACTCTACACAATCTGTGTCAGAAAATAGAAGAATAAGGAATACTTCTAAACTCATTCTGTGAGGAGAGTATTACCATGATACCAAAATTAGACAGAAAAAAAAAAGGAAACTACAGACCAATATCCCTCATCAATACAGATGCAAAAATTATTGATAACATATTAGCAAATATGATTCAGCAATATATAAAAAGAATTATATACCATGACCAAGAGAGATATTTTTTTCCAGGGAAGCAAGGCTGTATCAATATTCAAAAATCGATTAGTGTAATCCACCATATTGACAGGCTAAAAAAGGAAAATCACAAGATCACATCCATTGATGCAGGAAAAGCACTTGAGAAAACTGAACACCCATTCTTGATTAATTGATTAAAGAAAAGACCTCTCAGACAACTAGGAATAAAGAATAATGTCTTCAACTTGATGAAGAACACATACAAAAACCTACAACTGTCATCATTCTTTTTTTTGGTGAGGAAGATTGGTCCCAAGCTAACATCTGTTGCCAATCTTCCTCTTTTTGCCTGAGGAAGATCATCCCTGAGCTAACATCTGTGCCCATCTTTGTCTCCTTTGTATGTGGGATGCCGCCACAGCATGGCTTGACGAGTTGTGTAGGTCTGTGCCTGGGATCCGAACCCGTGAACCATGGGCCACCAAAGCAGAGCACGTGAACTTAACCACTCTGTCACCAGGCTGGCCCCAACTGTCATCATTCTTAATGGAGAAAAATTGAATGAATTTCCCCTAATATTGGAAACAAGGAAAGAATCTTCACTTTCATCACTGCTATTCAACATACAATGGAAGTTCTACCCAGTATAATAAGGCAAGGAAAGGAAATAAAAAGCATACGGATTGGAAAGGAAGAAATAAAACTGCCCCTCTTTGCAGATGATCTGAGCTTTATGTTGAGAATTATCAGAAACTCAGAGGAAAAATATCCCTTCTAAAACTAATAAGAGTTCAGCAAGGTTTCAGTTTAAAAGATCAACATACAAAAATCAATTGTATTTCTATATACTACCAAAGAACATGTGAAAACCAAAATTAAATTACAATACCATTTACAATGGCTCAACAAAAAAAGAAAGAAATACTTAAGGTAAATCTAACAAAAACAATATGCTGGAAACTAAAAACTTTGATGAAACTCACCAAAGAAAATATAAATAAATTGGGAGATACTCCATGTTAAAGGATTGAAAGACTCAAGGGAAGAAAAATGTAAAACTGATTTAAGGGTTTAATGCAATTCATATCAAAATCCCTGAAAGATTTTTTTGTAATTATAGACAATATTATTCTAAGATTTATATGGAAAAATCAAAGAACTAGAGTAGCAATTCTGCAAAAACAAAGTATAAAGTAGTAGGAATCAGTGTATCCAATTTCAAGACTTATTATATAACTGTAGTAATCAAGACTGCATGATGCTGGTGGAAGGATGGACACATAGATCAACACAACAGGATAGAGAACCCTTTGATAGACCCATACAAATAAGTCTTCCCAATTTTTGACAAAGGTGCAAAAGCAATTCAATAGGAGAAAATACAGTCTTTTTAATAAATGGTGCTAGGACAATTAAATATTCATAGGCAAAAAAATGAACTTCAACCAACACCTCACTCCTTATACAAAAATTAACTCAAAATTGATCACAGATTTCAATGTAAAATATAAAACTATGAAACTTTTAGAAGATAACCTAAGAGAAAACCTTTGGAATCTAGGGTTTGATGAAGAATTTATAGACATAACAAGAAAAATTTGATTAATTAGAGTTCATGAAAATTTAAAACTTCTGTTTTGTGAAAGACGCTCTTAATAGGATGAAAAGACAAGTTACAGACTGGGAGGAAATATTTGTCAACCTCATATTTGACAAAGGACTTCTATCTAGAGCCATATAGAGGACTCATAAAACTCAACACTAAATTAAAGAAACAATCCAATTAGACATGAAGGAACACGTCATTAAAGAGAATATATGGGGGCAAATATGCACATGCAAAGATATTCAACATCACTAGCCATTAGGAACATACATGCAAATTAAAATCATGGTAAGATATTTGCACACATCTATTAGGACAGATAAAATTAAAAATAGTGATGATACCAAATGATGATGAGGATGCAGAGACACTGGATCTCTCATACATTGCTAGTGAGGATGTAAAATATACCCACTCTGGAAATTAGATTGGAAGTCTCTTTTAAAAAATATGGTAAGTTTCTCACCATATGACCCAGCAGTTGCACTCCTGGGCATTCCCAGAGAGATGAAAACTTAAGTCCACTCAAAATCTGTACATGATGGTTCATAGTGACTTTGTTTGTAACAGCGGAAAATTGGAAACAACCAAAATGTTCCTCAGTTGGTGAAAGGTTAAACAAACTGTGGTACATCCATACAGCCATGGAATACTACTCAGCACGAAAAGAACAAATAATCACAACTTCAATAAATGTCAAGGCCATCATGCTGGGTGAAAAGAGCCATTCTTAAAACATCACATGCTGTAGGATTCTATTCATATAACTTTCTTGAAATGACAAAATTATAGAGATGGAAAACATATTAGTGATTGCCTAATAAATTAGTGATTGTAAATAAAATTAGATAAAATTAGTGATTTTATAGTGTGATGATAAAAGCACAAAAGAGATCTCTATGGTGGTGGGATAATTCTGCATCTTGATATAATTGTGGTCACATAAATCTGCACATGTGTCAAAATGACAGAACTATACACATACACTGTACTAATGTCAGATGCCTGGCTATAATTATGTAAGATGTAACTATCTTTGCAACTTCCTGTGAATCTATAATTACTTCAAAATAAAAAAGTAAAAAAATAAAAAGGAAGTCAGTTTATTCTTTTAGTTTGTAAAGACAAAGCATCTTTAATTACTCAAAGAAGGTAGTATTTTTTTCTCTCTCTCATATAACAGTCCAAAGCAATGTTCTAGACTAACCTGTATTCAGGGAATTGAGCTGGTCCCACGTCTGCCATCTTCAACATGTGGCTTCCAAGATTTCTCTGTTCATTGACATTCCAGCAGGAAAGGGGAAAGAGAATGCGGAAGAAGCAAACTGTTGTCTTAAAAAGTGGCATTCTTCACTTTTGCTCATATTTCATTGGCTAGAATTTAGTCACATGGCCACACGTAACTGCAGGAAGCTTGGACAATGTAGTCCCAGCATGTGCCTAGGTAAAAGGGAGGATAGATTTGGTAGTCAACAAATAGTGACTTCCATACTTTACTTCTTTGCTTAACAAATGTTTGTTCCCTTCCTTCTTCTTGCACATGATATATCAAATGGTAAGTCCGAAGAATTTTAAGTACGGATGGAGGACATCTTAGCTTTTCAGTTATGCCTGTGAAGCTATGATCAAGAATGTCAGGAAGTTGTTGCCACCTGAATGTCAAGAAACTGAAAGAGACTGTGACCAGCTTTCCACTTGGCCCAGACTACTGTTGGCTGCTTACTGGCTGGAGAATATGGAGTGCAGCCAGCCCAGAGGACTCCCGTCTCCTGTAGCCTGTCCACAGTCACTACTGCTACTGGAAGAAAAGTGTATCTTCTCTCCCTCCATGGTACAAAGCTTAGCCTAGCACATCCAAATGTTAGAACCTAAACTGTATCTGGAACCCTGATGGCAAAGGGGTCTGATAAATGTGTTACTCACTTCTGGCCCCTGAGATAAATGCTCTAGCGTAGCATGGGTTGGGGATGGGTGCCAAGAGTCTCCAGATGTTAACTACTTGACCCATCACTTTACTACTCAGCAGTCACTCACTCTTTTTTATCCATATTTAAATTTATAAACAATAAAAATAAAAGCCTCATCATGATTCTGCTTTGAAAAGGAACCATTCCTTGTACAAATTAAAACATAATCATACTGTCCCCCAGGGGAGGCAAAATATTCAGTTATTGCATTTAAGATTTCTGAGGGATGCCTCTATAGCGCTCCAGATTTAGGATTTGTGACCTCTAAACTAAAAGATAAAGTACTGATCGCAACCTATACCTAATATACAACAGGAGAGCAGAAAGTACAAGCTCCCATTTAGAAAAAGAAAGAATGACAGACACATGGTAGAATCTGGCCCAAAGCAATTACGGAATCCTGCAGGGCAGAAATCGCGAAGGTCCTCTGTCTTGGCATTGGGAGAAATTCCTTGATTCAACTCTGGTTCTCCTTTATGGGAGGAAAATCCTTGTCTACTGTTCTACAAGCTCTTGTTCTGCCACCTGGGACATTCTTCCTTATCCATTAGCTTTCAGTGCCACATTTAGAGTGGCCTTTGAGTAGGTATACCTTCTTTAAGTCTGTACACTTATTTTTTGGTGGTCCAAGTTTGGTGGTCCAAGTTTGGGGGCTTGAGGATGACGTAAAGCTCGCAAAGTTACAGGCTTTCTTAGGCTAGACCTGTGGTTTCTTTTGCAATACAATTTCTTCTCAAACTTAATAGGCTCATAATGTATTTGTTCTTACACTGTTACACTTGCAAGTAAACACACAACACATAGCAGATGCTGTGGGTGCCTTGTCGTATTATCTCAACACGCTCATGGACATGCCTGGTATCCCATCCCATGCGAGCATCTGTAGTCCTTTGCTTGAGGACTTTCTCTTGGCCTATGTGCATGGAACAGGTCAGAAATGCCAAGGAGTTAATGACCCCAGGAGCAGATGGGACTAAAGTTATATAACCCAGCTTCTTATCCCTCAGGTGGGATAACTCTGAAGTGTATTTTAGACCGTCTCCCAACGCTCCCCAGCAGGACTGAGACTAGTGTCCACAGCTACAGTCTTTCTTTTACTCAATTCTTTTCACTTTTTGTTCTCAAATCTCCTAGTCTGCTCTGGAGTACCTAACCTAAAATCTCTTTATATCCTTTTGCTCCCTTGACCCAGTATAGTTCCCTTTGAGCTAAATAGAAGCTGTGTTGAGGACTTCAGAAATCATAGGGTGGGATGGGAAGGCAACCTGCTTAATCTTTGCACAGGCTAGTCCTTCTGTTTGGCTAAGTCTTAATAGGTCTTGGTTTTTTTAAAGCCTTTTTCAGACTTATCTCCTGCTTTTTAGAGATACAGAAGTAATGGTTTCATCTTCAAACACAGGAAGTCAATTTCTGAACTCTATTTCTCACCATTTCTGATTGCAAAACAGCTATATTTTGCATGAATTCAATTCTTTCTTCTTCTATCTGAAAAAAAAGCATCCAGTATTAGCCACCCAATACTAATATACTGACCCTTTCTAACTACAAATTTGAGTGATATAAACTCTCTTGGAAGCAAATAGGATCCTTTCTAATTTAGCCCACATTAATGGTTTATCAAAAGCTTTATCATAGCATAAAAAGGGTTATCAGGTTTTTAGACCATTGTACTTATTTACTTACCATTTGTTTTCCAACTGCTAAGCAAATGTCATATATTTTTATTATAGTAGCGTGAGACTTTTGAGCTCTTATTAAAAGCTTCTATAACATGAGAACTAACAGTAATTTAGTGACTCAAACAAAAAGAAAGTTGTTTTTCTTTCCTCTGTTGTGTACCAGTCTGGACTGGTGTTTCAGGTAATAGGAAGTTGGCTGTACATGGTTATTCAGGTACCCAGGCTTGGCATCTCTGCAGTCCTTGGTACATGCTTCCAAGGGCATTCTGCTCATTCCCATCCCAGCGAGCAGAAATGGGGAAATGAATGTGGAGGAACCATGCTGGCTGCTATCTTGAAGACCCCAGCCTCAAGTGACACATGTCATTTCCATTCACACTCTGCTGGTTAAATCGGTTGTATGGCCTCACCTGACTGCAAGGGAGGCTGGGAAATGTAGTCTATGTGTGTGCTCAGGAAGAATGGGACAACAAATTTTATTGAAGAGCCACCAGTCTCTGCCAGAGTCACTATTCTCAAATCAGTAAGGGAGGGTACACAATAAGTGAAATAAGGGATAGAGGGGAGATGGATCTAAAAGAAACAATGTGGAGACCAAAAAAAAAGAGCAGAATGTTGTCTCTATTTTTATTGTGTGACAGCTCTATAATACCTGGGCGGCTCAGTTGTCATAAAGGTGTGAAACCAAGCCACAGTACAGAGAATTTATAATTGAGAAGATAGTCTGAGTACAAAGAAATATAACCAGTATTATTATCTTTGAATTCCTTCATTGTAACTTTATAGAGGGAGGACAATTTGTTGCTGAATCATACTAATATCCAATAATGCAAACCTGAATATAACAAATATCAAAAGAGTATACATATTTTATACATGAATCAGCTCAATAAACAATTGATTAATTGATAGAGTGCCTATTTTTTTCTAGAGTTATTTCTTGGAATATTTTACCACTAGGTGAAGGTACTACTTTGGTTATAGCTTTGGAGTTTTGAAATGCAAAAGAGAGATTAATATGTATTAACCAAAAAAAGGTTTTAATTAATAAAGTTATTTAAAAGATTATTTTAAACAATGTTTTTCATATTGAATATTAGATTCAATTGAATATTAGATTAATTTGAGCAAAAGTTTGAAAAATACTAATATTTAGGAAAGTAATGGAATTTTAATTTTTAACTATTTTCATTAATATTTTTTCTAATTGTAGTTTCTTGACCAGCTATCTTTGCCAAAATTGATATCTTTATTTTTATATGGTTTCAAATCTATTAAAATTGAGAGAGAAAATAATTTTGTCCAGAGTTACCCTTTTTGTATCTACATGTGTATATATCTTTTATGTATGTTTATATATTTTTAAAGTTTACATGGGTCAAAAACAGCAATCTCAGTATAAATACAAGATGGAATTAAGGCCAATTCCCTCTTGCAAAGAAGTACTTTGCATAAACAAAACAAAACTGGACAAAGAACACATACATATGATAATAGTAAACCATTAACAAAGAAAAATGGGATTTCACTGAATTGATAAACTTTACATGGGTATAATCTGGTGTGTCACTTAGTAATGTAACTTTTCATGCATATAAGAGGCCATTATCTGTTTGCTCACAGCACTGGAAATACAGAGAAACTGAGCTGGAAATTAAAGATGATATATTTGAATGTGACAATGTTTATCTAGAACCAACACCAGATTACACTCTTATACTAAGAGATGTCATTGTTTCAAACAATTTTAGATTTTCATTTACTAACTCAGAATAAAGCCAAGTTATTTTTGAATATGATTTGGATAAATAATAAATCAATTCAAGAGCAAATGGAAATCTGAACATTCACTGAGGAAGTGCCATAATGGATCAAATGTCCGTTCCATTTTAATGCATCAGAAAAATATTTTCCCTCAGTGGATGTGTTCCTTACATGTTCAAGTTAAACAATGTAGTATGTGATTTAAGGTGAAAAATATAATGGAAAAAATTTGAGTTGTAATTAAATTGTTGCCACTCTGCATTACAATTTTTGATTCTTCAAGGGATTTGCATGCGTGCTTATTCCTAGGCAGATTTGAGTATTTTAATTAACCCGAGCCGGGTTTCAATGTAAAGGTACAGGATGGCTAAGTGAAAAAGAGTTTCTTGCTATTACACGACATCGTACAAGTTATTTGTTTCATAGAATAACTTAGACAATCAGGAAGGACTCTTGTTTTATCGCAACATCTGATGGTGCTCCCCTGGGCCAATCTGGTAATTGTCTCTAAGGTACCCCCTTTATTTAAAGCAGTTTTACTCTGATTATATTATGTTTAGTTGATGATACGGTTCAGAGCCAGGACTGAGTAAAGCTATTGATCCAAAACAGCATAAATATAATTAAAATTCAAGTAGAGTCTTGTGAATTTTATATCGATGCCATATCACTCCAGGAGAACACTGGCTCTGGGTATGTTTTCTTTTTTTTTTAATTGAATTTTTTTATTTTTAGATCCTATTTTTGCCTCTTAATGGAAGAATTATTTTAGTTGCTAAGAAACTTTGTTTTTCTCATTAAAAAAAGAAATTTAGTTAAGATCTTGTTATAGGGTTTCAATTATCTTCTTTTTGCTTTTGTTACCTAATTGATTTCTCTATTAGTTTATAAGTATTTGTTACTGAGAAAAACAGTTTCTTTTTTATATAACCAAGTCTTTCCCTCAAAATGAAAGAAGAAAATGGCCTAACTTCTCAGCTCGTCATTATATTTTTTAAGCTCATTTAATGCAGAAACTACGTCCTTTCTCAGGTTTCTGTGGTGACTTGTACAGTATGTTACACATAGTCAGGTCTTAAAAATGTGTATAAAGAAATACTTTATAAATAACACTTGACAGGGATTTGTTTTTTTGTCTGCTTAAAATACAGAGTTAAAAACCTCAACCACACCTGCTCCTTTCTACACACGACGTCTTCCAAGACAATAAATTAACAAGGAATATCGCTTTAAAGATTAATGAAAACTATGACAATATTAAAATTTAAGTTTCTTAAGAATAAAGACCATGCTTTGATCACAGTCACATCCACAGGAAAATTAAGCATAGTATTCAATTCAAAAGTGGTGTTTAATAAATATTTTTTCTTGAATTAACAGAAACAGAAAGAATATTACAGACAAGTTGCCCAGTTTAAATTGTAGAATGCACCTCTTTTGTTAGGATCTATAATATTTAGGGTTTAAGATTATTATAACAAGTCAACTTCAAAATGCCAATGTTTACTAACAGATGCTTTTTTACTGCACCTGTAACAGTCCAGTGGGCAGTTTCCTACTGCCAGTGAATCTGGAACCTGAGTTCCTTCCTTCTTGTAGCTTTTCTGTTTCCTGGGGCCTCCCCAGTCTCAGCATCCACCCAGCAGAAGATCAGACAGTGTGAGGAAGGCACAACCACGTCTTAAGGGACCAGGTGCAGAAGGGACACTCCTAATTACTAGTTACATTGACTGGAACTAATCTCATGGCCACGCCTAGATGCAAGGGGAGAGACGGAGAAGTGGAAGGGGGGATTTTAAGCAGAAGGAATTAAAATCAAAACAAGAAGACATAAGAGTGCCTGGTGTATTCCAAGAATGGAGTGTCTGCTGTGCCTCCAGTATCATATGATAGACAGTGTGCGGTAGGGACTGGAGCCGAAAGATGAGGTAAAACTAAAGCATGAAGGATCTTGAAAAGGTGGTGGAGGGATTGTTTTGGATCTGAATTTTAAAAGACAGCTTTATTTGTAGCCCTGTGGAGGGCTGGACTCATGAATGCGGATGTAGCTTAGGGAACTAGAAAGTTCAGATATAAAGCTCGTGCACAGGGCACAGTATTTCCTCATGTATTTTTTAAGTGGTGGAAGGAGGAGGAAGGCACTTTGGGTTCTCCTAGTGTCTTTGAGCTAGGCTAAGTGCAGCCTAAAAACTCCCAGCCGGGAGACTAGAGATACTGAAAAGAACGTGACTGTACTAAGCCAAATGTGGAGGTTTTATTATCAGTATCCTCTCTAGACCTTTGGAAAATACACATATAACATATAATCTTTGGAAAGAACATTTTTGCCTCACCCATACAGCTTTTCTCCCCCCATTTTCCTATAAAAAATAACCTATACCTATTACCTAAGTAATACACATAGGTAACCCATATCCATTACCTATTACAAATAATTAACCTATAAAGCAAAACATGCCTATTTTAAAACTTTTTTCTCAGGATATCTTTTGCTTTTAGACTGAAGCACACAGATTTAGTTACATTACAATCTAAATAGGTTGGTTTATTTATGAGCTAAAGCATCACTGCAATGTACCTTATTTATAAGTTAGAAAGGATTTATGGCAAATAAATGCATTTATTACTATGTATGAAGTATGTATTATTATTAGTATGATTTCTCCATTAAAAAGTTAATGATGGGGGGCCGCCCGGTGGCGCAGCGGTTTAGTTCGCGCTTGGCAGCCCGGGGTTTGGCGGTTCGGATCCCGGGCGCCCGCCGACGCGCTGCTTGTCAGCCATGCTGTGGCGGCGTCCCATATAAAGTAGAGGAAGATGGGCACGGATGTTAGCCCAGGGCCAGTCTTCCTCAGCAAGAAGAGGACGATTAGCAACAGATGTTAGCTCAGGGCTGGTCTTCCTCACCAAAAAAAAAAAAAAAAAAAAGTTAATGATGGGGCTAGCTCTGGTGCCCTAGTGGTTAAGTTCAGTGCACTCTTTGGTAGCCTGGGTTCGGTTTCCAGTTGTGAACCTATACCACTCGTTGGTGGCCATGCTGTGGCAGTGGCTCACATACAAAATAGAGGAATACTGGCAACAGATGTTAGCTCAGGGTGAATCTTCCTCAGCAAAAAAAAAAAAAAAGAAGTTAAGGATGGACATGAAGACATTTTTATATAGTCCTGATTCTCTTTAGAACAAAAGGTGTAAAAACAGAATGGAGCTGCACAACTACGAAATAAAACAATTTGACACTCAAGTACTGTTGCTTTAAATATGATCTAGAATATAATAGTCTCTTTTTCACAAAACTTGTCTTAATAATAATTTATTTTTTAGCATGACATAATATAACAAAACTACCTTACTTTGTTGTTTGGATAACTGGATAATCAATATTAGTGACAGTAATAAGTAATTTGAGTTAATTTTCATTTATTTTGTGAACAATAAAAAAATAGCGGTAAGAGAAAGTGGAAACTTGCTTTCTGGCAGTTCAACAGCATTGAAAATGCCAATTTTAAGTAGTTATTTGCAGTCGAGTAGCACAAGGATCCCTGTGGGGAAAAATGAATATTGAAATATTTTTCCTTTTTATTTTGGATTTTCATGGATGATAAAAGCGCCTTCAAGGAACAGACAGAAAAGCTACATAAATTGAATTATAATGACAAAATAAAATACCAAGTTAATCAGAAACTCTAGATGAAATCCTGTCATTCCATGAAAAGAAAAAAATCATTTTTTTTACTCCTTGGTTAATTGTAATGGATGGTGCACTCAGTGTCAAATCTTAGGAGACTGACAATTAATTGAGAAGAGAAGCAAAGTGATTTTACTGATAAAAATGAAAGAAGCGTTTATATGCGTAAGTTGGAACAATATGGCTATTATGCAACATATGCAACCATATTGTATGCAATGTCAGAGTAGAAACTGCCCTTCAGTTCCAATTGACACGTAAGGTTTGCTTTACAAATTTTCCCTTTAGAGAGCACAAAGAAAGATTCAGCTCTCTCCCTGGCTGGCAAATGAACCAACACTATAATGCCTGTTACTGGTATTTTAAAAGTTGTTCTGCAAATTGAGGACACTCCAGAGCTATTTCTAAATAATAGAGCATTTCCAAAACCATAAAATTGAGAACAAGTTATTATTCCTTCAGTAATGCTTGCTAATTTGCTATAGTTAGAAAACTTTTAGAACTGAGTATTATGCCTCACATATCAGATTGGCAAAAATTGAAAACACACTCTCCACAAATATGAAAAAAACATGCACTAGCTTATTGTGTGGCATTATTTGTAAAAGCAAAAGATTAGGAAATAAAATTAATGTCCACCAATCTAGGATATATCCCCAAATAGAATATTATGAACTGTAGGCACACATATTCACTCAAAGAATGAAAAAGGTTTCTATTGTAGCAATACAATTGCCAGGATGTATTTGTAAGTGATCAAAGCAGAGGATGTGGAATATTATATATATATTGTTTAAAAAAAAAGGAGAAATAAGGATACATAACAAACACTAGATATATACTTGGATATGGTAAACAAACAACTAAGGAAAATGATGGGAGGGAACAGAACAGATGAGTTTGGAACAGAATTGAGACATTTCTGAGTATGCTTTTAAACAATAGTTTTCATCTTTGAATCATGCTAATTATGTTAAATATACAAAAATTAAACGCAACAAGAAAACAACTGCTAAAATTGAAAACATTGACAAAAATAGTAGAATGTTTTTAGAGACTAAATTAGCATGACCATATTGAACATCAAAGGCAAGAGGCCAGCTAAAGGATCAATGGAGGGGCCTGTAGTGTGATTAATTATCATTCATACTTTAGAATTTATCCCTACCATCATGACATTGAAGCCCTCCATAGACATTCTGTCTTCACATAAAATTTCACTCAATGTTTTTCCCTAGAACTGAGCTGGCAGGTTCCAGCATGGCCTTTTCTAGTATGTCCTTAAAAAATGTGTAGTCAGTTTAGATTTTCATTATGAGATGGCTGTGAAAGCAGTACACAGTGCCCACTGATGTGTTCATAAGCTATGATGAGCACAAGTGACTAAATTTATGTTCTGATTGCTTTATTCATAATGTGAAGAATTTGCCAGAGAGGTCAGTGAAGAGAAGATAAATAGAAACTGATTACAGTGCAAACCAGGTGTGCAAATAAACATCATAAGCTCATTTTAACCTCCCAGTGCCATGGTTACGTATCGTTTTATCCATCTTTTGTAGGGAGTTCAGCCATCATCAGTCATGCTCAAGCAGGGTCAATCCCAGCTCTGCATTGGTCAGGTCGTTCAATGTATCCCTGGCCCACAGATGCGTTAATCATGCCTTTTCTAGGCCCTGAAACTTACACTTCTCTAACATCAAATTCAAAACTATCTAGCCTGGCATCCTAGGTTCTTGATGTTCTCATTCCTCTTACCTCTCCAACTCACTGAAATGATTCTATTCTCAGGCCTGTTGGATTCTTTCTTCAAGTGTCATGCTCACCTTTTCTCCTTATGCTCTCCCATTCTACTTTTCCAACACTAAACATTTATTCTTTCTTCTCTCTTTCTATCTTAATAAGACTACCTCTTATTGCTTTCATGTTTTCATGATAACAATTTATCTGTCCCTTTATCTAAACCTTTCTAGTCTACAATTCAGTTTATAATGTAAGAACACATTTAAGTTTCTTAGATTAATTCATATATTTCAAAATAATCTCCTAAAAGGATGATAAAAACTCCTAAAAATCCCTATCCTGGGGCCGGCCCAGTGGCGTAGTGGTTAAGATCGTGCGCTCTGCTTTGGTGGCCCATGGTTCGCAGGTTCAGGTCCTGGGCACGGACTGATGCACCACTTGTCAAGCCATGCTGTAGCGGCGTCCCATATAAAGTAGAGGAAGATGGGCACGGATGTTAGTCCAGGGCCAGTCTTCCTCAGCAAAAAGAGGAGGATTGGCAATGGATGTTATCTCAGAGCTGGTCTTCCTCTGCCTCCCCACCAAAAAAAGGAAAAAATAAATCCCTTTCCTATTCTCTAACTTGACTCTATGAACCACCAGAATAGAGTAAAACATATTCAGTTGAACGAAACATATTGAAATGAAATATTTTATGTTATTTAGATCTCCATTAATTAATTAGAATAAAACACCCACATATATTGAAAACATTACATAAAAGATTATTTAAATATAATTTCCCCAAAGTGGGAGAAAACTTTGATATCTATCTAATGATCCACGCTCAAGAGACATTATAAAATAAAAAATACAAAACATCTTAGTATTATCATCTAAATATTTGTAAGAAATGTTCTCATTTTATCTGAAGGAATGTTTTGTTTTTCTTTCAATGAACTATCAAGTTCATTGAAAGTGTCAAGTCTATTCACCTGACAGCAGAGTTGCTGGGTTCACTAGTTGTGCAAATTTGGAGGTTTGAAGAAATATTGCCCTCCCTCCTTCCCTTCCTCATATCAATATAAGACCAACTTACTGATGTCTAAGATCCTACAATTAGAAGCATATTTTTTTGACTAAAGTCTTTTTCTATTAAAATTTATGTGAGGAACTTACAATAGTTCAAATGCAATGAAAACTCAAGGAAAATAAGACTTGAATTTGAAAAACCTTATTAGTCAGTGAAAAATTAACTTGAACCAGCTCAATCCCTGAAGGGAGTTTTTAGGTTGGGGTGAATATGTGGTCATTTTATTGGCTAGGAGGAAGTGCATATCCAAGATGAGCAAACGGGACAGAAAATGGAAAATTCTCTTATGCCAAGACAAATTAAAAATTACCCATATTTTAGTTGCTATTGTCTGAATGTTTGTGTCCCCTCAAATCCGTGTGTTGCAATCCTAATCCCCAAGATGATGATGTTAGGTGGTCAGCCTTTGGGGGTGATTAGGTCATGAGGGTGGAACCCTCATAAAAGGGATTAGTGCTCTTATAAAAGAAGCCTAAGCAAGCTTCCTTACTCCTTCCATCATGGAAGTCTGTGATTTAGGAAGCGGGCCCTCGCCAGACACTAAATCTGCTGCCACCTAGATCTTGAAACTTCTCAGCCTCCAGACTCTGAGAAATAAATTTCTCTTGTTTATAAGCCAATGAGTCTGGTATTTTGTTATAGCAAAATAGCACTAAGACATTGATTAAAGGTCTGACATAGAGAAAATATGTTTCTAGGATGTTGTATGAGTAAAGAGAACCATTCATCTGACCACTACAATAAAACCCGTGTGACACCTTGTTGCTGACTTTTAAATCCTAAGATATGGAATGAGGGTCAAATTGTTTTATCTTGGGGCCGGCCCCCTGGTGTAGTGGTTAAGTTTAGCATGCTCTGCTTCGGCGGCCCAGGTTTGTGGGTTTGGATCCTGAGCATGGACCTACACCACTTGTCAGCCATGCCATGGTAGCAACCACATACAAAATAGAGGAAGACTGGTACAGATGTTAGCCCAGGGCTAATCTTCCTCAAGCAAAAAAAGAGGAAGATTGGCAACATTTGTTAGCTCAGGGCGAGTCTTCCTCAGCAAAAAAAAAAAGAGAGAGAAAAAAATAGTTTTATCTATATTCAGAGGATGCAGAGAATGTTTATGAATAGACAAGTAAAATGAAGACAGTATAAGTACCTTCTGGCTTCAGTGGCTGCACTTCAGTCTCTTTAAATACAAGTCTTGTTAGTATCACAATAGAAATCAAACTACCCTTTGACTGCAGCTGCTCTAGGTGGCTGCCACCATACTCTAGACATTTGCAACAAAACAACACATGGTCAGGGAAAGGTAAATCCAATTGGAAGACAATAATCAATACATGTGCTATCTGGAAAAAAACAAATCAATTTCTGCTTTACCAGATCTCTGCTTTGTACTTATAAATAGATTTTTCAATCCTGACAGTGTGAGAGCTCATCTAATTTAATTACTAGAAACTAATATGTCATCTCATGAAACAAAAACAAGGAGGAGGTTGGTCAAAGGGTACAAAGTTTCAGTGATGCAAGATGAATAAGTTCTGGAGATAATGTATAGCGAGGTGATTATAGTTAACACTGTATTGTTTATTTGACATTTGCTAAAAGAGTACATCTTAAATGTTCTCAACACACTCACACACACACACACACACTCAAAGAAAATGGTAACTGTGTGCTGTGATGGATATGTTAATTAGCTTGATTGTGGTGATCATTTCACAACGTATACATATATCAAAATATTAAGTGGTACACCTTAAATATATGCAATTTTTATTTGTCAGTTATACCTCAGTAAAGCTGAAAATATATCAGGAACAGAATTGCTACTAATGTATTTTATCATCAATAGAAACATAAGGAAGACTAGTAGAATTTTGAACAGCAAGTTGTGTGATAGGTGGTTAAGTAACAATTTAAGTGCTACAGTTTTATGACCAGATTATACATCCTGCCTTTGTAAATATAAGTTGAAGAATACCAACTGACTTGCTCTAAGATCAACAGTCATATATTAAAAAATAAAATTAAGGGGCCGCCCGGTGGCACAGCGGTTTAGTCCGCGCTTGGCAGCCCGGGGTTCGCGAGTTCGGATCCCGGGCGCCCGCCGATGCACTGCCTGTCAGCCATGCCGTGGCGGCGTCCCATATGAAAAAAGTAGAGGAAGATGGGCACGGATGTTAGCACAGGGCCAGTCTTCCTCAGCAAAAAGGGGAGGAGTGGCAACAGATGTTAGCTCAGGGTTGGTCTTCCCCACACACACAAAAATAAATAAATAAAATAAAATAAAATTAAAATATGTATAGTACTGCTGTTATATTCTACAGCAATAAATATAATAGGTTCAGCTTAAAAAATACCATGGGTTTCTACACCTTGTTTCTACTGCCTCTTTTTCCCCATGATGATATGAATAAGCCACTTAACTTTTTTTTTTTTTTTGCTGAGGAAGATTAGCCCTGAGTGAACATCTGTGCCAATCTTCCTCTACTTTATATGTGGGTCTCTGGCACAGCATGGCTGACGAGTGGTGTAGGTCCATGCCTGGGATCCGAAATTGTGAATCCAATCGTCTGAAGTGGAACATGCTGAATTTAACTGCTACATCCTGGGGCCAGCCCCCCACTTAACTTTTTTGAACATCATTTTCTATTTTGTAAATTGGGGGGTTGGATTAGATGGTCTTTAAAATCACTTTAAATTCTAAACTAAAGTATGATTTATAATTTTTTTAAAAACTGGAAATTTTTCCATGGGGTTTTGATGAAATCAAGGAAAAAATAGTAGAAAATGACATATATTTCTTTTATACAAATGAATAAGTATTAACATCAAATATTGAGATTTTATATTTTTATGTTTTAGTTACTTGTGACATATCTAATAATATACAGAAAATACTATTTAGTCTAGATATAAATACTTTTTAATTCTATTCTTCTCACCAAAAATTATAGATATGGGTTTATAAAATATTTGCTATGCAGTACCAATTGAAGCATTTTCACAATTATGAATATTTTAATGTAGGTTTTTGTGGGTATATGCTTTTATTTCTCTTAGTGAGATAATTAGAATTGGAACTGAAGGGTCTTGGGGTAGGTTAGTTTTATAGTAAACCTTTTTTTGCAAAGTGACACTACTGTTTTACACTCTCACCAACAATATATGAGAGTTTCAGTTGCTACAAATCCTTGCCCATGTTAGGTATCATTCATTTTTTTCTGTATCTTGTATATCTCCTTGTGGTTTTAATTCACATTTCCCTCATGGCTAATCATATTGAGCACATTTTCATATAACTATTGGCCATTTATAATCTTTCTTTGAATGATTGCTAAGATCTTTCATAGGAGGTTGATCGCCCTCTTTCAAAAATTTAAAAGCTTAATTTTTAGAGCAGTTTTATGTTTATAATGAAATTGAGAGGAAGTTTCAGAGATTTCCCATATACCCCCTGCCTCTAGACATGCATAACCTCCCCCATTATCAACATCACCCACCAGAATGGCACATTTTTTACTAAGGATGAATCTACATGGACACATCATTATCACCCAAAGTCCATAGTTTACCTTAGTGTTCACTGTTGATGTTGTACATTCTATGGATTTGGACAAATGTCCATCATTATAACATCACATGGAGTATTTTTACTGCCCTAAAAATCTTCTGTGCTCGACCTATTCATCTCCTCCACCTCCCACCCCTGGAAATCACTGATTTTTTTATTGTCTCCATAGATTTGCCTTTTCCAGACTGTCCCACAGTTTAATCAAACAGTATGCAGCTTTGTCAGATGGCTTCTTTCACTTAGTATTATGCATTTAAGTTTCCTCTATATCTTTTCATGGTTGATAGTTCATTTCTTTTTAGTGCTGAATAATATTCCTTTGTCCATGTGTATCACAGTTTATTTATTCATTCATCTATGGAAGGCCATCTTGGTTGCTTCCAAGTTTTGGCAATTATGAATAAAGATGCTATAAACATCCGTGTGCAGATTTTTGTGCAGACGTAAGTTTTCAACTCCTTTGGGTAAATCCCAAGGGGAGCTATTGCTGGATCACATGGTAAGACTATGTCTACTTTTGAAAGAAACCACCAAATTGCCTTCCAAAGTGGCTGTACCATTTTGCACTCCCAAGAGCAATGAAAGGGAGTTCCTGATGCTGCACATCCTTCCCAGCATTTAGTGTTGTCAGTGTTCTGGGTTTTGGCCATTCTAATAGGTATGTAGTGTTATCTCATTGTTGTTTTAATTTACATTTCCATGATGACATATAAAGTGGAGCATCTTTTCATATGCTTGTTTGCTATCTGTATATCTTCTTTGCTGAGGTGTCTGTTAAGGTATTTGGCCCGTTTTTTAATCAAGTTTTTTATTTTCTTATTGTTAAGTTCTAAGAGTTCTCTGTATATTTTGGATAACAGTCCTTTCAGACATGTCTTTTGCAAATATTTTCTCCCAGTAATGGCTTGTCTTTTCATTCTCTTGACAGTCTTTCACAGAGCAGAAATGTTTAATTTTAATGAAGTCCAGTTTATCAATGATTTTTTTCATGGATTATGTCTTTGGTGTTGTATCTAAAAAGGCATCACCATACCCAAGGTTGTCTAGATTTTCTCCTAAGTTGTCTTCTAGGAGTTTTATAGTTTTCTGTTTTACATTTAGGTCCATGACCCATTTTCAATTAATTTTTGTGAAAGGTGTAAGCTCTGTGTCTAGATTCATTTTTTTCTGTGTAGATGTCCAGTTGTTCTACACCATTTGTTGAAAAGATTATCTCTGAGTTTCCTGCATCTGTGGTTTGGTGTTTGACCTTAGTTTGCAGAAATTCTCCTCATTATTGTTTCAGATATTTTTTCTGTACCTTTTTCTCTTTTTTTCCTTCTGGTTTTCCCACTACACATGTACTCCACCTTTTGTAGTTGTGCCACAGTTTTTGGGTTTTGAGGATTCTATTGGTATATCCTCTAGCTTAAACATTATTTCCTCAGCCATATGCAGTCTACCAATAAACCTATCAAATGCACCCTTCATTTTATTACAGTGTTTTCATCTCTACGATTTCTTTTTGGGTTTTTCTTAAGATTTCTATTTCTCTACTTACTTTGCCATCTGTTCTTGCATTTTTTTTACTTTATCCATTGGATTCCGTAGCCTATTGATCATAGTTTTAAACTCTTGGTCTGATAATTCCAACATCACTGCCATGTTTGATTCTAATGCTTGCTCTGTCTCTTCAAGTTGTGTTTTTTGCCTTGGGTATGCCTTGAAATTTTTTCCTGATAGCTGGACATGATGTATGTGATAAAGGGAACTGCTATAAATAGACCTTTAGTAATGTGATTGTGAGGTGTGGGGGATGGGGAAGTGTTCTATAGTCCTATGATTAGGTCTCAGTCTTTTGAGGAGACTCTGGCCAGTGAAATTCACAAGCATTTCTCAGTGTTTTTCTTCCTCCCTTACAGTGTGCTGGAGTTGGGTATTTCCCTTCCCCCAGTTAGTTAGGCTCTGATAATTCCCCACCAAGTTAGACTCTGGTTAACTATTTTTGCCTGAGGGCAGGCCTTGTTAAGAACAGAGTACTCTTGCATTTCAAAATGGCTCTTTTCCCCTCCCCCTTGCGAGAAGCCAGAGGGGATTTTTCTTCAATATTAACTGTGGGAATCTGGTTGAGCTCCTTGAAGTAAATCTCACAATATTGTAGGCCCCCCTATGACTAGGTCCCCCTGGAGTTTTTAAACTCTCGGACTTGTCTGCATTTAGCCTCCAGCAATTCATCAATTCTAGCTCAGGTTTTCCTACTCGGGCACTGGCACCTCTGGTGCTTCCCTCTCACGAGCCTCTGATCAGGGACCCCCAGTATATGTCTGTCTGTCTCTCCTATCTTAAGCGCAGTGTTTTGCCCTGGGTCCTCTCTTCTCTTATGGATCCAAAAAGAATTGTTGATTTTTCAGTCTGTTCAGCTTTTTACTTGTTAGGATGGAGGTCTTTACCTGTGGAAGTGGAAACCTGATTGCCCTTTAATTATTTGTTGTAGGAGTTCCTTATAAATCCTGGATACCAGCCCTGCGTTAGAGATATGTTTGGTAAATATTTTCTTGCAGTCTGTTGCTTACCTATTAATTTTCCTAATGAAGTCTTTTTATGAAAAGAAGTTGTTAATTTTAATGGAGTCTAACATCAATTTGTTATGGTTCTTCCTTTCTGTAACATGAGAAACCTTTGCCACAGAGACAAAGATTTATTTCCTTTTCTCTTGCAAAAACATTATTATTCTAGTTTTTACATTTATTTGTATCTGTGAACCATTGCAAACTTATTTTTGTGTATGGTGTGAAATAGGGGTAAAATTTAATTTAATTTTTTGTTATTCTTCCAACATTTGTTGAAAAAATTCTATTTTCCATTTATCTTTGTGCATAATCAGATGACTGGAATCTAGCTTTCTTCTCATTATTCTGTTCTATTTGTTGATTGTAGACCAGTATCACACAGTAGTTACATTAAAAGTTGTGGAATCATGTGTAATGTCAGTCCTGTGACTTTGTTGTTTTCTGCTTTGTTGTTTTTGCTTATTTGCACTTCAGTGTGAATTTTAGAATCAGCTTGTAGATTTCTACAAAAATACTGCTGGAATTATGTTTGGGATTACATTGGACCTGTAATTAATTTGGGGAGAATTAATATCTTAATATAAAGTCTTACAATCCATGAACATGGTATGTATCTCAATTTATTCGGATATCCTTTAATTTCTTTTAGTAATTTTTTTTGTAGTTTTCTGTAGAGATAATGCCTGCTTTTTGTTGAAATTATTTCTAAAAATTTTATGGGTTTTGTTGCTATTGTAAATGATATTTAAAATTTTTTGTTTTCTAAATTTTTTGCTGCATTATATAAAAGTACAATTGACTTTTTGAAATTAACTCATAACCTGTGACTTTGCTCAATTCACTTATTAGATTTACTAGTTGTTTTGTAGATTCCTTAGGATTTTCTATGTAAACAATAATGTCATCTACAAACAGAGACAGTTTACTTCTTTCTGACTTTTATGTCTTTTCTTTCTTTCTTTTTTTTTTTAAGCTATGGCTAGTTATGACCTCCAGTGTAATGTTGAATAGGGGTTTCAAAAGCAGACATCCTTCTTTCATTCCCATTCTCAGGGGAAAGTCTTCAGTATTTCACCAATAAACATGATAGTAGCAGTAGGTATTTTTTAGATACCTTTCATCAGGCTGAGGAGGCTTCTTCCTATTCTGGGTTTTCTGAGAATGTTGAATTTTCTCATTTACTTTTTCTGCATCTATTCAGATAATCATATATTTCTTCCTTTTTGGTTTTATGATGTGAATTACATTGATTCTAAAATGTTAAAATAATCTCTCATTCTTGAAATTAAGCCCAATAGATCGTTGTAATATCTTTTCAAAATGCCGCTAAATTTGATAACTTTTATTTTTGCTTGTATGTGCTTGAAAGGTATTTTTCTGTAATTATCTTTTATTGTAATGGCTTAATTACATTTGGGTATTATGATACTTTGGCCTCATAAAATGACTTGGGAACTGTGTGTTCCTCCTCTGCTTTCTGAAATTGTTGGGGAAAATTGATAAAATTCACAGAGGAAGATATTTGGACCTAGAGTTCTCTTTATGGGGAAATTTTTCATAGTAAATTTGGATTTTCTTTTTTTAACTTGTGCCAATTTTTATCACTTGTAGTTTTAAGTAATTTGTTCATTTTATCTAAAATATTCAGTTTTGGGCATGAAGTTCCTTATCCCATTCTTGTGTTATTGTTGTAACATTTATAAGATGGTGCAGAGGTGACTCCCCTCTCATTTCTCATATTGGTAATTTGTGTTCTCTACTTTTTGTCTTGATCTGTGCAGCTGAGGCTTTATCATTTTTCTTGATCTATTCAAATAACCATACTTTGACTTTGTTAATTTTCTCTATTGCTTGTTTCCATTTGGTTTATGCAGTTCTCCAAATGATTTTCTTAAATACATAATATGATAATATTTTGAGATGTTTCAGTACCACTATTTGATTATCTTTACATTGTCATTGTTTAGTTGTATTTTGGGCAACATCCAACAACTTTTGACATATTAGGGAGGGAGATGTCCTGGCCTTAAGCAAGGGAGAGATCAGATTGAGGACAAACTTAGTAACTTATTGGTCCATTGGTAAATAAGCACTCCATCTAGATAGTCTCTTATATGTATACATATATACAACTGGAAATATCCTTAGCAAATACATTCATTTATTTGCACATAATCATAGTGTGGTCAGTTCAGATAACAATTTGAATTTTTTATACCCAACTACAATTTTATATATATATATAATATATATTTGAATGTAAAATATATGTATTAGGATTAGTGAGCAAAGGAGATGAGAGATAGTGTGTTTATTCATTTAATAAGCACTTGTTGAATGTCTGTGCTAGCCATTTTGCAAAGCAATGTGAACACAGCATATGTCAATAATTATAATTATGACTTATTAAACCACTATGTGGTAAGCATATATGTTGTTTTTAATCATCACAAACATCCTGTACCCTGTTGTCCATGTAAGGAAAATATGACTAAGAGGAGTCAAATCTTTACTAAATTTCAAGTAGCCACCTTTTGTTGGAGTTTGAAGACAGTTTGGTCAGACTCTATAATCAAGGTACAGAAAAGTAAGATCAATAGAGAAGAATTTAAAAATAAAAAGAATGAAGGATCTCAAACCTTTTAAACCTTTTATTTTTGAAAAATACATCAAAATTTTAGAAATATTTGGAATTCAAAAATCCAGCAACTGGTTTAGGATGAAATATGTTGAAAAGCAACATCCTATAAATCTAAGTCATGATTGAGCATCCTATATCTTAAAAATACATATTGAAAGTCTTCTGGGGACAACCTTTGATTGGAGGGTTAAAAAAAGTCACGATATGAATTATTTTGGCAGCCAGAAGTGATAATTTTGTTCCAGTGACAGGTAATAACCTTCTTTTTTCTTCCTATTAACACAGGATTACTTTTGTGGCTGTAATAAAACAAGGTAGACAATTGATCCATTGCAGTAAAGACTCAGATATCCAACAGAAGACATTAAAAATTCCAGTCCACTGAATTTTGATTTAATTTAATTTAGTGATAGATCCATGAGGTGTCACTTGAAATTACCAAAGTCTATGCAAAGTGATAATTAATGTTTTTAATTTGAGCTAATTTTTTTTTCAGAAAAATACAGTATAAGAACAATTTAAGCTTAACCTAGCTTTTGGATATCAACATCAGCTACAAGAAGTTATTTTCTAAATTCTGTTTGCTAAAAATGATGATATACAATGTCATTTTGTATTATTAAGTGATGCATATGTGCCTGTGAAACTTGAGATAGTGTTGGATGCTTTTTCATGATCATTTTCCTAAATTTCTTAATGATTCAATAGCTTTTTAAATATATAGAAACTTATTCTTCATCACAGAGAGATACTCATTAAATTGGCCAGTGTAATTTTGACTTCCAAAAAGTCATTCTACCATAGATGATGTAAGCCAATCAATGTAATTCCATCTTCCTTGCCAATGATTATTTAAGGGATGATATTATGACCTACTTCTGGCCAATGAAACATGAAGGAAATCAATTGTAGGGCTTCTAAGAACAGTTTCCTCCCTCTTGAAAAGGAGACAATTCCTCTCGACAATGTCGTGATACGTGGCACTCTACAGTCATCCTGTAACCATGAGGAGTTGAGGCTGATGGCAAAGCTCACTCTCTGAAGATGGCAGAGCACAGTGCCAGGAACTGGGTCTTTGATGACAACAGTGAACTGTCGACTCACTCAGGCCTGGGTCTTACTCCACTTTCAACTTCTTGTTAGGAGAGATAATGTACATCCATACTGTTTAGGAGAATCTGACTTGAGGCTTCTGTCACTTGCAGCTGAAAATATCCTTAACACATACATTCATTTAGTTGCACATAATCATATGTGGTCAGTTCAGATGGCGATCTTAATTTTTTGGTGCGCAATGACAATTTCAGATTTCATTATAGATTATATTGTCAATGCTGCAAGTTTTTCATCATAGTCAACAGATGACAGAAAGAAGGAGATAGATTAAAATCACAGCCCTAGGCACTCCCAGTATGACAGGATATATATAGATAGATGATAGATAGATAGATATAGATAGATAGATACATAGATATATATGAGTGAGTCAGTTTTCAGAATTTCATGTCTTATTGAGTATAACAATGAAACCAATCAAGAGTTAGGTAGTGAAGGATAGAGCATCTTGCTTTCAGTGGCTTGAAAGTAAGAATTTAAGAATAAAATTAACTTGCACTTATTTTCTTCTTTTAATTTTATTTTACATGATGATTAAAGTAATAATTTTCTCTGGACTATTGGTCTTCTCTTTGATCTTCAGATTTGGAGATTACTGATGTTGTCAGTAAGGCAATGTTGGAACAGATTAGAAATACATCTAGCAACTGGAATCACACATAGCAATTAAGAGCAGGAGTACTGGTCAGAGTACCTGGGTTAAACATAGTAGCTCTGTAATTTCAGACAAATTATTTAAACTCTCTTAGTTCTGTTTTTTTGTTTTCTTTCTTTTGCTTAAGGAAGATTTGCCATGAGCTAATGTCTGTTAGATCTTCCTTATTTTGATTGAGGAAGATTTGCCCTGAGCTAACATCTATGGCCAATCTTCCTCTGTTTTGTATGTGGGTTGCCACACAGCATGACTCATAAGTGGTATAGGTCTGTGCCTGGGATCTGAACCCACAAACCCAGGCTGCTGAAGTGGAGTGTGCTGAACTTAACCACTATACCACCAGGCCAGCCCCTCTTAGTTTTATTTTTAATAGCAATAAGCCCAGAATAATAAAAGTATCTTCCAGAAAGGGTTTCGTAAAGATTGAATGTGATAGTTTATTTCAGTTAGCACAGTGCATAACCATACTACATTCAATATAGTTAGATATTTTTGATATAATTATTCTACCAATATGTAAAATAATATATTTATGTACTATATCTGGGATATTAATAAAGTGTGGTTAGATTTTTCCATAAATCCATGTGCTTTTTTTTTACTTTTTTAAAACTTGTGTTTGGATGTGTTTTTTAGTGTCTTTTTGTATGTCATTGACGGTGGTAGTTATAGGTGAGGTGCCTGTGAGATTTTTAGAATGTGAGAAAAGTAGCTTAAAAGCCTGCAAAAGATGGACATGAATATTTAAAAAGGAAAGAAGTTCATATCTGTTTATTAGAACTTGTTATAAGACACATCAAACTACAACCACCACTTTTGTGAACATAAATATCAAGTGCATATCTTTTGTCCAGGTAGTTCTGGAAAGATCTCTGTTTTCCTAACTGCTTACAAACAGCTCCTAACCGACTCTTCAATCTAATTACATCCTTGACTCATCTCATCCTTTTTCATTTCTTGTAAATCATGTCTGTTTCCTTTATTCCCTCTATTGGTAATTGACATTATCCTATACCCATAGTTGCTTAATCTAGAACTCTCTTCATTACTTAATCCCATATTCAGCCATCAATTTCTATTAATTTTTTCCTAAAATTTCTAGAATCCCTGTCTTCTTAATAAGTTCTTAAAGCTTTTTATTTGTTCTCCCTGCCTCCATAATTAATATATTCAAGTCAGTCAGTAAAAGTCATTGAATATTTACTGGATGTCAGACATTTGCTAAGCTATGGGTATAGGTATATTGTGGTAGACAAGGTGTGGTCATTCCCATATATCAGAGGAGAAAACACTACACAAGTAACACGGATAAATATATCCCATCTCCATTGTGGCAACCCAGATCCGAGCCACGTCTGCAATGGCCTCTATAGAGCCTAGACCAATTCTTCCTTGTCTTTTTTTCCTTTTCTAATCCATTCTTCTCACAGCAGACAAAGTGACATTTTGCAAATGAAAGTTGGACGATGTTATTTTTTCCAATAAAAACCACTCAAAAACTTTCTTTTATATCTAGAATAAAATTTATATTTTATGTCTCATGGCCCACAAGGTTCTGAGTAATTGGGCCACTGCTTACTTCTGCAAGTGGCCTGAAACACTTTCCTCCTTGACGGTTACCCTCTACCACGTAGTCTGCTTTCAAGTCCTGGACCTTTTCCTTCTTAGACCACAAGTTCTCTTCTTTTGCCTGAAAGAGTCTACCTGGCTTCGTCCTGCACTTCCTTCAGGTCTTGCTTTAGAGCCATTTCCTCAGGTAGACTTTCCCTAAACTCTCTCTCTTCCTCCCACGATGCTTTCTCATGCTCTCCTGCTCTTCTCCATTGTAGAATTTAATACAAAATACACTGCCTTTCAAGCTCTACTCCACACCTATTAAAATAGATTGTCTGCCAGTATGGCCTAGGCCTTGGTATTTTTAAAGGACTCTCAGGTGATTTTTTTTAAGTACCCCTGATCTGTACTGCAAATTCCAAACCCCAGCTTGGTATACCAGGCCCTTTACCATTTGCCCGTCAATTATGTAAGCAGCTTCTCTTCTTGTCATTTAATTTTTTTTGGCTATACATATATTCTAGGCATAGGAACTCACTTCTTGCTACTGAATTCATCACATGTTATTCACCCCTGCCAGCATTTTTACTATTACTCCAGATATTTCTCTCTCTAAACAAATCCTGTTTTGTTTAAAGTCCAGCTCAACCATTAGTCTTTTGGATCTCTCCTGGCTTCCTAGAAAGGTAGGTCTCCTATCACTTTCACATCTATTTCAAACATATCTGTCTTCAGGGAGGGATCCAGTTTTCACAGCGTCAGAAGCTTCTAGAATGCTATGACCTCCTTTAAGATAAAGAATACAAATTAGCTACAGGTCCTTGGAAGGGACCATGAAAGTAAAAGGCCTTGATGCTTTGATCACCTTCATGGTAAATTCATCCTTCCCTCCACTATAGCAGTTCTCACAGATCATTGTTATTTGTTTGTTCATCAGCATCCCTCACTAGACGGATTCCTTGGGGGCAGGGATGCTGTATTATTCAGCAGGGAGCAAATAGCTGGTACAGAGTAGGTACTCAAAAATATTTTAATAAGCCACTGGATGACTCCCTGAATTCTACAAGTGTATTTTCACTGGAACAAAAGAAAACAAATTCAAATTGGAGAAAGAAGGAGCAGGCTCTGTTCTGCCAACTCTCTTATCTTGTAGAGAAATTCCACTTTGTTCACTATCTCATCTTTACCCTACTGATCACCCCACACTCACCCTGTCAGTTGTAAGAATTGTCTGCTCCTTTTTATCCTTTTGCATTTGGCTCACCAGTAGGGTGGTGGTGACCACAGCTTCGTCCATAAATTTGTGCATCAAAATTACTTGGGCAGCTGGTTAAAAATGCAGATTTATAAGTCCCACATCAGATTTTCTAAATCAGAACCCCTAAGGACACAGCCCAGGAATCTGTGTTTATAATAAGCCCCACCTGAAGCACACTCAGACATGAGAACAGCTCCTTGAAGTTTTTTGGGCTCACACATTACCTCTTGTTAGGATGCTTACTGAATTCTCCAGTCCATGATGGTACCCGCTTTTGCTAAACTCTTTCTAAATGATTGTTTGCACTGTTAATCAGAAGTATACAACTCAAGAGAAAGCTCCATGGGATAGGACGGTATAAGCATTATTCACCAATCTATCCCAGTGCCTAGCATAATTCTTGACTTTGAGTAGGTGCTCTTCACATTTGGATAAATGAATGAAGAAAAGAGGAGTCACCATCTTCCAGGGGTGGGAGAGATGGAAGGCACCATGTGAAAACAGCAAGAGTCAGTATGGACACTGGAGAAATGTGAAATAACCAAGACACGCTGTGGAGTATCTGTTGACGAAGGAAGGGGCGGAAGTTTGAAAAGGAGCACATTTCACTTCTGCTAAGAAGAGGCACAAAGACTGGAGAAAATTATAGGCAGGGAGCAGGGGGCATCCTTTTATGCCCTTCTCAGAGGAAGACTTAAAACTAAAAGGGCAGTAATATTGGATTCCTCAGTCAAAAGATGGATTCAATTATGCCAATGTATTTATTCAAATTTATGAAGGCAAAAGGCAACTGGTCTTTAAACTTTTATGTTTTTGTTCTATTTAGAATGCAACCCACAGACTGACCACATTAACCAAGTGAACTTTGTTTATCTAACAAATTTGGGTCACGTCTGATTAAACACCGATCTATAATGTTAGGTGGAAACTATAAGATACTTCGTTGTATTATATATTTTTAAGTGTCTGGCAGCACACATAGTGGCTTGGGCTGAGTCAGGAGTGTGGGGTAGATCTAAAACACATTGTATGGTATCCACACAGCCTTGACAACTATTTTGACAAAAGCCTACAGATGCCCCTCACCAAGAACAGGAACTGAGTTTCACATACCTCTCTTAACTACTGCCCCATATGCTAATTTCAGATGTTGTCAAGTGTTTCTGTTGGTAAGAAAAACACACACAAAAAAATGACTGATGGAAATACAAGAACATAGAAATATTCGAAGACATAAAATCACCAACTTATTTATGTTAAATAGTAACAAAATCCAGAATAAGAAAATCATGTCCAGATATTGCAGTACTAGGTATGAATTATATAGGAGTCAGTAAAAGTGATAAATCACTCTTCAAATAGCAATCTTCAAATGTCCTTATAAAATTTATTTTTATAAACTTGCTAGAGTATTTATCAAGTCTTCATGAATCACTTTAGAGAAGCAATTTCAGGGGAAGGGAAGAAATATGTGGTAGGAGAATGATACAGAAATTTAGGTACTAAATTCCTCCCAGGTAAAAAGGTAGGCCAGCTTCTGTTCTCCAGCTCCAGGGGCCAAATGCCCTGGTGGAAATAATGGCTGACACAAGAATGCAGTCAAAATATGGTCCCCCCCACATATTATGAGGATAGGTTCTGTGTGCTACTTACTGATGCGTCCCTGGAGTTTGCCTCAGTACCTGGTGCATATAATTGTTAAATGCTCAATAAAATGTTTATTAATCTGAAGCCAACTTTTATAAGAGAGGCATGAACATTTTGAATCTAGGTTTGTGTAGAGGATATTTTTTGAAAGTGTTTATTGTCTCTGTATAAAACTGATTTAAGTGAATATGAGAGGGGTTCTTCAGTTTTGATACTGCACACAACTTGGACTCAAAGCTGTGTTTTGTACTTCATGTAATCCAGGAAACTTCCAACTCACAGATGGGTTTTACTACAAAAGTTTGAATGCATCTTTTCACTATTGCATTTTCAGTTCAATTCAGTAAATATTTATTGCAGGTATACTGTATACAATAGTTATGTAAATTCCAAAGATGAAAAGCAGAGTTCTAGACACCAAGAGCTCAGCCACTAGTGGAGGGAACACATGCATAGAGAGATAATTTCAATGTAAGGCTGATGGCCAAATATGCTAGAGTGGAAAATGTAAATAACGTCGTATTTGAATATGAGATAAGATATTAATTCTAATAGGCAGCAAAAAAATTGTATTAGTAAAATTATAGGACATAGAAAACAAAACTCAGTAAATTTTAAAATCTAATATAATAGAAATTGAAAAATAAGAATATGTTTAATTGTTTAAAGAGAAAAATGAAAAGGTAGATGGACCATTCTGTGAGTTTCTGAAGAGTGATTTGGGGGCACTTTTAACTGAGCAATAATTAAACTGAAAGTTTTAAAATCTACTTTAAAGTTTGGATCCCCTCTTTTTTCCCTCAGACATCTGTATTGTATCCAAAATAGATTTTTCCATATATAATTTCATTTATGATTATTTAAACTACACAAATAATGTCACCTACTTTGTGAAACCGTCTTATCACTACCAACCCCCTAGCTTTTACTTTCACCTTTAAACTCTGGAATGGCAGCTACATTGTCTATCTGCTATAATAATTCTTTGAGCATTTATTGTGGCTCTGCTTTAAGGTCAAGGACAAGATCAATGTCTTATTGTTCTTTTAACTTCCTTCACAGCATCTGGCTCAGGACTTCATGGTTTCAATAAGTATTCATTAAATGGTGTTCCTTGGATTGCTGGTAACACCTTATATTTATAAACTATGATAAAGGCTAAATGTTTTTTTCGAGGTAATATGAAGGTGGAATGAGAGTGACAGCTTTTACCAGCTCAGAATGCATGGAGAAAATGGAAACAAAGGGCCAAAAAAAAGTCTTTTAATTGATTTAACCATTCATTTCCATGATGCTATATTCTTACATTTCTCAAACTAATAAGCATCAGAATATTTTGTGGGATACAAATTACAAGATTTATCTATGAAATCAGCAATTTTACCCTTGCCTTCCAATCCTCTTAACACATGAAATATATTTAGGGTGAATCCACACCATTTTAAATATTTGTCCCGGGGATACTTTCCTTTACCACTCTCAAACTCATAAATTTTTTTCCAGGACAGCCATTCAGTCATTCATTTGTTCATTGCTTCATCATCAACTGAATATTCGGAAAGACCCTGGAGAAGAAGAACAAGACATAATTCCGATGCTCAAGAAACTCAGAGTCAATCAGAAAGAAGAGATACATATGAAGACCTAATTACAAAACAGTGTGAATGTGCCCTAATGAGGTATAACAAAGATGCCTTGGGAGCACACAAGAGGGAGACATTACTTCTCACAAGGCGAAGAAGGTGAGAATATAGAAAAGTCTTTGTAGTAGGAATAAAATTAGAATTGGCTATTGAAGGAAGAATCAAATTCAATTCTTAACCTAATTAGCCAGCATCCTAGAACGAACATTTTACTGAGCACCGATGAAGTGCCAAGCCCTTGAAGATGTATAATTGAATAAGACATAGCACCTGTCTCAGTGTAGCAGAGTAGCCAGAAGTGTATATAAATTATTTACGGATGTGTGTGATACACCAGACCAAATGCTCCAAAATAGAAGACATCATTTCCACTTTCTTCACTGCTGTATCGACAGGAATGAGTTCAGTGCCTGGTGCTAAATAAATGTGTCGAAATAAAAGTAAATAAATAAATAAAGGGCATAACCTGAAGCATATTTGTGGTCGGCATAAGGATAGAATTGATGGTAGACTGGGAAGCTCTATATCGGCATCATTTTCAGGAATAAGATGTATGTGAGGGACCTACTGGGGACCAGGCTCCATGCTTCCTCCTTTGCATTCACAGCCCCATTATATAAACAACCCTCTTAAGGTGAATAAACTGAGGTACAGAAATGTTAAATCATTTATCAAGGGCTACATGGTTAATAGACAGTATCCAATCCTAGATATCTCTGACTCACCATAAGAAACACTTCTTTCATTTATATAAACCTCATTTCTAAAGACAACAAACACAGTTGCAAATGGATCTATAGTCATAGAGAAGCATGCATTAAAGGCTTACCCAGTAGCCAAACAGTTCAATAAATTAAATGCATTATGAAATATGCTGATTATAATTTATTTTGCAAATCACCAAAAAAAGAGTGATTGCTACTCTCCATGGGCTTACTTTTTAAGGGATATTTTTACCATTGGGATCCAGCTGATTCATAAAAATGCTAAATAGAATTTTCCTTGCTTCCTGCTTTACTATCAGTCATTGCTTATTTATATTAGAAGCAGTGAACTATTTCACACAAACAGAACTCCCAAACTGGACTACTTTTACTGACATTAGTAAATGTTTCGTGGAAGGATTTGGCTGTTATTTATCTTCTGTGGTTTTAATAACCATTATATAAAAGGAATCCAACAGCCTTCTTAACTTTCACTTTTACCCCTTTGGAACTTTCTTTAACAAATTTCAATTAATAATTATTTCATTAACTTGTTGATTTTCCTGATATTGATTACCTCCTCCATGCCATACCTCAGTGCTAAGCATGGAGCAATGAACAGCCTGACACAATCCCTACAAAGTAGGTAACATTTGAGGTTGCAGTCCAACAGGGAAAACAATCAATTTAACAGCTAAATATAGTAATGTGGGCACTATCGGAACACAATGAAGCGAAAAATTTTCAAGTATGGGCTCAGAGAAGGCTTTTTGGAAGAAGTCACACTTAAACTCAATCTCACCCACATAAGAATCCCTTTCCCGGGAGAAGAGGGAAAGAATGAAGGCAGAGTACAGGTACTGGTGAAATGGCCTGAAGGCAAGAAAGAAGAACAAATGTGAAGAACATAAAGACACTCAATATTATTGAAGAATAGAACACAAGCAAGACATTGACAAGGGATAGGTGAAGAAGTAGGCAGAACCTGGATCTCAGAGGGTTTTGTAAGCCATTTAAAAGCATTTAGCTATACGACCATCATCAGAAGCCATGAAAGTCATTAAAGGTTTAGGGCAATGCTATGTTAAGGAAGGGCACTTTCGCTACAATGTGAGAAATCTATTGCAAGGGCACAGAATCCGAAGTAGGAAAGAGATATTTTGGTCATAGTTCAGAAGAGAAACAATGGATGCCTGGACTAACTTTGGACCCAGGGACAGAAAAGAGTTGCGTGGCAACTGAAACTGCTAAGAGTGGACATTGATTTGGTGTCAAAATGTGTTGATGATGTTTTCCAGCATTTGAGCTTAGGTGATGGGAGAGATGGTTATGCCTTTTACTGAGGCAAAGAATACTGAAGGAAAAGGAGATTTGTCAAGGGTTGATCTGATGGGAGGGAATGAGCAGTTCAATTTGGGATATGTTGAGTTCGAAGTGCTATGATACCTCTAAGTGAGGACATACAGAAAGTTACTGGATATACAGATTTAAACCTTAGGAAATACGTATGGTAAATACATGTGTGTGTGTACCTGTGTGTGTGTGTGCGTGTGTTTGTGTGTGTAGAGAGAGATGATGGCCTCGGTGAGAAATAACATTTAATGGATTGATGAAAAACCGGTAAGCCTCAAAAAATATTGACAACAATTGACAGGAGGTACAAGAGGAAAGCCACAGAGTTGGTATCATGATAAGAGCATTTCAGAAGAATAAGAATAGTGAAGAACATGAAATGGCTCTGAGGAATCAAGCATGTATGATATCAAATGTGTTAAGAGGATTTAGCAACATGAAGGTCATTTGTCCTTTGCAAGGTCACCCGTAGAGGATGATTGGGGTGAAAGCTCAATTGCAATATGGTAGGACTTCTTAGTTAAAGGTGAGAACTGTAGCCAGCACATGTAGATAATTTGGTCAATAAGTTTGTTCCCGAAGATGAGAGCAGAACCTGAGTAATAACTAGAAGAGAAGAGCTAATCAAAAGAGAGCACTTTATTTTATTTTTTTGGTTGTTAAATTGGGGGAAATCTGAAAAAAATTCAATGATGATGGGGAGAGTGTGAAAATATAGTAGAAGCCAGAGATGGAGTATAAACTGAAATAACTGAGAAGGCAGGAGGAGGAGGTCCAGAGTCAAGGAAGAGAAGTTAACCGTGCATTGAAGAAACACTTCCAATGAGCAATGGTGGAAGAGGGAAGAGGAAGGTGTGGATTCAAGCAAGGACATTATATTTCATGATAGGCCATCCAAAGGGGTTCCTTTCTGATTTTTTGTTTCCTTTAAGAAGTAGAAGGCAAGAAACCACAAAATTACTTGATTTGGCAGACTATCATATTACCCTTCACTTTAACATCTTCAACTAAAAAACAGGAATATTAGTATTTGATTGGTCTCCTCATTGACATAAAATAAGTCTGTGTGTCACGATTCAGTTATCACTTGACATTGGAGGTGACATGATTATATTAGCGAAAGGATACCAGCCTGAGTATTTCAAAGTTTGAAACAGTACATCATTTCTTATATATATGAATCCAATGATTGACTGTGAATTCTTCTCTCTCTTCTACTACCACCATCACCATTACCACCCCCACAAGAGCACTACTACCACCAGTAAACAAGTTTTAGCGCTCCTGTAAACCAGCCACTATTTCTAAGCACTTTACATATATGTCTCTTAATCATCATAACTATCCTCAAAGGTGAGTAGTATTAATATTCCCATTTTAAAGTTGAGGAAACCAAAATAGAGAGTTCAACTAACTTGCCCAAGTTCACAGAGTAAGTAAGAAGGGGAGCTGGGATTCTATCCAGACAATGTGACCAGAGAGCCTTCATCTTGGGTGCTAAGCTGTACTACTGGTTAACAACTTCAAATTCACTCAGCTCTTGAATGAGTTACTTGAAACCCGAAGTTGATAAATGTCTTAGAAAGAAGCATCTATAAGGAAGCAGTTCTTCTATGTCCTATATTGATGGATATTCCAGAAAGCGAGAGAGCCGGAATGAGTCAAAGCATATATACGTGCATATTTTAAAATGTTTTCAAATACCTAGTGCTCTATGAATAAGTGATTATGAGTATTTATCCCATATATTTTAAGTAAATAAAGAAAAATAAACCTTGTCTTTTGTTTTAAAACTACCTTATTCAAGTTTTCAGGAGTGCTTTGAAATTGCACTTATAAGTTAGTAAATATATTTCTCTCATTATTCACATTTTGTGCATCCATACTTAGACTAGATTCCCTTTCAATCTTTACCTTTCAAGGTGAATTAATGATTTTGTGTACTCCAAGATGAAAAACCACTTCACTCATTGTAAAATTTTAAATTTATATCCCATTTAATATTTCGTACAGGGAATGCAAAAAGCTAGTGCTACCTGGGTATTATATAGAACAAATAATTTCTTTCCCTTTCCAAAGCTAGATCTACTTTGGTTTTGAGTAACAACAAAGACATATCCAACTTTGACAAACCTGGATGAATGTGAACTTTTGGATCTGGTACACCTAAATTGTAGAGTATTTATCATCGTAAAATTTGACTCATCTTCATGATGAGAAACAGGGCCTCATTTTGGCTTCATAAAGACATGCCACCTTTTTGATCTATGTACTCAGCTAGCAAACAAAAACAGGAGCAGTTCATCTAGCTGAGAGGTCTTCATGTTATCTCTTTCAGCCAACAGGATCTTGCCCCTGAAGCACAATGGAGTCAGTATGTCTACAGGACCTGATAACCTTGAAAAATTATCCATACATTTTCCACATACCAGACTAATCATAGCCGAGGCGAAAATTGTGTTCCTACTTTGGCATTATCAGTCTGATAAGTTTAAATGGGAAAAATGCTTTTTAATTTATTCCATAGTCATTGAAACTGATATTACAATCTAAATAGTAACTTTAATGTCAGCATGGCATCCCAGATTTCCTCTCTCATGTAGTTTTAATTTTCTCCTCTTTGGTGAAATGACCTTGTACTCCTGTGCTAAAGAGCAAATGGCCAATTCAATATTTACAACAAAGGGTTTGTTCAATAAATTCCAGTGTGATAAATATAAACAAGGAGAAAATGCATTTTTGCATGTCATTTGTCTTCTAAAAGTCACTAGAAGAGACTATATCAATCTCCATACGGATTATGTCTCTTGTCTCTTTTATGTAATTTAATTTATTTTCACAGAAATGCGCCAGGTGAAAACAACTCTTGCCAGCTTGAGGTTTATATTTTGGGAAATAATTCAGAGAGTTCAAAGCTTCCAACTTTGGTAGATTTGTTGTCACTCAAGCACCAAACATCTTTTTCTGATACTTGCTTCATAAAGAGACTCAATGGGCCAAGAGATGAGAAATGGGAGTTTAGTGCAGGTGCTTGTCCTAGTTTGAGCATATTTGGTATTCAACTCCTGGTAACGATGTTTACGGTGGACAATACAGACGGCTGCCATATCCGTTTCTGTTTGCTATTGAACTGTGGCTATAATTTCTGAATCATTCCAAAAGGGTTTCTACTTAAGGACGTGTGTACTATTACTCCTGCTAAAACTGCACATCTTTGGACATTGTTATTGCTTCTAGCTAAAATAATAGGGAGAGGAGATATGTTCAAGTGTAAGAATTGAGAAAATATGTTTCACTTGACCAAGACCTCATCAGGAGTCTAGTGGAAATAGTGGAAAGCTCTTCCCTAGGTGGAGCTACTTGACCTATTGAACCTGGAGGTATTTTTCATTCCTTGATTCTTTCAGGGAAGGCAGCACCATTATTCCTACAGTTATGTGGGGAAAGAATAGTGGGAGCTCTTCTCTCTGCAATGAATCCACCATGTAGAACCTGGATTGGTTCAACATGACAATTTGTGTTATTCCTTTGTTGAGCACATTTCAAGGATTTCCCTTTGTCCATAGAGTAAGATTCAAATTTCTCTACATGGCCCATAGGACTCTAAATAATTCCAACCTTGCCTTCTTCTCCACCATCTTCTTTACCATTCTTCTACTGCCCTCTTACCCTGCCAGACTATTTCTGTTTTCTTTGCTTTGTGTCATCTCAGGGCTTTCAATTGCTTTTTCTGTGAATGAAATTGTCCTCTCAGATATTGGAAAGCTGGATTATTTCCATTGTTTACATTTCAATTCAAATGCTAGTTCCTTAAACAGGTCTTTACTCCAAAATAGTTCCCTGAAACATCCCTTTTGTCACTTCGTATCTCTTTATCCTGTTTTATATTCTTCATGGCATTTAATACTATATAATTTCTTGGTATTCATTTGTCTAATTTCTCTCTTTCTTAAGCTCCAAAACGTGAGCTCCATGAGAGTAGGGCCTATGTCTGTCATATGCATTGCTAATGTCTAAAACAGGATCTGTCGCCAGAGTAGGTACCCAGACATTTTTGTTAAAAAAAATGCAGAAAAACTCCCCTTTTTTTTAACGTCTAACGTCTGTTGCCAATATTCCCCTCTCTCTATTTTTATTTTCCTCCTCAAAGCCCCAGTACATAGTTGTATATTCTAGTTGTAAGTGCTTCTAGTTCTTCTATGAGGACTGCTGCCACAGCATGGCTACTGACAGACAAGTGGTGTGGCTCTACGCCCAGGAACGGAACCCAGGACACCAAAGTAGACCATGCTGAACTTTAATCACTAGGCCATCAAGACTGGCTCAAAAGCTCCCATTTCTTATAAATGCTTCTCTTGAGGAGAAAAAAGGAAGCCATTTAAATGACTCTAACTTTTGAAAATTAGGACTGTAAAGATTCATCTATCTCGTGAAAACTATTTAGAGTTCCTTTTAGATGTAAACTTATTGGCATCTCTGAATCCTTTAAAAAATTCTTTATGGATTGCCTTTAATAATGTGATACAGTTCTTTTGGAAAAGTGGTTTGGACCATAGTTGCTACTGTTGACTGATAACCACCTGCAGTGAATGGCTAGTTTGGCTTCCATTCAAGGAGCAAACAATAAAAGGAGCCAATTTAACTCGCAAGAATCTGGGTCATGGAGAAAAGGGGTTAGATGGAGAGCTGTCCTTACAGCTCTCTGTGCCAAGACAGATGGTGGGAAAGGGAAGTAGGTTACAGGGCACTCAATGGAAAAGCTCTCTTTCAGAGGCTCAGAGCACTGCCCAATTCTGCTGGCCAGTTGGATTTTCTCATATTTGTTTTCAGTGGATATTGCATTCTCTTGTGTCTGCACTCATTGGCTACCATCTCTGCTCTTCTTGGAATGTTGATCTGTACGAGTATATCTATTTAGAAACAAAATAGAAAACAAGTCATAATTACTTAGTTAATACAGCATTTTAAAATGTGTGGAACTTATCTTTCCTCAGAGGACTCAGAAAGATGATCCAATACCTGGTGCAGTGAATGATCCTCATAGAAAACCAGAGAATAAACCAATGATAGCCCATTTCCATTTGATTATTGGTCAGAATGTCTAGTTAAAAGAATAACTTAAGTTAGAAGACTAGAGGATAGAACTGAGCTGGGCAGTATATATTTTCTACTAGACAAAGGCAATTCTTTATGTTCTTGACTTCTGTGAAGCTTTTCTCTATTAAACGTTTTGTCTCCCTGTCCAGTTTCATCTCTTCTTTTTGCCACCTTTGTGCACGCCTCGGGATGCACTTGTTACCCCATTTTTACTCTTATATGCTCTTCATCTCATCTCAGTGCCTTGTCAACTTCCATGGCTTCAAATAACCTCTTTGAGTAAAAATCTCACATCTATATCTTCTTCCCTGATCTCTCTTCTGAATTCCAGTCTTGTCTTCCATATACTTTTCTACATTTTGAAATTTATCATTTGTTCTGAAAAATCACTGCCTGTGTTTATTACTTTATTTTTATAGCAAATATAATAAACTCATTTCTATGTGACATCAACTTTCTAAATTTGAGGCCATACACATATACGTATACACATATGCATATATATACACACATACATATACATATATACATACATATATATATATATACACATATACACACATATATATATATATGAAGAAACTAGTCCAATAATGGTCCTTGGGTCATCACCTCCTATCCCCACCATCATGACAGGACTAATAACGCCTACTCTGCCAATTTATTATTAATCTACCCACTTGTTTATATCACTTCTTAGGAATTAGCAATGGCTCCATAACTCCCAGGATTAAATAAAAAGGCAACATGATTTCTGTAAGTGTGTCAATGAGAAATCGCTTTACCAAAAAATGCCACTTTCATTTTAAATGAAATTTAAATTTATTGGTTATGAAAATAAGAAATGTTCTTTTTGCTGAGGAAGATTAGCCCTGAGCTAACATCTGTGCCAATCTTTCCTCTATTTTATATGTGGGTCGCTGCCACAGTGTGGCTGACGAGTGGTGTGGGTCCACGCCCGGGATCCAAACCCACAAACCCGGGCTGCCAGAGTGGAATGTACTGAGCTTAACCACTACGCCATGGGCTGGCCCGAAGAAATGCTCATTTTTAAGCATGATGTCAAACATTTCCAAGTTTTGCTAAGCACATGTTATTCACACAAACAAGTGAATGCAGACACACACTTACACCCATCTAAACAAATACTTCTTCGTTTCACAAATCATTTAGTGTTGCCCCTGTGTCTCCTCAGAAAATTCCTTCTTTCCTTCCTCCCCTCCTCTCTCCCTCCCTTTCTTGTTTCTTTCCTTTCTGCTTTCTTTCTTCTTTCCTCTGTCTATACATCTAAGAAGTTTGCTCAGATCTCTGTTTACTTAACCATCCATTTTTGATCATTGATTTCTTTAACTTACATTTTTGTTAAGTCACCTGAATATGGCTGAATTGGGGATTCAGACCTTAAATATTCTAATTCCAAGATTATTTAAAATTTGTTTTCTTCACTAAATGTATCCTTTAAGAATATGAAAGTTCAAGCTTTCAAGGACACATAAACTATTTTTCCATTTACTCTTTTGATTGATTTGTGAATATCAATTAGGCAAAGTTATAAACAGTATTTAATGAATGGTTTTTATTATAAAAGCCATAACCCATAAATCATTCATAAAAATCCTTGAATAACTTTGAAACATCACCTTTTAATTGCTGTTCTTTCCATGTTATTGCAATTTTATCTGAAGTTTCTTAACTATTAGTTTATGGAGTGTTTCTGGTTTAGAATATTTCTGTTCCAAAAATTCCTGGAATATATGAGTACTTATCCTCTTGCTGGAGTAATATTAATCTAGTTAACTCTTGTATTCCAATATTAATTTAATGGTTGACGAGCAAACTTGGCTAATTTGCCTCTCCCAAGCTATCAAACTCAACCTTAATAGTCTGTCACAGAACTTATGGTGATTAAATAGACAGCAATCTGCTGATGCTATATTATCTGATGTCTTCTCATAATACAACTCCCCGATAAATCTGCTTCAGTTATCATTTATGTATTACTTTTATCTATTTGAGCCTCAGTTGGTTCCTAGAGTTTTGGTTTCACAGTTCAGTGAAATTTCAAAACCAAAATTGGGATAACAACACAAGGTTATCTGATTTTTAATTTTAATGTTAGTATACTAAAATTTAAATTAAACAAATTTCTCTCACCTCATGCCACAAGGTCAATTATCTCTCTCTCTCTCTATCTATCATCTATCTTTATTTTTCTAATTTTACTATGAACTGGAAGACCATTGACATTTTTGGGAAGAGGAAACCCTATTTGCTTTCTTTTACATTTGTGATTTTTTTTTTCTTTCTCCCTGGCTGTCTCTTGTTTATTCTTTTTCTAGCAAACCACGTCTCACTCCTCATTCTTCCATATGAAACTTTCTCTGTCCTACCAATTTGCAGACTTCTTCTCCATGGTGCCTCTCAAGGTTAGTTAAACAGATTTCGTAAATAAACAATCATAATTAGAACTAATTTATCACAAATTGAGAACATCTTGGTCCTTTTGCAGCATACAAAGTGGCTAACATTGACACAAAATAGGTAAGAAAGAAGCCTGATGGAATGCAACATTCCAGAAATATTTATTTCTCTGGGTTACATTGTAACTGTCCAAGTATTCAAAATATATATCCAGAGCAATAAGAATGAAAGCTTCAGTCCTTCCAATTTTCTTTAGTCCACATGTAAAAAGACCAGTGTATCAATATCCTGTGGGATCGTTATATACATAGACTAGCAAATTCAGCTAGCCAAATATCAAGTAACTTGAAACTTTCTCCAGTTGCGCTGAGATTATCTACATGCTAGAGAAACACGAGTACTTTTCCTTCATTTATTCTTCAAGGATAGAGAAATCCAGAGCAAGTTTTAACATTTTCCCATAAGTATGTTATTCATCAAATTAATAATTAAACTCAGTGGATTTTCTTTTCTGTCTTTATACCCCATTAGTTCTCTATTAACAGAATGGTGCTAGAATGATCTAGTCAGTTATTTACATATGCTTTGGTCTATCAAAAGAGCCTCAGACACCTTGTTCAGTTTGATTCATGTGGGGACATTCATCTGAGCATTCCAAAAGTATTTATAGTGCACCCTTCTCTCCCAGACACGGTACTATATGATGGAAGTAAAATGGTAATTAAGATAGTTATAACTATGCTGATATTGGTCAAGTTCATCTTTTAGATACCGAGATATACAACAAACAAACAAAAAAAACGGTAGAAGGGGGCCGCCCGGTGGCACAACGGTTTCGTCCGCGCTTGGCAGCCCGGGGTTCGCGGGTTCGGATCCCGGGCGCCCGCCGACGCACTGCCTGTCAGCCATGCTGTGGCGGCGTCCCATATAAAGTGGAGGAAGATGGGCACGGATGTTAGCCCAGGGCCAATCTTCCTCAGCAAAAAGGGGAGGATTGGCGACGGATGTTAGCTCAGGGCTGGTCTTCCTCACAAAAAAAAAAAAAACGGTAGAAGGAAATAAATAGGATAGTTGCTCCTTGTGGTGCATTCTTTGAAGCAAATAATTAGGGAAGCCTAATTTCTATTGGGTGGTCAAGGACAATCTCTGTGCTGTACTAATAGGTAAACTGAGATCTAACAGTGAAGATGAAGCCAGGCATGCTGCCTTCAGGCATAAGGAACAGGAGGTGCAGAGGTCTTGATGAGAGAAAGGGGTGGGAACTGGCTCGAGGCTGATGTGACTTGGGACGGTAAGTGCTGAGGAGGATGGACGGAAATGAGGCTCCGGTGGGGGCAGGAGGTAGGAGGGTTCATTGAGGAGGGACTTTCAGGCCAAGAGAGAGTTTCCTCTCATTTTGACTCATTTCACTGGGTTTGTGACTGCAGCTTCCAGAGAATCAAGTATGTGGAATGCCTTTATGCTCACACACGTGGAATGAACATATAGCAGGGACTATTGAGGAAGTAGGAAGAGAGTTCTCACGCAGCAGCAAAGCCAGTTCAATGCATTCTGTCCCCAAGGATCACACACGAGCCTTAAACATGGGCTGTTTCCATCAGGTTTAGTTTACAAGAGCCTGCAAACCACCGCTGAAACCCTGTTTAATGATCAGGACAACCTGGACATTTGAATCCCAGTTATGAAGCCCTCGTGGATTATTTAAAGAGCTCACACTGGTTTGTCTAACCACAGAAATGCAAATTATTCTAGAGTTTAGAACTGTAATTTCTTAAGGGTGTTATTTAAGAAAAAAATCATAATGAACAGTGTTTGAACACAACTACTTCTATGAGGGTAAGGTATGTTTCATTGTTTTCTTTTCCTACCTTCTCTCCCTCCTTCCTTCGTTTTCTTCCTTCTTGCCTTCCTTCTTTCCTTCCTTTTTTCTTTCTTTCCTTCCTCCCCCCTTCATAAAATACGCTTATTGGAGATTTTTACCCTATGAAAAAGCTTCAATATCTTAGTAGAATATCACATGCAGAAATGGGTGAAATATAGATTTTGTTGAACAAAATCTCTCTATTTGAAAGTATAATATCCTTAAATATAATAAATGTAGAATGGGAGCCTCCCTGCTCTGCTTTTCTTTCTTCACTACAGGGGCTGTCCTTGAACTAAGCAGGATACACACAGTGCCATGACTCCACCCCCCGGGGCAGTGTTGCAGGTGTGCACATAATTGTGGTTGAGGTTTGGCGCTGTCAGAGAGTAGCCAACTGGTGTTTATGTCTCACTGTCCAGGGGAGCGAGAAGTGTGTGGTTGAGAGGAGGTGTGTTTATTGATATTGTCAAGAATCTGGCTCGAAGCCCTGTCATTGCAGGTCAGCAGACAGTGAATACTCTCATAGAACTTGGTTCTAAAATCACAATCATAAAGGAAAAGAATTCCTTTTGGAGTTTTCAATTTTAGGTTTGAGAACTTATTGGAAACTCCTTTTAACTCTCAAAACCAATAACCTGCTAAGAAGCCAGAATTATCAGAAACTTGTTTTAAGTAACTTATTTCCCAATCCTATTTGTTAAAAAAAGACTGAAAATAACCACATTATTTTTCCCTATTTCTCTCTTTGCTGCCACTAGATAATTTGAGAACATACACTTGATTCAAAATATTTTTACATTTTACACCTACAATGTGACTAAACAAGAGGTTAGCTATTTCATTGAAAGCCAAATAGTTCCCCGGTGTTCAGGTGTAATTGTCAGGGGTCAAGGCTGTGCCATAATGACGGGCATTAGCATTTAAATTTATTGAGGTGAAGACTGTAGAGACATTCTGTGATCCAAATGACAAATCACTGATGATGGCTTGCTGATGAATTAAAATGGCAATAAGTAAGAAATTGAGACAAGGAACAGTGTGTTTCAGTGAAATAGACATAAGGAAATGAGGAAATTCAGGTGAGTATAGAAAAGCTAGGGTGTCTGGGCTCTTTTGTGACCAGGTATCCCCCCTCTCTCTCCTAATCTTGTGATTAATACAGCTCTCACACAATCTATGTAAGATAATGTTCTCTCAAAAGTCTATGTTGTCCTTCAGGTAATGTCCTGCTTATCTGTTTCCAAAGTTCCACATCTCCTAATACAGCAGATTTAGGAAACGTACATTTGCTTTCTCCATTACTTATGCTCACTCGCTTTATCATAAACGATTTCTTTACATAAACAATTCTCTGCTGAGTTGTCTCTTGCCAGCTAACTCCTAAGGACTGTGGTGTATTATATATTTTTCAAATTTACAACTATCCATAGTCATAACACTTTTTCATGATGCATTATACATCTCTGTGTAATTCTCTGTTATCTCTTTCTATTGAATTAGTGCCTAAAGGGGAGGGACTATCTTGAGTGTGCTTACTGTTGTATTCATAGCATCTACCCAGTGAAGTCCCTGGCCTATGGAAGGTACAAATCAATATTTGTTTAATCAAAATCTTAACGAATTAATTAAAAAAAAATTCGGGAAGTGCAAAATAATGTAAGAAAAAAAAATGAAAAGAGTTTGTAGTCTCATCCTCCAGAAGACCTTAGTTAAAAATCTCATGTACAACTTCACACTTTCCATATGCGTATAACTGATATAGTTCATTGTCTTAACAATATATTTTTTTTTTCCCCATGAAACCTGACAATCTACCCCCTTGAAAATCTGATCTCTGGGGTGTAGTCCCATGATGAACTCATTTTCCCTAATTATCCAGAACTTTTTGATTCTTTCTTATTTTATTGTTTAAATAATTTATATCACTCCAAAAGATACTTTTTTGTTGAACTTTTCAAATGCACTATCAAAGAGTGTTGAATATTATATTTTTAAATATAAATCACTTCCTACATTTATTTTCCCTTTCTCTTCCTAATGAGCTTACCTGGATGTTTGGTTTAAGACTTTTTTCGTAACAAATAGCTCATTATTTTCACTAATTATATGGTTTCAGGATTTTTTTGCTGAGGAAGCTTTGCCCTGAGCTAACATCTGTTGCCAATCTTCCTCTTTTTGCTTGAGGAAGATTAGCCCTGAGTTAACATCTGTGCCAGTCTTCCTCTATTTTGTACATGGGTCACCATCACAGCATGGCCACCACTGAATTGTGTGTGTCCACACCCGGGACCTGAACTTGCAAACCAGGGCCACCAAAGTGAAGCTCACCAAACTTAACCACTAGGCCACGGGGCCAGCCCCTGAGGATTTTCAAATTGTATGTAATTATTATTTACCAAATACTTTAACTCTGTGAATGTTTCTGGATGAATTTAATTTAAAATACATATCCTGATTTTGACTATGGCATTTTATTTGGAATATGTGAATTGTGCCAATTTTTTTTTAGAAAAAATTTTCAATTTATTTAAACTAAAAAACAAAACATTTCACTCATTTCTCCCACCGTCCAACCCCCACCTCCTGCAACCACCAATCAGTTCTCTGTATCTATGAGCTTGTCTTTTTTTCTTTATTAGATTCCACATATAAGAGAGATTATATGGTATGTGTCTTTCTCTGTCTGACTTATTTTATTTAGCATAATGCCCTACTAATACATTTTGATTGATTATTTTTGCGTCGGAGAATTAATATTTATTTTTATTTAAGATTGCAAAAGATTTTTTTTACATTGATGTTGCTTCTGTTTCTTGAGATATTTCACTTTTTTCTTTCCCCAAACTAGATTTTTCTTATGTCTTTTTACCTTTATATTTATGTATTCCTTTCTCTCACTCTCTGTTACACCACACCCATTCCCACTACCACACATACACACAAATTTGGGGGTTCAATTTTGTTTTAGATGTTTTGCATTGACCAGTTTTTTGCTGTGCAATTTTTCACCAAGTATTTTCTCTCAAGGTCTTTTATTCACTCCCCAGATTATCAGAAAGAGAGTTCCAGTGACTTTCCTGTCTGTCTGTCCTGTTTAGCCATACACTTCTTGACTCTTTATTATAGACACTGAGATAGCAGCTTGGATGTTGATGGTTTTTACGTTTTGCTCAGCCCTTCAGCTGTCTGGGGAGAGTGAGTTTCTGGGCTTTGGTGTAGCTGGGGTTTTCAAACTTCATCTTTGCTCCCTTTCTCTATAATTCTTTTAAAATAATATACAGATTTCAAGACAGCAGGTCTTCTATGTACGTGCAGAGGAATTCCTCTTTGCATCTTTTTATTCCTTTTCCTCAAGGTGAGCCACCAGTTGCTGTGGTTTAAATCCATAATAGCTTCAGACTTTTGTTTGGTGTACCTTTTTTAAAAAAATTACATTCGTGTTTATTTTATGGGTTTTTTTTTTTAAATTTTGTTATTCTCATTTTTTTTTTTTTTTCTTCCAAGACTCTACTCTTAAGTGATTATATTTCCCACATACTCTCATTACTTGCTTTGGTCAAGGGTAGGATATCAAAACAAATTTTTTTTCCTTTTTCTTTCCTGGCTAGAACTGAAGAATATTTGTCCTCTGTGAAGAAGTCTTCTAAGTAAAAGCCTACAAACAACTCCCATGACAACACATTACAGAATATCCTAAATTTGCCCATTCGGTTTACTCTATCTAGGGTGCAATTCTCCAGAATCAGGTTGCTCTGGACTTTTCTAATACTGGGAAAAAAAAATCTTCAATTTTGATGAACTTTGGAATCTTTTAGTTCCTATGCCAATAGTATATTCCTCACTCTTTTACAATTTTTCTTTGCATATTTTTTTCAGATCATTTGAACAGTATTTTCTCCTTAAATATTAAGGATATTGATCATTTTTCAAGTAATTGGGAATATTTTAGCTGTCATATTTAGAATATTATAGACATAGAAGTCTTTAAAGTTTTATGTAATTAGATCTAGTATATAAATTAAAATATTTGTTTCTATGTTTATAAGCTAGACTGATTTGTTATTTTCTTTTATTTTGCTGTATTTCTAAAATTTTAGTACCAGAATTGTGCTAGCTTCATAAAGTGAATTAGGAAAATTCCATCTTTTTATATGCCTTAGAATGATTTCTGCGGCAAGGAAATTATGTTTTTTAAATGCTTGAAAGGATATAAATACACTCACAGAACAACCAAATTTGAATCTCAACAAATTTGCATGTTAATTAACTACTGACCCACTCCACTTTGAAGTGTCAAAAGCTTCTCAAATCTAACTTAATCAAGATTGGATCCAATACATCCCTGACCCATGCTCTGTTCTACCCCAAATACACTCTCTCTCTGTTTTTCATATTATTGAATGAATTCATCAAGTTTTCATCAAATCGCTTAGAAACTCGGATGTTGTGCTGACTCCTCCTTTTTCCTGAAACTGATCCATCTCCATGCCCTGCCTGTTCTATATCTCTTAGATCTATCAATTCCATTTCATCTTTTCTGTTATCATTTTACTTTTAGGTCATCATTTTCTCATTCAGCTTTCCAACTTGTCTTCTTTCCTCTATTTTTGGTATCTTATATCACATTTCCATAGCGTAGCATAATCTTTTAAACAAAAGTGGAGTTTTCCCCTAACCTATGTAAAACTTTTCTGTGGTTCCCCATTGACCTTGGGATAAAGTTCACATTCTTTATATATCTTGTGTGGACTTTCATGATATTACAATTTCTTGCCTTTCCGGCAGGCTATCTTACCACTCCCCACCCTCATACTCTAAACTCTAACCACACTAACTACTCTGTTTTTGAACATTTCATCCTTTTACGGCTATGGATGATGGTCATGTTTTCTCAGTCTGAAATGCAAAATTCAATCATCCATGACTGCCAGCCACTCTCCCCACATTATTTTCGTCTTGCCAATTTCTCTGATTTGATAATCATGTCTTAGGTAGGAACCTTCCTCTTTCAAAAACCCTGTTCTTTATAAATTTGGGTTAGATATCCTCATATGGATACAATAAGTCATATGTATTCACTTACCCTACCATTCATAATGCTGTACTCTAATTGTTCATTCATTTGTATGTCTCATATAGATTGAATATTATATCGCATCATTGTGTTTTCTTACCGAATGGAAATATATTTGGAAATTTATGGTATAACCAACTTTGTAGATTGATTTTATAATTTTATAATGGATGTTGCACATATTTCCATATCAAAGAAGGTACTTCTATGGGAGCATTTCCCAAAGTGTGTCTGAAAATATCAATTCCTTGAGGAATTCTCAGCAAATATTCATCAATGAATAACAGCATATTGAAAGTACCAAAAGATCCTGAAATACCAAAATCATTTCAACATTTAAGTCAGAATTTTAAAAACATATTTTTATGAGAGGGCCTTTGTCTCTTACATTACCTGTTAGTAGCGTCAGAATAAATTGTGAGGCATAGACTTTGGGAAATGTGATTCAACAAGACGCCTCTTATCCAGACCTTATGTCGGGATTTGTTTTGTGTCATTATTTCCCCTTGAACAAGGGAAAGTCTGTAGACACGAAATGTTTGCTGACTGAGACAGTGGACAGATTCTCCTTGTTTGCAATATCTATACCTGATTGGTTTCAGCATCCTTTTCTCAGATATTAAGCGGGCAGTCTGAAGATTTGTATAGTCCTGTGGTGCTTTCTGTTGTCCAGTGGCCATTTTTCTAAAAGGAATCTTCTGAACTTCCATTTCTGCTTCCTCTTAGACTTCCTATGTATCAATCTATTTTTATTGTTTTCAGCAATTTTAAGAGCTTCCCCTTGTATAAATTGCAAATTAAAAGGTGTAACACCAAGATTTTTATGTATATCTGTAAAACTATGTATCTGTCTCCTATTGGTCCTGATTCTCTGGAGAACCTGGACTAATAAAATGATCACTGGGGGACTGGTTTATTTCAACTATTTTATTTTTGTGTTACTTAACCCTGTTTTTCTTTGCTTCTTCTTTCCCTGTTTCATGCCTTATATGGCAATTATCTGATGTTCTTTACTTCTTTTTCTACTCTATCATAAAATTTGTGTATTCTATTTATATCATTTTTATTCTCCTTATATTTTAAAAATGCAAACTTAACATTAAATCTTCTTAACAACGTGAACATCTACTCTGCATTTTCCACACACTTTAGGGGATTTGGAGTGCTATAATTCTTTTCTCCTATCTCTATGTTATTATAGTCAAATATTTTATTTTGGCCTTGATTTTATTTCACCAATTTATTTTTCTAGATATTTTTTTATATCCAGTGCTGATTTAATTTTATCAACTTGTTTTTCCTATTTCTTATTTCTTTTTATGTTTTACCCCATCTGTTTCAATCAAGGTCTCTTTATTTTATCATTTTAACAGAGATCTATAGATAATAAAGATTTTTGCCTTAGAGTGTCTGAAAATAACTTTAGCTCACACTAGTTTTGAAAATGAGTTTTGAATTGGATTCTGGCACTCTGAAAATAATTGCATAACTACTGTTATTGACAAGAACTCTATTTAGAGTCTGCTTATTGTTTCTTTTAAATAATTATTCATCTGTGGGAGCTTTTGCGATTTTTGTGTTTAACTTTCTGATCTTATAGCTTCTATACTGTGAGAAAAATGCAAATACAGCGCCTACACCTTTGCATGGCACAAGCTTGTACACTAATTTTTCATAGATGGCTCTTTGTCTTATGATATTCTGGTAAAGCATTGATTCATTAAAATCTTCTAAATACCGTCACCTTTTAACTCAAAAATATTCATGTTTCATGTACAAAGAAAATACGTAACTGAGGAAAGTATATCATAATTATTTTTTCCAAGATTATACCTCATATCAATATTGTTAGAATTGTGATTGGAAATCCAGATATTTGGATCAGAGCTCTTTCCACTCAATAAAACTCCAACATTGTTAAGTGATTTGTCTAGATGTTTCTCAGAGGGTAATTCATTGATATGGTAACTATTGGAAAGATTCAATAGCCATTTCTGGACAATGAGTCTATTCCAAAGCAACTCATGGGACATGAATTAAAATTTAAGAAACTCAGCGCAGCTGACATAGTTGATTTGTTGCATTGCAATGCATTCAATAAACACTTATAGAACACATACTAAGTACCAAGTATTAGATAGAAATTGAGAATATGAATATGAATAAAAGACTTAGATCAAATAATTACCAGTCTAGTTAGGAGACAGCTGAATAAAAAAGTAACAATAAGTGTTAGGCAGGCAATAAATGACATTAAATGAAAAACTTCAGGGTAAGAAAAATTATATATGGCAGAAAACTTTTAAAAACCTTTTAAATCTATCTTAATATTTTACTCTCAGGAGCACTTTATGTTTATAAAAATTGTTGAAGGTCCCAAATAGCTTTTGTTTATATGAAATCTCATGTATGCTTCTTTATTCAGTCTTGCAATATGTTTTTTGGATTGAAAACTAGGAAGAAAATCTGGCCTTACACAGATGTGTATTTGGAAATGAGAGAAATATTTAAGTAGTCTCTGAAGACAGTTGTTGATATTTTTGTTGATAATACAGTAGTCCCACTTTGTCTGTGGTTTCAATTACTCGTGGTCAATTGTGATTTCAAAATATTAAATGAAAAATTCCAGAAATAAACAATTAATAGTTTAAATTGCATGCCGTTCTGATTAGCCTGATAGAATCTTGTGCTGTCCCACTCTGTCTGGCGGAGATGTAAATCATCCCTGTGTCCAGCAGATCCACGCTGTATACACTACCCGCCCGTTAGTCACCTACTAGCCGTCTCAGTTATCAGATTGACTGCCAGGGTATCACAGTGCCTGTGTTCAAGTAACCCTTATTTTACTTAATAATGTCCCCAAAGCACTAGAGTAGTGATGCTAGCAATTTGGATATGCCAAAGAAAAGCCATCAAGTGCTTCCTTTAAGTGAAAAGGTGAAAGTTCTCGACTAATAAGGAAAGAGAAAAATCGTATGCTGAGTTTACTAAGATCTACGGTAACTTTTGTTACATTATATTATATCTATTCTATTTTGTTATTAGTTATTGTTGTTAATCTCTTACTGTGTCTAATTTATAAATGAAATTTTATCATAGGTATGTGTGTATAGGAAAAAACTGTATATAGAGTTTGGTACTATTGGTGATTTCAGGCATCCACTGGGGGTCTTGGAACGTATCCCCTGCAGATAAAGGGGGGCTACTGTACATTTTAATTGAACAAGTAGTAGTTTCTTAGAGGTTAGTTGCAATATGGAATCTGAAATCATATCAATGAGTTTTTCATACTGTTACACTAAAATCCACTCTTCTATCTTGTACTTTGAATGGCTCTTTTATCCTTGCATGATCTTGGAAAATATTAGTTCACTGAGTTATACATATATTCCAAATAACATATTTAATTATACAATATCAAAAATCAAATTTGTTGATATCACGACCCATCTCATTAGATTTTAACTACTTGGAAGCTATAAAGCACACAGGGGTGGCAACGTGTTTTCCAAATTTCTACTTTTCAATTGAAAGCTTGAATTTTATCATTGGCAACAAATATGTTCATTGTTTCCCTTGAAGTGACAACTTCACTGTGTTCATTCCTAAAAAAAGATCTTTGCCAAATACTCCAGTCTGAATAAATATAGTTTCCTGTCAGTCATGGTACTCCATGATAAAAGTAGTTGGTTCAGTTCACAATTCAAGCAGCGGTACATGTGCTTTTCCTTGAGACAGCTATCTCACTTTGCTATGCAGAGCAGTGCTATATACATATTCCTCATTTAATCCACAGAATATTTAAAAAAAACCTGGACTTAGGGGTTGAGATTTAGTGAAATTAATAAAAATCACTGCTTCATTAAGGGCATTCTTGAGTAAAAAGGCATTTGTTTTTTTTCCTCTGAGGGTGCGATTGTGAAGCATACAATGACTGCTGGTACGGATTGGTGCTCCTGCCTGGATTCGGGCTAAGGAGACAGCGGTTTACCCGCCCTTGCAATTGCACCATATTTGCAGATGTGAGCATGCTAAAAAATAAAAATAAAATCTTAATGTTATTATGAAAATAAATTTGACCTCACAGACCCCCTGCATCTTGAAGACCTTCTTTTGTCCTCTCATGGGTCACACTTTGAGAACAACTGACATGATCTTAACTATGTTTACTGTTTAGAAAAAGGCAAAGAAATATAATGTTTTTAAACATTATTTTTCTCTTAATGGTAAAACTATAGACAACATTTTGTCTTTAAAATATTTGTATGTATTTTTTAAATGTCCTACTATGAGTTCATATTGTTTTGATTAAGAAGAGAATATCATGCTTCAGATTCTTGGCCGTAAAATGACAGGCTTCTAAATAGAAGGAGACAAAAGTTTAATAAAAGACAATTTTTTTCTAAATATGGAGGATATTTGGGCATGTTTTGATTGAAAGTAAACTGATATGAAAGAGACTGAGTCTAAAGAAATAGGAGAAGTGGGTATCATTGACCAAAAAAAAAAAAAAGAGTCCCACGTGACACCAGGGGAAATGAGACCAAAGCATGTAGCCTATTTACATAGAAGCACCATGATTCAGGGGCATGGCAAGACAGGTGCTGCTACTTACGTTATTTTCCGATGGTCTTAGGGGAAATAAACGGGCTGGACGTCAGTTGAACATGTATGTCAAAGGGAAAACTGGGGTATTGAGCAGTCCTCTAATCAGAACAAACTATAATGTGCCGGGTCTAGTACAAAAGAAAAATGAGGACTCCTTCTTTCAAAATTATTAAGAATTTCAAGATAGCAACAGCAGATTGCAAGTGCGAGGTCCCTTCTGAGAACAGAGTGTCGTGTAGCTGCACAGGCTGCATACTCATGACCCTGCACTACCTCTAATAACCTAAAAGTGTCTTAGAGCCAAAATTCTAAGGTGCAGTGTATTGTACTCCCTGGAAAAATTCAAATATTCCCCCCAGCAACATCATAACAAATCTCCAAAAACAACAGGGTATCTGCCAAATATGGGCTTTCAATGTAGTCCAAAATTAGAGCTTCATTTGTAAAAATGAAACTTCAAAGAATTACCCTTGTAATGGGTACTTCTATACTTAACACGATATGTTTTTAAGTTTGTTCATTAAATGTTTTCTCAGTTTCAATACTAAACCCTTGAAGTTGAGTATCGTCGGCCATTTTGGCATGTGTTTTGTCAGACCACTTTGCATGAGTAAAACAAAGCAGAAAGATGAGTTTATTGCAGGTGTTTCCACCTGCAAGCCCACAAACTCAAGGCCACGGGAGCACGGAGTTTGGAGTTGCTCACAGATTACAGGGTTTTTATGGGGAAAATACGGAAGTTATTTGGCTTTTTCAGCTGATTGGTTGCTTCATGATCTTCCTTATTTGGATCAGGGTAGCTGGTCAGGGGAATGAGGAAGTTCAACGATGGCATGAGCAGACTTGGCATTTGAGAATTGCTTGGTGTCATCTGCTGATTTCTGAGACGAGCTGTAAATTCCTACGCCTTACATTAGGTAAGGTTAAGTTTCATTTTTCTTTAATGCACTTGTGTTGGCCAACTCCATTTTGTCCCCAACACAAGTGACTCCAGTTTAGTTTTAGTTCTACAGTTTCCATATGTAACACTGGATGTTGTATCTTCAGATGGAAGCGTTTGGTTGTGTAATGTCGCTGAATAGCTAGAAATATAATTTATGAGTGAATAAGGGTAAAGATTTTCAGAAAATTAAAGTAATCATAATAGGTGGTCAGTAATGAACAAAAAAGGAAAGCAAATATAAATTTTACATGAAATGGTATTTTAATCTATGTATTTTTTTTTTTTTTTTTGTGAGGAAGACCAGTCCTGAGCTAACATCCGTTGCTAATCCTCCTCTTTTTGCTGAGGAAGACTGGCCCTGGGCTAACATCGTGCCCATCTTCCTTTACTTTATATGGGATGCCGTCACAGCGTGGCTGACATGCAGTGCGTCGGCGGGCGCCCGGGATCAGAACCGGCGAACCCCGGGCTGCCAAGCGCGGACGAAACCGCTACGCCACCGGGCGGCCCCTGTATTGTTTTTTAACTTGAAAAAAATTATGTTTTTGCTTTCTTTTCTTTTTTTTCACGAGGAAGAGTGGCCCTGAGCTAACACCTGTTGCCAATCTTCCTCTTTTTGCTGAGGAAGATTGAACCTGAGCTAACATCTGTGACCATCTTCCTCTATTTTGTATGTGGGTTGCTGCCACCGCATGACTTGATGAGCAGTGCATAGATCCGTGCTGGGGATCCAAACCTGCAAACTCCGGGTCGCTGAAGCCGAGCCTGCAAACTTAACCACTACGCCACCAGGCTGCCCTTTTTTTCTTTTCTTTTTAAAAAAAGTGTTTGGAATCAAGTCATGTTGTCTTTTGGTAGCTGTTCCAAAATTTCCTTACCTCTGAGGATAGAAAAATCAATTCCATGAAATGGTGATAAAGGAAACAGGATTCTTCATGTTGATCTCATGACCTTTTTGGTATGTAGTGAACTGCTTTAATCTGATGGCAGTTATTTCTTTTCTAGATACAGTTTCTTTAATAAGGGTATATATTTTAAATTCAATAACCACATTTATTCAATCCAGAGAGTTGCATTCTTGTCTACTGTTTTTTCAAGTTAATAATACTTGCATATGAGCAACATAAAAAATTTTAATACAACAAATAAATTTGAACGTATTTAAAGGTTCTTTGAAATGACACGTAATATAATGTGTAACTATTTCGTAATAGAAAAAGTGTTGGGTTTCAGAGAAACCGTGTTCAACCATTATTGAGATATATATCTACATTTAAATTTTATTTCAATCAAACCAATCTGAGAAATCTGTATAATATTTTTCTAAGGTCTTTTTAAAAGTGGATGATACATTTGTGAAATTGATTTTCGGTTTAACGAGAGTAGATCTTCATTTACTTCATCATGTGTGAGTTTAACTATTTTTACTTACAACTCATAGGCTTAGGTTCATACAACTTATACTAAATCACTAGTCAAACATGGATTAATTTTTCTAAAGCATTTATTTTATTTTTAATTACAAACACTTACATAGTGCTTACTTTGTCACAGGCTTTTCTAAGCCTGTCATAAAAATTAACTCATTTATTCTCATAACAACCTCAGTATGAAGGTACTGTATAATCTCCATTTCACAAATGAAGCAAAAAGAGACTGGGAGACAGAGTCCACAGAAGCCGACAGTGACTACTCTGTGCCATTAGAAGTCAGAATGGTGGTTACCTTAGCAAGTGACGAGAAGGGTATAAATAGAGGGGTTTCTGGGCTGCTCGGGCCATTCTTCTGGATGTGGGTGCTGGTTACCTGGGTTTGCTTAGCTTGGGAAAATATGTTGAGCTATACATTTAAGGTAAGTGTACTTTTCTTTCTTTATATTCGCATATGTATTATTACATGTTATTCTTCTCTAAAACGTTGGGGGAAAAAGGAGTCAAATGTCTTGCTCAGGGTCACTCAACATATAAATGGCAGGGCCAGGATTTGAATCTAGGCTTGCACAGGCTCTTAATCACCTCGGTGACAGGATACTTTTTTGAGATACTGATTTTTGTTTTGCTCTTTGAATTTCCTCCCCCTGGCCCTTTGCTCTTTCTCCATCTAGATAGCAAGGCCCTGAGTGTTTCCTTGTTTCGGGGGTCTTTGCACATTTGAGTCAAAATTTCAGGAAGTCAACAGCTCTTTCTGTTTTTTTCTTTGTTCTCTGTTTGTAAAAGCTTAAGAAGATTGAAAAAATAAGTTATATAGAAGGGAGACAGAAGAGATTGTCTTTGAGTGTAACAAAAGAGTAGAGATAGTCCCAGATGCTGATAAGGGATAAAGTCAGTAGTTCCTATGTATTTTAAGGACCAATTCCTCCTTCCAAAGCAGTGTTCATGGATGGTGGCAAGACTTCAATGGGGATGGCTATTGGTGCAACTAAGGTTGATGAATATATGGCCCTGATATTCACAGCCTTTTTACAGATCCCTGCAGTCAAGGGAAGGAGAGCCAAGGAGCTTCCAGAAATCACTATGGCCTTGGTCAATGAGGGCCACCAGTGACGTAATTGGGTAGATATTCAATGCATTTCTTTCACTCTTTAGGCATTATTTACCTCCAGATTATATGAATCAATTGTACTGATTTTTTGTCCTTAGTTTACTCAAATTCATTGCTTTGAAAAAAATCAGGGATTGAAAAAATATATAAGTATAGATATTTCTGTATGCATATATATATATGTCTAACCTAGTGGGAGAGATAGTTCATTTTAACCAAGAGTTTTTTTGGTTATTTTTCTAGTACGCATCCCATGTTTAGCATGAAATAGGAAAACAATTGTAAGTGAGTGACCAGGGTACCTGGTTTTGAAGTTTTATAAAAGAAATTCCCATTTGTATACTTGGGATAGGTCTTTTGTATTGACGTGCTTGTTTTATCAGTTTCGTGAATGCAATGGAATTTCTGAGGCTAAGTATAGATATCTGAAATTTAAATTGGTTTTAAATTTAAAGGAATTCTAAATTTCTGCCAATCTGGAACATTTAGTATTTTAAAAACAGATCTCCTGATTTCAAGAATAGTAAAGAATACATAACAGCAACAGGCTGAATCATGCTATTATGTAGTAAAGAAAAACAAGAGAGAGAGAATGGTAATTCTTTCAGGCTGCTCCTGGTTACTAGGCTATCGCTGGGGAAAATAGGAGGTAGGAAACTGTATTAAAAAGAGATCGTCATTCACACATATTGTAATCTCATGACACTCCAGGGCTTTCACCAAGTCTGTGCACTCAGGGTAATAGTTGCTTTTTGTCAACTGAAGCCAGCAGTAGTGGCTTCTGGCTGAGTTGAAAATTAATTATTTATCTAGTCCAGGTCCAGAGTCACTTGTGGTATATTCTCATTTTGGCCCAGAGGCACAAAATCACAAAAGCAGCAAACAGTGTAGAAAGTGATAGAAAGGCTTGAGATGGTTCTTGGGAGAATCGCTGCAAACTGTACACTGTTGGTTGTTGCCTGGTCTTGAATTTTAAGCTCTCTAGGTGCCAGATGACTGTTAACACTTTGTAATTTTGGCCATGAGAGGCCATTTTGTTTGTTTGTTTTTCTGCTTTGAGGAGCCAAAGTCCATCAGTGAGTCAGGCAGTTATTATCTACAATAGACAACAACTGTGATTGGATTGTCTCCCATGTTACCTTCTCTGTGCCCACATGGCCCTGGAGGCATCGCTATCTCCTCCTGCAGAGCCTCTGACTTCTCTTACTTCTATATGTCCCTGAGGTTATGAAGCCTGCAATACAAGAATTTAAAATATCTTATTCTCTTCCCCAGGAAGCACCTGGGATTCATCTTCACTTGCAGAGTATTAGGCCTTTATAGCCACCTCTTCTCCCTATGTAAATTCAAAATACATGAGCAGCACTGTACCAGATATGGAACTTTCATTAATTTTTTCCCTAGAAAATAAACTTTATGGCTTTCGTATATAGGAAAATACATTTTAGAGAAGAAATTTTCATTTGGGCTTTTGCACAGGTTTACTATTTTGAATATCATGTAGAAGATCAAAATAATTCAGGAAAATTTTTACGAGGTATCCCCCTAGGTGCTAGAGTAGAAACAAGACGAGTCTTATGACGTAATAGTAGGGGGGATTAGAAAAGAACAAAATGATTTAGTACTACTATTTAAAGGGAGAATAAGGGCAAAATTGAGTAAGCTATTTTATCTATAATCTGCCCCCACTACTTCACTGAACCTGTTTTCACTGTGGTCACCTCTGAGTTTCTAGGAATCGGATCCAATGGATTCTTTTTGTTGTTGTTGTTCTAATTACTCTCTTGGAGTAACTGAAAATGTGGACACTCTATCTTGAAATTCTTTTCTTTCTTGCTTCCCATTCCCTCAATTTCTTTTGGTTTCCTTATTCTCTGACTGCTCCCTCCTATGTCTCTTCATAGACTTATTTATCTCCACCCACATCTTAAATGATTCTGTTTCCAAGGATTGAAGCCTAGGCCTTCTTTTCCTTCTATTTTTGCTTTACTCAGGCACTCTTGTTCATGTCCATTCTTTCACCTATTAGTTTATAATGATGAACCCAAATTTGTATTTCTATCCAGTGTTTTTTCATGCGTTCTAGAATTATATGTAAAACTATCTTTTAGACATCCCATGTACTCTTCAGACTCATCATTTCTAAAATTGAAATCACTGACTTCCTCTCTCTCCACTGAGATGCTTCTCCATCTGTGTTTCTTCTCTCTTTTTGTGGCACAGACATTGATATAATAGGCCTGACAGTCATCTTAACTGTCAACATTTTCTTCACTCATAATTTTGCTGTGAGTCATTCCGTTAATGCTTTTTAATTACATATCATACTTGGTCCAATTTTCACCTTCTTTATCCCCATTGCCACTGACTTACTTCAGGCCTTCCTCATTACTCATTTGAACCATTAGAAATTCTGATTCACTCCCTTAGTCCTGCCCTCTCCAATCTATCTTCCATGCGGCAATGAATGATCTTTCTTAAGTAATTTGAAATCATGTCCTACGTTTTCTATCTCAATGGCTGCCACAGTCTATAAAATATGATTCAAATTTCTTACCAAGAGTTACCATTGGGTCTTTATGACTTTCATGCATTTGTCATTGTGTGCTGCACACTATGCAACTAATCGCTGAATAATATTTTTTGTTTGTTTGGGGCTTTAACATTTAGGTTATTTTAAGGCATCATTCTTCAAACTGTTCTGATGACAAAAAATTTGGATGTTCTTTTATTATCTCTCATTCATCTCTATATTTATTATTGGTGCCTTTGCTGATCCAAGCATACTTAATTGTAGAGCAAGGGCATTAGATACATCAAACTTGGTAGGTCGTTTCTCAAATCCCTGGAAGGCATTCCCAAGAACTCCAGTCCAGGAGAGGTTTTGCAGTAGCTCATCTGAAACCAATCCTCCCTTTCTGCTATCTTCCAGTGACAGAGGAGGAGGACTGGGCAGCCAACTAAATGAAAAATAATAGTGAATGAGAATTCACCAGCTCTTCCAACTATAGTTCTTTCTTTCTGTGGCTTTGGTAAGTTTGATCAATGCTAAATTTCTCTATTGTGAAGTAATGAACATACAGGCATGAATATACCTTATAAAATGATTAAAATTCAGTTAAAGTTAAAACACAAACTTACTTTGTGTCGAAGCTATAACAAAACTTAAAATCTGTTTTACTACTTTCTATTAAGCTTCAGGTGCGGGAGGCATAGTTACACCTTTAATAACACCAGGCTATGTTATATATTTGTCTTAAATGTATCAATCTGTTAGGAAGAAAAATTGTTTGAAAAAGATGTTAATTTTCCAGTCTCTGACAAACTGTCTACCAAATGACTTTTCTGTGACAATAAATAGGTTTTGCTTGACATGTTTATTTACATACTATTTAATACAGCTTGCATTGAAAGGAGACAAATAATAACTTGAATCAATGCCAGATTACTTTGCTCTATGCAGGTAAGAAGATAAATTCAAGACCTCTAATACAAAGTGACACTAATCTTTTGCTAGTGAATGAGAACTAAAAATTCTCCAGGCCTTCCCTTCCTTTTGTTGTTTATTTAAGAGGAATACTGTTCTTATTTTCTCCCTTTGAAGTGAATGGAGTAACTGAATGAATAGAGGACAATCAATGTGATAAAATTCTGAAATTCACTGCACAATAGCTTTTTCCCTTCCACAAGTTTGCAAATAATAAATTTATCAGAATATAACTATGGAAGATATATTTCTCTTTTTTATATCTCTCTATACCTTATTTTGGAAGAGTTATTCTAGGTTTTTGATCTTTTAAAATTTATCCCTCTTCCATGGTTAAAGACCAGCATCAATATTTTAAAATGTGTATTATTAATTATTTTATATTTTTTTCACAGAAATGTTTTCTTCAATACAACGAGTTTGCTCTTATGTTTCAAGGCAAAATGATCCGAATAGACACTTAAATTTAGCATAATTGGGGGCTTTGTAGAGGTAAATTTTAGATTTTGAAAAATTCTTGTTTGGCAGCAATTTCAGGATTGGCTGAAATATCTCTGTAATAGCAAAAGAATAGCACTCCAGTGATATGTTTTAGAAATGATCGATATTAAATAGCCATTACTTTTCAAGGAATATAGTAAAGAAAGGGGTTCTAGGTGGCTACTGGTGGAAGAAATATGTGTATGGAGGGGTGGACAGTGTAAACAATGCCCGAAGCAGTGCTGATGTCCACCACTTTCATCTCATTATATTTAGACTCTGAGTATAATGTAAAAGTTTAAACAAGGGATCCAAATTGGCCAACTAGAAATGAGCAAGGTCAATATAGGTAATAAAATCTCTACTACCACCTAATTTTGTTATATCAATAAAAAGTCCTTTTGGGCCAGCCCTGGTGGCCTAATGATTAAGTTCAGTGTCCTGTGCTTCGGTGGCCCAGGTTCGGTTCCCGGGCATGGACCTACACCACTCGTCAACCAGGCTGTGACAGGGGCTCACATAAAAATAGAGGAAGATTGACAACAGATGTTAGCTCAGGGCAAATCTTCTTCAGCAAAAAATAAAATAAAATAAAAAGTCTGTTTGCAAACAAACAAATAAATTCATTAGTACTTTATGGTACTATTATACTTTTATATTCCTTGAGATATGAATAATCATGGAAAGATCAATTGTAAAGTTAAAGAAAGAGAAAAAAGTGGACTAGTTATACTCCTTCCTCAGAACCTTAGGTTTTGGTAGGGTATCACCATTCTTCTCTGAAAACTTGCTATGAATATTTACAAGGTGGCATAGATTGCTCAGCCAGTCCACACTTATCTGCTGTTTTCTTCATGTCATACCTGAGAAATTTCTCCAAAATCTTGTTTAATTCAAATCACCACAATGAGACTATCTTAACCAATATGTCAGGTCGATGTAGATAAATCACATCATTACTTCCTTTGTGACAGTTCGTGTCAGCACATGGATATTAGTTCAGTGACTTTTTTTTTTTCACCAGAAAATTAGGCAACCTATAACGACTTTGGGTAAACTCTTAGGAAAACTTTCTTGAAATTAAAATTAACTCAAGAAAGTATAGCATTAGAATTCTGAAAAACAATATTATTATGGATTTATTTGAAGAGTTTCAACTTTATAATTTTAATCTCAATTCAAATTAATGGAAGGTAAAATTCATAGACAAACTAGGCAGAATGCAACTCATTGAGATATATTTTAATCCAAAAAGTGAGGCTCATTTTCAGTTGGTGGCCTCATCTGAGCTCTGCAGTTTTCTCTTGCCACTTAACAGCAGTACAGAATCCTGGCAGCTGCCTTGTATCACAAGTGTGAGCTGTCAAGATAAGTAAAAGTAGGTATGAAACCTGATAACTTTGGTCAATTACAGGAACAATTCTCTAACTGCAATTATGTAGTGAGCAGAGTTCACGGCATTAATTCAAAAGGTCCAGTCTAGATTACTACAGGCTCTCAGTCTTGTGGGGGAGTTCTTATGTTACTGAGTAGGCTTCTGAGCCCACATTTATCCAAAACAACAATGCTTTTGTCTTGAATTTTTCATGGTGCATCTCCATTTCAGCTGACAAACACACACAAAGGAAGATCCAGCTTTGCAGCATTCAAAGTAGCCACACCTGGCTCTTTCTGCTTTGCAGTGCTGTAGAGCAACACTTTGCTATGTGCCTTACTGACAAGTGCAGATACTAAACTGTGAAAATTAAAACTGTGTGATGGACACAGAAGAAATTCAGAAAAAGCTACCTTCCTAATGGCATTGTCTGGCATATGCAACACTGAATGCAAAATTCTTTAAAAGGAGTATAGACATGAAATAAACGTGCACAATATTGACATTTGGCTGCCTGACAATATCTTTTGTTACTCTCCCAACTTAATAGTAGGACAGATTTTTAAAAGAAATATCTCTGTGTATTTAGGTGTACATTTAAAACATACCTACCCCTATATATCTCTCTCAATATACAGTTATATGTATATTTTAAACCTCTACTGATACTTTGATCCAATAATCAGCTACAAGGCTCCGCTTATCAGCCTGAAGTTAGCTTGAAGTTTTGTAGGGGTGTTTGAAATCCTCCAGGCTTTCAGCTTTGCTGGCCTTTAGTAGCATAGGATGGCTCTTTGCAAATTATCCCCATCCGCGTGTATTTCACCCCTGCTATGCAACACCATCAACATTCCACTCAAGTTGTATTTCACCCCTGCTATGCAACACCATCAACATTCCACTCAAGTTATTGGTTTATTTCTTTCTTTGTTTTGTAGGAAAATTTGCTCTTTTTTTAAACTTTTGCTGCAAACTCCTTAATAGAAAATAGGAAAACATTTATAAAAATAGTAGAGTTGTGGGGACTTTTCTGTATTTTGTTTTAAGATAGACTATTACTTTCTCTCGTGGCTCATATGAAATTGTGGTAGCAAGTAGAGCACAAAGGTAGATTAATTTCATCTAGTAGTTTTGTAGGAAATATTATTTAACAAACTTTTTCCATTTTTGTATTTGCATGCAAAATTTATTTAATTTCTCCAGTAATTCCAGATGACAGCACAATGTGTTTTTCAAATTTTTCTTTTTAAGTGCCAAGAAATCCATGTATATTCCTGCAGTTCATGAGGGACCCTAAACAAAACTACTTTTAAGTTTCTAAAGAGTAGTTATAAATAATGAAAAAAAAAGAATGACTTTTTCATGTCATGGGAAAATCTGTTGAAAGTAATCTTTTTAGTTTTGTAGAACATAAAAATCAATATTTGGAGGCCTGCCCCATGGCCTAGTAGTTAAGTTTGGTGCACTCCACCTTGGGTGCACAGGTTTGGTTCCTGGGCATGGACCTGTACCACTCATTGGTGGCCATGCTGTGGCAGTGACTCACATATAAAATAGAGGAAGATTGGCACAGATGTTAGCTCAAGGCGAATCTTCCTCAAGCAAAAAGAGGAAGATTGGTCATGGATGTTAGCTCAGGGCAAATCTTCCTCAGCAAAAAAAAAAAAAAAAAAAAATCAAGAAAAGAAAATCAATACTCGATTATATTTTTATCAGCAAAATGTTCTTGCAACTTGTTCACTACAAAAAATTATTACTATATTTTTTGTTTTATTTTTGCAAATAGTTCTTTGGGCACTATCCATTAAAAATTGTGAAAAGAGAGTGGTGCTTGATGGCAACTTTTCTTGTTGAGCTGGCTCAAGAGTTCAGAGTTACGATTTGTTTTCATGCACCATAGGCCTGAAATATGCCAAGATTTCTAATGTAGTAAATAAAAAGGTGAGATAGAGTCAAATGCCTACAAACGCAATTATTGAAACGACTCTGTCATTCCAAGTGACTCCAGTTTTAACTGTGAGACTTCAAGGACTTCTCAAGAATACTGTTCCTCAGTTAAGATGTGCTGTCTGACTCTTTGCTTGTCTGCTGTTCTGACTCAGATTTTCTGTTGAGATGTCTGATGGAAAAGCCACTGAGGTCAATAAGGAGTCATAAAGGCACCTTTCTGTCACCACTGCCCCAAACGCCATTTTCAATCAGCTTTACAAAGGCCAGTGAAGACCAATGAAGTCATATCAATATGCTTCGAATGGAAAAATGAGTCTGAAAATCATGGTTTCCATGACTTTGAGATTTTTCATGAAAGATCTCCATTTTACTTCTAGCTACTGGATTTGCCAAAAAAAAAGAAAAAGAGGTCATTAACTGAACAATTTCATTACAGTAGTGCACATGAAGGATAAATTTCAGAGAGTTAATGCAACAATGAGCAAAAAAGAAACGTGGATAAGCGGAACAAACTCGTTTTTTTTTGAGTGGTTTATTTGGTTAGAAAAAAATCTAGGAAAAGAGACAGAAATTTACAAAAGGAGGCATCGTCAAGCAGAGTTGAAGAAAATGAGGCTTAGAGAGTTTACTTAATTTTCCCAGAACCACCCAGTTAGTTGATGAAAGAGCAAAACTTCGAACCTAGGTACTTTCTACCACAATATGCTGGTTTTTTGATAGGCATTAAGCTGATTTCTATAATTTCTTAAGAGATGTTTGACATTTGTCATAGTTTGTTCAGGCTGCTGTAACACAATACCATGGAGTGGGTAGCTCATAAACAGCAGAAGTTTTATCACAATTCTAGAGGCTGGGAAGTCCAAGATCCAGGCGCCAGCAGATTCAGTATTTGGTGAGGGCACACTTCCTGGTTCATAGACAGCTATCTTCTCATTCTGTCTTCACATGGTGGAATGGCCACGGGAGATCTCTGGATCTCATTTATAAGGGCACTAATCCCATTCATTAAGGCTCCAATCTCATGACCTAATCATCTCCCAAAGTCCCCACCTCATAGTACCATCACACTGGGAATAAGTATTTCAACATATGAATTTTGATGGGACATAAACATTCAGTGTATAGCAACATTTTAGTTCCAGAGAGAGATTTCAGGTATAGGCAGTTCAATTAAAAAAGGATTAGAATTATAATTAGGGAAAACACAAGTCTTCATTAAAAAAGAAAATACAGAATGCAAACAAAACAAGCATGACAAGCAAGAAAGGAAAATACCCAAGTAAGTGTTGCTGGGAGGGATCTAAAAGCCAAATGGTTGATGTGAATATTAGAACCAGTTACAGGCTTAGGGTCTAGGGTTTATTGCTGGCATAGGGACAGGATGTGAGATTTCAAATCTATTTGAGAAAAAAACAAAACTGAGTTCCCCACATAAAGCCAAAAATCCTGAAGTACTGCTTTCTCTCTGAAGCGGAGACTAGAAGAAGAACCCATTAGACTAGAGAAGGAATGTCGCCAACACAAAACTGGAATACCAAGCAGGTGTCAAGTCATGGTATGAAGTCTAATTTCACATGACATAGATGGTAAGGGAATTTCTCATGAGAAAGATAAAATTAGTCCAGATTCTTTGAAAAGATTCTAAGCTTAGCAGGAACAAATGCTACCGTGGGGTATCAGAATTGGCCACCCCAAAATATATCTCTTTGGCTTGATTATTTTTAAGGGCAAAAGACTCTGAAAGAAACTTTGACCTTACCCCAAGTTGCCTAAAAGAATTTAAGATAGAAGGGCCTATCCCAGAATGGAGTATCACCATAGATAATTCTAGGTGTGGTAGACAGGAAGCAAGGGCCATTTTATCAAAAGTTCTCTTTTGGGTCCCATTGTCTATAGATGGCCCAGCAAACACTTGTTTATCAAATATTTGCCTTTCCATCTCCATGTAAATTGCCTTCCCCTCCTTTGAAGTCCCAAACCTCCTTTGTTTTTAGCTGAAGATGGCATTTAAGGTGGTGGCTTCAGCCATTTTGGAGAGTTACTCAGTTTTCCTGGGTTTTTCCCATGTATACATGTTATTAAACTTTGTTTGATTTTCTCCTGTTGTTCTGTCTCATGTCAATTTAATTCTTAGACCAGCCAGAAAGACCTAAAGGGTAGAGAAATAGTTCTTCCTTCTGTACACTACAAACTGGAACACTTCAGATTCAAAGGGATGAATACATGCATTATAAGATCACCATAAAAAAATTACAATATTCCCAGGAAACAAACTGCCATGGGTGAAAGCCAGCTGATACAGAAACAAGAGGTTTATACTCTAAGAATTCAACTTCCGAGGGTTTACATCAAGGGTATTTGAAATGATCAAAGAGAAAGGAAAGAAATCATTAAATAAGAATGAGACTGGGTTAAAAATAGATTTTATAAATGTAAAAAAGTCACCAGGTATTTTAAGCATTATATTATAAAAAGCTGAGTAAAGCATTAGTGGGCTTAATTAATTGGAATGTAGATATGATGAAATCACTGAATATAGATCAGCGAGGAAAAGCAATAGAAAATGTGAAAGAGAATTTGAAAAAAGGAGGAAAGCAGGCAAAGCTCCAGCCTTCTTCTATTAAAAGTTATAGAATCAGGGAATTGAGAAAATGAAGAAGAAATATTCTAAGATAATTTGTTGAAATTTTTCCAGAATTAAAGAGACATGAGTACTCAGATTGAAGGTTTATACTAAGCTCCAAGCAGCACAAATAAAAACAAACTCCCACCCAGACCCACAAGGTACAAAGACGAAGCATCAAAGACAAAGGGACACTGATCACTTGAAAAGAAGCAGGACAGTAGAGTTTCTTCAGCATCAGTAGATGTCAGGTGAGAGTGCACTAATTGTGAGGGAAAACCAAGACAATTTCAGACATAAAAGACTGAGTTTACTGATCACAGAGGCTCACTGAAAATTCTCCAAAATGTTTACTTCAGCAATAAAAAGAAAAAAAGAACCCAGATGAAGAAGTAGATACAAAGCAATTGTACACAAGGACATTGGTAAAAGTTTGTATGTCTCAATAGATTTTGATTGGAATTAAAAAGAAACCTAATGACAATTTTGGTGAAATTTAAAAAAAGTGAACATTAAATACTAGATTTCAAAACCAAGGAAGATGGGAAGAGTATGGGATTGCATTGTTTGGAAAGATGACATAATATTCAATCACCTTAGCCTTTTAAAAGATGAGCACAGGTAGTAGGCATTTAAAAGTAAACCTAAAAGTATACTGTCTTAATTTCAAACCAGAGGAGGCCAATATGGGAATTCAGGAAATGCAGTCTATCCAAGAGTAGGCAGGAAAAGGAGAAATATAAAAGCAGTGCACAAATACGGCAAATTAAAACCCACAAAACTAAACTGTAGAAACTATTTCACAGTATCAGTTATAATAAATAAACCAATAGGTCTTCTCAATTTAAGGCAGAGACTTTCTGAATGAATACCAACAGCCCAGTAATGTGAAACATACATGGAACCTAAGTGTTTTTATCAATAAAAAGCTGGCATAGAAGACTGTAGTACATTTGTAAGATGGAATAGTATATAGTATTTACAGCGAATGAAATGGATCTGTGTGTATCAATGCAGATAAACCATGGAAACAATTTAGAGAGAAAGAGGTAAGATGAGAATGATATATATGGCTTAATACCTCAGTGAATAAAATTCAGTCTATACAGCAGCTTCCAAAACTTACATCAAATGACCCCTGACTATCTCTAGTTCTGCAAACTTATCTCTTACCACTTTCCCTTTCAATTATTCTGACCTATTCACAACTGACATTTTTGCAGCAACTGAGCAAGTGCGTCCCCATGCCAGGGCTTTTCACTCTGTCTTAAATGTTCTTCCTTCAGATCTACACACGACATGCTTCTTAGTGTCATTAAAGTCTCTGCTCAAAATCATCCCTTCAGAGTGCCTTTTTCTCACCAGTCTCTCTAAAATGGCATTCCCTGTTGTGCTCTGTCTCTTTATCCTTCCCCATGACATTTAATAACATACTTATTTTTTAAATTTTTATAGGTTAATACCATTTTATTGAAGTATGAGTGACATGCAAAAAGCCGTACATATTAAATTTATACAATTTGATGGGTTTGGAGATAAGTATAAACCCATGAAACCATCACTACACTCTGTGCCATAAACTTACCCATCACCACCAAAAGTTTCCTCCCTCCCTTCCTTTCTTTTTCTCTTTCTTCCTTCCTTCTTCTTTCTTTTTTTCTTTGTTTATTATTATTTTGTGATAAGAACACAGCACAGGATTTACTCTCTTAGCAAATTTTTAAGTTTACAATGCAGTACTGATAATTAGAGGCACTATGCTGTACAGGAGATCTCTAGGACTTATTCATCTTGAACAACTAAAATGTTGTACCCTTTGATTATCTGCCCATTTTCCCCTCCTCCCAGCCTCTGGCAACCACCATTCTACTCTCTGTTTCTATAAGTTCAACAATTTTAAATTCCTCATGTAAGTGGTATCATGTAGTATTTGTCCTTCTGTGTCGGGTTTATTTCACTTAGCATAATATCCTCCAAGTTTACCCATGTTGTTCCCAAAGACAGAATTTCCCTCTTTTATAAAGCTGAATAATATTCCATTGTTTGTGTGTGTGTGTGTGTGTGTGTGTGTGTGTATATATACATACCACATTTTCTTTGTCCACTCCTCCATCAATGGACATTTAGATTGCTTCCGCATTGTGGCTATTGTGATTACTGCTGCAATGAACATGTGAGTGTAGATATCTCTCCAAGATGCTGATTTCATCTCCTTTGGGTATATACACAGAAGTGGCATTGCTGGATCATTTGGTAGTTGCTGGATCATTGGTAGTTCTATTTTTTATTTTTTGAGGAAATTCCATACTGTTTTCCATAGTGGCTATACCAATTAACATCTCACCAACAGTGTACAAGTGTCCTCTCTTCTCCACATCATTGCCAACACTTATCATTTTATTTTATATAATAGGCATCCTAACTGGTGTGAGGTGATATCTCATTGTGATTTTAATTTGCAGTTCCTTGATGGTTAGTGATGTTGAACACCTTTTTATATACCTGTTAGCCATTTGTATGTCTTTGAAGAAATGTCTACTCAGTTCCTTTGCCCATTTTTAAATACAGTTATTTGTTTTTTGCTACTGAATTGTAGGAATTCCTTACATATTTTGGAAATTAACCCTTTATCAGATAGATGATTTGCGTATATTTTCTCCTGTTATGTTGGTTGCCTTTTCATTCTGTTGATTGTTTACTTTGTTGTGCTTTTTAGTTTGTGTAATCCTATCTGTCTATATTTTGCTTTTGTTGCCTGTACTTTTGGTGTCATATCCATGAAATCATTGTGGAGGCCATGTCAAAAAGCATTCTTGCTATGTTTGCCTCTTGGAGTTTTATGGTTTCAGGTATAGCTTTTAAGTCCTTAATCCATTTTGAATTGATTTTTGTGTATAGTGTAAGATAAGAGTCCAGATTCATTCTTTTGCTTGTGGATATCCAGTTTTCACAACACCATTTATTGAAGACACTACCGTTTCCCCATGGTGTACTTTTGCTACCCTTATGGAAGATCAGTTGACCGTATATATGTGGCTGTTTCTGGGCTTTGTATGGTGTTCTGTTGGCCTATATGTTTGTTTTTATGTTTGTATGCTGTTTTGATTACTGTACCTTTTTTTAGTTTATTACTAGATATTTTATTCTTTTAATGCCATTCTAAATGGGATTATTTCTTAATTTCCTCTTTAGATTTTTTGTTAGTTTATATAAATACAACTTATTTTTGTATGTTGATTTGTACCCTGCAACTTTGCTGAATTTTATTAAACTTTGCTGAGTTTATTAGTTCTGACAGTTTTTTTGTGGAATCTTTAGGGTTTTCTATGTGTAAAATTGTCATCTGTACACAGAACAAATTTTACTTTTTCCTTTCTGACTGGGATGCATTTTATTTCTTTTTCTTGCCTAATTGCTCTGGGTAGGACTTCCAGTACAATGCTGATTAGAAGTGGCAAAAGTGGGTGTCCTTGCCTTGTTCCAGATTTTAGAGGAGAAGCTTTTAGTTTTTCACTATTGAGTATGATGTTAGCTGTGGGCTTGTCATATGTGGCCTTTATTATGTTGAGGTATATTCCCTCTATATCCCCTATGTTAAAAGTTTTTCTTATGAATGGATGTTGCATTTTGTCAAAGGCTTTTGCTGCATCTATTGAGATGATCATATGATTTTTATCCTTCATTTTGTTAATGTGATGTATCACATTGATTGACTTGCAGATGTCGACCCATCCCTGGAATAAACTCCACTTGATCATGGTGTATGATCCTTTTAATGTATTGTTGAATTTGTTTGCTAACATTTTGTTGAGGATTTTTACCTCTATGTTCATCAGGGATATTAGACTGCAATTTTCTTATCTTGTAGTGTCCTTATCTGGCTTTAGTATCAGGGTAGCAAAAGTAATGAGAATAGAACCTGGCACATAGTAAATATTAAATTAAAAGGTAAATATAATTATTATTACCATTATTGTTGTTATTAGTATTGTTAGTATCTGGTTAATCTCATCCTAATGATAGTCACAAAAACATAGACAAGGGAAGATGTTGGTCTAGAATCCATGTACACCAAAAATTAAAAACCCAATGGATTACTCACTCTTTATATCTATTTGGATTCTTAGAAAAGTTAACGTCTATTTAAAAAAGAAATACCTGGTGAAATCCTCAAAATTCTAAATAAATAAACTCACTGGGTAACACTATTACTGGAAAGGGCCATCATAAGGAAGCTCACGCATTTTAATGGTACAATTGCATGCTAATCAATAAGTTGCATTTAATCTCTTCTATTTCAACACCATTTCAGAGCTGCCAGTGGGCATTTATACTGTGTAATCACTGATGCAAAATTCTTCTTCACCAGAATTAACATGATTATGGTAATAACGTTCTTTAAAGTCTCAAGCAACACCTTCATGTCCACTGAGCTGAATGAGATACTAAATTATAGGACTTTGTGCAAATACCATCAAAGATACTTTCTTAAACTCTCAGAATACTGATCCCTACCTCTGGCAACGCATAATAGTGGCTGAGTTAATTAGTTATCGGGGAAAAGTTCTTACTGTAATGCCTTGTCACAGCAAATTTTAACTTTATTAATGACATGGCTTAGCACCCAATGATATATCAGTGAGGATACCTTTTAATAGGATGAAGATATATTTCTAACTTTTTACACTGAAATATTTAAATTGTCAATTTATGAAATGAGATATAATATTATCACAATGTACATATATTTTCTTTAAACTCTCTCTCTTGTGTGTGTGGAGAAAGATTATCCCTGAGCTAACACCCATGCTCTATTTTGTATGTGGGATGTCTCCACAGCATGGCTTGATAAGTGGTGTGTAGGTCCAGGCCCAGGATCTGAACCTGCAAACTCCAGGCTGCCAAAGAGGAGCATGTGAACTTAACCACCATGCCACCAGGCTGGCCCCTCTATCTCTTCCTTAATGGAGTTTTGCAGGGTCCTACATGAAAGGAAGAGAAGGTAAAGAAAACATTTTACCTATTTGGAGTCATGTGACTTTTAATGATCATGTTTTCTTCCTGTATACACTGTTTTTAAATGTATATTAAATATTTATTGAATATTTATCACTATGTGTACAATGCTGTCCTAAATGATATATATATATATATCAGGGGTAGGGGTGACAGAGAAACCCAAAGAGTGATGAAAAGTGGTAGAGACTCATGGAGAAGAGAATGTGAGTGAAGATTTGCCAATCATTGGCAGAACATGGGATTAACCTACTGTGAGGACCCAAATTGTTCCACTGACATTAAAGCATAGAATGATTTTAAATATTTTGGATTCTTGCAGATCTACCTGTGCCTGGGGACAGGAGAGAGAGCTGGGTGAAGAGAATGTTTTAATATCCTGTGCTAGTAATGGCTTGATTAATAATAGATACTCTAGACAGCAACCAATATAATTTTGAAAATAATAAAACATAAATGGACAATTTATGAACAACAATGCCAACAAAATATCGTAGCCAGTAGCTATACCTTTCTTCATTGTAAATAAACTCTAGAGACCAAGAGACTCTGTATGGTGTGGGTCAATAGCTGAGTTTGCACACGGCTTAATGACTCATAGGTGCTGAAAGTCAACCATTCTACTGAAGTGTTCTTCTTCTAAGTGCTGCCTGAAAGAGGTGGAAGTTTATCCCAACATATTTATTGATCAGTTGAGTGCCTTCATTCATTACTTAAGTACATTATTTATTTAGCTATAGACTCGTTCAGTAAGTAATGGAGTAAGGCAGTAAGATACAGTGAAATCAGGAAAGATTGAGTAAATCATTCATTCTTCACATTTAGAGTGCATACCATATGCCAGGCACTGGGACTGTGATTGATAAGTTATGCTCCCTACCCTTCAGGCAGGTCACAGTCTAAGAGAGAACCTACACATAAACATGTATTTGAAAAATTGGGATGGGAGCTACAGTAGACATGGTTTTGAAAGTGCAGTGGAGGCCCAGTGGAAGCAGAGGTCTACATTTTTATGGGGCTCAGAAAAGACTTCAAAAAGATAACATAACTATGGTATGTTTAGGGTGAAGGAATAGTATGTCAAAGGCACAGAGACATAAGAAAACATTGTTGCATATAAACAATCCAGTAAAAAAGTGCATTTCAGGCCACAGAATATAAAGCCATTAAAATAGACAAATGAATATAGTTGCTTTATAATGTCATTTTTTAGTGACATTACTTTAGTTGCAATTAAAATTTCCAATTTATTGTCTGCCATTTTATCTGTAATAAGAACGTGAACTTTTATTCGAAATATTACCATACTCACAGAAGACTGTTAAGAGGTGGTTCCACGTGTGTTAAGAAAAATTTTATTCAGATAATTTTAGTGCTTTTCAGTACTTCTTTCCTCTCCCAAATGTACAGAGCTGATCAATGATTTCTCTCTTTTATTTTTTCACAACATTTTTTCTCCAGTGCCTGTCAGAGAAATGACAGATCATTATTGTGAAAGTAATTAATGGCTAAGGAAGATAAATGAAAGTTTATTGGTATTATCATGAATTTAGGGTATAAGCTTAGCCCAGTTTTGCTCAGCTAGATATGCTCTCACCTATCTGACCAGAGAACTGAAAACCTGAATTAAGGAGACATTATCACTGGCCGTAGAGCAAAGAGGGGAAAACAAATAAAGGAACTCGTGTCATCACCAGGCCACAGAATGACCTTGGGTTTATGGCCTCACCACACCAGACGTCATGTTAACCACCGGTAAAGTGAGGAAAAATAGCAGTAACAACTCTTACCACGTATTTCACAGAGATGAAGGTAGAGTTAATGAGAAAATTTTAGTAAAACATTTTCAGCTCCTTTGTAAGAGGACACTGTATAAATACAGAGCAATATTATTAGTCATTTTAATGGGTTGGGAATTTTTACTGCTTGAGAAAGATACCACATTGGAATTATGCTGGTCTTGCATTGCTGTATATCCTTTGCTTTACAACACAGCAACGGTACTTTAAACTTCTAACTTTCTATTATCTCTGAATATTGGGATGTGGCTGTCTCAGCCAGCAGCTCGGTACTTAGAGTTCCAAAGGGAGAGTTTGATATTGAATGGCTTTTGAATTCCATGGCTATGGATGGCTGTGTTGAGAGATGGATTATTTATTATCGTTATGTACAATAGAAAATCACAATAAAAAGGCAAATGCTGAAGTAGAAAATATAACCTCTTGGTCAGGTCGGTGGCTGCGGCAATCCCAGGGCAAACATTTTTATTATAATAACTCAGCAGTCCACTCCCCTTACATTCTCAAGCAATAAAAGGCCAAGCAAATCATTACAGGTTCAACCAAAGAGCAAAGCTTTCGAGGATGACAATCCACTGTTCAGTTCACATAACTGCAAAGAGTTATGTTGAATCCCTGAATAGTAAGGCAGTGTTATAAGTTTCTCAGGGAACTAGATTTCACCAATCTGTTTCAAAAAGTGAAACTTCAGGTCTGAGTTTGTGTGACTATATCCAGAGGGGCGCACTTCACTTTTTCTCTGGCAAGTACACCAACATGGGTAGCGCTGCTAAGAAAAAACAGAGTTTGTAGTAAGAAAATTTATTATTTTAAGGACTACAACACTACTAATAGGCCTTCTCCTTTGCAAATCTTCCTGCTTGAATCACATCGGAAATGTAACAACTAGCATAAGAACTGCCCCCATTTCTCCTTTGCCTTTAAGTTTCTCAAGATTTGGCACTCACCCTCTTTATAATGTCATTGGTCATATTTCTGTATCACTTGGCTCATGTTTTTTTCCCATCCTGTCTCCTTGCGTCTTCCTTGGTAACTTACAACATCCACATTGACGTCATCACCTTGGCCTCATATAGCCTTGTCCTTGCTGTCTCAGGAAAACATTCTTCTCCTTCGTTTAACCTTGTCCCATGACTGATCCCCAGACCACATCATTTCTCAAACTATTCAGTCTCTGAAATTATAAATCTAAAGATTCTCTTCCTATTTCTTTTCTTTCCTTATGTCAGCATCCTATCCCTTACCTTTCTCAGGAAGTCATGGCTTTATTGTGACCTTCATTCGCTTGAGTCTTGCCTGTTCTCATGACCTCTCGGCTCTCTCTTGACCTAAAGTCCTTTTCCACCTAGCCTGGATCTCACAATTGGTAAGAGCTCTATGTCCAGTGACTTCCATTTTTCTGCTTCCCTGTCCTTCCACTGCCATGACTTGGCCAGTTTTAAAAATGGAATCAACTCCTAGGTTTCTGTGTTCTGCTTCCTCTGAAGAAATATCACAGAACAGTGATGATAGCCCCATGACACTTGTATGAACCCCAACCTCAGCCAGATTCTTATGACTTTTTAGGAAACCCCAATTCTATTATTTAAACTCTCTTCTCTCTCATGCTTTCAAATCACCTTTTCTTTATTCCTCCCAGCAGATGATTTATAACATATAAATCACTCAAAGTTTGAGACATGGACTTCTCTAGCTTCTCTTACTTCAAGCCCCAAATCTATGTTCACTATTCTGATAATCAGAGGTGATACTCAAAATATTTAACAACTCGGGTGGAACCGGCACCAAATGATCAGGACTAGAATGTGTGATGTTGAGGTCTCCTGCTGGGGCTTGGTGTAGGGGAGGGATGGATAACAGATAGTGGCCAAGGAGAGAGCTCTGTGATATGAACACTCAGAGCAGCAGAAATATTTTAAACACAGTCATGGCTGGACCAGGAGTTAGTAGATGAATATCAACTTTGTTGAACTTTCCCCCCTGTTATAGAGAAAGATGCTCCTCCCCCCAAACACACATGCACACTGCACACATCTGTGGAAGTCTCGCTCTTTCTCTGGGGTGTTGTTAAGTGTTCTCTTCCACCTCCTTTGGGCCAAGCTCTAATGATCTGGCTGTAAACCTCTCATGTGTTCACCATCCTAAAAGGAATATTCACCTTAACTATCTTCCCCTTTACAATCATTTCATTTTTAACCTTCTTAGAAGTTATTCACTTAACCCTGCATTTAATTTCAATTCATATCAGTTTGGCTTGTGATCTTCCTTTTGTGAAGAAACAGCTTTAGTGTGGCCATCAGTGGCCTCTCAACTGCTGACTTTCAGGCTTCCCTTTTTATCCCATCCTAGCTGACACATTGGGAGCATTTGGCCTTGCTAAACACTCTTCTTTCCTTGGTGTTTTCTCTTTTTTGGTTTTTATGACATGCTTTCTCAGATTTTATTTACTCTTGGAACATTAGCTTCTAGTCTCCTCCCATGGCTAGCCTCTCTGCGTCTATCCCTTAAGTGTGGGTCTTCTGTAGAGGTATGTTCTGAGCCCTATTCTTTATGTTCTTTACTCACTTCCTGGCTTATGTTATTCAAGTCCATAGCTTTGGATTCTCGCCTATCTCCTATTCTTACATAAATAAGCACACTCTTGTTAAACAAACACATACACATCTATACAACTTGTGGCTTATGGTAGTTTGTCTACGTGTCTAGTCGTGGTTTTTTTTTTTTTGCTTTCATCTTGGGATTTATTGACCTTTTTGGGCCTATAAGTGTAAAATTTTCATAAAATTTGGGAAGTATATGGCCATAATTTAAATTTTGTTTTCTGCCCCATGTCTCTCTCCTATCCTTTGGGGATTTCAAATATTGTTCTGTTGCAATGTTGAAAATTATCTCAGATTACTGAGGGTCTTGTTTTTCTTCATTTTTTTTTAAATTTCTTCTTCATATTGGATAATTTCTATTCATCTAACTTTGGGTTCACTGCTTCTTATGCCAGCTTCAATCTGCTGTTGTGTCCTCTAGTGAGTTTTTTTTTTTCATATCAGATATTGTACTTTTTAATCTCTAAAATTTCTCTTTCTTTTTCATAGTTTCCACTTTCCCATTGATGTTCCCTATTTACTCATATTTTGCAATTTTTCTTTATTATTTGAACATATTTTTCTTTGATTATTTGAACCTATTTTTATGTTTTTTTATTGTGGTAACATTGGTTTATAACATTGTATAAATTTCAGGTATACATCATTATACTTCTGTTTCTGCATAGATTACATCATGTTCACCACCCAAATACTAATTACAATCCATCACCACCCACATGTGCTTAATCATCCCTTTTGCCCTCCTCCCTACCCCCTTCCCCTCTGTCCCCATGTGTTTGTTTGTTGTTGTTTTTATCTTGTACTTATAAGTGAGATGATATTGTTTTTGACCTTCTCCCTCTGACTTATTTCACTTAGCATAATACCCTCACTGTCCATCCATATTGTCACAAATGGCTGGATTTCATCATTTCTTATGGCTGAGTAGTATTCCATTGTGTATATATACCACATCTTCTTTATCTATTAGTCCCTTGATGGGCACTTTGTTTCCAAGTCTGGGCTATTGTGAACAATGCTGTGATGAACACAGTGGTGCGTGTATCTTGATGCATTGGTGTTTTCATGTTCTTTGGATAAATACCCAGCATTGGAATAGCTGGATCCTATGGCAGTTCTATTCTTAATTTTTTGAGGAATCTTCATACTGTTTTCCATAGTGGCTGCACCAGTTTGCACTCCCACCAGCAGTGTATGAGAGTTCCTTTCTCTCCACATCCTCTCCAACACTTGCCGTTTCCTGTCTTGTTAATTATAGCCATTTTGACAGGCGTGAGGTGATATCACATTGTAGTTTTGATTTGCATTTCCCTGATAGTTAATGATGTTGAACATCTTCTCATGTGCCTGTTGGCCATCTGTATATTGTGAAACTTCTAGAAGAAAACAAGCAGTATGCTCTTTGACTTCAGTCTTAGCAACATATTTTGAAGTACTGTGTCTAACCGAGCAAGGGAAACAATAGAAAAAATAAATTACATCAAACTAAAAAGCTTCTGCACATCAAAGGAAACCATCAACAAAACAAAAAGACAACCTAACAATTGGGAGAAGGTATTTGCAAACCATATATCTGATAAGGGTTTAATCTCCAAAATATATAAAGAACTCATACATCTCAACAACAACAAAAAACTAACAACCCAATTAAAAAATGGGCAAAAGACCTTAACAGGCATTTCTCCAAGGAAGATATTTATATGTTTTAAAGTCTTTTCTGCTAAATCCAACATCTGTCCCCATTCAAAGTCAGTTTCTATTGACTTTTTTTCCTACTAAATATGTCTGACAATTTCTGGTCTTTTTATATCCAATAATTTGTTTGAAAATTGAACATCGTAGGCAATATATTGTAGCAACTCTGGATTCCATTTTGTTCTTCTGAAGGTTATTGGTTTGGTTTGGTTTTGCTTTGCTTTAATAATCAATTAATTTGCCTGGATTCAAATTGCAAAATCATGTGCAGCAGCTGTTTCAAATGAGGATTTTTCTTTTCTTTGTGTTTCTTTTTTTTTTGCCTAGCTCCCCGAGGTCTTCCATTCAGCTGTATTGTTTAGTGATTATGCACTTACTTATGCAGATTATGTTGAAACATCTGAAGTCATAAAAGTGTCTACTCTTTGCCACCTGAGCATTGTTTGGGCTGAAGAATGCATTCAAAGATGCAGCTTATTCACAGGTCTTTCCAGGGTTTTGATTTTCACTGTGCTCTCTGGCATCTCCTGCATACATCTATAGTCTAGAAGTTGTTCAATGATGAGTTTATTGTCTCGGCTCTTTTATATGTGTTTTTTATGTGAGTGAGACTTTCTCACGCCAACATCATTAGCATCATTACTTTCTTAGTTACCCCAAACTGAGTCTACTATCATTAGCTGGCAAACTTGTGAGTTTGCACTGCCTAAGTTGGGGAGAACAGGAATATCCCTAGATAAAAATCAAAAAACAAAAAACTGGTCTTTTTTATTTGATACAGTGGCAGGTTTTGATGAGCAACACTTCTCACTTTGTTGCTAGCATTTGGTCACTTTTCAGTGCTTTAAAAATGATTCCTTTTTTTTGTCTGTGTTTATTTAGATTCTACAGATTAGAATTGCTTGACTTCTTCTTGCTGCCCTTACAAAAAGTAGAGCCCAGTTACTATTTTTAAATAAAGATATTTAGTCTTCAATTTTATTGAAAATTGTTTTAAGGTGCAAAAATGAATCACCTCACCATGCTAGAATTTCTTAATGACTAAAACTAACTCCATGAATTATTATGACTAGCAAAAATAGTAACCTGGTTATATTACAAATATGAAAATATAAACAATACATAACTATTAATTTTTCTAAATTATATATTTTATGCTTTACTTATCTATTTGAAGAGTGCTTTTGCAGTCCTGATTTTTTTCCAGTGGGCTACTTTGGGAATCCATGGCCTTATCAATTCACATAGCACCTCAAAAATGACCACTCTAAGGAGCTTCCCCCTTCCTTCCTTTAGACATCTCTGCAACTCATACATGCTTCAAACACGCCTGCCTCTGCCTTGTCAAAATGAGCAAAGGACATAAAATCTTCTTTATGTTTCTAAATTGTAGTATAGTGCCCCAAACAGAGAGGGTATTAAATTAGAGCTTTATTGAATAAATGGGTCATTATATGGTGTTCATTTGCACATCACCAAAGTATAGGACTTTACTTTTAGTCATTTTACTCATGTTACTGGTGCTCTACATTTACTAGCACGACAAGATTCCAAATAGTATGTCCTAGTTCTGGGACAAGGTGATAAGAGATGTTAGGACATGTGTCCCAATTTTTGGTTCAGAAAACGTGGTCAGTTAATTATTACTGAGTATTGAAAAGGAAATTTAAAAACCATAAGCCATTTAAGATTTTATAAACTTAGGAACTCTGTAGTAACATAACAGTAAAAACCTACTTCCTCTTTTATTATTATTTTTTATGTCTCATTTTACTTATACCTCAAAGAAGGATTTCTTATCTAATTAGATTGAGGCAATGTGTTGCCTTGTCTGAGTGGGATTCACATGAAAATACTCATAAATATTCTCAGAAGAAGAAATATAATGGTTGTCACTATCATATATAGTGTTCTTGCCATAATCCAGTTGTTTGTTTCATCCCCCAACTTGTCACTAACTTGACATTACATATCTGTTCTGTACTATTTTTCTTAGTAAAACCAAAAAGGAAGACTTTGCAAGCAGCAGTAAATTACTGTTTTAAGATTGCCTTTGGCAATTAACTTTTCCTTGCATTACGAAAGGCAGGTATTGATACACAAGCAAATTCCCATGTGTTTCCTCTTTCAATATTAAAGCAATCTAAGAAGTCTTAGTTGTGCTTTTCAGGCTAAATTCTCTGTAAACATGTCCCTATTAAGATCAACTGCAGTGCCTTTCTCTTAAAAGGATTCCAAATATACAACAGTAAATCATGCAGCTAGTTTTCCAATATTGCAAATCTGCATAGGAATAAGAGTAAACAGTATATTGAAAACAATTCTCTGAAACTCTGAGAATAAAATCAATTCAGATGGCATGCAATAATGAGCTGTGCTGCAAAGCTGGGATTAGGAAGGAGACTTTTGCTTGAGAACGGTATTTGACAGTTTTTTAGATTTATTTTTTATTGCAACATGGTTAAGAATTTTCTTTCAAAATATTAACCACAATAGAATTGAACGTGTTTCACATAAAATGTAGCAGAGACAAAACAAATGCAAATACGTATTTTCTCAACCTAGTTAGACAAGAAATCCTTCTTTTAGGTATAAGTACAATGACAACATTTATATTTGTGACCCTGGCCTCACACAATTTCCTTTCAATATCAATAATATTCAATTCCTGTTATTTTTTAAATTTGACATTAATAAATTACTAGAAGTTGTCATGTATGAGACAGGAAAATTTTTTTGTTTCTTATACATTAAGGCTAATTATTAAAGGCATTTCATTAGTTCGGTGAACTTTTGGCCACTGCCTGAACTCCATGTTACTCTCTTTTGTTTTTCTTTTTATTTTGTTTGACAAAAAAAAAAAACAAAAAAACATACAATTTAAAAAACTGAAGTATAATGCTGTTCAAGAAACATGCACTTGATAACATCTTTTCCAATAAAAATTCCTTCAGGTGGTGCCAAAGAGAGCATTCTAATTTTAAGAGAGCTACAGAAATTTAAATTTTTAGTGTTGAAACAGATAATACCTTAGGCTGAGTGCCAACCCTTTTCAATCAAGACCAAGTCCAAAACAATTTCAAAGAATAATAAATCCATAAGGAATGCTTTATAATGCTATTAACATCATTAGGTAAGTTTAAATCAGTTTCCAAAGTGTAATTCTGAGTTCGCTACAAAGAATTCTTGATAATGTAAAAAAAAGTCTGCTTGGTCAATGTGTATGTAAGCTGTCAATGATTTAAAGATATGGCTGGAAAATGTGTTTTATTTGTTGTTAGCACTCCCTACAGTGTTTGGAGGCTGAAATGAGAAGACACTTATCTTTACTAAATAATCTCACAACTCACCAATATTTCATAATGCAGGATTACAGATTATCACATGTGTTTACTTAATGAATGAAAATTTCTGAAATTGCGAGATTTCACAGTGTTACATCATTCAGAGTTATGTCCCTGATTCATAGTCTACTTCGCAAGACTGTTATTACAAAATTTCACTGTTTTAAATAGAGGCTGTTGAGAAAACTCAGACCAGTTAAAAGAAAGTTCCCACTGAACAAAGGAAAAACACCCTGAATGATCAACATTTGTTTGGTTATTCTGTGAATATTTTCTCATATTTCTTAAAGGGATAGATATAAGAATTGTGCAGTAACCAAACATTCTTCTTTTACCTCCTACTCACTAGAAGTAAATAGGTGGATAGACAGATAGATAATAGATTCTAAAATAAAATTTAACTAATATACCCAAACATTCCAGTAGAAACACTTTTGCTGTCTTGAAATTTGTATCATAAACAAAATCACCACAGAGCATAATCACCATTTCCCGAAACTGCAAGAGAATCTTTACACACTCCCTGAGTGTGTATCCACTTTGTTTTTCTTATGGTTTTACGTCTGTGACCACACTGTTGTCTCCAACTAATGTTTTACTTGTTCAGAGAATCATTTCTGGAAATAGAGCAGCACGCTTTTTTAGTCCATGAATAAAGTGTTTACTGAAAGAGGGTGTTTTCTGCTATGATAATTTTCCTGGCCAGACAGAGTCTAACAATAAACATTTGTTTTACTCCTGATCCCCAGACCAGGAAGATGTCTGCCAAAAGTGTGGTTGTGAAAAGCATTTCCTCAGAAAGGGATAAGGATATAACCATGGATTTGCTTGTGTACTCTAGTCTATAAAGTGTATCAGAATTACCAACTATCTGACAAACTTTTCCTTCCTCCTGTTTTTTTCTTGCCTTCCATCTAATAAAAATAAATGAACTTTTGTGGGAGCGAGGTGGGGATGGAGAGAGCAATAGAGGACTTTATCAAACAATTCTTGGTTATAAAATTGTTACCATTAAGGGCTTTTCAAGCCTTATGTCAATGTTAATACATATGTTGTTGTAATGAAGATGGAAAATGAAGGAAATTTCTGACTAAAGTGTTGGTAAGAGAAGGACCTGTGTTATTCTCTGGGTCCTTTTCTACTTGAGAAATTGCATGAATGGCAGCACCTCTGAAAAAAGTTGGACTGTTTGAGATACGTTATAAGAGAATAAAAAAAGTCATTTTTTCCCTCTGCCTGAAACTTCTAACTAAATAACTGTATTACACTTAACTGGATCCTTGTAATTGGTTATAGACTTTGAAGCCCTTGAGTTTCTATTTTGGTTAGTCAGATAGTAGAAAGCCAGAGCACCTGGAAGGTCAATCGCTTATATCAGAGATGATCCTAGAATAATAGAGTCTAAATCTCAAAGTTAGAAAGGACTTCTAGATCCAAATCCCATCTGTTTCTTATAATCTCTACTTGCACCTTTCTCCCCTTCTTTGCTGCAATAATGAGTTGAATATTTGCTGTCTTCTGTAGCATCCTTTTCCATCTTTGAATATTATTCTATAAGTTGAGTTGAATGATGATACATCTTTTTCCTGGTCTCAATTTTGCTTCATGTGATAATACAGTATAAAGATAATCCCTTTTCCATACAATAGTCTCGCAAACATTTGAAGAAAACTACCAGATTCCTGGTTAAGTCCTCTCATCTGCATGCTTAAAATTAGCCATCATTTCAACTTTGTCTCACTTAATTCAACATCTCATTTCTGGTTGTTCTCTTTGGCACTTCGTACAAAGCACCCCTTTGAATATGGAGCCCAGAATTGAACACCTTATCTAGATTTAGGAAGGAATAAAATCAGAAACAATGTCTTTCCTATAATTAGGATTCAGATACTCTATTATATCTGTTGATTTATAATGTTATTCAAGTCTTCTATTTCCATTTTTATTTTCTCTATAGTTGTTCTATTCATTATTGAAAGCAGAGTGTTGAAGTCTCCAAATAATTTTAGTTGAACTGTATATTTTTCCTTCAATTCTGACACCACTTAATAACATCACATTAGGGGTGAGTGTTTCAATATATGAATTTTGGGGAGATATAAGCATTCAGTCCATAATAGAAATCTGAAAAATTCCAACTAACACATACTTCATGGTGAAACTATGAATGCTTTTCCCCTAAGATTAGGAAAAAGAAAGCTATCCACTCCTACCATTTCTATTCAATATTGTACTATAGATTTTTGCAGGAAAATTAGGCAATAAAAAAAAAGGAAAAAAAACACCCAAATTGGAATGTAAAAATGGAAATCTATGTCTGTTTGCAGGTAACATGATATGTATATAGAAAATTCTAAGGACAACCAAAAACACTGTTAAAGATGATAACAAATTCAAGATTATAGGATAGAAAATGATATACAAGAAACAATTGTATTTCTATATACTATCAGTGAGAAATCCAAAATTAAAATTAGGAAAATAACTCCAATTACAATAACATTAAAAAAATAAATACATAAGAATAAATTTAATGAAAGAAGTTCAAGACTTGTATACTGAAGAGTACAAAACATTATGGAAAGAAATTAAAGATGATCTAAATAAAAATAAATGTACCTGTGTTCAAGGATTCGAAAACTTAATTCTGTATTGTTAATATGACAATACTACCCAAATTTATCTACAGATTCAAACAATCCAGCTCAGCATTCTAGCTTTTTTGCCCAGACGTTGACAAGCTGATCCTAAAATTTATATGGAAATGCAAGGGACCCAGTTTAGCCAATACAATCTTGAAAAGAATTAAAGTTAGAGGACGAACACTTCCCAAATGAAAATTTAACACAAAATTATCAAAATTTTAAAAAGTAGTCAAGACTGTGTGGTATCACCATATAGATAGATATATAGATCAATGGAATAGAACTGAGAGTCCAGAAATAAACCCATGCATTAATGGTCAATTACTTTTCAACAGATGGCAAACACTTCAATGGGGGAAAGATTAGTCTTTTCTTCAAAAGTTGCTGGGATTTGCACATGCAGAAAATGAAGTTGGACCCCTAGGTCATATCATATAAAAATTAACTTACAATGGGTCAAAGACAAATGTAAGTGCCAAAGTTATAAAATTCTTAGAAGACAACATACGTATAAATCTTCATTATTTTGATTAGGCATTGATTTCTTAGATAATAATAAAGCACAAGTAACTAAAGAAAAAGTAGATAAATTGGACTTTATCAAAATGAAACTTTTGTGCTTCAAAGGATACTATCAAGAAAGCAAACAGACAACTGACATAATGGGAGAAAATATTTGCAAATCATATCTCTGATAAAGGATAGCATCAAGAATATAGGAAGAGCTGTTATAAATCAAAAACAAAAAGACAACTTAATTTTAAAATGGGCAAAGGATTTAAGTAGATACTTCTCTAAAGAAGATATACAAATGGCCAACAAGAATATGAAAAGATGCTCAACATCACTATTCATTGGAGAAAAGCAAATCAAAACCACATTGAGGAACTACTTCACTCCCATTAGGATTGCTATAATTAAAGACAGATAATATCATATGTTGGAGAAGATGTAGAGAAATTGGAATCCTCATACATTGCTAGTGGGAATGTAACATGGTGCAGCTTCTTTGGAAAACAGTTTGGCAGTTCCTCACATGATTAAACAGAGTTATCATATGACCCAGAAATTCTACTTGTATGTATATATTCAAGAAAATTGAAAACATATGTTTACGCAAAAAATGTGTACATGAATGTTCATAGCAGCCTTATTCATAATAGCCAAAAAAAAGAAAACAACTCAGATGTTTATCAACAGGTGAATGGATAAGTGAAATGTGGTATAGTCATACTGTATAATATTATTTGGTCATAAAAAGGAATCAGGTATTGATTTATACTACAAAAGGAATGAATCTGAAAACAGTATTCTAAACTAATGAAGCCCAAGACAAAAGGCCACATATTGTATGATTCTACTTATATGAAATATCAAGAAGAGGCAAATCCAGAGACAGAAAGACACAGAAGGATGAGTGGTTTCCAGGGCCAGGAGAGGGGCAAATGGGGAGCAACTCTGATAATAGGTATGGCTTTTCTTTTGGGGATGATTAAAATGATCTGGAATTAGATAGTAGAGACGGTTGCATGAATACATGAAAAAGCACTAAATCATATACTTTAAAAAGTTGAATTTTATAGTATATGAATCATATCTCCAAGCTGCTCTTGCTGATAGACCATTTTTTTGTGTGTATTTAAGTATTTTTCCATGCCTTTACTAACATAAAACTATCAACAGTTATGGAGGTCTTTCTTTCAGATATACTTGCATTATAAATAAATGCTGTGAGATACTCTCTATATAAAGTAAGGCTTTTTTCTTTCTTTTGTTCCTTGGCATTTCTTCAAAGTAGTTCCTTTAAGTTCCACATTAGAGAAATGCTGCTGGTGTCTAGTATGCTCTGAAAATGCTCATTAAAAAAATTATTTATAATGCCAAGAATTACATAACTCTTTTATGGGGTGCTTTATCCTTCTTGTGGTCTTTCTGAAGTACATGGATAAAGAGAAAGATTGTGTTATGGCCCTTTGAAAGAAAGATTTAGTTAGTTCCTGATAAGGACCCAAACTGAACAAATAATGCTACAGGTAGAGTGCAGTTTCATCTTCAGTGACACTATTTAAACACAGTATAAAATTTACTTTTTTAACACTTTGTATGTAAAATCAGGTAGGATACATTTCCCCCCACTGTCCCATGTCTTCTACCCAGACTAATAGTCTTAGTGTAGTGTCATGGAAAATGAATACCACTGTTACTTATTTAATGTTTGTAATACAAAGTAAAAGTATAGCAAGATAGGTGGAAACAAGTTTTAAATCCATGCATTTCTGTGAATTTTAAGGATGAAATATCTAATGTCAGGAAAAGTAAATTGGAAGAAAGGGCTGACCATGTTATAATAATTGTGATGATTTAATTTTTTCTCTATGCCTATTATCGTTATGCTTAATTTTGATGATGATACATCTCAAAATGTTTGTGTCTGAATATTCCCCTCCGATGTTAACATAAAATTATCCAAGATTCTGAGGACTGCTTTTCAAATATCCTTGCAAGTACCTATTTAAGTACTTGGATTTATTTTCTAATCAAATTATAATATAGTTCACATGAAACTAGATTATATAAACTGTGCATCAGATGATAGTCTGATTAATCATATAGTCCTATGGAATGGGATTAGTCCAGGAGCATAAAAGAGCATCTCCTACTCCTTGAGATATTCTGCACATGAATATAAAAATATATGAATGCTATTAATGAATGTTAACATATGAAAAATCCTAAAATGTCCTCAGTTAAAAAGCTTCTTTAACTTCCAGAAAGATATTTCACATGGAATTTTTGTAAGCCAGGATTCTAGATTATGGTGGGATAATGCCTACAAAATATATCAGAATCTCTGCAAGATTGGTTGTATAGCATTTTCAATATATCTCTTGTTTTCATAAAACCTGCAAAGTGTGACGTGCAACAAAATCATGCCATCACATTAAGTTGTGTTGAAAATAGTGTGAGGAAGTATGGTAAAGGGCATGAGTTGAACATGTCAGAGCACTGTTAAAGGCCTTCATCACCCAATGACTAGATTACTAAAACTGCCTCGAAATGTGATTATCACCCTCTAACCTAGTCCATCTTGTCTGTTCTATATACCTCTGATAATTTAATCTTCCTAAAATACTCGTATTACAAGACATGTAAAATCTTAAAATAATGATCGCACTTAGCATTTACATTATATTTTTCATATAAACTATTTCATCTAATCTTCACAATAACCCTATAAGACAGGGAGGACAGGTATTATTATACCTTTAAGAAAGAAGAAAACCAAGACACAGAGATATAAATTTACCTATCAAAATAGTTCAGAAACAAATAGATTAAAGGCAGAAGTATGGCAAAAGACATATCAGGCAGACAGCAATCAAAAGAAAGATGAATCAGCTATATTAACAGCAGACAAAGTAGACCAGAGCAATGAATATCAAGAGGTGTATGTTATAATGACAAAAGGATCAAATCACTAAGACACCATAACAAACCTAAATGTGTATGCATCTAACAACAGAGCTTCAAAATACATAAAGCCAAAGCCACTAGAAATGAAAGAAAAAATAGTCAAATCCACAATTATAGTACGGAACTTCAATACTTCTGTCTCAGTAGTAGATAGAACAAGTAGAAAATTAGTAAGGATAGTAGACCTGAAAAACACTACCAACTCATGTGAGCTAATTGCATTTATAGAACTCTCAATTAAATAGCAGAGTAACACACATTTTTTCAAGTGCACTTAGATCATTCACCAAGATAGACCATATTCTGAGCCATAAAACAAGACATATTAAATTTTTAAAAATTGAAATCAAACAAACGATGCTTCCTGAACCTAGTGGAATTAAAGTAGAAATTGGTAGTAGAAATATATGTGGAAAATCTCAAAATATTTAGAAATTAAAACTTATAAATAACCCATTGGTGAAAGAGGAAGTCACAAGGAAATTTAGAAATAATTGAATTGAATGAAAATAGAATGCAATATTTCAAAATGTATGAGATGCTGTTAAAGCAGTGCTTAGAGGGAAAGGTGTAGCACTTTTCTATTAGAAAAGAAGAAAAGTCAGATATCAGTGATCTGAGCCTCCCCCTTAAACAACTACTAAAAGGAAGTAAATTAAAGCCAAAAGTAAGCAAAGGAAGGAAATAATAATGATGGGAGAATAAATTAATGAAATTGAAAACAGAATATCAATAGAGAAAAATCAATGAAACCAAAACCAAGTTCTTTGAAAAGGTCGGTATAATTAATAAACTTGTAGCCAGACCAATCAAGATAAAAAGAGAGAAGACACAAATTATCAGTATCAGGAATAAAAAGGGGGACAGCTCAACAGACCCTGAGGTCATTGAAAGTATGAGAAAGAAATATTTGGAAGTATTTTATGTCCTTATGTCCTACCACTTAGATGAAATGGACAAATTCCTTGAAAGCTGTGAAGTACCAAAGCTGATGAGGAATAGATAAATAACCCAGATTGTATGTATTAAAGAACTTGATCTATATTTTAAAACTTTCCCAAAATGAAAACTTCACGCATAGATGACTTCACTGGTGAATTCTAAAAATAACTTAAGGAAGAAATAATGTAAATTCTCTACAAACTCTCCCTGGAAATCAAAGAGGAAGGGATATTTCCCAACTCATTTTATGAGGGCATAATTACCTTGCCACCAAAACCAGAGAAAGATATTTCAAGATAAGCCACCACAGGCCATTATATTATCCCTCGAGTATACACACAAAATTTCTCAAAACAATTTTATTAAGTAGAACCCAGTAACACATAATATGGACAATACATCATGGCAAAATATGTTTCATCTTGGGCATGCAAGGTTCATTTAACAGTTCAAAATCAAACGTAATTTGCCATATCAACACATTGAAGAGGTAAAACCATATGATCATTTCACTAGATGCAGAAAAAATTTAGCCCCCATTCATTATAAAAACTCTCAACAAGCTAGGAATATAAGGGAAGGTCTTCAGCCTTATAAAGGGCATCTACAGACAACCTATAGTTGACAATAAAATATGTTTATTTACCAGTTAAAAGACATTTAGTTGTTTTCTAGTTTTTGACAACTATGAATAAAGTTCCTATAAACATTCACACGTGTATTTTTGTGTAAGCATAAGTGTTAACTTCTCACAGGTAAATATCTGATTGTATTTTCTGGCACTTATGATAAATGTATGTTTAACTTTCTTAGAAACATCCAAATTGTTTTCCAGTTTGCATTCCCACCAGCGATTTCTTTGCATCCAAGTTCTGCACCCTTGTCAGTACTGAGTAGGTTATGGAGGACAGTCCTACAATATCCCACTGTCTTTCACTGTCTCAGAGAGATCATTGCTTCAAGGATTTTTAATCCCTCTGGGAGGGATCTTTATAAATTGTGGATAAAGGATTTCCTGTGAGGTCTGGATTTCCTGAGGCATCTGTGGCACTCTGCTTGCTGGGCTCTTAGGTGACTGCCAACAGTCTTGATCTCTTAATTTCAGGAGATGCTGTGTTCTTGTTCCTTTAGATAACTCTCTGCTGTTGTCTGCTCTTTAGTCATCTGATATCTTTTCTCATATGCTGACCTCCAACAGCACTTCCTGGGTGTTATTAAATATACTGAGGAGACTTAGAAACAAGTGACAACCGGCCAATGATTGTAGTTCTAATAGCGACACAGTTTCCTCTTGTATTCTTTATTACTTGAAATGGCTGATTTAAACTTCTACCAGTATCACCTGTGAAAGGTGGGTGGTCATTTGAAAAGTAAGAGACTGGTTTCTCCAGATGTGTGTGATGATTTCCTAGCAGTTACCAGGTGGTTATTGAATAAGTAAAAGAAAGAACTTATCCAATCCTTTCAACTCTCTTCAGAAGATGGAGTGCCATTCCTCAAAGGCTACTTTAGACTCCCAGTGGGTAGAACATTCAGATCCCTGTTATTGTAGATTCATAAGCCACTGTACCTTATTACGTGTATCCAGAACATTACAGATAAAACAAATGATGGCATAGAGTACTGCTCTTTTTCTTTGGGGATTGCCCCACATTGAGAAAACTTTGGAGAATTAAATGTAAGTATTATGAAAATTATTTATTTGATTCATCTTTTTGGGGAAAATTATATAGTAGTTAGGAGTTCTATTACCTTTTTTAGGATGATAGAAGTATTCTCTTTCTTTTGAATTGTAAATCATTAGAGTTATAATGCTGCTAATAACATTTGTATAATAGGTGTTTTCTAATATTGCTGGAGACTTGAAATTTAAAGATCCTAATCATACAGATGTTAAAAATATTGTACTCGATAGCCAAAAAGTCAGTCCTGGTGGTCTAGCTATTAAGAGTCAGTGCTCTCACTATCATGGCCTGGGTTCATTTTCCAGTCAGGGAACCACACCACCCATCTGTCAGTTGTCATATGTGGTGGCTGCATGTTGCTGGGATGCTGAAAGCTATGTCACCAGTATTTCAGATACCAGCAGGGTCACCCGTGGTGGACAGGTTTCAGTGGAGCCTTCAGACTAGATGGACTAGGAAGAAGGACCTGGCCACCCACTTGCAAAAAAAAGTAGCCATGAAACCCTGTGAATAGCAGTGGAGCACTGTCTGATACAGTGCCAGAAGGAAGAAGGATGGCGCAAAACGCCAGGCAGGGTTCTGCTTTGCTGGACACAGGGTCGCTAGGAGTCAGAATCCACTGGATGGCACTAACAACAAGAAAAGTAGCAAAAAATATATATTCTTTTCAGGAATATTCAATTACTGCTTGAAACTTCTGAATTAAAAACTTCTACTCATATATGTATAAAATAGACTGTAAACGCATGGAATTATTTTGGGCCTCTCTTCTATTCCATTGGCCTACGTGTCTGTTCTTATGCCAGTACCATATTGATTTGTTTATTAGTTCTGACAATTTTTTAGTGGAGTCTTTTTATTTTTTTGAGGAAGATTGGCCCTGAGCTAACATCTGTTGCCAATCTTCCTCTTTTTCTTTTTTCTACCCAAAGCCCCAGTACATAGTTGTGTATCCTAGTTGTAGGTCCTTCTAGTTCTTCTATGTGGGATGCTGCCTCAGCATGGCTTGATGAGCAGTGAGTAAGTCTGTGCCCAGTATCCAAACCAGAGAACCCTGGGCCGCTGAAGCAGAATGTGCAAACTTAACCACTATGCCATCGGGCTGGCCCTGGTGGAGTCTTTAAGGTTTTCTATGTATAATATCATGTCATCTGCACATAGTGACAGTTTTTACTTCTTTCTTTCCAATTTAGATGACTTTTATTTCTTTTTCTTGCCTAATTGCTCTGGCTAGGACTTCCAGTACTATGTTGAATAAAAGCACTGAGAGTGGGCATCCTTGTCTTCTTCTTAATCTTAGAGGAAAAGCTTCCAGCTTCTCACTGTTGAGTATGATATTAGCTGTGGGCTTTTCAAAAACAGCCTTTATTATGTTAAGGTGCATTCCCTTTATATCCTCTTTGTTGAGAGTTTTTATCATAAATGGATGTTGAATTCTGTGAAATGCTAATTCTGCATCTATTGAGATGATCATATGATTTTTATTATTTTGTTAATGTGGTGTATCACATTGATTGATTTGTGGATATTGAACCATCTTTGCATCCTTGGCATAAATCCCACTTGATCATGGTGTATGACTCTTTTAATGTATTGTTGAATTCAGTTTGCTAACATTTTGTTGAGGATTTTTGTGTCTATGTTCATCAGGGATATTGGCTTATAGTTTTCTTTTCTTGTGGTGTCCATAGGTGCTGACTATCTTTCTGAATACTCTCTGAGATATTGTAACTAATATAGGACACTAGTGGACCCAAATGGTAAAAGTGGTCAATTGTGTTTGGACATCTTCTGTGCCCTATCTCATACATGTGGCCTGAAGTTTTGCTCCAGCTTTGCTGCAACAACCAGATGCATATGTTTAGCCTGATAACATCTTGTCACAACTGTACAAATATCTTTTGCTAGCTAATGCCATTGTGTGAGACTACTGTAGGATGCTGCTCATTCTGATGCATGCACACATCTGAGGAGAGATGGAATAACATCTCTTGAGGAAATCCTTGTCTAATGAGAAAAAAAATTGTGGATAGATGATTCCATTCTTCCATGTCTCTGCAGACAATTATGAAACATATTTTACACATGCCTTCAGGGTACCCCCAGAGGAAATGAGTCTCACTGCCCCAGGTAACCAGGATTATTCAGCTCAACACACACCCTTGCATTGACTTTCCTCTTTCCCCATTTCACTCTCCCTAGTCCACTCATACCTGTTCCCATGGATTACTTCTCACACTAAACTTCATGTATGCAAACCCTTGTCTCAAGTTTCACTTTGGGATAGGGCAGGATGAATCTAACCTAATATATCTATGAAAAGGTTGGCCATGTAACTCATTTTTGAAATCTTTAAGTGTGAAAAGAGATGCTTATTTAATAATTAGGTCATAAAAACCAATACAAACAATAACTGTCCTAGGCAAACAATGATGTATGTTAACCATGTTTAGGAAGGATAAATATCAGGTGTAAAAAAAATAACTAAAATTTATAGACTTGATATTATGGGCATAATATGATGAAAATAATAGAGTCAATAAATGAAATATCAGTGTAATAAAACATTAACAAAACTAATTTTCAAAGTGACTGAACTCTAATATTTTATATCTTCATCCACATGCCAATGTTCATGTAAACAAATTTCCATATTCTTGAAAAAGACACATGATCTGAAGTTCTCGTACTCTGAAAGCATTCTGATTAGTGGTAGATTTCCTTTTGTAATAATAGGATATACATAATAAGAAATATTTAAATTAATCACCGAGTCAGTGGTCCTTGTAATACTTTTGTGCCCAATATTGAATTAGAAGACTTACTCATGGAAAAAAATCAGCCCTTGGGAAAAATTACCCATTCTCCCCCTGTAACATTTCTTTCTCTTAACCTCTAAACTCTTTGAGGGAAGGGACCATATATTTAATTATTTGTATGTAGCGAGGATTTCAGAAAGCACAATAAATGTTATTCTCTGTTAGGATAGGTTACTAGAGATTCTTTTTCATGAAATTTTGATAAACTGCATGTGAGACACAAACATGAGATATATTGGAGATGGTAACCAATATTTAGATGTAAACTCTTTATCAAGTCTAAGGAGCAGTGGATAAATGCTGGCCCTTAATCTCCAGAGAATGTTTCAGGGAGGGAAAAAGCTCTGAGAGGTAAATAAATTGGGATGTATTACCTTGTTCTGGTAGTGTGGGTTGGTATCAACCAATTTATTTATATCAGTAGAGTAAGGTTCTTTCAGCCCCTCTCCCTAATACAAGTGTGTGTGTGTGTGTGTGTGTGTAGAAGGAGCTAGAACAATGCTAGTAGCTTTAGTGTTACCTTCAGGGAAGGAGACGATGCTGAAGTTAACTGAAAGGATGATATAACCAAGTCACAACAGGAGCCACAACTGCCACCTAAGGTGGCCATGTCAGCTTGATGAATGGGAATCCCATCAGGTTCTGGGAATATCTCAGTAAGAACAAAATATATGCAAAGAGGAGAGCCATAATGGTCCTTCAGAGAATGTATATAACAACCTAGGGCACTTCAGAGAAGGATGGGATTTGGGGAGGCAGGGTTCTTACCTTTAAACTGGTGGAGACAGCCAGAGAACACTATTATATATCCCTGGAAAATACACAGTAGTACCAGAAACTCTACCAAAACTTGGGACTGTGTAGTTCTTTGTATACCATATGTGCTTATAAACACTTGCTGATAATGAGGATATTGGGATAAGGTTAGCTCAATTAGAAAAAAGGAACAAATAACATTACTTTCCAGGATGTATGCCAGGAACAGAAATGTTACTTAGGATGCTGTTTACCTGGATTGTGCCAAAGTGGTTCAAAAGTAACTTAGGATACCTGGATGATTAAAGAAAGAAAGAAAGAGAAAATAACTTCAGGAGCAGATGGGGAGATATTTAATGGTGACGGGAATTAGAAAACTGGAAATGTCCACTATAAACACATTCAGAATGCATTTCAAGGTACAATTACTATGCTATCTATATTTTATATGCCTGCTAAGGAAAATATTATAAAATTACAACTCATTAATCTGAATTTTGTCAATGCAGGAAATAGAGGATCTAGTCAATACCACTAGACCAAGACAATAATACTTCTCACTCATTCTCTCCCAAGGGGACACTAGAAATTCAAGTTATATTTGTAGCAGGAGCTGGAAGCAGACAAACGAAAGATTGCCAAGTGTAGTAATTGGAATTTTCTTAATGACACTATAATAGATACCCAGAAAATTGTTGACTGCCTGGCACACGACTGCTCACTCGCCAAATAACTACTCAGGGCTTGTTGCCAAATTAGTAGCAGAAGACTCGGCTGATTCATTCCCCTACCCCCACCTGCAAACTTTTCATTCTTCATTTTTGATGGATATTTAATGAGGAGTTGTGCATGCATCTTTACAAATTATTATAAAAATAATCAATTCTGAGATTTTTGTATAGGACCAAAATAAGCTTATCAGATTCAACAAGAATGCATGTTGAAAATATTCAACTGTTTTGGACATGGTTTAGAATTGAAATTACACCTTGCCTGTGCAATTGTCTATCTTAAATGCTTATTTTAATATATCTAAGTCCCTAATGTAGAATTTCCTCACTTCCATAATTGTTTCTAATTATTCCTGCGTATGTTCTATGTATGATCAACGCTGTTTGGTCCCCTTGTAGTTTCTGGATTACAGCTTTATTTTGATTGGCAGAAAAGTTCTCTGGAATCTTTTACATCCATTTTATTTTTGACTTCTTTATGAAGCAAAGAATCTTCAAAATATTCCACAGTTAAAAAAAAAAAAAACCTGCTGGCAGGCTGACCTGTTTTGATTTGGACTTCTCTATATTTTAAGGTATGTTTACCTTGGAACGGGCCTAACTTCTCATAATTCTTGCTGGCCTATTTCTTGGCTGCCACCTCCAACTCCAGGTGTTTACGGAAAAGTTTAGCATTTAAAATGCTGACTTGTCTGATAACGTCTTCATTCAGAGTTATTTTAGGCCAAGCAGAAAAGGAGCTGCAACTAAACAGCTGGCAGCTTTACTCTTCTTATTTACTACTTAGAACACACGTGTATACAAAAATAATCACCTACTACCATGTTTCAGACCTTCGCAAGGGTCTACTACTGGAGATGCTGCATGGTGCTAAGAGCATGGATTCCAGAGTCAGACTGACAGAGTTGCAATTACTCTTCACTAGCTGATTGTCCTTGGGAAAGTTTCTTAATTGTCTCTAAAACGCAGGTCCTCAAACTATAAAAATGGGGATTGAAACAAAACCTATCACATGAGGTCATTTTCAAATTAAATGTGGCAATCAATGTAAAGAAAGCATTAATGTAGTGCTGACACATAGTATCTGCTTAGTAAATGTTAGCTACTATTACTTCATTCCCACCATTAAAAAAAAGGGTAACTGGGACCAGCCCAGTGGTGTAGTGGTTAAGTTCGCATGCTCCACTTCAGCGGTTCGCAGGTTTGGATCCCAGGTGTGGACCTACACACCACTCATCAAGCCATGCTGTGGCAGTGTTCCACATACAAAACAGAGGAGGATTGGCACAGATGTTAGCTTAGGGCCAGTCTGCCTCACCAAAAAAAAAAAAAAAGGCAACCATTATTTTATACATACAGTTCACATACTATAAAATTTACTCTTTAAAAGAGTACACTTCAGTGGTTTTTGTATATTAACAAGGTGTACAACCATCACCACTAAATCCAGAATATTTTTATGACCTCAAAATGAAACCCTGTATCATTAGCAGTCATTCTCCACCATCTCCTCCCCTCAGTCCCTATTAACACTACTCTTTCTATCTCTATGGATTTGCCAATTCTGGACATTTGCTATAAATAGAATCATACAATATGTGGCCTTTGTCTAACTTCTTTCATTTAGAATATTGTTTTCAAGGTTTGTCCATGTTGTAGCATGAATCAGTATTTCATTCTTTTTTGGACAAATTAATATTCTATTGTATGCATATACATTGCCCTGGGCCTGGAACATTCCCTTATATGGAAGCTGGGTGCTTCCCAAATTCTTCTCCCTTATTAGGATAAACCTTTCCCCCATTCTGGGTATGCAGTGAACTTCCTTGTATTGCTTAAGTGTGTGCTCATATGGCACCTGGCCAGCCCACCACAAGAAGGGAACGGGTCTTTACCCACATCAGGAGAGTGGTGCATGCAGTCTGACTCCCCGCATTAGCTGTCGGGAGGGACCCTGCGGCCGTGGGAGACTGGGACACACTACAGATGCTGATCTTGCCGTGTCTTTTCTCCTTTCTCTGACTAAAGCATTGTCTAACCAGCACCTTGTGTGTTGAGTCCTCCTAGGTCACTCTGAACCTGTAGAAGGTGCAGTGAACCAGGACTGTGGGCTCCTACTTCTGGTAATTGGCAGCGTTCTTTGCCATCTTCTACGCACTGGGAGTCCTCACCTGGGATTGGTAGCTGGATCTTCCTGCTCCACAGTTTGCATATGTGTACCTGCAGACAGCAAAGAAAATATACGTGATATTCTTTATATTTAATGTTTCCATTGTATAGCATATTATTAATGTTAGCCATCTAGAAAATGTTTAAAATACACTGACATTCAGCTAGAAGCAATAGCTGAGATTTTCATTAAAAATTCAGAGTCCGGCACTGGTCTGGGCTTGTGAGGTGATTGGTAATAGTAGCTGAAGTTCTTCCTATCATGGGTTATCAGTCGTTAGGGTCCTGATGTCAGAACTGTTTATGCCATGCTCACTGGCCTATAAAATGTACAGCTTGGTTACCTGTCTGAGCTCAGTGATCCAAAGCGTAAATAACATCAGGGCTGAAACCATGGCTGTAATGTTGGTGGTCTTGTCAGAAAGGGCCAAAGCTGGTCATGCATTGAAATGAATCCACCTTGCTCCAATCAGGCGGAGTTGAGACACTGTTGTAGGAATATGGCCCAGGTATGTCTTAAAGGCTGGAGATGTCCTCTTTCCAATTTCCATTCTTCAAGGGTATCTGTGGAATGCCTTTAAATGCAGTTTAAAAAAAAAAATCTCTCAATAGTTTTCTTCTTGGTCTTGTTCTTGTCTCAGAAAAGACCTTAACAAATGGAATTATGTTCAGTGCATGTTGGGAGCTTGTCCAATTGGATCAAGCATAATCTGATTTTCGGCCCTGAGTGAGCTAAGGCCTGTAGGAAGAAGATACTGCCGAGACTCAATTTTTCACAATGGTCTCCAGAATTGTGCTTTGTGAGACAGACTGGAGGGGCTGAGAGTGCTTTATCATCCTTCGTAATGTCAGCAGCTCCAAAGTTGCATCAGAAATACCTGCTACCATTGTGATCTAAGCTCAGGAATTCAAGTTTGAGATCCAACTACTGACATAAACCTCTATAGCATTTCAATCAAGGTGGAACGTTGGGCATTTTAAGAGAAGTCATTCAATAAGGAGTTTAAAAGACACTTCCACCATTACGTACACAACACTGTCATGGTCTTATTTTTAACTTTCTATTTTCCAAATCTACTATTGAAATAAATGGCATTGTTTGTGTGTGTGTATGCAATTTTAACCTTGTGATATTACAGGTTTTGTTTCTCTCAGTAGGTTCAAAGGAGAAGTATGTTTTTGATACGTATATTGAGGACAACTGTTTTAACATAATCCTGCATCCTTACAAAGTCAAATGTAGTATTATGAGGAGCATAGTTAATTCCAGGGATGGAAAATGAGACATGAAGTTAAGACATCAGAGACTGAACTGCCTTAAAAAAAGAATTTTAACTTTGTTTAAATCATGCTTTGAGATGCTTTATTTCATTGATAAGAGCTAATTTCTGAAAACATCTTTAAAAAAATAGACTACTTCTAGTATAGGAATATAAGTATAAAGGATTAAATGATCACTCTTAATCAACAAAATTTAAATAGATGATATTTTTAGCATATTTCGTATTCTTAGAGAAGTGCTTTTTCTTTTCATTTTTCTTTCTTTTACATTAGTATTATAATAGTTGTGTATAGACTCTATTATCTGGAAAGTCAGTAAATAATTTTCCTAGTTACTTAAATTATGTTAACAGAAAGTTAGCTTTAATTCTGGGTGTAAATTATCAATTTTCAAATAATTATAATATTACAATAAAGAATATTTACTGATGATAATATGCTGATTATAGCTTAATCTTTGGTTTCCCTGAAACCCTCTATAGAGTTAGTGAATTTAATATTTCTGGGACGTCAAGCCAAAGAAATAAGGACTTAGAAGTAGTCAATCCAAAACAGAGTATGGATTATGAACAGTTTTTCTGGAAATATCTTAATTTCCAAGATATGATCAAGACCCAGAAAGGTCCCTTTTTTCCTTACAGAAAGTCTAATCTAATGGGGCCACAGGTGTCTGACCCCACAGAGACATGTTTACCCCAAGCATCCCCGATAGTGGGATGATCCAGCCCTTAGTCTGTACCATTGGCATTCCATCAAATTGAGGTTGACTTCTGTCATGATCAAATAAGAACTGCGTTAGGTCAAAAAGGTGAAATTTGACATTTCAACCCACCTCTGCCTATGCTGAGGTATCTGTGTCATGAAAGAAGCAATGGATTGGACTAGAGCCAGGGCTCAGAACTTTGGGCAGTCACACCTTTTTGAAAACTTTACCTGGTGAAGAGCATAAAGATTTATATCAAATTCATCCGTGATTATTCTATCAAATGTGAAATCCACCATTGTTTGTTTGTTTCTTTTAGGCTTATAAACTAATCAGTCATTCTTCAGTCTTGAACTATTGACTATGCCTTTAAACAGAAAAGAATTTTTGAGGACTTTTCCCTTCTTCCTTTATTAGTTAACACTGGAATGCAGATGTCTGAAAGTGGGAAAAGGAAATAATAAAATAATGTCTATTGAGCATCCACCACGTGCTGGGCACTAAGCTTTGTATTTTACATAAATAATTTTATTTCATCTTTGTTGTGAAATTGGTAAGATTATGTCCATTTTGTAGATGATCAAGCTGATAATAGGTGAGGTAACCAATTCAAGATCATATACAGGCATACCTCAGGGATATTGCAGGTTTGGTTCCAAACCACCACAATAAAGTGAATATTGTGATAAAGCAAGTCATATGAAATTTTTGGTTTCCCAGTGAGTGTAAAAGTTACATTTACACTACACTGTAGTCTATTAAGTATGCAGTAGCATTATGTCTTTAAAACAATGTACATACCTTAATTAAAAAATTCTTTATTGCTAAAAAATGCTAACCATTATCTGAGCCTTCAGGGAGTTGTAATCTTTTTCTGGTGGAGGGTCTTGCCTCAGTGTTGATGGCTGCTGACTGATCAGGGTGGGGGTTGCTGAAGGTGATTGCTGAAGGATGGAGTGGCTATGGCAATTTCTTAAAATAAGACAACAATAAGTTTGCTGCATTGATTGACTCTTCCTTTCACAAAGAATTTCTCTGTAGCATAAGATACTGTTTGATAGCATTTTATTCACAGTAGAACTTCTTTCAAATTTGGAGTCAGTCGTCTCAAACTCCGCCACTGCCTCATCAACTACATTTGTGTAATATTCCAAATCCTTTGTCATCATTTCAACAATCTTCACAGTATCTTCACCAGGAGTAAATTCCATCTCAAGAAATCACTTTCTTTGCTCATCCATAAGAAGCAAGTTCTCATCCATTAAAGTTTATCATGAGATTGCAGCAATTCAATCACATCTTCAGGCTCCACTTCTAGTTCTAGTTCTGCTGCTGTTTCCACCACATCTGCAGTTGCATCCTCCATGGAAGTCTTGAAACCCTCAAAGTCATCCATGAAGGTTGAAATCAACTTCTTCTAAACTCCTGTTAATGTTGATATTTTGACCTCTTCCCATTAATCACAAATGTTCTTAACGGCATCTAGAATGGTGACTCCTTTCCAGAAGATTTTCAGTTTACTTTGTTCAGATCCATCAGAGGAATCACTATGTACAGCATCTATAGCCTTACAAAATGTAATTTTTAATAACAAGACTTGAAAGTCAAAATTACTCCTTGATCCATGGGCTGTAGAATGGATGTTGTGTTAGCAGGCATGAAAACATTATTAGTCTCAGTGTACATCTCCATCAGAGCTCTTGAATGACTAGGTGCATTGCTAATGAGCAATAATATCTTGAAAGAAATCTTTTTTTTCTGAGCAGTAGGTCTCAACGGTGGCTTAAAATGTTCAGTAAACCATGTTGTAAACAGATGAGCTCTCCTCCAGGCTTTGTTGATACATTTGTAGAGCACAAGTAGAGTAAATTTAGCATAATTCTTAAAGGCCATAGAACTTTTGGAATGGTAAATCAGCATTGGTTTCAACTTAAAGTCGCCAGCTGCTTTAGCCCCTCACAAGAGAGTCAGCCTGTCCTTTGAAGCCAGGCGTTGACTTCTCTCTAGCTATGGAAGTCCTAGATGGCATCTTCTTCTAATATAAGACTGTTTCATCTACAGTGAAAGTCTGTTGTTTAGTGTAGCCACCTTTATTAATTATCATAGCTGGAACATCTGGACAACTTACTGCAGCTTCTACATCAGCACTTGCTGCTTCACCTTGCACTTTTATGTTATAGAGACAGGTTCTTTCCTTAAACCTCATGAATCAACCCCTGCTAGCTTCAAACTTGTCTTCTGCAGCTTCCTCACCCCTCTCAGTCTTCATAGAATTGAATAGAGTTGGGACCTTGCCCTGGATTAGGCTTTGGCTTAAGGGAATGTTATGACTGGTTTGATCTTCTATCCAGGCCGCTAAAATTTTCTCCATATAGGCAATAAGGCTGTTTTGCTTTCTTATCATTGCATGATAAGAAACACATCATATGTTCACTGGCATAGCACTTTTAATTTCCTTCAAGAACTTTTCCTTTGCATTCACAACTTGGCTAATTGTTTGGTGCAAGAGGCCTAGCTTTGGGCCTATCTTGGCTTTCGGCGTGTCTTCCTCATTAAGCATAATCATTTCTAGCTTCAGATTTGAAGTGAGAGATGTGCGACTCTTCCTTTCACTTGAACACTTAGAGGTCATCATAGATTTATTAATTGGCTTGATTTCAATATTATTGTGTCTCAAGGAGTAGTGAGGCCCAAAAAGAGGGAGAGAGGAGGGGGGACCGCCAGTCAGTGGAGCAGTCAGAACACACACATTTATCGATTCAGTTCGCCGTCTTACATGGGCACAGTTTGTGGCACCCCCAAACAATGATAATAGTAGCATCAAAGGTCACTGATCACAGATCCCCATGATAAGCATAATAATAATGAAAAGGTTTGAAATATTGTGAGAATTTCCAAAATATGAAACTGAGACACAAAGTGAACAAATGCTGCTGGAAAAATGGCACCGACAGACTTGCTTGATGCAGGGTTGCCACAGACCCTCAATTTGTAAAACAAACCCACAATATTTGTGAAGTGTAATAAAGTGAAGTGCAATAAAACAAGGTATGCCTGTAATCAACTATTTGTGAGCTTGAGATTTAAACCCTGTCCTTTGTGCTCTGACTCTATACGTTTTGAGATTTCTGTTTCCTTCTTAATAGCACATTCTAAATAATAGAATAGTTTATTCTAATTAATAGTGTTTAGAATACTTATCAGAACTAAAAGGCAAAGCATATTAAGAGACTCTGTTCCCTCAAAGAATGTTTATTAATTCAGTGGTAGTGTGACATTATTCTCCCAATAGATCATTTAAGTTAAGAAAGCTAAAAAAAAAAAAAGCAAGTGTGTGATAATGACATGAAAAAAACAAACATATATATATATATATTTTTTTTTTGAAGTCTGTGACATTTCTAATGCCTCCAGTCTCAATGACTTGAAAACAACTTAGTGCTACTTCTAAAAATATTAGACAGCAGTCATTTACCCTGGAAATAATAACTTTGCAACAGTGGCTTTGTACTGCGTGAAGCCATTTGGGAGCTGGAGAATCACTTTCTACACATGAAACATTTTGCTCATTAATGGAGAACATTTGATTCATTGCACGTCATAGACCTTTTGGCGTTTAGTGTTAGACAAATAAACTTAGGCTCAGTTTGATGGAAGGAAATTTACATGTAGAGATGCTACTTATGATCAAGTGTGACTGGTGCCATAAGGAACAATAATTTGTCAACCTCAGTAAGAATTAAGAACCTTGGTCTATTAATTTTGAAACGTGACAGGACTTGAATTACGTGTTGCTTAGAAACATGGTTGATCAAATTGATGGGGAAATAAGATTTAAACATCAACCGCTCCTTTGTGGTTTTCATTTTGATGCTGTATAAACAATGTTTCATTTTTAGAATTTCCCTCCTGCTTTTGGAAGATACAGCATACATTTTCCTATCTATATATTGCTACATATTTATTAATTCAACAAATGTATATTGACCTCCTCCTATGGATCTGGCTTTATGCAGATGCTGGAAGGATTGCATATGCCACAATTGTTCTGGAAGTTTGATGTTCCTATTATTACAGTTTACAGTTCAGGGCAGATATTTGGGTTGCCACAGACATGTTTTCATTTCTAAAAATGGCAATCACTTCATTTCTGTGCTGTTCTTGAACATACGCTCAAGGTAGTTTTGTTGCCAGATAATCTGAATTGAATTGCCCATAATGAGTTCGTTTGCATGTTAATGTTTAACAACTTGTCTAATACCATCACATTCATATTATTATGAAATTATATATTTGATGAATAATTTTACAAATTCTGAATTTTTTGGCATTCCCCTGCCTTTTCTTTTGTGTGTGTGTGTGTGTGAGGAAGACCAGCCCTGAGCTAACATCCGTTGCTAATCCTCCCCTTTTTTGCTGAGGAAGACTGGCCCTGGGCTAACATCTGTGCCCATCCTCCTCTACTTTATATGGGATGCTGCCACAGCATGGCTGACAAGCAGTGCGTTGGCAGGCGCCCGGGATCCGAACCCGCGAACCCTGGGCTGCCAAGCGCAAACTAAACCGCTGCGCCACCGGGCCGGCCCCTCCCCTGCCTTTTCTAATATGTGAAAATTAATTTAAAGATGCTACTCTTTCAAAATCTGTAAAAGTGCTTTGGTATAGAAGAAAATGTCCTACTCAACCCACTTTCTCTCTCTCACCTACAGATTCGTTGGGCCAAGCCAATGTTGGGTCAAGACTGCTCGTAAGTGGGGATTCTGTATCTCTTTTATACACTCTTGCATTCCGAAATCTGCTTTACCTGCATCAGTTCTAACTCAGGCATTCTACTCAAGTATAGTTCCAGGTTGCTCATACACAGTCTGGGCATGATACTCAAATTTGATAGTTTATTATATATTACTAAAAACCAGAAGGTGTGTATGCTTCATTACTTTAGAAAAAATGGATTTAACACTAGTTCAGCAAAGCTTTATGATATTACTATTTCAAATCATGATGATTCATTGATTAAATATAAAGCAATTTGACTTGTTTAACTATGTTTATATGAGAGGGCTAGGTACTAATCTTCGATTTTAAATATCTCAGGATGCAATTATACCCTTTGAATTTGTACAGTGTAGACTGCACACTGATTGAATTCTCAGTACACTAAATGTAATTCTTACCAGCAATGACTTTGACTATTTTCAAGCTGGAGACAGCTTTCTATAATTTTAAGCAATAGGTTTACACTGCTTATTCTCCCTAAAAATAGATAAACTGCTGTCTTATTAATTTTCTGTATCCAAGTGCAAGTCTGATTGTAGATTGTCCAAAGAAGCTCTAGATAATGGTAGACCAGGGTAATTAAACCAATGAATTTTGTAGGTTTATGTATGTAGTAGCCCAATTCTTGCCTCTACTTGTGAGTAAAATACAATTTAAAGATCATCGTTGAACCTGGGTTCAAGTTCCTGCTTTTCACATATCAATTGTCTGATATTGATCAAGCCAGTGAGTCTGCTGGATCATCTGTTTCCTAATTCATTAAAGAGGAGTGATAATTCCTATAAAATCTCTGCGTATAAAAAAATGTGTCTATTCTGATAGTGTGTATGGCACCTTATCTATAAATTGGCACAAATTCTCCGCATATCTTGAGTAACTGGGAAGCAAATTTTGACTCGAGGAAATCTGGGATAGAGAGTAAAGGATAATTCTTTTCCCCTTTGTATCAAGAAGTTCCTATTTCTTGTGTGCTACTATGGGCAGAAAAGAGAAAACCAAGACCAACATTTTGAAATAATATGGTGGAATAATTCAGAACCTGGAGATTCCAGGATAAAATGTGAATTGAAGATATTGGTGTCTTAAAGAAGTTAAGACATGCATGGCTATGCATGTAATCTCATGGTCATCCGCCTGCCCCCTCCATCTTCTCTCCTTCCAGGGACTCACTGGAGATAAACAACATCCATGAGCTATCCTCAGGGTCTACATGGACTCAGATGCCATTACTGGGCTTGACCATACAACCCTGAGTCTGTTTTTAAAACATAATTGGTAATCCATCTTTTTCTCATATTTTTACAGAGCCACTGATCATCTTTGGTATAAACATGCTAAGTAGGATGTTTTGCTAGAAATTTAATTCATTCATTGTGTTAATTGAGGCTTACTTTATGTTTCCTGCACTGACACAAAGGTTATAATTTAAGAAATCTGGGTTCACTCTATTTAAGGGTGAGAACATGAATATCTTTGAGCTCTGTGAGTGATGCTGAGAAAGGAAAGGGCATGCTGTGTATCATGGGCGGAGAGTGTATCATGAAGTCTAATTCTGATCAGGCTAAAGCAGACAATCGTGGAAAGCTTCATGGAGATGAACACATGGACAGGCCACCCTGTTATCAAAACAATTCTTGGAGAAATAGTTGCTATTGTCTGAGAGATAATGAATGCCTCAGCAGTGCCTTTCACTCAGTTTTTACCAAAACTGTTCTTTGATTCTAGGCCAAACTTCTTCCCAGATCAAAAGGGTCCTAAAAGCAGGAAATTGGGATTGAATACCCAGGTTAAGACCAAAGAATGTTGGCATTAACAAAGTGTGAATTGGCGTGGATAAATTCCTGGCATTTATGCTCAATTCCAAATGTAACTTAATCACTCTTATCTGGAAATATGACTTGAGAGCATAACAAAGAGGAATCTGGCCAGAGCCACTTTTTGGCATGCGTATGTCAGAAATACCACAAGCACAGGCTTTTTCACAAGATGGTATTTCATTGTTTGGACATCTGGCTGATTTGCTGAAAACATGCTTTTTGTGGGAACTATATGGGAACATCTCTTTTTGATAAATAAGGAAATACTTCAGTTGAAATTTAGTATTGGATTCTTACTTTGTTTGTGTATGCTATTTTCTTTCAGCAATAACAACATTTTGCTTTTTCTTTGCTTATGTTAGGGAAGAAAGAAGACTCATGTTTATTGTACAATCATAGCTGCTTTTACATTTTAGCAAGCTGCTCTTAGAAAACAAACTAGGAAGCCACATACATTATTTCTACATGTTTCCAACTGTGTGGAAAATTAGTGTTTTGAAACTTCAGTGTATTGCATATGAATAAACATACCTCATCCATTTCACAGGTAACACATGTCTCTTTGGATAAATAATTTGATCAGGCGCTAAAGAAACAGAGAAAAGATTTGCCTCTGAAAGATTGTTCTGTTATAAGCTGCTATTTCTCTTTGCTAAGGTCCTGTTTTAACGAAATACTTCTAATTTAAATTCTGGAACACTCTCATTTTTCTTTAAGTATTGAGTTGTTTTCCTAATCCAATTTGTGCCTATAGGTGGCAGCGATCCTTTACTGTTGCAGGGATGCAGATTTAAATGTACTGGGTTGCAAATAGAAGGTAAATTTATGAAATGGAAACAAACCTCAGGAGTCTATTTTTAGGTAGGTTCTTCTAGTTTTATGAAAGCGTGAGCTTGCTGTTCAAAATGCTGTTGTGAATAAGGGTAAACTTCAGCCGCCAGCTTGAGGGGTAATGTAGCTTGCCCTTCTTTCTGTTCTCGGGCCATGGGAGACTTCTGATGGGGGATCACCGTCTCCTCTCAGTATCCAAAGCAAAATAACTGACCCTTTGAGCAATGTGTTTCCCACACGCTTGTTCCAGGAGGCCATAAATGGCTAAGCATTGGTGTAGAGTAAAAACTGTTTTGTTTTTCTTCATGTTGGTATGTAGAACATATTAGGGAAAGGCAGGATAATCCTGTCTTTTATAAAATCCACATTTCCATGAGTGCCGTAGTGATTCTATAGGTACCCTAAGTAGGACTTGCTATACCACGGGTTGATGCTCCATTTATGTCTGTTATCTTGGAAACCCAGGTTTAATCTTCACCATAATGGAAGCCATTGGTTAGAGAGGTTTATTTGGCATTTAATTTTCCAAAGAACTTTCTTCATTGTTTGGGAGCCCAAAATACAAAGACTTGTGGAGTAGCATTTCCCTAAACTAATGAACCAACTGGAGCTTATGAGTATTAGTAACTGACCACATTTGGTGCATGCTTACAATGTATCAGCCACTATTCTAAGGTCTTTAGATGGTTTGACTCATTTAAATCCATATGACAACTCTACTATTTTCCATCAATTCTGTGATGCATACTTTTTCATATTTTAACCATTCTAAAATCAGGGTATGTCCTAAAACTGATGATTTCTTACAATTGCTATCCATGAGGTAGCAGTTGAGATGGTATTTGTTATTACCTGCCCATGTGAAAACATCAAAATCACCAGCCTTAAAACATGCAGAATAGATGTCAGGAGCTAGGAAGAAAGTCCCAGGGACTAAGTGCTAGGAGCCACATAGTTGTTGGCTGGTAGTAGGGGGAATGGTGAGCCACATATGTTTAGCAGCATTCCTAAAGCCAGTACCAATTGTGGGCTGGTTCGATAACTGTAAAGCCAGGTTAGAGCTCAGTGCCAATGGCATTTAGTGGGTTTGTGTATTTCTATTAAGGAATGCTGTACACTTTTGATAGCACAACGGACAATGCTAGCAGGAAAAACTCAGATACTGACCATTCTGATTCAAGAACTAACTCAGAAGAGTTTGAATCTGAATATGAAGAAGTCTTAGGAATATCCAAAGAAATTTATGTTGCTTATATTTCCTTTTTACATATGCACGAGACTGGTATATGATTAAAAACATCCATGTATAATTAATTCTAAGTGAGTTTTTTTCAGTAAGCACACAAAATAGAAATTCATAGCATTAAGAGATCAGTGTGTCATATTTTAATTGGCTGTGGTTTTGTTTCCTACTAGTGTTCAAAATTGTGTCTATCTACTGAAATCTTTTTAGATTTGACAACAACAGTATATTATCCCTAATTTCTATAGATGAGGAAATTGTGACACAAGAAGTAGCAGAACTAGGATTTAGATTCAGCCCGTGTCTCCAACATAACACCTTATACTATACTGTTTCTCTGATGAAGTGATTATTAAAAAGTTATTACATTTTTATTATAACATTAAGTTGCTATAAGACATTTTCAAAATTCCATTCTTCCCTTTTCCGAGTTCCTGCCTCAGACGGTGATACTAGACACTTCTACTCACCTAAAGAGAAGTTGAGAAAGAAAGTTCCATTCTTTTCTCCACACCTGTGGTTCCTTCCTCCTTCAAGCTTGCTGAAGCAAGTGCAGTCAGAGAATCAAAGTCAGGACAGAAATCGAAGAGTGCCCATGTTTGCTGCTGGACCAAGTTGCACAGTCATCTATAATGTGTATTACTAGAGCAGGCACTGTATTTTAATTTCCCTCTGCATCCTGTGTGAAACACTACGTATGGTTGTCCAGGTTGTGCCTATTCTTAATTGGTTCTGCTCCTCTATCTATTTTTAATCTGTTTGGAATCTACAGGGGAATGTGACTGAAGGATTAATTCCTTCCAATCTCCCGACATACTTGCCCCTCTAAATCTATGCCAGAAAAACAAAAATATTTCATTTTATATTCATTAAAAAATGTATAAAGGGAAGTGAAACATCTTTCATTTTGTATTATTATTATGAAATATGACTTACAGAAAACATGTTAAAATGAAAACTGTACTTTGGGAATCTTTATATCATATATACGTCAAATAATAGAAATCAAGTCACTTTTTTTAATCTTCAAAAGCAGACATAAAACCAAGTTTTTATCTATCCAATATTTTTCATTTCAATGTAATGTGAAGATGTGGTTTCACACAGGTATATAGTCTGAAAAAAGAAGCACAGAAGCTGAGGATTTTGTACCTCTCAAATACATAGCATTAGACTAATCTAAAACCCAACAATTTTCTTTTTTTCTAGGATAGTTTTACTCAATAATTTTAGAAATAGAGGCCTATAATTGGTGATCTTTACTTTTGAGTATCATCTTTCTCTTTTATCTTTCATAAATGATTTGGGAACCATGATATTCTGCTTTTCATTAAAAAAAACCACTTTATTTTACCCTAGAGCTATGGGGTAACTAGTTTTGTAGAAATATTTACTATACAATAAACAATCAATGTTGTCATAGCTACAGGTAGAAATTAAAGGAAAGGGGACATATACATGGAAACATCAAATTGATGACATACGTCAATGGAACTGTTAGTTGGCAAGTGGGGCCTTTGTATCCAGGGCTGACAGGCCTGTGGTTTTATAGCAAGTGCTTTTTCACATGACTTTCCATTATTCTCAGGTGTGTCTCATAATTTATTATTGGAGAAAAATCATTTTTTCTTATTATGAATTCTGTATTTGCCATTTATTAAATTCCACTCATTAATGACAGGTTCATAATTCATAATATTTTTCTTCCATTTTATTTTTTCAGTTTTTTCTTCTTAGTATTTTTTTTATTGACATAATATTGGTTTATAACATTGTATGAATTTCAGGTGTACATCGTTATATTTCAATTTCTGTATAGACTGCATTGTGTTCACCACCCAAGATCTAATTGCCATCCATTATTATTATTATTATCATTTTTGGTGGGGAAGATTGTCCCTGAGCTAACATCTGTGCCAATCTTCCTCCATTTTGTATGTGGGACACTGCCACAGCATGGCCTGATGATTGGTGTGTAGATGTGCACCTGGGATTCGAACCCATGAACCCTGGGCTGCTGAAGTGGAGTGGACAAACTTAACCACTATGCAACCGGGCTGGCCCACCATCCATTATTCTAAAAATAAATTTTAAGAGAAAATAATGCTATGTAGTCTTTGTTCATTTTCATTTTGTTTTATTCTTAGAAATCATTTAACATACATTTATAAAAATTAATATTAAACACAGAATAATATTGGGGAAATATTACTATAGAAAAAAGACTGCCTGGGTAAGTAAATGGAAAACTTCTATGAGGCAATCTATACATTTGATGAAATCTATAAAGCATTAAATACAAATGGATTATTAAGAGAAAAGTCAAGGCCTTTCTTAAAGGGCCACAAAGATAGATTTGATGAAAATTAAAGGAGAGAGCTGTTTGATCAACATTCACATTTATGGGAGGAAAATAGTTTCCTCAATTGCTATTTGTACAACTCTGCCTGATATTATACAAATTTTATAATTTAACTGAAATGGCATGTAAGGAAAACTTGATACTCTTTCCTCCTAAAAAAAGTCCCACCCTATTCAACAAAGACACAAAGCAAGCATATAATGAAAGGATGCAATTTTTCAGTAGTGCAAAATCCTGTGAATTTTTAAAAGAAAATTGAAATAACCAAGCGTGCTTTTAATTGTTGGTCCATCATACAGACAATGCAGTTTGGGGATTAACCAGGATTCCACCTTCAATAGGCCTTCCTTTTATGGAGGGCTGTGATGGAGGATCAGGACTCCTGAAATCATACATTTACATTGTTGCTTTGTGACCTTCTAATTTGAGAGAGATATTATATATTGGTCATCAAGTGGTTTGTGAAATATCAGGCTCAGATAGACAGTGAGATTGAATGTTTGGATTCTGCTACTCTGTAGGGCTTTAGATATCTCTTTGCATTTCAGTACAATAACATTTTCTGTGATTGTCAGCGTGTACATCCATCTCTGTTCTCTAGGTCGTATCCCTCCTCTCTAATAAATTTGGATCCACATTTGATATGTTGACATGTTTGCACTTCTAGCAATGGCTCCACTATCTTACTAGAGATGTTTGTGCACGTTGGATGAAGAATTTGCATTTTTACTAAATAATGGGGAGAATATATGCAGGTGGTATGTGTTACTTTGCTGAGAAGAAAAAAAATGAGCATTAATTATTTCCTGGTCCAAGAGCCAGAGTTTCTTCACTCATTTAGTACTTTGTATTGTGCTTCCAGGAAGATCTAGAGAATTGAATGGATCTTACTGAGCTAAATGTATCATATAAGAATATTGATAGTCAACACTTTAACAATACCATATATTAACTCCTACCATTCCTGAGTCTTCCTGGAAGATTGTGAAGATTTGATACTCTTTTCCTGGGAAGTTTATCTCAGGAGAATGTGCTCTGAGCAAGGGGTGTAATTGGTATTAGCCTCGAACAGAAAGCACTTTAGCCAGACAAAGCCACTTTAATACTCAGTTTGAGAGTAAATAAGATTCAAGTAAATATGAACCAAATGCTTCTATCAACAATCGTAACACTGCTTTGAATATTTTATAATTTGTTACTCTCAGATGTTAAAATCAGGGCTTACTTGGACGTGGTTTATGGTCAATGAACTACAGAGATTTCATTTGAGTAAGTAAGCCCGTTTTTGTATTATATCTCAATTTCTAACTCTCTTCTGTTAATAGCTGATAACAGACCACGTATTTTGGCTCACACATTATTATTATGGGTGCATTCTTTGGGAGTGTGAAAGCAGGTAACGCCAAAAGCAGTTTGAATTTTCTCATACAGTCCTTCTTTCACATTAACTGCCTTTAATTGTCATTTTATTCAGAATCAGTCCCATTGGGAATAGTTGCAAAAAGTCAGTGGAATTGCTTCAGAAATATCTTGAATTTGGAAGTTTCTTTGAGCGTGGCATGACTAAGTCCCCTCATTAGTCTTATTAATATAATATTTTTTTCCAAGAGACTGATGGTGTCCTTTTCCAAAAATGTATAAATTTTGCAAAAAAAGTTCAACGTGTAATATTTAACATCAGTTACAGAGTTCATTTCTTTGACGGTTAAAAGCTCTATTCAAAATACAGTACATTTTATGATCTGGTGAAGTGATATATCTTTTCCTACTAAGTAAAGTTCCTGGATTCTCAGAAACTCAGTCTTAATGTATACAGTTTGTCCTTGGAAATCCATTACAGATTCGAAAGTGAAGGTTCTCCCCTGGAGAAGAGCCTAATACATAGATCATATGAGCCATCACATAGAGATTTTCATGAAGCCAATAAAAAATTTGAAGTTTCCCCTTTGGGTTCCAGAAGCAATTGTGATCTACCTATTGATAGACTATGTGACCAGACCTGACCTATTTACTTATTAGCGAAGATAACACACATATTTGGGATCCTTACTGAGGTTCCCATTTCTTTTCCATAGACTCTCCTTTTTTTCTTGGTGAGGGAGATTAGCCCTGAGCTAACATCTGTTGACAATCCTCCTCTTTTTGCTGAGGAAGACTGGCAACATCTGTGCCCATCTTCCTCTACTTTATGTGTGGGACGCTGCCATGGCATGGCTTGATAAGCACTGTGCAGGTCCATGCCCAGGATCTGAACCTGCAAACTCCGGGCCGCCAAAGCAGAGAGCATGAACTTAACCATTACGCCACTGGGCAGCCCCTCCCACCCACAGACTCTACTTTTGATTCATAAGATAATATTTCTTTACCATTGAATGTGCATAGATATACTTTTCGTTAGAACTGAAATATATTGATTTCTTCTGAAAATGTCCTGTTTATTATTAGCCACAATTTGTAGATAATGTGTTTTCCCCTCCACCACCAATAGGAGACAGAGTTAGAATAGAAGCAGCATCAATGCTTGTCATGGTTTAGAAGCAAGAGGTTGAGTGTGGTTTTCCATTTGTTCATTAAGAAGTACTTTGGGGAAAGTCATCACACCAGTCTATATTTGAGAGTAGTTCTAGGGGAAAATTCCACTATGCAAGACAGAAGAGAAGGAGAAATCAGTATATATATATATATATAGATATATATATATATATACTGATACATCAGATTTGACTACAAAATATTTAAATTTTATAGGCATTTGACTGAGACAGTTTTTTCCCACCTTAAGAATGTTACTTCTTTAAATCTGCTTTGTTTGTGTATCATTCACGTCCATGATTGGGCCTCTACCTGAGCTCTAAGTTTTCAGTGACCTTTCTTTTACTTCCCTGTGGTGTGCTTATTTTTTTTATAGGATCTAATTTTAACATAACATTTCTCCTCAACACCCTCAGTGACTCTTCAGGGCCTTAGACTCAATTCTATGTGCCTTTCTGAGGTATTTTGGGTCTTCACAAGAAGCTTGGGATTTTTGATGCCTTTCTGCCTATGCATCCCACATGCTTGATCGTTACTCACCATTCTGTAGACCTGCGCAGGGAGGGAGTCTGTTATGTTCTTTCATAGTTATGCATGTTTAAAAATGATCAACTCAAATGCAATCTCTTCCTGGGAATTTCCTGATCTCCTCATTTGGAAGTGATTTCTCCTTCATAATTTCATACGGTTCCTGATTTCTGACACTTCATTCATTCATTCATTCATTCAACAAGTTTTTTGCTGGATACCTCTAAGTACCAGGCTTGTTCTAGGCCTGTGAATATAGTGAAAAATAAAAATAACAAAAAATTCCCTCTTTCAAGAGACTTTCATTTTAGTAGGGGGAGACAGACAGCAAAGAAATAAATTATCAAAATACAGATATAAAGTATCTTGGAGGGTAAGTGCAATGGAGAAAATTACAGCAGAAAAGGATGATAAATAGTGCTGGGATAGGAGTCTAGGGGGTGGGCTGCCAGGGCTTGGTAAGAAAAGGTCTCACTGAGAATGTGACAGTGGAGCAAAGATGTGACAGAGGTGACAAAATGATTCATGTGAATATCTGGGAGAAGAGTGTTTGACTAACATGTTGAAGAACTCGGAGAAGCCCAGGGAGCACTGAGCAGATATTACTTTGTGTTGTGGTTCTGCTCGTGCTTTAATGAATTCTCATCACTCAAAGAGAAAGAGCATGTCATAAACATGTTTATATCCCCACAGTCCCAGGAAAAATTTGCTATTCAATATATGTTTGCTTGAAGTTGAATAATAGGGACTTGGGGAACTTTGAGAAGACATCTAGAATCCAGAAAAATTAGAAGGAAAGAAGGAAAAATTAGAAGAAGGTAGTTTCTGTGTAACAGAAATTGGCATACAGAGTGAGTACCAGCTATCTGCCAAGCCTACATTAATTTATAAGATATCTTATTTAATTTTTACAAGAACCTTGAATATTTGAATGTAAAGATCAAGCCAAGAAACAAATGTCCTGGTGTTGGCAATGTGAATACGTACCATCAGGTATGGCTGAAGCAGAGTCACCTTTCTATGGAAGGAAAGGTAAATCGAGAGACATTTAGCCAATGTTCAAATTGAGGGTAATTTCCAGGATCTGTTGAGCAGAAGCAGCTGGATAAAATGATCAACAATATTCCAATGGCAAGAAATCAGTGGAAAGGTGGGAAAACTTTTGTAGAGGTTCAGCAGACCATATAGGGATCTTACGTATCAGGATCTTTTGCTTTGAGGAGACTGGTGCGATGGGTAGGAAATATGGGACCACAAAATGAACATCAGAGATTCTAATAACTGGGGAACTGAAGTACCAAATGCAGAGAAGACTCTGTATGGACGTAAAACAAAATTGATCCTTAGGCTATTGTGTATGTTATAATCTGGGCCAAAGTTTGTTTCACAGTTTGGAGTGGAACAGACATTACAGGTGATTTATGTGAGTCCAGAGACAAAGAGCCAAGTAGCCCATTACTGTAAAAACAGATTACTGAGGGATATTTATAATGAGGAAGAGGCATATCAGTACTTATCCTTGGGAAACAAAGAAGCTTCAGGAGGAAAAAGAAAATCACTTGTGACTATTTAAAGTGAGTAGAACATATGAGAAGCAGAGCATTGACTCGTAAATGGTTTGGCAGATGTGAGTTGTAACCATTTGGAATAAACTTAATCTGTTTAGGTTGGAGACTCTTTTTATTTTTTTTGGTTGCTATTTAAAGAACTGGCTTCACCTTGTTAAGGAGAATGGCTGGCTGCATATATGTATTTTGTATAGTCACTTAAATGATTGCAGTGGGGTAGTTATGGCACAGCCTTCAATAAATGAATTTGATTGTTGGAACAAGCCAAATGTGGTGATCTTATTCAGTTTTTAGATAAGTGAAATTCTCAAACTTTCAATGCTATAAATCCAGTGTGTAGGGCAAATTGATTCATATTGATAGATGACATTTTATAGTTTTCTGAACATATTTTATATTTTTTAATTTATCTTCACAACTATTTTGTGATATCATATTATTCTTTTTCCCTATTTCTAGATGAGAAAATAGAATCAGTGTCACCAATTTCTTGCATTTACTCAATTATAATTGTTAAGCCCCACTATCTGCAAGGTTCCTTGCCATACATTAGGAATAAAAGGATGCATAAATTAATCCTTGCCTTTTGCAAGTCCCAATATAGTCAGGGAATGGCTTATTCTGCTTGGGCTCTGTAACAAAATAACGTAGACTGGGTAGCTTACAATAAACATTTATTTCTCACAGTTCTGGAGGCTGAAAAAGTCAAGATGCAGGTACAGGCAGACTCAGTGTCTGGTGAGGACCCACTTCCTGATTCATAGACAGCCGTCTCCTGGCTGTGTCCTCATGTGGTGAAAAGACAAGGAATCTCTCTGGGGTCTCTTCTATAAGGGCACTAATCTCATTCATGAGGCCTCCATCCTCATGACCTAATCATCTCCCAAAGGCGATGATTACCTCCAATTACCATCACAGTGGGGATTAGGGTTCAAATATGAATTTTGAGGGAACACATACATTCAGTCTATAGCAGGGAGGTAGATATGGAATTCATGCATTTGATAGTGATTTCTGCAATAATAGAGGTAATTTCCAAATTTCTTAGAAATACAGGGAAAGAAACCCTGGTCTACACAAGCATATAGTCAGAGCTGGCTTTAAAATATTTAACAACATGCATGCATGAATTCCAGATGTGACCATATTCTGAGAACTTGAATATCAGCCCTGCAAATAGGTGAGGGGAGATGCTCTACATGGATACAGAAGGAAACTAATTTTTTAAATTATTTTTTTATTGAGGGAACGTTGGTTTACAACATTATATACATTTCAGGTGTACATCAGGAGGAAACTAATTTAAAATGAAGAAATTGTGGAGAATAAAGAGATAATTTTCTGTTAATTAATCTTTCTGTGCCCACTTTCTCATCTGTAAAATAGAAACAATGTGGCAACTCTCTCATAAGACTATTGGTGGCATTAATCTACGAATACAATTAATTTATACAAACAAAGTGTTTAGAATATAGTAAACACTTAAAATGTTGGCTCATGTTATTATTATTGCCAGAGTTGTTAGACATCTTATTTGCATTTTGGAGGTTTATACATCTTAAAAATGACATATCAAGGTTAGTGTAAATATACAAATGATCTACCCTGACGTTAGACTTGATGTTGAGGACTTTGACATTGGTGACTAACTTTGAGACTCATTTCCAAAACTAAGGTACATGAAAATCTCTACTGTGAATTATAGTAATTCCTTTAGTTAATAGATTTCCTCTAAGGATTGTCAAACTTCTATTATCAATTGCCCGCTGAATTCTTCCTCTACTGAGAAGTGATGTGTGGGAAAACAGCCTGGAAGAGGCAGCAGACACGTGGTCTCACGGGTGACCAATGCTCTAGCATGTGCCACCAGTACAGTGGCTGTGAGTGGGATCAGAACAGCCTGCCCGATTCAGAGGAAGCCACTTCATAATAGCATCAGGCCACATTCACAATGAGAAATGCCATTAACTCCCCTTCGTAATTACCACTCATTTATTGTGCCCTAATAATAGCTAATGATATTTTCAACTCCCCTCCCAAACCACCGACAGAACTTCTGTGCATTTGACTTTTATTGTTTTCATTCCGTCAAAGAAATGGGTGTTGTACTGTCAGATCTGGGGTCTAGGATGTATTTTTCTTTCTGTCCCAAGAAAGCATCAAGTATGTTGTGATGTAGTTTTCTCATGTGCAAGATAGCAACAATTGTCTTTTCCTTTTGCATTTTAGGACATCCAAATACTTAGATTTGTGTTTTCAAAAATCTGTGGAACACATGGACTTCCTTGAGGTTGGTTTGCTAAATAAAGTAATAACACCTTGAGTTTCTGGGTTTTGTCCAATAGATGAAAGTCGGTTGGTATTGTCATGGTTGCAAACTCCAAGCCTGTGACAGCCCAGTTGATGGCAATAATGAAAACTGTGCGATATGAAACATGCCAGGGATATCTTTGGGGCAGACCATTGAGTTCCCTGACATCGTATTATTCAAACATCTAAAACACGTTTTTATGAAAACTCAATGTCTTTTCAACGTTGATATGATTGAATCTGAGTATTACATCATGCTTTTTCTTTCATAGACTTTATGGACATGAAGCAGGAGCCATTATTTCAAAAATAAATGTTATCATCTGAAGCACAAGCCCACATTGAAAATTGATGTTTTCATTGTCTCTATCTTTGACATTTTTGCATTTACACCTGAAACCCAGCTTCAACTTGACTACTTTTAGGAGATTTTGTAGGATCTAATTAATCTAGCACCCTGAACCCTCGGTGAATAATGTGCTTTGTATTATTTCTGAAGAGCAGCCTATGCATTTGAAATGTTTAAGCTTGATTAGAGGAGACTATTTTAGCTGAAAAGTGACTGACTTCTAAGCATATGAAATAATAGAATAACAGGTACAAAACTCTCTAATGGATTTACTAATGCAGCTTTTTAAATTAAATAAACCAACTAAGCACTTTGACTATGCACAGTCTTTTTTATTAAATAATGTTTTGGATTAGTTATAATGCATGTGAGGTAGAAAAATAGATGAAACAGTGGAGAGAAGGGAAACAAATAAGTAGTTGAAGAAGGAGAGGAGATGTGTGACATATTACATCTTCATCTTTGCAGCTCAGATTTGCTAGGACTGATGGCTGCTAAAAAGTGTACTTGATTGGACACTTGAAGATCCCCCTTAACTCTAGCTTACTGCTTGCATCTTTATGGCTCTAAGGAGCCTGTTGCCCCACTATATACCAGTCATTTCCTATCAGCCAAGTTTCAACTATCAGGTTTCTCCATTTTTGGATAGTTGAGAATACTGCATTGTGATTGGATTTAAATGGATATGAGAACAATACAGACAGTGGTTCCTGACTCATACTTGTGGCATCCTCAATAAGAGGTTGGGAGAACTAATTATCAGAAACCTAAAAATTCTTGTTAACTTGTGACTATAGAAAAGCTGAGACTACAGTGATGTTTTGTCCGTTCTCTACTATTACAATAAATATTTAAATATGTAAGTGATAAGAATAATAAAGTAAGGAGTAAGAATCTTGGTCATATTTCTAATTCCCTAGGTGTTTGATATATAATATTAGAAAAAATTAAAATAACATACTGCTAGGCAAATGTAAATTTTCATTTTCCCCATCATTTCTACTATCATTAATATTTTTAATTATTTAAGCCTCACCTTGGAAAAATCACATTATAAAGTAGGCAAATAAACCTGACCAGACCATAGAACTTCTCAAACTTTAGTATGCTCAACATTTCAGAAGAGAGATTTATTGAAAATTGAGATTTCTAGGCTCCATTTATAGAGTTTCTAATTAGGAGGTCTAGGATAGTGTCCAGGAATTTTCCCTTCTAATAAGCAACCAGATTATTCTAATGTGGGTGGTCCATTATTAGTGCTCTGAGAAATATTGTTTTAGGATATTCCAAAATGTTGTTCAAGTTTTTCTTTCTTACAACTTAGCAGAACCACCCACGAGCTCCCATAATTGTTTATCGAGGGCTAAGTCTGCCAGGCATACTTCTAAGTGCTCAGTGTGTATTAACTCTAACCTGCACAGCCTGGGAGATGGGGACTGTTACTATTGCCTTACCAATGGGCACTAATACAAACTCCAATTCTGTCACTTACCAGCTGTAGATCATCAAGAAAAAATTATTCCAGGCTCCCTAAATCAGTGTTTTCATCCAAAAAATAGGAGCAACACAGAACCACTGGGGGGATTAATGAAAAAGCACTTGACACAGAGTGAGTTTCCCATGGGAAAGATAATGGAAATAAACAACAAACAAACACCGGTTTCTCCGGGAAACATCGAATACCCAGGAACAGTCAGGACAAGCTATAGTGCAGTTATTTTCTTTCTGCTGCATGAAGAACTCAAGCACTGTCTGACATTACTGGTGGAATGTCTTTGGAAAACCAAGAAGAGATGAAATCAAGCAGCTACAGCTACAAATGACCATTTTCTTTTTTGCTTGCTTTTTTTTATTGTTGAGGATGATTGGCTCTGAGCTAACATCCATTCCAATCCTCCTCTTTTTGCTTGAGAAAGATTTGCCCTGAGCTAACATCTGTGCCAAACTTCCTTTATTTTGTATGTGGGTTACCACCATAGCATGGCTGCCAACAAGTGGTGTAGGTCCATGCCCAAGAATTGAAGCCAGGCTGCCCAAGTGGAGCAAGCTAAACTTAACCACTAGGCCGGCTCCCGCTTGCTTTTCTAATGATAATAATTAAAAAACAAAAATCTAAAACAGTGCAATGATATTTGGAACCAGATTATAACAAATACCTGGTTTTATTTTTCTAAAGAGAAAACCGAATATTTGGTGTGAATTGATCTTTAAAATAAGTAAGAATGTATTTTTATTATGTAGTTTCGTTTCCCCCTTTTGGAATTTTGAGGCTACTAAGAGCTGTCACATATTAATAAGCCTGGTCTAATAGTGGAAATGCACATTAACTTCAATTATAGGACTTAAGGAATCTAATAAAAGAAATCAGCAGGAAGGCAGTAGTGAGAGTTAAGACAACCTAGATGGAAAGGAAAAAACAATCTGTGTTGAATCCCCAATTAAGTTTAATGTTTTGAATAAATGGACAATCTCAAAAAGATTAGCCTGACAAATCGCTCACTTAAATGTTTCTACTCTGTGGTCTAAAACATTGACAAATGCAACAATAACCCCAATTTTTGTTTGCAAATGTGATGTTTATATTGATTTTTTTTCTCTCATAAAGTGCCTGCCATTGAATACCATAATGTGCCTCACGGTTACAACTTATTCCTTTATGATCTCCTCTACCCTTAAATGTAGTCGTCTGTCTTCTTTTAGTGAAGAATAGTGTCAGCATTTCTTTCTCTAGTCCCACATCAGTCCATGGCTCATGCATTTATTATCCATGTGTGTTTGTCTGTCCATCTGTCTTTAAAATTGACAATTTATTTTTGAACTACTTGTGGCAATGTTTAACCACGGAACCTTTTAATTACTTAACACTACTGCCAAGCAGAGCACATGCAGAGCTGGGGGAAAGCCTGTTGCATGAAAACTGAATTGAAATGACAAATGACTATGTCTTTTACATTAGATATCCTGCCAAATTTACAGCACAATAGGAAAACCCAAGGCCAATTTTTATAGCAATGGAGGGCACCTAGTCTACATGTGGTGAATAACATGAGAATGTAATTGATGCATTCAGTTTGAAGCAGGATTGAGTGTAGACAGGGTTAAACAATAAAACAGAAATCTTTCCTCTCTTCCAATTAAGAATTTCAATCAAATGGCCTTTTTCTGATGGGTGCGTTCTGCAGAATTGTGGGACTGTCACAGTTTTCTGTGTTTGTGAAGTGAATAGTCAGCATACTTCATTCATCTAGCTCTAATTAGTAAGGTGATGGATAGTTGTTTAGCTATGGATAGTTCCAGAAACATTGCTTCATCTTTATTGTATGGACAAGCAAAGGTTCTCAAAAAATAATGAGTTTTGTCTCTGGTTTCAGAGAGCATTTATTTAATACCTAGTGTATGCACCATACTGTCCTTGCACTTTGTGTTTGCATAACTTATTCCATTAATGTGAAAAAAATTGTGCAATATTCCTTTAGCTAAGGTCAGTGATAAAATTGTCACCGAGTTGATGAGAGAGTTGGATTGTTGAAAAATTCAGAGGCTAAACAAAATTCACAATAGCTAAGTCCCAGGACTAGTATTTTTTTTTTGTGGGGAAGACCAGCCCTGAGCTAACATCTGTTGCCAATCTTCCCCTTTTTGCTGAGGAAGACTGGCCCTGGGCTAACATCCGTGCCCATCTTCCTCTACTTTATATGGGACGCCGCCACGGCATGGCTGACAGGCAGTGCGTCGGTGGGCGCCCGGGATCCGAACTTGTGAATCCCGGGCTGCCAAGCGCAGACTAAACTGCTGCGCCACTGGGCGGCCCCCCAGGACTAGTATTTTAATTAGATGATCTTAGTTCCAACATGGTGATGGAGGATGATTTGGGAATTATGAATTTGAAATTACTTTTCTATGTCTTTGGCTTAATTTATTTTTTAATAGTATATTTCATGATTTTAGAATTAATATTGTTTTGCATAAAAACAGAATATAAAAAATGTGTAAGGAAGGAAAATTATCAATAAATCTATTACCTAACTACCTCTATTAATATTTTCTGTTTTATTCCATTTTTTATTTTATACACATGTAAACAATAGATTAAACAACTTGGATTTGGTAGAGTACAATTATAAAACAACTGATTTATATTTCAACATTTCCTATTACATCTGTTCTCTTGAGTACTTATTTCTCTGCCCCCAGATGAAATCTCAGGCAGTTCTCCTCTTTTTGGTAACTCCTAAACAAATACAAGTCTAATGTGACATCATAACTCCAAACTTCAGGATTTTTGTCATTTTCAGATCGGGCCTCTAGTTAAAGGGATTATGGGTGATTGGCACAGGGATAGTAGAGGAATAATCTGCCTGGAACGTGTGTAATCTGATATTGTATGTGTGTGACATGTAGAGTTGCTGGTTCATTTTCTCTTGGGATATAGTTTCTCAGAAACACCCCTTCCATCGCCAGCTGCAATACCTTTGACATTGGCAATATCTTGCCTCCAGCAGTTGGCTTACCTACCCATCACCTTCTCACAGCCTCTGGTCTTCAGCTTCCATTCCCTCCCTTGGACTGAGGTCTCTTTTCCCTTTCTCATGGCCTCTTTGGGCAGGATCCCTGCTCCACCCTTGGTGAAAGGGCAGCTCCACCCTAGTGCAGCTCTTCTCTTTTTGTTTGTTTACTAAGCCAGCGTGTCCTGGGACTCATGCCAATCTCTGAGAGATTTTATTAAAGTCCATCTCATTTGGCTTGGGTATGGGGAAACACACCCTACCCTCAGAGTCATGGGATGCAAGAACATTGGCAACTCTCACCAAATATATTATCACTTTTATGCCCTCAAGGTAGACATTGGACTAATGTGGAACAAACTAGTTTTATGATCTGTAATATTACAGATCATAATATTGCCCTGTGTAATATTAAGGCTAGAAATTTAGGATGTGCCAGGTATTAGACATGCATTTAACTTGGCCTCAGATGATTCTGAGACAGAAAGGGCCTCATTTTAAATGTTACGTGTATTCTGGCTTACATACAATTAAGTTCCTGCTTTTTCCATTTAACATTGCATCATGGTATTTTTATCTATTGTGAGAGGTAGGTATAAATATAACATCCATTGATTGTGTAATAGTGCATTGGAAGAAAATACCACATTTTAAAACTATTCCCATGTTGTTATTTTCATATGTCTTTAATAATCATTTTAGAATGTAAATTCTTACCTATTTTTAAAATAATTTTTTTAGGATGGATTCCTTAAAATATAATCACTGGATCAACATTTTAAGACTTGATATACTCTGTAAAAGTTTTCAGAGTTATTAAAATTAATTCACATTGTCATCAGCTAAGTTGAATGATACTCAATTCACTATACCCTGACCACTAATAGATGTTATTTCTCTATATTCATTTAATAACCAATTTACTAAACTCTATTATGAATTTTAGTAGACTTCTAATTTTTTATTTTTGTGTGTATTTTCTCAACTAGACTTTGATCTGCAAAATGATCTTTTTTCTTTAAACACACATATGCTAACTTTCTCTCTTTCCTGTCTTATTCAGTTGGACAGAATTCAAGCAACGGTGTTAAATGATTATGAAGAATACAAGTGCAACAGAATGGATTTTAATGCCAAGTGATAACACTGGCAACTAATGCCTACAGCTTAGAATGGAATGCATGCCTGATTCAGAAAACTGTCATTTGGTGAGGCCAGTCTCCTCCCCTTTGAGCTACCAAAGTCAGAATTACTCATCCCATGCAATCCTGATCTCCTTGTCAATAAAAATATGATAAGTGTTTAAGTTTCAAAGAAGTAGTGGCCGTGTAGAGAGGCTGTTCTCTTTCTTCAGCTCACATTGGGGTTGAGTAAAAAAGAACCAATGGAAAGATTTGGGGTGTCTGAACTGTTCACTCTTCCTCTTAGTTGGAGCATGGTGATCATCTCTCATTTGAATGTTGCTCTGCCATTAAATTGGTCGAGTGCACAGTGTTACTCAAATGTGGTAGAAGAGAGAGAAGGCAGAGCTGAGAGAAGAGTTGCTGTTGGGGCATCCTGCATTCCCACTGTGTATTCAGTAAAAACCACAGAAGGTTGTTGGAGCTTGAGGCCCTCTGCTGGTCACATAGCTAAAAGCTTTATGGTGAATCACCAGAGCAGAAACAGGGAGGAAATGGTGAATCGCAAGACTAGAGACCCTGTGTCAGGCGTGACATTCCCATAGCATCCTCTAAAATACTCAACAAACATGGCAAACAAAAGAACTGGTCAGTCTTAGCAGAGTAGAAATGGCAACCACCAGAGAAAGTTCTGCACCCTCCTCAATGACAATCCCAAAGAAACCTAGTCTTACTCCCTTATTCCTCCTCTCCATCTGAATACTGGAGTGGTATGCCCTAAAATGCACTCTTCCCCTCAAATACATACAGATAAAACAAAACAAACATTCCATGTTTTGGTGGATGAGAAGAGGAAAGAAGAACTTTTAGTTAAATGAGTTTCAATTTTAAAATGACTAGGACTGAGGCTTAAAGGATCCGTACCACCTGCATAATTATGAAATCTGACAGCAAGGAAAGTGCTCAGTAAGACAGAGCACAATTTTTAGCATTTATTGGAATAAAGGAAACAGTTTCATCTTTATACACAAAGAATTTATATTCCCCAATAAATCAGTTACATGCCTTCTCGATTACATTGAGCCCACTTCTTAAGTGTTTCACTTTAAGAACATTCCAGGCTGTGGGTTTGAAAAATTAAGTAGCTATTTTTTACCACGTTAAAGATATATTCTGCCACTTTCCACCTCTTGCTGCTGCCTCTTCTCACTATTTCTATTTACTCATTCCCTACCCCCTAAAATCTGACTTCTATCTCCACATGTCACCAACATAGCTTTTGCTAAATTCAACAATTACCTCTACTTTGCATTATTTGTATTTAGTTCTCATCTGAACCTGACTTCTCTTCAACATTTTCTGTTGGAGAGCTGTCGACCATTCTCCTTCCTAAACTTGGGAAGTTTCTCAACCTCTCATTTTCCCCATGACCTTTCCAGTTACTCCTTTTCTGTCTGCTTCAAAGGTTCATCATCTTCTAGACCACTACATTTTTGAGTTCTAGAAGGTTTGGTCTGGGGCCTTCTTCTCAAATCATTCTCTCTTTTTAGTCAATCTATCCATGGCCATGGTTTCAATTTACCACCCATAGGGAGAAGATTCAAAAGTGCATTTCTCCTGCCCAAACCTCTTTAAACTCAAGATTGGGATTATTATTTTTTTTAATGTTTTCCACTTACCTCTTTTTCTTCTGATTTATGAGATAATTCTTGGACTTTACCTTCCAATTCTTCCATTGAATTTTTATTTGGATAATCCTAACAGCTTATTTTCATTTTCTGATTACTCCTACATTATGCCATTCTGTTCTTGTTTTATGAATGAAATATCTATTTGTTTTTATTCTAAGAATAGTATTTCAAATTTTGTGGTGTTTTCTTTTATTCTAAGAATTATCTTTTCCTCATCTGACTTGATATCTTTTTGTTTTGCTTTTTGCTTTTAGCTTTTAGCTTTTGGGGTTTTGTGGGGGAGGTGGGCTTATATCTTTTGCCAGCTCTGTGTCCGAATGTGAAATACATAAACTAGTTGCCTATGTTTTGATTTATTGGCAAGGAGAAGGCAAAAATGCTGGGGAATACTAACTTCCAACATTTGGTGATCTTTGCTCTGGGGCCAGGCTGCAAAATCCACATGTATTCATGCTCTTCTCCACGTGTGTTTTGAAGGACGTATGTTTTTTCTTTTGCAACTACAAAGCAGTTGTTTAACACATTTTTCTCTTTTGTTCAGTAAATCTCTTACAATTAAATTTTTCTTTGGTATCTATAAAGTAATATTTCTCTTCATAGTTAAGGACTCTTTTTATGCCCCATGCTAGTATTACTTTTTCCTCATATCTAGGTTTCATGTTGGCTAAAGGTAGGGTGCTCAATTCCCTTTTGTCCCCACTGCTGTCAATTAGGTAGTAATCGTTTTGTCAGAATCCAGATAGGGAGAAGGCTGATGTGAATACTTCCTACTCCAAATTCTGATGTTCTGTGGTGCTTGTGGGTAATTTTGAAAAGCAGTTATTTTGGGTTGCAGAAGGATACCCTCCAGATCCAGTATTTCTAATGTGAAAAGCACAAGTTACTCCTAGATTATTTAAATATTACCATAGTACCTTTCTCCCCGATGGCCTCCTCATATAGGATGTAATTTCTATCGTCTTTCACTTTCCACTCTTGGATATGTTTTACTTATCAGTTTACATAAAATATGTATTGATTTTTAAGGCAATTAATGTGTGCTTGTGGTACAAAAATTAAAAAGTATACACAGAAGAAGTCAAACTCCATGAAGCAGAGACATCGGCTTATTTTATTTTTAAATTACGCAATGTGTAGTTCAGCCTCTGGGGAAGTTTGTAAGAATCTGAGTATTCTATTTTTTGTCCTCGTTAGAGAATACATTGATTATACACCTTATTATAGGCCACTCACTTTTCTCTTAACAATTATATCACTATAGCATTACTCTGTATGCTGTAGATTCCCTACTCTTAAAGATTTCTCCTCTTTCAAAAACATAAAATTCGTAATCTGGTGCAATACATACATGGAAAAATGTATCGCTTTAAAAAAATCAAACCGTATACGTTTTTGTCATGGGGTAATATATATATAATGAGCATTTTATGCATGTGTATTTCTTAGAATACAGAATGGACCTCATACTTAGTATACTGTGTCACATAGCTGTGCTTGGACCTAGACATAGGAAGCCACAAATTCCCCATTTGTGAAGCCTTTAGAGAATGTTCAGGAACCACTATTGGACTATGGCAGTGAAAATTCTCCCATCTGCCCTCTTATCCATTACCTTGAGGCCACTGAGATATATCCTCCGTGTTATCAATTCTTCTTTCAATGAGTTACATATGAGAGCATAGAGGGCATCTCTAGGGGAATGAATAACTCCTATATTCCACATGTAGATAATTTCAAATAGATATATATAAACATATAAATTCATAAACAAATACATATAGACTATATATTTTTCATATGAGCATGCATATATATACATATTTATGTATGCATATTTAATATATAATTGGAAAGTTCTTGGTTGATAGATTAGTAGATAGATTGATAGGAAATTTGATAACTTCCAATGACCTCCAACTAGAAGCATGTTTTTAAGCAAACGAGTAGTAACCTGGATCTATATTATTACATTTCAAATAAAACTACTATGCTCCTTATATAAGTAGAAATTCTACCCTCAATTTTCATTAATTATTCCTTTTTTCCTATGGTAATAATCTCCAGCAGTTTGTTATGAATTGTGGATGTATAAACTGGTATTTTTCCAGTGTAGAAAGTATACTATGGGGTATTTGCTTAGCCCATGCCTCATTAAAAAAAATATCATTTCTATGCCACAACCTCTTCTAAAGAGGTGGGCCTAGGCAGAGAGGAATGCACTATATAACCTTATCTCCCTGGCCTCAGCTGCTTGGACCTGTAATAAACTCTTGTCTCAAAGTAAACTGATCCATGGGCTGGGCTATTCAAATTTTCTCTCTAGAGAATTTGAGCAAAAGACTCAGAGAAAGTCATCAGATAATGGTGAGTGTAAAACCAGCATAGAATTAGCACCAAAGCAAGTGAAAGCTATATGCAGACAAAAATTACAGAGCAGAAGGAAGTCATTGTTAAATAGAAGAAGCCGCTGAAGATAAGAAAGCAGGAAGAGTGAAGAACATAGGTGCCAACTACTGGTCACATAGCTCTAGGTGGCTGGGAGGGGCCTGTGCCCTGTCCCTGGAGCTCAGAGGGAGTCTCCTTTCTCTGGAACAGGTTGACTGCTCAGCTGCTTTTTGTTTCTGAATGTTCCTGGTTGGAGTTTCTTCCTTGTTTTGTAGCACTAGGATATCTCCCATTACATGCATTTTTTTCAGATTTCCTCCTTTTCTGCCTCTGCACAAGTTATTTGTGTTGATAGATTTTAAAGTGATAAGTAATAAGATTAAGCAAATACAAGGCAAATGAGAAAATATAAAAAGTACATACTTGGAAAAACCAAATGTGTTTCTATGTAGAATATGTTTGTTTATGTCACAAAAAATTGCATACATTAATTAGTATACTACTGTGGAGTTTTACTACTGGGCTACAGATGTAGTATCGAGATACTGTATAAATTGCTGGTTCATTATTAGATTATACAATTTCATGCAATTTAATATTTAAAAACTTTGAGACTTTGAATAAAAAAATTTTTATTCAGAAGTGCTTTAGTGAAGAATGCTGTTTTCATCATTGTAGCAAGCATAAAATGTCTTAGGTATGAAAAACTTGTAGTAAACTGACACAGTTTGTCTCAATATTATTGGACTCTGACATTTTTGTAGTTTAAGAAGAAGCCCAGCTTATTTCATAGAATTATTAATTGGCTTTAAACATAACTAAAGAAAAATTCTAATTAACTTACATTTGTCTCATGAACTGAGTTTAATGCTGGTTATTTATTTTTCCACATTGAGGTACAACTAACACCATTTCAATAGCTGAATCTTATACTTGACACTTCCTCAATATAATTTTATTTATATGGGCATGATTTGATCTCTCATAGTTTTTTTTCTTCAAAAAGACTCTGAATGTTCATTTATGCTATTATAATGATGCAGAAGTACTAGAAATTTGAACGTTGTAAGATCATGCATGAAAATATAGTTTCAACAATCTTTTGGAAAAAATATGAACTGTATTCAGTTTATGACTGAAGACAACTTGTGGGATGATACACAAAGAGGAAGCACCCTGTGAAAAACTTCTCTGTGCTGTTAATGTTAGCGTGTGTTAGCTGTGAGTGCTGCTCCAGCTGTGTTTGCAGCTGTATGTGCCAGATCTGACAGCCCAGAAACCATCCCAGATGAACATCCCTTGTCAGAAGTGAAAGTGATGATGCTGTCGAGACTTAAAAAAGAAGGATAAGGAAGCCAAAGAGAATTGGTAGAATCAGGACATGCATGTAATAAGGACTTGGAATTATTTAAAATGTTCATTTGGAAATCTGAAAATACGGCCATATTTCCCACTGCTATTACTTTAAAGAAAAACGTTTAGAACCAAAGTTCTTTTTCCCTTGCTATTAAAATTATTTGACGTATGCCACAGGTGATTTCAGAAACAATTAATACTTGATGCCCAGGGAAATGAAAGTAACTCTTTTACATACCTTTATGTCTTAGATTTTAGCTACAGGATTGTAACATTAATTAAGGGATCCTATAAATTAGTCTTGTCCTTGCAATTTTTCACAATCAGTTCCTTTCAAAAACCAAAGTAATTCCATTGGGAAAATGAGCTTTAATATCAAATCTTTCTAGTTATACTGTTATATTAGTAAGTATGTTTTCCCAAAAATGACTTTTTCAGGTGTTAGAATAGTTAAAAGCAGAAAATATAATGTCATTTATGCTTGAGTCACTGTAACAACATATTAATATTTAATTGAAATTTTCCAATAAATTTTCAGCTGTGGCTCACTTGTGGTTTATGTGGCACAGTGAAGTTTTTAAGAACATTCAGGCCTGAAATATTAAAACCGATGACAAAAGCAAATATTATGATTACTGTTGCACACAAACTTAATATTGGGTTTTTCAGAGTCTTGTGGTCCTGCAATTAATATCTATTGATACAACGCATGACAAATATGAATTGTCAGAAGGCTATAGATAGGCTTATTTCTCTTATTCAATACTGTATCTATAAACATCAGAATGTTAAAGCAATCTTTAACAGCAGCATGAAGAGTAAATATGTATGTTTACTTAATAGGATTGGTTTAGTCTCCAAATTGGGACTCCACGCAGGCTAATTAAAATAGAGTAGCTAAACTTGATAACTTTTCCTTTTTTTCTCTCCCTCTGGTAATTCATTTGTTTTACTTTTTCAATGTGGAAATCTCACTTTAAGATGATAAACTTTGAAATATCAAATGTGTTTCTATGATAATAAATACAAAGAGACTGATAAAGTCTAATATTGCACTATCATCGTAACTATGTTTCAGGATGTTGCAATTTAAGAACACTTGATGGATGTGCTGCCTGTGCCCTTATAAAATGGTGTTCAGGGTGTCCAGGTTTTAATGTCCCATTAAAGGCAGTAATTGGTGCCCTGTCACTTTAACTCATCCCCAGGGTCACATTAGAATCATATCTTCCTTTAATATTTCTCTTATAGTGATACCTTTCACCCATTTATTAACAAAATCGAAAATTAGTTAGGCTGTGATGATTTGTGTTCATCCTTCAAGCAAACAAGCCCCCTTGGAGCTCAAAGGATTCCAGGAAAAGGGTTATGTTTGTGCTGAGAATTTGCTCTTTTTCCAAACATGACACGCTGATCAGACTCTAAATCAAAAGGTAGCTGGAAGCTAAATAGGAAATATTTCGTCAACTGTCAGACAGAGTGTGGTCAACTTTTAAACTCTAGAAAAGGAACAATAAAAGCTGAAATACAGTGATGTACACCTGAAATTAACAATGTTATAAACCAATGTGACCTCAATAAAATAAAAAAGTAAAAATAAACTTTTTTAAAACTACCATCTCCTGTTTTGAATGGATTTATTTTGGATATTTGAATTTTTTTCTGGGTTAGGAGATGAATTTAACAATGCATGAAAAATGGATTATGAACAAATATAAGAAATTAAGAAAGGATGAATTGAATTAAATAGAATCATAAAGATTTTTACATTAAAATGGCAGATTGGTTTGGTAAGAAAAATAATTTATGAGTGCACTTCAAAATGATAGGCAATAGATTCATAAGGAGATTAAAAAACGGAAAAGGAAAGGATTGAGTGCTGAATTTAAACGTGTAAACAGTATGGTCATGTTTATTTTTTAGCACAAATCATTTGTAATGGAGCTTCCAAGAAAGAGTGGTAAAAAAAAATCATTAAAAATCCCTTTCCTTGTGTCTTGAAACATGTAACCAACAGCATGAGTAAAATCAGTGTTTTTGTTTGTTAAGGACTTCCAGTATCCCTGACAGTGTGCAAACCATTTATTCTCTTACAGATTTATGTTTTTTATGTTTTATCAGACATCATTCACAGGGCTAATAAAGACTTCCAGTCTTGCTAGAGTGAGTTAAAGAATTGTGTCATGTTTTATCTTCATGAAAATTTCTGCTGTTTTGTTTTGCCTTTCGTTTACATTTTTAAATTAAAATAAAAATTTTTTTTGTGGTAGTGGTTATATCTCACACCAGTCAAAAAGGAGAGAAAGTGATGAAAGTTTCATGAGTTCATTAAACTTTTACAGGCACTGCGGTTCCCAGAAAAATAGTTGTTGCTCTAATCCCCTGCAGTAGTTCTGGTTGGACAGCATCTTATTCATTACACAGTGAGGGATTGGGGATGAAGATTGAAAAAGGACAAAGGAGATGCCAAATCCAAACACGGATATGTTATTTGGACTATGTTTGAGGTTCTTGTAGCTTTCTGTGCTGCCATGTGTAACTTGACAAGCACCATCTGAGGAGAAAATAGGGTTGTGGGAACTTAAGCCATAGCAGTTCATAGGGGATCATTCAGTGGTAACTATACTAAGGGGATGCAGTATTTTTCTAATTTCAGGATGAAGGTTAAAATTTATGGAAACTATCCTTTTTAATTTGATCTTTTAAAATAATTTCTATCATGTTAAATTTATTTAATCCTGTGTGCTTCATGAATGTCCCCAAGAATATACTATATCTGGTAACTTCCACCAAGAAATTGCTGTTCCTTATTTTTAATAATGTAGACACAGACCTAAATTGTATAGGACAGGATTTGTATTTTACTCATTTTTAAACCTTACTACTGAATATATATATTTTTAAATGACAATAATAAATCGTTGGGGAAAAGAAAAGAATGAATGGCTGTAGAATCGCATGTCACTGTAGACAGCTGAGAGAGGCGCAGGTAACTCATTAACACTAGTATTTGAGAAAAATTTGATAATTTAAAATAATGAAATACTGGTGGTTAAATAAAATACATAAATACTGTAAGAGGTGAAAATATTTTGGCCAGTTGCTAAATATCTTGCTTTTCTCTTTCACACACCTAAATAGAGCCTGCTTAAGCTATTTAACTGTCTTTGAATATTCTTTTCCATTATTGCTTAATCTCAACTTTTAGGTAGAAGTGTTAAGTGGTACATTGAGCACTGCATAGGTGCTTACGACGCCTACTAATATCTAAATTGGCTCTCTTAACCTCCCTCAGTCTAATTTATTTCTCCAGTTTTATGGAATAATTAGCTCCTGCACAATTATCAACTCTTCCCCAGGATGATTATTTTGAATGACTCTGAGCTCTTTTTTATACTAAAATGTTTTTCCTGATTAGCATCCAAGCTCATGAAGTTTCCACAAAAGGTGGCAGATACAGTGTTGAAGGCCTTGGGACTTACTGATTCTTTTGTATGTTTCAGGCATCAGTTCATTTCCTCAGTAGGCCCCTCTAGCCATGCTATGATCATGTCTTTTCATTGTCTTTATGGAACATGACTTCTGAAGTAGTCATTTTTCTACTGTTTAATGTCTTTCTCCACCCCTTTTTCACAGCTCTCCCCTGTCCCTGAATGACAGCAGGGGTTTATGTATTCTCTGCTGTGTTGGAGCAACTTTAACAGTGAGGGCCACACACTGCAATTTACAAAATACATGTGTAACGAATGAATGGATTCATTGAGTAGTGAGAAGTCAGTGTTTCTGAGAGCTTTTGTATAATCAATAATACTTAGGTTTTGGAGATGATTCTTTTAAGGCTACATGCGAGAAAGAGCAATAATTTTTCTCTGTTACTGAAATTTAATGCTCTATAAAATGAAAAGTTCTTCATAGTGTTCTTAAATATTGCCATAGAATTTACAAGAATTACATAAAAATACCAGTTGTCCCAGTTTTCCCAGATGAGCTGGATTATATGGAAGCACGTGGGCTCTAAACATAGGTGCTCTATGGGGGACAATTGCTTCTCCTCCCTTTCCTTGGCATTGACTGAAATGATTATCGGAATGTATGCCTGAGAATTTGTGAAGTAGAAAGTGGAGATCTACCCAAAACTACCGATAAGAAACACTGTTGTATTTCAAGTGTTGTATTTCAAGTCACACATTCCATAATAGTTTTTATTTACTAAAGATGATGGAGAATGCTCTATGGAGAGAAAAAAAAAAATGAATGCATTAGTGAGACACTGACTCTTTCTGCTCACAAAGGGTTCATTGTGATGTGGTTTCATTTATTCAGAGGTACAACTTATTTTAAAGCAAGAATTCTTTCAGACTATGTGGATGGGCAAGGTAAATTGAAGAAATAGACCTCTCCACTCTTCCATTCCTCTTGTCATCGTGAGGTGGTTAGCAGCTATGAGTTATTTTTATCCACACAGCCTTGTATTTTTTTCCATTCAAAACCATTTATTGAGCAATTATATTCCAAGTACTGTATTAATTTCTTGGGCTAGAGAAACTAGTAACACAGTTCCTGCTTTCCAGAGGATTGCAGTGCAATATGGAGGATAAATTTGAAAAAATTGCAATAAATCTACTGGGTGAAATGTAGCAGACCTAATATTGACAGGCCTAAAAACTTGGGTGTGTAATTGTCTTTGTATGCCTAGGTGTTTATCTTATAGAACTTAATATAGTCTCTGTTTTATAGAGTTTCTCTTTCCATCTAATGATAGAAAACACAATCTTCATCAATTTCAACATTTTTTAGTCATTTTAGATGTAATATTTTCTCAAGTTAAACTCAAATTTCAGTGCTAGAATTTTCTCTTCCTTACAATGATTGCCCCGATGAGTCCCAAGGTCAATGATGTCTCCTTTATTCATGTGGTACTTATGATTTTCTGTTACTAAGTAAAGATGTTTATCCAAGGCAGTTCAAATGGAGCAAGGAAGGGCCACGTGCATACCTCTGGCAAAGGAAGACCACACTCTACAGAAATTAGACAATTAATAGAGTTCCTCCACCATGATGAATTGTGGCACTATTTCAATGGTGAGGAATGCTAAAGATACTGTGTTGGCTTTCACAGGTTTGCTGAGTGTCTGAACATGAGTGACACATGTGTGTAACCTCCTGATGCAGACTCCACTGTACCTTTCTCTCCTAGACAGAACAGGTATACTCATGTCCTCCAAGGTCACACCCATTCCTGTTACATTGCCTATGTTCTGGCCTTGGAAAACCTTCTGTAGATTTCTCAAGAGTAGAGAGACAAGTGATAAAGTTTACTTCTTCTTCCATGGTCTTTCTAATTCCACATAATGCAGCATAGATTGATTTCATTGTAGCTCCCTGACTAATCCTCAAAAATCTTTTGGAAAGCAAACAACAACAGAAAAAAGAAAACCTTAACATCCACCTGCACTTTTAAAGTTATTCAATGTAAATTTTCATCAAAAAATTCCTCTGGCTGTCTAGGAGAAAGATCATACACAAAAGGGCAGGGGAAATAAAGGCACAAAGATTAATGTTTGAAAATATCATGTCATTGACAAGTATGAGCTCAATCAGGGCAGAGTTCCCCCAACGCTCCATGATTTCCAAGTCATCTATGACGTGGGGGTCTACTTAGGGTCATTGCATCACCAAGTGATGTCTTGTTTCTGGTCATCATTAATGACCTTGGCTGGCTTTTGCTGAGCTATAATTAGACCTATCTGGTTCTGATCCCATCTCCTTCTCAGACATCCTCAATCTTCCTTGTTGACTTCTACTGAATTTCCCATGGTTCCACTTTATCTTTGACATATGGTACGTAAAGCTTTCCACTGGACTGACCCTGGTTACAGTCATCAGATTCCTGCACAGTTGCTAGCTTTTTCTGTCATTAAATTCTGTACATTCCTCTGGTATACAGACAGTTTCATCTGCCTTCTTTCACTTTTTTCATCCACAGGAAGCCTAGTGGAGCTGCTTTTCATCTATTTGGGACCTGACACCCCACTCATTACCCTTCATTTATTGCTCCCACAAGAATTGTCTGATAGGGATCTGGGTCCCTGTCATTTTTCTGTGATAAAATTCAAGATGAAAAGTGTGAAAACTAGAATCAACCTATTTTTCAAGATAATTTTTGTCTATATAAAATTAACCAGTGAAATATTTATGCATTAAAACTGATCATTTTGAAGACCCTGAACATATAACATTGCTATTTAAACTTTAAGCTCTGAAAATAATATATCAAAATTGAGCAAACACAAGGTTCTTCCCTAATTAGCAGAGAATAAAGATGATTTGCCCTATATGAAGAATTTATATGATGAGGTCAAAAAATAAAGCAAATGTGGCTTGAGTTAAAATAACAGCAATTAATGTCTTTAATATTTCCCACTTGAATCTACTATATTCAAGATAATCAACACACCCCAAATCCTACTTCTAGTATCAATGAGTCAAATGACCACTGGGAACATATACACAGTTGAGCAGTTGGGTTTATTACTTATTACAGTGAAGGAGAACACACACCCTGGAAGAACTACGGGGTGTCTTAGTTAGAAAGTGTTAGAAACAACCTATTGTAGGACTTGAGCTTTGGTTTGGTGATTTGGGGAAGGATCTAGGAAGCAGGGGGCTTTGTTCTATATGGAAACTTTCAGAAAGCAGGGGCATGTCTATGACTGGTCATCTCAATAAATCTTATCTATAGGGAGAGCAGAATACAGTGAGGCTAAACCTATAATTGGTAAAGAAGTAGCATACACTTATATAGATTTCTGGAATATGTAAGATTTTTGTAATTCTGGATCATGCTGTCCCAACTTGCCTATCTAGAAAGAGTTGGGGAATCTCTGGAGAAGAGGGTTGAAAACAATCTAGAAAAAAATATGTCTACTACCACTGGGGATGGCATCCAGTGCTCAACTGGAGGGAATTATCTCAAATAAAAGCATGGAAGTTAATCCATTGTAATAGGATTAAAGGGAGATGGTGGGCTGGGGAGAGAAAGTTGGGAGAGAGATGGGAGAATTAGTGGTAGGAGAATGTGAATGTATTTTGATTACTTTTGTTTTCTCACTGAAATAAAAGAAAGATTATTGGCCAAGGGTAAGAATGAGGGAGTGGATATTTGAAGTGTGAAGAAAGAAGGAAGTCAGAACTGAATGTCCTAGAAGGAGGGGTGACAAATGGAGTAGGGAAATGTGCTACAATTACCATGAAACATTAAGGGCTTGCTTGAGGTCTGTGATTGTGAACTTAAAATGAGACCAGTCAGCGTGGTCTGTGGTTGTCTCTAGCCGTGTTTATTTGATTTAGGGTAATAAAGAGGAATGAAGAGAGTAGAACTTTATGAGGATAAGGTTTATGCAGTGAGGTGTACCTGGGGAAGAGAAGGATAAGAGAATTGAAGGTAAAGACAAAGAGGTAACTATAATGATGGACTATGGAATCTAAATTGGATGCATGGTAGACTTTGAAAGGTCATAGAGTAAAAAGTTTGGAAATCATAAGGGGTGGGGGTGGATCTTAGATTTTTTTTGGATTTAATATCCAAGAGATAGTTAAATCTCCAGAAGAGAGTGGTGGTTGGGGTAAAGCTCTGAGGAAGTTATGACAAGGTTCAGTTTTACTATAAACATGACAGAGGTATAGGAAAATAAAAGTCAGAGACATTTTTGGATTTCTGGAATATGTAAGATTTTTGTAATTCTGGATCATGCTTGTGTTCTAGTCAATCATGGCACTAGATGGGTTTAAATATATAAAATAATTTATAACAAATCAAAGGGTCAGTTCTCTTTGGAATGGTTTATTTGGATTACTTTTGACCAGCAATGATAGTTTTGTCCAATTGCTCCTCTGAAACTATAGTCTAGCTGAAAGGAAAGTTGTCAATTGCTTTAAACTGAAAGAGGTAGGGGAGAAAGGAAAGATGAGCTGGTAGAGGGAGGTGTTTGGTATTTTGTGGGTGCCACAGTAATTTTCTTTTTATCTGTTCTTAGACAAAAGAATTCTTAGACAAAAAATTTATGAAGTGGTCTTACTTAGTCTTATTTTATCATAGTCTCAGAGTTACCTTGTCTGAAGTTGTTATTCTGTGACACTTTTTAATGGATATTAGTAATGGTAAATATAAATAGAGATACAGGACTCCAGATTTAAAGAACTCTAGATGTAGGACTATGTTTAAATCCTAAGTGTGCTCTTCCTAGATATGTGTCCTATATATATATGCAGGACATCTTTCTCAATCTCTCCAAGCCCCAGTTTATCTTTACAATATAAAGAATATCTTTATTAGATAATCTATTTAGGAGACCTAACAAGAATGCATAACAGACTAAATATTCAACATATCTTAACTAAGAATATTATTACTCTTCCAAATATCCAGTAAATTTTGCAAACTATCAGAATCAATTAAGAGGATCGATGAATCAAAATTGTCTATGTAGTTTAATTATACTTACCATACTCGATTATTTTTAATAATTATTTCAAACACACATTATAACTGAAAACAATGAGAATAGAGGCACTTTACATGTGTTAACATTGAGTAAAATCTGCCTAACCAAGTCAAGCAAGCATTAAAAATTATTCATAAATGTGCCACAAAGTTCTTTCTGAAGTAGACAATCAATACATTTTTAAAAATACATAAGCTTCTTTCTTTAAAAGATTTGTGTGTTTAGTGAAGTTATGAAAGTAGGAACTTAATTCTATATTTCAAGTACTTGTCAGCACATCTATATAGCAAGAACTCTTCCTACTCAAGTGTATTGCTTTAATTTTGCTATTTTTCTAATCCATCATGTTAGAATTTCAATGGGTAGCTCTATTAATATTAAATACCTACAACATGTGTATCCATTATTCTAATATATTTTAATGTAGAAAAATGTACATCTGACTGATTTATATTGACATCTGAAAATAAATTGGAATATCCTAGACCATGAGCATATCTTATGACCATACATTGCAGTCGGCTTCAGAGCAAAATAATATTGCAAAAAAACTTTAGCATTTCAGTAAAAAGCCATTTCAGACAAAAATATTCTACCTTGAAATATTTGAAAAGAACATGGAATAAATTTCCCCCTACTAGGATAGAAACTGCACTGATTCATGGATCTTTTGTTTGCTTTCTTCCTAATGTTTTGCAGACCCTAGAATTTTGCCTGATTCATAGTAAGTGACAAATTTTTTGTTGAACAAATAAGTGAAATATTTTGAGTGTTTTGTAAACTGTAAATTTACAAAATATAAAAGAAGATATGTACAGTAGTGCTTATAGTAATTCTGGCTATGTAAAACCCAGTTCACAGTTTATATACTTTAATTATCTGCTATATAAAGTATCACTTTATATCTAAAATTATTATATTAGCTATTCGACACTCAGAACAAATTAAAGACCCAAAGGAAATAATGCCAGACCACAATAGATTTAAATATTTGGTATAGCTTATTTTAACCAAGATATTATGAAGCAATTTTCTTGTAATAAATGGGGAAAAAGTGATTTTCCATTTTAATAACAGCATTACAATTAGTCAAATAGTTTTTCTGGGGTATGTTTCAAATTAATTTCCATGCTGAAGACAATTAAAGTAAGTTATATATCTCACAGAAGTGCCGTGATTTCCTTAACATTTTCCCTTATTGTTTACTTCTCAATGGACACAATGTAGTATCAGCATTTATTTTTAGTACTTAAAGCATACTTAAATTAACTTATGGTAATAAAATTATTCTTTAAATAATTCTTTTTAAAGTACTTTATTGAGGTATAGTATGTATAGTATAAAATTCACCATTTTAAGTATACAATTCAATGATTTTTAGTAAATTTAGAGTTGTACAATCATTACCACAATCCTATATTAGGACATTTCTATTACCCTCAAAAAATTCTTCTTGCCCATATACACAATTCCCATCCACAAATCTAGGTAATCACTAGTCTACTTTCTGACTCCATAGATAGGCCTCTTTTGGACTTTTCATATAAATGGAATCATATGTGGTCTTTTGCATCTGGCTTCTTTCATTTAACATAATGTTTTTGAGATTCATCTATATTGCAGCATGCATCAGTACTTCATTCCTTTTAATTGCCAAATACTATTCCATTGTATGAATATACATATTTTGTTCATCCTTTCATTAATTGATGGATGTATGAATTTTTCCCAAATTTTGGCTATTGAGAATAATGATAGTATAAACATTTGAATACATGTCTTTGTGTGGACATGTTTTCATTTCTCTTGGGTAAATTCTTAGGAGTGAAACTGCTGGGTCATATGGTAAATTTACATTTAACCTTTTATGAAACTCTCAAACTGTTTCCAAAGTGGCTGCACCATTTTACATTCTCATCTGCAATATATCAGGATTTCTCTTTCTCCATATCCTCGCTAACACTTGCTATCGTATATCATTTGTATTATAATCATTCTAGTACATGCGAAACAGTGTGTCGTGGTTTTAATTTTCATTTCTCTCACAACTAATGATATTGAGCATCTTCATATTCTTATTAGTCACTCACATATCTTCTTTGGTTAGGTGTCTATTCAAATCTTTTGCCTATTTTTTTTTCCCTTGGGTTTTTGCATTCTAATTATTGAGTCATAAAGTTTATTATATATTCTGGATAAAAGTACTTTATCTGAAGTATGATTTGCAAATAATTCATCTTAGTCTGTGACTTTTCCTTTTATTTTCTTAATGGCGTTTTTTGTGGTGTAATCATTTGATATTTTGATAAAGTCTAATTTATTATTTTTTCTTTCATTGGTCACGGTTTTGGTTTCACATCTAAGAAATCTTCCCCTCACCTAACGTTACAAAGATTTACACCTATATGTTCTTCCAAAAGTCTTATAGTTTTAGTACTTACATTAAGGCCTATGGTCCATTTTTAGTTAATTTGAAATAAAGTTATTAATTCATATTTTTGCATGTGAATACCCAATTGTCTCAGCACCATTTGATGAAAAGATTATCCTTTCTTTATTGAATTGCTTTGCCACTTTTGTCACAAATTAACTATATATGTAAAGATCTATTTCTAGACTTGGAATTATCATTTATCTGTAGTTCTATACCTAAGCCAGTATCTTATGTCTTGACTCCATGTCCATATAAATTTTAGAATCTGCAAAAAATTTCTGCAAAAACCAACTAACCAATCAACTAAACAAAAAACAATGACAACCCCAAACCAAAATCTCTGCAGGGACTTTAATCAGGGATTGTGCTGAATCTGTAGATCAACTGGGGAAGAAATGCCATGATAAGGATATTGAGTCTTCCCATCCATGAACATGGTCTGTCTCTATTGTTAAGATGTTTAATTTCTCCCAGCGGTGATTTGTAGTTTTCAGTATGAAAGTCTTGCACTACTTTTTAAAAAGTTATTCTGAAGTACTTTATTTTTTGGAGCCATTAGAATAGATTTATTCTTAATTTTGTTTTTGGATTGTTCATTGATAGTATATAGGTATTTGTTGTTGTTGATACATAGATCTTGCATCTGTCTAGCTTGCTGAACTTGTTTGTTAGTTCCTGAAGTGTTTTTGTGCACTTTTTAGATTTTTAAATTTTTTTAACCTAGATGGCCATGTTGTATGCAAATAAGGACAATTTTATGTCTTCCTTTACAGTCTGGATGCCTTTTATTTCTTTCTGTTTCTCATTACATTTGTTGAACTTCCAGTACAATATTCAATAGAAGTAGCAAGTCAATATTCTTGTATTCCCAGTTTTAGGGAGGAAGCATTCATTTTTTTTTTTTTGCTGTGAAGTATGATGTTAGCTGTAGGTTTTTCATGAATGCCCTTTAGCGTGTTGGGGAGTTTTCCTTCTACCACTAGTTTATTGAGAGTTTTTATAATGAAGAGGTGTTGGATTTATATTGAATGCATGTTGGATTTTGTCAAATGTTTTCCCTCCTTGTGATGCAATTGGCTTTGGTATTAAATATTGAACTTATAGAATGAATTAGAAAGTGTTCTCTTCATTTCTACTTTCTGGAAGAGTTTGTGAAGGACTGGTGTTCTTTCTTTAAATGTTTGAGTGAATGCATTCATGATGCCATCAGGACCTAAAGTTTTCTTTGTTGGAAAATTTTAATTACTGACTCGATTACTTTCCTTGTTATTGTTCTATTTGAATTTTCTATTTCATCTTTAAAAATTCTATTAGGAATTTTTAAATTTTGTCTATGTCATCAGATTTGTTTATATATAGTTCTTCATATTATTCTCTTATAATAATTTTAATTTCTGTGATGTCCATTCTTTCATTCTTGATTTTGTTAATTTGGATCAGCTCTTTTTTTTATTGTCAGTGTACCAAAATATTTGTCAATTTCATTGATCTTTTTAAACAACCAACTTTTTGTTTTATTTATTTTTCTATTGTTTTTCTGTTTTCCTCTCAACTCTATTATTTCTTTAGCCTTAGTTTATGTTTAATTTACTCTTCTTTGTTTAGTTCTTAAGGTAGAAAGTTAGGTTATTATTTTGGAATCTTTCTTTCTTTATGTGGATTCAAGTTACCATTTGTTGTTTTTTCCTTTCAGCTTGAGTATTTCACTTAGCATTTTTTTTAAGGCTGGTCTGCTAACAATAAGTGATCTCAGTCTCAGTTTATTGTAAATACTTCATTTTTTAAGAGTGGTGTGAATGCATATGGAACTCTTAGTTGACAATTTTGCTTATTTTTGTTGCTTTTGGAGAGAGGATTTAATGAACTTCTCACTCAGCCATTCTGGAAATAAAAAAAGATTCTTGAAAATAAATAAATTATTTTTACAAACAAAGAAAGTAATTTAAAGGGAAGTAAAGGGAAAAAGACATAATATTGGCCAAGGCTTGATTATTGGTGGGCTCGAGTATTGATTCTTTACTGAATCAAGACCATAATGGATCTAAATGTTTGGCTTCTCACTGGTAGTCAGCCAAGATCTAATGAATTAATTCTTGGCTATATTTCCTTCTTCTTGAATAATTGTAAAGAATAAATAGGCTCTTAATTATAGACATTATATAGTTGGATTTTTAAAAAAAAAAATCCCATCTGACAATCTTTGTCTTTTGATTGCATTCAATGGAGTTATTGATGTGGTTGGATTTACATGCCTTTTTGCTATTTTACTATTTGTACAATGCAATTAACTCCACTTCCACTGTGAAAATATCCATTTTATCTGTACTCCTGTTTTCCTAACACCCACATACTGTTTATCCAGTGTTCTTGATTGTAAGTGACAGAAACCCAATTGACCTGAATTAATAAACAGACAAACAAAAATGACTTTGCTCACATTAAAAACTCACAAAGTGCCTGTTTCTGTCTGAATTTGCTTTCCTCTGTATGCTTTCATTTCAATAGCAAGAAGACCATTATCAGACACAGACTTATATCCTACCTGCTTAGTCACTGCAAAGGAAAATGACCATAATTTTCCCCAAAGTTTGAGCAAAAGTCCCAGCAATGATAAACATTGGTTGAAACTTGTTGATGAGTCCCTCACAACGGTGAGGGTGATGGATTAATCTTATTGGTTAGGCGTGTGTCAGTGAGTATCACACATGCCAAGAGATATTAAAAACCCCTCCAGGAGCCTCAGCTTCCCCAAAGTAAACAGATATTATGTTTGCAAAAATGGATGATGAGCTGGCAAAAGCAATAGATTTTTACTATACCCTCTCCTTGATACTTTTAACTCTCTCATTCTTAACTGTTTTTCTTTTTCCCACAGTACTGATAGAATCTAAGGGTTTGCAAAAGTGTCTTAACTGGTAGTGCCCACCCAACTCATTTAATGGAGTAAATCAGCTCTTGATCAATCTCTTGAAGAGAGTTCCAGCAGTTTCCATACATAATAAAATTTTATATTTCCATTGGAATTAAAATTGGGCCAAGTGTAGCAGATTGCATCCCCAAGATATTTGTACATATCTGTGTGTGCCCACATGTGCATGGACACACAAACACACACAAAACATGCATATCCACATCTATAACTCATCCCACGTGCTCTTCTTACGATATAACTAAGACTCCTATGAAGAGGTGAGGTCTATTTTCCTTCTTGAATAGAGTGGGGGTTGTGACTATTCTGATCAAGAGAGTGTGGAGAATTACTACCATGTGATTTTTGAAGCTAAGTCATAAAATGATGCAGCTCTTGCCCAGCTCTCTCTTTCTCTCAGGACGTTTGCTCTTGAAACCCAACCATGTTATAAGAAAACCTAGACCACACAGAGAAATAATGTGTAGGTGTTCTAACCAATAGCACCAAACAAAGTCCCAGCCACACCACGCATTGACTGCGGACATTTGAGTTAGTGAGTCTTCAAATGATTACAACCAACCCCCAGACTTGGAGCTGTTTCACCTGATGCCAAGTGGAGCCGAATCAAACAATTCCACCAAGCCATGCCCAAATCATAGATTTGTGAGGAAGATAAATGTTATTGTTTTAAGCCATTATATTTTGGATACTTTGTTAAGCAGCCATGATAACTCCAACTAAAGGATATATGTGTTTTTTTAAAATGCCTATTACTCTTTTGTATCTATACCATTCTGCTGAAGAATAAATCATATTTCTTCTAGCTGACATTCAATGTGAAACCTCAGGGTAACATAGCTTAGAGCTAAAAGGCTACCAGAAACTAATTCTTGAAAGGAGAGAATATGATTATGACTTGGTGTATAGTTTGGTTTATCTGTTTTAGCATGATCTCAAGGTGTGCTACTACAAACGTTTTGCACATGTTTATCAGAAAGAGTGGAAATCAGTGTGAATTGTTCAAGGTCTCAAGGGATGCCTGTGTCTGAAGCAATCAAAGCCAAAATATATGCTTCCAGTATGTAATCTCTGACAGGTTAATGTCTCTAAAAATATACCACTTGTTTCTTTTTGACATTTCTACTAATCTCCATTAAAGCAATTACTTAAATTTCAACTGTCCTCATTTTGGGTGGAGTAATTTAGCAATGCATTTAAAATTAGTTATTTTAATTTTTTAAAATCAGTTATATTGCATTCATTACCTATTCTCTAAAAATTGTCTGCAGATTCATTACTTTGAGAAACCATCTTTTTTTTTTTTTTAGTTAAAAGTCTTTTGCTGTGTAATTGCCCTGGTATACTCTAAGCAAAGAAAGCTAGTTGTCATATATTAGGGTACTAATGGATGCTCAGGCCTTTGGGAGGATAAATGGCTGAACATATAGAACTCTAAAAAGCCAGACATGGTGAAGGATGTGATTCTTACCATTACATCCTACAAAAGACTATGGCAGAGAACAGAGTGAAATTATACTTGAATAGAATAAACTACTTGTTCTATTAGATTATTAAAGATAATCTGGGTCAGTAACAATATATTATCACTCAGTCCTTCAGAGTCAAATTCTAAAATTTCTTCTTGGAAGCCTAACCAACCATAAACAAAATATGTCTAAACACATAAATTTGAGTTATAGGAAATTATTTTGTATTTCCACCAGTTGCATTCGAGGACAATGATGACCTGTTAACATTCAAAATCCTGATATCAGAATCTTAGACAGTAGGCATAATTTATGAATTAGTAAATGCAGTGCTTAAAAAAACCTCTCTTTAAAAATAAAATAAGCTGTAGTTATTATGGGCAAGAAGACAGGGTATCGTATGCATTTGTAGGCAAATGTGTGTTTGTATGTGTTCATGTATGTAAGCATATATATGTGTGTATAAATAAAATATTCATGTGAGTAATCATAATTTTTTACTTTGAAGTAGAATTTATGCCTGATCTAGACATTCAAATAAAGAATTTATGTAAAAATGCTTGTTTAGTATGCTTGTTGAGTGTGCAATATAAACAAGAATGTACGGCTGGAAAATTTTAGTAGTATCAAGTTTTGATATTCAGGTTGGATCAGCATTGGATTATCAGTTTTTAAATTATTTAGTTTTACCAAAGCTATACATGAACATATTTCTAAAATAAAATATTTATATAATATTAGTTATGAAAAATTCAAGCCTCTGATTGGGTATATAATTCAGATTTAGAGATAATTTTTCCTTGGCTTTTGAAGCCATTGCTCCATTGTCTTCTGCCTTCTAACATCGCAGTTGAAAAGTCAGAAGACTATCGAATTTCTAGTTCTTTCTATGTGAACTTCTTTTTCATTCTGTAAGATTTTAGGATTTGCTCTTTGTTCTCATGTTCCAAATTTTCCTGATGATATATCTTGGCATGGAAGTCTTTTATGACTCATTATTCTAGACTTTTTCAATTTGGAAGTTCATGTCTTTCAGGTGTTGGATATTTTCCCGAATTATTTCTTTGATAATTTCTTCTCCAATCACCTCCCCATTTCTTTATTCTCTTTTTTTTTCTGGAACTCCTGTTATTTGGACATAGGAAATTTGATCTGTCCTTCTAATTTTTCATATTTTCTTTGTGTTTGTATATTTTATACTTCCTAAGAAGCTTTAAAAATATTTCCCATTAGCGATATATAAGGATGTCTACATTCTCACATGCCAACTAATACTGTGCATTATCTGGCTTTCTAATTTTTGTTTGTACAGTGACTGTAAAATGATATCTCCTTGTTATTTTAATGTGTATGTGTCTGATTATTTGTGTGTTTCAAAACCCCTTCATATGACTGGCTGTCGGAATTTATTTCATTGTAAAATATCTATTCCTCTTTTCCCCCCCATTTTTCTTTTGGGATCTTTTATTTGTTGTTGCTGCTCAGGGATTTTAGAAGATTCCTTTAAATTTAGGTACTAGCCTCTTGAAGATTTTGGACTCAGTGTGTAATTTATCCTGATCATTTCTTTGTAGTTAATTTACCTATAATGTCCATTGGAAAAAATTCTTAATTTTATATAATCAAATTTATCAATTTATTTTGCCATTTTGGGTTTTTGAATGTTTACCTAAGAAGTTAAATGTGTCTGAAGGATATTCTTCTATGTAATTGACTATTGTTAATATATTGATCACTGTGTCCAAGGATATTTTTCTGTTTTATTGACTATTAGTTTCATAGTTTTCCCTTTCCCACCTGGAGTTCACTTTTGTAAATTGTTTTAACTAAGGATCTGGCTTTATTTTTCCTCATATGGTGAGGTGTGTTTCCCAACAACTGCCAAAACAGTATACTATTTTTTCATTGATTTGTGATGACATTATTATATCCATTTTGTGCTCATATGTACATAGATAGGTCTCTATGTCTTCTTTTCTGGCCATTGTTTCATTTTTTTTCTTGAGCCAACAAAACATTTCTTTTGTAATTATGACTTTATCATATATTAATATTCCCTTTAATAATAAACAAGAAAAATTATCTAATTGAGAAATCTGCTTTTGACATTAAACCTTTGAGAGTTTTACCTAGGAACATTTTAAAGCAATAATCAATTATACAATGATTTATTTTATAAATGTTTGAGGAAGAGGACAAATTAAACTGAAGTCACTTAAAAGTGATTTGCTATGACTCACTTAAAATCGTAACCACAACATATATTTTAATTTGCTGATAAATTTTCAGAATTGGTCTAATAGGATAGTAAATTATTTGGCCAAATAAGAAAACTCTAGCCTATTTTTACATAAGGCAGATGGTTCTAGAATTTGTTAAATATATTTTTGTCAAAGAAGTAGATAGTTTTAATTATCTATAACATGCTTAATGGAAACACAGAGGAGAGAAGGGGAATTGATTAAATACAGAAGTTTGTTCAGTTCACATTCTGTACTTTCTTGACCAAGTATGATTTTTCTAGTTTCATTATTTACAATACTTTTTAGCTTAAGGCTGTTCTTGTCATTCTCTAATAAACATGACTTATTTTCAATTATGAACAATGCTGCAGTTGATACCACTATATCTGTATATCTATGTAGTTATATTTATTTGTTTCTTTGTATTTTATTATTCTGTACAAAAACTGATATTTGGTTTCATTCAACTCTATTATATGTTAATGTTCAAGTTAATAATTTATATTTCTATAATTTCCTTTCTTCCAATTTGTTTTGAATTATTAAACTTTTCTAGTTTCTTGAGTGAAAGTTCATTTATATTCAGTGTTTTTTATAGTTTATGTTTTTAAGTCTTTATATTTTCCACTGTATACCACTTTGGGTTTTTCCTATATATTTTGTAATTTTTTCTTTTATTTATTTTCCAAATGATTATATAGAAGTGTATTCTCACATTTCCAGTTGCCTATGGTTCATAGACATTTCTTAATGATTAGATGAGATCAAGCATTATAGCACTTAGCATAATTCCTAGTACATAGTATGTGCTCAATAAATGCTATTTTCTTTGATTATTGCTAATAATGCTCATTAATTCTTAATTTCTAGGTTTAATTATGTCACTCTGAACTTACGTTACCCTTTTATGGCATTTCATACATAGAGCATGTCCTAATTTTTGAGACTCTTTTCCATCCTTTGCTTACTTTTTTACATAGCACTACTCTATTAATTCTGATCACTCATTTTCTGCTTCACATATGTCAACTTATATTTCCTCATTAAAATGTCCATCTTTATACTCTTTTTGATATTTGCATTATATTTTATATGTCTATATCCTATATTTATATATAAGTTATATAAACTGGCTGAAACTATACTAATCAAGAAGTTCCACAATAATTTATTTTCTCCTTCTTTGTTTTCTATAATTCACCTTCCCCTTCCAGCAAAAGCATGATACTCTGTGTTCCATGAAGACTTATGCCTATTCATCCTTTACCGATACTCTTCCTTAAATGCCTATCCCTCTCACCCCTTCCTCACTCTCAGCCTTTTTACATTGCAGCCACTTTCCAAATCCACCCTACACTTTCATTTCTCAGAAGATATTCCTGAACATGCTGACTGTAACTCTGTAATATTTCTTGTAACTTCTCAATTGATATTCCTCTTGCTAGCTTTGTGTGATACATACTTCATGTCTCTCCTATACCATCTAAGCCATTGAAAAGAAGAAAATGTATTGTGTTTGTCTAATCACACTCCCTTGTAGTCCAAAAAGTAACAACCCCCATGTTGTATGGGAAACTGGAGATAAATATAGAAAAATTAGAATTATTCTTACAGCTTGGCGAAGGTCAGGTTGCTACAGCTGAGTTCTAGAACCAAAATAGAGTCTGCATACTCATACAGAGTCCACATACTTGTTGTTCAATTCAGAAACCAGGCAACAAATCCAAAAAAGTGATGCGTCAATCAGATAGATAAATCAGTGCATATGTTGACCACAGGTAGTGAACCTGAACATCCTGGGATCCCATAGCAGTTGAAGATATCCAACATCAAGTTCAGACATACTCAGATTGCGCAGCTGGTGTGGATGACAGAGTTGAACCAGAATAGCATCTGACGTTGGACAGGAGAAAATCAAAAGCAAAGGTGAGACGAGTCATAGATGTGTGCCTTGTCTCAAAAAGTAACAAGAGGAACAGAGGACATTTGTCTCTTCCAAACCTTTTATCTCCAGAATTCAATGGTAGGGTTTTCCTGAAGTCATTTGGCTGGAATGCATAGTGTTGCACTGACCAGATGTTATCCTATGTTCACAGTGATCCTGGTGACTGGACTGATCAATAGTACACCTTCATAAACCAAGTGGCTATCTATGAGGCTATTGAGAGACAACTGTTCATCTACAGAGTACCACCTCCCTAAAGACATACACACACACACACACTCAGACACACACACACACACACACACACACACAGACCTGCATGTACAGATGACCAGCTTTATGGATACTGCTATCCCTAAGCTGGAGGAAAGGAAGGAATGAGAAGGAAGAGGGATCCAAATCCTGCATCCCACTTCAGGTAGAGATCATAGCTTAGTCACCTGGGGCTCTCCAATGCTCTAGATATTCCCGTGACCTCCATAAAATCATAGTTACAATTCTGGATTGGTTCTTTCCAACTTTGTGATTAGAGGTGAAATCAATAACTTGTACACCTCAAAAATGGCTGTGGACTCAACTTCTGTTTCCCAGTTTTGATAGATCATCAATTTCATCTCTGCAGCTGACTGAGAGAACTTGTCACAGGGAATTTCTAATTGCTATGAGATAAGGCGTGTACAGTTAGGTGCAGGGTTGTGACACTGAAGTCATGCTGGCCCTGGGTTAAAGTTCAACGTGGGGTAGTAGAATGGCTACTACCATTCATATTTCAGGGGGGCCTGAAATAATTCTGAAGTCAGAGAATGAACCCGTCATCTGCATGTGCAGGTAGGTCCCTGCTAGCGTAGCATGACATGGGGAGTCCCCGGGGAACTAAAGATACTGTGGGAGTGTGGAGTCCTCTGGACGCATCTCTGTACCCCATAATGGCTTGTTCATAGAGACTGCATCACAAAGCACAGAAGAGAAATCAACTATAACAAGGTAAGGCAGCAGACATTGGTTATGTTGGTACCTGCTCTACTTTGGGTTCCTTAAATTCATACCTGAGTTTGAGAAAAATCATCTTGCAACAAATGTGCTTTCCACAAGTGCTGATCAGGTGTATGTGCCCAATGAGCAACAGTGAGAAGGGAATTTCTGCTGCATTATGACTGATGGCTTCCAAATAATAGTTCCCTTAGACAAAACACATTATATTGTAGTATAACAGCAATTCCAGTCCTTAGCTGTGATCCACTTATTGGCCCAAATGTTTTTTTTAAACAGATTTTCAGTGCAAGAAATTTTAATATTCCATTGTGCTAGTTTGTAAAAGGAATTTTCTTCATCTGGGCGTTTTGTAAAACAGCAGCAACAAAACAAAAAATTTCCAACTTGTGTACTCGAATTTTCTTTATTGTTAGCTTTTGTCCTTGAAAGTGGATTCTCCATTTCTGAACTTCTTTTTCATTCTGATTTCTTCTTTTCCTTGTGACGAAGCTTCTCACTAAGTGTTCCTGGAACCCTGTGGTACGCTTTCTCTCAGTAGAGAGAGTGTAAATTATATTCTTTTCTTCAATCTCAGCATCACGTGGCTGTGTTCACCAGCACCAGTGCTTAGTATTGCAATCACACTGCACTTGCCTTTAGCTGATAATGTCACAGCTCGTCTGTCGCACCTGGGTGCTGATCAGACTTGATTTTATCTCCCCTTTATCCTGTATCTGTGTCTTCTATGTGATTATTAAATGCTGTTCTTTTCCTACTGGGTAACTATTTCAAGTTATACTGAGTGTGTCTTCCGGAGAAATTTCTGAAGTATTTAGCTTTTTTCAAAAGATACCATAGACTAGATCACAGTGGTTCTTCTAACTGGGAACATTCAAACTTTGGAATATACAATTCATGTTTGTGTTTGGAGTCAAGCAATCTTTTACTCTTACAAAGCTCCTAAAAGAAATGTGATCTTACGTTCTCAAGGAGATCTCAAGGAGAATCTGTGGCTCACCGCCATATATACAATGCAAAATAGAAAAATGGGCGAGAAACTTGGTACCTGAAGATTTTAGAATATTAAGTTGAATATGTGGTCGAAATAGAAAATGTACCTCCTTTTGCTGCTTTTTGGTGTGCACCTTTCATTAATGTAACCAGGTTAGAACTATCTGGATGTTATAAGATTTTTTCAGCATTTCTGACTCTTTGAAGAACTATGTATTTATTTCATCACGAATGCATTGATTATTTGATTCTTGTAATTCAAAGGAGTAAATGTGGAACTTTTCAAAGTCCCCATGACCTTTAAATGAAAATTAGCAGCACTAAAGTCTTTGAGGTTTTCCATAATGTTTTTAGCATTTTTACTTTACCTGGCTTAACGTGAAAAATTTTTTGTTGTTGTGAGCCCAACAATAGTTTGGCACAGATGATTTGAAATAGAAACATCTGGATTCAAAATCTACTTTTGTGACTCAGTAACTGAGTGAGTAACTGAGTGGTTTAGGGCAAGTCAGTTGGGCTCCTATAACGTGTTTTCTTTTGTCTAAATAAGGGACGTAACACCTCCTCCTCTTTATTTCAAAGACTCAAAATGAGGTATATACTGAATTCACACCCTCTAAATTTACGTATGATTATTAAGTCCTAAGTGTAAGCCAACTACATCATATGGTTCTCAACTGAAGAACTAGTAATTTATCCCAGCATTGGATGAAAATCTGCTCTATTGAATAATTGAGGGTTAGTGTGTTAATCTCCAGTGGAAATTTTCCTAATGGATTCTTATTGTCACTTTGTGCTCTTATTTTATGCATTTCACTTTGGAACCTAACAACTGAATAAGAAACTAGTGTACGATGTGGCAGTTAAACTACATTGAATAATAGGAAGTTTTATGTTAATAAGAAACTGACATGAGAGAATATAGGAATGCAGAAAGAGAAACTAACTAGCATGGCCGGCTCTAGAGAGAGACATCACAAGGCAGGTAGCATGGGAAAAGAGACTTGAAGAATACACAGTCTTATAGTAACGATGGGAAAAGAAAGACATTGTGGGCAGATAGAATAGCTCACGGAAATATATGATGGTCTAAACGGGTAGGTTCTATTTGGTGACTGGGAAATAATTCAGTGTGGCTGAAGTCTGCCCACATAAAAGACTGGAAAATGTAGAACTGGGAATTTGCGGCAAAAAGATAATGAACAACTTTTTTTATGTCTGACTAAGGAATTTCAAGTTTATACTGTGGGGAAAATAATTGGATACTTTGAGGAAGTATCAAGAATTACATATGTGGGGAATTTTTTTTCATAAGTGACTAATAATGTTAAGAATTAGGAGTCTTAGAAACTGTGTATGTTAAAGTGAGAAATGAATAAAGATTGAACTAAAGCAGGGGCAATGAAATGAGAAAAGGGGGTAAATTTGTTAAAGACACATTTTTTTTAAAAGAAAATATATCCATATCTTGTGGGTGGGGAATTCAGAGACACTTGATGTAATGAGAGATATTATTAATAGGACTGCTTTGTATGTGTGGAAAAAAATGTAGAATCAGAAAAAGAAAGAGCGATGAGACACTTAAATAGAGATTGCTGAGGTATGTGGAGAGTGTGGGAGAGCATAAAGTCAAGGATGTCTTTGACGACAGGATGGAAGAAAACACCATGGCAACACAGGAAGATTTGAGAGAAAAAGAGTTCCAGCTAGGAGTATTCTAGAGAAAACTTTTGCTTCTGCCTAATCCTCTCCAAATCTACGTGTGCGGAATTTGAACAAGAAAACAGGAGTACTGATTAATCTGAAGGCTGAATAAAAATTGTATGGTGGGAGCAGCTAGAGTAAGTGCTTCCCAATGCTTTCATTCACTAAAATCACTGTATAACATGAGAGTTATGAAGATAAAATTGTATATAATTAATTAGCAACAATATTTATGATTTAAGTGAAGTTAAATCTAATTGTAGAAAAGGCACAAAGAGCTCATCTATTCTTTTTTTTTTTTGAGGAAGGTTGGCCATGAGCTAACATCTGTTGTCAATCTTCCTCTTTTTCTTTTTTCTCCCCAAAGCCCCAGTACATAGTTGTATATCCTAGTTGTAGGTCCTTCTAGTTCTATGTGGAATGCTGCCTCAGCATGGCTTGATGAGTGGTGAGTAGGTCCGCGCCCAGGATCTGAACCGGCGAACCCTGGGCTGCCAATGCGGAATGTGCGAACTTAACCACTATGCCTCCAGGCTGGCCTCTCATTATTTATTTTTAAACTCACTATGGTTACTTACTTTGAGCTTGATGAAGCAAAGATCAGTAAGTTCGATATCAGAGAATACAAGATACCCAAGATCTTAGATTTGAGTCACTGATTAGATTCTTCTATCTCAGTATAAAATTCACCATGAACCCTTAACAGTATTATGTAACAGCCTAAAAAACTTTCTACCCAGGTAATACCAGAGAGGAGAGAAGAACAGTAGATACTGCTTTACCCAGTATCCCTGCATTCTGGAAGTACGGAAATATTTCCAATTTCGGGGCAAAAGCTCGTTTCAACTTTTCTGTTACCACCTCTGTCTCTCACATTAGTATTTATGACTGTGTTAAACTGCGAATATTGGACTTCTGTGTAGTGAACTAGATTTACATGCAGCGCTCACTATGCAAACCTTTGATCTGAAAGAGATCTAATCGATGGTATGACAACTAGAGTAGGGAAAAGTCAGAAGATGGACAACACCAAATTTCAGCAAAAATGTATAGCACTAAAACTCCCCTGTGTTGCCGATAGAAGTGTGAAATTGTACAATTTAGAAAACTACTCAGCAATGTCTTATAGAGTTAAACATACATCTATCTTATGACACAATGATTTCTCTACTATATGTTTACACTGGAGAAATGAAAATATAAGTCCACAAAAAATTGCACGAAAATTTTCACATAATTTTTATTTTCAATAGCAAAAAGCTGAAAAAAATCAAATTTTCATCAGTAGAAGAATGGATAAATGAATATTATTCAACAATGAAAAGGAAGGAGCCACTGATATGTACAACAACATGGGTCAATTTCAAAAAAGCTAAGCAAATGAAGCTAGACTTAAATTACTACATTGCATTTTATGCTTCTTACATGAGGTTTAAAAAAAAAGACAAACCAATCCAGAAGGATAGAAATCAGAACAGTGATTGCTTATGGAGGGGCAGGTAGAGGGCATAAAGGAAATTTATGGGGAAATGGAAATATCTGTGCCTTGTTTAGGCTATTTGGTTGTAAAAATTGTCAACATTTATTGAATTATATGCTTAAGTTCTTTGCATTTTACTATACAGAAATTTTACCTAAGAAACAAGTAGACGACATGGTTCCTGGCTTCAAGGCAAGAGTCAAAATAAATTCAAAACCATAAAAACATAAATAGACATTATAGATATTTTATCATATTATATATCCATGGAATTAACTCTCTTTAAAATTTTATGCAAATATAATTGGTTAATAGGAAGCCAATTAACATTTATGGAGTAATTAATAGGTTCTCAGGACTGGGAATAGTGAAATAAAATGTACATCAATATCTATGTGTGAAAGTCACACCTTGACTGTTACCTAAGATGGAGTATGACCACGGATGTCTCTAGGATAGGGAGGGTTGTTCCAAATAAAGGGATAGCCACAGAAAAGCTTACTGATGAGTAGAAGAGTCAAATTCAGAGGGATATCGAGAAGGAAAGCAGGCCTGGAATGAAATAGATAACAGAAGAAACAACTGGTATCCTTCTGCAGCATACATAAGTACTACTGTCAGCTCATTTGTCAAACCAGACTTTTACATAAAAATGATGATATATAATTAGAGTTTAGGGCAGCAGAAATCTCAGAAGATCGGATGGAGAGATTGGGGCAAAATTATGCAGTTTCTTGTAGCACAGTCTAACCACTGCACCTCAAGTCCTCATCAACCCGGTGGGGCCCCTTAGACTATTCCTAGTCTCCTAGCTCTTCTCATTGCATCCTTTTTGTAAATCCCATGCCCACAGTTCCTTATCTATCTAGAAGTGTCAAACTGGAGGCTAACTCAAAATTAACATAAAAAAGGGCTAGGGGTCAGAGGGCAAATGGGTGTTATTTCTCCTGCAAATGACAATAAACCAGTAGCCATTGTGTGGAGTCAGTATTGAGAAGGATCTGAAGTCTGATCTAGTCTCAAAAAGAAAGAATATTATGATTAATTCGTAATGATTGATTAACAATATCTACAAAGGGGACATAGATGGCACATACAATTGAGGATCCTGGACTAGAGGACATCTAGCTTAAAGGCATGTGTTTTAAACAGTTTTCTAAAGCAATGTTTTTTGCGAAAGGCCTCACACTGCTTCCATTGATGAGAAATACTGTTCACGAGAGGGACTTTTCAGCATCCTGTAGCATTATGTAAATTACTGTCTATAATAGTTTTACTCAAACTGTTGGTCTCATCCTGGGAGTGGATCATGAAATCAATTTCATGATTTTGATGTTGTCATACTCTATTCCTTGTTTTAAGGAATAGAGTATGACAATATAAAATGAATAGCAACAAATTAAATTCTAATTGTATGTACATGCATGCGTACATGTGTATGCGTATATATTTGGTATAAAATATTTATTACTAAAGAGAAGTATCTAGAATATTTGAAATCTACTTATTTGTGGGATCATTCCTGGTACAGTAGATTTCAGAAAAAAGAACATTTTTTTCACTATTTGAAGTGTCAGTGACATGAAATTTGTCACTGCGGATGTTCAGAGAGCTGAAGTACAAGATAAGGCGTATGTGTAACAATTGATACACATGTGATACTAGTAATGGGACTTCTTGATTTTAGGAGAAATAGATAACAAATGCCACATGGTCCTTTTAATGTTAGATAATTATCAAAGATTCTGCTAGGTCTTGCTATGTTCTGAGTTTGGAGTTATTGATAGAGTTGGATCTGGGGCATGATTTACACTTTCAGATGATGAAGGGCAGAAGTGAAGCACAGGCCACAACTGGCAAATGGAACTCCCAGGATGTGCTCCTGAGAGAGCTCGGAGCTGTGGATGAGGAGATGGCTCACTTGAGTTAAAACCTGACCATCACTTTAATGCAGGGACACCAGCTATGCTTCAAAGTGATACATCAATTCTTGAAAGATTACCTGAGCTGGATGTCTCACACCAAAGCACATAGCTTCCGGTCCTTTCTAGTAAATATCCAGCCCATAGGTTAGATGCTCCCCCTGGCATGCTCTCAGACCTCCGGGAGGTCTCTGGAGTTAGTTTCACACCAAGAGCGTCATCAAGTAGGGGAAGCCCCCGGGAGCCATAACAGGCTCAAGTCAAGAGCTAATGCCTTGTGGGGACATCTTGATATCGCTATTTCTTGGCTGAAGAGCAAACCACGGCTCTTCCCCAGAGACTCCACTCAGCAATAATTTCCAGCTCTAAAGGAATATTTTACAGCTGTGTTAGGGACATGGAGGGAAGCTGTGAGGCTGCTTTAGAATTTCCGCCTTAGGATAACAATAGTAGAATTTCCAACCAGTGAAACATTCTTATTCCAGCTCAGTCTGCTCCACAGCAAGCATCAGTTTCCTATTTCCCAAACAGTATTTAAGGCATGCAGAGGTTAAATGCCTACCTAAAGGAAATGTTGGTAACTATATTTTAAAACTCCTTGAAGAGTGATTTTGATTCACGGATGGCAATTTACAGGAGGGTGATTTTTGCTGGTAGGAAAAAAAGCCTTCTACCAGGGGATTGCTTGTTCTGTGAAGGAGAGATCTGAGAAGACTAATGTAATGACAATGTTACTTGTGGAGACTGCAGTTCTTATGAGAATATTAAATTTTATAGTTTCAGTGGGTACAGAGATCATGCTTAGTACATAGTAGGGGTTCACACATTTTTGCTGAATGAAATGAAAAAACTGACAGGTACTGTCCCTTATATACTAGCATACTCACCTACCAGGGATGCATGCTGGAATTTGTTTCCTCCGGGCCGGTGACATGCTATTTTTGATATGTGTGCTCTATCTTACCTAGTTTCCTTGTGATTTGGGAATGGACACAGTAGGATCCAATCCCTGGCTATGATCTTTGGCAAAGCCAAGTGGCACTTGTATGAACCCATGACTGTGGCCCTTTTGCACCATATCACACAAGTAAGAAAGAAATATTTGATATAAAACCTTGGATTATCTTTTCTAGCTATTTTATATGAGAAGGAAAGTTATGGTACGTCTATCCAAAAATCAATGACATAGGAAAGATTTTATGTGACTTGCAAGGATTGAACATGGAACTGTTTGCTGGCGCAGATTTGTGAACGTGCGTGCAATTAAACTGTGTCCTGATAAATCAGAACTGGTCTCATTCTCATGCATTTTCCTTTACAGTGTTTCACACAAAATCTCTGGAGCTCCTGGATGCAGAGCTGATAGCCATAATGATGCGTGGACTGGGTCTGAATTGTCCTACAGTTGTTGAAGTAAATCTGAGGCAACCCTAGAGAGAGGCAGGGCTTTCAGTACCCTTCTCAGGCTCCCAGGCCTCTTAAATTCAGCTAGATCTTTAATCTCCCCCCACACAGGCTCTGTCTTGTCCCAGATCTCAGACCAATCCTGAGTCACAGCAGGAAGCACTTAAGACATTTAATATTGAGGACATTCCTTATTATGTTGCCTTGAGACACTGCAGTGTCCCCACTCCAGCTATTGGGGGTCTTTGTGGTGCTTTAAATCACATATTTCAAACCTCACCTGGACCTGATGGTCCCAGTGAAAGCTTCTGGAATTCTGTACCATTCCCCAAGTGGAATCCGATGTTCTCATTTCCCCAACTCAGTGATTCTATTCTGATTCTCAGTCTCCAATGCCTAGGCGTCTTCAGCATGCTGACTCCAGACTAACAAAGCCCAGGTCACTAAGCTATAGGGGATCTTTGTGCAAATCAGAAAAAAGAGCACCTTCTGGGTGGGCGGTGTCTTGTGTGGGTGGTGAGTGACTTGGTGTGTAGACCATGTGCTATGCAACTTATTAAAGGTGCCTTATGCTCTTGGGAGATGTGAGCCCATGCCGGGTTAGAGGGCTTGGAGAGCAGAGAGAACGCTGACTTTCAGCCCCATTCACCACTCGGTTAGGTGTCCCTGTGCATTGGACAACCTAGTCAACTATACAAACGGCTTAGGCCCATTTTATGAATTCTTTTTCTGGTAGGCTGTCTAGCTCAGAAATTGCTCTAAGACCCCACCTTACACTTACCTGGATCTTGGCTTAGCAGAGAGGGAGCTAAGATTTATAGGCAGAAATTCTGGATGTCAACCACTGCTAAAATATGGAATTCCAACATCATCTGGATTTAGCAAATAATCTATTTCTAACAGCCTAGTAGTCATTTGTACCAGTGTTTTCACATAGGCATCCTTATTAGAACCAAGCCTAATGCCTAGAACAGTGCCTGGCATATAGGGAAAATGTGATAAAAAAGATGTGGATGAAACTAGTGAGCCATTGCCTCTCCCCATCGTTGATACCTTCCTTCTGACCAAGAACCAGATTCAAACTCCTCCCCACATAGGCCATATTTTGCTGCCAGGAAAATCACTCAACTTGGCAAACAAATCCCTAGATATAACAGTAAGGGTTAAAAATTGCATTAAAAAGTGATACCAAAATGAAAATATCAGTAGGAGACATGAATACATGAAAAGAAGTAATATAATGTGTCTTGAAGGGACTGTTCTGTTAAATGGTTTTGGGTGCAGTTGATAATTATTTTACCAGAAATAGTAAAGATGTCATAGACATCTATAGATATCACAGTACATTATATTTATTCACTAGATGGATAATAAAGGTGAAGCTGATCCTGGGAAAATTTGCTCTGATTGTTTGTAGTTTGACATCCATTTCTCCCTCGTACCTTCATACTTGTGACTTGTTTAGCATCTTATCATCTCTTGGAATTAAGTTGTTACATCACTTTTCCCCCATGTTTCTTTTGTGGACAAATATGTTTTTCTTTTCATTTTTATACAGTATGTGCATTGTGTGAGGACGGTATTGTGAGAGATGTTTTCTTTTCAAACCTAAGGGATTGTGCACCAAGGACAACCATTGAAAAGCATTAGTGGCCATTTTTACGTAATAGAAAATTTCAACTGCTCAGAAATGCTCCAAGAAGGAATGAATGTTTTCTTCTCACATGTGTCATTTTGTATTAGCAGAAGCTGGACAGTTTGAGAATTATTGCTTGTATAGCTGGAATTAAATTTCTAACACTTCGAATGCTCATCCTTTACAGTGGTGCCTTGTTCTCTGAAGTTTAGCCAACAATAGGGTTTTCTGCCACAATAAATACAAGTTGGGGGAAGTTCATCACAGCCACTTTTCTTCCTTATTGAACAAAATGAATGATCATCCATTGCATAGATAATAAAACAATCAAGAAAGAAAACTTTTTTTGTCTTTTTTAGCTCAAATGGAAGGTCACAAGCATGGCTACTGAAAGCTGTGTGGCTAAAGAGAACATTAAGATAAACTTGTGGATTTATTCTTGTTTGGGAAACAATAGACTTTAATGCTATGAGGCATTTCTGAGCTGGACACTGTGGAAGTTGGATATATAAAATGATTACTAAAGGAGGCAGTAAAATTATGTTCCATAAGAAATACATGATCATTTCCTCACTCATTTGTCTTCAAACACTCCATTTAGGTGAAAATCAGTTACATATATTTCCAAAGAAGGAAGGAGAATATCGTAAGAAAAAAATCAAAAGGGGTATCAGAATGCAAAAAAATTAAAGCAGAAGATGAGCTGAGTCTTGTAACAAGGTAAAATACGTGAAATGATGCTGTAAATCTACGACTGCAGTAAGATGATGAACACGGAGACATCTGAGTTGGGCCTTCAAGAACAGATGGGATTTTGACAAGTAGAAATGAGGAGAGCAGCTCAGGCAGTTGCAATCATAGGCAGATAGGTGTAGAGAGGAGAAAGGGCTTTGAGTTCAGTCTTGTAGACAGGGCTTGTGAATTCCACTGCCTACAGGGAGCAGGCTGGCGAGGCGGCTGGGTGAAAAGGGCAGTGGGGGCTGAATCAGCTGAAGAGCACAGGCCCCACTTAAAGGGCAGCGGATATGAAACTCCTGCTGATGTTTGCCATTTCAGAAGACAGGTCTAATTTATCAAAAGAAATGTCAGATACAGATTTTTATGTGCTATTTCCTGTTTTTGCTGTGTTTTGTAAGACAAGAGTCTTCTGCCAACTGCTATTCAACATACAACTCTACGGTGCCCAGGTTGTGCCTGGTGCCACCTGCACGTGGTGTGGTTGTACTGCACACACCTCACAGCTGCACCATGCAACCCCGCTCCTGACCCAGCCCACCCAGAAGAGGGCGTTGCAGACAACACTTCCTGTGTCTCCTCAGAGAGTTGCCCGCTAACCATTTCCAGCTGTTAGCACCTATGTGGGGCCCCTGTTTGGGAAAATGTTGATATCATTTGGGCCCAAAGTTCTTTTTTATTTTTCAAAATCGTCTTTATTTATGTATAATTTCCATACCATAAATATTAACAATTGTAAGTGTTCATATGAAGAGTTTTGACATATGGCTACAGTCATGTAATCACCACTACATCTCAAAATGTTCCTCTTTAACACTTGAAAATAATTCTTTTTTAAAAAAGAAATATTATGGTGGTCCTGGGGAATTTACTTGTGGGATCTCAGTGTAAGCCTCCTTTTGGGAGGAATAATTCAAACTTGGACTTTGAGTAAGGCAGCTGGAGAGTGGAGGTGGATCATTCCTTGAAGGCAAGCTCTTGGAGAGGATACCTAGGAACTTTGTTAGTGTGTATCATGGGGTGTTGTGGGGATCAATTACATATCAATAATGAGGAAAGTTTTTCAACATTATTACTGATAATAGAAACTGAAGTGTTACCTGCATCTATAAAAGTGAAAAATTTTGTTCTGACCCTATAAAACTAATGCTATTTATTAGGACTGATTGACATTCCTTACCATTTATGCAAGATTACCTTTCAGCAAAATAGAAATTACATATACCATTGATGTGGTAGATGTTCCTGCATGAATTTTATTTCATTCTTACACTAAGGACATTCTTCAATGCTAAAAAATGAGGTAATTGCTCATGTTCTGTGATCTTAAACAAAGTTAGCACGTTGAAAGTGTTCACTGGGGCAAAATAAATTTTCTGTGAGTTAAGATTTTTAATGTTTTTCCTGAGCCAATGTGGAGACTCTCCGTGCATGGAGATGACGATGAGCATTCTGTGAGATAGAACATCTCAAATGCCTATGTACACGACATTCATTTGATTATTTAAAAAATACTTATTCCATGCTTATTATGCACTTATTATTGCGTACTTATTATGATCTGTACCAGGCAGTGGAGATATAAATAGAGACCATTTCTGTTTCCACTGAGCTTTAAAAGTTAGTGGAGAAAATGGATTCTTGTTAAATAATGCTACAAAACTACAGTTTAACTGATAAGTGTAAAGAAGAAAAGTATAAGGGGCTAGAGAGTCTATGCTGGGGAATCCTAATACACTCTGGGTATTATCTGAAAAATTTTCTTGAGGACATAGCATTTGAGTTGAAATCTCAAGTTCAGGGACCTGGAAGGAGGGTTAGAGGCCAGAGAAGAGCTTCTTCAGGGACTACGGTTTTGGATGATGTAAGGTGTTTGGGGATAGTGGAAAGACGGTCAGTGTAGCTCAAGCGCATGGAGTGAGGAGGGTGAACTGGAGAAGCAGGCAGAGCAGTGGTTCAGTCACGAGGGAATTGATGAGCCAAGCCTTGGGCTTTCGCCTTGATCTTATCAGTAATGGCAAGGTTGAAGGATTTGAGGCAGAACACCATGATCAGGTTTTGAAAAGGTCATTCAGGCAGCAGTGTAGAGAATGGCTCAGAACAGGGCAGGAGTGGAGGCAGGGCACCACTTAGGAAGCAATTCCGGTGTAAGAGCCAAGATCATAATGGTAATTTGATTGTTCGTAAGTCATTGAGGACTTTGCACAGTCCAGCATGGTTCAGGGGCTGGAAAAAGAGAGAATCATGGGAAGATGGATAAAAACCCTGCTTTTCATTCTGGTTGAGAAAGAGGGAAGAAGCAATAAATAAACAAATACCCTGTATGTCACGTGCTAAGAAGGGAAATAGTAAAGGATGATGGGGCAGAGACAGAAGGGAGAAAAAAATGACAAAAATAAAAGTAGGTCTACAAATTAACACTGTGAAAACTAAAAGGTCTGGGGGAACCTCTTCGGAACGACTGTTGTACAATTAATTAGCAAAGTATAGGAGTTAGGTGATTTTTGTGTGTGTGTCACTAAAGAAGATGAGGAGGATTTTATTAGAACCCCCTTTTCTGGGTGGAGTGATGGCGAGGATGTTTACTTTCTGTAATCTGCACTTAATGTTTGCATTAATTAACTCTAAATCTAGCCTATTGATTCACAACTAAAATTCAATAAATATGGAGTTTGTAAAAATGCAGAGCTAAATATTTGCTAAAGCGTTTATTACATAAAATTAATATCTATTACTCAAATTGTTTTCTAAATTTAAATATGGGATCTACGGTTCTGGTTATATTAATTACTAGAGTTAATGAAAAATTGTGTCTACCTAAATTGATATTTGAGAAATTGCAAGCAGGATAAACACCAACTCATAGTTAGTGGCAGCTATTCTAATATTTTGTAATATACTTTTTATGGAATATTTACAGAAGTAAAAATGACATTAATTTTTGAAGAAAATTTTGTAGCTAATGCCAGTAGTATTTAATTTTATAATATTTGACAATCTAGAGCTTTCACAATTAAGTGTTCTAAGTTACTTAGAGAAGATTTAGGATTCATACTCCTGAAATCACACTGCCCAGTTCAATTCTAAAGTCTTTTTTCCTTGATATTTACATTTCTTTTATTTTCATTAGGGACCACTTAGATTTACCACTTAATAAAAACCAATTTGCCTATATAAAGTTTCTTAATGTATTTTAAGTATGTTATTAATTGGAATAGATATGTTAATATATTTTAGTTTTCAATTTATATATTTGATAACTGAATCACTGAGAAGGTATGTCATGCATGAAGAGAGCAGAAATAACATATTAATATTCTATTAAACAGAATAAAATGAAGGAAGATGTCATTCAATTTATAACTAAGAAGGATAATTCAGTACTGAAACATTTTTGTTTTCCAATTTACACTACTGGGTTGCATAAATGACTAAGTTATGTAAAGAGTTGCCAAATATCTTGTGCTGATGTTTACACAGCCACGATATCATGCTATACAGTTTGAAAACTGAAACCCTTAAAGTCTTACATGACACGGTCAATCATTTCGTCCAGTTTCACAACCCAAATTTCACATTTAATTTGGCTTTAGCTCAAAAAGACTGATTAAGCAACAGTCCATAATTAACTTGGTTATCCCACAATTGACTTATGTTATGTGTAAGTTATTTTAATGAACAGGATATTAAATGGCAGCAAATAATTTTCTAAAAAAATCCAGACTCAAAAATTAAAAAAAAAAACACCACTGTAGGAGACTTATAATAATACTAGATCATAGCTGAATAGGTAATACAAAAAAAAAAAAAAAAACTATAGGAGATTTATGATAAAAGGAGATCATGGCTGAATGTATAACATGGAAATGAGACTTCACCAATATCCTAGTTCTTGAATCTGCTTACTTTCCATAGACAATAATAATTTAGGGAAAATTATATTGATACTTGTTCAATTTTTAAAACATCTTAAGAAAATAATAAGTAAATATCAAGGATTTCTTTTAAAACTATACACACACACACACACACACACACATACACACCCTCACATGAACAATAAAAATATACTTTTACAAAGCCTTTCCACATCTGACATCTTTCTTTGTTATCAGCATTATCTCACATGATCTCAAAGGCAGATTTAATTTCTATATTGTACAAGTGAGCCAACTAAGGTGCACAAATTTTTAAGAATTTACTTGTGATCCACTGTCTTAGAAGTAAATCTAAAATTATACCACAGTTTTTGAAGTATAATTTTAAGTGCTTTTTACTATACAGCCCTGCCAGTATATTTTCAAGGCTGCAAATTAAAGTTTTATGTGGGCTTATTCTCCAAATTATATATGTTAGACAGATTGCTATTTGTCTACCCAATATCATTGTCCCTTTCTTTTTTATGTATCCAACATAAAGTATGTGTTTCAGTCTCTTTTGTAGGTGTGGCCCCTGTATCTGAGTTCTGGCAAATGATATATAAACAGCAGCACTGTGTGGAACTTCTCTGAAGGCTACTTCAGTACTGACTCAGGGAACAAGTGAGACACTGTGCGTTTTTTTGTTTTCCTTTTTGCTTCCTGGAAAGTAGATTGATGGCTGTTTCAGCAGCCATTTTGGGCCATGAGGTAATCTTGCAGAAAAAAGTCACATGCTAAGGATGGAGGGCGAAAAATGCATGAAGTGTTTTGCTTCATAATGAACTCATGAAACCTGTTTATCAGCTTTGGACCATAAAACTCCTGACTACTTTTACATAAGAGAATCACTGCATGTTCAAGCCACTATTATTTTGGATTTTCTCTTCTATATAGACCAACATAATCCTAAGCAATACAGTATTAGAAATGTGGATATTAGCATTCTTTGCATAAAAGTGTTAGTGCCACTAAAGCTGGCTTTTACATCATGGAAAAATGGTTTACATTTTTATTTCTTCTCTAATGAATCAAATGCATACCAATTTCTGTGTGCTTATCAAATATTCTAAAATTAAAAGACAAAAGCGTCTTACTAGATGGAAAATAATTTTCAGTCTGAATGCTCTAAGCTTATCATTTATTTTAATAAACATTTTTGGTGGGGTGTCTATATAGTGATTATGAATATAATATTTTACCCCCAGTCCAAAGGAAAACTAGGATAGTCTATCATAGCACAGATTAATGGAACGAACGCCCAACAGAGAGGCAAATGAATTACTTTTCTTCCAAACTCTTTATCTAACTCTGTGACCTTAAGCAGGTCATTCAAGATTGCTGGGCTTTGACTTTCTCAGTGATAAAATAGGTGAATGAGTCTTCTGTAACTTCACTTTTAGCTTTAAAACGATCCATGACTAATATAATGAGAAACTTATATAATTGTTAGATTTGGAAGAAAACTTAGAGATGATCTAGTAATAAGATACAGTCTCTTAATTGACTTCACTTTACTTTAATTTTGCAAAGACTGTATGTCCATGGAGGAAATGAAATGGCTTTTGCTGTAGGCAGATGTTTATGTTATTTTAAACAATGACGATTTGGGGAAAATACGAGGATTATAAATGTGTAGGCTGGTGGGAAAAGCTGGATATGCAAAACATGAAGAAAGAAAAAGAACTACTGAAAGATGGAAAGAGGTGGTAAATATTTTAAAACAAATATGGCACTCTTGACCAAATATGTGGAAAAGGAATCAGATACTTTGAGGGTTAAGAATGACAAAGACTGTACAAGAGAAAAGAGCTTGTTTGAGGCAAAAGGAGAATCATGAGGAGTTACAAGAGTTAGTGCATCATCCGATGGAAGATGATCAATGAGGATTTTAAAAATGCTACCTAAAAATTAAGAACACTGGATCTGGAATGAAGTGTCTCTGACTTCACATCCTGGCTTTGTCACTTACTAGGAAGACAACCTGTGACAAATCCTTAGCCTTTCATACTTTGGTAGTTTGTTGATAATTATAACTTCTAATGAATATTCTCTCCTCATATCTTTTTGAGACTTGAGTAAACTTGGTCTTTAAAAGCAAGACTCCATTTTTATGCATTTTCTCCTGACACTGGAGACAGGAAAGGTAAAGAAGAAAAAGTCTGAATAGACCAAGTAGACAATAAACACAAATTTAGGGAATATAATATACATTTATATATAAAACTCCTATTCTTTAATAAACATCATTAAATAGTCAATTTTCATATTTTTCCAGTTCACCACCTGACCCAATTCATTGAACTTGTCAATGTAAATGGAAGAGAAAAGCTGTTTTCTTTAACTCAGATTTAGTCAATGAGAGATACCATGTAAGAAAAAGGATGTAAAAAGTCATTGTAATAGGAGTTTTAAAAATCAGAAAATTGCATATTGTCCTTTGGTTCTTGTGAAAAGTGTTTTCAAAAATCAGCATGTTTCTTCTCATTTGCACTGGTTTCTAGTGAATTAATAGCACGCTCCAACAATCATGTAATCATCTGCATTTTAGAAAAAATTACAATAATATAAAGTATCTATTGGACAGACGTTAATAGCACTTCATTTCATGGTTCTCTGACACAAATGCTCATAAAACATTATGGAACTTGTAGTATGGGAAGCTCTAACAGCCGAAATGCCAAATATGTAAGAAAACACATCCAGGGCAATAATATGGCTGTTCAAAGATGTGTGGCACAGATTAGAAGTTTTTATATTTTGATTAAAAGTTCCAGAATGGACTAATTTAACACGAAAGCCAAATCCAGCTTATTTTACAGAGGAACTCTTTAAGTGAGAGGAAAATAGTAAGCAGATTTATGGGAATTCATTCTCTCAAAATCATATACTCTTCAACAGAGGCTCTGAGCACCAACTATCTGTCTGAGGTGCACTTTAGTTTTTAAGTTGAGTTAAAAAGCAATGAAAATAGAAAGTGAAAATCTTTAGAGAGAACTACGTTAATGGAAGTTGCTGTAGCCATTTGTGAAATAGAACACTGAATAGATTTTTGTTTGTTTTGTTTTTGCTAACAGCGGGGGCTCACTCTTATGACTTCAAGGAAGTTGCAACTAAGTTATAATATGCTAAAAATGAGAATTTGATGAAGTTTAAATGTGAATTATTATATTATGACATCCAAAGGCATCAAATTCAGAAACACAGTGAGTCATCTCAATAACTCAAATTGTTAGGAAATATTTTCTTTTTCCATTTTTACCGTGTTTGGGGGGCCCATTGCCTGATTATACTGCTGATAATTCAAGCATAGTTCCAAAAGTTCTTCAATAACATACCTACTTAGCAGAATCTGAAAGGTAGGCAGACGTTTTCTGTCATTTCATAGAATGCCTTCAATATGACTCAGAGGTGCTGGGAGTATGCTTGGAGTTCAGCTGGAGATGGGAGCACCCACTACGTGGATTTCCCTATGGATAATCTTTTAGCCTTTAAGAGATAATCTCTTTACAGGAAACTCTAAAATGAATTTGATATTAAAATTAGAAGAAATGCTGTAGATTCTGTCCTCTGCAATGAAAAATGTATATACCAGCAAGGTCAATGCATCCTACTGGGGGCAGGGGATCTAAAACAATCAAACAAGCAAACAAAAACAGCTAGCAAAGGTAGGGAAGATAAATTCAGTTGTTCTTTCTTGTCATAGTTTTAAGATACTACTAGAATTTAAGAAGTGAATAAAAGTACTAGCTTATATCGGATGAAAATAACATTTTTCCTTTGCTAGTTCTGTTGTATTACAGAGCCACTTAATCAGATATAGCAGATAAAATACTAAAAGTTGGGGTGGAAACAACAAAACAGACAACAAGAAAACACTGGAAATCTGCTGTTTATTAAATGGCCCATTTTGAAGAACATGGTTTACAAGATATCCAAATTTGGTATAAAATAGACATTTTCTGTGTAGCAGTAAGTATTTGATAATGTTGAAGCATTATATACAGTTTGGGCTACCTATGTTCTGTATATTTTTAAAGGTACTGAGCATTTCCTAAGGAGCAAGAAGTGGTGCTAAATTCTCAACAAATATGAACTTATTTGATCATCTCACAAGTTCTGTGGAATAGATATTATTATTGTTAACCTCACTTCATTGATGCAAAAACTGAGACTCAGAGAAATTATTTAAATGTATGGATTATTACTCAGTCTTCTCTCATTATTTGAGCATTAGTATACTATATTGGCCTATAATTGAAATAAGATATTTATTTTAAAAAGCTATTTGTTTATGAGATCATTGTTAAAATCAAATTCAGTCATTCCCTAGTGTAGAATGTTTTAGGCATAGGCAGAAATACATTTGTTAGTACAGGAAGTTAAGGTCAGTGTGATGAAACTGTTAATAACATTTTGTTGGATGGTTTAATTTTCTTTAACTTGTGTTTAATAACAAACTGGGATGAATCCTTATAAAGGTGAGCTTCCTGAATCACGGAGAGGCAGTCTTCCTAAAATGCCCAAAGGAGGTTGTTAGAAAAAACTGGGGCTAGTGATGGTATATTTTATACTAAAAAGAAAAGCAGAAGATGACCAGAGAATGGTTTCAAACGATTGGATTTTGTACCCAGGTTTGCAAAATCTCATTTGTCTTGAAGATTAAACTGAATATAGTGAAATATACCAGAAAGTTGGCAAGGATGTAGAGCAAGGGGAACTCCCATATACCACTGTTGCGAGTGAAAGACACACAATCCCTTGGGAACACTGGCAGTTACTTATCAAATTAAATATACACCTACTGTCCGACACGGCAATTCCTCTTCTAGGCTTTTACCTGAGAGATATGAAAACAGATACACAAAAGTTGTGTATTCAAAGGTTGATAGAACTTTAGTCTAATTTCCAAGCACTGCAAACAACCCAAATGTCTATCAACAGATGAATGAATTAAAAAAAGAAAGGAGTATATTTACACAATGTAATACTATACTGCAATGAAAAGAAACAGACAACTGATATACACAACCACAGGGATGAATCTCAAAAACATTTTTCTAAATGAAGGAAGCAAGTAATACTATTTGATTGCACTCATATGAAATTCCAGAACAGGCAAAGTGATAATGACAGACAGCAGACAGGTGGGTCTCTGGAGGAGGAAGGAGGAGGGGGTAGCTGACTACAAAGGGGCATGAGAAAACTTTTTGAGGTGATGGAGATACTATTTATCTTGATTGGGGGGATTCTGTAAGTAAGTATATGTTTTGTCAAAACTCATTGAACTGTGTACTTAAAATGAGTACATTTTTTTGTGTATAAAGTATATCTTTTTGTGTGTGTGTGTGAGGAAGATTAGACCTGAGCTAACATCCGTTACCAATCCTGTGTTTTGCTGAGGAAGACTGGCCCTGGGCTAACATCTGTGCCCATCTTCCTCTACTTTATATGTGGGACACTACCACAGCATGGCTTGATAAGTGGTGCGTTAGTCCGCAACCGGGATCTGAACCCATGAATCCCGGGCCATGGAATTGGAGCCCACGAACTTAACCACTATGCCACTGGGCTAGCCTCACCAATCCTCTTTCTGCTGAGGAAGACTGGCCCTGGGCTAACATCTGTGCCCATCTTCCTCTACTTTATATGGGATGCCGCCAAAGCATGGCTTGACAAGTGGTTCATTCGTCCATGCTTGGGATCCTCACCTGCAAACCTTGGGCCGCCAAAGTGGAGCGTGGGAACTTAACCGCTACGCCACCAGGCCGGCCCCTAAAGTATCTCTGTAAAAGGAAAAAATTGAATTTTTAATTTTTCTATTTATTTATATTTGAACCATTGAACAGCAAGGAATAAGATATTAGAGAGAATTAAAGTGACGAAAAGAACCTGAGTAAGCAAAAGCCAAATCAAGAGTTCAGACTTTATCATAATTCAGAACTAAGAGAGTACCATTTCTCTAAAATTTTCTGGGTTCTATGCAATATATGTAGGTTTTATTGCATAGTCAAATATTAAAAAGAGTAAAGTAATTATTTTTATTTTTTCAAATATAAATGGTGAATACTCCGAGTTTCTTGTAATTTCCATAAAAAATTAAAGGCTAAGCCAACCTTTCTGAAAAGCCATACCAAATCCACATTGACAATGACTAAGTGACAATGACAAAGGATGAAATAAAGCATTTTGAACAATTTAAGACCATTCTTATGGTAAGACTTAAAAACTCAAATTCTTAACAAGGGAAACTTCACAATCTCCATTTGGTGAAAGGACACGGATCTCCTTCCACATGGCAGGCGATGAAATATACAGAAACAGGCGAATTCAATATTCTAGTAGACACTTTGTGACAATATTAGTGATTTTAACTTGCCAATGTTCCTTAACACATATTCTACCAAATAAATCTTTATTATACCTCTCCAACGGACAGGAAATTTTAGTAAAAGCAAATAGGCAATAAAATAGCCGAAGACTCACTAAATATTCCTATCTAATAAAGAAATATACTTATTTTATAAAAAGTATTTGCTTTCATCTTTAAGTGTTCTCCATTGAGTTTAGACTTCTAGAGGGAAAATGTAATATAATAGAAATGTTAAGCATGAGATGTATGAGCCAACAGCACTGATGTTGATGAAGGCAATTGGTTAGCTGTGTCATGGTGCCAGATTAACAGAAAGATGTGAAGTTATTAAAACACTTGCATGCACAACGCAGCTAGTGAAATATTTCAGTGGCTGCTATACGTATACTCATGGCAATTTTCTTCCCCTAATGGGACACAGCTTAGTCAGTCAATCAATCCTTGCTTTTTACCTGATGTACGCAGGCATTTTACTAGAAATAGAAAAGGAACTGTCACTGCCTACAAGAAGTTTGAAACTGAACGGAGGAATTGGATAAGAATAATATTAAGAGAAACGTGTACCAAAGAGTCTTCCGCCCACAAGTGAATTCTCTTTTATGCACGTGTGAATAATCCACTTGATAGATTGCTTGCAGTCTTGTGGCCTGTGCTGTTTATCACAGTCATGATCAATTCCCTTTGATTTGAGCTGGTATTGGTTTAATAAGCGTAAACTATTTTAAAGTTAGTTTCAATAATTAGAAGAGTAAGTTGTGATGTTAAAAGAAATAAATGCCAGTCCAAGGGGAGATACAATTAATGTAAAGATTATGTTGAATTATTCCCTATTAACACGAGGACTGAGCTTACTGTTTGCCAAGTGCAAAGAATACCAAACACGGTGATGTGCGGCCCGGTTATAACTATTAGATACATCAGAACTGAGAGTTCCAAGGTTTCTTCTCCCACTTTTCCATTACTGCGTCCGGATTTGTTTTCCATTTACAATCGTTAACTCTAAGTGTTCCCCCAGATTTCTGATTTCTCTATATTTAGGGTGACCATATAAATTATGATCCAAACTGTGACACTTGAGAGAGAAAGGGAATATTAGGACAATAGATAATAAACTTATAGAGCCCTGGGGAACTCAGACTGCAAGGTTATCCTGTCCAAACTCCTTGTTTTAGGCATTATAAACATTTCTGTTGCTTCTTTGAAAATGACTCCTAAATGTGTATCTTATATCAAGCTCAACTCTTTCTGATCTGCTAGCCCACTCAAAACTTCTCAAAGGTTACCCATTGCCATATTAAGTCAATCTAGCCTCCGTTCCATAACCCAGATCATACTTCCAAAAGCAAATTTATTCTCCTATACTCCCTAAGGTATACCCTAGAATCAATTCAATCAAACTGGATTTACTCTTCATTCTACAATTTAACTTTTTAATGTCTATGATTATATTATTTCTTCCACTTGGAATTCACTCTTTAACTCTGTATTTCTATTTTTATTCACTTGAAAATATTTTTAATTCTTTGAGCATCTTCTTGAGTTCTATTTACTTAATTCTTTCTTGATACGACTTCTTGTACATAAACAAACAAGAATGGGTTCTCTACCTCTCTTGAAATTTATTTATGATTTTTACATGACTACCTCACCTATGTTTTATTTTACTAATGTCTTATAATGCAAATGTATGAAATTAACCTTTAAGGAACATTGTAACCTCTTTGAGGAGCATGGATTTCATCTTATGTATTACCATATCTTACATAGCATCTTGTTTTGTTTCCGGTGTAGTAGATGTTCAGTAAAAATATATTGATCCATTAAAAAAACAGCCATAACATTCAATTGCAAGTGTATTAGTAGGAGTGCACAATTTTATCAGTATTAATGACAATTATATGTAATATGGTTTATTTCTTGTGACTTTTTTTTTCTTTTTCCTCTTCTTTTGTAAAGGAACTGAGCACTGTGTTGTGGGGATGACTTTGGTTGTTTGAAATGGATATTAAAAATGATTGACGGTCAGATGTAGAAACAAATCTTCCTACTGTCTTTCAATAGCAGGCATTCAATGATTCCAAGATTCTGAGCAAAATATATTCATTCATGTAGATAATAGTTTTGTGAACATGACTGAAGCTTAAGTTTCTCTATTTCTTTAGAGTTACAAAATATTTCATATGATTCAGTAAGTGGCTTAAGTTAAAAAATTAAACTAAATTAAATTAAGTTATATAGGCTTGTTAATTTATAAAAATAACTTTATTCATCAAAATATAGAATAAAATGTCTGCTACAAAAATTATATCTAAAAGTTTCTCATTTTTTAATTTAAGAATGGAGTAGTCTAAATTTGTAAGGGTTTAGAATTCATTTTGTGAAGTTATCTCAGGTTTTGTTTCATCTTTTAGAGGTAAAAAAAGTCTTTGTTAGAGCCATGTTAAATTTTAAAGTTTTTCAGCTTTAGTTTATATAGCACCTCATAGTATTGCATGCAAAGTTGCACTCAGTAAATACCGGTTGCATAATTCAAATTTTGCTTTTCCTTCAAAATTCTTACCTGGAGAATAAAATGCTATTGCCTGATGCTAGAATTAGAACTTTGTGCAGACTTAATATTGAATTTCTGCCTCTAATGGCCTATTAAGCAGATTATTTTTTAATGTTTTTGAAATGATGCAATCATCCCAAAGAACTACAATGTTCTTTCTAGAGAGTAAAACTTTATTTTACCAAATTATTTTTAAAAAACTTCTCATGGAATTCCTACAGATAAATGAGGAAACGTGGACTGTCCATTCTGTGATGACAGTGTTCCAAACTTTACTAATAGTAGATTCTAACCTACCAATAGTGATTCCTATTTATTTGAATAAATGTTCTCTGGCATGTGGAGTTTATCAATTTACCACACAGCTAAGAATTGGGATACAATTTCACCCTTCCCATTAACTGGCTGTAGACCATCTGTTATGGCTGAATTGTGTGCCCCCCAAATTCCTATGTTGAAGTCCTAACCCCCAGTACCTGAGAATGTGACTTTATTTGGCGATAAGATGGTGAAAGAGGTAATAGAGATAAAATGAGGTCTTTAGGGTGGCCCTGATCCCACCTGGCTGGTGTCCTTATGAGAAGAGGAAATTTAGACGGCAGGCATGCATGTGCACAGAGGAAAGACCACGTAAAGACAGAGGGGGAAGATGGCCATTCACAAGCCAAAGAGAGAGGCCTCAGAAGAAACCAACCCTGCTGACAGCTTCCTCTTGGGCTTCTAGCCTCCAGAACTGTGAGAACATCCATTTCTACTGTTTAAGCCACCCAGTCTGTGGTACTTTGTTATGGAAGCCCGAGCAGACTGATACAGCTTCTAATTCTCCATTACCCTTGTCTGGCCAGACTGGCTGGGCCTTTCTGCAGACCCAGCTTGACCAGTGAATTTCCTCAGACCCAGTCTGGAAAGAGCATTAACTCGCTGCCATAGGTATTGCCTGGATATATAGCCTCCCAAACCTTTGTTCTTTCTCAAGAGTGAGACCAAGGAGTCTTCCTCTGTGCACAATCTTGTTTTTCTTATCCATAACAACATGGAAGAACAGCTTTCCATTGTAACATGTTACATGGGAGAAGTTTAAAATGAAGAAAATGTGACTTCTTTGACCCTGATTTTATCATCGTGTGCAGTGGAAGAACGAGTCCGTTCAATGACTGTTTTTGAGAGCTGATTAGAACGATTAGGAAGTGCTGCTCTCCATGTGCTAGCGTGTCACTTCTCAGCCTGGTTCAGTAGCAGGATACCAAGGAGTCCAGCCAAAAGGATGGTTCTATTCTCTACCTCATTGTCTTCATTGTTAAGCTGCTGTGCCATCACTGATGAGAGGCACTAGTGGCGTAATTCAGTGAGAGGGCTCTACAATTCCTCTCCATTGGCTTTTGCAAGACATAAATTATCCACTAGTGTGGAAAGCCCAACTGTGATGTTTTCCCCATCATCTCCACATAATATGATTCATGAGGACAAGCAACCGTGCTTGCCTCTTTCTTTGAAATCCCCCCTGACACCCATTAGAATGTTCTGCACAAAAAGCACAGTTCTAAACCCAGCTATATGTTTTACCTTATGGTGTGTATATAGTATTGAGTCAATGACTATCCAAACCCTCTATATTTTGTTGTTCAACTTTTTAATAATTATTTTAATTTATCTAGGTATGGATGCATAACTATATTAGTATAAATTTTCCATTTTCAATGTGTTCTATAATCTCTACCACCATTCATTCACTACATACTCGTTGAAGGCCCAAAGCACACAATACTGTTAATTTTTAGTTACATTGACCTATTTTTTCAGTATTGTGATCCCCAGATAGTCAGCTGACCTATGGTCAGCTATTAATCTAAACTGATCCCAACCTTAGGGATCTTACAGTCTAGTACAGGAATAATATTTGTATACAAATAACAATATCAAAAACTTAAGACTTCTAGGGGTTTGCCCTGGTCAAGGGGAAAATACCTTCCCCTTCACTGCTGGTTTTCTGTATTCAAAAACTATAAGAGCGCCTAAAAATGTGATAATCATTAACAGGAAAGTGTCATTTTCCATTTTCTTCCAGTGCATTTACTGCAAAGGAGGGAGATCCAGGGGTAGAGAGCTATTTATGTAATGGAGCACCTTAATGATTTTTCTCCTGTTCAAATGATGTGCCTGGAACCTATTTGGGGTAAGTACTAGAAAGCCAATTGCTTGTCATAAGAAAGTTTAAAAAAAAGTAGAGTTGATGATTGACACCAAGAAAGGGGAGAAGGGTTTTAGAAGAAGAAAGTCTCCTCCAAATGATGATAATCTAAGTCTTTAATCATGGCCAAGGACTGGGAGAAATTATCTCTTGCAATTTTTAGGACGGCAGTATTCTAATTTCAGTTGTTGGTAGTCGATCAACATTCTGAAATATCTTTTATTAAGTCAAAATTTAGAAAAATCTCTTCTGAATAGTCCATCCCTGTGGTAGTGGTAGTGGGTCTGTTGGGGAATGAAGGAATTTGAGATCTGCTATACTGGGACATAGTACAGAGAAAGGGCACAGCAGTCATTAGAAAGGGGTCAGAGTAAAGATCAATAATTTAGTGAACAGAAAACTATAATAGAAGGAAGGCATTTACCAGGAAAAATATAATTTATACCACAGCTCCCAGCCCAAACCCTTACAGAGGATCCCAGAGTTAGTGGAAGGAAAAATAGATTTCCCACTAATTATTGAACAAGGGTCTCTCAAGACATCATGCCTGGTTATGGAAGTAAAGGACAACCAAGAGGCTTATGATAAATGTGAGATGTGAAAATAAGTACGTGGGTTACAGTATTAAGTGACCTCAAAGATATTCAGACCGAACTCCGAGTGTATTCAGGTAAGGACAGGAGGAGTCTGAAGCAAGCTCTTAATAGAGTGTGTGCTCAGTGATTATTAGCTGTGGCTGCTGCTGCCTAGGACATTCCTGGAAATCTTCCTTTTCAGGAGTATTATCTTCCAATCTGTTTTTTAAGGGTCATTTTACCAGTTAAGGAAATTATTTGTCTCCGACTTTGTTGCAAATTATTACAATTTAACCAATCTCCGATCTGTGCAAAATCTTTTCTTCTTCATAGACACATGGATAACAAATTATTTTGTCCCAATCAACAAATCTTGATATCAAAATTCTAAAATTTAACATAATTTAACTACTGTAGGCAACAATTGTGTACATATTGTGGTACATATATTTTTAGGTTCTCCATTCTAGTTTCTTTTTTTTTTTTACCTACTCTGCATACTTACATACGTCAGAGCAGCCTGAAACCCCTGACCACGTTTAGCACAATGGAATATATATAGCCAAATGTAATGAATATAAATATATAGAAACAAACATATCAGTGATTATTTGGGTTCTTTAGAGAAAGGGGGCTCTATAAAATTGATGTATCAGTAAATATTCTCTTACCATCTAAATAGGCCCTTATAAATACCTTCCCATGTGATAAAAATCCTTAAGGAAAAATCAGTTAAGTGTGGATGTAGTTCATAAGTAATTTTATAATTTCATAAAATATTTTAGTTCTTACTATTGTCCATAATAGGTCATGCCTGCATTACTTCATGCATTCTACACTATGACCCTCTGAGATGAATACTATCCCATTTTCATTTTACTGATGGGAGGGCTTATCATGGGGGCCTTTTACAGAGGGGGCTAAGTGACTCACCCAGGCCATCGTCCACCACACAGTGGACTTCTATTTGACCAGGCAGTCTAAGTCCCAACTTCATACTTTTATCCACCATCTTTGGTAACCACGCAATTCTGCATTATTATAGATTTATTTTCAGAAATGGTGCTACATATCAGTTCAGTTCAACAACCATTTAATGCGTGCCTGGCACTATTCTCGGGACTGCGGATACCAGCCCTTGTACAGTCGGGCACTTTCGTACCCTTTCTTCTAGCCAGCACTCTCATCAGAAAAATCAACTGTATTCCTGCTACAAGACCGACTCAGAAATCTCTAAGGCTGCCCTGTCAGAGGGCATGTGACTGATCTAAAGACAGGATGGTTCAAGAATGTCTTCTTTTTTGCATAATAATTGCAGGATTAATTAATTAATTGATAATAGCTCTTAAGGTTTTTGCCCCACAGCTGATATCCACGCCTCTACTAATGTCACCCCTGGGAAGGTGGAGTGACTAATCTGATGGGAAAATGATGCATGCTCTGTCCAGCTCTTCCATCCTTTTGAGGGGAGTGAATTGCTGCTGGAGGCTGTTCCTCTTCAGAGATTGTGCCCTGGGGAGGTGGAGGGCTGCAGGGACTGGGCGGGGAAGGCTGTCTAGTCCTGGGATTCAGTATTAGCAGACCAACTCGGCCAACAGGCTTCAACCACATCCTCCAACGTGGTCTCTTGCAGTCTGTGGGGTGGACAAAGGAGTATTTTTGTTGGGAAACCCACAGCCATTTACTAGATAAAATTCTATTCTCCAATAGGGAACAGACAACTGATGAGTGAGTATCTGAGCCATTATTACCTAGGAAAACATTTAAAATTTGCTACAGTTGTTTTATATATATACACACACACACACACACACATAACATATATATGTCATATATATCCACACATACACACACATATATACACCCACATATATATATACGCACACACACACATATACACTAATATGCATGTGTGTGTGTATAGATAGATAGATAAATAGTCCTAAGAAAAGTAGCCAAACTCTTCACCTGCTTCTTTTCTTTCTGATAATTGCAGTGTCTTAAAATCTTCACTTCCTTGCCCAGAATCACCTTCTATACTCTAAGCACGTGATGTCTGAGATCGCTTGGAAATAGAGATCTTAAATTATTGGGGACATCAGTTATAGGAACTATATTTCTTAGATAAAAATAATAATCCCTTTTTTGTCATATATATTTGACATTTTGACTCTCATAGTCAAGCTTTCCCTAAGAGATAGACCTATCTCGATAGCCAGGCAACTTCCAACCTGAGTGCATTCATTTAAATTTTAGTATCAATATGGTGACTATGTTGTAAAGTTTATAACTCATAGCTTTTTAGTATAGTCATATAGAAGCAGGAACAGCATCATAATTGCACAAAGGGGCCATTAAGTCGTCTGAGTATAGAGTGAAAAGGCTTATGAATGAGGCTAGCTTAAACTCTGTGTAGCAAGGGAAGGATTCTATGCTGCAAGGCCAAGGAACGTGATACTTTATCCTCTGGCCTTAGGCTTATATGACTCAGATGAAGTGACTGCTTTTAGCGAGCACTTATGAAATGTATATTTCTGTACATAGTGGCCATGTGGCTCCCCTGCAAGTACACTGATTCTGGCCCTTATTACAAAGCTGAAAAGGCAAATGAGCAATATTCAATTCACCACTCATTTATACGGGAGTTATTACCTACAACATCTGTATTCCCAACACAAATTTATAATTTGCCCAGATTTCCTGGTAATCATATACATCAACCTGGAAAGGACATACTTTTTTTTCTTACTGGCCTGAAAAGGGGAACAATCACCCAATCCCTCCATTTGAATTTAATGTACTTTTTTCTTAAACTTTTTTTTAATAAACTGTTTTTTTAAGCAGCCTTTGAGGGAAGCTTGCTAAAGAGTTGGAAAGGTTAAAATACATTTACTTGGCATCATTTTCTAGAAAAATAGAATTCTAACATTTTTGCCTCTAGAATTTGTTTACTAGACAATGAAATGCAAAAACTGAATGAAGATGAACGCCCTATTTGCAATGAGGCTACGTGAAAACAGGAGGTGTTTCAACCCGAAAAAGACCAACCATGTCATCTCCTTCTTTTCCCTGAAAACACAGGGCTGTTCCCTCTGGTAAAAATTTTTTTTCTCTGTCCAGTCCAGACTTAAATGATTCCAGATGTCGTCTGTCCAACAATATTTTGCTCATTTATCAACTGAAAAATCGGCTTTTTCTTTTTCCCACTTCATGAAAACTCATTTCTTTCTAAAACAAAAGGTCAAACAAAATTTAACAAATTATCATTGACTATAGCAAATCACAAATTCATGTTAATTATGCTCTGCACCAATTATAAAGAAATATTTATTGAATGGCTACTCTGAACAGGACACTACACGAGGCTCAATTTGATCACAACCTACTAATATAAAAGTTTCAAAGATTTCCAGAATTAACTTTATATAAAGAAAAACATTATATATATATATGTCTGTGTGTATCTTTATATATATATATATCTTTAGTTATTTTATATATATTAATTTTATTTTGTATAAGTTGAAAGGACATAATGATTCACCTAAATGTTTCCATATAAAGCAGTTACTTTAGCTGGGGACAGGAGTCCTGGAGCAAAGTAGGGAGTCTCCACAAACAGTAAATTGGGTCCAAAATCATGAAAGTGTCAGTCATCAACATGATTTTGAATTTATTTATTTGGTAAATTCCTGTGCTCTGCCTTGAGGACATAGGATACCTCTATGCATGAAGCAAGCAATGGCACAGTATAATTTGGCAAGAAACAGTCTAAGGTAGTGTTTAAGAGCATGGGTTTTAGAGGAAATTAGAACTGCCCAAGAAGGTCAACGAGGTGTATGAAGGAGATTCAGATTTAGATCTGCGGAGCTTATGAACAGGATGAGGCAAACAGCAATAGTTAGCATACAGCAATGTCTGTATCAGTCTTCTTGAGCTGCCATAACCAAGTACCACAGTCGGGGTGGCTTAAACAACAGAAATTTATATTCTTACAGTTCTGGAGGCTGGAAGTTTAAGGTCAAGGTGTCGGCAGGTTTGATTTCTCCTGAGGCTTTTCTCCATGGCATTCGGGGGCCGCCTTCTTTGCGTGTCCTCACGTGGTCCTTTCTCTGTGCACACGCATCCCTGGTGTCTCTTTCTGTATTTAAATTTCCTCTGCTTATAAGAACACCAGCCAGACTGGATTGACGCCCACCTACACAGACTCATTCTAAATTAATCCCTTCTTAAATGGTTCTATCTCCAAACACAGTCACCTTCTGAGATACTGGGAGTCATGACTTCCACACACGAGTTGGGGGCGACGCAAAATTCGGCCCATAACAATGGCCATGAATGTGACAGGAAATCAGGCTTCCCAACAGATGCCAATATGGATAACTGATAACTACAGAGAGACAGATGCCTCTTCCTGACCAGCCCATGTCTTGTAAGCCCCATGAACTAGAAGCAACTCTTGAGAATGCCCTGAATTAACTAAGATTGATTTTTACCATCTGAAAAACATAGCCATTAAGTGCAGTTAAAGGAAAACAAATAAGTAGCTTTCCTTTGGCCCATGTCTGTGACTTGGGTTTAAACCTGCTACATCCCTACTGCCTACAGTGCTTGGCTATATCATGACATTGGATTCTAAATAACTGAAGGAGATTTAGGCTAATTAAAGAAAAGCAATTTATTGAAAAATTTTAGGGAACTCACAGAATTAATGGAAGGCTGCCCAGAGCAGATATAGGAATGACAAGAACCAAGAAGCTCCAGAAAGACAAGAAGCAGGAAGCAGGAAGTAAAGTAGTAGTCTTACAGGTGAAAGGGCCTAGACAGGAATCTGAGAATACCACTCGGGTGACTGCCACCACTGGGGTGGATGACTTATGACCATTCTACTAGTCCTTGCATCACTTGCTCCAGATACAAAGGCACGTGTTTATTTCCTGTGGGATACTGGAATAAAGAGAGAAAGATCTGGCCCCTTGGTTTTGTACTGGAAGACAGTCTCTTGGAATTTTCCTCAATTCTATACTATACACAGTAGGCCAAGATCGTTGCTCAATAGGAAATAGGGATGCTATTTGAGAGGAAGAGCAGAAGCTAGGAAACCAAAATATGACATCACCCACAGTACTGACACACAAAAAGTGCCCAATAAATATTGCAGTCGTTGCTGTTTCTCTAATTATTATTGTTGCATGCTATCAGTTCCAAAAATTCCCTGGGGAAGTGGAGAGAGAAGATGAATGTAACCTAGAACAATTGGATAGAGTTTAACAGAGGATGTTAGAGGTGAGCAGATCCAGAATGCATAGGATTTGAATAATTAGAAAGTGACATACAGCATATTCCAGGGGGCAGTAGCGTGAGCACAACTAGGTAGATGCAAGGGAGCATGATCAACGTGGAATGTGATGAGGGTTGCCTGCTGACTAAGGGCTCCTTCTGGCAAGTCGTGACAGACCAGCTTGGATACTTCCAGTGGGAGCTGCATACAGAAACTCTTATGTTTTCACAAGGAGGAGTTTGATTTATTGGTTAAAAGGGAGCCACTGTAGATTCCTGAGCAGCGATTTCCCAGTGGTCCAACATCTGCTTTGTTTGAAGTTTAAGGATGAAACAGCAGCACTTGTTCAGGGGCCTGGGAACCTCCGCTGTCATCCATTTTCCTTTTAGCTACTGTTAAGTGGTTCCCTTATCACTAATATTTCTTTTTCTTTGGAAATTTTGTTAGTGGTCTTCTTTCTTCATATTTTTTCTTCCAATTTAAACAAAAAAAAAACTATCCTATGTGCTATTTATTTCTGTTTTTAAAATAATTTGAAAAAAATTTTGTTCCATCATAGCATGGAAAGTAAACCTTTTTGAAAATTTTTTTCTCACGCAAGCGTTTTGATTTAGAGCCGGGAAGTGTTTTTGTTACCAAACAGAAAAAATAAAAGCATGAGCAACGTAGCTGGGACAATTTCTGGTACTCTAAGGTTTGCACAAAACATCGATTTGTGAAATCCATGTTGGATGTAAGTGTATTTCAGCGCAAACTTCTTTTTTAGCTTTACTGTAGGCATTTATTTTCCCACATGCCTTACTTTATGGAAGATTTTTCAGTTTATTTTCTCTAAAGTCTTTGATACATTTGGCTGATCTTTTTTTCTATATGAAGGTCAACACAGATCCACAGACTTTTTTTTTTTTTTTAAAGGAGAGAGATTTGGATTTAAAATGACAACAAAAAACAACTCTTCAATTACTGCCATAGCTCCTGCCTCTGGCTCCCATTTCCCCTGCCTTTGCCCTACAGGCATCCTTCGTAAAGTACTGAACTGAGATATCGGGCAGGCAGTGAAAGGCACAGTGGGACCTCTTGGAGCAGAATGCCGAGGAAAAGGCTGGGCATGAATTATGCCTCCGATGAAGAAGGCGTCATGCCCCTTTGCAATGTGGTGTTGCTGCTTTTACCATCAGGGGTCGGTTTCCCCAACTCCTTGATACTAGACTGGCCTTTTGATTGATTTTGATCAGTAGATTGTGGTGGAAAAGCCCTGTGGAGGAGACGGAGGTGCCCCAGACAATAAACATCACAGATTGCCAGACGAGTGAGTGAAGCCATCCTGGACCCTCCAACCCCTTCAAGCCATCAGATGACAGCAGCTGCATGAATGAACCCCAGTTACCAGCAGAATTGTCCAGATTGCCAATGAGCAGAATTATGGGAAATAATAACTCATTGCTGTTTTATGCTGCATTTGGGGGGAATTTTGTAACAGGAGCAATAAATAACTGATACACAGCTTCTTATTTTTAAAAAGAATTTTCTTCTGGCTTAATTCTCAGTACAGGCTGCTTATGTACATAATACCAAATATGAGTCACATTAGTTATCTACCATGTATCATAGGTCAGAGCTCGTCAGAGATAAAGCAGCTGTCTCTCCAGGCAGAAGTGTTTGCTCAGGACATTGTACATATAGAAGGTGATCAAGATCCAGTGTCTTGTCCTCAGTTTTGCACATCAGGCTTACATGACTGATTCACATTATTCAATCTATCCGACAAATGATTGCCTGTTTATTCAGAATGCCAATTTCTTAAAATTAGTACTACAAAGTGGATAAGATTATTCATCTCTGTTGAGCAGAAAATTCTTATCTCTGTGTAGTGACCTGAATGACAAGCCAAAATAATTCAAAAGGAATAGGAGATCATTTGGCTTGGTATTATAGTATTCCAGGGTCCTTGTGCTTCTTCTCAGTGATAAACAATGAAATCCAATAGTTCATCCCAGCAGATAGGAGCCCTCCCACTCCGGATAGTGCTGGAGACAGTAAGAGACCCTAGTTCTTGTATTCTACTTTTTAAGACTCCACATGGTCTAATGCCCTTCTAGAGACACCAGCATCACATCACCTTGACGTCATTGCATTGTGACTTCATTCATCCTGGCTGTGCACTCTTAATGGAGACTTGAACAAAACTCGCTAGTAGCACATTTATCAACACTCACATATTTTGGCTTAAGTTAGTACTTTGCTAATCTTATTCCCATGTCATTTTATTCTTCCTATGTCCCGAGTAAACTACTCACAAATCTCTGAGCTGCTTTTACATCTTTGGCACATCTTTCAAGTTGATATAATTATTTACATTCTTTCTGAATACTTGCAAGCCAAGGCTTTATTTTTATATTAAAAGTTCAAGTCCCTTAATAGTAATCCTTTAGCACATTATTTTCATATAATAATGAAGCTAAACTGTTATTTTGAAAGAGGGATAGCTTAAAAAGATTCAGCTCTATACTGATTTATAGCTCTCTTGTGCAGTACAAAATTACTGGATATCTTTACTCCAGTGGGGAAAAGATATTGAAGAAACGGAATTAAGCATTTTTCCTCAAAATTAATGCCTTTGCTTATTTTTGCACACTCTCAATTTTTTATACTGCTCCCTCTTCTAGTCCTATCAATAAAACCATCTCACCAATTCTCTTCTCACCACCCATCAAAACAAAAATAAATGCATGAAGTAATCAGTCAAAATGAAGAAGGCATGAAGGTAGTTTATCAAAATTTTTATCACTCAGTGTATCAGTAAAATTCTTCAATAGTGTGCCAGACTTCTTTAAACGTCAGATGCAGTTTATATAACTAGTATGAAAAATGGAAGTTCCCTTCACTCTTTCACCTTTATATTTTCAAAAAGAACATCTGTAACTAAATGATGAAAATGAGAAAGTTAGGGAACAAAGTTGAAGTTCTATGCCACTATATTTTCAGCTTCTAGTCATAATATTTAATTTTCTATTCTCTATAACAGATGTAATAACTAAGGGAAATACCCACTTAAAAGGTTGAAATCGTTATTTTCTATCATTTGAGGGGAATTGTCACCCAAAATGTTTGATTGGCATTTGTGAGGACAAGTGGGCCCTTCAGATCCCTAGTCATTTCCTTTGTACACTTGTTTGGGTCAGAATGAGCTCAAGTGTGTAACAGCCACAAGCCTTCCTCTTTCTGCCTCAAACCCAACAATGACCTGTCAATAAGATGTTTTCTGCCATCATCCCATCCCCAAGTGTCCTATCTAGTCATTGAATGGGTAGATCATTTCCTGCTCAGCAGTTCAAAATTGCCTCTGATTCAGCTGACATGTATGAGTCAATAAATGGCCATCAACCCAGAAAAAGTGTTCAGGTCACAGCTGCTGTCCATCCAGGTCAATGTTGTCTTGTTGGTGGCCACTATTATTATCACCCTAAAGTTAGGGACAAAAGTTACAGCGACTGCAGGTTTTAATTCTTTGTGTCAACAAAGAAACAAATGACAGCCAACTAGACAAATTCAAAAATGATCTGTATTTTAAAAGCTGTAAAGAAAACCACATTTGATAAGTTTACCAGTATTTTTGATATATTATTTAGCTACTCTGGTCCTTGTGTATCTTTGATTAGATCTTAACTTTTAAATTAGATTGATTATGGATTTTGAAAATTGTTGTTTATATTTAGACATCTCTACTTTGGACACACAGTTGCTAGAATCTTTTATAACCATTGCACTGAGAAATGAGTCTAATACTCACCATGAAAACTAAAATAGGACATAACTATGTTTTTCTTTCTCTTTGATCTTTTTGTGAACAGAAATGTCATGCTAACTTTCTCTATATATATCCTTTTATTTTTTTTGGAGAGAAATGGGTATATAAAAATAATATCTTTAGCACCTGGTATTCATTTGTAATTATCATATATAATGTCTGGTACGATTACTTTTTTAACTTCTTGCATATTTTGATGTGCTAACTAGTCAACGAGCTACTTGGGTGTACAGCCTTTTTAATATGTTATTATACCTCCAATAATAAAGCTAACGTGAGTAATAATAGCAATACATAAATAGCCCCTATTCATTGAGTTCTTACCTTGTTCCAGGCATGATGCTAAACACTTCCCATACATATCTCATTTAACCCTAAATCCATTCCATGAGGCAGCTATTATCCATATTTTATAGATGATGGAACAGAGGTTCATATGATAAGTAACTTACTCAAGGTCATGTCTTGCTAAAGGAAGGTTCTGTAAACACATATGCATTCTACTGTTTTTATTAGTAGTAGTAGCAGCATTGTGCTGTTTCCTTCCCCTCTTCTCCATAAGATTGTTTGCATCTTGAGGTCCTCTTGCTCATATTTTTGTCCCTAGCACCCATGAGACTCTTATACATCAGGAATGATTTAAAAGGTTTAAGAAGGTCCCTCGTTTGAGCCCCACTCCTAGAGGATGACATCTGTGTAAGCCAGGGGCTTACTACATATGGGAAACCATTGTGAGGGGAAATATTATGAAGAGGTTTTGCTGTCTGTACTTTGTAATAATTTACAACATTTGCTCAAATGCATATCCTACTTGGAAGAGCAATTACACAGGTAATAAACCATACATCTGAGAACACAGAAAACGTAACATCCAGCTTTTTCACGCACACTTGATTTCTCCTGATTTATTAATAACTTTCTTATGTTTAAGTGATTTTTCTTATTATGGATTGCTTTGTATCTCACTGTGGCATGACCTTAGCCAAACAGTTGCTATATTAAAATTCTCTCATGATACTTCTTAATCCCACATTTGCTAGCACATAAAAAGTTCTGTTTTATAGCCGGCAATATGGTTAAGCAATAGGGAAGAAAGATGAAAGCAGAAACCTATAAAAAAGACATTGAGAAGCTGATCAACAAGCAAAAATGTAGGGAAACTAGAACCAATTTATTCTCTTCTCATGCAACCAGTTACAAGCACATCACTGCATTTTCTGAAGCAGAAAACAACATTTCTACAAAGCTGTTTTCAACACTGTATCAAACACCACACTAATCTGAACACAATAGTTCTTCAAGTGACAGGTCGTAAATTATAAATACAACATTAAAAAATTAATATTATTTAAAATACAAATCACAAAGGGACGAAGCCACTGTCATTCTCAGTTCATAAGCTAAATTGTTTATCTTTGTACTTTAATCACATAATATTGTTTTCACCAGGGAATGTGAATAAGGTCCCATCTCAGTTTGACATTAAATCTGTTTTTAATTGTGTTCGTTCGTAGAAGCTCCTTCACTGGGAGAAAGTAGGAAGTGAAGGGGGCTCTAAGGAACGGAGACCATGCTAACATACGGCATTGAATCAATCGTAAGTGCTGATTCATTTTCACTGCTAAATATGATTTGTTACAGTTAATCTATTTGATTACTAAAGCAGGTGAGATAGCCAGGTATGTCTTTAATAGGGACTATTATGGCAAAAGTGAACATGGGCATATTTTTATAAGTGCCTGATGAAAACAGATATGACTTTTAAAGATGAGTAGTCTGATCCCCTGTGGCTCACTACAGTTTCTTTGTAAATGGAAAAACTAGTACTTCTTGCTCACAAGCATCTAATACTTAAAGTTTGTTGCCTCTCTTTAATTTACATATATTATTTCTAATTCTCAAAAGAACATTCTAAGAAGTAGATACTATTGTTCTCCTTTTACAGATGAGGAAATGGAGGGTCAGAATAGTTTGGGTGAATTGCCCAAAACATCCGCAAGTAAACATTGTAACTAGGATTTTAACCCAAGTCTGTCTGGGGCTAAAGTCCATTCCCTTTCCAATATATCATTTTACTTCCTGATTTATAGTAAATTAGAGCAATCAAGTCTGTTTATTTCAAATTTTATCTAATATATGACGTGGTCCTCAATAAATCCTGAAATAATTAGCCACTATCCATTAATAATTACAGTCTGAAGAGAGAGTTAAACCAACTAAAAAGATTAGTTTCTATCATTGCAAATGCCCTCATGGATATAATAGGTCAACCAAATATGCACCTAATTTCTCAAAACACTACAGCTCTTTCAGAATATCTTATGACTTGTATACAGTTAAGCACTTTCAGAGTTTACGATACCTAGTACTTATTTCTGGTCACAGGGAAAGTACTGTTTGTTTATCTGAAAGCTCAGACTAGACAATTTAAATCTTCCTGTACTGGGATATAACACGTGATTAAAACATTCCACCAAAACAAAGCATAAGTATGACAGACTAATATATAACAAGGGAATTTCATCCTGGCGTTCTTTAGAGGAAATTCAAAGTCAGGGAAAACTAACATTAGGCAAGAGAAGTAATATTCCATATGTAATCATATTTCAGTGTACGGTTATGTACAAAACTCTCTCCTTGTGTAATTCAAAATCAAAAAAAGGTATTTTATATGTAGTCGGTAAATGTCACAGTAACATAGTTTTGGATGGGATGCTGTTTTTTAAAGATTTCTCTCTGGTTTTGATACATATGTGTATTATAGTAAAAAAAAAAAAAAAAAAAAAAAAAAACAAGGGAATTATTGCCAAGAAGTAGATTTCCTTAGTGCTCAAATTTTCATGACACTGTACCAGCCCTACAAAAAAGAGAGCACATTTGTTATATGAAATGGAGACCACGTTCTTCTTTGAGAAAGAATAGGTCTAGCAAGTAGATTCTGGCATCATCATTCATTGGGGAAAGTTTTCAGTTAAACAATCTTTAGAGCTCTTTCCAAGTCCAAAATTCTACATTGTAATAGCAAAAACTGATTTGTTCATTGAGAGACTGTAGGGAAACATCTATTCAAGGTGTGCTGCCATTCAGTAGGGATGATGGAAGGAAAGTGAGGAATGAGCACTTGGCTAGAGTCTGCAAGTCTGTATTTAGTCCCATGTCAGCCACTAATGGAATGACAACCTTGTTTGAATAATTTGGATTCTTTGCTTCTCAGTGCTTCTTTATAATCTGTGAAATGGGAGTTGGAAAACTGATACTGGGGAAGTAAAAGAAAAAGAACAGAATTAGTTGGCATAGGTTTGTGCATTCCTGGATGGCAGCATCAACTGGTAACAGATAACTGTAGGCAATCAGAGCATTCCACAGCCGTCATGAAGCGGAGGCTGTCTGGTTTGGCAGGACGTATGTACACCTGAGATCCTGTCCCCACTTTGACATTGACCATCCCAAACAAGGCTGCTACCCTCTTTGGGACTGAGGTGCCTCATGTGTAGAAGAAGAGCGTGGGGTGGATGACTGCAAAGGTTATTCCTTATTCTTTTTGATTCTTGACAACATTTGCACCCCCTGACAAAAGAGATGGAATTCAAGTTTTAAAGAGATGGAAGCAAGGATGATACCAAAAATATCCTGGACTAAAATTGTTCCAGAGTGATTGAAAGCCTCCAGAGAAAAGGCATTTTCTTCTTTTCATCCTTTTAAAATCTTTTCTCTTATTAAAGCTTAGTATAAAGTTAACAGAGCTTTCTACTTCACAGAGAGAAAGTCATAGCCTTTTGTTGGGAATTTTGTCAGGTAAGTTTTTGTAAGCTCTCTAAGTTGAGAATGTATATGTTTGAATTTATGGTTTAGTACTTGATTTGCTCAGTAAAAGTGGTTTAGAAAAGAAAAATTTTACTAGAAAAAAGTTTAAAAAAGTGGTTTAGAAATGTGGTTAGATACAGAAAACCAAACTCGTATGTCTTATTCAGTAAAGGTGGTTTATTGGTTCACAAATGAAAAAATCCAAGTATAGATGGACTTTAGTCAAAGTGTGAGCAGAGCTCTGTATCCATGTTTCCTGATTTCTCTGCATCTCCATCTCTTGCTTACCATCTTTATCCTCAAGATGTTATCCTTGTGATCATAGGATGGCTGTCAGCTTCTTTTGCACATCCAATGTGAGAAAATGAACACTGTCCTCAACTGCTGAACAAAATTCTAAGTTTGTTTTTGCTGGACCATCTGAAGGTGCTCAGCTTTGAACCAATTTGTTTGGCCACAGTGATGCCTGGTCTTGGTTTAGGACTGAGTTAGATGATGAATGATGAAACAGTCTTAATGGTAAAAAGTAGTGGGAAAGCAGGGGTTACCCATGGATGTGGAGATGAAATAAATCCCACTCAAACTTCCTGGCTGCCACACAAAATGAGGGGAAGGGTAGTAGGGGAGAAGGAGATTGGTAAGATAACCACAGTACCCACTGAATAATTCCACCACTTTCATAAATACTATCAATAGTATTGAGTTTCCCTACAGGATACTTGGCGACCAAACATGCATTCCATGCTTTCATAGAGTTATAGAGGTAGAAAGAAATTTAAAGACGACCTAATTTAATCCCATACTTTGCCAATGGAGAAGGTGGGGTTCAAAGATGTTAGACAGTTTGCCCAAGAGGATATAGCAGAACTGGAGGTAGACTCCACACCACTGACACTAGTCCAATGCCCTTTCTACTATACATTATTCACTTATTCATTCATTCAATATCTAGTGGGCAGTGCTGTCTCCAGTGCTGCCAATTGAAAAATGTCTGGCTTCACAGCCCACTTGAAGTGTCACCTCCTTCACAAAGAATTTTTTCAGTCTCCTGGTCAAAAATTACCTTTCCATATTATGCACTCTCATGGCATTTTTTACCTCTCTCAATCATCTTCTACTTCTTAATATAATCTTTTTTTTGTTTGTTTGTTTCTCTCTCCCACTGGAGTATGAGTTCCTTGAGCAAAAAGGCCATGTTCTGTTCATTTCTACATCTTTCAGGGTGCTGCCCACATATTAATATTTGAGTACATGGATGAATGAGTAAGTGAATAAATATTTTTTGGCAATGTTTTGGCTCAGGAAATGGTGATTTAAGAATTTCTTAGGAGTAGACACTCTTCACCCTTCATGATTCACTAGAATTGTGTTTATTGCCCCTTAGTAGTAGCTGAGGTTGAACCAGACTCGCTTTTGGTGACCCAACACTTGGACTCAGGTAAAATGTTGAAGCAAATGGAGTTTTCTTCCTTCTCTTCTGCACAGTTCTTGTTAGCATCCTTTTCTCCTGAATGCCACTGGTTGCTTTCCCCAACCCTATCAGGATGTAAATTGTTCAATTCTATTACAGCAGATTCTTCTAGGAATCACCTGAGATAAATTTATTCTAACTGTATGTTCCTAACATTCTCAGTGGTATTTGATTTTTATAGACACTCTTAAGTTAGAAGTTTTAAGAAATCTAAATTAAATTTTGAATTTGAAATAGCATAATGAGGTAATGGTGTGACCTTTAAGCACAAGATGGTCTTCTGTTTCCTTTCTCTACTTAATTTCCATTTCTACTTGCCCATCCATAAGGCCAGCCCAGCCTTATCATGTCATGGTTCATTTCACAATATCCCTTGAAATTACATTATAATGCAGAGAGGAGCCAGGATTGAGAGAATGTAGCAAACTTCTCTACAATGAAATGTACTTCATTGGTCCCACTGGGACTCCAGTCTTCCTTGACAAATGGAAAACTGATAATATATTTGTTATGGGAGAAGCTAAAATAACTCCAGCATAAGTGTCTATGCCTCCAAGTCATAACAGAAGTACTGCAGATGCTGTTATGTGAAAAAGAATCGACGTATATTAAGAGGCCACATATTGAAAATTTTAGGGGACTGGATCTGCCCAGAGGCAGATATATTGAGACATATTGAGATGGGCCCCTTCTTTCTGTCAATATTTCATTATGATTGATTTGAATAGGATAGTAAATCTCAAATTGCAAATGAGATAGCTAAAATTTAGCAGTTAATCTTTACTGTCACAGTACCGCATATCAAAAAGAGTACCCTTCAGATTAAACGAAAATGGTCTCTAAAAGCAATTTTACTATATCATTAGAATTTGTATGTGTGAAATCAGAGTAAATTATTTCATGAATACAATATATAGAAAATAAATGACTGATTTTTTACACTCCACCCCTCTCTTAGATTACGTTTTTTACTTTCTTTTATTTTTCATAAATTTTGCCAGAAAAAATATGAATTAACTTCTTAATATATGTCTAAACAGCATAGGTTTGGATATAACAATAAGACCAGGAAATAAAAATGGGATGTTAAATGTAGTGTTTATAGTGGCAAACACGATAAAAAAGTGTGGATTCAAGTTGCTTTTTATAATCCTGTTTTCAGTCCTTTGGACATTCATAACCCTTTTGGCTTTAGAATTCAACTTTTCCACACTTCATCTAAGTGATAAGGTGTTTATTTTGGAAAGCTCTAAGAAAAATAATCCTTTCAGTTATTTTTGAATTATGAAGGAATAGGTGCACCAATAACTAAAATGACTGAACACAACCATTTCAAATCTGGCATGTGGCTAAGCCTTCAAAGAAATAGCTGCATTTAAAGGAAAGAATACAAAGTACAAAAATAGGAATCACTTCTTCTAAGTGCCTAGTTGGCATTTACTGAAGTTGGATTCAAGGTTAAAGCAGATATTGTCATTGCTTGTGTTAGATGTGACTTAATTCTGAACAAAATATTTAAGGACATAATTCTTATGGAATGGTAATTTGGGTTTTGAAGAAATGTGGAATCGTCGATGCATTTTGTACCTCGTCCAAATTTGTGCTTCAGATGACAAGGGATGCTTGAAATGGGATAGAATTCGATCTTATTACATTCAGGAACCTTCATTTTGTTTTAATCCTTTCTCCCCCTACACTTTGAATATGGGAAGAATCCGTTCTCCCTTATCATTTTTCTAACGGAAATAAAAATGAACCAACCCACATCATTTTTGTTCTTCCCGTTTAAGCTTCACGTGGAGCAAACCTAACCAACACATTATGATATATTAACACCTCATTTATCTTTTGCTGTCAGAGATTTTTTTCAACAAAAAAGTAAAATTTTAAGAAAGCTAATATTTATCCATTTAGGTGTTGAAAGATTTTTCTATTTGAATGTTTTTTTAAAACCTAAAGTGCCTTACAAATTTATTCCTTATCATTTTCAAAAAAGGGATCAGATATCTATAATCTGTTAAAATTTTATAATATCTCAAAGTCATTTGTTGTAATTTTTAATTAATGTAATCTTCTAAAATATAGTAATGTTGTGGGATCATGTAAATATAAAGTTATTTGACCCTACAATAAAAGACTGGATATTTATTATTCTACTTTAGGAGCTCTTGAATAATTTAAAATGATTTGTGCCTACAATTAATGGTCTGGGTATTTGTGTTGCTTTGTTTGTTTTTACCTCTTTATATGATATTCTCTCTTGTCTCTCACTTTAAACTGCCATTTTTTTGCTTCCTTAAATATGATTGTTCTAGTGGTCATTCACTCCTCCTAAAGCATTGCTTCTAGTTTTCTTTGTTCTGGAAAATGGAATAACTCAATGTTTTAAAAAATTGAGTTCTTTTAAAATATGAACCCGATCATGTCACTTTTCCGCTCAAAACCCGCAGTAAGTTTCCATCTCATGCAATGTAAAAGCCATTCCTTATACTGGTCTGCCAGTACCTCCATGACCTGTCCCACTGCCGCCACATCCTCTTCTCCTTCCGCTCCAGCCCTTTCAACCTTACTCAAGCCCGCTGGATGACTTGCTGTTCTGCAACCCACTACTCCCACTTGAGGGCTTTTTCATCCTTGTTTCCTCCTCTTGAAATACTTTTCCCTCAGATATCCATCTGGTTAACTTGCTTGTATCCTTTGAACCTTTGCTCAAATTTTTTCTTCACAATGATGTGTAACTTGACCCACTACCCAATTTAAATTGCACCTGAGCATTCTCCACATGGTCATGTCCCATTACTCCACTCTATTTTTTCCAAAGTATTTATCACCTTAGAACCTATCATATACTTTACTTATTTATTATGCTTACTTTTTTCTTCTTCCTCTTGCTGGAAGATAAGTTCTAGGAGGCAAGGATATTGGTCTGTTTTATTACTGATGTATCCCCTGTCACATAAAATAGTAGGACAGCATGTAGCACATAGTAAACATCAAGTAATATATTTTGAATTAAATGAATACATTTTCAAATTGAGTCCAACATTTTATAAGTCAAAAATAGCTGAAAGTATTAGTGCGTAAATGTTTCAAAATTTGTGTCAAAATTATTTTGTTTGTTGTGACTGCTAAGATTCCTCTGTGCTTGCTTAAAGATTCTTCAGTTTGAATCAATGAGATTTGGGGGTATCTGCTCTTTGAATAGAAAATATGTCACTGTTAATAGAAAAAGAATCTGTTTGATCCAAAACTAGGCTTTAATCCTATATGTTAACTCTAAACTTTAAAGTACAATAGAACACTTGATATTCATTTATTCTTTGCTGTCTTTATGATTTTTTCCTAATTATTAAGGTAAAAAATTCAAAAACTTTAGAAATAAACAAAATGTACAATTCTTCAAAGTTGCCACCTTATAAGTTTCTCACTGATATAACCCCCTTGTAATACCTCAGTAAAGATTCCTCCTTATTTATTCTGATATTGTCATTTATCTGTTCTAAGTTGGTATTAAATCCCTAGACAAACAGGACTTTCATTTATGAAATCCAAAAATGTATTTATATTATCTTTATCAAACTCCTCAAAAATAGAATAAATACAACAGTTGTGTCCTTTCTGATAAATATATGGAAGAAGGGATATCCCTACGATGTTTAAAAAAAAAAATCCTTCCATGTTAGCCCAGAGTGCATGTCTGAGCCTAATGCTATATTTAATTAACACAAGCAGAAAACTAAAATAACAAAAGTTGTGTGCCTTAAGGGTTTTTCACAGTGTGAATTACTGAGCTGTAATACAAAGTTTCTGATGCAAGGAGTTGATCCTAATGAGTTAAAGACTTAGTAAAAGTAAGTGGGAAAAGCAAAGACTAATAGAATGAAAAAGATAATTTTTCTTGTTTGGGTTCAGCACATAACAGTATTTAATGTGATAGAGCTAAAAAATATTTCACAATGCTTAGGACTAAGCTTTGTGAGATGGCATGCAGATAGGGTAACTATTATATCAATTATAATTCAAATTATTAATATTTAGCTGAAATTACACTTGATAGTAATTGTTATTAGACTAATAGTTTTTATAATGGTGATTATTATCTTCATAATAAGCTGACATAATAGTATATGTCAATAGATCATTCAGAAATTATAATATGCAATCATCAGTGGAATATCAGTGTTATGAGAAATCATTAATTCATATGAACAGGTGGCAAAACACAATTAGGTATTATTTATCTTGACCATGGAACCTGATCATAAAATGATTTTATAAAATGAGACTTTCAGAATAAGTACTCTCCTTTGAGACTAAGTATAAAAGCCAATCAACGAGAACACCCAGATTTGTGGAACAAAATGTCCAACAGTTGAAGGAATCGCAACTGACTGGAAGTTAATGCCTGGAACTAGAAAGCATTAATATGTAAAGCGTATTGCACAATGAAACTTATAATCCATGGAAGTGACAGCTTCCATGAAAATGAAAGGTCTCCATCATCTTGCCTTTAAGACCACATTACTGTATACCTCTTTCATAACTGGCAATTCCAAAGAGTAACGGAGAATTGATGAAGAGGATAGGAGGGTGTGGGCACCTTGTTGGTGCTCCATGAGGAAAACTCGTGGAATGGCTATATGGCCTTGGGTGTTTCTAACTAAACATTGCCTTCAATTTTGAGCTAAAAAATGTATGAGTAGTTTTAATAACTACCTCATGTTTTGACAACTCCATACCATAGAGAAAAAATTCTCATATTTGGAAATACCTATATCAGATTTAAAGCATCTCCTCCAACCAGATCATGCCAACTCTTGAAGTGCTTTTTATTAATGATTTCTCTCAAATGTCCTTTTATCTTTTCTTTTAAGCTTTCTATTGGCCAGAATGTTGATGTAACAAACATGCTTCTTTTTTTTCTAGTGAATTAGTTAGCAGAAAGACTTAGCTATTATAAATAGCAGGCCTCCAAACACAGTGAATTAAATATGATGTATTTTTATTTCTCATTCAGGTAACTATCTGTCTCAACCACAATGGCAGTATAGCTCCTTGAGGTTGCTAAAGGCCAAGTTCCTTCCATTTTGTTGTTTGGCCATCCCCTAAAATCCCGCAATCATCTGAAAGGTTAAAGCTTGATTACTGCCTCATACTCATTCTAGGTAGAAGGAAGAGTGGAGGGGGAGCCAATGTCAATGGAAGCAGTTTGACTTAACTTGGAAATAGATTAGACTTTTTACAAATCACCTTTCCTTGCATCTAATTAGCCTGAGTCTAGTATATTGGCACATCTATTCCAGGAGAGACTGGAAATTTAGACTGTATCTTTGTGACCACATACACGGGACAAATAAAAGAATTAAGTTTGGAGATACAACACATGTATAATCCTGACTGGGCTTCTCACACCTATGCTTTTCTGTGTTAATAGTGGAATGTAAGTGAGTCCACATTCCACTTACTTAACATCTGAAGATTTCATCCCAGATTAATCTAGCCTTTTAGCGGGAGAGATATAGGGAAACAGAAAATGTTTTCTTTATTCACATTGAAGTGATTCCATCTGATCCAAGTCTGACCTTAGTGATAAAATCCCAGTTCTTGTCCTATTTCATATTCTTTTAATTAATTATTTTTTTCTATTTCAGTTTTTCAATAATTCCTATAGCTTCCTATACACCAGACTTCTCTAATTTTCCTGTTTCTGTACTAACTGGATTTCTATTTATGGGCTCCAAATTTTAGAGCACAGATCCTTAGTGGTAGCACGACAACCCCTGGAGTCTGCAGTCCTGTCTTTCTTGATCTCTATCAACTGTACATTGAGCTGTCCCTTCTGGATCTTGGACTCAGTGTCTCAGCATTTATTTGCATCTTACCTATCCTTTTGCCCCTGTGGAATGATTTATCAGTTTTGAGCCATCTTAAGACCCTCTATTCTGTAATTTCTCTTACTAAATAAATACACTCTTGACTTGCTCCACTTAAGAAATTCCAGGCCTTTGCCTAACCAATTAGATATGTTTGGGATTCACTTTTGGTTTTCTCTGGTCAGGACTTTCCTGGTGCCACTTGAGTTCTGATTATATCATCTTTCTGAACTACTAATTTATAAAATATCCCATCTGAATAATAATTTCAGGGTAAAAATAAGCTCATGTAATTTATTATAAGGAAAGATATCACTTTTATCCTGACCATATAATAAATATTTACATCCTCCCTTAGCAAAATGTTAATAAACACAATTATGAATCAAAAGTAATCTCACCTGAAAAATGCTTTATGAAATATTTTTAAATAATGGTCATATACTCTATGCATGAAGATTATTTTCAATATGCCAATTATAATTATTTTATATATTTACCACATTGGAATATTGGAGAATTGACGTATAGAGCGCTTACCTGTGCCATTCATGTTTACAAATTTTCTTACATGTGGAATCAAATACTGCTCATTGTGGTTGGTGTTTGGTGTGCAGCCTAGTGTTCCCCTTACCTAGACTAGGTATAAAGTCCTGTTCACACAAAGCTTACTATTATACCTTATACTCAGGAACCTTTCCAAGTGTGCTAGTTGTTCTGTCCTATTAAGGTTTCCAACTGTAATGCTTATTTACACCAACATGTAACATGGCCTCTAAAGCACATTTAATAGTTGCAACAAGGCACAGTGGAAAGTGTCGAGAAATGATATTCTGCCCATTTGCTTCTGGCTCTTGATGCATGGGTTAGCCTTGCGGAAATATCAAGTTCTCTCTTGACCCCTTACTGAAGTGGAGACTCCTGAGTTTAAGAATCCACTTTTGGTTTGCTCTTTCACTCTTTTGGTTGAGGACACTTAGACTATATGTTTGGCTGAGTTCATTAAACTGCATGAAATTTCCAAGTGCCAGGGGCCAAGCCTGGCCCCATCAAGTAGTGTCAACCCTTCTTAATATAGTTACTGTGAATATGCAAATTATTTTTCAAGTCTCAGAGAAGAATTTCTACAGATGATAAGGATCATTGTTCTGGTATAAAGAACATTAAAATATAACACAGAAAAGTCTTGATTCATATCATATTTGGAAACTCAAATTCATGTTTTTCAATATGAATCTTCTGGGAGTTCAGGTTGCTTTTTCTCATCTGAAATTGAACAGTGAACCAGAATTGAAAAGGTGAAGTTATTTTGGTGGTACTTGAGTGGCTTCTAAGAGTTCAGGTTCACTTGAATTTGAATTATTGCTCAACCAGCACACTAATCTCTATTTAATTGACCGCCTGTCATCTATTTTGTGCCCCAAACTGCCCTGAGTACAATAAATGGTATGGAAATAGGATTGCCTGATAAGCGTGCCCAGATGTCCTTACCCGGGCCAAATATTCAAGCAGACATATATTTATTTTGTGCTCTAGAGTGAGTACAAGGCCTCTGTGGTTGTCCCAGAGAATCTTGCCTGCTTGGGAAAATAAAACTTCTATTGGAAAATATGATTTCTGTTCCACCAAGAAATAAATTCTAAACCTTGTTTTACCCTGAGATCACAGAGTATTTACTGAACCCTAATATTAGTTAGAAAGGGTTTGGATTTATATGGTATTTGGGTTTGTGCTCCTATGCCATGTCTGATGTGCATATAGGTGGTCTCCTTCTCCTCCAGACAATGGTCTCCCTCTATTCCATTAAGAGAGTGTTTTAGGTGTTTTATCTTGGTCATGGTCTGTGATTTCAAGGCAGGGATTATCTGAGAGGCAACCAGAATTTAACTTGCTTCTTATTTCTATTCCTCCTCAGGTAAAAAATAAAACATTTGCTACCACAGACCAATGATTGGGGTCCAAAATAATCTCTTTTCTTTACAAAGGGGGTTTTTAGGAGCTCAAAAATTGGGCAGTGGCTGCTTTTCAGTGTGATAATTAAAGTAATAAAGTAAATTCAAGGTTCTTATCTTGCCCTCATGATTCATTCATTAACAGCATTGCAAGCACCCCTCTGACGCTGTGGAAGACCAAATATTTCCAAGTATGGCCATCTTTCAGACAAAGGATAATTCTCCTCTAAGATACTTTCAGATGTTTTATTTACTTGGTCTCTACTGTAACAATTTTTAAAAATTGTCCATCATACAGTTTCAGTAGGGTTCAGGCTTTGTAATATGGATTACTTTGAAAAACTTAAATAGAAAAAAAGCATGGCTGAAAACCTGCTCTTTGAATGATCTGGACAGGTCTTTAGAGTGTGGAAGATGTATTCAACTGAAGTCTATGTCCTTCTCATCAAATATTCTTTATAAGTTTCCCCTTTTTTGTCCTTTCAATACCAGGTCTCTTGGAAATTGGCATAATCCCATGGTAGATTGAAGGGTAAAGAGGTGGGAGTTATGGGTGACAATTAAAGCCATTAGAGGAATACATTAACTAAGAGGGAAGAAGAAAGGACTAAATATTGAATAATTAATTGAGTGATGAACACTCAGTATATGTCCCATTGTATTTATATATTTTGCTTTCTCAGAATTTTTGCACTTTATAAATCAGTTGCTTGCCTGTAATGTTATTTGACAATAATCAGGAAACTGGCACATTAGGTGGCATCTTCTTTTCCCCTCATCTCTCTAATTTTTACTATGGCTATTTGAGTCATTTATTTCTAATCTGAAACTTCAGCTGTATATTAAGAAATATAATTGTAATGGATTATCTTGGGGGAATTATATTATTTATTAATGATTGATTGATTCTGAGCGTACGATATGTTCTTATGCTCTACCAACAAAATATGTATAAATAATTTAGTGAAGCACCATGATATGAAACTTTATGTGCTAGGGCACCTTCACAATTAAATTAAGACATAATCAGACTAAATTTCTTCTTTCCTTCATCCCTGCTTCCCTCACTCTCACTCTCCCTCCCTCCATCCATTGCTTTCACTTCTCCCTCCTTCGTTTCTTTCTCTTTTCTATCTGCAGTTGTCCATCTCAGCTAAGTTTTCTTGTAATTCTCAAAATCATATATTGTTATTGTTATTGTTGATTTTGTTCAATTTAATAGTTTCCTCTGAGTTGAAATATTTTATGCAAGTCATAGTCAGATATTATATATTGTGTTTTTAACTAATCAAATTATATTTTGTTGTTTAATTACTCTATAATAAAAGTTGAAATGTCAAATAAACCACTTATATATGTTGCAAGCTTCTAGTGCATTGTCAGGAGGAATACAGCTTTTATAATTGCCTAAAATAACGTTACAAATCTTAATGTGTATTACCAATGTTCTTAAGCTCTGTGTACATTGACTGGTAATTTTGTGTGTGTGTGTGAGGCAGACCAGCCCTGAGCTAACATCCATTCCCAATCCTCCTCTTTTTGCTGAGGAATATTGGCCCTGGGCTAACACCCGTGCCCATCTTCCTCTTGACTAGTAATTTTAATAAATCTGCTGAATTTCAAGTTCATTCACTATCTTCCACTTGACAGGACATGTTTAGTATTTATTTCACAGAGAGTTGATGGTTGAGGATAAAAATGATTATTGAGAAAAAGTGGAGGAAGGAGAAATTCTCATTTAGCAACTTGAAAAACCACTAGACTGTTTATATGTCAGCTTCAATTTCAGAGAGAACTCAATTAAATAGCCACCATTTGTACACCACTGAGATCTTATAAGAGACTGTGTTAAACAGCTCTAAGTTTCTATTATGCTTTCATTATATCATCTATAGAATATTGGAGTAGAAACTGACACTCAAATTGTTCAATTTAAAATGGTTGTATTTGACTGAACTTTCAATTCACTGTCAACGTGTCTACTTTAGAAGGATAAATATCCAAGGGAGAGTAGAAATTTTCAAAGGAAGGATGAGCAAAGTTTGCTCCTAAATATTCAGAATGAGATTTGTCTAGAAAAAGAGATCTGATAGGACATATAGTCTTAGGCCATCGAGTGTAGAGTTCTAGAAACCATTAGAAGCCAGTAGAAGAGGAACATCTACTTTCCAGGTAAAGCATCATCTTCCAATACTGACACATATTCGTTGACTTTTCATGACAGTAGATAGCGGATACTGTTTTTTCCCACTCAACGTCTCTTCCTGCATTGTGTGCTAGCCCAAATCCCATTTTTTCAGTTACCCAGCTTCAGGGAGTTGCACCCTGTTGAAAGCTCATGATGCATTCTTTTTTAGTCAAAACCAATCACTGTCATTCCATTCCTTTTGCCAGTGACTGTACAGCGGTGGACATGTAAGTCACTAACTCACTTATAGACAATGCAGCTTGAGGACAAATTTAAGTTGGGCCTTCTAGAAAAGGTTTTCTCAGTCATAAGAAGATACTAAAAAAGATGGTCCCTTTATGCTTGTACTGTGTCTGGATGTGATTCCTGGAGTTGCTTCAGCCATCTTGCTATCAAAATGAAGATGAGACAAATAGAAGGAGGAAGACAGAGCCAAGAAAACTACAGAGAAGTAAAGAGCATTCTGGCAATATAATGCCTGGAGTTACCCTGCCTCTGGACCTATTGCTTTGTGAGCTCATACATCCCTACACTATTTAAATTAGTTTGAGTTGGTTTTCCCATTACTTTTAGTCAAATATTTTCTATCTGATAAAGCTTACTTCTTTTTAATTAAATTACCAGGCTTGTCTGAGGACGTTCTGTTTAGTAAGCTTCAGTTTTATATAAACATTGTTGAAAACACTGTTAGTTTTCATTACTCTAAATCCATTAAATAAAGCCAAGAAAACATTTCTGATGTAGGTTGGCATGACTCTAATCTTTCCCCAGTTTAATCCATCCCTCACCATCCCGGAGTGATTTTCACAAATCTAATCGTAACTCTCCTGCTTAAAAGCTATTCAGTTGTGTTCTACCATGTAAATGTTGGCAGAAAACTCCTTAGTGCATCTTTTAAAATATGGCTTTTGGAGCATTATTTCTTCAGTGATTCCAGTTGCTTTACTTGAGGCATTTGAGGGCTTATTGTGCTGAAGAGTGTCAGATTACATACCAAATACTGTCAGAGTCCTCATTTCTCCAAACTCCATTCACAAGCACAACTTGGAGTGAGATTGGGAAATGGGCAGTATAGCAAAGAAGCAGGCTATACACACATACACACACACACACACACACACACACACACACACAGGCATAAATCCACACCTGAAATAACATATGCTGATGTGCTGAAAATTCTCTAGGAAATGGAACCACAAGACTATGTTTGTTGGTCACTATCTTGTACCATCATTTGCAGTTGTGGTAATTGTCAGAGCAGCACCAGATTACTTTGTGTTTCCAAAAGTAATGCAAAATTTTTTGCCTCTCTGAAACTATATTGTATTTTTATGAAACAATTTGCCTAATGTAGAATGTGTATAATTCTAGGGTATGTAACTGGAGAGTTTTGAAGGTGGTTATTATTTTGAACAACATGAAGGCCCTTTGGCTCTATTGTGGGGTTTTTTTGTATATATTTTCTCCCTCCATCAGCTCAATTAGAGCTGAATGGATAGTAGAATACTCTTTCATTCTGAAACTTTTTTTGTGTGTTGTTGTTGTTATCCTTGGTTCTAAGAAAGATCCGTTCTGCATAGTAGCAAGGAATGATGACCGGCACTAGCTTTCTTGTAACCCCCTGAAGGTGTCAGAGAAAAGTTTCAGAACAAGGAGGGATGCTGTGGTCATTTCCCAGAGAGAATGGTCACTTGCATATATAGTTAGCCCTGTTACCACAGTGAAGGATGAGTGGGAGCAGTCCTATACAGTGTGGTTGTTCTTGCTGTGTGCACCAACTCTCACCTCGAGATCATAGATTTAAACTTGCTGAACTATATATGCACCTTACAATTTTGCACTTTTACACCAGCATTTTCCCTTTCTATTTTGTATCACTGAATACAAATCAGCCACAAAGCAAATCTGGGAGGAACAGTTTGTTTGAATTCAGGTGAGGGGTAAGACAGAGCTCGGCCATCAAGGCCTGAACAGATGGGTTCAAGGTCATAAGTCACTGGAGGCCAGAAAGACAAAGACAGAAGAGAGGTCAACAGATTTAACCTGAGAAAAATGATAACTCTGTGTGATCCTTGATTCAGTGAAATTTGAGGATTTTTGAGGCATTTGTCTACTTCTTGGAAGGTCTAAAACAAGGTGATTATCTCTGCCTGCACAAAAGGACTATTTGTATTTGAAAGGATTTTGACCAATAAATCTAGTAAGTCTGTCCTTTGGAACATGAATTCCTCAGAATGCTAATAGATAGTATAGGAAAGAGGGGAGGATTTCTTTGAATAACTTTGGGAAATTCTGGTTCAAATAAGGTAAACAAGATTCCTGAAGGACTTTTCAGATCTTTTAACAGATTTCTAAAACATATCAGATCATTAAAACTTTCTAGGGGCCGGCCCGGTGGTGCAGTGGTTTAGTTTGCGCTTGGCAGCCCGGGGTTCGCGAGTTTGGATCCCGGGCACCCGCGGACGCACTGCTTGTCAGCCGTGCTGTGGCGGCATCCCATATAAAGTAGAGGAAGATGGGCACAGATGTTAGCCCAGGGCCAGTCTTCCTCAGCAATAAGAGGAGGATTGGCAATGGATGTTAGCTCAGGGCTGGTCTTCCTCACAAAAAAAAAAAAAAAAAATCTAAATTAAGTATATGGTAGAACTAATGCTCTGCAGAAAACTCTTTAGGAAACCCAAAGGTAAGTAGTATCTTGGGCCCTTTAAGGAAGGAAATCTGCATTGGCACATGAGTTTCCAGACTGCTTACCTAAGAGTTGGTTGTCAGAATTCCTGTTGTGTGATTGTTGTTTAACCAGTTCTTTTGTGAAGAAAAAGTAGAAATTTGACTTCCTCTGTTTTCATTTTACCTCATCCTAGTAAAATGCATTCAATCTCTTAATGTGAAGTTTTACCTCTATTTTAATTCTTCTCAGTTCCATATCTCAAGCTGTGGACCATCCTTGAACTACAATCATATATCTCCTGCAGCCTATTCAACTATTCAGTAGGATGGATAAATCTTAAATCATATTCAAATTTCCCCCTTAAGGGATTGTCTAGCTGGTCTTCTAAAACACAACAATAATAATAACCACCATCACAACATCAATAACAACTGTTGCTAATACTTTTTGAGACATCGTGTGCCTAGCACTTTCTATGGACTATATTCATTAATGAACAATAATCCTCACAATATAACTAACAGGTAGGCATTGTTGTTATTTGATTTTCTAGTTTAAGAAAAAGAATCTCATAAAAATTGGGTAGTTTGCTCACTGTTCCTCAATAGTAAACTGTCGAGACAAGATATGAACCAACCAGTTTTTTCTTTGCAATCTACATGCTTAATTGCTATTGTTTCACCTCTTAATATTTACTATTTCTGTCTACTCAGTATAGTTTTCCTAATGATAGAGGCTCAATGAACATTTTGGAGTTCTCAACTCCAAACTTAAACTCCATTCAGTCATTTAGTGTTGTCAACTTCTTTAATTATATTTTTCACATTTAGTTCATTCTTTTCATTCCTGTGACCGATACCATACGCTTCCTTCCCTAGATTTTAGTAAAACTATCTTACTAATCTTTCAGTTTCCAGTCTCTTCTATTCCAAGAAAAGTTGCATATAACTACCAGATTAATCTTCTGCAAACATTGCCCTCGTCATGTCACCTGTGACTCAAATATCTCTAATGTCCTTTCTTCAAGATAAGTTCCATGACACATAAGTGGTATTACAGAACTTTTAACATGTATTTTTCATTATCTTATAACCTTCAACAGAGACCCAATAAGCATGGCCTCAATATACCTTACAAATTCTTGGCTCGAGTTTTCACATACACTCCCTTGTGGAATGGACTATCCCTCTCTTTTGACTATCCAAATTCTGCATGTACTTTATAAACACATGAGGATTCCCTTATAAATCACTACAATAAATATGTAAAAGATTATTTTGTAAAACATAATTATGAGAAATAGTTCAAATTACCTATCCAGTCCTGCTTTATCCTTCAGTACACTTTGCCAACACTGCAGTTTAGCTAACGTCCTTTAAGGAGATTGATTCTGCTGTGCAAGGCTCTCTTGTTCTTAATAAACAGTTATCTGGCAGATAATATATGTTTTTGCTATATTTTGGTTCAGGTTATTTTGAGTTAAGCCATTTTGTTGATTATGGAGGAAGAAGGGAGCCATAATAAACTCCTTAGAAATCTCTATTTATTATTTGTTTGATGCATATAAATTCTAAGAATAAATTGACCTCTCCTGCTCTCCTAAAATTAGGAATTATCTGGTTAAATAATTTGGGAAAATTACTCAAACATCCATACGGTCAATTAAAACTCTCACTAAAGAAGTAAGGCAAATGAAAAATTTTGAGAATATAATATCCTCTATTCTAGATATCCTCTACCTTAGAAACAGCTTCATACTTGGCTCTATGATAATTTGGAGCCTAGAGCAAAATTGGATTCAATAATTTTAAAATATCAATATTTTCATGGCTTTTCTTACTATAATTCATGTCCTCAGTTTATCTGAGAGTGTTAGAATTGGTTTTGCAGACTTTTAAGGAATGTATATAATGTTTTCTGCTTTGCAAACACAGTGACAGCATTTTTCTACGGTCCTTTTAGAAATTGTCTGTGTCTACGAGAGTAGAGGGATGTGGGGAATTTAAAGCATTATGATATTTGATTTGATTAATTACCTCATTATGGCCTTAGTTTTCCATCTCCCTCTGTGAGTGAAACATAACCAAAATATAAGCTTTCTGAAATATTCTAGATATCAAATTGCACGCAGATTATTTTTTAAGGAAACATTTGAAATCTCATGACTCAAATCACCTTACCAAGTTGCGTATCAGTGGGAGAAAATGATGAATATTCATTTAAAATCAGTTTGCGTCTTCAACTCAGTCCTACAATATTTTATTTCCTATTGAATCATATGGAAAAAAGTCTAGTTTTACTTTCTCCTATGTGAGCAATTGTATACTGAGAATCTCGATTCACTGTGAGTTCCTGATCCTGTATATACAGCTTAAAATGATCTGCAATTTGATTCTTAAATTTATAGGTGTCAGGCTCATGAATTAGACCTGAAGGGCAAATGTTGAGCAGGGGTTTCAAAGTCTGGATGTAACATACACAAGACAATTTGTGTATGGGCGAAGTTATCTGCTTCTATTACACTGCATATACTCAGGAGAGAGTTTAGTCTAAAATGAAAGAAAATACTCCAATCTTTTTTTAGCTATTAACTTGTAGACCTTTTGATCTAGCATGATTTATTGCTATCCCCACATGCAGTTAAATACCAATCTATTCTGAGCTGAGAAATATCCCCAGGTCTATAATAGTTTCTATTTTCAAATTGGAGCAAAACCAGCAGGTACATTCTCATCGTCACGAGTGGACCGTACGGTTTCGGTAGCGAGACTTCACTGATTTAGCAATCAACGCCCTTTCTTGCTTCCCCTTGCCTCTTCCCTGACATTGAGTCACATCCAATCTAAAATACCCATTTCTTGATAAAACTTTACAAGAAGGTAAAATCGTGTTGGTGGAACACACTTGTAATAACTACGCTATATAGCTCCAATTTCAAGAAGATGCCCCATCCACCCAGCTAGTTCAGCTGAAACGAGAAGGCAGCATCTCCATGTCCTTTCACGGCACTGATTCCACTGACCTAGTGGTTAAAGGCTACTCTGACTGAAGTTCAGTCATGTTAACTGTTTTGCAATATAGAGATGGGAATTTGAAACTGCTAAGTCTATATTTAAGTGTGTGAAAGAAAACCACCTCTGACTGAAAAACAGAACCTAGACAAACAAGAAAGAAATTGTCCATGTCAACAAAATGAAATAGAAAGTTGGGGGATTGTGAGCTAACAAAAATATTTCTGCTTCCTTTTAAGCTTTCCTCTTAATTATCAATTACCTCAATTTTTGATTGGGATTCATGTGTGGACCTGCCAGATTATCAAAATCATGTTCCTAATTGCTGTAATAGCACTTGCCCTGTTAAGATGAGGCTATGCAATTAAACTTTAGAAAGAAACTGAGTGTCTGAATTCTGCCTGAAAAAACCCTGAAATTAATATCATCATGAACTTGCATGTATGCATGCATATGGATGTCTTATAATAAATTCCATATATTCAAAATTCATTTTCTTTCTCCACAAAAACATCATATGCTGTATAATTTGCCTAATTGTTTATCATCCCTATTATAACTTCCTTCTGGGAAAATAGCTAGATTATTATCCCAGCCTCCCTTGGTTGGGAGAGGGGACATGTGACTGAATTCTGACAAAAGGAATGTGGGCAGAGCGATTTACAGCCCTTCCAACTCTCTCTATGTTTTCTTGTTTCCTGAAGCTCTGCGTGTACTTTTGTCTTAGTATATCTCTCAGAAATCTCTGTAAGGGCAGGGTCCATAAAATAGCCATGCTTGAATATTTTATATGCCCTGAAATATACATGCTCTGTGATGGAAAAAAAAATTTTAAATAAATTAAGAATGAATTATACATACAGGTACCATATGTTCTAGCTTGCCCAGAATTTACCAAGTCTACACTTTTTGCTCTATCATAATTATTTATACAGCCCCCTTTTGTTATCAAAAATGTCCCAGTTTGTAACAATCAAGCTCTCATACTGCCTTTTCTGTATAAACCACTCCTGAGGGTAAGCACACAGAAGATGAGTGTTGGTTCCTTTATGGGCATAGTCTCACGAATTAGTGAATAATAATTGGTAAATTGAGAAAATTACCACTTTGCAACACCTAATGCAATAATGGATTTAGGCCCAGTCATCAATGGCTGCTGACATCACATCAGAGAGCCACGTAGATGAGTGTCTCCGGATGGAAGCTCCCAACACTTACAGAACTTTCTGGTGAAAATATCCAGCAAACCAAATTTGATTAAGCCTCCAGATTTAAATAACAACTTACAGGAAATACAGGGAACAAAGGACATAATGAAGGATATCACTGGAAGAAATCTGCAAAATCCAGTTGGTGGAAAATTCTACAAGACCAAAAATCAGTCGTTAAAAAAATAAATCACAAGGAGAAAAAACAAAAATGAATAGGAAAACTTAAAGATCAATAAAGACTTAAAATCATATCAACAAGTTGCAACGTACAGATCTGATCTAGATCCTGATTCAAACAGGATCTTAATCAACTTAATAAACCTAAAAAACATGAGATATATTTTGAAATGCCTGGTTATTTGGTTATATTAAAGAATTACTATCATTTTTAGTTACATACTGAAATACTTACAGATGAAATGATATAATACTGGGAAAATGTTTCAAAGTAATCCAGGAGGAAGGAGAAAGGAGAGGCTGTGTAGATGAAATAAGATGACCTATAATTTGATAATTGCTGAAACTGGGTGAGAGATACAACAGTTTTATTGTACTATTATCTCTGTTCTGTCTATATTCAAATTTCTCCAAAATAGAAATTTTTCAAAAAAGGAGTTTGTGTGTACGTTTCTTCCCCTAGTGGGTCTCCGCTATCCTGCCTGTCAGGAGACACTTCCTTGTTACCACTTGTTGTATCCTTCTTTGTCACATGTTATGAGGGCTCAGAGAGAGGCCACGCCTTTGGGCCTTCATCCCTACTGCTTTGGCTTCAGCTTCAGAACCTGCCAGAACTTCAAGCCTCTAGAGAGAAGACTCTAGAGTGAGGAGCATTTCCTTCTCGTTCCTTGTGAGAGTAAGTGGGTATAAATTATAAACGAGTAAATAACTGGTAAGGAATAGAAAGGGAACTCAATTCCAAGTGGATAAACAGGCTGGATGCAGACCTTTAGTTGAAAAAGTGAACAAAATGCAATAGACTCAAAATAGGAGCCACAATATGTGTAAGATCTAAATCATATAAACATCACCGAGTGGCTCAAGACCAGAATCCAACGTTCACCAGGTAGGTGACCTTTGAAAAGTCTTTGAGCAACTTTTGGGTCTCACTCTGCTTATTTGTAAAATAAGAAAGTAGAACTCTTATGTGACAAACTTGTATGAGCATGAAATAATGTGTTGTATGTGAAAGTCCTGGCACATAATAGGAAGAATTGTTTTGAACTTCATGGGCTACTGAGTACAAGTACAATAAGATATCAATTAACATGAGTCAATAATAAATAAAGCAATAACTCATATCATATGTAATACATGGTTAGAATATGTTTTAGTATATATTTTAAAAATTAGTTTGCTAATTTATAATATGCTTTAAAACTTAGGCTATTGTGTGAGTGATTCCACTGACCCTTGCCCCTACACACACACACACACACACACACACACACACACACACACACACACACATACATTCTCTTGCTCTCTCTCTCTCTCTAAGAATGAAACTTGTCTCAGATCTTTCTCTCAAGAGTAGATTGATAGTGAAATCCAGGTTAATTTAAGAACCCTTCACTCATCAATATTCTGTGGGAGAAGAGTAGCAGTCGATCTGTTTTCTAAGAACCTGGCAATGCACTCCCAGCACTTCCTGAGCCAGGCTGAGAGCAGGTGGTTGCAATCTGCAGCAGTTTTACTTAACTACTTTCCTCCATTTTGCAAGCTTTGCTTTCTCAAGTTCAATGACACTGCACCTGAGAACTTATCAGTATGCAAAGACACGTGCACTCGCCTAGAGTAAACAGAAATCTCTCTTAAAAAAAAAAATAAAGAACACCACAAGACAGCACTTTCTTTTGTAGATTTTTTCACTCATCATTTCAAGGGTTATGCTTTTCTGAGAGTAAAGCTTGTTTTGTTTTTAAATTTGTCATTGATCCAAAGAGTGAAGATGCACAGGTGTGAGGATTTAAATGTCAGTGATTGACCTTCCCACCCACAACGAATTCCAACTAGAAAATTAAGACTGTTGCCAGTGTTTGCCAACTTGATTGCTCCATCCAATATTAATTCATGATCTCTGAGATGCTTAGTGAGCCACAAGGAGATCCTCCCCATTTTTCTCTAAAACCTACTGGGAAATCTTATACCTGTGACTAAAAGTAACATACCCAGACCATGCAATGTAATTGTAGTGGTTTATTTTAATTGTTTGGAAAATAGTTTGTTAGTTTCCAGTCCTTCCCAGTCACCATGATCCACATGGCACTAATGTTCTGTTGTACCTTGGTACCTCTTTCTGAGCAGTGAGGAAACAATGTTCAGTTAAGATAGTGTTTCCACAACTGTTGGATACCTTTCTAAAATAATTTTGAGCCCCTTCCCCAAATCTAAACAATCTTAATTTTCATAATAAGGCTTATGAATTCAAAATTTCACCATTATTGACGAGGCAGAGGATATAGGGCTGGAGATCACAAGTAAACCGTACATACCATGTGAACATACCATGCAGGGAACTGGAACTGGCCAAGACATGAAAAACACTGGATAATGATGGTGAAAGCAAATGGCATTTCTGATTTCAAAGTGCTTACAATTAAGTACATTGGTGGAGTGAAGCATAATAGGTGTAGTATTATGATAGAAAATTTCAACTAACATTTGGGAAAGTGTTGGTGATGAAGTTGAGTGGGATGAGCTGTAGATGACAAGTCGATGCTTGAGATTATGTGTTGGGTGCCAATGTTGATGATCTGATGTTTTATGTTGTCCTCCCATTCTCTGAAAAAAATGAATATGAAAGATAAAGACTTATTTAAGGTAGGATTACACAAAGTTATACATAGAATAGTTGTATCTGAGCTCATAGCTGAGTAATCTTTCCAAACATAATTCTACTCTCCATTGACTAACAATTTGGAAACCCAACAGGAATTATATAAATAGAATTATCTGAAGTTCCAGGAGAGAATATATACATAGGATTTTTCATCCTCATACAATTCTTTCATATTCTCTGTTTCTAAGTTTCTCCATGTCTTTCTGTAATAGTGACCTCTTTATATAAGTAGATATTGATGTAAAGCTAAATTTACTTAATATTTAAATAAATTAGTTTTTAAATCCCATCTTTGTTCTCCAAATATTTTATTTTCATAGGTAGAAGCTCTTTCTGAAAAATTAACATTAATAAATCATTTATGAACTGGTTTAAAACTATTTTCAGTGAGTGACAGATGATCAAATAACAACAGGCATTTACATATCCTTCTTAACATAATAGTTGTATATGAAAACCTATTAGCTTCATTGAAAAATAAAACTTTAATATCCACAACTATGTCCTTCTCATCCCCTGTGGCCCTGCATTTCACAATAAGTGCTCTTGAACTTGTACTTGTGGTTCATCTCTAAAAGGGAACGTTTTCTGAAATCAATATTCATGGATTTTCTTTACAGTTTTATTAATGTTAATAAATTCAATCTAGATTAATTATGCTCATAGAATTTCCCTTGGTTTCTTTTGAAACAAAAACATTTCACATAAAACCAGCTATGTTATCTTTGAATTCACAAGCACAAGGAAAGAAAAATCCATAATTAAAAGACTTCAAAAGTATGGATGATTGAGTTTTTTCCCCCAGTTTTATTGAGATATAATTGGCATATAACACTGTGAGTTTAATGTGTAAAACCTGTTGATCTGATACATTTCTATATTGCAAAATGATTACCACCACAGCATTAGCTAATTCCTCCATCCCATCATGTAATTACCATTTCTTTTTTGTGGTAAGAACATTTAAGATCTACTCTTCTCGCAACTTTCAAGTATATAATACAGTAATATTAGCTATAATCATCATGCTATGTATTGATTCCCAGAACTTGTCAATCTTTTAATTGGTTTTGTGCAATATCTTTGACCAATATTTCCCCATTTCTCCCATTTCCTAACCTCTGGTAACCACCACTGTACTCTGTTAATCTGAGTTCAGCTTTTTTAGATTCCATCTACAAGTAATATCATACAGTATTTGTTTCTCTCTGTCTGACTTATTTCACTTCGCATAATACCCTCAAATCTCATCCAAGTTGTTGCAAAGGACAGGATATCCTTCTTTTTCATGGCTGAATAACATTCCATTGCATATATATATCACATCTTGTTTATCCATTCATACATTGATGGACACTTAGGTTTGTTTCCAACTCTTGTCTCTTGTGAATAATGCTGAAATGAATATGGAAGTGCAGATATCTCTTTGAGATTCTGTTTTTATTTCCTTTGAATATATACCCTGAAGTGGGATTGGTGGATCATATGGTAGTTCTTTTTTAATATTTTGAGAAACCTCCATACCATTTCCCATAGTGGCTGTACCAATTTACTTCCCACCAACAGTGTACAAGGGTTCCCTTTTCTCCACACCTCACCAATATTTATGTCTTGTCTTCTTGGTGATAGATATTCTAACATGTGGGAGGTGGTATCTCATTGTGGTTTTGATTTGCATTTCTCTGATGATTAGTGACGTTGAGCATCTTTTCATGTATCTGTTTGCCATTTGTATGACTTCTTTGGAAAAATGTCTATTCAGGTCCTCTGCCCATTTTTTAATTGGATTATTTGGTTTTTTTGTTATTGAGTTGTAGGAGTTCTTCATATTTTTTGGATATTAACCCTTATTTGATATATGGTTTGCAAATATTTTCTCCCATTCCATAGCTTGTTTTTTTCATTTTGTTGATTGTTTCTTTTGCTGTGCAGAAGATTTTTAGTTTATGCAATCCCACATTTATTGTTGCTTTGGTTTCTTGTGGTTTTGCTGTCATATCCAGGAAATCACTGCTAAGACAAATGTTAAGGAGTTTTCTCTATCTTTTCTTCTAGAGTTTTACAGTTTCAGGTCTTGTATTTAAATCTTTAATCCATTTTGAGTTCAGTCTTGTGAGTCATGTAAGATAGGGGTCCCATTTCATTCTTCTGCATGTGGTTACCCAATTTTCCTAACAAATTTATTGAAGAAACTATCCATTCCCCATAGAGTATTCTTGACTCCTATGTCAAATATTAGTTGACCTTAAATGTGCGGATCTATTTCTGAACGCTTGATCCTATTCCTTTGGTCTCTGTGTCTGTTTTTATGCCAGTACCATAACTGTTTTGATTGCTATAGCTTTGTAGTATAATTTGAAATCAGGAAGTGATGCCTCTGGCTTTGTTCTTCTTTATCAGGATTGCTTTGGCTATTTGGGGTCTTTTGTGGTTCCAAACAAATTTTAGGATTGTTTGTTCTAGTTCTGTAAAAAATGGCATTGAAATTTTGATAGGGATTGTATTGAATCTATAGATAGCTTTGGGTAATATGTACATTTTAACAATATTAATTTTCCAATCCATGAGCACAGGATATCTTTCTATTTGCTTGTGTCTTCTTCAATTTCTTTAATCAAAGTCATGTAGTTTTCAATGTACAGATGTTTTGTCTCCTTTGTTAAATTTATTCCTGAGTGTTTTGTTGTTTTGGGGCTATTATGAATGAGATTGTTTTCTTTATTCCTTTTTCAGAAATTTCATTGTTAGTGTATAGAAATGCAACTGTTTTCTGTCTGTTGATTTTGTATCCTGCAACCTTAGTCAATTTGTTGATTAGTTCTAGTGGTTTTTGGTGGAGTCTAGGAATTTCTATAGATAAGATCACGTTATCTGCAAACAAAGATAATTTTTCTTCTTCCTTTCTTATTTGGGTGCTTTCTTTTTTCTTTTTCTTGCCTGATTGCTCTGGCTAGGACTTCCAGCACTATGTTAAATAGGAGTGGTGAGAGAGGGCATCCTGTCTTATTTCTGATCCAAGAGGAAAAGCTTTCAACCTTTCATCATTGAGTATGAGCTGTGGGTTTATCATAGATGGCTTTCATTATGTTGAGGTACGTTCCTTCTACATACAATTTATTGAGTGTTTTTATCACGAAAGGATGTTATATTTTGCCAAATGCTTTTTTGCATCTACTGAGATGATCATATGAATTTATGTTTATTCTATTAATGTGGTATATCACATTTATTGATTTGTGTACGCTGAACTATCCTTTCATCTCAGGGATAAATCCTGCTTGATCATGGTGTGTGATCTTTTTAATGCACTGTTTAATTCAGTTTACTAATATTTTGTTGAGAATTTTTGCATCATAGACATCAGAGTTATTCCAATCTTATTTTTCACATTATTCTTTGTAATGTTTTAGTGAGTGATTAGCTACTAATGTGATATCTATTTATTTATATGTATATTTTATTTTAAGAAATTTAACATCCCTACTTGTAAAAAATTCTTGTTTTTAGAAACCAGATTCAAATTGAAATTTTGGAGACTATTAGTTTATTGTTATCAGTAAGTGTAATATTATTGTATTTATTTTGTATATTATACAAAGGACATCGTACAAAAACAATATAACTGAATTTGGATTTCAGGTATGATTTGACAGACTTTCAGTATTTGACTTCATCTGATATATATGAAAATAGATGAATTCACATTCTTCTACTTGATGTTTTTCAGACAGCTGCATGGTTGATACCACATGGCATTCCCAACTGGAATGGCCCCAGTAGTGAGTGATGGCCACTTAACATTTGTCTAATGAGACTTGTCCATCATAGAAAGCTGTCTATGATCTGGGAGCCATTACACATCTAGGCAATTTTCCTACAACAAAAAGTTCAAAGCCTGTTTCTGTCAAAATCTTTTATTTTTCTTTCCACATTTGGCCTTTTAAATAAGATAAAAACATTCCATCAGGATTTTCTTTAGGATTGACCCATAGGATTTGTTTTTCTTGAAGATTCAACCATACTGATTTTCTAAGATTATTCTCTCTAAATCTTATGTAAGATAATGTGGGAGAAGGACAGATGAGACTGTAAGATTAAATCAGAAAAACAAATAAACCATAATTTAGAAGATACTTTATCTCCTCAAAAACTAAATTTATAATCTGATGCCTTCAATTCTAAATTCCTTAATGTTTAAGATTTATGAAGAGATTTAAAATTCTAAATAAAAACCTAAGAATATGTAAATCTGCATTTAAGCATCAAAATGCTCCCAATTTACAATTCACTTTTTTTTTTTGAGAGATGCCATGGGACAGTTTTATTTATTTAGTTAGTTATATTTATTTATTAAAATTTTGTTTTTAGGCCCCATATCTTATCAACATCAGCTTTCCATTGACTAAGTTTATTTTAATGTAAGCATGAATGATATAAAACATTGTTCTGAAAATGTAAATGTTCATGTTATGACTGTATGAAACCTCAGTGCATCAGAATTGGAAATAAGGTGAATCACAAATTGTTATTTTTGTCATTTGAGCTTTGTTTTAGTTGGATCTCAGATTTTTCAGTATCATACATTTTTTATTTTAGTATCTCTTTAAAAATTTATGATTTTTCATAGTGTATAGGAGAGGAAAGAGATTTTGACAATTATTCAGTCTATCTGGGTTCTAGTTCTGATTGTACCACTAACCAGATGTCTAATCTTGAAGGTATTTCTTAAATTTTCTTGGTACCTAGCTTTTTCATCTGATAAATGCAGGCCTGGACCAAGTCCATAATTTTGTATAATTTTATAGTAAAATTATATTTTTGTGCCTTGAAATGCATGATAGATGCTATTCTCCTGTGGCTCACACTTCCAAGTGGTTTCTAAGAATGTGCTAGATTCCTAGGGTCTTTATTAACACTATGACCACTTGAAAGTTAATTAGTATCTCTGAATTTCAATCAGTAAATGAGGATATTATTAACTATTATACGAAAGGCATGAAAAGAGCATAGGAGAAATACTTATCAAACATTCATTATTATAATATTAGGGCCAAATTTTATATAATTATACTGCATAATTAAATACTTATATATAGTTATTACTATTGTCATTATTATTTTTCGAGTTAACTCCACTAACATCTTTCCCCATCAAAAATGTATATTGGAGTGCAGTATTTTATAATGAAATAAATTATTTTCACTTCTACACTATTCATGCCACACAGATCAAAAACACTGAAATAGATGATTGGAAAATATCCTTTGTGCTCTATAATTCTGTGTTCTTGAGCATCCATGTATTAGTTGACTAAGGCTGCCATAACAAAATACCATGGACTGGGTGGCTTAAAAAACAGAAATTCATTTTCTCACAGTTCTGGAAGCTGGAATTCCAAGAGCAAAGTGCTAGCAGAGTTGGCTTCCCTGCAGCCTTTCTCCTTAGCTTGCAATTGACTGTCTTCTTGTTGGCTCCTCACATGGCCTTTTCTCTATGTGGAAGTGCTCTCCTGGTGTGCGTTCCTCTTCTTAAAATGACACCAGTCCTATCGGATTAAGGACCCACCCATAGGACCTCATTTAACCTTAATTATTTCCTCAAAGGCCCTATCTCCAAATACAGTTGTGTTGGGAGTCAAGGCTTTAACATATAAATTTGGGAGAAACAATTCAGTCCATCACAATCCCATAGAGGCCTTCCTTAATCAGCACTGGAGAATCATCAAAGCATTTTCTTGCTATATTAGCTGTATACAAGGGCTTGTTGGATTATGCAACAAACCAAGGACTAAGCCCTGAGAGCAGATAACATGCATTCATCGTTGTTTGAGTGCCCTTAATTTACATTTCAGAAATTGTCTAGGAAATACTCACTACTCGCACAGAACGCTTCTGTGACCAGATGTGTGGGTTCTTTCCCACACTGACTGATTCTTCAACACTAGCTGAGTATCTTACAATTCAGTTCAATTCTACCACTAACCCAAGTTAGCTCAGACCCCACAGGTTAAGAGGTGAGTCCCACAACACTGCCCCCATTTCAGACACCAGTCATGAATAGTAAGTCCCCAGGTTACCCACAACTGCTGTTCAACTTGGCTACATATCAGAGGTTCCCATGGCCTCCTCCTTGAGTTTGATAATTTGCTGGAGCAGTTCGCAGACCCAAGAAAACAGGTTACTTACTATTGCCGATTTATTACAAAGGATATAACTGAACAGGCAAATGAAGAGATGCATAAGGTGAGTTCGGGAAGGGTCCACAGCCCAGGAACTTCTGTACCAGTGGAGTTGGGGCATGCCACACTCCCAGTATGTAGGTAAGTTCACCAACCCGGAGGGTTTCTGAAGCCTGAAATTTGGGATTTTTATGGAGGCTGCATCATGTAGGCATGATGGATTATTAACTCCATTCCCAGCTCCTCTCCTCTCTCCAGAGAATGGGGGATGGGGCTGAATGTTCCAAGCTTCTAATCATGATTTGGTCTTTCTGGAGACCAGCCCCCATCCAGGAGCCCACCAAGAGTCCCTCATTAGAACAAAAGACACTTCTGTCACCCAGAAAATTCTAAGAGATTTAAGAGCTCTCTGTCAGGAGCCAGGGTCAGACCAAATATTAGAACAAATGATTCTCCCAGCACCCCTATTTATAAGGATTTTAGGAGCTCTGTGCCAGGAACCAGCTAGAGACTAATATATATATTTCTTATTATTTCACAGAAATTATTTCAAAAAAGTACTTAAATGTGGTGTGGTCCAGGCTACATTTCCATCAGAATTGCAGAACACATATTCTGAAATGCCCATCTGCCATAAAACACACATATGCTGGTTAAATTACAACCGTAAACATTTAAATGCTTTGCTGAGTCCACAAGAAAGTCCCAGGGATCCCAAAACGCCTCTATACACAGAGCCAGTTTAAGAGTCTGAGGAGAATGAGGGCTCCCTTGTGGAGTGGAAAAAGTGGGTTGCTCGGTGATTTATCCTAGTGTACAATAATTCTTCTACAATAAGCAGACATAAAAATACAACATTCAACAGAACTAGGCTCATATTCAAATTCTCATATAATATGATATATAACGTCCTATTATGAAAAAACATCTTTGAGTCATCTATATACTAGGTTAAATAAGAAACCTAAATTTTGACTAATGGAACGAACCTTTTCTTTTATTTCATTGGCCCAAACTATTCCATGTATCTTGTTTATTCTATCTTTGTGTTTTCAAAAACTTCCATTTTTCAGGCTTACCACATTTCATTGGAAATATCCCAATGAAATTGAAACACACTCTGAAATTTCCAGGGTTTGTTTATGCTAGTAATATTTTAAAAGGATACTCTGACTTTGAATTATCCCATTTCTTCTTCACCACAAATCGTGTAATCAATACATGCCATAAATGGACTATGATCATTGACTGAAAATCAGATAAACTCCCTAGCTGTGTACTTAAAAGAAAAAGTTGCATTTAAGAAAGTTAAAGTTTGCAGAAGGCCATACCTTGAGTAGAATTGGAACAGTGCTATGATAGTGGAGAATACGATGAGCAGACACCGGGACCATTAAAGTGAAAGTAAGCCAGGATTTATTTGCATTTTTAATGGGCATGCAGAAGGAAGCAGGTGATATTACAGTGTTTACACCAAAACACATGAGCTGGATGGGCTAAAAGAAACAGTTGGATTATCCATGTGTCAGCATTCTAATCCTATCACGCTTGTCAACGCTATAATTTCCAACATGTCACTTAGTTTAAAATACGGTAGAGGAGAGACAGAATGTTTGTTTTCTTCTATCAGCCATATGACTCAGAGCAAAGTGAAGACTTAGAACACTTCAGAAAATGAGGGAGTGCTGAAAATGATAGTGGTTTTGTGCACAGCTGTATAAATTTATTTTTTCTGTGAAACAGGTACACATTGAGCCATATTTTCTAGGGCCCAAATTCCTGAAACAGTAATTTTCCACTCTTCTCTGGTTGCCTGAAACCAAGCAGCTTCCAAGTTTGCCTAACTCCAGTGAAATAAATTTGGAAATGAGAGAATTTTGCTTAATTTTTACCTTTTGATTAAAAATTTCAAATGCAGCAAAATTAGGCTTCACAACTTAGACATATGCCTAGTTTTATCCTTGTATGTGTGTCCTTACATAATATTTAAGGTATTATTTCAGAAAATACTTAAGAGCATGGGGTCCAGACTTACATTTCATCAGAATGGCAGAGTAGATATTCTAAATGCCCTTTTGGCACAAAACATACAGGCATTGGATAAATTATAGCCACAGACTTGTAAATGCATTGCTGAGTTTACAGGAAGGTGATGGAAATCTCCAAGGGCCTCTATACCTAGCTTCTCCCCAAAAGAGTAAGCTGATACCAGAGTGGTGAATAAATATGGAGACTGAGTCTGCCTTGAATGCAAAGGACTTTGGCAAGAATAGACAGCTTTGATGGGAATGAGACTAGAGCTTAAGCCTGGCAGACATGAGCATCTAAATCTAAGAATGCTGCATAAATGGGGACAACTATAACCTTGGTATATGTTTTAAGCTGAGAACTGTCCTCTTGGAATAAATAGAATCAACCCAGAAAACAGTTCATTTCTGTAGGCTCCAGGTGAGGGAAAAAAAACTATGATACTAATTTTTCTCTGAGGATTGCTAAGCTTTTTCTCACGAGAGGCTGTGCTTTGAATTTACGTTCTCTGCACAATTAGAGAAATCTCATCTATAAAAATTAACTTAAATGCTCAAAAGTAGGTAGCACCTCCTGTCAGGAGTAAAGGAATATCCTTTTAATGAATATAATCCTTAATCTAGGCCCTTAGAGTTCATAAGAATTAGGTTTGGGGACCAGCCCCATGGCCCAGTGGCTAAGTTTGGTATGCTTTACTTTGGCGGGTTCATATCCCATGTGTGGACCTACACCACTCATCAGCCATGCTGTGGCAGTGACCCACATACAAAATAGAGAAAGACTGGCACAGATGTTAGCTCAGGGCTAATCTTCCTCAGCAAAAAAAAAAAAAAATTAAATCATTCGGTTTGGACAAATAGGATTTAACAATAAAAAATAACAAATATATGAGGAAACAGTGTATATTAGACTTATAGAGCAGAAATATCAAACTCAGAATATAAAATGTCTTTATATGAAAAAGTTACTGACATTTAAAACTCAATGGAAAGATTAAAGAACAAATTAGATACAACTGAAAAGAGAATTAGTGAGCCAGAAAACAGTTTGAGGAAACCTATTCAGACTAAAGTACAGGAAAGTAAATAGATGAAATATATGAAGACAGAATTAAAGTAAAATTCTCTAAGCTGCATCTAATTTAGATCAGATGAATCCAACAGGTTTTCAAACTTTTTGGTGTTGGGGCTCATTTACATTCTTAAAAATTGTGGAGGAAGACCAAAAAATGTTTTATTTATGTGTGTTAGATCTATTGATATTTAGCACATTAAAAAGTAAAACCTAGATAATTTTAAAATACTTTGTTTTAATTCATTTCTAAAAACAATAATCAGCCAATAGTGTTAATATAAACAGTTTATGAATAAGTATACTTTCCAAACAAAATTATTAGGCCTATTGGCATGCTATGTTGATTGTTTTATGATTCAGTGGGCTGGAAACTTGGGCTGGCCTCATCCTTGTGGTTCTCAGCTTGAGTGAGTAGAGTGACAAGGTCATCTGTTTTTTCATCAGACTGCTGCCCATCCCTGGCTTCATCACGTAACCCTGGTAACAGGAATCCCAAGAGAAGCAAGCAAAGGAAGAGCTGACCCATCAGTGATTTTCAAGTTTCTGCTTTTGTCAATTTCCTAATGTCCCATCTGTCAAAACTAGTCACAGAGCTCACCCAGATTCAAAGGGTAGAGCAAATGACTCCAACTCTCAATGGAAGGACCAGCATCATCTCACTGCGGGGTTGTGAATTTAGGAGGGCAAGAATTTGTTGATTTTCTCCATTGTCAGTTTTTCTAATTTATTTCCATTTTTATTTTTATCAAATCCTTTCTTCTATCTTCTTCACGTTTAATGTGCTCTTCTTTTCATGGCTTTTTAAAGTAGAAACTTAGATAATTTATTTTAGACTTCTAATATACATTTCAAAATGATTAAATGTAAAATATATTTTAATTCCGCTTGTGTTTTCTTCTTTGTTTATGGCTTTCTGTTTTATTGAACTTTTATAATCGGGAAATTTTTATCTTTATTTTCGGTTCCACTGATTGTCTTGAAGTTTACTCTTCTTTGATAGTAATGGCCCCACCAGTTTTCTTATGCAATGATATTTTTCTCCCCAGATATGTTCCACTCGTCTGTTTCTTTATGTTTAAAATGTATTTCTTTAAACAGCATATTGCTAGTTCAAGCTTTTTTTTAAAAAAAAGTAACTTTAGGGGCCGGCCCGGTGGCTCAGCGGTTTAGTCCACGCTTGGCAGCCCAGGGTTCGCGAGTTCGGATCCCGTGCACCCGCTGACGCACTGCTTGTCAGCCATGCTGTGGCGGCGTCCCATATAAAGTAGAGGAAGATGGGCACGATGTTAGCCCAGGGCCAGTCTTCCTCAGCAAAAAGGGGAGGATTGGAACAGATGTTAGCTCAGGGCTGGTCTTCCCCACACACACACACACACACAAAAAGTAACTTTATTTATTATTTACTATGACCATTCCTACTTTTTACGTGGTGTGCTCCATGTATTTTAGTGAATGTCGTAATTGATATGTATTGGTTTAAGTCTGTCATCTTGGTAATTGTTTTCTATTTGTCTCACCTCTACTTTTTATTCTGTTCCCACTTTTCTGCTTTATTTTGGATGAATGAAGTATATTTAGTGCTCATTTTTATCTATCCTGTTATCTTTTAGCTATACTCTGTGTGTGTGTCTGTTGACTATTATTCTAAAGATTAAAATATGCATATTACAATAATATTTCAACGATATCCATAATAATAATGGAAAAAACACAATTTAAGTAAAGAAATTAGGCAAGCTACAAAATGATACATACAGTTTTATCTATATTTCCCATCGCACACACATAGAACCCATTTGTAACTCATTTTTAGCACATATTGTATATTTCTGTGTGTGTGTACATATATGTATGATAGGATAAACTGTTTTGAAATTAAGAAAAACAAGAAGTACTTTAAGTTTTAAAGGGTCTATTTCAATGTTCTATTGTGTCCTCAATGTTCATGTGTTTGCAAATTCTTAAATGACACGTTTAAGAAGGCAAAGCTCATACTCTCTGTTTATTTCTCTAAATCTTACTACAGCACCCAGCGACTAAAAGTTAGGTAAAATTGCTTGTAAAAGTATAAATATGTTAAGCCCTGACTTTGTGCAAGCTATTAATGAATGATATGCCTCTCTTGGGCACTATAGAACCTAGGGCAATTGTGACAATCATAGGTTCTAAGTGATGAGTACTGTGTGTATCATTTTGCTGAGGTTTCTCATTAGCAAAAACCATCAACATTATACCTAAACAAGTATTCGTACCCAATTTAAATCCACTTTAAAATTAGATTTATAAGCAAAAACTCACATTTAACAAGAAGACTTTACTTAAGTTTTGTATTAACCAAATGATTCATTATAGGATTCCTTTAATTAGCAATCTTCCCTCAGGTATTTAACTTATGAATAATTTACAAGAAAAAAAAGGAACAGCTGTATAGGAATTCATCTATTGTGCCAAATGAAGCACACCTGTTATTGAAAGTATACCATGAAAATTCTCTTTCAATTCTTTAACTTTCCCTTTTAAAAATCTTATTGTAATTATGATTTATAAGAATTGTTACACTAAGCTTCTCATTTGAGCAGTGTTTTTAAATTGCATTGTCCTTTAAAGTTTGATGCATTTTAACTTTCACTGCTATATTATTATCGGTGCCATACGTTATCTTACACATAGTGAAATGTTTGTCTATTACCTGTTTTTTTGCTCACTTACCACATCATGTTTTATTAAATTATCTCAGCCTGAAAACTCAGGAAAACTGTAACTTATGTTAATAATTAGAAGTTTCATTTGCTAGTTACAAGAAAATGGCAGTACAGTGATGACACAGACTAAAATAAAAGAAACTGATGGTATCTATAGCAGTGAAATGATTCTGTTGTCCTTCAGTGTTGGGCAACATATTCATAAACAGATTTTCAAGACATCTATATGAATGTGTTATTAGACAGATGGCATGCATACCAAGCCATATGTATTATAAAAACATTCCCATATATTCATAACCTTGTTTGGCAAGTACCATATTCATGAACGATAATTTTTGTATGGGAAGGCACCATGAGATTATACACACACACACACACACACACACACACACACATATATAAAATAAATGACCAGTATGTGAGGTAATGTATAAATGATAAGAATGACCAAAGTGGATAAACCCTTCCAATAGCTGCTATCAGTTTTGATTAATATTTTAGGCACTTCTTATATTTAGTTTTCACCAAATTAACTAGTAAAACATGAAATGCAAGGAGAGTTCCTGGTTATACCATAATACTCTGTAAAGACGACTAGACAACCTTCCCAGCGAGGAGCCTCGTTATCAAAATCAAGTATATTATCATCATTCTTTATTGTATTTATCATATTTTATAATTTATAAAGAGAACTCAAATACTCATGAAGGGCCTTGTGTAGCTTTGGTTCTATTGAGGGAGGATGGTCTAATTTTCCATCTTCTCTAAAAGATCCATTTTAGGTATATAACTAATGATTTTTTTTAACTTTGTTTTCTTTTTAGCTAAACCAAACTCCAATTCTTCCACTGTTTATTGTATACTCTGCAATTTATTCCACTTGATTATCAGGATGACAGATCACAAGCATGGTCTCAGATTTTGTTCTCTAATCTCTGGAAAGAAAAGATGGGAAGGTTTGGAATGGACTTCTCATTCCCATGCTGTAATGTTTGGAATCTTTGATCTTTACATTATATCGTTAGCCTGCACTAAAGCAAATAATTAATCTGGTGAGAAGTCTCTCAATAATGAAGTCTTCTTCAGTGCTGAGGTATTTTCTCAGAGAAAGCCATTTCTCTGTCTGAGTAGCCTTTCTGCACAACCAAGGTATTCAGCTCCCAGGGAGACAGTGGGTACGGATAGCTGTGCAAGAGAACAGCTTATGTCCTAGACTCATTAACTGCAACTGGAAAAGGAGAGAAGGAGGTGCTTAGGATGGAAAAAAGTTTTCAGATGCTAGTAGCACTGCTTTTAGCAATGCAGCCAAATCGCAGACTTCCCTAAAGGCAGAGTGACAACCATTTGCTTCTCCTTATAGCAATCAGTGAGCACGAGGCACCTGAGAAGAGAAGGTGCAAGATGGCTGGCTCTCCGCCCACTAAATGCCTGACAGTCTTCCTTTATTGATTCTTTCTGTTTCTGTCAGCACAGCATTCATAAAAAACAGTAGAAATTAGAGGCAGCGTCCAGCAATCCGAGACATTCTAGTTGACGCAATAAGGATTCAGATAAAGCGTACATTCATGGTTTTTGGATTATTCTATGAATTACTCTGGAAAGAGAGTTAGCTCAAAGTTGTAAAATAGTTTTGGAAATAAAGGAGTTTGTAATATTTGTAATATATTCTTCATACAACATATCCTTAATTTCTCACGTGTGAACTTTTCATGGATCCGGAATCTTTGATTTCAAACAGATTTGTAGAAGGAGCTGTAGATGCCTATCTTCCTGACAGGAAAGCCAGCTCCTTAAGCAAAGGCTGGTGGAAAAGAAAACCCATCTCCTGACTTTACACAAAATGTGTAAGCCTAAACATTCAGAAAGGTCCAGTCCATGCTTAGCAGTTCAGTTTCCTGAACTGCTCTGTAGAACCCAAGGGAGTACCTGAGAAGAGGGTGAATGTGAGGGGCCGTTGAACACGGAGCATGTTTTCAATTACAAGAACACCTGTGCTGTATGGCTTTATGCTGATCTGTTGTGAGCATTTTACAGAGTGTTTAATAGTCCTTCAAATTCCTCATTCTGCAATCCAGAATGGGCTGGGGGCGTTGCTGGCACTCTAAAACCTATTGGAGACTTCTCCCTGGGGTTAATTTGATACCTACCCACAATGTAGAATGTTTGGCCTGGTAGACTCTCAAATGCCACCCGTAGATGCTCTAATTAATGGCTTCAGTGCATTGGCTTCTGGAAAAAAAAGTATTGTTTTCTTTCAGTTAGTGAGAAACGATTGCTGGAAAAACCAATGACTCAGCTCTTTAGCAGTGAAACTATTTACACGGGTGAGAAAGGCTGCTGTAGGCTTGTAAAAATCTTGCTGCAGATATTTTTTCCTTCTCTTCCCTTATGAAACTGTGGTTCAGGTAGAGTCGTGCATTTCCAAACATCTTTTGAACATCTATTGCTTAAAATAAACACGTGCTTTGCTGCCAGAGGATCCGAACAATAATTACCTTAATTATTTCTGTTTACCCTTGGAGAAATGTGTTATCCAGCGCTGCAATATGAGAGTTGTTGGGCTTTTAAACATTCCCGTTCTGTGTAGATAGTAAACAGTGAAGGATGAATATAAAATTTATCTGTATTTATATTAAAAAAAAAAACACACTTGTAAAGTGCAGCTGCAGCATTTTTTAAATCCTGCCTGCTATATTTTGAAAATCTCCTTTGGAGTAAAACATTAATGAAGTAGCATAATTTGCTTTGCTAAAGACAAAACTACATCTGGGATCTTTTCCAGCATTTATTGTTGCTTTTATTTAAAATTTCCAAGTCAGAATGGGCTGTTAGTAGCGAGCCACAATGCAAAAATAATATGACTGAGCTCATTTCTTTATAAGTCATCAAGAAATGACACATACGCTAACGCTTTTTATATTTTGTTGGGCAAGGGGAGTACCAGTCTTTATGCCTTAATGGTCTTGACTTTCACATGAAAGAAAATATTCCAGCACTTAGGTGGTACCTTCATCTTTTAATTTTGAGTCTGATTGATTTTTCTGTAACTTCAGTTATATATTTTTTTTCCTTCAGTAATACTTAAATTCACTGAAAAATAGCTAAATTTAATAACCTACCTTTAAGGACTGTTTAAACAATCACATAGAAGAAAAGAAAAAAGACATTGGTTGCCATACCAGTAAACTACCAGTGTTAATGTCATGAAATGCAAAGTGCACTAGCAATCAAAAAAATTTTCCAGAAATATGCATTTACCCTATAGATTATTAAATACTACTTTTAGAGTCAAATTAATTACAAGCCTCATATTAACATTGGCTGTACCATTCAAGTTGCCATGCATCTAAGGATAAAATTTCTTTTGTGTCTCAGTTCCTCATCAGCAATATAGAAATAAAAATATGTGCCCACCTTTGGAAGGGGACTGCTGTGGGCCTGACTCTTTTCACATTGAATCAGATTCTGTTCGTGTATGAAGGTTTTCTGAAGGGAAAATAGGCTCTTGGGTAACACTATTAACTCTTCCAGGCCATTTCAGTGAATATATTAAGGTTGTAATTTATTTGTTGGCCTTTTACTGTGGATAGTGGGAGAGTCTAAAGTCTTCCCAGGTTATAGTAGCGACTTTAGAGCACAACTGATGCCTAACATATTAAGTGCTGTAAATAATGTCCAATTCATTACTAGGGAATGTCAGGTCTGTAAAAGTTTAAGTGACCTGGCAGTTTGTGTAAACTTTCAAGTGTGCATTCTATAAAAAATTTTGAAATTACCAATGCTTTTTCTCTCTCTCTCTTAGTCATCTTTTGCCCAACAACATAAAAAGAGGTCAAATAAAAATTGTTATACTTAAAACCGATGGGAATGGGATTGCTAATAAAATCTAGAAGTGCCTTTGTGATGTTAGTAGAATTCTTTGGGTTGTATCCATCATTTAATCTGAAGCAGCATTCTCTCTCTTGGTTTTTTTTTTCCTAAGCAATTAAAACTCCGTTGGTTCTTAATTTAGCTCAGTTGAATAAATTATGGTTAAAGCTGTGTTCTTTACAATGATGACGGTTTTATAGAAAGTGTCTTGTATAAGAAAAATTATTTTAAATAATATTTGCTAATGAGCTTTCCCTCATTTTTGTTCATTTATAAATGGAATTAAATCTTTATTCAGAAGGGAAGGAAAAAAAAATGCTTGTCATTGTCATATAGCAAAATGAGGACGCTGAGAGATCTATGCAAGAATGTGGTATCTGCCTGCCATGAAAACAGCAGCTAAAATGTTGGTTCCTTCCTGGGGGCATCATCAGTCAATGAGGTTTTGTTTTGGAAATAGCTGTAGGTGGAAACAGTTAACGGCAAGCCCAGTACAGTATTCCACACATATTCTGTTAGTATTTAGGAAATGTTCGTTGACAACAATGACTAACGCAAAGTGCTGTCACTCAAAGTACATTTAAAGAGGTTTCTGATGATCCATTGGCCAAATCGCTACCAAGGAATTATGTGATACCAACACTCCCACTTGTAGACGGGTCTTAAAATCAACACAGTGCATTAGCCTCTAGGACAGTCACAGACATTATCTTGTTTTCTCTTACAATGGCTTTAAAAATATACGGTTTGTTAAAGCATTGCAACTATTAGAATGCCAACTTGTTAGTAAAGCCTTTCTTGGTCTCTCTTCCTGATGTAGATCTATAATTGACTGAAACTCCTTTAGTTCAACTAAGTACTGACTTATCCCACGGCTCCCTTATTAGGACTCCATTTGTAAAGGCACCACAGGAGACTCCAGCTGGCTTCAGAAAAATCTTTGATCCTTAGCACCCTTGAAGATAGAGTCAGGTTATGGCAAGTTTCTTCATTACTAAACCTGAAAGACAAATATTCATTAAACTTGGAAAATTTTCCATTCAGACATTTCATAGTCAGGTTGATATCCATAGAGCCCATGCAGGGGTTCGGTGGTGCAATAACGCTCTTATAGGAACCTCTCTAAGGAGATCCCAGTTTGGGCAGAAAGGACACAGGGATTCTGCTATTTTGGTCACCTCGTGTTTTTTACAGCGTTTGACTCTATTATATTGCAGATACTGGATCATTGTGCAAGTGGGTTGAGGGGATACTGACTTCCAATAAAAGCAATGCTACAATTTTATGATAACCTATGCAATGGCTGACCAAGAAGACAATGGCAAAGAGGATTCCTTCATGATGAAATATGATGGAAATCATCCAAGAAAGTGGCGTGACTAGAGGCAGGTGAGTACTTAGAAATGTATTTTAAATTGTTTTTCTTTTATAAGTGTGATTTGAGGGACAGGAAGAACCACAAAGTTCCGGGGTGGGCGGGGGGAATGAGAGTCACTTTGAAGAGAAGCAGCAGCAAGAAGAAAAGTCAGATTTGGTGAGAGTCAATCTGTGCTTTGAGAAATGAAATTTTCATTCTACAGCACTAAAATATCACACGATAACACCTGAATATAAATGGATTTGTAATATAAATGGATTTGAAAACACAAATCCAGTCACTAAATATTCACAAATAAAAGAGATGTGCAAGTAGCATAGAAGCCCTTCAATGCACAGGAAATGTAAGACCAGCTACACTTATTTGTTTGCTTCCAAGACAACCTGACTTCCTTTTAGATTTGATCTAACCGGTTAACCAAGTGGACTAGAAATATTGCTGACATGCATACAACACATGCAGGTCTGGCCTGTTCTTATGAACTTGGTATAAAATGGACTAAATAAGTAGGGATTTTAGAAGCACTTCACGAGCTTCCAATTTTGAAGCTATTATCTCTGTACTGCAAGGAGTAACACAAATGAAAATGTGAAACTGAATGGCATAGGAGAAGAGGGTGTGTTTCTTGGAAATACTGTACAGATTTTTGACTAGGTCCTAGAGGAGAAAGCTAGAAAAAGAAATTATTTTTTACATGCAATGTGTTTATTTGGAGCCCTGGGGTCAAATGATAGGCTTATGATAAATACATACTTTGGGACAACTCAGAGGTCCCTTGGCTTTAAAATTTTTTGATACTGTACTTAACCTTTAGAACTTTCCAAAAGCATACTGCGCACAAGTTGCTCCCTTGAAAATTCCCATTTTGAAAATAAAGTTTAGAATTACAGAGAAAATTATGACCCAGTGACTGTATCCAAAACATATATATGTGACCTTTGAAGAAAGGATACACCTGGGAAAGGAGTGCTGACTCAAAGTAGAGGTGGTGAGATCTGGGCTGGACTTAAAAATATACTTTTCTTTCAAGTCAGAGGATATGCCCTTTTACATTGAGGTGTATCAGTGTGACTCTTCATTTTCTAATCATTGCCTCCTATTTCCTGTCTGCATATATTTATTTTCTAAATGCAAATTTATATTGCAGAAATTCTCTCTGATTTAGAACTTTGTTTTGCCAAATCAAAATCTGTTCTCCAAGAGAATAGATTTTAGGTGAGTTTCAGCCCTTGTGAGAAAAACTGTAAACCTCAGTATGTGTATTTTGAGCAAGGGAATGACCAATGGCAATTCATGAAGTAAGAGAGCCAAAAGGAGCCTTTAGTCCAACCTCCCTTTTTTCCAAGTGAGGAACTAGATGTTTAGACATTTATTCCAACTCACTTAGCTTGGGAATTTACAGAACTGGAACTTTAACTTCACCTACTCCCCCTTCAGTTCCATTATGGGGAAGTTTGTTTATGGTTTATGTTTGTTTTTTTCCTGTTGTTTAATTGAACAGAAAAATATGTCATCAAACCATTATTGATAAACTATACTAAAGGTGGCATAATTTTCTTTTCTTTTTTCAAACCTTAAATTAAGCATACATTTGACTTTTAAAACTATTACTAAATGTCTGTAAATTATAGAAATCTCAATTCTCATTCACCTCAGATTATCCAGTGTATTGTGAGATTCCAAATTGGGGATATATAATTAGTAGTAAAATTTTGTATTCCAAGAGTTTTTCATGCATCAGCTGAGGCACAAGAAACATAAACGTTCTTTAAAGAAGAAGCAACAGGAAGCAACCCAAGTGTCCACCAAGGAATGAATGGAGAAACAAAATGTAATATATACATGCAATGGAATATTATTCAGCCTTAAAAAGGAAGGGAATTCTGATATTATACAACAATGTGGATGAACCTTGAGGACATTATACTAAGTGAAATAAGCCAGTCACAAAAAGACAAATACTGCATGATTTCACTTATAAGAGGTATCTAGGGTAGTCATATTCATAGAGACAGAAACTAGAATGGTGGTTGCCAGGGGCTGGCGGGAGGGGGAAATGGAGAGTTTTAGTTCTGCAAAGTGAAAAGACTCTGGAGATTAGTTGCACAGCAATGTGAATGTACTTACCAATACTGAACCGTACACTTAAAAATGGTTAAGACGGTAAATTTTGTATTATGTGCACTTTACCACAATTAAAAACTTAAAAATACAAGTAAACATAAAAAATAAAAACAAGAAACAAATAAATAAAACAAAATAATCCCAAAGGAAAAATCAAGTATGATTGTGAGAAAGAATGGAAGGACAAGTTTCTTTAATTTTGCTTGATTTCGCTTTCAAAGAAAAAGTAATTAGCAAAGCTGCCAATTGGAAAGAAAGTGGAGAAACCAAAGCTAATGGCACAGTGATATTTGTTTATTTGTGGTTAAGAAGGAATTACAATTTGAGTGTATGAAGAGTCAGCACAACACACAGGTTAAAGCCTAAATTAGCCCTGCTATTTAATGACCATGTGCTCTTGGATAGATTACCTAAACTCACAGTGTGTCATTTTCTCATATTAACATGGGGATCATCATACTGCTTATCCTGGAGAATTGTTGTGAAGACTTAAAAATATTGAAATATGTAGTGCACATAGAAGCATTTAAAATCTGACAATAAACACCATACAGTAGGGTTAAACTTAAAAATCTGAAATAAATAAAAATGAAAAAATAATTATTACCAGGTAATTTATTTATTTTTTAAATTTTTATTGAAGTAACACTGGTTTATAACATTATATAAATTTCAGGTTACGTCATTATATTTTGACTTCTGTATAGACTACATTGTGTTCACCAGCTAAAGTCTAGTTGCCGTCCATCACTGTACACATGTGTCTCTTTACCCCTTTCACCCTCCTCCCCATCCCCTTTCCCCTCTGCTAACCACCAATCTGATCTCTGTATCTATGTGTTTGTTTATCTCCCACATATGAGTGAAATCATACGATGTTTGTCTTTTTCAGTCTGACTTATGTTGCTTAGCATAATATCCCCAAGGTTCGTCCATGTTGTCACAAATGGCAAGATTTCATCTTTTTTAATGATTATTCCATTGTATATATACACCACACTTCTTTATCCATTGATGAGCAGTAGGTTGTTTCCAAGTCTTGGCTATTGTGAATAATGCAGCAGTGAACATAGAGTGTATACGTGGGACTACATCAAATGAAAAACTTCTGCATGGCAGAGGAAACCATCAACAAAATAAGAAGGCAACTTACTGATTGGGAGAAGTTATTTGCAAATCATATATCAGAAAAATGTTTAATCCAAAATATATAAAGAATTCGTACGACTCAAGAGCAAAAACCAAACAACCCAGTCAAAAAATGGGCAGAGGATCTGAACAGACATTTTTCCAAAGAAGATATACAGATGGCCAACAAGCACAGGAAAAGATGTTCAACATCATTAATTATTAGGGAAATGCAAATCAAAACCACAGTGAGGATCACCCATATCCATCAGAATGACTATGACCAAAAAGACAAGAAATAACAAGTATTGGAGAGCATGTGGAGAAAGGGGGACACTCACATATTGTTGGTGGGAATATAAACTGGTACAGACACTATGGAAAACAATATGGAGATTCCCCCCAAAATTAAAAATAGAAATACCATATGATCCAGCTATCCCACTACTGGGTATTTATAGAAAAAACACAAAAACACGAATTCAAAAAGATATCAGTTAATTTCTTTATAGTACCTAATCTATGCGATTTATGTGAATTATTAGCAGAAATAATAATGATCAAAATAACACTTTTGTTTGATTGCAAAAATATTTTATGTTCTTCCAACATGATTTTATTCCATCTTGTCATCTAAAATCTCTCTCCTAGCATAAAGACTCGACAGAGAATTTAAATGTTTTTCCATTTTCTTCTTCTTTTTTTGCGGGGGAAGACTCTTCCTAAACCAACATCTGTTGCCAATGTTCCTCCTTTTTTTTCTTCCTTTCCCCCACAAAGCCCCAGTACATGGCTGTGTATAGTTGTAAGTTCTTCTGATTCTTCTATGTGAGCTGCTGCCACAGCATGGCTACTGACAGACAAGGGATGTAGTTCTGCCCCTGGGAACTGAACCCAGGCTGCTGAAGTGGAGCACACTGAACTTTAACTGCTAGACTATCAGGGCTGGCTCTATTTTCTCCTTTTCTTAATGACAATACTGAACAATATTTAACATTGAAAATAAAAGAAGGAAGAAATAGGGAATGCATATTTATTATCAGGAATATTGGGCTGAGGAAGAACAATTCCATTTCTATCCTTAGGGACTGAACGTTGGAGTCACTGCAATGATTGAACGATTCATTCCTTAGTTGTGGTCACATTTTTCTTAGTGCTTTAGAATCAAATATCAACAAGTGATTTAGATTTGATACTGATGGTACCGTATATACGAATCCATTAAAGTGATTCAGGTGATGTGAATAGGAATACCGCATGTCACATTTAAAATGACTTCACTGTTAGAGTTTGGCAGTGTATTTTGAACAATGTATAACAGATGTGTTTTCAACAATATGTAAGAAATTAGAATACAATTATTATTCAAATTTAATTGGATCACTTGTATACTCAATATTAGTACAAAGACGATATAACAGCAAGAAAATTTAAAAATTCCCTAAGAATGCTTGCGAAACATTTCTCACATAAGATATGAAATAAATGCTGGGGAAGTCATCAAAATTCTTGAGATAAAGGTCAATCCAAATAACTAACTAACTAACTAAATCTTTCAGGGGAGTTTATCATTAAAATCTTAGAATCAAGTATATGTTGGCACTATTATTGCATTTGTAATTAATGTTAAAATTTTAATTGGCTACTATTTCAAAATGTAATTTTACACTTTGGACTTGTGTCCCAAAGTCAGGATCCTAAAATATTGCAGATCACTCAATTCATCATCTGTGATCTCTAATTATCAACCAAAACAAAACAAAACAAAAAACCCACCAGCAACAAAAAGCCGCCTTAAGTGAGGTTAGCTCTAAACTTTGTTTTAGCAATACAAAATGCCTTGGAAAAGGTATTATTAGATTCTGGTTATCAAAGATCCTATGGAAACCTGATATTTCTCTGGACAAAAGGTCCTTCTTCATTATGTTCATCACCTACACACAGAAGAAAGAAACAGAGGGAAGGAAATTTATGTTTCAAGACCATTAAAGCACTATGAGGTGAAAATAGGGAGCTGTGAGATAGTTACCAAAAAGATGTTTAATGAAATTTAGTGACTGAAATTGTGAATGGAACATCATTGTGTAACACTATTGACATTTTCACCTTAATATTTGAAGAGATAGAGGCAGCTTTGAAACCTACTTTAGTCCTAACTATTACTTCAAAATCTTGGACGTTTTCTTTTTTAACAGATTTAGAAAGGATACTTAATAATTAAATAGCTATGTGACATACACAACATGTTCCTTATATATTAGAAGCAATCCTGGTTAATTAACTGATATAGCCAGGTACATATCAGTTCATATATGAAAATGTATTTGAAAACCATAATTAAGAAAGTTTCTTCAAAATATTTTTGTGTTTAAATATGGTAAGAAATTCTTTACTCCTAGAATTTACTTAGGTTCCAGAAAATGTAGTGAAAAGAACATAAAAATGGTGTTGATGGTACACAAATATTTTCAAAAGTTGTTTTTAACCAAACATTCTAATTAAGAATCCTTGACAATGATTAATCATCTAAATATACCCAATTATGTATATATGCCAAATGTTTAAATTATCATGTAAACAGACCGATCGTTAATTTCTATGGTTCTTAAGCTTTGCTGATCACAAAATTTATTTTAAAAATTAACCTTCCATGAATTTATGTCTTTTTAAAACCATTTTTGTTTTTAATAACAGAACAAACCAAGTGTTGGCTCTGTATAGTTATGGTAGACCAACTGCCAAATAACAAACAGTTCCCAAAATGTATAATGGTCCAATAAACAATAGAATAGGCTAGGCTAGAATAGAATAGAATAACTTTTGTAACAACAGAAGTTGATTTCTTACTCATGTACTAGCAGTGGATAGGTGGACGCATTGGTGGGATTAGCTGTCTCCTGGACGTCATTAGGGATCTGAGTTAATAAAAATTCTGTGATCCTCTAAATGTGCTTTAGGAAGTCAACCTAAGGATTATCTCCATTCCAGCTTAGCTTGCCATTGGTGTGAAGAACACGGCCAGGACACATGAGAATTTTAAGGACTAGGCTCAAATGGCATTTATTATTTCTGATCATATTCTATTGGTTTCAACTCCATTTCATGACAGACTTGAAAATAAGTGGAATTGAGTCCCTAGGAAGATGAGGAAATTTTGGAGAGCAGTTAGCAGCATCCACTACACTAAGTAACACCATTCAGTGACTCCATGAACTCTTAGAAGGCTAGAATCTTCTTAAAATTATAGACAACAGAATTGAGAGAAGAATAGCAGCTTTAATTGTTCTTTACCATTACAGATGCATATAATTGTTATTTAAAAGCCAGGTGGAATGAATTTGAGAAAGATAAAGTGACCGGCTTCTATGATAATACATAGCAGAAAGCAATATCCTTTAAGAACATTGGGGAAAATGAGCATTGGGCCTTCTACTGACTCCAGAAAGGAGTCAATCATAGTATGAAGTCTTGTAAATCAAGGGCATCTTCATATAACTCAAGGGTTAAGTTCAAAAGGAAAATGACTTGAAATTGCCAAACTCTATTCTTGGATAAGTACCTCGTTTAGTGTTCCGAGAGTGGCTAGCTCATTCAGAGATGGGTGTGTTGTGAACATGTGGACTAGCTTTGGGAAAATATTCGTGATATGACATCTGCTGTCAAGAGGAGTTTACGTTGTTGAGTAGTGTAACGCTATGCTAGACGAGATAGGGAGCTCTCACACTATCAAGTAGTATCTTAAGGGAGCTTTTCACTTGTTCCAAAACTTTATAATATAGAACATGCTCAGTAATGAGGATGGTACAGTAGCCCAATCTCCCGACTCCAGTATGCACTGCACTCTGCTGCCAAGCCAATCCGAAACACTGCTTCAATCATGTCATTCTCTTGCTAAGAGACTTCAGTGGCTCCTCCTTTATACTAAATTCCTTGGCAGTGCGCTTGAGGCCCTTCATAATGTGAAACAACCTATTTAATATACTTATCTCCCACTCTCCACCTATTAAAAGCCTTCACTTCACCCAATCATTTACCAGCCTTCAAATATGATTTATGCATTCTCGTTGTCCATACTTTTTAGATATCATGAACATTTTGCCCATTTTTCTTTGCCTATAAAATACCTTAATTATCTTTCAAGATGGATCAAGTCTGAATTTCTCCATGAGAAACCGAATCCAGAGTGAGTTTTACCCTCTTTTTAAGCTGTTATCATTCGTTTCTCAACTGGCTTATTTGTCCCTGAACTTTTAGCAATGTAGATTTCTCATGCTCCTTCATCATTTCAGCAACTTAATTTTTTAAAAAATCTAAGGGAAAGGGATTTTTTTTTTGCCTTTTTTGTTGTTGTTGTACATGTATCAGCTATTACAATGTGTTTCCCTTATCGGATGCTTAACAAACCTGTGCTGATTGGTCTACTGATACATGATAAACCCACAAAAGATAATTCTGAGCAATGAAGAAGTGGTTTATCTGGGAGAAGGCAGAGAATCATAAGTATAAACCCCTAGAGACCAATGATGTTGAAAGAATGGTAACCATGTTAGATAATCCAGAAATGGACTCAACACATGCTTAGGGCACCAGCAGGACAAGTGTAACCATTACAAAAACTAGACACTTTTTGAAGAAAGTTCTATATCCAAAATAGAAAGAACATCAAAATAGTCATTGTGAGAAAAATCTGAACCTGGATGGCTTCCCCACTCTTGTTTTACAGTTTAACATTTTATTTACTTTGGATCACAATGGGAGCAGGGAGTGGGGGAGTGATAATCATTACTTAGAGTATCTAAAATTTATAACCTGACCTTGAATCCTAGATGAGAGAGTAGATTTCTATGGCCATTTCTACATTTTTTTAAATGACATGAGCATTTATACAACTAGTGTGTGCATTACTTTTCAGCAAATTTCCAAGAAGAGAGAATGGCAATATTGTACTAAATTGTGAACTAGGTGACCGATTAGGGTTTCTCGGTGTTATGTGGGCTTGGCAAGACTATTTTGTGTCTGAAAAGTCACTTGATCTTTGTGGTAGGTCTGATAGAAAGGAAGAAATGAAGTAAGGAAAGAGGAGAGGGAGGAAAAAAGGAAAGAAAGATGGAAAGATGGAAGGAAGGGGAGAGAAGGAAAGAAAGAGAGAAATCGAAAAAGAAAGAAAGAAAGGAGGGAGGGGAGGGGAGGGGTGGTAAGGAAGGAAAGAAGGAAGGAAGGATCTTAAAACAGATTTATTCTCCATTTCAATATGAAACAAATTAATTATGTTAAATCAATATTCCAGATTTATTGTTACATTTATAGACAGGAACTACATTATAAGGAAATATATAAAAAATGGAAATATGTTAGGAATAAAATTTTAAAATAAATCTTATTGTTAATATTTCCTATGCACCCCTTAAATTTTTATCATTAAATGGTAAGGTTTAAAACAAGATGTTAAAAAATTCTTGTAAATAAGAGAGATAGATGCTCCACTGAGATCTTTCAATCACTGTGTTTGTCAAGTTTGGGGATCAAGTGTAGAGAAATGCGACCTAGTGTTCTGTGGTCATCTCCTTCCTCTGGGCAGAGGATCCAGTGGTAAGTAGAATAGAGCTGCAGACTTTCTTTAAATTCCCATAACGTTCAACAGGGTAATTTCTGAAAAAATGTAAAACCTATTTATGCGATTCTTAATAAGAAGACTGGGGGGTAGCTGCAGATGTTCAATTTGTGGGGACAAGGGATAAATTAGGGTTCCAAAGTTGCTGTGCCAAAACCTTGGTAGAATTTCTGAGTTGACAAACAGAGAACATTGCAGGAGTCAGTCTGAAGAACAAAACGGCCACGCAGGATAATTCCTACCATCCCAGCTCTGTCACTCACAAATCACCACGTGTGCACAGAGACTAGAGAGTCCTCTGCATTTCCTTTATTTACACACTTGTACACACTTTGGTGTGTTACATATTTGGGGAAGATAGTGTGCAGATGGCCCCCAGGCAGAATGTATTTGCCCATACTGTCACAGGTAGACCATTGAAAATAATCAGTGCGAAACACATATTTTTGGGTTTCTTTTTCATCCGTTATTCCTGGATTCTGAGAGTTAATGTGGCTTCCTAAGGCTGCCTGAGGCATCCCTTTTTATTTATTACATTAGCAATTAGTCTTAGTCTTGAACATCTAGAAGCCATATTCTCACTGGTATTGGGGTGACCTCAGTTTTTCACATGTTGCCAAAAGTGTAGAAGGAGTATGACTGAGGACAGTGGGAAAATACATAGAGCAAACTATGCAATCCAAATTTTAATTTACGTAGTGTATCCTGGAACATGATATCTATAAGCCTAGGGGCCCGTCTGCATTGATATTTTTGTGAAATGAGATGCTGCTCTTGCATTATATCTGTATCATGAATCATTTTATTCTTCCCAGGAAGAAGGCAGCACCCTGCTTTCCACATAAGCTTAAGTGCATTCCCATGAAACAGATCAAATGACGTGGGAGGGAGAAAGCTTCTGAAATCTTCATGCTAATGGCATTGGTTCAGTTGATGGGAAATTTGGAAAAAATATTCCTAAGTTTGAGTCATACATAGCTACATACCCAATCAACAATAATTTCTACACTAAGCTAATTCAGAGAATATTGCAGAAAGTACAAGCAGACATTTAGGAATAATTAGGTTAGATATTTTCTTATATACTTGCTTTTGAAATAAAAATATATCCTAAGTGTAAAATATTATTATAATAAAATGTATTTCAGTCAAAGTTCAGGTCTTTCTCTATTACTCCATTAAAATTTACAATGCATTGTTTTTTTCTGAGAAAATTCTAACGTAATAGAATAAATGTGGAAAAATACTTTTTTTTTCTAAAATGAGAACATTGCCCAGTATGTTTATCATTTGAACCATAACTCTTGAAATGTAGATATCTTGGAATTATTTCTGGCTGTATCAGTCACTCATTCAATGTGTAACTTTAATTCTCTAACCTGCAATGAAAGATTTATATTTAGTCTTTAAGTGCCTAATACAATATAGATAAAATTCAGGCATTCACTGTAAGGTATCAGCAATAGGTTGTGTACAATGAGACTTTTCTGAAAATGTTTTTCCATCACGAGATTTGACATGATATCTAAAGATAGGATATTTATCTTTCCTTCTCTATAAATAAAATTTTTTCCTGTGACAGATGTGAAACATGTATCTAATAACTATTAGCATTGTGCCATTAAGTCAATCTTTTAAGTAAATCATGTTTTAGGGAAGCAAGTAAAATTAACTGAAAATGATAGCATGACAAATACACAGTGTTTTGTGGGCATGCAGCATGTTTAACGTCAGGAAAATATTTTAAGGCCCAGTATAAGGATTCAAATACATGGCAGTAAGTAATTATACCAAGTGAGAAGTTTATCCTTCTGTCATAAAATACATTACCTCCATTTTCAGCTGGGCCTTAGTACTGCTTGACAATCGTTCAGTGCATCCCTAATCTCAGTTTTTGCATTTTCCAAAATTTATTCCTGCCTTTTTCCTTTTCCTCCTGCATCTTCCTACCTATTTATGGAGAAAATAGAGGCCAATAGATAAAGACTTTTTCAACTTCTTGACAGTCCATTATAAAATTAGCTAAGTTGGCTTACCTTTTTTTTCTAATTCAGTGGAAGAGTTATCATTCTTTTGGCCCAAATCTCATCCTTCTTCCACCTTAAAATTTTCCTGCATCAATCACACTTTCTTGGCTGTGTCTTCACTTCTCTTGCCACAGGTTCCTCCTTCTCTGGACCACATAACACACTCATGTCTCTCATTTTCAGAATCCCTCTCTCTTCCCTTCATTGCAATCTATCTATCACTTAATCTCTTCCCTTCCTTCTACTAAATTACCTGGACAAGAATTTTACCATTGCTCTATTTCATTGCTCCCACAATTTGTTCTCCAAAGAGCAAAAGAATTATTCTTTTAAAATATGTCAGATCAGTATATTCATCTGTTCAAAACCTCCCAAAGTCTCCCCCAACATACTTAGAATACATTCAAAGTTCCCCACCAAATTCTCTTCAAGATTCTACATGACCCAGCTCTTTTCCACTTTGCATAGCTCATCTTCTCACACACTTCCCTTTCTTCACTCCCCTTCAGCCTCCCTGGGCTCTGTATTGTCCCTCCGTCCCACTAAACATGGGCCTGATTTCCCACAATGCTCTTCTTCACAATGCTTTCCTCTTCACTTCATTCAGCTCTCTCTCCTCGGACACCTCCGCAGTGAAGACTTCTCTGTTTTTATTTACGTTTTATCTCTTTATTGTTTATGTTTTCTCTCTTCCCAAGGGAGAAAAGGTAGGCTACATGAGGCCAGAGAATTTGATTTGTTCACTGCTACAGGCCCATACCCAACACCGTGCTTGGCCTATAGTAATCCTCACAAAAATATACATTGAAAGAATGAATGAATAGTTGATTGGAATTATATCCATTCTCTCCAAAACATTGTGACTTCCTCTCTTTCCCTCTCTTCTCTGAAGTTCTTCGCATGAAAGTTGGCCATGAAGTCCCAGATGTGGTATCTAGTAGATATATTTCCTATCTTATTTGTCCTCTGTAACATCGGAAGTGTGACTGCCTTTTACTCCTTGAAACGTTATCCACGTCTTCCAGGGCACTACTTTCCTCACTGTTCTTTCTACTTCTCTGACTGCTCACTCTCATTCTCCTCATTGCCTTTATTCGTGATTCTTCTGTCAATTACTCTTCAAATATGGGTGGTTGTGTGATTTCATCCTCAGCCTTATACTCACTTTTTCGTATTTCTCAGAGTAATCTCTAATCTCACCATCTCAATTTACATGGGATAACCTCTAAACGTAGATCACCTTTCTCAGTAATTCTCCTGAGCACCTGGCATACATTTACAACCACCTAGTAGTCATATTCCACTGGATATCTTCAATTAAAAATTTCTCTTCAAATATGTACCTCTATCGACAGTCTCTAGGTTAATAAGCACACCTCTCCCCATTATCTCAAGACAGAAACTTGGAGGTGATTCCAGACTCTTCTGGTCTTTGCCCTTCTCACCTCTGACTACAATTGTTACTAAAATCTCGTCTTTTGAACCTCCTGAGTCGTGGTCATCTTGCGCTTTTTTGAATCTTCTATACTCTTCTCTCCAACCCCACAGCCTTAGTTCAGGCCTTTATCATTTCCTGTGTTGATTACAGCAGCATATCAGTCTCACTGCTCTTGATTCACTTTCTGATATTATCAGGGTGATCTTTTTAAAAATACTCATGTGTTCATGCCTCCTCCCAGCTTAAAACCTTTTATTTTCTTCAGAATAAAACCCCTACAAATTTTTGCATCCATCCAGTACCACCTTGTGCCACTCACCTTGTTAAATTATTCGGTCAAAACATGCTGTGCCATTTGCAACTGACAGAAAGTTCAATGCTCTTTTGTGTTGGTGCCTTTGCACATGAAGCTCCCTGTGCCTGAAACAAACTTTGCCATCTTCATCTGGTCATTCCTACTCATCCTATAAAACTCAGATTGGATGATTCTCAAAATCATCAAAAAATAGGTGGAAAACAGTTCAGAAGGTTTTGAATACTACAAAGAGTAAAGGGGAATATTAAAATTTAATTCAAAGGAAAAATAAAATTAGTATAGTTCTTGCACACAAATAAACAAATCAGTGGAAATAGATCCAAAATCCTAGAGGCAGAAAGAAGTATCTGTATTTTATGTAAATGTGGCATTTCAAAATAAGGGTGGAAGCAAGATATACAAAAAATATTGCTGGAATAATTTGTTAGGTAATAGTGAAAAAATGTACTGGCCCATCTCATCACAGACCCCAACAAAAATGTAGACAGAAAAAACTCAAACCTAAAATTAGGAAGAAATAAATATTTACTCTAAATGGATATGTGTGTGTGTAGGGAAAGGAGATATAGTGACTTTTTAAAATATAAAAAACTAAAAGAAGAAATCATAATGAAAGAGATGAAAATAAATGACTATAGAAAAAATCCTAATAGTCAGAACAACATTAACAAAATGAAAAGTCCAACAAACCCATGGGAAAGAGAGTCACCTTCAACATTTGCTCGGCACAGAGACCCCAAAACCAACTTATAATGTTACCACATCAAGGAGGATTTTATTTTTTCTTATTTACATCAAGTTTTATTTTAACAAATACTCACTGAAGAGTGCTATGGATCATGCATTGTTCAAAACAATTTGTAAACCTGCTCCTCCTGTTTGGAGTTTAAAATATTGAGAAACATGGTAACATGTCTGGTTTTGTTTAAATGGTCATGGTACTCTAAATTTAGGAAAAGAGAAGGCGTTAATGTGTAGTAATTTGAGGGAAGGGGAAAAAGAGCTAAACACAGCTCAGCATTCTTAGTGCTTCAAGAATAACACTTATTCATTGTGATCAGAGAAAATTCTATTCTTTTAAGTTTATTTGAACAAAATATACAAACAGTATGTCTGTAGACCAAGCACTGGGTCAGGGAAATAGTACATGTAGATATTTGAAATAAAAATTTATTATAAAATAATTTACAATATACTAGAGGTCCTTGATTTTAATATATTCTGCTTTTGAATAATTAACACTACCACAAATTACACATTTACATCATTATAATAATGTTTATATGCAAATTTTTATGTATCTGCTAAGACACGGATATTTTGTATTATCATATGTTGGTGCAGCCTGCCCATGACCAATAAAGAATTGTCAGTGGCATTATCTATAGCTGGGTTTGTAGAAATATTAAAATATTATATTGTACTTTGATAATTATGTAGAAATTAATAAAAATAGTGTCACCGGGGATAAAAAGGTGTCACAAACTTCATAAAATTGAGACAAGTTGTAAATCAGCAGGCATGCTGAGAACAGAGAATCTTTAGCCTAAATGAGTTGCATATTGGACTGAAGCCAGTTGAGTCTGCATTCAATCAGGAGAGAAAAGGACAAAATTAAAACTATTGATGAAAGCTAAGTGATAAACCATCTAAGCTATGTCTAAAGGAAGTGGGTAATTAGGGGTTAGGTAATATGTGGTTTTCCAGAAAATTAAACCCTGACGTTCACATATTTTAATTTAGTTTATGATTCTGAAATGCATATTTTAAGTTAAACTTTCATTGAAAGATAACATCAGGATAAGTTTGCAAATCATAAGTGTATAGATGGATGGATGATTTTATAATAAACACATCTGTGTAATCCCCACCCAAGACAAGAAATAGAACATGACCAGCATCCCCAAAGCCTCCTTTATTTCTCTTCAACTCCCTCCTCCCCAAAAGTATCCATTGGCATAGACTAGTTTTGCCTATTTTGAATTTTACATATGTGGAATCATACAGTACATATTTCCCTCTTTCCTTCCTTCCTTCCCTCTTTCTTTCCTATTTTCCTCTTTTTTCTTGTAGTTGACTTCTTTCACACTGGCGATGCAAATAATCCATAGTCAATCTATAAGTCAAAATTTGGGTGAGTATATTATGAGTCAAGTTTGAGGACTGTAGCCTGGGGCCTTCCTTCCCCAAGGGCACCAAAGAAGTGGGGTGTACAGAGTGGTTAAATACCATCTTGCAACAAAAAGCATACATCACATGTGACAGGAATATCTCTTTTACTGCTGTCATGAGATGCTTAGCTGGCACAGCAGGTCAGTGGTCGGCAAGTCAGTGGTCACAAGGTAAGCACAGCAGCAGGTCTAGTAATTAATCTTTGATTCCCAGGAAAAGATGCTTATCCTTAAGGAAATGCCGGTATGGGGGGAAGTTACTTGCCTATCTTAAGGGCATCATTCTCTTTGGGGCATAGTAAATGTTTAAAGCAAGTGTACAATCCATGCTCAACAGGCCACATCAAGCCCTTTTGAAAAAACAGGGTCAGGCCGAATTAGTTTTATTTACACCAAATGGCTTCCTCATATACTCCAATATATCCCATACTTTTCAATCCAATTTCACATTTATAAGATTTATCCATGTTATTGCATGTTGCAGAAGTTTATTCATTTTCTTTCCTGTATAGTATCATGTTATATTGAATATACTATAATTTATTTGTCTATTCTAATTAAAAAACACTCCATTTTTTCCAATTTGGTCAATTTCGTATAATGCTACTAACTAAATCAATGCTGTACATGTCTTTTGGGCTCATATGTACACATTTATGTTGGGCATATTTATGGGGGTGGAATTCCAGGGCCACACAGTATGCATATTTTGAAAATTAGTTAATAACCAAGCAGTTAGATTTATAAATTTACACTTGCATCCTTGCTTCATATTTTCACCAACACTTGGTTTGAATGCTTTTTAATTTTAATCATTCTAGTGGGTGTGAGGAACTACCCATCTTGGCTTTAATTTGCATTTCTGTAATTACTAGCAGGCTTGAACATTTTTTCATATGTATATTGCCCTTTTGGATATCTTCACTGGGAAACACCTATTCAAATCTATTCAAATATTTCTAATGGTGTTCTTTCTCTTACTGAATTGTAGGAGTTTGTTTTTTTTATTTCTGAATATGAGTCTTTCGTAAGTTATATTTGTTGAAATATCTTCTCCAGGTCTGTGGCTGGGCTTTCCATTCTCAGTGATCCTTGCTCTCAGGCCAGAGACAACAATGCTTTGTTTCAATGATCATGTCATTGGTTGCTTTTCTCAGGGGTATTTTCAACAGACTGGGTACTTTTATTATTCAGGGGTTCTTAAGTATAATAAATTTCAAATTATAATCTTTTCTTTATGGATGATACTTAAATATTTTGAGTAAGAAAAATCTTTCTACCTCAAAGTCATGAACATATTTTTCTACCTTACATTTTCGAATTATTATTTCTATGAAAAATACCATCGGAATTTTGATAGATTGCATTGAATCTGTAGATTGCTTTGGGTAGTATGGACATTTTACAATATTCTTCCAATCCATGAAAATTTTTTGTCCTATATGATTTAAATCTTTAATCAATCAGTATTTGATTTTTCTATATGTTGTAAAGTAGGAGTCATTTCCTGTTTGATTTTCTTTTTCAATAAGAGTATGCAATTGACATAGAACCATTTATTGAAATGATCTTCCTAGTTCCACTGCTCTGCAATTCCACTTTTATCATGTATCAAATGTCTATTTATATATAGGTCTATTTTTAAATTCGTTATTCTAATTCATTAGTCTACTTGTCTCTCCAGGACTGTTTTAATACAGTAGCTTTATAACAAATCTTGCTGTTGGGTTGGGTAAGTCCTTTCTCTTTTTTCTTCAAAATTGCCTTGGCCAGTTTTCTAAAAATATTAGAATTATCTTATTTTCACAAGAAATCCTTTGGATTTTGACTGACATTTACTGAATCCATAAAGCTTGTCTGGGAGAATCGACACCTGGTTCCCAAGGTTTTTAATGGTAGTGACATTATTTCTATGAAGTAGTATCTTGTCAGATCTGAGCAGCTCGTTAATTGCCGTGCTACATTGTTATTATCTGTAAGGCTAGCCCACCGTTCAGAAAGATACACCACTAATTTACAGCCTTAATGTTGAGTATTTACAGATATATGAAACCCTCCGTATTCTTGAGCCACATTCAGTGTCCTCAAGGATGCATGGTCACTTGGTGGTGGAAGTGATGTGAGCAGGCAGGCCCAGGTGTCTCCACAAATTATCCAGTGTCTCAGAAATCAAATTTCATCACACACATGTTGACTAGGATTTGGCATATATAAGGGAGCTAAGACTTGATTGAAATAAATATTGGAGATATGATGAACTATATGAATTAGAGATGTTTTTCAGAAACATAAAAATGGTTATCTTTGAAAATTAACTGGAGTGAGGATTGGAGTGTAGTAAAGATAAATATGTGATCTGAAAAGGTAAAATAAAAAGAAATAAGACAATCTTCTAATAGTTAACATTAGTCAGCAAAAAATTCTAACATTAAAGCTAAAATACGCAAAGTCATCTTAAGGAAAGAGAATGGGCTTCTAGACCAGGAAAACTTCACTTTTCTCTATACCCTGAAGATTGTATGAAAAGCCACAATTACCTCCTTCAAGTGAAGGGAAATTTTCCCATAAATATAAGATACTGATGCTGCTTTCAATATGTGGTTATACATGATGACCTATTAACTGATGCTGCTGCTTTTTGTGGATAATGACTCCATTTGTAGCAAATACCATTCAGAAAAATTGAGACCTATGACTGGGTTGGATGTGACACTCGTGTACAAGGGGACGTGGTGACAAACTTTTTGGGAAAACTACTTACAACTTGCTAAACTCCTCAGACCTCTCATCACTGTGGTCCTTGGTTGTAACAAATATATAAGCTCTTTCAATCATTCTTATCCTATTCTTTGTGTTTTTTCTTCTCTGACTCAAATATCAGTTACTGTCCTCCCTCCCAAAACTTTCTACTGATCTCTCTGGAATCTTCAGTCTTTTCACTGAATATTTCCTTCACCTCTTAGGACTGAGGGCACAATGTATGTGACTAATTCTGACACTTCTCATATAACTCATTTTTAGGATGTGCATATCTGTCTTACCTGCTCCCAGACCACTGCTTTTCCATATCCCTCAAAATACCTATTCTGCATATATAGTACCTCCTTGTCATTCACTCTTATTCACCGAAAGGTTTGTATCATATTCTTTCTCTGTGTTCCATGTTTTGCCATCAAGTTGGTGGACAGAAGCTACACGGAGAACTCATTTAATACCAGCCCCCCAGTTCCTATGCCTCCTAAAGTCTAATGATCTTGGGACACATTTTATTTCTGCCATTGACTGACTGCTATATTTTCTCCCAAATCATCAGGTATTTCTTGTCTTCAGTTCTTCTTTAGCAAGCTTGTCCTTTGTTAAATTACTTCGACCAGTATCCTCAAACTTTTGTACCTGATTATTCTATAAACTGGACTAAAACACCTTCATACCTGGACTGTACTCTAATTCTCCCTATTTTCACTTTACTACATAGTGATGCTAGAGAAAATTTCACAATGGTACAGATTGGTGCCATGGCAAAATACAATACCCAGCATCAAACACATCTTGACTCTAATCTTACAAATTTTCATATTTCTCTAATTAGTTTTTTCTTCCTTTATCCACAATAGCTATGCCCAACCTTTTTTATGCTCTTAAACTTTTCCACACCACCACCCAATTCTTCATTCTTAGCAGATATGCTTGCTTTATATTTATATAGATTTTTAAAAGGCTATCAGACATGAACTTCTGGAGTTTTGCTTATAGTTAGGATATAAAAAGCTGCAAGAGAACTTCTCTCTCACAGTAATAATGAGAGAAAGCTGGATAATCTATAAAATTAGAACTTACTCTTGAGCATGTCACATAGAAAATTTCACAAGATAATCTGCTAAACTGAATTCCAGAGAATGAGAAGCTCATTCAGGAAGAATTAGAAACCATGAGCAGTCTCACATGTGGCAGACCATGCAAGGAAGAGGCAGCTGCTATTAAAACAGAAGAGAAGAAAAAAAGCTTAAATTCACATAAATTCTTAAAGAATGGGGCAGAATACTTATTTGAAGAAAACAAAGACTTCTTGTCAGAAACTATGCATGCTAGGAGACTGCAGTGACACCTGTGAAATACTGAGAGAAAAATAAACATAACTCAGAATTCTTTACCCAATGAAAAGGCCTTTCAAAATTGAAACCAAAATAAGACTTTTTCAGACAAACAAAAGCTAAGAGAATTCATTGCCAGCAGACCTGAACTACAAGAACTATTAAAGGAAATTCTTCAGACAGAAAGAGCATGATATATGATGAAAATGTAGCTCAACACAAAGAAATAAAAATCACAAGAAATAGAAAAATTGAGGGTAAATATAAAAAGATAATTGACTACTTGTAGTAGAAATAAAAACAACATTTTGGAACATATGTAGAAATAAAATATATGACAAAAAAAAGCGCAAAGAATGGGATGGTGAAAATTGAAATACACACTGTAAGATTCTTCTACTTCATATGAAGCCATATAATGTTATTTGAAGATAGACTGTGATCAAAGATACATATTGTAAACATCAGAGCAAAACTGAAAATATTTTTAAAAGAAATAAAACTAATAAGCAAATAAAAAGTTAAATAGAGAATAAAAATTATTCAGTCCCAAAGAGGGGCAGAGAAGTGGAAAATAGGAGCAAAGAAACTAGTGAGACAGTAGATTTAAAAATATCAACAATTGCATTAAATATAAACAGTCAAAACACAACAATTAAATGTCAGTAATTGTCAGATGGGATAAAAAAACAAGATCTAAGTATATTTTGTCAATGGGAAACTGATTTTAATGTGAAGACATATATAGATGAAAACTAAAGGATGGAATTAATAAGCAATGCAAATTTTTTTGTTTGTTTGTTTGTTTTTTTTGGTGGGGAAGACCAGCCCTGAGCTAACATCTATTGCCAATCTTCCCCTTTTTGTTTGCTGAGGAGGAAGACTGGCCCTGGGCTAACATCGTGCTCATCTTCCTCTACTTTATATGGGACGCCGCCACGGCATGGCTGACAGGCAGTGCGTCGGCGGGCGCCCGGGACCCGAACTCGCGAACCCCGGGCTGCCAAGCGCGGACTAAACCGCTGCGCCACCGGGCCGGCCCCAGCAATGCAAATTTTAATCGTAAGAAAATTACAATGACTGTATTTATATAAAGCAAAGTAGATCTTAAATATACTTTTCAAGAAGAAAGATGGGCAGTATATAAATAGAAAGGGGTCAATTCATCAAGAAGATTTAATAACCTTAAATATTTATGCCTGTAATAACAGGGCTTCAAAAATACAACTTAAAAAAAAAACCTAAAATAACTGAAAGGAAAAATAGGCAAATCCACAAGTATAGTTTGAGACTTCAACATTTCTCTCTTGGTTATGGATAGAACAAGTAAAAAAAAAATCAGGAAATAAAGATGAAAACAACACTATGAACCAACTCAACCAAGAAGAGAATGCATATTCTTAAGCACACTTAGAATCCCCCCCCCGAAATCGACCATATACTGGTCCATAAAGTAAATTTTAAAAAATTAAATATACAAAGTATCATCTCAGACCAAGTGGAACTAAAGTAGAAATCAGTAACAGAGAGAGATCTAAACTATAACAAATCTTTGGAATTAGTCCACTTCTAAATAACCCATTGGTCAAAAAGAAACCAGAAAGGAAACTAGAAAATCTTTGCAATTGAACTTAACTAGAATATATCAAAATTTGGGGGTCTCGGCTAGAGCATTGCTTAGTGAGAAACTTATAGCATGAAGTATGTATAGTAGAAAAGAGGAAAGGCTCAAAACAATGATTTAATCTTACATGTTAAGAAATTAGAGGCGGGGCCGCCCGGTGGCGCAGCGGTTTAGTCCGCGCTTGGCAGCCCGGGGTTCGCGAGTTCGGATCCCGGGCGCCCGCCGACGCACTGCCTGTCAGCCATGCTGTGGCGGCGTCCCATATAAAGTGGAGGAAGATGGGCACGGATGTTAGCCCAGGGCCAGTCTTCCTCAGCAAAAAGGGGAGGAGTGGCAACAGATGTTAGCTCAGGGCTGGTCTTCCCCACAAAAAAAAAAAAAAAAAAAAACCCAGAAATTAGAGGAAGAACAAATTAAACCTAAAACAAGCAGCAGTAAGGAAATAATAATAATAAGAGCAGAAATCAATAATATTTAAAATAGAGAATATCAATAAAATCAAACCTGGTTCTTTGAAAAGATCAATAAAATTATAAACCTCCAGCAAGACTGATTATGAAAAAAAGAGAGAAGTGTGCATTAATTAGGAATGAGAGAGAACACAGCACTACAGATCAAATACAGTCCTGGTCACTTAATGACAGGGATACATTCTGAGAAATGCATTGATAGGTGATTTCATCATTGTGTGAACATCACAGAGTGTACTTACACAAACCTAGATGTTATTGCCTACTACACATCTAGGTTATATGGTATAGCATGTTGCTCCTAGGCATACCTCATTTTATTGTGCTTTGCTTTGCTCTGATTCAGTTATTGCCTTTTTTACAAGACCCTCCATCAGCAAAAAGACTTTGACTTGCTGAAGACAAGCATTTTTTAGCAATAAAAATTTTTTAATGAGTTTCTTTTTTTTTTTTTTTTTTGGTGAGGAAGATGAGCCCTGAGCTAACATCTGTTGCCAACCCTCCTCTTTTTTTTTGCTGAGGAAGATTGGCCCAGAGCTAGCATCTCTGCCCATCTTCCTCTACTTTATATGTGGGATGCCCGCCACAGCATGGCTTGATGAGCAGTGCGTAGGTCTGCGCCCGGGATATGAACCTGCAAACCCCTGGCTGCTGAAGTGGAGTGCGCAAACTTAACCACTATGCCACTGGGCTGGCCCCAATAAAGTATTTTCTAATTAAGGTATGTGCATTGCTTTTTTAGACATAATGCTATTGCACACTTACACTACAGTATGGTGTAAACATAACTTTTATATGCACTGGGAAACCAAAACATTTATGTGACTTGCTTTATTTTGGTATTCGCTTTATTGCGGTGGCCTGGAACAGAACCTGCCCTATCTCTGAGGTATGCCTGTACGGCATGTTACTATACTGAATACTTAGGCAATTGTAACACAATGGTATTTGTGTATCTAAACATAGAAAAGGTACATTAAAATACAGCATAAAAGATAAAAATGGTATCAACATTACCACAAATGTGTGAGTAATGCATTGTTCTACAACTTTATGACGGCTACGACATCACTAGGCAATAGGAATTTTATGCTCCATAATGATCTTATGGAACCACCGTCATATAGGCAGTCCATTGTTAACCAAAATATCATTATGTAGTGCACAACTGTAGACATTAAAAGACATCAAGGCAATATTAGGAAAACAACCTTATGCTACTAAATTTGATAACTTAGATGAAAATAGCTTTGATTCTTTACAAGATAAGATACAAACTCCCAAAGTTTATTTAAGTAATAGATGACCTGAATAATCCTAAATCTATTGAAACAATTAAATTCTTAGTTCAAAACTTCCCCACACAGAAAAGTCTAGGCCCAGATATTTTTGAAAAGTTTTCCAACGTATACTGATTTTGCACAATCTTTTTCAGAAAATAGAAGATATAGGAACTCTTTGCAAACCACTCTAAAAGGCAAGTATTACTCTTCTACAAAATCAGAAAAAGATATTACAAAAAAAAAAAAGGAAAACTACAGATCAATATCCCTCATGAACATAAACAGAAAAATCCTTAATGTTAGCAGATTGAATCCAGTAATATATAAAAAGGATAATGCATCACGACCTTGTAGGGTTTATCCCAGGAATGCAAGTTGGTTTAACATTCAAAAATCAATCTATGTAACTTACCATATCGACACATATATCAACACATGATCATGGGATTATTTCACTAGATACAGATAAAGCATTGAATAAAATTTAACATCCATTCACAATAAAACCCTTAGGAGTAGAAGAGAGTGGCTACAAGATATGTATTAATGGTTCAGGGTTGAATGCCTTCTTCCTAAGAGCAGGAACAATGAAAGAATGTCTCCTCTTACCACTTCTATGTAACATTGTAGGGCAGTCCTTGACAGTACAATAAGGTAATACATGAAATCCTTCAAATTCTTAGCAAACAATTACAAACTAGCACCAATTCTCATTTCTCCCTTTTCCTGTGCTATCAAAATGGAGGAAGGCACGACATTTATCTCATTCCTTTTTGCATCACCAGCATCAAGTACAATGCCTAACACAGAGGTGGGCACAATTAAATAAAAACTCACTAAACAAATAATAAATAACCAGCTACCTTTGCAATTTATCTTTTCTTCCCTTGGTTAAATTTTTCTTTTCAAAAGAGCTGTTTAAAACATGCTGCTGATTTATTTAGCTGATTTTACTGGTTTACTTGCATGTGCCTATTCTTTTTCCTCGGATTTATTTTCTTCCTAACAACTGAATTGTCACTTGACTTTCTAAGCAATAAGAAAATACTTTGTATTTTATTTTTGAGAGATTGAAATATCAGTTTTCTGGATAAAATATTTCATATTCTATTTTCTGCTAATATGGGAAGCATATGCATCACAATTGTGTCCATATGTATTAGAGTTTTAGAAAATCTGAATAACTTATACCAATTTTTACGTCTGTTCACTATGAGTTATGAATTCTCCAATCATGAAAACTATTATATCATTTAAACCATTAGATATTCTTGATATATTTATATCATAGACAAAAACGGCAAATGAATGCTTAGAAAACTGTTAATAAAACTTGAAAATGTTTACTTGAACACAATAATAATTCAGGACCATTAGGTATATCACTAATCTGCCTTACTTTCTGTGTTACTTTTAAATGTCTCAATTTTCCTAAAGCAGTTTTCAGTGTTTAATCAATACATACTTTAATTAGAAGGCGCTTTAGAAAATAAAAAAAGACATGCTTCTTTCCCTACATATCATATAATCAAGTCTTCTTTAATTATGTTATTAGTTTTTTAAATTATCCTGAAGAAGCGTGGTTTAATAGGAAAACACTGGACAGAGAGTCTTAACACCTGGTTTCCGGTTCAACTTTTGGACTCACCTCCTACAGATCAGAGATTTTCATTTCTCTATTTTGTAGAATATATTCTATATTTTTCATAGCATCTGTTATGAACAATAGTAACTCCTAACTTTGAACATTGCTTTATATTTAAAAAATGCATTTATATTATAATATTACATGAGAGAGTCTCATGTTGACTGAGTATTAGGAAGACAGACTAATAATAACGCCCTTCCATAGATGAGCCCGATAGCAAAATATTGTAAATAGCCAAAGTATTATTTGCAACTCAAGGATTGCTTCTCACTCGAATTCCTTCTACTGAATGCAGGAAGCAATAAATGTCTATTGAGTAAACTGAGGAATTCACTAGGTGAATCCTAACAAACATTTTCTGAGCAGTGCTATATGCTGTAAGGTAATTGTTAGTACTAACCCAAAATCCCACATGAGGTTTCCAAGTCCATGAGTTGTCTTCTACTATGCTGACAAATTCCCTCCCACCTAGGTTTAAACATCTAGAGGTCAAGTAGGCATAAATGACACCATGCTCCCGGCGACCAAGCCGAACCAATCAGACTTTTCTCCTAGGAATTTGGAATTGGGTCTCAGAGAGACTCAGACGTCAGAATCAGTGCATAGACATGGAAATAAGCTCAGTTACACACAAGGTAGAGTACTTAGAACTAAAATCCATTAACTCTTAGTGTAGATGTCCCAGGAGCCAACTGGTTTCTTACCACCTTGAATACTATATATTTTTTTAGGTAATTGAGGTATAATTGACAAATAAAATTGTAAGATATTTAAATTATACAATGTAATGATTTATGTATACATTATGAAAGGATCCCCCCCATTGAGTTAATCTACACATCTATCATCTACAGATTTACTTATTTATTTATTTATTTTTTTGGTGAGGATATTCAAGTTCTATTCTTTTAGCAAATTTCATGTATACAATACAGTGTAATCAGCTATCATCACCATGTTGTATATTAGATTCTCAGAACTTATTCATCCTACAAGCAGAACTTTATGCCCTTTTACCAGCCTCTTCCTATTTCCTCCATCTCCCAGCCCCTGGCAACCACTTTTCTACTTTCTGTTTGTTTGTTTCTTTTTTCTAAGATTTCACATCTGAATGATACCATGCAGTATTTGTCTTTCTCTGTCTGGTTTATTTTACTTAGCATAAAGCCTTCATGTTTCATCCATGTTGTTGCAAATGGCAGGATTTCCTTATTTTTTAAGACTAAATAATATTCCATGGTACATGTATACCACATTTTCTTTTTTTTTTCTGAGTAATTTTATTGAGAGCATAATGGTTTACAACATTGTGTGATTTCGAGTGCGCAACATTATTTATCAGTTTCTGCATAGACTTCATCATGCTCACCCCAATTAGTCTAATTATTGTCCATCACTGTACATATGTGTCCCTTTACCCCTTTAACCCACCCCAATCCCCTTCCCTCTCCTAACCTCTAATCTGTTCTCTTTATCCATGTATTTGTTATCTTCCACATATGAGTGAAATCATGCAGTATTTGTCTTTCTCTGTCTGGCTTATTTAGCTTAACTTCATACCCTCAAGTTCCATCCATCTTGTTGCAAATGGGACGATTTTGTCTTTTATTATGGCTGAGTAGTATTCCACTGTGTATATATATACCACATCTTCTTTATCCCTTCATCCATAGAAGGGCACTTGGGTTGCTTCCACATCTTGGCTATTGTGAATAATTCTGCAATGAATCTAGGGGTGCATAAATCTCTTTGGATCATTGATTTCAAGTTCTTTGGATAAATACACAGTAGTGGGATACCTGGGTTGTATGGTATTTCTATTTTTACGTTTTTGAGAAGTCTCCATACTGTTTTCCATAGTGGCTGCACCAGTTTGTATTCCCACCAGCAGTGCATGAGGGTTCCCTTTTCTCCACATCCTCTCCAACATTTGTTGTTTTTAGTCCTGGTAATTATAGCCATTCTGACAGGTGTAAGGTGATATCTCAATGTAGTTTTGATTTGCGTTTCCCTGATGATTAGTGATGTTGAACATCTTTTCATATGCCTGTTGGCCATCTGTATATCTTCTTTGGAAAAATGTCTGTTCATATGCTCTGCCCATTTTTTGATTGGGTTATTTGTTTTTTTGTTGTTGTTGAGTTATATGAGTTCTTTATATATTTTGGAGATCAACCTCTTGTCAGATAAATGATTTGCAAATGTTTTCTCCCAGTTGGTGGGCTGTCTTTTCGTTTTGTTCATGGTTTCCTTTGCTTTGCAGAAGATCTTTAGTCTGATGTAGTCCCATTTGTTAACTTTTTCTTTTGTTTCCCTTGCCCAAGTAGACATGGTATTTGAAAAGATGCTGCTAAGACCAATGTCATACAGTGTACTGTATATTTTTTCTAGGAGTTTTATGGTTTCAGGTTTTACATTCCAGTCTTTAATCCATTTTGAGTTATTTATTATGTATGGTGCAAGGTAATGGTCTACTTTCATTCTTTTGCATGTGCCTGACCAGTTTCCCCAACACCATTTATTGAAGAGACTTTCCTTTCTCCATTGTATGGTCTTGGCTCCTTTGTTGAAGATTAACTGTCCATATATGTGTGGTTTTATTTCTAGGCTTTCAATTCTGTTCCATTGATCTGTGTGTCTGTTTTTGTGACAGTATCATGCTGTTTTATATACTATAATAAAATATTTTTATAGTATATATAATGCACTGTATAATATAATATAAATAATATAATATATAGTTATATATAATAATTATAATAAAATATACTATAGCTTGTAGTATATTTTGAAGTCAAAGATTGTGATGCCTCCAGCTTTGTTCTTTTTTGTCAGGATTGCTCTGATTATTTGGGATCTTTTGTTATTCCATGTAAATTTTAGGATTCCGTGAAGAATGTCATTGGGATTCTGATTGGGATTGCATTGAATCTGTAGATTGCTTGAGGTAGTGTGGACATTTTAACTATGTTAATTCTTCCAACCCATGAGCATGGAATATCTTTCCATTTCTTTATGTCTTCTTTAATTTCTTTCAATAATGTCTTATAGTTTTCAGTGTATAGGTCTTTCCCTTTTTTTTTTTTTTTGAGGAAGATTGGCCCTGCACTAACACCTGTTACCAATCTTCCACTTTTTTCTTCTCAGAGTGCCAGTACATAGTTGTGTGTCATAGTTGTAGAGTTGTAGCTCTTCTATATGGGATGCCACCTGAGCATGGCTTGATGAGCAGTGAGTAGGTCTGTGCCCAGGATCCGAATTGGCAAACCCAGCCCACTGAAGTGGAACACATGAACGTAACCACTACGCCACCATGCAGGCCCCTAGGTCTTTCACCTCTTTGGTTAAGTTTATTCTGAGATACTTTATTCTTTTTGTTTGATTGTAAATGGAATTGCATTCTTGATTTCTCTTTCTGTTAGTTCATTGTAAGCATATAGAAATGCAATTGTTTTTTGTAAGTTGATTTTGTCTCCTGCAACTTTGCTGTAGTTGTTGATTATTTCCAATAGTTTTCTGATGGATTCTTTAGGGTTTTCTATATATCTAGAATCAAGTCATCTGCAAACAGTGAGAGTTTCACTTCTTCCTTTCCAATTTGGATTCCTTTTACTTCTTTTTCTTGCCTAATGCTCTGGCCAAAATCTCCAGTACTATGTTGAATAGGAGTGGTGAGAGTGGGCACCCTTGTCTTGTTGCTGTTCTCAGAGGGATGACTTTCAGTTTTTCACCATTAAATATGATGTTGGCTGTGGGTTTGCCATATATGGTCTTTATTATGCTAAGGTACTTTCCTTATATGCCCATTTTATTGAGAGTTTTTATCATAAATGGATGTTGGATCTTGTCAAATGCTTTCTCTGCATCTATTGAGATGATCATGTGATTCTTATTCCTCATTTTGTTAATGTGGTGTATTACATTGATTTGCAGATGTTGAACCATCCCTGCACTCCTGGAGTAAATCTCACTTGATCATGGTGTATGATCCTTTTAATGTATTGCTGTATTTGGTTTGCCAATATTTTGTTGAGGATTTTTACATCTATGTTCATTAGCGATATTGTCCTGCAATTTTCCTTCTTTGTGTTGTCCTTGTCTGGTTTTGGTGTCAGGGTAATGCTGGCCTCATAGAATGAGTTAGGAAGTGTTCCATCTTCTTCAGTTTTTTGGAATAGTTTGAGGAGGATAGGTATTAAATCTTCTTTGAATGTTTGGTAAAATTCTCCAGAGAAGCCACCCTGTCCTGGACTTTTGTTTTGGGGGGAGGTTTTTGATTACTGTTTCAATCTCTTTACTTGTGATTGGTCTATTCAGATTCTCTATTTCTTCTTGATTCAGTTTTGGGAGGTTGTATGAGTCTAAGAATTTATCCATTTCTTCTGGGCTATCCACTTTGTGGGCATACAGTTTTTCATAGTCTCTGTTATAATCCTTTGTATTTCTGTAGTATCTGTTGTAATTTCTCCTCTTTCACTTCTAATTTTATTTATTTGAGCCTCCTTTCTTTTTTCCTGGTGAGTCTGGCTAAGGGTTTGTCAATTTTGTTTATCTTCTCAAAGAATCAGGTTTAGTTTCATTAAACATTTCTACTGTTTTTTAAGTCTCCATTTCATTTATTTTTCCTCTGATTTTTATTATTTCCCTCCTGATGACTTTGGGTTTTGTTCTTCTTTTTCTAGCTTTATTAGGTGCAGTTTAAGGTTACTTATTTGAGATTTTTCTTGTTTGTTTAGATGCCCCTGTATTGCTATGAATTTCCCTCCTATGACCACTTTTCCTGCATCCCATAAGAGTTTGTATGTTGTATTTTCACTTTCATTTGTATCCAGGTAATTTTAATTTCTCCTCTGATTTCTTCATTGATCCAATGGTTGTTCAGTAGCATGTTGTTTATTCTCCACATATTTCTGACTGTCTCAGTTTTTTTCTTGCAATTGATTTCTAGTTTCATAGCACTGTGGTCAGAAAAGATGCTTGATATGATTTCAATCTTTTTCAATTTAGTGAGTCTTGCCTCGTTTCCCAAAATATGGTCTATCTTTGAGAATGATCTGTGTGCACTTGAGAAGAATGTGTATTCTGCTGTTTTTGGATAGAATGCTCTCTCTATATATCTATTAAGTCCATCTGACAAAGTGTTTGTTTAGATCTACTGTTTCCTTGTCTGGATGATCTGTCCGTTGATGTAAGTGGTGTGTTGAGGTCCCCTACTATTATTGTGTTGCAGTTAATTTCTCCCTTTAGGTCTGTCAATAGTTGCTTTATGTACTTTGGTGCCCCTGTGTTAGGTGCATATATGTTATGTCCTCTTGGTGGAATGTCCCTTTTATCATTATATACTGCCTCTCTTTGTTTCTCATTGACTTGTTTAACTTGAAGTCTTCTTTGTCTGATATAAGTATGGCAACACCTGCTTTTTTCTGTTTGGAATGTCATCTTCCATCCCTTCACTCTGAGCCTATGTTTGTCTTTAGAGCTGAGATGTGTTTCCTGGAGGCAGCATATTGTTGGATCTTGCTTTTTAATCCATCCAGATACTCTGTGTCTTTTGATTAGAGAATTCAATCCATTTACATTTAAGTGATTATTGATATGTGAGGGCTTAATACTGCCATTTTATCTCTTGTTTTCTGGTTGTTCTATGTTTCCATTGTTTCTCTTCCTTTGTATTTCTGACTGCCATTTCATTTTGGTGGTTTTCTCTCTTTTTGTGAATTGTAGCTCTGCTCTGACTTCTTTGTTTAGGGGTTACTGTGACGTTTGTATAAAAGATCTTGTAGATGAAATAGTCCATTTTTTTCATAGCCTCTTATCTCTAGTAACCTAAGCAGGTTCCATACCTTTCCTCTTCCCCTTCTGAGTTGTTGTTGTTAGAAATTATTGTGTTTTCAATGTTGTGAGTTTGTGATTAAGTTGAAGTGTTTATAGTTACTTTTGAAGCTTTCTTTCCCTTTATCTTTAAGGTATAATTTAGTATTTACTTTCTTGTTCTGATGGAGAGCTGCAGATTTCTGACTTTGTCTGTCTACTTATCTCCTTGCTCAAGGCTTTGTAGGGGCTTTGCCTTTTTGTTGGTGGCATGAGGGCATCCTTGATCATTTCTTGTAGGGGAGGTCTAGTGGTGATGAACTCCCTCAGCTTTTGTTTATCTGGGAAAGCTTTTATTTCTCCATCACACCTGAAGGAATGTTTTGCTGGATAGAGTATTGTTGGCTGAAAGTTCTTATCTTTCAGTATTTTGAATATATCATTCCATTCTCTCCTAGCCTGTATAGTTTCTGTCGAGAAATCTGCTGAAAACCCAATAGGGCTTCCTTGTATGTTATTTTCTTCTGCCTTACTGCCTTTACTATTTTTTCTTTGCCACTGAATTTTGCTAGCTTCACTACGATGTAGTTAGGTGTTCTATGAGCTTCAAGTATTTGTAAATCCAGTTCCTTCCCCAGGTTTGGGAAGTTCTCAGCTTTTATTTCTTTGAATAAGTTCTCTGCTCCTTTCTCCCTTCCATCTCCCTCAGGAATACCTATAATCTTTATGTTGCTTTTCCTAACTGAGTCAGATATTTCTCAAAGAATTCCTTCACTTTTTAAAAATCTTAGTTCTGGCACCTCCTCTGCCTGTAGCATTTCTACAGCACGTTGGGCTCCCCCCTGCCAGGAAAGCAATCACGAGTGGGTTAAGGGTCACTGCTGTTTCTTCCTACAGTTGCCCCAGGGTGCACTCTCTCTTTTGGGGCTCAGTGGTACTACGGGTGCTCATGCCAGCCTGGAGTGTGCTTGCCCCGGCATGGTGTCTAGGTCTGCCACAGTCTCTGCTTGCAGTCCCACAAGGGCACTGTGCTTGGTGAGCAGGACTTCTTGTGATGACGAAGCCAGGACCACTCCTTGGGACTGCAGGGGCCGAGTGGGCTCCTCCCCTAGCAGGAAAGCCATCATCAGTGGGCTAAGGGCCACTGCCTCTTCCTACAGCTGCCCCAGAGCACACTCCCACTTTCAGGGCACTCATGCCAGGCTGGAAAGCAATTGTGCGTGTGCAAAGGGATGTCAGGGGAGGGTAGGGAGTGCTCACCTATTTCTATGAGGGCCAGTCAATTCACCCTCAGATGTATAGCTGTGCAAGTCTCTCAGGCATCCTGTAGTGATATGTGGTTTTCCTCCATTGGTCAGTGAATGTCCATTTAGTTGTAGTTCAAAAGGGGGGGAGACAAAGGGAACAGCTCTTTCCACCATGTTGCTGATGTCACTCTCCCACATTTTCTTTATCCATTCATCCATCTACAGACACCTAGGTTGTGTGAGTACTTTTCAATATTTATGGAATCACATGAGATATGTATCTTTATAATAACATCTCCCTCTCAATCTGTTCAGAAGTCTTATTTGAGAAAGATTGAATGATTTCCTGTTCTTTGCCACCAAAAAAAATTCTGGTAATTTAGTCATTATTATTTCTCGGATAAAGAAACTGAAGCTCAGAGAGGCTAAATAGGTTGTCAAAAGTCCCACAAGCAGGAAGAGGCACAGTCTAAATACAAGATAAAAAATAACAATAATAGGAGTCATCATTTTTCAAAAGAGAGAAGCATTAATAGCAATGACATTCATTGAAAATAATGGATTCTTACAAAATGAACTTCCGTAAGAGTGGGGAAGGGGACAATAATGTAATTTTATCTCAGAAAACGTATATCAGTTGAAGTTTAACATCCAAGATGAGTAGTTTCCTTTCTCAAGATATGGCAGTTAATTTGCTGCCATTTGCTTTCTGCGTATATATTCCTCAGGTCTCCCATCGCCAAGGGACAGACGTTAGCTAGCTGAGCACTTTCTCACCTTAAAGTGAAGCAACTTTTATCTTCTGTGGTAGAGATCAGAAACCTACACCAGTAATATTCTGAAGTAGGAGAACATCATTATAAACAAGATTCCTTTTAATCAGTCTTTGGAAGCCACTACCAGTACCAATTTGTATAGCTGTGGTTTATCACGAATTTAATTATGCTTCTAGAATGGATTATGTTTTAATTTTAGAATTCCTTGGGCTTGCTTATGATTTTATGACTACCTTAAGCCTTTCTCAAGGGCATAATTTTTATAAAGCAATCAAGTGCAAACATTAGGTAAGGCCAGAGGTCGTTCATCCTCTCCTCTTCTTTCTGCAAGTGGTACTTTTATAGACCTTTCAGATGCTGTAGGGGAGTACATGAAACCATTTCCTTTTATGGCTGGAACCGCTTCTCCTATCTGACTGTTCATTAATTACACCAATTACATTTTCAGTGATACTAGACAGTCCAAAGGGTAAAGTATGAATCAGTGTATGACTTTAGGACTTGATTGTATCCAGAATTTTATACCCCTTTAGGGTTATTTCTGCTCAAAAATAAAGTATCTTTAAAAATTATCTATATTATTATTATTTCCAAACTACATATATTGAATACTCCAAAAGTGGCACCCATGCAGAGCTTAATAGACTCCTTTATGTTCAAAACACCTATATGCTTTATAATATAATAAACCATACGTAAGATAAGAGAATTTTCAGTATAAATGTTGAGCTTGATAAGGAATAAAATGGACATCCATGGACATACCACCAGGCTTAAAAAATAGAACATTACAATAACTGGAAGCCCCCTTTGTACCTCTGCCAGGTTGTATTCCTCTAAAATGACCTGGAGGTAATTACTACCCTCATCCTGAATTGTGTACCCGTTGTTCCTTTGCTTCTCTTTATAATTTATCCATTTATATTTATATTTTAACAAAATATAGGTTAGTTTTACATGTCTTTGAGCTGTATAACTGTACAATCACCGTATATATTTTTAAAACGTTTTTCCTCAAAATGACCTATGATTTATCCATTTTGATTCATATGACATGCTATAGGTCCATTCTATGTATCATTCATATCATTCATTATTACTGTTGTAAAGCATCAGATTATATGATTATGAGATTATTCGTTTACTCTGTTCATAGACATTCGGGTTATTTGACATTTGTTGCCATTACAAACAATGCTGCTGTGAACATTCTCATATCAACCTCCTATCGCCGCATGCACGTTTCTCTAGGGAAATGATGCCCCAAATTCTCTATGTAACAAAGCACAAATATTCATCTATCATACTGGAATAAATAGTTGTATCTGCTCTCAGGAGGAGAGGAGGTGACTAGCCTGTGGGCTCTGGCTGCCCTCAGCCCTGCCCTTCCTTCCTGAAGGCTAAAGTGGAGAAGATGTCAGGCACATCCACAATCTATTCATGGTATCAGTATGCCCGGATAATACCCAGAATGAATTGTGAAGTTTTGGGGAATAAACATCTTAATTTTTCTGAATAATGCCAAATAGCTTTTGAAAACACTATATCAAAGTAGCAGCAGGAAAAGATGTTACAGTTAAACAGCGATAATTGAAAAGAACTTAAAAATATTTTAAAAGTTGCAGGCAAAGAGGAGAGGGGAGCAGCCAGGGTTTATGAAGCTCTATGAGCTATTGCTCAGACTATGCCTGAAGAGAAGGGGCAAGGGGAGTGAGCAGCTATAAAAACTTAGACACAGTAGCTGTAGGAGAGAGCTACCTGGCAGGATCTGTGACCTTAGAAGAGGGACACAACCAAATGATGAGGCCTGTCAGGAAGGGAGCCAGGGGAAAAAAACTCTGATTCTACTTCCCTCATATCTTCTGATCTTCTGCTGGTATCTCTCATTGAGCAAACTCAACCAGAAGCCAGAGTGCAAGGAATATCCTCAATGTACAATATTAAAGTCACCCTTTTGGCATTTGGAAAATGATGGAGAAAAGTGGAGAGTGGATAGAGAGTGGCAAATGAAAAATATCACAGTAATAGCCATTACACTCCTGAGAGAAATGTACAAAACTTCCCATGCTTCCTATGCTTGCCAACACTTATTATTATGCAATAATTATGCATGATATCTATTGCATAGATATTATCTCTCTATTTATTTAGATAATTAAAAGTCTTTCAATAAATCCTTATAATTTTCTCCATATAGATCTGGTCCATCTTTTGTTCATTTAATCCTAGAGATACAATTGAATCAAGAATTCAAATTATCAGTATAAAATGGTTGTTTTAACTAGTATTGTTGTGTTTTTAATAATGAGGTTGTACATATTTTCTTGTATTTATTGGACATTTTTTATCTTTCTCTAAGATTTTTCTCATTTTTCTGTCGATTTTTCTATTAGGTTTATTATCTTTTTGTATTTTGATGAGTTCATTAAATATTTTAGATACTAAACCTTTTTTAATATATATGTAGCAAATATTTTCTCTGAGTTTGTGGAGTCTCTGAACAGAAATTCTTAATTTTATAATAGTCTAATGATTAATTTACATTTATTTTTCAGTGTGTGTTTTAAGAAATCCTTTTCTTGAAATCACAAATGTGTTCTAAAACATTCTTTTCTAAATTATCAAAATTTTTTTTCTTCCATCTGGAATTTATTTTTGTGTATGGTATGAGGTGGAGATCTGATTGTACTTTTTTCTACATGATTAACTGTTTTTTCCAGGTGCATTTATTGAACCATTAATCTATTTGACAAATGCCAACAATTCCAAATATTAAGTTTCCAAAAATATATTGGGTAGTTTCAGGGTTCTATAGCACGTTTTATTCCACTAACTTATTTTTCTAACCCTGAGCCAATACGACACTATCTTAATTAATAAAAATTTAAAACAGATATTGAACTTTGATAAGGCAGTCCATCTTCTTTAATCTTTTCTAAAACATCACCTAGACTGATGCTATCAAATAGATCTTTCTATGATGATGGAAATGTTCTATATCTGCACTGTGCTATATGGTGACCACTAGCTATATGTGGCTATTGAGCACTTGAAATGTAGTTAGTGTGACTGACAAACTGAATTTTTAATTTCTTATAGCTGTCAACTACTTTATGGGGCAGCCCAGACCCATTGATTTCTAGCACATTTTGTCTTCCACATAAATTTCACAATTATCTTGTAAATTCCTATGAAATGCTCTGTTGAAGTGTTACTTGGGATAGCATTGAACCAAGAGCTCAAAATAACAACTAAGATCTTTGATATATGAATATTTCCTACTCATAAATTTGGCATATCTCGCAATTTATTTAGGTATCAAAAAGTCTTTGTACAAAGCCTTAAAATTTTCTCCATGAAGGTGTTGTCCATTTTTTGTTCATTTATCCCTAAGTCTTTTTTGTTGTTAATGGAAATAACATCTTTTATAAGTTACGTTTCTCATTGATTTAGTGCTGGTATATAAAAATTGATTTTATGTCTTGCTAAATTGGTAAACTATTATTTCTGATAATTTGCATGTAGATTTGGGGGATTCTATTTGGATAATTTACAGATGTGCAAATAATATTTCTTCTTTTCTAATTCTTTTTCATTTTTTCTTATCCTATTGTACTTGTTAAATTGTTGAAAAATTTAAAAGAAATATTCTTGTAATATTGTGATTTTTTAAGAGAATTGTTTTTGTTATTTCATCACTCGGCTCACAGTTTTTACAACTACCTTTATTAAGTAAAAGAAGTTCATTTCTACTCCTGGTTTATTGCAAGTTTTTATTATGAAAAGGGTTATATTTTATTAAATGCTTTCTCTATGTCTATTGGGATAATTATATAATTTACCTCCATTAATATAATGTTGTGAATCATATTAATGGTTTTTCTGAAATTGACCTACCTTTGCATTTTGAGATAAACAAAACATGTTTTGCTGATTTAGATTTTTTAATGTTTGTTTTGGAATTTTGCATTTATGTGTAGAAGGGTTATAAACTCATAATTTTCCTTCTTGGATTATAATATTCTGGGTTTGGTATCATGGTATACTAGAGATATAAAATATTTTCCCTTTTTTTCTATCGTCTGGAAAAGTTTGTATAAGATTGCAACCACCTGGTGCATAAATATTGGGTGGAATATCTGCCTTGGCCTGACGCTTTCCTTTGTAGGAAGATATCTAACAAGTTACTAAATATTTTAATTGATAGAGAATTGTTCAAATTATCCCTTTCTTGGGTTACTTTTGAAATTTTAAGTTGTTTTTAAATTTTTTTACAATTTATCGATTTCATATAATTTTTAATATTTATTGTCTTGAAGTTGTCCAAATATTCAGATAATTTTTAATCCATCCCTGCTGCATGTGTAGTTTTATTTTCCTTTACATTCTTCATATTGTTTATTTGTTCTTTCTTTCTCTTTCTCTCTCTCTTTCTCAGTTGGGATCAGTCTTCCCAAAGAAGTTTGTCAGTTTTATTATTCTCCTTAACAAGCTAATTCTGTACTTGATTGATTGTCTAGATATATTTTAATCTCATTAATTTTTAATTTCAGTTTTATTCTTATTAATTATTTCCTCTGCTTTCATGTGGGTTTTTTTTTTTCTGTTTCTGCTTACTTTTTAATTTAGACATTTAACTCCTTTATGTTCAGCCTTCCTCTTTTCTAAAATAATACTTTAAATTACAAACGTCCCTCTAAATGCCATATTCACTTCATCCCATGTATTGATTTTATAGTGGCATTGTAATTATCGTTCAGTGCCAGTAATAATTAATTTTGTATTTTTAAGTTTCCAGCATTTTTTCTTTCATCACTGAGGTTAAAGTTGCTTTTTTGGATATTCTAAATGTCTAGTTGTGTATTTTTAAAATATTTTTGATATTTAATGATGTTTTTACTTAATTTCATTTTTGACACAAAATATTTCCTGTATAATATTGATTATTTGATATTTACAAGTGTGTGAATTATGACCTCCTTGTTTTTGTTTTCCAGTATGTACATGAAAGGAGGATGTATTCTCCAATTTTTGGATGCAATGTTCATATAGTCCCATTGATGTTCCTCAAAAAATCCTTCTTTATTGACACTTTTTTCTGTACTTGGTCTTCAATTACTGTAAGCTATACATTAAAATCGCCCCTTTTGGTGGTGACATTTTTTTCCTTTTTGAAATTATACCATTAGGTGCATGCAATTTTAGAATTGTTATAAATTCTTGATGATCTGAACTTTTATTAATAGTTAATGACCTTCTTTATCTCTAGTAATGCTTAAAGTCTATATTGTATGGAATAAATGTAGCTACTCCATTATCATTATTTTATTTTATTTTTTTGTGAGGAAGACCAGCCCTGAGCTAACATCCATTGCTAATCTTCCTCTTTTTGCTGAGGAAGACTGGCCCTGGGCTAACATCCATGCCCACCTTCCTCTACTTTATATATGGGATGCTGCGATAGCATGGCTTGACAAGTGGTGCATATGTCCACGCCTGGGATCCGAACTGGCAAACCCTGGGCTGCCAAGCACGAACTAAACTGCTGCACCACCGGGCCGGCCCCTCTGTTATCATTATTTTTGATACATCAATATTTGCTTCAATTTACCCACACATTTATTACTTTTTTAATTGGCTATTTCTTACTTCCTTTCCCACCTTTCATACCAGCTCATTTTCTCTTCTTCCTGAAATCTATGATTTATAAGTTCCTCTTGTAAATGTTTTGGCATTATCTTAATATGTTTTTAATTTTCCCTTGATATTGAAAGGTAGTTCAACTAGGTATACAATATTAAGTTGATCATTATTTTTTTCCAGTTTTATTTAGAAATAACTGACATCCATCACTGTATAAGTTTAAGCCACACAGCATAATGGTATGGTTTAAATATATTGTCAAATGATTACCACAATAGGTTCAGCTAACACCCATCTTCCCATATAGATACAATAAAAAGAAAAGAAAGGACAAAAGATGAAAGGATGAAAAAAATTTTCTCCTTGTGATGGGAACTCTTAGGATTTACTCTTTAAAAATCTTTCCTATAGGGGGCCGGCCCAGTGGCATAGCAGTTAAGTTCACATGCTCCACTTTGGTGGCCCGGCGTTTGTGGGTTTGGATCCCAGGCACGGACCAACACACTGCTTGCTAAGCCATGCTGTGGCGGTGTCCCATATAAAGTAGAGGACGATGGGCACAGATGTTAGCCCACGGCCAATCTTCCTCAGCAAAAAGAGGAGGATTGGCAACGGATGTTAGCTCAGGGCTAATCTTCCTCACACACACACAAAAATCTTTCCAAAAATCGTACAGCAGTGTTAACTATAGTCATCACATTGTATATTTTATCTCTAGTACTTATTTATCTTACAACTAGAAGTTTGTACCTTTTGACCACTTTCCTCCAATTACCTCTCCTCTGATCCCCTGCCTCTGGTAACCACAAATCTGATCTCTTTTTCTAGGAGTTTTTTTTTTAAAATATTCCCCATATAAGTGAGATCATAGAGTTTTTGTCTTTCTCTGTCTGGCTTATTTCACTTAGCATAATGCCTTCAACATCCATCTGTGTTGTCTGAAATGGTAGGATTTACTCACTTTTTATGGCTGAGTAATATTCCATTGTAGTATATACCACAACTTCTTTATTCATTCATCCATTGATGGACACTTAGATTATTTCCATGTCTTGGCTATTGTAAATAATCCTGCTGTGATCATGGGGGTGCAGATTTTTTTTTGAGTAAGTGTTTTCATTACCTTTGGATACATTCCCAGAAGTAGAACTGCTGGATCACATGGTAGTTCTACTTTTAGTCTTTTGAGGATCCTCCATACTGTTTTCCATAGTGGCTGTACCAATTTAAAATCCCACCAACAGTGAAAAATCCCACGCATTTCTTTACAGAACCACAAAAGATCCCAAATAGCCAAAGAAATTCTGAGAAAGGAGAACAAAGCAGGAGGTATCACACTTCCTGATTTCAAGATATACCATAAAGATAAAGTTATCAAAACACATATGGAATAGGAAACAAAACAACCTATGGAATAGGAAAAACATGTTTGCAAACCATATATCTGATAAGGGGCTAAAACATACAAAGAACTCACACAACTCAATAGCAAAAAGCAAATAACCCAAATTAAAAAATGGGCAAACGACCTGACCAATAGACATTTCTCCAAAGAAGATATACAAAAGGCCAACAGGTACATGAAAAGATGCTCAACATTACTAGTCATTAGGGAAATGCATATTAAAACCACAATGAGATATCACCTCATGCCTGTTAGAATGGCCATCATCAAAAAGACAGGAGATAACAAACATTGAGCATTATTTTTGTCTAAACAATTGACGACATCATGCTGTTAGTTTAACTTTTACTGTTGATAAATAAGCTGTCTGCCTAAAAGTCATTCTGTGTTGGTAAACTACTTTCTTTTTGACTTAGTGTGGGAACTTTCCGTGGTGTTTTCTATTCCACAGCTTCACTACAATGACATCCAAGTGCCGATTTCTTTGTATTTATCTCATTTGGGATGTTTAGTCTTCTTAGATACAACTAATGTGTTGGGTTATTTTTTTCCCCAAACATTCTAAGCCAACATCTCTTCAAATGAGTGCTCTAATTTACATTAGACTTCACTTCTCTACTCCCATGGCTACTTGTGCCTCGTTCATTTTTTTTCTCACATAATTAACGTTATATGCTGCCTCCTGTTATTTCTTCAGATGCATATCTTCCACCTCACTCATTGTTTTTTAACTGTGCCTATTCTACTGCTTAATTAGTCCATAGAATCTCTTTTTTGTTTGTTTGTTTTGTTTTTTGATTTTTGGGTTTTTTTTTATTTTGTGAGAAAGGTTAGCTTGTAGCTAGCATCTGTTGCCAATCCTCCTCTTTTTGCTGAGGAAGACTGGCCCTGGGCTAACATCCATGCCCAGCTTCCTCTACTTTATCTGGGATGCTGCCACAGCATGGCTGACAAGTGTTGTGTAGGTCCAAGCCCGGGATCCGAACCTGCTAACCCCAAGCCGCTGAAGTGGAGCATGCAAACTTAACCACTATGCCACTGGGCTGACCCCTATAGAATTTCTTTTGTCAATAATTATACTTTTCAATTTTAGAAGTTTTAAAAATTATTTCCTATTAGTTTCTAATAGACAAAGGCAGTTTTATAGTTTCTTGTCTCATTATTGTACTCTACCCGCTTATATTTCCTTAAGCATTCTAAAAATACTTATTTTATAGTTTTAATCATATCATTCCAATATCTAGTCCTACATTATCTGGTTTTTTTTCCTGTTCTCACTCATGTTGATTTGTTTCTACATGTGCTTCATGATTTTTATTTCAAACTCATGTTTTATGAAACATAGTTTAAAATGGATTCCTCTAGTCTACAAAGCATTTGCTTTTTTGTGCTACAGGTGCAATACTTTGCATTACTGGCACAGGGCATATTTAGTTTATTTCTCAACTTACACTGTTTTTTTTGGGGGGGGGAGCTGGTGAATTATAAATCCTAGCCCAAACCCACGTGAGAGTCAGAATTTCTTTTAAATTATAAGGGAGACTTTATTTTCCCCTGTACCCATGGGAAATTCTTCATTTCTTTACCACCTTTCTTAGAGGGGTCAGTTTTTTTCCCTCCTCCTCTAAGTCACTCTGATGAGAGCTGCTTTTGGTTGCTCCTAACTTGATATAGGAGTTTTGAATTGTATACTTTTTGTAATCCTCAGCCTTTGTCTCCTGCTAGACTTGAAATTTTAAAGGATCAATGATGTGGACACTACTGATAGAGATAAATATTTGCATCTTTATTTTCCCTGTATTATATGCGATATTGAAATGATTTACAGTTAAGAAAGACAATTCCTCTCTCTAATATATTATTCAGAATATAGCACCTCTGGAGCCTTCAAACACCTGCAGGGACAGTATTTCAGAATCAGGAGAAATTATTTACATGATTGATTTCTGGTAGTTCTAGGGTGTAAAATTTTGTAAATTATAGAAAAGATGACAAGTTACAGGAAATTAAGAGATATAAACCTCACCATCTTAGATTTCTAAAAATCATCAACAATTACAGAACAGAAGCCATTTTGAATATATTAGTCTTAGTATTTAACATTTGAAAATATGTGTTTACTTTATTATGATTCATTTTTCATGACCATATATTACCTTCCTTCTAAAAACCAAGCTCCTTCTGAATTTAGAAGAATAAGAGATAAAAACTTTATTAACTTTGGGGCATCAATAAATTTGACACTTAGCAAAGTGTTCTATCTGGGCCTCCTTGCAATAGAATTATGTTCTTTTAATCATCTCTGATTTGAATTCTGTTCATTTCTTCTTTCAAGACCTGGTGAGCCTTCAACAATTGCCTGCCTTGCTGATGGGTATGCAGAACCTGAGGAGGGTGAGAGACCCCATTAGTCACTGATGGCCGCCATGTCATCATCAGACATTATTTTGGGGTTAAACTTTTCCTTTATCTTATTCTATTTTGAGGTACTTACTCCTAACAGGAAGTTGCTAACAACATCTACATATGAATTTACAAATTCTTTTTGTCTCTTTATAGAGAAAATTAGAATAGTAGGCAAGTGAAGTCCATCAAAAGAGAATGGTGAGCAACAATACTGAAGAAAATTATGGGAAGCTGAAAGTAATAAGTAATCATACGTTTGCTGAGATGAATTCCTACTTTCTTCATTTGGAATGTTGTATTTGAAAAAAAAATTATTCGTGTAAATCAGTCTTGTTGAGTACTCTCAAATAATGTAAGATTCATATTAACTATTAAGAAAAGAAGGGAAAATAACCATATCTATTTTTAAGTAATTACTGAGAAGTTTGGGATTCTTATTAGAAATTCCACATTGTCTAGGGGTTTCTGGGGAATAAATGTGAGTTGAAGGAAGGGAAAGAAACCTCCATCTCTAGGGACTGTCTCCATGGAGCAGAGTTGACCTTATAAAATGACATACAAGTGGATTTCTTTAATGATTAAATTATTTAGATAGCAATGAAGAGGGTGGAAAATTTTTTGAAGAGAGAACCTAGTGAATTTCTAGGACTTGGAACCTAGCAAATTTCAAAATTTTAAAGTGAGTCCTCGCTCGGTGTAGAAATTATTGGGAAGAGTCTCTGATGCCTAGATCTTTTAAGCAGACTTTCCCTCCAAGCTACCGATCTTTTATTTTTTAAATGTCTTATTTGTGCTATTGTCTTTCCAGCCTGAAGTCAACTTCATGTGAACAACCGTCCCCTTTGTTCTCACAGCAAAGACACTGTATGATTTATCTAATTTTTCTCATCTTTGTTTCTTATATGGCAGTTACATTTTATATTATCATAGGTTGTTTTTTAATAACACTATAATTGATATTTTATATAGTAGTTATTTTGTATAGAATTGGTTACTATGCTTTTACTGCCATATTTAATTCTGTTGATGTGTAGAAAAAAAGTTTACATGTTTATCAATAACTTAACTTTGCGTAGTATTTACTATTTTTAAATCACTTTACATTCATTATTTATCTAATCTTTAAACTAAGCCTGTAAGTTAGAAAAGACAAATATTGGATTTCTAAAACATTGGACTAAAAGATTATTCAATTTTTTGATTTTGCAGATGAGGAAGCTTTCAAAGATTTGCTTATGGGCAGAGAGCAAGTCTGTGGACATAGTAGCATGATTTTATGTTTTAGTGATGGAGGCTTGAAGAAGTTTAAGATTTACCAAGAGCAAAGTTAGCGTGGCACAGAGCAGACAAGTGTTCAAAACCAAGCCTACTATCTTTAATATCCTATATTCTTTTCCATGTTATCATGCTGTCCTATTTTGGATCTATTTTTTAATTTGGTTTTAAGTTTCGGACAAAAACTTCTTGATTTATTTAAGGAAATGAATCTGGCTGCTCCATAATAGACTAAGATTTATTTTCTTAATTTGATATATATTTTTAATTTCATCTATCAAGTGGAAAATTAAATATCTCTTGCTATTTTATAAACTACTTGTTGACCTCAATCTTGGTTTGAGCATATAATAGGAAGTGGGGTTAGGAATGTTTGGACTGAAAATCCCAAATTCTGACCCTTAGCTTGAACTGAACTTCATAAGTGCACAGGAAATTTCTTGGGAGATTTATTTCCAAATGAAGCAAATTGTTTTCACAGAGAGGGTCCAATCAGAACTGCATTTGGGGAATGTAAAATGTTTCATAACGTAGCCCTTGTTTCTGTGTTTCTAATTTTTTAAATTGCAAGTTTGCCATTAAATATCTTCAGAAGCATTTATTCTATAAAGATAATCTGATAGTAAACCAAAGTGGCTTATCCTAACCTTTGTAGTTTCAAATACTAACACCTCAATCCCAGTCAAGCAAAAATTCAGTTCATATTATGATTTGTGTTCACATTCTTACCTCATGAGTGGCTTTGTGAAAAAAAGTAACAGTTTTTTGAAAAATATATTACTTTACATACATGGAGAAATATATCATGCAGTTCAGAGTACAAATATAAATAAAAATAATAAAGCCCTAGTAAGAAAGAACAGGAAAAGAAAGAAAGGTACATCACAAAAGAATTGGACTAATAGTTTGAGTTGATGCAAACTCAAGTGAGTCTATTAAAAGTTAACTTCATGCATGTGGTCTCAAGGCAGCCCGCAGTAAGATTGCATATCGCCAGATTTTTCTGCTCCTCTGCCTCTGGAAAAGGTATGGTTAGCTTGCAAAAATGCTGACATGACTTCTGTGTTAGTTTAGTTGTATTCAGTAGCAAAACAAAGCAGAGAGTAGAAATAATTTTTACAAAGGGCCGGTTATGCTGCTTTATGACCATGAGTTTATCTAACTTCACAACCTAAATGTAGATGTGATTATCCACATTGACAGATTAGTAAACTGACTATCACTGGTTGGCAGGAAGCCAATTCTACAACATGGATTGGCATATAGGAATTGTATTAAGGAATACGCCTAGAATCAATAATTGTGTTGAAGGGACAGAAGTAGCCTTGGGCAGGCAGAGGAGTTGGGCAGTAGTGCAGGCCTTGATTGATACCAGGGGACCCCCAAAGCTGGAATGGCCATTCAGAGTGTCCTGAGTTTAGCAAAGGGTTTGTGTTCTTACATCACTGCATCAGCCAGTCTTTGGTGTGGGCTGACCTTGGAAGAAGTGGTATGACTTTGAGCAGGTGAAGAGTCTCTCTACACCTAAGGGTTATTCTTGGAGAGAGCTCACAGCTAAAATCTGTCAGCGGGCAACCTCAGGAGCTAGGGAATTAAATTTTTCAGCCTTAAAAGGGATCCAAGTATTACTAAACAACATCCCATGCATTGCTAGGACTCACTTGCTTCGTATAAATTCTATAATTTGCTGCCGGATTTCTTTTCCTAGGAGAAACTGACAAGAGGAAGGTTAATGGAGCAAACCACAGCCTCTGTTGCTGTAGCTTTTTACAAGGCTGCAAGTGATACTCATCATCTCCCTCCTCTACTGTTAATTCTAGATTCCTCTCATCCTCAACCTCTGTTGGTCTAGGTTTCTTATCAGGTGAGGTTACCCAGATCTTCATCCCTGAGAAGTCTAAATTTTTGGTTCTTATGGCTTTCTAGGCTGCAGCTTCTGCATTTGTCCACTTGCCATCAAAATTGGACTAGTGAGTCTTAAGAGTGCCCAAGTGGATCACGTGGACACTAAAGGTACCCTTTCTACCCACAGTATATAATAGCAGCCATACCTCCTTCTGATGATCAGGGCCAGTTATCCTTCCCAAACTCGCCCCAGGAAGATGATTCTTCTTGTTTGTTCTTATTTTAGCAAGCAAGGCCTAAACTCCTCGGCTTCCAGCTACAGTTTTATGTTTGATTTTACTGCTGTGACCTCCTCTGTGGCAAGGTCCCCTCTTTGGGAGTCAGGACTTCTAAAACCCATGGAGCCCAAAGTTGAAGAGAAAGAAAGCACAGGATCACCAAATGGATTCTTTTTTTTGGTATGTGAGCCACTTCTTCCAGCCCAAGCTTCCCAGACTTAAGTATTTTACCTATTAGAGGACACAGCACCATATAATGGTCACTAATTTAATGAGAACACAGCCTGGAGGGTGATGCCCCTTGTGCATTAGCTGCACCTTCAATAGACTACTCAGTCACTTTATTAGGCCAGTTGCTTCTGGTGGGTGCAATACGTGTTAGAAACCATACATCCCATCCCTTGACCACTGCCACATTTTTTGTTACAAACTGGATCCTTTGGTCTGATGTCATATGGGTTCATGATTGGTGAATCAGAAACTCTTTAAGGCCTTGCATAATGGTACCAACTAAAGCCCTGCCAGTAGGGAAGGTGAACCATGTTCAGAATATGACAATTCCTGGGAGTATAAATTGCTGTCTCAGGAAGAAGTGTACTGTAGTCAATACAAATATCTAGTTCTTCTCCTTGGGGGATGGTGCTCTATCGGAAGCTCAGAGTTAACTTCTTGCTAGTGAATTAGACCTTCATCAGCGGCAGTTGATAGATCAGGCTTGGTGAGCAGGAGCCCCTTCTGTTAGGCCCGTGCATAGTGTCCATCACTGCCACGTAGGCTCCTCCAATCATGTGCCTGTATGTCAGTGCTGGGGTGGCTAATGACATGCTGGCCCATATCATCTGTCCAAGTAATCCTGTTGAGGTTATCTAGTAATGCTTCCTTACTGGATGTTCTCTGGTGGGTATCACAACACAGTAATACTCGCACCTTGTGTCCCATTAGCCCACTTTTCCTGAGTATTCTATCCTGTCTCTGATCAAATGTCCTAGCTTCTCACCACTGCACATGAGTCAATATATATTCTAACCAAAGGACACTTCTCTTTCTACACAAAGCAAGTAATTGATGCACAACCCAAAACTCTGCTGACAAAGAGGATTTCTCCTCCCCATTGTCTTTCAAGACTACCCACGATCAGGGCTATACTGAGCCAATACATCTGCAAACCAAGCTTTGGCTTCTTCCTTTGTTAGTTGGTGAATAATATTCTCCTGAAGACAGCATGGCCTTGCTCCAGAATCTCAGGAGTCTGCATTGTGATTTTCCCATTGGGGCTGGCCAGAAACACCACATGGCATCCTTTATGACTCTGATAGGTCTAATAACACAGGTCATCTGACGCAAAAAAACAGGGCCACTTGCACCTTAACCTGGACCTTCCATGCTCTGGGCTCCATCCGATGTTGACAGCGTTTGTATAACCCTATGTGTGAGTCATATTAGTATTCCCTTGTATGAAATATGTCAGTTTCAGAACACAAAGGGACCTACCAGACACTTCGTTTCCCTACTCTGTGTGGGCCTGTCTTTGGGGAAGGGGGTGGCCTTGGGCAAGGCAGCTCTCTTCAGATGAGGCTAAATCCAGGAAAGGACTAGAAGCAGAGATCAGTTGCTGGACAATCTTCTGAGCTGCTGGAAGAAAAAAATACTTTAATCCCAAAATGAGATCTGGTTAGCAGAGCAAGAATTCATGGCACTGAGGATAAGAGTATAAATAACTTGCCCACGGTCACAGTGCCAGATATAAGGTTAGAACTCTGGTTTTGCTTTGCTCAAGGTCTACTCTGTCACAATGAATTAACTCTTATGTTCAAACAGAACTTGTATTAAGTTATCATTGCACATATATTTCTGTTGTTGATTGTATATTTATTTAGTGCTTATCATAGATAAGCATAACATTTGAGCCTTTCAAAGTCATACAAATAAATACTACTAACTGTACACATGAATCTCTGGATGAGACCCACTCATTTTATTTTTCTGAATGGGCACTTTCATCTCCTTTGCACATATTCAATGGATTCATTTTAACCAATAAAATGAACAAAGGTTAAATCTGGTAAACATTACTCTACCTCATTTTTGGCATTTCAAAAATGAATTATAGCTTAGGATAATGGTGCTTGTGAAAGCATAGACAAGCAAATACAGTGATCTCCTAGGGCAGACATTTTAAATCATTTAACTTTTTGAAATATAGGTAATGAAATGGTGACTTGCCTCATGTTTTTTCCCTTATAAGAAAGATAATGATTTCCCTGTAGGAGTTCATAATGTGGCAAATGTCTGAAGACAATGGCATAATGGAAAGTGAACGCATTATAGTGCTTCTTTGTCTCATTTCTGGAAAAAAAATTGTGATAAATTATACTCAATTCACAATTTATCCAGACATTCTGGCAAGGAATAGAATAATTATTTCCATGAATGCCGAATATCTTCTGAAGACAGATATAAGTCAATTCAGCTTAATTTTATATTTCATTACAAAACCCTTACAAAAGTGTAAAGATTAAATTAATATAAAACATATCCTCATACTTTGGTCTTCATGAGTAATTAAAAATGAAAAATGGGATTTTGAGTAAGACTTTTGATATTTCTGTCAGCCAGTGTATTCATGTCAAGCAATGAGGGACCAAATTTGACACTCACATAATTTTATTGTCAATTCAGTTTTCCATTTACAATGCAGTATAGATTTTTTTAAAAATATTATACTAAAAAGAATTAGCTTGCATAATGGAATAATCTTTTACATATGTCAATCAAATGACCACTAAATCTATGAACCATTTTATATAGCAAACCACATTGGACAAAATAAAGTAATTTGAACACCTGAAGCAGAAGAAAAACATAAAAACCTTAGAATCCTTTCACATTAATAGAATATTCTCATTCCCTTCTGAGGAGCTGAACTTTTTTCTCCAGCAATAACTATACTTAGCACATTGTCTTTACTTTTTGTTTGTTGTTTTGAAAACGGAGGTAGTGCCTCACTATGCCTTCCAGATTTCAAGAAATAGATTTAAGTGGTCCCTTAAGATGCTTCCCTCAGGGAAAAGAAGGAATCCAGCGTTTGACAGCGATAACCAAACAGATGGATAACTTCACAAAAGTGTAGTAGAGCTGCCACAGATGAGATTTTGAAAAGTATTTTCTCTAACCAAAAGTGAGTGCAAATTAATACAAAGTACTCAGTCATTTTGTTAAGATGGAATTGAGGCATGTATCAAATATACTTTAATTTAACTCTACTATTTCAAAAATGTCAATTACTCATAGTGTTTGCTTAGTCAAAAGATTTTTCTACCATCATCATGACAAAAAAATCCAGCCAATCATGTATCTTTCCAAACTTAAAATTCATGAAGCACTATTTTAATGACATTTTAAGATGTCTGACAAAAACCCCTTTATTTAATTTAACTTGGTCATTGTTTTAAAATAAAATAATTGCCTATCTTTTTACAGAGTTTAATAGAAAGAATACAGTATATGTACAAGACCCACCTTGTTGGAATACTATTTCTCTGCACATTCTCCACTCATCAATTCCTTGTAGATCACAAAATAATCTTGAATTCTAAATAGTTAGGATCATTTAACGGACATTGCCTGCGTCATTAGTAAGTATTGTGCATAAACTACTGTTAACGATCTATTAAAAAACAAACCAAAAACAAATATTAAAAAGCTTTTAATTTAAAAAAGAAATAATTCAGTTAAACATATATCTTTTCCTTTCTCATTTTGTTCAGAGATATTGCTGTAAGTGCAGCTTTCTCACATTGTGATAAAACAGTTGTTTGCATTGTCTCATTTCATTTTGCTCATTTACAATAATGCCACACTGAAAGAACTTCTAGTAGAGTGGGGTAGGTTATTCACGTAGCCACTTCCAATGAACTGTAAACTTTTTGTACTATTAAGAGAAGATTTTCCACAGTATTTCCTTCCCACTGCAAAATGGCTACCAAATATGCTTCGGAGAGTCTATAGGGGAAAATGTTAATTTCTATGTCTCCTAGTTTCAGGAAAGGGAGAGAGAAGCCAGACTAAATTCTGAGAGGTGTCTTGAGATTGCCCACTGCCACCCCTCCTCCAACTGTTTTATGTTTGTTTGTTTTTCCTAATCTAAGCTAGGAAAACAACTAAATAAAGCAGCACTATCACATCCCTAGAAAGACTAAGACATCCTTCCCCTGGGTATTGCTGCAGCAGTAGAAACTGGAGAATTAGGACAGGATGGACCACGTCATGGAGTTGACTCTTATTTATTTGCAAATCAGAAATGAAGTTATCAATTCCAATGATATTGACAGAGGTAGTGAAATGAAAATAAGATGATAATCATGAAATTATATGAAAATGTTCAGTGGAATTCTTCAATGACAATGACATGTTTGGGGAGTGGAGGAAGAGGGCATCTGAAAGGGTGAGTCAATTATGGATTCTGCCTGGACTATTTTATAGGTTGTTCTAAGCATCTGTTAGTTATCTCTTGTGGCTAACAAACCAGCCAAAATTTATTAACTTAAACCAAGTTATTATTATCTCTCAGGTCTCTGGGTTGATTGGGCAGTTCTGTGTAGTTCTCATTTGAGATCTCTTGTACAAGTGCAGACAGATGGTGGTCAGGACTGCAGTCATCTCGAGGCTGGACTATGTCCAAGAAGGCTCACTCACATTGCTGGCAGGTGGTGCTGGCTATCATCTCAAAACTCACCTGGGGCTGTCAACCTGAGGGCCTGCAGATGGCGTCTCCATGTGGCTTGGGCTTCTTATAGTGTGGAGCCCATGTTCCAAGAGGGAATTTCCCAAGAGTAAGCACTCTAAGTAGCCCAGAGAGAAGATACAAGGATTTGCCTTCTTATGATCTATCTTCAGAAGTCACATGTCACTCTCACCCCATTCTGTTGGCCAGAGCAGTCACAGGGCCCACACAGATTCCAGGGAGTAAAGAAATAGACTTCGCCTTTTGGTGGGTTAGTGGCAAGATCACATTACAAAGAGCATATTGGATGGCAGATATTCTTGCAACAGTCATTTGAAATATAATCTGATACAGAGCATTAAAATTATACATCATGGTAGTTACAAATCAGTTATAATACATTGAGAAAGAGAGAAAAATATAAATACAATTTGGGTAAGAAATTGTAACTTGATAAGAGTATTGCTGGAAGAAATTATTAATTATAATTATAATAATTGCCAGTCATAATTATTAATAATGGCAGGTTTCTGTGAAGTCTCCAACCCTTGTGTCTGTAGTACAGACTAGATGCTATGACATCTGACAACACGGAAGACCAAATCTACTTGAAATTCCATTCAAAGTGACATATATGTTACCATCACATGCTAAAATTCCTCTTGCCAATAATGTTGAGAAAATTCTGCTCCTTGCATTGAAATGATAACTTCCTCTCAAGGAACACTCTTTCTACCACCTTCAGAAACTCAGTTTCCTATTTAGGCCTTACTACTCTCTAATATTGTAAAGTCAGCTCAGTTTATCCTGTAATACTGGTGAATCCAAAGACAGACTTTCTCTTCTGCTTTCTGGGAAGGTGGACAAAGAAGCAGTAGACACATATATAATGGCTTCTTTAGCTCCTAGCTTAATGTTACCTTCCACGAACTACCTCTGTCCCTCAAGATGAGCCCTGTGCCAGCAATGGCTTTATTGCTATGTTTTAAAATATTAACTGCCCCATAGGGTGGAAGAGTCACAATAAAATGGTTAAGACTATAGTGAAGTGTAGTTATATAAAAAATGGTGCTTCTCGACGTCAGGCTTTGTGCATATTACTCTACCTTATTCTAAGGAGGTGAGTGACTAAAGTATCAAAAAGTCTGCTGCTTTATTAAAGGTTTCACTATTGTTTTTTCCAATCCTGGATGCTTTTTTTTCTTTGTGAGGAAGACTAGCCCTGAGCTAACATCCGTTGCCAATCCTCCTCTTTTTGCTGAGGAAGACTGGCCCTGGGCTAACATCCGTGCTCATCTTCCTCTACTTTATATGGGTTGCCGCCACAGCATGGCTCGACAAGCTATGTGTCTGTCCATGCCCAGGATTCGAACCTGTGAACCCTGGGCCGCCAGAAGCCAAGCGCGAACTTGACTGCTATGCCACCAGGCCAGCCCCTGATCCTGAATTTTACACTGAGAACCCTGTGCTTAATTTAAATCCAAAATATATTCAAAATTAGATTTATGTCAAAGAGATATTAAAATCATTGTTTTATAAAATAAGCACATCTTCCCAAATAAGCTAAAATGCACATTAATTTCAGTTACAAGAAAACAATCTATTCTATGTCAGTTAAAATGTTTTCAGTTCCAAATATTGAAAAACCATCTTCGATTTTTAAAAAAATAAGAAGAATTTGCAGCTCAAGTGACTGAAAAGTTCAGGTGAGGCTGAAAAGATATGTCTAAGTCTTGGGTTCTCGTATCTCTGTCTTCTACTGTATGTGCTCCATTACCAGCTGTCTTCCTCCTTGTGATTCAAGACTCCTTAGGATGCACAGAAAGCACAGAAAAAATTTAATAATGGCTAAAGTTAGGGCTGCCAGATAAAATGCAGGCTGTCCAACTAAATATCAATTTCAAAAAAAAAAGAAAAATAATTTTGGTATGACTCAAGTATTGGATGGAACATACTTATTCTAAAAAAATATTCATTTTTATATGAAATTCAAATTTAACGAGGCATCCTAAATTTTTATTTGCTAAATCTGGCAACCTTAGCTAAAGTAGACATTTCAAATTGGTAGGTTGTTTTCATAGAAATGGTGCTGAAACAATTGATAAACTATGTAAGAAAAAGTGTAACCTTTAACCTTACACTGTATACCAAAATAAATTCCACATAGATTATTAAGTTAAACATAAGAAAACTATAGTTAGAAAAATATGTATGGAGAAAGAGATCTGACCTCTTGCAGGGAAGAGCTTAACAGGAACAAATCCATAAGAAATAAATGCCTTATAAAAATATAAAGATTATATTTACATAGAGAGAGAGAGAAAAATGTTAAGGAATTGGCTTATGCGATTTAGGGGCCGGCAAATTCAAAATCTACAGAGAAGGCTGGCAGGCTGGAAATCATGGAGGAGTTGGTGTTACATCTTGAGTCCAAAATCTGCAGGCTGGAAGCTCAGGCAGGTTGTCTATGTTGCAGTCTTGAGGCAGAATTGATTCTTCTTTAGGAAACCTTAGTCTTTTTTCTTAAGGCCTTCAACTGATTAGATGAAGCCCACCCACATTATGGAGAGTAATCTGATTTAATTGTTTCCTCAAACAATTGATTTCCTCAAAATCTGATTTAAATGTTAATTACATGTAAAAAATGACTTCATGGCAACATTTAGACTGGTGTTTGGTCGCGGTTGCTAAGTTGACACATAAAATTAAGCATAATATATTTTTTTAAAGAAATATAATTTATAAAAGTAATAATATACAATTAAAAATAGAAACTCAATAACTGAGAAATTATTCAACTTTGTTAATGATAAAATAGAGAAATTAAAGCCCAAACTCAATATAACAACCTAGCTACTTCTTACATTAGTATAGGTCATAGTGTCATAATCTGCTTTCTTTGGATCCAGGGACACCTTTGAAAGGTACATCTCACCCTTGAAAACAGAAAAATATCAATTTTAAGTTTCTTTGTGTCAACTTGTTAAATTTCTACAATGCATGATTCAGTCCTAATTTTTATACTTAATTTTATTTTATAAATGTATATTATTTGCATTTATATTAATATAAATAGTTTCCACTAAAGGATTAAAGATACTTTGTTTCATGGAATTTAATTTCAAGAGTTGAGTCAGAATGGACATTTGACTTACTTCAAGCAGCTCTCATTCATAAATATATATATTCTGATACATGTATTTAGATAAATTGAATAAGAAATAGGGATGGGTTATCTGGTAGGCAATGGTTCCCTTTAAATAGCAAACTTCCCTCGTTCTTAGAAAATAACTTATTTTGGAATTTTCTTTGGAGTTAGTAAGTTAAATTTTAAAATATTACATTAAAAAGAATAATCGTTAAGGAGTTATCCTAGGGAAAGCTTTGGTGGGAATTGGGGAGGAGGACAAAAAACTTTTAGGGTAAATATGCATGGGAGTGGAGAGTAAGAAAGTTTCAGATAGTGTTGCAAAGTTGTTTTGCCTAAGAAAACTTAAAAATAAGTTATATTTATTCTGTATTCACCAAGGCTCTAGTTTCTATAAATACTATAAAATTAATGAATGCCCCCACAGTCTTCTCAAAGTCACTTCTGACAAAAGCTTGCATTATATAGTGTAAAGTCAGGCAGCAGTTGGGACAATATTATACCAAAAATTAAATGTCAGTGAGCACTAGCATGACAACATCAAAGCTGTAAGCCAAATAAAATCGGTGTTTTGCATACTAAGAATGTGTATTTGCATCTTATTTGTATTGTTAATATTTATCACCAGTGCAACCAAGGATAAAGTAAAGGGCAATATATTTGTTTTTAATGTTCAATAAACCTTATTTATTTAAAATTCTGGGCTTTACATGTCTTGGTTCCCCTAAGACTTTATTATTTACCTCCATGTTGTTTCATCATAATCCAAAGATAAGTGTTTATAAAGTAGGGAACTTCCACCAAAATGATAGATACTTGAGTACATATTACAGAAGCAGCTACATCAATGCATGTTAGCTACATAAACCCCAAAGCCAAATACCCTCAACTGGTCTAAAGAATCTAAAGGACAATTTAAAAGGAAGGAAGGAAGGAAATATGTTGAGTGCTTAATATGTAACAATTGTTGTGTAGACATTTACACTTTTCATACTATTTCTCAATGCTCTATACTATTTTGCAAACTATACAGCAATAACTTAATTTATTAAGAAAGAAAAAATAGGGGCTGGCCGTGTGGCGTAGCAGTTAAATTCGTGTGCTCTGCTTCAGCGGCCCTGGGGTTTGCAGGTTCAGATCCCGGGCGCGGACAGACGTACCGCAAGCCAAGCCATGCTGTGGCAGCGTCCCATATAAAGTAGAGGAAGATGAGCACAGATGTTAGCCCAGGGCCAGTCTTCCTCAGCAAAAAAGAGGAAGATTGGCAATAGATGTTAGCTCACGGCTAGTCTTCCTCAAAAAAAAAAAAAAGAAAGAAAAATAGTTTCGAGTAGTCAAGTAATTTTCCCAAGGTCAAATAAAATGAGTAAAAGAACTGAAATTTGATTAAGATAAAAGAAGAAAAATAGAAAGGAAAAGAAAAAGTTGGAAGGAATCCTATGGGTATAAAAAATATTAATAGCCTCATAGTTTACTTGCCTCTAATATATGCCAATATATTGAATATATAATAGATGCATCATCTACAAAATGAGAGGAGAGGGATCCAATCAGTGGTCTTTAACTATGGCGCTATATCACAAAATTGTGGAGATTTTTAAAAATGCAGATGCTTGTGGCTTCATCACAGATTCACTGAATCTGAATCTCTGGGAGCAGGCGATGGACATGCACACTTTAAAACAGACAAATATTACACTACTGTGGATTCATATGTGTAGACCCCACCGGAAAACACTGAATTTCATGATCTCCGAGGCCCTATGTTTTCTCTAAAATGTGTGTGAAATCTTGCTATTCCCAGACTTCTCCACCTGTCCTAGGTGGATTTCCTAGAAGCAGAACCTGAGATGGGGTCTGTTTTAACCATGTTACCTTGCGTGAGGTATGGTAAGGCTAGAAGATCAAGACAGAAAAAACAGAAAGAGTTTTCCAGTTTTGTTATACTCTCAGTTCCAGGGGAGAACAGAACCATACAGGGCCACTCAGGAGAAGCACTAGGGTTGGTCACGAGGCAGAGAGAGAGAAGGGAGCTGCGGACAAGAGCCTTTATTGTGTTTTTTTTCAGAAAGGAGAGGGCAAGGCAGGGTAAACAGGCGTAGGAATGGTTAGTTTGAATAATTTCAGGTGGATCTCGGACATAGGAGCAGCAATCCCTAGTTGCCTGCTACCTGGCCCTGGGGCGATTAAGATGGGTGTATTGTGGCCTGGGCTACAAGACCCCGAGAAAGGAGGTGGTTGGGGTGTGGATTTAATCAGCTGCTCAAGAAGGGGAACCGACTGGCTTCTAGCCAGGGCCTCAAAACTGCGTCAAGACAGCATTAAAGAACGAGAAAACAAAACCTATATTACAGGATTCTTATACAAGTGAGTGGAGTTCTCTCAGGAGAAGGGAGTGAAAGAAGTAGGATAAGGCAGGAAGATAAAAGCTGAAAAGGATGTGGCCTCAGCTCACATCTAACTCCAGCTTGAAACCCCAAAGTACAATTACGTGCATGCCAATTCAGTGTGCCATTGACAGTGCGATAGAGGAGAAAGTACAATTGCAGCAAGAGCGCTGGCCTTTCACACCCCATGGCATTCAGTTATGGGCCAAGGTTGGTTCAGTGCGGGGAAGTGGGTGGGTAAGAGTGAGGCATTAGCAGGTGAGATGGATCCCTTTGGAACTGTGGCAATTTTCTAAAGAGGACAGCTGTAAATTATCAGCCAACACTCACAGCAGATGGGAGTAAAGAGCTTGGCTGGCCCCAATAGCATCCACTGTCCAACCTTATTCACGTAAAATTAGATTACAATGACTCCTGAATCCCAAATTGCCCTGTTGGTAGGAAGTAGAGGCTTTGAGACTATCTTTCTGCCTCCTCTCCTATGTTAAAATTTCCAGAGGCGTTTATCCAGTCCGAAACTCTGTGGATGCCAGAAACTTACATGCCTTCCCAACTATTGTGCTCAATTACAAAATTCTCATCCTCTTCTAAATGAAACCTTTTAGGGAGTAGCTTTTCCAACTCATATTAAAATCCCCTCCAAATCCCCCTCCCCCAGGTACCAGGTTTATGAATCTGCCACCTTCAGTACTTGTATCTTAGAGTTGTCATGACTCTTTCCAACTACAAAGGCTTTCTGAGTCCTTCCTACATGTTTTCAAAATAATTTTGACTGCACAGTCCTATGAACATTTGATAATGTATGTAGATACCTACCTTCACTCACAGGTAACATCTCTGGAGGACAAGACTCTCTCTCTCTCTCCTCTCCCCCACTCTGTCTCACTCTCTCCACATATACTATAAATTATTGTTTTTTCCCCTTTTTTCTTGATCAGTATTTCTAGAAGTTTATTTTCTAATCAATTCTAAAAGTACAAAGTTTACTTTTTTCTTATTAAATTTTGTCTTATTTCTATGATATCCTTTCAATTTTCTTGGTTTTGCTCTGCTGTGCTTTTTCTAATATCTTGAATTGAATATTTAACCTTTAATTTAAAACTATAAATTTACCACCAAGTACAGCTTTGACTGCACCCATACACTTTGTTGTGTAAGATTTCCATTGCACTTTAGTTACTATTTCTTACAATTTCAATTTTGACTTTTCTTTATGCCATCAATTTGAGTGCATTTTTTGTAGTTTCTAAAAATATATGTGCAGTTATCTTTCTAATTGTTGATTCTTAATATAATTTCAGACTTTTAATATAATGATTGCATTTTGATCAGAAAATAGGATCTGTATTATAGCAATTCTAGTAAACGTGTTGACACTTCTGTTATAACCAAATCTCTGTTTAATTTTCTGTAAATATTCCATGTTTTCAGGTAAGTAAAAACCATTCTCTTCTTTGGCATAAGAGTTGATAGCTACCAAGTAGATCATGCTTGTAAATTTTAATTTCAATTTTTCTGTGCCTTTACTAATGTGTCTATGATTTGTTTATGGTATACATATGTCAGTACCACAAGGAGAGGTTGACAAGTTTACAATTATAATGACATGTTTTGTTATTTTTTGCTTTATGTAATTTAAGATTTCATTAAGTATAGACATCTTTAATCAACATCATACAGTGATAATATATACTATGTATACCAAGGAAATTTAATAATGAAGGAAGTAAAAAGATGTCTATATATTTACATTTTATGTCCTCCTTTATAATTAAAAGAAATATTATGTATGTTTATATATTAGTGAGGTTGATTTTTTCATGTCTTATAACTTGTCTAAAAGCATTTCTAAAAGATAAACTATAGGAATGTTTTGGATAATAGTGGCATTACTGTTATAAACGATTATTTACAGTCATCATTGTGAAGGGAACCATCACAGTCTCATTATTTTATCACTACATAGCATGTGTAGACTCAGATATAATGCAAAGCCTGTAAGAGAGCTCTATCTATCTATCTATCTATCTATCTGTCTATCTATCTAATCTATTTTAGAAATTGAGAAGCTATCATTTAAGAGTGAACCATTTATTTTTAAACTCCAGATGTGGGTTGGCAATAAATATTTTGCAGTGTCCCTGAGTTTGTGAGAAAGAATCTGATTGCCTCCTATTAATCATTTAAGTATAAGTTGAACACCCCCCTAGTTTTCCAGAGGGAGAGAGTAAGAGTATGTATTAGAAATCATAAGAATGTACTAATAGACACAAGATCAATATATGAGAATTAGTAATATTTTTATACACCACTAGAATCTAATTAGAAAATGCATTGAAAAGCACTTATTCATCATAAAAGCAAATGTTATAATACGCCTAATAATAAATCTAACACAAATGGACAAGATATTTATGGAAATATTCCACAGTATTATTGAGGGCAATGAGTAAGACCTGAATAAGGATACAGATATACTACACTAAAGAACATAAGGACTAAAATTGCAAATATGTCAGTCTTACCAATGTAAAATAATACACACTTACCTACATGAAATAATACACAAAAACACCAAGGTGATCTTAAAGTGATATTGAGAGTAAAAGATAAAACATAATTAAGGCAATTTTGAATTAATAGATTCTTTTCCTACCTCGATGTTAACATGTTAAAATGCAATGGTAATTACTTCAGAGTGGTATTGGCACAAAGATAAGCAAATGACCAACAGAACACAAACAGCATTTGTGGAAACATGACACAATAGAGATGGCATTGAAAACTGAGGAGGCAATTACTTTGGCATGTTTAGTTATGCAGGGAAAAAGGAAGTAAAACCGGATTCTTATTGTACTCTGAAAGTGAAACCGATTCTAGGTGGATTAAAGACCCAAATGTGATATGTGACTTTACAAAAATTTTAGAAGAAAATATGGGATAACATCTTTGTGATCTTGGGTAGAAATGGATACTGTTGAAAAGACACAGAAACTAAAAATCATGAGTAAAATTCAAAAGTTAATATTTTTATTAAAAGAATAGAAGATACCATACTAAGGTTAAAGCAAGGTCATTCCTTAGTAGAAGATATTTGCAACTTTTACAAATAGAAAATAATAATATCCAGATAGAAAATTTACAGAAGCATAAATTTGAAATGATATTTTACTTCATACCCAACAGATTGGCAAATATTGGTAATAACACGTGATGGCAAGGATATGGAGAAATAGAACATCTCAGAGTGTTTGTGGGTGTAAAAATTAGTACAAAACTTTTGAAGAGCAATTTGGTCATTTCTAGTAAAGTGAAAATGTGCATAATCTATCACCCAGTAGTTATCCGACAATTACATTTCCAGATTTATTCCTCAGAGGAACTCTAAATATTTCTAGAAGAACATTTATTGTAATATTGTTTGTATTGGTGGAAGTTAAAAATATCTTAAAATATGTAACAAGAGAATGGGTAAATTGTGGATTGAATTCAGATAAGTTTTAAAAACAAAGTTGAACCACAAAAAAATCAAGTTGAATATTGCCACATACAATATGGTGATATTTATATAAAAGTTAACCAGGTGGAAAAATGTCTACTTTGTTTATGGATACAAACATACAAATTTTAAAAATAAGAATATTCATGGAGAAGATGAATGAACACACTCAGGTTAGTGGTTACTTATGAGGAAGGAGGAAAAGTCATGTCACTCCCTTTTGTTATATAGCAATCATATAAAATTAAATAGATGTAATCTTATCAATTCATTTATAGAAAGAGTAAAATCATATTTACTTCAGTGTAAAATGAATTAAGCCCTCTGAGCAGTAATGAGGTTGGTTTAGACATCTAATGGGCTGTGAAGATTTTGATGGGGAGAAAAGCATATCATCCACGAAGAAAATGTGTCTTCTTCAAGAAGGCAGAGTAAAGATTTTATTCTCCCCACGATTCCATAAGCATTTTTAAACAATTATCTGAGTACCACTTATTGGAAAACTAAAATAACTTTTACTGGAAACTAATACAAAAATAAAAGTCATTGTAAAAGTTACATAAAACTTTTTTGAAGAAATTCACAAATTAAATTATTTCTTTACTCACTCTTCTAGCAAGTCTGCATAGCTTTTATTTATTATCCTTTTCAAGATCCAAAATGAACAGTAATATACCTTCCCATATTTTCTTAAATCCTTTCTTAAACCAATCCTTTACCTACTTGATCAAACGTCTAGGAAATGGAGACAGTAAACAAATTTGCCATGAATCAGCACAAACTCAATTTTTACACTATTAGGAACAAGCATCAACAATACCAACATTTTGCAAAGCCCAAGGAAGTGCATATAGGCTTGTATAAAGATTGACAGAAGGATTGTGTTGTAAACCACCAGAGTATAAAAATATGCTTCAGTTGGAAGAAAAATATTGAATTGTCCCTACTAGAGATTTTAAATGCTACCGACAGTAAAGCAAATGTCCATAGGATTTATAGTACAAAATTTAGCTGCCAGGCTGATTTTTTAGAGAAAAAAAAAAAAACATTGAATACCATTTTGTAGATATTTTGCCCTTCGTGTAATCCAAATGTGTTGAGGAAATATATAACATTTCAAGAAGAACATTTTCTATTTTATACGTTAATAAACTGCATCTAATTCTCAAACTGCAGGGAATAACCCACTGAAATCCAATACAGAACTAAAAAAAAAAAAAAACAAAGTGGCTTGTAATATCCTGTTTTAAAGAATGGGAGAATCAGGGTAATTTGTTATATCAAATTTCACCTCAAATATCAATTTGTCAGAGATTTCACCTCATACATCAAGTCTTCAGGGATGCCTTTCCTACAAGGATCACTAGTAGCACACTACATTTCACTGTTCCATTTTTCATAGCTGAATTTTTCACTGTAGCATTTTTCACATTAGCCCCGATTTTCCACATTGGCAGTGACAGTGTCTGCATTTGCTCACCATTGAACCTTTAATTATTGCCTTCTATAGAGTTTGCAATACACCAGACATTTTTCTAAGCAGTTGGCAAACATCAATTCATTTAATCATCACGATCCTGTAAAGTAAGTATTATTATTCATCCTCTTTTACAGATGAAAACAACAGATGCAAGAGGCTCAATAATTTATCTTATCCCAGGTCATTCATACATCTGCTAAATGGCAAAGTCAGGATGTAAATCCAGGCAGTAGAAGTTGCCCTTGAAGAAGCAAGTGCTGCAGAACTTGCTGTCACATTAGGAAAAGAACTAAAAAAACAAACAAACACCAAAATAACAGAGAACTGGACAAAATATATACAACAACAATTTTTAGATATTGGACAATGAGCAGCACAGTGCTACTATCCCTAATAAAGGGAAGACAAGCAAGGTAATCACAACCATCAACCAAGCTTTCTTGTCTGGAAGCTATTTCCAGATGGCAGTGCAAAGAGGGTCAATCCAAAAAAAGTCTAGCAGTTTTGCTAAATTAAGAAGGCAGTGATCAATCCTTAGGAGTCCATGGTGGCTGAAAAGTATGAGACCTAGTACTAGGAAAAAAAAAAAAGAAGAAGAAGCAAAAGAGAGAAATTGCTTCAGTTCTCTGTCAGATCTTCTCAAGTCTTTGGCTGAACACCTGAATACCAGCATACAAGCATGGAATAAAACTCTATGAAGTTTGAAAAAGAGCTACTGCAAAAGAAAGTACAATTGCCAGGAAGCCAAAATTGAACCATTACGAAAACTCACATGGCAGGAATCATTCAATTGTTTTTTGTCGTCTGCTAGAGTAAAGATATCTTGATGAAAACCTGAAGCACTGAACCATGACCCCAGGCATTGTGTCTTAGCTGTGGGGCTAAACTAGCCCTAGAGTAAAAGCTACTCTACTCACTTTCAAATTAAAACACACACACACACACACACACATATGAAGTACCTGCAAATAGCTTTTTTCTTCATAACTTATCCAAAACTCTTTAAAGAAAAACAATGAAATTCACCACCCAACAATGAAATTTCACTATGTCCAGCATACAGACAGTAATTTTTGGTTACCAAAAGAAACAGGAAAATATGACTAAATTTTTCAAAAATAGCAAATATAAACAAATACTGAGAAGACAAGATGAGGAATTATCAGAAAAGAATTTTTAAAAAGTTTAAAAATATAAAAGAAAACATGACTATAATGAAAAGATAAATAGGAGATGTGAAAAAAAATCATATCTTCAAGTAATAAAAGGTAAAATATGGAAACAAAATTTTTACTTTATTAAATTAATACCAAATCAGATATTACAGAAGGAAAAAAATTAGTGAACTTGAACACATACTAATAGAGACTATGCGAAATTAGGCACAGAGAGAGGAAAAAGACTCAATAAAAATAAGCAGAACCTAAGTGATCTGTGGGATAATATTAACAATCTCTGATAACTAGATTTCTGGAAGGAAAACAGAGAAATGGAGTCAAAAAAATAAAATATTTGAGAAATAATATAGAAAAGTTTACAAGTTATAAAAATATTAAGAATATTTTAAGACTAGATAAACATTTACAAATTTGATATCAGATATAAAGCCGCCAATCCAAGTATCTCCAAGGAACCCTAGCAAAATAAACAAAAGCAAAACAATCAAAGAATATTATAAAAGTGCTGAAAATTCAGTTATAAAGACAGAATCGTGAAATCAACCAGAAATAAAAAGACACATCAGGTATAGAAAATGAAAGACAAGAACAGCAGTAGTTGCCTCATCAAAAACTGCAAGCCAGATGATGGAACAACATCTTTAAAGAGCTGGAAGAAAGAAAAAAAATCAACCTAGAATTTTTTCGTAATGACATCTAAAAATAAATTCCCTAAACATTTGGAAATTAACAACATAATCCTAATAACCACATAGTATATGGAATCATGTGGGATGTAGCAAATCCATGCAGTATGGCTCCAGAGACCCTGCTCTGAACCACCCTCCATATTTCATTAGATCTACTTATAATGTAAGACTGGCAGGCAAGAGGTTCATTTACATGTAAAGAATCTGAAACCTAAAGCAATCTTAAACTCTGGTGAATGTCCTAGGTATTAGAACTAACACAACTGAGTATTCTGATTCCATGTCTATCCCTGTTGGCACTACACTGTGTCCTCTTATAACAAAGATCTGCAGATTCAAAGACCTAACCAATGTGTACATATTACACACATATGTTATGGATGTGGGTTTATATATGCAAAGAATATCTCTGGAAAGATACACAAGTAACTGGTGAGGAGGGAGAGTGTTTCTTTCCAATGCAAAGGGAAACTGAGGGGCTGGAAGACTGTGGGCCAGGGCATTTCTTTCCACTGTATATCAGTTTGTGTCTTTCAAAGTACGCACCACCTCATATGTGCCTATTTTAAAAAAATAAAATTTAACCAAATGATAAAGATAAAATAAAAATAAATTGCCTGTAGTTTTATTTATGTCTTGAATTTTATTCTAAAAAGGAATCTTGTGTACTGCAAACATGTACAAATGAAGACATATCATCATCATCTTTCACTACTCTTCATATCTATTCAGCTATTTTGTTCAATTTGTATATATTTTAAATGATAAAGCTAACATTGTGCTTGAAAGTTTTGCTTTTTCTAAAATCTAGCATTATAGCGTTGTGGGGTATATTTCACTGCCTTTTCACATATATTACTTTTAATGCCTATATCTTACTCCTTTGTATATTTGTACTACAATGTAATTTGCAGTTATTTCGGATGAACGTTTTGGTCATTCATAATTTTTCACTTTATGAATAATTAACTGTACAATGAAAGCTCTTATGCATAAGACTTTGTTTGCAGGTTTATGTTGGGATACATTCTTATAATTTTAATTGCTATGTGAAAATATATGAACACTGTTAAAGACTACATTACATCCCTCTAACCTGCACTGTATTTCCTATATTTTAACAATTACCTCATTGTCTGTCTTCCCACTAGAAGCCCCATGATATCAGGGACCGTGAGTGTTCATGTTCTTTACTGCCCTATCCTTGGTGTCCAGCAGGTTCTAATGGCTGATTTTGTCAATAAATTCCTCCAAAACTGTGCAACTTCCCATTCTCTCCTGCAGTGGTTGGGAATGTCTATTTCAGCTTAAATTTCTTAGGTCTATAATTTCATTATTTTTATTATTTCATTTTATATTTTTCATTTTTAACACGTTCTTTATTTTGCTAGCTCAATAGATGAATATCATACCTTTCTTTGATTATTAATAAGTTTGAACCTACCCAACATCACTCCCTGCTATTTGCAAGATTTTGCATTTCCCTCTTTCCCAAATTGTCTACACATACCCTTTGGTATTTATCTTATCCATTGGGATACACTCCCCGTATATTAAAAATTCTAATTCTTTGACTTTCTTATTTGTTGCAAATATATCCCCAATTGCTAACTGCTATTTAATTCAGTTTAATTAAAAAGAAATTTAATGTTCATTTTTTTGTGCCAATGTCAAAAAAATACTATTTCAAGAACACTTATATCATGGTCCAAAGAAGCTGCTGCAAGGAGCATATAATTTTAAACATAATATGGTGGTGATTTTTTTTCTACTTCATATAACACAGTCACATTTTTCTTCTCTCACCAGACAAATTGGTTGTTTATGCTAAATTATTTTTGTGTATTGTTAATCCCCTTTCATGGTAGCATGGTATTTTCAAAAATAAAGGTGACAGAGACTTACTGGTTAAGAATCTAAAGTCAAGTCAAAATATCTCCTTCCCTAAAATGTAATTAAATTGAGCCAAATTAGATTTTTTTGGTAAGAAAAAATGTTAATAATCAAGAAAATAAAGGGTTCAACCTCATGGAAAATGTTTAAAAATGTGCCCAAAGAAAGAAAAAGAAACCATGTGTTTCCTAACTCCCATAGACTGCCCACCATGCCCCTCCATGCCCATCACACAATGATAAGACCCAGAAGTGGTCAACTCAGCCTTCCACTATCCCTGCTGAGCTCTTCAATTTCGACACTTAAACCCTACAAGAAAAAAGTGAAAAACACAAAATATACATATATCTTAACACAAGGAAAAGAAATGCAATTCTCAGATGAAATGGAAAAGATGGAAATGAAGGAAACTTTATTCATACTACGTTCATACAAAATAAAGGAGCTCTCCACATTAAACATGAAAAAGAGAAATAAAATGAAATTTCAAATGGCCAAAAATATTACAATGATGGGAAAAAAGGAAGGAAAGAGTATAATCAAATAAAGAGGAAAAATTCACCTGGAAAAAAACCAAACCAAGAGAAGGGAAAAGAATCTTACCTTGAGTAATTTTTAGTTTAGATGATTTCATATGGATATAGATTCAGCAGAAAAAAGATATTGACAACATAACAGAGGGGAAAAATGGAAGATTATAATGCTAGAAACTGAGAAAGAAAAACAACATCATTGCAGAAATAATATACATCAGAAAGCAAAAATACATGTTTAAAAGGAAAAATAGAGGAATGGTTTGAGATAATCACAGTAAATGTAGAGGAAAAGGAGCAAGATAGATAATAGAGAATGGATAATAATGACAAAATAATGTTTATTATAAAATAATAAAGGTTGATACTAGAAAACAAATATACAGGTAGTTAAAAATAGCATTTAAAAATGCATTTCAACTGTGTAATTTTAGATTGATTAGGATCATAGATTATTCAGTGATCAATGAATGAGACTGGTGTAATTGACTATCCATTTGGGAGAAAAAAAGTAAAACTGGAACTCTACCTCATTTTTTACATAAAGTATATTACAGATAATTCCTTTAACTGAAAATATTTAACAAACATATGCTTAATTTCCTTTATTGAAATAAATATACATTAAAATTATAAAAAATCTAACAAAAATCAGAAATAAGCAGTCTTGAGAAAAAATAAATAGCATTTTTGTATATCATATTAATACAAATATTCACAAGTATGAAAGAATTATCTGCGATCATAAATTTTGTGTGTATATTAATTGGTGTAACTCTTTGGAGAGCATTTAGCAATATCCCTCAAAATTTAAAATATACCTTCCCATTGGCCTACCAATTACACTGCTAAGAATTTACACTGAAATACATTTAAAAAATACACCAAAATATATGTTCAGCAATGTTTATTTCAAGAGTTTTCAATAGCACACACACAAAAACAGAGTTGGCAACGGTAAGGGGGGGCCAATTAAATTATGATACACCCATTTGATGGATTCAATCATTAGAAAGAGTGAAATAGCTCTCTGTGTCATGATTAGAAAGAGCAGAATGATGGACCATGGTCTGAACAGAGCTTTTGCTTTGCTTTTATGAGTGGCCTCAGAGCTATTGGATTTGGGAGTTCAGGGAAGTGGGCAACAGTGGTTACAAGATTAAGTTCCCGACACAGAAACAGCATTGATGCTGTACTAGGGGGCACTGCAGGAAGAATTTCTGTCATTAGTGCCCTGTGATGTTTGCAGCCATAGTAACTGTTTCCACAAAATGACAGTTCTGCAGATCAGTTCTGAATGCTTTGACTGGAAGCAGATCCTCCAATCTGTTTCTCCAGTCCTCCCGCTGACTGGGGGAGCTATCTAAAATTCTTTAATGAATTACTATTTGACTTAAAGTAATAAAGATGAATTCTGTTGTTTACGACTAAGAACCTTGTCTGATACAGAAGATTTTCTTGGTAGTTGGAAAATGGATCATTTCATTTTCTACTTTAAATTTTTATATATTTTTAAAATCTATAATATGTTATATTAACATTCAGTGGAACACAAAGCTCAAAGAGAACGGAGCATGAAATTGCAGAAAGTGCTTAGAATGAAAGTTTCCCAAAAGAGTATTTTGGTGAGTAGCTTGCCTTGAAGAATTAAAAGATCCAGGATGCATTGAAGTCCTGAGATTTGTATTGTTCTGATAGAGGGGGAAAGAGATACCAGAAACACTGTCGGATCTATTATCCTAACTCATAAGAATAGTATATATGTAGATATGTGGATTCTGAACCTTATTAGAGGGAGTTCACCTATTGTTCTAGGAAGATATTCATGAACCAATTTTGCTTTTTATTAGAAAACAGATAAATCTGACTATGAAGAGATGAACCAAATTAATACTCCAGACATCTCCTAATTCATGAACTTGTAGTTATATGATATTGAATGTTTCATGTAATATATGATAAACATATGAGTCATCCATGTTTTTGTTCTAATAAGTAGCATTTTATAATTGTAGGTTGTTTTGTTATATAAAAACTTTCCAAAAATTCAGAGGGATATGTGAGAGTTTTATTAGTTTAATTTTGTATTTGGCGATGCAAAATGAGTAGTTCCATATTTCTATGGGAAAAGTCATTTAAACTAGTTGGGGTTTATAACATATAATTTATAAGTTATATTGATGTGTATTAGTTATATATTGGTAACTTTATAATTGATATAATCTTAAAGTTATGTAAATTAAAAGTAGTTTTGAGCTAGACAATACATATTCCAGTTTCCTTCTGCTACAATAGTAGAGAATCAATATTTCATCATAACTCAAATGAACCAGGCATCAATGATCCATAAGGAGTTTCATCTGTAACCACTGCATTTATTTACTACGTTACAGCTGTTTTTATTGACTTGTATTTCAGTGGCACTTAGGTCAAAAATCATACAAATAAATGGTTGAAAATGTTATCTAAGATCTACTATTTAACTTCTATAATATAGGCTCAGCTAAATCGAAACATAGATATTGAACATTCTGGACAATGTCCCTATTAATAAAAAATTGCAAACAGACAGCTGTCCAAACATACATCAGCAAATATTAAGAGCTCAGTTGATTAATTATAGAAAAAATTACAAGATTGAATACAGTATAAATATTTGGCAAACCACAAAGAATTAATCTGGCCAGGGAATATTTAGAACCTCCTTTTGATAGACACTGATGGACTATCATAAATTATTTCTCTAATTTATAGTCATTTGCTCTGACATAGATCACAAATGTAATGAGAAGAGATACCATGCAAATAATGAGAAATAAATATAAAATATATTTCCTCTAGTTTTCTTTTAAAAATATTTAGTAGCAACTGTGTTTGAAGCACTGTTATTACAGCTATTGTTATGAGGGCAAATTTCCTATACCCTCAAGTAGTGTATATTCTAGAGTATGTTTGGGGGAGATAGGTAATATATGTATAAATATACAATCTAATTTTCGGTGATAAATACCACTCAGAAGAAAATCAAAGCAGAATAATAGGGTAAAAATTAATAGCAGTGGATCATGTAGGGTTGGAGGAGTACTTACCTAGGTTGGTCAAGGTAAACCTCCTAAGGAAATGACATTATTAGTGCAGAAAAGAAAAAAAATCAGGTTTTTGTCTTGGTTTAAATTTAGATGAATATTTGATATCCAAGTAATAATAGATAAACTAATGAATATGAATCAGCAATTCAGTGGAAAGGTTGAGTCTTGAGATATAAATTGAAACATTTCAATATATAAATATTATTTAAAACCATAAACTGTATGAACTTACTTAACATATACTTAAATACAATCTTAATAAGGAACATGAAGGAATACAAGATTGTTAAAAAAATTAACTATAAAAACCTATAAAAAATAAGGATGGAACAATTGGAGATTAATTTCTCTTATTATATTTAAAAGTTCAAAACATATAGCTGTTAATTCCCCCAAAATAGTGAATATGTTAAAACCATTGAAATGCCAATGAATTATTTTTAATATTATAAAATGATTCTAAATTCACATGGAACAGCAGTGGAATAGTAAAACAGATAAAATGTTGAGCATATAGAATGAAGACATATTCTGCATGATACCTTAAAATTATGATAGTTACGAATGCATGTTTATGGTGTAAGAATTAACATAAGATATTTGGAACACAGCAGAAAGTTTAGGGACACTCTCAAGCATGTATAGGCCATTTAATACACATTTTAAATGAGTGTGCAAATGATGAATCAACTAATAAATAGTTCTGGACAAATATCTTTATATTGATCAATTAGCCAATATAGTTCCAGATGGTTTTGAAATTTAAAGTAAAACAATAAAAGTGCTGAAAAAAATTCTAAGTGAACATTTATGTGTTCTTGGAATTGGAAAATAGTTCCTAAGCATAAAAACAAAAGAAAGGCACAATCAACATAAATGCAGATTAATTTGTGAACATAGATATGAAAATCACAATTGAAATCTTCAAAGTATACATGTAACTGGAAAAAAAATTACAATCTGTATTTCAGGATTTTGACAAGCTCATCAAGAAAAGTACAAATGCTCTAAAGAAAAATGACTAAAGGACATGAATAAACACCACACCAAAAAAAAAATCATAAGTGGCCAATAAATGCTTAAAAAGAAATGTTCAATCTCAAAGACCATCAAAAATGTACAAATTTAAGCAATTTACTTACGAGATTGGCCAAGATATAAAAGAATGGAGACATCCAGAGTTGGCAACATGCATAGTGATAGACATTTTCATACACTTGTAGTGGGAGTGTAATTTTTTCAGTCTTTATAAGGGTAATCTGGCAATTATAATCAAGACTCTTGATGTTACATGTATATACCTTTTAACTGACTAATTCTACTTTCTGGAAAGTATTAGGAAGAAATAGTCATAGTTACGCGCAAAGAGTTCTTTACAAAGATATTGCTGCAGCACATTAATTAAAAGTAGATTTCTTGAATTAAGTGAGGGTACGTTGCATCTATTAAATACCAAGTTCTCAAAAATGAGTTTGAATTTCAGAAAATCCTCAAGGTACACTATTAAGTGAATAAAATATGTAACACAAATTCATAATTAAATGTATGAATATATATAAGCATGAAAATGTTTACTGTATAACTCTGTTGGACTGATTAAGGAGGATTTTATTTTATTCTTTTCTTCACTATTTTTCTCCAATACTTTACAAGGTCCATGCAATAATTTTATAACCATAACAATGTTCCAAAGAAATAAACCAAGACTTTACATACGTAAGATTACAACTGGGAAAAGAGTTTCAGTGTCTTGTCCATGAAATAATAATCTACCTCCTGAGTCTTATGGAATTATTATGAGAAACAAGAGAAGTATAAAATATTTTGAGAGTGACTTAAGAGATTCAGAAAGGCGGGGTTTTATGCATTCGCTTGGGATTCTAAGTTGCCACTTAAGCATTTTGCAAGTTGCTTTAAATCTTTCACTTGGGCACCATCGGTGCCTTATTTGTAGGTGGTGACCTGAAGAAATTAAAACATTTTCTTAAGCGAGTAGTTTGCTCCCAGAAGAAGCTGGCTCTCAGTAGAGCTTTGGCACTATTTTAACAGTGCATGTCTGCAAGACCACCCATTTGCTTAAGGATTCAACAAGCATGGCTTGGCAAGTCAGGTTTATGTGTTAGTAATTTGTTAGGAAAGGTTCTGGTCCCTTATTGAACTCAAGAGATATAAAAATACTAGTGTGTATGATCATGGTCCACTAAGCAAGAAGTGTTTTACAGGCCCTCAGAGGCAACCAGAGGCCCAGCATGGTGCCCTCACTCAAGGAACGATGCCAAAGGAAGCGAGTAGTTGGAGTGGAGACTGGTTTACTGGTCAGACTCGATAAAACTCTTTGGACCTGCTATTGGTGGGCAGACAAGTTGTAGGACTGAGATTTAGACCACTTTTGGTTATTAAAACAATTGCAAAGTGTAGCTTCTAGTGTTTGGCTGCTTTCCAACAGGAACGCATGGCTTTTCTTATTATTCTAGAGACTCCACTCATTTAATATTGTAGGCTCTGTCCTGAACTATGCTGTAATGTTCATATGAAATGTACAAGAGGTGATATGTTTGCTTCACAAACAGAATAATTTTAGAACCATCATGAATGTTTCATTATGCTCCGTTTACAAATTAACTGGAGTGGCTGTACTCTGCCCTGAAGGTTTCAGCAGAAAACAGAACTAGGATTTATGTATGATACACCCCTTCCATTGTAGTGGGTAACATACTTGCTCTACTGATCCTCTGTTGGGCCTAGTTTCTTTTCAAGTAAGATGTGCAGAGCAAAAGATAATTCCATGATAAAGGGGACTGAAGAACAGCGGCTCACTGTAATGAAATATGAAAAAATTAATTAGGAAATGATTATATTTCATTTACAAAATGTTCAGAGTTCTTTTTAAAAAATAAACAGACTACATAATTAAGCACTTGGTTTTTCAAAACTCCAGCTCATTCGCGCATTCAACTGTGTCCCTATTTTCCAGACATCATTCAGTGAAAGAAATATACAAATGATTGGTATACAATCTCTATCCACAGAGATTGAGGAAACAAACATACAAACAAATGATCTCACCATGAAATAAGTGCTAATAAAAAACATGTTGAAAATGCTACACTTATTTTAAGATATAATAAAATGTACAAAGGTGGTAATGAGCTATTTTATTTTATAAAAAAGTATTACAGTATATTAAATAACATACCATTCCAGGTAGTAAATTGCTGCTTCACTATTGTACTGAAGGGAAGATCTGGCTTTTGAATCTGAAGAGTTTAATTCACATAGTACCTGAATGAACTTGTTTAACTCCTCTGAGTCTTCGGTTTTGTGTTTTTATTTTACTCATTCCACAAGTTTTTTTCTAAGAATCTTAGAACAAAGAAAGAAAATAAAAAAACCTCCCTATACTTTAAGAACCCACATACATTTTTATCATTCTTTTAATTGTAACAGTCTCCTAAGTGTCCAGAAGAATTAATACAACTTTCAAATTATTGGATGTATTATATTTTGAGAATCTGAAAACACATATCAGATCAACATATATTTTTTTCTTTCTGAAAAATTGTATGACTTGTATGAGCCCCGTAATCCTAATTTGATAGTGGAGCATGTGAAATACTTACTGTTGCCAATATGGTTTCCTCTTCCACAGCTGCTTCTACTACGGCTGCTATTTCTACAACCTCCACCCTTATTACAAATGCCCTATTTTTAATTGCTGACTATCAGCTCTACAAAAGACTACCAGAAAATTTTGTAAAAAAAAGGTTAAGTTCACTACATTTATTGCAGTAAAATAGAACACTGATTTGACATAGTCTTGGTAGTGTCTCAGAGAGGGAAAAATCAGAAGAAGATATTTACATTGTTTTCAGGTCTGGGATATGTGATTTTTAAGGCAATTCTTTGAAGACTTGAAAATCATTGGAACTGGACAGAAATTGTGATATAAAAGCTTTAGACTGATGGGAACAGTAAAGGCAAGGTCTTGAGTCTTGAAGAGCCATCATTAGTCTTGATAAGCAAGCTGTTATAGTTGGTTCAATCTTATCTCTCAAGAGCAAGTATTTCTTGGAGCAAGTAGTTAAGTTAATTTTGTTTGTTTTCATTAAATTTTGACATAGGGCCAGGGAAGTATGTTGGTTTAATATTCACAGCCATGAGCTTGAGGGAACATTCCAGAATTAGGTTACCAATTTGGATCTTGGAGAACGTAAAGATGAGAAAATAGTATAGAGAAAGTAAATGTAATAGCAATCAAAATGTTACTATGAACCCTCCCAAATCAAATTTATATATGCACACATATGTAATATGATGATATCAAACAAAGTTATGCATATTTGAAAGGTATGAATACTACATATTTATAATAGAAGTTAATGGCTTGAAAAGGCTTTATAATGAGATATGTTAGATATTGTTCCATATTAGAAATTTGATTCCAAAGGAGTATACTATCTTGTCCAAAATTTCAAAGATGAAGTCACAGAAGAGCTGCCTGCATTAGAGGTGAGGTTTTATAAGACTTTCATAAGTCTGTGTCTTTGTCTCATAAGTGTCTTTTGAGTTATGACAGGAAAACCAAGTTTCTATTGACTACTTATCCTTATGCAGTAGAGAAACCATCAGAAAAAACTTTAAGGGATAAATAGCATTTTTTTTTTTTTTGGTGAGGCAGATTGGCCCTGAGCTAACATCTGTGCCAATCTTCCTCTATTTTGTATGTGGGACACTGCCACAGCATGGCTTGATAAGTGGTTTATAGGTCCGAACCCAGGATCTGAACCCAGCACTACCAAAGCAGAGCACACAAAGCACTACGCCACCAGGCCAACCCCTAGCCATAATTCTTTTTAAACATCTGTGTGCCATTTCTCTACCCCTGACATTTTGTTCTCTTTTTCCTATTGCTCATTTCTGTTTATTGTTCCCTATAGCTCATTTTTTTTATTGAGGTATGACTGACATACAAAAAGCTGTACACGTTTAAGGTATACATCTTGATGAGTTTGGAGATAGTATACACCTGTGAAACTGTCACCATATATAATGCCATAAACATACCATCATTTTAAATAATAGCTTTTTGAGAAGAAATGTTGCTACTTTTAGATGTATGTCATTAATGAAACTTGTTTGAAAGTAGCATTTTGTTTAGAAGTTTCAAAATGTCATTCTAAAGCCGTGGGGTTTGGAATCAGTTAAGTCTGGTTTTGACACCAGATCTGGCATCTGCCACTTGTGTGACTCTGGATTTATTGAGCCTAATGAAGTCTCTGTTTTCTAAAGTGGAAATAATGACACCTCTGTGGGGCTGGTGCAGGGATTAAATGAAGTAATGAAAGGCAAGTGCTTAAGTTATAGTAAATGTTCTGGGTTGAATTTTGTCCCCACAAAAACTCACATGTTGAAGTCCTAGTTCCCAATACCTCAAAATTTGACCTCACAGTATTTGGAAATAAGGTCGTTATAGATGATTCCTTAATTGCAGTTAAGATGAGGTCATCAGGGTGGGCCCTAATCCAATACAACTGCTGTTCTTATAAAAAGGGGGAAATTTGCACATAGAGGTACTTACATAGGGGGAACACGATGTGAAGGGGAAGGCCTCTTGTAGTAATTTTACTACTGACCATCAGATGGCTCAAACCTTTGAGTTTCATGAAATATTATAGAAAACCATTTCAATATTATTTCATAAAAGCATCAAGGTGAGTAATTTATTATTAATGAGCAACAAAATTTCTAGTTGCTCCATGTTTCAACATTCTTATATTATTATGTCATTTATGTTTTATTCCTACATAGGAAGTGATGTCCCCAGCATTAAATTTATGTAAAACACCAGAGCTTTATTATTATGTTCTAATGGAAACTGAAATGATATTCTGTATTTTAACAACAACTCACAATTTAAATGAATATTTACAACCAAAGTTAATTGAATTTCTTTTATAAATGTCTTCCAAAAATAGATTTAAATATAAGCATTTTTAAGTGATTACTAAGTAATTTCAAGACATATTCTTTGGGTTTTTTTCTATACACTCTTTGGAAAAGTGTAATCTAAAAAAAAAAAATGTGCATTCTATTTCTCTTGCTAACCTTGAGGCTACGAAAAGAAACTCATGTTTAAATTGCAATATTGTGAAAACTGGGGGCCTTGGGGCTAGAGAAAGATCCCAAAAAACATTTAGAAAAATTCACATACTCATTGGCTATGCCAGCTGGAAAGGTTTCTTAATTGAATGGCATTAGGCTGTTTGGAAAGCAGCAAGAACATACTGTCAAATGTATAAAAGTCAACATCTCTCCAAGAGAGAAGGCAAGAAAGGGACTGTTTTTTTTTTTATTACATATTTTCCTATAAGATATTTTAAAGTAGCTGTAACATAGCATTTATACGACATGAATGCAGGGTAAATTGATAATTTTCTAGAGGACTTCTCATTGGAAATGACTTGTAAGAGTGAAATCAAGACAGCACCAAAGTATTTTCTGCCATTATTACTACCTAATAACATGGAGAGAAACACACAGCCTATTTCCCTCTGGAGTTTAACACCTAACAAGAAATCCTCTTTGCCTTCATTTGAGTCAATGATACAATCAGAACAAGCATTTGTCAGGATTTTTCATTGCTTTGGGGGATACAGGAGGTAGCAGTAAGATAAGGCCTCTGTGATGTTGTGATTTATAAAAATAAATATACATTTGGTCTTCATCCCCATTTCTGGCACAAAGTTTCTAAAACCCTTGGAATTTCTTAAATGATGAAAGTGATAATAATATTGCTTGTTGTATTAATGAAGCGACATTTGGAATGCCCTTACATCACCTAAGGATGAGGGCTGGTTGCCAGGAGAACCAGCCATGAGATGAGAGGATTGGAACTTTCAGTCCCTCCCCTCACCTCCAGGAGAGGAGAGGGGCTGGAGGCTGAATTAATTGCCAATGGCCAATGGTTTAATCAGTCATGCCTTTGTAACAAGGTCTCCATAAAAACCCAAAAGGATGGGGTTTGGGGAGCTTCCAGGTTGGTGAACATGCAGAGATTCAGGGAGAGTGGCACTCTCAGAGAGAGCATGGGGGCTCCGCACCCTTTCCCCATACCTTGCCCTATGCATCTCTTCCAACTTGCTCTTCCTATGTTATATCCTTTTATAATAAACTGATAATCTAGTAAGTAAAATGTTTCTCTGAGTTCTGTGTTCTGCTTTAGCAAGTTAATCGAACAAAAGGAGGGAGTTTGGGGAACCTCTGGTTTATAGCCAGTTGGTCAGAAGTACAGGTGACAAACTGGACTTGGAACTGGCATCTCAAGGTTGGGGCAGCAGAATTGTAGGACTGAGCCTTTAACCTGTGGAACCTGATGCTATCTCCAGGTAGATAGTGTCAGAATTGAGTTGAATTCTCGGACACCCTGTTGGTGTCCAAGAATCGCATGGTGGTGTGTAGGGAAGTCCACTCCCCCGACAAGTGTTGAAATTGGGTCTAGGAATCCAAAAAGATCCTCTCTCTTTTGAAAATAACCGTGAAGACAGCAGAGACCCGATAATCATTCATTTGTTCATTTAACAGATATCTACTGAGACCTGTTAGATGAAAGACAAGTAGCTAGGGGCAGAGTCCACAATTATGAATAAAGCAAATAAAGTGTCTGCCTTCATAAAATGCATCATCTACTATGAGAGACAAGTAATAATAAAAAAACACATTTGTATAAACTACAAATTCTGAAATTCTATGAAGGAAACAAAGCAGGTGCTTTAATGGAGAATATTGGGGGCCTGAAGGAAGAGAAAGTTGTTTTGACTCTTGGTCAAAACTCTCAAAGGGAGAGTAATTGAGGTTGAGATCTGATGATGAAGAGAGGCAAGATTTGCAAACAGCAGTTGAAGAGAATTCTAAATCCCTAATGAACATGTACAGAAACTCTGAAGTGGGAATGAACTTGCTATGTCTTATGGGAAGAGGGCAATAGGTTGAAGCTAGAGATGGAACAGGGAACAGATCACAGAAGGCATTATAGGTCACAATAAGAAGTCCTGATATCAATTTTTAAAAAGTATTGGAATGGTATTGAAAGTTTTACAACAGGAAGATTTTTAAGCCTATTATTTGTTTTTTTGATTTTGGTTCCTGTTTAGAGATTACTTTAAAAGAAGACTTGTGATTTAATGGGACGCTGGTGAGTGGACTGCCACAGAAATGGAGGACAGATGATAAGGGTTTGAACCAGGATGGTAAATGCAAATAGAGGAAACTGAATGAATTTAAGGTGTTATGGGAGGTGGAATCAACAGAAGTTGATTTGGGACTGATTTAGGGGAATGAGCACACCCCAGGAATATAGTTACTCCATTGATCAACTCGGAGGATGGTGGTAACACTCACATGGATGGGAAAATAAGAGAGGAACACGAGCCAATATGAGTAGGTTTTCACCTTACTGGTCTTTGCTTTTTAATTTTATGTTCAATTACATTTTAATTTATGTTCAAAATGCTAGGGTGTTTCAGGTGGAATCTGAGTTCTGTTAGTCTTTCAGATAATTAAAAAAATTTAAACCATTCCATTTTTAAGCAGCCACTGTGCTTAGAGCAAACACCTACAGTTTTCATCCCTTCTTATTTTCACTAAAATTTCTCACCAGAGTTAAAAAAAACTTAACTAATACAAAAATGAAGTTGTGATAATTACCAACTTCAGTCTTGATCCTGACAACTGCTTGTTAAAATTAACTGTGTTTCTACATCTCTCTGTTATTTTTATTTTATTTAGATGCATTTTAAATGTATAAGAATAAGTCTCTTAAGCAAATTTAATTATAAAACAAATTTACCAAAATGTGCTTTGTTCTTTGAATTGAATTGTGAGTAAAGGTTCAGTGGTCAAGTACCTATTGTTTTTGATCACATATGGAAAATCCATATATGTTTCTGATATGACTTATAATGCAGATTAAAAATTTAGAAAATTAAGTAAAATAAACAATCAAACCTAGTCAAGTCAAAACAAAACCACTATGGACAACTATCTAAAATCCTGTTTTCCTTTGTTTAACCCAGAATAGTGCCAATCGGATGCTTATGACCACCTGGACTTCGTTCCTTCTAATAGAACTCCAATACCCTTTGAAAATGTGTATTTTCACCCATCATGTGCATTATCAATGAGTTCCCTTTTTTGACCAGTTGATAAAGAGATGATGTCTGCTTCTTGCAACAAAAAACCAAACTAAATGCTTCCAGCCCTTTTCACATTCTGACACTCATGGCAAGTAACACGATGTGTTCGGCATTTTAGGATACATAAATGAAGCTGGTCATGCCTGTCTCTAGCCTCACAATGACTTTCTCAGGCACCTGAAGGGCTAAGGTGTTCCAAATCTCCTCATTCTCCTATAATCCATGGCATAATACTGCAGATGTGTGAGAAACTCTGCCCTTGACTGATAGATTTCTTCCTAGATGTACTTCAATACCAAATCCTTTTTTAAATCCTTTAAATACTTATAAATACAACATGGAACTAAAATCCCGAGTAAGATCATTGACAAATACTGGTATAAGGATCATCGGAAATAGCATCATGTCCCCAGCACAGTAACGTCTGTCAAAGAACAAACCATCATCAATGTCCTCTTTGTTTTGGCTTGGATTCAAACAGACTTTGACCATTATCTATAATGGATTTATACAAAATGTTGTGTAAAATACATTTAAAATTCAAGACGACTAATATGTTGGACTACTTTATTGAGAATGTGGGGAAAAATGAAAGTAGTGTTTTATGGTTTGTGTTCTCACATTAATTTTCTGATGGCTTTCCTTTAAAAATTATTACCTTCAACTAGTGTTTAAGATATCATTTATTTTTTTCTTTCTATTTTTTAGCTACTTTGTCATCAACAAAATTACTCTTGTGATTCTTTATAGATATTTTAGATGAAAAGCCAACTTCTGGGTCGATTATCACTTGGCAAATGCCTTCCTTTCTCCTCATTTAATTAATTGGGGTTGTTAGGGTACAGGTGAGCACATAGTAACAACATCTGGTCTTCACCAAATGTTTACCAAGAGCCTACTTGATTCCAAAGCGGCACAAGACTTCTGTAGGGTTCTGGCGCTGGCATTTACTACGTGTATGGTGAACAAGGATATTGAACTCAGAATTACTCTGACAGTTACGTAGAATAACCTGTTAGGGTGTTACCAAACCCAAAGTGGGCTCACATCCTGGTGAGTTAAAATCAGACACTTGACCAGAAGTAGTTGTCACACAAAGTAGAACTTTTCTGCAGCAAATAGGAGGCCACACGGAATCATTTCCAAAGTCATGGCTATCCCCAACATGGGAAAGCAGGGGCTTTTTATTTTGGATGGGGGGTCAATATTCAAAAGGGAGAGGTGGATATTTGCCTGCACAGGCCCAGTTGGAAAACATGCCTCCACATACATTGCTGGTTATGGTGATGAGGCCTACGCTCCTCCTAGAGAGGAGATCTTAGCATTAAAAATGAGGCAAAGGTCATAGATGTGGCTCTTGTGGTGAGACTTGGTCTGGTTCGGGGTGGTTGGTGATTGCATCTCTCAGACAGTTAAATGCTCCTGAAATCACCCTTGAGTTCCTCGGGGCAATTAGTTGGTGACAAGGGGACTTAGGACAGTGCCTGGCTTATTGTAGTCATTCAATAAAGGATAACCTAAAAAAATTAGAAGCTACTATGTGCCTACTTTGGTTATCACAATATTATAAAGATTAAAAATCACAATCCCTTTAGTGACAATGTAGAAATACATTAAAGGAGAAGAAAAGAGTCTGAAAGAGACTTGGTCAAGAGATGATCCAGTTCTAACTAGAGAAATTTTTGAGGAGATAGAATTTACAGGATGGTGTGAATGACTGGATGCTATGAGATGAAGAAACAGGATACAAAATAAGAGATTCCAGAGTCTGTCTAGGTAACTTGATGGGTGATGCTGCCCCTTCTGTGGTCAGTTGGAAACACCAGCTTTAATAAAGTTATCTTAAAGTTATTTTATGTGACACTCTAGATAGGCTTTCATGGCAGCATCTATAATGATTTCATTCCTCACAACTTTCCTTCTGAACAATCTGGAGTTACTCCTAGCAGCCTTTATTAAAGTCCATGTCCTACAAACTAGAATATCTTTTAGATACCTATATTTTTTCATACCTGAACTAGTTGCTTCATGTTTCCACATTAACTTGCTTGTAATAATTGATAATATTAAGTGATCCTTTGAGGCTAGTGATGACTGTTTGGAAGATTAGAAAAATAATCTGTGATTTCATGGGGGATAGGAGGAAGAAAGAGGGAAGAGAAGAGAGACATTTATTGACTATCTGATAAGCTTGAAACAGTTGTCTACTCTCCAAAGTAAAAGCTCAAATCCTACAATCTTTCAGTTTCAAAACCTAATAATGAAGAAAAGAAGGGCTTAACTAGAGCTAATTTTTAGTGCAACCTAGTGTCTACAGATGTGCCACAGCCACGACCTACTACAAGTTGAGGACATATTAGTCAAGAGTAATTTGATTTTCCTAAATATTTTCTTTTTCTTGTTTCCAGATGAGATAAATAGATTTTTTTCTTTGAAATTATTTCTCATATGACTCAGTTACTGGTAAGATTCACAGTTTAAGTTCTGCTGTAGAAATTAGCAAAGAAATATTATTGAATCATGTCCACTCCTTCTATGAATTCCAAGTCCATATTTCCTCTCTGTCCCTCTCCATCTCTGTTTCCCTGTTTCTGTCTCTCCCTCTCTCTGGAAATGTCAGGCCAAAGTTCAGATAAAATAACTTAAATACAAAGAAAATACACCTCCTTTAATAAAGAGATGTCAAGACCATGCACATAATTCTATTTCTGTCTAATACCCACCCTTTCTCATAACAATTTTCCACTTGAAGAGGCACAATCATTACTTTGGGATACCAAGAGAGCAATTAGTGCATCCTAAAATATTAATATTTTAGGATATCCTTAAATATTGCTGCGGGACAGTCCACCAAATAATAATCAGAGGCATAATAAAATGTGAGTGTTTTGTTCACTCCATTTCATGCAGTATTCTAAGAACATGTTTTTTGCTTCTGTTTTTTTCAGTCAGAGCTTCTTTTTTGAGAATCCAATCCACTATGGCAAGTTTAAGAAGAACGTGATTGATTATAGGTGTTAAATGGATTGCAGAGTCGTTGGAAGGACTAAAAACACAGACTCTAGGCTTTGCTTTTGGGAACTCCCCAAACTTAACACAAATTGGTGTCTCCAGAGGGTCTGCTGCTTCTTCCACTCTCAGAAGCTACCATGTGAACTGAGAAGCTGCTCTTTCAGTTGCCAGCTCTACATCCTGCTGTCCCTGACCAAGTGTGTACCCACAAAATGTATGATCTGCAACCCATCTCTTTTCCCACATAGCTCAGTTTCAAATTCAAGTCCCACAAGATGCTGTCTCACGGTGCAAGAAGGCTTTCTGGGATGTGGTTGGAATTGATGACTAGTGAACAACTTCTCAGTAGGATGTGCTGTTCATTTATTAAATCATTTGCTCATCACAACCACCATAAGGGATAGACACTAGAAGTATCCCCATTTTACAGACGAGGACAATGGGGTGAGAGAGGTTCACATCCTTGTCCAGGGTCACACGGCTAAAAGGAAGCAGAATTTGAATGCAGACATGGTGACTCCTGAGTCTTCTCTCTGACTGTCTTACTTTGCTGCCTTTCGAGGAGCTCACAGGGACTTGTGCCCTGTGGAAAATGACTGCATTATCTAATGAGGGTTTTATGTTTTGAAAGCTGTTTCTAGGTTGTTTATTTTTCTATGCCCGTTGGACGTAACAGTAGAGAGCATAGAGTAGTGGAAGGAGAAATAGTTAGGGAGTCAGGAAATCTGGATTTTAGTGTTGGTTCTCTTCTGGATATGACCTGGGTTAGGCTAAATCAAATTTCTTGGCCTTAATTTCTTCTTCAGACAGTTGGGACATATCAGCATATTCCAAAGAGTTTTCTGTGAAATACTATTTCTGAAGATGATCCCCAGAAAAGGGTTCTAAGATCACATATGGGTGCAAAATGCTACACAGTATAGTATGGTCTTAGAGATTCACGATGCACGTGGCATTTTAAAGGCTCCGAGAGTACAGCCAAAAAAGAAAGAAAAAAGTGTAGTTTTGTTTAACTCAGTTTTTTCAAACCTATTTAATGAGGTACCATCCTTTTTATCCAATCTCTCAGAAACACTGAGATAGAGGATCATTGAAGATACCTTTCAGAGGTAAATGTTTGTGGTAATTTTTTCCAAGTACTCAACAGAATTGTGGTACACTTTAGTGAAGACTTTTTGGATCGCAAGAAACATGAATCTAGCCCAACTAGCTTAAACAGACAAAAAAACCTCAGTGGATTACATGAATTTGGGGTGAAAATAAAGAGGAAAGATGCAGCAGAGCCTCAAGAATAAAATTAACCCAGGCAGTAGAATAAGAACAAGATTCAGTCTTCATCTTATATCTGATATCTTCTGCAGACCTGGGCCTGGCATTATCTTTTTTCTTAATCCACATGGTTGAAAGCATGTTTATACCAAATTCTAAGTTTACGTGTTCTTGTTCAGTCTTCTGGAGAAACCCTTCATAAAATTTTTCCTGGCTTCAATGTAACGTTTTTTGTGGAGAGAACTAATTTGCCCAGCTTGAGTCAAGGACCCATCCCTGGGCATATTGCCTGTTACCAGATAAAGAAGGTCCTCTTATAAAAACATGATACACATATCATTCCATGTAACTGTCACAATAATTCTGAGTTGGATATCCTTATTCACCACACATGTAGTAAATGCCAGGGCCAGAATCCGAAAGAAATCCTGTGCCACTTGAAATTAAGTAGGCTTTTGGTAAATATTTGATGTCAGTCAAATGTCTCTCTTCATGTCTTTATTTAAGTCTTTGGAACTATTACTCTCAAGTTTTAACTTGATTTTCCAGGCAATAAGCAAAACCTAATGGGTGTTTTATGAGTCTGTTGGAGACCAATCAACCACTGTAACTCCACTCTATTTTATTGTTGACTTATCAGCAGTTTGGCCCTCACATAGGAAAACTAGATTCAACTTAGCTCCTTCTTAAGGGCAAGATTTCAATATGTTAGACCAGTACATGTACTGAAGTGGATTTTGAATCATTAATACATTTTTTCCACAGCCATATTATTTGAACTTTCTCTAAGAAGGAAAAAAGTTTTCTCTAAGACTCAATTTGATACTATTAATTTCATTAAGTACATTTAATTAATTTCAGATAATAGCTAAATTACTAAAATAGCTAAAGTTGTCACATTACACATATAGCATGCTTATGAGAAAGAAAATGAGTCGTTCTAGAATGTTCAAGAATGTCAATTCTCATCTTTCAGCTTTCTTGCAAATCTGATGATTTAGTGTAATACCTATATCGTGTGAATAAATGGGATTTCCTAGAAGACAAATACTAGCAAATGCATGTCTGGTAGAGATTATCAAGGATTGTTTATTACCCAGCTTCTGTATCTCTTCTTAATCCCTACGTGAAACATCTATCCCCCTCCACTCAAGCTTTACCCAACCTTACATGCCTCAAATTAGCATGACGATTTAAATCAGGTGACTTAGGACCAAGTAAACCTGATTGACAGTCAGGGTCTGATTTTAATCCAGATGGAAGGAGCTGGACTTTGGCTTTGCTCCTGAAATGAAACCTCCACTTAAAATTATAGTTTTCATAATAATAATAATACTAATGCATTCTTCCTATTTGCTAGATTCCATGTGTGTTTGTATATATATTCTCTCTCTCTCCATATATATATATATATATACACACACACACATATAAATTTAATCATCATAATCAACCAGTGAGGTATATATTATTATGCCCACTTTAACAACCAGGAAACTGACTTATAATAAAGTTAAATAACTCTGTCAAGGTGACATGGATGTAAGTGACAGAGACAGGGCTTGAACTTAAGACTGACACCAAATTTCATATCAGGAAATTATACACTTAAACAGCTGTCAATAAATGTTTATTATTTTTCTTGTTTTTGCTATGCATACTGTCTCCCCTTCTAGATATTCTGTGCTTTGTTTCTGACCTAAAAGATTTCTTAGAAATCTAACTCTCGTAAGACCTGTTCCTGCTTTGATTTTGCTAGTTGACCTTGTTCTAAGCTGTAATCTACAGTTCTGTCTCAGAGCTCCATCACAGTTCCTGGGGTCGGCTACCTAATCATGTTCTTCTATGCTATTGTGGAAGGTCCAGACCCCTCAACTGATTACAGTCTCCTTCCTATGCTCAGTTTACTCATGAAGACGCCACAATTTACTCCTGCTTGGATTTCCACCAGGATAAATATCTATTTTCTCTCTTGTCAGATTCCCTGGATACTTTCTCTGATGCCACACTCCTTGATTCTGTCCTCTAGGAGTAGAGCAAACTTGAAATATATCATCTAAATTTGAGACTTGAGAGTGAAAGTGTGTGCTATTAACTAATAATTATTCTGGGACTACAGACATACACTGGATCTGTCCTGAGGAAAACAGGATGCCTGGTAACTCCAACCCTAGAGTAATGCTAAGTATAGGTCCTATCTCCTGAAACTTTGACTGGAATTTCTGTTGTTAATAATCATTTAAAATTTTATAACACTAATTATAATAACTACATTTATTAACATATATAAGACATAAAGCATTATGCTAAGTCCTTTGTATGTAAATGATTTATCCCCACACAAAATAGTGGTGAGTACTGTAATTGTGCCTCAATTTTTATCAATGGAAAAGTATTGCTTAGAGGTTAATTTTTTGGTGCCAAGCTGTATGCCTGTAGTTTGTGGTGTCAGCATTTAACAGATTTTGACAAAATTGAGAATATTTTAGGTGTCGATTATCCTCCTGAGACATATTTTCTCCATCTAGTGAGATGAATAAGATGGTTCCTGTCTTACAAGACAATTGGACGACTTGCTTGGGTAGACAAGATTGTAGTCAAGAGCCCCCAAATGTGTGGTAAAATTCATGTGGCAGATATTGTCTCCAGGAAAGAGGATTCAATAGACAATTTTATCAAGGATAGCAGGGAACAGAATGGACCATATGATCAGAGCCAGAAAATAACGATGCTGGCTGCACCACAGTGAATGTCCACGGGAGATCCTTGGAGCTTAGAGAAGAAGGAACATCTGTCAACAAAGGAGATGCTGCCTATTGACCAAAATGAAGGCAATAATACAGGAAACAGGAACAGCAGAGAAAAACACACAAACAAATTTAAAAAACCCACATCTGTCTCAGTTGAGGAGCCCAGAGATAATACCCAGAGCAAGGGAATGTTCCTTGATGGTCATGCTAAATCAGACCTATTGCTGCTCATTTCTGTTCCCCATGTCCCAGAGCTCATTTCACAACACCCGCTATGTTATGTAGCTGTCTTGCTACACAAAGCCTTCTTTTTACTCCTCATGCATTCACACCTACCAACATATGAAGCACAGATATTTACATGGAATTTCCTTTTCCTCTTAACACAGATGTTCATTTTTAAGCAGACTTGCAAAAGAGGAATATTTTTAAAATACTCTGACAATTGTATGCTAATTAACATTAATATGATTCACTTCATTGCCATTGCATTATTCAGATTTGAGGAGTATCCTGACCATTTTATGGGAATGAGATTTATTTTTGCCATCACAATGTATCCAGAGGGGTTTCCACAGACAGTTTACATAAATAAACCCGACTCTTACTTAAAACATGTCATAGTAAAGTACATGCTTAAATCAGAACATCAATACCCTGTACCCTCATTTTCAAGTCAGGATGTCATGATAAATTAAAATGAAATGAAAAATAAAGACTTAAAGGTAACATACATTGTCATTCGAGACAATTTTCAAATGGCAAGGAATACATAAACCCTCCCTCTCTTTGAAAGGCATTAGACCAATATGTCCAAGCTATCTTCCAGCAATTTTTTAAATCCATATATGTCATTCAGCAATTTTTTATCCATATGTGTCATTTTTTACTAAGGGAGTCCCTATAAACTCTAAATAATAACTCATGTTTCTGGAAGGAACTGTTATGAGTATTGCAGCCTGATATAAATTATAAAGGAAGTTTTACTGGATACATGCACATAACCCAGAAGAAATAGAGACTATTTCAATTATTCGCCAGAACAAAGATGCTCACTAGAGTGCAGGGACTGTGTCCTTTAAGTAGCTTTATACTTTATATATATGGCATCAGAAATAAATGATACAAATAAAAGTATTTGAATGCTGAAAAAAAATGTTAATACTTTATTACTGTCACTTATGACATGACAATAGATTCCAAAGTATCTAAGAACATCATCCCTAAAACCCAAAATGTGTTATTGTCCTTGGAACCATTGGCTGACTCTGAAGATGAGAAATGTAAAAGAATTTGCCCATAATTGTACAATAACTAAATCCAGGTTTGTTTCAATGCATGTACCATATTGTTCCGACTATCTTCTTTTAACTCAATCAAATTACGTGTTATCTATAAATAATCTATGCTGTTGGTTTGCCATTTTAAAGTATGTTAAAGTATTTTATTTCCCAATAAGATCCTAAGTTCCTAGAAGCATTGCCTTCTACTCATTTCAGTATACCTAGCTATACCTGTGCTATACCTAGCACAATCTTGAAAAAATAGAAGAAAATAGATATTGATAATTGTAACATTTTATTCATTTACTTAACAAATATTTATTGAGTACTGACCATAAGCCGAAGCACTGTTTCAGGCATGAGGGATGAAGCAGAGAATAAAAGAAGCTCTTGGGGAACTTATCATTGATCAGTTCATTCATTCAATCAAAGATGTTATTAATCTCTGATTAGATACCAGGAATTGTACCACCACTGGGAATATAAGAGTGAAAATTTAGTCCATTTCTATCTCAAGGAGGTTTTAGTGTAGAGGAAAATAAATCAATAGACTGTTATACTTCAATGCTATGATAGAAATAAGCACGGGTTTAGGAAACACATGTGGTAGGCGCCTAATCCACATTTGGGCAGAGACTGCATAAAGAAATGCTTCCTGGAGGGTATGATGCTTAAGCTGACATAGGAAGTACTAGGTTGCTTTGCAGGTGGGGAGACTGGAGAGGGTGGAGGTGGGAGCTGGGAGTGGAGGGTAAGTCCAATAGACACAACGGCATGTGCAAAGGAGAAAACTGAGACGTGGCATATTCCATTACTAGAAGTGAAAATAGTTCAATAAGCCTGGATAATAGAAAAATAAAAGCTCATTGTAAATAGGTGAAGCTGTAGAGGGGAAGGCAGAGGCCTGATCTTGAAGAGCTTTGTCTACCTATGAAGCAGTGTGGCCATTTTCTGGAGACTAATTGGAGTCATTATGATCACTGCAGACTAAACTTCAGTAAATTATAGTCTCAGGCTTTAATATAAGTGTTTCTCAAATTCTATAAATATTTTTTGAACAACTCTTGTGCTCTGTAGAGAACAGAAAGATAATGTATTATAAATCTTGCCCTGAGGAAACTTGCAGTTTATTAGAGGGTATAAGCTAAGTACACAAATGAGTACATAAATGATGGAATATAATTGAAGCTTCAGGAGAGATGAGTTCTAAAGGATAAGAAGAAATCACATTATTTCGATGAAAAGAGGAACCTTCACTGTTGCATTGGAATCGGGACTTGAAGGATGGCTTTTATTTTAACAAAGAGGATTAGAGTAGAGGAACCATCACGAACAATGGCAATAATGTGGAAAATTGTGCAGTAAAGATTACAAATCAGCCAGAAGCCAAGTTTTGCCTTAAATGTATAAATGCTGAAGTTGGTCGACTTTGGGGTTTTGTTTTTGCCTATCTTCTGTCAGGAAGACCTTGACCTCAGACCTTCTCATAGGTGGCTTCTCCTTGTCATTCAGATCTTAGTTCAAATGTCTGCTCCAGAAAGAGGCTCTCCCTGGTTACCTATCTAAAATGGAAACTTCTCTTCTTGTTTTTCCTCTATCATGTCATCCTGTTTTATTTGCTTATTTTTGTTAACTTTTTTTTATCATCCACCCCCGTTGTCTATAACATAATTGGAATGAAAGTAGAAGCCTTGTATGTATTTCACTCTATAACTTGAGTACATGTAATAGGCCCTCATTACCTCTTTTATGAATGAATTAAACAAATGCCTAAGTTGATAAGATCAGAAAACACTTTGAAGCCAAAACATAGAAAGCGTGCGTGTCAGGCAGATATGATTGTTAAAGCAGTGCCCATGGAGGGGCCTTTGCTGGAGGAATGGCCTGACAGGAGTTCTGTTTCTGGACACTTAGAAGTCATAAAGAGGTTGGATTCAAGACTGAAAAGAGCAGAAGGAAGGGAAAAATTTAGAAGCTACTTCAATAGCTGTGGCAAAAGAGAACAAGCATCTGAGTGAGGGCTGTGGCAGTAGAATTAGGAAAGAGGAGACGTTGGGTAGCTAGGATGGCAAGATTTGGTAACTGATTCAACATGCAGAGCAAGGAAGAGTTAAAGAGCACTCTCAGCTTTTTAGAATGAATAAATGAGAAAACAGGGATTTCAGGGCTATTTTGAATTTACAATGCTAAAAACGTTCAATAGATAATATCCATTTGAAAAATCAGCTGTTGGGTCCAGGAGAGAAATAAGGCTGCAGACCCACATCTGAGAACTGATTTATGAAGGCGTGTCCAGGCTGTCCCCCCATAATCATCCTCCTGGTAGGACAGCCTCTCAAGAGTGGCCAGGGATTCAGCAAAACTCATGAGTTTATTGCACTCATTACTGTCTTCCCCATATCATTTTTTTTTCCAACTGACAAAAGCATTTAAGCTACTTAAGCTCAAGATGTACAATCTGATATCACACTCTACCTCTTTCCCAGCAGGTCATTTTTTTCTGATGCACAGCCATGCTCAGCATGGTACATCCCTGTACAGTTTCTCTCATATCTCTGGCACTGGGGTGTTTTGACTGAGTTGTCTTTGCCTGAGACTTTAATATAATTTCTCCTTCTTGCTGGAAATCTTCAATCTGCTCCCACTATTCGTCTTTCTCTCCCTTGTCTTGCATTTCCTTCTACCCAACTTCACTTCCTTTATCCAGAAATGTGTTGCTTACTTATTTCTCTGCTCAAGTCAGATATTGGATTCATATAAAAAAGAAGTCCCGTGCAATTTTGAAGACAAAGATTGGTGTGGGAAACTGGTGTACCCTTAATGATATCGGTGGTCTGGAGTACCAAGAACTGAAAAGCAATTGGGTAGAACTGTCTTAATATAGCACGGAGGGTACTGTCTCATCATTGTGGAAGAGAAGTTAAAATAGCGTCTACCTATTTTTAACAAGAGTTAATCATTTAATCCTTTGGGTTGGATGATATTTCTGTGACACCGAAGTGAAAAAATAGGAAGGCCATGATCAGAAACGGACATGTTCATAAATGAGTTCTGGAAACAGAAAAGGAGCTAGCACAGAAATAGGAGCAGAATCAGAATAGAATAGCATCAGTGAATAATGATAATGGTGGCAGCTAATATTTATTATCCTTTTACCATGGACCTGGTATAGATCTAATCACTTCATAGGTGTTATTCCTTCTAGACTCAGCAATGTCCCATTATTTTAATGTCCATTGGATTGTGGAGGATTCAAGATTAGAGAGGTTAGGTAACTTGTTCAAGATCACACAGCTAGTATGTCAATGTGACTATTGGTCTGTGGGACTTCAAATTTCCAAGCCCTTAGTCAGTAGGTTAAAGCAAAGGCAAAAAAGAAAGAAAGAAAAGAAAATGTTTCAAAAAGAAGTGGCAGGCAAGTGTATCAAATGCTGCAAATAACCAATAAAAATAACAAGAGGAGAAAAGGTCAATCGATTCGATGATCAAAATGTCATTATTAACCTCTAACAGAGCAATATTTTTTAGAAAGAAGGAGAAGTAGAGATCAGATTGTATTATTTTTCTATGAATGGAAGATTTTAGGAAAGCTAAAAACAAAATAATAGTGAGCCAAGCATTCAGTTCAAATTCTCAATTGATTTTTTATTCCAAATTTTCATTCATATATGCAATATGCAGAAAAATACACATTAATAAAGCTGTAGTTAATGAAAATCTTTCAGAGTACTTTGTTCTAATCTTAATGAAGAAAAGAGAATAATTATCATGGACTAGCTAATTTAAGTTGCATGCCAAAGGGCCAGTGTTCTGTGTATAACAAAGTTTAAAAAGAAAAGACTTTCTTTAAAAATATAAGTTAACACCATGCAGAGGGTCCACTATTCATCTTCATTTCTGAAGTCAGAAGCTAAATTCAATTGTAATTCAAGATTTGGCAATACAACGACCTTTAAGGTGAGGCTGCTCCAGTCTCCAACGCGTCCTTGTATGTTTCTTGGTCTAAATGTTCATGCTTTTAGTAAGACCTTGTCTTTTTTGTTAGAATTTTGCTCCAGCAGTTATTTCTTAAAAAAATATACATATTTGTTCATTTTGGACATGGATAACTTCTAAATAGCAATATCTATGTTTGATTCTCTATTTTTATGGCACATAGGGTAAGCTTAAATGTCATTGGACATATATTTACATAAAATCCAATCTTCTTTCTTTGGGGAACTGTGAGGGATTCTTTGGGTCTTAAATTTGCAAAAGATGCTGGCTCCCCAAGACAACAGTAATGGCAGATAAATTGAGTTTTCTATGCTGGAACTCCCCATGGGCTCCTGCTGTAATACACAGAGTGAAATGGCTGCCTTGGAGAATTTTCTTGCTGAAGTGCTTATTTCTACACTTAGTCACTTATATGAAAGTCTGCCATGATTTTAGGAATATGGAAATTTAAAAGACTATCCCAAACTATAACTTTATATTTTGCAGATTTACTGATATATAAATGAATATATATAGAGAAGAATGTTTTATACAAGAATTAGAGTCATTGAAAAAGAAAAAAACGTGCAATGATTTAAACATGAATTATTACTTAGAATATTTCCAAGAAATTCACTTTTTGGTGGCAACAAGTAAGTTATTATCTAACTTGTATGGAATCCTGAAGAGCTAACATAAATACCTTTAAAACTATCCAGAACTGAATGGAATCAGAGAAAGAATAATAAATAATGACTGTTTATTCATTTGTTATTGATTAGCAAGTCTGGAGAGAGACAATGTAATTGATTTTAAGTGAATATTGGCTTATATTACATTCTAATCAATCATATTAAAGGAAATTGAATATCACATTTTATTCTATTGTGGCTTGATGCCAAATTCTTGAAAATAATCATTTCCTTGAAGAGGCAGGTAGTGTGGATAGTTGAAAGCATCATTTAATGATTATTGTAAAATATCAGTTTTTAATTCTACCTTTTATTTAGGCAGAAGATCTCACTGATCTTCAAGAACATGTCATGTTCAGTTCCTATTTATTGACACTCACAGATCACCTGCCTCAAAATGAGAGATGCTACTTTACATTAAATTACTTCCATTTAAAGAACAAAAAAGGAAAAGAGCCAGCCCTGATGGCCTAGTGGTTAAAGTTCCATGCTTACTGCTTTGGTGGCCTGGGGTCGCGTCCCAGTGGCGGAACCACACCATCGGTCTGTCAGTTGCCATGCTGTGGCGTCAGGCCACTTAGAAGAACTAGAAGGGCTTACAACTAAGATATACAACCATGCACAGGGGCTTTGGGGAGGTAATGGTACCATAATTGGATTCTCACCTGAGCATACGTTTTAAGAGTTATTGTCCTATTATTTTTCCAAGCATTTAACTCTTTTGTGCTATTTCCTTCCCCCTTTCTCCACAACATATATTTGCTTGCATTAATATAGTCTGCAGCTTATCTATTAGAAGTAGATAGCTCCCTCATTTATACCAATTAACCACAGATTCACAAACAGAATGTTTATTGTTCAGTAGGTTTATGCTGAAAAATTATTTTATCATTAGCATACATCATATTCTGTCCTTGATTTGTATTTTTTAAAATGTTTTCATTTCAAAACTTCAAGTAATGTCAGGTTTTATCATATTTCAATTGTCCCAGTTGAGTCTGAATCTCACCATTATCTCCTATAAGTATCAAAGCCTATCTTCAACAGTCAATCCAGTCGTTATGACCTCACTTTGTGCCCAAAGAGTCAACAGACTTCACTCCATCTCTTCCACCTTCTCTATATTTGAAGCATAATGTGGATATGCAGAACTGCCTTTTTTCAGTTTTTGCATGCTAAACAAACAAATTATTTTGAAGTCCCTGGGGTATTTACCAACTGTTCTCTCTGTGCTTTTGATACCCTGGTTCTGCTTAAACTACTTTCCTCTCAAAAATTCTGCTGTGGAGTGAGATGGTTATAAATTTCCTTTCCGGGAGTGCTATTGCAGTTTATGTTTGTTGTGGCTTAGCTAAAATTAATTTTGAAAGACTCATCCCATAAATGTCCCTTTCTAAATACTCTGGTCTTTTTCACAGACATTGGAAAAGACAGGTAGTCAAGCCACAGGGAATTGTCACTTGGATAAACACATGAGCTTTGGTCTAAAACACTTCTTTGTTGAGAGACATTTGTGGTTTTGTTCCACATCTAAAAACGACTGACTACTATGGGCTCAGAATGTACGTCACATTTGAAAATTTAAAAGTACTTATCAGCCCTTAATCAGTTTCATCTAATATCCATCTAATAGCCAAGGAAGCTCAGCGCAGTCACTCTAAAGTTTCCTCTCACCTTTTGCACATCAAGTGACTGGGTGAAAGTAGGAGTTTGATTCTGAACATCAGATCTACAAGCTTGACTGGAATTCTGGAGTGCTTGAACAGTGCTGACAATTTACATGGCCTCATGACATTTCTAAATTGTCTGACTTTAAAAAAAAAGGCAGAAGGTTATCTTGTGGTATTTCCAGGGTCTGAAAGTCCCTCTTAGTCACTTTTTTTGTGTTAAGAACCTGACTCCAGGAGATTATCATTAAAATATGTTCTTATGTGAGTAGAAGGAGAAATAAAACATAAAAGAATAAGAGCATAGATTTTTTTTTTTTTTTTAGTGAAGAAAGGAGTGGCAGAAGACCTGATATATGAGTTATTACACAAAGGAAAATTATGGTGGAATAATAAAGGGTGACAGGAGAGCAAAAGGAGCTGGGGCATCTGGTCTGGAGTCAAGATGGTGTGGAGCTGCATAGAAAAGAATAAAGATCTTTCCAAAGTATGAGGGGCACCCAATCTCTCATGTCAGTAATTATCCAAATCCATGATCCATACCTTATATAATTTCCCCAACCCTGACAACAGAATTTAATTCTTTCAAACTAAGATTCTTTTAAGTTGGGAAAACCAATTTAGAAGGTTCTTTTTTGAGATCAATGTGTTTTCTTGACATCAATGTGTTTTTGATAATGTACGGTCCATTGTCTCATCATTGCTATTCATATTTCTTCTTTCAAAAATATGATTTTGTGAATACTTTAATTAATGTAATGATTAAAACAATAAGCACCAGAGCAAAAACTGAAATAATCTGTGTGGAAATAATAGTGTAAGAATTAGTGTCTGCAATATATTTTTTAAAGTATTTCAATTAAGGGCCAGCCCAGTGGCTAAGTAGTGGTTAAGTTCACGCTCTCCGCTTCAGCGGCCCAGGGTTCACAGGTTCAGATCCTGGGAGCAGACCTACACACCGTTTATCAAGCCATGCTGTGGCAGGCTTCCCACATAGAAATCAGAGGAAGAGGGGCCCAGATGTTAGCCCATGGCCAATCTTCCTCAGCAAAAAGAGGAAGATTGGCAATGGATGTTAGCTCAGGGCTAATCCTCCTTACCAAAAAAAAATCCAATTAAATTCAGGACTCTACCAGCAAAATTATTACCTTATTTTTGTTTAGGTAAAAGAATCTAGAGAATATGACACATAAAGATACCCTAAACAGAAAGATATCCACTCCAAGTAAATCCAACAAATCAGTCAAAAGTATATTTCTCAAAATATATTCTAATATCAAAGGTCTGAAAGATATTCCAGATTTAATTACCAATTTTTAGAGAATGCAGAGGACAGAGGCACATGTTAAAAAAAAAAATCAATTGGATCTAATCAGTGAAATGCAGACTGAAATTACAGAACAAAAGATTCAATGTCTTCAACAAATAAATTGTGGAGGAGGGTGGAGAGAGAGAAAGAAAAGAGAAGAGAAAGAAAAGAAAAAGAAAGATGAAGAAAGACCTATAGATTAAAGAGATTTAAGACTAATTACAATGTGTGGAATTTAGTTGGATTCTGATTCAAAAGGACAAATTGAACATTGTGTGTGTGTGAAGGAATATAAATAAAATAAAATGTGAAGTAATTATTACAAATCTAGACACTTATAAGACATTTACTTTGTTAAAAAATCATTTTTAATGCTTTTTCACTGTGACATTGGTATTGTGTTTATGTATTTAAAAGTTTAAAAAGTTTTTATATTTTTAGAAATATGTAATGAAATATCTGCTAATGAAATACTATAATGTCTGAGAGTAGGAAAAGTTGGGGGAAACATCAGATAAACCAGATTTTCCATCAGTTGTAACTATCAAGGATAGGTAAAGTCATTATACTATTCTGCTTATTTTTGTATGTGTTTGAAATTTTCCATAATAAAAAAGTCAAATATTTGCCAATTGTAGAGTCTATAAGATGTTTAATATGAAAATGTAAACTACTTTAGAATCAGCTGCCCAGCAATTTTAGCATTTTCCTAGGGAAAATTCCTCTACAAAAGAATAAAAAATGACTTGAGAATTCACAAATCCTCTCCCCTCAACGTTTCTTCATTTTTTACAAATAATCTTTACTACAAGATATTTGTTAACCAAAGATATATACATTAAATGGAGATATATACATGATAGTACAATCTCTAATCATTAAAATTTACCTTGGAGAGAAAATTTTAAAAAATTCTTGGACTCCACCCAGGGAGATAGAGTATTTCATGCTTATGTCAAGGGAATAGCAGCATGTACAATGTCTGTGATATCAAATGTGACAATCGTAATCTATTTTTAAAGTGTTTTTTAAAAGAATATATTAAATGCATTGAATGTATTGTAACTTAATTTCTTGGTTCTCAATTTTGTATTTTCTATTCTTTATTTAAACTTCCATGCGTCCAAATTCCTAGAACACTAGCATTCTAATGCTCGTGAACTTCACAAGACCTCATTGTTCACAAAATAATTATAAAATAATAAAAATCATGTCCCATTTGTTTTTTTTCTGCACTTAGCCATGTTTCATTGTTCATTTTCACAACTTTACTAAGGCTTAGGTAGTTACAATCATTCCTGTATTTTATGTATGAAGAAACAAAATAGAAAACGGTGCCTAAGAAAATGAGTGTGCATGTTCATATTCTCATCTGGGAACATTTTGAAGATCAATGTAGGACTTTAAAGGTATCTGAGAAATGTGCTTCAAACATAAAATGATAACAGCGATCTTGGTACATTTAAAGCAGCTTCATTTGCTTTGTCTTTTAGTCATGAAAAATCCCTTTACATATAATTATACCTTTGATTATCGACTTGATTGTTGACACAGATTAGAAGACTGCAGATTCTGGTAAAGCATTAATAGAACTATTTTTGCATTACCTTTACAGAACAATTCCTGGGTAATATTCATAGAACTTTGGTTAATCTTCTTATCAGAGTTTGACATTTGTGATTTGCAATTAAATGGCATACTCTTTAATCTCTGAGTTAAATATGATGCTCAATGGACCATCACAAATTGAGGAGACCAAAAGAGAAGAATTAAGTTGGACCCATGCAGAGTGCCTGTCCCCAGGGGCTTGGATAAGAGGACCGGATTGGCCCTAGGCTAGAGAGAAATGATGTCACATTCAAATCACAACAATGCTATTTGATGCATTGTTATTTAATGCTGAGAGATACAACATCAGCACTAATTCCAGAACATTCTTTGTTATATATTTAGAAAACAATTTCTCCTGCCTGAGCATTTGTTTTCTGAGAGTGTTTATACTATCTTCTACCAATGAAAAAAACCTATTTCCATGCCAGTGATTCTCTTAATGTTCTGTCTTTATGGCTTTTGCATGTTGCTTATGAAGGTCTTGCCTATTTCAAAGTATCACAAGGAAAATACTTGTGATACTTATGTTCTAAATTATTTTCTTATAAAACTTTTACATCTTGGTTTTTAAAGTACTTGGCTCTTTTAACTTTTTTGAGTTCATTTTCAAAGTAGCAGAATAAGATGATTTGGAGAGATCAGACAAAACACAGGAGCTGACATTTTGTAAAATTCTATCTGGAACCGGGTATTTTGAGATTTGTCTCCATATGAAAATACCTTTACTGACAGTTGGACGTTATTAGCGCAGCACCATGATCTGGAGAAGAAAACCACAAATTGCTAGAGAGCTGAAGTTTGTGTGGGCAAAGGGTGAACAATATGATATAGTAGTAGCAGATCTCTCCACAAGATGGCGGTCATGGTTTAATAGTTGGTTTTAATTAGCATATTCAAAATTTACAATATTCATACTACTAAACACAAACAGATACATTAATTTTGTATATACAAACATGATTTAATTTTCTATGGTGTTTCATAAGCTAGTATATTTTCAACTTTTCCTCACCTCTGTGACGTTGAAGCATTGTTACAATATTTAGGGAGCATACCATGCAGGCAGTATATATACTCTTGCAGTTTCCTTCTCTTGTCTCCACACTGTTTGACAGGTACCACCAGCCCAGCCAGAGAAATAGGATGAAAGGAAAGTGGGTCACCAATTTTAATCTTGAATGTGGAAAGGGAGAGGAGGAGAGGGATAAGATCACCCAGCAATCAAAATATGAATCAAAGCAAACCTAGGCAGGAGCCAGACCCTTAGAAGTCAAGTCCAGAATCATGAAAAGAGGATCATCGTTCACCTAAACAAATGCCTTAAACTTCCATCTTTCCAACACTTGGATCTTTGGCTGCAATACTTTTCCATGCTATCTATGTTCCCTTAATGTCTTTGAAATTAGGCCCCTGTTTTCCCAGTCTCACTATCACTGCCTTAAGTCCTTCAACACCCCTTTCTGAATTTTTACAAGCATTTTGCAAGTGTTTATGACAAGGTTCGTATTCTTAATCTAGGCCAGATCAACTCCATTTTCCACACAGATACCAGAGTATATTTTCCAAAATAGAAATATGATTGTATTACATTAAAAGTCTTACTTATTTCTGATGTAAACTCCAAATGTTTTAGTCTGGAGTGCAAGGCAATTTAATCATCTTTGAGCTTAATCCATCAACATTCACACATCCTAAGAGAGAGCAATGTCTGCAGTGCCTCAACTATCCTACACCTCCAAGATTTTACACCTACTGTTGCCCTATTTTTCAGTCCTTTCTCCTCTGTCAAACCAATAAACTAAATTAATGTTCCCTAAACACCATTTATGTTCACACTACCTTAACAATTATTTTGTTTTATGTCAGTAGCACCTACATTCTTATTTGCTTAATACTTTTCTATGAATATATTCACTCTTTTAGTTTAGTCTTACCCTAAACAAAACACACTGAAACTATGACTTATAATAAAATAGATGCTGCTTCTGGTCATGTTGGAGAAACTGGTACTGCAATGGACTTACCTTCTCACCATAAACAACTGGGAAACTACACAAACTATGTGAACAAGTTGATTCCAGACATCAAACTTGGAAGACTGTGACCCAAGAGAGAAATATCAAACAAGATGAGCTCTCCAATCACCTCATGTTTCTGTGTAAAGACACCTTTTAGACCGTGGCATGGGGAGGAAAATCTGAAGCAGAGGAGAGCAATCTCACTGAATTGAAAAGACAGAGATATGATTTCAGGGAGGCTGAGTCAGCATAAATTAAAGGAAAAAGTTGTGGAAAGGAAAAACGTAAGCAGCACAACTCCCAAAGTTCAAACTGCTGCTTGGTTTCTGACAAGCCATTTGGAGAAAACACAGTGGAACACAGAATGCGTTCGTTAGAGACCCTAGAAGGGTTTTGCCGTAGTAACATATTTAAAATAAACCTAGAGAAAGGCTATTCTCAACAGACTATAATATAATTTAAAAATTATCCTCAAAAAGACCAAACTGATCTTCAAGTTGCTTAACTAAAAGCCCAAACAGAGTTGAAAACTATTTAAGGAATACAAAACCCAGACACTCAACAATTTTAGCGCTTAGAACATTCCAGACTCCAAGTTTTTAAAAAGTAACTAAATAGCCAAAGAAGCAGGAAAATGTGACACATAACTGGTAGAAAAACAATCAATAGAAACACCATCATGAAATTATAGAGATGATGGAATTAGTAGCAAGGATTTTAAAACAGCTATTATGAGTTTACTCAAAGACTTAAAAAGATGTAAATATGGAGTGAAGAAAAGGAAGATAGTAAAAAAGAACCAAATGGCAAAATTACCAGTGATAAACTCACATCAAATGACAGCTATACTGTTTGGGGGTTGCTAACATTTTTGAAACATAAATACACATCTTTTAAAAATTTGAGGGAATATTTGGAATATCGTATTTCTCACATGTTTTGTCTGTCTCATTCTCCCTCCATCTGAGAATACAATTATACACATGTTAGACCTTTTGATCTGTCCCACAGTTTTCTGAGCCTCTGTCCATTTTTTTCAAACTTTTCTCTGTTGTCTACAGATCAGACAATCTCTACTGAATCGTATTCATATTTACTGATACATTCCTCTGTCATCTCCATTTTGATTTTTACTTCATCCAAGGAAAATTCAATTTCAGGTATCTTATTTTTCAGTACTAAAATGTTCCATATGGTTCTTTTTAAATTTTTTTTTTATTTCTCTCCTGAGATTTTCTATGATCTCCTTCTTTGTGAGCATATTTGCCTTTATGTCATAAAGCATAGTGATAACAGTTGCTTCTACTTCTCAGTCTGCTAATTCCAACTTTTGGATCAGCTTGGGATTTGCCTCTATTAATTTTCTATTATCTTAGAAAGAGTTACATAGTCATGGTTTCTTATATGTCAAGTAATTTTTTATTTTATCCTGAACATTGCAAATATTATCTTGTGGAGAATCTAGATTCTGTCATATCCACAAACAAGTTCTGATGTTTAGTTTTAGGAAGCAATCAACTTGCTTGGAATCAAATTACAAACATTATTGTTTGGGCAGAAGCTTAAATCTCTGCTCATTTATTTTCACTGCTGTCAGTCTGGCCTGCAGTTGCATGATTTAAGAGTCAGTCAAAGGTTGGAAAGATTTCCTAAGCAGAATATGAAGCCCCCTAGCTGGGTCTTTTCCTCCTGGGACTCCTACCTTACATTCCAGAGCATGTGGTCACCTCAACTCTATCCTCTTGATTCAGGTCAGAAAGGCTGAAGAAATTCCCTGTGTAGCCACTAAATGCAGACCTTCCTCATGTTGAAAGTGGTGAAAGAGGAAGCTCATCCCATGCCTGTCTCATATTCCAAGCCCTCCCCTCCAAAATCTGCATGCTTTTGTCAATTCTTCATAACCTCAAGTTTCAAGTGAGTTGTTTATCTATCTATCTATCTATCTATCTATCTATCTCTATATACAGTGTGTGTGAGAGTGTGGGTGTGTGTGTGTGTGTGTGAGGAAGACCAGCCCTGAGCTAACCATCCGTTGCCAATCCTCCTCTTTTTTTGCTGAGGAAGACTGGCCCTGGGCTAACATCCGTGCCCATCTTCCTCTACTTTATATGGGATGCCACCACAGCATGGCCTGATAAACAGTGCATAGGTCCGTGCCCAGGATCCGGGCCTGTGAACCCCGGGCCGCCAAAGCGGAGCCCGTGAACTTAACCACTATGCCACTGGGCTGGCCCTTATTAGTTTATATTTTTTAGAAATTATTGTAACTAATGGGAGACTTAGTGTAGTATGAGCTGGCCCATTCGCACCAAACACAGACCTCCCAAGCTTACACTTTCAACCACTAGGCTAACTAAAGTAACAATATGACTATGATATATCAAATCCTTACGATGAGCCAGGTACTATGGATGGTGATTTGCCTACATTGCCTAACGCAATCCTTACCATTACAGTATGAGGTAGTTATTAGTTTCCCTTTTTACAGAGTAATAAACTGAAGCATGTAATAATTCAACGATTTGCCTGTGGTAACACTAGTGAAAGAACAGTTTTTAAATTCATGTTTGTTGATTTTGCAATGCCCCCAGACTTCTAACCACTGTATTGTGCAGTTCCATTTATCTGATTACTAGATAAATATTTTGAATTCTAGGATTAGAAATTTCACTAAAATATTGTGAGAGGATATATTTTATTAGTTATTGTGGGACATTCCAAATTGCAGGAAAAAATAAAACAGCAATTTCAAAGTTAACTTCTACTTAAGGGAAGTCTCCTTTGACACATCTTTATAACATTCTAACTATGTAAAATAGTGAATTGAACATGATAGAGGTATTGGAAAGCAATATGTTAATTATAAAAATCATAAAAATGCATAATCTTCTGTAAAAGGCAGAATATTTAATGAAAATATCTTGGGTTTAGAATTCTATCATTTACAAATCATGTGTGGCATTGAATAACAAAGATCCTCAATTTTTTGAGGCAGATATAGGGATTGAATAAAATAACCTAAGAAGGACCAAGTGTCAAGGTAATAGGTCTTAATAAATACATTTTCCAAATCTATCATGGATGAAATTTTTCATGAAACTGCTTTCTTCCTGCAATTTATATAGGAGAGAGAAATCTCAAATTAATCACTGACTTCTTCCTCAATATCACTTCTGGAGCAATTTTGATCCACTCCTCTTGTATCTGTCACCAGAGACTAAGTGACAGACAGTAGCTTCCCGGACAATTGTCAGGCAATGCAGCAGAGTCAGGGGTAAAAAGAAGGTCAGAGAAGAGGAGAATGAGAGTTGAAGCTCAGTCAATGCTTTGTGGGAAATACTGCCATGATCAGAATTTATTGAGTATGAAAACAGCCTTGAGAATGAAAAGGAAAGGACCATAAGCACACAGAAGTTTAAAAAAAATAAGAGAAAAACAAGAAGCAAATGAGTGCAGTGTTTACAAGGAAAAAAAATGTATGTTTTGGGCAGGAGGTGGATTTAAATTACATTACTCTAATAAAAAAAAAAGTGATGTAATGGAAGTACAAAGTTCCTGCCTTCCACATGTTGTTTTCCTGTTGTGGTACTTAAATATGTATTCATCTATAATCAACATTTTTGAAAATTACAATAAATCACTACTGTTCTCTTACTCTTTCTGCTTTTATAACTTTTCTTCTCCTAAAAACTGTAGAATATATATATTTTTAAAAATGCTCCATAAGTTGGAAAATATGTGTCTTTATGTATAATAGTCTTAGGGAGAACTAGTGTAAAATGTATTCTCTCTTTTTAATTTTTCATTCATTTAAAAACTATTTATTGAGTGTTTACTGTGGCCTAACACTGTTATAGTCATCTGGGATAGATTGGCAAACTATATCTTATTGTCAAATAAAATTTGCTCCTACTGTCTTCTACTAGTATTTTAACATTTTTGAACAATTTTACATTATCTAGTACAATGAGTATCTATTATATTCTAGATGTAACTATATTTTTTCAAAAAATCTGAAAAGATATATTCTTTTTTATGTGAAATCCTTGTATGAATATTTCTCAAAGTCACTGGCTTGGCAAATAGTTATATTTCTTCCCATGGTTATCCTAATATCAAAATAGAAATTTGTTACATGAATACCATATTTTAAAAAGAAACAACATATATTGATACTAATTAATCTTAATCTACAAAGGGAATGACTGACCTCCGAGTTGTTTTAATTTATTTCATTTTTCATTGAAAGTTGTGTAATTAAAAATACATATTATTGCAGTCTGTATTTCAATTTCCCTAATTCGAAACTTCATTTTCTTAATGTAAGAAATTAATTTTAAACACTTAATAAAATAGTATTACATTATAAAGAGAATTCATTCCAGTGAACCCTAAGCTTATTAGAAATTCTCTTTTGCCCAGACTTCTATTTACTGAACTACCAGGAACATTTAAGTTCTAATCTAACACTTTGGGCATATTTTTATATCAAAATTACCCAAAAGGTATAAATGCTCATAAATTAAAAGACATAAGAAGTAGAACCTTGGGGAGCAGAACAGAGTATGTAAGAATTCTAAGAAGCAAAGTACTTCTGCTTTTAAGTAAAGACCAAGAACTTTCAGTTGAGATAATTAAAGCAATACGATTGTATTAAATTTCAAAAACCATCTTGAAGTAACCAATATTGTAGAGACACCCATTTTTTGTTCTGAAGAGCAGAAGTCCTGCTCAGTTTATTGAAAAAGGCCTGCTGGGTTTTTCGTTGTTGTTTTGTTGCTGTGATAGTGGTGGTAAGTTGCCTTGGTAAATCTGTATACACTATCATTTTTAAGAAATGACCTAATTTCAAACTGAAAGGAACCATATAAGTCGAAGATTTAAGAAAAAAGTTGAATTTTTGAAGACATAGCTATGGTTTTCTTTGAAAGCAAATGCATAATATAAATAGTTATATGTTTACTATCTTGGTTGTGGTGGTGATTTCACTGGTGTATAAATATATTCAAACATCAAATTACACAATTTAAATATGTGTGGCTTATTGTATGTCAATTATATCTCAATAAAGCTATTAAAAAAAATACAGGCACACTGAAGTTTCACTTTAATATAAAACTATCCTGAAATCTTGCCCTTTGAAAAGGCCTTTTGGTGCTTTTTGAAATATCACAAAAATCTTAACTAGTCACCCAGTTATAAAGATGCCTTGACCAGCTTTACTCAGAACTGTATATCATAATAAACAGTTTTGCAATGAGATTGTAACAAATGAATGAACACTCTTGGTAATTTTAGTATATTTTCACACAATGTAATTGTCTCTAGGGTAAAGAAATTTTAAAGAATTTATAACAACTTCATGTTCATTGAAATAATTTATAATCAACTGGATAATGTCAGATTAGCCAATGTACAGATTGACAACAGTAAAACAGTATGAGTATTTCATTTGTGAAAATAATTTAAATTGTTAAAATACAGTGAAAATAATTAGTAAAAGGTCTCTATTGCTGGGAATTAAACAACAGTAGATGACATTTTATGTTTATTGCAACCTGAGAATATTTCTTGAGATGACAAATTAACATTGGACTACAGGCAACTCTTGATTATTTTTCTCAGTCTTGTGGAGGAAGAGTAAAGAGCAGTGATTAATGAACCACATTAGTTCTTAGGAAATCATGAAACTTACATAGAATGTTTCTAATGGGAGTTAGGGTAAAGAAAACATGAAAAAACAGGGCCTCGAAGAACATAATTCTACTTTACAGGTTATAGATCCAAGAACTGATAAGTCTTACCTTAAAATAATTTAATTTACACAATTTATGCCTTATATAAATGTAGAAAAATAATTTCTGAGAGATTACATTAATGATAATGATAATTTAATAATTAAACTAATCTAAGTATTAAATTTAACTTAATGAAATTGCCATTTCATTACATCAAAAGTGGCTGTATATTGGTCATTTCATATAGCTTTTTGTAATATTTGAGGATAGGGTTTGGGCCACTGAGCTTAATGATAAAAAGTGTCCTGACAGAAAATCAATAATGAAACAGCAAATTTGAATAACATTATAGACCAAATGAACCTACCACACAAGTCCAAAACATTTCACCCAACAGCAGCAGAATTCACATTTTTCTCAAATGTACACAGAACTTTCTCTAGGATAGATCACAAGCTACATCACAAAACAGGACTTAACAAATTTAAGAAGTCAGAAATCATTCCATATATCTTTTCCAATTATAATAGAATTAAACTAGAAATCAATAATAAAAGGAAAACAGGAAATGTCACAAACGTATGAAATTTTAACAACATAATCTTGAACAAACATTGGATCAAAGAAGAAATCAAATGGAAATTAGAATATATCTCATCACAAACTAAAATGAAAACATAACACCAAAACTTATGGGCTACTGCAAAAGCAATGTAAGAAGGAAGTTTATAGCAATAAATGCCTACATAAAAAATAAGAGAAATCTCAAATCAGCAATCTAACTTTACACTTTAAGAAACTAGAACGAGAACCAAAGACTAAGCCCAAAGTTAGCAGAAAGAAGGAATACTAAAGATTAAAGGAGAAATAAATGAAATAGATAATATAGAAACAATAGAAAAAGTCAACAAAAGTATGAGTTGGTTGTTTGAAAAGATAAACAAAGTCAACAAACCCTTAGTTGGCTAACCAAAAACAAAAAAGAGAAGATCCCAATACATAAAAATCAGAAATTAAAGAGGACACAACTGATGCTACAGAAACAAAAAAGATCTTTGAGAACTATTATAAATAATCATACATCAACTAATTGGACAATCTAGAAGTGAAGAAAATCCTAGAAACATACAACCTGCCAAGACTGAATCACTAAGAAATTGAAAGGCTAAACAGACCGATAACAAATAAGGAGACTGAGTTATTAATCAAAAACCTCTCAACATAGAAAAGCCCAGGACCAGACGGCTTCACAGATGAATTCTACCAAACATTTAAAGAAAAATTAATACCAAATCCTTCTTAAACTCTTTCCAAAAATATAAGAGGGAACACTTCCAAACCATTTTTATGAGGCCAGTACCATCCTCATATCAAACACAGACGAAGACACCACGAGGAAACTACAGGCCAATATCCCTGATGAACATGGATGCAAAAATCCTCAACAAAATATTAACAAGCCAAATTTTACAGCATATAAAAAGGATCATACCCCATGACCAAGTGGGGTTTATTCCTGGGATATAAAGACAGTTTGACATATGCAAATCAATCAATGTGATTCACCACCCTAACAGAATGTAGGATAAAAATTACATGATCATCTCAACAGATGCAGAAAAAGCGTATGAGAAAATTCAACACCATTTCATGATAAAAACTCTCAACAAATTCATCATAGAAGGAACCTACCTCAACATAATAAAGACTGTATATGAAAAGCCCACAGCTGACATCATAGTGAATGGTGGAAGACTGAAAACCTGTCTTCTTAGAAGCAGGATGCCCACTCTCACCACATCTATTCATCATAGTACTGGAAGTCATAACTGGAGCAACTAGGCAAGAAAAGGAAAAAAAGACATCCAAATCACAGAGAAAGAAGTAAAATTATCTGTGTTAGCAAATGCATAATTTGATATGTAGAAAATCCTAAAGATTCCACAAAAACTAATATTTTTAATAAAAAATAGTTTTTATTAGAGCTAATAAAACTCAGTAGAGTTGTAGGATAGAAAAATCAATACACTAACATCAGTTTTGTTTCTATACACTAACAATGAACTACACGAAAAGAAAATTCATAAAATAATCTCATTTATAACAGCATCAAAATCAATAAAATACTTGGAAATAAACTTAACCAAGGAGATGAAACACTTATACACTGAAAACTAAAAACACTGATAAAAGAAATGAAAGCAGATGCAAATAAATCAAAAGGCATCCCATGCTCATGAGTTGGAAGAATTAATATTAAAATAAATATGGTATTCAAATCAATCCACAGATTCCTTGCAACCTCTGTAACAAACCAAGGGCATTCTTTTATGGAAATAGAAAAAACAATCCTAAAATTCATATGGAACCACAAGACAACCAGAATAATCAAAATAATTTTGAGAAATGAAAACAAAGCTGGAGGCATCGCACTTCCTGATTTAAATATGTATTACAAAGCTACAGTAATCAAAACAGTATGGTATTGGAACAAAACAGAATATAGACCAACAGAACAGAATAGAGAGTCCAGAAATGAATGCACACATATACCATCAATTGATCTTTGATAAGGGTGCCAAGAATACATGATGAGAAAAGGCTGGTCTTTGGTAAACGGTGTGGAGAAAACTAGATATTCACATGCTAAACAATGAAATTGGACCTTCATCTTACACCATACACAAAAATTAACTCAAAATGAATTAAAGATTTAAATGTAAGACCTGAAACTGTAAAACTCCTAGAAGAAAACAAAGCGGAAAATCATTGGTCTTGGCAATGATTTCCTGGATGTACTAGCACAGGCATAGGCAACAAAAGCAAAAATATACAAGTGGTGCTGCATCAAACTAAAAAACTTCTGCAAAGCAGAGGAAATAATCAGGAAAATAAAAAGGCAACATAGGGAATGCAAGAAAATATGTGCAAAGCATATATCTGATAAAGGGTTAACACTAAAAATATATAGGGAACTCCTACAACTCAATAGCAGAAAAACTAATAACCCAATTAAAAATTGGGCAAAGAAACTGAATAGACATGTCTCCAAAGAAGACACAAAATGGATAACAGGTATATGAAAAGTTCTCAGCATTACTAATCATTAGGGAAGTGCAGATCAAAACCACAATGTGATATCACCTATTAGGATGGCTATTGTAAAAAAAACCACAAAAGATAATAAATGCTATGGACTGAACGTTTGTGTCCCTCCCAAATTCATATGTTGAAACCCGATCTCCACTAGATGGTATTTAGAGGTGGGGCCTTTGGGAGGTGATTAGGTCATGAGGGTGGAGCCCTCATGAATGGGATTAGTGCCCTTATAAAAGGGACCCCAAAGAGCTCCCTCCCTGTTTCCACCATGTGAGGGTACAGTGAGAAGACAACCATCTGTGAACAGGAAGCAGGCCCTCACCAGACATTGAATCTACTGACGCCTTGATCTCGGACCTCTCTCCCTCCAGAACTGTGAGAAATAAATGTTTGTTATTTAAGCCACTCAGTCTCTGGTATTTTTGTTATAACAACAGCCCAAACTGACTAAGACAAGTGTTGGCAGGGATGTGGAGAGAAGGGAAAACTTGTATATTCTTGGTAGGAATGTAAATTGATGCAGCCACTATGGAGGTTCCTCAAGAAATTAAAAATTGAACTACCATATGATATATAGCAATTCCACTTCTGGGTATATATGCAAAGGAAATGAAATTGGATCTCAAAGTAATAATCTTCCCTTCCATATTTATTGCAGCATTATTCAAAATAGTCAAGACATGGAAACAACCTAAATGTCCATTGATGGACAAATGGATAAAAAAAAATGTGGTATGTACATAAAATGGAATATTATTCATTCTTATAAAAGAAGGAAATCCTGACATTTGCGACAACATGAATGAACCTACAGTGTGTTATGCTAAGTGAAATCAGCCAGACACAGAAGGACAAATAGCACATGGTACCACTTACACGAAATACCTAAAGTAGTCAACTCATAGAAAGAGAAAGTGGAATGGTGGTTGACAGGGGCTGGGGGAAGAGGAAGGCAGGGAGACATTACTCAGACGGTACTAAGTTTCAGTTATGAAATATGAATAAGTCCTGGAGATCTGCGGTACGCACAGTGCCTATTGTGTACTTAAAAGTTTGCTAGAAAGGTAGTACTTATGTTAAATGTTATCAAAACAATAATAATAAAGAGGATAGGAGAAAACTTTTGGAGGTCATGGATATGTTTATGTCATACATTATGTATAGCTTTTTGTATGTCAATCATACCTTAATAAAGGAGTTTAACAAATATCATTGTCCTGAATGTGAATAATGAATGTCGTGAAACTTTTCATTTGTCTCGCATTAACAGACAAATAAAATACAAACCCCAAAACACACTTTAGGGGTGCTTTAAAAAAGTAACACTGGGGCCAGCCCAGGTGGCCTAGTGGTTAAGTTCGCGCACTCTGCTGCCGTGGCCCAGGGTTGGCAGGTTTGAATCCCAAGCGTGGACATATGCGCCGCTCATCAAGCCACGTGTGGCGGTGTCCTACATATAAAATGGAGGAAGATGGGCACAAATGTTAGCTCAGAGCTACTCTTCCTCAGCAAAAAGAGGAGGATTGGCAAGAGATGTTAGCTCAGAGGCAAACTTCCTCATTATTGACCTTTTTTTATATAGAAAAGACCATTATTGAACATGAATAAAGCTTACATGAATTGACTCTAGTAAAACATGATGAAAAATGTGATACTTGTCTAGTGATAGATTACCACAGCTGCAGTCCTAAATAACCATAAGAAATACAATAAATAGATATTTACTAGAATAGGTAAGGGGGTGATTATACTATGAAAACAATTAAAAAGTAATTTCCATTAATGATCATGAAAAATAGTCATTAATACTTACAGAACATAATTATCCTGATAGCTAACCCACGTACTCCCAGTTATGTTTGTTAGAACATCATAATTTATCTCAGGAAACACACATTAGTGTCCAATCCAGTCTTACTAGAAGGGACCTCATAAAGGAAAGTGCTTTCTGTTGGACAATTTTAATTAGAAATATGATGGATGACTTCTCCTTATCCCTTGGTAGGTATAATAGAACTACAGTATGTTTAGTTTTTTAATCCCTAGAGATTTCTAATGTGAGTTTTTTAAAAAGTTTCTCAGTTATTAAAGTTTAAAGTATGACAACTGAAAGAAATGTGTTTAAGTCAAGTGTCTAGATTATCATTTCAGTGAGAAGTGAAATCAACACTTTCGAAATTCTATAGAATGGAAACACATTTTGCTCCCCCCCCACAGTAGGAGAAAAAGTGGGTAACATTTATAATAGCAGTTTTTTTGTTCCTTAAGATTATTAGTGTAGATAGGCAGTAGACGATACCATACTGCTGAAATAATTACAGGTTATATTCAATTTTAACTTGTCACTAATAACAGCCTTTTCTTACATGGGTCAGTGTTGTAATGTATAAAGGACTTTTCTCTCTGCTTTCAAAATTGCCAAATATATACACACAAAAAATATATACAAGAGTGGCAAAAAATTTATATGTATTTTTCTTTATATTTTCTCCCTTTTTTTTTTTTTGTTCCTAATAAACACTGAGAGCACAAAGTATGTTGCAGCCATAAAGAACTTCTCAGGAAACTGGGACTAGGATTTCTTAGAATTAACCCTCTATTTACACTGAAGGAGTGTGGGTTCACTTGTTTCAGAGGACTTTTTTGAATTGAGATTGAATTAGATTATAATTTGGATGGTTTCCTGCTTGGACAGTTAGTGGGTTTGATGGCTTGAGAATAATAGGATTTTGTCCTGAAAGTAAAATAATAGATTTTTCAAGTTCAGGTTGAGCTTGGTTTTGGTAGAGGGGTTAAGTGAGTTTAGCCCTGGTCTAAAAGAAGGAAACATACATTAGCCTGTGTATTTGCCCCAAGCCTTTTTTCCCATTACTAAAATGAAATGGAATGAGAACTCAAGCAAACAGCTGTGACTTTGGACGGACTTGCTCTATTACCCAAATTAGTTCTCTTTATTTTCTTTGGTTTCATATTGTAGGTTAGCTCTAAAGGCCACTGGAAATTCCTGTCAGCCTTGTTTTAATGTATTCCTCTTAAGCAACTGAATAAGCTTGGCTCATATATTCTAACAGCAAGGGATCTCATTTCAGAGACCTTTGGGAACTAGCGAAAATTTCCCTGGCCTAAGAGAATTAGGGAACTTTCTTAAAACTGAGTTTTGGCTTGCTGTGATCCAGAACCACCCTGGCGTGGTCCTTATGTTCTAGAGACAATCAAGATGCAGTAGTCTGAGCCACCATGTCTAATAAGAAGAATTTAGATACTTGACTTCAAAACCAAACGCCAGTAATGCTAGTGTGATAAACAAGATAAGAAGATGGTGGTTTGTCATTCTCCTTTCCTACCCATACTAAATCGTTAAAATTAGCTTTTATGTTTCATTAAAAAAAAAAAAAAAAAACTAGTAAAGCTTTCTGACTAAATTAAAGCCATAGTCATAACAGATGAGAATACTTAATGTGTATGTGAGTATAATTCACTAGATCAATTAGTAACAAAAACTAGTCTTGCCATTACCTGAATCTCAACAGATTCAAAGTCCAACTTTTGATCTCAATGTGCACCAAGTTAACTCACTTCTAATTTTGGAGATATCAACTCTTCGCATCTCTATTTCCCATTCAAACACCAATTCCTATGTATTCTTTCTTGGTAACATCATCTTCTAGGTAAAATATTTAAGACTATAGCAATTCCCGTTAATATGGAAAAGTCTATATGAGTGAAAAAGGGAAGGTGGAGTCTGGGGTAACAGTATAGTATAAAGCAGCATTTGGTTAATTTGTCAAACTTTATATTTTTCTCAGGATGTGAAACCCTTATAATTCATAATGATATCCAAAATTTTACCAACCAACTGATATAACAAGGGCACCAAGAAATCAGACTGGATTGATGTGGCCCTGTATCACTGGTGTGGTCAGATGTGTGTGCTAGCTGAGTATCATCCCAACTTATGAATTACATAATATATCATACTCCAAAATGAGGTGTTTATTGTCTTGTTTTTGTTTGTTTTTCTTTTATGTAGGCTACCAAATATCAACATCTTTCCTACTCCTTTTAATTGCAGTTAATTAATCGTTTATTCTGCCACAGTCCCCTATTCAGTGTATGCTGTATGATTAAAGGAAATAGAAGTGACTTTCCTGAAGTCTTACAGAAATATGTATGTACAAATGCACGTAAATATGTTAGAAACTCTTAAACTATATTTAAGAGAGGTGTGTTAGAATTCAGTTTGATAACAAATCAACAGAGGAGATATTCTGAGGTAGATTCTTCGAGTAAATACTTGCAATACTTTCCACTACCTTCTTGGTTGCGTGAGATGAAATGCAAAGTGTGATGCAGGGCAGTCACACTGAATCCATTCAAACAACATAGAATATTAATAAATGCGTCAATAGCAGTAACCAAAATAGCTAAGAACTTGCTTATAAATACTTTTCATGACGACACTTTTTTTCTTTCCCTTCATTCATAAAATGTACATTTCTCTTTTATAGCATTTGTTGGATTGAGATTGAACGATGTGTTAAAAAGAAAACAGGCCTATCTGTGCAACTTTAAGAAATGTGAGTCATTGTTCAAGTGGCTAAGAGAGTATGGGAGCAGATGCTGAACTAATAAACATCTTGCATTATTTCATTTAGAGGAAGCTGTAAAAATACCATCATAAAATAAAGTACTCGGTGCACTCTGAGAAATATGTCAGCATCAAACAAATGCCTTTTTTATTACCAGCAGGAAGAACGCAGATGGCTCGGTCTGCTCATTTTGGTATTTATTAAAATAAATTTACTAAAGAGCAGGGGGGTGTCTTATGATTTTCAAGATACATTCAATGCTGCAGAAATATATTGAGATTTCTTTCAGAAAGGCTGTCCAGCACCTATATGACATTGTCATCTATTATGAAGATGCTTGAGGGAAAAATGAGTTTTTCTCCATGTAATCATAATAATCGATATGGTTAAAATATTTTGACATTTTCAAATGGCACCAAGGTGAGAAGTACCAGGAAGAGTTTGAGGAATAAGTCATCTTATCCATTCCTTTTTCATTAAAAAAAAAAAGACAGGAGTATGCACTTTACAATTTTCATATCCACACTTGACTTTTAAACTGAGTCACAGGCTGAAAGAGAATTGCTTTCACTTTTTACAAGAAAACCAATACTATGGAGCAAAAGATACTCCCCATACCATTCTGGCTTCTCATTGTTTCAGAATTTCTGTGACTCATGTCCTTGGTTAAAAAAATAAGAATCTCTCCTTTATTTTCTTCGCATTTTACCCATATCTTTCTCTCAATAGTATATGATCTTATATTTAATTTTTACAAATTATTATAATACACCTAAACACTTTTATTATTGTTTTATTTTTTAAAAGCAAAATGCAGGGTCTCTTTGAAAGTAAATGCCCAGAAAAAAATAATACTGGATAGCTTTAAAGTTTTAATCCATAAAGTTATCCATTTCTATCCTGGGAAAATTGCAGCAATAGTTTATAAAATGCACTGTTGAATATAAGAATAGTTGAATAAATAAATCACAAATGTATTTTCGCTTGAAGTTTTTATATAATTGCCTCTATTCCCTATTTCACTAAAGTGAATGTACATAGTCAAAAACAGATGCTACACTTTATGCTCATGGGATTTGAAATGCAGTAGTCATTAAAAACAAAAATTTCAAGTGCATATATTAGTGAACATTAGTAACACCAATAATACTATATAATTCATTATCATTGGTTTAGTGATTTTTTTTTAAGTCAAGGATTATATTTAGTACCTAAATCTGATGTAGTATAAATTTAGTTTCTTCTGGTCTATTTATGAAATGGAAAAATCATTCTTCAACAACATTCTGAATATTTGCAGTTATTCTTTTCATTTAGTATGTTTATTGAGCAATAATACAATTTTGAAAGAATTATACTATGATGTCAAGTAGCACCTATTGTTATTTTTAAAAAATGATAAAGAACTTCCTTGCTTCCCTTAAGGTTTTCACTCCTGAGATCCAAACTTTTTTCTATTGGTAAATACTACCCGATGCATATTTGATGAATGATGCATAATATCTTTCCAATGGTGGTAACACAGCTTTTGATGATGGAGTGTGTATTTAAAACCATCTGTTCTGAGGTAGAAGTTATGCTTTACTGAGTAGAGTTTTAATCCATTGTTAATTCAGAAACTCCCTATATAGCCTCTAGATATAGAAATGCACAGCCATGAAAGAAGATTTAATGTAGCTTTGGTATCTGCCTGCCCTGGTGTTTATGTAGTTGCAGCTCCAACTGTATAATCTATATAATACAGCTGTAATGAAAATATTTGTTTTATAAAATGGCAAATGACATCAATTAGAGTTGAAAATACAGACATTAAATATTTAATTTTAACTTAAAAAAAAGTAAGTTTCTTCTCTGGGACAAAAGTATAACAAAGGTGGTTTCTTTTTGAGGTCCAAAAAGTTTTCTCTCCAAGGAAAATGTCTTCATTGAATAGAAAATCAAATGGTATTTCCTTATTCACTGGCATTTTCTTAAGAGTTGGAATAATTATTTATTGAAGAAAGCAATTTACTTGATTTATTTCACCAATAAATTAGCAGATAACCAAGCGTACTTAATAGTTAATAACGAAGACAACCTAACAGTTCCAAGGTATTGCACAATTCATTTCATTAAAATAAGGGTAGAATGGGAAGTCTTACTCAAATTGAAGTGTGCTGAATATTTAAAAAACAAAATTTAAAACATACATAGTTATAAAAGGAAGTATAATATTAAATAAAATTGAGAAAATGAAGACAAAAATTATCAGCCAAATCTTATTTCCCTAAATACCAAATAACATATGGATAGGACTCTACACATTTGCATTGACATCAACTTTAAATTATACTTTCACCATAAATCTTTATTAGCACTGATAACCATTTTTCTAAGATACCATATTTAATGAGCATAAAGATAATCTTATCACTTATATTTTCATTTATCTAGCAACTACTGTATGTGAGGCATTGAGGATATATAAATTAAAAACTTTTCTCATGAATCTTTGTATGACCTTCACTCAAACTAGATTTTTTCTTAATAAAATTTCTGTGAATATTTCTAGTTCACTTTTTTAAAGTAACTTTTCATTTTGAGATAATTGTAAATTCACCTGAAGTTGTAAGAAATAATATGGAAATTGAATGCACTCTTTATCCAATTTTTCCCAATGATAACATTTTGAAAGAAGCCAGACACAAAAGGTTGAATGTTGTAGGATCCACTTCTATGAAATATCCAGAATAGGTAAATCCAAAGAGAAAGAAAGCAGATTAGTGTTGCCAGAGGCTGAGCGTGGGAGAGAATGGGGAGTGACTGCTCAACGGATATGGAGTTTCCCATTGGGGTGATGAAAATGTTTGGGAACTAGATATTGGTGATGGTTGCACAGCATTGTGAATGTACTAAATACTATGGAATTGTACACTTTCAAATGATTAAAATGTTATGTGTATTTTACCATAATTAAAAAAAATCTTTTGTGTATATTTTCATGTCTTTATCTGGGTTCTCTATTCTGGGGTTCCATTGATCTACCCCTTTACAAGTGCCAAATAGTTTTGATTACTGTAGCTATATAAAATGTCTTGATATAGGGTATATTGATTTCTCTCACTTTATTCTTCTTCTTCAAAATTGCTTTAGCTACTCTGGTTCCTTTGTCTCTCATTTACGTGACAGAATAATCTTGTCCATATGTACAAAAAATGTACTGAGACATTGATCATCTCAACAGATACAGAAAAAACATTTGGCAAAATTCAACATTTTTTCATTATAAAAACTATCACCAAATTGGGTAAAGAAGGAATGTATCTTAACATAATAAAGGCCCTATAGGACAAGTCCACAGCTCACATCATACTCAACAGTGAAAGGTTGAAGACTTTTCCTCTAAGATTAGGAACAAGAAAGGGGGCCCTCTCTCACCACTCCTATTCAACATAGTACTGGGGGTCCTAGCCAGAGCAATCAGGCAAGGAAAAGAAATAAAAGTCATCCAAATTGGAAATGAAGAAGTAAAATTGTCTCTGTTTGAAGATGACATGAACTTATATATAGAAAACTTTACCTAAAAACTTTACCAAAATACTGTTAAAACTAATCAATGAATTCAGTAAAGTTGCAGGACACAAAATCAACAAACAAAAATCAAATGCATTTCTATACACTAACAATGAACTATCTGAAAAAGAATAAAGGAAAAATCCCATTTACAATAGCATCAAAAACAATAAAATACTTAGAAATAAATTTAACCAAGGAGGTGAAAGATCCGTACAGTGAAAACTATAAGACATTAATGAAAGAAACTGAAGAAGACACAAACAGAAAGATATCCTATATTCATGGATCAGCAGAATTAATATTGTTAAAATGTACATGTTACTGAAGACCACCTACAGATTCAATGCTATCCCTACCAAGATTCCAATGGCATATATTACAGAAATAGAAAAAAAATCCAAAAAATTCAAATGAAACCACAAAAGACCCCAAATAGCCAAAGCAATCTTGATAAAGAAGAACAAAGTTGGAGGCATCACACTTCCTGACTTCAAATTGTGTTACAAAGGTAATCAAATCAATAGAGTACAGGCACAAAATCAGGCACACAGGCTGATGGAACAGAATAGAGAGCCCAGAAATAAACTCATATATGGTTAATGAATATTTGAAAAGAAAGCCAAGAATACTCAAAGGGGAAAAGATAGTCTCTTTAATAAAAGGTGTTGGGAAAACAGGATAATCACATGCAAAAGAATGAAACTGGAGCCCTATCTTACACCATTCACAAAAATTAACTCGAAATGGATTGGAGGCTTACATGAAAGAGCTGAGGCCATAAAAGCCCTAGAAGAAAACTGAGGGAGAAAGCTCCTTGACATTGGTTTTGGCAATGATCTTTTGGTTATGACACCACAAGCACAAGAAACAAAAGCAAAAATTTGGTGGAGAGGAAAAAATGCTGGTGGAAAGGAAGGTTTCTGAGTTGTGTATATTTATCTTGTACTCTGTTTCCTTTTTTAAATATCATTAACTCTGCGTATTTTTGGCTGATAATTTGTTTTATAGCCCTATAGTTATATTGCTTGAAAATAATGACAAATTTATCTCATTTTCAAAACTCAGTTCTTTAACTTGTTTTATTAAATAGTCAGTTCCATCATGACAACTGTGAAATTTATATTCTTTTTACATTCCTGAGTTTGTAAAGGAAGGTATCTAGAAATTATCCTTGAATATAATGATGGCTATTAAATTAAGGAAGAATCCTTCTAGTCCAAGTGCATAATATTTATCATATAGAAAGAAATAAAGTAGATATGCAGACAGAGTTCAGCTGAGACTTGAACTATAAGCCATTTGACATTGAAGTCCCTGCTGGAAACAACTTTATTATATGTTCACTTCCTAATTATCTTTCAATATACTAATATACATCCTTGTGTTAAAACATAATTACATCTTTAATATAAACTTTAATTGATTGTGATGCATTATTTTGACATTTACTGATAGATCTATCTATGAAATTTACAGACTGTCTTATCTATAGTTGGTGGCAGGAGATAGAGCAGAAACAAGCCATTAAAAATAATTTGGACAACATGTGTGTATGTTTTTTTAATAGGGAAAACATCTTAGATTTAGAATTAGTTTTATATTTTCCTCATAAAATGAGTTAGCAGCTTTCAATATGCTTCTAGGCTTTGGAAAAATATCCCTAACAGTCTATTACACTGGGGACTAACAAACCTCATCTTGGCCTTCTCATGTGTGTGGCCCACATCTAGTCCTGTGAAAACCATCTGCAGCCTTTGTGGAGGAATGGTGCCCCAGAGTGATTTTCTGTTTGCTGGTGAGCCACACACCCCAAGTGTATCACTGATCTGGGGCCATTTTTGTGTTTTTTCTTAGTGAAAGAATTTCTACACCACGGAGGTAGTGTAAATTCACATCTCGTAACCACAGTATCATCTTCCCAGTTCCAAACACTGGCTGGGGCTTTGAATTATAGAACTATTAATTTACCCCCTAATCAGAGCCTAAAGGAAAGACGCTTTTTGTCATCTTCCTGGTATTTAAGCCAGTATTTTCTGACATCCATTTCATGAGGGAAGGCACCCCTTGAGTGCTCTCTCTTTAGGTGGGAGACTGGCTTACAACTCTCTGCTTTAAATGGTCCCAAGAGCTTGCTTCCTGTATATCCGTGGGCATAAAAAACAAAGCCTATAGCTATTAAGGAATGTTTCCAGGTCAGATTTCACCAAAATGGCTCCAACAGCCACAGTGCTTAATCACATTCTTTGTAATTCATACCCTTCTTGTATCCGTTCCACAGGGATTTCACTTTTTATTTGCAAGCACAATTATGCTTTCAAAATATTTTGTTGTTGTTGGTGGTGGTGGTTATTGTTCAGTTTTATCCAGGAATTTGCAGCAACAGAATGTATTCTTTGCCATCTGATGTCATTTAGCCAGGACAAATATTCCACCGTATTTTGTTTGTGGCATTTAATTTGGTGGGCAACAAATTTGAAGGTATATTGGACACAAAAAATTAATATTAAAATACATGATTTTAGTATAGTTTAAAAATTACTACATTACTATAGAAATTAGGAAAAATGTTTTTGTAGAAGAGAATAGAGAACTTGAACAAAGATTATACAGTGTATGAGAATTTTTTTGCATAAAAAGGTATAATTCAATAAATTTGAAAAAGATACTTATTTAATAAGTTGTGATGGACAACTTGCAATATTTGAAAGAAAATTAAAATGGATATTTATGTTATACTATATAGAAAAATAAAATTCAGATAGATTAAATTTTTAAATGTGAAAAAGTAAAAGAATGAGTCATTACAAGACAGTATAGATCATATGAACATTTTAGAAGTGGTCTGCTTGAATCATTCTAGAAACCCAGGGAGCAAGAAAGAAATGTTAGGCGTTTCACAAAATATTTCTTAAAAATTGAATGGTTAACATATATTATATACACAGTAAATAGACAAAAATGATTATCGGAGAAAAAATATAACAAATACAGATGAAAGGTGTGCACATATGTAGGTATATCTATACATAAAGAGCTCATATAATTGAGAGAACTATAAATCGACCAGTTTAAAAAGGGTTAATGAATACGAATTTTCAGTTTTTAAAAGCACAAAATGAAATGGTCAACAAACACGAAAATATACTTAAATTCATTTGTATACAGGGAAATATAAATCAAAGTAACCATGAGATACTACTTTATGCCTATCACAGTAGTAACAATAAGAAGAATTAAAATATTTTTCTGTTGGGGAGGATATGAGGAAAGGGACAGTCTCATATATTTTGTGGAAATGTGTATTAATATAGTTTTAGAAATCAAACTGGCAAAACTAATTACAATGAAATTATCTGTGTTCATGTTTTTGCCCAATAATCCCTATTTGAGATGTTTAAACATATGAGTATTTATTGTAGCATATTTACAGTGGCAAGAAATAAACTGGAGTAATATGACTGGCATTCACTGAAAGAATGGTTGAATAAAGTGTACTACATTTAAATCAAGGATCATTGTGCTGTTGATGAAAAAAAAGAAATAAAATTGCCTCAGTTAACTTAGAGGAATTTTTAGGTTGCAGTTTTGAATGAGAAATGTAAGATGTAGAAAAATGTGCAAAACATGTCATTTTAGTTAAAAATGGAAAAAAGTTTATGTATGCATATATGCTTATATTTGTAGATAAATATCTTATATGATTAACTTGGCGTGAAGAAAAATATATGCAAGGTTGCTAGAAGCATTCCTTAGAAGAGAGGGCATGGGGGATAGGGCTGATGTGGAGTAAGGATGGAATGGGGGGGAAACAAAGTAAAAAAAAAAAAAGGAAAAATCATAAAAAATAACAGTAGTTACAATATAGGATAAGTTGCTATAACAAAATACTTTATAGAGTTTTAAAAAGAAAGAAATATATTTCTCTCTCAAATGGCAGGTCTAAAGTAAGTGGACAGGTTAGAGCTGATGGATTACTTTACTCCACAAGATAACCCAGGGGTTCAGGGTAGTAGAGAACTCTCCCACCCTCTAACTGTGGCTTTCATCATTGGATCCAAGGCAACTCCCCCAGTTTTTACCACTTTGCAGTCAGTGGGAATGGGAAAAAGAGGAGGAAGGACATACAGATTCCCTGTGAAATACAATCTTGAGTTGGTATGGGCATCTATTTGCATCCCATTGGCTAAAATATGTTCACATTTATTTGCAAGCAGTTTAGGCAATTTCTCACAGACATTAAGTACCTAGGTGAACTGAAGAGTCTTATTACTAAAGGGAAAATGGGGAGATGGAAAAGGGGAAAAGAATTAGCACTACACTCATCATGTATGATGTTGTCACATTTGTTCTAAGTTTCGTATACATGTATATATAAATTTATATGCACATATATATATGTAAAATTCTAAAAAAATGATAAAAATTTCCAGGCTTCAGTTTATTTTAAAATTTAGATCTCTTTTGACAATGCAATTTTACTTCAAGCAATCTATCTCACAAGTGTAGGATATACTTTTAAAAGTGTGAAAATATAGATGTACAAATTTGTTTATTCTAACATTGAATTAAAAAACGAAAAAAAAATGGCCAACAATTGAAAACTGATTTAATCCACTATGTACATTGCTGCAATAGAATTTTTCAAGAAAACTGTCCAAAATACTTAATGACTAGTTTTAGAACTGTATCTAAAATATGAACTCATTTATAAAGTAGGAAGATACATATTAATATTCAAGTGTGAGGTGAGTGTAGTAACCACTACACTGCACCAAACAGGTGCAGCCCAAACAGGGCTGGTTACCAGAGGTGAAGGGGGGCGGGGGAGGGCAAAAGGGTGGATGGTGACAGATGGCAGCTAGACTTTTGGTGGTGAACACAGTGTAGTCTATACAGAAGTCAAAATACAATGATGTACACCTGAAATTTATGTAATGTTATAAACCAATGATACCTCAATTTAAAAAACCAAGTGAACAAATGCAGACAGAAATTAGCCAGATAGGCAAATATGATATAGTTACATCTCATATGTAAATTTGGAAATCAAAGAGGAGAGGAAAGCTGTTCTTTTCCCAGGAAAAAAACTCTAGGTTCTTCCAGTTGCCAACAAGGTACTGGTGCAGAAAGAATAAAGTATCCAGGCATATGGGCCTGTGACTGCTCCTCAGGGTTACCTGCACTCCACCACGGTATGAGGAATGGGAGAATGGTTTCCTGTGTGTTTTTCAGAGGGCAGATGTGATAATCTGATCAATGAATAATCACAAATTTAACCACATTTCTCACCCCTCACATTCCCATTATCTCCATATTAAAATGCTCCCTCTAGCCAACATGTATGGATTCTGTTATGTCTGCCTACAATCTTCTCATTCTCCATTTCATGCCTCATCTCCCTTCTCCTGGTAAACACAAGAATGTCTTCCAGTGATTCTTCTTTCAATTCTCAAGCCCCAGGTAGGTGTCCTTTTTATATGCTCCTTTGCACACAGTTGTAGCATTGTCCACACTAATACAGTAAGGGCTTATTCATTCCTGGACTTGCCACTGACTTTAGCCTCTGTGCAAGCAAGGGTTAAGGCGGTCTCATTCCCTCTTGCATCTCTAGCATCTAACACAAAGGTAGGTGGTCAACACATACAGAAAGAATAAATAACAAATAACTCCTACCATGTCCTGCAACTGTTGTTCTCAAATGTTTTTTTGCACTGTCTTAGCTTCCTGTTGATGAAGTAACAAATCTAGTGGCTTAAGTGAATTTTCAAGTAAGAGTGCCCTGGAATGAAATGTTTCCCAAATGTCGTCGTCCATCAAGGCCTTTTTCTAAGAAGCATAACTTGAGAGTAGTTCCTCACAAGATATGTTTGGAAAAAGATGATCTCTACAACAGCCTTTACTAAGTATTACGTACTTTCTATACACAGACACCATATGTATTTAATTTAAAGAAATGTAAGGAGTCTCCTTATAATATCAAACTGTAAATCTAAATTTAGTTGGTTTGTTTTCCAGATTTTTGAATTGCTAAATAGATTTTTTTTAAGAAACTCTAAAAAACTCGCACAACTCAAGCACTCATCCTGCACTCCCTCACCGGAAGTTAAATCAATCCCATGCTGCGTTGAGAGGAGTGATATTTATGAAGAATTCTTTGAATAGATATATGCATTCTTCCCATTATCCCGGGTATCCTGGATCAAAGAAGATCATAAGGAAAGTGCATGTCTATGGTAAATTGCTTGAACTCTTCATTGTATTTTCTTTAATGAGTTGCTTTTTCATGTGAAGATCTTGTCCTTTTTGGAAAGATAAGATATAGCCTTATGCTTTCCACAACCACATTTGCTGGGAAAATGATTAAGGATATCAACTGCTCTTTGTTCAATGCTCCTACTATGAGGCCTCAGATGAAGATTATCTTTTAGAACTTATATCTGTGAAAAGCATTTCTACTGCTAAGAAAATAGTGCCAGTTTTGCTCTCCAATCAAAGAATCCCACGATTGAATATAGCTCCTGTGCCTGTTTGACTTAGTAATTTTTAAGGCTAAATTTGAGGCTCAACTATAGCAATTCTGTAGACCTTTATGGTTTACTTCCTTTGGTCTCATCTTTCTAACTTTGTTTACATTTTCACTAGTCCCATTCCTTTCTTCACATTTATATTTCAGAACTTTCACTGTTATTATTTTGAATGTTATTCACTTTTATTAATTGCTTCAAAACCTTTGCAGAACAAAGAAAGTTCAGATAAACAGAGTGAAATCTTCAAAATATGGTTTAATGTATATTTTCAGGGCATAAATAAGTAAACTAGTTCTGATTACAGCCTATATTGTTTCATGAGTTTTATTGTCAATCTGAACCCAAGATCTATCGCTTCTCTGCCTTCTGTCTATGATCAAGTGAATCCAAGACCACCACTACTGTTTGAGCAGATTAGTCATTTCAAAAACATCCATATTTTTAGTAGATTGAGTGATAATTATAAATATTAATTACACATGGGTTTTATCACTTTTCAATGTTTATTGAAATACCTTTATTAAATGACTGTTTTTAAGACTCTTTCTCATTGTTAAACATTTTGTTTTCTTTGCATACCACTAGGGAAAATATCTTCTAGAAGAATCTCTTGTGCTTATTTTTCTTCTGTAATAAGACTTTGAGACCCAGTAAATACAGAATTGCATGTGATGAAAAAATAATGCAGTTCTGTGAATGTCTCTGTTAGTCAAGTGCGTATGGTTGCACACCCGGGAGCATTTATTTTGATTGCATTGAGGATGCTTTGCTTGTTTATTGGCTTTTCAGTTGAGTTGTAGGGTATTGCAGTTGCAAAAAACAAAAAATTGTCTCCAGAATATTTTGCCTTTTCCTTTACTTGTTCGGTCAAAATTTAAATCCAAGATATATTTAACGATGTGAAGTTGTGAATTCTGATTTCACAGCTAGAAGTACTTAGTACATTAGCTTCTGGTAATCAGATTTAATATGGCATCAAAGAAAATAAGGATAATACTTGGGTTATAAAACAGTAGAATAGAGATTTCTTATGAGCCCATTTGAGATTTCCATGATTATTGTTTCTACCGGGAAATGTGTGTGTGCGTGCGTGCGTATAATAATAGGAGTTAGAACAGAGATCTGTCATTATATGCAATATTCTTAAAAAAAATCTAAAAACAGCTTGGGAATCATTGGGATAGTGTACAAGCATTGTTGTTCAAATTAAAAACAATTCATAATTTTGTAAATTCTTATCCTAAAGTCATTAATGTTATTTAAAGAAAAATAGAATTTCTTTAAAAAAGGAAAGTGCCAAATCTTGTCAAATCTAAACAGAGATAGAACATTTTTTGTTGATGTAATAAGAGTTTATAACATTGTGAAATTTCAGTTGGATGTTAGTATTTGTCAGTCACCATATATATGTGCCCCTTTACCCTTTATGCCCATCCCTCGACCTCCTTTCCCTCTGGTAACCACTAATCTGTCCTCTTTGTCCATGTATTTGTTTATCTTCCACATATGAGTGAAATCATATGGTGTTTGTCATTCCTCTGTCTGGCTTATCTCACTTAACATAATACACTCAAGTTCCATCCAAGTTATTGCAAATGAGATGATTTTGTCTTTTTTATGGCTGAGTAGTATCCCTTTGTATATATGTACCATATCTTCTTTATTCATTCATCAGTCGATGGGCACTTGGGTTGCTTCCATGTCTTGGCTATGGTGAATAATGCTGGCGTGAACATAAGAGTGCATAAATCTCTTTGAATTGTTGATTTCAAGCTCTTTGGATAAATACCTAGCAGTGGAATAGCTGGGTTGTACACTATTTTGATTTTTTATTTTTGAGATGTCTCCATACTGTTTTCCATAGTGGCTGCACCAGTTTGCACTCCCACCAGCAGTATAAGAGGGTTCCCTTTTCTCCACATGTTCTGCAACATTTGTTGTTTTTCGTATTGGTGATTATAGCCATTTTAACAGATGTAAGGTGATATCTCATTGTAGTTTTGATTTGTATTTCCCTGATGGTTAGTGATGTTGAACATCTTTTCATGTGCCTGTTGTCCATCTGTATATCTTCTTTGGAAAAATGTCTGTTCATATCTTCTACCCACTTTTTGATCAGGTTGTTTTTTTGTTGTTGTTGAGTTGTATAAGTTCTTTATATATAACAAAGATAGAACATTTTTGTCATAAAGTTTAGATTGTGATAAAGGATATTCTCTATTATGAAATTACTGAATAGCAAATTCTTCTTTGAAAAAATGAATTGTAACACTTTCTTGCATACATGTAGCATGAAACTAAATTAACAGATTACTCTCTATTAGAGATTTAGGAATTATGCTTTACTAAACAAATCAAAATATTTTTAAGTAGTATTTTATTGATTTGTTATATCTGAAAACTTTAAACTACCTAAGAATAAAGACAGGTAATGATTCTAAAATCCTTTTATTGTAAATTTATAATTTAGAGAGAAAGTCTAATAAGAAAACTAGACATCAATGATAAACTAACACCTGTTCAAATATTCATAATGAACAAATAATGGCCTCAGAAATCAAGGGGTTTTGTTATGAGATTAATATGAATTTAGTGAACTGAAAAAATTAAAATGTTTTGGCAATTTCCCTTAAACTATATTTTAAATGTCATGACATCATGAAAACTAGAGTATTTCAAACAATATTGCTCCTGATGAACTAAATATTTAGCCTGCTATTTGCATTCTAATTTCTTTCACTGGAAAATAGCTGCAAGGTAAGTTAATTTCCATGCTAATGAAAGTTGGCAGGCCCTCTTACTGTTAAATCAGAGTTGACAAGGAAGCAAAATCAGAGCTTCAATTATAACACATTTTGCTATATTTAAAGTCTGACACACATGAATCAAAATATAGCTCATATATTTTGGAGCTAAAGTATTGCAAATCACAAATATTTTTTGCTCCAGTTAACAAAAATAGAAATTAAAGCAACATAATATATTAAAAACCCAAATAGAGAGTTATCTATTTATCTCTGTGGAAAGAGTCTCCATATTTGTTTGTTGAATTTGTTGTCTTAGGCATTAGGAATAGCTTCCAAACTCTTGGCGTCTACAAACTCAGTTCTACCTAATGCACAGTTCATCTTCTCTGCAGAACAATAGAAGAGAGAAGACCTCTGTTGAAGATAAAGCTTCCCAAACATGAGGATGAGGAACTAGGAAAAAATTCCTTCAACCAATTGTAGCAAAGTGTTTTAATTAAGCTTTATACTACATTTAGAGTCTGGTTGTTTGCTGAGCTGGTGGAGAGTCACCCATGCAAAGTGCACTTCCTTGTGTTGATATACATGGGGGTGGGGTGGGTTTGAAGAACAGGTATAATTTTGTTCAGGGACCCTTGAGGGCCTGAGTAAAGTAAATATCAGGATGGTGTTAGATCTGTTGGCTTGCTTGCCCTAATATACTAATTTTGCACTCCAATAAGAGCCATTGTGAGAATCTGACACATATAGTGTTGCCCTGTTGTCTCACTGTTCCACAGACCATGACATCCCATGCGCTGAGTGTCATCTTTGGCTCAGAACAACAGGGTAGCGTTTTTACCTGATGGAGTAACATGCCATCTTTACAGAGAAGCATGAGCAGCTGAAAATAATTTGGGAGGACTTTGAGGGTATGTCAAGCTTCTCTGCCATAAAAGTACAAGTCAAGAAAAATTGTGTTAACATGTTCTCATTTGTACCCAAACCAGTGAAGATCGAGGACATTCAAATCATCCTTCTCTAATTGGCAACTTCTGAAGGACCTAGAGGTGACCAAAAAATACAGTCTTGTCCTTTCAGATTTTCCATTCATGATGTTTTGGGCTTCACACATCCAAAACTTAACCTCTGATCTTTCTCTCCAAACCTGCTCCTTCTACTCTTCCCATTTTGATTTTAAAAGGTCAACTCCTGCCTCCAAGTTGCTCAGGCAAAAGACCTGTAGTCATCCTCAACTCCATACTTTCAAACTCCACATCCAATCCATTCTCTCAGCTGTACATTCTAAATATACCCAGAGTGTGATAACTTCCCGATAGATCAGAGTTGTCCACTGGAAATATAATGCAAGCCATATACGTAATTGAAAATGTTCTAATAGTCACATTAAAAAGAAAAAATTAAAAGGTGAAATTAATTTTAATAATATGTTTTATTTAACTCAAAGTATGCAAAATATCATCTCAATGTGTAATCTATTTTCAAAAATATTAATAAGGTATTTACTTTCTTTTTTTCATATTAAGTCTTGGAAAATTAATGAGTGTTTTATAAATAGAGCCCATCTCAATACAGACTTGCCACGTTTCAAGTGTTCAATAACCACATGTGGCTAGCAGCTCTCAAATTGGACACCACAATTCCAAACAATGGTTTTCTAAGGTCTCCCTTAGCTCTTATAATTCAGTCTCAATACACCAACCAGAATCCTTATAAAACAGATCCTTATAAAACACATAAGCACATAATTGCTCACATTCTACATATATGATGCTTATTTCTTTAAATATGCAATTTCATATTTGTTATAGGTGAGGAGGTTCAGGACATACTACCCCAAATTATGTCACCTTGGCATAAGGAAAATCTTAAATTGAAGGAGTTTGAGAAAACAGCCGAAGCAAGAAGGCGACTCTGACCTCCTCCGCTTCACTTTTTTTCCCTGAAAGCAGGAGATAAATCTTCCATGTGAAAGGTACCCTCCCTGTACCAACAGGAAGGAATACATTCTTGTCACCAGAGATGAGGGAATTGGGGCCAAAAAATATGTACAAATCAACCTTGTTAATCTCACCCTTAACTTCTTAGTTAGTTCTTCACCATTTACTACCCCTCACCCAAATCTCTTAGTTTTGCCAATTCTTCACAAATTTATTGTTTGCCTAAAACGTACAAATGCTTCCTGCTCTGGTCACTTCTTTGGGTCTTCCTTCTCTTATGAAGGCCCTCATGTATATGTAAAAATTCAATAAAATTTATATGGTTTCTCCTCTTAATCTGTTTTTGTCAGTTTAATTTTCAGACCCAGCTAGAGACCCTAAGAGGTCTAGGACAACTTTATCCTCTCCCACATAAGTTACTAGTGGTCAATAATATGTAAAGCTATATTAATATTTCTCAATGTCTGATTTTAACAATTTGTTTCACTTTCATTGACTGTATAGGTCATCACTTTCAAGAGAAAAAACTCTAACCAATTCATAAAGCAAGATAAGACCATCCTATTGTTACAAACCAATCTAAATGAAGAAATCAATTAATTGGCAATTTTTGCCTTTCCTGCTTACCCCACTCCACCAATAACACACCTATTCATTTCAAACCAGCCACGTAGCTGTGTGGCCATAACTTTTATAAAGTGGAGAGATTTTTATCACATGAAGGTAAAACTTCAGAAAAGAGATTTTCATGGTTTGTAGGATGAAAGAACTATATATGAGTTTAAATAAAAAGAAAGTCAAGGTAAGATATAAACATATATATATATTTTTTAATTTGGCTCCAAAAAGATCAAGAGGCAGTTAGGGAGCATCTTACTTTTTTAATTTTTTTTTTTCTTTGGTGAGTAAGATTGGCCCTGAGCTAACATCTGTGCCAATCTTCCTCCATTTTGTTTATGGGATGCCACCACAGCATGGCTTGATGTACAGTGTGTAGGTCCACACCCAGGATCCAAACCCGCAAACCCTGGGCCACTGAAGCAGAGCACACGAACTTAACCCTATGCCACTGGGCCAGCCTTTGATTGCATCATTTTAAAATGAAATGATAGCAAATAATATAGGAGAAAAGTACAAAACGTATAAACTCTTCTTAGCTCCACATGTTAAAAACCAAAAATTAAATTATATCAGCGGTAAAAAAGTACTGAAGGCAGTATAATTTTTAAATCATATATCTTCAAATTCTGATCTTTCAAATTGGGAAAAAATTATTGGTGAAACATGCCAAATGATAATTTTAGAACAATATGCTTTCTGGTTATGTATATTTAGATGTAAAGCTTATTCTTATCAAAATTAATTTTCAGATCTTGCTACATAATGTTTTACTTAAATCAGTAGCTCTCATACATATCATGTCTAAATTATCATAAGTAAAATCATATCACAGTTATATTCATTAGCCAAACATTTGAGAAAAAGATCTATGTATCAGTTCTCTCAGTGGTTATCTGTTGTCTTCCTAAAAATGTCTTCTTTGATTGTCGAGAGTAGACATGAGTCAGCAGGATGAAGCTGTTAGACTCTAATAGAGTTCATTCTTATGTCCTTGATAGCTAGGACTTTGACAACTTTCCTCCATGAAAGAGGAAACTATTTTGGCAAAGCATGAACTAGTGCATCTGGTTTATGACCATATGTTCTATCATTGTTAGCAAAGAATTGACCAGGTGAAAAATTTCATGAAATGATTTTCTGTGAAAGTCAGCTGTATCATTGAGTGGTGATTCAAGAGGAAAAAGATAATGTATTGGCTCTCATATAAATGGAAAAATGAGTCAGAATTGATTTCGTTTTGCAAAACTATTTACCATTCTGAGCTGTAGTACAGTAAGCCCTATAAATTGTTTAAAGGTAATTTAAATAGTTTTGAATATTAAAGGCATGGTAACTCCATATTTCTAACTCATATGCTTATGACACTAATTATCAGTTTAAACACCATCTATTAACTTCTTTTAGAGAATTTGTCTCTTTTTAATGCTGTCTCAAAACTTATTCCCACACCTCAATATTGTTAAATCATATCTTTTTGGTTAAATCAAGAGTCAGTGCTTACATGAACATGACATGTAAATATTGATTATTTTTATAGACCACCATTTTGGTTTTTATCTTATTTTTACCCTGGAAGCTACCAAATTTTTAATATTTTTTCATTGGCTTAGTTTTCTATATACTTATCACTATTTATCTCAGAACTACTCTCGCATCAAACTACTCAGTATTTTCAGAAACCTATCTATCTATTTTTTATTTCCTGGAGACCTACCACCTGCACTTCCTGCTCCAATCTAGACTAATATACTATTCCTTATTTTTAAATTAATTTTTTATTGAAGTAACATTGGTTTATAACATTATATAAATTTCAGGTTTGCATCATTATATTTTGATTTCTGTGAGACTAATTTACTATTCTAATCTTCAGGCAAGTTTCTCTGTTGGATTTTCCCTTTCCAGTAGCCTGTTTGCCTTAATTGTCCTGAAGCATAGCCTATAATAACATAGGAGTTATATATATTTTACCCCTAGAATATTTGAAAATATTTCTACTCTATCATCACATTTAAGAGATAGTATAGATGCATTTGGGATTCTAGATTAAAAATTCATTTCCATAGGGATTTAAATCTTGGCTCCACCATTTTCTAGAATCTAATTGAGCTGATGAGAATTCTGATGCCGTTCTGCATCCCATTCTTTCACATGTGCTCCCCTCCCACCCACCCTTTGCAAGCTTCTAGGATCTTAAATTTATCTTAAGTGTTCTGAAATTTCATGATTTGTTCATGAGACAGTCTTTTTCTCTTAGAGTCCTGGAGACCTTTTTGACCTTTTCCATCTGGAGACTTCCAGTTAATGGGAAATTTAATTTCTTTCTTTCATAATTTCTACATACCATTTTTTCTCTTCGTTTTGTCTGAAATGAATATCAGACAGATATTGCACCTCTTGGATACTGATTTTTTAAAGTAAAAATTGGTCATATTTTTATTTTAAAACTCTTTCTTATTCTCTGTCCCTTTTTCTTATCTTTCTATTCCTTTTTGTTGTGATGGTTTCTTCCTCTTCTCTCTATTTCCTTTGTCTGTGTTTACTAATTTGCGCTGTCCTTGGTGCCTACAAGCCTGAGCATCCAGTGGTTCTGCAGAGCGGAAGGGCTCAGTCATTGTCAGTATCTTCCTTCCAACAAAAAGCTGTAACTTTCTCTCCTCTGCTAAGCAAGAAACCATGTTCCTTTCTCCTTTCCATATTCTGCAGTTTTGCTGATATAACTTCTTTGCTATTACCTCCTCCCACATCACAATGTGTGGGTTAATAACTATTTTCTTCTATCTTTTTTCTCCTTTTACTAGAGATAGAGACCATAAAATCATGTTTATCTGGAAGCTTCTCTTCAAAGTCTAAGTTTATAACAAAGCAAAGAAAAAATATGTCTAATTTAATTTTTCTGAAGATGAAAATAAACCAAGAGTTAAAATTTTCCTAAAATGATAAATATGCTAAGGATATAAAAAGAACTTAGCAGTTTTAACTTATTTCTCAGGACATTTTTCACTTTGTTGTGTTGTCATTTCTTGATACTACTTTTTATCCAACAATGGTCCTCACAATTTTTACACAATTTTGTACATTTATGAAATGTCATCAAAAATTTAGGGACCCCTTTCATGAAGACGGGCAGCAATCTGCCTCTTTTTCCATATTCCCTTTACCTAGTTACTCCTCCCACTTTATCCTATAGACCCATGGTAATAGATGACTTTAACAAACATCTATTAAACACACACTACATGTAAGTTAATATACAAAAAGCTAATCAATGTTGTAGGTGCTGATAGGGTCCTCAGAAGGCAGCATAACATGAAACAGCAGAGATTCGGCCAGAAAATATGTTAGATCCAGACAAACCTAGGTTCAAAACTTGACTCTTTCACTTACTGAGAAATTAGACAGGACAAAACTGAAATCTCAGTTTTCTAATTTGTAACATAAGCATAATAATTTCTACCTACCAGGTTGTATGTAGATTACATGAAATAACATATGTAAAATGCAGAGCATAATATGTCCATTAGATCTGACTATATTCACAGAAAACCAAAAGCATCAGTGGCATCATCATGATACAAGCTTATTTCTCTCTTATTACATGAAGTACAGTTATAAGCATCCAAGTCTTGGTGACTTTAAGAAGTTTCTAGGAACTCTGGCCCTTTCCAACTCACCACTCTGCTAACTCTATATATAACTTTCATGGTCATGGGTCAAATTAGCAGGTCTAGCAATTAAATCTGTACATTACCTAGTATGTAAAGAGTGCACACCAGCTGTTTTTTAAGAGGTTTTCCACAAGCAACCACCCAATACATGCACAACTCATTGGCCTGAGCTTAGGTACACGGTCACATACATGGCAAGTGAGGGTGGGATATACTGACCAGCTACGTGTTTCCAAAACAAAGCACAAAAAGGGCCAGCCCCATGGCATAGTGGTTAAGTTTGGCACACTCCCCTTTGGTGGCCTGGGTTCATGGGTTTGGATCCCAGGTGTGGACCCACACCACTCATCAGCCATACTGTAGCAGTGACCCACATACAAAGTGGAGGAAGATTTGCCCAGATGTTAGCTCAGGGCTAATCTTCCTCCAGCAAAAAAAGAGGAAGATTGGCAATGGATGTCAATGTAAGGTAAATCTTCCTCAGCAAAAAAAAAGAAAAAAAAAGCACAAAAAATATCAGAGTTCTATTAACTGGAAAAAGGGGAAGAATGCACTATTAAGTAGAACAAAAGTCATTTCCACCACACATGGTGAATGGCATATAATAACCAATCAATAAATGGCATCGTTATTGCTAAAGTGTTACAGGTTACTTTCACGACCTTCTGGGAACTATATTTTCTGTTTTTAGGGGTTACAATAGAATATAGGAAGCTTTGGGGGAGCATATTTGACATATACTCTTATAGGGATCTAATATTAACATCAAAGGTTTGAAATTATTCTTTATAATATGTATGAGCAGTATCTAAAAGACTATATATGTAGTAGCATCATTATTATTTAATTCAAAATAGCATCAAATTATGTTTTGCCATTTAATTCAAAATATAATGTAATTTCAATGATAGTCTCTCCTTTGAAATATGGGTTACTTAAAATTGTGTTTATTATTTCCAGACATAGATTTTTTTTTAGTTATCCTTTTGTTGTTGATTTCTATCTTAATATGAACTGTAGGATTTCAAATACTGAAATCATTGACTTTCTTTATGGCCCAGTATATGGCCAAATTTTATAAATGTTCTCCATGAGCTTGCAAAGGATGTGTATTCTTTAGTTATTCTGTGCAATATTTTATACATCCCCAGTCAAGATTTTTAGTAGTGCTTATCAAATTTTCTACAATCTTAGTGAGTTTTTATATTTCTATCTCAGTTGGTTGTTTTCCTAAAAATGGCTTTATTTTGACCTCATTCTTGAGAGAGATTTTTTCTGGGTAAAGGATTTTCGTAATTAATTATTTTCTACAACCCACTGAAGATATCTCTCTGGTTTCTATTGTTTTTGCTAAGATGCTAGTTTTTAATTTAACCATTACTTCTTTGAATGGAAACTATATCTTAATTCTGGCTAATTTTAATATTTCTCTCTTTGCCATTGCATGATGATTTCTTTATATATAGATTTTTTTTTTAAGTCTTACTGGGTATGTATTGGTTTTCTTTAAACTCTCTCTTCATGCTTTTTATTTCTTCTGAAAATTTTCATTTTCTACATTTTCAAATATATCCTCATCCCATTCTTTCTCTATCCCTTTCTCCCCTCCATCAGGGACACCAGTTATAAGTATGTTACATATTCTCACTCAGTCTTCCCTGCTTCTTAAGATCTCTTTTATAGGTTTCATCTTTTCAACTCTCTTGGCTGCATTCTGTGTAATTTCTTTATGTCTATATTCTGGTTCCCTAGGTTTTCCTTGAACTCTGTCCCATTTGTTATTAAAATTTTTCAGTATTGCTATATGTTTAATTTCTAGTAGTTACATTGGTTATTTTATAAACCTCTTTGATCATCCTTTATAGTGTCTTGTTCCCTCACATATTATCAAACTTGTCTTTATTTTGTCTCTATATTAAACATGCTATTACATAGTCCATGTTTAATAATTCAATTATGAAAAAATCCTTGCAAATGTTTTTCCATTTTTGGTTGTTTGTCCTTATTCTCCTTCTTATCTTCATTTGCTTGTGCTTTTGAAAATGCTGTACATTATTTTTTGGAATTTTATTTGTGAAATATTTTAAATTTTGTGATAAAGTTTGGTTTCTCCAGTGAGGATTTGCTTGTTTCCTTCTCCTAGGCGTCTGAGTCCACTGTAAACCTAGGAAAGGCATTAATTAAATTTCACGGTTACTGTATTTAGAATATCCAGGTCTTATGATTTGAGGCTGCAAATCCAGTTTTGCATTCTAACTTCTTAGCTGGAGTCTCTCACGTCTCCACGCATACATACCTTTTTCCTGGGTCTCAGTGGCAAGGTTTAACACAGTGGAATTTTCATTCTTTTTTTCTGGTGTGGTTTGGATTGAGATAAACTTTCAGAAAAAATGCAAGAAATCTCATAGTTTTAAATAATTCCTCAGTGATGTTCAGCTCCTATTTATATTTTATATATTTTGATTGTTTTGTCAGAATTATTTATACCCAGAGAAATCCCTAATAAATAAAGTAGCATTAGTAGGAAATTACTTAGTCATATCTTTTTAAGTGACATTAATATGTCAGTGCTAGCCTTCTTCAGATAATTGATACCCACTTAAAGTTTCTAGTATATAATTCTATGTGTATGTGTATACATAAAATCATGAAATATTGTCAGCATTTGATTAACTTTAACATGAAAAAATGTATTCTACTGGAAGAAAAATTATCCATACAAAAATGTGTAGTTGAACTATCCTAGGTGTGAATGATATAACCAAGACTAATTAACCCATATAATTTCACTCACTGTATAAGTATCATATAAGTACAAAATATACAGTTTTATATCTCCCAGAAGAAACACATTATTTTTAGATTCCTCACGATTTTTCAATTTCAAGGAAATTAACATTGAAAACATCTATTTAGATACATGAGTAAATTATTCTTACCTGAATTTTTGAATTTTTCAAAGGAAACATAGGGTTATTGAATGTGATTCCTTTCACATTCTTACAAAAATTATTTTAGTGCCTACAATTTGCCAATTATGTGAACAAAATAAACAACGTCTTTGCCTCTTTAAAGCCTACAGTTTAATGAAGACAATACATTTTAAACAGGTGTTAATATATATTATAAATTATAAAGTATGCTATGAAGGAACAAAGTAAAGATCTAATTTAGAGGGGGCTGCCCGGTGGCACAGCGGTTTAGTCCGCGCTCGGCAGCCCGGGGTTCGCGGGTTCGGATCCCGGGCGCCCGCGGACGCACTGCCTGTCAGCCATGCCGTGGCGGTGTCCCATATAAAGTGGAGGAAGATGGGCGCGGATGTTAGCCCAGGGCCAGTCTTCCTCAGCAAAAAGGGGAGGATTGGAACAGATGTTAGCTCAGGGCTGGTCTTCCCCACAAAAAAAAAAAAAAAAAAAAAAGATCTAATTTAGAAAGAAAAATTATCTGAGAAAATTACACTGCACTGGAATCCCAAAGGATGACCAAGAGTTGCAAGGGAAGAATGTTTGAAAATAGTTTAGGACAGAAAAAAATATCATGTGGACTATCATCAAGACAGGAAAGAGTGTGACATGTTTCAAGCAACTGAAAACTGACCTGGTTGGTTAAAACGTACCAAAGGAGGAGGATAACGAGTTCTAGGAAGTATGATTGGAAAATTAGATAAAAGCCAAATTCTAAAAAGTCTTGTAAGCCATGTTGAGAATTTTGAAAATGTGAGAAAATATAGACATTCTAAGTTCAAAGCTGTATACTCTATTTTCCTAATTTTTTTTAATGTGAATGCAGGTTGTAGCCACATAGCCTAGTCGAAATTATTGACTTTATAGGCAAACTTTATTTTAAAAATACAGAAATGCACATGTACTCACACACACACACACACAAATTTACCAAAGTCATGAATCTTTCTACAGTTTCAAATCAGCAAATATAACTTTTATGTTTTCCCATAGTTCTTAAAACATGAACTTTTAGTACCATTCTCCTTAAGCCTACTAAACTATTTCTGCAATTAAGTGACAAATTAAGACTCTCACCTGAAAAGAATAATCTGTAAAACAATATCTCCCTTGGATTTTTACACTTTTGAGCTCAGTATGCCTTTTTCATGTGTATTCAGTTACAGTAATAGCTGAATGGAAAACAAATGTAACAAATGTAAATTAGTTACCCTAGCTATATTTTGAAAATCAAAGAGAACATGAGATAATGTTGAGAAACGTATTTGTATAATGACATATTTAAATCCGTATCTTAGCAATAGAGATAGAAAGATAAGACATAGAAACAGAGTATAGTTCGTTTGAAAGAATTCTAGTGGTCTTTATCACGAGGACCACCCTCCGCACTAGAGAGCTGCTATACTGTGTATGACCCTCGGTACAGTCTGTCTCTAGACTTGATTAAAACAAATACGATTTAGAGCTGAATACGGTGGTACTCTCAAGTTGGAATTTCTCTACAAACTCTCCAGTCTATGAAGAGCGTTGCTGCATACCTGAACAACTCCAGCTGCATATCAAAAACATTGATTAGTTTCCATAGATTTGATACCTCACTGTAATAATTTTCAAGTTTATTTTTTATCCAAACTTCAAAAATATAACTCAAGGACTAGTTGAAGATAAATGTACTCATACTTAGATAACAAGTATAATCCTGCTTACATCATAAGTAAAGTTGTATATACATTACTAATTGTATATAAGAGCAATACAACTCGCATATTCTAGAAACCTGTCTCTCTAGGATGATGGTGAAATGTTACTTAGTAGCAGCCACAGAACTCTTCTGATCATGATTGGGTTAGTCTTCCTACATCATTCTGCTTTTTGTGCTCACCCTCTAAATTCCACTCTGATTTTTGAATATTTGGGTTAAACTTATTTCCTTAAATCAGAATGAATTAATAATTGCTAACAGTTCTGTTCTCTGCCAAGAGTTCTTCAAAGCTCATCATTTAAATTATTGAAACAATCTGTCTCAGATAATCTTAATCAATCTGTATAACTGCCCTATCCTCTATGCATTCCTATTATTGCCAACTCTGTATAGGACAGGGGATGTTAGTGAGAATGAGCATATTAAGAGGATATAAAACTGTATTCTCACTTGCAAGTCGGTGAATAACGTCTTGAGATTGAGAGAGAAATTTTATAAAATTATATGTTTCAAAGAGGCATAGAGAATATCTTCCAGAGATCATTAAAGTATTATTGGATAGAATCAGATCTCAAAGAGAGTGGTGATTTGGGATTTGGGTGTGGACAGATTGATACCCATAATTATGCACTGTAGAGCCCGCTGAGCAGATTCTAAAGGCAAGGTGCAATCCTGATGGATTTATGGTCTGAGTCTTGGAACTATTAGCCAAGTAAAACCCCATTTTATTCCAAATTTCTTAATCCAAAGAGGTGGGTGTTGTTGGCTTGATTGGACTGATGGAAAAGCATGATGCTGGCATTGGCAGCCAAAGAAAGATAAGGAGTGAGATTTACAACAGGACGAAGTGTCTGCGTGCATTGGACTGTGTCAGAGGGAGAGAAATGTGCAGCGGACATCAAACTTAGAGTCAGGAACTGAATTCTGCTAATCATTTTACACATTACTGCAACTTCCGGTAGATACATACCCTGAATATTTGAGAACAGACAATCCTCCAGATTGAAACACTAACACTTTCCACAATAACCTTTGATTCTTTTGCCTAGATGTTTCCTCCAGTCTTGCTCTAATAGACCTTAGCATAAACACAGTACATAGGGTGCAATGCATTTTTAAGAAAATAGACTTGAACCACTGGCTTAAGTGTTAGTTCCACTATATGTTTGTGTGACCTTAGGCACATTTTTAAAACCCTCCAAGCTGTAGTTTTCCCATCCTGAAAATACTGATAATAATAGTATCTCTGATATAGGATTGCTTAAAGAAAAAAAATAATTCCAAGGAATTGTTTAGCAAAATGCTTAGTAAATTATAGGTATGCAACACATTTTAACTACACTTTTTTCATGATGGGGAAGAAAGTTCCAGTCCTGGCTACTTGGGAGTCATATCATCTTCACCATCTCTATATCAAAAGGGAGAATTCAATCATATGATATCATAATGATCCTTTGTGTTTAAAATTTAATGAAGATTGCTTTTTAAATTTTTTAGTTGATCAAGAGATGAGTGCAGTATTTTATAGTTTAAGGTTTACAGTGCAAACACTGTGGCAAAGCTGTCCTTTATTACTCTGCTATTAAGAAATCTCACATACAACAAGACTAAAGAATCATAACTCTCTAAAATTGATATTTTCCTTACATTTTACTTGCTTGGACTGTTTTACAATTTTGCATGTATCTGTGTATATATATATATACACACACACAAATATAATATCACAAATTAAGACACTTTTATAATCCATAATCTGGTTTAGCAATATCTTCCCAAATGCTCCTGCTACAAATACTTAATATTTTGCTCACTTTTGTGTATCTCTTGAGAAATTAGCCATTCCTACCAATCTTGGCATCAAAAAAGGAATGAATAATAATATGAAACTGTAAGTACTGAAAGTTGAGGAAGAAAGGATACGCAGTGTGCTCTATGAAACAACAGTGCATTTTGAAAGTGAGATCAAATTTGTATCATTTTTCTTCACTATTTAACACATGAAATAAATTGTGAACTTGTGAACAAAGCTTAGAGAAACCAAACCAATATAAAATATTAGATGATATGAAATTATTTTTGTTGAAGTTCATAAACTTCACAGACTGAGACACATATCCTTAAACCATTCATTTTAACAAGCATTGAGTGTAGCAGTTGAGAACCATAACATGATACTCCAAATTAAACTTTTGCATCTCAAATGACCTTTATAGCAGTTTTACAGTTCATAAATTCTGTACAATGTTGCTCTGTGGAGTAGTTTTAATAAATCTTGATTCTGCTGTAAACGTTAGAGCACCTACTTGAAATGGCATTTTCAATCCTAACAAACACAAATGGAGCAAGGAGTCTCCTCTGCCATATAGAGTATTTGCCATGGAGTTCACCAAATATTAGAAATCATTTCAGTAATGAGGAAAAGCACTACCAATTATTTATCATTGCCATAGGGAAAACAAGCAAATCAGGCTCTCATTATTTACATATATTTAAAACAAGTTTAAGAGTAATAAAGAAGGTTTGTCTACCATGGGAAAAAAAAGAACTAACTTGTTAATATTATGACGATTTGAGATTACGTGATGAGGAAAGAGAAGAATTTGTTAAGCTATGAAAGTCTTTACCCCTTATGTCTTGTAAACTTTCTGTATTTAGCTCATTAGAATGTTCAGTACATTGGTCTTGTTTGGTAAGTGGGATCTCAGTCATTCTACTCCTCCCATCACAATTTGATTTACCTGGAATTTTAAGTTTGTGATTGTATTTGGAGAAAAATTATGGAAATCTCTATGTTAGCTAAGTGAAGCATACTCTTTCCTATCTGAGCTCCATGGGAACAGGAGAACAGTGTTAACTGTAGGCAAGTGAAAATACTGAAATTTAATTGAATAGTAGCTTTACCATTGTATTCATTATTATATTTTACAAGACTATTAAAGGTCAGGAAAATAAGTAAATGTTATTTGATCTTTTCAAACTATGCTGAAGAAGCTAATATGGAGAATATAAATTTTAGAATGGACTAAAAGGCAGAAGCAAAGCTTTGACTTGGATTTTAAATTTCCTTCTATTTCTTTCAGGCAGCCCCTCCCCCATCCTTCATATTTTCTCTTCCAAACTTAGAGAGATTTTCAGACTTCTGGATATAACTTCCATGACTCTTAACTTATCATCTATAAGTCCCTTTTCCTTCACCTTTTGTCTGATATTCTGAGAAAATTCCTAAATTTAATCATTTTGCTTGACTAATATTCTCTTCAGGATTGTCCATTCTGCTATTTACTCCATCAGCTGAGCTTTAAAAATGAAAATTTCAGTTTGTGAAACTTGTGTTTGTAGATTCTTTGTTGTGGGAGGAAATATCTTGTTGCATATTTCTGAGGATATATGACATTTTTTTCTTAAGCCTTTGTTGGCTCTATTTCAGTGGGCATTAGTTTTTCTATTGAGATTGATATCTTCTTTTTTTTTTTTTTGGTGAAGGAGATTGGCCCTGAGCTGACAACTGTGCCCGTCTTCCTCTATTTTGTATATGGGACACCACCACAACATGGCTTGACAAGCAGTGCATAGGTCGGTGCCTGGGATCTGAACCTGCAAACCCTGGGCCGCCAAAGCAAGAGCACACGAACTTAACCACTATGCCACCAGACTGGCCCTAATGGATATCTTCTTATGGTGTAGATTTTCCTTCAGTGTTGGGGATTTAGGATTGTCTGCTCATGTTTGTATTTGAGAATTCCTATGCGTTTTCCTATTATATTTACTTAACGAGGAATTGGTAACTGAAAGATGAAACTTGGCTCCCGTGTGTGAGAGATCCCTGCCCTTTCCAGGATGAGCAATTACATGGGGAATTGTCCTGAATCTCTGGTCCAGTTTTTGAATTTGTGTTATAACCCAGAGATAAATTCACCATTTGCTGCTTAACACAAATGTTCCTGTAGGTGTCCATATGTATAATTTCCCACGTTTATCAAGTGTTCTAGCTTCCCTTAATTTAGCCTCCACTTAATCCTGACAAATTCCCCAGGACATGTCCCACTTTTTTCATCCATTGATTCTGGACCTTAAGCTTCCACACATCATTCCTGTCTTTAAAAACAATCTCTCCAGCACTTGTTATAGATATTTATTTCTCCATAGATTAGATCCCTGTGTGTTTTCTACCTTTCAATGATCCTATAAAAAGTCAGTGCTTTAATGACACTATTTCATATTTTCCCACTCTGCATTGGATTCATCGAGTTAAAAAATTTTTTTTCTGTCACACTGTGGAATTTGGTGCTAGGGGATATATGCCCTATCTTAATCCAATGTATTGATTAGTTTATAAAATAGCTAATCAGAATAGTAATCCTGATATCACAGGTTAGTATAACAACCTTCTAACATAAAGTTTTATGATCAGGTAATGTGTCTTATCATTTACTCAGTACTGTGGAAATAATAAGAGAAAAAAGCAAAGCTCTTTGAGCGTTGTGAGGATTACTTAATATGGGATATTTGAAGATCAAATCACAAAGTAGGTCCATAGAAAAAGATGTGGCCATTAAATATCATTCAGGTGAGATTGGTGATTGATTCAGACTAATCTCACCTACAAATATGGATATAAAAATCCTGAATATAGATGTAAAACCTCTAAATAAAATATTAGCAAATAGAATCCAGATGAAATTCTAGAGGCTTTTTCATTAACGTCAGAAACAAGACTAGGATGCTTGCCGTCATTGCTATTACTGAATATTATTCTGGAAATTCTACCTTACTGAATAAAATAAGAAAATGAGAGGTATAAATATTTAAAAGATAGTGACAAAGTTATCATTGTTTTAATGAGCCTCCTTTGAATGTTAGGGACAAATACTCAAGTTATCTTACATGATAGGGATTTATTGTAAGGATACACATAGGAATAGGAATAGAAGAAAAAAATTTAATTGCGATAAAGAGTATCTATAAAAATTCCTACAGCAATGTGTCTAGAAGTGATGCGTAGAATGAAGAGCAGGAGGATAAGGAGCTTATGTGACAAATAAAGATCAGATTTGCCTCATTTTCATATAAAGTGAAGTCATTTATTACCCATTCTTCCCTCCTTACTTCAATGAATAAAACCACATCTGTCTATCTATCTGTCCATCTATGACTTAAAAGTTTATCTTAGCCTGTAGCTGAGTTAATACTATTGCACCAGTGATAATGTGCTCGTTTTGACAATGAAGTTCTGTATGGAGGGTATTCTGACTGGAGGAAGGTGGGTGAAAGGTACATGGAAACTCTCTATTTCTGTGACTTACTGTGAGTCTTCAACTACTTAAAAATAAAAAGTTATGCTTAAAAATGTTTTTAAAAATTGCCTTTTTCTTAAGTGTGACATAGGTAACCAAAATATATTGGAAAGAAACTGAGAATAAAGATTATTCACTAAGATAATAGATCATAACTGAGGAGAATTTAGTAAAAAGTTACCCTTTTTTGAGGAAAAGGTCATAGTTTGTAAATATATCTTCATTCAATCTAGATAACTAAGTTCCTAAAGAATTGTCTGAAAATCTGTTAGTCTTAAGAAAGCAATCCAACTCTGTGCTGAAGAGAAATTTAGGTCAAAGCAACTTTTTACTAACATGATAAAAACAAATGATAATGGTTTTTACCCATCTTATAATTATTATATTCTCTTTTCCAATATTTAATATAAAAACAGTATCCCCTATGTTATTTGGTATCTAAAAGCTGTATTGAAATATTTGGGAAGTGGAATGTGTTTCAAGATCTTATTTTTTATGATTCTTTCTATAACTGTACTTTGTATCGTTATGAAACATGCTTATTTCTGCTTTCTTTGGCATTTTTTTGTTTACTTCCATACAGAGTAACCAATCTTACTATATTTTAAATTTAGGAAACAGAATTTTATTTTCAGCAAAGATGACATATTTATGACCTGTTTATTTGTTTTCTACCCAACTTGGCATTTTTTAAAGTCCTAACATAATCACTTGGACTTTAAGAGCTAAATTGAAGCTCTTCTTTAAGCACTTCTAAGAAATAAACCTCTCTTGTGAATGGCTATTAAATGGACTGTTTCCCTAAAATTCTTGTTATTGTTGCATCTCACAGCAACTTTTATCTGCAAATCTGCTAGTGTTTTAGAAATCATTGTTTCATTTATCCACTATCTCCAAAGCTCTTCCGAAGTGTTAGGCAAATATTTCTCTCTTAAATCTTTCTTCATTTCCCAAGTGAAAAAGTTAAGACTCAAAAATAAGAAGTGACTTTTCTGGAACAATTCTCCTTTTCTGCAGGAGCAAGTTATTATGAGAGCATGATGGCACTTAGTCTATCCAAAAGAGAGAAAAATGTGTATAATGATCTTCGTGTGTCTTCTAACCAGAAACAACAATCATGAAAGAGTTTTTCAGGGAAGTAGTGTTCTGAGTAAACTTAATGGCCAAGAACAGCAAGTGCTTCTTATATAAGCAACAAAACCAAGGCGTGTTATAGCAGATCTTTAAGGAATTTAATTAAGAATACTTATATAAGGTAAGCACTGTTTTCAGCCCTTGAGTCCTACTCCTAGTAGTTCTTGAATAATATCTTTACTATAACGCCTGTTTAAAATAAAGTACACTATTAAGAGTCCATTCATCATTTAACCAACATCCATAGAGTGTGTTCTGTGTACCGGACACTATGTATCAGGAATATAACATCAAATACTTTAGCAGTTAAAAGAGTGTGAGTTTCGGAAACTCATTTCTTGTCTTGCATTTAAATTCTACCTCTGCCACTTACTGGGTGGCCTTTGTTAATTTTGTGCTTTTAATTTTCTTTCCCTCAACTTATTCATCTGGAAAGGGGGCACAATAATAAGGATAACTTCTTCATAAGTTTGTTGTGAGGGTTAAATGAAGTTATACATGTTAACTAGTGTTATTAAGACATAACCTCACTCTGAAAGATAACGTCGTCAATGCGGAGATGGAGGAAAATCAGTGCTGTGATAATGGTGTGCAGAGGATATAAGGCACGACGAGGAAAAGGCATAAGTAAATATATACTGCGGAACAGAAAAGTCTTGGAGTGGATTTGACACCAGAGCTGATTTGAAGGAAGATAAGAGTTAGATGAAACAAGTAGAAGTGAATGCCAGGATCAGCATCCGTGAACACACAGAAGCCTCAAATCCTGCCAAAATTGGAGAGCTGCAGGAAACTCCATCCTACTGGAGAAAGCACATATATGGAGAGAGTGAAAGAAGATAGTACTAGAAAGGTATGACCAAATTGAAGCTGCATTTAGAAAAAGGGAGGCTTGTAAAGCAGGAAATCGACGGTTAAGGATTGTGTTTAGAAAAGTCAGTCTATCGGCAACAGGGAGGATGGAGGGGAGGTGCTACACTGGATGCAGAAAAACTGGTAGGTGGGATTTAGCAACCGATTAGATGAACGGTTAAGGTATGGGTAGTGTGGAAAGAGAACTTTCTGAAAGCTGTTCATACAGATGGAGTGTGTGGAATTGAATATGAGGTGATGAAGTCAAGAAAGGACTCGAAATACTGAATCTGAGAAACTTGTGAGATATGCAAATGAAGATGGCCTGGGGACAACTGGGGTGGTGGAGAGGGTCTAGAGTTCAGAAGAATATTCTAGGCTTGAGGTATAGATTTGGGAATCTTAAGCAACTAAGTGGTTGTTGAGGCCAAGTGAAAGCATCAGAAGACTAAAGGTAGAGCTTTGGTGAATGCTGATATTTAAAGGAAGAGTTGAGAAGTCCAGTAACATAAGAAGGGTCCAAAAAAATATCGGTATCAAAAAGTTTGAAAGACATGGTATTAGTCATCAGTGTTAAATGATGCCGGGAAAGTATGTATTCATTGGATTTGCCAATCTGGATGTGACTGAATACTTCATTAAGACTGATATGAGAAGGTAACTAGCAAACATATATATTTTCTTTCCATGCATCAGTTATAAAGTTAAATGTTTGTTTAAGGTTTTTAAACATGTGTTTACCCACCTTCACGGTTTTGTTTTCTAAAAAAAAAAACATATTCACCTAATCTTCACTCCCTGATGGGAAATAAAAACTTTTATATAGTCAACTTTGATTTATCACTGGCCACCAGTGGTTGCAAATAAAGTAAAACCTCTGATAAAAGTCTGACTGAATCAAATGACAAAATATAAATAAAATTCATCTGGAAAAATATGATAATAAGCTAGCACTTGGTCTTGGTTAATTTGGAAAAGCTACCTATTTTTATTTTCTGGAATCCAGACCACAATTTCAAGCTTCCTTATACTACACCCAAAGTTATAATTGTGAGGTTTATTAATTCCTCATGGAGTCAGAGATTATGCCAGATTCTTAATTCTACATATCAGATCTGTTCAAACTTGAAGTGTCACTATGTTCATTGGAATAGGATTCAAATTTATTCCCCCAAATCCTCCTCAAATGGAGAACCCACCAGACTGCTGTTATTTAACTCAAAATGTATAAATAAGCTATTCTGCACATACAGTGGACATGATATTCAAAGAATACAACAAAAATAATTCCACAAAATACACCCCATCATTTAAAAATCTAAGAGGTTTTTTCCTAAATAGTGAAATTTAAATTTAACTATAGAACTGATTATTTTCAAAGGAAGCCATTTGAATGCAGTTTTAGATATACAAATATTAAATAAAGAATCTTTTAAAATAAAATATTGGAGAATGATTGCTCAGCTTAAAAAAAAGAAAGAAAGAAGATGTGTTTTGAGGGAGTTCAAAATGTGTCTTAACTGTAAGGGAGACAAAAGATGACCAGCCCCTTGAGCTGGACACCTATGTTTCAGGAGTGAGGACAAGAAGTTAATAGAACTCCTTTCATGCAATAGAAGGTGCATTCCGAGGCTGGGGTAAGGAACACACATGTGTGTAAGTCTTTTCATGAGACCTTGTGCTACTCCAGGCATAGGCTGAGCTACTTTGGGGCCCAGCCACTCTCTGGCTAACCCAAAACTGAAAGTTTAAAGACGCTGTTGGACATTCCACAAAAAACATCCTAAGAGAGGTTCCTGCTGCGAGCTTCCTGGTCAATAGCAGCATCAAGGAATGACTGAAAGTACAAGATAATAAAGTTCATCTAAACAAGAAAACACCACGCCAAACGGGGAAGAGAATCAAGGTTCTTGGTCTTCTGATCCACTGAAATTTTGGTGGGCACATTTCTGTCCCTGAGGGTTGAGTTACAACAGTTGTGGTGTGGACAACTGCCCTGATCCTAAGACACTCATCCCTGCACGCCCCCCCCAACACACACAGACACACTCACCCTTACAGACCACCCCCTTCCACATCAGCATAATGGCTCATCTCAGAGTTGGCCCACTGGTCTTGTCTCTTTCAGTTCATTGTGGGTTTATTTGAGGGTCTTCGTGGCCTTTATCTTCCACAGTGACAGGACAGGACCACCTCCGTCAATTCACAGTGAGTGTCTTACATTTCTGCTCCAGGCAATCAAGCCTGAGGCTCTGCAGTAAATTTGCTGGATTCTTTGTGCCAACTGGCTTCCCTCTCTACCCAAGAACTCTGGATAACTAGTTAGATACACTGTTGCTAAACCCAAGGAAGGTTGCTTTTAATACCCTTCCTCCAGACTGCTTTATTCTTCTATTTTGTATAACTGGGAGGAACATTGCATTGCAACATAATTTTAAAAGCAAACAAACACCAACAAAATCCCAAAGTGTCATTGAGCTCTGCTGCTCCTCCCGCTACACTGGAGTACCTGGAAACCAAACAAATTAAAGAACTTTCATTTGTTCTCTATAAAGACTGGTGAATTAGTCTTGGGGACACATATAAGGTAGTAGTTTCACACATGTATACAAAATTTAATAGAGTAGGTGTTCCAAATTTTTTTTTAAAAAAGGTTAAAAGAGATTTGTTTCATTTATTTTCCACCTTTCTTTAGGTTACTGGGCATTGTGAAAGGAATAAAATTTGTCATACTTTTGAACAAATAGTCATCAGGTGCCCCAAAAATGTACTAGATTTGGAGTGGGAGAGAAATGTTCATTATAGAAATTTCTGCGTGAAAATCCTGCATTGCAAAGGATTTTTCCCAAGAAAATGGCTAGTGGGACCTTGGGGTCACCAAATTTCTCCTGAAAAATTATCCTATTATCAGAAATTCCCTCATCTGTGAAAAGGAGTATTTAAAAAATATAATCAACCACATAAAGAAAATGTGAAGGAAGAAAAAAAGCAATATAAAATGCTGGAGTATTTGCCTCTTAAATTGTTCGTTAAGACTGCTTAATAGAAATGTACCAGCTCATTTTTGAAGTTGTTTAAGATGCTACATTAGCAATAATTTGTAGCAAGAGTTTCATCCAACAAATTCTAAGTAATTGTGGAAAGATTTAATGAAGTACCAAGTGGATATTAGAGTGCTTTGTGGGTTATTTCAGTTTGCAACTCAAGCCATTCTTATTTCAAAATAGTATTCAGTTCTCTCTGCATGAATAATTGTCTCTGTATAATTCCAATTAATAGCTTTAAGCAAAGCCAAATTCACTGAGTGTACTAAAACTCAGCATGTATATTGAACCAGAACCCAGAAACTAAAAGTGAAATAAAATATGTTATTGGAGAGAGCCTTTGCTCTGTGAGAATTCTACATTGTCAATTCTCAAAAGAGAATTACACACATATTTTTTCCCATAAATGAAATAAAGAGCATTTTTTTCTAGCAAAGATCAAGAAGGCATCAGTTATCACTAAAATTTAATAAATTTTATATATATGCACACATTGTATTCTTCATTCCTTGTATAAAGAGGGAACTTCCTAGATCTTCCATTTGGTAGAAATGGGAGATATTGCTTTCCTTTAATTACTAATATTCTCCCTTACGACAGCAGTGATCGCTGGAGGATAGACTCTCCAGTGAGTAAGCCTATTCAGCACTTTTCAAGAGCAGACTATGACCTAGAGAAAATCCTGTTCTCTATTTAAGATGAATGAATGAATCCAAACTGATCATTTGAGTTCACTAATAGGTTTTGCATCTCACCTCAATACCTCTGGAATGAAAATGACCTCCATGTTTCACGTTTGTTTTCCAGTATTAATCTTTGAGATGATCAGACCCTCTCTTTGCTGGAGAAGTAACAGGTCCTCATTTGAGTCTGATGATTTTAGTCCACAAAATGCAGTCCTGCACCTCCCAAAGGACTTGGAGTGGAAGGAATTTGCTTGTAAATTGCTCATGTAAAGTGGAAGGAATTTGCTTCCCTATTTGGAGAAAATACATCTAGATTTTCATCCATATTAGGCCAATTCTGAGGACTAAAATACAACTCGTGGACTCTGCCTTGATTTCTTTCTGCCTTGATTTTACTTTCAATTCTCCAGGTTTAAACCAGCTCTTGTTTTATCTTTTTAGAATTTTGAAATTCTTTGACTGCACACTTGAACCTAACTTTTAGTTTTGGCATAAACGTCTTTTTCTTGACTGCAATTTTTACCACACTGACTGCTAAACAACAACATCTCCAACTCAGTGATAAAAGTTAAGTTCTAGATTTATTCATAAACATTACATAACTACATCATTTCTTCCCATAAAATATTCTACATTTGGACTATGCCAAAAATTGTAATGAAAATTTTAATTTTTTTTCTAGTAGAAACCAGTATGAAATTTCATTTGCATTTGGGAAATATGATATATTCTAATTTGTTGTTTCCTTGCTGCATTGGATAATGTGCAAAATCAGTTAATAAAGAGGTCCTTCATTCTAGTAGCAAACACTAAACTTAAATACACAGGAATTGTACAAACGGACATATATGAAGTATAGCTAATCAGAAAAACAATGGATATTCACTTTTAATCGGTGCAAAACCACTAGAATCTAGCTTATAGCCTCTAATTTTGGTCAGTCATACCTCAAGATCATTTATAACTCATTTGGAAGATACGTGCATGGAGAGTGTAAAAATATGTTTAAACTCATACGTTTTATTCCTCTAGAACACTGTTTCCCTATTTATAGAAAGGGCATAAGGAGAAGATCTTGTTTATTTTCTGTAGACTGCTAGCCTGTACTTCAGGGTCTCTCAGTCTCAGGACTACTGAAATTTTGGACCAGTTAATTCTTTATCATGAGGGGCTGTCCTGTGATTGTAGGATGTTCAACATTATCCCTATCCTCTACCAACTAGATTTTTGTGGCATCCCTCCCGAGTTGTAACAAGCAAAAATATCTGCAGATATTGACAAATGGTCCCAGGTGGGGAGGAGGGGCAAATTAGCCCCAGTTGAGAATCACTCTCGGTTTATGGTTTTATGCATATTCTCTTGAATATTTTTGTTAAGATATTTCCAGCTACCTCTTTAATGTTGAATAGATATAATTGTCTCTATCCTCCTCCCTCTGCCCATTTCAACTGTGTCATTTCTAGGCTCAAGAAAGTTTACAGTCATCAGCCATGTCTGTAAAATTTCAAGGTATCCTGCTGAGTTCATATCATGTGTCTTCACAAGTTATAGCCTTAGCCATAAACATTCTTCTATTTCTATCTATTTATTTATGTATTCATAGGCTAACATAAGCAAATGTCTGAGTATTATATAAAGTAATAAAATTAGTCTTTTATGGCTTATAAAATTCACTAATTTCAAGTGACATAATTATACTATTTCTCTAATTATAGAACAGTTTTTTGTGGGGACATTTTATTTATTCAGGAAACTCGTATAGAACACCTACTTTATGTCAAACACTAGGTGATTTGTTGAGAAATGGATGAATAAGACATGGTGTCTCCCCTTATGGAACTCACTAATTCATGTTGCATACAAATGTAATAATATCTTTATAGTTTTGTGATAAATTCTACTAACAAGATATGTGAGAGATGTTAATGTTCAACACAGAGTAAACATCCCCAAAATTATAAAAAATAAAATATTTTTAGGATCAATAATAATTTCAAAGTATGTAAACTGAGAAATTCAAGCATAATTTTGCTTTTTTATCCTAAGGAATTATATTTGTGCTGTGTAATAACCCTCTAAAGAAGCTGACTGATAGGAAAGGAAAAAAATTTGCCATTATGGGACTATTGAAAAAATTTCTGATTACAGAAATGTCTGAGAGAAATGTCTTATTAAATCACAGCAGGTTAAATAAGAGTTGATGCATAAAATTTTTAAATTATACTTTCTAAATAAGGATTTAAAAGATGTATCTTTTTTTTCAGAGTCCCCCCTCTCATGACTTTATTACCCATTTAAAGTATCTTGTATAGGAATCATTTAAAGTATAACAGAAAGGAAAACAATTATTGAATTGATGGTAAAGTTCAACACATTATATATAAATGCTAGATCCATCAATTCCTTATGATGTTTTAATAAACAATTTATATTACCTGAATGATCTGAATTATTATTTCAGAATTATATAATTATTATATAATAATATAATGAATTATAATAATGCAATTATTATATGATAAATAATGAACTGTGTAATATAATTATATTATCTGGATGATCTGAATTATTATTTCATTATCACATATCAAATCATAAAAGAATGACACTAGGAAGGACCCTGTGGTTTAAAGCCCTCCTTCCCTCTCCCCCACCCACTCATCCCATGTTATTCATGACCTGAGGCTAAGATTTCATGTAGGCTGAAATGCCACCCACACACCAAACCAGCTGATGAAGCCATCTTTTCCCTTTTGGTCATCACTTCTCATGTTATACCAACTCCAACAAACACAATAAAATTTATAGTAAATCTATATCACTTGCAATAATACATATTTTATTTTTAAAGAAATGTCTGAAGCTTGAAAAACATTCCATTTTATTATTTAATAATGTGTGACTATAATTCTGCTTGAAGTCTGAATTTTGGTGAACATCATCAATCTTATAAAACATTGAAGCAGGGTTCTCTTGGGTTTCAAAATTTAGCACAATCTTGTACAGTGATGAGTAATACCTTTTCAAAAGGAAAAACAGTGAATATCCCATTTAATCCTAAATCTGCAATATCACATTGATAAGAGTAAGCTCAAAACTAATCTCAGTTCCTTAAGGGAGAAGTGAGAGGGAGGTTAGATACAGAGGGACAAAAGAAGAATGTTCAGACTACAAGTGACTGAGATTGCTGAAATGTTCTGAAAGCAGAATGAGGGGTCAGAAGACAGTTCTTTAGCTACCAGGATATGGAACTATTTTTTATCTTGCAGATAAAAGATAATTTTTAGATTCTTCCAGTATCCTAGGCATTCAAAGGAAAGACATAATACATATATCAAAAACTCTTTTAGATTATGTAGCTATTCCCAAAGGAACTCCAGGAATTAGGACAGAAATAGAAAAATAAGAGCATATGACTGCTTCAAAAGAAAGACTGCACAGGAAAATAAGTTTCTTCTCATTCTTTCCCCCTAGAGATGTGGCTTACAGAATTTCCATTTATGCTTACTATGTTTTTCTTTTTCTCCTCTGTGTGTGTGTGTGTGTGTGTGTGTGTGTGTGTAAATAAAACTAATTCAGAGTAGATAAATCTTAAGAAGTAGCAAAAGGTTTTATATCAGCAGATTCTACCGGAAAGGAATGAGAACGCTTATCAAGTTAGAATTTGATGCCTTTTTAAAAATATCCTTTTAGGAAGACAAACTAATTTGGGGATGAGAAAGAGTCAGAAATAAACTCATTCAACCAATACTTGAGTGGCTACTGTGTGCCTGCTATAGATGCTCAAAGAATTGACAGCCGTACATATGATCACCATCAAGGGGCTGAGAAACTCGCCCAGCTCTAGTGAATTCTAGTCATTAACAAAAACTGGACAACTTCTATAATGCTGCAGGAACTAACTCCTGGATGCACAGTAAGTACTAGTGTGTCTCATGTATGTCTCTTAAGTACCAGATATAGATTAATTGAGCCGTATTAATTAAGACGTTGAAAAGAATTATGCAATTCATATCCAGGGAGTATGGAAATGCTGTTCTATACTCAAGGAGCTTTTTAAGGATTTTTAAACAAAATAAAAAGTAGTTTAAAAGATCCTAATTTTTGCTTTGAAAATCTTTCTTAGGGGAGCACTGAGGACTAGGCAATTGTGGCAGAAGAAATAATAATCCCCCCAAAGATGTCCAGGTCCTAATCCCCAGGACCATCCAACATGTTAACTTACCTGACCAAAAGGACTTTGCAGATGTGATTAAGTTAAGGATCTGGAGATGGGAGATTATCCTGGATCACCGGGGTGGGCCCAATGTAATCCAGGGGTCCTTATAAGGGAAAAGGGAGGCAGGGGAGTCAGCGAAGGAGATGTGATGACCAAAGCGGAGATTGTAGTGATGCGGTACCAGGGGCCAAGGAATATGGGCAACCTCTGGAAGCTGGAAAAATCCAGGAAAAACACTCTTCTAGAGCGTCCAGAAGGAATGCAGTCCCAATGACCCACTTGATGTCTGACCTGCACAATGGTAAAATAATAATACGGATTCTTTTAATCCACTACATTTGTGGTAAGTGGTTACAGCAGCAATCGGGAACTAATCCAACAATATAAAGACATTTCTAGTATTTTAAAATTTCCCTCTATCTGTAAGATAGAGAGTAGGCATAGTGTTTGGAGAGAATTTATAGGTGTTTGTAGAGTACAAATAATAAAATATTAGGTGTAGTTGAAAAATAATGCTGCCCATTCATTAGATAGTAAACTAGTTTATTATAAAAACATGTTCAGTTATGAAAATAACACAACATTTTTTTTAGTTTTTGTCTAGAGGTAAAAATTCTAAAATCTTAGTTCAAATAAACTGAAATATTGAGAGCTACATCTCAAGAAAGATATAAGTTGCTATTCCTTTCAGTTGATTTTTTGATAATTTATTCCAGTGTAAAGATAATATGGACATCAAATGTTGATATGCACATAAGAAAAGTAGATTTTTAACAGAAGATTTGGAAAACAGCAAAAGGAAATATTAGAGATTTATCAGTGTATCACTATATAAATCATATCATGTCATTTTAAAACTTTAAAATCACTTTTTAATTGAGTCTATAAAAAGCATATGAATGACCAATAAAAATCTGTAAAGTACTATCAGGTAATTTATGTCTAAAGAGTTTGTAATGCAAATTACTCTCTGCTAATTATGCATCATTTTTTCCTCAGAGCCACAAATAACTTTTTTTCTCTGAAAACTTTTTGTTTCCTCACTTTGTCTTTTTTTCTTTTAACACTCTTCACTGTTTTATGTGGCTCTGAACTATGAATCCTTCCTTTGTTTCTCTAAGTCTGAGGATATATTATTGCTTCTCTTCCGCACCTCTAGAATATCATGACAAATATTTTCATTTACTTTTTTTATGAGGAGAAGAAGATAGTTAAATTGTTTCTATCAATTAGAAATAGGAGATAATTCTAAAAAACTAAGAGTTCTGTTGAAAGCCCTCCATATTTTGTAAATATTTATATCATATGGATCTTAATTAAATAAAATAGATGCTCAAACACTATTTGTAAATTACTAAAGAATCATGAACTTTCTTTTTTTCTCCTTTATTCCCTCCCCCACCCCACACTCAAAATATTTGGGCATCTAGGAATTCTGGGTTTCTAAGCCAGAAAAAAAAAAAAAAAGGTTTTCCTCAGTGCAGCCTAGAATGCTGGTAATGAGTGAGAAAGGCAGAAATTCTCAGGCCTGAGACAGTGTCAGAAATTAACAAGGAAGAGAGAATAAGGAAAATATTAAAAAGAGATGAGTAGAGGTGGAAGAAGTTAAGTAGTTTGAGTTTTAATTAGCTATTTTACCAGAAATATTTTGCAATTCTTTCCGTCCTAATATTTTTTGATAGGCATATATTAAGAAACATTTGACTGTAAAGCCTACCCTAGTTTGCTATAGACTATAGATTTTTCCTGTGGATTCAGCTCATGTTTATCTGACACTCCCAACTTCTTTCTCCAACAACATCCCCTGTCCTGAATAGTGAACAACAAAATATGCTCTTAAATGGAAGAAAGTGTGTGATTCGTCATCCTTTGAGTTTTACATACACAAACACGGGCAATAATTATCCAAGTATTGGTCTGACAGTGGATGTTTCGGTCACTGAATTTCAAATATTTCCATTGCTAATGACAAGGCTAAGGCTAGGATGGATGTAGATGCTCACTGACAGTATTTTATCTGTGAGAGAATTATTGCTTTCACTGGCTATTAATCAATTGGTCTTAGTTTTCATTGTGCATTAATCAAGGGTCTACTTTGGTTTCTTGAATAAGGTAGAGTTAATCTCTCTGATGCTGACAACACTAGGCACTAAGAGAAATTGCCCTGTGGGCCCTTAAGGGAGAGGCAGAGAGAACCAATTTTCCAGCTTTTGTTTCCTATAGTCCACAACCATTGCTGGAAAAATCACTTAGGCTCATATTAAAGAACTATATATATGTATATATCAAAACATATCTTCAAGTATGAAGAGGAGAATGAGTTCTTTGTCACAGAGATAATATGCTATTCCCTTTTGCAAAGGGACAACTTGAATGAAAAGAGAACCATGTTTCCCTAAGTTGCCAGGTGGCAATGGTATTCTCTAGGACACATAATAATTAGCTCCGCATTTCTTGGAGGTGATTGTCTTTTTGCTTTTTTAATGAGCCCTAATTAATATTATGTTTTCAGAAACATTTTTATAATACTTGAAAATTTCCCACAAAAGGAATTTTTTATGAACCTGTCATTTGGTTGAGTTTTATGTCTTTGTATCTTCCAGAGTCAACAACTAGCAATTTTCTTTACTTGTGCTTAGACTATTTTTAATACTTACAGTCTTAAATAGCTTAATGTAGAACAGATTTGAATACCATAATAAACAATTAGGATTGTATTCTTAAAATAGTCCCTCAAAAAAATTATTTAATCTAGTTTTATATGTACAAATACTAACTGTAAAATGTACTTCTGGTGAAAATAGTGATAATTCTCTTATAGAGAAAAGAATATACTCATAAAGGTAATAACTCTGACCCTAAAAGACAAAAATTCCTATAATTACCATTTAGCTAAATGCCATTGTAAATTAATTATAGATTGGAAGAAATTAATAGTACTTATAATACTGGTCACAAGCTCATCTTGAAGTCCGTTACTAATTAAAAGTCACTGTTACTTGTACAATTAGACATTAAATAAAGACTTTGCTCTAATTGGGAAGATCCAAGAGTTTTTGCTGGAATGCAGTGTATGACTGAAACATCCACATGGAAGCTGGTCATGCAGGCATGCTGCCTTAGGGAGCATGTGAAGGAAAAGCAGGCCTCTGGCAAGGAGCTGAATGATACAAATTAAAAGCATAGAAGTATGTTAGGGAATTAATTGAAACTTGATGTTCCTGAGGCAAAGGTTAGGCAAACACTCATTGGCAAAGTTACAACCAGAGTTAAACACAAAAACATAGTCTATAAATCTTGGTAATCACAACCAGATCTGAACCTTTGCCATTTATTTGACCTCAATGCCGCCATACCTCTAATGGAGCCCATGTAAACTAGACATATGAAAACTGCTAATTTATCCAGGGAATTTGATCTAAATCATGTTAACAGTGTGGTTTCTAACCAAATTGAGAATAGATTTGTTGTTTTATTTCTGCAACTTTTAAGTAGAAAAATTGTTACTTCACTATTTTTTGTAGAAATATATAAAGGAATGATAATTTCTCAACCCCTGTTACCAGAATTCAAAGAAGAGAAGTTTCCAATCATTTGTATGAGTTTGAATCTTTCCTAGAGATGCCTGACTGTTTGCCCATCTTCATCCCAGGGAACAATTCTAACGTGAAAGACAGGGGTGTGTGGCTGATGTAACTGAGATGCAGCTTTGGATTTTGATAACCTTCATAGAACTGCACTTCCTGGAGAGCTTTGCCCTCTGAGATTGTCAGAAAAATCTCACTTTAACACCACACGGTATCCTAGAGTCTATGACATCAGCTGAGCCCTAACTCTGATTTTTTAAACTTAGATTTGGAATCTTCTTTAACTCTGATAATGATGGAAAGGTATCAACCGAAGGAAGAGTCATCTGTTTTTACCTTTGGATGGTCCTCAGAGGCCTTCCTAGAATCCATAAGTAGAATTAACTTGATGAATCCAAATGGGAGGCACTATCTGTGGAGGAAGAATGACCATCAAAGCCTTGAAGACAGAGATCCTGAAAATGTTGTGTGCTATGAAGCTAAAGCACAACCTACACGAAGAAACTCAGCTTCAAATTTGGTTCAGGGGTGATTTGCAATTACATTGCTTCTTCATGTCCTAAACTTACCAGTTGGGAAGCATCTCTGTCTGTTCAGGCTACTATAACAAAATCCCATAGGCGGGATATTTGTTTCTCACAGTTGTGGAGGCTGGGAGGTCCAAGGTCAAGGTGCTGGCAGATTCAATTCCTGGTGAGAGCTCTCTTCCTGGCTTGCAGTTGGGTGCTTTTGCCCTATGTCCTCACAGGGCAGAGAGAAGCAAGCCAGCTCTCTGGCGTCTCTTCTTACAAAGGCACTAATCCCATCATAAGTACTCCACCCTCATGACTTCTGTTAAACCTAATTGTCTCTCAAAGGCTGGATCTTCAAATACCATCACACTGGGGGTTAGGGCTTCACCATATGAATTTTGGGGGAATACAATTCAGTTCATAGCAGAAAGGCATCCCAGAATTTTAAATTATGGTGTCTAATTTACATGGTATTTTACTTTCCAAACAGTCCACCACAAAGTTGCAGAAGAGATGTATGAACAGTTCTGTCAGGGAGAATCTCACATGTAGCTCATGCTCGAGCATAATTTTAGTTAAAAGTCATTAGATGCTTAATTTAACAAAAACTACTTTCAGTAAAGCACAAAAGGAAATCAATACTAGGATTACTATAATTCATTTTTACCTAGCCTATGAATAGAAGAATCCAGTACATTTTTCCATCAAGACAGCACTTTAAAAGAACTTTGTCCTTATCATTAATTAATTCCCTTTAAGAGAGAAAAAGTGAAGCTTCTTTGTATCAGAGTCATTCTCCACCTACTTTCAGAACAAGTGTCTTTAAAACTTAACAGATTTGCTATTTTTGTGAAAACAGAGTCAGAAATTTATTTTGAGTTTCCATTATATATTTTTTAGCTCTCTGCGAGCCCCACAGGAGTTGGGGGAATTTGCAACATATATAACCAGACTCAACAACCAAAAGAAGTTTTAGGCCAGACATTGTCCAGCATGGTGGTTGTGGGAGCTGCAAAGATGAGTGAGATGCAAACCCTGACTTTGGTTTCCTCCCCTAGGAAAACACAGCGGAGGAGCCTCCCTTCTAGGAAGAGGACAGCACAGGAGCAGGAAGAGGACGTGGAAGTGCGTCCATGCAACATGTTTGAAAATGGTGAGCAGACTGTGGTTTCAGTAGCTCCCTTTCCAGGACTAGTGGAGAAAAGAAAGATGGAGAGATTAATAACACGTTTGATAAAGACCAAATGTGCCTTAATAAGAAATTCTCTCTGGTAGAGTATATTTAATTAAAGGAGAAGTTTAACATACATATATTTTTCTTACAGGCAATCAGAGCAAACACTACAGAGAACAACCTACTTCAGGACTGTTAGATTATATGTTGTCATTCAAAATAATTAATAATAGACATATATAAAAGAAAAGCTTTGTCTGTGTCAGACAAGAAGCATAATGGGTTATTTTTTTTCCTTTCTATGAAGAGAGAAACATCACTTACTGCTTTATTAGTCATAAGATGATGAAACAGTTTCAGAAATATTGTAAGTGAAATGCCTAGCACGGTACGTAGCACATAGTAGAAGCTCAGTTGTTTTGATTTTTTTCCATTACTGGGACAAGTCTGAGGAGGGGGAAGGGAGAGAGACATAAGAGGAAGAGAATAGGTGAAAAAGGAGGTCAAGATTCTTTATTACTACAAATTCTGCCCCAGGCTGGTTCTTTCTTTGGAGTCAGGAGCTGTAGCAGCCACTTCACTTGCAGATTTGATGCCCTCTCTGGAGAGGCAGCGGCCTATAAATGAAAAGTTTGAAACATAGACTTAAGAATAATGAACTTATGATACGATCTGCTCTAAGAGGATATATATATATATATATATATGTATATATACACCAGAGGATATGTATATACACCAATATAACAATACACCATATATATATAACAATATTATAATATTCAACCACTCATGTTTCAAACAAAAGAAATGTTATATCCTCTCTACTTTCAATACAACTTTTTTCATTACTAGGTCTTTGGAGTTCTTGACAAATAGAATCTAATTTTTCAAAAGGCCTCTTAATAGGCTGTTGGAATAATTTCCCAAACTCATTTATTTAAATCTGCATAGGCTCCAGACTGAGTTTTCTTTCTAATAGTGAGGTGTGACTGCGTCGACTCACTGCTCTATCCAATATCACTAGTTTTTTTGCTGAGGAAGATTCTCCCAGAGCTAACATCCATTGCCAACCACCCTCTATTTTGTGTGTGAGTCGCCGTCACAGCATGACCGCAGACAAGCGGTGTAGATCTGTAGGCCCACACCTGGGAACCAAAGCCGGGTCGCCAAAGCAGAGCCTGCCAAACTTAACCACTAGGCCCTCGATATCACTATTTTTAATTCTTCTGAAAATAAAAATATGTTATGGATCTTTTTCTTTTGATGCTGTAATAATATTAACTATCACAAGAAATTTTTTTCAGTGTTTCTTTTCTGAATGTAAATAATAAATTTAAAAATATAATGGCCCTCCCTGTCCTAGTGCAAAGAAGCATACTCTAGTAGCCATTGTGTTTGGGCTAGTGGATTGCCACAGTACTATGATCTCACCTGGAGAGGTGAATCTGAGTGTTCAGCAGAACAAACATATTTATTCTTAATAACTTTATTTTTCAGGGAGCTGTAAGTCAGACATAAACATTTTCTTTAAAAACTTCTTTTAGATGAAGATGCATGTGTATGTGAATGGGCATGCTTTTACAAGTTACCAAAAAAACTGTATAGGATTTATATTTTTTCACTACTACAAGGATAAAAGCGTCCTAGATTTAGTTAGAGTCCCACCTTTTTCTTGAAAAAGTAGAACTTCTGAAATAAAAATATGCACCCAATAGATCTCAAGTGTAAAATTTGCTTTTAAAAACATGTTCAGTTTCTTTACTATTAAAGCTTAATAACTGGAGCTAATATGCTCACTCCTGAAGGACTATTTTCCCAAAACATTTTGGTGCCAGTGTTATATTCTAGTAAAAGGGTCTGTAGTATGTTTCTCATAATTTCATGCAATCATCTAATTAACAGATGGACCAGACAGTTTCTGAAGCAAGTGTATCCGTCCCTTAAATTGAACATGTACCATTTAAAAAGAATTTCTCTGTTCATCAGATATTATAGGATGTGATTTGCTTCAAACTGTGAGGCAAGTCTGGCAATCCAGTTAAAATCAACATGAAAGTCTGTAAAGCAATTTGTGGTCTGCACTGAAAAATGCTGGGTTGATCTCTAAATAAGGAAAAATGTTGCTCCTGAGGGCAAGAAGTACGGGATAATGTTCCTCTTTTCTTTACATTTCCCAGTAGGTACAAGTTGTAATAAATTAACCCAGCACTGGTTTGAAAGTCACAGGTATTACAGAACTTGTATTTCTAATTTTCCTTCATTCACTCATTCCTTCCTTAGCTTTGTTTTCCAACACATGTATGATTGAGCCAAGATATTATTATTTGTTTTAATTTTCCCAAATGGAATATTTTTAGTCTATTCTCACAAGATGAAAGAATTGCTCTCCCTCAATTAATCCCCTGTTGTGGCAAACACACTCCCTACTTAGCATGTGCAAGTCTCAGAGAGAACACGAGGAGGCCAGCGCTGTTCATTATTGAGTTGTCATATTAACCACTTCTTTAAAATCGCTCCTGACTTTCCGAATAACAATCTTTTTAAAATTAGCTATTTACTTTTCGTAGTGCTGTTTTGTTTTACTATATATTTTAGCTTTCATCTTTTCCTTATTTATTCACAGAGATACCCATCATCTAAAATAACATTTATCAGACAAAGACTTGACTGAAGAGTGAATATCTCTGTTGTATGATGAGATATCATAGCTGGCAAACTAGCTGACTAGATTTCCTCAGAGGCATGCATAGTTCACTCTAACTCTAAAAATTTGTTTTAGCTAAATTGCATAATGGCAAGTTTAGATTGAATAAAAAAAGGGCTTACTCATTTATACTTCACATCTATATTTCCTTATGTGCATTACTCATGTTAAGACAAATAAGATACTATTTAACATTTTTAAAGAAAATAAGTGATAACTCAAGTTGGTTTTCTTAATTTTTTATTTGTGAATCTTTAGTCAATTGCTAAAAACTAATGCTAAGATTTCAGCTCATTAGGGGTTTAGTCATAGCATGGGGATGCCAACTTTTACTGTGCCCTGATTAATTTCACCAATAGAATTCAAGGAATCCAGGTTTAATAAATTTTGACCATAATCCTCTACTGAATGAATCTGGTTGAGTTGTTTCTACTTCTCCAAGGCTTGGTTTAATGTCCTTTGGCAAATAGCCCACTGTTGTAGATATGCCAGTTGGCACATCAAATTGGGATCCATTATCCTTTTTTGCTGACATGTTATTACAGCATTTGACATCAGTCTCAGGCACTGCACACAGTGCAGTTCACCCACTCAGGAGCAGTGAGGCCATCCTCTACAGAAATGAAGTCACGGGGATGACGTACGTACATGGATAATATACTATGCTCTACCCTGAAGAATTGTGCCCCAAGGCATCTTAGCCACTGACATGCGCCAAACACAACTCAAAAACACTACTCCTGTCCACAGCATATCTACTTATAGGTCTTTATTTTGCAGCTGGAAATAGCCTCTACTAGTGGCTCCAAAGACTTCTTATTTGCAAGCCCCTCAATAGCATTCACACCCCTTGAAGGATCTGTGTTTTTACTGAAGGTGTAGGGAAATAGCATTCAACTAATCCCATCAAGTCTAACACCGACCTCTACTTCCCTAGAAAGGATGCTGGTTTGGGGAAATATTATAGTATAGTATGTGGGTCAGAGTGAAGATTATGGAACCAGATTTCCCAGGTTTGAATCTTGGCTCCAATACTTGATTTATGCTTAATTATGGGCCCATTACTTAACTTCTCTGTGCCTTAGTTTACTTAACTATGAAATAGAACTGGTTCTATTGTCTAAGTCAAAGAATTATTGAGGGAGTTAAATAAATTGATGTGTGTAAAATCTTCAAAGTAGTTCTTGGCACAGAGAAAGCACTCAATAAATGTTAGATGTTATTGTTGCTATTTATGTTATTATTTTTATTATTTAAGGTAAAGTTGATACCGACCCTAGGTTCTTAGGCTCTCTGTGTAATAGAAATTGACATGAGGCCAACCAAAGTCTCAGATGAGGTTTGATTGGAGCTTAGGCTCCAACACAAAGGAGACAGAACAGGAGAAGGGGGTCTCTGGTTGGGGCTCTGAAGGGGGTCGTCCTGAGTCTTTTATGGGGTGAGGGGAGCAGACTGGCTTCATGATTCTCTTCCTCCTGAGGCATTCTGCTTCCCTCTTCCTTGTGGTGTCCTCTTTGCATGTCCCAGGGTCTTGTGGTCCCTGTGCCTGCCCAGTTGGTCCAACATGGTGATTTTGCTCACTACCGCCACTTCAGGAAGGTCCTATAGTAGTCATGTCAAGGCTTTGTGTGCATGCAGGAGTTGGGGTTGACTGCTTGGGGACAGTTTTGCAGTTGGAAAGTTGTCTTATCTTGACTTCGAAAATAGCTTGGCTGGGAGGTGCCGGATCTGGTAGCTAAGCGAGTGGGGCAGAGTCTGCCCCTATTCTGTCTCAAAGAGACTTTCATTTCACAAATGCATGCAGTTTTATTTAAGCATCTTTGCTTGAGTGCACGTTCACTCCCAAACTGTGTGTTCACAAAAGAAATTGGAATTCTGATTTTAGCATTGAGTTTGTGGCTATATTCTCAGACCTGCAATGGCCCCTATCTATTCATATTTTATTACTTGTAGCATATTCCCAAGGATCAGATGGTCATGGTTGAGGTGCATTCTTGGCTCAATCTAAGGCAAAGCTTTTAACCTGAGGTGCAGCTGAAAATCGCAGCTAAGTCTCAAATCCTAGGTACTTGCTCCTGCTCTCTATAATCTGAATAAAACCAGCATCTCACATGGAACAAACTTTGCAAAGAAGTCATAAAGCAGCACAGTCCAGTCAGCAAAAATTTGTTTTAAAAGGCATTCCAATACTTAAATTGTGCTTCTAGGAAACGGTCGATAAGACTCTAAGTCAAAACCCATGGTGATATTTCTCAAAAGTATTTTTTTCTCCTCATTATTCGTTCCCATCCTAAACCTTCTACTCTTCACATTCCCTTTCCACTATAATGTAGATTGACTTAGGTTCTCAGGCTAAGAAGCAGATTGATAGAAACGATCTCCTCAGTGAGAGAGAGAGATAGAGAGTGTGCGTGTGTGTGTGTGTGTTGGGAGCAGAGGAGATGTGAGGAGACGCATAGGACAGTCACATGTATATTAATAAATTTGGTCCTGAAATAAACTCTGCAAATCATCAAATGTAAAATATAAAACCAGGGAGCTTATGAATTGCAAATATCCATAAAATTGCTATTTTTAAACACAGGAAAGACTCAGTTATTCAGGATGTTTTGAGCATTTACAGTGCGTTAGAAGTTAGGAAGATTTGGTCGCTTTTTTTCAATTAGATCATAATACAATGGGAAAAACACACAAGTAAAGCAACATTAATTTGATGATAGAGTGATGCACAGGGGGATGTGACGTGTGAGCCCAACGCCATTTAGAGGGGTCTGTTTATTCTAGGTGGAATGGCAGACAGGGGAGGAGACTCTGAAAATAACCATCTTTGTTATCATTTATTTCAGATCTTTATTATCTCATGTTCTCAGAGAAACTACTGTTCCTATTTGTTTGTTTGATTTGGTTTGGGTTGTTTTGTTCTGTTTCAGTTGTTTGTTTTGTTTTGCGTTTTTGGCCTTTTAGTTCTGCCATAGTAGAATGTTTGCTCATGTGTTATTATTTTAATTTTTAATGAACTTATCTGAAAGGAGCATCTTTTTCATAAGCATTGTTTACATATGATTGTCCAGATATATGATGCTCTAGTACAATATTATCCCAAAAGTCACGTCATAGATTAAATTAGCTTCATTGGGTTGACATAACACATCAAGCCATCATGTATAGCATTCTTTCTCAAGGAAAACCTGTTCTGAATTCAAGAAGATTCAAATTAGAATGATGTCGTGGAGACCCTAAGTCTAGAACGTCAAGTCTTAATGTCACGTCTCTCTTTGCACAATGCTTATTATCCCGTATAAGAAACCTGCGTTTGCTTTACTTTCTGTTAAGTTTATAATCAGCTAATTTTATCCAAAATAAATGGCTGCATATTTTCTTGTACTTTTCACTTAATATACTGAAATAAAAAATATTTTATTTTCTGCATGTTATTACTTAATTAGATGTTGGATTTATTTTGTCCTCTATCCCTTAAATTGTCTCTTATGCTGGTTTTAAGTTTATTTACTTAACGTTGAATTGTGGAAGGTGAGAGAAATGAATTGGTGCAGGTGAAATCTAATCACAGATAATAGAACTGCTGCTAATAAAAATGGTCAAATGAGGCCTAAGCAAAATAAGACTCTCCTCCCAGCAAAAATGGAACTTTAAAACATGCTGACATTAATAGGAAAACGTGAAATGAATTCACTCAAAAAGCTTAGTAAAGAAAATCCTAAATATTTCCTAGAGAACTCAAAAGAGTTAGAAGCAAATTCTTCAATCAAGATTTATGGTAAGATTCTTTAAAAAGTAAGCAACTGAGCTTGCAAAACATGTGTTGTAGTTTACAAAGTTCTTGCAGTTTTCCCTAATTCATTAAAATTAATACATAAACAAATAAATATATAATTTCAAATTGTGGTTGTTAACATGAATGAATGATTGTTAACAAGAATAAGTAAATGAATGTGTAATTCAGTAGACGCTGGAGCACTTTAAAGACTGCTTATAGTGTCATATAAAGGATAAAAAGTGAGTACAGTGGTTTTGGATTCTGAAAAGTTGGACAAGAGATGTTCAATAGGAGGAAATCAGAGGGCTTAGATTTTGAATAGAGAGATAGAGAGGTTGGTGGACTTCAGTATTAGAAGACAAATAATCAATAGAAACCATGGAATGACATTATTTGCAGATAAAACTAGAGCATCTACTCTATGAAAATGACTTAAGTACCCACTGAGTAGTTAATGAGTCTGTTCAAAGAAGAGAAGAAATATTTATTTGTATTAGGTATGTATTGTAAAACCTGTAGCGTGTTTTTAGGGATGACAACGTAATTGGCTTCACTTTGGAAGAAATTCCACAAAGAAAGAAATATAAATCTAATACTCAAAGCACTGATAAGAAATATAAATTTTTTAAGGGCTTCTTGGGGGCGGGGGGCGGGGAGAAGGAAGCATACCCCGGATCAAACTACAAAATATCCCAAACATGCTGGTTAGCTTTTTCTCTTATTTACAAAATTTCCTCACTTTCAGAGCTGCCACAAATCTATCTTCTCTTTGACACAAAAATATTTTTTTTTTTTCTAACCCTCACTCTCATCCTCTATACTCTTCCCTGACCTCAAATTCTTTGTCAGGCTTCTCTAATCCTTTTCTTTTCTTTCTTTATTTCTGACTTCTTAAAGTGGAAAAATTCAGCCATCTTTTACTACTCCCATTTTCGTCTGCATCCATCACCTCACTTAGCCAAATGATTTTCCTCAGAATTCATCCTTCTTAAAATGCATGAAAAAAGAAAAAGGGAATTATAAATGGCTAGCAAAATAATGTAAGTGCTTTACCACCACATTAGAAAACCACATCTACTATGGAAAGTATCCTAGAGGGAATATTCAGCAAGCTCACCTTAGAATCTCTTGATACTTAAAGTTCTTTTGTGGGAAAATAGGGCACAAAGGATGCTTTGCACGAGGGCCCCTAAGTCTGCTTGGAGAATTTATAAAGAGGACTTATAGAATGGTGGATGCATACCTAAGCTAAGATATAAAAGAAAAAAAAGGAACTAAAAGATGCCCCAACTTCTTTGGGGAAAAAAATGACTTGTTTAGGATAATTGTGGTTGGTCATTACAGGAAGGAACAGTTTTGACTGTAACACTGAGTAGCATCAAATGAGGTAAAAGAGGAACCGAACTGGCCACATGTTCTTCAAAAAGTTGGTTTAAATACTAGAATGGCCATGATATTATTCAAGACCTTAATAAGGAGTTGTAGTCAATGCTGAGGAGACCCTACCCCCTGGCATTAATGAGAAAAAACGGAGAACAGTTATAGCGGGAGGTTCAACAGCAGCTGCGTTAGTCTGTTCCGGCTACCACAACAAAATACCACAGACTTGGTAGCTTATAAAAACAGAAATGTATTGTTCATACTTTGGAGTCTGGAAGTCTGAGATGAGGGTGCCAGCATGGCCTGATGAGGGCTCTCTTTCAGGTGGCAAACTTCTTGTTGTATCTTCACAGGTGGAAGGGGACTAGGGAATTCTCTGGAGCCTCTAAGAGGACGCTAATCCCATTCATGAGGGTGGACCCTCTTCCTAATACCCCCATCTCCTAACACCACCCCTTTGGGAATTAGGATTTCAACATATGAACATTGGAGGACACAAACATTCAGACCATAACAGTGGCTCATTGAGGGTACTACAACTAGCAATTGGCAAAGCTGCCTCCTTCCCCCCCCCCCAGGTAAATCTGATAGAGTGTAAAAGCCAGGGTCATTTTCATAACCCTTGAGATTCTTCTTCAGTCTGGATTACTCTTCCCAAAGTCAATCTGATTTTTCATTCAAAAAGAGATCTTCACTTTTCAAAAATACTTAATAACTAGCATAGCCAAGAATGGGTCTTTAGGGTGGAGGAAAGCTCTCTGAGTTGTCAAAATTCATTATGCAAATGTACGTTGTTATGCAGATCCAGTATATTAACGTCATTTTTATACAGTGCTGAATTATTATTGAGATTACTGAATTGACACTAAATGAATCAAGCACCTTTGATTTTTCCAATATCTGTAATTTTTTAGATTGCATGACTGCTTTTCATAAATATTTGTTCTGTTACCTGCTTTCAGACCACCGCGATTTTTTGTTTTATTACATGTATAAAATGTTCTATATATATACATATAGTATATACAGTATTTATATATATAGTGTTTTCTTCTGAAATGGTCTTTTAAATTCATTGCAGCTTGGGCAACATTTTTACTGTGCCTATTTGAAATTATTTTAAAATAGTAATTAATATGATCTAAATGGAAACAAAATGTACTTTTTTTTTTTTTTTGGTGAGGAAGACCAGCTCTGAGCTAACATCCGTTGCTAATCGTCCTCTTTTTTGCTGAGGAAGACCAGCCCTGAGCTAACATCGTGCCCATCTTCCTCTACTTTATATGGGATGCCGCCACAGCGTGGCTGACATGCAGTGCGTCGGCGGGCGACCGGGATCCGAACCTGCGAACCCCGGGCTGCCAAGTGCGGACGAAACCGCTACGCCACCGGGAGGCCCCCATAATGTACTCTTTTATAAGCAAAATGCTTATGTTTCAATGAAAGCAATTTGTGAAGTGAATTTTACCTAAAAGTTCCCCCTCTCTCATACACACACACACACATACACACACACATACATACACTTCTATATGGTTTTCCCCCACCACTCATGGGGCAGAAGTTTGTAATGTAGTTTAGAGAGCCATAAATAAGAATGGATTTTAAAGATGATTTTACATCAAAGGGATATACTTAGATGATTTCAAAAATTCACTAAAGCAGGTACCACCATTCCCTGAATATGTTTTGCTCATTCAAGTATTCTCTTATTCAATCAATAAATATTTATTGCATAACTGTTATGTACCAGCCAACGTTCTAGAAGTTTGAGGAGCAGTGGTTAATAATCAAGGTATTCTTCAGTATGAAATTTGAATTCATTATTTTCTCAAATGTCAAATTGCAAATAAGCATTAATTTTCATTTTGCTATATTTAAATCATAGGTCAAAATATTTAAAAATATCTACATTTCTTCCAGAAGACATATTACATAAAATGTTATTCTCTTGTATTTGAATACATTGAAAATTTTAATAAACTTTCAATTTGATTTTCATTAACGCACCAGGTGATCATTTCATTTATTAATAGTACGTGAGAGTAATATACACATGCATAACCATATATATGTGGTAATATGTATGGTGTATATATATGGTTATTATATATATAATGCTATCATCCTAGAGGGTCATTTAATAAAATAACTGTGGATGAGCTATTCTCTATGTGATTAAAAAAACTACTCTAGTTTAGCACACCCAATTGTATACAGCTTATAAAGTTTGTTAATATATTACTTTTTTTCTAACTTATAATAAGATTTAATATACATTTATTTCAAAGCAGTTTTATTTAGTTAAAATAGCATTGATCTATTTATTTCAGTTAAGTTCAATGTAAAAATCCATGAAAGATACAGTTTGTTCTTCAAACATCAAATCATTCATTATTAATTGAAGTCAAATGTTTACTTCCTATTATACTTTTCGTAGATGAATGAACAAGACATTATAAAGTTTGAAGCTATATAGTTAGAAGTTCTTTAAAACAACAACTGTGCTTTTAGAAAGAAATTATATGTAATCTTATTAGCTCATTACTTGGACTTTTACTGTTACTCTAGAGAAAGATAAATAGCTTTTTATGAAATTCATTTGTCCTTTGCAATTTCAGGAATTTAGCAGTTAATAGAGTTTAAAAAGAATGTAGAGCCTGAGGGAAAGCAGAAAGATTTTTTAGGTTAACATTATTAGTAAAATTTTGATATAAGATACTGTTTTCCAAAATTACTCTTTCTTGTCATTTTATAGATGACTTTGTTTATTGAACCATAGTCTTAGCATATGATAATTTCTGAGTTCGTATTAATTACGTATTTACCTAAAAAATCATTTAAACACAGAGATTTAAATCTTATTTTTCAGCTATAAAAACGCTTAGGCTATATTTAAAGACTGGGAAAATTACTTGTGTAAATAATTCATTTTTTAGTATTTCTTAAGCTAAAATTTCTTTATAGAGTAGTTTGTTTTTCACACATATTTACATTTCAAGGAAAAACAGCAATTAAAATTTTATCTACTATAATAATGAATATTTGAGTAAGCAAAAATGTATTTTCTGTACCTTACTGTCATTCTTACACTAGGCTTAATGATATTAAAGTGAATGTCCCCTGTGAGATTAAGATGTCAACCCTGGATTCCCACTAGTTCTCTTTCCATAACATAATATTTCTATTTTCGTTTTTCAAAATTTACTGTCATGTACTTTAAAATTTAACTTCTGTGCTTTCGTAATTATTGTGATATATCAAAGCAACTAGATATCTGTCATCCATAATGAGGTATACTTACAGAATAAACCTGGAAAGTTGCATGAAATCTTTTGGAGTGTATTTAATTTAGACGACAAATGTGCAACTTGCTATTTTTTTTAACTATTTTCCTTTTGTAATTTGGTGGTTATGATAGTTGGAGAAGCTGACAAAGCATTCTCAGTTTGCAGGCCATATTTCTCATCGTTTATATTTCACATCCTGATTTGTAGCCCTATTTAATCAACTTGATTAAATTGACTCTACACAAGGTTGCCATTTAAAAGAACATCAAGCCAATTCTGCTTAGTGTCTAAGTAGCAGTAATTTAGATGTGTGGGGAAGTGCATAATATCTTTCAGAGAAATAACTCACCACCAAGAAATGACTTAGGAACAAAGAATGGCAATGTACAGTGACATTATACAATAAAAAATGTACCCTTATTTACATACACAAATTTATAAGGTAAAAAATTGGAATAGTTCACCAAATGGCAAAATTAATTTTCTAAATTCAAGGAACAAATTTAGGTGGTTCCACTTCTTTTTTTTAATGTCCTCATCTGACTCTTCTCTATCATTGCAGATGATAGGTCCACCTGGCACCCGTGCACCAGAATAACTCATGATATGTGGACACGCAAGTTCAGCATCTGAACACAACATGTTGATTCCTAATACCTGGAGATGCTGAGGCAATGGTGATGGCTTCTGAACTGCCACCCTCAGTAAGTCTATAATCCATTGTTAACGTTGTCAAGATCACAGAGGGTCTTTGTTGTCAAGACGGCACTCTCCTGACTCCTTCCCCTGATCCTGGCCTCACGTTATTTCATTTCATCCTCACCCATCCTTGAGGTAAGAAGAAGCAACGTGCTTTTTAGAGGATACATTTTTGACCTAATGAAATGTTCAAGTCTTTCTTCACTGAGCCACATTAAAAGGCACTTTACCTTAGAGGGTAATTTTTTTCACTAAGCCTCATTGAACGAATATTTACCTTAAAAGAGAAAATTTTAGGGGCTGGCCCAGTGGTGTGGTGGTTACGTTCATGCACTCCGCTTCAGCAGCCCCAGGTTTGGGAGTTTGGATCCCGGGTGCAGACATATGCACCGCTTGTCAAGCCATGCTGTGGCAGTGTTCCACATAAAATAGAGGAAGATGGGCACAGATGTTAGCTCACGGCCAATCTTCCTTAGCAAAAAGAGGAGGATTGGCAACAGATGCTAGCTCAGGGCTAATCTTCCTCACTGAAAAAAAAAAAAAAAAGAAAAGAGAGAAAATTTTAAGTTTCACGTACCTAATCAGTTTTTTACAAATAACCATATTTACATGAAAATAGGCATACTGATTTCTCAGATATATAGGACACTTTACAATTTACCAAGCAATGTATTTTCAAGGGGCTTATTAGTCATATTAAGTGATTTAAATGTCAGAATTGGCTATTATTCTGTTAACAATCTTTTATCCATCAGACATCTCAATGAAGACTATTTTTCCCCTTATTTTATACCATGTTTAGGGACACAAGAACCTGATGTATTAGTTCACTCTTCTCAGAAACTAAGCAGGATGAAACTTGTAAGTAATTCATTAGGGGAAAGCTGTGAAAAATAAAGGAGGGAGCAGGAGCAAGCAGAGAGCGTTAGGACCGTGAAGTAGGTTTGGCACCTATGAAAGGGGAAAGGGAGGGAATGATTAGCTGGATAGCCTCAGAGTGCAGAGCATTTCTAAAAAAGTCACAACCAGACCAACCATAGTTCCTCTCAAAAAAGTGGCCCATTGGAGAGCAGTTCCAGACTGGTCTGCAGTAGTAATCTTGCTGCTTCAGTTGCTGATGGGGAGCAACCTGGGGAATGCACAGCCTCTGTGTGAATGCAGTGATGGACCCAGAGAAGAAGCACTGGGGCTGCCAGTCAGTGATGCTCCCTCCAGCAGGTTCTCTTGAAGAAGATTTGAGAGGCATACTTCCATGACTGCAATGGCTGGAAACATTGTCACTGATACATTGTTATGTTAACCAATAACCTTAAGGATGGGCCAAAGTAGTTCATAATTTTTTATTCAGGATATAAGAACATAATTCAAAGTTCTGAAAATCTCCTTTTTTTATTCTTTTTCTACTAAATACTCCTATAAGTGCTGAACAAATCACACACACACACACATACACAACCAAGTTCTAAAGAATCAGAGTCATCCTTAGATGCCAGAAAATAGAGGAAGTTCAAAGACATGACTGTAAGGGGGAGGGGTGGTGGTGAAAACTGCATTGTCCCATGGGGTGCCAGATCAGATATAGACCACAGTGATGGAGACTGTATCTTTAACAACACAAGAACAGTAGGTATGCCCTAGTGCTGTGCAAGACACAAATCTAGAATTTTCCCCATAATAATGGTTGGTTCTTTGAGTATGTCACCCCACACCTTATTAGTGTTAGTCTTATTGGGGTTCCCTTGTATGTGGCAGGTCATATTTCTCTTGCTACTTTCAAGATTTTCTCTTTCTCTTTGTTTCTCAACATCTTTACTATGATTTGTCAGAGTGTAGATGTCTTTACATTTATCATACTTGGAGTTTATTGACCTATGTGGATGTGTAGATTCATGTTTTTCATCAACCTTGGGAATTTTTCAGCTGTTATTCCTTTGAATAAGTTTTCCACTCCTTTTTTTCTCTCCTCTCCTTTTCTTGCTCATATTACAGATGCATGGGTGAATTTAATTGTGTCCCACATTTCTCTGAGGGTCTGTTCATTTTTCTTCATTCTTTTTTTCTCTCTATTCTTTGAATTTCATGATCTCTATCAGTCTATCAACTGTTCAGCTGATTCTTTCTTCTGACAGTTCAAGTTTACTGTTGAGTCCCTCTGGTGAATTTTTCATTTCAGTCATTCTACTTTTCTTTCTTTCTTTTTTCCTTTTTTTTTGGTGAGGAAGATTGGCCCTGGGCTAACATCTGTTGCCAATCTTCCTCTTTTTCCTTGAGGAAGTCTGACTCTGAGCTAACATCTGTGCCAATCCTCCTCTATTTTGTATGTGGGACACCACCACAGCATGACTTAACAAGTGGTGTGTAGGTCCATGCCTGGGATCTGAACCCGCAAACTCCAGCCCACTGAAGCAGAACTTAACCACGTGAACTTAACCACCATGCCACCAGGGCAGCCCCCATAGTAGTTTTCAACTTCAGAATTTCCATGTGTTTTTTTTTTAATAATTTCTCTTTGTTTATATTCTCTACATGATGATACACTGTTATCATATATTCCTATACTTCTTAAGCGCAGTTTGCTTTAGTTTTGTAAATGTATGTATAAAGGCTGCTTTGAAGTGTTTTTCCATTAAATCTAACATCTGGGCTCTCTCACAGGCAGCTTCTGTCACCTGCTTTATTTCCCTCTGTGTATGTGTCACACTTTTCAGTTTCTTTGTATTTCTCCTATTTTAGTTGTTGTTGAAAACTCGATGTTTTAGATAATATGTTGCTGTGGTAGCTCTGGATGCTGATTCCCACCACTGAGGCTTTTTGCTGCTGCTATTTGCCTGTTTATTTGTTTAGCAACTTGGCTAGGTTATTTTAGTGAAGTCTATTTCACCAGCAGTGTGAACCCTCTGATATAGATCCTCAGAGAGCACAGCCATGGGTGTGTGCACAGTCACCCTAGGATTATAGTGGTTTTAGCAGGGCTCTTTTTGACTGTCTCTTTCCCTGATCTCTCTGTTTAGCTCTCTGCCTCCGTTTGTATCACTTAGGTTCTACTAATTTCTGGCTTATTGCTCTGTTGTTTTCAACAATGCCTTGGAGCATAAATTGTTTCACAATCTGATTAAAATAAATTTGGGCCTCTTTTCTGGGATTCTTTTTGAGGTCAACTTTTGAGGTTTGTTTTGACCCCAAAAGGAATATTTTTAGAAGTCTCTTTTCATGGTACTCTCCAGTAAACTAGCTGGCCTGTGATTTAGCTTATTGCTCTCATGGAGTTACCAGCCTTCTCTTAATTGCTTACTGCTAAAATCTCCATTGTTTTCTCCAGCATCCTTAGACTTGAATTAATCCAACTCTGTTCCAAATAAAGTCAGTTTCTTAAAGGAAAGTTCCAGACCTCTCTGTTCTTACAGGCTGCCTCTCCCCCTGGGCAAAATCTCTGAATCACTCATCTGGAGCTGGGATCAGGAGAGTGACCTGCTTCTCTTGGAATGACACTTCTGCTTTTTGAGTGGGGGCAGTAGCCTCTGGTCTCTTAAGCTTGCCTCTCCCAAAATTGAAATTCTACCCTATGTGGATCTGGGGCAAGAGCAATTGGGACCCTAGAATTCTTGACCTGCCAATCCTAGATAGACTCTCCATCCTATGAGTGGAACCTAGGAGGAGGAATGGAGTCACTGCCATTTTGGCTCTACTCACCTGGAACTTAAGCTCTGCCACATAGAGCAGGGTAGGGGGGTAGAAATGCTGGGGGCCTGCCCCTCCAAGGGAGATACCAAAACCATAGACTGAGAGCTAAAGGGAGAGGGAGCTTCACTTTCTTGGCCCATATCTTCCCAGAGTGGATCTTTTACACTGATTTGGGGGTGAAGGTTAAGGGGTAGGAGGAGGGAGCAGATCGTGGCTCATATATAACAAACTCTAGATGTTCTTACTGAGATTTAGTAGATTTTTCTTGAAGATTTTCTTCATTTGTTATGTCTTTAGAATAATTTTCAAAGTCTTTAAGTGGTTTATTTTTCTTCTGATAATTTTCACCTGTTGTGGTTGTTTTCCCAAAGAACAGTTCTGTGGAGCTCCTCATGCTACCATTTCAGAAGTCCTAGAGTTCATTCTTAAAGCACATTCCCATCCATGGAGATTGAAGGAGAAAAATTTTGCACAATGACTTTGGAATGCTACAAGAATTTTGCCCACTCTCCAAGGAGATGATGGAGGAAAAAATAAATAAATTAAGAAGTAACCCAAAATGAATCAAAATCTCACCCTTGTAGAGCCCCCAGTACCTCCAGTAAAAGCAAAAACATCTGAGTTGTGTATAATACTTTGATCGTCTCACTTCACATAACTGCCACAAAATAAAAATTCTCAGCTGAATTTATGATCACAATTTAAAAATTAAAAGCTCCTGGAGAGCTACATAAGAAGACGTATTATTAGAACAATTTGAAAGAGAGTTTTTAATATGTGAGAAAGGGAAGAAATGTGATCAGGGAGCAATGAAAAGAAGGTTTGAACTGTATCTTGAGTTGTTTATTAAAAAATAACTGAGGCAAACATGTAAATGTTCACATTGTTAAAATTCCTTGGTGCATGTGTCCTATTCTCTCCACTTTTCCATTTGAAATATTTCATTAAAAAAATCTCTGGGCCAGCCAAGTGGCATAGTGGTTAAGGTCGCATGCTCCACTTCAGCAGCCCAAGGTTCACAGGTTTGGATCCTGGGTGCGGACCTACACACCGCATGCTGTGGTGGCGTCCCACATACAAAATAGAGGAAGACGGGCACAGATGTTAGCTCAGGACTAATCTTCCTCAGCAAAAAGAGGAGGATTGGCAACAGATGTTAGCCCACGGCCAATCATCCTCACCAGTAAATAAACAAACAAATTAAAAATCTCGCCAACAATACTAATTTCATTCTGATCCTCAGCATTACTATTTCTAAGTGTTTTGTACAAAATATATGTATCATCATTGGGTTATAGGGAAAATATTTTTCTATATGGAGAAAATAATTGACTAGTTTCAATATTAACCTCTTGAGGACAAAAAATGTACAATACTATTCATTTTTGTTATGGAGTCAAAAGTTTTACTTTAACTTCCTATCAACAGACTTTAGATAATGTGAAAGCAGCCTTGACTATTCCCAGGAGACTTGATATTCTATGACTTGGTGTGATGAATATTGCCTCGAAGCTGAATTCCTGGCAAAGTTATTGATACAACACTTCAAATGAAATTCTCTTGAAGACTGAAGACTTGAAGGCTGAAGACTTAATAAAATCAAATAATACATACTGAACTTAAAAAACAAAAATAAAACTATAATTATGATTATAATAAATCTCGGTAGGGGAATTTGTATTTAGCTATCAAAGATTTTTATTTTGGTTAGAATATTACTTTTGAGGGGTCCAGCCCCATGGTGCAGTGGTTAAGTTTGACTCACTCCACTTCAGCGGCTTGGGTTCATGGGTTCAGATCCCAGGTGCAGACATACACCACTCATCAGCCATGCTGTGGCAGCGACCCCCATACTAAATAGAGGAAGATTGGCACAGATGTTAGCTAACGGCAAATCTTCCTCAGCAAAGAAAAAAAAAGAATATTACTTTGGAAAGAGGAATCCTACTGCAATTGATATTCCATTGAAAACTAGAGAAAATATTTCACTCAAAAATGCAGCTCTAAAAAGATGTCTCTGAACTTTAGGATCCTGGGTCCTTTTAAAAAGATCTAGTGATTTTATTCTTCAAGAATATCTGATCTCTTATAACTGAATTTATGTAGCTCATTGGGGTTGGATTACTTCTGACTCAAGTGTGAAAGGTATACTTAATCTTTGTGAAGTGGAGAGATCCCTTACCCTAATTGATTCAATAGTGCCCAAGAAGAGTTTCTTTCAGAAGTTAAAATGTGATCTAATTTGCAAGATAAATACTCATATAAAACCATTCTCTCATCAGATCAAAAGAAGAGTTCTCACAACACTCATTTCTCATTATTAGTTGTTCAAGGATAGAAATTTAGATTCTAGATACAGGTCCTATGATACTAATACTTCTTCAATCCTGGTCTACTAAAACCCAAGTTGACTAAAATTTTAATAGATTTTACCTTAAGTGATATATTACACCCAAAAGACGTATGTTGTAGCCCAGCCTTTCAAAAAGTACGTTTGAAACAACTTAGGGCAGCTATTAATTGAATGGATGCTCCCAGATTTACTAAACAAAAGGATTTTTCCATGCTGTTAACATTGCTTTATTATTTCTAAAGGAGAGCAGAATGAAGAAAACTCTGAAACACTTGAGTAATCACTATCAAAAACAACTTATTATCACTTATACTAAAATAAAATCATTGCATTTTCTAAATGTGCTCCCATAGCAATATGTATAATACTAAGTCACTCTATTCAAATGATTTTCTATTCAACAAATGGAGGACATATTGTAGTGTTAAAATCAGGCCTGTGTTACAAATCTGGCTTTTCCATTAACTATGTAACTTTAGTTAAACTACTTCCCTTTACATTCCTCAGTTTCCTCAACTGTAAAGTGTAAATGGTCAAGGCACACTAGCTTTATGTGACCGCGATGATAGAATGAGATGATATACAGAAAGATTTTGATATGTTGGAGGTATTGGTTAAATAGCCACTGTTTTTATTTAATTCACAGTTGACACCTAATGGAAAAATCCATCTTTTAGACAAAATGTCCTACAGAAACCATGTGTTTTTTTGATTAAATTTAAAAATATTTTAGGTAAAAAATCTGTCACTTTTATATCAAATGGCAATGTTCTCCACAATTTCAAGCAAATTCTTGCCTTAATTGTTTGACCCTATTTTTACATTTCCTTCCAAGGATAAATTTTGACCTGATTTTGGCTACATCTAGGAATAAGTGGACTGATCCAGGCAGTTCCACAACTCTAGATCTTAAATTTTCACAACATAATGAGAAATTCTGCCACAGGCCATTCGAAACATGTGATATTTGAAAACCTGCCAAATAAACATTTTAATTAACCTTTTCTTTAGATTCCTTGAGGTCTATTCTTATACTGAGACATCATGAACTAAAATACTTGACTGTATTATCTCAGGTGCTCAAAAAATAATGCCTCAGCTGAGTTAAGATTTGGAATAATATTCAACACACAAATATTACTGAAAGTGACCATAAGAAATGTTCATTTGAACCATTTATTTTTAAGTCCACAACTTGTCAAGATTATGTTTTCCTGATACCTCAAATGTAAGTCCCTTCTTTAAGATAAATTCCTCTTTGAATTCCATGGCAGTATAAAATGGTTGTTTCTTGAACTGAATTTACATGTCTCCCACTTCTTCCTTCTCCTTCTTCTAACTCAACTTGTTTTTCCTTGTGTTGTAGGTTCCAGGAAAATGAGAGCTAATGTCAGTACTTGAAGTCCTCAACTCAGACTTTCTGGTAACAATAATTTCTCTGTTCTTTTCCTTTTTCTGTTTCCTAATTATTCTGTTTTCAGTATTTCAATGTGCATAAGTTGCCCCAAGACTTTTAAAGATATATATATATATAACATACCATCCACCAGAATGAATTGCAAAATTAATAAGTTCTTTCTACATGATCTAATTCTAGAAAAGTTGTATTTCCCTCCTTTTTTTCTGTAAATTCTACTGTGGTGGCCCAGGGCAAATTTCTCTGTAGTGTGGTTCTAAATTTGCCTCACTGCAATCTGAAATACTTTTCTCTCCTTCATCCTGTCATTACATGATTTCACCTCATCACTTGAAAATAACTTTTTCTCCTGATTTTAATTTCTCCCATTTTTTATTACATACCTCTTGATTCTAAAATAGCAAGTCTATGATTTCTAAAACTTTACAAATAACTCCTCTCAGCTGAATGATCTTACCATATTCTTCCTTAAGAAATGGCAACAGAAAAATATTCCCTCATCTTTCCACTCCAAATCGACAGACCTACCTATATTTGACATCATATCTTTTGCATTCTTTTTATTTAATAAAAGAATGCTGGTATCATGGGGCCAGCCCTATGGCAGAGTGGTTAAGTTTGGTGAACTACACTTCGGTGGCCCAGGTTTGTGGGTTGGGATCCTGGTCACGGACCTACACCACTCATCAGCCATGCTGTGGTGGTGACCCACATACAAAGTAGAGGAGGATTGGCACAGATGTTAGCTCAGGGGCAATCTTCCTCAGCAAAAGGAAAAACAGAAAAAAAAAGGATACTGATATCAGAAGCTAGCCTCTCACCTTTTGTTCCCATCGCCTCATCTTCTGTTAGACATCACGACTATGATTATTTCCCCATTTGTGTGTCCAAGCGTTGCTCTCTTTGCTGTTTAAGTCTTATCCCCAGTCATTCATTCAACAAATATCTTAACCTACCATCTTCCAGACACTCTTCAAAGCACTGGGAATACAACATGGAACAAAAAAAGAAAAATTCCTTCTCCACCCAAAAACTCCCATTCCAGTTGAGAGTTGTAGACCTTAAACAAATAAATAAGTAGCAAACTAACAAACAGAAATACGTGTACACTGTTGAGCAATAATATAGACTACAGAGAAAAATAAAGCAGAGAATAAGGCTAGTCAGTGTCGGCAGTTAGTTTGAAAATGTAAACAGTATGATCAGGGAAAGTCCTTTCTTGATAATGTATTATTTGTGCAAAGACCTGAAAGATGTCAGGAAGGTACATCCCAAGTAGAGGAAACAGCAGATGCCAAGACTTGCTGTCTGTGTTTAAGGGGAAAAAAAGAAGTCTGGTTTGGCTGGTGTGAAGTTAGTTAGGGAGAAAGCAGTAGGGGTAGTTAGAGAGGCAGCAAGGTCTGAATGAATAAGACCATGAAGAACAATATAATGACTTAGATTCCTACTCTGAGTAAGATGAGAAAACTTAGAAGAGTTTTGAACGCAGAAGTGACGTGATTCACATTACATTTTAACAGGATCATCCTGCTCGTTCCATTGAGTCATAAACTGAAGTGGAAAAATATAGGCATTAAACAAATGTTTGTGAATATGTGGAAAATGAATGAATGAGTCTCTTGGAAGATAACACTAACAGGCTAACCAATGCCACTGATGGACAAATAGCATAGAAAATTTTAATTAAAACATTACTGAGTTGTAAGTTTCATCATAAAGAAGTGGTTGTCAGCATTAATCAGCATATCCAAAATGTGTTAATTTTGAAAAATAGACTATATTTATTTTTACACTAATGCCAAATGCTAATTTTTTTTTTATTTCCAACACGAATATTCTCATCAATTACTTCAAATTTGGAATTGTTTCTAAGCAGCAAAACAGTGGTAGGTAATCATGATTGGCAGCTATTTGGACAGAGTAAATCAGACTAGAAAATCTAAGAGCCCAAGTAACCTGGGATTGTTAATAAAAATTCATAAAAGGGAGAAAACAATAAGGAACCAACAAGTCATTTTTTACTGCTGTGTGATATTTCATTGTGTGAATAGATCACCATGTATTTTTCCATTCTATATTTAATGATATTTATTTCTGGTTTGAAACTATTATAATAATGCTGCAATTAACACTCTTGTATGTGTGTTTTGGTGCACATTTGTATGCATTTCTGTGGAATAGATGTATAGGAGAAAAACCTTTTGGATCAAAGGCTGCATGTATACGTATGCTTAGTTTTGGTACATACTGACAGTTTCCAAAGTGTCAAAGTGGTTTTAAGAATATAAGCCCCTGCCAGTATCATATGAAAGTCCCTAATGGTTCAAATACTTGCCAGTACTTCTTAGTATTACCAGGCTGACTTTTCCCCATTCTGAGCATGGCTAGTCAAATCTCAACTTTGGATTTAATTTGCATATCTCTGACACCTGATACTGTTGTGCAACTTTTCCCGTTTTTATTGACCTTTAGAGAATGTTCTTTTGTGAAGCTCCCATTTAAGTCTTTTTTTTCTTTTCAGTTTTCTATTGTATTGTCTTCTTTCTAAATCAGTTTATGAGTTCTTTATTTAACATGGATATGAGTCCTTTGTCAGAAATATAGACTACAAATATCTTTTCCACTCTGTGGCTTGCTTTTCATTCTCTTAATGATACTTTGTAATAAAAAGATGTTCCTAATTTTAACAAAGTCTTAATTTTTTAATCTTGCCTTTAATGTACAGGTGCTTGGTGAGATGTTTATAAAATTTTGCTACTCCGAGGTCATAAAAGTATCCTTCTATGTCATCTTCCAGAAGTTTTATTATTTTGACTTTTAGATCTACAGTCCATCTAGAACTGATTGTTATGTATGATGCAAAGTAGGAGTAGAGGTTCAATTTCCCACTATTGGAATATCCAGTGATTCATTGCCACTGTTTTAAAAGATCGTACATCTGCTTTGTATTATAATGGTACTTTTGTCATCAATCAGATGACCATATATATATGTGGGTCTGTTTCTTTATTTTTTTGTTCCATTAGTCTATTTGTCCAGTCTTTCTCTAATACAACACTGTAGCTTTTGAGTTGATAGTAATAAAATTTCTTCAAATTCTGATCTTTTTAAAGTTCTTTTTTAGCTCTTCTTGACCCTTTACTTCATATTATTTTTGCATCATCTTTTTCATTTCCACAAAGTTTTAGTTTTGATTTGAAATTAATTGAATATATAGAACAATGAGGAGAGAACTGACATTTTTATACTATCGAGTCTTTCAGTCTATTTAGGAATTTTTAGAAGTTTCTCTTAGTAATGTACAGAGATATTGGAGTTTTAAAATATTTTCATTATATTATTCCTAGGCATTCAATTAATTTCAAAGTTTTAAAAATTGTACCTTTTATGCACATTGTTATTTTTATATAATGTTAAACTTACAGAAAAGTCGCTTATATAGTCCAGAAACTCCCAAACACCCTCAATTCAAATTTACCAATTGCTTATATTGTGCTACATTTGCATTATGCTTCTCTCTCTCATATTATTTTTTTAATCATCTGCAGTCTATATTCAAATTTTATCAATAAAGACCACCAAAAGCAAACCTACTAATTAGAATCAATATTTGTTTAGAGTTCTTTTTTTTTTCTTTTTAGGTTAAATGTAAGTGTAGCGAAAAGCAAAATTCACAATTTTTTTTTCTGAGGAAGGTTAGCCCTGAGCTAACATCCGTTGCCAATCCTCCTCTTTTTTTTTTTTTGCTGATAAAGACTGGTTCTGGGCTAACATCCATGCCCATCCTCCTCTACTTTATATGGGACGCTGCCACAGCGTGGCTTGACAAGCGGTGCAATGGTCCGCACCTGGGATCCGAACCTGCAAACCCTAGGCCACGCAAGCAGAGAGTTTGAACTTAACCCCTATGCCACCAGGCCAAAAGTCACAAATTTTAAATGCACAATTCAGTGAGTTTTGGCAATGGATGCCATATCCCTGTCAAGATATAGAACATTCTGTCTCCCAGAAGTTTCCTTCATGCCCTTTCCTAGGCAATTCCTCCACACCTAGCCCCCTCATACACACACACACACACACACACACACACACACACACACAGGCATACATATACACACACGCACATGTATGTATATCTACAGATGACTACCTTCTAAGAGGTGACATTTCCAGAGTCATTGTTGAATATCCTGGGTGTTCAATGATGTCTCTGCACTCTGGTTGGTAAAAACTTGAATGTCTAAAGCCACAATTGCATAGTAAATTCAATATTTTTCAAGAGTCTTTAATTGGATTTTTCCAATCAAATAATGTATAATGTTAAAATTTTTATTCAGTTATTCTGGAGAAGGTAAAGTTTTAGAGTTTCAGAGTGTTCCAGTGAGCTCAGAACATTATTTACTAGGTTTGTGTGCCACGATATTTAAACATACACGATGAATTAAGATATCTCATCATTTGCCAAAATAGAATTGTAATGGCTGTAATTCTGACATTTATTTCATAATTAGAGAAGATTTAATTTGTAAAGTCAAGTTATAGAGGATGTCCTATATTCTGCTTGTTATGCCAGAATGGAAACTATTCTGTGCATATAATACCAATCCCTAATTTGGCTCTTTTGCCATTGAGTATTGTAGGTGTTTTTTAATTGAAGATCTTAGAGTGCACCTGTCTTTTTTTTCATCAGACCCAAACCTAGAGTGTTGATACGTAAGCATTGTCTTTAGTGTCTCTCTCACCTTTTTAAAATGCTTACGTATTCCTCCTTGACCCTCTCTCTTTTACTTGACTATTTTATGTTTATTCTGTTGCTGCTGTGAAGCCTCTATTTCTGCCTTTTCCAAATGTCCCCACTCACGCAAAACTTAACAGATCCATTCTTCTGGGAGCATACTTAGTTACCAGTCAAATTATACAACAGGTTACTCAAGATAATATGCTAATAAATATGTCAGCCTGAGTTCTGAAAAAGAAAAAATCTTTAATACGAGGTATTAGAAATTTACAAAACTATTGGACACGCACAGAACAAAAGTTACAAAGACTGTTTAAGAAATTTCCAAACTACTAGAACTGTAGTACTAAATAAAGTGGGTAATTCAGCGGAGGGTGCTTGAAAGTCATGGACAAGACCCCATGTCTGCCATGTGCCCACTCATTTTTTTTTTTCAGAGAAAGATTTACCCTGAGCTGATGTATGTTGCCAATCTTCATCTTTTTTTTCCCCCAAAGCCCCAGTGCACGGTTGTACATCCTAGTTGTAAGTCCTTCTAGTTCTATGTGAGCCACTGCCACAGCGTGGCAACCAACAGACGGGTGGTGAGGTTCCACAACCAGGAAACGAACCCAGGCTGCCAAAGCGGTGAGGGCACAGAACTTTAACCACTAGATCATCAGGGCTGGCTCTGCTTATGCCCACTCATGAATCTGCAGATTTTACCAAAAGTCGTGACTTGTTCTTCTCTTTTGTCATTCAGATCTCATATGCTAACAGATATTGCGGCATTCTAATGGCAGCCCTGTTGGCAACAGAGTTTGAAAAGTGTAGTTCCACAGCCCACTCTCTGATGGATATCAGGGGAGAGCTTAGGGGGTGGAGATGTTACTGAGCATCAGAAAATATATCTCACATAGTGGACTTTTAAACACCTCCTCTCAAATAATATTTTCATTTTGATAGCAGTCTATTATTTTAATCCATGGAGATTTGTTCATGTAGTCATGTAGGCTGAGATGAACTAATTGCCATATATTGTTTCCTTAATGAATCAAATTAATTATTAGCTAGGTTTTAACTTCCTGATCAATACTTTTATTTCAAGGCATCTGTATGGCTGGAGGCTACTAGATGCCACTTTTATTTTTTGTATCAAAATCTCAATGAGCAAGTCTAACTATTTTTTAAATTTAGAATAATGAAAAATAATATTCAAAACTTTAAATCCATTTTTTCTTAGGAATATTTATGAGCAAAATAGATTTGATTAGGAAAGACAACATGGTATTTTAAGGAGAACTTCAGATTTAGGTGATTACTGAGGTTTAGTTAAAGATGTGGCACATGAGGATAAATCTATAAAAACGTGCTAAACAGAGAGATTAATTTATGAGTAGGAAAGACAGTTATGGGCTCAGAACCATTAACATAAATTGTCTAATTCCAAGATGCAGTGTCTACTCAAGTGGTGGCACAAGTAATGGATATTCACAAGATCAGCAATTGGTCAAAGTACCCAGGTCAATGATTAAGATCCTGGGACCTTTGTCAGCAAACCTTACAGACACTTTCATTAAAATTATAGAAAATCAGAGGTTCTGGGGCAGAACTGGCAAGTCTCTGGATGAACAGGTGGAAGGGGCAGAATGAAAGGCCCTGATATGATATGTGGGATACGAACACAGGGTTGGTGAAAGAAAGAAACTTGAAAATCATTGAAGAATTGGAATAAATGCACCAATCTCATTTCTGAGGAAATGAGTTATCAGAAACAGCTTCAAAAGAAAAAAAAAATGAGAAACAGTATAACCACAATTGCTGAGAAATTGCATTTCCAAAGCCAGAGCAGGTGAGATGGATGTCACCTTGATGCCACACCACCGAGTTGCTAACTTCAGCCTCTCCTTAACAAAAGGACAGGATTTTCTCAAATTCCTTGTGGGATATATAAAACTTGCTAAACAGCAATGATGGACATGAGAGGTAAAAGATATAATCCATACACAGGAAGAAAACTATGATCTTAATTGTATAATGACAAAGGGTATAAATTTTGGGGGCAGATAGATCTGAATTCACAACTGGGTGACTTAAGCAAATTACTTAACCATTTTGAGCTTCGGGATTATAACATCACTTCATGGAGTTTTTCTAAATATAAAATGGCATGATATATATATAAAGTGTTTATCATAGTGCTTGGCACAAAGAAATACTTAATAGTTATTAATAATAATAACAGCATAGTTATTTTACTAAAATAATTACTGAATTATTGAAATTATCAATTAGGATGAAAAAATAGTTTATTTTTTAAATAAGTGAAACAAGAATACGCTGAAGCTAATTAAAAACAGCTGTTATTCATTACAGTTACTTTAAGAAGAGCATTTATTAAAGGATATTCAAGGGTTTTTGTTAAAGTAAGCAATGCTAGCTGCCACAACAAACAAACCCCACATCCAAAAGGAATAAAAAATAAGATTTTGCTCACATGAGATTAATAGAGACCAAGTGGCCACATTATACCCTGCAGCCACCACAAGAAAGATAAAGAGAGCTGTAGAATGGATCATTCTGGGTGCTCTGAACTGCCGGGTCTGTGAGGGGACCACATCAATTCCACCAACATTCCATTAGTCAGAATTCAGTCCCACATCCACAATCTAACCACAACGGAAGCTGGGAAATCTAGTCTTCTGTGACCAGAATCAGGCAATGGTATATTTATCTTATTTTATATTTGGTTCAATTTTGAGTTTGCAACTCAGGCTTCAGTAGTCACACATGATGGGCTTCTCAGCAGCATTGATTTCAACAAACCTCACTTTTATCTTGTATGCAAGCTCTTCTAATAGGTTGATGGAAGTGAACTCTTCTTTAGTTTCACTAATTGAAGGTGCTCCCTCCCGAATTCCTATTCTTCCTAATCTTAATCGCCACTTTATCAGAACCAATCTCTCAGTTATCCACTTCTTATCAAACTGTTGTTTTATTCTAGATTCTAGAACCTCGTTATGTCACAGACCTCAGACTGAGAGGGACCTAGAGATATCTCCTTGGGAAATCTCTATACAATTAAACATCTTCACGGTTATTCCCGTTTTACAGATGTGGCAGTTGTGACCCAGAGAAGTTAAGCAACCCTGGGAATTCTCACTAGGAAATCCCCCTTCTTATCCTCTCTTTAGAAGCCCCATAACTTAGCTTTTTGGAACTATTTCTCACTGACATTAGCCTTCAGTGCTTAGTGGATAGTACTTTCACTTCATAATTTTTTTTCCTTTTTTTACAAAGCCTCTCAGTAAATACCATTTCTCTTATAGCCTAAACTAGCATTCTTAAAGCCAAAGTCTTATAGGGCAAAGCACCTAGGTTTTACATTTACATTCTGAAACTTTTAACCAAGGCGTTTTCTACGACAATCTTCTCTGTTGTTATTTTTCGTGCTCAATTTCATTTGTGACAAAGACTACATATGTAACTAATGCTTATTCCTTCTCTGATCTCTTACTCATAAACAATAAAGAATTTACTCAGATTTAAGCTTTACACTTCAACGATTTTCTTTCCAGTGAGATTCAGGGCAACCAGAGTACAGGCTTAATGTTTATAAATGGCCACAACCCATCTCCTTGACTTATTATTATCACTGTAACTGTGTTAGACAAGGGCAAGACACCCTGAAGAGAAGCTATTTCTACTTATCTCTGTGTGGCTAAACTAACCGAGAGGAGAAGCACAAACATGAGCTTTTCTTACTTAATGAATATGAATTTACTTGTCATAATTAAGTGATTTAAATATCTTTTGAAACTTTTCACAAACCATTCTACCATCTTCGTACTATGGCTCCTGAAATAGTTGAGGGTGATGTTCACTGATTATGAAAAAAGACTCGGAAGATTTTGTGTTAATTTGATTGTGTCATTTAGTCCCATTGATTTTCCTCAATTAATGCTTCTTCACGTCCGTATCACTGAAATGTGAAATCTAGTTTCAACAATACTGAAACACATGCCTACATCATTTTTATTTTATCAGCGGGTTCGGTTCTCACATATAGGTATCATGAATGTTTAATTGACCTTAATTGGTATGATTTCTCTAACTAGCAATACGTACAGGATTACCTTGTGTGATTAGATTTGCATTTTTATGTCTGTTTCAAGCTGGGAAGATGATGCGATATTTCTTTTCACAATTACCCATGTGTGTTAAAATTACTTTAAATATTCTATTGTGGGCTCAGAACTGATTACAAATGTGGAAATAAATGAGTCTCAACACAAGTGATTCAATGTCCTTTTGAGCAGTTCACAAGTACACTGAATGTCTGCTGCAGGTTCACTTTATTTGTAAAAGACAAAACTATCTAGATTTTCCTTAAAAGTTTATTTGAGCTTAGGTCTCTTAAAAGTTTTAAAGGCAAAGTTTTAGATGTGTAAGAAAAAGAGTGTCTCTGAACCAATGCATTTAGTGTGAGTAAGAAAAGAGATCATTTCATCAATTAGAAATTCTAAGTCATTTGAAGCTTTTTAGTTTCTATTATTTGTGTTATATTTCTTAATGCTCTAAAAATGATTTCATGAAACATAAAGCTGGCAATTAATTAAGGAGTATAGTCTTCTTTAGGATTTTAATCCTCTTGTAAAACAAAACAAAACAAACACAGAACAAAACCTGAAACACCAGACATTGCTTCAAAGATAACAACAAACACACATTGCTATATGTTACAAATAATTAATAAGGCTTCGGGGCACAAGGAACTATGCAGCTGTCAGAAAAATCAAGTTCAGACCCTATAGGTGAGGGTCTGACTTCTGTGTGTGTGTGTTTGTATTTTCTTATCGGGTTGAAATTGCTGCATTTTTTGCAACTTAAGTAATAAGGCAATTGCATAATTCAATTCCATTATTTTGTGTGTGTGTGAGGAAGACCAGCCCTGAGCTAACATCCGTTGCCAATCCTCCTCTTTTTGCTGAGGAAGACTGGCCCTGGGCTAACATCCGTGCCCATCTTCCTCTACTTTATATGGGACGCCGTCACAGCATGGCTGACAAGCAGTGCATTGGTGGGCGCCCGGGATCCGAACCCGCGAACCTGGGGCTGCCAAGCGCGCACTAAACCGCTGCGCCACCAGGCCAGCCCTCCATTATTTTTTTAAAGGAAATATCAGTTTACCTTTAGAAGAAAGTCATAGAACATATGCAGTATAAAAAGCTTCTCTTTTTAGAGAAAAAGTATAACACAGCTTTCTACATGCTTTAATTTCAGACATTTATTCTTTCTTTTTTTTCAAATTTAAAAGAAACAGTTAAAGCATCAAAGTCTAAAAACATCTTTACTGGAGGATTTTTAAAAACTCCTCAGAAATGTCTACATGAATTTTTTATCAATATTTGTAAATCACTTGAAGATCTTTGGTTACTAAGGATTATTTGATTTAAACTAGAGCCACTGCTAATCTTTCCAGGACATCTTGATGACTGTGTTTCAGAGACCTTTGAATAAAAGCCAAAGTAAAATGGGATTGGGGGTGGTAGTGGTGGCAGGGAGGTAGAAGGTATCACCCTGAGAATTTCTAATTGCTGTGTAAGCATCAGGGCAGAATAAAGCATGTGTTGGGTAAAGTTGGGCCAAGATATACAATTGTATCTGTAGTGAGTGAAATTCAACAACTGTGAAGGCAAATCTGCTGATGCCTGGAAGACCACACACTGGGAGGTGGTGAACTTTTCAGAAGGTTTTGTTATTCCAGCTGGGCACCAAGAATGGTGTATCAGCCCTCACACGTATCAATTTACCTCACTGAACCTGAAATTTCTGAGCTATGAAAGAGTTGATCTTTGTAATCCAGCAACTATGAGAGATCATTGTTCAGAAATCACTTGGATTATATTTGCAATGCCAGTCTTAAACTGTTTTAGGATCTATAAGGTTTTTGTTGACCAGGGCAGTGAATATGGCATTAATTATCTGAGTCACAACTGCCAGGCTAAGACAAACTGGAAGAGAGTTAGACCCCATAAGGCACTAAAGTCAGCCCAACTGGATAAAATAGGTATCCTGAAAATGTGTGCGATGACTTATTCTCTAGAAGTAAAATTGCTTTTAAACAGCTTCTTTCAATGAATTTCACATTAAAGTAAAAGGAGATTTGCTTTCTTCTTGTAGAAATAAATCTTGTAAATCTGAAGTTTGATAGACTTTGGTTTGCTTAATTAAGGTTAGTACAAGCTCAGAATTCTTTATCCAACACCCTTGAGATCAATGTCTTTTGAATTGAACCCCTGAATCTTTTAGATTTCAGGGGTTCTCATATTTTAGAAAGATTATACTGTGTATCTATCATTAAGTAATACCCCAGGCTCTGAAGCAACACTCTACACTCATGTACATTAATATTTATGCAATAAAATGTTTCAATATTCACAATAGGTGAGATAAAGACCAAGAATAGCTTAAAGTCAGATTGGAATAGGTTTTGTTACAAACTTATTAAGATATTTCTGACCTACAGAGCTTTTAGATATTGGAATTACAGACCTGTAATGGTTCAAGTTAGTCACTTCGGGGTACAAAGTTTCTCCACTTCCTATTTCTAAAGCAACACAGGCGGAATACAATGTAATTTCATGATCACTGGAGGGTTTCTTGCAAAAGAAAATTCTTACCTTCAAGTGACAGTAGAGATGGCTTAAAAAGCAATCATCTTTGGGAAACATAGAAGATTGATTTAAATTCTCTTCTTAGTATAATTAGCTAATATAAAATCATTTCCTGAGAATGTTTTGTTAATGGGGTCAGACACTCTAAGGGTATTAGAATGAGGACAAGTGAAAGGAAATTTTCTTTAAAATTTGTAATACACTAAGTTTACCATTTCCTTGTCTGAACCTATTCTAACACTTCCGCCTCCCAATTTTTGCTTTATGATTCATGTCAAGGAATTTGAATTTTATTCTACTTGTAATGGAAATTCATGGAAAGCTTCAGCAGGAAAGTGATCAAATCAGATCTACATCTTACAAAGAGCCCTGGAATCATCGGAGAGAAAAGAGGATGACAAAGATTGGACAGAAGGAGGCTAATTAAAGAGGTCATTGAAAAAATGCAAGTAAGATTTGATTGTCTAGGACTGCTAAATATCAAACTTCAAAAACTATCCATAAGGCAGAGCTGACACAACTCAATGCTTGTTTAAATATGGGAAATGATATAGGAGTCAAAAATGGCTCCGAGATTTCTAATTGAATGGTGATACTTTCAGTGAAATAGAACGAGAGGTGGAACAATTGTGTGTGTGTGGAGGTGGGAGGGGTGCAGTTGACATAATGGATTCAGTACTGAGCATCTTGAATTTGAGGTTTCTATGTGATATCCAAATGGAATTATTCACCAGGCCGTTAGGTGTAATACTTGCAAGTTTAGGAGAGACATATAGACTAGTGATTTAAATATTTTCTCAGGCGTATATGGATGTTTAAAGCAGTGCAGGGAGAATGTAAAGGGAGAAGTGAACCCTAAGGCCACCATTAATTACAGTTTGGTTTTAGGAAGAGGCATCCACAAGGCAGACTAGAAAAAAGGGGACAAATTTTTTAGGAGGAAAACCAAAAGTACACAGTGGCTTGAATAATAAGGTAAGAGAATGTTTCAAAAACATCATATTGTATGATGAAGAAGTTAGTTACTTGCAGAAAAGAGAATAAAGCTTGTTTACTGGATTCAATGGCAAGGAGGTCATTAACAGCCATAGTGCCGCAGCTTCACGGAGTCAGGGGGCAGAAGAGAGACTGCACAGAGTTGCAGAAGAGGGAGCAAAAAGTTTGTTGTGAGGATAAGAAGAGAGGTAAGATAGCAGCTGTTTCCAAAAAGAAAAATTAACGTGGAGAGACCCGAGCTTGTTTCAGAGAAGAATTAAGGTACAGAGGAACACTGAAAATATAGGAGAGGCAAAGAGCAAAGTGTAACAAAGCCCTTTGGGAGGGAAGACATTCGGGAAATTTTATATCAATTTGGTTGCAAAGAGCTCTCAGTTTTTGACTTCTATGTTCCCCAAAAATAGGACCTAAGAGAGAAAAGAGGTGGTGAATGGGTGAGGTTTGAGGTGAAAAGCGAACATTTGAAATAACAACTGTGAAAAAAAAGTGAACTGACTAGGGAAACATAAGAAAATTTTAATATTGAGTTTTCAATGGAAGTTGCAGCGTGAATTTATTCTGGCCTAGCAGAATCAAGCTGCACAATTAATTAATTTTTATTTAGCAGCACCACAAAGGAAGAATAATGGTGATTGCTATATAGTGGGAGATGACAAGAGACATCTAAATATTCAAACCACGAAAGTATATACTGGTGAAATTTACGTTGATTTTTAATTTTTTTTAAAGTCCAGAAAATGTAATTGAACAGAGAATTTCATGGAAGTTAAGAAAGAATTCAGTAAGAATATGTGACATTGAACCAGCTTCTTTCTCCTTTAGTAGGGTTAGCAAACTGGTAGATGAGATGATGTTATAGATATAATGCATGTTGTAATTGATGGGGCATTTATTAGCTCAGCTTGTATAAACTCCACAAGTGATTGGTCTTTTTTTTTATATTGCTGCAGGAAACTGCTGTGACTGTTGTTGGCAGACACTTTGTTCACAATAAATATTTGTTGAATGAATTAATGAATAATCTTGTGATCAAAGATGTGAGTTAGACAATCATACAGGTTAATTAATACTGAGTATTGACTATGGGATTAATGTCAATCTGGAGCAAAGCCTCAGTTTTGTGTCTGTTTTGATCTTGTCTGGTACAATCTGAATGAGAAAAAGACAGCATGGTTATAAAATTTTTATTATACAAACAAGATGAACTTGAATTCAACTAAATAGAAAATTCTGCATTTCCACTTAAATTTGACTACACCAGAATAGGGTGCATGAGGTTAACCAAAGATAAGCTCATTGTGATACCTGTTAAAAAAATAATTCAATTATGATTTTACGCCAACAAAAAATGATGTTCTTATTTAGGGTGGCAATACTTTGCACTGGTGTGAACACAATTGAAATATTGTGTTTAGTTTTGTGTGCCATTCTGGGAGATTAGATAGAGATTATCTGGAACATGGTAACTAAGATCTCCAAACTTCTATGGGAAATAAGGGTGGTGAGCATGAAGAAGGAAAGGCATAGGGAGAAAATTACAGCGTTGTCAAATATAGTGAAAGAAAAGACCATTGTCTGGTAGATTGTAGATTGCCCTATGGAGGAGGTTGGACACACTGACCTTTAAAATACTGTCATGCTCTAAAATTCTCTGCATCACTGTCCTAAAGGAAATTTAGAGAGTTTTAAAGAAAGGATGCAAGTCTTAAAATAAGTATTTTTATTCTTTCTCACTAGTAGGAGTATTTCAAGTGCAATCAGTCCCTCTTCAATTGAATCTTTTTAACAAGGTATTTTAGTTTCTCCATCTTGTTGAGCCACACATATTTTTGTTTCCTTATAAATGTTTGTCTATTTTGCAACTGAAGGAAAGTTACAGTTAACAGATCCAAATTCACTGTGTAGAATCTTGTCTTCCTGACATTTAGGAGATAAGAATATTTTCCCAGAAGACATATTTACTTTCAATTAAAATATTTGATGAGGCGCTATACTCCAGATTTTTCGGATTTGGTTTTCAAATTTCCTAAATGAAAATGTAAGCTGTATTTTTATCTGAATCAATTTGGACAGTCACTAGTTAATGAGGTATCTGCATCAGTTCAACTTACAAAAATGGTTCAGATATTCAGGTTAGTATGAATACTACTAAAACTGTTAAGCAAAATTAATGTGTTTATTTTAAATACTCTTTAATGGTCTTCTTTCAAAAAAGTGTGTAACATAAAAAATGGAATTAAGCCAGAGTTTATGCTTATGTCTGGCAAGTATTTCTTTTCTTGTGTGTGTTTGTATGTGAGTGTGTGTGTGTGTGTGTGTGTGTGTGTGTGTGAGGAAGATTAGCCCTGAGCTAACATCCGTTGCCAATCCTCCTTGTTTTTGCTGAGGAAGACTGGCCCTGGGCTAACATCCATGCCCATCTTCCTCTATTTTATATGGGACGCCACCACAGCATGGCTTGACAAGTGCTGCGTCTGTCCGCGCCCGGGATCCAAACCCACGAACCCCGGGCCACCAAAGCGGAATGTGCGAACTGAACCACTATGACACTGGGCCAGCCCCCAAGTATTTTTTTGATACCTAAAATTTCACTAATAATGTTTATATGAAATGAAATCCCTACAGATACTTTGTTTCTGATGTTTTTCCAAACAAGTTATATAGTTCATATCTTTAGAGAGAAGATTTAGCTAACTAGAATTAATATTAGAAAAAGAAGAAAATTTTAGATTTACATATTTATAATTATATTTTAAAGTTTTTTTGTTTTTTAAAGATTCATAGTGAGAATCTGTTAAACTGATTATAGACACGTTTTTGTGTCTTAAACCACTTAAGCCTTTTGCACTGTTTTAAGCTTACCTGAAAATAAAATGAGCATTTAACCACCACCATCCACATACCTAAACTTTGATATTTAAGAAATAATATGAAGCAAAAATCCAGACAAATATTCTTTCGACATATACTGACAACAGAAATGCCTTAGAAGTTACACAGCACTATAAATAATGTGGACCTACATCATTAAAAGTAAATAAATTGCGATTTAAAAATATTTCAAGTTAAATTGCATATGCATATGCAAGATTTCTAGATTGATTTCTTCACTTTCTGTTTTTGAGCAGGCAAAACTTTTCACCTTTATTTTTCTTGGACCAGACAGAAAACTTTGTGTAAGGAACATTTGAATTTATTAATGAGAGGAAATATCTCCTTGGCTTATACAATAATCATTTTTTAATAGTTCTGTCTGAAAAATTGAGAACCAAATGAAAATGAGTTTAGATAAACTTAAGAAGGGAAAATATAAATGGTCACTTGGAAAGTAGTCTTGTAGATTAATTTTATACCTATTTTCTAACTCTCCTGTGTCATTAAATTTGTTTTTTACATGTTAATTTCTCCTAAATGTGTAACTACACAAGTGCAGTAGCAAATAAAACAAAAATTCACACAGAGAACTGAGTCTAGTATTGTTCTCTAAATCTAGCTAGAAAAATATAATTCCCTGGGTAAATGTTGGCTATTGTGAGAAGGAAAACGCTATAGTGGAAATAGCGCTGGCTTAAGTCAAAGCAGTTGAATTCAGCTACAGTATCCTGAATTAATCTCTTACTTTAAGATTTAGATTCTTCCATCTCTAAAATAGATGATAGTATGTTCTTAGTTTATCTTTCAGAGTTGTTATGGTTTTAGGGACTTATAAGCCAACCACGATGAAATAAAACATGCTATGAAAATGATTGCTATTATGCTAAGAACCCCCTCTCTGTGTGCATGCACCTGTGTCGTTTTCAGCCATCTGCATACTCATGCAGAGTGTTTTCTGAAAACACTTTGCCCTAGATTCCCTTTCTATGTCAAAGGCAGTTCCTATCAAATGTGTATAATATTCTTTTAAAGTAAAGCAAATAATAGAATGAAATTAGAAAAGGTCCTTAGAGACCATATCTCTTGGACAGCAATTTAACTATTGAGTGGATTTTTTAAAAAGATTAAAATTAGGTGTTTGTAAAAGGACATTTTGTCTTTTCACTACTTCATTTATCATTAATGACTGTGCCATTCCTTGTGGAGTTATTTGTGCCAAGGCTAGATGGATTTTGACATAGCATTTTCCCTTTTGGAAATGCTACAGGCCTGAGTTCTGGTGTTTGAGGACGAAATTTCAGTACTTCTCACGGTGTGTGGTCTCCTAATGAACGATTTCAGTCCTGTATGCTGAATTCCAACACTCTTGCCAGCAGGTGGTTTTAACCTCCAGGCAAAGTTCACATTCTCTGTAGCTCAATGGAATTATATGCAGAACATGCGAATAACTCATAAAGAAATTTTTCCCAGTAAAAATTGGAGAGGACGGTGTGGATTTTCTCTGAACTTCACTGGAATCAACACATTATCTAATGCATGGAATGGTATAGTGGAAAATGTGTTGGATTTGGAGTTAAAACTCGAGGTGAGGTTCTGAGTAAACCTTTTAGATGTGCCATTTCAGGTAAGTCACATCTTCTTTGCACCTCAATTTTCTAATCTTAATGAGAGTGTAAACCTATATAATTTATAGGTTTATTTTAAAACTATTGATTCTATAATTCAGGTATTCTAGATAAGTTTCATCTTTGGAAAACATTTTATTGAAATCAATGCAAGCCAGTTTTTAATATCCCAATTTCAGCACATATGATGAAGGTTCTGGAATTGGCATTGAGTCACTGTGGGAAAGTGCTATTATTTAGGTAGCCTCCTAAATTGAAATATGACTCTTTTAGTATAACGTGTCATGCTGAAAGAAAGGAAAGGTTATGAAAGGCTCTATGCTTTTCAATTATAACAGCTGTTTTTATAAGCATCTTAGAGGAAAAGAGAGAATATATACATTGGTTTTCATGGAAAAATGGTAATTTACAACTTGGCTTACATACTTAATCATCATGCTCAGCGTGTAGCTTAAAAATTTACTATCCAGATCAATAAATGCTGTTAAGTGTGTACAGAGAATTTAATATACTACATTTTTAGTGTTTTAAAATGAATATACACACACATATGCACATATAGAAGAATATATACACATATACACGCACACATATATATACACACACGCTAATGTTTAAAAAAGTAATTTTACAAAATATGAATATTCCCAAATTCTTCTTTCCATTAAATAAGACCAATAGATCAATTGGTTGACATTTTGATAATGATGCTCCTACACAATCTAAAGTCTTTGTTGGTCCTTCAAGGCACTCAGTTACCTGGACCTATTCAATCTACACGGCCTTTTCCCCCTTGCTTACCCACCTCTACCTGCTCCTCTCATCGGGCCTGTCTTCTTTTTCTGTCTATTTCTTTCCTAATTCCCATCTCCATGTCTTCATGCTTCTCCTGCCGCAAATTACCTCCATCTTCTCTATTCCCGTACAAACTACATTTACCTTCTTTTAGAGAAATCACTTTACTGTTTTTCAGAAATTATACGCGCCCATGACAAAAAATTCAGGCAATATACAAACATTAAAAAAAGCAACAAGTTCCTCCAGATCTTACCGCTCACAGGTAATTAGTATCGACATTCAGTGAACATTACTTTGAGTCATCTCTCTGTGCATGTACGCGCACATACCAGCTGGATGAAAATGTCCTCAATCAGGATTCCTCTACAGTTTAAAAAAATTACTACAGCACTTTAAAAGAGACTCATTTTTTTCAGCCACACATTTCAATTTTGGATGCTATGGATTGTCTCAGTGTCTTAAGAAGCACACCACCGCTACTCCAGCCCACCAGGACCTCTCTTTCCTTTGAACTCTCATTGCTCTATGAAATGCCCAAATGTTTAAAAGTTGTTCTCTCATTTTTGTGTTTTTATTTGCGATTAAAATCCAACTAGATTTTAGCTTTCTTAAAGATAAGTACTCTGTCTTATTTCTTTGTGTTTCTCTCAGTCTCTGACTTATTCTTGCTTGACAGTCACTTAGAAACTCAATAAATATTTGTTTGCTGAGTAAATAATAGAACTAAAGAGTGTATGTAATTTTTGTACGAGACGTTGATTTTTGTCTTCTGTGCATCCCTTCCACCTCTTTCCTTTGAATCACAGACATCTGAGCCATTAATGGCCTAATTTGTTGGTATAATATAATCCTTTGTGCCCAATAGTTGGTTCCAGAATAGGTGTGTGAACTCAGTAGGTCCAATCAGACTAATATTTAGGATTTTTCTTTGATTATTGAGGAAAAGGAATTTCTCTTCTTCTGAATGCTTTGGTATATGGGGATAAGGCTTAAAAATGCTGCAGCTTTTTGACACCTCTAGGTAGATCAAACTGAAAAAGATGCCAACAGAAAAAGGAGGTTCAGAACAAGAAAATATCAGAGAAACTGAGCCACTGAAGACCAGATTGACCCACACTACATCTGAATTTTTAATTTCCTGAGTCAGTGAATTCTCTATATTGTTTAAGTCACATTTAGTTCTTTATGTTATTTGAAAATGATTCCCTCTTAATTGATACTTACATCCCAATTGATACTTAGCAACAACTTTGGATTAGATAATTCCTAGGAAATGTAATATAGAAGGGCACATAGCATATTTTTATGTATGTTTAAGAATAAGATTTGAGGTCCATAGTAAGAAAATATTATAGAATTTATTCTAGTGCCTCATTCTTGTATTTGTGAGTCTCTCTCTGTGTGTGTATGAGTGTGTGTGTGTGTGTGAGAGAGAGAGAGAGAGAGATTTAGAGGAAGCAATACTATCAGTTGCAATTTATTCTTATAAAATTATGTTCTTTGAGAAGCTGGTAACCTAATTCTAAGGAATAAAACATTTGAGGTTGGTTACTCAAATGATGCTCTTAAAATGATGTTTAAAGAATAAATAATTGGGTGACTGAGTACTTATAAAATAAACCTTTGGAATTATAATACTTGTATTTATTATCTTGTAAACATTTGGGTTTAAGAAATTATTTTATTACTTTTAAATTTCTGTTGTCTGCAAAAGAATAATATTTTTTAAATAGTAACAGTGACAGATAGGCAGTCTATTTCTTTGACTTCCTTGCTCTTAGAATGTGGGCATTCAACTCCAGGCCCAATACTTTAGATTTTGAGTTGTGAAACTACTTTGTAACTGATAGGTGACAGAGTTGGCTTTGGGAAGGGAAAAAAAGAGAAGTAGAGATGCATTCCTGATGTGGTTAAATGCTGCTATAGTTTCCAACTAAACATTAGTATGTTCTCCATAAATTCATGTTTTAAAATATAAAATATTATTATTATAATATTAGAATAAATTCTTAGGGCTTTTAATGGTGGCCACAGGATCTGATCTAAATTTGGGTCCTCAAAACTTTTTGAGGGAGCATAGCCCTTCCAATAATCCATGATTCTGGCACAGTTTTAAGGGTAGGAGAAGGTAATCATGGTCCAAAAACCTTGCCAGCTAGAACTACCAACAATGCATGTCCAAAAAGAGCATCTGGATAGCACCATCGTGGATGGAAAACATATCTCAATAATCTCTTTCAAAGTAAGATATACATGGAGTAAGAGAAACGGAATGCTGGAAAGAGGGAAAATTGAATATAGAAACATTCTACTGAGTGAATTAATTAACCTCAGTTTTTTACATTCCTGTTTAGGGGCCTTTTGTTATTGCTAATTTATTCATTGACAATTATTTATTGAAGACCTACTGTGTGCCAGATACTCTTCTAGGGTCTGGGGATGAAAATCACTTCTCTTATGGTGACGGTAATCCAGTAGGGGAGTCAAACAATAAACAAGATAAATAACTGTAAAACATAAAGTAGATTAAGCAGTGATAAGAACTAAGGGAAAAAGTAAAAGAGAGAAAAGGATTTAAAGTGGTGGTGTGACTGTAGGATGTCTGTGAGTTTTAGAAGAGATAACTAAGGAATACCTCATTAAGAAAAGTTTCTCAGTAATGATCAGAAAACGTGAGGAAACCAGCAATGGGAAAATCAGCAAAAGAGCATTCAAGGCAGAGTAAACAGCATGTGCAAAGGTCCTGAGGCAAGAGCATGCTTAAGAGATAAGGGGGAAAAAAGATAGATTAGTAGAAGGTGAGATCAGAGAGGTAATGGGGACCAAATGTTAGAGTTAAGGACAGTTGAGAATTTTGGCTTTTACTCTGAGACAATTGATAGCTATGGGATTTCTGCATAATCAGTTCTGTGCTTTTTACTCTGTAAAATATTTTTCATTATTTTTAACTTTGCTTTTTTCTTCCCTGATTTCCTTATGGTGCCTTTTATTTTTAACTGACAATTCAGACTATCGCATTTATATCCCAGGCAGTGTTTATGTTTCTGTTGATGTTACTTAGAAAGGTTGTCTGTTTGCAACTTTTGGAATTCACAGATGAGTTCTAACTTTTCTTCTTCTTCTCCTTCTTCTCCCTCTCCTTCTCCTTCTTCTTCCTTTTTCTTCTTCTTCTTCTTCCTTTCTCCTCCTCCTCCTCCTTCTTCCTTTCCTCTTCCTCCACTTCTTCTGTAGTAAATATATTCATTTTTTCTGAACCTTGAAGGAAATACCACTTTCTTTTGTTCTAAAACACTTGGCAAAGTCTGTGAAGTTGATTTATTTTCGTCTGTACTCATTCCTGGAAAAGGAGTGGTTATTCAGAACCAGTATTAGCCAACTGCTCACCTCCTGTTCTGCACTCATGGTTCACTTGGATCTTCTAGATTTCGCACCTTAGATCTAGACCACAAGTTCACGATGTTAGACCTACCCCTGCTTCTTTTTTGCTGTCCATCACACATTCATCCAGGGTGGTTGTGCTGGACTGAGGACCTTCTGCTGTGAATACTGAATTCTATGATATTGGCTTCTTTTGCATGTTCTATTTCAAAAGGCAGATTGTGTATATCAAGTCCACACTTCATGGAAATCTCCTAAAAATCAGGATATGATTGCTCCTATTTCACTTTTAGAACTATTACCAGTTTTTTGTTTGTGAATATCTTCTTCAAAATGTCTTTATTTGCTGATATTTTAAAAATTTGCTTTGAATTTCAAATATTCCTCAAGTATTTATAACATATTTTATAACATGTAACATATTTATAAAGGATAAGGATAACTTTATACTTTGTAAACCAGTGTGGTATAATACAGATCCATAAAATACTACCAGTCTAGCACCATGTTAACCCTGAAGAAGATGTTCTAATATTTTCCAATCAAAAAACTAACCTGTAGGTGTACTGTTTCACATTCACGAGTATGACTAAAATATAAAGGTCTAAAACTCTGAAAGTTTGTGAGGATACAGAGCCTCAGGAACTCTCATACCCTCCTGGAGGAAGTTGAATATGGTACAATAACCACAGAAAACAGGCAGTTTCTTATAAAGTTAAATATAGATCTACTCTCTGATCCTGCACTTCTATTACTAGATACTGACCCAAAAGCAATTAAAACGTAGATCCACAAAAAGATTTGTTCAAGATTATTTATGGCAGCTTCATTTTAAAAATTAAAAAAGAAAATGGAACTGACCAAATACCTAAAAACAGGCGGATGACTGAAAAATAATGGTATTTTCATACAGTGGAATACTATTCAGAAATACTGAGAAATGACACAAGATGCCTTTCAAAACTGTTGTGTTAAATTCATGATACTAACTGAATGAAGGCAAAAATTATCCAAACAAACGTATGGTGATAGAAATCAAAACAGTGGTTGCTTGTGGGCCATGGAAATTGAAGAGAAGGGGATATGAAGGAGCTTTCTGGGGTGATGGAATTGCTCTATCTCTTGATTGAGATGGTGGTTACATGAGTTCATATAGTTTATCAAAACTCATTGAAATGCACACTCAAGATCTATGCATACAAGAGATGTAAATTTTACCTCAATAAAAAAAGATTTAAAATACTAACCTGTAAATTTTGTTACTCTTTTCCCTAAAATGTGGCAATGCTAAGACGTTAGCAAAGTTTAGAAATAAAACTATTCATTTTCTTTAATCCCATTTTCTTGTTCTTTAGCCTAATATTGCAAATTAAAATAACAACATTAAATGTCAATCTTCCATTTTATTGTGTTGTTAGATTTCACGTTTTTTGTCAGATGTAATATTTTCAAGGATTTTGAAATATACTAATTTTAATGGGTTTTGTACATAATATAATATAAAAATCATAAACTGTCATTAAAATATATTTATAAATATTGTAGCTATCATAAATACTATAAATATAACAAACAACATTGCTTATCTTTTTTTTACTTAATATTAATATTGAGGAGGAACCGCACATATTATTACAGTTATTTCTTTTTGCTAAATTAATTTTTTTGAGGTAACATTGGTTTATAACATGTCATAAAGTTCAGGTGTACATCATTATATTTTGATTTCTGTGTGGACTACATTGTGTTCATACCCAAAGTCTAGTTGCCGTCCGTTGCCATACCTATGTGCCCCTTTATCCCTTTCGTTCCTCCCCTTCCTTTCTTCCCTTCTGGCAACTACCCGTCTATTCTCTGTATCCATGTGTTTGCTTGTTGTTGTTGCTTTTTTTTAATCTTCCACACATGAGTGAAATCCTACAGCATTTGGACTTCTCTGTCTGACTCATTTCACCCAGCACAATATTTACATTATATATTATATGCATATTTTTCTGTGATTTTAGAATATGAATCTAAATAATAAAATATGCCACATCAATACATCCCCTTTAAATTGTGGTGTCATTATGTATTTTCTCAGTTCTACTTAAAACCATCTATACTCTTAATTTGCTCCGCATTGTAATTTTGACCAATACTTTAAATTTCAGGATAAATAATTGGGACCAAAGACACTGTCTCTTAAACTGATGAAACAAATTATTATTAGCAGAAAGGAAAAGAATGATTTCACTTTACCAGCACCATGTTCTCATCCATAGTCCGCCATTGCCCACAGATAAGATCTGGTTGATAGAAACATTTTTTGCAGAATACTAATTAGTGTTTAGTAAACACAGCGTGGGGTTGCAAGATGCTATTTGCCATCAAATAGTCATAATCCTCTTTACAATGGTTCTATAATATGAGAGAGGAAGAGCTCCTTTTGGAAATTATTTTGAGGGCTAATGATAAAATTATGATATTTTTATTGAAATCATTACATATATCATTATTTTAATTCCCTAGGTAATTTTTAATTGTACATTTCTAAGTTCTTAGCAAAGATAAAATAATCTGGAAAGAAATTAGAAGAAAATGAACAAAAATACGAAAAGAAAAAGCTGTATAGAAAGAAGCAACACCCAACAGAATAAAAAGCAAGATTTTTTTTTAAATGCAGGTGACTATACAATATTTAAATCTCTATATAGGATAACCAAATTGTTATGAGTGAAAGAAAATAACCCTTAAAGCAAGCCATGGCAGGAATTGCATTCTCTAGAAATTCAGTACGAGTCCTATGCCTTAGAATATTATTATTATTCCAAATTTCTTATTCTTTAGAGAGCATATCATAAATTCTGTCTGTTGTAATTTCAAGTAAATTAATTGCCATAACCATGAAAGGAAGGCTTTCAACTTGAAGCACTGGATTTTGTCACCTTTACAAAAATCCTCCTCAGCTTAAATACTGATATTATTACTCATTTTCTTTTACTAAAGGGCATTTAAAATTAACAGATTGTAAAAAGCCTATAGTCGAATATTTGGATGCTTTCAGCATTGCCATATCTGGTGTGTTTTCTTTAAACTAAGTGACATGTTTTCATAAGGTCTGCATTCCTGGACAGGACTGAATATGTGCCCTATTTACATTTAAATTGCACATATATTTGATTTCCTGCAGTCTAGCAACCATTATCATATTTTAATCCAGAATATTTTCATCTTGTTAGAAATTGGTATTTTCAGTGAATAATTTTATCTAAGACCTTTATTCAGTTTCTCACACTTTACCATGAAATAGTCCCAATGTAGGAAATAACACTTTGACTTTTTTGAGAACATTATGTACTGTTTATTGCAAATATCTTCCCATTTTAAGCTCACATCAAGTAATATATGGAGGAAAGAAAACTGAAAGTAAGGTATTAGGCATGAAAGTCATAGGTTTCAGCAGATTTTTAACTTCGCTTCTTAATGTGAGATAAATGATGTGGTGCTCATTGCAGGTATAACATTACCATTTGAGTGCATTGCTTTCCTGGTAAATGTTTGAAACGTCTTAATTACATGGACCAGTAGTAGGGGGCTCTTAAATGAACACAGGTCGTGCAGATCTCAATCACAAATCTCATACAAAATCTCCTCAGCTGTCCAGACACCCATCCTTGAGACTCAGATCATCTATTTCAGCATTTCCAAACATTTCATTCAAAGTGATGTCTTTAATGATGCTGTGACATTGTGCCACACACACACACACAAAACCAGTGAAAAAGTTTTAACTTATTTATTTTTATTTTACATGGATGCCTAATGTAGGGCCGATGCTGGGGGAAGAGAAAAAGAGAGAAATTTCAATCTCGTCTCTCCCTCAAGCCACTCTTGGAAAATTAAAGGAATTGTGTCATATTAGAGGACATTTGAGCTTGACATCATTCACTTTTCTAAGGATATTAGTGTAAAACATGGTATTTTTATTTTTCAATAATTCAAGGGGGAATTATGATTGTTCAACCATTTAATTATATTGTAGCTACTAATGTTGTTGTAGATGAATCATCAAAAGATTTGTAAGCAATTTTAATGTTGGAAATAGAAAAATACTAATGTTATGTAAATGCAGTGCTCTTTGGTAGCAACTGTTATTAAATAACAGACCCTTGACCACGGATGTGCACAATTGTTTTCAGATCCATTTTAAGAGAGACAATGGGGAAATGGGTTAAGAACATGAACTTCAGAATGAAACTGCCTGATTTTATGTTCTAAAAGTAACACTTCTTAGCTATGTAACTTTGATCAAGCACCCTATCCTCTCTGTGTTTCAAAGTGTTCATCCATAAAATAGAAATAATAATTGGAGCAAACTCTTAAGGTTGTTGTGAAGGCTAAATTAAGTGATGGGGAGAATTATGATATAAAGCATAGTACCTAATGGCCATAAATTATTATTAAATAAATAACATGTATTTTTGTAATCCCTAATACTTCAAAAGAGTAAGCTTCATATCCATTTATCTTGGTAGTTTTTAGACAGATATTAAATAAATAGTATGCATACTGTTATTCCTTAATACTTAAAAAGAATAAACTTTACATCAATTTATCATTATAGTTTTTAGACAGATATATAGCTTGGATTGACTCTAATAACTTAGTCTCAATAATTTATGTGCTTAAAAATTAAATTATGTTTCAGGAGTGCCTTTAGGAAGCATTTATCCTTTCATGATTCCTGGAAACATCTGTTACCAGAAAAGCAGGGGTAAATCCACCCTTTCTCTCACCAATTTCCTCTTTTCCATCACTACTTCCACACTATGGGTAACACACGTATTTTACATATATAGTACTTTGTCCACGTACCATTATACTTTATTGGTGTTTGTGTAAACATGTAGGTATACACTTAGGTGCAGGTCTATTTAAAGCTGAATTGAATAATTTAAATTATTTAATTTAATTATTTCATTTATTTAAATATTTAAATTATTATTTAAAGCCTAATTGAATTTTCTACATGTTTACACAAATGCTGATAAAATACAATGGTATTAACTTTCTCCGTGTGTACAAATATTGAGAAGGCCCAGTAACTTTAATACATGATTTATGCATTAAGACTGATTTAACTGCCATGAGTGAATTTGCTAAAATCTGGTTCTTCGAAATAGTTTGACTAAGTGGAAGATTAGTCATCATCAGTGGTGGGTCCAGAAGAGGTACTTCCAGAAGGAGTTCTGTCCCCAGGGAAGCTGCCATGTATCTTTCCTGGTATATCCCCTGAACTTTAAACTGCTTGATAATGAAGGGTTTGCAGACTTTTACCAGGTCATTCTTCCGATGTTCCAATTCATCCTTCTCTGAAGTCTGATTTCTGTCCAGCCAGTTGATAGTTGAGTGCATTTGTCAAACAACTTTTGCTAATTCTTCTCATTGATCTTTACTTGAGGTGTCTTATCTTCTCCTGTGGCCTTCATATTGAATGTGTAAGATTCAAGTGAGGTCTTAGAAGACATCTTGTCTCTGTGCTTCTCATCTTCAATGGCTGTATGTCTCAACTTCCTCAACTATCTGCCCAATGCTGTCCTTGCTCAAACAGCCTTCGTCAATAGTGATTATAGTTAGTTCTCATTTCCTGTGCTCTGATCAACCACAGACACTTTAAGGGCACCTCAGGCATAAGCGTCAAAGTTGATTTCAATCTGAGGAATGCCATGTACCTCATAAGGAATGCCTGGGATGTCAAACTTTCCAAGTAAATTTTTTCTTTTATCATTGCCTCACCATCTTCATAAATCCAAATGGTTGCCAGAATGGAAAGGGAAAGTCTGTGTCTCCTTTGTGGAAATGGGACATTATGCATTATAAGAACAATTATACCTTCATTATCAATTTCAATACCAATGAAAAGATGAATGATATCTAGAGACAAAAAAAATCCTAACCTTTTCTGACTTGTCCCTGGACAACTTCATCAACAACAATTTTACTGGGGTTTATGCTCTTGTTTAATTATTTGCCATGAAGAAGTCCTGCAGAAGTTTCTGAGACTTGGGGATACACATAATCCCTTGGCTGTTATTTGTCAAGCATTAAGCTTTCTTTACAGGGACCAGGGTGACAGGCCTTATTTAAGCTTTCAATTCTTCAAAATGTGCATGGAAATTTATCTCAATACTGAGCTACATGTTAGCTGAGTACCTTAGCATGTTCACAAGCTGTACAGAGGCAGGAAACACCATTTTTGTCTCAATGATGTCTTTTTATACTTGCATTTGAACTTGGTGATGAAATAGTTAACCAAGTTCTATCTATTTTTCTAGTTTTAATTTTATAAAACATATTTTTTCATGCTCATTCCCTGGTGAGTGAACAATTTTACAAAAGGGGGACAAAAGTGTGGCTTCAAGGTCAGAATAACATGAAGTAAAAAATATTTTTGCATTTCAAATTTCAAGATTCTTTAATTGTTACTCTCCCAAGAGCTGAGAGTGATATTTCCAAATGTAATGAACATGGAAACCTATATTCACAGAGCATCCAGTTGGACAAATATTTTCAGGAGAACATTCTGAGATATTCTGTTCTATCCTATCAAGTATAATTTGAATTTGGATTCTATCATTCAAAATCTTTACAATCCATTCCAAGTTTGTGTCAGTGACACAATAAGTTTTCTACACATTTGCAACTCCTGAATTGACAGCAATTCTTGGGGAACTTATTACTGATCTACCCAATTTCACTGGTATCCATCTCATGTCTGTTCCACAAGGTTATCATTAGAGGCCCTATTAAATATCTTATGTAAGTCCTATGAATCCTTCTAGTATTCCTATCAAATAAAGAAATATCACTGGTTTGACAAAATGATTCTCAGAATTATTCTAGGAGTTTAAAGCTAACTTTAGATTTGTTATTAATTGAATTTACCTACATTCCATTTTTTTTTCTGCACATGCTTTGAAGTTGTAGCTAATCTCTAACTCTGAGTATTCAGTTAATTTATTTGATGATCTCTGAGGATGATGTGTAGTGGGTTAAAAAAAAAGGCCACACACTCATTGACACTCTTCCCATTGAGGGCTGGGGAGTCTATGTCCCCTGCCCTTGAATCTGAGTGGGCTGGTAATTCTGCTTCAACCAATGGAATACAGCAGAATTCACATTAGGTCACTTCTGAGGGTGCCTTAATAAGCCATGCAATTTCCTCCTGCTTCCCTTGGAATGCTCGCTGTGAGGGAAATCAGTTGCTATGTATTAAGTCCAACTGCCCTGGGTTCACAGGCTGGAGAGACCACATATAGGTGGTCTGATCAAGAACCTCCCTCTCGATCCAATATTCCAGCCATCCCTACCAAGGTGGCAGACACCTAAGTGAAGACATTTTGAACCCTCTAGACCACCTTATCCACCAGCTAAATACCACTAAGTGGCCTCAGTTGAGGCCATTAGCAAAACAATCACCCCAATCCCTGACCTACATAATCTGTATGATATTACAAAATATCTTGCTGTTGCAAGCTACCAAGTCTTGGAGTAATTTGGTATGCAGTGTTACTACCTGGAAGACAGAGGATGTCATTTTTCTTTGTTTTAAAGTAGTGAATGTAGCACTGGACAACTTGGGGACAGAATACAAGTACTAATAATTGATAAATGCTTTTGTTCCATCGACATTCTTTTACTTTTACATGATGTCACTGTAGCAATTCTTTATTTTTATTTTGGTATATATTTTAAGAACTGAAAATGTAATCAAAATGAAGTCTGAAATTTTGTGTATTTACATTACAAAGCACTATCTCAAGAAACATAATACTCTCAATTTTATAGATTTAATAGATCTAATATTACTACTTTCTAGTGTGGATCTCCTGGAGGAAATATATAAAGTATTAACTGTGACGTTACAGTTATAAATATTTTATTTGGCAATATTTATCAATCTCATAGAGTTGATCAAATTGAGATTGCAGAGATTTTTTGCTGAGAAATTGGAACTTTGCAGTATTCCTAGATTAGGTGAGTGATCTTGAAATGTAATTGAGTCACCTAGTCAAATACTCAAAGGTTTTGCCTGGCAACTGAGATACTTGTAACAAGTAAATGCAATCTGACAGCCTGATATTTTTTTATGCCTATTGATAAACTTCATAGATCTTTGGGATAGCAATGCAGGATGTGTACCAGCTAGGAGTTTAATTTAGAGTAAAAACATTTAGATAAATAGTAATTTTTAATTTGCCAAAGCCTATTTTTTACTCCTCCTATAATCCAATTCAGTTACTGGCCAGAAGGAAACAGAATAGATCTACATACTAGAGTTTGAAACTCAGTGTGTTCAATATGACTCTAAGCCAACTTTTTCAATTCTCTATTGGATTCATAAATTTTCAGCTACTCTAAAGACTCACTCCAGAAATTTTTCCTTCTCCTGAAATTTAATCTTTTCCCTCTCTCCTGGATCATTCGAACCAGCATACGATTCATGAGAATTCTTCCTGTTATAAAAGTAAACACGCTTCCGTTATGCCACATCTCCATTTGGCTACTTTCCATTCTGCTACTCACTCCCCTTGAAAGCAATGCTCTGTCTCAAACTTCTCTTGTTCTCTTTGAAGAGTCTGCAATCAGCTGAGTGTGTTCTACACGCCACTGAAACTGTCATCAAGATCACCAATGACCTTCATATTGCTGAAGTCAATGATCAATTTTCAGTCTTCATCTTATTCATTCTATCAGCAGCATTTGATGCAGCTAATTGCTTTCTCCTATTGAATGACTTTTTAAATTTGCTTTTCTGGAATCCACAATCTCCTGCTTTTCCTCCCATCTTATTGGCTACTTATTTTCAGTCTCATTTGCTGGTTCATCTTTTTTTCCCCTAATTTCTAACTGTTATACCTCTGTCCTCCCACATCTTCCCTTCTCTATTGGCACTCACTTCTGAAATGATCTCACCCAATCTCCTGTCTTCTAATGTGATTTCTGTATTAATGAATCCCAAATTTTATACCTTCAAACCAGATCTCTCCTATGAACTCTATAGTTGTATATCCAGTTGCTTACTCAATATTTTAATTGGATGTCCCAAAGAAATCTCAATTCTAACATATCCAAAACTTAACTCTTGACACTCTTCCCTTTCCCCTCTCCGATTTGTATACACCAGTAACTTGCATTTTAGTGGAGAAAGTTTATCTCAGATTACTATTCATGGATTTGGAAATTTGCAAATATCAAATGACTTTTACCTCATAAATGCCAATGATCGATTCTACCAACAACTACCATTTTGTATGTAATCCCTAGTTTTCCTATCTATATAAGAGAGAGAGAAAACAAATTCTAGTCTAAAAAGTATTGCATCCATATCCCTTTTATATAGATGATTTTATTTGATCCTCTCTAAAACATTAAAGATTGGAAAAAACAGACTTTCAAATTATTCTTATTTTTCAAAAACACTAGTAGGCTAAGAAGTTTCGTGTCTTATCCAGGGTCACTAGCATTGTGTCAATGGAAAGAATAGAACCCATTTTCTTTTGATTCTAGTTCTATGCTTTTCCAATAATAAGCACTTTTGTCTATTTGATGTTTGAATTATCAAGACATAGGAATTTCAGGGGCCTCACAAAATTCTTGTAAGCTTGTAAATACAAAATTCTCATGTATTTGTATCTCTTTCTCTACTTTTAATTCAATTGTTTTGATCTATTTGTCTACTTCTGCATCTAAGCTGACTTCAATTATTGGAGTACTATGATCTAATAACACATAGAGTCATTACTCATTCACTGGACTGCTTTAAAAAGTATTGGTTCTTGCTGAACATTTTCTCTTCTGAATAAATGTTAGAATCACCTTGTCAAGTTCCATAAAACATCCTGTTGGGACTGTAAGTGGGTTTTGCACTGAATTTATATATTAATTTGTGAGATTTGACAGCTTCTTCTCAACCAGAAAATGGTCTGTTTCTCCATTTATCCAAGCATTTGGGCTTGTGTTTTGGTAGGTTTTTATAATTTTTATAGTTTTTATGGTGTTTATAGTTTTCTTCGTATTGTCTGGCATATTTTATGTTAGGCTTAGTCCATCCCCACCTTTTTCTAGAATCTTGATTATTGTAGTGAGCACGGTTACGTTTCATCACATTATCTAATTAGTTTTGCTCTACCAGAGGAAATTATTAATTTGTACATGTTGATTTAGTATCTGACCAATTTCCTAAACTGAAGTCCTGCAAGATTTTTAGCTAATTATCTTAAAATTTCTAGGCAGACACTGTTAACACAAAAATGGTTTTGCCTCTTCTCTTGTTTTATATTTTATGTTTTATTTCATTGTCTTAATTGTCTAGTTCAGTGATAGAGTACTAATAGCATCTTTGTCTATTCTTGACTTTAATGGAAAAGTTTAAAATACTACACCATTACTTGTGATAGTCAGTGGGTTTCTGGTAGATGGCCTTTATCAATTTAAATACAATTCCTCTATGTCTTTTAATCTTTCTCTCATAATTTTCATCTCATTTTTATTATTACTCCATTCTGAGAGAATGCTTCAGCTCAATTTCATAGCTTATTAATTTGATTTCCAACTCTGTTCAATCTCCTCTTCTGCCCTGTTAATTTTGATTTTAATTTTATAAATAACAATTTTATTATCCAAGAAATCTTTATTCTTTTTTTATAGCCATCTCAATCTATTTTTTAAAAATAGATTTCCTAGACTCTCAGAAAGGATTCTAACTACACTTATATTAATAGTTTCATTTCTTTTTTCTAACATCTTTTGCTTTGGATTCTTATTTGGAATATTTGCCTTGGACTCTCAATTTTTTAATTGAGTTTGGTGCCTTTTTTCACAATGTTAGTTTTCCCCAAATGTTGATGATGATGATTTTTGTTTGTTATTATGTTTATCATTAAGTGCCTAAATGATAAACATTATTTCCTCAGACTAAGTGAAATGTCTTTATGAGAATGAATGCAGATTTTATTATGAGAGGATCTTTGATTGATTCTCTGTGCATATCAACTGTGCATATCAATATCAACTGTGCATATCCTCTCTGCTTTTTGTGATATTAAGTCAGCAGCACAACTTCTCTGGGCTTCTCTTTTTCATTGGTAAATGAAAATAATACCTATCTATTAATATATAAGCAAAATAATGAGTATAATTAAGTAAACATGGAGGTAAGCATCCAATAAATGGAAAGAGCAAGGAAAAGTTGAATTCCAGTCTTTTAAAACACAGGGTCAACTGCAATATTGGGATCAATACTGAAAAGTATTTCCTCCATTTAGGAAATAGCATGAATGCTGTGACCCTATATGATACTGTGAAGCAGCTTTCCAAACAGTCTCAGATTTTCACACCTATTGTTATAAGGCTTACCATACAACAGCCCTTAAGAAACTGTATGGTTTTGTTTGTTTATTTGTTTTGATTTGGTGAATTTTATTACATGCTTGCACTATATCAAGCATTGTTCTAATCACCTTAAATCGATTAATTTTTGTAATCTTTATAATAATCATACAATGGAGGAACTATTATTGATCCTAATTTACAGTTGAGAAACTTGAGGCAGACAGAATTTAAGTAACTTGACCACAGTCACATTTTACCTAGTGACAGGATGATGTTATCCACTGTATCATCTGGCCAGATTATGAAATGAGATATTTATAAATCCCTTTGAGCAAAGTCTAACTCATATGATGATAATATTATTATTAATACTAGTAATAGTAGCTGTAGTAATTATTTATTTAGTTAGTTACATGTGTGTCTTCCCCCTGGACACTCTCGACTGTGGCTATACCATGTTCATCATTACATCCCCAGAATATAAATCAATGCCTGGTAGTAAATATTCTTTGAATAAATGGCTCCTCAGATGATGAATCTGTGTTAAAGATAGTAGATTGATCTTATACATTATCTTTGAATTCTCAAAGAAACCTCCCTAAAATTATAGCAAAGGCATGAAAAATAACCTTACAAAGACAGAGAGAATGAGAAAATAGGGTGCAAACACGAAAAATAACAGTTGTAAATAGTAACTGATTTGATAGGCCAGAAAAAGTGGAAAGCTAACAACCTATAAGGGGGCAAAAGGTAAAGGGAAGATGGAAACCAGGAGGCCAGCCAATGTCCATCACAGATCCCAAGTTGGTCTCCGAAAACAGAACTGGCATCTTGAACACAGGATGGTGGATAGGTTGAAAAAGTTGGATGCATTGCAAGTTTCTAGAAGTTAGACCTCTAGATCTCTAGGATACCCTCTGACCCAGACAACTGAGCCACAACTGTGGAAGATGAAATATTCTCTGAAGTGTTTGAACCAGAGGGATGTGAGATTTGGGGAGGATTAGTTAAATTCTCCTGTGGTCAGTGGTTATCAGAAGTCAGACTTAGAGCCCCAATCTGGAGATAAAAGATTTTTCTTTGGGAAATTAAGAGACAGGATAAAGAGGTACTGCCAGTTGCGATTTCCCAAAAGAAAAGGTCTAAATTTTGCTCAAGCACTCTATAGAGAAACCCATCATTCAATAAGCTATAATTCTTTAGCTTTAATTCTTTAGACCTAGAAGTTCACTTCTGCTGTTTATCTCATTTTTAAAGATAAAGTTAGAACAAAGAAGTGACAGATTTTTGAGGAAAGTACAAAAATGAAAGAGAGAGACCAAGCCAAAACAAGCTAACAAATAAAATGCACTCAATGAAAATTGTGATATTTCAAGGAGAGGAAGTAAACCTAAAAATAAACAACTGACACATGCAGAGATATTGGCAGAAAAAAAGAAAATATTGTGCTATGAAATTAAAATAGGTTTTATCCTTTATGAAAGAAGCATTCATACAATTAGTTATATGTATGTGTAGATATGTATATTTTTTCATATAAATTAAACTGTGATAGCAGAAAAATCAATAGAATATTTAGATGATAAATTTAAGGAAATCTCACTGGAGTTGAACAGAAAGAAAAGAAAATTCAAAAGTGGATTGAAGAGATAGATAAATTGGAAGATCTGTCCAAAGCATCAACACCTAAAGCAGGAAATTCCAGAAGAAAGAGGAGCTAAGAGGAAGAAATTATCCGAGAAAAAAATCAAAGAAAATTTTCAGAATATTTGCAGACATGACTTTCCAGATGAAAAAGACATTGAGTGTCCATTACAGTGAATGAAAAAATGACTCAATATCAAATCATAAAATCACTAAGACTGGGGATACAAATCTTCAGGGAGAAAAACAGATATACATAGCAAATCAGGAGAGTCAGAATGGCATTTAACACTAGAGACCTAGAATATGGTGCCTAGAATATAGAGTTAAGACTTCGCGTTTCTGATCGAGAATAATTTTGAACTTACAATTCTATATGTAGTCAACCATAAATCAAATGCGAGGGTTGAATAAAGACATTTTTCAGAAGACAACTACAAATATTCGCCTCCAATGTACTCTGACTCAAGGAGCTACCAAAGAATGCACCACACCAACATGAGAGATAAAATGAAGGTATAACATAATCTGGGCCTGTAAAAGGGGGGACACACCCCAGGAGAAAACAAATAAAATCACAGAATAAAACTCAGAGCAGGACTAGTGAGACACTGTTTAAGAAAGGAGTGAAAGATGAAGGACTCTGGAAGTTAGATCTTTATAACAAAAAATAAATAAATAAACACTAAGTAAAGAAACATAAATTATCTATTCCAGGCATGTTGAAAAAATTTGCATGTATTTCACAGAAATTAGGGTAAATTCCTGTTTTATGCATAAAAAATAAAAGCAGAGAAACACCATGTTTACCTCCAAGTACAAAAAGTTATATAAGAACAAAATTATCTGTATTGTATAAACATGGTTTAATTGCAAATAAATTTTAAATAGTAATAAAAATGTAAACAGTGAATACCAATTTGACCAAAAATGAATTGGGATATATATATAGATACATATCCATACGCACACATACACATTCTATATATTACATGAGAGAAAATCGGATGTGTGTGTGTTTAAATACATGTAAGAAATTTAAAAGCTCAATTTCTTTAGAAGGATGTCAATAGATAACATCTAAAAGTGATAAGTCAAGAAATATACATATAAATTATGTATATTTCACTTTTTAAACTATGAGTATCCATTACCTTGCTAGAAATACATAAAATTATAAAAATTAAATTAAAGAGTAGCCAAACAATCTCGAGAAAGAAGAACAAAGGGAAAACTCACACTTCCTGATTTAAAACTTATAAGACAGTCTGAGGCTGGCATAAGGACAGGCTACAGATCAACAGAAGAATTGAGACTCTAGAAGTAACTCCTAACATTTACGGTCAATTGATCTTTAACAAAGAGGCCAAGACTCATCAATGGAAAAAGGATTGTTTTTTCAACAAATGGTACTGGAACAACTGTATATAAACATGCAAAATTTTGAATTTGGTTTCCATACCAAATCTTAGAAGAAAACAGACTCAAAGTGCTGAGAGGGAAAGACTGCCAACCAAGAATTTTATGTTCGACAAAACTCTCTTTCAAAATAAAGGAGAAATGAAGACATTCTTAGGTAAACAAAAACTTAGCAAATTCATTGCTGGCAGATAACTCTGACAGAAATACAAAGGGAGTCATTCAGACTGAAATGAAGAGACACTAGACAGTAACTTGAATCCACAGGAAGAAATAAAGAACACCAGTAAAACTAACTGTATAGCTAAATAGAAAAATTAGTATACACGTATTTTTGTTTAAAACATTTTCCTTCTCCTACTCATTTAAAAGACAACTGTATAAAATAATAATTATAAAATTGTGTTGATACTCTTATAATATACAAATATAAGGTTTGTAGAACAATAATAGTATAAAGAGGGGAGAGGAACAAAGCTATATTGTAACAAAGAGTTTTCATACTATTGAAATTATGTTGATATTAATCCAAACTATATTGTTTTAAATTTAGGTGATAATTATAATTTTCAGGACAACCACTAAGAAAATAACTCAAAAACATATGTAAAAGAAACAATGGAATTAAAATGATATATTAGAAAACATCTACTTAACACAAAAGAAAGCATTAGTGGATGAAGAAAGAAACAAAGGAGACGAGACGTACAGAAAAAAAATAGCAAAATGTCAGGCATAAGTCCTAACTTATCAGTATGTAATTGCATTAAATGTAATGGACTAAACACTCCAGTCAAAGAGCAGAGATTGGCAGAATGAACTGAAAAAAAGAAAGGCAATCTAACAGTCTCTTGCCTCCAAGAAGCACCCTTTAGATTCAGTAACACAGATAGACTTGAAGTAAAAAGATGCAAAAATATATTCCATGCAAACAATATCCAAAAGAGAGCTGATGTGGCTAGAGTAATGTGAGAAAAATAGACTTTACAACAAAAATTATTAAAAAAGACATTTCAAATAATGAGTCAATTCATCAGGATGACATAACAATTATAAACATACATAAACTTAGCAGCAGAGCCCCCAAATATATAAATCAAAAACTGATAGAACTGAAGGGAAAAGTAGATAATCCAACAATAATAGAGTCTTCGATACTGCATTTTCAACAATGAAGAGAACAACTAGTCAGGACTTCAACCAGGAAATAAAAGTCTTAAAAATAATGTAAACCAAGTAGACCTAACAGATGTCTATAAAAGACTCCACCCCAAAACAGCAAAACACACATTTTTCTAAAGTGTACAGGAAACATTCTCCAGGATAGACCATATGTTAACCCAAAAAACAAACCTCAACAAATTTTAAAAATTGAAGTCATACAACAGTTGTTTTGTGATGATAATGTAATTTAATTAGAAATCAAATGGAAGGAAATTTAGGAAATTCACAAATATGTGGAAATCAAATAAGACATTCCTAATTAATCAATAGATGAAAGAAGAAATCACAGGGAAATTGTAAAATACTTTGAGATGACTAAAAACAAAAACATACAATCCAAAACTAATAGATGTACCAAAAATGCTTAGAGAAAAAGTAACAGTTATTAACACCTATGCTAAAAAGAAGATCTCAAATCAATAATCTAGTCTTCCACCTTAACAAACTAGATGAAAAAAATGAGCAAGCTAAACACAAAGCAAGCAGAGGGAAGGAAATAATAAATATTTGAGTGGAAATAAATGAAACAGAGAAGAGAAAAACAATAGAGAAATTCAACAAAATCAAAAGTTGGTTCTTTGAAAAGATCAACAAAATTGACAAAATTTGGAATAGCCTGCAAAAGTAAGAAAGAAGGCTGAAATTACTAAATTCAGGAATGAAGGAGGAGAGATTACTACTGACTTTACAGAAATAGAAAAGGATCCTAAGGGAATGTAATGGCCAACTGTATATCAACAAAATAGACAACCTACATGAAATGGACAAATTCTTAGGAAGATGCAAGCTACTGAAACTGAGTCAAAAAGAAATAGATAATCTGAACAGACCTACAAACAAGTAAAGTGATTGCGTTCATAGTTCAGGAATTTCCCCAAAAATAAATGCAGTGGCTTCCGTGGTGAATGCTACCAAATATTTAAAAAGAGAATTAATACCAATCTTTCACAAACTCTACCAAAATATAGAAGGGGGAAACAATTCCAACTTATTCTATGAGGCCAGTATTACCCTAATACCAAAATCAGGTAAAGACATCACAAGAAAATAGAACTATAGAAAAATATCCCTTATGAATATAGACACAAAACTCCTCAACAGAATATTAGCAAACTGATCAACAATGCATAAAAAGGATTATATATAACAACCATATGGAATTATCCCAGTGACGCAATGTTGGTTAAGGCCTACATATCAATCAGTGTAATGCACCGTGCTAATAGAATAAGGGACAATAATGACATGGTTATCTCAATAGATGCAGGTAGGGTTTGCAAAGTGCCTGCTAATGGGTATGGGATTTCTCTCTGGGTTGATGAAAATGTTCTAAAACCAGATTACGGTGAAAGTTACACAATCCTTTAAAACCCATTGAATTGTATACTTCAGATTGGTAAATTTTATGTCTGTAAATTACACATCACTAAAGTTCTTTTCTTATTTGTTTCAGTTTATTTCCATAATGTGGCATGTCTAGCTGCGTATGGCCACCAAGTTGACATCAGCATTGACAAAAGTTATATGAAGAGCCACTCCTTCTCACAACACGATGTTAATGCCTTTTTAAAAACGTAATAAGATGGAATACTTCATTCTGACATTAGTGCTCTACGTTAGTCATAGCAGAGCCTTCCCCCAAAATCGTTTCTCAGCATAGAATGGCTCACTGAGTGGTTACTGATTCAAATGACTGTCTGATTTAACATACACGCTTCTCTGTGAAATCCACTTTTCGATATTTACAAGGCATGAAATGTCTTTCACATTATCATATTCTCCTTCATTAGGTGCACTTGAGAAAATGCAACAAGCCATGCTAGATGATCAGGTTGTGCTGCATTCTCCTGTGTGATAATCCATGCCGTTTCCTTTACTATTGAAAGTCACTGAATACGGTGAAGAAAATCTTTCTTTCCCACAGGTAAAGAACAGTTTGAAGAAGGCTGAAATGTTGGTACATAATGAATTCTAATGCTTCTTTGAGAAACTCTATCCTCACTATTGATTTGAGAACTCTTTGCACATCTGATAAGTAATAATTATAACAGCAAATCTTTATTGAGTGCTTACTATCTATTAGGCACTATTCTAAATGTTTCAGATGCATTAACTGAAATAATTCTCACACAAAAGTATAAGTAGTACTGGGGCTGGCCCCGTGGCATAGTGGTTAAGTTTGCATGCTCTGCTTTGGAGGCCTGGGGTTCTCGGATTCAGATCCCGGATGCAGACCTACACACCACTCATCAAGCCATGCTGTGGAGCGTCCCACATACAAAATAGAGGAAGATGGGCACAGATGTTAGCTCAGGGACAATCTTCTGCCACCTCCTCCAAAAAGGGTAAGCATTATTATCACCATTTTAGAAGTGAGGAATTAGTGAAACAGAGAGGTTAAGTAATTAGCTTAAAAAAGCAATTTGTGGATTGGATAGAAAGATATAGATGATATATACAGATATAGACATATTTTTAAACATACTATAATTCTGAAATAGTTGAAAATAATGTGTCCATTCCAAAACCTTGTGATGTGTTGCTACTTTTTGTACATGTTTTCTACCATTGAACTTCAAGTTTTTCCTCCATGTGTTCAAGTTAACAGTTTTAGATAAGTAAAGTTAAATTTTTCAGATGGAAAGTTTCATTTTAAATTAATAGTTATATTTTTGCTAGCATGTAAATATGCCCCTGGGGTCTTGCAAATTACTCCACTATCTGAACTAATTTTCAATATGATCCTACAAACTAAAATACTATTTAAAAATGAAGATTAGACTTCATCTGACCTACAAGTATAAACAAATAATTAGTTTTAAAAGCTAATGCTTATAAGGGACCGATGTGACACCATCATCCCTCAAAACTAAAAGGGAAAATTTTCAAACAGCACATGGAACTCCAGTATGCTTTTCCTTATGTTTATGACATTTTCAATTTATTGTTTTTAAAGATAACAATAGATTTTTCTTAAGTCTCAAGGAATCCCTTTCATCAGAAATTTTTGCTTTACAAAGAAAAGCTCAGCAAAAGTGTTTGTTTAATTGGCATTGTATCATAAAATACTCACAATTATAATTATAAATAATGTCATATTTGCAACTTGAACAGTAAAATAGTCGTCTTCAAACCTGTATATAAATTTTAATGTTTTTCTTAGTCTTTTTCTAAATTAATCCTTACCTTCTTACTTCACATGTAAATAAATTGTTAATTTTTACCCATTTCGATGAAATCTAGCACTTACATTCTCTTAGTACCAAGGCAACTCTCTATTCTCCAACACCGGCCACTGAAAAAAAGGATGAAAAAAGTTAGTAACCACTTTTGGATGGCCACACTTTTGAGCATTTACAGAGAAAGGATTAGTGGCAATATTCTAACTTTGCTAATATATATTGGCGCTGAAGTTGCTAGATTTCTAAGACATCAAGTGAGAATAATTCATGAAGAGGTGAATATTGAGCATGGTTCTGTAGAAATGAACAAAAACAAGACTCTGAAACGCTATGTCAGAGATTCATGAATCTTAATGGATATGGCAAAGAACGAGGAGTCCCCACAACTGAAATGTCAACTTACATATTATTCCTCAATTTATAATTAGGAAAATATTGCCACATTATCTGAAATATGAGTGTCTTAAAAGACTCCTGGTATGAGTAACTCCTCCAAAAACAATTTTTTAACGCAAACAGCAACAACTGAACCATCCATTTCACAGAAGTCTCCACATCGGATAAGGATATGACTAATGATTTTGTGAATGTTCTCAGTTCACCACTTTACAAGTTTCATTTCAAAGAAAGTGAGGATTATTTTTTTCCTGCAGCTGTCGAGGAAAAGGAAAGTTTTCCCCTTCTTATCTCTCTTAGATCCTGTTCATCAGCAACAATTTTCAAAGCTAAGCACTAGAATTCCATTTGTGCTAAAACAAGGAGACCTAAGAAGGTAAGAACTTAAAATATGAAAGATAAAAGTAACATAAGATAATTCTAACAAAGGGGATATGAGGTTTGAAATTTTGTTCAAAAAATTCCATTTTACTTAAATCCATACACATTTTTTAAGTCAATTGATTTGTTAGTTAAAATCAAATTGATTTCTTGGATTTTGTACCTAAAAAATATTTTTTTAAATGGAGATAGCAGTTAATTTCATTAAGGTCATTCTACTACTGTATTCCATACTAGTAGAAAATTCTTTCACAACTCCTTCCCAGATTCCAGTTCCCTGGACATGGTGGTTTATGCTAAAGGGAGTCATCTTATTCAAAGGCAGTCTCCCAGAGCACCTCTGAGAGGCTCAGACTTGGATGCCCCGTGTTTTATACTAGTCTCTTAGTGTCTTTCAAAACCATGAAATCCAACACTCACTGGCTGTGAGCACTGATATCTTTGCTATGTGCAGAAAGTTAATCAAAAGAGACAAGAACGAAGCCAGAGTGGACAGTGACAGGAAGCCCCTCTTTCCATTTGTTTCTGATGTCCAGCTACATCCCCACTCTCCATACTCTTTGTTACTTCTGCAAATTAGCTTATTATTTTACGAATAAAACCCCATTTTCTGTAGGCTGATTAAAGTTGTTCATTATCACATGCAAATAATTCTATTATAGAATCAGTAAATATTTATTTTAGTTTACAAGTAAAAAATTTTTATGATTTCATGGTTAAAATTTTTGGGGAACTGTAATATTATTATTCCTTCAAAAATAAATATTAAAGAATTGAAGTGTTTCCCCTTTATTTCCAATGCAATTAATAATAAGAATGGGGTGCCTTTTCAGGGAATCCACTCAGTGATTAATTTAGATTATGATTAATTCAGATTAACCAGTAGTTACTCATCAGAGTAATTACTACATCTAATTTAATTACAGATAAAAACAAATGTAACCTCATAAAGTTGTATACTTTTGTAAGCTGTATGATATAAGGAACGAGATGGAGAAATGGACAGTAAAAATAATCATTCTAGCGTCTATTTTTTCAATCAAAGTTAAGTCATGGCTTCGATATCTCACAGGGTGTATCATTTAGTTTGCTAATCTCAGTTGCAACTTAGCATAAATCTGTGGCCATGTAGATAAAGGAAGTTGCCGCTTGTTCTGCTTTGATTCTAAGCAGCAGAGCCCGTTGGAAAGAGCATGTAATTCTTTGTGCATCAGTGTCTATATCTGTTAACCAAGACGATTCTCTGGAGTCATTTCTAGAATATTTATTTAAGTAACTCTAAGTATATTTAGAAAAAACACTTTTCAATGTTTTAATGTTGGCTGATTATCAGCTAAAATATTTTGGGATATGCCATTTGCTGACCACTGAGTCTATAATGGAGTTTTTCTTTCTATTTTCTTTCTTTTGACTTCTCTTTCTACTCCCAGTGACATCTGTAAAATATCATGTCTTCACAGAGTTGGATATATCTCTTAGAATTATCACTAGACTTGTTAATAAATGAATTAATCTATGGCCTCAGTTGAGTCAGTAAGAAACCAAATTAACAAAGTAGTGTAAAGTGGAAAGAAAATTAATTGCACCAAACTGTAATGCTAAATGCATTTATTTTATTTAGAGAACAAAAAGAAAAAGGAAAAACAGACTTATTTAGTTGGACTGCTGTCCAATATTCTTTTGGGATTAATGAGAAATAGGTATGCTCCATAATGCTGAATAAAAAATATTAGAAAGTGTTTTATTTGTCAGATGTTGACATCATCTGGCAAATCACATAAATGGCATATATGTATATATTTATAATGGTACAATTCTCTTATGTTCAAAGCTGAAAAATCATTACAAAATAAAATAGATTTACTCTCTTTCAAAAAGAAATCATTTAAATGATTCTGTCTTTTTTTATTAAGATTTTTCAGAATGTTATGCCTCAAGATTACACCAATTTAGAAAACCAATTTAGATTAAACCAATTTAGAAAAAAATGTGCTTTGATTGGTTATACACTATGAAAATGCATTTTTTATTAACTAGTATACTTATGAGGAGAAGGTAAAATGCACATTCTTCATTTATTAACATACTCATTTATCCCCAAAATATTACTGAGTGGTGCCTGTGTTCCAGGGCTATAGTAGACAATGGAAATACTATGGAAAACAACAGTAAGAAAACTTGGTTCTTTCATTCATGAGAGAGAAACATATTAAACAAATAAATCTCAAATAAATATAAAATTATTAATCATGAGAAGTGCTTCAAGGAAAAATATAGGACTCCTAATGTCAAATGGAGACAAGAATTCAGGATAATGCCTCTCAGAGGAAAGAGCGTATATACTGAGACCTGAAGAAAAGAGTGGGACACTGAATGTCCTAGGCTGAAGGTAGAATGAATTAAAATTTCTCAAGAGAAAGAGCTTTATATACATAAGAGTAGAAAACTGCCAGAGTGATTAGAGTGTACAATGAGCATGGGGAAGGGGTATATTACAATTAGAAAGTTAAAATTAATAATTTTATCCTAAGTTCAATAGAAAACATTTGAACATGAACTAAATTATGGGTTTTTTTGTTTGTTTTATGTGTTTTGGTGAGGAAGATTGTTGCTGAGCTAACATTTGTGCCAATCTTCCTCCACTTTGCGTGTGAGATGCCATCACAGCATGGCCTGATGAGCGGTGTGCAGATGTGGCGGGTCCATGCCTGGAATCCAAACCCGCGAACCCCAGGCCACTGAAGCAGAGTGTGCCAACTTAACCACTACACCACCTAGCCAGACCCTAATTTATGTTTTTAAAAAATCACCCTGGCTGCTCTGAGGAGGATGAATTGGAGGTCATGAATGGCAGTGGGGAAGCCAGTTAGGAGGCAATGCACAACGCTGTGAGAGAGGGCGTTGCCTTAAACTGTGGCATCAAGATGGAGACAGTTTAAATGGATTTGAGATATTCCATGTTACCAATGGAATCAAGGAAACTTGGTCAAGATGTTGGGGTGAATGATGAAGAGGAATTAAAGATGACTCTCAGTTTTTTGGTTTAAACCATTGAGGAAATTCAGAATGACACATAGGTTACCTTACATGTCATTATAGCAGTTACACCCCCCCCAAAGAGTTAAGATTAGGATGACTCTAACTGCAAATAAATCATGATATAACCAAGTTAAAAAATACTTTCAAGAGTAAAAATGTATGCAATTATTTAAGTGAGAGAATATTTAGAAAATTAATTGCATTGTTTGATGTTGAACAAATCACTGCTGAAAAGAATGATAATGGGCCTTGAGTTATTTTGAACACCCTGAATAATTTAGTCTATGAACTTAAATATATTCGTGGAACTCCAGTCAGAACACTTGGGCAGAGTATCCCAACATCAACATTTGAAATTGCCTGACAGAACGTAAAGGGCAAATGGAATGAGAAGATCTGAAAAGTTACTCAACCTCCTTGCTATAACATGAAAGTAAAGCAAAAATATAATGAGAGAGAATCATTCGCTTGTCAAATTAGCAAATACCCCAAATTTGGGTAACACTTTGCCTTAAAAAATATGAGGAAAGGCACTTTCATATCTTGTTGGTGAGAGTGTAAATTAGTAAGAACTCTATAGATATCAATTTGACAACACCTATAAAAGTTAGAATGAGCATAAATTTGAACCAAAAATTCCACATCTAGAAATGTATTTGCTGATGTATTCATACGTGTGGATGAAAATTACTATGTCTCGATGCAACCCCCACAAAATATATAGCTTTATTCTTGAAAGTATAATATGAGAAGCAGCTAAACCCCCATCATGATTAAACTGGTTAAATAAGTCACGGTGAATACACATGATGCAACACTTGTATAACAATAAAAAGATGGCATTTTTTTTCTGCAAAACATATTATTAGTAAAAAGGAAAAAAAAAGTGCAGAACAGTATGCAAAGAAAGCTAGGGTTAGGGTGTAAAGAAGATAAGAAGTTATGCATAGATATCCAGCTAGGTACAAGATAGCTGTGGAAAGATAGAAAGGACTGGTAAGTTTTTGTCTCTGGAAAATGAGAGTCAGAAATGAGATGTTGTTTGGTCTTGTGAAACCTTTGAATTGTTCTCACCACACGAATGTATAATCTGTTTAAAGAAAATGAAAGAAGAGAAGGAAGAGGAAAAAGGAGGAGGAGAAGAAATAGAAGAAAGTGGCAAAGCCTAAACAGATCACTGACCATCAAAGGTATTTTTGTAGCCGAATAGTTACGGGTGATAATCATGACCCATCACCTTTGAAGCATTGCCAACTCGCCTGAGGCTGAGCGATCTGGCTTGACTAAGAATGCTGCGCTCATTTTGGCCTTGTAGATATGGTCAAAGCTTACTGACTTATTTCCTAAATACTTGATATTTAGTGTGGAAAGAGTCCAGGAACTGTTTTCCCTTATTGTTAAAAATGTCAAAAGCAATTGAAGGACAGCTTGATTAAGTTCTTTTCATACTATACGATTTTTGAAATTTCTTAGAAATCATAACTGCTGCCTATTATATGGCAAGAAACAGTATCTCCTATTCTCTCCATGTGTTTTTTCCTTTAACCTCATTCTTCCTGAATTTGAACCCAGACTTGCTAATAATTTGGGTTTATTTTTTTTAATCCTATTTTTAGTGGTAAGAAACATTCTCTTCTTTGATTCTTAGAAATCAGATTTTATGTTGTAAACATATTCAAAACAAGAATTTCTTGGCCACACACATTTTAAAAACATATGTTAAATTTAAAATATTCTACTAAATTTAAAAATAGTTTAAACGCCATAGCGTGTTCCAAGACTTCAAAGAAATACAGTTTCAAAAAATAGACTACACTGTACAAAGTATCTTTTGGAAATAATGAGAGTTTTCTGTAATACTATCATGCCAGTTAATAAGACAAAAGAATGTTTAAACTGTTTACCTTTACTTGTCCATTCATTGTTAGGTTGCTATGGAAACATTTTCTGACAATGCATCTTGAGTATATTTTAATAAATTTTTCAAAGTTTGTGTATGTTATTTTTATTTTACTTTTTAAAAATTTTACTGAGGTCATAGTAGTTTATAACATTGTGAGATTTCAGTGGTACATTATTATTTGTCACTCACCAGATATATGTCCCCCTTTACTCCTTATGCCCATCCCCGAACACCCGTCCCCTCTGGTAACCACTAATCTGTTCTCTTTGTCAATGCATTTGTTTATTTTCCACATATGAGTGAAAGCATGTGGTGTTTGTCTTTCTGTCTGGCTTGTTTTGCTTAACATAATACCCTCAAGGTCCATCCATGTTGTTGTGAATGGCATGATATTATCTTTTTTTATGGCTGAGTAGTATTCCATTGTATATATAGACCACATCTTCTTTATCCATTCATCAGTCGATGGGCACTTGGGTTGCTTCCACGTCTTGGCTATTGTGAATAACGCTGCAATGAACATAGTGGTGCATAAGTCTTATTGAATTGTTGATTTCAAGTTCTTTGGATAAATACCCAGTAGTGGGATAGCTAGGTCATATGGTATTTCTATTTTTAACTTTTTTGACATATCTCCATACTATTTTCCCTAGTGGCTGCATCAGTTTGCATTCCCACCAACAATGTATGAGGATTCCCTTTTCTCCACATCCTCTCCAACATTTGTCGTTTTTTGTCTTGGTAATTATAGCCATTCTAACAGGTGTAAGGTGATATCTCACTGTAGTTTTAATCTGCATTTCACTAATGATTAGTGATATTCAACATCTTTTCATGTGCCTGTTGGCCATCTGTATATCATCTTTGGAAAAGTGTCTGTTCATATCCTCTGCCCATTTTTTTTGTGTGTGAGGAAGATTAGCCCTGAGCTAACGTCCTTTGTCAATTCTCTTCTTGCTGAGGAAGATTGGCCCTGTAATAACATCTGTGCCCATCTTCCTTCACTTTATATGTGGGACGCCTGCCACAGCATGGCTTGACAAGCAGTACATAGGTCCATGCCCGGGATCTGAACCTGCAAACCCTGGGCTGCTGAAGTGGACACATGAAACCAACAACTACACCACCAGGTTGACCCCGCTCTGCCCATTTTTTGATTGAGTTGTTTATTTTTTGGTTGTTGAGTTGATGAGTTCTTTATATATTTTGGAGCTTAACCCCTTGTCAGATATGTGATTTGCAAATATTTTCTCCCAGTTGGTGGGTTGTCTTTTTGTTTTATTCCCAATTTCCTTTGGCTTGCAGAAGCTATTTAGTCTGTTGAAGTGCCATTTGTTTATTTTTTCTTTTGTTTCCCTTGCTCCAGTAGAAACAGTATTTGAAAAGATCCTTCTAAGACCAATGTCAAAGAGTGTACTGCCTATATTTTCTTCTAGAAGCTTTATGGTTTCACATCTTACCTTCAAGTCTTTAATCCATTTTGAGTTAATTTTTGTGTATAGTGAAAGATAATGGTCTACTTTCATTCTTTTGAATGTGGCTGTCTGGTTTTCCCAAAACTATTTATTGAAGAAACTTTCCTTTATCCAGTGTATGTTCTTAGCTCCTTTGTCGAAGGTTAGCTATCCATAGATATGTGGTTTTATTTCTGGGCTTTCAATTCTGTTCCACTGATCTGTGTGTCTGTTTTTGTATCAGCACCATGCTGTTTTGATTACTGTAGCTTTGTAGTATATTTTGAAGTCAGGGATTGTGATGCCTCCAGCTTTTTTCATTTTTCTCAGAATTGTTTTAGTTATTTGGGATCTTTTATTGCCACATATGAATTTTAAGATTCTTTGTTTATTTCATGAAGAATGTCATTGGGATTCTGATTGGGATTGTGCTGAATCTGTAGGTTGGTTTAGGTAGTATGAAAATTTTAACTATATTTATTCTTCCAACCCACGTTCATGGAATATCTTTCCATTTCTTTATGTCATCATTGACTTCTTTCAATAATGTCTTTTGGTTTTCATTGTATAAGCCCTTCACCTCCCTGGTTAAATTTATTCCTAGATATTTTATTCTTTTTGTTGCAGTTGTAAATGGGATTGTATTCTTGAGGTCTCATTCTGTTAGTTCATTATTAGAGTATAGAAATGAAACTGATTTTTGTAAGTTAATTTTGTACCCTGCAACTTTGCTGTAGTTGATTATTTCTAATAGCTTTACAATGGATTCCTTAGGGTTTTCTATATGTAAAATCATGTCATTTGCAAATAGTGAGAATTTTGCTTCTTCATTGCCTGTTTGGGTTCCTTTTATTCTTTTTTTCTTGCCTAATTGCTCTGGCCAAAACCTTCAGTACTATGTTGAATAAGAGCAGCAAGAGTGGGCACCCTTGTCTTGTTCTTGCTCTCAGAGAGATGGCTTTCAGTTTTTTCCCCATTGAGTGTGATGTTGGCTGTGGGTTTGTTGTATGTGGCCTTTGTTATGTTGAGGTACTTTCTTTTACATGCATTTTATTGAGAGTTTTATCATAAAGGGATGTTGGATCTTGTCACATGCTTTCTCTGCATCTATTGAGATGATTGTGTGGTTTTTATCTCTCATTTTGTTAATATGGTGCATCACACTGATTGATTTGTGGATGTTGAGCCATCCCTGCATCCCTGGTATAAATCCCACTTGATCATGGTGTATGATCCTTTTAATGTGTTGCTGTATTTGGATTGCTAATATTTTGTTGAGGATTTTTGCATCTACATTCATCAGAGATATTGGCCTGTAATTTTCCTTCTTTGTGTTGTCCTTGTCTGGCTTTGGGATCAGGGTGATGTTGGCCTCGTAAAATGTGTTAGGGTGTTGCATCTCCAATTTTTTGGAATGGTTTGAGAAGGATAGGTTTTAAATATTCTTTGAATGTTTGCTAGAATTCTCCAGAGAAGATATCTTGTCCTGGACTTTTATTTTGGGGGAGGTTTTTTATTACTGCTTTAATCTCTTGTGATTGATCTATTCAGATTCTCTATTTCTTCTTGAATCAGTTTTGGGAGGTTTTATGAGTCTAAGAATTTATCATTTCTTCTAGATTGTCTGATTTGTTGGTACATAGTTTTTCATACTATTCTCTTATAATCCTTTATATTTCTGTTGCATCCAATGTAATTTCTCCTCTTTCATTTCTAATGTTATTTATTTGAGCCTTCTCTCTTTTTTTCTTACTGAGTCTGGCTATTGGTTTGTCAATTTTGTTTATCTTCCCAAAGAACCACCTTTTAGTTTCATGGATCCTTTCTACTGTTTTTTTTTGTTTGTTTGTTTGTTTGTTTCAATTTCATTTATTTCTTCTCTAATTTTAATAATTTCTCTCTTTCTGCTTTCTTTGGCCTTTGTTTGTTCTTCTTTTCCTAGATCTGTTAGGTGTAGTTTAATATTGATTACTTGAGATTTATCTTGTTTGTTAAGGTGGGCCTGTATTGCTATAAATTTCCCTCTTAGGACTGCTTTTACTGCATCCTATATGAGTTGGTATGGTGTATTTTCATTTTCATTTGTCTCTAGATATTTTTTGATTTCTCCTTTAATTTCTTCAATGATCCGTTAGTTGCTCAGTAGCATGTTGTTTAGTCTCCACATATTTATCACTTTCCCAGCTTTTTTCTTGTAGTTGATTTCTAGTTTCATAGCACTATCATCAGAAAAGATGCTTGATATGATTTCAACCTTCTTAAATTTATTGAGGCTTGCCTTGTTTTCCAACATATAGTCTATCTTTGAGAATGTTCCATGAGCACTTGAGAAGAATGTGCATTCTGCTATTTTGAGATGGAGTGTTCTATATATATCTATTAAGTTTAATTTCACTATTTCCTTGTTGACTTTCCATCTGGGTGATCTATCCACTTATGTAAGTGGGGTGTTGATGTCCTCTACTATTATTATGTTGCTACTAATATCTCCTTTCAGGTCTGTTAATAGTTGCTTTGTGTACTTTGGTGCTCCTGTGTTAGGTGCATATATATTTATAAGTGTTATGTCCTCTTGGTGGAGTGTCCCTTTCATCATTATATACTGCCCCTCTTTGTCTCTCATTTCCTTTTTTATCTTGAAGTCTACTTTGTCTGATATAAGTATTAGAACACCTGCTTTCTTTTGTTTGCCATTTGCCTGGAGTATCATCTTCCATTCCTTCACTGTGAGCATGTGTTTGTCTTTAGAGATGTGTTTCCTGGTGGCAGCAAATTGTTGGATCTTATTTTTTAATTCATCCAGCCACTCTGTGTCTTTTTATTGGAGAATTCAATCCATTTACCTTTAGAGTGATTATTGATATATGAAGACAATGCTGCCATTTTATCACTTGTTTTCCAGTTGTTCTGTATTTTCCTTGTTTCTCATCCCATGTATTTCAGACTGCCAATTCAGTTTGTTGGTTCTCTATGATAGTTTTCTTTTGATTTATCATTTGTGTCTCTGTTCTGATTTTTTGTTTAGTGGTTTCTGTGAGGTTTGTACAAAAGATCTCATAGATGAGATAGTCCAGTTTCTGATAGCCTCTTATTTCCTTAGTCTAGGCAGATTCCATCCCTTACCTCTTCCCCATCTAAGTTATTGTCATCACAACTTATTCCACTTTCTGTTGTGAGTTTGTGGTTAAAATCAAGTGATTATAGTTATTTTTGATGCTTTCCATCCCTTTGTCTTTAATGTTATAATTATTTTCTCACCTCTTCTGATAGAGAGCTGCAATTTTCTGATTTTTGTCTGCCTGTTTATCTCCTTGCTCAAGGCTTTATAAGCCCCCTTTTTTCCAGGTATGACAGTCTTCTTGATCATTTCTTGCAGGGGGTTCTTGAGGCAATGAATTCTCTAGCCTTTGTTTATCTGGGAAAGTTTTGATTTCTCCATCATATCTGAAGGATATTTTTTCTAGACAGAGTATTCTTGCCTGAAAGTTTTTGTCTTTCAGAATTTTGAATATATCATTCCACTTTCTCCTAAGATTTCTGCTGAGAAATCTACTGAAAGCTTGATAGGTGTTCTTTTCTAGGTTATTTTCTTCTGCCTTGCTGCCCTTAATATTTTTTTTTTTGTCATTGACTTTTGCCAGTTTTATTAATATATGCCTAGGAGGAGGTCTTTTTACATTGATGTAATTAGGAGTTCTATTAGCTTCTTTTACTTGTAATTCCAGCTCCTTCCCCACGTTTGGGAAGTTCTCAGCTGTTATTTCTTTGAACAAGCTCTCTATTCCTTTCACTCTCTCTTCACCATCTTGAACACCTATAATCCTTAAGTTGCATTTCTGAATTGAGTTGGATATTTCTTGGAGAATTTCTTCATTTCTTTTTAATCTTAGTTCTCTCTTCCCCTCCATGTGAAGCATTTCTATATTTCTGTCCTCTAAATTGCTATTCTGTCCTCCATAATATCAGATTTGTTATTTAAGGACTCCAGGTTTTTCTTTATCTCATTCATTGTGTTTTTCATCTCCAACATTTCTGACTGGTTTTTTAAAAATAATTTCAATCCTGTTTGTTAAGAATTCCCTCTGTTCATTAATTTTATTCCTGATTTCATTGAACTGTCTGAATTTTCTCATAATTTGTTGAGTTTTTTTATCATCCCTATTTTGAATTCTCTGTCATTTAGATTGTAAATTTCTGTGCCTTCAGGATTGATTTCTGGGTGCTTGTCATTTTCCTTCTGGTCTGGATTGTTAATATCCCTCTGCATGCTATTTGATGGGGTGGATTTGTGCCTCCACATAGTTATATCTGGTCACAGATTCTACCTACTGCCAGTGGGGGGGGGGAGGCAGGAGTTGTGTATTCTGAGCCCATTGTGATCCCTGGCTGGCAGCTGTGCCTGTCTTTTGGAAGCTATACTGACAGGACCTGTCTGTGTTTGTCCACTGGTCAACCTTGCTTTACACACTTGTGAGCAGGTGCTCTGGCAGGGTCCCTTGCTCTGGCCAACTGGCAGAGCTGGTGCACCAGGTGGGGGGAGGGGTGCTTTCTTTCAAGTGTGTGATCCTGGGGATGTTCCCCCTCTGCACGTGCTGTCTGTCCTTCTGGGCTACTCATCTTGGTGAATACACCCCTGTGATTGCTTTGTGTCCTCAGTGTGGAGCTTCCCCATGGGCTGGAAGGCAACTCTGAGAGTGAAGGCATCCCCCCTCTCCCCTCTCCTCTCAGGGCCGCATCCTGTCCCCCACCCTAGTTTGCTGCCATTCAGAGAGGGAGAGGATATCCTTTTATCTCCTTCCACTGCCTCCCGGGGGGGGTCTAACAACTCCACCTTCAGACGTATGCCTGTGTGGAACTCTCAGACATCTATTGTTTTGTGTGAATGTCCTCTGTTGGTTTATGAGTGTCCTTTTCATTGTATCTTAGGAGGGAGAGTCTAGGGAAGAGCTCACTCCACCATGATACTGATGTCATCTATTTTACCTCAACTGACGAGTAGAGAGCTTTGCTTTCTCTGAAGTGGCTCCTGTAGGGTCATGTAAATCCTTCACTTTGGGCCACCCTTGTTGCTGTGCGTGCACCACAACTGCCGCTCTGCTCACTCAGAGTCCTTGGTTCATTTATTCCTTTTTCTTTTGCTCTCCTCCTGCTCTTTTCAAAGTTTGTGTATTTTAAGGTGGAGTTTATCAATTCTCTTTAGCACTTTCTTGAGCAAATAATTTAGAAATGTGTAAGCAAAGTGAGACAGATAGGAATCATATGCCTAAGAAAATGCTAAAGAGAGTTGATAAACTTTTAAAATACACAATTTGGAGAAGATAGGTAGATAGACAGATATATAAATAGATAACTGCAGCTTTCAAATTAAAATAATTACATCTGATTGATTTATAGTATAAGCAGTCATGTTATTTTGTAAGGAAACAATTTTTCTTCTTTGCCAAGATAATTTGACTTTTTTATTATAAAGTGTTTGATCTGAAGGTCATTCATGCTATGTGCTTTTCAGAAGTCCGATAGAGGAAATTTTTAAGACATAAATACTTTGTTTTTATAGTATCAAAATTTATTTTAAGTTCTCAGATTTTAAATCTATATAAAAATATAAATTAAGAAAAATGAATAAAGAAGTGCGTATTTTTACCATGCACTATGACAATTACCACGCAAAATGCTTGTCTTGCCTTTCTGAAAGTAAGCAAAGTTCTAAGTATAACCTCGATTTAATTGTGCTTGTCTCAGTCACAAAGTTCACTTTATGAATTGGGCTCCATAAATATCATACTTAAGGAATGGAAAGTTAAGTGGACGAGTTCAAATAACCTTCTGCTTTGACTCCTGGGACTTTTTTCAGTTGTTTCTATACCTCTGGGAAACATACTAAGCTAAAAGTTGTCAAACAGAGTGCAAAAAGATCTGGCTATAAATTATTTGAAATTGACTGCTTTTGAGTCCTCAAGGCCCAGGTGGATAAGAAAGATTAAGATGTAGGGATTATAATCTATAGCTATGTTTTTTACTGGTACTTTTTAGCTTTCCAAAAATGACTAAGATAACTAAACCTAGGAAAAACTAAGCTTAACCATTCCCTAAAAACTACATTCCATGACATATTCCAAATATTGCCTTATTAAATGTGGTTAATTTTGAAAATAGAACATCACAAAACTATAACATTAATTTAATTTTATTTATTTAATATTAACCTGTTCTGGATTGACTTTTTAGAAAAGAAAGATAGCAAACTGTGCCATTATTTTTGCAAGGGGCTTAGTAAGCTATGCTCTGATGTGTGGTATTTTTATAGGTCCTAATTAAAACTTTTAAAAGTGTTTCAATATAAAAATTTTTGAGGCCTCACTGAGGCATTGAGGTCATGAAAATATTTAGTGAGATAAAAAGAGTTTTACTTACATTATTAATCTGGCCTTAAATTGTCACATTGTCTATTGTGCATTTAAAAAAAATTTATATTGAATAAATATTTTAAAAATAAAGAAAATCCTGAGACTTTATAAGAATGTAGAATATGAAATATCCAACTGCAAAAGCTAGCATACATTATAGGGGAAAGACAAATAAATGAAGAGGATGCTCTAAAAACAGCTGATGTAATATCTAAAATTAAATAGTTAACAAACAAATCCAGATATGCAAAGGATCATACATTTCTGGTGATATGAAGTGAAGACAGGAACTATGAGCAATAAAAGTCCAAAATAGCAAACCTGGGCTAAAATGCAGGAGGCATTTCTCAAATGATTCAAGTGAGATTATAACTCTTGGGTCCAGCTCTTATCTCCCAGCATTCTCTTCTATGTAACCTGGTCTATGATGCCTAAGACCTAGGAAATTAATTTGATTTGCCCTTCTTAGCTCATTTAATGAAATGATGAGACAGTTTGTCCATTTATTCATTCTATAAATATTTATTGAGAAACTACTTGTTCTACACACTTTAGTGGCATTAAATAAGACAAAGTTCTTGCAGAAAAATAGAACATTTGTCACAAATGGATCCTAGGAGCCTTGAAATAGTAGAGAGATGCTAGAGAAAAGGTCACACAGTCTTCACAGATGAAGTGACTTTCTTTTTTTTCTCGCCAAATTGATTCAAAGAGTGTCTATTTCCATAAGTGTATACTACCCTAACCAGTCATGAATCAGGGGTTATGAATTGGAAAATTGGACTGAATAACTGTGACTTTTTAAAGAACATATTTCTCCGGAAATGTATAGGTGTCATGGAATTATTAGAGATGTCAGAGGTCTTTATATCAGCCTCATACCACTGAATTTTAACCCTTTTAAGACATTAGCTGTAAGGATTGTTGGGGCACAATTTGTCGCCTGGAATAAAAAATGATTTCTGACATGTATGGTTTACTCACATCTCCACTATAGAATGGTCTCCCAAACTATCTTCATACAAGTCAATGGTTCTATAAGTACAACATAAACAATGTTTAAAGGGTCAAATTCTCCCTACTATATATGACCTCTGCACTGGCATTTGTTAATAAGGTCAGCTGCAACTGATCTTATTTTCCTCTTCAGTGTACTAGGATACATTTTATCTCCAAGAACTCAGTCAAGCAACAAACTTTAGCTCTAAGCTTTGGAGGGAAAGAAAAAAAAAAAAGGATTGTGAGAGAACAGCAGATAAGATCTAGGTTTCCCTGTTAAATAATATCATGAAAGATGTTTCTAGATTTGCAATTTGAGAAAAAATTTGAATTTTATTATATCCATGAATACAGGACAAACCATTTAGAAAACTTATTCCTTACTCCAGTTCTAGGGTCTTATTTTGGATAATTTCAATTTTTCCATAATTTTTTAAGCCATAATTTCCACATCTTCATTAATAACACTGGCTATCTGGTAAATTTAGTGCCTGAAGAGAGAAAGTTAGAGGAGAAAGAAAGTGGGGATGTAAAAAAAGAAAAAAAAAGTAATATCATCTATGAAGATAAATAAATGTACATAGAAGCAACGCTAAATATGTTATCTCATGTGTCTAAAAGCTTGTATTTCTGTGAACATTTTTGAAAAAATTAAAATTAAAAAAGAGAGTTTTAGGAAAAAATAGCTACCAAAACATTATCATTGACTTTAGGTTATTTTTATTTCCTTCCTTATTAAAAAAATAATAAGAGACTTGTTCTATAATTAAATTGGAGATGATGAGATGAATTTAAATTATTATTTTTAAATGATAAAGAGGGGGAAAGTTTAAACTCCATTGCTTTAGCTTCAGTAATTTTCAGACAATACAAAATTCCCAAAGCAAATTTAATTTTAATATATATGATGCTATGTAAATATATCTGCTATTTTTTATAGCCTGCAGGTATTAAAAAATGAAGCCATAGTAAGTCATCCCAGATGCAAAAGATTTGAATCACTGCCTTAAATTTCTAGTCTCATAACATACTTCTGAGAAACACTGGGTGAAAGTGTACAGCCAAGAAAGCTAAAGAATGTGGCAGTTTCTAAATTTACAAATACATTATGAAGGTTTATTCACTCAGTTTTTTCTTTCAAATATTTGAGGCTTTGGTGAGACATAACAAAACCAGGAATCTTAATGGAAAAACTAAGAAACTATTGATCTTTACTTGTTTGTCTACTTTTTTTGGTGCACATATATAGTAAGGAATTTTTAAATTTCCCCCAGCAAAATATGAGTGCCACCTCATTTTAGGAAACCATCACTGAACAGGAAGACTCTCCTCTTTCTATTTAATGCCACCCTGTGCATTCTGGAATGTGGGATGCAAGCATACACTTTTGGACCTCTTCTCCTCTGACCAGTTCGATGTCCGGGCCATGATCACCCAGTACGATATTATGAAAAAGCCAGAAAGTGTCTGTCAAAAGAAAACCTGCTAGAGTTGAGAAAAATGACTGTCTTTCTAATCTATCCCATTAATTTTGTCTGCTATGTCACATTATAGTTCCCTAAAAGGCAAAATGGATGGAGAAGAAACTTTGAGTGATTGGAATTTTTCCTCCCTTTATTTCTCCAAGAATATTTTCCCTGAAGAGAAGGAGTTGAGGGGGGTTATTGGGTGGGCAGGAAAGTTTGGAAAATGGAGATTATAAAGACTGTTACATAATCACATAAAGGAGAAGAGAGTCTAGAGAGAGAATGAATGATACAAATGATAGAGTGAGCTATAAATTAGCACATTTAGAAAAAAATGATCTCACATCTAGATGCTATTTTTTCTTTCTGTACTCTGTTTATCTGGTTTTGAGTGGTTTCTCTATCTAGCAGACAGCATGGTGGAGTTTCTAGTAGAGACAGCTTTTGCTAGGCTCATTAGTAATGCAGGAAAGATGTGGACTGTTGTAAACTTTAATTCCACTGAAGAGAGCCCCAAGTCTCTAGACAGTCTTCAAAGGAGTGACCAGGAATAGGGTATGAAGAAAAAAGATCAACAGTTCTAGCCATGTTAAGAAAGCCATTTATTCTGATATATATTATACTATATTATATATATATTCTAATATATATTATCTAAAAATATACATCATAGATATATGTATGTTGATATTTTTTTAAAACATGTCTTTTGATAGCCTTAGATATCTTTCTAGTTCTTGTCATTATCACTTCTCACTCCTGAAATACTGCCATTATCTCTGATTCTACTTTTTTTAAATTTGAATAATCCTTTTCCTAGTTGTTCAAGGTACTAAGCTCTTTTCATCATTATAACTAACTCACTTTAAAAGACTCACATTAAAAGCAGTCATAAAATAGTGACAAAGTAGAAAATAAGAAGTTAAGCAATTAGAAAAGAGGAGGTATGATCTCCAAATTCAAACTTATTTGAAGATAATATTGTTGTTTACTTTAAAAAACTAAAAGGAATTTAATGAAGGAGCTGTCTGTAACCAGGGAGAATATACTTTCTCTACTATGATCCTGGCCACCAAAATGGGATTTTAGCACTATTTTATTTTTAAAACATAGAAATGGGATGTTCAAGAATAATAGAGAAACTGATTTAAAATAAATCTTATTATCTGCCATGCACTGTGCCAACCACTTTGAATTTGAGGAAATCAAGCCTCAAAGAGGTTAAGTAATTTGCCAAAGGTCACAAAGCTTGTGAGTGGCAGAACCGTGATTTGAACCCAGGCCTGACTGACTCCAAGGTCACACAAGAAGCAATTAACTACAAAAAGCTCGGGCTTTTCAGAAAGTAAATTTTCAGTATTTCAACTGCTTTTCTTATTAGTTTTAACTTTTTAAAAATGTATGTTATTCAAACCAATAAAATGGCTATTGTAAGGTCTAGTAAAATATTAACAACAACAAAAAATTTACTAAGACTAGGTAAATTCTTGTAATGCAACTGAAATCCTATCTCTGCCTAAAATTATTTGTGGTTTTTAATAGTGGAGTAATATGTCCTTTTTGCCCTTATTACAACTTTAACTATAATATGCTTTATATTACATTCAGCAAACAAAAATAAAAATAACTGGAAATATGAAATAACCTCTCTTAACCTGACTTTCCTTTGCATCAACATTAAATACTTTTTTCCTTGTAATATAATGAATTTTAAGTGTACCCATGAATTCTTACAGTGATTTTTAATAATGCTTGCTGTATCAGTTATCTATTGCTGTGTAACAAACCATATGCAAACAATGATTTTGTATTTCCACTGACTCTGTAAGTCGGCAGGGTATTTCTTTTGTTGGTCTCACCTCGGCTCACTCCTACAGCTGCAGTCGGCAGGAGACATAACCAGAGATAAAGGGCTTGAATGGGCTGCTATCATATTTCTGAGCCTCAATTTGAAGCCTGGAATGGTTGAGACAGCCAGGCCTCTCCTTCCACATGGTCTTTCATTCTAGGCTTTCCCACAAACTGTCAGAAACACTCCAAGAAAATGAGACCGGAAGCTGCAAGGCATCTTGAGGACAAGGCCTGGAGAGCATGGAATATTATATTTGATCAATAACTTGATCAAAGCAAGCTACAGGGCCAACCCAAATTCAAGGAATGGAGAAGTATTTCCACCTCTTGGTAGGAGGAACTGAAAAGTAGTTGTGGTCACATTTGATGAACCACAATTGAACCAGTCAGATTACCTACAAATACGTGGTGTGCTACCTGATGTCCATGATAACACGAGAGGCAGAGTGGCATAGAAAAAAGAGCACAGAACTTGGATGGCAGACATATGGCATCACAGACAAATGGCATCAAGTCCCAATCTTCTCACTTAATGGGCATTTGTAAGCAATGACTTTAAACTCTTTTACCCCTATTTTCCTCAACTGTAAAATGAAGGTAATAATACCTACCTCCCAGGATGCCTGTGATCATTAAATAAGATTGTATACATAAAAGAATCTTATGAAGTGTTAGGGACTAAATTAATATGAAATATTACTGTAAATAACAAGGTGGGAACGTTTTATTTCCTTAGATGTCCTCCACGGAAGAGCACTGTTACTTGTTTGTGTGAAATATTTTTATGAGCTATAGGAGTGGAGAGTGAGATCTTAGGGGCATACTCAGATTTCAAAAGGTCACTTCTAACCCCCACATATACAGTCAACTAATTCTTGACAAGGGAGCCAAGAACACTCAATGGGGAAAGGATGGTCTCTTCCAAAAATGGTGCTGGGAAAACTGGAAAACCCCACGCAAAAGAATGAAATTAGACCCTTATCTTACATCATTCACAAAAATTAACTTGAAATAGATTAAAGTCTTAAGCATAAGATCTGACACCATAAAATTTCTAGAAGAAAACATAGGCAAGAAGCTCCATGATATTGGTCTTGGCAATGATTTTTTTGGATATGACACCAAAAGCAGAAGCAACAAAAGCAAAAATCAACAAGTGGGACTACATCGAACCAAAAATCTTCTGCACAGCGAAACAAACAGTCAACAAAATGAAAAGACAACCCACTGAATGGGAGAAAATATTTGCAAATCATATATTTGATAAGGGGTTAATATCCAAAATATGTAAAGAACTCATACAATTTAATGACAAAAAACAATCTGATTAAAAAATGAGCAGAGGCTCTGAATAGACATTTTTCCAATAAGACATACAGATGGCCAACAGGTAAACGAAAAGCTGCTCAACATCACTAAAATTAGGGTAATGCAAATCAAAACCATAATGAGCTATCACCTCACACCTGTTAGAATGGCTACCATCGAGAAGACAAGAGATAACAAGTGTTGGTGAGGATGTGGAGAAAAGAGAACCCTTGTGCACTGCTGGTGGGAATGTAAATTGGTGCAGCCACTATGGAAAACAGTATGGAAGTTCCTCAAAAAATTAAAAATAGAACTACCTTATGATCCAGCAATCCCATTCCTGGGTATATATCCCAAGGAAATGAAACAGGATACAAAAAGATGTCTGCATTCTCATATTTATTGCAGCATTATTCACAATAGCCAAGATACGGAAAACCCAAATGTCTATCAATGGATGAATGGATAACGAAAATGTGGTATATTTATATACAATGGAATATTATTCAGCCATGAGAAAGAAGGAAATCCTGTCATTTGCCACATGTATGGGCCTTGATGGCATTATGATAAGTTAGACAAAGACAAATACTGTATGATATCATTTAAATGTGGAATCTAAAAAAGCTGAACGCGTAGAAACAGAGTAGAATGTTGCTTACCAGGGGCTGGTGGGTAGGGTAATGGGGGGGTGTTGGTTATGGGTACAACTTTGCAACTAGTAGGTAAATAAGTCCTGGACAGTATAGTGATTATAGTCAACAATACTGTAGTATAAACTTCAAAGTTGCTAGGAGATTAGATCTTAATTTTTCTCATCACAAAGAAGAAATGATAATTATGTGACCTGATAGAGGTATTAGCTAACCCTATGGTGATAATCATATTGCAATATATAAATGTATCAAATCAACACATTTTACACCTTAAACTTACACAATCTTATATTCAATTATATCTCATTTTTTTAAAAAGTGACTGCTATACTCCCTGTATCATTATTAATGAAGGAGTTTATTTTTCTCTTTATAGGAATAAGAAAGGAAAAGAAAAGAGAGGCAAGAACAGGCAGCAACTACAGAGAGGGAGAAAAGAAAAGAGCAATCAGGACATTAGATGACTGAATTATGGACATCGCGATTCCTTCTATAATCACCAAATATGACTTTTGATAAAGTACACTAATTTCACTGAATACTTGTTGAAATTGAATTTTTTTAACCAGTTAACATAAAAAATTCTCATTAGTGTTGGATGAGATGTTACATAAACAGCACCCACAGACACAGGAGTCCGGTGAAATGGACCATGAGAAGATAAGTTCACGGTAATTCACACAAATCAGGATAAAGGCTAGGATTTACAAAGTCTGTGGAATTGGGTGTTTCACGCTAAATCTACCTCTCCTCCAAAGGGCAAGGATTTAGCAGCTGACTGCTAGATTACATCCAAACAAATCAGAGAACGATTCGCTTGATTGCTTTGTGATCAAATTTCAAACAATTGATTTGGTTAAACAAGAGGCCATAACTTCAATTTCCTTTTTGAGTTAAACTTATGATTGCTCTGATTAGAAAACAAATGTTATCAAGTTTCTGAACCATGGAAGATCATCCATATCCTGCCTTTCTCAGTTTGCCAGAACTGAGAATAAGGGCACAGCTTGGAAAATAACTCAACTTGATTAACCTTTGGAAGACCAAACACACGGATATAACATTTATGCTGCTGAAATTTCTGGTGGTCACTGTTACCGAGACAGGTCTCACTCACTGGCTGACATTGAGTTAGAGCAATAAGGCTTGCAAAGAAAGGCAAATACAAGTTTTATTGGTACAAAGAGAGTAACACTGAAAACTAATGACTTCTGTCCCTTTAAATTATGGCTGGCAGGGGTTTGATAGAGCAAGAGGATCTCTTTCGAATAACTCATCAACATCACCTCAACTGCCATCAGCATCAACATCGGTTTGTGCTCTGCCCTTCTTTAGCTGGACCATCTCTCTGGAGACCTTTGACTCGGGGCTAAGTTTTAACTTTGCGATATAACAAAGTTTACCATGGATTGGAGACTTCTTATCTTTTTATTGGATTTTTGTTTTTAGGCAAAATTTGTGAGCTTTTCTCAAAAAGTAACGGTGAATGTAAATTCCAGACTGGCCAGAGACCAAATGTTATAAATGAAATTTATATTTAGTGCAGCTTCTACCGCCATCCTCTGCCCTCCCCCTTCCAGGCGTCCCATTTCTCACAGTGACTCTCAGTGGTGACACAAAGGGCCCACTGGAGTACCTTGATTTTCATTCTTTTACATTTCCCTGCTTCTTCCCCTAAGTTCTTTAACTTCTAATATAATTTGTTATTTATCTCCTTCATTGAGAGTTCTCAGGTTATAGCTCAGCTAAACTGTTATGCTATTTTAAAATAATAGATGCATGGCTAATGTTGACATGACGTCATGTTTTAAAACAAACTGCTTACCTCTGGGTCTAATCCTGACATGGCATTCACATTTAAAAGAAACCTTCCAAGCATTTACCTAAATGAAGAAGGAAGTGGGAACTCCACTTTCATCCACGTAGCAAAAAAATTCAAGTCCCATTCACATTAACGTCTGTATGATGATACCTACCAGCAAGCCCCCAGGTGCCCTCACTGGAATTTCTGAGAGTCCCCAAGTTTGTTTGTCATGTGTTCTAGGCAGAAGTCCCCTTATTCACTCTCCTGCCCTGGCCTTTTCTGTTTGCTATCCACTTCTCATGAAAGTGTTCAACAGACACAGCCTCAGGGATGTTTCTGCAGGGAGTGGCCCTTGTGAGAACGCCATTGTGAATGCCAAGGGGACTAGCTCCTGTGTCCACGGTGCTGCCCCTCCCTGGACCTGTGCTCCCTTCATCACCAGGGCCTGGCCCAGCACCCCTTCTAACAGCCTCACAGTCACCCATGAGAAGAGAGCCTTCATCTTCAAACCCTCCGCTCCCAGTCTCTCATATGCAACTGAAAAAAGAAGAAAAAAGCACATCTCCTCAAAAAAAACAAGCAACAGTTCTCCGACACAGAACAATCCCAATCCTTACTTATGAGAAAATAAAAACTCCGTCAGGGAATAAAATAAAAAGTAGTTCAACGTGATACACAGACACCATTTTCCATTATTACATAGAGTTCTACCTTGGGACCAGAGCATTCCAGAGATGACTTCCTCGCTGTGGTCTCTAAGGTGCATTGGCACAACTGAAGATCTGGCCAGGGTGCAGCTTCCCTCCACTGCCTCAAAAATGGAATCATCAAAGCTGTATTCAAGTCTTTGCTTTTGTAAGACAGGACTTTGCATTTTTCTTTGTTATTTTCGATATCAATGTTTCAAAAATCTTAAGGTCGTTAAAAAATAAAGTGAGATATGTTAAAAATTTTAACAGTTTATGTGAGCAAAAATTGATTCCAATCAGGCAGGGTCAAACCAGAAGTGGTTAGGAGCGCTCCACGGACAGGAGTTGGGGAGAGACTTTTTTACAGGGGAGAGACTTTTATAGAGGAAATGTGGAAGCAAAGTGAGGAAATCATTGATTGGCTAAAGCTTAAAGCCTAGTTGGCTGTTTATGAGCAGTAGTCCTTAGCGTTGTGATTTTGTAATCTTGAGGCATTTACAGGCTCAGATTTTGGTTTGCTTACTTAGACCACCATGTCATGAGAGCCACGTCAGTCTAAGAGCCTCCTTGTTGAATTAATTTAGCAAGGCCAAATTTCACTCGGAATTCAAGCTCAATGAACCAGAAGTGAACATATTTTGCTTTTGGCAACATCTGCATGGAGAAAGCAGGTTGCCTAGAAATGGAGACTGAGTTTTGTGAGAACAGTGTAATGCATTGCATTAAGAGAACTCACTCCGTGCTTTTGAGTCTTCCCAAAAACTATAAAAGGCATATTCTGGACCACAGTTTGCTGATGAGTGTTGAGGACAGAGTCAGCTTTACCAATGTGAAAATGAGGTATTTAGAGAATGTGCAATCCTTTTCCCTTTTCACTTCCAAGAGCAACCTTCACACCCATTGCTTCTAACAGCTTCTCACAGGCTGCTGCCCGGGCTTCGGCAGCTCTAACACCTCCTTACTGCTCTCTGGAGCCAAGAAAGTGAGTGCAGTAATTTGTTCCTGGCAGCTGGCACTGGTCACCACTCTCTGTGGCCTGAGCTCTCCCATTCCCATAGCACTTGATTCAGATAATGACTCAACTCCACGTTCTCGCTTAAGGGAAAATTGATTATCTTTTGTTAAAACACAGGCACAGGTAGAGTATTAACTTCTATGCATTTGTATGGTAATTCTTAAAGATTCGACTAAGATATTTGGCTAAATAACCACAAAATCATTTTTAATAACTTTTTGCTATGTTCTTTCTCTTTGGCCTTAAAATGGTTATGCAATTGAGCACTTTCAAATTAACACATTAAAGTATTGTGTTCTGATAAAAGGTTTTACTTTCTTTATACTTCTTCTCAGTTCTTTCCATGCTGCTCAGGCACATGGGCAGGAGACTGTAAGATGTTTTAGAGTCAAGGGAGAAGCAGCCAAGAACCTAATGCTTTATAGCCTGCGGGATGTTTAGCTGTCAGATGACAGTGTTCAATAGTATTAAGTAGAACTAAATGCCTTCTTTTTTATTTTACTTTAATGACTAAAGGAACAGAAAGAAGAAAAAGGTAACAGATAGAAGGACAAATCTACATGTCATCAACCAAAAGCAAAAGGGTTAGTATATTTCCAAGGGCTTGAAATGCTTCTTTTAACTTAATGTATTTCTTTTCCTTCCCTGGCCCATATCCAATGCTAAAATGAGTGTTTAAATCCGTTCATGTAGACCCAATGTAAATTAGGTAGTGATTGATGAAAAAGGAGTATCGGCTTATTTTTTTTTTAATTCAAGAGCTATATTTTTATGTAGATGGTCTAAATATTAGTCATGTTTATTTCTCTTATGGATGTAAAGCAGAGATAAAATCTGTTGTGTCTTTTTTCTTTAATTCTGGTGACAAGTGAGTTTCAGTTCTAATTTCCTCTCCTAAGAACTCATAGCCACACTAAATGTTTTCAAATGCATTTTTTAAATGAATCATATTTTAAGAATATGAATATGAAATTTATTAGAGCTTTCAGTATTGGATCTTTGCTGAGATTAAGTTCAAGCAGCTGGGAAGAACATTCTGATATTTTCAAAGCAGTAATATGAGAACAAAGAAGGTCTGAAATAATATAAAAAGAAAGATCTTATTTATCTGTATATATGCATATACATATGTATTCCTTATATAGCCGTGTATGATTGTATGTGTGTGTGTGTATGCACACACAAATTCAGGTCCAATAATACAAATTGACTTAAGGTCCAACCCTTACCTTGCTTACAGAAGAAGGTTGAATGTCAACTAATAAATGTGTAGGGAGTGCTGAACCTGGAAAATCATTACTTTACAACCGTTTTAGTAATGATTAATTCAGGAAAGAATCATCAATGAATATTAACTCCAGGGCAATATTTTGATGAGAAATAGAATATTTGCATGGCCTTAAAGCATCTCCACATGGATCACTCATTAGCTGCACGGGAAAATATAATAACTACAGTGGAGAAATTTGATAACATCTTGACAGAGTGATGAAAATTAATATCACCAGCAAGGGATGTGTGAACATCATGTGCCCCCTAGATGTGATATGACCAGGAATTCATAACCTGAATCTAATTATCAGAAAATATTGGAAAAACCCAAAAAGAATATTTTTTTTAAAAAAGCCAATTTTATAAAAGACAAAGAATCCTGTGGAAGTATTCTAGATTATTCTAGATAAAGAAGAATAGAGAGACATGAAAACTGCATATGATATCTGATTTTAGACTAGATTCTGTGATGAGGGTGAAAAACAACATTATAAAGAACATAACAGATCATGTGGAAAAATTAGAATACAGATGGTCAATGAGATTAAAAGATTTTATCAATGCTAAGTTTCCTAAAGTTGATAACTGTACTGTAGTTCTAATAGAGAATTTCCTGATTCTTATGAAATACACATGGATGTATTTAGAGAGAAACCAAGTGAAACATGCAAATGGATAAAATGTTAAAGATAGGTGAATGTAGGTAAAAGACGTGTATTGTTTTTCTTATTTTTTAACTTTCGGTAAGTTTGAGATCATTTTCAAGTAAAATGTGACCATTGTCTAAAAAGTAACATATACTGGGGTATATACACACACACATATAAATGCATACATATACACATTTAGCTCTATATTTATTTTTTATTTTCCCTCAATACAGAATCAGTGTTGTACAGATTACATTCACTACAGAGATGCCTGTTTTGACTCAAGTTAGACAAAGCTCACCAGGAGGTAACACATCCTAAGGGCATGAAAACCTTGAAGGAATACAAAGTCTTGGCAAGTTACAATGTGCAGAGATTCTGAGCACTGTCTGATACTAGAAGTCTCATGGGTTGGGGCAGTGCTATTAACAAAAACCTAAAGCAGCTGTTCGCTGAAAACTCTGTGGGACACTGGCCCCCTCGCTATCCTTGGTTGAGACAGCTCTACCAGTGCAGCACAGGGCAGAAGCGCAGTACCCTCCTCCATCCTCCATCCTCCCCAAACACAAGAATACCTCACAGACTCAGCAGAGTCATGGCTGAATCAGGGAACAGGAGTACCATAGAGGAAATGATGATGTCTAGAACCCAATGGATGGCTGGAAGGGGGAGAAAAACACTGAACATCATGTGCTCACTCACGTGACAGTTGACCACACTTGCTATAAACACTCACTGAGACCCCCAAAACTATGATCTCAGGGGAATCAACCCAGTAATTGCTGTGATTGTTACCCCATTTAATACCATAGGCTGATGACTTCGTGGGAAGCTTACTACGTACGATGATGTGTGAAGCCTACATCCATTCATTTTCCTATGAGAAAAGGCAAATTGCCACCTCAATCAAGAGGCAGACCTCAAACATCCATATAAAATAAAGGCAGATTTTCTTTAAACATTTTTTACTTTCCTAAATACAAAGGCCTGGAACAGAACAAAAAAATCACCGTAAAACTAGGAGAAGAATGCAAGTCTCCTGTTTTTGCAACCGAATATTCTGCCTGGAGAACACCGCTTTAGGGAGCACAAATAAAAAACAATGAAAACTATTCATCACACAGACACGTTCCTCCACCCCTCCTTTATCAAGAAAACTATGTTAAATGTTGAAAGTTGCAATGTTTTCTCTGTCAGTGATCACACCAATACTCACTGAGAAGAAAGAAGAAAAACTTGGAAGATTTTTATCACATGTCTGTGGCAGAGCTTTTAGAAAGCAGAGTTTCCCAAGACTCGATTATTTGGGGAGTGAAAAAGAGGGAAGGTTGGAGAAAGGGAGATGATATCAGGGTAGGTAGGTTAAAAAAATGTTGAGAGGCTGGCCCGGTGGCATAGTGGTTAAGTTTGTGCACTCAGCTTCTGTGGCCCAGGGTTTCTAGGTTCAGATCCCGGGATCCCAGACACAGACCTATGCATGGTTCATCAAGCCATGCTGTGGTGGCATCCCACATACAAAATAGAGGAATATAGGCACAGATGTTAGCTCAGAGCTAATCTTCGTCTGCGAAAAACATCAGAGGAGGATTGGCAATGGATGTTAGCTCAGAGCCAGTCTTCCTTACACACACACACACAAAAAATATTGAGAGAAGAGTTCATCTGAGGGGAAGAAAGAAAAAATATGAAAAAAGGAAACGTAGAAACAAAGGTCATCAGGAAAGTAATTTACCATGCCCCTGCTTTCCTCGAATTGATTTTTAAGTCATATTCTATCTAGACTGTCCATTGCAAACAAACAAAAAAAAGAAAGGAAAAAAAACCCTAAAGTTTTGGCAAGAAAATGCTTCTCAGTATGGTGGAATGTAATTTTTAATTATCTTGTTAAAAAATGATGGACTAGTGAGGCAAGAGTTTGGGCTGCCTTCTGCTCCCTATGACCGTCGAAGACTCATTAGATTTATAAAAGAGCAAAAGGTCTTTACCTAAGTTTCTCCAGTGATGAAATAAGCACACATATACGTATTTAGAAATGAAACATGTATTTTTTGTGAGTTCAACTTATAAAAGCAGTAACTCAAAACCCAATTACTCAGAAGCTCTGACTTATGAAAAAATAGTTTTTCCTTAGAAACAAAGGGTTAGAAATCTATAAAGAAATACAAAAAATTATTTGACTAAAATTTTGTGATGTCGATTTTGTGATGAACCATTTTACCATGAAGATACTCTAAAGCAGTCAGTTTTAAATGAACTTGAAATGTCCCCTTGTGTTGTTTATGCAAGGATGCTGGCTCAGCTAGTGGCCATCTGGTACACTTACCTAGTAATCATCCGACGCACTGGAGCTCCTGGCCATTACCGATGACAAGCATTCAAGGAGAAGATTGGTCCACTAAACACGAACAGTGTCCAGCCCCAGCCTGGGTTCTAACACATCTTCAGTCCTATGGCTCTTCATCACCAATTCTCATTCCTCTGAACAGCTTTCCCAAAACTTTAATATTGACTTCTTTTTTTATACTGTCAAAATCTCCTTTGTCTCAGAAAATAAACCTATCTTATTCTACACTGAGAAAACTAATGTCAGTAAGCAAGATCCCCCTCCATGCTTCTTGGGGTTTCCCTACTTCCTCATCTTCACCCCGTCTACAGGGAGGTTCATATTGGTATCTTTCTGTCTGACGTTTCTCTTCAGCCCTGGGAAGCTGTTAGTAGCCATTTTTTGGTTACACAAAATGGAAAACAGAGGAAGTTAGTTAACCACTAGAGAGAAGAATGGAGCAGAAGTACATACATGAGCTGAGACAAGAAGAAAAGAGTTCTCCAGTTTCCTCTAACATCACTGTCCTCAGTTTCCTTTTGTTCATGATGTCCAGCTCAATTGAGGAATGTTCCAGAATCCTTCCCAAAACATTTCATCTTTTGCTTACTTGGGTTTCTGAGGCATGACACAAAAGGTCTTAACTAACATAGGCACTATAAAAATTCCTAAGTTTAGGAGATGGTATGGGTTGAATTTTGTTCCCCCCAAAGATATATTCAAATCCTAATCCCCAGTACACATGAATGTGATTTCATTTGGAAATAGAGTCTTTGCAAATGTAACCAAATTATGATGAGGTCATACTGAATCAGGGCAGGCCCTAATCCAATGTCTAGTGTCAGTATAAGATGAGGGAAATTAAGACACAGACACACACATAGGAGAATACCGTGTGAAGACATAGGAAAAGAGTCTCAGAGGGAAGACAGCAGAGTGAAAACAGAGGCAGAGATTGGAGTGATGCATCTACAAGCCAAGAAAGGACAATCATTGCTGGCCATTACCAGAAGCTAGGAAAGAGGCATGGAACAGCTTCCCTTCAGAACTTCCAGAAGGAACCAACAGTGCCAACACTTTGATTTTGGACATCTCACCTCAGAGCTGTGAGGGAAGAAATTTCTGCTGTTTAAGCTGCCCAATTTGTGAAACTTTGTTAAAGCAGCCTGAGGAAACTTATACAGGAGACAATATTATTCTAGACATAGAGCTGAGGACACTGAGGCTAAAAGTTAAAGTGACTGGCTTAAAACAAAGTAAAAATATGGCAAGTAGAAAACCACGTCCTGTGATATTTCTTTCATGCCGTACAACTATCACTACCGAGAAATTCTAATTGAATTTAATCTAACTTAGAGTATTCTGTGCTTGACCTCCTGCTTCTAGATAATAACCAGTTTATCTTTATTTTAATCAATTAATTTTATAAAGAATAAGAGATAAAACATTATTAAAAGCAAAGGTGTTAAGCAGGAAAGCTATAATGTCAAATGCTGTCACCATTACATATGACATTTTGTGAAATCTCAAGGTGGTAGTCAGCAGCGACATTATATACACCATTGCCTAAGCTGTCACATTGTTAAGCCATTTAAAAAATATATCAAACCTCACTGAATCTTTAAGGTTCTTGCATGCTGGTTTTCTGATAGATTTTGGATTTTACTAAAGTATCAAAAGTTTTACTTTTTCATGAGACTGCAAGACACATTGATGATAATTATAAGGGACATAAAGGGAGTGAGAGAACAATCATTTCTTGCATGCAGGTTATGTGCCAAGCATTGTGCTAAACAATTTTACATCCTTATATCTACTCTATGCAGGACATGTTATTATTATTCCCATTTTAAAAAAATAACCTGAGTCTCAGAAAAGAGATATAATTGGCCTTAACTCACATAGATCAGAAGTGGTAGAGCTGGGTGGGACACCTGCCTGAGACCATAACCAATATTCATTCCATTCTGCCAAGCTGGCTTGGCACTTGCAATCAAGAGGAGAACTTAATACATAGGCTTCCTGCTCACAAATGAAATAGAAGAAAATGTAGATTTAAGAAGAAAGAAGTCATAATGGTGCAGAAAAACAAGAAAGTGTTCTAGGAATAAACTAGATTTTCAAAAAGTTCCAGGAAAATAGCAGATGAGATGGGATTGACGTTTAAAGAAAGATGAAACCATAGCCCAAGACAGGAGAGAAAAATATGTCTTTCCCCACTCTGGAGTAAATCAATGAATAATATAGAGACATAGGGGTGATCACAGCATGATTTAATAAAGAGTATTTTGAGACAGTTTCCTCTCTTCTCTATGAAAATAGAATGATGATAGCCATTGCTTTTGACTTCAGAAAGAAGACTATGACCTTATCTCTAAAGAAATACGTTGCCTGTCCAGGGAGGCTCCTCATGAAGATAGTGGGACCCAAGAAAGAATCAGAGCCAATAGAAAAAGAAGATAAAGCAAGATTTCCACCCCAGACCAAAGCCCTCCTTACTTTACAAAATGTAAGCCCCCAAAATTGCCTGCATGCTCCTGTAATGGATGCAATGCTGTGACACAATCCCTTTTGGATTGAAGGACTCATTCCCCCAATGCTGGGAGTGTCATCCAAGAATAGGCTTCAGTTGTCTACACATTTGGGGAATCACCTTAGGCTGAAGAAAGCTGCTCATCAAAGTCATGCTCCCCTTATCCCACCAGCCTGTCTCCTCTGATGACTGGTGCATGCAAGAATATAAAGACTCAACCTGTTTGGCCGACTCAGGGCAACTGGGAGGGGCCTGTCCAGTTTCAGAACTCCCTGAAGGATTACCTGTGGCTTCTTGTTGACTGCATCTTGACTCAACTTCTCCCTCCCTCATCCAGTTTTCTTATCTTCCCCAACAGGAGTGGATCCTGAGAGCAAACACAGTAAGTTTTCTCATGCTTACTTGTCTCAGAGCTGGCTTTCTGAGAAACCCCATCTGTACCACTCTCTGCCCACATGCTCTAAAGGAAATTCTCCTTGGTTTCCTGGTCATTCTCCCATCAAGAGAAAGGCCTGTTGGAGAACTAGGAATTTTCAACAGTGGAGGAAATTTGAGCCTCAGCATGAGCCACATCACACTAATCAACCATTGTCATTCATAAATATACATGTACAACTATGAAAATCAACAGATATTGAGAAAAACAAACTCTATGAAACACACCAGAACAACTGAGTCCAGAGGAAACAGGTAAATCAAAGACTCCGAAGCAATTTTTCAAAGTATATAATTCAGAGATTAAAAAAGGCATTTCATACATCAATGGAAATGTTATAAACAAAGATAGATTTCTTAAAAACCTGAAATATGATTTCTGAAATTATGAAGGAAATTGTGAATTTAAAGACTGAATTTTAAAAAGAAAACTTGAGAAATTAAGCCTAGAAGAATAAGACCAAAAAAAAAAAAATGGGACATAGAGAAATATTAAGAGTTGTAGAAATACAGGAAGTTGTCAAAGTGAAAATAGAAACAATGGGAGGGACAAACATTTAAAAATTATAGATAAAATTTTCCCAAGCTCGATAAAGAAGTTTTCACTGAAAAAAGCCTCTCAAGAGACAAAGATGATTCCTGGAGAAATTATCATGAATTTTCAGTACTCTGATATGATACAGAAAATCATAAAAGCTTCAAGGAAACAAAGCTCTCCAGGATTGCTGTCCAATACAAAGATTGGACAATGATGTGAGTGAGGAATGAACTTTTATTGTGTTAAGCCACTGAGATTTGGAGTTTGTCTCTAATAACAGCTAGTATTATCATAACATAAAAATAAACTAGGTGAATTTGATAAGTCAAGCAGTAGAGATTTAAGTGAGTTATTTCAAATAATAAAACAAGCACCAAGTTTGCAAATCTTACGACTAATAATGACAGTGATGATGATGATAATGGCAACAAAATTCAAAGGCAGAGAAGGACTGAGAGGTCTGATAAATCTGTTAAATTCCTGATCATTGTGGGAGGAGGGGTTGGAGGTAAAGAGATACTATAGGGCCGGCCCCATGGTGTAGTGGTTAAGCTTTGTGTGCTCGGCTTCAGCGGTCCTGCTTTGTGGGTTCGGATCCCAGGCATGGACCTACACCACTCATCAGCCATGATGTGGCAGCAACCCACATATAAAAATAGAGGAAGATTGGCACAGATGTCAGCTCAGGGCTAATCTTCCTCAAGCAAAAAAAAAAGGAGGAAGATTGGCAACAGATGTTAGCTCAGGGCAAATCTTCCCCAGAGGATTAAAAAAAAGAGATACTACAGAAATTTGACAAATTAGGAAACAGATGAAAACTGTAATTGTTTCCCTTACGGTAGTAGCTACCATAAAATCCCAAACTGTGAACGCTGTGGTCTCTGAGAGTACAACTGGCAGTGAAAGGAGATTATTGCTTTCCATTTTTCTCTCTTTTGTACAGGCTGATATCCTCTCTATCATGTGCACACGTTACTTTGAAAATGTAAACATGTTTATTCTATTTTTAAAAAATAATAAATTACATACATCCATTCACTGGAACACTATCCTGCTTCCTGCAGATAAACTGAATGAAATAACACAGCGTTTACAGAAGTAGAAAGATAAACTCAGTGTACTGTCAGGAATGAATGAAACAAGCTGCCCAATGGTGTATATAAAATGAACCCAACTCTGTAAATAAATTTGTACAAATAAACAAATGTACATTTAAAGGGGACCGAAAAGAGAGAGAGAGAATTCTTCATGAAGAGGAAACTATAGAAGGTACGAATATCCCCCAGGAGTGAATGTGCCTGGAAGAAAGGGCAAGTTCTGTCAGGACCCAGAAATCCAGTAAAGACGGAACAGCAGCAATGACTGCCGTAGAGCAGGATGTCAATAGCCCAGGGTTTCTGGAATAATGATCGTTTATTTCCTGGATCTGAAATTTCCTGGCTGGGTGTATTAATGTCAAATAAGTAAATTTCAAGTGTCTTTAATGAAAATCGTAAATTACTTTTACACGCTGACTAATATAGCTACTCAAAAACACCATATGTTACTGATTTCAAGGAATTGGCTTGCTGACATTTTCTTCAGGGGAAAAAGCTATATTTAAATGTATACCTTATTTTTAAATATGATTGTTTGCTTGGAGTTTTATTTGAAATAGTGTAACAAAAGAATGTTTTTTAAATTCAATTCAAGTGGCCATACTGTAACTGTGATTCAATTTAAAATTAATCATATTCAAAATTCTTACCAGAAATATTCATTTTACTCTTTTCATACATGTGAATGTAATCTAGTTTCAGTTAGCCAAATTTCTCATCTTTCAATAAAAAGCAGCAGACCTAGAGTCCGGCAGCTACAAGCACGTTGTTTACTTGTTGTTTTATTTTATTTTGTTTTCTCCCCAAGGAAATTCTGAAAAGACTTGATGATATTGTTGGTCAAAACATAACTGATAATGATCTGGCCAGTAAACTGAAGCCAGAAATACAGGAGATCTAGCTTTATTTTCTTCTTATAAGTAACTAAAGGTCATTGACAAAAAAGAAAACAAAATCACATGTTGAATAATTTTACTCAAGTGATTCAGTGCTTTAGGCTGTGAAATAGACTGCTATTTCAGCAGTAGTCCAGGAAGGCACGCTGGACAAGAACTACGTATTCAGTGTACTCAGCAAGCAATTTTGAACCATTTTGCAGTGAATATCATATTAGGAACAACCATAAACTTGTGGAAGCCTGAGGTCATGTAGCAATTTATAGTGCGCAAATTCTCCATTACACCAACATATGTTCACTGGCAGAGGGTGGCAAAAACTGTCATCAGCTTCTATTATCGAAGGGACATGCTGTCTAGTAATTCACTGATTGAAACATGAAGCAATACACCAGATAAAGACAGTGCGTTGTTTAGGAGATGGGCATTGCAGGGTGCCGGCCTGGCCACGGTAGCATCCCGGACTGAGATGATATTGACAGCTGCGTGGTGGGCTCTGCTGCAGATGTCCCATTTGTCATTTTGAGCAGTTCCATCATATCTTCTGAGTCACCCTTGACATCAATGAGTAGAACACAGTCACCAACAAAATGGTTCTGGAAGCCTGCTAATTCCCTGGCAATGGAATCATGCTTAGTGAAATTGATCCTGCTCAGCTCTGTTGCCCTTGTGAAAGAAGACACCACATTGTGAGTAACTGATGAAAGATTTGAAACTGAAGAGAATCTGCAGCCGTGCTTCTGTAAGAAAGTGGAACCTCTGCAACGACAAAGAGAAAGAACGAGGAAGAGATACAAAGCACAACCTCAGGAATGTGCAGTGACAGCCTGGGCTTCTGGAAAACAGAAGGGCAGACAGGCAACTGGGGGTGCAGAAATCAGAGGTGGAGATTTTAAAGGAATTTCTGCCTAGTTACTCAGTTCTGGACTATAATAGTTAGCAGATTCTTTTCCCCCATTATACTTAACGTAATTGATACCTATCACCAAAGCCCCTCTCCCACTCTTTCTCTTTCTCTCTTCAATAAATAAATTTAAACTTATTTCAACTCAGTGTTTGTCACATGCTTTCTATATGCCTGACAACTTGGAAGGGAGCATGAGAATACAAAATAAGACTGACATGCTTCCTCCCTTACAGACTCTAGTAATTTTGGAATGACATGATCCATGAAATGTTTGGAGAAAGATATAAGACAGGATATAATCAAATGTCACAGAATATAATAGAGGAAATAAGTGCCATGGCAGGTCGGGAAAGGTGGAGATCAGATCTAGGACCAGGTACGAAATAGGAGGTAGGAGAGGAAATGCACCATGAAGGAGGGAAAAGATCCAGATAGAAAGGAAATAGCACACAATACATCTAGTAGGTGGGCATTCTTGTAGAGGAGATAGTGAGGACACTGGAATGCCCTGTATGCTTCTGGGGACAGAAAAGTAGAAGCTGCCCCTGCAGATTTGGGTCACTGTGAATGATAGTTGCAATGCTTAAGGTTTGACAGATATGGATCTGGTCACTGAAAAGTCTGCTGATCACAAAGAATATCATTAATGAATGGTATGGAATGGTCTGTCTTATAGGTGAAAAAGCTGAGACAAAGGGATTCTGTAAATGGGCTGATGCTGCTTATCTTTCCTCCCAATTTTAGGCACCAAGATTGTGAGGAATCAGGTGTTTTCTCTTAAATTCTGAATGAGATTTTTTTTTTTTTTGGAACATTAGAAGCCCAAAGAAAAGACTGGTTGTAGAGACGTGAACCCAAACCTTGTAATATAATAAGAGAAGTTTAAGAAAAAAACATCCTAATTATAAGCTCAGGCTTAAGTAGATTCAAGAAGGGTATAAAAGCAAATATGACGCCTCCTCCACGTTAATTACAAGCATGAAATGAATGAAGGAAACCTCAACTAAATTGGAGTCGAGAAGACCTGTAGGGGGAGCTCTCATGCCCTGTCATATATCATCAATTACTCCAAACAGGAAATGTGTGCTTGCTTCTCTGACAGGAATGTGTTGACCACCTTATTACACAGCAGAAGGAAGATTTCTCTTTCTGCCCAGTAAAAGCCCAGTCAATGAGAGACTATAGCAGCCCAGCCAATGAAAGGCCTCTTTACTCTGGACTCCCAGTTTCCTCCAATGGACTCTTTATTTATTATGACCCTTCCATACTTCCCCTTTTCCTCTATAAATACAAGCCCCTTCCTTTGTTTCTCAGGATTTGCCTATGGTCTGCCATTGCATGCACATCGCAAATTGCAATTCTTTTGGCTATTCCCGAATAAACTCATTTTGTGGGTAAAACAACTGACCAATTTACTTTTTTAGTTGACATAAGTATGTGCATATCATCTCCCACAGCTGGCATAGGGGAAAACTGCTGTGCGCCCTAAGATAAGCAAACAACCAAAACCAGTCACCCTGTCTAGCCCTAGTCCATAAGATCAAGGAGTCCTTGAGTCATTATTCCTGTAAATTACTGACTCTATAAAGAGCAAGGCTTTATCACTGATTTTTGCAATATTGATTATATTATGATGCTTGCACATATGATAATCATGTAAGAAAACTATCGTTTTTTTCCACCAGAAATAAACTAGCTACAGCCTCAGTAACCTTGGCAGTTTCTTTTTTGACTGGTTTCCACATTAGCATATAGAGAACTGAAACGAATGTGGCTTCAACCTTACAACAACAAAAAAATAACCCTAGATAAACAGCAACTTTTCTGGAACCACCATAGAGTTGAGCAGGGCAACCAACTGGCCCCAAAGCTAAGGAGAGACTGGCACCAACAGGGAGAGATGAAATGCCAGCATGGCCTTACCAGGGCAAGATGCAGCCAGTAAGAAGAGATCAGCTGAAGTGATTGGCAAATTGGTGGTGACTGAGTATACTCTGCCAGATAGGGTGAAGACCTTGGGGGCCCAAATACAGAGGGAGTCCACATCCTCTTGCATAATTTTTCTGCATGTATCCTACTGAACACTTAGAGAAAGATTGGGAGAATCCTGATGAACTCTCCCTTGTGTAGTATGGGGGAGGGATATAGTAGCCACAGCAGGAAAAGTGAAGGATTTCACCAGGATCCTTCTCCCTATCTCCCTTGTGGAACAAAATCCCTAATCTGTGTGTGGGCTAGGGGATGGGAGAGGAAAGGGCAAGCTACATGAGGACCTGGGCCTACAGCTACAGGAGCAGCAGTGCACTGAGAAGGCCACATGTCCTGGGACCCAGGAGTATGGCATCTGCCCAAGACTTTCTTATTCAGAACAACAGAAATTGTACCCCTACACACACACACACACACACACACTCTCTCTCTCATTGCCAAGTTAGCAAGCATCCAGTAACAAGTAACTTGGAGGCAAGAAACAGACCTTCTCTGAGGCATAGCACACAGCGAAGATCAAAAGCAAAAGGATAGAGAAGACATTGAGAAAACCCCTCTGGCAAACCAGCTTCCACCCTAAACACAACATATTTCTAGAGGAAGTTTAAACTGTGGTGCCCTGAGAATTACTACGGCACAACCAACTTCAAACCCAGCTCAACTCCTAATTAGATTAACTCAATTCTCCACACCAAAGGCCTACCAGAAGAAAAGTCATGCTCGTTTCCAAGAGTAAAAAAATATTTACCTGAGTCTCCACAGTCCTATAGGAGATGTCTGTCTTTCAACAATAAAAATTAAGAAGCATACAAAAAGGCAAGACAAGACAGCACTCTCCCAAGGAAGTAAGCCATCATCCAAATCAGACTCAGATAGGTCACAAACCTTGGAATATCTACTGGGAATTTAATAAGCATGATTAATATGTTAAAGACTCTAATGGAAAAACTAGACAGCATGTAAGTCAGGGTGGTGATTTTAACAGAGAGATGAAAACTTTAAGAAGAAATCAAATGGAAATACTAGAAATGAAACCCACAATAACAGAGATGAAGATTGCCTTAGAGGGCATTGTTATTAGGCTCCATACAGCTGAAGAAAACATTAGTAAATTTGAAAAGTCTATAGAAATTACCCAAACTGGAAGAGTAGCAGGAACCATGGGACAAACAGAAACAGTCTAACACATATGTAATTGAAAGCATAGGAGAAGGCAGAACAGAGCAGAAGAAATATTTGAAGAACCAAATACCAGTTGAATTTTTCTTGGCAAGCCAGTCCTTCTAAAGGCTGAATCTCTGTACAAAAACTTCTCTGCAAGTACTCTATTTCTTAAATGCTCTTGTCTTTGTGTTCCTTGACAAGTGATAAATAACATACAAACTAAACTACAGATCTAGTTTTGCTGTCAGCTACTTATCTCTTTCCATGCAAATCTTTTTATGGTGTTTGGCTAAGAACTCTAGTCCTGGGAGACAGTCTATGGAAAAAAAATTATCAAAGACAATAAATGTGAAAAATTCTGATTACAATTTCTCTTAGATTTAACACTAATCAGATTATGAGATGTTCTAAGAAGTTCTACAGCAAAGTGCTTAATGTTTTTTAATCCAGTATTTTCTAAATTTGACCGTGCACCTCTTCTTTGTATATAATACTTATTAAAATGGAGTGAAATCAGTGTTAAAATGAACCAATTTGGGGGTAATTATACACAAAAGCTTGGTTCTTCTCTATTATCCTTTCTTCTTTTTTAGATTTATTTTGGCCTATAAGGCCTTATATGATCTGGCCCTTTACTGTTTCCCAAATTGCATCTTCTGTTGTTCTCTGTCTTACTCACCGTATTTTAGCCACAGGATTCTATTGTCCCTTAAATATTCTAAGCTCATTTCCTCCTTAAGGCCTTTGCACTTTCTGTTCTTTCTGCCCAAAATGCTTTTCTGTTAGATATTTGTATGACTTACTCTCTCATTTCATTCAGGTCTCTGGCAAGCATCACCCATTCTGACAAATGCTCATTAGCAACTCTTTCTAAATTACTAGCTCCCTTCATCATCCTTTCTTCTGCTTCATTGTTCTGAATAGTATTTATTACTGCCTACCATTATATTTTGCATTCTTTGTTTCTCACCTGACTCCTATAGAAGAACGTAGATTCCATAAGATCAGGGACTTTGTCTCCTTACTTAATCACTACATCCTCAATGCCTAGAATGCTTCCTGGTATCATTCTAGAATGACAGGAACTCATAAAAATGTTTGAAAGAGTGAAAGATTAATGAATCAGTCTGAATCACCTCTATCAGATCTGCATTCTTCTTTGATCCATCCTTAATTGGCCCAGCTAGCCTATGCCATATCAGAGGTGATACACTAATTGGGAAACATTCTGTCTCTTAATCTTAATTGTTAAAAGACCAGTCACTGTGGCATAAAGACTCTCTCTGATGTCAACAACTATAATTCTATTACTCCACTTCTTTTCTTCTTCGTTGATCTTGCACTAATTATGCAATAAAGGGGCATCTAAAATTGTGCTCTGCCATGTTCCATAAAAGATCTATGAGCCTGATCTGAATGACGTTTCCCTAACTTTAAGGAAAGAAAAAGTTGTTATCTGGCTCTAGGAGATTATTTATTACTTATCAAAAAATCATTTCTGGTCATTCATTCTCAAATTCCCTGGACTGAGCAGTGGGGTTAAATTTAGTCTGGTACCTTGCAACAAAATGCAAACTAACCATAGTGTTGCTATTAACTTATGTGGCTTTTGTAACTACTACCTGTAAAGGTTGACCCTGTCAGTTCAGTGCAATGATAGACATTAAAACACTCGAGAGCTTTTTAAAAAGACACACATATGCCCAAGCCTCACTTCCAGGAATTCTGATGTAATTAGTGTGGGAAAGGACTCAGGCGTGGGCATTTTTCAAGCTCCACCCATTGATTCTAACATGTAGCCAAGATTGTGGACTGATCGTCTAGCTCATTGATAAATTAGGACCAAGGATAAGGCAGTTGAAATGGGGGAAGATGTGGATTCGGGCAGACTGCAACTATGAGGACAAGCTGAAATGAGGAGAGGAAGGTTTCAGGCAAGACCAGGCATTAAAACAGTTCCCTACGTAGAGAGCACTGACACACTAGTCAATCACAGAATGCGTCAGGTTATCGTTGTCTGGGACTCTGAGAAAACAGGCTCTTAGGCTGGCAGAGAGGTGACTATGGGCTTTTACGCTTTAAGTCCTAAACACAGTTTTCATCACTGATTGCTAAATTGCCCATATTTCAGTGCTAGCCTTGGTTTCTCTGAAGATGCTGGCAACCTCCTCCTGCTTTGTAAAGCTCTCCATGGCTGTTTTCACTTGGAGTTTCTCAGTGCATTCATGACTTCAGGGACCCAACAGGCACACCCAAGGGTGCTTCATCTTGCACATCTCCTTGTCCCCTAGATTCCTCTATCTCTAGAGTTGGAGCAGAAGAGTGATTCAGGTTCAAATTCCTGGGATCTTGGTCTGTTCTGATCTCTTAGTTGTCTCAACCCTACACCATCTTGCCTATAACCAAATAATTTTAAGCTACAAATAGAAAAGCATTCTGTGCATTTAGAACCTATGAACCTTTTCTTCTCTTTTATTTAACTATATTCACCCTGGTTGTATAGTCTTATATGTGAAGCTTGTATAAGGAATTCATTGCCTTGGAAAGTAATCTCAAAAAGAATAACAAAAAATGGGAGAATATTAATGTGTATATGACAGAACAAGATATTAAAAGCTCTGTATCAATTGTGACACTAGATAAAATGAACACACAATGGGCATCTGTGTTTTAATAAAAATATATCTAATCTTTGTCCCCACTGCCTGGCACAGAGTTTCAAAAACTCCTGGAATTTCCTGAGTGATGGGTGTGTCTCTGTTATGCTAATGAGGAGACTCCTGGTGGTGCTAGGGAGGTGTCTATCCACCTTCAGGATGGGGGCTGGTCATCAGAAGGACCAACCTTGTGATTAGAGGGTTGGGACTTTGGGCCAGCCTGACTTCTTATGGAGAAAGAGGGACTGGAGATTGAATTTAAGCACCTGGCCAGTGATTTAATTAATCATGGCTAGGTAATGAAACCCCAATAAAAACTCTGGACAAAGGCACAGAGGAGCTTCCTGGTTGGCGGACTTACTAACGAAGTGGGACAGTGGTATGCTGTTCCCCTAAGGGGACAGACCCTCTTGTGCACAGACCTTACCATATGCACCTCTTCATCTGGCTGTTTATTTGCGTCCTTTATAATAAAATGGTAATTGTAAGTATATTGCTTTCCTGAGTACTGAGTCTTTTAGCAAATTATCAAACCTGGGGGGGGGGGGTGTGGAAAGCCCAGAATTGGTGGCTAGCTGGGCAGAAATGCAGGTGGCTTGGAGGCATATGAGACTTGCAGCTGGCATCCAAAGTGGAGGCAGTCTTGTGAAGGATTTTGCTCTTAATCTGTGTCTGTGCTAACTCCAGGCAGTTACAGTCAGAATTACATTGAGTCAGTGGCAGGTCACCCAGTTGGTGTCAGAGAATTGGTGTCAGAATGTAGCATCCTAAGAGAAAATTTGCCTGTAAATATAAGTATTTACACAAACATTTAGTCTTTCATTCATGGCCAATAACTTTAGATTCAATCACTATTATAGTATATTAAAATATGGTCCTTGTTTTTGGAAAGAAATATTTTAATGTAATAGTGATTAACCTAAAGTTATTGGCCATGAATGAAAGACTAAATGTTTGTGTGAGTACTTAATAAGTTTGTGTGCAAACTTTCTCTTGGGATGCTGTAGTCTGACACCAAGTCTCTGACACCAACTAGAAGACCTGCAACTCAATTTAATTCATTTATATATTCCTTTCTAATTCAAAAGTAAACTAATTTATTGCATAGCTTTAAGAAAATGGCAGAAGAACTAAATTCCTTGAACTTTTATGAATTATTTATCTTTTCTAAAACTTAAAACCACTGAAAAACTAATTTGTTTTAAATGTTTTGAATCTTTTTTTAGTTTTCTCTTATTTAAGCAGTGAAAAGTGTTAATTTTGCCATCAAATTTTTTACTTTTTATTGTCAAGTTTTAGCATAACATTTTATAATAAATTACACTATACTACTCTTTAAAATAAAATACATAAAATAATATTGGAAAATTTGAAGAATTAAATGCATTAAACATGAACTCGTTCTCCTATTCATCATCTTCTTCTTAAATATTCTTCTTTTTACCCTGGCTCCTGCAGAAGAGAGATTTGGTGCAAGTGGATAAATAATGCAAAGCCAGAATTTTAAAGAGAAAGGATTGTGACTCCAGGGTGAGCATACAAAGCTAACAATCACCATTTCAAATGGAATAATTATGAACTAGATAGCTAAAAAAAAAGAAAAAGAAAAAGAAGAAAAGGCGTTAATAGCCCAGTTTTAAAAGTAAGCATACATAAAAACTTGAGATAATGAAGGAGAAACAAATGTATATGTATACTTGTACTCCCCAGTGTGTATATGTGTATGTGTGTATATATATATATATGTATACATATGTGGAGAAGTAAATGAAAACATTTTTCAATGAATTTGAGCTGAGGCTTAGAAACATTTTGAAATAGGCTCTTTCTCAAATTACAAAATTGGGCTTTTAGAATAATGAAAGGCAGCACAGTATGATTTTAAAGTGTGAGTTTTGAAATCAAATATTTTGAGCATCTCAGCTGTGTGAATCTGGGCAAGTTACATTTCTCAGCCTTGGTTAACCCATCTGTAAAACACGGGGATATTGTGATAACTGGGGTGAAGATTTCTGATAATGGAAAACAGCTGGTTCACCATTGGCCTGTGAAGGATAGCTCATTTGGCCTGAATGGCTCCAGACCTCACAGTTTGGGAATATGAAGGAGAATGTGAGAGAAATGTTTAGGAAAGAAAGCTAGATTTTTACTGAGGTTGATATGGACTATGTATCGCATACCCTTTCAAACGTCCAAGCAAACAACCGATGGAGTTTGTTAAAAATGACTTTTTAGCTGTTGATCTTTTCCCCTGTACTCCATGCCTCTCTGAGCCTGAACCACATGGGTTCATGCTTTCCAGGGTTACACAGCCAGATGTTAAAAATGCACTCTGCTACGTAATTCCCGTGAATAAGAGGAAGCTTCTTTCTACTTCTGATTTTTCTGGGGGAATCGTGTCAAAAGGATGTAAGAGAGGTAGGATGAAAACTCCACTGTCCAATCCACCATTTCTCCGTACATTTCAATCCATGCAATTAAAGAACACCTGAAACCGTTTAATTGGGTCTGTAATAAAAACATGAAATTGTCTCCACCCAGTTCTGTGGTTCATCAGTTCATCATCTATTTGTCTTTGAACTGAGCCACAAGGAACCTGGGGCCCGTGAAGTAGGTACATTATGCTAAGCTGAATTTGGATAAGAGTGTTTGAAACAATATCTTCTGACATTTCTTAAACTGTCAGATAATAAAACAAAGTCAGTGAAAATATCCTTAAAAATAGTCACTGCCCACTCTTTTCAGGGGAAATGCCTGGAGGAGTAATTATGGCTACTCATTTTATTTATTAAAATAATCGATCATCTCTTGAAATTATTATTTTTCAAGACAAGCAAAATGTTTGGCTCTTGTTCATAAAGTTAAATTTTTTCATAGTTTGACTCTTTGTAAAACACCTCAAAATTAAACGAAGTGTTTCATAAACTGAGTCATTTTTCCCAATCCTAGAAAGAATGTTATTCTAGAAAAGCTTATGTGATTTAGTTTTCATGGCATTTGCCAAGTTAAGTGAATCTGAATGCAAAAGTCAGTTAATATTAACTATTCTAAGAAGCAAGCTGAACAAATCTGGGTTCAGACCTCCTCTTAATTACTTTGCAATTTATTCTCTTGGCTGTGTTCAACCGAAAACACCATGAGCGTTGGCAGCACAAAAAAATGATACTCCCTTCCCTTGAATTAATCTTTCTTAAACTATTCTAACAACATGGTGTCACAGTCGGAGTTTTTTGGACAATCTTCATGGATGTATAAAGTATATCTTCCAGGAAGGGATCAACAGCTTTGCACCTGCATTTAACTTCCTAAAGCTTCAGTCACTTTCTATCTGTAATGAATGGAAGGCACTGTCACTTTGGAAAGCAACAGCAAGAAAAATACTGACAATCCAAGCTCACTCTGCAATTTAAATTTCAAAGGTGCACAAGAACTTTTGATAAGAATTTTATTTTCCCCAAGAAATATTTTTTTAAAAATGTGGGCCATGTCTTCTGTTATATTTATTTATTTATGTAACAACATAGTCTATGTTTACACGAGTCCAATAAAATCTCCTATTTGAAACCTAGATGAATTGGAAGTCCCTTGGATTTCTGCCTAATGGCAAAGAGGGTAGATGGCAGAATATACTAGAAGTGCTGAGCTAAATTGACACAAAATCTAGTTATAATCTTGCACACCTGACCACTTCACTTCTGGTTTCTTTTTCTTCGATGTTATAATTTTCTGACTTTCTGTAAACATATTACTCACAATAAAACACAAAGACATAAATCAGGACTACAGAATGAGGCAGGAGCGGCCAGGGACACATTAATCACACGTGCGACAGGTGATCTAGCAGAAAGTGCTTGAGAATCGATTAGATAGATCTTGTTTCTGTCGTGTATTGGCTGCAAGGGTTTAGCCGACTGACTTCTATGCTTTTGTGGTCTCCTCTTCAGGCAACATATGGATAAGAATACAGAAATCAGATGGTTGCTCTGAAGATTAAACGTGATTATAACAATATTAGCTACAATTTATTAAGTTTTTATTGTTTGCCTTTGCATTGTCATAAATCTTTGTATCAATTAATCTTCACAACATCCATGTGATATAAGTAGTATTATTATCCCATTTTACAAATATGGCATATGAGGTATAGGAATCTTAGGAAACCAGGTGAATATTACTCAGCAAATAGGAACCAAATGGAATTCAAACTTAGGCAGTCCGACATCAGCACCCCACTCCCAGCTACTGTCAAGATTGCCTCTCAAAAACATATGTAAAAATATCTGGATCTAAATCAATGTGAAATGCTGTTTTCTTTATTTGTTAATATAAGTATAAATAAATATAAATATATATATTATATTTATAAAATATACTGTAAAAATATATTATAAAATATTACATATTATATAATTATATATTTTATACAATATATTTTAAATTTATATAAAAGTATAAAATTTTAAAATAAAATTATAAAACAATAAAATAAAATTATAAAATTTATTAAAAATTTAAAATGTATATAAAATTTTATATTTTATATAATTATGTATTATCAATATAAAATATTATAAAATATAAATAAATATAAGATGTAAAATCTTATATTTGTTGCTATATTAATCCTGGGAACGCTGAGAATTAATAGATGATTACTATGGTCTCCACTGTTCCAGACCCAGGTCAGTTCTAACTCCTTTTATTTTCCATCTAAGGTGTTTTCATGCTGCACTAGTCTAGAGTCTTGTAAGACAGAGATTTCATCAACTAATTCCCATTAAATTGCTAAATGAGAGCACCTCCAGGAATATGTACAATTTAAGAGCACATAGGGATAGGAAAATGATAAGCCCAAGGGAAATGGTTATGAATGTGATTTCAGCATCTCCTAGAATTTCAGGGGAGGAAATTAGGAGCTTCTAAACATCCTAGAAACCAAAGCATTTTAAGTGGTCATCCAGTCTACTCTAGGAGAGCTACCAGGTAGCTGAGTAATGTATGAGTGGACTGGCCTCATGAATTGTGGTTGCTGGCTCATTCCAGGCCATTGTGTGTTTGCTTTTTAGGATGAAGCAACAATTTGGTCCCCACATGTAAAATGATTTAAAAAGTGGAGGCACAAACCTACATAATTTTTTAAATGGTGTTTTTCCCCGCTCTTTTGTAATATAGCATCTCAAGTTACAACTAATATTAAACACTTCCTTCTGAAAAAGTTTGACAGTTCCAAAGGCTACACTACTCCTTATATAAATCAGAAATCTGAGAATTTATGTAATGGATCAGAATCACGGCGTTTCCAGTATTGCTTCTGTCTCTGAGCTGGGTATGGAGAGATAGGTTATTAAAGACGCCATTACCGGCACCGCCAGGTGGCGTAGCGGTTTAGTCCGCGCTTGGCAGCCTGGGGTTCACAGGTTCGGTCCCGGGCGCCCGCCGACGCGCTGCCTGTCAGCCATACCGTGGCGGCGTCCCATATAAAGTGGAGGAAGATGGGCACAGATGTTAGCCCAGGGCCAGTCTTCCTCAGCAAAAAGAGGAAGATTAGCAATGGATGGTAGCTCAGGGCTGGTCTTCCTCACAAAAAAAAAAAAAAAAAGAAGACACCATTACCCACCTTGATGACAATCTTGAAGACTAAGCTATAAACCCTCATTGAACTTTATTTTCCTTTTAGCTTATTATTCTTCCCTTCCCAGCCAAACTTTTCCTTTTCTTCGTTTTATTATTTTATTTAAAAAATATTTTAACAGCTTGATTGAGGTATAATTAATATACAAAGAACTGCACGTATGTCATGTGTACAACTTGATGAATTCGGACTTATACGAATACCCGTGACGCCATCACCACAATCAAAGGAATCGACATCCAACAGCTCCCAAAGTTTCCTGTGTTTGTTTTTTGTGCTAAGAACACTTCACATGAGATCTACTCTCAAAGCTCAACTTGGTCACCGTCCTCAACTTTCCACTGTCCTCAGTACACGCTCAGTATAGGTTGGCTTTCACACATGCCACGCTAAGTTGCCACCGTGAACCCCTTGTTGGTAAAGCTGTGGACTTTCCCAACCTTAACTTGCCCTACTTAAACTTAACTTAGGGCTTCACTTAAAAACTTACACTTCGGCAGCATTTGGTGCTGACCTCTCCTCCCATCTTGACTCCCCCATTCCTTGGCACCAAGGCATCTTGCTCCTCTGCTGTGGCCCTTACCCCAGTTTTACAACCACTTTCTTCACGTCGACTTTAAAGTCTTCTTTCCTTCTGGCTTAAAGTTTAGTGTGTCCCATAAGTTGTCCAAACATTATCTTCTAATCACCTTTTTTTGGCCAGATGTGGAGTTAAGGAATACTTTTTGTTGATTCCTAAAGCTTCAATTACTACCAATATCAGTAGTTCTTAATCATTTGAGATTTATGAATCCCTTTAAGAATTTGATGACTTGGGAGCAACGTAAGTGCCCATCAACGGAAGAATGGATTAAGAAGATGTACAAACACACACATATATATAAATATGTATCGTATATATATACGTGTATACACACACACACACACACACACACACACACACACACACACACGCACACAGTGGAATACTACCCAGCCATAAAAAAGATGAAGTCTTGCCATTTGCTATGACATGGACGGACCTAGAGGGTATTATGCTAAACGAAATAAGTCAGATGGAGAAAGCAATTACTATATGACTTTACTCATATTTGGAAGATAAACAAACAAACAAACACATAGATATGGAGAATATATTGGTGGCTACCAGAGGAGAATGGGGTAGGGAGGAGGGCAAAAGGGGCAAAGGGGCATATGTGATGGTGATGGATGGCAACTAGACTTTTGGTGGTGAACATGATGCAGTCTATATAGAAGTTGAAATATAATCATGTACACCTGGAATTTATATAATGTTATAAACCAATGTGACCTCAACAACAACAAAAAAGAATCTGATGAAAGGTAAGGGCCTTTTCTTTAACAAAAAGCACATTGACATTCAATTTTGAACTCAAAATCAGAAGGTTCACAGGCTCTCTGACACCCAAGACCACAAGGATAAAAATCCTTAATGTATATACTGATGATAGGAAAATCTGTATTTATAGCTCTGCTTAGGTTTTTTTCCGCTAAGATTTAATACAGTCATTTACAGCTATAAATTTTCCCTGGGAGCATTGCTGTACCTATATCCCATAAAGTTTGGTAAATTGTGTATTTGTTTTCATTCATCTCAAAGTATATTCTAATTTTTTAAATTTTTGTTGTGATTTCTTCTTTGGCCCATTGGTTATTTTGGAGGGTGCTACTTAAAAACCACATATTTGTGAATTTCTCAAATTTCTTTCTGTTATTGATTTCTAATTAAATTGTATTACATTCCTGTTGGAGAACATACTTTGTATGACTTCAGTCTCTAAAATTATTGAAGCTTGTTTTATGTCTTAAATGTGGTCTATCCTGGAGAATGTTCCATTTGCATTTCTTTCAGAAGAATCTGTATTCTTCTGTTGCCCAGTGGAGTGGTCTATGGATGTCTGTTAGATGTAATTAGTTTATAGTGTTATTCAAGTCTTCCTTTTTCTTGTTGATCTTCTTCCTAATTGTTGTATCCATTACTGAAATGGATATCAAACTCTCCAACTGTTTCTCTTCCCAGTTCTGTCAGTTTTTGATTCATGTATTCTGGGACACACTATATACGTACTTGCATTTATGTCTTCCTGATGGATTGATCTTTTATCATTATGAAATGTCCTTTTTAATCTCTAGTTATAATTTATGTCTTAATGTCTATTTTGTCTGATATTAATACAGCCACTTCAGCTCTATTTTGGTTACTGTTTGCATAGTATGTATTTTTCTATGGTTTTACTTTTGATCTATTCATATCTTTGAATCTAAAGTGTGTCTTTTGTGCACAGCATATAGTTGAATTATTATTATTTTTAATCCATTCTGCCAATGTCTGATTTTTAATCCTTTACATTAACATAATTATTGATAAGGCAGATTTTATGTCTGCCATTTTGCTATTTGTTTCCTATATATCTTGTGTCTTTCCTGAGCTTTAAATCCTATTTTTGTGGCCCATGGGTCAGATTCACTTATACATCCCATAGAAAACATAAGCATGAATCTACATATTCAAAACTGAATCTATGTCAACCTCCATTATATTCTTTCTTCTGTGTTTTCTATCTCAAGGAAGGCTAACATTATCCATTCAATTATATGAAAAATCTAATTGCTATTTGGTTATGTTTCCATCGTCACTCACCTCATCCAATGACTCACAAATACCTACAAATACTACTTCCTAAATGACTCAAATTCATGTACTTTTTTTTTTTTTTTTGCTGAGGAAGATTCACCCTGAGCTAACATTTGTGCCAATCATCCTCTATTTTGTAAGTGGGTTGCTGCCACAGCACAGCTGATGAGTGGTGTAGGTCCACACCCAGGATCCAAACCCACAAAACTGGGCCACTGAAGCAGAGAACACTGAACTTAACCACTATGCCATCGGGCCAGCCCTGTACTTTCTTGATCCTTACCTTCACTCTCTCAGTGCAGGCCATCATCACAGCATTGGTGTTCCTTTCTCCAGTCTTCTCTTTCTACATTCCGGTCTCAATTCTGTAGCTAGACTGATATTTCTGAAAAGCAAATATGATCATGTTAGCTTGAAAATCTCAGTTATTTCCCATTACTCTAAATTTTACAGTCCTTAACATACTTCATAAGATCCCCAGACTTAGTCCCTCTTACCTCTCTTTTGCCACCTCTCACACCTCAAACATCTGGACCCTGACGAGCCAAACTTCTTTCCGTCATTTGATCATAACCTGCCCTAATCTATGGCTTTCCATTAGAAACACATTTCTTTCCATCTTCTCCTTTACCCAGCTAGTTTTTACCAGTGCTTAAGGCCTCTATCTGATAATTACTCTGTACAAAAGAAAAAAAAAACAATTTCCCTGATACCTTTATTTGAATTATCTTCTACTAATATTTACTTCCATAGAGTCTTGTACTTCCATAGAATTCCTGCAGAATCATATCACTAACATCAGTACTTTAAGAATCTGTTTCTTGTCTGTAGTTCCCAAATAATCTCAAGTTCCATGAAAGCAAGGACTTTAAAATTTTTTTAAAATATATCCTCTAGCACATTCCCTAAAACCTTATAGTTATCAAATTAACATGTATTGAATAAATAAATGGATGTCTCAGTTTTTCTTAGCATGCCATTTTGAACCTGTCATCCATAAATTGTAGAACTTATAAAAAAATTTATTTAGAGGTTCAGTTTGTACTGATTCTTGGGAAAAGAACCAACTCACTCAATTTTTAGATGATATCTCATTTTGACAACATGGGTGGGATTAAGTGCATAAACTAAGTTCACTCAAAAAGTAATTTTTCTGTTTTTATAAAAATCTATAACATCTCCTCATCTCCCAAACTTTGGAATTTAAGAGTCTTACCTCAAAATTTGAAAGACATTTCAATATTAAACAAGAATTGTCAATTCTGCTGTTATTCTAGGAATTTCTTTCCTCTAATTCTATTATAACTGTTTTGAAGTTTAGGTTCCCAGTAATCCAGGTAAGAAGACATCACTTTTACATGGGAAGCATAACAAACCATATTTTCCCTGCATTATTATTATTCCAGTGACATAAAACTAATCCAAAGTTTTCAATGTACAGTGTGATATAAAGCCTATCAAGCATCTTTCCTGGGAGGTTGGAGACCATTATTCACATGTAGTGTGGACCATTCTCCTTAAATGCATTAGACAACACTTTTCCACAGTGAAACACACATAACCCTCAGAAGTGAAGCCTCAAAAGACCTGGCCTTCATTGACCTGGCAGTTCATTTTTGAGAAGCATATATATACAGTTTGTTTTTGAGGCAGATTGGCCGTGAGCTAATATCCATGCCCATCCTCCTCCACTCTGCACGTGGGACGCCGCCATAGCATGGCTTGATGAGCAGTGCACAGATCCGCACCTGGCATCCAAACCCGTGAAGGCTGGGCCACCAAAGCAGAGTGAATGAACTCAACCATTACACTACCGGGCCAGCCCCAAGCAGTGTATTTTAATTATTTGTAATTAAAAAATGCAGAATAAAGTTTCAGTCCTCTAGGGGCCAGCCTAGTAGAGTAGTGATTAAGTTTTCATGCTCCACTTCAGCGGCCTGGGTTCATGGGTTTGGATCCCAGGCACGGACCTACACCACTCATCAAGCCAAGCTGTGGCAGCATCCCACATACAAAATAGAGGAAGATGGGCACAGATGTTAAGTCAGGGACATTCTTTCTCAAGGAAAAAGAGGAAGATTGGCAACAGATATTAGCCCAGGGCCAATATTCCTCACCAAAAAAAAAAAATCAGTCCTCTAAATCAATCTTTCCAAAAGTGTTATCTGAGGACTACCTGAAAAATCACTTTGGGAATTTGTTTAAAATTCAAATTGCTGGTCCATAGTAGCCTGGGCTACCAATGATCAATGATTTGTAACATTAACAGATAGGAAAACTTTTTAACAGTGTAAATCTAATATGAAACTACTTTACACATAACTCTGTAACATGTAGCAGGATTTATTTTTAAAATAATTTGTTTTATAAAATTTTTCTATAATTAGTTTACATATAATTTCAGCAAATATATCACTTTATTTAAAAATATAACAAATGCCCTGTGATGTAAAAAAGTTAAAAAACAAAAGAATATAAATATACTATGTTTCAACAAAGAACCAATATTTGGACAAAAAAAAACCCATGAAGTAAATCATTGTCTTATGAGGTTTGTTTACTAGAAACATATTTTTCATTTAGAATACAATTTGTGAAATTCAGTTAGACAACATAACATGTAAAAATGCATTATCATCTATAAATTGAAGTTTAAAAGTTTGTTTTATTTTCTAGAAAAACACATCATATTATTTGATCTATAAAAACAAACAGCATATTAAACATATCCTGTATTTTTATGTATATTTTATTTGTGGTATATATGAATATGTGCAGATATAGGCATGTTATAATAACATTAAATGATACAAATCAACTTTTAAATGGTGTAATAATGTGTATTAATTGTTCTGTCTGTATAGTGCTCAAGCTTTTAGACCTTTTTTTTAGTTCATTGAAATTTTATTATTTCTGCAATGGACTAGAAGGATATAAAGTACCTTGGGGAGAAACTACAAAAGAAAATATTACTCCCTGTAAAATGTGAATACCTGTGTGGCCTCTCAGGTGTAGGAAATACATTTATTATGGGTTAGTCTTTTCCCAGAGGGACGTGGACTATGGAAATAACAGAGGAGAACTGAAAATAACTGGCCATAAAAAATGGATGGCTATTTAATTGTTTTATGCTAGTTCTGAAAAGTGGTTGTCTTATGATTTTACAATAAGAGGACACACTCTTAAAAAACAGTTTAGTCCCCTGGGCAAAGATCCTCTCATTTCATTTACCCCTTTCCTTTGCTGAATACTCAAAGTAAATAGAATGCCAAGGATGGGAATTGACTTTCTATATGTTGCTGGCTCTGTTGGAACAATGCAGAGACTAAACTTTCTGTAATGTAAGACCCAGGCCTTCCAAGTCTGTTATGAAGACTGTGACGAAAATTATAATAAGAAAAGTTATTTATCAAATATTTACAATGTGCCAGATCTTGTTTCCTCACATTATGTATAAAATGCCGCTTAATCTTCACAATAATCCGCAACATAGGTTCATATTATCATCTTTAAATGAAGAAAATAAGACTCACAGAGGGTATATCACTGGCATCAAGCCTTTAAGTTAATAAATCATAGTTCAAGTACTCAACTTAGATCCACATGACTCTAAGGCTTGTGTTATTTAAAATTATTACCAAAGAAATTTTTTTTCAAAATTTTGCAATACTAAATTCTACATCAGTGATTCTATACGTCTGTCAAGGTAGAAAAGTGGTTCATAGATAATTTCCAATATTTTGAAGGTTACAATATGTTATAAATATACTAGACTGAAACTAGAAGATTATCCAGTTATTGTTTTAAGAGTAGCAGCCTGTGCAAATGAGCAACTTAGATTCTGTCCCTGTCCCCTGTCACAACATTTTTTTTTTTGCTTTAGAAGTGCAAAGGATGTTTATGAACCCTTATATTCTCTTTAGGATCAGCATATTAGAATTTAGATTATACAAGTATAAAGCAGAATCTTGCTGAAAATATAACCCCTTCTTTTTATATGCCTTTTTATTTTGTCATTATTTTACCAGATTTTAATGATTTCACATGTATATTAATTTATACTACTTATACTATTCTTTGGAATGTCAGATAGGTGCCGGTTTAGCTATCAATCTCTATGCAAAGAAACTACCACACTGGCTTAAATTCTCTTTTGATCAAACTTTTGTCAGGTTCCTCTGAGCTCTCTGCTCTGCTAGGCCCACTCTCCGGCTTCAGTCTTCGTCCTCATAGAGTACAGTTTTAGCAAGAATCCTGTTAAGTCAGTTTAGAGAAAATTCCCATTCTCAATATCTGATCATCCTGGATATCTGACCAAATTCCTCATTCCTCACCATCCCCCAGATGATGTCTGATCACCTTGGCCTGCTTTCAGTGAGCATTCTCTTGGGTCAGTTGAGCAAGAATTAGCCTCTTAGCAACTTTCCACCCACGAATCCCCACCCCCCAACTCTGCTCCTTGACTAAAAATCCCCACTTTTCCCTGTTGCATTCAGAGTCGAGCCCAATCTCTCTCCCCTAGTATAAAACCTTTTTGTATTAATCCCTTTGAACGAAGTCTTTCTTAGTATTTTTAACAAGAGTCAGAACAATTTTTCTTTCACATCTAATTAGCCTTATCACAAACTTACTAAAGAGCTATCAACATCGTCCATGAAAACCCCCTCTGACAGATTCAGACAGGTGGCTAATTAATCCTTTATCACTCTAAAGTTTATTAGTAACCTGATTCTTAAGATAAAATGGACAGCAAAACATGATTTTATTATGACTACGAGAAATTGATAGGAAAACCTCTGTCTTCCAATTGAAGTAACAACAACCAAGAACTTTCTTTTATTAGCAAGCTAATTAATAAAATGTTCTCTTTTGAAAATCTTCATCAGGCAAAGAATAATATGAATTGCTTGAAGAGTCCTCTTTTAAGTTATTCAAATGTAATGTATAGGTAAAGGAATCATTGCTAGTGAGGGGGAGGGGGTGCAATAAAACCTTTTGTGATTTAACAAGGCTGCCACTTACACAGTGTGCAAAGTTAGTCTCTAAGAGACAAGAGGGTAAAGTGTTTGGGAAAAGGACCTCAACCTGAGAAAGATTGTGACCTCTACTTTTTCCTTTTGAGATTCAATGAGCTTCTCACTGAAGTCACGCCTAGGGTTTACCAAAATCTCTGGTTCCACTTTACATCTTTACCCAGACATTGCCCAGGCAGAAAGCAAGGATCGAACCAGGTACAACTGGTCTTCATTGGTGACACCATGTAGCTGTTTCAGAAACATCATCAATAGCAGAGAGATAAGACACTAATGTTTGGAGACAGACAGGCCTGACTTTTTTTGGCTAAGTAAGTCCAAAGATGTGGTAACTGAATTTCAAGAAGGGGAGGTAATTGGTCTATATCTCTATCTCCATCTCTATCTTTATTTATATCTGAAATCCATATATAATATAATGTATTTCAGAAGGAGTTCAAGTGACTAATTAGAAAAATAAAATTCAAATATTATCACTGGATGGTGAGATTACAATTAATATTTTTGCTGCATTTTATTTTCTATCTCCCAAATTTTCTACAGTAAAAGTATATGACATTAGTTTTTAGTCTATGATTGGTCAATAAAAAGAAAAATATTATAAAAGATTTAAACAACAAAATTAGCTAGCTTGATCAAATAGCTATCACACCCAATGGTTGCATCATATACATTTTTTTTAAATCACTCATGGATCACCTAAGAATCTTAACAAAAGATATTCTATAAACAAATTTTACTAAATGTCAATTGATTTCTAACAACCAGTGGAATTAGGTTACATTCTATAACAGAAAGATGATAACATATCTCCAGATAATTCACCAATTAAAAAAATCATATTAAAATTAGAAAATAAAGCTAGGTAATGTACACATTTAAATATATACTACTAAATATAAAAACTCATGGTATGTAGTTAAAACAGTACTCAGAGAAAAATCTGTGGCATCAACCTCATATTATCAAAGAAGAGATGCTGATAATTAATGGACTAAGCATGCAATTTAAGAAATGTGAAAGACAAAGTAATAGAATGGAAACAATATAACAAAAATCAATTGATAAGGATATAAAAATTAGTTCTGTGAATAGACTAACATTAACAAATATTTGTTGAAAGCACAAATAATATTAGAAAGCAAAAAGGATAAGTAATTACATCTCTATCATTATAATCAACTGATATCACCAACTTTAACTGATAAATATGAAATTTTGATGAAATAGGTAAATTTCTAGAAGAGATGACTTACGAAGAATAAAATCTCTTGCCACTGATGCTTAAACTAGTGAGGTATACGAAACATTTTGGGAATAATATATAGTCTTTAACCATTAAACAGTCTTTCTTTAAATATGATATATTTATCTGCATAGAAAATTCAAAGGAATCTAGAGACAATTTATTAAGGTAATAATAATATTTAGATAAACTAGTGAAAATAAATCAATATAATAATGTATTTTTGTGAAGCAACAAACAATATATTTTTTTAAAGACTCAATTTATGATAGTATTAAAAATATAGTGTGTATTTAAAAATATGACATCATACTTATAAAAAATGTTAAAATTTATTTAAAAGACACTATGAAGACCTATTCTAAATAAATGAGAAGATGTACTGGGTTCATGGTTTGAAAGATTAAATGAATAAGTTTCAAATTTCCCAAAATGTTTCTATTCAGAATAAAATTAAAATCCAATAAGATTTCAGTGTAACCTGATAAGCTGAAAATGTAAAGTGTATAGAAGTATACACATCCACAAACAGTCAAGATCCTCTTGAAAAATGGTAACAAGGTGAGTGGGGTTCCTTAATCACATGCCAATTAATTATAAAGCAATGATAAAGATGACAATATGGTAATGAAAAGTTAATAGTAAAACAATGAGAGAGAATAAAAAGCCAAGAAATTAATTAATATGGACACAAGTTAGGGCTGAGATGGTTGTGCAGAGCCAAAAGCAAAGGAAAGACCTTTCAATAAATGGTGATGAACTAATTAGTGAGACACATGCCAAAAGAAGGAAGGATAAGAGAGAGGGAGGGAGAAAGTGGGAGAGGAAGAAAGAAAATGTGAGAGCAAGAAAGAGAAAGGAAGGGAGGGAAGGAGGGAGGAGGAAAGTAGAGGGAGAGTGGGAGAAAAAACACTGTTGGATTCCTGCCTCACAAGACACACAAAAATCAATTTCAAGTAGACTAAAGACAGAAAGTTGAAAGTATCTTTTGATTTTGAAGTAGGAAATGTTTTTTAAGTGTGACACAAATAAAGCACAAACCCTAAAGTAAATGCTAAAGTAGGTTGACTACATTGCATTAAGAACTTCTGTTCATCAAAGAATGTTACAAAGAGAATGAAAGAATAAAACGAAACTGGAAATAGTACATTTGCATTTAATATAACTAAAAAAGATTGATATTTAGAGTACATAAAGAGATTCTCGATCTATAAGGAAAAGATAAGAAATATAATTTTTCAATGGACAAAAGAAAAGATTAAGAATATTACAGTTGAGAAAACAATAAAAGTATGATAAGAAAAGATGCCAACTCTTTAGAAAACCGAAAAATCTGAAATAAAACCACAATTACATAATCAATTAACTCTTACCAGATGGACCGCAATTAGTCTGGCTGTGTGTTTGAGGCAGAGAAAAGAAGAGCCTTCCTCAAACACAGCCGGTCTCCCCAAGACATCTGTAAGATTTTAAAGCTGCGCAAGTGAAAAGCTGAGGAGCTAAGTGAAAAATCCCAAAAAGGCAGTAATGAATGTCCCAATCCTTTGGGGACAAGTGGACAGAACTGACAGACTCTCAATAAATAATCCATGTGGTTCACATTCTAACACTAGAAAATTAGAAATAGACTGAGTAGCACTGAAATTGCAACCCAGTCCAGATCCAGCTTAATTTCTAATTGCATTGTGGTGATTAGCTTTTCACCCCACCTGCCTAAGGAAAGGGGAGACCACTCTGGGGAAAATAAAATAATCCATAGCCTTTTATACACACTGTAGCTATAAAAATAAAAAGTACCAATTACTATATGTGTGAAGAGGTAAGAGAATGTGACCAATGATCAAAAGAAAAAAAAAATAGAAGTAGTAGTCTCACAGATGATTCTACTACTGGAGTTATGACAAAGTATTTAAAATAACTATTTTAAATAAATTAAATTAAATAGAGGAAATGAAATAAATACTAAATAATTATGATACAGAAATGGAATTATAGGGGCTGGCCTGGTGGTGCAGCGGTTTAGGTCGTGCTGTGGCAGCCCGGGGTTCGCAGGTTTGGATCCTGGGTGCTGGCCAACTCACTGCTTGTCAGCCATGCTGTGGCGGCGTCCCATATAAAGTGGAGGAAGATGGGCACTGATGTTAGCCCAGGGCCAGTCTTCCTCAGCAAAAAGAGGAGGCTTGGCAACGGATGTTAGCTCAGGGCTGGTCTTCCTCACACACACACACAAAAAGAAGTGGAATTGTAAGAAAGAAACAAATAGATATGCTAGAAACAAAAAAACGCAAATAACTGATAGTAAGAACTCATTGGATGCATTTAACATCAGACTGAACACAGCAGAAGATGACATTAATAAACTCAAAAGGAGGTCAATAGAAAATATCCAAACTAAATACAGAGAAGAAGAAAAAAAGAATGGAAGGAACCAAACAGAGAACAAGAGATATTAGAATATATGATTGAAATGTCTGATATGTGTATAATGGGAGTTCTAAGAATGGAGGAGAAAAAGAATAGCAACATTTGTAGAGATAAAGGTCTTAAAACTGATGAAATATGTGAGTTTATGAAGTTCATCAAATCCCAAGCAAGGTAAATATAAATAAAATCACATGTGGGCACATCATACTCAAACTACCGTAACTCAAAAATAAGGAGAAATATCTTAAAGACATTCACAGAAAAAAAACAAAGTCATCTTTCAAGGAGCAACAGTAAGATTGACAGCTGACTTTCTACAAATTATAAAAGCCAGAAAACAATGAAATGATATCACTAATGTGCTGGAAAAAATATATATAGTCAAACTAAAAGTCTGTATCCTGCTAAAATATCCATCAAAAAATGAAGGCTATTTAAGTGGCATCTTTTAAAAATTAAAAGTTGAGAGACTTTCACCATCAGATTTGAATTTCCAAGAAATACTATAGGAAGTATGTCATGCTGAAGAAAAATGATCCCAGATGGAGAGATGGAACTCCAGAAATGAATGAGGAGCACCAGAAAGGATAAATATGTTGGTAACTTTAAAAGCATATCGGTTATAAATGGAGTTTGTTGCAAGATTCTTACATTCTTTGAGAATTCATCAAAGTATTAATTTTATGGTAAACTACACTGTCAGAGATGCATATTGTAAAGAGCAACCCGCTAAAATCATAATGTGAAAAAAAGTGTAACTGAAACCTAATAGAGGAGATAAAATGGAATATTAAGGAGTTATTAAATCAAAAGAAGGCAAAGAGACTAGAATAAAGTAACAAGTAGATGGTTCAAATAGAAAATAAATAGAAACATTTTCTATATAAACCCAACTCTATCAGCAATCGCCTAAAGTAGAAGGGGTCGAAACATTCTAGGTGAAAGACAAAGGCTGTAAGACTGGATATGAAATAAGATTCACCTATACATCATTTATAAGAGACATACTATAAATATATGGATACAGATAGATTGAAAGTAAATGTATAGGAAACAGATGTTCTAACCAAATGAAAGCAGGTAACACTTTATTAACATCATTCAAAGTAGACTGCAAGGCAAAAAGTTTTAATAGAAGCAGAGAGAGGCAGTTCATAATTAACAGTAGAATGGATGAATTGTACCTTCATACAATGGAATACCGTACAGTAATAAAAAAGAATAAACTACTGCTACACGCAACAACATGAATGAATCGGACATATGTAATACTAAGGGGAAAAACCCAGGCAAGAAAAACCCCTATACTTTATATATAATAGTATTTATATGAAGTTCAAGAACGGGCAAGACCAATTTATGGTGTTGGAAATGTTCCTTATCTTCATCTGGTTGCTGGGCTATACCAGTGTATATGTGTACATAAAAACTTATAACAGTGGTTTTAAAATGCATCCACAAATTCTTTGACACGTTTTTCTTCACGAGTTAGAGCCCAATTCCCTTCTTAAATGTGGGCTGGACTTAGGGACTCACTTCTAATGAACAGAATAAAGTGGAAGTGACAGTGTGCAACTATAGGGACAAAGTCTTAAAAGGTTTCCTCTTGACTTCTCCTCTCTCTGGGTTTCCCACTCAGAGAAGCCAGATTCTATGAGGTGAGTGGTCTTCCTGGAAGTGGTTGCTCCAGCCTCGGTCAAGCCATCAGGTAAGTGCAGCCTGTGCTGCAACCACAGGAAGACTGAGTCAGAACCACCCAGCTGAGCTGCTCCAATCCCTTACCTAGAGAAACTAGGAGAGAATAAATGTTGGTTATTCTAAGCCATTAAGCTCTGAAGTATTTTTTTTTTTTTTTTGCTGAGGAAGATTTGCCCTGAGCTAACATCTGTGCCAGTCTTCCTTTAATTTGCATGTGGGTCACCGCTAAAGCATGGCTGATGGGTGGTGTATGTCCCCGCCCAGGAACCGAACCCAGGCCACCGAAGCTGAGCACAAGTGTACTGAACTTAGCCACTAGGCTACCAGGCTGGGCCCTTGAAGTAATTTTTTACACAGATATAAATGATGAATACAATCATTGGGCTTTGTACTTAATATTTGTGCTCTATTACACATTATATGTCTCATATCTTACATATCAGTAAATAATTAAATTCAACTGAAAACACAACCAAGAAATTGACAAAAGGACAAAGGAAAATTAGTAATAAATATATGGAAAAATAGCCATCACCAGAAATTTTCAAAAATGCCGTTCAAATATATTACAAACTATTTTGACGTACAGTTTTGAGAACTTATTTAAAAAGGTAATAATATATTGTGTTGTCATGAGCTTAAGAAAATGTTTATTCATAAAACCATTCAACAAGAAAGGTTTGTGTTTAAAATTTTTAAATTAACATGTTCTTTATTTAATAATTCCAATTCTAGGAATGCAAATAATCTGAGGAAATAATTTTACAAAGATATACATGCAAGGAAACATCCTCACAGTATTAGTTATAGTAGCAAAAACCTAAAGCAATTTAAGTGTCTGCAAGGAATGTATAAGTAAAATAAATGGTGATAATCCATAATGTTGGCTCCTACATAGCTATTATAAATGATGGGAGGAAACTCACCCAACATAAAAAAATAAATGTTTCTTAATAGTACTGCTATTCTTTTGTATATCTTTCAGTTGATTTATAGACTCTCAGAAACAGGAAGATTCTAAGAGGATTTAATGTAATTTTTCTTTTTTGAAGACAAGACAACTAAAGCCCAAAGGTGAAGTTGTTTAGTGATAAAAGGGCTTGTTGGTGAGTAAGCTGAACCCGGAACACAAGGCTTCTGGTTCTTCGTGTGGAATTCTTTTCAGCCCATCAAGTTACTGCCATAGCAAACATTCTGGAAATTTCTCCTTGCTGGAAATGGCCAGTTCAAGCTGCCAAATTTGAAATTGCCCATTTGCTATATCTTAGCAGAAAAGGAAATACAGTGGACAAGAAGAGCTATAGGTTATATTATCAGATAAACTATTGTTCAAATCCTATTTTGCCATTTACCACCTCTCACCTTGGCCAAATGCCTTAATCTCCCTAAGCCTATTATTCCACCTGTAAAAATAAGGTAATAATAGATTCTCCTCAAAATTTGTGGGAGAAATAAAGTTATTAACATGATGTTTATAATGACCAGGCACCTAGAAGATGGTCAATCATTGCTAATTCCATTAATCTTTATCATGGATAAACTTGAAACAACTATAAACATTTCCCCAAATTAAACAGCCTAATGTTGCTCAATAAATGTTGATTTGAGAGGTGCAGTTAGGGTAATAATATTGTACTAAAAGTTCCTTAATAATAGTCAGTTATGGGAGTTTGACTATTTTATTCAATTTTGGGCTTTCTTAAGAGAGAATAGACAAAAACTTCTTGCATACAAATTCATTTTTAGTTTTTCTGTATATGTGCATTAAGAAGATATTACATAATTTGATAAATTGTTTGAAAAGCTTGTTATGGCTTTTAAGATAAAAATTTATTGATAATTTTTGGGGGATAAAATAATCATTTTACTTTCAAAATGTAGTTGCCATCACAAATCATAAAGTTGTCTCTGGTAACAAATGTGTCAGCATAGTACATGCTGGAAGGGAATTACGTACATAATATGGCTTTTTTTCTCTTCTCCGGGATGTGGTTTTGCAAGTCTCAACAAACCCCTATAGAAAAGAATTTAGGCAAAATCTCTCTCTATTAAATTGAAATGATATGCAATAATTTTTAGCTGGTCAAGCCATTTTCAGTACACAAAGCAGCATTTTCAACTGGAAAGAAGTAAAAGAGCACCTTGCAAATGTTGGTAAACACAATCAACAGTTCATTATGATATCAAGTATCACAAAGTAAGCAGGATAAAAAACAGACACTGCTGTAGGTAATTACAGCAGTGAGCATCAGCTTCTTAAATCCAAACTTATCTCCTCTGACGCCAATCTCCTTCCTGTTGCTTTTATCCAGAGTAAGTAAAAGACACCACTCTTTTCTTTCTTCCTTTTTTCTTCTAACTGGATTATCAGTCACAGGATGCTGTCATATGAAATAGAAAGTGTTCATTTATTTCCATGTTCACATTCTCTACACTCCTTTTGTATCCTGATAAGAACACTGAAGGGGAAAAAAATAAGTCTAATTCATCATGTGAATATAAATCGATACCAAATTTTACTCATTTTATAAATTGAGCTTTTTCTGTATTGACTTTGAAGTGCTTGTGTCTACATTGTTTCTCAATTGGTTTTGCTGTTTTCTGTTTGCTTTTTTGGAGGATTGGGAGGGAGGGGACTTACATTCAGATATTTAAAGAGTTGTTAATCTTTCTATGATTCCTCCCTGGATTGTCAGGAAGTGAGTCACATCCTTGCTTTCTTCTTAGCTTGGTCTATTTTTCCCATCATCCCATGAGTCCACATATTGATTATCTGGTGCCTTTTGTTGAACTAAGAATTCTCATTGCTGGTTTCTCTACTCTGGAGATAAATAAGATATATCTGGATATGCCTCTGCCTAGGTTGAAAATGAGAAAGTTAGTGAGAAATTTTACCCATTTACTTAAAAATTTGCAAAGTTTAAAAGAAAAGTTGACTTTTTTTTCCTTTTGTTTCTTTCCTTATAAAATTATCAAAATTATTTGGGCCTTCCTTAAGTTTATTCCTAATGAATTCATGTTTTGGATGCTATTATAAATGGTCTTTTTAAAATGTCAATGTTAACTTTTTTTGCTAGTACATAAAAATACAATTAATTTTTATGAATTGACCTTGTATCATATAACTTGCTAAACTCATTTCTTAGTTCTGAGTAGCTTTCTTTTTTTAGATTCCTCAGGATTTTTTACAAACTCGATCGTATAGTCTACAAATAAATGTGACTTTTATCTCTTCCTTTCTGATCTGTCAGCATTTCATTTTTTTTCTTGCTTTAATACAGTGCTAGAACTTTCAATATAATGTTAAATAGAAACAGTAAGAGCAAACATATTTGCCTTGTTTCTGAACTGCAGGATTTTTGTAGGTTCCCTTTATCACATTGAGAAAATTCCCTTTTATTACTAGTTTGCAGGGAGTTTTTAACATGAAATGATGTTTAATTTTCTCATTCCTTTTTCTATAGTTATGTGTTTTTGTTTTAATTTGCTAATAGTTTATCTGTTGCTGCATAACAAAATGACTACAAATTTAGAAGCTTAAAAGAACACATAACTTCCAGTTTCTGATTCAGCACATAAGGAGCTTAGAACTCATCACTCCATCCTAACAAGTAAAAAAATTGAAGAAACTGAAAAATCAACTCTTCTTAGATCTGTCAGAGAATTGAGGCCACAGGGCAAACCACTGTCCCCAAAATTGAAGAGACAGACAGACAGATACTGAGAATCCCAACATGAGCAGAAACCCATGAATCCCAACATGAGCAGAAACTTGCGAGAACCAGTACCAAGGTAGAGAAACAAACCATAATTAAAGTATTGCTGGAGGCTCGGTGTGGACAAGTCTGAAAATTAAAAACTCCAGGAGGGCCCAGTCATAGGGGGAGCCCCACATTTTTGTAAGTTTTATCTCTAGGATCTATACCAGTTTCTGACAGTGAAGACTGGAGAAAAATCCCCTTAAGCTCCTGGAAGGAGAAGGAAAAAGGTAACCATTCTGAAATAAGCCAGAGCATTCTGTCATTCCTAACAAGATCTGCACTCAAGAGAAACTATTTGTTTATTTATTTATTTTTAATTATGGTAACATTGGTTTATAACATTATATAAATTTCAGGTGTACATCATTATATTTCAATTTCTGTGTAGATTACATCATGTTCACCACCCAAAGACTAATTGCAATCCATCACCACAGACATGTGTCTAATTACCCGATTCACCCTTCTCCTTCCCCCCTTCTCCTCTGGTAACCACCAATCCAATCTCTGTCTCTTTGTAATTGTTTGTTGTTGTTTTTATCTTCTATTTATAAGTGAGAACATACAGTATTTGATTTTCCCCCTCTGACTTATTTTGCTTAGCATAATATCCTCAAGGTTCATCCTTGTTGTCACAAATGGGAAGATTTTATCATTTTTTATGGCTGAGTAGTATTCCATTGTGTACATACATCCCTATGTTCATTGCATCATTATTCACAATAGCCAAGACTTGGAAGAGAAAGTGTTTTTCCAGAACATAATCTATCATGATTTCATCAGAGCCTAGCTAACCTGGGGTAAGAGAAATTCCCAACACTGGCCTCCTCTAGCCTGTTCCACTTCAGGGAGGAAAAAACTGATAAGCACTTGTGATGTTCACAGCTCAGAGGAACAGGCTCACTGAAAGAATGGAACTTAATCATAGAACTATAGAATGCTTCCCCTGCCCCCACGCATTACCACTACACCACTAAAGCCCTATTTACATCATTTTCTTTCAACTAAAAATTATAAGACCTACTAAGAGACAAAAAACCATAGTTTGAATAGAAAGGGGAAGCATCAGAACCAAATGCCTGTGAGGCAGGGATGTTGGAATTACCAGACTGGGAATTTAAGTAGTATGCTAAGGGCTCTAATGGATAAAGTAGACAGCATGCAAGAACAGATGAACAATGTGAGCAGAGAGATGGAAATCCTAAGAAAGAACCGAAAAGAAATACTAGTGATGAAAACACTGCAACAGAAATGAAGAATGTCTTTGAAGGGGTTATCAGTAGACTGAACAGAGCTGAGGAAAGAATCTCTGAACTCGAGGATATCTCAATAGAAACCTAAAAAGCTGAAAAGGGAACAAAGACTGAAAAAAACAGAACAGAATACCCAAGGACTGTGGAACAACCACAAAAGGTATAATATATGCATAATGGGAATACCAAAAAGAGAAGAAAGAGGGAAAGGAACAGAAGAAATATTTGAAACCATAATGACTGAGAATTTCCCCCAACTAACGTCAGACACCAAACGACAGATCCAGGAAGCTAAGAAAATACCAAGCAAAATAAGTGCCAAAAGAATCGCCCCCCACAAATACAAAAAAGCTACTCGTAGGCATATAAATTTCAAACTACAGAAAATCAAAGATAAAGACAAAATCCTTAAAGAAGCCGGAGAGTAAAAACACCTCATCTATAGAGGAGCAAATATAACAATTACATCTGACTGCTCAGAAACCTGGCAAGCAAGAGGAGGGTAGAGTGTAATATTTAAAGTGTTAAGAGAAAAAACATCAACCTAGAATTCTGTACCATGCAAAACTATCCTTCAAAAGTGAAGGAGAAATAAAGACTTTCTCAGACAAACAAAAACTGAGGGAATTTGTTCCCAGTAAATCTGCCTTGAAGAAATGTTCTTCAGAGACAAGGAGAATGATATAGGTCAGAAACTCAGATCTATGTAAAGAAAGGAAGAGCACTGGAGAAAGAATAAGTGAAGGTAAAATAAAAACTTGTACTTTTTTTGTTCTTAATTGATCTAACTGATAATAGTTTGTTCAAAAGAACAATGGCAAGAATCTATTTTATTATATAAATATCTATACATATATAAACACTTACGTATAAGTGAAATGAATGACAGCAATATTACAGGGGAAGAGAGGGAGGGATTAGGAACATTCAGTTATTATAAAGTACTTGTACTACCCTTGAAGTGGTATAATGTAATTTGAAGGCAGACTTGGATTAGTTGTAATACATATTGCAAACACTAGGGGAACCACTGAAAAAAGCAAAAATAAGAAGTGTAACGTGGAATTAAGAAAGGAAAAAAGTGGAATCATATAAAATGCCTGATTAAAACCACAAAAGGAAGAAAAAGAGTGGACGGCAAAAAGAGGAACAAGGAACAAGGGCAAGACTTAGAAAACAGCAACAAATGTGGTAGATATTAATACAACTATGTCAATAACCACTTTAAATGTCAATAGTCTAAATACACCAATAAAAAGACAGAGATTGTCAGACTGGATCAAAAAGACAAGGCCCAACTATACATTGTCTAGAAGAAACCCATTTTAAATATAAAGATATAAATAGATTAAAAGTAAGGGGATGGAGAAAGAGATACCATGCTAACACTAATTAAAAGAAAGCAGAAATAGGGCCCGTCCTGGCAGTGTAGTGGTTAGGTTTGCGCATTCCACTTCAGTGTCCTGGGGTTCACAAGTTTGGATAATGGGCATGGACCTATACGCTGCTCATCAAGCCATGCTGTGGCAGCATCCCACGTACAAAATACAGGAAGATTGGCACAGATGTTAGCTCAGGGACAATCTTCCTCACCAAAAAAAAAAAAAAAAAACAGAAATATGTATATTAATTTCTGACACAGCAGACTTCAGAGCAAGGAGTGTTATCAGGGATAAAGAGGGGCATTACATAATGATAAAGGGGTCGATTTTCCAAGAAGACTAGCAATCTTTAATGTGCATGCACCTAACAGTGTCAAAACAGTTTTGTGAGGCAAAAACTGATAGAACTATAAGGAGAAATAGATGAATCCGCTATTTTAGCTGGAGACTTCAACACCCCTCTGTGAGAAACGGACAGACCCAGTAGGCAGAAAATTAGAACATTCTTCTCAAGCTCACATGGAACATTCAACAAAGTAGATTATGTCTTGTGCCAAAAGATACATTTTAACAGATTTATGAGAATTGAAATCATACAATGTCTGCTCTCAGACTACAATGGGATTAAACTAGAAATCAATAACAGAAAGACAGCTAGAAAGTCCCCAAATACTTGGAGATTAAACAACATATTTCTAAGTAACACATAAGTCATAGAAGTCTCAGTGAAATGTTTAAAAAGTTGAACTAAATGAAAAAGAAAATACAACTTATCAGTTTGTGGAATACCGTGAAAGCAGTTTCATATCCTTTTTCCAGGTTTCTAGTCATTTCCTCTCAGAGAGCAATTCCTGTAGTTGTTAATCCTTCACAGGCAGAAGTGTAAGTCTCCACAATGTATTTAGTTCATTCCAATATAATGTTATTTAATTTGTTTGCCTTGATATTTTCTGACATGTTTGTTTTCCTTTACATTTCTGCTTAATGATCTTTTCAAAAGGTGGTAGTGTTCAGCAGAAAATACTGAACAAATAATTTAGATTCAAAACAGCATTTGGAAACAGCTACCTCTGTGGTTCACTTAAATTATTTAACTAAATTGTTTTTCACTTTTCTCATCCACAAAATAAGGGTACTTATATCCCTCTTGTAGATTTGGTATATGGATTCAAAATAATATTTTAAATAACTGGGGTTCAATAATAAATGGTAGTTATTATTACTTAGAAATTTTAACCAGTATTATGTGTTTCTTCATTCAGTGTTGAACATTGTAATAATGAAATAATGCAGCTTCTTCTTATATATATATTATATATATATTTATAAATATATATATTATGTATATATATAAATATAACTGCAATGGGACCAAACTTAATAAGCTTAATATTGAAAAAAAGTGATGGTTATCAAAAGATTCTCAGAGGAAACATGGTAAGCCACTAATTATTTTCAACATAATAATAACCAAAAAAACTAATTTATATATAAATGTAAATTCTAAGGGGCAAAGTACTTATACTCCAGAATAGAGCAATGTTATTGGGTGATCTTGCAATTTTTCAACGAGAAAGCTTTAACAGTCATCATGATGAGACAGTTGATTTTGCTTATAAGAAAATATTTAGTGTTTTCTCTCTCTCTCTCTCTCTCCTTCCCTTGTTGAGGCCGAGATGGCAAAGTTATTGAACAGCATAATGTGTCAGCACCTTGTTAGTATAAATTGGACATGTTCCCAAACCCGTTTATGCATTGTATTTATTATTATAATTGTATAGTTATTATATAAATTAATCAGATATGGGTGTAAACATGGATATTGGCATTTAAGGCTACATTAAGTGCTTTGTAAATGCTTTAAAGCTGAAACAAATATATTTTTTTATTGAATTCCTGTAGGCTGCATGGAGGAATTAGTGTGCAGGGAAACCATAAAAAAGTAAAGGGATTTTTTTCATCATCCAAAGTGTACTTTTAAGTTTTCATTCCTCTTTAAAAAATCTGAACTATTTTGGATGATATGATACATTGTGGCTATGATTTATGCAATAAAATCACACAGCATCCTTTTCAGCAAATTTATACTTAGAAGAAAATTCTTGGCCCTAAAGTAAAAATTAAAGAATAAATTTACAATCACATGTCTTAAATTTAAAATCAAATATCTAAGCTCTAAATCTTTTTTAAATTTTCACTTCAATTGAGTTTTTTTTTAAAGCAATTGACTGCTCATTCTCACTGCATCAGATAGATGTTTTATACTGTAATGCTAATGAACATTCAACAAATTTCTCTTCCCCTCCTTCACTTGTTACCCATTTCCTTGTCTTATCTTTGTGCAGGTCTACCTCCCCCACCTTCAGTCCCCTTGAGGGGAGCAACTCTCTTATTCAAATGACAACCTTCACAGAATTTGGCATTTAGAAGATGTTCAATACATGATAAGTAAATGATAACTGCTTGTAAGGCGTCAGTCACTTGAGTAAGAAAAAAATAATTGTGAACACACATTGTCCAGGTAAACATTCTTGGAGTGAGAGGCGTCACAATCAATGAACACTCAAGGGCTCTCAAATGCTATTTTAAGCAGTGGAATAAATGCTAAAAGACACAAGTGATTCACACCCCAGAAAGGATATGGGCAAATAGCTCAATAATTATATAGTATAAACTTGGTGATTGAAAAATATATAGGTGGATACACAAGCTCATAGGCAGATTCAAGGAAGATTTCCTAGTAGAATTAACATATAGCATTATTTGGGGACAAATGACTTAAAGACATGGAATATTAGGTATAAAGGTACAATAACAAGAGAGAAATAAGACATGGAAGAAAGACAGCTAGAGAGAGAACAAATACATGTCACATTCAAGAATGAAAAGTAGTTTAGTAAAATTACTTCATAGACTATGTATCAAAATGGCATCAGAGGCTAGATCATGAATCACATGATCTGGAGTTTTAAAATTATCCTAAAAGTAAAAATCCTTTCAAAGTTTCAATAAAGGAATAGATGATATAATTTTTGTTTGAGAAAGATCACTTTCTTTAGTAATTACAGGCTATGAGATTACAGTGTTGCAACCATATGTTATGATAGCCCATGCCAGCTTTGATGGTCCTAGTTTAACACCATTCATTATGATTTTTTGTGTACATGTTTATAATGAAGTGATGAAAGATATCCTGCATGTTGGGCCATCTGAAAAGTTTTTTCCCCCAAACTTACAGATAATTCAAAGGAAATCCTTTTTTCTGAAAAAAAAAAAAATTTAAAGGCAGAAAAGGAAGACTCCGGGAAAGAAAAACAACGAATACCTTGTTTAATCTGTGTGTTTATGCAACAGATATTGTTTGCGTGCTTACTACGTGTCGGACACTATAATACATACTAGGGATTTAGCAGTAACCAAAAGAAAAATATTCCTGCTTTCACCGAGTTTACCTCCGATCCTCACTTCATTTGGCTAATATGCACCAGTCGGCTCAGCCCATTTATACCCAGAAAAAAAATCAATATACTTTTTACACATAGAAAATACAAACTAAAAGTTTTAATATATCATGACTCAGTGGTAGTAGGAAATTTTACTTAAACTCACATTTCTGAACATCCTGAGAGATGCTAACTGCACTTTGTTCTGGAAAATCTCTTCAAGGATGTTTGTATAGCAAACAGCCTTGGAAGACAGAGGTAACAATTCTCTCCAGAGCAAAGGACAGGTTTGTTTACAGTCTTGAAGGGAGAGAGAGCTCCTCCTTCAGAAGCAAGGAGCAGGAAATCTTAATACCCTGGTAAGAGACCAGGGTCCTCAAAGCTCCATTTTGGCTATAATGCCATCTCCTCTGTATGCAGGTGTTACCTGGTCCTCTTCACAATACTCTGTGGAAATTGGATTTCAGAGAACTAGGGTTAAGTGTTGACACTCTGGCCATTGCTATGAGTAGTAGCTCATTGCTATGAGCTCTTTGTCTCTGACCTAGGAGGCTGGTGTTGTCCAGAAGCATTCACGAAACTGGAGCAGGCTAAATTGTCAGCTTGCAAGCAGAGTCAACTCTCAGACTCTTGATAATAAATATCCCTTTTTCTATAGTTTATAATGAATTTTCATCTAGGTCACAAGTGCAAAAGTATCTAGAGGTGATAACGCAGGGATTTTAAGTTCTTGGAATTTATATGAAGAAAATTGTAAAACTATACTGACAGACATAAAATAAGGCCCGAATACAGTCATTCACCAAATAACTCTTCAGTCAGTGAAGGACCGCATGTACCACAGTGGTCCCATGAGATGAGTACCATATAGCCTGGGTCTGGTGTAGGCTGTACCATCTAGGTTTGTATAAGTACACTCTATGGTGTTTGCACAGCAAAGTTGCCTAATGACGACTCAGTTCTCAGAATATATCCCCCTTGTTAAGCGGCCCATGACTATAAACTTCCGTAGCTGTACTACATCCACGGAGAGGAAGATTCAACATTGTAAAAACGTCAGCAGTGCCCAAACTAACCTTTTAACTAATTGCATATCAATTAAAATTTTAATAAGCTACTTCATGGAATTCCTATTGAGAAGTTGGTAGGGTTTTGGGGAGCAAGAGTGGACTAGGGATGAGCAATGATACATCAATTTTTACATTCTATTTAATTTTACACAGAAAATGTTTTCATGTATAATGTGTTGCTTTAGAAAATGTTTTCATGTATAATGTGTTGCTTTCTCTAATTTTAAAAATAAATAAAATGCTCCTAGAAATGGTTTAACACTACTAAAAATAGTAAAGATGATCAAGAAATTATGATGTATTCTTGTGTGTAAAATTAAAATCTGGGGTGAATTATACAGTTGGACTTTCCTGTTGAAAATGGAAAATTTCCATTTTGAAAATGTGAAAGTACTTCAGCTTTATTTTTTTGTAAGCATGCATTTTGATAGAAAATACATATAGAATTTGTATTTAAATGATTTTAACCAGATCAAACATCAACACTTTAAACTCAGTGACTAAATTATATCTTTTACAGTTTCATTAGAAAAATATTTAATACACGAAGTGACAAGAGAAAAGATGACAGTTTATTTTGCTTCTTATAGAAAAAAGAAAGATATTTCTTCTATTCTTCATTCATTTGTGTGAAAAAGAGACAGAATGTGTGTCAAGCTCATCAGTGAACTTTTGGAAGCTCTGCTCTCCATTTATGAGACAGTCTGTGACCTTCTGACAAATATGATCACTATGAAAGGAAATCCATCACAAAATAGTGATAAAAGCATTCAAATATATTAAACTTCTTGTTAAACATTCTGTATTCAAAGGGTTCAAAATTTTCAGATGGCAACAACTGGACACTCACATGCAAAAACATGAATCTAGACACAGACTATACACCTTTCACAAAAATTAACTTAAAGTGGATCATAAACCTAAATGCAATATGCAAAGCTATAAAACTCCTAGAAGATTACACAGGAGAAAACCTACAAGACTCAGGTATGGTGATGACTTTACATAGGCCACCAAAGGCATGATCTATGAAAGAAATAATTGATAAGCTGGGCTTCATTAAAATTTAAAACTTCTGCTCTGCAGAAGACAATGTCAAGAGATTTAGAAGGCAAATATAGCCTGGGAGAAAATATTTGCAAGACACGTATGATAAAAGACTGATGTCCAAAATATGCAAAAAATTCTTAAAACTCAACAATAAGAAAACAAACAACTTGATTAAAAAATGGGCCACGGGGCCGCCTGGTGGTGCAGCGGTTTAGTCAGCGCTTGGCAGCCCGGGGTTCGCGAGTTCGGATCCCAGGCGCCCGCCGACGCACTGCCTGTCAGCCATGCCGTGGCGGCGTCCCATATAAACTGGAGGAAGATGGGCACAGATGTTAGCTCAGGGCCAGTCTTCCTCAGCAAAAAGGGGAGGATTGGCAACGGATGTTAGCTCAGGGCTGGTCTTCCTCACAAAAAAAAAAAAAAAAAAAAAAAAATGGGCCAAAGACCTTAAGGAACTTCTAATCAAAGAGGATATACAAATGGCGACAAGCAAACAAAAAATGCTCCACATCATGTATCATCAGGGAAATGCAAATTAAAACGAGATACCATTACACATTTATGAGAATATCCAAAATCCAGAATACTTCAACACCAAATGCCTGGGAGAATTGGAGCAACAGAAAGTCTCATTCTTTGCTACTGAGAATGCAGAATGGTACAGCCACTTTGAAAGACAGCTTGGCAGTTACTTACAACACTAAACATACTTTTACCATACGATCCAGCAATCATCCTTGTTGTTATTTAGTTTAAAAAGCTGAAAATTGATTTCCACTAAAAGCCTGAACACAGATGTTTATAGCGGCTTTATTCATAATTTTGAAAACTTGGAAGCAAGCAACATGTCCTTCAGTAGGTGAATAAATAAACTGTGCTACATCCAGACAACGGAATTTTATTCAGTGCTGAAAAGAAATGAGTTATCAAGCCATGAAAAGACATGGAGGAACTGTAAATGCATATCACTAAGTGAAAGAAGCCAGTCTGAAAAGGCTACATGTGATTCCAACTATACAACATTCTGGCAAAACTAAAACTCTGGAGAGAGTAAAAAGTTCAGTGATTGCTAGGGGCTGGAGGGAGGAGAGATGAATAGATGAAGCACAGGAGATTTTTAAGGAAGTGAAAATACTCTAAATGACACTGTAACGATGAATACATGTCATTATGTATTTCTCCAAACCCATTAACGTACAACACCAAGAGTGAACCCTAAAGTAAACTATGGACTTTTGATGATAACGATGTGTCAATGGAGGTTCATCAATTGTGAAAAAATGCACCCTCTTGTGGAGGATGTTGATGATGGAGGAGACTGTGCATGAGTAGGGACAGGGAGTATATGGGAAATCTCTATACCATACTCTCAATTTTGCTGTGAACTTAAAACTACACTAAAAATATAAAGTCTTTAAAAAACTTCTAAGAAACCATGAAGCTACTATTTTTGAACTTTAATTTCATTGTTATATGCATTGTTGTACTTCATAGTTCATCCAGTCAATTCACTTCTTTTTATTTCACTTGCTAAGATAGAATATTTTGTCTTTTGAAGACAAAATTTATGTATTCTTTTAAAAATTATTTTGGTAACGTTCACTGAAAATGTCACGTTATCAATTTCTCTTTGGTTTTGTATTTACCTTTAGCTATTTTCTATTTCATATTTTAATTTGCCATTGAAAATATACATGACATATAAAACCAAAATTAGATATTTAGTTTGATTCAGTGTAGGTCTAGCATTTGACTTCAGTCTTAGGTCAAAATCTTGAGAAACATGATCTAAGCAAAAGCACTCATTTTCAGAGACGCTAATTTTTATTCTGTCTTCTCTTTTTAAATTTGGGCTTCCTTTTAGGTGCAGAGAAATCAAAGATTAACAGTGACTTCAGAAACCAACTTAAATCATAGATATCTCAAAAATAAGATTTTCCATCAGTTAATATATCACATTTGGAGAGAAATCTTGAAATTCTCTGAATAATAACATATAAATTCCCTAGAATTATCTTTCTTAAATTGTAAAATTGAACTGGAACATATCTACGGAATTATTTCATCTCAAGACTTACTTTCTAGCTGTAACCTGAGGTTTGGCATTTTCTATTTTCCTTTCTTCCATTCCATCTGAATCTTATTATCACCTGTCCTTGTTTTTCCTTATAACTCTCTGACAATTTATTGAAAATTGGTTATTTTCTTTTAAGAATTTATTTCTTCTATTTCTCTGAACTCTAGTTCACTTTAATCCTGCTTAACTGTTTGTGAATGAAATGATTTAAGCAAAATTTTCATTTAGAATATTATATCTTGATTCATTCTTAATCAGTTTTAAAAAGAAGTTATAAATACTCTTAGATTCTTTAGTAAATTGCCATATGTCTCCATCTTCATTAGCCTATAATTTCTTTTTCTCCTAAGCCATAATGGTTATTTTGTATGTTAGAGTGAATTGTAAATCTGATTACACTTAGGGAATTTCCCCACTCTATGGAATTTGGACTAAGCTTTATTTTGACCACAATTGTTCTTTCAGCATAAATCAAATCCAAGCAACTTGACCAAATCATTAATACTGTTTATACCCAGTTGAAAGGTGTAACAAATTTATGAAAATCTTAACCCAAATCACATATTTTTCTTCAGTTGACACTATTGACTGAATACATTTTCTGGTCTATGCAAATAACTGCTTTGATTTCTTCCTCAGATGTTTTGCACATACAAAAAATATATCTGACACAAGAAAAATTAAAACAGATAAAAAATTCTCTGGAAATGTTTTCCTATGTCTCAGGTATAGGCATTCCCAAAAAAGTAGCTTCAGGAATTAAAGATAAAAGCTGTAGTGACTTCCAGAATTAACTCCTATAAACCTCTGGCTGTATCTATGTACTCAGAAGAGAATTTGTTTATTTGCAAATATAACTTGCCTCCTAAAGTAAAATTAGGATGAATAAGGAAAATAGTATTTGAAATTTTAATTTTATATATTAATATACCAACAAAGGTAAACACAGACCAAAATAATACAGTATAATAGAAGTTCTCCATCTGGACTGACACTTCCCTATCAATAATCTAGATGTATAGTGTCATCGGGTGGTTGATAAGTTCACTTGTTCATGAGTCCAACTGAACCCACATAGGTCATCCATGGTACAAGTGATAAAACATATATCTTAATATTTAATTAAGATTTATCAGAAAACTATCACTGCTTTATATTCTCATTTTATTTAACATCTCTACAATATTTGCATTTTGTTATTTTGTTTGTAAGAAATAAGTTTATAAACAGAACCTGCTTCAATTAAAAAGGAAGAACACTTTAGACTAGTGTGTTCCACACTGCTGATCACACACAACCTATAACTTGGCCATGAGTAAACATCAGTGAATTATGACCAGCAATAAAATTCAATTGATAGAATAACAAAGAACAGGAAATATCAAAGTACCTCCCATGTGGTATTTTCTTGTGACTCTTTCACTTAAATTATACATGTCCGAATTTATGTGTCAGGATGTAAAAGGTATCTCTTATTGTAGGTTGTGATCAGAAGATTTGAAAACCACTACCTGAGACTGAAATAACAGTGTGATCCTGAAAGCATCTGTTGATGATAGGCAGAACTGACAAGCTTATGCTTTGGTGAGTGACTGTTATTATCTATAAACATTCCTAAGTTAAAGTTCTTAGGCAGAAGAATTTGTCAACTGCAATAAGCCAGACCTCAACCACTCTAATATGTCTCTGCAGAATTATGCCCTCTCTCTGGTTTTTCAACTTCTCCTCAGTTTAAGAAATACAACAGTTTGGTTAGGAATTCCAGAAATATTTTTCTGGGATTTTTTCCCAGTCTTTTCTATAATATGGATTTCCCTTTCTCCTTTCACTGACTTTGCAAGCAGATAGTAACTACTTCACTTTTGGTCTTCCTTCTTTGTCCAAGTAGACCTTAGACCTCCATTAAACCGCCTTCTCATCACTGCCTTTTCTGACTTTCAATTTCTACTTTTAGAGACCACCCATTTTAATACGGTCTCAGAAAATACATATCAGAGAGAGGCCGGATGGAAAATTGCTATTTGTGCCCTTCTAACCCATTCATGCCTTACATTTAGTAGTGTAGCATATTGCTTATTTAACTGCAACTAAAGCAATATCTGGCTGTGATTTTCGTATGTACAACTTTCAACAGGTTAATCATTTCACCTGTAATCAGTGGTATTTATTACTAGTAATAAGGGGCCTGATGAAAAGTCTAATGTGAGCTTAATGTGTATGACAGAAGGGTTCCCCTCCTTTATCCTGAAAGCTGTGAGTGAATTTGGTGAAGTTTGGATGATGTAAGGCTCTTGAGAAATGGGGTAGTGAGAAGTGTCCCCAGTCCCCCTAGCTGCCTTGATAAGAGCTTCTTGCCAAAGAAAGTGACAACATAGTCTTCATGATCCCCATGGTCCCACGGGTGGTTCCATCAATGCCGCATGAAACTTCAACATTGAGCTCATACCTCTTAGGTAGGAGAATAAATCATGGTGAGTAAGTGGTCTGGGTGCCCAGCGAGTCTGTACTACCCTCTCACTCCTTTCCCCTTGCATTTTATTCTATTCTCTTTCCCAATTCTGTTTCCAAATGTGATCAGTGCTGGACCAATAGAGAATTTTATTTATATAAATCATAATTTTCACTTTTAGCCTAGTGGCTTTTCAACCTTTTACAGCTGCGTGGGCCATTCATATCCATGTGTCCCCAGCACTTTGATTTTTCTGCTTCTTGGGGTCCACAGAGTCTGAAACTCAGTCTCCCAGTTTTAGGATACTAAAATTTCTCAGGATGATGTCTTACCACGAGATCCCTTTATTATTAAGCAGCTGGTGTTGTCTACTCTTAAAAACAGACTCTCAAAGATGTTAGTAGTTCATTAGATCTAAAAGTATCTCTCAGTAATTCGAATCTTGCTTTGCATATCCCTTAATATGTCTAGGTTTAAATCTAGACAAAGAGGTCTAGGTTTAAACTTTCTCTGTATGTCTCCATTTTTTAAATAAGAAAATGTTGAGTATCAGACCTACCTTTTTTCAGAATTTCTCACCTCCATGAAAAGACTGAGGAAAGAGCCATAGAGACTACAAGTTGTGTCAGATTAAATTGAAAAATAATTTAATTAAAATACACCTGTTCTCTTGTCGGCTAGAATCTAATCATTTGAAATGGCACTCTTCCAGGCAAGAATGGCCACTGTTCTTATTTTAGAAATAACACAAATCTAATATTTCACACATATCTATTGTTTTGGGAATTCAATAACTCACCATGTCAAAACCACATCTAGTGCAATGTCATAATAATCTTTTGAAAGTAGAGAAGAATCCAGAAGAAAAAAGAATCAAATGATTTCACAATGCTTCTTGATTTCCAGGAAATGGTCATACTATATCAATAATTTTGGCATACATCAATCACAAAATAATATTAGGCCTAAAGTATAAGTGACTTTAAAAATCTTTGGTAAAATTAAAAAATACACTTTCCTTTTTATCTTAAATCCTAGGTAACTTTTTCAGCCTCATAAACTTAATTCAGCCAATTCTAAAGTCAACAAAACTTTGAATGTGATGTTCCAGAACACAGCTGCCTCGCTTCAGAGTGCCAGTTGTTTCAGGGATATCCAACGACTGAATCTCAATTAGCTGAGAATCAAAATAATTTAATGAGAAATGTAGTCTAGGAATTGAGGTCTCATTCTTTCTGACAAATATAAAGAATCTTAGGGTTTGCAAGCTTGCCCCGAAAAAACATAGGGGAAACTCCAAAGCCCACTCTAAGCACAGCCTAAAGTTGGTGTTGGGGGGAATCTTTTTGGATCCATCAGGATAATCGGTGATGCACTAATTTAAGCTTTGGGAAGTTCTGTGATGACTGTGATAAGTAGACAACTGTCTCCCCATGTGGGATTCCCCCATATCACCTCACTACCTGCAGTTATCCCCCATGGTCTTATAGAAAGATATTTCACCATTTACTATTTATGATGCTATAAATCTTTTATTACTTATGATATTTATTAGAGTTCTGTTGGTTCATTGCTCCCCTCATGTACCAGCCTCCAAGGGCAATCTCATCCATTCTACTGTCTTAACAATCAATTACATGCACATGACTCCTAACTTTTCTTTACTAGCTGAAGCCACTGCTCAGAGCTTCCAGAAGGACATCTCACCACCACATCCCACAGGCATCTCAAATTCAACAGGTTCAAAACAGAACTTACTTTTTTCTAAATCTGCTCCTTCTCCAGCATTCTCTTTCTCCAGTAGTGAAATTACAATCTACCTGGTCACCTATGCAAAAAATGAAGTAATTCTTGGCTCTTCCTCTTAGTCTCCACATCCAATAATTCATCAGGTCTTAATATTTCTTAAATCTGGCCTTTCATCTTTATCTCTTTCATTTATTCAGCAAATGTTTAATGAGTACCTACCAAATGCTAGGCACTCTTCTAAAGTTGAGTTTAATTTGGACAATGAAACATAAAAAAAAAATTCCTGCCATTCTGGAGTTTATATAGTTAGGGGAGTCAGAAAATAACCAACGAATGTAACATGTGAGTTATCAGAAGCTGGTACATGCTACGGACTAACATAAATAGAAGAGGATAATGAGGATCAGGAATGTAGAGGTGAGAGGATTAACACCTTAAATGGGCTTGTCAGGGTTGACCTCACTGATAAAGTACTATTTGAGCAAAGACTTGAAGAATGTATAAGAGTTAGCCGAGAAAATATGGGAAAAGCATATGCCAGGGAGAGACAACAGCCAAGTCAGGGTGTGTGTGGCAGTTGGAAGAGTAGCAAGGAAACCCATGAGGCTGGAGATCATGGTCGTATTCAAGATCATGCTTATTCTTCCTAAGTAGTCTCTTTCCAGTTGTGTTCCCCTCTACTCTTTTACCAGCCTTGAGAGTTATTTCTCTACAACTTAACTTGCCATGATTCTCCCCTCTTTAGACCTCTCAGTGGCTACCCACACACCAAAAGAAGCAGTTAAACTCTTAACTGGGGTATAAAGATTTCCATGATCTGGTTTGGATTGACTTCTACAAGTGTATCTCGTTCTGCTTCCCATCTACTTTATGCCCAACAATACCGAACTGTGTAGCTTTATCGACACAATTTTTGCCCCTATAACTCTCTATTGTGCCTCTATGTAGACTTCCTATCCTCTTTCATCTGGCTAAATAATACTCATCACACTTCATCCCTTACCACTCCCATACAGATTAAATTCAGCGCAGCTCCTTTTTTCTACATACGTGTATCTTTAGCATAGCTCTTACTATGTTATAAATACATTTGAGCTCCTTAAGTGTAAAGAATGTGCGTCTTGTGCAGAGTAGATCCCAATAAATATTGATTGAAAAGATGAATGATTATTATCATGTCTAAACTGCCGTACAATAAAGTACAAAGATTTCAGTTGGGCTTTAACGTGAACTTTCAATTGTTTCCTATTGTTTTAAGATAAAATTTCAGTTTCTTTGCCTGCCATGGGCCTCAGCATATTAGTCCTGTTTGGCTTTTCAAATTGTGTGTATGTAATCATTCATCTATTCAACTATTTATTTTACTGGACATCTACTATGCATGAGGCACACACTCTTTATGCTTAAGGAGCTCAGTGCTTAATAAAAAGATTATATATATATACACACACATGTATATACATATATAAAGTATATACACCACATATATTAATAATATAGTATAAATTTGTTTATAATAATTCTAAATTATATATATTATAAATTGTATAAGAAGCATATATGTGGTGTATATACTTTCCATTTATGGATTGAATGGAATGAAGCCTCTTCCTATCCTTGATTGGTAAGGTCCTTGTTGTTCCCGCAAACACATTGTGCACATTCCACCCTCCATACTTCTGCTTTAGTAGTCTCCTGTTCTCTTTCTTGGAAGACCTGGGTTTCTTTCCTCTACCTACATCTGATCTATTTTATAAAGACAGCTGAAGCTCCACTACTTGACTAAACTCCCCTGACTACTCACAACCTAATGAAGTCTCTCTCTCCACCCTTGTACTCACAGCGTTAGCGCTTCTATCATTCATCTGATACATGCATCTTTGGGGCCATTATTATGATCTGCTATTTATCTTGGTGTTAATTTCAACTTCTCCTAATTTTAACATCTGAGAAAGCGAGAATTCTGTTACACTTATTTTATACTCCATACTGTCATCAGAGTGAAGGTCTGCTGAAGAACTTGGAGTGCCTATACCAGAATAAGCTAAAGAGGTCTATGCGTTATTTGCATTTGGAGATGGTTAATTAAAGCATAAGCAATTATTTCCTCAAGCCAGTTTTGAATTCACCTCTCTAAAAGAAGAAGAATAAGCAAAATATTTCATTGAAGACTATTCTAGTTTCAAGATTCTTACCAAAATCCTCAAAATAAAAGAAAGTAAATGACCACATCATAATGCAGAGCAAAATCAATGAGAAGAAAATAGTCATGTGGTTTTGTGTGTCCAATCAGGGGCAATAGCTTCATTTCTTTGCTATTTTTCCCATCTGTTCAGCAACTCTACATTTTAACTCTCTTCTGACTAATTGCAATTGCAATAGTTTGGTATTGATTGATGGTGATGCAAACCAAGGAACGATTTAGGGAGTTAGTCTTGATTTGAAGTTTTATATTCTCTCTTCTTCTTCTCCTGACCTTTTCTCTGGAAAGTAGAATACTCTATGTACCCTGATGTGCATAATTTCCTTGTGAATAGCAGAGTCCTTGCATTAACAATATGTAGAAAGACAATAAATCAGTGGAGAATTGCAACATATTTCCCCCAAGAGGAACATTATTATATACATTAAACGTGTAAAGAAAGATCCACTGACCTAGGACCCAATTAGCTAGTTTGTAACTGCTTGTGTTTGAGAATCTAATTCCTCTTTTTACTATTATTAGGAGTTTAATTGTATTGAAAGAATTTGTGAAGATAATAATGAGAAAATTCTTTCCTACCAAGTGGATATTGCTCATATCTGCTTTAGCTGATAGGAGGAAAATCTCACAGTCTGATGATTTCAGATATCAAATCTGTATTTTATGCCCCTTTACCATTTTCTAATCTTTGTAGAGAGAACTGATCTTAATTGACTTCAGGGTTTTTTATTTTCCCTGAGGAAGATTCTCCCTGAGCTCACGTCTATTGTCAATCTTCCCCTTTTTGCTGAGGAAGATTTGCCCTGAGCTAACATCTGTTGCCAATCTTCCTCTTTTTTTATGTGAACCACCATGACAGCATGGCCACTGACAAACAAGAGGTGTAGGTCTGCACCTGGGAACTGAACCCATGCTGCCAAAGCAGAGTGTGCTGAACTTAACCACTAGGCCACTGGGGCTGGCCCAATGACTGTAGGTTTTCATTAGTTGGTTAATTTACCTTGAAATGACTTGAAGACATAATGTTCTCTGTCTCTTGTGGTTTTAGGTAGGTTACAACAAACCCCTCTCAATAAATCAGCCTTCATCACTTAATCTGTTATAGATCTGAATGTCACCCATCAGGTTAGAGTTCAAGAGTCACCCACGTGGTGTGGCCCAGAGATCAGCACACTGGCTCTGACATTAATGCTTGTGTTACACTTCTACTCTCACAATTTACTATCTTTTTGCCTCATTTTGTCCAGCTGTAAGGGAGAATAATGATACTTACTCCTTAGGGTTAAAATTAAAGATTAAATTAAAGATCAAAATTAAGGATTACATGTAACCTACCTATGACTATACGTGGTCAATAATAAATGCTTTAAAAATTTAACTATTGTTACTATCATAAAATATTCATCATTTTGACTTGCTGTATCTGTAACTTTGTATCTAGTGAGGATGAAGCCTTCAACTAATTCACACCAAAGTGCTAGCTTCTTACTCAATGAAAGAACATATGGATTAGCTTCATAAACTGCAAAGTGCTCTATAAAAATAAAGAAATGGTGCAACTAGCATTTTAAAGGGCAATGTGAGAACAGAAATTGGTTTTGGTACAAAGAGGATGGCAAAAGAAGACTGAAGGGAAAATTAGCTATTTCATACTTTTTCCCAATGCCTTCCTTTATCATTAGAGAATATACTCCAAATTCATCTCTATGTGGTTATACAATGAAAGAAGGCCCGTGAGAGATTACTCACCATGCAGGTTGAATTGGACTAATCCAGGCCAGTGAGCCAGCCTTGCATCCATGACAGAGGGAATTGCTGGCCTGGGCACAGCCTGTGACAAGTATGTACACATCCTGAGTAGGCAGTGAAGTATGCCTAGGGGACTATGCATGTCTGTTGAACCAAGGGAGCAGAAACATGGGAAGTTTTAATACTTTGGGAGCAGATTTTTTGCTATGAACAGAACAAAAGTGAGGTTGGCACCATTCACCACCCTTTGACATGCTCCCCATCCCCCAACCCTGTGTAATGGAGGCCAGAACTGATATTGACAATAACATTTGTAGGTGCCCAGCTCCACTGCAAACATCTCTAAGTAGCTTTAGAGTTATTTGCAGAGGGCAACACCTGGGGTGAAAGGAGAGTTGAGGGCCTTGGATCTATTGTAATTTTAAGTCTTAATGTAAATACTACCTCAATTGTATCTCTAGTGTGAAAAAAAGCACTTACTTCTATTTAGTGGGTTTTTTTTTTTTTTTTTTTTTTTTTGCCCCAAGTGTGTCTTTCTTCAGGACACTGTGAGCTCCTGAAGAACAGTAATCATGTCATAAACATTTCTTTTATTCTCAGTATTTTGCACACAAAACAATGAAAAGTACACAATAGCTGCTCAATGATTTTTTTCAGTATGTAAATGAATGAAAGAAATCACGCAAAAGGTGGTCTTTGGCATTTCCGCCAAAGATATATATGCATTCAGATACACCAGGGTGACTTAGAAATGTGGAGACAGCTCCCTAGCAATTCTCTGTTCTACCACATTAAGATAGAAGCTGGGAACTGACAAAACAGGATGTTCTTTGTGGATCCTCTAGTATTTCTACCTAAATCTAAAAAGATTCCAGATACTATCTTAAGTCAGCCTTATTATCTTCCTTTCCAAGAGAATCAGATTTTTAGACTTCACAGAGACTGTTATCCCAGAGTAAGAGATAATTTTTCTATGAAGAACTAGTCAAATATTTTTATAAATGATAAAATATTTAATAAGATGCTATTTTGTAGGCAATTTCTTTTGTTATTTGCCTGTGAGTGTTATATATTAAATATCCTAAGCAAATATACTATCAAACTATAGTAAGATGTATGTAATGAACTTATATTAATCTAAAATCTTCTCATGCAAGGGCTGAAAGCTAATGCTGGTAATTATGCACAATAATATATTTAGCAATATTTTGAGTTCATTAAACAAAATGAATCATTATAATACTTTCGTATTTATGCACAGCAAATTACATTATGTAGAGAATATATGTCTATGGATAACTGATCTCTCACTGAAATTGAGTCATCTCAGGAGGGAAATTCACTATAAATTTGTCATCAGTGACACTACACAAATTGTATTGTGATATATTATTCATAAACAACAAAGTTGAACAAAGCAACTTTAACTTTTTGTCTCATGGAAATGTTATCTAAGTATATTTTATTGTATATAAAGAGACAATGTATTGTTGATTATTTTATATGGCTGTCATTCTAAAAGCTACTCAGAGAAGCTATTTGCACTTTTGGTTTGGGAACCATGACAGTCTTAGAACATATGGTCATCCTTAAAGTCTGTTTAGCATCTCTAAATAGAAATTATTGTTTGATAATTTAAATTATTTGAATTATAATTTTATCAAAACAAAAATGTCATGACCAAATAGAAGTACATATGTATCTCAGCATACTTTTAGTTAAAAAAAGAAAGACAGCAGGCTTACATCCAGCCAAAACATAGTAGAGATTTGGATATTTGGTATTTGGTTTCCTTTTCACCTCCTACTTAAGCATTTCTTGAATTCTCTAGGAGATTTGTAGAAATCAAATGTTCCATCTTCTTTTCTATTACACAAATACTTTCTGACAGCCAAGGACAAAAAATAATTGCCCAGGGGTCCAATCTGTATTTTACTGTGAATTTGATCATAATTTCTTTCCTATTCTTGCTCTCAATATATCTGAAATTTAGTACATAAATTCCACTAGTATCAAATACCCTTCTTCCATAGGAGTCCAGCTTTACCTTTCTCCCTCCCTTCCTCTCTCCTTCTCTTTGTCCCTTCCTCTCTCCCTCTCTCTCTCCTCTTTTTCCTCTTTCCTTTCTTGTTTTCACACCGAATATGCTATGCACTTCATTGGCCATTTTCAGCTTTCAAGCTAGGATCCACAGTTGAAACATAACTTAAAGCCCTCACTTGGCACAATTCCAGCCCTAAAGCAACCACTTCCTCTGAAGTGGAAGCTTTGTTAGTGACCATCTACGGCAGTATTTCCGAAAACATCAGATTATAAAAATTACCTGAGGATTTACTTAATATACAGATAGACAGGACCAAAGGGGGAAAAAAGAAACCTTTTAATAAACTCCCTAGATGATTCTTTTGATAAGAAAACTTTGAGAAACACTAATCTAGACCCAACTCTCAGTCGATGCATAGTTCTCCTCATTGCCACTGTGACATGTGGCCAAACACTAGCTTCAGTACAGTGATGGATAATTCTTTAAGAGAAAGCTTATTTCACCACTCGACTGCTCTAATTATAGGAAAAATGTCTTCTTATATTGTTCTTAAATCTATTTTCTATTCTGCAGGTTACAGTTTGATCATGGACACATACTGCTATCATAAAAAAATAGATGAATTATAGGGAAAATCAAAAGTGCTCTAATATATATGATCTGACATGAGCAGGTTTTTGCCAGCAGGAAAGCAATGAAAATGGGATCAAGTCTTCCCAGCAAAGGAAATTAACCAACAGGAGCCTGACAATTGCAGGCTTATTTTAAGGGAGTAGTGATATGTTTTGAAGGTTATTAAGATGTAACCTCTTATTCATCTAGAAACTTAAATGTTTCTCCTTGAGCAAAATCTTTAGGGAAGTTACAAATTGTTGTTACCTGAACAAGTCACTTGGCAGAGGGTATGGTTACTATCATGTGATTTTAATTGGAAAACTTGGGTTTAAATTCCAACTAAGACACACAAATTTTGCCACCTTGGGTAGATGATTTAACCCCTCTGAGAATTAATATTTCATATGTAATATATAATAAGGCGATTCTGACATGATTATAACAAGGATTAACAGTGACAATGATCATAAACTGTTCTATAAATACATGAAATGTTAAAAAATTTCACTAAACTGGCTAGTGAGATGTATTTCTGGTAGAAATCTATTGTCATTTAATTGAAAAGAAAAAAAAGCTTAACAGTTAATTGGCATACGTGTATCTGGAATTACCTGTCTCTGGAATTCATGCCTAGGGCTCTTGAAATATTATTTCACCATCAGGAAATTCTCTTTTGGTCCTTATGAGGTTTCATATATTTATTAGGGTGAAAGAATAGAGATAAGAAAACCAGAGCGAGAAAAGATAGTATCTTAAAACCCGTCACACATCACTTCTTTATACTAGCCAAGCAAGACAATGGAATTGCAGAGAAAATTAACACTTTATGAATTTAAAAGACAATGTAGGAAACTGAATGAATTAGTGAAGCACCTGAAGTCATCTTAAATAGGTCCTACCAAAGGGAATGCATTCAGGGCAACTGTTTTATTATTTTGTTGTACTTTTCATGAGTTTTTATTGTATTGAACAAATCTTTGCTTTTAGGACACAAATTAAATGTTCAATGTCCTCTTTATACACAGATACTATATACCTATGTATATATTCAGAACCATACTTCGTGTTTAAATTTTTTTTTTTTTTTGTGAGGAAGACCAGCCCTGAGCTAACATCGCTGCCAATCCTCCTCTTTTTTGCTGAGGAAGACTGGCCCTGGGCTAACATCCGTGCCCGTCTTTCCTCTATTCTTTTATATGGGACGCTGCCACAGCGTGGCTGACAGGCGGTGCATCGGCGGGCGACCAGGATCCGAACCTGTGAACCCCGGGCTGCCAAGCGCGGACTAAACCGCTGCGCCACCGGGCAGCCCCCCAGTGTTTAAATTTTTAATGGAAGGAAAGAAATGGGGCCTAGAAAAAAATTAAGTGCTGGTTCTGACATTAACCAACTATTTATTCTTGACAAAGACACAACCAATATCCTTTAGCTTATCTTAAAATGAGGGAATAGCATCAATGACCACTGAAAGTTGCATCTAATATCAATCTTAAAATGATTTCTATATGTATTCTAAGGAAAATATTTTAAAATATAAACAAACAACTTGAATAGTAAAGTAAAACCAAAGAAAGACACAAAGATATACATAAATTTGTATTTTGAGTTCAATATGTCAAATTCATCCAGGAAAATAATGACAGAAAAAACAGATTTGATGAAATTTCTAATTTAATATTAGAAAAAGTGTGACAGTAAAAATTTTAAATGTTATTTAATTACTTTTTTCCAGATAAAATATTTTTATTTTAAAGCTAATATCAACATTTCATATTTAGTAAAACAAAGACAAATTTGATGATGTTTTGAATCTATTTTGGCTTTTAAAATATTTTTAATATGTATAAAAAAGAAGTTTAAACTCTCAATTTTGTTTCTCATTTTAGGTATGTTATTTAACATTGGTGACAGGGCTGCAAAAATATGGAGAGACTAAATTAATTTTCTGAGCACTTTCTATATTCAGGGTGCCAGGGAAGGAAGAAGGTGAATTCAAAAGTTAATGTACTTACTCAACAAATAATGAATAAGTTACTCATACGTTCTGGGGAAGACTAATCCATTGCAGAATGCCTACATATATTTTCTAAAAAAGCTATGAACAAAGTACTTCTGTAAGAAAATGAAATCAGATTGGTTCCAACTATAAATCTCTGAAAAGGTTTTGGAAGGGAATGATTTATGAATGCATTCATCAACAAATACCTGGGCGACTCAACAAAATCATACTCAATTGAGCATGTAAATGAAGAAAACTGAGTTCATAAGGATATACATACTTTGGAAATGTTTCTCTGTAGGTAATTTCAGAATCTCTATGAATAATATAGTTGAAAATTTCCAAATCAGCTAGTTTACTAGAGATTCATTTCAGAACAATTTTGTATGTTTCAAACTATTTCAGTTTCTTGGTTAGAATGTATAATGTAAATGAAATTTTTTGCTATGAAATTTTTGTAGAGGTGGTGGCAATTTTCTTACTTATGAAATTAATAAATTTTTATGTTACTGACTGGTTTGGCTTTTCTTGTTGTTTTTTTAATTGTTCACAAATGCCTTTATAAACATAAATATCCAATTTTACTGAGCTATATGCTGTCCTGAATAAGCAAAATGGTATATTTAACCTTCAAGCAATGATTTTACAATTTCACTCCTTATTATGTTAATTGAAGCTGTTTTCCAACAAATCTGCCTCTATATTTTGTAAGAATGATCTAGATTTGAAGATACTGGGAGATTTATGCTTGTAATTAATTTCTTTGTCATTCAAAATTTTAATCCCGTGGACCAACCTAAGGATATCTTTATTTTCACCCACCTTTTGCTCATAATAATAATTTCCCTACTATCATACACAGAACATTTACAAGGATAAGATTTCATTTCTATTTTCTTGTCACTAAGCAGATATTGTTTCATTTTTGAACTTTCCTAAATGAACTCAGGTACTACCAATTCATATTTAGAGAATTTTGTTGATCCAGTATTTTCCCTCTGTTATAAAAATTAGATGGGGAACTCCTCATTTATATTTCAATATATCACTTTTCAAGTTGATAATGTCAATTTCTTTTCTTAAATTTCTGAAGTGGTCTCTGGTGACATTTCATTGCTTAAAACACTTAAAATCTCCATTTCTTTGTTCTTGACTTCATGCTTCATGTAGCTTAAGTGTGACAACCCTCGATCCAAAAGCCAATTTCTGAAAGAGGGATTTACCTTATCTATTTGGTGATTTTAAAATTTAATTTCTTCATGAACATTTATTGAGCACTTATTATATGCAGTGTACTTTTAATATCTTTTATCTTGTACTTTTCAGAAAATGATAGTCACATGTCTTCTTAAATGTTTAAATTATTCTTACTTGTTGCTTAAATGGCAGGTCATAAAGAATTAATGGAAACTACAATGAGATGAAAAGTATAATAAGTATAAAAAGAAAAGTCACTTTTGACACTTTCCATTTTGAAATTCCCTAGAGGCAGTCTGTCACTGTGTTCAATCATTTTTTCTTCTAAAGTGTCTCTCGGATTTACCCTTTCTTCTCAATTCTGGCTACTAAGACTGAAGCTTAGACTTTCATCACTTCATGCTTGGAATACTACAACAGCTCTTTAACTGATTAGCCTGCCCCTCCTCATTCCTTCTCTAACCGATCCTTCCACCATAATAATCTTTCTAAAATACTACTGTTATTATGTCACTCTTCTGCTCAGGAAACTCCTACACCCTATTGCCTTCTGCGTGAAGACCAAATTCTCCGACCTGGAATTACAGGTCACTCCTAATTTTGTACGTTCTACTAGTGAAGCTTTATTTCTCACTTTTTTCCAGTCTACATACTCTGCCTCTACCTGACTTGTCAACTCACTTCCATCCCAGTGCACTCTTCTTGCCAAATCCATGATTTACAAGTATAATCACCTTTTTTCAGAATGGCCCTTCTCTTTCCTTGTACCTATCCAACCAGTAACCCATTCTGTAAAGCCAAAATTGAATCCCACTTACTCAAACAGTTCTAACACATCCTGATGTTCTTTCATTTTCTGAGTTCCAATAACATTTATCATGAGAGTTTCATGGTTAGTTACTCAGCTTCTCATGGAATCTGAGTAACTAACTGAAATCAAATTCAGATAACCTGAGTACTTGTTCACTGTTGAGGGTTGAAACCATTTCTACCTCCCCTTACTCACTGTATAGTCTCCTGTTATCATAGTTACCACAGTATCACAGTGATGGATCATGTTTATTTTTTTCTGTGCTACTCCGGAAGCCCCTGGGAGGCAAACAATTCATTTCAGCTTTCCATCCCCAGTGCACCTAGAACCACAGCTGACGCATAGTGGCCTCTCAATGCCTGTTTGAAGATTAAATGTCTGCCATGAAAACCTTCTGATCTAGGTAGGGATGGTCTGTAAAATAGAAATAATAATACCTGCCCTGCTTAGCTCACAAGATATTCTTGAGTAGGTGAAAAGGTGGAAAAAAGCTCTGTAATTGTAAGCAGTATAGAAATATTATATGATAAATGATTCTCTCTCTATACAGTAATGCTTTCCTAACTACACTCTGAATCTAGGAACTATCTTACTTATTTTGACACCCACATGTACATACTCAGCTGCTAACATACTTTTGACTTACGGCATACTTTAGTAAAATTTACACAGATTTGTTGATTGATTGTAAATAATATAATATAAAAAGTCATCTGTTTTTATATTATTAGTATATCTGTTTTTCTCTTATGCTTCATGGTGCCTAAAACAATAAAATCTTTTTAATTCCAGTTCTGAACAATCTGAGTATTTCAATAATTACATTTTAATGTATCATGTCCTCTGCACATAACAATGAAAAAAAGTAAAATTTATAACAGGGAGTCATTAGAATTATCACCTTCTAGGACAGAAAATAGAGTCAATTGAGAACTACTGTTTGGTATGGGGTTGAGGGAAATATTACCTTGAAAATAGAAAGTGTTAGAAGAACTGGGTTTCGATCTTAGTTCTGCTTACTTAGGGTCTGGGTGGTGGAGGACAAGTCACTTATCCTGTCAAAACTTCACTTTCTTCCTTTGTAAAATGGAAATTTTGTTTTAATTCCTGCCCCCATCTCTCTCACAGATTAATGGGAATAAAATTAGAAAATACATGTTAATATGTTACTCTATGAATACAAGTCTTTTTTAAAAATTAACTTATCTAAATGCCTCCCACTGTATACTAACATATCCACAATATTATTCGATAAAATATTTTTATAGTGGTGACTACATGAAAAATAGTAACTACATGGAAAACATTGTCATGGCAGGTGCATAAATATGTTTAGGTTTATGTTTCTGGGTGCTTTTTGTCTTGAAATGCACTAATTTGAGTAAATGACATCCAGATAATTTTTACAAATCAGAATACCTTGGACACAAGGATTTCTTTCTTTTTCCTTTTATTTTTTTCCTAAGTGTGGATTTAAGCAGATGAGCCAATGGCAATTTATTTCCCCCTTCTGTAAAAAACAAAACAAAAACCAGAGAATATCCAAGGTAGATATAAAGTGGAGCTGCTGAAATTAGCACGTATCTCTGTCTGATTGGGATAAATAGTAGAAAAGCCAGGTGTCCCCACAGTCATTCTCTTCATTTTCATTTTGTCAACAGATACCCTATTAAAAGCTGTTATTTCACAGGATTCCTTGCAGCTAATTGTGGTCAGGAACTTATTTCAAGTTAGTGAGATATTGATGGAAGTGATATCTGCTACTTCCAAGTCATTTCTTTGTCTTTCTAAAGATGTTTGCCCTGGGCTCTCTCCTCTGCTTAGTCTTCTGGCTTGGACTTGGCGATGACTGGAGGAATCTTGGAAGCCATGTGTTGAGGATGTCCGAACCCCCCACCAGCCCTGGATCGCTCCTCTCTGAACTGTTCCATGAAAGGGAAATATATTTTTCTTATATTTTTGGATCTTGCCCTCACTGCAATTTAGCCTCCTCTAACCAAGTTGACTCCTAAAAACTACACCTTACTATTACCTTTCCCTAAAACAAAAGACATTAGTTTGGGAGGTAGGGTAGGCAATTCTCCCAAGTTGTGGTCTAGTAGGAACAATTAACATCACTTCTTTTGGTACCTCATCCAAAGTTGGGAAGTATGTGAGCATTCTGAACCACCGAAATAGAGGAAGAGTAGTTAATGCCACTTCTTTCCTTGTCCAACACAGCTAATAATTATGTCTCTTATTTTTTTCTTATAAGTGCCTGGTGTTAAGTGCCAAATTGAAATGCACTATATAGATTGATTAGCATAGATTTAAAAAGACTAGCTTTAATTCCTCTGAGAAACAGTCTATCTTCAATACTAACCATTATCATGAAGGCTCCTCTGAATCATTTAAGATGAAGAATATTTATTCAGTAAAGTTTGAATTATATGTATTACTTACTTTCTGAAAATTGACAACACAAGCTATATATCCCTTTTTGTATCAAAAATATAATCTAGAAAAATACTATAGTAACTAGTTGGAAGACTAGGAAAGAGAGGGCTCCTGAGCTATACCTTTAATTGACTTTTCATGCGTACCTAGTTCAGCCCTCTCCATGGGAAGAAAACCTACTATGGCCATCAATTATCCCATTGTCCCTTTTTCTATCTTTTTCTCCCAATTAACGTTGTCCTCCAAGACCTTTCTATCTTGTGGTTTTCCAATGATCTACTAAGGTAAATCTTGTTTTGCCTTAATTTATATGGTATATACAACTGAATGACTATGGAAGAAATTCACCCCTCCCTCTTTCAAGCTCCTAGCAAAGCCTAACACACCTGCTAGGGAAGATGGCAATGTGTGAGAAGAGCTTTTACACACCTAGGTCTATACAACCCTCCAAGAATATTTTATAGATAGAGATAGAGATAAAAAATATATACATATATAGGTAGATAAATAGGTAAGAAAAGGCATAGAAATATATATACGCTACTTTATGTTACTTAAATATATCATTAACATTGATGTGGGACTGAGGATGCTCAAAATTTCAGATATTTCCATGACTTGCGGGAATAAAATAATAGTTCATCTGGCAAAATCCCATGTATTTAATTACTTATAGGAATATGCTACATAGATATTTTTTACATCTATATAATGCTAATTCTAAATCAGCATATTTGCTTAATCAAATAGCTCATTCCTAAAACTTTCTGGATCAATAAGAGCTTAGTCTTTTGCTCACTATGGGTCCTTGATCAATAGTATTGATTTTGAACTTCAAAATTTCCCTCTCTGACAGAACTATCTTACTTTCCACCCTTTCTATGCCTCCTTAGCAACCAACTTGAACTTTGTCCTCTCTGTGAGATCTTATCCCTTGAACTGTTCTTATATTTCTCCTTCAACCTCTGTCTGACTTCATTTTTCTCCTTAACTTAGATTCTGAGATCGTATTGAACCTCTTCAATGGTCTTCTCATTAACACTCTAAAATCTCTCCCTTGTTTGACTTTTGCAATCTGTATTCTAATAAACCCCAACTCTGAGCACTCCTTATGGTCTTTCTTCACCGCTTCAGACTATTTGAGCATTGCTGGAGAAAGTAGGTAAACAGTGATAATTCCACTACAGATCCCTACTGCCCAATCCTACTTCTGTCTCACTACTGCTCAGAAATGGCATTTGTCTCCTGATTCAATATTGCATCATCCTGTAAAGGGACGTCAACACTCTCCTTATGTCCTAATGTATTTCCTCCTTCTCAGGTTAAAATCCTCGTCTCCCATTGAACTGTGTATATCAATGCCATCTCAGATGATCTGTGTAGACTCTCCTCTATATAGAGACTTTACATCTATATCTAACATCTTATTCTTCATTCCTGTCTCAAACAAAAGAAGAGAACAGCCATAGTTCCTCCACTTTTCTGTGCTGAACCATCTATCTGGACTTGGACGTTAAACTTTTCCTTTCTTGAAAACTCATTCCATAGATCACCATTTTCTACGTTTGCCCCTTTCTTCTTACCTTTGCTCTACCTACTAATGTGTTTAAATTTTTCCTTCTTCTGAAAAAGCCTTTCCTAACATTGACAGTCTTTCAAGGTATCACTTTCTCTTGTCCTCTTGCTACCAAACCTCTTGAAAGAGTAGCTATAGAGTTTTACCCACAATCCCATCATTCTTTCACTTCTTGCAGACTCTCTTTCACTACAGTTATAACCACTTGATAACCAATCTATAAGCTCTTCCCCACTCTTCACTTTCATTGACTTCTCTTTAATATTTGACCATGGTAACCATCCCTTATTCCTTGAAGCTCCCTCACTCTTGCTTCTGCATCATATTTTTAACTCTCTGACCATCCCACTGACTATTTCTATAGAGAATATGGAAATTATCATTTATTGAGTAAACGATACTCAATTTACTAAATTTTCAAGCTACTTCGGTTTAGTTATTTTAATATGTGTTTTAACAACCACTATCCCCACTTCGTTCCCCAAAGTAACTATTCTCCAAGAGTCTATGCTTATCTCCTATGCTCTCTATTTATTATTGGGGCTGCCTAGCCGAATAGATCTTACTTTTTTATAATCCCAGGGACCTATCTCTTAGCCTCAAAAATCATATATTCATCTACTTTCTCATTACCTTTACTTAAATATTCTAAAATGACCAGCATAACCAAAACAAGTTGTATCATTTTATGGCCTTTGACTCCAAATTAGTTTCTTCTTCTGACTGTTGTTTAGTTTTTATTGATAATACAATCATTCCCTAAGTAATCACAGCTTGACACCTGAGAGTAATCCTTGATGCTGCTCTCTTTTTTCCTCCTTTCCAGCACTGGGTTTCAAATTCTTTGTTTCATTTTTTGGTGACTTCCTTTTAACCTTTCCTCTTTTCCATACTCATTGCATTTTGTTAGATTTAGTTTTCATTTTCCTTTGCTTGGATGTGGCCAAACCTCCTAACTGGTGTCCCTGCATTTTGCCATTCTCTTCTTTAAGTGTAACTTAAAAGTTCTTGTGTGGATTTCCCATAAAGAATAAGCTATTTTTAAGATATCTTTAATAGTCTTAAAATCTGGCTGAAATTCGTCTTTCTACCTCATTTTCTCTTATTTGTCTAAAGATACTTTAAGTCTACAGTCTAACTATTACTCATTTACTTTGAACCATACCCCGTATGTTTTTGTGTCCCTGCTTTGTTTATGCTATATTTTTCTTCTGCCTGGAATGCCCTCCTCCAAAACATCTGCGTTTCAAAATCCTGTGCATCCTTCAAGGCATTTTTCATATGTTAGCCTTTCAATGATGCTTGTCCTCAGTCAAAAGTACTCTTATCCTCCTTTTTTTTATTTGAGATATTTTTGACACATAATATTGCGTAAGTTTAAGGTGTACAATGTGTTGATTTGATCCACTTGTGTATTGCAACATGATCACCATTATAGTGTTAACTAACACCTCTATCATGTCACATAATTGTAATTTCATTTTTTTGATAAGAACGATTAAGATCTAGTCTCTTAGCAGCTTTGAAGTTTATAATACAGTATTGTTGACTATAATCACTATGCTGTGTATTAGATCTCCAGGAATAATTTATCTACTAGCTGCAAGTTTGTACCCTTAAACAACATCTCTCCAATTCCCCCATCCCTCTAGACCCTGGTAAGCATCATTCTACTCTCTGTTTTTATGATTTTGGCTTTTTTAGATTCCACATACAAGTGAGATCATACAGTATTTGTCTTTCTCTGTCTGACTTATCTAACAGTATAATGCCTTCAAGGTCTCTCCATGTTGCTGCAAATGGCAAGATTTCCTTCTTTCTACTGCTGAATGATACTTCATTATATATACATATGAGTGTGTGTGTAATCTCATTCATCCATTCATTATCCATTCATCCATTGATGGACACATAGGTTGTTTCCACATCTTGGCTATTGTGAATAAAGCTGCTATGAACACGAGAGTGTAGATATCTCTTCAATATCCTGTTTTCATTTCCTTTGGAGATAATCTCAGAAGTAGAATTGCTGGATCATATAGTAGTTCCATTTCTAATTTTCTGAGGAATCTCCATACTGTTTTCCATAGTGGCTGAATTTACATTCCCACCAACAGTGCACAAGAGTTTCTCTTCCTCTACTTCCTCGCCAACACTTGTTATCACTTGTGTTTCTGATGATAACAATTCTGATAGGTGTGAGGTGATATCTCTTTGTGGTTTTGACTTACATTTCCCTGATAATTAGTTACGTTGAGCATCTTTTCATGTACCTGCTGGCCATTTGAATGTCTTCTTTGGAATAATGTCTATTTAGTTCTTCTGCCATTTTTAATTGGATTTTTTTGTTTTGTTATGTTACTGAAAAGTTCTCTCTTCCTTCTGTGAGCATCTATGTTAGATTTTTGGTAATATTCTGCCCTATAATGATGTTCATTTTATACAGGTCTTGACTAGTATATCTTAAGCTCTTTGAGTGTAGAAACCTTGCCTCTTTATCATTGTATCCTCTGTTGCTCCTAAAACACATACGTAATAAGTGTTTTCTCTCTATGCATATATCTAGGTTGAATGAAGAAATGGATGAATGATAAAGAAAATATTTCAAGCTTTTTAAAAATTATTTTCAATGACCTTCTTGTAGTATATCCATATGCTTCTCTGTTTCACCTTATGTGGTGGCTGTACCTAGAATAATCATCTTACCAAAAAAAAAAGTAAACATGTGAGGTGATGAATGTGTTAATTAACAAGATGGTGGGAGTACTTCCATAATAGGTGCATATCAAATCACCACAAAGACAATTTTATTTGTCAATTATACCTCAATAAGGTGTAATTTTTTAAAAAAGGATAATCATAAACATTCTATGCTTCTTTCCCATTATATATTCCAATTTATGCATAATTTTATAATTTTATTTGCTTCAATAAATCTTTTCCAAACAGAGAAATATTTGTAAGGCTATAAGACTTCTGAAATTTCTTTGATTCAGTTCCATAGTTTATGTGTCCTAAGGCATCCGTGCTATTAGATTCCAAAATATGTGGTGCCTTCTGGATGAGTTTTCATGAAAAATTCAGCAAGCTGTATTTGCCTTTTCCTCTTTGTAATGTAACTGTTTTCAGATATTTTCCTTTTATTCATGAGAAACTCTGCAGCATAACTCTTCATTTAAATAAAAATAATAAATATACACACAAAAAAGGTAGATCACATTATCATTTTTTTCCTCAGGAAAAATACAAGTGTGAATAATGAAGGATGAATCTTGGTTAGCAGCAGAACAATAGGCTTCCTTATTCAGCTTGTTGATGTGAATCCACATACCCTCACTATATGACATCTCCCCAAATGAGTGTATATTTCCTCTTGTCAAGGGCTACCACATACCTCCTGTTAAAACCATTTTCCTGAACCTCAAGCCCTGGTATGGGCCTAGTTCAGTCTCTTTTGTCTTCCTTCTTATTTAAAGGAAGTCTATTCGCAAGATTGGAAGCCAAAGGATTTGGTTTCTATGTGCACAGCTCCTGCAGATAAGTGATGAACTGAAGTTGACCTTCAAGTACAGCATATGCTTAATGAAACTTATCTACTTCTACTCAGTGTCAAGGATTGGCTTAAAAGGTTTTCTGGGCTAATAGATTAAATTACTCTTTAAGGCCAAAGGGCTGTGGTATGAGATTATCCCTGATGAAAGGAAGAAATAAATTATGAAGAGGATATGAAGGTAATAAATCTTCCTTTAGAAGTAACACATGAAGTACTGTTTTATTGCTGAGACTGAAATATTAATATCAAGTTATCTTGAAAGGGCACCCGCACCTAACCCAGAACTCTCCATAATGCTAGAAACATGACAGTTAATGTTCGCTGGTCTAATAATGCATAGTTACGTGAACTATTTCTTATGGTGCAGCCTCTTGGTATTTTTTATCATGTACTTAATAACTTCAATGAGTATAAAAAATAATCAGGTGTACTCAAGAGTTTTAAAGGCTGCTGTTTAAACTGATTGCCTAACTTCATGAAATCTGCAATATCTTAAAAAGATCTTTTTATAGAGCTTGCCTTGATGTTGGAGAAGAAAATAACAACCACCAAGTCAATGAGATTCCCAAGAACAAGAACTTGGCCTTGTTGATCATGGTATCTCTAGCTCCTTGCCTGGAATATAGCTGGTATGACTAGAGACTTATTGAATAAGTTAAGCCAGAAAAATCAATTCATAGTCAACTTTCAAGTGTCAAAACTTGCATATACTAGATATTACCATGGTGTCTCCTGAACTGATTTACATGTCTAAACTCACGTTAGGCTTTCACTAAAAGACATTGATTTGTGTTCCTCTGATAAAGTTGCAGAAATATTTATTTGGATTTCTGTATTTCCAGTGAAATCACAAGAGGTATGACTTGTTTAAGGCATAAAGAATGTTCTTTGGCCTCATAGTTTCAACTCTCCACTTTATTTTATAGATGAGCATACTGATACCAAGGAATCTGAGATGAAAACAGTTGACCAAGGGCTTTAGGCTTATCGAGACTCTAAGAACAGAAAAGATGATATTGCTCCACACCCAACTTTTGAATCAAGATAAACTACTATATAAATAAGTCATGGGGATGTAATATACAACATAGGGAATACAGTCAATAATATTTTAATAACTTTGCATGGTGACAGATGGTTACTAGACTTATCATGGTGATCATTTTGTAATGTATATAAATGTCAAATCAGTATGTTGTACACCTAAAACTAACATAATATTGTATTTAGACTATGCTTCAATAAAAAAAAAGATAAACCAGGAGCCAGCCTTGTGGCATAGTGGTTGGGTTCAGTGTGCTCTGCTTTGGTGACCCAGGTTCACAGTTTTGAATCCCAGGTGTACACCTATACCACTCATCAATCCATGCAGTGGCAGTGACCCACATACAAAATAGAGGAAGACTGGAACAGGTGTTAGCTCAGGGCCAATCTTCCTCACCAAAAAAAAAAAAAAAAGATAAACAACTCTGTAAAACAAACGAAATAATCTACAGTTCTGATTTTTCTCATAATGACTACTTAAGTGATATCAAGCATCAAATTTTCCTTCATACCTATATCTATATGATTTATGTCTTTATTTATCTGTCACTGTATCTATCTCTGTATCTATACATATATCCGTATTGCTTTGATGGTGCCCTCAGCATGTGCTTAGTTGAATAATCCAGCTCTGACATAACCACAAGCACAAAAGAAAATAACTAATTCTGATTTAGATATGTACATTATGTTCTTCCATTTTGGTAGTAACAAGAAGAAAAATAAGTGTGAAATTCACTTTTTTTTTTTTTTGTGAGGAAGACTAGCCCTGAGCTAACATCCGTTGCCAATCCTCCTCTTCTTTGCTGAGGAAGATTGGTCCTGGGCTAACATCCATGTCCATCTTCCTCAACTTTATATGGGACGCCGCCATAGCATGGCTTGACAAGCAGTGTGTCTGTCCACGCCCGGGATCCGAACCTGCTAACCCCAGGCCACTGATGTGCAGTGTACGAACTTAACTGCTATGCCACCAGGCTGGCCCCGTGAAATCCACTTTTAATCAAACAGTCAAATAATTTCTTAACAACAAAAAAGAAAATTGAATAGAAAAGCAATCTTTCAGGGTCTCTAAACAAAAAAGTATTGATTATTTAAAATTCTAAATCATGTATTGGCAGAAGATCTTAAAATATCTTTGAAGAAAAATATTTCTTTCTACTCACCTAGGAAACTACAATGACTCAGAATTCTCTATGTTTATTTACAATTTGGATATATTGTATGCTATAAAAATACTTTAATCAAAAAGAGGCACAATTTCTTCCTCTTACTCATTATAGAATAAACTCACATATGAAACCAACTATAATAGTCATTAAAGATCTATTGAAATAAGTACAATTTAGAATAAATAATAGTAGGGATAAAAATTGTCTAAATTCAACCTGTTCTGAGTAGGTATTGTTTTTTATTTCTCTTTTGATTAAATAGGATCATCAAAAGGTAAGGTGGAAATTAGTTTGAAAAGTTCATTAACTTTTATCCTCATAGACAAGAATTTCATACATTCTAGGGAAAAAATAGATTTATAAAGTTTAAAGCACCCTTCAAATATAATGTCTGCATGGTTTAATTTATGAATTTCATCCTTTTCTTTATTTGGGTGTTTCTCTCTTTATTAAATTAGTTCTGTCTTTAGAGCAGTAGACTCTGTAAGGTAAGTTAAGTTAGAAGTCACATTATTATCCCACCATTTAAAAAGCAACAGAATGACATTAAATTGTCAATACTTGCAGATGTGATAAAAATTAAAGTAATTCAATTTTCTGAAGAAAGTACTTGTTATTACAAAGTACTATGAAATATGTTTGCATTTATTCCAATTGTGATATTTTGAAATTTCAGAATTTATTCGCATATATATGTATGTAATAAGTATGGGCATGAATAATTTTTAAGATTCTCTGGGCTAGCTTTAAAATATCAACTGGATTTAAGTCCATTGTGGAATATCCACAAAACAGTTTTTTCTGCTCTGAGACTATCATAAAATGAGATCTAAAAGTCTTTCTGCGTGAGGGTTTCACTCCCAAGAAATTTCAGGAAGAAGTTCTAAAATCTGGACAATAACCTGGTAAATCAGAAAATTCTAGATGTCATTAAATATGTGCCAAAGATTCAGTAGTTTCCAAATGGCGCTCTAAGGACCAATTACTTCCAAATTACTGGAGAAGCTTTAAAACCATTAGTTCATGGGCCCCATCCCTGGACATTCTGAAAATAATCAGTGTAAGATCCAAACATCTATATTTTTAGAAGATATACAACAAGATCTTTTATGTATGCTAAGGTTTGAAATCCATGTCGTATTTTCTAACTTGACACAATCTGTTATAATAAATGTAGGAGTGTTAAAAAAATATCTCCAAGCTGCTGTTCACCATCGCCTCCCCCCAGTCATTCCCACTGGCTTGCTGGTAATCGCTTCCAGGCTGACTTCTCAGAAACACACAGTTATCACCTCTCATTGTACAACAGAAGCAGAGGCCTGGTCTCAAGATGAGCTCGATGAAAATACACCTAGGAAGTATATTCCAAAGAGTCATATTTCCATAAATCAATACCCTAGAGAGTCTCAATATTGTACAGTTTCCAGTAAAGGGGCATTTTACCTTCCTGTATTCCATTTGTGCAGTTTAGTCTCAGATTGAGAGTTGTTCCTGAATGGATAAGTTAATAAAAGGTACATTTCAGTAGATGGAGGCTGCCACTGACCAGTCTGGTTGACAGAATTAGAGCTTTCTCAGTGATGAGGATCCTGGGGAAGAGAGTTTGGAGTGGATTGGAAATGCCCAGGGGAAAAAAGAAATGAAAAAGAAGTTGGAGCTTAAAGATGTATGCTACTGTGAAACAAGGCCGAAGGTCCGTATTGGCTCTGATGAAATTTCGTTCTGCATCATTTCTATAGGAATCTATTTTTTTCTATTATTACAGATAAAAAGGTTTATGATATAACATTTATTTGAAAAGTCAACTTAATCGTAATTTATTGAATAGATAGTAACTGTAGAAAGGCAAGCACATATACAACTAATTAAAATACAAAGAAGGGTGTAATTTTTTAAAGGCTGCAATTCTGATGTGTGCGATTGAAGATTTTATGGAGGAGGAAGCATTTGAGCTGAATGGGTGAAATTTTGACAGCTTGAATTTAGGAGAAGGGCAAAAAGCAGAGAAGTGGAAAAAATGGAGTATGTTTTAAGACAAAGACGAGTTGTTTTGTGTGGCAAAAATGAATCGTGGTTTGGTGGGATCATGATGTGAAAAATAAGACCAGAAAAAGAGAATCGTAGATCAAGCTAAAAGTTTGCATTTCATTCTGTAGGCAAGGTAGAACCATGTGAAATGTTCAGGAAGAATAGGACATAATCAGACTTGTGCTTTAGGAAAACCTGAGAGAGACTAAGGGTAAGAAAACCATTTCAAAATTGAATGAAGCAGTCTGGACAAAAAGGCTCACAACGGATCAGCTAGAAGCCAACCAGGAAACACAGGCTATTATCTATGTGTAAGTACTGGACGAAGAGCTGACTGAGGGTTTGAACTAAGACAGAGACAATGAATGAAAAGAATGGAACAGAACTGAAAGGCATTGCAGAAATAGAGAACAACATGTTCATAACTACCTTCTAATCTATCTTGCTTTAGTAAAAAAAAAAAAAAGTCCCCATTATCTTTTAACAGCTTTACTAAGATATAATTTACATACCATAAAGTTCACCTGCTTAAAGTGTGAAATCCAATGGTTTTTAGTACGTATACAGAGTTGTGCATCCATCACCATAATCTAATTTTAGAATATTTGCATCATGCCAAAAAGAAACCTTATAGCCAATAGTAGTCGCTCCCCATCCCTCCTCCCCTCTCCCCACCATAGGCAACCACTAACCTATCCATCATCTTTCTTGCTTATATTTTCTATGGAACTCTAAGCTACTAGAAGAAAGACTCAGTCTTTTAATTAAGGTGTAATACCTGATGACAAACATTTGTTTGTGTAAAACACTATTTTTGAACTCACTACCTTTCTCTCAACTTCCATCTTTCCCTACCACCTCCCCAGCCGTATACACACACGGTGCAGGTATTTCCAGGGTGTAACATTCTTACTTTCTACTTCTCTTGTTCTTGTGCAGACCAGAAAGCCCCAGATGCTTCTGCAGAGGTCAGTAGAAGCAAACAATACATCCTTATAGGAACAAAGCGATGCCAGAAGCATAAAGTTCCTTTGACTTTTTCCATTTCTCTCCTTTGGGGTTCCTACTTGAGCTGTGTAAGGAAACAATGGAACACTGCTTGACTATAGCCAGTGCTGGTTCTGGAAGCCCTAGGTCCACACCAGACTGGGACACACACTAGAATTAGGTCTAGATGACTCGGTCCAGACTAAGCCATGCCTGGAATAAAGCAAAAGTCTGCCTTCAAGAATGTGATAGACTTTTCATAAGCCTCTCAAAATTCCCAGTTGAAATTGAGCATCAAGAAGGTGCAAGTTCTCAGGGGCTTTCTCACCTTTCTCAGCTACTTCTTGATCCTAGGGTTTTACGGAGTTGAATAAATCTGGAAATATCTATACATATTATATGATCATCATGATTGTGAAATAGAAAGGACAAGTATTATAGACACTATTTTTACAAATGAGGAAATTCCTTAAGCAAGTCATACAAGAGGTTAACAATAATTCTTTACCATCTTTCATATGAATTTATCAGGTCACTTAAACTTCTCTCAATCCCCAAAGATTGTCTTTTCTGGATTGTTATGAGGATTAAAAAAGACAATACATAGGAATATAATTTGTAAATGATAGAGTGATACATGGTAGAAATGTGGTATTTCTGCATTTACTAGTCCAGATGGCTTGGACTGGCAGGAGAATACATGTTTAGTTCTTTGAATTTTCCTGGAGTCTGTGAAACTTCCTAGTACACAGAACATTAAACATCTGACTGGACTGTTGGGTTGTTATTAGCCCTGGATGGATCCTTCTGAGTCATGCCACCAGCTCATTATAGCATGCAAGGGCAGTCGTTTGACCCTCGGTTCCAGATTCTCCCTAGCTGAAGGCAGTAACGTGATCCCAATGCTAGTCTCCCTCCTTGCTCTCTGTGTGTGCACGGAGCTGTCATTCTGCAAGTCCCCACATGTGAACAGCCCTCTTATCTACGTTTCAGAACTGAAGGATTTTGAAGAAGAGAATTTCATATTTCCTTGCTTTAGTATCTGGTTCCTTGTAAGCATCAGAAATAAATGACAGCTTTTAAACATCATTTATAATTATTAGCTGGTTAAAACACTTCTCCTGATGCTTAGCTTGCTTGCAAGGGGAGCATAGAACTTTGGCAACTCCTGAATTTAGCAATATCAGGCCCCTCCAAAAATGTTTATCCAATAATTGAATTAGTGTTACTTCTTCTCAATGTTTTGAAGCTGTGCTGCCAAGGAAATTCAGTCATATTCTCAAATGAATAAACTATTTGCTGAACTCCAGGTTTTTAAAGAGTATTCTATTTCATTTTATAAAATAACTTACTGTTTTTGTTTTCTTAAAAAAATAAGCTGGAAACTGTGCAAACTCTGTGACTATTCCTTCAGAGATGGTAAAGTTAAGTAATTTTTTTATTATAATAGAATCCATTATATCCAGAGCAAGCCATAATTAAAAGCTTCTATAGTTTTTATATACAAAGATATTTTTTAAAAGCATCGATTGTACTGTAAACACAAATAGTTGATTTTAAGCCTATTTAAAGTCTCCAATAACATTAGAAGTTAAACAGTTGACTTACATTAATTAATGTTTCCATAAAGTTTCCTGAGGGAAACAAAAGCAAGTAAATATAGCATCATAGGGCTCAAGTAGCAGGGAAAAGAATTTTTATGTCTATATTTGAATACACATCCAATTTGTGGTCATTATTAAATAATTAGTTATTATCAAGAGAACCGATACACATATATTTTACAAACCCTTTCCTATCAGTTATATTCAACATACAATTCAGCTGTTCGGAGTCAACACCTAGCACTCATAAATATCAAAGCTATAGGCTGATCTACTATAGTTTCTATTTTTCCCAATAGATCTATGGCCTTCCCAGTACAGAAACTACAAAAGTTGTGGGGTCTAGTCATCATTTCCACTTAGTTTCATTAAGCCTAAAGAAGCATTTTCTCCTTAAGCATCATGGGTAGGCAAAACTAATCCTGTAAACACACAACAAACAGGGCTTGGGATAACTTGATTGCCTCTGTGAAAGCCAGGCCACCTGATGGACCCCTTTATTCAAAGGTAATACCTTCGAATGGAGGGATCTTCCAAAATTGATTCCCAGAAGCTTTCTCTAACGTCTTTAGGTGAAAGGTAGGGAGGCAGGTAAACTTGAATTAAGTTTACTGAGAGCACAGGAGACACCCACCAGTTCTAAAGTATTATGGGCACTGTGTCTTATTTTGAGATTGTCACTCCTTTGGGAGTAAGAATGTTTTCTCTCAGTCTGCAATGCTATGTTGCCTAAAGTCTGTATTTTATAAAACAATTCATATTTCTTTGGAGCCAAGTCTATGGATAATATTCCTTACTGCTTCTGCATTTTGGAAGTATATTTTCATATAATTCTGTCTTGTTGTTGTGTTTTGTGTGAATTGCTTTTACTCCCTTGTTAATCTTGTACACTTACTTTGTCTTTGAAACATTTCTATGACTCCTTCTTATCTAAATGATATTATTTCTTGTTTGCCTCCTCAGTATGGTTTCTTTGGAAGGCAACGTCTACCCCTATATTTCTCCTATGGATTTATTCATCTATTTCTTTAATACCTGAAATTTTCTTTCCATTCACTTTACCAATTCAAATCTTCTGCTCTCTTCCAGGTCTACATCAAGATGCATAAGAGAAGTTCCTTCTGATTAACCATATACCGAATTCAAAATGTTATTTTTGCTTTGGAGCTCTCTCTAAGAAATCAAGATTTTAGAGATCAAGAGATTCGAATGTTTCTTTCCGTCGTCACACAGCAGAGCAGTGCTGATGTAATCATGTGTCTCAAAACTTAAATGAGATAAGATAGTACAGCTTTTTATTTCTTAAAGTTGGTTAAAGAAAAATATTAAAAGAAATGGTAACTTACATTTTTAATATCCATAAATGTTTACTTTTTAGGTAATTTCCCTTTAAGAACTAACCAACAGGGGCTGCCTGGTGGCATAGCGGTTAAGTTTGTGCACTCCGCTGCAGTGGCCCCAGGTTTGCAGGTTTGGATCCCAGGAACAGACCAACGCACTGCTTGTCAGCCATGCTGTGGTGGCGTCCCATATAAAGTAGAGGAAGATGGGCACAGATGTTAGCCCAGGGCCAATCTTCCTCAGCAAAAAGAGGAGGATTGGCAACGGATGTTAGCTCAGGGCTAATCTTCCTCACAAACAGAAAAAAAGAAAAAGGAAGAACTAACCAACCAAATTTACTAATTGGCAAGGGATAATATACATGTTATTTATTTTGATAATAAGCAAGCAAGCACACATTTCTTCCAAATCTTATCTTTAGTTCCGGTTGAGTCACAAAATGAAAACTCGAGCTCAGTAGCATGCATTTAGAAATAAACCAATCACCAGGAAAATGTCCAAAGGAAAGAGAGACATTTCTTGTAGTGTCCCCAGCTGAAAGGGAAATTTTCTATTTCTAATCCCAGATGGTCTGGCCAATCTTCACTCTCAGGAAGAGATTGAAATAGGAAGAAATAAAAACCAGCCTAATGCATATATTGACACCCTGTGAAATTGCCAAAATTTGGTAATGACTTCACATGGACCGAGATCTCTTTGCCAATAAAAACAGATATTACCTGGCTGATAGGTTTCTTGCAAGTCATATTTTATACTCATTCAACAATAATTCCCAAACAACAGAGCATCTGCTTACACACTTCAAAATGCAATCATTTGCTGGCTGTTATTTATCATGCTTCTCTAACTCTTGTTAATAAAAACAAACACTCGTGGGTGCCTTCTAACCTTCTGTGCATAAGTTTCTGTGAGACACACACACACACACACAAGGCTACAGCAATGTTTACAGATAAGTTATAATATCTTTATGAATGTGAGTACAAATTCTGCTTTGATTCACTTTGCCCCAAACCTATAGATAATTGCTAGTTGCCTAATGAAATCACAGCAATTATTTTTTTGAATATACTTTTTGAAAAATACATTAACAATGCTTTTTCAGATACCATTTCTTCCCTATGTTAACATCTTAAAAAGCCTTAGTATTAATTTTTTTCATTTCTTGGGCTTTCTTAGTCTCTTTGGACAAAGTATTAAACACACTGTAGCTGGTTAGACAACCCAAATTTCAGAAACATTTATCAAAGAATCAGTGTCTACCTGGCAGGGAGATGCCTACAAGGTCTGTCCTTGACTCTCTCTGGTTGAACGTCTTGATTAATGGCTCAGGTAAGGGTAGCAATGGCAGACTTGAGACATCTGCAGTTGACACAAATATGGAAGTGTTGAGAAATATCACAGGTGATAGAATCAGTATTCAAAAGATTCTCAGACTTAACAACATGTCAGTCTAACTAGGAAGAAAATGTAACAGGAATAAAATATCTGGCACTATTCTTGGGTACAGAACATCAAGTTCAAGAGTTCAGCATAAAGGAGTCCAGACTCAGTAAAAAACAAAACAAAACAAAACAAAACACTCTCTAAGGTGTTTTGGTTGCATAAAAGCTCAATGTAAGTGAACATTGTGATGTGGCTTCCCCTAAATCCACCGTGAGTGAGGAGGGAGAGGTGGAAACATCTACTGGTATATTACTCTTAGAGTGTTGACCCTAAGTACCACACTTTAAGGGTGACGTGAAGAAATTTAAAAAATTTGGAGGTGGCACTGATGATGGAAAGAGGACTTGAAATACATTTATATAAGGAATTTATAATATTTGACATTGAGGCGAGGGGACTAAAGAAAGAAATGAATATTGTCTGAAAATATTTATAGATCTGTCAGGTGGAATAGTAGTAATTCCACGTGGAATTCTAGATGAAGAGGAGCTGTCCCAGGAATATAGACTTTAATTTGAAAGAGAGAGAGACATTGAGAGAGAGGGAGACAGAATTCTTATCTGCGGAATTGTGAAATGGACCCCCTTGAGAGGTAGAATTTCACAGACAGTGAAAGAATTCATGCAGAAACTTGTGTCCTCTGAGAAGGAGGAGTAGTTAGAAAAAATTCAAACATGAGGCAGTGCTGAAGAGATCAAATGTAAAATCCAGTCTAACACTGAAATTTTACATGGTAACAAATCTACTCATGGCTAAGAGATTTGCCTTTTTTCTTTGAAATTCCAGTAAATAGAGCTGAATTCTTGTCCATTATAATAGGACACCAAAATGTCTATAATGGATAAAAATCTAAATTGCTAAATCAGGAAACAGCATTATACCTATATTATTAATAAATATGTTGGTAAATACCAGAAAAATAAATAAAAGTGAAAATGGCCGCCCTTGAGCAATAAGACTTGTGGTAGGGTGGTAGTAAGGGAGGTATTAAATAACATGCATTTGGTGCCATCTTTTTAACTTTGTTCTCACATTACCATGATCACTTCTTAATAAAAGCAAAAAAAGAGTTGTTGTTAAAAATGTCAAACAGGAGTTGGCCTGGTGGCTTACTGGTTAAGTTCACGCATTCTTCTTCGGCCACCTGGGGTTCGCAGGTTTGGATTCTGGGCATGGACAACGCACCACTTATCAAGCCATGCTGTGGCAGGAATCCCATATAAAGTAGAGGAAGATGGGCACGGATGTTAGCCCAGGGCCAATCTTCCTCAGCAAAAAAAGAGGAAAACTGACAAGGGATGTTAGCTCAGGGCTAATCTTCCTCACACACACACACACACACACACACAAGCACACACACACACACAAAGTCAATTGAGAAAAATAAATATTTTACTTTTAGAGTTTTTTAAGCCTTTTCACTCATTTCAAAATATGCTCTCTGATATTTCTTAGATTTTTGTTGATTTTTTTCACTTGTTCAAACTGCAACTTCAAACAAGTCTACAGTGTTTCATGTAGATTCAGAACTAGGCCACACAAAACGCATTTTCTTTATCTGTTTCAGGAGCTTGCAGGACACGGTCAGTGAAGTAGTGAATGCAAAGAATAAAGAGTTCACCTTCTGATTGCTCTTAAAAATATCACTTGTTTCTATTTTAGTCTGATTTCTAACAGAGACTGGACAAGTTCTGCAAAGTAAAAAAGAGGATAGGAAACTGGCTTCTGTGTAGTTAAAATAACAAGGTCATAAATAAACTTTACTAGCCAAATTACCTCTAGTCCATTACACTTTCTGCACAATAATAGTCCATCATTTTTCTCAGCCTATGACATGACTTCTACCCCATTTTTCCTTATTATTTCACTCAGTAAAATATGATATTGTTTCTCCTCTGGCATTACTACTAGATCTTCTTAGAATGGGTGGTAAATAGATGGATGATAAATAGACAAATATGATAGACAAAATTAGACACATAGACATATAGACACAATGTACTCCAATCTGAATATATCTACCCATTAGTGGTGTCTAAATTTTACCATGAGAAATTTATTTTGTGGCATGAACAGGTTTCCATATTTGAAAGCAATCTATCAAAATTTAGATATCTTTGGGGATTGCTAGCACCTTAAGCTATTATAAATTTAAACCCCAGGGAATATCATAAAGTCAATAACATCACTGAATCTCAGGCAACAGACAAAGCATTCGTTGTGAGAAGAGGATGGGCTTCAACTCCAGCCATCTTAATGTGTGGAAAGCCTGGGCAAGTGGAGCCTGGGAGTAAATTGAAGCAAGAAACACACCTACTGCCTGCAGCCAGGACTGAGGGAAATAGTGGCTTCAACAGTGTGAAGGCCAAAAAGCACCAATAACAATGCAACATGCATGTAGGGAAGAGAATTCAGAGAATCCTGGTCCCGGGTGATAATGGGATGTTTTCCTTGGAAAGGAACTGGCTGGTAACAGGGCCACATGGGCCTGGAATCAGGACAAAACCCCAATCTCATCAAGAAAAAAATGAGACATGGGTTGATATCTGTTAGGAAGGAAGAGGCATACTGAAAATAAGATGGAAGAATGCCAAACCAAATTTGGCTCACTTCTGCAAAAAGCTACTCTGTAGTAGTAATGGTCCAAGCATCCTCTACTTCAGACCAGCATCTAGTATGTTACGACCCTGGATGAAATTCATTGTTCCTACTGACAGGTAAATTTTAATGATGGTGTTAAGGTCATAATAACATAATAACAAGGCTAAAGATCTATTCAAGGAGATGGCACTTAGACAAGGATATTTTGAATTTTTGTTTTATTTTGTTTTACCACCTTCATTATTTTGAACTTTTTTTCAAATGGGCATATTTTCCACAAGCAAATATAAGACAAAGGCCTCCAAAATGAAAAACGCAACAAGATTTTAAAATAAGTGAGTGATAAGGAACTCTTGAAGGTGTTGTTGATACATGAGAAGGAGATTGTTTCACTTACAGTATTAACCATACGATGAACTTATCCACGTACTGAAATGTAACTTTGAAATAGGAGAAGAAGCATATGGGGAAAACTAGAAAGGAAGCACAGATTTGTAGAGTTTCAAATTGGCATTTCGGCTGCTGCAGTCATTTGAATTCATTCCATTCATACGTGGGATTATTGTTATATAATTAGGACAGAGAGAGAACACTAATGGGGGAAGAGAAGAGTGAAGTGGTATATGATGCGTTGTTTCCCCTTGGATGCTAATGGACACATCACAGAGGACATATATGAGATCTTGGGCACAAGGAGAGCTACTTTGGGGTCTGATGGGCAAAAGGTGATGTATTGTTTGAATGGAGGCTTTTCTCTACACCTTTGGGCAGAATCCTCCAGTGATCTGAATCCATGAGTGTCATGAAATTTTAGATAATCTGGAATTAATAGACTTGGCATGAGTATTCACATCCTCGTAATGAGCAAGTATCTTAGCCATAATTCCTCAGAAACCAGAGCTAAAGCAAAGGCTTAAGTGCAAACATTTTATTGAAGAGCGTGATCCAGGAGGCAAGGGAACAAAATAGGGAAAAAGGGAGAGAAAGAGAGATGCATTTTTCAATTTAGCCACTGCTCTGGGCAACTGGTTTCTCCACTCTATGGGATCTCCGACAGAGGTATATGGAGTATGTCTCTAAATTGTCTATCTGGAGAGTAAATAGGAAAATATTTATCTATTTCCTCCCAAACTCCTTTGTTCAAAAGATTTCTTCCCCGGGTTAACTTCCCACACTTCCAGGTGGCACATTCTAGAGCACCCAATAGGTCACCATGACATTACTCTCACATGCCAACAGAAAAATTCACAACAGCAAGTGACAGGCAAGTAGTGTAAGATTTAGCAGAGGCGTTCATGTATCACTTGTATAAAGGACAACAGAGCACTTTGGCTGATCTGAGTTGTTTACCTGTTGGGTTGACTCAAACCATCATCCCTAAGGGGTCTGAGCTCATAATTTCTTCCTCTTGTTGGATCATGATTGCTGTAATTGCCCATTCACTGCCAGCACTGGGAAGAGAAGCAACAAGAGATGGTAATGTTCTTCCTTTAGGTTTCACAATATTGTCACATTTCCTTTACCCTAAAATGAATTTCTTCCTCTGAGCTAATATGCAGAATACTGTGAATTTTTTCTTTCTCCATTAGTTGATCATAGAGTGCCTTCTTTGAAGTCTTCCTAAGCTAAGGAACAGGCATTGGTGCTACAGATATAGCACGTGGGGTCCTCATGCATGTAATTTACTGATGCCTTCTGGATCTTCACAGGCCTAGACCTCAATTTTCCTGTGGCAAGCAGACTCTCAGTTGGCCCTCCATGATCCGCATCTCTAGTGTTCATGCCTTGTGTAATTCCCTCCCTTTGAGTGTCAATGGAATCTGTGACTTGCTTCTAACCAGAGGATTTGGCAAACATGATGGGATGTCACTCATGTGATTATGTTACAGTATATACCTCTATCTTGCTATCTGACTTGCCATAGAGATTCTTCCTGCTGGCTTGATGAAGTCAGTGGCCATGTAGTAAAGAATTGCAGGTGACCTCTAGGAAAAGTGAACAGCCTCTATAAACCGAAGGTGGCTTCAGACCTACAGCTAACAAGAAGCTGAAGTCCTCAGGCCTATGACTGCAAGAAAATGAATTCTTCCTACAATCTGAGTGGACTTGGAAATGGATTTTTCCCCAGTAACCTCCAGATGAGAACACAGTCCAGCCTATACCTTGATTACAGCCTGTCAAACCCTAAGCAAAGGACCCAGCTAATCTGTGCCCAGACTCTTGACCCAAAGAAACTGTGAGATAATAAATGTGTGTTGCTTAAGCCACTAGGTTTGTGGTGATTTGTGATATAGCAATTGAAGCTTGATATGGTAGCTTCCCATTGTACAATATATTGATGTTGTGACTTCTCAGCATCATAAATGGGCAGATCTGATGATATCCAGCTCACAGGAGAAAAATCTGATTGCAGAATCACTTGGTGTGCTATGGCAAGGTGTTCAGTTTTTACTAGAGTCCAGTCGCATGCTTCAGCAATCATGGTTTTTATCCAGGACCCTAGGGGTCTGTGCTGCAACCCTTAGGTTTGGACTTGTCAGAAACTCTATGCGCCATCATTATCTGTTATAGATACATCTAGCAGCATCGAATTTACATGGTCATGTGGCCCAAGAGGCAGAGTAGATTGTGCTACGGAGCCCTCTGTTTCTCTAGACCCCACTTAAAACTGGTAGCCTTCCAAGTTACCCAATATGTAATGTTGCCTCCAAAATCCAAAGAGCCCATCAAGAGCTTGGGATCTTTCTTGGTGATAGAAAGTGTAACGTGCAATTTCTACCTCATGGGCCCCAGTTCACTGAACCTCTAAATGTTACCAATTTGGTAAGCCCCTGATTCTCCACGAGGTTTACCTGCCACTGTCTATGGTACATGTATCTTATGAGGGCATTTTGGCTATTTGCACTTCATTTTATCAAGTCTAAGTAAGATGATGTCACCATTTAATGAACCAGCATGTTGCCCTGCCTAATATTCAGATAACCAAGGTCTCAACAGGTTATATTTTGTTCGAGGACAGGATAGTTAACATAGTCCAGGAGCCAGACAGTGAATTTGTACTTCTGTCCCTACCATGTAAAGACAATTTGACTTTGAATCTCCTTATTGATGTGAGTTGTTCCTTCACTAGAACTGTTCTTGAGACTTGACCAAACAGTAGCTCCTGTCGCTTGGGAGTCTTCCCACCCTCAGTTCTCAAACTTCTGCTTCCCACCTGATAAACTTCCTTTGCATCTTTCTATCTTCTCCCTGAGGTTCTACTTCTAACTCATCTTCACCTCCAAAATAAATTATCTTCTTCTTCTCTTAATTTCATATTGTATGCTTAAAACTCATTAAATCCAGACTTCAAGTCATTAAAAACAAAACTTGTTTTGCTTGGTTCTCTTTCCTTCAGGGAATGGGAACATTAATCTTTAAATGCTGCAATGAGTTTTTCTAATATGGCAAAAAAATTAAAAAAAGAAGACAAATTTCCATATTATGCATATTGAACATTCATATTCTGCCATTGTTTTTTAGATATTTTCATTGAGGAAGGGAGAGTTTTATAGAATAAAAATGCTCTAGGCTTTGGGCTCAGACAGCCTGGACATGGTTTGGAGCTATTTTACAAACTTCATAATAGCAAGTTAAGTTACATAATATCCCTGTTGACTTATAGGAAGAAATGAGATTTATATGGAAATTACACATCACATGGCAATATTTCACGAATTAAGCTTTCCATCCATTTATGTTTGTGTTCTCAATATATATTAGACCTAATTATCAAAGTTATTCTGCTGTGTATTTTTATAATGGAAAATATTATTTTCTTAGGGGAAAAAAGGCTCATTTAATTCCCAGTTCACCATGCAAGCTGTAAAATTTAGTACTTTCAGACTAAAATAGAATCATGATCCTCAATGCCCAGAAATGACACCAAAGAAATATATCCAGTGACTGTGACTCCTAGGACATCATCATAGAGTATAACTGTCATAATCCAGTCAAAAAACAAAAATAAAAACACAGAAAGCCTTTACTGTTTTTGAAGGAAGGAAAATTTAGTCCCCGGAATTGGCTGCAAGGGTGATGGAAGAACTGAGAAGCCAATTAAGTGAGCATGAGGAGACCCAGAAATCAGAAACACCAGTGAGGCATGCTTTTCCCTAGGCTGGAGTTTCAAAAAGAAGAGGCCTTTTCCAGAGCCAAGGGACAGATATCCTCTGGTGGAAACTGAAACCACGGAAGTTCTTTCTGGAGGGAGCCACAGAAAAATGTAGCAACTGTCTGAGCCTCTCCTTGAGGAAGGAGGAAAGGGGAATACCTTGGCTTCTTCATTCCTTCCCAATTCACAGTGGTTGAGACCAGATTGAAGTCAACTGACATGACAGCCTGGGTGATGCAGCCTGCAGGGAATGACACGAGAGTAAACAGGCTCCCTACCATAGTCAAGAAATTCACATTGTGACAATTATATGGAAAGTAGATAAGGAGTTTCACTCCCACATGCTGGATTTGGTAATGTGTCAGTGTGGAGACAGTGAATACGTGGACCTAAAATCAATGGATTGATACTTGAGGTTAAAACTGGGGACATGGGTGTAGTGGATATTTTGGCTTGTTCATGTTTATGTTATGATTTGTTTTCCTAGAAATAAATACAAATGTTCTTGACACTTCACTATGTCTTCAATCACAAGAGAAATTAAATCATTCATATTTATGTTTGGAAATTAGTATCCAGGGCACTAAAAAACAACAGAAAGCCTTTATTAGCTACTTTATGAAGTGGAGAGCAAGCCTAAGAAAGTGGTTGGAACCACTGTGTTGTCATGAATGGCCACTGGAGTAGATGGTATGGGTACACACTGTTTTATGTGTGTATATATATATACATATATATATACACACACACACATATAAAACAGATATATCACATTTATATACATATGATATTTGAGATCATTATTGATGGTTCATATTCAAAATGAAAGCTAAGACCAAGCTACATACGGGGTATTTTTTATACAGAGCCTCCTTTTTAAGACTTCTTCTATGGCAGGAGAAGATCAGTGCTTTCCCTCCCCTGGATAATGAAAGAAGACAACAACACCTCTACAGGTGTGCAAAATATTTGTAGACACTGACTGACCCCTATTAAAATAATAAACTCTCAGCAAGATTTGCTGCAACCAAAACCACTCTAAAGTATGCAGTCGGTGTTCACACTCTGTGATACTGTAGCTTTGACCTTTAAAAGTGGTTTATTGGAAAGAAACCTCTTGCAAGGACAGTGTACAAAAATAATTTATTGGAAATATATACAGAGACCGATAACTTAATGTGATCAAACACATTTTAAGAATTTCTCAAGTGTATTCTCAAATATTCACTATATCAATTGCTAATTATTACATTTTCTTAGTGGCCAAATAAATGTTTACACTAGTGCTTAAAACTGGGGATTTTTTTTTTTTTTGAGGGAGATTAGCCCTGAGCCAACATCTGCTGTCAATCCTTCCCTTTTTGCTGAGGAAGACCGGCCCTGGGCTAACATACATGACCATCCTCCTCTACTTTATATGGGATGCCGCCTCAGCATGGCTTGACAAGTGGTGTGTCAGTCTGCACCAGGGATCCAAACCTGCCAACCCTGAGCCACTGGAAGCAGAACCTACAACTTAACCGCTAAGTCATCGGGCCGGCCCCTAGTCTTCTTTTGACAAATATTTATTGACAAAATATTATTGAGCTCATAATCAAAGCCAGGTAAAGTGCTTAGGAATCAAAAATTGAGACTCAGTTTCCATTCTTGACTGTTTTATGGCAGAAAGAATAACAAAAGACTACAGTACAAGGAAAAAATAATAATGATAGATGAGGTAGCATTGTGGGGGAATTACTATATTTTACATTAAAATATTTCAGCTAATACCCAGGAAAATACCATGGATTTGCATTATACTTCCCCATTTACTGATGAGGAACTTGAAATGCAAGAATTTAGTTAACTTGTGTAAGGACACACAACTGGTAAGCAGAAGAGTCCAGCAGCAACAAACACACATTCTGTTGCACTTCAACATGTGTGGCCTCCACATTTCACAGCAAGATCTCTTGACACCATGACATGGTATGGATAAATTCAATGAGAGTTTAGATGAGAGAAGATATCTCAGATCTTCAATGTATCAGATATTTTTCTGATGTAAAATATCAAACCATAAAAACTGTTCACAAGAAGAAAAATGGAAGAGGCAATTTTCTTTAAAAAAAATAGAAATTTTCAAAAAAATTACTCTACTATCAATAGTTATATTGGCCTCATTTTTTTCACATTAAGGATTGAAAATATCAACAATAACTGCAAAGATTAAAAAATTTGTAAAAATCAAAAACTAGAAAGTAGGAAGTAAACCGATGGAAAACCCATTGGCTTGAATGTGAAGGGCATTGCCTGTTGAAAAAGATGTGTCAAATAGCAACATATACAATTAAAAGTCATTTTCTGAGACTCTTCTAGTTTTAAATAAAAATAAAAGTTGGTTTTGATAAAGGCATCAATTTCTTATCTATTCTGTTAATGAAAAGCAAAGACAAACTGCAAAAGGCAGAAAAAGAGTGGAAGACAAAAATAGAAACAAAGAACAAGGGCAATAAATAGAAAAAGGTAACAAATATGATGGATATTAATTCAACAATTTCAAAAATCACTTTGATATCAATTACCTAAATGCACTGATAAAAACACAGAGATTGTCAGAGTAGATCAAAATAGAAGACCAACTATTTGTTGTCTATAAGAAACTCACTTTAAATACAAAGACATATATATGATGAAAAGTAAAGGGATGGAGAAAAATATATCTTGCTAACAATAATCAAAAGAAAAAAAAAGCTATAGTAACTTCAGATAGAGCTAACTTCAGAGCAAGAAAACTTATCAGGGATAAAGAGAGGCATTACATAATGATAAAGGGTCAATTCTCCAAGAAGACAGAACAATCCTAGCACGTATGCACCTAACAACAGAGCATCCAAATTCATGATCAGGAACAAAGCAAGATCAGGAACACAGCAAGGATGTCCCCTTTCACCACTCCTTTTCAATATTATACTGGAAGTCCTACCTAATGCAACAAGACAAGAAAAGGAAATGAAAGATATAATAGTTGGGAAGGAAGAAATAAAGCTGTCTTCACAGATGACATGATGATTCGTGTAGAAAATCCAAAAGAAGAGACAAAAAAATCTGGAGCTAACAAGAGAGTATAGCAAAGTTGTAGGACACAAAGTTCATGCACAAAAGTCAATGTCTTTCCTATATACCAGCAATAAACAAGTAGAATTTGAAATTAGAAACACAGTACTATTTACATTGGCACTCCAAAAAATGAAATACTTAGATATAAATCTAACAAAATATGGCCAAGATCTACCTAAGTAAACTAGAAAACTCTAATGAATAAAATCAAAGAAAAGCTAAAAAAAATGGAGATATATCCCATGTTTGTGAATAGGAAGACTCAATATTGTTAAAATGCTAGTTCTTCCTAACTTGCTCTGTAGATTCAATGCAATCCCAATGAAAATTGCATCAAGTTATTTTGTGGATATTGACAAAATGATTTCAAAGTTTATGTGGAGAGGCAAAAGTCCCAGAATAGCCAACACAATATTGAAGAAGAACAAAGTTGGAGGACTGATGCTACCCAAATTCAAGACTTAGTATAAAATTACAAATGTCAAGACAATGTGGTATTGCTAAAGAATAGACAAATAGATCAATGGAACAGAATAAAGAGCCCAGAAATAGACCCACATAAATATAGTCAACTGATATTTGATAAAGGAGCAAAGGTAATACAATGAAGCAAAGATAGTGTTTTCAACAAATGGTGCTGGAACAACTCGTCATCCACATGCAGAAAAATGAATGTAGACTCAGACTTTACACCTTTCACAAAAATTAACTCAAAATGGATCAAAAAAATTAGAAGGCAAGCCACAGACTGGGAGAAAATATTTGTAAAAGACATATCTGAAAAAGGACTGCCCTCTAAAATATACAAGAACTTTTAAAACTCAACAATAAGAAAACAGACAACCCAATTGAAAAATGAGCCAAAGACCTTAATAGACACATCACCAAAGAAGATATACAGATGGCAGCAAATAACCACATGAAAAAGATGCCTTACATCATATGTCATCAGGGAAATGAAAATTAAAACAACAATGAGATACTACTAAACATTATTTGAATGGCCAAAATCTGGAACAGTGAGAACACCAAATGCTGGTGAGGATGTGAAGCAATAGGAATCCTCATTCATCGCTGCTGGGAATGTAAAATGAAAGACAGTTTGATGGTTTCTTACAAAACGACTGTACTCTTACCATACAACCCGACAATCATGCTCCTTGGTATTTACCCAAAGGAGATGAAAACTTACATCCACAGAAAAACCCTCACATGGATGTCTATAGCAGCTTTATTCATAATCAGCAAACTTGGCAGCACCCAAAATGTCCTTCAGGAGGCAAATGAATAAATAAACTGTGGTACATCCAGACAATGGAATATTATTCAGAGTTGAAAAGTAATGAACTATCAAGTCATGAAAAGACATGGATGGACCTGAAATGCACATCCCTAAGTGAAAGAAGCCAATATGACAAGGCTTCATACTGCATGATTCCAACTATCAGTAAAATGATCAAGGGTTGCCAGAGATTGGGGGGATGAATAGGCGGGGCACAAAGGACTTTTAGGGCAGTGAAAATACTTTGTACAATAATATAATATTTGATACATGTCATTATACATTTGTCCAAACCCATAGACTGTACAACACCAAGAGTGAACCGTAATGTAAACTATGGACTCGGAATGATTATGATGTGTCAATGTAGGTTTATCAGTTGGAACAAATGTACCACTCTGGTAGGGGATATAGATAAGGGGGGAGGCTGTTCATATGTCAGGGCAGGGAGTACATGGGAAATCTCTGTACCTTCCCCTCAATTTTGCTGTGAAGCTAAAACTGCTCTAAAAAATAAAGTCTACTTAAAAAGAACAAAGACTCAAAAAAGACAATGGTGGTTTTCACAAATCACAATTCCCTACCCCTTTAGCAATTCCTCTTGTGGGGTTTCACACCACATTCCATGAAGCATCTATAGGTATACCCCTGGGGCTTTGATGAAATGTGTGGGAGAGAGGATCTTCTAGAGTCTGACACTGATTTGCAACTATGAGCTTGCATGCCATTGTTATTTTTCTATTTCTACAGAAATTGATTTATTGAGAATATTTTGATTAGCTTAGTAAAGGTCACTAAAAATTAGTAGTTCAACGTGTCATTTAAAAGCTAATGTTATGCCAGGTGCTAGTTTTTTGTTATTGCTGTTGTTTATGTTCTCTGCCACTTTCTTAGAAATATCAGTACTTTTCATCAGTCGGGTGAAGATCAGAAATTTCTACCAAATGATTTTTGCGATGAGGTTGAGTAGGTGTCAACCTCCATCCTTCTTGCAGGTCTGTCTTCTCAGGAGAACACTATTATTGCCTCTCTCGCATGAATGTGTAAATTCTTCGCAATTGTCTATCAAAAAAACAAGAGTAATAAGGTAGATTGCATGCTCATTTTACTGAGTACTAAATTGTTTTTCCTTGGCTCTAAAGAATAGATGATAATTAACTGTCTTTAAATGTAACACTTGAGAAGTGCTTAGGGAAAAAGAAGAAAGCAGATTTAGGTTTTATAAAAAATAATTCTTCTACAGTATGTTCTTGTCTTCTTAGTGAACAGGCCAGGATAATTTACATTTTCAAAAGGCTTGGGACTTTGGTCTAAATAGCAAAGGTTAGACAGAGGGCTGTGATCTTTTCTGTTTGTCTTGGTACCGTCTGCCCCTGTGATAGAATTATAGCCTTAGACAAAAATCCACAGGGAAAATAGCTGCAATGCAGGGCAAACACATTGAAGGGCAGGGTAAAATTGCTTTCAATATGCACCATTATTATGAAATTACCTCCTCTCTATTAACATGTAGTTGAAAGGATAATAAACTAATTTTGCTTTTTCTAACTCTATGTAATTTTATAATAATTTAATTTAAATAAATACTTATATTTTTTTGTGAGGAAGACTAACCCTGAGATAACATCCGTTGCCAATCCTCTTTTTTGCTAAGGAAGGCTAGCTCTGGGCTAACATCCATGCCCATCTTCCTCTACTTTATATGGGATGCCACCATAGCATGTCTGACAAGCAGTGCGTCAGCGGGCGCCCCCAATCCAAACCCGCGAACCCTGGGCCACCGAAGCTGAGTATGTGAACTTAACCGCTAGGCCACTGGGCCAGCCCCTAAATAAATACTTATTAATATAAATTGTTATACTCTTTTTATCTATAGTAAATGATATATATGCTATACATATACATTAGATTATCAGAGTTTGGTTTATTTTAGAGTTATGATTTATATGTGATATTTTATCATTGATATGTTTTATTTTATACAAAAGTAATTTTTCCTCAGAGTTTTCAGTTTTAGGGAATACTCTTCATACACATACATTTACACACATAGGAATATTTATATATATGTACACGTACATGAATATATATATTAATGTTTATACATATACATGAATGGATGTCTGTTGATGTTTCCTTAAGAGCAACTACATTCTCACACCATGATTATTTATTGCCATTGGGACAAGCAATAATTAACACAGGTAGGAATTTCCCCTTTGGACAAATTCCTGTCTTTTAGATACTGCTATGGAAAAAAACAAAAAACAAACAAAAGAAAGGAAAGGTAGCAAGTACTCAAAGAAGTGTATTTCCTTGAAAATAAGAAAATATTTTATATTTATATTATGCACATATATTTCATATTTATATTTTGTGGGTATTTTGTATATTCTGGATGTTTTATTTTGAATGATGGTTTTATTTTAAGATATCCACTTCTCCAGTGACCTGCATTCCATTTATCAGTGGAAATAGAGGAGAACAAACTATTTGGATTAATCAGGACAAATTCTCTTACCATTGTATTGTTTCACTCATTACCTGATGATAACACTAAATATAATTTTAAATTTTGTATGTTATAGGTTGAATTGTGTCCTCCCAAAAGGTATGTTGAAGTCCTAACCCCTAGTGCTTCAGAGTGTGACTTATTTGGAGGTAGGATCTTTACAAAAGGAACCAAATTCAAATGAGGTCATTAGGGTGGGCTTATAAAAAGGGAAAATTTAGACGCAAAGACACCCATGGAGAAAAGATGATACTAAGAGACTCAGGGACAAGACAGTTGACTACAAGCCAAGGAGAAAGGCCTAGAACGGGTCCTTCCCTCATGACACTCAGAAGGAACCAAACCTGCCAACATGATGATCTTGACTTCCACCCTCCAGAACTGTGAGACAATAAATTTGTCAGTTAAGCCACTCAGTTTGAGGTAATTTGTTACAACAGCACTAAGAATCTAACACAGGTACATTCTTTTCAATGTTATGTTAAAACGTTTAGTTTTAAAATCCAATATTTTATATATATTAATTTTTTATTCTCTAAAGTATTAGTTCATAATAATTAGTGGTTTAGTGCTGTCTAAACACTAAGATCAACATATTTATAGACACAAAATTTTTCCTTATCTTTCTTCCATGGTATATGTCTGTGAACACTTATTCCCTAAATCTTCCACTGACTTCTTTACCTAAACAATTCATGTGAGAGTTCCTTTCTTGTCCATCTCCTCTTTCCTTTAGGCCATCCTGTATACACATCAACCACTGCCATGTAACTGTGAGGTTATATAGTCAGGTGATTGATAGCTCTCCTGGAGTAGGGAGAGCTTATAATACTGACTCATTTAATGCTGTGACAGAGGGGCAGGGCCAGAGATTGAAATGGAATATGAATATACTCTAGGGACCCAGCACCAGAAACATGTGAAGAATAGAGGAGAAATACATTTTGCAGTGTACACAACTGAAAATTCTTCTAATATTGAATGAATAAAATGTAACTAGAGAATTTGGTTCTCACGTAATGAAGTTCTTTATTTTCAGGAATGTATTGCATAAGAAACATATACAAAGATAAGTAAATCATACCATTTTGGGGTGGCAATTATACAAAATCGAATTTATCAGAACTCCTGTGTTTGTGGGGTGCAAATCTGTAGCAGTACCAAGTCAGTGAGCATATATAAGTAACAACTCCTATATGAAAGAAACTTGAGATTTCCCCCAAATTTGAAAACAACCTTAAAAACTTATATGATATTCCATTAACAAGTTATAATGCTAAAAATGTTTTTTAAACAACTGATGTTTAAAAAAAATTAACCATGCTAGTAGAAAATAGAATTATCTTTATATTACTTTTATAGAAAATGATATCACAAAAACACCACCATTTGAAGAGAGGATCAAAGAGTATGCAGCCAAAAATATAGGAAAAGAAGTATTGCAGATGTGTGTCAAGTGTGAATAACATAAAAACATTATGTTCTTTTCTGGACTTTTTGATATTTAAGGTAGTTGCTTTTTAAAATTTGTAATTTATTATTTGTTTTCTCATTCTCAATATTCAGATCTGTATATAATTATGGATTTATGATTTTGTATTTTGCAATCCACATAAATATACTGTATTAAAACCAAACTAGATGTACTGTAAGACCTTTTCAAGACAAATCCCAAATAGGTCTTTTTCAATATCACCTGACATGACAAGGGCGGAAGAGAGGAAGTCTGAGTAGAAAAACACAGTGCTTTTAATCAATTGAGGTTAAAATATCTTACTTTGTGAATTTTACAGAAATGTCTGATTATGAGAACCCATTGCTAGACTCTCTCCCAGTGCTTTGGAAGAGGGTTGTGCGATTGAAACTCCTCGGTCAAACCTCCTTTGCCCCACCTGAATACCAACCCAATCTCTCTCCGTAATTCCATGGCCATAGGTTCAATTACTCATTCAACAAACTTTGTGGTGCATTTAGAACATATCAGGCTCTGTCCCCAGTGTAGGTGTAATAACAGTGAACAACACAAACTTTCTGTCTTCACAGAAATTTTCTTTCAAGTGGGGAAGGGGGAACAGCCTATTAACAAGTAAATACATAAATAGCCAAGACTATTTTAGATATTCATATGAGCAATGCAGAAAACAAAATAGGAGATGATGAAGAAGACAGGGGTAAAGAGCAACTTGAGATAGTCTTAGAAGGTGATTCTGAGAAGATGATATTCGAGACATAATAACTGAGGCCTCATAAACATAAACCAGCGCTATAAATGTTTTGGGAGAGATTGTTTAAACAGCGTAAATAGTAAGAGCTAAAGCTCAGGGCAAGCAGTTTTACAAGTTGAAGGAATGTCAAAATGGTGGTGTGTAGCTACAGCAGGATAAAGGAGATGGCAGGAAATGAGAGGTGAGTGGTGGCATCACATTAGGCTTTTAAGGCAAGACTAGTAAGGTTTGTGGATATTGGTCCAATTGCAATGGGCTGTTCCTTCCCAAATGTTCCAAAGGCACTTCAGATGTAACATATTTAAAACCAAATTCATCATCTTTCTCTCACAAGCGTGTTTATGCTTCTACGTTGCCCATCTCATTTCATGAAATCATCTCCCTTCAGTTGCCCAACCTAAAATAATCTCCTACTCTGCCCCGTAATTCTTCCCTGATTTCCAAATCTACTCAATTACCAAATTTTATTGATCGATTCTTCCTCGTAAATATCTCTCATCACACACCCCTTCCCGTATCACTGCCAAGGCTCTACTTTATCACTTTACCGTATCTCAGTGGAATGTCACCTCACTTCCCTCTTAAAAGACCCACTGCACTCAAGTTAGTCTACACAGTGGTTATCATGATCTTTGTAAACAATGATCTGTCATGTCCCTTCTGTGTTAAAGTCCCCTAATGGTTCACTACTGTGCAAATAAGAAAGTCTACACCCTTAGGCATGGAATTCAAGATCCTTCAAGTCTGGCTTTTACCTGCAGCTCCAATTTCCAACCTGTCATACAAATTAATTCTCCAACCAAACCAAACTACTTCCAATTTCCTTTATGTTCCCACTGTTTCAAACCTCTATTCTTCGCACATGCTGTTTCTGACGTTTGGAATGACTCATCCCATTACAACCCTGCTGTGTCCCTGCAAAATTCATCCTTAAAACCCTAGTTTTAGTGTCAGTGTTTTTTGATAATGCTTCTCTTGAACACAAACTTTCTCTTCTTACCACACATTGCCACCACCACTTGACCTCTCCTTGCCTCTGTGTTTCTGCGGTATTTTTGCACATAGAATAATTTTAGAACTATGGCTTCCCCCTATTGACAGCCTTTATAATGATTTTATGCCTGTGCCTCAAGCAATATGTTATAAGGAGCCTACAGAGTTTGTGCCTGAAGAATATAACTATCAATTGTCATAATAAAATGTTAGACATGCAGGGGATTCAAAAATCATTAAGGCTATCCCTTCGTATTGCAAATGAAGAAACTGATACCCAGAAAGGTTAAGTAGCCAAGGTCACCATAGCTAGTTTTTTTATGGAGCCCATAATAACCTCAAATCTCCTGACTGGAGAGTATTAGCCTGGGGTTTTGTGCACCACTGGGCACTGCTTCCTTCGTCTCCCATATTTACTCTCATGGATGATATCTTAAATGGACAGTGGATGGATAGCTATGATCCATTTATTTTACTTATATTAAGCACTGTATCAATATTTGTGAATGAATGAAACAATAGGCCTGAGTTTGTAATAATCTAATTGATAATGTCGACAATTGAGTGATACTGAGCATTCATTATTGCTTCACTCATTAATTCTTTTTCAAACACTTATTAACCACCTTTAATATGCCAAATACCATACCTTGCATTGAAAATGAAAAGACAAATAGATAATATGGTCTTTGCACACCAGAAAAATCACAGAGGAATAAAACACATAATCAGAATATTAAAGCAAAGTTAGAAAGGCTCTACTATAAGTGTGGAAAAAATATGATTTTGCTAGAAAAGAGTCACCAAGTTTTTTAGAGGAAATTACATTTGACCTACACATTCATTCATTCCTCCATTCATTGCCAAGCACTAAGCTTGTTAACAATAAAAAAAGAGAAAAACTAAAGAACAAATCATGAAATGCTCAATCGGTCTTATTTTTAGTGACAACTTAAATTAATCTAATTGATGATACTACTTTGTTACCATACTATGAAACTAGAGTCAAGATGTCAGTGATACTCATATGCCCATAAAATTTAGAATTATTTTAATTTTTAAAATTTCATGTTTTATTAGTTTAGTCTTGAGTGTTTCAGCTTTAAAGTTTAATTTTAATTTTCTTTCTGTGATCCCTGAAATGGGAATAAGTTCAGAATACATTTGATTCCCCCTCTACCGACATAAACAACATGCTGATTTTCCTTGCCACAAGAATGTTGCTGTGATGAGTTTCTACAGAAAATGGTTTGGTAAATTGAAATAAAATAAAAATTTTCTTCTGCTCTTATAATGGCACCATATCTTATTTCATAGTTTAACAAATTCTGATGAACTTTTATTTCATTTGGCTCTTCATATTTGTTTGCTTGGTCTGTGTCCAAAGGTAAATATGTACATGTGCAAACCCATTCTTACTGTATATCTTAGTCATCCAAACCCATGGATTTCTGGAAGTCTAAAAAAAAAGGCTTATTGGCAGTCACCAGCTTGATTTCCAAATATAAAAGTTTATAGTGTTTTACATAAACATCCCAAGGCTCTAGCCACGAATTTTAGTTTATCTTGTTTACTGTGAAGATCTTCCTATCATTTTTCAACATTTTTAACAGTCATTTTTAAATTTTGAATCAAACCTTTCTCTTGTTATTACTCCTGGAAGGAAAGATTCTATGGGATTTTTCTTCTTTTGATGTGAAGAGTATTTCATAATGTTATAAAGTATTTTCAAATCTATCATCTAAGCTTTTCATAAGTTCATGTATACATATGGCTAATGTGGAAACAGGAAAGTATAAGCATCATTAGTTACACAAATAATTCATATCTATACATATATACATGATATATGTGCATGGAAAAAACATTTTTCTTTTTTTTTTTGAGGAAGATTGGCTCTGAGCTAACATCTGTTGCCAATCTTCCTCCTTTTTTCCTTTTTTCTCCCCAAAGCCCCAGTAGATGGTTGTGTGGCATAGTTGTACATTCTTCTAGTTGCTCTATGCAGGATGCCACCTAAGCATGGCTTGAGGAGCAGTGAGTAGGTCCATGCTCAGGTTCCAAACTGGCGAATCCTGAGCCACTGAAGGCAAACATAACCTCCATGCCATGGGGCTGGCCCTAAAAACATTTCTTACAATGTTTAAAATAATGTATCATGCACTTGCTTTATTATTTTTATTTTTATTGAATATATGCCTCACTATACCCTCACAAGTCAATTATTTATAGAAAGACACTGAAACAGAATGACTTACCCAAGTTCACACAGCTAGATAATTTACTAAACTGGATTGCAATAAAACAACATTTAGGCCATGTTATAGATTGTTTTTATATATGCAAATTTACTCCTTAGGTATGATCTTTTATTTTGTGATTAAATTTCCAAAGGGCATTTTTGACGTTATTAGCTTAGTTCAAGTGGAAATTAATTTCCTCTTGACAAGTGTTGTGAGTCTCAAAATATCCCCTGTGCACATGTTTACTGAAAAGGTTATTTGTAATACAAATGTTCGTGGCAGAGATCTCTAAGCTTTTATTATAAACGCATATCTTTATATACATAGCACTCAGTTAATGAGATCAGTTTTTCGTAGTGATTTTTGGAAACTAGTCTACAACTTTATGATTATGCTGTATGTTTCACGTCTTATTTAAATATTATTTTGGCCTTTGAATTTTAACCTTGTAAGTTTCATTACTGTGCTATATAACATCATTTGAATAGCTATACCAAAAAAATTAGAAGTGTTCAGCTCAAAATTCATGTAACTAAAAGTAGCTCTTAGAGGTTTTGTTATTATAATCAGTATTTAAAACTCAAGCCAAAGTTTTTGATCAGCAGAGATCCTGTGGACACAAACTGCTCACAATGCAACAGCTGGAGGAAACTGTGAGGATGCAGGTGACAGTACTTCTGCAAAATAATTTCATTCATTCCTGAACAGTGGAATAGACCGAAAAACTGAAGCATCTGGCAGGATATGTGGCAGCTGAAAAATCCTCTAACCACACATTTTAACGGTCTTAAGATGCTTGTGTTTTAACACATATATATATGATTATTCTAACATTCCCTAAAATAAAATGTGATTACACATGACTGAATATTATTGATTTTATTTTCTATCTGGATAACTTCGATTGTCTTAATTTCCTCAAACTCACTTGGTTGCTAAGTGAAAACCTAGAGAATAATTTACACTTTTCTTTTTGGTGAAGATTTAAATGACTTAAAACTTTAAAAAATAACTCAAGGTCCTGAAGAACTGATCATTCCCCTTATTTTAACTTGAATTCTTCTTTCATTAAAAACAATTAATATTCAAAGAGTATTTCATCTTCATTCATAAAATGGAGTCATCATTTCTAGGGCATATTTGAATTTAAAAGGAGAAAAAGATTTCAATTAAGTTAAATATGCAAATATATGTTTATATGCACATGTGGGTACATACACATGCATGTGCTTTTCTTCCGGAAGTTAATTTATAGCTAATTTTCTGAGAAGAGGAAGTGGGTGTGTATATGAACTTTTCATCAATTCCACAGATAAAAGCCTCCCCACACACAATAAAGAATCTCAGCAGGTCCAGTGTAATGCCTTCTTTTACACGAGGTGTTATACAAATATGTGCAAATGTGTGCAGCTGTTTTCCTTCAGCAAATGGTAGTATTTATTGGAGGACCTCCTGCAGTTTCACGGCTGCTGACCCCTGTTGCCATAAAACATTCAGAGAGAAGATGAAGATCCAATGAGTGAGCACTGTACACTGAAACCAAGGGGACATAGAAAATGACTCTAGAGTTGAACTCTTAAGACCTAAACCAGTTCTAATGAATCTGACTCTTAATATTTTGTTACTCCGCTTTGGTGGCATTTTTATGCTAGTTGAGCCATTTAATTTTATTTTAAACTGAGTGCTTTTAGTATAACATGAAAGACTAGTTAGGCATTGTTAATTCTGTAAGATATCTCCTTATTCCCTCTCCTTTTTAGTGGCTACATAACAGCTAGTACAGTGAGTTCTCTAAGATGCCTTGTTTTCTTCATTTTTATTAGAATAACTAGGATGATAAACTTGAGACTTTTTACTGAAAGAAATTCTTTCAGTATTTTAAAGTTCAAAATAAGTAACTAAATAAAGGGTAGCATAGGAAAATAAAAAGAAAACTGAAGGGATAATCATTGTTACATAAGTAATATGTCTGCATATATTCACACAGAGATAGATGGATGGATGGATAGACAGATAGACAGATAGATAGCCATAATATCAGTAAAACATCATTTACTAGCCTGGGATATATTTTCAAAAGAAAATAGAAACATACACATCTAATTTTATTTATACAGCAATTTTTCACTTTTTTATGTTAGCCAAAAGGTAGTAGGGATTTTTCTAGAGTTTTCTCAAGATCAATACTTAAAACCAGTGTCAAAGCATCTTCTTTCTTTATAAAAGGAACTAAAATAATCCCTCATACTTGACTTTTCTGTAGCCAAATTATTCCATCTTCTGTTTACGTATTGAATCAATACAATGGTTAGCTCAGCTCTATTTTCTCTCACACGAAGCATTGGGAGAAAGGGTTTATTTCCTTAGAGAAAATGGGTGAGATTGGTAACAAGAAGACTTTTGCTTTCATTTTATTATTAAGCAGTTGAGAGAATCACTGGTATTCTCTATATCTCAGTCATAAAACAGATCTTCTCGGAAGGTGACTATTCCCCCCAAAGTTACAAAGTCGTTCAGAAGCCCAGGGAACATAGCTTCATTTTTTGTAACTCCCAGATTGGCCAATTCACATTCTTGTATATAAAGAGATGGCAATTCAAGACATTCCAATGATGTTACACTAACTGAATTTTTTGTGCTGTTTCAACATCAATTCATGCTCTTCAGGTCGCCAGGAAGCTCTATAAAAAACAATCTATTGCCATTTCAGTATGAACTTCCCAAGACAGAGCTCCTCATCCCCTCTCGGAAATAATCACGCCCTCGTCTCTGTTATTGCTGTTGACAATTCCATTTGTCTCTTCTTCTCTGCAGCATCATTTCATTCATTTCTTTTATTGATCACCGAACATTTCAGGCCCAATTCTCAGTTCTGAAAATACAAAGATGAATGAGCCGTAGTCTCTGAGTTTAAAGGAGTTTGTGGGATAGTCGGACCAAAACACATGGCCAAATCCCATATTGTAAGTATGATGGCATGTGTAAATCAAAGTGTATGATGTGAACAAAGATGTAGAATAGAAACTAAGATTTGAAGGATCAGGAATTGCTAAGCAAGGTCGCCAGTTCTGTCTTTAAAGAATGATCAGTAATTATCCAAGTGAGGCAGGAGGAGATAGGCCATTCTAAATTAAGGAGAAAAAGTTGCAAAGAACCAACCCTGAACATGAAATACAGAGACTGTACTGATATAGAAAATCACAACTGTAATTGGAGTATCGAATCCACCCAACTAGGAATGAAAGGATAACACAGCCCTGCTTTGCCTCCTATTGCTCTTTATATTTATTTGATGAGGCTGGTTTTTCTCCTGCCCCTAGCTGAAACTCAGGTGGACTTCATGGTTTCCCTAGTCAGTTCCTTCAGTCACTCATTAATAGGTTCCGTTCCATAAAATAGTCAAAATTCCTAAGTTGATTTAAGGTTAAAACTTCTCCCCTTTCCTATCTTGTGCTTCTAGTTGACAAGAGGGATGTGAAATTGTCTTCTCTTTTGCACTTCATGTAAGGGAGATTGGAATTAATTTCAAAGAAAATGTAGAGTCATTGAAAATACTTTATCAAAAGGCTGATATAGTTATATTTGAGTTTATAACTACAATTTGTTTGGAGACTGGATTTAGAGGAAATAAGACCAGAGGCAGAAGAGAACAAAAGGGATTTTTTTCCAGTTATCCATGCTAGATCTAGTAGTGATGGAGAAGAAATAAAATAGTTAAGGAAAACTAAGAAAGTAAAATCCATATGCACTGGGTGAATGTTTAGATATGAGTGGGGAAGGAGAATGTGAGATCAAAGGTAAATCTCAGGTTTCCAGTTTGCATGGATGGGTATGTTGAGTTCAAATACACATGGGACAAAGTGAAGATGGCCATTGGACATTTGTATCTACTAGAATAAATCTCAAGTGGAAGATCCTGGCTGAAAACTATAATATAGATAGATACATACAGAGATACAGATATATAGATTTTTATATACATTTTTTATATATCTGTATCTCTGTATGTGTCTATATTATAGATAGATAGATACAGAGATATAAATATATTTTTTCTAGAATTTTCAATTTTTTTTCTTTGAGGAAGATTGGCCCTGAGCTAACATCTCTTGCCAATCTGCCTCCTTTTTTCCTTTTTTCTCCCCAAAGCCCCAGTAGATAGTTGTATGTCATAGTTGTACATCCTTCTAGTTGCTCTATGTGGGGTGCCGCCTATGCTTGATGAGTGGTGCGTAGGTCTGTGCCCGGGATCCGAACCACGAACCCCAGACCACCAAAGTGGAGCACGTGAACTTAACTGCCACACCATCAGGTCCTCCCCCTCCATTTGTTTTTTAAATTAACATTTCAGCTTTCTAAGATGCGTGTCTTTCTTCATTATAATTGCATATCTTCCTTTACATTGCTGAGCCCAGTTATCACAAATGCTTTCAAAACCTTGTCCGCCAATTCCAAATGGGTCATCTCAGAGTTACACCCCATTGATTGCCTGTTGTTGTTTTTGTTTTGCAACAGCTTGACTGAGATACAATTCGCACACTATACAATTTACCCATTTAAACTGTACAATTCAGTGGTTTTTAGCATAGTCACAGAGTTGTGCATTGATTTCCTTTTGTTTGCAGTATTAGTTGCATTTTAATGTTTCTTTGTATATCCAGTAGTATAAGATTATATCCAACATTGTGAATGATAATTTATAGAGACTCTGGATTCTGAAAAATTGTATAGCTATCTATAGAGATACGTATACATATATTTATATACATATACATATATAGTTAAAGTGATAGTTAAATCCACAGAATGGGAGGATAAAATAATCAAGGGAAGAAGATACACCTGGGCAACACAGATGTGTACATTGAGTAGCCTACAAAGAAGACAAAAAAAAAATTGAGAATAAGTAAAGGTTATGTTATCATAGAAACCAAATGATTATGTCTAATTAGAAACTTACTGATTCATTAAAAATCCTTAACTTCTCAATTCTGTTAACACCATTATTTATTTCTATTTTACTATAAATATCATATATTTTTGCTAAAATATATTCTTGTAAACACATTCATCCTTCCAGAAATTTAAAGAAAATATGCAGTGTAAATAAAAGAAAAAAAACTTGCTTTTCAAAATATTCCATAACTGCCTGAGAAATCTGGTTTACTGCCTTTTTTTAGGGGAGTTGAAGGGAGGGTTGGTAACTGTCTTGTTATCAACATCTTTTCATCCTCTGCTCTTCGCCATATGTGAATTTAGCCATTTAGAATGCTGGGTTTCTTCCAGGGTTAGAGAGCAGGTGTTCTTTAGCACATGACCATTCCTTGATTATGTATATAGACCTTGGATTTATCGTCTTTTCTGGAACTCTATGTTATTAGGAATATAAGTTTATCACTTTGATCTTTATCTGTGATGGAGTTTTGTTAAAAACACCTTGAATCCTCACCATAAAATATTATATTTATGTTACTTGCTTGTTTTAAATAGTCTTTAGAGCTACGTTTTATAAATGGAAATTGAAAGCCTCTTTATCTGAGTAATTAAATGAGGTACAAGTTTTTGCATATGAAAAGACATATTTACACCCAATAAATAAGTCTTTCTGGGATAAGTCAATTACTTTTCTGGTTGAATAAGTGCTGTTGGCTTCATTACTATTAATGAGAATACTATCAGCTTAGAAGTTGAATTTTGATTCTGTGTTTTCAGAGGAAATTTGTATCTTTCCTCCTATAATTTATTAGAATGAATTAATAATTCTAAAAAAAAGTGTGTGCTTATATAAAGAGCTATAATAATGAGAGACTACTATTTATATAGCATTTACTATGACTTTCTTCAAGTATTTGAGGAATAAAATACCAACTCTAACAGTAAATACAGAAATGTTGAAGTACACATATTTATATCATGGTGTAGAAAATTTGGGATTGATAGACATAGATAAACAATATCAGTCAGTAGATACGAGAACTAGTCTATTTCTCAAGCTAGCAAGTAATATTTCCAGACCACACTGCTGTCACTGACTGAATACTAGAACTAGAGAGAAGAGGAAAACCTTACCATTGTCCTCAAGGATGTTTTTCTCTAACTTTATTGAAATACAGTTGACATATAACATTGTGTAAGGATAAGGTGTACAACATGATTATTTGACACAAGTATATTGTGAAATGATTACCATGATAAGATTAGTTAACACATCCATCACCTCACATAATTACCATTCTGTTTTTGTGGTGAGAACATTTAAGATCTACTCTCTTAGCTCTTTCAAGTGTATAACATGGTATTGTTAACTATAGTCACCGTTAGATCCCCAGAACTTATTCATCTTATAACTGGAAGTTTGTGCCCCTTGACCAACTCTTCCCATTTCCCTCACTCCTCAGCCCCTGGCAACCACGACTCTGCCCTCTGTTTTTATGGGTTCAGCTTTTTTAGATTCCACATATAAGTCAGATCATACAGTATTTGTCTTTCTCTATCTGACATGTCTCCCTTATCTAACAATGCCCTCAAGGTCCATCCATGTTGTAAATGGCAGGATTTCCTTCCTTTTTATGGATACATATACTATATATATCTCATGTTTTCTTTATCTATTTATCCATCGATGGACACTTTGGTTGTTTCCATATGTTGACTATTGTAATGAATGTGGCTAAGAACATGGCAGTGCAGATATCTCTTCAAAACAGTGATTTCATTTCCTTCAGATATATACTCAGAAGTGGGATTGCTAGATCATACAGTAGTTCTATTTTTAATTTTTGAGGAAACTCCATACTGTTTTCCACAGAAGCTGAACCAATTTACATTCTCACCAACAAGGATTTCCTTTTCACCACATCCTCGCTCACATTTTTTATCTCTAATCTTTTGGGTGACAGCCATTCTAACAGGTGTGAGGTCATAGCTCATTGTGGTTTTGATTTGCTTTTCCCTGATGATTAATGATGTTGAAAATCTTTTCATGTACCTATTGGCCATTTCCTCAATGATATTTTACCTCAATAGAGAGACAAAGCTTACACACGAAGTGAAAAGCAATTTCTGTTAAATTCTGTGGAAATAACTATAAGAACAATAGAAGTCAACACTTCACATTTACTGAGAATCTAATTGCTGAGTGCTTTCACATGCATACTTTTTATTCTACACAACCCTCTGCAGTGAGGTTTTTAAGGCCATTTTATAGTTAATAACGGAAGCTTCATATGGTTACAAAACCTGTCTTAATTCACAAAACATGACTCAAATCCAGATTCATCTAATCCAAAAGTCTCTGGTCATTCCATTATTCCACTGAAGTAGTGGTAAGGGAAGCAGACTGTGGTATATTGCCCTCTTTTTCATGTAAAAGTAGATTCTGCGTGCAAAACTCTGTTTTGTAAAATTGAAGCTCCTTTATGCGGCATTATTTTACATTTATATAGGTTAAAGGCATTTGATTTTTCTGGAAGATGGGAGGGAACTCTTATCTTTTCCAACAGTAACATCACCTTCAATTTAACCCCAAACTAGTAGACAAGGAATGCTCCACATAACACAACCATCTAGCTTTGCCAACTGTGGACAGCTTCCGAAAGGTAAGCCAAGATTTAGACTCCAAGTATATAATCCTGCTGTGAGATTTCAGACTTCTAATATGAGGTTTCAGAATTTCTAATACATTTTTAACCAAGTACAGATATCTCTAATTTTTCCTTATAGAAAACAAATTGTAACCTTCATAAAGACAGACTACATTATGCACTTTTCATATCAATCATAGAATCTAATATTATTCTAAGAGAGTAAAAGTTATGGTACTTGCTCAATATGTCTGGAGGCAAGCGCCTCACTCTTATCTACCAAATAATTATTCTACATCAAGGAACTTCAAGCCAGGGAGGAATTGGAGACAATCAGGAAATGCTATTGGTGAGAAATATAGGCCTGTATCATATAAGGCAGAAAGGTAACTTGAGGTTATCTTTCTCTCCCAAATATATGTATGTATTTTGCATATTTTTCTTTTCAAATTGTTATCGCCTTCAAAACATACTGAAAACATCCAGATCTTGGTAGCCGAGCCAAAAGTGCTACAAATGATGTAGAATTCAAAGTTGTCAAGTGGATTATACCATTGCAAGGTGTTCATTTTTAGAGCAAACTAGGTCTGAAGACATCTCAGATCACACCACATGGTAACTTCGGTATCTCCTAAAAATACTGACAGTCAACCTCAGTGGAAATTCAAGATTTGCCTCATTTTTAAATACTCTCTTGACTAGATGTTCATAGTGTATAAAAGAGATTGATGTCTACAGACCTCCATTAGAGGCCTTTCCAACTAAATTTTAATGCTTATTGTATCACTTTTGTACTTAAGATGTTCTTAAATCAAATTTTAGAGAAAAATTGATTCATTTATTCAACATATATTTTTGATCACTAACTATGAAATAAGCTTTAATCTCAATGAGCAAGATACCACAGAAAACAAGACAGACCAAGTCCATATTCTCACAGGGCTTATATTCTTATGTAATATCCGTATCTACATCATATCTTCCATGAAATTCAATATTTATTTTTATTGATTTATATTATAAACATTTCTTAGAGGTTCTTTAACAAAACATCTTGTCAAATAAACTATAATGAAAGAAAATAAATTGCCATCACCTCATTGATAGTAATCAATACCGATCAATGAAAAAGTGGATGAATTAATTATTTTCCCAGAATATGACTGTTATTAACATAGTTCTGCTTTGATTTTAGGTTTTGGGTATGAGTCAAAATTTATATCCATGCTGGATTTTATTCAAACCAAATTATAGCATCATTTTCATTATATGTGCAATGTCATGAAAATGTTTATAAATGTAACTTTGTCCCCTTGTATTATCACATTTCTCATATTAAGTATTTGTTCTTAGGCCCTGGCTTCAAATTCTGCTAGAAGAGCAAAAATTCTATTCATAACATACTCTATTATTTATATAACTATAAAAACAAAAGACACGGGAGAAGAGTTTGGAAATCATGCCTATTATCTTGTTTCTATATTTGTGGCAATCATTTGCATGAAATGGCCAGTGTCTACTGAAGGACTTTCTGGAAACTATTCTGACAAATAAAGCTGGAGTGGAGCATTACTTGTTTTCATCTGACTACTAATAATCAAATTCTAGTTGGTCTGCAAACTCACCAAAAGTGTGTGTCACTTAATTTCTTATCAATTATTTTGTACAGTGTTTTTCCCACCTAGTTGTAGTTAAGCTTATTCCATTTTAAGTATACCCATGTTTCATTTTTTTTCTTCCTTCGAACTTTTCTCCATTTTAGTAGTTTTCTCACACCTTGGTAGTTAAGTTAGTGTTTATATAAATGACAAAGTCAAGCCTTCTTAGCTGCAATCCAAAAGACTGACAGTAAGACTGACAGTTGACTTCTTAACAGAAATTAAAGAAATGAGAAATACTTCTTTAAACAAACTATAATCTGTGTAAATACACAGATCAATAAATAAACATTTTCTTTAAACAAAACTTATTCATGTTAAAAGCCATTAGGGACCCCCTGAAGAATTAGAAAGAAAAAGAAAAACAAAAGAAATTATGTCAAATTAAGTTCTGCTTCAGAAAACTACAAAGTAAGATTCATCTAGCATTCAGCAGTCAAAGATTAGGAATTACTAGCAATACTCTTTATGAAAAAATAAATGTATATCAAAACTGATTTTCAAACAACAAAAGACCTGGAATAGGCAAAGCAATCCTGTGAAAAAAGAACAAAGCTGGAGGTATCACACTCCCTGATTTCCAAATATACTACAAATCTATAGTAATCAAAATAGCATGGTACTGGCACAAAAACAGACACACAGATCAATGGAATAGGACTGAGAGTCCAGAAATAAACGCACACTTGTATGGAGAGCTAATTTTCGACAAAGGAGCCAAAAACATAACAATGGAGAAAGGGAAGTCTCTTCAGTAAATGGTGTTGGGAAAAACTGAACAGTCACATGCAAAAGAAGGAAAGTAGACCATTATCTTACACCACATGCAAACATTAACTCAAAATGGATTAAAGACTTGAATGTAAGACCTGAAACCATAAAACTCCTAGAAGAAAACATAGGGAGTAAGCTCTTTGACATCAGTCTTAGCAGTATCTTTTTGAATATCATGTCTCCCCAGAGAAGGAAAACAAAAGACAAAATAAACAAATGGAACTCTATCAAACTAAAAAGCTTCTGCACAGCAAAGGAAACAACAAAATGAAAAAACCTAACACTTGAGAGAAGAGATTTACAAATCACATATCTGAGAGGGGTTAAGACAACTCAACAACAAGAACAGAACAAAAACAAACAACCCAATTTAAAAATGAGCAAAAATCTGAATGGACATTTTTCCAGAGAAGATATGCAGATGGCCAGTAGGTGCATGAAAAGATGTTCAACATCACTAATTATTAGGGAGATGCAAATCAAAACTACAATGAGATATAACCTCATGCATATCAGAATGGCTATTATTAAAAAGACAAGAAATAACAAGTATTGGAGAAGATGTGGAGAAAAGAGAACTCTCCTACACTGCTGGTGGGAAGGTAAACTGGTGCAGCAACCTTGGAAAACAGTGTGGAGATTTCTCAAAACATTAAGAAGAGAGCTACCACATGATCCAGCTATTCCATTTCTAAGCATTTATCCAAAGAACATGAAAACATTTATTTGAAAAGATATTTGCTTCTCTACATTTGTAGCAACTTTATTCACAGTAGGCAAAACTTGGAAACAACCTAAGTGCCCATCAACAGATGAATGGATAAAGAAGATGTGTATGTGTATATATATATATATATATATATATATACACACACACACTATGCAATACTATTCAGCCATAAAAATATGGCAGCTTCACTCCAATCTCTGCCTTTATCTTCATGTAGCCATCTTGCCACTGCGCCTGTGTCTGTTTTCAAGTTTCCCTCTTCTTATAAGAACACCAGTTGTATCAGATTAAGGGCATACCCTATTGCAGTATGACCTCATATTAACTAATTACATGTTCAATTACCCTATTCCCAAATAGGATTACATTCTGAAATACTGGGGGTTCGAATTTCACCATATTTTTTTAGGGAACAGAATTCAACCATTATATAAAATTATACACTTCAACATTAGCAAGTTATAGTATGTCAATTAAACTGCAATAAATCTGTTAAAATTGTTAGAAAAAAAGAGGAGTCAAGCAAAATACATTACAGTAAGCTAAATTCTAGATCAAATTTAAAAAAGGGGGGGGGCCTTCCTGGTGACATAGTGGTTGAGTTCACACATACCACTTCAGTGGCCTGGGGTTTGTGGATTTGGATCCCGGGTATGGACCTACACATCACTCATCAAGCCATGCTGTGGAGGTGTCCCACATACAAAATGGAGAAAGTCTGGCACAGATGTTAACTCAGGGCCAGTCTTCCTCAAGCAAAAAGAGGGGGATTGGCAACATATTTTAGCTGAGGGCCAATCTTCCTCACCGGAAAAAAAGAAAAGAAAAAGAATATCCTGTGCATCACATGGAGGAAACTGAAACAAACATGTCGGGTACAAGAGAGAAGTGACCCCATTAGAGGCTCCCTTAGGAGAGAAGGGAAAGCTATCAGGAAGACATAGAGCATCACAACTTTATCCATGGGGTGTCCCAGTACCCGTGTGATGTGTGACTGGCTTACTGCTTGAAAAATATTCAGCTAAAAAGGGTCATACACAAAGCTAAGTTTTGAAAGCATAAAATAATAGTCTATATGTTCAAAATTCAAAGCATAGTTTCAATGCATGGAAATGTGTTTCAAATATCTACCTAAAAGAAGGAAATATAACTATGGGCATATTTAAGTATCCTTAAAGATTAATATCTTTAAATGTTAATTAAAATTAAAATAAGTAAATTTAACTTAAAATAAGAAAATACTTATTTTTAAATAAAAGAAGTTCAAGCCACAGTGATGGTTGAAATAATTTTTATGTAAATTTCTGAATACACTTGAGAAATTGGTAAAGTTAAAAATAATAAAATAGTTTTTATTTGATAAAAATTTTGTTGATTTTCTTCCTTTTGGTAGGGTACATTCAGAGACTGAAACATATTGAATGTGACTTAATTAGGCACTAACTGGAGAGATTTAGTAAGATTTTCTTACATTAAACAGTAGAGAAATCATAAGAAAAACAAATTCAATATAGGATTTTCATGACTCATGGTGTAAAATATGTTCCAAACTTTATCTAGAGTCTGTTTCTAGGAATACTTAAAATAGAAGAAAGATTGCGCACTTCTGAAAATTAGTCTTCTTGATTACGATTAGCAATACCTGTCCATTTAAAATTCCCAAGCTTTTTTTTCCCTTCAAGACCTCTTCTGTTCTATTTTTATGATGTTACTCCTAAAATCTTCGTGTATCTACCAGCCTAGTTCCTAACCTGGTAGTGAATTTATTTTCCTATTACAATCAGCCCGCTTTATGTGAGACAGTGCTGAGTCTCCAACCGCATTTTGAGTCAGGAGTGACGTCTTGTGTATCCTGGTGTCCCAGCATTGAGCACGATGTAATACTCGGAGTTACACTCTTTTCTGAGTAAATTGGAGGCAAGGGAATGAATGTTGTCTAGCTCTCATTTGATTAGAGGTCTCTTGTCGAGCCAGGGTGGACTGGTCACTGAATAAGTCACTGGGACTGGAGACCAGCACGAATCTTTGGATGGATCTTTACGGAACATCCTTCCACATGCCGTGCACCATATTCATTGGATAAAAATCCCTTAAAGGTTGTGTGAGAGTAAATGGAATAAAATATATTTCATCTTTATCAGCCTTATAAGACCAAATTTTAGATTCATCATTCTTTACTGTTCTTAGTTCCCCTAAACGTCAGTGATCATGAAAGTCAATTTATTCCACTTCATATTCATTTACCAATGGAGAACAATCCTTGGGGGCTCTTTTAAGATTACATTAAATATAATTATCTGGTTTCAAGTAAGACCCTAATTACTTTTGAAAGAAGGTGCCTGCATGATATACCTTGAACCTACATCCAATTTGTTTTACTCAGACAACAACCAAGGAAAACATTCAGTGACAGAAATACGATGTACAGTCTAATTTGGTATGCAATGAATATTTTCAGCAAGGCTAATTCCAACCTCCTAGAGAAAGGACTAATCTTCTTTTGTCACTGACACGGTAGGTCAATAACTTTATTTATGGTTCTCATATGGCACCTACTATGTTCTCCAAAAATAAAATTACCAGTAGATATTAAGTACTCATCATGCCTAATGCAGTTTTAAAATGTAATATTACATTTAATTTATCTATTTCTCAAAGCAAGCACATAAGCTAAACTATTTCTGTTGTTTTCATTAATTAATTAAGCAATTTAGGCACAGAATGCTCAGGAATTCATCTAAGAACATAAATTACAACCAGCGCTAAAACTAAGCAAATTTAATTGCATCAAATACTTCCATAAAGTCTACAGTTTAATGCGAAACTGTGATTAATATCCAAGTTTGCTATATGATACAAAGAGAAGTTTTTCGCCTTTTTTGGGGGTGGGGTCATCGTCACTGAGTTTCGCCTCCTTGTCTGATAAGAAATTGAAAGATTGTTATATTTGTGTTTCATTTTTGTTTGTTTCTATTCTTTCTATTTACTCTTTCTGATTTAGTCTTATAGCCTGATTTGGTCTTATAGTCAACAATTGTATGAGTGTATGTCTGCATGATAGCCAATGAGTGACTTTTCCTTCCCATGGGTATTAACCTTAATGTCTTTTAGTTTTTTCTTTCTCCCTTGGGTAATGTTCTGAATGCGAACTCTCACTGGGTCACTTGGAAGTCCACACATTCTTTTAAAAAACTACATGTGGCTCCTTTCAGATTGAGCCTTCTCTTCCCCAGTATCCCAAAGATTATTTCAGAAATTTGATCAGAAGTCATAAACTGGCAACCCATGAGCCAAATTCATTCAGCAGATGTATTTCTGTTGCAATGATTATTGTGGGATGTATTGCTTTGTTTTCACCATTACAATATATTTTAATTGAATCCTTTCACATTTAAAAATCAGGACATTTCTATATTAACCTGGCTTCTTTCGAAAAACTGTAAGATTTGGTAGCATGGAATCCATTTTCACAAGATAGAAATCTTCCAGAGCAATGACTGCCCTTTCAGCCACTGCAAGTAAACATCAATTTACAATAGATGCCAACAACCACTACATTTCTTATCTTGGCCCACTTCATTCATATATCACTTGCCTGGACCAAGTAGCCATTTTAGAGTAATGTATGGTTAACATGCATTCAGCAAGCGTACGTGTGGTAAATTCTCAAAGTTCTCTCTCACCTCACTCCTTCACTCTGAGCAATTCCAGATCCTGGTGAATGTACGTTTATTCCACCTCTCTTCGTTCTACCAAGATTGGGCTGTTTTTACATTTAGGGCTGGTTCTTGGCAAAATTTCAAAGTTGTTAAATTTCATTTTCTATTATCCCACTTCTAATTTCTATGCCCATCTCCAATCTGTTTCAGATTAGGTGTGTGTATATATTATGTATATGTATATACAATATATATTTGTGTGTATGCATGTATATATACAAACTCACATTACATTTTATATTTTTTGTTGTGTGTCAGTATTTGACATATGAAAGATAATTCTGGGCTAGGAAAATCCTTAACAAAAAGGAATAAATCATTAATAAACCTGAATGAAGAAATATGGCAAAAGGAAGAATTGGGGGATGGGGTGAGAGGGTAACAGGCCTTCTCAGAATATGTAAATTGCAAGCAATATATGTGTATAGTTGGCCACCTTGGTTTAAGGTTAAATTTTTCTATAGTTGAAATAGGGCTGAATTAATCCAAAGGAAGCCTAAGGACAATTTTGAAGACCCACAGGTTGACCTAGTTGTGACTAAATTATTTCCTGAGGACAAAGTCCCCAATACTCCTTCAAAGGTTTAAGTTAGTGAAATGGAATCTGGGGCTATGCGGCCTGTAAGCTTTGAGCTGGCCACAGTTCCTTACAAATGTCATTATAGGAGGAGCTTTAGAATCAAATGATCTTGAATATGATTCTGAGAGTCATCCTCCTGGCATTGGTGAAGGCAGAAAATGCAGGAATGCCATATGAACAAATCAAAAAGTTCTGAAGTCAGCTAGGGTGAGCATGTGCAGGGGTGGTACTTGGGCTTAATTGATCTCTGGAGAATCTAGATGTTAGAGACCATTGGCTCAAATGGGTTGTCCGGTTGGATCTACAGCTGAAGAGCCGAGCAATTAGAAAAAAGGTTGAACAGCAGAGTGTGGAGGTCCACTGGATGGGATTTAGAGGCTAGTGACAGGATAGTGAGGCCATGAAAACTAGGACAAAAGCAGCATGTGGGACACTTGGTAGTGATTAGACGAAATATCTCTCACATTATGGAATCATGAGATGGAGGTGGTAAGGATGAGTCAATAAACCAGAAGCTCACAGGACATAAATTCACATGCAAATTTCTTATTTTAGTTTTTTTTCCATATTGAATGCTCAGTGTTTGTACAAATGTAACATGAAAAGGCCCAGGTCCCATAGTGAACTTGAATTTCAAATTTGAGGAGTAATGAAATCTGGATGAAGAAATGACACATTGTCGATGGTACTCTAACACCTAGAAGAGAAGGTACTTGGCTAGCTCTATGATGTTGAGGAACTATATGTCCTAGAGGGAAGTATATGGGTTTAATTCTTTGGACAAATCCTACAAAATACTGGAGGAACATGCTTGGGCTCATGGCTACAATTTTGCTTAGTTTCTACCAAATGATATATGGTTTGACGGACAAAGAAAATCAGCACTGTAAGAAAGTCTTTATAGCCATAGTTTATTAAAATTCAAAACATTCTACCTATATAAAATAGCTATTTATTAATTAGAAAGGTAAGTATGGATTAAACATACACACATTTCCATTACAAGACAAAATGTCATTAAAATAAGATGCAAAAAAAAAATAAAAAGATGTAAGACTAGTTTTCATTTTCCATACATGACTGAAATTTGTTTTTCTTCCTGGTTTGTGAAGATGCTTTTACTTTCAACTACACCTTGGCTATCAATAGCCGTGGGCAAGACACATCTCTTCTATCTAAAAGTTCTTCTGCTGTTGGCAGAAGCCCATGTGTCAGAGCCCATCACTGCAGAGTGCAGCAGTATTAATTTTACCTCTGAACCTCAGGACTGACGACCAAATCATCATTGAATCTGTAGGGACTGACTTGTATCTTTCCTTCTTCTCCGTGGTCTGTCTTGGTAGCCATCCTCCAGGGTAATAGCTGAACCTACAGATGTCGCCATGTCATACCAAGCCCACCATCATCTTGCTATCTCCCTTTCAAGCTCTCTGCTTTTAGCTCATCCCAGTGCTCATTTCTCTTTACTCTGAATGCTTACATAAAAATCTAAACCCTTCCAAACTCAGACCTTCCTCTGTTATCAATTCTAAGTAGCAAAGCTTCAAAACTCTGCTGCTTCTCAACAGAAGTTTTTAATGATATCCTCTTTTATGCTTTAAACTAGATTAAATAGTGTAAATCATTTTTTAAAATTCTGAATACTTTTCTTATAGCATTTCTTGTTTCACCTTTCCATTGCCCTATTGAACACGGGGATACAGCTGCAATCTACCTTTGCTCCAATTCTACTTTTTTATGCTGTTTCCCAAGATGCCTCCTCCTGTCTACCGTGGCTCTTACCACTACCCAATTCTCATAATGGATTAGGTTTTAGGCTTCTCTGTAGAGCACTGATGTCATAAGCAACCTTGAGAAGAAGTCAGTGAAAGGAGATGATTTCTGAGGTGGAGGAGAAAGAAAAGCCATTGAAGTTATTCACAAGTGATGGCAATTCAAACTTTCTTTAATTAACATTGGTTGCTAAAATAAAGGGTCATCAGCCGAGAAAAGTAGAATGAAAAAAAATGTTGATAATGATCCTTTATTAAAATCACAATATAACAGGTAGAAATGAAATTTTATTTTTGTCAAGACAGGGTCTTCATAGAAGAACACATAATCTCTGATAGCTCATGTGTCTGGGGAAGTGACGAATGTCACTTTCAAAGCATTTCACTTCAGTGCATGTTTTTAATATGTGTTTTCATCTAGAACTTACATTTCTTGAAATAGAGATCTCAGGGAGTGGCCAAGCAGGATGACTATTTAAGGAGTGGACTTCAGGCAACCTTGTTAACATTTTTTTGAAGATTACTTTTATTTAAATATAGCTTTAGGGGCCAACCCTGTGGTGTAGTAGTTAAAGTTCAGCATGCTCAACTTCAGGGACCCGAGTTCGCAGTTTCGGATCCCAGGTATGGACAGGACCTACACCACTCAACAGCCATGCTGAGGCAGCCACCCACATATAAAGTGGAGGAAGATTGGCTCAGATGTCAGCTCAGGGCTAATCTTCCTCAAGCAAAAAAATATATATACACACACAGACACACATAGCTTTACAATGGCACTGTGAATTGAAAAAGTAGGAGTTTCATTTAGCATATTTAAAAAAATCTAACATATCTATACTTTACATTAATAATTTTTTCCCAGTATTGCAAATTAAAATTTTGTTTGAAGAGTTTAATGAAAGCAGACTGGAACATAGTAGTTAAGACTATAGGCTGTGCCAAGTCAAAATGCCTAGATTTTTAAATTGACAATACCACTTACAAAGGGTATGATCTACTAATTAGTAGTGTTGCTGTGCCTCAGTCTCCTGATTTGTGAAATGAGGATAATAATAGCACATTCTTCACATGTTGTAGAGATTAAATAAGATTCATGGAGAGTTCTTAGGGGAGTAATATGGATATATCAAGCCCTCAATCAATGTTAGTTAATATTGTCTTAATTGTACTACTTGAAATATTAGGAAGATGTCATGAGACATTATCATATAGAAATACTAACTTAATGAAAAAAAAACTTTGCAGATGGGAAACTACTCCTATTCATTTGACTAACACTCTAAATTAGTTATTTCTAGTTCATTCTTTCATTTAACAAATATTTACTGGACACAGTGGGTGCTCTGACATACCTGCAATGGGACATGTAGTGGGTCTACCTAGCTCCTCTCCTGTGTGACTGCCTGGCATCTGGCATGATAGAGAAGCTCCTTATGACTGGGCTTTGGGATTGTCAAAGCACTTGCTAAGAATTTCTTATCTTCCAATCCCACATCAATTCCCATGATCTATTGTCTCCTGTCAATAATATTTGTTTCAGATTAGATACTTGTAGCTTTTACTATTTTGGTAGTGATGTGGACATACTCCTTCTTTACACACTGGCAAATGGACACCATGTTTTGCTTGCTGATGGCCCCAGGTGTGTCTCCACTAATTCCCTAGCTAAGCAGTGGAAACAAGGCTTATCACACTGTGACACAGGAGGAATCATAAAATTCCTAATAAAGATGCCATAAAGGTGGTGTAGCTTATTGGAAAAGAGCATGGAGTTTGGAATTATATCCCAGTTTGAATATGGAAGCTTCCATTGGGTGACTAGCTGGGCCACTTTGAGCAAAGTAATTAAACTTCTCTATGCCCAATTTCTCTTTTCTGTAAAATAAAACAAATCTGGACAGATTCACAGTGCCATTGGAAAGATGAAGGAAGTTAATGTATGAAAAGCACATAGCAAGATCCCTGGCACATGGAAGTCATCCAAGGAATGATAACAAACCTTATCATCACCAAAATCATCTTGAGGATGAAGATCAACAATAAAATGACTTGCAATTTTATGCCTTTTAAGGCCTGGCTTTTCAGAGGTCCTGTTACCTTCTTTCAAGTCTCTTATTTAAATGATTAATAAAAACCCATTGTTGTTTTGGATTTTCTATCTACCAACACACTTAAAAAAGGGGTAAGGACATTGGTAGGACATATGATCTGAAAGGATGAACAGTAATTCTAAATGGTGTACCTACATTTCATCAAAATGAATTGAGATGTGGTAATCTTCCTGCTTTAATGACAATGTAAGTATCAAAGCCAATATTTAAGTTCTCAAAATAGAAGCAGGCAAAGGACCCCAGCAGTTCCCTGGTAAGTAAAGTCGCCATAAGTTCCAGTTGGCCTGTTCTGGAGTAGTTTTTAGCAGTGCCTCCTTTCACTCTTAAAAGAGTCCAGTTTAGAAAATAAATTATATGGTCGCAAACATAAAACGATAGAACTGTTAGCCTGCAGCTAATTTTTGCAGCAAACTGAGAAATGTGATTCTCACAATTGTGCAAATGTGATTTCTGAAATTCTCAAATCTACCTGTCTAGTGTGAGGGCCTCCATAATTCTTCTGGATCCAACTGAAAACCTTTGTTTCACCGAGAACCTCCAGTATATGAGGAAGAACTCTACACTTAAAAGGTGATGTGAGAATTGCTTCTGGTGGTTTTAGTGATTGACTATGATTTAATGCTGCAAAAAGTATGGACATTGATCAGATACTCCATACGAAACGGTTGAACACCGCAGAAAAGCACTCTACGTATATCTCACTTAAAGATAAAATATGAACTTCACTCAAAAAGAAATTAAAATATAATTATTAATTTTATAAACTATTAACCATGAAAAAAATTTCCTTTCAAATGCCCTACTACCACATTTAACTACCAAAGTCCGTGTTCTTGGGAAGATATAAAGCAGATTGTGATTTATCAAAAAGAGAATTATCCCAAAGTCACGCAGAAAAGCATCCCTCTTATTTCAGACAGTCACAATATTTTTTAAAAAGTAATTATATTCACATTCAAAGTAATTTCTTAGAGATACTTACTACTTTTGTATTTTTTTTTATATTTCTTCCAGGCAACCTCTTCTCTTCATTGGCTGTCCACCTATTCTCTAGTCCTCATTTTTATTTATTACCAGTGGCTCACTTATTTGAACCCAAAGAAAGACCAGATTTAATTGGGAAATTGAGTAGAGGCAAAGGACTTGCTTAGAAGCAAGCAGTGGCTACTAACCACATCTTTAGAGATTGAGAGGCCTCGTGTTTACAAAAAGCCTGTGCCCAAGAAACAGGTAAAGTATTCTATGGTTATCATCTAAGAAAATACTACCTAATAAGATTCTTCTGTCCTAGTAATTAACCACCTAGATGTGGATCCGGGGTAGAGTAACTTTAAATCAATGCTGCACTACAGTATGTAATGTTAAATTGAGGCTCCCTTGCATTAACAGTATTTAATCTTGCACTGGATGTGTTTGGAAATTATAGATGCCAATCATTACCCTCACTCCATTCCGCTCCCCTCCGCATCCCATGGTGCCATTCTCTTGCTTTCCCCATCTCAGATTAAAAGCCCTACTGAATAACTCTCTTTAATAAGCCATGCCATTTACAATTACTCGTCAGTACTCTATATTTTTCTAAAACGTTTGATTCTATTCCTTTTGTAAAATCTTCTCTCTATTTGTAATAAGGATAGAAACAAACATAAACATTTTTCTGCACCTCCATTTATATGTCTCTAACATTGGGAATTTGCTTCATTCAAAGCAATTAATTACACAAAAGGGCATTTGAAATCTTTTATTTAGTATCTCCTATATTGCTCCATGTGGAATAAATGGTCTAATTTTCCATTTTACTTTCCACATTATTTCAGGGACATCAAGTGAAATTGAAATCTTGATTAAAAGTACATCATTTAAGTAAATTATAAGGACTAATTACCTTTTGAGTAGAATTACACATTTTAAGTAGCTGAATACAATCAATTCAGGCAGCCTATTTAGATGACTAAATTGGAATTTTAAAATCTGATTATTTTATTTATACATAAATCCCACTCCTCTCTTTTATTCTATGCTGAGAATTATTGGTATGCTTTGACTTGCTCTAGAGATTCATATTAAGTCCTTAGACTTTAAATAATTATTTCATTTCTAGTAAGTCACCTCCCCAGAGGTCTGCACTGCAAGAGTACATTGAAGTCCATCCTAAAAGTGTTCTCCAAACCTTACCAAATGTTCTTCTTCGATTTAACTGCACACATAGAATTCCCTTAGAGAGGAATGTGAGTATTGTTTACTTTTCTTTTAAAAAGGGAAAATCTATTGCCACAAAATAACAAAGCCATGAGTCTGTAGAATATCCCTTCTAAAAATTGCTGTTGGATATTTCTTGTAATACTTTTTAGATTAAATCTATATATCATTAATATCTTCCAAAAAGAACATATAGATTTCTGTGCAGACATTCCCTTGTAAATTATTCACATATATAGTTTTTTGTCACCAAGAACATAATAGGACGTTATATCATTCCATTATGAGGTTTTGGTTTGTTTGTTTGTTGGTTGGTGAGTAAGATTGGCCCTGAACTAACATCTGTGCCCATCCTCCTCTATTTTAAATGGGATGCCACCACAGCATGGCTCGATGAGCGGTGAGAAAGTCCATGCCCGGGATCTGAACCTACAAACGTTGGACTGCTGAAGCAGAGCACGTGAAGTTAACAACTGCACCACCAGGCCTACCCCTCAATTATGAGGTTTTGAGTTCACAGAGAGAAATCATCTACTAGAAAATTGTATGATCTCAGTAAAGACACAAGACCACAAATGCTTTCACACTGTCTCCTTTGTGATATGGCAGCTAGAATAAGCATAAGAGAAATATTTTGACAAACAAAATTTTAATTCTAAACCATGGTCAAAGGGATGTAACCTACATCTCCTACATCTCAACTATAGTTGGATCCTTTAGGGTAACTATTGGATGGCATAGACACTGTCACTTTCTACTAGAAATGAGAACAAAGTATCCTTCTTTATGTCAAAGACGTGGTTTTATAATTTAGAACCAGAAATAGCCTTAGAAACAATTAGGCCTGTTTTCCAATGTCTATGCATTTGAATATCAACCACGCAAAAAGTAAACTGTTGAATTGCTCGGATAATTTCCAAAATTTAAATAGAAGACATTAAGTTTTTCAACAAGACAATTCAGTCATCCACCTGATGATACATTTTATATATAACTTACCGTTAAACAACTTATGAAGACAAAGCTCAACTCAAAACATAATGCTACTCTGAAGTTATAACCCACCAGTAAAAGATAACTTTCCAAAAATAGAAGTTGTTAGACAAAATTGTTTCTTTCATGTTCTAGTAATCAAATTAAATATTTGTTCAAGAAAATTCAGTACCTGAAGACAGGTCTACTGCCGACTCTGCAGAAGTAAATTAATCTTTGACTGAGGAAACACTATGTTATGCTTTTACATCTTCATCAACAAACATTATCGACTCTTTGAACTGTATCACAATTCCTTATGTGACAGAGATTTGCATCTTTTTTTTTTTTTTTTGGAAAAGGAAAGTCTAAAGAAGATATTATCTTCTTATCAGTAAATAACATAGCTAGATGGTGCTATCCTGTTGTCTGAAGAAATATGTTCATTGAGGCATTCTTCGATGTTGATTCCTCAACTTAGATATAGGAGAAACATAAAAGTTATCCATTTGGAGATATTTCTGAACATTTAATTTTTTGGAAAAGTTAACTTATTTATGCTATTTGTCATCTCTTATATGGGTCCGATATTCTACTTAGAATTAATTGCTAGGAAATAAACTTTCCTTATCATAAAATAGTACTTACATATTTTAGCATATTTTCTTCTTTGCTTTAGCTATTAGAAAGTTTAAAGTGAGATGATGTATTATGCTATAATAACTGAATCTAAAATAATAAACTTTCTGTTTAAAAAGGGATATTCTTATTTTTATTCATAAGATATATGTGGTTTCATATATTTTTATCCTACCTTAACATTTTTAGGAAATGGGCAGAAAGAATGTAATTATATTTTGGTTCAATTTAATCCCAAAACATTTGGGTATATTTTAATCCCTAAACTTTATGTAGTATAAATACCACAAATAAGTACCAACATGCATACATAAATAAATATGATTATTTTTATTAAAGAGATATTTTTTAAAGAATGTTCAAAATATTAGACTGACAATAGGTAGAAAGATAGAAAGGGAGAGAGAGAGGAATTATGATGTAATTTTGTTAATCAATAAAATGTTAACATGTGGGAATTTATTATACAATCATGGTGGCATTTCAAGTCAATGGGTGAAACTGGTTTATTTATTTATTTGTTTTTTAATTTTTTAACTTATTTTGGTGAAGAAGATTTGCCCTGATCTAACATCTGTTGCCAATCTTCCTCTATTTCATATGTGGGTAGCCCCCTCGGCATGCTGATGAGTGGTATAGGTCCGCACCCAGGATCTGAACTCATGAACCTGGGCCACCAAAGAGGAGCGCCCTGAACTTAAGCACTACACCATGGGGCTGGCCCAAAACCAGTTTATTTTATAAGATGGGTTATAATAAATAGCCATCTGAAAAAAAAAATAAAGTGAGATGTATATCTCACACTTTACATGAAAATAAATTACAGATATTAAATACAAAATATCAAACTGAAAGAAATTGTGAAGAAACTTTTTACAGTGTTGGATTGGAGAAGGCTTTTTTAAAATGACGAAAAGCTCAAAAATAATAAAATGCTCAATGTAATAAAGGCTCAAAAGGCAAATAAATATGTTGACATAAAAATATCTACAGATAAAATAATTCTACAAACTATGCAAAGATAGATTAAAACTTGGAAAAATTATAATTCCTTTAACAGTTGAGGAGTCCATATTCTTAACATGTCCAGCATAAGTATGAATCAGTTGGGAAATGATCAATAGTTCAATGAACAATTGGGAAAACCAGATGCATGTGGGGAAACTCTCAACCTCAGTTATGCAAATTAAAACTTAGCCATATAACATGTTATACCTATGATATTAGTATAGTTAAAAAAATTTAACAACAATGTGTTGTCAGGGGTATGAGGGAAATATGCACTCTCATGCATTTAAGAGGCAATTTGGCAATATTTCTCAAAACTGGAAATGCATGATTCTTTTTGTCTAATAATTCCACTTCTAGGAATTTATCCAATGGATATACTCACACACTACCTAAATGATGTCTCCATGGGAAGATTCATTTGGAAATAAATGTCCAACTGGTCAAATCAATTATGATACATTCCTTCAGCCATTAAAAAGAGTAAGGTAGCTCTTTCTGTGCTGATGTGGAATGAAGAGAATGTGTGTGTGTGTGTGTGTGTGTGTGTGTGTGAGCAAGCACCCTTGTATTTGTGTGTGTGGCTAAGTGATAAGAGAAAGGTTGAAACTAACATGGGTAGGATGAAATCACTTGTGTTAAGAAAATAAAAGACAGAAAAACAAATAAATTATGCTCAAATATCTTCTCTAGGGAGACGTTATTGTTTGGCTGGGATGCTTTGGCTGGCAGCAAGACACAGATGGCTGATATACTTTTCAATTCTCTGCTTGTGTAGCTTAAAATTTGTGCTGTGTGTGTGTGTGTGTGTGTGTGCATTAACCCTAATAGTATTTCTGATTTTTTTTCTTAGATATTTACTAAATGTTGCCTTTAGGAATTTGAATTACATTATTCTTACTCTCCTAAATTTATTTTGTTGTATACTGAAAGAAAAATCTGATCTATGCCCATACTAATGAATCTTAGGTCTCAAAGCGTATCAAAGTGTTTTTATAGGATCATAAAGAAGGTCTTTTTTTTTTCTAAGACAATAACATGATACCTAAATAACTCAGTAAAACACAAGACATGGGGTACTTGATCCTGCCCTTCAACTTATTACATATGTGACTATGGCAGGTCTCTTTGGCTCCATCTGCTCATTGTTAAATAGCTAAAACTTGTTCTAACATATAATATTGTAAGAGCTCAATAACATACGTAAAATTGCTTTGCAATCTAAAAAGGAATGCAAATGTAAATTATTGTTATAGCAAATGTGAATTTTTCAGAAGGAAACTTTAATAAAGCAGTATTTAGGTTAGATCACCAGAAAAGTATTACAGATTTTTCTATTTCCTTACTTCTGCCTCTAGGCATGACTGTCCTCACACTAGCCTTGCACCAGAGGAAAGCTTAACTATACCTGCTTCTCTCCTCGTATCCGTCCTGAGAACTCTACTAATGAATTAATTGTGCCTTTGTATTTCTTTCAGATCTCTGCAGACTGCCTCCTTCCATATTAGGAAAAGCATAATAGGTTAATTTCTATAACCAAGGGAAATGCATATTTACATATTAATGATGGTGAGATTATATCCCTTAATAAGACATTTTATGGTTCTTTCTGTCAATCTTTCAAGGCAGCTATTTCAGGGCACAGTTATATTAAAGAATAAAGGAAGATGCATGATTACCTCAGTGGGCTTAAGAGGAACTCTACTTGCATGCAGAAGTAGTTAAGTTCTGGAACTGAAGCAAATGTAGGCATTTCTTGATACCAAATATTCTACATAAATGTCAGAATTTCTAAATGGAAATGACCTAGGCTGATGAACAATTGAAATAATATCACTATTTAAATGCAACATGATTTTTAATGTCTTTCCTGAAAATTGCATTTTACTAGAAATGGCACTGGACCTGTGAGAAAGCCACACACAGCCTTTCAAATAAAATATCTAAGCGATCTTGTAATGTCTATTAGGACAAGTTGTAACACAAGTTACACTATTTTTTAAAAATTGCAGAGCATATTATCCAGCTCTCCCTACCTCACCACAACTTCTGTCATTTTCAAGCATTTTCTCAGAATACTAGAACTTTTTTTTTTTTTTTTTGGTGGGGAAGACTAGCCCTGAGCTAACATCCATTGCTAATCCTCCCCTTTTTGCTGAGGAAGACTGGCCCTGGGCTAACATCCTGCCCATCTTCCTCCACTTTGTATGGGACGCAGCCACAGCATGGCTGACAGGCAGTGCGTCTGCGGGCGCCTGGGATCCGAACTCGTGAACCCTGGGCTGTCAAGTGCGGACTAAACCGCTGCGCCACCAGGCGGCCCCTAGAATACTAGAACTTTTTGAGTAGAAGTAAGTTCATAATTGAAATAGATACACTAGAACTTTCTTTTAGTAGACAGAACAAATAGTTGATCTGAGAACTGATTAAATATGATTGCTCGGGCACGTTACTATTGGGGAATATTTATAAGCTTCCAATTTTCACTTTCCATGGCTGGTATCATTTATTTGATGAGCAGAGTTTTCAGTTGGGCGGAATGACACTTGAGGAGGAGACAGGTGATGATATTTAAATGCAAGATGGCTCATCCTGCACTGGGATCAGTTCAAATCGGCTTCCAATAACTGAAAGGCAGGAATGCCACGATTAGTCCTCCACCTGCTTCATGTACTGTTATGACATAGGTCATATCCTAATTATAGCCACTTATTTCCTTCATTGATATATGGGCAACCCAACTGCTTTTCACAGTACCACATCAGAAAGTTCTAGAAAGCAGATGAATTTAATGTGATTTCATTTCAGCAATTTGAAGATATAACAATTGTTGTTCCTTGAAGGGAATTGGGAACTGGGAGAAAGGGAAGTTTAGTCATTATTTTTTTCACTTATAATATATGATGCTACATTGGAAGCATGACCCTACCCCAGAGGAAATGGATTGGTTCCTATAATAGTAGCTGATCGCCGCAGTTTAGAATATTGATTTCTGAATCACAGATGGCTTGCTTACCAAGACCATTGTGTCTTATTTTCTGTTATTTTTATCTTATTTAGTGTCTCAGTCTAATCAATCTCTGTTAATCAATTTTCTGGATGATCCTTAGAACCATCAGCCATCTCAGGATTATGACTTTATTTAATGTTCCTCTCTTAAAAATGGTATTAAAAGCAAAGATTCAAGTTGATGCTCAACAGAAACAAAAGCACGTTATCTTTATTTTGCTACTGTGGAGTAAGCCCCTCCTATTCATGAAAGATATGTCTTGAATTTGTAAATACCATTATTTTAGAGACAGATGCTGAGTCATTGGGAGCCTAGCAAAATTCACCAAAACCATGAGTCCTCCCGCGGACCAGCCCCGTGGTTCATATGTATGTTGAGTACTTCTATACATTACCTAAAGACACTCATAAAACAATCTTATGCAGTAGATGTTAATACTGTCTCAATTTACTTTGCATCATAGACCTCAGTGTTGACTGTGAGAAATAGAAAAGGAATTTTAAATCTAAAATCAAAGTGTGTATAATAGGTTCAGTACTCATTTTTTACTGGATCATGAACCTTTTGAGAATTTGAAGAAGTAACACTATCTGATGGTCTAGCGTCCAGTACCCATTACCTCTAAATTATAGAGATCAATAAATATTCCCAAAGCTTTGAGGTTGACATTTACATAACATTTCATAGTTTCTAAGGTGGCACCAGTTCTGTGTTCTTCTACTATATATTGGTGTGACTTCCAGCAAAGCACTGAGCTTTTATTTGTCTCTTTTTCTCTTGTCAAGAAAATTATGCAACAAACATCCTTTCGGCTCTAAAATTCTATGATGTCATGTACGTTATCTTATTTGATCCAACATACTCCTGTCGTCCTCCCCTCCCACATTGCTACTGTTACTATATAGATCTTACTATCAATAATTCTTCTGCTATCTGCATTTGACTTATTCTCTCTAATTCATAGACAACTACCCAGGAGCAAGTACTTATATACTTCACATACACACACACCCACATGCAGGCTTACATGCAGAGGGGTCACTTGCCTTATTTAATTTAATAAACACATTTTTCACCCTTTGTCTGCAATTCTAAAGCTATGTGAAAATCTTTTGTATTTAAATCTTGAATCCTGCTAACCTTCCATGAAATAGTTACTTAGCTAGTAAATAAACTTAACTATCACCTCAGTATTCATGTCTTCACTATTTAATGTGTGTATATTCAGTATCTGAACAGTATAAAATGATTCAAAAAACCAAAAAATTGCAATTTCATTTCATTATGAAGAAATATAAATCAGGTAAGAAATAAAGCTTAACACAAAAACCTTTCAACAACTCAATACCTTACAGACAAAGGTAAAATAATTTGTTCACCACTTCCAATCCCTATCCCCCCTAGATGACAAGTAATAATTTGTCATGCATCCTCTGGAACTTCTTTTAAGAATTGTCCTTTTAGATTTAGGGTTAATTTGAAATGTATGACATTGTTTTGTGTGTAAATGCATGTGAGAGGATGTATGTTTTACATAAATAACATCAAATCATCCATGCTTTGCATCTGGATTTTTGCAATCATTACCACTGCCTGTCAGTATGTACATACTGCTCCATCCTTTCTAAATGCTACAGAGTATTCTACAGTGTATTTAACCAAATTTACTTGCTATCCTTCTACAGATAGCCCTGGAGAGCACTCTGTGTCACCTATTTGAAGAGGTAATAAACTTCTCTGGCATGCATGCTGACTAATGGAGTCTTGAGTCACAGAGTGTGCTTATTTAATTTTCCTCAATTTAATTAATTTTCCTTCCAAAGAGGTTGTACTCATTTTCATTTTCATCCCCTGTTTAGGAGTGTCCTTTTCTCCAGAGTCTCAGTTCCACTTAAAATTATCAAACAATATTTGGTCATTTGATAGTTAAAAGAAATCTCAATGCTGTTTTAATGTGAAATCCTGATTATTAAATATATATATGTGCATATATACACATATATATACTCAGAGAGAGAGAGAATATTTTTTCCGTCTGTTTCCTGTCTTTAGTTTTCTTTATGGTATCTTTTGTCATGCAGGAGATTGTAAAGAATATTGAAAAGGCAGCTAACTTGTAATGTAAGGAAATGCAGTGAAAACATAATTCTTGACAGAAATGCAACATATGAGAAATCCAAGAGCCTGTCAAAACATTTCTTTATCCTCAATATTGATGATATTCAAAGGTTTCAGACGGTAACTCCCATAAATATAAAAGGATCCCTACATACATATGTTCCTCCTTCTAAGGCTGTAATCTTTACAACCATCTTCTTAGGTAGGTGTTAACATTAGCTCTATGTGACTGAAAAAAAAAATGTGGCTTGAAGAATGTTGAGTAATTGGCACAGGGTCACATTTTTTAAATCTTATCCTCTACCTTTCATTGAGTCTCTGATTCCCCAATATTTTTCACTAAATTGTCATTGTCATAGTCACATTCTGCTATTTTCAACTGCTGGTGAATAGATTTTGATTGAACACCCGTTTCAAGGCTCGATGTTAAGAGGGAATTTAAGCCTGGGGACGTATGTAATGGGTGGACAGAGAGAATGTGCGTGAGAACCTTGGGTCACAGTTGGTAACCATAAGGAAAGTTCAAGGCAAGGTAGAAAATGACTTCGGGGTGCCCACGGCGGTGTCTGGGGCATCAGTAAGGATGTAAGTGTCAACAGAGGAAAGTTTGGATTAGAGGATGGAGATACACTTTATGTCAGTTGACAAGTGGGCGACAGGAGAAGTGATAAGAACTTGAGCTCAGGTTGAAGGAGTAGATATAGTGAGGAGAGGAGAGTTTCAGGAAACACGTAAGTAATCAGAGGAATCCCCTTTTGCTCTCCCAGAGAGAGACTGGGAGGGGATGAGCCTTGGATAAGATAAAAAGAATGAGCAGACAAGGTGGGGAAAATTTCCTCCAGGGTTCTTTGTAACTGGGGTCCTGTAGGCTTCAAGAGGTATGTCCATGCCTTGGCAGTGGGCTCCTTTCCTGTTCTCAACTTGTGTTTCGGGGGCAATGGTGGGGGGGTAAGTACATGATTTGAAAGTAGCTGGTTGAAGAGGAGGACGAAACACTTCTCTACAAGCACTCACTCAGGGGTAGATAAGTTTGCAAAGTAGAGAACAATTAGGTAAATGTTTCCCTACCTTTTTATTTCTTTAGACTGAAAGTCACAAACTCATTGCCCATTGACAAAATCTTCCTCACAGAAAGTTTTGTTTGGTCTGCACAACATATAACTTTTTTTGAGTCAACATCTAAGAAACTTCACATGAGGATTCCTGGCTTCTCTGTAAGAACTGGAGGCTCTGGAAACCCTGGTCTTCATTCCCGCATGGCAGCCAGCCATGGAGCAGAAGAGTAGTTGCTCATTCTTGGTGGAATTTTAGCCTTCAGTTCCTCATGCCCCACCACGCAGCTTGCTTCTCACACATGGCCTGCTTCAGAGTTGTTTGTTTGCTTTTTCATCTGTCTGGCCTCTGTAAGCATATGGGTTTGGGGACTCCCGGATAAGACACAGATCAGTGTTTGTCTTTGGGGTATGCAGGTATATGCATATACATATGCATATGCATGTACATACATATATAAATGCATGTATTAAAATATACACAAATGGGTGCATGTATATCTGATTCAACAGTTACCAATGAATAAAAGATAAGAAAAAGTGTCTGCAACACACCCTTATACTCAAAGAGAATAAGACTTTAAGTGCCTTTAAGGCCTAACCTAGATGCTTCTGTGAAATTAGGAGTGTCAAAGCCATCTCTCGGTACAGAAATATTGTTTGGAGGGAAATGAAGGACTTAAGGTAACTACAGAATTACCCACTGGAAGTCTTCCCCCACAGCTGCCACCAGAGGGCCTTCTTCTGGCCTGATGACAGACTTAACAAAACATGCTGAAGAAGCAGCGATTTGTGTCCACGGTAAGTCTAGCCTTGGCAGTGGGCAGTAGATTGTCCCGACAGTGGCTGGAGATCCTGAAGCAGAAGTTAGAACTAGGCACTCCTGAAGGCAGGAACTGAGTGTGCTCGCTGCCAGAGTCTTTGGAAGGTATTAGTTTTGAAGTACTTTATTCCCGAACTTTGGCAAAAGTCATATAGAGTGTACAGTTTTGTGTGTTTTGTCTTATTTCATAAATTAGTTTTTGGTGTCCTATGTGCTTGCTTATTTTTACAGACATGGCAGCATTGTTCACACACATTTTAGTTATCTAAAAATATATTTTGGCATGCTTTCTATATCCTAACACAGAGGGCTGCCTCAATAATGTTTTCATCCCTGTTTATATTGCAAGGCATGATATGGACGTACTATAATTTACATAACCAATTTTTTCTTATCTTTTCTTAACAAACTATGTGGGGATGTGGAAAAACAGAAAGAACAAAATGTCTTTTCTTGGTGCTATGACACCCTGAGAAAATGAGCATGTCTGTAGGACACCCTAGGGCAAAAGGAGGTGCCGCTTATGGCCTGTGACAATGACCCAGAGTCTCAGGTTACACCAGCCCCTGCCTGGTTACTCTCGGTCTCATCCAATGACTAGCTTATCTATGACACAAAGGTTGGGAATTGCTGCATTTGTGTATAATTTTAAGTGCTTTTCTCTCCAATAGTGTAATTCTCTTTTCCCAGCATAACCCTTCAATAAATTTAATGTCTCCGATCATCTACAAGACTGTGTTGTGAAAGACAAAGTGTTAAGCTAGAAAAAGATGTGTGGTCTACTCTGACAGCCACCTCTGTTTTTGTATCACATTTACCTACACTCCTGGTGGAGAGGCGATGCTGATCTGATTCTCTGTATGTTCTGGTAACAGTACTGATAGGACTAAATGATAGGATAGATGTAGAAGCGAAAGAGATTAAGTGTTGTAGAACCACTCCTAGATGTGCATATCTGATGTGCCACTATAACTTTCTTCCTAAATGCAGTGGATTTCAGTATTCTTCCAGTGTTTCAGCCCACCAGCCAGGTGAGATCGTGGTAAGACACAGAGGGAGCATTGATCTTACTTACAAGCTGGGCATGCTCCCACAGCTACTTTCTCTACATAGAATCTAGTGAGATTGAGCAAAATTTAAAAGAAGGTGAGAATTGTTTTGTTTGTTTGTTTACTCCTCTACCTTTTCCTGAATTTATTTACTCTTGTGTTGTCACCTTTTTCATTCTTCCCTGACATCTATGCTTCATGTTTCCCCTTGGTTACTAAAACCTACAGGCCTCTCTTCTCTGAAAAATGCCCCAGTGCTCCCACTTCATCTCTGCTTTCCACCGAAAACTCCACTTCTTTCCTTTTGATTAATCACAGCTAAGAAGGAAGCTTTCCTGAAGTAGGAAGGACTCCCACATCTTGCTTAAGCTTCCTCGAAATACTTGTATTTAATAGCCTAAGCGAACGTTGTCTTGGGTAAAACCTCAGGCGGTGTGACAGAGCGAAGAGTCTCAGCCAGTGGGGACAGACATTTGCAAACTCCAAAAAGCCTCCCCACACTCTTTTAATTGACCCCAATTGATGTCATATTTCTGGCCCTGCTGTCTCCCACTTCCATCAGTGTCTTGACCCAGCAGCGAGGAGAGAAAACCAATATCGATGTCACACGTTACGTGCTAAGCCAACTAACATGTTTTCAAGGGCACACTTTCCAATTTCCAAATTATTCTGGCACTTGGTTTACCATCCCTAGTCTGCACTGAGTTTTTATCATCTTGCTTTTAATTAGCATCTTGACAAGAGGATAAACAGGAATTTAAGCACAACACTCAACATTCTGCTTCTGACAGTAACTCAAGGAAACATTCAGTAGCAGGAGGGTAGAGAAAAAAATCTATACAATTTGATTATTTGTGTATTTAAACTATACAAGTTATCTGAGTTGTCCATTTGGATACACAGTTCAGAATTATTTACATTTGGCTCCTTGAATATTAAATCTAATCTTTTATGGCCTAAATGGTCTGAAGATGTGTATGAGGTGTTATAGAAATGATAGAATAAATTTAGATGATTTGTGTATTTACAAAAGCTAGAATTACTAATGAGAATTGCAGTGTAATTACAAGAATGCTATCAATGTGTGAGTCCAAATTTTATTGATAGACCTGGAAAATAGTTACAATAACAATGAAAATGTATGTAATGAAAACATTGACCTTGTCTGAAAACTAGGGAGCATGTGTGAAGCATATGTGAATGGGAAATGCATAAGAAATATTAAGGGAGTTATTTTGACTACAAAACTTTAAAATATATAACTTTATGGATTCCTGTATTCTATAGATGTTCCAAGAGCTCAGAGATAGTATTCATATAAAATTGGTTTTTTTTGTAAACTTAAAAGCCTACCATTCCCGTAAATATTTTTTTTTCCATTTAGTTGGAATGAATTTTGTTCCCTCTGCCTTTCTTCGACTCCTAAAAGAGGTCACTCCCTACAAAGAATCACTATAAAATCCCTTGCATATTTTTTTCAAAACCACTTTCAAAACTGTTATCTCATTTTTATACATTTACACATGAAATATGCAGTAAGGTATGTTTTATCATTTTACAGATATGGAAATTGATGCCCAAAGAGGTTACATGTCTTGCCCGAAGCACTAAAATCAGTATTAGAACCTCATTTTCCTTTTTCTAACTGAATACATTTTCTACTAGGTTATATTGCTTTCTGGAATAACAATCTCATCACTCATATTTTATATAAATATCTAAATATATATATATAAAATATGATGCAAGTGATGGTATTGTTATGAGTAAGAAATAGTTTTTTTTTACTTAATCACTGCTCTCTCTTCTTGCATTTCTCATGCATGCCTCTTATACCTATATTTCCATTCAACAATCCATATTTCAGAAACGTCTGTTTTCATAATACTTATTTTATATTTTTTAGCCTCTATTTACCTCTTCCTTTTTTTAATTTATTTATTTTGTGTGTGTGAAGAAGACTAGCCCTGAGCTAACATCCGTTGCCAATCCTCCCCTTCTTTTGCAGAGGATGACTGGCCCTGGGCTAACATCCGTGCCCAGCTTCCTCTACTTTTATATGGGACACCACCACAGCATGGCTTGACAAGCAGTGCGTCTGTCTGCGCCCTGGATCCGAACCTATGAAACCCTGGGCCGCTGAAGCTGAGCGCACGAACTTAACCTCTAAGCCACCTGGCTGGACCCTGTTTACCTCTTCTTCTGCTTATTATTTTTAACATCAGCAAAATCAAATATTTAAGCCTTTGTTTTCATTTATCTTTCAGTACAAAAATGTCAATGTTTGCACAGTATGAAATATTATGTGATTAGTCACATTTTGGAAGACAAAGATAAATTTTTTTTAGATCAAACAACTGAGGAGTTGAGATGATATGCAGAGAATGTATGCTTAAGAGATAAATACGATATTGTTACAAATAACACAAGGAGATCCATAAGTAAACGGCTCCTCAGAATCACAGAATATTTTAAAAGTAACATCTATAAACTCTATGAAAAACAGTCATAATAGAAGAAGTTGAGATATAAACGTATTTTATGTGCTTTTTTTTCTCTTCCACCACTATCATGATGTAGGGCAGCATCATTTCTTACCTGAACGGGTCTCCCTAATTCCATTATTACTTCTACCGGAAACACTCTATACTTGAGCCAGGACGGTATTTCTAAATTGAAATATGATCGTATCGCTCACCTTCCGTGATCCATCTCAACATCAGGATAAAGGTCAAACTCCATATTAAGTCTGATACGATGTGACTTTAAATCCATATTGCAGCCATCCTCAGCCTGTGGCCCCTTCTTACTAGAACACATTCTCTCTTCCAGAACCTTATGTCTAGTCAGCTCCTACTTCGGCATCACTTGATCTTCATCACCTTCCCCGAGAAATACATTTGGGTGAAGTGGCCAGTAGCATCCTGAATAAATCCCTATTTGATAGTTTATCTCACCAACTGGAATTATTTGCTTATCTTTGTTCCCACTTGGCTATCTCCTTATGAGTACACCGTGACATTCGTTCATCAGTATATCTTAAGATCTAACTAACGTGTTTAATAAATATTGGATTGGTGAAAAAAGTCTATGGTTACATTGTATCTCCCTGTGCTATGTACTGTAAATATCTGGGCAAATACAATTGGTGCTCAGCATTATGGATATCGGCTATCGTGAACGTAGAAGGTCACTTCTGTCCAGTTACACTTGTATGTATTTACACAGATTAAGTTATAGGTTTTTTCTGATTCTCAACTTTAGATATATGCTATACATTTGACATTTCCAGAGTTATTGAAGTTTGTTTATGACATAGGAGATACTAAAACCAAAGGAAACATTACAGAAATTAATGATACAATACACTATCATAACGTAAGGTAACATATCTAAAATAGGCATTTATGGTTTAATAATAGCATTCCTGATCAGCTGTCTGTCAGAGCTAAAGCAGAATTCGTATAATAATATGCCTACTTTATAGAAAAGCATTGGTAAAGAATTTCCATGACTGATGATAAATTTGAGCTAGCTTTCTACAAAACAAATTATTCAGCTACACAGTGGCTTCCCCAAAGAACACATTCGCATGATCTTCAAGTTCACTGCTGGAGAGACTCTAAATAATAATCAGGTCATAAAGCCAGAGAAAGGTCCTTTAGATTGCCATATAATTTGCACTGAGAACTTTGAGAATTACAATAGAGGCTAAGCCTCGGTAATCCTTCTTGGATAATAATGGGAATAATTAGGAAGGCTTCAAACAGTCCGTCTCTGTAAAAGTTTAGCGTCCTACGTGTGAGAGAGCAAGAACATTGAAAGCGGTTTAATGGCTTTGTTGAACAGATCTAATCAGGCGAGTTTTACCCTCTGACACAAATTGGGTCTTGGCTGATGAAAACTGAAGCTACTGTTACAAAGAACATTCAGATTCTCTCATACTTTTTGCCTGCTTAAACAAATGGTATGGGAAAGTAAGGATACACCTGCTTTAAATAACTGGGCCTCTTAAATTTGAGATTCATTTAGAAGCAAACTGGAAACCTTTTCAAAGTGAGCAAAAACAAATATTTCAAATGTTTATACTAATTTTATAGCTTTTCCATAAGTCATTTGTATAGTCAAGGCAGAATCTTAATTATATTAGAAAAACTAAGATAATCAAATTATCAAAGGAACTTTGAACCTACAGTCTGAATTTCTGAAATCCACCTTTATATCTTCCATTGAATCATAGTATAACTTTAGGGTATTTTCAACTAAACGTGTTCACAGACTTTCCATTTTATTATTCTACTCCAAAATAATATTTATCAGCGTTGGGAAGAACAAAATCAATTTGAATTAATGTAGGGAAACCACCCATTCCAAAATTTGGTTATCTGTTTTTTTACACTATCGGCAACTTTAAAAGTGTGCTCGTGGTTTGTGAACAACACAGCAATAAAATCAATACCAACTAGTACTTGACATAACTCAGACTTGATCCAGAATCTTACAAAGTAAGAGCATCAAACAACCTGGAGCAGGGCCAGCTGTTAAGGGATCATTTCTGTGCATTGTGGCTATTCCAGAACCTACTCAAATAGTATTTTGAAAAGTGTTTGTTAACATTTATGCTTCACCCTGCACATTTAAGGGTTCAGATCCATGAGAAAGACAAATTTTAAAGTCTTAAGAGAACTACTCATTCAAACTAACCTATGCTAGAGATTTGACTGTCCCACTTAAAGCTCTCTAATAAGTTTGGGTGATATGTGGTATGTTCAGATTTATTACAGATATTAAAAAGCTGCAGACACCACTCACAGAAATTAACTTGAAATGGATTAAATACTTAAATGTAAGACCTGAAGCCATAAAACTTCTAGAAGAAAACATAGAAAAAGAGCTCCTTGACACGGGTCTTAGCAATGACTTTTTGGATGTGATAGCAAAAACACAAGCAACAAAATCAAAAATAAACACATGGGACTACATCAAACTAAAAAGCTCTGTACAGCAAAAGAAACAATCAACAAAATGAAAAGACAACCTATGGAATGTGAGAAAATATTTGCAAATCACATATCTGATAAGGGGTTAATATTCCAAATATATAAAGAACTCACAGATATATATAGAATTCTCAATAGCAAAAAATCCCAAATAATCCAATTAATAATGGGCAAAGGACCCGAATAGATATTTTTCCAAAGAAGGCATATAAATGGCCAACTGGTACATGAAAAAGTGCTCAACACCGTTAATCATTAGGGAAATGCAAATCAAAAACACAATGAGATGTTACCTCGTGCCTGTTAGAATAGCCATCATCAAAAAAACAAAAGCTACAAATGCTGGCAGGAATGTGGAGAAAAAAAAAACCTTGTGTGCTGTTGGTAGGAATGTAAATTGGTACAACCACTGGAAAGCAGTATGGAGGTTCCTCAAAAATTAAAAATAGAACTACCATACAATCCAGCAATTCCACTCGTGGGTACATATCCAAAGGAGATGAAATCACTATGTTGAAGAGATATCTGCACTCCCATGTTCACTGCAGCATTATTCACCATAGCTAAGACATGAAAACAACCTAAGTGTCCATCAACAGATGAATGGATAAAGATAATATGGTATATATACAGCGGAATATTATTCATCCATAAAAAGAATGAAATTCTACCATTTGAGATAACATGGATAGATCTTGAGAGTATTATGCTAAGTGAAATTAGTCAGAGAGAAAAAGACAAATATCGAATTATCTCACTTATATGTGGAATCTAAAACAAACAAACAAAAACAACAACAACAAACAAACTCATAGAAAAAGAGATCAGATTTGTGGTTACTAGAGTCAGGGGGTGGGGGAGGGGGAGTTGGAGAAAGGTGGTTAAAAGGTACAAACTTCCAGTTATAAGATAAATAAGTACTAGGGATGTAATGTGCAACATGATGACTATAGTTAACACTGCTGTATGGTATATTTGAAAGCTGTTAAGAGAGTAGATCCTAAAAGTTCTCAATACAAGGGAAAAAACATTTTTTTTTCTTTTTTGTGGCATCTAAATGAGGTAATGGATGTTCACTAAACTTATTGTGGCAATCATTTCACAATATATGTTAGTCAAGTCATTATGCTGTACACTTAAACTCATACAGTGCTGTATGTCAATTACATCTTGACAAAACTGAAAGAAAAAAATTGTTTTTAAAAGTTGTGGAAAAGGCTTTCTATATATCCTCAAAAACAAGACAGGGCAATTTTGTAGAAACACTCCTGTAATTTTTAGCAAGGCACTTAATGGAAACATTCTCGTTGAGAATTATCTCTATGCTCTTCTGATAAGTAATCATTTCTGGTCCATGAGCAAATCCTTCTTTTCTTCTTTCTCCTGAAAAATATAGGTAGGAAGATAAACAGTTGATCCCTAATAAACTGTGTGTGTGTGTGTATATGTGTGTGCAAATTTAGTAACATCTGTTGGTTTTAGTTCCCAGGAGAAAGCTAACACTGGTGAAATCAATAAGTGGTACAATGGTGCTCCTGTCTGACAGGGGGTCAATAGAAAGCTCATTGGATTAATGGAATGGAAATGCAAACACACATTATTGTAAATCTACTGAGGGAAAGAAGGGTGAAAGTAGACGTTGTTTTCTGTCATATTTCCCATATAAATTAATCAGTTCTCACTTTACACTTGTAATGTCGCTCATGGTTCTTGGGAAAATAGGTCTTAAAATCCAATGAAATATTTATTTCATTTTTCCATTTGTTGCTATTTTAACAAATTTACCAAGATTTTACAGTGGTGCTTTATCTTGCTGCCTCTAAAATGTGACTTCTTCATGCCTTCTCTATTAAATTTCATATATTTCAGAAATATGATAACTAACTTTCAAGTGATACTGGATCAAAGTGTCTATGCTTGACTGTCTCTAGCAGTAAGAATTGAACTTATTCCAGATCAATTATTTTTGAGAATACACAACCCAGGAAATCTTAATTATTGAATTTCTCCCAAAATTATGAATAGAATTGTTTGATTGTCTTTTAGTCCGATTTTAAGAATTGTCAATGTTTCATAAACTATTCTCTGCCTTTTTGATGCTATTAAGGACCTTTAGAGCACAGTAAAAAGTGTTATCCTTCTTTTGGTTTTGACAGACTCACTTGAACAAAAAGCCACACAAAGGAATATCAGAAACACCAAAATGCACCTTTAGGTCAAAATCATTCCCCTCCCTGTGTTGTTTTAGATTACAGTAAATCCTCAACAGATTTGAACAGATTTCACCCTTGAGATGACTTTTGAGCAAACAGAAGGTATTAGCTCTAGAATGCTATTATTTAAGAACGATAGGGATATGGGAATGTCCATATAAACTCAACCAAGATATCCCAATCCAATTGTAGGAAAGTCTAAGAATTAGAAAGCTTTTTGATATTTTGAATATGCCCTTAAAATTTCTAATTAAAATTGACAAGGATGCAGAGCAACTAGGTGTCTCCCACATTGCTGATGGAAATGTAAAATGTCAGAATTCTCTCTGTCTCTTTCTCTTCACTCTTCCTTCCGTTCTGTCTTCTAACACGTTCAATTCTTCATGTGCCCCTACTATTTTGACAGCCGTCCGATGTCATTTATTCCACTGTCACTGTCTTGAAACTTTGTTCTCTATGCACTGCCATTGTTTTTCACTCACCAGTATTCTTCCTCCTGAAATCTAGCCACTTCTCCTACCAATCTCCTAACACTACCCTCCAGAACCAGATCTAAACTTCACATCTTATACAAAAATTAACTCAAAATGGATCATAGGTCCAAATGTAAAACTATAAAACTTCTAGAAGAAAACACAGGAAAAAATGTTCCTGTGCTAGGGTTAGAAAAAGAGTTCTTAGACATGACACCAAAAGGCATGATCCATAAAAGACAAAAGTTGCTAATATACACCGTCAAACTTAAACTTTGGCTCTATGTAGGATTCTGTTAAGAGAATGAAAAGTTAGCCATTGACTGGCAGAAATATTTTCAAATCACGTATCTGAGAAAGAATCTTTATCCAAAATATATTTAAAATTTCTAATCTCAACAGTAAAAAGGACAATTCAATTAGAAAATAGGCAAAACATTTTAACAGAGACTTCACCAAAGAAGGTATACAGATTGCAAATAAGTACGTGAAAGAAAAGATGTTCACCATCATCAGCCATTAAAGAAATGCAAATTAACACTACAATGAGATGCCACTGCATACCTATTAAAATGGCTAAAATAAAAAATGCTGACGCTATCAAGTGCTGATGAGGATGCAGAACAACTGGATTTTTCACACATTGCTGATGGAAATGTAAAATGTCAGCCATTCTGGAAAGCAGTTTGGCGATTTCCTGCAAAGCTAACAACAGACATGATACAACCCAGCACTCCCGGATATTTATCCTAGAGACACAAAAGTATGGTCACACAGGAACTTGTGCACAAATGTTCACAGCCACTTTATTTGCAGTAGCCAAAGGCTGGAAACCACCCAAAAGTCCCTCAACTGGTGAATAGATAAACAAACTGTGGTACAATAAATACAAAGAAGCAAACTGTTGATACACACAATTTAGAAGAATTTTAAGGGCTTTATGCTGAGTGAAAAGAGCCAATCTCAAAATGTTGCATACGCCATGATTCCGTTCATATAACATTCTTGAAATGGCAAAATCACGGTGATGGACAACTAGTCAGTTGTTGCCAGAGGTTACGGTTGGGTAAGGCTGTGACTGTTAAAGGGTAACACAAGGGAGAGTCTTTGTGTTGACGGAACAGTTCCGTACCCTAGTTGTAATGTGATTGTGTCATGATGGTTAAACAAATCTACATTGGTGATAAAATTTCAAAGAACTATACACATAAAAGAGAGAAAGAAAAGAGCACATTTAAAAGATGTTGAAATCTATGTAAAGTCTTTAGGTGAGGTAAGAGTTAGATTCCAATAACCAATGTTAGATTCCTGGTTTTGACCATGTGCTGTGGTTATGGAAGATATACGATCATTGGGGAAAACTAGGTTAAAACAACACTGAAATTCTATTATTTTGTAACTTCTGAAAGGCACCATATTTCAAAATTAAAAGTTGTGATCAAAAACAAAGAAAAGGATAATGGATATTTAAGGACAATTAGGAGTGTGCCTCACTCAATAAATGATTTTAAGCATCTTGAAGGACAGACTCACACTTTTTAATTTTCATATTTCCCTAACACTAGTACAGTAGCTTAAGCAAATTGCATTTAATAATATATGAATGTAGAAGAAAGCCAGGTGATTTAACATTAAATTGCCAACTAAATATCTTAGCAGGATGCCAAATAGTAATTATCATATTATCAGTTTTTTATTACTTCTTAAATTTAGTTCTTAAAATTATTAACATCGATTAAAGTCAATATATTATTAAGTTCTTTTTAACTTCTGAAAGAATTCTTAAGAAAAAAAATCTGGTAAAAACCTTAATATGTCTATATTAATCACTTGTAGATTAAGATATCAAATTTTGGAGGGATCTTTTAGTTTCTAATTTATCATATTAGTGTTAATACAAAGATTTTCAAAGGAAGACAGAAAAAAATCTATTTTGCATTCAATTCCATGTAAATTACTTTGTATAAACTTCTCTGAAATTAAATCTTTTTGTTTCCCGGCCATCTGAACAATTGGGTGATTTTGGACATTAAATCCTGACCTTTGGTGCTTAGATATACTTCACATGCTTCAAATATGATTGATTGCTGGTTGAGTCCAATTATTCCTCCAATGCCTGTGGGATTCTTAAAAACCCTAACATTTGCAGAAAATGACCTTTATTCTATTCCACCATGCAACAGCTGTCAGAGATGGTTCTGCTGCCCATTCTCTGTCATGCAGAGGCAGGGTGTATCCAGTAAAACCACTATTGTTGGGCCAGTAAAATTGTAGGGCTTCTTAAGACTCTTATTCTAACTTTGAAGATACCAGGTGGCAATAATAAAGATAAAAGTTAGTGATTACCACGTGACACATATAGATGGCCTATGTCTTGCAGCAATGAAGATAGCTGGAAGCTATGTAAATACTATAAATCCTAAATTTTTTCCATGTTAAAAATAAATATTTGGATTGAAATCAGGAAAAATTTTAGTTGTCAATTACTTGGCATTAGACTTAAAATTCCACCTGGATATAAACTCTTAATGAACACAATTCATTGCCCCAGGAAGCTGGCACCTAGTTTGGGGGCTTGGATGGAATTAAACTCATAATCAGAATAACCAGAGGACTCTTAAGAGAAAAGGGGTTCACTGAGTTGTTATTTTTCCCCAGAATATGAAATCTGCTTTTAGATCAAATGCTTCAGTTTCAACTCAAGGTGGGGAAAAAATAGCTTAGGAGAATATATACTGCTTCCATTTTTTTTTTTTTTTTTTATCCTGATGCTTCCCTTTCATGCTACTAGTTTTTCTTAAGCATTTGGTATTTTCTGGCTAATCAGTCACATTTACTACCAAGTGATTAAAATGTGTAGGGTATGTAACTGGCATAGGTTTCCTCTGCGACTGTATAGGTCGGCTTCCTCACAGGACTTTCCCAGAATGAGGGCTTCGGCAGCAGCTCTCTGTAAGTGGGAGAGGGTGATCATGGGGGTCTTGCCTATAAGGTACTTGGTAAGAGCAGACTGCCAGGATGCTGGGAGTTCATGTAGTTTCCAGTTTAAGGAGAATTATCCTCTGTGGTAAAGGCCTTTAGTGTATTTTATCTTTGAAGAAAGGTGCTTTTCTCATTTTCCTTTTGTTTTTCCCTCTTTGTCTTTTGAGGAGACCCAGCGTTGCCTGAAGCTCTGCTCTAGCTTTCTCTGAGTCCAATATTCACACTAGGAACTTTCCTCGTGTAGATGATCTGCTTTACTCAGAGGACAATGCTCTAGACTTCATTCTGGGGTAAAAGCCAATGGAGATGGGTGCTATTTTGAATCAGTACCGGTCTTTACTCTGTAATTTCTTTCCACAAACTGCAATTATACTGTTTTACAAATTGTAAATATATCCCTATGTCATTTACTGTATTTTCTAAAGACAGTTTCTAATAGATGCGTGGTATTCTATTTAATGTCACTATCAAAATTTATTTGGTCATGTGCCTATTTGTGGATATTTAGATTATTTCCAATTTTATGATATATAACATTGTAATGAACATTTTTTTTTTTTTTTTTTTTGTGGGGAAGACCAGCCCTGAGCTAACATCTGTTGCCAATCCTCCCCTTTTTGCTGAGGGAGACTAGCCCTGGGCTAACATCGTGCCCATCTTCCTCTACATTATATGGGACGCCAGCATGGCGTGGCTGACAGGCAGTGTGTCGGCGGGCGCCCGGGCTCCGAACTCGCGAACCCCGGGCTGCCAAGCGCGGACTAAACCGCTGTGCCACCAGGCGGCCCCTGTAATGAACATTTTTATACACAAATAGTTATCCATCTATAATTATTTCCTAGAAGTGGAATTGTGTTTACAAAGTGAGTGAACATTTTGAAATTATTTAATGCATATTTGGCAAATTATATTCTAGAATTTATACAAAGTTTTAATAATGATGTAATATATATTGACAAATTGTATTCTAAATAGTTCACACTGTTACCCTCCCACTAGCAGTATGTGAGGCTCCCTCTTTCCTCATTCTCTCTTATACACTTTATTTTGGTTTTGATATTTGCCAGTTGTATCAGTAAAACATAATATCACTTTATCTAGACTTTTTAAAAATTATTTATGCAATTGAGCTTTTTGCAGTTATAGACCACTTATACACAATTTGTGAATTGGCAATTATGTTCCCTTTTTTCAATAGAGGAATTGTCTTTTTTTGTATATTGATTTATAAGAGCTCTTCAGGGATTAAGAATATTGACACTCTCGGTTTAGATTATGGTACTGTTTCAATCAATCTATTATTGCTTTTATGTTAAAAAAGATTTACCTTTAATGATATAAGTTTAATATTGTCTGGTATTTTAGTTCTTTTAAAAAAAATATTTAACTCTATAAACCATTCAGATTATATTTCAGTTTATTGTGTGATATCAAGAAGGGAATGTGATGTGTCATTGCCTCTCTCTCTCTCTTAATATTTGTCCAATTTCCTCTCACAGGTTATTAAATTTTCCATCATTTTTCTACCTGTCTAAAATTTCACCTCTAGTAAAATCTATGTCATATATTATACACACAACATGCATATATTTAAATCTGTTTCTAGAATGAACCTTATGTTCCATTGATCCATCTATTCTCCCACTAATGTCATATTTTAAATATTGTAGGTTTTGAAATATGTTTTAATGTCTGGCTATTCAATTGTTTTTATTAATCATCCTTCTCATATTTCTCTCCTATCCATTTTTCCACTATAATTTTCAGATTATTTTGTCATCTTAAAAATTCATCAATTAGACATTGATAAGAATTGTATAAAAATTAATTAATCTGGAAATAATTGACATCTTTAAAATATCACCACATCACTTAGTACACTTGTGTATCTCTCAATTTGTTCAACTCTTATTTTCATGTTTTTATTAAAAGTCAGCAGTTTTCTTTATAGAGGCTTGCATATTTCTTGTGAGATTTATTTGTGTTTTATAATTTTGTTGCTATTTAAAAATAGCTTCTATTTTCCCTTAATATTTCCTAAAATTTCCCACAAATTTTAAGCACATGCTTTTTAAGCTTATCACGAGTTTTCCATTGCAGTTAGGAAACAATCCAAAATCCCTCCTAAACAATGTCCACTGCCCACCCCCCCATTCTAATATAATGCTTCTCTCCTTCTCACTTACTCCCTCCAAACATTTTGACCCTCCAATGGGTCCCAGGCCATGTCCAACTCTTTTCTTTTCTTTTTTCTTTGTGAAGAAGACCAGCCCTGAGCTAACATCTATTGCCAATCCTCCTCTTTTTTGCTGAGGAAGACTGGCCCTGGGCTAACATCCGTGCCCATCATCCTCTACTTTATATGGAATGCAGCCACAGCATGGCTGACAGGCAGTGTGATGGCTGGTGCCCAGGATCTGCACCCGCAAACCCCATACTGCCAAAGCTCGAACTAAACCACTGCGCCACCTGGCCCGCCCATGTCCAACTCGTTTCTACTCCAGAGCCTGTGCACTCACCATAACTTAAGCCTGGTTGACCATACCCCAGTTCTTATGTCTGGCTCTTTCTCATCATATATGTCTCAATTTATAACTATCTCATTATCTAAGTCTTTCGTGACCACCTGCCTATATTAAACTTTTCCTTCAATAATTCCTAATTACAACTCTGTTTTTTTCTTCATGATATTTTTTCAGAACATGTAATTATAAGTTTACTTGCATATTGTCTTTCTCCTTCCACATTTCAAGCTGAATGACTTAAAGGAGAAACTCTAAGAGTCTTTTATATGTTTCTTAAAGAGAAAAAAAAACAACTAAACCCCAGGATAGAGAGACATAGTTTTTATTTTTTTATTTGTTTTTTTTTTTTTTTTGGTGAAGAAGACTAGCCTTGAGCTAACATCCATTGCCAATCCTCCTTTTTTGCTGAGGAAGATTGGCCCTGGGTTAATATTTGTTCTCATCTTCCTCTACTTTATATGTGGGATGCCGCCACAGCATCGCTTGATAAGTGGTGCATAGATCTGCACCCAGGATTCGAACCAGCGAACCCCGGACTACCAAAGTGGAGCATGCGAACTGAACTGCTACACCACCAGGCCAGCCCCAGAGAGACATAGTTTTGAAGATTATGATTTTCATAGTGAGTTACTACACCAGCATTAAGGAAATAGTAATTTTTATTTCTATTAGCCCAAATAAATGGTGACATGCCCTTCAAACTAAAAATATAAAACCTAGTCTCGTATCTGACCACAAAACCTACTTCTCCACTTGAACTTAAGTCAGGGAAGAGGTTTAAACAATTTGTATATCTGTTTCTCCAATTATTGATAGGAAAAAAGACAATGAAAATTTCATTTGGGAGGAATGAAAATACTATGACATGGACTTCTTCAAAAGGAATTTTCCAGAGAGAGTTCTGAAATATATTCAGGTATAAGTTCATAGAACCGAATTGCTCTCTTCCTTCCCAGGCAGCAAACTAGCTAGACCTGCATGGAATTAATGACCACTCCACTCAGTAAGGGTGGTTGGTTTTATCCTTATTATTTTATTGTATTGGTAGAGTTTGACTGTTATTTATCTGTTCTCTTCCAAAGATAATTCCACTATCTTATGAAATGTAAAGTACACCTAGGAACACGTTTAACTGTGATGATAGTATTCAGTGAATAGGTTTCTTTCTTTTTTGAAGAAGCAGCAGCTAGGCCCTGAGCTAACATCTGTTGCCAATCTTCCTCTTTTTCTTTTTTTTTTCTCCCCAAAGCCCCAGTACATAGTTGTATATCTTAGTTGTAGGTCCTTCTAGTTCCTCTGTGTGGGATGCTGCCTCAGCATGCCTTGATGAGTGGTACGTAGGTCCATGCCCAGCATCAGAACCAGTGAAACCCAGGCCACTGAAGCGGAACCAGCAAACTTAACCACTAAGCCACTGGGCTGGCCCCTGCTTTCTTTATTAATTCACATTTAGACTGTATATATACATTTTATTTTAAAAAGAAAAATAAAGTCTGGGAGCACTGGATGCCATGACCACTCATGGCCTTTTCACAATTAATGCTTCATGAAAATGCCAACGTGCTATTCAAAGGCAAGTAGAATAAGACATATTACATCTTCATTTTATTTTGAAGTAATGCTATATCACCAATTAGTGGACTTTAAAACCGTTTCCTTGTTTTTAGTAGATAATTTTACATATTTATAATGTCAATAAAAGTTGACGATTTTCTTTGTGAAGGAGGGTTCACATTATTATTGCTCAGGTGCTTCTGAATAAGATCCCTCATATGTGTCCTAAGTTCTACACATTTGTCAGACTCTTCAAATTATTTGCAAGTAAAAAGGACCTGTCTAAGAATTTTTTTTTAAATGGAATTATCATTAAGCAAAATGAGCTTCAGTAAAGGATATATATTGTACGGGCTCTTTTTGAGAAAAGAAGTAACATAAGCTGCTGATCCTGTCCTATTAGTCAAATCTAAAGCAATGTTAAGTGACGACAATTATTATAAAAGGGCTGAAACCGTCTCAGAGAAAGCCAAGGAAGATATCTGACTTTCAGAGGAGTACCCTGAGGTGCTCTGTATTGAGATTCATACTCTGTGAGGAGTGTAATTAAATGAAAAGAATAGAGAACGATCCCTTCGTTTTTCTGCTGAAACAATGCGTTCTTTATCATCATATTCGTTGAATGGACAAGTCATTTATTACATAGAAACCTGTGATTTCTAATAGCTCCTCAAATGTATTGAGGAATGCTTAATTGAATTTATTTAATCTGTGGAATCCATCAATGACAGGGTTACACCCTCCCCAATGGCATCAAGGTAGCAAGAGAAAATGGAAAATAAATACACAATGAGATTGCTGCACCTTAAAGAGCAGTAAACTGACATAATAAAATATAGGGATAATAATATGATAGGAAAAAAGGATCTGGACACAGTGAGCAAAACCTGGTCAAATTTCTTTTAAATTCTCCTCCCGCTTTGCCCTTCCCCCACCCCATGCCTACGAAGAGAATCACAAGGAATTAGCTCCACACACACTCCTGCAGCCCCCACAGAGATGGAAGTTAGCCCAGCTGAACTGGACACTTTTTTTTGCGAACTTTTTACACTTGTCCTAAGTTCCACTCCAAAGAGCAATCTTCACTTCCCTCACTAATCAAAGGCTAAAAGAAATCTAGCTTTAACGACAAGCTAAAGTAGCATTGAAAAGATGATTTGTGGAAGAGAAAAAGGGTGAAAAAAGCAGAAGGAACAGAGGAGATCAGGGAAGAATAAAACAGGACAGTAAGAATGCGTAAAACTGGGGCCGGACCTGTGGCGTAGTGGTTAAGTTTGCGTGCTTGGCTTCAGCGGCCCAGGGTTCACAGGTTTTGATTCCAGGTGTGGACCAATGCACTGCTTGTCAAGCCATGCTGTGGCAGCGTTCCATATAAAGTAGAGGGAGATGGGCACGGATGTTAGCTCAGGGCCAGTCTTCCTCAGCAAAAAGAGGAGGATTGGCAACCGATGTTAGCTCATCTTCCTCATACACACACACAAAAAGAATGCACAAACTTAAAAGAAAAAAAGTCAAATTATAACGACATTAGTGTTAGTCTCTGTTCAACTGTTCTTATGTTTTATATTATTTTATTTATGTGTGCATTGTTTATCTGCTTTTGAATTCACTCTTAGTTTCAATGTCTAGTTTTTCTGTTACACTCAGAGGGTCTTGGGGTTGGCAAACTGTGACCAGGAATCAGGCAAGGAAAGGGTTACTGCGAATCTGACCAATAACCACCAAGGTCTATCAAATATTTTCCAGACAAGGAGGAAACTAAATGTACTGTTTTCAAAGGTTGATGTCCCTGTTTTTGCAGATGTTGACATGCTACAGTGAAACTTACACAGTTGCAGCAAGATACCTGCAAATTGCTCCAGCTCCAAGTGTCCAAAAGTTACCATGGACTCGTTAAGTAATGACATACTCCTTGAACTCCTTATGTAATGGCATATTGCGTTGAGCTCGTTGTGTAATAGTACCTTGAACTCATCATGTAACGGCACGTTGCATTGAACCTGTTATGTAGTGGAACCGTGACCTTGTTTTGTAGTGGCATGTTACATTGAACTCGTTATGTAATGGCGCCTTGACCTCATTATGTAATGACTTGCACATGCGCCCCGATTGGGCCCAGTCGTTACACAGTGGTAACATATCCTCTGCACCCTAGTGTATAAAGTCTCCACTGGCATTAAGCTCGGAGAGACACTGCTTTGGGAGCTATCCCTGGTGGTCTCCATTGCTTATGCAAACAATAAACCTTTCCTTCACCCACTTCAGCCTCGGTTGTACTTTTCGGCTCTGCACTCACCAAGAGACTGACCCATTGAGTTTGGTTAAAAAAACACTCACGCTTACCTCCTTCCAAACACGCACAGCACATGTCTACACGTACTCACCCAGAGGGAGCAAAAGAAGGGCAAGACAAGTGATGAAAAAAAACCCAAAACAGTGAAACAGAAAAAAGCAATTAGCTAAGTAGAAGTAAATAAAGATGAAAAATGAAGCCCGTATGGAAGAAAGAGATGGACGGAGACCATTATATGGAGGATTAATGGCTCCAATTCATCTACTAAAGACTGAAAAAAGGATTTGAACTCAGATTTCTGTCACCGAAGCCTATACTCTAACAGCTGTACTACTCTGGCTTTACGTTTAATTTTTTGTTAGTTTATTTGTTTAGTAACTTCTATGCATGAAGGACTGTTAAGTTCTATGAGAGGGAAAAATTAATTTGGACCCATCCTGCTTTCCAAGAGCTCAACTTATTACTCCTGGAAGATCTAACTTCACAGAAAAATTTTAAAGATGTTTCATTTTCATTTTACCAACATTTATTGAGTGCCTTTTGTGCATCAGGCACTGTGAAAGGCAATATAAATGCAAAATGACAGATAGATGATAGATAGATAGATAGGTAGATAGATAGATAGAATAGAATCCTTGTCTTCAATTAATATACAGTGTGGCTGGAGAACAGATCAGATTACACAGTGAGGGATGAGAACTCTTGGGAGACAACCTAACTCAAACTGGCGTGGGGGCAGGGGGATGGCATATAGCTGTGGCTTTCTGTTAAAGAGTTTTTCTGAGTTGATTCTGGCAAGGTTAGTAGGGTGATAACAGCATTGCAGAGAGAGGGGGTGGAAATGAGAAAAACATAGAGAAAATACAGTATACTAGGGGCACTGAAAGGTATTTGATATCGCTCAAGATAGTTCCATAAATGATTTGAGAAAGGCAACGCATGATGGAAATGAAGGCAGGGGCCAAATCTTTAGACCTTCTTACAAGACATGCAAAGGATTTGAGCCTTAACCTCTACTTAAGTAGAGAGCCTTGAAGGCTTTTAAAAAGTCTAATTGTATGATCAGTGTTGAGTGGAATTGAAATCAAACATCACTCAGACAGCAGTGAGAGTATCAAAAGGCTAAGACCAGTTAAGAAGGCAGGAAGAGAAGTTGTAAATGTCGTCAGACATCCAGGAGCTGGACGGAAGGTGATGACTATCTAAGTGTCCACATTCCCTCACTGTAGTTGGTAGCTAGGCTGCCGACATCCTGAAAACAGCCCACGTGGGTTCTCCAGAGCTATAGGAAGTGTGCTATTGCCCTCCATTCAAACTCCACTTGATACGTCTCTTTCTGTCTGTTATCTCATATGTAGTTTCTGCATCTCTGCTCAGAACTTTGAATTGATACTTGGCTGCACTTTGTTCTCAGTTTTGGCTTTGCCCCAGAAACATTATCTTTTGAATGACTTGCAGAGGTATGCAATCTCCAGCTCATCCTTTCCTACTCAGTGTCCCAGGTCAGAGAGGAAACCATATGGATAATGGCAGGAAGAAAAGAGACAATGATTTATTAAAAAGACATTAGTGATTTGGATATAGGTAGAGGAGTTGGTGAATGAGACATGGTGATTTTTATATGGAGGAGTAGGAAAGGGATTATCTCTTACAATTCAAGGGGTTATATCCTACAAAAAGGACAACAAAATAGCAGATGATATCATTTACTGATTTAGAAAATGTATCAGAAGGAGGAGGCATCATAACCTAATGAGAATGCATTCAATTTTGTGTGTGTTGAGATAGAAGTGCCTTTGGGATACCTGATGGCAATTCCCCAAAAGGAAGTTCAATATCTGAAGCTGTGGAAAGAGAATTGAGAGCAATGAACATGTTAGAAGTAGTTGAAACCATAGTAATGGGTGAAATCTCTCAGATAAATTGCATAGAATAAGCAGAGAAGAAATTCCACATATGGACATCAAACTTAGAAAATATGAGCAAAGGAAGGGAGCATGAAAAGGGGCCTGAGAAGTCAAATGAGATGAGAGTGTTTACAAGGAAGAGGGATAAACAGCCTCAAATGCAGGTAGCATGTAACTGCCACGTGTTCATTGGAATAGGTGGAAACTATATTGGTGATCCTGGAGAGAGGATTTTCTGTAAAAGTACTCAGAGTGGAAGTTAGATTAAGTGGGAAATGAGGAAAGGAGGCATTACAGGCTGCTCTTTAGATTAACTTGGCTGTATTGGTAAGTTAAAAAGGCTGAAAGAGTAAATTTTTATAAATAAAAAAATTACCTTGTTTCTATATTGAGTAGAATAATCTACCAATGAGGGAGAGATTGAGATTTGGAAGAAAGAGAATATAATGAATGAGGCAAGTTTCCCAAGGAGGCAGGATGAGAGATCCAGATTACAGGAGTTGGGATTGACCCAAGAATGAAGGGAAGAATGGCCACCTCCCCCAGGCCAGAGGAACTATTTGACATTGATGTGTGGAAGAATGGAAGTAGAGTCTTAAAGGATAAATATTAACAATTTAACAACATAGGGTAAGAGAATGAATGTTTCATCAATTTTAAACCTAAAATAAGTGACAGTGATGAGAGGTGTATCATTAAAATATTTATTCATTCAAATAACATTCATTGAGGATCTACCATGACACTGTACCAACCACTTGGATACAGCAATTAAAAAGTCACCTATAAAATTAATGAGGAATTAATAATAAGGAATAAAATTTTTAAATAAGAAACCTTTAGTGTGACAAGTGTTACAAAACAGAAGTGTGAGAAATCAGGCTTTATAACATAATTTTTAAAATAATTCAGATATTATAACTTTCTCTCATATCATTCCCAAAAGGAGAAAAATTGGAACTGTTTGTTTCTACCTGCATTGAAGCTCTGTGCATCCAATCCTCGAAAACAATGTACAGTTATATGCAGAGACATCTGAAATCACAGAAATGCCTGGAATAACTGCTGGCCCCAAACCACTTTGATGAGAGAACAGATGGGCAGCAGGAAGGAGTTTCTGTATGCAGTTAGGAAAAACAGTCAGTGTTAGAAAACAACATCCGTGGTAACAGGTCTAAAATCCCCAAGAGGATATTTTCCATGATTGGTGGGCAAACACTTGCCAGAAGTTATGATTAGCAGAAGCTTATTCTAACCTGGTGGTGCACTGTTAGACATTAGAATCTTCTGCACTGTTGATAAGAATGTACAATAATGCAGCCATTATGGAAAACAGTATGGGGGTTTCTAAAAAAATTAAAAATAGAATTACCATATGATCCAGCAATCTCACTTCTGGGTATTTATCCCCCAAAACTGAAAACAGGATCTTGAAGAGATATTTGCATGCCCACATTCATTGCAGCATTATTCACAACAGCCAAGAGGTGGAATCAACCTACATGTCCATCAACAGACGAATGAATAAAAAAATATATATGGTATATACATACAATGAAATACTATTCAGCCTTAAAAAAGAAGGAAATCTTGTCACATGCTACAACATGGATGAACCTTGAGGGCATTATGCTAAGTGAAATAAGCTGGTCACAAAGAGACAAATACTGTATGATTCCACTTATATCAGATATCTAAAGTAGTCAAATTCATAGAAACAGAAAATAAAAGAGGCTGGAGGGAGGAGAAAAGGGAGAATTGTTGTTTAATAGGTACAGAGTTTCAGTTTTGCAAGATGAGAAAGTTCTGGAGATCTGCTTCACAACAATGAAAATTTACTTAACACCATTGAATTGCACATTTAAAAATGATCAAGATGGTAAATTTTATGTGAAATGTTTTTTAACCATAATTTTTTAAAAAATCCCACATGTTCTGCTGAGGAGATGCAGACTTGATGAAACATAGTTGAACCAGTAAAGGCCTGTGAACAGGATGAAGAGAAGCCACTGGCAGTGACACCAAATGCAAGGCTGTGGGCTCCAGGGACAAGGACCTACACAGTACACAAAAGATTAAATGATACCAATGTAGCAACTCCAAAGTGAGCCCCCTCCCCAAGATGCTTTGTGTATCCCAGGACCCACTCACTTCCTGCCGCTACATAGAGAGTCTTGCTCACAGGCATAGCCATCCCCTTGGAGAAGAAAAGGGGAGTGAGAGGAAAGTGAAACATTAAGGATTTTACCAAAAAATAAATAAATAAATAAACCAAACTCAGTCATCCCAAAGCAATTATTTCAGATCTAATAGGGAGTTGTATTTTAAATAGACTCAATATTTAAACTGAAGGGAGACAATTGAGATTGAAAGAAACCCAACTAACTGACAGTTCTAAATTATCCAGCCACCTGCTGAAATGTTGGCTTATAAACAAGAGCATGGCTATTTTAGAGAAAAACAAAACTATGTCTTCAGTGGATACCTTAGTTGTAGAGTATGTTAAAATGAGTACCCCTTTTCTCAGTTTTGGCTGAGGCCTCAACAGAGTAACAGTCAATCATGCCCACATTGCAGAACAGGGTTTGAGTCCACCAAAGTAGACCTTGCTAAGGAGGTGGCTGGGAATAACTTTTGTGACCCTTAGAAGACCACCTGCACCTATACTTTTAAAAACGTTGGAAAGAATAATAGGATATTTTGTAGGAGAGATACTGGTATGCTGTTGCCCCACTACTGGGCCTCCAGGAATTTTCTGAGGGCCAAAGATGCATGGGAGGGGTTCACTCTATGCCTGTGTCAGGAGGTGAATGGCTCCTTGGATCCACCCAGACTCCTGTGGTGTTGTCCTAGTCAGTTCGAGCTGCTATAACAAGGTGCCATAGACTGGTGGCTCATAGAACAAACTGGAGGCTGGGAAGTTCAAGATCAAAGTGCTGGAAGATTTGATGTCTGGTAAAGGCTTTCTTCTCAGCTTGTAGACAGTGCCTTCTTGCCGAATACTCACATGCCAGAGAGAGAGAGAGCAGGTCTCTTCGTGACCTTATAAAGGCACCAATCCCATGGTGGGAGCTCCACTCTCAGGCCCTCATCCAAACCTAATTATTTCCCAAGTCCCCACCTCCAAATATCATCATCTTGAGGATCAGGCTTCAACATATGAATTTGGGGGGACACAAACATTCAGTCCATAGTGGGTGTCTACTCTGGAGGATGTCAATTGGTCTCATTTAACCCTTTGTTGTGACCTGCTGACACCTGTCCCTAGAGCCCATGTCCCTCACTTTTTGACATGTGTTTGAAGTTCTTGCCAGTGGTACCTCTTCATCCTGACCCTAGATGTGGCAGAAGGGTGGAGAGCTAGTGAGCCAGCCTGGGGTTCATCTTAGATCCTGTCTGGGATGACCACTTGGAAGGACTGAGTGACATCAAGAAAGCGGTGCATCTGCAGATGCCTAGGAGCTGAGGGAAGAGACATAAATGGTTGGCCACAGAGATGCAATCCTGCATTTCTAGCATCATGATCAGAATGTCAGCAATGCCTTGATTTCTTGACTGTTTGAGGGCATATTCTCTATATGATACCAGAAAAAAAGCTAAGGGGTACAATTATTACCATTCAGAAACCACTGAAATTGAGCATCGCAGCTTGCTTGGTTACAGGGGAAAGGTGTTGTCTCCCTGGCATGCTTGCATATGACAGCCAGCATTTCTTGTTCTCTCTGCTCACTAAGATAGAGCTGGAAGGATGAGGAAAAACTGCATTGAGAAAGTGAAAACATTTACTGAAGCAGAGATTTTACCATGTTCCCCAAAGAAATAATTGGTGGATTGAAATTAGCTGACAGTGTCTACTGTGTGAGTTAGCATAGACCATCCCAATTAAATAGAGAAATATTTCGATGGTTATTCCAAATATACATATTGCATCTAATGAGTCCATGTGAATTTTAAGTAGTCTGCTCCACAGAAAGCACTAAGGACTGCTTTGCACAGTACTAGGAATGACCCTGAATGCCAAAAATTCCCTCAAAAACCACAGAACTATTTGATATACAGTTCACTGAAAAACAATTCCCACAAGGTAGCGTAAATTGACTTCCTTAAACACACTGCCCACAGATGAAGCAAAATAGTGGTTTAAGCCAGAGGTAAAAAAGCTGCATTCCTTTACATAAAATTATATCCAAAGGGAAAACATAGGAAATTAAAGATGTTATATTAAAACATGCAATTGTAAGTTGAAATTTCTTTGCATTAAGTGAAAAATATGCATGTATTCAGAGAGAAAAGTGCATATGAAATTGTCCAAAAAAGTGACTGATACGGTACGCTGAATTTTTAAATTACGTATGGACAAACCAGTTATGCCAATGACAATTTCAATAGTCATTGAAAATGAGTATTCTTAACATTAAGCACATATTTAAAATATAAGACTTGGAAATTTAGGGTCCCTCAACAGAGAGGAAAAGTGGACTTATTTAATCAGCACATTGGCTGCATTTGACTATTTTACAAAAATTTTTAAATCTTAATAAGGACTGAGGTTGTCTCTTAAAATGAATTCCTTTAATTGTGCATGGAAGTATGATGCTAAATAACATACTAAGATGGTCTAGGAGTTATTCTTATTCTTCCATGGGTGCTGGTGCTGCATAACAAGGGTAGCAGTGTGGTGCAGATTATTTTACAATCTTTATTCTCTCAGGGTCAGTGTAGATTTCTGGGTTTCTGGAATGGCACTATGAAAAGGCTCCTCCCAGAACGGTGAATGTGAAGGAAGCTGCTGTCTCTGGGATGGCATCCAGAAAACTGTCTTAATATGTGCAATAACGATATCAAAGTCTCACCAACATTTAGTAAACACTAAATGTATCAACCACATTGGTCATTATGACCTCTCAAGGGTGACCTGATTGATTTTTCTGAAATACATTTAAACATCAGTGTCATCTCCTGTCTCCAAAAATGTGCTTAGAAATTCATCGTATGCAAAAAGGACAGATATGTGATGTTTATAGTGAGCATGTGCTCTGGAAAGTTAACACATAAGGTGCAAGGCCAATAGGATATTGTGGTACAGACCAAACTGAAAGATTAAAGTAATTTAATGGGAAACATTCAATGCTTCCAGATGCACACTCATGATCAAATTCACCTGTATGAAAGTTTTATTATTTATTATTTCAACCCAGGCTGCAAGTTACATAGTAAGATAGCCCTCTAAGATTGAGATCGCTATGGAAGGATATTTGATGATATTTAAGTTCAATGAGCTGGGTATGCATCGAAAGACATGGAACATTTCATGAAAGAAAAAGTATAATTCTTAAGAACCATGGATTAGAAGAGTCCTTTCCCTTCAACCATAACTTATACTGCCCAGAGGAAAAATTTTAACTTGACAGGATCCATAGTATCACAGATCTATGTCCTTGGGCATAAATATCCAAAGTGTCCCCGCCATCTTTGGCGACAAAAGAACTGTGAAGACAAGATGGAATGCAAACTAAGAAAGAACAGAGGAAAGGCTCTGCCATTATTTTTTAAATTTTGGTTGATTATCTTATTTTCTTTTGTTTTAAACCAACTTCACAATAAATAATGGAAGAAAAAGTATATAACTTAGGACAAAACGGATAAAAATAATTTTTTAAATGAAATTTTAATCATAAGTAGATTTCCCCATTTAATAGCAATCTATTCTAAAAATTTTTCATATCTTATACATGGAAAACAAGTGTACTTTATCTCTTACAGGCAGGGGGAATTAATTTCTCTGATAATTATACCTACTTATAACTGGCTTGTATGATAAAAAAAAAAGATGAAAGTAAACTTCATTCTTCAATGTTAACGTGAATAGCTAAAGGGAAATATATTTTACTATAAAAATATTTCCTAGTGTCATAATTTTTAAAAATTGACATAGTTACCTTGAGCACTAAAAAAGCCTGTTTCAAGTATGACATTAAATTCTAAGGCAAGTGCGATGCCCCAAGATCTATTTTTGTGAATAGAATCTTTTAAAGCATATTTCTATAATCTTTTCAACATGATTGATGATATTTTAGAAAAGAAACATAAGTTATATGAATTTACTGAAAATGAAAAAAATAATTATTCATATAAAAGTTATCTCATTCCCACAATGTTTGATTCTATAAACTCAAGTTATCTTTGAACAAAATACAACCTTTGTTCTAGAACTGCAGTTTTGCTACATTAACTTTATATCATTACATTTTTCAAAATATTTTACCACCAAAAATCAAGACTGTCATTTTACAAATTTGGAAACAAAATCAACACATCCCAAATCAGTGGTGAGAATATAATTTATGCTATTTATTCCACAAGGTAATGGTCAGATTCCAAGATATATGTACAGTTCTATTTTAATGAACATAGGGCTTATGAAACATGGAGCATTTTTATGGCACAAAGCAGTGAATTATATAATGTAAAAGACTTTCTTTTTCAGGCTATGTCGCTAATACGTCACATGGGATGAGTACTTCACCATCTCTATTTGTTTTGTTTTGTTTTTTTTGGTGAGGAAGACCAGCCCTGAGCTAACATCTGTTGCCAATCCTCCCCTTTTTGCTGAGGGAGACTGGCCCTGGGCTAACATCCGTGCCCATCTTCCTCCACTTTATATGGGACGCCGCCACAGCATGGCTGGCAGGCAGTGCGTCCGCGGGCGCCCGGGATCCGAACCCGCGAACCCCGGGCTGCCAAGCGCGGACGAAACCGCTGCGCCACCGGGCCGGCCCCACCATCTCTATTTGTTTTAAAGAACTTTACATCTGTTCTTCTTCAGCAACCCAAACCCAAAGTCACACTTTGGATCATTTTATCATTTACCATGGCTTTGCCTCTTAACTATTACCCGCTCCCTCAACTTCCATAATCCCATTTGTTCTCCATGAATTCACTTAGTCTTCCAGCCTCTTCCCTCCCTCCACTTTATACCAAACTGTAAAGCGCTATTGGATTCACTTGTTTCTCTGCCCTGCCAGGACTAGTGGTCTATATGTTATTTCATCCAAATACATACTAGAAGACACCATGTCCTTAGTCTTTCACTGTACCTCTCCTGAAAAGTCCCAGTTCTGGAGCCAGCATAGTTAAAAATGGAGATTTTTGGAGTCATTTAGACCAGGATTATACCTGCCCTACTACTTAGCAAAGTATCTTGCTGCCACTATCCTTAATTAATTCCCTCATAGAATGGTGACTATAATTTATACATTGCAAGAGATGTTGCAGACATTAACTATGATGAGTTCGTGTACACATTCTATAGCCTCTGACATATGGCAGCTGCTCAATAAACGTTAGCACTTTTCTGCTCTCTTTTTTAATTCCCAGGATGCTAAACACAAGAAGAGCAAAGCACACATGGGATGGCTAGTATTGCTACTACAAATGCATTACTTTCATTCAGAGGGCATTCTCGATATTGTTCAGAATAGGATGTTTATTTGATTAGCCATTTTCTCTGATTACCTTCCGATATAATAGCAAAACTCTTCCTCCTCCAGGCTTTCACCCTTTGTCGGCATTCCGTAGCCTCAGCAAGTGATGTCAATACCTATTTCATCAGACGAGATCAGGGGCGTTCAGGGTGGTAGAAAAGAGAATCCTCATACACCACTGGTGGTAGTGCAAACTGGTGCAGCCACTGTGGAAAACAGTATGGAGATTCCTCACAAAATTAAGAATAGAACTACCATACAATCCAGCTATTCCACTGCTGGGTATTTATCCAAGGAACATGGAAACATGAATGTGTAAAGATACACGTGCCCCTATGTTCATTGCAGCATTGTTCACAACAGCCAAGACTTGGAAGCAACCTAGGAGCCCTTCAAGGGACAAATGGATGAGGAAGACATGGTGTATATACACACTGGAATACTACTCAGCCATCAAAAAGGATGAAATCTGGCCGTTTATGACAACATGGATGGACCTTGAGGGTATTATCCTAAGCAAAATAAATAAGAGGGAGAAAGTCAAATAGACTATGATCTTACTCATAAATAGAAGATTAAAACAACAACAAACAAACACATAGAGACAGAGATTGGATTGGTGGTTACCAGAGGGGAAAGGGGAGGGAAAAGGGTGAAAGGGGTAATTCACACATGTGTATGGTGATGGATGGTAATCAGTCTTTGGGAGGTGAACATGATGTACCCTATACAGAAATTGAAATATAGTGATGTACAACTAAAATTTATATAATGTTATAAACCAATGTTACATCAATAAAAAAATTAATTATTCTTTAAATCAGAAAAAAAATCCCACCTATTTTGTAGATTATCAAGACAGCCTTCAAAGCATCATGGTCTCTCTCTGCCCCCACACACAGCCTCAGATTAACCATATGACCTTCTACTGCTTGTGTCTTCTGAAGATGTAAAAAAGTGTCAATGTCAAGGAATCTGTGTTTATTGAGAAATGTATTTTCTTTTCTAATAATTGTCACAGTTCTTTTTTTTAATCAAAACTGTTGACTGTGTATGGTATTAAGAATTAGGAATAACATCTGAAGCGTAGATGCTGTTTGGATAGTTTTATAGTATTTACATAGTCCATGGTAGGTATGAATACAAATAGCAGTGAGTCCTACATTTACATTCATGGGCTTTATGAGTATTGAAAACACAGAACATTGTATACATTTTTGGTCCCTAAAATGCCATTTTCAAAGGCATCAGTACATTGAAACTGCAGCTGCAACTTTGATTATAGACAAAAAGTTCTAGCTTTTTGTTCTTTTAAGTTTAAGTTCATGCAGGATTGCCTACCAACTGGAAACACTATGCAGAACTAGTACTGCAAATAAAGCCTGGGGCCTGCTTATGGTCTTTTGACATGCTACCTTCTGTTATTCAGCTTAATTCATGACTCTAGAAGGCTAACAGCCCTCTAAAAGCAGTTTTGAGGAATTAGTGATCCTAATGAAAATTGCAGCCGTTTTTCCCTGCTGCATGGGTTGACAAAGCACGCATGGCCAAATGTAACAGGGCTGGAAGGAAAAATAATGCTTTGCCCTCTGGAATTTGACCCAATTTGAGCTTTACTCATGCTTTAGATGTTTATGGACTTCTGAAAGAGAAGGACAGAATTGTAAATGATGGCTTCAGATGGAAAAACAGAAAAGCAGGCACTGCTTGGGTCATCATTTTGAACCAGCACCTGTTTTCTTCTTTGATTATTGAGAAGCTCAGCATGTAACAAGTTCACGAGCAGAAGCTGTGTCATAATAATACATGAAGTGAGTATAACCAGTTAACCAGCACATGCTATGTACGTCTCCATGGTTTCATGCTTGATTAGTGACGCTTTTTCCTCTCCTGTGTCATCTAATCACAAAAAGACCAACACTACAATGATCAAATAAGTAAATTCCTAATGGCAATGTTAGAAATCAAATCAAATATCTATTTATGATTATAGGTAATCCTAAATCATGTGATTATTTTTCTTCTAGAAATGTGTACAAATCTTAATGATCTAAATATATATATACAGTCTCCTGGGAGAATAAAATATTGCTATTTATACCCTGTCTCTGATCTCCCCTATGTAAGCAAAAAGAATAAAAACAGGTAAGAAAATCTATTAAAAAATAATCTAGGAAACACTGTGAAGCATATCTTCCAAATACAGAGACATCTGGACCAAATTGAAGAAGTACAAGGAGTAAAAACATTACTTTCTAGACCCCGAACATAGTGCCAGTTTCTCTGAGAATTACAGTGTCCAGACAGCATGAAGAAAAATACTCTAGTTGGAAGAGTGAGGTCGAGGTGGTGTTAGAATGCCATGGGAGAAATGGAGAAATCCATTTTGAAAACTCAGCTCTTAAAGAGAGAGAGAGAGAAAGAGAAAGAGATGGGGTATCGGGATTTAAGGGGAGATTCTATAGATCAGTATCAGTGTTTACAACACAGATTCCAAGATTTACAATCTTCAACACAGATTCCCACCCTAAAGGTCAACACAGAGAAGGAAAATTGCCTAGAAGTAAAACATGGAAAAAATAAGAAAAATTGCAGCCAGCTTTGCACTGACTGAAAACGATCGAGGTGAGAAATTAAAAAAAAAAACAAAACTGTGAATTAAAGAGCTTCAGAGAGAGCATGCCTACATCTTCTCTGAGAGTGATCTGCTCAAATCAAACAGGGAAGCAAAACTTTGCAGTGAGAAGTGTTTTGAGAAAACATACTCAAATTGAAGTGCTCTAAGTTACACCCACTTCCCACTAAAATATCTATATAGTAAAAATCATTAAAATATGTTTAAAAGTAATGAATTGGAAAAAATACGTACAACACATATGAAGAACACTAATTTCTTGACATGCACAAATTTCATGAACGTCAATATGAAAAAACTAATCGATTATAAGCCTGACCAAAGTACATAAACAAGCAAGACATAAAAGGAAAATAATGTATGAAAAGATGGAGATTCCTTTCAAAAATTGAGATATGTTGATTTAAATATTGTGATTAGCTTATTTAAGTGAACAGATTAGCAGAGTCCAAATTTTGCTATACAACAATGTTAAAAAGATTGTAGAAAAATGGGCACTTTGGTATTATCCTATTGATGTTATCATGTGGGAACGTAAATGGAAACAGAGCCTTTGGAAAATAACTTGGTTGTATCTTTTATCGAATGATTTCACTCCTAGTAGAACCTGGAGATATCCTTGCAAAAAGACTTATTTTAAAAATTGTGATTCATTCACACAATAATACATATACCATCACCAAAAAGTAATGAGGTAAGTGTATATGTAATAATATGCACAGATTTTTGTGATATTTAGAAATATTTCATGTCCTTAAGAAAATTTTAAGAAGGCATCATTAAACATTACCATCTTTTACTTTCATAATTTTTAATCTGAAGTCAAACTTTGAGAAAACAAGAGTATATTAATATTTAGATCAGATATCTCTACTTAAAGAGTAGATGTAAATTAATTGCTTAATATGCAAGTAACAGTGATAAATCTGATCATTTTTAGATGAGAATATTTTTATATCTGAAAGAAAAATCTATTTTGCTATGATAATAAATTAAAAACAAACTTTTATTTTTTATAATCTTCTGCAAAGTTGGAACCAATTATAGACCAGTTTCCTTATTTTCTCATTGTAATCTTGTTCAAACTAACAAACAAAAAACCTAGGCCAGAATTTGAAAATTAGCACAATTAATGATCAAGATATATGAAATCATGAGATCCCAATAGCAAAATATTCAAGAAAATAGTACTATACAAAAAAAAAAAAAAATCGGTTTCATTATTTAAATTACTGCTATTTCTTCAAAAAGGAAAGAAAAAAGTTAAGCCAATTAATTTGGTGGGGGATTTGCTTTATTCTGTTTCTGGATAGGTAGCTTTAGAAAATTATTTTATTGTCACAATTTCTTTATTACTTTAGAAATCTTGGCAATGAGAGTACGTGTGTGTGCGCGCTCATGCGAGTGTGTGCGCCTTCTTTTTCCTTCTTCTTCTACTCTTTTTAACCAACTTCCTTGTGACCAGATATGGGATGAATCAGGAAGGAGCTGTGCTGAACAAAACTCCCAGCGCGGGCCTTTGTTTTTGCAGAAGATGCGATAAATGATGATCCCACTTCCCTCACTCTAGTAGCAACTGCCGCATGACACAAGGCACGACGCTGCTCCCAACAGCGCAAGCTCTGAGTGTCTGCTCTGACTGAAACAGAAAATGGTAAAGAAGGATTTGCTAAGGAATATGAAACAATTTATAACATTTTTCATCTAATTCCTATTTAATTCATGCATATTTATTATTATCCCTACCAGACTTAAGAAGTGATTATTAATACTCCCAAAGGTGAGGAAATTGAGGATTTCAGCACATCCTTAAGATTTGACATAATGATCAGAATAAGATTTTTCTTAAAACTTAGCTCTATCTTAAAAAAATAATATCCTATAACATAACAATTTGAGATTCATCAAAATTAATATTAATTGGTCTCAACTCATTAAAGTGACCCTTTTACCATAAGTAAATTACACCTCAATATTAAATAAATAAATAAATCCCAATCCTTCTTCATTTGAGCTCACTCTTTGGTCCCAAGCATTTCAAGAATCCTGCCAAAACTAAAAACCAAACCAGTTGGGTTCAGTAATCTGTTTATTGCCTTCTCTCTTTCCCAGTTAAAATTTTTCATTTCTTATGGGGGAAAAAAGTGTACTTTCTCTAGCTTTATGACAGATTTCTATATGTCCCTCAATCTTATTGTGCATGAGACATGTGAGAACATTTAATGGTCAGAAACACAATAAAAGATAATTTAATCCAATTTTTCAAATGAGGACACTGACTCAGGAACTTGGAATGATATACTGAACCAGAGCAGCATTTTAGCAGAAAAATACTAATTGATCTTGACATTACAAATACACTTTTATACTTCTCAAAGTATATGCACATACATGCACATAGAAATTTTATTTCATGAGCATACACAGTGCTTGCTGTGTGCCAAATATTATACATGCTTTATAAATATTAATTTGTTTGGTCCTCATAATAAACTGGAAGGCGGGAACTATTATTATTCCTGTTTACAGATGGAGATGTACAGAGGTTTGCCCATGATCGCAAAGCTAGTAAGTGATGTAAATCACTATGTTATACTGAGTCTCATGATCTGGAAAAAGCGAGCTTACAACATAGGCAGAACAAATACCATCATCTCCGTTGGGCAAATGTAGAAATTCAGGAAGGAAGCATATAAATACTCTGCTCAAGGATAGCTGGACAGGAGCGGAGTTAATCCTGGAACTCAGGATGAAAAACCAATTCTCCTGATTCCTGTCCAGAATGTCTTCCCATTATATAGTATTGCCAAAGACTCTGCAGTTGTGGTAGTCATGCCAGGCAAATGTAAATTTGTTAAATCCTTTCCCCAAGATATAATTTATCAAATTTAAATTTTAGCATTGGAATGAATTTTTATGAAAACACAGTCAGGATGCAAAACACAAAATTTAAATTGCTGCATACATGATATGAACAGGATGCATTAAGAACCAAGTCTCAAAAGCAGTATTTCAGATCAATAGTTTTTACCATTTCAATTCAACAAATATTTACTGAGTGCCTAATATATACAAGGCTTTGAACTATGGGCCAGAAAGTAAGACTGAAAGACAGATAAAATATAATCCCTGACTTTAAGTTACCCAATCATCCAGACAAACAAATAGATTTCCATCCATTTTTAAAACCTTGGGTAGAAAAATTAATTTTCTTCCCAAGGTGTGGTTTCATATATAGCTTGGAATTTTTTTTCCTTTCCTAGTTGTATTATGTAAATACCATTGAAATTGTAGTAGGGAAATATTATGTTGAATCATGGCAATGTGTAATCTTAAGCAAATCATGTAACCTCTTTCATTTTCAGATCATCCATTGGTAAAATGACTGATAAGGTTTGAAAGGTTATGAAAATAAAATATTGCATAAAAGCCCTGTGTAAACTATAATATGTTGTAAAAAATATATTTGCTCATATAAGTTATGTTGATTTTTGCATTTAAATCATAGATACCTATTTGTAGTCAATTATACCATGCTATTGCCTGGGGGCGAATGCGAAGAAATGATTATTACTGCACATCTATCAAGAGCCAAGTGCTGTACCAGTGACTATAAATACATAATCTCAATTACTCTTTATCATACCCTTACAAGGTAGTTGTAGTATAATATGAGGAACCTGAATGTCAAAATAACTATGCGACATCTCTGAAGTAACACTAGAAGGTAGCAGAATCATTTTAATCATTAGATCTTTCTAGTTTAAAAGACTTTGTTCTTTCCACAACACCATGCTGTCTCATCAATCTGTGTTTGCTAAATTTCTTTAAGTTCATTATTTTTTTTTAATTTTGATAAAATACACATAACATGAAAGTTAACATCTTAACCATTTTTAAGTGTACAGTTACATTAAGTACCTTCACATTGTTGGGCAACCATCACCAACATCTCATTTTCAGAACTTTTCCATCATCCCAAACAGAAACTGTATTCCTTAAACATGAACCCCTCATTCTCTTCTCCCACCAGCCCCTGGAAACCACCATTCAACTTTCTGCTCTACAAATTTGACTACTTTCAGTATACCATATGAGTGGAATCATACAGTATTTGTCCTTTTGTGATTATTTTCTTTCACTTAGCATAATATCCTCAAGGTTCATCTACGCTGGAGCACGTGTCAGAATTTCCTTCCTTTTTAAGGCTGAATTACATTCCATTGTACGAATATGCCACATTTTGTTTATGTATTCATCTGTTGATGATGCTTGGATTTCTTCCCCCTTCTGGATTTCTTCCCCCTTTTGACTATTGTGAAGAATGTTGCTATGAACACAGGTATACTGCAATTATCTCTTCAAGTTTCTTCTTTTAATTCTTTTGGGTATATACTCAGAAGTGGAACTGCTGGATCATATGATAGTTCTATTTTTAATATTTTGAGAACCACCATACTGTTTTCTACTTCAACTACACTTTGCAATCCCACTAACAGTACACAAGTGTTCCAATTTCTCCACATCCTTACCAACACCTGTTATCTTTTTTTATATTAGCCATCCTAGTGAGTATGAGGCAGTATCTCATTGTGGTTTTGATTTGCATTTGCCTAGTGATTAATAATGTTAAATATCTTTTCTTGTGCTTATTAGACATTTGTATGTCTTCTTTGGAGAAAAGTCTATTCAAGTCCTTTGCCCATGTTTACATCAGGTTGTTTGGTTTTTTATTGTTGAGTTGTAGGAGTTTTTTATATATTCTGGATAGTAACCCTTTATCAGATATATAATTTGCAAATGTTGTCTCCCATTCCATGGGTTTCCTTTTCACTCTACTGATTGTGTCCTTTGATGTGCAGAAGTTTTTAATTTTTGTGTAATCTAATTTATTTGTTTTTCTTTGCTGTCTGTATTTTTAGTGCCATATCCAAGAAATTACCGCCAAATCCAATGTCATGAAGTTTTCTGTTTTCATCTAAGAATTTCATAATTTTAGCTCTTATGTTTAGGTCTTTGATCTATTTTGAGTTAGTTTTTGTATATGGTATGAAGTAAGGGCCTAACTTCATTCTTGTATGTGAATATCCAGTTTTCCCAACACCATTTATTGAAAAGACTGTTCTTCCCCTATTGAAAAATCTTAGCAACACTGGTGAAAACCATTTGACCATACAAGTGAGAGTTTATATCAGGGGTCTTTATTCTATTCCATTGGTCATATGTCTGTCATTGTGCCAGTACCACACTGTTTTTTTGTTTTTGGTGAGGAAGATTGCCCCTGAGCTAACATCTGTTGCCAATCTTTCTCTTTTTGCTTAAGGAAGAGTGGCCCTGAGCTAACATCTATGCCCATCTTCCTCTATTTTGTATGTGGGTCACCACCACAGCATGGCTTGATGAGTGGTGTAGGTCCGCACTTGGGACCCAAACCCGTGAACCCTGGGCCACCTAAGTGGAATGCACTGAACTTAACGACTATGCCACTGGACCAGCCCCCACCTGTTTTGATTACTCTAGCTTTGTAGTAAGTTTTGAAGTCACGAAATGTGAGACCTCCAACTTTTTTTCTTTTTCAAGATTGTTATGGTTATGTGAGGTCCTCTGAATTTCCATATGAATTTTTATATTTATTTAATAAATGTTATTGGGATTTTGATAGGATTGCATTGAACCTGTAGATGATTTTAGGTAGTGTTAACATCTTAACAGTATTAAGTATTCCAATTCATGAACACAGGATGTCTTCCATTTATTGGTATCTTTAATTTCTTTCAGCAACATTTTGTAGTTTTCAGTGTACGTCTTTCATCTCCTTGGTTAAGTTTTTTCCTAAATATTTTATTCTTTTTGATGCTATTTTAAAGGAAATCATTTTCTTTTTAGATTGTTCATTGTTAGTGTACAGAAATGCAACCGATTTTTTGTATTGACTTTGTGTCCTCCAACTTTGTTTGAATTTGTTTATTAGTTCTAAGAGTTTCTGTTGTTGGAATCTTTAGGGTTTTCTACATATCAGATCATGTCGTCTGTGAACAGAGACAATTTTACTTCTTGCTTTCAATTGAATGCCTTTTAGTTCATTTTTTTGCCTAATTGCACTGGCAAAGACTTCCAGTACTACGTTAAATAGAAGTGGCAAAAGTGGGCTTCCTTGTCTTCTTCCTGATCTTAAAATAAAATCTTTCAGTCTTTCACCATTGAGTATGATGTTAGCTATAGGTTTTTCATAGACGGCTCTTATTATGTTGAGGTAGTTTCCTCCTATTCTTACTTTGTTAACTGTTTTTATCATGAAAGGGTGTTGAATTTTGTAAAATGCTTTGTTTACATCAATTAAAGTGACTGTGGTTTTTTTCGTCATTCTGTTAATGTGGTGTATTGCACTGGTTGATTTTCATACATTGAACCATTCTTGCATTCCAGGAATAAATCTCACTTGGTCATGGTGTATAATTCTTTTAATGTGCTGTGAAATTCTTTTTGTCAGTATTTATTTTTTTAGGATTTCTGTATTAATATTCATCAGGGATATTGGTCCACAGTTTTCTTTTCTTGTAGTGTCTTTATTTGACTTTGTTATTGGGATAATGCTGGTCTAATAGAATGAGTTTGGAAGTGTTTACTCCTCTTTAATTTTTTGCAAGAGTTTGAAGAGGATTGTTAATTTTTCTTTAAATGTTTGGTAGAATTCACCAGTAAAGCCATCTGGTCCTGGGCTTTTCTTTGTTGGGAGGTTTTTTGTCACAGATGCAATCTCGTTATTAGTTATAGATCTGTTCAGATTTTGTTTCTGCATGATTCAGTCCATTTCATCTAGTTTGTCCAATTTGTTGACACACAATTGTTCATAGTACTCTCTTATAACCCTCTTTATTTCTGTAAAATTGTTGGTAATGGTCCTCTTAAATTTCTGATTTTAGTTGAGTCTTCTCTTTTTCTTTTTTTCAGTCAGTCTGGCTAAAGTTTAGTCAATTTTGTTGATCTTTTCAAAGAATCAACTCTTGGTTTCAAGGGTTCATTAATATTTATGTTAACCTTACTAATTTACACTTTTTTCAAATCTTTTAGCTTGAAAATATATTGGCATAATAAAATTCAAATAAAAAGATAGATTGGTGGAATAATTCTCTGCTATGTGGCACACCCAGTAACAAATACAAGTTTTCTCAACTTAAATCCCATTCTCTGTCACCCAATATGCAGTATATACAATTTTCTAAAACTATTATTTAGAATCTTTAATATAGCATTAAATGTAACTGCTGGCATAGTAAGGTATGAGGCTGTTTAAAAAGTTAAATCAAAACTAGTGTATATGGTTATGTTTAAGACATAGCTTGGGCAAAAGGGAATTAGCAAACTACCCTGATATACAGGTCTCAGGAAAGTGGAGGGACCCACAGTTGGAATGGAGTTCAGAGATAGGCTGCTCCTAAAGAAAGACTGAAGTGTACACAAATGTCTCCATGGGAGGATGGAAGGAGGAGTCAATGGAGCTAAGCTTTCCCCTGCCATTCTGAGGCTCCATCCTCAGAATAATTGACTTATTCCTGTGTAAAACCAACTTGTACTCCAGGGAAGTTTCTCTCCAGTATTTTGTAGACATCATTTTCCAGGATAAAATGAGCTGTTGTAGATCAAGTACTATATGGCCAAATCTTTTAAAAATCAGGCAAGCCTCCATCTATTTGTGCATGTGCCAGATCTGTCATTTACGTTGGTGTTTGTCAAAGGATTTCCAGACTGTTAGCATAGTTGGCATTAGTTTAATTAACACAGAAGCTTGTAAATCAAAGTGAAGACTTGCATATTTCCTGAGAGACTTATGTTTCTCACTGCTAAGAATAATTGTACTTTCTGGAGAGAACTGAAAATTGGAAACCAGAAGTGCAAATTTGGCTAATCTGACAATAGTTGTTAAGTCTATTAATTATCTCCTTTTAAAAAGTACATAAAATATTTTATTATCTATAGTCCATTGACACAAATTTTATAGAATTGAGATTATTGATACATTTTTATTTCGAATTCTTTGTATCTGGCTCATACTCATATTACCCAGAGACTATATTTAAAAGCCGAACTCAATCTTCTCTCATAAAATCATATAATCATTTAATTAGCAGGGATATTAGTGGTTCTCTTGTTTGCTTTGGGGAGATTTATTCATTTTAATATTGTCTCATTTAAAATGTTCTTCAGTAACAAAAAATTTGCAGCCTCTTTTTTTAACCAGTGTTAAGTCACTCTAAGATCAGTTCTATACCTTTCTTATCAGGCAAATATTCTTCCTTCCTATTATTTAAAAATATTTCTCTCTAGTTCTGTGAGATTTACATAATATACCAGAGTATATAGGCCCCGTGTCACTGCATTCCTTTGTACCAACAGAGGACACCAGGGCCCGTGATCTGGGGGAGCTCAGTCAACGCTGGAGCATGAAGTTAAACACGTTGCTGGAGCATGTGAAGGAAATAGACCTGTTCAAAGATCACCCTCCTCTTTGATCCTGCTCTTTCTTTGGGTTCAGTGGTGCAATTGATGGCACTGCCATTCTCCCATTCACCAAAATCAAGCTCAGCATCATCTCTTCTCTCTCAGACTCAGACCTCAGAGGCTCTGATTTATCTTAGATTGACTTCCCCTTTCGTATTCACGTTGCCTTTGTCCTCACCAGCACCTGCTTGGCCTATTACAGTAACCACTAAACAGGCCTGCTCGCTTAGGATCATGTATCTAATCAATTCTTCACACTCCTTACTGTGGGCTTCATGTGGCCCTCAATTTTTTGCCTTTATTGATTTGTCTTGTTTCTCTTCTTCAGGAAGGCACAGTATATTTACATTTTTTAATTAATTGCCAACAGTTAAAAATCAAGAGTTTTACATGAAATTCTAGATTTTTAACTTCTCAGAATATAGAAGACCAGGCCACTCAGAGTCCACAGTCCTTCCTAGGCTGCAGATCAGAGAGATGGCAATGCAAGTTTCAGCTTTATTTTTGAAAATCCCAGCTTGCCCTGAGCTAGACTCAGGAATCCTACCCTTTTCAGACCAGAATTAAAAGTACCCCAACCTTAAGGCCTTACCTCACTCTCCGATACAAACCTCTTAAGTAGCTTATTGCATGGAGGAAGCAGGAGAAGAGACATTACTTGGGCATCAGGCAGGCTGGGCCAAAGAAGAAAAATGGAAGGGATTAAGATAAGATGTTGTTTTCTCTATCTAATAAATAGTTTAAGTCATTCTTACCCCCATGAGGTGGGGCAAATATGAAAGAAGATAATAATGGCCAGAATTACTTTAGTGGACATCTCCTCATGGATCCATGAATTCAGGAAACTAAGCCCCTGCTAATAATCACCTTCCCAAAGGCCTTTCTTAACTACTATGTCTAAAGTTGTGTATAACTCCATCCTGTCACTTTCATATAACCACTATGATTATTGTGCACATTTTTTGAATCTGTTGTCTCCTTCCACAGGCTATAAGAGAACATATCTATCTTTTCGGAAAACTGCCTCCTCCGTAATACCAAAAAATGATGTTGGATGGGATAAATTAGACAATCTGGAAAAAAAATTAATGCTCTGTCTTCCTTAACACACACACACACACACACACACACACACACACACACACACACACACTGCTATGAATTTGTCAAAGTAACACTTCTTAAATGTTTCATGGTTCAACAACAGACCACATGAGAATTGAAATAGAGAAATTTATTATTCATAGGTCATGGAGGAAGTACGTGTGTCAGGTGCTGTGCTGATCCGTTTGCCAGGCTCAGAGAGTCCGAGTAACTTGCCCAAGATCACATAACAGGAAATGGCATAACCAGGACTGGGACAGAGGTGGGCCCCCAAACTCAGCTTGTCGTTGCCTCTTCAGGACTCCATGTCAGGGACTATGCCAAGTTCTTTATCTACATCATCTCTAATCCAACAAAACTCAGCAAGGTCGTGTCTCAGAGAGGTTGAAAGATCTTTCCAGGGCCACACAGCTCATGGGGGGCAGGGGTGGGAAGGGGAAGCAGGGTTGGAGTGTTTGCCATTAATTGGGGCATGCCTTGAGGGGCCACATGGACAAGTCAAGGCAGAATGCAGACAGAGAGAGAAGCAGAACCTGGGGCACATGTGTTTATTAGGGTCAATGAGTGGGATGTTTTGGGGTTCCCGGGCTAAGGCCAGATGGGTCAATTCAAACCAAAAGAGCAGGGTTTTGATAAGTTACAGGGTGGTCTTATCTAAAAGGCATATAAGGCATACAGGTGCTGGGAGGCAGGAGAGACTGTCAGTCACAAGGGCTATTGGGGAAGTTGGATCAGGAACTTACATTTGCTTGTGACTCTGAAGGCTGACATCTAGGGTATGTGCTTGAGGGTTTAGTAGCACTTTAAGGTCACTGCAGGTCACTGGGCCAAATGAAATAGATGCTGAGGCAGCAATATCATGGAGTAGTCTGGTTGAACTTTTGACACACATACACACAGAACGTACAGTAGCTTTGTATGACCTGTAGTATAATATCTAATGGTTCCAGTCTTATTTTCAAGATCGTGTTGTCTAATATGATCTGGCCCAAATTTACCTCTCTAAGTTTCTTTCCAAATTCTCTGTCTAGACATTCTGTGCTCCAGACACAAAAGAATACTTTTATTCTCTGACCTTATTTCTTAAAATGTTAAGGCAATTCACAACTCATCCTGTGCTCATGCTCTCCCTTGCTCTGTCATTATCTCTTGTCTGCCCCATCACTTTGCAAGATCCACCTCAGATGCCATGTTCTCACTGAAATTTCTGCCATTCTCCTTAGTCAGAATTAACCTCCCTCCTTCAATCTCCCATGGCATGACATATTGTTCTGCTTGTACCATAGCATGAATTTTCATCTTTCTTACACTTACTGCCTTACATTACTCTCTCCTCCACCTGATTGGAAACTCATTACAGACAGAGGGATTTTCATATCCATCTTTCTCTTTTATTTGTTTAAATGTCTATCATGGTGCCTTCCATATGGCGGTAGCCCAATAAACATTGGCTGCATGAAGGAATTACCATCTCTCTCCAGACACCCTGTGTGGCATGCCTTGCTGATGCAGCTGGGCCTCCTGAGCATGCTGAGGCTTGAACTGTTCTTCTCCAAGACTCTTCATTCTGTTTTTCAAGTATTTGAGATCAACAGAGTCTGTTGTAGGCAATAATGTCTTGGGACTTCTTTGTTTCATTCTTCCTTTATACCCAGTTTTCCCTGGGTGGGGGTGGGAGGAAGGGGTGCAGGCAGCTCAGGTCCTGACTCCACAGTTTGCTTTTCTGCCTCAACTTTCATAGACCACAGGTCCCAGTGCCTTTTACTCACTAATTATCAACTGAGGATGCACAGCAGAATCTCTGGAGGTGGCATCCGGACAGCTGTGATTTTTCAGAGCTCCACTTCAATAGCACTCCTCTGTCTGAATGTTCAGATTCTCCTCCTGATGAGCCTATTATCCATCCTCCCTTCACCAGGAATAACACAATCTATCTCATGACGCAGAGTCTCTCAGTCCTTTGGCACGAGGGAGGGGAGCAGGGAGTTTCTGAGCGGGCGGCTGCACAATCCCCAGATGCTGGGGAATTGTGGTGAATGAGATCACAGACGAGACATGGGGCAAGTTGGCAAGCGAGGGACCTGCAGCTCTGGAATTTTACTTCTGGAAAATTGCAAGCAAAGTGTGTGCGTGTATGTGTGCATGTGAATAAAAGAAATATAGAAAAAGAAATTAAATTGCACGTAGTATCGTCAACTGGTTCTGAGACTGTGACTGGACCAAGGATTATAAATAGAATAGATTTACCTATTTATCCAACAAATATGTATTGAATATCTGCCCTCATGCAGCTCAAAGGCTTAAAGGTGGGAAAGCCATATACAAAATAAACATAATTTGTATTACAAATAAATAAAGGACTGCCATGAGAACATATATAGGAAGACCTGAACTATCTGCTCTGTGATGGGGCACCTCCTCCAAAAAGTGACATTTAATGTGAAACTTGAGGAATACATATCTGTTAGCTCCAGGACAGAAGGGGTTAGAGGAGAGAATTATAATATATGTGAAATCCCTTGGACAACGGACAGTGTGAGCAACGATTCGAATTTCCTCATGGCTGGAGCAGAAAACAAGAAGGGTGATAAGACCAAAACAGTGGTTAGGACCGGAACGAGGGAACTGTTCTAGAATGGATTTGGTCTGTATCCTCAGGGAGAGTGACAGGAGCAAGTCTGCATTTTTAAAGCTCAATCACTACAGCAGCACAGGAGGACAAAATTGAAGATGATGGTTTGGGTGTTGAATAGCAACGTAATGGCAGCATCTATGCAGACTGCAGTCCCGTTCAGCCTATTTACTCCAATGTGTTGTAACGGTATGTATGTCCTTACATATACATCAGATGAACAGGACACGTATGCGACTGCAGTACTAGACTCTGCAAATGTGTGCTCAGCCTGCATCCTTAATAAAGTTTGGTATTAATAGAACTAGATATAGATTATATTTTCCCCAACTTTTTCCTTGTTTCCTTTCAAGATTATGATCCAGCTTCCTTCATCTGATTTATTTCCTCCATAAATACAGATGAGAAATCCCTATTTACTTCTTCGAGCCTATACATTGCTAATTGTTTGTACACTTCTCGATCTTGCCCCAGAAGCCCTTCTGTTCAGTTTAAGGGTCAGGTAACAGCTATGGAAACATTACTGATTGTGAAAAAACATTCCTTCCTGCCAAGAGAAAGGGGATGGTCACCCCAATTCAGTCTCACGTTACAACTATTATGAAAAAGAAGAATGACTTTTTTGCTGGGTAAATTTTACATTTCTTCTTAATAGCTTACTATCAATAGCTAACTGTCTACTTTCTATGACCAAATTTAATTTTGTCTGAATTTTCCAATTTGGCAGAACAGATTTTAAACCCAAAATAATTTAGTAAAATATCACTAATCCTCCCTTTAATGACATGGGATATTAAAGATCAATTTATAGAAAGTAATATTATAAATGTTATGTGACAAGCGTCAGGGATTGAGCTAAGTGATTTTTTTTAAGGAAGTCACTCATGCCTTTTTTCTCCTTATAAATTGAAATCCAAACTCATCTCAGATTTTGTAAATAAAGTTTAAAGATTATAAGTTTTATAGTAAATAGAAATTTCAGAATAGGAAACAGAACCTTGAGTTTAGAAATAAATGTTCACTCATCCAATACCACCTGATATTTGAATCTTCTCAAGAGTCTTCCAACGAATTGATGGTTCATCCTGTGTTTAGACATTTGATGTGTCAAGAGTTTCAGTAATTTCAGAAAAAGTTTCCTGGAGATATCAACTATCACCTCATTCACCCTTGGGGTCAAGCTGTCCAAGTCCGCTTCCTCTCTACTGAACAATCTCCTAACAAATATTCCCCATTCTCCACCTGGTCCACATTTGACATGGTTCCTTCTATTTGTTTCATCCTGGCTGTGCTCCTTTCAATGAAAACTTCATCTTTTCTCTTCATTTTCCTTAATTTTGCCAGGCTTGACTTTTAACGCTTACTGTACAAGCAATTAACAGAATTAGAAAGGTCAATGAAAAACAGACCTTAAAGAGTGCTCTCTAAATACCAGCACCCCATGAAGCCAGGTGTGGAATGTGCAGGGTCGTCCCTCTAGACACTCTGACCCCAGTCAATTATGAGGAGGTTTACGAGAGTCCAAAGAGCATTAATCAAACTGACAGGAAAAAAAATCCTGTATTTGTATGTATCATTTAGGAAAAGTTATTTTAGTATGAGAAGTTTGCTTTTGAAAATTAAAAAGCATGAATGCACAGATTCATGTTTCTGCTTAGTCAGGAAAGGTAGTGATCCCCAAGGGGACACTTCTTACAGAAGCTTTCCCGTGGCCCCACCTCCTTGTGCCCCTGTGTTCACCCTTCCTCCTATACCAATTAAAAGAAAGGTAAACAGCTCTGGGTGAAGGCAGAGGTCTCCAGGAGGCAGAGAAATGCTTCCATAACACTGCTGCAAGAAGATAGAATATATAGTAACTGCTTTCTTTTAGTGTCACTCTTAATGGACACTTGATGTGTCCCTTGGGGCTTAAATCTACTTGTATCAGTTAAAATCATCCTTCCTAAACCATAGTACTTTTAGCCTTGGGTTGTTTCAAATTACACCTAATATCCTCCAAAACTGAAAAATGGGATGCATTCTGTTTTGTGTGTGTGTGTGTGTGTGTGTGTGTGTGTGTGTGTGTGTGAGGAAGACTAGCCCTGAGCTAACATCCGTGCCCACCTTCCTCTACTTTATATGGGACTCCGCCACAGCATGGCTTGACAAGTGGTGCGTCAGTCTGTGCCCGGGATCCGAACCTGTGAACCCTGAGCCGCCAGAAGCGGAGCATGAACCTAACAGCTATACCACCGGGCCGGCCCTGGGATGCATTCTATAGACACTTCTTTCTGTTTTTAGCATCATATGATGATGTAATGAGGCTCAGTGAGTGATAAATGGAATAGAATATGTTCCTTATATTCCCTTTTTCTCTCTGATAAAATGATCCCGTGAGAATATTGCTATCACTTTTATTTCCTTTGGGGAAATGTAGTGTCTTTTCACTAATCAGAATAGTTTACTTCAACTTTACTTTCTTTTTACTACTTTTCAATTTACCTTGTTTTTTATGACTTTTTTGAGCATTTTCCTAATATAACTTTAAGTTATATTATACCCAGTATGAATATATGTATATATATATCCAGTATGAATCTGGTACCCTCAGTTCACTCATTACTGTGATAAGTTTAATAGAAAGAGTGCTTAATCTCAAAAACTATTTAGCATTTTACTGCTCAATATAATCTGCTACTCATGAGGGTACCAAGAAATAAGATTAAAAAAATCATTATCAGATGAAAGATACTCATCAAATATATGATCATTCTTAAGGAGAAACAGGGGATTGAATTTTTTTTCCATTTGAAAGCATTGACTTCAGGCTCATTTGTAATACAATGATTTATTTATCATTGCTGAGCAGGGAAGTTGCTTTTTCTAAAATAGTAACATTTCTTTATTTTCTAAAACTAGTGGCACATAAGACACTAAGAATTTCCACTGCCACCCTAATTCTCCCTCTCCCTTCTCCAAATCTGCTATTTCCCTGAAAGTTTTAAAATCAGCAAGCTTGAATTGAGTTCCCTGAGAGTTGTTTTTCTGTCTTTTCCAATATTTCCTGAGGTTACTGTGTATACACCTAAGTGCCAATAATTGTCTCGAATAGACTGAAATAAAATAAATGAGATGGCTAAAATTCACTTTTATCTCATAAATGTTAGACCTTGTCAATTAAAACATATACTCCTTTTCTGTGCCAAGAAAACATTTTCTGTTACATTCACAATCTGCTTCAACTGCCATCGGGTACAAGAAAAACCTCTAACAGATGGGAATCAGTAAATGGCAATTGCGAGGAGAACCGACTATCTGAATAACAAATGGAAGACATATTTTGTGAGTTACCTTGGCAGGCAAACATGGTTAGGGGGGCTTTTTGAGATGTTGTACTGCTAATTCTGAGAATAAGATTGGGGCCTGAACATCAAATAAAAGAAAATATAGTCTACGTATTTTTTACACAGATCTTCACCCTTTATCTCACATGTCCCACAGAGTCAAAGCTGTCATGACCTTTCTAGAAATATTTGGGAGTAGAGAAATACAGAAAGTAAGGAGTGGTGTAGAAGTGTTCATCCACGGCTAGGAGGATAATGCAGCACCCTGGGGTTAAGGGTTACAATGTCCTTATTAACCTTTAAGCTTACTTTTAACTAGGTATAGACAGAAATATTGTTCAAGTGGGTAAATACGGTGATTACTCTCTTTCTAGGAGCAAAAACTGCTGTAGAGCATCATACCTAGAGAAAGGCTTAGATCACGGAGAGAGGACGCTGGCTTCCACACCCAATGCCTGAAAGGACCCAATCAAGTGAAGTCTCTGACCTCTTCCAAGGTAAAACAAGTAAAACTCCTCACCCCAACCTGCTTCTTGTGTTGCTCCTTTGAAATTTCTCTTTCAAGGCTGCCCATCACTTGCATAACAATGCCAATAGCAAGAAGAGTTCATGCCACTGAGAAATGCCTTAGGTGTGTGGGATGGTAGGGGAAGAAGGAAAGACACAGGTGGATATCCTCTGTGACCCTCTGCTTTTCCACATTCACCTACGCTTATGTACTAAGGCCTGGAACGTTTAGAAACAAAGTGAGCTAGTTATCCCTGCATGGATGGCAGCAAGCTGAATTCTTGCCTATCCTTTCGATTAGAGAGATGCAGATCTGGGAGAAGGGACTTGGTAGGAGAAAGCAGGCTTAGAAGAAAGGAGCATCTGCAGGCAATTGAAGGGAGGTTCTCTGAGTTTCTGAAATGTCCCTCTGTTTCCTCTGCCACAGCACCCCCCCTTCCACCTTCCTTCATCTTGCCTCCTACAGGGTCCTGGAACAATGGAGTCACTCAAAATGTACTATCAGTTGATTTTTCTCCTAGGACCTTCTGTTTATTTTCAGAAATAAGACTGCTAACCACGATAATATAAGACAAATATATTCAAGTTACCTGTGTCTCATTATTTTCATTAATCTTTAAAAGGCATTTAATATATTCCTTTGAAGCAATGGAATACAATTTGGAATGAAAATTGCTCCAAGTGAGATTTCAAATATCATTATGGCTGTGAAGGATTTAGAAATCAGGTTTTACGCTGATTGCTCTTCAGTCCTTCAATCAACAAAAAGATAAACTAAGGAATTTACTTTTCTTAATCTCAAATTGGTGAAGAACATCAGAGATTTTTTTTATGACATAGTCTTTGAACAGATAATCATAATCGTGGTATGTTTGTATTCAAAATCATCATCACCAATATCATCATCATCAACACCAAAAAATAACTTTTAACATGCTTTTTTTTTTATCATACTCATCTATGCTAAGAGTCACACAGATGAACTGAACAAGGCTCCAGACGTTCTCCATCAGTGCCTTTGGTTTTTTAGCTTCCTCTCTTTCACAAGTGTCCCTTCATTCTCCCCAGGGCTCCACTCTCTTCAATGCTGTTTCCTGGCTCCCCAGATGCCTTCTGTGTTCCTCTTACCATCTCTCTGTGCCCTCACTGTGACTTGCCCTAATGCTCAATATGTAAAGCTAAACCACTCTTTGCTCCATATAGCATAATAAATGTACAATCTCGTTCAATTGCAGTGGAGAGATGGCCCAAGTAAACAGTTTTAGGAACCTCCCTACATTCATATGTTATATTGCTGCCAGCCCATCTGGCTGGAAATGGTCTGCTATACTGCACAGTATATACATATATATGTGTGTGTGTGTGTGTGTGTGTGTATATGTATACATCCAGCATCTTTCCCCCTATGTACACATACTCACACACCTTGCAAGCACACTTAATTCTAGTCTCCAGGAAAATATTTACTTAGTGGAAATATAGACATACATTATGAAGACTGCATGTATTGGTTACATATGCACATGTACATTCCAATAAATCAAGTCTCAATTTTATGATCTGGTAGCATCACCATGGTCAGTCAAGTGATGGAGTTCTTCCCCCACTCTCCCCTCCCCTTCTATCCTGTCCCTTTTCTGAGCTTACTGTTCAAGACCCACTTGGCCCTGCTCCTAGTTGTAATCTGCTCGACACCACGTTACCAGAAAATTCCTCATGTGTTAACTGATAAAAACGATGTGTTGCTCTCCCATGTAAAATCCTACTGTTTTAACATGTGCTTTCTTGAGACAAACAACTTTAAACACAAAGGAGCGTCATTAATAGTGGGGATCTCAGGCATCAACCCACATTACTCCCCCTTCTAGTGAGGCCATGCTTCCGATCCTCCCCTGCCCAGTGTCTGGCCATTGCTCCCGCTGAATCTTTGCCTACAGAGTTCTCCTTCACTGGAATTTTCTTGAGCCTTTTTCTTCACAGACAGAACTTGTTCTCTCTCTTTCCCTCATCACCATAATACTTATTAAAGACAGTACCTATCTATTGCTGTGTAATATCATAAAATTATTGTGGTTATTATGGTTTAATAATTTTTATAACAATTCTTTAAACTAATATATAAATATATATGTAATTTAATTTAATAATAGTTTAAATTTCTTTCACTAGAGAATACATACCTATTAAATCTAATTGATATGAAGCAGATAGATACTTTCCCACCTTCGAATCACACTGCATAAGTGGCCAGCTGCCTTATCCACATGTGTAAGTTCTACACAGGAAGAAATTGCATGATGAAAGCAACACTATGAGCTCTTATATGAAAATGTGTAGCGACTGAATCATACTAGTGATATTTATATTCACTATATACTTTAAGGAAATTGGAATAGTAGAAATATAAACTGACAGATTCCAGGGCCCCACATACTCTAGTCTTTGTATAATGTCACTTTCCGAGAAACAGCAGGACTCTTGATGAATTATGTAAAACTTTACCGTATGTCTTTTTAAAAACAGGACATAGGAGTATCACACGTTAATTGTGTCTATCCACATCCAGTAAGAAAAACAAAAACAACTCTAGGTAATGCAAACGGGTTGGATTGGAAAATTGGTTATGAAAGTAACAAAAAAAAAAAAATACCAAAACAAAATAGAGAAACAAAAATAAACATCAAAAAAAAGGGATGAGGTTCCTAGAGATTTTCTGCAGAATTGACTGCTACTGGTAACTGCAGGATACCACTACCACTGTGAGGCCAAAGAAAGGAAAGGAAAGGGAGTGAACCCCGAGTCCCCATGGCTGTGCTGCTGCGGATGCTGGAGTTTTTCCTCCAGCCATTGCTGCAGGAGGCCAGAGGTCCACACTCCTTCTGACACTGCGGGAGTCAGGGCCCACGATCACTGGGCTGATGGAGCTGTGGAGCGCCCACTGCTGCTGGTGCTGTTGGAACTGTGCTGCCTCAGCAGGAACCCAGGCTTTCACTCACTTGTCACTTGCCAAAGGCCAAGGAGCAAAACATTGGCTAAAAATACTGGTTTACCCTTCCTCCTCACTTCCAATCTCTTCCCAGTGCCTCCCACTGTGAGCAATTTACTAGAAATCTGCCCCAAGGGAGTCTGGGAAATGTAGTTTGCAGATATCCTGCCCCTGTGATACAGGAAAGGGAAGGACAGGGCAGAGCACCAACAGACAAATAACTGTCCCAGTGCCTTGTAGAAAAAGTTCTATGAGTAGAAACCTCTATAAGAAGCCTGATTGGACATGGATCCTTTCTCCAAAGATTTCTACTCATATCACCTACTAGAGACTTTCCCAATTTTTGTGGTCATTACTCTTCTCTCTCTTTCTCTCTATCACCCTTCTCTATTCCTGAATTATCACATTCCACCTGGATTTCCACTCCTATTCACCAACTATAGTTGGTAGCCAATGATATACCATTGACACTCTATGGTAGCTGGAGGGCCCAGTGACTCCTTGCCACATTTTCCCTTACTCCACTGTCTAAGAAGAGTGTGGATCACCAAAGAAACTGTAGTTTTTTACATTATCTGGTTAGTTTCCTCACAAAAGAATTCACCTTATGCTATAGACGGAATGTTTACGTGCCCCCCCAAATTCATATGTTGAAATCCTAACCTCCAAGATGATGGCATTAGGAGGTGAGGCCTTTGGTAGATGATTAGGTCATGAGGGTGGGGCCTTCATGAATGGGATTAGTGCCTTATGAAAGGGATCCCACATAGTTCCCTCACCCCTTTGACCATGTGAGGACACAGCAAGAAGACAGCCATCTGTGAACCAGGAAGTGAGTTCTCACCAGATACCAAATCTGCCAGCAGCTTAGTCTTGGACTTTCAGCCTCCAGAACTGTGAGAAATAAATTTCTGTTGTTAATCAGCCCCCCTGGCTATGATATTCTGTTAGAGCAGTCCAAACTGACTAAGACAACTTACTGTGGTAAAAAAACTAGAATTGGAGATCAGAGGCTGGCTCTAGCACTGGATCCACTCACTAACCATTAATACTATGAACTTGGGAAAATCTTTTCACTTGTTTGAGTATAGGTTTCTTCATGTGTAAGTTCAAGGGGCTGGATGTGATATCTGAATTCCTGTCCTACTCAATTTTCTGAGGTTTTGTAAAATTCAATTATACTTAATATACTTGTTTATTGTCTCATTAATTTTGAAAACCTTTCATAGCTACATCCACAACATTTAAAAAGGAAGGAAGATAGGGTTCCATACCAGGAAGAAAAAACATTTACCTATTATAAGATCTAATACATACGTAGAGTTCAGTAAATAGCACAATGTCCTTTACTGATTTTCCTGAAGATATCTACCATTCCATAGCCAGCCTGCTGGATTGGCTCCCACGTTCTTTCTCCCACACTTCACAGTTCCTCATTCTTTTTCCCTTTTGCTGTCATCACAGGGTTTCACTTTTTTTCTCTTTTCCTCCATCTCAGAAGGCCTGTCATTCAGTTTCATCTGGGCATTCCTTTGCTGGACCTAGAAGAATACGGTTTTAGACCTCATGTCATGAGAATAAGGGGAGAATATGACCATCTGCCCCTCCTTTTGACTTATGGGAACACATCTACCAAGCAAAGAAATTTCCTCTTGCTAATATTGACCATAACTTATAGCACAATCTCAGGGCATTATTATCTCTCTAGTTCTTTCCTCATCTTTTCAAACATCTTATTTATTACCTTGGATATCTATGACTGAGAATATAATAGGATAGGTCATGGTAGAAGGGGAGGAGTGGATTAAGAAAAGTCTTATCTACCTTGCTACAGAATGTACATATAGTTAACTACGTCATAAACAGTAAAAATAAGAACAATAGAGTTTCAAAATTAAAGAAGGCCATAGCACAAGAAAGGAGGGAAAAACACAGATTTAGTTTACTTAACTTCTTGGCCTATTGCCACACATTTCTGGACACATGGTTAATTGCATTCTTTTTTCCTTTGATAGCAGTGAATACTTCAGTAAAATATATCAGTCAAGGGAGTTGAGGAAAGGAAATTAAGACTGTTAGAAAAGGGTGTTAATATTTATTGGTAACACAAATTAGAAATATATGTTAAAGTGAAGTTTTAAAACAAATTTTCATATTTGACTTGATCAAAAATAATAGCTTAACTGTGATACAGTACAACACATTTTCAGATCTTGTCCAGGATCTGTAACATCTGCTTTTACTGTTTAAAAATCAGTATTTTGGTCACTGCATAAATGAACACTTTAAAAAAATTTTTTATATTAAGGAATATAATAAAACAAATGCTCATTTTTAAGGACCCAAAGGCCTTGGGGATTTTCAGCAAAAATAGAAACAAGGAAAACAATAATAAACAACAGCAATATGTTCATTTCACATATTTTGAGGTCCACCTGTTTAAATGTTTTCAGAGCCATTAAATGCATCTGTTACTTTTTTTCTGTGATAAAAAAATTATATGAAAAAATCAGGGTAGGGGAATATGTAAAGCCAATTTAGACCAGCTTTCAGGTAGAAAATTAGATTCAAAAGATACCTAAGTCAATCCATGTTCTGCAGCTTGGAAGAAGGGGGCTTAGCTGTGTAATCTTGGGTAGTTTGCCTCTCTATGTACCTCATTTTCATCATCTATAAAAATAGAATTTTATTATTTATCTCTTATGAATCTTGTGAGGAAGGGCAAGTTTCATAACAATCCTTCAATTAGTAACGGTATTATCATTAGAGCAGGAAAAAGATCTGAGAGTAGTTCTATATGCCTGAATCCACACATATTTCTTCTTTCCATACACTTCATCTTGTGGAATCTCAGTAGGCTGCAGTCTCCCTCACTAGTCTATTCAAGACAGCACTAGACATGAGATGTCCGTCAGATAGAGGGTCAGAACTGGCTACCACTTCCAGCTCCGTGACTATAGTCTGCACCACCTCGAGCAAGTCATATACTCCCTGTCCATTTCTTATATTTATAACTAGGAGATGGTGGTAAGTGGGCACTAAAGTGCCTTGTAGCTCTAATATTCTGTGAGTCTTTGAAGCTGAATCCTACACACTGTTCTTTTGTTGTATTTCTATGTAATTATCATCTGCCTTCTACCTTTCAGGATTTCACAATCAGGAACACATAATTTCTTTTGAGGTATAGAGCAATTATGTCCTAAATGACATAATTGCATCTTCAGAATTAATAAGCTTCACCTTGATACTGACGGTTTTACTTATGTGGGAAACTTAATACCACTGCATAACCTACATGTGACTCTATGCCATAGGCGGCTTCTATCCTTTACCTATGACATTCCTGAGCAGTTCTCATCATTTCACTTTATCCCTTCCCCCAAAAAGAAGACCTACACCGATGAATATTAGTGAAAAATGAATAATTACTGAATACCTCTTGAGGAAAAGATAAATGAGGGAGGAGTATGTCACAAACTGCACAGCAATGCACCTCCCTTCAAAAATAAAAATACCCGTTAGGCATTATCTTAGTCTGGGTCCTCTGAGACTGAGACACTAGCACAGGATAAAATATGCAAGAATTATATTAGGAAAAATTCCTGTGAGAGAAAATGGTAAAGGAGCCAAAGAAGGCTAGGGGAAGCATCTTGGACTGCCGTCCAGTCTAAGGAAGGTTCAGCAAGGCCACTGGGGAGTCTCCAAGCCAAAGTGTGCCATGAGGAGCTCATGTCTCCCAGGAATAGAATCCTTTAGTACCCTGCTCCCCTCAGTCATTGGCTAGGAGTGCCCATGGGAAGTGCAGCCACAGCACAAATTTGAGATGGATCTCAGAGCTTACTAGGCCAGCTCTAAATCAATAACCCTCTCTGTAGAGGGACTACCCCATCCCTCTGCTCCGGTATTCACTGCAAAGACCCACCCACTGCCCCAGTGAACCCCACTTTGAAGAAGTCTTTCAAACTTCCCTCACTTGAAAATTCTCCACCTCCAGAGCTTTCCCTCATCTCTTCCCTTCTCTCGTTTCTTCTAGAGGCTCATCCAAATTTGTAACTTGTCTCTTCTACAGACTTATCCAAATATGCATCCTCAATCACTATTTTCAGGTAGTATATTAACAGTCATGACTTTGTTTGCACTCAGGAAGTTAAACATCCACTAGTTACCAGGATTCGCCATTCATAGAAGGCAGAGTAGGAAGACAACACAGAACACAAAACGTTTCCTGCCACATGACAGCAGAGCTGTGCTGTCATCACCCGCTTCTGTTACACTTATGCAGGACTCCATTGTCTGGTTTCTGTATCCACCAATATACTGAAACTGCTCTCATAAAAGCATCAATGTCTTTTTAATTGCCAAATCTATTGTCATTATTCTTGACTTTGACATGATTGATTATTCATTTCTCGAAATTCCATTTTTCCTGGACTACTGTGATACAATACTCTGCACATCCTCCTTGTATGTTTATAGCAATTTCTTTTGTCTTTTTTCCTCATGTTTTTTGTCCCTCCCCAGTCCTTAAATATTGGTGTTCCCCAGGCCCTGTGCTCTTAGGTTCTACATACTTTCCGTAAGAGCTTTATTCTCTGCTGCATAATAATTTTAATTTATTCAGGTAATGCTGTATTTATCAAGCTCCCACTATAGCACCATGTACTTAACTATGTCCTGAGGATAAAATTATGGGGAAAAAAGTCTCTAGCTTTCCCTCACTTTCTCCCAGTGGGGAAAACATGAAAGTAAATAAACAGTTATAGACAATGAGTTACCGTTATGATAGAGGAGTACTCATGGCTTAAGGCATACATAGGAAGACATCTAACTTAGACTTGGGACATTAGAGAAGCTTCTCGCAGGAAGATAATCACCAGTGTGCGATAACAACAATAAGAGGGGCAGTAGGGCATTCGAAACTAAGAAAGCACCACACTTGAAGAGCTCAAATTAGCTCAGTATATCTGCAATATGGAATGAAGGAAAAAAGAAGAGGTTGGGTCGGAAAGTTGCTGTAAAATAAAGCTACTGAGGTGCAGGGGCCTTGTGTGCTATGTTGAGGCCTTTTAGTCTTATGCTGAGAGCAGTGAAGATCCACCAATGGGTTTCAAATAAGAGCATGACATAATTTCTTCAAAAGTTTTGGAAGCTCACACTATACAAAGCCAAAAATCAAAGCAAAATAAAAAATAACATTAAAAGTGTATATATGTGCATATTAGTTTGTTTATACACACACACACACACACACACACACGCATGCATTGTTTAATGTTGGGGATATGTTCTGAGAAATGTGTTGTTGGGTGATTTCATCGTTGTGTGATCATAGAGTGTACTTACACAAACCTAGCTGGTATAGCCTCCTACACACCTAGGTTATATGGTACTAATCTTATGGGACTACCATCATATATGAGGTCTGTCATTGACAGAAAAATCTTTATGCAACTCGTGCCATATATATATTTAGTTTTATCACTTACTGAACTACTATAACCCAGTCACCAAAACCAGAAATCTTTCGCTCTTTCATTTTCCTCTCCTCTCATATCCAATTATACACTTTGTATAGATTCACTTTTTCCATCGCCACTGTCACCATCCCAGTCCACACTACTGTCATCTCTTGTCTAGCCTCCGGCAGCAGCTTCCTAAATTGTTCCCAGGTTTCTACTCTTCCCCTCTATGATCTATTCTCCACAAACCAGAGAGAATAATCTTTCTGTAATGTGAGTCAGGTTATGTCATTCTGCACTTAAAATCCTCCAATGACTTTTCACTGTATTTAATATAAAACAAAACTCTGTCCCATGCCCTAAAAGGCCTCCTGTGATCTGACCCTGCTCAGGGCTCTAATCTCAGCTCATGCTGCTCTGCCCCACCACTTCTCACTATGTTCAATCACATTGAATTTCTGCAGTTTCTAGAATAGACTGTGCTTTTCTCACATATTCATTATTCCAGGTCTATCCTGTCTGCACTTTTCACCTCCGTGATTACCACTCTGGCCCATAACACTACCATTTCTTGCCTGGCTTCTCTAAGAGCTTCTTATCCAGGCTTCTTGCTTCCACTCTTTGCCCCATAAAGCAGCCAAAGTGATCCTTTTAAAATGTAAACCAGATTAGTTTGCTCTCCTGCTGAAAATCCTTCAATAGCTTCTCATTGTATTTAAAATAAAATCCAACAAGCTGACCACAACTGAGGAAGACTAACTTACATATCTGACTGGCCTCCTCACTGACCTTATCTCCGGTCTACTTTCCTGCTTTCTCCCTCTACTCCAGCCATGCTGGCCTCCTCCCCAGTCTTCAAACACACCAACTGCCTAAGGACCTGCTGCTCCTCCAGCCTGAACTCTCTCCAGATAGCTGCTTCACTTAGTTCTCTACTCAAATGGCATCTCCACAGACAGGTCTTCCCTGGCCACCCCCATATTCCTACACTTTCCCCCATCCCTTTCTTTCCCCATATGCTATTGTATTGTTCTTTTAAAAGTTCTCACAGTCTGACATTGTAGTATGCATTTGTCTATTGCCTATGTCCTTCATTACAACATGAACTGGTTGGGTGAATGGATTTGACTTTTTAAAAAATTTTTTTACTATTGTTTCCCCACTATTCAGAACAAGGATTGGTGTACAATAGGCATTCAATAAATATTTGTTGAATGAAATAACTGAATTAGAGACTGGGAGTCCTATTAATTAACACATTCTAAATTAACACGTTTAGAATATAGACATTTATTAATTAGAATAAATTGAATAGCTACTGAGAATTGTCTTCCTCAACATCTTAATAATACATCTAAGCTATGCTCAGGTAAGAGGAATCCAATGCAATAATGAATTTCTGGGAAAAGTATTAGCAGATTTACTTTTTGACTAATAATAACAAATTGGAAAGATTTAAAGTATAATAAACTACATAGCATTGTTATATGCTAACATTTTTTGAAATCTATCAATGATTTTGTTGTTGCTATCTTTTGATATTCATATATTGCGTTCTTTTTTCTAACGTCATAGATCAATTTCATAATCACAACCAACTGAGTGTAACCCAGTAAAGATGTGGCTTCTGACATTTACATGTTGACAGGAAGGAAAAAATGACTCTTTTCAGAGTTATTTTCATAAAAGAAGATGACTCTCTGCAGGCTTATTTTCATAAAGAATAAATATTGGGTGGATAAAATATTTCACAGGTGTATTAAAATAGGTTTTTTTGATAATTTAATAGGCTGCATTTTAGGTCCGTGGATTTCAATAGATTTTTCTTTCTTTAGAAAATAAAATTTAGTTTTAATAAAAGTGACTTCATTTACTTTTAATAAAAATATTTTATCTCATGGAATTACATTTTATAAGGTCATTCACACTTATATTAGTTGATGGTTGCTCCAGTTACAAACTCTAGCCAAATTAAGACACATTTCAAATAAATTAGTTTTTTAAAAAAGCATAAGCCTCAATCATATATTAATTGCATTACAAACTGAAAGTTTCATTTCATGAAAACAAAGGAATTGCTCCTCCTAAAGAAATGAAATGACCATTGTTTTAAGGTGGCAACTAAATCTGCAAATCAGAGTCTGTTAAACGACTGAAAATTTTACCATTTGCCACATTAAGTCAAGATAAGTCAACAAATTCAATATATCCTATAAACAGCAAATCAATAAAAATACCCCCCGAATTTACTCAGTTTATTCAAAAGTGTTTCCCTCTTCATGAAGGACTGTGCCAGTTTAAGGATCCAAAAATGAACAAAATCCAGAACATGCTCTGAGAACGGTCAAGGTGCTCTCGAAAGACTGCTCTACACAGGTATAAGCAATGATGGTGATTGCTGAACAAGAAATGCCCATATTTGGAAGGGATCCTTCAACCAATTATTTGATGTCAGCACACTTCCTATGATATCCCCACTATGTGTCTAGTCTGCAAATGCTAGTGAGAGAAAATATATTTTCCTTCAAAGGACAAGTCAGGGCTCTGTAAAATGTAGATGGCTAAAAGTTTTTCTGTATAGCAGCTAATCATAAACCTCCCAATAATCAAACCTATTTGTACTCCTTGGGTCGATTGTAAAGATGTAGGAAAAAATGACTGCTTCGGGGATTCACTAGTTATGGGATGTGAAAGAGAAAATGAAATCTAGGATACTTATCAAACTTATGGCTTGCATTTATAAATATGTTACTGAGCAAGCTAAATAGAATAAACAGGATAGATAATAATTGTGAAATTTACGTAAACATTCAGACTGATGCATTATAATTCTTTTATAACAAAACATCTAAATTACAAATGTTGATTTTGATATAATCTTTCTCTTGATGGTAATAAAATATCCAAAACCATATCAAATCTACTTCTAAAAACCAAATATGATAGTAATTCAGTTTTTCAGAAGCCAAATTTTCTTCAGTCTCAAGCATCAGGCAGTACTAGTATTAGGAATTTTTCTAGTAAGGTACTGAACATTAGAGAAGCATCCACATGCCACTTTGCAGTAAATGTGCAATGAAAATATGAAGAAATAAACACCTCACTTAGCACAGTGTGTTTCCTTGTATACTAAGAAGAAAAATATACATGTATTGATTGACTAGTTGTGTTATGTAATTACATTATTGAATTAATAGAAAACCAAAGGACTGGGAGAGCCATCAGGGAAAGGAGATGCAAGTGGGGAAAAGGGGAGAAAAAAGGTAAAACAGGAAAAAGCTGAGGGTGACAGACAGCAGAGAGAGTTGAGAGAAATGACATAAACTAATAACAAGTCTCACTGCAAATGCTGAGAATCACAGGCTTTAAAAGCAGAGAAAGAGTCTATTCTAAAAGATCACAAATGGAGAAGCTCTGAGATATTGTGCGTGTGTGTGTGTGTCATGGCAATGGTAAATGGGGAGGTTCACAAAAAATTATTTTTGAATTAATTGTCCCTAAGGGTATATATTAATTTTCTATTGCTGTCATAATAATTACCAAAACTTTAGCAGTTTAACACAACACCCATTTATTGTCTCATAGTTTCCATGGCTCAGGAGTCTGGGTATAGCATGGCTTAACTGGATTCTCTGCTTAGGATGTCACAAGGCCAAAGTCAAGGTGTCAGCTGGCCAGGCTCTTATGTGAAGACTCTGGGGGAAAATCTGCTTCTAGGCTCATTCAGATCATTGGCAGAATTCAGTTCCTTGTTTTTGTGGGAATGAGGTTCCTGTTTCCTTGCTGCCTATTGGAGGGGGATCATTATCAGCTTCTAGAGGCCTCCCACATTACTTGGCTGGTGGTTCCCTCCTTCTTCAAGGCATATAATGGCATGTCCAATCTTTCCCGTACTTATAATCTCTCTGATTTTCCCTTTAGCCTTCCTCTTCTGCCTTTTAAAGGGCTCATTGATTACTTCAAGCTCACCTGGAAAATCTAGAATAATCTCCCTATCTTATGGTCAACTGACTAGTAATGTTAATTACATCTGCAAAGCCCCTTTTGCCAGGTAGCATAACATACTTAGTGATGGAACACTAGGGAATTGAGATCTAAAACCTACCTAAGAAAATTTAAAAACAAGCTTTGAAACAATCAAGCTGATCTACATGTAATTTAAATACTTGCTAAAATAATCTGAACACTTTAAGAGAAGACAACAAAATTCAGATGCTCAATAGTGTAACATAAATAAATCATAGCATCTAATCAAAATTGCTAGACGAGTTAAGAAATAAAAACACCAAAAAATGTTGGGGCCAGCCTGGTGGCGTAGAGGTTAAGTTTGCTTGCTCTGCTTTGGTGGCCCGGGGTTCAGATCCTGGGCATGGACTGATGCACCGCTCATCAAGCCATGCTGAGGTGTCATCCCACATAGAGCAAGTAGAAGGATGCACAACTATGACATACAACTATCTACTAGGTCTTTGGGTAGAAAAAAAACAAAAAAGGAGGAAGATTGGCCACAGATGTTAGCTCAGGGCCAATCTTCCTCAAAAACAAAGCAAAAACTGTGACTCATAACCAGGATAAAAATCAGCCAATAGAAAAAGACCCAGAAAAGACAGAGATGATAAAATTTAGGAACAAGAGCCTCAAAGTAGGTATTTGAACTTTGCTCTAAGAATTACAAAAAAACATGATGGAAGGTATTAAAAAAAAAGAACCAAATGGAACTTCTAGAGCTAAAGAATACAATATCTAAGTTGAAAAATTCACTGGATGGATTTAAGAGCAAATTAAAACTGTGGAATAACAACTCTACAACTATGATATACAACTATGTACTGGGGCTTTGGGAAGAAAACAAGAGGAAGATTGGCAACAGATGTTAGTGCAGGGCCAATCTTCCTGAAAAAGAAAGAAAGAACTTCTGAAAAAAAAAGCCTTGAAAGAAAAGAGCAATGAATTTGAAGATAATACAACAGAAAATATTCAAACTGAAACATGGAAGGAAAAAAGACTGAAAATAACATAGACACTCAGGAAACTGTGGGAAAACAGCAAGTGATATAACACACATGGCAGTGGAGTCCCAGAGGGAAGTGGGGTGGGAAGGAAGAAGAATATTTACCAAATAATGTCTAAACATTTCATAGGTTTAATGAAAATTATAAACTCATTAATCCAATGAACTCAGCAAATTAAAATCAGGACAAACCACAAGGAAAACACCGTAAGTCATAACAAATGAAATTTTGGTAAAGCAATGAAGAAGAGAAAAACTTTATCTTAAAAAAAGTCAAAATACACACAGGGAAACAAAGATGAGAATGACTGAGACTTCTAAATAGAAGTAAAACCAGACAAGATAATGAAACAATATTTTTTTTAAAAAAGGTCAACCTAGAACTGTATATCTAGCAAAAGAAAAACTATCCTTCAAAATTGATGGTAAAGGAAAGACTTTTTTCAGGAACAAAAGCTGGAATAATTTCTCTTTAGCAGACTTGCAGTAAAAGAAATGTGAAAAGTTCTTTGGGATAAAGGAAAGCGATACCAAATGGAAACTTGAGTTTACACAAAGGAAAGAAATGCACCAGGAAGTTATTTTGGGGGTAAATGTAAAATATCCTTCTCATTTAAAAAAATTCTTTAATTTAAAATTTACTGTTAAAAGCAAAAGAAAGTACTTTGAAATTCATAACATATGCAGAAGTAAAATGCATGGCAATTCTAAAACCCAGAGGGGTAATGGAAGCATACTGTTGAAGGGTTCTTACATTACTTTTGAGTTGTCAGTGAAATATTTTGAAGGTAAACTGTGATAAGTCAAAGTTGGGAAGGAGAAAGTGAAAGTACACTGTTGTGAGGGTCTGCCATTATATGTGAAGTGGTAAAATATTATTTAGAGATAGACTGTGATAAGTTAAATACGTATATTACAAACTAGGAATGGAACCTACAAAAAAATCAAAGAGGCATAGCTAATACAGCAATAGTGTAGATAAAGTCAAACACTGAACAATACTGAACACAAAAGAAGATGAAAAAACAAAAAGAGAAATAAGGAAAAGATGAGACAAACAGAAAATAAATAGCAAGATGTTGTAATAGGAGGTAAATTTAAACATTACCATCTCAATAAATACATTAAATATAAATGGTCTAAATTCTACATTAAGAAGCAGAGATTTTCAGACAGGATATAAAAGCAAGAGCCACAACATTCTGTCTAAAAGAAATTCACTATTAAATATGTCTATATTTATATACATATTTATATTTATAAATATATATTTTTATATAAATATAAAAATACAGATTAGTTAAAAAGTAAAAAAGAAGGAAAAATAATATCACATAAACACCAAGCATGAAGAAGCTGGTATGGGAGTATTAACATCAGGAAAAAGATTGTTACCAGATAAATATATTTCATAATATAAATAATTAATTCATCAAGAGGACATAACTATCCTAAATGTGAATATACCAAATAACAGCTTCCAAACACATAAACTAAAATTTGATATAACTAAAAGTAGATACAGACAAATTCAAAATTATAGCTCGAGAGAGATGGCAGAGAAGGCAAAGGGAGAACTTTGTAAGAATTAATTCATTTCTATTCATGCTTTCCAGTTTCCTTTTTTTTTTCTTTGAGGAAGATTGGCCCTGAGCTAACATCTGTTGCCAGTCTTCCTCTTTTTTTTCTTTTTTCTCCCCAAAGCCCCAGTACATAGTTGTATATCCTAGTTGGAGGTCCTTACAGTTCTTCTATGGAACATTACCTCAGCATGGCTTGATGAGTGGTGAGTAGGTCTATGCCCAGATTCAAACCAGCAAACCCCAGGCCGCTGAAGCAGATCATGCAAACTTACCACTACACCACCAGGCTGGCCATCCGGTTTCCTTTAAACATAAGTTTTCAAGATCTTGTAGTTCTATTGATGTGCATGTTATCTCTTTCCAGAGCGTGTCTTCAAACAAAGAATGATTTAAACAGAAAAGGCAGGACTGATTCTGCTAGCAAAGGACTTTCAGGGTTCAAGTCAAAGGATTTGAGGGCTCATGTCTCTTATCTTCATCTTGCCCTGCCATAGTAAGGGTCCCTTTCCTTCCCAATCAGTTGCCTAACTTAAGCCAAATAGAGTCAATGAAATTATGCATTTTACATGTACTGCAACTATGCAATCCATGCAGTTAGTTTTGAGGACTTATGTCCCAAAAAACTGTCTTTTGGAGATACGAGATATCTTTTGAAGTTTTCCACCTGTGTCTTGAGTTGAGATTTCAAAATCTAAAGCTCATCTGTTTGTTTCCTTTTCTGTAAGTTCCCCAAAGCAAGCATCCCATAGTATTTGTAATCACCATTGAAAGTAGAGCTAGATTAGGCTATGTCTTCTCTGCTCCACTGCTCCTTCACCATTGTTTCTTGGTGGACAGCTGCATTGCTCTACGAGTTCAGCTACTCCTGGATAGCCTCTCCTCACAATTCTAGCCTGATAGGGCTTCAGTGATACTATCTCAACATGTAGTCCCTTCAGCACAAGGAGCGGGGACTGTTACTAGTCTCTAGGTGATCCAATATCCCTTGTTTGTTTCTTTAACTCTGCCTCACCTCTGTAAATAGTCTCTTTATTAAATCCTCTGTATTCAAAAATGAATTCTATCTCCTGTTGTACCAACTGATAAGTAATTGGTACCAGGAGTAGCTATACCCAAGGTGGAATTCTGGATCTGGGTTAATCATATATTAAGTAAACATATGGATGACCTCTTGCTAAGAAGACTTTCGACAATAACAATTAGTGGCATGCAGTGGTATCTTGAATACTCAGATTATCCCTAGCAGTGACATAGAAAGGGATGATAATATAGGGTAAGTCTTTGGATAAGCAAGTGGCTATTGAATTTGATAATTGGCCAAGTCCAAATAGAAGAGAGTGAACAAGAGAACTGTATAAGATGCAATCTGTATGATTATCCACATGATGTAGAACAGAGTAGAGAAGAGCAAAATATGATTTTGGGGGGATGGCAAATGATACCTAGGAAATATGTTGGGTATCCTTATGAAAGTCTGATATTTTTGCTGGGTCATTAGCTGAAACAATTCAATGGTCTTTTTCAGCATCAGTAAATAAAAGAGTTGAGGCAGTTGTCAATTGCCCTTTGATATTTAGCTCCATTTTAGGCAAAAGGATAAAAATATCTTAGAACATGAAGAAAACAGAGTATTTTTCTCAAAGTCTAAGTGAAAATTTATTTTCATCATGTTTTCCGTATGAAAACAGTCATTTGTTCAAATTTTTCTGGTAGATGACATTTAAATAATTTTACATTGTCTGTTTTGCTTCAGGGATACATAGGAAGCAAATATGAAGATTTTGTTATTTTTAGAATATTTTCAAGACAAAGAAATTATGATGTGCATTTTTTCTGCCATGTAATCCACACACTAAATCCCAAGCTAGGGACAAGATTTCTAAGACTAACCATATATACTTACTTGTTCATATTTTTTCCCTCAAACCTAATAAATTGAAATGGATGAAAATCTTGTGGGGGATTTCTGTTTTCACAAATATGGCTGACTAGAGATCTTGCATCTCTCTTGCCATGTAACAAATAAAAGTGCTCCACTGGGACACACACAACTTTTTTATGAGGAAGACCATCCCTGAGCTAACATCCGTTGCTAACCTTTCCTCTTTTTGCTGAGGAAGACTGGCCCTGGGCTAACATCCGTGCCCATCTTCCTCTACTTTATATGGGACGCCACCACGGCATGGCTGACAAGCCGTGCGTCAAGCAGGCGCCCGGGATCCAAACCCGTGAACCCCGGGCTGCCAAGTGCGAACTAAACCGCTGCACCACCTGGCCAGCCTCAGGACACACACAACTTTTAAAGCAATGAATGAGCCAAGTATGAATGAAAGTAAAGGAAGTCTATGTGGGCAGGAGCTAAGCAGGGGCACAGACACAGGGAGGAGAGTAAGCATTAAGCCACTCCATCCCTGGGACCACTGGGTATCCTGGACCAGATCCCTGTGGCCCAGAGCTTCTGATCTGAGGCCACCTGCATAAAGCCAGAACCCTGGGAAGTGGAAAATCAATCTACCTAACTGCTGTCTCCATTTGAATGAGAAGGGAGGGAAAATAAAAAGATTTCCCCTGCTAATTTGATATCCACTGACCTACCTTTGGTTTGGAGCTTGAATTTATACTGTTTCTGTGAACCTCAATACACAAGCTGAACGTGGCCTGGGTCTGATGTGCTCACAGGCACCTGGAAGAAGCGAGTACAAATCCTACTAAGGTACAATTTAGACTGACGGCTAGTTTATCAACAGAATACAGTGAAATGTCCTCAATACATTCAGAGAAAATAATTCAATCTAGAATTGTTTACACAGCTAAAGTAGTTTTTCAAGAATGAGAACAAAATAAAAGCAAATAAAGAGGAACTGAAAGAGCTTGCTTTTAAATGACCCTCAGTAAAATAACTTTTGCTTCACAAAGAAGGAAAATGATCCCATCAGGGAGGTCTGAAATCCATCAAGGAAGGGAGAGTAAGGAATATAAGAACATATCTAAATATACTTTGACTGTATAAAATATTAAACAATGTTTAATTTGTGGGTTACAAAAGCAAGCCAAAAATTTTAAAAATTGGGCAATTGCAAATGTGCTCTGAGAGAAGTGATGAGAAAGCATTCTAAGGCTCTTGATTTGAGGGAAAGTAAAGATATTTATGAACTTTAGGACTTATATATATGTACAAACTCAAATTGTGTGGGTAACTATTAAAATAATATAATCAAGATATAGCTTCCTATCATCAAAGAAGAAGAAAATTAAAAACTTTAATCACTTCCTAAGGAGCCAGAAGGGAGGATTGTAGGGAGAAAAGAAGCAAAGGACAAGCAGGACATAGAGAAGCTTCAAGAACCCTAGTAACCAAGCTTTCCAGAGTGCTTGGCCAATGTTTGAGCATGTTTAAATATACCAATTCATCTAATATTCACAATAAGCTTTTGAGGCACCTACTATTATTATCCCATTTTACAGATACAAACCTAAGGCAGAGAGAGATCAAATGATTATCCAAGAGAGAAGGCAAGATTCAAACCCGGGCAGTCCGCCTCAAGAGTCAGTGCTTTTAAATACCAGTAAAAAGTATAATTTAGAAATAAATAACATGATACCAAAAATGTAAATAAACATACTGACTGAAATTTCCAGTTTTCCAGCAAAGATTCTCCTACTGAATTGGAAAAAAGTAATCCATCTACTTAGAAGACACTTATCTAAAATAACATAAAATTCATGTTGTTACAACCATCAATAGTTTATTCCTTTTTATCGCTGAATATTTCTTTGCATGCATATACCATGATTTATTTTTCCATGTCCATGATTTGATGGACATAGGATTGTCTCCCATTTGGGGCTATTATGAATAAAGCAGCTGTGAACCTTTCTATGTATGTATTTTAGTGGACATGTTTCCATTCCTTTTAAGTAAATACTTAAGAGTAAGAAAGTGCTCAACAGTTCTCCAAAGTGGTTGTGCCATTTTGCAAATCCATCAGCAATATGTCAGAATTCTGGTTGCTCCACATCCTTGCCAAACCCTCTTATTTTAGGATTTTCAATTTAGTCAACTTAGTGTGTGTATTGATATCTCATTGTAATTTTAATTTGCATTTCTCCGATACTTAAGAATGTCAAGCAACTTTTCATCTGCTTGCGGTTCATATACTTTCTATTGTGAAGTATCTGTTTCAAACTTTGCCTATTTGCAATTACTCTTTTTATAATTACTATTATTATTATTAATTATTATTATTTAGGTGTAAAAATGCTCTATACCTTTTGGATACAAGTCCTGTGTCACATGTATGTATAACAAATATTGTCTCTGAGTTGGTGGTTTGAATTTCATCTTCTTAGCTGATTTTCTGAAAGGCAGATATTTAAAAATTTCTCTGCATGTAAAAAATTTTAAGGAATCTAGAAAAAGCCTATTGCTGATGAGTGAATTTAGCAAGATTGCAGCATACAATTCCAATATATAAAAATCGATTACATTTATATATACTAGCAACAAATAATTAGAAAATAAAAATATTAAATATACCTTGTATAAGAGCATCAAAAATATATAATATTTAAGGATAAATTCAACAAAAAATGTGGAAAAATTTTCACACTGGATACTACAAACATTGCTAAGAGAAATTAAAGTTCTAAATAAATAGTGAGGTATACCCTTGCTCATGGCTTGGAAAATTGAGTATTTTTAAGATGTTATTTTTCTCCTCAAGTTGGTCTACAGAGTCAATGAAATTCCAATCAAAACATCAGCAGGATTTTTGTGGAAATTGGCAAAGCAATTCTGTTATTTAGGTGGAAATGCAAACAACCATCGAATAGCTAAAATCATATTTTCTAAAAACCATAATAAGTAACAAAGATTTCCATATTAATTAATTTTCTTTATGAAAATTCCATTCATTATACCTACTGTGGAATAATATTCTTTGATTAAAACTAATTAAAAACTGTTTTATAGAAAAATCTATGGAGCTATGTTCTTTAATAGATGAAACACTAACTTACATAAACATTCAAGCAGCTGATAACTGAAAATTGCATAATTTATGGATGATTTTCCTAAAGCCAAATTACAAGAAATTATACTTTTGTGTAAATGTAAAATTCTTTTTGTTAACATAATTTTATATTATTTTACTGTCATTTTTTACCTTAGATTCTTAATATTTTTATCAGAACAATGCAGTTTTATTACCAAAAATTATATAGAGCTACGTGAAGCCAAATAAGAACTTTCCGCTGTACACAGAGGAGCTCGTGTTGGGTTTACTTGGGCTCCATATTTACTCATCATGCTGCTGCTGGGACCAATGTAAAATTTAGAAGGGAGGGAAAAGAGATTAGAGGCAATGAGTGTTTTTCCTTTGTTCAATATCATTGATCAAATAATCTGTCTGTGCTCATATAACAGTCCTGAGAAAATGGTGTAGTTTTATTAGTGGTAACTTTCCAGGATCAATACCTTTGCTAATGAATATAAAGCACGGGTGACTTGCAGTCCAAATCCACACAACTGGCTTTCTTGTTGTAACCAAGCACTGGCATTAACGTTCTGATGTGATAAAATAAGTGTTTAGTAATTTAGTCCTCAACTGCTTTTGGCATTTCAACTCTTTGTTGGCATATAAAGCAGAAATTTCTCCCGTAGCAAAAAGTAATTTATTGACTTTTTCTTTTTATCACCTGCGATGAATAGGCAATTAGACTTGCAAGACTTTCTATTCAAACATTGCTGGACAGAAGTTGGCTTGCACCAACCTTAGCAAATTGAAATTCAATCCAGATCAATAAGGTGCTTTATTCAATTTGGCCCTGGAGTGGAAATAATCACCACATTTTATAATAAGTATGTCTAATTTCAGTTTCATACCATGTATTTATTCTGTATAATCAAGCATAACTGCTGGCCCTGTTCCTCTGAGTTGACAAATGCATTCTATAGATGCCCTCTTAGCAGGTAACTCTTCTGGAGGTGGTGGGGAAAGAGCATGCCTAGACATAAAAATAAAAATTTGATACATGTCTACTTAGAACTTGTAAATGTTCCTAGGACTTCAAAACAATTCTATTTGCCCATTGTCTACATACATAACAAAAAAGTATGCATAATGATGTACCATTTTATTTACATAGCAACTAGTTTGCCTCTATGAAATATTTCCAACTGAAGATAGTATAAAAGCCTATGGATAAGATTAAGTAGTTCCTGGCTAAAATATCCTATGATGGGCTATCAGCATTGGAGTGATTTAATACACTGCATCAGTTAGTTGTTGCTGTGTAACAAACCATCCCAATCTTACTGGTTTAATACAACAGCCATTTATTTAGCTCATTATTCCATGAGTAGACAACTTGGGCTGGATTCTGCTGGGAAGTTCTGGTCTCAGGTAGACTCCTCTGAGCATCTGTGGTAACACTGGTCAACTTGTGGGTCAGCTGAGACAGGCTGGCCCCTCGGATATCTGGTAGATGGTCAACGATAAGCTAGCTGTCTGTCATCCTCCAGAGAGCTGGCCTGGACTTATTTGATTAGTGGTCTCAGGGCTCTAAGAGCAACAATAAATCAACACACAAGCACTCTCCAAGTCTCTGAGTGCATCATATTTGCTAATGTCCCATTTGTTGATGCACTCAGATATCCGATCCCCGAGTCTGCACAAAAGGGCGTCGCCAAAGAGCATGGATACAGAGAGGTATGGAGCGATGGGGGCCATTGCTGCACTCAGTCTCCCACATGCCCCGAAGCACCGGCTCAGGTGCCTGTTCTTCTAGCACTCCATCCTGCTCATCAATAGTTGGATGCATCACTTTCTCATTTCTACTGAGCTGAGCTATATTTTTGGAGATTTAATTACCCTTTTGCCTAATCCTTGAAAACAAAATAAAGTAGGGGCCTTCATGAAAATAAGGTATTTTAGTGACCTTGCTATAATTTAAATGTTTCAAAATAGTCCCAATACATTAATTTTGGATTTTCAGTTTCTTTCTTTAGAGCTATTTATTCTAATTCCAGATTTATGTTACTGTCCAAGAGTTTCTAAAATGTCATTGACTACATTTGTAACACTCTAAAAAATTTTTAAAGGGATGGACATATTTGAAATTGCTATCTCAACTCTGTAATTCCTATCCTCCTTACCTGTTACTATATTCTCCCAATAGCAATCAATCTCCTCTAAAATGCTCTATAATTTATGTTGTTTATTGTCTGTTTTCCCCACATTGGAATGTATGTTACTCATATATCCCAAAGTCTGAAACATGCCATTCACGATGGGTGCTCAGTAAATGTTTTGGAGTGAATTGCATTGTTGAACTCTGCCAGGAACACCATACACAGAGCAGGTGGACTCAGTATGTGCTCTGAGGTTTAATTTGGATTGGATAGAGTCGGGCTTGGTGACTCAGGAGCCTGTGCAGATAGCTGCCTCCCTCTAAGTGGAATCTTGCGCCCTATCCTCTTCCCAAAGAAATACAAACAGATAATTTTAAGAGTTCTAGGGTAAGAGAAATTAGGTGTGTGTATGTACATATAAAGTGAATATATATATATTCATATATATGTTTATATGTGCAGGAAAGATTTATAGAGGAAATTTATTACTCTATTATTGGTTTATAATTCACATCCTCCTCCTAATAAGGTCCCATCCACAAAAGAGCACAGAAAAAAAAAATTAAATGCCTAATATGGTTGAAACCGAAGATTGGATCCAATAATTTAGAGAGTCCTTATGTTGATGATTTGGGATAACAGCTTAATATCTAGCTGCATAGCATAGTGATTAAATGCACAGATTCTAGGTCCAAATGGCTTGGGTATAATCCCTGTTTCTCCACTTAGTAGTGTGATCTCGGGCAAGTTTCCCCATTTTAAAAAAGTGTATTCCCCAAGTTCATAATATTGTGAAGATAAATGGGTACTTACATATAAAGCACTTAAAGTAGTGTCTACATGTATGCATGATGAAGGCTTAGAGGGTAAAGTAGACATTGCCTGTCCAGCCACACAGTCCCTCCCTCTTAACTATGTGGCCCACCTCACATGGTGCTGAAACCCAAAAGAATAGATCCTCAAAGTTTCAAATCTACTGAGTCTCCTATGCCCTTTGCATTCCCTCAACTTACCAGTCCCTCACCTTGCTCTCCTTTAGGCAAGAGTCTTGGGAAGATGACCTGTGCTTGACGGACTGCTTGTCCTTCTTCCATCTCATTTCTCTGGCTTTCATCTCCTCATCTCCACCCCCCAGGATCAAACAGGAGTTGGCTTTTCCCCATTCTTCTAGATCATATCTTCCATCTATGTAGGACAGCAAGCCTAAGACTTAACCATCATAGTGAAAAAAACTTTGCTACACTTAACAATAAACTCTATCATTTCCATGATTTCATCCAGAATTGTGTCTGGCTGAAGGAGAACTAAAGAAGTGCAGGAAATTCTTACTCACAGTCTGGCTTTCAAATCTGCTATTTTTCTGCAAAATCTTATTTTGAATGTGAGAAGTTAAATTTATCTTACTTTTTAACTTGGCTTGCCTTCTGTAATAAATCATGATCTCTCATCAGCCTGACTGATGACTTGGGATAATTATGGAGGAAGTAATATACTTGAGAAGACAAAAGAAAAGTTGATATTTTTCAAACTACATCACATTTTTCAAAATTATTGTTTTAAATTGCATGGGCTTTTTATTTATATTATGCTTTTTTAAAACAAAAATAACTGTGTTTTAAAGAATCAAAAACTTCTGACCGAGAATTTGAAGATGATAACATTGTATGCTGTATTTGAGGGCAATAAATAACTTTATTAGAACTTCGCTCTACCTTATTGAATAATTAATAGACTGAAATATAAGTTAGATGTGCTTTAGGAGACCATCTATGAGGGTCTAGTTAAAGGTCCGTATTATGGGATGGTCTTGCAATTCCAAGGCATGTGTAGTGGACTAAATGGTGATGTCAAAAAAAAAAAAAAAACAGGTTTACATTCAAATTCCTGCAAAATGTGAATATTACCTTAAATGAAAAAGGATCTTAAAGATCATGAGATGAGATCATTTTGGATTACCCCAAGTGGGCCCTAAATCCAATGACACGTGTCCTTGTAAGAGACAGAAGAGAAGAAGACACAAAGGAGACGACCATGTTAAGAAAAAAGCAGAGACCAGAATGAGCAGCTGCAAGCCAAAGAGTGTCAACAACCACCCAGAAGCTGGAAGAGGCATAAATATTATACTAGGTATAAATGTAAATCACTTAGCTCAAGGCCTGGCACATAATAAGAAAGCAATCAGTGATCACTGTTGAGGCTATACCACTTCTATTAGCAATAAATTCTCAGTACCTTTGCCTCCTTCCCTGTAAAAACAAAGATAATAAACAACTTGTTGGATTTGGGTGAGGATGATATTATATGAGGGGCTAATTAAGCATTAGTTTTATTCTTTCGCATTACATGAAGTATTATATTCATTATGGACATTTAATTTCCTTTTTCATCTTCAGGACAATGTTTGTCTTGGTCCTACTAAGTTGTTAGTAAAACGTTTACTGTACCTGCTGTAGTAAAATTATTTTTTTACACGGTATTCACTGCCTTCTCTTACTGTAATTATAAAATTATGAAATACCTTCCTCCTCTTCATATAATTTTTGTTTTTCCAAACTGTACTTACATATAATAATTTAAACTGAATAATACAACATGATATATTTGGTACTCATAAATATCTGTTTTCTGTAAGTAGAAAGTCATCATCAATATGGTCTATAGTTTTAGTAGGTTTTTTTGTGTGTGTGTGAGGAAGATTAGCCCTGAGCTACCATCTGTGCCAATCTTCCTCTATTTTGTATGTGGGTTGCTTCCATGGCATGGCTGACAAGTGGTGTAGGTCCATGCCTGGGATCCAAAACTGCAAACCTGGGCTGCTGAAGCAAAGTGCGCCAAACATAGCCACTACGTCATGGGCCTGGCCCCTTAATAGGTTTTTTTTAAGCCACCTCCACAATCTTTAGCCACTATGTTCTATTCATTAAATAACAAAATACAAGTTGATTTTGATATGCTATAAGATATACTTCAAGAATATACAAGACACCTTGTATATACAGGTCCCTGAGGCCAATTTCCTGGTGTCATTAGATCACCTATATTACTTTTCTTAGGATTTGCATAGGTTCTTCAATTCTGATTTTTGTCTTGGCTTGACTTTACTCAATATGTATTTTTCAAAAATTATACCACATTTCAAGCACTGTGCTAGGCACAAGAATAGAACAGTGAACAAAATAGACATGAAGGCTTCCCTCAGAGCTTAGTCTATTGGAGAATCTGAAAAGTTGTAGGCAATATTATAAATACTATGACAATGGAATACAAAATGCTATGGGATACTAGTAACTCACACATACAAGTATTTCTTAGCTTAAACTTAAGGATTTATGGTAGACTTTTCCTGAGCCTATTACCCAAAATGAAAATCTAAAAGATGAACATAAGTTATCCGTGTGAAGCATGGGTTGTGGGTAGAAAGGAAGAATGTTCTAGACAAAAATCCTTGATTCAACAGATAACATGGTATGGTTTAGGAATTGAAAATTGTCAGGGTGACTGGAGCCTACGTATATATGTATATGAGTTTGGAACCAGAATAAGGGCTGACAGGAAGGCTTGAAGGAGTCAAGATTGATGACTTTAAAGAATCAGTATGTAATGGAATTTCATTTGACTGTTATAAATTTTGACTTTTTTTCAAAATCAGCTACCTTAAAAATATATAATTAGGAAAGAAGTGTTCAACGTATTTACACATTTACATATGTATGTGTGTGTACACACACACACACACACACACACACGCATACTCAGTTACTCGGTTATACAGGCTGGTTTTGGAATGGTATAATACTTCAAAAGGAAAAAAAAAATCTTATTAGGGCCAATCACAAAAAAACTTTGAATCCAGAGGGTGGTACAAGGCATGACTTTACTTCTCCTCTCAAGAAGCCTGTCTGCCCATAGAGTATCCACCATGAACGAACACAAGGAATTTTATGTCAAATGAGACATTGCCACTGTTCCCTATCATTCCTCTCACTCAAATTTTCCTCCCCTTTCCATGTTCCCTTTAATTGTTTCTACTCCTCAACCTGCCATGAAAGGGCACCAGATACTTCCTGGTAGTGTACGAGGAACCCCAGAGAAGTTTGGTGAATACGAGCACAGGGTGCACTAATCCTGAGTAGAGTCCATGAAAACAGAAGCCCCTCTAGAACCCCGTGTGACCCAGGAATTACAGAGTAAATTGTCTGTGTTGTGTGTCTAAGCTCTTGAGTCAAATGTTCATGGAAAGCTGTATCTAGTGGCATGAGACACCTAGAGGAATGCAGAAAGAGTTAAATACTTTTGTTTGCCAAAGAGTGATGAAGAAGCAGCTGAAGGAGAACTATAGATATAAAGAGGACCTGTGTTCAGAGCAGAGAGGGCTTAGTGGGGAGCTGGTAGCTACAGAGACCAAATGAAAAATGTACATTTCTGCAGATGCCAATGTGCAGAAATAATTATGACCAAGGACAAGAGGCCCCTCCATGTCACATACCTGGTGTAAAGAATGCTTCCAAGAATTTAGATTTGACCTTGGAGAAAGAGGGTATCAAAATTACCAGAGGAAACTCTTAATTAATGGATACCAGCTTTCCACTACCTGATGAAATGGGATTCTCAAATCAAAATGACATTCAGCTATAGAAGAAATAAATTGGCATTTTTTCACCCATGAAATTTATCCTGGGGATTATATCTACTATACCAACAAAGCTTTGGCTGGCCCCTTCAGTATCTTTTAGCTAAGACCCCTCCCTATCAAAGGCAGAAGGCAATAGACTGTAGAAGAGATGCATAAAATATTGTCCTGCTACATAAAGACAATTTAGATGAATGGGAATGACTACATTTGTGATAATTATTGCAGAAACTTTTTTTGCCTAATATTCAAAAGCAAATCTTGGCTACTCTGATATGATGTTGTGAGGAAAAAAAAAAACTAAACATGTTTCCACAGACACTTTTTCTTAACTCACAGGATGATAGAATTAAAACGCCTGTGATTAAACTCATTTTACCAACGATAAGAAAGCATTTTCTTGAGAAAATTTAAATCTTCCATTTTTTTATTCCTGCAAATTATTTGAATTTAACTACTAAATCTTCTTTCTAAATTAAAATCAACTAGAAACCTAAGAGTCATCAGTAACTTTATTGATTGCTTTTTCTTGAGTTTCATTACTGTTTTGAAGAACTTTTTTTATATACGTTATCAAAATTTAAGAGAAAATATTGATTTATCATCTTAAAATACTCAGGCTAAAAATCTATTATTGAAACTATTTTAATCAAATGTTTGCAAGTTATATATTGCTTGAATTTTCAAGTGACATTTGTTTTAACAAAGATTGATTTTAACAAAAGCATTATATGCCTTGAACATTGACAGACACTTTCAGTTTCTTTTCTTAAAGACAATTAAACCGAATAGCAAGTTTTGTTGAAAGAAAACATTGGCAAAATTGAATTAACCACAAAAATGGAAGCCTCCTGAAATTAATATAATGGAGACTCACAAGATAAGAAACAGGCAAATGCACAGTGGTTATTGTACACGTACAAATTATGATGTAGAATTGTGTTCAGTTTCCTAATTTAAATTATGTTCAATTTCCTATTCCTTATTTGTTCCCATTTCTGGATAGAAACAATCAAGTGAATCACGAGTATAAGCCAAGTTTATTTGGCCAGTGATGTTTGGCAAACAATTTCTTTAGTAATCATTGAAGCTGATCAATTTAATTAGATGTCAGAATCAACGAACCATAGACGAATGAGATGCATTGCAAACAAACAAGTCTGAATGCTTTCTCCAAGGCAAAGATACACTGAATTTGGGTGTTCATTGTTTTAGCTTTCCATGAGTTAAGAGTACCATCAGAGGGCTTGTCTTTCTCTGCTTGAAATCTACAGTTCTGCAGTACCTACAGATTGTAAATGACATCTGAAGCTTTTACAGATTTGGCTCTGAATTATTGGGTCTATAATCCAACCCATTTGGAACTTTCCCTTATAGAACCCCTCAGGGCTAAGTGCTACCCAGATAGTTGCCAGCATGATTAAACTGGGACTGTCCAGAGAAGTTAGAGCCTAGAAATATAATGGATGGACTCTAACTACGGCCTATCTGATATACACACACAGTTCCAGATAGCACCAGGGTCAGCAAGTCAGACTGATTAATGGGAATGAGCAGCTCAGAAGCAATGGCAGTTCAAAGGCATTAAATCTTACACGATAGCCAAGATCTAGCCAGGTCGTTTGAAGAAGACAGGGAGGTAAATATGCAGCACAATGATCACAATTGTGAAAAATAGAACTATCTGGACTTGTCTGGACAGACAAGTTGGACAAGTCTGTGTACAGCAAGTACAAGTATAGAAAATATCCAACACTCCTAAAAGAAATCAGCCAAAACATCAAATTAGAACATGAAACACAGCAACCATTCATTTCAGTAAAGACAATTTAGTTATTCTTAAGTAAATATATTTTCAAGTTTTAAACCACGGATATACCAAAGACAACCATAATGATTTAACAAAAAATAGTGTTAGTTAACCTGATTTCAAAGAGCAGAATTTCCTTTGAGAAACTAAAAATCAAAAAGGAGTATTTTAACAAAAGGGATTTCTATTTTAAAATGCTAACTATAGCTTATGTCCTAAAGGAAATGAGCTATGCCTCTTTCAATCCTGAGGGAGGGAAAAAGTTTTCCAGAGATGAGAATCATTTTTGAAAAATACCTTAATCTAATGTTTAACTAAACGTATACATACACACACACACACACAATTGCTACTTGATTTTATGTTGATCTTTGATTTCTCCAAATGCTGTGATGATCACCATGATTCATTTGGGGAAAGATCTTCAGTTTTATTACATTCTGAACAGGCATTTATAGATTTCACGTAGTGTCCTAAATATTGAAATCAGAAGATGCAACCGTTTAGTGGAATATGATCTGGTTGGTAGGCCAGAACACAATATTCAGCACTAAACTGAAACACCTCAAGATTGTATACAAGGATTGGTGCCTAGGAATACTGGAAACAGGAAGCCCTGCTTTCTGCCAAGGCTCTATCCTTCTCCCCTCCTTACTAGACATAGTGACATATCACGTGACTATCTAGAGCTGTAGATAAGAGATTTGGGGGGGGGGTCTCCCCTTAGATATGGAAGGTAAACAGGAAAAATAAATAAGCTAATTCCTTTTAAAAATCTAAAATGTTTTCTCTTTCTTAAGTGCCAGAACAGCTGAAAAATATCTAAGCAGGGTTCAGGCAGTACTGAAATCTTTCCTCAGCATTCTGGGAAGTTTTATCAGAGTAAATGTATGAAAGCCGTACCGAATTACAGAGTGTATAATCTCAAAATGTCCTGGCAAACTTTAACGTCTACACTGATGAGAAAATGGCCACTATGTATGGAGTGCTTCTTATCTACCAGGATCTTTAAGCGTATTGTCATTTAATCCTTTCAACAACTCTTGGAGACAGAATCCTTGTCCCACAGATAGAGAAGTAAGGAGAGTTTCCTACTTCCTGAAGATTATACAGCTGGAGAGAAGTGAGGCCCATGGTTAAACCTAGAGCAATGTGATTTCAAAAAACATGCTCTTTCTAGAACAATATATCATGTCCCAAGAAGTTCTCTAGGAAGGGATGCTTGTGGTGGAGGAAATATGCTCTGATGAGAAGCAACGTTTCCAGCTCAATGTTCCTAAAGCGCTTTTATGTATGGAATTTTTTATGTATTACATATATGTTATATTTATATATTTAATATGTATATTACATGACAACTATATATAAATATAAAGAACTCATATTTTTAAATAAAGCCAGAGAAAAATTACTTCTGTACTTTCAGACCTATCATTGCCTTCATCTTTAAAATAATTAGGAGACACAGAGGCAGTCAAACAAAGAAGAGAATAAAGCTCTTTTGCGGGCCTCATTGACTTTTGGATCTGAGAGCTGCAGGGAGGGTTCTAACACAGCAGAGGTAGGTGCCGTCGGACTCAGAAAGATGGCAAAGTGCCCTTTAGGATGAACTGATCCCTGCAAAAAGCAGATTAAAAGCTATTCAGTGAGTGAGGAGTTGGGGTTTCGTGACCAAAACATTTTCCATTTGAATTCTCCACACTGGACAAAATAAGACAAATGGAAGGGGAAGCACGAGATGAGGTTAATAACTTTAACTTGGGATGTCCCCAAAAGAGAAGTTGAACAGATAGAATGAAGATGGCAGAAGGGAGGATAGTCCTGGTGGCTAACACCTGAGGAAATTGTGATTTTAGAATTGAATTTCATTCATTGAAAGCAATAACATGAGGCAGTGAAACAAATGCTTTAGGAGGAAATAATGAACTAGTAATGGGTAAATCTCAAAATCCTAATGATGCCAAGATATCGAGTTTATTAGGTTAGGAGAAAAGTGTATAACATAACTGAAGTCTACAAGTTTGTAATATTTTTTTCTTTGAAGGTACCTGTTTTACACTATGTCATCTGCAAAATCTCATATCTACCAGTGGAAATATAAATGTTAGCTCTGCATTGATTCAGGGGAGAAAAAGCATGAATTAAATCTTCCAAACTTATAGTTTAATGTTGACATTTGGTTTGACTACTAAAATAATCTTGATCAATATTATCACTCTGAAACTTGACAACTTTTTGACATTCCATCTTGGCACACACACAAAAAGTTACAAGTAATAAAAATTTTGAAGAGCTCCTAGAAAGAGAATGAAAGAAACAAGGAAAATCTTATATGAAATTTCATTTGAATCATCCCTGCTCAAAATTCTGATTAAATGTGGTAGTTTGACCACAATTATCTGCTTTACCTTAAAAAAATCAACAAAAAGGAGAGCAAAGAAATTAAAAATGAATAAGCCCACAAGCACATAAAGAATGAAGAGAAGTGATAATAGCAGACAAGAAGTTGAACATTTTTTGTAAATTTAACAGACTAGCTGCAATTGATTTAATGGAATAAAGAAAACTGCAATTTAAGCTCCAGAAGAGAAAAAATATGATTCACTAAAAGAATCTCAGAAAGTTTCATAACTTGGAGTCACGTGGTAAATCAGAATATATGAGGCTAAAAATTGGGGGATTGAAAGTCTAGCTGCGAAGACGTCATACACTCGGGTCTCCAAGAAAGGGACCAAGGATTCCATCTCTGAAGAAGTTGAACAGAAGAGGCCCCATCAGAACACTAGGGGCCATGGTAGATTGGGTGAAGCATGATGTAAAACTGAGAAATTAAAGGATAATATACATTTTGAATGATGGAACTTATAAGTCCCTTCCTGCTCTGCTCTCAGAAGGCTTCAGTCAAACAAAACCTCCAAAAAGACAAAACCTCTTCTAGACACTGGAGTTCAATGATGCCCAATCAAAAAGGATCACTCTGCTAAGGAATCCACTTGCCAACAAGCCCACTCACATACTGAACTTCCAGCCATTTTCTAGTGCGTCACACTTGTGAATGGAGAGCCAAGGATCAACAGACATGTGAGACACATTTTTAGTATGAGAGGAACAAAATCAATCAAAAAGATGAACCCAGTAGGAAAGAGATATTGTGGAAGCAGAAGAAGTTATTTTTTTAAAACGTGTTTCTAATATCCTTAAAGATACAAGAAGACCTACAACCAGAAAAAGATATGAAGGAGAGGAATCATCATTTAGTAATGCATATAAGTGGCAAAATTAGAAACAAAATTAAGAAATGCTTACACTAAAGGCAGAAAATCATTTGAGAGCACTGGGGAGAGTGGAGGACAGTGTAGTGGGTGAGGAGGGACACATTGGGGATCGTTGAAGTGTTGACAATACTGAATTTCTTCACCTGTGTGGCTGTTTGGTAGTATTGATTTTATTACTACTTATAAAATTATACATTTAAATTTTGTGCATCTTTCTATGTGTATGTCATATGTCATACACATGCATACACACACACACAATGAAAAATGGCAAAAACAGCAATTAGAGAACTAGAAAGGGCTCTTGAAAAAATCCAATTCTGACAACACTGCAACCATCAGAGACCAGTTCGAGCTGGCCTTATATCAACAACAGAATGTCAAAGTTAATTTGCAGGGGCAGCGAGTCAAAACTGCAAGTCCTGTAACTGGAGCATGCACAGAAGAGGGAATTTTGACCTGAAAAAACACCTGGAACCAAAGTTTCTCCCACTGCCATAGAACCAGAGGACTGGGATACCACCAGAACTTGAAAGCTGGAACTTCAGAAGAGAGGGGTCTGTTGTCCAGGAAGATCCAGTGTTAAAGTCCCTTTTCACACCTTCCCATAAATGGTCTTATTTAAAGTCCTTCCAATGAAAATCTATACTGCCAGTGGTTCCATATACCAGCCTTCCCTCACTAATACCTTATATTTTACTCCAAACTCTGGATCAAGGAGAGAGATTTAAGAGCCTTACCTCCTGTCTCCTTGCCAGTCAACCCCTCAATAAAGCCTTTTCTTTTCCCAAAAGCCAGTGCCAAAGTATTGGTTTCCATGTGCATTGGACAGCAAGCCCTTGCTTGGTAACATCCTTGGCCATCTCTGAAAAAAGGAAGGATTGGACAAAAAAGCTGAGAAATCTCCTGGAAAGTAGGGGGGGAAAGACAAAGGGGTGTATTTGCAGTTTAAGGAGGATATAAAGATATCATTTCCCCAAAATAACCCATAGAATTAGAAACAGAAAGGAAACATCCATTTTAATTAAAAATAGCAGTGAGGTGAAAAATGAAAATGCAAAGTGGAAGTGAGGGCCACAAGCACAGAGCAAAGAATAGTTTCCAATGTGAGGGGCCCATCCTAAATTAGGGAAAAATGGAAATTCCTCACTCCCAATAGTGGAATGGCAAGCATGGACCAGCTACCAATCTTCCCTGGTCCTGGGTGAGATTCTAGAAACAGAGGTAGGGTTAAATGTGGAATCACATGCATACATCATATTGGGAGAAAGCCAACTGTCCCTGAGGCAGTGGGAGAACTGAGAGACTGCCCTGCCTTGTGACCAAACACACCGCAGCCAGGCTCTAGGGCTGGGGGAAAGGAACAGCTGTCTGAAATCAGGCATAACTCTGCTGGTCTTCCTCATCTTAATCATGGCTCTAACCTACACTTACACAATGTTATATTTCAATTATAGCTCAATTAAATAATTGATTAATTAAAATAAAAATTTTAATTGCTCCAGGAAAAACAAAACATATTCCAAAATGAGTAGTCGAATTAATTATGAATGATTTATTTAAAAAATAATGTAAAAGAAACAAGACAGAAGCAGAAAACAAATAACAGGTAAAGAAAGTTCACCAGGAAAAAAAAATATATGGTCATTGAGTGGCTGAAAATTGTAACCAAATATTTTGCCATTCATGAACAACAACAATAAAATACCAACATAACGAATCAATCACCTCACTGAGCCAAAAAAGGCGAGTGGGTAGAATATGTAAGCACAAGAAAAGATGGTGAGAAAGCAGAAGATGAAATCTGGAAGGCAGACTCAGGAATGAAGTAGAAGAAACATTGAATAATCTCACAAATGATGGCAAGATTGAAGTAGAATAAGGACAAATAGACACTGTTAAAAATAATAGTAAGGGGCATTGAAAACAGAATTAAGAGAAGTGAAAAAAAGTAAAATGCAAATAAACAAAAGGAAAGAGAGAAAATGATGAGTATGGAAATCAGAGGAAAAAGGGATTCAGCCTAAATAAATCTCATCTTAAAGAATAAAAAGAAATCAGGGAACAAAACATTTTTAAAGATATAGTAAATGAAGAGTGTCTTGGGTCTTCATAAAATACTAAAAGTGAGCGCCACGTCAAAAGAAAAAAGAAATGAGAATAATCAGTGCTGAGACATATCCTAGTAAAACTGGTAAACCTTAAAGTTAAGGAAAGAATCCTTTGAGTAGCTAGGCAAGAAAGTAGAATAGCTCGTGGTGTGGGGGTAGAGGTGTGTGGGTGGGGGATGGGCGAATCAAGCTGGCTTCAACGTCTCCATAGCAGTTGTATGTGAAGAGTTCCTGCTGGGAAGGACCTCAGGGTCTGTCTTGCACAGCACTGTTCCCTTGGTGTGGTAATTTTGAGGTGTCCTCCACTCTGATTCTGGGCTCAGCCATGTGACTTGCTTCAGCCAATAGGATGCTAGTAAATGTGACACAAGCGGAGACTAGGAAAACGCTTGTTCAGTGCAGTTGTCCTCTCTTGATGCAAATGGAACTCTGAGCTGCCATGTGAATGAGCTCTGTCCTGCCTGCTGGATGATGACTCCTATGGCCCCATCACCATCACGCCCGAGACCAGAAGGGAGCCACCTGCCAGACCTGTGGGTTATCTGGAACCAGCCAGGTACTTCACCAAAATACCAATTGATCACAGATACATGAGCAACCCTGGGCGAGATTAGCTAAACCCAGTCCAGACCATTGGAACTATTCAGCAGAAACCTGAGTTAATAAATTGTTGTTTTAAGCTATGAGTTTTGGGGATCATTTCTTCAACGGCAAAAGCTAACAGGCACACTTGGAAATTATAAGTTTAAAATAAGTGTGGAATGTCTTCCTCATTTTCTGTGTTCCTTCGTCCCAGGAACAAGGGAGCTGTTAATTGTGTCTAGAACAATTTAAAAGATGGACGGGAAATCAGGGCAGAGGCTTCTCAGTCCCCAGGCGCCCCCAAGCACCTTGAGAAGGCAGAAGCTGCTGAGCTTCCCAATGAGATACAGCTGTGTCCCCTGTCCTGTATCTTCCTATAATGGGAGGCAAATGCAGTATCAGATTAAAACCCACTTGTGTCTGTTGAGCCCAATTGCCAACTTAGTGTGTCATCACAGGAGCAGTGGTGTAGCAGTATTCAACCCTAGGAAAGGAGAGACCCATGAAATTCTTATAGCAAGAAAGTGCAACCCAAGAATTTAATACCAAACTATAGTTTTATTCAAGTACAAAGGCAACATAAACTAATTTTGAATGCTCAAAGATAAGGGAACATTGTTTCCATGGGAACTGCTTAAAAAATCTACTATAAGACAAATATCAGTGAACCCCATGTTGATATGAGATGAAAAGTTGCAGTCAGGGGCCTGGCAATGAGTATTGAATCTCTTCAACTGTGGGAGAAGTTGAATGTGAGAAATGAGACAGGAATAATATACAAGCACTATAAATCTTACAGCTGTGGTGTGACTAATAAGAAAGGTGAGTGATTGCGTGGGATCACTGATTCTCTTATCTTTAGTAACTGAGGAAGAGCAGAGGGATAAGGAAAATAAGAGGAAAAGGAAAAATGTGTGCAATTCACAATGAAATATACCAATTACGAATTCTAGAGATTAAGTAATATAGCATCAGCATTCTTAAAACAAAAACTATACAATGAACAAGGAAAGACACAAAAGCATGTTAGCAGTAGAAGTTAAGTCACCCTTACCAGACTGACTGTCAAAGGGAGCAAAAAATAAGCAATGCTATAAAAACCTAAATAACATACTTAATTAGTTTTCTCTAATTGAGAGAGAACCAAATTTGGCACCTTAAAAATATAGAATGCCCTATTAGCAGACATTTGTTCCTGTCCCAAACATCCTGAAAACATGGGGTCCACGCCAAAAGGTCTTTGATATTTGGTCATCTTTGATCCTATCCAAAGTGTCCATGGAGACATTTGGTCCACCCCAAAATGCCTTAATATTTGGTCCTGTCCAAAACCATTTGACATGGACTAAATATGCTCATGGACATTTTGGACAGGAACAAATGTCCTGCAAGGGAACACCTCACCTTTTCCCGCAAGAATCCACAGATCATTTAAAAGAGAGTCCATATTTCAGACCACAAGAACTTCAATGACTTCCAAAAAGTAAAAAAAAAAAAGAAAAAATACAAACAATATTCTCTAATTAAAATGCAATAGGACAAAAAAAACCTCCAATAAATACTGTAAAACATATATATATATTTAAAATTTTTCTTATATCACTAAGGGTCAAAGAGAAAAAAGTTATAGAATATCTTAAAATGAACTGTAATATAAACAACTACATATAAAAAAATCTATCAGCAGTAAATCTGCACTCAAGAAATTTCATAGCCTTAAATGATCATATGAACAAAAACAAGAAAAAATTATGTTTAAATTATCAACAAAATATAGAAGAAAACAAAGAGAAATTAAAGTAGCACTTAGTGAATAAAATAAAACGATACCATTAATTTTTTTTTAATTCAAGAGCTGTTTCTTTCCTTTTAACTACGTTATTCAAGAAATTCAAGAAAAATAGAGAAAATAAGTGTACAAAGTAAGAAATAAGAGAAAGTAATCACAGGTAGAGAAATCTGTAATAGACCACGCAGACCACTTAACTTCATGCAAGGAGCCAAGAGAGGCTTTGATGATCTCCAGGCAATGAGGGGCCGTACTTGAGATGGGGAAGAGGTCATGTCTGCTGGATCACATAGTCTGGAGGAATCTGTGAGTTTGTGGTTCTACACAAATGTCCCTATCCAAAGTCAGCAAGGCCCCAGATGTCAAAGCACCACATACAGAAACTAGAACACTTAGTTAATGCAGTCGTGATCCAAAGAAACCAAGAAATACCTGGAGCCACCAGGAGCTAGAAGAGGCAAAGGAGGATTCCCCCCAAGAGAGAGGGCAGCCCTGCCAACACCATGAATTCAGACCTTTGGCCTCCAGAACTGTGAGAGAATAAATTTCTGATACTATAAGCCACCCAGTTTGTGGTAGTTGGTTACAGCAGCCACAGGAAACAAATACACCTTCACTCCCAGACCACATCCTAGTTCAAAGCACTACTGACGCTTTGTACTGGATGATTCTTTGTTGTGGGGCTGTCCTGTGCACTGTAGGATGTGTAGCAGCATCCTGTCCTCTACTCACTGGCTGCCAGTAGCATGCTTTCCCCAAATTGTAACAATCAAAAACGTGTCCAGACACTGTTAAATGTCCTTTGGGTGGCAAAATTACCCCTGGTTGAGAATCACTGTGCTAGGCTAATGGTGAGTAAGTTTTTGGACAAATGGACCAATTCCAGAAAAAATTCGAATGTTTATGGACTGTATTTTTTAGGTTAAAAACTAGGAGGACTTTATCAAGCCATATTTTGAAAGTATACAACACTACAAATGTGTTCTTAAAGCTTAGAATACTAAATTACTAGTGAGGTCAAGAACATCAATGAGAAATCAGCTTGAATGAACTAGAAAATCAGCTAGTCATTAGCATATGGGCGTATTTCAAAAGGAGCAACATGTTGATTGTTTTCATTTAGTTTATTTATCCAATTAACAAACATTTATTCAGAGTCACATAAATGCCAGGACAGTGTCCTATTATATGACAAACAGACAAGGTGCTTGCCCTCAAGAAGGTGATATATTATCTTCTGTCCCTCAATAAACCATAGGTTGTATTGTGCCCCAGGCATCCCTGGATCCATAACTGTTTCTGGGACTTCTGACAGAGGCAGGGTTTTCCTGTAGGACTCAGTCTCAGGCCCTTTGTATTGGACCAGTCCTTGAACTTCAAAGAGAGATCCACAAACAGAAGGCAATTTTAATTTCTCTCTCCCTGTCCTCAACCTACAACTTACTAGTGTGTACAAACCGACTGTGTGTCATTGATTCCTAGGAACTCCTACTCTTTGCGGTTGTTCTTGGAAAAAACTTTAAGCTTTCCCTCGGGCAGAGATTGTACTGCTAATAAAACCTAAATCTTAATGGTTGTTGGAACCATTCAGCGATAAACTGTATGTTTATTGATTCATTTTCCACATATGCTTTCACGCAAATGAACCTTTTAAAGTAGAGTCTAAACATGAAGCAATGCGATATGTTGCCTAAAATTGGACTCTGCTATCAAAACTTTAGCAATTAAATCAGATCTCTATCAACAAATGATTATTTCATTCGTTTCCTGCACATGCTGTTGGGAATTCTAAATGCCATATCAACTATGGCATGGCCACACTGATAATTTAACTTGTTTTATATAGGAATTAAGTTTGTAAATATTAGGGAATAGAACAATAATTTGACTATTTACATCCATCTGCATATCTGGATCAGAAAACCTCTACATACCAGAGAGTGCATTAAGTCTCAGTTTCTTAGCCAGTGGCATAGTCACTGACTATTTTTAAAATTAAAAATGCTATTGGGGGGATTGGCCCCATGGTTTAGCGGTTAAGTTTGGCACACTCAGTTTTGGTGGCCTAGGTTCGTGGGTTCGGATCCCAGGCGCCGACCTACCGCCCCTCAGCTGTGCTGTGGCAGCAGCCCACATACAAAATAGAGAAAGATTGGTACAGATGCTAAAAAGAAAAAAAAATGCTATTGGTAAATTCTGACTGGCACTAAAATTTGAATCTTATGTATTTTTAACCCATGAGAATGGTGGTGTTTTCTGATATGGAACACAAAGATAGTACATGCCTATTTTCCATTTATAAAGATCTATAAACTGCTGATAATAGTCTATTTAATCTAAGACTATTTTCAGGATATTATCGAGAAAATACTAGATATATTTAAGATGTCATTGTTATACTGCGTAAGCTCATGAAATTGGCAGTCAGCTCTCCAGGTCTGTAAGCGATAACCAACTCCCATTCTAAATGGAGATTCACGCGTACAGCTGCACGCCGATCCTGTTCTTGGCTTATAGTTCTCTGTTAAATGCCAATCTTTTTCTGTTGAGGGGAAGGGTGCGATTAAAGAGCTCTTGTCTCCATATTAGAGGCTGCCGCTGACCACTGCAGCAGCACACTGAACTATTTTATAAATAATTTATGAACCTCAGAGGTCTGGCTTTGAGAGATATTCACCTTTTCTCCGTCTGGGTACCACACCTCATTCATCAAATGCAGACCAGCAAATGCAGCTCTGCTTCAAGATAGGGAAAGCTATATATAAAATAAATAAGTGAGTCTACCAGTATAGCTCTGCAGCTGCCCAAAGGCCACTTGTAGTAATTCTGGGAGCAGTCTATTTTGACCGTGAACCTTGACCAATAATATCATAGAACAGAAAGATTGAAATACCTTTTTACAAATGATGAATACTACTATGAAAGGAAAAATTGAAGGTGGTTTTAAATATTGGCAAAACTGTCTAAGAACCTTAATTATGACAATGTAGCCCCAACGACTGCTTTAAAAACTAACTTTTCAGAATCCTCTGTGTAACTGACGTGCTGCGTGAGATTTGTCAGCAGAATTTCTCTTATAACACATTGTCTCAAAGGAAATGCTGTTGCACGTACATTGAATTTGCTTTCTAAATTATACAGAATTTAAAAGAATTTTACCACTAGGTATACTGATCAGAGACAAAACTTTTAACAGATTACAGATACCCAACAGAAAGTATTTGTTTATACTTTACAAATATTCTAAGGAACTCACTTATATCATTTTGCTATTCATATAAAAAATTAAGTGATAACATAGTTAACTTCTACAATTTGAAGTGGATGCTCTTAAGTTGTAAGCTACTCCATACATCTGCTTTTAGATCTTCTTAGTCTTTCAAGTAACAAATAATACCTTTAAACTTAATTTCATTAATGCTTTCTGCCCAAGGAAGCTGTAATATTTATTAAAGATTCAAAAATTAATTTTCTCTTACATAATTCTTTGAAAATAATGTTCATTTGATAAAATATGTGACTTTATATGTAACTATACATTAAAAATTATAAATTCCTTAACATATATAATAATAATGCTCTATATTTACAAAAATATAGTTATTAAGAAATTTCCAAAAGTACATTGAAGAATGTGAGGCATTTATTATTTTTTCCAAAGCAAGATGAACTTTCTTAATTGAGGGAATCAGAGTTGTGTCTATTTATGTATTTGCTTATTGTGTGTGCAAATCTTTTTTGAGTGACAATTTCAGGATAAGTAAAAATGAGTAAGAAACAATTCATATGTTGAGGATGTTCAAAATTTTTAAAGAAATAGATTATAAATTGTAATATAATATGATAAAATGACAAAATGAAAGTATGGGTAAAATTCTGCAAGAGCACTTAGTAAGGAGCGATCAATTCTGACTGAAGTTTTGGGACGTCTTTATAAATGAGATATCATTTGAGGTAGATCTTCGTGGAATGAGTCAGATTTCATACACAGAGAAATTGGGGATAGATGGGGTAATAGCATAGATATATTTAAAAATAAGGTGTATTCTAGTGACTACAAATATGTGATTCAAGTTAATGCATGCTGTAAACTTTCCACATTAGCTATCGCAAGTAGATGATAGAAGGAGTTAGCTAAATTTTGAAAGAAATACTGGTAAAATTATTAAATTATCTGTACAGTGTTTTTTCCTATTTGTTCATGTCTTTGTTTATTCCTTGGTGGATTTAAGGAGTTTATCTCCATATCTCTTTACTCTTATCACAACAGTGCACACCTCTCTGACTTGCAAATGCCAGCACATGTATTTTTTGCATGGAGGCTTTCTAGAACTCTGAGGCCATCTTGGCCACCTTTTCTCTAGATAGAAAATACTGGAGAATGAACACTCACAGGTGCAGCCTCAACCAATGGCTGATGGAAACTAGTGTATAAATGTCACAACTCCCTTGAGCCTTGGGTGTGATTACTCAGGTGTATATTTAACCCTAGATCCTAGAGTTCCATAGGAAGATTCAACTCCACTTGTCCATCGTGATAACTTGCTTGAAAATGAAGACTTTTTGGCCTTTATTTCTTTCCCTGCCTCACTTCTTTATTCTCTTGGGATCACCTATAAAATAAACCGCTTGCACTTGAATGGCTGTTTTGGTCTGGGTCCTAAATTGAAACATACATTGGAATAAAAGTACATGAAATAAAATGAAAGTACATGAGCAAGAAATAAACTTTATTTATAGTAAGGCGCCGAAGCTATGAGGTCATTTGTTCCTGAAGAGTAACAGAGCTTGTATTGACTAAAAAATAATATATTAGGGAAAAGAAATCATTTATAAAATTAGAAATAAAAGATGTATTACAAATAACAAAGAAGGCACTTGGAAAAGAATCTCTTGTACCTCAGGAGAAAGACAATTTTTCATCAAGGAACACAAGTTGGGCCAAAATGTGGAGATTTAGAAATGAAAGGAAAATAATACACTTTGTTTAGCAGAAAAACAACAAATTTTGGAAGACTGTGGGTAGAGACAATTGAAAAGAAGTGAATCTATATAAAGACGCATTCAGTTTCTTAACCCCCAAATCTGCTTATCCACTGAATTCTGTCTCATTAAATTACATCACCATTCTTCTCCTAGTCACCCAAAATTCACACACATTTACTCCTCCCATGCTTTTACTGTCACTTCTCAGATCCCTTGCTCCCCCCACCCTTAAATGGGCAGGTCTTGCCAATTCAACCTCCCAAATGTTTTTCAAATCTATCTCCTCCTTTTCATCTCCATGACCGCTTTCTGAGTCAGATCCTCACCTTCTCTTGCTTGCTCATTGCAATATATTGGTTATGAGTCTTCCTTTCATCAGTCCTGTTTACCTCAACTCTATCCCCAACATTGTGGACAGAACCAGTGACGGAAAAGGCAAATCTGATCACCTCACTCCCCTCTTTAAAACCTGTCAACAGCCTAAATGATTGTCCTCAAGAGGAGTGAAAAAGACAATCAATTGGAATGTGGAAGAAAATATTAGAAATTTCACATATTTTTACTTTATCCTACATAATGAAATAAATTACTAATAACAGCAATGGAGAGACAACAGAATATGTATGAAATTTATAACTACATATAGGTATATTAGAGGTGACTATTAAAAAAAGTTTTATCAAAATGAATGTATAATCAACAATGTCTGGAGGCGACTAGTATCAAGGATAAAATTGAGTTCCTTAACATGGCATATAGAGCAAGCTCCAGCTTCAGTTTCCTACCTCTTCGCAGAATGAGCTTCACGAACTAGTAACACTGGTTTATTTTAAGTTTTTTCATTGTATATCATGCTATTTTATGTTTCTTTATATTTGCTTACATTGCTTTATGTCAGAAACAATCTTTTCACTTGTCTTCACATATCAAACTCAATCTCTTTCAAAACTGACCATCCCCTTCAAGAACGTCTCAATGACCATCTCCTTCAAGAACACACCCTTGGGGGCCGTCCCGGTGATGTAGCGGTTAAGTTCACATGCTCCGCTTCCACAGCCCCGGGGTTTGCAGGTTCGGATCCTGGGCACAGACCTATGCACTGCTTGTCAAGCCAGGATGTGGTGGTGTCCCATATAAAGTAGAGAAGAATGGGCAAGGATGTTAGCCCAGGGCCAACCTTCCTCAGCAAAAAGAGGAGGATTGGCAATGGATCTTAGCTCAGGGCTGGTCTTCCTCACACAAAACAAGAAAACACTCTTGAACTCTCACAACAGGCTGAGATCAGTACACCTCTCTATGCTCACAGAGCACCCTTTGAATATTGCTGTCATAACACATATCCCATGCAATGAAAAACTATTTATACATCAAATATATGTTTATATGTCATCTCTTCTACTCATTGGAAGAATTTTGGGGTCAAAAATCATATTTTTACTTATCTTTGGATTTCTAAGACCTAGGAGAGTATTTGTTAGAAGATTGGAGCTCAGTGAATGGTTGTTGAACTATTATATACTACAGAAAGAGTAGTTAGGAGTCTATTGTAAAAGCCCGGATGTGAAATATAGAGAAGAAACACAAATCTATGTGCCTCAATTCTTCAATTTTGTGTCAACAGTGGAGAGGCAGTGTCAGTCATAAAAGGTCTAATGTTTTACTATATTTACAGTCTAACAAGTTACATTATTACTGTTTAATGGATGCTATTAGAAGACATAAGACTCCTGGGTCAAAGACAAAAAGACTATTATTCATGACATGGCAGGCAGCACGAGCTTCATGTTCACACGCATTCCCCATGCCTCCCAAATCCATGAGAGTGATGTGGAGTGGCCCAGGGGGATACTGCATGCAGTGGGTTTTCTTCACAACTGAGGAACTCCAAGTTTAGGAGACCCCAATCTTTTATGGTGGACTGCAAGCAAATTTCCTCAAACTTTTCCCTCGAAGGAGACTTTATCTTAATTTTCCTGGACCACAAGAAAACTTGCCCCCTATCCCAGGAAAGACACTATGTCTAACTTCCAAGGCTGTTGACCATACAAATATCTTTCAAAAGATAGTCAGAACAAAAGCTTCCAGAGCTTCTGTTCACATGGCATACATAAGCATGAAAGACTCGTGCAGAATTGTCTCCCAAATACAATAAATAAAATGACCTAAAGTACGTGCAAAGGTCCTGGGAGAGTTGGTTTGGTCATGCCTGTGAGATTCCACTTAAAATGAATTGTTCTCATTCTTCAATTTTAACTAGAATTTCAATAACACTGATTTATTGAGTTTAAAAATGTTCCTCCCTATATTTCAAATTAATTTGAAATTTTAAACATGAATTAATTTTATTCTTAGAAAATAATTATCAACGTTTCTTCTCCCTCCAACTTAAGTTATTCAATATCCATAATATCCGTGTATATATTTTCACACTGCAGGACAGAGATCTTTGAGTCTCCATCATGCACAAATAAGAGTTTTTTTCTTTTCCTCTTTCTTTTATTAATTTTGATTTATATATTTAATTTTAAGCCATAAAACCAGATTATTTATTCACAATTGTATATAGATACCCTCTTGATCAGGATTAGCTTATCTGCTACCTAGGATTATGATTCTTCCACTTTAGTGTGTATAAGAATCACTTGAAATAATTGACAAAATGTGGATTCCAAAGATTCAGGTTTCATTAATCATAAATGGGGTCTATACTTTTAACAAGATTCCCATATAATTTTGAGTTTAGCATTGTGCTTTTATTTTATTTTATTTTTTTTGCTGGGAAAAATTTGTTCTGAGCTAACATCTGCTGCCAATTTTCCTCTCTTTTTCTTTTTTTCCCTCTCCAAAGCCCCAGTAAATAGTTGTACACTCTAGTTGTAGGTCCTTCTAGTTCTTCTATGCGAGCCACTACCACAGCATGGCTACTGACAGACAAGTGGTGTGGTTCCGTGCCCGGAAACCGAACCCGGGCCTCAGAAGTGGAGCATGCCGAACTTTAACCACTAGGTCATCAGGGCTAACTTGCATTGTGCTTTTAAGATTACAGAAATGCTTGTTACAAATTTAAAAATAATAATAATTTACTGTGCTTTAGGTGAAATAACTCCAAGAGATTTTTTTTTTTAATAGAGAAGACACAAGTGGTAAAGCAGAAGCTAGAAGCCTTGGGAAGAAAGGAGGGACTAAGGTTGTGTTGAAAGTAGAGTCCTGTTGGTTCAAATATTCAGTGAAATGTCCAGAAGGCAACTTGAAGGGCTAGACTAGATCATGGGGTTGAGGTCCCGCTGGCCATTGTGATTTAGGAGTCATGTGTGTAGATGTCACCAGTGTAGCTGTAGTGATAGATGAGTGAGGAAAAGCAGACCCTTAAAGCACCAGATAGAGGCAGAAATGTGAAGACAAGGACCCTGTGATTGAGAAAGGGGAGTAACAAGAGAGACGAGATATAAAACATAATAGTGTGGCATCACAGAAGCCAAAAGAAAAGCCGCAATAAAGAATGGATGATAATAACAAAAAAGTAAAATTAAATAAGAAAGGTAAAACATCCCTTATAAAATGCAATTCCAAGACCATGCTCTTTACACCTAGGAACACATTTCAAAAACATAATTCCTCTAGGATATATATAAAATTAGAATTCTCATTTTACAGTTGAAGAAACAGAAGCAAGAAGAAAGATTAAATAAATTGCCCAAGTATACCTAGATTATATGTGTTGGAGCCACAATCACAGTCCAGGCAGTCAGACTCCAGAGGCCATGTTCTAAGCCACCAATCTAGGATGAAGATAAAGCACATGCCATTGGTTCCAGGAAAAGAGGTGTGGGCAAGCCAGACCGCATGTGGCTCCTCCGGGACTAGAGGGTGACAGAGTGGAGGCAGTGCAGACTGCTTTATCAAGAAGTTTGTGGTGAGGCAGAGAAGAGAGATGGTTGTAACAGTTTTAGGATCTGAAGGCCTGAACAAGCTTAAAGATGAAAAGAAAGGAGCCAGTTAAGGGAGAGAAAAGCTGACATGCAAAAGAAGGAGGAGATAATTAATTACAAAAAGTTGCTAAAGTTGTGAAGAGGGAAGGATTGGAAACCATAGATGGAAGAATTACCCTTGAGATTACTCTTGAAACATCTCTTCCTCTAGGATGGGTAAATAGAGAGCATTTTCAAAGCAAGCAAACATTTGACAGTGGAAAGGAAAGAAATTTAAAGAATTTATAGAGGTTACCCTTTTTTTGTCCTCAGTAATTTAAAAGCATCAATTAATCTTATAGATAGATAAATAAATAGATAGGTGGATGGATGGATGGATGGATGGATAGATGATAGACAGATAACTAGATAGATAGACAGGTAGAGATACAGACAAAGATATAGATAGATCCAGATGCATGACAAGCAATCAGGGTACCAAATATAGTAAGAACCAAAAAAATTCAAATTAGTATTCAAGAACTTTAGTTTTAGGAAATCATATGATAATTACACACAGATATTAAAATAGTTGAGTTAAATAGTTTCATTCTGCTCATCCAAATTTCAAATTTATAGTCTCTAACACCTTGTTATAAAGCTCATTTTTTCAATCGAGGCTTGTCCCTTTCTAGGTAAAAGGCATCCAACAACTAATGACAACAGTGTACACATTCATTCCTTTTGATACAATTAGGGTTTCTTCTCTACCTCATAGCTTAGGGCTTCACAAATGTACATCCACCTTAGGTAATGGAATTTTAAACCAAACTTCCACTGGTACAATTTAATCATACAATTTTCCCCTTAAAGTATCCAATTGAATCAAGTGACATTTTATTTCCTTAATTTTTATGAACATGTTTTCCTTTCATGTTATCTTTCTCTGTATTCCATAAAAGTATTGTTCCAAAGCACTCTGAAATCCACCAAATGAAAGCTGATGTATATCCGAGGTATAACAAAAGTTTTTCCTCTCCTGTGTACTTGTGTGTCTACTCCATTTCGGTGTGCACATCATTCACCATCCATAAGGCTTACTCTTTCTTTCTCTGTCTAGAAAGCTATTATTTTCTATTTGGTTCATTTTATATTACAAATGTTCAAATAATAAAAGTGATGCTATGGAAAGTATTTCCCTAGTTGAAGCAAAGACATTGAAAATAAAATTCCCTTTGCATTCTTGGTTCAGCCTCTTGTGTGAATGATGGTTATGGAAGTTTTGGAAAAAAGTCTATGCTCAGTACCACAATGAAATGCAAATGATCCCCTTTATGAGAGAAAGACAGACTTACTGTGTAATTTTCTTTGTTTTGATGGTCATTGGCGCCATTAAATTGATAGTTAGACCTAAAAGACTACTGTTGTTTGAAAATAGAATAGCTAAAACCCTTGTACATGACTAGCAGTCAAAGTACTTGAAAAGACCAGGGAAAACAGGACATTTCATATTGGGAAATGGCCATTTGTAGTGACTTTATTTTACTACACAGTAGTAAAAGAGCAGGTATTTGTAAGCATTGCCTACAAAGGATTACACTGCAGGGACCGTTACCTTTCTCAGACGCATGCTGCTGGATCAATCCTATTCCTTCTCTGAAGGAGCCTGTGCAGAATCATTTACCTCATGACTGCTTCCTGGAATCCGCAGTTCCAGAGAAATGTTGTCCTCAAATCACCCCATGCGTTCGTAATGCCAGACGTGTAACGGGATTAGGATTTGAGACTCAGCACTGGGGCTCAGACAACTCCAAACTTTCACAAATAGAAAGCCCAGAGGCAGGCAAAATGAAAAGGGAAAGCCAGTGATGCAACCCAAGATTCAGAATCATGGTGAAGTGACAGAGAGGACAGAGCGACTAAAGATAGACAACTGAGACCTTGAAAGAGTCTCTGAGCCCATGAGCAAGCCCTAGAGTAGATTTCTCCCTGGTAACTCTGGCTGAGCACGGGGTCCTGTCCTGCAGGCTAAGGCACTCCCCTGGGAAAGACAGTTGCACAGTGACAGGAGAACAAAAACAGAAGTATCAGAGCCTTTCATGTCAGACACAAAACTGTAACCTCTATACAAGTCTCTCTGACTTCAGTCTTTCTCCTTTCATCAGATTTTGGGAAGTCAAATAGCAGTATCATGAAATCCAACGTGGAAGAACAAGACAGAGGTAGTGGATACCTTCTCACTGATGTGCAACCATCCTTTGTGATGAAAGAAATTGTTGATTTCCCTGAATGCTTGGGGAAGGATATCTGATATGATGTGTTTGTTCACTAGCCTGCTTGTTTGTTTAGTATCCATTGAACAAGAAGAATTCAAGACGGGCCATCTTACAAGCTATAGGGGTGGTTAGAAAGATTGGCTAAGGGCAACTGACATTTCTGAAAAGGAAAAAGAGTGGCACACCTTGGAAATGAGTCACTTGATAAATGGGTGCCTAGTGGGAGAAAATGTGAAGAGGGACTATATTTTGTGGTAGTTGGTCTCTAGAGGATAAAAGGAGAATGTGCAAGAAATATCTTTGGCTTTGCTTTACTGTAATTAATCATCTCTCTCTCCTCCTTACCTTCCAGGGGTCCAATACCCAATAGCTAGAGCCTCTGTGATACTAGATTTCAAGTCTCTCTACATGTGTCTTTCAGTTAATGTCTTATTAATTGCATTTTTAAATAAGTTTTTCTTTCCATACTACACCTGGGGAGACTCTTTTGTTGGCAAGACATATCTGTTACATGTTCAGAGTGTTTAGGAAGCCACAGCCAGACCCACAACAGAGTGGTTGACAAAGAGACCACCTTTGTGGAGACACGGGGCCAGAAAATGGTAAGACATACACAGCTACGTGAGGTGGGAGGCGGGGTGTCCAGCTTCAGAATTCACGATCTGGTCATCAGAGTGAATCCAGCTTTGTTGATTCATTTGGATCAATGTGTGGGTGAACATATTAAGCCAATTCCACAAAACAATATGCCAGCTCCAAACTTTCTCCTTCTCTCTTCCCTCCACTACACAACATTTAAAAAGTAATGATGTGTATGTACTTTGTGAGGATGCCTAAATTTTATGTCCAACCTTCCCCTGTTATTTTCCAGTGATTCATGTTTATTAGAAATGATGTCCACTTTTCATTCATTCATTCATTCAGAAAATATTTATGAATACTGAACGCCTACTACGTTCCAGAAACTATTGTAAAAATTGGGGACAAAGCAATGAACAAAACCGACAGAATAGGCAAATAGGTTTCAGCTCATTTGACCAACTAGTTAAAAATCCCTATAGCATTAACTTCTTTAATAATTTCCCTCAATTTCTGATTGTACCTGAGTCTAGGTTGCCTCTCCCTGTGGTAGGCTGAAAAACCATCATCAACCTTGCTCCCCACCGCCATATCCACGTCCTAATTCCCAGAACCTGTGAATATTACCTTATATGGCATAGTGAGGAGTCGGATTTGTTTCTGGGTGTTTGACTACTGACAACTTTTAAGCCTCATCCCTCATTCTCCCACTGTGCTCACACCTGCACAAGCTGGTAACAGTCTGAATCCTCCCTTCTTTGGCCCCAGAGGGAGAATCAAGCCACACAGTCCCCTTCTTATACACATGAACTTTCACTTGACCCCTGCCCTACTCCCTGACCACAATGAAAACTCAGGCCAGTATCCTCGCCTTGCTTTCTCAGGCCATTTCAGATCTGCTTGAGGTGCCTACCTGCTCTCCCCAGAAACTTCAATTATGTAAATAATAAACCTTTTCATACCCTCTTGGTTTGTGTGTGGCATCATCAGTCTTGACATTCAAGCCAAACTTTAGGTGGGTGTCCATCTGCATTTGCAGGTCACCATAACCTATGGGAGAAAAAAGAAGTCTTTGCAGATGTTATTAAGTTAAAGATTTTGAGGTGGGGAGATTATCCAGATGGACTCTAAGTGCAATCACATATATCCTTTTAAGAGAGAGACAGAGGAAGATTTTACCACATACAGAGGAGAAAACAATATGGAGCACAGAGAATGAATGCTGGCCTTAAAGATTGGAGTGATGTGGCCATAAGCCAAGGAATGCTGGAAGCCACCATAAACTGGAAGAGGGAAGGAACAGATTCTCCCCTGAGCCACTGGAAGGAGTATGGCCCAACTAACACCCTGATTTTGGCCCAGTGATACTGACTTCAGACTTCTTGCCTCAAGAATTGTGAGAGAATGAATCTCTGTTGTTTTAAGATGCCAAGTTTGTGGTAATTTGTTACAGTAGTCCTAGGAAACTAATACATTCCCAATTGATGATTGCTTTTCCCTATCTTATGTACTGCTGGGCCACCTCAAGACCATTTTCCCCAATTTCCGCCTAAAAGCTCCAGTTCCTTCAAAGCTCGTGATGTGAGATTAGACCTGCTGTCACATTTCATAGTCATTTACCATCTCTTCTTCATGGATAATTTTAGCCTCTGATGTTTTTCTCACCACCACTATTCGTGGTGATTTCTCTATCCACGTAGACCATCTTACCAATATCCAGGACTCTGTTTTTGGTCCTTCTCTGTTCCACTAATCTAGCCTTCTACTTCATCTTCAATTATCATATCCTAGACTTCTCTGCATACCCCAAACTCACTCCATCTCTTCCATAATCTTAATATGAAGAACCCCACTCCCTGAACCACATTTTGTTACTATGTATTTCACATTTTTCCTCCCCCCCCTTCTAAATATTTTGAACTCACCAAACCATATTCCATTTATCCTAATCCTCATGCTCTCAACTCTTTTGGAACCCAGTTCAATCTGATATCCACCATTATAATCACTCCCTTACATTTACTCTCAATTCCCTTGCCCCTTTTCCTATGTCATATCTGCCTAGCAAAACCACAGCAATGATTAAATACAACCTATGCCTAGGCCCTGTCAACACCCAATGAGTAGAGAAAAACACTAAACATGCTGACTGGTCTCACGTTAAATGTGAGGAGATAAACTTCAAGTGGGCACTCAGGACTGCCCAACAATATTGCTACATTTTTTATTCAATTTATTGTCCCTCCCTCTTAAATGACTTTCATACTTTCTCTCCTCAAAGCTCCAACATGCCTACTCCCCAGCTCTTTCCCTAACAATGACCTTGATCCTTATTTCACTGAGAAATTCAAAAGTAATTAGAAGGGAACTTCAACAAACTTCCACTACCAAATAAACCAATTTAACTGCATCCGACCTGTATACTCTGCTTAAAATAGAGGAACTACCTTGGTCGTGTCTAAAGCCAAACTTGTTTCGCTTACATTCTGGATCCCATTTCCTTTCATCTATTCAAGAATTTTGCTCAAGGATTTTTACCCTTTCTCTCCTGGACCATAAATTTTGCTCTCTCTAGTATATTATTTCTAAAAACATCAAAACATGCTGTAGCATCACTCATCTTAAAACCAAAACCTCTCCCTTGGCAGGACAATCACAATTCCCATTTCTTGTCCCCTGTTATAGATTTCCTCAAAACAGTTTCTGTGCTCACTCTCTCCACTTCCTTCTTCTCATTCTCTCTTATATTCTCACCGAGGAGGCTTTCATCCAACATTCCACTGAAACCACTTTGTCAATGTCACCACTGACCTCCACACTGCTAAATCCAATGATTTGTTTGAGGTTTCATCCTTTTAACCTCTCATCAGTATTCAAACAGTTGACCATTCCTCCTTCTTGAAATCCTTTCTTTACTTGATAATCCTAGATAGATATTTCTCAACCTGCCCCCTCCTTTTCATCTGCATGGCTTGACTTCTGAGTCAAATCCTCAGTTTTTATATACACTACTTATTCCTCCAGTCTGGTTACTTGTACTGTATTGCTAAATCCTTTTTCTTATTCCAGATTCTAGATGTTGTAAAATACCCAGGGTTCACAAATTACTCTCTTTTTCTTCTCCAACTCTACTCATCTCCCAGTTAGCCTTTACTTTCTAAAAGCCATCTATCCACCCACGGCTCCTAAACTAATACCTATAGCCCAACATTCTCCCAGTGAAATGTATCCAATTGCCTATTGTAACATATCAACTTACATGCTTTACAACATCTTGGGATTAACATGTTCAAAACAGTTTGCTTCCCCCACCCCTCTCCTCCTTCCCTGACTTTGAAAGCCATTCCTTCCCAATCTTTTCCATTTCAGGAATTGTCATAACCATTTATTCAGGATCTCAGGCCAAAAATTTCTCTCACCTCACATTCTATTCTTGAGTAAATATTGTTGTTTCTCTCCTCAAAATATATTAGAGCTCTCTCCAAATCTCACCACCCCCACTACTACCACCCTAGTCCAAACATCCACATTGTGGTGGCCATGGAGGTGCACTGATCAGATCCACACTTTTCTATCTACTAGACCACTCTTCCCCCAGGCTCTTCCAATGATAAGCTCAGTGGCAGGAGAGGGGGGACTAGAACAGGGTCATTCCTGCCTGACATAAGATTCCTCTAAAGTGCAACTTTTACTGGGGAATTCCCACTGGGCTGGCCAATACCTTCTCAGACCCATGCCATAGTGTGAGGGTATCAGGTCCTCTATCTCCTTTCATAGATATCACATTAGCATTGCTGCCTGAAGGGTCTCCCTGCCTACTTCCGCTCCCTCTCTCTTTATCTTTCACAGTTATTTAGATAGATCTTGCAACACGTAATCCTGCTTGGCATTTGCTTCTCAGAAGACCTGAACTGACACAAATATGTTTCATGGGTATTTGATCCTAATATTTCTCCCTGCTCCTACCCTTGATCTCCTATAGCTGCAAGAGGGGATTTTTAATGCACTGTGTCACTCCTGTGCTTAAAGCTCTCCAGCGGCCTCTCATTGCTCTAAGAACCAAATCTAACCATGACCCTAAAACTTTAAAAATACAGCCTCTGGCTACCTCTCCAAATTTCTCCTTTGCTCCTCTGCCCCTGCTACATTGTTCCCTTTGCTGTTACTTGAATTCACCTGAAATAGACCCACTTCAGAGTCTTTTCACACCTTTTTTTCACGCAGAGGTCAAGAATGCTCTTCTCCCAGTGGATGTCCACATGGATAATCCTTCACTTCATTTGAGTTCCTGTTCAGAGGTCTTCCCCTCAGGAAGACCTTCCCTGACCGGAGGTCTATCTAAAACAGGAAGTATTTTCCACAGATATCACTTCAAACAGAAGTTAAATGTATTTAAAGGTCCAAATATGCAAGCAGTTTTTCAAAGAATCCTTGAACAAACCCCAAATGAATGTCAAATAAGAAATGTAAAATAAAATTATAGGCCTTTTGATAGCACAAAATGTTTAGATATTAACACTCTTTGGGAAATATTTGCCTCTGAGATTGAAGTTACACTTCCTTTTTCTTCAAATCATGAGAGGTTGAGTATTATTTCCACTAATCTATCTATCAGTTATTTGTAAAATAAAATAAATGTATTGTGCAAATGGATGTAAATGAACTGTGACAATTTGTGTTTGTTTTATATTCTGAGTACATTTGCCAGAGTTTGCATTTTAACAGCCTGTCTGGTAGCTCTTTGAGAATGTTGTTAGAGACCAATAATTCTTAGAAGAGTGCATATTATGAAGATAAAGATTTAATAAAGTGCTTATTATTTTGGAGACTAAGCTATAAAGACTCATGTCTGAAGTTGATTTAAGAGTATTTCTTAAAAGTGGCCAAAATGTGATTTATTTCTGAGTGTCTTCTGTTGTATTCACGTAATATTAATTATTTAAAATTAAAAAATCATATTATGAAAGAATTTACTTGACATGTATTATTAAGAGTCAAATTTCAATAGGCACATTACCAAGAAAATATCCTAAGGCACTGAATTGTCCTAGGGATGAATCATTTTATGGTCTAATATGCACACAGCAAATTCAAACATATGGAAAACACACTCAAATATCAAAAAGAAGATAGATTTATTAGAGCTTTTTATGAATAAGACTTGAAGTGATGCTCTAACTTGGTCCCTCTTTTGGTATTTGAGCAAATTCGAATTCTTTTTTTTCTCTAACAGACTTTATTTTTGAAAAGTAATGTAATTTTAAAAGTGAGAAAACTTTAGAGATAATCTGACCAAATCATCCCATTTTAAAATGAGTAAATCAAGGTCTAGATAAATAGGCACTTTGCCTAAACCCACAGAGTTAATAGAAGGTCATTGAACAGCACTGTTTGGAGGTTGAACTCCAGTGTAGTAACTCCAAGTTAATGTTGTTTTCATTAAGCTATAATATTTTTGTTCCATAATAGTTTTATGAAAGAATGACTCACTCCACTTTTTCCCTCCAAATTTTTATGGAGTATTACACAAGACAAGGTTTCTGTTTCAAACAGCATGGGGTTTAATTAAAAAGATGAGACGCATTTACTAAAACAGCTATCAAAGTAACAGCATGTGATTATGTACAGAAATTGTTAAATGTAGTTTATGTGATTACCGTTTTTGATGATAATGGTAGAGAGAAAATACAAGTACATATAATATCAATAGTAGTGAGAATAACCATGCAAAAATAAAGAAAAAATATTTTATTTTTGTAGGCTACCACAACCAAAATCCTAGTACAAAAGTTAAAACTTTCTTTTCTTAACATGCACTGTCTCATTAAGGTGCCACAATAGTATTACTACCATAGTTATATAAAGCAAGAAAAGTATATTCTTTCCTCCTGTTGCTATGTTTCTACTTTTTCATACTCCATTTTGTTCTGAAAGGCCCTTAATGTTATGAGGAGAAAACTGAAGAGAGGTGTGTTTGTACCCTCAGGGTGTTGAGATGTCTTTCATGTATCCCTCTCTATGATTTGGTGGCACTTTTCAGAAATGGAGAGAATGATTGAAAACCTTTACCTAAAAGGATGATGATTTCTTTCTGAAATCACACAATTTTGGTAGGGCTTCCTCTAACTGTTTTAATGTTTCCTTTGATGCTAATTAATTTTATTCCTTTAATGGGGTAAAATAAGTGTAGCTGAAAGAGGAAGAGAACACAGCATTCTTAGTTGGAGTTGACAAAGTAGTAGTTGGAGAAGTTTCTTTCCCCTGTATTTCTTTGTTGTCACCTTTATTGGTTTGATGATGATGATGATGTTCTTAACAAATAAAAAATAGTCTACATGTAAGATATAAAGAACAAAGCTAGAGGTATAACACTTCCTGATTTCAAACTAAATGACAAAGCTATAGTGATCAAAAGAGTCTGACGCTGGCATAAAAATAGACTCATGCACCGATGAAATAGAATGGAGGACCTAGAAATAAATCCACACATACACAGTCAACTAATCTTGGACAAAGTTACCAAAAATACACAGAAAAAAGAAAGTCTCTTCAATAAATGGTGTTGGGAAAACTTCATTTCCACATACAAAAGAATGAAATTGGACCTTTATCTCACAACAGACACAAAAATCAACTCAAAATGGATTAAAAACTTAAAGTAAGACCTGAAACTGTAAAACTCTTAGAAGAAAATATAGCGGAAAAGCTCCTTGGCATTGGTCTTGGCAACAATATTTTTTCATATGACACCAAAATCACAGGCAACAAAAGCAAAAATAGACAAACGATACTACAACAAACCAGAAAGCTCTGCACAGCAAAGGAATTGATCAACAAAATGAAAAGAATATCTATAAAATGGAAGAAAATGTTTGCAAACCATCTATCTGATAAAGGGTTAGTATCCAAAATATATAAAAACTCACACACTTAACAGCAAAAAAAAAAAAAACACTGTTAAAAATGGGGAAAAGACTTGAATAGCTATTTCTCCAATGAAGACATACAAATGGTCAACAAATACATGAAAAGGTGCTCAATATCACCAATATTCAAGGAAATACAAATCAAAATCACAATGAGATATCACCTCACTCTTGTTAGGATGGCTATTATCAAAAAGACAAGAAAGAAGTGTTAGTGAGGACATAGAGAAAATGGAACTTGTGCACTGTTGGTGGGAATGTAAATTGGTGCAGCCACTATGGAAAATAGTATATAAGTTCCTCAAAAAATTAAAAATAGAACTACCATATGATCCAGCAATTTCACTTCTAGATATATATCCAAAGGAAATGAAATCGATATCTGAGAGAGATGTTTGCATTCCTAAATTCATTGCAGCATTATTCACAATAGCCAAGATATGGAAACAACATAAATGTATATCAATGGATGAATGGGTAAAGAAATTTATATATAAATATCATTTAGCCTTAAAAAAGAAGGAAATCCTGCCATTTGTAACAATGTAGTTGAATTTGGAAGACATTATGCTAAGTTAAATAAGCCAGACACAGAAAGACAAATATTACATGATACCTTATATGTAGAAACAAAAAAGTAAGATAGAGAAACAAAGAGCAGAGTGGTGGTTGACCGTGGCTGGGAAATGTGGAAAGGTTGCCCAAAGGGTACAAATTTTCAGTTATGAACTGAATAAGTTCTAGAGATCTAATGTACAGCATGGTAACTATAGTTAATAATAATCTATTGTACACTTGAAATCTGCTAAGAGAGTAGATCTTAAGTGTTCTCATCACACACACCCACAAATGGTAACTATGTGAGATGATGGATATGTTAATTATCTTGATTGTGGTAATCATTACCTAAGGTATGCTTATATCAAAACACCACATCATACATCTTAAATATATATAATTTTTTGTCTGTCAATCATATCTCAACGAAGCTGGAAAAAATAATTAAGGGGAGAAAATTTAAAGTGTCAAAAGAGAAACGTTTTGTAGTGATTTTTAAAAAGTTAAAGTTATGCCAAGGACATATGATGATCATAAACTCATATGTACTCAACAACATGACTTCAAAATATATAAAGCACAACTAATGGAAACAACAAGAAAATGACAAAATTATGAGCAAAGTCAAAGACTATCTTAAAAATTAACAGATGGAGTAGGAAATATAAATAAGAGAGTAAAGAAAGTGAATGAGACCATTATAACACGCTGTTGAACAGGGACATTTTCTATCTCATTTTCCACTGAGCCCCAAGACAATAGCAAATTATTCTCCACAATCCAAAGTAAGGCTCCAGACTGCCCAAAGAGGGCTTGAAGAAGATTGTCTTGATGAGAATCTGTTTTACAGCCCTTTCTCAAATTTGAAAATGCATTAAAGTTGAAAGGCTATGAGTTGGAAATTAGAGTATTTCTTTGAAAAAGTTGTCAGGGTTGCTTTCCTCTCATCCCTAGCTTTTTAAAGGGGTTCAATAAGACCTGTTGGAGAGTGTGTGATACATGTTCCCCAAAGTTTATGTGACACTAAGAACTGGTGCCTTATGCTTAAAGAACAATCTACAAGCAGGAGACTAACTACAGTGGCCTTTGGAAGGAATGTGTAAGGAGAAACCATACTCTTCACAAGTGCAGTTCAAATTGTCTATCCCCAAGCACCTCGATGCGGAACCTGCGTGGACACACGAGCTTGTCCAGTTACAAGAAATTCTGCCCAAAAGATGTTCTGCAAAAGAAGACATTTTCAGAAGAAAGAAGCTGGAGATGAAGCTTCTGTTGCAGAAGCTTCAGTGCAGCCATAAGCAGCCAGCCAAACGAGAGGCAAGGTCTGAGTTGAGGGAGCTGTGGTCAGAGGGCCAAGCAGAGAAATGAAACTAACCACGGACCCCATGAAAATAACCACAGGAGAGAGCTTTAAACCTGCGCACAGTCGGAATAAACTCTCACCAGGTCACATAAACGTCAAACAGTTAAGAACTTTCCTGCTTCTTACCTCTCCTTTCTCCTCCCCATTTTGCGAGTGGTAAGAGGGTAGAAGGGCTCATGGGGAAAATTAAGAAAAGGATATGCCCTTCTCATCCTTCCATGGGCTTCAGGTCTGAAGCAAAACAAGCTGGTAGAGACGAGAAGTTTCCATTTGGGAAGAATTTGCAGCAATGATTTTTACACTGGACTGGATGCCACAGTTACTGAAATGAGACTTTTTATCTCAAAGTGACTGGGGAATTTTTTATTATCTGTGAATAATCAGAAAAGTCATGTGAATGAAAATCCAAGGGAGAGAAGAAAAATGGCTGATTGAAGAGATTTAAGGAAATAATGGTGTGGGAGGAAAGAATAAATTTGCTTTCTGGCTTCAGTCTAAAGTCCTGCTTGTTCACCACAATTATCACACAGTTATAAGTTACACGTGTGTGTGCACACACACATGAAGGTTCTATGTGAAAATAAATTGTTTCTTTTCTTTTCTGGGACAATGTTATGTGCGTGCACACGCACACACACACACACACACACAGAGATAACCACGTATTAGAACCACAAGAGAAATCACAATTAGTGCACAAAAGTTAGAGTCATACAGATCATATTCAAGGAACTCAAAAAAATAAAGTAGAAAGTTATATATATTAAAAAAAAAGCATGTAGTTCTCCTGCCAAAAACAGTAAAAGGGAAAGAAAACAATTAAAGAATTCTACTTGAGAATTCTCAAACATTCTTCTGAAATAGCCTCACTCTGGAAAATATTTGTAACCAATGGTTGTGCTGTTCTAGATGTGAAATCCATCTTTATATCCACTGACAGATTCAGGCCAAATTTCACGAGGGGTTGGGTGGGGAAGTTCCAAAATATTGGCCCTAAGACTTATGCTGCTGAGAGTCTGAAATTGTTGGACAGAAGTTAAGGCAGGAAATGGAGGGGAGAGTTGGCCCTACTAGTCAAGAGAAGCCTGACCCCAAGGGAAAGGGTGGGTGGCATTTGTTACAGAGCTGAGAACGAGAAGTTAGGCTGTGTTTTTGGAAGTGATGGGGAGCAGCTGGGTTTAAGTTTTAGCCCTTTCAATCTCACTAAATCTGTAGCAATCACTGATGGTCTGAGAAGCAAGAGCTTGTCCTGGGAGGAAGCCTGGTAGGACAGAAGAGAAACCTTGGTTAATTGAGAATTTTGTGTGTGCTAATATGTAAATATATTTGTATAGCCAGTCAGTGTTTTTCTTTTATCATTTGTAGGGTACTTCCCCTAAAATCAAATACATTCTACAAGAGTTGCTGATTCACTTTTTTCTTTTTTTTTTTTTTGGTGAGGGAGATTGCCCCTGAGCTAACACCCATGCCCATCTTCCTCTATTTTGTACGTGGGATGCTGTCATAGCACAGCTTGATGAGCGGTGCATCAGTCCGTGCCCGGGACTCAAACCTATGAACCCCGGGCTGCCAAAGCGGAGCACACGAACTGAACCACTACGCCACCAGGCTGGCACCCTGCTGATTCACTTTTTCCATGAAAAATTAAAGTTGTTTTATAATCAGTCACATTTTGTATTCTAACTTATCCTAGAACCTATAGATTATAGGAAAAGATACTATGTCATCTGATCCAAAATTTTCAATTATGTTCACAGATACATTGATAGTGTATCATCAATATATACAGAAATTAAAAACTACTTTTTTAAGGATCCAGATTTTCTTTCGATTTGATGACTATCTCTTACTGCTCTGAAGTACACATACCCCTGAATCTATTCCTCAGATTAAATACTATAATTATTTTTTATGTTTTTAACTTGGGTATATATAATAACATCTATTAACGTAGAAAATTTAAAAAACCAAGAAGTAGATGGCGATTATACAAAAACAAGCAACCCTCAGTCTATAATTAAACTTTCAATGAAAATGTTATTTGTGGCAGAGGCCATGTGCGTGGGGGGGAGGTGTTTATAGAAACTCTCTGTACTTCCTACTCAATTTTGCTGTGAACATAAAACTGCGCTAGAAACTAGAGTCTACTAAAAAATATATTAAAAATGCTACTGGCATACAAAGTCAAACCTCATGTCAGGTAATTAATCATATTGTCTAATTGTTGGATGACCATTATTGTTCACTGATCTTCTAGGAGAAGAGGCACTAGTTGTATATTTAAGTGGTGTGCTCAAATTAATAAGGTAAAAATATAGCATATGTTTTTGATTCAAAAAGATGCAAAGGGCCGCCCGGTGGCGCAGCGGTTTCGTTCGCGCTTGGCAGCCCGGGGTTCGCGGGTTCCGATCCCGGATGCCCACCGACGAACTGCCTGTCAGCCATGCCGTGGCGGCGTCCCATATAAAGTGGAGGAAGATGGGCACGATGTTAGCCCAGGGCCAGTCTTCCTCAGCAAAAAGAGGAGAATTAGCAACGGATGTTAGCTCAGGGCTGGTCTTCCTCACAAAAAAAAAAAAAAAAAAAAAAAAAGATGCATTAAATCAACAGACATATATAGAAGTCACAAAGAATGCTGAAAGATATCATCCTTTCCTTCAGTATAGCTAATGTTTTCCTAACAATGAATAATAAGTGAAATTTATAGAGTGCTTACTCTGAGATATGTGAAATTATTATCTCTATTTTACTATGGAGGAAGTCAAGGCTTAGAAAAAGGATAAGTAAATGAACCACCTAAGGCCACAAGCGGGGAATCTTAGAGACTGGATTCAAATCCACTGTTTGATTTCAGAGGCTGCAGACTTGAGCACTGCCGACACTCTGCTACCCTTGACAGGTAACACATGTTGAAAAAGGAATCAGTGACTAATTTTAAATCATAACTGGGCATTATAATTGACTCATCTTATTATCGATAATTTTTGTTAGCAAGAAAATATTACTGGACTAGCTCATTCCAATGAATTCTCTATAAATAATTTTTAAAATAACTATTTACAGACAAATTTTTCCACAGCAATACCCTACAGCTTCTTTTGTTTTTGCTTAAAGTCACTTCGAACAGGAGATGAAGAGGAGGCATAAGTTTCTCTTCTCCTTGTCAAATTATATATCAACTTAATCAGAAGGAGGTGGCCCATGTTCATCAAGAAATAGTTATTAAAATATTCCCTGAACAGTAAACTCAGCTTCATTGAGTTCAATCATTGAAAAGGATTTTATTTTTACTTCGGAACATATACAACCTTGAACTAAGGAAACCTGTGCTCTGCAAATCAGCATTCTTTTGAAACTACTTCTTCAGCAAATTGATAACTATGTAGTAATATGATATGAGAAGAAATAAAGAAAAAGCATATTTGTAATGCTGAAATTATTTTTAAAAATGATGAGTGGTTAAGATAAGGTTGCAACATAAGCTGTGTCTGCACATATTCCATGAAGTGGACAGTACAATCTATTACACAGATAATTCAAGTTAATATTCCACTTTTCCCTCCATTATATGGATATTTCAAACAATATACTTTTCTTGGCTTAAAATTTTTGGCAATTGCTGTTCTTCACCTCTTTATAGCCCCTTTGTAGCCTTCTATTTGAAGAAATATAAAAGTGAGAAAAATTCAAAACTCAGAAAAAACATAACAGTATATAATATCCACTTATACTAGCCTGTGTCTGTTATTGCTTCCAGTTCAAGTGCACCTCTACACTTACTCTTACAAAGATAAGTTTTCGTAAAAGTAGAGTCAATAGTAACTGGTTCCATTTGGAGTCAGAAAGCTGTGAAAGGCATGAGTAGTTGAAGAAAGTAGCCTTCAGTTTTAGAGAAACTATTCAAAGCTTTGACATTGCTTGTCCAGGGTTCAGGGAATCTTCATATATTCCCTAAGTACTGAACAGAAGGCAGACCAAGAATGAAAATGCCGAGTGCAGTGAAGAAGCTATAATAAATACGGTGGACATTAAGAAGAAAAAGAGTTTTTGGTCAGAATGACCAGAATGCTTTATAAATAAAAAGACATGTTATTGTTTCATATCAGATAAATAACATGTAGATAAGTAGGAACAAAAATATCTCAGAGGTGGAAATAGAGTCAGGCTGAGCAAAGTGATGTGTGTCATCGAGCAGGGATCAGGTCTGTCTTACATTGTGTTAGGACACTTACAATGAAACCTGCTCTATAGGAAGTTTTCACTGCACACTGGAATGAGTGAGCATTAAACACTATTCAGATTAGTTGTGCTACAGGAAGGAATGATAGGTGATAAGGCCAGAAACATCATCTGGAAGCAGAATACTAAGAACCTCAATGTTGGGTTAAAGACTGTGAACTTTATTCAATAAGCAGTAGGGAATTGCCTAAAGTTTTTGATAAGAGAAGTAACTTAAAGGGAACTATGCTTTAAAAACATTATCGGGTTAATATATACAAGATGAATTATAGGACAAAGAGAAAATTGAGAATCTACAACAGAATCCAAGTGAAATGAAATGAGTATCTAAACCAAGATAAATATGGTGCATGTGGAGAGGACAAAACGGATGCAGGAGATTTGACAGAGGTTGGTAAATAATTAATAATGATTCAATATAGAGAATAAGGGGAAGAAGACTGGTAAGTTTTAGGGTTACAGTTACTAAGCTACTTTAAAGACAAACAAAAAAAACAGGATGAAAAGATTTGATTATATGCATTTGCTTTGCTCCGAGGCAATTTACTGGAGATATAACAATAATAATAATAGTGGTAATGGTAATGATGATAATAATAACAATAATAGCCAAAAGCTTTATGGCACTTAGCATGTGCCAAGCCATGTATTAAATACCTTACATATATTTACTCAATTAGAACTTGAAACTGAGTTCAGTAGGTGTGGATTTGGGTGTAATCAACACAAGAGAAACAGCTGAGGTCACAAAGTTGACAAAAGAGAACATTTCTTTTTTCAGAGTAGGAAATATCGGGTTTGCTGACAAGAGAAGAAAACATGAGTTAAACTCAAATGTCTAACTATCTGAAAAAAATTGCTATTATTATTATTGATGGAAAAGGACGTTTTTAAGGGAGTTTTCAAGGAGAGTGGGAGGTCATTTGCTCAGCGTCGGCATGTCAATCATGAAATGTTAATAGAGCATGGAAGTAGCACTCTGCAGTCAGCAGGATGTATGGGCCTGGATCATGATTTAGAGATCAGGACTGGATTATGACTCCTGAAATGTAAACCAGAAGATGAATTCACATTTTGGAATTTGTTTCTAATTTTTCTGTGTATATATCTTTTCTTCTATAACTAGGTTATAATCTCCTTCAAGACGCAGAAACCATTTCTTTACTATCTTCCACAACTCCTCATGCAGTGCTGGACACTCAGTTATACTAACACATGTTTTTTAAATATATGTTTTAAGAATCAACCTGGATGACTTTTTTACCAATTAAGTAAAGCAAACGTAGTGATTCTGATTCTGGTAGGGTAAATATCCTAAGTTAAATGTCAACTTTAAAATAAAAAGCACTGCATTTAAATCATTAACAATCCTAACAAGCAAGTTAAATTAGAAACCAATCCACACCTCACTCTCAACTGGTCCCAGAAGCACGGCCCTGTGGTGCCTTCATTCACAAATTGGACACTGACGGAACCAACTGTTGTGTTATATTGAAAGAGCCAAAGTCTCTGTTGGGCTATTTTTAAGCAACAAAAGTATTTCTTATAATAACATATCAAGTATATTCACATTTATAATCACCTTGATTTCCAGTTGCAAAGAAAACTTTAGTAACCACATTCCAGTGGTGTATTTGAATACAATAGCTCTAACATGACATACTGTTTATCTATTGGTTTCTTTTAATTTCAAAAATATAAATTGCTGATTTGAAAAATACAAGATGAGAATATGGAAAGGGGGAAGAAGATTTTTTGAGAGTGTGAAAGAGAGTGCACGAGATGAAGATCAAGAGAGGGAGGCAAACATACATAAGAGAGCTAAATATCTCTCAAGCATAGATTTAACTAATCATTTAGATTAATTAGAAGTATTTCACCAAAGATCAGTCAGTTCTTAATTGAAGATACCACTTAGCCATCTGAACAAAAAGTTTTCATTCTTTATAAAGCAGATGCTTGTTGCAGCATGAACATAGTTTAAATCACTTTCAGACAATACATCAGTTGTTTAGATAGCTTTTGCCAAAATAAGAGGATTCAACTTAGCTGCACTTAGTGTTTTACCTCCCGGGACAGATCCTAGGAATCCATCCATCCATTTATCTTTTTATTCATATGCATATATATTAAAAACAGTCACTGAGCACTTTCTGTCCATTTCAATATGTTATTGAAGGGTTCTGGAGAAAATTCTCTAAGGACAGCAATTTATACCACGATAAATTTATGGCTTCCAACTTTAAATCTATTAAATATTACTCAGTAATATTTTATAGTAAAACATCAAACATATGAACTCTTAATTATGGAAATGATCAAAGTTTAGACCTTAAAAGTCTCTGATTTTGAGGTTACATTACCTTATCTTTACACACTACTGTTTTATAGGGGCATTAATTGATTACATGGCTTCCCATTAATATAACAGCAATATTTATTAAAGAATCATTTCACGAGCACAGCACATAAAAATGATATGTTGGGAAAGTGACGTCAGCAAGATGACTGAAAAAGATGTTCCCCCTCAACAACAACAATTTGGCATCCATCCATGGGCAAAAGTACCTTTATAGGAGACTGTGAAACCCCGGGGAAGCCCAAGAATGAGGAGAGTCATTTGGGGAAGGCAGGGCTACACCCAGGCAGCTGACTTGATGACCATGGTCTCAATTTTAGATCCTGACTATAGATCCAGAAACAACTCTGTACCCCTGAAGACTAGGCCACAGTCCCATTTGGCTTTGGGTCTGTCATCAGCATCACACACCAAGGGACCCAGGAGGAGTCTCACCTACTCATGCATTGGGTAACAGGCATACAGACCTCAGTCCCAGCTGTAGACCCTGCAGTGGCCCATGAACTGGCTCCAGCCCCTCAGCCTCCCATCCAAGAACCTTGGGAGAACACTGTATTAGACAATCACTCATGGACCAGAGAGCCTTTGTGGATGTCCAGAAGTCCAGCAGAGAAGTTCCAGCCTACTGTTGGAGCAAAAAGAAAAAATCCAGACCCGGTGTATTAGAGAGGGTAAAAGGAACAATTTGACTTAACTTCATCGTCCCTACCCCAAGGCAGCAAAGCTCAGTGCCAAGAGAGTTCTCAGCCCATGATTTCTTCATGGGGAAAAGTGAGAACATGTGAGTCAATATTCAGCTTTCCCAGCTGTGCAGGATGCTGCCAAAGAAGCCCGTTTCTCTCTCCTCTCAACAAGATTACTGAGTCAGGAGCTGCACAACAGTGGCCAGGGCTCAGAATGGAGCGTATCAAGAGGACATGGATCCTACTAACCCTGTCAGGGACAATTGGGATGACTGCCCAAGAGCTACTGGGGATGCATTGCCTGCAGACCCCCTCAGCTGGCTCATGGGCACCCCAGGGCTTCACATGCCTCACCCACACACCCTGTCCACCTAGTGGCTGACTCTCTGCGTGTGCTCCCAATGATGGCAAGATCAAGCTTTTGTAGAGGGCTAGTGAGCATGCACAGAAATCTGTGAGCACGCCTGAATCTGTGGGCCTGGGAGAGACCACCCCTGGGAGAGCAAAAGGGAGGTTGTCAGCACATGACCAGACTCTGCAGGATGGAGAGAAAGCATATAAGCTTAAGAACTCTGCCACCAGAGGGAGCAAGAAGTGTGGAGTGGGCCTATCCATAGAGGGGCTGAGAAAGCCTCAGAATTGGTAGCAGGGTTGATGGAGGTGTTTCTCTCCTGAAGTCGGTCAGCCAAGACTGGAGGAGTTGACCGCTACTTTAAAGGTGAAGACAGCAATGTAAGACTTCAAGGAACGTGGAAAATCAAGGAAACATAACACCACCAAAGGAAAATAATACTTTTCTGGTAAATGACCCCAAAGACATGGAGACCTGCAATTTACCCAATAAAGAATTCAAAGTGAAGAAAGAAAAAAAATGCCAAACAGGAATACTCTATCCAGCAAAATGGTCCTTCAGAAATGAAGAGATCAAGACTTTCCCAAAGAAACAAAAGCTGAGGGAATTTATCACCACTAGAACTGCCTGATAAGAGAGGCTGAAAGATTTCCTCAAGATGAAATAAAAGGATGCTAATTAGTAACATGAAAATATGTGAAAAAGTACAACACACAGGTAAAGGTAAGTATACAGTCAAATTCAGAATATACTAATACCATAATGTGGTGCTGGATAGCCACTTATCTCTAGTAAAATGTTTAAAGGACAAAAGTATTAAAAATAACTATAGCTATGATAATTTGTTAATGAATACGCAACATAAAAAGAAGTAAATTGTGACATCAAAAACATAAAAAGGGGCATTATTGTAAGTGAAATAAGTCAGACAGAGAAACATAAACACGGCATAATCTCACTTATATGTAAAATCTAAAAAAAAAAAATGCTCATAGATACAGAGAACAAATTGGTGGGAAGAATGGGTGAAGAGGGTCAAAAGGTACAAACTTCCAGTTATAAAATAAATAAGTCCTGGGGACATAATGTGCAGCATGGTGACTGTAATTAATAATTAATAATACTGCATTGCATATTTGAAAGAGAATAAATCTTAAAATTTCTCATCACAAGAAAAAAATTGTGTAACTATATGTGGTAATAGATGTTAACTAGACTTAGTGTGGCTATCAGTTCACACTATATACAAATATTGAATCATTATGCTGTACACCTGAAACTAATATAATGTTATATGTCAATTATATCTCAATAAAAATAACATTACATGTGTACCTTACCTAACAAAGTTTTTGTTGTCAATGACCAAAAGAAACATAAAAAGGGGGAGTAAAAGGGTAGAGGTTTTGTACACAAAGTTCAATTTTTTTATAATCATAAAATAGTTATCTCTATAATATGTTTTATGTAAGTCTCATGGTGACCACAAAGCAAAAGCCTACAGTAGACAAACAAAAGATAAAGAAAAGGGAATCAAAGCTTACCAGTAAGGAAAATCAGCAATTCACAAAGGACGGTAAGAGAGGGAAAAGGAACGTGGAGCAAGACATGGAAACAACCTAAGTGTTCATCGACAGATGAATGGATAAAGAAGATGTGGTGTATATATATATACAATGGAATGTTACTCAGCCACGAGAAAGAAGGAAATGCTGCCATTTGTGACAACATGGATGGACCTTGAGGGCATTGTGCTAAGTGAAATAAGTCAGACAGAGAAAGACTAATACTGGACAATCTCACTCATATATGGAATCTAAAAAAGCTGAACTCATAGAAACAGAGTATAGAATGGTGGTTACCAGGAAGTGGGGGATGGGGGAAATGCGGAGATGTTGGTCAAAGGTTACAAACTTCCAATTGTAAGATGAATAAATTCCGAGGATCTGATGTACAGCATGGTGACTATAGTTAACAATACCGTATTGCACACTTGAAAGTTGCTAAGAGAGTAAATCCTAAATGCTCTTACCACAAAAAACAACATGGTAATTATGTGAGGTGATGGAGGTGTTAAGTAACTTTATTTTGGTAATCATTTCACAATAGATACATTTGTCAAGTCAGCATGAGGTATACCTTAAGCTTACAAAATGTTATACATGAATTATGTCTCAATGGATAGGCAACAGATAATTATAAACCATGTGTAAGATAATAAACAATTTGGACTTTGTTGAGTAGATTATGGGAAGCAATCAGAGATTTTAAGCAAGAAATTAGCAGTTTTGCTTTCTGCTCTAGGAAAATAACTGAGGGCAAAGTGGAGGAAAAAATGGAATGGGGGAGACTAGAGGCAGGAAATAGCTTCTTGTAATAGCCAAGATCACATGTGATGAGGATTTAAAGTCAAACAGACCAGTGGCTCTCTTCAGACACAGGTCTGAAACAGCACAGACTGAAATTTTATAGCTGGATGGATGTGAAAGTGAAGAAGAGGGAACAGAAGAGAATAGAATGGACTAGAATGGAATGAAACACAATGGAGTAGAATATAACAAAATTGGATGGAATGGAATGTTGAGCAGGTGATAATGCTATTAACTGATATCATTAAAACAGGAAGATAAATACAAATAGTTCATAATAAAAATGAATTTGTTTTTAGTTATATTAAGATGTCTATAGGAAATCCAGTAGATATATCAATAGAGAGAAATATAGAACTGAATCTCAAAGAAGAGATTAAGCATAGAGATATGAATTTGGAAGTAATTGATGAAGAGACAATAATTAATGTCACAAAAGTGGATAAGATTATGCTGGAAAGTGAAATGAGACGACCTGGAAGTGAAATGAGAAGATCAATATTCGGGGAGCAGGAAAGGTCTAGTATGAGCCAAATGTCCTATAGTTTAGCACAAAATTAATTGAATAACATACATTTCTCCAGCATACTAGGAAATCAAGGATAAAATGATTACATTAATAACAAATAGTAATAATAATTAATACCAGAAATACATAAAACAACCCACCATCTCATATATTGACATTAATGGAGGAATTGTGACTTTATTCAATGTAATAATATGGTGTTTAGCCAGAGGATTCAGGAACACCAGAATCACCTCTCTCCACAATGGCCGCAAGGCATACTGACATGCAAAAAACAATGGAAAGTGCCTAATGGACTAAGGGACACAGGTTATTTTTAGCTGGGCTTAGGCTGCCAAACTCCATTGCAGGGAACTTTAATAAGCTTGGCCTTTAATAATCACAGCCCTGTATCCTAAATTCCTTAGGTCTAAATTTTTGTTTGTGTGTGTGAGAGGAAGACCAGCCCTGAGCTAGCATCCATTGCCAATCCCCCTCTTTTAGCTGAGGAAGACTGGCCCTGGACTAACATCCATGCCCATCTTCCTCTACTTTATATGTGGGACGCCTGCCACAGCATGGCTTGATAAGCGGTACATGGGATCCAAACCTGCGAACCCTGGGCCACCAAAGCAGAGCACATGAACTTAACCACTATGCCACCAGGCCTGCCCCTAAATTATTATCTTTTTTATTTTTATTTTTTTGGTGAGGAGAATTGGCCCTGAGGTAACATCTATTGCCAATCTTCCTCTTTTTGCTTGAAGAAGATTGGCCCTGAGCTAACATCTGTTCCAATCTTCCTCTATTTTGTATATGGGATGCCACCACAGAGTGGCTTGATGCAGCATGGAGGTCTGTGCCTGGGATCTGAACCTGCAAACCCTAGACTGCCAAAGTGGAGTGCAGTGAACTTAACCACTACACCACTGGGCCAGCCCCAGGTCTAAATTATTTTTCACTAAAACAGAGCAACCCAAATATACACAGGCTCCATACTAGAAGGAGACTTGATTTTCTAACTAAGAGGAGCACATTTGAGTCTATGACAGTGGAAGCCGGCCTGAGTCCTAGCAAAGCCAAAAGCTCTGTATTCCCTGCTGCCATATTGGATAAAAACATCAGATGACTGGGCTTTTGTCATTGCATTGCAGAGATGGGAAAAGTCATACCTATGTCCAGGCATTTTAACACAGAGTTACTGACGAGCAAATGTAATCCAATCTGTGTCCTCAAATCAGATCAATGCTAATGAGTGTTTCTCTTTTTGGGGGGTGAAGTAAAGAGGAGACGAAAGTCTTGCCTACCTTACAGTTGTATATTATACATTATTTCAGTGCATTCTCAGCACAGTCTTTTATGATGTTTATTATTATCTTTATTTCGCAGATAAAAAAGTAAGTTTCCAATACACTAAATATCACCCACGATTTTTTTAAAATTAACAAAGCTAGGACTCAAATCTGGTCTGACTCCCTGTGCTGTCTGTCTTCTATTGTGTTGCTCTACCTAATATGGAAGTTACTGACTGTACCAGGAATCCAGCAGATTTTAGGCTGCTTGGGTCCTGCTGCAGTGTGACAGCTGATCTCCAAGTATCCTCTAAAAATGTGCTTTCAAAAAGCTAACTTGCTGCCTGAACATTGCTATGACTAGGGAAAGTGACCCTATATTTCTGGCATAGAATTCATAGTACCGACTTAAAAAATAATTTCACACCTTTCAACTCGACATGCATTTTGCAACTGAAATGGAATCTAACTGTGCAATAGGATAAAACCTTGAATAATTTTAGAAATTTTGTTTAAATATTTTGTAAAGAATTGTGCCTACAAATTACCTATATTTAAGGTCTACTCATGTAAAGATGCCTAATATATGAATTTAAATATCAAATGAGGATGATTAACAAGTTACTTAGTGTTTGGAGTGACCATTTGATGTTCTTCTGCCAGATGCTGTGAAATTAAAGCTACTCTGTGATTCTGGGCTTCACGGGCTCATCATGTGATAGGATTGGGTCTTTCTGCTTTTCTCAAGGATGAGTGCTCAAGTATTTCAAGGTTATCATTTCCATTATACAAGAAGAGTTTTCTCCTCCTGTATTCTGATTGAATGTGAAATTCCTGCTCTTTTGCATGTGCCTCTGTTATTACTGGAAGCTTACTTAGGAGCATATGTGAATGAGTTCTATTCCCTGCAGACAGTCCATCAGTTACAGAAATGCATCTTAGCCTTAACTTTTCAAAGCTTTAAAAGCCATAGACTGAAATTCAGGGCAACTGATTTGAAACAAACAGTTGAATGCTTTTTTATTCTGGTTCCAGAAGACACAAGTTCCTACAAAAATGTATTTAATAAAATCATATTTGTAAAAAAAAGTTATAACTAATATAATTTGGAGGGTTTTTTTAAAGTCTTTACAATTAGTTCAAGGAAAATATTTATTATAAGTATCTCACTATTCCAAGTGAGTTGATTAGCATACCAGATGGACTCATTGGCTACAAAAAAAAACATTGTTCCCTCTTGACAAAGTATTGACAACATCCTTTGCAACTTAGTCAAAGATCTTAAAAATGTGTGTGTATTTTGACTTTTCCAATCACCCGTCATTTAAAAATTGGTAAGTAAGTAAAGTGAATCTGAATTTTGAATTTGAATTTACCCTGTCTTCAAGCACTTGTTGGAGAAATAGTCGTGGAGAATCTCTAGGTTGCACCTAGTTAGCTTTATTTAATACCTGGATATTAACTGAGGGAAAAGTAGGTGGGTTTCTAGAAAGAGTAGAAATTTATAGATAGGCATTAAAATCACAGTAATTTCATACATAGTTTGGTCATGTGTCATCTTTTTTGAGCCCTGAGTTTTACTTGTATAAAATTTATTTCATTATTATGCTTGCTTTAATCAAAGTTTTGGACAGAATTTCTTGCAGGATAACTTCTTGTCGTTTCTGTTCAGAAAATGGCCAAATTGTGAGGATCTATCATTCTTGTATTAAATTAATCCTGTTATTGAAAAGCAGTAGCATTATTATTCTGCACTGTTACACCCATGAAGTAAGTCTTAATTGATGTAGTCCTTGACATCCCATAATAATAAAAGAAGAAAATACTAGATGAATCTAATGTAATGTACTTGAAATAAGAGAGACCTGGGTTCAAGTTCCACCTTTCTGTTTGATCTTAGTGAAATTAATTAAACAATGTCAGCCTCAGGGGTAATAAGCAGCACGTATATCTTCAACATGTGGTCTTTGGTCCCTTTTCAGAAACCCCTCATCTTTTTCATTTTATAGATACCAAAATTAAGATGCAATAGAAATCTAACTCAACCTCATTAAACTCGTTCACTAGTCAACTCTTGACTTGTAAATGAGAGAGATGAGAAGGGACTTTGCTAATCTGAGATAGAGCTCAAGTATAGTAGAAAACCAATTAGAAGTGTTGGCCAAGCATTGCTAACTGGTATTGATTCAGACTTAGAAAAGGGAGAAAGGACACGTGGAATGAGTTACCAGATTTGAGAAGAAAAAAACCATAGTATGAGATATGATAGGGGAAGGATTTGATAAATTACATTTAAACTCTTCCTTTGTCTATGGCTTTGGCTGCTCCCAGGAAAGGCAAAATGGTGTTGGTGGAGGTTGTAAAATACCCATTTTAAAGTAAAACTCAGTCCTTGATAGTATTAACACACACACACACACACACATACACACACACACACACACATTCCAGAGGCTAGAGACTTTGGTAAAATAGTAGCAGAGTAAACACATATTCTTAAAACCTATGGAAACCTACTTAAAAAAAAAAAAACGGGGACTAAACTTTCATCTATAATAAAATTGAGAATGGCTCCAATCCCAAACTGCAAACTACAAAGAATATTCATCAAACACAGTGAAATTTGGTCAAAGGAGAAAGCAGAAAGCTGATACAGCAATAAAGTGCTTGCAAATACCATATTAATTTTTCTATAGCTCAAATAATTAGCTCAGAGAAACTGTCAGGTGAAACAGAGAGAAGAAAAAAGAAGATAAATAGTTACCAGCTTTGAAAGTGCTTACCAGAGTCAATTAATCTGCAATAAACTTTACTACTACTACACACACACGTGCGCACAACTAATGGTCACCATGAACCTAGCTCACCTCTTGCCTGAAAGAAGGATAAACACTGAAAGCTGAAAGAAGACATATCTTTAGCAAAGTTGAGAAGAAGATGTTCTGAGACAACAGATTCAGTTTGAAAGTGCCAAATTCCCAGGTCACTGCCCCCCATCTAGCACAAATTACAGACCTAAATTATACCATGGTTCCAAAAACAATGATATAGAGAAACTATACAACTTGGAATTAATTTATATAATATATTGCATATCAGTTTCAGTATTGAAACCGAGAAGAACAAGAGGCATTGCATGACTTGTCTTCTTTAAATTAATTTAATCTGGCTCAAATTCTCCATATTGCAAAGCTGGAGGGAAATTCTACCTCATTCTTGGTACTCCTCAATCAGACCAATGTTCTGAGCATTAGAGAGGCCCCTCTCATTCTCGGACCTCAGGTCACATTGATTAAGACTGAGGTATTTGTTATCTTAGCCTTTGTGATTCCTTAAGTTCTGATAGTGCTGCTGTTTCCATAGATCCTTGAGAATTGACAATGCCCAGGCTTGGGAGTAGCCTTCCTAACAGAACCAAGTAGTCAAAGACATCATTCTTGAGTTCTTGACATTCAAAGAGTGCTGATGATCATTTTGAAAAAGGTCCCTGCTCCCTCCATAACTCACCATCTCTCTCCTTCAAAGCCTCAGTCAAATACGACCTCTATCACTATTTCTCAGGGCTCTCTCTCTCCTCTCCTCCAGGACACTGAGCTGAATCCCTTAACTAGTCCTAGGCTTGTAAAACAGAAAGAGAGGCACAATCAACATTGCTTGCACTCCTAAGACATAAATCTTTTGAACTAAAAGGATACAACAGAACTTGACTACTGGTCTGAAACAAAGAACAAAAGAGTATATAGTCACAGAAAAAACACAAATTTATAATCCAACCAAAAATAGATATTACCAAAAAAGGAGCAGGAAAAGAGTCTTCAGAAGAAAAGTTGTCCCCCCCAAATAACAAAATTTTAGACAAATATTCCATTATACCATTGGAAACACTAATAAAAACAGATTTTTCAATAAAGACATCAACAAATAGAAGAGAACAAAGAAATATGAGATTATAATAGAAGATAAATGAAGTAAAAGAAATAGAAATCATTAAGCAGTTGAATAAGAAGCACAATAGATACAGCTCAAAATAGTTAGAAAAATGATCAGTTTAATTAATTCATTGTTTTATTCATTTGACAAATCAAGAATATGCTAGGTAATATTTTAGTATTGGAAATGTCATAAGAATAAGTCACAGAAGGGAAAGGAAAAGCAAAATGAAAAAGCAAGCTCCAATAGAATAAGAAAATATATATCCAACATATGGTCACTAGGTATCGCCAAAGATGAAAAGCAATGAAAAATATTCAAAGTCAGAATCTGATAAAATTTCTCAAAATACAAGAAACCTAAATCTGCAAATCAAAAATACATACAGTTACGAAGGCAGATAACAAAGAACAATCAACACTAAGATGTATCTTGGTGAATTATCAGTTAAAATTAAGTTTAACTTTGATAGAAAAACAGAAAACGATAGTGACTTAAACAAAGAGAAGTCTGTTTCTCACATGACAGTTTGGAGGTATGCATCACAAGGTTAGAGTGGCCTCTGTTCCATGATGTCCTCAGGGACCACAGTCTTTCCAGGTTGATGCTACACCAAGTTCAGTGAAGTCCTTTTTCTCATAGTCCAAGGCAATATGCATTCTCCTGGATGGAAGACAGAGGAGTGGAGTGAGAAGAGTGAGAAAAGGAGTCATGTCAGTTGTTCCTTAGTATAAGGTTCTTAGAAGCTGCTCCTCAATGCTTTCTCTTACATCTCAGTGACCAGAATTTTCTTGTTCTAGGTGGTCATGCACAGAGGTAAAATTTATAGCACACATGGAAGAAGAGGAAAGCAGATTTTTGAAGGCAGTTAGTTATCTCTACCACAAAAGAGGATATGAACTTTAAGGATGAAGAAAGAAGTCTATGGATATCCACATACAAAATGCAAGGCACATACAATGAGGAAAATTTGAAATTTGTTTAATGATTTCTCATCTTCCACAGGGTAACTCACCAATTGCATTTTAATTTGCTGATAGAAACTGAGGAGCAATCAGTATTGTTTCATTTAACCATTAGCAATCATTAATATTTCTAGAGGGCTTGTTATGTTCTAGGCACTGTCCTATGAGCTTTATATTTATTGTCCTATTTAACCATCACAAAAGCCTACAAGTTAGTATTGATATTTAGCATTCACAGATGAAGCAACAAAGGCATTGATGAGTTAAATAAGTTATCTGATGTAAAATAGCAAGTAAGGTAGTGACCCTAGAATTCAAACTCATTCTATCTGGCTCTTGATTCTATTTCTTATCTATTACACTGTAATGACTCTTGGATTGGTCACAAGGATTCAGTAGATGATGGGCTTAATGAAAATGAAAAGAGTATCATTAAATAAAAGGCAACCTTCATAATTTTCCCTTCATTTTTAAAGTCACAGAAATAATTTCTTAATCCATTACGATCACTGAGATTAAAACAATAAAAAAGTATACAGTGTAAAACACTAAGTCCCTGGTGTCATTCCTCTCTTCGTACACTTAACCTTGTATGTATGTGCAACTACTTAAGACAGAGGCCTAGAAGTGGAATTATTAGGTCAATAGATATGTGCAATTTTATTGTGATATATATGATGATATTGTTTTTGAGAAGAGATTTATCAATTTATATTCCAGCAAATAAAATTCCATTTCTCCACATTCTCTTCAATACTATTTACCTTTTAAGTTTTTGCAGTCTCATTGGACTAAAAATTTTTAAATAACCTTATTATTATTATTTTGCATTTCCATACTAATCATGAAAAAAAGGGAGAAGTCACAAATTACCAATATCAGGAAGTCAAGTGATAACATCACTACGGATTTTGTCAGATATTAAAAGAATAACAATGCAACGGTAAGAACAACACTATGAAAATAAATTTGACAACTTAGATGAAATGAGAAAATTCTTTAAAGGCCCAAACTTCCAAAACTCATTAAAGAAGAAACAGATAACCAGAAAAAACACTGTATCAATTAAATAGATAAAATGTATAGCTAAAAATCATCCCACAAAAAATTCCAGGCCCAGATGTCTTCATTAGTGAACTCACTAAACATTTAAAAAGAAATAATATCATGTACACTTAAACGCTTCCAAAAAGTTGAAAAGGAGGAAATGTTTTCCAGTTCATTCTCTGAGGTCAGCATTACAGTGCTGATAGCAAAGTCAGACAAAGACATTATAAGATGCGATTGCTAATTTTATGTGTCAACTTGGCTCAGTCACAGTATCCAGATATTTGGTGAAACATTATTCTAGATGTTTCTGAGGGGATTTTTTTGGTGAGATTAACATCTAGATTGGTGGATTTTGAATAAAGTAGATTGTCCTTCACAACGTGGGTGGACCTCATTCAATCATTTGAAGGCCTTAGTAGAACAAAGATTGACTTCCCCTGGGCAAGAAGTAATTCTGACAGAAACTGGCCTTTGGACTTGAACTGCAACTTGAGCCCTTCCTCAGGTCTCCAGGCTGCCAGCATACCCTACAGATTTTGAGCTTGCCAGCTTCCATCAACCCATGAGCCAATTCCTGAAAATAAATCTCTCTCTATATATATAAACATGCACATCCTATTGGTTCTGTTTCTCTAGAGAACTCTGACTGATACACAAGAAAAGAATATCCTTCATGAATGTAGAGGTAAAATTCTATACAAAATTTTAGGAAATCAAATCTAACGTAACATGAAAAAGGATAATGCGTCATGACAAAGTGGTGTTTATCAAAAGGATGCAAGGTTGTTCTAACATCTGAAAATCTATGTAATTCACCATATGATGACAGTCACAAAAAAAGTCATTGAAAAATCCAACATTCACTCCTGATAAAAACTCACTGCAAACTAAGAATGGAAGAAGATTTCCTGAATCCAATAAAGGGCATTTACGGAAACTCTACAGCGAATGTCATACTTGATGATCAAAGACAATGCTTTGCCCCAAGATCACAAGCAAGACCAGGCTGTACACTTTCATCATTTTTGTCCAACACTACCCCAGTGCAGTGAGGCAAGAAGAATAAAGGTATCCATCTAAGAAAGGGATAATTAAAATTATTTCAATCACAGGTGACATTGTCTCCCATATACAAAATGTGATGCAATGTAGCAAAAAGCTACCAAAAATAATAAAAGAACTTAGCAGTATTGCAGAATACAAAATCAATAAACAATAATCAAGCATATTTCTATATACTGAAAGAATTGAAATTTCAAAAATACAATTTTTAATAGCATCAAAAATATGAAATACTTAGGGATCAACCTGAAAAAATATGTGAAAGACATGTGCACTGCAAAACATCGCTGAGAGAAATTAAAGACAAATAAATGGAGAGAGATACTTTTGTTTATAGGTCAGAAGACTCCACATTGGTAAGATGTCAATCTCTCCAGATAATCCATAGATTTAACACAATTCTAATCAAAATGACACAGGTTTCTTTTGTAGAAATTGGCAAGCTGATTCTAAAATTCATTCAAAAATGTAAAGGAACTAGAATATTTAAAACACCTTTGAATAATTAGAGCAAAGCCAAAAGACTCACATTTAATGATTTTCAAGATTTATTGTAAAACTACAGAACTGAAGACAGTATAATGTTAGTATCAAAATAGATAAATGAAATAAAAATAGTCCAGAAATAGACTCACACATACGTGGACAACTGATTTTTGACAAAGGTGTAAGGACAATTCAGTGGAGAAAGGAATCTTCTCAACAAATGATGCTAGAACAATTAAATAACCATATGCAAAAAAATGACCTTTGATCCATGACTTGCACAATATATAAAAATTAACTCAAAATAGATCAGATACTGAAGTGTAAAATATACAATTATAAATCTTCTAGAAAAAAAGGGAAATGCCTTTTTGAAATTGGATAAGGAAATAATATCTTAGATATGACAAAATGGTGATTTGTAAAAGAAGTACTGATAATTGTACTTATCAAAATTATAAATTCTTGCTCTTCAAAAGACACTGTTAAGAAAATTAAACCATAAGCCACAGACTGGAAAAAGTTTGAAAATCACATGTCTGATTAAAGCTTTGTACCCAGAATATATGAAGAACTCCCAAATCCCAATAATAAGAAAATAATTGAAATCACAGGCAAAAGTTCTGAATATATACTTCACCAAAGAATGTATATGAATGACAAAAAATAATGTGTGAAAAATGCTAAATATCTTTGATCACTAAAGAAATGCCTATTAAAACCACAATGAACTACCCTTACACACCTATTAAAATGGCTAAATTAAAAAAAAAAAAGACCATGCAAGTATCAGAGAGAATATGGAGCAACTGGAATTCTCATACACTGTCATTGGGAAAGTAAAATGGCACCACCACTTTGAAAAACATTTTGTCAGTTTCTTTAAAAGTTTGATGTATTCCTGCCATATAATCCAGCTGTTCCATTCCTAAGTATTACTCAAGGGAAATTAAAATTCATGTCCACATAAAAGTTTTTATATGAATGTTCATAGCAGCTTTATTTGTAATAGACAAAGACGGGAAACAACCCAAATAACCATCAATCGATGAATAGATAAACAGACTGTGGGATATCCATACAATGAAATACCACTCAATAATAAAAACAATGAACTATTGATAATATGCTACAGCATGGATAAATCTCAAAATATTTATTCTGAATGAAAGAAGCCAGACAAAAAGAGTATATACTATATATGTTAAAAGGGAGTTGGTGGTCAAGTGTGAGAGATTATCAGAGGGAAGAAGAAACTTTTGGGGTAATGGACAGCTTCATTATCTTGATTGTAGTGATGGCTTCATGAGTGTATGTATACGTCAAAATTTATCAGATTAGTGCAGTTTAGTGTATTTCAATTATACCTCAATAAAGCTGTTTAAAATAAAACTAAACACAGACCACAATAGTTAAGAAAAATTATGAAGAAATAACATTTAAGAAGTTCAGTATACAAACATTTCATTTTTTCTGAATTGACCTTTAAGGAGAAGAAAAAATAAAACTATTTTGGAGTGTAACATTGGACCTCATAATTTATTTAAAGTAATTCTTCTCATTCTTCTCCCTCTTTTCTTTCATGTGACTCCAAATCCATGCTTTTACAGCATAATATATCCTTCACATTTAGGTGTGTTAAACAGCATTCAACAATAAACATAGCACATAGCTTTATATTAGACACCCTGAACCATTAACACTTTAACTTTTAAGCCTAAGAGCATTTAGGACAAGGATTTGGGTTATATTTCATGAACCCACTACATCCCCTTTTGAGGAGAATTAAGATGTCTCACAGAAGTTAGAGTCACACAAGAATTGAAAAACTGTGGAGATGACGAGAAAACTATTTGTCTCCTAAGCCTTCTTTCTCCATGAACTTGGAGGGCTAGCAGTGCTTAGCAATATTGAAACTATGGAAATCTGAACGGCAGTCAACACTGATAATGAAATGAGGGAGACTTTTTCATTGGAAGAGGGAAAGTGAGTGTCCTCAGAAGCCTTAGATGTTAAAGAATAAAAAATGATAGATACTATTTTCACCCAGTGAAGTTTATAACATTATTCAAATCAAAATAGTCTCCTAAAATCATATTCAATTCTGGATTTGTAAATACATTTTTAAACTTGCAATGTGAAATAGATTTTTAAAAATATGTATTTAATATAAGTTGACATCCCCATTATGTATTGAGTTTGAATTATTTAGCTTAGTAAAGAATATTTGCTTAGAAAGCAATTAAGGAAATCAGTTTTTTAATAAAAGCAATTAACATATTCACAGTGCTTCCATTTAATGTAATTGCCTAATATTAATGTGCAGCATAGATGGCTTAGTTAAATTAGTTTTAATTTGGTATAGAACATCAAAGCTTTCCAATGAGATTAGATTTCACCAAATAACCTGCATTTCTAGATGCATAAAGTGTTTAAGGATAGTGTTTGATGAAACATTTCACTATAATTGAAAATTATATTCGAAGATCCCCTCATTGCCCTTTGTTGTCAAAGTTAAACTTTCGAGTCATTATGATGCATCTGACTAAATTTTTTTTTTTTTTTTTTTTTTAGTGAGGAAGACTGCCCTGAGCTAACATCTGGGCCAATCTTCCTACTTTATATATGGGATGCCACCGGAGCCTGGCATGATGAGCGGTGTGTAGGTCCACTCCTGGGATCTGGGCTGGGAATCCCAGGCTGCTAAAGCAGAATGCATGAATTTAACCACTATGCCACCAGGCCAGCCCCAAGTCTGCCTAAATTTTAGCACTACAGTATCCACTACAGCATGACTTTGATATATCAACCAGTAATGCCCCACCTTTTTCATAAATTCAGAACCACTTTTGACAATACTGTTGGTCGACTTCTGTAGGCCAATACTGTTGGGCTACTGTTGATAGGGCTTCCTGCAGCCCAATCGTGTATAGGAAGGGGCATGGACTTCCACTAGAAAAAACATGAGTTTCCAAATTTCTTTACAATTCTTTTTATTTGCAGACTACATGGCAGGCATCTGGAGATCATAGGTATTCTTTCAATCAAAAAGAAATGCCTTGTTTCAAGGGAAGACTGTGCATTAACTATCATGCCTATAGAAAGTGCACTGGAGAGAGAGCTTGGAAAGGATAGGCTAAGGCAATGATTTTCAATCTGAGCCACACCACACCCTGGGTGTTATGCTGAGCTCCCATACAGGATTCTCTTATAATACTTGTCACTCCTTGCATTGAAGTTATCTGCATATTTATAATTATCTGTATTGCTCCTTTCTTAGAATAAAGTACTTATTAAGAGTGCAGGATTTGGAGCTAGACAAGTTATGTTCATATAGTAGATCTGCCACTTGCTAGTTCAAAGATCTGTGTAAGTTACTCAACATCTCTCTTCCTTTCCTTCCTCTCCTATGAAAGATTAATAACAGTGACTACCTCATAAAGTTGTTAAGAGGATTAAAGGAATTAATTGAAGCAAGATTCTTAAGGTAATACCTAGTACATAATGAACATTCAGTAAATTAGTATCCTTATTACTAAATTGTAAGCTTCAAAGGGCAGAATTATTTATAACTACATTTACTACATTGTTTAATTCAGTGTCTTGTACCAAGTAAATTAAATTACCTTCCCCTCCCTGCTATACCTAACTCTGATTCATACTTCAATCTCAGAAAGACCCATCCTGATTCCACAGACATTAGAAACCCTTTTGTACATGTCCCAATAGCATGTGGAAGCTTATTACAGTTCACTTGATTTTTTTCATCTTTTCTGCTAGTGTACAAGGATCAGGAGGACCTGGACTTTATTGATTGATTCACTGCTGTGTCATTAACAAATATCTTAGTGTTCAATATATGAGAGGTACTCAGTAAATGTTTGTTGAATGAACTAAGGAATACCTCAGAGATATTGTGAGTTCAGTTCCAGGCCACTGGAATAAAGCAAGTCACATGAATTCTTTGGTTTCCCAGTGCATACAAAAGTTATGTTTACACTATACTGTAGTCTATCAAGAGTGCAATAGTATTAACTCTAGAAAAACAATGTACATATCTTAATTTAAAATACTTTATTGCTAAAAAATGTTAGCCATCATCTGAGCCTTCAGCTAGTCACAATCTTTTTGCAGGCAGAGGGTCTTGCTTCAATGTTAATGGCTGCTGACTGATCAGGGTGGTGGTTGCTGAAAGCTGTGTCAATTTCTTAAAATAAGACAACAATGAAGTTTGCTGCATTGACTGACTCTTCCCTTCATGAACTATTTCTTTGCAGCATGCAATGCTGTTTGATAGCATTTTATCTGCAGTAGAACCTCTTTCAGAATTGGAGTCAATCCTCTAGATTTCTGCCACTGCTTTATCAACTAAGTTTATGCAATAATCTAAATCCTTGTTGTCATTTCAACAATCTTCAAAGCATCTTCATCAGGAGTAAATTCCATCTCCAGAAACCACTTTCTTTGCTCATCCGTTAAGAACCAACTCTTCATCCATTAAAGTTTTATCATGAAATTGCAACAATTCAGCCACATCTTCAGGCTCCATTGATGATTCTAATTCTCTTGCTATTTCCACTACATCTGCTGAGGTCTTCCTCTGCTAAAGTCTTGAACCCCTCAAAGTCATCCATGAGGGTTGGAATCAACTTCTTCCAAACTCTTGTTAATATTGACATTTGACCTCTTCCCATGAATCACTAATATTCTTAATGGCATCTAGAATGGTGAATCCTTTCCAGAAGGTTTTCAACTTACTTTGCCCAGATCCATCAGAGGAGTCACTATTTATGGCAGCTATAGCCTTACAAAATGTATTTCTTAAACAATAAGGCTTGGAAGATGAAATTACTCCTTGATCCATGGGCTGCAGAATGGATGTTGTGCTAGCATGTAGGAAAACAACATTAATCTCGGTGTACATCTCCACCAGAGCTCTTGGGTGACCAGGTGTATTGTCAATGAGCAGTAATATTTTGAAAGGAATCTTTTTTTCTGAGCAGTAGATCTCAGCAGTGGGTTTAAAATATTCAGTAAACCATGCTGTAAACAGCTGTAATGCCATTCAGACTTGGTTGTTCCATTTGTAGAGCACAGGCAGAATAGACAGAATAATTCTTAAGGACCCTACAATTTTTGGAATGGTGAATGAGCACTGACTTCAACTTCAAGTCACCAGCTGCATTAGCCCCTAACGAGAGAGTCAGCCTGTCCTTTGAAGCCAGGCATTGACTTCTCCTCTCTAGCTATGAAAGTCCTAGATGGCATCTTCTTCCAATAGAAGGCTATTTCATCTATATTGAAAATCTGTTGTTTAGTGTAGCCACCTTCATTAATTATCTTAGCTAGACCTTCTGGATAACTTGCTGCAGATTCTACATCAGCACTTGCTGCTGCACCTTGCATTTTTATGTTATGGAGGTGGCTTCTTTCCTCAAACCTCATGAACAACCTCTACTAGCTTTAAACTTTTATTATGCAGTTTCCTCACCTCTCTTCATAGAACTGAAGAGAGTTAGGGGTTTGCTCTGGTTTAAGGGGATGTTGTGACTGGTTTGATCTTCTGTCTGGACCACTAAAACATTCTCTATATCAGCAATAGGGCTGTTTTGCTTTCTTATTCATGTATTCACTGGAGTAGCACTTTTAATTTCCTTCAAGAACTTTTCCTTTGCATTCACAATTTGGTTAACTGTTTGGCACAAGAAGCCTAGCCTTTGGACTATCTCAGCTTTCCACATGCCTTCCTCACTAAGCTTAATCATTTCTAGCTTTTGATTTAAAATGAGAGATGTGCGACTCTTCCTTTCACTTGAACACTTAGAGACCATTGTAGGATTATTATTTGGCCTGATTTCAATATTGTTATGTCTCAGAATAGGGAGGCCAGAGAAGAGGGAGAGAGGTGGTGGAATAGCGAGTTGGTGGGGCAGACAGAGCCCATACAACATTTATCCATTAAATTCTCCATGTTATATGGGTGTGGTTCATGGTGCCCCAAATCAATTACAGCAGTGACATCAAAGATCACTGATCACAGGTCCCTACAACAAATATAATAATGAGAAAAAGTTTGAAGTATTGCAAGAAATACCAAAATGTGACACAGACACATGAAGTGAGCAAATACTGTTGGAAAAATGGCACCAATAGACTTGCTCAACACGGGGTTGCCACAACCTTCAATTTGTAGAAAATGCAATATCTGTGAAGCACAATAAAGTGAAGCGCAATAGAACAAGGTATGCCTGTAATTGGAATAATAATTAAACAGAGCTGACCTAGAAGCTAGTTCCTCACACTGATAATAAAATTAAAAATAAAAACATGACATGTTAGCAGAGTGAATTGAAAGAGTCAAGCAGTGAATATTTTCATATTCCCAGACTTGGCAATATTTTCGACTAACAGGAAAATTAGCTGCTTTCATGTCACTATGTAACCATGTCATTTGTATTAATCAAGAATGTGTATAAATGAAAGCAGATATCGCCATGAAACAAAAGCTCCAATCTCCATTGATTTTGTCTTAAGGTCTTTTTCCTCAACTCTTAAAAAGCTCTTTCACTTTTCCCTCGTGTTGATTATACTTAAAATGTGACAATCAATCTTGCTCCGTACTTGAAGCAGCAAGACTTCACTGCTCTTTGAAATCAGCCATCCTTTGAGATTACCCCTCAACAATGCTGCTCTTGCCTTGGGAACAGCCTTCAGAATCCTGCTTCCTTTGTTAGTGATAATTCCCTGTACGATGTGATTTTTTCCTAATACTAGCTAGAATTCTGGTCTGGGTATTTCAGTGTTTTGAAATCAAAACAGTGCCTATGGGAGACTTATTTTCTCAACAGACATCTTTCTATACAATGGAAATACTTTTTCCTTTTAAAAATGAGCATACAACCTTACAAAGGCTCAAAGTTAACACCAAAATGCTAATTGCATTGATACTTCTCTGAGGAAATTGATAGAGTGATCATATTTTGTTAAAGTAAGACAATAATTAGAGACTACTGTGAATACTATTTATTAATGAAATAATTTGAAATGTATAATATATACCAGAATGTTATCTATTGTATTTTTGTAAACATTGCATTACATACATAAAATGACAATCTAATGAGATTCTCTGAATAGCTTTAACTTGTTGCATCTCTGTTTATTTACATTCTATTGTTACTGATTTTTGTAATTGTGGCTTGATGCCATCTAGCACGGAGAAATGCAGTTACTCATTCTCCATTACTGATAACTCCTCACATATGTGTTTCTATTCATCATTTATTTTGTTCAGATCTACTTTTTAAAGTAATTGTACAACTTTTTTAGGCTTTAATATTTTTAGAATTCATGGGGAATTTAAAATTCTTAATTCTAACTCCATAACTCTCAGGGAAATTCTTTTCTGGGCATTGAAAGCCAGAGTGCTTGAACTATCTAAAATAATTTTAGTATAGAGCCTGACTCTGTCCGTTTTGAATGCTCCACTCAGATTTTGAGATGGATAGAATACTTCAAATCTTATACTGTTTTTAAAAAGGATACAACTCCTGCCACCACGTTTCTGCCACTTTCTGTCCTTTCTTATATCCAATCGATACTTTTCCCCACAGGAAGAATTCATTTTCAATTTGGTCATTCATTGGGCCACCTTTGGCAATAAATGGCATAACTGGGTGTTAAAGAAGCCCCCAGGTCTCATCTGCTCTCTTTGTAGATCATAAACTCGTGTGGTTATCAGACCTGCCACTCTAGCACTGGCCTCTCCAGGGTGAACTGTCAAGTAGGGGTTACTTTTTAAAGACCAGCCTGGAAATACTCCTCCTCTCCATTCTCTTCCAGCTTCTCTGCCTGAGGCTGGGAGGACAAGTCAGGCTAGACTGATCTCCTCAGTCCAGCATCTTAGATTTAAGGAGAGGGAAGATGAAGCAAGAGTTCTCACTTGAACCTCCTGGTCAAAGCCAGGTTCTCAAATGCAGTTTTAACCAGAAAGCCTTCCAGAGAGTTCACTGAGTGTTTGTTCAGCCAGAAATAAATCGGTACTTGGTATCTCGTTGAGTATTACTCTTTGTATGTATAACTCCCTTGATAGGAAATGTCAGAGGAAAGGAAAGGGGAGTGGCAGGATTCAGGGACACTCCCCCCTACCACACACACACACACACACACACACACACACACACACACACACACTCATTTTATCTCTTAAAAGGTAAAATCAGAACGCACATTAGGGGATGGCTGTATTTCCGTAGACTCCCTTCACACATAATGGGGATCAATCTTATAACAATTCTGCATTCTGCACCATTAGGTCAGAAACTATCTTAGTCCAAATTTGCTCAGAAACTGAGGAACCGTGGATATCCAGTTTATAGTTTAGTGTACATAGCCAAAATGAGCTAGAGAATAATAAGGATGTTGATAGTATAATATACTGAACAATTTCTAGTGTGAAAAATTTCTTTTATGAAATTCTGAAAATACATCTATGAGCTAGCAATTATTATTACTTCCATTTTCTCCACAAGAAGATGGCCTCAGAGAAATCAAGTTGTCCAAAGGCAAATTCAAAATTCATGTTCTTAAATTCTACAATTTTCCCTCTCAATCAGATATTCCCTTAGCAAATATAGGCTCACTTCACCAATAGTATTGATACATGGAATTTTAGCATGAGATGTATTCATCTGTCTCCTGACTTCCCCCTACCCCACTGGAAAAAAACAAAAAAAAAAACCTTAGGAAAGAAAACAATTTAAAACTTACCAATCATGTTTATGTCAAAATAAGTGACTATAACAGACCATTTCTTTAGAATAGTTCTATGACAGAGAGATGATAAAGAACATGAAAGAACTGAGATGCTTTCAAAGCATGTAAAGAATTGCAGAAAAAGAGGACTAGTTCCCTAAACACACACTAACTACTTCACAATTTTGCCTTGTGCAAACCTTGCCTACAGAGGCTCTTCTATAAATCAAAGTCCCATCACTTCAATTTCTTTCAGAGGAAACATTATCAGAGATCCGAACCATTAAGAGGAAAACAATAAAATTATTTGGCTCCAAACACTAACGAGCTCTGAATTGCAAACAAAATGGCCCATGTTTGGTCCTTATCATTTCGATCCCTGGCCTTTCGTTATCATTTAAGTCTTCTCTTTCTCTACGTCCTCTGGACTATTGATGCCGTGCCAGTTCCTCCTTACTGTCGGCACTTCCTTCTCTCTCTTCATAATTCCCTAGCACACCTCCTCAGTGTTCAAGCAAACTCAAACTCAACATATATGTTTTTCCCTCTTCCCTCTAACCACTTTGTGGTACATTTCTTTAAACTTCTTTCTCCTGTCTGGTGTAGACAAAAGAGAAAAAGGAAGGAAACAACACAGCATTTTATTGACAGGAAAACAGAAAAAAAAAGAAAAGTGAGAACATGTGTCCCGGATACACAGTGGTATATACTCTCCTCTTATGCTACTAAGAAAGATGCCTCAGCTTCCCTGACTTCCTGCCTCTACTTAAATAGCAGAGTCCTTGATTCCTCACGTGGGTTACTTGCAGAAATGATCCTGAGAGAAGCTATTTGAATGATTTCTTAACACAGTTAGGATGGCAGCTATCTTTATGGAGGTCACCGTCTTCCAGAACCTAAGATGGCATCTGTGTAGCAAAGTAAATGTCTTGCTTGGAATTATAACATGCTTAACTGAAGCATTAGAAAGCTCATAAACATCCACTTTACCCACAACATTCTTTTTTTCCCCTCCCTTCCACACAGTGCCTAAGTCAGTGAAGTTTTCATAATGAATACTCAATAAATATCATATTTGAAGGTCTATGTTATCTCTGTTGAATGAGTGACATATTGATTAGCTTCAAGTCATGAAGGATACATCCTTCACTGGCGAGAAAGTCAAAGATGTTTTCTGCTAATCTCCCTCATAGAGTGTTATGTTAACAATTTTTATTAAAAAGTATCATCAATAATCATTTCTAGCATTCAGTGATACAGAAAATAATATCCACATTTTTACTAGCATCTTACTCTTCCTTTGCTTTAAATGCTCAAACACTTGTGCATAAATATATATACAAAAAGCAAACCTGAAATAATTCTTTATCATTTCTCTTATATCTGAGAGTAAGGAGGAAAAGTGTTGTAACTTTTAACTATCCATAGGATTCCAGAGAGATCTCTTTGATGTTAACCTTAAAAACATCTACAACAATGGGTGGTATTTAAAAAGTCCATCATTTTCAAGGCATTTTAATTTATATTTTTTAATTCTCACAATTTCCTTTTGTGAAACAGAACAAGAATTATTAATTCCATTTTACAGCTAAGAAAACCAATGCTCAGACAGGTTAAGGGAATTGCACAAGGCCACATATGTTGCAAGATGTTGAGTAGGATTTATTGAAGACATTCTTTACTTCTGATCCTGTGATCCTCACACTGTGTTATGCTGCCTACTTCTAAAAAAGGGTGATGCTTACCATAAATCTGTGTCAAGGTTGGAGTAAATATGAATTAATGAAGTTTATTTTCAGTTCACCGTTATTCCTAATGTGTAGATCACTCCTCATTCTCAGATTCTACCTAGTTCCTAGAATTCTGTCCTCATGTTGGCCCTGGCTAAATAGGTTGTCCATTGCAAGGTTATTCTTATGCTTTCTACCCTGTGGCCCAGAAATTCTCCTCTTAATTCTGCATCCCCTCAGTGTTATTCAGACTGAATTAGTCCTGGTTATGGCCTACCAATTCCAGTGCCTTAGACAAAGTAGGCACATTTAGGTATGGGTTGAATGGACTTGAATTCCCCCATTGCCTTGCAACATACTGCTATCTCATAAGGAAATTATGAAAACAAATACAAGCTGTTTTGATTATGACTTACTATATTACTCTTCCTTTTTTTCCACTCTCTAACACTATTAATTGATAAGGCACACTTTCACCAACGGTGGCCCATTCTGGCAGTATCTCTCACCAGGATTACATTAGAAATACCAGGGTCAAATATGAAGCTTGTAAACATTTCCTCTCCCCAACTGGATATCTCTCCAAGGAGAAAGGCTATCCCCACCTCTTTAGACTCACTGGTGCCCCACTCTTGGCATCACCAGGTATTTCAGAAGGCATATTTAAAGCCTTCATCCAAAGGTGACTTCAGGCAGAGTGGTAGGCTACTTGCAGCTATAGGAGTGGGGTAGAAATATGTCTGCAAAGATGGATTTTCTATAGATATTACCACTTTAATCCCACCACTCCCAGATTTATGACAACAGAACCACTGGATGAAGTCTAGTCTGCTGAGCTTTGTTTTAATTAATATACAAATTTGCACAAACTAAAAAGGACCACTAGAATGAAAGAGCACAAAAATAAAGAGATGGGGAGAAAAGGAAATTAACTTTTTCTTTTTTTTGTGAGGAAGACCAGCCCTGAGCTAACATCCGTTGCTAATCCTCCTCTTTTTGCTGAGGAAGACTGGCTCTGGGGTAACATCTGTGCCCACCCTCCTCTACTTTATATGGGATGTCGCCACGGCATGGCTGACAGGCAGTGCATCGGCGGGCCCCCAGGATCCGAACCCGCGATCCCCAGGCTGACAACCATGAACTAAACTGCTGCGCCACTGGGCCAGCCCCAGGAAATTAAATTTTATCAGGCACTTCCTATATGTCAGGCAATTTATGGACATTAATTCTCATAAAATCCTAGAGGTCATTATTAGTATCCTTATTAGTATAGTAGATAAAAGAATTGACTTTAGAGAGGTTAAATATTTCCCCCCAAGCTCATTAAACAGTACATTTATGTATAGACTTTACTCTTTAACAAGCTTGTTAAACATGTGCACTATATGTACCTTATAAATGATGGTGGCCTGACTTGAATCCCAAGCCCCTTGTCCTTCCACCATAGCCTCCTAAATAAATAAACAATGCTATGTGTGCTATTAGTAAATAGGGACAAAACTGTGTGGGACGCTTGCAACCCTGCATACTAGGCCAGTGGTGCCATTTTATAAGAAGATATGTTTGCTCTTCAATATCTAATCCACTTAGATGGGATGAAAGATAAAGACACATCAAATATTTTATATTGGGATCTAGCCAGATTCCAGTGGATAGCAGTACTTTTCTGAATGGAAAGTAAAACCAGAAAAATTGAGTAATTGTCTAAAACTTAAAAGACTTTTAGATTGTGAAAGGCTATATGTGGATTAGCTTCATGAATTTCTAGTCCAACATCTGAGCATCTAGTCCGACAACCTTATTTTCTAGGCCAGGAATCTGAGGACCTAAAAAGTTAAATGATTTGCCTTAATGTACTGTTGTTATCTGCCACACACATATATATTTTCAAAGCAGACTTCCCCGGGATGTCAAGGTGCCCTTCAGTAATTGCAGGACCATCTCTGTAAGCTATCATTATGAAGATTAATTATTTGTTTATCACTGATGGGTCTGGCATGGTACCAGGTATAAAGAATATGTGTTCAGGGCTCAAGAGACACACAATGTAAATTAGAAAGACAAATCGATGTTTTAACAGCTCAAAGGGTGATTAGAACCTTGAAGTGTAAGTCACCAGGTTCGCATTTATAAAAAACGTTATTCTCCCTTTTCATTGCCTTACCAGCTCATAAATACCACCGAGATGGGAAGGAGGAGAGGAAGAGCATTTGTGAAGCTACATGCAATTACACGAGAATATTATTCATTTTAGTGAGTTTATTACAGGACAGCTGTTTACAAATTTAGGAGCAGATTGGTCCATGGATGAATGAATTTTGGTTGGATAAACAGAAACATGAGGGGCCTTTGAGGTCTTTGCTGATAATATTCATACTAACCAATGTTCCATAGTTCACCATAGGGAGCAGTTGGATTTTTCCACACCAGTTGATTAGTGGTAAATATTGTCTAAATTATCCTGACAATATATAGAATATAAAACACATCTTTAGGGACATTGTAAGCCCAGGAGTCCGTACAGAGCCAGGAAAAAACAGTTTTCAGACTTTAGCATTGAAATGTAGTATGGTCTAAAAATCCTGCAGGCTATTGTCTACTTGTCATCAACCAGGTTATATTCATCTGGCTCATGTTCACGCCAAAAGAAGGGCCCAGAAGAACCATTTTTTTAAAAAATTGTTAAAAGCATAGATTTGTAATCATCAGAATTGATTTCAAATCCTTGCTCTGCCTCGTATATATATATGATTTGGGCAAGTTACTTATACTTGATGAGACTCAGTGACCCATTATTGGAAACAGGAATGTTAATGCTAATATCTTAGAGTTATTTTTAGGCTAAAATGAGTTTATTTTTGTAGAAAAGCTAGCATAACACTTGGCACAATGTCGGTGCTCAATAAAGAGTAGGTACAGTTATTCTTTTTAGTGTTGTGGTTCTCATGTATGAACGTTCATTAGTTTAGGGGTGCTTCCCACACACAGAGGGTTAAAGCTGTGGTTCTTCGTAATATGCCATAAAGAAAGAGTGCTTTGAAATCACATACAGTTAAGCCTGAACAGTGTATCAGTTTTTCAAGAGGTTTAAATTCACTGAGTCTCAGTTTTCTCACTGGAAAAAAATGGAATAAGCGTAATTCAGAGAGCAGTTGTAAAAAACAAAATAGAATATTACATGTGAGCAAAAGGCCTGGAACGTCACAGGTATCCAAAAAATGTTACCTCACGTATACATAGCTGTGTCTTAATAGATCACATTTTGTTGTAATTGATTGTTTATTTGTCCATTTCACTCATGCCACTGTAAATACTTGGAAACCATCAACCGTTTCTTCATCTCCCTAGTCTCAATGCCTGAGTAGTAAGTGGCTATTAATTTTGCAGAGTGAATGAATGCGTGAATAAATGAATATTTTACATATTCCTCAAAATGACCACTAAGAAGAGCTTTTAGAATTATAACAAAAATTGACAGGCTCTAGGATGTTTGTATGTTAGTTCATAAGAAGACAGTGCTTACTTACATGCAATATACAAGAATTTCTTCAATGAAAGAAAGAAAGAGTGTGAGTATAAATGAACAAACGGATGCACCTAGATCTCTGATTTGTCGTTAGTTCATCCAATCATTAAGTCAAAAATGCCACATGTGAGACGTGGTGTAGACCTGAGGGATATAACAGATTTGGCCTCTACCTTTATGGAGTTACAGCACAGTGGAGAAGACAGACACTAGTCAAACAATTGCCAAAATAGATATAAAATTACAACTTTGTTAATTGCTATAAACAGTAAGATCAGAATGCCATGGAAGCATATGTAAAAGAATGTTAAGTGGGACTTTATCCTTTTGTCTCAAAGTTTTGACTGAGTTCCTCCCAGTTGATGACTATATAGATGATGAATGTTCAGACCTTCTAAGCAGGACTCAGCAATAGCTAGCCCAAAATTCTCTATCATTCCTAATCACTTACCTCCAGGCCGTATAAGAGAGGATAGAAAATAATTTCGAAGGAAGATTCACTGAAAGAGAGATTTTCTTGAATGGAATTCACAGGAATAAAAGTGCTGTGCCATCTACCCATTACCATTCTTGCTTCCCACAAATTCAAGTCAAATATATGATCCTGTTGGAGACTGGGGTGGTTTTCATTAGAAGAGACTTGAATCTCACTCCAGACATGGGAGCTAAGCTACAAAAACTTGTTAACTCACTCTACACACTCAAAAGAAGAGAGCACCAGAAAGCTTTGCCTGCATCCCCAAAAGTTTCAGAGTTTTATGAAGCTGTAACTTGTGACTGAGCTTTGACAACAAAATACTAAAGGTGGGAGGATAGAGTAGAAATAGGAGAAAGCTGAATTGCTACCAACAGCAAAACTACCAATAGCAGAGCAAGGGTTCTTGTGAGTCAAGTGGACAATTGTGTAGTTAAGCTTGATTCATCCTGGAAGGATCTCTGTGAGGTTAATTTTGTGTGTCAACTTGACTGAATAATGAGGATCCTAGATATTTGGCTAAACATTATTTCTGGGTGTGTCTGTGAAGGAGTGTCCAGATGAGATTAGCATTTGAATCAGAAGACTGAGTAAAGTAGAGGGCCCTCCCCAAGGTGGGTGGGCCTCATCCAATCTGTTGAGGGCCTGAATAAAACAAAAAAGCTGAGGAAGGGAGAATTGACTCTCTATGCTTGGCTTCTTGAGCTGGAACATCAGTCTTCTCCTGCTCTCAGACTGGGAATTACATTAGCAGCTCCCCTGGTTCTCAAGCCTTCAGACTCAGACTGAGCTATACCACTGGCTTCCCTAGGTCTCCAACTTGCACATGGCAGATCATGAGACTTAGCCTCCATAATCATGTGAGCCAATTCCTTATAATAAACCTCTCTCTCTCCCCCTGTCAGATATATATATATCCTATCAGTTCTGTTTCTCTGGAGCACGCTGACTGATACAATTCCACTCAAAAGAGTCTCCTGCCAGGATGGGGGGACCTTTAGAACAGGAGTTGAGGGGGAGTTATCAAGTGATCATATGGAAAGGAAATTGCATTAGTTGAGGTAAATAACTCACAGTCTTCTCCATTAGGAGCTACTCCTCCTTTCCTAAGCCCATTATTGTTTTGCTTAGTTTTGTTTCTTAGAGGAGAGGGTTAATTATTTGAGATAAAATCATGTAAACTAGAGTAGAGCTCCTAGGAAACTTGAAGCACAATAACATTAGAAGTAGTTGGAGGAAAAACTGAAAGTTGAGTCAGAGAGGAAAATGATTCATTAGTGCTTCGAAAGTGGGACAGTACAGGATAAAAACAAGGTTGAAACGAGGAGGTCAATCCTAAATTAATGTTTTACAGATAAAGAAAATTATCCCAATTATCCATACTATTTCTCAAGAAAAAATGATGAGCTGATTATTTATGTTCTTAGTGAGACTATTCTAAGTCCCATTAGCCTGAAAGTTGATTTTAAAAATCGCCTTTTAAAATTTAACTCGTAATTTGCAAAGTACATTCTCACACATTATCTAATTCACTCTTAAAATAAATATGGAGTGGCCAAGAAGAGCCTACTGGAGAAACCCAAGGGAAATCCTCACTTGCCCAGGATGAAAGGGAACATCAGAGAATGGGGTAGTAAGAATGCCTCTCCAAAGGGAGGGGCTTTGTGTAAATGGAGTTTCTCTGGATAGCTCCCTTCACTGGCGGCCTTGTCTTTCCCACGTGAAGAATATCTTTGAAGAGGCTGAATTCTACAGTTGGCAGTTGTACTTGTAAGAATTCTCTAAGATCCTGGCCCTCTTCCCTCACAAGAAACGGCCCTCTCATAATGGTATCGCTAGTCACCGTGATTTCTAAGTGGCCTGTTTCATGTCCACAATAGCTCCTTTCAGATCAGTGCCTTGAGTGATTCCCCAAGATATGGTATATAAAAATAGTGTTAGTTTCTTGTACCAATTTTGCTCATTGATTAACTCTCCCTCAGGTAAGGAAGTGACAAACCACTATAGGTATATATAAAACCTCGCAACTAGTCTACTTGGACAGAATATTGCACAGCAGTCTGCTTTACTTCTAAGATCCAAATAGCTGTAGCATATATTTAAGAAATCTAAACTATTTTCACCATATGTCCAGCATATCACAGTGTTCAATTGCAGCCTCCTTTATCAGGGAAGCTAATTATATCCTCTTATCAACTTCACATACTGTATTTCCACACTGTATCTTTAAGATAGGAGTATCATTTTCTTTTCTCTCTCCATTTTTCACACGGGGTGGGGCTTTGAGATGTACGTATTCTAAATTCTGTCCTCCTCCATTCCCCCAACAGCAAGCTCTCCCTCCTATTCACCAATCTGCTCTTACGTTCTTAGCCATCAGCAGTAACTCCTTCCCTGGGTCCATTCTATCCCTAGCAGCTTCGTCTTTCATCACTTTCTCTCATTTTCTGTGTCATTGGGGAGGCCTATAGAGTCCTCAAACTTCTATACTTCCCCTTTTTTTTTTCCTACCTAGGAGGAAATTTGAAAGCAAAGAGTGACATGTGATTAATCACATGCAAATTCATGCATGTCTTTTCTTTTCCCCAAAGCATTTTTTCCTGGAGCAAACACCGATTTTTAAATTGAAGGCATGGTAGCAGCTTGAGAGTCATTATTCCATTATTTCAAAAAATGTATTGATTGAGCACAGACTATGCTCAATATAGTAATATGAGGAGACAGATTAAAACGAATGAGAAATAATAATTACATACAAGGAACTACTACTTGGGGTGCAGATAGGAAAATATCACAATAAATATAATATAAACAGAATAGGATAAACCTCGGGAGGGGTCTGAAAGGGACCTATGAGATATTGAGGACAGCATATTCAATAAAGTGGATAAAGGAATTCTTTAGAAAGAAGATGCACTTGAAATTGATGGAATGAATGGTAAAGGAGAGAGGGAAGGAGAGAGAGACTGAGAGAAGTTGGGGAAGGCATTCCAGGAAGAAAGTAGGAGCCAAGACAACAAATCAGGAAATACAGGACCATTAGGGACCAGGAAATAATGATTCTGGATAAATATTAAAATAATGGAGTAATAGCATGCAGCAGGAAGGGTCATTGGAGCTGTCATGGAGAGTCAAATGTGCATGGCCAAGGGGTTCATAAAATTCACAGGCAGGCATAGCCAATGAAGGTGTTAGAATAGAAAAGTGGTATGATCGAAGTTTATCAATCAGCCTGTTAAATTGAAGACCACTATAAGGAAAGAATTATTACAGTACAGAAAATTTAAACAATGTTCTATTAAAATAGACTCGTTATTGGAATTGTTGAGAAATATTATATTTAACCAAATGTCCTGCTTAACAGGATATGTGTGTTACCAATTTCTAATGAAATTGGTATAGAAATTGGTATACCATAAATTTTTATAGTATAGAAAAATTCACTTAACATAGCAAACTCACTGCACATAATGTGACTTTTTAAATAATTGATAATTATTATTATATTTTTGTAGGGAAAGAGTCACCCCAAGCTAACATCTGTTGCCAAACTTCTTTTTCTTTTTTCCTCCCCAAAGCCCCAGTTCATGGTTGTATATCCTAGTTGTAAGTCATTATAGTTCTTCTATATGAGCTGCTGCCACAGCATGGCAACTGACACATGCATGATGTGGTTCCGGGATGGAGAAGCAAACCTGGGCTGCTGAAGCAGAAAGCACGGAACTTTAACCACTGGGCCATCAGTGCTGGCTCTCCATAATATGACTTTTTATGATTCAGAAAGAATTTCAGAAACTTACAGCATATCTGAGTCACTATTATGAATAGTGGCTTTTTTAAAGTTTATTAGGACTGTTTCAGGAAGTCGTTTAGATAAATATCTAATGATGTAAAGCAATTGTTTTATTTTTTTAAATAAATATTAGCCAATAACTGAGGCCGGGTCGAAGTTATAGACACAATTCAGTTACACAGGCATAAAACTTTAATTTTTCTGTAATTGGACTCAACTCTTATTCCACATAGCTTAGCTTCTGCTAATGTTGAAGGGACCTGAATCTTGCTACTTCAAGGTAACAATCATTCCTGGTTTAAAATTTAGACTCTCTTAGGTAAATATTTGAACAAATTTAATATTTCAGTCTTGCAATTAGGAATTTAAACTTTGTGTCTGGACAGTTTCCCATTCTTAAAGACACTCCCCTCCTCCTCTTCCCTAGAATTTGTCCAAGGGCAAAAGGATCTTAAGAGGACACACATATTAGGAAAGGAATTTCTGGCCTTCAGTCCTAGCTAGCCCATCCTGAGACATCTAAGCTCACTTGGCTTTGAGGTTTTCTCCTTTAACACAAATGAATCTGCTGCTGATGTCAGGGGTCATTGCTTCTCTTGGCACACATGGCACCACGACTGCTACTGGGAGATTAGTCACATCTTCCCCAAAAGGTAGCACCCTCTGCCATGAATATCACCTCTTAATGCTCAAAAATTCTTTGGGGCCCTGCAGAATATCTCTGTGCCCCACTGAAGTCAAAGGTGGATTGGGAATCTTTCTCTTCTCTGGCTAAAAACAGCATACAGATGTTCCTGATCACTAGAGCTGTTCACGGTGCTGGTGGGTCCTGTACAAGGCAAAAGCCTCAGAGCACACACCCCTGCTGTTAGAGTCTCCACGGTTTCCTCTTTCCTCCACCTCCCAACCAGGCAAGGGAGTGGGAATGCTCTGGCACTATTTCAGGGATCCAGCCAACCTCTGCAATTTAGATCCATATCCATTAAATCCCCTAGGTTCCTCCTCCTATCCCAGGAAATCCTAGTGTTTTATTTGCTCTGTCATGAAAATCTGTCCTTACATCATACCCTCTATCCTTCCACACTCTCTGATATACACCAAGAACTTGATATTCTTAGACTTCCTAAATGTGGCTCTTGATATTTAAAGGGAAACTTGTAATTCAGAAAACTCCATTTCTCTCAAGTGCTTGACTCTTGGAACTGACAGCTTGGCCTTCAAGACTATTGTTTCTTCTCTCTTCCTTTTCAAAGTTTACTTTGAAAGTCAAGACACAGCAATGATGTACGTGTTCTTATGGAATTTTATTTTCTTCCAAGGAAAGAATATACAGAAAAACATTGATACTGTTTGGCTAATGTGCTGAAGACTACCAATAAAGTTATAGAAAATAACATAGCTTACTAGCAAACTCTTATCATACCCATGTATGGGCGTCATGACCCACATATGGGTATATTAGTCTTCTAGGGTGCCATAACAAAATACCACAGACTGAGTGGTTTAAATAACAAAAATTTATTTTCTTATAATTCTGGAGGCTAGAAGTCCAAGATCAAGATTGTCATCAGGGTTAGTTTCCGGTAAGCCCTCTCTTCTTGGCTTGTAGAAGGGCAGTTTCTGACCGTGTCCTCACATGGCCTTTCCTCTGTGTACAGAGAGAGAAAGACCTCTGGTGTCTCTTCCTCACCCTTATGACCACATTTAATCTTAATTATCTCCTTAGGGGCCCTATGTTCAAATACAGTCACGTTGGAGGTTAGGGCTTCGGTATATGAATTTTGAGGGTGACACAATTCAGTCCATAACAATGGATAATAACTTACTTAAATTAAATGTTTATAAACAATTTGTGAAGAATCAGTCATACTTATATTTCTTCTAAAGAGGAAAAATTTTAACTCATTGAATGATTTAAAGACACCTGGGAGTACTCCTGGCATGCTCTTAAAAATGTCTTGACAGATTCATCCCATGCAAGGACTCAAAGTCATTAAGGAAAGGAGTAGGGGAAGGCCTTAAAGGAGAAGGAACTAGAGTGGCTCATCTTCTCTCTGTGTCCCAGCCTGAATGGAGAAAGGAGAAGGTACTTCTGAATGAATAGGTAGTAATGCAAGTGACGGAGATAGTATAAAAGTTAGAGTTGAAGGCTAAGCTATTCTGATAACCAAGAGGCCTCAAAATAAAATGACTCAAAAAAATATAGAAGTTTACTTCTTTCTCACAAAACTATCTAGCCCAGAATTTGATAAACTGCAGTCCATGAGCCAAATCTGGCCCACTGACTGTTATTGTATGATCTGCAAGCTAAGAATGATTTTTTATTTTTTAGGTATAAAAAAAATAAAAAGCAGAGTAATACTTTGTGACACATGAAAATTGTCTGAAATTCAAATTTCAGTGTTCACAAAGTTTTATTGGAACACTGCCACACTCATGCGCTATGGCGGGGCTGAGTAGTTGTGACAGAGACTGAATGGCACTTGAAGCCTGAAATGTTTACTCTTTGACCCTTAACAAGAAAAGTTTACTGGCTTTGGTCTAACCAGTTAAGGCTGATAGAGCAGCTCTACCCCCTGAAGTCATCCCAGCTGCTCAGCACAGCATCAGCAACTTAAATACACAGGACCTAAGCTGGCTCTGACCATCAGGGCTCCCAGCTGGCAGGAACTGTGGACATGGCACAGTTACTTATATTTATTCACTGCCATGAACTTCACTGCATGGCCTTTCCTAGCTGCAAGGGACAGAGATGAATGTAGTCACTAGTTGGGAGGCCATGTGCCCAGTTGAAACTCTATTTCTAATAGAAGATAAAGCTGAAATGTAGCCCTGTATACCGACCACCTAGTGCATCCTATTCTCAACTCTGACCCTGAATTCTGTCTCCTTACACTGAAATTTTATTCTCATAAAAGATGGGATGAAAAAGGCACATAATTTAAAATATAAAAATGTATTTTAATTGTTTGTTTCCAAACATTACTGAACCTTTCTTTGAAGTACTTTTGTGAGGTAAACTGAGATCAATATGTCTAATAATCTGCATTCATAGGCTTAAGACACTAGTTCTAAAAATGACATTTTCTTTGTGTTGATACTATTAGCTGGTATCTTAAAGGTTTTAATCAGTCCAGAACTTTCCTTCCTGCCTCAGTTGCTTCCATGCAACTCTTCAATATGTGTTCACTCTATAGAAAGACACACAAAGATTATTAAAGCAAAATTATTTTAATGAATTTATGCCTCTACAGGATTACATAGGATAAGAATTGGGTTCTTTGTCTTTATTCCACCTCCAGGGCTGGCTTTAGGTTACACCGGACTGGGAATATTAATAATCTTATTTTTTTCTTGATAATTCTCATTAGTTATACATTACTCAAATATATGTTTATCTGGCTTAATAAAGACACTAAATCAAATAGTACATTGGAGAGATGCATTCTCTTGGTACAAATCTGTACAAAACCAAAATAAAGGAGAACACATCTACCGTTAAAACAAACCCTATAGCTATGGTTAAGGTTAAATTATTATTAATTTATATTTTATATTACCTAGATTTGCCTGGAAAAAAATTAGTCATAGTCCTCCGCATAAGCACTAGATTTAGCTACTTTGTGGCTCTTGTTTCTGTCTTCTTGTAAAAGACTCTGCGATTCAAATTCTTCCGTGTCGAAAGATGAGTGTACGTATGGATTGTTGTAACAACTAAGGAATGATAGTCAGTAACCCCCTTGCAATGGAAAGAGCAAGTATAATATTAATTATTTTAAACGCCCTGATCCAAAAATATGCTTCTCTGTGATTAAACTTATCTGAAACATCAAAACGTGGAAACTAGAGATAGAACAGTAGTACTATTAAATGTTAATGCAGGAAGGCAATTTAGAGATTATCTATCCAGCGGTTGGCATTATCTATTCCACCAGCCTGCAGGTGGAATCCAGCCTTGTCCATTTGTTTACAGATGACCTGTGGCTGGTTTTGCATTATAACGACAGAGTTGAGTAGTGGCAACAAAGACCAAGATTGTATGGTGCGCAAAGCTAAAAATATTTCCTACCTGGATCTCTGCAGAGAATGTTTGTCAACCACTGATTAAATCCAACTCCTCTCACTATGTGTGTGTGGATACTGAGTTGGGGAGAGGTTAAAAGGATAAACTAAGAAATAGCTCCCACATCTCTTGTCTCACAAGCTAGAGCCTCAAAAAATAAGATTCAAGTGAAACTCCTTTTCCTATTAATTCAATAACTGTCTAAGCTCTTGTCTGCTCAGACCAATTACTCACAGCTCCTGAAAATGTCTGCCATGCACTTTCATGATGGGGCCACTGCTCGCACTCTTCCATCTATCTGGAATGTCATTTCTTCCTGTCTTGTCTGGCTGGAAAACTCCTACGTATTCTGTAAGGTCAAATCAGATGTCACATCATCTCAGGAGCTTCCCTTGATCTCCCTAAGCAGAAATAATGGCTCCCATCTGCATTCTTGCAGCAACTTCTGTGTGCTATTTAGAAATATAATAGTTCAAACTGACATGCTCAAGAAAGAGTGAGTAACGTCACTGAACTATACATATGTAGATGGTTAAAAGGGTAAATTTTATGTTACATATATTTTATCACTATAAAAAGGGAATAAAAAAAGGAGAAAGAATGAGCCTTGTTCATGCACAGTTCTGGGATTCTGGTATGCACATTGTGGGACCCAGTTTTGATAGCAAATGTCTTTACTATCTACCTTATTGAGGAATTTTTCTGTAACAGTTCCTGAATGCTGAATATGTTCTTTCTAATGAACTTTTCTAATGTTCCTTTGTAATAAATATATATATATAGAAAGAAATTATGTAAAACATTGTTCTGTTCTGGCATTAACTACTATCCACTCCTTAGAAAGAATTAGTATTTAAAATATCTATTTGTCAGAGTTCACTCTAAATCTTCGTTTTCCACCATCATTCTCATCTCTGCCATTGCTGATCTCTATTTGCATCCTCTGCTAGGTGGATCCCCACTCTAAATCATATCTGTGGAGGTAGGAATCACTAGCTTCCTAGCTTGACAGATTATATGCCAATACAGACTCCTCATCGTCTCTGTCTGCATTTGGAAGTTCAGACTGTAGAAGAAAGAAATGATTGTTTTTTTTTTTTTTGCAGGGGAAGATTCACCCTCAGCTAACATCTGTTGCCAATCTTCCTCCTTTTCTTTTCTCTTCCCTCTCCACCCCCTGCCAAAGCCCCAGTACATAGTTGTTTATAGTTGTAAGTTCTTCTAGTTCCTCTATGTGAGCCACCACCACAACATGGCTACTAACAGACAAGTGGTGTGATTCCATGCCCGGGAACCAGGCCCGGGCTGCCGAAGCAGAGCGCACTGAACTTTAATTGCTAGGCCATCAGGGCTGGCTTAGAAATGATTGTTTTAATTATAAGATAAACGGTCCTGGCTATTTCTGTCTTCACTGTAACTACACAAGTTTGAACAATTGCAAAAGTATAATTTCTTCTGTCTTTCTGTAAGTGCCTCCTGCTGACCTCGATGGGATGGTTTGTTTGCCTGGACTGAATATCACATAAAACATCTTATCACTGACTGAGAATCCTAGACTCTGTTATTTCCTATGATTTCCTACAATATTCTTTCCTGACAGCACTAATGAGAGAAAGAAAGAAAACAGAGGGGGCTTCTATGAGGATTCCTTGATAAATTGTTTCACTCCTGCCTTCAGAGGAGTTATTTATATCCCCATGATGATTTTTGTCTGTTTAAGGACCTGCCCCCTCCTGTGGCTTCAAGGTCTATGTCTGCTGAGACGCATACTTATTCACCTTTAAACCCTCGCACCTAACATAGGACCAGACACATAATAGACAAACATTGAAAATCCAATTGTATTATCTAGGGGAGAAAAAAATCAACTGAACGTTGCTTAAGAAATTCTCATACTAAGGACTTGGTGAATTCACACATTTGCAGGTTGAATCGCAAGCATCTAACCAATCAGACAGTTTGCCAGATCATGTGTTTGGGGAACAGAAATTAAAAACACATGATTCAAAAGATGAAGTGAAGCAGACTAACAAACTTGCGGAACAAATACTCAGATCACTAGTGATCAAAGAAATGAAAATGAAATATTACTTTTAATGTGAATACTGCTCCCAGGCTAAGGTAATTTAGACATTTTAATGTATATCTAGTTAGCATAAGTTGGCTAAGCTTTATAAAAGGCAATTTGACTAAATCTATCAAAAGATCTAAATATACATATATATGTTTTAATCCAATGATTTAATTCCTGAAAAATCTATCCTAAAGAGCTAATATAATGTATGAAAACTTCATGTGCAAGGTGTTATTTGTAATAGCAAAACTTGGGAGCCTGTTAAATTGAAATTTGCCTCAATGGTCACATAAATTATGATATATTTTCTCAATAAATTATCATAAGTTATTAAATGGATGGTTATAAAGGGTTTTAAATAAGTTGGAAACAAGATTAAATATGTTGTTAAGGTAAAAAAAATATGAAAATTGACTATACAGTGTGATCACAAATATGTAAAATAAGAAAACAAAACAAAAAGAACAGAAAGGACAAAAGAGAATGAAAAGAAAGAAAACACTGAAAGGAATGGCACATAAACACTGAGAGGCTTTCTTCGGGTTATTTGAATATTGTGTTTTTCTTTTCTTCTTTATTGCCAATTTGCTTTGATCATCTTCTATAACACATACAATGGGAAAAATATAATTTTTAAAATCATTATCAAATTCTCACTTAAATTAATTACTGTAGTGTCTTGACATGATTGATGAGGTTAGATACTTAGCCATTTAATATTTCACTAGAGATCAATTATTTTAATACCTGGGAGAAAGCCAAAATGTTCTTACAATTATTTCTTTAGTTTGCCAAGTTTGCTGTTCAAATTCTATTTGCCTTTATTGCCATGTACTAATTATGCCAACTTGGAAATGTTACATACATATATAGCCTTTCTGAGCCTCAGTTTCCTTATGTGTAAAATGTTAGTAGTAGTAGTAATAATAATAATAATAATATTGACTTTACAGGGATTTTGTGAGTTATTAGAGGAGATAACAAAGAAATTATTGAGAGCTGGTACTTAAAAACGTTAGTTCTTTTCTTCCCACGAGAATATCTCTCTGATATCCGAGAGCACAGACCTCCAGCATATTCTTCAATTGAACTGTCTTCTATACAACCTCTTGGTTCAACTTGGCAAAACCACCAACAGCATTGCATGGGACAGTAAATTGCATGCACTTGAAATTGAGGTAACAAGCATCAGTAATAATAAGAAAAGAAGTTTTTTATCTAGTCTTATGGAAATTATATGCTCTTGGGAAAGACCTTAAATAGACTTTGGAATGAAATACTTACATTATTTCTAATAGGATCCAAATACTATTAAATGTGCTAGACTGTTTCGAGAATAATGGTACAAGTACATTTTGGAAAAAATACGAATCTTGTTAATATGCTAATTTCACAGGCATATTTCTACTTGACAACTGTGGGTATTATTTTAATTAGAGTCATACTTACATTCTAATGTAAGAATTACTACTAAAAGCAGTCTTAGTTTCCATCGAGAATAATTTATTGCATTCTTTTCACTTTACTCTTGAATCCACACCCGTTGCAAATTATCTTGTCTCTTTTAATTAGTAGCCTAAAGCAGTCTTTTTGTTTTCTACTCTTCTCTGCTATTTATATCAATTATCTTTATTTCTTTTCTAATTTACCCTTGATTTAAATCTTGATGTGATAAAACTTCAGAATAAAATAAAAGAGTTTGGCTGGCTTTTAAATAAAAATCTATTCAGTATTATTTATTTCCAAATAGTGGGGAAAGTATACACCTTACTGGGACACATGGGAAAAATAAGGGATAACAAACCTAAATCATCACTGTGTTCTAGTTGGAAATGTTTATTTTATCTAACCACATAGACTTTTGGAATAATCAAGAAATTAATCCAAATTGTTTTATATTTTGCCATCTTCCCTGTGTAATTCCAATTTGGGCGAATTCCATTATGTCACAATGTGAGGTATACTTTTTGAAAGAATATTCCCTCTTTTAAACCACAAGACTACCATCATAATATTATATCTCCACTATACAAATACAGCTTAGTATATACAAATCTGAGTTTTTATTGTAAATTAAGGTTGAACAGGTACAATGTTAAATGTCTCATATGCACATTTTTTTCTTTCTTGCTTTTTCTGTCAACACATATTTAATTAATTTAATCCATTAAATTTGTTTTTCATGGTGACTACTTCAATAACTTGGAGCAATATTTGATGATCTAAAATGTATGATACATATCTTGAAAACAACTTACACATATATTGGACCAATTTCCCAGTGAAAAACCAATCTAGTAACATAATTAGGTCTGAGGATTAATTTATATGTCAAATACATCAATTTTGCTGAAACCTCCATTCAAATATATTACTTTGGAGGAAAATTTAACAGAAATTTTAAGAGAGATGGGCATTTTGCAAAGCTGTTATGTAAATTAAATCTATAAAATAGAAGTATTAAATGTCTCCCTATAATGGGAATTTGTAAATTTAACAGTATTTCCCAGTATAAGCCATTTCATTTAATCACCTAACAGCAGCTGGTTGCATTGCAGTTTTTTTCTCTGCTTCCTTATTTCTAACTAAGCTAACTGAAATAACTTGTATTTTTTCATGGAAATATTTGTTTAGTACACAGTAACATTTTATGGTACCCAATCTCTCATCCAACATTTAGGTAATGTTCTTTAATTTAACTGCCGTCTATAGAATGCAGAAGTATTCAGAAATATAGATTAAACTATGAGCAGAATATACATTTTTACCGTACATGGAAAATCAATATCATAAATTTGCTCGACTGGGGTTAAATTTCCCTCAGTTGAGGCTGATATTGGTCCTCACCAATGTGGGATTGTAAATCTTCCTTTCTTACAATATTTCTCCTCTGGATATCATAATTTAATGACCACTCATATCCTTAGTTTCTAGGAGATCCTCTAAAACATTGTGGTTTTAGTTGTTTGGGATGTTGGGGGTCCCCTTTGAAAATCTGGTGAAAGCTATGAAATTTCTTCCCAGGAAAAATAATGTGTTGTCTCTCTCTCTCTCTCTCTTTCTCTCTCTCTCTCTCTCTCTCTCTCTCTCTCGCCTCTCTTTCTCTCTCTCTTTCACACACACACACACACACACACACACATGCCATTTTACATGCCTATTCGGGGGGTTCACAGAATTTCTTGAAGCTCATTGGTGGACCCCTCAACCAGAGGTATTCAACAAAATTTCCTGAGGAACTTTTTACCATCTCTTTCTTAAATACCCTTCAATAATCCTGATACTTCAAACTTGGTCTTTGGTTACATGTCTCTGCTCTTGGAACCTCCAAAAGATCCAGCTATTGGTCTGGATATTTTCTGACTACCTCACTGCGTCCTTCCATTTCCTGACAACTTCTCTTTGTCCTCCTGCCCCTTGTCTGTTCAGCTGGATTCTGAACCACAGTTTTCCTAACACTCTTCCTGCAAGTCCTGGTCCTGGATTTCAGTTCACCCCTGAAGCTTCTCTGTAAAAAGCTTGTTTCTGCTTTCTAGGAACCATTGATCCAGAATTCTTGATGAATTGTAATCAATCTCCCAGCATTATAACTTTTTCTTGCAAACCAATATATGCAGGGGTCCCCATTATACAAATATCCCACATCTGAGCTGAAAGGAGAGACAGAGCTAAGCAATTTTTTAGCAAACACACTCATTTGTGTGGTTAAAATATAATCGATTCAGTAATTCATGTAAATGGAAGTTAGACAGCAATTCATAATAGAAATCTACATATAATCTCCAAATAACTTGAGACAATTATTCCCCTACTGCCATATTTCTTTTTTAGAGAATTTCATACAATAAATGAGACTATTTTATGTGTCATTTTCTGCTATTTTTCCTATCTGACCATTTGACATACTTTGATGACTAAATGTACAAAAAGTGGGCATCAAAGAAAATAGGAGGAAGAAAATTAAAAAGCTGTGGTCGCTTGTAATGGGAAAATATTTTTTAATGAGAGTTCACAATGGAGAATTGTGCACAGTTAAAAGCTCAATTATATGAAACACTTTAGTTATGCTTTTATTATTTTCTTCTTTTTTGAACAATCTTTTAATTGTGTGTTACCCAGAGACCCTCTTCTCTGTTTCATCTATAATTTTATCATTAAAAGGTATTTCCCATACTCCTTATTATTAATGTGCTATCTATGAAGCAAAGAACACAGTAAATCTGAAATGGCCAAAGGGAGCTATGTCTCGGGTCATTGTTTGGCCACCAGGAATCACCATGTCATGTGATAAATATGGTGCCCATTAAGGCCTCTATGGAATTTGTAGATTGCTTCTGTTTGTTAATAAGTCCCTGGTTAGAATTTATTATGACAGCATTTTTTCCTCTTTTGCACTAAAGTAGAATCCTCAAGCAAAAAGTCCAATTTTATAATTTCTGATTAATTAAAAATTATGATACAGAGAAATCAGTATACTTAAGTTATTGATAAAGAAACCTAGTAAAATGGCTGGGCTTTAAACATTTTAGATAAAGTAACTTTTTGCTCAGTTACACAGCTAATTAAGGAAGCAATTCCTACCTGACATTTGAATGTACATGAGGTGTTTTATTATTATTTTTTAATAGAACTTAATTAGTCAGAACTGGATTCCAATCAACACTCATGATAAATAATTTTCACAAAGGCCTAAAGAGAAATAGAGATTCCAATTGCCAACCCTGTGAGCAAGGGCTAGTGTGTGTGTGTGTGTGTGTGTGTGTATGCTGCCCACCTCCTCTTGTTGAGTGTCAAGTCACCAAATATTCAACCCTGTTATTAATGATAAAGACAGAATACAGCAGCAGGTTAATGATATTTTCAGCCATTACCAAGTTAGAAGGCAATGAAACTCTAGTCAGAGAACAGAAGAAAAATTCAAAAGGAATTGAGGAATTTATGATAATTGAGAGGAAATAACTAAATGAGTTTCCATGGGAAATCAGGAGCTTAAGCTTCTGGGAGCATAAGGGAGGGGGAGGATGTAATCATCAGAAATATAGCTATCCAGCAGCTGGAGAAATGTGAAAAGCAGAATGGTCAAATGCAAACTGAGAATTATAACAGACACCAACTGTATTGCGGTTTTCAATTGTTTTGGCAGAAAAAAAAGCCAAAGCCAATTGAAGCAAAATATCAATAGATGTATTTCAACCCCAAATAAAGAAGTTAAATTTTGGTAACAGAGTCCCTTGACTTGGAATTAGAAAAGTCTTCACAGATTGAGAAATAGAAGCTGAAAGTCTGAGAACCAAATGAGTAATTTCTATTAAAATCACAATTGAAATTCATAAGTTAAGTGCCAGTAGTCTGGGAGTCTCCAGTCTACCTCTTTGCAAATATCAAGGTCTGTTGATTCTATTCGGTAAATATCTCTCAGATCTACTCTTCTTTAACCACTACATCACCATCCTAATGCAAACCATTGTCATTTGCCTCATGGACAAAGCAAGAGTCTTCTAAATGGTATGCTGACATCCACTTCCGCCTTTCCTCAATTTGTTCTCCAAATGTTCACTACGGAGGGGTATTGTAAAACGCAAACTGGTCCAACCAGAGGCTGCTGCTAGCCAGAATGCATTGCCTTTGTGTGAATTTTTAAAGGGTACTTTTCTCAACACATTTTACTTCCATCTGTCAAAACATTGTCATAAGATACTTATTTTGTTAGAACAAGATATTTTATCACCGTCTACCAGAAAATCACCATAATAGATATCTAAGTGTAGGATGTCTATAATGTGAATGGCACTCACTTAAACGTGGCACTCTTCTTCATTGCATCACACACACTATCACACATATAACATGCAGCAGTCCTGCATGTCACTCTTATTATGAACATTTTCAATGGCTTCCCTTTTTTCCCAAGTTTAAGTCTCGAAAGCCTAGCATGTCTATAAGACTCTAGATCTGTTCTCCGCCTATGCTATTCTGTCTGTCTGTGATGCTTTTTCAAACCCCACCCCATACTTTCTTTGCTTTGCTATCTCCCTCTCATCCTTCATTTTCTCAGTACAAATGTCATTTCTTCCAGGAAGCCTGTCTCCAAGACTGGATGAGGGCCATCTGAGTCATCTCGTACTTTAGAGCATCACGATCTCTAATTCAGTGCCTCACTTGGGTAGAATGCAGGCTCCATGAAAGCAGGCCACATGTCAGACCTGTTCAATGTCTTATAGTTCTTGACACAGAGGTGTGTATATTTGTTGTTATTGTCATTGTTAATGCCATTGAGTCGATTCTGACCCCTAGTGACCCTGTGTATAGCAGAGTGGAACTCTGTTTGGTCTTTTTAAATCATTCTCTCACCTTCCAGCACTATATCAGACAATGCTCCATTGCTGTTTACACGATTTTCATGCCAATTTTTTCGGAGGTGGGTGGCCAGGTCCTTCTTCCTAGCCTATCTTAGTCTGGAAGCTCTACTGAAACCTGTCCACCCTGGGTGACCCTGGTGGTATTTGAAATACTGGTGGCATAGCTTTCAGCATCACAGCAACACAGAGCTACCAATCTGGGCCACGACAGTGAAAGTGCTGAATTTTAACCACTAAACCACCAGGGTTGGCTGGTGCGTATATAGTATGTGTTTAATACACATCTGTTGGATGTGTAAATGAAAGCTGAGTATATAAAATGTGCTACATAATACACAGACATATATTAAATTATAAAAAATAACGCCTTAATACAAATTATTTTGAAGAGAGTAAAAATCAGAGGAAGAAACAACATGAAATTAACATTTGGTAAATTAGAATTGAGCTATATGATATGCTTCTGTCAGTTTTGTTCCTGACAATGAATTCCAAATGTATTACCTTCCTTAAATTGAATTCTATATCATAAAATAGAAAAATTCTTCCCCACTTCTCCATATAAATCTTAAGTGCCTCAAAATTGAATTGCTATTTTATTTCTTTTGTTCTCAAATATTTCTGTTAAAAATATCTTGATAATGTTATAAATAAAATATTGCCTGTGGGAAGTTTTAAAGAGGTACAAATAAATAAGGCTGTACAGTCACTTCTAGAAAGCTAGTGTTTAAGTTTAAAAAGAGGTATTTGAGTGGTTTTTTATAAAGATTTCAAATAACCATATAATCAGATATACGTGTCCATTTTATCCTTAGAGATCAATAGGTCAGTAAACTCTATTGACCTACATAAATAAATACAGTATTTTAACAAAGTAGTTAAAAAATAAAATACAATTTCTTCTTGCAACTTTAGAAAATAGACAGTAAACAACGCATAAATAAAATAGACAGTTGTCTATGTGTTGACTGGAGACCAAAGGATAACCAGAAAGACCTTACCTGTAGCCTGAAGAAGAAAATCTTTTTAAATTTTTTCCAGGTTGGAAAAAGACATAACATGGTGCAGTTTGATAGGGAGAAGTTAGAGGCATAAATCTGAAGCTCCAGAAAGTTCTTCCAGGCCCACAGTATTGCTTACCAATTGCAGAGGAGAAGGTATAGAAAAGAGGGGAGCAGAGCAGGTATAAGGTCTTCAATTTTGGTCAAGGTTGGCTTCACTTCCACTCTTTGGGTTAAATGAAGTATTGAAGCAAATTTGGTGTATTTGAAGGAGTTTTTGTTTCTAACTTTTCCTTAGCTCTTTTGCAGAGATATGGACTGTTGACAAGATGATGCTTTTCAAAACCATAAGTCAAAGTATATCTAGTGCCTAAGTCATCTCTCTTACAAAGTTACAAGTGTACACATTAACTTTTTACAGACGCTTTTGTCTGAAAATATAGACCACTGGAGGGATTAGGAAACACATGGATATAATGATGGATTAAAGGCCTCTTTGGCATCCATGCCTGTCAACCAGTGGATCACCTGGCTTTATTCTGGCCAGGCCATTTTCCACTTTGTAGCTCACCATAAATGTGAGCACCCTTCATGGGTTTAAATGTAGAGTTGACTCTTCTTTGCTCAAAGGTATTTGAGCGATTTTATCTCCAACTTTTACTTCCAACACATTTTTACGTAAACTTGTAGTGACATTGGGCAGTCAGGTTTTCAAGTGTTTTTATGAGGACCTTGGCTTCTCATCCCTTGCCTTAGAGCATTCTCCTCCATAATAGATAATTACTTAGTCTCCTTTAATAGGCTTAGCTTCACCCAACACTGCAGGACAATCTTGCCCCTAGTAGCAGAGAAATTAAAGCAGTTCAAGTGACACAATACAGGAAAAATTTATTGAGTTCCTTCAGTAGACACGAGAATTTTTCCTAATCTCATGTTGAAACTCTGTACCAAGTGGAATCTAGTTTATTTCCTTAACTGACCCTCTGCTATGGGGTGAAATTTTGTGTCCCCCCAAAATTCATATATTGAAACTTACTGCCCAATGTGATGGTATTAGGAGATGGGGCTTTCGGGAGGTGCTTAGGTCATGAGAGTGGAGCTTTTATGAATGAGATTAGCACCCTTATAAAAGGCACCTGAGAAAGCTCCCTTGCCGCCTTCTGCCTAGTGAGTTTACAGAGAGACGATGGCCATCTAGGAGGCAGGCTGTCACCAGACACCTGATCTGCTGGCGCTGTGATCTTGAAATTCCCAGCCTCCAGAACTGTGAGAAATAAATATTTGTTGTTTAAGCCACCCAGTCTATGGTGTTTTTGTCATAGCAGCCTGAATGGACTAGGATACCCTCCTATTTACAGTAACTAGGCCCCTGTCTAAGTCTCTGTTTGTATAAACTTTACGTTACAAATTCTTAACATCCTAGTTCTTGCTTTGCTTTCATCATTCTTACCAGAGACTGAATGAATGTTGAATCTCTGACCTCAAAATAAAGTGCCTTGCAGGGTGGAGGATTTGGGGTTGGCCAAAGGGTACAGACTTGCAGACGAATAAGTTCTGGGGATCTAAATCACAGCACCGTGATTATAGTTAACAATGCTGTATTGGATACCTGAAAGTTGCTACGAGGCTGGATCTTAAATCTTCTCACCACAAAAAAGAAATGGTAGTTACATGACATGACGGAGGTGTTAGCTAATACTATGGTGGTAATCATATCGCAATATATGAATGTATCAAATCAACATGTTGTACACCTTAAACTTGCACAATATTAAGTGTCAATTATATCTCAATGAAAACAAACAAAAAGAGATACTATACACACACATACGAAGTGCCTCTACTAAGATCAGATCCCTTGCCATCCACCTATCTGCTTGGATTTCTGTCTGTTGCCTATTCTTCACACCTCTTGGTCCATCTTCATTTCCGTATGGGACTCCCTAACCTGGACCACACACCTAGATTCTCACTTACAGGTTATCAGTACAGTCTGCATTCTGTATCCCACCTAGCTGGAAAGCCTCCTGTTGTCTTCATTTGAATCTGCACATATTTAGTCACCAAGTCTCAGCCACCCCAGTATGAGCTATTCTAAAACTGTCGAATCCTGTTTGCTTCCATACGGAGAGGCCCTTTGCGTTGGATTTAAATCATAGTTCTGGCTTCCTGATTGGTATCACTCCCAGCCATATGCCCTTCTCCTGTCTCTGCATCCCCTTCTCCACTGCTCCCCAACAATCTCCTCGTCTTTTTTTGCCATAACTATAAGTTATTAATGTGTTCTATCTGGTAGACACTGTTCTAAATGCCTCACGTGCATTATCTCCTCTAATTCTCAGAGCAGCCATGGGTAGTTATCATTTGTATTCAGATTTTGAAGAAATAATAAAGTAAAGCTTACGATATTTAATGACTTGCCTAATAACAAGGTGTAGAGTTGAAACTCAAAGTCAGGTCTCTCTGCCACTAACACCCACATTTTAATTACTAGACTAAAATGTTAGCTCAGTGCCTATGCTAGCGCTAGTTCAGTGGTGGTGGAGCTACTAACTCTTTTTGGACAGAGGCCCTCTTCTAACTGAAGGGAAACAGACTGAAATCCAGCCAGGAAAGCTGGGTCTCCGAAGTATGGTGGCTCAGACACTTAACCGACTAAATCAAAACAGAAACACACCTGGAAGAGTCAGGCCAATTGGAAGGTCAACTAGAGAATCAGTCACATCCAGGGAATTGCCCAAGGAGCAAGTGTGTGGCAGTTCTCAAAAGCTTAAGGGTCCAAAAGACAGCAATATTCCATTTTAAATATACTCAGTGTATCTGATCCAAAGATGTAGTTGGTCTGTTTTACCCCTTGCCCTCGGGAGAGGGAGAAGAGAGAGTCAGACAGGGTTTACAGATGTGCAATAAAAGGCAAAGAGCCCCAGGGAAGTCAATACCTACAGGTGTCACTTAATCCCAATGAACAAAGGAGCGGGTGTGTAGCTCTCTTAGGAAACTTTTCCAAATTCTTCTATGTGCGACACATGGCTACCCACCTCCTCTGCTTAAATGCTTGCATTGAAGAGGAATTCAGTACCTGTTCTACTACTGAACAGAAAAGCTTATTAGAACGTTCTTTGAGTTTAGCTATAACTTTCATCATTCAGCATTATTTGTTTCTTCCGGAACACATTTTATTGGTGATTATCGCTTTTCCTTGATCTAGACACTATAATTTTAAAAATTCAGGCTCTATTTGCTTTAATATTTTTTAGTAATCACATTAATCTGTCAGTTTTGTTTTACCTTGTGGTTAATTAAACCCCTCAGATCCTTTCCAGATGCATTCTTGCCGTATAATCATTAGTTTATTTTTCTCTGAAAATAACTTTTAACTTAAATACAAAACTATGATTATCCCTGTTATGTTAACTTTTCCTTTCTTGGATTTACTCAGTGTATCCATTTGTGATGATTACTGTTATAGATTGAGTTGTGCCCCCCCATTCACATGTTGAAGTCCTAGCCCCCAGTACCTTAGAATGTGAACTTATTTGGGAACAGAGGCATTGTAGACATAAGTAGTTCAGTTAAAATGAGGTCATACTGGAGTAAGATGGGCCTCTAATTCAATACAACTAGTGTCCTCCTAAAAAGGGGTGCTTTGAACACGGAAAACCTACAGAAAAAACCATGTGAAGACAAAGGTAGAGATGGGAGTGATGCTTCTACAAGCCAAGGAGTGTGAAAATGGCCAGCAAACCATCAAAAGCTAAGGAAGAGGCATGAAATAGATTCTTCCTCCCTGCCCTCAGTAAGAGCCACCCTGCCAACACCTTAATCGCAGACTTCCAGCCTCCAGAATGGTGAGACTACAAATTTCTGTTGTTTGTCACTCATAGGGTGCTACTTTGTCATGTCCTCCTTAGCAAACTAATGCAGTTACTTTTACTGTTGAAGCTATCATTTAATCTAAAACATCTCATAGGGTTTCTACTCACAACTCATCTGAGGCGTAGGTTAAAAGCATAAAACTGAGATTTTTAAAGGCCCATTTTCAATGTTTACCTTTCTGGGCATCTTCTCATCAGCACTCCCTGCTCTCGCTCCATCATTACCTCACTTATTCTTGCCTGTTCTGATGTTGAAATATTAGTAGTATTTTAAGAGGCTGAGAAATAAAAAATAACTGATAAACCATGCTCTTGGAAAAAGTTCCCACCCTGGGCTTTCAAGAATCCAAGAGTTCTAGGATTTTTTTTTGGTATTTCAAAAAACTTAGGTTCACTATATGCACCCATGTTAAGAATGCACAAGCTAATTCAAAACATCAAGTTCTTTCCCTGGGCTAAATTTCTATTAACTTTATACCTGTAATAATATAAACACCTTTTAAGAATTTAAAATTTTCCAGACATGACACTAAAAAAAATTGCATGCATTATCCCATTTAAACCTTATGAATGTACCCCAGGAGGTGATGCTGTTATTATCTCCTTTTAGAGATGAATTCACCAAGGGTTAGAAAAGTAAATTAAGTATCTTGCCCAAGGTTGTCCAGCTAGTAAGTGATGAAATGAGAGTTCAAACCTAAATCTAACTGCAGTGCACGAACTGCTAACTGTCCATATGCTAACTGAGAAAAAAAAAAAAAAACCTCATTGCTTCAGCCACTTAATAGTTGCACAATGTTGGAAAAATTAATTAAGCTTCACTTTCCCCTTTATAAAATGAAAACAGTAGTGACCCTTCCCTTCTAAGATTATTGTACGGATTAAATGAAATAATACAAAATTCAGTATACAGTGCATGGTGAATAGAGAACTATTATTTTTGTTATTTAGTAAATGCAGTTGATTCAGGAGATAAAATCTTTCATAACATGAGAAAAATAGTAAAATGGATGAAAACTTTTGGAAAAATACATGTTCCTGAATGCAGATTAAAGGAACAAATAATTTAGCTTCCCAGCCTTACTTCCTATACTTAGACAAATATACTTCACTGAAAAAAAAGTGTGATAAATTTCTGTTACCAAATTTAATATTCAAAGGAAAATGTATATATACATACATATGTGTGTGTGTGTGTGTGTGTGTGTGTGTGTGTGTATACTGCTATAGAATTCTATTTAAGGAAGGTAATAAATTTGGAATTCATAATCAGGAACAAAACTGACAGAAGCATATCATACAGCTCAATTCTAATTTACCAAATGTTAATTTCATGTTGTTCCTTCCTCTGATTTTTATTCTCTTAAAAAAATTTCCATTAAGACATTATTATTTATAACAATATATGCCTATTTATTATGTAGCACTATTTTATATACTCAACTTTTATTTACACATCCAACACCTACTATATATGCATGTGATATATATATGTGTTATATTACATATAATACTTATCTATAAGTATTATATGTAAGTATTAAGCACCTACTATATATGTATGTGATATACGTTAGTGTGCTATAGTGGGTATATGTGTGTATCTATACATATTCTTTTAGGAAAGGCCCCTAGGATTGCTGGATTAAAAGGACTCACAATGAGACAAGTTAATGACAGCACGTTTATGGTGGGTTGAGTCAGCACAACAGAAAGAAGCTGAGAAGATACAGGTGGCTACCCGGAGGAGAGCTAGCATGAGGAGGCATGTTCTCTTTGTGCACAGATCCATGACAGATGCTACAATCACTAAATTTTAAACAAATTCAAATTTCCTTGCCAATATGTACTTTCATTTTATTAAATTAGTAATTCTGTTAAATTGACATTTCAGAAATGGATATTATTTTGTATTTTATAGACAAACTAAAACTGCCAGTTACGTACTTTAGTCTTCACAGTCATTGCCACAGTCCAGGGGTTGTCATAAACTCAACCTCATTCAATCGCTCCGAGAATCCAAGTGACCAGACTAACCATCTCGTGGTCCGGACATGGGGATGGTTTAATGATTAGATGGAAATTTTGTTGTGACAGAGCAATTGATTTATCAGTAATTAACCTAAAATAATCAACCTGGCCAAAATTGTCAAACTTTTACGATAATTCATTTGTTTTCTTTTCTACATCCTGACTATTCCTTCAGTTCAATAAATAGTACACAAAAATATACTCTTTCATGTTTTATACCTCATTGTTTACAAAAGAGAGAAAAATGGAATACTGAAGAAAGCTGTCTTCTTTTGATACATATTTTTTAGATCTACTTTTAAACACCGTGTTCCCTATAAAAGGAAGAATAGTTGAAATTATTGTTTGGGAAGTGTCATGGATAGTTCTTCCCCTCTCCGCCCCCGCCCCGGGGAATAAAAAGAGCAGATCTGTGAGGCATGGTAAAATTAAAAGAACAAATTTAAAGAACGAACCTATTTTCTCCAGTTTAGCGTTCTCAATAATTATACTTAGCAGAGGCTGGAAGAGCCCAATTGCACTTTCATTTCTGCCCGTGTAATTACCTGAACTGAACCCAAATCTGGTTTGTTTATAGTCCCGGCATCATCATTAAGCTAAAAACTGAACATTCTATCTTATCCTGAAAAATTCCAATTAGGCCCATTTGGAGCTTTCCACTGAATGCCAGCACTAATTCCTTTCTGTAAAAGATCAAGGGTGCCAGGGTGTCACACCAGAGAGGGCCCAATAGTCAGCTCATTAACAAGATTGATGAACCAGGCTAGTAGTTCTTACTGATGTGAGCATCTCAGCCTGGACTAACGTCACATCCTATGAGACTGTATGGGAGAGCTGGGAGGTCATTTCTCATTAAAAACAACTTTATATGGATGGTTCAAAATGGAATGACCTCAAGAACTGAGCTCTGGAATGATGCCAAATCTTGAGAAATAGACAAATGTTATTAGGTGCTATTGTGTTTAAATAATTTACCTGCTGATGTGAACAACCCTCCTAAAGCTCTTCTAACCTCTTGGTTTCACTTCAGTGGGAAATGCATTGTGAAAGCTGTTTGTTTTTACTTCCCTCCTAACTCTCTGTTTATCATTAAGATATGATTTTGTTGTTTCTAAAGCCACAGTCAAAAATGGAACATAAACCAGTCTATCTGCTAATTTTTTCATCAGTAGTGCCACAGGTGCTAATTAGTAGGTTCCGTATTTTTTGCGTTCTTCGGTGAATTTAGGACATGAGTCTTTTAAAGAAATACATTGGCCAGCAGTGTTGTCAATATTTACTGGGTTACACAAAAGTGTTATGTGGACAAGAAAGCAAAGCATTGTGAAGGTATATTGTTGAGGTCACAAAGTTGTGACGGAGGGACTCTCAGCCCAGCCAGAACCTTCCAGGCTTCCAGGCTGGCCATTCCTTTCTTGATTCATCACAGATGAGGGACTGGTCTGAAAACTAAATATTTTTCAGGAAACACAGCATTGAGTGAACTCAGTAAGACAGGCCAATTCTAATGAATTACTAGAGTTACACTAGAATGCAAATTTGTCTGTTTTAGCTGCTTGAACACTGAGGTCCGCCCCGCATTGTACTCAGTGTACCGTGGAAATGGAATTAATCTTTGAAGTCTTCATTGGTCAGCATGGTCCCCGAGCAAATGAAGGAAGATAGTCTTGAGGAATATTTAGTTCATGTCATGGTGAAATTTGAAATTAAAAAAAAAAATCTGACCACACAACTGAGGGTACAGCTCTGCTGAAAATAATGCACCTTTTCAAAAAATTCTGTGCCGACCTTGAATAGAAATGAATTAATCCTCCCTAAATCTGTGCTTTAATCTTTCCTTTTCCACATAGACAGTGTTTCTTTGATTAAAACTTTTTTTTTCTTAAAAAAGTTTAAAAGGAACTTGACAGAGTCACAAAATATTCTTTTGACTTTGGTCGTATTTTCATGTGACACTACCTTAGAAAACTCAGTTGAAATTAGGTATTTCCAATTAGTCAAAGGTGAGCAGATCTCTTAAAATAAATCATACTTCAAAAGTTAATCCCACTCATTTCAAATTGTTTCTTCCTGTTTTAACTTCACTTCCAAATTCTGGAGCCATCTTAACTCCTGTTTAGGTCATGATTAGAAGGCGCATTATACATTGAACCCTTCCACGGCATGAAGGGGAAGGAATTCACAACCTTTTCCTACCCCTCTAGTTAATGGTGTAATTACACGTCTTAAACTTTGTTAAAGGCAGAGGGGGGCATGCAGAACAGGGTTAGCCATATTGCTAATGGAGAGGATAAGGGGTGAGAGATACAGTAGTCTTAAATTTAAGAAAACATTTCTTATTCTAAAGATAAACAAGGAGATAAGGATACCTATTAGCAATGGAGATAGGCACATAAAGCTAATGAGTTGGTTTCCTTTGAGAGTTGAAATTAAAAGCTGCCTCAGGTAAACCCAAAAAAAGTAGGCTGGGCTTTAAGAAGTTGACAGAGTACCCAAATTACTTTTCTAGCTTCATTTCCTACCATTCTTATTCATTTGTCTTCCTCTTGGTCATGTTAAAACACTCACCCTTAAACAATTTTGTTCATGGAATACACCCTACTATAGTATTAGGGCACAAAGTGTTTTGTGTTTGTTTTTGCTTTTTTTTTTGTAATAACAAACCTGGTCTTAATTCCCCTTTTTGATCACTTACTACTTTGTATGACTTTAATCAGATTATCGTAATTCTCTGGGTCTCATTTTCCTGTGTACTTGTAAAAATGGATTAAATAATTAAATTTAGAACATGCTAAAAAATTCCACATCTAGCTATTTAGAACATGCTAAAAAATAAATTTTAAAAGTAGTGAAAAAAGAGGAATCATTTTAAACATTTAGAAGGAAAAATTAGAATATGGATTCAAGCCTTACTCCAAAATCCATTTGCAGTGGCTCTGGCTCATCTTCCCCACCCTGTGGGGACTGGATGTGGGTAGATGATTGTAAAATAAAAGAGGAGTTCTTCTGCCATAATTACAGAGTTGTACTGGGAAGGAAAGAACATTCCAGGTCCCTGATGCACCTGCCAATGCAATTAATCCAAAAATAGATTAATTCCACATCTCTTCTAACATCACAGATGTCAAAAATTGATTCTGTTGATATGACATTTGACCGCTAGCATATTATTTAACAAATTGATTCTAATAATAATACATATTCTGTTAGATGCTTGTGAGATTACAATGCCTATAAAAGCTCTTACCCAGTATAGCCAGGTGAACTTTGCAATAAGACAGACCTGAGTTTGAATCCCCATTACACCACTGTTTACCTGTGTGCCTTGGATAAGTTATATAACCATTTTAAATCTCAGTTTCTCCATCAATAACCTTTGATTAATTATGATTAATCTACCGGAAAGGGTTGCTCTGAGCATTTAAAGGACTCAGCACAGTGCTTGTGTTGTGTTCCATGTAAACTGGTTATATTAGTTTATAATCCATATAAAATGGTTATATTAGTTATTCACTAAAGGGTAGTCATTATTATTATCATTATTTCATCACTCCATGCCTTCACATGTTCCTTCTCCCTGTAATATCCTCCTCCTTTCCTTTTTCTGTTGTGCTTCTAGTAATTCTACAATTTTTTTGCCCCTTTAACCTCAGTCTCTAGCACCATGCTTGATACTAAGGAGGAACTCACTGAATTTTTCACAGAAGAATAAACGAATGAAGAAACAAGTGAACTAATGTCAAAGAGATTAACAAGTTCTTGACATGAGATGAGTGGCCCTTAAGACTATTCTTGCAAAGCAAGGGTCAGCAAACTTTTTCTGTAAAGACCAGAGAGCAAATATTTTAGGCTTTGCGATCTGGAAGGTCTCTGTAACAACTATAGTCACATGCCGCATAACGACATTTCAGTCAACAATCAACCACATATACAATGATGGTCCCATAATATTAGTATCATATAGCCTAGGTGTATAGTAGGCTATATCATCTAGGTTTGTGTAAGTATACTCTATGATGTTTGTACAATGATGAGATGGCCTAACACTGCATTTCTCAGAATGTATCCCCCATCGTGAAGCTACCCATCACTGTCCTCAACTCTGCCATTGTAGGATGAAAGCAGCCACAGACTGCTTTCATTCATACATAAGTGAATAAGCATGGCTGTTTTCCAATAAAACTATATTTATGGAACTGAAACTTAAATTTCATATAGTTTTCATGTGTCATAAAATTTATTCTTTTGAAGTTTTTTTCAACCATTAAAAATGTAAAAATCAGTTCTGGCTCATGAGCCACAGAAAAATAAGTAGTTGGGGCCATAATTTGCCAGTCATGGAGCTAGAGAAATAACGTGATCAAAACTGGGAAAACACGCTGGCTTATTAGTTAATGTCCATTAGGTCCATCAGAACAATAGGAAAAACATATCTTTGGAATGCCTGCATTTTCATGGAAATATGAGATGGCCTTTCCTGTGATATGTTGCACATGAACTTAGACTTAATCTTTTATTTTTTTTCCTGAGGAAGAGTGGCCCTGAGCTAACATCTGTTGCCAATCTTCCTCTTCTTTTGCTTGAGGAAGATTACCCCTGAGCTAACACCCATGGCAATCTTCCTCTATTTTTATGTGGGTCACCACCTCAGCATGGCTGATGAGTGGTGTAGGTCTGCAGCCAGGATCTGGACCCATGAACCTGGGCCACTGAAGTGGAGTGCACCAAACTTTAACCACTATGCCACGGGGCCGACCCCTAGACTTAATTTTTATAAAATTCCTCAGTTTCCTCTTTGAGGTGGCAATGTCTAGAAAAAAACTTGAATTTTACAGCTTGAATTTTAATCTCTACTCTATTAGTTATGTAGCCTTGGGCAAGCCACTCTAAGCCCTAGTTTTATTATGTGGAAAATGAGCATGGTAATTCCTATTCTTCGGTGTTGCTATTATTATTACAGATTATATATAACACCCTGCCATCTAATAAGTGCTCAGTAAATTTTAGTGATGATGGCACCTTAATATTTAGTTTTTGGAAGCTATTTATTTCTCAAACCAGTTCCATTTTCTCCTGCTATTTCCAACCCATATGGGAATTTTACCTCTCTAACAGTGTCCTTGTAGCCACAGATACCAAGATTATCCATAGAAATGGTCACACTTTTCTTGTTATTACTGCTAAATAGGAAACTGGAAAGAACGAAAAGATAAATCTTCACTCAATATCACCATCTTTCCATGACGTCCCAAGTACACTCAAATTATTGTATTATGTCTAAAATACAAACTCAGTAAGAGTGGGAATCTCATTTGCCTAGCTCCATGCCATATCCTTAGCCCCTAGAAGAGTACTTGGCACAAAACAGGGGCTGTGAATCTATTTGCTCCATGAATGGAGGATCTAAGCCAGAGATTGCAAATTGCATACAACCTGAAGATATCTTTTGTTTAGCTCACATGATGATTCTGAAGTAACAATAATTAGTTGAACACAAAAAAACATGAGATATGTATGTTCCTTTCATGTAAAAGGAATTGGGATTTTTATAACCAATTAGGACCTTCAAATGACATTATGATTTGAAGCTAACTGTAGCTGTTTCTGATTAGAGAGATCATTCTTGTATATAGGACTGTGGTAAAAACACATCAAGCCTTTGTGTGGGGACTAGAGGGAGCAGAGAGGCTGGTGCTTTGTAAGCAGTGGCCCATCTCAAAGGGATGGAGAGTAAGAAGACAGAGAAATTTCAGTTCTCCTAGATGTTGAGACCTGTACCTCACACCTATGCAGCATTATGGAAGTGGCAGGATCTCAGAAGGGGAAGCCATATACATGAGAGAAAACTGGAACTGGTCCCACAGTGATCATCCTTGATGGCAGCCATTGAATGAGTGGTGGAGCAGAGGCCCATGAGACAGTTTCTACCTCAGCTAGACTAGAAGTGCCTGAGAGGTAGCTGAGAACTATATTAATAAAAGTAATGTTAGCTACTCTAACAAATTTCAGTATGTGTTCAATATGTGTGTGTGTACATGTGTACATATTCCTATATATTCAAACAAATATATTTTATATATACCAAAACACAATAGTAATTTACTTTTCATTTGCATCAAGTTGAAATAGCTGTGATTAAGGAGGTGGCTCTCCTTCAGGCTTCCAGGTTCCTTCCTTCTTGGCCTTTACTATCTCCTAACTGTCTTCTAAGTTTTCATCTGAAGCAAGTAAGTGGATGGCAAAGAATATGCAGAATTATGTATGAGAGTGTTTTTTAGGTTGGATTCCCCAATGGACAGACTTAGAGATGAAGATTTGCATGCAAGTGATTTTTTGAGGAGTGCTCTCAGCAATACTTGTATGGGAAGTAAGTAGGGCAAGGGAGGAAGTGCACTTCAACGCAGTTGTCAAGACACCTCACCTGCTACCACAGAGACGTCAGGAGCTAGGATGGTCCATCTGAGCAATCCCAAATTGTACTTCTACTTTCAGCCAAAATGGAGTAATAGGGACTGAATTTACTTTCCCTCCTTAAATAACCACAGAATTAGTCAAAATATATGAAACACTAATTTTAAGACATTGGACAACAGTCATATTTTAGTCATTGGACAACAGCACAGGACAGTAATGCTTTAATTTCAAAGGAGCTGGAAAATGTCATCTAGAAAATGTATTTCCAAGAAGAAGAGACGGATTTGGTAAATAGCTAGACAGTCTCTACCAGAAGAACCAATATTTAACTGCCCTAACATATAGCAGGACAGGAAAGAGAGCACAGCACATTATGAAAGATTGGTAGAACTTCTATTCTAAAAACAGGGATGTTTACTGCTGGGTTTTGAATTGTTCACATCGCAGTGATAAACATCCTCCTCTATCTCATGAGATCTCAAAAAAAAAAGCTTATAGTTGTATATAAAGAAAAGGTTTTTGGTTTGGTTTGGTTTTGTTGTGTTGTGTTTTTGGTGGAAAATCAAGGTTAGGAGTCAGTTCAACGTTTGCTTGAATGCTAGGATGGAGATAAAAGAACAGCAGTAAAGAATCTAACAGAGACAAGAATTAGAACCCAGAAAATTCCTCTACTTATAATCACTCCCTATACACACACACATGCTTGCATGCACACACATACACATGCATACACACACACATACTCATATCCACAAATTCACAGAATTATTGGAGAGGGCATTAAACTTTCAAGAAGATATGAAACAGAGTTTTAAATTCATCTCTAGATATTAATGGTGAAAGGGGACTCCAAGAGATATGTAGCTTACAACTCGTTTTTCATATGCTTATAATGCACACATACACAGGCAAACTAAGTTTTTCTTTCTTCCTTCTCTAAATGTCCTTTTCCATGGTACTGACCTTTTGAACTAGGAAAATGAATTGATTCTCAAACAAAAGAACTATTGACAACATGCTTCAACAAAATAGTAAGAACTGAAATATACTATTCCTCTACACCTTCTGCTTTTAAGATAATGACTGTAATTTTAACTACGTGGTATCCTAGTTCACAGTAACTTAACGTCATCTAATGATGAAATGGCAGCAGTCAATCCCAGGCTTTTCTAGCACTTGAAACCAGCCAATAGTGGACTGTATTACGTCCTTTTGGAAAGTTAGCAACAAAAGGATTAATTGTATTACATGTTTCAATATATCAGTCATCAAGGAGCTAAGTGCTATTTCATCTGGCAGTCGAGCAGTCACCATTTAGGGATGCTAGGTCATAATGTATAGTGACCCATCAATAGCAGAGGACCCATCTGTGATATATCTGCACTACAGAAGTCAGGTGCCACACCCAGTGACTGAGGAGGGACTCCTTGGCACCCAGTCTACCAATAAATGCCTGGTTCATATGATGATTCTTGTCCCAATACTCCATTCTTTTGATTAATTACAAAGAATCTTTGATTAACTACCCAAACTACCTTTAAGTAGAAGGCAATTTTGATAGTTATTTTTGCATTCAGCAAACTCATAAAATGGGAAAGTCAACCCACAAGATCCGAAGAAGAGGGAACGGATCCTGTTTTAAGAATAGGTTCCACTCTCTTCACAGAAAGGCATTAGATACTAGAAGAGGACTGTAAGAAAAGATTTCTTTCTAAACCTCCAAATGGACACAACAACCTGTTTCAGGAACCTGGGGAAGTGTGGAATGTTCACATTTTTAGTTCCCACCTAGTTTCCTCGCTCCTTTCTCTCCAGTGCATCCTAGCTGGATTATTTGAGACTGTCCAGTCATAGGCTCATATCCATGCGTTTTAAGGAAAGCCTAAAAGAGACGAGCAGTACTAAAGGCAGTTGCCAACATTTATTGCCTGCTTGCTATGGACCAGGCTTTGTTCTAAGCACTTTATATGCATTAACTCATTTAAGAACAACCCTCTGAGAAAAAATGAGGCACAAAGACGTTAAGCAAATTGTACAAGGTCTAGCATGTCACCGAGCCTGAAAACCATCCCGACCATTTGGGGACTAGAGCCAACATTCTTTTCTACCCTATTTGATCTAAGTTTCTTTCCCTACTTTGAATTAAATCATTCTTCCAGACTAAGGATCTAGTGCCTCTGCCATCACTGCAAAGTCATTTGTGCCCACACCATTCACCAATTATCAGTAATCTCTCCTTTGCCCTCTATGTTCCCTTCAAGACTCTGGTTTGGCAACCATAAACCCCAGCACTCCCTCCCCTAAATGTGGACCTTATTTATAACACTTGACAGTATTTTCTGTATGGTCACTGCACTTTACAACTCCAGCGGCACCAGTCACATAAACTACAATGTGAATGGCCCCCTGGGGCCGTACTTCATGGTGGCCCTGAGACTAGTCTTATCTTACAAGATCCTTTCTTAGTCATGGTTGAGTTCCCTGCTTCCTATTCGAGTCCTCCAACCACTCCACCTTAAGGACTGAAACCCTTTTCTTGAATGTAGATCTGTTATTTTGGACCTCCACCTGCTCCTAGTTCTTATCATGCCCTTTCCCCAAGAATAAATATGTCTTCCCTGTAGCTAATCAAAACTTCCTGTTAGGAGTGGTTCTTAGAAAGAATTGGCCAAGATTTCAAATCCCTGACCAGCTCCCTATCACCCTCACAACACTAGTTTGCTAAGGATCTTTGCCCAAAGGACAGTCCAAGCAAAAAAAATACTCATCATTACCAGTTAGTCTTTCTGTCCTAATTCTTTATGTAAGTGCTTATGTCATGAGTTGGAATGAATAATATAGAAACCCTAAATACCTCGTCTACTCTACTCTAAGTTTCTAAGCTACCCAGTCCATGTTTCTTTCTCCCTGTCCTCCCTCATGCCCTGCTCAGTCTTTCAAATCCCAGGGCACAAAAGAAACCCACAAGTACATCTTACTGCACTCATTGTACAAAATAAAATGGAACTAGAGAAAAGAAAACATATAATTATGTTAGAAATATAAATGTATTTCAAATATTTTTCTATTTGATTACTGAATTAATAATAGTTCATTGTAGAAAATTTGATGAATACAAAAACTGAAAAAAAAAAAGATAGTCACATCACCTAATTTCAGTTGCTAGTTGATAAATTCTTCCCCTAATTATCCTACAATTATATATTTGTTTTTACATCTATGTCATACTTGTATATGTAGTTTGACTTGTTTAAGTGTTTTTGAGAAAAATAGGAATGTAACTATAGCTGTGTCCCCAGAAAGCTACATTTGGCAGGGGCATATAAAACTGAATTGAAGGAGAAGAATGTGCAGTCCAGAAAACCACATGAGGAAAAACACAGGCATAAACAAATATTAATGCATTAAAAATGAAAAGAAAGTGACAGGTGAGAGGAAAACCTATTCTGTGCAAGCATTTCTCTAAGACAGTCTCTCCCACAGAGCTCTGAAGGAATTCAGAGGGCAGGTGCCTCGAGATGGGAGATGGTTTCAAATATAACCAAGTTATTGTTTTTTTTTAATTTGAGGACTGTCATAAATAAACATACTATCATTGATTTGCCTTCAATTATGCCATTCTTACTTCTTCTAATTCTAGTAACTGGGAAAAAAATCTTAAGGTAGAAAAGAGACTAAAATTTATGATGCCAGTGTTAAGACTTTTAAGGCTGCCATCCTACCATTTTTATCACTGCATTTCATTTGTGTGATTCCCTAGTAATACCACCAGAGAATGTTCAGATTTTTAAGCTCTCAAATATTAGATTGTGTGCTCCCTGACTTAGGTTTACCTGATATGTTCCATAGGTGTGGCACACACATTCTTTATTGCTTGCCAAAAACTAAATATCAAACATTCTGATCCATTGTCAAATGGTGCATCTGATCTTGCTTCTAGATTAAGGGTCCAAAAAATGTGAGGCAAAAACAATGCAGTGTCCACACTAGGAAATGACTAAATGCTTGGTGCATGAATGTGTTAAGTCAGGTATCACCATAACTAAACATTAGCACTAATTTTTAAATGATATATTTGGAACAAAGAGGCTATTAATGTAAAACAGGATAAATGTATGTTTCATTGAGGTAACTCAATAGTTTCATTTTAAGTGTGGTATGAAAGTCTGCACAGTGGAGTTTTTCTTATGACTAATCAGATGATTGTTTAGAATTCATTTGTGCTTCCTGAGCACCATGGGGGGAACGTCAATTCATGTCTGTAATTACCATTGTCTTCTTTCAATTGACTTCCCACGTAACTAAGTTGAACTGATTGGTCCCTGGGGAAGTGACGCATCTTCTCATTAGCCACTGCCTTCTGATGTAGATAGGGAGAGAATACTTGCTTGCTATAGACTCTTGGAAGATGAACATTGAGAAAAGTCATGCAATCAATTAGCTAAATCTGGGAAACAAGGAAAAAATAGAAAACTGCCGGAACATGCATCTGCTCCTTCTTTTGGAAAATGAAGGAGAAAAAGCTCCCACAAACCAATCAACAAATTTCCAACCTCATTTAGAGCTGGCTATTTTCAGTAGCTCCCTTTTATGTAGCACAGCATGGGTTCCAGCCACTGTTTTTCCTAGCTGAAGCGAGTAGATTGCTTTTTATCGGAATTAATTTCATCATTCTAAAGCAATTCTGTGTCTGAATTAATTTAAAACTATCCATAAATACATGGATGGATTTTTTTAAGGTTTATCATAGGAAATAGTAGCCCAATATGGAATCCATTGTATTTGGCAAGTTAAAGGAGAAAAGTCAAGATTACTGCAAGGGCACAGAAAAAAAATTGTCCTTGTGGTCTCAGCTCCTAGAATTCTTTTCTCTCTCTTTAGTACTTTAAAGTCTTCTATGGTACAGAAAAAAGAAATCAGACAATAGCACATATCTGATTAAACTAAACAGTTTTATATTTTCCCAGACAATTTGATACTTCTTGTTGCAGTTCATGAATAATTTCCACAAAACAGCTTGATATTCTTTTAAGAAACTTGTTACCTTAAAAAAGAAAAAAAAAGTGACATTAGCATCATGGCAGAGTGAGTTGTTCCCTTAGTCTCTCCCCTCTAAGTTACAACCAAATGGACATTCATTAAGCAGCAGAGGATTCCCTATGCAGCATAAGACGACTTCTGGGAGATCCACACAGCTGTACATCTGAGGGTGGGTGGACTGGATCCCCGGGAGGCAGTGGGACTAGGTGAGTGAACCCTCCACCTCCCCAGTAGCACTGAGCCAGATTGTGGACCCTCACTGCAACTGTAAGAGGAGGCAGGGACAGCCCAACCTGCACGAATGCTTTTGGAGTTGCAGCCCAGCCCGTGGGGGCACCACCTGTGGTGTGGTGGCCTTGCTGGTGGGGATGCTTTACACCAAGTGGCAGTGTCTCAGCCCCTGTGAAGGTGCCTGCCTACTGAGCACAGTGCAGGTGAGAAGGCACCCTACCCACTCAGAAGGCACCTCTGCCCATGGCACACAGCAGCTCATGGGATCCACCAAGTAGCTGCTCAGCCCCTGCATGGGTACCCCTCGCCCTCAGTGCAGTGTAGGCAAGAAGGTGCCCCACCTACTCAGAAAGTGTCCCACCCATGGAGCACAGCAGCCCATGGGTCCTACTGAGTGATGGCTCAGCTCCTGCATAGGCACTCCTCCTGCCTAGCCCACAGGAGCTCAGCCAGTCCCCTGCTAAGCACAGAGGCCCTGCCTATGGTGCCTGACCCACCTGCCTAGTGCAGGGGCCCTGCCCATATAAGCTCAGCCTGCAAAGTGGCTGCAACCAACCCACACAAATACAGAGTAGCCCTACCCACACAACCTCCAACAGATGGGGAGGGATCAGAAAACACAGGTCCTGCTCCCCCTGAGCGAAGGGACCTGATACTACCACAAATGCACCAGCCAAGGGTCAATTCATCAAACACCATGAAGAACTGCAGTAACACTTCAGAGCAGAAGGAAAATGATGTCTTCAGAAACCAATCCTGAAATCACAGAAATTTACAATCTAAATGACAGAGAATTCAAAATAGCTCTCAAAAGCAGACTCACTGTATTACAAGAAAACTCAGAAATACAGTTCAATGAGCTGAATAAAATTAATGTGCAGAAGGAATACTTCACCAAAGAGATTGAAACTCTAAAAAAGCCCCCAGATATTCTGGATATGAAGAACAAAATTAATGAGATAAAAAAAATAATCCACAAACCATAAAAAATAGAGCTGATGTTATGGAGGACTGAATTAGTAAATTCAAGGACAGAAATATAGAAATGCTTCAGGAGGAGAAAGAGACAGAACTCAGGTTTTTTTTAAATGAAGAAAATCTTTGAGAAATAGCTGACTCAGTTAGGAAAAGCAACATAAAGATTATACCTATTCCAGAGGGAGAAAGGAGCAGAGAGCTTGTTCAAAGAAATAATAGCTGAGAACTTCCTAAACCTGGGGAAGGAACTGGACTTATAAATAAATGGAGGCAATAGAACTCCCAACTACATCAATGCAAAAAGACCTTCTCCAAAGCATATAATAGTAAAATTGGCAAAAGTCAACACCAAAGAAAAAATATTAAGGGCAGCAAGGTAGAAGAAAATAATCTGCAAAGGAACACCTATCAGGCTTTCAGCATATTTCTCAGGAGAAACGTTACAGGCTAGGAGAGAATGGAAAAATATATATTCAAGATACTGAAAGACAAAAATGTTCAGCCAAGAATACTCTATCCAGCAAAACTATCCTTCAGATGTGATGGAGAAATAAAAGCTTTCCCAGATAAACAAAACTGAAGGAGTTTATAGCCATTAGACCTCCCTTACAAGAAATGATCAAGGGTGCCCTCATAACTGAAATGAAAAGGCAAAGTCTACAAACCTTTGAGCAAGGAGATAAATAGACAAAATCAGAAAACTGCAGCTCTCTTTCAGAATAGGGTAGCAAATACTTAATTATAATGTAAAGAGAAAGGGAAGGAAAGCATCAAAAGTAACCATAAACACTTCAACTTAGTCAAAAACTCACAACACAAAGCAAAATAATTTGTGACAACAATAACTTAGAAGGGGAAGAGGAAAGGAATGGAAACTTCTTAGGCTAACAGAGATAAGAGGCTATCAGAAAATTATCTTCTCTATGAGATCTTTTATACAAACCTCATGGTAACCACTAAACAGAAAACTAAAGCAGAGCCACAATTCATAAATAAAGAGAAAAACACCAAACTGAAATGGTAGTCAGAAATACAAAGGAAGAGACAAAAGGGACATACAGAACAACAGGAAAACAAGAGATAAAATGACAATATTAAGCTCTCATCTATAAATAATCACTCTAAATGTAAATGGATTGAATTCTCCAATCAAAACACAGAGTGGCTGGATGGATTAAAAAACAAGACACAACAATAAGCCGCCTCCAGGAAACACATCTTAGCTCTAAAGACAAACACAGACTCAGAGCAAAGGGATGGAAGACAATCCTCCAAGCTAATGGCAAACAAAAGAAAGCAGGTTGCCATACTTATATCAGACAAAATAGACTTCAATATAAAAAAGACAATGAGAGACAAAGAGGGGCAGTATGTAATGATAAAAGGGACATTCCACCAAGAGGACATAACACTTATGAATATATATACACCTAACACAAGAGCACCAAAGTATATAAAGCAACTATTAACAGACCTAAAAGGAGAAATTAACAGCAACACGATATTATGGGACCTCAACACCCCACTTACATCAGTGGATAGATCAACCAGACAGGAAGTCAACAAGGAAATAGTGGATTTAAATAAGACACTTGATCGGATGGACTTAAATAGATAGATAGATGTAGATGTATATAAAAGCATTCTATCCAAAAACAGCAGAATACGCATTCTTCTCAAGTGCACATGGAACATTCTCAAAGACAGACCATATGTTGGGAAATAAGGCATCTCAATAAATTTAAGAAGATTGAAATCATCTCACACATCTTTTCTGAACACAATGCTATGAAACTGACATCAACTACAAGAAAAAATTGGGAAATTCACAAATATGTGGAGACATACATGCTACTGAACAACATGCTACTAAACAACTATTGGATCAATGAAGAAATCAAAGGGGAAATCAAAAATATCTGGAGAAAAATGAAAATGAAAATATATCATACCACCTCTTATGGGATGCAACAAAAGCAGTTCTAAGAGGGAAATTCATAGCAACACAGGCCCACCTCAACAAACAATGAAAGATCTCAAATAAGTAATCTTAAACTACACCTAACAGAACTAGAAAGAGAAGAACAAACAGAGCCCAAAGTCAGCAGGAGATATTAGAGCAGAAATAAATGAAATAGAGACTAAAAAAAAGTAGAAAGGATCAATGAACTAAGAGCTGGTTCTTTGAGAAGATAAACAAAGTTGACAAACCCTTAGCCAGACTCACTAAGAAAAAAAGAGAGAAGGCTGAAATAAATAAAATTAGAAATGAAAGAGAACAAATTACAATGGATTCTGGAGAAATTTAAAGGATTATAAGAGAATACTATAAAAAACGATATGCCCACAAATTGGATAACCTAGAAGAAATAGATAAATTCTTAGACTCATATAACTTCCCAAAACTGAATTAAGAAGAAATAGAGAATCTGAATAGACCAATCACAAGTAAAGAGATTGAAATAGTTATCAAAAACCTCCCAAAAAACAAAAGTCCAAGAACAGATGGCTTCTCTGGAGAATTCTACCAAACATTCAAAGAAGATTTAATACCTATCTTCCTCAAATTATTCCAAAAAATTGAAAAGATGGAATGCTTCCTAAGTCATTTATGAGGCCAAAATTACCCTGACACCAAAATCAGACAAAGACAACACAAAGAAGGAAAATTACAGGCCAATATTCCTGATGAACATAGATGCAAAAATCCTCAACAAAATATTGGCAAACCAAATACAGCAATATATCAAAAGGATCATACACCATGATCAAGTGGGATTTATATCAGGGATGCAGGGATGGTTCAACATCTGCAAATCAATGAATGTGATACACCACATTAACATAACGAGGAATAAAAATCACATGATCGCCTCAATAGATGCCAAGAAAGCATTTGACAAGATCTAACATCCATTTATGATAGAAACTCTCAATAAAATGGGTATAGAAGGAAAGTACCTCAACACAATAAAGGTCGTATATGACAAACCCACAGCCAACATTATACTGAACAGGGAAAAACTGAAAGCCATCCCTCTGAGAACAGGAACAAGACAAGTGTGCCCACTCTCACCACTCTTATTCAACATGGTACTGGAGGTTTTGGCGAGAGCAATTAGGCAAGAAAAATAAATAAAAGGCATCCAGATTGGAAAGGAAGAAGGGAAACTCTTGCTGTTTGTGGAAGACATAATCCTATAGAAAACCCTAAAGAATCCACCAGAAAACCATTAGAAACAATCAACAGCTACAGCAAAGTCACAGGGTAGAAAATCAATGTACAAAATTCAGTTGCATTTCTATACCTTAATAACAAACTAGCACAAAGAGAAGTCAAAAATACTATCCCATCTACAACTGCAACAAAAGTAATAAAAATCTAGGAATAAATTTAATCAAGGAGGTGAAAGACCTATGCACTGAAAACTATAAGACATTACTGAAAGAAATCAAAGATGACATAAAGAAATGGAAAGATATTCCATGCACATGGATTGGAAGAACAAACATAGTTAAAATGTCCATATTACCTAACGCAATCTACAAATTCAACGCAATCCCAATCAGAATCCCAATGAAATTCTTCACAGAAATAGAACAAAGAATCCTAAAATCTACTTGGAGCAACAAAAGACCACAAATGGCTACAGCAATCCTGAGATAAAAAAACAAAGCTGTAGGCATCACAATCTCTGACTTCAAAATATACTACACAGCTATAGTAATCAAAACAGCATGGTACTGGTGCAAAAACAGACCCACAGATCCATGGAACAGAATTGAAAGCCCAGAAATAAAACCACACATTTATGGACAGCTAATCTTCAACAAAGGAGCCAAGAACATACAATGGAAAAAGGCTCTTTAATAAATGGTGGTGGGAAACTGGAAAGCCACAAAGTCTTAGCAGTACCTTTTCAAATATCAAGTCTACTCAGGCAAGGGAAACAAAAGAAAAAATAAACAAATGGGATACATCAGACCAAAAAGCTTCTACAAGGCAAAGAAATCATGAACAAAGTGAAAAGACAACTCATCAAGTGGGAGAAAATATTTGCAGATCATATATCTGACAAGGAGTTAATTTCCAAAATACATCAAGAATTCATATAACTCAACAAAAAAGAACAAACAGCCTGATCAAAAAATGGGCAGAGGATGTGAACAGACATTTTTCTAAAGATATATAGATGGCCAATAGGCAGAACAGAACTTCACTATCTTTTTAATGGATTAATAGCATTGAAATATAAAAAAAAATCTATATTTCTATATTTCAATGTACTGCAATTTATATAAACAATCTCCCTATTATTGGACATTTTGATTGTTTTTATATATAATCTTGGTACATAAATTCCTATGTCCTGCAAAGGAGTATTTTTTAAAGCACTTTAGAAGAAGTGAAATAAAAATAATTTTAAAAAAAGAAAAAATATTTTTGCAATGTATTTAAATTTACTAAGTACTTGTCTGCAAAGTGTTAGCATAAATACTGGGGCTTGTGGAAGGGATTATATGGGTTTATAAAAATTAATAAGGCATTGATCTTGTACTCAAAGATGCAGAAAATCTACCACAAAGAACACGGAGCTGGGGCTGGCCAGGTGGCATAGTGGTTAAGTTAGCACACTCTGCTTCAGTGGCCTGGGGTTCGTGGGTTCGGATCCTGGGTGTGGACCTATGCACCACTTGTCAAGCCATGTTGTGGTGGCAGCCCACATGTAAAGTAGAGGAAGATGGGCACGGATGTTAGCCCAGGGCCAATCTTCCTCAGCAAAAAAAAAAAAAAAAAAAAAAGAACACAGAGCTAAGCCTACACACTAAGCGAAGGAATGAATACAATCAGATTGTGGAGAGGACTTTCTGGAGCACCTAGTCTCAGGTTTTCAAGTGGAAATATTCTGTTTTGATAAGGAGGAGCCAACTTAACATTCTGTTACACTGTCATTCTGTGCCAGGAATGTGGCAATGGTAACTTGTCCTCCGATACCCACATCAATCTGGGAACAGGTGAATTGACAAGAAAAAAGGGACTGTTTATTTGCTTTTTGTTTTGTTTTTTATTTTATTGTAGTAAGAACACTTAACATGAGATCTACCCTCTTAACAGACTTTTTAGTGTGCAACACAGTATTTTTATCTAAAGGCACAATTTTGTACAGCAGATCTCTAGAACTTACTAACTCATCTTGTATTACTAAAACTTTACACCCATTGATTAGCAACTCCTCATTTCCCCTTCCCCCTGGCCCCTGGCAACCACCATTCTGCTCTCTGCTTGTACGAGTTTGACCATCATAGATACATCATATAAGTTCATTTTTGCCCATCACCCAGAAAAGCAATCACTGAGATGACGAGATTGCAGCAGAGAAAGGGTTTTAATCACAAGGCAGTCAAGTGGGGAAGGGGGAGAATAAGTCTCAAATCTGCCTCCTCGAAAATGGGGGCTCAGGGATATTTATGAGATGGGTGGCAACGTGGTCTGAAAAGGGGAGATAGATGATTGGAGGTGAGGAGAGGTGAGGTAATTGATGTTCTGTGCAAGCGTAGTCAAACTTCATGCCTCTTCATAGGATTCACGTTCACAAAATGGTGGCCTTAGCATGATCTGATGGTGGAGTTTTTAGCCTCTTGACTCCAAAAGGTCACTTCTCGGCCACCTGCGCAGGCCCAGTTGATGGTGGTCTCACCCCACCTGAACTGGACAAGGCATTCCTAACTGCTGAAAAAACATTCTTAATTACTCTGTTGATAAGATGGGGTCAGTTGAACTGGTTCTGGAGGGCCCATGGTTACATAAGTGGAATCATGCAGTAGTTGCCCTTCTGTGACTGGCTTATTTCACTTAGCATAATGTCCTCAAGATTCATCCTTGTCTAATATCACAGAATTTTCTTCGTTTTTTAAGGCTGAATAACATCCCATGTATATACCACATTTTCTTTATCTATTCATCTGTTGTTGGACATTCGGGTGGTTTCCATATCTTGGCCATTGCGAATAGTGTTGCAATGAACACGAGAGCACTAATATCTCTTCAAGATCCTGTTTTCAATTCTCTTGTATAAATACTCAGAAGTGGGATTGCTGGATCACATGGTATTTTTATTTTTATTTTTTGTCATTTATTGTAGCTTTGTAATATATTTTGAAATCGGGAAGTGTGATGCTTCCAACTTTGTTGTTTCTTCTCAAGATTGTTTGACTAGTTGGGGTCTTTTGTGATTCCACATACATTTTGGAATTCTTTTCTCTACTTTTGTAAAAAATTCCAGTGGAATTTTGGTAGAGATTGTATTGAATCTGTAGATTGCTTTGGGTTGTGTGGACATTTTAACAATATAAAGTCTTCCAATCCATGAACATGCAAGATTTTTCCATTTGTTCACGTCTTCTTGAATTTCCTTCATTAATGTTTTGCAGTTTTTAGTGTATAAGTCTTTCATGTCCTTGGTTAAGTTTATTTCTAAGTACTTTATTGATTTTGATACTACTGTAAATGAGATATATTATTTCTTCTCTGAATTTTTAAGAATGTCTCATTAGAAGAAATGGCAAAAAAGATAATTTATCTGAACACCCCAACATTGTATAAATAATATGGTGGTCTAAATGTAAAACTCTTAAAAAGTCATTCATGGCTATATGGAAGTTTTCCTTCAACCTAAAGATAACATTCTTCATTGATTTCTAATATTCTTTTTTACCATGACTACTAGGAAACCTTTTTCTTCACAGCAAACCATCCTCTCTTCACTGTTAAGCCCACCTGAACAAAAGCCTAATGAGACCAGTTCTTTGGTTTTCTCTCTGCAGTCATGACTCTCCCTCCTGAAGTGTCAGCTCCAGCCATCTCGAAGAGATTACTGCTGCTGCAATGATGCCCGCAGCTGCAAGCTGGTTGGAGAGCAAAGAAATCACAGAGGCTAAACATAAACGTTCAGGAGTCTTGTGTGAAAGTGGTTCTAACTCTGCAATTGTCTGTAAAGTACAAGACAGGAATATAAGGCACAGCTCAGAGCAAAAAAAAGAAGCAAGATCCCCTGCCAAAGTTTTCATGTATCGCTTAGATCACCTAGGAGTGCTCAGCATTAGTGGGGCAGCCTTTTGACTAGGCTGACTAATTTTGTTGTGTTAATCAAATTTCCCATGATATAAATGTACTCAATAAAGTTACTTTACATTTAAATTTTTGAATTATTTATTAAATTCCAAATGTGTGTGTGTGTGTGTGTGTGTGTGTGTGTATATATATATATATATGCATATATACCAAAAGGAATTAACAATCTGTATTAGAATTTTATGCACCACGGTTTTTATACATCATTGGTTTTATAGTTTTGTTGAATATTATTTACTCTGTTTCATTACATTGTGCTAGAATTTACTATATTTAAGCTGTGGTAATATCTTCTTATTTTAAAATTAAATATGAGTATTCATTAAAAATAGCTCACTGCAAAAGATTTGTTTCACTTTCAGGTAACATTTTTTACTACATTTGCCTTCCACTTCATTTCAGAAATGTACCTAACTCTACTAAATTTGAGTTTGTTTCTCCTTAATGAATCAATTGTAATTATGTAGGTTTCATCAGTGTGTAAGTATATGTAACTATTAACATAAAGTATATATACAACTTACATTAAATCCCCTACTTTAAAAGCTTTTATTTTATTTTAATGAAAACTAACTATGTATGTTATGAATAATTTTGTGTGTGTGTGTGAGGAAGACCAGCCCTGAGCTAACATCCATCGCCAATCCTCCCCTTTTTGCTGAGGAAGACTGGCCCTGGGCTAACATCTGTGCCCATCTTCCTCCACTTTATATGGGACGCTGCCACAGCATGGCTGACAAGTGGTGCGTTCATCTGCGCCTGGGATTCGAACCTTCGAACCCCAGGTGGCCAAAGCAGAGCGTGTGAACTTAACTGCTATGCCACCGGGCTGGCCCCTGTTATGAATAATTTTAACAAGAGAAGTCATATTCAAGTTATGGAAGAATATTCACAATCCTGATTAAATATCTGAAAGATTAAATATCTGAATTTGACATTTTCCTCTTTTTCCAAATGGTACAACCACATGACCCTTTCCTTTTTTACAGTGTGAAAATCTAGCACAAAATCAGCTACACTAGAAGAGAATACTGTTTGCTCTAATCTTTCTGCAACACTGCCAGTTCAAGAAAAGATTGCCTACTCTTAAATAAGTAAAAAAGACTAGGAACCTAAATTAACAAAAACAAAAGTGGAGAGTTTAAGTATTTTTCACATGTGATACTCTTAAATTACAACTACCAAACCCTGTTTTTATGTCGTCCTTGTTAAGTTTCATCTCATTAGATCAACTCCATCTCTTCTTTCAACCATCATGCCTTGAAATAGTGAGCACAACAGAGCTAAGGACATAGCCCTCCAGCAGGCTACCAGACATTTGTCCAGGGAAATAATAAACCATTAGTAGGACTGTCTACTTTTATTTATTTTTATGTAATGTGGTCTTTCAGTCAGCTACAAATTCACTTGAGTGACCGACCAGTCCACATTTCACTCTCTTGCCCAGAGTACTATCAAAAATGTCATTGTCAAATTTTTTACTGAATTTCAGATATATCATGTTTATAGCATTTTCCAAATCTTCCTGTTCAAAGGAACTGTTTGTAAAATGTATTGATAATTTGGTATTACTTAGTTCATTCATCTCACTTCCTAAAGATTACCATTGACTTTCTGAAAACTCATAAGCCATCTTATAAAAATTCAGTTTATACAATTTTATCATAACTTTAAACTCCATGAAATATTGTCATGTTTTGTAGAATTTATCATCACTTTTTAAAAATCACTGTCCATTCTTATTCTAATTCTTATTTCCCATAATTCCATGCTTTTATGACAAAAAGAAGGATAAATATACTACAATAGGTAAAGTTGAAGGAAATTACTAAGTTTATGTCTTGGGATCCAGAAATTCCCAAAATGGAAAGTGGCCCGAAGTGGACCAGAAACGGAAAGAAGAAATAGAAGGTTGTCAAGTGTTGGCATTTTTATAGTAGATATGGTCAGCTCTGCAAGCTATTTAGGACTTTAACTGAATTCATTTAGAGAGTATCACAATGCCTACATTTCAACAGAATTACACCCTGAGGGTTTATACCAGCCTAATCCACCTTATCTATACATCTCCATTTTTTTCCTTTATATACACTGGAATAATAAAGTATACAATAGGATTAGAATATCAGGCTATTGTGAAGTGACTTAAAGACTGGAGCAAATAGCATCTATTTACATTTGATTTTTTGTTGTTGTTGTTATAATTAGAATCAAGAATAAAACTGTCGAAAGAAAGCAATATCAGTGTTAGTATACTTATTCTACCTATACATCTTTCCTGATATCATAGTATATAGGAATTAAGAATAAATATAAATATGGCTCATCAATATTTATTCCACATAGGCCTTGACAGTCTTTTCCTAAAAACAAATCCTTATCCAGAGAACTTTCAATACTTTATTTTGGCTATTTGGATTCCTTGTACTTTTTCAGATAAAGGGTTTCCAAGGACATATGCATTAATACTATGTATATATTCTTCCCATATTTGAGCAGATTTCCCTATTTGAGAATACATTTTGAAAGTCTCTTTGACATCGATAGCTTATAACATATGGATTTTGAAGACAAACTATATACATATAATATATATGATATATATAACAATTACATATATATGCACATATATATTTTAAAGATCGTGTAACACCTTATGCGGTTTCTATTTCAAATGTATGAAATTATACAAAACTGGGAAAACTAATAATCGTATTCACGCATCTATGCTTAACCTCTAAAGTAAATATTTCTGTTATCCTTCTTCTTTTTTTTTCCATTTCCATTTATCTGTTCATTCATTTCCTTAAAAATTGAGTGTCCACTATGTGAAAAGCCTTCAGTTATATTCTAAAGAATGTTAAGATAAAAAAATAATAATACACTGTCCTTACTTCAACTGTTCCTAATTCTTTCAGAACTGATATCAATAAAAAAATGCATAAACCAACAATTATCTCACAATATGATAATGTAAATGTATGTGCCAGGCACAATGAAAGCAGAAGGGAAGGCACAGCTATGTTTGCCAGGAGGGATGATTAGATGGGTGGGAACAAGAACTGCTAACATTTGCTCATGTGATGCTTTATGACCATCACTCATAAACAACTGATCCCTTTACTACTACATAATCCGTCATTTCCTAATTGATGTTGCAGATTTGTGTTTCATTTCTTAGATCAGCAATGCACATTGCCATATTACCGGTAATGATTCTAAAGAGTACAGAAAGTGCTTAACTCACAGTCAGGGTATAACTTGAAAACTTGGGAGAATGTGTATCTCCAATTAATATTAATTAATGATAATAATGTTGGTGCATTTAAAATTGCACTTTCTCTTGCAAATTAAAATGACGCGACGAGAACAAATTTTCACTTGAGATTTTTCAAAGGGCAAGGTAGTTTTTCCTTCCATTTCTCTTAATAAGTTGCTTATGTTTACTGTTCAAAAGTAAGTTCTCATAACAACATGGACACAGTACCTCCTGTCAGTATTTTTTAATTTTGGTGAGGGCGGGGGAAGCTGGGAGATGGGGCAAACTATTTCATCTATGGAAAACGTATTGTGATGAAGTTCCTCTGTTCTCTTAATGACCACAAAATGAAGAACTTGACTTAGTTCAATCAGCCATGCAGTCACACACCTGCAGCATCCTTGTGTATCAACCCCAGGGCATCATGCCAAAAGAGGAAATGGCTTTTTGACTGGATAAATCTTATAGCACATGGATATAATGCTTCTATGACTTAAGTATTTTTTTGCGGTACCAGATAGTAAACATTCAAACATTATGATGTAGGCATCGCAGTCCTCAGCACAGAACAACTCAAGCAAACAAAGGACATCATAACTCACAGGTGTTATAGCTTATCCATAAATTACCAGCAGCTATGGATGACAGTGAGGAACTGACCCCCATCTGTCTCCACACTGCCATTCGGCTCTCAGAAAGTCTATGAGCAAAGAAGTAAAACATGATTTATGGTAAGTTGCAAGATACCACACTTGTATATTCTTGTGTGTGGAGCAGAGATCAATTCATGGCCTACAAATTTGTCACAGGACAGTGCGTCTTCCAATCTGCCACCTTCAAATTAAGTGTTGTGATGAAAGAAAAATATGGCAGTGCCTTGGGGAAAAAATACCACATTCTGATTAGGTTCCAGAAATGGTGTGGGACAGTGACAGATGGAAACTAGAGTTTTCATTTGGTCACTGCATTCAGTCTAAGATCTAGGAGATAGAAACAGGATAGCACATACATAAAATGGAAGAACAGGAATCCTTACAACCAAAATGAAGATGGCGTCTGAGATTGTAGTTTAGAAAAAACCCTTACTGGTCATCGACAAGGGAACTGTCCTTCCTCCATCTCCTAAAAGGAGTCTCTAACTATTGTAAAGGAAACCAACTTGTAGCTTTACCATTCAAATAAATTTATGCAGACATCACCCTTTTGTGAATATTTATTTGAAAACCTTTTTAATTTATGCACTTTCTTTTTTATTTTATGGCTTTGAAAGTGAGCCAGATTAGGGACAGATGATCAAATGGTGGACAATTTTATTTCTTTCTCTATAAATAACTGTAAATTATTTTTATTTTAAGACTTAGACTTAAAATCTATCTTGAGCTAGTGAGTAGTGCAATTAAACTGTTGACAAATATAAGCGTGACTCTGCAGATGCAGATCTGCCTTTATAACACTTTCTAGAAGCTTTGTGGACTTGGTTTGCATTCATTCCAGTTACTTACATCAATATCTCAAGATAGAATCAGCAGATATGAGCCTGGCCTTCAGATTCCTCCTATTTTAGACAAAGAGCAAAAGAGCTATATTTGTATAAGTTAATCGTGGGTTTTACCTTGACAAATGAAAAGTACCCAGCTATTCAGTATGATGGAATGTCTTCTTGGATTTTGCAAATATTTTTTAACTTAGTATGTCCACATCTGAATTCTTGAGCTTTTTCTTAAACCACTTTCTACTCCACCTCAGTAAAAGTCATCTCCAATATCCCAGTTGTTTATATCACATCTCGGGATCTCTTTGATACTTTCTTCTCCATCACCTCTTACACCTTACACTCCCCAAGTCCTATCAATTACACCTTCAGAATAAATTCCAAGGACATCCAGCTCTCTTCCATTACCACCATCTCCAGTGTAAGCCATCTGCATCTCTTTCCACCACTTCAGCAACAGCTTCTCAATGGGTCTCACCATTTCTACTCTCTATTCTAAAGACCTTTCTAAAAAGCAAATCTATGTTTTCTTCCCATTCTGTAAAGTCCTCAATGTTTCCCCGCTTCAGATATAGTTAAACTGCAAATCTTTAATGTGACACATAATGTTCTTCAGTTTCTGGCTACTGCCTACCTCTTCAACCAAAACTCACGTGGCACCTTCCTCCTCCCTTGCTAAGGCCGGGCCTGCAGGTCTCCCTTCCAGCCCGTTTCCTACTCTTTACTTATGCTATTCTCTGTGCTCAGAATCTCCCCCCACCTCATGCTCCCAAGTAACTAATCTTCATCTTTGGGGCGTCAGTTCCTCAGAAGAGGTTGTCCCTGACCCCGAAACCTAGTAGTTCCTCCTTGTTGTCCCCACTCATAGCATCCTAGATTCTTATAACACATCAAAATATGTATTTTTTATTTTGTACATGTTAATTTAATGTCAGTTTTGTCCACTCAACTGTAGACTTCAATCAGTCTTTTCTATTCACTTCTGTGCATCTTGCATATAGCAGAGCCCTTGACACAGGATCTCTACTCCATCAACATTTGCTGTGTAGTAGTTGTGAAACTCAAACCGTAAACTCAGACATACAAGACATGACGGTGTCTTTACTTCCTTTACTGAAAGCGAATCTCATTCTGAACCTCCACTTTATTAGGCTAGTAGAAAATTTAAGTACGAACATGATTAGACTCTTTCTCCTTCAAAGGATCGTACTGGAACCCAGTGGCGACCCCCAAATGGGGACGGCCCATTATTCTTAAGCCTCATTGTTCCCTGCTGATAGCTGCATGGTTCAAGATCATAAGGAAGCTTCTAGTCTGATTCCCCTCTCTGTCTCTGCGCTATGTGTGGCAAATGAGAATTTTAGTCAGTGCTGAAAAGCTGCCCAGGACTCAGTCTCCTTTGGCATACTTTCTTTCTGAGGTCCTGTCAACTTCCCAGGGTGTCACCAGAGAGCAAGGACTAGGTCTTCCCTGCTCACAAACCCATTTCCCTTTGCCAGTGTAAGGGGGATCGTTCTGGCTCCCTCTCTATTCTCCACAGCTCATTCCTTCTTTCCTCTTGTTGTCCTTGAAGATACTTACCAGGCATATAGGATCTGGGCAAACCACCTGAGAGGGAATACTGAATCCTCCACTTCCTACCAGCCACATGGCCTTAAACAAAACTGAACCTTAGTTCCCTCATCTTTAAAATGGGATGACAGGGGCCAGCCTGGGGGCACAGAGGATAGTTCAGGGGCTCCACTTCGGGGGCCCGGGGTTTGCCGGTTCGGATCCTGGGTGCGGACTTACACACTGCTCATCAAACCATGCTGAGGCGGCGTCCCACACAGAGCAACTAGAAGGATGTACAACTATGACATACAACTATCTACTGGGACTTTGGGGAGAAAAAAGGAAAAGAAGAGGAAGATTGGCAACAGATGTTAGCTCAGGGCCAATCTTCCTAAAAAAAATATACCATTAAAATTATAAAATAAACAAATAATAAAATGGGATGACAATGGTACCTAAGATGTGGAATTATTAGAAGATTAAATTAACAAATATAAATGTCCTTGGCAAAGAGACTAGTTCACAGCAAACACAGAAGAAACGTTAGTTTTTATTACTATGATAGGTACAATCCAGGCAACTTGTGTTTTGACTCAGTGATGGAAACTTCACCTGGAGCAATGAGGTACAAAAGGGTTTCATTTAAATCTTCCCTCCCAGTACATATTCTAGAGAATAAGACTTGTTTGTCGCTTCCACCACTATGTCTCTGACACCTGGAATGAAGTCCAGGCTTTAGCAGGGACTGCGTAAATACTTGTTGAAGAGTTCATTAAAAATCACTGTTTCAGTAGTGCTGCAGGGAGGCAGGGAGCCGCCTGGGCCCTACTTGAAGTGCAGTGGGGAGAGCGATGCCTCAGGCCCAAGGTCAGAGTGGAGAGAGCCCAGTTTCACGAGGCTCCTTGTAAGCAAAGGGAGAAGCCTGGCATCATGGCCAGAAGGATCCAAGGGACCTGATACTCAGCAAATGTGAAGCAAATCTGGGGGAAATGGAAAGAGCCGGGGCTTCTTAAAGGGCAAGGGTATCTGTGTCTGGCAATGACCATGCGTGAGCTTTCAGCATTGCAGTTTCCTGGTGCATTACATGCGGAAGAGAATGGTACCCATCTCGTGGGGTTGCTGTAAAGAATAAATGAGTAAACATGTGTCAAAGCTCTTAGAAGAATACTTTAAACAGGTAAGTTAGTTTATGGCAGTGTGTGGGCCACCAAGAGTATCCCTCACTAGATTCACTAGATCCTGAGTTCCGGGGAGCAGAGCAAACCCGTCTTATTAACGTTTGGAGCCTCAACACCATGCACACCGCCTGAAGTCTAGCAGGTGCTCTGTAATTATTTGTTTAATTAATGAGTGGGAGGGGAGAAGAGTCGGGGACAGAAACAACATGGGAGCCAGCTCTCGAGGGGAAGTTCAAGGTACAAAGGAGACAGAGGGTAAGTGAGGGCTTTCCAAGGATGGGGAACAGTTTGAGCAAAGGTGGGTGGAAGGAAGCAGCACAGGCTGGTCCCGGGAGCCTATGTTCTTCAGAGCAGCAGGAAAGGGAAAAGGGGCCCGAGAAATGAGGCAGAAAATAATGGGCTTTGCATCCCACTCACATTTGTTTGTTGCTAAAGGTGTAGTTTTCTCTATCCAATTAATTTGTTAACCCTACTGAGGAAAAAAAAAAAAACCCTTGTTAAGCTGTCAACCACGGAGTTCCAGCACACCTGATTATATATCTCTGCTCCTTCTCATTTGTCCGACTCTGATTGAACATCACCATCTACCGAACTGTTCCTTTCTAAGTGTTCTTCTTTGTTTTTACTAGGCACAGGTGATAAGCCTGAATACCGATGCCGCATCTTAATTAAAGAGAAACTCTAATGACACTTTTAAGAGACAGGAAAAGGACAGTCAGACTTCAGGTTTTGCCAGGCTAATTGTCATCATATTGAATACTAAATTTTTAAATTTTGGAAATATTTCTGTATATTAAACAAGAAGACAATAATAATTTACAAAACCAATAAAACTATTTTTAAGGTCTTCATGATATACCTATCACTGCAAAACTGTTTTTCCTATTTTCTATCATATATATCATCTAACCCTTTTTCTCAAGCAAATAAGAAGGATTTTTGCAAATTAAAAATTATTAGTGATTTGTTTTATCACTATAGCTTTTACCCCGTCAGCAACATTTATATATTTTCCTGTTTGTTAGTAGTTGAAAATGCATTTGCTTAAACTAGACAAGCCTATCTTGTCATCACCAAAGTTTTTCAACTCCTCCTCCCTGCTGCCCAACATCCTCCTGCGTGGACTTTCAAAGTACTCTGTGTGTCTCTCTTTCATGGTATTTCTCATTTTTTACATTGTATTTGAGTTTAGGTGTGTGGCCTATCTCCCACTAAACTGTAGGTTCGTTGAATGGGATTCGTGTTCTATAGGACATTCGCGTAATCATATGCAAAAAAACACCTCTTTGAATGAATTGAAAGAAAAAGATGTTTAATAATTGTTCCTACAAATATACCTGAATATCTCTTTATTCTAATAGTTTGAGCATCTTTCTTTATGGTTTGAGCTTAAATGTAGGGTTTTAAAGTATGTCCAAGAAGAAAACAAAGTATAATTTTGCCCCTTCTTTTTCTCTGACCATTTACTTTCTTAAAAACTTGACCAAGAAACTGATTTTTTTTAATAAACTATTTTTTTCCTTATTTTTTCCTTGGATGGGAAGTTGCTGCAAACCAGGGAATATATTTCCCTGTTTCATGGCATGTAGGGGCGGTCATGTTACTAATACTGTGGCTGGCATGTGAGAGCTGCTACATGTGTCATGAGCGTTAACGTCTGTGTGCCTTCTCCTTGCTGCCTTTCCATTCTACGGTGCAATTGGAGACTGTGTATTGAAGGTGACAGAACCACAAGACAAAAGGAGCTTGGGTCCTTCTGTGTTTGCAGTAGAGCCACCCCCGAGAACCATCCCATCAAAAATACCCACATTGTACTTTAAAACATTGGAGTGAGAAATAGGCATCGATTGTGATTACTAAGAGTTGAGGTTGTTCGTGACAACAGATGATGTTAACTTGCCTTATATGCCGGAACACTTAAGACTGCAGCCAGATGTCATAATGTCAAAAATATCATACAGAAAGGGACTCAGTATGACCTAGAGCAAACATTGTATTTGTTGTGTTGCAAAGTTTTGGTTTGAAACTCTGCTTTAAGAACACATGACCTTGGGTGAGTCACTTAACCCCACTTACTCCACTTCCCTAAGGAGGATGTAGCAAAAACAAGTGAGATTATATATTGTATATATATATATATGTAAATTCCTCAAAAATCAAAAAGCATGTGTGTGACTTTAAGTAGTCTTATAATTTTTATTAAATGAAGCAATCGGTAAACGGTGACACTTGAGCCTACTTAAGAGTAACAGAGAGCTGTAGTCATTGCCATTGACCATAACACAGAATTATGGACAATCTTGGGCGAACAGCATGATCAAATATTTCATTGTGAAAACATGAAGTTTCTCTGGATGCTATTGCTTTGGACCCAGTTCCTTCACTCAGCTCTGAATGATTGACTCTCGGAGCTAGGTTTACTGGGAATCTAATGAAGCTTGAGCATCAGGGCAATCTATTATATGTTACACTTCCAAAAGCCAATTATAAACACATTATGGTGATTTTTTTGTTGAATGGGAATCATGTAAAACAGAATTTGTCTGAATTCCTACAGCTGTAAAGCAAAAATCTGAAACAATGTTACAAAGAACAAGCGTAGCTATGTGACTACATGAGCAGCCACGTGTTTTCCAGATCCCAACATTTTAGATCACGCCTGAGGCTATCTGACATGCAAAATTGTTACTGACACAGCAAAATGGTTCTGAATCTTCTAGTTCTTATATGAAAGCAACTTGATAGAAGTTTTCCCACATTTGCCAATGATCCTAAAAATTTCACATGGCATTACCAATAACAAATTATGAAGCTAAAAGAAATCTTTCTAAAGCTCAAATTTTGATCAACTGTACAAGAAGCAAGATATTTTTTTCTATTGTCTCTATAGAACATATTTTAAAATTCTTATTTGAAAATTCAAATAGTATGTATACAGCCAAACACAGGGGGAAATGGTAGTCTAGAGGTGCGTCAGACAGTTACTAAATGTTATCTTTCTGTACATGATACTTATGATATTCATCAACTTTGAAATATGTATATATATATAGTGATTCCTTGTCTTATTCACAATAAGTATTCATTTTCATATATAATTTTGTATTAGTTTTCTTAAAGAGATTCTCCAAAATTGTACAGCTTCAGTTACCACAAAATCAATTCCTCCCCTTGATGACTCTTTATTTTCCAAACTCGAATTAAGGAACTTTCTTCCACACTGTACCTTTTCTAGAAGATTTTTAAAAATTACCTTCTAAGACTTGCTTTCTTGAGATGAAAGTGTTGTAAAAAATTCATTTTCTTGAAGATATGTTTCTTTGTTTATTTGGGGCTCTTCTTTGGATACAGAAAATTCCTTCTGACCCAAATAATTCATGAAGCCATAAAGTTTGAATTCCAAAACAAATATTTACTCATTAGAGTAACTATTTACTCAACTTTTTCACACATTTCCACACGCACTTTTTCACACATTTCTAATCCAAGTAGTCACCACTTTTACCATTCAAATTAATTTACACTCTCAGTGATCATGTATATATCAGAAACAATTTCATTTGAAATTATGTAGTTAAAGTTATTGATGATTTTAAAACTATATAACTACATTTCCTAAACATGTTATTTTAACTTAAAGCAAAGAAATTTACATTCATTAGCCAATCTTTTGACATAGGGCCAAGGCCTATTGCATATAATTTCTGATTGTCCATAGGTGTTATCTTTCTGACATAAATTGCCATATTTCAATATCAGTGAATTCAGGTTTAGCTTCCTTTAATGGGACGCCACTTAAGAAGCAATCTGCGTGCAGAATCCATCTGGAGTTTTATATTTCTTCCTGAATCTTTCACATGCATCTCATACACTCCTAATGATTTTTTTCAGCTACTTGCTTTATCAAATTTTTCCAATGCGTTTTACTTAGTTTTTATAGAAACAGCTCTCTTTTTCATGCTCTTTTTACTGCTTACATAATATTTCATGAAATTCTGTTATTAGGAAATATGACCAGCATAAATTAGTTTGGGAAAAGGCTGATTCCTAACAGCACACTGGTCATCAGATGGGTCTAGAATGGGAGTCTTAGAGAAGAGGTTGTCCAGGATCCATATGTATATACTATTCTGTAGACTTCAGTCGGTATATTGAGATCGTTATGTTTTACATCTCAGGGAAATGAAAGCTTTGTTTGACCCAGCAAATCAAGTGAGTGGAGGTTGAGTAAAAGGTTTTCTGTTGTTATTATTTTTATGCTAACATTTCTGATGGAAATAATTGATGCTCTGTGATGATTTCTGGTTTTATTTCTGCAAACTATGATGAAATCTTCAGAGCCAATAATACTCAGTCAAATTTTCAAATTCTGTTTTGAATTCTAGGCTATAGTAAGTAAATCAACAGTGAAATGCCCCTTGTGGGTTCTGCCATCCGTGCAATTAACACAGTGCTTCCACTTGTCACAGGATAGGGACATGTGCCCATTATCTCCGGTGAGGAAGCTGTGCACCCTAAATTGGTCCCTTATCACTTTTCTGAAATCCTCTAGAAATGAGGAAAGAGAAAAAAGATTTATTCTTTATTGTGGTAATATGTTTTTCTTTTTGTTGTATATGGAAAGAAGGGGAACAGAACACACACACATAGAAACCATTAATTAGTCCTGCTAGGTAAATAAACTGCATTAGACTCTAAACTTCATTGTAGCTGGAAGTACAATTTTTGTTTGTTTTTTACCATAGTATAATATCCAGCCCCTAATAGACTGCTTGACAATCGTAAGTATCAACATATACTAATTGAATGAATAAACAAATCATATAATTCATTTATTAATTTTTATTTTGAATGAATTTGATAATGAAGAGATAGTCTATATCCATTTTACCCCCCAAAATATGTTGATCAAAAAGTCAATGAATTGTCCAATTAGAATTTATCATCATTATACGTTGATTTTTATGTTTCCATTTTGCATAATGAAAACACTAGATTCGTATTTGTTTAATTGCTTGACAGGCTTAGTCAAATGATCCCATATTTGACAGCATCAGGTAATGAAAAATTATACATTTCAATGAGACTTAATCATAATATTTAAAATAACTGCTATAAACTAGAAGGGGCTATTTGAAAATTTTACTAAAGTTGAATTACCTTGTATTTCTAGAAAAAATATTATAAATATATATATAAACACTTTTAGTTCCTTTGCCTATTTTTTTAAATTACAGATTGGTATGCTATGTGATAAGATGCTATACAATGCTATGTTATGTTACATTATATTATGAAAGAAAGCTCATCCTTAAAGTGAATAGAATTCTACAGTGGCTATTAGCTTTCAAACTGTAATAAAGATATGATTGCTGCCCTATAATGTTGGCAGCTGCTCTAGACTGCTGAAGATTGGTATATCTTTCTTTCTCCCTGGGGGAATTTAACCCATTTGCAAATATGAACGTTGATTATGTCCTTTGACTTTGCTTTTGCCTGAGGATCCAACTTTAGGACCTGGAAGGACCTGTGATGAGCTAGAGAAGACGTTGTGAACAACAACAGATGAAACTGTGAAACTTGAAGGTCATTCCAAATAAACTTATTTCCCTTGTGACAGTGTGTTGCAAAGAAGTCTCAAATTAAATTGCTGCGATCCCTCTCGCCTGGAGTGAGAAAGAATGAAAATATCAGAGAAATACAACCCTGTTTTTTATGTATTCAGCTGCACCTCTAAACATTGTCAGCCTCAGTTGTCTATATATTTTATTTAGCCATGGAAGGCACACAATAACTTCTCTTTTTACTTTACTACAAAAACATTATCAATGCCTGTATTCAATTATCTGGATGTTCTCAGATTGGTAAACTAGTGTAAATTCAAAAGGGTGTTTGATGTTATAAATTAACATAATTAACATCTTTCTGGAAAAATTCAAAAATTAAATGGATTTGAAATTTTTACATTGATATTATGACATTTTAAGTAATGCTTTCACATAACACAATTTATAAATTAAATACAGATATAGGTCCTTTTAAAATTCATATAATGTTTGTGTCCATTCATTTATTAAAGAACATATGTTATGTATCAATAATACTGAAACATCAACTTCGTCAACATATCCTTCTAATGAGTAATGAAATAATCAAATATATAGTGAGATTTATCTAAGTTCTAAGATATTTTGTAATAAACAGAAATAAAATAATTAAATTAGAAAAAACTTTGAGGAAAAAAATTTGAATGTTTTCCTTTTTAAAGATATGTGCTTGGAACTGTTCAGGCACACAGGGAGATTCAATGAATTTTATTTGCTTTTTAATTGTGGTAATGATGCTACTTTCCTAATTTAAAGCTGGAAACGATTATTACACATAATCAGTTTAACTCAACACTAGAACAAGCTGAAATAATCAGTAATAAGATGGCTAATTTTTCATACATTTAAATAGGGCTAGAAATTTAATCAGGGATGTAACTGGGGGAAAATAATTATCTTACTTTGCCCTATGGGATTTAAGTTTTAATTTCTAGGCTTCCCAGCAAATACTGCCCAGAAAGTTTCCATTTTCCCTTTCCAGTGAAAAATAAACAATTATTTATTACAGACAACACCCTAATATTGTAGCCCCACCCTGAAACTCGAAGACGGTGGAGGAGTCTCCTTACCACATACAGATAGGATACAAATATCAGGATGATTTGAGAGTCTGGGCCTTAACTACTAGCATCAATGTCTTTGCCACAAAATCTACAGCCAACAAGCTTTTATCCTGTCTTCAGAGATGAATTCAGAGTATTCATCCAGTTTTGGTTGTAAGAGGAAGAAAACTACTTCCGGTACAGACGACCACATGCATATGTTAGCCGCTGTGTGTGTGTTGTGAAATAACAAATAGGTTGTTTCTGTAGCAGTCTTTTTGCTTACGTATGTGAGTGTTTCAGAGAGGGCAAGAATTATAATTTTCAGTAATTACCAAAATCTTAATGTCATCTCTGATCCACTGCTTAATCTCATCCTTGTTTCCTTTGTGATTGTTATTTCAACCACAGGCAGACTGTAAAACCTCCTTCCAATTCCAGAAAGATTTCTTTCTCTCCCTTCCCCTCCCTTCCCTTCTCTTTCCTTCCCTTCTTTTTCAGTTTTTTTTGTTGTTGCTGTTTTTTGTTTTGTATGTTTTGCTATAAAGTATCAGTTTGGTATTACTAGTATTGCTAAAAATAAATGGATACCAGCAAAATTTCTACTTCAATTTATGATTTTGGAAGAACCTCTTACCCTAATCTCCATGAACAATGATCAATTGATTTCCAACTTAGTAATTATAATCTGATTTGCTCAAAAGTCACTTCAAATGCCAAATTCACAATCATTATGTCAAGAGGTTCAGATTCTATTCTATTTTTCTTGGGGCTTATAAATTCACAGTCAAGGATTAGTGGACAATTGAGCAACATCCAGAGAGTTTTATCAAGAGACACAGCTGATAGCAGTACATTCCAGTTCCTAATAATAGATGGATTTTTTTTTTTTTTTGGTAGATCCATCAACAAATGGGATCTATAGTAGTATAGATACATATCCTCTGCCATCACATTAATAATTAACTTTCTAATATCACTAGGAGGTAAATACATTAAAAAGTGACTTAGAAGTGGTCAATCAAAAAATATTCTAAAGAGGCTAATGCTTTTCACAAATCATTTATAATACTGTATCTTATCATAACCTACCTGGCCTCTTAATTATTTTTTCATTGAAGATAACAGTATTTAGAGCAATCAAATGCTAATAAAATTTCATCAGATGATGTGTTTGTAGTGACCAAGCAATATAGGAAAGTAACATGAGTTTTTCCCTCAAACCAATTCTCTGGGAAAAACTGTAAAAGGTTGGATTCTCAAAGTGGGAGTGTCGGGGGGGGAGCAGTGGAAGAGACTTGAGAGAAATCAGTTTTAATTTTGTTTGTGTTGTAGAAAATGGCATGACATTGGGGTTTTGTTATTTACACAAAAACTTGTTTGTCTTTTTAAAGATACAGATATTTATAGATGAAATGATATTGTTTCAGCCGAGGTTCAATCAGAGAAGCAGACCACTAGGAGATATAGACTCCATTCTTTGCCTAATTCCAGAATAATGTTTTTAAAGATTTACCTTAGGTGTTACTTCTACTTGCCCTTATGCAATTACGGGAGCTGGTTACACAGTGTGTGTGAAGCCATTTTGTCTATGTCTGGTCCTAGAGAATGAAGTCTTCAGGGCGGGTAGTTGGGAAGGGAACATGGATATAAAGTGGGTTAAGGAAATTGGAACTTTTAAGAATGAGCCAGAACGCACACAAGGATGGACTGGAACCCATGATTGTTTTCATCATCTTGAAGCCTTCAATCTCAATGATGGGCTATCCTGCAGGAGAAGGTGATACATTCATATGGAGATAGGCACGCACTTGGCCCAGAAATGGAAGAAACTGAAGGAAGATCCGGTAGAGCATGAGGAGGCGCAAGCCCAGCTGCTGCCTATGACTAAGGAAAAGTGACAATATGTCTGAGCAGCAATGGCACCTCATGCCCTGAAGCAGCCCTCCGAGTATAAAAGAAATACGGCTGCAGCTTCTCCTACCTTCCAAATCTCTTACATGTCTCTTAGGGGCCACACTAACCTGAAACTTTGCAGGACAGGGAATTCTGGAAAGCATAGCAGCAGCTGCACTAAACTGACATGATACAAATCCACCATAGATATGATATCTGGGATTTGTCTTGGAATCTTCCAGGAGGTAGTGAATTTAGCAGTACTGGCCCTGAGCTAATATTGTTTAAGCTGGATAAAGGTACATGAGGGGCATTGCAAGTCTCTGTACATCTATTTGAAACTTTCTGTCATTAAAATTTTTACTCAAGAAATGAAAGAAAGAGAAAGATAGAGAAGGGAGAGAGAGAGGGAGGGAAGAAGAGGGTGGCGGAGAGAGAGGGAGAGAGAGAAGGAGAGAATACCCTGAGAAACTGAAACCACCTTGAACTAGTATTTGCGTGTGTGTAGTAGGAAGAGGCAGGAGTGGAAAGTGAATGGGCACAGCAGTTGGATGTAGCAGTAAAAAGGTTGAAGAAAATATTTTTAAATTTTCCCTCCATGACCCTACATTGCAGAAATATTAAGGACAGAGCAGACCACCCATGCAGGTATCCGTGGGGTAATATGAAGATTGCAGGAAATCCCTGCAGGGATGAAAGTCAGGGAGCATGGCCACCTACTCTTAAACCTTCACCCTCCATCCACTTCCTCCAAGCCCCAGCATGGGTGTATTTCAACCTGAGAAGGCTGCCTGCTCCACTTGCTGCTTCTCTCTAAGAGGGTCAGGATGTGCCTGAGGTAGTGCCAGCAAAGAGGAATAGTCCACAGTGGTTCTAGGGAGTGCCTGGGTTCTCCAACCTGGACCTCGTCCTCCCTCTTCCTCCTAAATTCACTCGACTGGGATCTGGTCTTCAGTACTTGATACTACACGAAAATTTGAGTTCACAGGTCAAAATACTGAGATAAGAACTAAAACTACCTCAAGAGAAAGGAAACAAACAAAATAACATAACATATTCATCAAATATTTATTGAGTGCTTACTAGGGCATTGTTACTAGTGTTAGAGATAAAGCAGAGAATCTTACAAAGAAATAGCCCTACTTTCATGCCCGGCCTTACAGTGCTGACATTGGCAAGCAGTGAGGGAAGTCAATAAATAAGATAAATAGCAATACAAGGATGTACACTCAAACCACTCTTCATTAACATCATAAGGGAGGTCCCAGCTAGGGCAATAAATAAAGAAAAAGGAAAGAAGGCACACATCTTGGAAAGAAACAAATAAAATTGTTGATATCTATAGGCAGTGTGACTGTCTTTGTAGAAAATCCCCAAGAAACTACAAAAAACCTACTAGAACAAATAAGTGAATTTAGTAAGGTTGCAGAACATGAGGTCCATATACAAACAGTCAGATTTCTATATACTAGCATTGAACAATTAGAAGAAATTCTGCCTGTGGAAAACTGCTGTCACTCACACCCGTGGGTTCAAAACTGCTTGTCATCTTCATAACTGCCTGCCCTACATATTTTAAACTAGCTTAGCCAGTCTCCACAATTATGTAAGCCAATTCCTTGTAATAAGTCTCTCTTTCTCTCCTGCTGTAGATGATAGAGAGAGAGAGAGAAACAAATAGAAAGAAATATAGAGATAAATGTAGAGATATAATTTCCCACTATGAGTCCTTCTCTGGTTAAACTCCAATTAAATCCATAAAAGAAAATAATTGACAAACTTTATCAAAATGAAGAGCCCGTGTTCTTTGAAAAATACTAAGAGAATAAAAATACAAGTGCTACATTGGGAAATAATATTTGCAAATCATTTCTCTGATAAAGGATTTGTATCAGGAATATATAAACAACTCAAAACTTAATGATAAGAAAAGAAAGACTCTAATTAAGAAAATGGATAAACTATCTGAACAGACACTTTACCAAGAAAGATAGCAGGATAGCAAACAAGCTCGTGAAAAGATGCTCAACATCATTAATGATTAGAGAAACACAAATTAAAGCAATGAGATACCTCTAAATGCCAATTAGAATGACCACAAAAAACCCTCTCACAGTTCCAATTGCTGCTGAAGATACAGAGCAACTGAAATTCTTAACTCTTATACATTGCTAGTGGAAATGCAAAAGGGTACAGCAACTTTGAGAAAGAGTCTGATGATCCCCTATAAAGTTAAACATATACTTACCACATGATCAAGTGATCCTAAACCTAGATATTTCCCCAAGAGTAATTAAGCCTATGCTCACATAGAAATCTGTATGTAAATATTTATAATGGCTTTTATTTATAATCACCAAAAACTGGAAAGAACTCAAATGTCCTTCAAATGGGGAATGAATAAGCAAACTGTGTTATATCCATGCAATGGAATACTACTCAGCAATAAAAAGGAATGGAGTACTGAAACAACCAACAGCGTGGTTAGATTTTAAATCCATTATGCTGAGTGAAAGAAGCCAAAATCAAAAGTGACATTTAGTATGATCCCATTTATATGCCATTCTGGTAAAGGTAATATTATAGGGAAGGAGAACAGATCAGAGGTTGCCATAAGTTGGAAGTGCAGGAAGCAATAACTACCTACCTAAAGGACACGAGGAATTTTTTTGGTTGATGGAACTGTTACATAACTTTATTGTGATGGTGGTTCCACTTCTGTACGCATCCAACACTCACAGAACTGTACACTAAAAGGGATGAATTTTACTCTATGTAAATGATACCTTAATTGAAAAATAATGTAAATCAGTGTACATAATATTAGGTGGTAATGGTTGCTAAGGAAGAAAAATGAATTAGAGAAGGGTGACATAAAATGGCTCACAATGTGACATTTAGATGAGGGTAGGAGAGGAAAGAGCAAGCCTCACTGCAAAGATGACTTTTGAAATCATCTCCTGCAAGAAGTCTGGCATATTTAAGGGAGAGTAAGAAAATCAATGTGCATGGAGTAGAGTGAGTAAGAGAGAGAGGTAGAAGATAAAGTCAGAGAATTGAGTCAGGAGGGCAGGGGAAGTGAGCATCAGGTAGAACCCAGTAGGTCACAGGTAGGTGTTTGACTATTCCTATGAGTGAGATGGGAAGCTATGAGAGTGACATGATCTGGCTTACCTTCTAACTGGATCACTCTCTCTGCCGTATTGAGTAGAAGAGGGCAAGAGTTCGACAAAGAAGGTCGACAAACAGGCTTTTGCAGTAATCCAGGCCAAAGATGGTGGCTTGGACCATAGATAAGGCAGTGAGTTGCTATAACATAGTTGTATTGTGGATATATTGTAAAGCCAACAGATTTCTGGTAAACTGGATGTGGGATGTGTAAGTAAGAAAGGAGTCAAGAATGCAGTAGGTAGAAAGGTTTTTGGTCTAAACAACGGAAAGAATGTAACATCTTAATTGAAATGGAAAGGATTACAAGAGGAGCTGGTGTATGTGGAAAGGGCGTAGATACTAGTCTGGGATATTTAAACTGACGATGCCTATGATATAGTCAAACGGAGACATTACGTAGGCAGGTGAATATCTGACTCTGGAACTCAGTGGGGAGGATCCTACCAGATATACAAATTTGTGAGTCATCACCATAAAAATGATATTTAAAGCCATGAAACAGCCAGAGATCACGAGAGGGAAGAGTGTACATATAAGGAGAAGAGGCCCAAGGGCTGAGCCTTGAGATAATATATGCATCAGAAACATAATTATGGGAACAGATGGACCAAGAATCTAAACTAAACATGATAAACATGCTTTGGGAGATAGGGAAGATAATAGCAATATAAAACAAGAGCCAAACACCACAAAACCCAAATTCAGTAAAAATATTAAGTGTGAAAAATATAACCGTTGAAATGAAGAACAAAATGGTTCAGATAAACAGTAGGATAGACATAGCTGATAAATAAATTAGTAAGCTAAGTAAGGAACTTCCCAGAGAGCAACAGTCAAGGACAAAGAGCAGATATAATGGAAAATCTGAGAGAAATAAAGACTAGAAATAAATAGGTCAACTTTCAGATTACAAGAGTCTCAAAAGAAAGGAAAACAAAAATGAAGTTGAAAAATGTATGAGGAATAATGGAAACATATTTTCCAGAATTAAAGAGAGACAGATGATCTCAAAAAAGAGCTCAGGGAGGATTAAATAACAAAAACCAAAAAAAAGGACACATGGATAAATTATTAGAAAATTTAAGAATATCATATACAATGGCAAACTTCAAAAAGTTTCCAAACAGAAAGAAAAGTCACCTATAAATGAGAACACTGACACGTTGGATGCAGAAAGATAATGGAAAAACAGTTTTGTACAGTTTTGAAGGAAAATCACTTAGCCTAGAATTTTCTATCCAGCCAAATAGTCTATTAATTATAAAATTATAATAAAAATATTCTCAGGCATACAAAGTTTTAAAAGGATTTGCAATACAAAGACACACATTGAAGGAAATGCTCAAAATAATTGGAGAAATTATTCGAGATATTTTATAGGAAATGGAAGGTAGAAGTTATAAGATATATGGCAAATACGGGCATTTTTTTTATTGTTGTCTTTAAAAAAATAAAGCAAGACAAAATGAAGGGAAATGTATCCAAACTAACTCAGAACTAAAATTAAGTCAATATCAATATGATGTGGTTAGGGATGGGTGTGGGGGCTACTAAGGAGAGGACTATGAAAGCATACTAAAGTGGTTTCTTATTAAAGAAAAGGAAGAGATAGATATTAACAGAATAATCGAGAATCAAAGGATGGAAAAAAGATATACTACACTAGTAAGATCCAAAAGAAGCAAGAGTAGACATCATAATATCTGACAAAACAGACTTTAAAGCAAAAATATCATGTTGGAAAGAAAGAATATTGGATACGTGGATAAGGATAAAGGGAGCAATAGAACAGGTTCCCACCATGTCTACCATAAACATGCAGCTACCTAACCATGTAGGCTCAAAGTACATCAAACAACAATTAATCAAACTGTGGGGAGAAATCATTAAGTCAGCAATTGTAATTAGAGATTTTACATACCCCTCGCAGAAAATAATACATCAAGCAGACAAAAACAAAGCAAAGGTATTGAAACCTTTCAATATAATTTAAGACACAAGCTACTTAATATACTGAGTATAGAACACAGAAAGTTTGACGTCTCAATAAATACCAAAGAACCAATATAACATCTCATTATACATCCAGTAACCATAATTAGGATAATTTTATTTTTCTAACAGTTTCTTAAGCCCATATTTTGTATATTACCCAATTTTAAGGAAATTACCTGTCAACAAAGATTGAATAATTTTAAAAATTACTATAATGTATCAAATCTTGAGAGAGATAATTACAGTTATTTTAAAGTGATTACAGATAAGAAGACAAAGAGGATACACAATTTTAAAATAGAGGAGACTCAATGTCCCCATAAACATCTATCATTTTTATGTAAGCTTAAATTCTATTTCTTTTAAAGAAGAATTTAGAAATTAAAGGAAATGTTAGCACTACATTTTTCTTTTTCTGAGAGCTGAAATAATTGTGGGAGCATTTTAACCTGAGAACAATATATCCCATCCTGTCCTTTACTGAAAATGTAATGGACCCATCAACTTTGCTTCATCAGGCAGTTATAAATGCTATAACAACCTAATGGGGTTAATACAGAGGAATCTTCTACGGTCAGTGGCTATCCTATACCTAGCTTATGGATTTTAGCAGGCTTCCATTTCTAACTAAAAAAAAGCAAGGACACAGTTCCATAGTAGCCTGCATTTCATGTGGAATATTATCGAAGCTAATGTCGTCCCTGATATGTGGTTATTAAGTTCATTGTTTTGAGTGGCACCTTGACATTTACCGCCTTTGAATACTGGCTGAGTAAGGTTATAAGTTCTAGCAAATAGCTCATATCATCATCCTTATTTGCTGCTTTCTGAAAAGCAGGTTTCAAGTGGACAGACTTCATTAGGTACATTTTCTTCTTCTGTACCAAATATTTTTTAAAAATCATTTTTTTATGTTGTAGATGATCAAGTGATCAAATCAATGCAATGACAGGAAGGCAAATAAATCAGACGTAACCCATCAATTCCCACAGAAGAATGATGTGAGCAAAAACACTCAATTTTTAAAATAGCCCACATATTAACTAAAGTAATATGCAAATACTCTAACAATTATAGTCTGCTCAGGGCAATGAGTGCTTCAGAATATTACAAAAGAACCATTATAATCTATCAAATTATTCATAACCACATATACATCAGTTCTATTTTGACGTTAATATTTCCCATTTGCATAAGTGATTCTAACTAGTGAAGGCCAAACCACTTAAAAAGTTATTTATTAATTAAGCAATTGATTAATAATTATATCCTGGAAAATTATGATTTAATGTTTCAAAGTCCATGTGTCTGTAAAAATGACAATTTCTCATTCATGGACCCTGGACTTTCCTCTGGTGATGATCATGAAAACTATCAGCTACTCTGGTAGTTACTGGGCTTCTGTTAGAAAGCACTCTGTCAAATTTCATTTACTTAAGTACAAATAATGGAAGAAGTTGTTTAATTTCAAATCTTCCACAGAAATCGTAGTTTTTCTATAATGATTCAAACCAAGAAAATGTAGACCTGTGTGTCATAAGAGAATTTAGTCCTGAGAATGTGCTTGTGCCCTTCATAGTCATTAATCTTGTCATTAGAAGAGTCACATAGGACTCTGCTCTAACTCATGGACCAGGGGCTGTGAATTTCCTGAGTAATGAGACAAACTTCCTGAAATGTGCAAAATGCTAAAACAGGCGGTTAGTCTTTAGGCCCTTCCTCCTTGGTGCCTGTCCTTCAGGATCTCGATATTGGCACTCCTACATCTAACAGCCAGAGATCTTCTTTTGGCTACCCCCACTCAGCCTGCCTGCTTTCCTGACCCACAGAATAACTACATTCCCTGCATCCCCATCAAAATGCACCCAGTCTCGTTCTCCCAAAACTTGACTTTAAACATACTAATGCTAATATGAGACTACATACATGTCTACAACTTACATGTCTGTGACTTCAAGACATACACCACTCTAGTTTTAAAGCTGTGATGTTTTGTAGAATTTTCAATGTGTTCCTTTAACATCAGTCTTGCTTTTCTCATACACTTCTTGAGTATCAAACAAGGCTTGTCGCACATGTTGGAGCATATAGGAAGCACTTAGATGACCGACATCCCACAGCATAGCTGTACGGATTTATTCAACAATGTTTTTGAACAAATATTTGATGAGTATCTACTATGGTCTACATATTGTTCCAGGCGTGGGAGATAGGGGAGGAACAAAACAGATATGGTTCCTGCTCACATAGAATGAATAATCTAGAGGAGGAGCCAGTTATTAAACAAATAATTATACAAATGAATGTGAAGGACATCTGTACATTTACAAAATTATTTTCTAATAAAATGACTTTTTCCCTGAGAACATGGAAAAATACAAGTTTAAAGAAGGAAATTAGCATTGCCCAAAGCCCTCAAGCATAACCATACAAACCACTTTTAATATTTCTTTGAATAAATATGTATGTAATATATAAGTATATATTTAAATATATATAAATACATATTTAACCTATAGATATGTACATATACATGTGTGTATACATATATAAGCTATATATGTATATTATAAAATTAGGATCACTTTGATTAAACTATTTTGTATACTACATTAGAGTTAATATTAGTTATACTTTTGCTAATTTAATTAAATATCCATATAAAACATTATTTTAATTATGACAGAATTGTCTATCATTTGGATTAACCTTTTTTTGAACTGATCCTTTTTTTGGATGTTATACTTTTATTCTCTTTTTGGTTTTTAACTCCAACTTATAATGCAGTAATAATGTATATGCACTGATCACTTTTTACTGGATTATTAAGTTGGTTCATTTTTTTGGCATCAAAACTTTGGCTGTGATAGTCTTTATATAAATCAGTGTGTCTCTCTATCACCTTCTGATAAGTGTTTATGCATGGCCTTAATAGGTCAAAGGATATAAAAATGATATATAGTACATAGTACTATATATAATATATATATAGTTAAGAAAATCTTGAGTAACAATGTTGGATGACTTACACAACTGATAATCAGAACTTATTTTAGAGTTGAGGTATTTAAGTCAGGGGGTTATTGGTGAAAGGATTACAAATAGACCCCGGGAAAGAAAAGAGAGCCCCAAAAGAAACATACAGCATCCCCCCTTATCCTAGGGGGATACGTTCCAAGACCCCCAGTGGATGCCTGAAACCACAGATACTACAGAACCCATACATATACTATGTTTTTTCCTATACATACATGCCTATCATAAAGTTTAATTTATAAATTGAGCACAGTAAGAGATTAACAACAACAATAATAAAATAAAACAATTTCAACAATATACTATAATGAAAGTTACGTGAATGTGGTCTCTCTATCTTTCTCAAAATATCTCACTGTACTGTATTCACTCATCTTCTCAGGCCAGTGTGAGATGATACAATGCCTATATGATGAGATGAAATGAGGTGAATGACGTAGGTATTGTGATGTAGCGTCCCGGGTGGGAGGAAGCTGGACAGCTCAAGATTTTGTCTCAATGGTGTGCAATTTAAAACTTATGAATGGTTTATTTCTGGAATTTTCCATTTAATATTTTCAGACCGCAGTTGACCATGAGTAACTGAAACTGTGGAAAGCAACTGGGGATAAGGGGGGATTACTGCTGTAGATGTCATACTTGATGTATGACAATGATTGTATTGCAGACTAGATGGGAAAAGACAGTGTTTCAATAAATAGGAAGACCTTGTGGAAAAAAAGTTAACCTTGATTCTTCCTCAGCCATAAACAAAAGAATACAGGACTTCAACATGAAAGGAGAAGAAAACAGGAGAATATCTTTGTATCTATGGAGTAGGCAAAAAAATCACTATTGTAAGAATTAGGATTACATTAGAATTAAGAATTTCTGTTTGTCGAAAGATACCACTGAGTGAAAGAGCAAGTCACAAAGTAGAAAAATATATGTATTCAATATAGCAACAAAGGATCCATTTCAAGAATACATAAATAATTCACACAAATTAGAAGAAAAATATGGACATTATATAAAATTGATGAAAAACACATCAACTGGCTAGTCACAAAAAAAAGGGTATCCAAATGGCAAATCAGGGACACTTTGGAAGTGAATGGGTGAGCTATTAATTATTTTACCAAGACAACTAATATAAACTGGGATTTTCTTGAGCAAACTCCCAAAAAACATATAGAAAGATTCTCAACTTAATAAGGAATCAATGTAATGGTTAATTTTATGCATCCCCTGAACTGGGCTAAGGGATATCCAGATAGCTGGTAAAAGATTATTTCTGGGTATGCCTGTGAGAGTGTTTCCAGAAGAGACTAACATTTGAATCAGTAGACTAAGTAAAGAAGATCTACCCTCACCAATGTGGGCAGGCATCATCCAATTCATTAAGGTGAACTCTGTCTTTTCTTGAGGTGGGATATCCATCTCCTCCTGCCCTGGGACATTGGTACTCCTACTTCTCAGGCCTTCAGATTCAGATTGAAATATATCACCAGCATTTCTGATTCTCCAGCTTTCAAACAGCAGGTTGTGGGACTTCTCTGCCTCCATAATCATGTGAGCCAATTCCCATAATAAATCTCCTCTTATATCTCTATATATCTTACTGGTTCTGTTTCTCTGAAGAACCCTAACTAATACAATCAGTAAACTGTCAACCAATGCCACAATGAAATATCACTACCAGAATAGCTAAAATTAAAAAAAAAAAAATCATACCAAAGGTTGTCTAGGATGTGGTAGATCTAGATCTCATACAGTGCTGGAGGAGAGCTAATTGTTTATACTTTGGGAAACTATTTGGCATTAGTTACCAAAGTAAAATATGCATTTCCTATGGTTCACTGGTTCCAGTCCTAGGAATATGTCCAACTGAGCTATGGACCAATGTGAACCAAAAGACATGCTAAATATTGTTTCTAGCAGCACTATTTAATCTAAAGCTGGGGAAATGCACTCTTCCATCAATAGTAGTGTCAATAAATAAATTTTCACATACTCCTACAATAGAATATTATCCAATAATGAAAACAGATAACTGCCCAAAATGAACCTTAAAAACATAATATTAAACAAAAGTAGCCAGACTAAAGAGAAAGCATATTATTATATTCCATTGACCTAAAGTTCTGACACAACCCAAACTAATCCATGGTGTTAGAAATCAGGATGGTGGTTGCAGGGGGGAGGAATGAGGTATAGTCTTGGCAAGAGGGGCTGGGGGGGACTTCAGAGAAGCTGCTGATCTATATCTTCATCTGATTGTTGATTGCCTGTGTGATCACTTGTGATCATTCAGCACACTGCAAATCTTATGATTTGTCCCTTTTGTTAGATATTTTACACTTTGGTAAAAGATTCATTTTGGTAAAGATATGTTTAATAATTACATCAAGTTCCTCTCAGGATAACATGAAAGAAAATAATGGGCAATGTGTACCCATACACAAAGAAAATTGATTAAATGTTCAACTAATTCTCACACTGTAAACAATAACTCAAGTAGAAAATTCCTGAGGAGCTTGAGTTCAATTTGAATTACCTGAAAGCTTGCTAAAAGTTTCCTTATACAGGCAGAGTCGTGGAAAAAAATCCATAAATGTAGATATGAAATAATTTCTAAAGATATTAAATGCACAATTTAATATGAGAATGCCATTGTTCTAGTTGACTGCTTATGGATTCATGCAATATAAAACAAATGTTTGGCAGGAATATATGTTTAGTAAAAAATATAAATTCTCAATTATCTAAAAATTTTCTGTCTTTATTTATATGAGCAAAACTTGACCTTGTCATTGTAAATACCAGAGCTCTGTCATTTGTCAGTTTAGTTTTATTTATGACTGTCAACAGTGCAAAGCCAATCAAGCAATTCATCAAGAAAACAAAACTAAGCAAATGGAAAAAATCCCACCACCAAAAACACAGTGTTTGATTACAAATATTAAGTAAGCTTTCTTAGCTCTTAGGTAGTTGTGAAGAAAGTGACCTATGGAGAAATTTTAAGTAGGGATATTAACATGAAAGTGAAAAGAGAGGAACTGTTGAACCTCATGCTGCCATAGTCAGATATTTTGACCCATGTTTGTTGAGCAAATACTAGGTTCTAGGCTCACAATTTTAGGTGGGAAGTCACTAATCTATGGCTTTGGTTGAACTGACTTGTGAAATCCCCAAATAATGCATAGTTAATATCAGAAGATATCTTAGAGTGCTTCTAACCCAATCTCCAATACAACACAGGAATTCTCAATAGATGCCCATTCAGCCTTCCTAATGAAGTCAAAATGTGGTCCAGGAAATTCTTATCGAAGGCTCTCGTGCATTGGCTGTCAGTGCATGGACTAGTTGTAGCAACAATAATCTAGATAATTAAGAAAATATTTTGATACTTCAAACCAAAAATTATTTTTCCTTACTTGGCTACAGATTTCATTCAATAAAACTTTTTCTGATACCTGTTATTATCTTTGTTTTTCTTTGTCGTTGGTTTTGGTAGGAACTTTGTGCTCTCATATCTTTAAACCCAAGAGTAATACACATGGATGTAAAAAGATAGTTGTGGTCATTTCTGTAAAAGAACTAATATATTTTTTCCTCTGATCACATGAATTATGTAAATACAATTTTGCTTTGGCTGCAGGGAATCTGAGAAAGATACCTTGGGTATGATTAGATTGTAACATTCTTTGAATCATTAATATAGAAAGTATAAAACAAAATTATGCTAAGCTTGGTATTGCTCTATGAGGTCCAGGCATTTATTGTCCCCACATGGTAATAAGCCTTAGTCAACCAGACTTGGAAAATACACCAATGAAGACTATTGTGCAATGGTCGTTTTGTGCAATGACGTCCCGCGCTTGAGGATGGGACCCATCCTCGGGACTGAAAGAATGTCAGCGCTGGGGGAGGAGATGAGAACTTGGGAAGCAGTCCTTACATTAAGGTGAGAAAAGTTTCCTTTTCTTTTAGGGCCTTTGAGTTTCTTTTGACCTGAGTTCTAGAATCTGAGGCATGGGAATTCCTGAAACATCTCCGGTGGTGAATAGGAGCTGCTCTGCCCACTGGTAATGAGGCAGGACAGGATGAAGGCCGGGAGCTGGCCTACGAGGGGGTTCTGTGACTGTTCTGAGCCTTTTTAATAGCTGGGTATTATTCTCTGTGTGTAAGTCCCTTTCATTACGCAGAAATTTGAGAAATTTTTATTTAAAGTTTTCATCTAGTCCTTATTGTACTGTACACAATTAAGGAAAAACAGTGTTTTGGGGGGACAATGTTTTTTGTCCCATTCTCTAGATGGAATAGCAAAAAGCGCTGTGCCTGCAGCCCGTAAGGCAGAAAGGAAGAACATTTACATGCACTGAAGCAGCTACATCCCAATGTCACTGGCAGCTAAACCAGCAGTCTGGATGGTTGGTGAGAAGAATGGAGAACTTGAGGAAACTGTTCCCAGGCAAACATGAAGCAAACTCTGGAGACCTCTTGGAAATAGCTGAGGGGTCATTCTGAGAGGAGGTTATTCCTAAAAATTAGTCTAGTGGGGCCTCATACTATCATAAGTTGGATATTAAAAGTAAATGTGGTTTATTTTTTAGTCACAAGCTGGTGAGGTCTGAGACTGTGGGATTATAATAAATTTAAACATTAGACCCAAATGATAGCTAATAAGTAAGCTTCTAGAGCTGGCATTTTGTGGAGAGGTTTTTGGATTTTTGACTTTCTATTCTTATTTATTTTCGTTTCTACTCTTCTATGATTTAATATTTTGTTGTATGTGTTCTTGTTTTAAAGTGCTTGTGTAGACGAGGGCAAAAATGAGGCAAGAAATTGTTAAAAATAACAATAATAAATAAGCCCAAAAAAGTACCATTCTAGATTTTCATTTTAAATGCATTAGCTTTTTGGCTGGCGATGTGACCTAAGGAAAAACAGTTTAAATTACTGTGGTTTAGTTTCTTTCTCTGAAACATGAGGGAGTTAAGCTGGACACTGTCTGAGGTCCCTTCCACCACTAGGATTCAGCTGTGAAATTTAAGTTCATGTAATTTGACATAACATCCTGAAAACATTTTCCATTAAGTGAAGGATTTCACCCTCAGAAACTTTATAACTGAAAAATATTGATTGAAAGTCTCAAGGGGCTGTGCTATTCTTTTAAAATAGCTAAATATAAATACTATGAATATTTTCTGAGAGAAACGTGAAGAGTTGGAAGTTTGTAGTCATAGAAGTGAGAAAGATAAAATAGGTTTCATGGTATATTTCACCTAGTTTCAGAATCACATACTAGTTCACATGAATTTAATACACAGACTTTACGAATAAATAGCATATGGCTGTGAGACAAGGTACATGTAAATAAAAGAATTGCACCTTGAAGTTGAACTAGATAAAAATAACTTCCTCTTATGTCTTCACACACAGAATAATCAAATGAAAAAGTAATATAGCTAATTTAGTCTAAAACTGAATAACTTTTGCCTTCTACTTTAGGCACATATGGGATGTTTTATTGAGATATCTATGTAATTATTTCTCTTCACCCCCTCACTTTGCATTTATGCATTATTTTGTCACTCATTTAATCAATGAACATGTATTGACCACCAATGTGTGCCTAGAAATCAATGTAAGGGAAACAAGTGTAAACAAACTTCTCTTCAATCTAAAAATTGCAGTATTCTTCAGTGATCCAGTTCAAGATGATGCGTATATATTGGCTTAATAAGAAGGTAACAACCAATTGGATTAGACTTCCCAATTAAGCAGCGGGATTTGGAGCTACAGTTTATGAGGCTAATACCGATAATAACGATTACTCTCTTAGACAAGGTAATATTATAGCCTGGTTGCACCCTGCATTTCTTATCGATGAAGCAGAGCCTCCCAGTAATAATCTTAGGATGCTTTCCAGCTTTCCCTGAGTAAAGATGTAAGCCATGTATAAATTTGACCTTCATTGTTAAACCAAGAGTTTTCAGTCTTCATGAACAGGTGATAAGTAGTTGCACAAATGCCAAGTAACTACAAAAAGAAGATAAAAGGAAATCTCTGTGCAGAAGAATCATCAAATTGAGATCACCATTATTTGCAGAGGTTACCATTCTTCCCATTTTTTTCTAATAATACTCCCCCATCATTCCTTTTGTATAAAAGTTGAGATGCCATTTTACTTGTTTCTTGAACCCACAATGGAATCATAAGGCTAGGACATATCGTATATAAATGAAGTCCAGATGGTTTTTATCTTTATGTCATTACTTTGATAACTCAAGTGTTATGGTTTCTGAAAGGAACTCCTGAGACTAATGAAAACTTAAAACTCTTACTATCAGTTACATATCTAATTATAAAAGTATTCTTAGGATTCCTATAAGAAAATTATAGAATTTTGAAGGGTCATTAGAACACATCAGAATGTGACTTTCCTTGGAAATAGGGTTGTTGCAGATCTAATTAGTTAAGATAAGGTCATACTGGAGTAGGATGGACCTTAATCCAAACTGACTGGTGTCCTTGTGAGAAGAGGTCAGAGACACAATGAGAATGCCATGAGATGGTAGAGGCAGAGACTGGAGTGATGCAGCTGCAGGCCCAGGAACAGCAAGGATTGATGGCCACCACCAGGAGCGAAGAAGATGCAAGGAAGAATTCCACCCAGAGTCTTGGAGGCAGCGTGGCCCTGCTGACAGCTCAATTTGGGATTTCTTAGCCTTCAGAACCATAAGACAATAAATTTCTGTTGTTTTTAGCCATCCAGTTTGTGGTACTTTGTGACAGAGGTCCTGGGAAACTAATACAGGGGCTTAGAAGGAAGATCAGATGAGTTATAGAGCTATAACTTTGCGCATCTGAGTGAAGCATGAGTAAAATGAAGACTCTCCTGCTATGGAAGAGAATCTAAAGCTTATGAAGCCCTTAGTAGGTGCCTAGCATTGTTCTAGGCATTTTATAAATATTATTTTATTTAATATCAAGTATCATCTAGTACTCCATCCATATAATGAGTTAGGTTCTAATACTATCCCCAGCTGAGGGAGAAAATCTGCACTAGTTCTGTTTAAATAATTATCCTTTCAAAGGATGTTTTATACTGCTCCACAGATTCTTTCTGGAGAATAATGCAGATCTTGTACCATTATGCAACTTTCATTTTATTAAGTACTAGGAATTTAAAATGTTTAATTTCAATGAGAAAGATAATTGGCAACCCTCTCTGACTTCAAAGCTTGTTATGTAAAAGTTAAATCTACAACAAAAAGAACAATACAGACCTGTTCTCTGTGATATTCATGAAATGTGCTAATAATTATTATAAAAAAATGTCAATGGCTCCAATATTACTGTATGGTACATGGAGAAAAACCTTTTTAAACCATTATGTTCAAAATAAATACCTGATTTAGGTGGAGTGATAACAGGTAAAAAATTAAAATTATAACAACAACAAAAAAAACCTCCATAAAGTTGTAGACTATTCTAGATTATAACTACTTTAGAAAATATTTCAATTTCTTAATTGCCAATATTAACCGGATGTTTTACTCTTATGTTCTAACTATTTATTTTTTACTCCCTTTGTTCATAAAGTATTTCAAAACAACTGCAAAATGCTACTGACTAATGGAAGCCCTCAGAAATTTACGATGCCCATATATCAAGCCACTGCATGGAAAATCAGCGAATCTCTAAATTCCTCCAGACATATGGTTTACAATGAAGTCGTTTATTGCTGAATAAACATTAATCTCAGACAGAGGCAGCAACTGCCATTTCTCCACCTCCAGATTTTTTGAATTCATATTCTTCATGCTGAATGCAAACACAGCAGTTTGAATTTGCTTTATTCCTGCACACCCTCATTTCAAAATATCAAGAGCTTCCATCGTTTGGCAAGCCATAAAGCCTTGCAATTGATTTTTGTCGTTACTCATTGTTATCAATGTAGGGACTCTATCAAAATCAGCAGGGTAGGCTTTATAATTTAACTGCTTAATAGTAAACATGAAATAAAACAAGCACTTTCTCCAGCTTTTACACTTGCAAATTTATTGTGCATTTGTATATTATAATTCCTCTTTCGCTATAAAGGAAAATATAATACATTTATAGAAAAATAAAGCTTTACAATTAATGTATAATTAAGCAGATAAAACACTGATTATACAACCATGTAATGTGCTTCTGAAACCTAAAATATAGTGATCTGGGAAAGAAAGTTAAATCTATAAAAACCAAAGATGAAAAATTTGGTGTGTGGAAAAGTTTTGTACTGACACAAATATGCAGAACTTCTGTGGGAATCTGGCAGTGACTACTGATAGGAATTGGTCCAAAGACACATGAGGTCATATGGTCGTATCCCTTTAGCTTTTACCAGTGTAACGAAATTACTAATACTTTCCCCTGACAAGCAAAAGGAGACACCGAGAGTACACTTCTGTTCGAAGCTGCACAGCTAAAAAGACTGGAGACTAGAGGTTTCACATACACAAATATATTTGCTCATTCACTTAATTAACAAATATTTATTGCTGGGTGTCAATTACATCAAAATCAAAAAGACACAGTTCCCACGTTTAGGAAATCACTTTCGAGTAAGCAGAGTATGTAAAGGGCAATTTAAGGTATGTATTATGTATCAATTGCTAAATAAATTATCCCCAAACAGCACACATTTATTATCTCACTGTTTCTATGTGTCAGGAATATGGGCATGACTTAGCTGTGTCCTCTGCTTTGTGGCCTCTCACCAGGCTTCAGTCAAAATCCTGACCCAGGGTCTGTGGTTTCATCTGAAGGCCCATCCGGTGAAGCATTCCCTTCCACACTCAGTTTTTGGCAGCTCCAGATTCTGTGAGCTGTCAGACCGAGGGCCACAGTTCCTTTATGGCTGTTGGCCAGAAGCCACCCTCAGTTTTCTGCCATGTGAAACCTCTGCCACATGACACCTTTCTTCATTAAAACATGCAAGCCAAGAAGTTAATAGAGACAGTCTGCGAGCAAATTGGAAGTCATAGACTTTTATAACCCAATCACATAAGTAGCATTCCATCTATTTTGCCATAGTCTATTGGTTAGAATCAAGTTACTAATCTCAGTCCATTCTCAAGGGGAGGGGATTACACAAGGGCATAAATATTAGCAGGTGGGGATCACTGGGGGCCATCTTAGAAGTCTGCCTATTACAAGACACTAAAATGATCTCCTTCCCACCGTGATTTTTACCACCAGTAATCCATGCTTTCTAAGATCTCTACTACTGGAGTCACTTTGGGGCACTAAAAATTTGTGTCTCCTAAGGTACCCTTTATTATACAAATATGCTACTGTGGCAATGTTAGATTATTAATTCTCTTGTGAGTGTCAAGCCGTGGGATACAGAAAAGATAAGTTTTGATAAGATGCAACAGCAAAAGAAATCATGGAATATGAGGTGGTGGCTGAGAGAATTGGCCTGGAAAGTGCCATATGGAGAGGAAGAGAGAGAGGAGGAGAGGGAGACTTCATTGATTGTCTGTTAACCCCAAGATATTAAGGATAATATGGATAATAATAAGGCTACTCCTATTACCAGCTTAGTTATGATCCCTAAATATTTCTGCAGTCAGACTACTCTTAACCTTAACTCTATGGCTATTGCTGGTGACTAGATGAGTAGAATTCAGAATCATGGAGAATTCCTCTCTGTAGATGCTAATATGTGTGCTTAGGCTGAGGGAGGAGAAGTGTATTAGAGTTTTAAGAAGAATAGAAATACCTATTGTAATTTTACTTAGGAATTATAATTGTAATTAATTAACATTGTAATTATAATTTAAGACTTTAAAAATAGTTTCTGCCTATGGTGAATATCCAATTTTTACCAAAGAGTCAGTACATACTTGGTTGGTGAACTTATAGTTAGAACAGGGCGTACATAGACCCAGGACTTAAACTTTTTTTCCAGGCAAAGTTAGGTGTCATTCCCACCAACACATCTATTCATATTTTGGTTTTTAATTCTGCTGATAAGTTTAAGCAGCACACCTCCCCTTAGTTTTCTCTTTGCTATGAAATGTGCTGCTAACACTGCAGTGGGAGAGGGTGAAAGTCTTGTGTATGTATGTTCCTTCACTAGACCATAAACTCCCTATTCATCATAGTGTCCCCATAGTGTTCCCAATATCCACTATTTCTGATATACACATGTCACTCATTAATGTTACAGGAGAGCTTTATGGATTATGGTGACACCCAGGTTTTGGGAGCAAATGGACTAGGTTCCAGGATTTCCAAAGTCTGTCTGTGGTCTTAATGCATTTGCTAAAGATAAGGATTTGCTTTATCAAGGCCATTGGAGACGTGATTCATGAAAGAATCTACTTGACAAAGCCATATCATAATCATCTCTGACACTTTAAAAAAAGGAATAGTTACCTTCTTGGTTTCATATTTTATTAATTAGGGGTTGTTGTGCCATTCCACATGACACCCATGATTCTACTTAATTTAAGAAGCTCTAGTGTAAAAAAAGACTTTGATCTCCAAGAGGTTGACTATGACAAATACCAGTGTACTAGTGACCAATTACTGTCAAATGGCTCAGATCAATTAGAGAGTAATTAGTATTGGAAGGCCTGGTAAAATGAGTTCTAAGCCATTTTCTCAAATATATGCATTTACTCATGGTAACTTTAATGTTTAAATCAGTATTCCTAGGAAAAAGATTAATTTTGAATATATTTTCAAATAAGTAAATAAGATATTTAAGTAAACCTCTTCTCTAATCCAACTTTACCCAAGTTTGGACTATGCATCCATTTGTCCAAGGTAGATAATGATTTACAAAGAATGCACAGGAAACGCAGCTGCCTTTATTTTACATTAAAACTTTAAATGAAGCTGTGTTTACTTTTTCCTCAATACTGTGAATCAATCATGCAGGTTGTGTCAGAAGTTAATAACTATTCAAAATCTGTGTTTTCATATTTCTGTGTTTCTTCCTATGCAAGAAACTAGACTACATTTCCCAGCCTCCCTCACTGATAAAAATTCTGGTCAATGAAAAAATTTGAGTGCAAGTGACGTGTTCCACTTCCAGGCCTAGTCCACAAAACTCTGATGCATACTCTTCCGCAGTCTTTTCCTCTTCTAGATACGAGGAATTAAGGCAACTATGACAATCTTGGAAGCCATGTTTGAAGATGAAAGTCTCTTCCAATCCGGGTTCCTAAACAATGATATAGAAAATAGTCTCCCCATTGACTGTCCCTCACCCAGGACTATTCCATGAGCATTGAATAAACTGCTTTTGTGTGGGGATTTTATTTTTGTTATAGGAGATATTATTATTATATGCACACAATTATGTAACTATTTGGACCAGAAATATCTAAACTTAAAATAGTATCTCCCAGTTATCCAAAATGTGCCCCTTGTTGCGAGTTATATTAATAATCTGAATTTATTTATATGAATAAGGTTTACTCAGAAAAGTAATTATTATCAGGCTGTTACTTCCTTTCAGAAAACATACCAAGTACTCATACATGTCCAGGTGTAGCAAACAATATCATTGATTGTTAAATAATTTATAGAGACCCAAAGAAAGAAAATTTTTTTAAATCTTTCTGGTCACTTGTTTACCACGCTATCGGTGGAGGAGGGGGGGAATGGAAATGCTAGCAGTATTCTCTAGAGTTGTATGAATTTAGGAAGAATAATTTTGTAGTATATTATAGCAACATAAAAAAAAATCTCTTAAACTAGAATTGGTTTTTATTGCCAAATAGAATCTCTCTGGAAATAAGGTTTATAATGGAATTACTGGCAGACTTTTACCCATAATGGCACAAATGAAAAGATTGTAGCCATTTATTTATCTACTTATTTTTAGATTGTAATCATTTAAAATGAGTTTTTTGGTTTGGGATCTGTTAAAATAATTAATTGGCTGTTTTTTATTTGGTTGGTTGGTTTCTTCACTAATGCTTTATTAAATATTCAAAATCTGTGGTTCAAAGTAATTTTCTATCACCTTGCCTAAGATTTTAAACATTCAATGTTAATCTTTTTAAAGGGCATTTGTCGCAGTAGATAAACAAGTAGTAAAGAAATATTCAGAAATGAGCTTCCTACTGAGTTATTTACTTGGAATAAGTGTATCCTATAAAATGTTCAACCTAACATATTTAACTAGAACAATCCAAGAGACAATAAAACATGGGTTGCACAGAGAGTTCATCAAAATTTTATACAAACTATTCAAAAAGGAAAAATTAACTTAGTAATAACATAAAAGCTATAAAGTCACACTATTAAAACAAAACAAAAAACTTGAAAAGATATTAAACCAAAACTTCTGTAATTGCACTTATCATTGGAGAAATAAACAAAGCTTAAATGCAATACAATAGGCTATTTTTTATAGCATTTCCCAGTTTGCAAAGTTTACATCACTTTATTTGCACTCTGTAGGTAAAACAGAAATTATTATGACTTTGCAGATAAAGAGTAAACTATTTAATGGATTCTTGAAAATACCATTTACGTAACCAAATAATAATTTTGAATGCTTCAGGTCACTTACCTTCTGATTCATTTAAAGGACAAAAATAAGTGATGTTTTCCATTCTAAATTATAAACTATAATTTTATGGTTCATTTAAACCACATACCTATTTATAAAAGTTTTGAAGAGATTAAGGAAGTGAATCAACTTCTCATAATTTGTTTAACTGGAACCAAAGCCTTCTTTCCGATTGTTAATCCAGCACTTTTACCACTAATGACCTGCTGTGTGAAAACATTTCTGTCTTTTCAATGTGTCACCTAAATTGAATTAGTCATTAAAATTTATATATTAATTAATCAAATAATTGCAGTCACCACCCATGTAAAGCACTCTGAATTATACCGGGTGCTGGAGTTACAACGGAGCACATATCGCTCTCGCCCTCATAAGGCTTAGAGTCTAGGAGAAAAAGTGCATACTTTCTAATGGAGATATTGGTGGCATCTATGTGACTAGACAGAGAAGCAGATTTAATTTCTCTTATAGTATGTGCCATTTAGAGTGTAAGTCCCTGTGATATCCACCACCATTTTTCAAGTTTAGACTTGAAGGCTCAACATTTCAGGTTCAATATTCTACAGACATCACATCTGCAACTGAGTAGTTAATACTCAAAATCTTGGCTTATGGCTGTGAGGACCAGCTAGTTTAACTGTGGGTGAGGAGAGCTGAAAAGAAATATGATACACAAGGCAGAAACTTCATCTCTTCAATTGACATATGCCCCCTCTCAATAGAGGAGTGCATTCATTTATCTTACCTTCCCCTCCTCCTCATCCTTCCAGGTGGGTCCTTTGTTGTGCCTCTATATGAAGACTCAGTCTTGTCATGATGCACCTATTCATTTAGTCATTCATTCATCTAATACATACTGAGTACCTACTATGTGCCAGAGTCTATTGTAGATGCTAATTATAACCATGACTGTATCCTCAGCTGTAAACAAAACCTATGAAAAATCCTTTCCTTGTGGAGCTTGCATTCAGAGAATAAACATGTCAATTAAGTAAATGCATAGTAGGTTAATGACAGGTGCCAAGAAGAACAAAAAGTAAAGGAGAGATAGGAAATATGAACCGCAGGAGGTAGGGGACAAGGCTGATGGGAATTTCAGATAGGGAGCAGGGAAGATCTCTCTGAGAGGGCCTTGATTCATGTTAGGAAAGACTTGAAATAAAGACATATGATGGTTAATTTTGTGTCAACCTGACTGGACCAAGGAATGGTAAAACATTTCTGGATGTTTCTGTGAAGTGTTTCTGGAAGAGATTATCCCTTGAATTAATGAGCTGAGTAAAGCAGATCCCCATCCCACCCCACCCCACCCCCCATGTAAGTGGGCACCATCCAATCCATTGAACACCTAAACAGAACAGAAAGACGGAGGAAGGGCAAATTGTTCTCTCTACTTGAGCTGAGACATCCATCTTCTCCTGCCCTTGGACTTAAGTGCTCCTGGTTCTCAGGCTTTTGGACTCAGATCAGAATTTACCCCATCAGCTTCTCAATTCTCAGGCCTTCGAACTCGGATGAATTACGCCATTGGCTTTTGTGGTTCTCCAGCTTGTCGATGGCAGCTCATGGGACTTCTCGGCCTCCATACTGCATGATCCAATTCCTATAATAAATCTCCTCTTATGTATATATGTCTACATAGCCTATTGTGTCTGTTCCTCTGGAGAACCCTGACTAATACACAAGGATTTTCCTCAAGTAAACATGATTAAAGCAGAAAATGCATTACTAACTGGGTCCCCACAGTGAACTCACCCTCCCCAACAGCAGATCCCCTGCTGTGCCACAGACCCCCTAGTTCCCTTTCCCATTCAGGGCCTTTTATCCCTATGACCGATGCTGGTAGCTCTCTCACCCTGTTCCCCAATACCCGATGATAGTTAACAAGTTAACAAGTGTTAATGTCTTGCAACTCTCCAGGTACTGTTCTAACACATGCTGCATATATAATGTATGTTTTATCCTTACAACAACTCTGAGGCGGTACTGTTAGTATTCCCTCTTGAGAGAGGAAGAAACTGAGATGAGACATCCCATGTAAGGTTGCACATCAAGGAAGAGGCAGAGTTGGCCTTGGAAACCAGGAACCAGTCAGCGTGACTCTGAACTCTGCTCCATTGTCTTTCCATCCAGGGATGATCCAGTGCAAATTAGGCCTCTGCTCTTTATCCTTATTGCTGAATTGTGACACAATAGTCTTCCTAGGATCCTCATGGCTGTCTAAACCTGCAGGCCTGTCCCATCTTCCAGCCCAGTATCTTGACCCCATAAACATATGGTCTGGACAATAGTCTGACCCTGGAGTCTAAACTGCATGCTAACTTCCCGGCAGTAGGCACTCCCTAGTGACTGAATCTCTTTTTCCAATAGTGTCTGGAACAAGGTGAAGACTAGTGACCTTGGGATGCTAGAATTGGCCTTCCCTGTTGCATCTCCAGAGCGAGGCCTTAGAGCTGGATCCCATTTCTCTCCTTAACAGTTGTAAGAGAATAGCATAGCAAGGGTGTGGTAGGGTGTGGCAGGGGTCCTTAAAACAGAGCTCCACGAGCAAGGGGAATAAGCACTGCCTGTTATTAGGCACCATGTAAGTGCTTTACATTTAACTCATTTAAAGTTAGATAGTCACCTTCCCCAGCCATCTTCAGGGGATGATGCCGGGTCATAGCTTGAGAGAGCTTTCCTCCTGAGGGAGATTCTAACGTGGAGAAAGGAGACATCCAAGGCACTTTGAGCTTCTTTCAAACTGAAATGGAGTTAAAAGAAGAAGAAAAAAATTAAAACGGAGAGCAATGCTCTGTTTGCCAAAACAAAAATCTTGAGATACTTGGTTCCTTTGTTCCGGGAAACCACTTGAATGAGTTATTTAGTTATGCAAATGCAAAGCAGCTGATATCTGTGGCTCAGGGAGGGGAAACTGCTCAGCACAAGAATGGGGAAGAAACCATCTATGTAATTGACCGAGTTGCAACCATGCAAGTTGCTGCTGTTGTTCTGGTTATTACAATGAAATGTATGTTAAGCACGGATTGAAACCACTGTGTCCCTAAAAACGATTGATTATTCAAGTGAAGAGCTGAATTTTTTAAGCCAATGCCAATAGGAAAGCAAAAGCTAAGTGTCAATGCAAAATAACCAATAACCATTCTATAGATAAGAGAGAGAGATGAGTTTGACCTGAGCCAGATGATTATAATCCAGGAAGACCTTTTCCAGAAAGGAAGAAAGTGTTCCAGAGAAGAATGATTTTCAGTACAGCCTTATATCTTTTTAGAACAAAGAATATACATTAAATACACCCAGGATACATATTCGTCAAAGTTTCAAAGAGGTATTCAGTGGCAAATTAGTAGGTCAACAGGACACTGATGTGGGGAAAGGGAACTTATTTTGGGAGTACCAACATGGGCGTTACCAATAGGGCATTGCTGGCTTTGTAGGAAGGGAAGTATGCGTTCTTATTTTAATGGTTAAAGCAGATGCACAATGTATGTTTGATAGGCCATAAATCAGGCTTTTTTTAGTTCAAGTAGAATCAGTTTTGAATCAGAATAGTTACCCCACGTACCCCAGTATGTGAAAATCTCTTTTCCTAAGGGTCGTGCTAAAGACATTACTCGTGATCAGTGTCATTATGGGATTCTGACCATGAGTTGTGCTGGGTCTGCATCCAGGGGACTGCGGAGCACCCAACAGGACAGAGAGGCTTTCTGCCTGCCACCACAGGAAGGATGCAATCCCAGCCCTGCAGTCAGGTAACAGCAGCTCTGGAGGTATAGGGAGGTGGAGACCCTGGAGAAACCTTGGCATGGGCCGTGTCCTCATGAGATGTGACAGGGGCAGTGATGTTGCTCCTGCACACAGCTTTGTGGACAGTGGACAATATCTATGGGCACCCATGGCAGGGAAGAAAGACCCGTGACTCTACGCACGATGACACCACACGGACGGATTTGTGAATGCATGTGGTGAACATCTTTGGGAAATTTCAGAAAGTAATATTTCACACTGGCAGGGAGACATCCACATATCAAACTGCCCTTGGCATTCAAATTATTGTAATGTGGGCATTAAATATTAGTGTATCGCATTTGCACTTCCAGGCACAAGCCTGAGCCCTTGGGTTATACAACTTTCTAAACTTTCCCTTTATTAGCATTTGAAACCAGCCAGTCTGTTTACTCAGATGTTAGTCTTCAGAGAGTCTGGACATCAAACACTTAACACCTTTCTCAGACTTTCTCAGATAGGCTTTCATAACCAGTCTCCTCAGCATTCCTACTTAGTTCCTCTGTGGCTACATTTCTGAGATGTGTTTATATCCAAAGCAACTTTCTCTTTCCCATATCTTTATTTTTTAAGCCCAAAAAATGGGATTGTCAATATCTGCGCTTACATTAAGAAAGATAGCAATGAGATTTCCTGGGGTTTTCTTTCTGTTCGACATCTAAAGAATATTTTAACAAACTTTGTTTTCAACAAGTTTTGCACAATTGATTCTATACATTGCCATTCATCAGGAGCAAAAAATCTGTTATTAACAGAAGATACAGATACATGTAAATTCCTGGATGGATCCAAAGAGTTATAACAACGATAAAAAAAGTTTGATAATAATGTAATGTTAAAAAGTGTTTGTTAAATGAACAAATAGGACACTGAGTAATATATTGGATGGGTGATAATCTGTGGAAGTTTGTACTTAAAAGGCTAGAAATGTTTCTTTCTACATCACAACAATCGTACGTGTCTATGTAAATACCAAAGGAAAGATACCAATTATACTTTCTAAATTATACTTCCAGAAGCCTGTCAGAAGCAAACACTGAGATCTGTGGAGGGCTAACAGCAGGAAAAGAGCAGGGAAGATGATTAATAACGATGTCCGATAGGTTTTAAAAATGCCTGTATAAGACAAGATCCTAGCAGAAATACCATAGTACATAAGTAAACTTTTTATAGAAAATTTTGACTGTGGTAATAAATTTCAAATAAAACTTTTTGCAAGTCATTAAAACTCTTTATTAAATGACACATTTACAAACAGATTAAGCCCTTATGATAAATAGGTAGAAAGTATTCTTGCCTAAATTTTCACTCTCCAAGTATTTGCTAAAAAGATTACAAAGAGGGGCCGGCCCAGTGGCATAATGGTTAAGTTCGTGCACTCCACTTTGGAGGCCCAGTGTTCGTGGGTTCGGATCCCAGGCATGGACCTACATGCTCATCAAGCCATGCTGTGGTGGCATCCCACAAGCAAAATAGAGGAAGATTGACACAGATGTTAGCTCAGGGACAATCTTCCTCCCCCCCCCAAAAAAAAAGATTACAAAGAGTTTTATCTAAGGATTTGCAATAAGAACACTCTGGCAGTTGGGGAAGACTTCTCAACCTGGAAAAAAAAGTAAAAGATAGACATATTTAACTATATTTTCAAAAAATCCAATTATAGCATAAGATACCATAAAAAGTCAAAATATTTGGAAAATAATTTTGGTACTTTTCTGCAGATGACAACTAAATGGTTAATAATCTATGCTATATAAAGACCTCTAAAATTAATATAAAAAAAGGCATGAAACCAATAGAAAAATGGGCAAAGAGTGTGAATAGAAAAGTCCTAAAAAAGGCAATTCCAAATGGCAGATAGGAATTTTAAAAAGTGCTTCAATCCACTTATAGCCAGAAAACGCAAATTAAATTAAATTTAATTAAAAATGAAATATTACTTTATAGACCCCAGGCACACAAAAATTTAAAAAGAGCATGAAACCTGCTGTAGAAAGGTAAAAGGGCATTCTCAGATAATGCTGGTGGAAATATACTGTTATCTTTATATCTGACAGCATCTATTGCAATTTAAAACATGCTCTTTCTCCTAGGAATGCTATTTCTAGGAATCTTTGCCATTGCAATGAGAGCAACAGTTGATAAAGATATATATGCATAGATGATTATTGAAGCATTGTTTACACTGACAAAAAGAGGGAGGGGGAGAAAAGTGATCATGTACCAATAAGGGGAATAATTGAGTAAATGATGTCACATCTCTGCCTTAAATACCATGTGGCCAATAGAAAGAATAACCCATAGAGTGGGACTATGTTTTTCAAGTCCAGCTTTGCCTTTTTCTAACATTCAACTCTTTCAGCTAAATTGGAGAAGTGTTTTTTAAAAGCAGAAAGTTTTGAGAAAAGATATCTTAAGAGGAGCATGCAGTGAGACCTGCTTTCAACCCCAGCCTGCCAAGAGCTCAGGGATAAGATGAAGAGCCAAGGCAAGTGGCTATATTTTCTCCTTGCTTTTTCAGTCCTGAGGCCACCCCCGATGAAAAGTTGTCAAGTTACATGGTGACTTGGTAATGGGACTATTATGGACACGGCACTACATGAGTTCAAGAAATTCATTCATCTTATTGATTGTGCTTGGAATCTGGAGAGAACGCATTCACTCTGAGTACAACACAAATAAGCCTCTGTAGCACCTTTGATGCAAACACATCCCAAGACACTTTTCAGCAAAGTACAACGCTAAAATGTGCGAGTGCACTGTCAGAGAAAATGAACCAATTCAAATATATAGAACTAAAGTTAAGGTTTAAATAAAGCTTTAAATTTAGCATTTTGTCTCCTAGGTTAAATCACATTCAAGAACTGGGGGAAATTATAGGTGCATGATTAGGTTCTGAAAGTTTTCAACATTCATTAGCATAAAGGTTGTACTGGATGATCACAGAAATACCCTCCAGATATTTTATTATTGCGATTTTAAATCTGCATTTCTTAATAAGTACATCTGTTCTGATCAAGCATTGAATGGCTTGCTGTATAAATTACTTTGGGAACTATTCATTTTGAGCCTGTGTTAGCTGGTTTGGCTCACTTCCTTGGTCAACTTAGCTAGATGACTGCCAAAGATATTCTTCCTTTTCCTTATGTGAATATGACCCAGCTGACCATCACCCAGATGATGTTCATCATCTCTTCAGAGCTGCTTACTAATTTGTGATGGCAAAAACAGGAGCCAGTGTTTTCTTACACTCCCCTGCTACTGAAACCAACTAGGAAAACCTTCAGAAAGGCACTATTCCCTGACAGTGATACTCAGTATATTTTCAACATTCTGTGAAGACACTGGTAAGCTCCTTATAGTTCCACAAAAATAAAAATTGGTGTAAGACACACCTTCCATATTTCAGCATTCTGAGGATGCCCTAAATGTCTTTGATTGTTCAGTGAAATCTATAATTTTCCCATCTGAGGCTGGTGTCTTCCACTGATCAAATAAATTGCATCTTTGCCAAACTGTATTTCATATTGTGCTGTATGTGAACAGCTAAAAAAACATGAGGAGTTGGTCAATGTTTTTGATGGTCTTCCTTTACTCAGAATTATGTAATATTTTTACTTGCTTTTTCTTATAATTCTGCAGGTTATCAAGAAATCTTTGTGTTACCCATATTATGTTTTATATGGTGAATGTAAAGGTTCTTCTGGCGAATGCCATGAAAATTAATATTGTTTAAAGAGAACCTTGAACTTGAGAATACATAAGTGTATTTTCCTAATAATAAGTGAATTTCTAATAGTAAGAGCATTTGCTGTGGGAATAATTATTAGAAACAAATATATTATCTAAGATATGGTGATCCTATGTAAATTCAAATATTGTGGTAACAAAGGAAGTATAAGGAGGTATAGAATGAGTTTGAAAGGGTTCCACATGCTGTCCACAGATCATCACATCATTGATTTTATCTGTGATTTTAAATAACTATTTGGCCATCTGAGTGATTCCAAGTCAGAGGCTTGCTGCAGAAACCCCTCCTCAAATCCACGACAGTTTTCTTGGCATCATCTGATCCCCTAAAATCTGTGAATAGCATATGTGTATTAGTTTCCTATTGCTGTGTAACAAATACCACAAATGGTGGCTTAAAACAATACAAATGTACTCCCTCACCGTTTCGATAGGTCGAAAGTCTGGCCACAAGGTGGCTAGACTGTCTGCTCCAGATGTCACCTGGCCGAAATCAAGGTGTCGGCCAGGTGTACTCACTTGGGGCTTGGGTCCCCTTCCAACTTCACTGGTATTGACAGGACTCATTTCAGCTGTAGGGTGGAGGTCCCATTTTCCCGCTGGCTGTCAGCTCTTAAATCCTAGACGCTGCCTGCAGTTTCTTGCCACGTGATCTGCTGTCTGAGCAGTTCACACCATGAATGCTTGCTTTCTCCCAGGCCAGCTTGAGCACATTTCTCTGACCTCTCTGACCAGAGAAAATTCTCTTCCTTTAGAGGACTCATGTGATTAGCTCAGGCCGACTCTGATCATCTCCCTATCTTAAAATCTACTGATTTGGAACCCTAATTATATCGGAAGCTCCTTTTACAGCAGAGCCTAGATTAATGTTTGATTGAATAACTGGAAGAAGATGCATTAACACCCGGAGGCAGAAATCTTGGGGGCCATCTTAGAATTCTTCTCTCCACAATATGTGAAATCTCTTTTCAGGCACTACCTCTGAAATAATAAGCAAATGGAGCATGAAATCCAAGGGATTCGTGGGAAAGTCTGTCACTGTGCCCCGTGAGCATCAGATTTAAATCTGAAACATGGGGATAATAACTTCTGCCTTGAAAACTGTTTTGAGGATTATAAAATGAGAAAATGGAGAAGCATGGGCATTATACTTATGCATTATAGTAAAGTGGTTGGCGTGGACAAGGTGACCACCACATGTGTCAGTGGTGGGATGCACAAGTAAAGGCACACGCTGACATCTCTGCCACCGTCAGATGCTTAGGACAGGAGGCCACATGGAACACAAATGGAAGCCAATGCAGGACCCAGACTTGTGGCTCAAACCCAAGGGTCCGGTGTGGACCATCTGAAATTCAGAGCCCTGAACTCATCTTCTAACAATTGCTAGAATCGGCCGTATGTGTCCCAGTCTCAGATACTGCTCTCCCTGTACCCTTGACTGAAAGAGTCTTCTTTCGACTTTTCACATGGTTGGCTTCTTCTTTTCCTTCAGGTCTGAGCTCAAATTAACTGTCACAGACTTTTTTTAACATCACAGCCACGTATTATCCCATTGCCTTGATTTATAGATGTCTAGTTTTGCTACAACCTGAAATTCTCTTACATCTCTCCCAGCAGAAGAATGAGCTCAATGAGAGAGAGACTTTGTCTTCTTGTTTATTACTATGGCAGAGTACTCAATTAATATTACTGAATAACTGAATAAATGAATGAATGAGTAGTCTAGAGGTCAACAATCTCTCATGGACAGAAGCTACATCTGTTTACCCTTCCTCCTTAAGAACACAGTTGAAGTAACTTTGTAACCACCTGTGTTTACAGAGTTCCTGTGAAATCATCAACATCCACGGTCCTGTCCTGGAGATATGAGAGCATTTAAACAAAAATTAGGAAATGTTTATATCTTTACCTGAAGTTTCACTGCCCAGGAACTTGGGGCATTTTCTGAGGAGCCAGGAGGTACCACATAAATCTAGGAAAGAGACACATATATGGTGTATAAACATCAGTTTTGACGTCAGCCAGACTTAGGCTCGAATTCCAGTTTCACAACTTACTCTAGTTGTGTATACTTGAGCAAGATTCTTAACATCCCTCGGCCTCAGTATCCTCTCATAGAAAAATATAAGAATGTACTAACATTAAAAGATGTTTATAGCGTATGTATGTGAGTGTGTGTAACAGGTTTTTAGAAGTAAATTTTTTGCTAGGTAGCAAGATGCAGTTATGTTGAAGTTCTAAAGTGAGATCCCCTGCCAACACAGGCAGATTTTCAAAGGGAGTTTTTAAGAGCCATCTCCACAACTGTTTCGCTTCCCATTCAGGTCAAGAGTATGAGAAGAAGTCTGAGTAGTGAGGGAGGAGAAGATCAGTGAGAGTGTTTCTTTGGGGAGAGCCATTGCTGAGTTATCAGTCCTCCTGGCATCAGATTTAGTGAGAGTGGGCTGGCTTCTAGGGGGCCAGAAGAGAGCTTGCTCTGTGTTCCTTTTAGTTCAGGAGCTGAGGGTCTGGCTCTACCCAGGGAGTCTAGAAGGTGAGACAGTGGCTAACAGTTGGTGATGGAGCAGGAAACAGTTTCTGTGCTGCTCACTCAAGAGTTTGTCATGTGTGACCTGCCTCCCCACTTTGCTCTCCTCCCTCCCTGTGCTGCACCAGTTGAAGCTCCAGCGAGCAAACTGGGAGAGGAAGAAAAGTACAAGGTGAAGAAAGGTAGAAAAGACCAACCAGAGCCCCCTTTCACTGAGCATGCTTCCAGCCTGTTGCAGGCCCGATCTGGGGAGAAGAGAAGCTTTATTACTAAGTTCAGAGTTTCAAATTTCTTGAATTCAGTGTTCTAGTTAATGAATCGAGACCATATGGTAAGACTACTAGAAGAGATAAAGTTTAAAAAGTCTATACACTGCTATATTGTATAATTTGTCAAAGAAAATGGACTTACTTTTATTATTAATAGGAGGAGTTAGATTATGTAAGAAATGACAGTACCAGTCCAGTACACACTCCATACTAAAATGCATGTTCACTTCCTCTCCAAAAACTTTCTGAACAGATATTGCAATTGTAATGCAACAGATATATATGTGTGTACATTTCGTATTGTCTGGAATAACCACAAGTTCCAAGGGGATTGACTTATGTGTCAAGAAAGATTGTTACTCCAAGAAGGCTAGGTGTTCCCAGTGTCAATTCTGCAGACAGTAAAGAGACAGAGGACAGAGTAAAGGTCATGTAATTTGGCATTTTATAGGTTGCTAAAAACTGTGAAAAGCGTGATTTCTGAGGTGTTCTGTGGAAAGAAGAGAGATTGCAGGGAATTAAAAGAGAATGGTAAGGAAGAAATAGAGATGATGACTGTTGCCATGCTCGAGAAGGAAGGCAGCAAAGTAGGATGATGGCTTTTGAGAAAGTCAACAAGATCAAATGAAGGGGAAAGTAGTTTGGGAAGATGGAGAGAGGGCCTGTGTGTTACTGAAAACCAGGAGGAAGAAACTAGAGGCAAGAGAAAGATTTAGAAAGAAGAAACAGAGAAGTTTGACTTAAAAAAAAAGGAAGGAACATTTTATTTTCATAAGCACTATTATTTATTTTGTACCAGCTATAGACTAGATATTTTACTACGCATTTATATAAGGCATCTCACAACAGTCTGGTGAAGTGGGTGTCATTATGCCCATATTAAAGATGAAAAAGCTGAAGCTACAAGATTAAATTCTTTACTCAAAGTCGCCCACATTTAGCAGGCTCTACAATTTCTGCTCTTCCCACCACTGCACTCTGATTTTGAGTTTTTTAAAGAAAGAAGACTACTCAAATAGATGTCATAAAAAATATGCTGAGATTAAGGTGGGAGTAATTTAGTAACCTCCTAACCAAATAATTTATATTCTTCCTAATAAAGAAGCTAAAGTAATTTTCCAAGAGCAGGGAAGAAACATGATATTGAAAGTTAATAAGAAGTGGAGGTTTGGAATAGTCAATGTAGGAAATATGCTAGGGAAGCCACAAAATGCTCATTGAAAGATTAAAATCTCTTATCCCTGCCAAAAAATAACAAGTGAGCCTCAACTGCATTGTACGTGAGCCCCTAAGCAATCTCACTCATTTCAGTAATCACTGTATTTTAGTCACATGTATTGTTGATTTGACATTCAAAACTTCTCTTCTTCAGATTATGAAACTGAGATTCAGAGATTACAAAAATTAAGTGACATATGCTCTTCAGTGGTACCAATCGAACCAAGCAAACCCAAGTTTTGGATGTTCTTTTTCAACCAAACCATACTACTTTCTTGCCTGGAGAAATTGATTCATTTCTAAAAGTTACTTTGAAACTGTTTGCAAGAGGCAAGAAGACTTTGCCAAACTTAGCTTATGTTTTGAGAGAATAAATGGTAGAACAAAATGGGATTCTTATTAACCTTACAGGCCTTTCATTAGCCTCATCTCTCTGACTGTGAGAGAAATGGGATGCTAGTAAAATGCTTTCTTTGCATTTTGCCGACCTCACAGAAGATGACTTTATTTAAATTATAGCTCATTTCATTGCCATGGTGTTATATATTAGAAATTGATTACACCATTTCTTCTATAATAGCTTCATTATATGGGGGGCGGGGAGCCTTTCTTTTATTTTTTAAAATAAGAAATAATGAGTGTATGAAAGTCAAATCTTTATTTTTATTGTGTCTACGATTTCAAATAAAGCATACTGAGTCTAATGATGGCATTCAATTGAATTTCAGGACAATTATTATTTTCAGAGTAAAATAAGATTGCTTGCAAGAGTTCTTTTTTTCATCCAATATCATTTATTGTCAATGTTTTAAAGCATTATAAGAAGTCTGACCCCACTTTAAGCAAATAGAAAGAGAATTAGTCAAAAGTGCAAACTCTTCCTAACTGTATATCTTGTCAGTAATTTTAACATGTTCCTCTTAGTGTGGAAGAGTTGTCTTTTACAACATTTTGGAATATTTTCAAACTTTTAATTAATGTAGATAGTATTTTTTGATATCTCAGCTGGTAAAATTTTGACTTAAACTCTTTTTTGTGTGTGTGCGAGGAAGACCAGCCCTGAGCTAACATCAGTTGCCAATCCTCCTCTTTTTGGGGAGGAAGACTGGCCCTGGGCTAACATCCGTGCCCATCTTCCTCTACTTTATATGGGACGCCACCACAGCGTGGCTGACAAACAGTGCGTGGGCAGGTGCCCGGGATCCGAACCCGCAAACCCGGGGCTGCCAAGCGTGAACTAAACCGCTGCGCCACCGGGTGGCCCTATGTGATTGAAACTCTTAAATAATAAACTTCAACAAATTCCTGAGTTTGGGGGGAAACAAGTGAAGCTGGAAATAGAAAAAGAAGAGCATAAGTGAGATGTACAGACATTTGTCTGACTATTAAACAGTTTGCATTGTTTTTCATGTTCTCTTTAGAATTTATTGCTTGGGATATAGAATAATCTGAAGTTGTTATCCCTGCCCTTGAAGAATTTGTAATCAAGGGAAAGTTCATATGTAAGTGGAAATATGGAAAAAAACCACCAGGATAACATATTAGCACACTCATCATCACATGGAAGACCCCACTGGATTGTGAGTGTCTAGGGTATTCCTCTGAGGGTTTGCAATAAGAGGAATGGCAACTGGAGGCGAGGTTAGTTATCACGGGCTTCCCCTAGGTCAGTCCCATAAGGATCTCTACAGGAAATAGAGGATTTAAGTTAGGGCTCAGTTGCCATAGCAGGGTTGCTTCTTGTGATACATTCTTCAATAATTTCCCCAAGCGACATTTAATATACTTAAAAATTCGACCCTTAAACACTGTTTCCTAAAATCGAACAATATGATTTATTTATTGAAAAACTTTTTCATAGAATCAACTGTATGCTTTTTTTTTTTAGTCAATTATTATTTGAGACAGGGATATATGACTTCCATTAAAGAGAGATGCTCAATATAGAAGAATGGGTAGCTAAAAAGTGTAATAGGAGTTATAGACACCTCTTAAAAAGCAAGACGAAACCACCAATATAAAAAAATAGGGTTTTTTTTCATCCAAAGATGCCCTGAGGACTCTTAGCACTCCATGCCTTTAATAAATTCCATTCTCAAACAAGTGTCTAACAGGATTCTCACGATATTGAGAGAAAAAAAGGATTATGCTACTATTAGTCTTCATATTCATATTCTAGAAGAAGCAGAGCTCTGGTGTTCTAAATTAAATTTGGACATGGATAACGGTAACAAAATATTTACCAAATCTTATTTTCTATTAGGTCAATTTCAGTTCTTATCTCCTTGCCCTGGCTCTCCACAAAACTGTGAATCTCAGATCAGAGGCTATGATTCATTAATTCTTGTACCTGGAAAGGAGTAGATGTATCATGAGAAATAGTGGAAGAAAGAGAGAGAGGGAGGAAGGAAGAGAAATGGAGGAAGGAAGGAAGAGAGGGAGGGAGGAAGGAAGGAAGGAAGGAAGCAAGGAAGGAAACAAAGAAAGAAGGAAGAAGATGAAAGCTATTTCAGGTGGGGAGATGGGGGAACACAGAACAAGAATTCAGTCCTGGAAAAGTCCTGGACATCCAACTAATAAAGCAATTTTAGAAGAAAAACAAAACCGTTTACCCAAAAGCATAGGCAAAAACTAAACAAACCCTGTAGTGCAGTCTTCAAAACTGTCACTTGGAAGGATCCTATTAAATTCTTGGGTAAGCAACTTCTTTCTCTGCTGTCCCTGCCTGTGGAGAGAGGGGAGCTCCATCCTACCAGTTATACTATCAAAGAAGGTAAACCAACATATTAAGATGAAATAAATCTCTTCAACATGAGTTGATTCCCACTACTTTCTATTTCTACCATATTTCAACAGTAATAGATCTATGCAGGGTTACATATTTGAAACAGAAGAGGTAAGAATTTATTAATGCCTCCCAAAGAGGATTTCTTCCAAATATCGTACTCTTTCTTTTAGCAACAAGAAATCAATGATGCACAATGTGCAGAGATGGTGGTGATTCCCCGGCATTACATCCTTGGGATGATGGAGTTATAAATGTATTCCACTCACTTGTTCTGAGAGTTAAGGAAACTTAAGAGACATAAGCACTCCATATGGATGATGTTCCTGGATACAAGAGAAAAATGTCTTAAATATTTGGCTCAGAAGAAGCTCTTCTTTTATTTCCTCAGTCACTTCAAAGTTTATTTTGTAAATAAAGACTCATTTTCACATGAAATTCTGAAAGTCTTGCAGTATGCTAATGAAAGGAACTTGGAACTTCAGGATTGTATTTAAGAACTGAAGATGTCTTCTGGATGTATGCCTATTAGGCCCAGAAGGTGTTCAACAATATTAATCCTCAAGAGCCCTCAATGTATGCATCTTTGTTGGATGGGAAACCAGGCTGTCTGTTTACGACTATGAGGTTTGACAGTTTTTAGGCTGACAAAGCTCTTACGGGCCTATTCAAGGAAATAATAAAATCAGGGATTTTAAAGGGTGGAAATTAAAGATACGCAATAGCTTCAGAAATCAATTCAGGAAGAGGAATGAGCAGGGAATGCCATTAGTCAGCTAAAAGGCATGTACAGGGGTAGACATGCCCAAATATAGAGACTGTCATACCCATAAATGGTCAGAAATAGGGTAACTATTCATGCTTTCTGCCCAAGAGAGTCCTAGTTTATGACTATTGTACAGTGACCCACATGGTTTAGCATTTGTCCTAGAAATTTTTATTTTTTAATGAAGAATCATTATTAATAGTTACAATAAAATAAACCAGAATGCTTTTGATGGGCTTTTTATTTGTACTTCCAGCTTGTGCCATGGTCTCATCTAGACATGTGTATGAGGCACATGTGCAGTGGACAGAGTTCTCCCTTTAATGGGTGGTTAAATCTGAAAGAGTGAAACCCACCTCTCTTTTCCCAATCATTTCAAGATGCACCATAACTAATTCCTTCCTCTCAAGAACAGCCTGTGAGTTTTCCAATATGGAATGCTCTCAGCAATCCCACTTCTGAATATATATCCAAAGGAAATGAAAACAAGATATTGAAGAGATATCTGTACTCCCATGTTCATTGCAGGCTTATTCACAATAGCCAAGATATGAAAACAAACTAAGTGTCCACCAATGGAAGAATAAATCAAGAAGATGTGGTATATATACACGACGAAATATTATTCAGCCATGAGAAAGAAGGAAATCTTGCTGTTTGTGACAACCTGGATGGACCTTGAAGGCTAAGTGAAATAAGCCAGGCAGAGAAAGACAAATACTGTATGGTATCACGTATATGTGGAATCTAAAAAATAAATAAAAGTCAAACTCACAGAAACAGATTAGAAAATTTGTTACCAGGGGTTAGGAGGTAGGGGAAATAAGGAGAAATTGGCAAAAGGGTACAAACTTTCAGCTATAAGATGAATAAGGTCTGATGATTTAATGTAAAACATGGTGACTATAGTTGATAACACTGCATTTTGTAGTTGAAATTTGCTAAGAGACTAGAACTTAAATGTTCTAACCAAAGAAAAAGATGAAGATGTGAGGTGATGATGTGTTAATGAACTGGAAGGGAGGAATCCTTTTGCAATGTATATGTATATCAAATCATCATGACGCACACTTTAAATATCTTACAATTGTTTTTGTCAATTATATCTCAATAAAGCTGAATTTTTTAAATGAAATATTCTCCAACATCAGCAGCTATGGTCTGCCAATTCCCTCTAGTCTTAATGTTGATAGATGTATTCAAATTGCTGCCCCTGCAGGCTACTTGATGTATCAGATAAATGGTGAGGTAACATGCTCCCCAACATGTGAGATGCAAGAAGCCACCAGACTGAGTATCAGTGGGGTCTGTGAGAACGTGGAAAAGAACAGGTTAAATGTATGCAGCTTAAATGCAGGAGTAGAGGCTGAGTAGTTTGGCCACAGAATATAGATAGAGTAGACCTAACTCTATTGCCACAGCTTTTTGTCAGTTGCTGAATGGTGTAAATTTACAACTACTTATCCATTTTATTGCTTCATAACGCTTTTTTACTTAGCAGTAAACCTACTTGGCAGTAAGGAGCTCAAAGGAAAAGAAAAAGAAATAAAGTTCATTCTTAATGAAAAATTAATTTCCGTTTCTCAAGAAAATTTGATGTTCCCTGCCCAAAATCTCTGTCAACATTTTCCATATGCCATTAGACTTGTAGTCATATCATTGAGTCCATGTAAAACTGAAGGTTCAATTGTGTTAAGAAAACCTCAGCATCTATTTCAACAATTAGCATTTATTTGAAGAAGACTGTACCGAAACACAAAGTTTTAACACAACCAATTATAGAAAGTACATTCTAATGTTACCCAGTGAATCATGAGTTTTTTATTGTTTAGACAGTGTTATCCAATAAGGAAGTCACTAGCCTCACATGGTTATTTAGATTTAAATGATTATTAACTAAAATTAACTAAAATTAAATATTTGGTTTCTCGGTCACAATAGCCACATTTGAAAGGCTCAGTAGCTACTATGGCATATGGCTTGTGGCTACTATTCGGACAGTACAAATATAGAACATTTTCATTATTGCAGAAAATTCCATTGGACTGGTTTAGATTATTTTATTTATTTTCCACTCCAAGTTTTCTTGTACACATATGAGAAATGAAGCAATAGCTACTAATGCAATGGCTTCATTAGTAAAAGAATTTTGCAGTTAAATAATGTCAGATTAATGTCATCAGATACTTAGAAGAGAAAATCAGCTAATCCCAACTAAGGTTTAATTTTTCATTCAATTCCTGGAGTCAGAATAATGTTTTTGGAATATCATTCAGTTGAAGGTGAAATGTCCAATGTTATTGTATATACCATTGTAAATTCAGATTAAAAACCCAGCAATAGGGCCGGCCCGGTGGCGCAGCGGTTTAGTCCGCGCTTGGCAGCCCGGGGTTCGCGAGTTCGGATCCCGGGCGCCCGCGGACGCACTGCCTGTCAGCCATGCCGTGGCGGAGTCCCATATAAAGTGGAGGAAGATGGGCACGGATGTTAGCCCCGGGCCAGTCTTCCTCAGCAAAAAGAGGAAGATTGGCAACGGATGTTAGCTCAGGCTGGTCTTCCTCACAAAAATAAATAAATAAATAAATAAAATAAAAACCCAGCAATAAAAATAAAGTTTTAGGGTTTTGGAGTGGATGATATAAATATAAATTTTGGTGGAACACAGGACATAGTAAAAAGTGTTCTTGCCAAACTGAGAAACCTATGAGCCATCAATATACTTGAAATTAGTTGCAATACACAGAAACTTTTAATTCCATCCAAACCATTTCAAAATTCTACCAGTCAAAATTGAAGCTGTATTATTAATATTTACATTGTCACACAGCCACACAATTAGAGTGACTGAACTACAAACCTTCTGTGATAAAGCTGACTTTAAATCCAAAAAATTACATCTGCCTGGGAAGACACACATTCTCACTTTGTCACCCACCATCAACAGATGTTAGAAATGTTTGAGAATTTGGAGAACTGCTTTGTAAATCAACCTGGAAGTAAGCACTTTATAAATGAGTCTTCTCGTTTTAGTTGTACTTTGTTCAAAATCTGTTATAAATATTCAATTTAATTACTCAATGAATAGAGCAGCCCAAATTTCCAATTTTGAAGCTTTTAGCAAATTGTAATTATTGATAGCAAAGTTTGCAATCAGGAGGCATTGAAATTTATCCTACAAAAGTAAAAAAGAAACTGTATAAATTCATCAATAAGATTATTATTCTGAAATAAGAATTCAATTTATAAGATTTAATTTTGAAATTCTATAACTTTATTTTAAAACATTCCAATTGGTGAAAAGGACCTTTGATAGATCTCCTATTTTTAATTCCATGGATTTTTACCCTGAGAAACAATGAAATGAAATTGAGACCCGTGATTTTGAAAAATCTAAATTTGATGAAACATTCTAATCGTAAAGAGATACCTTAAGTAATAAGTTTTCTTTTACAAAGCATTTTTAATGTGTCAAATGAAGTCCCATAGAGTTACAAAGACATTTCTTGTCAAATATCTGACCTACAATATTTACACATTTCAATTTTTTTAACCCTAGATTTAGAAATTCTCAGAGGCAGAATTTGCTTTATTTTATCAATATATCAACATCTATATAAAGAGTATTTTACTCAATCAAAAATATCTTGGTGGGGCTGGCCCAGGGGCATAGACCCACCAAAGTTAAGTTCGCATATTCTGCTTCAGAGGCCCAGGATTCACAGGTTTGGATCCTGGGTGCAGACCTATGCACCGCTTATCAAGCCATGGTGTGGCAGGCGTCCCACATATGATGTAGAGGAAGATGGGCACAGACGTTAGCCCAAAGCCAATATTCCTCAGCAAAGAGGAGGACTGGCAACAGATGTTAGCTCAGGGCTAATCTTTCTCACACACACACAAAAAATTTTGGTTTACTTAGGTTTTTTCCAATGAACATAGGGGTGCATAGAATGGATAAAGAAGATGTGGTATCTGTGCGTGTGTATAACTATATATATACACACACACACACGCAATGGAATACTACTCAGCCGTTAAAAAGACAAAATCTTGCCATTTGAGACAACATGGATGGATCTTGAGGGTTTTATGCTAAGCAAAATAAGTCAGATGGAGAAAGACAATTACCATATGACTTCATTCATATGTGGAAGATAAATAAACAAGCACACATATAGATACAGAGAACAGATTGGTGGTTACCAGAAGAGAAGAAGATGGAAGGGTTGAAAGGGGTAAAGGGGCATATGTGCGTGTGATGGATGGCAACTAGACTTTTGGTAGTGAACACGATGCAGCCTATACAGAAGTCACAATATAATGATGTATGTCTGAAATTTATATCATGTTATAAACCAATGTGACCTCAATAAAAAATTAACTAAACTAAATTTAAAAATATTTTGGAAGTCTCAAAAATTAATATGAAATAAAAAATATTGCAAACATCGTTATGAAGAATTATAAACAATAAAGCCATGTTGAAAGAAATTCAGAAACTGCACAGTGACAGTATTAGGGACAGGTCTGGCTAGACAATTCATTGAACAATGTGATAATATATCATGATGAGTATTCTGATTATGTTAAAATTTAATGTTCTAATTATCATGATAAATAAGTTATTGTTAAAGATTTTGGTTTTATTTTACACAAAAGAATGACATTTTGGAGAGAACTATCATGTGGATTCCAGTATAATCTATTGGAATATCAACATAATAGAACTTATTTCAATGCAATAGATAAACATTTCAAATAATTCTTTTTAGTAGCCTCTTTCACTTTCAAAATTGTCTGTTCTGATGATTAAAATATCAGCATTCTAGTGATAAAGTACAAAAGTACCAGAGAGATTTAAACATATTTATGTATTATACATGTCCATAGTTTCCAAGCTCAAAAAAGATTGACCAATCTGACAACTTATTTTCTGTTTGGGTGAGGGTGTATCTTCTTATTAGACTGTCTCTACAATGTTAAAATACAAATACACATTTGTATATCTCATTAGAACATATGCAAAAGTAAAACACACTCATAATTCAATCCAATCAATTTTTATATCCTTCAATACACATGCATTATACACACATGTAAACATGAATTAATACACACACACATATAAGTGCTACATACATTCTATTTTATATATATATATATATATATATATATATATGTACATGACTTCATGCCCAATCTTTTTTTCACTCATTGATTAATGACTGGGATCTTCCCTCACTATAAGACTGTGGTATTACCCCTCAGTACAGATTAGTCATAAAAGTCATTTTTGAAGTGCACCCATGTTTCACTCGATGTTTTTAGAGGCCATAGTGATTAACGCTATAGATTCTTAAATATACATAAATATCTTGATTTGAATTCCAGATGTGCTACACCAGCTTAACGACCTTGAGCTAGTTTCTGTGTCTCAGTTCCCATTTATAAAATGAAGAAAATAGTGCTGCCCTCTTTATAGAAGTGGGTTAAGAGACCAATGAGTTAATATAGGTAAAGCACTTAGAACTGTACTTGGCACAAGTGTTATATAAGTTTTAGATATTATTGTATATTAAGCACATATTATCTGCTAGACATTCTACATCCATAGCCTTCCATTTTAATAGAATTCTAATTCTTTTTTTTTTTTTTTTTTTTTTTGTGGGGAAGACCAGCCCTGAGCTAACATCTGTTGCCAATCTTCCCCTTTTTGCCGAGGAAGACTGGCCCTGGGCTAACATCCGTGCCCATCTTCCTCCACTTTTATATGGGACGCTGACACGGCATGGCTGACAGGCAGTGCGTCGGCGGGCGCCCGGGATCTGAACTCGCGAACCCTGGGCTGCCAAGCGCGGACTAAACCGCTGCGCCACCAGGCGGCCCCTAGAATTCTAATTCTTGATTATAGTATTTACAAGCGCTGATAAAAAAAATGTTGCTTTCTCTCTTCTTTTAGTGAAGGAAAGAAAAAAAATAATTCAAAAAGTTTCAAAAGAATTCATAGGAAAAATGATTTTCATTATATTTTTTATTATTTATTTATTTTGGTGAAGAAGATCGGCCCTGAGCTAACAACCCTTGCCAATCTTCCTCTTTTTGCTGAGGAAGATTAGCCCTGAGCTAACATCCATGCCCCTCCTCCTCTATTTTGTATGTGGGATGCCACCACAGCATGGCTCGATGAGCGGTGCATAAGCCTGTGCCTGGGATTCAAACCTGTGAACCCCAGGCAACCAAAGCAGAGTGTACAAACTTAACCAGTATGCCACTAGACTGGCCCTGTTTAAAAAAATACTGTATACATTACACACACCATTCAACTGGGCGTGCTTTTTATTTCATTGCTACAATTTCAAACAAGAAACCATTGGCAATCATGTGAAAACCTTACCCAGGGAGAACCTGAGAAACAGAACTAACCTATATATAGAAGATAATAGCTTCCATTTATCAAGAGTTGACTTTGTGCCAGGCACTATTCTAAGCACTTTGTGAACCTACTTCGTTCATACAATGCCAAGAGGTCTCTAACAGGTTGGGCTAAACTCCAGATGGAAATCCCTGGCTTCACTCCCTTCAACAATCCAGAGGGCAAACGGAAAGTAGAGCAAAGAGTTGGAGGCAGAGTCTGCCTCCCAAAGTACTGTTGTTTGTTTTCATTTTTATTTTTCTCTGAGTAGCTGAACAGCCACAGAGGAAGGGTGCTGCTGGGGTGGCAAGAGGCAGGGAGGGAATGGAACTCTTGGGGTGGCAGGAGACCAAATTCCAAAGGAGGAAGAGAAAACCTCCACGCCAGGCTGTACCCACTCTTAGATTTCACTCACTGCCAAGAGAGCAGGACCTCATCTAGGCTACAAGGAGTCACAGAAGAAATACAAAAGTGTAACAGCAGCAGCAACTCAGTTAGCTTGGGAGGGACTGCCTAGACACATTGATGGCTGCAACAGACTCCACTCCAGAAAAAATGACCAGACACACAGGCCTGAATGTGTTAACTGAACCATCTGGACTACCTAAGAATCTTCTTAGACCATTGTCCTGATCTGCTGATTGTCAAAATGACTGTGCAGGACACACCAACTACCTCTGATAAACCACCCCTGGTTCCAGATCTCCTCACTTCACCCCAGGATCCCTTCCGTACCCCAGACAACCTGGACAGGAGGAAGAAGTCTGGGTAGGGATAGGTAGGAGCCGACAGTGGGCCATCTTCCCTTTCCTATTTGTTAATTTTTAAAAGTTAATATGTTTTCCCAAGATTCAGATAGGCATGATTTTCATGTAATCAGTCCAGCAAAGCAACCAGTAATCACATGAAAACCACTGATTAATTAATAAATATTAACACTGAGACATGACAGTTAGATGGTGACTATTTATGAGACTTTATGTTTTTCTGGCTCTTTTGGAAATTATACAAAAGATAATTATTATTTTTACAATACGTATTGCGAACTCGAATGTGTTCAATCAAATAGAATGTGAGGCACACTGAATATATCTTCCAAAATCTGTATTGAGTAGCAAGTACCAAATATTGTTCTCACTGTTTTGATCGATGAGCTCATTAAGAGTGGTGTGTGAGAAGAATAATACACAGTATGTGAATAAACAAGGTACATAGATGTTTTATTAGTAAATAGTAGTCGTCCATTCATTCTGGAGGAAGACCAGCTAGAATAGGTGTTATGCCAGGTAAACATGAAAAATGATCAAATAACATGAAAAGATAGTTCTAAAACTAGGAAATGCAACATGCAAATACATTTATGAAAAATTAAAGGGAAATGCAAATTAAACATGTTTCCCTTTTAAATCTCTTCAATTAGGAAAAAATGGTTTTAAGTGATAATATCTCATACTGGCAAGGGAATAAAGAAATGGGTACTCTCACGCATATCTGACTGCGTTTTTAAATGCTCCAACACTTTAGGAAAGCAATTTGGCACTATATTAGGAGCCATAAAAATATTCATAGTTTCTGTGCCAGAACCCCATTTCTGTAAATGTCTTAAGGAAATAATCCAAAACATTGAAAAAGTTATAAATGTAATTCAGCATTATTTATCATAGCCCTCAAATAATAATAAATTAAATACCCAAAGATAAAGAAATCAAATTATAGCACAATTAGTAGAATATTATGCATCCTAATACATTTAATGATTATAAACACTTATGCATCAATATGAAAAATACTTATGACATAATGGTAAATAAGTACCTCCTATCTTTGTGGAGCAATTGGTAGAAATAAGACAAATAATGAAATTTTTTTAAAAAACTACTTATTTGTACAATTCCATGAAAACAAATATGCATGTGGGAAAAGATAATAAATATTTACCAAACGGACCTAAATAATTGTTTTAGTATGATGGATTTAATTTTTTATCTTTCTGAACAATTTTTTGGTTAATTATATTAATTTTTAAATATTAAATATAAACTGTAGAATTTTTAAATTCATAGTATGAATTTAAATAAACATAAATATCAGTCACTGGGAAATTTAAAAGTACTTTTCTAAATAACAACTCGGTCAAGAGAAAATTGAATGCATAATAGCATATTGTTTAGAAAACTGTGAAAATCAAAACATTTCATATTACTTCCCACAGGATCTAATCAAAACAGTGCTTAAAGTTATAGCTCCAATTTAAAGGCTTTTCCAAGAAAAAGTAAAAGTAAGTTGAGTAAGCTATCAACTAAAGAAAGTTTTAAACACACACCCAAAGTAGAAGGAAGGAAAGAGGAAGAGAGAGATGTATTTAATGCATTTACTATATTTCTGGAAAAATTTATAGGTATTGATATCTAAATCTAGGATCAGATAGAAAGGAAAATGTAATTTTAAAGTACAGTGTTTAAAATATTTAGCCTCCTTAGAGGCTATCCAATATTACTAACTAGTGTACCAAGGAGTGTAACAAATTCCAGCTCTATTCCATATCCCAAGGAGTATGATCTGACAATTAAGGTATGGAATAAAAATGTAGTCCGTTCATTTTGGAGCAAGATTTCAACACGTAGGATCCAGCTTTGTGGGGTTATTTTTCGAGAGGAGGCAGTAGTTTGAGGGGCGTAAAACCGGAAAGGTGGTCAATATAAAAGAATGCAAGAGTATTCAAACTCTAGCCAAATGAGTGTTATTCCAGACAGGCCTTCCTACTTTTAAGACAAATCAATACACAATCGGGGAAAGCAGAACAGTAGCTTAATGTTTTAGTTTGAATTCCTTCAGTTAGAAACTCTAAGAAGAGAATTGGATTCAGATCGTTTTTCTGGGAGCTTTACAAATAAACTGGGAGGGAGATTTCAGGAAGCACCACACCCTTATTCTGAGAGAAAGAAGTGTATGAGGAAGGAGGAACTATCCACGAAGCTCAAGGAGAGCTCCGTGGTGAGCCTAAAGGATACGGGCAAGTCACAAACAGAGTTGGCTACACTCAGTTATATAGTCAGCAAGAAACACAGAGACCAGAGAATAGACATACTGTAAACCCAACTGCAAGCACACTGGATTTTAGGCTTGGGAAAATAACACTAATTTCTGACGCCAGAGGTAATCCAAATTAACTTATATACTGCTGTCAGGACAGGGCCAACCATAGACCTTGAAAGTCATAAGTATCTGCATCTGGGAGAGAATAGGGTGGGCTGAAGTTGGACACAATTACTATAAGTTAAAAGAGACATACACACACACACACACACATATATATATACACACACACACATATGTATATATGTATGCAAATGTATATATACATATATAATTTTAACTGTCAGAAAAATATTTAATAAACGTTCAACATTTACTCCTAATTAAATATTTGGAAACAAGAAATAGCTTCTTTCTTAATAGGATAAAACAAATTTCTTTTAAACTGAAGGTTAATATTAAGCTCAATCCAAATTCCAGTGATTCTCCTTAAAATTAGGACAAAATCAGGATGACAGCTACTGCCACAAGTGTTAGAATGTGTTTTTGAGATTTGAATGATACATTAAGATATAAGCAGAAATATTGTGAATATATATTGGAAAAGAAATGAAAAAACATTATTGTTTGCTTATATAAATTATAAATTATATAAATTACTAAAGTACTATTTGGATTTTTAAAATTGATTTTTAAAAATTATTTTAGGAAAAAGGAAATGATACAAAAGAAACAAATCTCAATAGTGCGGCTTGTCTGTCAACAACACACAACTAAAAATACTGAAAATTAAACATAGTAATTATATTAGAAATTAGTAATTATATTAGAAACGTTGAGAATGAAAGTAAAAGTAAAATATGTGACCTACATAAAAAAAATTTAAAACCTTTTTGAGAAACACTTTTTAAAAATCAATAAAATTTTCTAGCTTACTTCTAGATAGAAAGATCTCCACTTTTATCACAATACTAAAAACACATTAAAATCACTAGTTGACTCTCTTTTCCAAGCCCAAGGATTTGTGTCACATCTCATCCTCGTGGACCTCTCCTCAAAATGTGTACCTGGTAACCATGCCCTGCTTTGAGAATCTTTCCCTCTCTTGAAATCTTCAAAACTCTTTCTCCCCTGGTTTCCTCTAATCTCTAATTTCTACTTCTCATTTGCTTTCCTTGACCTCCCCTCTCTATATATCCTAAAAATCAAGATCCCTCCATGATTTTTTTTCTTCCTTATTCTCACTTCACATCAAAACCAAATATCCAAGCCTATACTATAATTTGACTTTTACCATGTCTGACAAATCTGCTCTACCCTCTAGACTGCAAGTTTTATAAGAACAGAAGCAACATCTAATTCATTCTTGTATAACCAATACCTTCTTAACACAGAGCCTAGCATGTAATAGATACTTAATAGATGTTTGTTAAATAAATGAACTAAGAAATAAATTTATCTTATGCTAACATAAACTAAATTAGGGTCGGCTTGGTGGTGTAGTGGTTAAGTTCACACAGTCCGTTTTGGTAGCCCAGAGTTCGCAGTTTTGAATCCCAGGTGTGGAGTTATGCTCATCAAGCCATGTGTGGCGGCATCCCACATACAAAATAGAGGAAGATGGGTACAGATGTTAGCTCAGGGCTAATCCTCCTCACCAAAACAAACAAACAAGCAAACAAAAAACTAAATTAATTCTAAATAAAATTTTGGAAAGGATTTTTCAAGTTGTTCTTAAACAATGTTTTCAAACATTATTGGTGAACAAATATTCTTGAATATAAGATGTTTTTCAATAATAAAATTGAGAGAACTCTACCAGACTATATTATACATCATCAATTAAAGCCATTTGGTAAAACCACAATGAGATATGACTACACAAACTAGAACGTCTAAAATTAAAACAACTGACTATACCAAGTGTTGCCGAGTATGTGGGGGAACTGGAACTCTCATATGTTGGTGCTAGGAATATAAAACTGTAAAGTACTTTAGAAAACAGTTTGGCAATTCTTTTAAAGTTAAACAATATCTATTATATGACCCAGCCAATGTAAGGTGCTTATCCAAAGAAAATAAAAGCATATATTCACGCAAAAAGTTATACACAAATGTTTATAGCAACTTTATTTGTAGAGAAAGAAGAGAAGGAGGAGGAGGAGACAGAAGAGTCAATGTGATAACTTTCTACACAAAGGTTTTTTTTTTAGCTTGAAGCCAGTTAAAATTTGGGAGACAGCCATATTATGGTTCTAGGGATTGGGGAACACATATGGTCTTATCCAGGGTGAGTGCTTGACTAGGTGTAGTGAATAAAATTACACACCACGTGATACACGCATTGACACTCTATGCCCCAAGCTTGACTTTGTGCTCCTAGAATGGGTTTTGTTTAGGAAATAAGTTATAAGCAGGGATGTTTGTTTCTTTAGGGTGATGTCAGTGAGACTGACTGAAAGGATGGAAGAATGGACTCTCTGAGTAGCAAACATCAATCTGAAATTAAATCTTCCTTGAAGTTGCCCAGAGTAACTTATTCTGTCCTTTTAAGGGTGAGATGACTGATAGCAAAGTTGCAAGTACATGGATTCTGAAATAAATCTGCTCGTGTGGTTCAAATTTATGCTATTGCATGTATTCTTCCTGATACACAGAGACACAAGCCTGTTGCTGATGGCTCTGCAGCATCAGTCCATCAAATACATATTTCTGTGTATTTGTTTTTCCTCTGTACTTTTGTATGGCATATGAAATTATTTATTGCCCATTTATTGAAAAATTATTTATTCAATAGTCCAGAATTACATATGTGCAGCACAGAATGTGACACAAGGCAAGGCAATTGAAATGTAAATAAGTGACAAATATGAGGAGAAGACAAAGCAGAAGTAAGAAGTAAGATGGGCTGGGGTTGTGATTCATAGACAAAGGCAATAAACATGTAATTTATCATCTAAACAGGGGACCCTTTTTAAAGTTCAAGGAGGGAGTCTATACCAATATAAATAAATGACTGAATAAATAAATAAATGGGAGAGAAGAGGCAAATCTCCCTTCCAGAAGAATTCCAAGTAATTTATGGAGATACTTCACCCTTTGAGGGGGACATAAATCACTATTTCATAAGTGTGGGCTGCACATGGTGACTTCTTTCCAAAGAGTACAGTATGGAAAAGAGAAGGCGGAAAAAATAACTACAACAGAGAAACCCAATCAACCCTTCCTCAGTCATGTGATTAAGGTCAATAACTACATTGATAAATCATACTGATAGTATGTTCCCTGATAGGATGTGATGAAAATGGCATTTTATCCTGGGGTCTTCCAACCCCAAACCCATAACTCCAGTCTAATCGTGAGAAAAACATCAGATAAATTTCAATAGTGGGGCACACTGCAGAATAATTGAGTATACTCCTCAAAACTGTCAAGGTCACCAAAATCAAGCAAAGTCTGATAAACTGTCCCAGCCAAGAGGAGCCTAAGGAGACAGGACAACTAAACGTAATGTGACTTCTTGGATGAGATCCTGAAACAGAAAAGGGCATTAGATAAGAATAAGGAAATCTGAATAAAATGTGAACTTTAGCTAATAATGATATATCAAAGTTGGCTTATTAACTGTAACAAATGTACCATACTAATATAAGATGTTAATAATAGGAGAGACTGGGTGTGGAGTAAATGAGGACTCTCTGTACTATCTTCTCAACTTTTCTGTAAATCTAAAACAGTTCTGAAAATAAAATTTATTAAAATGTGCAAGGATACAATCATCTAAGCAAAGGATGAAAAAGTTTCCAAATCAAATTTCACTGAAGGATCAGAAACGCTTCAAGAGCATGATTTTCTTAGACAATATTTATAATCTTTCACAAATACGTATCATTGGACTTTAATCATCCATGATTTCTATAGAATTTCATTTGTGTTCAATTAGCTAATCATTACTTTTGTTTCTTTTAAACCTAAATTGCATTTATTTTTTGTCTAGATAATACAATCATGTAATTCAGAAGTATAAAAAGTATACACATTTTACTCAGCCATAAAAAATGACAAAATGGTGCCATTTGTGACAACATGGATGGACCCTGAGGGCATTGTGCTAAGTGAAATAAGTCAGACAGAGAAAGACAAATACCATATGATTTTACTCAAATGTGGAAGATAAACACATAAATAAGGAGAACAGATTGGTGGCTACCACAGGGGAAGGGGGTGGAGGGAGGGTGAAAGGGGTAAAGGGGCACATATGCATGGTGATGGATAAAAACTAGACTTTTGGTGGTGAACATGATACAGTCTATACAGAAGCTGAAATATAATAATGTACACCTGAAATTTACACAGTGTTATAAGTCTATATCACCTTAATAAAATTTTTTAAAAAGTATTCACAGCAAAAAGTCTACCTCCCAGATTCAGCAACCAGTTGTTGCCACTTTCTTGTGTATCCTGCTGGAGATAGTTTACATACCTATCAAGAAAATACATATGTATGTGTGTATTTTTCCTTTCTTCCATTTTTAGACAAATGCCTACGTACCACATATGCTGTCCTGCACTTTGCCTTTTCCGTTTAGTAATAGATCTTAGAGTTTTTTGTATGAATAATTAAAAAGCTAATTTAAAAAAAGTTCCAAGATTACTAATAATGATGGTGCTCAAACAAGGGGTGAATACCAGACCTGTAGTTGGCAAATCAGAGTGTATGGCACTCTAGAATGGAGGAATGAAGTAATCTATGCTTGCTAGGGGCAGATTAAAGTCAACTGTGTAAATTCTAGAAGCTAGTACAAGCAAAAACAGCCATTATTATTATTTATTGCATAAATGTCCATAGGAAAAAATATGTGCTTTAATCATCAGCTAATATGGAGATTGAATTGATATCCTTTTGTGAAAAATAAGGAGAAACAAATCCCTGAGTAGGAGCAAACCCTACTTCCAACCAGAAGGTATCCTAAAAATAAGGAAGGAAGAGATTCTCCTTAAAGTTAGCATTTTCTTTCATCCTTATACTCCCCTGCTCCAGCATAGTGAGCGCTCTCGAGATGTCCATTTCATTTATGATCATGGGGGTAGACATTTGTGTCCATTTTGTTCACTGCCTATCCCCAGAGCTTAGAATAGTTAGTTTCTTAAGATATTTGTCGAATGAATGAATGAATCTCTATTGGACAGAGGTGCAACAGACAACAGAGCAAGAAGGGAAAACCAGAGTAGTATAGGGGTGCTGAGAGACCACAGAAATAGTGCTGTGTCATGAGTTAAAATGCCAGGACCCCAGCTTGCCAGTTTCCTTGGTGTAGGTTGCTTAATCTTGCTGAAACTCAGATTTCTCATCTCTAAGACTATATTAAAGTATGTGCCTCGGTAAAAAGTATGTGCCATGTTGGGTTATTGTAGAGATGAAATACACATACATACAGACTCATGCACACATATATAAACACACAACGCACACGTGCACAAGTAAACATAGTGTATTCAAGTATATCAATATGTATATTGTATACATGAATATGTATATATATGTATACATACATACACAAAGATAGAGATTATCATGTTGTTTATTCTTTAAAATAGTGGTTATAGTTATCGTTACGAGGATAAAGAGATAGATTAAAGAACGACCTCAATGATGCCATGGATATCAGGAAACCAAGCAGTTTCAAGAAAGAAGTCAGTAAAAGCAGAAATCTAATATACAAAATTAAACCCAAATATAACTATAAAAGTAAATAGATAAACTCACCTATTAAAGGCAAGAAAAAAAAGTTCAGATTGTTAAAAAAAATGCTGTCTAACAGGAAGTGACTGAGCAAGATTTCATGTAAGAAAATAGACAATATATTGTCAGCACAAAAACAAACATGAGCTCAGCTGTTAGTATCAGACTTCATTGGATTCAAGGCAAATGAAAATTTGTAATAATAAAAAAGCATATAATTCACAGTGGAGAATACAGCTCTCATGAATCTTTATATTTTAATCTCACAAATTAAACTAAAACTTCAGGAATCAATGAAAATGTCAACATAATGAGAGATTTTTCACCCACTTACCCAGTTCCGTAACAGATCAAGGAGACCAGAAATAACGAATACAGCTGACAAAATATTATAATGCAAAAGACTTTGTTTATATTTGTATGTGTCAAATTCTGTAAGCTGAAAACAAGTGTCTGTAGAACATTTATTTGAAAATGTATTTTACATCAAACCAGAAATGTGACTTCAACAAATTCCCCCAAAATAAAAATAATGCCATATTCTTTAACTATAATACAAAAATATTAGAACTATTATTTCTATAAAGTAAAATAAAACACACCAAATACTTTAATACTTTCAAAACTAACTCTTAAAGATCTTCTGGGTCAACGAGGAAATCAAAATTAAAATAGAAGAATATCTTTAAAGTAGCAACAACAAAAATACTAAACCCATGGGATAATAAAGCTTTACTCACAGACAAATGTACAGTTTAAACACTTAGACTGCTAGGTTAGGAAAAATGAATATAAAATAGTTATGCAGTCAATGCAAAAGTTATAAAAAGAGAAAGAAAGTAAAACAGCTAAAAGAAAAGAATTAAAAAATAAAAATTTGTAAACAGTCATAAAATTGATACAACTCTTTCAAAATTTATTTATTCATATGTTTTAATTTATTTCTTCAATTAATAAAACAGTTAAATTACCTAATATTAACAATGACTTTCATCTTGAAATACTCGTTTCCCTTTTTTATTTATTTGTTTTTTAATATTTGTGTGTGTGTGTGTGTGTGTGTGTGTGTGTGAGGAAGACTAGCCCTGAGCTAACATCCATTGACAATCCTCCTCTTTTTTGCTGAGGAAGACTGGCCCTGGGTTAACATCCGTGCCCATCTTCCTCTACATTACATGGGACGCCGCCACAGCATGGCTTGACAAGCTGTGCATCCGTCCGCACCCAGGATCCGAACCTGCAAACCCCAGGCCGCCAGAAGCGGAGAACACAAACTTACCTGCTACGCCACTGGCAGGCCCCACTTGTTACCCTTTTTTAAACAATTCCTTGGCTTTTGAAACATCTTGAATGTTTCTTAGACATAGTTCTATCTCATTTGGAATTTCTTGTCAGTATCCTAGATAAAAATGCACATCCCATGAATGTTCTTTTCCTTAGTGTAACTGACTTCTTGGATGGCAGAAGGAAAAGAAAAAAAAAAAAAAAAACCTGGCTCTGGCCATGTTAAACAGGAAGAGAATTTGTTGGAAGCATATACATAACTCCCTGGCTCAGAGTGAGGGCTTCAGAACCAGATTTATTTATAAGAGGATGGGATGCCAAGCCAGGCTCACAGATCTGAGCTGTGAGAACTAATTGAGAGTCTCATCAAATTGCTTGATCTAAAATAAATACTTTCCAACTATTTTTTTTTTCTTTTTCTGTCCTTGTGCCATTCTCCTCAAGATGTAATGACCTAGAAGATTTTGATTTCATTCTTTAGCTAGAGCAGGGCAAAGTAATTGATTTTCAACATACCAAGAATGAGCACAATGCAGAAAGATGTAATTCCCCAAGAGGAGATGATTAGGATGTTGGTTATCAAAAGAATCAAGACTGTGTGTTAGTGGGGCCAACGAACTTCCATCACATTCAGTGTTCTGTCCTGGTATCTCCTCCCTTCTCCTCTCCTCCCCTCTCCTGTCCTCTCCTGTCCTCTCCTCCCCTCTCCTCTCCTGTCCTTTCCTCTTGTCTCCTCTCCTCTCCTCCCCTCTCCTCTCCTCTCCTGTCCTCTCCTCCCCTCTCATCTCCTGTCCTCTCCTCCCCTCTCCTCTCCTCCCCTCTCCTCTCCTCTCCTGTCCTCTGGTCTCCTGTCCTCTCGTCTCCTGTCCTCTCCTCTCCTCCCCTCTTTTCTCCTCTCCTCCCCTCTTCTCTCCTCTCCTGTCCTCTCCTCCCCTCTCCTCTCCTCTCCTGTCCTTTGGTCTCCTCTCCTGTCCTCTCCTCTCCTCTCTTCTCCTGTCCTCTCCCCTCCTCACCTCTCCTCTCCCCTTCCTTCTCTCCTCTTTTCTTTTCTCTTACCCTCTCATCCTACACACACTTTCTGGAAGTCTTAGCCCCTCCATTGCCTCAGTTATCATCTACATTCTGAAAATTCTCAAATCTGTATCTCAATCTCAGACCACTTCCTCAAGCTTCAGACCTTCATACTCAACTATCTACTATATGTGTCTTCATAAATAAAACTAGCTCATCTCAAACACCCCATATGCCAAATTAAACTCATTTCTCATTCCACCACTCCACCCCAGGGTATTTCTGGGGATCATCACAGTGATTGTGTGAGTTGTGGTTATAAGAATGGACTCTATTTGAAGTTAAATCATTAGCACAGATTCTGGGAAGGTTTCAGGTAAAGTAGGGCCTGAGGTGAGACTAAAGGACAAACAGAAGGTGACAAAATTTAGTCCAAGCAGTGTGTGGGAGGCAAGAGGGGAGGCCTTGGGATGAATGGGGGAGTTTTCTGAAAAAATGGTACATGAGCAAACAGACTGATGTCAAAAAAGAACATGAACCAGTGGATAGTTCAATATGGATTAAGCATGGGATGAGTGTGTGTGTGTTTGCAACAAGGCAGGAAGGTATATTTTCTAAAGATAAAGATTGATAGAGCATGAAGGATATAGGACCTACCCGAGGAGCCATGGAAAAGTATTAGAAAAGAGATTCATCTACTAGACTTAATTTTTTTTGGAAAATCTAGACAATGAATTGGTGAGAGATTGGAAGTGAGACCAATTAGGAAACTAGTGTAATGATCCAGCTGGGAAATAATTGTGGGTCGATCAGAAAAGTGGCAGCAGCAGGAAGGGATTTGTTTTCTCTTTTTGTGTGTGTGAGGAAGACTAGCCCTGAGCTAACTTCCATTGCTAATCCTCCTCTTTTTGCTGAGGAAGACTGGCCCTGGGCTAACATCCGTGCCCATCTTCCTCTACTTTATATGGGACGCCGCCACAGCATGGCTTGACAAGCGGTGTGTCTGTCTGTGCCCGGGATCTGAACCTGTCAACCCAGGCCGCCAAAGTGGAGCACGCGAACATAACCGCAACACCACCAGGCCAGCCGCTAGGAAAGGAATTGTTTTAAGAGCAACTTCAGAGACTGAATTTCCCAAACTTGGGAATGAATTGAATATAACGTGAGAGAGAAAGGATTGCTGGCTTTGGAAACTGACTTGTTGACGATGCCATTCATTAATATTGGAAATAAAAGAGGAAAAGAGATTTAGAGGAGGTAATGGGAAAGACGGAAAGCTGATATTTTGAAACATTTAGTTGGAGAAGTCCATTGGACTGTTGGGTATATAGGTTTGGATTTCAAGAAAGAGTGCTGAGTTGGAAATAATAAATTTGGGAGTCATGAACTTGAAGCTGTAGCATTAAGTCAGTAAATGGAAGAGATGACTAAAACAGAAACCTGAAGAAAAACTTTTAAAGAATAGTCAGAGGAAGATGCCTAGAAAGAAGATTGGGAAGTATGGCCTGGAGGACTAGAAAAAAAATAGCAAGTGTTGTATAGGAATGCAAAAAATTTGAGCTTTTAAAGTAAAGTAAAAGCAAAGGTTTTAGGGTTGGACTCAGCAACAAGTGTGCTTTTGTTCTTTGGGAAAGCAGTTTTCATGGTTACAATGATGGAGACAATGTTCTTTCTGGAATAGATTAGAAAACACGTGAAGGAGGTGCAAAAAGTCAAGGAAGAGAACTTTTGGTTTTGGTTTGGTTTAGTTTTTATTAAAGTTGGGAAGGAAATACATATGTTTAAATGCTCATGAGAAGTGGACAATAAAAGTTAAAAATATAACAGGGAGGGGTAGTAAGATTACAGCTCTTGAGTTAATGGAAGGAGACAGGATCCAGAACATAGACTAGGAAATAGAATTAGATAGAAAGCACAGCCTTCAACATTACTTCATTGTAAGGAGAGCAAAAGGAAAGGATGGGCATGGATACAGACACTTCTGCAGTGCTGGTTTTGTGGGAGCTAGAACATTATGGGCAATCCTTTTCTGTTTCTGTGAGATTTTCTACAGGAAGTGAATGGGGTAGGGAGTAGGGGCCAAGGTTTGAAGACAGTGGAAAATATCTGAATTATCTCCTGCTGAGAATAAGATAAAGGTGGTTAACAAAAACACACAAGAACTTCTGATTATTGAGGTTGGACACCATGAATTTAGAGTGGCTCCAATTTCTAAAGTTGTGGTATTTTTTAAAGTAGCTCTGATTCTCCCATTTGAACAGGCAGAAAAGATAGACATTTGATGTTGACAGATATTGGGATTTGGGCACGACAGAGTTTTGAGATATAATAATACGTAATAAGACATAATAAGTCTTGGAGGTGATATATCATGAAGAGGGTTACTTAAATTTAAGATTTCCTAGTACAACAATTCCTTATGACAAAGTCCAGTGGGAGACAATGGCTAAAATGAAAACCATGGTCTCTCAAAATAAGGAAGCCAAGGAACTTAGAAATTAGGGTGCTGAATGTGTCCACCACGTGAATGCTGAAGTCACATTGGATGATGCAGCAGGATTCAGGCGACCCTGGTTTTTAAATCTCTAATGAATTATGTAGAATGGCAAGGAGCACGATGATGACAGCAATGGGATAAGTTAGAGGATGTCTAGCTGGAGGTGGTGAGCCTCAAAAAGAACAAGGTTTCATGCAGAAGTGGTGGAACAGTTGTATGGGGGTAAAGTTTTTAGCTTGTAGGAGAATGAGCTGCCTCTATCTAAACAATTATAGGCAAAATGCTGTGCTCAACAGAAATCCAAGTTTCAGTTAAGGCAAAGAGGTGAAAAAATACATTCAGCAAAGATTTCAAAAACCTAAAGCAAATTGTGGACCAAGGATTGAATTGTCTGGGGTATAACAACAATTTTCAGAAATAGTGGAAAGCTGTGTTAGGAGAGATGAGCAGCGCCTATCAGGATGAAAATAGAGAAGAGGATGGAGGACCAGACGTGCTAACATCTTGAGAAGTTACCAAGAAGAGCAGAGATTTTAGAGATGGTGAGTATGTATATCCCCAATTTTTCAAATTGACTAATTCTAGAATTTTCCTATACTGAATGGAGGGTCGGGGATGGTAACTTAGATCTCTTACCTATGAACATATGCTTCTCTACAAAATAAATGTCCTCATCTCTCTGCTAGCAGACCACTATAGGGGAAAGCTATGGATATGAAAATAAAGGTATTCTGCAGAAGTACGCCCAAATCTAGAGTCTAAGAAAGCGTACTCATGAACTGAAACTCAAGACTTCAGCCTTTGGTAGAGAGCGTCCCCAAGGATGAGGTTCACAGCCAGAAGCTTTCCTGAATATGTGGCCCTGAATCCTCCAAATTCACCCCCAGCAGTTTCCCAGAGTCTGGGATTTGAGCCCAGTGTTCTGAGATTTAAAAGCAATCAAGCAGAGTAATTATGACATGGATCTACTGCTTCCCTGACAATGGAAAGTTATCTTACTTTTCTCAGCTTTAGATGCTTATCTGTAAAACAGATGCAGCTTCCTCACTGAGTTGCTGTGAGGATGCAAGTAAATAGATCTAAAACACCTAGCACAGTGGTGGAATAAAATATGTGTTCAATAAATGGTAGTTATTATTATTTTTTCAGAATAATGTTCTGGCAAGAAGCACATAGAGTTGTTCAGAGACCGTGCTTATAGTCCTCAGCTGAAAGATGGTGGGGGAAAAAGGATCTAATTTTAGAATAGGTGTCTCACTTTCTCCACCAAATTTTCCTGGTACCAAGCCAGTCTCTTCTCCCTGTCTACTACCTGCCTTTAAAAACTGCAATCCAGTGTTTTTTTGGATCCCAACACTGGAAATTCTAATTCTTAATTCCAGGGAGAGACCACACAGTACTATATTTTTAAGACTTCATAGGAGAATCTGGTGCACAGCCAGAGTTTCAGACCACTGTAAACTGTAGACTATTCTAGAAAGTCACAAAAGTCTTCTTCAATGTAGATATTAGGTGAAAATGATGTTCGTAGAGTAAAAGTAATATCTCACAGATTTTACCAATAAAAGGAAATTTTGAATAGCCTCTGAATTATTTGGCTCAGTTATTTGCCTTCACTTCTGGGTTAATGTCCAGACCAGAGCTGTATTACTCTTTGTTCACAGATCATTTCAGAAAATGAGGTTCTACTTCCTGACTTCACAACCCACCCTTTCCCAAACTACTTTAGGCTCTTGCTTCAATGTCTCTGCTTCTTCTTTGTTTTTTTCCCCAAAGCTAAAAATAGAAGTTTTTATTCCTTTTTAGTAGCTGTTACATCTACACAGTATATAATTCAAAAAATCCAAATTATGTATAGTGAAAAATCGGTTTCCTTCCCTCTATCTCCCAGCCACCCATTTCCCTTACTTGAAGACAAGCACTGTAACAGTTTCTGGGATATCCTTCCAGAAATGTCATTTGCACATATAAAAATATTTTTCCATACACATGGAGTATATAATATGTATACTTTGCATATTTTTTACATTACAATGGATATTGGAGAATTTTCTACATCAGTATATATATATATATATATATATATATATATATAGTTATAGTTATCATTCTTTATAATAGATGCATATTCTCCAATGTTCAAATCGAATAACATTTTATTTAATTAGTTTCATTGTAAAAATTACCATTTTCAAACAATAATAAGATTCAGATATTAGAGAGTTCAGTTTAATTCAGTTGTATGGTTCTCTATCTACTTTAAAGGGATTTGGAGAGCTAGTTGAACTCTGGGTTCTTCTTCTTATGAAAGGGTTTTTATGTTCCCAGCTTACAAGTGTTAGTTTTATATGAAACACGTTCTGTACATATTGATCCTAAAGAACCTAAAGTTTTAAGAAGGCCCCTAATTTACTGAATCTTTTTAGACACGTGGTAAGAATGAGAATTATTTTCTCCCTAATGAACGCAAGTAGAAAAAGATGAACAAAGAGATTAAGATAAAGGAGAGCACATGGAATGTTGGAGATCCTGCATCACCTCTCTTCAAAGAATTACTGAGAATCATGAAAATCATGTCGTTCTAGAAAACCTAATGAGAAAGTATTTGCTCAAACCTTCTAGGAAGCTATCCTGGTGGTTTTCATGATATAGAAATATTATCACTAGAAGAAAAAACTGCTACTTCAAATCCTCCTCACACACACAAAAATTTTCACTGAGTGCATGGAATCAACAAGGTAGACTCTTTTAAAGTGAACTAATTCATGTTTGTTTGTTTGCTAATTCTCCAACTAGGTTACATAATCTGGGCGTTTACGTATGTCACTGATAAGTATGGAAAAAGCGGAAGCAGGGGAGGGTGTGTTGGAGAAAGTCAAAAAATTAAACACGGCTATACCGCAAATGAAGTGGCAGGAGTCTCTGGTGGATGTAGCTGGTAGAATTTTATGAACCAGGATGAGAACTGATAAGAATCTGCCAGAATTTAAGATGGGGGTGACAGCTGAAACTATGACAATGGAGCCTGCCTGAAATACACCCTCTCTGCTTTTTATCCCATCTACTGACTCTCCCTGGTAGAAAACATGGTTCTGTCTCACCATCGTTCAAAAACAAACTGCCCCCACAGTAATGTCTTTCTTCCTTCTCTAGTCAAGCTCATTTCAAGGCCAATAATTCTCACTTATTATATCCATTTCCTCTTCTGTTCTCTACTCATCCCCCATTAAAAAGCTCCATTTTCCGGCACCAAACCAATAAAGCTTTCTCTGAAAAAGACCAACAGAGTTTAATCCGATATGTATCTCTATTATTATTGTGGTTATTATTTAATATCTCTAAAATCTTTAATTCCTTTTACTACTCTCCTAAAAACTCTCTTCCTTTTAATTTCTATGACACCATTTTGCGAGATTTTTTTTTTTTTTTTTTTTTTTTTTGGCTTCTCTGACCTTTCTTTTCAGTCTTTTCCACAGGCTCCTCTCGTTCCACCTGGATTCAGGGAATTGCTGATCTCTAGGAATTTGTTCTTGGCCTTCTCTCCCCACTTTCCTGGTTTTAGCTTCAAATAGAGTATTTTAAAATATGACTTCCCCACCTAAATCTCTACTCCAGTGTCCCTCCCGAGCTTTAGGAAAGCCAAGGGGAACTTAGAAAGAGGAGAAACACTGACAGTTGTGCAGGGGGAGACTGAGAACAGCAGGGGGTGACTGAGCAGAAAAAAAGTAATGAGATGTCATATCAATGTGTTATTATTCATAGAAATACTGTATTACTTGTTAATATATTTTTATTTCAGGACAAATTTATGAACAGATAGTGTATTTATTAGAAAAATTTATTAATATGGAGACAAAAATGAGAACTGTCAAACAAAATATTACAAATTTTTCAAATGATATTACAATTTTCTCATCCAATAAATATTAACTTTTTTAATAGTTAAAACTAAACTTTAAAAAAACTTCTGCATGGGAAATGCAGAAACACAAACATAACATAAGCAAAGTCACAAGACCAATAACAAACTGGAATAAAATATTTGCCACTAGTAACCCATAATACAAAAATTCAGAAGAAAATTTCAATAGAAAGATGAGCAAAGAACATGAACATTAATTCACTGTAAAATAAAAGTGTTGTCCTTTCAACTAATGAAAGCACAGTAGTTCCCCCCTTTATCTGTGGTTTTGCTTTCTGTGGTTTCAGTCACCTGCTGTCAATGGTGGTCCAAAAATATTGAATGGAAAATTCCAGAAATAAACAATTCATAAATTCTATATTGTGCGTGTTCTGAGTAACATGATGAAATCTTGCACTGTCCTGCCCTGTCCCACCCAGGATGTGAATCATCCCTTTCTCCAGCGGATCCATGCTCTATATGCTACCCACCCATTACCCACTTAGTAGCTACCTCAGTTATCAGATTAACTGTTGCGGTATTGCATTGCTTGTGTTCAAGTAACCCTTATTTTACTTAGTAATGGCCCCAAAGTGCAAGAGTAATGATGCTGGCAATCCGGATATGTCAAAGAGAAGCTATAAAGTGCTTCCTTTACATGAAAAGGTGAAAGTTCTCAACTTAATAACGAAAGAAAAAAAATTATATGCTGAGTTTGCTAAGATCTACAGTAACTTTTATTCTAGTCCATTGTTATAGCTATTCTTAGTTGCTGTTGTTAATTTCTTACTGTGCCTAATTTGTAAATTAAACTTTATCATAGATATGTATGTATAGGAAAACATATAGTGTAAGTATGGGTTTGGTACTATCCACAGTTTCAGGCATCCATGGGGGGGTCTTGGAATGTACCCCCACAGATAAGGGGGGACTACTGTATGTTCAACATTTTTCATGGAAAAATAAATGCAAATTGAAACTACACTGACAGACAATTTCTTAACTTTCAGCTGGGCAAATTTTTAAATGTTTAGCAACATACTTGAACAACAAATATGTCATTGGATAAATAAATTCTCATATACTCACAGCATAATGTTTCATGAAGCCTTAATAAAAAGACTTCATTTTATAATACTATTCTAAGTACCTAATCCCTCCAAGAATGCCACTGAAATGACCAAAAAAAGGATTTTTTAAAAGATAAAACCCATCAAGAACAAAAATCTAAAGAGGAAATGAAAAAGGACCAAAATTCTGAAAATAGAAGGGCAAATGGTGTTTAACTGAGCAAATCCCAAAAAGATAAATACTAAACCAGAGGTAGAACAAGGCAAGAAGTAAACCAATTTGCACTGCAGAAATCCCAAAAGCTTCAGGAATTTTTGGCACCAACTATCTCAGCAAGTGAAATTAAATGTGGGGTTGTTTCCAAGAAGTTGAAAGTCTGTTTAACCAATAACCTCACCTTCTCATCCAGCAGAAGTCTGGAGGTTCCCTCTCTATCTGGGTAAAACAGAGGATCACCAGTTGAGGCCTGGGATACCATACCAAATAAAAAGAAATCTAGTTAAAGTTTCCCTAAGTATAGAGTTTCACATAATCAGCTGCCTGACTCCACTTAGTATGAAGAATGCTGGGCTGATATCCAGGATTTTGTCCTCCAAGCAGATCAGAAGCTACTTGCCTGAGAAATCTGACCTACATAAGAAAGAAAACCTAGAGACTGACGTTAAGTGATGTTGCAACAAATCAGCCCAACTAAATCACGCTGTGGGAAGGACCAGAGTTTCAAGCCTCATCCAATCTGCTTTTTAGTGCCCCAATCTTAAACATGAGCAGACCTCTAGACAACTGAAGAAAGCCTCTAATAGAAAAGGTAAAGACCAAAACAAGAAAATAATAAGAAGTAACTTGGAGAAAATTGAGATGATTCAGGGATACAAAACTCTTTAAAATGTTATCATTAATATCCACAGAGAAATAAGAGGATATATTGTGTCATTGAAAGAAAAATAGGATTAGAAGAAGGAACAGCAAGAGAAGGAGGAGGAAAAGAAAGAGGATGGTGGGAGGGAGGAAGAGGAAGAGAAAGGGGGAAAGAATGAGGAGGAGGAGATATTTTTTAGAGAATAAGAGAAAAACATGATGACAAAAATTAGAAATTTAAAAGGAGGATTCATTGGAAACTAAAATTTAGATCTCCCATAAATTAGAGCAAGAATATAAGAAGTATAAAATAAGAGATAAAAGTTAAAAGAAAAAATAGAGGTTCAGTCCAAGAAAAAATTTCTTCTCAGTACAAGAAAAAGAAAACCAAAAAAAGAAAGAATGGAAATGAAAAATATGTTTAAGAAAATTGCCAGAACTAAAGACCATGAGTTCTAAACCAAAAGGATACATTGAATGCTCAACATAGTGCGTGAATATAGACTCATACTAGAGAATATGCTCACGAAATTTCTGAATACTGGAGACAAAGAGAAGATTCTAAAAGATTTCAGAGATGGCATCAGGTTTCTCAATAGCAACACAAGACGCTAGAAAACAATGAAGCAATGCCTTCAAAATTCCAAGGGAAAATGACTTCCAATCTAGAATTCTATACCCAGTAAAAGTACTAATCGAACATAGGGTAAAGATATTTTCAGAAATATAAGGCCTCCCAAAATTTTCTTCTAGTGCATCCTTTTTCAGGAAGCTACTGAAGGAAGTACTCTACCAAAAGGAGGGAGTAGATCAAGAAAGAATGCACAAAACAAGAGCAAGAACACAAAAGATGGTTGAGTGGATCACCAAGAAGATAGTAAATGGAAACATCAGGAGGACAGCTGTGCACCAAGTGTGATGGATGACCATATGGAATAGGAGCAAGTCAGAAATGTTGGCAATCCTAGATGAAAGTGGAAGAAGAACTGATTATTTTAATGTAGTAGGAAGAAAATCAGACAATTAGTTAGGGAGTTGATTCTGCCAACACATTACCCATATATCTGGTGCCTTAGCTAGAGTGAAAGCCAGAATGGCTGGAGGCTGGCTGGGCTTCTCTAGTCTGCAAATAGACTTCTTATGTGATGACTCAGGGCTCCAAGTGAGTGAACTTGGGAGCAGCCTTAACTCTTAGGGGCAAAGCTCAGAACCGACAGCCTCTGTGCTGCCACATTCTATTGGAAAAAATCTAGTCACAAGATTGGTCCAGAGCTAAGTGGAGGGGAAATTGACTTGATCTCTTGATTGGAAGCACAAGGTGAGCATACAAGGATGGGAGAAATTGTTGATAGCCCTTTTTTGAGACATTTATAACAGTCTACATGTCTCTAGTGTGAATAATGTTTATATAGTCATAATCAGAAGACAATATTCATCTCATAAATATCATGATATAAGTAAATTGGTAGAAAAATGTGTAAGTGCATCTGAAATGTGACAAAAAAGAATGAATTTCATCTAGTGGGAAGCCAGTAGTTAAGTCTAGGACTAAAAAATATCAAGAATATGTAGTATCATCATTAGAAAGATGGAATTAAATACCAAAAGTTTAACAGTTGTCTCTGAAGAGTGAGAACCAGAAAGGATGGATATACCACAGTTTTATACACTAAGCCTTGTAGAACTATTTGAGTCTTTGAAGTATGCGCATTTGCAACTAAAAAATAATTAAAGGAGATTTTATGTACAGATATGGAACAATCACTAGGATATACAGTATTAAGTGGAAAAAATAAATGCAGAGAAAAAGGTGGGTTACAGGTAGGTTTAGGATGGGGAAATATAAAGCCTTAAAATATCTCTGAAAAAATATAGAACCCACTAATAGACTTGGCTGCCTATAGGAAAAGGAACTTGATACTCTAGGAAGAATACGTCATTTTAATTTTTAATTATGTGAATGTGCTATTATTCAAAATAAATCATTTGTTTAAAGACCAAATAAATCTACTTTGTTTTTTTTTTCCCACTCTTATGATTAGTGCTTCCTGAGTCCTATCTAAGCAATCTTTGCCTACGACAATGTAACAAAGACATTCTCCTACATTTTCTTCTGGAAGCTTTATAGCTTTAGTGTTTACACTTAGGTTTATGGTCCACCTCGGGTTAATTAAGGAAGATCTAAATAAATGATGGGATATTTTTCTTAGTAATATTTTACAGTCTTCTATGTAGAGATTTTGTACATCATTTCTTAAATTTGTCCCTAAGTGTGTATTTTTTGTTTTTATATACGATCTTGTTAAATTCACTTATAAGTTTTGAAAATTTTTAAAGATACCTTAGAATTTTCTAAACACAGAGAAAAATAAAAACTCCTGCTAATCAAAAAAAATTAGAAAAAAATGAATAATAGACAAGTTATAGCCTTAGGAGGAAATATTTTCAATGCATTTATCCAGCAAAGGACTTATATTCAGAATATAAAAAGAACTTTTGCAATTCAGTAAAATAAGAACAGTCAAAATGGGCTAAACATTTAGAAAAATACTTCCCAAAGGAAGATGTACAAATGGCCAATAAGCACATGAAAACATTCTAAAAATCATTAGGCATTAGGAAAGTACACATTAACAGGAGACACTACCACAAACCCACAAGAAAGACTGAGATGAAATAGATTGAAAATATCACATATTGATGAGAATGTGGTGGAAATGCCAAAAAACACAACATTAGAAAGTAGTTTGACAGTTTGTATAAAGATAAACCTTTATCTACGCTGTGATTCAGTAATCCACACATAGGTATTTACACTTGGGGAAAAAAATGAAACATACATGCCTGCAAAAAGTCTTATACAAAAATATTCATGGAACTTTATTCATAATAGCTGAAAACTAGAAGCAAGGCAAATATTCATAAATAGGAGACAGGATGAACAAATTGCAGATATTTGTACAATGGAACACTACTCAGCAGTTAAAAAAATCAAAAAACAAACAAAAAGCTTCTCATACACATAACATCATGGATAAATCTCAAAACACACTCAAAGAAGCTATAAACAGGAGTACATACAACGTGATTCCATTGATATGACATTCTAGAACAGATGAAACTAATCTATGCTGAAAGACATAAAAACTGTTATGCCTGAGACGGAGGGTGGGGTGAGAGGTTTTGATGTGGATTGACTGGGAAGGGACACAAGGGAACATTCCAAATGATAGAAACGTCCTTTATAAAGACGAGAATTATATGGATGTGTGAATTTGTCAAAATTCATCAAACATGATACTTAAGACCTATGCATTTAACTGAATTATACTTCAATTTAAACAAAATAAAGAGGAAATTTTATCAATGTATAAAATGATTCATCATAAAAGAAGAAACACAAGTGTCCACCAAGGAAACTGGTTAAATTACCCTGTGCCCAAGTAATGGAAGACCACACAGCAATTAAAAATAAGGAGGTGGCTCTCTATGTACGGTGAAGGAAAAATAGCCACACATTATGTTTAAAAAGCAAGACAAGGAAGGGAAATTATGGGACAGCAGGACTAGGGAGAGTCAGAGCTCATATTTGTTTTTATTATGAATAATTTGATACACGCAAAAGAATATTTGTGACAGATATAGATTACCATATAGATAGATTTCCATGAAACGAAATAGAGAAACACCTATGATCCCATCACTCAATTTGAGAAATGGAAGATCATGCTTAACTTTGCAGATCCCTATCTGCTTCTGTCCATTGTGTCCCTCTGCTCCTGCTTTTCTTTGTAGTGCCACTAACATATGCATTGAATTTTATGTTATAGAATCACACTGCATACCTTTCTGCATCTCACTTCCTTTGTCTTTTTAGCTTCCTAGGATTCAACCATTCTGAAATAAGTAGTTTGAATTCATTCGTTTTCACCAATATGTAATGTCCAATTCATGAATACACTATTTCTTTATCCATTTTTTCACCAACAGACATCTAGGTTATTTGCATGGGTTTTTTTTTACTATTACTAACAGTGCTGCTACAAACATTTTGTACATGATTTCAAATGGGCAAATGTTTCTCTAGTGCATATGCTATGACTGAACATGCTCATGTTCAATTTATGAGGTAATATCAAATTGCTGTACTAATTTACACTCTTAGCAATAGTTTCATTGTGTCCCCATTGTTCTATATCTTGTCAAAATTTGCTATCATCATACTTTGAATATTTACCAATATATAGAGCATATCATGATATTTTTATTGAATATTAATTTGCCTTTAACTGGTTATAATGAAGTTGAGTGTCTTTTTATATATTAAAACATATATAAACATATATAAAATATATAAATATATAAAAATATATATTTATCATGTATATTTATATTTCCTCTTCTGTGAAATACTTGTTTGTATTTTTATCTATTTTTCTCTTGAGTTATTTCTTATACTGTGAACTTTTTGCCTATTTTTATCGATTTCCTGATGTATGAAAATGTTTTATTTGTTTTGGATAGTACTTCTTTTTCAATTTTATGTATAGCAAAAAAAAAAAATCTTTTCCCAGTATGTGGATTATATTTTTCTTTTCTTTATTATGTCTTTCTATGAAAAGAAATTCATAACTTTAATAGAGTCAAATTTAGCAAGCTTTTCTTTCATGGTTTGCACTCTGTATATGTTGTTTAAGATATCCTTCCCTATCTGAAGGTCATATGAAATTATTCTGTATTTTCTTCCAAGTTTTTAAGTTTTCCTTTCACATTTAAATCATTAGTGCATACAAAGTTTTATATACATACAAATAGGTGTATAGACAGATAGATGATTGATAGATGAAAGATAGATAGATGATAGATAGATAGATAGTTAGATAGATAGATAAAGGGAAGAGAGAGAGTTGTTTATGTAATAGTATCCATTTTCTCCACTAATGTACCGTGCCACTTCATTGTTTATCAATTATCCACACCTTCATTGTGCTATTTCTAGACTATCAAATTCCTTTTATCTATTGGTCTTTCTCTGTGCCATTGTCTTATTTTCTATAGATTATAATGCATCTAAATATCTGATAGAGCATATCTTCCCACCTCATTTCACTTGAAGCCTTTCTCTCATCAGTTTTTGGCTCTTGGTGCTTCCATGTAAATTTTTAAATTAATTTTTTCCCATTTCCTTATAATTCTTTGGAGGTTTATTGGAATTGTTTTGATGTGATAGGCCAGTTGGAAGAGAATTGATATCTTTATGATATAAAGTCCCCCCATCCAGGAACATGGGTGTCATCCTCATTTATTTAAGTTTCTGCCAAAGTATTTCAGTAAAATTTTTAATTCTCCCCATAGAGATCTTGTACAACTTTTGTTAGATTTATCCTTTGATACGGTGTGTGTGTATATCATTATGCACACACTACTTGTTGCTCAAGTAAATATCATTTTAATTACATTTTCTAAATCTTTAGAAATCTAAAAATTTAGAAATTTTCTGCTAATGTATATAAAGGCAAGTGATTTTAGTATCAATATCCAGTATCTATCTCAAACTATCCCTTTGTGTTGATTTATAGTTACTTTTGTGGGTGTGTATTTATGTGGACAAGTTTCCATGTAGACAATTGTACCATTTGTGAATACTGACAAATTTTATTTCTTTCATTAAAATCATTATTCCTATGCCTGTTTGGGCTTCTACTACAGTGTGAATTAGAAATCGTACTAGCAGGAAATCTTGTCTTGCCATGATTTAAAGCGAACAGTTCTAAGGCATTTCACCATGAAGAATGATGTTTGCTTTAGGTTTTAAATAAGTAGATTTTTATCAGGTTGGAGAAGTTCTCTTCTATTTCTAATTTGCTAAGAGTTTTAGTGTGAATAATTATGAATTTTACCAAACGCTTTTTTCTGTTTCTACTGAAATGATCGTATGCTTTTTCTTCTTTAATTTCTCAATGTGATTAATTGCATTAATCAATTTTCTAGTATTAAAACATCATTGCATTATTGGAATAAACCCCAAATGGTCATGATGAATGAATTTTTTATATTCTGCTGAGTTTGTTCGCTAGTATTGTGTTTAGAGTATTGACATATATGTTCATGAAAAGATTGCTCTTTTTAGATTTGGAACTCAGAATTTATTAGGGAGCATCCCCCCTTTCTATTGTCTGGATGATTTTATGTAAGACAGAAATTAGGATTCTGGTTCTTTTTTTTATGGGAAAATTTTTCATTACTTATTAAATGTCTTTAATGATTATAAGACAGCCCAAGTTTCTTATTTTCTCTTAAGTCAGCTTTATAAATTATATATTTATTTTAAATTTGTTTTAAAATTTATTTTCATTATTTATTTTATCCTTTGCCTTTTAAAATCTCTGTTCAATGTTAATTTATGACTTTTTTCTGATCAATTTTGCTACAGATTTGTTCATTTTTTATTTCAAATATTTCTCTGGAATATTAAGAATGCTTCCAGCATGTGACTCTTCCTTTGGTATGCGAAGCTGCAAGTGTCCAGAGGATAATTTGCTGATTTTCCTTTTCTAAGCTTTCTTAGGAAGCATTCAGATTTGTCTTAATTGGGTGGGAATTTGGTGTTCAGTTTGGGAAAGATCGTTCTATGAGCCTGCCTGTACTGGAAGAGCTATATTAAGTAGAATATCTCATCTGTGCTTCAGTCCACTGGGAGATCACCCACAGTCAAATGCTCGATGACTCCTGTCAGGTCAATGTTGAAGAGATCTCTTAATCCAAGACCAGGCTCTCCTAATGGCACCACCAAATTCTTGGAAAATTTTAGTTAGTCAAATCTGACAAGAACATAATGTTCACATCGCCCAAGTCATTGGTTTGTTGGTGGTTTTTTTCAGGCACGGAATCCACAGCAATGGCGACAACATCACAGTTACACTATGAAATTTATTTTCTTTATAACTAAATGCAACAATTTCTGTTGGATATACAAATGTGAAATCCAAAGGATAGAAGAGAGACAAAAAGAACCAGCAAAAATGTCCTCATGAAGTCAACAAGGTTAGTTCTTTAAACTTTCGGTTGAAAACAACCGAATCCTTACCATGAGGAGGGAGCTGGGTGGCAGCAGGAACATATATTCTCACATAATACGCGAGAAAACAAGAACTGAAGGAGAGTCGTGAGGGACCAGAAGGACAGCAGTTTGCTGGGTACTTCCTTGCTGCTTCTGAAGGGAGAAAATCCCCAAGAGCAGGCCAGGAAGTCTAGAAAGATGTCTGCATTTGCCAGAGTGATCTCATTGCACGCATGTTGATCCCTGGCAGGCTTGAAGTTACTTCCTATCTCATTGATTTTCAAATCTCCTTCTTTTCTAACACGTGGATTTAAAATTATAAATTTTCCTCTAAGCACCACTTTAGCTAAAGTCTTCAGATTTTAATGCGTGCCATTTTTTTCTTTTGGTTCTAAGTATTTTCTAATTTGCAATAAATTGTAAAAAGATGTGTTAATTACTTAAAAGTATGCTTTTTAAAAAATAATCCAAATGCATGGAATTTTTTCATAATGTTTTGTTACTAACTTCTGACTTAATTGCACCCTAGTCAGAAATATGGCCTCTCTGATGCTGATAATTTTTAATGTATTGATACTTGCTATGAGCAAATATGTGGCAATATATATAAATAATCTATGTGCATTTGGGAGAAAGTCAGTATACTTCAATTATTATTATAGGGATCTATGCATATCCACTACATAAATATTGGGTTTTTCTTTTCTTCAAAGTTTCTCTACTCTTACTGATATTTCTTTTCCTGCTTAACCTATCAGTTACTGAGTAAGTAGGCTCAAGTATGTCACTATGAAGGTGGATTTGTCAATACCTCCTTGTAGTCATAACAATTTTTGTTTTATATATTTTCAAGCTATTCTATTAGTTATTACATATTTCGAATTATTATAACCTCCTGGTAAATTGAACCTGGTCAAGAGTGACTCTCTTTTTCTTCTTATAATGCTTTTTTTATAAAATACATTTTGTTGCTATTTTTATAACTCTTCATATTTCTCTTGGTTAGCATTTGCACAGTGTATCTTTTCTGTTCCTTTGCTTTCATCTTTTTATTATCCTTATATTTTAAATCTTTCTTGTACAGAGTTGGATTTATTTTATTATCCAGGGTGACAACTTGATTCTTTATTGGAAGAGTTCAATTAATATACATTAATTTTTAGCACTGATATATTTTTATCTGTTTATACCATTTTCTCTTTGTCTTATTTTTTCCATATGTCTTCTTTCCTTCTTCTGAAATAAGTGAGTTTTTCTCAATCTACTTTTTCTCCCTCTACTGGTTTAGAAGATATGCACTTTATCTTTTTCATGGTTACTTCTGAAATTTTTAATATACAAACTTTATGCCTCACTCCACCTCAGGGCCACTCTGTTGCACAAATCCAGGAGCTATGCACAGTAGCAGCCCAGTCCCACACTCTAACGCCTTAACAATAAAAGAAACTTAAAATGATTTAACCCCATCGGGTCCCTCCTGGTTGACAAGCTATTTTTGCCCTATATTTTAGCTTTCTCTCTATTTTTAATCCTATGTGTTAAACATTTTTATTATTGTTTCATCCAATCAATGTTTGTTACAATTTACCCACATGTTTTTAATTTCTTTTATATTTCATTCTTTCTTGAATGTCAGACCTTCATTCTAGGATAGTCTTTCTTTTTTCCTTAAATGTGTCCTTCAGGCAATACTTTAGTAAAAGTTTTCCTTATAGTAAACACTCACATCCTTTGTATGTTTGAAAAAGTAGCTTTTTTCATGCTTGTTTTGGAGAATTTCACAATGTACACAATTTTAAATTCACAGCTTTATTCTCTAAATACTTTGAAAATAAAAATATAATGCTACTGTTGACCATCTCCGTTGTCACTGTTGAAGGCAGTTAAGAGTGTAATTGTTGCTCCTTTGTGGGTATTCTGTCTTTTTAACTGGCTGCTTTCATGATGTATTATTATTATTAGACTTTATTTTTTAGAGTTGTTTCAGGTTTATAGAAAAATCGAGCAGAAAGTATGGAGACTTCCCATAGGCCCTTCTACATCACTACCATCAACAATAGTTTCCCATAGTATTAACATCTTGCATTAGTGTGGTATATTTCTTCCAATCAATGAGCCAATAACGATGCATTATTATGAACTAAAGCGCTTAGTTTACATTAGAGTTCATTTTTTTGTGTTATATATTCTATGAGGTTTGACAAAAGTATAACAACGTGTATTTGCCATTACAGTACCATACAGAATAGCTTCACTGCCCTAAACATCCCTTGTGCTCCCTTCTTTTCTTCTCCCTAACCCTTGGCAACCACTGATCTTTTTACTGTCTCCATAGTTTTGACTTTTCCAGAATGTCATATAGGTGGACTCATACAGTATGTAGCCTTTTCATATTGGCTTCTTTCATTTAGTAATACGCATTTAAGGTTCTTTCGGTGGTGAGATAGCTCATATCTTTTTGGCATTGAATAATACTCCACTGTATGGATGTACCATAGTTTGTTTATCCACTCACATACTGAACGACATCTTGGTTGCTTCCAAGTTTTCACAGTTATGAACAAAGTTGCTGTAAACATCTGTATGCAGGTTTTTGTGTGAACATAAGTTTTCAGCTCATTTGGGTAAATACCAAGGAGCACAATTTCTGAATAGTATGGTAAGAGTATGTATAGTTTTGTAAGAAACTGCCAAACTATCTTCCAAAGTGGGTGTACCATTTTGCATTCCCACTAACAATAAATGAGAGTTCCTGTTGCTTCATATCCTTGCCACATGTGATGCTGTCAGTATTTTACATTTTAGCCATTCTGTTAAGTATGAAGTGGTTTCCGTTGTTTTAATTTACTATCCCCTGATGACATAAGATGTTGATCATCTTTTCATATGCTTATTTGCCACCTTCTTTGGTGAAGTATCTGTTCTTTCATGGTGTCTTATTGTTTTTGGTGTTCTGCTGTTGCTGTTGTTTTGGTATTCTGGTCTGCTGGAATTGATTTGTTCTTATTTATCCTTCTTAGGATGTATTGTGATTCCTGAATTGAAGGTTTTTTCTACTATCTCCCTTTCAAACTCTGGTTAGACGACTGTTGGATTTTCCTCCCTGTCTTTTAACCTTTCCTATTTTCAATATGTTGGTTTCTTTGTGTTATATTCCATGTGATTTTTCAGAGATAAGTAATCCAGTTTACTAATTCTTTCCTCATCACTATCTAATCTGCTGTTTTAACCCTTCCATTGATTTTTTTTTTTTTACTTCAATTATTTTAGTTTTTATTTCTGGTATTTTTTTTTCCAAAACTATCTGGTAATACTTGGAAACCTCTTCATCTTTTCTCGTATTTTTTTATTTCTGCTTTTGTTCATTTAAACATATTCAGCATAACCATTTTATATTCTGTATTCACTAATTCCAACATCTAATGTCTTTGTAGGTCTGTTTCCATTGGCAATTGTTCACAACTCCTTCTCATGTGTTTTATGGCTTCTTTTTTTGTTCATGGTAGTTACCACTCTCTCTGTGAGGTGACTCAGAGGCCTGGTTTGAGGATTTACTCCTCCAAGGAGTATTGACATTTGCTTCTCTTAATTACCTGGCGCCACTACAGACTCAGTGCACTTTAAATTAAAATTCCCTACTTGCAGTTTTCGGACCATCTAAGTAGTAGAAATTCAGACTCCAGACCCGGGTGAGAGCTGGCGAGAGCATGTGTTTTTAAGTTCCATCCAAACCAACGCTGAGAGAGAAAATGTTCCTTTCTGTTTTCCTCTGGCTCTATGAAAGGGATTTCCAACCCAACTTCTCATCCTAAAAGAAGTAGAGACTTTGTACACTGCTCCTTTCCCCTTCTGGGTGGCAAAGATATGTCCCAGCATTCCTGGTACCTTCAGGCACTGCCCTGGACTCAGACTGTCTTTGGTCCTGATCTCCTTTAATTTCCCTGTTTTGGAGCTGGAAGGTTTCAGCTCACTGGCTCATCATAGTACCAAAAACAGGAGTCTGGAATATTTTCTGGTCATTATATATCTTCTTGTACTTGAATTTTGAACAATTCACCTGCATTATATATTACAAATAAAAACATTTAGATGAAATTTTAGATAAATGTTCTGAAGGTCATTTTGGTCCTAGATTTAACAATAACTTTAAGATGTTTTGAGGCATATTGTTCTTGCCTTCAGCTTGGTCTCACAATTTGAATGCAAAAAAAACATTCTCAAACTGAAAAAAATAATGTTTCATATCTAATTCACCCAAACAGAATGACTCTTCAAGATTGCATTTCATAAAGTGGTGGGGGTAAGACTCCTTACCTTGTTCTACTGTATTTGAAAAACAGAACCTAGCAGATTTTTGATGTTGACAAAGGATTTCTATAAAATAACTAAAGTCATTATTAACCTATAGTGAAAATGATATACTGTTTATTTTGCAACCTTATTTACAAAAACTATTTTTTGCCTACATGGGAATATAACTAAGTTTCAATGTACATTTTTCTCCAAAAATGTGATTACAGGGACAGTCTCAATTCTGCCTGGCCTGGATCCAGCTATGTGTCCCACACTGCTCTCCCATATCACCTGCCAGAGTTGTCCACCTCTTCCTTCAGGATAATTTCTAATTTCTGTGAATTTTAATGTTTGCTTACACACTTGCTCTAAGCCTGATCTGTCATTATTATGTCAGTCATTTCTACGGGAGGCTGTGTTTCCTTCCAGTGGGCTGTGAGCCCTGGCGAAGCTGCTGTCATCCTTGCCTTTTCTCATCTGAACCCTCTAGTCTGCAGTGACACGAGTAGCTATTTTCTCTCTGTATTATCAGTCCTCCTGTAGATTTGTAGCGGTGACAGGGGTTGGAGAGGGGGCACATAACGTCCTTTGACTGAAAGTCATTTCCTGCATGGAATTCCAGCTTCATTGCAGAGCTCCACTGGTACAACTCTTTAGCACCACCAAACGTGTTTTTTATGCTCTCCACTACAGCAGTATCTCAAAAAATTTGCTCTGAACCTAACCGTTGGGCGACCAAATTAAGGCACAAAAAATATTTAAAGTTTATGTATATTAATTAAAGAATTCTTTGTTAATAAATATATTTTTATTCAAGACGGAATTCTTATATTTCAAAGCCCTCTGTCAAAAACTTCATTGTCCTGCTCTAAGGAAATATAATACAGCAGGCTATAGCTCATTGTGAAAATGCTGCTTTTCAGTCTTGACTGCTCTTAGTTCGTTTGTCAGTGTTGGAGTTTTGTTTTGTTTTTGAACATATAGGGAGTATGTTCTCCTGCTCCTGGAGTAACGCCCACCCCTGCCCTCATCTCTTTAAGTCTATGGTTACCCGTGGTAAGAGCACAGTAATTAATGGGAGATTTAGGACAGTAAGGATGAGGGACGGGGGTCAACACAGGGCTGACTCAAATGCAATTCATGAAAGAGATTGAAGAAGAGCATTCAGGCCCTTCTCCAAGTACCTCCTGCTTTGCTAAGGCAAAACAGAAACCAAATTCCAAGGGAGGTACACAAAGGTCTTCACTGTTAGATTTGGTGGGTTTCACGCTGGCCCGGTGGCGCAGCAGTTTCGTCTGCGCTTGGCAGCCCGGGGTTCGCGGGTTCAGATCCCGGGCCCCCGCCGACGCACTGCCTGTCAGCCATGCCGTGGCGGCATCCCGTATAACGTAGAAGAAGATGGGCACGGATGTTAGCCCAAGGCCAGTCTTCCTCAGCAAAAAAAGGAGGATTGGTAACGGATGTTAGCTCAGGGCTGGTCTTCCCCACCGGAAAAAAAAAAAAAAAGAAAGAAAAAAAAAAAGTACACTCCTATGTATAAGTTCTATGTAACCTACATTTTCTTGCACCAAACAAGGGAAGAAACCTTATAGACTTGACAAGGAAAGTGTCTCCATGGACTCTCCATCTCTCCCTGCTCTGTCTCTCTCTGCAACCCCTCTTTTTTTTTCTCTAATCTTCCTATTTCGATCCCTACCTCCCCCGCCTCACTTCCCCCTATTAACAGACTATATTCCTTATATCTTGCAAACTTAGAAGCCTTAGGCCTGTTCCAGATGGCAATAGCTAATGGCTCCTTCTGTTGGGTCTGCCACTGCCCATTCCTACTGGCTGGGAGGTAAGAGGTACACATGAGGGGGAGTGGAAGAGGGAGAAAGAACAAAGCAGCTCCTGACAGCTGTTAGCCGGGAGCTGGCCTGGCACACAGCTCGGCCTGGTGTTCTGTTGAACATAAACAATTTCCCAGAACACCAGCATCAGACAAGGTCACTCCGTGACTGTGATGGAGGGAGACAAACACAGGAGCACTCCATAAACATGTCTGAGCACAGATTAAAAACAAGAACACTGTGCAAACCACAAGAATGTCTAAACATCTCCTTCACCCGGCTCACATGAATGGCTGCTTCTTTATGAAATTCACCTTGAAAGGTTTGCTTCATTCCTCCTGCCTCCTGGTTAAATTAAGATGCTTTATCATAGAATTTCCACCATTTTCTGACAGCATCAGAGAAAAACCAGGTTTCGTTGATTCTACATTCCAAATCACCTAACAGAAGCCCAAACTCCATAGCAAGCCCCTTCTGGCACTCTCTTCATGAGACGCCCTATAGATCCCCACGGTGTGGTCTTTTTGTCACTCCCAGTACCTATAATCTCACCTTGTTTGACTACAGGGTGTTCTGGGTGGCCTTTGGCTGGTAGCGCCAACAGTAGTTACTCTTCCCCTCATTCAGTCTCTCCATTGTGAGGGCTGTGGGGGCTTCCTTACAAATTTACCTACTACCTTTCCGTTAGTAGAACTTTGATCTTGCCCTTTGTGAATCAACAACAACAGTATTACTGTACACTCTTTTTCATCATGTCCTGCATCACAATAGCTACTCCGCTGGCTGTAACAGGCTTGCTAAGAAATCCAAGAGCATTAATATGTACTCTGTTAATTCGATTCAAAAGTCTCACCTATTTCCCACTTGTCCCTGCCAATGAAAAAGGGGTTATCTTCCGGTACATTCGACCACATAATAAAATTGTATACACTAGAGTCATTCTTATAACAAGATTATTTTCAAATATTGGAAACTGACCAAAATCTCACTATAATTTTCACCTATCTGAGTTACCTTCATTCTAATATTGTTTCCATAGTCGTTATTCAAAGCCAGTCACTCCCAAGGCAGTGTTAGTTATTATTTGAGAAGCACAAATAAAGATTTCCCAGCTGAAAAATTTCCTCCCCACTAGGCTGGCACTAGGGAAAGAAAGAAATTAACATTATTGTTTCTTCTAAATGTGAAGCACTCTCGTAAAAATTTATCTCATTTAATCCTCACAACATGGTGCAAGACAGGTACGATGATCCAAATTTTGACACTTGAGGAAACTAAATGTTGATGGTTTTCTCTGCAGGGGAGGGATTCGGTTTAATAAATGACTCTTGAAAAGGTTAAGAAAATTGTGTGAGGTCAAAAACTTTCTAAGAAGCAAAGTAAAGATTCAAACTCCATTCTTACTCCAAATTCCTAACCTTTCTTAAGAGCTTAAATTATATCAAATGCTAAGATTGTGTTGTCTGACAATTAAAGCTACAGCATGGTATACCTATAAATATAGTAAAGAAGTGAAGTATCTGTAAGTACCTTGCATTTTGATCAGTACCTAGTACATGGTAGGCATACAGTAATATTATTTCCCTTTTCCTAATTGAATGCAGTCACATTAAGTTTTTCTGGAGCCCATTCTTTCTTGGACCACCTACACCACAGATGTCACTGATCCTCATATTGTGTGACTAATTGGTGCCCATGCATCTTCTTGACTTGAACTTACAGCAGGATTTTCTGAGATTGCATTCTATACTTCCGATGTGTGCCCATCACTATAATATGTATTATTAAAGAAGGACCAGACAGGAAACATTTATTTTACATTCAGTATGTCCCAGTAGGCCCTGGAACTGGTCATTCAGCTAGAAAGTGGAGGACTTGGATTCCAGCCCAGCTTTACCTGACTTCCATCCTGTGTCTCGTGAAGAGTTGAAAAGTAAAACAAAAGTGAAGAGGTAGGGAGTAAAAAATAAAGGTCACATACGTAGAAGATAAACTATACTTCTGTCTAAATCAATGAAATCTAAATGCAGAGTCAGGTGGGAAAAAGAGAAAGAAAGAGAAGAAAAAGGAGGAGACAGAAGAAGAGAAGAAAAACTTTTCTAACTTTTCACCACTGACTCCATCACAGCACAAAGATGCATGAACCCACTGAGCTCTTTCAGCCTGTCCTTCCACTCAGCTTGGACGCTTCTAAAATCTTTTCACTCATAAATGCTTCCCGTAGCTCTCCTTGTTCCTAGCACAGTGGGCTAGAAGGATGCTACTCAAACCGGAGTGCATAAAATTGATCCCTATTCTAATGAGCCCTAAGGAGTTTATTGAAAATCTTTTATGCTTTCAGCTTTGCTTGTAAACAGCATCATTCTACTCACAGACGAAAGGTATTTTGCCAATAGCAACCAAAATATGCCATCCATGGAGTCAGTGGGTGTGTCTGCCTGGACTAAATCCCCTGTGCCATTGGATGCAGCACTACCAGACGGTCTCAGCACTTCTAAGTCCTGAGTGAGGACTAGAACTGAACTGACACTCAGCGGACAGATGTGATTATAATCTTTACTTTCAAGTACAAATTGAAGGTCTTCCCCTCTCCTCCTCCCTCCCCTCTGCCTTAACATGCATTCGTTTTCTTTCGCCGCAGTAACCAATTACCACAAACTTAGTGGCTTAAAGCAACACAAATTTATTGCCTCGCAGTTCTGGAGATCAGAAGCCTGAAACCACTCTCCCTAGGTTAAAATCAAGGTGTAAGCAGGCCTGTGTTTCCTCTGGAAGTTCTAAGGAAGAACCTGTTTCCTTGCCTTTTCCAGCCTCTAGAGGCCACCTAGTGGCCCTTCCTCCACCTTCAAACCCAGGAGAGTAGTATCTTCTACCCTTCTGACCTCTGCTTAGGTCCTTACATCATGTCCACAGCTCCCCTGGGCTGCCATCTCCATTTCTTCTCATGCCCAGTGACACCCCACTGAATAGTTGTTTCAAGCAGTCATGGCAGGATATACAAAAATGAATGCTGACCAGTGTATCTCAGACCACATCAGCCAGGCTACAGGCTTTTTTCAAGCATGAGGCTGACACCACTCCACTGGGTCATCACAGGCTCTGTGGAATTGCAGTCAGCTGTCTCAGTGGCCTGAAGTCCCTCTTAGCAGGCATGAGATAAAGCAAGAGTAAGCTCCATCCTTCTCCAGTAAAGGGGTACTGTCCCAAGTACACAGGTTACTCTGTCCAAAGAAAGCCTCCAATTTTCGAATACACCTCCAGCTGCTTCAGCTTTAACACTGGCCCACCTAAAGCAAGCGTCAATGAAAAAGCAATTTTTTTCCAACCCCTTTGCAAATTTAACCTAAGGAAAACTGAGGAGGTTGGCACATAGACAGTCTTAAGCCTCAGTGGCTCCCTAAAGAAAAGGAGTTCCATTTTAACATCCCATCATGCACAATCAGTCCTTCCAGAATGCTACATATATGTTCCTAAAAATCACCGCATTATGCAAAATTGTGCAATAAAAACCACACGGCTTACGGGTTTATGAGCATAACACTTAAAAACTTTCTCAGTGACTCATTAAAAAAAAATAGGACCCTAATATATACAGAAGCACAATTTTACCCTTGTTAAATGGTTAGGAAATACATCAATGCTACAATAAATATGATATTTTACCTTGAAAGAGACTTGAAGTTTGCTTATGGACATGGGCAGCAGAAGGATTGCAACTTGTGAGTTATTGTGAAGAGGTGAAAGGAGGGTAATCAGGAAGGATAGGGAAGGAGAGAAATCAGATGAAAGGTTGTAACGCCAATGTGAATGGGCGCGACTCATAACAGATGCAGTGAAGCGAGGTAGCTGGCAGACGTTTGAGATGGGTGCATGCGTGTGCACATGCACGCACTTGGTGCATTCCTGGGTGTCTACGTTCACCTGAATACAGTTTTCTGTGTTCATCTAGTGTTTCTTGTGCATGAAATCATGCATAAGCAAACATGAATTCCTGTTATGCTCCAACACAGCAACATCAACTGTGTTGGAACAAATTTGCATTTTCTAACCATTGTAGCAAAACTGACTGTATTTTGATACGAGTGTTCTGAGCAAATCCTCCTGAGGGAGTTATGGCAAAGGATAGTAGCCTATCAAGTGATTAAACCTAAGCTGTTTTCAGCTGGCGGGCATCTTTGGGTATTACTGCACAGATGGTGAGAACAAGGAGTCGTTCCCTACATTAAAGGCAAATGGAGAAGAGAGAGTGAAGATGTCTCACAGAGAGACAGGAGAAAATGCAGGTAAGGAAGCAGTCTATCAACGCATAAATGAAAGTTTCACTGAATTCTTGGTCCAAAAATTTCAGCTATATATGGTATGATATCAAATATATAACATTCTGGAAAAGACAAAACTGTAGAGACAGTAAAAAGATCAGTGGTTTCTAGAGTTTAGGGAGAGAGAGATGAATAAGCAGGGCACAGAGGATTTTTAGGGCAACAAAACTATTCTTCATGGTGCTATAATGGTGGATGTGTGTCATTATTCATCTGTTGAAGCCTATAAATTGTACAAAACCAAGAGTGAACCCTAAACTATGAACTTTTGGTCACAAAAATGTGTCAATGCAGGTTCATCACTTGTAAGAAATGTACCCTCTGGTGGGGGATGTTGATAATTGGGGAGGCTGTTCATGTAGGGGGCAGGGAGGGTATGAGAAATCCCTGTACTTTCTACTCAATTTCACTGAGAATCTAAAACTGCTCTAAAAATAAAGTTTATTTTCATTCCCTTCTTTGATAGGAAGTTTAACGTAGACATTACAAATATGTGTGGAGGACAAGCTTAACCCAACTACTAGTTCTCATTAGAAAAGGCTTACGACTTCCTCAAGTGATGTTGTTTCTCTCATAGAGATTTCCCAACCCTCACTTCTCAGGCATAGTACCCTGAGAGAAGTTGAGAGCATCCAAAGGAAAGGTACCAAATTTTCATCTCTTACACTGATCAGGCACAAGGATCTGTTGCATAAGACTCCTGTGTCTGAACTAGTTTTTCTTGAGAATAAGCAAGAAGTGGCAGCTGCTGCATCCTGCGCAATGTTGACTGCAGAGAAGCAAATGAGCACCCCGGTGTAAGCATGCTAAGGAACAGTTAGCAAACCCAGATGAAGGTGCATCCAGTAGTGAGGGTTTTATGCAAAAAGTAGGGGGAGAAGGAAAGCTCAGGGCAGTGCTTGAAGGTAGAGGCCTAGTCTGGTTCCAACCTACGGGACAGATCCTTGGGCCAAGCTTGGGAGAGAGTTGGTCCTGGATGAGAGAGAAGTAGTATTTTTAGTGTCATTTATTAACAACCTTCTCTTGCATTCATGCTTTTCTTCAACCTCTTAACAACCACAATGTCAATATATCCCCTCACTTTTTTAAAGGAGCCACTTTTAGAAATTTTGTCCAGGGAGCACAGGGACTTCCCTCTACTTCCATCCTCTCTTCTTCCCTGCCATCACTTCCAACATCCCTAGACGTGTTTCTTCTGGGCATGGAACCAGTTTTAGCTATTTATTCCTAGACTTCTAAACCATTCTGTCATTATTTTAGGTGTAGTTTTCACAAAAATAGATGTATATATAAGGAACTATAATTTTAAAGAATAGAACTTGAGAATTCTTTGACCTCATACCATTATCATTGCTCTAAAAATTTTGCTTTGAAATTACTTAATCATGCTTAAATTACATGGTCTTACTATTAATTCAGTTCCACAATTCCTTACCCACAATTTCAAGATCCATAGCTAAAAGTGTTTTCCTAAGTTTGGTGTAAACTTATTTGGAGGCAAAACCTGCCCTGCACTGCCAGGAGGATATTTTGAGTCTTTATTTATCTCACTTAGTATGAATAATCTTGTATTTCACTATGAAAATATTAATTGATTTGCTTAAGGGGTGCTGCCTCAAACCTCACTGGAGTATTACACAACATAGAGTACATGGAAGTTATTACTTTTCTATAAGCCAAAAATCTTGACTTCCAAAACATACTTAGCACGGGGATGGTAAGGAATTGAAAACCTGTACAATTTCAAAGTATTTCTGTCAACCAGGAAACCTAAAGTTAAGTTTTAGTATAGTTGCTGAAGAAACTGCTGGTTCACTCCAGATGTGTGCCCTCTGAACTCTTGGCTAACGTAATTCCCAACATCCTTTGTAGATATGTGTGACCATATGACTAGTGGAATCTGAGATGAAGAGATGATACGTAAAGCTTCAGTGTCACGTGGTTAAAGAGACATCTCTTGCTCTGGACTTCAACTTCTCCTTACCCTCCTCACTCCCATTAGCTTGAAATAGCCATGTACTGGGTGGCAGAGACACTCTGCTAGCCTTGGTTAATGCATGACTCTGTGGAGCAGAGTTCACTTAATCACCACGGACTGTTACATAAGAGAAAGGTAAAATTCCCCGCTATTTAATCCATGGTTTGTTGAGATATCTTTGTTACACTAAATGAGGTTTCATTGTTTCTTTTAAAAAGAGAAAATTTGCCCACAAACTTTTGAGTAGGTTTCTTGGTTCATATAAGATGCTCTTTCGGCTCATTGATTTTTTTTTTCCCTCTCCTTGAAACTTAATTAGCATGCAAAATAATTAGCTGGTCAGCACTGGCCCAAATTAACAAAACTGTTTTCCTTACCTTTGTTTCTAGTCATTTAATAGTAAGTTTCTTAACTACAAACTTTCTCATGCAGTGATTTTTTGTTTATCCTCTTAGATAAAGTACAGGAGTAGCAGCCCTCCAAGCTGTCCCTGTGTAGAGCTCAGTAGAAGGAAAAGGCAAAAATAATCTTGAGTCTCTTTTTAAAGAGTGATAAAATGATACATATGTATAAAATGAATTCTTACAAATTCTGGGGATTATTCGTTTTATTGATTTCTTATGATGCCCCAATTCCTAATCAGTTTGGCCTCGGTCCACCATCTTTTATTAATATTCTAAAGGTAAGCATCTACTATCCATGATGTTGACACTGTATCCACTTATACTAGATTGTCAGGAACATACTGATGGACATCTCCATCTGTCACTCAGCAAATCCTCAGCCATACTGAGAAAATTATTGGTTGTTTCAGGATCCAGAGTATTCATACTTGGTTTGAAATATTGATGATACCTTCTGGTACCAAGAACAGGAGATTTTATTATACTGGTCCTCTGTTTTATGACTAAATTTTGCTCACATCTTAAGATCTTTCATTTTGTGCCCCCAAAAAGTAAGTAAAATTTTAACTAAGAACATGAGATTTTACTACAGTGATTCTCTGTTTTGTGACTAAATTTTGCTTTCATTTTAAGATCTTATTTTTTGCACCCCAAAAAAGTAAATAAAAATTTTCATCTGTGTTGGTCAACCAAATGCAGAATGGAGAAGGAGAGGAGGGAAACTCAGACATGGAATGGAAGAAAATTTAATCTATTACAACATCTGATTCCTTCCCACCCATAATTTTTTTCTCTTACAGATTCTTTATGAATGATTTGATACATGAAAGTAATACAGTAGTCCCCAGTATTTCAATGGCCACAGTCTTGATTCAAAGCTGTTTCAACAGACCTTTATTTAATATTCTTCCATCCTCCTGGTCTGCTGCTTCTTTAAGCTAAACTGAGGATTTCTTCTAAAGCACAATACTTGACTCTATATTCTTCTTGGTCTTCAGTCTTTCCTAGAATAAATTGAAGCTATCTTACAACTTCTGTTATAATGTATATGAAAATCATTGCAAAAATCCTTCCTTAAGCCCCAACCTGTCATTAGAACTAATTTTCTATCCCTAAAAGCCAAGGAATTCACTATTCTTTCCACATTCATGTACCACAATATCCTTCAAAGTCAAATGCTCAATGAAACAAGCTAGCTCCTTCAGCTAACTAATTTCTATTGAAGAATAATACAGCCCAGTGGTTAAACAACAGCCTCTGTAGTTAGTAGACCTAGGTAGATATCTAGTTCTTCCATTTGTGGCATGAAGGAACTTCTTTAACCTTTTAATAGTAGGGTAAATATTATGCACAATACTTGACATAAAATAGATGTTTAATAAATGTGAGAAATTGTTGTCCATCTGGGATGCATTATCCAAGAGATTATAACCTTATTAGAGAGAAAATACATATATATAGAAAATACTCCAAGTCACAGGTGTTCTCTTTGCCTTGATTTCATAAACACACTAAAGAAGCTTCAAAGCAGCAGCTCTGTGTAACTCAGTGGACTTGCTTATCAAAACTCTAAGCTATGTTGATCAGCCCTGGGGGTAAAAAGCAAGGGTACAGTCCCCAGAGGGCCATGCTTCTGGGGGAAGGGTAAGGATCTGAACCCAAACACAGACCCAAGATATTGTCCATAAAGTGAAAAGTAAAGGGGGTAGAGGTGAGAAGAGCTACATAAAACAGAATCTGATATCTATCAGCAGAATGCAGAGGCAAAGTTAAGTGGATCATGTGTCATCCATAGCTTGCTCTTTTGAAAGACTTGTTCTTAGCCTCTTCCTAATAGGAGCTAGTATGAAAAAAAATTTAAATTATTGTCCAACTCCCAAAGAGTTAAAAAATACAGCTTTGTGTATTCAGTATGTGAAGGATGTAGTCTATTCTGCAACTAAGATAATGGTTGAAAATCTCAGACTTGGAGCCAGACCACCTAGATTCAATCACATCACTACTATTTGTTGACTCTGTGCACCTGGTCAAGTTACTCAACCTCTCTCCACTTTGTCTCCTCACCTGGAAACTGGATTGTAGATGGTTTGATGTAACTACTTGCACTTTAGCCCATTGCAAGCTATCAACCTGGTGTCCTTGAAGCCTGAGTTGAGAAGAGGTGTGTACAATCCTCTTGAGCAAGTCCCAGACCAGTGGGCTCCAGCACACTACTCCACATAAGAGAAATAAGGAGAGAGCTGGCTAAGTCTGCACCCCAACTGGAGTAGAGAGGGAGAGAAGTTTGGGTGACTGCTTTGGCAAAGCTGTCAAGGAATCCATAAGCCATAGCTGGCCATCAGAGGAGTCCTGTATGTCTCAGGAATTGGTCCACACTAGTATCTCTGCCACTCTGGGTCATACTCAACAGAAGTCTGCAGGAAGCATGGCTCATGCACAGATGCTGTGATAAATTACAAAGTTCTGCAGCTGGGCCCTTGGTCAATCACAATCCCTGTAACTGGAGGTCTTTGAGGTGCATTCTCATGGCTGCCATGCCTTTCAAACTTCTTCCTCCCACTCAAACTTGTTTCCATTCTGAATTCTCTTCCCTAGTAAAGAATAACCATGGGAATAATGAATTTGATGAAGCTGATCAAAAGTATGCAATGAAGAACATCAGTTAAACAAAAGCCGATGTCCCAAATGAGATGAAAATTCATAAATAGAGATCAATCAAAGTAAAAAGTAGTAAGCAAGCCAAATGCTGAATAAAATAAGACAAAGGTAAAATCCAGGGAAAGAGCATTTTGTGGAAGACTCACATGGAAATAAAGGGACATGCACATGAACAGTTTTTTTCAATTTGAGATAAGTCCAGATTTAAACTTCTATGGGCAGAAGAATCAGGTGCTGTATACAATTTTAAAAGAATGATGCTAGTGTGTAGACATGTCTAACACTACTTTATTTAATTAAAGGGATATACACACACAGAGATTTTTTTAAATTAAATAATCTACAGCTTTAAAATGAAAGGCCAACAAAACCTGTTCCACCCCTTCCCTACTCAGGTCCTTGTCTCCAGCGTTGTCATGGGCATTTTGATGCATCTCCCAGATCCCCCAGCAAAGAAGGCCTTGGTGCTCTTGTTGTTGGGAGTACTGTGGACAGATAGACTGCAGCTATGCAAGCATTCAGGGTAAACCTCAGTGGCAGAGAGCCACCTCACCCAGCGGCACCCACATGCAGTGACACATCGGTGGCAGAACACAGAAGGCTGGGCCATCTCAGTCCCGACTCCAGATGACTCTAGTCTGAAGGGCCATTTTAGCTCCAAAGCACCCCCTGTGCTGGCCAGGGCAGCCTGTCATTGGGCTTGCATCTCAGCTAGACCCCTCCCTCTGTGTAATCCTGCTTCCTTCCTCTCCATTTAAAAGGTCTTGGTCAAACTCATAGAAGTAGAGAATAGAAAGGTGGTTGCATGGCCTGGGAAGAGGGGGAAATCAACAGGTATAAAGTTTCAGTTATGCAAGATGAATAAGTTCTAGATACCTGCTGTACAGCATTGTGGCTGTGGTTGGCAATATTGTACCCTACACCTAAAATCTGTTCAGATGGTGGATCTCATGTTGTGTTCCTACCACAGTAAAATAAAAAGGAAAAGAAAAAATGATCTTTTTTTACAAGGGATTTTTGTACAAGGTAATACATGGAAACATTTCATTTAATCACCTAGAAAATATAAAGCATGGTTTTAATACAAAGAAAGAAAAAAAGGAAAAAGGAAAGAAAGAAAGGAGGGAAGAAATAAAAGACAAGGACGGAAGGAAGAAAGGACGAGAGGGAGGAGGGAAGGACAGAAGGAAGGGAGAAAGGAAGGAAGGGAGGAAGGGAGGAAGGGAGGAAGGGAGGAAGGGAGGAAGATCTTGGTCTTGAGGGCATTCTCTATAAAAATAAATGACCTGCATGCCAAACTCCCACTCAGTGTCTGTTCTTGCTTCACAGGGACCCAACCTGCAATAAGAGGTAGCCACTTTTATAGAAGTTTTTACTGAAGTACAATTTGCATAAGGAAATTGAACATATAAATTTCCAGTTCAATGTATTTTCACAAACGGAACATGAGATGTAATCAGATAAGCACAGAACATTTCTAGCACCTCAAAAAAGACAACATTTTTAGTAGTTACTCTTTAAAATGTCTAATAAAATTTTAACTGAGTGTAATAGTTCTTTAGATGTTTGTAAAAGGAAGAGAAGAGAAACTTTACGTTATTTCCTAAGATGGTGCCCAGAGTTCAAACAAACAACAGCAAAAAGATTTAGATTTTAAATACAAACCAGAATGTCAGATATAGTATAGTATTATTTTCAATATTTATATTGCTTAAAATTGACTTTTGAATGATGCTCATTAGTACAAAAGACTAGTTATAAAATAACTAGAATGTACGTAAAAGCAGTATGAATCCCCCTGGATTAGCCTCGAGAGGGTTTCCTGGCTTCTTCTGCAGGAAAACAGATGTGTGTTGGGATAACACCACGGAGCATCAATCTGGTCCTGCTCTCCTCACTCATCTTTTACCCCAGGGCCATTTCCCTCCCCAGCTGCAGAAACAGAGTCCAAGACATCCCTTAGGAGATTCTCTTCTTGAAGCAGGTTTACAGAGCCAGTTTTCATTTCTGAGAAACTAGATAATTCAAAGACAAGGAGAACTGAGGGAAGGTAGAGTGGCAACTTAAAGGGGCACACTTTGAAGGGTCAAGAAGGGGAGCAGAGAAGAAGAGACTCTGAGGAGAAACTAAGCTCCCCTTCAGGACCGTCCCTACACCACACCCCCCTCACCACACACACACACCACACACCGCATACCACACACACACACTACACACCGCATGCCACACTATATACACACACCACGTATACACACCACATGCACACACATACACACCACACACCATATTCTGTTACTGAACCAAGTGGGCTCACCTCCTGGTGAGTTAAGTCAGACTCTACACCCGTGGAAGTTGTCTGACAAAGTAAAGTGTATTTGCAGCAAATAGGAGGCCATGAGGAATCATTTCCAAAGTCATGGCGCCCTCAAACAAAGGGAAGCAGGAACATTTATTTCACTTGGGAAATTAATATTCAAAAGGGAGAGGTATTTGCCTGCACAGGCTCAGTTGGAGAACATGCCTCCACATAATGAGGCCTAAGCTCTTCCTGGAGAGATCTTTGCATTAAAAATAAGGCAAAGGTCCTGGGAGTAGCTCCTGTGGTGAGGCTTGCTCAGTTTCAGGATGTTTGGTGGCTACATCTCCCTTGAGTTTCTCATTTGGTCAGTTTCAGGATGGTTGGTCATTACATCTCCTTAACATACAAAAGGAAAAGAAACAATTTGGAAAAACAGTTACTTGCTTCCAAACCACCTTTGAGTTTCTCAAGGCACCTGGCTGGTAACCATAACACATGCTACACATATACACACCACATACCATATGCCACATACACACCACAAATACATTATATACATACACACTCACACACACACACCACACACACATACTACAAACACACTATGCACACACACACCACATGCTCACACTCCTCACCTACTGGATAATCTGCCTCTCCTGAGCACCCTGGATGTTTCTTCCCCATCTGGATGGAGGGCAGGAGACTCAGACACTCTGTGAAGAGGCTGTCCTTCACCTAAACGAAATCAAAAAAATTGATGGAGGAAGAATTTCATTTTGAACCAAGAACTTGTGGATCCATCATCACTGTTCAAAACACAACCCAGAAAGAAAACACCAGCTCTGAATGTTGTGACTTATCATTCTGAAGAGTTTACTATTTGAATCATGAACCGGAGGAGAGTGAATGGGTCAAATCAAAGACAATACTGAAATGCTTAAGAATTTTTAGGAAAACTTCCTAAGAGATAAGGAGCCAGAATTAGAATTAGGAACTCAAAAGGACCAGCAATATGTTTTGAGGCTGTCACAAAACTAGAGGAAGAATATCCATCAGGGGTGGAAACCAGGACCACGAGGGATGAGAGTAAGAGAAGGCAATATTCTGAACTCAGGTTTAAGTTCATGGTGAGAACTGTGAAAAATGGAGCCACAGAAGTCAGTATTCAAAAGCACAGAGTTGGATTAATGTAGACATCAACAGTCAATAAGGAACTATTAGTAACTAACATCTATTGAGTAGTTATACCTTAAATTAGGTGGTGTTCTAAGTACGAGTGTTATGCCATTTGCTACAACAACTCTATGAGGCAGATACTATCTTCAAGTGCGTTGTACTCAGGAAGGAAGTGAAGTGCAGGGAAGTGAAGGAACTTGCCCAGGGCTGTACGGTTAATAAGTGGGGGAGCCAGGATTTGAACCTGGGAGGTCTGGCTTTACTGCCTTTGCACTTTATCATCCATCTGGCTCATCCAGAGCCAGATGTACCGTGAAACTAGTTAAACTCTACTTTCAGGCTCCTGATTTGTCTGAGATCCTCTAAGATCCTGGACCTAATATTACAATTTGAAATTTTTTATTATTTTTTCTTCAAGAGGATTCCCCTCATTTGTATAAGCTTCAGGCCTCAAAAAACGTGGTTCTGTTCCATTCTGCTCTGCTAGCTGTCAATAAGAAAGCTATAACAGAACACTCCAGGTAAGTGATCACATATATATTACAGATAGATCTCCTGGGTCGGGGGGAGTGATTTCCAACATTACTCATGTCATGGCACACACCTAACATGTTTTTATACAGCAGTAAAAGGAGGAAGAGGTTCCACAGTTGGTGGTGACCACCCCAAGCCCCACCCAATGGCACACAGATAATCCACTTGAGCACCACTGAGTGAGGCACAGTGGTTGAATAAGCCTACATCAGCCATTTTTCTGAGTTCAGTATTTCAAGTAGCAGAGCTAATGATTAGCAAAACTCATACCATATCCTGGGGCCAGCCCAGTGGCGCAGCAGTTTAGTTCGCGCTTGGCAGCCCGGGGTTGGCGGGTTCGGATCCCGGGCGCCCACCGACGGACTGCCTGTCAGCCATGCCGTGGCGGCGTCCCATATAAAGTGGAGGAAGATGGGCACGGATGTTAGCCCAGGGCCAGTCTTCCTCACCAAAAAGAGGAAGATTAGCAATGGATGTTAGCTCAGGACTGGTCTTCCTCAGAAAAAAAAAAAAAAAAACTCATACCATATCCTAGGAGCCCAGAGCAAAAATGTGAGATTGCCAAGACTGGAAGAGTGAAGATGAGATTCCCACTTTAGAAAAGTTTTTATTTTTATTTGTTTCCTATTAATTTTATTAATTAATTTTTTTCAATTATTTTATTGAGGTCATGATGGTTTGTAGCACTGTGGAATTTCAGGCGTACATTATTATTTATCAGTTTCTGCACAGACTGCATCGTGCTCACCACCAATCATTTAATTTTTATCCATCACCATATATATATGTTCCCCTTTACCCCTTTCACCCACCTCTTAACCCCCTTCCCATCTGGTAACCACTAACCTGTTCTTTGTCCATGTGTTTGTTTATCTTCCACATATGAGTGAAATCATACTGTGTTTGTCTTTCTCTGTCTGACTTATTTCACTTAACATAATACCCTCAAGGTCCATCCATGTTGTTGCAAGTAAGGTGATTTTGTCTTTTTTTATGGCTGAGTAGTATATTAATTTATTTTTTCAATTAGGTAATGAGATGCTCACAAGGGTGAAGGTCAAAAGAACTTCCATGAAAGATAAGACAATAATCCATACAGGTTTTCTTTTTCTCCAACTGAATTTTGTGTTAACGATTTTCCCCCTAAAATAGTAACATCTACCTTGGAAATATTTCAGAGATTTTGGTGCCAATGTTTTCCATCAACCACGCAAGCATTGTATGGCTTCTCTGTCCCCTTTCTGACCAATTACAAAATGGAGTCTCTAAGTGGGGGGAGGGGAGAGGAGAACTAACAAAAATTCATCATGCACCATGGATTGTTTTTCTTTGTTCTCCTGTAATCATCACAAGTAAGTATTTACCACATTTTTGAGGAGAAGAAACTAAGGCTCTAAGAGTTAACTTGGGAAAGTTTAAACAGTTACTTTGTGGTAAAATTAAATGTTGAAACCAAGGACTGTCTGATTTCAAAGCCCAAGCACTACTCCCCAAGTCCTCCCAGGATAGGTTTTTTTGGAATAAATGCAGTGCTTCTGCCAAGACCACAGGGCAATGGAAAACACAGGCTACATTTTCTCTTGTCTCAAAGCTGTGTGTCTGCATCTTCAGTGTGGAAAGGGCAGTGAGTGAAACATTTTGGACACCTGCAGTGCACATAAAACTTTTGCAGGGGGGATGCACAACCTACGAACACATGCCCACAGGATCCCCAGGCAGCTTTCCAGCCAGTGGGAGGTATACTTGGGGAAAGATTAAAAATACACCCAAAGGTTTATGTACACGTGTGTTCATCACAGTGTTGTTTATAATAGCTACAAATGGAAAACAATCTAAATGTCCCACAGTAGGGGAATGATTAAATTAATTAGGGACATTCATATAATAAAACATTACTCCTATTAAAAATCATATATTTGGGGGCTGGCCTGGTGGCGCAGCAGTTTAGTTCGCGCTTGGCAGCCCGGGGTTCGCCAGTTTGGATCCCGGGTGCCCGCTGACACACTGCTTGTCACACTGCTTGTCAGCCATGCCGTGGCAGCGTCCCATATAAAGTAGAGGAAGATGGGCACGGATGTTAGCCCAGGGCCAGTCTTCCTCAGCAAAAACGAGGAAGATTAGCAACGGATGTTAGCTCAGGGCTGGTCTTCCTCACAAAAAAAAAATCATATTTTTCAGGACAATTACATTTAATACATGATCTATATTATTCCTGGAAGACTAAAATACAGCTATAGAGAACATTAGAAGGCTAACTGGGAAATTTTTAATATGGACTATTTATTAAATAGTATTGTTTATTGAATGTAAATTTTTGATATGATAAATGTAATTTAACAAAATATGCTAATTCTTAGAAGATACATGCTTACGTATTTAAGGATAAAAGGTCATATTTTCAAGAAATATCTAATAATGAAAAGGAAGCTCACAATATAATATTAATTAGTTTTCATTTTGCTTAAAATACACATACATAGAAAAAGAAAAGACTAGAAAGGTACACACCTTAATACAAGCATTGGTTATCTCTTTGTAGTGAGATTGCATGCAATTTTTATTTTTTCCTTTGCACATTTTAGCATTCTTCTATTTCACTGCTTGGTCCACTATTATTCTATTCTCACCCCTCGAAGGTACATGCACAGGGAGAAATGCAGAACTAGGCAAAGTTGATTGGGCACATTCCTGAGTTCAATCAGTGTAAGAGGACTTTGTAAAGTAATCCAGAGTAAAATAAGGTACCAATACTCTCAAAGCATAATAGGTCAAAGTGATGTCATGGGGGTTGGGAATAATTAGAACAGGAGGTAGAGAAAGGCCTCATCCCGAAGAGTTAATGGAGTTTTATTGGTAAATCAGATTTCAGGGCAAGATATTTATAATTTGTTTTTAAGGTGATCTAAGACAAAGAAAATTTAAAAACAAAGTAATCAAGCTACAATCCTGTGTGGAAGATCACTCTTGCTGTCCGCTACCCCCAAGACTACATACACATATCCCCTCTCCTCTAGCCAATTGTGGAGAGCTAGAGAAGGAAATGGCTATGAATCTGGATTCCATTTTTGTCATGTCCACTACGAGAGGCACTTGTGACCTGCTACCTCCTGGGGAAATTATCCACTCAAGAAAGGGTGGAAGATGGAAATTTCAGAAGTAGAGAAAGAGCTGATACGGAGAAAAAAAGGAAGAGCTTGAGTAATGTGGCAGGTTCCATGGGGAACACCATTCATGTTGGAGGAGATGTCTGCCAAATGTTCAAAGGCTGAGGCAGAGAGACCCGGACCCTTGAACAGTGCAAGGGGATGAGTTTGCCAAGCAAGGGAACACACCTCAATTTTTCATTTCTGCCACTCTTGCTCCCATCCTCCCCACCACATCTGCTTGGTTTGGAGTTTTTATCTAGCAACCTTCAGTGAAAATTTTCTTATCACTTTTTCATGGTTGTTTACGCAAACTCAGAAGAGTAAGAATAGCATAGATTTAACATTCCCCACACAACCAATCGGTGGCAAGCACAGTGTAGACAACAGTGCAGCCCAAATCCACTCAGGATGACTTTGCCAGAGGAAAAAGATAGGCTGGTTTCCTTTACAATATCAACCCCTTTGGGACAAAGAAAAAGAAAAGGTACTATCACCTAGATGATGCTATAATTAAATGTAATGCTATTAGATCCTATCAGTTTTCTTGTCTGAAACTGAAAACACTAACACTGACTTATCTGAGTGAGGAGAGGAGGTCAATACTACCCTCTGTGACTGGTGACATTCTGCAATGTGAGCAAGAAGGAAGAAATTAAAAATAAATTTAAAAATCCTGCAGGGACAGAGCACTAAGAATGGGGAGCATGAGTGAGACTTCCAACAGGTGATCTGAGACCAGCCAAAAGAAGCTCTGCTCAGCCACCACTGTCTTCTTCACAAACCTTGGCATGCTGAGAAGAGAGCGGACTTGATTTGGCCTTCCAAGGATTGGAAGGGATTGCTATTGCTCATAGCAAATAGCAAAAGCACAGAAAATAACCTTATATAAAAGTCACTAAAGTCACTTAGCACCCCCAGACTTGATACATTTCTTGAAGAGAGACTTTGCTCTGTCAGCTTTGAACATATTAACAAACAACAGAAGGTTCCAGTCTCTTGTGATTATGGTAACATAAAGGATATGATGATATTCACATGACATTTGCAGAGTTCTGAACACATAAGCCTTTCTGAGTACAAATACTCCAGTCCCCATGGGATGGGGAGAAAAGTGACTTGTCAGAAGAGGCTGAGTCATGAGTCTCTCTCACCAACCCTGGAAGGGAGAACCCGTACATCTGTCCCCCTGGAAGAGTTAGGATTCCCCCAGCACGCAGAGCTCTGCACATAGGACAAAGACACATTCAGATAGCAGAATTTTCTAGAGTCAAATAAATAAATACACTTGAAAAAATGATATGTATTTATAAAACTGGCTTATAACAGTGGGATTCAGGATAACAGGGGCTAGTCTATCTCTACTTTTTTAGTGACCAGCACATACATGGGGCAGTCTAGATAATAAATTTGGTTAAAGACAGAGGATATGATCAGCTTTCTCCTATTGGCATTAGAAGTTGATTGTCCAATCTGGCTGTTCATTGTGGGCTCAAGTTAATGGAAACTTTTGGGGGGTGGGGGTGGGCTTTTCTTTCAGATCACCTGATGTTAATACTGTCAATGCATTAATCATCTTAATTAATAGTCATCTGTTGGTCTTAGACCTCATCCTCAGCGAAGGCTTGGTGGCATCTCCCTAGACATGGCTACTCAGTGAGCAGATGGTAAGAGGGCCTGTGTTCGTCCCTTCATTTGGGAGGCAAGGGGAAAAGATAGGTCTGAGAGCCTCTTGGAAAGAGGCTGAAGGGAAGCTGTAGATGAGGGACTCGTCTGTCGCATTGTAGAATGCTATATGTCCAGATTCATAGTCTAAGAAAACACCAACCTTATGCACAGGCTCCCTGATATGTTGACCTTTTAAAGGTGACGAGACCCAAAGACTATAATCATCTCCAATTTTTAAGCCTATAAGTGAGAAGAGGTCGCCAGGTGGCTTTGGGAGACTCCCCTTTCTGCTCACTGAGTCCTTGCAGATGCCCACTTCCCACTCAGTCTTGTTTCCCACTTCCACCTCCCAGTAGTGTCTCCCACAGGTGAACAGCTGCGCTCCCAACACAGCTGCAGACTGGTCAAATCTCTCCGGGTTGTCAGGGAACTGCTGCCGCGTTCCTCCGTGTCTCACACTTTTCAGATCTTCAGACAAGACGAGACAGGCATTGGCCGTGTCTGGATCCAGAGTTATATCCGCTGCAAGAGGAGAAAAGAATGACTCTTCATTTGTGTTCTTGAAAACTCTCTTATATATGTGGAACTTCAATTAAATTCTTAGTATTCAGTACTATTTTAAAAAATATAATTTAGGTGAGATGGTGGGGAGTTTTGTTTTGTTCTGAGGCCTTCTTTCACTGTTTCACAAAACATAGAACCTCTAAAAGGAAATGGAAGAGAGTCATGTGGAGAGTGATATTTAGCCTGCCTGAGAGGGAGAGAAGAATCTCTGATAATGGAATGGAAGTTTCTCCATTTACAAGACAGTTTTAGAACTCAGAGCTCTTTATCTATGCTGAGTCTTTGTCATTTGTGTTCACTTAAGCCAATGTTGGTTTTGGTTCTTCAGTTTGGGTAGAAGAGAAATATAGATGGTCATCACTTACTCAAATCCTACTTGGGTGCCAAACATTTTCTGTACATTATCTCATTCAATCATGGCAAGTATTATTAATTTTTTTCCATTTTTATAAAGGAGAAAATTGAGGTTCATAAAGTTTAGGAAACTGGATCAAGATTACAAAGTTACTGAGTGTTTGAATAGCAATTCCTAGTCAGCATTTTTGTTATGTCATGCTAAATACAGCTTCATGTGAGATGGTGTCACCACCAGCGACCATTTGATGAAAGGCATTGTGAACCAGTAAGACACCTCCTCTCCCATCCTCCTGAGAGGAAGTCACATAAGAGGCCTCCAACTTTCACTGACTCTCCAGACAAGATTATATGCACCTATAATATAATTTCATACTTTTATTTATAGTCCAAAATCTCAATCATAACTAATTATCTGTGAGACTAATGTCTGTCTCCTCAACTTTACTGAAAGTTCTACAAAAGCAAAGGCAACCTATCTTATTAATCATGGTAAGTAAGCACAGAGCTTAATAGAATAGTACCAGGCACATAGTAGGCACTGATCAAATGAAGGTCAGATTGCCAACAAGATGAAAGTTGAGAATTAATGCTGACCTCTCTTGGTCTTAGACAGTCTAAGTATCTGAAGCATTCCAAAAGGATAGTTCTTTGAATGTTCCTCATTGGGACTTTAGAGTTTAAGTCAACTCTTATCCTGACAAGAACAGAGGTAGAAACCCCTGAGGAGATGTGTGTGTGTACACTCAAGGGAATGGGATGGCCAAAATAGAATAACAAAAACAAAGGAAGGATGAGGACTCCTTAGAAAACAAAGCCAGATCAAACATCAGTCAAGCACAGAGAGGGTCTGTGGCCCCAGCCTTCCCTGATGTTTAGTACTGGCAGCGTGCCTTCGCTGAGAGCCTGGCACCCAGATGGTGAATATTCTGTTAGAAGAAGCTGCCTAAAGGCTCAGTTTTGCATCTCTTAATATGTACTGAAGTGAACTCTGGAAATCCCTGGACGTTTGACAAATCAGGCTGACTTACTGCTGAATTTTCTTAGCATCTCTCTCATTCCAGTGATGCGGCACAGACTCAGTTCCGTGATGGTGGCCTCTGGACTCTGAAGCAAGAGTGGTTCACTCCTACAAGAAAGCAGAAACGGTCACCCTGTTCTACTCTGTGCAGACCCCGTGACCTGCTCCAACTTGAGTCCAGCTCATTTTACGCAAATGGCGTGGACACTCTCATCCCCACTCTGATAACCTACTTCATCAGCACCACATCCCTGTGTCTTACATAACTGAACACAGAATGGAAACTTACCTTTCCAGTGTGCCTCTCACGTCCTAAGAGTGTAAAACAAAGAAGGTTAGTATTTGTGCACTTTGATCACCAGCAAAGACTGAATCCTTTGTGGATACAGTCCTTTGCAAGTTTCACAGAATCCACTTCGCATGGCTCTAGAACACCTTGAGTGGCGAGCATATGGTAGAAAAAAATCCCCTGAGACTCCTAGGGGTGAGTTCTCGTGAACATGAGATGTTTGTCACAATGGCTAGAGACTACTTTGTCCTTTTCTTTTTCTTGTAGCATCACTTTGTTAAGAGAACCTGTTGCTGACAAAGGAGCCAAACTATTGGCTTCACTATCCAATGCCTCAGGGAGTCAGAGATAAGCTAAGTGGCCCAGTGAGAGTGAGACTAAACCTGTGTATAGTTGGAGTGGGTCATTGGGAAGGGACTAAATTAAATAGCAGCATTCTGTGGAGCCAGTCCAGAAAAGAGATCTGAAGCTGGAATTGGCTTACATAGTTTATGTTTAAGGCGATCAGAGGATGCAGTAGTACCTAGGAAGGAAGGAGAGCAAAGATGGTGACGAATGTGGGCTCAGAACACGGAATACCTGGGTTCTACCACCTATTAGCTATTTGACAGGCAAATTACCTCACTGCCATAGGTCTGAATTATTAAACAAGTGCTACCATAAACCCATTTTGTAGACAACAATCACCTATAGTATAGTATTTAATTTCATCAGGTCTTTATGAAAATGAAATTTAATGTGCCCAGCACATAGTAATTTTTGTTAAAATATTTGACAGAGGTGAGGTCACAGAGAGGTAGGCACAGAAGAAACTGGAGTTGCCATCAGGCTTGGTTGGGGTAGGTATTCCTCTATTTTTTTTTTCTCTGCCTCTTCAAGACTTTACTTATACTATATAGAATATTAATTCTTTAGGAAAACTATTTTTGGACTGGAACTTCGTTTTTCAGGTAAATAAATGAAAACGTATTTCACATGAATTGAAATATAGGTTCCTACATGTTTTTTTTTTTCCATTAATTTTCCCAGTATGCTTACCTCAAGAGATTCTATAATCGAGTTCTGACATGCGGACTCTATCTGTTCAATCATTTTGCTCAGGCTTCTGATTTGCTGGGTCAGCTTGATCTCATTGTCCCTTAGTTTCTTCATGTTCTCTCTTTCCTCCTTTTCCAGTAACTGGAGCTGCAGCTGCTCCTCCTCCTTCAGGAACTGGTGCATTTTTACATATTCTGACACAACAGCCTGTTTACAGGTCTTTGTCTCTTCCTGCCATCACACACACGCAAACACACACGAATGATATAGTCAAGTTAGTAACAGAGACGCCTGTGGAGATTTTTACTCCTTACAAAGCCCTAGAGTTCCACTGTGATGATTCTTGAAACCCGACACATAACGTATATTCTATTAACTGGTTGGGTGGACAGTTTGATATTTTAGAAGGTGTGTGTTATAGACACAGTAGTAAAGAAAACCAAAATGTCTATTCCCAAAAGGCTGTCATTCTAGTGGGAAAAAAACCAAAAATAAACAAAAGGAATATATGATGGGTGGTGAAGAGTATCATGATAAAAAAATAAAGTAAGGACAAAAATTACGAAAAATTATGTGTTCGTTGATTCAACAAATATTTATTCAATGAAAGTAGGCATTGGGCCGCAGACTAGGAATAGAAATGAATATCACAAATATTCCCATTTAAGAACTCAAAGTTTACTGGGAGAATCAGATACACACATATTTTTTAAATATCTAACTAAATATTTAGTCCTCTGCTTTGCTGGACAGTTCAAATTCAGATATGTGACTAACCTAGAGCATTCGCTCAGGTGCACTAATTCAAACTACTGTTGGCCTTTATTTCCCTTCCTCTTTTTTGCTTTTATATTTGCCTTCTCTTTTTTTCCCCCAAAGCATTTGAGAGATTCCTTTTTTTATCGATTTCCATCCTATGTTATATGTCTATAACTTATATTTTAAATAATTATAATCAGGGCCAAAATAGAGGTAGCCACTGAGTTGTCTACATGCACCAAGAAGGGAAAAAATAAGCTGGCCCAGGGCCGGGGGAATTAAGCTAAATCCTGAGATTCCCAGGTGGACAAGCAGAGGTAGGCAGCCCAACGCAAGGACACTGCGTGTTGTAAGACTGAGACTGGAAAATTGTGTCTTTTTTCCCTGGTATTTCACTTAGCATCCCTTTAGTCCTCCTCATAGAATCATATACAAGATGCAAAAGTAAGACAGATACTGACCTTACACAATATCACTCTCTCCTTCTCGTGCGTTAGTATAATCTGAGTTTCCTTTTTCTTTTTATGCAAAAGATTTAGGACTTCCTGGAGTTTCTCCTGCAATAGAAACAAACTCTCTGTGAGCACCAGCTCGTGAAGGGACCTTGAGGACAAATAACAGTAAGAGGGCTGGGATGCTAAAACAAAGGATGAAGCAGGATCCATGCCAAGTTTGTGGTCTGGGCCCTGGAGAGCAGCACCCATGATTGTCACCGACGGAGAATACTATGGGAATTAAATGATGGAATGTGATTTGTGTTCTGAGATTTATATTGAGCAAACAATCTTACTTTGTGATGCTCCTCAGCCTCACTCGAGAGATACGCTCTGTTTATTCCATGACATTGGGTTGAGAAAGCGTTTACACCCCGCTCATCATCACAGAACACCTTAGTGGCTGCCAGCATTCTCCCGTAGCTGCCTTGCTCGCCCTCACTCTGCAACACCTGAGATCTGAGTTGCTTGCCGATGCCAGCCAGCCTCCCCAGACGCTCATTGGGCTGGTAATGAGGGGCCTCCAAGCTCCTCCAGCACTCGGGACAAGATAAAGCAGTGTTATGTCCCTCCCAGCTCTTCAGGAGACACATCAGACAGAAGCTGTGCCCACACTCAGTGGTCACTGGGCTGGTGAAATAGTCCAAGCAGATGAAACAGGTCAGCTCTTCCCTGAGATTCTCCATCAAATCTGCTGTAGATGTTTTCTCAAAGAAGGACATCAGGCCAAGTTCACGCCTCTATTTGGGGATTAGAAAAGTCCTCCCTGAGGTTCTACTGTTTTGAGGAATAAGTGGGTGATCAGTTGCTATGTTGTTAATACAAGAAACTCTTACTCTTCCCTGTGCCTGATTCAACCAATTGACTTATACTCTCCCAACACAAAGCCAATTATGACTTAATGTGGAACTCCTGTAGGCTGGGTTCATCATCATGCCCAGACTTTTAAGGAATCTCTCAGTGTGCAAGCCACATGCTGGAAGTGAGGATGCTTGTTCCAGAGTTGTCATTTTGAGAGCTGGTTATTGTCCATAAACAGCACCATGAAACCATTTAGACACATTGGTTTTAAGCTGGAAGGGTGGGTAATTTGGTGTAAGCCAGTACAGAGGTTTAAATTATGTTGCTCTCTAATAATATCTGACTTGGAAGTATGGTCCAAATCTTTTGGAAAACTCCACTAATGGAATCTAGTTGAGAAACTGAAGGAAAAAAACTGTAATATATATTCCTTCTCTCAATAGGTCGTTTTCTGTACCTAAAAACTTTTTGCTCCTTTATCAGGCACTGTGTCCTTCAATTTTATTCATCCCAATAAAATGAGAACAGTTCCACTGAAGTATTCCCTAACTTTAGATGTACAATGGATTATCGGAGTTATATTTATTGCTCTGCCCTGCAGACCATGGTCCTCAGCTCTCTGTCATCACAGAAAGCACCTAAAATATCATTCTTGTTCAAAGTTGCCTCTAGAGGCCATTACACCATGGAGAGGATAGAAAGAATTATATTTTAGTGTAAATATAATTTTACTCACTTATTTTCACTCTTCAAAAATATCTAGACAAGGCCCTCTTAAATGCCTTATCAGTTCTTACTGGACAGAAATTAAATGTGCAAACATATTTTTAGACCTATGAAAAAATAAATGTATAATATGGAGACTGTGTACAATTAGTGCTGAATCCTATCAATTCACTATGCCATATGCTCATAGGTCAGTTCATGTCATGACCCATCTTCCACTCACTGTGGGCCAGAAAGTGGGAACTTAAAAGCTCTTCCTCAGAGACTAACCAGTTCCACCCTTCCACTAAGTTCATCATACCTCATTTCTACTTTTATCCTGTCACTCTCCAGCGTGGCAACCTTCCATAGGTCTCAGTTAGCCATGTTATTCCATTAATTCCTTCCTGACTTTCATGCTTCCAATTGAGCCTTCTTTCTCACTTATCTCTAACGGGATGTTGGACATTTTCTCATCTTGAACTTTTGTAAAAAGAGGTTTCCTGGCCTGAAATGGTTTTTCGTCCATCTTCCTTTCTCCTAGTCAAAACTCATCTTCAGAAGCATTAATTTTAAGTGTTTTAACCATATATCCTTTGTATAGCATTTGTGAATTACTGGGCTGAGAACTTACACTAAGTAAAAACAACTGGAGCAAAGACTTATACTAGTTTAAATAGGAAGAGGTAGCATCAGTTTGGGGTCATGAAACCTCTACTGCTTAGATTGCTTCTTGGCTAGTTACTGGGGCACAGATGCAAAATATTGTTAGGAGTTAGTCTTAAGTAAGGATCTTGTAAAAAAAAAAAAAAAAGTCTACAACAACACTAACTGTCTTCCTGGAAAAAGAATTTATGAACTACCACCTACATTAAGTATGTTATTCCCACACAAACCCAAAAGGAGTCTTTAATATTGACCACGGTCATTACGATAAGCCTTACAATAGAAATATGGTACATCACAAAGCCTGTATTCCAATTTGGAATGGGAAGATTGGCATGTTCTAAGTTGTCACATTTACTGGTTCTACTTCCCTCTTCCAAATAAACTCCTTTCATAAATTCCTTAACACAATAACTATATCTTATTCATTGGTGACTAGAATTCTTTGCACATAACAAAGGCTCAATTTGTCTGCAAGTAAGTTGAAATGAACAAATATAGAGGGACCATGTTGTTATAGATTCATAGTCTTTTATCTAGCTGGAAGCCAAGAGATCATGTACTCCAACCACCTTCTATAGATGGTGAAGAAAATTGAGGATTAAATAAATTGAGTTGGTCCTCTCAATGCTTGCCACTACATGCATCAGGTCGGGATTAGGAAACTTGGTGCCCTACCTCCCAGTCATTCTCTTTTTTGAGACACTATACTTCTCCTCACTTGTTGTCTTGTGAGTGGATGAAAATTTCCAGTTATCTCAATGAAATCGATAGTGCTCAAGTGCTTTCAGAAGAAAATTGGACAGCTGTTGTTGTGATGTAATGTTGTGACAGGTATCTGAAATCACTGGCTACACTCACTATTGGAAATGCAGATTTCTTTACCATCTCTCTGGACACATTGTCTAAGTTTAATTCATACATGAAGAAATTCAGAGAGTGGACCAGCCATCCTAAAACACATTACATCAATCCTCAGGGCACTGCACTGCAGACATGATTTCTGAGATCAACAACTCAAATAGCTTCTCCTCTGGCCTGTCTCCTCCTGAGGAGGTGACAGTAGGGATACCCCAAGACGTCCACAGTCACAACTATCACCCACATGCAGTTAAGGCTGGAGCATGAAGAAACGAAAACCTTACAAATAAAATGAGGCAATATTTATTGGTGAAGGCAGGGGGCTAGATGGAGACTTATTTGAAGATATCTTGCTTGAAAGCTTGGTTCTAAAAATATGTCTTCCATTTCATAACAGTGTGGAAAAGATAGATTATCCAATAAATGGTTTAGGAAAAGAGAGGGTAGCCATCTGGGGAAAGAAAAACAACAACAAAGTTGGATCTCTACCTAACAACTCACACCAATGTGTATTCCAGATGTGTGTATGTGTGCAGGTATATACATACATATATATATATATATATATATATATATATACATGTATTTTCCCCACTCTAGTCATGAATTTCTACTCATATTACTTCCCTTTGTATTGCTTTTTTCACCTTATTTATTATATTATTTTATTTTTGTGTGTGTTTTTGTTCTAGAATACCCCACATTTATTTAGCAAGTAAAGAGCATGCTTGTTAAACATGTGGCCAACTGTGTTCAAAGAATGAAACACATCATAAGAGGAGATAATTGGTAACATGGCAGAAATTTAAAATGGACTATTTTAGGGAAGGCTTTTCAAAGCATGCTTCAGAGCTTAGACACCACTAAGGAAAAGATTAACAAATTTAAATAACTAAAAATGAAAGACTTTTCATTAGCATTCTTAGCAAAGTAAATAATCAAATAAATTTTTTAATGGCAACCTAGGAAGACAATTTGGAGCACATGCATTGAATACCTAACCTAAGTTATGAAGAGGTCTTACATGAATGTATACTTAAAAACAATAGCTCTTATTACTATACAGCCACTTAAAAAATAACAGATATAATTATATACACTGACGTGGTATGACATCCATTATTTGCTATTAAGGGGAAAATACATTTTTGCCACCCCAAAATAGTTTAAGTATAAATAATAAAAATTAGGTTATATATGTATGGAGTTTTTTTCCTCCAGAAATGAGATCATGCTAAAGATGTTGTTAATGTATCTGTGTACACGAAGGCATAGAAAAAGCATGGAATTTCATGGATATGACACCAAAAGCACAGGCAACAAAAGCAAAAACAGACAAGTGGGACTACAACAAACTAAAAAGCTTCTGCACATTAAAGGTAATAACCAACAGAGTGATAAAGAAACCAGTGGAAGAGGAGAAAATATTTGCAAGTCATATATCAAGTACAGGGTTAATTTCCAAAATACATAAGAAACTTTTACAACTCAATTGGGAAGAAACCCAATAACCCAATCAATAGATGGGCTAAAGACTTGAATAGACATTTTTCCAAAAAGACCTACAAAAGACCAACAGGTATATGAAAAGATGCTCCATATCACTAATCATCAGGAAAATGCAAATCACAACCACAATGAGATATCACCCATACCTGTCGGGATGACTATTGTTAAAAAAACAGAAAAAAAAAAAAGGCAAGTGTTGGAGAGCATGTAGAGATTGGAACTTTGCGCACTGTTGGTGGAATGCAAAATGGTGCGGCCACTATGGAAAAAGTATGGAGATTGCTTAAAAAATCAAAAATAGAACTACCATACAATCCAGCAATTCCACTTCTGGGTATTTATCCAAAAGAATTGAAATCAGGATCTCAAAGAGATATTTGCATTCCAATGTTCATTGCAGCACTATTACAATGGGTAAGATGTGATAACAACCTAAATGTCCACTGATGGATAAATAGATAAAGAAAATGTGGTACATATCCAAAATGGAATATTATTCAGCCTTTAAAAAGATGGAAATCCTGCCATAAGAGGCAACATGGATGGACCTTGAGGACATCATGCAAAGTGAAATAAGCCAATTATGGAAGGACAAAGACTGCATGTTCCATTTATATGTAGTAGCTAAAATAATCAACTCATAGAATCAGATACTAAAATGGTGGTTGCCAGGGGCTGGGAGGAGGGGGAAATGAGGAGTTCCTAATCAAGGGGCATAAAGTCCCAATTATGCAAGATAAATAGGTTCTAGAAATCTCCTGTATAGCTTGTGCCTATATTGTACAACAATATTGTAAACTTAAATTTTTGTGAAGAGGGTAGATCTCATGTCAAGTGTTCTTACCACAATAAAATAAAATTTTAAAAAAAGAGTATGAAAAGATACACACCAAACTGGCAAAGTTTGATGTGGTGAGATTGGAGCATTGGAAGGAATCCCTTTTATTTCTTTATTATATAATTTTTTTGTATGAAAGTCTATATTTTTTACCTTTTAATGTGTTTTCAGCATTTTTCCAGTAAAGAAATATTGGAGAATGGGGTAGGAGCAAAGGATGTGTGGTGTGACTTGCAGTAAACCAATTAATGAGGTAATTTTCTTCAGGTTGAGGAGTGAAAGCATCTCAGATGATTGGTTTCAGATGTGATATAATAAAATTTTTAATGGTTTTGTGATTTCTGTAGAGTTTTTATTTATTTAACTAACAAGTATTAAGTCTCTAATATACATAGAGCAATGAGCTCAGTGCTGAAAGTCATGTAAATATGACTGAACGTTATTTTCCTTCCTTGGGGTATGTGTGCAAAAATGAAAAGCTACAGAGCATTAAAATATATGTGCCTTAAGAGTGGCAGAATTTAAATTTATTAGCTGTTTGGGCATTTTAATGGAGGGAATATTTCATTCTTGCTGTAACTTCAATCAGGGAGAACTTCTTGGGAGAAATGGTATTTGATCTAGACCTTTAAACTAAGGCTTAAGTACCTTTCAAATGAAGGAATAGCTACTCTTTAGAAGTGAGAAAACTCGAAATATTTGAAAAATAAAATACATGATCTGACGGTGGGTCAAATATTACAATAACAAAAAATCTAGACAGTAACATTCTTTTTATCTCAGAAATATTAAAAGACCCAATTCAGCTTGGAAGTATTCATCTTGATTATTCTTTATAGGTAGCATGTTGGTCCTACCAGCAACAACTGGAGGCCAGAGCGGTGTGGGAAGGCATACAGGTGCTTCCAATTAATGGACTCAGTTAAAAGTTGTGACCCAGCCACTCTTGCTGAGTTACCAGGGTCGCGGTGGAGGGTTGCCTTCCAGAACTTTGACAACTTACACATCTTATATGAGAATTTAAAATGAGGTGTTTTGTTTGTTTGTTTCTCTGGAGAATAAACCCTTCATTATTCATCCCTTTGCTGTAAGAAAGGTTAACTGTTGAAAACGTTCTAGGTCTCATGCTGGATGCTTTATGTATTTTGTCTTTTAAGGAGATAAAAAGGGAAGCCAAAGGAAACAATGAATTGGGAAGCCTGAGCAGAAAACTTTTTAAAAGCATTTCAAACAAATACTGACATATGAGAATGAAAGGGGATTATCTAAATTTAGGACGGACTATTAAGAAAAAGGAGTTACTTCCTTCCCCCTCTTTAATGGGGAGTATGAGATTTGAGATTATTACAAATAATTTGAGTTACCATGTGAATAGGATTTAATATCAGTAAAGGATAATGCTAGACATGTAAAAAAAACCTTAAGAGTGCAAAGGTCACTTGTTTTGTGTCTTGCTTCTATCATATAACACTCTTCATGAGATGCCTATCACTTAATTCTGCAGAAATTATTAACCATTTTTACATTCCAGGGGGTGTACAACACCCAGTAGACTAGAAAAACATAAGTTATCTTGCCATATTAGTACTAGTACTTTATAGGTACGGAAACAGATGTTTATGTGTATACATGTTGCTTCCTCATCTTTTTAATGGGGAAGTCCACGTTTTGCTTCTCTCAAGGAAATCTTAACATTTAGTCAGAAGACTCTCTCACCATAAAACAGTATCTTTAGGGGGAAAAAACTCGAGACTAGCCATACAAAGAGAAAGCTCTGGCTCTGTGCCAAGCACCATTCTCAACACTTCTAGATATTTACTTATTTAATTCTCCCAACAGCCTGATGAGGTAGACATTAGTTTAGCTCCATTTGCAGATGAGAAAACAAACTCTAGTTATGAAACTTGCCTTAGACTCACAGAGGTGGCCTAACGTCAGAGGCCATGCTGTCACCCGTGCTATTACAGAGCTACGCTGCCATTTCCACGGGATTGAATGAGTCACGAACAGTCAACGTAAGGAGTTTATAACTATGACCAACAAAAGGTTTGCTGGTTGTGTAAGGATCCAGTGAAGTCAACTGAACATGGAAAGAGCTGTGTCTCCCCCTCCCACAACTTTCCAATGGTAGTTGGTACCAGATTCTGCCAGGTGGCGCTCCTCACGTGTGTATGTATTATTTGCAGCCACAGATGTTGAGGTCAGAAGGGAGAACTTCTAGGTAAGTTTGTGACACAGCTTTCTTAAAGAACCAGTGGAATCTCCTGAGAAACAAATTGATGCCTTCTTTACCACCCTAGCCCTTTCTTGGTTACTGAGGGGCAAAGACCTAAAAAACTATCTGTTGGGCTAGGGTGCCAAGATAGTTGGAAAGAACTCTAAAGAATGGGGGTCTAGCCATAGCTGGGAATTCATGAATTGGAGGAATTCATTCCAATAACCAGATATTGTGTAAATATCCTTGGAGAAAATGTTGCAAGTATAAGAACTAAGAGCTAAATTCCTTTAAGAAGCTGGGACACGAGGGGCCAGGCAATGTTATTGTGATCATGAATGAATCTAAGGGAACCTAAAGAAAGAGTTTTAGGAACATATGGGAAGAGCATCCCCAAAAGATTGAAATCTTTGCTGGCAGAGCAACTGGGGACACAAAACATATTGCATGGTCACAGGCTGGGCTAGGCACATTTGCTGCCTTCTAGATGCTCCACCATCCCTCCTTTAAACCCTTCCAGTCTCTTAGAGTTGTAGTTCTCAAACTTAGTTGCATGTATGAATCTCCTGAGAAGTTCAACACCACCTGAAGCCTATGGCCTACCTGCAGAGGTTCTGACTGAATTAGTATAGTTCCCTAATTGGTACAGAGTACTTAGCAAGTGGTTCTCAGCACCACCCAGAACTTATTCGAAATGTAAACTCTTGGGCCCTACCCCAGACCTACTGAATCAGAACTCTAGAGCTGAGGTCCAGCAATCTGCTTTAAGACCTCCAGGTAATTCTGATGCACTCCAAAGTTTGGAAGCCACTGATTTAGGTATCACAATTGTTATAGCTCTCTAGATTATTCTAACATGGAATGAAGTTTGAGAACCACAATTTTAATGAACAAAACTACCCCCCGCAAAGACTAGGTTCCAGAGCAGCTGCAGGCTGGTCCCTTGGTCGTGGTTTCATCCTGCCTCTTTCCAAAACCATCTGTCTCCTTCCCTTTGTTAGAAACAAGGGTTCCCAGCATGAATGTGGATGGAGAATAACATTCTGAGAGAGGTTTAGGGTAGAGGACGTAGAGTCCTACACAACCTCTCGTTGGGGTATGAATGGTATTTAAAGAGACAGTGTTGAGTGACCAAGAAGATGAAAGAATGTGGTCACGAGCTGATGCTGAAGACAAACTTCTGATCTTGCAAAAGACCAGGTTGGAATGAGTGGCTTTTTCTTCTTCTTAATCCTTCTCTGCCTCCCTGAAAAGGACAATGGCTGCCTCAGATTTTCCAGAAAAGCTGACTTGTTCTATCTGTTTACCCTATTTGACCAAACCACCTGCAATCAAAGGTCAGTACAAGTCTCGCTATGAGTGCCTCTTAAGAGATTGGAAGGAAAGCCCCAGTTGCAGCACCTGCTTTAAGTGCAAAGCTATTTACAAGGTGAGAGAGCCAAGGTGTAACTTGCAGGTGGTGGTGATGGCTGAGATAGCAAAGTTCTCACGTAATGGACTTAAAGACTACCTATATGTAAGATACATTGAGAAAAACAGAAGAGGCTCTGTGTAATAGATCAGATGCCCCTCTGTGAGATCTGTTTTCTGCCTAGGGAACATGAGTCTCACAGTATTTACCATTGAGAAGGCAAAAGGAATCTTCAGTGTAATATAAAATTGTCTTCTCTTTCAAAACAAGGGTTCATTCTCAATCATTCTTTCCTTCTTTAATACCTTGGGTCTTCAAAGTGATACATGTTTAAATCTTTTTGCCATCACTAACCTGTCAACTCATGAAGGCTTAGGAGTCCCAAAGGTCTTGTTTTGACTAGGAATAGTTAATTTTTACTTTGTAATTCATGCCTAAGTTTGTAACTCTTATCTTATAGATGTATCATAGCAACCTCCAAGAGGAGTTAATAGTGATCTTCCCTTTTTGGAATGAGGTCCAAGAAATCCTGAATCTCATATACGAGGTATTAGAGTCTCACAAGAGAGCTTGGAAGAGAAAAATGAACAGGTAAGTATACCTGGGGGTGTGCCTAAGAAGGACGGCCACAAGATCAAGGAGGAGTCTTCAGTGAGTCCAGGGTCATAGGTCGTAGCTCCACCTTTACCACAGCATACAAATACCAGTCTGCTCAAATGGGAGGACTTGAGCTATACTAAAGGCTGGAAAATAAGTTCCAGCCTCAAGGAAATTAGCCACAAGAAGGAGCCAGAAAAGTAATTGGACGGTCTAGAACCTATGATACAATGGCCATAGCGTGTGTATATATAAGGAAACCAAACTTAGACACGGTTTCTAAAAAATACTTAGGGATTCTTCCCAAAGGCACTTCTTCAACTCTAATAGGGTTTGGGGGAAGAGGAAAGCCCTGATATACATAATAGAAGAAACTTGTGTACAAAGGCCTGGAAGTAGGAATAACTCGATCTCACCAGTAAACTAAAGTTACTTGAGAGAAGATAGGCAGGACCTTGTAAACTTAAAGAAATTTTACTTAAATTCATATCCACTAAAGTGTTAAGAAACTGGCATAATCAATTTTTTTTCCACGTTGGTTGCAGTATAGTTGGTTGCAGTGCTCAGCTAAAAGCCGAACTGGGATAATGGCAGTGGGAAGGAGAGAAGTGGACTTACTGATGATGTATAAAGGACTAGCTGTCTTAGCCTCTTTGGGCTGCTGCAACAAAATACCACAGACTGGGCAGTTTATGAACAACAGACATTTATGCTCACAGTTCTGGAGGCTGGAAGTCCAAGATCAGGGTGCCAGCATGGTCACATTCTAATGGGGCCCTCTTCCTCGTTTTTGCTGTATCTGCAACACAGTAGAAGGGGCTAGGGAGCTCTGTGGGATCTCTGATAAAGGCACTGATCCCATTTATGAGGGCTCCACCTTCATAACATAATCACCTCCCAAAGGTCCCACCTCCTAATACCATCACATTGGGGATTACAGTGTCAATATATGAACTTTGAGGGGATACAAACATTCAGACCATAGCAGGAGCTAAGTCTTGGTGATTAACTGTACAAATATGGAGAAGACAATCGTTGATAAAACCGATATCTTTGAACAACTGAGTGGATGAAGTTGCCTTTGACAGAGGGAGAAAATGGGATGTGTGTATATATGAGACTCTAATAAACTTCAGTTTGAGCTTGTTGACTCTGAGGTGCCTGCATGATTTCTGAATAGAGATTTCCAACAATCAGTATATACATACCTATGAGTCTGAAGATCAGCAGAAAGATCTAACTAGAGATAAAGGTTTAGCATATAGAAGGTAACTGAAGACTGGGGAACAGATAACAACCCAGGGAGAATATATAGAATGAAAAGTTTTGCTCGGAATGACCATAGAAGGCAAGTGAAGTTCTAAGTTCAATTAGATATCAAACATCCTTGGGAACTGGTACTAGAAATTGACTACAGGGCTAGAAATAGCATTTTCCATAATGTAAATAACAAGGGAGTTGAAACAAGAAAGTCACATTGCTTCAGACATGACTTTTTCCCATCACATTACAGTTTTACTCCAAATAAGAGAAGGTGAAGTACACAGACACAGCCAAACGCAGCAAGCCATCCCTATGGTAACTTCTTGACTACCATGACGATCATTCACCCTATACTCCTCTTGGCTCAGTTGAACCAGATACCATCTTAGAGATGCTTATTTTGTTGTTCCCATGTGCATTTTGCCCTTGCCACCCTAAGCCCACAGCTTCAACCCTTCCCTAAACCTCCTATCAAATAACTTCGACTTTTTGAAAAAAAGTTTTTTCAATAGTTAACATATTTGTTCTTTGTGAGTTCCTGTCTTTGACTTTACTGTATGGCTTTCTTTTTTAAAAAAAAAAAGGGCTGTTAATATTTTTATAAACATCTGGTTCAAGTTGTGTAGGGATTGGGCGTTCCACTCCAACACTTGAATCACTATTAGCATATGATTTGGCAGAGTGTGAGGTGTCTTTGTTAGGAAAACACATCACATAGAAGAAATGCCTATAGAGAAAAAATGCACCATTCCATCAAGATCAGGCTAGATTTAAATGAAGAAGACACTTAAGTAGATTAAGAGTCAGGGGAAAAAGGCCTGCAAGAATCCATCAAACGACGTGTGTTTATTGAGAGGCAGGTATGTCTTAAGCTTCTGGAACAGAAAGCGAGAATGGGATCACTACATTATGGGGTCACTAATGTAGTGGATAAATTTCAGAGAATCCTGCCAAGGTCTCTGACAAGATCCCAGTGAGTATCTTGGTCATTATGACACATCTGGTCATTATGCCACTTTAAGTAGGCTGCAAAGGAACTGCCAAAAAACTTGTGTAGGAAGGGATTAATCAGAATCATGGTGTGATGTCAGTTTCCTCCATGGGTACTTGGGAAACACCCTGGATATCCGAAGCCTCAGTACTTATACCCAACTGAGGTTTCCAGCCAAATATAACCTCACTTAACCAAGAAGCTAACTTTTTCCTAGTGCATTAGCACCTTCTAACTAAAGAAAGAAATATAACCAGACTTTTAATATTTTTGTGTTGAACATGTAAAATCTATTCAGTGTCATTTGTAGTGTTTGGGAGAACATGGTTTATAGCAATAGCCACGTGACTCTAATTTAAAACATACAACTGAGTCACTGATTTAGATTTGTGATTCTAAGAGATCCAAATATAGATCCAAATAAAGAATTGTAATATTTAAGAACTTCAGGTTCCCTATTTTTATAAGCTTAATTTGTCACAAGAGTTTCCATGCTTAGGGAGGTTTTTTTTTTTAGTCAAAAATTAAAGTCTTCAAAGATAGCGACTATATTAAACTGGTAACTCCAGCCTGATTACATGAAATGGTTTACGTTTATAAATGGGATCAAATATAAGCCCTTTTGAGTAAAGTTTGCTAGACTTATATAACAAGACAAAACTAAAGTCTAAAAAAGACATATTTTCTTTTTATTTATTTAATTTATTTTTATTGCAGTAACATTGGTTTATAACATTGTATAAATTTCAGATATACATCATTATAATTCTATTTCTGCATAGATAACATCATGTTCACCACCCAAATACTAATTACAATCCATCACCACTCACATGTGCCTAATCATCCCTTTCACCCTCCTCCCTCCCCCCTTCCCCTCTGGTAACCACCAATCCAATCTCTGTCTCTGTGTTTGTTGTTATTTTTACCTTCTACTTATGTGCAACATCATACAGCTTTTGACCTTCTCCCTCTGACTTATTTCACTTAGCATAACACCGTCAATGTCCATCCATGTTGTCACAAATGGCTGAATTTCATAGTTTCTTATGGCTGAGTAGTATTCCATTGTGTATACATACCACAAGAAGACATATTTTCTAGTTTGGTTTTATAAATACAAAACTTCCAAATAGCCTAAGTGCCCATGAGGCATCCTCTACCCCAAATTCATATATTATATAGGAAGGCCCGTGACAGAGCCATAGGAAACACCGTGTGAAACATTAATACTTTAAAGAACATTAAAGAATTATGGGGCCAGCTCAGTGGTGTAGTGGTTAAATTCACACGCTCTGCTTTGGTGGCCTGGGATTTGCAGATTTGGATCCCAAGCACAGACCTATGTACCACTTATGAAGCCATGCTGTGGCAGGCGTCCCACATATAAAGTAGAAGAAGATGGGATCAGATGTTAGCCCAGGGCCAATCTTCTTCGGCAAAAAGAGGAGGATTGGTAACAGATGTTAGCTCAGGGCTAACCTTCCTCACCAAAAAAAAAAAAGTTTTGAAAGAATTAGACAAAGCACATCTAGATTATAAGAAGGAAGCAAAGGATGTGTGTGTTCTGTACTTGATAATAGCTTTCCCTTTAAACCACTAATCACTTTAAAGAAGAAATCAAGCTTTCACGGGGCTGAAATTAAAATGTTGGCTTGGATGTACCCTCATCCAGAGTTCAGGGTCTTCCAAGTTCACTTAGATTATGGGCAGAATTCAGTTCCCTGAAGTTGTAGGACTGAGGCCTCTATTTTCTTGTCAGGTAAGGGTTGCTCTCAGCTTCTAGAGGCCACTCCCAGATCCATGCCACATGTCCCCCATCCATCTCCCAAGCCTTCAATCCCTCATGTAGAATTTTTCTCCCCACCAAGAACCCAGCCCTCTGTAAGGGCTCACTTGATTGGGTGAGGCCCATTTAAGGTAAGCTCCCTCTCGAGGTCTGCTGATTAATTACATCTGCAAAATCCCTTCACATCAGCACCAAGACTAGTGTTTGACCAAACCGCTGGGAGAAGGCATGGAAGGGAGGGGGTGGGACTCTCAGAGGCCTTTCAGAATTCTGTCTACCACGGTGTCATTCTATATCTTCCTTATTTCAGGCAGGGCTTACTTACCGAGGAGGTCCAATGAGGGAAGGGAATTAGGAAAATCTTTCCTAGGCATGGCCCAAAGTAATTCTGTCTTTATTCATAGACACCATTCTGAGGGGAACTTTCTCAAGCTTGACTCTGCCACAAAGATGGTGAGAACGGAAGAGAGGATTTTCAGGTAAGGCTCAGCAATGTGAAATGCAGCTGTCTTAACAACAACAGAAGCCTGGATTCTCTGTAGTTCCATTACTTGACTACTCTTCCAAACTTGGAGCAGTTAACAGAAAAGACCAAGGCCTGGGGCCGGCCCGGTGGCACAGCAGTTTAGTCCGCGCTTGGCAGCCCGGGGTTCGCAGGTTCGAATCCCAGCTGCCTGCCGACGCACTGCTTGTCAGCCACGCCGTGGTGGCGTCCCATATAAAGTGGAGAAAGATGGGCACGGATGTTAGCCCAGGGCCAGTCTTCCTCAGCAAAAAGAGGAGGATTGGCGACAGATGTTAGCTCAGGGCTGGTCTTCCTCACAAAAAAATATAATAATAATAAAACCAAGGCTTATCCACATAGGACTAAAATCGAATGAAAATGTTCCTGGCACATAGAGGTTGGATATAAATACTGGTTACTTCCTACTCTCTTTCCAGGAACTGCCAGTTTCGAGAATTCTTTTGGTTTGCAGCTTGTAGATATTATAGTCATTTTTGTCTTTAAATCTAAATAGTCAAGAAAGCAGAGATAATCTGAGTTCTTCTCCACCATTTTTCCTTGCCTGACACTTCTCCCTCCAAAGCTTCATCTCCAGCCTCCCAGCACCACCCCCTTCAAAAAAGCCAAATCATTGTAAATCCCACATTCAGCTGTTCATGTTGGGTCTTCCAGACCTTAACTCTGGGACAATCAATGTATTAGAATTGGCCTCGGCTATGAGTAACAGTAAAAAACAAAATATAATGGCAGGTTAATAGGGTAGAAATTTATTTTATTCATCTAATATCTGGTAGGCATGAAGAATTCAGAGACCCAGGCTCCTATTTCTTGTTTCTCTGACGTGTAGCTTCTGTCCTATAGAATATTTGACCGAGTTTAGCTGCCGGCACTCCTCCTGTTGTGTCCTATTGAAACCAGGCTCTGGTTAAGTCTATTTATAAAGCTGCTTTTATCTCAAAGCCAATAGTCTGGGCAATCCCTTATAGCATTTGACACCAGTCTTGTAACAAGTGTACTTCCAGGTACTGATGTCCTAATTGTCAGATGACTTTAAGGTATGAAACAGGCTTTTTGATTCCTTGTTTTACATAAAGATACATATCCTCTATGCAGCTGTGTAGAAATGTGTAGGAGGATACACAGAAGTATGTATCTAATACTTGAAAAAAAAAAAAAGATACATATCCTCTAGTGATAGTGAGCAGTAAGTAGATTTTAAGGTCTGGAGGATGTAGATTTATTATCGAAAAAATTTCTCCTTCCTAAGTAAGGACATACATGATCATATATAGAGACCAATGGTCTTCAAGTTTTATGATAAACATCTCATTAATAAAAGTGAATATGTCTCAGTATCAGTTATCACTAATATGTATATTATTAAACAAAAGAAATTAATGGGGCATAAAAACGCTTTATTTCTCATTGCCCTGTAACTCATCTGTACCACCTCCACCCCCAGCCTGGTTACACACCCTTTTTTAGGAAGGTGAAGCTTTTGACTCTTCCAAAAAGCATGACTGTGGATGAGCGAAGGAAGGAAAGGATACTTATTTAGAGAGAAATTTCTTTCTTTTTGTCAACCACCTTGCTCCTATATGTGTTTTAGACAGCCTCTTATACAATGCTCACACATGCACGGAAGATGGTTATAGTTCCTATTTCACAGATGATGCTCAGTATTCGGTGGCTTGCTGAAGGTCACAGCAATTAAGTGCCAGAGCTGGAACCAGAACTCACTTTAGTTTAACCTCATCACTTTGTCACGGTGCTTGTCTCAACGTGTGACCTTTGACAAAAATCCGAACTTCATTTGCTCAGGGTCATAACTGATCCCAAATAAAGTCAGTCCATTTGTTTTGCTGAGGATATTCTGTTGCTAAAACAGAGAGGGCTTGTCCCTGTGTTGGAATAGGTGAGGTAAAGGTGACCTCTTAAATTTCTGTTGGGATTCTTACCTAGCAGGATTATCTCCCTTTAGAAAAAGCAAAATAAAACATATTGGATTTAGATAAGCATTGATCCATTCAACGACAACAAAAGGGCAACTGTACTATCACTGAAGTCAGACGTAATGTTTAATTCTTAAATATTAATGCTTTAAGTAAGGACACAGTTGAATATACAGACCTCCTCGAGTTGTGGGAAGCAAGCCAGGGAAAGCGAAGCCTCTCCTAATAGAACAGCCCTGGAGAAAAGGAGCCACAGAGAAGCTGGTCCTTCCTGGAGAATAATAACAATGAAGCTGATCATGAACCGCAACTGCTCTCTATTTCTTCCTGAAATGGGATGAGGGGGTGGTCGACTGCAGCAGAACGAGTCCGGAAGTAACACATACGACCTCGTTTGGCACCAGCTATGTTCATTCCCCAGAAGCTGGACATGTGCTACCATGGGCCATGTGGTGAGGGGACATGTGGCTGACAAATGTGATAGGACTATTAAAAGTTCATGAAATAAGTGACGAGAACCATGACTCATTGATAATTTTGTTCCTGACAGTAAAGAAAAAAAAACCACATTTTTTCTAGAACTTTTTTAAATCAAGAGCTTTCCTATGTAAAAATCGAACACTTTAAAATGATCTGTGACTCCTACAATGTTTTCACTCTAGGCCTGTAAACGTGTCTTGTGACAAGTTGTAATGCAAACTTGACGCATTTTCTTTTATAACTGGCAAAATATTTGGTTCACATTTAATAGAAGTACGGAAATATCATGAAATTTGGCTGTGATTCAAATCCCAGATCTGTAATTCTCTAAACTGAGTGCTTTGGGTCAACTACTTTACCCTCTAAATCATCAGCTTTATAAGCTATAAAATGTATTATGATATCACTTACCTCACAGGATTGTGGGATATATATATAGATATAAAAAGAGCTTAGCACATCGTATAGCATGATTTCTAGAATTATCTTAAATTAAAATATTTAGTCTTCTAGAATTAATAATTTACTATTTCCTTAAAAAACTAAGATGGGCTTTAAGAGATCTAAAATCTGAGAATTTTGCTTGATGCTTTTACCCTTGTATTCAAAGATTATGAAGTTTGCCTGTCAAAATGAAATCGTGAGTTATGAAAGCTCAGGATGGTGAGAATAAATGACGAGTAATTGATAAAATCTTCATAGAAGCTGACTGCGTCAAGGGTTAGAACAGAGAAAGGAGGATTGGGTAGAAAAAATTAAGAGTAGAAAAGGAAGCTGCTATGCCTGAGGAAGGGAGGGACACAGAGGAATGACTATGGTCTATTTGAAGGAGACGGAGAGAGTAAGGATTTAGAAGAGGGGTGTAAGAGTGTTTGAGATAAAAGGAAAGGATGAACTTAAAATTCCATAGGCTGGAACCAGGTTTTAGAAGATCAGATAGCAAGCAGAAGAATTCTCATTGTCCTGCCAGCAGTAAAAAAAAAAAAAACATCACTGAAGTTTGATTATCTGGGAATTGACTGATGCAACGAAAACCTTGCACTTCATTGCAAGTTGAAACGCAATGAAATGCAGACCTATGAAAACTTGCGAAGCTGGGGAGATTTCCTCTCCACTGAGGTCAGCTATGAACTCTCTGGGATTGTCCCCTCACCACCCTTCTGTGACACATTCCTCAGTCAGGCAGTTATTCCTACTTGTGATTTTCTATCTACAGATAATGTGATGATCCCTTCCTTCAGTAAACATTCTGGAAACTAACAATCAGGCATTGTTCTCTAGTGAAACTATTTAATGGCTTAAGATAAAACGGTATGGCTAAGGAGAAAACACAATAAGATTCCAGGGTAATGACTTGTAGAATGATTTCTTCCTGTGACATTGTTAATATATAAATGAGGTCCATTAAAAAAAAAAACTTATTAAGGGACTACTATGTGGTAGGCTTATTATATAAGACCTCAGACATATAACAGAAAACAAAATCTTCACCCACCCAAACAAACTGAAACTCCTGACCAAGGTAACTGGCTATTCAGCATTTTCTAGGAGCTCATTAAAATGTAGATTAAGACTCCACCCCAGATCTACGGAATCAGAGACGCTGGGGGTGGGACCCAGAAATCCAATAATCTCAGATGATTCTAGTGCTCTGAAGTTTGATGACAACTGTCCTATATTTACTATATGGATGTGATTTGAAACTTTACAGGTTTCCTACCTGATGATGAAAGGAGTGTCCGAGGAAGCAGTTGAACAGATAAAAGCCGTGCAGTCTTCGGTTCTGGCTGTTTTCCCTAAAGGAAATATTTAGGATTACAAAGAAAGGTGAGCTTTTCTCTGAAGATTATTTCCTTAATTATGGTTTTCTTTAAATGCTTAAATTTGATCTTAGTATTTATGGAAGCTTAAAAATATATAGCTATGCAGTGTGTAAAAGAATAAGTGAGAAAGCCAGGGGAAAGAAAAAATAAAACTAGGAAAAATAAGGGTAGATACGAATTTAGCACATAAGCAACATACCAGGGAGACAAATCACTCTCCAACTTTCCATTCTCTTGGTTTTTGTGAAAATATTTAATATCTATTCTCTGTCCTTCTCTGATTTCTCCTTTGTGCTGGTTTGATTTAAAATTTTTTTGAAATGTTTATTGAGCATCTAGCATGTCAAGTTTAGACATGGGACATCTAAGGAACTTAGTTTCTTGTGGATGAAGAGTGGCCAACAAGTGAATTTGTTCACACATAAAATTAATTAGATACAAAGAAAATAAAATGATACGAATGGTGAGTATTTCCAACTGGGTAGTTAATAGGCCTCTCTGAGGAAGTGATATTTGAGCTGAGAACTGATTAGAAAAGAAAGGAGCTAGAATGGCAAAAATTTGAGAGAAAAGCATTGCCAGCTGACGAAGCAGAAAGCAGAGATGAATTTGTCATAATTGGAATTGACACTGGTTGGGGAAAGCTATAGATGAGATTAGATGTAGGCAGAGAGCCAGACCATCTAGAACTTGGTTAGCCATTCGAATTTTATCCTAAGTGCGATGGCAAGTTATAAGAAACCTGATTTAGGTCCTGAATAGTATTCGGGTTATTGAGCTGAGAGGAGTTGGAGATGGGAGTGGGGCAGGGCTGAATATAAACTAGTTGGGATGATGAAATGATGGTGGTTTAAACTATGGTTTTAAATGAATGCGTTTTAATGTGAGTTGGAGGAAGAAAGGTATTGGTTGAAATCCAGAACAGTGTTTTAGATATGTTAATATGAGGTGCTTATTAGACATTTAATTGCAAATGAGTTGGAAGTTCTGTGTTTAGGCAGAAGATTAAGTTGAAAAGTGGTTACTTAAATTTTTGGAAACAAATGTGGTCATCTACGGAGATGAGTAGAACTAGAATAAGGGACTAGAACTGACACCTGAAGCACCTCAAAACTTAGAGGTTCTACAGGGTGTGAAGTCAAAAAAGGATGATGAGAAATAAGCCAGTGAAGTAGGAGGGATATCAGACATAAGATCTTGATAGCAAAGAGAAGAGAACATTCCAAGAGGAAGGTTGTGGTCAACTATGTTAACTGCTGCTGAAAGCTCAAGTAAGATAAAGGCAGGAATGGCCACTGAATTTGTAAACTTAATTATTTTTGTGATTGATCAGTTGTTTTTAGTCAAGTAGTCTAGGAGATGTTCAGGCGGGCAAGACAAGGGAAGCTAGCTACAAGGGAGTTGAAGGACCCAAGCAGTAAAAAGAATTGGGGCAAATTCAAAGCCAAATGGCAAATGGGAAATATTTGCAGTTTGTATAATAACAAGGGGATAGTCTTTTCAATGTATAAGTGTCTCTTAAAATTAAGAAAAAAAGACCAAAAACCTGGTAGAAGAAAACAGATAAAAGGCTTTAAACATATGGTTCACAGAAAATGGCTTTTGAGCATATGAAAATAATAGCTTTATTTATAATAAAGTAAATGCAGGTTAAAAACATATAAAGATACCACTTCTCATCTACCAAGTCGGCAAAAAGTTTGATACCTTTCTCTTACATTGCTTCGAGTACGAAATTGTACAACCCCTGTGGTTGGGAATCAGGCAAAATATACCAAAATTATAGGTGCATTTACTAGCAATCGCATTTCTAGGGAATATGCCTTCTAAGACCACGGTTCTGGACTTTGGTCTCAGGACTCCTTAGCCCTCAAATTATTGATGGAAGACGCTGATAAGCTTTTGTGTGTGTGTTGTACATATAGTTACTGTATTAGAAATTAAAACTGAGTTTTTAAAAAATATTAACTTATTAAAAATAAACATAACGTTTTTATGCAGAAACTTTTCTGAACAATTATTGAAGAGTGGCATGGTTTTGTAGTTTTGCAAATCTCTTTAATTTCTCGTTTATCAGATGGCTAATTTTCTGATATCTGCTCCAGTATTCCCTCTATTGCAATGCTATGTTAGTTGAAGTATATGAAGAAAATCTGTCCTCACACAAATAAATAGTTGGAAAAGGGGAGAGCATTCTAATAGCTTTTTCAGATAATTGTGTGTGTAAGTTTTTCTGAAAGCATATCAGTGAACAGCTTGTCCTCTGTTACATTAGAATCCATTGGTTTGTCTTATACTTTGAGTCCACTTTACCCTTGTATAATCTTGTAACATCATGCTTTGATTGGTCTTTTGGAAAATATTGGTTCACTGAATTTGCAGATTTTCCTAATGTTGACACATTTCATTATACAATATAAAAAATCACACTTGTTAATATCACCACCAATTTCGTCAGAAAGACTAAGTGTTGGGCAGTTGTCAAGCTTAAAATAGTGGATGCACATTTTCCAAAACTCTAATTTTTGCTTCAAATCTCAAATTTTATCACCGGCAACTAATACACTCAGTTGGTTTCCTTGAAGTGACAAGGTCACTTTATTAGTGTTTGAGAAAATGTCTTCCAAATCACTGCATCTGAATAACTGCCATTTGTCTCATTTGTTCTCTCAACTAAAAATGTTCTATGAAAAAAATATGGCTGGTATGGCTTATAACTCAGAATCACAGAAAATGCTTTTCTTGAGACAACCATTATATTTCCATCTGCAGCATAAATGCTTTATGCACACTTTCCATTTTGTCGCCCAGAATATTAAATAAATCCTGCACTCAAGGGGTGAGATTTAATATTTTACTTCATCAAGAAATAAGAATATTTTTAAGTAAAATGAGCCTTTTTTAAACTGGGAGTATGCAAATATGTAGATTAAAAAATACAATAAATGGCTACAGTGCTGTTTGATGCTATTTTCTTGATTAATGGTAAGAGCCAGCAGTTTTATCAACCGTCAGTGCAAATGTCAACTCTGTGAAAAAAGAAAATCAGGCCTTGAGAACCACACTTTGAAAACCACTGCTTTAATATGATATATATAATATAATATGATATGATATATATAATACAGTAATACCCTAACAAAATAACAAACATCATCATATATACACAAGATTAATGAAATTCAGAGTTATAAAAATGTTTTGCATATCTTCAAAATTAAATAAAAAAGAAAGAATGAAAGGACAGGCAGTCTAGTTAATGGGGAAGAAAGTTTGGGTGGGAGTGAGAGCGTGAGAGGTGGAAGAAGCTGCTAAATCCAGAAATGGAAATTTGGGAGGTCTGAGATGGGTCAGGTCGATTAGTTTCAAGAGCAATTGTCAAAAGAGCTGGTTATGAGGTGGAATGGGGACAAATGTAAATACGATAGAGGATTTTGAGAAACGAATGCTTGGTGTTCCAGTGTCACCCAACAATGTCTGGAGATAGGGATAGACAGGGAATTAAGTCAACTAAGGCAATTCTTTTTTTGTGTGTGTGTGAGGAAGACCAGCCCTGAGCTAACATCTGTTGCTAATCCTCCTTTTTGCTGAGGAGGACTGGCCCTGGGCTAACATCCGTGCCCATCTTCCTCCACTTTGTATGGGACGCCGCCACGGCGTGGCTGACAAGCGGCGCATTGGCAGGCGCCCGGGATCCGAACCTGAGAGCCCTGGTCTGCCAAGCGCGGACTAAACCGCTGCGTCACCGGGCGGCCCCGGCCCCCAAGGCAATTCTTTATTGGGGAAGAGTTTCCCAAATTCAATAGGTAATGCATTTTAAGAGTATAAAATGTTTCTAGAGAAAAGGTAGAATTGTTGCTCGAAATTAATCAGAATTGTCTAGAAATGGGGATGCAGGAGATTATAGATCCTTTGTTCTGTTTCATTAAATAAAACCAGGAGACTATGCAATTTCCCTTCAGTAACTTTGCAAACTTTTTATTTGCGGGGGAGTGTCATTTTTATTTTTTTAACCGATATCCTTTAAGGACCAGCTCTTGGGTGAGGCGTGCCTTGGACTTGGGGAGCAAAATTTGTGGTGCCTCACCCTCAGGCGCACGTGTGCCTAAGGAGCCCAGAAGCGAGTGCTTCCTTAAATTGGGCATCCAAGCACCTCTCATTTAAGAAGGCACTCAAAGAGGCCCTCGTGCAACAAGCACTGAGAGAGCGAATGGTTCCTTAAATTTGCACCCTGAATGCCTAACACCAGGCTTTCCTCACCCTAGTCCCGGAAGTTCCTTCCTTCCTTCCTTCCTGCCAGCCTCCCTTCCTCCCCCTCCTCCCCTCCCTCCTTCCTTCCTTCCCTCCTTCCTACTGGGAAGTGGTGGGCTGTGTTCTCACTTGTGACTAATTTTCAGCTAATTGTTCAAAATTCTTGGAAAACTCGAGAGCCCCTCTGATCTTAGAACACTGGTGTAACTTCTTGTGTCTCCCCCAGGCTTGCGGCTGCCAAAGATTCGCCGGATCGGAGGAGTCCAGGACGCACCGACCTGCTCCGACGCTTAACTGTGAGCACCGAGGTTGACAAGTGCTTCTGCCCCCGACGACCACCGCTCTTTTCCTGCTCAGAGTACAGGGGAGTAGTGTTCCACATCAGAAGTAGCCCAGTCTTCAACTGGGGACTCCTGCCGGGCATGTCCAAAAGGCTCAGCCCCCACTTACAGCGGAGAATCCCAGAAGATGCCTACTGTGAGAAACACCTGGAACCACTGCAGCTGTTCTGTGACGATGACCAAATCACACTTTGTGGCCAGTGCCTCCGGTCCCAGGAGCACACGCATCACGTGGTGTATGGAGTACAGGAGGCTGCTGAGAATTACAGGGTAAGCTTCATGCAGATCCCAGAGCACTCTGGCGCTGTGGCTGCCTCCTCTTATTTATTTTTTTCTCTCTTTTTTTTTTTTTCTTGTGAGGAAGACCAGCCCTGAGCGTTCCGCCGCCAATCCTCCTCTTTTTGCTGAGGAAGACTGGCCCTGGGCTAACATCGTGCCCATCTTCCTCTACTTGATATGGGATGCCACCACCGCATGGCTGACAAGCAGTGTGTCGGCAGGCGCCCGGGATCCGAACTCGCGAACCCCGGGCTGCCAAGCGCGGACTAAACTGCTGCGCCACCGGGCGGCCCCGTCCTCTTATTTATTAACGTATTTATTTAGGAGCAGATATTCTGATCTTCCAAGAGCATTCCCTTAGTTGATGTTTATCAAAGAATATTAGACAAGTGCTCTATTTAGACCTTCAACTTCAAGGCTCAGAAGACATATTGTCAGGGCTGTAGGCCTCCCAGTTGTCTAAGGTTAGAAATTCAGCTGTTCTAAAACAATTACTTTACCTGGAATTCTGTGCTATATTTCTCTGCAGATGTTATTCCGGGAGATATCGAACACATTGAAGGAGAAACTTGAAGCAGCTAAAAGCATGTTGGCTGATGAGCAAGAAAAAATGGTGATGATTCAGGTCAGTGCTTATCTTGATTATTAAGGGGGAAATTACCTATAATGTTGGATAACAAATTAAATAAACAAAGACAAATGACAAACCAGGAAAAAAATTTGAAATCCATAGGAAGGAAAAGTGTTAATTTCTTAACATATAAGGAGCTCTTAAACGTCAATAAGCACAAGACTAGAAACTCAATAGAAGAATGAGCAAAGAAATGAGAGTTCACAGAAAAGAAAATGCAAATATCTTTTGAAGAAGATCCTGAACTTTGCTCATGGTAGGAGAAATACAAGTTAACTGTATTAAATTTGTTAGTGAGATGGCATTTGCAACCCTTTTTGGCAAAGATCAAAAAGATTGATAACAGTGTATAACGATGCCTTAGGAGAATGAGCATCTCATGTATTTTTGGTGGCCATATAAATCGTGAAAGCATTTAAAGGGCAATTTGAGAATTACTGTCCAAATTGAGGACTCGCCATCCATTATGCACACGTTTCACTTCTGATTTCAAGCCCTCTCTTCGTATTTAACTCTATTCTGTGCTAGATATCCCAGATTCTGGGTCTTCTCTCTTTCACTTTTTAAAGAAAATAAACATCCAGTTGAGGATGGTCAAGGAGGAGAATTGCCTGACTGTATAGGAATTTTTCAACTGATCTTTATTTTTTTCATCCCCAAGCACCATATATTCAACAAATATTGGGGTCCCATTCTTTGCCAGGAACTATGCTAGGTATTGGGGATTCAGCACTGGAAAAAAAAACAATTCTGCCCTTGTGCAACTGACATTCTAGTGGAGGTAAACAAACAAGTAAAATGTATAGTATGTTACATGTTAAGTGCTATACAAATTGTTTTTCTGAAGAGCAGTAAAGAGTGATGGGGTACACTTTTAAATAAAATAATCAGGACCTTGTCATTTAGAAAGTAGCATTTGAGAAGACTCAAGGAAGTGAGGAATTGAGCCATGCAGTCTTGACAAGAATATTCTAGGCAGAGGGAAAGGCAGGTACCAAGGTCTTGAGACTGATGGGTACTTGGTTGGGGCTGTGTGAAGGAAATGGAGAGTAGAAGATGATGAGATTAGAAGAAAAAGGGGCCAAATCATCTAGGACAGTTGACTTTAAATAAAATAAAGAAACCACTGGGAGGTTTTAAACAGAGTGACATCACCTAACTTCTGTTTTCACAGAAACACTCTAGCTGCTAGAGTCAGAATAGACTGTGGGAGGGGGAGCGCAGAGGTGGAGGCCTGAACGGAGACTGCTGCAATAATCAGGGACAGGTGATGGTGAACTGGTCGGGTAATGGTAGAGGTGGTCAGTGGTCAGGTTCTTGGTAAATCTTGATCCTGTCAAGTTTCATGAGATTAAATATCATCACTAAGCTGACTGCTCCCAATATAATCTCCAGCTCAGACTTCCATATGCTAGGTTTTCATGTCCAACTTCCTACTCGTCATCTCTTCTTGGATGTCTAACTGAGTAATCAAAATTAGCATATCCAAAACTGAGCTCTTCACACATTCCCCACCTCTGGAATCTATCCTTTCTATGGTTTCCCTTTCCGTGTTTTGGCAAGTCCGTTCTTCCAGTTGCTTCTCTAAAAACCTGGGAGTCGCCCATTGTTTCATCTTTTTTTTCACCCTCTATTCAAAGCATGAGCAAATGCCATTGGCATTGCCTTCCAGTTTTCCTGGTCTCCTCCTCTTTGGTCACTGAGGCTGTAGATTCCTCAGTTTTCTAAGCCAATTTACATTCCTTCCTCTGCACTTCATGTTCTAAATCTGTGTTGATGTCTTGGCTGATCTTGACTCTGAAATTCCCTTTGTATTTAAGCCTTTTATTTCTTCCCGTGTACTTCATATTTTTTTTGTCTTTATATTGGAGTTAGAGGTAGAAAAAAATGTTTATGGTGTGTCTGTGATGTTTAACCTGAAGTCTATCATATCTATGTCAACGATGAAGGAAGAGGAGCAGAATTTTAAAGAGATGATGGAGTCTGAATATAGGATAATGTTCCGGTTGATGATTGAAGAGAATGCGGTAAACTTCCAGAGCCCGCAAGGGTGTGTATTCAACCTGAACTTGAGAGAAGCTAGTCTAAATCAACCAATTGAGTTTGCCACAGAGCTAAAGGAGAAGTCCCAGGAAACACTACAGGTGAGATATTAAAAATGGCATCCTCACAGTATTTGGGAAATGAGAGAAAGAAGAGCTGAACGTTGTCAGTTCCAGAATAAGACAACCACGTATGCATTAAAAGAATGTATATATTCACCCAGCAATTCTATTTCTGAAAATTTATCTTGCAAATATACTTATATACATATGAAAAGACACAGGGATAAAGGAACCCTACAAAATCATTTCAGTATAGAGCCATGGTTTAGCGGTAGCCTTTGAAGCCAGATTGATGAACTTCCTATTTGAGTATCTTCTATTCACTGGTCTCTAGGTGGCCTTGGACATGTTGCTTAACCTCTGACTCAGTTTCCTTAGCTGTAAAATGGGGATAATAATGGCTCCTAGTTCACAATATTGTGGGATTGAATGAGAAATCTACATAAAGCTCCTTAAATAGTGTTTGTACATATTACACACTTGATCAGTATTAGGTGTGATTGCTATTATAATGTTTATTGATAGCAAGAGATTAGATACAGCCTATATCCATTGAAATGGGACTCATGAAATACACTGTATTACATGAATACAATGGAACGCTCTTCAGCATTTAGAAAAGATAACATGGCTCTGTGCCTACAAATACAAGATGTCCCCCAGGAGCATATTATTTGTCAAGAAAAAAGCAAGTTGTCAGATAAGCAATAGTATAATATGACATTATTTCTGTTCTTTAAGAAAAAAATGACATGAACATGTGCTTACGTGCTTAAGTGGAGCATCTTTGCAAAGATTTAAAGGAAACGGGTATCAGTGGGTTGATTGACTAGTTCATTCTTATTGATTGTATTTAATTTTAATTAAATTATAATCTTACTTTTAATTTAATAAAGGAAATAGGAAACTTTCTGACAAAAACTGCACAACAAAAAATGTGATCTGTTTTAGATCCAGGTTGTTAATTGAATAACTGGCCTACGTGCATGCCATCTACATTGGCATAACTATATTAAGTGTCAAAGAATCAAGTTTCCATTGAGGTGTCCTGCTTGACACAAAGGAATATCCTGGCCTTATCAGATTAGGTCTGTCTCTGGGGTGGCTGGCACTAAAGTGCATTTTTAAAGAAATGGTTGCGTTATTGAATAAGAGAAATTGCCAGTTGTTGAATAGTAATAAGGAGATGCTTCTGCAGAGACTGAACCAGCTGGGGAGAGAGAACATGAATAAACTGAAGGAGAGTGAAGTTAGGCTCTCTGAACAGATCTGCAGCCTCCAAAAGATCCCCGCAGAGTTAGAGAAGAAGTGTGCGGAACCCACCTTAGCATTGCTCCAGGTAAGGTTCCAGAAACAACCTTCAGCAGTATTGAGAAACGAGAAGTGGACAGTACTCATTAGAGGTCAGTTCCAAAACAATATCTGATGATCTTCCATCATACGTGCAGGCTGTGTAGCTACTTTCCAGTCCACCGAAAACATTATGACTCATCATAAAATCGTAGTACGTGTGGAGCTGCTTCATGAAATAAATCCTCACCTTAAAATTATCAATAGTAAGTTTGGACTGAGATGTCGCTTACAGGGTGTAAATAATTGGTTAGTTCGATTATTACATCCACACAACAATATTCTGCAACTATAAAAAAAGAATGAAGCCACTCTATAGGCATTAAAAGATTATTTTCAAGATGTCTTAAGTGAAAAAACATACAGAGCCACTTTTTGTTATTTAGAGTACATATATACGTATATATAGACATATATGCTTATTAACATTCAGATGGCCTCTGGCAAGATAAACACAAACATCGTAATCCTCGGTAACCTTGGGAAATAAAGGTGAGCCTTATTTGTATAGTTTTGTATATTCTAAATTTTGTATAGTAACATGCATTACCTTTTCAATGAGTAAATTCTTATCTTTTAAAGACTCTATCCATATCCCTCTGCCAGGCTCATATTTACAATGTTAGTGCTTTTATTTGAGAAGCCCCTACCCACAAACCCTTAGGTTCTGTTCTAGAGCCAAGCCTAATTCCAGACAATGCCAGACAGGTGTGACCCAGTTATGCTCAGTTCCTGACCTGGCTCCAACCACCCTCCCCAGCCTTCTGCTCAACCTATGCCAGCCCCAGTATGGAAAGCAAATAAATGAGCAGAATTTAGGTGAGGACTGTTCTGAATAAGTTGGCTAAGGTGAGGTGTAGAAAATATTTCTCTTGGGAATATAACAATGACTTCAAGCATTTTTTTGACTTTTTCTATTTGGTGTTAAAACTTGATACCCGAGAATTAGCACCATGAGGCTGAAGAAATTACATGGAAATCGAGTTTCTTTATTAGAAGATATTTTCATGAGCACAATTCACAGAAGATTTAGCTCAAATACCCAGTGGTAACCTTATCTCTCTTTTTTCCCCTGTAGAATGCAAGATATTCTTTGGAAAGGTAAGTTTTTATTTTGGAAACATTTGGGTCAGATGCAGAGTCTGAAGTGTGAGCACACAGGTGTTGCTGGAGAAGGGATATGGAGATCGTGTAACGAAATCCATCCTGTGGATGGAGGGGCTTGGGGTCTGCACAGATAACTGAGGTTGTCCTTTCTTTAACAGGAGTGAGTCACTATTGCTTCAGTGTCTACAGCCCGCCCAAATCACAGACCTGAATTTGTGCCGAATAACAGGAATAAGCAAAGTGCTAAAAGTACTCCAAAGTAAGTTAACACAGATCAGTGATTGCAGGGCACTTTCTTTTTGTAGTACTTGAGAATCAAGTGACCATCCTACCACAAAAGTAAATTCTAGATAGCTTAAGGATTTAAAAAGACTGGAGAGTTTAATATGCTACACACATTAGATAACTATCAAGAAAATGATTGCAGGATCTGATGTTAAAAGGCTCTCCTATGCAAATCCTTCACCAGTTTCCCAACTCTGAAATGTACTTGCAGGCAGATTCCACTAGAAAATTTTAAACTTCTAGTTAAAACACGGCACCATGTGTAAGGAAGGATTTCTATCTTCTACCCCATAGTTCTGCCTTTTCCAGAATGTCTGTCAATGGATTCACACAGTATGTGATTGATTGAGTCTGGCTTCTTTCACTTAGCATAACACATTTGAGGCACATCCAGATTTGTTGTGTGTGTCAGTAGTTCTTTTCGGTTGCTGCGTGGGATTCCATTGAAGAGAGTGAACCACAATTTATTTATCCTTTTGTGATTTCATGGGCACTTGAGTTGTTTCCAACTTTATGCTGTAAATATTTGCTTACAGATTTGTGTGGACATGGCTTCATTTCTCTTGGTTGAATATCTAGGAGTGGGATTATCAAACTTGTTTTCCAAACTGGCTGTGCCATTTTGCATTCCCACCAGTAATGTATGAGATTTAGCTGCTCTACATCCTCATTAGCATTTGGTATTGTCAATTTTTTTAAATTAAAACTAACCTAATAGGAATGTGGTAGTATATCACTTTGATTTTTTAATTATTTCTAAAATGACTAATGATGTTGAGCATATTTTCGTGTGTTTATTTACACTTTATTGCATCTCTTCTTGAAGTATATCTACAAACATTTTCCCCATTTGAAACTGTGTTGTATATTTTCTTATTGAGCTTTGTCATTTCTTTATATATTCTGATTACTAGGCCTTTATCATCTACCTGTTTTGCAACTATTTCTCCCAGTCTGTGGTTTTTATTTTCATTTACCTAACAGTATCTTTTGAAGAGCAGAAGTTTGAAATTTTGAAGTTCAGTTTATCAATTTTTTTTTTATTTTATGGTGTGTGATTTTTGTGTCAAGAAATCTTTTCCAGGGCTGGCCCGGTGGTGTAGTGGTTAAGTTCGCACACTCCCCTTCAGTGGCCCGGGGTTCGTGGGTTGAGATCCCAGGCATGGACATACTCACTGCTTATCAAGCCATGCTGTGGTGGCATCCTACATATAAAATAGAGGAAGGTGGACACAGATGTTAGCTCAGGGCCAATCTTCCTCAACAAAAAGAGGAGGATTGGCAGTGGATGTTAGCTCAGGGCTAAACTTCTTCATAAAAAAAAGAAAGAAAGAAAAGAAATCTTTTCCTACCCCAACAAAGGTTTTCTTCTAGAAATTTTACAGTTTTAGTTTTTACATTTTACATTTAGGTCTGTTATCTGTTTAGAGTTAATATTTGTATATGATTCAAGATATGATACAACTCCCTCCCTTTTTTTGTACATGTATATATCCAATTGTTCCAGCATCTTTTGTTGAAAACACTTGTCCTTCTCCATTAAATTTGCTTAGCACTTTTGTTGAAAGGCAGTCAGCATATGTGAGCAGGTCTACATGGACTCTAATAGGTCTGTTGATTATTGTGCCTATCCTTTTGCTACTACCACACTGGCTTGATTAATTACTTTTAGGAAGTCTTAAGATTGGGCATTGTGAGGTCTCCAGACTTGTTCTTTTTTTGTTTTGGTTTGTTTTTTCCCTAAGGAAGATTTGCCCTGAACCAACATCTGTTGCCAGTCTTCCTCTTTTTTAACTTGGGGAAGATTAGCCCTGAGCTAACATCTGTGACAATCTTCCTCTATTTTGTATGTGGGTCGCCACCACAGCATGGCTGATGAGTGGTGTAGGTCCATGCCCAGGATCCAAACCCGGGCCACTAAAGCAGAGCACACCAAACTTAACCACTATGCCATGAGGTTGGCCCCTTAAATCTCTAGTTTATTGCTAGCATGTAGATATAATATTGGTTTGTATATATTGACCTTGTATCTTACAACTAGACTAAACTCATTTATTAGATCTAGTGGCTTTCTTAATGGATTTTGGGGGATTTTCTATAAAGATAGTCAAGTAATCTATGAATATAGACAGTTTTGTTTTTTCTTTTCTGATCTTTAGGCCTTTTCTGTATTTTTCTCACATTACTGTGCTGGCCAGGACCTCCACTATAATGTTGAATAGGAGTTGTGAGAAACATTTACCTTTCTTGATCTTAGGGAGAAAGAAGGCAGTAAGTCTTTTGCCTTTAAGTTTGATGTTAGCTGTAGGTTTTTTTTTTTTTTTTTTTTTTGTGAGGAAGACCAGCCCTGAGCTAACATCCGTCCAATCCTCCTCTTTTTGCTGAGGAAGACCGGCCCTGGGCTAACATCCGTGCCCATCTTCCTCCACTTTATATGGGACGCCGCCACGGCATGGCTGACAGGCAGTGTGTCGGCGGGCGCCCGGGATCCGAACCTGCGAACCCCGGGCTGCCAAGCGCGGACTAAACCGCTGCGCCACTGGGCAGGCCCAGCTGTAGGTTTTTTATAGCTGTCTTTCATCAAGTTAAGGAAGTTCTCCTCTATTCCTGGTTTGCTAAAATTTTTCATCATGAACAGAGGTTGACTATATTAGATGCTTTTTCTGTATCTACCAAAATATTCATGTCTTTTCTTCATGTTTTAATAGGGTGAATTATATCTTTTTCATGTGTTGAACCAGCCTTGCATTCCCAGGGTAAACTCTTGGTAATGATGTTTTATTCATTTTATATATTGCTGGATTCAATGTGATAATATTTTTAGAAGAATTTTTGTATTTATGTTAATGAGGCATTTTGATCTGTAGCTTTCTTTATTTTTTTTTATGAGGAAGACCAGCCCTGAGCTAACATCCGCTGCCAATCCTGCTCTTTTTGCTGAGGAAGACTGGTCCTGGGCTAACATCCGTGCCCATCTTCCTCCACTTTTTATGGGATGCCACCACAGCATGGCTGACAAGCAGTGCGTCAGGGGGCGGGCTCCCGGATCCGAACCTGAGAACCCCGGGCTGCCAGAGCACAAACTAAACTGCTGTGCCACCAGGCCGACCCCTGTAGCTTTCTTTATAATCATTCATTGATGCTATTTAATTTTATTTTCATTTCTAGATAATCTATTTTGTTCTTTGTCAGATCTATTTGGTCTTACTTTTTAGTTTTTTTCTATATCCTGTGGATATTTTTGAGCTTTTCTTTTTTCTTCAAACATAGTAAGCAAAAATTATTTTAGAGTCTGTGCCTGGTAATTTCAATATCTAAAGTTCTTCAGATTTATTTCTGCTGGTCTCACTCAATAGTACTTTCTTACTTTGTGTGTATTTAATGATTTTTCAGTAGTAAGCTTCCCTTTTTTCCCCTGGATATTATTTTTAGAAATTCTTTGAGGCCAAAAGTGAATGCATTTATTTTTCTAGAGAGAATATGCATTTGTTTCTGCCAGTCTTCTGGAAATACTAAGAGCCTGGGACAACTTGAAATTTAAAATCCAAGGCTTGTGGCTTTTAAGACCACCCTGATAATGATGTGAATTGGGCTTCAAGTCCAGAGATTTAAGTTTATTTGGCAATAAAACTTCCTGCTGGATTAGATGTTAAAGAAAGTAAAAAATAAAGGACTACTCCAGGTTTATGGGTTGATCAACTAAAGCAATGTGTGCTATTAACTGAAAAGTAGAAACTAGAAAGGGATAGGTTCAAAGTTCCATGTTGGATATAACATGTTTGAAATGCCTGTCTTATGTCCAACTGGTATATGGCAGCTTGTTTATGGAGTAAGTTGTGCATGTATAGAAGATATTCAAACTGAAATGAGCTGAAGTCACCTAAGGGAAAGGAAGTACCAGTAGTAAAAAGGAAGACCCAGGACCAAGCTCTGAGAAATCACAATATTTAGAGGATGAGCAGAAAGAGATAAGAGAAGGAACAATCAGAGATATGAAGGCTGGTGTCACATTCATTCAAGTATAAGAAATCACGTTGAGCTCTCTTGTTCTTAGCTTGATTTTCCTGGGGGATTCTCACAGGTTTTCTAGCCTCTACTGATTTATTCTTTTTGATTTACTCAATATCAAGTGCCTGCTGGCACAATTTCTAGGCAACCACATCTCATACTCTGGTGGTATTTAAAATGAGGAGCACAATTCAGTCGCAGAAGAGTCAGGTATCAACTGCTCTATTAAGAGACTCCAACACTTCTTTAGGGGACCAGATCTTAAGGGAACTAGAGGTGGGTCCCAGGTGATATCTGACTGGGACTGGATGCCAAGCCATTTTTACAGCCTGATAAAATTCCTTTCTGGTTTGAAAGGTACTTCTACACTTCTCCATAGTCCATTATTCTTTGTTCTTCCTCCTCGGATTGACTCCATCTCCTCCATTATCTTACTGACTTCATTCCTCTATGATATCCATTTCCTGAAACAAGCGTTAGAGGTTCCTTTTCTTGGACCTTCCTAGATTGCCTCTCCCAAATCTGTGCCTGAGACTTGTGCCAGCTCATTGGAAGTCCCTGCATGTTAGAAATCATCAGTCTCTGGCATTAATGAACCCGCAGGTTAACTAAATTTTTCTCTGCCTGCAGGACCTATAACTTTGGATCCTAAAACAGCCCATCCCTGTCTGGTCTTATCTGAGGATCTGAGAAGTATGAAACTCAGAAACATCCAGCAGGATGTGCCTGGCAATCCAGGGAGATTTGATTTCAGTGCCACTGTGTTGGGTGCGGAGAGCTTCACCTCAGGGAGCCACTACTGGGAGGTGGATGTGGAAAAGGCAACAAAGTGGCAATTGGGTATATATGAAGACTCTGCCAAAGGAAAGAGCAACACATCCAAAGCTTCTGGAGATAAAGTCTTACTCACAGGATCCATGATGGGAGCTGATTTTACCTTCTGGGTCTTTCCCCCTTTAAGAAGGGTCTTCTTGAGAGAGCAAATGCACAAAGTTGGAGTTTTCCTAGATTATGAATATGGGCAGATATCATTCTATGATGTGACAAAGAGATCCCTCATTTATAATTTCTCTTGTCTTGTCTTCCAAGGAGCTCTCAGGCCTATATTTTCTCTTTGTATCCCAAATGGAGGCACAAATTCAGACTCTCTGAGCATCTGCCTCCCTCATAATTCTTCTTGAATTGTTACTGTTAGACCTCAGTCTTCCTTGGTGTGAAATTTAAGACCACAGGAAGTCAGAAAGTTAAGAGCATGATTTTATAAAAGAATTTATATAAAGTAATCCAATAAAAGATTTCTAGCATTTGAGTTCGAACCAGTTCAACACCCCAGAGCCTTTGCATTCATGTGGGTTTCAACACCCATTATTGGAAGAGGTTGCATTTAAGCTGAGTCATGAATGATGATACCTGAAGGACCCTACAGCAATTAGAACAACAAATGCAAATGCAGCGTAAGATTGGGAAATTAGAGAAGAAATATAGTCTGGAATCCTTAGGAGTAGGTAAAGGATTCTAGAGATATTTCTAAGAATAGAATTAGGTATAATCAGGACTTTAGATTTGAGGATAATCGTCTCATCATAGTGACATGTAGAAAGGAGACATCCGATTACTGATCCTATTACTGACAGTGTCAAGACTTCATAACATTTATCATTCCAAATAGAGAATGACTTAATTCCCCTGGATATTTTATCTAGGTGAATAGGAAGTGTTATGGAAAATGTGAGTATTTTAAAATTATTTTTTCAAGTATTCTACTTCTTTCTTATAAGGAAAATTAGATTTCTTAGAAGAAGCCTGGTAGTTCAATGCTTTGGAAGACATGAGTAATATTGTAATGGTGTCTTGTGTTTGCTCTCATCTTTCTTGATTTGATAATCCACTGAAAAATGTCTTTTCCTACAGCCTTGCTCGGGGAGTCATACAATGCTGGAAAGAAGATATCAAAATATTTACAGAGGGACTTCTATGTGAAAGGTTTATCATACTTTATCTCCCTTAATATTTTTAACAACTTATAAGTATGTATTAATCTTAACACTCAAATATAGAAACTGAGGCTCAGAGGTGATTTAATTTTCTTAAAGTCACAGACTTGTTAAGTATCTAGGAAGTAACAAAGATAAGGAATTAAATCTGGATCCTCATCAAAAAGCAAGCTCTGCCTCAAGTCCTGTTGCATAGGAACCTATTGTGTAAGCTTGACTGGGTAGGACCGTGGTCCAATTTTATCCAAATTTCCAAAAAATGCAAGGCAATTTCTGCAGGACATGAAGGAATCACATTATTTATCCTTCTCTCTGTATGTATACTCTGCATGTATTGTGGAGGCTGTGTTCTTCCAGACGGGCAAAGTAAAACGGAGCAAAAGACAAACACAGGAAAATTGGTTCTGTTGACTCATGGGGATCTGGGAAGGTGTAAAGTCATATGTACCTATCTTCTTGGGGACAGATTTTTAATTGACCATTTGGAATTCTCAAAACTTGCCATTAAATATCCTATGGATAATTTACGTGTGTGTCTGTGTGTATGTAAAGATGTAAGCTTAGAAAAAGTCTTTGTACATCTTCCCACCAAATCACAAGAAGACTTTGAGGAAAGTAGCCCTGATCTGAGAAGTGGGGGTTAGGTTAGGTGAGTGAGATAATTATTTGAAACACTGAGATTAAGAACTCAGAGCAATGGCTCTCAAACCACTTCCCAGTTTCCTGAGGAAAAGATGATGATTCATTATACAGGGAAATGTGAGAATTTAATAGTAATTGTCTATGTGATTCTAAATCTCACCCTCATTTTAAATCAAATTTCTCCTGCCTCTGCGACTTGACTCTTAACTATTTTCCCAAATTTAGAAACCAAGAGAGAATGAGTTTGACCTTCCAATGTCACTCTGGGACATTGTCTAACAAGCACACAAAGATTTAAATTCTCTAGGAAAATGTATTTGTATTTGACTTTGGTATCTACCATTTGGTGAGAACCCAGACACTGAAGTTATGTGCTAACTTGAAGAATTATCTGGTAGAGAAGAAATCCTAGAGGCTTTGGTTTTATTGCCCTGTAGGGTATTAACCAGTTTTGTATCTAACCTAAGCAATCTTACTTTGATATTCCTTTGTATTCCTGATGATCTGTATAAACTACTGCTTCTCATTCCTCCTAGAACTACTTTACTCTGTTTCCTTAATTACTGAGTCAAACAAAATCTTTAACACATGACTGTCTGTATTTGTATGACAATCATGTTTTGAAGCCTTTGACAATAATACTTTGACACAGCCTACTGACCTGAATAAAAATGTCTAATCTATCCTAGCCACAAAGACTTTACATGTGCAGTTTATTCTTCAGTCACTGCTCTTCCCTTTTTTGATAATTCTGGCTCATTCTTCAGATCTTAGCTTAAGTGTCTTTCCTCAAAGAAGCCACCTTTGACATGCTTAACAAGAGCAAATCCTGGGACATCATTGCACCAATTACATCGTCTAATGCAAAGCACAGTTGCAATTTTGTATTTGTTTGGGTGATTATTTGATTGCCTCCTTCACTAGACTGTGAATTCCATGAGAGTAAGGACGGTGCCTGTTTCTGTTCATTACTTTACCTTGCATTAAACAGTCCCTAGCACAAATTCTCAAATATATATTGAAAGTGAAGAAAAAAGCAATAGGTAGTATGGTAAATTATGGGACTGATTGGGTGATGGCAGAGTGTTGAAGTCCTGCGGGGGAAGTATACCTGTGTCAAAACTAAAAGATGGGTAAAGAATATTCAGGTCAAATGGTGGTTTAGTTTGCTAGAGCAGCCATAATGAAGTACCACAAACAGAGTGGCTTAAGCAACAGAAACATATTGTCTCATAGTTCTGGAGGCTAGAAATCCAAAATCAAGGTGTTGGCAGGGTTGGTTACATCTGAAGACTGTTCCATGTCACTCTCTTAAACTTCTGGTTTTTCACTGGCAATCTTTGGTGTTCCTTGGTTTATTGATATCACTCCCTTCTCTGCCTTTATCTTGACTTGGCATTCTCCCTGTGGTTCTGTCTCTTCACATGGCATTTTTTTTTTTTTATATGGGCACCAGTCATATTGGATTTATGGGCCCACCTAGAGTATGGCCTCATTTTAACTTAATCATGACCCTATTTCCAAATAAGGTCACATTCGGAGGTATGAGGAGTTAGGGTGGTGGCCTCTTGTTTTGTTTTGCTTTGTTGGTGTTGGGGAGAGGGTGGAGTGGGGACAATGACAGTTCAACTCAAAGCAAATGGGTTGGTGTGTAAATGTTTTTGCAAATTGTCCATCCTAAATCTGAGTCTTTAAAAATCCCAATATCCAAACCACCCCTCCCCCCACACACACCAGTTATGTCAAAATCCTGGATTGGAACTCAGGCATCACTTTTCCAAAGCTCCCTAGGTGACTACAACATGCAGCCAAGACCAGGAAGACAAGTAGTAGAGGCAAGATGCAGAAAACAACTGGTTTAGTCAGTGGCTATAGCCTTTTGTATGGCTCGCAATTTTAAGCCTTAAACTGTAAAGACGTGGTAATGGTGCTGGGGAGGTGGGCTTTTAGTTTGCAGATTAGGGTGAGTTTTGCATGCTGCCTCTAGTGATGAGCAAGCATGTGTGGTTCTTATGACTGGAACTGCCAATCAAACTGCTGTTTTAGGAAGATGTTTGGTGGGGTAAGGTATAATTGGAAGTTCCTTTAAGAAACTTTGTCTTGAATATCTGAGCTAAGTCAGACCTAGGAAATCGGAGGAGCCTCCAGAGGTTTGGAACACCCTAGGATTATCCCACCATAGTGGGGAGATAGCTCTAAAAACACTTTGCATATGATAATATTTTTGCCCAGGATTCCTTTAAGTAAAAAAATCCAGTTTCATTCTGTAGTTTTAACTTGGAAATAGTGCTTTACAAATGTGTAGAGAAGTCAAGCTGTGAGATTCTTTATAACTGAACTACTGATACATTTCTGGGTTAAAAATTAAGGGAAGGCTCATGGCTCATACCAATCCAGATCTACTCTTACCTTGGGAGTCAGGGCAGTCTGCCTGAAAAATCTAGCTGGGGCTAAAAGAAGGAAAGGTAAGTGACCTCACTTGAAGTTAATTTCCTGATCTAGTATAAAGTGAGAAAAGGATAAAGAGGAGATAAAGAATTTGTGGGGAGTGGGGAAGTGATTTGAAACTGATTTCTCGAATTTCCTGATTAGAATGTGATAAACGCCCATCGGTGGTACATGAAGTTAAATAGCAGTCAATGGGGAGTGGGAAGAGATGGAGAAGGTTGCATTTTTAATTTTGTCTTGACAAATTGCAAAGTATACAAGAGAATAGGACATTTGCCCTTAAGAGAACCAAGTGTGCGATTGGAAATTTACCCCCATATGAGGAAGGGATTCTCTGCAGTAATAGCTGAATGTGGTAGACCGATAAAAAGGATGTTGAATTTAAATATAACATATTAAAATAATTTAAATTCGTTCATATGCCATCTGCAACGGAGGGTTTTAAATGCTTTATATGAATTATCTCATTTAATTATTTTAACTCTAAGAGGTAGATGCTTTTATTTTTATTTTACTGAGACAGAAATATGCTAAAAATCACCAGATAGTAATACAAACTCTTGAAAAACCAGGCTATTTATTCTCTCCACCCACACAGATTGTATCTCCCTAAAGGTATTCAGTCAGATGACAGGTTGACTAGAGGGGAAGGTGGGTGATGTTGAGGCCCGGTGAAGATGTGAAAGTGAAATTTACATTTCTTAAAAGTAGTTAATGGAGACAATGTAAAATTATTTTCATGAAGTGTATTTACATATTTGTAAAATAAATTTTTGTGTGTGTGTGTGAGGAAGACCAGCACTGAGCTAACATCCATTGCTAATCCTCCTCTTTTTGCTGAGGAAGACTGGCCTTGGGCTAACATCCGTGACCATCTTCCTCTACTTTATATGGGACACCGCCAAGGCAGGGCTGACAGACAGTGCGTCGGCGGGCACCCGGGATCCGAACCTGCGAAACCCGGGCTGCCAAGTGCGAACTAAACTGCTGCGCCACTGGGCCGGCCCCTGTAAAATAAAATTTTTAATTGAAAAAGATTAAATCCTTATATGAATAAATTTTTTCTAAATGAGTATTTTAATGAGCTTTGTGCTCATCCTAATGAATACTCTCTAATCAGCTAAAGATTACCCTGTATTGTGTGTCTTGTTTCAGATAAGAGAACTATGTGGTCATTCCAAATACTTAGAGATATTAGTGGATTTTCTATTTGAAAAAAGGGGGTGGGTCTGAGGGTCTAAGGGTCTAAGGGTACTTGTTGCAACCTCCTGAACTCCTTCATTCTTTGGCCTGTGAAATTTCTGAAGCGAAAAGCCGTTCCTACATTTGATGTTGAGATTCAAAGATGAATGACTTTTAGTCCAGGGACTATAAATGTGAATTTCATCTGAGAATATACTCTCCTTATCTTCATCATGGAATTGGATGGCTTTTTGTGGAGGGAAAGGCAGAGATGCTCGTTCTCTAGGTCTAGAGTAATTTGGGGAAATAGCGTGTGACGTATTTCACCTCTTAAAGACCAAAGCCTCTTTTTAAAAACTTATGAAAAAACGTGAATATCAAGAATATCATCGCCACTCCCAGTCAAAGCCAACGAGATTCCCAAATGTGCTAACCTCTTAGGCATTCTGTATTTTACATATGCTTCATGGGTTCACTTTGTTTCAACTTAGGGGTCATCACTGACTCCTCTGTTTTGCTCCCATTCTACATTCAAGCCATCAGCAAGTACTGTTACCTCTACTTTGAATATATATATATCCCAATCCAAACTTTGTTTTTAACTGTCTTTCCTCTTACCACTCTAGTCCAAACTCCTTCACTGAGACTACTGTCTAATGGATGGCTCCCACTCTTGTCTTCCTCAGTCTATCCTCCACAAAGAAAGGCCTTCCCTGAACGTTCCATCTAATCCTCACTCTTTCTCTTACCCTACATTATTTTCTTTAAAGCATCATTCATTACCTGAATTAATAGTTATTTAACTTATGTCTTTCCTTTCTGGAATGTAAACTCCATGATGGCAAGGGCTTTGAATGAATGGTGAACAAAACAACCAACAAATATTTATTAAGCAATCACTATATGCCAAGTATTTTACAGGAGAGAAAAAAACAACGTTCTCTGATATCAGGGAGTGGATGCGATAGTTTGATTTTGGAGCTTTGGAGTACAATTTTATCTAAGGAATTGTCTAAGAATCGTTTTTTTTGTTTTTTGGTTTTTTCAAGATAGCAGCTGTTAATGAAGTTGACTCTTCTAGTATTTCATCACGATCCAGGGACCATCAGGTTTTGCCAAGTGTGTCTGAATATATGACTTAAAAAATCAGAACTCAATATTTTCTGATCGAAGAGCAGACTAGCTTTCCAGCTCAGACGTAAAGCCTGAGATATATCCACAGGAGATGGATGTGTAGCCTAATTCACTTGCTTCAAATAGAATCCACTGTGAGGAGGGGTTAAACCTTTTCAATCATCAAGAACAAATGATCGTTGTTTACATATGCACAGCAGCTTACTCTTGTTGTGTGTATGGAGTATAGTAATTCTGGTCTTAGGGGCAAAAGTCACATAAAGTATCCGCTAAAAGAGATGGCTATAGCTACTCATAGATCAAAAGGACAATTACAGGTTAAGATTATGTACTAACTAGAAATCCCAAGAGCCATTTCCCCTTGGGCACATGATGGTTGCTCTGGGAAATTGCCCTGTGGCTTTCACATGGTATCAAAATCCAAGGAGCTCTTGAACCTCCTGTTTTGGCTAATGGTTTCTCAGTCTTGAAGCATTTGCAGTTCCTCTCTTTGGGTATGTTTCTCTAAATGAGAGTCCTTGCACAAGGATTGAAACTCTTCTATCGTTTTAAAAACTAAGTCTGAGAGAAGATACTACCTAATATCATTAGGTATCAAAATATATATATGTTACCACTGGCTAGTTGAGAGCATGATGGGTTTTGTTCCCCAAGTGGAAGGTTAGTGGCTTCTTTTTGTTTGACAATACAGGCATACTTTCATACAGTATATATAAAAGTGCATTTTCCCTCTGGAAAAGATGTCTTATTCATCTCTCTCACCTTAAACACTGTGAATGTCCTGCAGTACCACTCATTAAATATTTAGTGAATGGACTTCTTGTTAAAAATAAATGGGCTTTTTCTTAAAGTGTTGGTTAATGGTGAGATACTACACTGAAAAGAGAAAATAAGTTAAGGTCTGCATACAGAATAGTGAGACCCAGATCCCTACTCCCACTTGGCTTCTAGAATGCTCACAATCAGGTTTTTCCCTTGACGCAAGGCAGAATATTGAACCGAGAGGAAAGTTGCCCAAGAGAAAAGACCTGGTATTTGGGGTTCCACATAGTTTCCCAATCACCTTTCAAGTATCCTACTCACAGATAAAAATGGACAACAAATGATCCTTTAAGAAAAATTTGGAATATGAAAGACAAAGACCACAATAAGAAGTGGAATTTGGAGGAAAACCTCAAAACTATCGTTAATATCTTCAGAGAGATGAAAAGACGTTCTAGAAATACGGTGTATGTATAAACAAAAAAATAAAAGAACTTAGCAATATGAAAGAAAGCAGTAATGAAATTCAGTGAAGAAAGGTTGGAAGAAAAAATTTGAAATATTCTAGAAAGGAGAGCAAGAAGATGGAAAATATCAGAAGAAGCAAAGGTAGATCAATCTATATCTAATCTAGAAAGTCTACCATCTGACTGACAAATAGGAGTTCCAAAGAGAGGACTAAGAAAGTGGAGGGGAGGAAAATTTCAAACAACTTTTAGATTGATGGATTTTACATTGAAAGTGTCCCTTATATGCCAGTGTGATGAATGAAAACATTCACAGCAAGGCAGAACATTATCAGGGATATCCCAGAATATCAAGGATAAAGAGAAGATTTTAACAACTTCCAGGAGGAGAGAGAATAGGTCACTCATGTAAAATCAAATATCAGAATGGCTTTGAACTTCTTAATATTGTTACTAGAAAATAGAAGTCAAAGGAGTAATGCTTTTGGGGAGAAATACTTACTGACTTACATTCCACACCTAGCCAAATTATTAATTTAGTGTAGGAATACCTTTGCTTGTGAAGCCATGATGAAATGTGCTCCATTGAAATGAGGGAGTATACCAAGAACAAATCCCAGAAATGGTAGATGCAATACAGAAAAGATGTGGGAATTACCAAAATGATGATGAAGAGAAAATTCCCAGAAGGACTGAACAGCTAGCTCAAATTAGAACAAAAAATAAAAGATTCACAGATGGGTGTCTTGAAGGAAAAGATAAATAGAACTGATTATCTGAAAGATATTTGACTACATTAAGAAGAGCTTTATGCCTCCATAGGAAAGTTTAAGGAATGAATTAGTGATTGGTACATTAAAAAACAAGTAAGGAAAGAAAACTAAACATGGAAAAATGAGACAATTATTAACACTACAAGCAAAGTTATTGATTAATTAAGAGTACTTACATTTGCTCAGCTGAAGGGTATTTCTGTGGTCACAAAGTACACAATGAAAAAGGATTTAATCAAATGTTGCTATGACTATCTTGGAATTATGGGGAAGAGGAAGTTATCTCTAGGGAGTAGCGGATAATAAAAGTTAATCCTTATTTCTTATGGTAGGGAGCTATTGATAAAGTCTAATAATGAAAGGAAAGGTAAATTCTGTAAGACAGTACTGAGTTGAACATGATTGCGTCCAGGTAGCAGGAATGGAGGAGAAGGGTTTGGACCTGTGGTTTTGGTTTGATTTGATTTGTTTTTAAATAATAAATCTTATAATACTTTTTGATCTTATGAACTAAAGTATACGTCTTACTTTGATAAAGATAAATTTAAAACACTGGAGAATGAATAAATGGTAGGCTGTATTTTCTTTAAACAACCAAGAAACTTTTAATGACCATCAGGTTATTTCTTTGACAGTTATATAATACGAGGGATTTTAAAAAGTATACTAACTGAGGGGTTATCAAGACCTTTGGCTTTCATGAGAAAATCTATATAATTCCAAAGAAAGGCAAAAAAAAAAAAGAGGCAACCTCAGCAATTTAAGAAGGAACATGAAAAGGGAAGGCAGTGAAGGCAGAAAACTCCTCAGACAAGTTTGAATCCTGAGCAAATAAAGTGAACATTTGGCAAAAATGAATCAATAAACTATCAACTGCTGCAGGCTTGCAGAGGCCTTATGGGAAACTTAATAAAATGAAAACAGTCTAACAGAAAATTATTCTTGTAAGAACATACCTGAAGAAAAAAAGAGAAACACATGGAGATGTTTCAGCTGGGATTTGGTGCAGAGGTCAGTGATCAGCTACTGGTTATTTTGTGAGTGATTTAGTCCTCCATCAATGCTGCAATGTTTCCTTAAACTTGTGTCTGACAAAAATCTTGTGCTTCCTAGGCTAATGGTTAGCAAGCTTGATAGCTGTAAACAGGTCGAAAGCAAGGTTTGAATTATAGATGGATGAGAATTGTTTTGAATATTTAAAATCAACTTATTAATTTATAAAATAAACTTAATTAATCTTAATAAATTAATACTTGTTATATTAAGTGTTATTAATGCTAACTATTAATACTTAATAAATTGATCACTATGGGAATGTGGGATCTGCCAGACACCCAGAATAACAGGAGATTGAGAACAATAAATCTAAGGGCTGACTGGTTTTTCTTTCCCTCCAGGGTAAGGATGTGTTCTGCTGACACTTCCTTGTACCAGTCAGGTCTCAATGTCGGTAGGATGTTTATGAGTGGAAATATTATGAACATAAACTGTGTGTATAAGTATTTTTGAATAGTAATTAGGCATTACGTATAATGTGTCGATGGTTCTGTTTAACACTCCACTTTTGGGATCCATCATGAAACTGACTTGTACAAAGGGCGTCAATAGCAGCTGGAAGATGCACCAAGATATCTGTTCTTGCTCTGTGTGGCCACCTTACTCCAGTGAATTTCCTCTATTTATAAAAACAAATGGAGAATGTCATCTGACCTGACCGAGGGTCTGTGCCTTTGTCATTGTGTGCAAGCGTGCTCTTCCTGCCAATCTGTAACTCATCAGAAATGCTCTCCCTCTGCCACAACTGCTTTGAGTGACAAAGCAGCACTGAACACTCTAAAACACCCATAAACAGGCAGGAAGTCTGGGGGTAAGTGAACCTGAGGCTAATTTGACAGCTCATTAATTTGATGACTGGTCCATATTCTTTCCATCTTTGCCACCCTCCATCCATCTCTCCATCCCTTCCATCCTCAACGTTTTGCCTCTTGTCATCAACAGTGTCCTTCATTGATCACAGGTGGTTGTTGGAATTCTAGGCGTTACCCTCATCCAAACAAGAGCATCCAAAGTGAGGGTGGGGAGAGGAGATTTCTGTTTTTAAGATTCTCTCACATCTAGGAGGACTCCTACTCCCACAATAAGACTGCTAGAAAGAAAACTTATGTTTATTAGACATTGCAGCAAGGGAAAGCACACTTGACAGGCTCTCCTAGGGTCGCAAAAGGTGAAATTAGTGAAGGATATTTATAGGGTTTTAGGGCCTGTGTCAGGTAATTTCAAAGGTGGATTTTGCAAGGCAGAGAACTGACAGAGGTTGGGGCAAGTTTATGGCATCATAGCATAGGATCAGTGATCACAGCCAGGTAGGGGGCCCAAGCAAGTATTGATGAGCATGCCATTCTTGCTAATCGAGCTATTTTAGGTGGTTCATAGTCTTATCTTTCAGGAGTAAGTTGCCCAAAGCCAGTTGCTAAATTATCTTTGTTTGATCTTAGTATTGTTTAACATAGATGTAGGACTTTATCTTGGTTTTAGTTCTCGTTTCTTAGACAAGAAAATCTTTCATAGAAGTTTCCAGAAGACTACTCCTTACCTTAACTGTGTCATGAACAAAAATAAACAAAGCAAATAAGTGTAAGTATTTCTCTGTATATCTGTAGGTGGATGGAGAGATAGAGTGTCATAAAAACGGGATCACATTAGAGATTCTACTCTTTTTTCTTCTTTGTGTTACTTGGGTAGGTAGTTTAATTTGAAAGCATTATTCTGCCTCTTCCAGTTCCTGTTTCTCCCCCCTTCAAGTCAGTAGACTTATCCTTCAATCCGAACCCCTGATAATTCTTTTGTGTTAGTTCCCCCTACTCATTGCTATACTAGAAAATGCTAGAGCCAATTGTTACATTTTCAGGAATCATGCCAGTCAGTTGACATCATGTTCATACCTTGAAATCAGTCATGGTGGATGTATTACACCATGGAAATCAGTGAGTGCTACAAATAAGGGCTCCCCACCCCCATCTGGTCATTAAACATTGACCAGCACGCCACTGCCATTAGGTGCTACTCTTAAGAAAGTATTCAATTTTATAATTAATTTTTCAGGAAAAACAATCAAAGAATTGTTGAACTTAAATATTCACTTGCTATAAAGAATATTATTTCCTGTAAGCTCTCTAAGAATACGAGAAGACAAAAGTTATGAAAAACATACAGTCATTTAAATCTTCATGTGTTTGGAAACTATGCTCAGTTAGGTTTTGATATTCTTAGACTGCCAGATCTTCATGCTATTTTCCAAGAGAAATAGGAATCAGTATTTTTATTTGAAGTCATTCAAATAAAATTCTAACAACAACAACAGCAAAAAATGTTGGTCTGCTAGTTTTTGACCCCTGTGAGGATCTTTGAGATTCTTTTAGGAAGAGTGTTCTAGGGACAGAGTGTAACCAAAGAATAATCTTGAGAAACAACCCTACATCTGAGAAGCTGAGATAAGGATGCCCTAAGGGCACTGAGACCTACTATTTACTCTTGGAACACCTGAGATTGTCCCACCAGAAAGGGCTGAATTAGCAAGTATCCTCAAGCAAATTCCAGTTAATGGAAATGATGACTTCATTCTGAAGAGATAGAATGACTTATGGATATCACTTAGGATCAAAAAAGAAAGGGGAAAAAAAAGTCTGATTTTATCATGTAACTGTAAAAAAATAAATGAGACTGGAATTTCGGTATGGCCAGTGTTTGGTAAAATGTAGTCTTCTCAAGGATTCCCCAAGGCATAATTTGGCTTTGGAAGGCTCTTGACAAATGTTTTTTCTTCTAGATGATAATCAGTGGAAAAAGCACCAGGGAAGGGTTTGAGTATAAATCTTTTAAAATCAAGAACTGCTGTACACAATTTTAATTTGAATCTGAGTGTTCTCCTCAAAGATAGACGTGCGTGTCTGACAAAGACAGCCAAGCATTGCTTACTTCACGTCAACCAATTTGGAGCAGCTGAAGCTATGCTAGAGGCAGAATCAGAAACCTCCCTCTTTTGTGTGTCCCATTTCCATATCAGGAATAGAGGACTAGTGAATTGATACCCAAAGCTGCAGAGAATATCAGGTTAGATTGCCTGCTTGGTCTCAAAGTCTACTGCATCATCTTCATTATTGATTAGCCATAACTCCTTGAATTAATTACATAACCTCTCTTGTACTTCAATTTCCTTATCTATAAGATAGGGAATAATAGTATCTACCTCTTTGAGTTGTTGGGAAATATTAAATGAGTTGATAACTCTAAAGCTCTTGGTGCTTGGCACATAGCAAGCATGTAAAGAGCAAAGATCCCTTGATGGTTCTCCTGGCCACTAATAATATTGACACCATGCTATCCATGACCCTACCTCCTGGTATGCATGCCTGGGTAGTCCACTCCCCCTGGGTGTGGGTGGGACCTGTGACTCACTTCTAACCCACAGAATACAGCAAAAGTGACAAGATGTTGCTTCTGTCATTATGTGACATAAGATTGCAGCATTTGTCTTTCTGAGAGACTCTCTCCCTTGCTGGCTTTGATGAAGCAAGCAGCTGTTTGAGGTGGTCCTCGTGGCACGGACTGTGGGCAGCCTCTGGCCAACAGCCAACAAGAAACTGAGTCCCTCAGTCCAAGAGCCGGCAAGGAACTGAATGCTTCCAACAACCACGTGAGCTTGCAGGTAAATCTTTCCCTGGTGAACCTTTTGAAAGATAACTCAGCCCTGGCTGACACCCTGATTGTAGGCTTGCAGAGGACCAAGCTGAGCCATTCCCAATTCCATACCCATCATGTTGGGTATGAGCCATACCCCAAGTCCCCTACTCTTAGGCCTCTAATACTGGAAACTGGCTGAGATTAGGGAACCTTGTATCTTAAGTTTTCAGTGCTAGCAAATGCTTACTGCCAGACTTTCTTTCCCACCTCAGCTTTTTATCTTGAAAAAAAATCACCTACAGAAAAGTTGAACGAACATCACCTACTTCCTGTTTTGCCACATTACCACTTTCTCTCTCTCTCCCTACTCAGACACACATGCATATTCAGGCTCTGGTTTTGACTTGGCAAAATCAAATAGCTTGTGTAATCCTTGTGGCGGGGAGGTGTGACACATGGTATTCTCAGAGGACAGTGCTATAACCAGCCTAGGTCCAGGTGTTGACTCAAAGAACAGTTCTAACTCCTCCTCATCTCCCCCCAGGAAAGAAAACAATTCACTGGAGATGTTTGTATCTATTCTCTCCTCCCAGAGAGGGTTTGGGACAGATTGTGTGGTTCCAGTAAGCTGAGGAGGTATCTTTTTGTTGATTCACCAATGTGCTATGTACTGGGACTCTGGTCTTTGTTGAATGGCCTGAGAGTAATTGAATGTTTTCCCTACACAGGAGGAAAGAACTAATATGTTATCTTCCTTCAAATTCTGCCAGGAGTGACTCCTTATGATAGCTTATGAAAAACAATAAAAGTTTGTGTTAAGTGTCTGCAAGCTGTCATTATGAAAATGGAGAAATATGAACAACCCCCTCTGAGCTCCATCACACAAATACAATTAAAATTAATTTGATACAGAATATTTCTTGCAATTCCCTTTCCTCTGTTAAGGTTTTAATTTGTGTAACTGGAATCATCCTATGTATAATTATAAAATGCACTTAATTTACTTTGATGGCTAAATTACAAGGCTATGTGGAAACTTTTTAAAATGTGTTTTTTTAGTAAATAATACCTACACTTCCTTACATCTACTTCTCCATCCACCAAATATCCCTCTCCAGAGATTCTGTAAATATACATGCTTATGTAGATTTCTTTTTTTGATGGAACATTGGTTTATAACGTTATATAAATTTCAGGTGTACATCATTATATTTCGATTTCTGTGTAGACAATTACATCACGTTCACCACCCAAAGACTAATTACCATCCATCACTGCACACATGTACGAACCCCCCTTCCCCTCCTGTAACCACCAATCCAGTCTCTGTCTGTATGTGTTTGTTTGTTGTTGTTTTTATCTTCTATTAATGAGTGAGATCATATGGTATTTGACCTTCTCCCTCTGACTTATTTTGCTTAGAATAATACCCTCAAGGTCCATGCGTGTTGTCACAAATGGCAAGATTTCATTGTTTTTTATGGCTGAGTGGTATTCCATTGTGTGTATATACCACATCGTCTTTATCTATTCGTCCCTTGATGGGCATCTAGGTTGCTTCCAAGTCTTGGCTATTGTGAATAATGCCACATGATCATAGGGGTGCATATATCTTTATACATTTGTGTTTTCATGTTCTTTGGATAAATACCCAGCAGTGGAATAGATGGATCGTATGGTAGTTCTATTCTTAATTTTTTGAGGCATCTCCATACTGTTTTCTATAGTGGCTTCACCAGTTTGCATTCCCACCAGCAGTGTGTGAGAGTTCCCTTCTCTCCAGATCCTCTCCAACACTTGTTATTTCTTGTCTTGTTAACTATAGCGTTCTGACGGGTATGAGGTGATATTTCATTGTAGTTTTGATTTGCATTTCCCTAATAATTAGTGATGTTGAACATCTTTTCATGTGCCTGTTGGCCATCTGTATATCTTCTTTGCAAAAATGTCTTTTTAGATCTTTTGCCCATTTTTTAATTGGGTTGTTAGTTTTTTTGTTGTTAAGATGTACGTGTTATTAATATATTTTGGATATGAACCCCTTACCAGACATGGTTTGCAAATATCTTCTCCCAATTGTTAGGTTGTCTTTTCATTTTGTTGATGGTTTCCTTTGCTGTGCAGAAGCTTTTTAGTTTGATGTTATCACATTAGTTTATTTTTCCTATTGTTTCCCTTGCCTGGTCAGACATAGTATTTGAAAATATGCTGCCAATGCCAGTGTCAAAGAAGGTACTGCCTATGTTTTCTTCTAAAAGTTTTATGGTTTCAGGTCTTACATTCAAGTCTTTAATCCATTTTGAGTTAATTTTTGTGTTTGGTGAAGGATAATGGTCCATTTTCATTCTTTTGCATGTGGCTGTCCAGTTTTCCCAACACCATTTATTGAAGACTTTCCTTTCTCCACTGTATGTTCTTGTCTCCCTTGTCGAAAATTAGCTGTCCATAGATGTGTGGGTTTTAAATTTCTTTTTAACAGACTAATTATAGCATACTTTTCCACATATAGCATATTTTTTCACAATATAATATATCACAGAATTCCTTTTATCTATCTACCCATATCTATCTATTTTTTCTTCATTCTGTTATTACAGTGCATGTGTATTCAAAAGCATGCTACTGTGTTTTATGTACTAGGCTCCCTGTTAATAATTTATTTTTAGATTTTCACTATAACACATGATGTTACAATAAATAGCTTTGTATAATGTAATTTTATATAATACATGTTCAATTATATATTTAGAGTGAGTTTCCTGTAAGTAGAAGTACTGAGTCACAAAGTATGTACCTTAAAATTTTTATGTATATTGTAGTTCTCCACAGAAATATCAACACACATTTTCACTCCCAGTTGTCTTTTTCCTTTATCCTGGACCATAATGTAATCAAACCTTTTTGAATGTTTTATTTGTCTTTGGAAATATACATACAAAACATACATATAGATAGATAGGTAGATAGATAGATAGATAGATAGATGATAGATAGATCTGCATAAATATATATATATACATACACAAACATATATACACATATACATTTCCACACAGAGAGAGCCACTAAAGAATAATAAAACACCTGTGAACTCATCACCTAGTTTAAAGAAAAAAAATAGAATATTGCTAATGTCTTCACACTTTCTATGGGCATCTCCCTGATTGTTTCTCTCTTCCTCTCTCCCCGAAATAATGACTATTTTGAATTTTGCATTTATATCTTGTATATGTTTTCCTTGTCTGGCTTTCTTGATTTATAAAAGGTAACTAGGTATCAAGGAAGCTCCTCTTTTGTGGTATTAGTTGCAGACTTTTCCCAGTTCTTGTTTGTTTTGATGTTGCTTCTATTAGTTTTTGCCATGTCGTTGAATCTTCTATAGCTTCCGTGTTTTGTGCTATGTTTAGAAAAATCCTTCCCACTATGACATTATTTTTTTTTAAGTCTCCTTTTTATGATTAGTTTTCTTTTCCTTTTTCAACTGGTATCTTTGCATAGATGCTTTTCTGGATTTTGAATTGGTAATCACTCCTTAGACTACCATTCCTATAATGGAATCACATTTGATGTTGTTTGGGGCCATGTACGGAGTCTCACATTTTCCCTTTTCAGCATCTCCATCAGTAGAGGCTCATTGGTGAATAATTTAAAAACGAACCTTGGGATATCCAGTTTGCCTGACGTTGTAGCTATTGATTTTGCAGAAAACAGTTACTAATTCAGAATTTGAAGGGTTTCTGGCCTAGAAGTACCCTGCTGGATTTAAATTTGTTATTTTCATTGTTAAAGAGTGTTAATACCAGTCCATATAGAAAATTGGGATTGATCACATCAAATTCTACTACCTGGAGATAAACAACTGCTGTTAACATTTTAATGTATTTCCTTTCAATTTATTTCTCTATGAATGTATATGTATTTTTATATTAAAATAAATTAGGATTGGGATATTCAGTATTTTACATCCTGCTGATTTTATAATTTGATATAAATATCTTTCTGTGTCAATTCAAATCAAAATCATTTTAATAGCTATATGGCTACCTCCTGTCAGTTTACCATTAATGAATTACCCAAGTTTAGATTGGATCCAATTAAGCTGTTTATAAGTTTTGCTTAGCTGTACATCTGATAGACAATATAATTTGGTTTCAGTCACACATAGTTCTGTTATTTGGGATGGAGGCTCCAATAAAGTGCTTTTCAAATAGAGATGATAAATAAATAGAAACCTTTTAGTATACCTGCAGAATGGAATCAGACTACTTAAAAACAATCTAGCACTTATGGTCAGTTGTAAACAAAGCTCTTGGCATTAAACAGTGTTTCTACTCAATTACTTGAGTCATATTAAAAGAACAAATCTAGCTTGGAGAAGTCCATTATGCAAAATGACATGTGCATGATGAGAAGGAGCAACTGAACTGATATTGGTTCAGGAACTACCCAGGCCTACACTCAGTGAATGTGTACAATCTAATCCCATCTGTAGAGAGACAACTCAGAGTTGTGTTTCTAGAACTGCACTATTCAACACACTAGCCACTAGCCCCATGTGGTTACTTAAATTTAGGTTAATTGAAATGAAATTAAAAGTTCAGCTCTTCAGCCAAATTGGCCACATTTCAAGTGCCCAATACTTGTGGCTAGTGGCTATCACATTGGACCACGTAGCTATAGAACATTTCCATCGTCGCAGAAAGCACTGATCTAGAAAATTAAACTGAGACCATTCTGCAAAATACACTGGGGCCAGATTGGGTTGGGAAGATCCTAGCAGAAGGCTATTTTTGTAGTCCATTCAAAGATGGTGTCAGTAAAAAGGGAAAAAGAGATTGATATGAGATGATGTTCAGTTATCATAGGATATAAAACATGGTGCTGTAATTTTTAACTTGGCAGACTGGAAGATAGAAACATCATGAAGAAAAATATAGGACACGCAAGGAGCAGCAGGTGTAGAGGAAAGATCCTCTGGGAATTTGCTGAGTTGAATATTGGGGGCTATCCAGATAGAGCAGATCAAAACATTGGTGCTTAGAATGAGTCTTACAGTCATGAGTGGATTTTTGACACAGGTCAGACAACTACTTTCTCTTTTTTTGTTTGTTTTTGCTTATTTATTTATTTGGGGAAGTTTATTTTTAATTTTCACTCTTATTTATATTGAGTACACTAAACAAATCTTAAGTGTAGAGCTCAATTACCCATTTATGCACCAGTGATACTACCACTTAGGTTTAGAGTCAAAAGATTTCCATCATACCCCAAGGTCATCTAGTGCACCTTCCTAGACAATACCTAACCTCCCAAAAGGTAACCACCATTCTGACTTCTATTACAAGATTAGTTTTGCCTGTTCCTGAACTTCACGTGAATGGAATGTTAGAATACTGGTCGTGAGAGTTTTCCATGCTGTTTCTTGTGTCAGTAGTTATTTTGTTATTGTTGGCATCACTGTGTAGTATTCCATGGTATAATCAAATCACAGTTTGTTTATTCTCCTGTTGGTGGACATTTAGATTGTTTCCGGTTTTTAGCTATTGTGAACAAAACTGCTATAAATATTCTTGTACACATTTTTTGGTGGACACATGCATTAACTTCACTTGAGTATATTTCTAGAAGTGTAATTGCTGGGCCACACAGTTGTGAAACATGCTCAAATAAAATAAGGCATTCAAAAGTTTATATACATCTTACATCTTGGCATTTTATTTGTTGCATGGTGTGTGTGTGTGTGTGTGTGCGCATGTGCATTCATGCAAAGATCCATAGCCTTTTGTAGGTGTAACATTAGCAATAACTAAGTAAAATAATGGAATGGCAAAAATAATATTCATTGAAAGAAAAAACTCTCAAATTTATAAAATATCTAGGAATTAACAAGAAATGTGAAAAACATATGGAGAAGTTAATAATAAAGGTTATTTAAAGACCTTAAAAGTGGGAAGACACACTACGCTTCTAACTGGAACACTTAGTATCATAGAAATGCCAATTCTCACTTAATTTCTAAAGTGATTCCAAATGAAATCCCTTCAGGATTTTCTTGGAACACAAAAAATGGTTCTAAAGTATATATGGAATAATAAATGTGTGAAAAGAGCCAACAAATATTATCCAAAAGAAAAATAATGAGATGAGGACTCTCAACCAGATAGACAATAAATTATTCAGTAAACAGTATGAGACAGTGGGCTCTGCATTTAGGAATAAAATGCATATCCTTACCTCAAACTCAATAATAAATTCCAGATGGATTAAAGATTCAAGTGCAAACAAATTAATCCAACACTGTGAAAGAGACTACAGAAAAAATAGCATTAGAATTTTGGAATATGAAAGGCTTTTCTAAGCATGCCATAAATCCTGGATACCATAAAATAAAGGTTGAGATATTTAAAACTACATAAAGTTAAAGACAAAGGTGAACTAGGGAAAATGTTCTGCAACATGTAAGACAAAGTATTAATAGTCTTATGTAAAGAGCTCCAAGAAATCAATAAGGAAAAGACAAGAGTCCAATAGTAAAATAGGTCAAGAATGTGAAAAGGTATTTCACAATGACAGAGATAAAAGTAGACAATAAATATGCATTTACCTTCACTAATTCATGGAGTACGAATTTAGGCATTAAGAAGAAAGGGATTTTTTTACATGTGCATATATTTAGAGCACCTTCTTGCCAAGGTTATAGTGAAATAGTCACTGTCATAATTACTTGGAGATAGTGTATGTGAGTACAATATACACTACCTGGGCAACCTGGAAAAAAAAAATCTTATTTAACTGCATTGGTTTGGATCCAGCAAGTCCATTTCTAGAACTTACCCCATGGAAATAATTGGACGGGTGTACAAATATGCATTCCAAGACCTTCATTGTAACATTATTATAAGATGGAAAAATGTCAACAGGGGAATGTATAAATAAATATGAAATATTATGTGACTGTTAAACAGGAGATGGATGGGTGGATGGATGGATAGATGCACAGATAAAGGGATAGAAAAGATCCCTGATATATGTTTTGATAAAAATATAAAATATTTTGATGAAAGCAACTTCCAGAAAAACTTTCAGGTTCACGTGTATTGAGAATTTTGAGCTAAACAATTTTCATGGATAATCTCATTTAATCCTCAGAACCCTTATGGTCTAGTATACTAAAACATTTATTACAAATATGTCTTCTTAGTAACAGCCTGCCTTAAATGTACAATAAAATAACAGCCAAGGCTTTTGTGGAATAATTTCCTGACTTTTATGCTTCAGTGACATTTCAATCCTTATTGAGTTGATATTCTTTTTAATTTTTCACTTTTATGGAATTTTTTAAACATATCAAAAGTACAGTGGGTCAGCTCCAGTGGTCTAGTGGTTAAGTTTGGCATGCTTGGCTTCAGCAACTGGGTTCATTTCCTGGGCACAGACCTGTACCACTTGTCTGTCAGTGGCCATGCTGTAGTGGGAGGCTCACGTACAAAACAAAGAGGAAGATTGGCAGCAGATGTTAGCTCAGGGCAAGTCTTCTTCAGCAAAAAAAAAAAGAGAGAAAAAATACAGAGAATAATGAAATTAATCCTTATATGCCAGCAACTTAACCTCAGTAAGTACCAGCTCATTGCTAATCTTGTTTCAGCTATTCCCTCCACCTATTCCTGCCCTCTGGAGTACTCTGAACCAGGTCCCAGATGTCACATCACTTCATCTACAAAAATCTTGGTGAATAACTCCAAAAGACAAGCCAGATCCCCATTCATTATGCAACTTTGGCCTTAAGATAACAGCTCTATCATTTTTTTTTTTCTGTGTTTTGAAACTGTGGGGGATCTGAGTTGGCCACCTCAAGATGTGTCTCTTTACCTTGCTCTGAAGGAGGCTTTGACCTTCACCCTCCACAACTGTCTAAAGGGATTTGGGATGGAAGGCTTGTCCCTGGGATGGGCCTTCACCTTGGATGACTCTGGGTATCGATAGACTGGGAGGGTCGTTGCTATGCCCATTCCTATCAAAGTTCTGTTTACTAGACAGAACATTTGTAAGGGAAATCCCCATTTGTAAAGGTATCTCCTTCTCTGTACTGGGAAGAGGGGTGGATGACCTAATCTCTAGAAACTTGTCAATGTGGAAGGTGAGGACTTAAATCTGCATAATAACCTTGCTATGCTTTTCTTGTAATCCCTCGTGGCTGACACTCCCACCCCCCCAACCCCCAAATCATCGGTTGTCTATATAAGAAGAGAATCTCTGCCGTTTTGTCAAGAGAAACTCCCTGGTCTCTCCCATGTATACATGGTTTATAAAGCTTTGTTTGATTTTCTCCTGCTATTCGGCCTCATGTCAATTTAATTTGTAGCCCAGCCAGAAAGGACTCAGAGTGGGTAGAGAATGCTCTTTCTCCCCGTCAAAACCTATTCTGAGCATGTAACTGCTTCTTCGTGTTCTATACTATGTATATAGCACAGATTTTTTTTTTTCAGTTCATCTTTTTTTTGAGGAAGATTGGCCCTGAGCTAACATCTGTTGCCAATCTTCCTCCTTTTTTGCTTTTTTTTTCTCCCCAAAGCCCCAGTAGATAGTTGTATGTCATAGTTGTGCATCATTCTAGTTGCTCTATGTGGGATGCCACCCCAGCATGGCTGGATGAATGGTGCATTGGTCTGCGCCCAAGATCCAAACCGGTGAACCCTGGACCGCCAAAGCAGAGCACCTGAACTTAACCACTATGCCACTGGGCCAGCCCCTAGCACAGATTTTCTTATAACCTTTTCCCTATTACTGTGTGTTTCAGTAAAGTTTTCACTGTAACCACAGTGCTGCAGTAAATATCTTTGTACAATGTTTTTTCTTTTTTTTTTTCTGCATATGTTTGAATATCTCTTTCAGATAGATACCCAAAAATGAACTTGGCTGGACATTTAGCAGATAAAAATTACAAATTTTGGCAGATGATACTTTTATGCTCTTCTATGCTTCACATGCTCTAAATCTGCTGGTGACTTTTCATCTTATTCAAACTAAAAGTTAAATTCTCTATATTGACTTATAAGGACCAACGTGGACTGGTCCCTCACGTCCCACACCCACCACCATCATTACCTCTTTAATCTTGTCTCCTCTGACTCAGCTCCTCATTCTCCCTGCTGCAGCATTACCAGTCTCTTTTCTGTTCTTTAAACACGTGGGGTACACTCCCACTCTAGGCCGTGGTCTAGAATACTCTCCCTAAAATAGTTCCATGGTTTCCTCCCTTGCTTCCGTCAATCTAATTCTCAGTAGAAATTTTAATAGAAAAATTTGAAAGTAGAAAGCTGATTTTAAAGTGTATATGGAAAAATAAACAAATAAGAATAACCAGGAAAATTCAAACAGAAGAATATTCTATGCAAGTGATTGCCCTACAAGATAATAAAACAAAAGAAACAATAATAATTAAAACATGATGTTCCTAGTGAATGAATATGTAGACTCATCAATGGAACAGAATAGAGTCCAGTAAAGGACTCAAATACATATAGGAGCCTAGTATTGGATACAGGTGATGTTTCAAATCAATTGGGAAAAGATATATTATTCAACAGATGATGTGGCCACAAGTGAAAATATTTCAAAAATCTGTTCATAACCCTACCTCACACTTTGTACCAAAATAAATCTCAGTGATCACATATTTACACTTGAAAGCTGAAATCACAAAAATACTAAAAGAAAACAGAAAGATTTTGTTTATAAGATTGGAGTGTATAAGACTCTTTAGTTTGACATTAAACTCAAAAACCACAAAAAATACGAAGTGATTTGGCTTAAAAAATAATTGAAACTTTCTCCATGACCAAAATTTAAGACAAATGGCAAATTAGAAAGTAAATATACACCTCACATCACAAAGAGGAATTTCCTTAATCTATAAAAAGCTTCCTCAAATGAATGTGGATGAAAATAGGAAAATATGCCAAGAATATAATAGACAGTTTATAGAAAAAAAGAATGTAAATAGTTTTAAACTTATAAAAAGATGTTTATAATAAGGAAAATGCAGACTAAATCTATCTTGAGATACAATTTCATACTTATGACATTGGCAAAAATTCAAAACTTTGACAACCTACTGTTGCCAGGGCTGTGGAGACATAGGCACCCTTCTATCATTATTGGTGGGACTGTGAAGTTTTCTATACCCAACCACACTGGCCTTCTGTTTTATCCTCCCTCGGGAACTTCCACCCAAAGTTTCCTTTGTGTAGTGCCCAGTAACTTCTATTTCATTAATCAGAGAAAAATTTAACATACCTTCTGAAGGAAGTCTTCTCTGACCTTACCTCCCAACTCTGATTTTCTCCTGCCAAAAGTACTCATAATGTCCTTTCATAGCACCTCTCATAATAATTATTCATCTAATATTTGTTTTCCCCACTCAAATTCAAAATTTACAAGGTCAGTAAACTTAGCTATCATTTCCTCCAATACTTGGCACCTAATCGATACAACTGTATAGCAATTAAACAATAAACTTTTAGTTGTGTGTGCCATTTAATTAACCTCTCTCAGCCTGTTTCCTCAAGAAAATACACACCTCTTTGGGATATTGTGACTGTTATGTGGATATAATAAAGGATATAACATAATGCTTGGTACAGAGTACATCCTCAAATAAGGAAGCTATTCTAATATTTAATTATAATTATCATTACCAATGCCACATATTTTTGGTTGGCATGTGATAAATCAACATTTGCCAAACTTGAGTCATCCTCATTCCGCTTCAATGTTGCAAGAGCTACATTCCATTGAAACTCTTGTTTGCTTAACATTTTTCTTTACAATGATTGACTTCTTAAAATTATATGTCTCCTGTAACCTCATACTGAATTAATATCCACAAAATTATTAGTTTTTGTGATATATTTTCTGCAATAAATCATTATCTAATAAAAAATGTTTCTGGTGATGAACTAAAATTATCCTGAGAAGGTGCTACTTGACTCAATCTTTGGAAAATGCTGAGATAATCAGTTGATGTTTATCATTTTCCTTCTTTGCATGTCTCAATTGCACCTATTAAAGTTATTTATCTCTGTGTTTATCTTCGTCATTAACCGGGATCTCTAAGGGCAAGGATTGTGACTGTAAATTCTATTGCCAGTGATTACCAAGATACTTCCCCAGAACAGCAGCTCAATAAATGTTTGCTAAATGAATTAAACAGCTTTTGAGTACCTACATTGATTAAGGAAATGTGCTAGGCATGTTGGCAGAATTCAAAGAATAATCAGACACAGATTCCTAATCAAGAAGATGATAAGCTATGAAAGAAATACTTTTTTCTATAAAAATGTATATGCTATACATTTCATATGTATCTTATGCATATATAGTTAATTTTCATGAGTGTTAATAATAGTAAAGATAACTTTCAGCTCAAAATTACATTGAAGCTATACCTTAAAAGACAAGGATGTGAATTATTAATGTGTGTATTAATGTATGTGTTTGCTTGTATATAGGTTACATATAAGCTTTCTATAAAATTCAAAAGTACCAAAGGTGTTGCAATGACAAGAAAGTCTAATCTCTGTTTCCATTTACTCAATTCTGCTACTCAGAAATGATCATTGTTACCAGTTTCTCCACTCCACCACCACATGGAGATATTAGGTGCAAGCGGAATTAAGATTCCAATTTAAGATTTAGGGAAATGCTGGAAAAAGGTATTTCAGGAAGAGAGAATTGCAAATGCAAAGCCAGTGAGGTGGGAAAGTGAGGAAAAGGTAATGATTGATATTACAATAGAGTAGAAAATAGTAGAAATAAGTTGATAATATGTAGGCTTCCTGACAATTCGTAGAAGGGAAAATACAAATGTCTTTAAAATGTGAGAATAATTAATAAAATATTTTTATTTCATTTATATTTAAAGAAAAGAACATGAAAGTTACAATGTGATATCTTTTCAACTTTAAGTTGTAATGATCTCAAAATCTGATAACATTGAGTTGGCCACTGTGAAGGAAAATGGTGCTCTTATACATTGTTGATGGAAGTACATATTGATATGTCTATGGAAGGAAATTTGCCAATATCCATTAAAATTTTAAGTACATTTACTTTTTGATCCAGTAATTTCACTTCTAGGATATTACCCTCCAGATACTCATACATTTGAGCAATGATAGCTATACAAGGATATTTATTGCAACATTGTTTGAAATCACAAAATCCTGGAAGCCTAAATACCAGCAATAACATACTGGTGAAATAAATTTAGAACATATTCAAACAAGGAATACTATGCCATCTTTGTAAACAAGAGAAAGTTTTCCAAAAATTGATATGAAATTACCCCTAAAATATAGTTGATGCAAAAGATAAGCTACAGGGAATGTGTATAGATTGTTCCCATTTGAGAGGAGAAAAAAGGATGGCTATGGTGTGTACATACACACACACAACACATGTATCTTCCTATCTACATAAATGCACACACGCTTAGGTGGGCTTATAATATCTCTGGGAAAATATAAAAGAAACTGATAAAGTGGTGATTGCCTCTGGGGATAGAAATTGGGTAACTAGAGAGACAGAAGGGAAAATTACTTTACACTTTATACTCTTTTGCAGCTGTTGAATTTTATAATCATTGAGTCAGCAAACATTTATTGAATACCTACTAAATTCCTGGCATTTTTGTAGATGATGGAGACAAAGCACCTAGTCTCATGGAGTTTCCACTGTACATGTACATGTCATAAAAAAATATAAAGCTCATAGGACAAATATGATAATGTAATCATTATGATTACATAAATATCATTTATTTTTTATTTAGTGTTTCTGTACTTAAATACTAAAATAATTGTTTTAGCCCTTGCTCTCTTTCAAATCTAAAACTGTTTTAGTTTTTACAGTAAAACACAAGCATTAAAAATCTATTGTTCTTTTCACATCAATTTTAAGTGTAAAGAAAACTATGTATTTAAAATTATATTGACTGTAAATTTTTAAAAATTAGAAAGCCAAACCTTAACATTAAATTAAAAAGTCAGGGATCAGGTAAAGGATGCCAGAGTTTGAATATTAGATTGAGAAGTTTAGGAATGAAAGTCTCAAAGTTGGTGAATTAATTCAAAGACTATTGTAGTGGTTCTTTCAACAAGTTTTATGAACCTGAATAAACAAAGGCAACAGTGTAGGTGAAGCAAGAGGAGCCAAGACAGATAGCCCAAATAGAATGATCCAGACTTTGGGTTTGGAGGTTTAAAGGGCAAGCTCTCAATTATGATCCTAAAGATTTGAGTGTTCTTGACTCTGAGGTAGAATGTGCCAGAATGGGAGGGAGAATAATATGGAGATCAGTTTGGGATCTGTTCAGTTCCAGATGATTTCAAGACATGATTAGAAATAGCTGAGAATGAGGACCAAGGACTAAAGGGAAACAGATGGGGCAGGGCGGGTTGAAATTTAGATTTTAGAGTTTTACTCACCCACAAGGTAACCACATGGTGATCAAGATCAGGCCCACAGAAAGAAGATACACCTTTTGGGATAAAACCTATAAGAGGAGCCATGGAGATAGAAGGGGCAATAAATGGATTAAAGGGAAAACAAGGATTTGAGAGACAAAGCAATCAGGAAGATGAGTTTTATAAGGATAACATAGTTCATGAGGTCATTGTGCAGGGTGCAAAGGGAAAGATAAAGGAAAATAAGCTGCTAGTTGTGACATCTGAGGCATTCGCTGTAGAAAGGCAAATTTTAGAAGTGTTCTGAGGCTAGAGGGCATTTTTGTTAGAAGTTAAATAATCAGCTACAAGGGAAGGTAGAAAGAAAGTAAAGCAGAAATATAGGTTATTATGAGGTCAAAGTAGAAATGACCTAGAGATGTTTGTTTCACATATTTCTTGCAGATCAGTTACCCAAGGCTGGCTAAGCAGCTTGCCTTGAATGTGCTCTGTGCTGTATCAGGAGGCTTGCAATTGCTGGGATAATGTTCTGTACACGATACACTAGCACTGGACTTAATGCGATTGTTCTCCTTGTTCGCTTGATTGAATTAAATTCCTTTTATTTTATTGAGCTGTCTAATTGCTCCATTATAATTTCCATGTATTCCCCTAAAGACTAGTTTCCTTGTGATAGAATACAATGAAATAGCCCACAGAGATAGGAAGAGTGTAGGCATATTATCCTCCTTTAGCTGAAGTAGAAATGTATCTGTTTTTGTGTTAAAATTAGATTGGATAGGGAGGTAAAATCTATTAAATTAAACCACAGAGAAGTCACATGAATATGGATGGAGGGAATATTTGTTAGGTGACTTTCCAATTGTATCCTGAAATCTGAGTGGGAGAGATGCATAGAAAAACTTCTTCCGGGAAGTGCCGTGAGGTGGCCTGAGTCGTAACAGTATCCTTGAATGTTCCAGTCCTTGGAAAGCTTGGGGCATTAGGTGCCTATGCAGTTGAGTTAATATAACATAAAAAGAAGGTACAATTTTGTCTACTGCTAACTCAAGAATCATGTCTACGAACAGGGAAGATTGCTGTACTAGTCGTATCTGAAGATAACCAGAGATTGCTAAATTGTTCAGTGTTTATAAACTCATAAATAAATCAGCAATCTTTACATGCGAGTGCAGGTTTTGCCAAATATCTCAAGAATATCTGTTAAAAAAAAAAAAAGCTTACTCCCATGTTCCCACCTTGAATGTAAATTATATTGAGACACAGAGCCTTCAGTTAATTTGGGGGAAGATGACCAAAATCAAAAGCAAAGAAACAAAATCTCACTTTCTTTAACAGTGAAGCGAATCCCATGTGAAAACCAAAAACAATCAGGAGTAATGGAAACTCCTCCGTCAGCAGGACCAGAGGCCCTTGTGTGTTCTCTTTTCATTTCCAGGAGTGCATGGCTCATTAAGTGCTTCCCAAAGAGAAGTGGACATTGCTGAGACCATTGCTGAGAAACATAAGGAGCCAGAAGTTCCTGCAGGCATACAACGTGTCATTTATGGGAAAACACAGACCGGAAAGAGTCTTCTCCTGAAATTGAACAGTTGTACATTAGTACAGATATCTCATCTTAAACTAGGGAATCTCCAAAATAGAATAAACTAGCAAAAAAAAAAGTGTAGATCATGATTTTAGGGAAATCAGAACCTTTAGCCAAGGTGTGTTATTAATTTTATTGTTGTTAATGATGGTGGTTAATCAATATAAACCATTCCTCTAAGGAAGTATAGTCATTTGGTTGTGGTGGTTAGCTTGTTAATTCTCCTTCTATTTATCATGAGAATTGTTCCCAGTATTGGTTTTGGTTGTTATGGTTGTGATTTTTATCTTTGTGGAGTCCGAGTTTTCTGATCTATAAAGTTTTCTGATTTCTGACCAGTATCTTTGATCAATCTTCAATTTTGAAGTTCTGTTTGTGTTTGATGGATTAGCCCGAGAATGTGTTAAGGTTGGCCTGCTCAGATGTAAACTGAGGACATCTTGTTTGGTTTCCTTATAGTGAATAAATAATACTGAACTCTGCAAAAGACAGTCCCTTATCCTTAAAATTTGAAGGAATGTTGACAGAGACTTCACGCAATATATCCTTGAAAAACAATCCAGATGAATGTAAAGACTCAGAAGTAGATCTTAACCTGAATAAATCTTTATTTAAAATGGATACTTTTAAAAAGGAAATCCTTGTCTAGCTTTGTCAAAGTTGTTCTCTAACATCTTGAGAAGTGTCTTATGTATGTTTCCCGATATTCTCAAATCATTTACTCAGTTATTATTGTTTTTAAACATAAATGGAATTGCACTGTATATGATGTTCTGAAACTTGCCTTCCTCACTAAGTAAATCTTGCCCAGCATTCTGTATGCATCCACAGAGATCTACTTAATTGTCTTTAATGGCTGCACAGTATTTATATTATTAGTGTTCCACAGTAAATTTAGTAAGTACCCTCTTGATGAATCCTTGGTTGTTTCTACATTTTTGTGACTATAAATATTCTTGCCTTGAATATCCTTCTATCACATTCATGAACTTTACAACTGTCTGTAGAATATTTCTAGATGTGGAATTAGTGGGGCAAATGGAAAATGCCAAAGTTTTACTGTCTAATTTTAAAAATGTGTTGATATTTCATTCTTGCAATTTTCTGATATTTAAGGGTATATTTTCAAGGAGCTATTAAATATATTTATTGAAATTGGTAAAATCTCATTTACAATCATTAGGTAATAATATCTCATTTGAATAAAAATAAACATGAGTTTTGTGAATGTGGTAAAACATTTTATTGTATATACAGATGATGAAATTACATCTCAATTTAATAGCAGGGTAACTATTAAATTTAATAGTAGGGCAACTAAATATTATATGCCTCTTATGTGATACAATATAAAGTATAGTACAATTTATAAAATATACTTGCCAAAAATTCTTACCCTGTAGCAAATGAAATCTTTCCATGTCACTTTCACAGTACAGGAAAATAAGTGATAAAGTTAAATGATATCATGAGGAAATAACTGGAAAGATCTAGAAGGTAGAACTTTACAGCAACTCCACCAGTCTCTCCAATATGTCAATATGATTTTAAAACAGAGGGGGATTACTCTTCTAGATTAAAATATACCTAAGAGACATGACAACAAAATGGCAGAGCTTGTCATTTGTTGTATTTTGGTGTAAGCAAACACCTTGTGCCAGAAAACAAGGACATGCTCAAAAACCGATAGGAATATGTCACAGGGACACAGAAGTCAACTTGAAAGCATGCCTGCTTGTGAAATTTGGGATAATTTGGACATCCAAATGAAAAATGACAGAAATGTATTAGAAAAAGTGAGTAAAATCATGACTCCACACTGGCAGAAAAAAAAACATTAAAAAAGGAAGAGGGGAGAAAGTTCTTTTTTGAAGAAAAATTCCAACTAATATATTTTTTTAATTGTTGTATTACAATCACCACTAGAACAATTGATTCTGACAAAGATCGTCAATGAGCTAAAACCATTGAGTGAAAGATGATTGGGGAACATGATATTCACACAGTATCGAACCATCACCCAAAATACAGCTTATTCATTAAAAAGATAAAGGAGTACTTTTTAATGGTGAACTCTGGAAGACAGCATTTTAGCCAAATAGTCAAATTTAACCACCTCAATAATGGGACAAACCGGCATAAGTCTCCTGTCTGACCCACGGAGAAGGACACACATCCCCTGTGCCGTGTTCCTGCCCGAAATGTTTAACCTGAATGTAATTATGAAGAAACCATCAGATGAATTCAAATTGAGAGACATTCTGCAAAACAACTGCTCTTTAAAAAGATTGATATCACAAAAGACCTGAAAAAAAAAGGTAACTGTTCTTGATTAGAGAGACTTGGCAACTGAATGTAATGTGTGTACCTTGATTAAATTTTGGTTGGCGAAAACAACAACAAAACAGAGCTATATCAGGACAAGTGGGAAAATTTAAATACGACAGTATATTTTTGATAAATGTATTGTGTCACTGTTTATAGTTCCTGAATGTGAAATTTGTAGTGTGGTCATATGAGAAAATGTGCTGGTCCTTGGGAAGGGCCCATTGAAGTATTTAGGGATGGTCAGGATGCCTGCAACTAACACTCACCCCTTCCCCCGCTCCTGCCAAAGTGTGGTGTTATATATGTGTGTGTGTGTATACTTTGTATATCAGTGTGTGTGTGTGTGTGTGTGTGTGTGTGTGTGTGTGTAGAGAGAGTGAGCATGCAAATGTAGCAAAATGTTAGCAATTAGAGAATATATGAAAGGCATAGGTGTATTAGTTTGCTAGGGCTGCCATAACAAAATGCCACATACTGGGTGGCTTGAATAACAGAGATTTATTTTCTCACAGTTCTGGAGGCTGGAAGTCCAAGATAAAGGTGTCAACTGGGTTGGTTTCTGGTGAGACCTCTCTCCTTGTCTTGCAAATGGCCACCTTCTTGCTGCCTCTTCATGTGGTCATCCATGTGCCCCTAGTGTCTCTTTGTGTGTCCAAATTTCTTCTTATACAGACACCAGTCAGACTGGATTAGGGCCCTTCCCAATGGCCTCCTTTTAACTTAATCACTAATTTAAAGCCCTATCTCCAAATACAGTCATATTCTAAGATATTGGGGTGGGGTGGGGTGGGGGGCAGGTGTCAAAGCTTCAATATATGAATTTTGTGGGGATACAATTCAGCCTGTAGAAATGGGTATTCACTGGACTGTTCTTGCAATGTTTCTGTAGGTTTGAACATTTTCGAAATAAAAAGTTTGGAGAAAAAATTAAGGACCTGGTTGTTTCCCATAACTTCTCTAAAATCAAATTATTTTGAGAATCAGAAATATTTCGATACATGCTTGTGGCTAAATTATTTAGACAAGCTTTGTAAGATACTACAGGAAGGATAAGGGTTTGTTTTTTGTTTTAAGAAAAAGAATCAACAGAAGCTGGACTGTGTTAGTCAATTTCTATCTGTCAGTCCAGTCTGGGAAAGAGCTGGGAAAAATATCAAGAGGAATTAGAAATGAAAGGAGAATGCAATTATATTCATTTATTTTATAGCTAAATTGTAATAGCAAAAATCCCCCTACACCCCTGTCCCCTAAATAAATATATCCTGGAAACTAAAACGCAGATTTGAAATTCAAAAATGAAAAACTCCCGCATTACATTTTCCGAAAAGTCATTTTTTAATTAATTTATTATATTTAATGTCTCACTGTCAAAGAATAGTTTTAATGTGACACAGGTCAACATGATACCGCTAATGGTTACAATCATAGTCTTCAGATTTTTTAAATATTTCAATTTTGTGTTTTTTCCTATTGTAATTTAGCTATAAAATAAATGAATATAATTGCATTCCCCTTTCATTTCTAATTCTTCTTGATATTTTTCAGTCCTAAAGCTTTTTTCACCTTAAGCTGTGATTTGTCAGGTTTTATAACCTCTGAGTATTGTCAGTGGTGCCTGTGTGGATGGAACCCTCTAGGGAAAATGCAGATTGTGTAGAAAAAAGCACTGGTGATGCAGGAAGTGCTGTTCCATCCTCCGAGTGAGTATTGAACCAGTGCCCCAGCACAAGAGGGCCATCTTTTTGACAATGACATAAAACAGAGGTCTTAACTTTAGTATGAGGCTTTTTCATAAAAAAACTTCGAGAAATGACCTCAGTTTCAGATTTCATGAGCAGTCTTAAAAATTGTTTTAACATATATACATAAGTTTTAATACTTCAGAAAAGAAGAATTTTACTAAGCTGCAAAGATATCTTTATTACCTGATTGCTTTTTCAAAAAGATAGTATTTTTTTCTGAGTGTAAATTTAGACATTACCTTAATTTGCATTTAAAAATTTTCAGAAATAAAAGTATAAATGAAGTGAAAATCACATAATTTCACTATCCGGATAACAGAATTGTTAGTATTTAATCACTGTATTATTCTAAAGCCTACTAAATAAAGAAAAAGAACAAAGTATTTATTCTGCCTTTGTTTGCATGAACTGTACTTCAAGATAACAAAAAAATTAATTCTTGATGTATTTGTTGTCAATCTATCTTATTCCTTGATTAACATATTTAAAGTTATTTATCTCCCTCTAGACATAGCTTTATATTCCACAAATATTAGTTAATATTCCACAAATATTAACATGGAATGTTTTTATTCTTGCTTAATTCTGAATTCTTCAAAATTATTCTCATTTACTCAGGAGCTTTTTAATAGCATGTTGCTAATTTTCCAGACACAATATTTTAAACCAATCACCTTTTAATGATTTTAAATGTATTGCATTATCAGCAGACCATAACCTGTCTAATATTGATCTTCAGAATGAATCAAGGCTTTCTCTGTGTCTTAGCACATGGACAAATTTTGTTTTAATATTCCATGTATGCTGAAAAATTAATGTGCTTTTTTCTGTACCATGATTATAAAATTCCATATCTAATATTTCAAGCATTATGTTCAAGGTTCCTTTTCAAATTTAGGTTCACCTTGAAAATCATGCCTATTTAGCCCCAAAACCTAAGAAGTATTTTGGGTTATATATTTTAATAAAAGTAGATTCAGACAAATTTAGAAAAAAAGCAACCCGCCTTTAGTATATAACTATCGGTAATAGTCACCATCCAGGACAGGATCAACACCCGGAACTAGTCTTAATCTATACCTCTTGGGTTCCCGCCCTCTCCATTCTAGCTCATTAGCTTCCAGAGTTGGTTAGATCTCCAATTTATCACTTTCCCTACTCTCTAGAGTCACATAATGAATTCTAGTCAGTTTTAACTGAAGTAGGGAGGAAAAAAGCCTCTTCCTTTTAGTTCAAATAAATTTTATTTTAGCTAAAGAATACACAAAACATTGATACACAACAGGATGGAAATAACTGAATAGCTAGATTCTGAAGCAAAGTGAAGTTTTAAATCCTATTACCCTATTCATTCACTGAGTCTTACCCGTGAACAAATAAGTCAATAATGTTTACTTGTGATTATTTGTTGGGTTACTTTGTATTTGTGATGGTCGGGACAGAGATGGGAGAGAAGGTGCATAAGCAATTATCCTGAGAGGTAGAATTATTTTCTCTAAGGTTTATTCAAGCAGCACCTGTTAACATGACGTGGAACGTACTTTGAGTAACTATGTACCTATGAATAGTGTAGTTGACAGGAAGACTATAATCCCTGGTCATTATCTTCCAGGCTTACCAGGTGGGGATAATCATTATGTCCTTCCTTTTGTGGGAGAAAAAAAAAGCGCCTTTCTTTCCTCTGCCACTGATCTTTATAGGACTGACTTTCTCATTGTATCTTGAGTGCACTTCCTCTTGTAAGGTCTGCCTGCCATTATAAGACAGATTTCCCATGGTGTTCCCCATGGAGAGCTCAACAATATTCTAAGCAATGGCAGCCACACTGGAATAAGCATGAGGCACACATTGGGGAGACTTTTAAGCCTCATTTGATATGTGGGTTCCCATTGATTCTGTTTATAGATTTGTCATGATGCCATGCCACAACTGCCATTTTTAATGGGGCCTGTATCCTGAACCCTCAATTTAACTCTAAAGGATTCAGTGTTGGCCCTTTGTTGTTATTGTATCCCCAGTGGGGGCTCAGTGATGTTTACTGAGTTATTGAATGGTATATATATATATACTTCCTGGTTCCGTGTTATTCACAGGGCCAGGAAGAGCCCACTCCACCCTTTCCTTTCAGTGGAAAGATCTTTGTTTTGAAGGACAAGTCAGCTTTACTGTTCAGAGAAAAATCATGGCATTTTGTCATTCTAATCACAGTGACCAACTATGATGCTTTCAAGGTCAGAATGACTTGTCCTCTAGATTGGGGTCAGCAAAAACATATTTCATCTTTGGGGAAAAACAACCAAATCAATTTTTCCACTGAAAAGGGCTTTTCGAGTGTGAAAGCACTCCCTACCCAGATCATGCACATACACAATTGTTCAATAATAGGAAAATAGGTGATATGGGGTAATCATCGGACTGTGAAAATGACTAGTCAGAGTTCTGTAGGAGACCAGATGGCCAGAGAAGAGGCTTTTGAGGACAGGGAAGTGGCTGCTTGGGAATACTGTTCTCATTTCGAGCTTAAGTAGATAACAGCATTCTAAACTCTCTCTTAAAGAAAAGCATGTTGTTGAAGTGTGGAGTTGTATCTCTGTGGATTACAGACAGTCAACAGTATGTACTTAAAGTTGTTCTAGTACAGAACAGGTGTATTTGTACTTATACACAATTTTTTGTACTGCTGGTCTTGTACCAGAAACATTTTCTTTTATTTTTACTTCCTTTTTAAACTTTGTTTAGCCATTTAAAGAAAATCTACTTATGGCACAATTTGTCCCAAATCGATTCCAAGTTGTATATTTGTTTTCCAATAAAAAATATACAATCAAAAAAGAAAGGAAAAAAAACCAGCATTATCTCTAACATTTGGAGCACGTACTATGTTTCTGTCACCATATGATGGTATATGTGAATGTATCAGTTGTCTATTGCTGTATAATAAAACATTTTGAAACTTTGTGCCTAACACAGCCATCATTTATTTAGCTCATGATTATTTGGATCATCAATTTGGACTGAACTGATCAGGACATTTTTTCTACTGTTCTTGTGGGACTCACCAATGTGTTTGTGGTCAGTTGCTGATTTTGTGGTCAGTCAGAGACTAGATTATGAAAAAGTGATGAAAGAAGGAGTCATTTTACAGGGGAGAAACCAGGCAAACACTTCTCAGGTGGGTGGTCAAGGTTAGCATCATCAGCAATGTCATGTTGATAGCATATACCCCTGATATGACATGATAAGAGAAATTCTTCATCTTTGGATATTCCTCCCCAAACCTATAAAACCAGTCTAATCATGTGAAAAACACCAAACCAAGATTGAGGGACTTTCTGCAAAATACCTACTAGTACTCCTCAAAACCATCAAGGTCATCAAAAACAAGGAAAGTCTGAGAAATAGTCACAGACCAGAGGAGGCTAAGAAGACATGACACCTAAATGTAACATCGTATCCTGATATGATCCTGGAGCAGAAAAAGGACATTAGGGAAAAACTAGTTGTCTTAGTTGGTTTGGGCTACTTTAACAAATTACCATATACAGGGTGTACTACCATACTGGGGTGGCTTAAACAACATTTATTTCTCACAGTTCAGAGGCTGGATGCCTGAGATCAGGGTGCCAGTATGGTTGGGTTCTTGGTGCAAGCTGTCTGCCTAGTTTATAGACAGTCATCTTCTTGCTGTGTTTTCACATGGTGGAGAGAGAGATCATCTCTCTTGTGTCTCTTAAAAGGGCATTAATCCCATTCATGAGGTCTCTACCTTCATGACTTAATCACCTCCCAAAGACCCAACTCCAAATACCATCACATTAGGGAATAGTTCTTCAACGTATGAATTTGGGGGGACACAAACATTCAGTCCATAGCGCTGGTGAAATAGAATAAACTGTGGAGTTTAGTTGATAGTTAAGAGTATCACTGTTGGTATTTAGTTGTGACAAATGTCCATCATAATGTAAGATGTTAGCAATAGAGGAAATTGAGTACAGGGTATGAGAGGTCTGTCTATACTATCTTTCCAACTTTTCTGTAAATCTAAAACTATTCTAAAATAAAAGTTTATTTAAATAACCATCTCAGTTTACAAAAGCAAAAAGAATATATTCAGTTTAAGTTCTGAAATAATTCATTTTCCAAAGATGTGAAAAGGAATGGTTATTAAAAGAATACATAGCACCTTGAGTGTTACCTATAAAGTTAGATATAAGCCTGCCTTAAATTAATAAAAATCATAGATACATTAGAAAATATGACCTATTTAGGAAAACAGATCCGAGTTGAAAATGCTGCCATATTTTCCAGTTATTTTGACTTTTCCAAGAGGTTATAAAACAATAAAGAATTAAGAATCAATCTCTATCTACCAAAGTTATGTGAGTTGGTGGGAGACTCGATGGCTAGGGGATTAGTATAAGAGAGAGACTTGCTTTTCATCGTAAGTCATTTTGCGTATTTCAAATTTTGTATCGTGCACACATATTACCTACTCTTAAAAAATTAATTAACTTTTGGCTCTGTTTGAAAATAACAAATATAGCTAAAACCCTGTATGGAGGTGAAAACCTGCCTCTCTCAGCCAAAAATGACAAGATTGAGGCTGATAAGCTATATAGTCGATGGCCAGGTAAATTCAGCCAGAAAGAAGAATGGCTTTTTATGCCTGGCAAAATATCAAAATTGACACTACCTCAAAATTTGACTCAGGCCAACTAATACAGCCAGGGTTTAAAAAACCAAAAACCAAGCAAAAAATTGTATAGTCTGGAAACTTTCTACCATAAAAATTAAATATTAGCAGAATGAAAAAGCAATTTGATGGTATTAGCATGGTCCTTTAGCAATTAAGTAAAACTTTTAAAATGTAGTTTTATATTTGCGAGACAGAACTTATCCAAAAATATCACCCCAATGATGGTGGTCTTTGAACAGAAGATTAACGTACAGTCAGGCTTCATGTGTTTTATAATCATAGGGTTTGGCAATTTTCATTAGTTTTTAAGTTAACAAGGAAAGTTATGAATTGGAAGATTTTCCAAATTACTCTAGGTTATGATCTTATTTACATAAAGCTTTTCCAAGACCTTGCAGAAAATCTACTAATGAGTAAAGCTTCAGTTCTATTCTTAAGCAGTTGCTAACCACATGGCTACCTTATCTCCATAGTTTATCAAGTTCTTATGATGATGCTAATAGGGAAAATTCTAATCTCTCATGACTATTAGCCCATGAGCAAACTAGGAGAATCTTATAGAAAGCTGATCCCAAAAAGCTAAAAAGTTTCTAAGGACTCATTGGCTTTTAGAACAGGAATAGATTTTAGGGATCAATTTAGTCAGATCCCTTATTTCACAAGTGAAAAATCTAAGGGCCATATAAGTTAGGTGACCTATTCATGGTCATCCAGCAAATACTTGGTGAACAGAACTAAAATCCAAGTTTCTTCCCAGGCTGCTTTGCAAGGGATGTATATATATCTCTTGTTAAATACACATATGTCATTCACTGATATTCCCAGTAAAGACCTTGATACAAAAATATTGGGGTAGAGAAGAGTTGTGCAGGAAGCAAACCAATTCAATACAAATGAAGTTATGGGAGAAATGTTGAGTCCGAAGAGAGAGGAAGAGGAATTAAGCAAAAGAGAGAGAAGATGTCCATCTAACATGTCATAAAGCAAGCTTCTACTCCTTGATTCCATGAAAATTCTCTCCCACTAGTATATTCTAAACATGGGTCATCATTTCCAATGAAGTACCCTTATCTGAATATTCTCCATGGACTATACCATTTTTGAGATGTTTCCTGATTGAAATTTTATCCCTGTTTCCCACTTGTATCTACACTGGATGGGGAAGTCAATGTGGAAGCCAGACCTGAGAGCATCAATAGCCAATTCTAGGGATGACGGCAATAGGGAAATCTCCAATTAATAAGAACCCAGGCAATTCCAAATAAGGTACTCAGCATTTTAATAATTGTTAAAAGGCTGGTTTAAGAATATCTGTTCACCAAATCTCAATTCTCCTGGTGCACTGCCTACCTGGAATCACATTTTTATTTATTATCTTTAGCTAAAACAATTCTTTACTATCTGTAATTATTAACAATATTTGTAAATCTCTTCTCTCCAGTGCAGTCTTGCCACAATCATCCTTAATTATAGGGCTTCTGTTTTAATCCATTATGCAGAATTATCCTTGGACTCTCTATTCAAAAATGCAAATCATTCATTCTACTAATTAGGTACACATATGAATGGTGGTTTCTGAATAGAAGATGCTTACAAAGGACCTCTGTCATATTTATTTGAGGTGGTTTTTTTTTTTTTTTTTGAGGAAAAAGATCTCTGCAGATTTTCTTGTTGCCCTTGCTTTTTACTTCAACAAGAATAAGAGAAATGCAACCAACAATCTCTCAGCAATTCCCTACTCTAGTATCCTGCAGTGGATACTTGACATTTTGATGTAGGGGTTTTGGTATCACAGTTTTATACTTCCATTTTGACTCAGACTGAAAAACAAACATTAAACTTTTCCCTCAAGTGAAAAGCTCTTTTTTTTTCCTGCTTATAAAAACAAACAGAAATCTTGCAGTTAAAAATGGATACTTGATTTTATCTTTTGTGCTTTGTATGTGTCCTGAAATGCTACTGAAAACATAATTATGACCAAAGAAGATGAGAGATTTCGAAGAATTTTTGGAAAGAGGGTTGAGAGCTTGAGTCTAGCACCATGTAAAATAAGGCATTATCAATAACCCTGTCTTCAATGAGTTTAGATGGAAAGTTGGAAACTTACCACATAGTTGGAAAGCAAATCCACACGCATAAAGTATTAAAAGACAATTTATAATTAAGAGCTAAGTTGTATTGCAGAGACCAAAAATGTTACCAGTTCAAAGCATTGAGGCTGGAGCAGAAAAGAATGCATCCTGGTGAAGTGTCATTCATGCCTTCCTCTTCTCACTTGCCTATTTCATAAGTTTACATCTCTGGAAAATTACTAATTTGTTCTCTCACCAAGAACACTTGAGAGTGCTACAAAGAAAAAAATTCTTTAATGGTAAAAATTTATAAGATAGTTCATTTGGAATGAATTATTATAATTTTGTTGGATGTGATGATAGTATTATGTATTGTGATTGTATTTTGACTTTGTTTTAAATTTTTCTTTATCTGTTAAGGATGCATATTAAAACATTTATTAGGTAATATGATATGTCTGAAATTTGTTTTAAAATACTCAAAAAATGGGCTGGCCCAGTGGTGTAGTGGTTAAGTTCACGTGCTCTGCTTTGGCAGCCCGGGGTTCACAGGCTTGGATCCCGAGTATGGACCTACACACCGCTCATTAAGCCATGCTGTGGTGGCATCCCACATACAAAATAGAGGAAGATTGGCGCAGATGCTAGCTCAGCAACAATCTTCTTCACCTGAAAAACACAAACAGATTTTTGGTGCCAAAAATCACATAAAAGGGCAAAATGTTGATCATTAATGAAATCGGGTAATAGGCAACAGGAAGATTGCTATTCTTTCTACTTTTCTGTCTGTTTTAATTTCTCCATAGTAAAAAAAAAAAGTGAAAATAGAAACATAACCCAGAGCAAATGTTATACTGAAATGCAAGATTAAAGTTAGCAACAAAATTAGAGTGTTCTGTCATTCTTATTTCTTTGGCATCTCTAGAGGCTAGCTGTGGAAGGAAACCAGTGGCCTATGCCAGCTCTCCATTTTTCTACAAATTGTTTATGCATACATATGTACATAGTAACGATATAGAATATAAAAATATGAGAGGAATTGTGGAGATTGCTAGTTGGTGACCAAAATCCATTTTCTTTTTCTTCTATAGCGATAGAGACATTGCCTTGCTGTTAGCTATGGTCATGTAACTAATGATTTATCAGTAGAATGTGGGAGAAACTAATTCCTGGTCCTTGTGGGACTAAGTTTTCAGACTCATTTCCCATGTCCACTGGCTACAACAGAGAAGTGGTGGCAACTCAGCCTTAGCCATGTAGATGATAGGGCAGATGGTAGAACTAAAGAATTGAAGAATCTTGCATCCCTGAATGACCACATGGAGCAGAGCTGCCACAGTAATCTGGACTTCTCACACTGAGACTATAAAAAAGAGAAATAAAGTTTTATATTTTATTTAAGCCAGTGGGGGGAAATATTCTTTTTTATTATCACTGTTTTATATACCCATCCCTAAACAAAACCTGTGTACATAAACACACTTCTACAAAAAAAAAAAATCACTGCAATCTGTAATGTACAGGGAGCTAAAATTATTTTTGTGTATATATACCTACATATCTGAATACTCACACAGAGAAATTAAAAATATTTAAAGTCCAGAAATTACATAGGTGTATTATGCATCCATTTTCATACCTGCTTCCAAAGACATCTTAATGTATAGCAATTTAAAAAATGTTTCTTTGTGATAATATTTTGGTGGCATCATTTTGATGTTCATTGAATATAATGAACTTTTGATCTTTCAGGCATGTAACTGGGCCCAGGAATCAAGTTACACATACTTTATTTTTAATAAGTGTCATTAGAAATTCTGAAGGAAGATATGCTTTTTTGAGTAAAAGCTTTTTAATTTTGTGACACCTAGAGAAATATATACAAAGTTTATTCTTAGTACACAATCAAACTTAACTGACAAATGTTTGATATGTTTTTTTGTTACAGTGAGTAGTCACATAAAAAGAATGACTTTAGAAGGAGGAAAAACACTTTAAACACATAATTTCAGTTAGAGATTCTAACTAATTAGGCTTCAATAACTATTTTGAATATCCTTTTAAATTTCCACATATAGGAAGTTGTGCTATTTTTTTTTTTTTTTTGGTGAGGAAGATTGTCCCTGAGCTAACATCTATTATCAATCTTCCTCTGTTTTACTAAGGAAAATTGGCTCAGAGCTAACATCCGTGCCCATCTTTCTCCATTTTGTATGTGGGATGCCGCCACAGCATGGCTTGACAAGCAGCATGTCAGTCTATGCCCAGGATTCGAACTTGCAAACCCCAGACCATCAAAGCGAAGCATGCAAACTTAACCACTACACCACCTGGCCAGCTCCTAGAAAGATTTCTTAATTTCATTCTATTTTGTTCTTAGGATGAAAAAGTTAATTGTATCACACGGGATTTAAGTGATAAATCTGTCTTGAATAGATGACACAGTTTTAAGTCAAAAAGACAGTTTTACTGAACAAAACTCTTCAGTCTATTTAACTAAAAAATTTTGAATGCTTGAATCTCTTTTCCTTGTGATTTCTGAATAAAATAATGTGAGAAGGCTGAAGTAAATATTTTGTGGTTATTAGAAGAAATAATGTCTAACCACAGATGACCATTGATAGGGCTCTGTTAAGAAATTATGATATGTCCATAAAAATATACAACAGGCAGCTGTACAAGGAATGAGGATGCTCTCAAGGGACTAATAGGAAGGAACTTCAAGACATATCATTAAGTGAAAAAAGCACAATACAAAATAGAGTTTACAATATGCCGCATTTGCAAGAACATAATTTTTCTGGTTTTTGAACTATGTAAATAAATTACTGTACAGTTTTGTAAACAAATTAAAAAATAAGAAATTGTGCTAAAGCAGATCTTTAAGAAGAAACATTTAAAAAATAGGACGCATTTTAGAAATAGTTACTTAATTCGGTTTATTTTATTAACAGGTAATCTTTTAAACAAAACATGAACGTTGTTGAACCTTTAAAGGACTGAAAGATGGAGGGAGACAGGAAGAAGCCCAACTTCATAGTATTCTGGGAAACTTTTTTAAAAGCATACTTCAGAAACTGCCTACTGTTGAGAGTACTCAGATTCACTGTTATATCAATGGCACATCTATCTACTCATAGGTTTTTGCGTTATTTTTTTATCAGAGATGAATTTACCTTCCAGCACTGTATTAACCTCTTTATAGTTTATGTTTCTCTATTTGCTTATTATCTAGCAGGGTTTGAAGGAGAACAAGTTTCAGACTTCTCTATGACACAATGGCTCACCTATTAGGATATTTTTCAAGTCAAAGCAATTTTCCTTCCTGGCCTTCCTGGACGAGACCAAACAGGAGCCTTAAATCTATACCATCTTTCCGTTGTTTTGTCACATCTTCCTAGAGAGACTTGTTCTTTCATTTGGAATGTCCCCCTGACTTCTCAGATTATTAGACATAACCATATCCTACTTAGAATCCAAGACACTTGAGAAAAAAGTCACTTTTTATCTTTACAAATATATCCTATCCATTTTCATTCACCCCTACTCATGCAAGGAAATAGCAGGGTTATTATAGCACGTATTTTAAGCTATTTTAACACTTTCTATGGCCATAGGTTTTCTGCCGGGAAGTTTTTGTAATTTTTTTTTCACAAAGGAATTTGATAACCCAGATGATACTCATTTGATATTTGTCGAGTATTATTACTTGGGCTTTGTTTCTAGATATCAACATTTTTCCAATTTGCCCACATAAAAATAATTACTTATTTCTAGCCAGTCCCAGTAAATGAAAGAAATCAAATTTTTCTGCAGAAATCTATACTTGGTTCAGTTAAGCTGATTGATTTGTGCTGGTTGAGTAATACATTTTCAAAACATTTTTCAGCAAACCTCAAGAATGAGGATTATACCATCCAGCTCAGTCTTCAACATCAAAACTCAGATTTAAAAAATTTACAGTTTTTAATTAATCACTAAGCCATATTGATTTTTACCTAAACATCTCCCAAATGAACTACTATAAGAACTTTGCATCTGGATTTTATGCCTCCAGCATCTCCCCATCGAATTAATTCTTATCAAATTCATCTTTCTGAAATTCCACTTCCATTATGTCATTGTCTGAATCTAAACCTTTCCATAAACCTTCATAATAATTTTAATGACAGTTACTTTAAAAGATTGGGGTGTTAAAACATCAATGCATCACCAAGCAGGGGTTTGTTAAGTAAATTGAAGAATTAATGGCTTTTTTGGAACTAAAGCCTAGCTTCTATTCTTTTCCTCACCAACCATCTGAGTTGAGTCTGTTGGTAGACTTAACCATTTGCTCAATTTCCTTGCAATGATTTTAAAACATGTCCTCAAATTCTTTGACACCCCTTCCTTCTACAGGTGGAGCCTATTTTCCCTTGCTTGAATGTGGGCTGGAGATAGTGACTTCCTTCTAATGAATAGAATATAGTGGAAGTGATGCTGTGTGACTTCTAAGGGCAGGTCATAAAAGGAAAGTTTCCACTTGGCTTTTTCTCTTGAATCACTCTAGGAGAAGCCAGCCACAATGTCATGAGGACAAACAATAGCCCTGTAGAAAGATCCTCATGTGGAAAGGAACCAACTTGCCAGTACCAACTTGCGAGCTATATGAGTGAGCCAGTGTGCAGGCAGATCCTCTAGCCTCCGTGAAGCATTCCGATTATTTTAGCTCTCCTGTCTTGAGTCTTTAGCTGAGTATCCAGGCATTGTGGAGCAGACAAGCGACCACCACTGTGCCCTGTCTGAATTCCTGACCCACAGAAATTATAAGATAATAATAAATTATTATTATTATTTTAAGCCAATAAATTTTGGTGCAATTTGTTACATGGGAATAGAGAAGTAATACACTCCTCATAACTCAAGTTGTCACTATGCTAGACAGTAAGGACTCCAAAATAATTAAGGGAATTCTGGCCTTCGGTGATGTCTGGTCCTTTCCATAATCTACTTATCCATATTTTTTTTCTGCTTAAGGGCCTCTGGCCTTTGTTTGGGCTTTGTTATAGCAGACTTAGGTAATTTAGAGCTTCTAGTTTTATAATTTTATTTTATATCTTATATTTTTACATTTTACATACAAGGTTATTTTATGACTTTATTTTACATCTTACTATATATGTATATATGTGTGTCTATATATATATTTTACAGTGAAAACTTATTTTTAGAAAAAAACTATAATAAGAATATTTCAAATATTTCAAATTCTTATACAGTACTGCTTCTTTTTAAAAATAGTGTTGTTATTTTTATAAAACTATGCATGCTCATTCTAACAAATATAAGCATCAAAAGATAAAATTTAAAAGGAAATAATCATGACTCTTGTACAAATATCAAATAAACAAATAAACATGAGGGAAGATTTTTTTTTAACTTATTAATTTATAAAGGAACCAATAAGATATTACAACCAGTTGAAAGGAGAATTCAAAGTACCACACATATGTGTCAAATAAGGAATGTCATAATGAATTTACAAATAAATGCAAAAACTGGCAGAACTGGTCAATGTCTATACAGCAATAATTAATTGCATTTCACCAGAAAATTTGGATTTCTACAGATAAGATTAATATACATTATTATCATTCTTTTTTTATGACATTGCTATTTTTAAGAGAATTGAGGCCGCTGCCTTGTAGGATATCCCCAAATCTGCATTTGTTTAATTATTTCCTCAAGATTAGATTCTCAATAAACATTTTGATAAGATTATTTCCTAGGTGGTGTTGAGACTAACGTCATTTTGTTCGACTGGTACCCAATTTTGCACTATTACAGACAATGCTCAATGACTAACCTTTCACACTTGTCTGATCATGTCTTTGGAATACAGCTTCTAAACTTGAAGGTGCATAAATATCAACTGGGAAGCTTATTGAAATTGAAGATTATCATAAATTGCAGATAACTCCAGATATTTTAATTTAATAAATCCTAGATAGAACCTAGGACTCTACATTTTTTATTATCATCAAGAGTTTTCATTTTATGCTGGATAGAAGAGTACATTTGAGAAACAACTAAACTAGAGAAAACTACCTCAACTAGGCTTATGGAGTAAAGCCTACGTGCATTTTACATTTTAGCATGTATTTTCAACCTGTTTACCATAATTCTCCCCTTTCCCTAAACCACAACCAACAATTGTTAATTTTTGCATATTTTTCCTAATTTACTACCTATTATTGCCTTTGAAGTAACATTTTAAAATGTTAATTGATTTTTTCTGATTAAAAATTAATGCATGTACATAGAAGATTTATAAAATATTTTACTTTTATTTTTACTTTGAAAAAAGAAAGAAGGATGATGAATTGGAATGGTCTCACTAGAAGATTAAAATATGATTTTATTCTTCCATATCTTTCCTCTCAAAAGAAAGACTTTAAAACTTCCGATGGGATCCATTACTTAGAGAGTACTTATCAAACACTTGTAGAGGGCTTACTGGGTACTAGGTATCATGCTAAGTGCTTCACAAATATTAATTCATTTAATCATTGTAAAACCCTATAAGGTAGGTAGCCTTGTCATCCTCGTTTTCTAGATAGTGGAACTGAGGTATAGAATAGTTAAATAACTCTCAAAGACTTGCAGATTGTAAGAGATGGAGTCAGGATTCAAATTTATTGGGGGACAGGGAGGTAGAGAGTCTTTGCTGTGTATTAAAAGGTTTCAAATTTGTCTATGTGTGTCTTCTAACATGACGAGTTGATGCTACCCCTCACCCACACTGTTTACTTGAGTTTATTAGAATGTGTGTTCCCACTCCCCCATAAGGTTCAAGGAGGTGTTTTAAGCTCCTTAGAGAGGTGAAGAATACAACCAATCAGAGAACCTTAGGGGAGGAATACATTCTCCCATTTCTGTAAGAAACCAGTGTAGTTCCAACACTGAGGATCAAAGGGAGCCAAGAATAGTTTTGATATACAAGGGTTTTACACCTTTAGGAGGTGCCAGCCTGCGTAGAAAAGTATTCTCTCAGAGGTGCAGCAACTGAATAAATGGTGGATGCCCAGAAGAGACAGGGAGGAGATTGACAATGCCCAGAGAATGTGGATTTGTGAGTTATTCTTGAACACAGAGGAAATGCTCCATGGGGATTTTCTGTTCAGTTAAAAAAGATTAGGCATATACATTTGTTTCCCCCTAAATTAAGTAATCTTCCTTATGTTGTGATGGGGCATCATATCCACTGTTCAACCTATTGTATAATATAGCACACAGTGTTATCAATAGATTCCATAATATGTCTTTAACAATTTTAGTATTCAAATTTTTTTCTTCAAACCATCTAGTTACTTAATTGGGAACTTTCAAAAACACTTGGAGAAGAATCTGCAAAGGCTTAAGTCACAGAGAGCAGGTTGATGAGGCTGAGTAAGACGAGCTGATAAAATGTGGCTATAAATGCGAATGACCCTCATTTTACCCACAGGCTGGTCGGCTCTAGGGTCAGGGTGGCTGTGTATGTTTCACCACACAATGAGTCCCAGAGATGTTGAAACAGTGCTATCCAGACAAATATCTAACAAATGGAGTTGGGACAGAAGTGATTGGTGAAAATTCTAAAGATAGTGTGGGAACAAGTAGCAAAGCCAGTTTAGGAGCAGAAAATTTTATTAGCAGTTCTCAAATTCAGGATAGCAGTACATGGATTTGTCTTGATCAATTGTGACATAGGTAGTTTGCCACTAACAATACAGTACCCAAATTGTAAATTACGTTATACATAAATGAGAGCAGTTATCCTTGTAATACCTTATTGTCTTGAATTTCTTAAGTGGGAAATAAAAGAGTTTCGGCTAGTACTCATGTATGTGAAAAGGATAATCTTCTGGTTTAAACGTTGTGATTTTAAGGGTTTGGGGAATGCCTTTCAATCCTCAGTCTCACATGCTCCCCAACAAACTCAGGCCTCTCTAAAAACTCCTACATATTAATATTTTATTTTTTCTTTGGCTTAAGATTATAGACTTAAAAATTTCAAATATATTAAATCAGGGAGGAGCTACAAAATTTCCACAAAATGAGTTGAAGTTTAGTGGGTTATGAGCTAAGTTAAAATTTAATTATAAAGCAAAATATTACCAGGAGAAGGTAAGCCTTGGGAGGTATGACATCGGGTAATTAGAGAGCAATAGGATTACTTTTGGGGCTTCGGGAGTGACACACTGATGAATGAATGGAGGATATCAAAGACCAACAGTGCATTTGATATCCAGACTCAGAGTGGAGCACAGCACTAGAATGAATTCTAATCATGGCTTTGAAATATGGCTTTGGAAAGCATTATAACTTTCAGTTTTTTGTTTCTTGGTTGATAAAATAAGGTTTTTAAAGAAAAAAATACATAATATTCAATGTTTTTAAGACAGACATCTCCTTCACTGCTGGTAGAAACATAAATTGACATAGCCTTTCTGGAACTCAGTTGGCCAATATATAGATTCATAAAATTAGTATCATGCTGTGTTGCTAATTTTCCAGGAGGATATACCATTTTTTACCTTTGCTACTTATTATTAAGGGTTCAATTTCTGTAAAGTTTGATTTTAACTTACATATTTGTTTCTGGTAGAGATGCAAATAATTTCTGTCTAGTAAGAAAGATAACCCAAAGATTATGATTTGTACCTCTGTTAGACATTAAGCAGATTTTACAAAAATCTAACCTACCAATATTTTTCTAATATTTCTTTTTTTCTAAATGTATGTAAGTACAAGTTTCCCAAATGCTTTTGGAACTAGCTTAGTGATCTTACTGATTCCCTCATTAATGAGTTAATAATTTTTTTTTTTTTGCTGAGGAAGATTTGCCCTGAGCTAACATTTGTGGCCAATCTTCCTCTATTTAGTATGTCAGCATGGCCGCTGATGAGTGGTGTAGGTCCGTGCCTGGGAATCAAACTCAGGCCACCAAAGTGGAGTGCCCCAAACCTAACTACTAGGCCACTGTGCCAACCCCCAATAAATTTTTGACAAATGTGCAATTTATATTTTTATGAGAGGCATCTTTTTAACTTTTAACAATAGGTTTATTGATACTTTGACATTAGGTTTATTATAGTGTTAATAAATGAGTAATAACAAAAGGAAATAATACTAACTTAAGGTAGCATCATCTCTTTCAAACAAAGAAAAAAAACAAACTAGCATACTGCTATCTCTTTTTAAAACATTTTCACACTCACGAATTTTGCATGTTTTTCTATCCTTGAGTCAAAGATATCCATATGTCCATAGGGCCCAGAGCAGCGAATAATCAAAACTTTCATGAATTACTAGCTTTGCTTCACTTCAATCTTTTTGAATATTTATCCATCAGTTTTCCTCAATCTTGAAGAAATCTTTTTCGTAAGAGATCATTATTCTTTTATAAGATTCATTTTCACAGCATATAAGGTAAACGTAGCATCAAATATGGTCCTTGGGTATAAAAATTGCAGTGTGAACTGTTCTGTCAAGAAGTTACAAATATTTTCTCCACCACAGACTATCTTACAAAATACCAATATAAGTTCTTGAATTCTTTAAAAATAAAATATCATTCAAAGAATTTTGTGCATCTCTGTGTACTGTATGTTTCCTCTAAGAGCTATGTATGAATTTACAGAGAATAAATAAATATAGATCTCAAATTGTATTAGTCTGTTTGGGCTGCCATAACAAAATACCACACAGTTCTGGAAACAGAAAGGTCAAGATCAAGGTGTTGGCAAATTCAGTTTCTGGTGAGAGCTCTCTGGCTTGTAGACAGTCATTACCTTGGTGTGTTCTCCCATGGTCTTTATTCAATGCATGCATGGACGAGAGAGAGAGCTCTCCGGCATCTCTTCTTACAGAGACACTAATTCTATCAGATCAAGGCCCCACTCTTATGACCTCATTTATCCTTAATTACTTCCTTAGAGGCTCCATCTCCAAATACAGGCACACTGGGGGTCAGGTCTTCAACATACGAGTTTTGGAGGATACAAAACTTCAGTCCATAACACAAATATTTAAATAGGTTTTCAAATACCTGAAGTTCATTTTTGGGTTTATTGGTAATGGAAAAGAAAACCCTCAAAACTCATTTTGAAATATCAGTAAGGTTTTATTAATTATAGGAAGTACTAGGCTAAGGCAAGATTATATACATTTACATCATTTGCTCTTCCTCAACATCAAAATTAATGCTATCACATTTATATCAATGTTTAGCAAATGATAGTGCATTTTTCTGCATAAGTAAGTTTTAAACTGAACAGAATATCATACTTCATAAATATAGGGAGACCGATCTGGAATTTCCAAACTACTTTATTAGGAGGTAAAAAGAAACAACTCAAGTACATTTTGTTTTCTCAACGCATTGAATATTTTTATTAAAACTGCATTTCCTCCAATCAGTCCCTGGTACAAACATGTACCTGTCTTTCTTTACTCCACAAAACAGGTGCTTTCTTTATGGTGGACCAAAGCTTTGTTAAACAAAAACAAACCTAGGTAATATTCATACTTGCAGTGAAACAGCATTGAAACTAGTACAGTAAATACAAAGCGATGTGTGTGACATTTTGTTTCCTCTTTGTGATGAAACAAATCTATTTTTGTTCCTTCTCTCAGTGTTGGTCTAAACAAATGTACATATGTGACTTGAAAATATAAATGTATAATATAAAAATCTAAATGATCCACCTATTTCCTCTTATTTTTAAAATTTCAATAAATAAAAACAAAACAAATGGGCAATCAAAAAAAGATTGATTACCTGAAAAAGAAAATTTATATTATAAAAAGATTATTTTACTTTTCAAAAGTATTACCTGCTTTAACTAAAAGAGTAACCAAAGCATTTGTTTACATCACAATCCATTTAAAATTAAAATAATAAATATTTTCAAAGTAAATATACCAAAAATCAACCTAACACACATATTCAAGTGAAATAAAGACAGCTGTGGGAGTTATTAAGCACACGTTATTAGGTAGACTTGAACTTTAGAGCACAGATAATTCAGTGCATAAGTGAGATATGAAAGACAAAGAGAAGAATATCTTTGAGACCCAGAAAACTAATTTACCTGAATGGACATCAAAATCAGGAGCTCAGTAGCATCCCTGAATTCAAAAATATATTCTCTTCATACAAATTAAATATGTGTATCTTAAGAAGGGCTAAAATTTTATTTTTCAATCTAGCTTTTTTTTTTTAAATTAAGATTGTATTTTTTTACAGCAGTTTTAGCTTCACAGCAAATTGAGGGGAAGGTAGGAGATTTCTCATATGCTCCTTGTCCCCACACATGCATAGCCTCCCCAATTATCAACATCTCCCACTAGAGTGGTACATTTGTTACAACTGATGAACCTACAGTGACACATCCTTATCACCCCAAGTCCATAGTTTACATATGGTTCACTCTTAGTGTTGTATATTCTATGGGTTTGGATAAATGTATAATGATGTATGTCCATCATTATGGTATCTTACAGAGCATTTTCGCTGCCCTAAAATTCTGTGCTCTGCCTATTCACCTCTCCCCTCCAACTTTTTACTGTCTGATCTTTTTTATTGTCTTTGTAGTTTGCCTTTTCCAAAATGTCATATATTTGGAATTGTACAGTATGTAGCCGTTTCAGATTGGCTTCTTTCACTTAATAATATGCATTTAAGGTTCCTCTATGTCTTTTTAAGGCTTGATAGCTCACTTCTTTTTAGCACTGAATAATATGCCATTGTCTGGATGTACCACAGTTTATTTATCCACTCACCTACTACAACACATCTTCTTGTTTCCCAGTTTTGGCAAATATGAACAAAGCTACTATAAACATTCATGTGCAGGTTTTTGTGTGGACATATTTTTTCAGCTCTTTGGGGTAAATACCAAGGAGCACAATTGCTGGATTATATGGTAAGAGTATGTTTAGCTTTTTAAGAAACCACGAAACTGTCTTCCAAGGAGACTACCATTTTGCATTGCACCAACAATGGATGAGCCTTCTTGTTCCTCCACATCTTCATCAACATTTGGTGTTGTCGGTGTTCCAGATTTTGGCCAATCTGATAAATATGTAGTGATATCTCATTGTTGTTTCAATTTTCATTTCCCTGATGACATATGATGTGGAGCATCTTTTCATATGTTCATTTGTCATCCATATATCTTCTTTGATGATGTGTCTGTAAAGATCTTTGACCAATTTTTTAATCAGCCTGTTTGTTTTCTTATCGTTGAGTTTTACGCATTCTCTGTATATTTTGAAGAACAGTCCTTTACCAGATGTATCGTTTGCAAATATTTTCTCCCATTCTGGGGCTTGTCTTCTCATTCTCTTGACATTGTCTTTCTCAGAGCAGAAGTTTTTAATTTTAATAAAATCCAGCTTATCAATTATTTGTTTCATGGATTGTGCTGCAGAGGAGCAGAATTGCCACCCCAAAATATGTCTCTTTGGCTTGGTTATTTTTAAGAACAAAAGACTCAAGATGGAACTTTGACCTTTCTCCTAGCTGCCTAAAAGAATTTAAGATAGATGACCTATTCTAGGAAGGAGCTATCACTATAGCATAAAATGAACTAGATGTGGTAGACAGGAAGGAACTTAGCAAGACCCATTTGATCAAATTCATCTCTTTGTCCCATTGTCTTTGCAAAGCATGGGAAACATTTGTTTATCACACTTTTGCCCTTCTATCTCCATGTGAATTGCCTTCCTCCCTTTCTAAGTCCCAAACCACTATTCCCAACATACCTGTGAAGATGGTATTTAAGGTGGTGGCTTCAGCTATTTTGACAAGTTACTCAGTTTTCATGGGTTTCTCCCATGTATAGATGTTATTAAACTTTGTTTGATTTTCTCCTCTTATCCTGTCTAATGTCAATTTAATTCTTAGATCAGAAGACCCTAGAAGGTAGAAGGGAAATTTCTTCCTCCCTTTAGTACCTTTAGTGTTGTATCTAAGAAGTCATTGCTGTAACCAAGGTCTTCTAAGTTTTCTCCAATGTTATCTTCTAGAAGGTTTAGGGTATGGGGTTTTAGATTTATGTCTGTAATCCATTTTGAGTTGCTTTTTGTGAAGAGTGTAGGGTCTGTGTCTAGATTCACTTTTTAAATGTGGATGTTCAGTTGTTCCAGGACCATTTGTTGAAAAGACTATCTTTGCTCCATTGTGTTGCCTTTGCTCCTTTGTCAAATATCAGTTGACTATATTTATAAGGGTCAATTTATGGGCTCTCTATTCTGTTCCATTGACCTGTTTGTCTATTCTTTCACCAATATCACACTATCTTGATTATTATAGATTTATAATAAGTATTAAAGTTGGATAGTGTCAGTCCTCCAATTTTGTTTTTCTCCTTCAATGTTGTGTTGGCTATTCTAGGACTTTTGCCTCTCTCTATAAACTTTAGAATCAGTTTGTCAATACCCACAAAATAACTTGCTGGGATTTTGTTCAGGATTGCTTTGAATCTATAGATCAAGTTTGGAAGAACTGACATCCTGACAATAGTGAGTCTTCCTATCCATGAACACGGAATATCTTTCTATTTATTTAGTTTTTCTCTGATTTTGTTCATCAGAGTTCTAAAGTTTTCCTCATATAGATTCTGTACACATTTTATCAGATTTATACCTAAGTATTTCATTTCTTGGGGTGCTAATGTAAATGGTATTGTGTTTTTAATTTCAAATTCTATTTGTTCACTGGTGGTATATAGGAAAGCGATTTATTTTTATGTGTTAACATTGTATCCTGCAAACTTGCTATAACAGTATATTTTCCTGCATATATTTAATAGCAAATTCATATACACATATAAAAAGGTGATATGTTAGATGTTGCAGAACCAAGGACTTGAATTTTTAATGAATCCTAGGTTAGGACTTACTTATATTGTGGAATGTATTTCATTATTGAAAATGAAGGGTATTATCACTTCATTTGTATTATGACTGTGTAGTCATGTAAAAAATCTGATCAAATAAAAAAAGCCCTTTGTTCTTTATTATTATTATTATTAAGTTAATTAGTTTCTCATTGGATTTTCAACCAAACCATAGAATTTCAGAATAGCTGTGGAATATATATGAGAGAAAAGTGTGGGGAAAAGCATATTTGAAATGATGTCGAGAGACTTGGGTTGTATCTATCTTGCCTCCTATCTGTGTACCCATGGACAAATCCCTTTATCCTTCTGTACTTGGTGGAGTAAGGATACACACAAATAGACAAGACAAGGTCTTTTGTTGTAGGTGCCATAAGAAGCTGTGCTAATGGTTATAATAAAACCCACCATCACCAGAATTACAAATACCCCATCTACATCTGAAAATAGAAAGGCAGAATTTACTTCTCCACAGGGTAATCAAGGAATCTTTATAAAGGGGTCAGAATTTGAACTTAATATTTTAAAATGTGGATTTTGGTAACTCATTTGCAATTTTAAATATTATTCAATAGGACTGTATATCATGATTGTTTGAGAGTAAGACTTTTTGTGTCAGCTGAAATAAAAATGTAGAATTGTATAGCTAGTTGTCTAACTAAATTTTTCATTACAGAAAAATCTTGCCAATTTCATGGTTCAGACTTTTCTATAATTAATAAACAAACGTAATTGGGGTCACTTGCAGTCCTTTGGTAATCCAATTAATTCTTTTTCTATCTAATATTCATTTTCTATCTGGTACTTAGCCTAAAAGGTTTAAGGAAGTGGATATTGGTGCTTTTACTTCAAATTTGCCATTTTGATTAAATCCAAATAATTTTTAGTTATTACATAAAATAGAGACAAGCCATTTGACTGCAAACATTTCTCCAGTGGTTTTTTTTTTTTCTTCTTCTGATTTAAAGATTAATCTCATTGGTTTCCATAGATTCTTAATTCTCTAAAAATAATAATAATAAACACAGGTAGCACTGTTTTAAACAATTTTACACGTGTTGACTCTAATTACTCCTAAATAACCTGTGATGTAGGTACTGTTATTATCCTCATTTTACTGATAAGAAGACTGAATAGTTGAAAAACTTGCTCAAGATCAGCCAGCCAGTAAGTGGCAGAGCCAGGATTTAAAACCATAGTCTGAGACCAAAGCCTATTTATAGTTTTACAGCTTTTCTAATGAAATAGCTATTGGGCTTCCATTTGAAAAGGCCAATGTTAAATTTTCAGAAATGCTATATTGTTTACAGATTTTTTAATGCAAAAGTAATGAAATGTAATTTAATATGAATACTCCTAGAATCTGTGGAAATTATTTTAGGTTTTAAGTGTGTATAGTTTTCCATATTGTATATCTTGATCTGTTTCATTATATACTGGGAGATCAGAGGCACCTGACCTTGTTTTTTTAACCTAGATAGGAGCATGCAATAATTATGATATTAAAAATTAAAAGTTGAATTCTTTGCTCCCATAAGTATGTTTGTAAATAAATTGTCTGTTTTAGAAAAAAACTTCACAACTGTGTAGCAACTTTCATTCTCAGATGCTCACACAGTATCCCATTTTATCCTAACCCCAAGCAAAATAAAGTAAGACAGGTGTTACTGTTTGTATTTTACAGATGAGGAAATTGAAGCACAAAAATTAAGTGTATTGCCCAAGGTAACACAGCTAGTTAGAGGAAAAGGCCAGTCAGGAACTCAGTTTCCTGGATTCCCAGCTTCAGACTCTTCATTCTTCTCCTATGAAGAAACTACTGTCCTTTTTTAATATCTTCTGTTGTTTCTTTTCTTTTCTTTTTAAGGCACATTTTTAGAAGAATCCTTGACAATAGGCTTGATTTGGCTATTTTTAGGAATTGTGGGACTAATTTAAACTATGTTCTCACCAGTTTACACACTTATTTGTATTTATTTGGGACTTTTAGTGGGGAGGAGTAAGAGACACAGAGCTGCATGCTACATTTGGATTTCCTCCTAGGCAATGAATAATAATTATGTGATTGCCAAATTAGTTCAACTAGTTTGAATGTTAAGCAGGCAGACAAGGGCAGAGAGGTGTTCCCCCAACTCTGACAGGAAACTAATGGCAAAAACCTTTAACCAAGGGAAAAATAGCCCTGGAGTCTGTAAAGAGGTCTTTAGTTCAGAATAATTATCATTAGTAAGTGATTAGAGTAGAGCTTTTTAAAGTGGGCTGATGGACTGTTTGCATCTGAATCACCTGGGGGCATTTGTTAAACTCCTGGACTCCACCTCCAATTTATTGAATCAGAATCTCTGGGTTGGGACCATGAATTTATAACATCATCTACCTTCAAGAGGAACCAATGAAATAAAAATAGGTAAGACAGCAGAATATTTAGTTGTCTTCAAATGCCTAAAATTTTCTGTTTTAAAAATACCATGGATGGAGAGCCAGCACAACTCCCCGTTTCTTCAATATGGGCTGCACGTGGTGACCTTCCTCCCAAAAGGACTGTATGAAAAAAGGTAACTTTACAAGTGGAGAAACCTGACAAACACCACCTCAGCAATCTCCTCAGTGACCAAGGTGAGCATCAACGTTGGTTAGTCAGAGTACCAACTCCTCATAGGGAGTGATGAGACTGGCACTTTACCTCAGTGGTCTTCCTTCCAAAAACATATAACCCCAGCCCAATCCTGAGAAGAACAGTAGATAAATTCCAATAGAGGAGCATCCTACAAAATACAAGACCAATACTCTGAAAAATTGGCTCAGTCCAAAGTCATCAAAAACGAGGGAAGTCTGAGAAACTTGTCACAACCAAGGGGTACCTAAGGAAAACCTAAGGATTAAAGATAATATGGTGTCCTGGCTGGGTTCCTGGAACAGAGAAAAGGCATTAGGTAAAAACTAAGGAATTCTAAGTAAATTACATGTCAATATTGGTTCATTAATTGTAACAAATGTACCATACTAATGTAAGATGTTAATAATAAGGGTAACTGTGTGTGGAGCATATGGTAGGTCTACTATTTCTCAGTTTTTCTGTAAATCTAAAACTGTTCTAGAAAATAATCTGTTTTAAAAAATGCTCTTATCTGCTTATGGTAATTGGGGACAATTATGGTAAATGGTAGACAGACAAAAAGCAAGATTTATCTGGCACCAGTTTCTGCCGTGGCTGGGCGGTTGCTGCGGGTAGGGTCTACCTGGATGGGGAGCAATCCGAGCTTGCAGACTGATGTCCAAGATAGAAAGATCCCGCAGTTGATCAAGCACAGAGAGCTGTTTCCCCAAGACAAAGAGCTTTAGGCAAACTAAATGTCACTTTTAGGAGAAAAAAATTTTTGAGAGCTCCTTTAAGTCAGTGTTTCTTGAACAGATTTTGAGAAAGAAGATGTTCGTTGAGGGCTTACTGTGTACCAAACGCTGTTCTAAACATTTCATATGCGTTAACTCATTTCATACTCCCAATAGCCCCATGAGGTAGACATTGGATTAACCCCATTTTACAAATGAGAAAAAGGAGGCTGGGGGAGGTTAAGTGATTTACAGGGCTCCCTACAAGCCAAAGCAATATTTGACTCCAAGTCTGGCCTCTTGACTCCTGTACTGTACTGCTGCCAAGAAGGTTTCCCATTGACAGTACAGTCTCCAACTTGAATTGAGAAAGAGTGTCTGATGTCATTGGAGGTCTGTTTCCCCTTTTGAAGTCATCTCTTTTCTCTTATTTCATTCCAAGCTATTAAGAAATCTTGTGACTCCACTTGCAAAGTAAATTTAAAAAATCTGACTACTTCTCACCAACAACTCCCTCCACCACCATGCTGGTCCAGTCTCCATCAAAGCTTGCCTGATTATTGTGATTCAATGAGTTTTGACAAATGTAAAGAGCCCTGTAACAACAAGAACCACAAAATAGAACAGTTCCATCACCTCCACAACTTTCCTTATGCCCCTTTTTAGTTAATTCCCCTATTACTAATGCCACTACCACCAGCATCTGGCAACATTTGATCTGCTTTCTGTCACTATAGATTTGCCTTTTCTAGAATCTACTTTATTTAAATGGAATCATGGAAATACATACAGTATGTACCCTTTTGTGTATAGCTTCTTTCACTTAGCAAATGCTTCTGAGATTCATTTATGTTGTTATACGTATCAGTAACTCATTCCTTTTGATTGCTCAGAAGTATTCCATTGTATAAATATACCAAATTTGTTTATCCATTCACCAGTTGATGGACATTTGGATTGTTTACAGTTTTCAGCAATTTTGAATAAAGCTGCTATGAACATTCCATTGCAAGTCTTTGTGTGAACATATGTTTTCATTCCAGTTGGTTAAATACCTAGGAGTGAGTTTGCGGGTCTTATATGAGTGCATGGTAAACTTTTTAAAAAACTGCATAGTTTTCAAAGTGGTTTGCATCATTTTGCATTCTCATTTGCAATTTTCTAGAGTTCTAGTTACTTCACACCCTTGACAATGCTTGGTATTGTCAGTCTTTTTAAATTTAGTCATTGTAGTGGATGTGCACTGCTATCTGACTGTGATTTTAATTCGCATTTTCCCAAGAACTAACCATGTTGCATATGTTTTTATGTATTTATTTGCCATTCATATATATCCATTGGTGAATTGTCTATTCAAATCTTTTGCCTAGTTTTTAATTAGGTTGATTGTTATTTTATTATTGAGTTGTAAAAGTTCTTTCTGTATTCTGGATACAAATCTTTTATCAGATATATATTTTGCATATATTTTCTCCAAGTCTATGGCTTGCCTTTGTGGATTTTATGCCTTTTGAATTTTGGTGAAATGTAACTTTCAACTTTTTTAATGGTTTGTTCTTTTGGCATCTTATCAAAGAAATCTTTGTTAAGAGGTAAATACTCCCCAAATTGATCCATAGATTCATTGAAATCTGGATCAATATCCCAGTAGGCTCCTTTGTAGAAGTTGAGAAGCCAGTCCTAAAATATACATGCAAACACAAAGGACACAGAATAGCCAAAACAATTTTGAATAAGAACAAAGTTGAATGTCTTAGATTACCAGAAGTCAAGATTTACTATAAAGCTAGAGTAATCAAGATAGGCTCGAATTTGTATAAAAATAACATAAAAATCAATGGAATAGAATAGACTCCAGAAATAGACACACACACACACACACACACACACATAAATGCATGCACACATTCAACTGAGTTTTTGACAGAAGTACCAAGGTAAAGGGAGAAGACAATCTTTTCAACAAATGGTATTGAACAATGACATATTCATAGGTTAAAAAAATTTTAAAGAAAAAAATAGAAACTCAGTTCTAGCTAATAACACACACAGAAAAGACCCAAACGTAAAAATAAAACTATAAAACTTCTAGAAGAAAACATGAGAAAAAAAATCTTTGTGTTTATAAGTTAGAACAAAGCAAGAGTTGACAAACTACGGCCAGTTGGCAAAATGTGGCCCCCTGCCTTTTTCCATAAATAAAATTTATTGGAACACAATCATGCTCGTTCGTTTACATATAGCCTATAGCTTCCATGCTACAGGGGCTTGGCTGAATAGGTACAAGAGAGATGGTTTGGACCATAAAGTTTAAAATATTTACGATCTGGCACTTTACAGAAAAAGTTTGCTGACCCCTGGGGCCAGAATACTTTAAATGGAAGCACAAAGTCCACAACACTCAGAGAGACCATCTGAGCACCTATAATATCTTACATGGTCCTCGGTGGCCCTCCACCACTCCTCCTTCTGTCCCTACTCTTCTCCTCCCCCCACCCCAGCCCTTCCCATCTCAGGGCTCCAGGCATGCCTAGGGATTGATCCAACCCAGCAGGCAGTTCTAGCTTTAGGACCTTTGATCTGGATGTTCCTTGCTTGACATACTCTTTCTGCAGATGCCCACTTGGCCCTTAACAACCTCAAGTCTCAGATCGAATGTCACTTTCTTAATGAGGCTTATATTTACCACCCTCTATCTTTGTAACTCGTGATCGCCCACTCCCCCATGATCTATTTGAAGCCAGTTCCACCTTTTTTCTCCCCCCCCCATTGCACATATCATCTTCCAATGTTCATTTCAATTTACTTGTTTAAAAGTCATTCCTCAACTCCCATCCTTCCAGAAGGTAAGTTCCACAATTGCAGGGATTGTTATCTGAGAAAGCACTAAAGGGAACTTTTCTTGTCAGGTCTGCTTCTTATGTACTTTACCAGAAGTAGCCTTTGTGGAAACATTTATCTAGTCCATATTGTATCCTTTGATAGAAAAGTATTATCCCTGTGTATAATTACATTGACTACATGCTTACTAAGGGGTCAGGTGCAAAGACCCACATTATCTTATTATTCAATCCTCACATTAACCCAGAATCATAAATTATTATCACAATATTACAGAAAATAGAATAGAATAGACTCCAGCATCCAGGCTTGGATGCTTGGTAATTTGCTGAGGGTCACATAATTCATTAAATTGCAGACAAAAAGTTTCAGACTGGATCCCCAGTCATATCCTTGACAAATGACAAGTTCAGTTCAGTGTTTCACATTCCAGGAGCACTAAAGTCTAGACCACAATCCATAGACACTTGCTGGCAGCAGAGGATGGCCGCCAAGATTTCAGGCAGAGTCTGATAGGAGCAACATAATTCTTTCTAAAACATGTGCTAATTGAGTCATATTTGACCTTCTCCAATTTCTTTGTATTGATACCTACTAATATTAATTTCAATGGATATATTAACTTAATTATTAACACAAATTATTAATTGGTATATTAATTTTAAGGTGCACACTAAGTTAATTATTAACATGTTAATATTTTTAATTTTTTTTTTGTTTTTGGTGAGGAAGATTGGCTCTGAGCTAACATCTGTGCCCATCTTCCTCTACTTTGTATGGGACGCCGCCACCGCATGGCTGACAGGCAGTGCGTTGGCGGGCGCCCGGGATCCGAACTCGCGAACTCCAGGCTGCCAAGCACGAACTAAACCACTGCGCCACCGGGTGGCCCCAGATCAGTTTTTCTTTTAAAGCAATTTCCTTTATTCATTTTGACTCACAAATAAACCACTCAATATGCTGCAGAACCAGGAAGGCTGTTCCTCATTACCTAATCCCTATCTGTATTAACATAATCTATTATTTATTCTCAAACCAAATTACCATCATATTTGATGTTTCAGCTAGGTTAGTGACTTCTGGCCAGGACCAGAATAAACTGATAAAAGTGGTTTCAGCATTTTAATGACTCATACCATCCTGGATGCAGCATAAACTTTCCAATCCTTTGATCCTGAAATGAACAAACTAAAATCAATGTAAACTATGTCAAAACCTTCTAGAAGTGATAGGAGCGGATCTTTGAACAATGTTAATTAAGCTGGGGGTAGAAGGAGTGCAGCCTTCAACACACTCTTACTTCGCTTAACCTGTTTACTTCTGCTAGCCGCTTTGCTGATGTTCCAATTTTAATGAAAATGCCTGCATAACCTCAGGACCTTTGAAAATGTTTTCTCTGCCTGGAATAGTTGGGTCCTCCATTCACCATCACCATCCCCCACCTCCACACCTACTTTTACTCTTCTTTCATTTCTCAGCCCAATCGTCAGTTCCATCAGCAAAGTCTCCCCTAACACTTCAAGTCTGGTTTATACTCCTCTGTTAGCATACTGCATAGACCTCAATCATACTGTTAATTAAACATTGGGCACGGAGTGTTGTAATTGGCTGTTTACTTGCCTATCATGCCTAGATTGCAAGAGAAACTATCTATCTTGTTCCATATTGTATTTCCAGTGCTTAACACAGTACTTGGTACATGGTAATAATTATTTGTTAAGTAGATAGACCTTATGTGGAAAAAGGTATGATGTAACTACCCTAAAGAATTATGATAATAAAATAAGATTCCAGGTATGAACATGTTTATGTAGCACAATGCTTAGCAGGTAATAGACATTCAATGAATGTTACTTGAAAATGAAATCTGCTTTTTCTCCAAGTCACAATGTAGCAGCTTTTTACTTTTGCTGTAGATTCAGTTCAAACTGTGTTTACTATATATATTAACATTCCTTTTGCTCTTTACATGGTCAATTCTTTTTCTTTTTGGTTGTTAAATGGATTGGAAAATATGCAGAAAAATTAAATGCCCTTTTTAGTAGGACTGATCTTTTAATTTTTGCCTATCTCAAACTGTTTTTTGCAAGTACATTTTGTTCGGTAAAACATCAAAACTCATTTCATGAAGCACATTTCCCACTGTATACTAAGTGAACATATTTTACAGAAAATTGAAGCCATGCATTTCTCATTTGTTTACAGTTGGAATAAGATTAATATTCTGCTTCAAGAAGTGTCTTAATTGTTAATTATCATTATGTGTATGTACAAAATGTCCCTTCTCTTATGAATGTACGCTAAAACTACTGAAAAGGGGAAAGTTTGATGAAGAACAGCATATATACATAGTTTGAAAGTATTTCCCCACAGATTACTTACAAATGATAAAGGAAAAACTACCTTTGCAGCTGAGAAACATAGCAGACACCATCTTAACCAAGTGCTCAAAGATAATCTCACCTTGGAACAAACCAACATCGTGTGCCTTTTGATATAATGCCTGGTAAAAGCCGCAGAATCACTGTGGCTATATTTCTATTAAAAATGCACAACTTGAATCTAATCATAAGGAAACAATACACAAACCCAACTTGAGAGGCATTCTACAAAACAACTGGCCTGTACTCTTCAAAAATATCAAGGTCAAGAAACACAAAGAAAGGCAAAGAAACTTTTCTATATTAAAAGACTAAAAGGTCGTGACAATTGTCATGTAATATAACACAAGATCCTGGACTGGATTCCCAACCCAGAGAGTGAGATGGTAATCATGGAGGATATTACTGGGAAAATAGACAAAATTTGAAATAGGGATTATGGATCAGATAATAGGTTTATCAAAGTGAAATTTGATAATCGAATTGTGTTTATGTAAGTAAATAGCCTTGTTCTTAGAAATACCCACTGAAATATTCAGGGATAAAGGGACATGATATTTCTAACTTATTTTCAAATAGCAAGGGGAAAATGACAGAGAAGGAAAGAGAGAGAGACTGAGACCAAAACAGGACAGAAAGAGTCAGAGAGAGGATGATAGAGCAAAAATGACATGATGTAAAGGGTATACAGGAGTTCCTTGTTCTATTCTTGCAACTTTTCTGTGAGTTTATAATTATATCAAAATAAAACGTTACCCCAAAAACGTTCTCTTCTGAGATAAACTTCATGCGGTTTGGTGTTAGACATCCAAATATAATAGTTGAGTGGTCAATTATTCATTGGTTACTTTGAAAAAGTTAAAGCTTCTATCAGTTGTTGAGTAATTAGAAAATCCCAACTTAGTGGCCTAAAACAACAATTTATGATTTTTTTGTTATGCTGAGAATGGGCTGAGTCCCACCAGGCAGTTTTTCTGCTCCACAATGTATAGGCTGAAGGCATTCATTCTGCTGAACTCAGCTGGAAGCTCGACTGTGGCTGCAAGATCCATGATGGACTCTCATTCCTCAGGGCTTCTCTTCATTCGGTAGTTTAGCCTGAGCTTCTTTACAATTAGAAGCTGGCTCTAAGAGGGCAAAACAAAAACTGCCAGTTCTCTCAAAGCCTGGACTTAGAAGTCCTAGAGTGGCTCTTCTATGGTGTTCTATCATTAGAAGAAAGTCACAGTACAGCCCACATTCAAGCAGAGAGGAAATAATAGAATCTGTTCTTGATGTGAGGAATGACTTGTGCTTAAAGGGATGAAGATTTGTTAGTAGCCATATTGGAAGGCTATCTACCACAGAGCCAAAATAAACTCATTTAGATAACTTTGAATGTATTTGTTTATAAGTATAATATAGAAATATTAGCATATGAAATAAATGTCAAAAGAATTTTAACTTGAATGGAAGTTAACATAATTTGTTGTGTATATTAATTCAGAAACATCATCTATAATTGTGGATTAGAAGCAGTCTATTATAAATTTTTTTTTCCATTATAAAAGTGTCAGATAGGGTGTTTTAGCTTGAGCCTCTTTTAGGATTTAAACTAGTTTGATTCTTGTCAGCCACTAGGAAACCATTTGTACAATGGACTTTTGAATTAAGGAGAAAAAGGAGTGTTTCTATGGGCTGGGGGTGGGGGGATAGGGGAGGATGATTTGGATCATATGGTCTCAGCCTCAGATATTGTCCCATTGCCCCGACCCCACAGATTTGTGTCAAAGAATTCATTCACTTTTCATTCATTCATTCAATTTTCCCTCAGAGTCCACCTATTAGAATTATCCACATACAGTTATGTGTCACTTAATGACAAGGATATGTTCTGAGAAATGCATCATTCGGTGATTTTGTCATTGTGTGAACATCATAGAATGTACTTACACAAACCTAGATGGTATAACCTGCTACACGCCTAGGCTCTGCGGTACTAATCTTATGGGATGACAGTCATATATGCAGTTCGTAGTTCACCGAAACATTGTTATGCAGAACGTGACCATAATGTGTTCCTGTCATTGCTCTCATCCTAGTCACTGCTACAACTGATGAACAATGTCCTGTTAAATCTTAATCATCCTGTTGCAAGTCCTATTGAAACCTGTAATTTTTTATAACATTCTGCTCTTTCAACCCAGAATCCCTGTATACAAGCTGGCTGAGAGCACATGTCAAAGATCTTTGAGTTCCACGCAATGAGAGTGTTGCAATTTTACGTCATTTAAATTTTCTATCAATGATAAATATTACAGAATGCTCATGAATGCCAAAGACGTAAATGACATCTCTTTTTCCATCCTAGGACTCCTAATTTCTTTCTTATTTTAATATCTCTTTACTATTGAAAACTTAAAACATACACAAAAGAAGGGAAAAAATAGTATAACATTTCCTATGTACCTATCACCCAGCATCAACAATTATCAACATATGAGAAATCAGATTTTATCTCCACCCCTTCACTCCACTTTTACTCAGACACCTACTGGATTTTTTAAAAAGCAAATTTCAAACATCATAATTTTATCTATAAAAACATCAGTATGCATTATTAAGAGATAAAGACTTCTAAAACTTCATAACTACAATATTATTTTTGTACCTGGAATAATTAATAATACTTTCTTATTATCATCCAGTATCTAGTCAGTGCTCAAATTTCTCTGAAAACTTCAGAAATATCTCTTTAGAGTTGGTTTGTTTCAATTCTGTCTCCTCCCCCACTGATGATTTAGCTGACTGCCCTTTGTAGTGTCCTTTAATATGTCCCTCTGGACTCAAATTTCTTTGAGAGAGGAGTGTGGGGGCAATTAATTAGACTGAAAATGTTGGGAATTGCTGCATGTACTAGGAACTGTGTAGTGGTGATGAGGGTACCTGAGGAACAAAATGTGAAACAATGTACAACTGTTTCCTGTGACAATAAATGAGAATAATTTAGAATTAATCTGTCAGTGAAAAAACCTTACATTAACATCTACCACACTATCATTGGGGCCTCTGACTTCAAAAAGTTTAATGGTTAAAGTGAGATCTTAGATTTTGCCTAGGATGATTTGCCCTGAGCTGACATCTGTGCCAATCTTCCTCTATTTTGTATGTGGGTCGCTGCGACACCATGGCTGATGAGTGCTGTAGGTCTGCGCCTGGGATCCAAACCAGTGAACCCTGGCCGCCAAAGTGGAGCACGCCGAACTTAACCATGATGCCACGGGGTCAGTCCCTATATTTTTATTACTGATTCTATCTTTTTCAAATTTCCGCTATCTCCACATATCCATCTACTCCATCCTACTTTCAACTACAATCCTTCAGCTGTAACTTGATGCCTAGCAGACAACAACTCTAAAGATTTGTGACAAATCACTCAGGAAACTATATCACTTATAATTGGCTAGGCTTTTAAAATTTTTATATATTTCTTTATACCACATTTGAATCAGAAATTTTGTTTCTTATTAAGCTAACCAAAGTAAGAATTCTTATTTTTAAAATATATTAGACACATATAAAGTGTAGATTTTTACCTTGGAGACTCTGGAACGATTATTGTATGTGTCTTTTGAAAGTGGAAGTGTCCCTTAATATGATTTATAAAGACAGCAAATTCTCATATCTACTGCATTCCAACTGTTTTGATATGTTTATTTGAGTGAAGTATATGAGGAAAATCCAGCCCCACACAGGAATGTAGTTGGAAAAGCAAGGACAATTTTAATAGACATTTTAGATAATTGTGAATATTCTTTGAAACTAGACCAAAATTCTATAGGTGTAGTTTTTTAAAGGTCATCTGTGTTATAGAATCTGAAACCATGTGAATAAACTTTTTATGCTTTGTTATGTTAAACTCATTTGTCTGTCTTACACTTTGAATCGATCTTTTTCTCATGCATAATTTTGTAACATGATGCACTGGCCACTTGGAAAATATTAGTTCACTGAGTTATGCAGATCTTCCAAATTTTGACACATTTCATTAGACAATATAAAAAAATCACATTTGGGGCCGGCCCAGTGGCATAGTGGTTAAGTTCGCATGTTTCACTTTGGCAGGAGGCCTCAGATCCACCTGTTCAGATTCTGGGCACGGACCTACTCACCACTCATCAAGCCATGCTGAGGTGGCATCCCACATAGAAGAGCTACAACTCTACAACTATGATACACAACCATGTACTGGGGCTTTGGGGAGAAAAAAGAGGAAGGTTGGCAACAGATGTTAGTGTGGGGCGAAATTTCCTAGAAACAAACAAACAAACGAACAAAAGTCATGTTCATGACTAGTACCATTAATCTCATCAGAAAATCTTGAAGTGTGGGCAAGCTGTCAGGTTCATAGTGGTAGATACAAGTTTTTGAAAATTCTAATTTTCTTGTGAAACCTCAAATTTTATCATCGGCAAAAAATTAGTCAATTGTTTTCCTTTAGACAACAATTTCACTTCATTCATATTTGAGAAAATCTCCTCCATATGCTCAATTCTGAATAACTGTAGCTTGTCTCACAGTTGTTTTTTCAAGTAAAATTTATGTTTCATAGAAAAAACAGTTAACTCAGCTCTCAAGTTAATCAATTCCATAGATGTTTTTGTTCAAGACAACCACTGTACTTAGGTGTACAACAGTAGTGATTTATGCATATTTCCATTCCATCAGACAGAATATTAAAATAACATGCATATGAGGGTTGAGATTTAATAAAACTGATTATTTTTACTTCTTTGTCTAGACATATTAAGATAAAACTGACTCTTGTTTTCTTTGATGCATGGTGGAGTAAAATATAATGACTGCTAGTACAGTTTGGTGCAACTGCCTGGATTTGTTCTAAAGTGCAAACCAGTTTATTCATTACTGCTTTTGCATCATAAGTGTAAATGTTGACACCATGATAAAGGCAAATAACACCTTAGGGGGCCCCAGACCCACACTCTGAGAACCATTGACCTAGAGAAATAGTCAAAACTCAGGCATAAGTCACATGCCAGGGTGTTCACTGTAGTGTTTCTGATAATAATCAGTTGTGAACAATTTCAATATACTTCAATAGGGAATGATTAAGTAAAATACAGTGTATTCATATTAAGGAATACTGTGCAGCCATTAAAAAGAATACTACGCACCCTTAAAAAGAATAGGTAGACCTTTATGTATAGAGAAGACTCTCCAGAATATACTGCTACCAGAAAAACATGGTCACATACCATTCATATCATCCCATTTTTAAAAATTCAAATATATCTAGACACATATAACAAGATTTTTATAGGAGACATAAGATCATACCACGTATGCTGTAATTATGTATTACAAACTTAAATACACACACATAAAAAATAATAGAAGGAGAGAAAACATACTACACACTCAACAGTGGAGACATACGAAGAAAGAAGTAGGGTGGTAGAGGTGAGGCTAACTCTTCACTCTGTATGTTCTGGTCTTTTTTTATGAGTCATAATTATATATTACTTCCCTTATTAAAAATTTTAATAAATAGACTGAATGCTTACAGACTTTTATCCAACTTATGAATTAAATATAGTTTACTAGAAAGACTTAAAAGCGAGGTACTCTGGCTGGTAGCTCTTTTCCTTTATGCAAGAGTAAAGGGTGGAAGAATTAGAACTTTAGTGAAAGTGTATGCAGATAGCCTTTCATCACTCATGTATACACCACTCTATCTATCTGTACCTCTATTTGTTGTTTTGCTTTGCAGTGAATAAAATATTTCTTAATATTTCTCTCTTTCTATTTTTAAAATTCTTAGGACATGGAAAATGTATTCTATATCTTGTACTTACTAGAGTTCACTAAAATATGGAGAGAACTTTGTACAGTGGGTAAAGTTCTTCAGTGGTTATTTTGACTCAAGGAAGATACTGAGAAAGATTGCAGTGTGTAAAAACCTCAAAGATAATGAAAATCTATAAATGAAACAAATGTTCTAAGCTATTTTGTGTCGTCTATGAGAAGGTATCACATTGTATAGACAGAAGATTATAGTTTCTTTTGGCGGGCTACTTGTAAGACTGTATTTGTAGTGTTATATCTAAGTTCAGGCCATTCATTAACAGATTGCCAAATAAAATTTCAGTAAGTTCATTTATTCACTCAGCATAAATTTATGGTGTGCCTACTGTGTGCCAGGCTCTCTTCTTGATGCTTGTGATGCAGCAAAGAACAAAAAAAGTTACTAAACTCGTGGAGTATAAGAAAGTAAACACACATTCCTGCCCTCATGGAGTTACATTTCAGAGGACAGAGATAGACCATAAACCAAATAAATAAGTAAAGTATATTGTATGTTAATGGTGATGAGTGCTTTGGGAGATAAGCTGAAAGGGAAACAAGGAGTCCTGGCAGAGGAAGTGCGGTAGGAGTCAGTTTTAAAGAGAGTAATCAGATAGGACCTTGCTGAGAAGATTCCACTTGAGCAAAGACTTGAAGGTTGTGAGGTGAGGCAGGCAGTTGGGTGGATATCTGGAAGAATCTTCCAGGCAGAAGTAATAGGCAGCAGTGAGTGCAAAGGCCTTGAAGTGGGAGCATAGCTGTACATTCAATGTGGAATCAGGAGGTCAGTGTGGACAAAGAGGAACCTGGCGGTGTAAGAGTCAAACAAGATAGGAAGATGGTGGAAAAGGGGAGTTTAGGTGGAGAGATAGGGATACATTGAGTTGGAGATGCATTTAAGACATTTAAGTGGAGATGGTGAGTAGGCAATATAAAATTGAGGAATTACATCATCTACAGAGGTATTTAAAGGCATGAAACTGGAAGAAATCACTGAAGGAATGGAATAGACCAAGAAAAGAATGTCCAAAGACTGAGTCCTGGGAAGGGAAATGAGTCCTGGCAGGAAAATGAGCAAAGGAGACTGAGGAGGATTGGCTCGTGTGTATGAGGAAAACCAGGACTTTTTTTTTTCATTTTGGAAGTCAAGTGAACAAAATGTTCAAAGAAAGGAAAGAACTAACTGTTTCAGAGTTTAGAGGATAATACAAAATCTCAGGAAATATTTTGGTTTAATTCATGAAGGTTAGGAGTACTGCTAAGAACACTCTAGAAGTTTTAAAAACCATAGAATTTTAAAGGATTTAAGACAATGTATTAGACACTATACTTGAAATGTCAAAACCAATTATCATAACGTGAAGGTATATAACAAAGCTTATACCAACAGAATGTGAGAAAAATGCTTGAGATTGAACAGAATAATCCTCACAGTATTTTCTAATTAATGAGCAGCTTCAGTTGAGATAAAAGAGTTAAAAATTTTGTGTTTTATTCTATTCAATTTGAACTACTTCTTAGCAAAGCTTTTCAACTGCCATTAATTAAAACAACAATAACAAAAATTGTGCTTTCTCTTGCTCTTATTTTTATGAATATGAACTAATTGGCTCATATTGACTCATGGGTGGTGAGTGATCTGTCTTGTTTCATTCATTCAACAGTATGTAACTGAAAATTACATACTACATACTAACTCAGTGTTAGACTATGTATACTGTAAAAAAAAAATAGAAAAAAAATCTATTCCTTTTTAGAAATAACATTCCAGTTAGAGAAAACTGACAGTAAGCAGACACAAACAGATACGTAATGTCAGATAATGACCAGGAAAGGGAAGCGAATAATGTTGGCAGGAGTGAGGTCGCTACTCCTGACCGAGCGATTGAAAAAAAGGGAAATGAGGTAAAGCTTGAACAGGGAACAGAATGAAGAGCATTCCAGGCAGAGAGGGTGGCAAGTGTAACAGTATAGGCAAGAAGGCTAGTTGGCTGGATCAGGGTGAGTGAGGAGGAGGGTGCCGGGTCATGATGTTGGGACAGGCCTGAAGTCGTGCAGGACCTGGTACCCCAGGCAAAGAACTTTAGATTTTACTTTAAGTGTGTTATGATTCCCTAAGAAAGTGTTGAACCAAGCAGAGACATAATTTAATTTATGTGTTAAACATTCTGACTACTCTATGGAGAAGAGATTCTGAGGGGCCAGGGTGGGAACAGGGAAAAATAATCCGTTATTCCAATTAAAGATAGTATCTTGAGTCAGCGTGGCAGCCATGGATATGGTGAGAACAGGTCAGAGTCTGGATTCTTCAAAGATGAATTTGATGTGGAATACGAAAGAAAAAGAAGGAGTTGATGCCTCCAACGTTTCAATCTGAGTAACTGATGATGTTTACTGAGACAAGGAACACTTGGGTGGGAAATAGGTTTGAGGGTAAAGAATTAAGAGTTTATTTTTTGGATATTCAATTTGAGATGCCTTTTATACATCCACGTGGATATATTCAATAGGCTTTTGGATATATAAGATTGCAGTTCAGTAGAGAGGTCTAGATGGGAGATATGTTTTTGTAACTCATCAGCATATACATATTATTTAAAGCATCGTGATTGGATGAGAACAACTAGAGGATAATCAATAGAAAAGAGTTCTGAAAGCTGAGATTTGGCATTGTGGGGTGGGGAGAGAGTTCAAAATTTGGAGAGGGGGAAAATGAATAAAATGCAACAAATAAAGCAAGAGAGTTAGCCAGTTAGTTGGATAAGAAAAACAAAAATGGAAAAGCCTGATATCCTGGAAACCAAATGAAGAATTTTAAGGAGAGAATGAACAACGACTGCAAATTCTCCTGAGAACTTGAGTAATCTATGGACTTAGAATTGATCAATTAATTTGGCAAATTGCCCGTCGATAATGACCTTGACAAGAATAGTTTTAGCAGAGTGGCGAACAGGAAAGAATGATTGAAATGGGCTCTATAGAAAACAGGGGTAGAAGTGGAGAGGAGAGTATGCTAAATTCTTTTGAGAAGTTTGCTCTAAAAACAGTGAAAACAATGAGGAGGTAGATGAAACCAGGGAACTTCACTCAGCTCTTCTCACTAACTTTCCATCTCCAGGACAATTTATTACTTTCTAAGTCCTCTCCCCACAATTTTAACTCTGATGAAATTCCACTCATTTTTACCGCCACAGTGAAAGAGACTTCTGTCTCTTCTGCATTGTTGACAGAATTCACAGCCATTAGCTTTATTTTTACAATTTTCTTTTCACAACTGCTCTTATATTGTAGCTTTTGAAAAATTGTAAGTTTATTTACGGACCATGTCATTTAATTTCTGAGCCCTGTTAGACCACTAATTTGTATATTAACTAATTATTATTAACTAATTCTATTTCTTTAGGTTAACTTTCTTATTGTCTCTTAAACTATGAACTATTCGCAGGAAAAACACATTTTTCTTGCCTATTCATTCTTTTATTCTCAACACTCAAATTTCTGGTATCTACTTAACAAAACTTGATAAATGATCATTGAAGTAAAATAAAATTAAGAACTTCTATTCATCAAAATACTATTAAGAGAGTGAAAATCAAAGCCACTAAGTAGGAGAAGATATTAAGATATTTGCCATAAATACACACACACAAACACACATCTGATAAAGGATGGATACATCACTTAAGAAAACTCTGCAGAGGAATTTTCTCTCTCACTTTGGAAAACTGAAAATATCTTTTAAAGCTCATCATATACAAATCCAAAGAACAAGCAATTCCACTTCTAAGTATATACAGAAGAAATGAGCACATTTTTCTCCAAAAGACAAAACAAGAACATTTATGGCAGTACTATTCACAATAGTCCCAAAGTGGAAATTTCCTAGATGCCATTAACAGTAAAACTGGTGTTAGTGGTCGGTAGAGTGTTTACTTTACGGAGGAGGGCGGGTATTGTCTGAAAGAGGGCACGTGGGGTGTGAGTGCTTTTATGATTTATACATTTTTCTGTATCTAATACTTCAATAATGGATTTGCATTAAGAAGAGAATTTGATGAATGAATGAATTCTTACTCTAAGAATACCTGTTATTTCTTGTCAATGCATGTCCTAGAATTGCCCTTTCCAAAATTCATTCATTCAAGAGATAGTTCCTGCCTACCTACTATGTTGTGGATGCTACGCTAGGCACGGGGGAAACAGAGGGAAACAAAAAGATTTAGTTTCTCTCTCTTCATCCAGTTTACAGTGTAGTTTATTTGCTTTAAGCAAAAAACAATATTACTGTCTCCACTTCTGTACAAGCCTGGACCAGAATTAATTGGTAAAATGCTCCGTGACCCACTTTTTTTTTTATTCCTTTCAAGTATTTCCTTGATCAGGGAGTCCCTATATCCAGATAAAACTTTATATGCAAGAATTTCCTTCTAGTCTCCAGAGGTTAAGGATGTTAAATTTACTGGTTTCTAAGGTAAAAGATTTAAATTTGACTGTATTTAAGCTCCATGAAAGGATAACATTTTATTTAGACCAGATTTCTTCTGAGCTTTTTCCTTAATGAGTGAGTGATTTACAAAAATGCATGCTCTACATTTTCTTCCTTTAAGACTTACATGAGACATTATCAGTCCCCATATTTCTTTTGGAAGGACACAAAGGGACATCATTATCTACTCCCCTGTCTTTAAATGTGAGAAGCATGTGTCCAATTAAATCTAGGGCTTCCTCTTCATTGTTCTGTATGAATAATTAACCTTTCTAAGTGCTGACTTCAGGAAAGTTTTGAATCCCTTTTCTTCTAAGGGAAAAATAAAAGGAAGAGCTGAACTGATGCTTCTTTAGAGTTTTCTTTTTAATCACTTTGAAAGATAGTTAATAGTAAAATACAAGTGTTAAAATCCAAGGTGTTGATTCTGAAAATTATTACTTTATTTATTTTTTGGTGACAATGATTTTATTATTAACGTAGGCTTCTCTAAAGTAATAATGTTCTCTAATGGAATCATTTAGAACAATATGGTCAGCAATCTACTTTCATTAGTCACATGGGAACATTATAAATCAATTTATATGATCGTTGCAATTGAAACTTGTTGGATGCCAGCTGTGTTAATTTCTGTTAATTATCATTCTTTCAAACCTCATTCTTTCTGTAAGTAAGATATACACTTTAGGACATTTTTTATACTTTAAATTGTTCTGTTCATCCTCCTACAGGTCTCCTACAAGGTTTTTCCCCCTCTAAGTTGATTTACAATGTAACCTTGAAACAAGGAGAAGCATTAGTTGACTGCAGTTTTAATAAATGGCTTGTCAGCTATTTTACAACTATGGTTATTTCTTTGACTAGAGAAATTTCTAGATAGCAGGCCTTTGAATTCTTAATTATTTTAAAGATTTGGGCAGACATTCTTGATCCTATCTATCTTCTGTGCAAATAAATTCTTGACTGCTAGAGAGAAAAATAGCTTTGATCTGTTTTGATTTTGATTTTACATATTTTGATTTTGTTATAGACTTACCAGTCAATGAGGGTTGAAAATGTACTGAAATCATTTTACATTTAACCTGTTAAAATACTGTATACCTCTGTTTTGTTTACTTGTTTTACAAGAGTTAAATTATTTTAAGAAATCAATAAAATTTTGGATTGTGATTTCTGCAAAACTCTTAGCTTCTGCAGCCAAATTGGATCTGGCTCACTTTTCACAGTAATTTTTTTTCCCCAGCATGCATAATTGCCATTTCAAAATAATTTTCACCTTAAACTGAATTTATGTAATCTCTCCTTGCTTCTCTTCCTGCATTCCCAGTTTCCATCTCCCTTAAGGGCATCGCCATCCATCTACTCTACTAAGCTGAAAACCTGAAGACCATTCTAGACATTTCCTCCTCCTCTCATGCATCGCCATGGCCTAAAAATTTTACTTAAATGTTTCTCTGCTCTTCTCTCTCCTCTTTATCCCTACAATTGCTGCCTTTTTCGAGCTTTCAATATTTCTTACTTCCAAACTGACCTGTTTTCCACCAGACTTTTCTTCTCCTCTGCTTCCCATACATTCACATCCATGGGTCACAGTATGGTGTTCGATATAACATGCAAATCTGAATTTATTGCTCTTCTGATTAAACATTGATTTTTAAGGAATGTATTCACCAAAATGGTTACTTCTAGCTGATGACATTTTTAGTGTGTTTACCTTTTATTATGCTTTACACTTCGCCACATTTCTTGAAAATGAGCTCAGTTCTTATAACAAAACAATAAGCAATTAAAACAAAACAAAAAAACCAACCTAGAACTCTACCTTCAATGGCTTTTAGGTTCTGTATTTGAGAAATTAAAGCTCCTAAACACAATATAAAAATCCCTATTTAGTACAAGGCCCTGCCCACCTCTCTAGTCTATTCTCTTTCAGTTCTCGCCTAACATTTTATCCCTGCCTAGTCAATGCTGTTTCATGCCCCCATGCCTTTGTTCCTACTAGATCCTTTGACTGGAATTCCACAAAGTGCCCCATATAGTCTGCCTGGATTGCTAAGACAAAATATCACTGAGTGAATGCCTTAAACAATGGAAATTTATATTCTCACATTCTGGAGGCTACAAGTCCAAGATCAAGGTGTTGGAAGCTTTGGTTTATTCTGAGGCCTCCCTCTTGGCTTGCAGATGGCCACCTTGTCACCGCATCCTCACATGGCCTTTCCTCTGGGGGCATGTATCCTTGGCAGCACTTTCGCGTCCAAATTTCCTCTTCTTATGAAGACACCAGTCAGATTGGGTTAGGGCCCATCCCAACCACTTTATTTTAACTTAATGACCTTTAAAGATCTTATCTCATATTCTGAGGTCCTGGGCGTTCGGGCTTCAACATATGAATTTTGACAGGAACACATTCAGTCCATGACATGGCATTTTATGTTCCCACAGCATTTCCCATTTTCAAAGCAATTTGCAAATGTGAATGCATATCTTTATTATCTAAACGAAAGCTGAAATAGCTACCTATAATTCCCTTGAAAGCCGAGGCCATAGTTTTAGCAATGTGCTCAAGTCATTAGTAATAGTAATAATAATACCAATAATAACAATAATTTACCTCTCTCTTATCTTTTACTATATTATCTTAAAATTGGTCCATTTACCATCTGTCAGCACCATTAAATTGGAATAGACCTTCAGAACCTTTTAGTTCTTTAGGATCTTAGAATCATATTCTAGGACTAGAACTCTTTGAATTTGCATCTTGTCATTCAAGATATCACTAGCTGTAATAGTCAGCATATTTCGTGTGTCTCATTTCTCACTTGTATTGGATGCACCTTGTGGCCTAAAGTACTACCCAGTCTAGAGGTCCTCAAAGAGACAAAATATTTTCCCAACACCAGAAAACACCTACGGTTGGACCTGAAGCGCACCAACAGACCATGCAGAAGGGCCATCGTGATGTCTTCACTAATGCAGATCAGGACAAGGGAGGCATTCATTGAATCCCACCCTCATTTCCTATCTCAGGAAGGAACTAAAAAAGCAAGAAATTGGTGAAAATTCTTAAAAATGATGGATACTCTTTGTACATTATTTTTACTCTGTCCAAAAACATCCAGCAATAAAAGACTGCTAACATTTGTAAGGAAAACTTTATCTGGGGAAAACCAATCATAGAAGGAAGTATTGGTCTTTTTGATGACAGAATCCTAGGACACTGCTGTAGCTCTGCCTGGGGAACTAGGGGGAGCCTTGCTACTGAGGGCAAAGTTCCTGAATTGCCTTGTTCATTTAATAACAGAAAATGTCCGTTGAGGGTGGTGTAAGGGAGAGAAGCTGAACTGGCCCTTGTATATATCAGACCTACTCATTTTAAAGTTGTCCTTGGAAAACCTTCAAATGTACAAGTCACAGAGTTTTTTGTTTCTTGTGTCTTTAAATTTTATCAAAAAAACAACAAAACTATGACACACTCACTTTATTTTCATCTTCAGCACACTTCAAAAGTTAATATATATGCACATCAAGAAAACATAAATGTGATAATTTATATCAACAACCTAGAATGTGATCTAAGATTGTAAGAAACGCAAGGGGCAGGGGTGTGGTCTTGACACAGTATACTCGCTAGAAGTAACATCAATAATGCAAGGAATATCTCAATAAAATAATTGAAAAGCTGAAAAAAGATATCATGTTAAACCATTTGATTTTTGAATGGCTTGTTATGCAGCAAGAGCTAACTGATACAATAATCAAAGCAAACAGAAGTGAGGGCAATTGAAATAACCTACTTATTTTTGACATGTGTTCTAATAGAAGACAGCATTCATAATCACTTGTTATTCAAATTTATTTCAGATAACTTTATTAAAAAGGGACTACACTGAGATTCTGTTCCAGGGAACTTGAAGAGGACCATGGAGAGAGATGCAGGTTAGTGCAGAAGAAGGTGGTGACTATCACCTGACGAGACATGTGAATTCAGGCTCTCATGTGAGTCATTTTTAACCATGAATGTTGATGAGATTACTGAGGGAAAAAAAATAACATAATGGAGGAAAAATATACAAAGAATAAATTTATCTAACATTCATTTCTTAGGCAATTTAGCTTAGGATTTTTTTTCTCTAGCATTATCTAATTTTAGAACATTTTTATCACCCCAGAAGGAAACCATTAGTGGTTGCTGCCTATGTCCTCCATGCCATAGCCCCTGGCAACCACTAATCTACTTTCAGTTTCTGTTGGTTTATCTGTTCTGGACATTTCAAGTGAATGGAATCATGCAATATGGGGACTTTTGTGTCTGGCTTCTTTAACTTAGTATGTCTTCCAGGTTCATCCATGTTGTAACATGTATTAGTACTTCATTCCATTTTATGGTTGAAAAATATTCCATTATAAGGGTATACCAGATTTTCTTTATGCATTCATCATTTGGAAGGCATTTGGACTGTTTCCACTTTTTGCCTGTCATGAATCATGCTGTTATGAGCATTTGTATACAAATTCTTGTGTGAACAGATTTTTACATCTCTCTTGGGTATAAACCTAGGAGTGAAATTGCTGGATCATATCACTATGCTTGATGTTTTCAGAAACTGCTAAGCTGTTTTCCAAAGGGGCTGCACCATTTTACATTCCTACTAGCAGTGAATGAAGGTTCAAATTTCTCCACTTTTCTGGTCAACAAGCCATTCCTAATGAGTGTGAAGTAGTATGATAGTGGTTTTGATTTGCATTTCCCCAGTGACTAATGATGTTGACTATCTTTTCATGTGCTTATAGGCTATTTATATATCTTCTTTGGAGAAATGCCTATTCAAGCTCTATTCTCATTTTTTAATTGGACAATTTGTCTTTTGATTGCTGTGTGTCAATGACGTTAAGTTTAGCCCATCTGTCACTTTTCTATTTTTTCTACTGCTTGGAAATCCTTTTAGTTACGTCTAGTGAAGCATTTATTCAAACATCCATTAATCATTTATTGTGTTCTACGCCTGTGCTGGAATATAAAGTTCAATAAGACACATCAGCTCTCCTGTGGACTATTCCAACAGTTACTTGTTTTTGCACTCCCCAGTCCATCTTTTACCCTGCATCCCAAATGATTTTTCTAAAATGTGAATTTGATCATGTCACTTATTTGCTTAATCCCCCAATACTTCCTTTACTAACTATGAGATAAAGTTCTAACTCTTTAAGATGGTTTATAAAGCCTTCAAAATTTGTCCCTCACCAATTTCTATAAGCTTCTCTCTCTTGTGTTCATCCTATACCCTTATCTGGGATAACTTTAGGGGTCTTCTAGTTAAATACTGCACCTAGACATACTGAGGTTAGTAAGCTAAGGGAATAAGTGGGTTCTCAGCCAGAAACCTGAACCAGGTCTCAGGTGCAAATGAAAAGAATCACTGGAGCTTTTCCTCTTAATTCTGGATCCCAACTGAAACAGGCACATCTCTCTTCAGGCCTGTCACCTGGGAAAACAAGCTGTATCATGTCATCCTCTTGTCTTTAGTGAGATCTTTAAATGTTTAAGCCTCACCTCATTTTTACTGCTAAGTAATAAAAAAAGAGCTCTGTGCTCATGCTTGGGTCAGTGTGAAAGTGGAGCATGGCCCTCGAAGGACAGTGGTGGTGGCCGCAATTAATGGGACTCCTCCCAGGAAGAGGTGGCCAGCCCAGGATGACACAACCAGTTGGTCAAGAAAATCTGTTCTTCCCAAGTGGTGATTCTCCCTCCACCAGTCTTTAGAGAGACTGAGTTTTTGTTTTATTAAAGACAGCTGCACTTTCCTTAGGCCACCAAATAGAGCAGTCTCTGCTGGTTTAGCAAGAGGTAACTCACTACCTCACTGTTACGAATTTTACTGAAAATAGATCTAGTATACACAGTATAAAGAATTCCTTTTGAACTTAGGCATAAATTAACTATATGGTAAAAACTATCTATGTGTATATATACACATGAACACACACACACAACATACACACAAATATAATGCAGAGAATATAAAGTTCAAATAACAAGTCTGCAAGTCTGAAGTGGAGTATGTTATCTATTGCTGCATAATGAACTAACCCCAAAATTCATGTGGCTTAAAACAACCATTTTATTTTTTACACTTTACTGAGGTATAATTGACAAATAAAATTGTAAGGTATTTAAAATGTGCTTCATGATGATTTGAAATACTTATACACCATGAAAAGATTCTTCCCATCTAGTTAATTAGCACCTCCATCACCTCACATATTTCTATATGTATGGTGAGAACATTTAAGTTCCACTCTGTTAGCAAATTTCAATGATATAGTACAGTGTTATCAACTGTAGGCACCACGTAAAAAAACATTTTTATTTTGTTCTTCCTTTTGTGGGTCAGAAATTTGAGAAGGGACCCCCCCAGGCAGTTTGTCTTCAATTCACTTGGCTCACATGGGGTGACTGGGGATGGATGACCCTTCCAAAATGGCTCCTTCACTCACATGTCTGGCACCTCACTACTTCTTGACCTCGGTCCCTCCACGTCTTATCCTACAAGGCCTCTGCATATGCCTTGGATTTTTGCCTAGGATGGGTCTTAGGGTAGTTACCATTCTTAAATGGCAGTTGGTTTCTAAGAGAGGAAGACAGTAGCTGCCAGACCTGTTAAGCTAGGCCTGGAATTGGCATAGCTCTAACAGCACCATTCACACCGTACTCTCTATTGACCAAAGCATCAACAGACCAGCTGAGACTCAAGAGGGAGGGAAATAGACTCCAACTCTCAACGGGAGAAATAGCAAAGAATTTGCAGCCATCTTTAACCTGCCATAAAGGTAAGATCTATTAGGCATATATACTTGATAAACACAAAGATTTCCACCACCCCTCACAAAAATATCAGTACCATGCTGAGTCCTCAGCAGTTTGCAAATGTATTGGCTGCCTTAGAGAAAGATGAGGTGCTATCACACATACTGTGTATAACTCTAATAACTTTTTCATATTTAAGGGTCACAACAATCAAAATTCTCTGAAGTTTTATTACTTCTTTGATTTGTACATGTGTATTTTATGACCAGCATTTTGAGTTGCAGGAAGCATGTACTACACTTTTTATGACACATACCTGAGATCTTAGGAGTATTAAAAATAGTTTATTAACGCCCAGGGTATCATTCTAGCCTACCTAATACCTTTGATTTACTAAAGTCACAAAAGTTACGCTGGCTTTTTTTATGGATATGACTTTAGCCACATGGTACAGCGTAGCTTTGTACAGGTGTTTTCATATGTCTGGTCCACTGACATCTAAGAAATTCAACCCTGGGGTCGTAGAGGGAAGAGACAAAAGGCCTAATAAAAACCAGATGTTAACCATTAATGTTCATTTACCAAATCCCACTTAAAATCTTGTACTCTAAAAGCTAATTTCATCCAATTGCCTTTTAATTATAGTCTCTTGTTCAGAGTTGCAAATATAATGGCTTTTTAATATAACTTGCACTGTTCTGTGTCCAATGTAGGATGTAATCATGCAATTTATTCAGTCAGAGCCAGTGCATTAGGTAATTAAAACACAAGCACACACGGATTTCTGCACATGCACATTTGGCAGGAAAGTAATACAAATCTGACAAATCTGCTTTTGGATAGAATTCCTTTTGGCTAGAATAGGATAGAAATCCTATGTCCACCAAAGTATGTTGTAGCTAAGGTGAAATACAGAAATCATATGTGACTGTCTGGGAGACCTGTGCACATATCACAGAAAATAAGATAGAAACTAATTTAAAGTAGGAATGTAGGTGGTTTAATACATTTGTAACTATCGAATCACAGTCTCGGTAGGTATAATTCTCAGTGCAGGTTAGTTCTTCATTCTCCAAGATATTAGGAGGTAAACAGGCCCTCAGTCTCCTTTCCCTCTTAAAGGAGGAAGACAGAAAAAAAGATAATTGGATTTAAGAGAATTTTCACTATTAATAAACATGATCAAACAATCTAACAATTTTGAAAAATCTTTTAAGAGTGGTGATTACTTTTTGGGAGTCGATGTATGCATGGGTAATAAACACATACTTCTGTGTTTTTTCTTTCAATGAGCATGCATTACTTTAGTAAAGTTGTTCATCTTTATCTCACAGTAACCACGAGATTTTATGTAAAAACAAGTAATGCTTTATTAGCTGTTTTTGAATTATACGTAATTCTTATAACTTTATATATTAGTTTTTAAAAAGTATATTAAGGTATATTTTTACACATTTATTCACTCCATAATTTACTATGTCAACTAGCTACGCCCTATGGGTTAGAGATACCAAGAAAGTGATGGGCTCTGCCTTAAGATTTTCAGGATGTTTTGTAGAAAGTATTTCTCTAGTATTACCTTCTACTAATGCCTGGCCATTAAAAAAAAAAAAAAAAAAAAAAAAGACATGGGCCATGAATCCAAATACCAGCATGAAAACAAAAATATTTATTCATTTGTCAGGATTTTATGTTTATACAATGCCAGTATCTGGAAACATACAGAAATCTAGGATTGATTTCCTTTTTTCAGTTTTCTCTGGATTTGCATTCACACGTCCTGTGCTCATTCTTATTACTTAAAATACAAATGCGCAAAGTATATGTACACTTCTTTTTCCAAAACATTAACAAAAATTTCAGATGACATATCCTCATTAGCTAATCTCCTTTTCCCTTCTTTTTTCTGATTACATCCACATGCCTTCTTCCTCTGACATTCATAGCAGCTTTAGCACGTCCCTTTGGGGGGAAAAAAACAGCTAGAAGGCTAGCCAAGTGGCATCCCCTTCCCAAATCAGAATTTAACTAAGGCTTGGAATCCAAATACATAAGCACTTTCTCAGATTGACGTTCCTTGTACATTTAAGCTTTAGTGTTGTAAATACCGAGATTTAGGGGCCAAAACGGGTGATCAGCTCCAGAAATAGTAATCTACAAAAGTAGGCCAGCCTCCACACAGGGGAAGTCAATCTTGATCCCTCTTGATTCTCTGAGTCCCAGGTCTCAAGAGCTTGCAGCCTAAACCCTGCCATTGACTTTCTCTAGTCTTGACTGCTCTCCATCTAATCCTACCTTTGCTCAGTCTTCAGAGGTGTTATGTCCTAATTCAACTCCGAAGTAGAAATCCATAGAGGACCAAACCAAACACACTGTTGTCAAAGCAAAAACTAGACAAACATATGCTACATCATCTCAATCAAGTACCAAGCTCCCACCCTAAGGTCTATCCTCAGGTGTTTGCTTTAGAGGAAATTCCAAACTTCTGAATGGATTATGTGTCCAATGTTCCTTTTAATTTAGACTCAGGACCCATGGCATAAATGCCATGCCAAATATATTATAAACAAAAAATTAAATTTCAATAATAGTCCATGGTAATAAATAGCTCATTCTGAAGTCAAAATGTAAGCTCTTGATCTTCTTCTTTGTTTTTAAGTCATACATGTTTTTACGTTTTGACACTTCTAAAATCAAGATTAATCTTAAAGTTGATTTGTTTATACTGTGTTGATTTTTTTCTTGAAAGCTGTTAAGTTCATGGTATATATCACCATTACCTCCAGTGGAGTCTTAAATCTTAAAATTAAATATGGCATTCCAATTATATGACTATTTATAATATTGATTCTGGGGGAAAAATGCCCCCGAGTTTCATAGCTGCATATTTTCTGCCCATTATGAGGTGATTCCAATGAGGGATTCAGTTTATAATCATAAAAATAAGTGAATTCTTATATTACAGCTAGTTTTATTTTTACCAGCCATCTCTAGATGATCAATTTTCCCCCTTCTCCAGAATATTTAACCACTTTCTCTGAATTTTCTTCCACAGCATATAAATACACCAGATTTTGTCCCATCTATCAAAAACAACACATTTCCTCCTATGGTATGGCCTCCCTCTAGCTGTGGTCCTCTTTCCTTCCCTTTATAGCCAAGCTTCCTTTAACAATATTTGCACATTTTCTAACGAATAGAGGTGTCATGCTTTACGCAACTTGTTCTCTCTCAATGGACATTTAAGTTATGAACTTATTACTCTTAAAAATATGCTTCAGCTAACATCCTTGAACAAATATCTGTGTAAATTAGTGCAAATTTCTGTAGAATCGAGTTCTAGAAGTGAAATTATTGGGCCTAAAAGTTTGCAAGTTATGGGTTGAATTGTGTACCCCTAAAAATTAACGTTGAAATCCTAACCTCCAGTACCTCAGAAAGTGACCTCATTTAGAGATGGAGTCTTTACAAAGGTAATCAAGTTAAATGAGATCATTAGGGTGGGTTCTAATCCAATATGACTGGGGTCCTTTTAGGAGGAAACCTGGACACAGACATGCACAGAGGGAAGATAATACGAAGATACAAGGAGAACACCAGGGAAACATGAAGACAGTCATCTACAAGCCAAGAAGAGAAGCCTGGAACAGATCCTTCCTTCACAACTCTCAAAAGGAACCAATTCTGCCAACACCTTGCTTTTGGACTTCTAGCCTCCAGAATTATGAGACAACAAATTTCTGTTGTTTAAGCCACCCAGTTGGTGCTACTGTTACGGCAGCCCTAGATAATTGATAAAGAATACTTGCAAAGTACCCCCAAAATGGCTGTCACAATTTATACCTCAGCCAACCATGTAGAAGGGTAACTTTTCCCCTGAACCTTGCCAGTACTGAACTATCAATCTTTCAATGTTTTGCAAATTTTGAAGACAAATAAATGGTATCTCCTTTTCATGCATACTTCTTTGATTTTTTTAGTCCAAATTTAGCACATGTCTGGGGTTTTATTTCCTTTTATTTTAAAATATCTAAAATGGATTCAAATGGATTGACACTATCAAACAACCACTCATATCTAGCAATATGATTGCAATATAGTTTGATACAATGACAAAAGACATGATTAAAAATTATATCTAACTTTTAAAAATGTTTAACTACTCATCCACTTATTAACAATCTACTGCAAAATTTTCATTCTCCAGGATTATTACATGTAGCATGAAGTATATTCCTAAAAGGGAAAAGCTAAACAATTGGAAACTGCAAACTTAAAAACCAAAGTTAATTTTATATTTATAGTATGTGAAAGCCCCATATCCAAAATCCAATTTGCAATGTATTAAGGATTATGCTTCTGAAGAAAGTCCGTTACTGACCTTCCTGTTGGAAGTACACTATAATTCTATATACAGTGTTCTAAAATAGTATCACAAACTATAGGAGCATCTTGGTAACACCAAAAAATATGCCTTGTAGAGTTGCAATATTGATTTAAAAATTATTTCCTGAGATAATAATCAATGAGGCATATTTATCCCCAATCACTCTTTTGTTAATATACTTATCTTGTTTGAGGATTATTTTCCATCTTTTCTTTCATTGATTCCCTTTGGTCTTTGCATGAGTTAAGATGTGAACTTTCATGTTATTTGACTGAATAAACCTCTTGTGACAGCCTTCAAAAGGACACACAAAACGTTTCTCCCCAGTGTGGATGCGTACATGTGTACGCAGATTGAAGTCCAGGGAAAAGCGTTTTCCGCACCCTTCGAAAGTGCACTGAAATGGCTTCTCTCCAGTATGAACCAGAAAATGTCTTTTTAGTTTTGTGCTCTCATTGAACGCTTTCCCACATTCTGCACATACATGATCTCGGGGCCCATGAACAAGGAGATGCTTCCTCAAGGAAGCTCTATTCTTTAACTTTTTTGTGCATCCACTCTGAGGACAAACGATTTTTCCTGGGGCATCATATTCTTGACTTTTTCCTGGCTTCTTTCTAGCAGATTCTGAGAACTGTTTGGGATCTGGTAAGTCAATGCCGGATGTTTCTCCAGGAGGAACCCTCTTGCCTGTCATGTACTCAGAGTATTTAAGAAGTGAATTCTCTCCAACAATTTGTTGAGGCAGTTCTTGTTTTGCCCCTTTTTTCATGTATTCCAAAGAACACTCAAGAAGTGAGCTTGCTGTAAGAACCTGCTGAGAAAGCTCTGGCTCTGATCCTCCTTTCAGGTAGTCAAAGGACTTCAGAAGTGAGTCTTCTTCCAGGATGGGTTCAGAAAACTCACCTCTTTCTGATCCTCCTTTCAGGTAGTCAAAGGACTTAAGAAGTGCATCTTCTTCCAGGATGGGTTCAGAAAACTCACCTCTTATTATGCACTCTATGTAACAGTCACAGAAGGAATCCTCTCCAACAACCTCATGGTTAGTCTCACAGTACATGTGTTCATCATGTAAGGCCCACGTCATGTTAAGAGGTTCCTGCTGGGCTAGGCTTGGCTGGGCTAGCTGTGGCTTATCCCCACTGACAGCTCTTCCACCCAGGCCTTTCTCGTCATGTGTCTTTGCCCTTTTCTTCAGTTGCTGGTCCATGTCGTCCTGCCTGCTTCCTCCTTGAAGGTTTGCACCAGGATGTATCAACCACTTCCAAGGAGTAGTGCTCTAGGTAAGTTGTCTTCAGCAAGTACCTGCTTTGAGATAATAACCATTAGGTAAAATATATTCCAACATCAGAGCCATTGTCAGAAAACGACCTCAAAAAGTGGCCTAGAACTCACTTTTCAATAACGGAGTGGCTAAATCTACATCTCCTTGGACAAACTCCTCAAGAGAATAAGCGAATGAGCTGTGACCTAAGCCAAGGGTCATTATAACCAGATCTTACTTGGGTATCCCCCAAATTATCTGACCTCTCTAATTAATCACCTAACGTATATTAGGCACTCACTATGCTCTAGCCCTACTCTAGGCTACCCATGGGTTTAGATATGTCAGTTAAGTAGACATACAAAAAAATCTTATGCCTCGTGGAGGATACATTCTCATCAGCATACAAAATAAATAAGTATTGTAAGTCGTATGTTATAAGGCTAAGTGCTATAGAATAAGCAGAGGCTGACGGAAAGGAGGAGTTTGCAATTTTAAACAGGGTGATCAGGCAAACCTTTACTGAGGTAGGGGCAGTTGACTAAAAACTTGAAGTAGGTGAGGGAGAAAAATATGCCTATTTTCTTATGTAACACTGATGTGCAATTCAAATTAAATAACGCATATGAAGTGCTTAGCACTGTTCATGGCACAGAGCAGATGCTGAGCGCTGATGGGAGCCAGTGTTCTTTTATTACCTTTGTATTCACTCTGTAAGTGTATGTTGGATCCTGCTATGTGCTAGGTGCTATTCTAGGGCAAGGGCAGCAAACGCTTTCTGTAAAGAGCCAGATTTAAGGTTTGTGGGCCCTACAGTCTATGTCGCAATGATTCCACTCTGCCGTTGTAGTGCAGAAGCAGCCATAGACAATATAAAGGATGAGCATGCTGTGTTCCAATAAAACAAGCAGGGGCCAGATTTGGCCTGTGGGCTGTCACCCCTGTTCTAGATGATGGGGATCCAGAGGTAAGACGTGAAATCCATGCATTCTCATCTCTTATGTGTGCAAGTTAAAATAAAGGCACAGGGGAGTTTGGCCCTAAGTAGTTTTTGATCTTTTTCTTAAAAATCTAAGAACAACATTATAAAAGGTATAGCATGAATATGTTATATTCTTTATAAGAACCTTTTGCTTAACGTTACAGTTGTGTGCCTTAAAAAAGATCTCTTAATTTTATTGTCCCAATATCCTGCTCTAGAACAAAAATTAAATGCTTTTTAAAAAAGGGCAAATGTGAAAGTAGTGGAGTGAAAATTAACAGCTTGAAAACATTTTAAAATAGTCACGTTTAAAAATACCACCTCAAAAGATTCATGCCATTTACTTCTGGCAAAAAAATACATAAAAACAAACATGTGCTTTCCAGTTGCTAAGGGAAGAGTTTTAAATGTCTTCTTAAACATTTATATATAATACATATCATATATAAATAATTATATCATATATAAATATTTTATACAAATTATACACTTAAAACAAATTATAAATAAAATTATATATTTACATATAATATATATAAATGTTTTATATATAAATATAATATAAATTGCTAAGGGAAGAGTTTTAAATTTCTACTTAAACATGTACATACATATATATAAATAAATATATAATATTTCCATATCATATATACACATGTTTAAGAAGAAATTTAAAACTCTTCCTTTAGCAATTGAAAAGCATGTTTTGTTTATTCTATGTATTTTTTTCCCAAAAGTAAATGGTGTGATTCTTTTAAGGTGGTATTTTAAAATATTTTCAAGCTGTTTATACACATATAATGTTAATATATATACAATGTTAAATGAATGGTTCAAGTGTTATTATTTACTCTGTCCTTTAAAAAGGTGAAATAAACCAGGGAGGCTGTGTCCAGGAATATTTGCTGAACAAAATCTTGTTCTTGTAGCTAAAAATAATTTTCGAATCATTTTGTTTAATGAATGTAGCACCTTTGGAGCCAAATCACTAGCAATCGGTCTAAAGTTTGAGTAGGACAGTTGAGTAAGTTAAAACTGAGTAGGACAAAAGACGTCTCCCCAGTTAATCCATTTAAAATAACTACGATTTGATTTGATTCCAGCCTTTCTCTCCAAACTTACTTCTTGGCATCTCCAGCTCTCCTATTTCATTTCGGCCATAATAAACTCTCCCTCCAATAAAGTGCCACGCTCTTGCTTCTTGATAAAATATTACCCACTCTCACTCCCCCTTCCCTTATGAGCACGTGCATGAGAGTTTGTGTGGGCGCACACAGGATCATTTCCCATCCACACTTCAGATCTCTGCTTAAACATCACTTCCTCAAGCAAGCTTCCCTTGATTCTTAGGCTCAATTAGGTCCCCAAGCTAAGTGTTCCCCAGGCTCCCGATTTGATCAGAGACTGTTGGTAACGATAATTTAAGGTCTGTCTTACCTACTAGACAGTAAGCTCGATGAGGGCAAGGTCCTTTTCTCTTTAATTTACATGTCCCAGCACGTAGTACATTTATCTAATGAAACAAATTAATGAATATGCATTGGTCATACTGATGATATCCGATTTAGCAACCCTATCAAATTAATTTACTGGAAAATTACTTGGGACTTTAGACACACGATGTATTAGTTTCAAAAAATTGGTTATCGTGATGACGCCATGGTGTCATCTGGAAAGACATCTGCTATGAGATCAGGGTTGAGAGAAAGAGGTATTTTCTTTATGAATTTACCAAGGTCCAAGTACAGCTCTTATCTTTCTAAGCTAGATTCTTATTTGTCCAATCTGAGCATTATGCCATTTCTCACACAATACCTAAGCTGTAAGAATGATGTAGAAAATTGAAATGGCAATTTATTAATTTATGATGAGAAAACTCCTGTTTACATGACAAATACATTCCCTGTTGGTGGAAATAACTACATGGAAAACATATTGGCTAAACATGGTATGAAGACAAAATGTGGATGTTAAATACTTAACAGCATGAGATTAACCTAACTCTCTGTAATTGTCAGACTGGGATAGAAGTAATCCCAAAGGTGCATCATTTACTTATTCAATCATTCAACAAATATTTAGTACCAAACATTGTTCTAGGTGCTGACCCTAGAGCAATGGAAAAGATACAAAGTCCCTGGTTTTCATGGAGCTTTTATGTGTGAGATACGTAAATGCAACAAACAAAATGTTTATAAAATGGTAAATAAACAAAAGAGTTTCCAACTGAGAAAAATGCTGTGAATGGAAACCAACAAGACTGTGAGAGGGGAAGTAAGTGGGGGAGGCCATTTTTAGAGAGAATGTCTGGAAAGGCTGCCAAAGAGGGAGAATTAGACCGAGACCTGAAAAAGAAGAAAAAGTCAGTCGGTGGAAAGAGGTGGGAGAAGAGTGCTCTTTCCAAGCTGCAGCAGGAAGTACAAAGGGATTAGCAAATTGGAGGACAAAGAAAGCCATGTTTATTATAGAATATGGCTGGGAGAGACAGTAGTGGTCTGAGATATGGTTGAAGAGAGTGCAGAATTTTGTGGGTTAGGGGAGCCATTTGCATTTCATTCCCAAACCAATGGGAACCATTATAGGGTTTCTTTTAAACAAGGAAATAGCATGCTCTGGCTTAGATTAAAAGATTACTCAAGATGATGTGTGGAGAACAGATTGAGGGAGCAAGAGAAAGCAGAAAAATCCCTTAGGCTATTTAGTAATCTAGGAAAAGAATGCTGGCCGTTTGGAGCAGGTGGCGGCAGAGGAGATGAAATCAGGGAAGAGAGGGAAAATGGAGATAGAACCTTTCAGACTTGCTGGTGGATTGGATAAAGGGAACCAGGAATCAAGAATGAGTGGTTCTAGGTTTTTTGCTGAAGTAATTGAGTGGATGGCAGTGCCATTTACAGAGATAACTGGAGGAGGGAAGAAAGGGAAGACAGATCCCCTCTCTTGATGATAAATAATTTAAACATTTTAATATAAAATAGACCTAGCCGTATATTGTAATGAAATATGATATTTATATGAATGTTTGACACAAAATAAAAAATGCAACTTGAAGCTAATTTCAACTCAGCATCTGCTCTCTTGAAAGTTTCCTTTCCTCTTTTATCTGTTTCAAAACTTGGAGGCCTTTTGGCGGTGAACACATGTAGTGTATACAGAAGTCGAACTATAATGATGCGCACCTGAAATTTACATAAGGCTATAAACCAGTGTTACCGCAATTAAAAAAAGAAAACAGTTTGAGGCCAGTGGCCCAAGACGGCTGTACGTCAACGCAGTCTAAACATAAATCTACTGGCCAAAGACCACTCCCCACCTGGTTCTCGGATAATAAAATGCTTCTCGTTCGTGGTTTTCAAAACCATCTGACGGGAATCCACGGTTAAAAATACATCCTAAGTAGTGAACTCAATACACACCCTTTCCCCCAGATCTGAAAAAAACAAAATTCCGTGTAACAAGACTTACCCATGCTACCGCGATGCACCGATAGTTCTTATTCCATTTCCTTTCAAAGGTAAGACGAAGAAGCTGCTGCTCCACTCGCCCCCAGTAGCAGTTGAAATCAACCCGGCTTTACTCTCAGCCGGTTAGACCCACCCTCCTTTTGATGGACACATTCTAATCAAGCTACACCTACATTTCAGCTCTGTCTTGATTAGGTTAGAACTTCCAAGGAAAGGCTCCAGCAAACCTCTAAAGGTCGAGGGATCAGATAGCGGTGGGAGTGGCTCTGGGCCTGGCTTTACTCCTGGCCCCCGGTTGGGGTTTGCCGGCTGAACCCGGCCAGCGCGGGGTCACCTTCAACTAAGAGCCGGGGATGCAGAGGCGACTCCTCCCCCCAGCAGTCCCTGGATTCCGCCACGTGGGCAAACCTCTGAATCCTAATCGCTTGTTTTTAGCATGTAGTAGGCGCTCAGTAAATGACTACTGAACAAATAAAGGTAGGTATAATCCTATTTAAGCAATTATATATCCATGAAATGAAAATCAAGCGGTGGAGGCAGTTTCTACTCCCTGGAAATAGAAGTTTACTCAAACGCACACCACACCTTTCCCTGCACTCTCCTACCCTCCCCCAACCTCCACTCCGCGTCCCACCCAACCCCCAGTGGCAGAAAAACGCTTATTACTGCTTTTTCTTTTTCAGACGTTAATGTCCCTGTTCGTATCTCTAAAGGTAACACAACTCCCTTTGAAAACAGTGATCAATCAACGCTTACCATTGGCTGTGGTCTAGTGAAGTTTAATAGTTCGTCCAAGTACACAGGCCGTTAAAACAAAAACCAAATCAATGTTTAAAAACCTCTTAAATTTTGACTTGAATCTTGCCTGCAATTCACATATATATCTGGGAGCAGTTCACTCTATTTTATTTTATTTTTTCGGTCTGTTTTAAACGGCAGTTGTGAAATTGAAAAGTAAAAGATCATTTCCAATGGGTGAAATATTTAAACTATTTTTATTTAATGTATTATTCCCTGATCTCCCGCAGTAGTTATACCAGGTCCCCATCCATTTGAAATCGAAGTTAAAGCTTCCTTAGCAACTTACCTAAGAACATATCGTTTGCAGGTGAGTTTCTGATGGCAGAAATGGTAAGAAATGACCTCTCTCCTGCTCTCTGTAGTGCACTGCTGTGGTCTCAAGAAGCTGCACAGATAAGTTCTCAGAGGAGGTTTGCACCAGCCTTTTTTTGGTGATAAAAGTGTTAATGTTTTGGGTTTCACTAAGAAATACGACTTCAGTCAGCCAAGGAATCCGTAGTAGAGCATTCCTTCTAAGCCTTTAAATGGCAATGTCATTGGTCTTGGAAAGTCCCTTTTCCCACTGGACGTCTCTCTCCATATATGTATCATCATCATCATTTACATATATAAATAAAGATATAAATAAATGATATATATCATCAGTTATATATCATTTATATAATATATATTATATATGTGTATATATGTATAGAGAGAGAGAGAGAGACACACCCACAGGCCCACATAGCTGGCGCTGAAGACCCTTTCTTTTATCTAATTCCCTAGACCACACCCTTTTGTTGCCACTCCCTTCAACTTTGAGACAGTGCGTACAATCGACTAGATTGATTTATAATCCCCTCCCCCACTAGTGATTCAATCAGGTCGCTTGGTCTGTGTTAGTGTGACCCTGGAAACTGGAGGCAACAGATTTAGAAAATTGAAATTTACAGCTCTAAAATGACAGCTCCCCTCTTACATACATTATTTTTGCTCCCATTTTTTAGTTTTCTTTTCAATGGCCCTGAAGAAGTAAACCAAAAGGAAGGAACTCATCTTGTTGCCATATGAACCCAGCTCAAGGGAAATTGATTTTCTCCAAAAAATGAGCTAGGGAACCAGTTAAATGGTGGAACAAAAGCTGCTGTCTTTTGAAATTGACACAAAGAGGGTGGTGCATGGAAATAGGTAATTTTGTGGCTTGCTGGAATTTTAGTCATAGTAAATCTTCTACCAATAACATCATGACTAGTTTTTTAAAATTGTATTTGGACAATTCATTTCTGTGTTACAAACCATATTTTCCTTAAAAAACTTAGATTTTGAAAACCATAAATATGTTTTAATTCACTTTAAACATATTTGAGTTTCTCCCCCAGACAAGCCACCGTGCTAGGCCTTGGGGATATTATCCCTTCCCTCCTGGGCTAAAGTTTCAGGGCCAGAAGGAGGATGAGGCAAGTAACTCTCTGGTTTCCAGCAGCAAAATTTAAGGGGCACCAAAAATTCAGTAATTAAGATTAATAATATTTTAACGCAATATTTTTAAAAAGAAAAATTAGTGCAAAAATTCATGATGAACAAAAATATCAAAAATTTAAATAAAGTTTGATAACTAAATAATCATGCTTTGTAAATGTCAAAATGCAGCTATTATTAGGACAACGAAGGGGGTAAGTGGTGGGTGCTGTGAGAGCCCATAATAGGAGACTGAGATGGAATCTGGAAGTTCAGGGAAGGTTTCCCTCGAGCTGCTTCAATCAGAAGTCAGAGTCAGCGTGGAGGGCAGAATCTCTCTGTCAGTGGAGGATTTGAATAACTATGCAAGAAAGAAGAGAGCGAGAGGAAATGTGCAGCGTTAGACTGTCGGGCCTTGTAGGTCATGGTGAGAAGTGAGATCTTCATCCCAAGAGCAATGGGAATGAAATATTACAAGAAAGCATGCATCATACAGAAATGCATATTGATCTTTAACTTGTAAACCCATAGTTTCATTGCTGGAACTTTGGTCTGTCTTCATTTGATTTAGGTCATATTAATTGATTGCTTTACATGCAATGTCTCATTCTATCTTGAAATCAAATTTATAAGATGATTATTATCATTTTATTTGTATTTTGAAGTGATAACTCAGAGACATAAAGAAAGTTTATACACTGGTAAGTAGTTAAACTCAGATTTGAACTCAAGAGTGCTTAATTCTTTGAGATGTAGTGTTTTACATTATATTATGGTATTTTACAAACTCCACGGTTATAGCTTTCATCAAAAGTCTCTTGTGTTATTATTTTCTGTAATTCAGAATGCCTTCCTACATATTTATTGGATCTTGATAGCAACCTTGTGACTTGTTATTATCCTTTTTATGGCTAAGGAAATGGGAAGTCAGTAATGACAAATCCCTTATTCAAAGCCACACAGGTATTAGTTTATGGGCCAGAGTTTAGACCCCAACACAAAATTTAAAGCTAAAGTTAATTTTTCCAAGTTCAGTCAATTGTTTAAAGAGCTTTTAAAATGTTTTAGAGTTTCCCTACAAAAAAAGCCAGTCAATCATATTTAAGTTTCTTCTTGGAATTTGATATCTTGGTAGAGTATATTTTTCAAAAGGGCATACTAAGGCACATTTTAACTCTGCATTTTTTAAAATTGAGATATAATTGACATATAACATTACATTAGTTTCAAGTGTACAACATAATGATTCGATATATGTATATACTTCAAAATGATCATCACAATAATCCATCACCACACATAGTTATATTTTTTTTGCATATGTGATGAGAACTCTTAAGATTTGCCCTCTTAGCAACTTCCAAATATACTATACAGTATTATTAACTAGAGTCACCATGCTGTACATTACGTCTCCAGGAGGTATTTATTTTATCGCTGGAAGTTTATACCTTTTGACCCCCTTCACCCAGAGGTGGGGAGAAGGGGGTGGGTGAAATGAGTGAAGTGAAGTCTGATTTTTTTTTTATGTAAATGGCAGCTGTTTTGTACTTCACACTGAGAAGGAAGAGATTTGTCATCATACTGCCATATATTTTCAACAGTCTTTATACTCTGTAGATGAAAGCTATAACCACATACATATTGTCATGTTTCATTTTCTCTAAGAGAATTCAGCATTGGGCTTAAATGTGGGACCTAAAGGCTATTTTTTGGATCACAGATTCTCCTTGGACTTTGACAATGACTCGTGAACGTGCTTATCTGGCAGTTTCATAAGATCCTTTCTTCCTCTTAAGAATGGACTATATGTGGAAGATAAACACATAGATAAGGAGAACAGATTAGTGATTACCGGAGGGAATGGGTGGAGGGAGAGTGAAAGAGGTAAAGGGCACATATCTATGGTGACGGATTAAAAACTAGGCTATTGGTGGTGAACACGATGCAGTCTGTACAGAAAGTGATATACAATAATGTACACCTGAAATTTGTACAATGTTATAAGCCAATATGACCTCAATAAAATAATTTAAAAAGAAAAGAAAGGACTATCCACATAACCTCTCTTCCTATTCAAGAACAAATTAAAATCGGGCTCACCTGGAGAAAATTTTTAGAGCTTGATCTAACTTACTTTAGACCATCTCTCATATTTTCTCACAAAAATTTTTGAGTCAATCTCAGATTGCGTGGTCTTTTTTTAAACTTTTTATTTTGAGATAGTTTTGGATTTAAGAAGAGTTGCTAAGATGATCCAGAGAGTTCTCATATATCCCTTCACTCAGCTTTCCCTCATGTTAACAGTTTACATAACCAATGCACACTTAGCAAAATTAAGAAATTGATACATTACTATTGATACAATACTATTAATCAAACTTGAGATTTTGTTTGGACTTCACCAGTTTTTCAACTAATCTCTTTTTTTTAAAAAAAAAAACCACCTGTTCTAGAATCCAGTCCAGATGCCATTTTGCATTTGGGACATAGTTAATGCACAGACATGAGCTCCACAGTCTAATCCCAGTTCTAGCCCAGAAAATCTAATTTCTGCTTTGGATATCCTCTCTAACACCACCCCTCTGGTGAAATTCACCCCCACCTGTATTCTACATTTATACTTATTTCAAGAAGCAAATCAAGAATCACCACCTCTCACGAAAGCTTTCTTTTGGAAACTCAATGCCATCTCACCCTATATAGAATTACCTTGGCTTTTAGGAATATATTCTATATCCCATAATCAGCCGTTTAACATTACCTATAGAGGTCTTTTGTATTTATAATGTGGTAAGTGGAAAACTGATAAAATGCACATCTGTAAGGAGAAAATCACTGTGACACATGGGATCCTTCAGGCTTTTAAGGTCTATAAACTCTAAACAGGAAAATTGTGGAACAATTTGGTTACTATTTTATATTATTTCGGAAGTGTTGAGAATAAATGATGAATGTACACATATAAGTTGTACTGGTTCTGCCTTATTTGGGCAAAGAAAAATGTATAAAATAAATAGTTGTGGGGTACACAGATATGTAGTCTTTTTTTTTTTTTAATTTTAAGATCTAAATTCATGTTGTTCACACTATAAATTTGAACCAATTAGTGAGTAGTGACCAGCATTTGTCATGGTCGAAAAAGTTTGAAAAACGCAATTTACGTGTGTGGTTAGAAATGGATCAAAATGGGTAAATATGTAAACATCAGTGAGTTGGAACTTAAATAGTTTATCTTCTCTTTTTGAGCTAAAAAAATCCCAAATGTGCTTTAAAACAAGTTGGTTTAGAGGATCTACTTCATATAAATTAAGAGTGCGGATCCTCAATTCTCCAGTTATACTTTATTATCCTATCCTCAAGAAAGTGAAGCAAGAAAGAACTATTTAAGAATTATTTTTCTAGCTACACATTCATCTTTTTAACTTGCAATGTTTAATATTTTGAATAAAGTTTGTTAAAATGGTGGAAAGATGTAGAATGTAATAGAGCCCAGAAACAGACCCCTACACATAGGGTAACCTGACTGACCTGTTTCCCCCTCAAATTGAAATCTAATCCCCAATGTGATGGTGTTAGGAAGCTGGGCCTTTGAGAGGTAATTAGGTCATGGAGGTGGGGCCCTCATGAATGGGATTAGTGGCCTTATAAGAAGAGGCCAGTGAACTGGCTCATTCTCTTTCCATCACTTTGAGGACACAAGAGAAGTTGGCAGTCTGCAGCTCAGAAGAGGGCTCTCACCAGAGCCAACCGTGCTAACACCATTATCTTGGACTTCCAGCCTCCAGAGCTATGAGAAATAAATTTCTCACAAGGTGATAAGCCTCCTAGTTTATGATATTTTGTTATAGCATCCTGAACTGACTAAGACATTGACTCATGACGAAGGTGGCAGTGGGAAAAGGCTAGTGTTTCCAAAAGCAGTGCCCACACAACTGGCTATCCATGTGGGAGAAAAAGAATCTTGACTCCTAATTCACACTGCACACAAAAATAAGTTCCAGATTGTAGCTATAATTATGAATTGTAGATATAATTGTGAAAGGTAAATACAACTTTGAGAAGTAAATGAGAGAACATCTTAAATTTGGGACTGAGAAAGATTTCTTAATCAATGCACAAAAAGTATTGAATATAAAGAAAAAAAGATAAATTGGATGAGGTTGAAATTATGAACTTTAAGAGGCACTACTGAAAGAATGAAAAAGTATACCCCAGTTATCTTTTAAAAAGGTAAATGAGATGCTACTTACTCCAGTGGCTTCCCATCTCCCTTGAAAAAAAATCCAAATTACTTCATTTTTTATTATTATTCTTTTTTTTTTTGCTGAGGAAGATGCACCCTGAGCTAACATCTGTTGCCAATCTTCCTCTACTTTGTATGTGAACCGCCATCATTGCATGGCCAGTGATGAGTGGTGTAGGTTCACACCCAGGAACTGAACCTGGGCTGCTGAAGTGGAGTGTGCTGAACTTAACCACTAGGCCACTGGGGCTGCCCCCAAGTTTCTTTCTATCTTAGAAGGCACCCTGTGATCTGGCCTCTACCTACCCCCCGCCTCAACTGCACTCTTTTTCCTCTTAAGCCAAACCCTCCTCCTTGTTCTCCCATGACCATGCCAGACTCATCGAGAGGATTTTTCCTTTTATCTTTCTTCTGTTTGAAATGCTCTGCTCCAGATTATCACAAGCCAGTTTCTTTGCTTCATTCTGATCTCTGCGTGGCTTGAGCTAAGAAAGATTTTTACATTTTAAAGTTATTGAACAAGAGAACCAGCCCTGATGGCCTTGTGGTTAAAATCTGTCAGTAGCCATACTATGGTGGCAGTGCACGTAGAAGAACTAGAAGGACCTACAACTAGAATATTCAGCTATCTACTGGGGCTTTGGGGAGGGAAAAAAAAATGATTGAACAAGAAAAGAATAATATTGCCTAACATTGAAGACTATATGAAATTAGAAGTTCAGTAACCATAAATAAAATGTTATTGGAACAGATCCACACCCATTCATTTACCTATAGGATATGGCTGCTTTTTTACAATACAACAGCAGAGTTGAGTAATTGGGACACAAAATCTCAAATATGTATTATCTGGCCCTTACAGAAAAAGTTTACTGACTTCTGAACTATTCCATTTTAGCTGAATATGGCTGGTTCATTTGCAAAAGTCTGCTGCTGTTTATGGGTATCCTTAGGACTGAACTAATTACTCTAGTTTACCTCAGTCACTACAAGTGGCAAAACCCTCTTAGGTCATTCTTCTATACTGGACTCTCATTCCCATGTGCCTCTGTACATCTCCTTAAGTGGGCCAATCTCACACCCTTCCTGAATCCCCCAAATCCTCCTCTCTGTTCTCAGATACTGATGACCACTATCAGCAAAATATTTTGTATTCTCCACCTCTTTATCTTCCAGCCCTAACAAACCCCAAGACCGGGCTTCTCCTGAAGCTCTCAGTTCGAGTTGTTTTCTCTTCATACCTGTCACCCCACACCACGGGGGGAGTGTTCTCCTTTTTTCTCATTGCTCCCTGTAGACCTTTCTCTCTTCCTATGCCTCACACCAACCAGCTCTTTTGAAGCTTAAGATATCAGACTATAGTAACCACCATTACTCTTTGATGCATTCATTTTAGTGATTTCAATATCCACATGGATGATTCTTCCTCACCTCAGCCACCTCATGGTCCAAACTCATCATTACCTGTGACTGTATCGGATTCATATTCTCAATTAAAAGTATCTCACTCTTTGGCCATCACTTCCAATCTTCCTGGATGACTTCCAGTTCTTCTAATCCGATGATCTGCCATTCAGTGACTCTCCCTCTTTTCGTTGTCCCTTGACTGCTCTGTCCTTTCTTCCTATCTGGTCAACCTTGCATTGCATGACCCATTATGTTGTTAATTCCCTATCTATACAGGTCATAGTCCTTTATCCCAAACCCTTGAGGTCTGAAGTATTTCCAAATTCAATTTTTTTTTTTAAATCTTAGAAAGATAGTACAGTTCCTATACCATGTTATACAGTATCATCTGTAGTGAAACTGATGATTATTCCCAAATAAGTGGGATCAATACAGGTTCTAAATAACTTTGTGCCTATTCAGGTTGAATTTTGCTGCCAAATGAGTTGTGAACAACCTTATGAAAAAAAATCAACAATTTATCCTTTCCCATGCTCTTTAGGATTATGCAGTTGCAGAAAGCAATCGTGGACCTGGACTTCAAACTTCCTTGCTCCCTTCTCAGGCCGTTTTCTGCCCCAGTAAAGCTGCCACCCTGGTTAACTGTAACTCAGCCTACTCTGAGCTTGCATCCAGGCAGCTGAACAAAACACCCAACTTGTTAACGGGTCTCCTGTGAAATTGTAATCGCTAACGTCCAGGGGACACTTAGTCATGTCAAGCAATGTAATGATTCTCACCCAAAGTAGTATCGCCCCCTAGAGGGCATCAAGTATCTTTGTGGAGATGTTTTTGGTCTCCTAACCTAGTATACTCATGCCTGATCATTTACATGAAGGAATACATGTTATTTTATTATGAATTACTTTCCTTTTATTTCTTTATATTATGGTGAAGACATTATATTGATTTAGAAAATATACGTGTAGGTAGGTTAAATTAATTATTACTTTATTTTTACAATAGCGGCAAGGGTGTTAAAAATATGTATTATAAAGGGATCATTGGATCTGATAGAGTTGAGAACAACCGCCATGGTCAACTTACTTTCTCATGATTATTTATTGAATAGAATTTATTTTTTAGAGCAATTTTAGGCCCACAGCAAAACTGAGAGAAGGTACTGAGATTTCCCATGTACCCCCTGCCCCCACTCATGCATAGCTGCCCCCAGTATCAACATCCACCAGGGTGGTCCACTTGTTACAACTGATGAACCTACATTGACACGTCATTATCACCCAAGGTCCATAGTTTACATTAGGGTTCACTCTTGATGTTGTACATTCTATAGGTTTGAACAAATGTATGATGACGTGTATCCACTGTTACAGCACCATATAGTGTAATTTCTCTGTTTTAAAAATCCTCTGTGGTCCGCCTATTCATCCCTCCCTCCCCCCATCTCATGGTTATTGTACACTGTCTTCTCTTTCCTCAAACCTCTATAATCATTTCCCCAATCCTATCAGCTAAGAATCTTATTGCACTGAGAAATAAAAATGAGCAGAAGAGAATGTGTATGCATTCCACCATCCAACTCATCTGCATCTATCCCCAGAAATTTTGCATCCCCCCCTTGGTGATATGGCTGAACTGTCTGTGCTTCCATCCAGGGCTTCTCCTTCATTTATCACTGAATGCCATTTTTCTCTTGACTGCTCAAGGACATTGTTCAAACAATTATCTCCTCTCTCCTCCATCTTCAACTTTTTTCTCTCAACTTTGGATCTTTTCCATTGGCATTCAAGCACTCTTGCTGTGATAATGAGAATCCTAAACATAATTCCCTTGATCCTACATCCCCTCTAGTTACTTTGTTCACCCACCCCATTTCTTTTCTCCCTTTTAGAGAAAACTCCTGAAAGATTCTCTTCTTTTGCTACTCAAATTATGACCAACCAACAACATCAGCATCACCAAGGAGCTTGGTGGAAATACAGATTCTCAGGTCCCACTCTGGACCTATTGAATCAGAAACTACATTTTAGGGTATCTCCAAGATTCGCAATGACATTGAAGATTGAGAAGCACTGATCTGTAATGTCAATTTTCAGTTCTCGCATTTTTCTCTTGAATCCATTTCAGTAAATTGCACCTTTTTACTCTCCACCAAAATAGCTCTTTTTGAGGTCACGAGTTACCTCCAAATTGCTAAATGCAAAGGTCAGTTTTCATTGCTCATCTTACTGGATCTTTACATCATTTGACAAGGTTGAAATCTCCATTTATTGTGCCTCCTCATCCTCAAGGCCATTAACACCATTGTGCAGGGGGCTCAATCCTTGGGTTTTTTTTTTCTTCCCTCCACTTACTCCCTAATCGATTTCAGTTAGTTCCATGGCCTTTAATATTATCTATTGATATGATGCCTTGTGTTTTGTATTTCAAGGCTTAGGTCAAATACCAACTTCTCATTGGAGCATTTACAGATTCTTTTAGCAGAAATTAATCACCTTTTATTCAAAGTAATTGTTCCCATCACTTTATGCTTCTAGTTTCTCACCTTTTCTATCTAACTTTTTAGTTTATCTGTAATCTCTTTGAGACAAGATCTGTATCATATTCATCTCTACATACATTTCATTTTATCAAAAAACACATTTTTTCTCAAATAGCAAGTGCTCATAAGTGCTTATCCAAGAGAGTTTTTCCTCCCTTCCAGGAATGCATGATAGGTTTAAATATTCTATGTAGAGTTTGCTCCTAGATCCTGGAACTCTACACCTACACTCCGCCCTTTATCCTTGACAAGTCAATCCTCAGGCAGGCAGTCTACATCAATCTTTTCTTGTAAAAAGCTAAAAATGTAGGCAAGAGAAGAGATAATTGAACACCAGCTAGATTTGCAAATTGGGCTTTTCAGACACACTCAATGAGACTCATAGAAAACTGCACACACAACCACTACTTGGAGGGACACAGTCTACAGAATAAATCATGGAAGTTAAATCTTTGGAATGCTCTTCTTTCAGATCTTTCCATGGTTGACTTCTTCTCATCATTTACATCTCAGCTCTAATGGGATCACCACAGAAAGGCTTTTTCTAATCATCCTTTCCGAAGTAGTATTTTTCAGTCACACTCTATCTTATTATGTTGTTTTATTTTAGTTGTTTGCTTATGGCTATCTGAAATTATTTATATTTTTATGTTTTTATTGCCCATCTCCTTTCCCTGTGGAATGTGAGCTCCATAACTGCTGGAAATTTCCTTGTCTGTGTTTGGTGATTATCTATAGACATTGCACGGGACAGTGTCTGGCACACAGTATGTGTTCAGTAAATATTTGTTGAGTAAACAAATAAATATGTCTGAGAACACTGGAAAGCCTCTTTGGTCCTGAAGCCCATCTGCAGAGAATTAAATTATAAATCTTATATTAATATAACTTGGTGATGAGGAGATAAAGAGAAAGAATAATATTAATGACTGATGAGCTACTGACAAGCGTTGAAAGACTTGGACAGAAGTCTTTTGGATTTTAAAATGCTTTAGAAAATATTTACCAAGCTAAGATGAAAATATTTTACTAGGGACTTTGAAGTAGATATTCAGCAAATATTCTCTGATGGACTGATTTGGCCATTTATGTGGGAGAAATGATACGTAAGTAACTATGTATACTCTATCCTCTACAGCCCATGTTTGGAACTAAAAACCATATAAAGGGTTACAGTAGAATGTTTTAAACCAATGTGTGATCTCGGATCAGTGGCACTGACATCACCTGGGAGTCTGTCAGGAATGAAAATTTTTAGGCCTCACTCCAGATCTGCTGACATAGAATCTAAATTTTAACAAAATACTTAGATCATTCATATGTACATTTACTTTGAGTGCGGTGCAGTAGAAACCGTATCTAAGAATGCTTAAGTTGGATCCAGTGAAGAAGTAACTAACAGCTGTTTCTAAAAATAGATAAGGAGGGTGGGTATAGGGCAAAGATTGAAGTTGGGGGTGAGGGGTGTCTGAACAGTGAGTTAAAGGGAGCAAGTTATCTAAAGAAGGCTTAAGTGGTGTTTATTGTCACCTCATGGTCAAAATAAGCAACTTGGGTGAACACACACGTCATTGAGTCTAGTGACTAGTCTAAGATAGCACAGGTGTTTGGCATTACATGGAGAATGGAGGACAAATCTATTTTCTGACTTGATTATAATGAAACACATTTTTTTTTTCCTTTGAGAGTTTTAACTCAGTGCTTAATGATGCTTCATGAATTTCCTCAGGGCTTTTCAGTACCTTTGGGGGAGAGGGTGAGTCAGAAGGTGATACGTTTGGGTCTATGCAGTAGGTCAACTTTAGCGACAAAGGAGACAGAAGGAAGGAAAAAGCTTGGAGAAATGGAGAAAAAATGTTTGCTTGTGTGGAGGCTATATAGAATAAGCATTTTTGAAACAGATTCTGACACATATTTATATATAAAAAGGGATTTACTTTTCCCTTGGTGAGGAAGGACATAAATCATTTTACACATGTTATTTGGGAAAGAAGAAAAGAACTGAAATTGTGTTCAAATAGACCTTTGGAGTGGGCAGGGGACTCATATCCTGAAATAAAAATTCAAGAAGAAATAGATCTATGCTTATTGGCTTAGATCAGGGGAGTTATGGTGATTTACTAATGCACTATACTGCCATGACATCTTTATGAAGTCACTTTGAGCTTTCCTATATTTTTAATTAGAAGTCATTTAGCCGATGCCTCTACTCCTTGGCAGCAATAGATTCAAATGGCTATGGAATAAAAAATGAGTAATGAGTGTTGCCCTCCCCTCTAAACATCCTAGATTGACCAAGGAGAGATAATCACTTTCTGCATGTCAAAGATTTTTCTGAAGCAGTTTGGAGAAATGGAGTTTCACACTCCATCTCCCAATATTCCTTCTGTTTTAACACAGGTCCCAGTATGGTGCTTTGTACTTAATAAAGGATTTCTTTACATTCAGCCACCTTAATGACTGTAGTCAATGAATCCTGATGTCTTTGAATCTAAAGATGGAGAATCAGGAGTCAGGAGGGCAACCTTCAAGAGTCCATTTCTCTTGCAGACTTTTCACTCAAATCCACTGCTGTCTTAATCCATGTGCACTTTGGATGGGAGTGAGGAGAGACTTGGAGAATCGAGGGGATTTTTGTGGGCATAATAATGGTGCATCCTTTCCCTATAATCTTAACTAAGCTTTACCTCTGACTTGTGGTATGTATTAATAGAAAGATTTAGTTTAGATTAGTTCATTTCGTATTGGATGTTCTTTTTGTTAATTTAAATAATCCTATAATGAATACAAGTAAATTGAAAAGCAAATTATATTGGTTTCTACTTCCTAGATGTAATCCAGGGCAATGAACATAACATGGGTCTTAGGCATCTGTAGTTTCAAAAGTTTATGCACAAATGAGTAAATATATATATATATATATATATATATATATTCTTTTTTCTCCTTTTTTAAAAAAATAAATGGGAGCATATGCAATTTGTTGGTACGTTTAGCCTCTCCTTCCCATTTGCATACCTTCTCTCTTGTTTCAGCTGCAAGGACTAACCAGCCACTCAATTGTGAAGCAGTGTCAGGCATAGAAGCTGTATTTAGTGTGACTTTGAGCTCGTCCAGAGCAGTCTGGGTGAAAACCCCAAGGCTGAAATTACGAAAAATGAGACAAAAAAGCCACTTGCTGCTTTTTTTTCTGATGCCTTAAAATTATTTATTAAAAATTATTATGAATTTATCTTCTAAAAGGGAAAATACATGTACATGATACAGACAGTAAGAGCAAGGAGAACCAGACAAATAAGTCTCTTTCCTACTCCTGACCTCTAGCCACCCAGTTCCTGTTCCAAGGACTGACGTCACATTGTCTTCTGCCGCTTTTGTGGTCCCTCACAGTCCAAATATTTCTTGGTTTGGCTTCCAAGAAGGTAACTTTTCCTAACAGAGCAATGAGCTTCATTAAATGGTTATTTTTCATAGTCAGTATTTAATCCAGAGGCAGTCTTCATGACTTCTCGGGTATAAACCTAGGAGATGATTCTTGGATTCTGGCTTTTTATGAACAAAGGAAACTCCAGAGATGATTGAGTGCACCGGTTCCCTCCACATAGAATTAATTCTGCCTGTATTGATGCAGCAATATTCACTTCTAAAATTCCTTTGCTTCTGAAACAGAATTAGGAAAAGTGGAGTTTATGAATTTGGTAACTCCATTTTCTCTCCCTTTATGTGGCCCCTTAAGGCTACTAATAAAATATAGTAGGTTCATGAAACATTTCTCACTCTTTGCAATGAGCCCTACATTTGTTTTGAGCTGTAGCCTCTAAGTTTCTGATTCCAAATTAGGTTGGGTACATATAGAGAAACGAGAAGAATTTTGTGAATCTATATGGTAAATGTGATTTAAGTGATCAGAGTTTTAAATATTAACATTTCTATAAAAATTAACATTTATATATTGTGTATTTAAACACAAAATTCATGTGGATTTTTAAGATAAAATAGAAGCCTTCAAAGAAAAATTAAGCCTGTGGTGGCATATTTTTCTCTACCACTAGAGAAAATCCTTGAAGAAGTTTGACAAGCATTATAAATAGATAAATCTCTGTGGAAGTTGAATGATGAAGTAAACTTGATATATACAAAATGAAGAGCAAAGAGTAGGTGTTAAAATTGGACTGTGGGAGGTGAGGAGTTCTTCAATGGTGTAGTCAGTTGAACACAAATTACTGATGTAACTGTCCATGATTGAAATAAGAAAACATTGATAGAATTGCAGCTGATAATATGTCCTATGTTAGTAGAATTTTTTTTATGTACACGATGCAACAAGAATATTTTTCCTACACTCCTAAAAGTAAGATAATTACATTCCACTGTCAAGCAAATATTGATTTTAAAAATCATTATTACCTTTAATTAAACAGCATTTTAATAGATGCTAAAAGAAGGTAAGTCCTATTAACTACAGACAGCCAACTTGTTCTTTGCTCTAGAGTGGTAATTAAGGAACAATTATTAAAAGATGGTAGAAAATAAATGTCAAAAAGCAGTTTTTTCCCCCCAATGTTGGTTTACCTAAAGCCGCACGGTTTCCTTTTGGCATCATAAATTCATTTTACTGCTTTGAGCCTCCCCCTCCCAATTCTATTATGAGGTATTTTTTTTTGTAATTTTATTTAAAATATTTTAGCATAGTTTTTGTAGATTGATTTATATACTGTTGGGTCATCCAACTAAATATATTTATTTATAATTAGTGTAGACTGTGATATATATGTAAGTGTAAATTTACATATAATCTATGTAAATTTACATGTAATCTATACCTTAGGGGTGGCTGGTTAGCCTTTGAACTGCCTCAGTCAGAATCTGTGTTTAAGAGGTGAACGCAGTAAGTTTTCAAATATTGATATTTAGATCTAGACCAGAGAGATTGTTAATCAGTACATGGAATATGGGGAAAATTATTTCATTGGTGAAATGAGCATTGTTCAAGATGTGTGGTAGATAAGAAGGATTTTGCAAGCTCTACTGCCTCTGAATAAAGGAGGTATAAGTGTCTCCAAAGAGCTGTAGCTTAATCTCGTCAGTGTAGCCCCTTAGGTCTAGGGCTCCCTTTGATCCCGTGACCCCACCCTCACAGACAATGACTGTATAGCCTGATATAACAAGAATGTTTGCTGATCCTATCAGCAAAATACTGCCACTGTTTTGGAGTGAACCTTTTATACAATGTGCTTGTCAGAGTACCCAAGGACTGAGAGTGGTAAGAGGTTATATGGCTGTTTTTCTGCCTACTTGATCTTGGATATTTGTACGATTGACAGAATGAAGTCTGAGACTTGCTTTCCTGTAGCACACCCCACTTGGAAACTAGGTATTAAGGGGCAAGATGGATAGAACCAACTGGAATCCACTGATTTTCATTATCAGAAGCTGACAATTGTCCAATGAACTAATACTTTTTACATGAGTATTGAACATTTCAGGTTTAAATACCCAACTAAAGTTGGGGAGGATCTACCAGTCTGTCTTGGTGAATGTTCCACGTGTGTTTGAATAGAAAGTGTTTTGCTGTCGGATGGATTCTTCTATAAAGCCCAATTAGTACTGGTTGGTAGGTGATGCTGTTCAGGTATTCTATATCCTCACTGATTTTCTGTCTGCGCTATCAGTTACTGAGATGAATGTTGGAGTTTCCGATAGCAACTGTGCATTTGTGTATTTCTCCTTTCATTTCTATCAGCTTTTGCTCTGTTTATTTTGAAGCTCTATAATTAGTCAGCACACATTTAGGGTTGTTACCTTGTCCTGACCCTTTTATAATTATGTAATGTCTCTTTTTATCCCTGGTAATGTTCCTTGTTCTGAAGTCTACTTTGCTATTAATGCAGCTACTCTACTCTATGGTTAGTTTACGTAGAATATCCAGTTTTTCCTCTTGTAAAAGCCCTATGAACCTTTAGGTTTTCTGTGACAAATGAACATTTCTAATGGTAGAAAATGGAAAGTGTTTGGGAGGAATTTCATTCCCAGCTGCTTTACTGCAACTAAATTGCATATCACCTAATAAGTAAGAGATGACTTAATAGAACTGTTAGAACTATTTTAGAACCCAACTCTGAGATGTAGTTTGTAAGTCTGAATGTGAGCCCCCCTCCTCTAACTCTACTGACTCTAAATATTAAAACTATGAAAAACAATACTTTTAAAATGCATCTCTTAAAAATAAATAATCTATTTATTTTGGGTATTTTAAAAATGAATCATTATAAAAGATATAGCTATGATATAGAAAGTATTTTTTTTACACAAACCTACAAAACCTAATATTGATCCTCTTTGCTAAAACTATTGAATGGCCTTTGATATTATTTTATGTGTTCAATAATGTATCTGTCCAGTCTAGTGAAATATTGTACCTCAATTTGTTCAGGGATAATGGTACAATAAAATGTAGGTTTAAGCATGAAAACCTTGTCAATACAATTTACTATGTTTTTTTTGTAGGTTTACAGTGCTGCAAAAAATTATGACTTTATAAAGCTGTACCCATAAAGCATCCTGCACCTAACTCTCCTCCTTTCTATGCTAAGCAAGTTATTAAGGAGAAAAATGTTAACACTAATAAATAATGTTTTATTTTTAGAATAATTGGTATCCCCTTAATTAAAACATCTTTGCTTTCATTTTTGATGAAAGAAACAGTATTATTTTGTTTTACATGCCAAGGTAAAACAAATATAATTATTGTCTTTTTTTTACCAAGTCCTTAAAGAGATTACTATCTTTCTCCACTTGGTAAATCTAGATTTACAAGTAAACAGCTGTAGATTTATTTCTTCTTCTCTAAGGAATTTTGATCTTAATATTTTTCAATCTATTAGTAGAAGGCAATACAGGGAGATTGAAAAACACAAAATGCAAAAATACGTGGTAACCAGTGTGTTTAAGATAAGATTCTTGAGGTGGATATTCTAGACTTTGGAAAGGGGACGATGCATATCTTTTACCTCTTTATTTCAAGCAGAGAATCACTAAGAAACAAAAACAAACCAAAAATCAATCGCTTTATGGGTTTGTCAGGAGCTTAGCTCTGTTAAGGGAAGCTACAGTGGGAAAGTTCAGCTACCAGGTCGTAGAACTGCAAAGATAAACTATTGGGGACTAGTTGCTGGTAGTGGACTGGAGATCCATAATGCTAATGAGGCATTGCAGGTCAAGTCTCTTGCAAGGCAGCAGAGGATGGGCAGGCTCAAAGGGCAGGGAAGAATTGAGAGCTGCACTGGAAGAGGTCATCTCAGGCATGCCAAGACAGAATAAAACAATACAGAATGATATGGCTGGAAGGGAAAAGCATTGCCTGAGCACACAAGGTAAGCACATTGTTCCTGAATTTAGAGGCGAGGTTATGGCATAAGAAGAACAGTACACTTTGTATCACAATATTCATTGAGAAGAGAAATTGAAAATACCAAGAAAATAGACAGCCACAAAAGGGATTTTTACATTAAATCTCAGTATGACCCACAAAGTATTGGGTGTGAAGTGTTTAAGCATGGCCTGAGTTACTATTGCTGGAAGAATGTGTGCTGTACATCATGATATACACACTGTACCGCACGAGAAAGGAATTCATTTTCAGTTCCAATTAATAGCAGAAAGTGACAATGAGTTGTAAAATCCCTCATGCACCATTTCAAGTTTCCCAAGATAGTCATCTCTATGGAAAGAATGCAGACAACTAGCATTCATTTTGAAGAGACAGAAAATTGCAATAATCTATAACCAATGGCAGAAACAACGTTAAAGAATATATTGGAGGAAAGATTCCTGCAGAAGCCAATGGATCAAACTTCTGTACACAAAGTTTATACCCTGAGCAAGTATTATAGGAGCAAAACGGTAGCCCTTAAACTGCTCTAATGTATTGCTACTAATTTGCCTGTACAATATGCATCCCTCCCCAGTCCTACCCCTAGAAGATTTTCCCCCTAACAACAAAATAGCCTAGTCGATAATAGTACCACATCCCACTGGCCTCAGTAATTGGCCTAAGGGGTAAGCTAGTTGATATTTTTCTTCAAGATGCAGCTTTGGCATCATATTCTCCAAGTTTTCAATGATTCCTCTATATCTCACGTGATTATATATATATAGCATCCTGTGCATATTTCTTTTATACCTTTTATTACACAGTAATGTAATTGTGTATAATGTAATTGTACACAATTACGTTATAATATATAATGTATAGTAAATATATTATATAACTCATTATAATATTATTATGCATTATAATACATTATAACATAATATATAATAAATATAAAAAATATAATGTTTTTAATAACATTAAAAAAGGATTATACCTTATTTGTCTATCTCTAGTCCTTAATACAAGTCTGACACTAAATAATCATTCAATAAATATTTGTTAAATGAATACTTTCCCCCCCTCAACACTTTTCTAGGAAATTTTTGCTCCTGTTTAGTTTAAATTCTTCTTATTCTAATTCTTCAACTAAAATACCACTTTGGTAATAATGAACTTCGCTATTGAAAAGACCAATCTTATTTGAGTTCAATATCTCTTTAAGTATTATTGCTTTTACAGCATTTTTATCTCCATTTGTCTAATTTTATAGGTGAATGTTTTAGTTCAGATATTCATGTTTATAAGTATTATTACAAAGGGTAAATGGATTTCTACTTTGATGATGGAAAAAATTAACAGAAATGGTAATATAAAAGCACCAGTATGACTTAAATTCAAAACCCATAAACATTTCTTCTTTCAGAATTGATATTACATAAATTAAGCTAGTAATTCATGGTAAATTAGAGAACAAAGTATCATTTAGTGAGGGAAGCTGCAAAGCAATTCGAATGCTGAATAATTGTAGGGCTCACCTTGAGGAAATAGGAATAATGTAAAAGGATATATTTACCATTTTTTCGCTTTAAATGTTACCTCACTGATTTAAACTATGGAATAAGGAATTATTCAGAGTAGGAAATGTCTTAGAAAGAGATATAATGAACATATTACTCTATTATGACGGCAGCCTATTATATATTCTTTGCAGTAAAATTTAAAGAGATATGGGATCAAATATTTTTTAGTTGTAAAATTTCGTACAGAGATAAATATATTTTGGACATGTTTTTTCCATTTTACATGTTTCTGGATTTGATTTGCTATATATTTTATTATTGTTTTGTGGTTTTAGGGGGATAATTTTAATCTCAATTTATGCCTGAAATTGATTAGCAATTTTGTTTAAACTGTTCTTTTCTGGCTTTGGTATCGGTTATATCACCTTTGTGATGGTCGGTTTTATGCATCAATTTGGTTAGTGTATAGTCCCCAATTGTTTAATTAAACTAGGTGTTCCTGAGAAAGTATTTTATAGATGTGATTAAAGTTCATGATCAGTTGACTTTAACTAAGGGAGAATATCCTAAAATATTTATTGAGTGATTATCCTAGATTATCTTGAGTGAGCCTGATTCAATCAATTGAAAGGTCCTAAGAGCAGACTTGAGCCTTCCCTCAGAGAGTATAAATTCCATCTGTGGACAGCAATTTCAGCTCAAGCCCACGAGTTCCAGCCTCCCCTTCCAGAGGTCTTGCCCTATGGATTTCAGGCATGCCTTGCCAGTCCCCACAATCACCTAAGTCAATTATTTGCAATAAATCGCTTAATATGTATGTGTCTCCTACCGGTTCTGTTTCTCTGGTTGAACCCTGACTGACACAAAAGTCTTTGGGCGTTGCAGATCTTATATATGATAAGAGATTGATATCCAGAATATATAAAGAACTCCTACAACTCAACAATAAAAAGCCAAACAGCCCAATTGAAAAATGGGCACAGGATTTGATTAGATATTTCTCCAAAGAAGATGTACAAATGGCTAATAAGCACATGAAAAGATACTCAACATCTCTAGTCATTAGGGAAATGCAAATCAAACCCACAATAAGATACCACTTCACAGTCATTAGGATGGCTACTATGAAAAAAAATCAGAAGGAGCTGGCCTGGTGTCATGGTGGTTAAGTTCATGTGCTCCACTTCAGTGGCCCAGGGTTCACGGCTTCAGATCCCGGGCATGGACCTACACACCACTCATCAAGCCATGCTGTGGTGGTGTCCCATATACAAAACAGAGGAAGATTGGCACAGATGTTAGCTGAGGGACAATCTTCCTCAAGCAAAAAGAGGAAGATTGGCAACAGATGTTGGCTCAGGGCTAAACTTCCTCACCAAAAAAAAAATAGAAAACAACAAGTGTTGGCAAGGTTGTGGAGAAACTGGAACATTTGTGCACTGTAAGTGGATATGTAACATGGTGCAGCTGCTGTGGAAAACAGTATGATGATTCCTCAAAAGATTAACATAGGATTACCATATGATCCAGCAATTCCACTTCTTGGTATGTACCCCAAAAGAGCAACTTAAGTGTCTACATGGTGAATAGATAAACAAAATGTGGTATATACATACCACATACATGGAATATTATTTGCCTTTAAAAAGGAAGGAAATTTTGACACATACCACAACATGGATGCATGTTGAAGATATTACACTAAGTGAAATAAACCAGACTTGAAAGGACAAATATGCATGATTCCACTTTACGAGGTTCCTAGAGTAATCAAATTCATAGAGACAGAAAGTAGAATGGTGGTTGCCAGGGGCTGAGGGGGGAGGAATGATTAGCTAGTGTTTAAGGAGAAGAGAGTTGCATCTTAGGGAAGATGAAAAAGTTCTGGAGATGGTTGGTGGTGATAATTGCACAAGAAAGTGAATGTATTTAATTCCACAGGAATGCACACTTAAAAATGGTTAAAATGACAAATTTTATGTTATGTATATTTTACCACAATTTAAAAAAGACTCTCTAGGCCTGATTTTTTCCTTGTGATAAAATTTTCAAAAATTTAATGTTGTAACTGGTTATAATGTCTTAATGTCTATAGGACTACCCAGGCTTTCTATTTCATTTTGTTGTAGTTCCCCTCTTCCCTTATTCATCTTAAAAGAGTTTTTTAAAAGACTTTATTTTCTTAGTCTTCTCAAGACATCAATGTTGGCTCTATTCCTGTCAATTGTATCTTTGCTTTCTATTTTATTAATTTCTGATTTTAATGTCATTGTCTTTCTTTAGATTATTCTCTTAGTTTTTAGTTAATTTCTTAATTTGGACATTTAGGTCATTTATTTTCAGTCTTTCACTCTTTCCTAATGTGTGTGTTTGCCTTTAAACTCTGCTTTAGTTGCATCTCACAAGTTTAGATATGTATTATTTTAAATGTGGTGTAAGACCAAACACAATTTTCTGCTTTCATGTGTCAATATAATTGTACTTGTTTCTCCAGGAAATTCTTGCCCCAAGGAAGATAAGTCTGCAAACCCATAAATAACTTCACCGTTTGCTTAAGGAAATTCTTTCAAACCAATTTATCTGGGTTAAAAAAGAAAGTTGTTTTTCAGGAAAAATGCTTTGCTCATTAAGACAACTAGCTTGATTCTCATCAGAACAGTTTGTTCATCAAGATTCCCTTAAAGACCCTCATCTTGCTTTCTCTACCAATCCTAAAGTATATGTCATAAAGTTTTTCCAATTTCAATGTTTCCTGCTTTTAAAGTCCCACATTAAAATACTTGAACCCAGACTCCAAAATCTTATACCCTTCCCTGAGTCTTTTTTTTTCTTTTGCTGAGGAAGATCAGCCCTGAGCTAATATCTGTTGCCAACCTTCCTCTAGTTTGTATGTGGGTCACTGCCTCAGCATGGCTGACGAGTGGTGTAGATCCGTGTCCAGGATCTGAACCTGCGAACCCGGGCTGCCAAAGTGGAGTGTGCCGAACTTAACCACTACACCACAGGGCCGGCCCTCCTGAGTCTTCTTTTTTGGAGATACCGTCATGTTTCAGCTCATTGTTCTTTCTGTTTGCCATTGGAAGTTTCCCTTACATTTTTAAAAGATCAGCCATTCAAAAAAGATATGTTTATATAATTTAGTAGTGCCTCTATTTTTTCAGTGGATGTTTTAATTTTTTAATTATTTTATTTTTTCAGTATGTAGTCTGCTATATTCTAGGAGGCTGAAAGGTAAGTGTGGGTTTCTTTGATATCAAATTTGGGATGATGATATTAATAATCTTCTGTATTAGTTACCTGGGGCTGCTGTAACCGATTACCACAAACTGCGTGGCTTAAAACAACAGAAATTTATTCTCTCACAGTTTTAGAGGCCAAAATTCTGAAATCAAGAGGTCCCCTTAGGACTCTCTCTGGGGGCTCTATAGGAGAATCTGTTCCATAACTCTTCCAGCTTTGGCTGGCTTCACAGGTTCCCTGTGGCTACATCATTCCAATGTCTGCCTCTGTGTTCACATGGCCTTCTCTCTGTGTCAAATAGCCATTTACCATTCTCTTATAAGGACACATGTCATTGGATAATCCAGGATAATTTATTCTTGAGATTCTTAACTTAATTACAACCTCAAAGACTCTTTTCCCAAAAAAGGTCACATTCACAGGTTCTGAAGGTTAGGACACGGACATATCTTTCTGGGGCCACCATTCAACACACTTTCAACTACAACACAATACCATTCGACTACACCTTCTCAGAGAGATATTATGAAAATTAAATTAAATGATCCATGCAAAAATGCTTGATATGTATAGATTTTTCAATAAGTAATAGTTCTTATTTTCCCATGAATGCAAGAATGGTTCTGATTTAGGAATTTCATCAATGTATATCACTCTATTATCAGATAAAAGCAGGAAAATCATATGGTTATCTCAATAAGTATCAAAACTTATCTTAAAAGTTTCAACCATTCCTGATAAAAGCTCTTAGCAAGCTAGAAGTAACTAATTTACATTTTTTTACTTGAAAAACTATATCTAGCAAAAACCTAAAGCAAATATGAGACTTGGTTTTGAGAAATTAGAGAAATTTTCATCAACAGTAGTAAGATAAGACTTTCTGCTATTCTACTAATCAACATTATATCCATCCAGCAAAGTAATTGTGCTCCAAAAGAATAAAAAAGAAGCATAAATATAGAAGAAAAGCTCTCAACACTGCTTTGTTAATAGATCTACTGACAAATATGTATAACAGCAAAGGACTTGAATAATACTTACCAAGAGTTGAGTGTGGCAGGTGCATTAATGGAATGAGCAGAAGCCTTGGTGTTAGAAAGACCTGGATGGAGTGTTGGCACCAAGACCCCATTTCCTCACTGATAAAGAGATGCCACCTGGCATAACTGTGTTAATTAAGTGACAGCTGTTTGTCTTTCCTTCTCAAAATGTGACCAACCAATATTAGTATTATGTAATTTTTGTGCTTTTTCTTCATGTGAACAAATCTCATGAAAACACAAGGCAAATGTTATACTTATAGAATGGTATATGCATCATCTAAAAATAGAGGAAATAATTATTGAGATGAATTCTTATCCAAAGGACAAGCAACTATGAGGAATTAAGTTTAGAATATGCAGTGAAAAAGGGTTCTTTTCAAAAGAAATTATGTTCTTTTTTCTTTTCTTTAATTCTTCCTCCTCACCCTCTCTCTCTTCCTTTCCTTTCTCTTTCTTTCTTTCTTCCTTACTCCCTCTCTCTCCCTCCCTGTCTCTCTCTCTGTTTCTTTCTTTCCTTCCCACCTTCCTTCTTTCTTTTTCTTTTTTCTCAAAGCCATTTGGGTATTCTTTAGTTTTCTATGTTACCATAGATTTACTGCATGCCCATGGACAGACAGTCCTCAGAGGAACCATGACTTAGGATGAAGTTAGAAAACAACAGAATTTATAAAGTAAATTTGTAAAACAGTTTTTGGGGGAATATATATCAGCTTCTGAACATAGTTCTTGGGAGTGTTGATATCTATAATCATAATGAGTACACCAAGTGCTAGGCACGGTACAAGACAATTTACATACATCATTTTATTCTCATAATAACACTGCAAGGGTGAGTTTCTCCTTTTGCAAATGAAAAATTGAAATTCCAGGTTTAACTGCTCAAAGTTCTCCAGTTAGAAAATGGTAATCCTGGATATGGAGATCCCGTATCTCCTTGATTGGCCGAAGCTGATATTCTTTTCATTACATCAATTTGCTCTTCTGTTTCCTCTCATTACCACCCCACCATCCACTGTGCTCACTGAGTTTTCTTGCCCCAGGGATTCCCTGGGCACTTTGCCCTGGCTAAGGACAATTTCATTCACTTATTGATGGTGGATTTGAAAGGTCCTGGCACATTTGCCTTGATGTCACACCTCACACCACCCACATACCCCTAACCCTCGAACCCATATCCCCCAGGGTCCCTTGCTCTCACCTCAGAGCAAGTAATTTTTGCTGACGCAGAATGTCAGCAATACTTTATTGCTGCAAGGAGGAATTGAGGGCCGATTAGTGATGGCCTCTTTGAGGGAGATTTTGAGGATCTTTTAATCCTAATTTTAGATCTGGAGCTTTAGTAGTTAAACACATTTTCTTAAAGAGTCGAAGTCCAGCTGTAAAAACATTTTTAGTTTCTAAGACTGCGAATAGACTCAATATTGTGAAAGGATAAAATATTTTGCTTGAAAATATTTTAATTACTTTTACAGAGAAAGTGCTTCCTAAGAGACAAATGGAGCCATATATATAATCAATTTAATGTGAAAGAAAATGGTTTTCTATCTCAGTGTGGCTATACCATTATATAAGATTGCCTTACGCCAATATTGCTTTCTTGTTTGCTATTGCAATAGCTTCTTAACAGCTCTCTGCTTTCTCCATTGTCCCCTTCCTGCAGTACTTTCCTAAGCACAAAAGCCAGAGTCCAATTCTAAAATCTTAAACATGATTTTATTATGTCCCCACTTAAAATCCTTTGGTTATATCCTATTGTTCTTAGAATATGACCAGTAGCTTTTGTCCTGGCTATAAAGGCCATGAAGGATCTCATTTCTGTCTACCTCTTCAACCGTGGTCTCAAGCATTGTTCAAGGGTCCTAGACTTTCAATGTATATGTGTGTGTATTCATATATATAAAATATTATATATAATATGTATGTATGTATGAATATATATGGATAGATATATCCATATATTATATATAACATTAAATATAATATGGATATATGTTCATTATATATATATATAATGAATGTCACAAATGAGACTTTTCTAGACCTTTTCTTTGTTTGACATTTGAGTTGTAGTTGCCATTAAAAAAGTTATTTAACAATATTGTTTCATCGTGTTAACAATCCTGTGTGGTAAATAGTATTTTCAGTTTTCCCTATTTTATAATTAGAAAAATGAGACCTTACAGGTTAAGTGACTTGCTTCAGGTCTCCAGTTGATTTTTAACAAATTTAGACCTCAACCAAGGTGTATTAGCTCTGTACTCTTCAGAGCAAACAGCGACAACTATTCATCAACTAATTTGTTTGTTAATTTCAGTGTTTTACCCAAATCAGTAAGATATGTTCTTTGTTCTCAAGATACCCAGAATCTAGAAGAGGAGATACAACTAACTCTATGATGCAACAAAGAATAAAATTAAGGCTATACTCTGGGGAAAAAGAAAGGACTATGGAAATATAGTTTAGCGCTAATTTTGATACAAATAATAGGGGTAACTTAAAGGAAGTTTGTTTTTTATTTCACTTGTGCACCATGATGTTCTATAAGTGATGTAAGGTAAAATACATGAGTAGAGAAAATACGTCAAGATGACATAAATTAAACTTACGGTAAACAGATAATCAAAAATATAGGTTGGAAACAAAAAACAAAGCCAGAAATAATATGAAAACAAGCATGTAATAATGACCACATTTTCCATGAGTGAGTCACAAATTGGCTTTAAACTTCTAGTAGCAAATTTGTAAACGGAAAATTGATCAGTTATGTGCTTCCTAGTGTCCACAAGATTCAAACAATCCCTGTTGCTCATGAGAAGTGTCACTGCTTTTGGAATCAAGAGTTAGAAGAAATTACTCTTGAAAGTTTACCATGAAGAGGAAATTGTGATATGATGTGTTGCACATCCTGGAAACACCTTCACACTTAGTGAAAGAGCCATCCAAAGGATGAACTTGACAGGGTCATTTCTTTAAGAACAGTATAGGCTGATAGTGACATGTCAAAGCCCAGATGGTGACATGTCACAGATAGTTCTGCAGAAGGCTAGTAGAGGGGGCCGGCCAAACGGTATAGTGGTTAACTTCGGTGCACTCTGTCTCAGCAGCCCAGGTTTGCGAGTTTAGATCCCAGGCGTCGACCTACACCACTTGTCAGCCATGCTGTGGTGGCGACCTGCATACAAAATAGAGGAAGATTGGCACAGATGTTAGCTCAGGGCTAATCTTCCTCAAGCAAAAAAAAAAAAAAGAAGGCTAGTACAATTCAGTTTAGGTTCCCAGTTCTAGTTGGGAACTGATGTAGCTTATCTACCAGTGGATTTTAGGAAAATCTGGAAGAATATAAGGATTGCTCATGAAAGTGGCATTTGAGTTAAGCCTGGACTATTGAAGTGGAAACTTTACAAAAGTAGATTGAGAGAGTAATATGAGCAAAGGGGGGAAAATGATTCTTTGATTGGGGAATGGTAAATAGTTCCAAGTGGTGAGAGCAGTGATTCTCAGCACAGCCTACACATTAGAATCACCCAGAAGCTCCACTCCTAGAAATTCAGATTTCATCAGTCTGAGCTGGGTCCTGGGCATGATTTTTAAAAGCTCCCCAGGTGATCCTAAAGTGCAGCTGGAACTGGGAATACGGAGCAAGATACATCTTGTTCTCAAGTGTGCATCCTGGGCTGGTACTGGCCGCCTGGTCTGGCATTGTAGGTTATGAGGCGTGAAAGGTAAGTCGGGCCAGGTGTGGAAGGTCTCGAATATTGTTTCTGGGAAATTAGCTCCTCAAGGCTCCTCAAGGACAGGGACGGGCCATTTAGCCTAATACCACAGCCTAACAGTTTTGTTAATTGCTTTTATAAGTTAAAATGTTTGCCCCCTAGTGCTGGTATATTGCCTTAAAATTTTGCGACTTGGTTTTTCAGTAACAATGGTTTTTTCCAACTTTTTAGGTATGGCAAATTGTCCTTTTAAAATGTACACATTCTCCTCTCTTCTCACCTTCACAGGAACTAACTGTGTTATACTCTCTGCTACTTATGGATTCTTGCTTTTTGTCTCCGTCCCCTCCAGCCGTGCAAAGCCTTTGTGGTATTCTATCAAGATTCTAGTCAGCAACTTTAGTGCACAGGTGACAAAATTACAAAATATTTCAGGTAAAACAATCGCATGATTTTCTTGAGTTCTTTTAACCATACTTAGAAAAGAAATATGATGTCTAATAATAAATCATCCAGACACACCAGGCTCACTCTCTGCAATTTTAGTGAAATTTGTGTCTCCTGAGTTTACTAATGAAAATGAATGGGGCAACTTCTCTGTTCCCACAAACTCTCCAAAACCTTTGCTACTTCTCAACAGACAGCAGCTGTAATTGAATAGAACACTGAGATTGATGTTAAGATTAAAGGTTATGAGCTATGAATACAGCTGAAAACCTAGATCCATAAAGTCTGTGAAAGGCAGGCTATTGAAATGGAATTTTGTGGGCTTTTTTGTTTGTTGCTTTTGTTTATTGTGTGTCCAAGGCTAATTATCCTAATTAGATCAGAAGGCATGAATGGAAATTAAAGAAAAAGCCATTCAGGAAAAAAACAATGAAGCATCAGGAATTGCTTTGTTAGTTGATAAGCAAGGGGAGGGAATGGAAGAGTGGTTTCATCCTTCACCAAGCCCTGTGAACATATTGTGTGGATATGGAATTCCTCTGAGCAGAGGTCATCGTCAGTGCTCATACCGTTACGTTATCTTGGTCACTGAATTTGAAGACTAAAGGTGAAGCAAAGTAAGCACATAAAAAAATAAAATATAGTATATAAAGAATCAGAAAATCCATAAAATAAAATTAAAATAATCTGAGTTGAATAATTGTCAAAAATTTCTATGAGATGTCAGTAGTCCTACAAAAATAAGAAACTTATTTGCTGAAGCAACTCTGAAAGCAATAATAAAAACATGAAGTTACATAATGAGTGCATGTGTATTTTGAGAATTATTCTGTTATGGGCAAAGAAGGATCTTCATACCGCTGTCACACAAGGGCATTATGGAGGAGTAAATGGCACAGCAAAAGGAAGTGTTGAAAAGAGATAAATTACAGGTCAGATTCACTGGCTTCCTTTTGGGAGAATTCATTTATTTATTCAGTAAATGTTTGCTTAGTACCGCCTATGTCCCAGCACTACATTGGACAAACTAGTTAGAGCAGCACTAGTCAGAGAGCAAAATGTTAGGAAGAGGTTAACAAAAGAAGTCAAAAGAATCCAGAGAATACTTACCCAGCTCTTGGATTAAGGAAGTCCTTTGGAAGAAAGTGAAGTAAAAACTTAGCATAGGATCAAAGGGTTGAGTAGGCATTAGCAGAGTGAAATGATTTAGCTGAAGAGAGTAGCATATTTAAAAGCCCAAAAGGCAAGGCAAAGAATGACAAGTTCAGGTATAGTTTAAGTTTCTAGTGTGAGAGGAAATTGTGTCAAAAGAAGAGTCTACGTAATAGGCAGAAGTGTGGTTATGAAGGACTTTGTTAGCCATTTTAAAGAGTACGGGGTTCATCCGGAGGCAGAAAGGAGCCAAGATGGGTGTTAAGCTTTTGAAAGTGCATGACATATTCCAAAGTTACTTTTGAAAGGCTACTCTGACTGCAGTGCAGAAAACAAATCAGAGATGTGAGGAATCTGCTCTTTCACTTGAACGTGGCTTCTAAAGTTACTATAGAATATTCAGTTAGATTTAAACATTTAATCTGTCAAAGCACAATTGCTACCAGCCATATGAATTTCTTTTTTGACAATGTTTTGAAGAAACGAATTGGTATGTGAGGCAGACACTACATTACCTTAAAAATTGCAAGTTAGCAGTGGTCTGGACTCAGAGGAAGGAAATCTATGTATTCTTGGACCATTACTCATGTGCTGCTATGTGATATTGTCATGATTTTAGTGTGATTTTTACTGAAAATTACACGTTAACAATAATAAATACTTATTGAGTGGCCCCTATATGTCTGGCACTGTTCTAAGCACTTGCCATACATTAAGAAACACCCCTGCCCTCATGGGAATTATATTCCACAGGAAGCATTTATTCCCAATAAATAAAAATGATAAATATCATCAATCAATCAATTATATGATAATCAGGCAATAAGTGCTATGGAAGAAGAAAAAAAATAGAACATGGCAAGAGAAATCGGGAGTTTAGGATGAGTTGCAATTTTAAATAGAAGGGTCAGGTTGAGTCTCATTGAGATGGTGGTATCTGAGCAAAAATTTGAAGGAAGTGAAGGAATTTGCCAAGTGGATGCTGGAGAAAGGGTGTTCTAGGCAGTGAGAAGGGCCAGTGCAAAACCCCAAGGGGAGAATGTGTTGACCATTGAGAGGAAGAGTAGTAGAAGATAAAGTCAGACAGATAACGGGGGACTGAGAGTTTGTCGGGCTTTGTGTGGACTTTGGCTTTTATCCTGAGTGAGATAGAATATCTGATTTAGGTCTTCACTGGATTACTCTGGCTGCTGTGTTGAGAGAAGGCTGTAGGGGAATATGGAAGGAAGCAGGAGTGGAGGCAGACATGATGGTGATAGAAGTAAATGAGGTCAGATGTGGAAGACATGTTGAACTCCAGTTAAACAGGATTTCCTGATGGATTGGATGTGGGGAGTGAGAGAAATAGAGGAGTCAAGGATGACTCCAAGGAATTTTAGGCTGAGCAACTGAGAGGAATGGACTTGTCATCAACTGAAATGGGGAAGGCTGCAGATCGAGCAGGATTTTTGGGAAAAATCAGGGACAAAGTTCTGGACACTTTACATTTGAAATTTCTTTTAGATGTCCTAATGGACATGCAAAGTAGGCAGTTGACTATATAAAACTTTGGACAAACATTTATATCTAGAGATATGCATTTGTGAGTTCTTGGTATATAGATGATATCAAAAGCCATCAATATCAGTCAATTATGCATTTACACGTTACAAATTGGAGTTAATAGGCTGCCATTCTAATTTGTCAAATGATCTTAAATGTTAAAATTACATAAAGTGCCAAATATATAGGGATTCTTTTTAATACCAAATATTAATACCTTGACTTTGATTCTCTTAAATCTTTTAATCTAGTTCTTAATCTTCCTTATGTGGAAAGATGTCTTACTGAGGAAGAATTATTATCCCAGTGTGAGGAAGTTGTCTAGAATACAGGTTACAGAAATTCGAACCTGATGGAATCCTAAGACATTAAATATCTTTTGTATTTAGTTTTAAAGATTTTTTTTTTAACTTGCTGCATTCTTTCATATATGGGACCAAAATTTTTATGGCTTTTTAAAATGATAACATACTTATTTACTGGAGTAGAAAATGCCAGAGAAAGTCATGAGTTCTCTTCTGGATATGACTGATTCAAGATGCCTCCAAGATATTGCAAGAAAGCAGTTGGATTTCAAGAAGTCTGGATCTTTGAAGAGTGTCTTAGGGCCAGATTAAAAATTTGATCATCCTCACCAGCACATAGAAGGTATTTAATACTATGTAATTGAATGAGGTTACCCTGGGAGGGACTAAGGAGAAAGGAGGGCACACATTTCATAATCTCAACAAAGTCAGGCTATTCGAAGACTCATAAAAAGAAGTCATGTTTATGTTTCTGTGAACTGTACCTTAGAAGAACTGATGGGCTTGGTTGTCATGACTAGTTCATCTTTTCAATTGAATTGCAACTGAATTAATTATGCCGTAATTTATATTGAATGACTTGATTCCATTATGACCTAGTTGTGTTTTTTTCATCATGACTCAGGAGAGACTAAAACTTGCTGATTTGGTCTGAAAAGTCATTTTGATTTGCTCAGATTTAAAAAAGAACTCGGGATGTTAACGCAGACTAACAGAAATATCAACCGTCTCTATCTAAAACACAAACCAGAAAGCCACACTTGCCTGAGAGTATGTATATTTTTTATGATAAAAATCATAACTTAGAGGTGGAGGAAACCTCAGGAGACCATTTTGTGTCATTTACCTCTTTTGTGGTTTGATGTTAGTACCTCCTTTGGGGCTGGAGATGAGGAGAGTGTGAAGGGAGATAAACGAAAAACTAGTACTTTGTTGGTATACAGAGTCGCTATTTTTTGATTGCAAAATACCTATTATAAGAAGGTCTTTCATTATAGAAGTAAAAAAGAAAGAAAAACTTTTTATTAATCCCACCCTTCACCTATGACCACTTGTACTAGTCACCTTTTGTTGTAACAGAAACTCCCCATGGATTTTTTGTACACATCCCACGAGGGCTGCTAAGTGGCTGAGGGTCTCCTGGGCTCCGTGTGTTTTCTCATTTCAAGATTCAGACGGAAGAAGTTTCTGTTGTGACTGAGGGAGAGAGAGAGAGAGACGGAGGGAGCATTGAGCATACAACTGCATTTAGAGCAAATAGGAACGCTTATTCAATTTATGACATCATTGTTAACTGGTAATAGAGTCCCTCAGACTTTCTCCAAAACATGTCAAAATATTTAATGTGTCTTCAAAAACTAGAATCACACTAGATGTTTTCCTGTATGCTTTTGCCATTTAACAATATGTCTTGGGGATATTTACAAATTGAAACATTCATCTCTTCTGTTTTTCTGTGTTTCTTGAAAAATTCAAATTCTGTTCTGAAAAAACATTGATTTTATTACATTTTAATGTTAGCCTTGATATATTTACTATTCCACATATTTTCAGGGTCAGGGTGAAGGGGGAACAGATTCTACTTCAGATATTCAAAACTGCTGGCTGACTCTCTGTCTCTGACACACACTCATAGGCACACACACAAACACACATACACACATGCATACACACACTATCACATCCCCCAGAGTATAGCTCAGATTGTCTAAACCTTTGCCTTCATCTGTCATAGTCCAAGATTAAAATATCAGCCAGGTAACTCTCTTTCTCCTCAAGTATCCTTTCTGGCTTTCATCTTTAGCAATGCGTTATGGAGGCAAGTTTCATGCCTACGTTCTTTTGAGGTGACTGACAACAGCTGTCAAAAACCACTCCAGATACGGTGACCACATAATTTATCAACCAAACTGGGACACTGTAAAAGAAAAGTGGGTGTGAGGTGCAATATTAATTATGAATGCTTCAACTGGCCTATTCTGAACAAAGCAAGTAATTCAGGCACTCTGCTTCCAGAAGATATTTTCAGATGGCAGTCTATTTTTTTTGTCCCAAATTTCTTTCCTCCTTTCCTCTATACTATTCTGTTACCTATAAAAAATAATGAAAAAAGAAGAGTTTTCTTTATTTTGTTAAATGGCCCTCAAAATACATATGTGATTGGAATCGTGAAGATCTATAAGTCAACTCTTTCTTATTCCATTTCTGCAGAATTGATCTACTCTGACCTATTCCGTGCTGTATCTTTTAGTTCAGCTTAGTATCTATACCTCATTACACACTTGAATAGCTATTTAATCTTGCACAAACACCCATATGGTGAGGTTTGAAACCTGGCACAAGAGATAAAGGCAAGTAATTACTATCCACACTTAACATTTTATCTTCTTGCCATTTAAAAGCTTTTTATAGAAGTACTGAGTCTTGATTAAATGGCTAGGTTCTCCATTCTTCTGGTGTATTTTTATGGCCTGGACTCAACAAAAATTTAGACTTTAAAAACTTATAGTGGTAATCTCGTATAAAATCTGAAGATAGTTTATCATTCCTGCAAAAAATGAACTCATGTGAAATGAAAAATTCAAAGTAACATTGTAGACTGAGCACTTTATTTAATTAAATATAGCCCCTGCTCACAAAATAGATGTGCTAAGATGAAACATGAACTATTAAAAATTGGCTAAGGATGCCACAATAATGCCTCCTCACTCAATTCTTCTAATAAAATTATTATACTAAAGTATGTTTAAAATATGCTCTTTAATAATCATGTTGGAATACTGTTTAATGTATATCAAAAATTTAACATTGGAGTGGAAACTGTGTTAAATATGGAAGTAAGGGATCATGTCACAATCCTGGTTCTGACATTGATCAGCTCTATGATCTTGAAAATAAAAGTATAAAAATAACCACTTTCCTGAACATCTGCTTGCCTCTGGATATGCTATTAATCCTCAAAATAGTCACATCAGGTAGGAATTAATCATAATGGAGGAGGCTTTGGTTACTGACAAGCTAGCCTACTAGCATACACTCTCCTATCCCAGTCCTAGAGATGCTCCAGAAACCAGAGGGAGGGAGATCAGTATGTCAAACTTATATAACGATTATGGAAACCTTGTGGGCAAAAGAAGTTGTTTTGGCTCTTGGTAAATGGCAGCTCCAAATGGAAGAGGAACCAGCATCACAGATGAGAGAGTGGAGGTAGATTCCAGAATCACTGTCTGCCCTATTCATACTGCAGGGCAGGGAAACAGCAGCAAGCTCAGTGATGGCAATGGGACTGTGCTGGGAACCAGCTGGTATGGAGAGAGGAGAGAGGCGTGGGCTGACGGCTGCCACCTTAATTTTCTCTACTCCCCATCAGAAAATCCTCCTCGGCTCCTCCCACCCCTCCAGACCCAGAGGGCTGGGAGATTACAACTGTGAGGAGCCTCTCTTGGAGAAGAGAAAAGCTAAACTAGGGAATGTGCTTCTGCCATTTGGTTATGCATGCTACTTGTGTTCCAGTGCTATAGAAAGTATCAGCTTTACTGAAAAAAGGGGGCTATAAATATACTGATAAGAAATTAGAAACATTATTTTGCAAGTTGCAGAAAAATATTAGTAATATATAATGTTTCTTAAAAAATGAGATTGCATCAATATATATTCATAATCCCCTATGTGTCCACATATGGTATAAGCACAGTAAAGACTGGGAGGTATATTCCAAACTGCTAACTTTGTAACCTCAGGGAAGAAAGTATAGCAAATTCGCATATTTCCTTTAAAAACTTCTGTATTAGTTGCCTTTGTTGAACTGAGTATGTATTACTACAGAAGTGAAAAAAAAGAATAAAACTTTAAAATTCCATTTTATTTTTGATAACAGCTTTATTGAGATAGATACAATTTACATACCATATAATTCATCCATTTAACATGTATAATTCAATGATTTTTTAGTATATTCAGAGATGTGCAACCACCACTACAATCAATTTTAGAATATTTTCATCACCCCAAAAAGAAACCGTACCATTAGGCCATCATCTCCGTACTCCCCATTCCCCCCAGCCTGAGGCAACCACTAATTCTACTTTCTGTCTTTATAGATTTGCCTATTCTGGATAGTGCGCATAAATGGAATCATAGAACATGTGTTCCTTTGTGACTGGTTTCTTTCTCTTAGCATTACATTTTCAAAGTTCATTCATGTTGTAGCATGTAATGATACTTCATTCCTTTTTATGGCTAAATAATATTCCATTGTACAGATATACCACATTTTATTTATCCATTAATCAGTTAAGGGACATTGGGCTGTTTCCATTCTTTGGCTATTATGAATAATGCTCTACGTGCATTTGTATATAGGGTTTTGTGGACATATGTTTTCAGTTCTCTTGGGTAGATTCCTAGGACTGGAATCACTGAGTCATGCGGTAACTCTGTATTTAACCATTTGAGGAACTGCTAGACTGTTTTCCAAAGTGGCTGCAGAATTTTACATTCTCACCTTCAATGTATGAAGATTCAAATTTGTCCATATCTTCTCCAACTCTTGTTATTATCTGTATTTTTTATTATAACCACCCTAGTTGGTATGAAGTGGTATGTCATTGTGTTTTTTATTTGTATGACTAATATCTGATCCTGTTAACTAATGAGCCTATTTTAATTTTAATCAAACGGGTATAATCATCAATATTATAAAAAATTCACATGAATTTTTGAGGTTAAAAAATTTTGTATTTGAGATAGAATGTTTTGGGCAATTTCCCATGTCTCCTAAGGGTATGTGTTTACCGTTCTTCACCATTGGGATTACTGCAGTTGAAAAGTGTGAGACAATAAATATATGAACTCCAATGGAAGTATATTACATATCGAGGTCCCACCAAAATTTCCTATTTATTTTCCTGTGTTAAAGAAATACTTTGTTCAGAGTATTTCTCCAAATTGGAATGTCTTTCCTGCATTTCTGCAGACCTGGATAGCCTTTAAGCAGGCTGTGAAGATGTAGTGACCAAACCAACATCTTCTAAGTTCCGACCTGTGTTTTTTTCTGGAAACTCTGTTAATAGTTTCCCTCTGCTTCTCTAAATGAAACTTAATCACTTTGTATCTTAAGTTACATTTTGGTTTTGTTTCTCTTTTGTGTTTCTGATCATGCTCAATTGCTCACTAGAGAGTTTGGCTTTTGGAGCCTGAAGGCAGGCAGGTCCTACATTTTCGTTAGTTTTCATTTTTGTGCCCTCCACAGCACCTCGCTAAGCATAGGAGGTGAACAAACGACTGAAACGTAAAGTGGTCTATTCTCACTTTTCCAATAAATGCCATTTATGGTGGCGGATTATCCTAACATATACTTTAAAATATATGATGATGTGATGAAATTTTCCTCTCAAAATGACCTGTGCAAGGTAGTAACACTTTTATGCCAACACTGATGTTTTCGTTCATCAGAACTTAAAATTTTTATATGTAGCTTTAATAAATACCGGCATTAAGACAAATGAAAGAGGATGTTTTTATCTACTGATAGCAAGAAGCAGAGAGGAACATATTTGTGTGGTATATCCAGGACATTCATACTATTTGTGTTATTCCCGGAAGGAAAAGGCCAGGAGGTCATCTGGCGTTACTTCTTCCTCTTTCGATGGCAGCCAGGTTTCATCCATCGTGCTGGAAGCTGCTTTGCACATTCAGTGCGTGATCTCCTAGACCTGAAGAAGGTCGCTTGAAGTGTCCCCTTGTCTTTACAAACTTGTTTACTTTTCTTGTATTTTCCATTTCTTCTTTTTCTCTGCCTTTAGTGTTTCCGGGTGCAACTCCGTGCAGGTTTCCTTGTCTCCGGCGGTATAGCCTGGGAAGTGTCCGTCAGTATTAGCAGAGGCATCACGGATCTTGACGTTCTCCTCATACTTCGAGTGTATGATAGTCCAAAAGTGTTCTTTGGGGAAGGTTTCAGGTCTCAAACAAACCACGTATTTAGGAGATATTTTTGATAGTCACACTCCTCTAGGATACTTTATGCTATCCTTGACATGGCCTTTTCTTGACTTAAATGATTTATTCATCAGCTTCAGTTTTGTAGGTTCTCAGTGGAAAATGAACTTTAGATTCCTTGTTTGAAGGAAAACAACAGTATCTTTGCCATTGAAATGGGAGCTATTGTGTCTCAATCAAAATTTCTCCAGCGTAAGTAATTTCACTTTGGTTTATTTCCACATTAATGCAGGAGTTCTCCATATCATTATTGTTTGGGATTATTCCAACCAAAATTTGGATCTAACTTTGACAATTAATTGAATCCTGGTTACTGAATCCTGCAATTCAAGAAAGTGATTCTCTCCCTTGAGTCAGAATTCTGTTCAGGCTTTTTCAACACCATTATCAAACTTACCTGCTTTTGCATCTTCCCTGTGGTTGGCCCTTTTCCTACTAAAAACTTCATTTTCCTATCTCACCCTTTTTAGGGGTAGTTTACATCTTCTATTCATTTTCCTAAGGCTAATTCATCTTGAGGCTTCTGGGCTTTTCATCTGCCAGATCCATTTATGCATGTTCTTTTGCAGACTTCGTGAATTTATCTAAATTTGAGCCCTTCCATCATGCTTTCTATCACAAACATCAAATGAGAGTAGACATATTCATCTCCTCTTGCATCAATGACAGGAAATTTTGCTGTAACTTATTTAACTCTCATAAAATAATTTTTCATATCCGTGTCACACCTCAAAACTTTCATGAGCTCCTTCCACTAGGAAATGGAAACTACATATTCTTTCTTATCCCTCTTTTACCACTTTCTTGGTTACAGTTTCTACTGGATTGATAAACAATGTCCTAGAGGACATGCAATGGCCATAGAAGGATTTATTTTCCTTCATCTTCTGTTTCCAAGGGGCATTTAGCCACCCATTTTACAACAATCTTCTAGACTTGCTTTTACTTCTCTGATTCTCTCAGTTATCTTTTTTGACTTTTCCAAACCCACATCATTGACCCTGACAGAGGGTTAGCATTTATTGCTTCCATTTTTCTTGGCCAACTCCTGTTAGTCATCAACCAACAGGATGAGCCCTGTGAAGAAAGTGAAAATGTCTGTCCCTTCTTACCCTGTCCCAAGGGAATGCTTACTTCCTAGTGGCCCCATTCTTAGGGTTGCCAGATTTAGCAAATAAAAATATAGGATGCCCACTTAAATTTGAATTTCAGATAAATGACAATTTTTTAGTATATGTTTCAAATATTATATGATTATCTAAAATTCAAATTTAACTGGGAATCCTGTATTTAAGCCGTCAGCCCTGCGCCTTCGTCTTCCTTCTCTATGACTTGAGTTCCAACATGGGGGGCAGCACAATAATGTTCCTGGATTATGATTAGGACTGATATGTGCAATTTCTGTGTGGATTATCTAAGGATAATTTAGCACTGAAGATTCTCTGATTATGTATTAGTTTCCTAGGGCTGCTGTAACAAAGTACCACAAACTAGGTGGCTTAGAACAACAGAAATTTACTATCTCATAGTTTTGGGAGCTAGAAGTCCAAGATCAGGGTGTCTGCAGGGCCATGCTCCCTCTGAAGGTGTTAGAGAAGGATCTGTCCCAGGACTCTCCTAGCTTCTGGTGGTTTCTTGGCTTGAGGTTGTGTAACTCCAGTCTTCACATGAGTTCTCCTTGTGGGCATGCCTGTCTTTGTTTTTCAAGGACCCCAGTTATATTGGATCAGGGGCCCCCTCTCCCCCACTATAACCTCGTCTTAACTCATCACATCTGCAGTGATCCTATTTCCAAAAAAGGTCACATTCTGAGGTCCTGGGGGTTAAGACTTCAACATATCTTTTTGGGGTACATAATTCAACCCATAACAGATTAGGAGAGATTTTGAAAACTCAATTTCAATATTACTTACACTGAGACAAGACAGCCCCAGGGACCAAAACATGTCCGTGTAAGTTAAAGATTTAAGCAAATAGGAATATTATCGTGTAGAATAAAAATATGTTCTTGAAACACCTTAATTAGTCAACAATAGGTTGTTGCCACTATACAAAAAGCATAGAGCAGTGAAGTTTCAATGATATGAGAACTATTCATATTACGTTAAATGAATAAACGTTACATGATTATATTACTGTATTCAATTAAGATATTTTCTGGCTTCTCAGTTATGTGCTGAGGGTTCAACCACCCAGTCTGCACGTATGAGCTTACAGTCCATGAGAAAAGAAATAAGCTGATAGTTATTCAAATTATTAATTTGTTATAACTGTAATTGATGTGGTAAAGAAAAATAGAGTCTTGTAAAAACATGTGGATTTGGGACAATTAGAGGTCAGAGTATCTCTGGTATTTTTATGAGAAAATAAAAACTAGAGCTATTTCATCTTGGAAAAATACATTTTATCAATGAATTTATTTGTATAAAAAATGAATAGGGGATGTAAAAGATATGGCTTCTTGCTTCACAAGCTTTGGGTGCAATATATTCATTTTAAAAATTCCCAATTAATTTTTAAGCAGCCCTTACTTTCAATGGCTTCTCATTGCACTTGGCATAAAATCTAAACTCCTTGCTATGGCTTATAAGTTCTCCCTTCCTAGTTCTTGTCTCTATCTTCAACCTAATCTCCTACCACAGTCCTTCCACTCTCTAACAGCTTGTTCCTCTCACACTGGTTTTTGTTCTTTTCCTCGAATATGCTAAGCTTGTTCTGGCCTCAGGGCCTTTGCACTTGCTGTTTCTTCTATGTAGAAAGCTGTTCACCCAGATTTTGGACAGGGCAACCTTCTGCTCATCATATGAATGGACATTCCTGACAACCAAGATAACTCTCTATGCCAAACCCATTCCCATTGTATTGCATTTTTATTTGTTTTGCAGCAATTTCGGTTTCTGAAATTCCAGTTTTAAAATTGGTTTATTGGGGCCAGCCTGGTAGCCTAGCGGTTAAGTTCACATGCTCCGCTTCGGCGACCCTGAGTTTTGCAGGTTCAGATCCCAGGTGCGGACAGACGCACCACTTGTCAAGCCATGCTGTGGCAGCGTCTCATGTAAAGTAGAGGAAGACGGCCATGGATGTTAGCCCAGGGCCAGTCTTCTTCAGCAAAAAAAGAGGAGGATTGGCAACAGATGTTAGCTCAGGGCTAGTCTTCCTCATACACACAAATAATTGGTTTATCTACTGTCTCTCCTCAACAGAATGGTGGCTCCATAACAGCTAGCATTGGGAAATGTAATTAGATGGGGGAGCATATTTTCCAAAAGGAATACCTATTTAACAAATTTAAGATATTATGCTGACATAATGTTTAAGATGTTGATGAAAGGTTGTAAGAGTAAGCATGGTGAAAATAAGACCAGAAATTGGTCAAGAAGATAGAAGAGTGGTCCCTCACCAACAATGACCCAGGCCCTATCAGACGTATGCCCTCTTGGGTTAGAACCTGGTTATTCCCTGTCTCAATTTTATTAAATGAATGAGTGAGGGAAGGAAAAAAGGAAGGAAGGAGGGAAGGAAGGAAATGCTTATTCTCTAGGGGCAATAGTATCAGTACTTTCTTCCTGAAATCATCCCCACTCCATTCCCACTCATTCTAGAATGCTTTATGCTTCCTCTAAGTGAGCTAGTCCCGCTTCTAGTACGATTAGGATCTACAGAGAGACCTGACAACATCCTTCTATGCTAAAGAAGCCACTGTTCTTATGTAAGAACTAATCCTCAAAATAATATTTCTATTTAGAAGTTAAGACACTATTTATTTCAAGTCATTGTTTTGGCCTAATTCAGAAGCTCTTTGCTCAGGAGACTTTTGGTCAATCAAACAAAGACAAGAGAAGTTTTACAGGGGGTAGAAGAGGGTTTTGTGAACACGTTGTGTTTATAATTTGACAAATACTCTGTGCACACATCTTCAGAATCTGTTTGATTTCCTTCCCCTTTCCTTACTCACTGAAACCTAAATATTTAATGTGTGAGATTCTGTTCAGAAGGCAGCAGCTCAATGCCAGCCCTGGGTTAGTACTTTGCCTGAGGACATGAACAATTACAAACTATGGAGACTTATGTATATCCAATGTTGTCAGTATCAGCTATAATAATCAATGGGCTTTCTGTTTTATTCTCGTACTTAAACCAGCATCTGCTCTATCCTCATAATAAAAATGAATGGGTTTTTCAAACTGTATTTTATTGTCTATTCGGCTTTGTGTTTGAAGATCAGTATTGTTGCTCACTTGATTGCATTTCTTCCTTACCAGTCAGTTTTCCCCCTAGGCTCTTTTTAATTTGCTGAAATTAACTGCAATCAGGGCTTCTTATTCTTGTCTATAAAGCCCACATTTAAATTAAAAATGAGTTTCTCTCCAAAAATAGTTCACTGCTTCTGGCTGTGTTCTACTCACTATCAAAACCACACACACACACACACACACACACACACACACACACACACACACAGAAAAAAAACCCAGGCAAACAAACAAAAAAATCAAAATGAGAAAAGTAGATCATAGTATATTTCATAAACATAAACGTCATAAGCTTATGAATATTTTACATTAAAACGTGCGAAAGTTGGGTAAATGAAGATTTACATGGCCCTGATGTAGTTGCATTCTGACACCGCTGCATGAGGAATCTCTATTGTATTTGTCTGTTCATATCAGCTTGTCGTATTTTTATTTAACTTAAGAAAAGAGCTAACAGGAAGGAAATATTTAGTATTTATAGTCTTTCAATTTTGGTTCACACCTTATTTAGATAGATAAAAGGACTTTCTTCCTATTTAACTTCAACAGCAGGAAGCTTTACTAAGAAACTATTTTAGAAGGTTACGATTTCTAAATTTAAAATATCCCTTACACCTTTGCAGCATAGACTCATCCCTTTGCTGCTAATTAAGTTTTTCAGTCTGATCAGTGTCTAACCAGTTATGTTCTAAATATATTTAAAAGTTTACATTGGGAACATTTAGCCTTTTTAACATTTAAATTATCTGAAAATATTTATTTGACAATATGCTTTGCCTGTGGCTACCCATTATGCATTTCCAAATGCTAATGTGAAACTTGCACGTATTTCTTATTTAAATGTAATTCTAGGAAAAAATGTAAAAGTTTTCTCTGCATTTCAACATACATATTAACCTTTGCTTATATATCAGAGACAAGAAATGTCAGCTTCAGAAGGTAATCTTTTATGAGTAAGTGAAAACAGAGGTTAGCAGAGAAAACCACAGGTAAGGTTAACTAGGCGATTCACTACCTGAGAATAAATTGTACCTATTACTATTTTGTGCCTTTTCCTCTTCAATCTTAATCTTAAGAAAAAATTGCAATTGTTCCAGTTCTAGTAAAGCTTTGTAAAACTTTTGTTAAAAGCATGATGTCAACCATTTTTTAGAAAAAGGCCGTGAACACGATGTAGCCTATACAGAAGTCGGAATATAATTATGTACATCTGAAATTTACATAATGTAATAAACCAATATTACCTCAATTAAAAAAAGAAAAAATTAAAACAATTCATTAGAATACCAATGGGACTGATATTTATAGAATCATGTGACATATGATTCATCCAGAATTTATTCTAGAATTATTTAGCCAACATTGTAGAGTTACTTTGGGGGTGATAACCACTTTCTGGCTAATCATTTATACTTATTATCATCACGAGATGCTAACCCTAGTCCTTAATTTGCCATCCATATTGATGACTCTTGTTTCTATATGTGTGGTTAACAAAATCATACCAAAATGCCAAGATCCTATATACAAGTGGGAGGCAGTTTTATACCAATAGTTATTACTAACATTTATTGAGTACTTACTATGAGTTAGACACTATATAATTTCATTTACTTCTCCTAACCCCTATGTGATAGGGGTTCCCATGGTGCATTTGATGACCACAGAGAGGTTAAATAAACTTTGCCCTAGGTCATATGCAGAGAGAGATGTTGAAATTGGAAATCAGACAGTCAATGGGCTTAAACACTAAGCTATACCTGCTTTAAGTGATGGCTAAATGAAATATGCCCATACTATTTCCTTAGCCTAATATCACAGTGCCTTTCTAAGGGTAGTTGTTACATAAATATTTGCTGACTGTATAATGAGGCTGAAAAAAATTTAAATTTTATATAGAGGAAAGGCCACTAGGATTGGCTTTGCATCCAAGTTTGAATCCATCACTTACTTCTCAGCTATATAACATTGCCAATGTAAGCTAACCTATTGGATCTTCAGTTTATTTGTATATAAATTGGCATATCAATACTCATTAATGGCCAGATTTAACCACTCCCACTTCTGTACCTTTAATTTTCAAACCCTTGCAAATATTTATTTTTACATCTTTCTTTCCTAGAAGATAATGAGCTCTTGCAGGATATAGAGTGTCTTATTTATCTATATGATTTATAATCTAGGCAGTGTTTGACACACGGCAAGCACTTCATATAAATAATGCTTGAGTTAAGAGTTTAATTAATTTTGTTTACCTAAATTCAACTATTTTTAATTTGCATGTGTCTTATCTCAATGATTGCTCTAAATGTGTTTTCCTTCCACCAGCCTGTGAGGCAAAGTTATACAATAAATTGGGTAAAAGATGATGTTTGCTATACTTGGAACAACATTGTGCTATTAAAATTCTTATGCTTCTAGTCCGTGGATTGAAAGGGCATAGCCTACTATCCAAGATAAATCTTCTATATAAAAGATGTGAAGGAATCACAGGAAATTTTATGAAAGGTTTCAGTAATCATCTTTCTTGTTACCTCTCCCTTCACCCCATTATAACCAGTAGATATCAATTTCCATGCCTTTAAGTTGTGTCACATCGGACATTGTCAATATTTAATGGCTGTTATAAAAGAGGTAACAAGAGGTAAGAGAAGAAACATTGGGTAGCTGACGTTTGATAAAAAGCTGACTGTTGTTGCTAAGTAAAAAACCCAATAGGAAAGTCATTCGTTGAACTATAATGCCAGGCGTTATGATCCGTTTTATGTTGAAGTTTTAAAGCAATCTTTCACTCAGGAACAGATACGTCAATGAGCCTGAAGATGTGTCACATGTCAAAAATGACTACCACTGTTGGTTGCTATCCTCCTTTACCTGGAAATTCTGAGTTTATTTAGAACAACATCGTCATCATAACCCTGTTTGGTTTAGAGTATATGGTAAAAAAAGGAGAAGGAGAAGGAAGAGAAGGTGGGGGGAGGAGGAAGAAGAGGAAAGAGGGAAGGAAAGAGGAAGGGAGGAAGGAAGGGGGGAAGAAAGGAAGGAAAGAAAGAAAAAAGGAAGGAAAGATCTTTTATCATAGTTTCATTTTATAACACTTAAATAAACAATGTGTGTCTGTCCGGTGGTGGGTTTGGGCACTTAAAACCCCTTGAAGGCCTCCCTACTTCTTTATCCTCTCTACCCCATTAATGCACTAGTTCAGTCTCTTGTCTTCTTTTTGGAAAATTCTTCTGGCTTGCATCTTGTCTCCAATATTTCTTCCCTCTCATCCATGTGCCTCATTACTGCCAAAGTTATTTTTCTAAAAACATATCTCTATAAGGCTCGATGTGACTGTGAGTTGTTATTGCTCTGATTTCATAGCCCACCACCTCCCCTTTGCTCACTTTGTTCTAGCCATAGAGGCAGCTCCTTGAACACAAGCAAGTCCCCACCTCAGAGCCACAGCACACGCTACTCCCTCTCCAGAAAAAAGTCTGCCCCCGGGTAAATACATGACTTGCTATCTCAATTTTTTTAGGGCTCTATGCAAAGTTACTTCATTGGAGAAGCCTTCTCTGACTACCCCATACATTGGGGGTTGTAAACTACAGGCCACAGGCCAAATCTGCCCACCCCCTGGTTTTGAATGGCTTTTGAGCTAAGAATGGCGTCTATAATTTTAAATGGTTGGAAAAAAATCAAAAGCATAATAATAGTTTGTGACACACAAACATTATATGAAATTCAAATTTTACTGCCCATAAATAAATTTTTATTGGAACATAATCGCAATCATTCACTTACTGTCTATGGCTGCTTTGCACTACGATGGCAGAGTTGAGCCGTTGGGACACAAACCGTACGGTCGACAAACCCTAAAACATTTACTATCTGGCCCTTTATGGAAAATGCTTGTTGACCTCTGCCATATATAATATCACATCTCCCACGCCTACTCATCTCTCTCTAACTCCTTTTTTCTGCTTTGCTTTCTTTCATAGTACTTATTACCATACTACGAAGTAAATGTTTTTATTTAAATATAGTACACACAAAAATGAAAAGATTACATGGTTATCAGACCAAGAAATAGAATATTGCAACTCCCAGAGGACTTCAGAAACTCCCACTCATTATCTTCCCCCAATGTAACAACGGTCTTGACTAATAATACTATAGATTAATTTTGCCTCCATATGATCTTTATATAAATAAGATCTTACCATACATAGTTTTTGTGTCTGGCATCTTTCCCTCTTCATTACATTTGTGAGATTTATCTATACATTTTTGTGTAGCAGTAGTGCATTCAATTTAATTCATTATATTATTACATTGTATAGATAAACCCCATTTTTAAAAATCCATATTACTATTGATGGACATTTTTATTGTGTCCAGTTTTGGTATATTACACATAGTGCTACTATGAACATTCTTGTGCATATCTTTTGGTGCACATATGTATGCACTTCTGTTGAATGTATACCTAGGGATAGAAGTGTTAAATCATAGCATATGCAAATCAGCTCAGTAATTTTACTGAAATTTATTTACTAAATAAATTCAGTAATTTCAGCCAACCAACTTTCCCAGGGGATTGTAACAATTTCCACTCTCACTAGTAATGTATGAGTGTTGCCCCACATGCTTGTCAACACTTAGTATTTTCTACGTTTTAAGCATTAGTCATTCTGTCTGATGCTTCCCACTTGAATGTGGGAATAAGAGCAGGAACTTTATCTATTTAGCTAATTACAATATCCACAAGGGCTTGAAACTGCAAGTATTCGACTACTGCTGAACAAATGAATGCTTGAGTGGTAAGGCTGTAGGAAAAAGGACAAACTTCATTCCTGGGTCGAAGGTGGTCCTTTACCTGCTGGCCCTAACTTACCCGATTCTGAATTGCTGTAGCATTTATTTGCAATAATATTTAAAAATATCAGAAATTATATATTTTTAATGTACATTTCTTACTCCTCCTGTTAGAATCAGGGTTGCTCAACCTTGACACTATTGACACTTTGGGTGGGATAATTCTTTGTTGTGAAGGGCTGTCTTGTACATTGTAAAATGTTTAGCACCATCCCTGGCCTCCACCCACTAGATGCCAGTAGCACTGCCTCCCCAGCCCCACCCTACCCCTCTGCAGTAGTGACAACCAAAAATGTCACCAGACATTGCCAAATGTCCCCTGGGAGGCAAGTGCATTCCCGGTTGAGAACCACTGTGCTAGATAATGAGATACATAAGAATAAATGTTGTATCACCTTTCCCTCCTTCCAAGTTTAGCACAGAGTTTTCCCCACGGTAAATACTTCAACTATTAAAGCTTTACTCAGTTGTCTCCTTGCTGTATAATACAGTCACCTGGAAAGTTTTCCAGAAATATAGGTTCCTAGACCAACCCATACCCTATTGAATCAAGCCTCTGAGATAGCATCACGGAATCTGTAAATGTAAGTCTTCCAGGTCATTCCAAAGAGCAGCTTAGTCTGAACATGACTACTTCACATGCATCACATTTATTAAGTGACAAATAATTCAGACTGAATGTCAGATGCTGCACATCTACATGTAGACACAAAGTTTTTCCTCTTTAATAAATGCAGATACATGTTTCATTCTATTAATTTATTATCTGAAAAACATATTTAATTCATGAATATTGTGTTAATCTAGGCAATCACAGTACTTACATTTAAGATTTCTTAGTCTTAATGAGATCTTCGTTTTGAGACATTTCTGCCATTGCAACTATTTTTCATGCTTCTAGCTTTATGTGAGAAATGCAATGAGAGAAGAATTTTATTAATAATACTATATTTACATTGTTATAGTCACCTTTTGGGGTAAAAATTGTAATAGTAATCAGAGCAGATGGCAATGAAAAAGAAATAGTGACTTCTTGAGAAATAAAAGAATGAACCTATTTATATGTGTCTCTCTTGACTTGAATTGTAAAAATCAACAATATAAAGCACAAAAGAAATTGTATTTTGCAACTACATTTTTTCAAGTGATATATACATTGGACTGGTGAAATTACATTTTTATGCAATGGAAAGGCAATTTTTATATTTAACTTTTAGTTTTTATTGATTCTGGGATAGTTTATTGTCAGACTTCTGTGTATTTCCTTAGATTTACCAAGTAGAAAGAAATATATTTTGACTTACTGTCACAAACTACAATAGTGATAGCATAATGCAAATTTTCTTTTATAAACATTCTGGAGCAAATGAAAACAGTTACCTGAAAGGTGAAGGAACATAGCTCCTCATTTTCCCCTTTTCTATCACCCCCAAATTTCCTTTGTTTGACTCCCCTCTTTAAGGATCATTGCCATGCCCACGAACAACCCAGAATGGTTATAAAATTATGGGTTTTCTTTATTGCACACTGTTGATTTATTGCCAGCTGGAGTTGAATTTTAAGCCTATTATTGAAACATTTCAACTTTAAAAAAATCATCTGTGCTATATGCTGCTAATTCCCTACCCAATATACATTCTCTCCTTCTTTCTTACAAATAGGATTTGATATTTTTCAGAGCGATAAAGAATTGAGCTTAAAATAAACAAACCCCAAATCCTATGTATGCCTTGCAGCTATAAGTGGCCTTGTGACACAATTCTGACCAAAAATATGTAAGCAAAAGTCATCCAGGGGGATTTTCAGGAAAGCTCTTAAAAGAGATGCAGTCATGTGTCACTTAACGACAGGTATACATTCTGAGGAATGCGTCATTTAGGTGATTCCGTCATTGTGTGAACATCATAGAGTGTACTTATACAAACCTAGATGGTGTAGCCTACTACACACCCAGGCTATATGGTACTAATCTTGCGGGGCCACCATTGTATATGTGGTCTGTCGTTGACTGAAACGTCGTTGTGTGGGACATGACTGTACTTTTATTGGCCTGTGCTTTTTGCCCCTTGCCCTTCCTCTTCTTCCTATCCAGAGCTTGACAGTAAGCAGCTATCTTCCAACAATGAGGTAAAAAATCATGAAAACAAAAGGCACATGATAATTCTAACTCAACAGGAAGAGATAAGAGTGTCAGTTCCTGAAAGCATCACAATGCATTTGAACTAGCTTGCCTTGTTATATGAGCAAACAAAACTATTACTTAAGCCACTTTAAATTACACTTTCTGTTGTGTTCCACTGAACCAATTCCTAGCTGATAAATCATCCTTGTACCATAATCTCATGACAGGTCTTGTTCTTGCCTCACCTGGTCTTTTTGGAAACCTCCTTTCCCCTTATTCTTGAACTTCAAGCAATTTTTTTTATTCATGCTATCCTTAGCAGCATCGTTGCCAGAGTTGCCAGTTCCACCAACTGCCTTGCCTAATAATCTCTACAAGTTTCCATTTTGCTCTTCCATTATGTTCTATATCCTCTGTTTCAGAAAGCTGTTTATATTTCAGAATGTTGCCATTATTTGCTCATGCTTAATCCTACAAAAGTATGGTGATTCTTCACTGTCTGCTTATATTTAAGAGTGGAGCCCTAAATTATATGTATATGTATATAGATATATTTCCCAAATATATTGAAATTATAGGCACAACTTTCACATCAACTTGAGCTTCACTCTAGTTTAAACTAGGTTAGGCATCTTTGGAGATCCCCTCAACTCAATATTTTAGTGTCCTTTTCCTCGGTTTTCTCAAATTCTCCAGGAGTAATCCTAGTATTTCCTGCATGGAAGATATTTTAGGAGGCACAGGAGAAAAGCTGCGTAGTCTCAATATTCATTTTGTAAACTTTTACTTCCCTTTTTTTCCAAAATGTTGCCCCACTTCTTGGTGTCTCCCATTGCAGTGATCCTGTTTCCCCTGTTCCAGAGAATAAACTCCAATCTTCTCCCAGGGTGGAGAAAAGAGAGTTGCCTGGTTGGCTGGCTGGTGTGAGAGTGAGGACTGTGGGAGGAGAGCATCTACCTGCTTCTTAAAGGACCTTTCATTCTATGACCACCAAATTCTGGACCTTTGTGAGTTTTCTGATATAAATCATGTTGCTTCTTTGCTTTCCCCATTGCCAACCTTGATTTGAGCATTCACAGTTCTCTTAGTCTGTTATCACTCATTCATTTGCTCTGTACTTCCAATATTTTGTTGCTATTGTCTCCTTTCTTGATATTTTTGCCAGTATGAGTTTATGCCCTAAAACAAAACAAAACAAAACAAACCCCTTTATGTAGTTTTTGTGCACACTTGAGAAGAAGCAGAGGTTAATACACATTTCCAAACTTTTTTTTTTTTTGACTGAGGAAGATTGGCCCTGGGCTAACATCCGTGCCCATCTTCCTCTACTTTATATATGGGGTGCTGCCACAGCATGGCTTGACAAGTGGTGCATTGGTCCATCTGAACCCATGAACTCTGGGCCGCCAGAAGCAGAGCTTGTGAACTTAACTGTGACGCCATGGGGACAGCTCCTGCAATCTGTCATTTTTAACCAAGAAATTGTACCTTCATTCCAAATGTTTGTTATTAATATAACAGAAATATTCATTGTACTTAATGCAGAAATGTTTTAAAACTGATGGCTAACATTAGTGTATTTCTTTTGAGCTATTTTCCCTCCACATACATTCAATGCCAATTTAAATATATTTAATACTTAAATTTATAACTTACATATTATATAAATATAAAATATGAGATACATATAAAAACATGCTTAGTACCTGTATATTTAAGTAAATTATCACCAATTTTGTAGCCTGCTTTTTAAATTTCCTATTATATCATTGACTCATAAAATGAAATATTAATTGGAATATGATTTTTAATGGCTATATGACATTCGATCTTGTACATGAATTTATTTAAAATATTTCTTTACTGTTGGACATTAAGATTGTTTTTTGGAATTTAGTTTGTTTTCGATGGGCATCCTGATCCCACCTCTGTTCCTTTCCACAAGTGGTACACTTATTTTCATCAAACTCCCACCGTGAAAAGGAGTTCTTTGACCGCTGTTTGTTGACAGAGGAGTATTGTTAAATCAGCTCTGGAAGATCCTTCAAAAATACTGAAGAGATCCTTCTTGAGGAGCAGAGCAACTTTTGCTGGAAACTCTCACGGTTCTTGCTGTTGCTGGTGATGCATTATATACGTGTATGTGCATGTGTGTGTGTGTGTATGTGTAGTATGGTTGGGGAGAGGGCAATAAAAATTCCTTCTTTTTTTTAAATCCATGTGGGCCACCCAGCAAGCATGGACTTTTACACTCTCCATGGGGTAGTGTGGCCAAACTAACTGTTATATAAATACGAGTTTATGGGACATTCCCATAGCATACAAATTGAGAATTATTCTCCCAGAACAGCTATTGGGTTTGAGACCGGACTGTCCACGAATGTAAACCATTTTTGTGCATACTGACTTATTTACTTTATTTCACTAGTTTTGATTCAATTCTAAATGTACAATAGTGACACCTGATTTTCTGAGAATCATGATTTCTTTTTTCAAAACATGTGTCTGGTATGAAAACGTTTATTTCCAATAAGACCCCATACTCCATTTCCATGACTGCAAACATTGAATAAACTACATTGCATAATGGTGAGCACTTGAGCACTTCTGGAGTCTGAAGACCAGTTTTGCTGCTTAGTCATTGTTTAAACCAGGGACCAAAGGTCAACTCATTTAACAGGAATGAAGTTGTTTACCTTTTCTAAGCCTTACTTTCCTCATGTAAAAAATAAAATATATCTCCCCTTTCTACCTCAGAGGACTGATCAAACCCAAATCCAAACAAGGTCAAATGAGATAATGTCAAGTTATCCATTAAATATTTAGGGAAGGTTGTGGAAGTCCAGGGTCCAGTGAACAGGAGTTATCTCCTCGTTTCTCTAGTTTGTCTTTTCCTCGACATCTAGACCCTGAGCTCCCTGAGGGCAGGGATTTTGAGTCCTAAGTCCCCAGCATCTAGGAGAGTGTGCAGTATACCATAGGTCTCAGCAGTTGTGAATTGAATTGAGGAGTGCTTTGAAAGGGCGGCAAAAATATAAGGGACTTTGTAATAGTGCCTTCGGTGTAGGGCTCTGCATTGTACAAAGTTCTTTCATATATATTATTCATTCTCTCTTATTTTATCTTCCCGGCAGCCCTGTTAGGGTAGATATTAACATCTTCATTTTGCAGAGAACTTAGAGTGAGCTAGGTTTTGGGGTAAGAAATGAAAACACTATTAAGCATCTCTTGCGGTTTATGTGAACTCGTGAAAAGGAGTCCCTTGGTTATTGAGTGTGGGATGGTGCTGCTCTCAGAATGTCAGTTTGACAAACGGAGGCACGTTCAGAGTTCATTCCTTCAGCACCATTGAAAGTTTAATAATCTTCCGCTATCTAGTCATCTTTAAACATCGAGTGAGCTAATCAGAGATATGAACTAAATAATTTAGTGCTGTTCTTTTAGAAAAATGAAAGCCCTATTCTCTCATTATAATAAAATGTTTTAATGTTTAGTTCCTGTTTATAACTTGCTCTCTTTACACTGATGGTCTCAACTTAATTTTGTATCTCTTTTATCCATAATCTCTTTACCTTTAAATGATCTTTTATCTTTCTCGGAAACAGCTGACAATACTGTTTTTCAGTTCAGGACGTTTTCATAATTACATTTTTAGCCTTGAGGGAAAAATTGTATACCTCATCAAATCCTCTGACTCTGCCACTGAGTAACTTTAACAGTCCAGAATACCACTTGCTGTTATAACTTAATTGTGAATTAGGGAAAATACAACTGCTTTCTGACTTCTGACAATGTTAAATTTGATTTAAATTGAAGCATGTTATATATTGTCTTGACATTCCCAGGAAGTCAATAATATGGACTCTCACAGGTGTTCATCTCCAATGAGAGGCCTTGACCCACTGGGCCAGTATCAGTCAACACAGATTTCATCAGTTTACATCTGGTGCAAAACTTGTCCTCAAAGTGAAACACATTGCTGGGTTTTTTTTGGTTTGTTTGTTTTACAACAATCTTTTGTTTGTAAATTCAAGACTTCTCTGTAGTGTATTTTAGCTGAGTTATTTTCTCACACTTTGCAGGCCAGCTGGATTTTGTGAAGAGGTGTAATTGGGGCTAGCTTAGGTAGACCTGCCAAGGAGCTGCAATGATTCTTCCTTCTGGCAAATAAGCTACAACTGATACCTATGGAAAAGCCTCTCTTAATTTTGAAATTCATCAAGCTTTCTTCTCTTTTGCAATACTGCAATTTATATTGAGCCAGTTGTTGCATTAGTCGTGGTCATTTTTCCTTCATAGAGGCAAAAGGAAGATTTTGCTGAATGTGTTAACGGAAGGAATTCTGACTTCCATACTTACTTATACGTAAACAAAGAGTATACAAGTCCCTTTACCATCTGCTACATGCCTAAATTTACGTTCTCAGCTCCAGTCACTTTTCCCTATAAATTGAATGCTTCAGGTAAGTGGGAATACTAGCTATTCTATCAACATTTAAGGTCCTACCATATGGCTGTTTTCCCTCATGTTACTCCCTCTCCAGAAATTCCTCAGCTAGCCTCATTTTTCAATGTCCAGACTAAACATCACCTCCTCTCTGTAGGTTGTACTCCTCTATTCCCCACACCTATCCTTTACCCCCTGCCACTGCCACGTAAAATAGGTTTAAATGTTCCCTCATTAATGATAAATATTGTTTTAATATATTATGATTCTTTGTTTTCACAGTGTCTAATATAACCACATAGATCTCAAATTTCCCTCTAAGCATAGCATTGCTTTCACTGCATTTCACAAATTTTAATATGTTCATTTTTCATTATTGCATTGTTCAAAATATTTTCCACTTTCTCATGTAATTTCTTCTTTGACTCTGAGTTCTTTGTAATTATGTTGCTTAATTTCCAAATATTTTGGGTTTTCCACCTATCTGTTCATTATTGGTTTCTAACTTAATTCATTTGCACTGAGAAAATCTACTCTGTCATGATTTCAGTTCTTTTAAATTTCTCAAGACTTATTTCATGGACCGGCATATGATCTGTCTTTGTGAATATTCCATGTACACTTGAATAGAGTGTATATCCTGCTGTTGCTGTGTGCTATATTGTATAAACATCAAGTTGAGCTGACTAATAGTGTTGCTCACATCTCCTACATCCTTACTGATTTTCTCACTACTTCAGTCAGTTACTGAGAAAGTAGTGTGAAAATATCCAACCATAACTATGGATTTTTGTTTATTTGTCCTTTCAGTTCTGTCTGTTTTAATCGTGTATTTTGAAATTCTGTTATTAGATGTGTATATATTTAGGATTGTGACATCTTCTTGATGAATTTCCTTCTTCACTATTGTGAAATGTTGTTCTTCACCTCTAGGAATATCCCTTGTCTTGAGTATATTTTGTCTGATATTAACATAGCCACTCCAGCTCTTTTGATTAGTGCTTTCATGGTGTATCTTTTCCCATCCTTTTATTTTTAACCTATCTGAATCATTATATTTAAAATGAGTTTATTGTAGACAGCATGTAGTTTGAATTTTTTTTGTTTTTTGGTGAGGAAGATTGTCCTTGAGCTAACATCTGTGCTAATTTTTCTCTATTTTGTATATGGGATGCTGCCACAGCTTGACTTGATGAACGGTGTATAGGTCCACACCCAGGATCTGAACCTGTGAACCCTGGGCCGCCAAAGGGGAGCATGTGAACTTAACCACTACACCACCAGCCCGGTCCCTGGATTTGTTTTTTGATATGGTCTGATAATCTCTGACTTTCCAACATCCCTGCCATAGCCAAGTCCGGTTCTGAGGCTTTCTCTGCCCTTCAAATTGTATTTCTGCCTTTTAGTATGCACCGTAATTTTTTGCTGAAAGCTGGACATGATGTACTGTGTAAAAAGAATTGCAGTAAATAGGCCATTAGTGATAGGATAGTAAAGTGTGGGAGAAGGGGAAGCATCCTATAGTCTTATGATTACATTTCAGTGATCGTGTGTTCCTGTGCTGTGACTTCACAAGTGCTTCTCAGTCCTCCTCGTTTCCACCACTTTGGTGAGACAGGAAGTCTAGAGGGGCTGAAGTTGAGTATTTCCCTTCCTGCAGGTTGGTTAGGTTCTGGTAAAATAGTTTCTCTTGAGGGAAGGCCTTGTTAAGAAGGGCATATGCTCTGGGCATATTTCAAAATGGCTATTTTCTCCCTCACCCTACCATAAGCAAGTTTTTTTTTTCTTGAGGGGCTTTTTCTCCAATCTTCACTGTGAGAACCAAGTAGGGCTCCTGGAGGTAAAAATACAAAAGTATGGAAGTACCCCTAATACTGGGGTCCCCTGGAGGTTTTAACTCTCAATATTGTCTAAATTGAGCCTCCAGCAATTATAAATTACAGTTTAGGTTTTTCTACCTCCATACTGGTTCTCATGGAGGTTTCTCCTCTGGTAAGTGGTAATTCTCTGTATCCTCTTGTCTGCCTCTCCAATTTTGGGGGCAGAAGTTTGTCCTGAGACCTCAAGTCTCTGATGGATCTCAGAAGAGTCATTGATTTTCAATTTGTTCAGCCCTTTACTTGTTAGAAAAGAGTAATGACTCCCAGGCTTATTACATGCTGGACTGGAAACTGGAAGTCAATCTCTGACTTTTAATTGAAATAGTAGATCATTTATATTTATTGTAATTATTTACCAGGTTGACTTTAAGTCTACCATCTTGCTATTCATTTTCCATGTGTGCCATATTCTCCTTGTTCTCTTCCTCCCTTTATTTTCTGCCTTAGTTTTGATTGAGTATCTTTCAGTATTCTGTTTTATGTCCACTTTTAGCTCATTAGCTATACTTCTATATTTTTAAAGTGGTTGCTCTAAGGTTTATAACATATCTTTAACTTAATACAGTCTGCCTTCAAATAAAATTATACCATTATACCATTTTATCTATAATATAAGAAATTCATAACAGCAGTTCTGTCTTTTTGTTGCAGATATGATCTCAGATTAAATTAACTATTGAAATATCTATATATATTTAGTGGTAGAGAGTGGTTCTATAAAAGGGAATAGAAACAAATGATAAAGTAGTATATCTTAAATTTGAAATTTAAATATAGAATATTGTAGAATTACATTGTAACATAGAATATAATATATTGAGAATAGACTATATTAGAAAATATAGAACCCATAGGTACACCATAATTTCTTAATTGTATGAATAGTATTTTCATTGAAATTTACTATAGCTTATACTTCAAACAAGCACTGTTCAATGTCAGTTTTCTGTTTCACAGGAATAATGTTTTATCACTCTAAAATTTTATTTGCATCCCAAGTATCATTTTACTAGAATAATATTTATTTCATCTTAAAAAGAAATATAAGAAATAGGATGTCCTTACCATGTTGGTTTGATGTTAATTTTCCTAAGTAATTTTACATTCAGAGTATATGGGAAAAATGTTAAGATCAGCTCTACATTTATATCTCAATCTCAAGTAGCCTGATTAAATTTCACTGAATAAGAATGACATTCTTTCCATAAATTGAACAAAATGTCCCCACAAATTCCAATGTGGATTCTATCCTATAGACATTCTTTGTGATATTAAATGAAAACATTGTCAACTGCCCTCCATCTACTATCTCTTATGCTTAATATAGCACTGTTTTTGATCTACAATCTAGATTTTCATTCTCCAAGTGTATGATATTTTATCAGTTTTCTGAGAAATGCTTTATTTTGCTAGAAAAGGATGAAATAAAGCTATAGAAATGTAAAGAATCTAGGGGAAAAAAGAATAGAAATACTTGTTATTTCAGAGACAAATATGTGCTGTAAAATGGAAAATACTGCTCTAAGAAATTATATAAGAGTATTTTAACTTTTTTCAAATGAAGTTAAAAATATGAATTCAAGATTTGGAGTTGTTGATTATCTTAAACAGTGTTGTCAAATGTGCTATATAAAATGCCAAATAGTAAAACAAGTTTTTTCCTTGAATCTTAAACTGGAGAAAGATAATGAACTCACCCAATGCCACGCTCTAATCTGAGACTACAACTCAGTTTTCATTTTTTTCACAAATTCTTCTGCCTTTCTCTTTTCCCATAGGTTGGATGACACCCTCAGAACACTTTGGGTTAATCCCCATAATACAAGGCAATGCTGTAGTTTCCGGAGCTGGCCAGTTTTGCTTTTAAGAGGGACCAATTTTATCAGTGTGTTTTAAAGAGACTTTCAACAAATCCAGGGCCACTGCATATTTGTGGCCTCTGACCTTGGTTGGGTCCTCAGCTCTCTTCTGTAATTCTTCCATGTCCAGCAACCTCTCAAGTTCGTTTCAGTGGCTTTATCCAAATTCTCATGGTTCTCCCTCGAGACCTCAAAAATCCTCTCTTCCCTCAACCCTTTTTCCCCAGATGATGTTGCTTCATACTTTACAAAAAGAAATTAAGCCTATACAAACATACCTATAGCCATATGAATCCTTATCTTCTTTTCTCTGACCCCTTTCCCTTTTTAAAGATAATTCCCTCTACCTAGAGACCATATTCCCTTCCACTTCTCCTCAGAATATTTTCCTCTTATTCCTCTCACTATATTGTATTATAAAGATCTGTTTATGGGGGCAGGCCCCATGGCCTAGTAGTTAAGTTTGGTGTGCTCCTCTTTGGTGCCCTGGGTTTGGTTCCTGAGCATGAATCTACACCACTTGTTGGTGGCCATGCTGTGGCAGCAACCCACATACAAAATAGAGGAAGATTGGCACAGTTGTTAGCTCAGGGCAAAACTTCCTCAGCAAAAAAAAAAAAAATCTATTTATGAATTTTTCTCATTAGAATTTGAGCTCTTCTAGGGAAAGGACTGTGGGGTTTTTTTTTGTTGTTGTTGTTTCACTTTGCATCCCTCAGCCTTAATACAGCTCCTGGAGCAAATTCTCTTATTTGTTCATTTCTTTAAAATATTTATTGATATCCTACTATGTGCCAGGTGCTGTTGTAATCCCTAAAGTTACTGCAGTAAATAAGATTAAGTTCTTATCATCATGGAGCTTACATTTTACTTGTTAGGAGAGAGAGATTTTAATTTAATACACACACACATATACACATAGGCACATATATATATTATTGTTAATTACTCTGCTAGAAACTAAAATAAGGTAAGGTAATAGGAAGAGAAAGAGACAGGCTGGCTACTAAGTTGGGTAGTCAGTGAAGCTTCTACTGGGAAGTATGATATAAACTGAGGAAGTTTTTATTATTATTGTTATTTAAAAGATCTGAATAACAAGAATGAGCCTGGCGTGGGACAATCTGAAGAAAGAATATTCCAGGTAGAAGGAAGAGCCAGTGAAAAAGCCCTGAGATGGAAATTTGCTTGGCTTGTTTGAACTTAAAGATACAGAAGATAAAGATTTAGGATTTGAAGCTGGAGAAAGATGCAGGAACCAGACAATGGAAGATTTAGTAAGTCAGGAAAGGAGTTTCGGTTTTATTCTGAGTGAGGGAATGTCATGGGAGGATCTTACAACATCCCTTGACATGATCTATTTACATTTGGGAAAGAATATGCTGGTTGCTGGGTACGAATATACTAAAGAGCAACAGTGGACTGAGGGAGATTGACTGGAGGTTATTACAGCCATTTAGATGAGATATGGTAGCTTGAATGAAGGCAGTAGCAGAGGACATGGGAGAAACAGTCAGATTTAGGGTGTGATGTGGAGGAAGAGTTGACAAGTTCCTGAGGATTTGATGCGTAGTGAGGGAGAAAGGAATGAAGGATAATGCCTAGGTTTTTGGCTTCAGTTTTAGAGTGGACAATGACGTTGTTTACTGAGATGATCCCACAGCCACCCTCCCCACTGCTGGAGAAAAGAGGCAGCCTCTAAGCCACTTATGCTCCAGCCACCATACCTGGGGCTGTACATTTCATTCCCACAAAAGAAGAGGCAGTTTCTAGTCTGCTCCATGTGTGACCACCCTTTCCATACTGGCCACACCACCGTGCCTTCAGAGAGAAGAAGCCTTCTCACCATTCGGCGCTTCAGGTCCCAGAAAGACGAACTTTTACAGAGTCCTTCTCTCTCCCCTTGGTTGCCATCACACTGGCACCTGCAGGAAAGAGCAGTCAACCAGTGGACCATAACATCTGTCTTGAACTGGCCACCCACCCCTCTTCAGGAAACAGTCGGCACTCAGCACATTGTGCTTCATATCCCTCTTCACCTCATCAACCCAGAAGTCCCCAAGTCGCCTGTCATCATGCAGACCCTCATCCTTGGGCTATTTGTGTACCCACTAACTTGACTTTATTTCCATGCTTCTCTATGCCTTCTTAAACACATGCTCCACCATTTCTTCAGGATATTCTCTGGACTTTTTCTTCACCTTTTTATCCTAATGGAAACCTGATTATCCCCTGAAAACACCACTTTCCCTGACGCCCTCTAAGTGAGGGCGGCTTTTCCATGCCCCTCAGGGCCTTCATTTCTGTTTTCTACCTTCCGGCAATTGCATTCACATACTGCGCTTTTCTGCCTGTTACTGTAGATGAATGCTTCCTACTCCTATAGGAAGCCAATCCCCCAATTTGTACACAGATTCCATCCTCCCCATCATGGAAGGACCTCACATAGCAATTGTGCCCCTTACTCTTCTATTCAATATTTTTTCTCTTCCTGCTGTAACATTCTCATTAGCATGCCAACATACTGTATTTCTCTCAATCGAGGAAAAAAATCCAACAGCCTTGTCTTATCCTACTTCTCCCACCAGCTACCACCCCATTTTCTTATTCTCCTTTGTAGTGAGGTATTCACAAGAGTTGCTATTTCCAATTTCTCTCCCTCTTCCCCCAACTCTTTGTTTTGGTAACTTTTTATTTTGATCTACTTTCCACCATACATAACAGTTATAAGTATAGTGTAAGGAACTCCTATATTTCTTATACCCAGATTCACCATTTGTTTACATTTTTGCTCCAATTGATTTCTTCTATCTGTCTGCCTGTCTGTCTCTCTCTCTGTGTCTGTCTATCTACACACAGAGACACACACACAAGCTTTGTTTTCCCTGAGTCATTTGAGAGTGAGTTGGAGACATTATGCCCTTACCCCTAAACACTTCAGTGTGTGTTTCCTGAAAACAAGTGCATTCTCTTTCATAACCACAATAAAGTTATCAAAATCAGAAAAATAAGCATTAATACAACACTATTATCCAATATATAGCCTACATTCAAATTTTGTCAGTTGCATTAGTGCAACCAAGGATCATGCATTGCACTTAATTATCATATCTCTTTAGTAGCTTTTAATCTGGAACCATTCCTCAGGCTTTCTTTATCATTTTGACTTTGACATCTTTCCTAAATGCATTTCTTTTAGGCATTTTCCCAGCTATCCTACTGAAACAATTCTCCTTAGCATGGCCAGGAATGTCCACAGAGTTAATTCTAATGGTCAGTTTCCCATCTCATCTGACAGCAGCATTTGACACAGCTGATGGCTCTATCCTCCCCCACAATCTTTTGATGCTTCTCCTCTATCCCTCGCCTCTCCTCAGTTTTCATTGCTGGCTCCTCCACTGCTCTGTCACCTCTTAAATTTGGCTAGCCCCAAGGGCTTGGTTTGGGGGAATCTTCTCTTTACCTACACTCACCCCCTAAAAGATCTCATACCATCTCAATGGCTTTATATACCGTCTACAGGCTAATCATTTCCAAATGCTTATTTCCAGCCCGGAAGTCACTCACAAACTTTAGGCCCAAGTATCCAACTGCCTCCTTGACATCTCCATCGGTGCTGAAACCCTTCTTCTGTGGTACTAATGATATTCAGTTAGGCAATTCCAGTGTTCACTTCTCAGTCCTCCTCTCACTGGATCTTTCTGCTGCACTTATTTCTGTTAACCAGTGCTTCTATTTTAAAGCTTGAGTTCTTTGGTGTTTCCTATATCACCTTTTTGGTTTTCCTCCTACTTCTCTATTTTGCCTAGTGACTTTCAGGTATCCTTTTGACCTCCTCCTCCTGGCTTCCCTATTAGGTTGGTCTTTAGCTTTTCTTTGCTCTTCAAACACTTTGAATGATTTTGAACAGAATTTGTACTATCCCCCATTTTTGTGCTGATCATTTCCAAATATCTCTCTAGCCTCCATCTTTCCTTTGAGCAGTAAACTCATACATCCCAAGGTCTGATTGAGAGTTCAATATCTACAGGGCAAAAATGTCCAAAGCTCATTATCTTTTCTTGCTAGGCTCTCCATTCCTCCTTCATCTATATTGGTAAATTTTGTCTTAAATAGCCAGTCACTCAAGTGAGAAATTATGGAGCCATCCTAGAGTTTTCCTCATCCCCTACATCCAATTAGATACCAAGTTTTGTTGCTTCTACCTCATTGAAATCTCCTATTTCCCTCTTTCTCTTTTCATCACACTACCTTAAACCAGACTCTTATGTTCTCACTAAGACTACAGGACAACAGTCTCCTATTATCCCTGCTTCCTATTTTGAAAACTCTAAGCACTGTTACTAGAATAAATCAGAAAATGTTCAAATCATAGGTTTATCAACAGAGCTAGTCAGAAAAACTATTTACTATTGAGAATGCTTTTATTTTAATTCAACATTATTATTTTACTACAAACAGAGTAAATCTCTTTTAATTTAAATACAAACTGTTTAGGAAACTTTGAATTTCCATTCTTCATATTACTAAGAACGAATTTGCATTTGATTCTCGTTCACAAAATTAAGCAATTATGCTAAAATATTTGAATGTTTTCCAGAGAATTATGTCATTTAATTATTAAGTAAACAAATTTTTCATGTTTAAGCTATGTTTAGTGTTATTTGTTTTAACTATAAAATATAATTAGTCTAATGTGTTTCCTACAAGAAAATATAATTCTTTCAAGAAGCTTTCTTTGGTAGCATGAATAAAATAATTGAAATAACGAATTCCAGGAAACTGAGCCCAGGAAGCAAAGTTTCTTGTTATGTGTCCCTAAGAAAACAATGCTTATACCAAATAATATTTGACAAAAATCTGCAAAGTTGTGTTTTCCTTACCTCCTAGATGTTTATTTCTATTTTTAAAAAGTAAAATAGGGCCCAGTCTGGTGGTGTAGTTGGTAACACACTCTGCTTCAGCAGCCTGGGGTTTGCAGGTTCAAATCCTGGGCGCAGACCTACATACTGCTCCTCAAGCCACGCTGTGCAGGCATCCCACATACAAAAAATAGAGGAAGATTGGACAACAGATGTTAGCTCAGGGCGAATCTTCCTCACCAAAAAAAAAAAAAAAGAGTAAAATAAAGATAGAATAGCGCCAATAATCTCAGTGAACCAATGAAAAAATTCTTTTTCAAAATTGGCTTTGGTGTCCAGAATAGGCAAATCCATAGAGATAGAAAGTTGATTAGTGATTGCCAGGGGCTGAGGGGAGGGGTATGGGAAAGTGACTGCTAATGAGCATGGGTTTCTTTTTGGGGTGACAAAAATGTTCTGGAATTGGATAGTGGTGATGGCTGCACCACTTGTAAACACATTAAAAAACACTGAATTATACACGTTAAAAGGGTGACTTTTATGGTATGTAAATTATATCTGAATTTAAAAAATTGGTTTTGGTATCAGAATAGTTAAATTATATTGAATTCTAAAAGCACCTTGTGCTCCTGCCAGATTGACAATCCATTCAGCAATGGAAAATTGCTCCTCTAATGGCTCACATCTGAGGTACAAAGTCACTGAGTGGGTTAAACAATCCTATAACTGAGTAAGAATGCTCATTTGTTTACTGATATCTTTGACCCCACACCAGATACATTCAATTTCTTCATTTATCAAGTTGGCATAAGCATAAACAGTGAAGAAATTAGAATTATGAGTTGTTAATAGAAATCTGTATAAGATTGATTGAAATTGTAAGCTATTTATATCCTGGATGAAGTGGGTAACATTTAATCATTCTTCAGGAAATCCTTTAATAGCTTAACCTCTGGAGAATGTTATAAAATGGCATATCTGGTAATTTTGAAAAAAATATCACTAGAAAAAAACTTAATGATGGCTATGTACTTTTCTCTAGAGGTCATGATTCCATAAAACATATGTTTTTTCTTTCAATTGACATCCTGTGAGATTTTGCTTTATATAAAAATTCTAGCTTATAAAAGAACACATTAGAGGAGGTGAGTATTTGTGTTCTGAATTAGTTCATTATAGGGGTTTTTTTTAAGTCACCTTCTCTAGGACATTTTAAGCTGTATGTTCTGTCTCTTCTCATAAGGTTGATTCTTCAGAAACACATCTAGTGGACATAGGGGTGGAGAAGGGCCTAACACTGGGACTCCCTCTCACTTCAAGGAGAATTGCTCTGAAATGCTATGCCCCATTTTAACACCCAAGATAGAGGTAGAAATACTTCAAATTAAAGACATCAAACTTAATGCTTTTCCCTGAAATCTTAGCCTTTTATGTCTGACAAATTAAAGGACCTCACAGTATATTGAAATTTGTTTCCCAGCCCCCCTCACCTTCTTGTCCATCTCTGACTTAAAACTAAATAGCCTTTCCAAATACAGTGCTGTCTTTCCAGACATGGATAAGATCAGCCACTCTTCCTTTCTAATTTATGTGTGATGACTTACAATATTAACTATGGAGCTGACTATTTGCTACTAATATTTAACGGGGCAAAAAGAAGCCAATATAAGTTTTTGATTCAAAGTTGAATTCGCTATACACACCTATAGTTCAAATAAAGACAAAAGGTAGATTTGATATTGAAATAAAATAACTTGTGCGTCCCACAATACATCTTTTCTTCAATTAAAAAAAATTATAAATAGACTACATTTGAATTCAGTGTGAAATATTGAAAATACACAATAGACTGTCAGCACTTGCACCTATTCTGAGCAAAGACATAAGCCTGGACATAAACCGAACAGGATTTCAAAGATTAAGTGAAAAAATGTCACAAATATTTTTGCTTAATTAATTAATTAATCACTTTGTTATCAATGAAATTGACTGTCAAGGATATGGCAGGTCTTGGGCTCACGGTCATGAACAAATATAAACTTTAAACTCATGGAATTTCCCACAGGTTCTCAGAAAACAGTCTAGTGACTTTGAATTTTTTTTTTTTTTTTTTTTTGTGGGGAAGACCAGCCCTGAGCTAACATCCGTTGCCAATCTTCCCCTTTTTGCTGAGGAAGACTGGCCCTGGGCTAACATCGGGCCCATCTTCCTCCACTTTATATGGGACGCCGCTACGGCATGGCTGACAAGCAGTGCGTCGGCGGGCGCCTGGGATCCGAACTCGCGAACCCCGGGCTGCCAAGCGCGGACTAAACCGCTGCGCCACCGGGCGGCCCCCTGTGACTTTGAATTTTTTAAAAGTTCACGTAATTGATTTAACAACATGATTTCTCCTGGCTCTGTTTAGTTCTTTGTAGGCTGCAGGGAATGGTAGATTAAATGTAGGGTGCTATGAGTGGATAAAATGCTAGAAATGACACATAAAAACCCAGAAGTCTGGGGCCACTTAATATAGGGACAATATTCATTCATTTGGCCATTAATTTATTATAATTGTTTATTTTAGAAAAATGTATTTGTCCTTATGTTACTTAAAAACAAAGATCTAATATAAAGCACTATAAAATATTTTGAGGGGCTGGCCCAATAGAGTGGTGGTGAAGTTTGCGCACTCTGGTTTGGCGGCCTGGGGTTCGCAGGCTCAGATCCTGGGCACCAACCTACATAGCGCTCATCAAGCCATGCTGTGGCGGCGTTAATCTTTCTCACCAAAAAAAAAAAAAAAAGAAAATCTTATTATTTAACATTTCATTTTATTATTCAAATCTCAAATTTGATGAAATTGGCAATTTTAGGTTTAGAGAAGAAATTATTAGAGAATTTCCTGCTTCTGTGCTTTAAAATTTCTCATGAATCTTTAGATTTTTGTTTATTTTCCTTTTGATATTTTCTCAATGCTGATTATATTTCTGTTTTTAGATTAAAGCCCATACAATGAAATTTTCATAATGTTCTACTTTACTTAATCATAAATTATATGTTGTTTGATAGATCACCATTTCTATTTTTTCTCCATGCAATATCTTTTTGTGTTTTTAAAATACAATGCCAATGTTAGTGTATTTATTGTTGTTGCAGGATTTTAAGTTGACTTCTCTGTATATAATTATTTGTGTTCCATCTCTTCTCCAAGTTCTTTAATATTGGGCTCAGAACCCAAATGACTCTCAGTAAATGATTATTTGCCAAGTGCAAGTTAGTCAAGAGTAAGCCTTTTGATTATGAAATAAATGTTCCACAAAAAGAAACCAACACATAAATGCTGAGTACAGAAGAAATCTCTGAATTCTGAAAATGTGACATAGCAGGTGGTTTTCACCTTTTGACTTTCAATGATTCCAGTCACCGGAATTAACAGGTTGGGTTTTTGCTGAGCACAAAGCAATTTCTGTGGGAACTTTTTACATAGGGCCAAAGAGCAAACTAAAAAGCAGAAAGTGACTTTGTGTGATTTTTCTTAGCAGCACAAAGACATCATTGAATTGTTTCTCTTTGTGCAGTATAGGAAATGCTTAGCTCCATTGGACTTCTAGAAGAGGCTTTTTAATTGTTCAGTCAGCAATAGACGGCGTTTGCCACACTTTTCCAGTGGTTCTTGTTGTTTTTATAGATGATACTCGAGTATCGAGCAACATTTTCAGCTTCAGTTTTCAGAAGAGATTATTTAGATGTTTGAAGACACGGTACCAATAGGCTTCCCTGTATTTTTGGAGTATAATAATTTTCAGTGACCTAGTGAACAGAGACACATTTATTTAGATTTATTACCTCAATCTATAGATTTGTATTTTATACTAATTAATATTTAATTCAGTGCTAGCTTTTGTGATATAGAAAGAGTGAAAACTAGTGAGGGAGGAAAGATTCATACAGAGAAGAATTACTATCACGTGCAGGAGGATGCAATTACACGTCTGATTTATGTGGAAGAGAAGTGAATGCATGAGGAGCTCAAAGAAGAAGACACTGTACAAGGCATGGAGTAGCCAGCAAGGATTTCCAAAGAGTGCTAAGACTTGAAATAGATCTTAATAGGTGGATATCATTGGATAGGCAGAGGGGGAGAGAGGGAAACAATTTGTCCAGGCATAAAGAGTGGAATTTAGTTTGGACGAGCTCTTGGAGGTCACCTGATCCAACCTCATAAGTGGTACATGAACTTCCTTTACTTCTGTGATCATATTTGCAGTTGTTTTAGTTTAAAAATGACCTTTACAGCCTTCCTTCAAGTCCAATCAGTCAAAAAGTGCCACTGATTACTCTTTGGAAATGTCACTCCTATCCATCCTTTCTGTTCCAGTCCTGTGCTGCCTCTGTAGTTGTGGCTCTTTTCTCATGCTTGGTGTATTCCAAGAGCTTCCTAACACATCTTGCCTTTAGTACATTCCATCTCAACTTTATCTTGTACACTAGCATGCACATCTTAAAATGACTCCTTTCATCGTATCATCAACCACAGTTTATAGAATTGTCTTAAAAGCCTAGGCTGTCATCTGAGGCTCTCAACATACTGCAAAACCGTAATTTCCCCATCAGCTCCTCCACCCCGTAGGAATAGTCTTTCTTCACAAGGCTAATTTATTTCTTTTTCTAAACATGTCATGCCCATTTTAGACTTGATGATTTTCTTCATGCTATGAATACATTCCTGAAACGCACTCTAATCTTTCACCATCATTTTAAATCATATCCATTTTTGAAGATACAATTCTTTTTCTCCATGAAATCATCCAAGGCTATGCCGGTTGTAGTGAATCTCACTTCCTTAAAGTCCTACAGTGCTATTTCATTGACTTATATGATACTTATGTGTATTATACTGACTTGTTAATGAACTTTTTAATATTTGTCTATCCTGTTTCCATATAATCTCCTCCAAGATAAGTGCTGAATATCAATAACATTTATTTGACTATTGTGTAATGACTACCTAAACTTTGTACATAGTAAGTGCTTAATTAAATACTTTTTAGGTTATTCAAGTAAAAAATAAGCATAGCTCTTCTGAGGTAGGACCAAATTTGAAGAACTTTGGAAATTTCTTTTTATTACTAATACATGAAGAAGTAGAAGTTCAGTGCTTTCAAAGTCCAGTGCTTTAGGATTTACAGGCTAAAATCTAAACCACAAATTCCGAATTTACATGAAATGTTTAATCATTCATCATCTGAAATTGTACAGTGCAACTTTAGTCATCCAGAAATGGGAGAAAGAACTTCACTCCTTAGCATTAAAAATAAACAAAAATTCACTACTATTACTATAGTTCTCCCCTCCCTTACACCGTTTCATATGACCTCTAAGAATGGGAGGGGATCTTAGTGAAAGTACTATCTATTCTCTTTCGACACCATCATTTTTGGGTAATGAGCATGCAATAGTTTGGGTTTTCTTATTATCTAAAGCTATTTCTAAAATTAACTCATTTATTTACTCATTCACCATTTATAGAGTATCCATTATAGTACCTATTACAGGCCAAGGTCTGTGGAAGGGGATGGAGATGTAGGAGGGAAGTTGCACAAACATGATTCTTGCCCTTGTAGAACTTATCACATGATAAGTGACATTTAATCAAAGACGTGGTTGGGCATCATGATACCTAATTCATTTCTACTTTAAAATATAAAATCCACTGCTATTTAATGATATTATTGTAAATACTGTATTAATGATATTGTTTATCACATCATGTATAGAATGGATGAAAAATTGTAATTACAATTTGTGAAAAAGTTACTCCCAATATAATGGTTGCTTCCAGTAGAAGTCAATTTGTGTTATTTTCCTTTCTTTTTTTTTTTTCATTTTCCTGAGGAATATTTTCCCTAAGCTAACACCTGTGCCAATCTTACTCTACTTTGTATGTGGGTCACAGCCACCCCATGGCTGACGAGTAGTGTAGGTCTGTGCCTGGGATCCAAACCTGTGAACCTGGTCTGCCAAAGTGAAGCATGCCAACCTTAACCACATGCCACAGGGTTGGCCCCTCCTTTCTTTTTAAACACCATCATTGTGTCATAAAATACTGAACTACTTGAAATACTCTAAGATATTGAAGACTGGACTATAGGAATATTGCTATCTACTTTAGGCAAAGTCCCGTCCCTAACCTATTGAACAAATTTGAACTATTTGTGTGTGTATTATATATCTAAATAGATTGCACTTTTCTGTATTGCAAACCATATTCTTTCACATTTTTTATGTTTGGGTCCATGTCGATCACTCTTTCTACCTATCCATCTTTTATGAAAACTCCTACTTCCAACTCAAGTTGCAGTTTTTCTGTGGAGCCTCTCTGATGCTTCCAGTACAAAACCCTGTAAAAGAGCACATTTCTATGCGCTGTTTTGCTTATTAATTGTTTCATGGCTGTATCTTTTTTACCCAACCAATTTGAAGCATTTTTGTGGGGAGAGATGTTTTTCCCCATTGGTTAAAAAAAATTCCTCTTTACCTAACACAGTGCTATTTACGTAATAAGAGGTCAATACCTATTTCGTTCGCAACTAATAGGTGTAGCTTGATATAAGTAGGCTTATGATTACACTTCTTCAGGTGAACTACAGGGAGAAGAAACAAACAAGTAAACAAGTGAGGGTTGGAATGGATTTCTAATGATTATTATTAATGGAAGAAATTTATCTTTTTCTCTTGTACAGTGATAACCAAAGGTTTCAGTGAAAAGGGATAAAAATTTATTGTTTTGATTTGCCAAATTGAGGGCATCTGCTAAAGGCAGAGTTTTTAGAAAATCAATTAGATTTAGAAATTAAGTATTATTTTCTTGCCTTCATAAATCTATATAATCTTGAGAGGTACGTCCTTAATTATCTGGCTTCTATATAGGAATATACTGAAAGCCTTTTGTTAAAGATGCCAGACCTTTTGTTACACAGCCAATCAATATTAGTAAGTACCCGTAATGGAGGTTGCCCAGCAAAGAAAGGTGGCACTGAGATTTAATGGCACACGCCCAGACTTACCTGCTATGAACATACCCTTTAAGTAGTGCTCAACTGTGCCAGGTAGAACAAATTTGAAATTCATTCAACAAGCTTTATAGAAGCTTAAAGTAGAGCTGATTTAAAAAGCCCAGAAAACAGAAACACTAGGCCTGAACTTTCAGTTTTCTTTATGTAGCTCATTTGGAAGACAGTTTAAAGGTATTTATTACTGCTGTTTTCTTCATTTCTTTCCCATTTTACTTCCTTCAACATGTCAAAAAATAGCTTCAGTGTGAAGAAATATGTTAAAATATTGAGTTTTCAGAAGGATAAGCCATCTATTCTCATCAAAGCAAGTAAAAGATCTTATTTAAGGAGGTATTTTAATGGCTTTAGGCACTGAAAATATTGAGTCTGTATTAGTTCTAAATATGAGATGTTCTAAATATAAGGTACATTGTTTTCAGAGTCTACACATGCTCTGTTTGCAAAAATACAGCAGTCTTCCAGTTGGCAATTATTGTACAGCATCTAAATTAGTATGATCTGTTGAAAGTCTAGTCTTGGTTAATATTTATACAGATGTCTATGCTTAGCAGCCACCAGTTGTGAACAAACGTAAATGAACCTTTGGTAAACCGTCTGTAATATGGTCATTCATTTTACATGCGTGCAAACTGTTTTGCAGCATCACTACATGCATTATTTATCTCACTCTCCTATGCCTTGCTGATTTGAAATGAGATCTGAGTCAAGTGTTTGCAGGCTAAATCTCTTAATGCATGCTCTTGCAATAGACAGAATGAAATAAAGCTGACAAGGTATTACTAAGCAATAATCAGTGATGAGCTTCAATGAAGACATGATTAGGAAGAGGTTTGCTTTAGTGCTGGTCATCCACTGTTACTATGGGCATTGTTTACGCCATTGGTGCAGTTCTGAGGTTTGTTTCCAGGACAAATTTGCATTTGAAATTGGTGGGGTATGCCTATTTGGGGACCAGAGAGAGTTTCTGTAGCCACACGAATGTTTCTGCGTGGCAGCCTACAGCTGGGTCTCTGTCATGGCCGAACCACTTCAGTGATGCTCCAGCGGCTGTGGTTCTGAGTCTAGGACTTTTTCATGTCACAAAAGCTTAATCTTGTTCTACATCTAACAAAGAATAATTGTAAAATACCTGATGTCTTTTGGTTAGAATTGTGTTCTCATTCTCTGCTGAACTAAATAAATTCTGTTATATGTGTTTGTGAGTGCACAGGTGTCTATGTGTACCTAGCTTCATTCATTTCAAAATCTGAAACTGTCAGTGCTCATCTCAATATGAAAGGCCTTGTGTGTGTGTGTGTGTTTGCTAGTGGTAGTACTTTTTAAAAAATAATCTGCTCTGGGTCAGTTGAATACACCTCTTTGTCTTTTGTAGGTATGGTATATTTTTCCTCTCTGTGTGCTCTTTCACCCCATCACAGAAATTTGGGAAAGTGGAAATGAAGCAAAGGTGTGAAAGAGACAAGGGCAATGTCAGCAGAGGCTATTAGCAATAAAAGGCTGAGGAACAGCCCTTCAAAGTATTTTGCATTTAATTGTAACCTGATGTAGAAGTTGTAAAATGCAATAGAAATAAAGACCTAACCTTCTAAAGGTGGCTTCCAACTTCGTGTGTGTATGTGTGTGTGTACTTGTCTCTTAGGGATCATTCATTAACATTTGAATTAGTATTTTACATTTTCCTTTTAAATCATTTCCAATTATGGAAATATGAATAGTGCCTTTTTTCTCCTTTTATGGCCCTCATGTCCATTCTGAGCTCTTTTATGCTGGCTTTTGAATACAAATAACTGTGTCATAGAATGTACCATCCTTATAACTCAGTATCTGAGATTTCTGAATTCTTGTAATTACGTAATAATACACAAACTGTAGAAGGAATAATATACTGCATATACTTAATCTCCATATTTACAGTAGAGACAAAAGTAGTCTATTCCATAGATTATTCCTTTTTTCCCCAAGACATAAGAGAAAAATGACCTTAAAAAAAACCTCTACAAATTATTTTACATTGTCTACCAACTTTTGAAAACAACCTCAGTGGCTTATATCTCTTGGTATTCTCTTTAGCACAAAGCATAGTGTCTTGTGCAAAAATAGTCAATGTCTGTAGTATGAATGAATACATAATTGGATGGATAGGTGAATGAATCCATGCCTTTAGATCTTAGGAAATGAGGGGCTTACAGCCTAAGAACAAATGGGTTGGTAGTGGTTTTCCCAGGGTCAACTACTTTAATAAGAACAATATGACCAGGTGGTCATTCATTTTTCTCACTGCATGTCCTAGATTAATATTTCCTAATTAGAGATCTTTAGTTTCCACCTAGTGAATTCCTATGTTAACTTTACTTGCCCTCATTGTGTAAAAAAAGTCTGCAATGACATCCAGCTTCTCCTTGCCTAGAATTTGAGTGCAGAAACAAATTACACACTTAAAATGGATTAGAATGTTTCACCAAACATTCGTCTGGGACGAATACCCTGCTAGGAGCCAACGACTCTAATTAGAATGTGCTCCTAAGGCAGGGAATTCGATTAGAGATGAGAAAGTCATAAATTCTTCATGGGAAGACATTGATAAAATTTAAAATTACCTGTATTTCATGGATATTCTCTCTGCTTTTTATCCTACAAAGTTGCTCATGCTAAATCCTGTGATACAAAGGTACATTAATAAACATGTAAAAGCTAAATTGGTTAGCAGAAAATAAATGTAAAATCTTAGATAACAATAAAGACAATGGTTAAAGATAGTGCTGAGAGGCAGCCATTTCTTCTGCAATTGGTTGGCATGTAAACTTTTTATGGCACCCACATGTATAAGAGTGCCTCCTTTGTAAACTTTTTAAAATTATGTAGATGGGAACAACACATGACAATAGTAATTGTAGAGATGACTGGAGCACTTCACGATGGGAAGTTATTTGAATGTATTCCAATTTACAAGAGGGAAAGAATATCATACCTACAAAAGACAAAGAGATGTATTCTCTTTTAAGGACGTATATTCTTTATATGTTAGCCCCCATATGCCTCTGATCCCCCCTCTACCCCCCGCCTCAATTGTAGGTCTCCTTTCCTCCACCTCCAGCTTTTGAAGAATTCAAGAGTTGGGGAAATTCTCCAGAATTTCCATATCATAGCTTCCCCTGCGATTGGAGGGATTATAAGTGGAGGAATGTCTCTATTACTTAAATAGGTACTCAGGACATTTAAAGCAGATCAGGAAATCCTTTAAGAACACTGGCACTTGAAGAATTTGGAGGGAAAAAACCACTAAAACTAAAACTTACAGTTTCTCTGTGGAATTGAAGAGTGCCGCTTTTCATCAAGGACTATAGAGAATTTAACACCTTTTAGAAGCCTATGAACAATGAATCCTATAAACATTAAGCATGATTAAAGACTCTACAGACGTTATAATGCATTAAAGGAAAAATATCCACTGACCCTTAGTTCCAAATTGTAGAATCCTGATTCTTAATCGCTAATTCAGTGGTGGGGATGGAATAGGGATGGGGTGTGTAGGGGGGCGGATTGGAGGTATTGATCAAGGCCTGTACCAGACATCCATTGTCTGTGCCCTATTACTTGATGTACTGTCAACTGCTACCTCCTGACCACCCACTGTCTGGGTGACACCAACTTCCTTCTTTTGCTTTTTATTTTCCTAGTGCCCTTCATTAGAAGATCAGCTCTAGGGCAGTTGTTCTCAATGGGAGATTTTCTCTCTCTCTCACACACACACACACACACACACACACACACACACACACACACACACACCCTCCAGGGGACATTTGGCAACGTCTGGAGACATTTTGTTTGTCACACAGTATGGGTGTTTGTGTGTGTATGCTACTGGCATCTAGTGGTAGAGGCCAGGAATTCTGCCCAATTAATTGCCCCCAGGGACAAGTAATTATCTGACCCATAATGTCAATAGTACCAATGGTTGGAAAAACAAAAATCTTCTCTGGACCAAAATAGCAAAGAATCATAATTTTATCCCTTTATGGGAATTCTATCTCCCACCAAGAGCATTTCTTGTTTGTTGCAAGTTGGGTTCCCTGTGAGGCCAACTCTGAGATGGAGATTAGCAAATAAGGAGTTTATTAGGGAATAGTTTAGGGATTAATACCTGTCAAAGGGGAGGAAGGAAGCAGAACTGGGCAGAAGTTGAGCTCAAATGAAATTCCTATCAAAGTGTTAGTCAAACCCACTGAAAGCTCTGAAGTTGGGATGAACTTTCAGTGCTGCTCCAAGTGGTGCTTTATACCCCACTGTTGGTCAATCTTTAGATGTGGGCTGCCCTGGACAGAGGCAAGATTTGAATGAAGCATTATTCTTCGCCTGAAGCAGTCCTCAAAGAGAGTGGACAGCTGAGAGCTGTCTTCCAATAACAATTTCCAACTACTGGGGAAGTAGGTTCTTCCTGAAATGGGAACCCAGCTGGGAAATCCCAGTGTCCTCCATAGTTTCCCACAGAGTCCTATAATGAAGCTCACAGCCTACACTGCTTATAGAGTTAATCTATATGTAGTTAAGATTCTAATTCTAAGGTTCAGTTTTGTGATGCTTTAAGACAGTTGAGATATTTCAAGTGCTATTATACCTTGAATTAATGTGTTCACAAATAAAATACCACACTTTTTGAAGGATGCAGATGTGTCAAAATTAAACTGATAGATTAATAAGAAATAAAATAGGAATATACGAGGCAAAGAAAATAAAAATTTATTTATTATCTACTACATGTAAAACTGTGGTAGATACTGCAAAAAATTAGTTCCATGGTTTATTTCCAATATTATTAATTAGTAAATACTAATATCACTATATTTTTAACTTAAAGAAGTCATTATTAATTAAATCACATGTGATGTCAAAGATACCAACTCTGCCCCCCCCGAGCAAATATCATCTATCCATAATAAAACTTTGACTATTAATATATTACTCATATAAATACTAAAAATTTGTTGGGAAAGACTCTTTATTAACAAGGAAAAGATATAATACAATACAATGCAATATAATACAGTAAATATTTATTGAAAAAGTAAAATACTCGGAGACACATTGAGTACTCAATGAGTAAAAGAGTAATAAGGATATTGTTTTTGGTATAGGGACACTTACAGCCCATACATAAAAAGTAATAGATATGATACACCCAGAAGCAGTATGAGTGCTGTCTCTGGAGGTTCAGAGAGAGGACTTACTGTATGTTGGGTGACTGGAAAGAACTCCAAGGAGCTCAAATATAGACAGAATTTTCACATGTTAAAACTGGGTAACACACATGGATCCAGCCCAGTGGAGTAGTGATTAAGTTCATGCACTCTGCTTTGGCGGCCCAGGGTTTGTGGGTTTGGATCCCAGGCTATAAATCTACACACTGCTTCTCAAGCCATGCTGAGGAGGTGTCTCACATGCAAAATAGAGGAAGATTGGCATGGATGTTAGCTCAGGGACAATCTTCCTGAAGCAAAAAGAGGAAGATTGGTAACAGATATTAACTCAGGGGCCAATCTTCCTCACAGACACACACACACACACACACACACACACACACACAATGGATAATACACAAGGTTATCTGAGGTAGAGGAAAGAGCATAAATGTGATTTCAACAAAGATGTATATTTTTTGGAGTAATGTTGAATCTGTAGAGAACCATCTTCTTTCCACTTGACTTATCTATTTAATAAAATGAAAGTTCTGGAATAGATAGTTTGGCAGTTTTAAACACCTACCATGAAAAAGCAATTTTTCTTTGGTTTAAAAGCCTCTTTTTTTCATCATTATAGGATTGTGCCTCAATGAGTATTTGTATTTTCTTAAATCCTTGTAAATGTTTATGATTACACATGGAACATCCACTGGGGAGGAATTTATGAGAAGTAAATTTTTTGCTGGCAAGTAAATCCCTGTCAGAACTCGGGCTCAGACACTTTCACGATGGGCCAGATCAGAACAGGTTGCAGTCAGGAAAATAGGCAGACCCAAAGGGCCAGGAGAAAGGCAGATGTTGCGATATGAGAGTAAGACTTGGGTTTGTTATTAAGGAAATCAGTGCAAAGAGATACATGCCCAACATTAAGTCTGAGAAGCAGTCATTAGTCTATGGGGTCAATACAGAAGTGGTCCAAGCACTATTAGCCAAAGATACAAACCAAGTCTAAATTCCAGAGTATCTGTTTGACCACTTGTTGAAGGCTAGTAGGTGGAGATTCAGCAGCAGGAAGTCAGTAAGTGTATATGAAGAAGATTGGTACTGAGAGCCCTGTCACTGGATTCAAGGAGTCAACAAGTAGAATATTTGGTTAGCAGGGATGAAGGTATGTGTGTAGGAAATAAAAGACCAAATTACGAGGCAAGTGTTCGGGTATCAAGAACAAGCCTGGAACAGTGCACAAGGAACCAAGGTATTAGGCAAAAAAATAGAGAATAAACTGGTATATCAGCAAAATGAGATTCCAAGCATCTCATCTGATTTAAGGTGCAGATAATGGATGACTGATCTAGGGCTAGTGTTGTGGCAGTTAGGTTCTAAGAGGCCCCCAGTCTCTGCCTCGTAGTATTCATGCCCTGGGGTAATGCTGTTCCCTTCAGTGTGGGTGGGGACCTGTGACTTGTTTCTACCCAATAGGATACAGCAAAGGTGGTGAGATGTCACTTTCATGATTATGTTACATAAGATTTTGACTTCTGTCTTGTCATACTGTCTCTATAGACCTTCTCCTTTGCTAGCTCTGATGAAGTAAGCTGCCACATGCAGAAGGACCACGTGGCAAGAAACTGAGCCAGCAAGGACCTGCGGCCCTCAGTCCAACAGCCTGCAAGGAGCTGAATCCTGCCAAAACCCACACAAACTTGGAAGTGGATCCTTCCCCAGTAGAGCCTCTGATGAGACCCAAGCCCCAGTCAACACTGCAACTGCAGCCTTGTATGAAATGCTGAAGCAGAGGACATAAATGGTGTTCAGATTCCTGACCTTAGAAACAGTAGAATAATAAGTGTGTCTTGTTTTAAGCCACTAAGTCTGTGGTTACACAGAAATTGATAACTAACGTAGGCACTGAGTTGGTGGTGAGGCTAAGTGAGTATTGGATTGAATGGCCTTGAGGGCAAAGGTTGGTGAGGGGAGACAAACAAGGACACAGAGAGACAAGTGCATCTCTACATGATCAGTCACTGTCAGCAGTTGCAAGGACCGGACACGACTATTTTCCACACCCTCCTCTCTCCTCTCTTTTTTCTTGCTGGGGTGACAATATTTTGTTAGGTATACTTTCTGATTGCAAGACTGTAAACCAATGAATGGGTAATATACAAAGATCTGGCTCTCTTTTAAACAAATATCAGGTCCAGTTCCACTGCAATGACATGGAAATAGAGTTTTGGGTCAAATCCAATTGTATGGAATCCAATTTTAATAGCTGGAACGAAAACAGAATTTCAAAGTGATGTTCAGAAACATGTTCAGTGTTCTTAGTGAATTTAAAAAATAAACTTTTTGTACAAAGTTTGAAAGTCCTCATTCTTGATTCCAGTTTTCTTTTTTCACCTCTAGTCTTTAATAGAATAATTGATTTTTCATGTAGACACTTAGAAGGTCAATGTGAAAAGTCTCAATCCCCAAGGATATCATATTCTAATAGCTTACTTGGAAAAAAAAAAGGTCAAATGCTTTTGCTTTCTCTATAAAACAATACCTTATTTTAGGAAATGAACAGAAATGAGGACTTTATTAGATACAACCACAAGGGATAAAATCTAAATTATGTTCCTTGTTCTACCACTGATTCATTTTGTAACCTTGGTAAACTTCTCAACCTTTTTGGTGTGTGTGTGTTTTCCACAGTGCTTTCAGAAATAAAACATTATAATAAAAACAACAACAAACAATCACATAGAAACAGAGATTGGACTGGTAGTTACCAGAGAGGAAGGGGAGAAGGGGGAGGGCAAAAGGGGTGATTAGGCACATGTGAATGGTATGGATGGTAATTAGTCTTTGGGTGGTGAACATGATGTAACTCACACAGAAATCGAAATATAATGATGTACATCTGAAATTTATATAATGTTGTAAACCAATGTTATGGCAATAAAAAAAGGAAATAAAACATTATATAAATAGAAAAAGTTTCTGAAAATTTTTTCAGTCTATTGTGCCATGTTTGAAAACTTATTTGAAAAATTGGATCATGAGATCTAACATAAGATGAACAATAACCATATATATCATATTAGTTCCTTGTTATAGAACTTTGTTTATATTTTTCTGTTTTCATAACTATTTCTAGGTGTCCAAGATTAAAAGCTAACTTCTTTTGTTTAAAATTTAGTCACAGTAGTGGAACACCTTTGCAAAACAGGTAATTCAAGTCATGCAATGTACAGTCGTGATTACTAAGGCCTGATAATTAGATTTTTTTCCTATTTTGTCTATTTGTATAAAGATATTTCCAATTTAAAAATAAGTATCCTATTACATATTTTAGTATGCTTGTAAATTTTTACTATATTGGAGCCTGCTTTTGTTTATATCAAACAGGCACATTTTGCAGTATTGGGACATTTTTATGCGGTTAGAGAAGAGGAAAAAGAAAATGAAACTAGAAAACTTAAATTAAAAAACTGCCACTAAATCAAATCAGAAGTCATTTTCACATAAAATAAAAGACCTTTCCTCTGCAACAAACTAAATCTGATAAGAAATCTATAGTGACAAATAGCTTCTTTTCAAAGTATAGTGCAACTGGCATTCAGTGTTTTTGAAAGTTGGTTATAAACAACTTTAAATAAAATGCTCCTATAACTAGGTTCTGGTAAGACTATAAATGGAGCTTTGCAGAGAAAAATTCTTGCAGACTGAAAACTGAAGAAGCACAATTTTGAGATCATATTTTCTTTAGAAGTCAAGCTAATGTGTATCTCTACAAGTTTTGGGGAGTAGAAGAAGAGAAAAAAGAAATAGTTAAACTTATAAAAATTATATTAGCAAAAAGCAAAAATTCTCTTGATTTTTAATGTGAAAGAACATTATTTAAAAATCATTTGGCATTATTATGGGGAATAATTTTATATAGGATAAAGTTACATGTACTTTATCTAGTCTTGTATTTATACATAGTTTATATGGAAATTTGTAACATAGAATAAGGATAATTATATATAATGTATAAACAATTATTATATATAATATATAAACAAAATTATGTGTAACAGAGATGACTGTATATAATATATATATTTATATATACAGTTGATTCTTGTTATTTGTGGCAGTTTGTTCCATAAAGTTGCCACCAACACTGAATTAGCAAATGCTGAACCACTGCTCCTAGGGAGAATATGTACATATGTGTGTATGCATATCTTACGTAGATTATACAGTCTTAAATCCTGATACAACTCATCCTGGTACATTCTATTTTCTTTTTCTAATTTCTAGAATTTTTTTAAATTCTACTTTACAAAAGAGAAAACGAGGTCTGGAAACGTTAAATGACTTGCCTGAGGGCGCTCCACTAACAGGTGTGACACGGGATTCAAACTCCTATCCAAGTGGCCCCAGAGCTGGAGCTTCGTGTACTATGCTGTGCAGTGCTGCCCCCTACCGTCTCCACCCTCTAGTCATCTGTACGACTACTGAAACAAGAAGGCAGAGGTAGCTTTGTAGACCTCATCTGGGAACATGTGAGACAGGAGACTCAGATACGCCCCACCCGCCCCAGCCACCATCCAAGTCCCTGCAGACCAAGAAAGCACCATGCGTATTGATTTGGGGCTTCCAAATAAATTCTAGCGAGTAGGCGAATTTGTAACTATGGAATCCGCGAATAACGAGAATGGACTGTAGTTAACCCAGAGAGCTGCTCACAATCTATACCATCTAGCACAGCTCAGGCATGGACTGACCAGAATGGATGCCAGGAGTAAATAATTGGCATGGCTGGGTTGACCTGTACTGGCTACCATCCTGAGTTACCCCAAACTGTAAAAGTCTAAAAGCTTTCAAAAACATTTTTCTGGTTTTCCATATAAGATTGCCCTTGTACTACCAGCTGTTGCAAAGCAGTTCTAGATCTTCGTAGATGTACCGGGTACCTCTCTCATTTTTCAGCTGTGTGCAAATGATTAAAAACTTCTTCCATTTAATTTTTTGATGCATAAACCCTGAAAAAAAATACTATTGTTTTTTCCTTGTACTCTCAGCTCCATTATATTGCTTAAATTATTTTCATTTAAAATGCCTAAAGAGTTGTATTTGGGTTAAACACAATAATAATTACAAGTCTCTGAAAATAACTGAGTTTCAGTAAAAATGCCTGTGAATCAACGAGGGTGGTACCTCTCAGGTGGAGGGGGACTGAGGTCGGTTGTTCCACTTTACATGCCATATTAGTTTAAATAGCCTGTGATTACTTAGATTCATCCAGAAAATGCTTTTAATTTTTGATTTACAGGTTTTAAAGTCTAAGGGACAGCAGTATCATTTATTTAATTATTATTATTTTGTAGGTAATTTCAATGGCAATTTTCAATTTTACATGTTTACAAAAGGTTACACTTCATAAATCTTCAAGTGTGAAGAAGAAATTTTCTCTACACATGAAACACTCGCAATTATTACCAGATCTATTTCTAAAAATGAAGTAAGTAAATTATACAGAAAATGTCACTACTTCATTAAAATTCTACTTGAAAACTTTCCTCTGACAGTAGATGTTTGTAGCTTCGTCTTTCATCCTCCACTTTCCAGTAAAAATGTTTTTCCCTGATATTAGGATTTTGATTTCATGCATTTAATTTTAGTAGCAAAGATATTCAAGAAATGTATCTGGTCTAAAGTGAGTAAGAAGTCTCAGCGTAGGAGTTGGTGCTTATAAAGGGATGGAGCATAGGTCACCCATCGTATACAACAGGTCTTTTCATTCCAAAGAAAACCAATCATGCAAAAGATACAATTAATAGTTGATATTTTATATGCATTGATTGAATGCCAACAGTTGAGTGCACCATGGAGCCAGAGTGTGGATGCATCCTAGAAACAATTCTCTGCTGATCTGAGAAACAACCAGGAATGCTGGTACCATCATAATCCCAGATACCCAGCACATTTCCATTAGCCGCAATGATATAGATGGTCATCTGGTGACTGTAAATCTGCCCATCCACAGTGTAGGGCTCAGGGCAATGGAAGTGAGCCCTGAAACCCCTCCTGCTCTCCTCTGATGTGTAGGTTACAGCTCAAATTCAAGTTGTAAGAAGGACTTGGCAATATAGACACTTCCATGGGGTCTAATCAGACCTGGATCCTCTTCTGGCCCATGTGGCCTTGGAGGATGCAGCAGTTCTGACTATAATTTTCTTTCTTTTCTTTTTTTTTTTAATTTGTCCTACCCTCTTTATTGCTCTTACCCCTGCACATCACTACCCCTTTCTTCCTGCTATCCTGACTTCTCTAATTATAACTCTCCTTCCCCCACTTCTAGTGTTTTACCACATAAGCACTCATTCCTACACACTATATTTTTTTTTAGTTTATGATTTTATATTTTGCTTGTTTTCTTGAAATTTTTAATCAATGGTGTTTAATAAATAAATTCACAGTATGATATCTTATGTGCTTGGCTCCTTTGTTCAAAATTATCTTAGTGAGATTTATCTATATTATTGTATACATTCATTTTCTTTGTTGGATAGTGTTTTACTCTAAGATGTATCACCAACTATGTATCTTTGTCCTCTCAGTGGGTAATTGGATTGTTTTTAGCCGCTACCAATAATGCTGCTATAAACATTCCAGTAGATGTACAAGAATAAATTTTAGTTTAGTATTTACCTAGGAGTGAAATTTGGGGGCCATAGGGTATGGGGATTATATATCTTCTTCAATTTTAGTATATAATGTCAAGCTCTTTTTCCAAGTGATTATATCAATTTGCAGACCCAATCTCAATGGAGAGTTCCTGTTGCTCTATAATCTTACCAACACTTGCTACTGTCTGTTTTTAATTTTAGAAAGCCTGGAGGGGATATTAGTGATATTGTTTGTGGTTTTAATTAGCTGTTTCTGAGGTTAAACATCTTTAAAAATATGTTTATTAATCAGTCATAATATCTTCTTCCATAAGACTTTAAATTTTTGCTTATTTTTTTTTCTATCAGTTTGCCAGTCTTTTTCTCATTGCTTTGTAGGAGTTATTTATGTTGCTTACATGTGTTGTAAAGATTTTCTCCCACCCGTGGCTGGTTTTATCACTCTCTTAATGGTTTCTTTTGATAAACAGAATTTCTTAAGGTTTATATAGTCCAATTGAGCAATATTTTATTTTAAGGTTTGTGCTTTTTGGGGGCCTATTTAAGAAATCTTTTCCTACTCTAAAGTCATAAAGTCTCCTATAATATTATCTTCTACAAGCTTCATAAATTAGTTTCATTTTTAGCTTTCCGATATACTTGGAATTAATTATTATGTATGTTTTAAAGTAGAAGTCAAGCTTAATATGCTTTTCTATATAGATATCCAATTGATCTAGAACCATTTATTGAGAAGATCATCTTTTCCAAAAATCAAGTGTATATATAAGCATGGGTCTGTTTATGGTCTTTCTATTGTGCTTAATTGATATCTCTTTTTTCAATCCTAGTGCCAACATAACACTGAATTACTGTAGCTTTCTTGAGTCTTGATATTGGGTAGAGTAAGTTCTCCCATCTTATTGTTTGTATTCAAGAGTGGTGCCTTGACTATTCTCATCTCTTTGCGTTCACATATAAATTTAGTATCTGTCAATTCAAAAAAAGAGGCTGGGATATTTGTTACATTGCTTTGACTGTATAGATCAATTTGGAGGAAACTGACATCTTTACTACATTAATTCTTTCAATCTATAAATACATTTTATCCTCCATTTGGGTTTTCTTTAATTTGTCTCAATAACATTTCATAGTTGTCCATGTAGAGATCTTGCATGTAATTTGTTAAATTTATTCCTAATGTTTATTCTTTCATAAACAGGATTTAAAAAAAATTTCTCTGCCTTAGAAAATGTGTTTTTCATTTTTATTAGTTATTTTCTGTCATAATATTTTTAAGTTATGGATGTGAATAGTGTTTTTAAACAATTAAATTTTCTTTGTTGCTAATATATTGACTTTGTATCTATAATATTGCAAGATTTACCAATTATTTTTAATAATTTATCAGGTGTAAAATAAATGTTTTAAAAAAGTAGATCAAAATCTGTCATAATTAGCATCATTTAAGCTTATATTCCATATTTAAGTTGCCTGTTCCTACTTTTAAAGTTTTTGCATTTGTAATAAAAGTACATATTTTGTATGAGCTTTGTATTTAGGCATCCACACTAAGATGAGAAAGTTTGATCCGTAGCTGGCTTCTCAGAGAAGTAAAGGTCAGTAATGCCAATAAAAGCAATAAACACTTTTACACTCCTCTTGGCTGATTTCTCCATCAGGCAGTTGAACATAGAGCAATAATAAATTGAGATATAAACACATCAGTGTATATTGTGATCTCACAATAAAATATGGCCCTTAGGGACTAATATGTTCAGGTTTCAGAAGAAATTTGGCAGGATTTAAAAGGAATTATACTAGAATAAACATAACAGAGTACTCAAATTTTAAGTATTCAACTCAATCATTTTTAATATATATATTAAAATGTATATATGTATCCATGTAACCTCAACACAGATTAAAATAAAGAACATTCACAAGACTACAGAAGTTTCTCTTTTGTTTCTTCACAGTTAATACCAATTATACCCCCCAGAGGAAAATCACTATTCTGAAATCTATCTCTGTAAATTAATTCTTTCTGTTCTTGAACTTTAAATAAATGGAATTATGCAGGATGCAATATTTTGTGTCTGGTTTCTCTAGCTTTTCATTACATTTGTGCAATTCATCCTTGTTATTACATCTGCAATAACTGCAATACTGCTCTGTAGTATTCCATTTTATGAAAACACTACAATCTATCCATTCTACCATTGACAGACATTTGGGTTGTTTATAGATTTTGACTATTATTAACAATGCTGTTATAAAAATTCATGTCTTTTGGTGCATATACACTCTTTTTTCCTATGTGTATGCCCGGGAGTGGTGGGTCATAGGTTTAGTGGATAGTTAACTTTGATAGATATGGCAATAATATTTTAAATTAATACAGTGAAACAATAATTCTGTAATTTTGATAGAACAAAGGGTCGTTTTTATTAAAATAGGGCTAAAAATAATTGCAATCATTGCAGAAGGGGTTGTAGATGAATTGATTAAACAGTTTGGCAAGAATCAGAAGCCAGCAAAGAGGTTTCTAAATATTCTCATTGCAAAAAGATTCTACCATGTTCTTCTACTTGCTTTTAGGTGTTTCATCTGATAAATAACGTGAAAATATGGTAACCTAACCTTACAAGGGTGAGGGTAAACATTATGAAAGGTGTTTAATAGTCATATCATTTTCATGAAATGATTGCTTTGTCATTCCCTTTCCAATTATTTTCATGTCTCATTGCTTTGGATACTTTAGTCAATGTTGGATAGTAGCATAAAATATTCCCTTTCAATGAGAGAAAAAATATCAACCAAGGCAATGAGATTAAGCCAGGAAAGCCTAACCATGTGAAATCCCTAAAGTAAAGCCTAATGTGCTGCCTTTTGGAAATATTTATTTGCCTTATAAATAAATCAGTTAACAATTTCTTCTTAATTCCACAAGTTATCTCTAGAAAAGTGGTCCATGAGGAAATAGTACACCCTTCCAAATTGTATTTAGATAAGATATTGCCCACAAATTGACCACCTGACTCTAAGAAGAGTAGCTAAGGATAGGAAGGTTCAAATGGACGTTCTGCTACTAACCAGCTATTTGACTTGGACAAATTATTTCACTAAGTCTCAGTTTCCTCATATGTAAAATAATGATGATAATAATGTCTTAATGTTATTCTGAGGGTTAGACGAGGTCATCTTACCATAATATTTAGCAGAATATCCAGTCAATGTCAGAAAATAATTCTGGCATCATGTTTCCAAATAGCAATATCTTAGCTGTAAGTTAATGATATTGGAGGCTGGCTTCAGTTTGACAGTTGCTCCTTGACATTAAAAATATAAAAATAAAGGCATCTTATACCATTTTCATTAGGATTTTAACTAAAATAGGAAAAAATTATATGTATTAATTTTCACTCTGACAGTGTCTGATATTAAAGGAGCAATTTACCCTAAATCTAATCTGAATATTTCTTTATTTTCTTTATTCAACCAATAGAAAGATATGGATATATCATTTAAAGTTTTCTCTTCTAGAAATATATTATTATAAAATAAAACATTGGTATTTTTCCATTTAGAAAGCAGTTTTTAGGAAAGGAATTGGAATCATCATGTAGTATGTTACAAGGAAATGGGAGTGGTTTGGAAGTAACTTCATGAATTTTAGTTACATGGATTTATAGAGTTCATTAAGAGTTTCAACCTAAGCTGAATAGTCTTAGTTCATCTGACCCAGCACTTACCTGACAATTCTAGGGGGCAGGGTTTGCTTGCAGAGAGGTAAGATTTACTAATGAGTCAATAAAGTGGAAGAGTTATAGGAGACTGTGACTGGAAAGATTTGTGCTGGACTCTGCTATTACACGATCTATGGAATTTCGTCTTTGGCAAGGATAAGGTCTGAGGACGTATCATGGTTTGTGCTTGGATAAGGAATATAATAGATGAGACAGAGTTTTCTCTTAAATGAGCCTTTTAGATGAGGTAAATTGAACTGTTAGTTTGGGAATATAGTAAATTGAGTAAATCAATACACAGTACTTTTAAAACACTTCTATTATTCTTTACATTGATATTTACATTTGCACTTCTAGATTTGAGTTTTTAAGAACTAAATCTTAATCATCTCTGCATCCTTAGAACCTAACACAGTGCCTGACACACGGAGACCCTCAAACATATTTACATCATTGGTTTTCAACGAGAGGCAAGTTTGCACCAAGGGGACATTTGTCAGTGTCTGGAGACTTTTTCGCTTGTCACAGCTGATGGACAGATAGAGGCCAGGGATACTACTAAACATCCTACAATACACAGGACAGCCCCCACAACAAAGAATTATCTGGCTTGAAATGTCAATAGTGCCGAAGTTGAGAAACTCTGTTTTAGATGAATGAATAAACTCATTATTGGTAAATGAGGTCTTTAATATGAGATAACCTGGAATTGTTTTACTACACTTTTTTCCTGTTAAAATTTAATCCTGGGAATCAGGAGAAAATAGTTAACTTTTATACTCACACATTTTTGAAGAGGAGTTTAACCTTATACTTTGGATTTATTTGCAGTTTTGTTATAAGATTTAAAGTGCACTTAAACTGTTATATATTTGAATATAAATAGCATACTAAAGACTTTTACTTCAAGTGCATCTAATCCTGAGTCCTGGTGTTGAATCGCATGTATATCATTTATTTTGAAGTAATAATTTGAAACAAAAATTTCACAGAGCTTGTCTTTCAGAGCATCAGTGGAATCTGTAGTATAGTAATTTCTTCACTGATTAAAATAAAATATGATATAAAAGTGAAAAAAAAGGCTCATGAAAACTGATGATGGAACCTTATGGCCTTAGACATCATTCACATATAATGGGCTATATGAAATGATAATAGTTGCCATTTAAACTTCAAAAATAAAAGCAGCCTTGGACTTGATTTTTTTATCTATTTGATTTTCATCTACTATATAAATCTGACAGGTTGATTGTTGCCAGTGATGTCTAAATTAGAAGGAAGATACTAGAGCACATGTGATTGGAGAACTGAATAGTAATGTTCCTCCTTCCTGGAAAATGTGCCCAGCAAGATGTTATCATCAATTATTTTTCTACTATCACCCAAAATGAGTAGAAAACAATGAAGAAGTGCTCAAGATAAAAATGATAGTGCTTCATATTTTCATTACTTTGGGCCAATGGAAATGAAAATACATACTGGATTTTGTCATGGTGCGCACAGATTAAGTGTCAGAGTCATCCAGAACATATGTTTTGGCATCCAGATTAAGACTACAAAGGGCCGAGAAGGATGAACTTTTCCACATGTTGAGCAGAACACGGTGCATCGGTAAGCAACGCCAGGAAAACCAGCCATATGGAGGAAAGCAAAGACCGTCACAATACCAGCCACCAGGGATAGAAGTCCAAACTCTTCTGCCCACTGCATCTTGGTGTTGGAGTCATCAAGGAAGGCACAGCACAACTGAGCACTGGATGCAACACCACTTTTACTAACGTAGAGAAGGGACAGAACAAGATCAAACCCAATAATCTGTGTCGGTCCCTCATGGCCAGTGGGTGCCCCTTACAGCGGACGCAGGGCAATTGGCCTACATGAGTCCCTCTTGTGCTACAGTGAAAGGACCCTGACACCTCCTCTGTAGAGTCTGAAATACTGAAAGCTGGGGGTGTGCTGAAGGGCAATTGATGAAGAACAGAGGAATACTCATTGAGCATGAAACAAGGAAATACCGTCCTACACAAGGTGATGGACCTGGCACAGGCTGTGTGGGCTCTTTATCTCTTGGTAGGAAATGTTCCAGGCCCAAGGCCCATTCTTATGTGGCTGGGTGGGGTTTGGAAGACTGCACGCATAAGACTGCCTTTCCCAACACCACATAAATACACTAAACCTCACAGAAAATCAGACATTTCTCTCAAATAAAATAAATGATGTAACTATACACTACTTCAGCAATCTCCACAATATATTGTATTGAATTTACTTAGACTGTGCACAGAAGTGGTGTCATAGACAAAGCTATGAATACAGAAAAATCTGGAATCTGATAATAAACTTGACAATTTTTAAGCATGGGTGGAATAAACAACTAAAATATGTGCATAATCTCATTACCTGTAGAGCAAGGAAGGCATTTCCTACAACTTCTAAAATAATTATCATCACATTTTCAAGAAGCAAGAGGACAATTACTATATTTCCTGATGCCCACTGCTGGCATGGTCCTTGAATGCACACGTGATTGGATATACTGCGGGGCTTGAGGCCGTGCAGAATTACACTTTAAAAATCTTACGATGTAGGAAAGAAGTTCAGAAAAGTGTTACATTTTCTTTATTATATACACGGCATTTGAAAGAAAAACAATTTGACATCATAACTCTCTCTAGAATTTGGCATGTACTATAATGCTACACAAATCTGGACATCTCAGGAATCTTATTAAATCCACCAAACCTCTCTCAGTCCCTAAAGGGAAGAAGCAGATCTGTTCGTTGTTTCTTTCTAATAATCCAGATTGAAGATATAAGAAGAAACTTGGAAACAAATTTTAGAGGGTGCTTCAGTTCTGCGTAGCTCTTTCAGCTTTGTAGTCTATAGAAATAATCTAAGTCCTTGAGACAGTTGTCCATAAACTACTGTAGGTCCACAATTTAATTTGACAGCAACATAAGATAACATCACACATTAAAGACTGATTAGCAAAGTGAAATCATTATGTAACCAAAGCGAGATAGAAATGGTATTCTAGCCTATGTCAAGGAAATGTGTGTGAAAACACAATTTAAGAAAAGATCCTCATTGAAGACAAGTAGCTAAAAGTTAATGCTTTTTACCCTCAATAAAGCATGATGTCAAATATATTAGATTCCAGATAAAAGTTAAGAGTACAAATCTTTGTAGATTACTGTGTCCAACAGTTGTTGTATTCAACAATTCCTTTTTCTATACCAAAGAATGGAGAACCTACACAAATATCTGAGTGGTTTCACTATGGTCACCAACAATGCAGTTCTGGATAACATTTCACTTGTGTGACACTACGTGGTCTCTAGACTGGTCTAGTTCCCAAATAGACACTCTTCCCACATAACACTTTGCCTCTGAGTTTATCGGAAAAGATGTACAACTCTCCCAGCTAGGAGCTATAACTGAAATTACAGATCAGTGGAACTAAAATAACTAGAAGATGCCTGCACGATATTTTATTAAACCTCTTGATTTCCTTGTAAATTTTCCCCCACATTTCTTTGTATATAAAACGAAAACAATGCACTGGATCTGCAACTTTGCATCACAATCCTTTCCCTGTGAAGCTCATAGTATTTCAGAAGCAGCACAGTGGAAACTAAAGAAAACATTAGACAAAAGCAGCAGCTCTTCTAAAGGCAGGTATCTACAATGTGGGATTTGAGTTTGGAACCACACCAGGAAGCATGTAATTGTTTACATATGAGAAGTTTGCTGATCACACCCAGGCACAGACAAGACTGAAATAGCAATTATACATGGCATCGTTTTTTATAGTTTCCATGGTGGTCTGTGCACCTAGATAAAAAGCAATTGCTAAACAAAGGGATGGTATTTCAATACAATCGAGTGACTAGTTTTGTCAAGTCCAGATTGTGATAATACATCAAGCTTTCATGAAAAGTATTTTTAAGAAAACATACGCTTTTTTGCTATTCTATTTTCATCCAAATAAAATATAAAAGCTAGATCAATGTATACTGTTAAAATGATCACCGTAATCCTTTTTAGACATAAAAAGAAAAGCCATGCTAATTACAAAAAGCACATTCACTAAATGGAGATTTCTTTTTCTTCCACGCATCACTATAAAAGTATTTTAAGAGAATAGTTTTCCTGAGGCCTTTTTATGTATCATTTTATTTTTGGTAAATGCAGTGGATATTATCATTTGACCACAATTCTACAGCAGATGTGTTATGACCCATGAAAATTTCAAGACATATAACTAGAAACTTTGACTACATTGCTGCAATGACTATTAAACTGCTTTTAATATATCTGTAAAGAAATGGATCTATTTTGGGGGAGATGTTTTGTCTTTGGAGCCAATAGAATTGAGTTGGCATATGGGCTCCTCCACTTACTATATAACAGCTTCTTAACGGAGTTGGAGAAAGTGAACACAAAGTGCTCAGGACAGCAGTTGCTCCGTGAATGTTAGCTATCATTATGAACTCACTTTATAAATCAATCCATTCTTATCCAGCAAACAAGATACATCATTACAACTAAGGAAGTGATGTTTGGATTAGATCCTTGTCTCATCCATTCTCATAGTCTGTCTTTAATAGAGGCCTCAAAGCACGTTTTATGGAAGAGCATTTTTGGCTTCCTTGACACAGACAAAAATATGATGGAAAGTGCCTCTTGTATTCCCTATTTCCCATTGTAAATCACTATAGATCTATTGTCCATCAATTTAACATAATCCTTTTGAATATAATTATAATTGAATCAGTATCATTATTTGTATAATTTGTTATACAAATTCTTTTTTTGGTGAGGAAGATTAGCTCTGAGCTAACATCTGTGACAATCCTCCTCTTTTTTATGTGGGATGCCACCACAGCATGGCTTGATAAGTGGTGCATAGGTCTGCGTCCAGGATCCGAACCCATGAACCCCGGGCCGCCAAAGCAGAGTGTGTGAACTTAACCACTACACCACCGGGCCAGCCCAACATATTCTTACTTATGTTTAAAATAGAAATTAGTTTCACTTCAAAAATTACTTATTTTCAAGTTATAAAAAATAACTACAAATTAGTCCAAGTGAAACCAATGGAATCCTCATAATCTTTAGTCAACAAACAAGTTGTTTAGACCTCTATGTGCAGGATATCTTGCTAATTGTTTCTGGGAGGTACAAAAGGAATGAAACGTTCATCTTCTTCTCTGGGGGCTTACTGTCTACCAGAAAGATAATGCATATAAATAAACAACTTTAAAACAAAGTATGATTCAGAAAAAGGCATAAAATATGAGTGTGTGTATATGGTGTGAAATTTTAAATGTGTAGGTATGCTGATTTATGGAGATCTACTGGATTAGGGACCAAGGAACGCCACGTGAGGGGGGTTCATCCTATGGAAACATATGGATGAATGATTCCATGAGGAACCTCAGTTGGCAAAAGAGAGGGATGATTTTCAGTTCATCGTGGTATATACTACTTACCTTTTCCTTATGGGTGAAATTCTTATACTTAGGCCCATCCTAGGGAAGGGCACCAAAATAAAACGATAAATTAAAAATAATACATGTGTCAACCAAATATTTTGCAAGAAGAGAAAGTGCAAATCTGCCTTGCTTAAATTTTTTAAAAATGATTTATTTTAGTGTATGCGTAATACCTACTACAAAATTAAGAAAGCATAGAAAAATATAAATAAGAAAGCATAGAACTCCATTATTCCACCACCTAGAAATAATCACTTTTGCATATTACTTCCAGATAATATTTAAGGCATTTGAATGCATATGGACTATTTTTTTAATGAAAAATAGATCAGATTATATGTAACTTTTGTAAACTGCTTTTTTTTTCTGTTAATAATATATCAAACACTTTCCATTTTTTAACTTAAATGGGTTACATATGGCTCTTTGCACCCTTTCTCTGCTTTCTTTAGGACAAATTCCTTGAATTCTTGGGCCAAAAGAAGGCATCTTTAAAATTTCTGTAAATATATTCCAATCTAGAAAGGTTGTACTAACTTATACTTCCACCCAGTTTGGAAAATGTTTGACAATTCTCATTTCTCCTAGTGTATGGAGAAATGAGCACATGCACACGGATTGTAGTTTTCTCAAATTAGTTTTTTAACTTGTTTCCATTTTGATAGAGAAACATGGCATTTCATTAATTTCAAATGAGTTTTAAAATTCTTAATGTATTTTAAGATTTTAAAATACATTTTGATTTTTTAATGAAAATTGGCACTTCATTTTTCTAACTTTAGCAACTGCTTTTCATGAATTGAGTCCATCTATTTGGTTTAATATATTGATTAGTTTTAAGAGCTCTTTATAAACTTGAGATAATAACCCATTGTTAAATTTCGCAATTAATTCTGTTTATTTTTTGTGAAATTTTTTTGTCTTACACAAAATTTCAATTTTTTTTCCATATGGAAATCCGACAGTTCCAGAACCATTTATTGAGAGGCTACCTCTTCCACACTAAATTGTAATACCACATCTGATATACACCAAGTTTCCAAAATTCCTTGTGTCTGTTTCTAGGCTCTTTCAGTTACATTGTTTTATCTGTTCATCCTGACACTGATAACAACTATTTTACTTACTTATCTTATTTTCCAGTAATGCAAATCTCCCCAACTTGTTGCTCTTCAAAATCATCTCAGCTATTTTTGACCACTTGCTCTTCCCCAATATATGTTAAGATTCCCTGTTGGGATTTCATTAAAATTATACCAAAATTATAGATTAATTTGAGGTGAATTCACATCAATAATATTGATTCTTCGCAGCCATTGATATGATTTATTCTCTGAAGTATGCAGTTCTTTCCTGAAAACACTTAAAAAGGGATTTCTGCATGGCATTGCATGTTTTGTTATATGTTCTTTTACAGAGCATATAGGTTTGGTAGCTTCCCTGAATGTGGTTTTTTTTTCTATTCAATTTTCTAATTGATTTCCAGTGGTGTGCTGGAACCAATACCACCTTGCAAGAGCCAGTTGTATGCATCTCTTCTCAGTCCTGGTTCAGTGACATCACATTGGCAGCTTGAAATTGACCATGATGGGAGTAGGTACACCATGGAAATCAGCAAAAACTGCACATCAGGTTCCTCTTTCTTTTTTCCTTTCCTCTCCTCTTCTCTCCTCCTCTCATCTCATTCCCTCATTCCATCCCTCCGTTCCTTTTCTTCCCTTAAATAACAGCACATAGCTGGTTATAGGTACTTAATAGGAATAGTATAATTTTTGTATGCTAATCTTGAACCTAATAAATTTTTAAATCTCCTATTAATTCCTATTTGTCTGTATACTATCTTGGATTTTATATATAGGCATCATATAAACTCAAATAACAGTTTTTATCTCTTTCTTTCTAATCCTTATATACTTCATTTCTTTTTCCCGTGTTATTTTGTTGTTTAGATACAATTCTGAATAAAGGTGAGAGGGAGGGCATATTTGTTAAGCCCCAAAAGTTCAATGAAACTGCTTCTAAAGTTTTAACATTAGGTGTGATGTTTGTCATAAGTTTTTGCTAGTCAGCCATTATTACCTATGACCTCCGTGTCACTGAAACTACTGGCTAATGCTCAGTTCTCATCTTATGAATCTGATCAGGCACATTGAGCACAGCTGACCTCTCCATTAAGCCCTTTCTTTGCCTTCAGAACACCAGCCTCTTTTGTTTTGTCTCTCTAGCTCTTTTCACTCTCCCTGCTGGTTCTTCATCTCCCTTACTTTGAAATGTTAGAGTTCCAGAAGTCAGTTACTGGATTTCTTCTCTCTTCTATTCACACTCATTTCCGACTTCAATGTTAAATTTATGTCTGAGGTTAAATTTATATCTCTAGTTTGTTCAGCTCTTCTGAAGCTTAAATATGTGTCTACTAACTCACCATCTCTGCTTAAATATCTAATGTATATTTCAAACTGAACATTTGAATGTATATTGTATATTGTATATTGTATATAATGTATCTAATGTATATTTCAAACTGAACATTACTGCCCCTACCCGAACAGACTTAGTCTACCCACATCTGTCAGTTACTCAGGGCCAAACCTGAGACGTCCTCTCTCCTACACTCCACAATCAGCTTGTCTGTAAATCATGGCAGGTTTGCCTAATTTATGCAAACATAAATAAAATAAATTTCTGCCACCCTCACTGCCGCCCCACTGGTTGAAGGCATCATCTTTTTTTTTTCCCTATATTTTTTATTAACCTTCTAATCGTTTTTCCTGATTTCAATCATCTCCCTTTTGAGACCATTTCCTTAACAGCAGCCAGAACAATCTTTGCCTACAGAACACAGATGTGTTGCAACAAATCTCTCCTCTGTTTACAATTCTCCAAGGGATTCCCATCTCTTTCATCTCCCACAATCTTTAGGATGCCTTGTGCTTTCCACCATCCTCGTCTCTCTGGCCCCATCTCCTACTACCCTCCCCTGCTTCTCTCTCCTCCAGCCACACAGGTCTTCTCTTTCACTTGACAGGCCAGCTATGCCCCTCCATCTGGACTTCCCACTTGCTATAGTGTCTCACTGGCATGCTCATCCTCCTGATTTACGCAGGGTCCTACTTCCTTATTTCCTCTGATGTTTACTCAAATGTCGCTTTTTCAGTGAGTCTTTTCCTATCCCCCAATCTAAAAAGTTAATGACCTTTCTGCCATAACATTTATTATCTTTCTTCTCTGCATTGTTTTCTCTTTGGAGACAATCACTATCTAACTTCCTTTTTATTTTATATATTTATTATTGTCTCCCCCCACCTCCCCGTTAGAATACAAACTCCGATAGAGCAGAGGGTTTTTTAAAATCTGTTTTTGTTTATTTTGATATCGCCAATGCCTAGTAGAGTGCTTACCACATAACAGGGACTTGATAAATATTTGTTGAGTAAATGAGTAGATCATATTATGTAAGTGTGTTCATTTCCTTCTGCTGTTGTAGCAAATTGCCACAAGTTTAGTGGCTTAAAACAACACAAATTTCTTTTCTTACAGTCATGGAGGCCAGATTCTGAAATCAGTTTCACTGGGGCTACATGAAAGGTGTCGGTAGAGCTGGTTTCTTCTGGAATTTTTGAAGGGCGAATCCGTTTCACTGACTTTTTCAGCTTCCAGTGGCTGCCGGTATTCCTTGGCTTGTGGCCCCTATCTTCATCTTTGAAGCACATCCCTCCAATCTCTGCCTCCAGCACTCATCTCTTTCTACTCTCTGACCCCTCCTGCTTCTCTCCTATAAGGACTTTTGTGATTACATTGGGCCCACCTGGATAATTCAAGCTGCTCTTCCCATCTTAAGATCCTTAACTATCACATGAGCAAAGTCCCTTTTGCTATAGAAGGTAACACTCACAGGTTCCAGGGATTAGGACGTGGACATATACTGGGGTCATTATTCAGCCTATTAGATAGAGAAGCTCCCTTTTATTTTGGATGTGCCAGTTTTTTAAAAAAATATATGAATAAGCATTGATTTCATTGAATACTTCTTCATCTATTGAGATAATTTATATATTTGTTGTTCTATAATTTCTTTAAAAATGTTTTAATCTTGGTAAAAAGTCATAACATAAGATTTATCATTTTAACTATCTCTTAAGTGTTCTGTTCAGTGGTGTTAAGTATATTCACGTTGTTGTGCAACCAATCTCCAGAACTTTTTCATCTTAGAAAACTGAAACTGTATAACCATTAAACAGCAACTCCCCATTCCCCTCCCCGCAGCCCCTGGCAGCCACCAGTGTAATTTCTTAATGTGGGATATGACATTAAGAGGTTTTTCTATTGAATCAGCTTTTCATATCTAAGAAAAGTATGCTACTTGAGTATCATACGTTATCATTTTTAATGCACTGCCGATTTCAATTTACAAGTATTTTATTTAGGATTTTTAAATTTATATTCTAGTTGGTAAAATTTTTCTTTTCTTTTACTGTCCTTTTTTTAATCTGTTAAATCTTTTTACCCCAGCTTTATTGAGGTATAATTGACGAAAAAAATTGTGACATATTTCGAGTGTGCAATGCTGACAGACATACATTATGAAAGGAGTCCCACAGTTGAGGTGACATATCCATCACTTCACATATTTATCTTTTTTTTTTTTCATTTACTGCCCCTGTCTGAGTTACACTCTCCTTGTAGTCAAGGTTGATTTTGCCTCACATAATGAGATAGGTAATTTCTCCTCTTCTTTGAAAAAGTTTGTATGAAATAGAAATTATTTATATCTTCATAAGACTAAACACATTTACTGTTAGGTTATTCAGATTTTCTGTTTCTTTTTGAGTCAAATTTAACACAGTTTTTCTAGGAAATTATTCATTTAATTTTGAAATATTGGTTTAAAGTTTTCAAATAATCCCATTATGAGTTTTTAAATTTTAAAGTATATCTCATTTTTAAAATTCCTAATATTATATATTGTATCTTTTCTTATTTTGTTTTTCTCAGTTCTCTTAGCATGTTGTCTATTTATATATATACATATATATCATATCCTATTTGTTCTGTTTCTCTGTAGAATTCTGACTTCCTATTCCACAATTTTATTTTCAGAGCAGCTAAACCCAATCCAATGGAAGCTACGAATTTTTACTGCCTAAGGAAATGTATAGTTATATGAAAGGAAAAGCTGTGCACAAATGATTTAACATAGAATGGGCCACACTTCTCCCCTGACACAGTGTTACTCTGGGTAATTGTTATACCAAAATCAGGATGTCAGATGCACATTAGATGTTGACAAAATTTCCAGCTGACTTTAGTAAAGGAAATGGAAATTCTACTAAAGCTAATGGAAAGATCTGGAAGATTGTTAAAAGAAAAAGAGAAGGATTTCAAAAGAAGGAAGGGTGGTGCTGTGGGGGGGTATGACTGCTCAATTATACACAAAAAAGTGAAAGAAATGAGAGTGATGAAATATGGTCAAAACTACAGCTCTGGAGTTGGAATCATTCTAACAGACACATCGAGTCTGGAAGGAAGGGTAGAGTGAGCCTTGAGAGGGTAAGGAAACAGCTAAAATGAAAGCGAAGGAACATAAGCAAGCTGATCCGAGCGGAGAAGGAGGTGAGAGGGTCTAGAGATGAGAAGCTGAGAGCCTCCAGGGGGATCACAATTTGGGGGCAGTTAGGTTGGAGTACTTAAGACATTCCAGGCTGCAGACAAAGACTGTGCCTTGAGAAGTGAGACCGAAATAAGAAGAGCTGAGAGACAGCGGGGAGTCTTCACTGTTTCTGCCTGACTCCCCTGGGAACGCCAGCCTTCTGTTTCAGCTCCAAGGGTATTTTCATATTTACACTCAATGCACCATCTGTTATTTTCCTGCCTGACTCATTATGAAATCCCCCTGCATGCTGGAGCAACTGAAATCTCTGTACCTTTCCTTTCTCCGGGAATGAAAATGTGAATGACCAGAGGTTAGAGCTGCAGACAGTTCTTTTCCCTGATGCAACCTGTCTGATACCCTGGGTCACACTGGGTGGTTGCGACCGTCCACATCTCCAGCTGCTGGTCATTGGCATGTCGCTGCTGGCTTCTGCCTGGCCTGGTGAAGGAGAGGCTGCTTTGGAATGTTTTATAAGCAAATGCAGCAGGAGAAACTAGAGCAACAGGACCAACACCTTGCTCTGAGGATTAAGTTATGGAGAGGAGACGTCTCCCAAGCACCCCAATTATATCTAAAGAGCTTGAATGTGTATTGAAGATCTCCCCCCACTCCCATATTATTTAACTGTAGAGAAATAAGACTGGGAAATTAAACCTGAACTCCACTTTCTAAATAAAAAAATGCTTAGAGTCTCCGAACCAATTTTCCCAAGTCAATTTAAAGGTAAACGTTTACATTCAAATGACAAACTCATGTAGGAGGGAGTGAGGCAGGGAAGGGATTAAAATATTAATGGTGACAAATCTTCAAATTAGAGCGGAAGTGAAGCTTCTTTATGTATCTTCCTTAGATTAAGAGTTTTGTTTTTGTGGGGCTGGAAAAAGGAAATACAAATCATGATAAACTAAGGGTTTCCAATTTAATGGCATTTGTTTTAATTCAAAGGACCTGCAGCAGAGCCAAATGTGTGGTGCATAGCACAGCGGCCTCTAGGGCCTTCTCTTGGTTCCACACCCATCAGCCTGGCGCTCCCTTGTCAAAGCTCCCATCTTGATTTCCAACGAAATGGTAACATTGTTCTCTCTGATAAGGATGGAAGAGACAGGATGCTCCAAACCTTTAGACAAAAATATCTGGTTCTGATCCAGGGGAAACACTGCTTAAGATCAATTACTCAATGCCTGCCACCTCACTTGACTCCTGGGAAGACAACTAAAAAGGATTTACGCAGTTATTAATCAGGAAAACATATAAATTTAAAAATTTATATAATGTATAATATATAAATGTATACACATGCATTTGTATATAAATGTAACATATATACAACATATGTTTTATATATAATACACATGTAGAAGTCTCAAAAGGATACTGTTGAAATTTTTGACCTGTTTCTAACAAACAAGAAGCACAGTTCTTAGGGAACCACACTAGAGGATAAACATTTAATCCTTGAAAGATGAGATAAACTCTGGAGCACAGTACAAAGAGACGGTATTGTCACAAAATTCTCACAGATTATTATATTTTACCATAAACTGTCTTCAGCTCACTGAATTTTCTGGTTTTGATTTGAGGTAATTTTCTCTTAAATGGTAGAAGGAAATATTAGTCTCTGAAGACATCATATCCCTTAAGAGCTACGGGTGCCATTTGATTAGTTTTGTCTATTGCACAGAATCTGTCTCTCACCTCTTTACCATGTTAATATACAAATATTTTTTCATTCAGGTACTCTATAGTACTTTTTGGATATCAAGGACTTTGTAAAGCCCTAGAAAAAAAAGCACATTTCCTTGACTTGAACAGAAAATTAGTTCTTATTACTTTTCCTGCTGCTTAATTTCTTAGTTTCAGGTCAACAGAGAGCAATAAAAAATAACGAGCAAACTAAGCAATATATATATATATATATATATCTCAGTATATAATGAATTAGATTATATTTTCAACAGATGGCATTGTGAATCCTAATACTTGGTAGCTCACCGTCTGTATGTTATTCTGATTAAAAGAAGCATTTCTGCACTTTCCAGCAGCATCAGCAGGAGTGTGAAATAATTCTTCCTTTTAGTCTGCTCAACTTGTACTTGGTTAGTCTATAGTCTATATAAAGGCTATGAAAAAAGAAAGCATGCTTCAAGTGTGGTGTCTGTCACCTCCCAGACTGGGAAAGGGTACTAGACTGTTTGCTCAAGGATGTAATTTTGCCCTTTGTCTTAATCAGCAGTTGGAAGATTGCAAGGCATAAAAATGGGGTGACACAGAAAAATAAATGCATGTTCACCTGCTGCCAGTAGTATTCTAAATTAAGTTATTTTCTCTTCCTCTGAAACTGACATAGTCATGCTAGAAAAAGAACGATCTGATTTAAAAATGTGATAGAGGATGTATGAACCAGAAATATAGTACTTTATACAAGTATCAAGATCTTTCTATGAACCACCTATGTATTCTTCGCTCTCTTCATTTTCTTTTTAATAAGTCAGTATAACTATGTGATTACTCAGAATTTATTTTAAAAAGAGAAAGTACTGCCTCTGACCTTTGAAAACCATAAGGCACTGCAGAAATATAGACAATACTGTTATTTTGGCTTTAATTATGATCAGTGGAGTTGAGATTTGTGTCTGGAATCAGATTAGAGTCTGGTGACATCCAAAAGGTCAGTGGAGCCGTGATACCACACCATTGGGTGGAATAGCAAAAAGTGCCATTCAATATTCAAATGGCATTTGTTGTGCATCTTTTCTATGGCAGGACTGTATTTGGCATTTATTCCTAAGTAGGGTTACCAGATTTAGCAAAAAACAAAGCAAAATGAAACAAACCAACCAAAAACTGAAACAGGATACCCTGTTAAATTTGAATTTCAGATTAACAATGAATCATTTTCTTATTACAATCATTTTGTTATTCCAATATTATCCAAACATCTCATGGGAACACTTATACTAAAAATGATTCATTGTTTACCTGAAATTCATATTTAATTGAGCATCTTGAGTTTATCTGGCAACCCTATTTCAAAGGTAAAAATGGGGGGTCACTATGTAATGTGACTGGTTGGGGCAGCAGTAGAAGTGGAACAACATGCTTTGTGAGCTCAGAGGACAGTGTAAGGTCACTGGTCTAGTGTGGACCTCTTTCTCTCCTCATTAGAAAATCTGACTACAGGTTGCTCAAAAACATTTTGTTGTATGCTAAGATCCTCCAATCTTCCCTAAGACTGATTTTTCTCCCCAAATCTACTCTTACTGAGGTCAGGTTCTCAAAAATGGCACAGAATTGGAAATGAATAAATAAGTCAGTTCACCTAATCTGAGCAAGCCTATAGAAATCACCCTCCCCTGGGTTTGTGTAACTGGGAAGCTTTTGAAGTCATATATCAAATACTGATTTTAAACAACACAGAGTACAAAAGCAAAAATGTCTAACTGATCTGGAAGTTGTGTCTGGTCACATGTTTTATTTCTTACCTCTAAGAAATGGATGACACCATTAGAACTACACATTTCTCTTTTCTACCATCAGTACTCACATATCCTAGCTGAGTCCCTATCCAAATGCTGAATTTCTGTCATATACTCATAACTGACAGATCGCTGCCCCTCAGAGAGGTGGAAGGAGAATGGAGCTAGATTTAGAATCTCTGCGCTCTAGCCTTTGCTCTGATGAATTTGCTACATGGCTTGATTCTAAAATCAGTTAGAGAGTTGAAATAAGTGCTTTCTAATGATTTTGCAACTCTAGAAATTCATAGCTTTAAAATTAAGAAATATAGATCTAACCCTCTATTTATCCTCAATTTAAAGCTGAGGCCCCGAACTCAAATGCCTACAGGAGTCAGTTCAGTAACTAAACGAGTGACAAGCCAGATGGACTCCCCTGCGACTTGGAGAGCACACGCACTCTCAGGCTGCTGGGGGATCTTCGGCTCCAGACGATGTTTATGATGAGGGAATGAAGGCCATCATGGCTAGATCCTGAAAAGTAAGCAAAATATTTACAGAGATGAAAATGTGTATTTTTACATGGAATCCCTGATTATTAGATGGCAGTAGCTAAGGCAATATTTCAAAAAACTGAGAAAAAAATTCTGCCACGTGGAATGTGGGCTTTCAGCCTCTAGTTAATCACTGATTAAAAGCATCGTTATGTCCATAAGTTTTTTTTTCCAGGTTTCAAATCACTGAAGTTTCTGTTCTTATTTACTGCCTTTCTCTTATATTCTGAAGTAACGTGCAGATTTTGAATTAATACCTCAGAATTGGCATGTGTATGTTGGTATTGTCCTCTTCTAATTAGTTTTTGTGTAATAATAATGATTAACATCGATTGATCATTTATATGGTCCAGAAATGTTCTAAGTGTATATATATTTTTTCATTTCATCTTCAACAAAACCTTGTTAGATAAATGTTATTATCCCATTATCCAGTGTTTCAGTTAACCTTTGCTCTTCAACAAACCGCCCCAAAACTTAATAACTTAAAACAACAACATATCATTTCTTATGATTCTGCGGGTTGACAATCTGGATGGTTCCTCTGCTGGTGCCACCTGGAATTATTCATATGGCCACCATCATCTGATGGCTCAACTGTGGCTGGAGGGTCCAAGATGGCCTCACTCACATGTCTGGCTGTTGGCTATCAGCTGGGGTACCACACATCCTCTCCACATGGTCCCTCATCCTTCACTAGGCTAGACGAGGCAATTCACATCAGAGTGGTCTGATTGCAAGAGAGTGAAAATAAAAGTTGTGAAGCCTCTTAATACCTAAGCCCAGAACTTGCATAACGACACATCCATTATATTCTAGTGGTCTAAGCAATCCAAAAGGCTCGCCCACATTCAGTGTGGGAGGTAACTACACAAGGACGTGTATTTAGGGAGGTGTATTTTATCCAAGGTCGTTTTATAGCAATCTAGCATATACAGACACCTAAGCTGAGGCAGAGAAAGTTTGAATAACTTGCCTTAGATCATATCATTTGTAAGCAGCAAAACCAGGTTTTGACTCCATATAGGCCTCTCATTGTTACTTCAGGCCAAAGGTACTATTTTAGTAGCATTGCTATTTATCCAGTGTAACTTCCTTGAAGGATAACATTTATTTAGGGATATAAGTTTTTGTATCTTTGTTTTAAAAATCAATTTATAATTATTCTTGGAATTCCCATTTACTTAAAAAGCTGCCTATGGAGAATTTTAAACAACTACAGTTAATACTTAATGTTCTGCACTTTAGTTTAAATGCCAAAAAAGATAGAAAAATATGGATTCACATTTAGATTTTTATTTTTGCCTTTATAGATAGAAAAGGTGAGTTAAATGATGCAGAATCAATTGCCTCCATTAGTTCATCTAGAACAAGGTGAGGGAGGGGGAAAAGAAAGGTAGCTAATGTATCTTCTATTCATAAAGAAAAAAAGATAAAAAACTAATCCATAACTGTAGACAATTCTGAGAAATACATTGTAAAAATGTTCTTAGCTTTCTTTAACGGGGTTAGATGTACATTTTGAGACTTGAATGCAGTATTAGAAATCATTCCTCCAAGCAAATAAAGATTTCATATCCTAGAAAATTAAGTTGCTGATCAGCATGTCATATTGGACAGATGCAATATCATTTTTTAACATTCTAGGAAAAGTATTGGCATACTTAATGCAAACCAAAAAGGACTGTTCATTGGTAAGGTTGACTGAGTGTTCTATTTTGAGATACAAATCAACCTACAAAATTTAATTTATAACACTTTATTAAATGCTCAAAAGTTGACCTAACTTTTCTTTATTAACTATAAAAAAAAAACTAGTCTTATTTTGATTGATCAGTGATTATTTATAAACTGCATGCTTTCTCCAAATACTATTGCATATGTTTTTGTGATCCTATTTAGATTTGTGTACAAGGGAAAAAGCCAAAGAGAGGTACACTAAAATAGGTTTAATAGGAACAAGAAAAAGTAGAAAGTTTCTGGGGCTATATGGAATTTTCAAGATTTGTGAAATATCAGAGTTTGCAATTTGAGTCAAAGACACAATATTTATTCACTTCTTGGCAATAAGAAAGTTTGTGCTTCTAGGATAAAATATAGGAAAACTCAGAGATTATGTATTCCCATGCCAGCGTTATTACTGACAGCTTTGAACTTGTTAAATAACTTTCCTTTATACAGTCTCTATCCTTTGTAATGGGCATTAATACATGAGTTTACCTTAAGGACAGAGCAAGATATTTTTGTTCTTCTATAGATTTAAAACAGCCTCAACTGACTGGTGAGGAAGACTCCGGGACTCTGTTCCTACTTTTGTGTCAAGTCTGTACTGGACAGTAATGGGTGGAGGTCAGATGGGGTCAGGGAGAGTGGAGCTGGCACTCTTGAAATTGGAAGTGTGAGCTGGGTCCCCACTATGAACAGAATAGTGTGGGTAGGTCATTTTCCTCCTCTACTGCCTTGTGAGTCCACCCGCTCATAGAAAAGCCCAGAGGCTTTCAGCCTATGAGCACAACTTACAACTGAGGCAGATATATTTTCTTATAACAGTACAAGATAGACTGAACTCCATTTTTTTTCCCTAGGAAACCATGATTCTGTCTTAATAAACTATCACATAAAACTTAATCAATGTACAAATGCTCATACTCAATTTAACAGGCATACACACAGATTTTGAGGGAAACTAGTGTAGAAAATTCAGCACTTAAAGAATATCATGAGAACACTAGAAACCTTTAAATTAGATATTAATTATTCATCTAGTCAACAAATACTTATTAAACAATTGTTACAATATGGGTACTATACTTGACATTGGAGATACAGTCACAAACTAAGACTTGGTCTCTATGTTCATGGACCTTGTATATGAGATACCGCTAGCTTCAAAAGGAGAAATCTTGCCCTTGCTAACATCACTTGAAGGAAAACCATCAGCAGGATCCAGAAAACTAAAGTCTTCACATAATGTGATTCTAAACTACATAATAATAAATGCAGCATTTTATCCACAAAGAATATTTTGTTTTATGTAATGGGGACATGTACTACAGTTTATTACAGCCTCCATGTAAATAATTTTTGCTGAGATATTTCAAAGGGCCAGATTTAGGAATAAAATAGAAAAGCAGCTGTATTTATTTGCATATATTTGCATGAACACTGCACATTCTTCACTGAAAATTAGAATTTTTAAAAGTTACCTCAAAAATGTAATTTCAAAGTTTTCTTTTTCAGTACCTTCTTATAAACCTATTCATCATTTCCCAAGTATCCATACCAGAGGTTTGGAATATATATTTAAAAGCTTTTTTTTGCTAACCACATTAAAAAGATATAACATTTACCTTTCATAAATGTCATAGATGTGCAAATCTGCTGAAATTTGAGCCCAGAGAAAGGGATAGCCAGAGTAATTACAGTGGCTACTGCTGGGGAATGAAGGACATTAAAATTAGTGAGCCCCATACCCAGTCTTCTAAATCAAAGTCAAAAGTGTGGTTCCACTTGTAAGCCCCTTCATACTGAGAAAGAACAACAAGCCTTCTACATATCTTTATAGCTCAGGCTTTCATTAAAGTTTCTGTTCTATTTTTGTTTTCAAGCATGGTTGTTGTAATAAATAGTTAACAACAGCAATAATAACAGTGATCACATGTTATTTCCTTAATGTATGCCAGCGACTTTGCTAAATGCCTTTGTCATTTTATTTAATTGCTAGGAAAAAAAAATCCTATGTGGTAGGCAGCATCTTTATATTCATTTTCAGATAAAGAAACTGAAATTCACAGAAGTGACTTGAACAAAGACACAGTTAATAAGTAGGCTGGCCAGGATTCAGACTAGACCTGTCTGATTCCAAATATTGGGGTGTTCACCTCTGCTTACCCTGCTAAGAAAAGCAGTAAGGCAATAATTAAAATAGAAGAAGTCACACATGTAGGACAAGCAAACCCAAACCATTTAGATAGGGCTAGAGATGGGGGTAATACATATGTAAAGTGTCTACGTGAAAATATGATCATACATTCTTCATATAAACCAAATGCATACAGAAATATAGACTAAAATAGATTTTTTTTTGTTATTCTCACCCTCCTTATTGAAAGCAGCAGTTAAAACAAAAAAAGCAAAATCTAAATGATCAGCCAATAAGTATTGGATAGGCAGATAGGTCTGGAATACAAAATCAGCCTGCTAGTCCTTTTCACAGTGGTTGTTCATTATCATAAGAAAGAAAGCCCACTGCTTGAACCAAGAATTTCAAAACTTGTTGACACCAATCTGACAATTCTTAAAAGAATCATAAAATCTGCACATTATAAAGAAGACAATTAAAATAAAAATCTCAAATCCTGGACTATTACATTACAACTTGATTTTTCGCCCTTTAAATCATTTTCCTTAGAAAATGCCAATCTTCATAATTTAAGAAGTATTTGATTTGCTTGCTCACTATGCTCAGACTTACCAAAAGTACTTTCTCGTTTAAGTTCTCGAAAAAAATGTAACAGAAATCACCAGGCTGAGAAGTATGACTGTCCTAAAAAACCTTGCTTTTCTATCTTTCAGTGCTCCAAGACCTATAATTACCTTCTTCTCCATCAACTCGGAGATTTGGCTCCAAGTTCCTCTACAATCTGACTTTGCTTTACATACCTCCCCTTCTTTCCTTTCAATCAAGCCAGCATATTAACGCTGACACCGTGTCAGATACACATCCAATTCCTGCCTCACATCACTGCTCATGTTATAACATGCAATGTTTATGTATCCATGCTATGTCTTTTCTCCTTTCCTTTACCTACTAAAGATTCAGTTTGTCTTACCTGCTACACAAGACACATTCTGAAGAGTTCTGCTACACTATAGAACTATATCTCTTACACTTAAAATCATTAGCACAAAGCTTATTATATATATTGTGTGTGCGTGCTCTTTGTCTGGAGGGAGTGCACTTCGACAATACAAAAGTAAAAACGTGCAATCCCTTTAATCCATAATGACATTGTTAAGAACTTATACATATATAATATAAAAATATATGTCCTATATGTATTTATATATATAACTTCAAATGTTTTACATGCAAAAAGTTGGAAAATAACCTAAGTAGGAGACCAGATAAATTTTACTTCCATATACGGATGTAGATACATAGTTTGATGAAATAGCAAAATATTAATAACTGATATTTACTATAAGCACTTACAATGTTAACTTCTTTGTGTTTTTTTCTTATTTAGTCCTCGCAAAAATTTTACTACAGTAAATGCTATTATTATCCCCATTTACAGATGAATGTGGACATATGTTCATATCCTCATACAAGAATTATGAAAGGATACACAAGTCATTGATAGTGGTTGCCTATGGGGAGCACAACTGATATTAGGGAGACTTGGTTTTCATTATGTGCCCTACTATGCTTTTTTTTTTTGGTGAGAAAGACCAGCCCTGAGCTAACACCCATTGCCAATCCTCCTCTTTTTTGCTGAGGAAGACTGGCCCTGGGCTAACATCAGTGCCCTTCTTCCTCTACTTTATGTGAGAAGCCACCACAGCATGGCTTGACAAGCAGTGTGTCTGTCCGCGCCTGGGATCCGAACCAGTGAACCCTGGGTCGCCAAAGCAGAGCACGCAAACTGAACTGCTAGGCCACCAGGCCTGCCCCCTACTATGCTGTTTTTAAAATAGATATATTTATATAAATTTAAATACATAATAATAATAGAGAGGAAAATGCTGATTTTTTTCCCCTAGTTGGACTGTGAACCTTTTAGGAAGAAGCAGTGATCTATCAAGTTGTATTGATGTATTCAGTAGATCGGCCGCTGGAGCACTTCTTTTCACTGGAGACAAAACAAAAACACAGATGCAGTTTTCACAAATACAAATTCTCAGAAAAAGCAAACTCTGCTGTTTTATTTGGGGATACAATATTTTACTTATTTCATATCTGCAGTGCTATAATATAGCACAACTGTTTTTCAACAACCATAGGAGATATTCTGAAAATTTTGTTCAAGGTAGACACTTTGTGAGAATATAAGATTCTTTGAAGTGATTCTGCCATTGTTCAAACGAATTTTTCTTTAAGAATTTGTAAAGCTTCATAAAATATATGTTTCAAAGTTTAGAAATTTTTACCCACTTATACCCATAAATTAAAAAATTAAATAGTTAAGTGTATCAGATCCATTCAGGAAACCAAAACTCATGTAAAGTAATTCAATTTAATAATAATAATTTAATACGGGAAATATTGTTTTCAATTTCCTCTGTTAGAAGACCTAAGGAGCCACGGGGGATGATGAGATTATGGGCTGTTGAAAGTTGTCATTATCTCTAGGTGCCAGGTTCAAAGGTAAGAGCTGGACCCACCAAGCCAAAGCTAGAACCTTGGAGGCCAGGCTGTCTAGAAAGAACTAGAACCACGGTGGGGAATACTGGCTGCCAGAGATGACATGAAAGCAGAAAGGGAAGTGTAGAGATACCTTGGCTTCCCTCTTCTGCGTGCCAACCTTCCGCCAATGCCTCTCATTGGCTGAAATGGTCCAGGAGTCCCTTTGCAAGGGATCTTGGGAAATGTAGTTTGCAGAGATCAGCTCTCCATCCCCCCCACCCCACACAGAACAGAGCTCTGGAGAGAGGAGAATGATTTTGAGAGAAAACATGCAAAAAAAATGGCACTGTATTGAAAACTTATAATGATACACAGTAGCACCCTGCACTCCTCCCTCTTCCTAGTGCCTTCCCTGCAGAGGCACTTTTAACTCTTTTAGCCGTTTCTTCTGTAGTTTTATTGATATTTCTAAATAAAATTGTATATTGCTATTTGGTAACTTTTCAAGTTGCAATATTACATATTGATTTTCTATTAAGATGGATATAGATTTAGTTCTCTTATTTGCCCCTCCTTCATTCTTGCAATAGAATTATTGCAAAAGAGTAATATCATTTTTAAATGTGAATCAACAAGCAGTGTTTACATCACCATGTGATGTAAATATTGTTCACTGCTGAACCAAGTAGCATACTATGTTTACTCTTTTTTATTTTTTGGTGAGGAAGATTGGCCCTGAGCTAACATCTGTGCCAGTCTTCCTCTATTTTATATGTAGGATTCCACCACAGCATGGCTTGAGGAGCGGTGTGTAGGTCCACACTCAGGATCTGAACCTGTGAACCCAGGGCCGCTGAAGCGGAACTTAACCACTATGCCACCAGTCCAGCCCTTGTGTTTAGTCTACTTATATTGTATAGATGTTTGTTTTGAAGAATAATCATATGTTCTTTCACTTGCATAATTTCCCATTCTGATATCCTTAATTCTTCTCTATGGCCCAAAGAATTAATTGCCTTTCTACTGAGTATTTTTTATTTTTTTTAACTAGACGAACCTCTTTTTTAGAGCCTCTTTTCTCTTGTTCTGATCTGAACTGGCTGCTCTTTAGTTTAGCTATATGCTGTCATCTGTGGCTTTGTGTCACTAATTTCCTGACTTGGGTACTGTATTCTAGAACCCTCTTCCTCTTTCTCAGTTAGTCTCTGCTTTTCTATGGCATATCTTACAGTAACTTTCAAGGAAAGGATGCACTAGAAGCAGTGCACCTGCAAATAGATTATAGGAAAAACCCCTCAAAGATGAAAATTATTTTTACTTCCAAATTTGTAAGGCATTGTTCCATTGTCTTTTAGCAAAAAGTTCTGCTGGTGATCAGTCCAATGTTCCTCAGATTCTTGTTCTTTTGTACTTAATCTGTGTTCTTTCTTTCTGGAAAATTTTTAGGATCTTCTCTTCATTGCTGGTGTAGGCATTGTTACTTTCTGGAATCCATTCTAGGGAATTCAGGGGGTGTCAGCCTTTTCTTCAAGTAACCCCAAATACTAGTATTAGGAGATCTTTTCTCTGGAGACTTTTAGTGTCTTCTGAGAAGAGTTCTTTGACATCTTGCCTGGAAAACTGATGTAGTCTCAAGTTGGGATATCCTCAATGGTGGCAAATCCTTATTTTTGGGGAGTGGATTTGTGTTTTGAAAACACCCAATGGTTATCCACTCAAATTTGATAAATCAAGGAGACAGTAAACAAATAAAAAAATAAAATTTAATTATAAAATAATGAAACTGTCTTGTGTAGCTCAAACCTACCTTCTATAATCTGCTCTGTGGTGCCGGGATTGAAATATGCAAACTATATCAATGTTTCACCATTTGGCTTCTACCGACAGAAGGAAACTAGACTAGAGGGAAACAAGAAGGCAGGAGGAGGTGAGAAGGGAAGTGCCCCTTCCTGTTAGCATTGCCGAGTGGCATCATTTGGTTTAGTTGTGGCTGATACCTTTGTTCCACACTCCTAGAACAATTCTCATGGTCCCCAACTGAAATACCAGCACCAGTCAGGCAGGACCCCTCCCCCTTCTTCTCCCTCCCCCTTCTTTTCCCTCCCCCCAGAAATCTGAGTCCCAGCTCTCTGGGGTTCCTTCTCAGCCTTCTCAGGTGCTCTATCAATAGTTAACTCCCTTCCTCTCACAGCTCTGCTACATCCATTATCCAAGATTCTAGGTTATGATAAGCCCATTCTCTTCCTTTTGTTCTAGCCCTGGAGGTTTTACCTACGAATCGTCTTATTTTTGTGTTTTCAAGCCTCCCATAATTTTCTCTGCTAAAATGCTGGTGTGGTTGCTCTTTTCATAACAGGACTCTGGCTGAAACACTCCTGAACTAATCTTGAAACAAGTGCAAAAACCTTAAAAAAATATGAGTAATGACAACATCACTTGCATATTATATAGGAGAAAACAGTGTAGTGTTTTAAACTGCAGGCTTTGAAGTCCCACAGACCAAGTTTGCATCCTGGCTCATATACTTGTTATGGCGTGAGCCTGACATTTTTGAATATCTCTTTTCATGTAGCTAAGGTGGGGATAATACCTATTTTCTTGGGCAGATAGTAGCAGTAAATGAGAAAGTAGAAATGAAACAGAACAGTGCCTGTCACATCATAATTGCTCAATAAGTTGCATCTAACACATTAAAAATAAAGTTAACTAAATTAAAGCAGATACATGCATTTTCATTGATTTAAAAGTCATAAGTTCATGTTCTTTGTGTGTGTGTATTTTCCTTTAGGACTTAACAGAGTGTTATGTCACTTAGATTTTCAAAAAGATTATTAATATTTGGAAAATTTAACATTGAAATTGAATTGTAAAAGATTTATCTAGTAAAGTCTCATTCACATGTGATAGGTTCCATCTGATACTTTCCTGCTTCTCTCTGTCTTCTCTTATTTTACATTTTAATAAATTCCCTTTCTCTTCATTTATTTCCTTTTTCTCTGTCAAGCATTTGTGTTTCTTTCTTTTTTTTTTTTTGTGGGGAAGACCAGCCCTGAGCTAACATCTGTTGCCAATCTTCCCCTTTTTGCTGAGGAAGACTGGCCCTGGGCTAACATCGTGCCCATCTTTCTCTACTTTATATGGGACGCTGTCACGGCATGGCTGACAAGCAGTGCATCGTCGGGATCCGAACTCGCGAACCCCGGGCTGCCAAGTGCGGACTAAACCGCTGCGCCACCGGGCGGCCCAAGCATTTGTGTTTCTTAAGGACTTAATCTGTCCAGCATTGAGTTAGCAAGTACAAACCATGCTACTTATTGGTTACTGTATCTTTCTAGCATGGTAGATTTATTTCAAATAATTCCTTGGTGCAATTCACTGAAATAAGCCAATGCACCAAATCTCTTTCACATTTGATCCAATCATCCTTTGCAGGCCCTACTGCATATTTTCTCGGAGAAATGGATAAATCACATCATACAGATAATAGTTTGAATTGGGGAGAATTTTAAAACTTTCAAAGTTTCTATCTAAAAATATGTATAACGGACTTCAATCCTCACAACAAACCTATTCTGGAATTATGCACATTTTACAAATAAAGAAACAGTGGTGTTTTAAGTTCCCTCCTCAAGGTCAGATGTATTCACTGGTAGAGTCAGGAAATACACCGAAGTCTTCTTTCTCACCATATAATGTCATTTGACTATCTGCTCCGTGAACTCTTTTAAGGTTACATGAATATGAGGTGTCCCTCCAGGGCTATGACAATCATTGAACAAATGGTTGAACCAACCTTTTATTTATGTCCAGTTTCTTTCAGTTTATAATGTAAGTTCTTCAAAGGAATACACTACATCTACTTTTACATCTTGTTCTCAGTCTGAGGGTTGAAGTTGGCAAAACATAACATGTTCAAATCATCTGGGACACTTTTTTTATTCAAATAACTTTGCAGGAATGTGTATGCATGTTGTAATGTAGCAGAGGGGGCAAGGATGGTGGGGGATGACAACCTTTGTGTCAGCATCTTGCCAAATGGGCCTATGAAATTTCCTTATCTAAAAATATTTTAAAATGAGAATATTTCTCTGCGTAAAATGAGTTAAAGTATTCTTGACTACAGTTAGAGAAACTAATTTATATTAAAATAATTTCAGCTACACACAACCATCCCAATACTTAATCTGCTTTAACATTGCTGAGTAAATTTCTAGGATCACACATTCATTAAAATGATTTATTTTCCTAGTTAATTTTTATCAGTCTTCAAAGAGCCAAATTAACAACAAAATAACTTATTAAATTTTATTGTACCTTTACATAAGTTGTCATTTTGGAAGGTGTTTTTTGATTAGTCATTAATATTTCCTTATTTTGATCAAATAGAATAAGAAAAAATTTTAAAAATAGGATAATATCATGCCATCTGCATTATGTTAGAGTCTGTGCAGTGTGTTAGAAATACCACTTAATTGAAGATTAAGCAATTTAGGCTCTCGTCCCACCTCTGTTACTCATTAGGTTTTTGGCCCTTGGAAGACACTTGCTTTCCAGTGTCTTATTTATCACATCCACAAAATGAGGTGAATGAATGAAGTAGAATCTAAGGATCCTCCAGCACTAATTGTCTAATTTCTGATTTTTTTAAAAAAATTGAGGTTTTCAACTACTGGATCAATTCAAAGACATTCACTGACATAATTATCAAAACCGTGTTAACATGCACACACACACACATACACACACACACAGATACACACATCTGAGTTATTTTACGGCTTCAGGTAAGTGAAAAGTATTGATTATTTATTATCACACGTATTTTTTATTATGTAAAAATACTATATATCTCTGTCTCTATCTCCATCTTGATCTCCATCTCCATCTCTCTGCCCACAACAGAATGGCCAAAGTGCAGCCTTTTGAATTCTAATGAATAGACAAGGGGTTTAATTTGCTCCCTTGCTCCATTGCCCCCTGCAGAAAATGGGCTCTATATATTGAGCTCTTATTCCTAGCTTTTGCTTAGGAAGAAAAAATTAATGATTTATTTTATGTTTTGAAGTAAATGAATGTGAGATAAATGTATATATAGCTCCCTGTGTATATAGTGTATATATTGCTGTATGTCAGATGAATAGAGGACTTTTCAACATATGGAAAGTTTTCTCAAGATCATATTTAACTAGAAATTTCTCTCTTTTACTTCTCCTGTGTGCTTGTTTGGATATACTATATACATATTTGGATGTACTATATACATATATATATGTAATCTGTTGTATATACATTTAAATATTTAATATAAAATTAATTGTACTTTAAAAATTATTCTATTGAAAATCAAGAATTTATTGCCTTTGTAAAAGTTGATATAATGTACTTTGTTACACTTTGACAAATATCCTTTTTGTGTGTGTGTGTGAGGAAGACCAGCCCTGAGCTAACATCCGTTGCCAATCCTCCTCTTTTTGCTGAGGAAGACTGGCCCTGGGCTAACATCCATGGCCATCTTCCTCTACTTTATATGGGACGCCGCCATGGCATGGCTGACAAGCAGTGCATCGGCAGGCGCCTGGGATCCGAACCTGCAAACCCCGGGCTGCCAAGCGTGAACTAAACCTCTGCACCACCGGGTGGCCCCTGACAAATATCTTTCATAATAAAACTAGTAGAGTAAAGCCACATCAAAAGATAAAATAAGAACATTTAGTTAGTATAATATTCTGAAACCAAAATTTTTATTCTGAATTATCAACTTTTTAGCTAACCTTTATTTTGACACAAACATTTTTGAACACTCTTGCAAGTGAGAATTGAAGACACAGAAAGGGGTCAGAAATGACATAAATTAGGATCAGTGGCCTCAGTTTGGTCTACTCCCACTGGTCCATGTGGAATAATCAGAGATGATAAAGAATAGAATTCAATGGAAAGCTTTGAACTCATATGTACAGAACAAGATAAGATTCCCAGTAGATTCCTGTACTAGTTTATCTCTCAAGTTCCTAAATCATTTTGATAGAACTGCTTGACTTCAATATCAAATCAGATGCATTTATGAACACTGTTTGTACAGCTTGCTTCCAATCTATTTCCTATTATATCTTTACTAACCTTAAGTATACACAATTGAGAGTTTTAAACAATAACAGAATAAACTGTCATGCTTTTAAAATGCCTTATTTGCACTTGGAGATCTTAAAACTACACATCTTACAATATGGTATGTTTCTTGATATAGCTCTTTATGATAACTAAAGATATAGATGAAAAAAATTTGATGTGAAATATTCAGAAATTATGTTAAATATATTTTCTTTAAAAATATTAGCTCTGCATAATATTTTATAATCATTCTTTTGTTTTATTTCCCTTTGTGATATTTTATAATGATCTTGTCTCATATAATATGGATAGAAAATTGGCTTTTTACAAACATGAAAGACAGTTAATTTCATTGAAAATACTTGATGAAAGTCTATGCCCAATCAAATTACATGTGCACTCCTAAAAATAGCATCTTAATAATTTCTTTCTAGTCATAACATCTCAATGCTCTACTACTTTTAGATATTTGGGTAAATATTTTGTACTTAGATTTATAACTTGACTTTTGCCAATTAATGTAAGCAAAAGGTAATAATCCTAAAGATATTAGGAAGCAGAGAATTGAACCAAAATAGAAGTTTTAGTTCCACCACCAGGATTCAAGTCTTGTGTTTTTCTGGTTTGCACTAAGGGTCAACGGATCCAAAGAAAGCAAGAAAAACAAATTGATTTCTTAATAGCATTGGCAATCATTTGTGGGAAGTATTTCTGTATCCAAATATTTCAAAGGAAGAAGGAGGAGAAGAAATAAAATCATTGAAAGATAACTTAGAAAATTTAATAAAAGGAAGGTTTACTCGGAGAAAATGTGAGTGGAGAAGAAGAGACAGTGGGGTTAAAAAAAAGGTAAAGTAGTGACAAGGAGATGTTCAGGGAAGAATGTAAACTTTGGGTCTGAGAAATTGTTAATAAAATATGATGAGAAATTTATAAGGAAGAAAAATGAAAATTGCTTTAAAGTAAGTTTCATATCCATTTGACCGATTGTAGAGGGACACGTGCTTCACCTTGCAGACCTCAGAAGCATTCCTGAGCCCAAGAGCTCTGATGTGACACACATTGTCTGTACTTGAGACTTGCTTTTATTACCAAATATTTCATCCCTGCCTCCCAAGTTATTACCATGGTAATTGTTGAATTTCTCATTACGGAAAGCCAGACTTTCATAAATATTATATGTGGCTATTATTGTCAGACACAGTGTCAGTTTTTTTAAAGAAATATGGAAATTCTGTAATTTGAGTAGATTCATTATTTATCTTTTTTATAATTTTAATGAATACAAGCATCTCTTATTCATTAAAAATAGAACAACAAAAATACCCATCTAGCCATTATCATCTTGATTGATCTGTACCATTAAGCTAAAGATCCAAGCAGAGCACCTGGAAGCACCTTAATTCTTCTTCAAGAATCATCATCACACAAAATTATTTGCTTCTGAAGATCATTAACTTCATTTTATGGATATGAGGATTTTTTTCTGGATTGAGGTAGATTAACATTTCTTTTCATTCACCCCATTCAAGGAATTCTTAATAATAGACATGCATTAATTAATCTTGGGGAATTCAGTTCCATGGAAAGTTTGTAGAGTAAGTTGAGTGGTTCTTTGATCTCATTTCAGGAAGGATAGCCAGAGTAGTTTGTTTTATTTGCTGGTAAATACACAGCTATATATGCTACTTGTGCATATCGAGAAGTATAAAATGATCACGAAATTATTCACCATTATTTAAATGCCAGAAACTACTGGGATTGACACCTGTGCCCCTTTCTCAACTTAAGGAGCCTCTTGGCCTTGACAATGTTGCTGCTTGGCGATCCTTAGAACGACCAAACACTCCCAACTAAATCCAAATCACTCTACATGTCCTGCTATTGATGATCAGGGGAGGAAAACTTCTAAAGATAGTTTGTCAATGGGGAAATATTTCATGTGGTGGTAAAGAAAAGACACAATTTTTAAAAAAGTAATCTGCAGTTCTTACTTCTGTAATTTTTCTTAGTTACCATATGTACCAACTATAAGACAATTGTTTTTCCTCAAAATTATCCTTCAGAAAAGAGGACTATTTTTGTCCTCAAGAAGCCTCTCATATAACACATCTGTCTCAATCATTTTGTTTTGAATGACAAAGTTCAGGTTTGCCTAAAATGATTTCACACTGCTAGATTTTGATGTTTACAAAAGTCACTTTACCTAATGGATAAAAAAGGAAGGAAAGAAATTTAAAACAGTTTTTATAATTATTCCTAGGGGTAAGGTCTCACAATTGCAAGTGTTGGATGTGGTTGTAAATGAGTCTTTTGACAGTACTTTGAAAATAATTTGCAGAACGAAAGGCTTTGACATTCCCATACGGATGCTTTGGTTCCCAAGAACCTAAAAGAACAAAGTGCTCAACTTCAATGTAGGAGTAGGACTACCTTTAAAGAGAATGGTGCTTGGATTTCTTATTTTGCATTTCCTCTCCACAATCTCATTTTAAACACAGTATCATGGACACAATTTTCTTGTTCTATGTTCCTGTCTTTGAACATACCATTTTTTCTAAATCGTCTTCGTGTTTTAAAGAAACTTAGAAGTAAAAAATTACATGATGTAGAAATGATTAAATAACATATCTAACATCATGGTAATGATGATGAAGATGATGTTGTCTAAGAGGTATGTGACAAGTTTGAATGAGAATGAAAAAGAGCAACATTTCTAAAAGAATCTTTAATTTTCTAGAGCCATGCTGTCCAATCTGGTAGCCACTAGCCACATGAGCCAATTTAAATTTAAATTAATTAAAATTAAAGAAATTTAAAAATTCTGTTCCTCAGTTGCACTAGTCACATTTCAAGTGCCCAATAGCCACATGTGCTTAGTGGCTACCATGTTAGATAAAGTAGCTATAGAGCATTTCCATCTTTGCAGAAAGTTCTACTAAACAGTGCTGTATCAGAGTGTAATTTTAAATGTTTAGATAATTAAAAGAATTAATGTTGTAAATAGACATTTGACTATTTCATTTATATGCTTATATTTCAAGTTGATAAAAAACATTTTGGGATAAAATAGGGAATTATCTTACATTTGAGATTGTTTTATATTTGGGCACACATAGTAATACATTTAAAATATAAATTGACTATGTTCATTTTATTTAAAGTCAATGCCTTAAGTGCTCAGTGCAATTTATTAATTTTGGGACACAGCTGATATTGACACCAAATTCTGAAAAGCAAGTATTACAGTCACCAATTCTAAGGTAGTGAATATAGGATTTCATATTTAATGAAAGTTTCACAACTTTTATAATCCCTGATTTCATTTCATCATGACATTTACTATTACAGGCTTCTGTTTTACAAAAGGGCCCAGGGGCACCAAATAACATGTTATGTGAAAATGTAATAGTAATATTTCTATTTAAGAAAGAGTGAGAATTGTATTGCCTTTAAAATACCTTCTCCCTGAACCTGATAAGCAATCCTTGTAGGATTAGTGGCCTCTCCTACCAGTTGATATGGAGCACAGCCTCTACAACTCAGTCTTAATGGAATTTAGAAAAACTATATAAGCTTGGTTTCTAAATTTAAAAATACAAACCTGCCTAGTGTTCAAATCAGAAGTCCAGGAGGGTTTTTTTTGCAAGGAAATTTCTTTGGTTATATGGATTTCCTGAAGGAATATTAGCAAAAGCTTTTTGCTGGTGTTACATTTTGCTTTAATATTTGTGTGCAGAAGTAAAATGGTCAACTTGTCAGGGTTCTCACCATCTCTCTCCTTATCTGGATCACTCAGCTTTTATTGTTTCCTTGACTTTATGAATTTAGAAAGGACAAAATTTGTCCAGTGAAAGTCTTCAGAGATGAACAGTCTTCACTGTGGAAGTCCTATGCACCCTCTCCCCAGGTATGCACCCTGCTGCCCAGATATGTAGAAGGGAAGCTGAGGAGGAAGTGACATATCAAGAAATGTAGTGCAGGTGCAAGGAGGGCACTCTGATGGAGGGGTATTCATTCATCAAATATTAATGGAACCCCAACAATTTTGCTGTGCACTGTGTAGAGCTCCACCCAATGCAATCAACTAACAGATATGTTTCCATGACCTCATAGAGTTAACTATCAAGTGAAGGAGAGAGACAATTTAATCATCCAACAAACACATTCAACAGAATTTATTCAATGACTTCTGTGTGTCAGCTACTGTTCTAGATTCTGGGATATAGCAATAAGCAAGGCAGAAAGGATCCTGCTCTCACTGAACATATGTTCTGGTCAGGAGAAAGCAACAAACACATGGAAACAACCAAAGAAATAAACAAATAGAATGTAAACTTGGGAGAAGGGTTATGAAAGAATGATCTACACATCTATAGACCTCAATTAATGATGTAACAAAGGTTACTGACTTGGTCTAGGGGTCTGGGGGAGTCTCCTATTAGGAAGTGATACTTGAGCAGCATTTTAAATACTAACTATGAGTCAGCTGAGAGGAGGAAGTAGGAAGGGAGGAAGGGAGATTGAGAGGAAAAGGAACATTCTGAGTAGAGTATACATCATGTGAAAAATTCTAGAAAAGGTAGGTAGGACATGACACATTGGAAGAGATCAGAGAAATTTAGTGTGGTATGAGAAGATAAACAAACAGGATGGGTAACCAAAATAACACTGGAGAGGTAAGCAGAAAACCGATCATGTGGGATCAGGAAGGCCAAGTTAAGGAGTCTGGATTTAGATTTTATTTTACGTGCAGTGAAGGTTTCAAGCAGTACAGTGTGGGACAAGATGGGACATGAGTGGATGTGGGAAGATGAGTTAGGAAGCTTTGTGACATTAGATAAGAAATGGTGCTAGCTTGGATTAGGATGGGATGAATTTATTTCCAAATTAAAGTAGTTCACTTAATTGTGTCTTTGGACTGGGAAACATTAAGTAAGCCTCAGAGATGGCCAACATTTTGGAGTAGAGCTTGAACACTGCTGCTTGAGAATGCTCTCATCTTTAGGAGAGTAGTAGAGGATGTGAGCAAAAAGGAGAAAATAATCAAATAATTTAGGGATTAAAGATATCATTGCTTTTGAAAATGAGGAATTGTGAACAACTAAAACAAAAAGCAGCCATCTTTTCTTTATCTTTTCCTAAAGACTGAGCACCTTCCATACATTATCTCATTTAGTCCTCACTACAACTTTAGGAGGGTGACATTATCTTCAGGTAGGAACCCAACTAAGGCTTAGGGAAGTTAGGTAATTAACTTAAAGTCATATAACTTCTGAGGTAAGTTTGAAAAAAAAGGAGAAAAACTTTGACTTTGTGTTAAGAAAGATTCTTTGGAAACTTGTGTGAGTCCTCATAGTTTCAAAAATTAAGGAAGTTTTTGGAGGAGGCAAGTTATTGCATGAGAGAAATCAGAGGATTCAAGAGGAGATTATACCTCATAGAATTCAGATATTTCTCAAAGGAGAAATAGCTGGTATTGATAGCAAATAGGGTTTTTGTTTGTTTATTTTTGCAAATGAGGAAAACCAGATTTTTTTTTAATGTATGTACCAGGAAAGGACTCAGAGAGGTATAAAATGTTGAAGATTAGAGAGAAGGTAAAGATGTGGGGAGAAATAACACTGGTCAGAGTCGAGGTGAGAGAGAGACTAGGGTGGAAGGTGGCAGACAAAGGACCTGGCTCCTGATGGACTGAATCCTTCAAGAAGAAGTAAAGTGTTCACACAGCAAAGAGAAAGAATCGATCAAAATAAATGAAGGCGTTCTTCAGGGAGTTGCTCCCTTTCAAGTGTTCTTGCAGGCCAATATTTTCATGAAGAATCTCACCTGATAGAAAGGAAGATAGCAGCACCATTTCAATGGAACTGAGGAAGAAAATGGAAAGTATCCACGGATGTGATTGAATGTGACAGCCTGTGAAGTGAGATGGTGATGAAAGCCTATACCTGAATCACAGAGGTAGGCACTTGCTTCAAAAACAGAATTTTTTTATGTACCCCACTCTCTACAAGTTACCTGAAAAGTAGTTTAAAAAGTAATAAATGACTAAATGTCCAAGATGTCATTCTTTTCAGTTGGGAAAATGGTAATATGGTATTTTCTTAGTTATATACACGATGAATAAACATATTTTTTCATATTTTCAAAGACTGTTGTGTGAATTTAGCTTCAGAGTTTCAATTAAACAAAAGGAGAGCTAGCTACATAATAAAGTCTTTTCCAACTCTTTGAAAGTTTAGGTATGGGGCCAGCCCAGTGGCGCAGCAGTTTAGTTCACACTTCGGCAGCCCAGGGTTCATGGGTTCGGATCCCAGGCACCCGCTGACACACTGCTGGTCAGCCATGCTGTGGCGGCGTCCCATATAAAGTAGAAGAAGATGGGCACGGATGTTAGCCCAGGGCCTGTCTTCCTCAGCAAAAAGAGGAGGATTGGCAATGGATATTAGCTCAGGGCCGGTCTTCCTCACAAAAAAAGAAAAAAAGAAGAAAGGTTAGAGAACAAAAATTGATGGGTTGATTTGCAATTGAACATATAAAAAATATACAGAAAGCTAGAAAAGATAATACTAAGTTCAAAATAATGCAAAATTTTGCTATGTAAATTTCAAATACTCTTCTTTTTGGCAAATCACTTCCCTTTCTCTCCTGTCTATCTGTCTCTCTGTTTTTCTTTCTATATTCTTAAGATTTATGCTATCTGTTTCTATAGATGTCATAAATACAAGTATCACTGCTGCCTAATACATAGTGACTACATGACAAGCTCATGGGAAATCAGAAGTTAATATTGATCTCTTTAAAGCAAAAATAACACATGATATCACATAATAAACACTTAAATTTTTAAAATTTATTTGTCTTTATAACATTTCCAAAAAAGGTAAGAAGAAAACAGCAATTATCTCAACATTCTTGCTAAAATGATGGGTATTCATTAAAATGATATATTAGTACTATTTCAGAAATTTTAAATGAGTGAAAATTTAAATTTTTTCCAATGTTAATCTTTATAAGACTTATGTTTTGATGACTATGCTATTTTTTGATCAAATAAGACAAATAAATAAGAAAAAAAATCTAAACATAACAAAGAAGGAAACACACAATGGCTCAGTGCCCTGGCAGTTTGATGCATCAGGTTATCCTACTGCTAGGATGGACAGAACTGGTTGGCCCAGGTGTGTTCAACTCTCACAGGTTGTCTGTTCTGAATCTTTTTGGAGACTACAACTTCTTAAAGGTAGTTAGGCCTATTTTGAACCTGAGAAAGAATTTTAAGGCTTACTTAACTTGAACTAGATTCTCAATTCCCTCACAAAGCAAACTCTTTACTCCAGTCGTCTTGAATCCACCTCAAATTTTTGAGTTCTGGAAACCAAAGAAGAGCTGGCTGATCTGCAGGATTTACATATAGGCTCTTAAGGTACAAACTGCCAGGGAGCCCGAATTGGAATCTGTGTAGGGCTTTGGAGACCAGATTGAAAATTTGAAGCAAAATGGAAAGAGACAGTTCTTGTTTCCTACCCATTTTTTTATACACTATGGCTTATTGTAGACTATGAAATGTCATGTATGTCTCCCATAACTGGCTGGGACTTTAAGATTAATAATAAATAACATTTGTTGACCATTGTGTTAAATGTTTTACAAGCACTATCTAACTAAATCCCACAACATTCCATGAAACAGATACTATTATCATCCATACTTGATAAGGAAATTGAGGTTTAGATAGGTTAAATAACTTGCTAATGAAACTATATACTGTCAACCCCCTTTATCTATGGGGGATATCTTTCCAGGCCCCAAGTGGATGTCTGAACCCATGGATTGTACCAAGCCCTACATATACCATGTTTTTTCCTATACATAATACCTGTGATAAAGTTTAATTTATAAATTAGGCACAGTAAGAGATTAACAACAATAACAAATAATAAAATAGAACAATTATAACAATATACTATAATAAAAGTTACAGCAGATCTTAGGAACCTCAGCATACAATTATTTTTCTTTCCTCGTTAAATCGGGAGCACTCACCTTTTCACTTAAAGGAAGTATTTGACAGCTTCTCTTTGGCATATCCAAATAGCCAGCATCACTACTCTTGGGGTCATTATTAAGGACAACAAGGGTTACTTGAACACAAGCAGCGCGATACCGGAACAGTCAATCTGATAACCCAGACAGCTAAGTGACTAACAGGCAGGTAGTGTATATAGCGTGGATGTGCTGGACAAAGATAATTCACGACCTGGGCAGAACAAAGTGAGATAGCATGAGATTTCATCACGCTACTTAGAAGAGCATGCAATTTAAAATTTATGAATTGTTTATTTCTGGAATTTTCCGTTGTGGTTGACTGTAGGTAATTGAAACCACAGAAAGCGAAACTGTGGATAAGGGGGGACTACCGTAACCCAACATCCGTTATTTACAGATGAGGATTCTGAAACCAAGAGACGAGGATTAATCTCTCTGTGGTAGACTGGATTATTGTTAATTCTGCATTCTCTCCCTTTGCCATGTGACTTTGAGAACCATATAGTGGGAGGAGTATATTTCTCCTTTCCACTGATGTTGACTTTGACCCTGTAACTTCATTCGGCCAACACAATTTTAGCAGAACACAGAGAAGAGCATGCCATCACAGCTACTTCCTTTCAGTCTTGAGCCCTAAATGAGACAAATGGAGCAGACCTAGAGCCTAGAGCCAACAGCCAAGTCCTGCGCACTGCTACCTGAAGCAGAGCAGCCTCAGTTGGCCTGCAGCCCTTGGAATCTGAAAAATCAATGTTTGCCATTGTAGGCCACTGAGTTTGGGGTGATTTGTTCAACAGCATTATTGCAACAATAACTCAATAATACACTATCTTTGGTTAATCAATTTATTTTAGATAAGTTAATACTGAAGAGAAGTAAAAAAGCAAGTTAGGACACCTAAGAGTTATCAAATAAGGAAGCAAGGGGTAAACAAAAACAATGAACCAAGGTCCATTCATCTAGAACAAGAAGTACTTTTTTTTTAAATTGTGGAAGCCACAATTATATAACCTGTAATAAAGTTTAAATACTTGAAAAAATGCTCAGATATAACCGTTCCTTTGAAATACTACTAACATACATTTCTGCATTTTATACATCATATTCCAAATGAACTCATAAATTTTACCTAGTAGCAATTACCTAGTATATGCGATTTTACATCATGATTTTCTGCTTGTAATTATAAAGATTTTACCCTATTTCTACAGATCTTATAATTTTAGTTTTTAATGGATACTATATTAAGAAAATTAATTGTAATTTACAGTTTATTTCCTAAGAAAATCTTCTATGCTTGTTCTGAACTAGAATTACTGATTTAAAGAGTATAAAGACTTTTAGCTCATGTTGCCAAATTGCTTTCCAAAATGGTTGCAAAAATATAGAGTGTCACCAGCAATATGTAAAAGTAATACTACTTCACTGCTGTTCTAGTGTAAAATATTTCGTACTTATCGAGTTTCAACTCTTTCCCACATATTAAAGCCAATATTTAGTTAAAAATGCCTTTTTTGTGAATTTATGTTCATATCCTTTTCCCATTTAACGAATGAAATTTTAGTTACTTTTCTAATTTGCATGATTTTTTTTAATATAAAAATCTCTTGTTTGCTATTATCCTCAAATCTATTGATCCTTTTATTAGTTTATGAAGGAAAACCTCAGACAGAGATTTGGAAAAAAATTGTAGTCTATTTGTATGCATCTTTACAACATTTCAAAAAGAGTTATTTTGGTTTATGGCATGAGGTATGGGTCTATATTGATTTTTCCCCCAAACTGCAAAACACTAATTCAAATAATATTTATTAAATATGCCTTCCATTCTGCATAGTTTTGTGATGTCTCTTTAGTAGATGCAAAATTGTTAAGTAGATAATTCTCTCTTCTTAGGTTAACTCTTCTTTTCCAATGGTTTGCATAACTATTCTTTAGTGAGCTTTTCGAGAAGAGAAAACACAAGTGGTGCTTCCTTTTATTACCCAGTATTCTACACAGGAGGCAGTCAGTAAATGTTTACTGTTGTTAACATTGGAACAAAACACAGAGAAGAGAAAAATCTCTAATACTCCATTTGGTACTCTGTGTCTGCCATCCTGACTTAAGTAAGCAGTAACATAAGGCATTTTCCTACATTAAGCACAAGACATTGATTATGTGATAATCTCTGAGATATAAATGAATCTCACAGGTGGGTCCAGTTGCTAAACATTGAGACTTATTTTGGGACATCAGAGTGTAATGGATAGGGAAGAATATGGTCAAGGGATTTGGAAAAGATTCAGAGGAACAGCCTCTGGAACAAAAAAATAATTGGAGTTTTAGAAAAGGCTGATGCAAAGAAAGAAAACATAAAAACTGAATCAGGGAGGTTGCTAAGAACCATCAGTTTTAGTTTCTTTGTATGTCCAACAACATGAATAGTAATGTAAAGCAATTTAAGATTCCATTTAACTTTTATAACTTCCTTATTGTTTGTATTTTTAAAAATCTGTTTCTCTTTTCATGTAGTATTGAGCAGTAGAAACTGTTTTAAACTCAAAATAAATTCTAATTTTTAGGGACAGAAGGGAAAAGAGAAACTAACTAAAATCCATTCTTAGTGTATCTGAAAAATAAAAGTCTGAGTGCTGGTAACAAAGAAGTGGGCCAGCCAGACCAATCACCAAAGCCCAGGAGAAAAAGAACAAGGGATAGCTTTGGAGCAGAAATGGTGCTGAGAAGTGAGCTGGTTGGAGGCCTAGGTGCGTGTTTAGGATCTGTTTGCTATTTCTCTTTCTTTATGCATAGCTCTCCCTTCTCTGTCTTTCTTTTCCTTCCTCTTCAGTATTTCCTGCCTGGTGGATGCGTTTACCTCTTGGACCTCTTTTTAATTTAAAATGTCTTGCAGGGTGATACAAACTATATGCAAATGATCTCCAAATTTATGACTCTGAGTTCTGCCATTCAATTAACTTAAATGCCCCACACGTTGCTTCTGGGATAATTTCTGTGAGGGTCCCATAGACAATTCGAATTTAGTATTTTCAAAGCCAAGTTCATTATTCTTTATTCTTCACCAGCTACTTCTTCTATATTCCCTTTCTTAATTAATAACTTCAACATCCACACAATCACTCAAGCAAGAAATATTGCAGCTTCCCCAATTCCCTCCTGCTTTATACCTCAAATTCAAATATCCATACCCCATATTCAAGTCAGTCTTACTCTGAAATGCCTCTCAGTTCAGTCTTATAGTGGCTCCTATTCTGATGAGCCCTTTTTAAGTCTGGCCTGGAGGATCACAATAAGTTCCTCTTTTACTCGTCTTGATCTTTTTCATCTCTGATCCATTCTCCTTTCCACTGGATATATTTTTCTAAATTACTACATATCTGACATTGATTAATGTCACCACTTTGTCTACTGCATAAAATCCAAGATGTGCCCTCCATCTACCTTTCCAAACTTATTAATTACCACACCCATTCACACACTGAATTTGAGCCATGCCAGGCTATTTTCCTTCTCTAAATATGTTATGCAGGGTCAGTCTCCATAACTACAGGATTAGTTCAAATAAACTCATCAAGGTAGAGTTAATCCTTCTCTCTTTTGTTTCCCCGTAGCACATTCTCTCATACTGCACAACACCCAGAATTGTTTGACAATAGTGGTGTTTGTCTTTGCAGTTATAGAAACATGTACTATTGAAGGCAGGACCAGTGTGATCTCTCCATCCTCATACCGTCAGGTGCCTTTCGTAAAACTTGTCACAGCAGTTTGCACACGTGAGGCGTCTGGTGAACGTGCTTTATTGAATTGAATGTTGCTTTCTGTTTATCTAAAACATTCAGCTTTGAGCCCTCGCTCTCACCTATTTTCCTCTGCAGGGTTTGACACTTCAAAATTCATGTAAAAATGCATAGAAAACAACTCAAAAGATACACAAAAAAATTGTTAACTGTGGTTACTTCTAGAGGAAAAGATCTAGTGGAGCAGTGCAGAGGGAAACTTGAACTTTTCACTCTATGATCATCTGCACAGTTTACAATATTATACCACTTATTTTATAATAAAATCAAAGCAAACTCCTCAGCTCCTAACACAGACTCAGTCATGCTTGTTTAAAGACTTGAATGTAGGTCAAGCCAACCTAACGTTGATCCAAGAGTATGGTTCAAGAGTGGAGAATTATAAAATCATGCAATCTTCATTTTTTTAATGAAAAAGTTTCATCATGTCAAATTCTAGGGGAGTAACTGACAGAAGAAGAGTTTAAAATTTCTTCTTGAATGTATGCACAAAAATATTATTCCAGACTGTAAAACAGAAAAAAAGATAAAATTGAATGTATATAGCTTACCAATTGCTGTAATTTTTAAATATTTAAAAAGATAGCTGTTTGATTTTTAAAATTACATTATAATTTGAATACCTTCTGTTTCAGAATTTTTTTCTTCATAGTTCTCCATAAGGCTGAGAAGAAACTAATTGTACAATATATATATATTCTAAGATACATTGGATCATTCATGTCATAATCTTTAAAAATAGTTATTTAGAAATATCTATAATCAATCTATCCATAATTTAGAATGTATGAACAATAAGACCATTAAAGGAGCGACACACCCAACAAAGTTAATGAACCATAAACTTACCCTGAATGAAAGTGCTGGCTCTGGATGGATCTTAAACATAATTTGTAACTTCAAAGATATGATCTTCCTTCTTCCTTTTACCATACTATAATTAGAGATGTATGAAATATAAATTATTCTTTTCATTTGTTGTGCATGCTGAAGAATTACATGTCATAAAATCCCTTGATATCTTACTGTTTTGCCCACAGTGATTGTGAGATATAAAAGATGGTTCTGAGGGAAGCTTGAGCCCCTTCTCAGAAGTTGATGCTAATCTCTTGAGAGCAAATATAGAAAGGAAGAAGCTGGCAAATTCGAAAATTTCCAGTAAATCTTAGGCTTTTCCTTAGGCATACAACATACAGCCTGACTAAGCATATGTTATTTCCTTCTCTGGAAGACTCTTCATTATTTTAAAAGCATAAAGAACATCAATTCTGGGATTTTTGCGAGGTTAAAAATTATTGGTAAATCTGATTTCTTTGATATTCTAATTAAAGCAGAGATTAGATTCTTAAAAGAAAATATGTTCACTTAACTCCAAACTGGGAAAAATAGACTCTAGGCCCACTCTATCTTGTTATTCTTTGTTGTAGGTTACTTTTCCTGTTTCTACATTTTTGCATAAGTGCACAGAATTTGACTTAATAAGTACCTTTTGAAACTGAAATTTTCGGTGCTAAATTAGGATCATTAGTGTAACACTTTCAGTTATGACGTAATACTGGATGTCAATGGCATTTGATTTGGTAGCTTGCTTTTGCATCTGACTTAGAGCACATGAATCAAAATGTTTATCACTACAAAATATGAAGTGAAGGGCACTTTGTTTATTTTGAGTTAAGTAATAAGAACAACCAGAGATTTAATCCAACAGGAAAATTTGTGCTTTTTCTTCACAGTGATTGTTCCTTATTGTGACTTGTCGCATACAAACTTGATCTCAGCACAAAAATGTGACTTAAATGACTGGCTTATGTTTTCTTTTCCCCTCTTGCTAAAGGACTATTAATTCCATGATTTTTATTTTTTGTTTCTTTTTTTAAAAATTGAGGTATAATTCACATAAAATCACCACAATCAAGGCAATGAACATATCCAGCTCATGTTTTTGAAGTGAAAAGATTTTTAACATTGTGTGTGATGCTTTAACTGTCACGTATAGTACATTGTAAACAAGCTGGTGTGTGGAGGAAAATATCATTGTAAATTTCGTCCAAGGTAAACTGCCTGTCACCCTCTGACCCCTAACCCCAAGCCCACAATCACCTCTACCCCAGATCTTTGAGGGACAGACCATCTATCCATTTCCTGAAGATACTGACAGGCATTCTTTACTTCATGGTGTCTTCACATGGCATACTACTTGGATATCAACAGTGGGCAAACATTTGTAGTCAATTAGGGAAAATAAAAACGTGATTGACAACGGGAATTCATTAATGTGTGCCATCTGTTCCAATCACATTGTTTTCCTTATGTAGAAACACTGACAACTTCCAGAACAATCGGAATGGATATTGTTTGGTTAGCTGTCTTTTTATATTTTCCTTAATTTCCAGGGAGAAGAATAAGGTGGACAAAGGAGTACAACTACCTATACAGAAAATTCTACTTATCAGGGATTATTTCATCATATCAATAATACTCTAGAATATCAATCACGTTATTTTATATCACAAGTGGCAGGATGATGCAATGAGACCTTCACTGAATCTGGAAACAGACGACCTGCATCCAAGTCATTTTTTTACTGTCCATGGGCCCATGGGCAGGTTACCTTTTTTCTCAGAGGTTCAGCTACTTCACTGTAATATGAGGTGAATGAACTAGATCAGGGGCTGACAGTCCTTTCTGTAAGGCCTAGATAGTATATTTTTGCTCTTTGGGCCCTATGGTCTCAGTGACCACAACTCAACTCTGCCATTGTAGTGTGAAAGCAGCCATAGACAATATTTAAACAGATGAGTGAATGAGCATGAGAGTGGCTGTGTTATAACAAAATTTTATTTACTAAACCAGGAAGTAGGCAGTAGTTTGCTAACCCCTGAACTAGATGATTTCTAAATTTCCTTTCAGTTATAAATGCTGATTCTTGCGTTAAGAATGTGCTTACTTTCCAAGTATTGGAAGTTGTCACAGAATTATATTACTGAAAAACACCCCAAGAGGAGATTTACTTCTTCTATCTGCTCCAGACAAGATTATACTTAAATCATCAATGAAGACAGCTATCCGACTACCTGATCAAGTAAAAGGATAAATCTCCCTTTGCATTCTTTTTTGTAAAGTCACTGTATAATAGGTAATATATCTGGGGCTAGTGTGAGATTTCGGAAATATTTTTAATGGTTTTAGATTGAATATCTTGCCTTTTTTAAAACTGACTTTACACATCATGGAAGATAGAAGAATGATAAATCTCTTTTTCATTATTCTTATAGCTTTAAGCCCCAGGAAATCATTCTTTCTCTTAATAGATCTAAACATTATAAAATTTTTCTTCCATACAAAGAAATTGTCATAAATTATTTTTTTAGATTCAGAATATAGATTTAATAGATTAAGAATCATAGCTCCTCTGTCAGTTCTTCAAGCTTTTCACTCTGTTTATCTTTTTTATTTAAGTTATTTTATGAGCTTTATAAACAAAACATAAAAAGTGCCCAAGACAATGTTGTAATCAGAGATTTCATATAGTAAAAACTACTGGAATAATCTAATCTCAAAAAGATAGCATTTATGATCATTGTTGCTTTATAGTGTAAAAAATTTGTTGATATAAGTAATCAATTCAAAATAGATAGAAAAGATGCAATGCAGTTATATGATGTATTACATCAACTAAAGTTAGTATTAAATTTTACTTCTCTATTTTCTGCCTCAATATACAAATAACTATTTAGCTGTCTTTTGAAAATGAACTGATTTCCCTAAATTATATTTGGTATTGTTATATATTTTTACTCTCATATTAGTTAGATAAATGCATACTTAAAGACACATTAAAACTCAAAGGGAAAAAATACTCTTTAAGATTAGTTTAAATTTGCTCCTACGCCCGCAAATATTTGCATGAGCCATATAGAGAATGTGATAAAAAATAAAAAGTTATTGGAAGTTATTCCTGTTTTTATCTTCAAAATCTTCCTTCAAATTTTGTTTTTCTATTAAAGTCCAACTCAAAAATCACTATCTTTCATTACCTAATCTTAGGAAGCTTTGCTCAAGTAAACAGTAAATTCTGTCAGGGCTAGAAAAATGTATATTTTATATACTCCCATATTGTCAGCACCCAGCAAAGTATGTAGCCCATATAGGTGCCCTACAAAGCAGATTGGCTTGGCTTAATGCAGCATCATCTTCATCACCATCACCATTATCACCATCGAGCCACTATCCTGCTTACCACGCCATACATCGTGCCAGCCACTTAGATCATTTATAATCATATGCTAGAACTACAGATTGGGTTTCTTTTTCTTTTTTCTTCCAACTTTTAATTTTGTTCAGGTTGTTAAAACCTGCAATAAAGTAAGTATCAGAGTCAGAATTTGAACCGAGGTAGTCCAGCATCTCACTATACTATTGTGTTTCTCTGACATGTTCAACATGTAACTGACATCACTCTATAAACCCAGAGATATCTTAATGAGCTCTACAGAAAAATATCTCTAAGTTAGTTATTCAATTTAAAATCTCACTGTAGCCAGCTTCTACTATTGGTAAAGATAATTCTATCAAAAAATTACCTTTCGTCCTCGCCCCCTCACCTCCTTCGTCTTGACCAACTGACCCTGGACCATTTATTTAAAGGACTATCCTTTCCCCACAGTCACTTTTGTCATTAATCCAGGTTCTCTGTTCTGCTCTATTGGTCTATTTAACCACTAGCCTATACCACAAAGTACTAATTACTATGGTTTTATAATTGGCATTTATATCTAGTAATATAAATCCTTGAGCTATATTCCTTCTATCTGATTTCCTTGACTATTCATGATCCTTTGCATTTTCATATAAATTCTAGAATTTGCTTGTCGATTTTTACACACACAGACACACACACACACTCACCACACATATATCCCCTGCTAAGTTGTAAATTGGGATTTATGGAATTTATAGATCAGTTTGGGGAGAATTGACAAAACTGAGCAAAAGACTTACCAGGCATTTAATGAAAGAGAATATTCAAATGACTAATAAATGTATCCATACTTCATTGCTCATCAGAGAAATTCAAATTAAAACCAGAGTGACATTTCACTACATACTCACCAGAATGTCTAAAATGAAAAACCCAGACAATATCAAATGTTGGTAAGAATGTGGAACAACTAGAATTCTCAGACAGTATCACTTAGGAAAACCATCTAGCAAGGTCTACTAAAAATGACCATAAGTATGCCCCAAGACCCGGCAATTTCACATCTAAAATAAACCCAACAGAAAACATTCACCCAATATGTTTATGTATATATTCATACATCTATGCATGTTCACTGCAGCAGGATGTGTCATAGGCCAAGAGTGAAAACTAGTGGAATGGGAATGTGGCCTTCAGCAAGATACTTACCTCTCTATGCTTTCTGTTCTTCATCTATAAAAGCAGGAATTATAATAGTACGTTATTATCATTATTATTAAGGTGGCTTTGAGGATTAAACAAGTTACCATGTATACAGCATTTAAAACAGCACCTGGTATATAATAAGTGATATATAAATATCTATTATTAAGATGAAACTCATAGCAACAAGGAAGATTCTAATGTCTTAGTGTCTTAAGTCCCTTCTGCGGCTGGAGCATGTTTTGCTTTTGTTCAGAACTATTTGGAGAAAACCAATGAAGAAAAATCCATGTTTGGACTGCTTGTCTCCTCATCCATCAAAGAACATTCATTAATTGCCTCTCCACTGTGCCGGGCCTCATCATTATCAAGTCAGACAAGAGCATTTATAACCCGTTCCCTGTGTGAAGGTGCAGAAAGGACTACTTACTAAATGTCCATTTTCACATTGTGTCTTGTTCTTTCTAAACCTCATCAAAAAGCAGTCTCTGTTCTAAAATAAAATCGTGCTTTGCAGTTGTATAAGAATGAAGTTACTGTGGCTTTGAATAGCACCCTGCACAGTGTGAATTCCAACTCATAACTGATGACAGACATATTCTTCCTATTACTTAGCACTTAGAATGATGCTTCTGTGGACCAGTTAGCAGGATTATGCTGTCCAGGTATAATGCACGTGAGACTGTACTATTCATCAGCTCGGTTAGTCTTCCATTCTTGGCAAACAGAAGTATCCACGGTCAAGGACCTTATCGTTAGCTGGTGTTCTACGTCATCATGTTACCAACCATTCAGTTAGAACAGATACAGTGCTGGCTAAGATGCAAAGAGATGTGGAGTGAGACATAGCAGGGCAAAGGAGATTTCTGAAAGGCTCTTTACAAGTGGTTTTGAATCTCAATGTTTATGGGGGGGGGGTTGGTCAATACTAAGGTGAAGACTATAGCTGGAGGCCAAACAGTATTCTCTGTGACTTTGAGTTGAACTCATCTGCTGTAGATCTTTTATAAACACTGTGATAAGTAGGATCTTGATGAATTTTCTGGACACAAGCCAAAAGACTTTGATTTCAGTGTAGGACTGGTAGATAAGCTAGAAGAATCCTTCCTTCTTATCTTTTTTGTGAGAAAGATATGAAACCAGTGAGAGTGGTACCTGCTTCCTTACTAATAAAGAGACATAGCCTTTAGCTGAGATTCTGCCTTCTAATCCAAGACATAATTTAATTTCTTATTTAAAAAATTTTTTGAATACGTTGATTCTTTATAACCAGATATGAATATAAGTATCTTTTGAAATTATTAATTGTATATTTCATAATTGATATGTAAACTAATCACTTAGGTCTAAAACTGAAATATTTGATTAGAATTCCAGGAGGAGTATTATTTGTTAACACAAGTACCTCCTCTTAGATATAATTCCCTCTCCATGTTTCCTAATTTGCATGTTAAGAACCTCTCTGAATAGAGAGTATAACGTTTTCTAAATATCGGTTGAATCTCTTCGCTTATCCTTTCCTTCATTCAACAAATACTCAATGTTCACCTATTATGTGCCAGGCACTGTTGTAGGGACTGGGAGTAGAACAGTGACAAAGACATACCAGGTCACTGCCATCACAAAGTTTACATGACATGAGGGTATAGAGGCAATGGACAAGTAACCAAATATATGCACAAGATAATTTCACATAGTGATTAATACTGTGAAAATGATTAAATAAGTGATTGTAGAGAGTGCTTGGGGGATATGCAGCTGTTTTCTACAGCATCACTGGAGAGGGACATTTGCAGTGAGGCCCAAACAGTAAGAATTAGTGTCATTGTTAAGATGTCCTTCATTCAATAAATACTTGTTAAAGGTCACAAATGGAGGACAAAATTGTATGACTTTATCCTGGACTTTCAGAATTGTACAAGTTGATACAAAGAAAGGATATGCATGTGTTGTGTATATACATGTATCTTTGACACAAAACTCAGCAAATCTTCAAATCTTCCTGCATTCATGAGCAATGTAAATTTTACAGATACTTGCTGGATACTGAAGGAAGAGCAGCAAATCCCTGAATAATCTTCATCAGTCATGTCTTTCCTCCAAAATCTGGTCTTTTAACCATCATCATAGATTTTTTTCTTTGTCCTTTCTCCACACAGCTTCAAATTGCCATCTTCATGTTCTTCCTCCTAAATCCCTTCCTTTATCCTCTCCTCACACCTCAAATGGCTCCAACATTTATTAGGCAGAGAAGTTTAGTTTTGTCCTAGCTTCTATGTCTTATATATGCCTCTCCACACCTGTCACAGGTGCTAACCAAACAAAGGGCCTCACAGAAGGCGGTGAGATATAGAAAGCAATGTGTATTTTTAAATTATTTAGTCCAGTCATTATTTTCACAGTCTCATCAGAAAAGGTAATCATTCTTGTTCTATGAGATGTACCTTATCGAACCTCTTGGAGTTCTCACTTGGCTTTGGAAAGTAAGAGAAAATCCTTAGCACAACCTCATCGCAGGCCAATAACTCATGATTCCAATGATTCTTTTCTCCTCTATTCTCACTAACCACTATATATAGATTGGAAGCATGTGTGTGTGTATGCAAGCAAGCCCTCATGTGTGCATGGATAGATGCTAAAGAAAGGGGTGAGCTGAAACAGTGCTCATGGTGGCTAAGCCAGTTAGGAGACTTCTTTATTAATATGGTGACTTGCATTGATTTACTTTGGTAGGTTAAGTCATCCTTGTGCTCCTGAGATAAACTTTACTTGAGTGTGATGTATTATCTTTTTTTGTGTACTCTAGAATTTTACTTGCTAATATTTTATTGAGAAATTTTGCCTCTATCCTTTTGGGAGATGATGGTCTGTAGTTTTCTTTCTTGAAATATCTTTATCTCATTTTGGGATCAGAATAGTGTTGGCCTCATAAAATGAGATGGGTAGCATTTCGTCTTCCTATATCTTCTGAAAGAATTTGTGTAAGACTGGTAGTATATTCTTCATAAACATTTTGAAGAATTTATGAGTAAAGTCATCTGGGAACACAGTTTTCATTGTGTGAAAATTTTAATTACAGACTAAATTCCTTTAACAAATATCAGGCTATTTAGATTTTTAATTTTTTTCTTGTACAGTTTTGCTCAGTGGAGTTGTCCAGAGAATGTGTCCATTTCATCCAGGTTGTCAAAGTTATTGTCATAACATGCTCATAATAATTCCTTAAAGTCCTTTAAAATCTGTAGGATCTATCATGATGTCCCCTTTTTTATTCTTGATGTTGATAATTTGGGTCTACTTGCTTTCTAGAGTGTTATAAGTAGAGGTTTATCAATTTTATTACTTATTTCAAAGAACTAGCTTTTGGTTTCATTGATTTTTTTTCTTTATTGTTTGTCTATTTTTTATTTCTCTGATCTCCAATTTTATCTTCAGTTTCTTTCTTCTACTTCCTTTGGGTTTAATTGTTCTTATTTTTCTACCTTCTAAGATGGACTCCTAGGTCATTGTTTTTAGACCTTTCTTTTTTAATATTAGTATTTTTATAATTATATATAACAATATAATATAATAATAAAAGATGTTATATACCTTTTGTTACATTGTTTTATTATCATTCAGTTAGAAATGTTTCCTAATTTCCTTTGCATCCTCTACTTTACCCATGGATTATTTAGAAGAGTATTATTCACTTTCCAGATAGTTAGGATTTCTAAGTTAACCCTATTGTGACTGGAGAATTTGCTATGTAGTATTTCAAAGCTTTTAAATTAACTGAGGCTTGTTTCATGGTTCAGCAAGATCTTTCTTGGTGTAGGGCATCTGTTTCATAAATATCAATTAGATCAAGTTGGTTGATAATATGATTCAACTTTCTGTACACTTTCTGAATATATCTCTATTTGTTCTATCAATTATTAAGAGAGGAGTGTTAACATCTCTAACTAAAATTGTGAATTTTTAAATTTGTCACTACACTTTGTCTATTTTGCTTCTATTTTTAAACTGGGTTATTAGTTGTATACACATTTAGGATTTTAATATGTTCTTGATGAATTGAACAGCATCAAGAAGTGTCTCTCTTTATTCCTGGTATTATCTCTTGTCCTGATGTATACTTTGTTATCAACAGAGTCAATTCACGTCTCTTATTATTAAGGTCAGCATGGTATACATTTTTCTACCCTTTTACTTTTAATGTACCTGTTCCTTTATATTTAAAGTATATTCCACTAGACAACTATTTTGGAACTTGTTTATTTTTCCCCAGTCTGAAAATCTATGCCTTTTTATTGGAGTGTGTAGACCATTTGTATTTAACTCAATTACTAATAACATTATGTTTAAATCTATCACTTATGCTTTATTTTCTATTTGTAATAATTGTTTTTTGTCCTTTTTTGCTCCTCTTTACTTGCCTTCTTTTGTATTAATTGATTATTTCTTAGTAGTCTGTTTTATTTCACCAATTGGATTTTTAGATTGGTGTCTATTGTTTTTAGTGAGTAGTCTAAGAGTCCACAATATGCATATTTAACTTATCACAGTTTGTTTTAAAAATATTATTCCATTTCATGTGTATTTTAAGGTGCTTACTACCGTATACTTTCTTTTACCCCTCCCATTCTTGATGAACTCAATTTTTACTTCTACATACATTATTTTACAATTGTGATGGTTAATTTTATGTGTCAACTTGACTGGATCGCAAGATGCCCAGATACTTGGTCAAACATTATTCTGGGTATAATTCTGAGCATATTCTGTCTATGAGGATGTTTTTGTATGAGATTAATCTTTAAATTAGTAGACTGAGTAAAGCAGACTTACCTCCCTAATGTGGATGGGCCCCATCCTGTCAGTTGAAGGACCAAATAGAACAAAAAGGCTGACCCCCCCTTGAGTAAGAGAGAAGTCTTCCTGTCTGACTGCCTTTGAACTGAAACCTCACCTCTGCTTGGGTCTTGAACCTGCTGGCCTCTGGACTGGAAATGCACCATTGGCATACCCGGTTCTCAGGAAACATCCATGTATATCCTATTGGTTCTATTTCTCTGGAGAACCCTAATATAAGTATTTCACTTTTATATATGTTACTAAACTCTCAATTTATTATTATATTGTTGCTTTAAATAATCACTTATCTTTTAAAGAAATTTAAAAAAGAAAATGCTTTTTATTTACCTGCATATTTTCTATTTCTGACATTCTTTACTTCTGAGATTTGAGTTTCATTTGATATTATTTTCCTTCCTCCTAAAGAATTTTCCTTAGCACTTTTCATAGTGCAAATCTGCTGACAATAAGTTCTTTCAGATATTTCTTGCCAGTTATAAAATTCTAACTTAACAGTTCTTTTTTTAAACAGGACTTTCAAGATATCTTTCAATTGTCTTTTATCTCACATTGTTTTTGATGAGAAGTCAGAGATCATTGCTATCTTTATTCCCATATATACATGTATTTTATTGTCTGGTTGCTTTTAAAATGTTCTCTTTACCGTTGGTTTTCAGAATTTAGATTATGATGTGTTTTGGTGTGGTTTTCATTTTGTTTACCCTGATTGTTGTTGAGATTATTGGAAACAGCATTTATAATTTTCATCAAATGTAAAAAATTAAGCTATTATTTTTAAAATATTTTTTCCGTTCCCCTCTCTATTCAAGGATTCTACTTATATGTGTGTTAATCCACTTGATATTTTCCTCCAAGTGCCAGACTGCTTTTTTTTTTTTGGTCTTATTTCCCCCTGTGCTTCAGTTTGGGCAATTCCTACTCTTATGATTTCAAGTTCACCTATCTTTACTTTCCAGCATGTCTGGAACCTCTTGGCATACTTTGAAGAGGTGTTTGGCTCCACTTTTCTTCAACTCTATTTTGAAGATGAGAGTGATAATATTATTTTACCTTCAGCTTTGGATACTTGTGGCCAATGTGAGGGCAATAGGAAAAGTCTCAATCAACATTCAATTTCCTATATTCCTTGCATATGACTTCATTGAATATTATGTTAATAACTCTAAACTTTGGTTAAGCATTAGACAGGAAATAGTGAGTAATAAAACATTAGTCTCTGCAGTCAGGGACTTTTAGTTTAAGAGAGAGTTGTGCAAGTAACAGCAAATCACTAGAGAAGATGATAAAGAATGCAGTAGAGGTAGGAATAGGGATCGCAGTCAAGCAATTAACATAATTTTGGGAGGCATGGAAAACCTTCTGAAAGAAGAGATGTTTAAGCCAAGACCTGAATGAAAAATATTATGGAGCAAGATAAAAGGGGCAGGGAGAAAGGAGAGATTCAGGATAAGTTGTTGATTATTTGAAAAACTCAAGGGAACAAGAGAAGAAAGTCATTTGATGAACTCAAAGGGATTCATTAGTGGTAAAATGTAGGCTGTCAAGAGGTGTAGTGATGGTGACGGGGCTTGTTGAGAAGCTGAGATGACAGAATTATGCAATGGCTATCCCTTGAAGGGCATTCTAAGCCATATTGAGGAGTTTGTATTTTATCCTGAGGACAATGGGAGACTATTGAATGATTTTGAACATGAGAATGATGTAATCGGATTTGTATTATAGAAACTTACTCTGACTCCAATGTGGAAAATGAACTGGAAGAAAAATCAAAGGCAGAGAGATGCATAAAGAGGCTATAACATTATTCCAAGTAAAATATGGGATAGTCAGAAATACAATAATGGCAGTGCAAACAGAAAGAAGTGGAAGAATTAAAAAGGTAATTAGAAGGAAGAAAAGAGGAAATTGTATGATTGAATGTATGGGTAGGGGTAGTGAAAAGGAGGGACCAGTCAAGCATGATTTCTAAGTCTTTTGCCTGAACATGTGGGCACCACTCATGAAATAGGGAGCACATAAAGATGTCACATTTTTGGCTGTTGTTTTTGTTTTTTTGGGAGGTGGGCCAAATTTAGACTTTTACTCCATATACTTATTCAGTCATTTTAGTAAATAAATGAGCACCTCTTATATGCAAGTCACTAAGGATATAATTATAAAATGGTGGGGGAGATCTTGTCCCCATGGAACTTACATACAAGTCAGGGAGACAGAGAAAACAAGTTAACAAGTGAAAAAGACTTTTATAAAATGTCAAGGTGGTATATTGAGTTTGAAGTGCCTGTAGGATATTTAAATGGATAATATACCCCAAATCTGCAAGCTTACGTCCATTTTCCTTTCTTTGCTCATGGATTTTCCCCTGCTTGAAGTAGCTTTCTCCTGTTCACATAAGACCAAGCTTCATGCCTCTTTTATCCTTGAAATCCTTCCTACCTACTTCAACCCACAGTGACTTCTCAACCTCTGCACTTCTTTGCACTCGTTTTGTGTGCAACTCATTTGGCACCACCATTTGCCACTTTTGCCATCATATGATATGACATAATAGGAGAGGCAGTAGAGTGTAGTAAATAAGAGCATGGACCCAGGAGACAAACCAGCTGGGTTCATGTTCCATCTCCACCATTTCTTCCTTGTTGTCCTGAATTTCCTTATCTGTAAAATGGGAATAATCATAATAATTGTACCCATCGTGTTGCGTTGTTGTAAATATTAAATGAGTACATATATTTAAGTGTTTAGACATATGCGTGGCATATAGTAGTCATTATATATTTATGTACTAGATTGTATTATATATAAGCATATTACATATAACTTGTTTTGTTGTTATTATTATTACTACTACTATATAACTTCTCACCATAACTGGGTGGCAAGATCTCAAGGGCCTGGACACAGGTTGATATGTCTTTCTATAAAGAGTTCCCAACACTCAAAGGATCTTTGATAAATATTTTGGAAAGTGATGTTTTCATTTTAAGAGTTGCTTCAGTGAAAAAACACATTATTACTATAATATTTTTAGTGGGATTATACTTTTGCCTTGAATCTATAAAGGGTTTCTAAATTTTATATTTTAACCAAGAAATCATAAAAAGGATTCATCAGGTGGAAAAAGAATTACTTTTTCATATATATTTTATAAGTTAAATGGGAGAAGAGATTAAAAAGTTGAAAACTCTCTTGGGCTTCCATAGTGACGCAGTTTTAAAGCCCGGAGGTGTGACAGGTATATAATTTACTGTAACAAACTGAAATAATGTCACTTGCTGCCTTACCTTTTTCCTTCTAACTCTAAATGGGGCCAGTGCTTGTATAAATAATCATACGCAGCATGATAATGATAATGTCCTTCGGAAAAGGACATTATTTCAATTTATATTTAACTTGCTAAGGATCTGGCAAAAATTCCTTGTGGTAGTAATGATAAACCCACAAAGCAAGTTTTAAGAAAAAGTTCCCTTATAGTCCTTCCCTGCCAATGTGTAAACATAGCTTGGCAAATGACAAATGGTTGTAGTTTCTGCACCGTTTATGACTATGTCAGTATTCTTTTCCCATGTGACTTTGTGTAAAAGCCAAATTTAGTTCAATCAGTAGTACTTGAGACAGTTTTTTTCAGTAGATGGAAATGCATTATGCATTCAAAAAAAGAGATAAATGTGGAAAAGTAGAAGACTATGGAAAATGTGCAATAGTATATAAATGGTTCTCTTTAGTACAAGATTAAAAAATGAAACTTTAAGCAGAAACTCTCTACCCACTGATGTAGATAGAGTTTTCATATGAGCTCAATTTAGGGGACTTAGGTTTACATTTAGACTATTGCACTTTATCTTTTCAAATGGAATTATTCTCAAAATGAGAGGAGTATATTTAAAACTTCTTATAGACCTTTTTATTCTCTCCCCCTCAAGACATATGATATTTAGTATATTTCAGTCCAGTGAATATAAAATTTTATTTTATTTTATAAAAGTTGACTTTTTTTAATCCAGCCCTACCTCACATGCTGCAAACATACCTTTGCATATAGATTATTTTCTCACATTAACTCATGGTTGTTAATATTGTACCTCCTCAAACTAAAACCTGAATCTCTTCTGTAATACAGGAAGCAAAACACATGGGCTTGAAATTTGATTTTCAAAATGATTTCATAAAGTACAATCCTTTTGCTTATGGAATTCTGTGGAATGTACATGGCTATTATATTTAGCTATGTACCCTTGCAAAGTAAGATTAAGTCAAATTATGTAGGATGTTATGTTGTGACATTAGAAGTGAGGTATGACCGGATTCTCAAGCTTACCTCTAAATCTGTCAAATCAATGAATTTTTTTCTTGTTTCGCATGAACTGGCCAAACTTAGCAATCTATGGAGTTCACTGGAGGTATGTTTTTTTTGGATAGTCAGAGTTCCTGAAAAAGCCATCATCTTCATCATGTATGTTACTATATCTATAATGTCTTTAGGCTGTTGATATAATGGATACATTAATTGATTTTTGAATGTCAAAACAGCGTTGCATACCTGCAACAGATATCAGTTATGATCATTGTGTATAATTCTTTTTATATTTTTTGGACTCAATTTCTAATATTTTATTGAGAAATTTTGCATGTATGTTTATGAGAAATATTGGTCCTTAGTTTTTCTTTCTTATAATGTATGTCTGGTTTTGGTATTAGGATAATGTTGGCCTCATAGAATGAGTTAGGAAGTGTTCCCTTTGCTTCTATTTTCTGGAGCAGAATGTAGAGAATTGGTATCATTTCTTCGTTTAATGTTTGATAGAGTTCACTAATAAAACCATCTGGGCCTGGTGCTTTTTATTTTAGAAGGAGATTAATTATTGATTTAATTTCTTTAATTGATATAAGACTATTCAGATCAACTATTTCTCTTTGTGTGAGTTTTAGTAGATTGTGTCTTTCAAAGAATTGGCCCATTGCATCCAAATTATCAAATTTGTGGTTAAGGAGTTGTTCATAATATTCTTTTAGTATCCTTTTAATGTCCATGGGATCTGTAGCAGTGAACCCTCTTTCACTCCTGATATTAGTAATTTGTGACTTGCATCTATAACTTCTAATGCTTCCTCTTTCCTAGGGTATCAAAATGCACCATACATCTAGAGCCAGATGTTAACACAAGAGATTAATGTCATATGATCCCGTGGCAGCAGATGAACACCATCTATTTTATTTTATGGGCAAAGACATAAAGGCCCAGACAGGACTAGAGGGCAGCCCGAGTCTGCTGACTGGTTCCTGGGGAGCCCATGTGAGACACCACATCTTATTCACTTTCCACCTCTACATGTTTTGCTTTTTCCCTCTTCTAGTGTTTTTTTTCCTCCACAATTCCCATTCACAGAATTTTGTTAATATACTTCACACTGGCAAACCTAAAAACTGGACAACTGAGAGAGACATTTTCTATAATTATTTTTAAAGTTTCTAGTTCTCAGACTACATCATGGTCCATGTCAGATCTATAGAAAACTTCTTGAGTACTTGATTTGGAGGACAAATATTATTTTCCCAATATCTAACCAGTAACTTGAGCTTATTATGAAACCTGTACCATCCTTGTTCAAGAAATGAAAGCAGGGACAGATGTTGGGGTGTCCTAGAATGAAAGGATTCAAGTTCATTACTCAATTCTGCTCTTCAACAGCTCAGTCACTTCCACTCACCATCACTGAACTACGGCTATTTAAAAAATCCGAACCTACAACTACCTTTTTTCATTATTCTAGAATGCAGCTCAACTTTCATTATTGTATAAAATACTTTTTTTCTCCATTTCTTCCGTTTTTCATTTTTGTGAACCAGCCCTGTAGAGAAGTGTGTGTGTGTGTGTGTGTGTGTGTGTGTGTGTGTGTGTGTGTGTGTGTTGTAGACTATGGGTTAAAAGAAACATGAGGGACTATGAGAGGAGACAAATGAATAAACTGGAAATGACTAAAAAGGTGTGGAAATGGGAGGGTGTGATAAGGATGCTTGATTATTTCCCCTGAGACAGAGAAGGTCATAAAAATTCTTAACCATTTATTTCTAAATCTAGGAACAGTCATTTTCCAAAAAAGGCAGAGAAAATCTCCATAGGGGACCAAATAGAAAAATGGTTTTAGGCTACAACAGAAAAAAACCCAACTTGATTAAATAGAAATTTCTTGACAATTCATAAGATACATAAGTTATAATACAGGCAAAGCAGAGGACATGGTTCTCCAAAAATATTTGCCTCTACGGAAAAACCTCTGATTCTCACAAATCTTTTATCTCTAATCTCATCCTGGAAGGCAGGGCATTAGAGATACTAATGATGGAAAGATTTTAAGTGACAGAAATAATGGCAGTTGCCCTGGAAGTTTCTCCCTAACCTAATAGTTAATAGTTCTGGAATTAGTACACATATGGTTCTCATCCCTAGACATCAGAATGGTGAAGACCCTGCTCTGGTTTCCCTAAAATCCTTCAAACTGCCTCAATGTTTAATCCTGATAAAGTGTTGCTACTCTTGAAGATGATGATGATGTTGACGATGATGGCAGTAGAGATGATGATGTTTTCTCAGGAACACTCAGATTATCTGAAAAGAAGATACCCTCAGTGAACGCCACAGGTTTCTAAGCCTGGTCAGTCCTTGGGAAACAAGAAAAGAGCTGTTGATTGGATAGATTTAGAGCAGAGTTTTTCAATGTTGACACTGCTGACATTTGGAACTGTTACCATGCAAAAGGCTCAATCTGCTCACCTCAAGACAAAGCCAATCTATCAAGACACAGAACGGTGGTAGAGAAAGGACCTTATTGAACGATGAACTAGCTGATTGGAAGATGGTGGATTGATGGCCTAAAGAACCATCTTAAGAGGGCACAGAATCTTGAAGCAATTATATAGGACCAGTGGGCTATAGAGGAGAAGGGTCAGGGATGTTGACCATCTGGTGTTGCAGGTTGGCAGTCACCACAGCAGGCCTTTCAGCTGTCATGGATGATGGATACCGGCATAGAATCTCTGTCCAAAGGTCATCACATTCCTAGCAAACTCAAAAGAACAAAGTTATCTCCTTTTTTGTAACAGGGAGGTATATAGGAAGAAGGGGTCAGAAAACCTACAGGGCATGCATATTTCCTGGAGGATGGTTATCAATTTATCTAGATTATGTGCAGGCTCAAATGTTCCCTATGGGGGAAGAGAAGCAAAAGTTATAGAGAGTTATAAGATGGCTTCCCTTAGGCTAAGTCTGGTTTGGCCAATAACAGGACTAGATAGTTCATTGTTGTGGGGTGCTGTCCTCTTCTTTGTAGGTTTACCATCATCCCTGGCCTCTACCATCAGATGTCAGTGGCAGCTCTCCACTTACTCCATCCCAGTTTTGACAACCAAAGATGTCTTCAGATGTTACCAAATGTCCCCTGAGTGGTAAAATCACTCCTGGCTGAAAAGCACGGATCTAGAGTTAAGATTGAGAGTCCAGATCAGATTTTGTTTTTAATGCCACCATTTAAGAACCCACCTAATTTGACTCAAGCTTACTATTACATCTCCCCAAGTATTTTTCATCTATAAAGCCAGGATTCTTATTATTTGAGAGTTGTTTTTGGTGCCTGTTTCTCTAGGTTCTCTGACTGTAAGATTATGGCCCCAATCCTCAAGGAGTTTACAACTGAGTAGAAAAAATGAGATATTCTTAAATAAGTAGAATGCTAAATGACAAAGGAATGGATAATAACATGAAGTAGGTGTTCAGAGTAAGGCAAATCAAGTAATAAAATGAGCCTCAAAAGAGTAGCATTTGGATTTTGTCTTGAAGGATTAGATGGGTTTTTCAAGAGGAGAAATAGAAATGCGTTCCTGAGAGTGGGATTATCCTATGAAATGACATTGATCTTAAAGGAATGTCAAATCATCTGATAAGGCAACATTACACTTAGGTTGCCTCCATGAAGAGAATGCACTTGTCTGCTGACCAGAGCAATCTGACACTTAGAGGGAATGAGCCTCATCGAGTGAGCCTCAATGAGTGAGCATGATTTATGTGAGTCCATTCTTGAGAGACCAAATTATTTTGAAAGCGTGAACAAAATCAGGGATCTGAGCAGATGAGGCTGTCATCCAGACTCTGCTGAATCACATACAGCATTTTGTGAAGCATCTTCTCACTCAGCCAGCCTCCTCTGCCAGTATAGGCCCCGCCCACCTTAACATTCAAATAAAGCCTTTCTTCCAAGGCAGTGGTAGAGATTAGAAATAATATGGATAAAGAATACTCATTGCGACTCTACCTCTACCTACACTCCCCTGCTTTTGGTAGCTGTAACTCTTTGGAGTATTTGGAAATGACAAAGACCAGCCTGACTGACAGAATCTGAGAAAATCTCTGAGCATCGTGAGGGACGGCACTCAAGCCCAGCTTCACAGGGTACCATCAGGTCTCTTCTCTCCATGCCCAAGTCAACAGCTCAGCTAAGTCAATCCCATGACAAGCCATGACAAGCCTCTGGAGTATTTCTGAATAGGTAGGAAGACTGAGTTTATAAACTGACCTCCACCAACAAATTAGATCTCAACAGTAACATTACTGGTGATTTGGGTGGGACAATTCTCCATTATGCAGGACTGCCCTGGGGATTTATTTATTTATTATTATTATTATTATTTTTGTGGGGAAGACTAGCCCTGAGCTAACATCCATTGCCAATCCTCCCCTTTTTGCTGAGGAAGACTGGCCCTGGGCTAACATCTGTGCCCATCTTCCTCCACTTTATATGGGACGCCACCACGGCATGGCTGACAGGCAGTGCGTCTGCGGGCGCCCGGGATCCGAACTCGCGAACCCCGGGCTGCCAAGCGCGGACTAAACCGCTGCGCCACCAGGCGGCCCCATGCCCTGGGGATTTAAATGTGTTTAGCATCTGTTAGCTTTTATCCATCAATATCTTTAGCAGCCCCAAGTGTCTCCCATTTTTATGGCTTCTGAAACTGTAGGCATTATCACCCCGTTGGAAACCACTGAATTATATGTTTGACCTTGGGGTGCCAGTGGGAAATCCTCTGTTTCATCTGTATTTCCTCCTACTGCGTTAGCCTGTTGACCAAGCGGGCTCAGGGGAAGGGACTTTAGTATCCACACTTGATTGCTGGAAAATTCCCAGATGGCTTCAGACTCCTTTGACATTTTGGCATCAATGATGCTAAATATTTCATTGATCAAAAGATAACACCATTATTTTCCATACTTCTAAAAGAGGGAAAATGCTGCCAATTAATCCATGAGATAAGTTTTCTTATCATATAGATTTTTAAAATTTTATACTTATGGAAGAGCTCCTTTAGCCTCAGACTGGATTTTTTATCATATATTATTTTTGTGGACTCAAAAAAGAATGCTAGAAGCAAAATAAATTGGGAAGGTGTTCCTAACTTCTTAAGTGGACTTTTCTAAAAAGTCCCTAACATTGAGCGGACTTTCCTAAAAAGCATTGTTACTTGGTGGTTATTTTTTCTACATGTTGTTGGTCACTCTTCCACCAAAAAAGTGTTCTAGTATCTCTTCTGGGACTAATAAAGTCTTCTGCCTTTAATTGCATTCTTTTGGCTATCATAGGTGAAAGTTTTACCTGTATGTCAATACTAAAATGTAACACAGCTTCATTTACCTACATATATAAAGACCTTTGTGTTGTTTTGCAAGAAAATATGGAATTTTGGTTAATCTTTCAATCTTTTTAACTCATATCAAATTTATCCCCATTGCTTTATTTCCATGTCTTTCTGTGAACACAATACCTTTTTGTTTCAAAGACAAATTATAGTGCAATCTATCTGAAGATATTTTAAATGATAACCAAACGCAACATATGTATAGTAATCATATGCAAAATACACATAACTCAACAGAAATCATGATAAATGAATTTCTGTGACCCAGTGTGCTCATGTGTTGACAAAGACAACTATTTTACAACTGTCACTTGACAGACACTGCTTGGAATAAGCATCCTGACTACAAAGACATTGAACTTTGAAAAATATAAGTATCTTACTATATGAAACTTGGATCTTCCTACAGTTCCAAAACAAATATACTAGATTAAATCAAAATTGTATCCATCTCATACACCAAGTAAGGTGAAGGTGAAGGCAAAAACCTATTAAGACCCCAAATTTTGGTTTTTAATTGCCTGACCCAGTTTGATGGAGAAGGAGGTATTGTATGATAAAGGCCCTAGAATGCAGAATCCCAGAAGACAAAGGAGGAAGTAACACTAAGGGAAGCCTCTGCCGATGGGAAAAGAAGCCCAGGATAGAACCCTGAATTATGAGTGAAGCAAGCCCACAGAGTGCCTTGTATAGTCAGTACTTGGTACATAGTAGGAACCTAGTAAATGGTAGTCATGATTAATATTTGGGGGGGTAAAGACTATAGGTAGTGAGTTCAATTAGGAGAATTTTTGCACTGGTTGCTTGTGTGCAGTGGTGGGTCCATGTCAATTCATGCTTCTCACCACATTCTCTGAGACCCACGATCTGCATTCTGCAGACCACTCTGACCTCTTTCTCCCAGTCTTCCCTTCACTCACTCCCTTCCAACCACACTGGCTTCTTTCCATTCTTCAAATATCCAGAGTTCAGTGCTCTTCTGGGGCTTGCTTGTGCTGTGTCTTCTGCTTGTAACACTCCCCCCAGACTGTCACATGCCTGCTTCTTTCACATCCTCCAGGTTTGACTTCAATGCTATTTTCTCAGAAAGATTTTCCTGACGATTTTATTTCAAGTACTCTCTAGATCCTATTTCAGTCACTCTCTGTTATATTAATCTGTTTTTGTTCTTAGTATTACACCTAACTATCAAGAATGGTACTATCTAACATAAATATAATGTGAACCACATATGTAATTTAAATTTTCTAGTAGTCATACTTTAAAAAATAGGAGAAACAGAAAATTAATTTTAATTTTATTTAACTCAGTATTCAAACTATCATATCAACATGTAATCAATATAAAAATCCTAAAAGAGATATTTTGCACTCTTTTATTCACATTATATCTGCAGAATTTGGTGAGCATTTTATACTTACAGCTCATTCAATCAGTACTGGCCACGTTTCGTGTATCAATAGCCACAGGTGGCTAATAGCTACCGTTTTGGATGGTGATTCTAGAATAATTTCCTTTTCTAATTTATGTATATATCCTATTCATTTAATTATGCCTACATTCATGAGTAGAATTTCAATCCATAAGGTCAGAGAATTTAAATCTGTCAGATCCATCACTGAATCATAACACCAGGAACAGTATCTGACACATAGTTGACCCACAATAAATGTTTGTTAACTTACTGACTTGAATAGATGTGAAGTCCAAGAACCAGAGCTATGGCTACCTGGTTACCAGATAACCTCACAGGACAGTATAGACAATTGAGAGAGGATAAGGGGCAGGCATAATGATGCTCCAGCCACATCTATTAGAAGGGCTAAAAACAAAACAAAGAAAATCTGACAACACCAAACATTGGTGAGAATGCGGATCAACTGGAACTCTCATACATTGCTGGTAGAAATGCAAAATGATGCGATCACTTTGGAAAACAGTTTAACAGTTTACTATAAAGTTAAATGCACACTTACCAGATGACCCAGAAATCCCACTCATAGGTATTTACCCAAGTGAAATAAAAATCTGTCTTCACAGGAAAATCTATACATGAATGTTTATAGCAGCTTTATGTGCAATCGCCAAAATCTAGAAACTCAAATGTCATTTAACTGGGGAATGGATAAACAAGCTGTGGTACATCCATACAATGGAATGCTGTTTAGCAAGAAGTAGAAACAAGTTATTGATACATGCAATGACTTCAGTGAACCTCAAAGGCATTATGCTAAGTGAATGAGCCAGACTGAAAAGGTTACATACTGTATGATTCCATTTATATGGAATTCTAGAAAAGGCAAAACTATGGGGACAGAGAACAGATCAGTTTTGTCAGAGATTCAGGTTAGGAAGAGCATGAGGGGCAGCATGAAAGAATCCCTGGGAAGTTGTTCTGTAGCTCACAGAAAAGAATAAATTTAACTGAATGCAAGATAAAACATAAATTAAAAAAAATTTAAATGCACTTTAAATAAAAAAAAAAAGAAGCCCCGGAAGGTGGACCTTTGATATCGTAGACGTGTCAGCAGGCAGGTGGAACACAGAGTTAGGGTATCTGGCAGCTGGCATGAGATGGGCTTCATGCAGGTGGGGAGAGAGCCAGGAAAGAGGGTAAAAGCAGGTAGCAGGGACCCAGTCAAGGGACCTGCATAGTCATCCAGTCTAAGAGAAAAGGGAAGGTCTGGTAGGACTTCAGCCTCAGCAGAAGGGGTATTAGAGGTAGCTAGTTGTCAACAGACTACCTTTTACTCCTTCTTCTGTTAAAAACAAATCCATTCAAGGTTACTTCGCAGAGCTGGAATGCTGGCCTGGTAGGCCCTGAGGGCCCACAGTCCCAGTGGGGTTGCTGTGGTGCACTGGATGGCACCTGGAGGTGGTTTTTCTACTAATGACGAGCAAATGATGGGATGGAGAGGGAGAGCATGATGGCAACATGGATGGGATTGGACCCATTCAATATGTTAGCCCCAAAGATATCTTCAGGCACCAACGAAGACTCTAATTTAGTCCCCTCCCTCACTAACAGGTGAATAGTGGCTGCACCTGTGAAGAGGACAAGTGCCATCATCTGGTTCTGGCTGCACAAAGGCAAAACCCAGCAATGTCCTTACCGTGGAACCGATTACAAGCTGGTACCCCACCAGTTGGCCCACTGAGCCCCTGCACCAACTCATTCAAAGTGTGTTGCAAAATTTCTTCTTTCCAGTAAAGACTAGCCATTGCATTGGCTCCTCCTCCTTCAAAAAAGAAAAAAAAAAAAAAAAAAGAAATCCCAAGTCTTTCCTGGGCTCCTGGCCTTTCAGCTGGAGGCATTTCCCAGCATTCCTTGAATCTAGGTGTCACCAAATACCTAAGTGGAAACAAACAGAAATGATGTGGGGGCTGAAGCATTTCTGAAAGAAATGGAAGATACAAATGCAAAGATAATCACAATGGAAAAAATGTAGAGGGACAAGAGGCTGAAAATAGACCTACAAAGGATAGGAGTACAACAGAATCCAAAAATGAATCAGCAAAAACATGTCAAGAAGAAGGCTGAAGGAATGAGAACTGAATTAAATGAGAAGCAGATCACGCTAAAGGAGAGAGGGTGGTTGAAGAAGTCAGGTGATGTGTCATGGGGGCAAAGAGATACAGGCGTACGAGAAATTATTCTAGTTGTGCGTATTTCTGTGGTGGTAGGAACCAGGTCTTAGGGCAGAGTACACTTGGCTTACTCTTTTGTCCTCCAAAATACTATTGGACTTAATATCTACTTCTTGGCTTTATTTTACTTGAGTTAAAGAATTCATTTTTATATTTCCATGCACTCCAAGCCTATTCTTGCTCATCTACCCCATTGCTCATAGATTCACTATTCTTTTCAGAGTTAATTTTCTTGTATTATTTAAGATTATTAAATATAACTAAAATCAGGCAAAAAGTACAAGTGTCTTAATAAAAAGGTTATTTTTTCAGACAAGGATATAAAGGTCTGCTTATGCCTTATATGTTAAATTTGAATGATATTTCCTTAAGTGAAAGGCAAAGAAAAAAACCCATACTTTGAGCCTGAAATTATTACTGAAAAATGAATTTTTAATATTATTCAATCAGCAGGGAGATTTTAGAAGTCATATAGAGTGAACGATCCTATAATATTTTTCCAAAAGCAGCACCGCTCAGTGGGAATATTCTCAGTTCAGCAAACACTTCATAATGATGTGTACCATTTAAGCCCTTACTGTGTATTAAAGGGGTCAAAGGCTGCCTTCCTCGTTGTCCTTTCACCACAAAGAACAAACAGAAAAGCCGAGGCTTAGTATATGCAAGAGAAGTGCATAATTCTTTCCTGGAAAGTGATGAGATGTGATTTAAGCCCAGGGTGTTGGATTCTAAAACTTAACTAATCACCATTATCTATTACTTAATTTGAAGGTAGGAAACCTACCATGTAGGAAAAATATATGGAAACTTAACTCAATGAACTGGAAATATGTGTCATAAGGAATTGCTTAGACTGGCGGCAAGGCTTCTCATTTACAAAGAGGACTACAATTCACAGAAGTAGGGTGGTTTGTGCTATTAGCCTTTTATTGAGATTGTTAAAATATTTTTCCAGATATCCTCTGTAAAAAGTTGTCTTTTTGTACCTTAGAGGCAAAACATTAAATCAGGTATATTTCTTGGGAGAAAAGGAAAGTGTTTGATTTATTTTTTTAAATTATAAGATCATATTTACTAATTTTTTCAGAAAGTAGAATTTCACTAAAGCTGTGATTAAAAATTGCCTTTGGATTTTATAAGGTAGTTGTATTAGGATATTATAGATATTACATGAAATTTCTTTATGTTATTAATTTTGTTTATTTGGTTATTTTTTTCAGTAAGCTTGACTTGAGCTCCTATGTCAAGTTAATAGAGAGAGAAATTACAATCTAGTTTTTGCATTTATTTAAGGTCCTCACATTTAACATATAATGGAGATAACTAGTCAATTTTTATTCCCTTTATTAGAAACCAAAGAAAACAAAAATTTCTCCAAATGCTTCATGTGTGAGCAATGCTTTTTAGGAAATTGCTAAATACTTCTAATCTTTGTCACATGACTATAATTTAAAGATGCCCTTATAAAATACAACATACAAAAATACAAACACTTGCAAAAACACACTTAGTTATCAAGAATATTCTTATGAGATGAAAAAAATAATGGCAGAGACAAAGACTCACATTACAGTGTTTTGCTGCCCAGACCCTAAGTTCTTTGTTCACCCTTCTAGTGGAAATGATATAAAAAATACTCAATAAATACAGCATTGAAAAATAAATAGGGATACGAAAGAGAACAAGAATTTTGAATGACTGGAAGAACAGATAAGTAGACTATGATACAGTGTCATAAATACCATGATAGAGTTAAAGCAAGACAAGGACTGGGATCACCATAGGAAATTTCCAGAAGATAATGCTTGAGCTAAACACCTAAGGCCACGTAAGTAAGAGGAGGCTGGTCCTTTCCAGAAGAGCAGCATATGTGTAAAGGCACAGAGGCACTGCCTACTCTTTTATAGGTAGTGCCCTGCACAAAGTCACCTGGTCCAGGAGGGCAGCTAAAATCCAGTTGTATCCATATGGAGTTTTGATGGACCTGTGTCTCACCTCTACCACCTGACTTCTTTCCCCTTCCACTCCCTACTCATTTTGTGTCTTATTTCATTTCACTTTTTATCTCCCCTCTCATTTACTCATCTACTTATTCATTTAAAAACATTTGTTATATACTATACCTATGTACTGGCCATGCTGGACAAAATGCTTCTATCTTTAGTTTGTATATGACAATTCAAATTTGGGTAGTTCAATGAGTAGCATCACTATGAAAGTAGTCAGAAATGGTGATGAATACTTTTCACCACCTGACATCACAGTGGCTGCCATAGGCTTGCCATCACTTCGTTAACCCTTTGTAAAACTTGTTCCGGCCTTTGTTTTTGTCCATGTTCCTAAAAGTTTACCATAGTGCTCTCTCTTCCTTCTGCATGTTAATAGCAACATCTGAGAAGAATTTCTGATAGGGATGGTAGATAGTGGAAGGGGCACTGAGAATGTGAAAACATTTCTGCAGGTAATCAAATAGACTATATTAGAAATACTTCGAATGTTTAGCAACTTTTATTGTTTTCCTACTATGTGCAAGTCTCTGTGTTAGGGACTGAGGACATAAGAGAAATACAATCTAGTTCTTCCTTTAGGATATTTAAAATATATTAAGGGTGGGATGTGTTTAATTGCATTTCTCAAATTAAAACAACAGAATTAAAAAAAAATGTGCCTCAGAAAATATTCAGATTGATATATATTTGGTTTACTTTATGTTTAAAAGAAATATTTAAAAATTATTAAAAAATAGTTTTTTAACTGAAATAAAGTTCCTGTTAAAAGTAAAAATGCCATTTTCCTCCCAAATTGCAGTTTAACAATGGGGGCATATTCCTTTATTTGGGGCTCTAATAGTATAATTTCACGTTAATAGCATTTTATGTGACTTTACTTTCAAGTAATTTCAATTGTCTTTAAATATAAATGCAGTTTTTTTCCTATAAATATCTTTAGTTTTCACTATTCTGTTTTTCTTTTGTGAGGAAGACTGGCCCTGAGCTAACATCTGTGCCCATCTTCCTCTACTTTATATGGGACACTGCCACAGCATGGCTTGACAAGCGATGCGCTGGTCCACTCCTGGGATCCGAACCTGCAAACCCTGAGCCTCCGAGGAGGAGCCAGTGAATTTAACCACTATGCCACCAAGCCGGCCCCTAGTTTTCACTGTTCTTAAAAGGAAAGGCATTCCATTTGTGAGGTTTACTTAAAGTCTTAAGCACTCCTCCATAAAATTATCTGAGGCCAAAACAACTTGAATAGAAACATAGACATCACTTTGTAAAGCTCACATATGCTCAGCTCCTGAGGGCGAAGATTCCATTTGCTTTGCATCTTCAAAAGGACCTCGGACTACACTTTGTCACAGAAGATGTTCAGAATGCAGTTGTTGAATTGACCTCTATGTGATGAACGTACGCTATAGATTTAAATCTTCTCATTTGTTTTATTAGATCAGTGAACCTTCTTCAAGCATTTCCACAGCCAAGAAACAGCTCACATATTCCCGGTGGTTTCTTCCACATAAATCACGGATTGAGATGATATTTATTGTTTTCTCCAGCAGTTAAAAGAGTTGAGGAAAACATGAAGACTAGGGAGTAACTAAGAAAATATGGAACTATGCCATTAGAAAAGACTAAGTGTTTTGTTTTGTTTTGTTTTCCAGCTTGTCTGGGATAAAGAGTTCATAATTTTAAGTCCATGAAGTGCTAAATTCCCTTTAAAAAAATCTGTGAATAATGTTGTTTTTAAACAATGGCTAAATGTGTATATATTTGTGTGTGTGTATCTGTATACACATATGCATGTGTTATATAGTCTATTTACTAATGACAGAACAACTAGTTACACATGAAAATGAAATCAGTAATTTATGTTGTATGCCTATTTCTCTGGCTCAATTAGTTATCTTCTAGGTCATGTTTTCGATTTATTTATTTACCTTTTAGCATTCAAAGTTGGTCACTAAAGCAATTTTAACTTTAACTCAGCATGACAGATTTAATGCTACTAAAGTTAAGGATGCAAATATTTCCTGAAGTATTATCCATTGGGAGTTTGCTTTGCTTTATATCTGCAAGAACAGGCTCATAATAATGTGAATATTTAATCTTAATTATATGCGATACTTAAAAAACCTAGGCACGCTTCAGAATTTTATGAAGACTGAACAAATCTCACAGGACCACGCGATGCGATAACAAATATAACACCGTCCAAGAGGATTCTGAAAATTAACACTTAAAATAAAAGTCATGCCCAAGCCAGTGGAAGAATAGCTAAAGGAGCAGTTCATATTTCACATGGTTACACAGCATCATTTCCGCATTCTACAAAAAAAGGTACACGTTGAATTTTATATCATCTGGCAATTAAAAAAAAACACATTTAATTTTTGTAACTAAAACAAACTCCATGTGTTACCAAAAAATTCTGAAAATTAAAACCAATGCTAAAGGCACAATTATTAATTCTTTTCTCACAGGTATGAAATAAGAAAATATTTCCTACGCTATAGTTCTAAAGGTTTTGTATCTATCTCTAGGTCTTGGGGGCCTTCAGGGTTTCCAGTGGGCTAGTGGGTGAGATCTGAGACAAATTCTGGTTTAGGGACCATAATCTTTATAACTAACCACCTTGACTTCCTTCACCAGATGCGTATGGCCTGGGGAGGTAAGAATTAAACCAACAGCTAGAGAAGAGGAATCCTGCCTGTTATGACCTTGGATCTCTGCCATCTTACTTCATTCAGGACATTATTATTATCTTCATGATGAGGTTTCTCCCTATCATCTCCAACCTCTCTCTTTCTACCAGCTTTTTGTTCTCTCTTGCAAACATGTGTGCAGATGAAGTTTCTACCAGAACATTTGCTTCAACAACTGACTCTCCTATTTTCTCAAATCGATTTTAATAATATTTCTGAAACATCTCTTCTCTAATTTGTAACCAACACTTACATTTTCATTCCCACATTGGCTGTCCTGTTTGGTGTTTTGGTCTAGTCCTGGCATGCTTGGATTCTAAGAGTAACTTGCTTTTATTGATAGGACTGTAAAAGCAAGTTCTATTGTTTACGAAGTGTTAAAAGCAACGAATTCTTTCCAGAGTTTGCTGCTTTGCTTGTATCTGTCCATCAGCAAAGTTTGTCAAAACCTCCTAGATGCTGCCCCTGATTGAGGATACAGAGGACACAGAAGGGAAACTGCTGAAGAAACACATTTATCTGAGGACAAATGAGCAAGTGCAGCATGGTGCATTAATGGAGGCTTTGCCGTGAAAAGAAGTTATAAAGAGAAAAAGCTCAGTTTTATGTTTTTAATAGTTTTTCCCATCTAAAAATGTTAGTGTTTTCTGATTATTTAAGCATGAATTTTTTAAACAATGGTGACATCACAAAGGTTTCAGTTCTGTTCGTTGTCTTCACTGTTCTTCCCTAGAAGGAAACAGCACCTCACCGTCCCAGAACAGTGGAGATGAGCAGTTGGTATGAGGTCTGTAGTCATGTCGCTGCATCGATATGTCGGTATAAATTGTTAACTTCCACCAAGGTCGCCTGTATGTCCCTCTCCTGTGACGGGGGTTCCTACCCATTTTCATTAATCAAAACTCATAGACTCATCAAAACAGAGCTAGGAGGTACCTTGGAGGTCACTTTTGTCTTTTGCAGACACGTGTGTGGAACCAAAAATTCCTTCCATCTATTGCACATAACAACTAAGAAGGACTTATTTCTTGGGTTTCCCTTTCCTGGCCAAAAGTTAATCAATATGCCTGAAAAGGAAAATCAAAAAAGAGAAAAGCTTTATAATTAGAAGATGTTGCCTGGAGCACTTGAGAGTGATAATCTGACCCATTTTAGTTGCATATAGTATTTATTTCTGAGACTCATTTCTTAATGTACATGCTTTGATGCTTTCATTTCTAGTCCCAGGATAACACGGGAAAGAAAAGAATGAAAATAGAGGATTCCAGCCAATAGATTCTTCTCAATTGTTCTTCCAACAGTTTGAGGTGGACATATCCCAAAGGTTGATGATTATGAGGATTTTAGTACATCATTCACATAAAATAAAGAATCCGCCCTTCTATGAAGGTGACCATCTAGACTTCAGTGCAGCATTCTGCTGTTAATACGAAGGTGACCTTGTGTTCTAAGTAGGATGGTCACCAACTCGCTGTAGAATTGTGGACTTAGATGAAAGAAGAGAAAGAAAACAGGAATTTCTTATAAATTGGCTTTTCTATTTGCACCCCATTGTAAGACTATTACTAAAGGCCATTAAATATTTCAAAGCTCACAGAAAAGGCAAACATATAAGGAAAAAGCTCTTCAGTTTGCACCACCTCTTGGTTACTTTGTTAGCAAGTCAAAAGTTTCTCGTAGAGCTGCTAAGTTAGATTCAATATTTTTTTTAAAAGGATTATCGTAAAAAGCCAAAAGAGCATTAAGAGGCTCTTAAAAAAAAAAATACCCGTTACATAATGATACAAAACGCCATCTAGGGTGTTACAACCTTCTCTTTTGTTCCACCCTCTGTCAATGAAACTGTCTGGGGTTGTGGTCCCGCTAAGTTGCAGACGGAAACCACTCTTGCCCTGCAGGCCTGTTCTTTAAGAAAAACCTCACTTAGGCGCCGATCGAAAAGAGGCCAAGAAGGAAAAGACAAACAGCTGAAAATAACTAGTCACGCAATGTTAAATGACTTGTGACTTCATCATCCAAAAAGGCTATTTTACCTCTTTCATTGCAATGATTACAAAATGTCTCACTTCATAAAGGACCACAGGCCTATTTGCTGCAGCCCATCAACTGTTAGTCCCGTGTGTGGGCCGGAGAACTGATGCTGGCCCTGGCTCTGGTAAAAATGACCTTCCTGAGTTCTGCCCTGTGAGACACACAGTCCAACTCTTCATGGAATCTGTTTTTGTCATCCTATAGAGAAATGTAACCTGTAGACAGAAAAATGTAGTTCATTCTACTAGATTGCCATTCTGACTTCTGGAATAATTATTTTTGACCCAGCTTTAGAGCTAGTTATGTTGTTTTAAATAGTCACACAGATAACTGTTTTATAATTTGCTGGGTTTTGATATTTTCTTGGCACATAATAACTGCCCTCATTTATTAAGTTTATCACTGCTTTACAGAGGCATGAATACGTTTCAATTAGATTTGTATAAAACGCTGAACTGCGAATTCTTTTCAAACAGACTGAAACAGTCTATCATCTTAGTTCAACCCACTCAGATAATTTGATCCGTTTGACTTAATACACATGTAAAACAAATTGCTCTGGTAAATTTGCATATAAAATAGCACCGGTCCTAAAGGCTCTAATATAAACAATTAGTTCCGTGTTTTTATCTCACAGAAGCACTGGTTTCCCACACAACAAAGAACAACCTTGTAAAGTTTATATTTCATCATTATGTTAGGGAGGAAATGGTACATGACACAAATAGTCCTCCTTTTCTGCTTTGCCATTCAACAATGAAAAGTTCCCGAGACCATTTCAAATACAGCCTAAGTATATGTACTTGCACTCATTAAAATTAGGAGCACTACAAGAAGTTGCTATAATTGTGGGTTTAACTCATTATTCAGATTGAGCAAAATTCTACTGGAAATACCTTTTAATCTTGGAAGGACAGGCTTATCTAAATATGCAGGCCTGCACAAGCTATATTTAAAAAACCATAAGGAGTTCATGTACCCCTTATTGAAACAAACATTAGAATTTGCTCTTGACGGGCCTAGAAAGTCACAAAGCCTGAATAGAGTTTATTTTTAAAAACATGTTAGTATAGTAGTTTTTCCTTGGCTAAAATGTGCTCGGAATATCTGAGTTGTTAAACAAAGAATATCATGTTTAACTCTGTCAATATGCCAGTAACAGAACCTCAGATCTTGAAGCTGATAACAGGAGCCACAGTGGAATTTTTTTACATCAATTTCATCATTAATTTTTCTAACCTGGAATATGATGTGGTACATTGTGTGGCATGACTTTTTCTTTTTTTACTATTATTTACATGACTGTGGTCAGCCTTGACATGTCTTAAAAATTAGTATGAGGAAATCTTTTAAACATTTAATATGTTTCCTAAGAACTCTCATTCTCTACAAGTCTTAGCACAAACAAGGCATATAATCAGTAGCCAATAAACATTCGCTGGTATATTTATAGAAATACAATCAGGCATTGGTATTACAGAGGTGATACCAAAATAATTTGGAGAATTCAAACATTTTTTTATGTGGCAAACATGACTGACCCAGTAAAAGTGCACTAGAATCTTGTTTGATTCAACATGTTTGGATTAAAATATCTTTGGAGTTTTACTTTGCTTGTGTGTGTGTGTGTGTGTGTGTGTGTGTGTGTGTGTGTGTGTGCATGCACATGCATATTTAGGAGAGGAAGATAATCTGAAAGAGATAAAATGTTATATAATAGCAATAGGATGATATTTCTTTCTCTTGTCCATTGAATAAACTAATAATAATCGTAATAGTTTATACATCTCTTCTGGTATGTGTATCTGCTCCAAAAAGCTTTATGTACTGCCCAGAAATAGCAGTGACTTTTTTTGAACAATTATTTCTTTTGCAAATATTGCTTTAAAAAGATAAAGCTCAAGTGAATGCATTAACCAGGATTTTTATGGTGAGACATTTAGCAAATAAATGGATGTTACCTATGTGATACATGAGCACCAGACAAGATAAGTAAATATTTAATCAGTTCATTTCAAAATATCAAGAAATCTCTATCTTAAAAACTTAAATTTCGGGGCAGGCTGGGTGGCCTAGTGGTTAAGTTCATGTGCTCTACTTTGGCGGCCCCATTTCGACAGTTTGGATCCTGGGCACGGACCTATACCACTCATCAAACCGTGCTCTGGCAATGTCCCACATACAAAATAGAGAAAGACTGGCACAGATTTTAGCTTAGGGCCAAACTTCCTCACCAAAAAAAAAAAAAAATACCCTTAAAATTTGCAGAAGCTAAGTCTTAAAAGTTTTTATATGTACATGTATATTTTATTGTGGTAAGAACACTTAACATGAGACCCACCCTTTTAACAAATTTTTAAGTGCACAATACAGTATTGCTAACTATAGGTATGATGTTGCATAGCAGATCTCTAGAATTTATTCATCAGTAATGATTAACTTTAAAATCAAAATTAAAATCAAATTTTCAAAATTATAAGTTTAAAGAAAAGTATTTTAATTCACTTTACCAGGAGTACTTTTTGTTGATTTATTTATTTTTAATATGGCTGCTTTCTATCCTCAGGATAAATTTGTTCTTTATTGAATCATTGTTTTTAGTATTTGAAAATAGCGAGTAGTGTGTCTTCCCATTGAATACAGTCTGATGAGGCACATGATTTCCTGAGCTCTGTATTTTATGAACTGGTTAGTACTAACTTCCAGCAACAAACATGAGAATCAAGACCATGGCTGGAAACTTATCCGTCTCGTCATCTGCCTTCATCCAGCCTGGTGAAATGAAAGATTTGCTGCCACTAAAAATACTTATTAACATTTTTTGATTCCCAAATTTACTTTCACAGGGCTTGAGCAGCTAAAAAAACTTTTTGGCAAGAAACAGTTTCAAGCCAGGTAGCACTGGCATTTGATGACATCTTTGTCGTTGTTCATAATAAAGCCAGGACTCCCCACCCCAGGTTTAACCAGTTACAGAATGACGAGAGAACCTCTTATAATCTAAGGGAAATAACTCTGAAGCTCTTCTCAAATACTTTGTCAAACATGGGGAGCCAGGCGTGGGTGAAGTTATTCCGTACTTCTCTGCCTACGTGGCAGGAGTTATGTTTTATGTTTTGGTTTTTTTTTGTGAGGAAGACCAGCCCTGAGCTAACATCTGTTGCCAATCCTCCTCTTTTTGCTGAGGAAGACTGGCCCTGGGCTAACATCCGTGCCCATCTTCCTCTACTTTATATGGGACGCCGCCACGGCACGGGTTGACAAGCGGTGCGTTGGTCCACGCCTGGGATCCGAAACTGAGAACGCCAGGCCAACAAAGCTGAGCGTGCAAACCTGACCGCTATGCCACCCAGCCGGCCCCGGGATTTATGTTTTTGATCCAATACAGTGCTCAGGACAGGGTGCAATTAACAAATGCCTGCTGGAATGACAGTGAGAATGATGAAGCCTAGTAGAAGCTTTGTGACTTCAGATAAAAACCGGTTATGCTTTTTCCATAGCAAATGTTTTTATATGCTAAGTTAAACTAAAAACCCAGGATGGTCTTCACGGATCAATTCCTTGCTAGATTGTTATATGTTATTTGGGACACAACATTAAGAAAAGCTAAAATATTTCTCAAAGATAAGGGCTGACAATGAACTTCCCACACTTTAGCTCTTTTGATTTCCTATCCTCCAAGGTAACACATAGTTAAAGAATACTTAATATCAGAAAGGCATCAAAAATAACATGTTATTTTACACAGTTGTCACCAAATTCATAGATCCACTTGGATTTTCACATGATCTGGCAGGCAACTGACTTATGTCAGGACATAAACTAATTCCAGAGAGAACCAAGTGAGACTTTGGGCAAAACTTGGGTTTAACAACCCAACAAACTTTTCCAAACTGTGTTTTAACAAATACTAGGACACTTCCTTGTTTAAATAGGTATGGAAAACATTGGGTTATATAAATTTAAATGAATTTCTTTGCAGGACTTCTCAGAGCCTTTAGTACATTAATACTAATAACAAATCTCTAAGGATGGCGTATGGTGTACATTTGCTGTTGCTGCCCTCAATAGCTGTTTCAGAATCCCAGTCTCCTTCCTAACCACTTAGCCGTGCAGGCTTCCTTTTGGGTGAAGTTTCCTGGAGGGTAGCATCCCAAGAAGCTCTCTCTTGACCCTTAGCCACTGGCTTGACTCGGAGTTTGCCAGTCTGCTGAGACTAAATTTTTTTTTCTTTGTAATGTCTACACGGAGTGACCTAGTTACCATTCAGAGTTGATAACGCTTGACCTAATTTAATTTTATTGCTTCTAATTTTTATATTTGACTGTTGTTCTTTGCAACTTCTCTTATTACAAATCTGTACAGAGAGAGAGCTCCCTGAATCTTGTGAAAAACAAGTGCTGATATATGCTGAATCTGACAATGATACAATTTACTTGATTTGATTAGCATTTCTAAAAATTACATTGTCTTTTAGTATTTCTCTAGCTGAGCATGATAAGTATTAGTATAATTAGAACAAATTGTTAGATGATAATGCAAGGGAACTATAATCACACATTTAACCAATTTTTGTCTATTTCTAAGCAAAATGAACGTTTTAGGAAATAAATACAGTTGATATGGGGTCGAGGAAATGAAGGCCCTTCTTTCTTAAGTCATAATGATGCTGAGAGTCAATATTTTTGAACTTGAGAAAAACTGGAACAGAAAGCTTCTGGAAGGGAGCTTGATGTCGCAGGATATTGGTGAGGTAGATAAAAAAGAACAGGCTTTTCATCATTATTTTTGAAGGTGATCGTATTGATGTCATCTAAAAAATCCAAGTCGTTTTTCTTTAGCATCCATCAGAGCAGAACTCCATGGAGATTTCTAAATACTCTCTTCACATTTGCTTATAATTCTTAATAGATTCAAAGGTAAGCTTTACAATTTAGTGTGATTATTTAGTGTGAATATCTGCAGCACTGACACACTCAAGAGATGTACTAAAACTGGACTCTGACCCTGGTGCCCCTGCTCATTGCTCATTAGAATTATCAGTGTAAATTGAACACTCAGAGAAAAATAAAATTTCTTATAGTGCTAATTTAAAATTTCATTTTTCCTCCTAGCCAAGCTGCACTTGAGAAATCAATCTCCTCTTGCTTGTGATTTCCAATACATGTGCAGCAAGAGCACTATCAAATGTAAAATTTTTACATTTTGCCCTATTTCCCAGGTGCATTGTCATATCACCTTCTGATCGCAACTGGTAGACCGTCCATGCTCTAAATACACACAACTCTGGATCTACTACGCAAATCGTAAGAACTTTTCCAGGATTTCTAAAGATAAAATAATCATACTCAAGTAAAAAGCAAGTCTCTATTTAGTTGTGAGTCCAATTCTTTCTTATTGTTCTATCTTGACACAACAAAAGAACACTTGCTGAATTAAAGAGCCATGGAGGTAGAAAGGACATCAAATTGATCATTTCAGGGATACTTGTTACCTGAGATCAAATAAGTTACCACAACTTTTGGAAAGAATGAATTTGACCATCTATCTCAAAGTCAGTAGCGAGGCGTGCTAACTAATATTTAACCAATCAGAATTTGGGTCAGAATTGTGTTCTTGACATCGGTGTGTGGAACACTGAGCAATTAGCCAACTGCTCTGTGGTGTGCTCACAATTAATTTCCCCAACAATTCTCAGGCAGCCTATTGTGATCAATATCTATTGTCTTCTCTAGAGTGTGAATCCTTTGTTTCCAGGGTGGCCTTCATGGATCCTTTGATGAGTTTTCTTTGTTTTGACTCCAGCCGCAGTACAGATTTGAGCTTCCTTTTCGTCTTCCTTGTTAAAAAGAAAACAAATCCGTCATTAACTTTCTTAAATGCAAGTTTGCTATTGTTTCTATTCAACTGAACTAATGAAATGAATAGCAATGGGAATGTTCTGATGGATGCTTTCTCAATGATTGTTATTACTGAATGCCTTTAAACATATGTTAAATGCGGACAGAACACTATCAAACAAAACTCTTTTGCTATTTTTAGTGTTTATGGATAGATAAGTTCAACAAAGAAAAAGAAAATTATTTTTTTCTTTGTAATTTATAATAATATAAAAGCAGATTGTTTTGGCAGTTTTAGTATCCATTTTTTTCTATGTTGTCTAAAAACAAAATGAAACAGAACAAAACAAAAACCTTTTCTTACATCTAGATATCAAGGACTCATCTTTACAGAGTCTCAGACTAGCTATTCTTTGTGAATCTTCCAAAATTTATTGTCGGTATAGATTATTTTTTGGCAGAGGGAAATTTACTAATAATTTTTCTAACATACTCTTTTAATAATATTTATTCTTAAACTAATCACCAGAATTTTAATTTTTTAACAAAGACCAAATAGATAAAACTATTATCAAAAGTGGTCTTTGTTTAGCTAGTCACATATTAATTGGTAACTTTGCAGATTTCTAAAATATTCATTGAGTATAATTTGTAACTTGGCCATAGGTATACAGTAGGATTAACCAGCTTTCAAATGGATTTGAAAACATATGAAAGAAGCATTGTTTTTGCCAAATCACAAACACTACAAATTAATTTCTGTGAGATACAGAAGTAATAAAAGGAATAAATAACCTACACCGGGGGTGTAGGTTATCAGCAAAGCCTGTTAACTCTGCCTGGAGAACACATCTCAAGTCTGTTCGACTCCACATTTCTATGCCTTCCTCTTTAGATCAAGGCATCTCCTCTCTCTCCTGCACTACCGTAATCCAAATTCTCTGGTCTCCCTGATGTGACTCTTTCCCTGCCCCAATTCTACCAGAAACATAAGTAAGATCCTATTACAGCCTGGGAAAGCCCTCCATTGACTTCCCATTTCATTTACAATAAATCCAAACTCCCGAGTTTGACTCACAGTGGAACCTGCACTACATGACAGGGCCCTTTCTTGCCACCCTGACTTCATCCCACGTCGGCCACCCCCATCTCCATGCTGGAGGTCCCTTGGCCTCCTCCTCTCAACTACGCTGAGCTTCTTCCCTCCTTAGGTCCATGGTACTAGCTATTTTTGTTACTGCCCCAAAAGGGGGTTCCCCTGCCCACTACAAGACATGCCAATAGTCAAGAAGCAAGGTGGTAGGAGAGAAAAGACTTTTTATTATAGCTTTCCAGTAAGAGGGAAGATGGCTGACTAATGTCTGAAAGAACCATCTTACAGAACAAAGACTACAGGCCAGTTATATGGGGAGCTGGTCTCCAGGTGGAGGAGGCACCTGGTCTCAGGGTGGAGGCATCCACCTGATCTTAGTTTCTGAGAGTCTTTTGTTTTACTGGATATGCATCAGAGACGGGAGCAACGCCTTATACCCAGATCTTTCAGTTGTCATTGATGATGGCTATTGGCATAGGCTCTCTGTTCAGGGGTCATCACATTCCTAAGAAACTCAAAAGAACAAAGTTATCATCTTATTGCATCTGGGAGGTACCTGCACAAGCAGGGGTCATAAAATCTACAGAGCAGTTAGATCTCCTCAAGGGTGCATACCTGGCTGGGTTAGTTAGTCAGAGGTCATTCAAAGTTACAATAGGGTTTCTTTTCTATGATATGGCTTCCCTTATGTCAACCTTGTCTTGAGCTGGTATCAGTTTCTCTGTCTAGAGTCCTCTTCCCCAAGAATTTTCCATGTCTGCCTCTTTTTTGTCAATTCATCTCAGCTCAGTGTGATCTTTTGGGGTCCTAAGCACCCGACCTAAAATAATACTCCTCTCAATTACTCCCCATCATTTCCCATCACATCATTCATTTTTATTTTCCTTATACCATTTATTGTTATGGTCTCTGGATTTTCAGTTGGTTGTTTATTTGGTTGCTAAACATCTCCTTCTCTGGAAGGAATTTCAGATGCCGTTGATGATCCTGGATCCTCAGTGTTGAGACCAATGCCTTGCACAGGGTAAGTTTATTAGATTGAATCACTGCGACACAATAGATTGCTCTCTCCTCCGTGAACCCTCTCTTGGGAATACTCTACATTTTTTTTTTTGTTGGGGTGGGGGCAGTTCTTCTGTGTTACTATCACTCTTTCCAGTCTTCTTTGACAGTTGTTCCCCTTTTCTCCAGCTTTTCATGTTGGAATTTGCCCGGGTTCAGAGGTTGATCTTCCTTTTTTCTCTTTCCACTCACTCCCTGGGTGAATTCACCCAGTCTCATGGGGGTATAGACCGTCCATATAGATCATTATAAAGGCTGAATAATGGCTTCTTAAAGATGTCCATATTTCTACTCCCCAAAATGTTTGAATATGTTACCTTACATGACAAATAGGACTTTGCTGATGTGATTAATTTAAGGATATGAGATGGGAAGAGTATCTTGGATTATCCAGGTGGGCCCAATGTGATTATAAGGATCCTTATATGAGGGAGGCAAGAGGATCAAAGGCAGAAGAAGATGGAACCACAGAAGCAGAAGTTGGAGTGAAACACTTTGAAGATGGAGGAAAGAGCCATGAGCTGGAAGAGGCAAAGAAGCTTCCAGAAGGAACACAACCCTGCCAACACCTTGATTTTAGCCCCATAAGACTCATTTCAGACTTTTGAACTCCAGAACTATAAGAAACATATTTCTGTTGGTTTAAGTCACAAAATTTATGGTAACTTTTTACAGTGGCAATAGGAAACTCATATACTATCTGCATGCAGACTTCCCTTAAATTCATATTTTGTGCCCAAATCTCACTCCTGATATGCCGACTCATATATCTAACAGCCTATGAAACTTCTTCACTCAGGTTTTTAAGAGAATCTTCAAACTCAGCATGTCCAAAACTAAATTCCTGATTTTTCTCCCCAAACCTACTCCACATGAGTTTTACCCATCTCCGTTGAGGGCACATCATTTCTTTCTGTTCCTCAAGACAAAACAATGGACTCCCCTTTTTCCCTTCCCCTCTGTACCCATTTTTTTTTTTTTTTAGAAAATCTCATACACTTCCACCTTCCAAATACATCCAGGGACTGAATATTTATTTCTGCCTCCATTGTTACAACCTGCTTTAGACACCCTCATATCTTGCCAAGATTATTTCAGTAGCCTCTTAATAGTTTTCCAGTGTTTTCAGTCTTACCTCTCCTAAACTTTCAATACAACAGCCAGAAAAATCCTTTCAAAGTGCAGCACAGATCATGTCACTCTTCAGCTTACACTCTCAGTGGGTCCCAATTTCTCTTCAACTAAGAGTCCAAGACATACAATGGTTTGCGAGATCATTGATGACCAGCCCTGCCCCATTTCTCAATTAATCTCTTCCCTCTGTCCTCCTTATCCCATCACTTCAGCACACCACTTCTCTGTTCCTTGAACAGTCACATTCCCCCCATAGGGTCTTTGCACTGGCTGTTGCCTCTACTTACAATCTTATTTCCCTTCATAGCCCCATGGAAAATCTTTCCTTTTTATTTATTTTTTAGTGTTGCTTTCTCAATGAGTTCTACTTCACCCAAACCACTGAATTTCAACTCACACCATCCCTTCCTTGCCCCCAGCACTCCCAATTCCCCTTATTTGACACAATTTTTTCCATAGCATTTATTACTTTAAAATATTTTCATTATGTTTATTGTTTATTGTCTTTTCCCTACTTGAGAATACAGTAGTGCAATCTATAAATATTTGTGAATGAATAAATAAATTGATGAATGAATCCCACCTTTTTTCTTTGTGATGTTATGTTTTATTATAAATTTGGTATAAAAGCAGATCTATTATCTTTCAGTCACAATTCTCAGTTCTTAATGATACAGGTATATACAGTTCTAAAATGACCTAAATCTCCTAAGCCTTTTTCATATTTTTAGAAAGATATTCTAAGCAACATCAGGGGATGGCCAAGTAAGACATTCCTCTCATATATGTCCCCCTCAACAACAATAATTTGGCATCCATTCATGAACAAAAGTATCTTCTTGGGAGCTTTGAGATCCAGGTGAGAGATTGTGAAACGCTGGGGCAGTCCATGATGAGGACAGCCATCTTAAGAAGGCAAGCTTGCATCCAGACAGCTGACTCACTCACTGTAGTCCAGGCTACAGAAGTGAAAACAATTCCATACCCCTAGGGACTGGGCTACAGCTTCATTTGGCTTTGGGTCTGTCACCAGCACCATAAGCCAAGGGACCTGGGAGGAGTCATGCCCACCCATGCATTGGGTAATGGGCATGCACACCTTGGTTCTGGCTGTGAAATCTGAAGTGGCCCATGAACCAGCTCCAGTCCCTCTTGGCTGAGGTCTGGGAGCCCTTGGAGGTAAGCCTACCAAACTGGGTCAAATTGTAGCTTCAGAAAGGGCCCTGTAACTGGGTTCCAACCCATCCCAGCCACAGTCCACAAACAGTCTTGCTGGCACAGAGACCAGGCAGGAGACACTGCTGTATGAGCCCTTGGCAACACTGAAAGGACCCTATACTTGTTTCCAGCCCCCTCAGTGTTCCAGCAGTCCTGAAGATCCAGGGTTCCAGTGGGAGACACTACCGTCTGCAACCCTGGAGACTCTGAAAGGGTCCTATGCTGGGCGGCAACCCCTCCCAACAGCAGTCCGTGAACAGTTCTGTTGGCACAGGGACTCAGTAGGAGAAACTCCCGGCAGCACCCCCCAGAGATCCTGAAGGGCTTTCTACTTGGCTCCAACCACATCATAGCCTCAGTCCATCTGCAAACCTGCCAGCCCAGGAACACAGTGGGAGACTCTTCTATCTCTGCCCCCTGAGATCCTGAAATGTCCCTATACTTGGTTCTAGGCCCTCCGAGCAGTTGTCCTTGAGCAGTCCTGCCAGCACAGGGACCAGGCAGGAGACACTCAATCTCTTTCAGGAGATCTTGAAAAGCCTGTACTTGGCTCCAGCCTCCAGTCATAGTCAGGGATCAGCCCAGCCCTCCCAGGAATCTAGTAGGAGCCACACTGGCTGGACACCTGGTAATAGGTCCACTGTCTGAGGGCCCAATTGTGGACCTTGAAGCAGACCTTTGTCCCAGTGTGACCCTACTGTACAAGGTACTAGAGGCAGTGTCATCAACTCAGGGATCAGATAGAACCCATGCCTGCCTAAGACTGTGATAACAAGCTCCCCAAACTTAGGCCCCAGTGCAGATCCAGCAACAGCCTTGTAACCGGCTCCAACCCAGAACAACTGTAATTGCAGAGGAGATCTCATCAATCCAGGGAACAGACAGGAGAAGGTCTTGACCTGCTGAAATCAGTCTATAAAGACTGGAAAAGGTGTTTGTTGCTTCAAATGCACAGACACCAATGCAAGGCTACATGGATCATGAAGAATCAGGCAACTGTGATGCCACCAGAGGAAACTAATAAAGCTCCAGGAGGAAAATTGAAAAATTCACAAATGCGTGGAAATCAAACACACTCTTGAACAACCAATGGGTCGAAAAGCAATCAAAAAGGAAATCAGAAAGCATCTTGAGACAAAGGAAATTGAAAGCTCAGCATACCAAAATGTATGAGATGTGGCAAGAGCAGTTTTAAGAGGGAAATTTATAGTGATAAATGTCCACATTAAGAAAAAAAGAAAGAGCTTAAATAAACAACCTATAAAACCAATAAATGGAAAGATATCCTGTGGCCATGAATTGGAAAAGTTAATATTGTTAAAATGTCCATACTACCTAAAGCCACCTGTAGATTCAGTGCAATCCCTATCAAAATCTCAAAGATATTTTGCATAGAAATAGAAAAAAGAATCCTAAAATTCATACAAAACTACAAAAGACTCCAAATATAAAACCAATCCTAAGAAAGAACAAAGCTGGAGGCATCAAACTTCCTGATTTCACACTATACTACAAGGCTATAGTAATCAAAACAGTATGATGCTGGCATGAAAACAGGTACACAGACCAATGGAATAGAATAGACAGCCCAGAAATAAACCCACGCATATATGGTCAACTAATATCTGACAAAAGAGCCAAGAATGGGCAAAGGATAGTCTCTTCAATAAATGATGTTGGGAAAACTGGATATTCATATGCAAAAGAGTGAAATTACACCCCTGTCTCACACTGCTTACGAAAATTAACTCGAAACAGATTAAAGACTAAAACGTAAGATTTGATACTGTAAAACTCCTAGAAAAAAAAATAGAGAAAAATATCCTTGACATTGTTCTCGGCAATGAGTTTTTGCATATGATACCAAAAGCACAAGCAAGAAAAGCAAAAATAAGTTAGACTACGTCAGATGGAAAAGCTTCTGCACAGGAAAAGAAACAATCAACAGAATGAATAGGCAACTTATAGAATGAGAGAAAATATCTGCAAGCCATATATCAGATAAGGGGTTAATATCCAAAATATAAGTAACTCATACCGCTCAATAGCAAAAAACCAAATAATCCTCCCCCCCCAAAAAAATGGGCAGAGGATTGAAGAGGCATTTTTCCAAAGAAGACATACAAATGACCACAGATACACAAGAAGATGCCCAACATCACTAATCATCAGGGAAATACAAATCAAAGCCATAATGAGATATCACCTCACACCTGTTAGAATTGCTATCACCAAAAGGCAAGAGGTAGGAAGTGTTTTCAAGGACGTGGAGAAAAGGGAACCCTTGTGCACTGTTGGAGGAATGTAAATTGGTGCAGCCACTATGGAACACAGCATGGAGGTTTCTCAAAAAATTGAAAATAGAAATACTATATGAGCTAGTAATCCCACTTCTGGATATATATCCAAAGGAGATGAAATCTCTGTCTGGAAGAGATATCTGCATCTTCATATTCATTGAAGCATTATTCACCGTAGCCAAGACGTGGAAACAACCTAAATGTCCATTGACAGATGAATGAATAAAACAGATGTGATATATATATATACATATATATCTACATATATATGTATATATGTAGATATATATATATCATGGAATATTATTCAGCCACAAAAAGAATGAAATCCTGACATTTGCAACAATGTGGATGAACCTTGAGGGCATAATGCTAAGTGAAATAAGTTAGAGAAAGGCAAAGACTGTATGTTCTCATTTATATGTGGAATCTTTAAAAAGAAAGTCAAATTCATAAAAACAGAGAGTAGAATGGTGGTTACTAGGGGTTGGAGGAGTGGGGGAAATGGGGAGATGTTGGTCAAAGGGTACAAATTCCCACTTATAAGATAAATGCATTCTGGGGATTTAATGTACAGCATGGTGACTATAGTTAACAATACTGTATTGTATACTTGAAACCTGCTAGGAGAGTAGATCTTAAATGTTCTCACCACAAAATTAAAAACTTGTAATTCTCTAAGGTGGTGGCTGTGTTAACTAACTTTATTGTAGTAATCATTTCACAATGTACCTGTGTATCAAATCACGTTGTATACCTTAAACTTACACAATGTTATATATCCATTATATTTCAACAAATATGGAAAAAAAAGGCAGATATTCTAGCTAAGAATTCTGAAGATGATTTAAGAAAATAAACACTATGTCTAGAAGGAAAAGTTTCTCATGAGTTCATTGACATCTGAAAAAATGGGCAAAATTTGGAAATAAGAGCAAAATTCCAAATATGAATTCCTATTCAGTTTATGTAAAAGCCTACATCCCAAAATATCCAATCATTAAAATAAGTTCATGTCATAATCATATCAAATCCCATTTTCCAGGCTTTCTAATGTTCAAAGAGGTCACTAATCAAAATGTCTAATCTCTATGGGGCTGTTACGCTGAATCTGGTAAAATATCGCCTTTTATTCTAGTCTTTTCCTATTTCTTTATCCTTTATTGCTTTTAAGAAATGAGGTCATCCGCATTCTGAGTCTATGGAACTATAATCTCAGACTTGAGCTTAAACATTAAATTCTGTTGATCTATAACTGTCCCTTTCAGCCATCTACTTAATGTTAGTACTGGGGGCTCTGATGCAGTAAACTTTGCCAAGTCTCCAAAAGATCTCTACATTTATACTGAGTTTTACCATGGAGAAAATCTTTAGCTCATTAGTGAGCAAAGGTGAGAAATATATTATTAAATGTACAAATAAAACCTTTTACTATTCCACAGTTCTACATCTTTATTAAGTGTCTAAAATTTCAGTTGCAAGCCCTTGATTTTGAGTGCTCATTATCAGAAAGAATATCACATAGCTGTCTGGAATGCTTCTTAGGGTGTGAGGCCCATTAGTTTCAGTGGTTCTTTTGCATTGTACTGTCCAATTTAAATTGAAATCATGACTCAAGTTTATGCCTAAATGACACTTAGAAATCAATATTTTATTGAAAATGACATTATTGAATATAGGTATGAGTGTTCATAGATAGGAAGTGTAAATGGCTATATTTATGACATGAAGATTTGTTAACACTTGTAATTTAGGTACTGTTTATATTTTCAGGAAAAAAATCTCCTTAGTACATATTGATACCTGTTATCTACAGCAGCAAATTTAAAAAATTAGTCTAAAAATTCTGGCAGAGCTAATGATGTCACCTTGAAGTCGTGTAGAACCTGAATTTTAGTTATATTTTGAAAATGTTTTACTACTATTTCATCTTAAATTATAATATGAAAAGTCAAATACTATCTTTCTAGTTAAAACTTCAGCATTTATTTTAGCCATGCTGATGAGCAGATTGTCAGAGACTAAGAAATCAGGAGTTGACTTAATCATGTCTATTTTTCCTTGCTATCACAATGAATTCTTGTTCAAAGGCAAGTTTCAGTAGTTCTTCAGCAAAGAATCAATTTTTTAAAGTTGATATAAGCAGGTGAAAAGTATGAGATCTGCCTTGTTCTTGTTTTCCTTTCTTCTTCTTACATTCCTTTCAGAAAATGATTTTGGCAAAGAAAAACAACACGATAAATGAAACCAGAACTTAGTATATTCTTGGGGCAGAAGCATCCCAGTATCCTAAGATACTCCAATTATAGTTCAGGGGAATGACAGTATCTCTTTAGGACAAGTATGATCCAATACAGTATCCACTGATACTACAGGATAAGCTAATACAGTATTCATTGACACTATAGGATAATCCAACATCGTATTCATTGATACTATGTATAAATTGGACATACACCATTTCCTGAAATAGCACGTTTTATTTTCCCAATTCCCATTTTGGCTAGAAACTTTTAAGCCAGTGCCACTATATGTGTAAGAGGAAAATTCCGCCATGATAATCAACATGCTCTCAAAATCAGGTTGATTCGGTAGTTTACTTAACAGAGGCAGAAATAAGGAGTCCCCAGTTCTAAAACTTGTGATAAAGACTAAACAACAACTGGAAATATAAAAAGAGTGCATTCAGAGCATATGTGTCTTGCTGAACCTTATCCAGAAATAAGGAGCAAGACTAGACCAGATGATGCTTAAGGAGAATGTTTGCCTAAACTTCTTTCCAGATAAGGACTCTACCAGCATGGTGTAGGCATGTGAGTGTAAGTTATATGATATATCTAAGTTAAAAATTTTAAACTTGCTACCCATGAGACTTAAGAGCAATTACTTAACATTAATAAACATAGTCTTCGATTGTTGAGTTGAGCTTCTTCAAAAGAAGGATTGTTATGTATACTTTAAAGGATTGTGAGATTGTGATAATAAATACATATATAGCAGCAAGCACATGATAAGAATTCAGTAGACATTAGTTTCCTGTCCTGTGCTATTATTCATCTATATTTACAGCAAGCAGAGGGAGACTGTATAATGCAGTGGTTAGGAGAGCAGTCTCTGGATTATACATAACAAAATCATACCCAAACAGACAGAAACAAAAATAACAATGACAAAAGAAGCAAACTGCATTTAAATCTAGAATTGAACAACAGTTTTACCATTTTAGTCATTTCATTTCCCTGAGGCAGAGTTTCTTCATCTGTCAAATGATGACAATAATGACGTCAACCCTCTCCTGCTCAAGAGCACCAGGAAGTCTGTATTTGATTAAAAACTAGTTTATTGACGTTACAGTGAGTGAGAGCGCACCCCACAGGGAATCACGTGTGGAACACATCAGGAAGAGAGTATTAGAACTTATAGGATTGGGGCTTATGTCAACTGATTTTGGAGAGAGCTAAAAGAAGGAAAGTTTGTTCTGAATTGGATGCTTGGGAAGCAGAGGTAATTCTATAATTCAGTATCTGAACGGAGGAGGCTAAAGCTGTTATTGGTAAAGAATCAGCAGCCACTCATTTTAGCCAGGCTAAGAGAACGTTTGGCTATTTCTGTGGTTTAGAAATGTTCTTGGTTTTGTCTGGATTCAGACTTGACTATGGAGTGGTAATGTTTTTGTCCCGATCCATCCTGGTCACAGAGTGGGCCCTATCTGATGGTTCTCTGCAGAATTGTTCATGTTTACCGGAAGGACATCAAGGCCCAATTCATGCTGCCAGGCCAGCCCCCAGCCATCAGGGGCTGCTTTTCTCTTTCTCAACAGTAACAACCATAGTATGTTTTAATTAAAGAGAAAATTCACTTTAACAGCCTAAGATGGTGCCTGTCACTTCAAAATATATCTATTGTTATTTTCATCAGGTACACCAGCTGTTTTACCAAGACAGCCCTATTTTAAAATAATCCATCCTGTTATATCTACACTTGATTTCTGATTATGGAAATAGGGACACATTTCCTATATATTAAAAGAAGCACTTAAGTAGGACAATGGCATCTACTATAGTTATGCCTCTGCTTCCTGGTTTCTAGCCCAATTTAAAAGAAGCTGAGAAGATGATAATATCAGGAGGTTTTTTTATTTTCCTAATTGAGGTCACATTGGTTTATTGTGTAAATTTCAGGTGTACATTATTATATTTCGGCTTCTGTATAGACTGCATCGTGTTTACCATCAACAGTCTAGTTTCCATACATCACTATATGCATGTTGCTCTCTACCCCTTTCAACTTTCCCCCACCTCCTTCCCCTCTGGAACCACCAATCTGTTCTCTGCATCTAGGTGTTTGTTTGTTTATCTTCCACATATGAGTAAAATCATATGGTATTTGTCTTTGTCTGACTTGTTTTGTTAGCATAACACCCTCAAAGTCCATCCATGTTGTCACAAATGGCACGATTTCATCTTCTTTTATGGCTGAGTAGTAGTCCATTTTGTGTATATAATACAACTTCTTTAGCCATTCATCCCTTGATGGGCACTTGGGTTGCTTCCAGATCTTGGTTATTGTGAATAATGCTGCAATGAACCTAGGGGTGCGTATATCTTTTTGAATTAGTGTTTTCATGTTCTTTGGATAAATACACAGAAGAGGAGCAGCTGGATCATATGGGAGTTCTATTTTTAATTTTTTGAGAACTCTTAGGAGGTCTTTTAGTGCTTTAAATACTAAATTTAAATATTATTCTTGTAAATAATGTGAATTACGGGTAATCTCTGAATATCTTATGAGGTAGACAGTATTGAATAGAGGTTAAGAGGGTGTTCTCTGTCTAGAGGTAGTCTGCCTGGGTGTGAATCCTGCCTCAATCTTGTACTCACTATATAACTTGGCGTAAAGAAAAAATACACTTCTATGTTTCTCCTTTACTCACACACTCCATACTTCAGACATCAGATGTGAGGGTTTCCCGCAGGTTGAGGGCTCAGTCCCACAAGACTGTTCCCACCTCCACTTCAGATGCCAATTGCAAGTCCCAGGTTGTCACCTGCATTTCTGACCAACCAGCTATATATAAATTGGGGTTCCTATCATCCCCTCCTTGTGTTTGATAATTTTCTAGAATGGCTCACAGAACTCAGGGAAACACTTACTTACATTTAACAATTTATTATAAAAGGATGTGATAAAGGATACAGATGAACGTCCAGATGGAAGAGATGTGTAGGGCGAGATATGGGGGGAGAGGCATGGAGCTTCCATGCTCTCTCTGGATGCGCCAATCTCCCACCATCTCTACCTGTTCACCAACCTGTAAGCTCTTTGAATCCCATTCTTTTGGGATTTTTATGGAGGCTTCATCATGTGGCAGGATTCATCATTAACTCAATTTCCAGCCTCTCTCCCCTTCCAGGGTAGTGGGGGGTGAGGATGAAGTTCCAAGCTTCCAATCATGGCTTGATCTTTCTGGTGACCAGCCCCCATCCTGAAGCTATCCAGAAGCCCACCAAAAGTTGCTTCCTTGGGGCAAAAGACATTCCTATCACCCAGGAAATTTCAAGGGATTTAGGACCTGTGTCAGGAACTGGAATCAAAGATAAAATATTAGAACAAAGATGTTCCTAGTGCTCTTATCGCTTAGGGAATTACAAGGGCTTCAGAAGCTCTGTGCCAGGCACTGAGGGCAGAGACCAGTATCTATATTTTCTACTATTTCAGATGAGGGACAGTTTTTTTTTAACCTTCTGTGCCTCAATATCTTCAGATGTAAAATGACTTTTAAAAAATACCTATCTCGCAGAGTTAAGGATTAAAGGAAAGGAAGTGAAGATTAAAGGAAATAAAATGTAAAAGTGTTTAGAACAAGTGCCAGGACATATGCATTGACAGTAACATGCAACAAATGTTAGCTAGTTAGATTATGTAGCCATTTAACTCTGGCCATTTCATCTAACGATAAAGGCACTTTGGATTTATTGTATGTTGATTAAAACAACAAATATTCATTGCTTGCACCTCTGTGCAAGACATTGTATTAGATAAGTAGAAATAGCTTCAGTACCTGCCTTCAAGAGCTGACTATGTAGCTGAGAAATGTGTGAAAAGATAAATACCTAAATAAGCCTGTAAGAATTAAGTACAAATGTCTGTCACTGGCAATAAAAATGGTGATGATTTTGAGGAAGGAGAATGAACTTCTAGTTAAAGTAAACTGGTAAAATGTGTTGGCATAGATGCTAGATGAGCTGAGCCTTGAAAGCTCTATAGAATTTGACCATTCAGAGAGATGATGAAAGAGCACTCTAAGCAGATGGAACTTCAGGGACAAATACATGAGAAATCAGATAAAAATTCCAACAACAATAATACAGCCACAATAGCAAAGTGGAACACATACTGAGTATAAAACCAGACACTGAGTTTAGCACTTAAGTTCATTATCTCATTTAATCTTCTTTATAACCTTATAGAACAAGTAGAATCATTATCCTCATTGAGTGAGGAAAACAAAGCTTAGACAGTTTAATTAATTTGCTTAAGGTTGCTAAACTAGCAAGCGCTGGACTACAATTTAACTCAGATTTAACGGACTCTGGGTCCCAAGCTCTTAACCTCTACTCTTCTGTTTCTCCTTAAATAATCTTTATATACATTATACCATTTAAAGTTCCCAATAACTAACTCAAATCATGTAACTGTGGCCAGATTATGCAAGATATTTAATGCTCTAGGGGATCAGAATTGGCCACCCCAAGATGTGTCTCTTTGGCTTGATTATTTTTGAGGACAAAAGGCTCTGAAAGAAACTTAGGCCTTCCTTCTAACTGCCTAAAAGAACTTAAGATACAAGGCCTGTTCCAGGAAGAAGCTTTTATCGTAGATAACTGTGGGCAAGATAGACAGGGAGGAACCTTGCTAAGCCCATTTTTATCAAAGTTCTCTCTCAGGTCACATTGTCTACAGATGGCCCAGCAAACATTTGTTTACTAAACACTTGCTTTTTCATCTCCATGTGAATTGCCTTCTTCCCTTTTGAAGTCCCAAACCACTACCCCTAGCTTCCTCCTTTGTCTTTAGCTGAAGATGGTATTTAAGGTGGTGACTTCTGCCATTTTGGTGAGTTACTCAGTTTTCCTGGGTCTCTCCCATGTATACATGTTATTAAACTTTGTTTGATTTTCTCCTATTATTCTGTCTCATGTCAATTTAATTCTTAGAGCAGCCAGAAGGACCTAGAGGGTAGAGGAACAGTTCTTCCTCCCCTACAAAGCAACATCAGGGAATTTTTCTTTTCTCTTATATAGAAGGGTGAGTTCATTGCTATTTGGAGCAGCAAGGTGGTGTAATTTTTTTAAAAGATATTTTAGTCAATAATCCCATCTTTCTTATTTACACAAGTATTCTTGAAACAATCCATCACTGTCTTCCTTATTATTCCACATAACCAGACTGAATTGTTGTTTCTTGTAAAGAAAATAGCCTAACAAAGTGATGGAAAGATTATAGTAGAATTTTTTTTTTATTTGCATTTGTAGATAAATCTGCCACAAAGTTAGAGTTCATATCCTGTATGTATATGCTGTTCATGAGGCATAAAGCATATTTTTCTCAGGTTTTAAGCCTCACATATAGGGACTCAGCCTATATACTTAGGCTAACTGAGAAAGAAAAGGCACTTTAAATCATTATATTTAACAATGGCTAACAAAGATCAATGTATCAAGAATTATGCTCTTTGGTTAATTCTTCACAAAGCAACAAAGAAGGCCAAAATTGCTTAGTTTAAAAGAAGGACAAAGTGAAGTTTATCCCAACCAATAAACCAATCTGTATTCAAGCAATGAGCTGTTCCCCTTCCATTTGCTATTTATTGAAATGTCCATAATTTATTCATCTCAGGATACACTTATACATCTGTAGAATTATTACTTTGGCTTTTCTAATAGTCTTTGAAATTAAGTAAACCAATGAACAGAGAAAAGATAAAACTTGAGGGAGAACTGTGGATGTAGGAAAAGTTGTTGTTGAGTTGAAAATAAATTCCCAAACTTAAGGACCCTTGTCAAATGTTCCATAATTACCATTGCACGCCATATCAATGAATCACGCATTTAAATCCTCTAAATTTACATTTGTAGCTCTTCGGATTATATTACATTCACCTCCTGATGGGTTTCTCCATATTTCAATTATTTTTAAAAATGTCATAGAAACAAAGTTCTTGCAAAATAATAGTATTCTCAATCTGCAATTCTTAGCTACCCAGGATTGACTCTGATAGTTCAAAGTTGAATTCTTTCAAAGGCTATTCCAACTAGAGTACAAATCTGCATTTCACACCTTACATGTGTGGTTTGGAATTTGTTCTTTTAAATTTAATTAACTTCTTGACTTCCTGCCTCCTGGAACATTCACCTCTATGAAACCCTTACTAGGCTCCCTAGCAACAAGTGATAAAAAGAGCTACTGGGAATGTGCTGAGTCTCCATAACTGGGTGTAGGAGCCAAGATTGTTGTCATTTGTGCTCTTGAGTCTTTACTCCAATGGAGGGCACAGGCCTTAGGTAGGGAAGACCTGAGTCTGGATCACTGTTCTGTTACTTACTCACTGTGGGATATTGGGCAAGTTGTTTACTTTTTCTGAGTTTTAATTTCCTCATTTGAGAAAAATCCCACCTCAAGAAATTCTCATGTGAAACGGTGAATATATATTTTCAATATATATTTTCAAAATGCTTGGCACAGTACCTGGCACAACACACACCTGATACATGTGAACTCTTTTACCTTTAAAGTGGACTCAAGCATCAGTAAGTTATCGTTCTAGAAGATTTTTAAGGTTTTTTTCAATCCTGGAGTTATATACTACTCTTATTTCTTAAATTACTTCTCTGCACCTAAGATTCTGCACCCAGTTTCAATGTATGAGGATTTTCCCCATACCACCAAACAATTTTTCAATACCAATTGGGTGTCCTACAATTCAACACAATTCTGACACAATCTACTCAGAGATAGCATCAGATTCCATGGGTTAAGGTCTCAGTCCCACAAGACTGTCCCCCACTTCAGATGTCAATCTCAAGTCCAGGTTGTTACCTATGCTTCTAACCTACTGGCTATAAATCAGAGGTTCCCAAGACCTTTTCCTTGGGTCTGATTAATTTGTTAGAGTGGCTCACAGAACTCAGGAAGCTAGTATACTCACTAGATTACTGGTTTATTAACAAAGGATATAAAACAACAGCCAGATGAAGAGACACATAAGGTGAGGTCCTGAACAAAGGAACTTCTGTCCTCGTGGAGCTTTGGGCACAGTGGCATGTGGAAGCATTCTGGTTCCCCAACCTGGACTCTCTCTGAACCCCGTCCTTTTGGGTTTTTATAGACACTTCATTACACAGGCACGATTGATTAAATCATTGGCCACTGGCAATTGATTCAACCTCCAGCTCCTCTTCCTTCCCCAGAAGTCAGGGGAGTAGGGGGCAGGGTGGAGATTGAAGGTTCCACCCCTCTACTCATAGTTGGTTCCCATGGCAACTAGCCCCCATCTTCAGGTGCTTTCCAAAAGTCACCTCATTAACATAACAAAAGACATCCCTATGGCTCTCATCACTTAGAAAATTTTATAGGGTTTTAGGAGCTCTGTGCCAAAAATGGGGACAAAAATCAATATATATTTCTTATTATAAATCAAAGTATCACAGTACCTCTCATTTTGCATGTAGCTTATACAGCCCTGTGTTGTTATTTATCTTTTCAGGTGTTTATCTTATCTTCCCCTAGATAAGTTTCTTGAAGGCAGGCACTGTGTGATGTCCTTGTTAGTTTCCCCAGGGTACTGTGGAGCATAATCTCCTATTCAGAGCAGATTTTTAAATCTTATTTCTGTTGGTGGTGCTGATAAATGCCTTTGAAAGACTTTTTCCCATCCTCCCCCAACTTGTCAGAATTAATTAATTCAGATTCCCTGGATGTTTCTGTTATTCCTACCTAAGGTAGGTGCTTTGGAATATTCAGAAAGAGTTCTAAATATCCTAAAAGTTTCTTTTATTTCCAAGGAATAGTTTAGACACCAGAAACGTCTGGCTCATTGAATGGGCATTTACTCCATTTCTGCATCAATTTGCCTTCATAGACTGACAGCTTTGCACCAAATTACGCTTTAGTGACTTCGAGTGTCTTTAACACTGGGGAAAAATCACTGTTTTCTAGATAGTTTTAAAATATTCCCAAAGGGTGGTTTCAGTACTGATAAGAGCAAAGGAACAGGACTAACTGCAGAGCACAGGTGGACTCAAATGAATGTGCAAACGTTGCATGATAGATGAAATTCTGGAGCATCTCAATCACTGTCTTTTACAGAGATAGCTAGAGGTGGAAATCTGCTCTTGAGAAATCTTCCTCAGCCTCTATTTTCATGGGGAAGGGGGAAAAAACTTCATGCTTGTGAGGTCCCATAAGAAGGAATTGTCCCTTCCTTTCTCTGTGCTCCCCATTATTTCAAGCAATGACAAGAACAAAAAATGCCCAACTTGTCTGCCAGAACATCATACATTCCCCGCATGGACACTTATGTCGGCAGAGCTTGCTTCAGAGAACGTTACTGTGGTGAGATTCACAAAGTCCCCTAATCATGCTATACACTGCAGTTACAAGCTAGTTTTCTAGGCCTCCTGAGATTTTTCTTCCCCATACAAAGCTGCCATCCTACAGCTCAAAAAGAAAAATTTGGGGCTGGCCTTGAGACCTAGTGGTTAGGTTCGGCATGCTCTGCTTTTGCAGCCCAGGTTCAGTTCGAGGGCATGGACCCACACCACTCATCAGTGGCCACGCTGTGAAAGTCACTCACATATAAAATAGAGGAAGATTGGCACAGATATCAGCTCAGGGCAAATCTTCCTCAGCAAAAAAAAAAAAAAGGAAAGATTGAGGCAGAAGGGAAGGGAAACTTCACCTTTCTGCAGATATCCCCCCTAGAGTTAGTTGTTCACTTCAAAACACAATTGCTTTCCTCTATTGTGTGGTCAAATGGATGCCTGTACTCAGTGCAACTCGATGCAACCACAAAGCAAAAAGAAATCACTGGAGGGATGTCACTGAGGCCATCGTTCCATACTTTACCTTGCCCAATCATTTTGTTCAACACTCATCTTGGACTTTGCTCTCTGGTGCTATCTACTTTTCAGCACTGAATCCATTCAGAGTCTGCCCTTTCAGACACTCTAATTTTCTTGCATTTAACCTTTAAAAAATTGACAATTTTTCTCCTCTTTACAATTTTATGACTTTCGAGTCCATAGAATGCAGGAAATAAAATGCCATTTCCTTTCTCCAAATTAAAAATAAGAGAAATCTGAAAAGAGAACAGAAAATGAATTGTTCGACTGTCAAAGTCTTCCACATTGAGACATTGGATAATGAAATCAAAACGGCTCATCAAGTATAGGTCAACTCATATTTGCATTCCAGCATTTCTTTAAAACAATATGCCACATGAGGATTTTTCTGCAGACCCCAATTGCTTCTTATTTTGAAATCATCTTCTAAAACATGCTATTTGTATTTAGCCATTGTTTAATGAATATTGACTTGCAGAAGAATGTTGGAAAATATGAGTGGCTAAGAGTTATGTATGACCTTTAAGTCCTTATTATTCATTATATTTGTTTAGAAATTTTGTCAAAGATTTTCACACAATTTATGAACTTGTGAATATTGGGTTGAGGCATACAACAGCAGGTTCTATCTCAAGTAATAAGAATTCATGAAGTGTAGAGTAGCTATATTTGGACATATGGTCAGACATCATCTAGTAATAGAGAAGATATTCGAAATCAGATCTCCTTTGGAAAATTCTAAACTTTCTAAGACATTCATCTACCCAGATACATTCTGTATGTGTATGTGTGTGTGCCTGTGTGTTCATTTCTCTGTTTTAAAACAAACCATTTATTCTAAAGAGAAGTCCTATCACAATGTTGGACAGCTAATTAACGACAAGGATGAAGGCTTTACTTAGCAGTACAGTGCTCACAAGAGGCTCTTTTGGAAACTCTGGTCCACTGTCAGATTTCCACAATCACAAATTACAGGTAACCACTTCCTTTCTCATTTTTCATATTTTCAAAAATCGTTATAAAGAAAAGTAAACATATGGTATTTAATACTATTATCATTCTACATGTTAAAAATTGGCAATAACTATGAGCACATTACACAGGACTAGATATGAATAAACTGAGGTCCAGCTATGGAGGAAAGTGAGTCTGCATCTCTAGTTGCTACAAACTTTTCATCTCATCCAGTTATACTTAACCTACTTGGGTCCATTTTATTGTTGTTATTTCATTTTTTAGTAACATGTCATCGTTTTGGTAGTGTTTTGAGCAGGCAAGGATTATAGGGGTTGGAGAAAAGAGGGACTTTCTTGAAATACACTTCTTAGTTTGTGTAATTTGACTGCAATTTTTGTGGAGTACAGCATTTTCAATAAAACTCATACAGTGAAATCAAGACTACTCCTTTATTATAACTCACTGGGGTTCAGTTCTAACTTGATTCTTAGCAAGACAATATTTGTCCAGCTCTATGTACCTGTTTGGAGAATTTTCTACAGGATCTATGCTCACCAAGTTTTCCAAATATCTGTGCACATATGTTATTAAATTTTGAGTCATGGTGGAAATGTATAAAATTATGGATTAGTGTGTGAAGGGTAATTGAAGGTTATATACAGACATGCACATACACAAAGGCATGTCTACACATACGTAGTGTATTAACCCACCCAAGGCAGAAATCATCCACTAGTAGTTTTTCCATATAAGTTCCTCCAAATGAATTTTTAGGCCCATCGTAGTGGAAACTAATCATTCAATAAGCATCATTTTCTCCAATGCTACTTCAACTCCCTTCCCCTTAAAAACCTCTCTGGGGAAAAGTAATGTACTATAGCAGGAAAACTTGAGACCTAGGAATCTAAAAAGACTTAAATTATTGATGGAAAATCAATTTGTTAAGACACTTTTTTTGAGGAAGGCTTTGAGATCAATTTAACCTAACGCTCTACTTGCTCCTGCCACTATTTTCATTGTAAGAATGACATTCTGCTAAGGAAAGACACAAATATCTAAAACATTCAATCATTCATAAATAAAATTTCTCATATTAGGAAGTATTATTTAATCTTCCTTGGTTTCACTGCCTATTTTCTTTGTCCCTTGATGACATTTTTAATGAAACACCTGATTGTATTGTTCATACTCAGAAGCTAGCTCCTTTATGCTGCAGAAAGTTGAAGAAACTTAACTTTCCTTTTAACCAGGCTGTAAAAATGGTCTAGTAGTGGGCTTTTCATGACTGTGTAGGGAATGATGAGTGGGTCCATTTAAAGGCAATTCCCCTGATCTCTCTTAGCTGAATATGGATGGAAGTGATGTCCTAGAAAAATCTGCTGGCTTGGCAGAGGAACTGCTATTAAAATAAATTGGTTACCAAGTGTTTATTACGTTTTATGTTTGCCTCTCATCACAGTCCTTCATGATGTGTTTAAACAATTAATTGCCACAATATCCAACCCTCTGAGGGTTGGAAAGGGACCCTGAGTAGATTGAAAGAGCTATGAATCCCTATTTGGGCAAGAGAGAAAAGAGGGTTTTTTTGTTGTTAATTAATCACATATTAATTTTGCATTTACTGCGTGTTCATAACTTAATGTGAACAACCAAAGGGACTTAAAGAGACAGATCAGGCCATTACAGTCTTTTTCATATACTGTGCCTTCAAGAGTCGAGAGCTATTTCTTGGTAGAGGCAAAAGGTATGAGGCAGTGACTCTTGGGAAATTTTCTGGGTGGGAAAAGTAAACATTTTTGTCTATAAAAAACTCTCATGTATCCTAATACTATGTGAATGTGTAATATGCAAGTTATTTTACCACCTGGCTCCATACTTTCTTTTTATTTTACGTTTCCAGTAATTCAACTAAGCTGAAAAATTCTGTTTCTCAAGCATACCCTGCCCTGTTTTGGTCAATGGTACTGAAAATATTTATTGAGTGCCTAGTGTGCACAAAACTCTACATTTCATGTAACCATCACCTTTATTTATTGTTATTATCCCCATTTCACAGTTGAAGAAATTTAAGACTTGAAGATTTAAGTGACTTGCTCAAGGTCACTCAGTTAGCAAAGAGCAGAGCCAGCGTCCCAACCCGAGCAGTCTAACTCCAGAATATTTTTATCCATCTGCTTATCTATCTATCTATCTACCAACCTACCTATCTATCTATCATCTCTCATCTAGCTACCTATTTAGCTATCAAACTATGAGGAGGCTTGCTTTCTATCTTAGATATTACAGGCTATTCTTAAATGTCTAATAATCCTTGTTTCTTAGGTCACTAATCAAATTTCAGAGTGAGATGCTAAAAACTTTTTGGAAATTTTCTGCACCTGAGTGGGCTAATTGATTGATGGGTCTCCCCATACGTTGACTAGGGAGTCAGTCATTTTGTTGGTAGATACCCAAATTCAATATCCATCATCTATTTCTTTTGAGCCAGTCTTTTTATCTAGGATGCCAGTGTCAGGGTGCAAGGGCAAGGGGCAGGGTTGTCACTCTTCAGAATGCAGGCATGAATATAATCCCTCTGTTTTCAGTGTAGTACCTTGCATCTTGCACCCACACACAGCTTCCCCAAACAGGCATCTCCAGAAAGAAAACCTCGCAACTGCCAGGGGGAAGAGAGGCAATTTCCTAACTGTATGGGGTCCTGGAGGGTATCTGGGAACCTTAACTGCTCCTAACACAAACTCCATCCAATCCTGTTGCTGTCAACTCCTCCTCGTCTAGTATTTGTGGGGAGGGAGGATGCTTTCAACCCCGACCTGTTCATAGCATTTCAGTGCTGGTGGTTCTCTCCTCCTAAAATGTCCTTCACTCAACTCTTACCAGTGTCACATGTCCAAGTATCTTTTTCCCTTCAAATCCACCACAAATGCTACACACTCCATGAAACCTTTGTTGATTTTCTCAGTCAAGTATTACCTCCCATAGCACCTTGTGTGAAATGTTACATTCATGTCTTATTAGGCCCAGTAAACTTCATTTCTTTTCAGGACTGAACCTGAAAACTGTTCTTTCTATTTCTTTCAGTATCCAGTACAGGACATTCAGCACATTTTGGGTAGCAACAACAAAAATCAGGTGATGGTTATTTACATGTTTCCTATTTATGTGATCACCACGGCATAGGAAGAAAAATCTTTCCCTGTAATTGTATATTTTTCATAGCTTTGCTTCATAATTAATTAATAATTAGGAATAAGCTAAATAAGTTTTACAATTTTTTAGTGCCTACTTTGAGTTAGACATACATCAACACTAATTTTCACAACAACCCTTCAAGGCAAATATTGTTTTATCCATTTTTCTTTTCTTTTTTTTTTTTTTCATGAGGAAGACCAGCCCTGAGTTAACATCCGTTGCCAATCCTCCTCTTTTTGCTGAGGAAAACTGGCCCTGGGCTAACATCCATGCCCATCTTTCTCTACTTTATATGGGACGCCGCCACAGCAGGGCTGACAAGCAGTGCATCGGCGGACGCCCGGGATCCGAACTCGCAAACCCCAGGCTGCCAAGTGCGGACTAAACCGCTGCGCCACCGGGCAGCCCGTTTTATCCATTTTTCAAGTGATGAAACTAAAGCTTGGTGAAGTTAGGTAACTTGCTGAAGCTTGGAGAACAATTAACATATACTGTATAAAACCCTTTTACCTTATATGATATCTTTGTATTTTGATCATCCCAACAAATCTTTGTAATTATTATTATCCTTTTTGACTAGTGAGAAAAAGAGAGCTTGGAACAGTGTTTCTCTTAGTGAGTGTGGTCTGAAATCCTAGCAGACCCCAAGACCTTTTGAGGAGGTTCTTGAGGTCAAACTATTTTAATAATGAGACATTGTTTGCCATTTTCACTCTCATTCTTGCACAAGTGTGCAGTGGAGTTTCCAAAGGTTGGGTAACAAGTGATTATGTCATCACTCTGACAGATAATGGAATGTATGCTTGTATCTTAAAAGTTAGTTTAAATTTTTAATAGAGTCTATATTGACAGATATAGACACATATACAAAAGCTCTTTGGCATTCCTCAATAATTTTTAAAAGTGTAAAGGAACCTGAGACCAAAGAGTTTGAGAACTGTTTTCTTAAAGGAATACATTCCCTGTTTTCCACAAGGAAAACAACTTATTTCAAGTAGAAATGAACTGGTAATACAGATATTCTATGATCTTCTTAATATACTGTGCCTCCCTGACATGATATATTTTTGGATATCAGAATCTTCTCTATTTTAGTAGAGAAATTCAACTTTCCTGGAGGAGAGCCTTTGTCTGTCCAGCAGGACAATGTGTCCAGCAAAACAGGCCCAATTATATTTACCTTAATTAGTAAACAATTGTTCCTGGAGACCTCTGTGTCTCTCTTTTCTCTTTTGCATTGAATATTATCACAGAAATCCACCTGAAATTCAATTTACTTTGGAACATTCAATATTGTTAACACTTCACTGGGTGGCCATTAATGATGCCTGTACACACATCCTTCTTTGAGGCCATGTGTTTGCAGTTTGCTTTTACCAAGTGGCTTCTAGGAAAGTTAATCTCTTTGATATTCACAATATAGAAAAAATTAAAATTTCTTACAAGACAGTCTTTGAAAAGACTAGATATAAGAATTATTGAATGCTTTTAGGCTGCTGACTCTTTTTATTGGAAGAAAAGCTGCCAAATTTGACACGTTTGCATGTGATACATACTAGAGAAAATTTTACAAAGAGATTGTTTTTCTAAGATACTGGACTTTGATCTAAGTTTCTGTGAACCAAATGTGTTTTTAGACATTTAGGCTTTACTTTCTTGCAAACTGTGATGGAATTCTTCCTCTGAGTTTTAAATATGTATTTAGCATGATAAGAATCATAATAAGTCATTGACAAAGTTTAGAAAAATTATCAGTGGATTTTGAAGAGATTATCTGGTACTTAAAATTATATAGAGACCCAAAATTTTGACTCAAAAAATATTAATTGCAAGTTGTAAAAAAAAATAAGTAAAGTTGATCATTTTTAGTATGTCAAAGTACTTTAACTTAAATATCTGATAAATGAGAACACTTTCCAACATCTTAGCCATTTCATTTGGACCAGATTTCCTGGAGTTCGTGAATAATACTGATCCCTGCAGTTGAATCGATTGTGCGACAATCCACATTGATCATTAAGACAGCTGAAATGAGCAAATCAGCCAAGGGGCAGTGTGTTGATTTCATGTGTATAGACATAGCTTTAATTCCCAGCACAGAGGTCTCACAGAAATATTTTTAATACAAATATTTTTTTGACTGAGTATACATTAAAGGGTCATTTCTCCCATGCTGTAGGGAACGAGAGCTCAGGGACATGGTCTCAGCATGTTGACACTGCATTTAAGGTTTGTAACAAAGTACCTTGTTCTCCACCTACGGGTTAGAAACTGGGCTCTGGTAAATCTACACCAGGAAAACATCTGCAGGTGTTTTTATAGTGAACGGAGTGAGCCTCTGTCCCCTGAATGGGAATAAAATGCCCCTGAGCATTGTAATTATAATGCTTTCTGAATTTTGCAATTTGCTCTCTCCACATCTGGTTGCAAGTAAGGCCTGGATTGTATAAGAGATGCATGCCTCCAAAGAGATTCTCAACTAAAAACTCTGACTCTCCCCTAGGAGTCTCTTGGATGAGTACAAAATCTGAAAGCTAGCGGCAACACAAACTAGGTGTCGATTTTGAGCAAACACTGAGAAAGAGGTGAGCAACGTTTGCTGTCTGCATTCAAAATTTCTGAAATATGACACAGGTGAAATATGAAAAAGTATTCACAAAATATCTCTGAGAGAAGTTCTCTGTAATAAAGTGACTAACCCCCAAGTTAGAGCCTTAATCCATTAAACAAATTTTAAAAACCACTGTAGAATCCAGTAACACAAAAGAACTTGGACAGGAGGGCTGGAGTGTATAAAAATGAAACTTGACTTTGATTTTTGTGAGTAGCTCATTTGGAATAATGTTACACTTTTTCTGTGACCTTGATATGCCTCTATTTCTATGAAATCTATAGGTTAGGTAGTGATCTTCTTTCCCCTTCTAACTACACTTCTTTAGAGCAAAATAACTTGTTTCTAGATTGTCAACTACTCTTTATCTTCCTTGAACTTATAGTTGGCCAAATGTTTCTTGGTTGGTCTTTCTATAGATGCAGGATTCTGATTTCCTTTTGCCTTTAGTTGGCACATAAGGGTTGCCTGCTAATTTTCTATAATTTATTTTTTACATTTGCAAGGGGAAAAACACTGGGAAGATAAATGGATACAAATATTGATGAGTTTTCACTTTTGCCATGGCTTTCTAAACAGAATGCTGAATCATGTTAGAAAAAAATATCCCTTTCAGAAACCACCTTCTCCCTTCTATGTGTGAATGTCCCCTCTATTCTTAAATGTGTCAGGAATTCTTTGAAGTCCTTTTGGAACAGCCAGTCCTCTGCAAAGAGATTTGACTGGAAACTCAGGGTCGTTTAAAATGATTTTCTGATTTTGGACTCTATATCTGTGCAAGTTCACTCTTACATGTTGGTATGATGTGTGAATCTGTTTGACAAAAGTGTCAAGACTTCGGAGAGAGTTTTTTGAATACTGAAATCAAAACTGCTCTGTCAAATAATTCAATATTTGTTCCTCATAATAGCCAAAAAATATGTTTATATTTTATGTACGTTCAACTTATTTCATATCTATCATCATATTAGCACAGCTTTAGGTATGTAGCAAATAGTACATGTGAATTAGTAAGCACTTATTAAATTGAATTTGTTTTAAATATTGTAAACTTATGTTCGGACATAAATAATACACATACACATAAAAACACCTTTAAACTTTAAGTCTTCTTTTTTCACTCTAATGATTTTCTTCTCATTGAATATAAATAACCCATCACTTAAACATATTATTTCCAATAAAATTTACTTTATACTGCTAATATCCTATATGCAAGGCACATTGCTTACTTTATCTCCAACCAGCGCACAGCACAGAGGTGCGATGACTGGGCGTTGTGTTCAGATATTGATCTGTGTGTGTGTGAGTTTGCTTTGTTTTGTTTTTCCCCTCCTGCGTTTTCACCTATCTCTTCTTTCCATTCACGATGATGCCACAATGTCTCAGGAGGGAGCATGGTGAAAAGTCTAAATTCTTAGGAGAAATTAGAATCTTCAGATGAAGTAGAAGAAATGCAAAAGAGAATTAGTTGGTAAAAGAAGAGTATCTTGGAGAACCAAATTGAAGAGAAGGGCCATTTTTCCATCACAAATTAGAAAAAAGAAAGCGTGCAGTGGCTGAAGGACAGAGAAGAGGGATGTGTGTGCTGAGGTCCCCACATCAGGAGAGATCTGGCTGTAAGCCTGCACGGCAGAGTGGATACATGGAGTAGCTGGGCAGAGGAAAGTAGCAGCAGACTCAAAAAGATCTCCTGTCTCCGAAGTGGCAGAGAATCAGCCGGAACTATGGCCCAGGATGGGGCCATGTGGAATGAGTCATCAGCAACCTCAGCTGTAACGTTCGTACAGCTTTGGGAGGATTCAGGAACAGCTTCTCTCTGCACCACTTTCACTCTCTTGACAACTTTAAGACCCTGAAACTCTGTGGCACAGCACCATGATGGGCAGGAACCCTTAATGTGATGGAGACAATGAAGTATTTGACCAGCCCTGTGAACCAAGTGTTCAACATCAGAAAATTCTTTAGTTAAAAAACACACAGGTGAATAATAAAAAAAAAAAAAAAAATCAAATTCTTACATAATGGATTTTAAAGTTTTTGATTCTCATCTGGTGCAAATAGATTATCTCCACATTAAAGAAGAGTAACCTGAAGTTCACAGAATTTAAATAACTTACTCAAGATCATAAAACTGGTAAACAGCAGGACCAGGATGTGTACACCCCACTCCATCTGACTTCAAGGATCCATGATCCGCTGACTGTGTTTTCCTATAATCCAGGATTAGAGCAAGAGTCTGAGATCATTAAACAGAAGCCACATGCAGTGACAGTGCATGGACAGTTGTGCCTGTGACTGGAGACGAATCCAGTTTAGAAGAGGAGTGAGCAGCCTGCAGACCAAAACTGACTCCTCTAATTCAGTTTACAAGTAATAAAGCTGATGCTCTGAGGTCTGCTTGATTCCCCAGCTATTTCTCATCTGGACCAAAATGTTTAGGATAAAACAATATGATTAATATACCAGCACCCAACTATTTACTAACTGGGACACACAGGCACAGATTTGGAAACAGAATTAAAGACAGGTTCACGGCTAAAAAATCTATTCTTACTCTCATACTTCAGCAAAGTAGTTCAGAAAAATGTATATAACATTAAATAACATTGACAAATGTATTAAAGACCAAGCAAATTCAATGCCTTCAAGAAGCTTGTAAGAGAAAGCTTTCACATCTCCTTCAATGCAGTTCCAAAGAACATGACCCTTTTTTGCTTTATTGCAAATTTCTAGTTTGCAGTTTTCAAAGTTGTTTTTATCTTGGCTGATATTTATTTCTTATCTTAGCAACACTTCTTTATGTTAATTTGACCTTTGCAGTTGTCTTTATATCATCTTCAACTTGAGTAGTCCCTATTTTGTTAACTTGATGAGGTCAATCCATTTTTAATCTATGTCTGCGGGGATTTGTTGGTTGTGATTTCAAGTCTCATTCCAATTCTTTCTGTCAGAGGCTTCAAATAAGGAAGGATCATTCTTTTGGGAAGTGGTGATTACAGAGAATGGTGCAGTAAATGAACATTATATATCGCAGTCTAGACCAATTTAAATAAAAGTCAGGAGAATATTTTCTATTGGTGTATTTATTATAAAACATCAGTGCATACATTCTGAAAATAATAATTACTATTATATTATTTAACAGTCATTGTGCCTCAAACTTTCTAAGAGCTTTATTGTATTAAGGCATACAATTTCCACAATAATCTTAAATATCAAGTACTATTTTTAAGACCCAATTTACAGATAAGAAAACTGAGACAGAGGTCACACCAGAAGTATTAGCATCAGGAGTCCCCATCTTGTGTGTGTGTGTGCGTGTGGCTGAAAGGTATGGTTAGTGAAATCCATTGCCAAATCTTAATGTAAATGTTATCTAAGAGTCAGATGAAACGATCAAGGTTTATTCATGATTAAAGGTATGGTGTCATTTTTCTCCTCTGCAAACAAAATTGCCCTAGTCCTTCCTGGATAAGTATAAGGACCCTCCTTGCTCTTCCACTCTCCTTGGATCATGGCTCACTCACCTTAGGTGTGACCAGAATGCATGGACTGAATCAAAGGCCGTCACCTCTGTGATCCAGGTTCTCAGTTTCACTAGAAATTCATTCGTCTGAGTTTAGGGCATGAAACATAAATGGTTTCCCTAAGACTTCCATTGACTCCCAGAGACTAAATCTAATGCTGGTCGGAATGTGGTTCAGATTGTCATCTAAAATGACTGTGAAATCTACTTGAAAGTTTGGGGACTTTAGAATTAGAAAATCTAGGGAAAAAAATCTTAGCTCTACCATCAACCATCTGAGTGGCCCTGGATAAATATCTTCCTCTCTGACATTCAGTTTCTTCGTCTGTCATCTAGGAATGTTTATCTTTCAATGTTTGGGGAGTGGTTAGAAAGAGAGCACGCAAACACCCATGTACGTAGATTCTCAGTAAGTTTTAACTATAATTTTATCCAAAAGAAAAAAAAAATTCCCACAAAAAAGAGGGAAGCATTTATTGATACTATATCCTAAATAACAGTTCTTTCCAACAATAGCAAAATATTTAGCATACTTTTTTTCCTGAGACCACAGAATAACTTATACATGGTGATCAACAATTTAATTAAACAGAATGGCCCAAGCTAATTCACATATTGTAGTTCACACATCATGGTCACTGTTAAAGAATTAAAAACACAAGGTTGCTTCAGAAGTCTTGTTCCAATGAAGTGGTTCCATCCTGGGATTCCTCAACTCTATGGGTGCAAGACGGTAGCAACGAGGTTGAGTGAGCTTATCTTAGTCAACTTGGGCTCCTATGAGAAAATACAAAATAAAAAATAGATTGGGTGACTTAAATAACAGACGTTCATTTTCTTACAATTTTGGAGGCTGGAAGTCGGAAATTAGGGCGCCAACACGGTAAGGTTCTGGTGAGAGCTTTCTTCTTGGCTTGCAGATGGCCACCTTCTTGCTGTGTGCTCACATGGCCTTTCCTTGGTGCGTGAGCATGGAGAGAGAGCGAGATCTCTCCCATCCTCTTCTTATGGGGCACTCTCTCTTTCTGTTCTTCTAATCTTGTCTCTAATTCCATCGAGAATGTTTCATCCTCACAACCTAATCTAAACCTAATTACCTCCCCAAAGTCCCAACTCTAAATACCATCACCTTTGGGGTTAGGGCTTCAACATATGAATTTGGGAGGACAAAAACATTCAGTTCATAACAGGACAGTTTTAATCATTTCCAAACAGTGAAATGGGATTTATAAATTTACCCTTTATGAAGCAGCTCAGGTTAACAAAACCCACAAAATTCTTTGCTGCACTCTTATCAACTCTGTATGGTAACAGAGAGTTGTCTCACACTGATCATGAATTCAGATTGATATGTCTGATTAATAAAACAAAAATATTACTTAATAAAATGCAGTTTAATAGATGAAATATTTCATAATACAGTGTCTTTGGTGCTGGAAGGGAAACAAATAATTTCAGGTCTAGTTATAAAAAGAAGTGCAGCATGGATTTAAGGGAAAGAAATCAGCACATGCTTAGACATGGCAATTGTTTGATATACTGGCAGGATGATCTTCCTGGCATTACTTAATCAGATAGTAAGAAAATTTCCTGGGCCAGCCCCAGTGGCCTAGTGGGTAAGTTCAGAGCACTCCACTTTGGCTGCCCAGGTTCAGTTCCCAGGCACTGACCTACACCACTCGTCTGTCAGTGGCCATGCTGTGGTGGTGGCTCACATATGAAAAGAGGAAGATTGGCAGTGGATGTTAGCTCAGGGCAAATCTTCCTCAGCAAAAAAAGGGAAAATTTCCAATAAAAAATAAGGAATTTCTGAAAGAATCAAAAATATATGACCTGTAACGTTTACGGTTCAAACGGCCAGGTAGCCATGGTAGGACATTCTCATCCTCTTATATTTAGAATCAATTTGTAGAGTGTGGGTAGTCTCAGGGCATCCTTTTTTGCTGTGGAGGTAAGCAATAGAGAGAGAAGGGGTAATGAATATAGGGCATGTCACTACAACAGGACAGGGGCAGAGAGCAGCTGGGAAGCACAGCCAGCACATAGTCGTAACATTAGTAAATATTTCATTGAATGAAGGAGCGAAAGCATGTTGGATGAGGTAATTATGATTACAGCATAGTAAGGTGGTGTAACATGGCCCAATGAAAGTAGTATACGATTTCAAGAGAGAGGAACTGAAAAGGAAAAGAAAGTTCAGGAGAAAGGACAACTGTGTTATAAGCTTTTTATGCTGGATAATCAAGACACTGGTAATAGAAAATCTTGTTGTCAAGGAAATGCATAAGGAGTCTCTAAGTTCCCAGCCACGTATGCAAGGGGAATAACGTCCCCGCATGATGAAGTATTTATGGAACGTTGATCTAATCTTTCTTGCTCCTTTTGCAGAAGACTGAATAGAATCACCCCAGAGTGATGAGCTCTCTGACCTACTTCCAAAGACTTTTAGAAAAAAAGAATTTCTGCCACCAGTCCCCACACTCAATAACAGCTTTGTTTGTTTAGCCGTTACAGTTTACAAAGTGATTTTCGTACATTTTCTCATTTGGGTTTTCACAACTGGTCAGGCAGGAAGCACACACAGTTTATTCCTGTTACAGATAAGCAAGAGGAGGCTCATCTGAAAATGTGGCCAAGAGCAAGTTGCTGATTACGGAGTAGACTTGAGCCATTTAATTCCCAGGTCTTTCAGCTAAATCATATTGACTGGAGATAGATACTGTCAAAAAGTATTTTTTTATTTTTAAGTGAGATTTCATACAGTAATGAAGATCCCATTTTTCTTGAACTGTAAAAAATGAGGAAAGAGAATCTGAGACAGTTAGTTATTAAGTCAACTCATGCTTTTTTTTTTAAAAAAGATTAAAATTATCCAGAATAATTGTGTTAACCTTTCTACTTAGGCCATATTTTCTAACTCTTTAATCATCTGAGGTGGGTCTCATTTCACTGTCTAATTATTAGAATTTGTGGTAAGCAGTGAGATAAACTTACTTTACTATTTCTTGCAAAACACAATCTTTCACAATAAGATAATTATGTGTAGAAAAAATGAACAGTTAAGAACATAACAGCACCTATCTTCTACAAATGAGTGAATAAAAGAACTGATGACAGTCAGAAAGGTTATTAAAATAGTTCTTTCACAATACACTGCAGTAAATTAGAAGCTAACAGTAAAAATGTGTTTAAATACAAATTTGGCAAACAGTCTTAAAGAAGTGTTATTGTTCTTATAATTCTATGGTTTTAAATTATGGTTCTTTTTTTCAAATGTTAAAATTGGAAACTCTATATCCTGGGACCACATCCTTAAACATTTTATATATTGTGCGGTTATATGAAATAATGTCTATAAAAGCATTTTAGGTATAGCACCATGGAAATATGAGTTAAGGTTAATAATAATAATAATAATAATTGGAAAGTGAACGGTTTATACTTTACACATAAGCCTTGCATGTATATTATTTGTTTGCTCATCCTATAAAATAGGTACTGTTACCTATATTTTATAACCAAATAAACTAGAGTGCTAAGAAGTTTGGAATCATCTCCCAATATCACACAGTTCTTTTGCTAAACTCAGGAAACAAACTCAATTTTCTCATTTCAAATTTGGGACTTGTTCCATTTTTTTCACTTTACCTTTCCATCTCTTCCACATGATTCATGCAGCAATTTTAGACCATCCATCCAAGCTAAAAATGTGGATGACATTCAATTTTAAAAGTTTTAGTCCCTTTTGTCTCCTCTGAACTGATAGAATGTACAGAAAGTCCTTAATAAGAAATCACTTTTTTTACACATTCAGAATATTAATATTTATAAGCTCACTAAATTTTTCTATATGTTAGCTAACATCATCTTTCACATGTATGTATTGGACTTTATCCTTTTCAAAATGAATGTAGTTTGCTGTCTGTATTCAGTGCTGTAGCCACCTTTGCCCAAAACACTGAATTATTTCTGACAACACACGGAGAAAGAAAGCTTCCTCGCCCATCTGAAACTCTGATGGGATTCAAACATGCAATTCATGCTCCAGTTTGAGGAGTTTACAATGACCACCAGTTGCATTGCCAAGGACTTGCCAGTTTTGTAAACCCATAGCCATAGAAGATTGTTTTAAGAAGTTGTCTTGGTCAGTTTGGGCTGCTATGACAAGGTACCATAGATTGGGTGACTTATAAATGGCAGAAATTTATTTTTCACTGTTCTGGAGGTTGGAGGTCTGAGATCAGGGTGCCAGCAGGGTCTAGTTCTAGTTCTAGAGATGAGAGCTCTCTTCCGGGTTGTGGACTACCAACTTATCATTGTATCTTCACATGGGCAAATAGAATGAGGAAACAAGCTCTCTTGGGGCTCTTATAAGGGCACTAACCCCATTCATGCAGACTCCATCATGATTTCATCTACTCCTGATTACCTCCCAAAGGACCCACCTCCTAATACAATCACATTGGGAGGGTAGAGTTTCAACATATGAATTTTGGAGGGACACAAACATCCGGTCTATCCAGAAGAAGTGGTGGAAGTAGGCTGGATTTCAAGATTGGCCAGGCATAGATTTGGGTCCCAGCTCTATTCCTCCACTTACTGTGTGTAAATGACTTAACCACTTTGAAACTCAATGTTCCTGGTATAATGCGGAACTAATCATTATTTAACAGAATTCATGCAAAAATTAGAAATAATATATGGAAGCTACTTAGCACTATGCCTGACACACAGTATGCAATTAATAAATGGTGGCTATTATTATCTTTTAAGAATTTTATGCTAAGTTTCAGATGATAGGACACTTACTTCTTTTGGGAACAGATCACACAGAAGATACTCACATCAGAACACTCTGTCCTTATACCTCTAATTGCAACCCCTGTCTCTAAATTGAGAATGAGTTGTCCTTTACATGTGCTTATTTCTTTAAAGACTAAGATTATTTGTGTTCAGAGCTTGGAATGCTCACAAGAGAATCCTGACTTAGATTAGACTTCCTGGCTGTGTGACTTTGGGGAGGTGACTGTGATGGACTGAATGTTTGTGACTCCCCAAAATTCATACGTGGAAATCCTAACCCCCAAGATGATGGTATTAGGAGGTGGGGCCTTTGGGAAATGATTAGGTCATGAAGGTGGATCCCTCCTGAATAGGATTAGTGCCCTCATAGAAGAGGCCTGAGGAAGCTCCCTCACCCCTTCCACCATGTAAGGACATAATGAAAAGACAGCATCCATCTATGAACCAGAAGCAGGCCTTCACCAGACATCAAATATGCCGGCACCTTGATCTTGAACTTCCCAGCCTCCAGACTGTGAGAAATGAATTTCTGTTATTGATAAGCCTCCTAGTCTATGGTATTTTGTTATAGCTGCCCAAACAGTCTAAGACAGTCACTAAATCTCTCTGTGCTTCAGTTTTATCATCTGTAAAATGTAGATAATAATAGTTCTTGCTTCATTGAGTTGTTGCGATAATTACAATAATAAGATATATAAAGCGTGTAGAACAATACCTAACACATAGCAAGCATTAGACAATGGTTAGCTATGAATGTCATTAACATTCAGTATTTTTATAATTTCTCCCATCCTTTTTTCATGAAGATCATCCTCACCTCATTCTCAACTTCTCTTTCTCACCATCCTACTCATATTTTGCATATTTACAGCATAGATCATTTCTATTTACACAATAACTCTTTTCCTTCTCTGCTGTCAACAAAGTTCCCTATAATATATAAAGATCCATCTGAATGTCTTCTCTAATGTGTCACCCAAATGTAATTCCTCACTCTTCTCCTTGAACTTGAAGAATCTAGAATCTGTTTGCTGAGTTTTTGATCCTTTGGAATCTTTTCATTTTCTGACTTTTTTTAGCAGCTCAACTAAAATAATGAAAAAAAAAAATCCCAAATCTATGCTCGCAGCCCACTTATAGATTAGAAGAGGGGATCTCTCATAACACTGTAATACAAGGTAGCTTATATAATACAAGCTAGTTTACACAACACACGGTGGTATATGTAATAATACAAGGCAGTATATGTAATACAGGTATATGTAATGCAAAGTAGCTTATGGTACGTGGCAGATGAGCTGCACACACAGTGGGGCTGCAGGAGCTCAGGTGCTGAGGAGGTCAGTGTGGTCTGGGGCAGCTAGGAAAGGCGGCATGGAAGAGGTAGGCAAAGAACTGGCCTTCACTCATTAGGGGCAGGGGCTCATTCCAGTCGTACAGAAATGCACCAAGAAGAAACGGATCAAGCTTGTAATTTGGGAGGAAAATCTCGACTTAGATGTCCTACAGGCACTTCCAACTCTTTGAGTTGAAACCTTAGGTTATTGTCTCAGCTTCCCTTGTCCCAAATACTGACCCACCTCTCAATACACGCACACACACACTCAGTTCTCCCCATCTTACTGCAGGGCATCATCGTACATCCAGCTCTCAACCCAGGAACTGGTGAATTATCTGTGACTTTGCCCTCTTGTAACTCTGGGTCTCTAATTGATCACAAAGTGCTATTGATTCTCCTCCTAAACATCTCTCAAATCTCCCCACTTCCGTCCATCACAAGTGCCACTACCCAATTCGGACGCTACAATGTTGTGCGTGGATTATGGGAACAGGCTCCTAATTGTTCTCCCTAAATCCAGTCCCCACCCAGCAGCCGGGATGACGTTTCTGAAATATAAATCGGATTGCTCTTCCTGCACCTGGGAAGGCGTCACTACAGTGGAGACTGCAGCCTCTGTGCCCAGGAGTGCTGAGTCCACGGTGGCACTGACAGTGGGCTCGGAGGTGGGTGTCACTTCAAGTGGGTGGGCAGTGCATTTCCCTGGGGAAGCTGGAACAGCAAAATGTGAGTGGATTTCTCCCTGAGCATCTCTGATACTTTCCTAGAGGTTCCCAGATACAGAGCAGGGAATAGAAAACGTTTCAGGAGGGGATTGGCCCATGCTCTTCAGTTTGGCTACTAAGGGCCACAGTGGTTGGGTATTAAAATATCCTTATTTGCACTCACGAGTTGGAGACAAATGGGTTATACACAAATACATAATTGGTGATTCAGTACTTCTCCATGATTTATTTCTTCTGCATGGGATACTCTCCCATATCTGCCCCACCCACAAAATTCCTTATTTTCCTACAATACTCAATTTAAGAGGACATTTTTCTCTGAGAAATCTTTCTGAGCTCCCACCTCCTGGAGACTTAAGGACTGCTTTGTTCTCCCAAAGCTCACTCCGACTTCTGCGACAGGATCTTATCACAAGACTTGAATCTGTGTGAGCTCTCCGTGCGTTCACCACGTCTGCGCTCACAGGTCCACCAAGGGCCACATTCCCGTGATTGGCAGCCGCTGCAGAGTTGAAACCAAGACTCACAGAGAGGCTGGCCTAAGTGACAGAAAGAAGGATTTGTGTGAGAACTTGCAGAGCGAGATTTTTCTGCTCCCCAAACTTGAGAAGTCTGCGCCTGTGGGAAAGGGGGCGGAGGAAGCAGATTGGAGAGAAAAGAATTGCCTGTGCTAAGGGACCGGAGCAGAGAATATGGGACCTTTATCCCTGTGTGGTGGCATAGGTAGGAGAGGAAGGTCTCCCCATCCATCCCCACTCCGCCATGCAGGACCTGAACCACTTAAACTCTTTCATTAAACAGGGTAAGCAAGAGGCGTACTTTACATGTATGGTAATAGCTAAGCAACAATTTGGTTGCTTCAGTGCTCCCAATACTGTGTTAGCTGTTTTACCAATATCGTTTCATTTAACTTAATGTTCACAAAAACTTCCTAATGGAGGCATTTTGTCCACCTTTTAGGGATAAAGAACTGAAGTTCATGGAAGTTAGATAACTTATCCAAGTCATGTTGATAACAAATGGGAGTTCTGAAACTAACTAACCCATGAAGTCCAGACTAGACCACTGTGCTGCTCTGTCCCTTTGTTGTATTCTTTTACAATGGAAAGGAACTTTATAATATAATTTTGCTGTATTCTTTTATATTGTAATTTTCTGTTTACAGAAATGTGTCTGTGTATTTGTGCAGGAAGCAGTGACGGCTTATGTGTGAATATCTCCGAAACTTAGCAAAGTGTGGGGCATCTTGTTGGGAGTAAAACATCATTAATGAATAAATGAGTGAATGAAAGAACAATCTGGGGAGGAGAGTTTCAAAGAGCAGTCATGAAAGGAGCTGTTTGCCTGGGATTGGTTCTGCAACCTGGCATTCCAGGGAAATGGTGTTGTCTTAAATGAAAATTAGTGTTGATTTGGTCCTATTTCAATTATTCTATATTTAATTTTTCAAACAGGCACGAGCAGACACGAGTGTTCACCCACCTGCACTGCTCACACTAGCACCCAGCAAGGCTGAAGGGTGTATCTGCTCAGTGCCCCGACCCCTTGTTCGACTTACTGAAATTCTGATGTTCAAAGAGTTATTGGCTCATTCCGCAGATTTTCTGTGAATGCTAGGTGAACTGAATGAAGACACTGAGGCATGGAAGGAACACGAGGAGTCTTAAAACATGAATGAAAGGAATTAGGCTGTAAGCTATATTTGCTAGATGGACGTGTTCTAGACATCTGTTGTACAACACAGTGCCTATAGTTAACAATGCAATATTGTTCACTTCAAAATTTGTTAAGAGGGTAGATCTCAGCTTAAGTGTTCTTACCACACACACACTCACACACGCACAAAGCAACCAAAGGGACACAAGGAATTCTGGGAGGTGCTGGATGTATATATTACCTTGATCATGTCAATGGTATCATCAGGATTGCATAGGTCAGATTCATCAAATTGTACGTATAAAATATGTACAGTTCCTTGTATATCAACTATACTTCAATAAAGCTGTTAAAAACACATGCTTGCAATAATTATATACAAATTGACGAGACAGATGAAAGTGACAGAAAATTACTGATATCTTTACTTTCTGCCTGATGACAACTTTGCTTAATTTTTCTGATTATTAAGGAGACAATGTCTATAGCCCACCTCTATTCCTTTCTATGTATAGGCCACTGAATTAGCTGAATTTTTTATGCAGAAGCTTGAAGGCCCATCCTTGCACTTAAGCCAGGGACCAACTTCTGCTTTGCTCACTTGCACAGAGTCAGCCTCCTCTCTCCTTTTCTATCTTTGACTTGAATTGTTTCTTGTGAAAGCAGCTCCTTTTTTCCTTTTTCTGCAAAAAGTTTAAAATTAATTAATGCTTCTCAATTCATGACTCATTTATTTCATGGGTCCATGAAAGGTCTTTCTTTTGTTCAGTAACTTATGATTTGTGTTTTCTACATGTTCATCACTGCCAGTCTTATTTTGAAAGGAATTTATTTTTTAAAGAAAGACTTAAAAAGTTAAGATGTGTACATTTATTCATTTGTGAAAATTTAGAAACTCAGGTAAGTAAAAAGGAAGAAGATTGAAAACATTGGTTAGTCATTTACTTTGTAATAAACATTATTATATACTTAATTTACTTATCATTTGTGTGTTTGTGTGTATTTACAAAGTGGAATGATATTGTACATAGATTTCTAAAATCTATCTCTACCAAATAATCCTACAGTATATCATTAGTTTTATGCAACATCATTTTTAACAACTGGTTCATACTCCATTTTACAGATGCACTGTAAGTTTAACTAATTCTCTGTTGTTGAGCATGGAAATGCTTTCCAATTTTTTGCTATTAAAAGCAACACTTGATGACCATCCTTATAGCTAAATCTTTGCCTACTCTCGTGATGGTTTTTTTGGATTTGTTGAGTAACTTTACATTTATATTTTAAGACTTTCAACACAGATTTCCCAATCATCTTTAAGAAATGCTTTACTAATTTATATTATTACCTGTGGCATGTGAGAATGTTTATCTCCCCTCTCCACCTCCTATTCTGCAGGTACCAATTCTTGAGTTCGGTGAAAATCAGAATTTATCTCCTAGGAAAAACTATGTGTCCCATATAACCAATTGCTAAATACGTGTAAATCATGTATCCATCAAATTCCTCATTGGTTGTCTTCCCTCAATATTTAAGAGAGGCTTTTTCACTGACAAACTTCAGTGCTTTTTTTTAAGTTTGAAATATTTTTTTCATTACGTCTCATTTATCTTTTGAATCTTAAGATCTTCCTGACACAAGAACAGAGAGAGACATGATCAAAGAAAGAAAACACTGTCAGCATTTGTTTTCTTTTCATTTGGGAATTAAAAAGAGATACGTATAGAAACACGCAAAGCATGTAAGATGCTCTAAGGGATTGAAAGTTACATGGGAACTATAATAATGAGCCAAGAATTATAAACAGAATCCATGGAAATGAAGGTGACCTGCATAGAGAGTGGGCATGATACATACTGATTACAGCTTCTGACACACACTTCAAGCACCACTGAGGAAGAAACCAGATTCTGAGTGAATTTACGGCGTGGATGACATGAAAAAAAAAACCCTTTTTTTAAATAAAAAAGGATCAGATTATTGAAAGAAGTTCAAAAATAAACTGTTTATGACAATTAAAGAATTGCTAGAACTCAGATGAAGGATTCTATTACAAATATAGGCTGTACTTAATGCAAGTGAAGGTGAAAAGGACAGATATATTACCACTAGTTAGCAGGAAGTAGCTCCTTGTGGTATTCTAGTAGAACCGACTATACCTTCCATTTAATATATTTCTGTTTTAAAAATCCAAAGTTCTTGCTGTAGAGTTCAGTATTAGATAAAATCTTCAAGAAACTTTTAGGATAAGAAAAACATCTGAAATTTTTAATCTGTAACCCCTTTATAAAAAATTAGAATGGGTGCTCTTGAAGACTAACTCAAAGTTCTAGAATTCTATACCCTCAGAGAAAAGAACAGTACATAATTCTAATTAGAAAATAAACAAGCATGTGATAAATACTCTTTTGTGCAATACAACCAATATGTGTAAGTCTTAATCCTTAGGTACATGAATACTTTGAAGGCAGAATTAATCCACAGACAATATTAGTGGCATTAACCATTTCCCAAAATGATCCTTTCAAAGAAGAAATCAAGCAAAAAATGACTTACTGTTAAAATCTATTGAGTCTAACTCTGGAAAGAAAGGGATCGTAGCAATGCTTTGCTATCAAGTAGATGGTTCATTCTGGTCTCCTCATTATTTCACTCTCTCTGTGGCTCATGTTTGCTCATCAATGACTATACGGAGGTCTTGTAGTCCATAGAGGCCTTGGTCTCTATCTCAACCATATATTATGGCAGACCCAGAGCTGTTTTTGAGGCAGATTTTGGCCTTGCCTTTCATAGGTATTATCTGAGGTCATCTCTTTGCATAGGGCACATCCATGGCCACACGGGCTGCAACTGCCCCACTTTACTGGACACCATTCACACTGAGTTGTGAAACATGGCTTCCCTATCTGTCTGGAGCTTTGAAAGGCCATCTCTTTGGCCATGTTTCTTGATTAATATCATTAGTTCTCAGAAGAGAGTGTTTACCATATCTTTTACCTGGTTGCTTGGCAACATAGATATGTGCAATGCAGATATGAGCCCGAGATGAAAACCTTGAACTATCATCTGCTGTTCCTCTTGACACAGAAGAAAAAGGAGCTCCAAAGAGCCAGGAGAACCCATCTGTACTATTAAAAAATGTGAAGGAAAATCAGAACAAATGAGATGTTCTAGAATTGTAAAGATAATGCTTTAGTGATTTTGAGAGAACATCCTTTGGAAAATAGTAACAAAATTACCCTCATTTTAGGAAATTGAGGAAAGAATAGATGGAAGAAAATAAGGTTAATACTCATAAATAACTTATTTAAGATCTTTAGCAGTAATAGAAAAGCTAAAAAGACTGAAAGGTGCAGTAGGATCCTGGGGTGGTGTTTTTAAATTTGGGAAGAATTTCTGAGTGTTATTTCCCAGAAAGAAAGGAGAAAGAGAAATTGAAGATATTGAAAAGGGAAAGGAAATGCTGGATGGGTGAATGGGTAGCAAGATACCTCAGGCGTTGAGAGGGAATGTCACCCTGAGCCCAGGTAGCATGGTGGGCCATGAAGAGGCACTCACACCTCTCCTATGGGAGGCCAGTTTGGGGAGGTGTCCAGATGCCTCTGAGTCAGCCTTCTCCAGCTAAAAATGCATGTGACTAGTAATAGGTGGGGCCTTTACCAGGGTCTTGAAATCCAGGGCCATTTTCCCTGGGTCTTTGGTTTTAGGGGAGCAGAGAGAGTCACAAATTGAGCAGTGTCTCATGTCAAGTAGGTTAATCATGATGCACTAAAACATAAAAGAGACGTCTAAGGCTCCCGTGCACACCATATGTTCATAATTCTTCCATCCCTTTCCTTGAAACAACAATGGGACTATCATTCTACTTTTACATGCATCTCAGATTACTCTCCAGCAACTTCTTTTTCTTCTAAGACTGCCTTTAATGCCCACTGTATTCATCCGGGTTTTGCCTATAGAAAACATTCTTGGGAGAAGGCAGGAAGCGCACAGTCAGGTTTGCCTCAGGGCCTGCACTGCCAAGCATGCTCCTGGCTACAGCTCGCAGGTCACAATGCGAGGGAAAGTAATGCTCACTTTCAAAAGACAAAATGTCTCTTTTCTAGTCAATTTTATACAGCCAAGTACAGGCTAGTACATTGCTAGTCATGTTTGGTCTTTTTCCCAGGTATAATTCTTTCTAGCATTTTGAATGTATGAATCTTATAAAGTGGATTTTTTTTTCAAAACAAATTTGACAAGAGGCAGATGAGTGATGATGAAGTGAAAGGGCCTACCAGTACAGTTATTGTACAATGAGAGCGTTTTTACCCTGGGAACACAGCTAACTTTAATTGCATGGGAGGACCGTGCTTTAAGGGGAAAGATTTCCCATTCGTATTTTATTTTATTTATTTATTTGTGAGGAAGACTGGCCCTGGGCTAACATCCGTGCCCATCTTCCTCCACTTTATATGGGACGCCGCCACGGTGTGGCTGACAGGCAGTGCGTCGGTGGGCATCCGGGATCCGAACCCGCGAACCCCGGGCTGACAAAGCGCGAACTACACCGCGGCACCAACGGGCTGGCCCCTCCCATTTGTATTTTAAAGGAAGTAAAGCTTATTCTAAGCTCTGAATTTCACAAATAAATATATTACTATGTATAAACCCAGAGGAACCTCAGTGCTAACCCCATCAACATGAAAGAAGCAGAGTCCAGAAAAAGAAAAAATGGTCACATAAAATTAAGCCTTTGACATCTCGGCAGCACAGAAACATTGTCTAGGCATGAAAAAAGACCCCTCCCTCCTGAGCTATTACTACAAACTAGTTTATCAAATATAATGAGTCAAAAAAGAGAAATGTGAGGTTAAAGAGAAATATGAGTTATGGACAGTGAAATGCCCCATCCCAAGATTCATAATATGAATTTTTTTAGTTGTAGTACTCGAGAAAAAAAAGAGACTGCATACATATTAGCCATGATCATCAAGTACATTACAAAGTGATACAAATAAAATTGACATAGTTTTAAAGGAATACTTTGCAATATTAGGATAGTAACAGCTACCTACCACTGAGTGTCTATGATGAGCTAGACATTATGCCAAGCGCTTGACTTCCATTAGCTCTAATTTTCACAATAACCTAGAAGTTAGAAATTATTGACCCATTTCATATGTGAGACACCTGGGGTTCAGAGAGAAACTATGGTCAGATACTTTGCATGCAGAAGTCCCTGGACCTTAAAGACCGCTATCTTTCGCCTGTCTCTTGATGCCTCCTTCTATTGTAAGGTATTGCTATTTGATGAAAGCTTAAGGCAAATTGGAGCCATATCCAAAGCAAACTAAGTCAATTGCATTGAAAATAGTCATTTCCTATAATAACAAAATTTTAAAAATTAAAAATAAAAAATGTACTTTGAGATTAAGTCAAATGTCGAAAACAGTCTTGGTGTCTCCACAAAAGCATCACACGGAGATGTGGCTGGGGGGCCTTGAACAGACAGAGGTACCAGGGTGGAATCCCTCTGAACCCCTTTCCTTTAGGGTCCCCCTTAATTCACCCTTGGGGACTCTTCTCTAGCAAATCACCTGTGCTGTGTGTCTGATCTTAAGACCCATTAATATCTCTCCCAAGCAGATGGCATGAAGGTAAGTCCCTCACAGCAAGGAGACAGCAGTACTGGAACATTCTAATGTCACTTCCCAAGTCTTGCCTCATCAAATAATCTCCTCCAAATTCCCTTTCCTCTTTGTCCTTAAATATAAATTGGTAAGACCTTTTCATGTTAAAGATTCTGCTGCCAATAACTATGAAAAAATAGACATAGATTTATGAAATTTGGCTTAAAATACTATCTGGATCTGTACAGAAAAAGCTTGCCAACCCATGTTCTAGACAGATGAGGTGATTTTAGATTGTATCATTCTTTTCATGTTGAATAATCTTAACACAAATATAACTAATTTGGCAAGGCCATTTTTCCAGTATCCACCAGTATGAGACAAAGACATTGAATGAGCTTATGTCTGGGACATGTTTTCCATGGTGGGATCCCATTAAATGCCTTGTCTGGCATTTTCGAAGCCACATGTGGTCGTTTGCTAGTAGAAAATTAATGCTGACCACGTTTCAAAGTTCTTAACTCTTATCTTTGTGTTCCAAACATTATTCTTTCCGGAGTCGGATTGGCAGGCCAACTCGTCCATTTTCTTCCTCAGAAAAACAACAAAAAGACCGATTGCTTCTTTCATTATTCGCAAGTGAAACCCATCAGCTACTTTATCAGACCCTTATGCTGAGAGTCCTAACACACTCGAAATTTAAATTCAGCATCAAGCATGTGCAAACAAGCTTCAAAGGCAGCTTCCAACTTCACTGTCCTTTTAGGATTACAGCCTTGAAATTCTCAAGGGACGTGATGGCTCCTCTTGAGAAAAGTTGAGCTACACTCTAACGTGAATGAGGTGCAGAGAGACACTAAAGAAGACTGATGTCTGAAGTTGCAACCGAGCCTGCTCAAGCACACTTTAGACAGCCTGCAGGATTTTCCATCTTGTTTAATGCTACCAACGGGGTCATTTCATGAAAAGTCACGAGTGGGAGTCACAGCGCTATTATTTCCAACACAGTGCTGTTCACTTGAAGAAACACAAGAAGGAAATTTACAAATAGAATTTCCTGAGGCCAAGCTAATGGATACACTGACAGTAGCGTGATGAGGTAAGAGAGACTGTGGGCCTTGGGATCCAAATGGGATCCAGGTTTAAACCCAGATTCTTCCATTTCCTCATCCACTGTGGCAACATACCTAACAGCTCTGAGTCTCAATGCCTCACCTGGAGAATGGATTATGTCTCCAGGGTTATTTGAGGATTAAGCGATAATATAGGTAACATTCCTTGTTGCTCACAGAGCAGACGGGCAATAAACATTATTCTATTATTTCCATCCACTAGGATTCTAAACTTCTTTCACGTTTTGAGACACATGATACTTACAACAGGCCCAGAGAAACACTATACTCTTCAAAAGGTGGAGAAAACATACATATATACACAGGCAAACACAAGCTATTTACTTGTATATAACTTAAATATAACCTTGCCATAACTTAATTGGGAAAAAACACCCAGTCTGGATGTAATAATGTTATAATTCACCTCTCTGGCTTGTATTCTTCATTAGCAAAGTAAGAGGTGAACCAAATGCTCTTGTAGGGCCATATCAAATGTACATTTCTGGGGGCCGGCCTGGTGGCCTAGCAGTTAGGTTCACACGCTCCCGTTCAGCGGCCTGGGGTTCGCAGGTTCAGATCCCGGGCACAGACCGATGCACCACTTGTCAAGCCATGCTTGGCAGTGTCCCATATAAAGCAGAGGAAAATGGGCACGGATGTTAGCCCAGGGCCAGTCTTCCTCAGCAAAAAGAGGAGGATTGGCAATGGATGTTAGCTCAGGGTTAATCTTCCTCACACGCACACAAAATGTACATTTCTGTGATATTCAGATCCTGATTCCTTTATGGGAATGTTTGTATATAGCTCACAGGTTTCAATTATCCATTCTCATTACTATTTATCCAAAGTGGTACATACTACAAGATGCATTCACGTTTGGCTTGGAAATGTCATTTTGTATTTCAATGTGTGTATAAATATGAGATTTTTGGAAATGTGCTTTAAACAAAATTATGATGCCTCACTCTCAGGCTATTCCTCCTGCCTCCTTCTCAGAGCTGTCCCTGGCTTCCTACCTCATGTGGAATGGCTAAATCACATCACATCTCTTCCTGATGACAAGGATCAGATTAAGCCAGACTACTCTTCTATACTCTCTTGCTCTCCCTTCCTCAGTGGGTTTTCTCTTTACTACTTTCTTCATTTGGGGAAGATAATGAAGTACTTTGGTTTAAACACATCCTGCTGAGTTGTAGATTGCATGTGGGAATGAAAGCAAGAGACACTGAACAATATTAACAATTAGCTATTCTGTTTAATTATATCAGCGTGAACCATGAAAGATAACCAAAAGGCGATCAAGTTCTTTTCCAGATTATGATTGTTATTTACACTTTGTTTTTGTCTTCTTGTGGCTGATTTCCTTTACAGAACTGAAGTAGGATCTCTCTTCTCCTGAGACTATATCCTTTTCTCTCTCCTACAATAGCTACAAGCTATTATTATGAGTATGTAATGCACAAAATAAAACCTCTTACTGTAGGCAGATAATGGCTACTCCACTAGATAATTATCAGATCTTATGGGAATTTGTTTTTAAACTCACTTCATAATGATGGCTTTCTTCTCTGAAGATGCTTCATCACATCTAATGGAATGTAATCACAAACTGTGGTAGGATGTGTAGTAGTTGTTTAAAATCCATCTCCTAAGAGGAAAGAAATGGGGAAAGTTAATTATATCTAATGGCCTTTATCTCCCCAGAGGTTAGTCCTTCCCACCTGACTGAAAACAGTGATTTGAGAAGCCAGGAAATCTGATAAATAGCTTAAATGTTTTGTAAAAGGTGAATAGCCCACTTGTATTACATGTCAAGGCTACTGTCTGATGAGAGGCAGTTAGAATTGCATATTCCTTGAAGAAAAACTGACAAGCAAAATAAGGGTCAAAGCTAATTCTATAAAAATAAAAGAGGAAGAAATCCTTTGGAATCTCAAATCATATAACAGTCTACAAATATAGGGTTTTCATTTAATTATAGTAACTATCCTGAAGGTTTTGCATATTGGCAAATATAGCAGATAATGAACTATTGATCTAAAAGAAGTTCAGGAAATGCAGAGTTTAACTTAAGTGGTCCATTTTCTACTGGAAGGTACACTAATGTAGTAGGAGAAGGGGGGCAATCGATTGATCCACCCCCCAAAATCCCTCTGACCTGCAGTGATTTAAAAAAAAAGAGAGAGACAGGAAAAAAAGCTGAATATACTCTATCTAGGCCCAGTTTGCATATAAGAAATAATCCTGCAGAAAGAGAAGTACTTGGGCCTCCTCAAATCTGATGTCATTGTCATGATATTCTGCCTTGTGAGCCACTTTGAGTTTTATCAGCACCACATGTAAAAAATAGCAGTTGAATCTTTCACTTAGAAGCAGACACTTACCACGTAGTGCTAAATGAAGTGCAGTGGATTTTATCTTGCTCATAAGAGACAGGAGTACAGATAATCTTTCCCAAGATGTTTTCCTTTTCATTCATTTCTGAAGTGAAGTGAGTTGAGGCCAGGTATTAGTGGGGAATTCTTGCTTCTGGGGAGAGGTGGACTACTTTACTTCTAATGCCCCAACCAACCTTAAAATTCTAAGTTGGAGGGCCGCCCGGTGGCGCAGCGGTTTACTTCGTGCTTGGCTGCCTGGGGTTCGCGAGTTCGGATCCCGGGCGCCCGCCGACGCACTGCCTGTCAGCCATGCCGTGGCGGCGTCCCATATAAAGTAGAGGAAGATGGGCACAGATGTTAGCCCAGGGCCAGTCTTCCTCAGCAAAAAGGGGAAGATTGGCAACAGATGTTAGCTCAGGGCTGGTCTTCCCCCCACACACACACAAAAAATTCTAAGTTGGATCCCATCACAGTCAGCCATAATAAGTAAGGAGAAGTGTAATGCAGTGAGCTGGGAAAGAGAAGTTCATTACTTCCATAACTTAGATTTCATTTTAACATATTTACTCACTTAAGAAATTTTCATTGTGCATCTACTATGTGCCAGGCACAGTGTCTCACACTGTGGGATCAAAAGATGAATTGGACATGGTTTAATTACTTGGGAGAAATAAACAAGCAAATCACATCCACCCCAAGATGTAACAAGCCCTACAATGAACATTCAACCGCAATGCTAAGAGACAACGCAGGAGAATCTGTTATGAAGGAAGTTTCCCTAAGCTCTGAGTAAGCATTAGTCTGATAAATTGGAACAACAGATCATGCCTTATACACCCAGGTGGAATGTATGGAGGCTTGGTCTGCATGACTCACTGGAGAGACTCAAAGCAATTGGGTCTATCTATACCAGAAATTGATAATGTTGAGAGTATCAGAGATGAGGCTAGAGGAACAGAGGGCGTCCAACCAGTGAATGAACTTGTGTGCTAATCAAGGACTTTTCACTTTATCAAGAAAGCCTTGAGACCCACTGAAGGACTTGAAGTAAGAGATTGACTTGACCACACATGTGACTTAAATATAGCCTCTGGCAGCTGTGTGGAAAGTACAAATGGGGAAACCAAGACCAGAGCAGGAAGAACACTTCCGAAAACATAGAATCAATGCAAGAAATGATCAAAACCTGAACAATAATTATTAACCTGAACTGAATACCTATCATAAGCCAGTAGAATGCTAAGTGTTTTATAAACATTATCTAATTTAATCCTTACAACAAACCTATGGAGTAGGTTTTAAGTATCCATTTCAAAGCCAAAGAAACTGAGATTCAGAGAATTTAGATGCCTTGACTGAGATTGCATAGGTATTGGTAAAACAGAATTTAAATCCAGATCTGTTTGACTTCGGGATGCTTGAACCAGGAGGCATTAAGCAATACTTCCAAGGTCAATGGTAAGAGTAACTTAATGGAGAGTTCTATCATTCACCAAAAAGAATTGAAGTGCAGACATAGAGTTTGGGGGGAAAAGATAATGAAATATTTTGTGGATATGATGAATTTGAGCTGCCTGTTGGACGTCTAAGGAGAGATGTCCACTGAGCAGTCATATACTCATCGGGAGTTTAAGAGAGTCTGGACTGGAGGCCCATCCCCAGGCCAGTAACAGAAAGCCACATAAATGGCTACTCACCCACAGAGAGGTGTAAAGTGAAAAGAATAGTAGGTCAAGACAAAACACTGGGAAACTGTACCAAGTAGAAGATAAGGCCATGAATGAGGTTGGAAGAATATCCAAGATGAGTCCAGTGTGAAGCCAATCCATCAATAATAATTATGCATTTCATATACACATACTACATTGGGCCCTGTGGCTGATGCAAGAAAGTAGTATGACTTTCTCCTGAGTATAAAAGTGACAGTGGAAAGAAAGTCTCACACATACACAAAAGGTTAAAATTAATACAAAAATTCACAAAACCACTAAGCAAAGTAAGATAATGTCGCCAGGCAGAACACCATCAATTCCCTATGAGTGGTTTAGGAAGTAAGGGCTCTAAGTTAGGAGGATTAAGAAATCACTAGGTGAATTCACTGGGTGAATAAGGACTTCATGGAAAACATAAAACAGATTTCAAAATAGCTGTGCATCAGACTCAACAAGCCATCTTGCTTAAAAATGCAGATTTCTGAGCCCCGCCCTCGGTTGATCCGATTTAAGAGGTGGGAATTGGACTCAGAAATCTGAATTGTTAGCAAGGACCCCAGGTGATTCTAAAGCAGATGATCCATCAATTCCAACATGAGAAATACCATTTCAGAGAACATTAAAACATGAACAGAGGAGTGGTGTGCAGTGTGTTTGCTGTGGGAAGCCGTGGGTATTTAAGGTGAGGAAAAGGCGAAAATAAAATTAAGAGGACATAAGAAATGAAAGACTGTTCTCACAGATGGTCCAATAGAGTCCAGGCTGGGAGACACTGAGATGTAAGTGAAAGACGCCTCACTAAGAGGACCCTGAACAGCTGCCTAAGGATTTATTCTCAACTGAAGACATCTAATTGGTAGTTTACTGTTAAAGTTCACTAACACAATTTTGCTTTCAGGAATAGATTATATACATCACATTGCTCATATTGTTGGAAAGTCTAAAAGTTCTTCCGTGGATATGCTGAGTTTGAGCTCCCTAGAAAAAAAACTAAGACATGAGAGAGAATGGATTTGAAGTGGTTTGGTCAAAATCGCATAACACTACATAGCAGGTAAAATACATAGATTTGATCAAGTTACTTAAGTGGCCCTGTAACCACTTGTCAAGTAGGCAATCAAAGCATTCAGTTTTGCTTAGGCCCTGACTCTTTCGAGAATTATGACAGTTTTAGAAAACCTTTTTCCTCCCTACAAAATGGTACTTAAAACTGGTGCTTAAAACACACTAACAGACCTTAAGTACTGTTTGTAACAGCCCATGAAGTTACTCCTCCAAACTACAGATGTGAGAATACAGGCAAAAAGTGGGAACTTAATCCAACACGCTGACAAAAAATTGACATGCTTTTGTTTGCTCTTATTTTGAAGTGCATTTTATAAGATTTTGTTAGTAGCCCATAAACTTATTTTATTTGTTTCAAAAAAGAACTTTATTTTGCATTATAAGAGAAAAAAGGAAAGGAACAAGATTTATGATTGAATATTGTGATCTTTTAACTGCCACATAGAAACCACAGCTCCCCTAAAGCTTCATTCTGCTGGGCTACCTGGGAATAAAGCATACCTTTATCAAACACACTGCATATCCGGGGACATGCTGGACTCATCCACCTTCACTTGCCTATAAATTGTCACGTTCTTCTGAGAACCACCACTGAGTGCTGTGGAAGTCCTGCTCAGACTGTACTGCTGGGGCCAGTGGTGCTGACATGCAAGGATACAGGGGGAGAGGGACAACCAACAGAGAAGCAAATACACACACACACACACACATATATATATATATATATACACACTTCACCAGATGGTCATAGTAGTAGGGAGAAAAATAATTTGGGGTAAGAAATAGGAAAAGCACTTGTTTGAGTTTTGGAGTTGCCATTTTATACAGGGCTGTCATGGAAGACCTCACTGATGAGGTGACGTTTGAGTATAGACCTGAATAAAGTGTGAGACAGCACCACTCAGGTGTCTGAAGGAAGAGAGTTCTAGGTGATGGCTTTACCACAACTTCAGGTTGCAGTATCCACCTTGTTGTGATGCTGTGCTACAAGGATGTCGTCACCGATGTAGACCAGCATCCTGTGACAGTTATATATGTTTTCATAAATAACATTTGACGTTACGTCCCATAAGATAATAACATACTCATCTTGCATACAATAAGCATCTCTCCAACCACCATATTTCCCAGAGCAGCTTTATTCCATGCATTGGATTTAGAAAGAGCTTTATTGATGTAGAACAGAAGAGCAGGACATAACATCCAAGGTGGTGAGTAACCTTTAAATTCACCTGTCAAGCAATATTTTATAAACCCAGCTTTTCTAGATCCCGACACTAAATAACACAAGGTTAACACAAATTTGGTGTTCTCTCGGCAAGGCAACATGATGGTTCTTCCAAAGATCTCTATTCTTGCTTGACCAAGCCATTTCCATAGATTGATAGTTTGTGTGAAGAAATTTAATGGTATCAATCCTAACTTGTGTCTTGAGGAAAAAAATAGCTGAATAACAAATGTGTTTTATTTTACAGAGGTCTCTCTGGATATCGCATTTTGAACTATTTGTCTTCTGTACTCCTAAGGAATAAATAAGATTTTGACAAATCTTCCTGGTTCCAAGTTCAGGCTATGCTAGTCCAGTGTTCATTTTTCTGGCTTCTTCTAAGTGTCTTAAATCCATCCTGACTCATTCTTTTTCAAATACTTGTTCTGTAATTGCCTGGGATGTTTGTCTTTAGTCTCCATTTCATTGAGGTGAACTTCTCAGCAAAGTTCCTCTGTCTTCTCAGACAGAAGTCTCTTTGGAGAGACTTCTAAACAAAACCCTTCATTTTCTATCTTTAACCTCCTACTCAATGTCAAGTTTCATCTCAAACTCTCCAATACTTTTTAGTTTATACTCTGTTAAATTGGAAGAGAACTATCATCTCATAAAATTTTATGCATCCAGCATAAATAATAAATGTAGGCAATTAACAAAGAAGCTATCTTTTTGTAAACTCAGTGCTAAGATAGTCTCTAGTTCTAATAAACATATAGACAGGGGCATTTCAATGCTGTGATTTCAAATATCTTATTAGTAAACAAGATAAATACACATCAGATGATTCAGTTCTCTAAAGGCCAAGCAGAGAAATCATTATAATTCCAGAGCAGCAGCAGTAATTACTTCCTTATGGACTTATTCCAATGTCAGCACTTCATTTTAATGATAACTGGATCTCTGCTGTTCATTGTGAAATCCTTGAATGGACTTAACAACCTGCTTAGACTATATTGAGTTTATGGGATGACCAAATGAAGCCTGAAAATTTATTGTAAGGAAATTGTGCAGATTATAGGAGAGATATTCATTCTAATTTAGGGCTGAACAGTAGCATGCAAAATGTAAAGATTTGACTAGAACGTGTTTAAGCAGATACACTCATGCCTGTTCTCACTCTTCCCCATTGTTAGGTATCTCCCCTATTTAGTGTATTTCTCTTAATTTTTGTTTAGCAGCTGTCAGAGCTCTCCCTAGAGTATGCTAAGACTAATGTGATGATTCAGATAGCACTTTGCAGTTTGCAGAGCATTTTGCACAGGTACTGTCTTTTTAATGCTCTCGACAATTCCAAGAAACAGGCATTATTATGGTTAGTTCATGTACAAAGAAAAGGAGGTTTAATTAAATTGACCTAAGATAGCTAGTTGAGTAAGGATGGCCTTCTTCCTCCCCATAAAATGCATATTTGTTGGTGTTTGGTTTTGTTTGGCTGCCTTGCATGCACTTCTCTTTCCTAATTGATGGATCAATGGGGGCATGAGTAGGTCATAACCATTGTGTGCGGTCCTGTGGGTCAGGAGGGCCCTGCCTCCCACTGCAGAAGCTGTAAAAGGCCAGATTCCCTTCTTCTCAATGCCTGACAGCAAGGGTGTAGCTCATTACCTGAGCTCAGTCAATTTAATTCCTAGGACTTTGAATCTTGAGGGAAAAAAATGCAAAGATAAAGGAATGATGAGAATATACTTTTGTTAGGTGTGTCTGGAGATGGAAGCAAGGCCCAATAGCACACATAGAGGCCCACACACCATAAGACTAAATGTTTAAAAGTTATAAATCAACCTAATGAAATGTTTAACAATACATATATTTCTATTCCTATACCTCGACAAATGTAATTTTCATAAAAACCCAAGTGGCCAGGTTTGAATTTAGAATTCTCAGATCCCTTGGAGTTGCATGCTGTTTTCAAGAAGCTTTCAGGGAGTGGACCTCTGGTGCTTGACCCTAGTCTGCTAGCCTTCTCTCTTTCTCTTGCTGCTCCTGGCTCTGTCCTGCTCTGTAAGGAGTTTTGCACCCATACGTGGACACGCTGGCCTGCAGATCCAAGCTCCACACAACAGAAAGCTATATGTTGGCCGTCCCTGTATATGGTCTCTTCTTCACTGGGTAGAGCCTGTGAAGAGGCCTGCATAGGTTCTGGAAGCAGGTTCAGGACTAATTTGTGCAGGGAATTCTGGGGTTTCATGTATCTAGAGCATGGTCAAGAAGGCAGGCTTGTGCTCTGGGTAAGCATGGCCCCCAGGCTTCATAGATTTTGCTTCATGGAGAAAGCCATATTCAGAAGAGGGTTAAAATGTGACCTTTAAAATCCAGAGCTTAGGGCAAGGGTTCTCCCTGCCTAGACATAAGAATGTTGCTGGGTGGCAGTATCCCATCCAGGAATTTATTGCTACTTGGCTTCTAGAACCTCTTTGGTTCTGGATGGTTTTGTGAGCAGATCCTCTTATCACATACTCATTCTCTGAACCCTTTACAAACTTCCAGTCCATTCCTTTGACTTAGAATAGCCAAACTCCGGTAGGGAATCTTGTTTGATACACACCATCTGTCATTTTCCCCACAGGATGAGGATGGTAGGGAGTTGGCAGTGACTGGACAACGATGGATGAAAACAGCCCAAGCAATGTTAAGTACCATGAGTCCATGGTGAATATTCTACTATCCTCTTGGAAAAACAGGTAAGTTGAACAGTTCCTCTGCCTTTCCATATATTCCATCAGGCTCACCATTTCTTATTGCCTTCCTTTCAGGGTAACCCAAGTAAATCCCAGGGTGATATATTGAGGGAGTGCCTTGTGCTGGTTGCTGTAAACACTAAAATGCTATTTAGTTATTTAAAAAACAAGTACAAATACTTTGCAGATTGCCAAATCCACAGATACTCATTATATGAAAGACTTGTAAATATGGATAAACAAAAGGAAAGCTAACCCCATAATCATATGATTGTACTGCCCAGAGATAACCACTATTATTAACAGATCATTTTCTGTGCATATCTTTAAGAAAAAAAGGGATCATACTGTACGTGTTCATTTAAAATCTGCTTTATTCACTAAACTCTATATTCTGAGCACGTTTGTTTCAATAACTATTTCTATAACGTTCTTAAAATGAGTGAATATTGCATCTTTGAATGATATAAAATTATCTAACCTAATACTTATTGTTGGACATTTTGGTTGTCTTAAATTTTTACTATTAGAATATTATGCTTCTAATAGATTATGATATAACTAAGCATTATTCTATTCCTTATAAATGTAGACATTAATTGCTATCCATCTGTGGTTTCCAAGAATTTATCATTTATAGTTTTATTGAGCATTATGACTAAGCTTTGATAATTTTCTGTTAATGAAGAGGTGCTAGATATCCATCAATTCAGAATGCTGTATTCTCTGACAGAAAATTGATGAAACATACCTTTGAAAAACAGATTTTAGCAGATCAAGAACGTAGATTTATCCTAGGTTTTTTATTTTGTGTGTTTTTAAAATTTTTGTTAAAAAGATGGATTTTTACTGTGAATATTTCACTCAGCTCAAAGGAGGACATTCGATATGAAGTAATGGTAATGTAATGTTAAATAGATACAATGTGATAAGCCATCTAATTGAGTGTTGAAAGGTAAATCTTGCTTCGGAGAAAAGAACTCTATGACAATATTTTGGAAACTGTATATGAATAAATGTGTAGCTTTGTTTTATGATATAAAAATGGCATTCAATCCCTGAGGTAACAAACTTTGATACGCTCGATACTCTGAGGAAAGACTGAAAGGCAGAATGGTGAATTTACTTTCAGTACAAAATCCACATGCATATATTGTAGGTCTCAGATGGATTTGCAGAAAATCTTGCTCTCAAATGGACAAAAGTGTGCAAAGTCCTTTAAAAAAATTCAGACAGCAGTATCTGTGGTGTAAGCTAGAACAGGTACTTTATCAGCAAACTCAGAGATGGCTCACAGGACTTCTGAAAGAATCAAGCTTTATATTGATATATATTCTAAGAAAGGATTTCGGTTCCCTATTGCATCAAGGACAAAACTGACTGAGATTCAGATCTAATCTCATGATTTCTGGAGAATGGACTAAACAGATGATATGACCAAACTAAAGATTCATCATAAATCTGAGAAAAGAAAGGCTATAAGGAAATGCTAAGATAGCTACAGGATTGTCTTCATTAGCTTTGACCTTTGCTATCTTAATTTGACCACTATCTGGTGGTATGGCCTTGAGCAAATTGCTCCAAGCAAGATGGAGGGAGATACATCCCAGGGTTGCTATGTGGATTAAATGGGTTGCTATGTGGATTAAATGGGATAATGTAGGTACAAGCAATTACCCAAGTGCAAGCTTCTCATTATCTCTAGCATAGAATAGACATTCAAAACCAATAATAAATTGAGTACTTACTCTGTGCCAAGCAACTGTCCCATATAGTCTTCTCATCAAACCTAAGAGGAAGTGATTTTTTTTACAAACTAGGCACAGAAACTCAAGTACTGAAAGGTTCTGTGACTTGCCTAAGGTCACACAACTACTAACTAGGGATCCTAGGATTTGAACTCAAGGAGTAGTTTTAAGTATAATACTATTACTTCTTTAGATATAACTTTAAAGTCATAACACAAAATCTAGTATATGTTAATGTATAATTATTATTTTTATATCAAAAATTAAAATTACTTTCTTAAAAATTTGCAAATAATAATAAATCTAGGAAATAAAAATTCTGAAAACAGGGTTATTTCATGGGTTTTGAAGATGACTTCATGAAATGACATAACTTGTTTTCCAACAGAGTGTTCGATATCTATTCCCATCGGTCACACAACGTGATTATTGCAGTGCTTGAGTCAATTAAATTATCTTAGACTTAACTCTCAGTGATTCTAAAGACAAGTAACTTCATGACTCTAACAAATACATCATCTAAAAGCCAAGAAGAGTCAACACACTGCTATGTTATAGTTAAACGTATGTGTCATGACTAAATCACAGGATCTTTTAACCTCTCTTTAAGTGTATTAATCTCCATAACACTGTAGGTCAAACCTACACCCTAAAATTTAGACCCTCAGAGTGCACTCCAAATCAAATTCCAGACTCACATCTAGAGTGAGTCCCCTGGTGAAACAAAAGATTACCATTTTAAAGCAAGCATTGATGGTCTGAATCTGATTTAGCGCTCTGACTCTACAATCCTCTGTATATAAGTAGCGAATACTTTCTTCTGCAAAGAGAGGTGATTGATTCTGCTAAGGCTCTAAACAAATGCACCATCTAATATGGCGGCCACCAGCTTATTGAGCACTGAAATATGGCTACCCAGGAGATGTGCTATGAGTAAAATACACATCAGATATAAAAAAAGTACCAAAAAAAAAAGAGAATTAAAACATGCCATTAAAATTTTCTTATAACAAGTACATGTTAAAATGGTAATATTTTGAATATAGTTGCTTAAATAAAATATATCATTAAAGTTAATTTTACCTATTTCTTTTAACTTTATTAATGTTAATACTAGAAAATGATAAATTATTTATGGGACTTGCACTCTTTCTAATGGACAGCACTGCTCTAAGAAAACTGAGAGGAAGATTCATTAGAATCTTCAAGTTAGTGGTCTGGGGGGGGGTCCATGCCTAGCCAGAGAAATAGAATCAAACCTTAGGGTGAGAAGGAAGAGCCCTTCAGAGTAGGTTTATTACCTCAGTAGAACCTTTGACCCCACAAAAAAGGAATGATTACTTCTTGTTTAGAGTCAGGAAATTTAGGTTAACTGGAGTGTTCCAGGATTGAGACAGTGCATTTCCTAACTGCACAGTAATCTGATAGTCAAAGTCATTGTTGCTAGTCGGTTCTTGGGAAACAGACTCTGAGGGAGAGATTAGCATACAGAAAGTTTATTGGTAAATGCTCTTATAATTAACACGGTAGGGTAAGGAAAGAAACAGTAATCCTGTTTCTTGGGCAGAGGGAGAAATTTAGCTTCCTCAGCTCACCCCATGAGGATCTCTCATGTTGGGATGGCCCTTCAGAGTTGTTCCAAGCTTAAGCAGAGGCACTGAAACTTCACACACCTGCATTAGCCAGTCATTGGGTGCAGGTTGTCCTACAGAAGCGGGTGTGATCTTGGATGAGAGGCTGTTTCCAGCCAAGGGCAAATCTGGTAGAGGCCTGAGGGCTGAGTGCTGTGGTTGGGGAGGGTGGGAATAGGTCCCTCAGTCCTGAAGGAGAAACTGGGCAGCACAGCAGTGTCAACTACAGTTCACTCCTTGCTACGCTGGTTCTACTTCTTTGTATAAGTTTGAGGAAGCATGTCCAAATATTCCAGTGGGTTTTGTGGGGTAAAATTATAGACTCCACCACTGCAGCTGGTCTCAAGGTCACACCTGATACTCAGTCTCTCTATTCTACTCTCCATTCCAGAATCTCCAACCCTCAAATATCACCTCCACTCTTCTAGATGGATCATCTGATGGTGTGAAACCCTGGGCACTATACTTTCCTCAGGCTGTAGCTGCTGTATATGTCCATTTATATTTTTGTACATGTCCAGTTGCATTTGCAGTTGGTTAAGGATATTCCAAAAGTGGATTACTTGAGTGCCTAAAATAAGCCTCTGTCTTAGTTTATTCAGACTGCTATAGCAAATATACCATAGACTGGGTCACTTAAGCAACAAACATTTTTTTCCTCACAGTTCTGGAGGCTAGGAGTCCAAGATCAAGGTGCCATTAGATTCAATGTCTGGTGAAGGCCTGCTTCCTGGTGCATGAATGGCCATCTTCTTGCTGTGTCCTCACGTGGTGGAAGAAGTGAGGGAGCTCTCTACGGTCTCTTTTATAAGGGCACTAATTCCATTCATGAGGGCTCCACCCTCATGATCTAATTACCTCACAAAGGCCCTACCTCCAAATACCATCACATCGGGGGTTAGGATTGCAACATGTAAATTTTGGGTGGACACAGACATTTAGTCCATTGTAACCTCCCTGTAGTGGCAGCTCCTGAGAGCTGAGATGGAGGATCAGAGATGGTCAGAGTCCATTATCTCTATCAGGATGGTGATTCCTTTTTTTGTTTGTTGGTCTCTCACCATAAGAAATTCGAAGTGCCCAGCAGCTACCATAGCATCTAATTCAATGGGACTGATAACGTGCCCATGGCAGAAATGTTCTTCCTTCAGGAACCAAGATCTTTAAACCCACAGACCCCAGAGTTGCAAGAACAAGAAGCACAGATTCCTCAAGTGCGTCATTGGGAATTTTAGAAACAGGGACAACTTCTTCCACTCCTTGGTTCTTCACCAAGGTATTCTACTTATTGGGGACCCGGAGCTATATAATGCTCATTGATTTAGGGCTTATGCTGTGTTCTGGAAGATGTTATCCCATCTCACAGGGAAGCATATCTGAGTTTGCACTTCCATTGGTTTTCAACAGGCTGTTTCATCACTCTATCAAGTTGGCATCTTCTGAGCAGTGTGGCATGTGATAGGACCAGTGGATCCCATCATCATATACCCACTGATGGACCTACTTTGCAATAAAGTGGGTCTCTTGGACTGAAATAATGATATATGAAATCACTATTGTTGAATCTAATACTCTGTAAGTTCTCAGAAAGTGATGTTATCTGAGATTCTGTGGGCAAGAAAAGTAAATCTATGTTCAGAATATATGTCTGTCACTGTCGAGATGAATCACTTCCCCTTCCAGAATGACAGGAGTATGCTGTGGTCAACTTACAACCATGTGGCTATTGGATCTCCTCAAAGAATGATACAATATTGAGGACTACAATTTAGTCTTTGTTTCTGGAAGGTTGATATTTGGCAGAACCAGGAGCTAGACCAGCTTTGATGAATGGGAGCCCATGCTGTTTATCCCATGTACCTTTCATGTGTCCATTAAACTATCACTGGCACATCCAGTGACAGAAGCTGCCTGATACCAACTGGCTGAGTCATTCCATTGGTTGCTCCTTTCAGGGTAGATGCTATCTGGTGGGTGCTAAAATGCAATTCACGGATCTTCACACATTGTGCCCACTCCCATAGTTTCATCTACATGCTGCTACTCCAGATATCCTTGTCTGTGATCTTCTTGTCTTTTCCCCTGGGGCCCCTGACTATCTCTCCAGGTTATTCATCACCACCCATGAATCTGTATATATTCCAACCTGAAGCTACACCTCTTTCTATACAAACTAGATGACCAAGTGTACTGCCTGAAGCTCTGCCCATTGAGAAGATTTCCTCTCATAGCTGTCTCTGAAAGCTACACCAGAGTGGGAGAAGAAGCCAAGCTTCATCAACCAATCATTGGAGAAATCCTGTCCCTAGGAAGGGATTGTGACATTGACAGAGGCAGCTTTCCTTACCAATGGCTAATTCCAAGAAAGAGTTGACAGTTGAGGACTGTCATCACTAGCATTCTAAGCAGCTGAGGGAATATGTCCTTCAGTACTGAGGAGGGACCTGGGCAGAGCATAGCATCCACTACAGTCTATTTTATCTTTGGATAATCTAAGAATGTGAATCAATATTGCATTATTATCTTAAATGCTCAAGTTGAGGATGAACATGGAAATCTACTATAGTGGAAAATCCAGATATGGAAGAATATTTAGTATCCTGTAAATTATTTGGATTCCTACTCATTTCCTCATCATTTATCTTTGATTGCATTTAAATATATTTTGATTCTCTCTGAATATGTCAGATGGGGTGGCTGCCTAGCACCATATTATGGAAGCATAAAGAGTTGTGGCTAAAAGCAGATATGGGATAAAATGGCAGGTCTAGCACATAAGTAGCAGAAAGGGACATTTGTGGCATGTTTGGGGGCTACAGACTAGATGCACCATTGTCACTGAATGCATTATGCTAATATAACTGTATCATTATGCTAATGTGGACACAGTCATTGGTCTTTGGATTGTCTGTGTTCAGACTCCAGGGTGGTGTGAAAGGCTCATGTAGATCCATAGATTCTGAGTTGCCATTTAGTAAGTTCTTCCCGCAGTGAACCAAATAGTTCTGTAACAGCCTGGATGAGTTATCGCCACTGCAGAAATACTTCTATTAAGTCACTGTGAGTAATTTCTGCAGTGAATGAATCTGGCTGGCTTTTCTCAGAGTCCCAATCAAAATAGAGATCATAACTGTTATTTTACAAACAAAGTGCTCAAGAGTTTGAGAAGCTGACATGATTTTACATGCCTTTATATTAATTTCCTGAGTTTTACTGCTCATTTTACAGAAGAGGATTATTACTGTAACATCTTTTAGCAAAATAGCTTGGCAGACCAAGTTACTGAAGCTAAGTATTATTTTAGTAGTCATTAAGTTTTTTTGATACTACAGTGAGCTCAAAAGATACCACTGTCCTTTCAGGAATTTCTAGTTCAGTAAATTCATTATATGAGTAACAACGAATGATTCCTCAAAGCTCTGTTAGTCTAAACTATTCAATATCTCTTTTACCCTAAAGCAAAAGTTTTGGTAAGATATGTAACAAACCCTTCCTGTATATTCATAATAAAAGTAAAAATGCATTAAGTCTAAAGTAACACAATTAAGAACAGAGCGTGGTTTTTCCTGAAAGAATTCTTATGATGGTCATTTTAATTTTAGTAATACTGACAGTACGATTCTTAAAAAAATAAGAAAAATATTTAAAAGGTATTAAAAACTACGATTTTCTTTATATAATTACTAGAAACCCCTGTCATGCAAATTCTAGTTATGAAAACAATTCAAGTTTTCTGAAATACTGAGAACAACTTTTATGAAAACAAATTTTTTTGAAAACAATTTAGTGTTTTCTACTGGAAGAGCAAAGCCACAGATGGTCTTTTTAATCTAGTTAACACCGTATCCCAAGTTCTCATCTGATCAAGCAAGAATGGACTTCCGTTAACAAGGCACTGTCCTTCAGGAAATATCCAGAACTTACATTGAACTAGAAGACTGAAACTTCTGTGACATGGCACATAACTCTTCCCTCCAGTTTTCTTGGAAGCATCTTTTGTTCATAATAGGCAATTGTGTGGTCCTCCTGGAAAAAAAGCTGAGTTAGTGGAAAAGTGATGAATGAAGAAGACCTCAGTAAAAATTCGAGCCAATTGTCCTCTATGGCTCCCATGTTCTTTAATATTTAGGAACAATTTACAGTAGTTGAAACACACATTAATAGTAAAAAAAAAAATAACCAAACACAAAACCCACAGAGAATATTAAAAAATTATCTTACCCCAGGGTGATGAAAGCTAGGAATAAGATTGAACATATTAGTGAATACTCTACTTAATATGATATATTAAATATATAAATTTAATAAGCAAAATTATATGCATATTGTTTGGCAGCATTTTTCAACTATTATATATCATTATAATCCATCCCATATCAATAAATATGTTTCTAATATATGGTTTTTAATGTCTGAATCATAGTTTATTACATAAATGTACCATAAGTTAATAAATCAATCCTCTATTATTGATCATTTAGGCTGTTCACAATTTCACCCTTATAAAAATGCTATGTAATTAAATATTGATGCTAATTCTTAACTATTTCACCAGCATAAATTCCCAGAATTAGAATTACTGTATGCATATTTTAAGGCTTTTGATAATTTTTAAGGTCTTCACTGTTCTTAAGCACAGTTCTAATAAATTTGGGTCATATTCCTGGAATAACAGCAGAAACTAATTATGTGGACACCAATCTCATATCTCTGGGGTTATTTTGCTTCCTTTGAAAGCACTCTTGAAAATTTCATGCACTGACAAGAGTTGTTTATTTAATTACTCCGTCATCTGTTTATTGAATTCCTATTACATGCAAAGCACCTGAGAGATACGGGGAATAGAACAGTGAATACGATTTATAAACAGAGTCACTGACCTCCTAGAGCCTACATTCTAACGTGGAACATAAGCAAATAAACAGGAATTGTATAAGGAGTGTTTCTCATTGTATAGGCAGGGATGTTGCCCCAAAGGCATACCAGAATCATTCACAAGATCATTGCAAATCTAACATACAACTTGAAAGAAAGTATGGAACTCTAGTTAAGAATCTCAATAACAGTAGGTTAGTTCCTGAGAGGCGGATCTTTCAGGTATAGCAGGGAAGAAAAAAATGTTGAGTATCACTGAAATATAGTATAAAAATTGACATGATCGAGAAATCAAGAAAGTACATGAGACGCAACTAGATCAGCTTTGAGCGCCAAAAGAATGCATCTCAGAAGAAATGATATTTAAGAGGATCTATGAAAGATAAAGACAAGTAGGATTAGTTAGTTGAAAGTGGGCATGAGAGTGAGAGGAGGCATGTCCAGAGTATTCCAGGTAGAACCAATAGTAAGTGCTAAAAGCGAGAAACAGGCTATTATAGGAATTGAAAAGAATTAAGAATAGTAGGACTGTTGAGTTCAAGGGTATTTGGGTGGGAGAGGAATGAGGTTAGAAAGGAAAGAAGGGGATAGAGACATGAAGGAGTTATAAACCACCTTAACCAGATTTTACTTTAGAGCCATAGGAAATCATTGATTGGCATGAAGCAAGGAAATGATGTGACCAGATTTGAATTTTACAAAGATCACTTGGACTATATTGTGAAAAATGAATTGGAACAGGGCCAAGTTAGAAGCAAGGAGGTAAATTACAATGAGACTGCAAGAAACAATGACAGCATGACATGTGGTGATGCCAGTGGGAAAGAGGGGCAGGGGCTGGTCTATCTAGTGATGAAATTGACATGACTTTGTGATTGCTGGAATGGGGAGTGTGGGAGGAGAAAGAGCAAAGAATGGGCCCCAGGAATCTGGTTTGAGCAACTGAGAGGCCAGCATGACACTCACCAAAATGGGGAGCACTTGCGGAGAAGCAAGCGTAGAGCGGGAGGCAGCAGGTGATGCATTCAGTTTGGTCATGTTGAGCTTGAGGCCCATGAGATAACCCATGGAGTGCTTGAGCAAGCAGATGAGTCTGAAGCTTAGAAAAAAGAAATAGGTGGAGATAAAGATTGGGATGTTGGAATCAATAATATACATGGTAATCAAAGCCAACTGAGTGGATAATTACCCAGACAGAATGTAAAGACTGAAAAAAGAATACAGTTTAGGTTAGAATCCCCAAAGATACCCATATATAAAGGCAGAAGACCACTGCAAAGAAATCTGAAATGGAGCAACCAAAAAAATAGGAAAAACAAAGATATAAACAAAACAGGAAGAATGCAGGTCAGATAAATCAGAGGAGGCATATTATACCCATTTGATAAGGCTTGTGGATAGGATCAGAAATTCCTATAAATTTCTTTTTTTAAATTAAGTGATCGATTGAATAGTTAAAACTTAAGATACAAAGGTCCCTCATTCCTTAACTATAACTAGCTCTTTTACATTTAAAGAGTACCCTCCATCTAATAAAATTAAGAGCAATTTATGAAACACTTTTGATCTTTGACATACATGGCCAAAAAGGGAATATATAACCAAGTTAGAAGTAGCTAATTGGGTTCAAATTCACTCAAATATGCAGTAAGCAAGTTCCACGAGGGCAAGAATGATCTGGTTCATAAACAGTAAAGAAGCTGAGTCATGAACAGTAAATCAATTTGACATAGGGATGACTGAATTTAAAAAAAAAATCTTAGAGTACAGATTCTCTGTTTTCATAAATATGGCAATGTGTCTGCTTGGTTTTTTGTGTCACAAAAAAGTCCTAGACAGATTTTATTCAAATGTTAGAGGATGTATTTGGAATCATTTGACTTAAAATAGAAATTACGTGGCGGAGAGCAAGTTGGTATGGACAGAGGCTGGCAGTCAGCTCCCAGGGTAGACGCTGTCATGGATGGCTGACAGCTGTATCCTGCCAGCCACACCCAATTCTGCCAGTAGAGCTCCAGGCTGAGACACAGGAAGGATTGCTTAATTTGTTTACTAATGGTTAATGAATCTCCTGGGCAATGCAGAGCTGGGCAGTGAGGACTGATGATGGAAAGTTATAATGCGTTGAAGTTATTATTCCCTGTGAATAATGCAGTGAAAATAAGACATATACTGCCCTTCAAAAAAATGACAAAGATGGGTGTCATTAATGGTTAACTTTTGGTGTGCTTTCCATTATTGCCCCTAAAACAAAGCTGGAGAAAAATTTTCTCTTCTCCACGCATTGACTGACGATTATTGGCATTTAACGTTAATTTTGATCAACTTTCTAGTCAAATTTCTTGTTTTCTTCTCCTTAGGGAAACTTTTCACTGACTGCTCCATTCAGCGGTGTGTCATCACTCTTTCTAAGTCTATTCTGAAAATCCACCCAAAGAATCTAAATGTTAGTTTTCTTGAGCAGCATAAGACCCATGCCAAACCTTTTATAATCCTATCTATTTGCCTTTATTTGTGTCTATTTTTCTCCCCTCTGAGAAGTTGTTGATTTTTCCCATCATAAGTTTTAAGTGAACCTGAGAACATTGACTAAATTAACAATGTGTCACCAGATGTGTTTGCCTTGGCAACTTTTCCAAGTTAGGGAAATGAATATTCCTTTTCTGACACAGAATCTCTTACACCAGAACATAAAATGGAACAGATAATCCAGTAGCTTAGTTATGTACATGACAGTGGTTGCCATGAACATATTGGGAGATTGGTGCTTCCACACATGAAAGTATGTTTAAATCTGGCTTTGCTCAACCTAAGCCAGGCTCAGTATGTCCTCTTAGGACCTTGGATTTGCTGTTCCCCCCTACGACACTTTGTCTCATACAACTTTGGCCTTTTTCAAAGTTGTTTTGAATATTCTAGGTTCTTTCCGTCTCCATAAATTGTAGAATCATTTTGTCAATTTCTTTTAAAAAAAAGCCTTCTGGGATTTTGATTGGCATTGAACTGAATCTGTAGATCTATTCGGTGTTGAATTGGCATCTAAACCATATTGAGTCCCTGGCCTATAAACACAGTTTACCTCTTTATTTAGTTTTGTGATATCTTTCATCAATGTTTTGTTGTTTTTGGTATGCAAATCTTACAAATATTTTGTTAGATTTAATCCTAACTATTTGATGTTTTTTGATGCTATTATAAACAGTGTCATTTAAAATTCAACTTTAAATTGTTTATTGCTAACAAGTAGAAGTGCCATTGATATTTGGATTCTTGTATCCTGTGATTTCGATAAATTCGCATAATGATTCTAATAGTTTTTTTTTAGCTACTTTGTGATTTCATGTATAGACAGATTGTCTGAGAATAAAGACTGTTTTATACCTTCCTTTTCAATCTGTGTACCTGTTATTTTGTACAATATCAGCAAGATGTGGACTAGGAGTGGAGACAGACTATGTCCTTGGTTCCCAATTTAAGGGAGAAAGCATTCAATCTTTCAACATTAATACTAGCTGATACTAGCTGAAGACTTTTTTGGGGGTAGATATCCCTCAATAGTTTGCTGAGAGTTTTTATTTGTTTGTTGTTTTAAATCAAGAATGAGTGTTGGCTGTTGTTAAATGCTTTTCTTACAACTGTTGAAATAATCATATGGTTTTTCTTATGTAGTCTGTTGGTATGGTGAATCACATGGATTGATTTTCAAATGTTGAAATGATCTTGCATTCCTGGAGTAAATCTCACTTGGTTGTGATGTATTATCATTTTCATATTTGCTTGGTCTAATTCTCTAATACTTTGTTGAGGATTTTTTTATCTGTGTTCCTGAGGAATATTGGTCTATAATTTTCTTATAATGTTGGTACATGTTTTTTGAATCAGAGAATGAATTGGGAAGTATTTTTTCCTCTTCTACTTTCTGGAATAATTTGTGTACAATTGATTTCATTTCTTCTTTAAGTGTATTAACTTTATTTTACTTCTTTTTAAAATGTATTCACAAGCAAAGCCATCTTGACCTAGAATTTTATTTTTGGAAAGATTTTTAACTACAAATTCAACTTATTTAATGTAACTATTGCTATTCAGGTTATCTGTTTCTTCTTGAGGAGCTTTAGCAGTTTGAGACTTTCAAGGAATTTGTCCACTGTATCTAAATCAGCACAGTCCAATAAAGTTATTAAATGATTCAAATATATAATTTAAAATTGTCTAATAACATACATTAAAAATAAATAGGTGAAATTGATTTTAATAATGTATTTTATTTAGCCTAATATATCAAAACATACTAATTTCATCATCTAATCAATGTGAAATTATTATTGAGATATTTTACATTTGTTATTCATTCTAAGTCTTTAAAATTAGGTGTATGTATCTACACTTAAAGTACATTCCAGTTTGGACTAGAAATATTGTATGTGTCCAATGGCTAACTGTGTCTAGTGGCTATTATACTGGACAGCACAGATAAATTGTTGAACTTTTCATGTGAAGTTGCTCATGATATGTCTTTGCTATTCCATTAATGACTGTAGGATTTGTAGTGATGAGTCTTATCTAATCCCTAGTATTGCTAATTTATGTCTTCATTTATTCTTTTCTGATAAACTTGGGTAGAAATTTTCCAATTTTATTCATCTTTTCAAAGAATCGACTTCTGGTTCTATTGGCTTTCTTTATTGTTTTAATGGTTTTGTATTTTATTGATTTTTTTCCCCTCATTTTCACTATTTCCTTCGTTCTACCAACTTTGGGCTTAATTTGCTCTCTTTCGTTTATTTGTTTCTTAAAATGGAAGCTTAGATTATTGATTTGACCATTTTCTTCTTTTTAATATGTTTATTTTAAATTTTTTTCTCTAAGCATTGCTTTATTTCTATTCCTCAAATTTTGATATGTTATGTTTCATTACCATCAGCTCAAAATATTGTCTTCTTTTCTTATCCATTTCTTCTTTGACCCATGGGTATTTAGAAGTGTATTTTTTGGCTTGCAAATATGTATGAATATTTTACATATTTAAATGTTAATTTCTAACAATTCATTTCTGGACATGGATCATTCTTTGTATGGTTTTAATTCTTTTACATTTATTGAGATCTGTTTTATGATTTACCTTGATGTATGTTTCATGTGAGTTTGAAAAGAATGTATATTCTGCTTGTTGGGTTGGATGGAGTGTTCTATAAATGTCTATTAGGTCAAGTTGGTTGACAGCGTTTTTCAATTCTTATGTATTCTTACTCCCTACTTGATTTATCGATAGTTGAGAGAGAGTGTTGAACTTTCCGAATATAACTGTGGATATGTATATTTTTCAATTCAGTTCTACGTTTTTGTTTTGTGTACATTGAAGTTTGGTCACTAGGTGCACATACATTGACAATTGTTATGTTCTCTCAATGATTTAATTCCTTTAGTATTATAAATTCAAACTCTTCATCCCTGGTAATATTCTCTGCTCTGAAATCTAATTTTTCTGATATTAATGTAGCTATTCCAGCTAGCTTTTGACTAGTTTTAGCATGCTATATATTTTTCTGACATTTAGTTTTAACCTGTGATATATCTTTTTTCATCATTTGTTTTATTGTATCTGTGTCTTTATACCTATTTCATATTGACAGCACGTAGTCAGGTCTTGTTTTTTAATCTGACCTGACAATCTGCTTTATAATTGGAACATTTAGACTACTTACACATAATGTGATTACAATATTAGATTTAAACCTACCATCTTGAAATTTGTTTCACCATGTCTCACTTGTTCTTTGATCCTTTTTTTCTTTTTCTTGCCTTATTTTGGATTGAACATATTTTATAATCCCATTTTATCTCCATTTGCTTATCAGTTATAGCTTTTTTAAAATAACATTCGTGTTTAATCTAGAGTTTATAATATACATCATTAACTTAATACTCAACCTGCGATGATATATTACATCAAATATAAAAGAATGTGATATTTTGTATTCCTTTAAATATTGTGGGTTCTAAACTGGGATACAGTTAAGGTTCTTATAAACAGTTTGAGCTTTTTGAGAGTTGCTTTTAGGCTTTGTTATAGCAGTATCAAACCGAAAAGTCTTTAGTTTATAGCTAATTTGTCCCCATTACTGAGGAAATTCCCTCTGAGCACTCTGCCTGATGCCCTTTCAATTAGCAAGTTTTTCCACTCTGGCTTTGTGAGTTCTCAGAATTGTTATGCTCCTCATTTTTGGTGGTTATTTCTTCATCTTGTGTAATTTCCATTCATGCATGTGCAAACTATACTCAGCAGGAGTCTCAAGGAGACTGTCCTGCAGATCTCCAGAGTTCTTTCTCTTTGCAGCTCCCTCTTCTTCCAGTACTCTGCCCTGAAGACTAAAGCCTGCTCCTTAACTCTGCAAAGACACTAGACTCTGTTTTGTTCCCACTCTTCATTGTAGCTTTGACACTCTCTCCAGGCATTGAACTAAAGCTCTTATAAAGTAACTTCATTTGTTTTTCTTTTTTCAGGTTTCACTGTCCTGTACTACCTGTTGCCCAAAGTCTGAAACTGTTTTTAAAAGAACATATTTTTATGGTTTTCTAGTGGTTTTAGGTAGGAAGGTTAACCTAGTCCTAGTTTTTCCATTTTAGCCAGAAGTGGAAGTCTTTCTTTAATTATTACAGGCACTTAGGAGGACTATTTATTTTTGTATAATACCATTTTATATAATTACATAGTAATCCAGCAACTGTGTCAAACCTTCTTATAAGCTTTAATAGTTTATCTGTATGTTCTCTTGGGTTACCTATTTCAAAAATTATGTTGAACGTAAATGTCAGTTTTGTCTCTTCCTTTCAATTCTTTGACCTATTTCTTTTTATTTTATGTATTTTTCACATAAATTAGACAACTTTTACTAAATGAGAAGACTACGTTTAAAATGTACTTTAAAACAAAATGAAATTAGAAAAAAGTTGTATGCACTTTAAAGAAGGATTTTTGGGTTTTTTGCTTTGTGCTAAAAATCAAATACATCTTGCAGTAATACAGTATGCCAGTTCATCAAATATAAGGTAACAGGATTCTCCATTTAACATGTTCAAAGATGATATTTAGGTCAAGAATTTCACCTCTACAGTGGCACATATAGAAGAGCATTATAAATTTGATTTTCATCCCTATGAAGCATATAGATTTGACATTGCTCAAAGCTTCTAGAATCATATCCAACAGTGTCACATCCAAAGAATCACACATCTGTGTCTTGTAATTTCTCCTTATGAAATCCTTATGCTTATATATGCCTCTAGTGCAATGTTAAATGGAGGGAAAAATAGCAAGTATGCTGGTTCTCGTTCAGATGTTTACTGGGGAGCGCTCTTATAACTCATCAACATTAAGTATTATGTAGGCTAACGTTTTTAATAGAAACTCTTAATCAGGGACAAAAATCCTTTCTATTCCTACTTTGAAGATAATTTTTATTTACTTTGTTTATTTTCCATGGTGAATCAGTGTTGAATTTTTAAAATAATTTTGTCTTTATAAAAATTCTATTTTATTTATTTTAATATGCAAGTGTGTTGTATTTTATTATTACATTTTGCGATGTTATATAATGTTTGAATTTCTGAAATGAACACTTGTTGCCATGTTTCTTTACTATGATGATGATAATTTTAATTTAGTGTTAGCGTATTTAAGGTTTTTGGATCGATGTTGCATATGTGAGACAGGTGTCTAATTTCTTGTCTTAAAATTGATTAGTTTCAATATAGTTTATATTCTCTTTAAGGATGTGGGTAGTTTTCTACCCTTTTCTATTTTTTGGCAAATATACATTTATGGTTGTCTTGTCCTCCTGATGTACTGAACTTTTATCTTTATGAAATACCCCTCTTTAGCTTGGTTAATATTCTTTGCCTTAAAGTTTACTTGGCCTGATACTGCTACAGACACTCAGCCTTCTTATATGGATGGTTTGCATGGTATATTTTTGTCATCCAAAACCTATCCATTTCTTTACTTTTAATGTGTGTATCTTGTACATAGCATGTAGTTGACTCTTGCTTTTTCATCCATTCCAATAATTTCTGCCTTTTAATCAGAGTGATTGATAAGCCAATGTAACTGATACGGTTAGATTTACGTTCACCACTTTCTTATTAGAGGTTGTATTTCTCCCCTCAGTTTTTTTGTCTTTCTATTCTTCCTTTTTTTGCCTTCTTTTGGAATATACAACTATGTTTTAGAATTTAATTTTATTTTACCTATTGGAGTTTTTTTTACAGCGACACCTTTTTCTTAGTGATTGCTCTAGGAATTATAATAAATCCTTAATTTCTCAAGAGTTACACAGAGTTAATATTATAGCACTTTACATTCAATAACAGATTTTGGCATAATTACTTTCCCACCCCCTCGGCTTTGATGCTCTAGTTGTCATATGATTACATTTATATATGCTGTAATTCCTATAATTCTTATAATACTGATATATATATATATTTTAAATAGTGGTATGTATTTTAAAGACAATAAGATTTTAAAATAGTCTTTCATATTCACCCACATATTTATCATTTTGGATACATCTTATTCCATCCTATAGGTCCCTGTTTCTTTCTAGTTTTCTTTTACTTCAGCCTGAAAACTTCCCTTAGCATTTCTTATAAGACAGATTTGGTTAGTTTTTATTTCTCTGAAAATGTCTTTATATCATCTGCATTCTTGAGGGACATTTTCACTGAATATCAAATTTTTTGGTGGCAGTTATTTTTTCTTTTCATGTTATAAAGATGCATTTTATTCTTATAACCTCTGCTTTTTTCTGATAAGAAGACTAGGATCATTCAAATCGTTAGTCACTTACATGATATGTGTCATTTTTCTCTGGCTGCTTTCTAGATTTTCTTTTTCTCTTTCATTTTTAGTAGTGTGTCTGTGTTGTACTAAGGCCTCTGTGTGTGTGAATGAGTATGTGTATGTGCGTGTGTCTTTATCCTTTAGGGTTTACAGAGCTTATTGAATCTTTAAATTTATATCTTTCATTAAAATTATGAAATTTTAGCCATTATTTCTTCAAAAATTTTTTTTCTGTTCCATTGTCTCTTTCTTCTCCCTTATATATATATATACACATTAGGCATTTAGATATTGTTGCACAGTTCCTTGGGGTTCTATTATTTATTATTTTTCTGAATCATTTTCTCTCTAGTCTTCAGTTAGATACATTATATTGAACAGTCATCAAGTTAAGTAACTCTTCTGTCGTCTTCATTTTGCTGATAAGCCCATCCAGCAAATTTTTACTTCAGAAATGTTTAGTTCTAGAATGTCCGTTTGTAATAGCTTCTATTTCTCTGCTGAGATTTTCTATCTTTCACTTATTTTAGGAATACATTCTTTCGTATTCTTGAGCATAATTATAATAGCCACTCCAAACTCCTTATCTGGGTCATCTCAGGGTTAATCTCTGTTGACGGTCTGTTCTCCTGAGAATGTTTTTCTTGTTGTTGATTTTTTTCTGTTCTGTTGTATATCAAGTGATATAAGACTATATCCTGAACGTTATAATAAATTGTAGAAATTCTGGACTCTGTTATCTGATTCTGAAGCATATTGATTCTTACCATTTAAAAAAATATATATATTAAGCAATAACTGAACTCAAACTGCAAGTTCTATCTCCACTATGATGGTAAAACTTTCATTGGCCTATTTGGAGTCTAGAGATTTGGGCTGTGTTTTTATGAAAATTAAGTTTCCCCTCTCTTGCTCTTTCTTCTTTGTGATACCTTCCTTCACTTACCAGCAGCTCTAGTTTTTTAAGTTGATAAATCCATGAGTTTCCATCTGAGTTTTAGTCGCCCCATGTGGCAACAGTTGCAGACTGCTCTCACCCTAGAAGCAGTTAAAAAACCTGGAAACTCTCCCCACGCTGTTCTCTTGTTCTAAGGGCAAACCTCCCTCTACTGTTTGATTTGTTTCACTTTCCAGTGACTTCAGGCAATTGGGGTTTCTTTCAATATTTTGTCCAGAGTTTTAGCTCTTATGTGTGGGATAGTTGGTCCAAAAGGAACGTACTTCACCACGAATGGAAGAACAACATTTTTCTACTCTTTAAATAAAAAAGAGAAAATAAAAATTTATTTCTTGAAGGTCTAAAATATACCTGAAAAGTTATCTATACCTGTGGTCATTGGAGGTGTAGCAATTTAGACTAATTCAATTTCTGTAATTCCTTTATTTAAATTTTATACTTTTTAAAATATAGTTTCAAATCATAGTTTTAGAAAATTGTTAATTTCATCTCATTTTTCAAATTTATTGACACAAAATTTTTGCAATATTGTCTGAATATATTCTACGGTGGTTATATACCCTTTTCATCCCTCATATAACTATATGTACTTTTTTCTTGCCTTTATAAATTGGGCTAAATCCTTGTGCATCTTATTCATTTTGGGGGGAAAGGGTAAATAACTTTGCATTTACTGTCTCTCTTTGTTTTTGTTTCCTATTTTATCAAGTTCTCTCTTTACATTTATTTTTTTCTTCCTTCTGTAGACATATCTTTAAAAAAAAATCTTAGCTCTTTGGGTGTAGGTCACTTCTTTCTTATTTAAAAAATATATATTTTGGACTATAAACTTTAAAAATACATCTTTAATAGTGTCCCAAATATTTTTTGTACTTAAAAAATATTTTTTAATATTTTTATCATTATATTTTATTTATTTTTAATATCTCTTCTGGTTTTCTCTTTAAACGCAAATCATTTAGGAACACCTTTATCCCAATAAATGGTATTAAAAACATTTGCTGTCTTTTTATTTTGGTTTTTATTTTAGTTGCAGTTACAGTCTAATATGCAGCCTGAAGGAACAATTTGGTAAATGTTTTATGAACACATTAAAGAAATATGTATACTGTTTTTTTTCCCCTATGTGTCAATAGATACATATATATTTGTTTTTTCACATGTGTCATATGAGTGAACTTATGGTCCAAACTTTTGTCTTTTGAGTCGTCTTGGGTAAATAAAGTCGAGATAGGAGGCAGAACACATAGTCACAAAGAAAATATTTTCAATAATAATATAAGGGATAGTACCAAAGTGGAGTGTGTATGTGAGGAGTTGGGGAAGGGGGGGATATTAAGGCTATAGTACCATCCATGATTTTACCAGCAATCTTAGGGGGGTAAGTTATTATAACATGAAATTTCACCTCGTGGGCTTTACCAATACAGAATTGTAGGATGTTAGCATTAAAAGGAAACTTAATAATCACTTAATTTTAAAGGTAAGGAAAGTTAACCAAGGTTACACAACTAGTTAATATAGAAAAGACTTGGATCAAGGGTCTTTGCTTACGGGTTGGTTATCTTTCCTTTACACCAATAACTCTCAAATTCAACTTCTCAGACTCCTAGAGATTTAGAAGAAATTTTCATTATTTCAAAAAGCCAAATATAACATATATTTATACTCAGAAACACCATACAAATTAAAAATGTCATTGTATAAAGCCAGTATGGTAGTATTGGTTGTCTCGCCGTATTAGGAAAAAATATTTTAAAATGTAGATACAGAAGAAAAAGACATGAAATGATAAAATAAGTCCTTGGTGGATAATTTGGGAGCTATTGCTTTACACTATGCTTATAGTCAACCTTCTGACATGAAAAACATAAGTTTTATCAGAATCTTCCAGTAACCAGTGTACAGTATTATCACATTAGTTTTGTAGCTGCCAAAGAATTAAGGAACATTCATTACTACAGGGAGTCTATGCTGATTTCATATTCACCACATGTGTCATTAGTGAAAACTGGCTTTAAATTGCATATAAGCCATCTCTAATAATAATTTAATGACATATCTCATCACTCGAGGTTTGTTTTTCTTTTAAATATGAACAGCAATCACGTCACTAGGCAACTAAAAAATTAAGCTTCAAAGAACAAATTCTTTGAAAATAAATTTAATTTCATTTTAACCTGGAGACAGAAGATGCCGTCTGATCAAGATAACAAAAATTGCTGTATATGCTTTGAATACTTTCGCTTGTAGATATTCAGATTTTGAATAGTTTTAAAAAAATCATTGTTGCCTTTAAAATTGTGAATTTATTAACAGACCTATGAATCAAGTCTTTTAATTATTTTTCTTCTTAATGTTCCGGCGTTCCTCTTTGTATAGTCAGCTGATAATTCATACATGAAGAGTCCATCCAATTCACATATATTGTTCTTTATATAACATGGTATCTATGTTATCTATCATAGCTTTTGCCTTTTTAAAAGATGTAAGAAATAATTCAAATGATTTTAAAATAAATGGTTCTATATTATTTTGATAAAAGGTTATAGAAATTAGTTATTGATGAAATTTAAACTTTAAAAAAGCTTATTTTAAAAAAGGATGGTGACTAACAGTCTTCATATTTAATAAAGAATGTTTAAAAAGAAACTTCACAAATTTAGATCAAGAAAGAGAAAGAACTTTCTGACCAAGAGAAGTTTGATATTGAATTCTTTTTGAATCTCATGAGATGTATGTTAATAGGTTAAGTATTTACCTAGCTTAGATGAGTATCCCAATTTAAATCTCATGGGCAGAAGTAACACATTTAAATGTGCATGAATAATTACATAAATAGATGTGAATGTAAATTTGAAGCTTATTCAAGGTTGCTGAAATCTTTAAGAATTATTTTTAAATTTTAGAATTAAGATGGGCTTCAGAGATTACCTAGGTACTAAAATTTAGAAAGTTAGAACTACTAAAAGCATTTAAGACATCATAAAACCCTCAGGTTTAGATAAGGAAATGGAAGTTCAGAGAGTCTAAGAAACTTGTCCAAAAATGATTTATCTGGTTTTAAGCAAAATTCGTATTAAAAGTGCACATTGTAATTTCTATCATTATTCCACAAATCATGAGAAGAGTGGACCAGATAAAGTTTTAGCTTTCAACTCTTACATCGGTTTCACAAATATGCTGCCCTTTATTGGATTCTGAAGGAGCAGCACACTTTAGGTGCTGCTATGCTGGGAGCCCAGATCCCACTGTTGGTTCTGTCCCTTCAAACATTCAGCTTCTTGATACAATTGTGTGATTTAGACTGAGAGCCCACTCCTGAAGATCAACCCCAGTCTGCATTTAATCTCATGGATTTCATGGAATAAATCTATGGAATTGATATTCAATTGAATATTCAAATATCAGTGTTAGAAAACAGTACTTCCCATGTCAGCTGGAAGCTTTTATACGGACAGAAACCACCGTCTTTCAATGCTCTTTGTTTGGCTTGACTTTTGTTTTAATTGTTTGTTTTTGAGTATCTATTTTCCAGGAAAGAAAGATATCTGGCATAATCTTCTTCAAGAAATACAGGATTCAAAACTTATAGAAATACTAGCCATTGAGAAGGAGGATAATTTCTTGAATTGACTAGAAAGAGGTGGCACAGTTGTCTAGAGTGGTGTTAACTATATCTAACATAAGCGATACACTGGGTTAAACAGAAGGCTGATGATCATTTTAGTTTCTACATGAATCCTTTATCAGTCACAGGCAAGTTGTTTAATTCAACGATGGTGGAGCAATCTGTGATTCATAGCGCCACAGACAAGAGAGGATATAATTTCTGGTCTTCATTATCGAGATCAATAAGTAAATTGTATAGGACGCCATGCATGTCTGAAATAATGAAAGAGAGTTTCCAGAACCTGTTTTCTCTACTCCGTCTCTTTATTGCCAAAGGACCCCAAGAAAGCTGGGATTTGAAAATAAATAAATAAAAACAAATCAGCTCTGTTAGTTATTTATTTTAGGCGAAGCCTTCTGCACATGACTTGAGTTGTGGGAAAGAAAAATACATAGTAAGAAGCCATTACTTTTCTAAGGTTAAAAATAATGAATAATGAAAGCAACATGGAAAATATATAAGATGTGATGGTAAGCATGTCTGTGTAGGGACTTGAGTGCTGGGGATGGGAGTGGGCAGAGGGAAGACAGATATTTTATTCAAATATGGCATAAACTAGAGGCTGAATTATTATGCTTAAATCCTCTCTTCCAAACCAAGTTACCATATGCTGACTATATTCCACTTTTTTACTTCATAAATTATGTAGCAAAAAATGTTTTGCACATAAATCATATTTTGTTATACTCAGTTCCGAGTGGGTACATGTAACTTACTTTAAGTCCAATCTTAACTGATTTTTTTCCCTTTAGAATGAATTCCACATTTCTCTCACAGTCTATTTCTTAGAGCTTTAATTTCATTTTGGAGTTACTATTACCTAACATGCTTTTATGAACAGTCCTTAAGGAAATAAGAATTATTCTTCATTTAGAGTATATTAAACACATCAACTCTCAAATTAAATGAGAAAATATTTTGGAAGTGGATTATATTTCTTTCAAACAACTTATTGATGTTTCATGGATATGGATTTTAAAGCAATTATTAACACCATATTTTAATCACAGTGTTTTATCTAACATTATTCATACAACAAAATGTGATTCTGTTCAAATGCACATCTATGGGAGTCAGTGGTACAATCCTAGGATGTTTGACATGACCTAGCCTGACCACATTCTCTTATTGTTGAAGAAACAAAGATCTGGAGAAGTAAAATGATTAATTTCAGGTCACAAAGCTGCTCTAGAACTCAGGTCTCCCACTTCTTTTCAGGTCTGCCAACCAATGGAAAGAATAGAGCCTGAGGATTCAGACAGAGCTGGATTTGAATGCTAGTTGTGTGACCTTAGACACAGTTGCCTAAATTTTTGCCCAATCTTTCCTCGTCAGTGATGAAAAATGGAGATAGTAGTTCCTACATTTTAAATTTGATGCGAGGATTAGAAATGTACGTGAAATGTCCAACACCGGGTTCACTGCAGGTCACATGCTCTGGAAGTGGTCACAGTGACAGCACAAGGCTCAATATAAACTTAATCAGAGGAAAAGAAATTCATACATATCAGTCTGGCTTTTTTCTTAGCTACTTATTTTAAAACTCTTAAGGCCAGCCATTTTCCAGCCTCATTTGACTGATAGACATACCAAATAACTAAAACTACAATTCACTTTCTAATCTTTATTTCCACGATATTGATTAAGTCTGAATAATTATTGTCAAAGACTAAAGAGCAAGACAAGAAGCTGAGTTAAGGACAATGGACAAAACGAGGCAAATTTTTGGACTAAGAGTGACCAAAAGCTACTAATTTTAAATTAGTACAAGAATGAGGTAATACTCATCTTTCAAAATTGTGCTCTCTCTTTTATATTGTATTTTTCTCAGGTATAATTGTGATATATATAAAGTACTTTGGGTCTCAACTACAGAACTGACAATTTTTAAATTTAACAGGAAAATTCATTCTCCATCATTTAAAGGACAATGTAATTATACATAATTAAGATGAAACATGAGTGTTCTTTCAGAGCTGGTGTTATAGGCACAAATGACCTAGTCTGAGGAGAAAGAATAAGTCTTGGCTATAGAAGTGAGGAAGGTTGGCTCTGGGCTGACATCCGTGCCCATCTTCCTCTACTTTACATGTGGGATGCCTGTCACAGCATGTCTTGACAAGCGGTGCATAGGTCTGCACCTGGGATCCGAACCTGCAAACCCCAGGCCACCAAGGCAGAGTGCACCAACTTAATCACTACACCACCAGGCCGGCCCCTGGAAATGTGTTTTAAATTTCAAAATTCTACCTAGAAGATCTTTAAAAAGAGAAATAGCCATGGAAATATAATTAACAATTCCACAGTTGCTGAAATTATCAACTAAGTTAAGGTGTCTAGGACATTAGAACAAATTTACTGATCAATTTCCACACAAATTCTGCTAAAACTGACATTGTTAGCATGAGTGGCCACAATATGTCTCCTTATTTTGACTTTAAGTATTAGAAATACCATTCTCAGGGGCTGGCCCAGGGCCAATCTTCCTCAGCAAAAAGAGAAGGATTGGCAACAGGTGTTAGCTCAGAGCTAATCTTCCTCACCAAAAAGAAAAGAAAAGAAAAGAAATACCATTCTCAGGTAGAAAATGTGTAATATGTTTTTTCCTTACCTTCCTATAAATTTCCTAACTTCACTAAAAACAATGCCATTTTTTTCTTCAAATAAAATATAATAAATATATTTATGCTAATAAAATCTCACATAAATTGATAGCAAGAAAATATTAAAAATGATAGCAAACATTCCAAAATTATCAAGGACTTTTCCTATCAACATTTATATACTTGTTCACTTATTCAGATGTTGGATTAATTTTTTAATATTTATTAATTCTTATTAGTTTTTCACTAGTAAGTCTAATTAACATGTCCCCCAATTTCCCAGCATCTCTAAAAGTAATACATTATGATTGTCCAGTTATAATGCATTAAAAAGTTAAAAATATGACTCATTCAAATATAAATTTAATATATGTCAAAGATTTACTAACTCAAGAATGAGCAAACTAGTGTAATATAAAGTGTTTCCAAGAGCATTTGAAGGATGGGTATTTGCAGACATTAAAAATAAAGGTCTTGGGGCCAGCCCGGGAGGTGTACTGGTTAAGTGCACATGCTCTGCTTTGGCAGCCTGGGGATTGTGGGTTCGGATCCCGGGCCCAGACCTATGCACCTCTTATCAAGCCATGCTGTGGCAGGCATCCCACATATAAAGATGAGCATGAGTGTTAGTTTTTTCTTCCTCAACAACAACAAAAAAGTCTCTTGGCATAAGGTTGCTAGGTTAGTTCAAAACTGGATACATGGCAATGAAACCATGACCTTGGGCAATATCTTTTCTATCAAAAAGAAACCTACCAAGTTAACATGTGCTTAGAATCTGGACTCTCAATTAAATAAAATTAGCAAAATCAAAACAGGTGCCTTGTTCTAGAAAATTAAACAATCCTTGTTTGAACCTGTTCAACAATGTTCCTGTATGACATTGGAAGGGCATGCTTTCCATCTTTTTGCCTTTTTTCCTCATTTTAAATAATTTTCCTTAATATGGTTCACATAAGTCCTTTTGTAATTCTTTTATATTTTTCTCCCATTGTGTATTACATTTCTCATGCTGCCTTAACAAATTTACAAACTCAGGGGCTTAAGATAATACAAATTTATTATCTTACAGTGCTGTAGATGAAAAGTCTGGTGCAGGTCTCACCAAATTAAAATTAAAATGTCCCCAAGCCCAACTCCTTTCTGGAGGCTCCAGGGGATAATCTCATTCAGTTTCTTGGCAGAATTGAATTCACTCTGGTTTTAGGAATAAGGTCCCCATTTTCTTATTGTCAGCTGAGGGTCATTCCCAGCTTCTAGGGGCTCTCACAGTCCTTGGCTTGTGGGTCCCCCTCTTCATCTTCAAAGCCAGAAATGGAGGATCAAACATGTTGCATCTTTCCAACCCACTCTTCTACCCTCCCCTTCTACTTTTGAAGACTCATGTGATTAGATGGACCCACCCAGATAATCCAGAATAGTCTCCATCTCAAGGTCTGTACTCTTAATCACATCTGCAAAATTCTTTCACCACGTAACGTAACATAGTCACAGGTTTGGGGAATTGGGAGATAGACATCTTTGGGAGGTCATTATTCTGGCTACCACACATTGTAAGTGTACAATTTAATAATTATTAGTAAATTGATAAAGTTGTGCAACCATCACTCAAACCGATTATAGAATATATTTCATCACTCACCAAAATTTTCCTTGTGCCAGTTTCAAGGTGTGCTTGTGATCCCAACTGGAGGCAGCCACTGATTTGCTTTCTGTCTTTATAAATATGCCTTTTTAGGACATTTCATATAAATAAAATTTAAAAAAAATTAGTGTTTTTCATCTAGCTGTTTTCATTTAACGTAAAGTTTTTGTTCATCCACTTTTAGCATTCATCTGCAGTTTGTTTTTATTTTGCTGACTATATTCCACTGATTGTATACACTGTTTTGTTTATCCATTCACCAGTTAATAAACAACTGAATCGTATCTAGTTGTTGACTATTATGAATAAGCCTGCAATAAATATTCCCAGGTAAGTCTTTGTATGCAAATATATTTTCATTTCTCTTGAGTAAATTCCTAGAGGTGGGTCATAAGGTAATTTTATGTTTAATTTTTCAAGAAACTGCCAAATTTTTCTCAAAGTGATTAAATTATTTTAAATTCCCTCTAGCAACATATAAGGGTTCCAGTTACTCCACTTGCTACTGTCTGTCTTTTGATTATCGCCCATCTAGTGGGTGTAAAGCTTTAGTTTACATTCCCTAATGACTTACTATGTTGAGCATCTTTTCATGTGCTTATCAATCATATGTATATTTTCTTTAGTGAAGCATCTGTTCAAATATTTGCCCAGGTTTTAATTGGGATGTTTGTCTTCTTAATGAATTGTAAGAGTTCTTTATATATTTTGGATACATTCCCTTTATCAGAGATACGATATGCAAACATTTGGTGCCAGTGTATTGTTTCTTTTCTTTTTTTCTTCCTTTCTTATGTGTGTGTGTGTTCTGAAGCACAAAAACTTAATTTTGATGAAGTACAAAATATCAATGTTTCTGTTAGGGACTGTGCTAAGAACTCTTTGCCCAACCCAAAGTCACAAGGATTTTCTCCTATGTTTTCTACCAGAAGATTTATAGTTTTAGGTCTTACATTAGGTAAGATCCATTTGGAGTTAGTTTTTGTGAATAGTGTGAGGTACGGAAATAATTTTTTTTTTTGTATGTGGACATCCAGTTGTTCGATAATATTTATTGAAAAGACTATACTTTTGCCATTGAATTGTTTTGGAATATTTGTGGAAAGTCGGTTGTCCATAAATACATGAATTTATTTCTGGACTCTCGATTCTTTTCCATTGATTTAAATGACTATGCCTGTGCCAGTTCACACTGTCTTGATTACTCTGGCTTTAAAGTAATTTTTAAAAATCAGGTAGTCCTTTGTTTTCAAAACTATTTTGGGCAATCTAGGTTCTAGGAATATCCAAATAAATTTTAAGATCAGCTTGTCAATTTTCCAAAAAAAAAGCCTGCTGGATTTTGACAGGAATCGTGTTGAATTTCTAAATTAATTTGGAGAGAATTGCTGTCTTAACAATATTTATATTTTTACACCAGTGTGAATAGAATTGTTTTCTTAATTTAATTTTTGTATTTGTCATTGCTAGTATATAGAAATATAATTGATTTGTATGCATTGATCTTAAATCCCAAGATCTTCCTAAACTCATTGATTAGTCCTAGTGAATTTTTTTTAAGGATTCCTTGGGATTCTCTACATATAGGATCATTTACTCTTTAAATAAGGACAGTTTTACTTCTTTATTTCCAATATAGATGCATTTAATTAATTAATTGATTAATTAGTTGATTGGTTGGTTCGTTGATTTTTTTGCCTTTTTGAACTTACTAAAAAAGACAATATAATTGTGAGTAGAAATAGTGAACATGACATCTTTGCTTTCCTGTGACCTTAGGAGAAAATTTTCAGTCTTATACCATTCAGTATGATGTTGTTTGTAGTGTTTTCGTACATTCCCTTTGTCAGTTTGAGTAAGTTCCCTTCCATTTCTAGTTTTTGAGAGTTTTTTTTTAATCATGAGTAAGTCAAGTTTTGTGAAATTATTTTCTTGCATCTATTGAGATGATCATGTGTTTTTTCGTCCTTTATGACTTTAACATGATATATTACATTAAATTAGTTTTTGGATGTTAGACCAACCTTGTGTTTCTGGGGTAAACGCCACTTGGTCATGGTGTGTAATCCTTTATATTTTGCTGGGTTCACTTTATTAATATTTTGTTAAGGATTTTTGCATCCACGTTAATAAAGGATATTGGTCTGTGGTTTTCTTCTCCTGTTACGTCTTCCGCTTTGCTATCAGGGTAATACTAGCCTCCTAAAATGATGGGGGGATTCCTTCCTTCTTCGGCTGTGTTCTGAAACATCATACTAAGTGATGAATGGGTGTTACTTCGTCTGTAAATATTGTATAGAATTCACCATTGAGGCCATTTGGGCCTAGGCTTTTCTTTGTGGGAAGATTTCTAATCCTAATTCAATTTCTGTGTTTCTCACAGTTGTATTCAGATTTCCCATTTCTTCTTGACCCAATTTTGGTAATTTGTGTTGGTTAAGAAATTTTTTCATTTCATCCAAGTTGTCTAATTTCTTATCGTAAAGTTGTCCACAATATTCCGTTATATTTCCTTCAGGTTTAGGAAGGCTTTTCTCCTCTGCCATTGTATCTGTGTGTGGGTGAAGGAGCACATTCAGAGTTCAAGTCACTTCCAAGTCTACTCTGGCTTTCACTGTTTTTAACACATTTTCACACCTCTTATGTCATGCTTTTCCAATCTTAGGATCAGCAAGGAGTGTTTGGCTAGTTTGAATTCTCTCTAGTGTCCACGGTGCCTGCAGGCAGCCTTGTGCATTGCTTGTGCCAACTTCAGGCTAGTAGAGTAGCAGTGGGCAAACTATGGTTTGTGTTCCAAATCCAGCCCTTGGCTTGTTTTCGTAAGATTGGTGCACTAAAAACTGTTGTTATATTTTTATAATGATGAGAAGAAGAAGAAAGAGGAGAAGGAAGATAAGAAGGAGGAGGAGGAGAAGGAGAAGCAGATATTGTGTGTGGTCCACAAAACACAAATTACTTACTATTTGGCCCATTCAGACAAAGATTGCCTGTCTCCAAAGTAGAGCTGTTGGCCCTCCCAAACCTGTTGACAGCACTCCTGGATGTAGGTGTCACCCAGTGCTCTAAATCTAGGCAACTCCCTTCAACCACAGCAGAAAATCTGCCAGCCCTCACAGCTTGCCCCACCCTGGGAGGAATGGGAGCAGTCCCAGACCAGAATGACACAGGGTCCCACTGTTCTTACCAGAAGTTCTGCAGTTTTTAAGCATCAATGCCTCTCAAATTTTTGTAAGCCTTTGTTCAGTTTCTGGAGTACAGAAATGAATGTTTTTGTCAATTTTGTTCAGCTTTCTAGTTGCTTCTTTTGGAGAGGATTTCCTGATCTTACTTAGCTGTGATCAAAAAGCCTGCCTCCTTTTATAATTCTTTTTTAAAAAAAACTAAATACAATACTAAAAAAAGAAAAAAAAATCAAATACTAATTTATCACAACAATATCTCCTTTGCTGAATATTTATTAGCCAGAACAATTTGGTACATAGAAATTTGGGACTTTAAGAGCTAATAAAGCAAGAATGTTGCAACTTCATTTATTTGCAGGATTTAGAAAGGTCATGACATTGCAAAATCGCCAAGTGGCTGACTAGAGTGGCAGAACCCTATTACAAGAATGGACAGATTACTCAACTGATAGACTGAAACTAGAGACTAGGTAATTGGTGGTAAATTTTCCAAAGGACCATGTTTCTTCTAAATGTGAAATCTGAAGCCAAAGCACCTTTTCTGGTGGGGAATAAATAAGTCAACCACTGATACTGAATCCTCCTTTAGCACCATGGTTACAAAGATGAATAAACCCGGGATATAGTCAATTTATCTATCCTGTTGCCATAAACAAATTTCCTCAAAGATAATATGACTGTCACTCTCCTCTGACATCTTACAAAGCAGCCAGGAAGCCCATAAACAGAAGAGCTATGAGTTTTGAAAGCATGCAAAGTGTGAGCTTGAACCCTGGAATTATATGACTCCATTTTTGCATGACACATTTTGTAAACTAATTGTGTAACTAAAGTTTTAAATCACTTTGCTTTTGTGATTCTGCTACGGTAATCTGCCCATGTGTTTCTTTTGAAAAAAATTAAATTGTCTGCTTAAAATAATTATTTTCTTCTATTTTCACAAAATAATCTTTTTCCTTGGCTTTCTCCATTGGAATATTCCTTAACACATCCTTAAATGACCCTTTCCCTTAGAATCTAGAATGTTGATGTTCTCCTACAAGAAAATAAACTGAACCAACTTACAGGGTTGAAGTGCTTTGCGGAGTTATCATAACTATGTCTTAATTCATTGGCTCAGGTTGGGTGGACAGAATGTGACTACAGAAAGTCTAGACACACAGTGCCTGAGGCAGATATGGGCTCTGGAGAATGAACACCCAAAATGAATGACCGAGAAATGAAGACACCAAATTTCTGGCAGAGAATTACCAGCAGTCATCCAAACTTGGGTTTGTAAGAAATTTGGAAGAGAAGATGGCCTCAGCTAAATTTTGCTTCATTAATTTCTCTTACCAATTTATGCTCAGCTACATGTTGTTCTTTAAGTTCAAATACTTTAAAAAGTAGAATTTACTTTCAGTAGATTTTTTTCTTTCAATCCACCTGTGCCGATTCTCTTTTATCAATCAAATTCTTAGCTATTTGATGTGCTCTGCATCAAAGACACAATCTGATTACTTTTACGTGCTTCTTTTCAACTTCTTTTTTTGCACTATTCTTTACTTAAGAGTTTCTTTAAGAGAGCTCACAGGGAAAATGACTCCCCCAAGGACCAAATTAAATTTTCCTATCAATTAAGAAATTTGACAGCAGCTTTAACAGATTTCCCAATTATGAATACGAGCACTTTGTTAGAACAACTCCTTTCTGCTTCCTCCAACTCTTTAGAATTCTTCCCTAGGCTTATACTCAATAGAAAAATGAGCAAACAATTCAGCCGTTATCCATACAGCAATCTTTTTTTTTTTTTGGTAGCAAGCAAAACTAGAAATTTTAAGATAAAAAACAGATCCTCCCATCTCAAACAATAGACATAAAGTATTCATGAAAAACTATTATATAAAATAAAAGAAAGCAATGGTATTTTGATGGGGTGTGAAAAAAGTATTTTATTTGCAAAAATGACTTCTTAATATAGCTATCAGTAAGTTTCCACCGTTCCAGCTCCCAAAAACTAGTCCTTGCTTCCTGCTGACATAAATATCACATTTGTGTCTGCTAATCTACTAATATAAAGCCAGTAAAAGGCTGTTATGAAGCAAAACTTGAAATAAAATTGGGGGATGCATTTTTATGGGATTTGCAAACTTAAAAAGCCAAGAAATTACAAATCTAAATTTTATAGTGTTTTGATCTATTATGAGTTGCAATGAAAATAATATATATAGTGTTCAGTTTTTTATGTTTTACCTTTTTTTTTGCTGAGGAAGATTTGCCCGGAGCTAACATCTGCTGCCAATCTTCTGCTTTTGTTTGTATGTGAGCCACCGCCACAGCACCGCCACTGACAGATGAGCAGTGTAGGTCAACGCCCAGGAACTGAACCTGGGCCTCCAAGTGGAGTGCACCAAAGTTAACCACTAGGCAACTGGGGCTAGCCCTGTTTTATCAATTTTAAAATTTATCGTCATCATCATTGTATACATGATTTAGTAACTTTGACTTGTTGAAAAAGAGTTTTACAATTGGGGAAGACTACCATTTTATAATCAAATGTTTGAGTAAAATATGAAAATCTTAGAAAAATAAAATTCTCAGAGGAGATAACCTCTTTCAAGGACAGTTCAGAAGCCTTAAATGTAGAAAATAGTCTTTATTGAGTAGCTTTGTAAAGAAAGAAAATTATTTAAGATAAAATAAAAATATATGCACATTTTTAAAAATATACTTATATTCACAAGGAACTTTTCTCCCTTCTTGTTTTCCAGGTGAAATCTACTGTCTCGTCTCTAACTGTTGGTGCTTCCCCCTCATTACACCTGCCATCATGTTCTGTAAGCTGCCTTCCAGCCCAGAGGGAAGGTGAACAGCTGCCTTTCTAGCATAACCCAGTGCTGCAGCCAACAGGCCTGTTAAAACCCAAAGCAAGAGACATTCTCCCACTCTTCCATCTGTCATTCCTACTTTCTTCTGCACCAGGTGCTTCTTGCTGCCAGTCCAAGTGAAAATCCATCCAACTCTAACTTACCCTCTATCATCCTGTGTGGCCATTGATTATCTTGGTCATCAGCTCATTTACTGTAACTGATATGCCAACTGCTAACAGAATACTTGCTTCATTTGAACTCAGTCTGAATCATTATAAATATTTCATTTACTTAAAAAATTCCAAGATGTGTGTATAATATCAGATTTTCACTTTTTTTCCCCACTGTGAGCTGTTAGAGTAGAAATATTATGATATTGGATTGGGCTTCCAAGAAAGCATGATTCAGGTTAATACACCTCAGAAACCCAGCTTTGTTGACAATTTTTCTGGCTTTGCCAAAGGACTAACTGGGTATCCTTGGGTGAGATGTTTAAATATTCTCCCTAAGATTCCTCAACTGAAAATGGAGATCCTATAAAATATAAACTTAAAACATAGGGCTATTAGGAGCCCCACCAAAAAAAAACAAAAAAACAAAAAACCACATGCAAATGAGACTTGAGTGCTTGTCATTATAACAGAAACTTTTCTTTCAGATCCAACTTAATTCATATATCTTGGAACACATAACTTATGCTAGTGATTTCTGCCTTTTCATTTTAGAACTTCCATACGTTTTATGAAATTTCCTTTGTTTCTAACTTGAATAAATTTCCTCCCACTCTATGGGGCAGTCACTATGTAATCATTTAAAATATGTTATGTTCATTTCATATTCATTTAAAATGTTAAAATTTGTTCAAATGGGAAAGAGAGGGGGTGAGCTCCTTTAGTATGGTAAGCTTGTTAGTGCGGAAATAGCGTTTGACATAAAGCCAATCCTTCAGGAGCAAGGATCCTAATGTACTTTTAATCAAGTAGCTCTTGATTAAGAAGTGTATGCTGCCACAGGCTCAGAGTAAGCACAGAAATTACAGACAGACAAACATCTTGAGGCTCTATTTGTAAAAAGAATGATAAGAATTATATAACCTGCCCATATTGTTTCACGTTGGAGTAAATTCACAAAGCTAATTAATGGAAGAGCAAATATTCCTGAATCACTGCTTATCTTTTATTAGTTTGACCATATCAGAGAAAGAGAATGTCACTAGAGTGGCAACATGCTACCTTGAAGGGGAAGGGGCTCCTGGGGCCATCTGGGAAACTGAGAACCAATTGCTTTTCTGTTTATTGTTCAGATCCCAGGCGAGGAGGGAAAGGGAGACTGTTGCTGAGATCTTGAGGTAGAAGTGGGGAGACTAGTGAGGAAGCGGGTAGTGATTATTGAGCCTCTGTGATGGGACTCTGAATCTAAATTTACTTTCCCTTCAGCGAAACCTGTCCTCAATAAGAGCCATCAATTCACTGGTTGTATGACAAATTGTAAGAGATTATTTCCAGGTTTTTGAACACCAATGAAACCTTGTGTCTCCTGCAGGACTCCACCGAGCCTAAACGTGGGGCTGCAGTGCACATGCAGAGTCCATAGAAGGAAGTAGCAATTTAAACTCACAAATCATATGAAGAGAAAAGAAAATAGAACTTTAAAGAAGAATTTTTCTCTTCTAATGCTGTCTTTTGGTTTCCGAGTTAGTTTTCTTTACTTCTGTTTATTTGATTGATCTATTTCCTTTGTGTTGACAAACAGGATGTTTGTTCCGACGTGTGCCTGAGTCCTCTGTAATCAATGGCATACCTTCATGGGAAGGAGTCCTTCCGTAGAACAGGTCTGCCGTGTGAACAGCACTGCCACCTACTGGTATTTATCTCAAATTGCAGCTCAGGTTAGCGCCGACCCTGTGATTATATGGAGATTAGACCCGGAATTACAAAACCAGATTATTCCAGGGTGAGGAAGAATTTCGGAGATTAGGCAGTCATGGATTCAATCCCCTAATTTTACTGCTGATGCACAGAGGGAAGAGAGGGTTTTGCATTGGTAAGATACACAGTACACATTTATTAAAGTAAATGTGCACTTTTTGGCCAGAATTAGAAGATCTGTCTATTCACTTAATTTAAAAAAAAAAATTTTATTCAGGACACTAAACTCTATGTTGTATAAGGACTTTAAACATATTTTGATCCTATTACTATAATTAATACAAGATAATTAGTAATTTATAATTATAGAAAACAAATCATATTCAGGCAGACATGTTGGGTAAATTCACATCTAGAGTAACCCTAAAAAAATTGTATTTCATTTTAAAGGTTCAGTTATATATTTAAATTCCAGCCTCAAAGAAGACATTCCAGGGGAGGATCCATTCAGGATCCTCCTCCATCGATCCACCAGGGCAGGAACCAGCTGGGGGTTTTGCATTGGATTTCCAAGTCAGGCAGAGATGCCTTGGTAAGTAAGTTCATAGAAAAAGCAACATTAAGTAGCAGAATTGTTTAATAGACAGAACTTCATAGGAAAAAGTACTACCAACAGCAGAAACCTTAGTAGAAGAGAAATGTCTCTATGTCTTTGGCCTTGGTTTACAGAGCAGTATAGTGGTGGATCATTTGAGAAGTAGCAACCCTATTTCAACTATTAATGTTTTTTTACTCAAAATCTGTAAAACTTTTTTCAGATCATTTCATAACCAGGGGATAAAAAAACAGCTTTGAGGTGGGAAGGGTGAATGTTCATCGGTTTAATAATACAATTCTAGAAATTTCACTTCCAGATTTTACTATAGAACTCGCCTCTCATCACTGAGGAAGCATCGTACTTCAAACTGATTTGTCAAAGTGTTACCATACTGAATCTACTGCTCTTATTAGCTCTATCTTACTTTATATATTAAAAAAGGCACATTCTTTTATACTCGATTTACAAATTACATAAACAGAGGGGGAATATACATATCCCCATTTATAGATCTTTGGAGATCAAATTAACAGGTTACAGCACTGTAATAAAATTCTTTGATATCCATGTTTATCCACTAAATAAAGTTATATTATTATTATTGATGATTCCAGCAGGAAACTTAATCATAAAGCAAAAAGGGTTAAAAGATTATTTTCAGCCTATTCTGTGCACAGTGTATCACTAAGAAACAACAATGGAACTTCTGTGCATGATTTATAAATTAACTCATTAAATATCCTTGCATTGGGCCCACTCTCCATTCTGATATAAGATTAGGAAAACATTGGTGATTTCATTGTGGGTGTGTTGAAATAGGAACATTTCTAGAAACTATGAAACTGGACCAAGTGATAAAAGTTTTAGTTACTACCATTTTCCACTGAAATGAAAACAGGTTAAATTCCTTTCCATGAAGCAGACTTGCAAACTTTCTCCATAAAGCGCCCGCTTGTCAATAGTTTAGGCTTTTCGGGCCATACCGTCTCTGTAACAACTACTTCATTCTGCTTCTGTGGTACCAAAGCAGCCACAGACAATGTGTACACGAACGAGTGTGGCTGGATTGAGCCCATGGGCCTCGTTTGCCAACTTCTGATCAAGAGCGTATTTATACTCTATTTTCTAACAATATCTGGCATTCCATGACAATGCTAGCTATACATATGTGTATGTATCTGCGTGTCTATCTATCATCTCCCCCCCATCTGTCCTCTATCATGCCACTTGAAAATGCCACCAAAATAACCTGTCGCTCATGCAAAGCTGAGTTTACTGCTTATGGCGATAAAGAATATCACTAAATTGGCAGAATCTTAGTAACCTCTTGGAAGGGGGAGGGCAAAGATAAGATATTTATAAGGATTTGGAAATGACTAGTTTAAGATGGGCCTTTCGATGCAGAGGCTTTATTAGGACTGAGTAGAGTCCGTGATATAACAATTTAGCATGGTGGACACAGTGAGGTGAGGGTTTTGGGGTTTCACCAGTCTTGGAAAGTGAACAGTCTTATGAGGCTGTTTATTGGAAATTAAGTAGTTTAATGTTCTTTAAATGGATTTTGGGGTAATTCCCCAAGCAAGCAATATAAATACTTATAATGTTTACCTTTTTGGGCAGGGTTTCTTGAAAAAGTAAAATGTTGAAAAGACAGTTGAAGTAAAGTCATAGTAGTATAGACAGTAAGTTATGTGAGTGTGTTATATGTCATATGTGTAATGTCATGGTACAAAAGCCATCTATTTTAAGGAAAATTGTCTTCTCTTTGTTTGGAAAAGTATTTTTGAAGTGAAGAGTAATACTTCTGAATAATGACCTTGAATTCGTTTTATGTCCTAAATTATTATTATATACTTTACAATAAAGTATAATGATAGTACATACTGTGAAATTGTAACATAATAGGAAGAAAATTACTTGGGTCAGTTGACAAAGTGGTATTAAAATATACACAAAATAACATAAAAACAAGTGAAGGGTAGCTTAATTGTTTTCTAGAATCACTAAATCAATTTGCATTCCACAAATGAAAAGTGAATAGAGATTAGGACTAACCATGCTGAAAATATTTATGGGTGATGTAGATTAATAAAATGAAGTAATAGGTCAAATTCAGAAATGTCTCTAATTTTAAAGGAAAGAGTGCAAAATAGATAGCTGTGGGTTTTTTGTTGTTGCTATTCATTAAACGGCCAGAATCTAAGAAACATTTTAGAGGTTGTGAAAAACTGACTTTATTTATTCACACAAATTAAAAGCCAGCAGATTGTTCTTTAAAAAAAATCAGACTGGTTGATTTGAATATTAGATGGCAGCATTTCTAAAAATGTATATAATAGACAAGTGGGGAAGAGCCAGCAATCGTCGGCTATGAGGGCAGGTTGATGGGAAATGTTACTGTATAAAAATGCAAAACAAATCAACAAGAAAGCACAGGCATTCAGGGCACTTTGCCAGTCATTGCTCTTTGAAGAAGGAAACATGATTTCCAAAACAGCAGGTAAACATTTGAAAGTATAGGAAAAATATCTTAGGCAAAACTATCATAATCTCAGAAAAGTGGACTTTATTTTCTTAAACAAGAAGAGTCATTATGTTTAGCATAATGATTATTCCTCTGTCTTTGGAAACAAAGGAAAAAAAACTTTCTTTGATGGTTGTGGGTACTTTTTTCTCTTGCAAGCAACAAGCCAGCCATACTAATGTCTTTAACCAAAAACTTAAAATTGTGCACTATATGTTTCTACAAGAAGGGGGTCATGCATCATATATATTGAAATTTAACCCTGTGGGGAAGTTTTCAAATGTCATATTATGTGAAATAATTTAAAAATAACAGGCTACCAGATTCCAAACTGGAGAAAAGTTATAATACAGAATGAGCAGCTGTTTTTGCCATAGACATTTTCAGAGTTTATGAATCTCATGTGCAATATCATCACTAATGGCGATTGAAATCTTTTCCTAGGGGAACTCTCTTACACCATGGTCCTTAGTCACACCTTGCTCCTGTAATCAAAACCTTTTTCTGTAGCCCAAATAATAAATTGCAAAACTCTGAATGTGATGTGATGTATTTGAGATCTCTAAACTGAAATTTACGATACTAAAAGCTGACATTATCTAGCTACCTGAAATAATGCATTCACTTTTAAAATTTATTTTCCACCCAACCAAGAGAGCTCTTTGATATATCCAAGGTCACATATGCAAAACTCTCATTTTCAAGCTAGCAAGTTGTTATTAAGTATATATTTATATTTCTCACTGCACCAGCACTTTATGTAGAAGATTACCACAAATATAGATCACATCAGGGCATTTTAGGAAAGTATTTGGGACCATTTAAAGTTAATAGTAGACCACAGAATTATGTGAATTCCTGTGGGAGCCCACCTTTCAGCAGCGAAGTCTGTGGTTTTTGCAAATTCTGGAAATAAATGGATGACTCCATTGGCATTTTTAGACATTCACATCCCATGAAGCAAGAACAATTCAGATATGACTTAATTGGCAAGAAGAATCAAGGAACACTTGATGCTCTTTTTCACCAGAATTGTCTAGGAAAAAAGAAGTTCTTTTCTATCTTTGAACTCGTAAATCATTAAAATCATATATCATCAGAGTTGCTCCTAAATTGAAGAGCAGGCAAATTTTAAATAGTGGTTTTGCCAAAACTGTTCAGTGCTGAGTGTAGCATCAAGAGTGTCAGCGTCTCCCTTTTCATCCTCAAATATTTCACAAAGGTTAGCTACAAGCACACCGGGAGCCTTAAGCATGGTTTGCTGGCAAACGTACTGATGACAGCAAGATGGTAATTTTGTGGAAGGAACTGCTCTGTAACAGAAAAGCAGAGAAGTTATTTCGCCCAGAGGGTAGCAGGTAGAAGCAGGACACCCCAGGAATGCAGTCTCAGAATTGGCAGGGAGTCAACAAGTAGACAGACAGATAAAGAGGAAAGAGACAAACATACGTTGGCTTCAATCTTATGATGAGTTCAACAGAGGTGCACACGGCATTCTCAGAAAAGAGAGACAAAGTCCCTGCATCCTTTTTCTTCTTTTGTCAGAAATCGCTACATTGCAGAAGCAAATAGTGATGTGCTAACAGTAGAAAACTGGGCAACACTTTACAAGTAGCAAATTATCATCACTTCCTTGGGTATTCATTATATTAACATTAATCATTATAAATTCTTTCCGCATGACATTATTTCCTCTTCTTTGATCTCACAAGAAAACCTCAAGCAATGTGTCATTTGCCAAACAAACCAGTGAAGAGGGTTGATTTTTTTCTGTCCTCTTTCTGGTACTGGGTGATTTTAAATGAAGATTCATCAAGTCTATGAAGAAAAAAGTAGTCATGATTAAAGTTTTTAAATTAATAATGAACTACATTAAACCTTGATTCATTCCCTAATATTAGCCAACTCAAACCATCATTTTCACTCAGATTTAAGTTCAGTCAAATGACAGTAGCATATACACAAATAATTTAGAATTTCTTTCAGTAGCCGGTATATAAAAGTCTTTCTTGTGTTTAATAATGTTTACAACCCTGTTTGGGGGATTATCACCTTATTTTTCATATTACATTTTCTATGAAGTTCAACAATTTTCTCCTCTTTCCACTGTGTGTCTTGTTCTCGTAATAATAGAACACAAGGTTCATGGCATCAGACAGTTTAAGGGACCCTAGTCAGAACATCAAAGAACTAACTCTGGAGTACTTAAAATGAGAGTTTTATGTCATGGTCCATTTATTTAAGTTAGCTCAATTTTAAAGAAAGAGAAATGTTAAAGTTTAAACTACCTTATTCCTTCAAAAGAGGAGACCTCTCATTTCTTTACACAGACATTAGAAATGTCATGATACTGTCATAATAGAAGATACTTTTCTCTTAGCACAGTTTTTTATTGTTAGCTGCCTTTAAGAACTGCCTGCTACTAATTGCCATAAAGCTTTCATGTTATTATCCAGGTGTAATGTGATTAAGTTACTTATTCATTTATTTTGATGTGCATGTCACTGTCAACAAAGAAGTTCATATTGTCCACTTTGATTTGGATTTTTTTGTTGTTTATTTTTCAAACAACACATCACTAACCAGTATGCTGCTTGGGCAGCCCAAGTTTTTCCTTTTATTTTTTAGTTTCAAAGACTTTGGCTGCTTTTTTCAAAATTGAGAGATTTTACTCTGCTTCAGTAAAGTACTTAAGGTATGACAATATAAAATATGAACCAAAATATTATATATTCATGGAGGTCAAACTACTAGACATTTATGTCTATATATCCCTGATATGAGTGTTAAGTCATAGATCATTAGTTAATGTCCTTTATAACACCACATTGGTTATATAGAAGTCAGTCATCAGTAATTTAGCATATAAGTAATCCTTTATGTAGCCAAGAAGGAAGAAGAAATAAGTAAGTAACATTTGAGTGGTCACAGTTCATTTATTTTGTCATTCATTCATTAAAATTGTTGAATATTGAATGTTATTCTCAGACTAGATACTGGGCACAAATATGGTCCTTGCTTTCATGGAGCTTGTAGTCTACGGTAGAGGTGATAAATTTTAACCAATTAATAACATATAGATAATACAAAATATATAATTTAAGGTTGGATCTAAAGAATAATTAGGGGTGAGTCAGATGAATAGAAAGGGAAAGAATGTTCTAGAGATGAACAGTTGTTCAAAAGTCATGAGAGAAAGAGGAAGACAAAGACAAGAGTACAGAGTAGGTAGGACTGATATATATATAAATATATATATATATTTTTAGAAAAGTTATAGATCTATAAAAAAATTGAGAAGATGTTACAGACAGTTTCAATATCCTCCAAACCCGTCCCACTATTAACATATTATATTAGTATGGTACATTTGATGAACTAATATTGTTAAATTCTTATTAACTAAATTTCATTGTTTATTTAGACTTCCTTAGTTTTTACCTAATGTCCATTTTGTGTTCCAGAATCCTAGCCAAGATACCACATTACATTTATTTGTCTTGTTTCCTTAGGCTCCTGTTGGCTGTAACAGTTTCTCAGACTTTCCTTGTTTTTGATGACCTTAACAATTTTGAGGAGTACTATTCGGGTATTTTGTAAGATGCCTTCTACTGGAATTTTTCTGATGTTTTTCTCATGGTTAGACTGGGGTTATGGCTTTTTGGAAGGAAGATCACAAAAGTAGAGTGTTATTTTCATCACATCATATCGTGAGCATATACTCTCAACATGATTTATGGTTGTTGACTTTGACTTTGATCAACTGACTGAGGTAGTTTTGTCAGTTTTTCCACGGTAAAGTTATTCTTCTCCCACCCCCACTTTCCATAATCTACTGTTTGGAAGGAAGTCTCATTGCAGCTCACACTTAAGGAGTGGGGGTTATGTTCCACCTCCTTAAGAGCAGAGTAGCTGCAAAAATTATTTGGAATTATTCTGCATAGGAAATTTGTCTCTACTCCCCCATTTATTAATTTATTCCATCATTTATTTATTTCAGTAAGGACTTAAGGATATTTATTTTATACTTTGGGTTATAATCTAACACTATATTATTTATTTTATTGCTTGAATTGTTCCAGCTTTGGCCATTGGGAGCTCTTTCAGTTGATTTCTGTCCCCTTTGACATGCTCACACAATGTGGAGTTTTATTTTGGGGAGAAGTGGCACTATCTTACTTTCTGTCACTACAAGGTGCTCATGGCTCATCCTAAATACTTCCTGTTCCGGTGCTAGGATCAGCCATTTCTCCAAGGAGTTCTGGTTCCTTTTATCAGAGAATGTACTAGAAAGGAAGATCTAGGCGCTAGATGCATTCATGGCTACTGGAGTGCCATTTCTTTTATGTCTTCTCAGCTGGCAGAGTAAAGAAATGTATGTGTATATCTTAACCCATGTATATACACATCTATAAATATTTCCATACGTAACCATCTGTATCTATATTCAGCTAAACGTGAGTTTATACTGATGTCTCCAACTCTAATCCATTAGACATGCGTCATTCTAAACTCCTCCTCTTGCTTATCTGTAAATTCTCACTCCAACTACAAGAAATCTGACTTCCCTCACCCACCATCTATTTACGTAGGTGTTCGATTCTAGTACACATGTATAACAGTGTAGGAATTGCTAAATTATACTCTCATGGGAATCAACTTTATCAACCAGACTAGTGTGCTTATGTGCAGTTCCTTTCCTTTCCTTTTATAGTTTCCACTTAATTTCAAAGTTGCTTGGGTCCGCAACCCCCCACCCACTTCAGTGAGGTAATTTCATATATGTGCAATATAGTTAGATTCTCTTGTCTTATTCTACATTTATTTCTGGCATTCCTAGCCTCCTATTGTTTTAATATGTGCATACATTAAGGTTCACTCTTTGTGCTATAAAATTTTATGAGTTTTAACAAATGCATAATGTCATCCATCCACCATTGTGGTATCATCCAGAATAGTTTCACCATCCTAAAAATCCTCTGTACTTTGCTGATTCACCTCTCTTCCTCCCTCTGGGCAACCACTGATCATTTTACTGTCTCTATAACTTTGCCTTTTACAGATGTCACATAATTGAAGTCATACAGTAGGTAGCCTTCCGACTGGCTTCTTTCACTTAGCAATTACACATTAGGTTTCCTCTATGGCTTTTTGTGTCTTGATAACTCATTTCTTTTTATCACTGAATATTATTCCATTGCATGGTGTACTAGTGCACTTCGTTTATTCATTCGCCTATACAAGGACTTCTCGTTTGTTTCCAGTTTTTGGCAATTATGAATAAAGCAGCTATGAAAAAATGACACTTAGGTTTTTGTGTGGATATAAGTTTTCAAATAAAATGGATGAATACCTGGGAGCAGGATGACTGGATTTTGTGGTAAGACTATGTTTAGCTTTGAAAGAATTTGCCAAACTGTCTTCTAACGTGTCTATACCTTTTATCATTCCCATCAGAGATGAATGAGATTTCCTACTGCTCTGCATCCTCCTGAGCATTTGGTAATGTGAGTGTTTTTAGAATTTAGTCATCCTAATAGGTGTGTAATGGTATCACATTGTTGTTTGAAATTACAATTCCCTAATGACATGATGTTGAGCATCTTTTTATATGTTTGTTTGCTATCTTTTTTGGGAGAGGTGTTCTGATATTTTGTCTGTTTTTTAAGTTGGGTGCTTTTTTTCCTTATTGTCGAGTTTCAAGAGTTCTTTGCAGATTTTGGATCCATGTCCTTTATCTGACATCTGTTCTGTGTGTATTTTCTTCTATTCTCTGGCTTGTCTTTCCATTCTCATGCAGTGTCTTTTGTAGAGCAGTGGGTTTAAATTTAAATAAAATCCAACTTATCAATTTTTTTCTCTCATTGATTATGTTTTTGGCATTGTATCTAAAAACTCTTTGCTAAACTCAAGGTAACATAGATTTTTTAAAAAATGAACTTTATTTTCTTGAGCAGTTTTACATTCACAGAAATATTGAGCAGAAGGTACAGAGATTCCCTATATACCCCCTACTTCCCACACATGTGTAGACTCCCCCATTATCAACATTCCCCACCAGAGTGCACATTTGTTACAACTGATGAACCTACATGGACACGTCATTATCATCCAAAATCCATAGTTTACATTAGGGTTCACTCTTGGCGTTGTACATTCTGTGGGTTTGAACAAATTTATAATGTGTATCTGCCATTATAGTGTCATACAGAGTATTTTCACTGCCCTAAAAATCCTCTGTGTTTTACCTATTTATCCCTCCAACTCCCCTAAACCCTGGCAACCACTGATCTTTTTACTTTTTCCATAGTGTTGCCTTTTCTAGAATGGCATATAGTTGGAATCATACAGAATGTAGCCTTTTCAGATTGGCCTCTTTCACCTAATAATATGCATTTAAGGCTCCTTATGGCTTTTCATGGCTTGGTAGCTCATTTCTTTTTAGCACTGAATAATATTCCACAGTTTGAATGTAGTGCAATTTATTTATCTATTCACTTACTAAAGGACATCTTGGTTGCTTCTAAGTTCTGGCAACTATGAATAAAGTTGCTGTAAATATCCATATGCAGGCTTTTGTGTGAACATACGTTTTCAACTCCTTTGGGTAAATGCCAAGAAGTGTGATTGCTGGATCTTATGGTAAGAGTATGTTTAGCTTTGTAAGAAACCACCAACTGTCTTCCCAATTGCTGTACCATTTGCAATCTCACCAGGAATTAATGAGTTTGTTGCTCCACATCCCAATCAGCGTTTGGTCTTGTCAGCATTATGGATTTTGACCATTCTGATGGGTGTGTAGTGGCATCTCATTGTTGTCTTAATTTGTGTTTTTCTGATAATATACGATGTGGAGCATCTTTTCACATGCTTATTTGCTATCTGTATATCTTTTTTGGTGATGTGCCTGTTAAGATCTTTGGCCTATGTTTTAAGTGGGCTGTTTGTTTCCTTATGCTTGAATTTCAAGAGCTCTTTGTATATTTTGGATAACAGTCCCTTATCAGATATGTCTTTTGCAAATATCTTCTCCCAGTCTGTGGCTTATCTTTTTATTCTCTTGAATCTCAGAGATTTTTTTCTTCTATGTCTTCTTCTAGAAGTTTATAGCACTTTGTTTTAGATTTAGGTTGAAAATCTATTTTGAGTTAACTTTAGTGAAAGGTGTAAGGTCAGTGTCTGGATTCATTTTTTTTGCATATGGATGTCCAATTATTCCAGTACCATTTCTTGAAAAGACTATTCTTTCTCCATTGAATTGCCTTTGCTCATTTGTCAATAATCAATTGACTCTATTTGCATGGAAAGATGGTTATACTTCCTAACAATATTATTGAGCTATAATTTTATCCCATAAACTTCTCTGGAATTAAGTATACAATTCAATAAATTTTAGAAATTTATAGACATGCAACAATCACCGCAATTCAATTTTAGAACTTTTCCTTCACTCCGAAAAGATCTCCTCTGCCCATTTTCAGTTAATCCTTGTTCTTACCCCTGCCCTAGAAAATCACTAATATAATCTGCTTTCTATCTCTGTTAGGTTTGCCATTTCTTGCTGGTATGAACATTTGCATACACATTTTTTTTGTATTTGAAATACACACTATGTATTTATTTCATTTCTCAGGGTAAATTCTTAGGAGTAGAATTGCTGTTTCGTATGGAATGGGCTATATTGTTATTTTCTATTTTTTGATTATTGTCATTCTAATGGGCATGAAGTAGTTTCTCACAGTGGCTTTCCTTTGAATTTCCCTGATTGACTAATGACATGGAGCATCTATCATATGTTTATTGATCATTCCTACACCCTCTTTAGTGAATGTCCATTCAAATATTTTGCTCAGTTTTAACTGAGTTTTCTTCTTCTTATAGATTTGTAAGAGTCTTATATATATATACAGGAAACAAGTCCTTGATCAGATATATGATAAGCAAATATTTTCTTCCTGTCTGTAGCTTGTCCTTTCATTTCCTAATGGTGACTTTTAAAAGCATGAAAGTTTTTAATTTTGATGAAGATCAATTTATTTTGTTTCTTTTATGGATTGTGCTTATAGTATCACGTATAAGAACTCTTTGCCTAACTCAAGTTCACAATTTCTTCTACATTTTCTTCTAGAAATTTTATAATCTTAGTTTTTATCTTTAGATCTATGCTCCATTTTCAATTAACTTTTGTGTATTCTGAGTAAAGTGTCCAAATTCCTCTTTTTTTGCATGAAGTTATCCAGTTGTTTCAACGCATTTTGTTGAAAAGATCATCCTTTCCCCATTGAATTATATTGACACCTTTTGTCAAAAATTTATTGATCTTATATGTAAGAGTTTATTTCTGGACTTTCAATTCTATTTCATTGATCCTTATTTTTATACTTCTACCGGTACTACCACTTCTTGATTATTATAGTTTTATGGAAGTATTGAATTCAAGAAGTGTAAGTTCTCTAGCTTTGTTCATATTTTTCAAAATTGTGTTGGCCTTTGGCCTCACCAAATTCACCTTCCTCAGAGCTCCCTAGCTCAATAAATGGCTCCACCATTCATGCAGTTCTCAGATCAAAACCTTAGAATCATCTTTGTTTTCTCTTTTTCTGTAATATTTCATGATTAGACCAACAACAAATCTTGAAAGCTCTACGTGACAGATTACAAGGGCCAAGAGTGGAAAGAATGGACGCTGGGACATTTATTAAAAAGCAATTACAATAGTTCCTGCAAAAGAGGATGTTCACACAAGGATAGTGACAGTAAAGAAAGAGAGAAGTGAATAGATCTGAAATATATTTTGGACGTTAGAACCACCATGATTTTGTAATGGACTGAATATGGACAAATGGGTAACGAGCCTTTTACTGAGACAGGGAAACTGAATGAAGAATAGGTTTGAGAGAAAGCATTCAGGGGATGGAAAAGACATGTATCTAAATATTGCACACTTAAATATTAAATCTTATGTGTGAACCCTTCAGACTCAGATTCTGTAACTCAAAGCACTGGTCATTTTCATAGACTCACCTTGTTCACTCTCTTGGCGGTACATGACACAGTTCATCAGTTTTTCCTTCTTGAAACAGTTTCTTCACTTGGTTTATAGATACCACACACTCTTGGGCCTTTTCCTATGCATTAGTGTCTTCTCCATCTCCTTTGATAGATCTTCCTCCTTTTCGTGACCTCTAAATATTGGACGGTTCAAGTTTTTCTTCCTTATACTATTTTTCCTGTCTTCACTTACTCTCTAGTTGATGGCATCTGGTCTCATATGTTTTATTTCTGTTACTAATATGGTAACTCCCAAACTGATATCTCCAGCCTTAACTTCCACTTGAACTACAGAGTTGTGTCTTCAACTCCACTTATATGTCTGGCAAGCAGCTTACATGTCACATGTCAAAATCTGAACTCTTAATTTCCTTGCCTGCTTCCCCCATTCAAATTCATCTTCCTCACTGCATCCCGCTCAATAAGTGACACCACCATTAAACAACACTAATCACAATCAGACCTGGGAAGCATCTTTTATTTCCCTCTTTCTGTCATATCCCATGCCTAATCCAGCAGCAAACCTTGTGGATTTGATTTTCAAGGCATTAATTGTATCCTGCCACTTCTCATCATATCCACCATTACTACCCTCGTGTAAGTCTCAATATTTCTATCTCAGTTTCACTTCTACCTCTTTTGTTTCTTTAAAATCTGTTTACTATAGAACAACCACAGTGATATTTAAAAACTTAAGTCAGACATACCACTTCCTGGCCTAAAACCACTCAGTGGCTCCCCATCCAGAGTTAAAACCAGCCTGCACATGGCCCACAATGCACTACGTGACTTGGGCCTTGTTTCATCTCTGGTCATGTTCTCTATACTACCTCCCTGGCTTCACTTTGCTCTGGTCACTCAGTCTTTCTCAAGCGCTCCCTGTTCCTAGTTCCCAGTGGGTTAACAGCCTTGAAGTGTGCCTGGCCATAGAAAATACTGGTTGATGAATAAACTAATGAAATGATTATATAACCATAAGCAAGAGTAACTTATGTTTCATACCACAGTTTATAGAAGCCATAAACCAGAGGAGGCGAGGGAAGAAGAGGTGAAGTCTAGAGAAAAATATGGTAACAGTAGTAATATTTCATAATTGGTAATATCTAATAAGCAGTAACATTTAATTCAGAAATTCTACAAAGAATAAATACTATAGCTCAAAAACCCAAGCCTTGGTAGTAATTAATGTCCCTCCACACTATAACAGGCACTGAGTGCTTCACTGTGGAGTCACTGACAGTCCCAGGAACATCTCCGGATCATTAAGAGGAGGTTGAAAGGCATCGACCACATCAAGAAAGCAAGAAAGAAGTCTACAATGATTTAGGAGAAAAACAAGTTTTATAAATTAATTTAATTTTCCAACTATTTTGCTGCTTAAAAAAGTAACTTTGCTTATTTGGAGACTTCAGTTCAGTGAAATAATTCATTTCCTAGTGATACTGAGTGTTGCTCTGCCCAGGTACCCCGAAGGTGCGTAATTGGAGAACTTTTTATTAGTATGACATAAAGAGATTCAAGCTAGGGGCCACCTGGTGGCGCAGTCTGCGCTTGGCAGCCCGGGGTTCGCGGGTTCGGATCCCGGGCACCTGCCGACGCACTGCTCGTCAGCCATGCTGTGGCGGCGTCCCATATAAAGTAGAGGAAGATGGGCACGGATGTTAGCCCAGGGCCAGTCTTCCTCAGCAAAAAGAGGAGGATTGGCAACGGATGTTAGCTCAGGGCTGGTCTTCCTCAGAAAAAAAAAGAAAGAGATTCAAGCTAAATAATAATTTTATAGTTAGCATAAAGTTAATATTTTGCTTTTTAAATAGTGTACTGTTGTGTCATTTGACTCACTTTATACAACTTTTCTTCAAAAAAGTAAAAGAAATTGTTTTTACCTTTGGCTAAAGTCATTTATACTCATTGTAAAAATGTAGAAAGAATGGAAAAAAATCACCCAAAATCCCACCAGCAAAAGATAAACACCATTAAAATGCATGTATGTCATTTCAGTCTTTTTTACATAATTACGTTCTTCTAAAACCCCTCATGTTACTTAATATGTTATTATTAACACAAATTAAATTTATTACCCTTTGTGTATCCAAACCCATGTAACATCTCAATAGTGTACTTAAATAAATAAATAAATCCTGGGGCAAGCCTGGTGGTCTAATGGTTAAGTCTAGTGCACTCCGCTTCGACCTACACCACTTGATGGTGGTCATGCTGTGGCGGCAGCTCACATGAAAAAAGAGGAAGAGTGGCAACAGATGTTAGCTCAGGGCGAATCTTCCTCAGCAAAAAAAAAAAAAAATCCTTTCAATAGCCCACAGGATATGGTTAATGCCTTCGTTTTTCTAAGTATATCACCCTTGTTTATCTAACAGTGTCTTTAATATGTTTTGTTTAATTTAAATAGTTTAACAAAAAATCCTCTCTATTAAGAAAAAAATAAAACTAATAGGACATAATATTTGATTTATAACATTAAAATATTTACAATGAAAAAACTTAAGTATGAAATATAGGTAGCTACTCATTCACAGCAGTCATTTCACTAGGAGAAAAACCACTTAATTCCAATTTTAAATGTATTAAAGCTACGTAGGTAAGGTAGGATCCCAAGTGAAATACACAAATATTGTTTTAAAATATTGTAATTTAATTGCTATGTATACTGCCAAAACTGTAGAAAGGATTCAGTAGTTCATGACAGAGTGAAATAATCCATTGCATTCAAATTAAATATTTCTTTTCTGAAGGGCATTCTAATGTTACAAATAAAATTAAATCGGCATAATCTACTTATGTATGCAGAAATGTTTTACCAAGCTTTTACTTACCAGAAATTTTAACCTTCTATACATTTTTATATCACTCTCTCTCCCCGTGATAGACAAGACAATAGATTTTCCAAGTGTCTTTGAACAAGTTCTAATGTTTAAACTATAATAATAATCAGAACCATAGGAAATAATTACTTACTTGATCTCTTAAATAATTTACATTTAAAGGGCATCTTAGAGGTCATCTAGGCCCATCAACTTCTTTCAGAAATCCTTTCTATGAGGTCCCTGATAGATAGTCATCCAGCCTTGACTGGGGCATTTCTAGTGGCTGGGACCTCACAAGTCGTTCACTCCGTAATTACTCATTCTTTCACCATTCATTCATTTAACCAGTATGTTCCGAATATCTACTGTGTGCCTGCCAATATACTTGACACTGAATACACAAAGATGAATAAACCTGGAGAAACATGGACACCTCTAGAAAGTTTTGTTTTGATTAAGCTTAGATATCTCTTCTTGCGACTTCTATCGTTTCCTGATTATAAAAATGGTGGCTGTGAAGAATAATCTTAATATTTCTTTGTTAAACATCTATTTAAAAAAATATGAGGGAGCAAAAAGAAGCAAAAGTAAAAAAATTCATTTTCTGAGAGAGAGTTCTACAAATATTTATAGTCATGGCCTCCCTTTACTTCCTCTCCAAAAAGCATGCACACAAACACAAATGCACACACCTTACATTTCTATTTTCAGTTTCCTCATGTGGTACAGTTCCCAGGACAGTCACCATATTAAAATTACCTTTTCTCTATAAATGTCTCTAATATGTTTTTAAATATGGTAGCTAGAACGAAATAGGTAATCATTATCTTTTAAATATGGTAACCAGAACTAAACATAGATTTCCAGATGTAAACTAACCAAACAAATGCCTCTGTATCCTCCTGTGTTTTGAACACTCATAGCTTAGTTTAAATTGCAGAAGTTTTGGAAGAGCGGGGAGATAGTCACTTACACTGCTCATATTAAGCTCATATTAAGCTTGTTCTGGTGAAATAAAGTACTCTATCTTACTCATAGAGACTATTGGTAAGCTAGGATTTTTATTCTTTTATTTCTACTGCTGGCAAGATTTTTCTTTGTCTTTTCTACTTTCATCTCATTGTTTTAATCTCATCATTTTAGCCTATTAAACTTTTGGAATCATAGTTTTGTCACTGGATGTAGAGTTAGCCATACTTTCTTCACTCTAGTTATTCATAAATCTGATATTCCCTATATCTTCCAGTTACTGATTTAAAAAAAGGTGAATGAGAACAGGACCATGGGCAAAAACTTTGAAGAAAAAAAGATAAGGAACTATCAATCAGTCCTTCAACTTGATAATCAACTTCAATTTGATAATGAATCAATAATCAACCCTTTTTGTCTCACAAGCCCTGAGAAGACCTCCCTGTCCACATTTTTTAGTTTTCATATTAAAAATCTTCTAATATCTTGATAACAACCTGAAGGCATGGAACATTTCCAGCATTTTCTTAATTGATTAGTCCAATTACTCCTCTTAGAAAAGAAAGTATTGGGGCCGGCTGGGTGGCATAGTGGTTAAGTTTGCATGCTCTGCTTTGGCAGCCCAGGGTTTGCCCGTTTGGATCCTGGGTGTGGACCTATGCACCACTCATCAAGCCATGCTGAGGCGGCGTCCCACATAGAGCAACTAGAAGGATGCACAACTATGACATACAACTATCTACTGGGGCTTTGGGGAGAAAAAAGCAAAAAAAAGAAAGTATTGTTTGATGAAATTTCTTATGTAACCCTTACTAAATCACTGTTATCATTGTTATTATTTTATTTTTATTTGTCAAGTATTAATGTACCATATCTTTGATAATCTGTTCTGGAGTTTCATCAGGGATACGTCTATATTTTATTTTCTTCTTTACCATTTATTTATAATTGGCCTAAATTTATATGGAATGATTTCTGTAAGAAAGCACATATTTAGATTTAGATTTCTTTTTTTCTAATTGGAAGATGGGATTAGAACATCTAATCCAATCTCATTTTAAAAATGAACAAATCAAGGCACAGAGAAATACATTAATGTCAGTGTAAATCTAATCATGTATTTCATTTCATGGGGTCCTTCACCATTTGCCAAGGACAATTCTAATTTACTTAAAGAAGTTAACTTCCAAGTTGAAGATACCTTTGGAATTTCCAGATATGACTTTCCATCATTATGAAGTTGAGTATATTTCATAACTACAGTCAAGGGAGTTTATGATTGGCCTGACTCCATCTAACTTACATTAAAAGAATTATCATTATGTGAGAAAGGGATAAATTGGATACAACCATTACATTAAGCATAATATACCAAACTGTTGACCTTACATCTATTATTGAAGAACAGACCAAGAAAAGACTGTGATTTCTGTGATATGAGCTGAAGGGCAGACCCAAAGTTACTGATGTTTCTATGATATAAAATTGTCATAGAAAATTTAGCATTTTTATCTAGAAATAATTTGAATTTTGCAGAGCCTGTTTTTAGAGGTTTCAAATCAGCATTAACTGTATCATATTTCTAACAATCACAATTAAAAACTTGTGACAATGTATTTTTGCCTTTCTCAAATAAATTATATTCCTGTCAGCTGCACAAGCATAGCATATTAATGTGATTCATTTTAAAAAATGAAAATAAAGCATGAATAAATAAAACCAAAAAAGATACAACCCTTACAATGCTAATTCTCTTCTTGCTCTTTATATCTGATAGTGCACTGCCCTTTGCAAATCTACCGAAGTAAAATAAAGAGGAAGATAGAGGCTGTTCTCTCATTTCCAATCAATCCAGCCAGCTGTTCTCAGTCACCTGGAAACTACGCAAGCTTCCATTTTGCTTTGGTTATGTGCAACTGGTTTGAAACATTGCAATGTGTTTAGAGCAGGAGAGTGGTGCTTTAGTTGTCAGAAAATTAGACTTCTGTGCCTCGAGAGCAACAGACTAGCACATAGTTTCAAGATTAATCATTATATTCATATCTACAATAACAGTAATTATTTATTGAGTACTTCCTATATGGTAGGTCTCACTTTTATTAAATTTTAAAATTTTGCAATCAATAAATGAATGCATTCTCATTGCAAATGATTCAGTCAATACACACAAAATAAAATTCAACCTTGATAAAATTCTTTTCCTATAACCCCCTACCTATACGCCTGTCCCTAGAACTGACGATTGTCTCTGCGCATCACATATATATATATATATATAGTTTTATAAGTGCTCCATAAACATGCTTTATATATTATATATGGGTATATATATTACATCTTTTACTATTTTGTATTGTGGGCTTTAAAAAACATATTTGGGATCAATTTTTATGTATTCTTCAAATTATTTTTTTTTATTTATTTTTTTTTTTGTGAGGAAGACCGCCCTGAGCTAACATCCGTTGCTAATCCTCCTCTTTTTGCTGAGGAAGACTGGCCCTGGACTAACATCCGTGCCCATCTTCCTCCACTTTATATGGGACGCCGCCACGGCATGGCTGACAGGCAGTGCGTCGGCGGGCGCCCGGGATCCGAACCCGCGAACCCCGGGCTGCCAAGCGCGGACCAAACCGCTGCGCCACCGGGCGGCCCCAAATTATTTTTAATTTTAATTATAACAGTATGATTGAAAACTCTTTGGCAATATGTATAAATATGCCTTGTTTTAAACAGTTGCATTGAACCGTGAACCATCATTTATTTAGCTATATTGGCGGGTATCTAGAGCTTCCCCCACCTCCCCAATTATAAACAATATCTTTTTGCAAGATTAGAGTATTTACCTAGGGCAAACTCTAAGAAATGGACTTGTTGGATCAGAGTATGTACATTTTACATTTTATAATATTCTACCAAATTGCCCCCGCCCACAAGAATGCATCAATTTACACGCACCGACATTATATTCTATGTAGCTGTGTGTTCAGTGAGTAGCTATTTCTCTGTAACCTCACCAGCACTATAATTATTCTGTTAAAATTTTTTTTAATTTGATGGACACAAATTATCTTATTGCTTTTTTAATTTGCATTTTTTTATTATCACTGTGGTTGAGAATTTTTTTGCTTGTATTTATTGGTCGCGCATATTTCTTCTTCTATGGATTGTCTGTCTCTATGTTACTCACTTATAAATTGTATTCTTTGTACTTTAAAAAGTGAATTTTAGAAGTCCTTTACATATTCAAATATTCTGGACTTTTTTTGTATATAATAATAACTAATGGTTATTGAGTCCAGGCACTGTTCTAAACACTTTGTATGGGTTAGCTCATTTAATCCTTTCAGTACCATGAACCTGGCAGGATTATTCTCATTTTACAGATGAGGGGACAGAGAGCTGAGACACAGAGAGCCCGAGGTCACAGTCGGTGGTCGAGCTGGGTACAAACTCAGATAATCAGACAAACCCAGAGTCTACTCTCCTAACAAATGTACAGTATTAGAGGAGACATTTAATATTACATATGTTTCACATAGTGGAAAATTTTTCTCCCAGCCTGTCTCCTGTTTCTGTTTATGGTATTTTTTTTTATTATACAAAAGTTAAGATTTTATATGGCCAAGTATGTAGTCTTTTCCTTTATTGTTTTCCCCTTTATTGCTTACGAAGTCTTCCATATTCTAAAATCTTATTCTATATTTTTTCTAATAATATTATTGTTTTATTCAATTTGGAATACAGTCGGCCCTCCATATCCGCGGGTTCTGCATCCGCGGATTCAACCAACCTCCCATCAGGTACTACGTTAACGATCCGTGGTTGGTTGAATCCGCTGCTACGGAGGGTCGACTAAGGGACTTGAGCATCCGTGGATTTTGGTATCCGTGGGGCTCCTGGAACCAATCCCCTGTGGATACTGAGGGACGACTGTATATGGTTTATGAACTGTAAATTTATTTTTACCCCATGAGATGACAACCAAGTTTTCAAACCCTATTTATTGAGTTTTCCCATTCATCTTTTTCCTAGTACTTTGAAAGATCACCCTTATCCTCTGAGTCTGTTTCTGTATTTTCTATTCTGTTGCACTGTTTTTTCCTTTCTTGTAACAAAACCACACTTAAAGCAGTAATTAAATATTAACTGAATCACTACCACAACTTTATGGTATGCTTTTTGTGTCTTTAAGATCTAATTCCTTACCATTACTTCCCAGCCTTGTCCTTTCTCAAGAATTCCTTTGAATTTGTCAAATATATATATACAATGGATATATTTGTCTGTATTCCTGTGTCTGTGTTTTCATTGTTCCAGATGAAGCTTGGAATCCGCTTGTTGAGTTTCTTGGAAAACATGCTAAATTTTTATTTTAAATGAATAAACTGACTAATTTATGAAAAATAGACATCTCTATTATATTGAACTCTCCTAACTTTGCAGAAGATATAGGTAAATTTGTTTATGCCTTCCTTTATGTTCTAAAATACAGTTTTATGGTTTTCTTTATATAGGACTCACACTTTTCTCATTAAGTTTATTCCTATTTTAATATGTGTGTTGCTAGCATAATTGGGTATTTTTACTTATATTTTCAAATTGGCTATTGGAGATGTTATTGATTTTTGTCTGCTTTTATTTTATATAGTGAGCTGGCTGATGTTACTTGTCAGTTTGTCTATTAATTTTCTTGGTTTTTCCAGGTGGACCATCTTTTCCTTGTTTCTAATAATTTTATCACTTGTGTATTTACCTTTATTTTGTTTGGCAGGACTTCCAATATGGTATTGAATAGTGGTACTGGTGATAGAGGGTATTTATGTCTTGTTGCTGGAATATTTAGTAAGAGTGCTTCCACTGTATCCTGCCAAGTATGATGCAGATTAAATATTACTGCTACCTACCCGTTGTCAAGAAGTTGTCCCTTACCTTTTGTTGGCTAAGTAATTGTTTCATCTATTTACTGATTTGTTTGTTTAGGAAAGAGGGTGGATTTTTTTCCTCCAGTTTTACTGAGCTATAATTGACAAATAACATTGTCTTAGTTTTAGTTGTACAACACAATAATTGGATATATGTAAATATTGCAAAATGATCACCACAATAAGCTTAGTTAAAATCCATCAACACATAGTTACAAATTTTATTTTCTTGTGATGAGAACTTTTAAGATCTATTCTCTTAGCAACGTTCAAATACACAATACAGTATTGTTAACTATAGTTACCATGCTATAGATTACATCCCCAGACTTAGTCTTACAACTGAAATTTTATAGCTTTTGATCATCTTCACCCATCCCCCCCCAATCCCCACCTCTGTCAACCACCAGTCTGTTCTCTGTTTCTATGAGTTTTTTTTTTAATTCCACATATAAGTGAGATCATACACTATTTGTCTTCCTCTGTCTGACTTATTTCACTTAGCGTAATGCCCTCAAGTTCTTTCCATGTTGTCACAAATGGCAGGATTTCCTTCTTTTTTATGGCTGAATAATATTCCATCATATAGATATACCATATCTTCTTTATCCGTATCTATTGATGGGCACTTAGATTGTTTCCATGTCTTGACTATTGTAAATAATGCTGCAGTGAACATGGGTACAGATATCTCTTCTAGATAGTGATTTCATTTCCTTTGCATATATACCCAAAAGAGGGATTGCTGGATCATATGGTAGTTCTATTTTTAATTTTTTGAGGGACATCCATACTATTTTCCATAATGGCTGCACTGATTTACATTCTTACCAACTGTGCACAGGGGTCAAGAGGGTGGATTTTATCAAATAATTCTCTAGAATCTTTCATATCTCTGAAACTCATAACAGTGCCAGGTCAGAGTATGAAGTGAGGTTCAAAGAGATTAGGTAGAGGGGCAGAAGCAGCATCAGGAATACTAGAGAAAAGCGAGAAGCTCTTGGGAACCAAAGAAAACCAAGGGGAGGAATTATATTTTTTGCTTCTTTCTAAGATCTTTCTCTGATGCCCCCGAGAAATGTGACAGAAGCCGTCTCCGAGGGAACTGGCATCTTACAACCAAACCTCCAAGCCAGTCAAAGTCAAAACCTCTGTGATTGTATCCTAGCCCACATTACAGAACCATGAGTAGGTCTGAACAGAAGAAAATATTGATCAGTCTGAATTGCTCTTTACATATGAGTTATGTCCTGAGTCTAGTATTTCTGGTCCTTGCTATTTACTTAAATTAAATGGAAGAACTGTGTAAATTATATCAGCCAAATTTCCTTCCAGGCCAATTTGGCATCTGTCATATAGATGTAATTGTAGGGTTCATTTGGGTAGAAGTATATTATTATCTAACATTCCAATGTTTGGTAAATATCACTGATTTTGATAGTGTATTTTCTGCTTTATGATTTCTACATCTAAATATCCATGCTGTTTGGGTATTGTTGTGAAGTATCTTTCTAACATTTTTTATGGCTAGCATTATCCATCCTGTCTGCAAATTTTGCATTTTTCTGTGAGAGTCTGACTAGCATGCTTTTAATATTTGCAGTTTCAGAATTTGAATATATCCCCAACATTTTAATGTAGCCTCTTCTTTAGATGCAAAACATACTTTTACTTTTAGAAAAATGCAAAGTTATGTTTAATAATCAAAACCAAAACTGTCCTTAAGAAAGCAGAATTTCTATTAACTATAGAAGAATTTTCTTCTTCTGTTTTAATTAGTGCTCTTTCACAGTAAAATGTTACTTTACTTTGGGTAGGAAGCTATTCAACGTCCTACTTAGACTTCTGTGAAAAGAAGCCAGTAATCCTAAGATTGCTAAAATTTATCAGAAGCACTTTACAGGAAAGACGAAAAATGCTCATGCTTTTTTTTCCCATCTTTGATCTAAATTATACTCATAAATACTACATAATTTCAAAAGAAAGGAAATTAGTTCCTTTCCCAAAAAGAAGGTCTTCCTAAGAATTCCATTATCTTCACTAAGCATTAAGTGCTAAGGCCCTGGGGAATAGGAAACCTGGGTAGTGACATTCATAGAAATATTGGTGACTCTCTTACCCTCTATAATACTTCTTTCCTTCCTGCTGGTATAAATGTAACTGGAAAGGCTGGTGTGATGCATGAGCATCCTGTAATTAGAAAATGCCATTGGGATGAGTTGGCAAAAATGTAAACCAATCCACAGAGGAGAAATTATAAAGGGTAAATATGCGGGAAAATATTCTGTAGTAATTAAAGAAATTCAAATTTAAAAGGTAAGCATTACTTTATTAATTTTGCATTTAAACTAATAATATCTAATTCTAGCAAAACAGAAATGCTCATACACCACTGATAGTAAGGATGGTGGTGAAATCTCTTTAGAGAACAATTTGGTAATACATATCAAGAGCAAAAATAATGCACAGCCATTGGCCTATAAACCCCACTTAAGGGTGTTAGATATTCTAAGTGAGTAATTCAAAAGTATGAAAAATCCATTACATAAAAGTATATTCTTTTCAATATTGTTGATCATGATTAAAAAAATGAAGAAAAAATCCAGAATCTTCATAAATAAGCCTTGGTAAAGTAAATTATGACCCCTACTTGAAATCCTCAGCAATCTTATTGTGAAAATTTATCCACAGGAGACATACTAAAAGAATGCAAAATCTAATTGCAAAATGATCTTTATTATATCCTAACTTCTATATTGCAGAGGCAAAACTCATGGAACATAATCAGATGTCAACCTAATGTCTGCCCACTTGTTGAAACCATTCCGTGGGACTAATTCTTCCCATCTTCTTGGATGACAATTAGCTCAGGTCCCATGATTCTCCCAGTCATTCTAAGATAATGAAAAGTCCTATTGACTTTACAAAAACAAAAATAATTTCTAAATTACATTTTATAAATTTCTAAAATTTCATTTTATAAATTAGTTTAGTAAGTGCAACTCCATATTTATTCAAAATTGTGTTTTCTCTTCTCTGTCTCAGTCGTGTGATGGGAAGGAAGAGGCATGGTAAATTTCCTCTCTTTTCCTCCTTTGTACATCTAGCTTTCCTCTTCCACCCTTCACACACTACCTGTCACCTAATAAGGGGCACAAAATGTCTGACTTGACTGATATTGTTATGAGAAGGCGTAGACCCTCCATGGACTTGTGAGGTATTTAAACTAACTGAAGACCCTCTTATTTCTGGGGGTCTCCTACTTACAGTTCTCTTGATATTGGTGAAGCATCTTTAATGACAGGCTGCTGGTAATTTTGCAAACCTCCAAGGCATCTGGCAGTCTTTCTCTTTTTGACATTCTCTAGAGAGTATTTAAGATAATCCTCACATTTCCTTTGCCCAACATGTAGTAACCTCTCCTTGCAAGTCCATAGCCTTTTGTATCTTAGATTTCTCATGCCTGAGCCAGACCAGGCTGCTGGACCCTTATTGCAAGCTCTTTGATCCCTTTTCATGGCTTGAGGTAAGGAGAAAACATCCTCACCCTCATCCACAACCTCCATGGGGTGTGTGGAGATGTCATAGCTCATGACAACTCTTTCCACAAGTCCATTTCTCTTCCCCTAATCTCCAAAACCCTTTGGACCCTTTGCTTATAAGTCCTTCACCGTTCCATGAACTTCACTTGGGGATATGCTATTTATTAGTTTGGGACGTCAGTGAAATTGAGTCTAAAATAGTCCCATTTTAGAACTCTGTACAAATTACATAGTTTATTATGATCACAGAGCAGAGCATTTTGAATAGGTAAGTGGTTAAGTAAATTATTACTTAAGTTGAATACAGTGCAGCCATTAAAAAAAGACAATGTTACCACTTAGGGACATGTTTGGGATAGAACACTAAGTATACAGCAAATGTTACAAAATTGCATATACTCTATGAGTAAAATTATGTAAAACATGTGCCATAAGATATTGAGAATTTTAAATAACCTTTTATTTTTTCTTACAGAAGAAACTTTTACAAGTTAAAAGTTTTTTTTAAGTATAATTTATTGTGGGGCCTGCCTGGTGGCCTAGTGGTTATGTTTGGTGTGCTCTGCTTCAGTGGCCTGGGTTTGGTTCCTGGGTGCAGATTTACACCACTCATCAGTGGCCATGCTGTGCTGGTGACCCACATGTAAAACAGAGGAAGATTCGCACAGATGTTAGCTCAGGGCGAATCTTCCTCAGCAAAAAAATGTATATTTACATATATGTATATATCTATAATTTATGGTGAAAGACTGTTAATTCAAGGCATCAGAAAACCCCTATGCTTATCATAGAAATGGTATTTGTTGGAGTTAGGGCACTGGGAATTTGGGCTTTTTTTTCTTTTTCAAATATTTTCTAATTTTGTATGACTTTTGACAGTGTTATTGCAATATTGAAAGCAGGACTCTATAACAGATAAGACTCATCAGGAAAATATCTCAGTGCTATAAGATTATTCTTTATCATTCCAGAGTCATTCGTTCTTCAATGGCTGGGATCATATTTTATTCATTTTTATATTCCTCAAACTTGCACAATTAAGGGACTCAATAAATACATTTTAAAAATTAATAAATGAATTAATTAATCAATTAGGTATTAATACTGGGTCCTATTGTTAAATTTCTATTTCTATTATCTTTTCTATAGTCTTTTTTCAAGCTATGTGATACACAGCATACCTAGTTAATTTATGATGTTAAAATGCCTTATGAATATATTTCCTAAGGTGTCAGACAGATGTAGGATAATTATTAGCTAAAAAATCATGGTAATTTTGTTTTCTGTCTAACTTAGCATCCAATCTTCTTCTCTCTATTTAATTTAGCATAATCCTTGGCTAATGTCAAAAGAAGCTATTTATCCTATCCTCACCTTATGAATTGATAGTAAATTTGTATTTGGGAATATAATTTTTCCTTTTATTTCACTAAAAAAGTGAAGTGCAATATGAAGCACCAGTTATAAGGCTGATATGAAATGTCAATTTGAATAATTTAGATACGTCAATTTTATGACTTTGAATATCTGAAAGTTCTCCTTCTCTAGTTTTGCATCTCGATCAATTATCTGACAAATTTTTTTCCTACATTTTTCTCTTTAGTGATGACCTTAGAATATGACATTAGAAGGAAAAGGATCACCTTGGGTGCTGCAGCATTCCTAGGCTTTTTTTCATTTGGTCTTCATATCCTGATAGAAATGACTTTCCATTTCCATTTTAAAGATGAGAAAACCAAGGGTTAGGGAAGTAACTTGCTCATGCTCACATATTAAATGCGAAAAGTCAGATTTAAAACCAGATCTTTCTGGGCTGCCCGTGGCGCAGCGGTTTAGTCCGCGCTTGGCAGCCCGGGGTTCGCGGGTTCGGATCCCGGGCGCCCACCGACGGACTGCCTGTCAGCCATGCCGTGGCGGCGTCCCATATAAAGTGGAGGAAGATGGGCACAGATGTTAGCCCAGGGCCAGTCTTCCTCAGTAAAAGAGGAGGATTAGCAACGGATGTTAGCTCAGGGCTGGTCTTCCTCACCAAAAACAAAAAAAAACCAAAAAACAGATCTTTCTGACTCCAAAGTTGTAGGAGTCAATAGAGCTGGTTTGGTTCCCACTTTGTGTAGGATTTGATGTAGGAATGGGTAAAACCATTTACTTCTGGGTGTTAGATTCCTCATCTGCAAAATCAAAATGATCAGACTAGGGGATCCCTCAAGTTCCCTTCCACCTTATTCATTTTGAATCTCAGATTTTGGAAAAAAATACTTTGCTGTCAGAACTCTAAACACCAAGAATCACATCCAATTCATCAACTTTCAGAATGCTCGATTATATACCATACACGTACTCTTAGGGAAAAGATGCACCACCATGCTTAGAAACAAATGCTTCCTGAAGGTTTAGTGAGCTTATGGCATTGTAATAGGTGCGATATCTGGTGCCAAGAGCCAGCCTATATTTGGGAATTCAGGAACATTGGCCATTAGCCCTTTCCAAGACATTTCTTTCAAGTACATGGAGATGAATGAAGCAGATTGGTCAAAGTGCTATCCTTAAAACTCTTTGTAGCATGATTGCTGCAAACTGTTATGGGAGCCTTAAGGGCCAAGTTTCTGTCATCTATATTTTATCATATCCATGGATTGAGAATTCTTTGTAATTCTCACTTTTATGTACATTATAAGCAGCTACAGAGGGAGAAATATAAGCCTGTTACAATTTGGAGGGAGACCTTTAACGGACTTTTTTTTTCCAATGCAAAGCCATTGCTGCATTAGGTGCAGGATTACAAGTGTAATTAGTGTAAATCAAAATGTTCTTGCATTGGTTTCATTTTTGGGAAATGTTAATTGCATGTTGCTTTATGCTCTGTCTATATGATGGACTTCCTTAATTAGGTTATGAGTTTTGGTTTAAAGGTCCAACCTCAGGGTAATTAAAATACTGGTAATTAACCACATTTTCTAAAAATTACACTCTGGAAATATTTTTGTAGCTATCTTCCATGTCTTACCTCTTTTAATGAACATATGATTTTTACCTTTCCTCTTCCTTATGAAAGAACATTGTGGTGCTGTCATTGATGGGCGGCTATTATAATAAGAAAGAGATTTTAATTTGGACGATCATGTTCTTGGTGAATTGGCTGAGTTGCATCCCTCAGAGAGAGAGGCTGGCAGTGGTCATTTAAAACTCCTGCCTCTGTCTGCCAGGCTAAGCTTGGGCAACAAGAGCCCCTACTTGAGCCAAGAAGTAAAGTGTCATTTAATTGCTGGCATATTTCTAGTAAATTCCTGGGAACTTGTAGATGTTGTAAAGTAATACCCTAGACTTATGGTTAAATATCAGTTCTTACAAACAGCAACAAAGGCGTATCTGTTTGAGGAAAGAAGAAACATAGGAGGAAAAAAAGAAGATGAACATGAAGCAAGGGACTATAAGATTAAAAACCAAGGATACTTAGTTTCAAAGAGAAAATGACAAAGGAAGGGAGCAAGTAAGATTACGGACACTTGTGAAATCAAATGAGGGGGGACAGAGTTTGGCCATGCAGTCTGTAAAAGAGCAGTTGACAGAAGTGAATTTTGTCTCGGAGGGAAAAAATGAAGCATCAAGATGATCAATGGATTACAGAAAATGGGGCTTTCTCCTTATCCAAGTCTCAGAAGCATATGTCCTCACACACTTGGCTTTACCTTCCCAGGGACCCAGCAGAAACAAGGGCAACCATACCTGGAGCCCTGAGCCTTCTGCCATCCACAGGATCGCAAACATGGATCTTCTTCCCCTACCCCAATAGGGCCTCCTTCTAGAGGGGGTGATGGTGTGGTGGGGCACCAATTCCTACTTTGCAACTTACTCTTATTCAAGACAGGTCAGTTTGTCCCACGCGGTCCGTCTCCTCACTGGTAAAAGAGAGATAATAATAAATGCTTCACAGTAGCTAGAATTAAATAACATAAGTAAATATATGTAAATCCCCTTGACCATGCTGGAGGATCAATCCATTCTTCTTCCTCATGACTTCTTTCTTCTTTTAATAACAACAGTTCATCTGTTCACTTTCAAGATGACATTGACACTTCTTTCAGGCATTAGTTTCCCACATGCTTTACTTGCCCCTTGACTCAGCCGTGGTCTATAGTAACATAGACTGTTCTCGAACATCAACAAGCCCTGGCCTCACCATATTCTCATTTTTCAAGGACCATAAAAGACTTCAACCACCTTTATCCATTCATGACTTACATGCTGCTGTGACTTAACTGTAGTTTTTCTCTCTATATTTTAAACTCTACAAGACATAATTATAGTTTATATAATTCATGTTTATTTAAATGTTCTGCATATTTTCCACTCCTGTTGTTTTTGATTCCTTTTTGTATCTACAATTTTCTAACTGAGATCATTCTTCTACCAGGAACATTTTCTTTAACAGAAAGCTGTCTCAGTTCTGTTTATCTGAAAATGTCTTTATTTTACCTTCATTCCCAGTGAAGGATTTTTGCTGGATATGGATTTCTGAGTTTTCTCTCAGGACTTTGGGAATATGATTCACTATTTTCCAGCCTCCATTGTTTCCATTGAGAAATCTGTTTTCAGTTTATGCAGAACTTTACATATAATCTGTCTTTTATCTCTGTCTGCTTTTAAGATTTCCACATATTTGATGTTCTGAAGTTTCAATAAAATGCATTGAGGCATAGGTTTCTCATCTTGTTTGGGATTTTTTGGGGATTCTAGTATTTATGAATTGATATCTCATTATTCTGGAAAATTCTCACTCATTCACTGTTCAAATATTGTCTTTTTCTCCTTCCATCCTCTTAAGCTATAATCCTTTTTCCTTCATTCTTCTGGTAACATTTATTTTAAAAAAGTTATATTTTCTGGCCCTACTTCCTTATCAAATATCACGATTTATTGCTCTATATCTTAATTTTTTCCTATCACACTAAAACTGATTTCTTCAAGTTTTCCTATTTATTCCTGTTCATGAAATCCAAATCCTTTACCTTTCTTCTCATTCTCAGTTTCTCTGCAGAATTCAGCAATATTTATCATCTTTTTTTTTCCTTTCCTCTTAAAATTTCTCCTTTTCCTGGCTTTAAGAGAAAATCAATTTCATATCACATTCTTATCTTTCCAATATCTGCCTTTCTCCTCTTTACTTCAAATCTGCAAGGTATGGATGGTCCTGAAGAGTTTTTCCTCAAACTCCTTTCTCTCGGTCATCTCTCCCTCCCGAGAGATCCCATTGCCCACCCACTCCCTACCCACGGCTGTCACCCCTGCATCCAGGGCGGAGAGTCAGCTGTGGGCACTGGCCTGGCTGTACAGTGCATTCAGTGCACTGTATTATGTGCATAATGCATAATACAGTGCATTATGGCCACAGTGCATTCAGGCTTGTAAGCGCTGTGCTCCACTGGTTATTAAATATTTCGAATACCACCCCTGATTATTATCCCCAACTTCCATCTCTCTAACAAGTCCCAGTCCTATATTTTCAATTGCCTTGGGAACATTTCCATTTGATTTATTTCCAACATTTTAAACTCAACATGCCTAAAGCTAAAATCGGTTTCTCCACCCCCACTCCCACCTCACTTCTTTCCCCAAATTTTCTTACAGATCCCTACATATCTCTTAATAATAGCACTTACTTTTTCTCAGTCTCTCAGGCATGAAGTATCAGAAACATTTTAAATTTAATCCTTTCTTTTAGTCTAAATTCTCTCTATTGACAAATTCTAATTTTTCTTCTTTGTGTATTTTTCTGGTTCCTTTCCCCTCTCTTTCTGTTACCATCGGCATAACCGAATCCCAGGAAGTCATGACATGTGGACCTCTGGTTGAGCCTCACTCTCGTTTGTCCAATGTGCCAAACACCACCACGTTCATAACATCGTTTCATATTCACAAGAGCCACAGTGGCTTAGAGCGCTACTTCAATTATCTGCATTGAAGGCCCAGTTTTGTTTTTAATTTCCAATTCACATGGAACGATACCTTTGTAAAATACAATCAAATGAATTATGCAAAAATAAAAAAAGGCACACAAACCAGAGTGCCACTTTTTACGTTGTGTGTTTTAACGGACAAAATTACTCCGTCAAGTTGCCCTACAGTGTTTACACTCTCACTCTCAATTTCTCGTCATGGATGGTAATAGTTTGAAGACTAGCACAGTCCACAGACCGCACGTGGAGTGGATCGGGGTTCAAGCACCATGACGCTGACTCTCCACTGTGCCTACAGAGCTGAATCAATCGAGGAGTTTTAAAATATGCAGATGTCCCTGCTCCTAACAGCTGATGAGTAGAATCTCTGGGAGTGTTGCCAGGGCACGGGCATTTCAAAAACGCTGCAAAGTTGATTCTGATACTCAGCCAGGGCTGAGAACTAGGGTTTTATGGAGAAAAGTACAAATTTTCAATTTTCTATAATCTGGCTCCAATCTGTCTTTTAAATATTATCAAAATCACTTCTTTCTTATGTCCCATATTTCAGTCAGCTGTGACATTTGGCCTTTCCAAAATATGGTCTGCTCTTTCCCACCTCCGCTGATTAGTCCCTGCCTTCACATCAGTTTGGAATGTCCACTCCATCGTCTTTACCTACCAGTATCCAATTCATCCTCCAAGTGCCCATATACTGAAAAATGCCTCTCATTTATGAAATAATTACTAATTAATTAAAAAAATTAATTTTTCCCTCATCTACATATCTTTACTACTTTGGAACTTATAATATTTATTATAGTTTATTTAGATACTGGTTGTAGAGGTATTAAGGTAGAGAGAGAGAGAGAAAAACAAGAATTTATATTCAGGAGAACTGCATCTGAGTCCAGATTCCACCACTTCCTAACTGTGTGATGTTGAGTAAGCCCGATAACTTCTCCAAATCTGCACATTGGGAATAAAAATCGTCACCTTCATCACAAAACAGCTGTTATAAGTAAACAAGGCAATATACGTTAAAACAATGAAAATACAAGATATTATTACCTGTTCTACTAGATTATGAGTATGTTTGGGGATAAGAGTAAGTAATATAAATCTTTATATTTCTACACACCCCGTAGGATATTTGAGACAGTAAGAATTCAGCACATGTTTTCAACTGAATGAATAAATGAACAAGTAGATCTCTTACATAGTAAGATATCTAGTATGGGTCCCCATAGGCTATCTTGCCCAAAATGACTTCCAGTAGCTTATTTGATACTGATGCCTGAAATTCCAGCATTAGAGATTTTCTCCTTTGGATTAGCATTGACTATGCTATCAAAGAAAATTCATTAAGTCATTCTTACTCATGCCTTTGTGAAAATCTCTTTATCGCGTAATTTCCTTCTCTGACAAAAGGTGTCTAGAGTCACATGAAGACACAAAAAAGAAGTTATTGAAAAGATGGGAAAGGGGTTTGAGAATACCAAAGATTAATTTTTTTCTCACGAAAGGAACCTGAGCTGATCAAATGATAATAGCTGCTCTTTATTGATAACTTACTATGTAATAGACAAAAATGCGAAGCACTTTACATGAATTACCTTTTTAATCTTTACAATTTGGTTATATTAACTACATTTAGCCTTATTCTACTTTTGGGAAAATGCAAACTCAGAAAGTTGACTAAGATTAAATAGCATACCTGTAGGGTTATTCAACCAGTAAGTAATGCAGAAAGAATTTGAACCCAGATTTGACACTGGAGCCCAAACTCTTTGTCATTAAACTCAACTACATTTTAGAACAGACTCCCAGTGAAACCCAAAGAATGATTGCTACCCTTCCATAAATGGGCAATAACTATTTGGGGCTAAAGTTGGGTGTAAAAGTGTACAAGACACACAATCACTGACTATAAAGACCCTACAATCCAGTGGAAGAAAAATCAAATAAAAATTATGGAAGAAATCTAAGCACAGAGTATGAAGGTAACATGACTGTGACACCTAGCTGGGGAAGACGAATGAGGGCAGGCTTGCTGGAGGAGGCCACATGAAAAAGCACCAAAAAATTTCTTCAGCATGAGCAGAGGATTGGCAGAAAAAGGAAATAATTTGAAAGATGGTGTGATCCAGAACGTATCTCATCCTTCCATGCCTTAATTTCTGCAGCTGCTTTCAACAAGTGCCATCTAATAAGATGCATATTAACACTTACCAAAAATAGGTACTGGAAGCCAAGAAGAGTTCCATGATTTGGATTCCTGATGTAACTATGAAACTTGCTCTAGGGGTCCAATTTCTAGACCAAAATTATTGCATTGAATATTAAAATCAAGAGGAGTCTAAGAATATGATAGTTTGAACATATTCTGATTATACTTCCCCCCTAAGTCCTGGGTCTTTTGATCCATGATTGGTTGAGTCTGGATGTGGAACCTGTGCATATGGATGGCCAACTAACTGTATGTGAGTTCATAAGCCAAAATAAAAGAAATACAAAGAAATAGACACTCTATTTCCTGTAAATGAGAGTTATCAGAGCAGGTTGACCAAGAATTTTAAAAAACCAATAATAAATATAGTTGAGATGACAAGCTAAGATATTAATAATGTGAAACAAGAACAAGAAACCATAAAATAGAATGTAGGGAAAATATTAGATAAGAAAATACAGTATCTGATATAAAGAACCTAGTAGATGGGATATATAGTTTAATGAGTACAGCTGAAGAGCAAAGAAGTGAGCCTAAAGATTGGGTTAAGAATCTCTCTGAAGGAGAGTGTGTAAGAATAAAGAGGTAGAAAATATAAAAGAAAAGCTAAAAGATATAGAGAATAGAGCAAATAAATTTGGAATGAGTCCTCAAATGAGAGAAAAATGAGAAGAGAAAATATGTAAAGAATTCATAGACATTTTTCAAAATTAAAGAAAGTTGAAAATTTTCATGTTGATACAGCTTACAGAGGACCAAATGGAGAGATAAGGAAAAATACAGAGACTGAAGAATTCAAAGACAAAGGAAAATTGCAAGAATTCCAGCAAAAAAGATCATCTGCAAAGAAATAAAAATCAGATTAGCAGTAGACGTCTCAACAGCAAACTGAACATAAAAAGACAAGCAGGGCTATTTTTAAAGTACTAAAAAAAAAGCTGTGAACCTAAAATATTATAACTAGAGAAGTTGAAATATAAAGGTGAAGAATTAATAAAAGTATTCTCCTACATAAAAGTCCTCAGCACTTTTGCCATAAAATGGACCTCATTTAAAACACCTTTTGAAGAACGGGAGATACTGAAAGAGAAATGGAAATTAAGGATGAACAAATATCTTAGTAAAACTTATCTTCATGTTAGGTAAATAAAAACAACGATGGAAAAAATGTAAATGTATATTGACAGCCATGCACAACTAAAGTCCTAGAAAATCATAACAGAATAGTGAGAGGCAACATAAAAGAAATATTAGAAATGGCCCAGTTTTTATTGTGTTAGGAGGAACATGTAAATATTTATAAATTTAAGAAATCCATAAGGACAAAAAAAGAAGTATGTCAGATAAAGGCAACAATCGAAAGAATAAATAGAATGTGTAACATTTAAACTATAAGGAGAAAATTCTATTGAAAGGATTGGGACAGGTATAAAGAGAGAAGAATAAATGAAAAATACAAGATGGCAGAAATAAATCTTAATTTAACAATAATCATAATTTACATTTAAATTGAAAATGTGAATTAAAGTGGCAGAAATAAGATCGAATTTCATAGTAATTACACCAGTTAAAACTCATAACCTCACTAATTAAAAGAACAAGACTCCCTCATTGGATGTAGAAATATGTTGTCTGGAAGAATCAAACTGAAGACAAAAATACTCAGAAAGACTGAAAATAAAAGGATGGGAAATATATACCAAGCAAATAGGAATCAAAGAAAGCCTGGCATTTTCTTATACAATTCACACGGTGATGGCAGACAGGAGTCCACACTACAGCACAACTAGACCAAGATTCAGACACAGTAGAGAGAGGAAAAATTTAGCAACAACCTAAGGACATACACATGAGTCCAGATCCAGGGCCCAGGAGCATCAGCAGGGTCAGGACTGCAGTTTATGTGGGAGCCACTGGACTTGAAAAGGCAGCCGCTGGTAGGAACCAGGAAGATTTGATGGAGCAGCTCTGAGAAGTAAACATTGAGATCCACTCATAGAGAGATTGTCATGGGGTATGTGGGGGCCCTGGACTGTTCTGAGATGATCTGCTACAGAATGACTCATACCTATTGTAACTGGGGAATAAGGATTTAAAAATATATGACTAGTCCTAAATAAAAAAGAAAGAGAGAGGGGCCGGCCCGGTGGCGCAGCGGTTTAGTCCGCGCTTGGCAGCCCGGGGTTCGCCCGTTCGGATCCCGTGCGCCCGCCGACGCACTGCCTGTCAGCCACGCCGTGGCGGCGTCCCATATAAAGTAGAGGAAGATGGGCACGATGTTAGCCCAGGGCCAGTCTTCCTCAGCAAAAAAAGAGGAGGATTAGCTACAGATGTTAGCTCAGGGCTGGTCTTCCTCACAAAAAAAAAAAAAAGAGAGAGATGAAAGAATGAAGATAGAGTGGAAGAAAGCCAAAGAAGAAAGGAAGAGAGATAGGAAGGGAGGAGGAGGAAGGAAAGCAAGAGAAGAATAGTTTATAATCAAGAATGAAATATGGCAAAAATAAATAAAAGGCAAAAACCGAGGGTTTTTCTGATACAGTTAGTGCTTTACTTTGTCTATAAAACAACACTATCTCTGGTTTAGATGACAACCAGATGTCTTGCCTGTAGTCCTAAATATTTGAAGAATTGAATTTTCACTATTTTGCTTATAGGCATATCTGAGACAAAAGGGACTTCATACACGTAAACAAAACAAAACAAAACAGATATATTTTTGATTGGATAACCTGAGCTGCCAACACTTAGCTTCCCTCCCTGAGGTCAGCTGTGAGACAGACGCACAGGCCTTTACTCAGTATAACCTTGCTTGTATCTGTTCTGAAAGTTCCAGACTAGGTGTTTTGTGTCTGGACATTGCTCTCACCAAAACTGACTCTGGCCTCACTTTGCAGTGGCGTCTGTAACTGACAGCCCAGAGAGGGAAAAATTCATAAAATTTTTATTTCCTGAGATAGAACACAGGAAAACAGATGTAAAGATTGACTCTACAGAAGTTTCCTTCCAAGAGGAGGATTTGTAGAGCAGAGATTATTTCTCTTCATTATAAGAAAGTCCCATTTGAATGCTGAATGAAGAAACTCATCCTAAAATGAAACTTAAAAGTGAGTACAGGAAGTCTACCACATAGAGACATCATTCTCGATCATTTTTGTTATTATTTTAACATTAATTTTTAATTAACCTTTCATTTGGCATGTGGAGAAGATGCAAACATCTATCTCATGCTGTCTTTTTGCAACCAACATGGAGGAAAAAATAAAAGACCCTACTTGATCTCCCTGTTTTTCATCATTTTCTCTACTAATTGAATTTTCCTCTTTTGAGAGTTCATGGATGTTTTCAAGCTAGCAACTCTGGAATCATTATTTTTATTACTAGGAATTATTAATACTTAGTTTACTATTTAATATTGCATAAGAGAATTAGGTTGCTCTTTCAAAGTAAAAACCTGAAAGTAAATTTAATTTCTAATGGTTTTAATTTTTTCATGGGGAGATGCTTCAGAAGGCTATCTCATGCATGGAGGTAGGTATTAAATGTGATATTTAATAAAGACAAATGGACACAGGGAAGGGGGTTTGTCAGTAATGCTTTGTTGGGCTCTGCCCTTTTAAAAATGAGTTAATGGTTTTTGCTTCATGACCCATTTCTAATGGTAGCTTGGTCTTTTCAAAGAGGACTCCATTGTCATAGTTCAGAGGTATTAGGCAGTCATACCTTTGTGGCAAATTAAAAGCAAGTGGATGAGATTTAAATGTTAAATACTTCACAGAATAAAAGGCCACCAATTAGTTAAATAAATAAATTATCTGCAGACAATCTATTTTAAAGATGGTACTTAGTAAGAAAATGTCTTGATGGTCAAATCTGTTTGAAAACATAGTTACAATAACTAGACTAAGCATTATGAAGTACATAGCTTTTCTAATTCAAATACCATTTCATTGTAGATTATATGTTTTAATGCATTTTATTTATATAAAAGCAGTACTTTTTGTCTCTTGTCACTGTGAAAGCAACCATTTTGCTTCATCTGATTTTGCTTCACTTGAGTTTTGGTTGTAAAACGTCAAGGAAGAGCTATGATTATTTCTCGTTTGTGATTATAAAATATTCCCACATGATCTAGGCTGTAAGTCAAGTAATGAAATCATTTATTTTACTTTAGAGTTATCTTTTAGATCTGGTAGACAATGCACAGATGTAAGAATCAGAATCTGATGTTATCTACCCAATCACCAAATTGGACACATGAGTTATTCAATATCTCTACTCAAGGACTTTCTCTTCAGAAAAAATATATTTTAATTCCCCATCAATTATAAGATAGTCAATTCAATTAACCATACTCATTTAGCGTTTTCTTTAATGTACTGCTACATCATGGGTTGTTTTGGAGAAGTATAGAATTTTTCAAGTAGGTGAAATAGGCAAGATCCGCACATGTGAAAAGACCAAGGTAATAACTGAGTAAACATGACCACTCATCATAGAGCATTTACAGCAAGAGGATGATTTTCATAAGTGAATGTTAGTCAGGGGTGACCTTATGCAGGGAATGTTTTTGGGTGCTGGCAAATATTTACTTCTCATGTCCGACATTCATTCTTAGTGGCTGTTCATTCATAGTAATCCCAGGTTGTGCTTAGTCCCTAAAAAACTATTTCAGATATGATGCTTTGTATAAAGGTACAGATGACATACAGGCCAGCAATTTCTGAACATAACCTAGACACAGGGACTGTATCTGTTATGTCTTATTCAGGGTTTCCTTTCATACCTCTAATCTGTCGTTTGATCTTAGTGTGTGCCTCTTTTAAGTAGGTCTTCTTCTTTTCCTGGCTATCCACTCTGTCTCTAAGATTTCATGCTCTACCTCAAGATAGGCATCAGTTAGAATCCTGACCCTGTTACTTATTTTCTCTGACCAGTCTTGTACTTTACATAATTTATTTTGCAGTCAGCGTGTAGAAGATAGTAACAGAAGGAAGGAAATGGAGGTAGAAAGGGCAATTTTGAGATCATTACAAAACCCTAGGTGAGGGATTAAGATGCTTGAGTTAAGACACAGCGAGTAAAGAGGAACCGACCCAGTAAGTGTGCATGGAGAAGACTACCCAAACTTGGTGAACAATTAGATATGAAGGGAGAATATTTGTTTACCACACAGCCCTGGTCAGTCCAATGTGGGTATGGGATCTCTGCAGTCATCTTGTGGCTTCACTGCTCGAGACACACAGCTTCCATCTTGGAATATGGGGATGGAGCCGCTCCATCCCTGCCATGAGGGGTGTGTTCCTGCCAACAGGAAAGGGAAAGAGAAAACAAGAGCATCCTCCTTAAAAAAAAAAAAAAAAAAAAAAAAAACAGGTTCTGGCAGTTGTACATCTTACTGCTATTGACTTCAAAGGGAGAGAAGAGATACAATCTCCATTCTTGGGGGCCATGTGCCCATCTGAAACTCAGGGTTTTATTAATGAGGAAGAAGTAGAGAACAGATATTGGAAGCAACTCTCTGTTGGAAAAAGAAAGAGAGATCTCCCCACTGCCAGCCACCAGGAGAGTATAATAAAATGAAACTTGGGTGTTTTCTTTGTTTTGTTGGCCTAATAGTAGACGAGGTAGATATAGATATACATGGAGATAGAGATATACACACATTTACAGATATACACAGGTGTATATATGTAGGAGTGTGTGTGTGTGTGTGTGTGTGTGTGTGTGTGTTTGGGGCAATAATTTCTAAGCAAACCACTCTACACCCTACCCACATATACACTTAAATCACACTTTTATAGGAAGCTGAAAAAGGAACAAAACATTTAGGCTGAGATGTAAGTACCCCATGAGGAAGATAAATTCTCAAGCCAAATGGTGTTTTAAATTCTCTTTGATATAAGATATCACATTATTTCCTTTAGGTTTGAATAGAATTGGAGGGATTTGGGAGGGAAAACAGATGTGCTGGATGTTGTTATAAACATGAAGAGCTCATAAAACATATAAGTAATACTATTTCAATTATTAAATTATTATTGAAGATATGTTTCTTGCTATATCTTAAAATTTTTTTGATATATGCCTTTTTATCATTTCATAGCTTCTATGCTGCTCTTATTATCGTTGAAAATGCAGTGATTTAATTTTCAAATCCATAATTAGTATACCAAACACTCCATGAATAAAATAATAATCTGCCAATTTTGTTTTTGCAAAAATCAATTTCATATACATCAAAACAGTGTAATAAACCCGGACTTCTGCTCTATAGCTGTATCCTGTTGTATATCCTACTGAGTGTTACAGTTCTAGAATTCTATGGATTAGTAGTTTTTTTTTTTTTTCCAAATGCAGTTATTGCTTTGGGCCATTTCCTGCATGAGAAATCATGAAGTGTGAAAAAGAAAACAGATTGAGTGGATCTCTAACATTAGAACTCAGCACATTTGGGGAAATAGCTGAGGCATGTAAGCCTCAGATATTTCAAGGTAGATGTGTTTGGAAAAGATACACAAACTTTAAGTCCTAGGTGGCAGAGATAACAACTAGACAGGTCTCTTATAACATTTTTTTCAGGGAGATAAGAATGTTAATGAGGTCAGAGAATAGTTCCGTAATGGCATAATAAGTCATGCAGATATTGCACCGAAGAAAAGATGAAAAGGAATTTAAGAAAGGAAATAAGATTTTAACCTTTGGGTTTGAAAGGATTCCACCGTTACTCACACTAGGGTTATTTATTTTAGACTAAATAGCAGGACCAATAAATAGCATTTGATTCTGAAGCTTATAATCCATCAGTACTGATATTAAATGACTGAGTTTTAAACTTCAGAAATTGCATATAAATATATGCTCTGGGTCACTTTGGTATTAAAGGTTTCGGAAAATTTATCACGTTATGGGGAGGAAAGGAGAAGATGTGTTTTGGCTTCGAGCATCCACATTCTAGCAGCTCTAAAGCAGAACCCTTTAGCAGCCCAGAAATGCTTCTTGATTGCCATCAAGACTGTCATAGGTTTTTATAGCTGTTGTTTTTATGGGTTCTAAGAACAGAAAGTCACAATATTTGAAATTTACTAAGTAGTCAATGAGACTGAGTCTTTTTCATTTGTCATTTCTAAAGGCTATTTGGGGAGTCCTTTTACGATATGTCTACTTTTTATCTGATAATTTTGTCAGTTATTATATTTCATGCTTCAAGTATTTATCTCTCTCTGCATAGATTTTGTCTGCAGGTTATGAGTTCACCAATATGGAAGCATGTTACAAACTAGGTGCTATCTGAAAGTGAGTTACTGTCATTTTAGAGCAGATATGAAAGGAAACCCACTTTGTACAGTTGGAAGGTAGTGTCCTTTTGTACAAGATAGAAGGGCAGCACTAGACCCTCAAAAAATATAGACTTCCATTCTTCAAAATTAAGGTGATTAAGGTGGTTGATCTCCAAGGACTCTTTTCATCTTAAATATTCCGGTGTTAGAACAGGTAAGTCCAGTGGACGTTCAAATACTATGAGGTGGAATGCTACAAAAAAATATAGTGAATTTAGCCTTAAAAAAAAGTGAAGTACTGATACATGCTACAACATGGGGAGCCCTGAATACATTACACTAAGTGAATGAAGCCAGACACAAAACGCCACATTATTGTACAATTCCAGTCATGTGAAATGTCCAGAATAGGCAAATCTATAGAGCCAGAAAGTAGATTAGTGGTTTCTCAAGGCTGGAAAAATATGGCTAGGAGGACTAGGGAATAATGGCTAAAGGATGTGGGGTTTCGTTTTGGGGTAATGAAAATATTATAAAATCGATTGTGATGATAGATGCACGACTCTGTATTTACTAAAAGCCAGCCATTGAATTGTGCACTTACATGCGTGAATTGTGTGGCATGTTAATTATATCTCAATAAAACTGTTTTAAAACATCAAATAGCTTTAGTGTTGCCAAGGACGGACATTGGAAGTATCACAATGGTTCTCTTATCCTGTGATGGCAGTCTCCAGTTAAAACTACTTGATTGTCCTCACTAATGAAAATGATCATTAGTATGGGAAATACAAGATAGAGATAAATTTATCTCAGGTGCTTTCTTACGGGCCCCTATCAACCTCTTGCAATGCTTTTACCTGCTAGTAGTGTGATTGTTTTCACCAGCTCTCATTTGACAATGAAGTCTTTATTGCTGTGGCTTCTTATATTCCACCCGATCCTTCTGTCTGCAGCCACTCCCACCTATCACAACCGTGGAATTGGATTTTATCCTACCAATAAACACTGATCTGGAGAAAGGGTAATTCACAGCTAAGCAATAATAACACATGCATTTGCATAGCACGTGCATCATCGAATTTCACTCTTACAGTTCTCTGAAGTGATTAGAGGAGATATTATTTTATCCCCAGTTTACAGAAGAAGCAACCAAGGACCAGAAAAGTTAAACGTATTGTCTATAGTCAAACAGCTATTAAGTTGCAAATCCTGGATCAGAATGTAGTCTTATCTGATATCAAAGCCATGTTCTTTCTTTCAGATTGTGCTGACTCTTACCAAAATGAAATTCCTTTTGGAATGCTCTGTACTGTTGAAATAGAGTTGTTGTATAAAACCTCTGTACAACAGAAATGGCCCGGAAAGCTTGAAGAGAAACTGAAACTTGAAAAATCTACCAAAGATTCAGGAAAAATCGACCTAATTAAAGGATTTTTAGTTTTACAAAAAGCTTCAATACAGAGTGTCTTTAGAAAGAGAGTTCCCATATGCATTTAAAATATGATTCAGTTTACAGAAAGGAGGCAGTTGAAACATGAATCAGAGAACCTAAATTTAAGTTCCAGTTTGTCCGCTAACTACTTGAGTGAATTGTGAGGCCTACAAGAGCTTCAATTTCCTCAATGATAAAACATGAGTTTAGCAATTACCTTTTATTCGTTCACTTATTCATTCAATCAGTCATTCATCAAATACATGCCCAGATGTTCTTCTAAGTGATCTGCATCCCATAGCGAAGAAGATAGAACAAAACTCTGCTGTGAAGGTCAACTGCTGATTTGTTCTCGGCCACATTTCCAGCCTTCTCAGACTCTGCTGTTGGTCGCAGGGATCGACATTTCCTTAGGCTCTCTTCCTCATGATCCCCTTTTTTGATGAAAAATATAACTTATAGATGCAAGGAACCCTACAAACCCCAAGCAAGATAAACACTAAGAAAAACACATCAATGTGCATTATAATCAAACCATTAAAAACCAACTATAAAGAGAAATTCTTGAAAGCAGTCAGAGATCAAAGAAAAACAAAGATGAGAAATGCTGCTGACTTTTTATGAGAAACAATGAAAGCAAGACAACAAGACAGCTTTAAGGTGCTGAAAAACAATAACAAAAATCCCTCTCAACATAGAATTCTATATCTTCCAAAACTGAAGGTGAAATAAAGACATTTTCAAAAAAGAGTTGAGAGAATCAGCCACCAGCTGACCAGCCCTACAAAAAACGTTAAAAGAAGCTCTTCAGGCTGAAGGAAAATTATACTAGATGAAAACCTGAATCTATACCAAGGAATGAAGAAGAATAGAAACGATACATGTGTGGGTAAATGTAAAATACTCTCTTTTGGTTTTAAAATTTCTTTATAATAAGTAAATTTTAAAGCAACATAATAACCATATATTTCAGGCTTTAAAAAACACATGGAAACTGAAGTGAAAAATATGAAAACATAACCCACATGATGTAATGAGAGGGCAGGGATGATTGGAAGTATAATGTAAGGTTCTTGCACTGTATGCAAAGTGCTATAATATTATTTTAAGTTAGACTGTGAGAAGCTAAAGATGCATATTGTAAATCTTAGAGCAATGACAAAAAACCCAAAAAGTTACAGCTAATAAACAACAACAAAATTTTAAAAAACTTTATGATTCTACAAGCAATATCTTGGTGACACATTTATTCTAGTTACTAAAATCCACCTACTTAGGTTTTATTTAAAAATTTGATTAATTCTTCATTCTTCTGTAATTCAAATGTAAAATGGTAAAGAGTGTACACATGTTTCTAATTCCATTTTGAGAAGAAAAACTGAAACATATAGGCAAAAAGTGGAGCAACTTCAATACCCTTCAGGTAATTTACTCCCACCTTCTTAAAGAATCCTGGTCATTTGACCATTTCAACTCTATTCATGGAGGTACTTCTTCAATTACATTATAAGTTTGGGATTCCCATAGTCCTTGTGTGATACTAAGCTGTCAACACTAGATCTATTAGCTTTTTGAAGGTCTTTGATGTTTCTATGGCTGTGTAGGTGCAATATTTAGGTGTTCTTTGTTTGGATAGGTTTCTCTTATTCAAGTAAAAGTCTGATTAATTTCAAGTTTCAGTGTACAGTACAATACAATTTTGACTTCTAGTTGGCACATTGTCACAGGGTTGGAGAGTTTCTGTGTTTTTGAGAAGGACCTAAAACCAGAAATGTTAATGGGTATTCTCAAAGCCTTGCCAGAGAAAAGAGTAAAAATATCAAAGTTAAAAATTATTTAGCTGATATTTAAAAAGAAAAACAGGAATTTTTGTTGGACTTCTTATGTAATTCTGTTGCTCTCCTAAAGTTGAGGAAACACATCCACATATTGAGATTCCTTTATGAAAGACAATAATATCTCTACTAATCTTGACATGTTTCATTCTGAAATTTCACTGAGACTTTAGAAAATATAGACTGCAATTTTAGATGCAACACCTCAACAATTTTGAGACTATTTGACACTATTTATCATGTTTTCAAGAAGTCTGTGAATAGGGAAGGATTAACCTTGGTAACACAAAGACTTTTCAAAATGAATCATACGAAGACAACATTCATTCATAGTAGAACAAGCACTTATTAAAAATCCCATTCATGCTACGTGCTGTGAGGGCAACTTCATACACTAAAGGCTCATATCTACATATGTGTATTAGAATTTGTATTGAAGTATATTTGAGAGAGAATATTCAAGGTAAAAAATAGATGGAGTATGGTAGGGGACAAGAGAGAGACAGAAAGAGATAGAAAGAAAGATCAAGTGCAAAGTGATTACCAAAGGGATTGAAAAATAATTTTACCTTCTTTAAACTTTCTGATTGGGGTTTATAAATCATTAAACAAAGGAATATAGATCAAGTTGTTGTAACAACTCTACCCCTTTGATATCTCCTTTGAGGCCTAAATGTTCATTGACATCTTAAAAAATGCTGAGTGTGCTTGCCAACCTTGGCTCACAGATTTGGTTAAAGAGAGACTGAAGTGAGAAGAAAGGAAAGGACCTAGAAAGAGGCAGGGATAAAAGAGAAAAGCATAACTCGCTCTTTCTTTTATCCCACCCATCAAATGAGAGAGACAAATTTACATTGTTTTCTTAAGAGCAAAATTAATCACTTGATAATCTTAAAGTTCTTGATAATTTTTAGATGGCTGTGATTGATATTTCAAATATGAAATAAAAATTGTGTGCTTATTTACATGAATGAAAATGTGCTGAAAACATTGACTGGAGAAGTATATTTGATTCCAAGTATATTTTCTTATTGGAAATAATTTAATGAGTAGAATAAACGTAAGTAAATATATCATTTGCAAAATCATAACAAAAATTATATTGTTTCAGAGAATATGGAAACTGGAGAGCTTATATTTTTATCAATGTGAAACAGAGAATTAAAAATTTTCCTATTCTGCATTTAATTAATCAGTTCATGCAGTTACATTGGTACTATATCTGGAGATTGAGCATGACTCCTATACATATTTTTTGAAAACGAAAGTCCAGCGTGTAATCTTATACATGCTAAAAGCATGAATTTTTCTACACAGGCCCCAAAATTGGAAAGACCACAATTTTGAGATTAGCTACTTTTATCAGTTACTTGTTGTCACACACAAAAAATTCTGTGTTAACAAGCACCCAAACTCAACGGCTTCAAACAACAGTCATTTATTATTTCTCACAAGTTTGCAGAGTTGATGGATCTAGACCAGACAAGGAAGGGAAGTTCTAGTCCCACCCACATATATGCAGCCAGCTGACCATTTACTGTCTGGGTTGTGTTGGATTTCCTGGGTGGGGCTCTGTTCTATGTGGTTTTATTCCTCCTCCTGAGACCCAAAGACTGGCTGGGGAAGAAGCACAAAAGAGTAGGTAGAAATATGCAAGGCCTCTTGAACCCCAGGCCACTGTCAATGCCATCTCATTCTAGCTGCTAGAGCAGGTCATATTGCTGAACTCAGAGTCGTCTATTGTAAAAGGAATTGCAAAGTCACAGGGCAAAGAGGGTGGATACAGGGAAGAGTGAATAACCGCAGTAGTTAATGAAATCTATCTAGTCTATGCTACAAATGGAAAGACCAGTAAGATACATTTGAAAGTATGTCAACCATGAATGATCCATTGATATTAAGAGGATCTACTTCTCAAGTCTCTGTAACTAGATCCCAACATTCAAGTGCTTCATTGGGCAAGTCTTTGCTTTTGTATATTACTTTCATGTCACCTTTGAAAATAGTGCCTTGCCCTATGAAAGGACTGTCACAAAATTGGGTAGGATTGCACTATCCATGCTCTTGGGGATGCTGTTCGTGCATTGCATTTGCCCCCATATCACTGATCCATGCATCTGGTGTTTCCGTGGTTACTGTGGCTTCATTACCATAACACTTTATCAAGTCTTTCTCTGTATGAGTCTGTTGTAAACAGAAAGTAATCCTTTTAAAGAATAAAAGTTTCTTTTATGACCACCCCTTCCTTTTCCTTCCAATTCTTCTAGGAAATACTATCAAAGAAAAGAAATCAAGATTTGGGGATTAGAAGGCAGCAATGAAATGCTTTTCCCTAATGGAGTTGGTGGAATGGAAGGACAAAGGAAGTTTCCAAAAGAATTGCACTTTCATTTATATTTCATTTCCTTTCCCATATTTATTTTGTAACACATACAATTTAAAAGAGCTTGTTTGCTCATGTGATGTTCAGATCTGTTAGTTTTTATGCTCCCAGAATAAATAGCAGCTGTTAAAAAAAGTCCGCCAAGCATCAGCATCTTCCAGTTCTCTTATTCACAAACTCTCTGCTCTAATTGTGCCAATAAAATGTGTAAGATAAATCATCTTTTGAAATATGTTCTCTTTTTCACTGTATATTTTATTTTCTTCAGCAAATGCAATCTAAAACTGTGCAAAATAACAGCGAATAAAATAACTATTTGGTGCCAAGTACTGCTTTCTAGATTTTTAAATTAAAAATTCTCTACTATAATAATTTTCAATAGATTAAAATATTGTCTCCTGTGATAGCTAAACTGTTTGATATTTAATTAGTTTTCAAGCAGCCAGAATTGAGGGTTAAGGGGTTTTTTTTAATTATAAAAATGAGGCAGTAACATGATCAATCCATTTAGGAACATTCTTCCAGTTAGATTTTTCTTTCTTTTTTTTATCATGCATCTTAAAATTATTAAGTAATACACCATAGTGAAACATGTGAAGTAAAATGTTTCATAAAAATGTCAAGAAAATGTTAGTATTAAAGGTATAGTTACATATTTAAAATTCACTTGAAAAGTAGCCTTTTCTGCTTAAAGTAGCAGGAAGTCATCTCCAAATAATAATTAATATCTGAGCAATCTTTTACAGTTTGCAAAACACTTCTAGCTTTATTTAGCTGTGGTTCAGAGAGACTTGTTTAAAATCACCTAGCAAATAAGATGCAGATCTCACACCCAAATTTTCTGATTTTTAAACTTCATATCTCTATAGTCTGCAATCTCCCTAACCTTGTAAAACATCTCCACTCGTATCCTTATCCTCTTTATCCACTCTTTATTTTTTTTCTCAGATTTAAATAAACTCAGTTTCTGCAGTATACGTCGGCAAGGTTTCCCTCAATTGTTATTTGGAGATCTATTCTGTCTTCACAGGTAAATTGGGAATGTTATTGCAGGTAGAGATCTCTTGTGCTAGCTGTTTCTTTAATCTCTCTCTCCTGTGCCCACAAGCCCTTAACCTCTTCAGGCTTATCATATGCTCAATAACCGAATGGAAAGAAATGGTTTGTCTTTAGTGTAATTTATAGCATTTCATCGTTTAAACTAATTTGAAGTTTCTTTGATTTAGAACACAGGACTTAAGTGCATGTGTGCGTGTTCCCTAACCAAAGATTCTGTAGCAATAAATGGCATTGAGTTTCCAGAATATATGGAAAGACTCTGATCTAAGCAGAGTTTGCAGAATTTTGTTGATCCAAACTATCGTTCCCGAAACTTAGATTGATTTTCTCACTTTCCATTCCGTAAAGTTCCTAAATCTCCTTCTTAAATAATAAATTTATGTTTTTCTGCTCTAAATACGGAAAGGCTTCCAACAGGTCCTGAAAGCATAGTATTTCATCTCCTGGAGTTTCAATGAACTTTTTTTCTTAATAGCTCAGTGAAACTGGAGAATAATTACTTTCTCAGTTAATGTTAAACTGAGGGCATTTTTAAACAAAAAGCTGGCAGCAAATATTCTGTCAAGAGCATTGAAGAGCGGTTTGGCTACTTTGCGACTCACCTCTGAAATATCAGACTTCCTTTGTCGTGCCAAGTGCAGCATTAAGAAATAACACAATGGAGCTGGAGGGGGATACTGGGATGTTTTTTCTGCTCTAGGCGTAGAGTTCTGTATCTCCATAAACTGCCACATGAGCCTAACTTTCCAATCCTTTTTATAACCAGGTAACCCTTTTGCCAAGACCCCAAAGTTCCATTTTTTCACAATCTAAAAATTAAGTAGATATAAATAGGTTAACATTAATAAGCCATTTAAATGATACAATGTTTCTCTGGTTTGTATAAAACTCAGGACAAAAGCAGAGTCTTTTGTCACACCTTTTGAAATGTCTTAAGACAAGAAAGTTAACAGTTTCAGCAGTAAGCCAAGCATCTGTGATAATATACTGATAACTGTAATGAACTATTCCAGAGGAAACCCATTCATATAATCTTAAGAGATATTTCCATCAATCAGGACACATCAGAACATAAACGTCTTTTATCAGCTAAGCTCTGTGTTGGATACTGTTGGGACATTTAGTAAAGATGAAACAGTTGGGTTACGACAACTACATAAATAACTATATTTAATAAATGATAGGAAGTATTAAGTTTAATAGTAGATGGACAGAGAAAATGCTTTGTTTATGGAGGAGAAGAAGAGGCGATCTCCTTGAAGGGGCTGAGAGATGGTGAGGGAAGGATAGGGGCAGAGCCAGCAGCCGTGGGTCAGAATTGGATGTGACGTGACCTGGCTGTGGATTTCTACCAGAAGTAGATGGAAAGGAGATAAGTGATCCAAAGCAAGAGAGATGGATTCTAAGCCATAAGTGCAGGGTCAGGAATCAAGATTGGTGTCATAGAGTCAGGAGCTCAGAGCTGGGAAGATCGGAATAAGAACTGCGAGGATTAGAATGAGAACAGTTTGGGAACAAGCAAAGGTCGACGCCAGAGAAAGAACCACAAACACTGAGCGGGGTTCGTGGGCTGCTGGATCTGAGGTGCTTGGCTTGGGCTGGCTTCTTTATGGGCAGGAGGATCACATGGAGAAGATGCTATGTGAGCAGGAAAGGGTTGTGCCCAAATTTGCTGGCACAGATGGCTGCTTTATTTGTGTTATATGTGTCTCTGAAGAAGGACTGGATTGCCTGGGCTACATATTACATGATCATTACCATATTTATGTGTGGGCAACCACTAATCTACTGTCTATCTTTATAAATTTTTCCTTTCTAGACATTTTGTATAAATGGAATCATAAGTCTGTGGTCTCTTGTTTGGCTTCTTTCATTTAGGTGTAAAGTTGTTGAGGTTCATGTATGATGTAGCACTCATTTTTATTACCTAGCAGTATTCCATCTTATGGATATACCACATTTTGTTTATCCATTTACCAATTGATGGATATTTAGGTTGTTTCCAGGTTTGGGCTACTACGAGTAATGCTGCTATGAGCATTTATGTGGAAGTCTCTGTGTGGATATTTGTTTCATTTCTCTTGGATAGATCCTAGGAGTGGAAATGCTGTGTGAGATGGTAGTTTGATGTTTAATATTTTGAGAAAATGCCAAATTGTTTTTCAAAGTGGCTGCAGTGGTCCTGTAATCTTGACTTTGATGATGAAGACAGTATCTGCTATTATTACTTCTACTTGATGTTTATTTTATCTGTGCGCCAGGATAATGTCAATTGCATATATGTATTCATTCTTTCCATTCAGTTCTCACAAAAATTCCATGTGGTTGGCACCAATATTATTATCTCCACATATATCTGGGTGTTTTCACTATTTTCATCACTTCAATGGCTCCAACATTAGTAGCCTCGTATTTAACAAGCATACCTAATACATGAAGGGAAAAGACCCCATGCAGTCTGAGAGAGAACAGGAAGTATCAATCTTTGTTGATATTAGGAGCTTGACTAATTTATGATTATTTCTAAAATCACATATGGCTGAATTAAATGAGATGCATGAAAAGGCACATTTCTTTCTTGGGTAGCTCATTTATGCAAGGAACGTAGTGCATTTTAGAAGATGAAGAATCAGACTGGCATCTGAGAAGTATCCCATGACTGGTACTGTCCCAAGCTGATTGTAATGCAAGCTTAGCTTCTGTCAGCCCTGTAGAATAAGTATCTGACTTCTTCCAGGGCAGAGACAAGTCCTGTTTATTGTTATCTTCCTGATGCCTAGATCGTAATAGGGGTATGATGTCTATTTGGTTGATCAAATGTGGCAACAAATAAATATACACTTTCCAGAAGTATTCTCAGAGGTATTGGAGTTAGATCATGGTGACTACATACCAAATAGAAGCAACAAACCACAGGATTGATAAGTTATGGTTGCTAAAATTCTAAATCCATTCCAGCAAGGTAGCATCACCCCTGTGCTTTAAATTAGCCATTATGGATTTCCTCTCAAGACCAAACTACATCTCTGGGGGTACTTTCATTGTATGCAGTCACACGTACTTGGTCTCGTAGAAAAACTTAAGTTAAAGATGGTCCAGTGATGTGGAACTTAGGGTACAGCAAGCTTAGGTTGAGAGGAAAAAAATGACACATCCCCACCTGTGTGTACTGTATTAAATTAAACAAAATAGTATCTAGATAAAGTCATCATTTTTCATGCCAGTTAAGATTAAGCTTTGATCCTCCAATAATTTTTTTTTATCTTAAGGGGATTTAACTTAATAAATACTTAATAATTTTCTCTACTTCTTTCTCTAATTGACTTTGAATGAAGACAGATAAACAAAGGCAGATAAATAATGAAGGCAAAGACGTTGATTGATTATGACGTGACATACTTCTTGATTAAAGCAGAAGGAATCCAGTCGCGGAAAGAAAGTGCATGACTGACACTTTCATGCACTACTTCAGAACTTACCCAGAAACAACTTGGCAGCAAACATCAAAAGTCTTAAACATGTTTGAGTCTGTTGTTGAGGTAACCCCTCTTCTTGAAATTTACCCTAAGTATGTAAAGAGAAATGTAGGAAATATGGAAATACTGGGAGAAAAGCTATCTGTGGTAAAGTGTTAATCATAGGCTCTTCTTTCCATTTTTAGGCACTGGAAACAACTTATTTAGACAAGAGTGGGGATGATGGGATACATATCAAATGACCCACTCAATGGTATAAAAGACAGCCATTAAAAATGTTGGTGATTACAATTATGTGGTGCATAGGAAAATGCTCATGATAAAGTAGTACATAAAATTGATACATAGTATTACATGCATTTTGATATACAGTTATGCGCTGCATAATGGCATTTCAGTCAACGATGGATGGCATACATGACAGTGGTCCCATACAATATAGCCTACATGTGTAGTAGGCTATACCATCTAGGTTTGTGTAAACACGCTCTTTGATGTTCACACAACAATGAAATTGCCTAGCAACGCATTTCTCAGAAAGCACCCCTGTCATTAAGCAATGCATGACTGTATATGTTTATTTATTTTAAAAAATTCTTACAGGGAAAAATCCTGGAAAACTTATACCAAAATACTAACAGAATTATGCTCCTGCGATTAGGGACATTTCCTCTTTTCTGTTTTCCAGTTTCTGTATGTGGCTATGTTATATCAAGGAAAACAAAAAATAACAATGAAATTAATCATTAAACTTTAAAAAAAAGTCTTTAATTTTCTTTTCTTTAGATATGAGTAATACTTACTGATTGTTAATTGTGTGCTATATAGGATGCTTCCATACATCATATTATTTAATTCTATTACTATTTTGCAGTACAGATACCATTCTTACCTTCATTTTATTGAATGGGAAATTGTGGTTTAGAGATTTAACTGTGTTTAATAAGGTTAAGTAAGGAGGTAAGAACAGCATTGAGTGAAATCCCAATCCTGTTCAATTTCCACCAAAGCATAACTTCTTAACCAGTGTACTGTCTGCCTCAAAACTGGAACTGGAAGTTGAGCAGTAAATTTGAGACCTTACAGATTAAGTGTCTGAAAGAAAAAGAAATGTGTGTTCCTTCTCGATTTTGCTTTTGCATAAACAGAATTTTCATATGTCTGACTGCATTTTTTCACTTGTATTCGAGACCTTTGGCAACACGAAGTCAGACGCGTGGGACTGGAAGTCACAGCAAGCAAAAGTTTTTGGCACATTTCTTCATGACTAGTTTTACTTTTCTACCTCACTCAATTCTAAACCACGATCAGATTCTCGCCTGGTTTCAGAGATCCCTCAGGTTTCTTGGTGACAGGAACAGCTGCTGGCCATATTTGGTATTCCTGGACAACTTTCCGTCTTCCAAATAGAAGAGTTTTTGGAAACATGTAGTCTGTACACCATGAAGCAGGAGTAATATCTCCTGCTCAGTGCATTTTAAAGGCAAATTACTATTGCAGCCCCCACTCTGATCCAAGGGCCAATAAGAGCCAGATGCTATGTGACCTTCCAAAAGGGACTTTCAAGGAGTGGGTGAGTGGTATTTCCTCTCTCTTTCCTTAAGATTGACTCCCTCTGTCTGATCAGCAGAGGCAATCCTCTAAGAATAACTCTGAATGCGAATCACAGTAACAGCCTTTGTCTGACAGCAAAGAGATTTCCCTGAGCCAATGTGTTTGGCCTGGAGATGAGCCCAAAACAGTTTTACACTAGAGCAGTTGAATTTGTCTCCAAAAAATATTTGTTTGTACTGACTGTTTGGAATCTGAATGGGGAGTAGGAGGATCCAGCTGGTGGCTGCGAAGTGTGACAGTGTTTATTTGAATTAGGTGGTTAAAAAGGGAGTATCGATTCAGGGAAAGAACTTTTTATTTGAAATGTCTGCACTTTCAATCTCTGTGTGACTCTCCCACTCTCTTCTTTAGAATAGATTTTAAACTTTTGTTTTGGTTTAAAAACAAAAACAAAGTGTCTATAAAGTCTGTTATAGACAGAGACTATAATGTCTCCCACTATCTTCCTATTACACAGCACAGTAGCAATGAGTGCCTTCTGGAATTACAGAAAGAGAACAGTGCAGTTTCCATGCTGTTTGAAACAGTTTATAACAGAGCCCACAGTTACCTTGACAGGTTGAGAACTGCCTAATTTAGAAGAATGAAGAACTGAGTAGATTTGGGTGGAATAATGTCCAGAACTGGTACCATCAGACCACAGTGTAGGACTGTATGGTGAGTAAAAACACAGCCTTCCTTTCTTACATGTGTCATACTCAGTCCTCTACTTGAATTGCTAGAATTTCACCCAGTAAAGGAGTTTTTGGCCTCAATCCCCAAATTCATATATTCTGTGCTCCTACTGCCCAAAAGAGGAGCAATTTGTAACAATTTATCCAGTAATAAATAAATGATTCTATTGTGATGAAACAAATGGCCTTTAATCAGGAAATTTTTGTTGTATCCTTAATGAACATTGATTACCGTCATAATTATAAAGATGTGATCTGTTAACAATAAATTTTTAAGTAAACACAGCTACACCTGCACGCAACCAGAGGAAGATTTGAAATCAATCCAGCAACACAAGTTCTCTTCTAACCTTCCGAGTTCTCACCTGCCATTTGTTTTGAAAGGGATTTTAAATGAACATTAAACATTTCACAAAACTTGCTTTCTGTGCTCGATAATTTATTTCTTGTTAGCACAGTTTTTCAGGCTAATTAAGATGAATTGTTTGTAATGAAGAGAAACCTGGCATTCGTAGATTGGCTTGAAGTCTGAATTCTAAATGACTGAAAGAATAGGAACCTTGAAATTAGAAAATGATTAATTATTCTGCAATTTGCTGGTCAAAGAGAGTACATATTCATGATTCAGATTACCACATGTATTTAGGTTGTGTGTTCTAAAGCAATACCAATATTTAAAACAAAACTTGCTCGCTAATTTAGGGTTTAAAAAAAGTCTTTAAGAAGATCAGTGGTTCAATCTGAGTACATCTTGAGAGATTAGAACTTTCTTCTGAAATGTGTTAGTTGACTTTCTTCAGAGACCTGCTTCTTTCCTTTTCCTTTCTACTTTCAGATTTTCTTCATTTCTTCAATTCTTGGTATAAATGACCTTTTAGAAGGGAAAGAGTGTTCAACTGACTGAACTCAGTGACCTTGGTTAAATAACATATTTTTCTCTTCTGTAAAGTTATAGGGTTGAACTAGATGATTGTTTAAGACCATTTCAGTTCTAAAATTCCATAATTCCAACTAGTTTTTCTTCATTCTCTTGTATTCTCTTTGCACTCTGAGGAACTTTCTGCCCAGATTTGCTGTCTATGAAGATCCAGCCCAGGGGGTCACAGACCCTATCATGAACAAGAAGCACAGGTGAGCGAAAGGCAGGAACATGCAGATTCCTTTGCGCTGTCCCTGGTGCTCAGGTTTACTAGATCCAGGGTGGTCTTAGGAATCAGCGTGTTAAGAGACTATCTGTGTCAATTCTGTGGGGATATCCTGTGGATCCATCCCTGGGAACCAAATGGTTTGCTTGCTCATTTACCAGTTTTATCTAATAACACACCATTAAACTACAGATTGTGTAAAAACCAGCTGACTTTGTGCTGATCACCATCTATTATAAGCCAATAAAATTTAATTAATATCAATAAAGCCAATTTTAAAGAATTCTGCCTAATAAAGATGTCTCTTTTTCTCATTTGTTTTATTGAGGTATAACTGACATACATTACATTAGTTTCAGGTGTATAACATAATGGTTAGACATTTGTATATATTGTGAAATGACCACAATAAGTCTAGTTAATATCCATCATCGGGGCCAGCCCAGTGGTGCAGCGGTTTAGTTTGCTCTTGGCAGCCCGGGGTTCGCCAGTTCAGATCCCGGGCGCCTGCCGACACACTGCCTGTCAGCCATGCTGTGGCGGCATCCCATGTAAAGTGGAGGAAGATGGGCACGGATGTTAGCCCAGGGCCAGTCTTCCTCAGCCAAAAGAGGAAGATTAGCAATGGATGTTAGCTCAAGGCTGGTCTTCCTCACAAAAAAACAAAACAAAACAAATCTATCACCATACATAGTAACAAAATATTTTTTCTTGTGCTAAGGGCTTTTAATATCTAAGATGTGTCTTTCTCTTGAAATAGCTTTTTATAAAGGGATATAGAAGAGAGAGGATATTGAGACAAATCTATCAAGAATTAAATCATTAAAAAATACACTTACCATATAATCCAGCAATGACATTCTTGGGCATTTATCACAGGGAAATAAAAACTTATGTACACAACACACACACATAAGCTACTATGACCTTAGCAATCCATTTAAGTTACTTTGCAGTCTGTTAGTCAGAATAACAGCTTGTGATTAGTTTGAAAAAAGCACTTGGTGCAAGTGTAGAATGGAGGACCCTTTGGGACTTGTTGGGGACTGGTAGATTGGGAACCATTGCTTTATGGTAAAAATGGCCTAATTTGGAGTTTCTGAGATTCTAACATCAAAGTCTCCATCTTGTACACGTTATTAGCATTCCATATAAACATCATTTTGAGTTGCTGCACACATCTGCTGTTTGCCTGTTGGTATTTTCAGCCAAAGTCAAACTCTTCCATGTAGGAGAATGATCACCGAAACACAGCAAAAATGTCAGCACCGAGCATATACAGAACATCTTTCTTGAATTCCCTATTTTCAAGACTGCGAGTGTGAAGTCTGGACCCAGGCCTCTCCTCATGGCCTCACTTGCCATTCACTGAGCCACATGTGCCCTACAAGAGCAAAGCAGCACCTCATCTAAGAAGCTCCTTTCAATGAACCAAAACACTACTTGAAATATTTTGTTGACATATTTGCTACTTTGGGATTTATATCGTTGATCTGTGGTCAGACTTGTATCTGCTGATTCACTTGGTAAATTTAATTTAATGTATATTACTGTGCATTTATTGTTCTCATTATCATAGCTGCAACAAAGATCCCTTTGTTGAGGACCCGCTTTGTGCCAGGAAGCTGTAGTGGTGGTTTATATATATTATTAATATATATTACTAACAATTTCACAATAACCCCACAAGATAGGTATTGTAGCATTTTACAGATTAGGAGACTGTAAGACTCAAGGAGGTCAAGAAATTTGATGATGGTGACAGAGCTTGTAAATTGCAGAACTGTGATTTGAACTCAAGTCTACCCAATATTTAAATGATGGTAGTGATGATGATGTGAAGATTAATTTCCACAGTTTGAAACAAGGATTAATTCCTTCACGATATGTTTATCATGATATCTAGTGGTTGATCTAGACTTGGATCTAGACTTGGCTGCCAGGATTGGAATCCTGGTTACACAATTTACATGCTGTGTGATGTTGAATAAACTACTACTATCTCTGTGCTTGCGTTACCCATCTTAAGATAGGGTAATATTATACTTAAATTATGAAATTTCTGTGAGAAGCAAATGAATTGATATATGTTGATATGTTTACAACAGTGACTGGCACATTGTAAGCACTCAATCTATAGTCTCTATTATTATTATTATTATTATTAAAGCCTTAAAAAAACATTTTAGTTGATACTACTACAACATTACTATTGTAGAATGCTTACAAGTTTTCAGTGCCAATGACCATTGCTTGAAATTCTGATTGTTCAATACTCTCCACTCAGTGTGGAGCTCACTGGAACCGACAAGGTCCCTGTCCCTAACTGGTCTGATTGGATTCATCGCTAAACACCTCCATCAGCAGCCTTAGATTCTTGGCTATCTCCCTGACTATGGAAATGGCACATATTTGGAAGATGCTTCAAATGAAGCCTGTGGAGCCCAAAATGTCCATTTTTGAAAATCCTATGAGGCATAAGCTGCATAATATCATTTTATTGCAGAGAATATGAGATTATTCTTACCTGTTTATTTATAATATTGGTACTTGGGATAACTTAGTGTCAGTGTTGATAAGGACTCCAGGTGTTATAAAGTGGGTTTAGAAATGGGTTTGTGGGTCCTGATATTCTACAAAAGTGTCTTGAAACCTCAAGGTTGCTCTATGTTAGGTTACTTAGTTTGAAATTACGTTAGTTGTAGAAACATCAACTTTGCTGATATCAGATCCATTTTTCCCTGAGAAAGGTTGAACACATCATTATGAGACGGTTAATCAGAGCGAGATGCTATTTTTTGACACAACCTGGTGTTCATTCACTAGGGCTAATATGATTATATTCAGCATCTCACATAAAAAATACACTCATTTATACACATAAAAAATATATAACTCGTTTGTGGCATAATCTAGTACACAAACTCTTTACTTCATTGATATTTTAAGATCAAAATTTACATTTCTAAAACTATGTTTTCAAATCACGACTGTTTACCCTAGGTTTGCAGTTTTCTTTGATCTTAAAAGACTCTTTCTGTTTTTCCAATAGCAACATGAAAATACCCAACAACAGTTGAGCCCCAACTCTGTATTCAAAGAAGATGAGTTTTACACAGGCTAGATCTGATGTGACTGGAGTAAATAATAGCATATGAAGTATATTTCATTTTGTGTCATGTCATTAGTAGCAGTATGTATGAGAGAAATTAGATGTTACAAGTTATGACCCAGAATACCATTTTATAATTAACTTATAATTTATTTAAAAGCACAAGTTTGCAAGTAATTTGGAGAAAACATTCTAGATACTTAGATAAACAGTTGCTACAAACAGGCCTTGGTTATTTCATCTCCAAGTATGGGACAAATCAAATATGACATATGAGATGCGTTTAATGATAAAAACAATAAAAGAAGAAAATTCTTAAACTGAAAAACACTCCTCAAGAAATTCTCAGGTGAGGGCTTGCAAGAGATGCAGACAGAACTTCTTTTTGCTCCTAGACCCCCTGAGGCAAGGCTTACATCAGAAAAGGAATGTGCGTCTCATTAAAAATTGTAGTCTTGAATACATTGTAAATCTTTATTTTCCAACTCAAGAATGTAGTCCTCCTGTAGCCTGACAGAAACAGAGAAAGGAAGCTGGGTTTTTTTTTCTTCTCTTAAGTTAATTAAGAGTCGGTTGTATCTTTAAAGTGTTCTTATTCTGACAAAGAAGGAAAATGTGTTTAAAAATGTAATAGATGCTTCTTCAAAGAAATTAACATAATACATTTGGGAATGGGATCACTGCAAAATGAAAATTTTAACTATTGCATTTTAAACTCACATAGCCAGGTGAACATGGCTAGAGAATGTAAATTTAAATAAATATTCTGTTAGTACCTGCAGCATTTGTGGAAACTTCTGAATACAGTCATTGAGTCATGTAGATAGAATGTGAAGTATAATATTTCTATTCTATTGGACTCTGTGTTGGATGAATATGAAATAGAGAATTGTGAGAAAAATGGAATAGAGTACAATTAACAGATATATGTCACCAGTAGTAAAAGTGTTTTACAACAACAAAATACTACAAGACAATTACTATAAAATATTGGCTAATGAATTCAGGAAATAGTGGTTTGTCTTTATGAAAATTATCGATGGTTTCAACGGGTCCTTAGTGTTCATTCTAAGGGTGTCCATCAAATGAAAAATTTCACAGAGAGATCCACCAAAGAAGCCCGGAGAGAGCAGTCAGTTGTTACCCACTCGTCCGTCACTCTGTCTAGAATATCTGTAAAAGTCTTGCCAATTAGGCCTGCAAGGAAAATGAACACATGTGTGGTCCAACTAGAGGAGTCAGAAAGCACTGATGACACAGAAAAGCACATTCCAAATCTTGCCAATGCCAAATCTGTTAGTAATTATATTACTAACCCACTTGGAACATTTATTTTTTTAAATCTAGAATAGTGAATGAACTATTTAGTGCCAGTCAGCAAATTCTTTAGTACCAGTTTGCCGGTAAATAGAGAAATTCAAAGTACTTAGAAACTTTTATAGCAATTTAACAGGATAATTTTATGTTTATTGATTCTAATAATAAAAAAATTAGGGGTTGTATTTTGTATGTCTTTGCTTTTTAAATTTCATTTTTCTAGTAGTTCGGCTTTTATTTGATGTAACAAAGAATTGATTCTGCAACAGCCTGGATTAAAAAAAAAAACAAAAAACTAATTCTTTCCCATAGATAGTGGAGAAGCTTAAGTTTGGATTCCTGCTAAATGGAATCCGACTGGCGAGAACAGAGATCAGCAAGCTACAATTTGTGGGCCTGTTCTGGCACACCGCCTGTTTTACTGTCGACCCACAAATTTGTCGTCCCGGAAGAATGTTTGTAATTGATTTGATGATAGTGTGGGGCATCAGAATTTGCCACCCTAAAATGTGTCTCTCTGGCATAATTATTTTTAAGAACAAAAGACTCAGAAAGAAACTTTGACCTTCCCCCTAACTGCCTAAAAGAACTTAAGATAGAAAGCCTATTCCAGGAAGGAGCTAATATCATAGATAACTATAGTATAATATGAACCAGGTGTGGTAGACAGGGAGGAATCTTACAAGGCCCATTTGATCAAAGTCATGTCCATATTCCATTGTCTTTGTGAGGCGTGGCAAACATTTGTTTACCAAACATTTGCCTTTCCATCTCCATGTGAATTGCCTTCCCACACTTTGAAGTCCCAAACCACTACCCCCAACATCCTCCTTGGTCTTTAGCTGAAGATGGTATTTAAAGTGGTGGCTTCAGACATTTTGGTGAATTGCTCCGTCTTCCTGGGTTTCTCCCGTGTATACATGTTATTAAAGTTTGTTTGATTTTTCTCCTGTTCTTCTGTCTCATGTCAATTCAATTCTTAGACCAGCCAGAAGAACCTAGAGGGTAGAGGAATAGTTCTTCCTCCCCTACAATAAGGAATGCTAACTTTGAAACTTTGAACCCCAACTAAACAAAATGTTATCACCCTCCAAAAAAAGAGAAAAGAAAATTCCATTCTTCTCATTAGTAGAAGTATATTACAAAAAAAGTATACTTGATTTTTATTACACTTTGAATTTCAATAATAAAAATTTGTGGAAATTTGTTTCTCCATCATTATGTATGTACATATATGATATCCTTGATTTTTTCCTCTTAGCCCACAAAGCGTAAAATATTTACAATCTGGTCTGTTAAAGAAAAAGTTTGTCAACCACTGAAATAGAGATATGTTTTCCAACTCATATGAGTTCTCACAAGTGCAAAAATATGTTATGTTCTTCAAGCTCATACAATAAATGTTCTACATATACCCATAGTAATATAATTCAAATACATACAGATACAATTGTAAGACAATCCAAATTAATTAACTTTTCTAAATTTGTAGCTTTTAATTAGGACTTTTATTTTTCTGTACTATGTGCACGTTTGTATCATAAAATAATACATGAAAATTCTTTTTAAAAAAATAGAGAAAGGGTATCAAATAAAAGCTAGGACTCTAAATTCAATCTGACTCTCTAGAGTTAACTTTGAACCATTTCTCTTTTAAATTCTGCTGGTGGTTACTATCATAATTCTAAACAAGCTTCTCCACAATTTACCAATTTTAGATACTACATCTTAATTCCCTTCCATACGAGAGGAGGGATTCAGCTGACTTAAAGCTGCCTCTTCTCCCCCTCTCTCTTCTTAAATTAAGGAAAATTATTATTTTAGTTCTTCTATTGATATCATTGTACTTTTAAATGATGTACATAAATGTTTAATTTTTTCCCCAGCAACTTTAAACATCTCTTGATGCCCCTATTTGTTAAGGCCCCTATTTTCCCTACATATTTCTTCCCCAATTCTTCCTGACATCTTCTGTCAGCTGTACCTTTATATAGGCAAGATGATAACATTTGCATTTGGATCTGTAAATATATTAAATCTCTTTTTAAGCCACTTTTAGTGTTTTTCTCCATATCCCTGGTATAGTAATTGCTTCAATGATAGACTTACAGTTCAAGTTAATCCAGTAAGACTCAATCCCAGGACTTTTGTTTTAACTATTAGAAAAGAGGCACTGTTCAATTGTCACAGATCCCTGCTTCAAAAACTGCTCTTAGATGTTTACTGGACCATCTGAACCTAGCCTTCATTTCTCTTGCTTTTTCTCTTGTATTATCTCTTTGCCTTTTTATTCTATATTCTAGGAAATGTCCTGTATTTCCTTTTTTTTTTTCAGCTGACTAATATGAGCTTAGCTCAGTGGATAATTACCTGACATCCTTAGTTTTAATTTCTAAGAACTGTTTCTTATTCTCTAATGGCTCCTTTCTTATAACAACCTCTTCTTATTTTATGGCTATATATGTGTACTCGAATCCCTTCTTTAAATTTCTTTCCTTATTTTTTACAATATTATCCTTGTATTCCCCAGGATCGGTTGTCCTCATGGTTTGTGATAGTGTTTCTCTTTCATAATCCTGGTGCTCCATAAATGTCTGGTGTCCTCGGAGCCTGGATGGTGGTGGTGTCTCCTATGATACCTTCTACCACCTTCCTGGTGATTGGAGCATCATAGATAGGATTTGCAGAGCTGGAGCAAAGGCTATGTGGGACAAGGGGAGACTACCCTTCCCACAGAGCGAAGCCTCCTTTAAAGCATCCATAAATCAGAAGACATTTCTGAGACAGTGGGAGCAAAGAAATTCCTCACTGTGACTTCACCTAGGCAGTGACCCCCATTTGGATGTGTTCCAGAAAAAGGAAGATGTAGGGAAAATACAAAGGTGTGATGAACATCCTAATTGCCTGAGGCATAGTGACAACCTAGACAGACTGACCTTGTAGATAGATTTACTCCTCTGAACAGACCGATATGTTCAGATGCAACGAAATAGCTGGGATCCCCAGATCATCTTTCCATACTGACAGCATATGGACACTGATTACTCCAGAGAGGTTGATCCAAACCTACTGAGAGGCTCAGTGCACTCAATCCTTAATACAAAATGACACTTCTCAACACAAAGGAAAGACTACTCCAGATATACCGCACACACTCCAGAACCCGTGGAGTCCCCTGCCCACACTCCTTATTGGACAGGAGGTTGGACTGAGATCACTAGGAGCCCCTGCTGACCACTTTTATTTCTTCTTTCTATTTATAAAATATTTTGAAACTTAGTTCCGTAAGTTTCAGCTTGGCAAGGGTTTCACATGCTCATTCAAGCCAATGTGCATCAAAGCACTCAGTGCTCACGAGAAAGCCACGGCCGTTTAGAAATGTTAGCACTGACAGACAAAAGGTCAACAATGGTCCCAAAGAATTACATGCCTTTCTGTAGGGTGTACTTAATCTTCTTGAAATTAATCCAACAATTTCTACCAGCATGCAAGTTTTTAACATCTGTGATGATTTTAACCCTAATAATGCCTTTAATAACAATTTTCTATCCCTTATTCTTCTCAGTCTGCAATCAAGCCTACCTCAGCAGAATTTGCTAATTCTTTCCAAAACCTACTTAGTCATTATCTTAATGTTGCTCACCAAATGCCATATCGAAAGAACAAAGTGGTTAATTAGGTTACCAATAAAATATGTGAATAAATTAATTAAATAATAACAACGAAGAAGCATTCGACAAAAAGTAATGGCCATGAAGGTCTAATGACGTGCTCAGGCCTAATCAGTTCAGATAGTTGAAATCACTCTCACACAGCAGACAGCAAGAATCTATGTTAGAGGTGACTAATTTTTATGAATACATATTATCAATCTCAAGTCATACTGCTAAAAAACTTATTAAAATCAATATTGGAAAGAAACAATGTATTTAAAGCAATATGAACACTATCTAAAATGAAATTAAAAAGGACGAGTTGAATAGACCATTCATTGTGTTCACTGGTCTTTCTTACTCCATATTTAAAAAGATATGATTTTTAGTTGAAGTCTTAAATTCTTATTGTATTAGACACCATGTGTAATCAAACGACCTTGGGTTTGAAAAAGCATGGACAGATATAGAGCTCAACAAAAATGCATTTATGCTTCTCACTTAATATGTAAAAGCTGATACACTTGTGATATCTATTCACCGTCTTTTTCTACATCCCTAGCAGCTGTCCCAATTCCAAAATGCGTTCTATTTTATCATTTTTATGATGCCTTGAAATCCCTATAATCACTTAAAACCATTCTTGTGCATCCAGTTATTGTCATATACTACTCACCACACTAATTAGACTGAACTGCACATGGTGGCCTATTATTTGAAATTATACATGCATATTGTTTTCTGGGATTGAATGACTTACTTTCACGGCATTAAAATTGTTATAATCTAAGTTTTAACAAAAAGGGAATGTTCTAATGAGTATTTTCATTTTTTTTTGGCAGATTATTAGGAGCCACATGATGACTGTATGTATATAGCAATCAAGACTTGTATAAATGCTTTTATTTTAAACATGTAATTTGGTTTTAATATAAAATTTATTTATATAACTAGATGAAAAAATCAAATCAATGCTATTTCCTGCATTTATGTGACTGTTAAATTGAATGAATATCTTTATTTTGTAATGTACACAATCAAATAAAATATAGAAATAATATGCTCATGATGTGACATGTTCTTAAAATTCCACTGAAGTTGTGTGATAACATTACACAAACCACATCTTTTTCAATGAGCATTTAAAAACAATAAACATTTTAGAAGCATTTCGTAGGTCAGACGAAGAAATAAAAACTATTAATAAAGAACTCTATTGTTTAATTAGATCTCAGTTTAATTTGAAACTAAGGAGATACCCAGCAATATTCCTGACATAATTTTACTTTTTATTTATTTATTTCTTTTGTGAGGAAGATTAGCCCTTAGCTAACATCTGCTGCTGATCCACCAGCCCTGAGCTAACATCTGTGTCCATCTTCCTCTACTTTATGTGGGATGCCTGCCGCAGCATGGCTTGACAAGCAGTACACAGGTCCACGCCCAGGATATGAACCCACGAAGCCTGGAGCCCTGTAGCAGAGCGCGCAAACTTAACCAATACGCCACTGGGCCAGCCCCTAATTTTACTTTTTAAATCAGTATTTTCATTATGTTTTCAAAGGGTAAGTTGTGACTTCCTGTAACCTTCCAAAAACACGGTTGTTTGGGAATGATATATATGTATATCTTATTTTCATACTCTGAAAGAATTATAAAAGACAAAGTGGAATGTAAAATGCTGTAAATAACTTATTTTTTCACATCACTTACTATAAATGTAGTTGAACTTTTATAACGAACAGAGCTGTTGTTAATCAAGCAACATGCAGAGGACACAATACTGATGAAGACTTGCATAGTACGTTAGTTACGCTTAACAAATTAAGAAACTGAGTCACATGGTAGGGGAAAAAACTTGCTAAAAATCAAACAACATGTTACTAAAAAGAGCTAGGATCATAAAGAGCAGAACCTACATTTCCAGTGAGTTATTTAGAGCCTCCATCGCACTGTTCCTATATATCTAGAGGTGGCTCTATTAGGCAACAGAAATGGACTCGGATTAAAGAAAGCAGAAAATAAGAAAGTGGAAGGATGTGGGGGAGCTCACAGAGCAAGGTGGAGTCTGAAATTCAGGCTCCACAACCAGATAGGAGATAAAAGAGTTGCAAACTCAGCCAAGGTCAAACTCAAGAATATTGTGATGAAGATGGCTCTGTAGACACTTGGTGCTCCTGCCAGTGGACTCGAGATTCCAGGGCTGCTGCTGGGACCTAAAAAAATAAACTTTATTAAAGTCTAATTCATATGGAATGATATAAACAATTTTAATGTACAGTTAAAGAAGTTTTGATAAATGTCTACACCTGTGCAACCACCATCCCGATCAACACATAACATGTTCATGGCCCGAAACAGTCCCTTCACGGTCAATTCCCATTCCCACCCCTCAGGCAACAACTGATCTATTTCTATCACTTTTGATTAATTTTGCCTGTTCTAGAAGGTCATATAAATGGAAGGATACACTATGTAGTCTTTTGTTTCTAGTTATTTTCACTTAGCATAATGTTTTGAGATTCATCCATATCGTGTGTATATCACTTGGTTGTTTCTTTTAAGTGCTTGAGTAGTAGTCTGTTACATAGATAGATTACCATTTGCTCGTGCATTCGCCAGTTGAGGAACGTTTGGCTTGGTTCTACGTTTGAAATATTATGAGTAATGCTGCCATCGACATTCTTGTGTCGGTCTTTATATAAACAAGCTTTCATTTCTCTTGAGTAAATGCATAAAAGTGGAATTGCTGCATCACTTTGTAAGTATATACCTTATATGAAACTGATAAGCAGTCTTCGAAAGGCTTCATATCATTTCACAGTTCTGTTAGCGATGTTCCGGTTGCAATTCCAGTTGCTGTTTTCACCAGTATTTCACATTATCACTCTTTTAAATTTTATCCATTCTAGTGGGTTTAGTATATTATTGTGGTTTCAATTTGTATTTCACTGGTAATTACTGATACTGAACATATTTTCATGTGTTCATGTTTATTGGCCTTTGTCTATCTTCTTTTGTGGTGGGTCTGTTTAAACGTCTTGACTATGTTTTATTTGGCTTCTTTGTTTTATTATTCAGTTATAAGAATTCCCTTTATATTCTGGACACTAGCATTTTTGTCAGATATATGTCTGCAGATATTTCTCCTAGTCTGGCTAGATTTTTTGTTTTCTTTATGGTGATTTTTAAAGAGCAGAATTAATCTGAAGGCCATTTTTTCATTTCAAAAACTGTTTAGTGCTTTTTGTGCACTACCTAAGAAATCTTTGCCTACATCAGGGTCATGACAATTTCTTTCTATGTTTCCTTTTTTAAACTTTGTTGTTTTAGATTTACACTTAGGTCTATGATTCATTTTAAATTAATTTTTGTGTTGGTGTGAGGTATAGTTAGTGTTGTTGTTTTTTTTTTTTTCTTTCATTTGGATGTCTAGTTTTTCCACTACTTGTTGAAAATAATCTATTATTATCTTATTAAATTACTTTGATGCCTTATAAAAAGTCAATTGCCTATATGTGTGGGCTCACTTTGGACTCTATGGTGTATTTCACTGACCCTTATGCCAGCATCAATGTCTCTCGCTTACTATCACCCTGTAATAAGTCTTGAAATCAGGTAGATTGTCTTTAAATTTTATTGTTGTTGTTTTTCTTCTTCTTCCTTTTTTTTTGAAATTCTGGTTTTTCTAGGTCCTTTGATTTTATATAAATATTGAATCAGTTTGCCAATTTCTAAAAGGAATGAAGCCTGCTGGGATTTTGTTTGGAATTGCATTGAATTTATTGATTTGTGGGTAATGGAGATTTTGTTAGCGTTGAGTCTCTCCGTACTTTGCTCTGCATGTACTAGTCCTGTTAGCAGTTTCAAAGATCCCTGCTTCTCACCTCAATGGGACCCTCACTCTCTGTGTGGGTTACAGCTCCTTGTGTTTCAGTCAGGAAATTGTTCTAGGTTGAGAGCTAGGAGGGGAGGTGCATTATGGGGTTCATCTCCTGGATCCCCCTTCTCTCAGGGTTCACATGCCTTTGCTTCCTATTGTCCAAGGCCTGAAAAACCATTTCCGCATGTATTTTGTCCAGTTTTAGAGTTGTTTATAGAGACAGTTACTCCAGCATGACTGGAAGCAGAAATACACTAGTACTTGAATCTTACCGCCCATCTTGTCAGTAGATTCTCAAAGTTGATTGCCATTAATGCTGTACCAAATGAGTCTTCATCTTTGCACTTCAGTTTTTGCATCTGTAAAATGTGGAAAATAAGAGTCTCTACCTTATAAAGTTGTTGTAGAGATTAAATGAGTAAAACATTTAAAACATGCCTTGAAACATAAGAAGTGTATGAGTATAAGCTGTCATTATTTTTGAATCATTCCCTTAAGATTCAAAAGTCTGGAACAGAACCAAACATTTGGCAGAGCCTAGTTTATGTGCTCTGCTGATTCCCTTGATGCCAAGAAGAGGGGGTATCTAGTTCTTTTAACCTGCTTATCAGGGAGTCTCTTGAGAAAGGAAGAGCTTGAGATGTTGGGTCCCAGAAAATTGAAAAATATCCTCTAGTACATTGAAAAAGCGGTTTGAACATAGAACTATAGAAAGAAAAAATCAATTTAGGTCCCTGTGAAGGTTTTTATTCAGCATTGTTTGCCATCTAACCATAAGAAAATAATGAAATGTATATAGTATACAGTAAAATATACAATAACAAAAGCTCAAAGGAATTTTGCTACAATCTCAGCCTCTTTTATATGTTTTCAAATTCCTTTTAAAAATAGTGTGTGTGTGTGTGTGTGTGTGTATTTTAACATTAGAGCAGAGTTCTCATGTCTTGTAAATGAGAATGCCCCTCACAGAACAAATAATCACATTAATATATTTAGCCAAAGCACAAATTTTTTTCTAGAATCCGTTTTATATAATCCAAAGCACTTTTCTTATTAAACATATATAATAGTAAAGCATATATTTATCTGTTAATTTTCTCTACTCTAAAATGTTTAGATTCTGCTTTGAAACAATCCTAAGATAAGCAATTTTTCAGAACACTGCAAACTAGTGGAAAATATAGAAGAATAATGATCAGAAACTAGAGAAAACAGACAAGGAAGAAAAGAAGAAAAACAACATCAAAGCAATTGAGTGGATGCAGAGAAACCACACCAGGTTATTCCTATACTTTTGATTTGTGCTTCTATTATTTGTAGGTGTGTATGTGCGGACAGTGAGAGTTGAGTAGGAAGGAAGAGAAAGAAATAATGAAAGAGAGGAAAATGAACTTAGCTTTAGAGATATTGGACTCCAGGAGCTGGCCCTGTGGCCTAGTGGTTAAGTTTGGTGCACTCTGCTTCGGCGGCCTGGGGTTTGCAAGTTCAGATCCTAGGCATGGACCTACACCATTTGTCAAGCCATGCTGTGGCAGCAACCCACAAACAAAATAGAGGAAGACTGGCACAAAGGTTAGCTCAGGGCTAATCTTCTTCAAGCAAAAAGAGTATGATTGGCAACAGGTGTTAGCTTAGGGCCAATCTTTTTCACCAAAAAAAAAAAGATATTGGACTCCTCGACCATAAATAGGTAAGCTCACCATTCTCTCTCGACTTAAGGTAGACAGCTTGCTCTGAAAGACTTCAGTAACAGAGTTTTTCATGTTCTAAGTGAGCTCCCAGGGATAGTAGCAAAAGTCAGAATGAATCTCACCACTTATTGCAAAAGCGAATAATCTCCCTTTAGTAGATATTTGGTAAATTGGATTGCTCAGGGTCCCTTCACCTTTTATCTTGTTAACTATAGCCCAGTGGTTTGTACCCCTTGTCCATGAAGCACGAGTGCTTTGTGGATGCTGACCACCTTGCCCCCTTCCCCCGCATGGGAATCATAACTCAATTTGGGCAATTGCAAATTGTGGAGACATTTTCTGCAGACTTCTTGGAAAGAAGTTGGATTGTTTTTCCAAGAAGTGTACTGGAAGAAACAATCTTTCTTCCTACAGAGAGTTATTAAGTAACCGTGTCTCTCCTGCTAGCAGCTGGACTCCATCTTTTGACCAGAAGGAGAGGTTTAGATTAAAGCTAAAGCTAGTTTGGGATTGAAATCACACTGTAGAAGACAGAGAGAAAAGTGATAGAAGAAGTTGTCTTTGGTAATCTCATTGTGCTGCTTGACCAAGTCTTCTGAGCTAGTGATTGCCCTTCTTTGTTTAAGACAATTTGAGTTTAATTTATTATTATGTGCAAGAGATTCCTAAGTAATATATTTTCACAGAATGACAGCTTCTATTCACTTTCTATCTGAAAACATTTCTCAGCAGAGAATTTCTACTTCCTTTCTTCCATTATTAAAATATATTTATATAAAATTTGAAATCATAGCTCTTTGTCTACCCAAGTTCAAGTTAAGCCATTTTCTCACCAGATAATGTAATTTCAGTTCTTTAAACTAGATCCTATATGTCTACTTTTAAATATTAATTGTTCTCTTTGTTTTTGATATTTCTCTCAGAGAACTAGACATTTCTTAGTTAACGCTGGTCATTTCTTTTCCCACTATCTCATTGTATATGGACCGTCTATCTCATACTCCTCATTTAGCAATGTTTCAATCTAAAATATAGAATACTTAAGAAGGAATCTGAGAGCTCACGAAACCTACCATTTATCTTAAAAGGATAAGGAGCCTAAGGTCCAATGAAAGTGTGTTTACACGATGGAAGAGATTACTATTAGAAAATGAGAATATAAGAGCCTCTGTTAAATAGAAAATGAAAGCAACCCTTTTTATAGCTACTACTGTCTAGATTAGAAGTGGTATTGCCTTTGGTTACTAACAAAATAAAATATATTCATTTACAAATTGACTTTATTTTTCCAACTTCCTTGAAGTCTTTTTTAATTTCTTAGTTTCCCAATACCTAAAATTTGAATGTATGATTGGAATATGAAATGTTAGTTTGTGTGTTACAGAGCAAAGGATCGCCATCCAATGTGCATAATGAGTCAATTATTATGGCATCAGCCTTTGGGAAAAGAAAAATAGCTTTGTTTGCGAGATCAATCTGCAAGGAGACAGGAGGCATATACTCTCAGATCTGTCTCCAAGATCCAGAGCTTGGGGCAAAATTTATGGGGTGAAGGGCAGGGTGGTCTGAAGTGTGGAGATAGATGATTGGAGGTGAGGAGAAGTGAAGTAATTGATGATCTGAACAAGTTTAGTCAAGTTATATGGCTCTTTGTAGGATGCATGTTCACAAAATGGTGGTATTAGCATAATCTGAGGGTGGAGTTTTCCGCCCTTTGACATCAAACGGGTCACTCATCGGGCATTTGCGCAGGCCCAGTTGATAGGTTGGTGATCTCAACCAGCCTGAACTGGGCAAGCGGTTGTTTCTCACTTCCTGAAAAACCACTCTTAATCACTCTGTTGATAAGATGGAGTCAGTTGAACTAGTGCTAGAGAGCCCATGGTTACATGTGCTTTTTTTATCAAAAATATGTTTGAAAAGTTTTGATAGAAGAGTAGACTGAAAACTTTGGCCCTAGACAGAGGAATCAACAATGACAAATTAATAGGAAACAACATTACTAGCCATAGCTTCCCTAAATCAATGATCCGTGGATTCATAGGGATCCATGAGAGTCTTCTAGATTCTAGGAACCAATCACTTATTTTATTAATGTTGTAACAGTTTATCCTTATATTTTAAGTATGGATATTTAATTTGGGATATTTAGAAAAAAAAGATTCCCTTATTATATTTCATTGAAGGTAATGTTATCCCTTATCAGAGATATCTTCATTCTTCAGCTAATTTAGATTTCTTTTTTTTTTTTTCCAGTAGAATTAGGGATAGGTGGGGATAAGTGGTCTGCAGATTTGTCTACTCCAATAAAATATAACACTAGTGGAAAAAAGTTGAAGGTTCTTTGCATTAGAGGTAGCTAATGCATGTCCAAGCAAATGTAAACCCAGAATAAAATTAGGATGGAGGCTGTAGCATGTTTGTATGATTCTATGTCTATGTGTTTGTGTGAGGGGCTTTGTATAAGTTAGGCCAGGGAAAGGAACCATTTTATAAATGCATAAGAAGGGCTTAAATACCCAAGGAAATAAAAGAAAATATTTGCTTTTTATATATCTATATTTTATGACTTTATCTCATTATTAAAACTTCCTTGGTACATGGAAAAATATTAAAAGGTGGGATGTATTCTCACATTTTTAAAGTATACTTTATGTAAGCCATTAGACATTGTGTGAGAATAACAAAGAGCTGTCTATTTTAGATGACAAAAGCCCAAATTCAGTAAAAAAAATATATGCTAAATGCTCTTCCAGTCATATGGATGGATTTGTGTTAAACAACTGATTTCTCACCTCTTGGTCCCTAACTGATATATTGTACCTATTTTAGAGTCAAAATGGAGGAAGGCTCTAGAAACAAGTGACTCAAAGACCAACAGAATTACCTTGATGAGTTGAAGTAAATGAAACATGAGGGCACTCTTTTGGACACAGTCATGGAGGAATATCTGCAAATATAGTGAGACATTCCCCAGCAAAGAAATCTCTTCTAGAAAGGCATTGTTCTTGTCCAAAATAGAATGATGGGTCTCCTCATTCTCTTCTCTTCCCTCAATTTTTGTATCTTTGCGATTAAAATAAAAAAGATTAGCCATGACAGATAACAGTTCATTTTATTAATAATAAGGTATGTTATTATAAAATCATGCAATACATCATCTGCTGGCAGATTTTTTTAAAAAAGAACAGTACATTTTCAATCAAGGTAAAGTACTTCTTAATTGAAATATGTTTATGATAGATGCCCTTTTCTGTCCATGTATATGCCCCCAATCCTGCTTGATCTTATATTTATTACTCATAGTAAAACTTTATGCATACTCATGAGGAATTCGTAATGCTAGGGAGCCTTTGCAAAATAATGCATTAATGTTTGAAAGGGACAGTGGAGCTGACCTAGGGAGGGCAATTGAAAACTATTTCAGAAAGCCAAACAAAAGCCCAAAAAAGTGAGTGAAGAGTAGAGCTTGAGTGATGAGAAAATGGGGAAGAAAAGGAAGGTGAAAATAGGGAAGGGTTTGTGAGAACCTATTAGCAGAAACAAAATAAATCATTAGGCACCTAGTGTGATTAGAAGTGAGGAGATAAATGTTCCTGTGTGGCTCATGGAAATATCTTCTTTGCCTTAGAATCACACCATGCTCTTAAATCTGTTCACATCTGTCTCATGCTGATCCCTGTAGCAACAAGTTTCCCATTTAGCAAAATTTGAAAATATGGAGGACCTAGGTTATAAACTTTGCAAGAGCAAAAATAATGTCATTCATAATTGCATATTCGGTCCTTAACACAGCGTGTGGCACACAGGGGACATTCAATATATATTTAGTGAACAAATATATTAATAAAAAAGAATTATACTTTAAATATAATTAAAATATAATTACACTTAAAATTAAATATCTAAAAGTTCTCTCAATTTTCAATTTTTTCTTGAGTTTTAGCTAATTTATTTCACATAGTTAATTTATCTTACTTTGAAACTATTTATCAAAGATAAGCTTTTTTTTTTTTTTTTTGGTGAGGAAAGTGGGCCCTGAGCTAACATCTGTGCCAGTCGTCCTCTATTTTGTATGCGGGGAGCCGCCACAGCACTGCTTGATGAGCAGTGCATAGTTCTGCACCTGGATTCTGAACCTGTGAACCCTGGGCCATTGAAGTGGAACATGCAAATTTAACCGCTATGCCACTGGGCCGGCCCTGATAAGCATAATTTTAATTAGTTTTCTTATAAAATATGAATAAAACTTTCTCAATAATTATTGAGCTCTATTCTTTCTTCTAACACTGAATATTATAGCAGAAAGGCCTTGACTTTGGATTCCTATTTCTGGGTTTAAATTTCTGATCCACCACTTATTGTGTCATCCTGGGCAAGTTATTTAATGTTTCTGAGCTCTTAAATGGGTACAAAATACCCTATAATTATTGTCAGGATAGAATGAGATAATAGGCGAGATGATATATAAATATCCATTCTTCTCTTTCTTCCCTTCTGAATTGAGGACATTGACAGTCAAGACCCGGCCTTGTAATATTCTGAACAGAAATTTGCATATATTTAGTTGGAAGTTACTGTATTTCTCTACTCCTTCTTTAAGGATGTGTCAGAAATGTGTTCTACTCTACTCAACCCATCTCCATTGATCAAAATTCTACTACCATTTTTTCTTATTAGAATTCAAATGCCTATTTGTTTGCTGAAAATATATTTATCTAGTGGAAAATAGTGTTTTGGGTTTATATTCCTGTGGAAATATATTTAAACAGTTTTCTAGAAGTAAAAAGCAAAAGTTCTGAAAACTGAATGTTATTTTTGCTGTTCCTCATCATTACCTATTTGCCCTTCAATGCCCAACTCAAGTACATCATTTCCACAAAGAAACCTGCATCACCCCAGTCAAGAGTTGTTTCCTAAATTCCTTGATTTCCTATTCATTTTGTTTTCAGCCATATGCAGTGATATTTTTATTCAATTAACACACATATATTAAAGGCCAAAAATGAGTCAGGCTGGAAATATAAGGATAAATAAGACAGCCAAAGGAGATACAAGTTTAACTATTATGTAATGTGATATTTACGGTGAAGATATATTTATTTTAGCTCTACTTTTATAATGTAAACACCTTATCTTTACTACATTTACAAAGGATTGTGGAAAACTTTGCTATATATAATTTTCCTATTATATTTTACAATTTAAAAAAACCCACAAATAAATGTTAAATGTTTTAAACAATATTACTTAGAAAGAATTAATATTCTCATGATTCATTTTCTTTCTGAATCAGATTTGTTTGCAGTCTAGCAGTAATACAGAATCAAGACCAAATTTTCACAAATAGTCTTAGAACTTAATCTCATCAAGGTCAAAACTAAATGCTCCAAAACACATCAGATGATTATCAACTTTTTTGTGTGTGTGTGAGGAAGATTGGCCTTGAGCTAACATCTGTTGCCAATCCTCCTCTTTTTGCTGAGGAAGATTGACTCTGAGCTAACATTTGTGCCAATCTTCCTCTATTTTTTTGTATGTGGGGTGCCGCCACAACATGGCTTGATGAGTCATCAGTTGGTCCGTGCCAGGGATCCAAACCCATGAACCCAGGCCACTGAAGCGGAGCTTGCGAACTTAACCACTATGCCACTGGGCCAGCCCCTGATTATCAAATTTATGCTTTTTCTTCAGATGTCATTAATTATTCTGTTACTCAGCCTCTCTGTTCATATAGAATTAGTTTTCAAATTCAAAATTGAAACCAGTATTATTTCACAAGCATTATGTTATAGCAGAGCCTTTCTTTTGCCCTGAAAGACTTTGGGAAACATGAGAAGTCAACCCTCTCCCCATTTCAGCCTGAATTTCAGTATAATATATTTTAAAGATAAATGCAATGGATTAATGTACATTGTATCCTTCATTCAAAAGTAGATCCTCTTGCATATGATTATTCATTTATATGTGTGCTTTTTGTAAACACAAAATACATCTCTCCCATGTTCATCACCCCTAAATTCATTATGAACATAAAATAACTACTGGTAGATATTGATAATGAAGAACCTATTAGTTCCTTGGTCATGCTTGTCTGACATACTTAATTTAAAATGCTTAATTATGTAAATACTGTACTATCTTCATTTAATGTGGCTTTTTTAAAATCTATTTTTAAAATATGCTACCTTAACTCATTACACTCAAGGTCTGGTTTTGCTCTAATAGCAGAAAATAAATAACCATTTGATCTTCCTTTTGTGTGAGTTGTCATTTAACTCTCCTGATTTTCTTTAGTAATTAAAAAATGGTAATGTCAGTATTAAATGGTACAATTAAGGTAAAGAGATAAGGAGACCCAGGAACATTAGAAACAAAATTGAAATTAATATTAAGTGACACAACTGACAGTGTTGCACATTTTCTATGGAACTTGTTCTAATGATAAAAGAAATGTGTTCAAGTAGCATCATCTTAGGCGAAGTCCAACTGAAAATTTATTGAAATGGACAATCTTGCAAAAGAGTAAATGGAAATCTGACATATGAATTTATGGATTATTTAAACACAGACCTTAATATTTTGTCACTGGCTTTTAAGTGAAATTCATATATTAAGTGGCAATCATTGGAGGATATTGATTATTGACTTCCTCAAGGAGAAGACTTGGGGGCATACTACAATATTTGCAATCTCCGTATCAATATTAGGGAAGGACAAAAATAGACAAACAATAACTTTCCTTTCTCCACAAAGTTAGAGATGAGTAGTCATTGAAGAGTTACTTTCGATGCAGAAGGTCTTGTTTTCTAGGCATGAAATAATCCTTTAGGAAAGTTGCTTGTGTTATAACATATATCTATGTTATCACAGTAACAATCTACTTTTCAATAGACTTGCAAAGATCTGTTGTCACTTCTGAAATTCACATCCCCCCAATGATAAAAAGCATAGTTTTGTTTTATTTATATGTACTAATAATGGCTATTATTAGTACAATTTTGATTGCCATAGGCAAAATAAAGCCAAAAATTATCATTAGCAAAGTAATCATATATGTATATGTTTGTGAATTGCTTTGACACACTAGATTATCCATTGTAGAGTTGGTGACATTTCTACAACAGTGGTCACACTAGTACAGCAGACTAAGAAAGAAAGAAAATAAGCTTCTGCATTGTGAAACATAGTTACAGAGATATTTAACAAGTAGAAACTAACAATGGCATAAGGGATTCTTCAATTGCCTTTCAAAGTAGTGTACATGCAGAATCTTACCGGCATTATCATCTGCCATGAATAATTAAACCTTTCTCTTCCAGCAGTAACTGGAAGAGAAACTATCTAAACCAGAACACTGAATTGCCTTTCTGTCCCAGGAAAGGTCTAAGCTGGAAATTTAAAGAGATAAGGAAATTCTGCTCCCGGTTCCTGTTTCTCATCAATACGTTAAGCGATATTTATGAAAAATTTTCTAAGAAAGCAAGATAGATGTAGTCTATGCAAAAAAATCTTTTAAAAGATTCTGCTTTAGAAAACACACAGCATATTTGAAAGAGCATCTCTCTAGTAGGGGCTATAAGACGAGCTTCTGTGAACTAATAAAGGCGTAGCAATCCCATGCTCCTCAGGGGCATTTTAGTTGTGTGTTGAAAAACTATCCTCTATCAACACACATAGTTTAATGCGAAGACTACCCTTCTGGCAAACACAAATGGAGTCAAATAAAATTAAAAATTAATTATAGTTTCAGTTTAGCCTTCTCTGTCTCTCTTTGTCTGTCTTTCCCTCTCTCTCAACAATCTAAGATTGTATTCAGCATCTCTATTAAAAAAGACTGCAAAGATTAAGACATGGGCTGGTTTCGGTATTTCTTCCACCTCTCTCTACTAATATTTAAAAGACAACCACGCTACGTATAAAATTCACGATGTCATGGGAAAAATCTCCAAGAGCTTGACTTCCACAGTCTTACAGCAGTAGGTGCTTATAGACCACTGACCCACTCCTTGTTTTACAGATGGGGAATGCAAGGCTCATAGAAAGCAATCAGTTTGAGTTGTTCAATGTCACAAAGTGAGGTGGTAGAAGAGCCCAGCCTAGACCACCGTTGAGTTCTGCCAATAAAATTATTTCAAGGAGGGTCTAAATCAGTGGGAAACAAATGTCTTGATCAAAAACCTACTTACTCTATTTTGTTGTTTAATATGTTTGTTGGCAATGCATTTTTTTGCTCTCTTGAGTTTCATAATCAATTTGTACACATATAAATTTACTTTATCTATCCTGACTGTCTACTATATTCTTAGTTTGTTGAACCCGTGTGTGATATGGAACGTTATACTTGCCAACTCGATAAACCTCCAAATATCCAGTACAGAAGGTCTTCAGTACAAGTGCCCTGGAATGTGATATTCTGAAGGCCAGGGTTGCATTTTGCTCGTATTTGTGTCCTAGTCACGAGCCATATGTGTCTATTTAAGTTAATTAAAATTAAGTAGTTAAAATTCACTTTCTCAGTCACACTAGCTGCATTTCAAGTACTCAACAGCTTGAAATAGCTCGATAGCTCAAGCGTGGCAAGCTACTGGTTTGGATAGTGCAGATATGGAACATCACCAGCATCACAGAAGGTTCTATTGTACATGGACAGTTCTAGTAGAGATGAGTAACAGAAATAGGAACAATGTATTAGGGAGAGATTGGAGGGAGGGAGAAAGAGGGAGACAGTTGTTAGACAATAGATAAGTAAATAGGTGATAGATGATAGCTGGGTAGATAGATAGATAGATAAGGAGGGAGAAGGACAGAAGGAAGGAAGGAAGGAGAAAAGGTAGGAAAGAAGGGAGGAAGAGGAGGGGAGGAGGGGAGAAAGGGAGAGAGGAAAGGATAAAAGAACGAGAAGGGGGAAGACAGATAACTAGTTGATATTCTGAACTATTTTTGAATAGCTGCTGGGTAGTTGCATAAGAAGTTGGCTCAATCACATTTTTCTAAGCCTTCTAAAATGTGAATCCAATCCACAGTGCACAGTGCAGAGGAGCCATGACTTATTACAGGCACCGCCCCCACCTCAATTAATACAGCATACCCACCGTGAGGTAGGTGATTTGAAGCAGAGTAAAAAATAGGGGCTTTCAAATTCTTTGGGTAAAAAGGAGACAAAAAGAGCAGTAATGATAATTTATGACAGGGAGACTCTGACATGCATAGGGACACAAAAATGATAAAAATGCCTGTATATCTGTGGTTTAAGTCCACATCTACAACTTTTCTTTGAAGATTGTATACTGCATTCTCATTGTACACATCTTTCTGTCATTTCCTACTTGCTTTAAAATCATATTATTATATCATCTATGGAATTAATTTTAACATCTTACAAGCCATTGACCAGAGCTCATATACATCTGTTATTAAGTATCATATATTACCAATAGGGATTGTGATCCTTATCTAATGACTAGATGTAGAATTTTTTTTATTTTAGAGAAATATGTAAAATGAAGTTAAAAAAAAAATAAACCTATTAGGTTACATAATTCTTTCCCAGAACTGAGTAGTTCTCCAAAGAATAGTCTCAGTGTTTTTTTGGCAGTCCAGTTAGAAATGGCTCCTCTAACGGTGTGGCTGCCTGCTCCCTTGGGAACTACAGTATCTAGAATTCAAGCTCAGAGTTATCGTAGATTCCCGTGGTAGCAGACTGGGATTTTCCCATCATACAACAAAAAAGAACACAAACTACCTATAAGCAATAACACATTAAAAAGCTTTTATTAAATATTTTACTAAATCTATATTGACTTTGCTTTAATCTTACGATTTTTTTATTGTTGTTCCAAGCATTAAATCTTCTAATGGGAAAGCCTCTTACCTTTTCTTTAGGAATGGTGGCACTTGCACAAAAATATAGCCAATTTCAGAAGGAAAGTTTTCATTTTTAGATATGTCAGTATACTGAAATATTTGAAAAAGTCAACAACATGACTCACAAGGCAAATTATACCAATATTAGTGGGATACTATCCAGACTCAAAATCCATTTCCCCTCATAGCAAAGGATGCTCTCAATCCAAGGAAAGCTTCCAATTAACTGTTGTTTTACAGTCACAGGGAGTAGTTTTATTTTTCTTTTTAAGGATGGTAAATACTAAATTAGATTTAAATACTAATGGGAAGGTCCAGTAAAGAGGGAAAAAAATAGACATAGAAAAATTAAACAGGAAAGAGAAGATAATAGCTTAAGGAGACCACAGAAAGGATTGAATTTTGAATAGCTATGTTTCTTTCAAATATTATACATGTAAATCTAGAAAAATTTTCTACTCGGTGCTATCTTATGGAAATTCTCTTTGTAGTTCTCTCTTTTTTAATGTATCATTTGGCATTAAATTGTTTACCATGCACTGTCCTGAAATTATTCACAACACTCTTTACTAATAATTGCTTATATTAACTTAGCACTCCCCAATTACTAATAAATTTCTGGGCCATATCATTGCTCAAATAACTAATAAAATTTTGGTTTATTTGGCTGTTTTCAAAAGTATGTATCTATTAAGAAGAACCCTGTTGTTGGGACTAAAAAAACTTATGTTATTCAGCAGAGTGAATCTCTTGTTCCTCTGACTAGAGACAAAGGAGAATGAAGAGTAAATGAGGGAGACAGAGGGAAGATGGCAGCTCAATCCAATCCCCATTTGTGGTTGCTGGGACCAGTGGAGAGGCAGGGTTGGGAGCTGTGAGCAAATAAAGTCAAGGGCTCCTCTCAGCCTCTGGGTACAGAGTTAGTGCAGGCTATTCTCCTCTGTGAGCCAGAGGAAAACTGAGAAACAGTGTCCACGAGCTCTGAGTGACAATCCTAGAGAGAGCTTGGCAAAGAGTTTTTTGACCCTTGAAAGCAAAGATGGAAGTGATCATTTGAATGACTCAGAGAGGTCATGGTAATCTTCCAGAAACACGAAGAAGTCACAGAACCTAAATAAATACTCAGAATCTTCTTTACCCTTGACATCAGAGGATGTTAGCCTTTGAATCTGGAATGTTAAAGTGAAAAAAAAAATCAATTGAATTCTTATATACCAGCAATCAATGTCAAGAATGTGTAATTTAAAAATATTTCATTGGCAAAAGCAGAAGCAGGAGCAGAGGAAGAATAAGAGAAGGAGGAGGAGAATGAGGAGGAGGAGAAAAATTTAGTAGCCTTTATGAAGAATATTATAAAGCTTTATTGAAATATATTAAAGACCCAAATATATGGAAAGATAAAGCATACCTTGGATAGAACAACTCTGAAGAACATTTTGGAAGTAAAGGTTGAATTTATGCAGATCCTGTGACCCAGTAGTTCTAGTCCTAGATATATACGCCAGAGAAACTGTGATACACAAAGGGACATCATCATTATCGCCATCATCATTGTCATCCTAGTTAACATTTACTGAGTATTTACCATACAGGCACGATTATAAACACATACGTATTAACTCATTTATTGGGTTCCACCATATGAAAATGCTACTTGACTATTTTTCACCCACAAAATTCACAATTAGATATACTTCAAGCTAATACCCTCCTCAATATTCCTTTGAAATAGATACTGTATTACCTCCATTTTAAAATGGGAAACTGAGGCACAGAGAGATTAAATAACTTTGCCAAGGTTACTTAGCTACTCAGTGGACAGCCATAGTCAAATTGATGCAATCTGACCCTGGAATCCATATTCAGTGCTCTACTCCTTCTCAACCTGGAAAGAATGTTCACAGCAACATACTCCAGAAGAGCAAAAAGCTGAAAACGATATAAATGTCCCTTAGCAGGGGCATAGATAAATAAGCAGATGTTTATCCATGGAATATAAAAGAGCAAAAATGAATAAACCACAGTCACTCATATCCACACTAAGTGTAAAAAACAGAGGTGCCAGGAAAATACATAAAGTATGACCATTTGTGTGAAGATTAAAAACATATAAAACAGGGGGGCCACCCTGGTGGCGCAGCGGTTAAGTCTGCACACTCTGCTTCAGCAGCCAGGTGATCACGAATTCGGATCCCAGAACAGACTGACACACCACTTGTCAAGCCATGCTGAAGCAGCATCCCATATAAAGTAGAGGAAGATGGGCATGGATGTTAGCCCAGGGCCAATGTTCCTCAGCAAAAAGAAGAGGATTGGCAACAGATGTTAGCTCAGGAGTAATCTTCTTCACACAGACAAAAAACATATGAAACAGTGCTACATATTGTTGAGACACAAAGATGTATATGACACACAGTTAAAGATATTCATGCAAATGACAAACACCAAATTATGATGGTGGTTAATACATGTGTACAGGGGTGTCATCATGGGAAGTTGATAAGGATGAGATATTGGCTGTATTGGGAATAGTTTAGTTTTAGTGAGGTGGTGGGTACATGGTTGCTTGTGATGTTATATTTAAGGCAATCCTGCAGTCAGAGGGAAAAAGAGGAAGAACTATTCACAAGAAATATCTCAGCGAATGATATAAGGAATAAAAAAATTAGTAAAAAATACACTTATGGAGTGGGAGGATTAAAAAGACAATATTAAAGATTTCCAAGATGTAAACAAGAAGTATGATATGATCCCATTTATGTAAAATTAGTCTACATTTGCATATATGTTCATAAGAGAAATATGAAACAGAGATGCCAAGATCTTAACAGTGGTTGTCTGAGTGTGATGAGATTTCAAAGTGATTTATGTATATATTTTTATACTTTTATGCAATTTTCAAATGTTTTACAGTGCACCTGCATGTAGGCAGAAAAATATACAACATTGTAAATAAATGAAAGAAAAAATTGCAATAGCTGGAAGGGAAGGGAAGTGTAGATGAGACCTTGAAGGAAGTCAAATGCAGGTTTCTTTCTCACTTAGGGGTGATAAACAAGCAGTCAGTATCCCCCACTAAGGTCACTCATCAGGTTCAAATTCCAGGTCTGGAGGGTCAGTCTAATTAATTATTTAACAAGACCCCTAGGAATGGTTGGGCTGGGACCCTATCTTCTTCTAGGATTTGCATATATCATTGACATGCATGGAAGCCACTGGTTTTAAGTAGAGTGGTGGTAGGGGAGGAGAGAGGAACAGCTTTGCGGGCTGGAAGCAAGGGAGAATTCCAGGTTCTAAACTGGGAATAGAGTTTAGGAGGATAAATAACATGGGAGATAGATTATAAGAGGATAGCATGGGAGGAGGGATTCGAAGTTCTAACTGGGATAGAATGTGGGAAGATAACATGAGGTTCTAACTCTCCTCGTGGGAAGAGGACCGTTCCACACATGCCCCTTGAATGCAAGTGAGTCTTGGGTCACCCCGGAGAGGACAAGAACCTGGCAATGCTTTTTCATGAAGAATAGAGATGAGCACAGAAGCAGAACTACCTTGTTGCCCAGATAATGAAGCACAGGATATGTTAGAGAGGAAGCCATTCTCCCCACCTCTACCTGGAGTCTAGAGAGTCACCACAAGGGTGGGATTTCATCAGCATCTGGAGTAAGCATCTTGCAGGGTCAGTGACCTTCTCAAGAAGGGCAGATGAGAGGTACAACCGCCCCAGATGGCTTCCGGGGGAACTAGGGCAGAAGCACATGTAAAGTGTAAGCGAGTCTTGGGGTCTCCTGCTGACAGACCAAGTTGTGAGCAATTGCTTTGAAAACTCCTTAAAACTACTGGAAGACTGGGGAACGCTAATTTCTAACAGGAAGATTGATCATTTGTTCATTACAAGCAGATCTATCTTGTTGTATAAGACCAGGTAACACAGGGTTAGAAGACCAGGGTTAGAAGTAGGAATATGGGTTACATTTATTTTCTAACTACATAAGTTTGTAACTACGTATTGTGTAATAGAGAATGCTAGCAGTGCTTTTTAGTGTTGTGGAGGATTACTTTTTAGAAAGTTAGTAGAAATTTCTGAGTTGGTTTAATTTTTTTTTTACATTATGGAATGAGAGAGAGAGCAATAGAGTGGAAGTTTCAACAAGAGGTAGAGTTGAAAGAAGAGAGACAGAGGGAAAGAAATGAAGAAGGAAAGAAGGTACTTCCTTGAGACACAGAAGCAGAGGGGATGGAGGAGAGAGCCGGAGACCCATAATAGCTCTTCAATCTGTTTTTATAGAAGTAAACAATCCTTAATAGTGAAAACACAGAGCTGAAACTTTAGAGCTGAGAGGAGCCTTGCATTTCATAAGTTCCAAAAAACCCATTATGCTGATTAGGAAATATAGTCTAAAGATTTCCTCAGAAGAATACCAGAGTGAACAGATTTCTGCTGAATGTCGTGTGTTAAGGCTTAATATATGTACTGTTATTATTTTCTGAATTGACTTTTCAGCAAATTAGTAGCAAATGAATCATCTATAATTACCCTTGTTGGATTAAAGGAGAGTGTTTTCCTACTTACAAGGTAAACTGGGGTCAATTTTATGGCAGTATTGTTTATGTTTATGTATAAAGACATCTGGTGGCCTGAAATTTTCATTTCCATTTCCATCCCTTTTATGTTTTCACGACTTTGTACAAGTTGAACAGAAATGTCTGTTTCCTGCTAAATCCATTAGAAATTGATATAAGGGCAAGAAGAAAGGATGTAATGGAAAAGGTAAGGTTTTAGAATTTAAAAGAATGTAGAATAACAAACCAGACTGTGGAGAACATGGGTGAAAAGAATTACCCTCATCTCCAGAATGGAAAAGCTAATGTACGAATTGTTAAATCAGATCTGTGCTCTACTGTTTGGTTATGTATGCCCCTCAGGTGGGTGTGAAATGCCATCTTATTGTAGTTTTAATTTGCATTTCTCTGATTGCTAATAAGGTTAAGCATGTTTTCATGTTATGCATCAGCTGTGCTTCCTTCACTGAGAAATTCCTTTTCATATCTTTTGCCAGTCGTTACATTGTCATTTTTTAATTTACTTGTAAGAATTCTTTATATGCTTTTCATACCAAAACCTCATTGGTTTTGTGTTTTGCACATGTATTGTCCCTATTTGAGGTTTGTCCATTCACTTTTTAATGGTTTCTTTTGATGATCACAAGTTCTTTATTTTAATGTAGTGGAATTATCAGTCTTTCATGGTTAGTTCTTTTTGTCTTTTTTCAAATGTCCTATCTTGAGATAATTAAGATATTCCTTATATAGTCTTATAAAGTTTGTAGTTTTGCCTAAAATATTTAATTCTTTAATCTATCTTAAAGTTATCCGTGTCAAGGATGTGAAATAGAAATGCAATTTCCTGTATTTTGTATCTATAACTAAATGTGCGAACACCATTTATGAACAGTCCTTCCTTTACCATTGAGCTTCAAACTCCACTTCATTAATTATCAAATTTCTATATATGTGGGTTTATTTCTGGAGTTTCTATTGCTTCCTTGGCCTATTTATCTATCTCCAGATAAATCTTGTGCTATTCTAATTACTGTTGCTTTACGATAAGGTTTGAGATATACGAGGATAAGCCTCCATAAGCTTGGCCCTTTACTATATAAATTTCAGAATCCACTTGTCAAATTATATGAAAAAGTCAGGGTTTTTTTTTTTTTTTTTTTTTTTTTAGTGGAATTGCACTGAATTTGTAGATAAATTTGGGGACAATGGTCGTTTTTATGATATTGAGTCCTTAAAGTCTGGTTATAGTTTCTGATGAGAAAGGCATTATTTTCTTAGGCCAATAGGCATGATTTTTTTTCGCCTTAAAGTTAATTTATATCTAAAGCAGATCTTAATAAACCTAGACAGGGTAGTATTTATAAAAATCTAAAGCTCTTTTCCAATACTGGAGGCTAAGAGTCAGTTTACAAAACTGAGACACATTCTGTATGGTACTTGTTACCGGAGACAATTATTCTTTGTAAAATTCACTGAGTCATAAGAAGAGAGAACCAGCTTTTGATATTTTAAGGAACTTAATTCATCAGCTTTGCGTTCATTGACACTAAAATAATGTAAAAGCTATTTCTACAGGCTGCTAGAAATTTAAGGTCTTTTGAGTTTAGTTATAATTCCTGTATGGAATTACTTTTTTTTTCCCTAAAGCTACATTTTCCACAAATAAATACATTTTGAGGAACGCTCTCCTCAAAAGACTCTCTTATTTGTGCTTTTCTAATTTTATGCATTCCCTCTCACAGTGAGGTTAACAAAAAATGAGCTTAAAAGGGTCAAAACTTCAGAGACCTTTTTTCTTGAAATGTGGGGCTGAAAACTCACTTCCAGGTTCAAAACAGATCCAAAGTACTTACTGTCATTGTTCATATGTTTACATAAGGGAAACTTCCTCTTCTCTCCCATGGATCGAAAGTGGCTCTTCCAGCCTGGGGGGTCTAGTTGGCTGACCACAGAGTATGTCAACCGATTCCCTATTCAGCCGTGGGTGATAAATGAGTGCAGGGGGCGTGGGTAGCTTGGCTGAGTTGGCTGCGCTGAAGGGCTCCCTGTTCAGGTGAATGCAGGCAAGGACAATGTAATTGGGAAGAGAATTGGACCTCCTCTCACACAGTGGACAAAGGCCTGAGGTCACAGACACATCCGTAGAGCAGGAAATAAAAGTCAGCCTACAGCTGAGTGCTCAGGAATTGAAAGAGAAAGGGTGTGGGAGGGCCTTAAGCTTGTCTTGAAAGAAAAGTTCCCATTCCTGTTAGTGAAAAGGAGCCTAGTAGGACTCCAGTGCTCTGACTCTCAGTGGTGGGGAGAGTGGAAGGGGAGAGAGGAAGAACAGGGCAGGAATTCTCACCCCCAAAACCACCTGCTCAGAACACTGCATCTTAGATCAGACTAAACCATTCTTCCTTGTGCACACCTGAAACCGACCTACACGTGCACACCCAGGGGCCATGACAATATTTGCTAGTCTATATTTGTGTCATTTCTGCTCATGGCTACTTGTGTGGCAGACTACTTTCAATTTGTGCCATAATCATTTGTTGTGCATCTTGTCATTTCCAGGAGACTGAACGTTCTCCAAAGGCATGATTCCTGCCTCATACATGTGTTTCTTCCCCTGTGCATAAAACACTGCTGTATCTTGTGAGAAATCGTGGTCAAAAGTCACACTGGACTCAAGGGTCTGTCTGCACAGAAGTCCACACTCAGGTCTGTGAACTAATGCATCCTAAGGGAAGTGAGCTTATGGCAAACAAAATATGGTTCAAAATAACATCACCATTGTTAAAAAGAAAGGGTAGTTGCGAGGGTGTAGCTCTTAGATTGTCCTCTGACTTAGTGTACATGCATGAAACCTGCAGACAGAGTAAGGTTACAGGCAAAAACAAATAAAATATAAAACAAAGCAAACAAAACCAAGGTGCACACAAACATATCTTTGTGGTGTAGAGGTGTCCATCATGGAACACCAAGTGCCTTCAGGAAATTGAAGGCTCCAGAGGATGCAACACAGTTTCATCCAGCACATTCAGGGGCCTGGTGCTTCAGTGACTGAGGTGCACCAATCATCAGGGAGACCATCATCACCTGAGTTGATACCTTGAAAGTATTAGGTGACCCCATTCTAGGCACTGATATCAGACCTATCACCAGTTTCAGATGCCAACTGAACTCAGGAGATGCTTTGTGTTTTCTTGCACAGAAATTGCCTCAGTCATTAGAAAAGAATCTAAGAAAATTACTCATGAGCTTATGTAAAACATTTGTACTTACAAGTGTGGGAAATTCTGAAGAGGATCGAGATCTCAGGGCCAGAGATGAGCAGTGGTAAAAGGAGACAAAGAGGAAATACTGCCAGTGGAATCCTAATGGGTGGACATAGCTAGAGGAAAACTCATTTTACTTGCACATAGTGGAGGCACAAAAAATACTTGTTGACTAATAGCCAATCTTCAAAATTTTATTTATACAGGAAACCAATTCAGAATTTTCAGAACATCATTGAAAACCATAGGGATATAGAGAAAATGGAAGAATTTTACTTCTTCCAGCAGGTTTTCTCTACCTCCTTGATTGTCCTCATCTATTTTGGATTTGGACTTTCAGAATTAGAGGTATGGAGGCTTGTTTGTTCCTTCCTGACTGGATGGCTACAATTTATCCAACAAGTATGAACATTGGGTTATAACTACATGGATCCACCAACTAGATTTCCCTGACTGAAATAGCTAGATCTGAGAACCTTCACCTTGCATTGCATTCAATTAAGCTTTTTCTATGAAATATCACAATTTATTAAAGTAGTAAATACGACTACTTATTTTCTGACCAATCTTAAATTATTTGCCATAAATAAATGGGTAGACCACAGAATAAAGTTTAAAAAATATCTAGATTTAAGTTTACTATATCTTTTGCAGTGAATGTGAGATGATTTCTCTTACTTTTTCATCCAACTCTGGCTTTCCTTAATCATTAAAGAAAAAGTTAACTTTTTCTCACTCTTCAGGTACCAACAAATCCAAAGACCTAGCCTATCATAAAACTTCTGGAATGCTCACGAATCTTGTCTACTTCAAATAAGTGAGATTTCACAGCAGTTTAATGATATTTCATGGCCTCCTTAGACTTATCTGAAAGATGATTTTGGTTTTTTCTATTTACCCCTTCTCAGCAAAAGGACCAGTCCCTGCTCCTCCCCCTTTCTTGCTTTTTGCATTGGTTGAGTGCTTCCTTTCATTTTAGAACAAAACTGGAAAATCCAAACAACAACAATAATAAAATCCTAACTGTTCAAGCGTGTCCATAAATCATAGTCCTTTATCTATTTTTTGGTTTTTTTCACAATCAGCAGATTTTTTTCTGATGCCCTTGCTACCATATCACTTAAATAAGGCTCTAATTAAGGGTTTAGGACTTTCATATGCTATACTTTAATAGTTTAGATTATAAAACAACCAGTCTAGGAGATTCATAACACATATTTAAACTTGCTTCTAAACTTGCTTCTTCAATCTCTGGCCGTTGTAAAATTCAGGCAAACAGAACCAGTGGTAAATATTATATTCATGACATTTCCTCTCTTCTCTCATTCTGCTTTAGGGCCCTACCTGATATGTCTATTTTTCTCATTTTCTTCATTGACTAGAAAGAGTCGTCAACCTCTTTGTAGCTCAGAAAGTATTAATAGCATTTTTGAAGGTTAAAGGATAGCCATATAGAATTATAAATCACAGGTAGGTATGTATGATGTAACTAAGCAGATTATTTCGGGGAATGACTTTGGCTTCAATATTCTATCAATTGTTAAAATAGGAAATCACATATATGTAAAATTATTTATATAGAAAAATATATTATATATAGAAAATCATATATATATATATATATATATATATATATATATATATATATAACATTTTGGGCTCTTTAGTTGTAGAAAAACTATTAGATATGAACCATTATTACTTTTGAAGAAAACATTATTTATCACAAATCAAAGGTACAAAAATGACATATGGCAGGCAGCATTATCAGTATTTTAGCAAAATGAACTTTTTCAAAATCTAAAGTTTATGTTGCTTTTTTTCCACAATAATGAAATGGCTCTTAGGCCCTGTAAGAAACCCTCTTCAGATGGTCTATAACTTTAGAAATGCTTTTAAACACAAGTATTCTGTACAGAAATCTGCTTTTCAAAAAATGGAAATTGGAAAGGTGTAACAAACATCTTCTTCATGGTCAAACTTTAGGAAAAATTAAAATTTCAAAGTAAGCATATAGTAGTACAAATCCAGCAATGGATGTTTTTAATCCTTATGTTCTATAAACACACACCTCCTTTTAAAAGCTAAAAAAATGCAACGTTTTGATTAAAAAATAATGTTAGATGACATATATTTATCTTTCCCACCGGGAGACATTGTCAAAATGAGAAGTAAAAACATTCATGGGCTCAGTCGAGGACTGAAATAAATCTGCCAGTTGGTCCCGAAAATCAAGAGATATTTTACATTGCAATCTTGTTTGTTTTCTCTTCATTTATAGCATAGTTCTTAGAAAAAAAGTGAAATATTCTGAGTCCAGAATCTCTTCCCTACCCCTTTAGAACGCCAACATGTATGTCCATTTTAGCAATTTATGAATGCAGGAGCCATTATTTGTCTTCAAATGACTAATCTTTTTTTTGGGGGGGTGACTTTGGGCAAAATTGGGAGTTAGGTTGTCTTTGGTATTTTCAGTTTCATCCACTAACTAACTTTAGCCTGGTTGCCTGGAAACCATCATGCTCCCTGCCTGCCCCCCACCGAATTTATTCCTCTGATTTTCCCAGGGAAGCCTTTCCCCCCACCTCCCAACCCCCTACCCACAGCCCAGAGCATGCCCAGTGCTGACAGAGACTGAGAAAATTTTACTGTCCTTGAAATATCAGGTTCTTTATTCCACTATTATTCAAGATCAACTTTGGGTGGCTCTACCATTTCTCAGTATATACTTGCCTATTCTGGGATAGTTTCCCGACTTGGCACATTCCTAACTCTCTGGAGACCAAACATTCTAGTTTGTCCAGGAGTGTTCCAAAATAAGTATACCTCAACATAATTATTGATAGTGCCCCTTTGACATTCAGAAGTGTCCCTGTTTGGACAATAATTTATATGGCCACCCTAGATATAGATCTATCTTATCTTCAGCTTTTACAAAAGAGCAAGTAAGTTGAGGCCTGAAGAGAGAACACTGGTTTTAGTGATTGGACTATTTTGCCAGGTTTTGAGAAAGCAGATTAATTGGAGATTTGAGGACTTGAACTGAAATATTCGGAATGAGTTGAAGAGTGAATGAGATGCAAGGAAAGGAACATAGCTGGAGGGGAAGGCAGGATCTTTTGCAACTAATCAAAGCAATTCAGACTCAACATTTCTGAAATGAACCTCATCATTTCCTCCCCATCATATCCTACCAGTGGCTCAAAAAAACTTTGTCGAATCTCCTATCTCTGTCATTATCTCAATATCTCCCCAGGCTCTTCACTAGAATCCATTGCATCCTGGTTCATTTTTCTTCCATATACAATTGGTCTTCCATTTCTATCTGTTCCAATTCTATCATGAGATTTGAATCAAAGATTCTCATTGGTGTTGCCACTGCTTGGATTATTGTCACAACCTTCTAACCAAGTAGTTTTTCCTCCCTTCTAATTCATCGTCCACAATGTTGACAAAAATATTATTTCCTGAAAAAATATTTATCATTTCACAGCCTGCTTTAAAACTTCTGTCTACTTTCTGTTGCCAATAAGATAAATATCAAACTGCTTAACAGGGCGTAGGAAATCTATCAAAATCTGGTCCCAGTGTGTTTTCAGTTGTCGTCCTTGCCCTTCTCTTCACTAATGTCTGTTAGTTTCTAAAGACACTAGTCCTTTCCCTCCTCTGTTTCTTTGCTATTCCCTTTGCTAGAATGTCCTCTTCTTCCTCATTCCGACCCCCACTTTCTTCTCTACCTCATAAATGTCCACCTAGCTTTCAAGTTTCATCTCAAATACCATCTTCTCTCTGAAGCTTTTTCCAAATCTTTTTTAACCAGAAGTCTGTGTTACTTTTCTTTTGTTCCATTGCACTTTTAAAATTCCTCCATCCCATCACTTATGGTGCAGGCCTACTCAGTAAATGACTATCTTACCTTTGATTGTCAAACCTTTGAGGGCAATAGCCAAGTTTTATTTGTCTCTGTATTGACAAAATTTAACAAATCCTAATACACAATTAGTACTTAGTATGTATTTGTTGATGAAGACTTGTTATAAATTTTACCCCTGAGAGTTCTCTGCACCTATGTTTTACCTTCCATTGGAAAACATGTATTCACTTTAATTTTTATTTTATGTGGACTCTGGTGCCCTTCAGTCTTATTGTTCTATCTTTTTGTTTCTCAAACTTAAGAATATTCAGAGTCCCAAGATATTCTCAAGGGTTCTGCTGATTTCAATTGGAGAAATATAACATTATAAATTAATTTTGATATTTTAGATGATCACTTAAAACTACAGTGATAACATACAACAATATCTATTGTGGGTACTGAAACTTCATAGCAATATACAATCATAAGGTGGTCACCCAGATGATTCAGAAAATGCTCATATTAACTTTCAAAATATGTTATTAAAATTAAAATACACACAAAAAATTGCAGAGCATCCCCAGGTCCCTAAGAGATTCGCCAATGCCATTTTGAGAACCACTGCGCTACGGAGAATTCACTTCTACTTGTGTGCATTGCAAGTTAATTATCCAGAGAACACATCAAGGGTCACAAAATGAATGCTGCAGATATTCATCCACAGAGGAAGCTTATACCACCCCCACAGTCATACCTCACCAAGGAAGAAAAAGAGTTTGACTATGGAATAGGACTAAGATTAGAAGAAAAGGTGAATGGAGATGAGAAAAGAACAAGTGAGAGAAGGAAGTCATGGTAGCAAGCAGAGAGCTGAACTGGCTCTGGATAGAGGCTGAGCACATATCCACCTTCATGAACTTTTCGGGGCCAAAATGCACCATGTGCTCTAAAAGTCTGCCGTGAACAGCCTGCCGTGATGTATCTTTCTGCTCAGTCAGAAATTCCAGTGTTCATTGCAAGAGTCTATTGCTTGCTTTAGATAGGAATGTTATCTCTAGACATTTTCTGTAAAAATACCCATGTGCTACAGAAAAAAAAAAAAAAAAAAGAAAACAGAACAAGCATTCTGTTTAATTTTCCACAGTAACTTGTTGGTATAGATTGACTTCCTTTCAGACTGTGATCTTCAGAGGTATGAGAAATCGAGGCTATGTCACATAACAGCAACAACGAATATAATAATGTACAACATTTGTTAAAAGCTTAAGTGCTAGGAAGTGTTCTATTTATTTTACATACATGAAATCACTTAGCCCATAAAATAACCCCAGGAGTTAGGTGCTATTATAATTCTCATTTTAGAGATGGGTGCACTGCCAAACATCACATCTATTGATTTTTCCATTATGGTCATTCAGTCTCCTTTTCAATAAATCCCTTGGTCCTGAAGAAGACTACAGATAAGGATAGGCTGATTCAGAAGAAGTACAGTTAGAAGTAAATTCTGAGCATTTACCCTATGGAATATGAGGTTTTTTTAGTCAATTTGACCAAAATAAGCATTCATTCAATATACACTTATTAAGCTCAAACTTATAGGCACTGGGTTAGAGGCTGAGAATAGACAGATGTAATATAAATACTAATTGAAAAATAAATGTGAAAACGCCTTGTATATAGAAAGCAATCTGTCCTCAAGGAGCAATATTTTATGCACAAGACTTTCAGAAGTACCATGCCATTCTCCAAGCTTCTAGTCTATTCTTTCTAGCCCCATTGAAGAATTGACCAAGCAAAAGCATTTTCACTTCAAAACAGGTTCTTTCTATTCCTTCTGTTTGAAGACCGAAACTCTATTTATTGCCTGCCTTTTGATAGAATTGACCAGAGAAGATTCCATTGTATTCAGATAGGACTTTCATTTGTCCACTCAGAAAATCTGGTTGAGCACCTGCTCTCTGCCAGGCACTGCTAGGTGCTAGAGAGACAGCGGTGAACAAGACAGAAATGGTTCTGAGTCTCATGGAGTTTACTGACTAACGTGCGCTTTGGTGTGGTACAACTAAGTGAAAAAACATCTGCTATAAATCAACAGTTATGGATTCAAATTTCCAGTGGTAAAGTGGCACCCCTCGAGTGATTTATTGTGCACGAATCCCTCTTGCTGTGCATGTTCCTGCAAGGTCTCATTAGGACATTTAAACTAAAAATATCTGATCCAGCTACATTTTGGAAGAGGAAACTATTGTTTGAGGAATTCATTTTCAGCAGCTGAGCGCTTCAGGAAGTTGGTAATGCCCTGCGGCGCTTGGTGCCTCTGGTCCTCTCATTCGAAACCAGCAGAGGTTGGAACAGTCCTTAGTTATTAACATCTAATGGCTGTTCTGTGACTTTTCAAGTGCTTTGGACTCCTCTTCCCAAGTCGCAGGGAATGGAAAGATACTTATTTGAATTTAATTAACTCAGAGGAGATTCAACTTGAAGGATAGCAATTGAATATACTTAGTCCTGAATGTTCCTACATCTTCTCTAAAACTTTATGATGGATTCGTTGGACTGCTAATTGCCGGGAGGATGTGGAACAGAAGCTCCACCTAGAAGTAAAGCCAAGGGCAGGAAGTATCTGTCACCACTGCTGTGTCTCTGTGCCTCGGTTATGTTCTCCCCTCTGCACCTGTCTTACCTAACGCTCCTCTTGCAGAAAGACCCCTTGTAGTCCAGATAAAAGCTCTGTAAAACACAGAGACAAGAATGGCAACAAATGAGACTTCTAATCTTTGCTTTTTCTTTGAGGCGACCTCTCAGTCTACCTTTCTTTCCTAAATGTGTGTACACAAATGTCACTTTGTTAATTTAAAATAACTTCCATTTTAATGAGTGTTCCATAACTTCGTTTTTGCCACCCAAATTCATAACTAGACAGAACAGACACTACGTGACTTTGTAGATGCTGTGAAATCCTGTACAAGTAATGCATTTACATATTCATTCATTCTCAAATGTTTACTGTGGACATGCTAGGTCTCAGCCACTGTGTTAGGTATTGCAGGCATAACAGTGAACAAGACAGGTATAATTACTGCTCTTATGGAGCTTACAAATTTACACATATATTTATTTACTCACCTATTTAACTAGAATGTATCATGTGCTAGACACTGTTTAAGGGATCATGGAAGACTCCAAAATAAATAAGAAATAATTCTTAGGAGAACGTGCAGAGTCCCTGGACTAGGACAATGACAATGGGGTCATAAAAGGGTGGAAAACTCTCTGAAGATAGTTTGGAGGTAGAATCAATGTTGGATGACTTGCGGGGGCTGGGGAGGGTTGTAGACATTGATGGGGAGCGGGAATTAAAATTATTTCCAAGTTTCCACCAAAGGTGTTTGGGAGGATTACTGGGGTGCCATTAAACTAAGCTTAAAAATGAAGAAGGATAATCAGGTGGAGGGCAGCTTTAGGGGAGAGAAAACAGTAATAATAATGGGAAGATAGGAAAGCACTAAGTTTGGTTTGAGATCTACTGAATTTGAGATGACACACTCATCCACATCCTTTTAGATTCAAATGAGAGACCGTGAGCTTCTCTAATCTCAAGAAAGAGCAGAATTGCAGTTGTCTTCCTTAGATGCATGTGTTGTGTTAGATAATATTTAATTTTTATTCTAGATCTTATCCCCAAAGGATTTTGGGGGTCTTAAAAAGCCCTGGGGAATAAGTAGGATAAAAAAGAAATGAGGACATTAAGGCTGCGGTGAACATTTCTGGCCTATGAAATAAATCTCTCCCCCAAAATAAAAGCCATTAGTTTCTGTGGTTTATATTCCTGGCGCTTTCTGGATCTTGTCCTATCCAAAGTCCGGTTGTTTGGCTTTTTCTTCATTTCTGTGAGCCAATCTAGACCTTTTCAAAGAAAATGTTTTTTCTTAAATCAGCCAGAGTGGTTTTTTCTGGTTTTCAACCAAAGAACCCTAACATGATTTTTAAAAGTTTCTTAGAAGTGAAGTTTTGCAAATCACAGAACCTCAATTGTGTCACCAGCTGAGCTGAAGCAACATGACGCACGGTGAGAACCCTTTCCCCACAAGGCAGTTGGAAATCCTGTGAAGCAGCAAAGTGGTTGGTTAACTTCCATGTCTTGTGCCTCGGCAATCAGTCCACATACTTTCTAGGCTGTAGATTAATAACTTGGTAGAAAAATAGCAGGATTTTGACATATGTTGACTAATTCTCAAAGGTTCTATAAAAAGAGACCAGCTTTACTTAAGTTAAAACTTGATCACATAAAAGCAATAGAAAAGCAAAAAGAAAAATTCAAAATATTTTTGCTTTGTTTCATTTTGTCTCTTGAAGAGCCCGTTTCTGGACTGTTGCTGGAAATCTATGATAGCTGAGAGATTGGACTTGAAGGGCATAAAACTTCGATGGGGTGAGCTAGGTCAGTGTTAGCAAAGCAGAAAGCTATGAAATAGAGTGGAGGACAGGATGGGACCTTGGGGGAGAGAGATACGTCAGGCCCACCCAAGCACCTCCTGGTAAAGTTCTTCATCATAAAAAGCCAAGACTAAAATGAAGCCTGAGGGCAAGGGGAAGGTAACTGGACTCCTCACTTGAGACTTATGCTTTGACATTCTGGTAGAGGCTCAGAGGAGCCCAATACTACCTAAAGTGGGGCAACCCCAGATGGAGAATCCTATCTTGTGCAATCTCAGACGTGACAGTGGAAGTAAATAAATGAAGATCCTCACAGAGAGAATTGGAAGAGACAGCTTGGCTGACCAGGAAGCTCCTTCTGCTGGGAGGAGTCCAATTCTTATTTACTATGGACCTGTTACCATTCTGCTGTTTTCCTTTGAATTCTTTTCAAAGGAATAGGAGAAATTTGTTTTGTTTTATGTCTTCTTTTCTATTTTGACCACTGTATATTTTGTGTTACGTATATCACTTAAATGTATCTAAATGTATCATTTAACCATAGGTTGCTCCACCAGTAAAAGCTAATCTGGACTTGACCTTTGAGAAATTTCTATCACCCAAAGATCCTGACCTTGGATCTGGAGGCAGATCCTTGCTCAGAGGACAATTTTCATGATTCCCTTCTGAGGGGAAGAAGTGAGTGATTTTAGATGTATAATTAATATGTGCATTAAATTTGGTATGGGCATTTTTGAAATTGTATGTTTGAAGAGAAGAATCAACGTGCATGTTGGAATGAGATGAGTAGACTATTGTGAACATCTGTTGTTTTTGTCTATTTCATCAGTTAATTTGGGCTAGGAATTACTTTGGTAACAAACCCAGTATTCAGTGGCTTACGACAACAAAGGTTTCATTCTTGCTCACATTACATGTATCTATGTGTTAGCTCTGACTCTGCTCTCTATCATCTTCACTCTAGGACCCAGGCTGATGCAGCTGTTCTCATGTGGGACATTGCAGTGGGACAAGTTGCGTGGCAGAGCACACCCAGGTTCTTAAAACTTCCACTTAGAAATGACACATATCACTTCTGCTCACATGTCATTTGCCAAAGGAACTTACAAGCCAATGCTGGCAACAATGGGGTGGGGATGGATAATCTTCCTGAGAGGAAAAGCATCCTGGGGAAGGGCTGAATATTCTTTCTTTTTTCAGTAGTAGCCACCCAATTTTCTCTTGAAGAATAATCCCTAGACAACTCTCAGTCAGTGCAGGTTTATCAGAGTCAACCCAGGTCCAGAGAGGACATGGGAGTGAGGGTTAGCTAAGGCAGTTCCATTTCTCGGGCCAAAGTAAGTCTAATAAAATTCAATCCCTGGAGGGAGAAATTCTTTTTATGTTGGAGTTGCTAAGAAGATAGCCTGTAATCCTGGAGCTACAAGGAGCCATCTAGGTGGAGACAGAGCCTGCCTAAAAATAAGATCATAGAAGCAAACAAAACTGAGAGATAGAATGGATAAATTGAGGCCTGATGTCACTATTTGAGTCCCTGTATTCACCCATGCCAGAGGGAAAGGTCTAAACCTGGAATTCCTAAATATGTGTCTGTTTTTTTTTTCTTGAGCCAGTCAATTTAGGCTTCTGTTACTTGTAACTTAACTGTTCCTTATTTATAAAGGGAGAAGTTAGTGCTTAAAATACACTCCCTATATATGGTTCTGTATACTTCACTACAAGGGGCCTACGGTTTTGGTTACGAGCTCCCTCACTATCAACTCAAAGAGAAAAATCTATTTAGTATACTATACCATTACTATACTATATCTATATTACAAGGAATTGCCCAATATATGTTAAAAATGATCAAACATTGGTAATTTCATATGGTTCAACCCAGTGCAATTCACAGTACTACCTAACAAAAACAGACCATTTGCCCAGCAATCATAGCTTTTCTGAGAATAAATTTCTACCATGGGACGTCTATAAAGCCTGCTACACAAAGTGTGGTTCACAGAGCAGTAAGATCAACATCATTGGAAATTTGCTATAAATGCAGAATCTTAGGTCCTTCCCAGATCTACTCAATCAGAATGTGCACTATCACAAGATCGCCAGGTGACTTTTTTGCACATTAAAATCTTAGAGGTATCTATATAGAGACTCTACATGGTATGGTAAATATCCTCAAGAGCACCCTTGTAAGATATGTATTAAAATATTTATAAGACTGTACAACATTTCTCATTATAACTTAATGGCAAAAAGTCAAGTGATTCTAGGAGGGGTGAAAACAATTCTAGGAGGGGGTCATTGGAAGCAGTTTAGATTGATCCAGGAATATATTATTGATGTGTTTCCAAACACCGAAGCAACTATAATCCACCAACTAGTAACCCCCCTATTTTCCCCCATACCATATGCAATAAAGAGAATCAAAAAACAAAATGTGGGGACATCTTATGGCATGGTCTGCTCCTCAGTCTATGTCTATTCCAATCTGAGCTATAGGTGACTTCACCTGATGGTGATTGTCTACTTGACTTTAAATACAGATGGATACTCTGGGACTTGTGGCTCGTTTTGACTCCCAGAGCAGCAATAGTAATGTTAGCTGGTGGCCCCAGTTCATCAGCCTGTCAACCCTCTCTGGGGAGATTTGGCCTGTGTAATGCTGCGAATTGGAGACTGACTCTCATCCTTTGTGCTTCCCCAGACCAGGTTGCCGGACATATCACAGCCTAGTTTTTGCCTTCCCTCCTGCTTCATTTTTTCCTCCCACCACCCTAAGACAAGAATCTGCCAGGTTAAAGAACATTCCAGGCAGAGGGCAGAGGCAATCTCACATTATATTCAAATTTGATTATCATATTCAAATTTTATTATAATATTATCAAATTATATTCTTATTTCAACATAGAGAAAATGATTTCACTAAGAAGAAAACTAATAAGAGAGGGACAGTTGACTTTATTAAAGCTGAGTTCTCAATACACAGTAGTCATCGTTGTGAGCATCAGTGTGTTAGATCATACACTGCAAATGCTCTGTCTTCCCATTAATCAGAAGGTGGATTATGTTGCTATCCCATGGAGAGTGGTCTACGCAAGCATAGCTAACCCGGCTTCATACGTAGTTCCCAGGCACCAGGCACCAAACAACGTATAAAGCATCTGGCGGAAATCATTTAAAAAATAATTAGATTTTTAAAATCTCTTTGTTTCAGCTCCTGGGATAAATTTGCAGTTGGGGATATCTTTAAATACAGGCTTAAGCTTCTAATTAGCAAAGGTAACGTTTGGGTATACTTTATCCAGCATAAGTAAACATTTTGAGCTCTTTCATTTGAAACAAACAAAAATAATATTTCTTTTTTTTTCTGCTATTGCTTCTTCTGGCTTTTTTTTTTTTAAAGGGAATTAGCTTTAGTATCTCTGCCATTTGAAGAGAAGTGGCACTAGAGAAGCTTTTTTCTGAATTAGAATCTATTTCTCTATTTGATTGGGAGTAAATAATGGAATGAAAATTGATAGTGCAGATCTATTTTGCTCGCCATTAATATGAATGAGTATTTTGGACATGTGCTTAGATCCTTCCACCAACACAACAACTCAAAATCAGAAGGGCCAAATGCCAAGAGCTTCACAATTGTCTATCTAGTCAATTTGTTTCCTTTTCTATTCCCTCTGCATTCTCGGATGCTAAATCAGGTGATGTGGTGATGTCGGTTCAAAAGCATCCCAGGAGCAAATATGGATGAGCACGGTGGCCAAAGAAGGACAATATTTGAGGTGATATTGACTTCATATTCTTAAAACTCATTTAAAAAACACTTTATTTTTGCTTATGCAATGAAGTAAAATTTTTTCTGTGTGATCAGTTTTAGATAACATTTCTTCCAAACAACTGTAAATTCCATGACTAAGGAATTAGTCTGAGAAAACTTTGTGCATATTCTTAACTAATTAATATAGCCATTTTGATAACCTATTTGAAGAAAGAGACTCATGACAATAAAAGAAGAGAAGGAATATTCAAAATAGGAAGAGAAGTATGTGAGAAACATTTTATAATTTATTGAAATATAAATACAATAATCCTATGTTTTAGACATCAAATATACACTGATTTAATAACATTTATCCTTTCTTCTTTCTTTTCTTTCTATGCCTTTTGTTCTTTCTTTTTTCTTCTACAGAATGCTTATAAAGCAGCCCAAAAAGATAACTTGAAATGTTCAAAAATCAGTGTTCTGGGGCATATCCTTAAATTTAAAGAAATAATTATTTTGATGGGACCAAAATAGTAAAAGAAACAACCATACGTCATTATGTATTCAGAAAAATACCCATGTCCCTCCTCTATTAAAATTGCTATCTTTTTTTTAAAACAAAGGATACTATATTAATCTTCTGTGTATGTTTTATTGAGCACTTACAATGTGCTATGGCTATGTGCTATATGTATTTTTTCCATTGCCTCAGTTAAATTTTTTACCATCCTTTGGGAATTACTTTTCCTTTGGGGGAAGAGGATCTTGGGAGAAAGGTTGCACTGGTCAGGCAACCATGACAGTGTTATGTGATTTTCCAGATGGAGAAAGTGAACAAAGGCCCTCAACGCAACAGATTAGGAAACTGAAACACACAGAGATTCCAAATGGAAAAGTAGAGATTTGAATGGAGGACTCTCTAATGCTAAAGCTTACATCTCTACCAAGAACCTCTTAGTTTCTTGAAAGCAAAGGATTGTGCATCTTCACCTTTACTTGTTCAATGCCAGCACAACACCTGGTAAGTGTTCAATGAATCCTGCGAATTTTATTTTTTAACCATGTTTCCTTATTATTCCCTCTGCTCCTTTTAAACCCGACTTCTGACGCATTAGGTCATTCCTTCATGTTGATAATTGCAATAATCTCTGAAGTCATTTTCCTGTCTCTTACTTTTTACCTTCAATCATTCCCCCGTATGATTCATGCCCTGCCTGCTTCTTCAATATCTCCTCAGATTACCACACACACTTCACAATGGACCCATGAAGCTACTTAGTGTTCTCTGAACACCCAATGCAAATATGGCAATACTCATTCATGACAACAACTCTTGTTCCCTTTGCTGAAATAACCTTGTCTACCTGCAAAAGATCTGACATCCTTCAAGACTCATTTCAAGGTTCCCTCTATGGAATTGTTTTGAATCTACCCAGAATTGGTGGCTCTCTTCTTTTTGCTGGCACTGGGTCTTGTATAAACACTGTTACAGAGGATGTTACACTGCATTGCAATAATTTGGGTTTATGTCTGTTTCTTCTATTAAGCTGGAAGTTCCTGGAGGCAGAGACATCTTATTTGGCACTATATCCTCGGAACACATGCATTTGGGCTCAATAAATATTATTAAAAGAATTTTTGTTGAACAAATGAATGGATAATTCTATGCTTGAGCAATAAGACACTAACAAATGCCACAAGGACATTATTTTCCTTACTAGAGGTTATAATCTGTGACAAATAAGCTTATCTGTAGGCAGAGCATGAATTCACACAACTCTGTCTCTTGGCATGCTGAGGATAGCAGTGTGACACTGAGTATCTTGGGAAATTGTGTGCAGGATGACATATTAACCTCTTACACTACCTAGAAATCCACATAGATTACCACCACATTGTCTAAAATCAACATCAAAATCTCAAACAAGAGTATTGCTCAGGGGAATGGTATGGTTAGGTCCAGAGAGCAGAGTTCACATGGAGAAAATCTAAAAATAATGGCCTGAGAAGTGACAGCGCTTCTCTCTAAGACATAATTGTTTCAGAAAGATATTTCTTATTACTGGCAAGTTGAGTAAACTTAGAATCAAGAGCTCAAAGTTGGGTAGAACATTAGGACCCATTGATTCCAACTTCCCATTTCTGGAAAGATGCTGATTCAGATTCAACTTGAACACTTCCAGTGGTGGGAATCTCATTGTTTTGGAGGCAACCATTTAAGTTTGGATTATTCACGTTGAGTTGAAATCTGCCCTTCTGTGATTTCATCCGTTGATCCTGGTTCTTTTTCCTGAAGCTACATCAAATTGTTTTTCTGTATGAAAACTTTTCATGTATTTGAACACAGCTATCATTTCCCCCAAAGCTGCCTTTTACAAAGATTATAAATACTCTATTTCATGTGATAATTCCTTATGTGATGCTAGTTTAAAGACTTCCAGCTTTCGGCTGTCATATTCCAATGGACGCCCTCCAATGTGGTGCTCAAATGTGAGTGCAGCACCACACATACCCTAAGCACTGCAGCCTACTAGGAGACTTTCCTCACTTCACGTGTATGATACAGAACCTTATTACGACCTGATATTGTATTAGATTTAATGATTTAAATCCATTAAGATTTGATCCATTAAGTGGATCAAAATACTATATGGCAGAAATTGTTCTTGGAGCTGGGATAGAAAGGTAAGGCAGAGTCTTTGTTTCAAGAAGCCCACAACCTAACACAAACTAAAAATATCCTCTTGATAAATTCTGATATTATATAAGTTCTATAATTGAGGTATAAGCAAGGTATGGTCAGGAAGAAACTCATATATTAGGTTTTTAGACAATTGAATATCTGTGCTTATTTCAGACAATTTGAGCTCCATCAAGATAACCCTAAATCCAAACCCATGCTGTTGATTTTTAAAAATCTATATGTGAGACTCTCTATATATCTTTCCTAATTTCCTTGTGGATTTTGTTATAATTTCAACATATCAAGGTCTTTTAAATCTTTATTCTGTCACCAAGTATGTTAGTTTTCCTTTCTAAGCTTTGTGTCACCTCTAAGTCTGATAGTAACAGGGAAATTGGCTGATCTTCACATGAACAAAATGGTTTGTGTGCTATTTTCCCAGCAGAAATATGTGCTTGGGAATTTGGTTAATGGGAAGTGGTAAGGCGTATATTTAGAAAAGGCAGTTTATTCCACCCTAGACAAATATAGGCACTTGGAATTCTATCTACCATGACTCATAGAAAGTGCAGAGGTTTCTCATTCCCTAACTGCCACATGGCGTTAGCTTTTGGTATATGGTGAAGTCAGGGCCTGAGAAACGGGCAAAAGGGTAGCAGTGATTGATTTTTTTTCACACCAGTTTCTGGCCACCAAAAACCACTGTGTAAGTTGAAAGGTCACCTTAACTCCACCCACACAGTGTAGCCTATAATGTGCTTATAATAAAGAAAGTTTCTTTACATCTCTGCTTGAATGACATCTTGCTAGAGAGGCCTCCCCTGACTACCCTATATAAATATTAACATCTCTGCTTCTGCACTCCCTCTGTCCCTTGTCTTGCTTCATTCTTTCCCATGGCTCTTATCACTATTTGACATACTACATACGTCTACTTGTTTATTGTCTGGCTCAACCCATCCTCCATGCCCACATGCCCTAGAATATAAATTCTATGAAAACACAGGCCTTGGCTTATTTACTGCAGTGTCCCCACTACTTTGGACCTGGCACTAGCACATGTTCTACTGGTATATGCTCAATAAATATTTGTTGAATAAATAAATGAACTTGAAGGAAAATGGTTGTAAATTATTCATGTATTTGGCTGGCAAAAGATTTAAAGAAAATAATGACTGACAGAAACAATTGAGAAAGTCATGTTTACTTGATCCTTACAAAGATAAGATTAATTATACAAAGAATTTTGAGCTTCTCTAAATAAAAAAACTTCATACGTATTTTTAGTGTATGCTGGTGTTATTTAGTGATGTGTAGAAAAGAGTTTATGAAATAGTAATAATAGGTACCCATTACCGGACACCAAGTAAGGGGCTAACTATTTAACATATATTTTGTCATTAAGCATCACAATATTCTTTTTTTTTTTTTGCAGGGAAGGATTAGCCCTGAACTAACATCTGTTGCCAATCCTCCTCTTTTTTTTTTCTCCCCAAGTCCTCTGTGCATGGTTGTATATTCTAGTTGTAAGTCCTTCTATGTGAGCTGCTGCCACAGCCTGGCAACTGACAGACGGGTGGTGTGGTTCTGTGACTGAGAACCGAACCTGGGTGGCTGAAGCGGTGAGAGCACCAAACTTTAACCACTAGGCCATCAGGGCTGGCTCAAGCATCACAATATTTCTATTAAGTAAATTTTATTGTGTGTCTCACCTATACAGAAATGGAGGCTCAAAGAAACTCAGTCATTTGTCAACAACCCACCACTCAAAGTGCCAGAGCTCCAAACTGTGTGTTAAAACCTCCCCAGGGGCTGGCATGGTGGCGCAGCGTTTTAGTTCGTGGTTTGGCAGCCCTGGGTTTGCAGGTTCAGATCCTGGGCACTGGGCTGAGGCATTGCTTGTCAACCATGCTGTGGCAGCTTCCCATATAAAGCAGAGGAAGGTGGGCACCGATGTTAGCAGAGGGTCAGTCTTCCTCAGCAAAAAAGAGGAGGATTGGCAATGGATGTTAGCTCGGGGCTGGTCTTCCTCACGCACACACACACGAAAAACCTCCCCATCTTTTAACATTTACTCACAAGTAATAAGCAAAGAAACAAATGTCTCTTCCTTTTATGTAACTTCTAGTACAGCTGCCACACAAGCTGGGGAATTTTATAACCAGGTGAGGCTTTTGTGATCCAGTTGATCAGAGTTCTATAATGAGTCTACTGCATAATCAACATGGCTGTGCCCAGAAAAGGGACCACCAGAATGACACCTGAATATTTTCTACTCCCTGCTTTTCTTGCAAATCAAATTTGCCAAGGAAATCAGGTAAAGCAATGGTTTTGAAGCTGTCAGCACTCTTTACATCTGAAACAAGTTACGTGTTTTCTCTCACATTCATCACCCCTCAACAAAGATTTTATAATCCAAATGGGAGAGCTAGGGGAAGAAAAGTTGGCACGTCTCTCTTGCCGGCAATTTTGTTGGGTAAGATAAACTACAAAGCTTGCTCTTCAGACCCTATCTGAATTCCGAAACTCTCACAGAAGCAATTTTCACCCAGGGGTTACCAGGAGGAAGTAAAGGGATTGCCCATTAACCAGACAAATATTACTGGGAAGGGACAGAAAACAGAAAAATAGTGTGACATGGGCACTTTGCAGAGCTATTCATTCAGCTTCACCCATGCCAAATTGCCTAATGTCAGCAATGACTTTGGATATCTGAGCTTTTGGAAGCCATTAGAGAGAGATCCTCCAGGTTTTACACCTCTAATGCATGGTGTAATTATTGATCCCACTCTCATGCACTTTGTTGAAATGTATGTGGTCTGCACTTATATTAAAGTTGTATCTTTCTTAGTTGGAAAACTCTCTCTTCCCTTACTCACACGTCCAAGCATCATGTGCTTCCTGTCAGCACCGCTTACACAGAGAAATAAAATGGATGAGTAGGAAGTAGGAAAATTTTGCCACTCAGCAAAGACCACACCAAGGTGCAATTGCTAACACAATTTCTTCAGCATTGCCCTTGGAGGTCCCGTTTCTATCAACAGTTCTATGAAGGATGAATGGGCTCTCGGAACAGCTGCTGTACCTTTCTCATCTCTTTCAGCAGACTTCAAAGTATCTGATTTAAGGAGGCTTTGTTTTCCTCCCCATAGACATCTGAGGCTCTGATGTTAGTTATGACAGAATAGATATAGGCCACTATCCAACAAGAGTCTTGGTCTGGGCTAGTGCATCTGAAGAGTTTGTAAGAAAAGATATTGAGCTTATTAACATTTAGATAGAGCATAAATAAAAATAAGACCAATTCGTCTTCAGATCTCAATCTGGTTTGGAGGCTGCCCACTCAGGAAAAGGGTGGTTATCGTTGCAGGCCCATTCAATTTCTCCTTAGTTAAGCAAAAGGTGCAGAAAAAGGCACCCAGAAATGCCATTTCCTAAGTGGGCATTGCCATCTTGAAAGCTGTGTAGCAGACAACAATCTTGTATTAGGACTCCAAAGCCTTGAGTACTAGGCAGAGTCATCCCAGAGAAACGGACTTCTCCAAAGCAAGATCAGTGGGAGAAGATGTAATCATAGTCACCTTCCCCTGAATGCTATTTTCCCTCCTTTACTGAAAGATTAAAACAGAATAATAACAGCAGATTTAGTGAACAGACTATTTAAACATAAGGACTTTAAAACTCCTTACTCATGAAATGAAAACATTATCTACTATGTGTCAGACATTGCATAAACAACCAGAAGTGATACAAATGTGAAATAAACACTGTTCCTTCTCCTTCAAACTCTTGAATTTTGTTGTGGGGAAGGCACACCTTGAAACCAGGATTGCCAGAGCGATCTCTTGTCCAATCATGTCACTTCTTATCTCTGCCTGTGAAAGTTCTCCCTGCGTCTTCAGTTCCCTCTGAGACACTTCAAGCTCTTTGTCCTGGCATGTAATATCACCCATGGTCTGTCTAGTCCAGCCTGCCTCTCCAGCATCATCTTTCCCTTTGTTCTGCCTGGCATCCTACACTCCAGCGTCAACAATCTGCCCACACTTGCTTCCACAGTGTTCTTCATCTCTATTGCCCCCTTCATCTAGCATGCCTTTCTCTCATTTAGCTTGAATACCCACACATTTTTTAAAGACTCAACTTCAGCCTCCTTCTAGAAGTCTTTTCTGAGTTTCTTACATAGACTTGAACATTCATTCTTCAAATCCCCTTTGAACTTCATCAGGGTTTGAAACAAACTTATTGCAAGTCACAGTCTTTATATTAGCATGTGTGCTTCTTGTGAATGAACAGCTTCTACTGCCTCTGTTTCCTTAGCACAGATCCCAGTGCCTACTACCCTATAGCCCTTACAAATGTTACAAAATAGAATAACGTAGTCATGTGTCACTTAATGATGGGGATACGTTCTAAGAAATACATCATTAAACAGTTTTGTCATTGTGCGAACACCATAGAGTGTACTTACACATACCTAGATGGTATAGCCTACTACACACCTAGGCTATATGGTACTAATCTTATGGGACCACTGTTATATATGTGGTCCATTGTTGACTGAAATGTCATTAGACAGTGCATGACTGTGGTGCAAAAAGTAATGATGCAAAATATTTAACAAAGCAGAAAAAGAATGCTACCAGAGAAATGTAAGGCAGGTGTTAAATGTAGTTGAGAATGAGGAGTCCATAATATGTTGGCAATAAGTGAAGCTTGAGTTGGAAAGATGGATTTCAGCAGTGCCTTGAAGAACAAGTATGCTTCAGGAAGGGAGGCAAAATTTTGAGAATGAAGATTCAACATGAAAAAAAGCAGAGATGTCTGAAACATTCAACTAAATAAAGGTCTACAAAATAAGATGGGAAAGACAGGGTGAGGTTGTTTGTGGAGAGTTAAGTCTATCATGAAAAGATTGTGGTCTTTATTTAGAAGACAATTGGGAGCCATTGATGGATCGTGAGAAACAGAATTACATAGTATAATGCTTATTTTAGGAAGATAATTATGGCAGCAATATGCAGGATGGTTTAAAATTCAGTGCCTTAGAAATCCAAGAAAGAAATATTTCAGAAAGAATGTTGCTGCTGTGAAACCGAGGGAGAAAAGAGAAAAGGGCATTTGTAGGCATAGGAAAAATAGCAGAGTAGAGGGGAAGACCAGAAATATAACAGGGATAAGTAGAAGACACCAAACGAACTGAGATCACAGAGTGGAAGAATTAACTTTGGAAATTAGTGTAGATTCTTTTCTCTAAGGAAGGAGAGAAGGAGGAGAAAATGGTTGACAATATGGGACTCTGCAGTAAAGCTGGGTAGAGAAGATTCAATAGTGATAATTCAATATCAGATTAGGATATCTTTTACATTTTTATTTAGGGCAAGGCAAGGTCTTGTGATGATTGTAAGGACAGTGAGGGATGTGTTTTGAGTTTGAATACTGTGGGAAAGGTCCAGAACAGTGCTGTGGGAAATAAAAGAAGGAGGTGATTAGTGTGCAGTAAAGAACTGACAAGACCACTGAGATCTTGCCTGAAATAACATGAGATTTTGTTTTGTTTTGTGGAGGCAACCACCATGGTTCCAGTTATCTACTGCTGACTCACAAACCATCCTAAATTCAGTGGCTTAAATCAATGGTCATTATATCATGCTCATGAGCTGTGGGTCACAAATTAGGGCAGAGCATGCCTGGGTGGATCTTCCACTCCACGTGGCATTGGCCAGGGTCACTTGCTTTAATCAGCAGGTGGCTGGTGGGCTCTGGAGTGTCCAAGAAGTCTTGACTCTCATGTGTGGCATCTTGGTAGGGATGGCTGGAAGCCTCACACACCTGGGTCCCTCTCCATGTACTATTGAGACATTTCACATGGACTCTTCATCAGATTATCCAGGCTTATAACCCAGTGGCTCAGGAAAGGAAGCAGCCAGGCTCTACAAGTCTGGGACTGGAAACCAGCACAGAGTCACTTCCACAACTGTCTCTTGGTCAAAGCAGACAGAGAGCCTGCCCCATTTCAAGGGGAGGGGATTTGCACTCTACTTCTTGCTAGAAGGAGTATCAAAGGATTTTGGGCTAGCTTTTATTTTTTTTCATTGTGCTAATCATTCTCTAACACGTTATTTTCTGTTTTCTGTCATCCCCACTAGAATGTAAGTCAAATAGAGAAGGGAGTTCTGTCTGTTTTGTCCCAAGTGTCTGATTCGTAGTAGACGTTTAATGAATATTTGTCACATGAATAGTGAGAGACTGTAGACAGAGGAGTTGATAACATGGGCGTGAATTGCCCAGGTCGCGGTCTTCCAGGAAGATAGAGAAGAATGACAACAAACTACAAGGTAATGGTTCCCTCCACATATATGAGGGTTACAGCATTTCCCATCAGCAGCAATGATTCAGTAAGGCTGTGGTTCTCACTTCCAGGGAGAAACCATATCAGTGTCCTTAGGACATGTGCTCTAGAGTGCTAGTGAACATATTTATGTTTATTCCAATTGGAAGACCTACTTCAAATAAAATTATTGCATTGATGAGTCACTAAGCAATCATACAGTTGGGAGGAGTGTTCTCCTACATTTTGTAGAGTGGCTTTGGGGTTGATGAATCCTTCCAAAATCGTGTGGGCAAACGCATCATCTTAGGAGAGGCTCTGTGGGCTTTATCGGTCTCCCAAAGAAAGATTTGACCCCAAAATATTAGAAACCACCATCAAAATAAAGTATATTGGATTTTACCTTTTAAATATTAAAGCTAAGTCATTCCAATACTTTGAAGAAAAAAATCACTTGGAACAGGATAAAAGACACTTCTAACATACGTAGCAAGCAAATTGGTGCAATATTCTTTAATGATTCCCCAGGAGCTAAGTTTGATTCAGTTAGTGGCAAGTGAATCTGAGGGGATTTACAGGTAAAATTATTCTAGATGCAAAGAGAAGCCATAGCATCATGTCAAAAAGTCACCTTAAAAGAAAAACAAAGTATTTTTGGAGACTTTGACTATAAAAAGATATGTTTCCCAGTTAGTGTTTAAAAGCCTCTGATTATAATGTGGTATTTCTTTAAAAAAAATCCCATAAGTATAGGTTAACAGTTGAACATGAACTAAAATTATAACTCTATTATTTGGAAATACTCTCACATAACTTTTGCTCCTCCTCTTCTATTACTTTACTTACTGAAAGTAAGAACTTGTTTTTTTTTAAGTTTAGGTTTGCCAAACTTTAACAACATACCAACATGATGGGGATATACCTGGTCAAATATTTTAAAAATTGAATAGTTTATAAATTGAGGAGGCTATAAAAATTTCAGGTAGATGACATCCAGAAACAAAAATTCAATAGATAATACAGGTTTAAAGTGGTGCAGGAATATTAAAATGCAGAAGACTTTTTAAAGTTTCCTTGTTTGTTTTCTTATTCACCATTAGAATTTCTTTCCATGATCTAAATTTCAAGCAGGCTAGAAAGATAAGGCTTCATCTCAGCGGTAGCCAGATTCCCTTCTTAATGCCTGCGTTATGTCAAGTGAACAACCATTGCATGAGATCATCCTTGATTTCTTCCCAATCACATAGAACAGGTATCTTCATCTTCTCAGCTGGAACCTCAGATTCTAGAGCCTTCTGGGTCATATAGCCCAGGTGGGAAATGTACAAATATAGTATAAACACAAGGTTGAAATAAACACCCTTGCCAACTCTATATTCTGATTCATTCCTTGTCCCCAATCTATAGCTCAAATCCTATCAGTTTTCCCCCTTCACTCAAAAGTCCACACTGCCTTCCTCTACATCCTCATGATTTTCCCCCAAGACAATATCTTTATCTCATCTTCCTGATACTAAACTACTTTATTTTTTCTTTCAAATGCTGCTGAAGGACAAAACTCTGTACAACAGTCCAATTTCTCTTTAAGTATCAATAATGGTTTCTCTTTGCTCAATGAATCAATGCTATGCTTTTTCTGTCTCTCATACCAATGCATAGGTGACATGACCAGTTAGAAAAAGGTTAGTGAGAATTAGCTTGCAATTTATCATTAATTAATTCACAATTAAAGATCCAACAAAAGTATATTGGGAGGCTTTTTTCTTTTTGGTTTTTTTGGTCCAGCTTAGGATCCAGGATCCAGGAGTCAGCTATGTCAAGACCTAGTATTAGCAAAATGTACACAGAATGAGTCTGAGTCTGATACATGGCACAAAAATTAAGGGATAGATTACACCAGGTCACAAGAACTTGTGTTTAAGTACAGGTTGCTCTGGATATAAGTATACATGCTATATGCGTTAGTAATAGAGAGACTTGAAGGTGAATCAGCATTCTGGATATTTGCATAAGAATAAGAACTGCAGGAAGAAAGTATGCAAAATCTATGGTCAACCTATTTTTATCAGTCACCACCGTATACTTTCTTGTAACCGGGATAGGTTCTTTCTTTGGCCTACAAAATAGTAAGCTTACCTTCTAGTCTATATCTCTTTTAATGCTGTAATTCTTCATTTGAGATATTCCTTCATATATTGTCCACTGAGCCAAATCTTTTTATTCTACTTTGTATTTTATTTCAAATGTTGCTGAGATGGAAGTGAGTTCCAATTCTGTTTAATTCAGGAAGCCATCTCCAACTTCTTCACGTCATACTGACCTATCTCTTCTCGGGACTTTTGCACTAACAGTGAATAACAGCCATGTCACATATGCTTAGTTTCATAAGTGGAGAGTAGGGAACATGTCTTTAACATGTTTTCTGTCTTATATGCAGCCTAGTGTAGTGGAGGAAGACAAATCCTCTACCCTCTAGGTTCTTCTGGCTGGGCCCCAAAATAAAATGACCTGACACAGAATAACATGAGAAAATCCAACAAAACTTTATAACATGTACACATGGGAGAAACCCAGGAAAACTAGGTAACTCCCAGAATGGCTGAGGTTGTCACCTTAAATACCATCTTCAGCTAAAACAAAGGAGGATGTTGGGGGTGGGGGGAGTCAGTTATGGAGATTCCCAGAAAAGCACAGCAAACAAGAGTAAGATTATTATGCAGATTTAAGCCTTTGCCTTCCGAATTGATAAGAGTTTCTAGAGACCTTCATCCCTCTCTTCCTTCCCCCTCCATAACTTTACAGATGGAGATTCCCCTTACAAATGTAAATGGCTCTTACAAAGGGTAACTTCTACTTGGTTTTCAGAGCTTCTCCCCTGTCTGCAGTTTCTTAAAAGTAACCAGCCCAAAATAATCCTCATGCCAAAGAGACACATTTTGGGGCGGCCAATTCTGATGCCCCATGCTAGTGTAGTCCTAAGAGCAATAAATAACCTTGGGATGATTGTCTTCATCAAATCAAGTTTTCCAAAAAATTATTGCACTTTGGGGCTTATAATTTTTTTTTTTTTTTACATAAGGAAAGAGATAAATAATGCAATCATGAAAGCACAGAATTTGAGACCTGAGAGTGTTGTTAGATATCATCTCATTTGACCTCCAGAGTTAATGGAGGAGGTAATGATATGCAGAATAATTAAGCAACTTGCACAAAGCTAAGCAGGAAACTAGTGACAGATACAAGGCTAGAACTCAGCACTCCAGCCCCATTCTACTGCTAAACTGGATTATTTTATATAGTACCTTCATGAAATGCAAGATTGAATGAAAATATTTTAACGATGCTTGTCTTTTGAGATTACATTCAGGCATGCCTTCTTATAAGCTGCAGAAGAAATTGTTTGAATTTGACTGTGGATGACACTGTTGACTGGCAATCCAGTATCCATTCACTTTTCTTCCTTTACTACATACAGAGGGATGGCGATGTGCTCAGTTAAAATCTAAACACTCTCAGTCCTCTTTGTGTTGAATGGCTATTTGGTCTGTTTCTTCTCACAAATGAGATAGAATTGAAAGTATGCCAGAAAGAGATTGCCTTTCCAAATAAAAAGAAATCCTTATGTGGAGAAAGTTTTTGGATTTTTATTACTCTGCCTTTTTTGTGTCTGGAATGGAGACGTGATACTGGAAGTATAGTAGCCATGTTGGGATCGTGAGGATAAAAGCTACAACCAAGGATTGGGAACAACATGATGGAAGGAATCTGGGTCCTTGATAACATTCAGGAGAAGCTGACTCCATCCTAAGTCAACTCCAGACATCTAAATAAGAACTATAAATCCCTTACCTGTCTACTCCATTAGTTATTAAGTTTTCCATTACTTTTGTCTAAAGAATACCCTCCACCCACCAAAGATAAGATCACAAAATGCGTTAAAATGCAGTGGATCTAGTGACCATTCAGATATACTATTTGACTAACCACGTTTGCAGTGACTGCTGCAAGGGAACTTTTCAATACATAGAAGCATAACTCTTTTTTTAAAGTGACCTAAATATGCTAAACACTATCCTAAGCCCTTTAAATGTATTATCTTATTTAATCATCACAATAATTGTATGAGGGATGCACTGATATTCTCGTTTATACTGATAAATAAAATGGCAAGCAATAGGATATATTGGAGTATATGAGGAAGCCATTTGGTATAAAACTAATTCGGCCTGACCTTGCTTTTCCAAAAGGCCTGACTGGCCTTTGAACATGCATTGTATATCTGCTTGAAACATTTACCATGTCCCAGAGACAGGAACAAATGCCCTTAAGATAAGGATGCAACTTCCCCCACACTGGCATTGCCTTAAAGATAAGCATTTCTCCCTAGTCTAGGACTTGATTGCTGTGCTCATCCTGTGACCACCCAGCTCGAGACAGCAGACCTGCTACCTGTGGTGTCCATCAAAGGCTGTGCCAACAGGACAATCTCGTGACTATTGTAAAAAGGACATTGCATTCATGTGTGATCTTTGATGGTATATAACCACTCTGTACACCCCACTTCTTTGGTGCCCTTCCTTCCTTGGGAAGGAAGGCCCCAGGCTATATGGTCCTCAAATTTGGTTCATAATAAACTCACACAATTTCAATTTACAGATTGGCTATGGATTATTTGCATTGACAACACAGATAAAGAAGAAAGTTTAGAAAGGTTAATTATCTTGCCTACAGTCACATGGTAAGAGGTAGATGTCCCTGTGATATCAATAATCATATTCTGTTCATCTATCACACCGTGTAATAAACCATGTGAAGTGTAGCTCTGTGAGTCAATGTATTGCTTTACAATTTAAGATAGTTGACCAATAACTTGTTTTCTTCTCAAGAAATGAAATACTAAGGCTGTAGTAAAAGCACATAACTTTGATAACCTACAGGTAATTCAGACAGAGAATAAAGTTGTGCAATTCTGACACTGTTAACTTAATAATTTCATAAAGAATCCATCATAGAACTGAGTATTTTTGTGCTCTGGCTCTTGAACTTGGCTTTACATTGTGCTGGTAATTATTCCAGGCAGAGTGGCCTCAAACAAACAAACAAACAAAAATGTTACATTCCACAGCTTTTCAGCATTTCAACACTAGCTCCACTTAAGGGGAATAACTTCTAGACTTGCTTTCTTCCTACAAAATCATTTAAGTTCAAGTTCCAAATGACATAAACTCCTAAATCTTTCAGGTAATTCATGATTTCTGATTCTTTATTCTCTAGGGCTTATTTTCTTTGCTGTTCCCTCAGAAAACAAAGGCAAGATTGAAAAATAAAATGGGATGTTCCTGGATAAAAGAATTAAAGATACATATGATAATAAAACAAGATAATTGAATTCTCACATCATTTAAACTATTAATTAGAACAATTTTTAAAAAGCTAATTATAAATCTAGTGAATCTACTCAACTGAGAAAAGCAATATTTGAAAGTCAATTGTAAGTATACTTCAAGGTAAAAAATACCTTTCACTCTCATTAACACTAGGTAATTGAGACAAAATATTTTTCTGATTTGAACTTTTTGTGTATTTTCCACAATAAAAAGGAGAAATTTTATCATGACTATATAGATAACAGATTTAGATTCTTTGCCCAATGTTCAGTGTTTTGGAAAGAGTCAGAAAAAATCTCCCAAATTTGTAGTTTTACAAGAAAACTTCTGGAAAACTTAAAAGACTATGAAGTGAATCTAATATTGATCATACTAAACAATGATGAGCTTCTTTTTAATGTGCTATAAAAATGGAGACTGAGATTCCTTCTGAAGGTACTTCACCACCTTCACTGAATATTCGTGTCCCCATAATACAATTCCATTTGGCTGAACACACACTATATTTTGTGGAGGTTCCATGACCTTCAATGGGATTGTTTCAGAGATCATTCCTACAAAGAAGAAAATTCTGAGTCACCAAGAACCCTCATCACTATAGCAATCCATTCTTCTCTGTTAGGGAGATGCAAGATTTATGACCTCAATGAGTTAACAGCTCAGTGGAAAGACAATGTTTGCAAACAAGAAAAAAATAAGAGGAAAATGGGTAACAGGCTATATCCACAAGTTAAACTGAGTGACAAAATTGAGAAGTATGGTCTGCCATCAATGGAAGAAAAAAGTCGTTGCAATCACAAATCCTGGGGACTGTACATGCTGCCCTTTGAGTTTATTCACTCATCCCTTCAGTCCTTACTGGGTGACTACTGTGTGCGAGACACAGTGTTAGACTCTGAGACTATAGCACAGACTGTGACCTCAAGGAGTTTGCAATCTAGTGGGGATCAGAGGAGAAACAATGTACATGGGTAGTTGTGATGCAATGTGATAAAGTCTATACTAGACGAATGTACAGCTTCCATGTGTCAGGGAGGAGGGAGGTTCCAATGCACTAACGATATGGTGAAGCAAGTGCTGAGAATAAAATATAAGTAATTCATTTAATTAAAGAAATATTTCCTTTGGATATATACCCAGAAGTGAGATTGTTGGATCATGTGGTAGTGTTATTTTTAATTGAGTAATCTCCATACTGTTTTCTATAGTGGCCGCACCAATTTACATTCTTACCAATGGTGCATGAGGGTTCCCTTTTCTCCACATCCTCACCAACACTTGTTATTTCTTGTCTTTTTGATGATAACTGTTCTAACATGTGTAAGGTGATATCTCATTGTGGTTTTAATTTGCATTTCCCTGATGATTGGTGATGCTGAGCACCTTTTCATGTACCTGTAGGCCGTATGTATGTCTTCTTTGGAAAACGTGAATTCAAGTATTCTTTCCATTTTTTAATCAGATTATTTTGTTTTGTTTTGTTTTGTTTTGCTATTGAGTTGTATAAGAAAATGAAATCAGGATCTCAAAGAGATATCTGCACTTCCATTATAGCAATATTCACAATAGCCAAGATATTGAAACAGCCTAAGTGTTCATCAATGGATGAACTAATAAAGAAGATGTGGTACATATACACAATGGAATATTATTCATCCACAAGAAAGAAGGAAATCCTGCCATTTGCAACAACATGGATAGAACTTGAGGGCATTATGCTAAGTGAAATGTGAGACAGAGAAAGACTAATACTGTATGATATCACTTATATGTGGAATCTAAAAAAGCCAAACTCATAGAAACAGAGAGTAGAATGGTGGTTACCATGGGCTGAGGGGTGGGGGAAATGGGGAGATGTTGGTCAAAGGGTACAAACTTTCAGTTATACGATGAATAAGTTCTGGGTATCTAATGCCTAGCATGGTGATTATAATTAATAATACTGTATTATATACAAAGTTGCTCAGAGAGTAGATCTTAAACGTTATCACTACAAAAAAGAAATAGTATTTATGTGATGTGATGGAAGTGTTAGCTAACGCTATGGTGGTAATCATATTGCAATATGTAAGTGTATCAAATCAACTCATACATCTTAAACTTACACAGTGTTTATGTCAATTATATCTCAATAAAGCTGGAAAAATAAAGAAATATTCATTGAGCATCTACTTTGTGTAAATTCTTGTATAGTTTCAATGAAATATGCTAAATGCTAGCCCAGAGATAAAGTGCTTTGGGAGTTAAAAAAAAAAAAAGAAAAATTTACTCTGCTTTTAGGACAGAGGATTTCAAGTGAAGGCTCCACAAGGGAAAAAAATTACTGAGCTGAGTGCATTATTTAATAGGGAAATTAAAGAAGATCATCAGAATTACGAGCCCAGCAATGTAAAAGAGCGTCGGTGTGGGGCACAGAGGGATTCACTCCAAGACCAAAGGAGGAGGAGTGAAGAGGGAGGGAAGGAGAGAAAGCAGATGAGGCTGGAAAGTTAAATAGGGTCAGGTAGTTTAGGCCTTGTAGTCCAGCTAATGACAGAGCTAAAAGTCAGCCACCAAGAGGTTGATATGAAATCCATGAAAATGAATTATGTCTTCAAGGAAGAAAGTATATATTAAAATAGAAGAGCTAAGAGTGGAAAAAGACTAATCCACTTCCTTTCATAAATTTATTTAGGAAGGCCAGGAAGAATTGCCTACATGGAGTGCCAGTTTTACTAGTCTTCACCTATGACACAAAGATTATTGATGCACTATTCATAGGTCCCAGTTTAGCGGTTTTCCCAGCAGTGGGAATAAATTTGCACTAAATGTCAAGGCTGCCTTGTTATCACCTTTTCAAGAAAGCTGGGAGTTATTAAGAGTTGTGGGCTGGGGCTTAGACACAGACAAGATTCGGAAGTAGGCAAAGTTGTTTTTTAGTTCCCACCAACTTTGCTAATTGGGAGAGAGAGAAAAAGAGAGGAGAGGGAGAGAGAGATGTTGAGAAGAGAAAGGGCACAAAATGACTTTCCCCTTGGATTACAAATCTGTATATATTTCAAGGAAAATGTACCCTACTTCTAATTAAAATAATTATAGCTCAGCAAAATTTGATTTGGCAAGAAATATTAGAACACTAATTCCTTATGACTTCTTTTCTAAACCTCCTTAAACGTCTTTTGTTTGCAGTAATAATTCATGGCCTGCCAGCTCTGAATCTTGAGAGACTTGAGTTTTCTTCCTGGCATTGGAATGGCAAACTACATTCCACTACTCCTAATTGTAAGAGAGAGAGAAGTCTTCTCAGATCATTCTGAACATGAGGCAATTATGCCTGAACAGTCATTTCTGAGAACACAAGTGCACAACTGTGAGCCAATTTCGTTCTTCTGAGATGTGTGTGTTTCAGAGGGAAACAGAACATGGGAAGAGTTTGCTAAAATAATAATGAGCAAAGCCACGTAAAACAACTACTTTGATTCTTTCGGGATGGCTATATAGGCAGTTTCGGAAGCAAAGGAAAAGAGATTCCAGCGAAAAGGTGGTGAAGAGGATGGGAAGAAAGAGAGGAAGTCGTTATACATTTCTTAGACAAAGTTGTGAACACTCTTCAGTGACCAAGAACTGGTTGCATATATTTATGTTTATTTAAATATACAGGATTAGAACAATTGCTTATAATAATATAAGTATGCAAATTTACTTTTCCATTGATGATTTTTGCAATATAATGTTATTTTCACTCACAGTAGTGCATATGACAGTCTGTCAGTTCTACCAGCTGGAATAAAAATATTTTGACCACATTCATCCTTAAATGAATTTATTTAAAAAGCTCTTGATATTCCCTGGATATTCATTTTGGGGACAACTGGTTTTAATTTGTCTTTTTGAAGTCTTCTCAGAACATTCATAAGAAAGGCAGAGGCTGCAAGAATTCATACATCAAGGATTTTATGCATGACAAGTTTCTTGAAAAGGACTTAAGTACTGCATGATTCTTGAAAGCATTTACCACCAGATGATTGCAATCTGCTTACATTTGAAAAAAAATGTACGTGCATTTGATTCAAATTTAAAATAATGTTAAAATATTCAACTTGCCAACCCATAAAGTCAGAAATGTAGTCTATAGAAGAAAGAAAAAAAAATCACTTTAAAATGCAATGTTTATCACTTCAGAAAAAGAAAACATTCAATTTAATATAAATAAAAATACCTGCTGCATAGATAGTGCTGATTATTTTCATTATCTGGTCAGTAGTAGAAAGAGAATTGGGAGAATTGCAATTTCCAGCAAATTTATAGTTCTACTACATCTTAGCAGATGAACTTTAAATGAGAAGTTGTATTGCTTACTTTGAAATTTTTAAAAATAGATTCATTACAAATAACGTGATGGCGTGTAATCACCATGTTGCATCCAGCGTCTCTTCCCATTTCATTGCCGGGACCTTAATTTAGGCTCTTGTTCTTAAGGGGCACTGCAAATTCCCCTGTTCTGCCAAGCCATGTCTTCCTAAAGCATTGCTCATCACTGGGTCCCCACTTCCTTATTTTCCCACTTTCAGCCTGTTATGAATTGCATTGTGTCCCGCACCCCCCAAAGTTGCTGAAGTTCTAATCCCCAGTACCTGTGAAAGTGACCTGATTTAGAAATAGGATGTGTGCAGATGATCAGGTTAAGATGAGGTCATCAGGGTAAGCCCTAATCCAATACAACTGAGTCCCTATAAAAAGGGGAACTTTGGAGACAGAGGCAGAGACAGGCACAGAGAGAACGGTATATGAAGATTGGAGTTACACTGCCACAAGCCAAGGAACTATGAGAAGCTAGGAGAAAGGCCTGGAACAGATGCTTCCCTGGCTCCTTCAGAGGGAGCATGTCTCTGCCGACACCCCGATTTTCGACTTCTAGCCTCCAGAACTATGACAGTAAATTTCTGTTGTTTAAGCCACTTAGTTTATGGTATTTTGTTATGGCAGTGCTAGCAAACTAATACATAGTACCCGCTCATTCTATTCCACTGCATTCATTCCTAAAACACTGTGTGATGTCATCACTTCCCCAGTGATGATGGGGCTACATTGCCTTCCATGCCTAGAGGGTGTCAGACACACAGTAGTTGCTCATGATTATTTGTTGAAAAAAATGATAAATGACCAAATTAACTACCTATCACGTTAAGAAAAATTACCTCCTTCAAAACATTAAGGAAACATACCATCTGTTTTCAACCTGCTTTTGCAGACTCATTTATTCCCATTCTCTCACATGGATCATACGTTACAATCAAACTTGGCTCTTAGCTACATTTTCAAAACACCAAGTTTATGCATTTAACCACAATATTTTCATGTGCTATGTGCCAGGCTCTGTGATGTTCATTTTGCACTGTTCTCTTATCCCCTGCTAGCTTCTCGCTCAAATTTCAACTGGTCATGAATCTACACGTTATTTGAGGCCTGTTACCCCATCTACTTCATGAACCCTCTTATGATGCTGGGGATTGGGATCCGATGTTTTATCTCCTATCTCTGAACCTCCAAGTACTTTTGTGACTAGTTTTAGGCCATTTATATTATATTCTTCCCTGCAATGTGGATATCTGGGAACTCATTTTATATCTACAATTAAATAATAAATTATTTGAGGGCTGGGATTGTATTTTAATCAGATGAGCACCTCATATAATATGAGTGCAAGTCACATACAGAGTAGATGTTCAATACATATTTTTAAATAAATACGATTATTATAAAATTAATGAGACATATTTAAATGTGATTCTAGGCCAATCTGCCTATTTTGCAAGAAAAAGGAGATGTGAGGAGAAAGGCAGACGTTGGAGTGATGAGAGCCAAAGGATGAGGCCTTGAGAAGCCAGAAAAGGCAAGGAAAGAGTCCTCCCTTGGAGCCTCCAGAAGTAGCACAGCCCTGCCTCCACCTTGACTTTAGTCCTGTAAAACTCATTTCAGAATTATGGCCTCCAGAACTATCATAAGATTAATTTGTGTTGCTTTAAGCCACTAGTTTTGTGGTAATTTGTTACAGCAGCAATAGGAAATTAATACAGAACTAAAAGTATGATGATTGGATACACTAGAATTTCCCTGTGAAATGCTATGGGGGAAGAGTATTGTAGTCAAATACATTGGCAAATGTTGCACATCCTTCTTGGAAATTCATACATGCCCCTCTAGGACCTTCAAAATTCAAATCAGCATATTAGGTTCTGAGGACATCTAAAGTAAAAAATCTAAGTCAGCACTTAGCAAAAATATTTGGCCATATAATGGCCCCCCACACACAAACACACATATAGACCGTACATCACCTATTAACATCCCACAAGAACGAATTTGGGAAATTCTAATGCAGGCTCATTAGATCATTAGGCAAGTGTTGCTCACTGCTGCAGTATCACAGAGGTATTTAATTAGGATCCTTAGGATACTCTCAAATATTACAATCTCAAATAGAAATTTCTAGTTCTCAAATTTGAGCTTCTCTGGATTCATTCATTGTGAACATCTTACCAAAGGATAATAAAGAGCATGTGATGTTCTAAATAATAAAAGTATTTTGGCATTCAAAACCTTAGTGTTTTAGATATTCAGAAATTTTAAGTAGTCAGATTTTAAGTTGTCCCATGCTAGTGACAGCATCAAGAATTCCTTCTTTGATTTAGCCACTTATTAAGGAGCTTCATGGATACTCATAAAGAGATTTCCTACATGTGTCCTCTTTGTGACTTTTTTTCTTTTTTGCTGAGAAAGACACACCCTGAACTAACATCTGTTGCCAATCTTCCTCTTTGTTTTTGCTTGAGGAGGATTAGCACCGAGCTAACATCTGTGCCAATCTTCTTCTATTTTGTATGTGGGTTGCTGCCACAGGATGGCTGACAAGTGGCATAGGTCCATGTCTGGGAACCGAACCCGTGAACCCAAGCTGCTGAAGCGGAGCACACCAAACTTAACCACCAGGCCACAGAGCCAGCCCCTCCTCTGTGACTTTTTAGTACACAGCAGGCACAGACTAATGGAGATTAGCTGTGTGCCCCAAGCAAGGGAATTTAGGTGCTGCAGACTTTATATTTAGCCTCATGAGGTCTTTTTGGCCACTTGTAACAGATACTCCCACTTTGTCCAAAGTTGAATTTTCTGATTCTAAGTCATCACAAACCACATCATGAAGGCAGAATTCTTTGGATTATCCAGTGAGGTTATTATCATATTCTCCTCAAGACCTGTTAGCAGGAAATCTATTATCTGAAATTCATGGTTCCTATACTATGTGACTGTTGATTTATTTTATTCAATTGATATTTATTGATTGCTTATTATCTGCAAATTGCTGGGGCTGCAGTGATGAAGAAAAAAAAAAAGCCCCAACAAACCACTATGCTTGCCTTCATAAATCTTGCAGTCTAGTGGGGTGGAGTGGCAGAGATTAATCTCAAAGTTAAATGAATTATCTATTGGGCAAGCAATAGAATAAATTGTTCCTGGTAATTTAATTACAGCAGCTTTGATTCAAGTATAGACTTGTCTCTAGAAGTCAGATTATACTTAGGATCAAAAATGAGCAGCTTTGTGTCAGAGAAAGTTTATTAATAGATATAACCTTGCTAATTTCAAAACAGGGAACGCCTCAGATTTTATACCAGAAGATGTATCAGGTCTGTTCACATTTTTTCAGAACTTAACCTTTCAAAGTAACACTTCACAATAGAGTCATCGAAGGAGCAAACATGAAAAAAACTCACATTCTGGGTAATCACCAAAAAACAAAATGAGGTATGTTGATTGTAATGAACTGGGCTTCGATTGGGATGATGATAATGTTTGGGTGCAAAATTTAAGGGGTCACCAAAAAACTCAGTAGTCAAGATAAATAATATCGTAAAGCCATATTTTAGAAATCAAAATTAATACAAAAATACGTGATGAACCAAATGTAAGAATTTTAAATAAAGATGGAACCATTATCACAGATGCTGTATTTCCTTTCTCAGACCTCAGGACGGCTCAGCGCAGCACGGTCATTACCCCTCAGCAGGCCTGGCTTGATGGATTATCTGTTTGTTCATCCAGATTCAGTCTCCACCCTTCTCCAATTTGCTTTGTACCTTAGGAAGCTGATCTTTAGGGACTTGCATCAAAGGTCTCTCTTGCCTCTGCCTTCTGACTGGGATGAGCCAATGGAAAATTTGGGCAGATTATCAGAGGACGCAAGAATAATGAGACTGGGATATTTATTTCCCAGTTCCTTTCCTACTGAGTCGTGGCAATGGCTATGCTCCTATACCAAAAGCCACAACTCCTCTTCAACATCCCTCCATACAGCTACAATTCTTAGCTTTGCTCCTTTGAGCCCAGGAGTGGTGGTGGCTTTCTGCTGTTGCCAGGATGGTTCCACATCCTTCGTTGGTTCCCATAGCCCTGCTCACACCTCTGTAAATATACTCTTTATTAAACTCTCCTTCAATATCCTGTTTGTATAAGCTAAATGTTCCGTGCTACGACCCAGCAGCCTTGAACTAAGCCAGGTCTTATGCAACGCCAAAATACAAACGATGACTAAGCGGTGTCTTAATCTGCATTCTGTGATTAAGAACTTAATATGATCAGACCCTGTCCCCAAAGCACTGCCTCCATGTGATCCCTCAGGTATTGGCCTGGCCACTTTGCCCTCACAGGATGCGCCCCAGTTCAAATCTGGCAACTTGCTTATTTCCTGTGTGGTGAGCAATTTTTAATGATTCTTAAGAGTACACAAAATATTTGAATAATTAATGAAATTGAAAGAGTTTGGCCAATATATATTGAATTTAGATGATATGGAGCATTTATTTCACAATTCAGGTGTCCAGTCAATATTTCTCTTAATTACCTGGCTGACTTGAACAAAAAATGTTTTTTTTTAAACTTGACTGAGATAATTAGATCTATGATGTGATTCTAGAATGTGCTCTGGGCTGAGCTGAACTCAAAAGAATGATTCATATGACTGCATCAGTTCTCATCCTGCAAACCATGTATTTGTCACATTGATACCAACAAAAACAATATTCAAAACAGCTTGTGTGGACTGACATTAAATACCTGTCTAACAACATAATTCTTTCTCATGAGGGTCATAAAATTTGGGTAACTTAATTTCTTCATATATCAGTTATGTGGTAATAATTCAGACACTATTGGACTAATTTTTCTTGTTTCCTAAATTTTAGTGAAGTTTCAACTTTTAATTTTTAAGTATGCATTTACAATTTTAATTCTTTATCATAAGAAAATAGACTATTTTATTTTATAATAGATTAGTAATACGAAAAAGAGTAATGGAAGGCAGCTATTTAGACATATTTATAAAAACTGTTAGTTTTCATCAAAATATAAGAGGAAATTGATAAGAGTGATAACCTACACTTATTCTTTATGGTAAAAGTAAACTGATATGTACTTACTTGCTTGTTTCAAGGCAGGGCATATTATAATAACAATGTAAAGTCTACTTTTAATAGGCTGATTTGGCTTATGAATTAACATAAAGTTCCTTGAGATCCTCAGAAGAACAGTGCTATATAAATGGAAATTAGTAGAAAATCTATGACATCCTGATTGTAAAAGGTATATTCTACTTATTCATACTCAACCACACTTTCCTTCCCTTCCCTTCCTTCTCATCTAATACAGGTCATAAGATATTTGTGTTTATATTGGGGAGGATGGGGAAACATTACTTATTGAAATCTTTCCTTTGGCCTTCATCTCTTTTAACTACTGGAAACTTCAGAGGTTCATGAAAGACACTAACGTTGACTTCCATTTCTATGTATTGTGCCAACATCCTTTATAAAATCAAATCTTCAGGGTCTTCTAATTTGGTCAAAATTTTATCTACTCACATTTATATTATTGCTCGAGTTTTGCAAAGTTATTATATAAATTCACACTAAATTTGAGCATTGGGCCTTCAAAAGTATTCAAACAACTTGAATTCCAAATTCTTCTCAAATAAAACCAGTGAGAGGGCAAAAACAGAGCAAATTAGATTTTTCCTGTTGAGATGGATCAGTCAGGGTGTGATGAAATCAATCCAGTTCTGGCAGCCACAGCAGCATTGCACTAAACGCAAACACATTTTTTGTGTGCTCCTGAGCTTTCATCCGCAAAAGCAAAGGAGTTTAATTAAATCTAGATTGAGACTCCCATCTACCGAATCAAACCTGTGTGATGATAGATGTAAGTAGCTTTCTAGCTCTAAGACTACACACTTAATCCGTCTACATTTTTCAGCTGCCAGAAATTAAATAAATAAATAAATCCCTGCACTTAACATTTACTTGATGGCTTGCTTTTTCAAAGATTGAAAGCCAAGTCGGATGAAGGAAAACATAGCTAGATCGGTCATGGCTGAGGGGCCTCCATCTCTTCTGGGCCCCCTTGTTCACCCTTCCCTGAGGGATTAGCAAATACAGTGTACACATGTTCATACTCACCGGTATCAGCATAATCGAAAGTCTCTCAGGGCTATTACTTCACCGCCCATATATTTTAAATGTAAATTAGAACACCTACCGAAATGGATTGAAGAGAAAATTCATAAGATCAATTTCACAGGCCAAAGGAGAGCAAACTAATAATATGGATCTTCAAACAACAGAGCACATAAAATAGTAAGGATGTTGAGCAATTTGCCCCAAAATTACATATTCTGGGTGACCTGAAATCCAACTGCATATGCCACTGTGCCGCCGTGTTTTGTTCTGGAGTGTTTTGTTCTTTCCTTCAGTGGTTTTAGGGCTCCACTAAAATTCAGACCTGTGCCTCTGCGACTGATGGAAAGGCTTCTATTCTGTGCCTTCATTTAAAAATTGCATTAGCATAACAACAACTGTTACAAGTCATCACCTGAATGTCATCCACTCGTTGCAATCATCCTCAAACTCTGTGGCTCAGGCTCCCCAAGCTCTACTACAGAGGGAGTTCCTGGGTGTGTCTCTAGAGGAAACGGCAAGATGCCTAATGAGAATGGTCAGGGCACAAGTACCTCATGTTGTTTTGTTTTTGTTTTTTATCCCTTCTGATCACGTTCTCAGTAAAATCCATTTGTTTTTTTTTTGCTAAGGAAGATTTGCCCTGAGCTAACATCCATTGCCAATCTTCCTCATTTTTTTTTTTTTTTGCTTGAGGAAGATTAACACTGAGCTAACATCTGTGCCAATCTTCCACTACTTTATATGTGGGTCTTGCCATAGCATGGCTGACGAATGGCCTAGGTCCATGTGTGGGATCCAAACTCTGAACCAGGTCAGCCGAAGCAGAGCCTGCCAAACTTAATCTCCATGCCACGGGGCCGGTCCCTAACATCCATTTTTTAAACTAGATATAAGGCATAGATTTAGTGATTCTCTGCATGCACTTTGGAGTTACATGCATCTGGGTTTGAATCTTGATTGTACCATTCGCCTGCCTCATGTTTGGGCAAGTGACTTAACACCACTAAACCTTTCTCATCTGTCAGTGGAAGTTCAAGACCATGGAAAGGCATTGCCTATACAAAAAAAGTTTACAGAAGTTAAATTATTTTTATCTTATTGGATAAAAACAAAACAAAACATGAACACGCAAAAAAGGAGAGCTTTCTTTCCCCGCTCTTCTCTGGAAGGGAGAATCAAAGCTTGTTACTGCATATTTTCCAATTATTGTCCTCATTTTTATGAGAATGAGAGTGTAAAAAGAGTGCTGCTATTTTAGCCAGGCTATTGCATATTATAGAATGAATGTTTTTAGAAGAGTTCTTTTTGTATGCACTCAATTAAAACTTATTTCCGTCCATGGCTGCTTTTGGAAGCTTGTAGCTATAATCGGAGAGCTTCAGATGCCTGTGTCTGCCAGGAGCCCCGAGTACAAAGCAGCAGAAACTGGTGCCCTCCACTTGTTTGTGTTCATGCTTTCGTTGGGCTGCTATTGTTTTTGGAAGGGGTGACATTAATTCAGTGAAGTAAATCCATTTTGTGTGACACTAAATGTTTTCATTTGCTGTGTAATCATATATATAATCCCTGTTCTTGATGAATCCTGAAGCGGGCTCGTGAGGATGTCCACATTTATTGTACAGCAGGAAGACATAGCAACGTTAGTCCTCTAAAAGCAAGTAAAAGTAAAGCATGTTTATGGATATTAACTCTTCCCAGTGATCTGTAATTTCCTTAGTTTATTTTTCATATATCTCATTTTCATTTTGGTGAATAATTTATCCATAATACATTTGGTTAATACATGTATCCAAAAATAAAGTATTTGTAATCCATAACACTTATACCCAAAAATATAAAAGACATTTTTTCTGCTGTTTCAACTTAATGTTTCATTACTTGCTGATTCTCAATATTAGATACTAGTCTACAACTCCATTACTAATATTTCACTCAGTTGACTGAATTGGCTGGGTATCAGCTGATAGGAACCGAGCTTGCCTGGATGTGGCTCCAGGGCGCAGGTGAGCTCACAGTTGCTCCACTGTCTCATCCTCCTTGGACCGATAGGATAATTAAGGCATGTTCTTGGCGGGCAGAACACCCAATTTTTCTAAAAGTCTAAGACCAGAACTTGCACATTGCCACTTCCTATTACATTCCATTGCCTGAAGCAAGTCACCTGGTCAAGTTCAAAATCAAGGGGCTGTCCCTAGGTGGTCAAGAGCAAGGATATTTGAGTCTGGAGTTCATGGGAGCAGACCTGGCTGGAGATAGAAATTGAGGCATCATCAGCATACAAATGATATTTAATGCTAAGAGATTAGAAGAAATTATCAAAAGAGTGAGTGTGATAGAGAAGAGGTTCAAAGTCTGAATATCTTGGAACTCAAAATGTATAAAGTCAGGATGATGAGGAAGAACTCAAAACTGAGACTGAAAACTTGTTGCAAAAGAGGTCAGATGAAAACCGGGAAAGTGTTATGTCCTGAAAGCCAAGTGCAGAAAGCATATGAAGGAGGAGAAAAGGAGAAAGCCTAGAATGTAGTGCTCAACCTCAGGGCTTGACTCTAGGAACACACAGGGTTCATTTAGTGTTTCTCGACCCAGGGAAATTCCCCCCAACCCCTGCCCTGGAACATTTGTTAATGTCAGAAGACATTTTTTGATTGTCGCAACTGGGGGACACTACTGAAATCTAGTGGGTAGAGGCCAAAGATGCTGCTAAGCATCCTATAATGCAGAACACAGCATCCCCACAGTAATAATTATCTGGCCCAGCATATCACTAGTGCTGAGGTTGAGAAGTCCTGATCTATAGTGACAGATGGAAAGAGAGAATATATAGGCACTGATGCTGATGGGAGGCTGGATGTGGTGGCGGGAGCTTGAGAAATGCTTCTCATTGTGTGGTGGTTAATTTTATGTCAACTTGGCTAGGCTACAATGACCAGTTGTTTGGTCAAACACCAGTCTAGATGTTGCTGGAGGTATTTTTCAGATGTAATTAACATTTAAATCAGTAGATTTTGAGTAAAGTAGATTCTTCTATGAATATAGGTGAGCTTCATCCAATCAATTGAACGCCATAAGAGTAAAGACTGAAGTTTCCCAAAGGAGGACCCATACTGCCTCAACACTGCAACATAACCTTGTCTGAGTTTCCAGTCTGCAGATTTTGGACTCAAGATGAAACATCAACTCTTATCTTAATTTCCAGCCTACAGATTTAGGACCTGTGAGTTCCCACAATTGCATGAACCAATTCCTTAAAATAAATCTCTCTGTCTCTCTATGTGTATATACATATTATATATATATGCATATATACCTATATATAGTATATATAATTATATAATATTATATATAAAATATATTATTCTATATATGTATTATGTGATTTTCTGTATGTATATACATACATACACACTATTGATTCTAACTCCCTGGAAAACCCTGAATAATGCCCATTGCTTCTTTTCTTTCTTCAGAGAAATAGGAAGCAAAATCATCATATGAAAGTGAGTGTAATGTGTAAGTATTACAGGTGTGAGGGGAGAAGAATGAATGGACAAGGGGAAGGTCATTTGATTGCCTAGCTGCATCAAATGCGAACTTGAGTTAATAGTCGTATATTTTAAATGATTCCAGTCTGCATGAACGTGTGCTTTAAAGTGGTCCTGTTTGGCCTTGGGGGGACAGACATAGATAGTTCACCTGCACCCGTGCTGGATGGGCTGAATGGAAAGATGGATATGATCAGTGTTGGTTCTGCTAGGGAAGTAGGATAAAAAATTGACCATGTAATTTCAGCTGGGTAATGAGGGGAATAAGAACAAGAAGGAGTTAGAGACAGTGAAAAAGTGAGCTCTTCAATGAAATTTGGGTCCTGGTGGGGTGGAAGCAGTGTTTTAGAGGGAATATTCTAGAGCTATAAGAAGTAGTGTAGGGAACATATGATGCTTGAAAAAAAGATCATGAAGAGTTTGTACTTAGTAGTAATGACAAAGTCTAAGCTCTGACGATGGAAAGGAGGAGCTAAATTAGGGGGGAGGACAAGAGTATTTGAGAGGAGCTCAAACACTCAAGTAGCCCATGTTAGGAGGATTATTTACGTGGATACTGAAATCACTAAGAATATTGACTGTGTAGTGCTAGAAAGAGGGTCAGTAAGCAGGAAGTAAAATCAGGGAGTGAGCTGAAGGTCAGTAGCTGCCTACAACTCACAGTGGTAGCAGGTGGTCTGATGATGTTAGAGTCTAAGCCAGGAGGTTTTAGGAGGAGAGAGGAAAAATCATCTAGAAATGGCAAGGAGGGGCAAGTGGGTCCCTACCATAAGGCCTATTAGTATGATATTTGAAGGCAAAAAACAGCCATCACTCAGAAGGGCAACACGAGGAGCAGAGACCCAAAATTCAGTTGAACCGTAGAGCAAATAAATTTTTCTGCCAGCTTCATTTAGAAAAGTCTGAAAAAAGAATTTTAAATTGGCCTAACTTGGGTCACACGTCCATCCCTGGCCAATTACTGTGTCCAGGAGGGTAGGATATTGAAATTGACTATATTCCCAGCACCACTTTTCTCTTGAAAGAGTTAAACATTAAAACCCTTAAACAGAAAGGAAAGAGAATAAAATTAAAGCAGGCCAAAGTAACAAGACACAAAAGAGCTTCTTTTCAAGAAAAGATTTAAAATAACATAATACAGTCTATAGTACTATAACGTATGTTAAAATATTAGTTACATCAAGTTAGTAACAATACATTATTATGTTGCTTGGGAGTCTGGGGACAAGAAATAGAGAAAGAAGAGAGTCAACATACCAAGAATATTAAAAACCCTGAATCTAAAATGCATAAATCCTAAGTGTTCCTTGAATTTCTTTTATTATTCTTTTCTCATTGACACACTGCTGTACTCTCTTACTTTTAAACTGGTAGAGTTCATCGCGGTAGACATGTTCTGAATAGTGGCTCTTTTTTGATTATAGAAGTAGTAAGTTCGGAGGAAGTATTTTTATAAAGTAGACAGTTGTGTCTTCTTCCATATCTATATTACTTAAGTGAAGCAGAGTTGAATAACACTGCTCAGTGGATATTTAAAAAAAAAATTGGTCGGTCACATTAGGTTATTATCACCCTCCCAAAAGAACTGGACTTCCAAATCCATTGCATAATTATTCGAATTCCCAGTTCACTTGAATATACCCCCTTAGCTTTTAATGATCAGCTTCTGGATAGGAGAGGAGCAAATTGGAAGAGAGAGGAAATCAAAGTGTATGTCTATTAATGCAATTCACAATTCAAACAGCTAGAGCGAAATTTGACAGAGATGGGAAAGAGGAAAAGTTAACAAGAGATGTCAGTTCCTTGACCCGAAACAGAAATCTCAGTGTTCATCAAAGGCAGGGAATTGTACCACGGGAATCGCTTGACATATTTTTAAATGCCTTTTCAGCAGAACTCTTAAATTTGAGTCTCGTCTTGATTCTAATTTAACTAACTAGTTAACTTGCAGCAAACCACTTACCATCTTTGAGCCTTGGTGAATAAATTTCAAAACTTGTTAATTTATGTGAAACATTAATTATAGCTCTCATATGATGTTCTACTATATATGGTTATATTATATATATGCATATTAGATATATATATGTGATATGAGCTGGGGATATTTTATCTCCTTTGTTTAGGGTCTATGCATTGCTTATTAACTGTGTAGCCTTAGGTAACATGCTCGACCTAATTATAGTTTCTGCTACATGTGGGTACTTAAAACTAGAAATTATTAATATAATTATACTCAGTTTCATTTTTTATGGCTTTAAATGTTATCATGCATTTTAAAGATTCATAAGTATTTAAACCTTCTATTCTTCATTTTTAGTTCTAAAACCTAAAGAGGAATGACACCACTTACGTTTCCACTATGGGGCTCTGTACCGTTATCCCTATACTGCTAGCACTGGATGCAGTAGAGAGCTTGAACTTACTGGGAAAAAATGTGACTCGGAAGTAGAAATGAGTCATATCAAGTACTTCTCAGAAAAGTGTGCTATGAGAACGAATGGTTACACTTCTGCAGCAATAGATCACAAGGCTTGAGGGAGCATGCTCTTGTAACATAAGTGATTTTTCTAAGTAGATCAGGATCTCCTGTCAACTGTGAAAGAGACCATCTTTAACTCTGTTTTCCATCATTTCTGGTAGAAAAATGTGGAAGGACTCCGTGATCTCATATTAGGTTCCTTTAAAATTAAATGCTATTGGCAGAAATACAGAAATTGGATTGGTAATCAGTTGCCAAGCTCATGATTGTACATTTAAATAAATGATAATAAATTTAAAATAAATATAAATATTACCATATATAATTAAAGTATTTTATTCTGATGCAATTGTAATATACCATTATGAGTTCATATTTTAATGTAATTTCCATCACATTTTTGTGTAACATTTTTAGCATCTTTATTGTTATATAATTGACACACAAGATTAACCACTTAAAGTTTTCAGTTCAATAGTTTTAGTATATTCACAGAGTTGTACAAGCATCACCACAATCTAAGCTTGGAACATTTTTATCAATTCATAAATAAACCCCATATCCATTTGCATTTACTCCATAATCCTTCTTCCCCCACTCCCCCAGCCCTAGGCAGTAGGCTAATATACTTTCTGCCCATGCTGAACATTTTATATGAATGGAATCATACTATATGTGATCCTTTGTAACTGGTTTCTTTCATTTAACAATGTTTTCAAGGTTCATCCATATTGTAGCATGTATCAGTACTGTGGGGAGACTCCCCCCAGTGAGGACCAGAATTGGCCACCTCAAGATGTGTCTCGTTACCTTATTATCACTCAAGGAGGCTTTGACCTTCCCCGTCCCCTGTCTGAAGGGATTTGGGATAGAAGGCCTGTCCCCGGGAGGTGTCACCATGGATAACTCTGGGTATCAATAGACAGGGAGGACCTTTGCTGGGCCCATTCTTATCAAAGTTCTCTTTACATACATTTACATTTGTAAAGAAAATCTCCATTTGTAAAGGTACCTCCTTCTCTGTACTGGGAAGAGGAGTGGATGACCTTCTCCCTAGAAACTTGTCAATGTGGAAGGCAAGGCCTTAAATCTGCATAATAACCTTACTGTGTTCTTTTGGTAATCTCCCATAGCTGACCCAACCCCCAATATCCTTGTTTGTCTATTTAAGAGGAGAGCCTCCACCATTTTGTCAAGTGATACTCAGTTTTCCCAGGTCTCTCCCATGTATACATGTTATGAAACTTTGATTTTCTCCTGCTATTCATCCTCATGTCAATTTAATTTGTAGCCCAGCCAGAAAGGACCCAGAGTGGGTAGAGAATACTCTTTCTCCCCTTCAGTACTTTATTCCTTTTTATTATAAAATAACATTCTATTATATGGATATGCCATATTTTATTTATCCATTCATTTGTTAAAGGACATTTGTGTTGTTTCACTTTTTGTTATTTTGGATAAGGCTACCATGAACATTCACGTACAAGTTTTTGTGTGGACATATACCTTCATTACTCTTGGGTATATACCTAGTTTGGAAATGCTGAGTCATATGGCAACACTGTTTAACATCTTGAAGAACTACCAAAATATTTCCAAAGTGGCTGCATCATTTTATATTCTTACTGGCAGTAAACGAGAATTCAAACATCTCCATATTCTTGTCAACACTTGTTACTGTCTCTTTGATTGTAGCCATCCTAGTGGCTGTGAATTAGTATCTCATTGCGGTTTTGAGTTGCATTTCCCTATAATTAATAATGTTGGGCATCTTTTTATGTGCTTATTGTCCATTTGTGTATCTTCCTTGGAGGAAGGTTTACTCAAGTTCTTTGCCCGTTTTTAAATTTAGTTGTCTTTTTATTATTGAGTTGTAAGGGCTCTTCATATATTGTAGATGTAAACAAGTCCATTATTAGATATATGATTTTTAAAAATATTTTCTCCCATTCTCTGGGTTGTCCTTTTTTTTCTTGGTATCTTTTGCAGCATAAAATTTTTAATTTGACGGAAGTCCAATTTATTTTTGTTGTTGTTGTTGCTTGTGCTTTTGGTGTCATATCTAAGAAACCATTGTCTAAACTAAGGCATGAAGATTTACACTGATGTTTTCCTCTAAGCATTTTATACTTTTGCTCTTACATTTAATGCTATGCTCCATTTTGAGTTAATTTTTGTGAATGATGTGAGGTAAGGGGCCAAATTTATTCTTTTGCATGTAGAAATTCAGTTGTCCACGCACCACTTCTTGAAGCCTATTCTTTCCTCATTGATTGGTCTTGACACTCTTGTCAAAAATCAATGGACTGTAAATATATGGGATATTTGTAAACTCACAATTCTATTCAATTCATCTATAAATGTATATTTATGCCAGGATCACACAGTCTGCATTACTATAGCTTTGTAGTAAGATTTAAATTCAGGATTTGTGAGTCCTACTTTGTTCTTGATTTTGAAGATTGCTTTGACAACCCTGGGTCCCTTGCATTTCCATAGAAACTTTAGAATTAGCTTGTCAATTTCTGCAAAAAATCTTGAGACTTCTGGTGAATCACTGCAGCCCTTCTCCCCAGAGCGTCCACCTCTTCCTGCCCAAGCTGCCTCTGCCACTTGGGCTACTCTGGAAAAAACATGGTGTCTGCCCTCAATTTGTGAACAGCGTCAGACAGCTCTCAACTCAAATGACTCAGCTTTGTGAACTGATCAGCAAGAGTGGGGAACTCGTTGCAAAGAGCTTACGCCATCTGGGCACTGTGCTTGGGGCTCTGAATATACAAGAATGCTTCTTGGGATCCTTGCTGTTTTGTCTGCAAAGGTTTCTATGCCTAGTATTCCTGACTTGAAAACATTATTCTTACAGGTAAAGCTTTTCATCAGTACTTGTAATGGAGAGTATATTCAATATGTAACACATACTTTTGCTGGGTTTTGCCATCAGTTAACAAATGCACTTGTGGAAAGATAACAGTCCCTTGGAGGAACTGGCATTCTTAACGTAGATGACAAGCTGCAGATGAATACACACTAGCTGATCTCAATACATGCTGATCTCTGCCAGCTTTGTTTGCAGGCAAAATGCTGTAATTCTGTCCTTCCATATCTAAGTCTGTTCTCCCATAGGATGGATATCTGCAAAGAGAATGGAGCTGTATTAATCGTGTTTTTTATTTTCTGTATTTTATGATGCTTTGACAATCTTGGGGCCTTGTGGATCCTGGGAGAGACTGCCCCTCCCTGAGTTAGCTAATTCCTAGAGATAGCTAACAACTTGCCTGTGAGCATGCCTTTGATATGCAAAACAATCAATCCTTCTGTTTATACCTCCATCTGTCTTGTCACCAGGCTCCTGCAGTTGGGAACACTATCCTGCTGTCCTAGATCACTCCAGAGCGAGGTACAGGGCAACTAGGGACCACCCCTACCACCCGGAGCCTGCCCAAATTATTCACATCACCTATTCCTAAACCTGCTTAGCTTGCCTACTCCATCTTGCCTGTTTTTCCCTCAAAAACCACAATAAAGTCTCTGGGCCATGCTTTTTCCTTGCTCCTTCTGCCACTTGACTGACCCTAGTGCTTCCCCATGTGACCGTGCATGGAGTGCCATGCTTCCTCCTCTTGGGAATTATAAGCCACAAACTATCTTTTTAACGGCAATCATCTGATCTGTTGACCTCACCATACCTGAATAAGAATAAACTCCCAGCTACATTTAAAAACAGGAGCCTATGATGCAAAGTACTTTTTATATTTTTCTTGTTAAGGAGGGATGATCTACACCAAATTAAAGAGGATTTTACTTTTCTGAACAGGCTAATCCTACCCCTGCCATGGTGATCTGTCATATCCTCTTGGAATCACATAAATGTGTTCTACTTTCTTTGATATCACTTGGCAAAGTAAAATAGCTACCAAAATATACCTCTCAAATTATGGGTAGATCCGTTAAGTCCCTTAGAATCTATACTACATATACATAATGTATACTATGAGTTAGCACAAATTTATTCAACCAATAACCTCTCAGCACTCTGAAACCTGACAAATAATTACAGTGAAATTTTTACTTATGATCACAGCATGGGACTGGTGAAGTAGAACTTGTCATTTGTTTATAAGAAGAATAGTGAAAGGCTTGCAAAGACTTTGTATCTTTATGAGATATGGCAAGTTGTATCCAGTTATCTGGACCTTAAGAGGCAGAAAAATATAAACTAAACAAGATAGAAGATGGTGAAATTTTTGCAAGTATTAATTGAAATGGTGGTCTGATCAGTTTTTATAATGACCCTGAAAAATATAATATGTAACCCAGCCATGCTTCATAACATTTATCAGGAAATGTTGAAATAGAGCTTGATGAGCAACAAAAATCGTAGATCAAGAGAGTGTAGTGAATCTCCAAAAAGAGTATGGGATCATGAGAAGCTAAATCAGTAAACAAACCGTCCAGTCACTCTTGAAATACAAATTGGGGATTCACTGCCAGTGGCAAGTATTAGGGTGGCAGAAAGGACCAAGACTGTTTCACCTGAATATTAAAAATTCAATTTTGTTTTCACATCTTCAGTCTCATATGCTTTCACATACCATTTTCTCTGCAAAAGAATAAAAAATATTCTCAAACTTCAAAGTATGTTATTTATTTATCCTCAGATTCACGTTATTGCATTAAATCTACATTTTTGCTTTAGATTTTTACATAATCTAGATTTTTATATTGATTGCATTGAATCTATAGATGAATTTGAGAAGTTTATCATTTTTCTATTGCTGCTATAATAAATTACCATGAACATAGTGGTTGAATACAGCACAAATTTATTCTATTACAGTCCTGGAGATCAGAAGTCCAAAATAAGTTTCAGTTAGCTAAAGTCAAAGCGTCAGCAGGGCTGGTTCCTTCTGGGAGCATTGTGGGGAGAGTCTATTTCCTTGCTTTTTTGGTTTCTAGTGGTTGCCTCTATTCCTTGGCTTGTGGTCCCTTCCTCAGTCTTCAAAGTTTATCACTCCATTTCTGCTTCAGTAATCTCATTGCCTTTGACTCTGACTCTGACACCTCCTGTGTTCTTGTATGGACCCTTGTAATTATATTGTGTCCATCCAGATAATCCAGGATAATCTCTCCATGTCAAAATCCTTAATTAAACCACATCTGCAAAGTCCCTTTTGCCATACAAGGTAACATTCAGAGGTTCCAGGGATTAGAATGTGGATATATGTGTGGGCAGGGCATTATTGCCCTACAAAGTATTGCCATCTTAACAATATGAAGTCTTCTGACTCATGAACATGAGCTGTCTTTTCATTTATTTAGATTTTCTTTAACTTTTTCAACAAGGCTTTGTCATCTTCATTGTACAAATTTTCACTTCTTCTGTCAAATTGATACCTAAGTATTTTATTCTTATTGATCTATTATAAATGGAATTCCTTACTTCACTTGCAAATGATTAATCTAGTGTCTAGAAATGCAATTGATTTTTGTGTGTTGATATTGTATCCCAAAATCTTGTTGACTCATTTATTAGTTTTAATAGTTTCATAGTGGATTACTTAGGATATTCTATATACAAGACCATGTCATCTGCAAATAGAGATTGTTTTATGTCTTTCTTTCCAATTTGGATGTTTTTTTTTTTTCCTGAGGAAGATTAGCCCTGAGCTAACATCTGTGATGATCTTCCTCTCTCTTTTTTTCATCTGTGGTACACCTCCACAGCATGGCTGATGAGTGGAGTAGGTCTGCACCCGGCATCCAAACCCATGAACCTGGGCTGTCAAAGAAGAGCACATGGAATTTTAACCACTAGGCCATGGGGCCGTCCCCCCAGTCTGGATGATTTTTGTTTCATTTTCTTGCTTACTTGCACTCATTAGAATGTCCAGCACAATGTTGAAAAGAAGTGGTGACATCAGACATCCTTGTGTCCATTGCATATTTATTATAAATGAAATACCAAGTTCAATTTAGAAAAATTAGAATTTACGGGTAGATAAAACATCAGAAAATAAAGTCATCTGTCCTTCTGCATTTGGATGGAATAGTTTACAATAGATCAAGCTACTACTGAGAACAACTAAAAGAAGCCAAATAAAATGTAAAAGAATAATTTTTAATAGCATTGAAGAGCTGTGAAAGCAACAAGTACTAGAGGGACTATGGTTCAGCAGAGAAGAGAACCTTGGAAAGGGGAGCTGATTTTCTGCAAGTGCATTTTTTGGAGGGCACTTGCAGTTTTGGATGCGGTCTAAAGTCCGAGAATACGAGTTGGCCTGTGTTGAAATCCTTAGAGGCAGGTGGCTACCATAATAAGAATGAAACAGACAGACTGAGTCTTGATAAAATTGAAACCCTAGCTTCACTCAGCTCAGTTTTCATGGGATCAGCCTCCCCCTATTTGTCTAGTAGAGGAATGTGTAAATGCTCTCAAACTCTACGTCTTTTAATATACAATATTTTGGTTTTAAAAATATTGCTATGTTTCCCAATATAAAGGATCATATAGTTGAACACTAAGAGAAAGAATCAACAACAGAAACAGAACTACAGATAGCTCAAATGTAAGAATCAGCAGACAATGACAAAATAATTGTGCTTAATATATTCAGGAAAAAAGGAAAAGGTGAGAAATAGATTAAAAGATAAAAATTTGCCAGATAAATGGATTCTATGAAATGAATAAATGGAAATGCTAAGATGGAAAATTTTACACTAAATATTGAGAATTCTATGAATGAATTTAACACAAGAATATAGAAATCAAATGGCAAAATATACAATTAAAATTTTTCCACACTCTTAGATATTAAATTACATATTTCTAAAAATTCCATGGTTCAAAAGAAGACATAAAAATAGAAATTAAACAATATTTATACTTAATACCAGTGAATACATAAGCTGTTAAACTTGCGAGATGCAGCCAATATAGTTTAGAAAGAATTTACTATTTAAGTACATGTATTAGAAAATAAATACTGAAAAAAATAAAAGGTCTAAACTTGATCTCAACAAGCTAGGAAAAGAAATCTAACCTACATAATGTAGAATGAGGCAGATAAATAAGATAAAAGCAAAAGTCAATGAACTAGAAATTAAATACACAATAGAGAAGAGCCACAATTTGGTTCATTGAAAAAATTAACAAAAGTGATAAACTGCTATCAAGACAAATCCATGGAAAAGAAAAAAAATAGAAGTTACCAATATCAAGAAAGGAAAAGAGGACTTTAACAGAGAAATTAGATTCAATAAAAAGAGAATGAGAGCATGTTTTGAAAGAAAGTCAATGATCTAATTAGAATGTAAATTAAGTCTTATCATTTTTCTTTCCAAAAGTCTTTCAAAATCTTCCCGTTGTCCTGAGGATGAGCAAGGGCAAATATAATCTGCTCCTGGTCTATAACTTCAACTCATCTGCTGATATTCAACCTGCTTCTCTCTCTTTAAGCTGCAGCCATACTGGCTACTGGCTTCTCTCAGTTCTTCAGACATATAGAGTTCTAGTCAGTATCAGGATGTTCACAAATTCTCTTGCCCCTGCCTTTAACCAGGTTAGACAAGAAATCTTTAATAGAGTCTCTTACTTCTGAGAGTCCTTGAGAGCATATTTGGCTAACTTGGTTTAACATGACATAATTTCCTGGGATATGAAATATTTCAGAGCATAATCTCCAAATAGATTATGCAATGAACTCTGTAATTTATTTTTCTTGAATTATATAGTGATTAAAAGATAGTCAATAAATACATAAAAGTAGAAAAAAAGAAAAAAGCCATCTATAGTCCAGTCTTCCAAAAGTATTATTAAAACTGAGTGAGTTTTATACTGTATTTTTATATAATGTAATTTTAAGTAATTTTCCACATTATTATACTTTTTATGAGTCCATAATATTCCATCATATGGATATATCACAAGTAATCATTCCCTTTCTGATGGAAATTGTTTTGATTTTTTTCTGTTATAAATAATGCTTTGATAAACACCATTCTTCATAAAGCATTTTATGAGTTTAGAATTATTTCCTTAGACCATATTTCCTAATTGTGTAACTATTAGGTCAAAAAATATGCACAGTTTTGGAGTGACTACTACATAATGTCAAATTGCTATTTAAAAGATAATGCTAGTGCCCATTTCATTAGACGACTTTGACAGTGGCCATTCCTTTGAGCCCTTCCTAAGATTGATTTCCTCAATTCTTAAAATATTTTCAAATTGGGTAATAGAAACCATGTTTCGTTAAAAAAAAATTTCTATTTAATTTACCACAAGTATTTTCTATAAAGGTTTGCAATTGAGTTGCGTTTGCTTTAATGTGTACGTTTTTACTCATTTTTCTATTGTAAAAAAATTGTCTTTAGTTGATAACTTTTCAGACCACTCAAAATCATCAACAGTTAAGTTACATAGCCCACATGCAAAAAATAGAAAACAATGAATAGATGTCTTTAGGAAGGGATATTAGTTTTCTATGAGAAGTATTTGAGTTGACCTTCAGAACATTCTTCAAGTAGTTTATAGAAACTAACAATCTCTTAATTTGTTGTTCTTTAATACCCTTTGCAAAGCACTACATTAGACATAGTTAAAAGCAAAAAGTTCCTAAGGCATACCTGCTCTGTATGGGAGACAGGTTGCTGATAAAATTGTTAATTAGCAGCTTATCAAGATATCCATGTCACTGTGTATTGTAAAATGCCCATGGGCCAGATGTAAATTATTCACAAATTAACATAGGAATGCTAGATCAGCAAGTTGAAGGTCGTTTCTACCTGTTAGACTAACATACTAATCAACCATAATTACTAAAGATGAATATAAATACAAATAGCATTTCTGAACAAAAAATACACATTATAATGTACTTTAGCTTAATAAAACTTTCAAAGTAAATTTATGAAATTGTTAAGTCAGTCACAATTCCTCTTTTATAAACCTAAAATTTTTTAGTGAAATGCGGCTTAAATAAAAAGAATTTCAGTTAGACGTGAAAAATACCAAGGGGAAAATCAAGAAAAACAAAGATCATTGTCCGACACCTCTAATTCCTGTGAACTCTTTCTAAATTCTGTTCTATTTGTATTATTTCTAAATACAATTACAACATTCAAAAAATTCATGTCAGACACATAAAGCACCATAAATAGCATCGCGGAATCCTCCCAGAATTTATTTTCCATCAGTAACAAACAGAACAAGGACATTGTTCTGATTCATAAATGCTAACTTATACCTACTCGGCAAACAACTGAATATCTCTGTACAATGATATAGATGATCTGTCACTCTTGGTTTCTGTTTCCGTTCAGAACTAATTTTATTCCTACATGGTGAAAAATCATGTTTGTATATAATAATTGAATCTTAGGTTTTCTACAATTGTAAAAACTTTATTATCAAGTATGTCAGATCATTTCAAGTTAGTAAATATCCATTGGGCCCTATACTGTTTCCAGCACTTACTAGCTACTGGCGTCATCACTATGAAGACAACCCAGGTCCTGCTCTCAATGACATCGCAGTAATGGATATGTTGCTGATGGAATTGAGGATGGTAGTTCATCAAACATTCTGTTAATTAACAGTTTACCACCACCAGAACTGTCCACTCAGCTCTACTCCAGGGACCTGACCAAGGTATCTATCAAAGTGCAGAAGATACTCAAATGGGTCCAAATCAAGAACTAACGGAAATAGTATATTTCATTTATTGAGAATTTTTCATGTTGTCTATCCAGTGGGAAGTCTGTATCTACCTATCATCTATCATCTATCTATCTATCTATCTATCTATCTATCTATCTATCTATCTATCTATCTATCTATCTGTCTATCTATCTATCTATCTATCTATCATCTATCTATCTATCTATATGTATATAGATAGATCCCATAACTAGTGACAGGTGTTGATGAGCCAGGCTCAGATCCCATAGCCTGTGGTTTTTACCGTCATATGTATCTACAGTGTTCAAGAGCATGGTCTTCTTAAAGTCCAGCTCACTGATTCCTGGGCCACTTTGCTCTTACAAGATCCAGCATGTTTTGTAAACTGCTCTCTGTATGAAGAGAATAAGAAATAACTTGGTCTCCTCCAGGAGCTTCCTCACTCCCATTTCTGATCTATAAAGCAGTAGGAATCTTTCCACTGCTTTGCACTCTGATTAATATTTCCTTTCTATTGCACAATCAGCTTTGTTCTCGCGCCCATCACAGAAAGAGGGAGAGGCTCTGTGTTAAAATTTTTAAGAAATAATTTTAATGAAAGGCAAAGTAAAATGATTGAAACTGTGGAAAAATGAAATCCAAGGTAACAATGTCAATATAACACTTCCACACATGGCAGGCACTCAGTGTTCAAAGATTTCAATAACCTGTTGATGAAACTGTATTTCTAAAGGAACAAGTCTGTGCTCCTAGGCATTTTTTTCTGAGTTTTAATGAGTATTCACAATGTTAAAGCAATTTTCTTACTCCTCTTTGTTTGTATTGAGTGGAGCTCCTTCAGCCACAAGGAAATGTGCTAAGACATAGCGAAGTCTGTGGACACTTTTGAGAAAAGGAAGGTTCTGTGGAGAAGAAGCAGAAGGGAAAGAAATCATGGGCTTTGAGCATATTACCAAGTCAGCAAGTCTGGTAACCAAGAAACACAGACAGAAAAGGGGTGTTGAGAGAAACCAGCCTTTCCAGAGAGACACTTGGCCTGGGACCATCAGGAGAGTCAGATAGGGAGACCACATCACTTCTGAGGTCTCTTGTAGTGTACAAAAGTCCTTTAGTCCAACAGCACTGACCCGTGCATTCACAATTGCTTTAAACAGGCCAATTCTGACTAGACTTTTCACAGGCAAGTCAACACAGTCTTATGTTCTATTGTACGTCTTCAGGTATGTGCTGCCAAGTGAGTAACTGCTTCCTGGCAAGACTGGGGCAGGCCCAGAACCCACTGACCCCTCCCTCCATAACTCTCATCAGACCAAAGTGGGTATCATCGAGGTGAAAAGTGAGAGATTATATATTTAATGCTTTATAAAAATGTACCAATTATCCTTTTCCAAAGTGTTATAATTCTATTCTTTTTAAAGTTTTATGAATATGTAAAAAATTATTCTAAAATACTGCTCCTCAAGTTCGTGGCTGTATGAGGAAAAATGCTGTGTCTAACTCCCAGACCACCAAATGAACTGTTTTATATATGCAATTGATAGGTCTTTTTGAAAAACTACTCTATTGCTCTTTGGTAAAAATTTTGGTAATGTTTTCAATTATTTTTAAAATGTTTGATCTTTCAGTAAGTTCTATAGTTAATTTTTATTGAAATCCAGAAATGGTTCTGTGATGGAGATGATTTGGTGGTGATGGGCCAATGAGAGTTTCAAATGAGATATTGAAAATCTTTTTGGAAACTGTAATGTCTTGTGCAAAGTTAAGGTATTATTTTGATTTGGTAATAATAAAAAGAATAGCAACAAACAAATATTTGTATTTTGGTCTTGCCTAAAGGAATGCACAGCTGTACTGGGTTGTACTGAAAACGAGGAGTAAAGAACCCCTGCCCCTCAAATGAGGAAAAATATGAAGCCTAATTTAATTTTATTTTAATACCAAGTATATGTCATGCTCTCTCTTGCTTCAAGGCATTTCCACATGTATTTTCCTTTCCTTGGACACCCAACCCTCAACCTCTTTACTTCATTAAATTCTTCTTTAATCTCAGCTTAGGCATCGCTTGGGAATCTGAGCTGATGAGATTCTTGCAAATTGAGGAGGAAACTGTTCTTTCATGTCCGGTTTGTCATGAGTGCAACATAAAGTTAGTCCATGTGGGAAACTCTTAACAGACTGAACTAATTCAAATGAAGCTCTAGACCAAGACAGAAGTGACCATGAAGGTGTCATCCTTGTCTCCTTGCTCAAATTCCCCTTCTCACCCTCAAATTTGCAAAACTTTTGTGGAGGCCTGGTCATCTCCAGTATTTGGGGTGGGGCTTGAGCCAATCTTATGTAGATTCCAGAGGCTGAGAAATTTCAGCTGATATCTGGAATACACGAGCACAACCAGAAGAGAGTAGCCTGCTGTCAGGAAGTACTTTGCAGAGAGGTGCAGGGAGGAGAAGAGAAGAGAATGATCACTCTCATTTATGATACATTTCAGTACAGTATGATAGATTTCAGATACAGAGATGCCCACATGCTGTTGAGGTGATTCACTGGTCTGTCTCATCCATCTACCTCTGGATCATAGATTCACGATGTTTTATGGTTGTGAGGTTGGCTGGACTTCTAACACAAGCCTCTTTTATGGATGAAAGACAAATTTATAGACAAAAGGACAAATAGCATGCCTGCCGATAGCATCTTATAGCCCTAGTAATATTTCCGGAAAATTCAAATCTATAAAAACCCTCTCACAATGTACCAACAATACAGAATCAACAATATTACATCCAAGTTGTTACAGGACTCACATAGTAAAACTGTGGCACACGTAATCCAGTAAAAGTGTTTGGAGCTATCATCGTTCTAATTAACTTTTGTTTTTGAAGAGATCCAACTAGTGTTTGTGGAAATAAAATGCCAGCAAATGAGTACATTTGGTAGTTTCGTTCTCTTCCTGATGATTTCTAAAGGTGGCCTGTGCCTTTCCACGTGCTTTATTGGTCCCTAAATGTCTTTTTTTTTTTTCAAATTTTAAGGAATATAATTTATTTAAACTACAATATTTATCATAAAAGCTTGAATAAGGGAACTTGATGGAGAAGGCAAAATATCACAATGTGTAGAAACTTATACTAAATAGTTCAGAAAACTACATTTTGGAAAATCTATTGAACTATCTGGTGGCAGCCTCAGTTGGACATTCCTCCTTCTGCTTGAGGGCAGTTAGAAAGGAGTGTGGGGGAGGACTGTGATGAAAACTTGCTGAGGAGAGTGCCCATGGCTTTTCAGTCATTAGTGAGAGTCTTCAGTTGGCAAAATGGACAAGTACTATTGATTTTTATGAAATTTGAGACAGTTGCTAAAATTTAAGAAGTTGCAACATTAAAAGAAATGTTGGGTAAGGATGCTTACTGTCAGTAAGGGGGGAGTGATCACCATCTAGACCATGGCATTTGTTCCCTCAATCCCACAGCTAAGGGAGTTTTGGTAACTTCACTGTAAAATTAACACATGGTATACTTACTTTAACAACCTTCAACTAGAGTCCTGAGAAACACCCTTTGTAACAAATACCAGTATTGGCTTTTGCATATAATCCTCACAATAATCATTTTGTGTATGGGCCCTGAAGTCCCAAGAGCAGAGTTTCAACCCAGGCTCCAATCCTCAGTAACTGAGTGACTCTGGGTGTCAATTAACCTCTCTGTGCCTCTGTTAATTCACCTGTAATGTGGGGATAATTATAGCATCTACCTCATCTATATATGCAGGGATAATAATAGTGTCTACCTCATAGAGTTGTGGTGAGACTTAAGATAAAAAATGTAAAGCATTTAGAACAGTATAAACTTAGCAGTGTCTCCATAATATTAGCTATTAACATCTTTTCCATATTCTAAATTTACAACTAAGCAAGCTGAAGCTCAGAGAGCCTGGGTACATGCTACAGAATATGACTCCAGAAGGTCACAGGGTAGGGAATGAAATCCATCTACCTAATTACAAAGCACATATTCTTTTCTACATCATCATATTATAGGTCTGCAAAGAGGTCAAATAAAAGAAGAAAAACAAGTAGGTCATTGGTTTGGTTAGGTAAGTGAGAAGGAGAAAGGAGGGCTGATTATGGTAGAATGGTAAGTTTATGACTCAGCAGTAAGATTATTTAAGTTGATGACTCAGTCGAGGATACGACTGTGGGAATGACTTAAGAAAATGAAATAAAAGTGGTTACATTTTGAAGTTATCTGAAAATTCATCCCATCTGGGAGTATGCCATATAGGATTGTAAACAAATCTCCGAATATTCTGTGCCTTAACTTTGTAATTTGTAAAATAAAAAGAACACACCAAATCATCTGTTAGCCCCATTTCACATTTAACTCTTTGACTCAGTTGTATACAATTAGCATAGCATTTTGTCTGATCTAAACTTCTGTCTTTCACATTTTAAATGAATCCTGCTACTTTATTCCTGAATAAATAATTATTGAGTCCTTACTAAGCATACAAACTATGACCATTGTTATAAGTTAAAGAGATAAATTAGTGCTAATCCCGCTGTCAAGAATGTCACATTCTAGTAGGAAGAGCAGGTCATACAAACATTCAATACAGGGTAGAGAGCGATTATTTTTCTTTTGAACATATGAGTAAAATGCTCCTGAGATTCAAACCGTGGAAGATGTGGGGTTCGAGCAGAGTCTGGCCTTTGAATGTGAAGAAATAGAGAAGAGAGATATTTTGATCAAGTTTAGGGAACATGAAAGATGTGAACCAAAGCAGTTTTGCTGAAGGGCATGTGCATGGAGAAGTAGAAGATGAGGTACAACTTCTCAGTAGGTCCATGCTAGATAACAAGAGCTGTGGGGTCAGGGTACCAACTTGAGAGTAGCCCGGGGGCAATAGGTAGCCACTGAAAGTTTAAGGATAGGATGATCAGACTAGAGCTATATTTTTAGAAGAATCGGACAGCAGATGGTTTGGCAGGGGGAAAGAAACTGAAGGAAGTTCAGCCAGTATGCAATTGCCATAATTCTTAATCTACACCTTCGAATGGACAAATATGTATCTTTGCTTGGTGGGTCTGGTTTCAGCCCTTTGCTAACCCATTAATGAGCTTATTCAATGAATAAAATAATGGTTTAATATTAGAAAAAAATTTTAAAATGCTCTGCTGACCCATGATAAAATCCAATATATTTGAATTGACAAGGATTAAGGTAATGCTGACAAAAATATAATAGCATTACAGAAAGCAGATTAAAGAAAAGGAATGTTTTTGTCCACATGACCGAAAATATAATCTAATACAATAAAATGTCCATGTTATTTCCAGAATGGCCCAGTTTAATATTTTATTTTCACTCTTTTCCATATATGCAATCAAAACTCCAAAATATTTCACTTGCAAGCTTGTGCTGTGAAATATGATAGCCTCTTCAAACAATATGGTAATTACACAGCCTCCAAAGATTTACGCAAAATTTTTCAGAGTTTCCCCCACAATCTGTTGGAAAATCGGTAGGTGAGTCATTTTACAAAATTTCTCCCCTGCTTCACTTCAGTTTGGGGGATGTGTGTGGAGGGCCCAAATTAAATAAAACTGGCTGAGGTGACTCATTTAAGCATTAATTAGCACAAGTCTTCATTGATAGCTACATAGGAGCCTGGTAAATATAAAGACTATATTTAATAAGCTTCCTCTCCTTAAACAGTCTATCTGATATTATTAACATGAGTAAAACATATTCTTTTCTATTTATCCTGGGAGACTTTGCAATGGTAAGTTGCAAACCGACACTAGAGCTTACAAGATTATCAGCTCCTATATAGTTGAATGCTATTGCAATTTTATTCTCTGCCTAGATGTCTTAGTAGTTTTTGTATCTTTTGTTATATGACCAACTTTCTTGGAAAGAGAGGGAGATACGTGCCCCAGCCTCTCCCTTAGAACAGGAGACATTGCCTCTCTAGGAGAAATGCCTCTCCCATCCCTTTTTCACCTGCCCTTTTATCTGGAGCCACAGCCCTTAAGCAAAGGAATGGGAAGTTATCTGAGTGGTTACTATGCAGAGTCTGTACAGTGAGGGTCTAGAAGTAAATGCTTCTGGTATTGAACAGCTTGCCAGTTTGGCTTCTCAGTGACCATGTAAATGCATATTGAGACCTGGAAGGGCCCCAATAAAAGTAGAGGAAGCCTATGTCCTCTTACCTGATTCAATTCAATCTTCTTGGCAACTGGTTATTTGAAAAAGTTAGTAAATGGGAGTCATAAAATATGATACTTATATACCTTGATATTTTATCCATCTATTTAATTGGTAATTTTTGATAGGAGGCCAGACTCATTTTTGAAAATGGCTTCACAGATTGGGAATCCAATTTTTTTTTTTTAATTTACAAAGATATATTTAATCTCTCTTAATTCATTGAAAACAAAACTATATTAGCTATATACAGACTTTTACAAATCAGTGTAAAACACATTGATTGTTTTAACTCTAGCCTTAGCTATTACAATTATACTTACTAAATAATTACTTCAGATATCAAATAGAACTGCTTTTGAAATTTCATGTAATATTACAAAAAAAAAACCCTGCAAAATCAAACTGCCAGGTGCTTCAAGTAAAAATTTGTACAACCAGTTTTTTGCATGTTTGAAGAGAGGGCCACTGAACACCATTTAAATTGAAATTCACAAACACAATACTTTCAAGAATATGCTCAATAAATGTATATCTGTGGCTTTTATTTCAAAGAAAGATGCTCTAGCAACAGCCCATACATCCAAGATGGCTAACCCTGCACTTTGGCAGATAAGCTGGTTTGACTAGAGCAACATTTGTGGAAACAGTCACCTGCGCAGCATAATGTATCTGACCTCCTCAGATGGCGCGATAGAAGGGGTTTTCCACAACCTGAAAAATGGGTCAGAATTTTAGGCAAGCTCGTAAAAGAACTTAGAAAATAGAACTGGCATAGTTAAAGAATCAGATCATATTTAACTGTGCCCTATCAATTTTTTTAACATAAAAATATGCTTCTCTTGAAAATTATGGGAAAACACTTTATATTCCAAAATTTCAAAATAATGAAAAACTCATCTACGCAGCTATTTCTCCTTAAATCATCACTTGTGACAGTACAAAATTTGGCAATTATTTAAACACCCTGCTTTGGGATAATGTGTCAGAAGCTGAGTTCAATTGGTTTTGGCAATAATACACATCTTTTGTATTTTTTTTCCATAAATCACACACATAATGCATCTTTACAATTTTAGAATTATGGTTTCCTTAGAGAGAATTTGAACTTAATGACAGCCATGCAGCAACATGAGTGCAGAACGCCACTGAACTTTCTCCTCCACACCAGCCTGTTTCCGTTGCCTTGCCCAAGTATAATCAGTAGCATATTTTAATGGTGTATATTGATAAGCCTTCAGACAAGTTTTTATTAATTTTTATAGAGACAACAACTCTTCTTTTTCACACTCATATTTCATCACTTCATTTAGTGATATATACGTGTTTGGTGATATATAATGAGTATATAACTATAATAATGATTAAATCTGGCATAAACAGGGTTGAGAAAAAAATGCAAGTAGTATTTGCTAAGCATAGGACTCAACTAATGGGAACAGAACTGTATCTTCGTGGTGGAATGGAGCCACCACCCACATGGTTTCAGTGTGCTACGGCAAGGTGTTTAACAGAGGAAATGGAGGACAGCAGTTAATTGTTGAGTTAGTTAAGTGGAGCTGGATTAAATAAGCTTATTTCTCCCTAGCTTTGTCAGCACTCGTGTTCTTACTGAACCTCTAAGGCAGTTGCTCATTTCAAGCACGTATAATATATATGAGGTATCTTGATCCTGCGTAATTCCCAAAAATAAGGTTTCATTTGCCTTCAAATAATTGGTACATTTCATAGCAAACTAAGTTGTAGCTGAGAACTACTAATTATTATCAAGACCTCAAAACTGAATAGGTACTGTGCTCTGTGTTTTTTTTTTTTTTTTTTGTGGGGAAGACCAGCCCTGAGCTAACATCCGTCGCCAATCCTCCCCTTTTTGCTGAGGAAGACTGGCCCTGGGCTAACATCTGTGCCCATCTTCCTCCACTTTATATGGGACGCCGCCACGGCATGGCTGGCAGCCAGTGCGTCGGCGGGCGCCCAGGATCCGAACTCGCGAACCCCGGGTTGCCAAGCGCGGACTAAACCGCTGCGCCACCGGGCGGCCCCAGTGTGCTCTGTGTTTTTAATCAACTATTTTATTTAATATTTTTAACAACTCTATGAATCGATGCTAGTATTATTAGCATTAGCAGATGAGGAAACTGAGCAGATCAGCTCAAAAATATAATGTAACATCAAGAATTTCACAGATATCAGGCAAGTGCTGGAAATTAAAATTCATATCCCTCTGAACATAAAGCCTAAGCTTGTAAGCATTATGCTATTGTCCCATTCGTTTGTTCATTGTTTAAAAAAAATCTACACTTTAGGGATCCATTTAATGGGTTACCTAACTTTCCCAACCTTGATTACTTCACTATTATTCTTTCCCTAAAGATATTAATCTTCAACTTCTCTGTCTAGTGTCAGTGCTAATTTGTAAATCTAAATGATCAAAACTCATTCAAAGTTTTTATGACAATATTTTCACATCATACTTATTTTTAAGGACCTGTGGTTTCTTTCATTTTTGTTCTTCTTTCCTTCCTTCCTCCCTCCCTCTCTTCCTTCCTTCTTAAAAATTTGCACATTATGATATTGATTAGTGTCCTAACTGGTCTCTCCTACTTCCACCCTGTCCACCAACAGTCTATTCACAGCATAGTAGAGTAATTCTACTAAAACACAAGTCGGACCATATCACTGCTCTGTTTTGACCTTCCAGTGGCTCCCTGACTTACCAAGGGTATAAACCAAAGTCTCTAAGGACATTCAAGGCCTTAAGGGATTTGCTTCTCCATCTCCTCACCTTCCTGACTTCATCTTCTTCTGTTCCTCCCTCCCTCTGTTCTAGCCACCACCCTCCTTACTCTTTCCTAGCACATCTGGCATGCTCCTCCCTCAGGGTTTCTGCATCTGCTGTTCCCTCTCCTGGAACCCACGTGTCTAGTCTCAGATGTCTACTCCCTCACTACATTTATTTTTATGTGTGTCCAAATGTTACCCCTTCCTTGAGATCTTTGGTTGACCATTCTACTCCATTTTATAAATTCCGGCATTTTCTGTTCCTCTTTCCCACACCATGATACTCATCATCGTCTAATAGTAAATATATTTCATTCATTTATGTTGTGTGATTATGTTTAGTATTTGAGTAAAATGTCTGCTTTGTTCCACAGCTGAATCCTCAGGGTCTAGACCAGTGTTCAGCACAGAGTAATACTGTTGGATGAATGAGAGAATGATTGAGGATTTCAATAAATATTTGATAAAAATCATAATGTAGGTAGACATGTTTAAAAGCATTTGTGAAACTGTAGACAGTTTAAAAATCAGATATTCAGATTTAACATTTAAGATAGAAAGAGGAATAAACTCATAAAATACCATAGTGTTTTACTTTGACAATTCAATATTGTTATTTAATCATAAATAAGACTTAAAAATGCTGAAATTTTTCACCTAGTGTCAGCCTAAGGGAAAATGTGTCTGTATACATATACGTATAAATGACATATATATTCTTTCTACACACACATGTATGCCTACACACACACACACGCATCTCTATATTAAAATCTCAGGAAGTATATTCTCAGGTTTTATTCAGCAAAAACACCACAGTTCTCTGTCCTTCTAGTAGTTTTTAAATCTGCCAAACCAACTTCATCTAAGTCTTACAATTAAGGGACAAAGAACAGCTACAAATGGACCCTATCGAGCAGTTCTTCAACTTAAAAGCTTGACTAGGAGGGAATTACATCAACTTCTTCTTAAGGTCTTGCCAGACTGAAGAGTTTAGGTTGATTAAATTACACAGAAAGAAACATTTTCAAACCATGCTTGCTGTATGAGTTTCCATGAGAAATGCAGAGATAAAAAAATAAATAACCAAAATCTTAATTTAGCCCAGAACAATGTCACATGCCTGCTAGATCAGTGGACATGGAAAAATTATACCCATTGTGACTATTTGCAAGAAATATTCTGGTTTTCTGCTATAATAGGTCCTATTCATTTGGTGGGACAGATACATCAAGTGTAATTATAAGATCAATGTTAAGGGGAGGCAATTTTCACTCACAGAACAATCCAGCTGCGTCCACATCTGTCATATTAATACAAGGGTTGAACTGGAGAATCTGTATGTTTCTTTCCAATTCTATTGTGGGATGATGCTAACAAATCTCAAAATTCATAGTTTGACTAATATCATAAGTTTTTTCGAGGCCCAAACCATATCCTCTAATTCTAGCCACACTATAGCCCTGTCCATAATTTTCCATGAATTTTAGCTGTTCTATACCACGACCTTTAGAAAACTGCTAAGCTAATAGGTAGTATCAGCTACGTCACAATCCTAGTGTACTGATTATATTTGGTAACTTGGCCAGAGGCACTCCTTAAAAATCATTTCTCCAGGCACACATGTGAACCAACAAAGCTGGAGGATAAATCTCTAGCACAAAAGAAAACTGTATTCAGTTAAAAACTTCACTTTTTGCAGATTCGATTCTGAGTTGTTTCTGGATAGGCAGAAAAAATAACAATGTCTATTTAATGCTATACAAGGAGGAGAGTCTAGCTCACTCAAGTTTTCAGTTAGCGACAATATGGAATAAGATTACATTGAGCATATTTCAATTAGTTTGTGTCAGCTTCTAAAGCTTTATGAACAATGATTGGAAAAAATGTCTTGGAAATGGGTCAACAAAGAGAGTTTTTTTTGAAAGATGTGAGAGATTTTTAAAAATGAGGTTTACTACTTCACTGGATCTGCTTCTGTTCCTGGAGTTAGCCCCACGTAGGGCTGCTATAGGATGCTCTTGGAGGGGAAATCAGGCCACATGCTCACACTCCCCTTTTCGACCAGTTGAGGGTCTTTATTAGCCATGCTGAACCAGTTATTTCCCTGGCTACCATTTCTAACACTCATGTCTAGCTCCTTACTAAGTAAATACATGAAGGACAAAGAATTTGAAGCAACTCTTAACTCAAGTTATCTTTTATAAATCTCAATTATACAGATTTGAGAGGGGGAAGGAGGGGATTAACATTCCTCTTCCTAAGATCTCTTGCCTACCAGCATCATGCGAAAGCATAGAGCTGTAAAGTTTAGATGCTTAGATGTTCCCTGGACATTCTCTAGCCTTCGTACAGACCTCCTCTCTTTTCTTCCTCACCACCACCTTTTTCTCTTCAGTTCTTTCTCCTCTGAAATTCCAATCTTCCCCCATGGGTCAGACACATTATTGCATTTCTCACTGTTCATAGAATTGCAACTCTAACCTTATGTTTCACAAATTATCGCTTCTTCTATCATTGATTATAAGTCAAAATTATCATACCTTCTCATTCTACTGTTAAGTGGTTTCATTTTGGAGTGTGGAAGGGACAAGAATGAACATTCTAGTACTCCTCCAATCTCAACTTGGAATTCATTCAAATTTACTTAAATTTTCATTCATCGCATTCTTCAAGAAACAGCTAAAGATTCACCTTGTCTAAAAAGCATTCTTTACTCAGCTCCATCAAATTATTTTAGATTCCATTAGCACTTCTCTGCACTACTTAAATATTTTTAATATTTTACATATAAATATTGCATTTCTCCATCCATAAATTTAAATCACGGAAAGAGACTTTGTTCTCTCATTTAGAAATTTGCATTTAGAATCACAGAGTATTAGACCCACAATTCAGTTTAGAGATCATCCAGTTCAATGGCCTCATTGTAATGACGAGTCAATGGAATCATTTTACAGCCTCCCATTAACATATAACAAAGTGTACGTAGTAAATATGCAACAAGTGCTTGTTGAATAAATAGAGTTCAGCTGCTCATTCAACTGCTCTCATTACCTTTACATGCTTGGCAGCATTTATTAAGCGCCCACTTCTATGTGAAACAGTGGTAAATGCTCAACAAATTGAATTGAAGTGAAGCAATTACAGTATGAGACAGATAACATTGAAGCAGGTGACTCTATTAAAACTATAAACATGGTGGAGGGGTTGGGGTTGGTGTGACATGCCTGTAATGAGGTGGTTACTAAAGAAAGAATTTCTAGTGAGGAGTACAGGTTGCAAGGAATTTGCTAGTCCTCTGCAGATTAGTAAGGACTGATTTAAGTGAAAGAGTAAGATTTTAGAAGTTGAATGATAGTCCTGAAGCATCCAGGAAGATGGAGTACAAATTCATTTTGTTGTATGCTCTGTAAATAATTGGTTGAGTGTAGGATCAATTCTCTTGAGAGAATGCATTCTAAATTATATTTACATTCCTAATTAGTTCTTTTCTTTCCTAACATGATTCTTCCAGGACAGTTCTTCTAATTGTTGAATATTTAACATGCATTCATGGTTGTTAGAGAAACCATCTTTATTTAAAGTTATGTTCCTCATGTTGGAAGCATTTAATTTAAATATCTAAGTTCAAAATGCAGTTAATTGGTCTGTGGTTTAACAGGGAATACGCTTTAAGTTATGCCCAGGAGATGGAATGATTGCCCAAATTTATTTAATCAGTTTCTTTCTTGGGAGAGGTAAACTTTAAAGTTCAAAAAAGAGAAGAAAGGCAGAATCAAAGTAGGAAGCAATTTCAGACAAAGGGCAATGAGTACATAGAGGTAATATTGGAGAATAAATGACTGAAGAAATACAAATATCTAGAAAATGAGATAGAATATTTGGGACGCAAAGAAAATGCTACGCACTATAGAAACACATGAGTTTAAAAAAGTGTAATATGCATTCGTGAAAATATTCAGACACTATGTAAAGGCGTTTAGAGGAGAGTAAAAAAGTCTCATTTCTCACATTTCATTCCAACTTGCCAGAAGCATTTGTTATCAATGTCTACTGATTCCTTCTTAAAAATTCCAAACATACCTTCATCTCTCTTTCCATATTTGTCTATCTACCTACCCACCTACCTATCTATCTTTTAATTTATCTATAGCTATAGACATCAATCTATTTATTTTTATGTTTCTCTGTCTACAGGTATATGGAGTTTTAACATAAATAAAATAATTACACAGTTAGTTTTGCAACTTTCCCTTTTGTTTTAAGGGTTAACAACATATCTTAAGTTTTCAAATCAGTAACCAAATTCTACATCCTTTTTTTCCCGTTGAAAAATATTCCATTACACGAGCATATGATTTTTTAAATTTAATCACTTCCTTATTGATAGACATGTAGATTACTTCAAGGTTTGTTGCAATTAACTTCCCCCTGAGCATGTATCTCTGAGATAAATTCAGAGCATTTTAAAGGCTCCTAAGAAAAGATGTGAGCAAAGTTTCCAGAAGAGTATATAGTTAGAGGAGAAATGAGTAAACATGGCTTTAACCAGATGGAATATTGAATGCAATCAGTGTCAGAACCACATTGCGTAGTTATATACACATGTGAAAATCCTCAGCGTGTTCGAAGTATTTTTAGTTAAAGCTAAGAAAGTTAGTGAAATTTTCCATATTTTAAAAATCCGCGTAATACCAATTTTATAATTCAAATCATCATTCTGGATATTACTAGTTTTTATGTTTAAATTTGAATGAAAGTCATTTATATAAAAAGAAGTGGCATTTTTGTCTTGGCAATTTTTTTTCTTTAATCAGAGTCAGCAGTGAGTCCGTCCAGGAGCTGAGTTTTGTACTAAGTCATTCTCTAATTCATTGTTTGTCAGAGCTTCCCAAGCTACCAATGATTCTTTTCCTCAAGCTTTATAATTCCTGCAGCCTTTAGGACAGGAAGATAATTCCAGTTTGGAAAAGCTAATTTACGATACCTTCAAAATCCACCCCAAATCTGCAAGACAGGATAAACGTAATGATCTCTCACAAGGATGACATAAATACAATGGTTAAATTGTTGTAATATTTGCAGAAAAACTTCATATTAAAATGTTTAATAGTGAATTTCAGGTATTGAGTTATGTGCAAAATGATGAGGATTAAAACGGGGGAGGGATAAAATCTATTTTTTTGTTGTTTAGATCTTGAAAGAATTCTTAAAAATCTTCGGTCTTGTGAGCGTGGTACCCTTGTGGGAGGCGCATGGTTCTGAGGTGAGTGTCTCTCTGTGGTTATGGGGGTATGTAACTGGACCTCTTTGCCCTGCCCAGGTGAAGGAGGGGTTTGAGCAGGGGAAAGAAACTGAAAAGATGTGAAAGAGGTCATTCAGACAAGAAATCATTCACACAAGGCCAGACAAGAGCTTTATGAGCACTAGAAAGAGAGCTAAGGATAGGGAACAGCACTGTTTTATTGTTTAGGATGGTGGATACATCTAGATCAGTGCTTCCTGATCTTCCTTTAGCGCTTGAACTACCTATGGATCTTACTAAAATGCAGGTTGTGATTCAGTAGCTCTGAATTTCTGACAAAGTCCCAAGTGATGACAATGTGACCATACTTTGAGTTGCAAGGAAGTCTTAGGTATTAAGGGGAAGATTGATTGTGGAAATGGGTGGCAAAGCTGATAGAAACTGGCAATTGATAGTGGGGGTGAACAATTTCATTTCCTTGGAGGGGTTAATGCTAATGCATGGCTTCAAAGAACTGCAGACATAGTTCTATGAATCTGATGAAATATTTAGCAATTTCTGTTATTGTTGGAATGTTAATTCCAGTTGCTGAAGAAAATATTTCTGGCAAAGAGTGTCAGAAAATGAACTACGGATGGGCATCCAGTTCTCAGAGAATGTTATTTTGGTCTAAAGTTGTGATTTCACTTCATTAGCCTCCAGAGGATGGCTGGAAAGTGAATTGGAGGGAATCAAGAGGAAAAGGGGCAAGAGAATGGAGAGAATTAAAAGAAAGTGACTCAAAACATCTATAATCCACAGATCAATCAACAGAAATGTTAGTAGCTCTTCATGGGTAAAGATTAACAACTTGTTAGCAAACACGTAGTTGCTGTATTTGCGTACACAAATCAATTTCATTGAATTAAAAAGAATTCTTTTGTTTAACTATTCTTATCAAGTGGAATGCCAAATTACTGACTTAATGCAATCTTTCATTTTCAAAGCAGTTTTTCACCTTATTTTGGTAAAGTTATATACTTTTAGATTTTTCAAACAAGGGGAATGACAGAAATCATATCACATGGAGATATAATTCCTCCATATTTTGTCACGCATATGTATATTTTGTCAGCTATAGCAACTCCTACTAGTGCTATAGCTAAATATGTCACACAAAATGTGTCTAAACATTCATTAATTTGACCATTTAGATCTGAATTTAAATGGTCAATTTATGGCAAATCTTTAAACTACTTGTATAAATAAATACACCTATATGTTACAGTGATATTAAAGCAAATTGTAATTAGAAGAATGAAAATCATTAGGAGTTATAGAGAATCTTTTAAGCTCTGAAGATGGGAAAATCAAACTTTTAAAAATGTAATATAAACATATTTCCCGAGTATTTGCACTTTTAAATGTGAAGAGAGAAAGAAAACATTAACATATAGGAAGAAATGGAATAAAATATTTAAATACAGGATCAATAGTTACATGAGCTATTTTCTTTTCCTTTTCTATTTATCAATACCATAATTTTCAAGAAGCATAGCCAAGGCCTGATATTTTACAATTGTTGAGAAAGCATCTTTTTTTATCACCTGAATAATATTCAAGGAGTTTCAAAAATGATCGCATTTGTTGAAGAGAATACAAAAGTAAAGAAATGTATTGACTTCAAATGTCCCATTTTGAAACTTTCCAATTTTATATTTCTTTTTTTATGTACATTTTACAATTAACTTTCATGTTTTGACCAAAAAATGGTGTATCCTTTAGCCTAACCTCTGCTATTGTTACACATGATTACACTTGGTGCCTACCATATGTAATCACATTTTAAAATTGGATTTAATGTCTTAAACTTTGGTCAAAGTGTTAAGAGAGAAACACCAGGTAATTTGACTTTAGAGCAGTGCCATTTTTCTTACTTTTTGCCCTATCCCTAAATTAGTTTATTGTTCTCAGACTCTTCTGGTAACGTAATTGAAATGGTTTACACCATTTCTAACCACATTTAGCTCTTTCGAGAAGTTAAAATGTTGAAAGTGAGAAACATACCAAAGGTATATTTAATTTTTCCCCCATTTTTGAACTATATAAGAAAGAGTCAGTCAACAACATTTATTGGGTTCTCTCTGGGTGCTGCGAGCAGTGAAGTAGATTATATGCAAAAGTGTTGAAAAACCCTGGGAAATGTATCCAGTCTAGAAAAGATTGGCCTCTCTCCAGTTTACTAGCGTTCCTACAAAGGAAAGAGTCCTTTTGATGTCAGTAACAATTCAGATAAGATGATAGAGAGGTGAGAAAGTGACCCAGAATCAATGGCTAATAACAAAATTTAAATAGATAATACCAAATACTCAATGATGATGAGGTTGAATAGTAAAAAAATAAAAGTAAAATAAAATAAAATTTGATCTCTACTTCTGGAAATCCAAGTCAAGAAAGAAATAAAGATATAGCAACTATGTGAATTCATGCAAATTTTTGCTAAGGGTTTTGTCTATCTATCATTTTAGTCTGATTTAAAATCAGAACTGAAAATGTTAACTTCCACCTAACCTGATAACTGTTTTGTGGTTTATCTCAATATGGTAATAATATAATCGTGAAGACAATATTCTTCTCTTCAGTGCCAGAGGAGGAGTAGAACAAGACTATAAGGCTGTGTCACCACCACACTCAGATGTTGGTATTTATTTGGGTCATCATATTGGCTTGATAAAAAAAAGAGAGTGTTTATTTTCCTTTTGTGCATTATTCAAGGGAAAATTCCCACGGTTGTATTTGATTCAGTTTATTTTATTCAGTTAAAAACCAATAAATAAAAATAAACTAAACAATGCAATATTTCTTGATTTAAAAACCACATTTAAAAAGTTGTTTATGCTATACGAAACCATACCAGGAAATGCACAAAGAAATAACACTCTATAAATATTCTACATATCTTTTATAACTATCTTATTGGCTTCTTTGGCTTCATAAATCACATCATTGCAACATTAGAGAGTAAATGTCATAATCCATCATTTTCCATCTTTCAAGTCTATGGCCATTTCTAAATTTGTCACCACATTAACATTGAGAAACAACAACAACAAATGGAGTTCACGGTAGTGGTGTAAATTGCTCTTCTACATTTTCAGGTTAATATATAAAGGGTCACATTACCAATTACCTTTTTAAAGAAGAAATTGTATCGTAATGGGCATGATGTCTACAGGATAACCAGAAACACCGCTTTCTTTCTCTGAAGTGAGAAGTACTCATCATAGGCAATGTTTATTGCTAAAATCCCTGGGAAAAAATATCAAGGTGAAAAAGGACAGATAATTTCAAGCTCTCATCTGTTTGGTTTTTAGGTTTGTCTTTATTTGCTTAAAACATAACATACAAATACTTCAAATCTTTGAGGAATCAGTCTCCAGATTCTGATTTTGTTGACTTCTTATTCTTGAACTTGTTCCATGGTATCCGTGAAAGGAACAAAACCTAACTGAAATATATCTTTCTTGGCTTAATATCTCACTTGAAGAATTCTGCTTCCAGGGTCATGTTACACTATTCATCTCACTTTTCTTTCTCTGTCTCTGTTCTTATTTTTCTTGTTTTACGAACATATATTGAAAGCAGACTTCCTTTTCCCTGTTTAGAGATAAGCAAGGATTAAAACGGAATGTTACAATGAAATTCTGCTTTATTTATTTACCCGCTTTGTCAAGGAATGAGAGAAGACCCCAAAGTAGATCAACATTTTTTTCCTTTCAAATATGATGAACACAGCCATTTTGATTTATTATTTTCCTTCAAAGGACAGGTGACATTTCCTGCAACACTGACTTTAGTTCGTAATCCCCTTTTGGCAAGCCAAAAAGAATTACAATTGGAAAGATTTTCACAGTCAGACACTCCACTAGAATGAAATGCTATAGAGTGCTTCACTTCAGCCAAACCAACAAAATCCCTCCTTTGCCAATTTTTCTTTTATATTTTAAAGTTGGCCTCTCAGCACAGATTTGATTCACACCATTTAAAAATAAATCTGGCGTCTGCAAAGCAGAAAATTCAGGCTGTGTTGTCATAGTATCAGTATTTCCATTTTTATGCCTGGAGACAACCTAGACTTCTAAAGAGAGATACAGTTCCTAATTCTACGGTAAAAGTAAAGACTAATTTTATTAAAAGTGTACACATGATTTTTACATTTACTAAAGAATAAAAGTACCATGTTTACACATGGTATATTAAACATTTTTATGAGTGATTGCATTCCATGAAAAATGTATGTCTGTGTTAAGATGCGATATCCTATGGCAACAATTGATTTTGAGTTATATACCTTAAATAAGAATTTGAATTCAACATCAATAGGCCATTTTGTTCTCACTTTATCATAATGATTCCATCATTACTTGCTTAAAAGTCAACTAAACAGTCAATGGTATTGTCTGGCATATGTCTGGTGGCTCACCTCTAAAGATGACTTGACAATTCTGCTCACACTCCCCTGCACACACATGCTGCTCTGCCCATCAAGAGGTGGAACTTTTGCTCCTTCCCTTGAATTCTGTGACTGCTTTGACCAAGAGGATGCAGAAGTGATGTTCTAGGACTTCTGAGCCCAGGCCTTAGAGTGTGATAACTTCCACTTCCTCCGTCTTAGAGGCTTGAGCCATGATGAAATCCAAACTACCCAGTGTGTACGTATGAATCTGTGTGTGTGTATGTGTGTGTGTGAGAGAGAGAGAGAGAGAGAGAGAGAGAGACTATGTTCAGAGGACCTGGAGGACAATACATCACACAAAAAACAAGGCCACTGTTGTCACAGCCAAGAAGAGCCTAATGAGACCACTAAACGTAACATGGTATCCTTGATGAGATCCTGGAACAGAAAAAGGACATTAGGTAAAAAGTAAGGAAATCTGGAAAAAACAAAACAAAACTATGGACTTTAGTTAATGATTATGCATCATTATTGGTTTATTAATTGTAACAAAAGTACCATATTAATGTAAGATGTTAGTAATAGGAAAAACAGGTTTGGGCTGTGTGGAAACTTTCTATACTATCTTCTCAAGCTTTCTGTAAATATAAAAGTAAGCTCTGTTCTAGAAAATAAGCTCTATTAAAAACAAAAGTGGGGCCACTGAGAGGGGCATTGGGGAGCTAGACATGGAGCCCCAGCTACCCCCAGCCACGGTTTGTCTGCAAGGGCATGAGAAACTCAAGTGCGGCAGCAGAAGAAGCACCCAGCTGAGCTCCGGCCAATCTACAGAATCAAGAGCTAATGAAACAGCTGTTTAAGCCTCTATGTTTTGGGGTTGTTGTGCTGCAATAGGTAAAATAAATAGCATGCCACTTTAATTTGATTCTAGCAATGATATATGCCTATCTTATTATATTGAACTTTAAAAAAGGCATCATTAAGAATTTCATTCCACTGAGAGGCAAAGAGATGTCTGGAGAAGGGGTTGCTTTCTGGAAAAGATGATAGCTTAGTTTAAAATGTGAACATGCAGGTTCTGGGGACAGAAACCTGGGTTTGTATGTCCTGTTGACTTCCAACTAGCAGTGCGTACTAGATGTTACTTTTCCTCATTAACTAGAAGTTTTTTCTCCCCTACCAAATGTGTCACTATGTTGATGTCATAGAATGAACGTGACGGTTAAATGAGGTGATGCTTTAGGTTCTTAAAATTCCAGGCACAAAGAATTTATGCATTAAACGTTACCTGTTAGCAGAAGCGCTGAACAGACCACACTGTCAGTTGTGTCTCTTTGCCCTGTCCATGAGGCTGCATGAGAGGCCCTCTTCTCCACCGCTTAGTTAGTTACAGTGCTGGGTGTAGTCGTGTTTAAGCCATGTCGGGGCAAATACTAAATTCTCAATTATCAAGTAATTACTGTAAGTCAAGTATTTTACATATATTATCTGATTTAATCTCCGTGATGACTATCCAAGATGGATATTATTGCTCTCTTTTATCTGACAAGAAAACTCAGGCTTTCAACTGTTTAAGTTACCTGCCCAAGCTCGAGTAGTTAGTAAGTGGTAGAGCTGGGATCCACACCCAGGCTGTCTGATTTCAAAGCCTGTGCACTCAAATGTGCTATTCTTTATTCCTTCTCTTGGCATGATTTAGTCTTTCTTTGTTCTTATTAATTAAATACTGCTCTAAAATATTTTACCTTGAGCTTGGAAGTGTTGGGTTTATCTTGTTTTATGCTAAAGGAAGTACTTCATGTCTTTAGGTTACTAGATTAGCACTTCACAAGCTCTTAAAATTATTTTACTTGTATGATACCAACTAGATATTAACCATTCTGATCTAGGTCAGAATTGTTTTTAATTGCTTTACCATGAAACCCTATCAGAAAGGAAGAGCTGGAAATATATATGTATATATATTGCTTAATTTGAGAAGGCCTAGAAGCAGAATATTCAGATAGTGGAAGGAAATATTTTTATACTGAAAGAAAGAAAAGTTCAGTGTAGCTAGATAAAGGTCAAGAAAAATCGCTGACACTTCTGCTATGATTGAACTGAAGAATGGAATTAGGTTGTGATGAAGGGCAGCAAATGATAATGATAGAGATATGAAAAGGAAAAAAAAATAAACAAGATAGGAGAAATACAGTATGTTCTGCTAATATTGGTAATGTTCCCGAGAATTCAGCTACAGGCGGGAGAACCAGTCACATAACTAACCTTTGATCATAATTTCTTAAGAGTAAATAAAGAAGGAATAGGAGAATTTTTATACAAATATTCCACAAAATAGCATTGTTTAAAAAGCCTTAAAGTTGATTATCTGCAAAATATCTGGGATGCCCAAGTCCATCAGTTTAGAAGCTGTATTTCTTGAGGATGGGAAATGGTGGTCTCTTGATGGAAATGGCATTTCCATTTTATCTTTACAGCTCTGTAACTGCCGCAGGAATAAGAATAGAGGAGGCAAAAGGAGATCAGGGTAATAGAAAGCAGCGCCTTGTAAAGGAGACAAACATCCTTTTTAAAAAGCTTTTTATTCCCAAGCAAAGGAAGAGTTATATTATGTCCTTCTAATTAGATGTTCAATATTGAATATCCTATTCGTAGTTTTCGACAGGAAGATGCACATTCTGCCTTATGTGGCTGTTGTTTATATACTTGTTTTATTTACTTACCTATTAAAAAAAGCTTGAGGTTTATGGCAGGTAGAATAATGCCTCTCCCAAAGATGTCCATGCCCCAATCCCTGGAACCTGTGAGTATGTTATGTCACAGGGCAAAAGGGACTTTGCAGATGTGGTTAAGGAAATAGTCCTACAGATGCGGGGATTATCCTGGATTATCCAGCTGGGTCCAGTCTAATCCCATGAGTCCTTAAAAGCTGAGAACCTTTCCTGGTGAGTCAAAGAGACTCAGCCACAGATGTTGGTTTTGAAGATGGAGGATGGGGCCATAAGGTAAAGAATGTAGTGGCCTCTCTAGAAGTTGAGAATAGGCCTCAGTTTACAGCCAGCAAGAAAACGGGAACCTGAGTCCTACAACCGCAAGTAATTGAATTCTGCCAACAATCTGAATGAGCAAGGAAACAGAGACTCCAGAAAGGATTTCAGCCACACAAACCATGATTTTAGCCCCATGGGATGAACAATGCACTTTTGACCTACAGAATGGTAAGATAATAAATTTGTGTTGCTTTAAGATGCTAAATTTATGGTAATTTATTATAGCAGCAATAAAAAGCTTCTACAGGTTAATTATTATATCTTGTCCATCTTACATTTTTACAGAGCATAGCACAATGACTTAATTATATATAATCTATATAATTATATTATATATAAGTATTGTATAATTAATTTTATATACAATATGCATAATTGCATATAATTATTAATAATTGCTAAAATGTATTGATTATTTTTTTCTTGTTTTAAAAACAAACACAAAGGGACATACCATTATCACTTCCATTTTACAGACAAGGAAACATGGCTTAGAGAGAACACGGGTAATAATTAGGCATTTCATTTCTCTTTTAGATTTTCAAAACTATAGAAACAACTTGTGAATGTGTCTATTATGATGGACTTAATTTAAAGACCCTTCACATAATAGTGCATCTAACCACCCACACCTATGTTAACTATAAAAACATCAGTTATAAATATGGGCTAGACACTTTTTCACCAATGTGAAATTTAAAAAATAATTGATACAACTTATTTTAAAAGCTAAAAGCGTTGATGTGGGTACTCAAGAGAACAAACTTAATGAATCAATCAAACTTTATATTGTTCATTCAGAACAATCTTATTTATTAGCAAAAACACTCCCAACCCAATTAACATTTTATTTTACACTGAAAAATAATATCCCAATCTGACTAAATGGACTTTAATAAGCTCTTACCCTTTACTTCTTATGCTTCATATCTCCCTGTATACAAAGAATGTTATGAATATATTGTTGAAGTAACCAAAGGCATGCAGGTTAATTACTTAGCAAAGAAGCTGCAGGATCCCTTACAGATGTTATCTATATGTCAGAATTGGTGTTTACCCAGGACTAACAGATATTTAGAATAGGAAGGAAACAAATGCAATTTTATCTAGTGTATAGCTCTAGTTTGCCTGGCTGGAACAAGTAGAGGAACAGCGGCGTAGAGCTTCCTAGGATAACAGTGATGGTGAGAAGGAGAAGGAAGAACACAGTAGCCTCCACAGATTGCATCTTACACTGAGATCTCATTGAGTTCCCCACTAAATACAGTAGGCATCTTCAGCAACGTCTTATAAGGGTGGAAAGCCAGGCTCTGTGAGGCTGAGTATCTCGTACAAGGGCACAGATAAAGCCCAATCTTTCGATATGAAGGTGTCTAAAATTAGCAAGCTTCTCTGTTTATCCATCTCAACTTTTCAGGGTTTCTCTCATTTTAAAAGATCCTATCCTGAAATTACTTCAGGCCCCCATCAGGGAGAAAAAATTAATTAACCCAATTAGCAAATACATAAATATTTTTGTTGTTGTTTAGAAATAAGTGGCATTTGTTATGATACTTATGTAAATTTTGGCCTTAGAAATGTTTCCATTGCTTCTTTGCTTTTAGCTGAGTCCCATGTGTGCTGATACTTTGGCAAAATATCTAATGTGTCACAAAGTAAAAAACCCTGGTACTTTATTTCTAACATTTCAAATTAAGATAATAATACATGGGATGAAATAAGCACTATATTGTGTGTGTATATATATGTATACGTGTACATACACATATATGAAATTACTATGTATCTGAAAAGTATCTGAAAAATATACCTGAAATATATATATATGTCTCAGGGCTAGGGGTTACATATATTTCAGATATATATTAGAGCTATATATATTTCAGATATATTTTGTATATGTATGATATCATATATATATGATTGATATATATATGATAACCATATATATAAGATTGATGGATTGATGTATGGGATATTTAAGTTTCAAAAGTTAAGTTCTCATTAGTTCACATTTTCAAAGTCCTTTTTATTCTACTTTTCATAGATAGGCCCTGAAATGATGGTGGAAGGTATAAATAAAAGTATATAAAGTTGTTCCCTGAGGTTTTACCTGAGAAATCTGTTTTCAGTATTTTCACTGTCTTAGAATCCAGGATCTCTACTGATCAATAATTTAATCATTGTGTTTACTCATTTTTCCATTAATTTATATGATTAATTCTCTCAAATATTTCTTTCTGAAAAACATTTTTTTTTTTTTTTTGTGGGGAAGACCAGCCCTGAGCTAACATCTGTTGCCACTCCTCCCCTTTTAGCTGAGGAAGACTGGCCCTGGGCTAATGTCCGTCCCCATCTTCCTCTACTTTATATGGGACGCCACCACGGCATGGCTGACAGGCAGTGCATCGGCGGGCGCCCAGGATCCAAACTCGCGAACCCCGGGCTGCCAAGCGCGGACTAAACCGCTGCGCCACCGGGCGGCCCCTGAAAAACATGTTTTTATTGAACACTAGTATGATGCCCCAGCAAGAATAGCCACATGGGAACCAAAGTATACTTACAAAAACTACATGCAACTCAACTTTACCTCTCAGTGATGTGACTTGATTTGGGAAAATAATCATATCCTCTTTAACATATGTAAATCTGAATTCTAAGATATATAAATCTGATTTCCAAGATGCCAGGTATTATTTTATTTCTTAATAATTAAGATTTAAAAACAGATTCTTTATACTTCTCTGTCTATAATAAACCAAAATTATTTGCAAATAAAATCATAAAGCCATGATATGTAGGTGGTCCTATATTCTGTATAGATATGAAAATATTCCAGAATCTTTGAAAAAATATATGCAGCCAAAGTGATGTTTAATAATTTAAATATTTAAAGTGGAGTAAAATGGTTTTACCCAATATTTTAACACATAGATTTTTAAAAGATATAACTTCTGCACATTTACAATACAGTAAAAAACAGTACTCATCTTTTATTTTTTCATTCCTTTCAAAAATCACATATTGACCACTAAAATTTGCTGATAGGGTATACTATACAAAGATAAGAAAATCTTGTCTTCAGGTAACATTGTGTTGGTGAGATGAATTTTATTAAGAGCTCTCCAGTGTTCCTCAGAGTTCTTTTATTCTGTGTCCTGCTCAGCTCACAGGATCTCTCCCATTGTATGTTTCCTATGGCTGCCCTAACAAGTTGCCACAAACTTGTTGGCTTACAACAACAAAAATTTATCTCTGACAGTTCAGGACAGAAGTCCAAAATCAAGGTGTTAGCAAGGTTGGCTCTATTTGGCGGCTCGGAGGGAGGATCTGTTCTACACCTCTCCTAGATTCTGGTGGTTGCTGGCAGTCCTTGGCATTCCTTGGCTTATAGATGCAATACTCCAATCTCTGCCTCCACCTTCACATCACCTTTTCTGCGCCTCTGTCTTTTCCTCTTCTTATAAAGAAATTTCTCATTGGATTTAGGGTTTATCCTAAATCCAGAATGATCTTGAGATCCTTAACCTAATTACATCTACAAAGGCCCTTTTTCCAAATAATGTCGCCTTCAGAGGTTCTGGGGATTAGGACTTGGACATATCTTTTGGGGGCCACTATTCAATCCACTACACTTTTCTTTAAAATTGTATGACTCTTTGTTCTATATAGTACACCCAATCATTGGCCATCAATTTTATATTTGTCCTGCCTTAAGAACGTAATAGAAATTTGTGGTTAAAAGCATGGATTCCTGAGCCAAACTGCCTTTGTTCATATCCTGGCTCTGCTGTTTTACTAACAGTGTCACATTAAAGAAATTACTTAACTCCCTTTGTCTTGGTTTCATTACCAGTAAAATGTGCATAATAATAGTACTTAAACCATAGAATTTTTGTGCTAAACAAGTTAATATATATAAGCACATATACACAAGTGTTGCCAATTACCATTGTGAAACAATTGCTTTCTTTAACAAGAGATATTATTTTGAAGTGTGGTCTTACTCACAAGAACAGTCAGTGGGATTGCTAGTCCTGCAGAATTGCATTTAGGTGGGAGAGATGAAATCCAGGATCTTAGGTCAATACCTTAACAAAATGACTGGGATGGTGTAAGTGTAGAATAGGCTCAGAAAAGAAGTTTTCTTATACCAGCTCTGCCCCTAGATAGAACCTTCTGGCCTTTTGGGGTTACAGAGAAAGAGGAGTCAAGTTGTGGGAGAGGATGGTGAGAAAATAGTTGTTTCTGTTTATGTATGTTGAGTTTGGAGTAACAGTAGACATGTTAAGCCAGCAATTAGAAAGTAGAATGAAAGCTTGGGAGTGGAAATTTGTTAGTTATTCACAGAGGAGTAAATGAAAGGGCAAAGAGAGAAAGCTTAGAAGGAGAAAAATAACTCCAGAGAGCAACAAAACCTTAGAAAACATCCAACTGGGGAGGATAGAAGAGGAAGAGTTCCCACTAAGAAAGATAAGAACAGGTGTTTAAAGATAAAGGTGAAAAGACAGAATATGCAATCTCATGAGAGATGCATTTCATGAAGGAATTTCATGAAAGAGATTAAAAACCATATCAAATGCTTTAGCAAGGTCAAGGGTACTGAAAAGACAATGGCCTTTTTCCAATTTGCAATTAGAAAGTCATTATTGAATTTGAGATGAGCAGTATTTGTAGAGATTTGGGAAATCCACTAAGACTGCAAAAGGTTACACACTGTATGTGTTGAGGACTTGAGCCAATAATTACTCCAGAAGCTTAGCAATAAAAGAAATGAATTTCGAAAGTTTGGTAGCAGGATTTATTTTAAAAGTAAGATTTTTGAGTACATCTGAAGATAGTGAAGATGAGGTTAAGAGAATGTAATAATTGAAAGGATCATTTTTGTGAAGGCTTAGGATGTAGGAGGGGAGGGACTATAGGAGAGGGATGGAGACCTCAGGATTGGGAATAATTTGGTTTAGTTACAGATGACAAATATTTCTTTGGCCTAGAGAAAGCATATTCCTGCATTTCTTCATTGTTTCAGCAAATATTTATTGAACACCTACTATGAGGTGAGCACTAAACAACAGACACTGAACAATAAAAATGATCAAACACTCCTTTATAGGCTCACATTCTAGTTTTTTTTTTTCTTTTTTTTTTTGTGAGGAAGACCAGCCCTGAGCTAACATCTGTTGCTAATCCTCCTCTTTTTGCTGAGGAAGACTGGCCCTGGGCTAACATCCGTGCCCATCTTCCTCCACTTTATATGGGACGCTGCCACGGCATGGCTGACAGGCAGTGCGTCGGCGGGCGCCCGGGATCCGAACCCGTGAACCCCGGGCTGCCAAGCACAGACTAAACCGCTGCGCCACCAGGCGACCCCCCACATTCTAGTTTTTATGTGAGCTGTATGTGAGATCTAATTTCTAGAATAATCAAATAGCATTTGACATTCAACAGCACTGCTTACACACTAAGAAAGTTGAAGAAGGTGTCACCTAGGGTTCAACTGTTGATTACAATAGAAGGTTAAAAGATTTTGAGTTGTTAATCTAGAGTTCTAGCTGGAGCAGGGTTTCTTAACCTCAGCACTGTTGACATTTGGGGCTGTTTAATTCTTTGTGTGAGGGCCTGTGCGTTGTAGGATATTTAGCAGCATCCCTGCTCTCTATCACTAGATGCCAATAGCGCCCCCTACTCCAAGTTGTGACAACCAAAAATGTCTCCAGACATGGTCAGATGTTCTCTGGAGGGCAAAATCACCCCAAGTGAGAAGCACTGAGCTAGAGAAATACCATGGATATGGCTGTGGAGGGAAGAAGAAGCAGCTGACTGGAATTACATAGGAATAGAAAGAAACGGAAGGAGAAGAGGCCAAAATGATGGTGAACACCAGATTCAATATGAGTGAGGGGCTAGGAGAGTTAAAATAATAGGGAGGTGTGATGGGTAATTTTATATGTCAACTTGATGGGGCTAAGGGATGCCCAGATAGCTGGCAAAGTATTATTTCTGGGTGTGTTTGTGAGGGTGTTTCCAGAAGAGAAGAGCATTTGAATCAGTAGCCTGAGTAAAGATTGCCTTCACCAGTGCAGGGGGGCATCATGCAGTCCATTGATACTCTATCCTGAATAGAAGAAAAGTGTGCAGGAAGTGAAAATTCACTCTCTCTACCTGAGCTGGGACATTCATCTTCCGCCCCTGAATGTCAGCGTTCCTGGTCTCGGGCCTTTGCACTGGGACTGAATTACACCAGTATTCCTGGTTCTCCAACTTGCAGATGGCAGGTTGTAGGACTTCTCGGCCTCCATAATTGCGTGGACCAACTCTTACAATAAATGTCCTCTTATATATATATCTATGTCTATATATCCTGTTGGTTCTGTTTCTCCGGAGAACCCTGACTAATGCAGGGTGTTGTCAATAGCACCTGACGGAACTTGGAAATCAGATGATCTGAGTTTGAATTTTGATTCCCTACGTTTGACCATGAGTAAAACATTCACCCACTGAGTCTCAACCTCTTTCTCTGTAAAATGGGGGTAATACTACAGATTGTTTAGTTCTGTTGTAGTGTTAAATGAAATGCTGTGTATTAAATTATTTTATACAACGAAAAGTGCTCTACAAGAATAACACTTTTGTTAACTTTGAGAATATGAGAAGAAAAAAATAAGTCAAAGGTAAAGTGAAGAACTTTAACTATTTCACATGAATGCTTTTGAACATATGCAACACTTCAAAGATGAACAGTTTATAAAACATCAACTTTTTTAGGTTTGTTTCTGAAAACTTTCTAATGCTTTCAATGCGCTCTGCATAATCATGATGGAAGACAGATTTTGGACAAAATCAGACTAGAGGGTTTGGATGGCAGCCTAAAATTATGTGTTCTTTTTGCGTCCTGTGAATTTAGAAATAGAACATTTCTGGTTTATTTTAATGTGTTTAAAAGTGTATAAAGTACGGCTATATTTGGGCCTGAAAATCCTGTGTTCTTACCACCCTTGTAGTCTACATGGACTAAAAATATAACACTTTTCCAAAAAGGTTTCAATGCCTGGATCCTGCCTGACTTTTATAGTCAACTTATAAATTCCAGATAATATAGGTTTGTGATGGAAATGCTGACAGGCCCATAGATCCACCAGTTTGAACTTTCCGGCCCTGACTTGTAGCCCTGTATAATCCCAGGGTTAAAGGTTATTCAGTATGGTCTTTCAAAAAAGGAGAACTCTGAGAAGGTGAGTTTGGGTGAATTCACACCATCAAAGACAAGATGTTTTAACATTTAAATTAGTTTAATACAGTACTCTCTTGGTCCTAATTCTAGGTGGATGTCAGACTTGTTTCCACTTATTTCTAATTCTGCTTTTCTACCATTTCTACTGCTCCAATGGCTGTGAAGAAATGCTTAGGAAAATCCTTTTTAAAAACATATATAAAATATCACAACTATTCCTTTTGACTAAACAGCTCTCAAGCATCTATGTATTCCTCTTCCCAATGGTCCACTGGAGTCATGACTGTCTTATTGTCTGATATATCTGTGTGTGCATTTCATGGGTAGAGAAGAAGCTTCATTTTGGCTTATACTTGGCATTATAGTTCATACTTGTTTAGGTGTAATTGCCCTGAACAGACCTCCATATGTTAAAAACACCATCAGAAAGGAAAGACCAAGAATAACTAATTTCATAAATGTATTAGAAAAACACTTCGTGTTGCTTTCTTTTCCAGAGCTTTTTTTATATGAAAACTGATTGTAAGTACATACTGATGTTTAACAAATAAATGCAATAAATTCTCAGTTTCACACCATTTCCATCAATATAAAAATTTATTTGAGATTTGAACTTCAGAGCTGGCACCAAATTACTGTGCTTACCAATCTTTAATCTTTTGGAGCTTTGTGTGCATGGCAGAAATGAGCATTAGAAGATAATAAATCAATAAAGAGTGCCTTGTGATATAATTTCCCAAACCACTTATTAAGATCTTTTTTATAAAATATAAAAGACATAATTTCTACATACCCATAAGTGATGCTATAATCATTTTTCTAGTGTGTCTTTCTTGCCTGTAAAGTTGTAAAGTATTCCACTTATTTGTCTATGAAATGACAGCAAAATCTTTATTACTGTAAAGGATTTTACTGAAAAGATGCACATTAAAATAAACCAGAAACACTGAAACATTTTTTTCAGTTGAATTCATATTTCTGCCTTTTAAAAATGGTCACATGAAAGGAGAAGGATATTGAATATCCTTGGTACAATATTTTTACTATTCAGAAGACACATCTTCCATGTACTAACTCTTCTCTTATCAAATAAAATTTGCTATAGCTTCAATGCAGAGGTTTCTTTTCAATCATTTTTTGAAGTCCTCATGTTAGGATTTTGGCATTCTAAACACAAAAGCCTTTTTATAGACTCTATTTCTTTTTAAAATCTTCTCTATTTTTCTGAACATTGTATATATTGCCCATTATTCGTTTGCAGACTTCTGGGCATTTTCCCCAGTCCCATACAAATTGGATCCCAAGAGACTTCTCTATTGAGTACCTCTTTCATTACTGTTTCTTCTATTTATTTCTAAAAACGTGTTAATATTGGATAGTACTGAATATTGAGTGTACGCCATGATTACATTGCATGAATACATTTTCCAAAAAATAAGATTCATTGCACTTTTTAAGCCAACTGTATGCGAGCCAGGATTGGGGATGCAGTGAAGTAGGGAGAAAATGTATCATGATTTTAATTTTTATGGAAATTCTGTAGTTTTTTTAATGTTATGCTTTGTTTGTTTGAGTGCACAGTCCTGCCATTGCCAGCCTTACTTGCAAATGATCAGCTCTATTTTAAGCTGCTGTTTCTGTTAGCCATTTCCAAGACCATTGCATGCGTGTGTGTGTGTGTGACTGTGTGTGTCTGTGTCTGTCTATGTCTATGTTTATATATACACATATATACACAAAAAGAGAGAAAGCAAGCTCAGAGGGGAGGACCAGAACTCTCCTCTATCTTATACAACCTTTTTCTGCAACTTTTAATTGTCACTTTATTCCAATTATTGCCATCCTTCTCTACAAGGGTCCTATCTTATTTTTATCACCAAAACTTCCAACATTTTAAGATGCTGCTGTTTATAATCTGCAACTTATATCTTTAACAAAATTTATCTCTATCCCCTAAATTTCAACACCATGAATCAGTTTAAGTCCATCACTATCATTAATACTAACAAGTCAAAGCATGGTTAAATATTACATTGCATATTTCAAGCTTGTGATGCATTACATTGCTTCTAAAAATTTGACAATCATTTAGTTCTTCAAAAATTCTAACCCAACTCTTTCTTTTTAATATTGCTTTGGTTAAAAACTGTATTGTTTTCCACTTGTGTACCTGTCCCCACTATCCTGTGATTGGATTTATTCTCTCTTTCTATCCATATTTTCTCTCCCTTAATTGATTCTATTTTTTTCTAATTTTCAGCATTCATATTTCATCCTCATTTATATTCCACTAGCGTTCAATGAAGCATTTAAAGGTATTTTAGTGGGAAGTGACAGAAATGCAACTCAAAATGACTTATACAGAAAAGCAACTTCATTGGATCCTGTGAGGAACATACCCTGCCATGGAACTGTCTTCGGGGCAAGTTTTATGCCGTGGCTCTAACTAACAAGGGAGTGTGGTGGGTGGGGTCAGAGAGCTGGGTCTCTCTCAGGGAGGAATAACTGATCACTTACCTTGTTTGGAATCATTGGGAAGTGATGTTAACAAAAAGCACAACTTGGTTTATTTTTTTTTTTGACTTTTAGGGATTCCTTGTTTCTTGATATAGTTCTCTTTTATTAATTATGTGAACATTCACATGGATTTAAAGTAAAGTATAAAATAAGATACATTCAGAGAAGTGGTACTTTCATTTTCATCCTGAATACCCTGTTCCATCTGTCTCCCTTTAGATAACCATTGTTTCTTTTTAAAAAACCAAGTGGGTATATATATACACACATATATATATATGTATATATTTAATACACACAGAGACACATATCCTTCCACATATATATATATCATATATATATTTTATAGAATTTTTCTTCTTTCCTATAACAAAGTGAGTATACTATTAGCACTGTTCTGCATTTTGTTTTTGTCACATTATATTCTGTTGATGTTACCATATCAGTTATTAGAGAGCGTCCTGATTCCTTTTTCACAGCTGCATTACTTTGTACTTTATTATGCAATGGTAACTTATATACCTAGGCCATTTGCTTTTTTTTTTGGTGAGGAAGATTCGCTCTGAGCTAATATCTGTTGCCAATCTTCCTCTATTTTGCTTGAGGAAGATTAGTCCTGAGCTAACATCTGTGCCAATCTTCCTCCACTTTGTATGTGGGTCACCGCCACAGCATGGCTTGATGAGTGGTATAGGTCCACAACTGGGATCTGAACCCACAAACCCAGGCCACTGAAGTGGAGCACGCTGGACTTAACCACTGTGCCATGGGACCGGCCCCTAGGCCACTTCCTTTTAACTAAATAGCCACAATAACAAAAATAATTTTTAATTATAAAAGAATTTTAAATATTATAGTAACATGTAAATAAATTCCTTTAGTCCCACAACAACTTCCTCTATGTGAGTTTGTGTTTGGAGAATATCTCTATTCAACTGCACTCAGTATTAAGATTTTTTAAAGCAATTTCCTCTTATGGAATTTCCAATCTTTAAACCCTAGAGTTAAAACAATTTGAGGAAGTTTTCCCTTTTTCCTACCAGCAAAGGTTTCCCCTATTAATTCATTTCTGTTCAAAAGAAATTACACCAAGTTTTTCTTTTTCAAAAACTTTACTGATGGGTGTATTTAGTTATTTGACAAATTCTGATTTTGTTTAAGAATCCCGATGAATTAGTTTCCAACTTCATGGTTCCTTCTTAACCACGCAAAACCATCTCTGGTCCCCTGAACCTGGTATTACCTTCTGCCTAGGATATTCCCCTCCTACTGGTTAATTCACCCTTTAATACTTACCTTATGGGCTCTTCCTCTGAGTAACCTACTCAGAGAAAATTAGGGGCTTCTCATTTACACTCTAAAAACATTGTGTGCATACATCATTCTTAGCACTTAGCACTAAGATATTACCAAGTTATTTATTGTCTGTTCCCCTTCAATATGACTGAGGTTCCTCCATGACAGGACTGTGCTGCTCTTTTCAATATCTTCAACACTTAACACACTACCTGGCAAGGTAGGTGCATTAGAAAGTTGTATGTACAGATGGTTAACTGTATCACATTCTTTTTTATACTCTGATATGCCCAACACAATGCCCAAACATAGATGGGATACAAGGCATCTTTCTTGAACTGCAGAGTTTATACACTGAAAGGGACATTAACATCTATTTAGGTTCACTTAGTATTAATACCTCTGTTTTTATTTAATGTTATAAAAAGAGAACACGCCAAAATTGTTCAATTATAGAAAATGGATATGGAACAGAGTCTACATGTTTGGAAATACAACAATGACAGCACATTACTCAGAGATAATGAGATTTTGTTTATCTCTTTTTTCTAGCCCGCAGTTACGGTATTCTTTCTAGGTCATTCTGCCATGCATTCCGAAGCTTTCTTTCTCATTGAGTTGACTAGAACACAGAACTTTCCTTCTGATTATAGGAATAAAAATTTTTCTAAAACCTTAGTTAAGAGGTCATAGAAGGGTGACTATGCTCTCAGATATTTAGAAAATAAAAACTGAGAGAATAAATACAAATTATTCTTGGTAGACTAAATACATCTGAATTTGGAACATTTAAAATGTGATTTTCTTTGTTCATTTTAAAGAGATTTTTATTATTCTTATTGTTTTTTTTGCCTAAATATTGTATTACTCTAAGATACCCTCATGAAGTTTATAAAATTCTTGCATTAATTACTTGCACTTCAGAAAATAACATCTGGTCTCTAAACTATGAATAGTAGAAACACATTGTCAAGACTAAAATGTAGACTTTTTCCATCTTCAAATTGGATTGAACATGAATATGCTATAAAGAAAAGTCTAATACTCCTCATCACAACTTCATGATTGAGGTGAGCTATATATTTCCCTTAAGAAGGACTGAGGGAAAGTCATTTGTCAGAACATAACAAAGACAACATTTTCTCCCCAAAGAACCCCTATATCATTTTGGCCTATACCTATACACTCTTCATAAATTCTCTATTAAAAATGACTAATGAAAGTAATAGTTCTTTGATATTGGGAAAATCAATCTCCTGACTCTGGTGTTTTCTTAGACTTTATAGGTAGTTAAAGAATAATCCTAACTTTTCACCTTGAATTAAGAATTAGCATCAGAAAAACATTTTGTTGTTTCCTTATTTCTGAGACCATTTCTAAGTTTTAGAGATAACTTATTTTCAGGAGATCCAAAAGAGGTGATATGCCATTATGATTACATTAGCTACACACTTATAATACTATTGATGTAAAAGCGATACTATTCAAATGACTACATATAGTATTATAATATGCTGCTCTTTTGCTAAGGCCAGTTCAGATTTTCTTATAAATACGCTGGGTATCTTCTGGTGCCTCTCCATCCCCAGCATCCACCCAGCTCTACCTGCTTTCTGCCCATAAGGGTCCAAGCAATACGAACTCAATCAGTAGGCTTGCTTTCTGACTGCTAGTTGAGCTTGGCCAATAGGAGCCAATCAGTAGGAAATCATGGCTGAAGGAAAGTGAGGTCAGGCTCTTTATTCCTCTGGTTTTCTCATTGCCAGGTACCTGTGGGCTGGCTTTGTAGGTCCAGGAAAGACCCTAGCTCTTCTCAGGGAGCCTTCTCTGTACAATAATCTCTCCAGATTTTGGTAACAACCTCCCCTCTTTGCCCTTTCAGGCCTAGTCCTGGAAACAACTCCCTTTTACTACCGCTAGCTATTACATGATCATTTCTTGCTTTTTCCAAACCCTGCCTATGGCTTTGTAAATAGTCCTTTATTAAACTCTTCTCAAAATATCTAATTTGTGTGAGCTGTCTGTTTTCAGACAGGACTCAGACTGATTTATACACTATTTATGCATATTGTCCATTGATATTCAGTCCTTTAATTTCTATGGAGATTCATTAGTGTCCATACATATGATATCTGAATAGACACCTAATAGCAAATTTGCAGACATCCATGGCACAAGTAAAAATGAGAACTAGCCATACAAAATGGACTATCTATCATAGACTTTGTAGTATATAAACTTTATTCAGAGTATCTCATTCAGAGTCATATTTCTCATTTTGAGAACACAATTATAATTAGCCTGTCTCTCTGTTTCCCCTAAGACATTTTATAAACTACAAATTGGAATGCAAGAGCTTAAAAGCACACTAACAGCAAAATTAAGTGACAGATGACAGCCAAACAGCAAGAAAGGTGACAGAAAATATAAATAGAAAACACACGCCTTAAAAAACAGCTATCTAGAGCGAAAGGAAAAGTAAACATTTCTAAACATCTTGATGGACCCTGGGAGCATCATTACATTTTAACCCAAAGGATAAACTCATGTCCATCTTGGGGATCCTAGGCTACGTTGTACTGTGCGTAAGAACACATGCAGACGTAGAATATATGTTAGAGAAAAACCTGTCAATGATGATTGGATTTTGTTAAACTTTTTTTTTTTTTTTTTTTTTTTTTTTTTTACTTTAAGTGGATTATTTAGTTATCTGGGGAATGAGATTAATTTACTTTGGATTTTATACACATTTATGCACACGTGCTAACTCTGTGCTATTTTCATTTATTCTTCAATCTACTACTTCCATCTATTTATTCACTCTCTCTACATCAATCTTAGTTTTTGACCATTTCAGTATACCTAAATGTGATCTTTCCCACTGTTTGACTTCTCAGGTTCTTGACTTCCTCTTCTCCATAATCTTGTCCTCCACCCCACATCAGCCGTGTGCTAGACCGTGCAGTTAGCACTATGTACAAATATGTCATTATTTTTATTTCATGAATTAATATTCCATGACCATCACCTTCTACTTTTCCAGCTCACTCAGTTTATGACAACAATTCTAATAAAGCTAAATTCCATGATGAATCATTATAATCTCTCCCCTGAATAGAGCTCAGCTCCCTTTCCCTTTTCTTAGTGTGGTGGGCTGAATAATGGCTCCACAAAAGATAGCCATATCCTAATCCCTGGACCTGTGAATGAATGTTACTTCAAATGGCAAGAGAAAAGGACATTGGAGATGTGATTAAATTAATAACCTTGAAATGAAGAGATTATTCTGGCTTTTCCCTATGGGCTCTAAATGCAATCACATGTATCCTCATAAGAGGGAGGCAAAAGGAGATTTGACACACAGAAGAGAAGACGGCAATGTGACCACGATGGCAGAGCCCGAAGTGCTGCAGCCACAACAAGCCAAAGAATGCTGGCAGCCATTAGAAGCTGGAAGAGGCAAGAAATGGATTTGCATCTAGCGGGAGTGTTGCCCTATTGACACACTGAGTTCAGCCCAGTGATACTGATTTGGACTTCTGGCCTCCAGAACTGTGAGAGAGTAAATTCCTGTTATTTTACATCACCATGTTGGTGGTAATTTGTTACAGTAGCCATAGGAAACTAATAATTCAGTTTTTAATACTTAAGATGAAACCACAACCTTGGTTAAATCCAACCTCTGTTTTCTCCACATCTGCATCGATGCAACTAAATGTGACTGGGTAAAAATCACAGCCATGTGGTCACACACATTCAATTCATGACCACAATTAGTGGATCCTTGATGTTTCCAAGAATCATATCATACTTGTTAGTCTATCCAAACATCTTGATGACTACTGTACGGCTTCTCCTCTCTCCTCAGTCTTCAATACTTTGTCCCACATCTTCATCTTGAGTTGATGGTTTTGCTTCTTTCTCCATTGAGAAAGTTCAAGCAATCAGAAGAAAGTCTCTACAGAATCCTGTTATGACATCTACTCACCATCATCTACCCACAGACTCTGCCTACCTGCCTGAAACTGTAGAATATTTATGATCCTATCTAAGTACAACCCTTCCAGTTATGCATCAGAGCCTTTTCCTGTTTGTCTATTTCAAAAAAAGCAATTCTCTCTCTGTCTTACATCATCAACCTACCCTTCTCTACCAAATCTTTATTACTACTGTTATTTCACCAATCTTTAAGATACTTTATACTCACTTATTATCCTTTGTACTATCACTCCTCCAAATAGTTGTTTGTTTTCATTATCTTGAGTTCCTCTTTTCTTATTTTCTCTTAACGCATTCAAATCCAGCTTTCAGCTCATCATTCCTCTAACACTATTTTGCCAAAGGTGACCATTGACCTCTACATTGATAAATTCAGTAGTCTTCATATAGTCTCAGTCTTCACATTTCTTGACTTATCAGCAGTATTGATGTAGTTGTATATTCCTTTCTCCATAAACTTTTTTCCCCACTTGGCTTCTAGAATGTTACATTCTCTTCAGTTTCTTCCAAACTCATTCATTCTTCTTTCTGCTTCTTGATGTTGGAATATCCTAAATTTATTCCTTGGTCCTCTATTCTTTATATACTTTCACTCTCTTGATAATCTTTTCAGTCTCATGCCTTTAAGTACCATTTATAGGCCAATGACCCCAAAATTCACTTCTACAGTTGAGCCCACTCTCCTGAACTCTGGTCTCACATATCCAGTTCTCTCCTTGATATCTCCATTTGGATTACTAATAGGCCTGCCAAACTCAACACTTCCTAAAACTAAGTTTGTGATCTCCACTTCCTTCAAACTTGATCCAGCTATAGACTTCCTTGTCTCAGTTGATGGAAACTCCATCTATCCACTTGTTTATGTCAAGAACATTGGAATCGTCTTTGATTTTTCTCTCTTTCATATTCCACATCTATTACATCAGGAAATCATTTTGGCTTCAGAATATATCCTGAATCTAGACCCTCACCACCTCCTCCCTACCTTGTTTAAGCCATCATCATCGTTCCTTGATTTCAGTGGCTTCCTAATGGGTCTCTCTGCTTCTCCTCTTTTCCCCATATCATCTATTCTCAACATACAAGCCAGTGTTCCTTTTGAATGTAGGTAAGAGCATATTACTCTGCTCAAAACTCTTAATTTCATTTGAAGTAAAAGCCCAAAATCTTACAATGGCCTGCAAGTTCCAACGTGATGAAGTCCCTCTGTTACCTCTTTGAACACATCTCTTAAAACTTCCATTTCACACATTCTTCCAGACACACTGGCCCCTTGCTGCTCTTCTAACATGCCAGACACATTCCTGCCCTGAGGCCTATGCACTGGCCATTTGTTCTGTATGTAACTCTCCCTAATTAGCTCTCGTGGCTAAATTCCTCACATCCTTTGAGTGGTTTCACTTAAAATCCTTCTTAATAAGGCCTACCTTGACCACCTCATAAAAACTGCACCAACATTGAACTCCCAATTCTTCTTGCCCTGTTATACTTTTGTTTTTCTTTCCCAAAGAATTCACCACCTTCAAACATACTACACAGTTTGTTTATTTTTATGTGTATAATTTATTGTCTGTTTCCCTCCTCTGGAATGTAAATTCTTCAAAGGTAATATCTTTGTTTTATACAGTGATGTATTGTAAGCACTTAAAAACTGCCAGACACATAGTAGGTGCTAAAATACTTATTACATTGTAAGAATCAATTAAGAGCTGCTTAAAAGGTATAAAATTTTTATCATGAGAGATATGAGTGTAAATTAATGTTATAATTTTAATAATTCATGGCAATCTGTGAAGCTAATATTAAGAATTCTCACCTCAAAATATTTTAATTTTGAACAAAAGCACATTATCATAGTATGATATTTTATTATGTTGGCCTGGAAATTCACTGGTTTTATGTTGAAATTTCTGTCTTAAAATTACACTGAAAAATGGAGCAAATTCTCCTCTTCATCATAAAACATATAATTGTAATACTCAAAAGATTATATAATATTTATCAATTTGGTTCTACATATACTTGAATTTACACAAATAACCTACACAATCTATAGCATTACAATGTTAAAGAAGCAGAATAAAGAATGTATATTGAGTATCTAGCCTCTATATTTAAAATATCATTCATCCTTAATTCCACTATTAAAATCAATTTGTGTTTCTTAGCACTGTGCTAGGTAATTTACATATACTGTTTCAATGAATTGTCTCAACAATTCTATCAAGTAAATAAAATTATATGCATTTTATATGTGACGATACTAAGAGAATTGAAGAATTCTGAAGAATACTGAAGAGAAGTGAAGTCATCTGCTTCAAGTGGCACTAATAGAAGATGTCAGAACACAGACTACAGGTTTCATGATATCAAAGCTCATGTGGTACCACCATACCATGAGAGGAGACAGTGCTAATTCATGTAGGAAGTGAGATTCGAATACCATTTTTTTTTTTTTTTTTTTTTTGTGGGGAAGACCAGCCCTGAGCTAACATCCGTCGCCAATCCTCCCCTTTTTGCTGAGGAAGACTGGCCCTGGGCTAACATCCGTGCCCATCTTCCTCCACTTTACATGGGACGCCGCCACGGCGTGGCTGACAGGCAGTGCGTCGGCGGCCGCCCGGGATCCGAACTCGCGAACCCCGGGCTGCCAAGCGTGAACTAAACCGCTGCGCCACGGGGTGGCCCCTCGAATACCATTTTTAACCTAGATGCACTCCTTCCCAAAAATACAAGTTCTCACAATGCATAAAATGCTGTTTCATTGTAATGTGCATAGAGTTTGTTTTTGATATCCACTCCGGAAACCCATGCACTCTGAGCATAACTTGTTCTCAGCTTTTAAGACACCTTTGGCTGCTCTTCATCCAGAACTTTGGCTTAACTTTTATCACAAGACATAATAAAGTGCAGATGTAAAAAGACATGCTCTCCATCGGTGGATGTGAGAGGACCAACCACTGATGCTGACCCTTCCAAGAGGATTCAAATGCTTTTCCAAAAGGAGAAAAAAAATCATGTTATGTGCATGACTATAAGGTTGAAATCAAAGTCTAACCATATTCACAAAGTTGCTAGCCTACCCCCAGGAATAAAACGTTTATATGATAAAAATCTATAATTTACTCTCACTATTGTGAAATGTCACTAAAGAGGTATCCAAACAAATACGCTTTGTGGTGAGTGAATTGTTATAGAAATATGAAGGGGAAATTCTTCCATTTTAAGATGCTGAGAGCAGCAGAACATGTAACCACTAGCTGCAATTTCAAAGCCTTAGAAGACCTACAGGATGACAATCTGGCTCTGCTCAAGTACAGTTCCTGGATTTTATCTGCAGTTACTTAAATATGAGTAATTCCTGATGCATATTTACTCTGAAGTTAATGGTGAAGGATTATATTTCAAAATAAAAGAAACATTATTTTCTTCCCTAAAGTATCTGGTAACCCTTAAAAAATCTATCTAAAACTATTCTTCAAAATAAATTTTAGTGATTCTCAGCAGTAAGTGAAGGGATAAATTAAAATTGAATAAGGAAGGGAATTAGTAAGCTAAATAATAGTAAAAGTGAAAAAGAAAATATTGCAGTTGGGGTCTATTTATAATATTGAAAACTAGCAAAACAAGCCTCAGGCTTTTTGAAATGTGTGATTTTTGAGAATTTTTATTTCCTAATTAATCTTTTTTTAAATCTGATGCTCCATGAATCTCGAAATTTTTGAGATTTCTGTTGGGAGAATTGTCTTCTCCAAGTATGGCTCTGATCTGCTTTTAAAACAGCTTCATTGAGATACAGTTCACATACCATAAAGTACACCCATATCAAGTGTACAGTTAATGGCGTTTAGTCTATTCATGGAGTTGGGGATCCATCACCGCACTCAATTTGAGAGCATCTTCATCACCCGTAAAAGAAAGCCTCTCAGCCTTTAGCAATCACACCTCCCCCTGCAGCCCTAAGCAACCACTACTCTACTTTCTGTCCATCGATTTATCAAATCTGGATATTTTATATAAATGGAACCATACATTATGTGGTCTTTTATGGCCGGCTTTTCACTTAGCATAATATTTTCAAGGTTCATCCATGTTGTAACATATATCAGAATTCATTCTTTTATTGCCAAATAATATTCAATTGTATGGATTTACTACTTTTTTTTTTTTTGGTGAGAAAGACCAGACCTGAGCTAACATCCGTTGCTAATCCTCCTCTTTTTGCTGAGGGAGACTGGCCCTGGGCTAACATCCGTGCCCATCTTCCTCTACTTTATATGGGACACCGCCACGGCGTGGCTGACAGGCGGTGTGTCGGCAGGTGCCCGGGATCCGAACCGGCGAACCCTGGGCTGCCAAGCGCGAACTAAACCGCTGCGCCACCGGGCCGGCCCCTGGATTTACTACATTTTATTTATCCATTGATCAGTTAAAAGATATTTGGGTTATTCCCACTTTTTGCTATGATAGACCCCACTTTTTGCTACTATGAACATCACTCGCGCATTCTTGTATGGAGAAGTTTTCATTTCTCATAGGTATAGACCTAAGAGTGGGATTTCTGGGTCATATAGTAACTCTATATTTAGGCGTCTGAGGAACTGCTAGACTCTTGTCCTAAGTGGCTGCACAATTTTTCATTCCACAGGAAATGTATGTGGGTTCCAATTTCTCCATATCCTTGTCAACACTTATTATTATTCTATCTTTTTTATCATAGGTGTTCTGGTGGGTATAAATGGCATTTTATTGTGACTTTTGACTTACAATTCCCTGATAACTAATACTGTTGAGCATCTTTTCATCTTCTTATTGGCCATTTGTGCATCTTCTCTGGGGAAATTTCTATTCGATTTCTTTATCCATATTTTAATTGCATTAGTTGCCTTTTTGTTATTGAATTGTAAGAGTTCTTTATATATTCTAGACACAAGTACCTTAGATATGTAATTTGCAAATATTTTCTCCCATTCTGTTCATTGTCCTTTCGCTTTCTTGATGGTGTCCATTGAAGTGTGAAAGTATTTAATTTTGATGAAGCCCAATTCCTGCTTTTCTTTTGTCATTTGTGCTTTGAGAAAGCTTTGCCTAACTCAAAGTCATAAAATTTACTTCTCTGTTTTCTTTTAGAGGTTTTATAGTTTTGGCTCTTACATTTATGTCCATGATCCATTTTGAGTTAATTTTTATATATGGTGTGAGGGAGAAATCCAACTTCATGATTTTGCATGTGGATATCCAGATTCCCTAGCATTATTTGTTGAAAAGATAATTCTTCTGCCAATTGTCCTGGTACTCTAAATGAGAGTCTATTAATCATAAATGTGAGAGTTTATTTCTGGACTCTTAGTACTATTCCATTGATGTATATGCCTATCCTTATGCCAGTACCACAAAATCTTGATTGCTGTGGTTTTGTAGTAAATTTTGAAATAAGGAGTTATAAGTCCTCCAGCTTCGTTCTTTTTGAAAATGGTTTTGGCTACTCCATGTCCTTGCATTTCCATATGAATTTTAGGATCAATTTGTCAATGATTGCACTGAACATATATAAATCAATTTGGGGACTGTGACCACAATAACAATATTAAGACTTCCAGTCCATGAGCAGGGGATGTCTGTCCATTTATTTAGGTCTTCTGTAATTTCTTTCAACTATGTTTTGTAGTTTCAGAGTAGAAGTTTTGTATTTCTACTGTTAAATTTATTACTAAGTATTTTATTTTTTTGATCCATTGTAAATGGGATTGTCTTCTTGATTCATTTCAAAATGTTTATTGCTAGTATATAAAATGTAAATTAATTTTTCTATATTGATCTTATATATCCAAACTTGCTGATTTTATTAATTAGTTTTAATATTTTTCAGTGGATTCCTTGGGATTTTCTATATGCAAGATAACATCATCAGCAAATAGAAATAGTTTTACTTTTTCATTTCAATTTGGACATTTTTTTTTTTCTTTCATTTCCTTGCTTAATTGCCCTGGTGAGAATGGTTAGCACAATGTTTAATAGAAAGAGCAAGAACAGATATCCTCATTTTTTCCTGCTCTTGCAAGGAACACATTCAGTCTTTCACCATTTAGTAGGTTGTTAGCTGTAATATAATAATGATTTAAGTGATTTCAAGTAACTTTGATACACAAATTTATTTGTTCAGATATTTTTGCTTGTATTAAGTTATTCAGCCAGACTTTTGAGAATATTTTATTTATCTCAATATGGATATATACAGATAGAAGCCTACTTAAATAGGTGGAAGACAATGAGAGATAAAATATGTATAGTTTTTAAATGGCCTCAATTCTTTACCCCTCCCTGTATCCAGGTCCTTTTGTGAGATAACTTTGGGGTGTCCTCACCTCTGACTCTGGGCTCAGCCTTGTGACTTCCCTTAGTCAATTGAATGTGAGCAAATGTGACACAAGAAAGGCTTGAAAAGTGTTTACTTGATTAGTTTCTCTTGCTTTTGCTTTTCTACAATCATCTCAAGAACAGGCTGTGATGGGCTGATGAAGAATGGGACACATGGAATAGAATGGTGTTGCCCCAGTCATACCAGCTGAGACCATTCTATATCAGCAACAGCAAACCAGTCCCTGGATACGTGAAACCCAGCCCAAACCAGCTGATCTCTTAGCCAACTCACAGCTGACTGCAGGGCGAGCCACTGAGATCAGCCGAGTCCAGCTAAACCGACAAACTCATAAGCTAAGTAAATCTATTTTTTTATGCCACCAAGGTTTTATAGCTGTTTGTTACAGAAAATTATTGTTGCAACAGTAATTGTTAGAAGACTCTGCCATGCATGCTATTTTCAATTTTAAAAGTCTTAATATTATTTAACAGTGAATATATCACTAAATTTGAATAAATATAAAAATTTTAAATAAAATGTTTCTACTTATAAGCAATATAGCTATGAAAGATTCTTCTAAATTTCTATGTAAACTAGTGAAAAATATTAAGAATAGAGCCCCTTAAAAATATTTTTGAATTTTATTCACTAGGGACTGATAGACACTTTGTCATAGGAAAAAGGAAATCACTTTTTCCAATTGCTCAATTTTCTTATTTATATCATAAATTTGTTGCATTCTGTTTTGCAACCAAAGTGTTCTTATTATCTAGTCCTACATCTGCTTTTTAAATGAAGCATTGCTTACTTACCAGACTTTTATGATGGTATCTCTTTTCTTTAATTCTTTATTTTTGTTTATCTTTTGGTCTGCTAAGCACTAAGTTCTTTCATGTTTGAGACTGATATTGTCTTTATGTCTGAAATACAATTTAGCTAGGTGTAATATTTGTAGTTACACGTCTTTATTGCTCCATTATCTGTTGATTTTAAATATTTTTTCATATAGATCAGTAAAAAAATTTCCACCTATAGGTTGCTTACTTTTTCTACCTGTGTTTCTAAAGTTTTTTCTTAATTTCAATAAGTTGACCAGTTTATCTCAGTTTCTATACCAACTTTTCTTAGAAAACTGCATGATTTTTTTGTTCTTCAGATTCAATCATTTCAAAGAAATTTATTCAAATATGTCTGAATGGGTTTTTTTTATGTTTATATGTTATGTTCTTCATATTTAGGGTCACCAGTTCAACTTCTGTTTCAGTGTTTCTGCTTCTGCTCTAAATATCTATTAGTACTCTTCAATTGATTTAATGTCTGTGTTTTTCTTCCATATTCCCTAAAATTCTTTTTATTGGTAATTTAGACTTGTCCATTTTGCTCTTCATCCCAATTTATTTGTCAAGGAATGGTTTTGTTCTTCTTTGTTTTATTCATGATAGCTTCTCAATATTCCTCTTAATTTCATTGTAATTTTACCTTTGAGATTGTATTTGATTGAACTCATATTGGTGTTATTTCCCTGAGTCAATACACACTTGCAGAATGTTCTTCTCTTCCCTGGTTGTTTACTCTTCCAGACAGGAGTATTCATTGTATTGCATACTCCATTCTTCTCTCTTCTTTTAAAAATTTTTTCTATAGTATATATGAAAAATTGTCGAGTAGTTATTTGGTTTTTTTCACCTTCCCAATACTTAAGATTGGCAGCTTGGTCCAGAAATTCTATTTGCACTTATACAGTTTGGGTGGATTCTTACTCAATACCCTTATATAAATTTCTATTTTTATCTTGGTTATCCTGGCCAAAGGTTTATGAATTTTATTGAATGTTTCAAAGAACCAGCTTTTGGGTCGTTGATTTTCTGTATTGTTTTCTTGTTTTAAATTTCATGATTTCTGCTCTAATTTTTTTTTTATCTATTCTTCTGCTTACTATAGACATATTGCTCTACTCTCTCTAGTCTGCTAATGTGGGAGCTGTGATTAATCATCAGATCAGATAGTGTTAGATCTTTCTTCTTTCCTAATATATACGTATTTTAATACTATAAATTTCCCTCTAAGCATTGCTTTTCCTGCATCCCACAAATTTTGAAAAATTGTATTTTCATTTACTTCAAAATATGCTAAATTTCTCTTGAAGTTTCTTCTTTGACCCAGAGATAATTTAGAAATATGTTTTTTAATATCCAGAGATTTGGAAGGGGATTTCCCCAGCTATTTCTGTTATTTGTTTCTAATTTAATTCTATTATGGTGTAAGAATATACTTTGCATGATTTCTATTCTTTTAACCTTATTAAAGTATGCTTTGTGTTGCAGAATATAGTCTATTATGATGAGTGTTCTGTGTGAGCTTGGGAAGAATCTATATCCTGCTGTGGTTAGACAGGGTACTCCTTAATGTCAATTAGAAGCAGTGGATTCATGGTACTGTTCATTTCAACTATATCTGTACTGATTTTCTGTCTACTGGATTTGTCAATTACTGATAGAGGGAAGTTGAAGTCTCCAGTTATAATGGTGGATTTGTCTATATTTTTTTTGCTTGTTCTATCAGTTTAGGCCTCATGTATTTTGTCACTCTGGTGTTAGCTCCATACCCATCAAAGATTGTTGTGTATTCTTGAAAAACTGATGATTTTTCATTATGTAAAGCCTCTCTTTATCTCTTATAATTTTCCTTCCTCTGAAGTCTACTTTTTCTGAAATTAATATAGTTACTTCAGCTTTCTTTTGATAAATGTTAGGTAAGTATATCTTTTCCTATCTCTTTACTTTTAATCTATCTGTGTCTTTATTTTTAAAGTGGGATTCTTCTAGAGACATATAGTTGAGTCTTGTTATTTTATTCACTCTGACAGTCTCTGTGTTTTAATTGGTGTGTTTAAAGCATTCACATTTAAATTGATTATTGATATAGTTGGTTTAATATGTATCATATTTGTAACTTTTTTCTAATTTCTTGCCCTCTTTCTTTATTTTCTTCTCTTTAATACTCTTTTAATTGAGTAGTTTGTATAATTCCATTTTCTCTCCTCTCGTAGCATACCAATTATACTTCTCTTTAAAATACTTTTTAGTAGTTGCCCTAGAGTTTGCCATATACATTTACAATGAATCTAAGAATCTAATCTAAGTTACAAATAACACAATATTACTTCATGGTAGTGCAAGTACTTTGTTACAGAGTACTGAAAATTCTCCCTCCCATCATTTATAGTGTTTCTGTCACTCATTTCAGTTATCCATAAACTATGATCATGGAATATATTGTTGCTATTATTACTTTGAACAAATTGTTGTCTGCCAGATCAATTAAGAATAAATAAATGTAAAAATTTTATATTATCTTCACTGATATCTTCTCTAACATTCTCACTTTATTTATGTAGATCTAAGTTTCTGACATATATTATTTTCTTTTTCTCTGGAGAACTTCTTTTAATACTTTTTGGAAGGCAGGTCTACTGGTGACAAACTTCCTCAATGTTTGTTTGAGAAAGCCTTTTTTTCTTCTTCACTTTTGAAGGATTATTTACTGGATACAGGACTCTAGTTTGATGAGGACTTTTTGCTTTTTACTTTTAACATTTTAAATATTTCAGTCTGCTCCCTTCTTGTGTGGTTTTGAAAAAGAAATCTGACATAATTCTTATCCTTGTTCCTCTCTAGGTAAGGTGTTTTATTCTCTGGCTTCTTTCACTTTTTATTTTGTCTCTGATTTTATAAAATTTGAATATGTTATGCCTAGCAGATTTAAAATTCTCAGCCATTATTACTTCAAATATTTCTTTTACTCGGTTCTCTCCTTCTTCTCTTTCTGGTATTCCAACTATCCATATGTTATACATTTGAAATTGCCCCACAGCTTTTTTTCTTTTTTAAGTCTTTGTTTCTCTTTGCATTTCACTTCGCAAAGTTTCTACTGACATATCTTTGAGACCATTGATTCCTCCTTAGGGGAGTCTAGTTTATCGATAATCCCATCAAAGGAATTCTTCATCTTTATTTACAATGTTTTTGATGTCTAACAGTTTCTTTTGATTATTTCTTAGAGTTTCCATTTCTCTCCTTACATTTCCCACATGTTTTTCATTTCATCTACGTTTCCTTTATTGGAGTGCTTATCCTATTCATCTTAGTTATTGAATTCTCTGACAATTCTAAAATGTGTGTCATATCTGAGTCTAGTTCTGATTTGCTTTGTCTCTTCAGTGTGTTTTCCTGCCTCTTAGCATGTCATGTAATTCACTGTGGAAAACTGAAAATATTTTGTGATGCATTGGGTAATAGGAAATGAGTTAAACAAACCTTTCACATGAGTTTTATGTTGTTCTGTCTAGGAGGCAGGCTATGTTTAATGTTTATTATAGCTGTAGGTGCCATAGGCTTCAAATATCTCTGGTGTTCTCATTTTTTGTCTTTCCTGTTGTATTTGGGTTTCCCTAAGAACTCCTTCTTAAATGGAGTCTGCATGTTGCAACTCTCTCAGTTGCAATCCACTCTTATAATACTCAAGCCCTGTTGATGTGGTGGTAAGGTGTGGGGCAGAGGAAACATCTATAATCTTGAGATTAAATTTCAGTCTTTTAGTGGACTGTGCCCTAGTTTCTGACCGTTACAAGTATTTCTTAGCTTTTTCACCCAATTAGGTGAGACAGAAGGCTACAGGGGCTGGAGATACTTAATTGTTCTTCTCCCAAGTCAGGTAAGGCTCTGGTTAAGTCTTTTCCACTATGGAGTAGGTCTTTGTTATGGAGAATGCTTTGGATATATTTTAAAATGGATAATTTTCCCCTCCTCTTGCAAGAAACATGAGGGGATTTTTTTCTTTCACTCTTTACTCTGAGAAACTGGTAGAGAGAGAGGTGGTTCTTGGAAGTATACTCACAGAAGGGTGGAGTGGGTACTTGAGACTGTGGTGTCCTGGCATTTCTCACTCTCACGCTAGTCTACACTCAGCGTCCAGCAATTTGTCAAATTACCATTGAAGCGTGCATGCCAGTTTATGGCTCCAGTGGCTTCGAGTCCAGGTAAACTGATTTTGTCTATGCTTTTTGGTATTCGCCTGTCCCTCCAGATTTTGGGATGTATGTTTGCCTTGCAACCTCAATTTTCTGACAGGCCCAAGAAAAGTCATTCATTTTCAGTTTGTTCAGATTTTTTTTCTTGTTGTAAGATGGAAGTGACAGATTCCAAACTCTTTCCATGTCTGACCTGAAACTGAAAATCCTGATACCCTTGTCTTCTTATCTGAGATCTGTTTGTCTTTTCTTCTGAGCCATCGATTTCTGTAAACTGATGCTATGGTAGGCAAAGGTAAGAAGGGGAAAGCTAAGCTTAGCTAAGCTAAGAGTAGAATTTTGGGGAACCTGAGTTTTCTCTTTTCTGAGATTATGTTAAATATACTCTATCAGGAATTACTCTATTCCCTGGGGATAATTTGTCTTCAACTTGAAAACCACTTAGTGTGGAATCTTGGATGTTTTTATTTTTCTTAATTCTGTTGATATCCCAAGCACCACCTATCAAAGAGTGAAGACAAGGGTAGGAGATAAACCACAATTTTATGCTTCTTTCCTTTTCAAAAATTTTATCCTTTCGTTTTCTCTCTGTCCCATTCTTTCTCTCAAAGTTTGTGGCTTGGAGTTGTTACGTTTTGTTTGTTTAATTCTTGCCAGTGATTTGTTTTCAGAGTTTTAAATTTTTTGTTAATTAATTGTTTATTGAAGTTGGGAAATTCTGTGCTTACCATCATGGTGACATCTATCTGGAAGTTTGAAGGGAAATTCTAAAGTATAACATTTTAGCTAGTATTTACAAAAATGTTTAGAATTTTTTTACACGGAAAGAAAAAAAATAGATTTTTCTTTTTCCAAATAAAAGACAACCTGGGAGGAAGAAATCAGTAGTAGAATCCTTATCTAGACGGGAGTCATCTTGATCCTGCCACTGACCCTGCCACTATGTGACTTTGGACAGAGGCATCTACATTCTTCAAATATTGCTTGAGCATCTATTATCTTCCCAACATTGTATCACTGGGGATTTATTGATGAGTAAAACAAATTCCTACCCTCAAGGAGCTTGCAATTCAAAGAACTAAAGATCCCTATAAAATAGAAATTAAAATATAGAGTTTCATTGTTTCTTAATTTGCTTAGAGCTCACTTTTCCATCTTAAGGTGAGAGGCTCGCCTAAATGACTGAATGATATGGTACCTTTAGCTCTTGTGTTCTTTAATTCTCAAGGACAAGAATCATAGAACTAACAAGGTATGTGATGAAAAAAGGAAGGATTTCCGTCATGGAGAACTTATCTAAAGAAAACAAAGAGCTGATAGGTTTGCACTTAAAACACTTTAAAAGGAATGGGAGGCCCATCAACATATTACATGTCCATACTTTCCATAAATGTTAAGTTCTTAAGTTACTGAATAAGACAGTGGAAAATCTAATGTCCTTGAGCTCTCTACTGTGTGGTTTCTTGGCAACCTAAATGAAGCAACTCTTTATTGCTTCATCCACGTAATAAATTTTTCAGTTTAAAAGTTACCAAGGCTGACACTGTGTTCCATAATTCTCAGTTCTGTAATCATTGAGGGAAAATATTACAGTGGTTTAACATGACAGGTAGACAAATGGTGAAAGGGATTTTATTAAATCTCTTCCTAATTCAGGGACAAAATAGCACATTAAGAATAATTGTTCCTGTTCCCAAATTTTCTTGTTCCCAAATGGCTGAGCACTGGGGCTTTCCAAGAGGAGAAGACAGGGGGCATTGGGGCTCCCTCTTCTGCCCTGTGCAAAAGCTGCAGTTAGGAATACAAAGACCGTGTTAAGAGTATTTAACACTCAGCAAGAATACCAGAAACCTGATCAAACCCTGTTTCTGAAGCTTCTTCACCTTCAAATGATTTATTTATTCCACACACAGTTCATTAGAATTTCACTTAAAGATAAAGGGAAACAGCAAATAACATCTATAGTATCTTTCGTCTATAACCAGAAAATTCTAAGACTTTTCAAAAATTATTGCAAGGGGAATAAAGTACTAGCTACATGGGCCTTTCTTGCCTGTGGCTGAAGTCCTACTCATGTAAGTCAAACACCAAGATGCTTTTCTACAAAAACTAATAACCAACTTATTCTTTGTTACATATATATAATTTATTCCCTGTAACATTGCTAGCAGAAAACTGGAGATAACTTAAATGTCCATCAACAGAGAAATTGTTAAATTATAGTATAGCTATACAATTAAAATCTATGCAACTTATTAAAAAGTAAGATTGAACATTCTTATTCTTTGTGCATATGTGTGTGTGCGCATAAGCATGTGTGGTCAAGGCAGGTTTTCAGTTTGAATTTAAAGAATGTCTAAGACATTTGCTCTCATATGAGCAAAAGAAATGTTTTATAGATGTCCTAAAATAAAACAAACAAACCCCCATTGTGGCCACTGAACTTTGGACTAATATTTAAGCTCTTCATTACTATGCCCCTCTCTTAGACTAGATGGGTCTTTGTTCCATACTTGTCTTTCGAGGCATCTGGAGCAGCAGAGTAACCAGAGAAGTGATGTTCAGAGCTTCAAGATATAGCTTTTAAGCTAAGTTCGGCTTCGAGAAATAAAACAGATTTAGAAAATTTGATCTACGACTGAGAGTTCCCAAGTAGGTCCAGCTGACTCTGCAACCTTGGGACTGGCTCATAAGTGTTTGAAATGTCTGCCAAGCCATGAGCACAATCTTTACAGCTGATATTCATTGAGTTCTTACTCTGCACCGGTTGCTTTCTACTTATTAATGCATTTATTTCTCATAGTAACCCCTTGAGTTAGTTGCTGTTATTATTCTCATTTTAAAGATAAGGTTTAGGGGAAGTAGGTGACTTATTCCAGACTACACACCCAACAAACGGCTGAGCCAGAACTGAAAAATAGGCAGCCTCACTCTAGGGAGCTTGCTTTTGTTCACAATCCTAAGGCTTTCTCTGAGACTCAGTTTCAGTCCAGGAATCTACAAATACTGTTCAAAGGTGCTGTGGTTTAAAGAAAGCCAGGCTCACATTGGCTCAGATCCTTGCCCCAGCGCAGTGCAGCGATGCAGCAAACTGGCACAGGAATTCAGCTCGGGAATGCCTCTCACGCTAGGTAGGTTTTCTGGCTTACATTGAATGGTTTTGTGCTGGGCTACTTTGAAATGTTTCACCGAAGCATCATTAAATGGTGCCACACAGTCAAATACTCTGGACACCTCGCGGCGACAAACACACCCACCTGCAAACATTCCAAAAGGCTTCATGCTTACTTTTCCTGCATCCCACCCACTAGCCAAATAATTAATTCACTGTTCCCACAAAAGACTCGTGCTCTTCTTGACTCTATACTGAGAATCATACCTGCCTGTCTAAACAGTGCCCATCCTTCGTGGCTCAAAAGATAGGCAAGCTGTCTTAGTTTTCCTAAGTGAAAGTAACAATTCCTTTTGTATTTTCATTGTGACATTTGTCATTCATTATCCTCCTCATCTAAGAGCTATTTCATTCCTTCCTTTTTTCTTTCCCCTAGTTATAAAGGCATGACTTTCATACCAAACTCGGTCTTCTGCACTCTAGATTGCCTTGCTCATAGTAGAAATTCAGCAAATGTTATTTTTAAATAAATGAATGAAGAATGAATGGGATTGTTGATACCATGATACAGGGCAATGTCAGCAGGTTTTGAGGAGAGATTAATAGAAGGAAACATTCATGAAGCAGTTGAATAATTTGGCATTGTCTCCACAAAGCTAGTGCAGTTATTCAAAGATCATGATGCTTATTTTCGTGCAGCATTATCTAATGCAAATGAAACTCATCTAAGATATGTTTGTGGAGATCCAGCTATCGTACTGCATTCCAGTGGAGGTATATGGAGACGTGACTAATAAGACAAAAATAAAATCAGCATGCAGTATTTAGGATTAAATAGCTGCTGTCACATGCGGATGTGTTTTGGGGGTTGCACAAGGAAACTAACACTGAGAGTTGAAATTCCTCCACCTAATTTCACTTTCTATTTCAATAGACAGTTGCCAGACTTTCTTTCCTAACAAAGACGTAGGTAAATCCTACTTACATAGAGCATCTGGTGGAATAATTTATCTGACAATAATTTAAGGGGTACCACAGTATCGTGAAACCTTCCTTGGATTCCTTCATGGTTGTGGGAGATGCAGAGTAGGCTGTTGTCTAGGACATCAGCCTCTCAGGATTCATTCATCACTCTCCAGTATCTGAATCTCAGTCTCCTTTTTCTGGATGCTCGAACATTGTGTGACCACAGATGACAGCTCCTCTGGCATTGGCGTCATGTAAAGGTATGTACAAAGCAGAATATAAATGTGTGTCTATTTAGAATAGGGATGTGATCTTCTCAATGCCTGTCCAGAGCATAGGCTTCCTTATATTTAGGTACCGGAAGGCCTAACTGTCTATCAAAGATTACTTAGTGGCTTTCAAATCAGAGCAAGGGAAGACAACTGATGTGTGTGAATGTCATCGAAGTGCTGGGAAAGTTGACTACAATATTACTGCTGCACTGAGAGAACCCTTTTCTAGTGAGGCCTCTGGATTTGCTTCTTCTTACACAGTGATAGACTCGCATTGACACACTTAATTCTGCTTTTCTAGGTGGACCATTCCCTTCCAACTGACACATTCTTCCAATAAATGGTATTGACACTATTTCCATATCCCGGTTCCCGTGGACCTGGGAGATAGCTTGTGTGGGGAGATGCCTCGTGGACTGCCCTGTGGACCTGGGAGATAGCCTGTGTGGGGAGATGCCTCGTGGACTGCTTTAAATAGTCCAACCTTCATGGGCAGGAATGCTGGCTCCTGCATTCTACGGAATTCACCCACTGTGGAGTGCCCAATTACCTCCCCCTTTTGCTTTTTCTAGTAACAATGTCACACTCAGCCAGGCAAGTCTGTTTTTACAATTTCTTTAATTTTCTCTTCTGAATTTTAACTCCTTTCCTTCCTTCATATATTTCTTCAGGGCTGAAGTGAGTTACTATTCTTTGTTTGCTAAGAAGATTCCTTTCCTCTTTCAGAGAGCTCTCAGAATCTCCTTTCTTAAGCTTTCCTAATTGGATATAAGATAGCAATTTCTTTTTTCTTCATTGTCCTAGAAACCAGTTCCCGTAGTGCAAATAATCACTCAGACTGAAATGTACATGCAAAACTTTTCTATTCTGATTTGTGCCCTTGCTGAGATGTCCATATTTCTATATTAACTGGACAAGAGGCAATAAAAGATTTCAAATACACAGAATTTTTCATAAAATTCTTAATAGCATTTCGATTAGACACTCTGTGTTGTTTCACTCAACCTCCCTTACACCTTTTCTCTATTTGGGAAGGTTGAAAAGCTAAAAGTTATGCTTTCCAGACTCCTTTGATGCTAGGATTCTGGACTGATGCACCTATGAGAAATGTGGAAGGCAGGAGTGAGCAGAGTCCAACTTCCTGAAAGTTTTGTATGGTGCTGCTGGCAAGCAAGTTCATGGATACATGAAGTTCCTCCAGCAGCCGGCCGGTGTCCATTATATGGACTCCTGGACATTAAGAGACAGTGGTAGCAGAGGAGCCAGTTTTAGCTTCTTATTTCCAGCAAAGCTCCTGTGTGGTGGCCTCAGGGATAGTAGCTCTATTATTTTGTGCTGTTTTGAGTGTAATTCCAAGAGACTAAACCCAGACCTACTCCTTAAACCTTCTACAGATCTTTCAAACATCTAACTTACTGTGTTAAATGCCTTTCTGCTTAAAATACCTGGCATTTTTTCTGGTTCCTGCAACAACTCTGACTTCCTCCATGCTTATATAGAAAATATGACACTCGGGGACTTCTAGCCCAACCTATTCTATAAGGCCTCCACCAGTCTTGGCAATCTCAGCTTTCAGCACTCTTACCAGCCAGTGTGTGTTCTCAGGAATTTATTATGCTCTTCCATATCTCTGTGCTTTGGACATGCCATTTACTCTCAATCATGTCGCACCTCCTTCTTCTCACCTCCTCCCTGACTCCCTTTCTGGCACCCCAATCTTAAATATCTTCCTCAGCTTCCTTAAGCCATTAGAGCAAAGCTAACAACTTTTACAACATCTGGTATACAGTTCTATTACTGAACTTGTCACCCCACATTGCAGGATGCGTTCAGATTTCTATCTCCTCTTCTAGACTGTTAATTCCTTGAGCTAGGACACCTTGTACACCATTGGCTATCAAACATTTAAGTCAATAATAATTACTTGATAAAATTTTGAATGAGTAAAAGGAAGTTATTCATGGCTGCTCATTGACTTATATTACTCGTCTCCTTTGTATTTGATACATTTTGCAAATGCATGTAAATAATAATGGCCTGTTGAATGGCAATGTTGTCCAGCAATGAACGAAGTAAAGCATTAAAACTTTCCACTCTCATAAACAGTATTTATACATGTTTTATGGCTGTTTCATGTTGATTTACCCCACTCAGAGCATATACATTTGAATATGGTCTGATTTATAGCATAAATTCTCAGAAGGGAGAAATTGAATTTGTTCAGCTTGTTTGATAGAGATGCTGTGCATGAGTCCTTCAAAAATATAACTGGAGGATAATAATTTAAACATTCATGTTAAGTGGGACATTCTCATCAGAGGCTTTTCTATTCTGTGCTTGAACAGAGAAGTAGCCATATTTGTGGCTTCATGTATGTGTATATGAAGAAAATACAAATGTATATGTATATGAAGAACATACACTTATATGAAGAACAGTTTTAGAAACTGTCTCCCACGATGAGGGGCAAAATTACAGCAGATGGCTATTATATTGCCTCTGAAAACTGGTATTTCTTTTTATTGTGATTAATATTTGAATGTGACATGGAAATTTTATTATGGGACTTCTGTTAATACTGAAATGTGCAGCTAAATTTCTGTATAAAATTTTACTTTCTACTAACTTTCTCATTCTATCTGGTCATTTTTCTTTAAAACCAAATATGCATTTATGGGAATGCCAAAGCAAAGAATGTATAAAAGTTTATTTGTCTTTACTTAATGGAATTTGAGAGAATTTAGTTTTTCCAACAGTATGTACTTTTAACTTTTTTAAAAAAAATGTGAACTTCTTGACTATTTCTTTTTATTAGGAGAGATGTTATTCCAAAGAAACATTAAAGTAATTTTTTAAACTAAAAATTGTAACCATCATTTCATGCTTTTATGTTTTCGTTATAGTACACCCAAAGTCAAAAGTCAGTAATGAGTGCAAAATATTTATTAGGAATGAAGGTATAAAATAGGGCTGTAATGGAATTCTGACAGATTTTATATTGTTTTCATAACCATTGCTAAGCTCCCTAAAGAAATATATATTCCCTCCAGGAGAAAACACACACCAAATGTGTTTTCGTAAATGCGTTATTTTCACATGAAGTGCAAACCAGAAATCTTTGCATCTTTGAGAATGAAATTGAAAGTTATTAGACAATATGGACACTGTTAGCATCAACATACAATGTGAATTTTGGTATATTTATGTTAACTAAATATCTGCTAACTGTAGGCTCCATTTTAGAGACAATTTGTATTCTATGGTTTTAATATTAAGTGAATTAAAAATACTCTTTTCAAATATACTTATTTAAATTTAAACATTTAAATGGTTCATCATTGTTGTGGCCACTCTGAAGGAATAAGATGAACCCCCAGACAAAATTTAGTTTGCATATCAAGACTGATGACACCATACACACACCAAGACAGTACGAGAAATTTATTTCTCACATAATGAGACATTTTGGGGAAGGTAGGAAGAAATTCCCAAGTAGACCCAAAAATGACTTGAGAGAGCAAGAAAGGAGCCTGGCCTGGCATTTCTATGGTTTGAGGGTGGGCTGGCGTGAGAGTTGCCTCGTGTAGTATAAACTTCTGTTGGTGCCAAAGGAGAGGGCACCCAGATTCTCTTGCCAGTTTGCCCAGATATGGGACACAAAGGGAGGAGGGGGAGGTTAGACTTAAAAGCTGTCAGAAGTCAGACATCAAAAATCAAGTCAGAATCTTTAATACAATCCTGCTTAGATTTTTCTCCATTTACTTAGTATTGAACTCCCTTAGGAAATTAGCAATGGTTTGTATCATACAACTTGACAAGCGTGGCAGATTGAACAAGAGCTTTGGATACAGACATGCTGAGTTCACATTTTAATGTTGTTGCTTGTTTGTTTTCTTTTCACAGGGCTATAATGAGGAATGAATGAGAATAAATGAATGCAAAACGTCTGGTGCACAATACATGGTCAATAATAGTAACTTAATAGTTATATTTTGCTTGAGATCTTCTTAAACGTTGAATCCTCTGGCATTTATGGCAAATTTGGATGACCTAGCCACAGAGCAAATAAAAATAAAATTTAACCTTTGCCAAAGATAAACAAGGCTGGACACTAGTTAAAGTGGTGAGGATGGATTTTAATTAGTAATAGCTGCTGTAATCGAGAAAAGAATCTAGAGTGAATTGAACTCAACTTCGACTTGTACAGAGGTGACTGGGCATTTTAAAGGGAAAGTGAGAGCAAAGGGGGGGGTGATCAGGGGCTTGAGCAGAGTCAGGGAAGTGAAAATTACAAAAAACGGGAAGGGGGCTATCTTCAGATGTTGGCTGGAGCAAACAGTAGATTCCTTTGGTAGACTTGAGCTTTCTCAGGCAGACACCTTAAGGAGGGCTTAGGGTCATCCTAGGGATGCAGCTTTGAGCTGTTAAAAACTATGTTAGTATTTTGTCTCAAGTTGAGGCCAAGGTTGAAGCCTAGTCAAAAAGAGGGTTTAGAGGACCCTGGCTAGGGTTTGGTCAAGGAAAGAATCTTTGTCACCTTAAAGAGAAATGTTAGAGAAATGGTTCTTGGAAATTTATACTAAATTTAAAAACTGCTAAAATTTTGTACTAACATCAATTTGAAAATTCTTAGTCTTGTTTAGATGTGAAAATCTCAGCATGTGGAGTCATTCACATCAATATGAGGTTGAAAAAATATATGAGATTCATGCTTTGTTTGGAGAAAAGTTTAGGAAAACTTTAGTTTAGAAGTTTAGAAAAGGCAATTAAAAAAAACTTTATCTTGAAATAATTATAGATTCACATTCACAGGAAGTTGCAAAGAGACGTACGGGAAATCCTACGTATTTACTCTCCACCCAGTCTCCCCCAACGGTGACATGTGACATAGTTATAGCACAATATCAAAACCAAGACATTGACATTGATACGATCCACAGAGCTTATTCCAATTTCATGAGTTTTATTATTATGTAGGAAAGTTAGTATTCTAATCCTACAGTAATATGTTGCATCTAAAATGCAGGAAAAGAAGGCCCATTGGTCATGCCAAGCATGGGCATGTACCCATGACTTGAGTCCTACTGTTTCCAGTGCCTTTAATTCTGCCGTCACCATATCCCAGATTCAACTCTTTCTCTCATCCTTTTGCCTCATTTTTCCTTAATTTTCATTTTGACATAATTTCAGACTCATGCAAAGTTAAAAGAATTTTACAAAGAATTCCCATATGCCATTCACCCAGATTCCTCAAATATTAACATTTTACCACCCATCCCTTCTGCTACCTCTTTCTCCACACACACACACACACACAATTTTTACCTGTTTTCTCCTAAATACGTCAGTGTTTATTTCAAAGCAAGGACATTCTTTTTTTCTAACCACAGTATAACTGTCAAAATCAGGAAATTAACACTGACACAGTACTATTATATACTCTACAGATCTTATTCAAAATTTGCCAATTGTCTCAATAATATCCTGTATAGCAAATGCGTTCGGTTGTCATGTTTCTTTAATCTCCTTTAATCTGAAACAGTTCCTCAGTATTCCTTTGTCTTCCATAACACTGACAATTTTTTGAGAGTACTGGCCAGGTATTTTGTAGAATATCTGTCAATTTAGGTTTTTCTTCTGTTTCCTTGTGATTAGATTCAGGTTATGCATTTTTAGCAAAAAATACCACATAAGTAATACTATATTCTTCTCAGTGTTTCATATCAGGAGGTGGAAGAAGTTTATTTGTGCCATTATTGGTTAAATTAACTTTGATCTTGGTTAAATTTGTTTAGACAGCTTTGTCTAGTCTAAAGATTATTTTTTTCTGTTTGTATTTATTAAGCTTGTGAGAACATAAACTTGTGACCCCTCTCCTTCTCCTAATCCTTTAAATTTCAACTCAGATATTGCTTCGCCCACCTGACGTACTCTCCATTGTATACCTATATTACTAAAAAGTTAACTTCATTATATTGTTCTTTATATTGAAAAGTAACTTTTTAAAAATATATCATCTAGTATGTTAGAAGCCTTTGTCTTCAGGAACAGTCTCTTATTCTTCATCATATATTCTAAAAAAAGGTTCTCAATAACTATTAATTAAATAAGCCAGTAAATGAACAAATGAGTTCCAAGAGGTGGCATTAAGAGGTATTATCTTCTCCATTTTATAAAGAATAATGAAGGTCAGTACAGTATGATTAAATTATGACAGCAAGATCTTAACATTGCTGTTCATTATGTAACAATGAATATTACTGAGCTCATTTTCTTTGAGTCCGAGAAGCTACTTTAATTTACTGTATCCCAAGAACAAAGAAGGCAAAAGACTTCTTTACATCTAGGTTCACATCCTGGATGGATTAGAAAATGTTTTTTCTAACTGCTGATAATACAAAAGATGTCAGCTAGCTAGTGCAATAATAATGCCACAAACAAACCACCCACAACTTAAATAAATTAATTCTTCCATTCTGTAATTCTAGGAAAGAACATTAGAAAATTTCCTGCATGTGAGGTAATTTCAAAAGCAAATCATCCTTCCCTATCATTTCAATTTTCAGCAAATATTTAGAACCAAATTGTTAGCATATATTTGTTGTGTGCTACTTGAGAAACAAATTATAACTCCAACCACAATACAATCAAGTAAAAAGCATAATAAATTTGTGTAAAGTTCACTAAAAGTCTCTACCTGCAAAGAGCAGATTAAAATATCTTTTCCTCAGATATGTTCATGTCCCTTCCATTATTCAAGCCATAACTACAAACGTCATGGTCTGCTTTTGTGGTTCTGTGGGTCTTTTTTGGCAACAGAAAACAAATGCTTAAGTCTTCAATGCGAGAATGTGAAGTACCTGCTTTGCTCTGTCATCTAGTCATGACAAGTCTTTACACCAAAACAAAAAAACACAACCAACCAATCATTTGCCAGGTTTCTTTTATCGAGGGAAAAAAAGAACAGCTGTTCTTAGTTTTAAACAGAGAAAAGTGTAAAGAAACGATTTACTCTAATAGATAAAAAGAAAAAAAGTACAAAAAGCAAAAGAGATGCTCCTAAAGATCACAAACTAAAGAAAGGCATTAACTGTCTCCATAATCTCACTTACCCCAAAATAAGAATGCTCACACTCATAGCCTTCAAATGAAAGATTTGCTTTCTGTGGTACCAACATTCCAGTTTCTTTATTGTCAACCATCTTTTTTTATTTTTGGTGGGGAAGACTGGTCCTGAGCTAACATTCATGCCCATCTTCCTCCATTTTATATGTGGGGTGCCTGCCACAGCATGGCTTGATGAGCAGTGTGTAGGTCTGTGCCTGGAATCAGAACCTGTGAACCCCGGGGTTGCTGAAGTGGAGCGTGCAACCTTAACCACTACACCACTGGGCCAGCCCCTCAGCCATCTTTTTTCTTAGCCATTTTCCTTGTTCTCTTCCTCAGTGGAAGGACGATGTAAAGAATAACAGTTTCAGAGTTTCTGAGCAGCTTCTATGAATAGATTGGTGACTGACAGACCTAAATGTGCCTAAATTTGATATTCAGAGACTATTCTTGGAGTAGCTCTCATAATTCTCCTCTCATTCTCAAACTTAACTGTTTTCAACAGGTACCGTAAGCATATGTCCAAGATTGGCTTGAAACATTCTCCTAGATTTTATTTTGATGATTTGCATTTTGCAACAAACATATCTCACGCAAATATGACGGCAAATATAATGCTTACGGTGTGTGCAGTGTACTAGTCCTTCCCTATTACATCTCAAAACTTCACACCTGTCTGCAAGTCAATGTTAATACCCATCATTTTAAGCATATAGTATAGTTCTCCTCCAGAGCCAAATAAATCGCTGGGGAAAAATGCAGAATGAATAAAGTCTGGTTCTCTTTTGTAGAGAATGAAATACCTGGGCTTCTAGAACTATACCTTAGATCTCAGAAAGTTTGTCTGTTAATATTTTTAAATTCTATATCATTTGCAGTGTGGGTCTTTCAGATGACAGTCTCTGTAGGAACAACAAGAATGTCCTAAGGCTTTCTTTCAGAACTAAGTTTTGCATTGAGGCTTTATTCTTGTCCTTCCTTCCTTCCATCCTTCCTTCCTCCGTCCCTCTCTCCCTCCTTCCCCCCTTCCTTCCTCCCTTTCTTCTTTCCTTCCTTCCTTCCTTCCCCTTTCCTTCCTTCTTCCTTTCCTCTCTCCCTTCCTCCCCACTTCCCTGTCTCCCTTCTTCCCTTCCTCCTTTCTTTTCCCTCAAATTTAATTATGAGATCTAATTTCCCAAATTACAGATTTTTTATATTCCTTGGTGACTGTATATTTTATTTATAAAAAGTTTTCAAATTTGTTTTCATACAATAAGCAATAGAAAAGAAATCTTGGAAGTTCAGCTGAGTCATTTTCCAGGTCAGGATTACATTATTATAGTCTTTTCACAGTGCTTCTCTGTGTACCATCTGCCGTGCACTGCTTGTTTGCTGGTATAGTTCTCATAAAGTCAATCGACAATGGACATATATTATGAATTTCACTAGTCAATGTTTCTGATTTTATAATGATGTTTCAAAAATATAAAATAATAGATTTACTATCTCTCTTTTGCACTGCTGTAAAAAATACATAAAATTTACCATCTTAACCATTTTAAGTATACACAGTCAGTAGTGTTTAGTGTATTCACACAGTTGTGAAACAGATGTCCAAAACTTTCTCATCTTGCAAATCTGAAACTATACCCATTAAACAATTCCTGTTTTCCCTTCCCTGCAGCCCCTAGTAATCACCAATTTTCTGTTTCTATGAATTTGACTACTTTGGATACCTCATTTAAATGAAATCATACAGTATCTGTCTTTTTGTGACTATCTTATTTCACTTAGCATAATGTGCTCAAGGTTCATATATGTTGTAGCATGTGTCAGAATTTCTTCCCTTTTTAAAGCTGAACAATATTCCATTGTATGTATATACCACATTTTATTTATCCATTCTTCCATTGATGGACACTTGAGTTGCTTCCACTTCTTGTCTATTGTGAATAACACTACTATGACCATGGGTGTACATAGTTTATCTCTTGCAAAGAACAAAATTATATGATAGAAACATCAAAATGTTGAGTCATCTGAATTAAATCTAGGGGATATCTTCTCAGTTTCTACAATTCACACGAGACAAATATTTCATATTAAGCACTCTGCCCTACAACTTGTAATGGAGAGTAACAGATATAATTAGATTAAAAATTCATAAATTAAAAATATGTTTTACTTAGGCCTTATTTTCATGGCTTGGGGCCATTTTCACAACTTGAAAAGGAAATATCTATAAGGGAGGTACATATGAAGGGTTGCCAGGGTGCCTTCCTCCCCTACAGAAGCCAAAAACTAATCTTCACTTTCTAAACTCACTCCATTCAGAGGAGGTCTGGTTGCTCTCGATGGCTTCTGGATAATGACTGATATTTGAGTACAGTGCTCTTCCGAGCACAGAGGTGTTGAGTCGTTTTAGCAACCCAGTTCTTGTGGCTCCTGAATTATCCTTAAAATCTCCTTTTCCAGTGATATCTGTGACCAGTGAACAAACTTTAGGAGCTTACAATAAAATGACAGTGACATAGAAATGCGGGCCTAAATATTATTTAAAGAGATGCTCACACCTCTTTGGCGATATCATGATAAATGTTCATATGGTGATTATAACACTTGCCACACTATATTACAATGATCTGCCTTCCTGTTGGTTCCTCCTTTTAGATCATGAACTCCTTGCGAACAGATTCTATGCTTTACTCAGATGGATATCCCACAAGTAATGTTACTGCCATTTACCCAGAAGTTGTACTAATGACTACATAATACAAAACGTGAAACAAATTTCGAAACCATTGAAGTTTTTAAAGGGTAGGGACCTGTAGCCTCTGTCTGTTTGATTATTTATTGGTGGTAAACCACTTATGGGGAAGTTCTGATACACAATCTAGTCAGAAAATAGCAACAGATTCCATTGTAAATGGATTTACCTTTGTAAGACCAAGGAAGCAAATTCTTGACACTGATTAAGAGAAAAATGTGCATCATTAGTAGAAACAAATGGCCCTGGGGCCCTTCAAATATTATTTTGACCCACATAAGTAACATGCATACCTAATTACAGCAAATCATACGGTTTGTAAAGTGGTTTAGATGCTATAGAAAAGTGATATTACCAGGAAGCATGTCTTTTGATGTCTCATTTTTTTCTATATGGTGAACTATAAATTTTACAAATTAACTTACTAATTGAAAATTTTCATTGGTATGCACAGTTAATAGAAAGAAATAAAAGTTATTTCCTTGACCCTGTCTTTGGTAATAATCCAGAACTATTAGAATCTCATTACTCTTCTGGAGCAGAATCACCAGGGAGCCACACTTTCTGACAGAAGAAAATCCCGTCTTTATCAGGAAGGCTACAACTACGGTGTCGTAAATCAAGACACTCTAATGGGTTGGGGGAAGGAAAGCTGTTGTCAGGAAACATAATTAAACCACTCTTTGAAGGCAGCGTGTGAAGGTAACTAAATCCATTTATCCCTTCCATGAACCTCACTCTTATGTGTGTTTGCTATGGCGGTATCAGAAAACCAATTACAGATGGTGCTTGCACAGTGTGCTCGCTATCACAGAGGAGTAGCTAATGTCCTGTAAACACCACTCTGTTATCTCATTAATTGAAGAAACCCAACGCAAAAGGAACGTGTGTTTACTTTCAAGGTAATTAAAAGAAATATCAAAAAGGCTGGGGACTGGATATCAACCTGCCAACCTTTCCGAAAAAGTGAATGACCTCAAATTTCCATTTTGCATTCAGGTATATAAATTCTCTCCAGGAAGCTCTGAAGGGATTGAGTTAAATATGTTAGATATAGGTTTGTTCTGTAAAGATTTATAATTTAAGGAAACATTGTCTCAAACATGAAAGAGACATTTATATCCTTAGATAAAGGAACTTCAAACCAGTAGCCAAGAAACATACAAGCAGTCCAGCAAGTATTTTTTGAAGGTAGAAATGAAGACTCACGAACAATTTAGAACAAACTGAATAAGAGGAAAGGTAACTACTCACCTACAGTTAGCTGGGAAAGACTTTGTGACCAGGCACAATTTCAAGAGCTTTTTATGTGATGAGGGTATTTTAATTGGTGGTTTCCATGCAATACATCATTTATTCTGGAAAAATGCAGACATACTAAAATTTTAGACTGTATGCAGAGAAAGCCTCAGAAAACAAAAAAAATTAAAAAACACTCAACCAAATTTTCTCCAAGAGTAAATTATGCCCTGAGGCACTGCAGCAATAATTTATGTGAATGGTCTGATATACTGAATGTGCTTCCCATGGTACCTAAACTGTGAGTGAAAAGAAAATGGGATTACTTATACATCAAAGTGCTTTTGGTGTAAATTAACAACAGTCAGGTGTCCAGTAAATTACACACAGCCAAAATATAGTATAGATTACAGCTTAGTTTAACAGTCTTTTCAGTGTCTGCACTAGAATCCCAACTCTCTCTATATAAAGAACTTTCTGGGTCAATTTACTTTAAAGTTCCAATCTCGTGAAAGGACATTTTAAATGTGCAAGTCTATCTTAATTTTCTCAAATCACTTTTAACGATTTATTTCCAAAAGCAAAGAACTAATGTATTTAGCTGCTCCTTCCTCTCATTTCATATATACAAGAACATCAAAAGAGCAATAAAATACCGAGAACGTGCGAATGGATAATTTGGGCTGGGTGTTCACTCTATCTCTAACAGGGAATATCTTTAATGTTTTCTTCAAATACTCATGAGAATTTGAGTGTCATTCTCAGGTAATCAAAGCACATGGTAAATAACTAGCAAGAGTTTAAACACAGAGTAGTGATAATAAAGTGGTCACATTGCATTCCTCTAAATTTGGTAAATGAGTACCGTCAAGAATAAATCTAGGGGCCGCCTGGTGGTACAGCGGTTTAGTCCGCGCTTGGCAGCCAGGGGTTTGCAGGTTCAGATCCTGGGTGCCCGCTGATGCACTGCCTGTTAGCCATGCTGTGGTGGCGTCCCATATAAAGTAGAGAAAGACCGGCACAGATGTTAGCCGAGGGCCAGTCTTCCTCAGCAAAAAAAAAAAAAAAAAGAGGAGGATTGGTGACGGATGTTAGGGCTGGTCTTCCTCACAAAAAAAAAAAAAAAGAAGAAATCTAAATCTAAATGTTTTAGAATGTCGTGACTTCACTGAACGGTAATAAGAACCACCTGGATAATTCTCTTCTACTGCGATACAATAATGTTAGTCAACTCTTGAGGTTATGTAAAAATTAAGAAGGGTAGGCAGTGATATGGGGATTTGCCTAATTTTCTGTGATTTAACTTTTCTTTCTTGGCTCCTTTGCCTTCTTTCAGGAAAATTTCATGGATACTATATCTTGAATCCTTGTCAATTAAATCAGGTTTAGACCCACTTAGTAGAAAATATCCCAACAAATCATGTACTGTATACTTTTATTTTTACAATTAATATCTCTAGTTACATAAGAAAAAATAATTTAGAGGGAAAATTAAGTGCTTCAATGTAGAAGACAGGGATCCAGCTGGGTTTCTGCAACAAAATCTTGCTCTTTGATTTATTTCTCTATTGTGAATGCTTTGGCCTGTCTCAAATTCCCCTTCTAAAATACAAATCCTCCTTGGATTGGGATATATGTTAGCACATGAAACTCTTTTATTCTGCACAGCATTTCTAGGAAGAAGGACTTGCCTCATTTCACAGTTTCAAACAGGGAGAACTAAACCCCAATTGAGTACTGAGTTTTTTTATTTTTGGTGAGGAAGACTGGCCCTGAGCTAACATCTGTGTCAATCTTCCTCTATTTTCTATGTAGGACACTGCCCCAGCACGGCTTGATGAGTGGTACGTAGGTCCACACCTGGGATCTGAACCTGTGAACCCCGGGCCGCTGGAGTGCAGCACATGATCTTAACCACTACACCACTGGGCTGGCCTGAGTACTGAGTTTTAAACCCTCTCTTCTGACTCCCCAAACTGGATTTTTACCACTACACCTGCCTTAATGCTTTAATGGGAATTATTTAAGGAAATGGGAATTTTAGTGGAAGGATTGGCATAATGGATTTGGACTTTCTGTTATCCTCATCTTCCATCAAAGCAAAACTATAGTCCTGTTCAACTCAATTAAAATTTATAGGGCATATCCTATGCTCAGGGCAGTGCGTTCAGTGCTGAAAGTTACAGACAGATGAGACAATTCAGTCCCCATCCTCAAATAATTTATAGCTAACATGAAAAAAGAAAATATGATTAAGTTCAACCAATCTTTGATGATCCGAGATGTGTAAGGGAAGCACTGTATCTTGTCCTATATATATATATGTTGCTAGAGAAACATGAAATGCTGTGGGGCTGGGAGAAAGGAAAAACTTGTATCCCAAGGAAGGGGGCCAGCTAGGAATGAGCCTGAGGAAGATAGAGATGAGAAATATAAAAGAGAAGGTGGAAGGGAGTCACAAACAGATTTTCTTTGCTTTTGCAACATTGCTTAAAAGAAACAGAACGCTTCTTTTGGTATATGTTTCCTGAGTAAGTAGGCTTTGGTAAAGTCTGGTGGTAAAGTCTTCTCTACCTAAAGACAATGTTAACAGTGATGACAAACAAAGTAAAGACTGGGGGAAGCGTGGGACAGTTGAATCAAGCCCCAGATGATGGGTCAGAACTGAAGAAGTAGGAGCCCACTGATGCTTCATGTACACTGGGAGGTAAGAAGGCATAGTCTGTTCCCTCCTCTTCCGACAGGCTTGTGCACTTTTGAACTCTCCCTGGCAGATCTTCCTTCTCTCCTGCCCCCTCCAGCAATGTTCCTAAACCTGAAGTTCAACATATTTTAAAACTATTTGGATGGAGGATGGAGTTCATGGAAAACAAAAGAGAGTATTGTTCTTGGACTCCCTGGCCCTTATGAGTTGTGTTGAAAGGATTCCCTGAGGTACGAGGAGAAATAAGACAGGACAAGAAAATAACCCAAGGGAAAAAGGGAGAGAAATAAGTTTAGAAAGGTAGAGATGCCCTAGGGAAAAAGAGTGCAGAGTGAACTGATTTGGGGGAAAAGAAGTGAAAAAGTTGGCAACCTAGCGACAGTAGAAGGAATTTCCACCTGTGAGCAACAAAGAATATTTTCCAGGTTTGTAGTACTCTTTGAAACACACAGGAAATGACCATCAGTTTTTAAATCTGTTCTTGGGATTTCTTCTTTCTCATCATTTCTTATACACAGATTTTCTCATTTGAAAATTAGTTTATTTTGGTTATGATTACCACTTGCTTTGTTTTCTCTTCCTCATTGTGCTTTGAAAAAATTGGAGATTGTACTACCCCATGAAATCACATGTGCAGCATTACACTGCATCTTTGAAATATTACATGTAGAGCTTGAAGAAAGTACCACTACAAAGCATGGAACATAGGGTGTCTTAGTCCATTCAAGCTGCTATAACACAATACCTTAGACCGGGTAGCTTATAAACAACTGAAATTTATTTCTCACTGTTCTAGAGTCTGGATGTCTGAGATCAGAGTGCCAGCGTGGTCAAGTGAGAACTTTCTTCCTGGTTGCAGACTTCTCATTGTGTCCTCACAGGGGAGAAAGGGTGAGCTAGCTCTCTGGAACCTCTCTTATAATGACACCAATCTCATTCATGAGGGCTCTGCCCTGATGACCTAATCACCTCCCAAAGGTCCTACCTCCATTAGCATCACCTTGGGCATTAGGCTTCAACATATGAATTTTGGAAGGACTCAAACATTCAGAGCACAGCATGGCAGAACTCACAAAAGCTGATTGTCCCCAAGGATGAGTCTCTATGCTGTAAAATAACTCATATAACGTCATAAAAGAATAGAATGAGGGATACAAAAAGAGAAAGGGCCAGGAGTTTGTGGTTGAGCAAACAAAATAAGTGAGTTATTTGAAAAATATCAAGGGATTTTATCTAAATTCTTTCAGTTCAACACAGAATTTATTAATAATTATAAAAGCCCCTCACATTTTTGTTGCATATTAAGTTTTGTGCTAAGGAAATAACTGCCCCAGTGTTTCATGTTTGCCTTCTTTGAGTCACTGGCAGAGCAAAGAGATGCATAAAGCAGTCTCAGCTTCCTTTCTTCCTTTTTTTAAATTGAGGTCACATTGGTCTATAACATTATATAAGTTCAGGTGTACATCATTATATTTTGATTTCTGTGTAGACTACATCATGTTCACCACCAAAAGTCTAGTTGCCATCTGTCACCATGCACATGTGCCCCTTTACCCCTTTTGCCCTTCCCCTCTGGTAACCACCAATCTAGTCTCTGTATCTATGTGTTTGTTTGTTGTTCTTGTTTTGCCTTCCACATATAAGTGAAATCATACGGTATTTGGCTTTCTCTGTCTGACTTATTTCACTTAGCATGATACCCTCAAAGTCAATCCATGAATCAAAAACCTCTCAAAAAACAAGTCTAGGACCAGATGGCTTCCCCAGTGAATTCTACCAAATATTCAGAGAAGATTTAATACTTATCCTTCTCAAATTCTTCCGGGTTCTTTTCATTGACTGTTTCTCTCTTCCCATCCCAGAGCCTGGAGGAAGCCAGGGAAGAGTTTCTGGGTTAAGTCTGAACTTAGCGCCTGTGATTGTTGGAGTGTGGGGTGGATGGGTGTGGGCACGTGTGTGTATGTGAGTGCACAGGTGCTAAGGAGCTGTGTGTTGCTCATGTTCTGAGTTTTTGGCAATTTGACTCTGCACTTGGAGTCGATCTGTACAGTTACTTATGTTGTTGTAATGATTTCACTCCTAATTGGGACATTTTTAACAAATGTGTGAATAAATATATAAAGATTGGTTTAAAAATTATACTAAATAATTAAACTTGCTAAGTAAGGTACCATTTGGGTACGCACTAAGTGACAAACATTTCTCACTGGTGATTTTATTAAGTTTTCTCAAACCTATATAAATTGGGTGATATTATTCTCATACGACAACTGAAGAAATGAGTCTCTGAGAAGTTACACAGTAATTAGAAGAGTCAAGCTTTGAATCCAGCATTAACTGAATCCTGACTCTGCATTTTTATACTCCTAAGGTAGCTAATTCAAAGGTTTGCAAGACTCAGTCAGAAAATGAGGGGAAGTGGAGTTGAAAATCCTTAAGTGGGAGGAGAGTGGTGCTTAATAGTACCATAACTACCTAACAGTAATACAAAACATTGTGTGCCACCAAAAGATAGCAGGGGACAGATTTGCCCTGAAGGTCATCAGCTTGTGACGTATCATAACATACTACTTCATTAGTTTAATTGCTGTAACATAGACAAGGCTTTGAATTAATTTTCACTTGGGTTTAACATTTGTTTCTCAAACAGAAGTCTGTGTTTATCTCCTCTCTATGCTGAGCAGAAACACAGCTTTATGAACAGGCAAATATACCAACGGTGTTCGGAGTCTTTTCCCCACTAACATCCTTGTTAATATGTCATAAGAAACAGTGGCTGCATTAGAGTTTGGCAGAATGCCACAGGAAATATAATACCAAATGCTTGAAGTTTAAAATTTCTACAAGGAACTACCACTATAATCACCACACGGTCCTCTAAGTCATGATAGACGTGTACCAGATGCGTAAGTTTGAAACCTTATATGTGTGCTGACATTATCATTGCCCTGGGACATTCTGGATTTTGAACAGAGAATGAAGAATTGCCACTGCATTAGAAGTACACAACTGTTAGTTCAAAGGCAAGTGGGGGGAAAAGATGTGGATGAAAAGACAAATGTGTGATAAGAAAAGTATACAGATTCTTTGCACACCAAATCAGCTTTTGAAGAACAGTTGTTCTTTATGTAAAACAAACCTCTTAAAGTAAGATTAAGACTTTATTTTAGCATGTTTGGCAAGATTATTGAACTTCCATAAAATATCTAATATGGTAAACACTGGACTAGTTAGAAATGTCCACTTGAATCAGACATGCTCTTTTGTTCATGTCCTCTACCCACTTTTGATTTGTTCCTACAACTACAATCAAATATAGTTTCAGTTGACTGAAGCAAGATTATATAGAGATATGACAAGAAAGGGACATCCACTCAATTTACTGTCTTAATTACTCAAAGGAGGAGAAGACAATAGATTTTTCTGCCAACAACAGACTCAGAATGAAAAGGGAAAACACATTGAGGAAAATATACCTATGTTCTTCATTATTATGATCACTAAAACATTGCCTCATTGTTTCATTTTTAGGATTTAAAAAAAATAATAAAGGATCCTATAAGAGGTTAATATCCAAATATATAAGAAACTCATATAACTCAACAGCAAAAAGACAAACAATCTTATGTGAATATGGGCAGAAGGCTTGAATAGACATTTCTCCGAAGAAGACATATAAACAGACAACAAGTTCATGAAAATATGCTCAGCGGCACTAATCAACAGGTACATGCAAACCAAAACCACAATGAGATATCACTTCACACCTGCTAGAATGGCTATTATCAAAAAGACAAGAGATAAGTGTTGGCGAAGTTGTGGAGAAAAGGGAACCTTTGTGCACTGTTCTTGGGAATGTAAATTGGTGCAGCCAACGGAAAAAATTAAAAATAGAACTGCTGAATGATTTAACAACTCCATTTCTAGATGTATCTCCCAAGAAAATGAAATTGCTGTCTAGAAGAGATCCCTGCAACCCAATGCTCATTGCAGCATTATTCACAATAGCCAAGACACGGAAACAACCTAAGTGTCCATTGACGGATGAATAGATAAGATGTGGTATATATATATATATATACACACACACACACACATATATATATATAATAATTCTATATATAATTCAGCCATAAAAAAAGAAGGAATTTCTGCCATTTGTGACAACATGGTCGGACCTTGAGAGCATCATGCTAAGCAAAGTAAGTCAGACAGAGAAAGACAAATGCTGGGTGATCTCACTTATACGTGGAATCTAAAAACACCCCAAACTTATAAATACAGAGAAAGGCCGGTGGTTGCCAGAGGTGGGGCAAAGAGGATGCGGGAATTGGGTACAGTTGGCCAAAAGGTACAAACCTCAGTTATAAGGGAATGTAATCTACAGCGTGGTGACTATAGTTAACCATACTGTACTGTACACTGAAAAGTTGTTATGAGGGTAGAGCTTAATGTTCTCAACATAACACCACCACCAAAATGGTAATTATGTAAGTGAAGGATGTTAACTAACCTTATTATGGTAAACATATCATAATATACACATGTATCAAATTATCACACTGTATACCTTAAACTTACACAATTTTATATGTCAATTATATCTGAAGTAAATAAATAACCTTCACAGGCACTTCAAACTTAACATTTCTATTCAAGTTTTCATTCTTTTTCTCTTAGAAAACTGCAATAATCTTCTAGGTGGTCTCACCACCACTATTTTCTCCTTACCTCCAATAGATCCTCTATACTGATTCTAGAGCATTCTTTCTAAAACAGAAAGCTAGACATGTCACTCCTTATTCAAAATGAGGCAGATACCAAATCCTACCTAACTCCTCAATATGACATACAAGTGTCTTCATAATCAGGCTCCCTCATTACCCTCCCAACTCCTGCCGTATATACGCCTCGTCTCATAGCCCCGTCCCTCTCTCTGGTCACATCATATTATTCTAAAATGTAAACATAGCATGCTTTATACACCTCCTTTTCTTTAACATTCACTGGCTCTATTGTCAAGATATCCCATCCCCTGTGTCTCTACTTTACCTCAACCTGGGGAACCTTTGTCAACCTGGGGAACTCCTACTCATCCTTCAAGATGCAGTTCAAATATCACCTTCTTTCTAAAGCCTTCCCTGGCCACTAACCATTCTTCCTCTTGGGCTGCCACACAACTGTTACTAAAGTAATGATCCTGTAAGATGTCTTCCTGTTTCTCCCCACTAAGGTGAGAAGACTATATCTAATTTGTATATTATCTAGTGGTGTGCTGGAGCTGGCTAATACCAACTTGTGAGAGATGATCATTAAGCTGGTTGTTAAATTGTTAGTAGCTTGAAATTGACCATGATAGGAGTATTTACACCACAAATTGACAAACGCCATATATAAGGACTCTTTTTTTCTCCAAGAGGTGGTTTGTGAACATAGCTGGATTCAACCCCATAGTCAAGTAGAGTCCCTACATAGTCAATAAAATTACTTGACTTATTAATGTGATTTCAAATCGCTGAAAATTATTTGGGCATAAATGAGACAAAGCTAACTATAGGAACAAGGATGGAATTTATATATTGTTAAAATTTGAATTACAATCCGATTACAATAGACAACTATGGATTTCAAGTTTATAGGTACTTGGAGATTTTATTCCAAGACAACATGATTGGTTGGCCCAGGTAATGAGCGGCTCAAGTGCAGGGATGTTAGTTATTTATCTTTATGTCACATCACATCAAGCAGAATCTGACATGTGGTTGATCCGCATTAAATTCTTATTAAGCAAATTTCCACATGAAAAAACCATAGAGTGTATTTCTGTATCAGAAGGGTTGGCTATTTTTATCTACTCATATAGAATCACTGCTGGAAACTGGCAGCACCCATATGGGAAAATTTTTGTTCAGAAACAAAAAATTAAGCTAGTTTAAAGCAAAAAAGAAGAAATTTTCTGAAAAAATATCTCAAAAATAATTGCCATTTTTCCAGAGCTGTTGGTTTTTAAGAATATTATAAATTGAGTATTTTGTTTGCTTATTTTTATAGCAACCATATAAATATATATTTATGTATAGTAACTATATTGTATATGATAATCATATTTATATTTTTTATTATATTAACTATTTACAATTTATGCAATTTCTTGGAGTAAATATATATATGTGTTAGTAACTACAATATTATAAGTAACCACAGTTACTTATAGTATACTTATATAAAATACTTATAGTATATTGGAAAAAATATTCATGTACCAGATAGCCAAAACTTTTTCACTTACATTTGTGTTTAGGTTTTTATCCATTTCAAAGGTCATATATGTTATAGCACTGATTGTCAGTTTTCACATCAGCATCACCACAGGAGCTGTATAAAACAGTGGCTCTTACTGCATACATGTTGAAAACCACAGAGCCATATACAAACCAGCCCAGAGTTAAGGCTACCATTTTATTTAATTAATTAATTTTTTAAAGGATATTGTCATTTTTTAAAAATTTTTACTTTTTTTATTATTTTTTTTTTGCTGGGGAAAATTTGCCCCAAGCTAATGTCTGTTGCCAATTTTCCTCTTCTTTTTTTTAATGTGAGTCACCTCCACAGCATGACAACTGACAAACAAGTGGTGTGGTTCTGCTCCTGGGAACTGAACCCAGTCTGCCAAAGCAGAGCATGCCAAACTTTAGCCACTAGGCCATTGGGGCTGACCCAAGACTACCATTTTAGGTAAACTTTGTCCAATGTACTTATTTTACAGATGGGGAAGTAATGTCGAGAGGCTGATTTTATTTGTTCAACTTCATATAACTAGCTAAGGGCATTGCCAGGATTTTAATTCTGGTCATTGACTTTTAAGTTGGCATATGTAATAGTGTATAGGCTTTGATGTGTGTGCGTGTGTGTGCGTGTGTGGGTGTGTTGACTGTAGCAAAACTAAGAATGCTATTTAGGAATTGTTAAAGACTAAAGAACAAAAGAAGAAACATTTTAAACTTAGGGATCTAATTAACAATCCAGTCATGAACTGGGTGCCCACAGAGGGGTTATCAATACTTGAGTGACAAGTAAGTTATAGGCTCAACCCACAGTCATATTTGGGTAATTGAATATAGACTTTCTCACATTTTTTTTTGGTGTGTGTTCTTTATACATTGTGTTCTTTATCTATTATTGTTTTGTTTCATTAAGTAATTTTGAACTTCCTACCATAACATAGCAAGCTCACTTTCTGTATTGTTTCCTTATTTCTGATTTCACATTTTATGATTTTGTAAAGTAGAGGAAGATCATTAATAAACAACTTTATCAAACTATTTAACCATTGATACATAGTGAGGGTTTGAAAAATAGTTCTCAACATATAAATGATTTTATCATACTTGGTAATTGCTTCCTACTGGCTGCCCCATTTCCTCCATCTCTAACAGAAGAAATTTTGGAAACCCATTTCTTCTAAATTTATCTTATCATTGTAAACTCTTAGATGGATGTGTTTTTTTTACATATCTTCTTTTGGACAAAATATTCCCCCCAAAATTTCCCCTTGATTTTTCAGGAAAGTAAAGATAGTCCTTACAACTTAGGTTAAATATGCCTCACAGCTTAAATTTCAAATTTCTGGCCAAAGAATACAGCTTCTCATTCAAGTGACATCCATAGTTTATCCTAGTGTTAACCAGTTCCAAACATTCACAGTCGCTTCTTTGCCTTAAGTAAATTTTTTGTAACAATTGTTTCAGTGGGATTAATTTCATAATTAAAGAGGTAAACTTCCTGGATTAAAGAAAAGTATTTTAAGTTCTTGTTGAGAGCAGAGGCCATATCATCTTTGTCTCTTTGGCTCTCAGCACAGTGCCATGTACAAAGAAATTGTCAATAAATGTACATCAAATTGAATTAGATTAAAAAAAATGAGTGATTCAAAACCAAAATAATCTCAGCTCCCCTATTTCAGAATCTTCTTCCAGCTGCTTAATGTTTATTGACCCTTGAAAATATTTTTTGTACTAAAAAATGTTCCAGGACCTAAAATGCTCCAGGAAATTAAATTAAGCACAATTACCCATTATTACAAATTGTAGCTTACTGCTATGAGGAAGCACATGTGTGCTGTTGTCCAGTATTGAGGGAAAGGGAAGGCTTGGTGAGATTCTGCCTTAATTTGTTCCATTAACTGCTGCTCTTGTGAGAGTCTTGTGAAATAATGAAAACTGGAAATAAGCAGTCATCAAATGCCACCATGAAAAACTTGTATTTATTTTAATGGATTGTGAATTGTTTCTATACTTCAATGATAAGTAAATAAAAGTTATTGACTAAAAAAGTGAAAGATAGGTATGGAAGAAAATGAAAAATAAAATTACACCCAAAAAATCTCTTTAGTACATTAGTTAAATAAAATAAAATTTTGTCAGAGTACATTGAGCTGTTAACATTTTTAATTCTTAGAAAAGATTAAGAGACTTTATATAATTTTGTTAAATTATGATCTTTTATTAATTATGTAGTTTAATCAACATCTTCAGTAATAATGAACATCTTAAAACTTGACTCTAGAAATGTTCATAATAAAATGCTTTGAATACCCAATTATACAAATATGATATATACTTTTAATTATATTTATCTGCTAATTTTTCCTCTATTGTCCCATTATATTTGTTGCTGTATTTGATATTACTTTGGGGTGTATTTTCAAGTTTCAAATGCTCAGACATAGGTTTATATTGATTTTCAGATATTAATGAATATTTAATTCCCAGAAATTTAGGTGCATTATAATATCATGTAATTTACATTTTAATAAGACAATGGAATGCAATTAAATTGAACACCAGAATCAAGTGCCTACCTGTATCCCAGAAAGATTGTAAAAATTTTTTAAATGCTTATAAAGATGAAAATTTTAAATATAGTCTAATGAAACAAAATTTTCTTGTAGGAGTATTATATACACCTAAGCAACAATTTATTTCACTACCTAAATAGGAAATGACTGTACATAAACTGATGTAACTGTATCTGAAACTACTTATATGTAAATAGATAAATAGATATATAGATAAGACAGAGAGTTTTATTAATTAGCCCTACTCTATCAAATCAGAGGTAGAAATCTAGAAATTCATTCTACTTCCTGCTTCTTGCCAATTATTTTGTTCTTTTTTGATTTGTATTTATATTAATCTTCCACAAAATAAACACTAGTAAATTGAGGCCAGCCCCATGGTATAGTGGTTAAGTTTGGCATGTTCTGCTTCGGCGGCCTGAGTTCACATGTTTGGTTTCCAGGTGTGGACCTACACCACTTGTCAGCCATGCTGTAGTGACCCTCAAAATAAAGGAAGATTGGCACAGATGTTAGCTCAGGGCTAATCTTCCTCAAGCAAAAAACTAAAATTGAAAACAGGAAGATTGGCAACAGATGTTAGCCCAGGGCAAATCTTCTTCACACAAAAATATTCTTTTTAAATACTAGTAAATTGCGTATGTAGTAATGCTTTGGGTAAATGATAATACCACTTTCAACTTTATTTATAAACTACACTAGACTCGGGGATACAACCATGCACAAAATAGATGAAGTACTCTGCCCTCATAAAATTATATTTATATGTGTGCTGAGGGAGAGGTGGGAAGGAAGGCAACTAGACAATAAACAAAATAATTGAGGTATATAATATTTTATGTTATCTAGTATTATGATAAATGCTGTGGGGAATGGGGGAAAGGAATTGTCAGGAATGGGGGTGGTAGTTTTAATTTATGTGGTCAAGGATGGCCTCACTGAGAAGTTGAAATGTGGGTTTCAACATCAAGGTGATTAGTCTTGTGGATGTGAATATATTGAAAAAGGCTATAACAGGTGGAGGGTAAGTCAGAGCCAAGGCCCCAGGGAATGTGCCCTCAGGATTAAAGAATGACTCCAGTATGATCGGGACTGAAAGAATGAGTGGAAGACAGAGGGAATAACATCAAAGAAGTAGCATGGGATCAGATCAGGTTTGCCTTTTACTCTGAGATGCAAAACAATTTGAGGGCTGTGAGCAGTGAAGTGACATGAACACGACCCGTTCATTTTAACAGGGTCACTCTGGCTGTCGGCGATGAGAATAGACCACAGGCAGGCAGGAGCGGGTAGAAGTGGGAGAATGTTAAAATAATCCAGTTAAAGGATCATGGTGTCTCTAGGCCAGGGTACTACCGGTGGAGTTGGTAAAAAGTGGTCAGATATTGAACATATTTTGAAGACAGAGCCAACAGTTTTGCTGATGGACTAAATGTGTGAAAATTAGAGGAGGCAAGGAAGACCATGATTTTGGACCCAAACAACTAGAAAAATGGAATTGCTAGCAACTGAGATGAGAAAGACTGTAGGTGAATTGGATTTTTTGTTTGTTTCAGCAGGGGGAAAATAACATCGGAGCTCATTTCTGAACATGTTGAACTTGGGATGTCCGTTAGTGGAGAGTTAAGAAATGTAGTTATATATATATATATGCATTTGGAGTCTCAGAAGAGAACCAAGCTGAAGAAATAAATTTGGGAGTGGTCAGTATAGATGGTTTTAAGGCTATGGGACTGAATAAAATCTTCCCAGGAGAAAATATGGACAGTAAAAAAATTCACAGATCCACACTTGAGACAGTCCAATGATAAAAGGCCTGGGAGATACAGAGGAACCAGCAAGGAGGCTGAGAAAGAGAGTGGCCAATGAGGTAAAAAGAAAACCAGAAAAGGGTGGGCCTTTGGAAGCTGAGCGGCAAAGTGTTTTTTTAAGGCAGAGGGCATCCTTACCATATGTCAAACGTTACCAGTAGATCAAGTAAGATGGAGACTGCAAATTAACTATAGGATATAGAATGGCTTGGTCATGGGTGAGTTTGAGAAAAATAGCTTTTGTGGAGTCGTGGGGCAAAAGCCTGGTTGGACTGCACTGAAGAGAGAGGGAGTAGAAATCGGTAAGTGAGGGATATTCAATTCCTGACGATTGTTGCTATTAAAAGAGGCAGATAAATGAGAGCAAGAGAAGAAAATGGGGTCAAGAAAGGGGTTTGTTTTTAGATGGGAGAAATAACAATGTGTTTGAAAAATAACTAGCATGGTTAAGACAATAGCCAGGTTATAAAAATTCCGGAGCGCTGATTTGCCTGACTCAGTGTAAAGATCTTCACAGCATCCCTCTCTGACAGGATCAAAGAGCAGGGGCACATTCCTGGGAGATAGAAGAGCCAAAGATGTTTCTAAATGCCCTTCACCTCAACCTTCAGGCTATTTGTCACTACTTCTACAAGACCGAACAGAGACACAGACAGCCTGGGCAACGGAGTAATGAAAAAAGCTTTCACAATGACAAAAATGAAATAAAATATCTCCCCATGAGGGACAGTCAACAACACAACGTGTTTCACTTTTGGCATAAAATTATTGAAATCTTACAGTGTCATTTTACCCAGCTCGTCCTGATTTCTCTTTGGGTAGCCGCAAATCTGTCAACCCTGTTCTTTTATGCTTACTTTGGTTGCACTGATTTTTCTGAAGGTTGGGCTTTTCTTGTGGTGGTGGTGGGGATAGAGGGAGGCTGTGGATGGAATATTAATAATAGTAAAGGTGCAGTTCTGTGCATATTACTAAACCAAAATCAGGACAGATCATTTAATGAAGAATTTTTATGCCATTTCTAAGTATGAAAATAAGTTTTGGCAAATGAGGCTTGAGTGTCAAAATATTAGGCTTTCCAGAATAATATTGAGGTTTATGGGAACAATAGTATAAGAAAGTGTTTCAGAAAACCCAGGGTCATGTCAGAATATTTTAGAGCATATGGTCACCATGGATATAGTAAATAGTGCGACAGTTTATTAGAGAATTGCTATGGGATTTGCTCTTTATAAAACAAAGAACAGGGAGCCAGACTACTTAAGACCCTCCTGTGATTGTTTCAATGGACAAGGCCCACAGAGCTTCTTTTACACCCACTGTGGCAATATAAAACTGCCTGGTGTGACCTACTCAAGAAATTAGTGGTTCAAAACCAATGAAGCAAAGATTCTTTTGTATTATAGTCCATGAAAATAAAATAAATGAATAAAATCATAGTGTACGTTTAATTTGCATTTTTTCTGTACCCTCGGTATTATCCCCTGATTGTTGAGTTTGAGTGGCACGGCAGAGAAAGTTCGAAAGAGTTCCACAAACTAAAACGATGCATTCAAGAGCATCAAGCCTTCCTAAGTGATTGGAGTGCTCACTTCTCATCATATCCAGGGCGCCAAATGACACCTCTTAGGTAATAAATTCCTGCTTTTGATTTTAAGGTCCTACAGGGCGGGATAATTCTCTTTGTATGGTTCCTAGAACAGCACTCTGCATATTTGAACATTTAATCAGTGCTGCTTGGTAGTGAATATAGGATTTTACAGCATGGAATCAAATAGATCCTGAGAGAAAAATATCTAACTCTCGGAGCTAGACACTTTCTTAGTTGCTGAGTAGCATCCTCCCTGGTTCATCCTTGTGAAACATCCTCAAGTAAAGAGCCACTCTCACTTACCTTGAAACTCCCCAAGGTCAGGACCAGGGATAACTAAAAATAGAACAGATTACATGGTCCACTTCACTTCAAAACCGAGAAAACTAATAGTGATGAAGGGTCACCCATACCTAAGGCCGTTTTGCAAGAAAGTCAAGCTGCCCCCAAACTGCCACAAATTGAGAAGTACTCAAGGCCCAGAGGCCCTTAAAGTGTCTTGAGAGACTATTGAAAAGATAATTCACATCAATATCTAGGACATAATTCCTTTCACTACATGAGAGAATACAATAAGTACCATATATCTGCTCATTAGACTCACATTTCCAAGTGCAGTCAAGAGTCCTGACAAAGGCATCAGGGTCCAAGGGCAGGAACACAGAGCCAGTGCGGGGGAGTGTCTGAGAGATGATTTCCAAGGCTGGTTTTAACCTAGTCTTCGTCTTTCTTCGTTCCTGCCTAGCCCTGTTTTCAAATTTGACTAATTTTATGAGCTACCCAATATCCTTCCAATATTTTCCTTTTCTCTATAAATTAACCAGAGTCAGTTTCTATTTGTTCATTTTTTTCTTTAGTTCAAGAACTTTGACTAGTAAAAATGGGTGCTTTATAAATGTCTTCATTGATAAAGTGTATTGATAAATAAAGGGAAAAAATTGGAACTATATTTATTATAGATACCACTTTTTAAAATATACTAATATATGCACAGGAAATGGGAAAATGTAAACCAAACATTTAATAGGGTATGGTACCTTTGAAGATAAACCTACAGATATCTTTCACTTATCTCCTTCTATTTTTCTATTTTTCATTTTTAATCAAAATCTATTACTATAAAATAAGATATAAACATACTCATTACTAGAAAAGTTCACCAAAGAACCAGTATTTTCACAATCCTCCTAATCCACAGACTCTCGCAGCTCCTACTATTAAATGTGGTTGTGGTTACATGGAGAAGAATAGTGTATTAAAGACTAATGCCCAGTGGTGGAGGGAGAGGAACAGGACCAAGACCTGTTATAAGGAAGAGGGTCACAGGTAACAACATAAGTTGTACATGCTTATTTGCTAAAGAGAATTAAAATTTTAGCATGTTGTGTGTGTGTGTTTGAGAGAGAGAGAGAGAAGAGAATAGCTAATAGATAAGTTGCCCCTAAAATTCAGGAGGAAGAGAACAGATGGATAAAATCCTATCAATGAAGCTTAGATACAAACATTCCACCAATAATTCCAAGGTACTGAAATATACTTTACTAACACAGAGGCCTTGAACCATTTAGAGGATGCAGTATAAGATGGATGATAACACATTAGTTATTTTGTAATCAAAAGCCTAAGATCATACGATCTTCTCAAAAGGAAAAAAAAATTTAAATCTACTGAGACTTTAATAGATGAAAAATTAGAAAAGAATAGTATCAATAAAAGTTATCCTGCAGGAACAATCTCAAAAGTTCAGTGGCTTACAATAGCAGTGGCTTATTTCTATTTTATGTTATATGTCCACACTATGACTCAACTATGGTTCCTTCCCATGTCTTCTTCATTCCTAGGCTCAGGATGATGGGATTGTCTCTGTCTGGAAAATTAATGATTTTGTGGCAGAGAGAAAAAAAAATGGCAAAACATTCACTGGATCTGATGGTTTCCTCTCAGAAGTGACATGTATCACTTTGCTGATTTTCCAATGGCCAAAATAAGTCATATGACCAAGCCTAATTTTAATCTCTACTCAGGGAGAGCAGCAAGTATTTTAAAACAAGAATACCTTTAATCATAAGAATTTATATCACGATACATAATTGTGAAATTCACCAGGAAAGAAAAACAGCAAGATAAACTAACAGATTATTCCTGTTCTTATGCTTTGCAAATTATTAAAACTATTTGCAGACATGAAAAGTCAAGGCATTTAATGTAACCATATCTTTAAAAATGTTTATTGTTTGCATCATAAAATGATAGCATAATTAATGCTGGAAAGACATTGTATAGTTTCTGGAACTGTTTTAATTTTCATAATCAGATATATCTTGATGTGTAAATTTTAAGTCTGGGCTTCACTTAAAATTATAAAGTAGTCAAATTGAATAAATAACTTGGATGGGGTAGATAAAGCTAGAGCAAAAAAAATGTAGTTCTATGGCTGAGAATTCAAATTCACCTTAATAACTAACTAGCAAACGAGCTCTAATAGATGTTGGGTATGGCAGGAGGTAATTTTACCTACATTTTTTTCATTAACTTTTCCTTAAAAATTGTTTGGGGGTCTGGCCCCATGGCATAGTGGTTAACGTTTGGTGCATTCTGCTTTGGTGGCCCAGGTTCATGGGTTTGGATCCCAGGGCAGACCTACACCTCTTGTCAGCCATGGTATGCCAGCAACCCACATACAAAGTAGAGGAAGATTGGCACAGATGTTAGCTGAGGGCTAATCTTCCTCAAGTGAAAAAAGAGGAAGATTCGCAACAGATGTTAGCTCAGGGCAAGTCTTCAGAAAAAAAAAGAAAAGAAAGGAAATTGGTTGGTTGGTTAATTAATGTATTTATTTTGTCAATGAGAAAATATTGACCTGAATTCACCAGCTCTTAAATGGTAGAACTGAGACTTAAACCCATGATATCTGATGCCAAGTTCATTGCTTTGTTTCTATCAGTCCACACATTTAAGAATCTAAAGGGCTGTACATGAAATTTATAAGGGAATACCAAGCCTTGGGATCAAACACAGAGAAATTCTCTAACATATGGGCTGCATCATTCAGGAGAGATTTTGGCAGTAGATAATTTGGCTGCAGTGGATAATTTGGCTGCCATCTTCAGCTCAAGCAAGTCACAGCTCTTTGCTCAGTGCCACCTGGCCTGTCCAGCCTTGTGAGGTTACATGCTACGACAGATAAACAAGTTCTCCTATTATCCAAACACGTCAGGAGAGAGGGGCTCAAAAATTTGGTTGAAAGAAGGAGCTCAAACAGGGCTTCAAACACGTCCATGGAATTCAAGCTCTGGGCTCTGGAATTCCTCCTTATTGTTGCCATCCTTCCACATAAGGGAGAAGCCTTGGCTTAAGGTGTATTACAGTAGGTGGAATGACTGGTGGTTGGTTCAATAGCCCTACTATTAGTATTGCATATGATTTGGGAATTTTGTGTTTGATATTTTATTTTCAAGTTCAGTGATGGATGGGCATTTCCATTTCTACCTAGTCCCATTGATGACCACCAGAACCCATTTACAGGATGACTAGCTGAAGCTGGAACCATCTTTGCTACTGAACAGAACTAACTGGAGCCCATGGAATGATTTCACCACCCGAATTAAGCATATATATACTTTATATGTATAATTTTTAGGTGACCAGTTATGATATTTATTTTTCAAGTTTTCTTTAAAATAAAAGGAGTCACCTTATGTTTGGGATCTAACTAGGCCTCTCATGTGCTAAGTCCTCTGTTGCAGGTTGAGTATTCTGGGAAACTGACCTTAGATGGAGTTTAGGATGCAGGTTATTTGTTTGTGTCTTTGGCATCAACACCAGTGGAAAAGAAGGAAAGGGGAGGAAGCATGGAGAACTTGAGTTCTGGAGCTAAAATGACCTATCAGAATCCTCCCATGACGAGGCAAAATGGCCAGGCATTTACATTATCATGTTCACTAGTCGTTAGATGTGGGCCGTCCTGGGAGGGACATGACCTTGAGTGAGGTGGCTCTCTGAAGCTGAAGCAATACCTGAGAGAGGTTACAAATGGAGGCTGTCTCTGACAGTGCTCTTAGCATCTAGGGCAGCAAGTCCTACCTTGAAGAGATGTCTGTGCAGTAGATCTCCTTGTCCATCATAGTCAACCCCCGGTGCCACTCAGATCCCATTCTTCATATACATTTGAGGAGCGGCAACTAACATTACTCATGGGCCACCCTGCCTAAAGGAAACTTAGCAGAGACTGCTTAGTGTCCCTGCCTCCACACCTGATACTTATCTCCCTCCTCAACTGTACATTCTAGAGTCTCCTCATCTTTTTTGGCACCTCCGCTTGTCTTAATGGCTTACTTGGCAGTATGATTATACTTTCAGCCCTGGGGGACAAAAAGAGGACCCAAGTGGATCACCTTGTTCCTTACATATTCCTCCATGCCCCATTAAGTAACAGCAGTCCTACTTCCACTTGATGGTCAAGTCAGTTATCTTATGAAGTTGCTTGTTCCTTTCCTTAACTGCTGGTCTCTGGACACAGGAAACTCAAAGTAACCAGGCAGTAGTCATAGCTCACAGATGAATCAGAACCTCATTATGTCCTCTGATGAAAGTATTACCCTTTGAGGACTAGGATTCCTAACCCTACAGAGCCCAGAGTGGCCAGGGTGGAAGCCCAATGTCTCCTAGTGGATTACTGAGAATGATGATAGGCAGGGTCACCCCTGCTTCCACCTCTTGGTTCTCCAACTGATGTATTTTTCCTATTTAAGGCACAGCCCTATTTAAAGTCTTTAATTCAAGGTGGATATTGCATCCTAGAGGATTGTGACCCATCCTTATAAAGTAACACCACTGAGCCTGCTTCAGCAGGCCATTCTAATGCTCTATTTGTGTTTACAGCTCCTGAGTGGGACATTGTGTAATACGACTAGTGAATCCCGTGGTACCTTATTTCAAATCTCATTTGCTGTAAAGTGAGTCCACTTATCAGATACAATGCAATGCAGAATTTCCTGTCAGTAGATCAAGCACTCCGTTTACCCTTGGAGTAGGAAAGGAAGTAAGCCTAAATCTGGAATATATGTCTATTTCTGTGATAATGAATTGTTTGCCCTTCCAGGGTAGAAGGGGTGCAGTGTACTCAACTTGCCAGCAAGTGGCCAGTTTGTTTTCTTGAGAGATGGTGCCATAATTGGGGCTCAGTGTTGGTCTCTGTTGCTGGCAAGTTGGACATCTGGTGGCAAAAATAGTTTAATCAGCCTTGGTAAGTAAAAGCCAATACATGCCCTCCATTTCTTCCACTGTGACCATTTTTACTTTTGCCCTTTTTGCCAGGACTGGAGTGGCCATGGATAGCAGCTGGCCGATGCCAACTAACCAAGTTATTTTACATACTTGGTTGTTTCACATCTCTTCTATGGTAGATTTCTCTTGCAGATGTTAATATGTGGTGTATAAAGATCTTCATACTTTATGTCCACTTCAACATGACCATCTACATGCCTCTGTTTCAGACTTCCTTGTCCCTGATATTTCAGTCTTTCTTCTTCCAGATTCCTGAGTACCATGGCCAGGCCATTTGCCACTGCCCATGAATCTGTGTATATTCTAGTCTTGGGCCACTTTTCTGCCTACCTGAAGATCTACTCACTATGGGGATTTTTCCTCATCCCTTTCTTTCAAGACCACCCCTGAGTAAAGCTGTAGTGTAGCTGCTGTTCAATTTTGGATTGTATCCACATTCCAAGCTAACCCATATATGAACCAACCTCGGATTTTTTTCCCCTTCCTTTGTCAGATATTTACAAGAAATATTCTCCCCATTGGGCCATGAGAGGGGTGCTACTCCATGATAATGGATGACTTGGGGATCTGGGCTACTTGATTGTGCAATTTGCTTGTATTTTCTGGTTCTGCTCATGATAGACCCTGCGTATATCCTTCTATCTTATGATGAAATGTTGCTGGGTCCACCTAACCCAGTTCATAAAAGACAGTTCCAGACATGCAAGTGCTTGATGTATCATGGTCAGGTGCTCTGTCTGTATCAAGGCTGAGTAATACGCCAGGGGTTGTTTTTCAAAAGGTATTTAGTTCTCCACTGCAGAGAGCTTGGCCATGTTCCAGACCCTCTGGAGGCCTGAGCTGTGATTCTGTCACTGGGGCTTTGCCATATATTCCACATGGTTTCTTTTCCTACCACAGAGACCTCTCATATCAGAGGGTTTACTGAGTTGGATGGCCCAAGTGGCAGGGCTGCTTACTTCAGAATCTGACATGATATAGAATTATTTCTTGCTTTGGGTGCCACTCTAAGCTGGAAGCCATTTTTGTCACTAAGTACGTGGCCCAGATCAGTATTTCCACATGTGGAATATGCAGCCTCCAAAACCCAAAGAGGCTTACCAGGCATTGCATTTTCTAAATTCATGGTGGGAGGTGCGAGATGCCATAATTTATCTTTTACTTTGGCTGGTATGTCTTGGTATGCCCATGGTCACTGGCTGCCTAAAAATTTTAGTGATGTGGAAGAATTCTGAATATTCATAAGGTTTATCTCCCACCCTCTGGAGCCCATATATCTAAACAAGGCCTCCAACATGCTGTCTACTTCTTGCACATCCTACTTGACTAGCATGATACAGTGGATCAATGTGATATTCTGCAGGATATCGAGACAGTTCAGAGCACTGTAGATTATATTATAACAGAGGGAGGGAGAGTTAACATAGCCCCAGGCCAAAAATGTAAATCTAGGCTTTTGTACATTACATGTGAATGCAAGCTGTTTCTGATTATCTTCTGAGATAGGGATAGGAAAAAACTCATTCATCAAATCAGAGGCCACACGCCGTGTGCCTTAGGTCATATTAATCAAATATAGAGTATCTGGCATGGATGCTACAAGTGGGGCTACAGCTTGAGGTCTACTGTCATCTTCAGGATCCTCTGCTCCTGGAGGAGCCAGACCACCAAATTAAATGGAGACTTGATGAGAACCATCCTTTAGATCTTGGGAGGCAGAGGGGTGTTCATTTCTGCCCCCACCCCTCTCCCCCTCGGGTGCAATAGTCATTTTAATTTACTATTTTGGCAGGGTAGTGGATAACATTCAGGGGCTTTCATCTTGCCTTCCCACTCCCATAACTCTTACGCTATAGGCAAGGGACCCAGTGTGGAACTGTACAAAATATGAAATGTATTTACGTCAATTATACATTTGAGGGTCAGAACAATGACCTCTGAGCAGGTCAGCAGACCATGCAAATCCAGTATGAGCTTGGTCTTGGACAAAACATCATTTTTTTACCTTCCCCCCAAACTCCCCACAATAAGAGAGGGACTATAATGATGCTTCAGGTCTCCAGGTATCAATATCAACACAGGCCTTCTTTCTAGCTTCCTCAGGTTCAATGTTCCCCTTTCTCTGGTGTGAGGTGACCTGAATAAATGGCCATAGGTTGTTCTGGGAAAGACTGGGAGACAGTAATGGCTGTAAATAGTTGCCATGCTGTTGCAGGGTCCTTCCTTCTGAAGACCCAGCTCTTTCTCAATTCAAGAGGTTCTAAGCCTGAAAATTGGCTCGGGTCCAGAAATTAGATACAGAAACCTGAGCCCATCCCCAAAGATGGGAGAAAGCTGAAGACTCTCTGGTATCAGCATCTCAACAGGGGAGGCATCCAGGTTTTCCCTGAAGGGGGATCTAGGTGGTGGATCGCCATGTGCATTACACCTTCTCTCAGTTATTGCTTTTAATGATAAAATTTTTTTTGAGAAAAACGCATGAATCTAAAGCAACCTCAATCAATACTACTTTCAGATAATTATAGGAGGCACCCGTCAGATTTAGTGAAAAAGGAGGAAGAGATTGAACACAGATTCAGTGATTATTTCTGAGGGTATGGTCTCACTATTATAAGTGTTAGATGTCATTTTCAAAATCTCTTTAAAGACCACCATTAAAAGTAATGGAGAAAGTAGTTACATTGTGAGATCAAAAGTACACCCATAAAAAAATAAAGCAAAAAAGAAAACTAAAGCAGTTTTAATGTTCTAGGCATTGACAATCAACGATTGTCATCAAAATATCTCAAGCAACTTAAGCAAAAATGATGACCTTGGGCTGTGGACAAGTGTGAGGTGATTCAAGAAGTGACACTAGTAATGATGAGGACCCGAACGTTAAAGATGCACGTGAAGAAAATGGCTCGATGCCTTCTCCCTGCCCCTGTACCATGTGGGTCCTATGGTATGATCCTCTCCGGACCACATGACACATGGAAAGATTTCATGACATTTTCCATGAGATCCTCTTGCATCCCTAAGTTCAGAACCATATGGCAGCTTTCCTCAAAATCGCCAGTGTGGTTCTTCACTGGAACTCATACAATCTATGCAGAATCAAATTTTAACTCATATAAGGCAAGGAGTAACAGTGGAGAAAGTTCAGGACAGGAGAAATGCTCAGAGACATGGAGGAAGCAAAGGGGAGAAAAGAAAGAGCAGACAACCTAAATTTAGAATAAAAGAAAAGATAGAAGAATACAAAGTCAGTAAGCATGTGTATACATAACATGGCTCAGAGATGAATGCATTTTATTATTTTAGGAATTTTATTTTATGTTTTGGGCCTTTGTAGACACCTTTAGGAAATCTCATTTGGTGGACAGTTGGCCTATTTCCTAAAGTTTATCAGAATCCTGTTATACTCTTATCCTCTCCTAAAGCATTTATTCTTGGCTTGGATTGTCCACAAATCTAATTAGCACACTGTCAACTCAATTCACCAAGTATTTAATAGCAGGACTGAGTAGAATGAGATTGAAAAGGGATTCCTATGACACACAGGTTGTCATTAGGCTGCTAAGAATAACAACAATTCACATGCTAAAATTTTTCCCTTAAGATTGGGATGAAACCAAAACTATTCCCATAAGAGCAATAACAATAACTGACATTCGTACACTACACATATTTTTACAAAACTGGTTCACAAACATCATTTTAGTTATTTTTTTCAATAACCCTTGGAGGGCAGCTGAGCATTACCAAATAAATTCTTGATACACCATTGATCTGACTTGGGAAAAAGTGAAAATAGTCATTTATCTTTGTAATATGGATAAGAAAACTTAAATGGTTTAGGCAGCTTGGAATGCATCGTTTAAACTTTTGCTCAATACCTTAGCCCTGCCTATTAACCCCATCCCGTAATATTAAACCATGTTTTTCTTGTTTCAAAATATTCATTCTTATCTGTCATCTAACAAAAATTGGCTACTCTTCACAAATATGAAGGAAGAAAAGAGTAATTGTCATTTAAATTTTCTGACAGTCAACATCTATCTATGCATGTGACAAAACTGCACTGAATCAGTATTCCAGAATGTTCTGGCTTTGGCTACTGCTTGAGAAAATTGTTACATCTCATCATCCTATCAGATGGCTTCTTCTCCCTTCCACTTTCCTGAGGAAACTTTACGGCAATGGACCTCTGCTGACCACATGATGAATGAAGAGGCTACATGGCAATTTTCATTTGAGCTTCCTTTGAATCTCTAGAAGTCAGAACCATCAAACAGTGTTTTTAGAAAACACAGACCATCACTTAACCTAGCCTGCTCTGAACACTTGGCATGTTTACATGCAAAAAGTCACAAGGAATTGTTTTAGAAGCAATTTGCCCCAAGATTCTGTAACCACAATCAGGTATTTTAAAGTTACCATGATGCCAACACAAATTTATGCTGCTTTTCCTAGAAGGAACACTTTAGTGTCTCTGTCTAAAGACATCTTTAGGATCATTAAATTCTAGCCCCTGTTTACTGAGATATCCACAGTGGACACAGTGATGGCTTTTATAACAGATGTCACACAAGTCGACAGAGCACCTGATGTGTGGGCTGCCTGGCTGAAGCCACTCCTGGTTTTAGAATGTTCTTCTTTGCCTTGCTGGTCCCTTTCCTCTTTAACAGAAGCCTGCTGACTGAGAAAGTGAAGGCTTCCTTTCACACTTTTCTGAGACATCCCTGGATGTGCATGGAGCTTTTTCCAAATCCCCCAGAGTAACACTACATATTTAGAGATTACTCTTCTGCCCCGGAATTTCCACCTCTACTCTCAAGAGGCTAAAGGCTCTCGAGGAATCTGCTCTGAGTCTGTGGAAATGAGTTTATATTTTTAAAAGGCTTTCTTAAAATCCTTGATATTTTTAATGATACTGAGTTTTTATGAAAATATTATTTCTTAATCAATCCCTACTCTTTTTCTTTTTCAAAATTTCCTGTCATCATCTGTGACTCTCTAAGGAGCTTTTATTCCCTTTTGCAATCAAGGATGGGCAAACTGCCAGGCAAATGTAATAAATGTCCCCATCTATGTAGAAAGATGTATTCAGTTTTCACATGACCCAGATAAGAAACTGTCCAACATGAAAGAGAAGAGTTCGTCATCACACCAAGCATTTATGCAAAATTTGCCGATGTTTATTTTGATTTACTCTGACTATAGACCAAAGAGCAAAATACAGAATAAATTTTATTATCAATATCTTAACTTGGGTCCTCCAAAAGCAAAGACTGTGGTGGCATATGCTACAGTTTTACTAGGGAGTGCGATCCCAGGACACAGGAGTGGGTGGAAAAGGGTCGTGAGTGTGAACAGAGGGAGAGAAAGGAGAAAGCACTGACTCTTATCACTCACTGCTCATTGCTCAGCCTCCCACATGGGCCTGTTTCCACAGCAATCCATGATCACCTAGGGTCACTATCAGTGAAAGGTATGTATATATTTTCCACAATATAAATTCATTTCACTTTGTAAATCATATTCTGAAATAGACAATATTCAAGCAAGCAGTTGTAATTTTGGTAATAACATGGCATACCTTTTTTAATTCATTGAGAGCTGTGAAATAATTTTCTCAGGCTTGATGAAATCAGTAGACTTGAAATAATGCAAGATTTAAGGCCAAATAGATAATCTTTCCTCTCCTTCTCCCCCAGCGCCACAAACACCTATATGTATTAGAAAAAGCTCCTTAGAAAATAGAAGGTATTTATAGTTATAGAAAACAAAATGGAACAGAAAGAGACACATGCCATGTTTCTAGGGGCAATGTAGGATCTCTTGTTTGCAATGACCTTAAAGAGGAAAGGGGGCATCTCCTGATGTCTCGTATGCATACACCAAAGAAGTGATTTAACTGATGTGCTCAATACATTTCTGAATATAATACTTTAATTAGAATCAGGCAAATGGTCGCAACTAAATTCTACAGAAATCCCATGCTTTTCGCACACTGTGTTTATCTCAGCTTAGAAGTTCTGACTAGTTTTTTTATTATTCACACATAACATGGAATGTAGTTATTTTATATATGAACTCAGTAGTTAACATTTGACCTCTTTTGTTATGTTTGTTTTTCAAATAATGAAGCATCTGTGAGCCATACATCATGACCACTTTTCTTGATTTGCAAAAATCACTTCTACCCTTTTTAAACTGATACCCTCGAGCTAGATCAAACTTAATGAGAATGACCTCTCTTGCATAATTCCCTTCAAAGATGTACAGAGAGATACTCTTTTACTACATTTGTAATTATAGACCACTTTTATGGAATCCTCAGCAATATGCCTGGAAGACAACTCACACAGATTGATATATGTGATGAGAAATTATTCCCACAATTTTGTATTCTCTCACTCAATCTGCTTGTGGCAATGGAAAGCATTAATGTGGAGGAGGTATTTTAAAACAGTAGCAACTGGATGAATGAATCATTTGCCTGAAATGCAATAAAACAGTAAGATTTTTGGTTCTACCATACTATCTGCCCAAGGGTGATGTCTTAAGTGACCTTGGGCTAGGTGAACAGCAAGAGGCTCCTCAGACCAGAGGGGACTGAGACCTGCATTTATTCAGGTGTGTCTTCTCATACACCTCTGTCCTGTTCGTGTTAGTCTCTTCTCTGTTCACTATTGCTTGGAAAGAGGAGGGGAGTGGGTGGTGTTGGATGGGGTACAATGGCTATGGGAACAGGGAACCACAGGGTACTATGGAAAGTTCAAAAGCAATTACTTTGAAGGCAGATGGGACTCACAATGTGGTCCTGTGATGAAACAATGGCTCCCTGTGTTCTATGACATGTGCTTATTGGTTGATAGCCTAAGGGAATGACCCTTGAAATTTCTGACCTAACAAGCTCAGCATCTCTACCTGAGAAAATTCCTGGGACGATGAGGAGGGAAGGAATCAACACAAAACTGATGTGTGAAATGTTTCAAAGAGAACAAGTTATCAGATAATAAGCAGAATGTCTTATGAAGGTGGAGCAGAGTCGGCTCCTAAAAGACTGTGGCCATCTTGTCCCGTCTTATTTCGGTGAAATCCTTGTTCAAAGGAATAGATAAAGGAAAGTTGAGTGTGATTTTGAATGTGGTAAAGACTTTATATTTGATAGCATTAGCATGTTCTTACCCAGTGTATACCCCACATATCTGCATAGTTGTGGGGTTTTCTGAAGCCTATCAGAAGCAAAAAGTAAGTACTCATTTTTGTGTTAATGTAGAATATCTGAGTTGCTGAGTTCCATTCGGTATGCTTTGAAAAGGAGTATCTTCTCAACTTCTACTAAAATCTAAAACAGATTAGAGAACTGATTCCTTTGAGGATTATATTTTAATTCTGTGCTAGTCATTCAATTTCCCCCCCAGAAGAGCTTGATATATAACTAATTTTAGAATTTAAAAGAGATTAAATACCTAATTAAATTGAACAATGAAAGTATAACGTAACAAAATTAACAATGTATGAAGGATAATATTTTGGAGGTTTTTGATGTTTGATGATTTTTGTTTGATTATTTTTAACACACGAAGCACTTTTCTATATTATAAGTATAGGATTATTTCTCAACTTTCCTGACAGTTTCTGAACAGCACTGTGATGCCAGGGATAGTTTCTATGGATTAAACTCCCCTAAATCAGAAGACCTGGCAGATAAATGCACGTATGTAACATAAAATGTATTGTATACATGTATGCATGTATAATACATAATACTTATATATTTTATATGTATATATATATGTTGCATTATATACCCATCACCTATGTTTTCACAGGCTATACATCTAAAAAAATTAAAAACATCTCCATAATTCAACATTTCCTAAATGTTTCCTGTATTGCCAGTGTTTGTAACAAAACCGAGGGAAAAGGCCAATGTAGCCAAGGATGTCTCCTTCAGAGACTGTGTGAATGATAAAAATAATAACCTTTCCTATTTGTTTCTGAGGTGGCTGATGTTCCTCACCATCTAGGAGTCCCACTCCTCTTCCAGGTGTTGGCCTTGTGGTTTCCTTGATCACAGGTTATAGTTTCACCAGACCCAATCCCTGGACCACATTTGGTGATACATGTGGCATTGGCTACCCTGTACAGGCTGCTCTGAACCTATAAAGTCTCAAAGAACTTTAGTGAAATAGTTTTTTCATATGTTTTGTAACTGTCTTCCCTTTTAAGAGCTCTAACACAAGATTCTGGTGTGAGTAGGTGGGGAGAAAGCAAACCACACAAGCAAGACCCCTCACTCTGACTCGTCCTGGGACCTGATGTGCACCTAGAAACTCTCCCTACTACAATGAACTTTTTTATCAGTCTCTCGAACATGACCAAACACATCTGAATTTTCTGGGGAACAAAGCCTAGGCTCAAAACTTGAGATACTTTCACCTCTTACCTATTTTTTAATGTATTTTTCTAATAGAGATAATGAGAAACAGAGCTCTGTCTACATTAATTCAAATTTACAACCCAGACAATGCATTCCACTCAAGATTCACATATAAATCACATAAGTCAAGTGCCAAACCCAGCTGATTAAGGAAATTAATGAACATGATGTGAAATAATCCTTTATTTCTTCACAGTCATGTAGTCAAGAGAGGTGATGTCCCACTTTACAAGTTCTGCTGAAGGATGTTATCATTAGTTTCTGCCCATGTGTATATCTACTTCTATCAAAATAGCTCCTGTTTTAGGCCTCTTCTGTTGTGCTTTAAAATTCTAGTACTCATTCAATTCAGTCTTTTATTTCCTCCTGCATTCATTTCAAGAGTTTTTTTTTTTAATATGCCTACTATGGAGTAGGCACTTCTTTGTGCTAAGCTAGTTTCTGAAGAAATATGAATGATTACCATGCATTATCTTTAGCACAGTTTAATTTATCAATTTGTAATCCCCTCACGGAGAGTGAGGTCCTATGGCAAGGAGCACATTTTGATGTGACTGTTGGAAATAGGGCTATTACTAAATACAGATTGCTTTCTTTTTTTTTTTTGTGGGGAAGACCAGCCCTGAGCTAACATCTGTTGCCACTCCTCCCCTTTTTGCTGAGGAAGACTGGCCCTGGGCTAACATCGTGCCCATCTTCCTCCACTTTATATGGGACGCCGCCACGGCATGGCTGACAGGCAGTGCGTCGGCGGGCGCCCGGGGTCCGGGCTCGCGAACCCGGGGCTGCCAAGCGCGGACTAAACCGCTGCGCCACCGGGCGGCCCCCAGATTGCTTTCTTAGTAGGATGCCACACTGATACCAAACACATATGAGAGGTGGTCTGTGTCGGGAAGAAGGTAGCAAGTGGGAAGGAAAGGTGTCCTTAAGATAAATTTGCCAAGACTATAGTAGATGAAGCATACAGTTGAATGTCTCCGAGGCCAGATTTGGGTGACCATCTAGATTTGTCTGTCACTGAAGAGTTTCCCTGGACGTGAGATTTTTAATACTAAAATCAGGGCAGTTGATCATCCTAACCCTAAACCAATTGGAAAACACAGAATCCTAGTTGCAGTTGTTACACTTAATCAGTAGGAAGAAATTACACGATATTGCAGAGCAAGGACAGTAGAGTGTCTCTGGATATAAATTTTATTTCTACTTTCTTATTAGGATAATCAAAAAAAGTCACTTAGCTCTTAGAACTCTTTGTACTACTTGAAAATAATTCATCACCTATATTCATTTAATGCTTCTAAAAATGGTTCTTTAAGGAAAAATATCATGGCTCATTAACTCACAAAATTAGTTGAAAGGGCCCTAGATATCCGGATAATGCAGGAAAATTTAATTTTTTCTATTATTCAAATTATTGTCCTTTAGTTCAAATAGATAAAACTTTGCATACTATTGTGACTTACCAAAAAGTATATTCTAAGACCACTCATTTACTTTTGCTCACATATCACTTCAAGCATTAATAAATGTAACTAACATTTATCGAGGGCCATGCATTTTGAAAATGTATTAAGATATTTAATTTGATATACATATCAAAAAATTTTTTTTTCAGGAAAAACTTAATTTAATATCATCCAAGTAAATCTCAATGTGTCTTTACCAAATAGTTCACATTCAGCTTAATTTTACTGTCCATATCTGGACTGGAAATTGCTTCATATTTATAAAAAAACTGTTCTCTTCTAGATACAAATTATCACATTTCACAAATTAATTAATTTTGGTAAGGTCATTTAGTGAATTAAGTATTCCTAAGTATAGATGTTGTTGACTTAGTTTAAAGATATCTGACAAATACAAGCAGTGCCTGAAGTTTGGGGAACAGATGAAAAAGCATTGTCTTGCAAATTACATAGTTATTGTGTAATAACAGGAGTGTAGACAAATGCTTCCCTGAGACCCACAGCTGATAAGATGATGTCCTAAAGCATGAGATCTGTCCATTTTTACTATCTCCACTTATTTATGTTCATTGTTATGGAGTCCTCCAACTGCTATGGAATATAGATTCACGGCTTTCTATGGTGATGAATAATTCATGATGGTTTTAGACATGAGATTTACTCTAAAAAGCATATTCTCTTTTTATTTATCGTTAATAATTGTGATGATCCAGTTTTCACATAAACAAATGTCCCGAAATAAAAAGGCAACTGATGCACTGGATCTGGAAGATAAAATCCATCAAGCCTTCCAAAATTATTTTCAGATTTTTGTTTGTACTTGCTGTGATTCAGAGCCTTTTTAATTTTTTTTTTCAGATGTAACCATTTGACTTTCACTTATAGAGTAACTTGGTCCAAAGAAAGGTTAAGTTATCTGGTCAAAAGAAAGGTCAAAACAGAAAGAAAGAGGCATTGTGGTGACTTTATTACTGTATATATTCAAGCTGAATTTTTATCGGTCACTGAGAGTCAAAACAAATTTTTAAAAAATTGAACAGATGTGTGCAAGAACTTTCTGGATCAGGAAAAGACAAGACAATGGCCTCTCTCTACTACTAAAGAATGTCAGACCTTTGATTAATTATTGACAATACCCTTCCTGAATCTAGATTGTAAGTTTGTGAAAAATGCATTTGTTAGTAGTTTTATCTACTCCAGGAGTAAGTTTTTGTTTTTGGTTAACAAACTTTTCTTCATGAAAGAGAAAACAGAACTGTATGTCATATATGTTTTCAAAAACTTCAGCTATCCCTTGCATGACCTAACTTGCTCTGTTTTACAACTTTCAATTTTTTGTGAATAACATTCATTTTAGTAATTTGTCATATTTTGAGCAGGTCCTCAAAATGAAGAGCCAAACCATATCTCACAAATTTTAGGAATGCAATCATGAAGCAGGAAAACCCTAGGAAGTTAAAGACAGTGTGTTTACTCACTCATGAATTTAATAAATATTTATTGAGCATTTACACACTCTGAGCACTGTGGAATGTCTGGGGATATACTGGTAACATTAAGGTCCCTGACCTCAAGTGGCTTACATTTTAGTAGGTGTATTGGTGATAAACTTTAAAGCAAACTGACAAAATAACTTCAATTTGCGGTAAGTGCTAATAAAGAAAGTAAACCAAGAAAGTAGTAAGATAAAAAGTGTTAGGATAAAAGATACTTTAGATAAAGTGACGTAGAAAAACAATCCAGAGAAGGCAAACAACACCTCAGAAAGAGAGAGAACCGAAGACACAAATATACAAAGAATGAGGAAGAAGCAGTCAGACTGGGTGCATGGAGAGACTGAAAGGAAGCTGGTATTGGTTGAGCAGTGTGAGTCGGAAGCTTGATTGGTAAAGACGAATTTGGAGGAGTTTGCCAATGTGCCACAGCAGGCAACAGTCAGTAGCTTCTTTCAGGTTGTGCTCAGCCTGAAAGTCCCAAAGAGCCAAAGCTGTCTATAAAGTCATTCCTGGTGACACCAAAGAGCGAAGATGCTCAGAGCAGAGGACTGAGTGAAGCAGACTCTTCCAGGGTAAGCAAGAGAAAGACATCACTTCCAGGGTAACTAGTCATAGCCCATATTTGTAGGTGCACATTGAAGTAAAGACTTCTTTATGGTACTTTGTGGGCTGGATCAGCAGCAGTTACTAGAAACAGCAATAGAGACATAGTTGATGAAGCATCCATGTTTGACTTCGTGTCAAAGATGGGGAGACAAAATGCAGGCATGAGAAAGTCCATAAAATAAGTGTGATGTGAGGTCACCTATAGGAATGGCCCCTTCTCAGACTCCACCTTCCACAGTCACAGAATCTTTCTTGCTTTCACTCCTCCTTGCTGGATCGCCTCCCTCTAGGACTTGGAAATAAGACTGTTTTCTTCCATCTGCTTGAGAGTCTGTCCACTTTAGCCTGCTTTTCTACTCTTGCCTGGGCTGCAACCATTGCTCTAAACACAGCCTTGGACCTCTGCTGGCTTTGCTGTTGATCACAGTCTGCGCTCAAGGATTTGTGCACTTCCTGCATTCCCCAAAGTGCCGTTGACACAAGACAAGTGTGTTTCTTCGTGTGTTTTACTGGGAATGTGGAGAAAAAGTAGCAGAAGGTTACTTTCCCTAGAAATGTCCTAACCAGTCTCTGCTCAGGGAAGTTTCATTGTCCATCTCCCTCTACCAGTTAGGGAATCCTGCCACCATGCTGAATCACTTTCCTTTCTCCTACCTGCTGTTCCAAAGTCCTCCTTCCCGCCATACATTCACACCTCTGGGCACCATTAACAAACTCCAGAATTCCTATTACTTTATTTGGCAGCACAAGATCATTCTTTATCTGAAGTATACCCACTTAGGTCATCCCAGGAGCTATTACACAGAAGCAAGTCCTCACACTGATGTGTTGTCATGATCCATATTTAAGCCATTCAAAACAGTAATGCGTGTATCTGAAATTTTCTCATTTTAAGAAATACATTTCATAGGCCATATTTGGTGATCTAATCCAGCCTTCTTATCCTTAGGGCCTAAATTTAATGGAATATAAAAAAACCCCACTATTTGAAGAGCATTTTTGTTTTGTTTTTTTCAAAAGGGCCTCAAACATATTATCACATCAACTCTGGAAAGCGCACAGAGACTGCTGCTCAGTGCTTGAGGACACTGAAGACCTGAGAAGTTAAGTTTGTAAAATAGCCTGAGTTACCCTGTAGAGTTAAAGATGAAGAGAAATGAACAGGTTAGTGCACACACCTATACCCCCAAGATCAGCTAACTCCACGAGAGGCATCTCTGTTCCCCAAAGAGATTCTAGTCCCCAAGCAAGCAGACCGTTAGGACTACGTCCTGGGGAAAGGCGGTGATGTGAAGTCTGTTCACCAGCTACCCCTCAACTTCTCTGAGGGGAACAGTTCTTTCCTTGCACTCAAAAATACATGGCATTGGGGTTTGTGATATCGTGATTTATAATAAACAATATATATTTGGTCTTCATCCCCATTTCTGGCACAGAGGTCCTACAACTCTTGGAATTTCCTAATGATGAGAGCAGTGAAAGAGTCTTTTGTTATATTAATGAAGCGATGTTTGGACACACTGATGGGTGGGGGCTGGTTCCCAGGAGAACCAACCATGTGATTGGAGGGTCGGAACTTTCAGTCCCACCCCTCTGACCTCTGGGGAAGGTGAGAGGAGCTGGAGGTCAGATCAATCACCAAAGGCCAATGGTTTAATCAATCGTATGTATGTAATGAAGCCTCCATAAAAACCCAAAAAGGATGGGATTCAAAGAGCTTCAGGATTGGTGAACACGTGAAGAGTTTGAGAGAGTGGAGTACCTGGAGAGGGCATGGAAGCTCCGTGCTCTTTCCCGGTATCTTGCCCTATGCATTTCTTCCATCTCGCTGTACCTGAGTTACATCCTTTTATAATCAAATGGTAATCTAGTAAGTGGAATGTTTCTTTGAGTTCTGTGTGCTGCTCTAGCAAATTAATCAAACTGAAGGAGGGAAGTGTTGGAACCTCTAATCTATAGCCCAGGGGTCAGAAGCACAGGTAACAACTTGATTTGCAATTGGCATCTGAAAGGGAGGAGGGCAGTCTTGTAGGACTGAGCCCTGGACCTGTAGGACCTGACACTATCTCCAGGTAGGCAGCGTCAGAATTGAGTTGAATTGTTAGACATTCAGCTGGTGTTGGAGAACAGCTTGGTATGGAGAAAGACCCACACATTGGAGTTGGGTGCAAAATCTTAGACTTCTTTCTAGGTTATCATTTTATGACTGTGCTCTCAAGGAGATTCTCATCTCAGCTGAAAATAAGCTGAAAGATAAGGCTTATTTTTGTCTGGGAGGCAAAATAGAATAGTGATTAAAGGCCTTAGCTTTGCAGTCAGAATGTCCAGGTGTGAATTTTGGATCTGCAAAAATTCTATGACATTAGGAATTTAAGCCTTCTAAACTTTAGTCCTCTCCTCAGAAAATGGGATAATAATTGTATTTACCTCATAGGATTGCTGTGAAGGTTAAATACGATGAAGCATGCGAAGAATTTGGCACAATGCAGCATATAGAATAAGCATAAATAAATATTAGAAATTATGTATAAGGACCTTATCTACCACTTTTTAAGTTTCTTAGGGAAGTCTGAGTTATGTTCCACTTTATTAAAAAAGAGACAGTTTTGGTCTAACAAACTGAATTAATGACTTCAAGCAGAAAAACACAAATCGGTTTTAAGTAAAAGTTTCCAACAGTTGGAACATATTTCCTGTCTTCAGAGTATAGACTTTATAAAGGTAACAGGAGGTGTTTTAACTACAGGATTCCAAGTCAGTTCTCATTTTTGCTGCCAAACACACAATTGTCCTTTAAGATTTTTAAAAATGCCACAGCCAAAGTTGTGTCATCTTGAAGAGATAAAGAGCTCTTCTCTTAGAATTTTTTTGCATAAAATAAATGGTTCTAAAAATTAACTCTCATCATTATGAAAGTAGAATTATTAATGGACTCTTGAAGATATAAGGAAAAATAAGCCCATGTTCATATTTCTCATCTGGCCTCAAAGAGAGATCATTTGGTCACAGCTTGGAGTCAGCCATCAGCTCCACCATGGAAAGAAATGACCTATTTCACTTTGGTATTTCTCACCAGTGATTAAGATATATAAGAATTTAAAGGATGGTGTTCTGGTTAGATCTATGCAAAGAAATCTGTATAAATATAGATAGATATATATATATGCTCAACTTTATAAAACTGGATGAAAAATTATGATAAATGCATTTCAAACACAGGCATTTTACTTACAATTTAATATATTAAAATTCTATAAACATTTTTTATAGCTTTTGCTCTGCCATTTCCAGAAAAAAAAGAATAATTGAAAAACAGTCAGCTTAGGTGTGTATTTCATGTATGTTTCACTTCCTTTTTTTCCATCTGGATTGAAAATAAGGGCCAGACTTAATTCCATTCAACTTTTTTTTAAAAATAACTCCTCAAGTAATGAGACTATTACAATGGAACGTCCTAAATTGATTATAGGCTGTTTTTCTTTTTACTTCCTCAGCCCTGACTTCTCAGGACTCAGCCAGACCAGCAAGATGATAGCAGCAGAAGCTATCTCTTGGTAGGGTGGGGCTTGAATATCTGTAGAATGGGACTGTTGCTAAGAGGAGGATTAGCTATTGCCATCCTTGCTGGAAATCAGCTGGTTCTGGAGTTGCCTTCTACTTTAAGTCATCCCAACCCACTCAGCATCTGACCCTGGAGATGGCATTGTTAACATTTCGATTGTTTCTGAAATTCATAATTAGCCCTTCATTATTTACTTGTTTAGTGCTTCCAGAACAATTGAGGGAAATGGAGTGACACGCAGAAAAAAATTAAAAACTAGTATCATGCTACAAATTGATGTAATGTATACCCAGGTGTCAAAGTAAGTGCTAAATTAAGGAGTTGAGTGTGTAAGGACCAAAGTATTTGCAAGAATGTTTGATCTTTGAATTGAGTGAGTTACCTGAAGATTGGTTAAGTTTAGCATAAATGAAGAGGAGGAGGGCTTAACTAGAGTACGCTCATTGGAAACTCAAAGAATATGTTGCTTGATGGATAGAGCGGAGCCTGATTAGAGAGGGGATTGACAACCAGACAGAGGAGTGTGGGATTGATAATGTCAAAGTAGGGAAAATGCAAATGTTTTTGAGTAGGGGACGAGCCTGATGAAAAGCCACATGCCAACATTAACACTAAAACCTCGATTTTCCACTGTGTAAACACTGAAATGTTTGCGCCTTCATGTATTACAAATATATCATGGAAGGAAAAATTAGGGGGAGGGTGGAAATCGACAAAGGTGTTATTGACATTCTTAAGTAAGAAACTCGTAATCTCTTAATTTGCATTAACATTAACAGCATAGACCCTTCTTTTCAAAGTTTGCTTATAATCCTTCTGGTTACTTGTTAATTCTGGCCGTGGCTATGACAGCTCCATCTACAACATGAAAATGATAAAGTTACACAGTACAGCACATACTGTATCTGTGGTCACTTAGGTAAGATTGCCAGTGGTTCTACTTTAATTTTGGTTTGTAATTATATCCTTATTTCTGAGGTCCTAAAACACATAATCCAAAAAATCTAAAGGAGACTATAATCTAATGGAGTCTGTTAGGAAGCTTAAGAAAACTTGCCATTCATGTAAGCTGTGACTGGGCACTGGCTCCCAGAGGGGATGGTGGGGCAGCACACACATGTTGATACTGGACCAAATTCAGGACTGTAACAAGCAGAGGAATATGAGTCACCAAATTCTTTGTGGGCCAAAAGTCATCAACATCACACTGTAAGGTCTGGCTCACCCCTAAATTTGCTGAAAGAAGACTCTGACCAAAAACACAAAGTGGGAATTGACTTTCTGAAATTTCTCAGGGTTTCAAAAATGCTTAATAAATTAATTTTTTTCTGAGTGAATACTTTGAAAAAGTTATAAATGGGTGACATATTATAAAAACATCCTGCCTAATATGTATATATCTTTTTAATTACTTTTTACACAGTTGTCAAAATACAAATTTTGTAGTTTAATTGCTTAATGTGCCTAAGGTTAATATTTCTTTAAAAGGGACAAATGTTAACAGGCATCGTCTGCTTAAAATGCTCTCTGTTATTCCCATATTAGAGAGAACAACTGGAATTTATAGTCTTAAATGAAAGCAAAAATACCTTTGAGACAGCAGTGATTATTATGTAGGTTTTCTCTTTTTACGCTCTTTTTAAAAGACACTGCAGTTCATCTTTAAAAATTGAAGGCCACTCACAAGCAGAATGATAATAAAATAGATGCTTCATTGTCAGTGTGGAAAGTTTCTACAATTGGGTTTTAATTAAGTTATTTTAAATGGATATTTCAAACCCTGAGTGGGTGTTTTAATAACGTGCTAATATATGCAGCTGATAATGTCTTTTCTCCTATTGGATGGTCAATGAAATGTAAACTTTTATCAGGATTTGCCCCTGTCATTTCTTTGGTTCCCTGCACAGGCCTTCTGGAGGCACCCTTGAAAAGACTAATAACCAGGAAACAAAACTTGAAGCCCCACTGCATGGCCTCAAATCAAAATTTCCACTGTACATCTTTACATATTGTGTCCACATTACTTGGGATGCCAAACAGCACGTATGGTTCAAAAGGAAGCCTGCAGTATGTCATCTGAAGGTCAGGCACATGAGAAATTGCTCTAAACACAGATCCTCCTGTTTAAGATACAATCTACCCTGCTTGACATATCAGAGGAGAAGAATGAGCTGATGAATACAGAGCAGTCTGCTGTCTAGCAAAAAGTCCAGTCCCTCAATCATTTCCTCCTGTTTTTATACCAGGAACTCAGGGTTCTAAGTGGCATCATGCAAACTCTCATTGAGATGCACTCCAGATATCTGAAGATGGGATTTGGACCAACAAAGAAGACGCTTTCTGTTGCTGCTGCAAGCACTGATTTGATAATACTGTCCCCTCCCAAGAATGCCCGCATGGCTGGCGCACAAACCCAACCTTCTGACTCCAAATTATGTTTGCAGTTCGTTAACAGGCATGACAGATTTCAATTCTAATAGCTGCCTTCTTGTAATCTCTAATAGCTGCAGCGAGCTCCCACCCCAGATGTCTACGGAGACTCCAGGCTTCGTGTTCTTGGTGTACATATCATGTATATGTCAGCCTTCTCACACTTCCAGCCCTCTCCTTATGGTTTGCCTGCAGCATCACCTCACTCATATGCATTCTCACCAAGGTTGTGGCATTGGAGAGCGTTCAAGGCAAGGTAAGACGTCTGTGAGTTGGATTTATGCCAACGTTGATGTTCTATTATACCTCAAAGTACTGTGCGAGAGTGTCAGAGAGGAAAAGAAGTAGCCATACTACCCTTCAACCCACTGGCCAAATTTGGTTGATTCAAGGTAATACATTCAGATTTTATGCTTAGATGCTACGTTGACATTATGATAGAAATACATTGATCCATAGAAATGGATTAGAAGACTAAAACTTCAGAAAAAAATACATGTGGTATCCTGCAATTTATGTTGCAAACTTTAGAATACCATATGTAGTTTCCATAAAACAACATGCTAGTCGGTTTGATAAAGTAGTTAAGAGGAGGAGACCCGGAGCTGGAGTACTCAAGTTTAGATCCTGGTTCTATTATTTTTACCACTTGTGATATTTTGGTCAAGTTCCTGAACTTCTCTCAGTGTCCCCAACTCTGAAATGGGAATGTTGACTCTCCCCTATGATTGTCGCGAGGATTTAGTGATTTGTTATGTGATTAGAAGAGCACCCAAGAAATCCTACCTATTACTGTTATTGGATCAAACAGTAACATTTCTGTGGACCAGCATGAATCACTGCTAGAAAAATTACTGACTCAATAAAAGGCAAGTAAAATGCATGTTGAAGAAAAGCACATTCACTCTGCCTGCATAATAGATAAGAATCTGGTCAATATGCTCAATATACAAATCACAAGTGGAAAAAGCTAATTCAATAAATTCCAAATAAATGCATTCAGTAAATTTTGTTCTACCCAGCTTCTAGTATCAGAATGCTTTAAAGATCCCCCTTGTTTTAAGCTCTCTCATTACTAAACCTCCAAAGCTGGTTTTACAAACTTGTTCTTTTGACCCTTATTCTCCAACTTCCCACATGTACTGAGTCTGCAATGCCTACCAACTTTCCTTTTTTTTTTTTTTTGAGGAAGATTAGCCCTTAGCTAACATCCTCTGCCAATCCCCGTCTCTTTTGCTGAGGAAGATTGGCCCTGAGCTAACATCTGTGCCCATCTTCCTCTACTTTATGTGGGATGCCTGCCACAACATGGCTTGGTAAGTGGTGCACAGGTCCACACCCATGAACCCTGGGCCACCGAAGCAGAGTGTGCAAACTTAACCACTACGCCACCAGGCAGGCCCCCCAACTTTCCTTTAATCTGCTAACGCTATCTGCACTTTCTTCCTATGTTTTTCCTAAGAGGGGGGCTTGGTAACTAGTATCTCCAAAAATTTCAAAACAAATATTTCACTCTCCTCAGAAAAATGCTTACATCATCTGTATTAAAATGACACTTGCTTGGCCCCAGCACAGAACCAGAATGGACAAAGGAATTGAAGCTTATTATTTAAGGTAGGCTTAGAATTTCGAAGGAAGAAACTACACATAAACAACCACCGCAAAAGTCGATTAAGTTTCTGATTTATTTAACCAAAGATATAGACATGGTGCATGCCAGGTGGGGTCTTGCTAGAACAGAGCATCTCAGTTCCTCACTCTTTCACAGTCTTCTCATACCCATTCAGGAGAAGCGTGCTGAAAAATTACACATGTATGGGCAGACATCGGGGCCCTTCTATGATCAAAAAGGTATACCTTCATTTAGGAGGAGAAGGAAGAGCTGTTAGCATGGTGTTACTGATCGTATCACCCACTTTCCATCATTCCCATCTTCCAATCTCTAGCCCTTTTTTATCTCTTACTCTGCTGTTATTTTGGCAGTTTCGTTCTGAATTTTGTCTGATCAAAAACTCAATTACCCTCAAAATGCTACACCCATCCAAAAAGAAATTTACAGTAAGTGATATCTTTACTTCAATATGAACATTATGTCAGGGTAATTTCATAGCATAAAGAAAAAAATATGTAACATATGTTATACATGTATTCAATTATGATTATGATTATGGTTATATGTATTAGTCTTCGCGGGCTGCTGTAACAAAAGACCACTGACTGGGTGGGTTAAACGACAGAAATTTATTTTCTCATAGTTCTGGAGTCTGGAAGTCCCAGTTCAAGGTCCCAAGAGAGACAGTTTCTGGTGAGAGTTGTCTTCCTGACATGCAGATGGCCACCTTGTCACTGTGTCCTGACATAGCCTCCCTTGGTAAGTGTGCACAGAGGGAGGGAGAGAGAGAGAGGATATCTTCCTCTTCTTATAAGGCCTCCGATCCTATCAGATTAGGGGTCCACCCTTATGACCTCATTTAACCTTAATTACTTCCTAAAAATCCTATCTCCAAACACAGTCACATGGGAGGTTAGGGCTTCAACATATGAATTGGGGGCACCGGGGGGGCCACAATTCATTCCATACTACATAACAACCATATTAATATCACTCTTATATAAATTTATTCAGGAAATTAGTATAATCTATTATAATTGTCAGGTCATTCTATTTACTCTACAGCCCTTACCTGACACTTTCTCTTTCAATTCTAGGCCTATCTCAATAACAAGATCGCTTTTCCTATCACATTTTTCTACTAGTGAGTTCGGTTAACACATACAGCATTATTTCAGCAGTTGGTATATGAAATCAACAACCCCACTTTTCCCACACCAGGCAATTTCTTACCTTGTGCATGCCAGTTCTATTTTATGAGATTTGAACCTGTGGCGCTTTTCCCATTCAGCTTCTCCAATACCACCTGAATGTCACACCAAGATTCGTAAAGTTGTTTATCCTCCTACTCTTCTGAGATCTGGAAGCTGTACCATAAGTGCCAGCCACCTCACATCCATATGTGTTTGTCTTTCATGTCTGAAACCCAAGCTTCACACACTTCTGAAAGCTCACTGATTTGTCAAGGGAAAGGAGAACTTCTTTCCTTTCATTATGGTCTTCATATTTGGCTCTGTCTCCTTGAGATTTTTTGGTTTCCAACCAGTATATCACTTCTGATTTTCCTGTCTTACCATGAAGTTTTCTGAGTACTTCTCCTCCTGTCATGCCAATTACACACACACATACCACCCTTGACCACCACCTGACCTCCAAGCACATATGCATCCTCCTTTCCATAGTATGTTCCTCCATTACTGCCATGTAGTGACCTCTTTTCAGAAGAAAGAGATTACGTCTCACAGGCCCCATAGACCACTTTCCTCACTATATATTCAGAAAATTTCACATGACTCAATGGAGCCTTCAGACCAAAGCCTAGTATGTTATCCTAATTGCAGACGATATAGCTTGGAGTTTTCTTAAAGACTTTCAGGGAAAGTCATTGCTACTTTGACAGTCCTAACAGGCCCTCACTATGATGGTAGAACACTAAAATTGATAGCTACTTTACGATGCAGATCATAGGTGTCCGGTAATCTAAATCTAGAAACCATTTAGATGGCTTTGAGTTATTTGGGGAATAGTTTTAAAAACTTAAATGGTTTCTCAAATCAACATTGGAAAGAGTAGTAAAGCTTCTTATTTAATCTTCAGGTTATTGCAACTTTATTTAATACCTTTCCCTTCCTGGACCTCACTTATCTGAGCACTCTCTCAGCTATAGCTGAAGGGACTCATGATAGAGGCTTGATCTCAAGTGGCCCACGAGAGTATTTTTTTTTTAGGAATTTAGAATTGAGATTGAGAGAGATTAGTCACTCTCTTTGGGCTTCTTGAGCTTACAGCGTATAAGTCTAAGATCTGCAGAGTACTCTTCTGGCATGAGGAGAGCCAGGCTACAGAGAAAAATGACAGAAGCTGATGTGCAAAGAGAAGCAGAAGAAGGATCCAGGCAGCCCTAGAGGGAGACTGAGGATGACTGAGAGACTGAGCTTGGTTTCCAAGGGGTTTCCCAAGTTATTTCCAGTGGCTTCTGAGGCCCAGCTGCTATATCTTCACTTGAGTTCCAGGAACTTCCCTCGTGTAGTGGGTAGAATGGTGTTATGGACTGAATGTTTGTGTCCCCACTGCCCCAAATCCATATGTTGAAAGCCTAATCCTCAGTGTGATGGCATATGGAGGTGGGGCCTGTGGGGAGTAATTAGGTCATGAGGATGCAACCCTTATGAATGGGATTAGTGCCCTTATAAGAAGAGATATTAGAGATCCTGCTTCCTCTTTCTGCTCTCCACCATGTGAGGACACAGTAGGAAGACAGTCATCTGCAAACCAGGAAGCAGGCCCTCACCAGACATGAGTCTACCGACACCTTGATCTTCGACTTCCCAGCCTCCAGAACTGTGAGAAATAAATGTTTGTTGTTTAAGCTATCCAGTCTATGGTAATTTGTTATAGCAGCCCAAAATGACTAAGATAAATGGTAACTCTCAAAAGATATGTCCACACAGAACCTCAGAATGTGACTTCATTTGGAATAAGCATCTTTGAAGACATAAGGAAGGTAAAGATCTTGAGATGAGATCATCCTGGATTAGGGTGGGCTTTAAATCCAATGATAAGCATCCTTTTCAGAGACTGAAAAGGAGAAGACAGACAGAGACACAGAGAAGATGATGGCAGAGATTGAAGTGAGGCTAAAATAAGCCAAGAAACAGCAAGGATTGCCAGGCAGCCACCAGAAGCTAGATAAGAGTCAAGCAAGGATTCTCCCCTAGAGTCTTCAGAGGCAGTGTGGCTCTGCTGACACTTAATTTCAGACTTCTGGCCTCCATAACTGTGAGAGAATAAATTTCTATTATTTTAAGCCACGTGGTTTGTGGTAATTTGTTACAGCAGCCCTAGGAAACTAATACCCCCCATAAGACTTATAATTCATTCTGCTTAAACTAACTTGAATAATATTTAGTTGCACTAATAAACAAAAGTTATCTCACTAAGACAGAGGTTATTTATAAATGAGAGTTATTTCGCAAATACAATTTAAAAATTGTTATGTTACGGAACAATTAAAATATTATTAAAAATGATGTCTAAAATATTCAGTAAACTATGAATCATAGCAAGGAGATAATATATAACCAAGACAATAACTTCCCCATAACTGTATGTTTGGCCATTTGCCATAAGTTCAACACCCAATATTTTCCCTAATATTCTAAGAAGGGAAGATTCTTGCATGCATTTAATTTTTCAAAGTTTTGTTTTCTAATCAATATGGGAATGATAATTGCTTTTTCTTTATATACCAAAGTTCAGTACAAATTTGTAGAATACTAAACTGACAATAGGAAAAAGCCATCTAAGGGGAGAGGGAAAAAGAGGCATTTGATTCTGAGGACTCTAGACTAGAATCACCATTCACAGTCTCTTTCCCCAGTTGATGTGAATGCTCTCTTTGGCTGCAGCCCATTAACTAGTCGATTCTCTAGTATTTGGGGCTGTAGTAAGAGATTCCATCTCCCCACAGGTGTACATGCAAACAGTAAACCCACATAGACCTAGAAAACAGACCAAAACCCTGGAACAGGAAATGATTTAGTCAAACTTTCTCAGTTTACATAGAAAATCTAAGGCCCAGAGAGGTGATATGAATTCCCCACAGCCGAATAGCTAGTAATGCATCCTTACTGCTAATAAGTGCAGGACTAAGGAGGCAGCAGGACTGGGTTACTTAGAAATGCACAAGCCTGCCAAGAAAAAGAAAAAAAAAAATCAAAACGACAGCAAAAACAAAACGCTACAAGATTTTAAAATACTATTTTGTGGTCACTGGAGGAAACTCTGAATTCTGCCTTCAATTCAATCTCTCTGTCCCTGAAGTGAATAAAAAAGAGAAGTTCGTGTTTCTTTTGAGAGCTATGTCATCCGTTCAATAAAGTCTGAATAGTAAGAAAATTAGATTCTGCCCAGCCTTTGTCTATATTTTTCAGCTGGGTATATATTCCCAAGCTATGTCACACATCTGCAAGTAAATTAATCCAAAAGAAAAGAAAATGGTGTTTATTTAAAGTTCAAGGCATTTCTTAAACATAAGCATTTGGTCCGATGGGTCACTGATTCCATTTTCAGCACACTGATAACCAAATCCATATATTTAAACATGAAAAAAATAATAATCAGGAAAACCTTTTACTTGTTTTTACTTCTTCCCTGTGACATTTCTTGAGGGTTTAGGCATTTGGCCCCTAATTTTATTTGCACTTCACTGCTCTGACAGCCGAGCTGCAAAACTTGGCATTAAGAGAAAAAAAACAGTAAGAGTAGTTGAAATATGTAATTTCCTTGGTTTGGGAAGGCCTGCAACGTCTGGTCACTATTTCCCAGCCATCTTTGTTGGTTTCACTGACAGGATGGGTTATACAGCTTTGTGCTGAAAGATAAATTGGAGAGAAAAGAAAAAAAATTATCTGGTCTCAGAATCCAGGGGAGTGGAGAGGTACTGGATAGCTTAGCACTAAGTCAAATCTCTGTCCTCGTCCCCACACCAGGACAGGAATGTCAATTGGTTGATGCTTCTGATTTACTATTCTTGTCACTACTCAGGAAAAATACTTTAAAAAAAAATAGGAAAAGTAGTTTTAAACAAACAGTTTTTTAAAAATTGCTACGCTGTTTTCTGTGATCTTTATAATCATGTATTTCTAATCTCTCAAATCCTGGAAATTCAATCTTCAGATTTGTCAGTAAGATCTTCAACCATTTTTTGTGTGTGTGAGGAAGATTAGCCCTGAGCTAACATCCGTTGCCCATCTTCCTCTACTTTATATGTGGGACACCTACCACAGCATGGCTGACAAGCGGTACAGCGTCTGCACCCGGGATCCGAACCTGTGAACCCCCGGCCACCAAAGTGGAGCACGTGAATGCAACCACTACACCACCGGGCCGGCCCAAGGTCTTCAACCTTAGCGACAGAATACTTTAGGCTTTCCCGACTGACAGCTGCTGCCTTGGCAGCATTGCTTCCTGAGGCCATTCACAAATCAAACCTCACCTCAGTTCCAACCCCTTTGTGAACAACTTGCAAGTGAGATTTTTAGATTCCAAGGAAATTGGAGGCTCCATCGTGCCTTCCTCTAGGTGTATCTGTGCTTGTTACTAGTTCTCACACGGAAATGGCACCTTGCGCTGAAATCACTCACTTCTTGGGACAGAGTATTGAATAATCTCAGAATCTTTAGTTATACTGTTTGGAGACAGAGGAAAGACTCTGCTGCCTTTCAAGCCTGAACAGAAGCCATCCAGACCCATTTTCTTAGCCAGATTTGAAAAGAAAAGTCCAGGCAATGCCCAGAAGTGCCTTCATTTGCTGAGTTTATAAATTGTGAATGAATTGCATATGTTTTCCATTGCCATCGAAAACAAAAATCTAAAATTTAAATATCTACTCCTTAAAAGTAAGCAAGAGAAAGGACAGTCAAGAGAAAAATAAAAAGAAAGTTGAAATAATTTTTTTTGGTGTTTTCTTCGTGGCCTGATGCGGGCTGCACGTATATCTGTGCCGGCTGTGAGCCAAAGGTGCTCATATAGACATAGGCGAAAATGTGAGTCGTTCTCCCTGGAGCTGGGGATTAGTGCTCTACCCCACCTTTGGGGCAGGGCTCGGGGAGAGCTGCCAGAGGAGTAGGCAGGTAGGAGGCAGATACCTTCTTACCTTAAACTTTCCTGAATGACAATTAATAAAAGGGCCTTGCTAGAACACCCTCAAAGCAGCCTCAGGACTGGGAAAGAGTCTGTGCCCCCCCCACCCCCCGCATTGAATGGGAGGGCTGGAGGCTGACATGTATTTTTCTCCAGTCACCCAGTGTGATCTGCTTGGAATTGGGTTTACCCAACATTTAAGGCCCCTTGCCCTTTTAATGTAAGAACATGTATGTGTTATTTATCTCTTTTCTCCATTCTTGTATATTCCAGCCTTTCCAGCTTATTGCCATTATTTATGGCTCTAGTAAAATGTAAAACTGCCTTCAGAAATGTCAAACAGAATAATGGGAATGGAGAAATCAGAGACAGAAGTCAGCTATAACCACACCCCATAGCTCCCACTCCTGCATGGCAAATGTGAATTATTTTCTTATATACAGTGCTTTTGTGGCAATGTGAAAATGCCATTTTTTAAAATGCACACACACACACTCACATGCATACTCACCCATGCACCAACTTGTCCACAGAGGTAAAAAGACCGTTTGCTGAGATGTCAGTATACTGAATTAAGTCTATATTTAGTACTACCTCAATGACATATTAAAGGGGATTGCATGCTCTTTTTGGAGATGATATTCAGTGCAATCCTATCTAAGCTCATTTTGATGAGCTATATTTAAATCAAAAGGGAAAAATGGATATGAAAAGGAAAGAAAACAAAGCTGAATTATTCAAAATGGAAAGAATGGAATACATTTTACAAAACAATGAATATGAGTAGGTAGGGATTACACGTCAAAAATAATTTGACCAAATTTCCATTATCCCTATAAATTAAAAATTAGAAGAGGGGCTGGACCCATGGCACAGTGATTGAGTTCTGCACACTCTGCTTTGGCAGCCCAGGTTTATGGGTTCAGATCCTGGGCACAGACCTACACCATTCATCAGCCATGCTGTGGTGGAGACCCACATACAAAATAGGGGAGGATTGGTACAGATGTTAGCTCAGGACAAATCTTCCTTAGCAAAAAAAGAAATTAGTAGAGAAATGGGGAGCCCTTTCCTAGTTATGAATCTTTTTCTAACTAGTCATATAAAAATAAGCAAATTCTTCAACATTGTGGTACCTCATTTCCTTATGTGGGAGAAAGAGAATTAGAATAGACAATGTCTAAAGTCTTTGGAGACTCTAAATTTATACACTTATAAGACACTTACACAAATTCAGATTGAAAAAAATCAGAGGGGGTTAAAAAGGGTATGACTGAAAATTTCACTGATTATTCTTAACAATGACATTTTTCTTTTTAAAATATAATTGTTTATAAATAGCCTATTTCTAATTTATAAATTCATTTTATGTGTCTAATCTCATTTGGAACATCATCAGAAATCCACAGGGTAGGTGCCATTAAACTGACTTTTAAGTATAGACACTGAGGCATGGAAAGGTTAAAAAACTAAAAACTATAAGGCCCCCACTCAAAAATCCAAGTTTTCTAAGTCCCACTACTATGCTTATTCTTTTAAGCCAAGCTACTTCTTTTTAAAGAAACATTGAAGACATCCCTAAAATACTGAGATTAATTCCAGTAAATTTGAGGGACATAGGAGAAAACAGAAAAGAAACTGAGCTCTGAAACACTCAAAATATCATGCATGCAAATCTGTCCTGTATGCAGGAGCGAGAGAAAGAACAGGCTGTTAGTAGTGTCTGTTATGAATATATGCTGTGTTAGTTTGGTTCCCTGGAAACAGACTCTAAATTGAAGATTTGTGTGCTGAAGATTTTGGGGGGATTGGTCTTGGGAATTATACATGTAAGGGAGCGAAAGAAGCAGGATCAAGCCCTGGACAAGGCTGAACCCCGATGCAGTTTCAACACAGACCCTAAGAGATTCTTCAGGGAGATCTAGAGCTGAGATCCCCTACAGAGCTGTCCCTTACTGATGCAAGGGGGGACAGTCTTTTGCATCCCCACACTGATCAGCGTTGGATGCAGGCTTCCCCTGGGATGAAAACAACACGGGACGGAGTGATTTCCTTCCGCCAATGGAAATTTTCCCATAAGGACTCAGCTATGAGATATCAACACCCAATAGCCCCAGTAGCTAAGGTAATCAGTTCTTTCCATCTTAAAGATGGGATCTGGGTGGCACACCACTGCATCCACTACATTGTCCATCTCTTGGTTAGGTGAGCTCTCTTTTTACCTAGCTCAGTCAAAAAAAATGTATTTGGAAAAACTGAAGGGAGGAAGAAAGAGACATCTACTGAAAGTCTATCATCTATCTATGATTGCCAACACAGTAAAGCCTCAAATGAGCTTCTCTTTTTGTATATGCCACACACTAGGAGATTCTTGTGTTGTAAAACACCAGGGACTGACAAGGAAATGTCTACTCATTAAAACTTTTGAGAAAAAAATGGAATCTAGGAGGTCCCTGGTGACCCTACTCTTTTTGTGGGGGTTAGTGTGGAATGGTATAAAAGATGTGAGTTTTGAAGGCAGATTTAATCTAATTCCATTAACCTCTCTGATCATGTTTATTCATCCTTCTCATCAAAAGCATTATGTGTATTAATCTAATTAACCAAGAAGCATTTATTGATAACATACTATCTATAATATGGCACTTGTCTAGGCAATGCAGATAAAGAAAGATAAAACCCAACCTTGCCCTTCTTTTGTATAAAAAAAGGAAACATGTCACTGAGTGGATGACTCAAAGGGGTGATCACAATGTAGAGTTAGAAATACATAGAAAATATTTTAAGATAGGAATTATGTGAAATACATAAAGAACTATGAGTAAATTAGTCATATTATAGCATAGAGATTGCATTGGGAATGGTGGGCAGTGGGAGAAATAGATTTAAGGTTAGATACGGCAAGATTGTAGCAGGCCTTGACTGCTGAGCTAATAAATGAGGACTCTAGTAAATAGGTTTTAAGAAAGCAATATAAGCAAACTGGCCTTCTAAGAGGCATGTAAGAAGCATGCAAAATGGATTGGGTTAATGGGACAAATCGAGGGTCTGAAAATAGTCTTTGGCATTCAAGGGCAAGTTGACTTTCTCACCCATCAGTCTGACAGGTGTGGATAATCAGGTTGTTAAGGAAATGGCAGATAAAAATCATCAAAATCAAAATATTGTATACATTTTTACCTCTATATGATATTACTATTGTATTACAGATCAAAAAATTTTGTTATATACTTTCTAAAAAGTGGAGCACTTAGCGATTATTTTATGTCTAAGCCCACAATATTCATTAATTTTCTCAAAAGTTAACCTTTCTTTCTCTAGAGTTTTGATTAAAAATAAAACACTTTGAATGCATTTGCCTAGACTATTTGAAGATTTTCCTAATATTTTCCAAGATATGTTACCTTTGTTTCTCTACATGTTTAACTTCTATTCTCTCTGAAAATTTTACAACCAGCTGGAAATCTGAACATATCTTTCCTCTCCAGAAATATATTAAACTGCAAAATCATGATATCCAGGGTTTGAACAAGACAAAACAAACCAACCTCAAGATATTCACAAACTTCAAATCATTCAAAATTCACAAATCTGTATACACTAGGCTACAGAAATTTTAGCAATATGTGTAATGTGGCATGCTGTCTGCTTTATGTCTAGACAAAATAAATAAAAAAGGTAATGGTTTTGTGGAAATCTTAATACATGTGAACATTATAAGATAGGTTAGGTAGGAAGTCTGTTATGAACATTAAAACAGCATCTGTATATGACTTTTGCAATAAAATACCTGATCCAAATATCCGGTGGGTACACATAATCACATCTCCTTTATTTTCTCAAGCATCAAAAATTTAGACAGTTCTTACTAAAGAGAAAATTTGATTTTAATGCAATTTTTTTTTCGGTCACTGCCATTTGGATATAGACTCTATGCATGAGCAACTTCCCCTGCTTAGCTTTTCAATAGTAAAGTATCTCACAGCTAGGTTCTAAGTACTCTTTTCTTACTTATATGCACTCTTGCCCAATTGATCTCAACCACTCCCGTGAGTATAGATACCACCTATAATCTGATAAATGCTAATTATATCTTTAACCCAAACTTTTCTCCTAGATCCAGGCTTATATTCAACTGTCCATTTGAAATCTACATTGACTGTCTCTTAGGCATCTCAGATAGCCTGGTCATCTCAGATATGTTGTCTGACCCTCCCACACATATTCCTAGCATAGTCATCCACATTTCAGTTAACGGTGCCACCATTCACTTACTTACCAGCCGAGAACCTGAGATTCTCCTTGACCCTCTCTTCTCTCATCCCTCACATTCACTTTTCAGCCTGTCTTGGTGCTTCCGTATAGTTCCTCACCTAGTTTCCTCCACCTCCGCTCTCACCACTAGGATACAAACCACAGTTATCTCTTGCCAGGATTATTCATTAACTGCTCTCCCAATTTCTACCTTTTTTTACCCTTTCAACCTACTTTCCCATGAAGCCACAAAAATCATCTTTTAAAAATGCAAATCATATCATAGGAGCAAGACATTTCCCACTTAAAAATCTTTGGATTCCCCTGACCAAGAGGATCCTGCACTGCTTGGCCCTTGCTTTCCTTTCCAATGCCCCATTTCCCAGCCACTGGACTTACTGCACCAGCCACACATCAAACTCTTTCCCATCTCAGGGACTTTAAGTTTTCTCTTCTCCTGTCCTTTCATTTTACCAGATCTTCCTCATCCACTCACCGAGTCTCAGATTAAACTTCACCCCCATAAAGGGGTCCCCCCCACCAAGTCATCTTAAAGTAGGTTCTCTGGATTTTTCTTTTTTTTGAAGACCCAATGATTATTATATAAAGATCCAGAAACCACATTTCTGTTCTTTATAACACTTTTCACAGTCTGGTTTTATTTTATTTATCCTATTACCTGTTTGTCTCCCCCACAAGAATGTGAATCAGGGGGGCTGGCCCAGTGGTGCAGCAGTTTAGTTCACGTTTGGCAGCCCTGGGTTCGCCAGTTCAGATCCTGGGCACCTGCAGATGGACTGCTCGTCAGCCATGCCATAGTGGTGTCCCATGTAAAGTAGAGGAAGATGGGCACGGATGTTAGCCTAGGGCCAGTCTTCCTCAGCAAAAAGAGGGAGATTGGCAACGGATGTTAGCTCAGGGCTGGAAAAAAAAAGAAGAATGAATCAGGAGTCAGGATCTGTTCAAGTTATGTTCCTAATACTAAACACAATGCCTGTCACTTAGAAGATAAACCCAAAATACTCTGGAGTAAATGAATAAGTACTTCGATTAATGAAATTTGGATTTTGAATTAAAAATGTCAACAGTACTAAAATTACAAACCCCTTCCTAGAAATTATTTTCTGAGAGTTTAGTAGTTAATGTAATGGTAGAACTGTCAAACAGCCACCATCTTGGAAAAAAGTTTTTCTCAAAGTCATAGCATGGAAAAATATAGGGAGTAAAATATTTCCATGGAAAAAAGATAGACCATTTGTAATAAGGTTGCCACAAATTTCTGGCTGTTTTGGAAGGAATTGGCAGTCTCCCATTGAAGCCAAGCCAAAGTCAGTAAATAGGGTGTGGCCATATATCTCAGGAATCGTGTACATTGGCAAAGTTGGAGGAAGACAATTTTTCAACTGCTGCTTCTACTATGTTTGAGCATGAGATGGGATCATTAGTCTTTTTCTTCCTTTCAAGAATGACACGATTTACAGTTTTAAGAAAACTAATTCTTTATTCCTAAAAATGAGCCCTAATTTCATAATCTTCACATTTAATAAGATGTGAATTAATAGTGCCTTAAAACGATGTCATAATTTGGAAATTTATGGAACACTCCAGTTTTATTCAAATTTGCTACAAAATGACTATTATAATTAAAACACTCAACTTTAGCTTACTTGGCATTGCAAAAGTGGACTAACTAGTAAGACGTATTTCTAACACTAAAATAAATGAATAATCTTTGATAGTCTGTTTTATAATTTTGGAACCACAACTAAGTTTCTTTTCAAAGGGAGAAATTTTCTTCTAACCTCTAACATTATCCCTATTCCCTACGGTTTCAACTTCAATGGCTAAAACCCCAGTCCCCACTCATGGGAATTTTGACAATGAAGAATTTTGCTTGCTTGGGCAGAGACAAAGCTACATGTTCACCAATTTTTTTTTTTTTTTTTTCCTCCTGGGTACCCAAGGAGACTGTTTCCCAGAGTTGCTCATAGTTTGATTGGGGCCATATGACTGAATTCTGGTCAGCACAATGTGTGTGAAAGTGATTTATGTTACTTCCAGGTTTGATCCCTACAACATCTTACGAGATCCTCTGTAATTCTTTTGGAGAAGTCCGGAGATTTCAGACCCACTACAAGAAGGAAACTAAGTCCCAGAGTAACTTCATGGAATAGAGCCACCACCTTCATCTTGACCCTGATGATCACCATTGGACTACAATGGGTGCAAGAATTAAACCTTTTTTGTTGTTTAATAACTGACATTTTGGATCAGTGTTTTTATGGCAATTAGCCTTCCTGCTGACTAATACATATGTAAAATCCAGCTTTTTAAACTATTCAGTTAAAAGTTGTGACTACTCTGTTTTAATTATATGATTATGTTAGGTACTAAACTAAGCACTTTATGAGAATTACCTTATTTAAATAGATGAGGATAATAATTAAAGTATCTTCCTTCATAGCCAGTTATTTGTATCATTTTATGATTAACTGCTTTATTTGGAAGAATACAGTCTTTGAAGTCATGCCAACATAAGTTTAAATTCTGGCTCTATCACTTCTTCTGGTTTTTTGGAGATGCAGGTGGTTGAAATGCCTTTCTTTATCTATACTATGGACCTTTTAATACCTAACATACTTGGTTCTTGTAAGATTTAATTGAATATTCTATAGAAAACACTTAATCTAGGACCTGACACGTGACAGGCACTCAATAAAGAGTGACTTAGAAATATGCAGTAGCAGGGGCCGGTCCAGTGGCGCAGCGGTTTAGGTCGCACTTGGCAGCCCGGGGTTCGCGGGTTCGGATCCCGGACGCCTGCTGACACACTGCTTGTCAGCCATGCCGTGGTGGTGTCCCATATAAAGTAGAGGAAGATGAGCATGGATGTTAGCTCAGGGCCAGTCTTCCTCAGCAAAAAGAGGAGGATTAGCAACGGATGTTAGCTCAGGGCTGGTCTTCCTCAAAAAAAAAAACAACAAAAAAAAGAAATATGCAGTAGCATGTATATGGTAAAATAATGCTTTTTGACTTCTTGGAATATTTATCCATCGTAATGAGAAAAAATATGAATAAGGAAAAAATATGCCAGATGACTTTTTTTAAAAGATACCTTTGATCAGTTCATCACTATAAAAGCAGAATCTGTTGCATCAAAAGAGCTTACTAGACTAATTAACATGGGAACCTTGACACACAAACAACTATTACAATCCTTGGATCCTGCTATAGAGTCTAGAGTTGTGTGATGAACAGATCAGAACCAGCAACAGACAAATAGAGATCTTCTAGAGGGGTCCTTCTGATTTTAGGGAGAATTTCCTTTTATTTATGATTGTATGGCCTAAAGGAAGATCCTGATATTTAATGACAAATTAAGAGAGAACAAACAAGGAGATTAAAAGTCATATTACAAAAATAAAATAAAGTTAAATATCAAAGCACAGTAGGACAAAACAGTTTCTGCTATTATTTACAAATCATAGATATAATTTTTGTTCCAGTTGATTTTCTACTGATTAAAGTCATCAAATTATAAAAACATTTTTTAAAGTATAAAGTATTACTTTAACTTATAAAATCTCATGATAAAAGATAAACATTCTTCCACAGCAAAGAAATGCATGAAGAGCACTGAATATTTGCTTTTAAGTTTCAGAACACCTTTCAGGACTCTTGAGAAGCATGCTGTTGCATATATTTTATTTTACCTAATTAGTCCAGAGCATTCATCTTATATACTTTCATTGAATTCTTCTTTGAGAAACTTATCTGATGGGCACTGAAGTTTCCCTTTCATCTTATAAAAAAGCACATGTAGATTTCAAAATTAAATTTTAATGTTATCATTAATTCCATAATAAGCAGGGATCAAAAGTAACCTCTCTCTCTCTCCCTCTTTCTCTCCATCTCTCTCTTTTTTCCTCTTTCTCTTGATACAATTAAGATCACCTTGAGAGTATCCTATTAGGTACTCTCCTATAGATGTATCCTGCTGGCTATTATCCCATTAGAGGCTCTCAATATCATTTTAATTGTATCTATAATCAAGAATAATTCTGTTTCTCATTAGGTTCTCACTAGGTACTTTAGAAATTCTGAATCCAACAGAGTAGTCATCCCTATAATTAATTGCATTCATGAACTGGACCTAAAATTTCCTATTTTATCATAGTGGAAGGTGAGGGATGGCCAAAAGCCTTCCAACAACAGCATGAACAGGAGGAGCTGATTCGTCAAGTCAGCATTTGTTACTCCACCTGAAGCAGGGGGGCCCCTCACTCAGCCATAGTTACTACGAACAGCCACTCTAAGACTCCAGGGAAACAATCTTGGTGCGAGATTTAGAAGTTATGTTGTGGATGGTACGAGTTCTTCAGTCTTATGATAGACTCTCAAAGAAGCTTTCACCAGCTTCTGTCTCTGCAGTGCCTCATGGAACATCCTTTCTACTGCCTGAAAAACTTTCCCAAAATACAACTATTCCTTTACAAAGCATACACCTTATGTAGTCACTTTATGCCGCAAATTCCCCACACGATGGGATTTCTGTTGAAACCTTCCCAAGTAGCATTACTGATTCGTATCACATAATCCCTCAGAAAAAAAAAGTTTTTAATTTGAATTTGTGATGCACCTGGAAAAAAGTTAGCAACCACATGGTAAATCAATTTCAGATTATTTGTAAGAAATTCTGGGAGACGGATCTACATATGCAGATAAACAGTCATCAAAACAAGTAACTTCAAAACAAAGTTTCTATATGTCAAAATTATTTTCATTACAATGGCTCTCAATTAAAAATTGAGAGAGAAAAATTCCAGTACAATCAAGAGATTTTTACAGTCTCTTCACTAAAAGAATTAAAGATATTTGATTGTATTTAGAAAATAAAAAGTCTTCAAAAACTTTTAATACCAAAAATACTATCCAAAAAACATAATATTGGAAAAATCTTTAGAGGATTTCTATCCTAAAGCCATATAGCTTAATATAATAACTCGAAAATTTGAAAGATATTTATTGTAAAAGTGTCAGTTCATTTGGGCTGCTATAACAAAAATACCATAAATGGGTGGCTTGTAAACAACAAACGTTTATTTCTCACAGTTCTGGAGGCTGGGAAGTCCTAGATGAAGGTGCTGGCACAATTGATGTCTGGTGAGGACCGACTTCCTGGTTCACAGATGGTCCTCCTCTCACTATAACCTCACATGGTGGAAGGGCAAGGAAACTCTCTCTGGCTTTTTTTTATAGAGGCACTAATTCCACTTGTGAGGACTCCACCCTCATGACCTAATCACCTCCCAAAGTCCCCACCTCCCAATACCATCACCTTGGGGGTTAGGAGTTCAACCTATGAATGGTGGGGGGACATAAACACTCATTCCATTGCCAGAAAGTTGTAGATTGGGTCAGATACAGAATTTGATATTTAACTTAAATGAAAAACAGTGAAATCTGAATGTATTAAAATGGGAATTGATATAAACCATAAGAGAAGCAGATTCAGGAATGAAAGTTTATTTCCGACAATATGAGCTTCCTGGGAACCCTAGAGGTATCTCTTCTTCCAAGCCCATGGGTATCACGTGATGTCACTTTCCGCCAAATGGGAACTGAGCTTCTTTGAACCATCACTGCCACCAACACCACTCCAAGTTCTTCTCCTGGGGAGATGACTGCAGACTTAAGAGAGCAGTGGGCACATGCGCGCACACACACACACACACACACATGGCAGGAGTAGGTGTGTAAAGCATATTAACCCAGTGTGTTTAAGGAGATGGGAGGGTTTATTTATTCATTCATTCAACAAGGATGTGTCTTCTGCGTGCCATACGCCGTGCTGGATGCTGGGTACAATGGTGAACCAATCAGATACAGGCTCTGCTCTCACTGAGTTCATGCTCTGCTGGGGAAGACAGACATTAACATTCACACAAAACGTATGTAAAACTCCAGTGTAAAGAGTGGTGTTACAAAAAGGTAAACGTACTCTGAGGGTATATATTAGGGGAACTGATCTAGTCAGGGCAGTCAGGGAAAGGTTCTTGAAGGAAAAGATAACTCAGCTGAGAGTTGAAGAATGAGCAGGAACTAACTAGGCGAGAGAAGGAGAGTACTGCCTTCCATGTAAATAAAATATATATACAAAGAGCCTGTGGCCAGTCTTTGTCAAAGAGAGCCTGGGTGGCTAGAGTGAGGAGTGAGGGCAAGTGTGGCTTGGGATCAACCACAGTGGTGAACCCAAGGACTGTTAGAGATTTGTCTTTCTCCTCCTACCAGTATGAATGCATGAAAGCACTCCATCAAATGTTTTTATTTAGAAGTTATTACAGGGGATACTGAATAGAGATTGCTTAGAAGCTTCAATAAATATGATCTAGCAAATGTTGATAGATACATAATTTGAAAGGCAATGTGTAATGACTAGGCAATCCATTTTCTGAAAATGCAACCTAAATTCCACTGCTTTGGCTTCGAAGAAATAAATTTTACTTTTTAATGCCAGAATCCACATGCCAGAAACTCTGATGGTTCATTCATAGTTTGTTTAGTGACTAAATATGACACTTGGTAAGATTTCATTCATAGCATTTAAAAATAAAAAATTCCAACTACTCAGAGATAAAAGAAGACAAAATCGTCCTATTTGCAACAACATGGATGGACCTGGAGGGTATTACGTTAAGTGAAATAAACCAGACAGAGAAAGACAAACACCATATGATTTCACTCATGTGTGGAAGATAAACAAACACATGGACAGAGAGAACAGATTAGTGGTTATCAGAGGGGAAGGGGATTGGGGGGTGGGCATAAGGGGTAAAGGGGCACATATATATGGTGATGGACAAATAATAATGTACAACTGAAATTTCACAATGTTATAAACTATTATGACCTCAATAAAAAAATTAAAAATAAAAATTCCAGAAAGTATATCGATACCATTATCAGAAATGACATTCATCATTTGAACTTTCAAAATTTAGAGTTTGAAGAAACCAAACATAAAATCAACATGAGCAAAATTAGTATTTTGTGGCTAAATCCAAGAAAAACCTATCAGGTTGATTACGTTCTCTCTCATAAATATTTGTAACTCCCTAAGGACATGGAGTTAGGATAATATTGACAATTTCCTTAAGTGACCAACACTGTACTTTTCAGGCTGTAGGAGCTCAGTGAATACTTTGTGACTTAACGAGTTTCCTAAGTACTAACACTTCCTACTTTAGAGGAGCATTTTGATTTAGTAGTTAGGGTAATGACCATGCACTAGATGTTTTATGTTTTAGAAAATGGAAATGCCCAAACTATTATGTTCCAACTTTAGTAAAATGAAAAGAATTTCCTGCCTAGTGAATAACATTTTTCCCTGTAAAATAAGTGACTCTCATTGAAATTCATATTCAAAAAACTAGGAAGCAGAGAGTCAGTCATAAGAGTGGAATGATTCAAAAGAGGCCGTTGAAAGCACAATTGATTTATAATGCTTGGACCCAAGGTGGAAGTTTATGGACAAGACATTTTTGGCATGTATTTACCCAGTGACAGGGCATTTACAACCAGCCAAGTGTCATTGAGCTGATGAATTTATCAGACGGACCTGACATCCCAGAGAGTTTTGATGTGGGGACGCTGTATGGCCTGGCAATGAGACCTTTAGGAGCTCGTCCCTGCTCTCCTGGAAGCAAAAGCAAATTCCAAGACAGTTCGTGCTTTTACGTTGGCTTAGGAATATCTGGGTTAGGAGACAGGATCCCAGACATGTGTTGGCCTGGAGGACTTCCATAAGGACAGCCTGGCTCCAGGAAGGCTCAGGGAGAGGGTTGCAGATTCATACGGGGCCAGCCCACTTTTAAATGACACCCAGAGAATTTCTAGAGTCCAGAATCCTCCAGGATACTTTAAACTGAATATACGTGTTGAAGCAATTACATACTATCAGCTTTACAGGTATCCTTTCCAGTGTTTGCAATAATGGCGTTCCCTTTAGAACTACTGATTTGACCAAGTTGAATTTTTATCTCTTTGAACTTCAATCACAGAAACAGACTATTTGAATCTCTAAAGCAAAGGCCTTGAGGGAATGGAGCTAGTTTACCTTTTACTGTACCTCTGGGACTTTATGACTATACACATTCTTAAAAAACAAAACTATTATAATAATTTTAAAACATACAGAAAAATAGAAGGAATAACACAGAAAAGACATACTCAGGGCTGGCCCAGTGGCATAGTGATTAAGTTCGCTTGCTCCACTTCAGTGGCCCGGGATTCCTGGGTTTGGATCCTGGGCGCAGACCTACACACCACTCATCAAGCCATGCGGTGGCAGTGTCCCATATACAAAGTAGAGGAAGATTGACACAGACGTTAGCTCAGGGCCGATCTTCCTCACCAAAAAAAAAAAAAAAGACCTACTATCCACATTCAACAATTGTTACTAGTTTGCCTTTTACGTTAATCTAGATCTATGCTCTATATGTAAATCTATACTTATATCATTATTTATGTCTATCTTTTTGTCCATATTATTTAAAATAACTTACAGATATCATCATATTTCCCCCTAAATTCTTCAGTATGAAAAGAAATGCTCTCCCATATGATCACAATAGCATTATCACAACTAACAAAATCAACAATAATTCCCTAATAACATCAGATACCCAGCCTATATTCAACTTTCCCCGGATATCCGTCAGAACTATTCATTTTTCTAAATCAGAGTTCAGTCAAAAAGCACTCAATACATTTAAGTGCTTTCTAAAGTCTTTCTAAATCAAATACAGTTTCTTCCTTTTTTTTCCTCCTTTCTTTTCTCCCCAAGCTATTAACTTTGTAAAGACATCAGACCAGACGTCATTTAGAATATCTTACATTCTGCATTTGTCTGATTGTGTTTTCATGATGTAATTTATGTGTTTTCCTATCCCTTGTATTTTCTATAAATTGAAAGTTAAAACTAATATCATGATTAGATACAAGTTAAACACTTTTGGCAAAAATAGTTCATAGACAACATTGGTGTTTCTTGTTGCATTTCATTTACAGAATGTCTGAGTCATTCACTATTAAGTGGTGTTACTGCATTAATTTTGTTACAGTCAGATCTTTCCACCATAAATGCATGTTTCCTCCTTTGCAATTAACAAGTGTTCTGTGGAGAGATACTCAGCACTATGTAAATATTCTGTTTTTCGACAATATTTCACCAAAAAGCGTTAGCATCCATTGAAGTTTCTTCCCTTGTTTCATTAAGATTAGCAAAATTTTAATTTTACTATTGCTTTTACATTTATTATTATGCTTCTGTAAATAAATAAAAGCTTTTCTTTATCAAGCAGGGATGCTCTTTTTTAACCTAAAATCAACAGTTCTTATTGAACAAACAGGATAAATATTTTGTGCTCATCTTTTAATTATCTATTTTCAAAGTATGGAATTCATATATTACTCATCTCCAAGGGTGGCAAATGAGTTTGATCTGTATTCTCTTTTCTTAGTATTACTATTGACTCGATGTATATTTACATAATAGATTTCAATGAGTTGTAGTTATTGTTGTTATTGATGCTTGAATTATCCCAATTTGGACTAGGGGGAGACATTTCAGGCTAACTACTGTGTCCTTATGACATAATCCCATTAGTCCTTGAATACTTTCTTTCTCAGAATATATAAGGCACTCACAACGTAAAAGACTCAGCTGTCACTTCCCACCCCACCCCTCATCCCGGCCTCCTTGCCTCCCCCTCTAGAACTGAAATCATTTCCTAAGGACCCCTGATTCCTTCAGTGTGAATGATAAGTAGAAAATGAAATCTGGGTGTGAGGAATGCCGATTTCTGCAACGAGCATTATCACTTCTGGACTTTTTCAATGGAGAGAGAAAGTTTATCTTTTAAATCATAACTTCATTTGCTATTTTCAACTTAATTGACCTTTACATGGTTTTATTTAACTCATTTAAAATTTATAACTGTGTCTCTTTATTATTTAATTGCAACTCCTAGTTCTTAAACAAAACACTATTACCATTAAAACAAAACAACTAAGAACATTTTAAGATTCCCCTGCCTTTTTTAACCTTAGAATATATCTCTAAGAATAAAGAGTACTATATTCTAAAGCCACTCTGATGTGAATACTTACATTTTGATAGGCTTGTAAGTGCTAAACTTTTCTTTGGTCTTATAAAAACCACCTCTTTACATTCCCTTTCTACTGGTTTAGTATAGACCTTCCAGTAGCTTCCAGTTACCTTTAATATGAAATCTAATTGAATTTGATTCTCCCAACCTTTTACTCTACATTTCTATAATCTCTCTTACTACTTTATACCAAGACTCCTTCCTCCAAATAAAGAAAAATTTCATTCCCTGACACTCCAACCTCAGTGCCAATTCCCTTGATTCCTTCTTCACTTTCAGAACTAATCCAAAGTCTTCCTCCAAAATGAACAGGGCCTTCTCTAGTAATACCAGCAATTATATATTCTGAAAGATACTTGATTATATTTTTGTTCTGTTTGACATAATTGCTGTGAATAGAAAGAAAGAAATCATTTTAAACCAATCACAACGTGACACTGGGATACTCAGAAGTTAGAGTTAGATATTGGAAATAATCCACTGTTAAACTGGAGAAGGAAAACCTTGAACTGAAACAAATTATTCTGACAACGAAGAGGGGAAAAGAAACAATGTAAGAATAGTACTACTGTGGAAAAAGTGAGGAATTGGGCTAAAATTATCCCAAATGAGTGTCTAGTTTGATCAAATCCTCAAAATAAGTTGCTGGGCTTTCTCTTTTTTTCTACCTGACACTATGGGCTTTTTTGGCAGTCTTTGGAGAGTTGTGGAAAATAATTTCATAATACATTCTTGCCCATTATCAGAGTTGGGGTGTTTTTCACCATGGTTTCAGTGTTTTCTTTGTGTAATGACTTTGACCCTCTCCCTAATAGTCAGCATTTACTTAATAAATGATATATTTTTCAGACAAATAATTTTGCAGGAAATTTTGTAAAGCAGAAACCTGTGGCACTCTATACAAAATTCTGCCATTTCCATAAACTTCACTAATAGTCTGCCCTCATTCTTGTGACAAATATGAATTACTTTTTGCCTCATTCTAAGACTCAATAACAAGATAAAATGATGTTAAAAATAATTTTAATTTACTTGAGATTCCCATCAAAGGATGCTAGATATCCAAGAGTCACATTAAAAAAAATTGAGAACAGAGTTGATTGCATATATTAGGCAAGAATATTTAATGAAATTTATGTTTGTATAGATTCTTCTAAATCTTGGGCAATATATTTTAAAATATTAATGTAGTGTCTTCTATGTGATATTTTGACTGCATTCTGCTTTATTTAATCTCAGAACACACACTTTCAATAGCTAGAACTCTCAAATGGAATAAATAATATTAACTAAGGGAAAAACTGAACTATAGCATTTTTTAAAGGAATTATAGGCATACAGAATTTAACTGCATACAAAGTCTTTAATCCTATGAGTTTTCAAATGGATACCACTGTGTTTTGTTCTATACAATATTTCACTTTTTAGTGCATTTTAAGGGCATCTAATTTTGAAGAAAACAAATAGAACAACATGGAGAAGAACCTGTAGAAACATTTACTGCTTAATATTTTGGGAGCCCAAACAACGCCCTTGAAGATTTATTACTAATATTGAAAAGGACCGGCATTGTTTGTGGGTTCACATTAGGAATACTGAAATCTACTGAGTAAACCGTGAAGCTCACATTCATCCCTTAAAATCTGAAATTTAATTTTTACTTTGGATAAATACTAACAGTAGAGAGAGGAATATGGAAGAGACTAAAGATCACCAATTTTGGTATGTTTCAGAGATAATCAGACATTAAAAACATACTGAAGCAAAAGAGAAGAAATGAACTAAATTCACAAAATATTATGATAATATTCTTTAGCCAAGAAGAACATAGCAATATTTCCAACCATAGACAACTTAAATAAGAGCATTTGGATATCTGACAGCTGTGGCAGCCAGATAAGAAAAGCATCGTGAAATAGTGGAGAAGTAATTTTCCTGCAACTTATTTATAGTCGCCAGGGCTATAAAGGTAGTGGGAGAATGGTATAGATGGTGTAGAAAAATCAATCCCAACATTCAAGAGAAAAAACTCAACACTTTTATTTTGTAAACATTGTACACTGAAACAGTGATACTGTTATTCCACTTCATTTCCCACACTTTTTAGATATAAATCTGCCCGGTAAAGAATTCTCATTGGTGCCAAGATGCATTTCTTGGTGGTTGTCAAATTTGTAAGACAGCTGTAAAGCTGCTAAGAGTGATTTAATTTTAGCAGATTCTAATGACATTTGTGTTGACAGAATAATATTCATGGAATGTACCCGGATGGAGACTCATGGAGATCTAATAACCTTCTGGCCTAATGTGAATGCCTATTATATCTCCCTAAAGAAGCCACCAAGTTATTTGAAACAACATAATGAGACACACTGTCTTCTGTTCCTGAAACTTCCACTGGGCATTGAGCCAAGACAACAGTTCAGTTACAAAGTATTACACACTTTCAATGGGGAAACAAATATAACAATTGATCAGCAAATTCTTGGAGCATCTTTACACTCTTTCCTCTCCCAAAGACCTCTGAGTACAATTACAAGAGCAAGAAGAGGAAGAGAAATAGAGAAACATTTTTTCTTCCCTTGCACGAGGGAGAGGCTATGAAATCATAGGGGAAAAACGTTCTGACAAAATACAGTATATAATCTCCTAAAAATACCCAGTATGCTCCTTTTCTCTGAGTGCAACTGTGAAAATAATATGCTTTAAAAATTGTAAAATGCATCTTTTAAGAATTAGACTTTTAAAGGAGATTAGTTATAACACTGTGGCTATTATTCCCACAGCATCCCCAAGGGGATTAGCTTACTTTCTCACAGAAAAAGCAATGCTGTGTATTACAACTCCTAGAAAGAACTTGAAATAGCCATGTAGCATTCCCAAAATAAGAATTTTATGACTATGGGAATCCAGGGATCAAAAATCCAGTCACGAGGGACCGAGGTCCCATGCCAATTGCACCCCCTTCTTTGACAGAAGCCAACGACTTTGATGTTGGTCTAAACATGAGTCTTTTTCAGAGGTGACCCAGAGGCCTTGTGGGCCAGAAACAACTAAGGGGCTGTTTGCACAGGTCAGCAGGAATGGAAAGGATAGAGAATAAAATCAAAATGAAAGTCAAAAGAAAATCTATTCATTCTGGAGCCTATAGGATCAAATATAGAAAAACTGGGAAAAGCTAATTTCTCTATACAGCTCTTGCTGTGATGTCAAAATAAATTTTTTGTTAATTCTTTTAAAGGGTCTGTTAAATCATCTGGCCTTGGAAATCTTCCTTTGTGATTTATTTTTTCCCTCACCATATACGGGTATAATACTTGGGATGTAACTTAAGTGAAAATAAATTCTGTTAAGAATCAGTCTCCCTTGCCTGAGGCATATTCATTGGCTCTGTTCACATGGCAGTTGTCACAACACTGCTTTACTTGCTGATTTTATAGGTTTATCCTGGGTCTGTCTTATTTCCCTTAATAAGGTACAAAATTCTTGAGTGCAAATATCTCCTCTTGTTCAACTTGTCTCCTTCAAAGTGCGATAGATCCTTCAGGAGGACCAAAGTTGGAAAGATAAACTGGATCCACAAAAGCACAGCCAGCATAAAACAAAACTACGTCCCAGAGAACTGCCTTTCTTCTACTCCTTCTCAGACGCTAATGACTATTTATAGAGATAGAACATGAATATCGTGACAGAAAAGTGAATGTAAGTGGCAATAGTAATGAATTCTATTTTTAGAAAAAGTCACATTTAAAAATTTTAGTATAATTTTACTCTTCTTTCCTGAAATAAATAGCGTATTTAACCTAAGGGTAGCAGAGTGACAATCACGGTTATGCACATTTGGAAATTAAATGTTTTTTCTTTTTCTATAACTAGTTTTATTTTTCTTTCGCACCATCCAACTGGGAAGTAGAAGGAAAGAATACTTCCGCTCATCCACTGACAGTGTACGTCATTCTTCTAGTATTTAAAGAGCAATCATCCATTAACTTCATCTATTTCAGATAAAGGCCCAGTCTTTTGGACTGCAGCTCATGCCACCCTTCCACATGCAAATACACAGCACATGTGTGCACACACATGGACTATAAACGCACATAGACACATACACACCACTCCTCCACAAGATAGTATCTAGGTGAATGTGGAAGAAATCAGATGCTCTATTAACAGAGAGGAAAAGAGGGACTTAAGTCAGTGAGCTGTTATTTGCATCTTCACTTGTCTTGGATCCAAAGTACCAGGTGAAACTGTCACTCGCTCTAATTACTCTGTTAAAGACTACAGCCATTCCTTGGTGACTTGTGCTGCTGATGCATGTGAGTCCAAGCTTCATCCACAGTGTGGCATCTTGCAGGGCCCTCCACCCAGCAGTGGATCTCCCACCATGATGGTTCTATGGCAGGCATGCTGGCCCTTAACTCAGGGACCTCTTGCTTCTAGATCCTCTCCATGACACACAGACGATTGAAAATGATAACTCAGACCCACTTTCTGCCTAATTACACTGTGCCACATCTGAGATCCCCAAGCCTAGTGGCCCTGCTATGGCTGTGCCATGGCTATGCCATGGCTGATGAGCTCTGGGGCTCCGTAGTTTTTATTATGGTGATAGCAATTCCCCCACAGTCTCCCTTATTACTATGGGACCTCCCTGTGAACAATCTTCTCCCAATGTTCCAGCTATAAAAAAGAGCATAAGTCCCCTTTGATTGTAGTTTTCCCTTCAAACAATCTAACACCCCACCCACCTCCCTGGTTTTCATCCTAGAAGAGTGAACAGAAAGTTAAACATGTCTCTCTACTTTTCTTTTCTTAACCTTTCTCTTCATCATCTCACCATCATGTAAGGGACAGGTTTCTCCCCCTTCTTATTTCTTCCAGTCTAGAAGTAATTCACACTACATCACATCCTCTTCTTTGTCAGGGTACACTTGTCCCGCTTCCTTCCAGAGGCCCTGAGGGTGGACGAAGTGCAGAGAGAGGGGCTGTATAACTAAATGAGGGCTTTGCAAAAATGTTTCCCTATTATATAGCAAAATGAGTGGCTTTATGATGCGGTCCACAAAAAGAAAACACTTGGTGAAACTGAATTATCCTTTTAACCACAGGGGACATAAGGAATCATAGCAGAACCTAGAGAAGTCAATGCCAGTCTTTCTCCACAGGTTTGCAGCAGGATTCTCACCACTGTGAAACTTCTCCCATAAAGTTGGTTGAACACAGCTGCAAAGCCAGCTCTTAAGGGCATTACGCGTTCAACCACAAACCTTCTTTCTTCAAAATGTCACAGTGATTGTATCACAACATGTCACTCATTTGACTCTACCTTAAATGTTCAAGAACAACACTGAAAAATAACACTGCGGTATTAACTAGTAACAGCAACAAACTAAATTTTAGAAACACCAAAGAATTTAGTTGGGTTATGCCGAGTTTCATTATCAACTGAAAAATATTTTTGTACAGCAATTATATGAAAAACACGATTCCAATCCAGAAAATCTACTGCCTAATAAAATTAAGTGACACTTTTTAAAAATTTTCAAAATAACCTTGGTTTACCTAGCTCCGTGGCATAATGAGAAAATCTGATTCTAATTCTAGTATCAGTACTAATTGCCTCAATTCAGTTGCATTCAGCCAGTGCCATCAGTATGAGCTGTATGCTTTCTCCCTGAGTCTGTCCCTCAGTTTAGCTAAACACTTATTGATTCCTTGCTACATGTCAGGCATTGTGATAGACATCAAAGATTCAGCGGTCCCTTCCCACAGCATGCTTATATCTAGTAGGGGAGAGGTAAATGTATGATTAATGATCATCCAAAGTACAGAAGGGCACATGCTGTAAGAACAAGACAAAGTATTAACTAAAAGACCATGCAGATTCCATTATTATTTTTTCTTTTCTAGTTCTAAGAACTTTAAGTGGTAAGTGTTGTTAGCAGACTTTACCTAGAATACAATAAGTTGAGGCTATTTCATTAAAAGTTCAGTTATTGACAGGAAATCTCTTAGAATAGTAGCTGGTTAGGGAGAAGCAGGTGGAGTCACTAACTGGTAGGATAAGGGCTGACAAAAAATTATCCTTAAACCTCCATATATCGTTACAAGGGAGAAACTACAGGAGAAGTTTCATTTTTTTCATAAACATCCATGTTTATAACATCTATTTTCCATCAAATAAACCCTCATAATTTATTTTAACCAGTTCTTATCTGTACTGTTTCAGAGAGAATATAGTGTGTCCCCAGATCATATACCCACAAAAAACTTTTGTGGCAATTATCATAATTGGTTCAGTTTCACCTATGTAGACCTAGGGGGAAGATACACAGCTCTATTCTGCAGGGTTAAAAATATATATATTAAAAAAAAAGAAAGACAAAAAAAGAGTTCAATGTCATTGTGCCAAAGTTAGCAGAAGGAAGAAACTACTCAAGATTAGAGCAGAGACAAATGAAATAGAGAATAGGAAAATAATAGCAAAGATGAACAAAACTAAGAGGTGGTTCTTTGAAAAGATAAACAAAATTGGCAAACCATTAGCTAGAGTAACCAAGAAAAAAGAAAGATGACTCATGTAAATAAAATTCTATATGAAAAGAGAGACGTTACAACCAATACCACAGAAATACAAAGGATCATTAAAGACTATAAACAATTATAAGCCAAAAAATTGGACCACCTAGAAGAAATGGATAAATTTCCTAGAAACATACAACCTACCAAGTCTGAATCATGATGAAAGAGAAAATGTGAACAGACTGATTACTAGCAAGGAGATTAAATCAGTAATCAAAAACCTTCCACCAAATAAAAGTCCAGGACCAGATAGCTTCACTGGTGAGTTCTACCAAGTATTCAAAGAAGAATTAATACTAAACCTTTTCAAACTCTTCCAAAAAAACTGAAGAGGAGGGAACACCCTCAAACTCATTTTGAGAGGCCAGCATTAACCTTATACCAAAGCCAGATAAGGACAATACAAAAAAGGGAAACTACAGGCCAATGTCCCTGATGAATACAGATGCAAAAATTCTCAACAAAATTCTAGCAAACTGAGTTCAACAGCATATTAAAATGATCATACTCCATAATCAAGTGGAATTTATCCCTGGGATGCAAGGATGATTTAACGTATGAAAATCAATCAATGAGATAAACTATATCAATAGAATGAAACATAAAAATCATATGATCATCTCAATAGGTGCAGAAAAAGCATTTAAAAAAATTCAACATCCATTCATGATAAAAACTCTCAACAATATAGGTATAGAAGGAATGTACCTCAACATAATAAAGGCCATGTATGACAAGCCCACAACTAACGTCATACTCAATGGTGAAAGACTGGAAACTTTTCCTCTAAGATCAGGAACAAGACAAGGATGCCCACTCACACCACTCCTATTCAACATAGTACTGGAAGTCTTAGCCAGAGCAATTGGGCAAGAAAAAGGAATAAAAGACATCTAAATCAGAAAGGAAGAAGTAAAATTGTCTTTGTTTGCAGATGACATGATCTTATATAGATAAAATCCTGAAGTGTCCACCCAAAACTATTAGAACTAATAAAAGAATTCAGTAAAGTTGCAGGATACAAAATCAACATATGAAAATCTGTTGTATTTCTACACTAACAACAAACTATTTGAAAAAAAAAGAAAGAAAACAATCTTATTTACAACAGCATCAAAAACAGTAAAACACTTAGGAATAGATTTAACCAAGGAGATGAAAGATCTGTACACAGAAAACTATAAAACATTAATGAAAGAAATTGAAGAAAGCCAAGTAAATGAAAAGATATTTTGTGTTCATGGATCAGAAGAAACAGTATTGTTAAAATGTCTGTATTACACAAAGCTATGGTTAGATTCAATGCAATTCCTATCAAAATTCCAATGGCATTTTTAAAGAAATAGAAAAAATGATTCTACAATTTGTATGGAACCACAAAAGAGCTTGAACAGCTGAAGCAGTCTTGAGAAAGAAGAACAAAGCTGGAGGCATCACACATCCTGCTCTCAAACTATTTCACAAAGCTATAGCACTCAAAACAGTATGATACTGGCATAAAAACAGACACATAGAGCAATGGAACAGAGTTGAGAGCCCAGAAATAAACCCATGCATATACATTCAACTAATATTTGACAAGGAAGCCAAGAATACTCAACGGGGAAAAGATAGTCTCTTTAATAAATGATGCTGGGAAAACTATGTCTTCATATGCAAAAGAATGAAATTCAATCCCTATCTTACACCACTCACTAAAATGAACTCAAAATGGATCAAAGACTTAAATGTAAGACTTGAAACCATAAAACTTCTAGAAGAAACCAAAGGGCTAAAGCTCCTTGACATTAGTCTTAGCAAAGATTTTGTGGATATGACACCAAAAGCAAAGGCAAGTAAAGCAAAAATAAACAAATGGGATTACATCAAACTAAAAAATTTCTACACAGCAAAAGAAACAATCAACTAAATAAAAACACAACCTACAGAATGGGAGAAAATATTTGCAAACCATTTATCTGATAACAAGTTAATATCCAAAATATCCAAAGAAAATCCTACCTCTCAACAGCAAAAAAAAAAAAAGAAAAAATCAACTCAAATAATCAGATTAAAAAATGGGCAAAGGACCTTAATAGACTTTTTTCCAAAGAAGATATTCAAATGGCCAACAGGTACATGAAAAGGTTCTCAGCATCACTAATCATCAGGGAAATGCAAATCAAAACCACCATAAGATACCACCTCACCCCTCTTAGAATGGTTATTATCAAAAAGACAAGAGATCAAGAGTTGGTGAGGTTGTGGAGAAAGGTAATTCTAATGCACTGCTGATGGGAATGTAAATTGGTACAGCCACTATGGAAAACAGTAGGGAAGTTCCTCAAAAATTAAAGATAGAATAATATATGATCCAGCATGAGATATACCACTTCTGGGTATATATCAGAAGGAAATGAAATCACCATCTCAAAGAGATATCTGCACCCTAATGTTCATTGAAGCATTATTTACAATAGCCAAGACATGGAAACAACCTAGGTGTTCATTGATGGACAAATATTATATATTTTTAAGGAATATTATTCAGCCATATAAAAGAAGGAAATCCTGCCATTTGTGACAACATGGATAAACCTGGAGGGCATTATGCTAAGTGAAATAAGTCAGACAGAGAAAGATAAATACTGTATGATCTCACGTATATGTGGAATTTAAAAAAACCAACCTCATAGAAACAATGAACAGATTGGTGGTTGTCAGAGGCAAGGGGTGGGTGGGAGAGATGGGTGAAGATGGTGAAAGGAGAGAATTTCCATTTATTAGATAAAAAAATTCCAGAGGTGTAATGTACAATACGGTGACTATAGTTAACAATACTGTAGTCTATATTTGAAAGTTGCTAAGAGAGCAAATCTTAAAATTTCTCACCAGAAAGAAAAAAACTATAATGATGTGAGGTGATGGATATGTTAACTAATTTTACTGTGGTGATCATTTTGCAATATATGCATATAACAAATCATTACATTTTAAAGTTGTACACTTTAAACTTACATAATGTTATATGTCAATTATATATCAATAAAGTTGGAAAATAAAAAGTCACCAAATTGTATATGTTAAATATGGCCATTTATTGTGTGCCAATTATACCTCAACAAAGCTGTTAAAAATGAATAAGTAAAATACTTGTAGGGGCTGACCTGGTGGCATAGTGCTTAAGTTCACACATCCCACTTTGGTGGTCTGGGGTTCATGGGTTCGGATCCTGGGCGTGGACCTACACACTGCTCATTAAGCCATACTGTGGCAGCATCCCACATACAAAATAGAGGAAGGTTGGCACAGATGTTAGCTCAGGGCCAATCTTCCTCACCAAAAAAATATATATATATTTAAAAATAAAGGGAAGACCATCTCAGAAAGAGAGAAAAGAATGTGCAAAGCCATGAAAGCTTGAGAGAAGAGTTCTGGGCCCCTCAAGCAGCATGAATTTCAATGTGATGTTAGCATAGATTTGGGAGGAGGGCCCAATGGGAAGGAAAGGACAGCAGAGTGGGGAGATGAATCCCACAACTTTGTTTCACCTTATAGGTGAAAATGCTTTACCTGTTTATGCATTTCTATTCCACTTTGCTCTGGAAAGGATTCTGGCACCTGAATAGCTTCCAATAACATGATTCTATGGATCTTTCAGTAGGTCTTCTGGATGAGCTCCTCAGCAGTCCTACTACATGCAGATGGCTTTGGTGGAGTGTGCAAACCTAGTAACTAAAGGACAAACAAAGTTATTAGATGTAATTTAACAGAATCCAGTTTGGAAAAATACATGATGAGAAACCAAAGAGAAAAATTTTAAATGGTCATCTCTTAACTAGGGAATCCTGGAAAGACACAAGAATTGGATAAGCAAAATGATGTCACATTACTCTTAATGTGATAAAACCAGGCCAAACAATAAGAGAAAAGCTGTAGACAATAATTTGGCATGAGTCAGAGGAAAGTCTCAATCAGCCAGGAAGATATTTCCAGCTCTAATTTATCTAATTCTGTGAATATTGACAGATTTGTTTAAAGAAACACAATAATACAGGAAAGAAACTAGATGAAATTTGCCAATAAACAAAGAATATCAACTTCTGTGCCAATTTCTGTTGCCAACGCTTTTAAAAATAAGGCCCAAAATGGCTATTAAGTGATAATTAAGAGGAAAACATACACTCAGGGCTGGCTTGATTTACTGGGGAATGCTGAATTTTGAAAGCCTTGTACTTCATAAGTTTGTGAGTAATTTCTGTTATATAGTGGACTAACCCAGGCTAATATATATGCTTTAATTGATTAAAAATGCCAACATATGCATGATCAATTTACTATTTTCTTGCCATAAATTTACTCATTAATTCATCATGAGTTATGTGATAAAAACATTAAAAACTTTGTTATTTGATTATTATAAATCCATATTTTGAGAGAAAACTAAATCCAGCAATAATCCAGCAAAGAAAAGAAAAGGAATAGCGTTTTATGAATAATCTCTTTGAAAAGTTTAAATCTCATTGGAATAATTGTAGAGACTTTTCTATATCTGAAATTAATGGCAGTCTGCACAACAAATAAAGCCACCTAGTTGTGGCTTCTTTATTTATGATAAACCCAAAGAATAATGGGAAAGCTGCCAAATTGGGCCATTCTCTGGAAATATTTGACTCCTACAACACCTCATCCACTTATGGACACTTCAAACCCATCTATATACTGTTTTCATAGAGGCGCCTAATAGCATAATACCCCCATTCCTTTAGTTATTTGAACTCAGTTTTAAGGCCCGGTTCCCTGTCCCATGAGGCCAACCCATAGGAGGGGATAGAAGGAAGATAGAGAGCTCTAATTTCTATCCTTTAATTCTCAGAGCACATTCGGGTAACTCCAGGACCTGGTGTCAGAGAGTAAAATGAAATGTTACAGATGGGTGTTTGAACACAATTAGGGAAAATCTCCATTATGGGGAGGGGCAAGTCGGAGGCCTTGATCTGGATGTCCCACAAACTCCCCAGTTCTAAGATTTGCATTTTGTTTTACAAATGAAAGTTTATTTCACAAAAAACAATGCAATTCTCCTTGGGCTTGTTAAAGGACTGCACATTTCACAGTGGCTAAAGAAATGTTGATGCAGAAATCAGAGCCCTGGGGTTATTTGCCTGAAAGGACCTGGAGAAACACAAAACTGCTTTTATAGACGTCTTTCTAGAGATCAGGCTGCTGTGATTAGGATGTGAAAACTGAGGGGTTTGCTTTCTAATATTTCCCTTTCCACACTCCCTTCTGGGTCATGACAGTTAATTGGCCTACTTGAGGCTAAGTGCAGCGAGCTCTGTGATAATTGTAGGAACCTATCTCAGAGTCAAAATAATTCCTTGAGAATTTCACTTTTCAGTCAGTGAGCAACTCCACGACAAATACTTAATCTCTGTCTGCTACATTCTTCCTAGTTACCTTTATAGAATGGCTAAAGAGTCCATAAATTAGTGGTTGCTTTTTCAAAGCTCACGCATGAAAGATTGTATGCAGTCTGAAAGTTATATTAGTAAATATAAGATTGGCAAAATCTTTTTAGAGCTACAGTATTGAGTATCGCAGACTTTCATTTAGCTTGCCCGTGACTACAGTGATGCACGTGGATTAAGGCCATAATTCAATCTGAATGTTTGCTTTGTATTTTAAAAACAAATGAAATGTTGAACAGTTGTCAGGTGTTAGCCTGATCTTTATTGTAACTCTTTGCTGAAATTATGAGGATTACACTGAGCACTTGAAGGAAGATTTGAATGGTGACAAATACCAGATTACCATTATCTCGTTTCAGCATCAAAGTATAAATAATCAGATAATGTCTCCAAACTCTCAAAAAACTAAATCTTATTATGCCAGTCCACACATGCTACTAATCATAACACAACCACATAAACTACACAAAAAACATCATATAAGTTTCCATTCACAGATCCTGTATCCAATATAAGTTAAGAATTAAGATGCTCTATTCCGATTCATCCACACATCATATACCTTTATGCAAGAAAAAACATCTATGGGTTGCAAGATCTCTTTTGGCTTGTGAAGCTCATTGTGGGATCTCCATGCTTACTTCTGGTGATTCCTTTGTATTTTTCACCTATCTTTGGACCCACCTTCAAAAATGGAAATATAATTATTGTTGAATCATGGGATTTTAGGTCTGAATTAGACCTTCAAAATGGTTTAATCTAATCCATTCGTTTTATTGATAAGAAAACTGAAGCCTACAAAGTTGTAGTTTTTTTGTAGTAGAACTCAAAACTTCCACCCCACAGCTCAATTCTACTTTTATTACACCAAATTACCTTGTGTTTGGGAATTTTATTGTCTGTCTGCTCTCTACATCATCTTATTTATGAAAAGGAAAATAACTTAGAATTTTTTTACATAACTCTAGAACATTGCTTCCCATTTTCACTTGATGATGTGGGTGCCTTTATGAACATTTTCAGTGAGAAACAAGAATTCCAAGTATACCAAAGAGTAATATGTTTACCTTAGCATAGACTTGTTTGGTGATGATGACTGATTGACTTCATTTCCTCTCCCTTCTACCCTCTCATTTCTTTCCTACATATGATGCCTACATTCCTCTGAACAGTTTCTTCCCACTTGCCATCCATTTTTCTCTGCAGTTTGGTTTCCATCTTCCTTAAATTCACTGAAACCTGTGATTTTTTCCTAGATCAAAGTCAACAGCCTTTCTCCTGTCATCTATACACTGCACTAGACAGAAGTGAATGAGCCTCTTCCCTTCTTAACCCAGTCTTACTCTTAGTGATCCTTCCTTTAACTTCTTCTGTGTCTCTGGGTATTTCCTAAGACTAAATTCTTGATCTCACGTTTGTTAGTAAAAATTAAGGAGCTTGACAACTATTTCTGAAACACTGAGAAGCCTCAGTATAATAGGATTTTAAAAAGACTTTACACCTCTAAGGGCAAAATTAGGTCAAGTGACCATGACGTTTTCATTGCCTTACTTCACACAACATTTTAAGATTGGTAGGGTCACTCTTTCTGAAGCCATCACACTTGGATGATAGAACTATTTTTCTCTTCTTGGTTACTGTCCTATCATATTCAATAAGTCATTTAACATGGGACTATTTGTAGGTCTCCCACCTTAAAAATGAGAGAATCCTGCTCCAGCTACTGCCTCATCTCTCACCTTCCTTTCAACACAAAATATATCAAAATTCTTGTCTATGCTTGCTCCTTCTGTCTCTCCTCTCAGTCTCCACCTGGTTGGGGTCTATCCTCTACACCCCATAGAAATGGGTCATGTCAAGGTCACCAATGATTTTCATGTTGCCAAATCCAGTGGTCACTTCTCTACCCTTGTTTCAACTGTTCACCAGCATTTGATACAGAATATTATTTTTTTCTTCTTAAAATATTTTATTCTTCTGGGTTCTCTGACATAATCCTCTCCCAGTGAGAGCTCAGTCCTAGGCTCTCTTTTCTTTTCTGTCTTCTGTTCTTAGGCATAACTAAGCCTAATTATCTCGCCCGAACTATAACTTTTAATACCCAGATATCTCTATGTTGCTGATTCTCTAGCCATAACCTCTCTTTTGACTTCGAGACTCATATAAGTCTTATGAAATGACATGTTTTTGGTCTAAATTCAAAGTTAACAAGACCACCCATCCACATTCCTTACTTTCCATCATACCAGTAAATTGCACCACTACCTGGTAGCTCAAGTCCAAATTCTAGAAGCATCATTGATTACTTTCTTTTTCTCTCCACTCACTTCCAATCCATCAGCAGCCTGAAATATATCCAGAATCTACACACTTCTCTCCTTCTGTATTGCTATGTGTTGAATTTAGGGCACCATTCTCTCTGTCAGTGACAATCTGATTTGTGTTTATTTGTGTGGCGAATGCATTGAAGGAGGCCAAGGCAAAATAAAAGTTGGGAGATCAGTAGGATATTGATGCATTGATACAAATGAGAGAGAATTGGTCAATAAGCGTGTGCACATGTGCTTGACATCATTACTCATTAGGGAAAAGCAAATTAAAATCATGAGATATTAATATATACCCACCACATGGCTAAAGTTATGAAGACCAACACCAAGAGTTTGCAAGGATTTGGAGCAAATCTCATATATTTCTGAGACTAGATTGGTACAACCATTCTGAAAACTGCTTGACAGATTCTGATAACAGTTATATACTTATTCTATCACCTAGAAATTCTACTCCTAAGTATACACTGGAAACAGTTTCAATGTTCATTAACAGTATAATACATACATAAAATATAATAAATTCATGCAACGGAATACTACACAGCAATGTAAAACAATGAACCACGGCTATATGCAACAACATGTATGAATCTCAGATACCATGTTGAGTAAAAGTATCCAGACACAAAAGAGCATATTCTATATGATTCCATTTATATGAGGTCCAAGAACAGACAAAACTATGTTATGGTGATACAAATTAGAAGAGCAGTTATCTCTTAGTGTGTGGGGTGGGGGGGGCACGGGGTTGCGGAAAGAGGAGGGGAGGAAGAAGGAGATTTTGATGAAATAGGGACATGAAGGAGTCATTGTGAGTTCTGAAAATACCCCATATCTTATACATGGGGGTGCTTACATATATGTGAAAATTCATCAAGCTATACACTTAAGGTTTGTTGTGATTTTAAATTAAAATTCCTTTCTTTTTTTTTTGGTAAGGAAGGTTGGCCTTGAGCTAACATCTGTGCCAATCTTCCTCTATTTTGTGTGTGGAATGCTGCCACAGCATGGCTTGATGAGTGGTGTGTAGGTCCATGCCTGGGATCTGAACCTGTGAACGCTGGGCCACCCGCCCAAGGGGAACGTACGAACTTAACCACTACACCACTGGGCTGGCCCCCCAAATTCCATATTTTTACAATATTTTTTACTTCAAAATTTTTAATGAAATTTTTAAATGTTTAAATAATACTTTTTAAATTTGAATAACATTTTCTAAAAATAAGACTAATAAAATAATTAAGAAGATTAATATTATCTTAGTAATGTTTAGCCTTTTGCATTTCCATATACATTTTAGAGTCATTTTTGTCAATTTCTGCAAATCCTGCCATGATTTGACTGGGATTATATTCAATGCATAGAATCAATTTGCACAGAATTGCCATCTTTATAATCTTCAATCTAAGAACATTGTGTTTAGAGTCATCTTTAAGTTCTTTCAATATTTAATAATTTTCAGTGTAAATACTTTGCACAATCTGTTCAACTTATTCCTGAGTATTTGAGGTTTTTGATGATATTACTGTTAAATTTTTACCTTTATTTTCAAAAACTTTTTTAAATGTATTTTCATTAGATACTCAAAACAACTTATTCTGTGTGAGGTAAGATTGGTCTTATTATCAATACTAAAGTAAGATTGGTTAAATTACTTGATGAAGTTCACACAGTAGTTTAAGGAAATGCTAAGAATTGACTCTAATTATGTGACATCCAATCAAGTGTGTAAATTATCAGTGGTCACAAAGACTGTGACAGCGTAAATGCAGGGCGGGGGAAATCACAAAAGCCATTATCAATAAGGCTAGATTAGAATGCAACCTTTTTACCTCTCTATACAGATTACAGTCACAGGGACTAGCTGTACTTCCTAGCTTCATACGTATTAATATTGGGATAAATCATGTCTGTTTTAAAATTCTTATCTATGGCCCAGTACAAAAATATCCCTATGAAGGCAAAATAGGTTAGCTCTAAAAACAATCATTGGACACCTGTTGATACTAATATTTATTGATATTTGTTATGTGCAAAACACTATTTCAATTGCTTTCACATATCAATTCTCACTATCGTCTATGTTTTAGTATTTCCATTTACACAAGAGGAAATTGCTACGTAGAAAAGTTAACTAAATTCCTCAATGAGAATTAATTTAAATTAATGATAAATTAATTGCAGGGCAACACAACTGTAAAGGGTGGAGAGATTCTTCAAAACCAGAGTTGTCCAATTCCCCAGCCCATCGTTTTAATCAATAACCTATAATGTCTCTATTTTCAATTAATTAGAATCTAGCATGTGTTGAATACATACATTTTTTTGAGATAGACACATACATTGAGTGAGAGTGAGATTCAAAATTCTAAATGTAGGTAAATTGGGAACCAAAATTGGAAATTTTCATAACATGGTTTCAGTGTCTGAAATCATTACAGTTTCAAATCTCTTTATCAAATTATCATATAAACTATTTCTTTGAATCAATACATTCATTAGCATACAATCATTAACACTATTACAGAACTATTGACTATAATAATTTAAATGCCCAGTGAATGCCTAACAAAGTTAGCTTAACTATGCTAGGTATGAGTACAGAAGTTATCAAATGCTAAGTACAGATTTAAGTACTTAACATAAGGCAACCACTTTCTAAAGCTTGACTTTCCATCTTTAACTCTGTTCTGCCTTTCATTCTCATGTTATCAAGTAATCAGATGTGTGTGTGTATTTGTGTGAGTGTGAATGTGTGTGTTTGTGCACGTGTATTCCGCGTGCAATGCTGGACAATACTACAGTGCTCCAGTAGCCAAGACATTTCTAGGGAAAGGGACCTGGAACTTTAGTACCTGGTTGCCTCTGGGAAAACCACCTTGGATTACAGGAATTGAGCCAACAGTCTTTTTGGCTGGAATCCAACTCAATGGGAGGTCACATTTTTCAAAAATGAGTTCTTAGTTTTGTATGTTTATTTATTTATTTTGTACCACCAGTGGGGTTTTTCAGGATTTAAAATCTTACTACTTTTTAAACATATTCTGGTAAGAATATTTAGATATTCTCTCTCACATATAGCTATACGTGAAATTGGGTTCAGAAACCCACAGCAAGGGTATTCTGTATGTCCTAACCTTTAAAGTTAATGACTTCTAATTAGCCCAGCAAGAAGCTAATGACTTGTAATCACTTGCCAATTGATTCTGAAGATTTTCTTTGTAAAATTAGTCTGGGTGAACCTGGGAAGGCTCTGACTGGTGGGGAAAAGGCAGAGGAGGATATGGGTTAAAGAAGTCACTCTCAAGGTGAGTTCTGGAAAATATTCAGGGTGATGGAAACCATACTTGTGGTCTTTTACCAATTATTATAAGACCTATGAATGGTGTCATAAATAAAGCTGCATGTTTTGGAGACTATATAACTGAAATACTGAGAAAATCATTACCTAATGTCATTTCAGTCTCCTTAGCGTTTATCATTCACATCAATTCAGCAACAAAAAGAGGGATACGTGCACAAAATTATACATCAGATAATTGATTTTATGAGATACTTCACTTACGAAGATATATTTACTTTGCCTGATTAAAGTTGTTCCATAAGAAGAGAGAGAGAACATGTATGACTATGAATCACGTAAACATTTATTGAGAATCTGCCCTTGGGCCAGGCTCACGGCTATGCACTGGGAATTAAAAAATGAATAATCCACAGCCCTTTTCTCCAGGAGTTTACAGTTAATGGCTGAGTTTACACTGTCCCAGATTAACAAATGATCACCTAGAATAAGGAACTCTATGACAAAGAAACACTCTAGAAGGATATCAAATTTGAAAATTCATGTATAGTCCTTTCAGTTCCTTCTTACAAAGCATACATATATTTCTATACCTCTTAAAATTTGCACTTGCTAGCCACGTTGGAATTTAGGAGACTGACAAAGGAATCTCAATATAAAGAAGATTGGATGGAACAATGGTGTTGGCTAGCCTTATTTGAATTGCAAGAAATGTCTCAGAGAATATTCAAAAACATTCCCTACAGTTCCAACTATGGAATAAGATATCTACTTTAAGATTAACACTCTTCAAAAGCATTATGCATTAAAAAGAGTGGCTTATGATTAGGTATAATTGGTCGTAATGGAGTGATAAGGGATTGGAAAAAATTGTCATTACTATTCTTCAAGATAAGAAAATATATAGAAAAGCCTGACATTATGGAACAATTTTCACAACCACGATGTAAAGAGCCTTAACAATAAGATGAATTTAAAAAATAAAATAAAGTAAAAAAGTTCAATGTTTCAAACACTATCCTTTTTTTCCCTTAGAAAATGGCTAAAAAGCAATTCAGCCTTATAAATTTTCTTCCAACAGAGCAACAAGAAGGCCAGAGGTATCAGCAACACTGGGTACTCACTAAGCCATGGCCAGATCTGCCTTTAAACATTGTCAATACCTAATTTCTCTTCAGTCCTGCAGCAGGATATCCCACTGACTCTTTCATTTTTACCTGGCACCTCTCTTTTTAAATGCTTGCCAAATTATCCTACTTAACTACTATGGCAAGAAAAAATGATCAAATTACGAGAGTAAAAAAAGGAAAAGGTCGTTGTCTGTGCAGGTACCTTCTAAGTTGGCCTGTCATTTTCCCTGGGAGGGAGCTCTGAGCTGAATTGACATCCTGAAGGCTTAGGTTCCATTCTGAGACTAACCACTGTGATTCTGTGTGACCTCAACCAAGCCCTTTGATCTCATCAGTCTTCTCTCTTCCAAGGGAAGACTGGTTGTGTGTGAGCGTTTATGCTTGAGCATATACGTGCAAGTATCTGGGTTAAGCTAGTCAGATACCTGATACCTTAGCTTTGACTTTTTGGGGAGTATTGCTTTAAATTTGTTTGTTTTGTTTTATGTGGTGGTGTCGACTGATTTCAATAATTCTGATATAAATATATATACATGTATATATCTATGTGTGAGTGTGCAAATATATGTAATGTGTGCATATATATATAATTAGGTAGCCTTATAATAAGCACATTGTTTATTGTACTTTTACCAAGTACAAAGGCCAATTTGAGAACCCTTGGAACAATAGTCAGAAATCTCTATTTTTTAAGGATTCACGCATGGGCTTGCTCCAAGGACAGAAATGAAAATGACAATTCAGCATGATAACACTAAGATAGAAAATAAAATAAACTCATTGATTTTGTTACAAAACAAAAACTGAAATATGACAGTTTTGTTGTTGTTGTTTTAGATCTGAGGCTGGCATTTCTTCTGGTTTCTCTTCTCATACCCCAAAACCATTTTTTCCCCTGCTGCTCTCTATATGACGACTCTCAGCGTCACTAATCCAAGAGGGGATCTCGTTTTGCAAACACAGGAAAGTTGAACCGTCACTGCTATTTGCACCGGTAGATCAGTGTGTTATCCTTGCAGATAAATATAGAGAAGGGTCATCATTTGATCTTTCCACCAAACTACACAATCCTCTGAGTAAAATTAATAAGAACAGACACTATTATGCCCTATTAGCAAGGAATGATGTTTGTGTAAAGAACTCCTAGCAAGTAAATGCAAATTGTGGTAAATCACAGGCATAGAATCTTTGCCTTGCTGTTTCCTCTGTCTGGAAAGGAAATTTTCTAAGATCTTTGTATGGTTTCTTGCTTCTCATTTTCAAGGGTTCATCTCAAATGTCATCTACTGGGAATGCCCATTCCTAACTATCCCATTGCATGAAGCACCCAAACTCCCTTTTCCACATGACCTTGTTTAGTTTTTATAGCACTTTGATCTTTATTTATTGCTCTTGTGTTAATTGGCTGGCTGTCTCTCCCATTAGCCTGTAAACTCCATGACAGCTGAGAGCTTGCCTCCCTGATTCACCACACTATTTCCAGTGCCTAGAATAACGCTTGGCTTAGTAGGCTCTCATGAATATCTGATCAGTGGATGAATGAATAAATGAAACGCTCATTTCCCCATTGTACAGAAAAGGATTGCATAGAAATAAAAGGCGACCAGTTGCAAACCAAGCTCAGGACTAATTTTACATGGAAATATCGTAGTTTACCAGACAATGCCTACTGCACACTTGAATTTTCAGACCTCAGTGTATTAATCTTCCTGAAATTTTACATATAATAGCCACCTTACATAGGTGTGGAGAATATGCAAAAGGAATATATAAATAACAAAGGCAAAAGGAAAGTATTACAGTGAAGTAAAATCAACAAATCCAGGCTTCTTTATGTGACAATTGGCTCAAAGTTGAATTTCTAACTAATTGAGCTAGAATCAAGTTACCTTTTTTATGAATTTGCAGATTGAGGCACACTAATTCTACCTACATTGTAAACTCATAAAACATAGCAATTGAAAATTAACTGAAGTAGATTGTAACAATAAAAATTCATAATCCAGTTCCTCCATAGGTCACCTATGGACAACCAATCGAATAAAACAATAGGCATTATTCATTCCAATATATGTTCTAATTACTTTAAATGCTGTTGCATAATTTGATTTTTGAATTCTCATTACAGGAAAACCTTAAAAAACAAATGGTATTTTCTTACCCATAAAATCAAAATATGAGTTGTATGACTCTTACAGTGCTTTTTATGACTAATCTTCTTTTTGTTATAAAAAATGTGATACATTATTATATAATTTAAAAACATAATATAATGCAAGGAAATGACTGTTTTGGAAGGATTTTGATCAAATCATGTTTCAAGAATACTTGTCTAAAACATTTATTTTTTCCCCTATTTTTAAATGTCAAATCTGCTGTAAGGCAGAACTTTAGGTAGTAGTTGCAAACTAGAAAATTCAGTTTCATATTCACAATAGGCATTCTCACTATATTTAGGATAGAATAAAACTCTTTGAATTTATTCTCTGTTGTATTACTAGAAACATAGCTTATAACAATTATGTTTTTTTAACTTATACACCTTTCCTTGGTCTTCCAATTTGGGAAAATCTTTGTTGTATGTTAAACCCCAGTGATAAAGACATCTGTGGTTAATTTCAATACCTGTACTCAAAAAATAAAAATATAATAAGAATGTTTCAGAATCAGGATTTATTTTGCTATGAAAGCTAGACATATGTGGGGAAATGTGGATTTGCTAAACTTGAATCTTTTTTTTTCTCTTTAATGATAATCCAGAATCTCTGTCCATAATGTAATATCTTTCAAGACTGACATTCAAGAAAAATTGATTCTGATAATCTGACATACCTGTACTGGAATTCCACATGTTTGTATTGAGGGTTTACTATCAAGAGAATGTCCTTACATAGCTGAAGATTTGGGGAAATATTAAACCTGTAGAAGTTAAACGTCAATCTGTTAAAATCAATGATACAAATTGTGAACTCATTAGAAGAATTCCTCATGAAACAACGTGGAGACTTGTTGGTGTACATCCAGTGCAAACCCACTGGAGACCCCTCATGAATATTCAGTAATCACAATGTTAAAGCATGTTGAAATACTAAAATCCAAAGTTGTCAGTCAAAACAATTTCTGAGCCTCTTTCTCAATACTGAAGAAATTTTTAATTATTTACCCAAAGATGCTTGCAAAGCACTAATACTCTGGGAGGTGACCAATATATACTGATGATTGATTGACTGAGGTCTGAGATATGTCGGGCACATACCTTGGTCCAGGACAGAAGAGGTTCTAACTCACATATACCTTCTTGTAAAATGAAGATTGAAGTATGGAATTGTACATATTATAAAGTCACCCCTCTGAATGTCTGTGTAATTCATACCATCTATGTAAATTCTAAAAATTTTATACAAAACGGACAAGGTCATGACTAAACTCAACAGATATTGTACAAGAGAGTATTATTTAATAGTTTTTAACAGAGAAAAATCTTGTTAATTTTACAGTTTTATTTTTAGCTTAAATGATTTTGAGATTAAGCTACTGATATTTCCTAAGTTCTCCTGTGTTTCTTTCTTACAATCATTGCTGGCCCTAAGTTTTCCCTTCCCTCAACGAATCACCGCTAAGGACCTAGTCATTTGAATATGATTTAGTTATTTTAAAAATCAAGTCCAGAAATAATATTGCAACATCACATCTCATGACACCTTGGTCATAATTGGTCTCATACTCCTGAGAAAATATTGACAAAGTTATTATTTTTAGATATTAAGTTACACTAATACGTGTGGAAGTCAGGCTAAATCGCACATTAAAACCCACCCAGTAAGAAGGTCAGGAAAAATTAGTTCAAGGAAAACAACAAAAAATTTTAGATTAATTTTTATTACTAAATTATATCCAAATTCAATCTTCCTTTTCTCCTCTATTTTTTATGTATTTTTAGAGAATCATGATGATTTAAAGATGAATGAAAACCAGCTCATAATAGAGCTCAGTCTTCAGTCTATTGAGAGAGAGATATGTAAATAAAAATTAAGATATAAACTATTATGTGTAGAAATTATAACCCTCATACATTGCTGGTGGGAATACAAAATGGCACAGCCAGATTGGAAAAGATTTGAGCAGTTCCTCAAAATGGTAAACACAGAATTACCACATTATCTAGCAATTCCACTCCTAGGTGTTTACCCTAGGAGAAATGAAAGTATATATCTACATAAAAGCTTGTACATGAACATTCATAGCAGTTTTATTCATAATAGCCAAAAAATGGAAACAACTCAACTGTCCATCCACTGATAAGTGGAAAATTAAAATGTGTTATATCCATACAATGGAATATTACTTAGCAAGAAAAAGGAAGTACTGATACATGCTACAACGTGGATAAACCTTAAAAATATTCCAAGTAAAAGAAGCCAGTCACAAAAGATCACATACATTTATTTATTTATATGAAATGTCCAGAATAGGAGAATCTATTGAGAAAGAAAGTAGATCAGTGGTTGCCTAGATCTGGGACAGAAGAGGTAGGTGGAGATGGGAAGGAGGGATGGAGAGCCACTGCTAATGAGTACAAGAGTTTTAGAGTAATAAAAATGTTCTAAAACTAGATGATAAGGTTGTACAATTCTGTGAATATACTAAATTGATTGAATTGTACATTTAAACAGGTAAATTTTATGATATATAGGGTATGTATCAATAAAGCTATTAAAATATGAGGTGATGAGTTATAATATAAAAATAAAAAATAAAGTGCTCCTGAAGGATGGAAAAGAGAATGAATAATTCCTTGCAAGGGGAGGAAATAGAAGGTTCAAGGTTTTCTAGAAGAGGAAACTTTTAAGCTGGATCTTGAGAAATAAGTGGAAGTTCTCTAAGCTGAGAACATGTGTCATGTTAGACAGACAAGGAAAAGCATGAACACAGGAAAGACCACAGTTTATTTGATTAATGATTGAATAGTGGAAGGATAGGCTTATAGGAGGAAAGGTAGCTGAAGTGACAGAGAATGCTAAGAAATAAGATCAAAAAGAGAGCTAGAAGACAAGACTGGGAAGAATCCTTTAGTCCATGCTAAGGAATTACACATTTCCTTGTAGATGAAAGAAAGCCGTTCAAGTTTTTTTAAAGACATTAGCACACTTCTTTTTGTTTTATAGAAACAAAATACAAATTCTTCAGATAAGATTTCCATCTCTGATCAAAATTGTCTATGGAATCTCGGAATTAATGGACACTTACAGTTTTGACTGCCAGCAATCAGATCAGTGGGAAGAGCAGAACTCTTTTAACTTTGTGGTTCAAGAGGGAACTGACATATTTTGTAGACATACCTCTCTGGCCACAGGTATATCCAAGGATGTCCTCGAGCCAAGTAAGGTCAATCATAGTGTATATGCATGATACTATCCACAGTCTTTTGCCTTTTGTCATCATTTATTTTTCCTCTAATTGGGACTAAGAAATGAGAGCCCCTTTCTGTTTGATGGTAAAACCAAAAAGATAAGTTAACCCCGAAGCTGCTGGTATCTTTGGTGTCAACATCACAGAGAATGTTTGTCTATGAAAATTAATCAGAGAAGCAAAAGCTGGCAGCAGTTAGAAACCAAGGGCATCCTGATGGTATTCAAATCCATGGTTCTAGCAATCTCTGAGGCCACATCTCTGCCCTTGTAATTTGGTAACATGAGCCATTAATTTCCTCTTTTGGTTGGTTGATGTTCAGTTTCTTCACTAGCGGCAAAATATTTCTAACAGTAGTAGAGTTAACCAGTTTAACCAGTCACTAGTAGATTCTTGCTGGCTTATTTGATGCACCAGAATTTATTAGTTATTGGATATCTATGACCTTCTGATTTAGCTGGAACCTGGATACTCAACTCAGAAGTAAGATCAATGTGTATGTGTGTGGAAAGGGGACTTGGAAGGGAAGAAATGAGGAAGTTCCATCAATTTTTAACATCAGTTCCTGGCCACTGGATGTTATGATATCCTAAATGGCCACACTTGTAGAAAGCATTTGCAACTAATAATGTAGGTCAGAGATATCAAATATCTAGCACGTGTGTACAAACTCTCCCTCAATATTTTTGGCAGCCGTGGCTAACTGACAACAGAACTATTTCACGAAACCAGGATATGCCCAAAAGTTCTTCATGAACAGCTCTCTGGGAAGCTGCTGACAATAAAGTAGAGTTTGCATGTGAGATAAAATCTACTTGCCAGTCCTGGATTAGGTTGATGATAATTGTCTTAAATTAAAAAATAATACTGACCCCTTTTCTCTCTTCTATGTAAAGTCATACCCTACTAGCAATTTCAGACTGAAGGCCCACTTTCAGGAAATCTATATTTCATGTATGCCATGTGTCAGTTTAAGCAAGGAGTCACCTTTCCCAGTGTATGTGCATTTTAATCCTTTACTACAAACATTGGATGAAAGGATTTCCTTTTGGTGATAAAGAATTCCAGGCATCTGAGAGCAAATGGAAGAGTTATTTCAGGAAAACTTTTTCCCAGAACCCCTAAAAGCCTACCATGTGTTCGGAGCTAATCTGCCTTTTTCAGAAGTCACGTGGCCCGTATTCCACTCACCAGGCCATGCTAGACAAAGAGAATTTGAGAGAAAGTCTGACCTGGTTCATTAAAATATAGTACATAAAGGCAAAGACTGCATAAGTTAATTTGATAGATTAGTTCAGAAGTCTGTCAAATCTTATTTAAATATTCCTCAATATTCTATAGACCTAAAGTTAAAAAGCGATATATATTTTTCCACCTAGTAGATTCTCTCGTGTCTCTTAGCCACGGTAGTGGTACAGGAAAATCAACCAGCTGTTTCTAAAATCTAAGCTCCTGAATCCTTGTAACAACTGTCGGGAGCCTGTTCTCTTATAAACACACACACACATGCATGTACACACACACACATACACGTAAATTAAGGATATTGTGACAAGCTAAGGAAATCGTATTAATTTAATTTAATGCACATACACACATTTATACCAAGGGCAGAAAGTCAGGAAGTGTGCATGGACGGAAAAACTTTGCCTCCTCTTTCCCCTCCTAAAGTGGTCCCATTGTTCTTTGTCTTTTTTCATAATGTTGTCAAGAACAATAAAGGGTCTGAGATTTTATTCTAAGTAGAAGCTAATAAGTTAGACCACCGCAGTTTCAGGGATTCTGTCAAAAGTCATGAGACTCACAGGACAGAGACAAAGAGCTTTATTACTCAAGAAATAGCAGTAGTCAGAATACTAGCATTTTCTTGATCCAATTTCATGAGCCTAATTCCCAAAGAGCAATTCAACAAGGGTGAGGTGACGCTTGTACTTACAATGGCTTGTATTAGAGGGGAGGCACCCTGAGCTTGGGGAACTCAAATCTTTTATAATGGACAGTAAACTTGCCTGCCCATTTGTTCTAGAGAAATATATTATATTTATTATATTATATTTACAATTATTATTATATTAAGCAAACTTACCTTTTGCTCTACAGAGAGACACTATCTTCCAAGTCTGTTTACTATAAAAAAAAATCCTTGAAAAAATAGCACAGAACAGTAGCAGTCAGTGCCTCTGCTTACGAGACATATAAAAACCAAAGAGACACGTGGAGCATGATCTCCCAACAGACGTGTACAACAAATTCTTATTTGTTAGTATGGTTTGGTTCCTATTAAGAGGAATTAAACTAATAGTGATCAGTGGATTTCATGATAAATATTCTCACTGAGAATTTTTCGAGTCTAATATTAATCGATTATTGTTAAGTAATTGTGAGAGAGATACTGTCGATACATAAATTCAGAAAATATCCAATTTCAAGAGGAAATAGTTGCCATTTTATCCCTGTCCTATTCCAAGAGTGGTACACACATTGAAAAGTCAGGGGAGAATTTTTAATTAGAAGAACTTCATCTGTCTAAACTCAATTATTTAAAGATGTTGTAGTACATATTGGACATTGGTTTGCCTGTGCAAAAAATATGAAAATTAATTGTGTGACCCAGAAAACCAGCTTTGTTTTAGGTAAAATATGTAATTGACTAAAATAAACATCATATATTTATGCCCCCAAATGACAATGCACTTCAGATTTTATGATCTAAATCTGTAATCAAGTAGTAGTTTAAAAGTATGGTATTGCTAACTGGAAATAAAATTTGACACACACTACCCTGTAATATTTAATCAAATGATTAAATATAGTTTGACTGTGAATTTTTCAAGTTTGTAAAATGCCATTATTCACGCACGTGACTCACATAGAAGCTTCGCTCACAGGTCGGGTGCAAGCAATGATCCCACTTCCAAGCTTCTTTCTGCTTATGAAGGACCCTCACCTCGACCTTGGGGCACATATTAAGCCCTGCTTGCCCTGATAGCTGCAACGCTGTATCTTTTCTAAGTTGACAGCTCATACAGGGGCTCCTAAACAAGAGAGGCATTATTAGGAGCCCCCACAACATTAATATAAATCGTTTGAGTTGTGTGCCAATCACTAGTCCAGCATGAACTCCACCCAAGACCACACCTGGTGGGCTTCAGACTGGATTGAGCCTCTTGGGTCACCTAAGCTCCATGCTATTATCTAGACAGTATCCATGGTATCAAGGCTCTAAATACTCCACACTCTAGTTTCCTTTGGCTCCTGTCCTCCCAATCGGTCTATTCCTTTCCAAACATAAGTTTAAGGGACCATATGCCGGGTTATTATAGTTCAATTGAAGGCCTTTCTAGAGGCAAAGTTGCTCTTGTAGAGTGAGTCTACATAAGTAGATGCTCAAATATTCCCTCTCTGTCATGCTCTTTTTTTGTACATTGTGCTGTATGCCTGAATTTTGGCTCACATTATTGTTTCCCTTGTCATCAGGCTGGTCTGTACCTTGTGCTAACAATTCCTTCATTCTTCCATCACACACAAGTCTTCACCCTGTCCAAATTAGCCCATTTCCAGCTATTCTTTTCGAGTGTGGCTCCTTGATCAGCATGTTCCTGCCAGTTTCCAACATGGAAAAAACCAGCATGACTTCCACCCTTTGGTGAGGGTTGATTCAATGATATCTTTAATATTTTAAGAACATCGTTAGAGCATGCAGTATAATGACGACTTTGGGTTTTTTTCTCCTTCCTGCCTGTCTGAGCGCAGACTGCACGAGACTGAATAACCCCGGTAAATATGGCGCTGGTTTGTGTTTTTCCTCAGTGTAAAGCCATAATTAGCTTGTTTCTTTTATACAGTGTAAAATGAACTAGATGGATTAGAGTGGCTGCTTCAAGTAATTTTGTAATTAAGATGTGTGTGCACTGCTAAGTGAATTCACAATCTTTAGGACATTCTTTTCAACTATGACTGGGAATAGTAAGCAATGTTTCAACTTTTAAAATCTCAATGAATGTTTATTTTTTTTCTTAACATGCCAAATTAGACTTTCTTGACACGTTGGCCTATAAATTTTCCTGCTTATGCTTAAAATTTAGTGGGCATAGAAATGCTCTGGAGAGGTTCATGATCAAGTCTGAATATCTGAACTACCTAAAGAGCACTTGCTGAAAATTCCTCAGTACACTCACTAAAACTAATAGTCAACAGCTTGGATTTTATATACTTTTCACTTTTGAGAGCTTGCTATGAATTAAATCTGTATGGCCTGACAATAACGTTATCTGAACATTCAAAATTAATTACATTGCTGCAAATATTCTGCAGAAAACTAAATCAATATTAAATTCAAAAGTACACAGAGGCTTATTTGCTTCATAATACACCTATTTACTTTTTTTAAATTATAGCATTGTGATCTTTGAAATTAACCATCATTCCAACCTAATTTGTCTTACATTACTACCTAAACATAATCAATCAGAAATGAACAGAGAATGTGTTCATTCAACATTTATAACCACTGTTCAACAATTCATATCTAATGAACCAGAAAATATTCTAAGTTGTGTTATGATTATCTTTGTACATGTTTTATATTACGCTCTTTTATTTTCATCAGCCGAATCACCTAGTTCAGTACGTTGAACACGGATATATACATCTTTGCTGAAGGAAAGGATAAAAGGAAGAAGGAAGTAAGGAAGGGAGAAAGGGAGAGAGAGGACAGGATTTTTGATTTTTTACTAATTATTTTACACATTTTAAAAAGTTAAATATAAGCTTAATTGTAACTAGGCAAGGCTATCATGAAAAGATTCCAATGAACACAATGCTTTGATTTTTGCAGTGGGATCATTAAAATTATTTCAACCCTTCTGGGTAAAATTTACTTTTAAAAGAAACTGGGACTATGACGGTAAATAGCTTATCTCAGGGAGAAGCTTAGTTAATGGAAATATTTTCTGGTTTTAACTTTCTAACATTTTGCAAAGGTATTTAATATTCTCTAAATTAAATACATTTAGAGTTTATAAACAATATAACAAACCCATGTTTTCCTGAAATATGAAACCATTCTGTTGCTATTTTCAAATACTTTTGGTCAGGTTTGACCTAAAAAGAAGTAATATAAAGACCAATATTTTTACTAATGGTGATCAAGTTCTTTTAATAATTATGAATTTTCACAAGATTTTTTTTTATTTTTGACTCCTAAGATTTCAGGTCATCAAAATAAGGAATATTTCCTTTCTTTCTCTTGACTTTGGAGCTATCCTTTGAGGTTGGAATGCTCGTAACTCCAGCTCTGAAAGTGGCATCTTGTGGTTAGCCTCAAAATGAGCATCTTGCTCATAGCTTCGACTTGAATTGTCTGTATGTTGACCACTTCTAAATCTTAATTTCAAACACTGTTGTCTCCGCCAAGTTCCAAATGTCTCCAACTGCCTAATCAACATTACAATTCAAAAATAGTGTTATTTTCATCCAAAATTGAACTCAAATCCACTCTACTTTTTCTTCCTCATCTTCCTGTTTGGATCAGTGGCAGCTATACCTCCAGTAACACATGTTTGGAATAATTCTTGACCCTGCTTATCTCCTCTGCGTGGTAACAACCACCTTGTTCTCTAAACTCTTCTGGCATTAAACTTTTCTTGAGAAAGAATTGGAATCACAGACTGGAGGACTTGGGATGCTTTAGGGTGTGAATGTATTCACCCCTGCATTACTTCCTGTTTGAAGGATGTTAGATGCAGACTCAGCAAGAAGAAGCATGCTATTTAAAAGCAACACTCAAGAATTGTAATACAACCTATGACTTTGTGTTCCAAGTGATCTGGACTGTTCAAATAAATGCAACCTCAGAAGTCGAGAAGCTGTATCATTTTCAAGGGTCGGCAGCAAGAGAGCACAAAGTCCTTTTGTACCTCCATCAGAGTTACATGTGTTCCTGACGCAAGATGAGACTTTACACCAGTTGAGATACACAAGAAGCAAGTGAAGAGGGCAGCCATCATGTTACACTTTTCTCAGCTCTCCTTCAAGCCTTACTCATCAGCTGTTGACTGTTAACCAACGTATTATAGATAATCAAATATTTATCCCCAAACATGAACTATTCCAGATAGTTTGAATTTTCCATACTTTTCCAGTATTTCATAGAAAGCTTAGACTTCTAGGATTCTGGATGTGGCCAAATTCCATGAGGTCCTCTATAGCTAGTACAGTGAACAAACCTGATGTGTGGGATGCTTATCACAAAGCAAACTTATTTGAATTCTTATTTTTATTAAGTTTTCCAAGAGCCTATTTTAATCTATTCTTAGATTAAGCAAAAGAAAAAAAAGGCAGTTCCATCATTTTCTGAGCATTCTTAGGAAATACAGAGTCCAATGGTGACTTTGAAAAAGCAAAATACACACTCAATTTTTCAAAAATGGAATGTTTAGGGGGCCGGCCCAGTGGTGTAGTTGTTAAGTTTGTGCACTTTGCTTCGGCGGCCCGGGGTTTGCAGGTCCAGATCCCAGGTGTGGACCTACATACTGCTCATCAAGCCATACTGTGGCAGGTGTCCCACATATAAAGGAGAGAAAGGTAGGCACGAATTTTAGCCCAGGGCTAATTTTCCTCAGCAAAAAGAGGAAGATTGGCAACAGATGTTAGCTCAGGGCTAATCTTCCTCACTAAAAAAAAAAAAAAAAAGCAGTGAAAAAAAACAATAGAATGTTTAGTTCCATGAAATAATCAACACTTGGATCTTCATTCAGAGATAATTCCTATCCTCTGTCATGCAGCTAAGGAAAGGGAAATGATCAACTTCTCCCCTCCCTTCCTCTCTTTCTTTCTCAATAGCTGCTACTTCTACTCTTCCAGGTTTGGAGCAGAAGGCATCGAGGGTAGACAGAGGGATCAGGAAAATCCTTATTGAACAGGTCCAATGATAAGCAGATTTCACTCTCTTAGTCTGGAAGTTGTTTGAAGAGGGCTCTCTTCTCTTTGCATGTTGCAATGTTTTGTGAAGCTTTCCTCCTTTTTTCTGTCCCTCCCTCCATTCATCAGTGGGGACCTCTGACATTGGTCTTCTCTCTTCTGGCCACTTAGTCTTTCTGTAACTTTTCAGAATTCAGTGGTCAACAATTCAAGTTCCAGCAATTCTCTTCATCAGTAGCTACCTGGGGCTGTGGGAAGTGGGACAGGGCAGGAGAAAGGTAATTAAACCACCCACAATCGAATCACATGTTCCCACCTTCTCCTAGTCATCAGCCAACTCAGCCTTTGAGTAGAGAGAGAAGGATTGTAAAAGGACATGCTGACAAGACATTGAGGAAGCAAGAAGTATAAAGGAAGATTAGATTGTCCCTATAGAAGAGTTACTTCCACTCAGTGTATTAAAAAATGAAATAATGTGGTTTAAGCATTAGCTTTATAAATTAATTAAACACCCATTGTATTTCCTAAAAACTCTGAGTAGCTGAGTCTATTTAAAAAAAATTCTGGAATCATTTTTCATCTAGCGATAGATAATAAATTCTGCTTTATTTTTTGCAGTCTGTCTTAGAAAGTAATAGCAAAGTAGAAAACCCAAATGTTTTGGTTTTATCCATATTCACCTATGGTTGTGTAGATCTGAGCTAACTTGCTCACCAGTAGAATTCAGTCTCAACCTCCGTTCTATCTATTATGCATCATTTTTAAGCTGAAATTGCCTAAGACCTTTAATTCGACTTCCAAGCAATAGTTTGGAAAACCCCAATATGGCAAAAAATTTTGGCAGCAAGAATGGAAAAGTGAGCTTTGTCAGGACAAAAGGAGAGACCTAACCCTTGAAAGTAATCAGACACTCTTCAAAGAAGGTTTCTTAAAGTCAAAGCATGTGCTGGCTGGATAGAAACTCCACACCAACCAATGCTCTTGAAAGGTTAAAATTACACCAATTCAGTCTCAGAGCTTTCAGTGCAGTGTTGATATTGGAGTGTGATATTTAATTCAATGGGATAGAATTTTCCAGTATAATTAAATCCAAAGCTGTGGCTAATGTGAAATATAAAAAAGGACATTTGGTTATCCAAGGATTGTGACTCAGAGAATATGTTTGTTTATTTAAAGTGCTTAAGCTATTCAGTAAATTGATAAGTGGTTTGTCCACCAAAGCGGGGAAAAAGTAGAAAGAGGACTGGCAAAGGGCAAGAAGAGAATTAGAAGAAAAGTAAAGTGGACCTTTAATCTCTTTCTCTAATTTTTTCTTTGCTTTCTTTAGATGTATTGAAAAGCCTGAAAATGTGCTTATTCGTGGCCTTATCAGAAACATATACATAAAAAGAAAAACCGAAATGCAATTGACTTCTAATTACAGAACACCAAAGTATCAATTCAGAACAACTTCTAGGAGAAAAATAAAATTAGACACTAATGCAAGCGTGCATGGCCTCTGCAACTTGTGAAGCTGCAACAAAGCCTGAGGCAGCTGAGCACACATCAACCAGGGCCAAGATGTAGCCAATGGAGGCCATGACCCAGCATGAAACAGGCCTAGAAAACTCAGGTTTTCTGAATGGGGACTGCTTTGCTTCTTGTGATGCTAGATATTATTTGGCTATTGCTGTGAAATTTGAATTTATATGTTTTTTTCCTCCATCCTCACATTATCAATTTATTTATATCTGTGCCCTACATACTATCAACCTATTACAGTCTATACTCATCCAAAGTCAGGCATGTTGTCAGCAGATTTATTAATTTATTACTTAATAATAATAATAACTTATTTCATAACACTCACAACAAAAACTAAAATCCTTATTTTTCATATGGAAAAATAGGAGGCACAGATCGGTCAGTTAACTTGCCCAAAGCTGTTTACACAGCTACAAAGCGTCAAAGTCAGAAATTGAATATATGTCTTACTTAATTCAGGGCCTATGCTCAAAACACCATTACTCTTTATCTTTTCCCCCATGTGGGGTTGGCCTCTCATTCTCAATGCTTCTCCAGTCCTGCCTGTCAAAAGAAAAATGCTCTTTTAAACCAATACTCACTATAGTATTTGTTCCTAAATAATTTGGCCAACTTCCATTGTCCAGCTAGTGAATTGCTTTTTTAAAGAAGCTACCTAAATCTAGAAGGGAAAGGAGTAATTCTATCAGATAACTTTCTATCTGGATGCATTGGGAGCAGAATGACAGGTGAAATATTGGGGACAGGTGAAAAATGAGGGGACAGGTTTTCTCTCATATTACATTGTGTGGGCAACTTTTGACTCCACCAAAGTGGAAGGAAAAACCAGCTTCTCTAGCAGTTTCTCTCCTGTCTTGAGGCTGTGACTTGCACAAAAATATATACCCTGCAAGGATGACAATGACAATGACAAGTAACAAGATTGAAGAGAAAACTCTTCCTACACAATTGTTGAACATTTATTTTTATTAAAATTCCCACTAGTATGCAAGATCCAACTCAAATCTTTTTTTAAATTATATAGAGAATAACATATATGTCTCAGGCCTGGGAAAATCTCCCATTAACAACTTAATTTCCAGCAATCAAATAAGCCACCTTCCTCAGAACACCATCAAAAAATCCACTTGTCTTGCTTCAGTCATTTCATTGGTTGATACCCACAAATAAACTCCTACCCTTAGAATTTTTATAAATTTTATTTGCAATGGATATTTAATGGAGTTATTTTTCCTTATGACCTAAAATAACTTAAGTGCTCAATTGTCTTTCTTCATATAACACTGACTGCCCTTCTATCAAAGTCAGAAGTCCTTTCATTCTGTGACAGGCTGCCAGCTACCACTTGTTACCAAAATCCACAGGTTCCTAAAGCACCAAAGGGACTTCTACCTGAAGTTGCCCTTTGAGGTAGCGCAAACTTTGGAGTCATCTGGCTTTAATTTTCCTTTCCTCCACTCTAGTTTCAGTTAAATATCACCTGGCATTCCTATGACATTACCAAGTTTGCAATATTATGAATGCCATCTAAACAGCTTCCATATTTTGCACCTCTCCTGTGGATTAGCTCCCATCTCTGGGAAACACAACGGCCTCTTGATTCTAGTTCCCTATGTCATTAATAGCTGACACTCATCCCAATTGAGGAAGCGAGGGCTGCCAGAGGAAAGTGATTCCATCTAGGGTGGAACAGAATAACAGTAATGACATGTGATATTGATAATGATACCTACCACTTACTGAGTACTTACTGCATGCCAACCAATGTGCTAAGTTCATTTCTTCCTCACAGTAACCTTATGAGATTATCCTTGGAAATTTCAGAAGTGAGAAACTGAAGCACAGAGAAACTAAGTCATTTGCCCAACATTACACACAAACAGACAGCAGACAGTGGAGATTTTAATCCAGGCAGCCTAACTCCAGAGCCGCTTTCCCAGCAATATTGCGAACTGCCCACAGTAGTTTGGGTGGACAATACTGAGAAGGCAGAGTGATGGGCCGCGAAGCCAATCAAGGCGGATGGGCTTTCTGAATGAACAGTGTTCTGCGTGTCCTAGACTCCACAGTTGCTCGAAAAGAATAAAAATCAGCGTGAAGGGGATAGCAAGGATGAACGCTTTCAAGACTGTAAATTCATTTTACTCAATCTGGGTGCAGAAGAATACAGATGGCTGCATAATTTAAGCCGGTCTGTGTAAATGATTGGCAAAATAACTAAGGCCTTTGGGAAAATTGCCAATGTAGTTCCAGATGCTTAGAAGATGTGCTCCCTGGACTAAGCCAGGCAGCGTCCCTTAGGTGAATTAGCACCATTCTGTGAATCGCACCCCTAACATGTAGGCTGTGTACTGTATTTGTACTTATTAAGCAACCATGAAAGACAAAGCTGCAGAGAATTCCCAAAGCACCAATAAACAATGGAAGAGAGCCCAACTGTTGTTTTGTTCACATTTCAGTTTTCCCACGCGCCCCTCTTCTTCTCAAACTGCAAAATTGCCATTCATTCCTGTGTTGACTTGAACAAAATGTGGTAATCTGCAGGGATCACTTTCTTTTAGGAGCAAATAGCAATGAAGCTTGCTATTTAAATCTTCTTTCCATTGATGCACTTGAGTATTTAAATTGCACAGTTAAAAGTAATGAGCACTTGGTACCATTTTCTGTCTGCATCAAACTGCTCTCTCCCATTATCTAAGAGAAGGTATTTCATCCCAAGAGTCTCGAATGAAATAGAAGAGAATTTACCTGGTTTTCTTTTTTATTCTCATAATTTCTTGGTTCTCTTAAATCTTAGCCCAACCTCTCTTTGATGCTTGCATGTTCTCTTTAAATGACAAACAGCTTGTTGAAGCCAGCTCAGCAATAATCCCTCCTCCCTGCTTTTAAAAGAGTTGTCAAAATCAGTAAATCCACAACATAAGTGTTTTCCCTATCATACTCCCTCCAAATTAGTGATATTAACGTCTTCTGCTGTGAAATTCTTTATAAAACAGTAAAGAGAAGATAAACATATTTCACTTGTAGCTCAATGTGTGACTTGCTATTCTGCCAAGGCAATGATTTCCAGTCAGAGGCGTCACAGTGAAAAAATAATGATTTAAAAATAAACTTGCTGATGTTCTGTGACCCAGGTTTCAGAGTGTGGTCTTCACTCAGCCGTTAATTCTCAACATTAGTGAGGATTTACCCTCAGAAATCTCCATTCAGATAGAACGTCTGTGTTTCAGTTAGGTTGTGCTTTTCCCTCCCTCCTTGGGCTGGATTAATTGAAACACAAGGCAGTCAAATGGCTGTCCTGAGCCGTGCCCTGAGTCAAAAGCTCAATTTGTACTCAACAGCATCCATCTGGCTGGCAGCCTGCTTCCATCCTGCTCCCCACCGCACCAGGCCTCCCTAAGCTGGTCTTCCTCACTGTTTCAGGGAGCAGTGGGGAGGCAACACGCTTCACAAACTTCCCCTGTGAAAACACTCTCTTTACCTCGTATATCCTAGATCTGCTCATACCCAAGGGAGTCCAGCCATTCACGCACCATCCCCCTCTCCTCTCTCTCTAATGACTTGATAGTGTATTATGATGTGTTTTTTTTTCAGTAAGAAATTTTTTTTGAAAAAAGGAAAACCATGCATAAATCGAACAGTAACTCACGGATTGGGGAATAAACTAGTTTATAGACATTGAAATGACATAACAAAAATAGAAATTTGTGAGTTTTTTTTAACAAGGAATCAAGGAAGCATGAAACCTTGTTGAAAACCAAGTTTAAGTGAGTTAACCAAAACTGCATAAGTCTGTATATAACATCTGAGAGGGCACTTTCAGATACAAGGAGGAGAAAATCTCTCAACTCTTTCTTTGTAACTTGCCAAAAAGGGAATTCATGTTGTAGCTTCATTAATTTTTTCATCACATTACTTCACATTATTTTAAAATATATGCCAAAAATGTACATAATATATAATACTTAAAGAATGGTATTAAGACAACCATTTAGCTGCCTTTGTACATTATCAATATCTTTGCTATTCCATTATGTTGACTTTATTTATAGTTATGGAAAAATATGAATATTCCTAAACAAATCATTATTTAGTTTGGGCTGATTTCACTTTTATAATGACAGACTCATTCCACAAATATATGTAGATTACTGTGCATGTGATTTTCTTTTATTACTCAGTATTGACTTTTTGAGATGCGTGCAGGTTTAAACGTATGAATCCATTTGTTCATTCTGGTCTTAGAAGACCATAGGTTGCTTCCAGGCTTTTGATTTTGTGCAAATGCAGCTGTGAACATTATTGTACATATCTCTTGATGCATATAGGCAAGAATTTCTTTAGAGTATATTTCAAAGAGTGGAAGTGCTGTGTTTTTAGGGAATATGCATGTTTACCTTTACTAAATAAAGCCCAGTTGTTTCCCAAAGAACCACCACTAATTAATGAGAATCTCAATGTTCTGAACACTTAAAGTCTTAAACTTAAAAATTTTTCCCACTAGGTTGGGTGTCAAATGGCAACTAATTGTGATTTTACCTTTATTCCTCTGATTTTTAATTTAGATTTAACATTTTTTCATACATGTATTTCCCATTCATGATTCCTCTTTTGTCAACTCCCTGATCACATTTTTGCTCATTTTTCTATTAAGATATTGGTTAATTTTTTATATATTCAATTTTATATGTTCTGGACACTAATTTTTATCAGTTATGAGTGTTAGGTGTGGCTGATATTGTGTCTTAATGTGCTTGTTTTCTCACTGTCTTTATTGTGTTTTATAAAGAAGTTCTGGGACCGGCCCTGTGGCCTACTGGTTAAGCTCAGTGCACTAGGCCACAGGGCCGGTGGCCTGGGTTTGGTTCCAGGGTGTGGACCTACACCACTCATCAGCCATGCTATGGTGGTGACCCACATACAAAATAGAGGAAGACTGGCACAGATGTTAGCTCAGTGCAAATCTTCCTCAAGCAAAAAAGAGGAAGATTGGCAACAGATGTTAGCTCAGGGGGAATCTTCCTCAGCAAAAAAATAAAATAAAATAAAAAATAGAAAACAGAAGTTTTTAATTTTAATGTGGCTCAGTTTAGCCATTTTTGCTTATTTGGTTATAATTGTTTTTATTCAACAGTTATGTTGTCACCAGTGAGTAATAAATATATTTTCCTATATTATCTTCAATTTTCAAAAATTTTTCTTGTCACATAATTTTTTAATCAATCTGAAAATGATTTTTAGCTAACTCTTGCAAAACCAATCCACTGATCTACAGTTTAATTTCTGTCATACTTTCATATTTCCATATACATATGGCTCTGTTTCTGGATTCTTTATTCATTGCATTCATCTTTCTGGCTTTTCCTGCATCAATATCTACTATATTAATAACTATAGCTTTTCAGTAAGAATTATATTTGGTAGGGCAAGTCTTCCTGATCTAATCTTCTTCAGGTGTGACTGGACATTTATGGCCCTTTGCTTTGCCATATAGATTTTTAAATCTACTTATCTAGTTCCATGAAAACTATTTTGGTAATTTTCTTGGAAATATCAAGAATCTCTGGATCAATTTGGGGGGAAACTTATGATACAGAGTTCTCCCTATCAATGTTCATAGTCTAACTTTCCATTTATTTAGATCTTTTTTGATATCTTTGAGCTAACGTCTTTTACTATTCTTCATTGGAGACTCATATATTGCTTTTAGATTTATTCCTATGCCACATTTTTGCTGCCGTTGTACATAGTATTCTTTATTTAGCAATTTCTAAGCATTATTTGCTAGTATATAAAAATAAAATTGACTTTAATACCTTGAATCTTTTATCCAGCAACCTTGTTAAACCACCTTATTAATCCCTATGATTTGTAGACTACTTTGAGTTTTATCTTTAGGATAAGGATGGTGCAGTAGTGCACCCTGGGAAAGGCTGGGAGAAATGCACATCCACTTTAGATCTGAGATGCATCTGATAAGCTGTATAACAGTTACAGAGAAGAATGAGAATAGTACCAAAGCCACCCAGGCACTCTCAAACTGAGATGCCTCTGCAGGTGCTCATGTAGAAGATGTCTGGGTAAATTTCTTTTAAGTTGTCCATTCATTGCTCAGTTTGAATCAAACTATCCAAGAACTTCTTCCACAGGTTTGTTACTCTCTGCTATCTTCTGGTTCAAACCTTAATTCGAATAATTCATTAAAAACATATTTTTTTACCTTTTAAAGAATAAGTCAAATATAATAGAACATTAAACAAATGTTATAAAGCAGACAAAATGATAGCTTTTTAGACGAATACAAAGTGTTTTGAAAGCATCCCTACATTAAGTTCAAGTTTTTGCAACAAATATTCATGGAGGGCCTTGTGTATGCAAGACACTGCCTTATTAAGAAAAGTATTTGTTTGGTCATCCCTGTGCTAGGAAAATTAAGAAGACAGTAAATTTAACTAATTTAAGCCATCAATCTTAGAAGCAGAAACAACCCCCCCATCTTTGCTCTGTAATAGGTTTTTCACCCTGATTTATTGGATAATTGCCTAATTCATCTTGCATATATAGACAAGAATTCATCAACCTGAGGTACTTAAATCTATTCATCTTTGAAAGAAAACTCCAACTAGCTAACCGTTATGTCCTAATTCATTAGTTATGGTTATCACTCAACACTTTCTAGGGAAAAGTCATACAAAGGAAATACTTAACAGAATTCTTTTTTCTTACTCAATAAAGATTCTAATATGTTTCAATTTCTGTCTGAAACATGGAAATTCTATGGTAATGTTTAGCCAAACCCGACCAAATTGTTCTAGGGATATAATTCCTGGTTATACCTCTTATAAGAAGCAAATCCTTGTGAGCTTAAGAAGCCCTTGAACATGTCATAGACCTTCAATAATCGGTATCTTCTCACTTTCCTTCTTTCTTCCCTGTGGTGGGGTGAGAGGCTGGAGGCGATTATCTTTCAGAGGAGGTAACACTTTGAAGACCCAATTGGATGTGAGGGATTTAAAAGATTTAAAATATTAAATGTTCTTCCATTTAGTTTCTTATTTATTTAAGCTACTCAAGTCTTTTATACTTGCTACAACTGCTAGTAATACAGGATTATATTTCTATATAACAAATGCAAACAATTCTGAAGTAAATTTGGTAAAAGTACAAATCTTTCACTGTTGCCACCCAATCTCATTTACCTCCCCATAGGGAATGAAAGCTGTGTGATTTACAATCTTTAGAACATTTTTATGCATTTACATAGATATATGCATAAATGGATAAAAAGTTAGAGCATATAGAATGTATAGTTTTCATGTAAATGGAATCATATAAGTATTTCTGAAAAATTATTTCTTATAATAATAGGTCTTAAAGGTGTTCTCATGTTTGTATTTTTGGACCTTCACCATTTGACAGCCATAGAGTAACTCTTTATATAGATTGGGATATTATCTAACCATTCATTTATTGATGAAAATTTATAATGTTACATCTATCTATGTATATATTTTAGACCATCCTGAAGTGAATATCCTTATGCATGCCTCCTTTTACAAAAGTGATTGAGTACCAGGGAAGATACTTGGACATCCTATTTTTCCAAAGAGAAAAAAAAAGTTGTAACAAGACCTGCCCACCTGCACATTCTTACGTTAGCAGAATCAGAGATTCATGGTCCCAGAAACTGCCTATCTCCTCCCTCTTCTTTAAATTCAGTTATGTGTTTCTTAGTGTGTCCCCCTAGTAAATTCTCATGCTCAAGTCCTTTATCTTTTTCCATATTTAATCACCTTTATCAGATTCTGCAAGATTTGTTCTTTAGATCAGCTTTGATTTCTAGTAGCCCAGGTTTGCCTAATATGTATACAATTCTAGGACATATACGGTAGAAAAAAATTGCTTAAATTTGATTGAGTGCAGGTTAGCTGAAACTCAGCTATTCACCTCAACAATATGTTCAAAAATTAACATGTACAAGAACTCTGTTAAAAATGAATATATATAAGATTTTTGAAAATATATGATTTTTTCAAGTATTCTTTTGTTGCATATTGTGCAACCATCCATTAACTTTTTAAATATTTGTATAGACTTTTTTCTAAAATGCAAAGTGTTTGTATTATATGGTATATAAATACTTATGGCTTCTTTGTCAGTAGAAATGAGATCATAGCATTATTTTGTACCTTACCATAATTTATTCAGGCTCTTTCGTTGCATTTCGTGGAAAGTTTAAATTTTTGCCATATGTTAGACTTTTCTAGATAGAATTTTTCTCTAATTTTTCAATACCAATTATCAGGCAATTATTCCTATATAACCTGCTTATTTCCCAACTTTTTACCTGTATTTCCAGTTCATTCTTAGACAGTTATGCTCACTCTTTCATTTTTGATAGAGAAACGTTAGAATAACCCAAATGTCAAACAAAAGTGGCCTAGTTTAAAAAAAAAATCTGTTTCATTTTTTTCCCCTGTACAAAACTGAAAACTAGCCAGATAAGCAGAATAGATATAATTGCCTTTAAATTGATATTGTTAAAGTAGAAAAATTCTATTCATCAAAATTTCAAAATTAAAAATCATTTTTATTAATGATTCATTATTTGCTTCTCTATTTTTCCATATTATAAGAGAAATGTGTTTTATTTTAAAAACAGAAAAATACAATTAAGAAAAAGGGAGCATAAAATAATAACTAGAATTTTACTGATCCAAACTATCCATTAACCTTTTTATTATCTGTACAGATCCTCTCTAAAATATAAAGTATTTTTATTATATATTATATAAATATTTGTTTCGTACTTGCCAGCAGAAATAGGATCATGTCAAACTGTAATCTGCAATAATTTATTTAGGCAATTTACCAAACATTGGATATTTATTTTATTCTGACATCTTCTTATCTTAACAAAGTGTGCAGGAATGATTTTAATATTAATTAGAAATATAAAAACAAAAAGGTAGAGAATAAGGAGAAATGATTGGTTAAACATGAAAAGAATATGACTGAAATGATATTAGATATTAAAAGGAAAAAAGTAGAAAATACCCATAAATTGGAAAAGAATATATAGTGATTCATGAAGATCTGCAAAGTGTACCATAGTGTACCAAAGATGACTAATATTAGGAAACCCAGTGTCTATGAATTTTCATTTAAACACCACCATCATTTTAGCCAAAATGACCTGTTGACCAACTTGCTTTTAACTAAATTGCTTTCAACTAAATTATGTTCTATAAAATTGCATTTGTCCAAATTGCTTTTATTAAGGGTTTTGTTTTTTTTTTTTTTTTTTTAGGGTCAAATCATGTTCCACTATTGAAGACAGAGCTAGGAGTCTGGAAGCCATTTTTGTTCCATGCTGAGTTCTTTTCTCTATCTCTGTCTGTATCTCTCTCTTTTTCTCTCTCTGATCATCTTCATCCTTTCATTTCATCGTAAGTTAATCCCTATTTTAGGATCATGAAATTCTTTCTGTGACTATAGACACCCTTTGGAAGAAGACCTTCTTCATACGAGACCTTCAGAAATACTCTAGAGTGACAGCTTTTTGACCATATTATGTCTAACTCCAATTCTCAGTTTATCTCCTAGTTTGGGGATGTTCCTTTCAGTAATTTCAAACTAAATTTCATGTATCATCTTTTTACCTCTCCTTATCAGAGGAAGACTTAACATTTCAAGTGAAGTCTTGAATAAAATTTCAAATCAACTAGGCTATTCCATTGTTCATTGCAAAATTTTATAATTAGCACACTCTTTCCGTATATACCAAGAACACTCTATTTCCCCCTCCTAATGATTTCACTCTCTAATTCCCAAAGTTATCTGCACAATGTTATTCCCACAATACAATGTAATAGAAAAAACAAATTATTAAGATACCGGCATTCACAGCCTTTCTCCCCTGACTTCCAGGGATTCTTGTTTGAAAGGTTATCGATTGGCCTCTTCACCACAGCCTCAAATCCAAATAGGCTGTTTGTCAAACTGCACCTTCCCAGTAGCTGCATCTAGGGCAAGAGAATGGTGTGGTCTGACAGGTTAGAGGATTTGGGAAGAGTGAGACGTGGGGACATGGTGCATGAGAGTGTGTTGAGTGAGAGTTAAGAGAGAGATAGGAGCAAGTGAAATAGAGGAGCAGAATGGCATGAAGGAAGAGGAACATTTTTATTTCATTTTATGAGTGACTTTCATGAATGTATAATTATAAAAAGAGGAATTTATACCTAGAGAGCATTTATAATAAACTTCCTGTGTCATGAACAGAGCAAAATGCCTGGGCTGGACTTGTTAAGAAGGTGAAAAGCAAAAATGATGTCTCAAAGCTTCTGAAGTCAGATTTGTGTTTTCTTTTGATGTGACTCTGCAAAGACTAGGTTGTGTGGAGATGCAGCTTATGTATATGATCACCTGGTCAAGAGTTGAGTAATATGTCCTGACTACTTTCGTACAGGTAAAATTGGAATAAAAACCTTCCTCATCTGATGATAAGCTCCCAGGGAATACTCTAATACCAAGGGGCAAGTCTGGCTCCCTTGCCATGATTTTTGTTTCACCCGCCCAAGAGAAATTTGCACAACAACCGTCAACTACATTCCATCTCAAATTCCTCTCAACTCTACAATGAACCCATATTCTATTTTGCATTAATCCCTTTCAACCTAACCACATCACACTCAGCTTCTCACTTGACTGTGGAACACAAATCTGCCATCTGAGCAATATTAAAGTCTTGCCATAACATGACCAGTTGCAGTACCTACGAAATTGCATGGTTCTGAACAGAAAGCCTGAAAATACGTGATCCATCTATAAATTCCTCTATACCTCATGGCATCCTTTTACCACCACCATCTCAAAGGACCAGAATTCATACAGACACTATAGTGAAGGGGGTAACACTGGAAATATATCAGATGTCGGGTTCAAATACTGATAGTCACAGCAAAATTTTGCATATAATTTCAAAAGAAACTTCACCACAGCATAAGGCTACCCTCAAGAATGCATCTGGTGTGAAATGTCCCTGTTTCTCTCACGTTTCTTGCCACTTTCGTCTGTTATTTTGTCTCAGAAGTAAATCCTCATATTGGTCCTTATTTGATTTGCCATTTCTTGTCTTATGAAGATAGTCTTGGTCCCTAACTGTGTTTCTCCTGAATCTACCCATTTTGTTCCCTGTTGCATTTCTGGCACATAGAACAATATTCAGTACATAGTACATGTACACATATGACCCTGCCTATATCCTATATCTTCTTTACTCCTGGCTCGGTTCCAACAGCTCAAACTATGCATCCTAAGATAGCATAAAGGATCTGCACCAACTTAATCATCAAAGGAAAAAAATTCCTGTTCATAATAGTCAAGTTAAAGATAGGAAAAAGAACACTTTTGGAAAGTGCAGAAAAATCTTGTTAAGAAAAATAGCTAAGGGCCAACTGAGGTTTTGAAATTTTTTACAATGCCCTAGGGGATGAAGTTTGTGAAAAAACCAAAAAAAATTTTTTAAATAAATATTTCATTTATTTATTTGATAATTCTAATTATATACTTGGCCATGTTCTAAGCATTGGATACAGGTGTGATATAAAAATGATCAAGTACCTTTCATGCAGGACATATTTAAAAGGCAAGAAATAAGTGTTTAAACAAAAAAAATAAATAAAACTATTTCTCATGCTATTTCTATTGCTATGGTGTGATTAAATCTGGGTAACTAGATAAAGAGTTTCTAAGAAGGGTGGTTATCTTTGCTTGGGTGGTCAAGAAAGGCCTCCCTGAGGATATTTAGTAAATATTTTAGGATATTTAGTAAATTTGGTTTAGAAAACCAAATAATGAGAAGCAGAGGGTCATATGCAAACCTAAGAGAAGATCATTCCAGGCAAAGAAAAGAGCAAGTTCAAAGGCCCTGAGGTAGGAGTGAGCTCAACATGTTCTAGAGACAGGACCAATGAAGGAAGTGACAGGTTAGGGAACCACATAGGCAAAAGTTGAACAAATCATGTAAGGAAAGGTAGGCTCTAGTAAAGAATGTTTTTATTATAACTTCATAAAGAAGTCACGAGATGATTTTTAAGTGAAGAGTGTTATGCTCTGATTTATGGTTCTAGGGATCAAGAAAGTTGCTGTTGAAAAGATTCAGTGGGCCCTTTCCATTTGCAACACAAAGTCTAGGCCCAATACTATGAAATTCCCAACAGATATCCAGCTGTATAGGAAAATCATAATGAATAAGAGAGAAACTCTCATTTTAGTTAACTTACATTTTGAAATCTCATACAAAAAATAAGAAAAAGACAGACAAGTCAATAGAAAAATTGGATAGTAAACTTGAACAGGCACTTCACATAAGTGGATAGCCAAATGGCCAATAAATATACAAAAAGATACTGTACATCATTAGTCATCAGAGAAGCACAAATTAAAACTACAATAGATATCACTACATAGTCAACAGAATTGTTAAAAACAAACAAAACAACAACAGTAAAAGTCCCCGGCAAGTGTGCGAAGTAATTAGAATTCTTACACATTGCTGGTGGGGCTGTAAACTTCTTTGGAAAACTGTCTGGCAGTGTCTACAATGGCATGCTGGAGCTAACTCAACTGACAGTGAGATCCACCACTGGTTGCTTGAAATTGGCAAAAGTAGGACTATTTACACCATAGATATTGACAAATGCTACAAATCAGAGTGGTTTTTTTCTAGAGACCTGATTGTTAAACATTATCAGCACACCATTGACTAAAGTTAAGTATATTTATATTCTTGGCTGGGACATCTATGACCCAGGTATTTCTGTCTACAGAAAGTGTGGAATATTCATATAATAGACTATTATATAGCAATAGAAACAAGAGACAATGACATCGATGGATCTTACAAAGATAATATTGAGGAAAATAAGCCAGAAAAAAGAAGGACATATAATGTATGATTCTATGTATATAAACTTCCAACTTAGCCTAATGTAATCCATGAAACTCAAGTCAGAAAAGGAGAGACATTCTGTGGGGAGATGGTAGTGACTGGTGGTAGGGAGAAAGGGCTTTAACTATGTTCTCTTTTTTGATATGCATGCTGATTACACAGGTGTGATCATTTTGTGAAAATATATCAAGCTGTATTCTTAGGCTTCAGGCACTTCTGTGTCTGTATGTTATCCTTCAATAAAATTTATTAAAAAATAATAAATTTAGAAGGATTGACATCAGCATCATGGTGGAATGAGCTCTTCCCTTAGTCTCTCTCCCATAAGATACAATGAAAAGGACATTCATAAACCAACGGAGGACATGCACACAACACAGTAGAGGTCTGAGAGATCCACACAGCCATACGTCTGAAGGTGGAGATGCTGGACCACCCCAGGAGGCAGTGGGAGGAGGTGAGGAGATCTCCTCTCCCTCTCCAAGCATCAACAATCTAGGGTGTGGGATGTGGCCAGCCTGCAACACCAAGAAGAGAAGGGGAAAAAGGCAGACCTCTGCAGGAACACTTGTGCCCTCAGAGTTGCCTCCCAGCCTGTGGGAATGCTCCACTCTGAGGCAGCTAAGCACTCATGGGGGCATCCATACCAAGCCAAAGCAGCCCAGCTGGCAGACAGTGAGTGCAGAGCAGGGGTGCTCGGGATCATGCATGCAAAAGAAAGCACTGCTTCCACATGGTGCACCAGCTTGGCTGGTCAGTCAGAACAGGGGATACCTGCAAGAGCACCTGAGCCTACATAAGTAAAGAAGCAGTGGCCAGCAAGAAAACGCAGACAGGCCCTGTTGGCACAGCTTTGAATGGACAGGCACATCTGCCAAGGGTTGCAGAGGGCTCAGGAGACACAGTTCCTGCTCCCCATCCCCAGTGGTGACAGGTTGACTCTGCCATCAGATACTACCACTGTGCGATGGCATAAGTCCACCCCATCAAATAGCATGAAGAGGTATATTAAAACTCCAAACCAGAAGGAAAATGACAGGTACCCAGAAGTCGAACAAGGAGTCACAGAAATTTACAATCTAAATGACAGAGAATTCAAAATAGCTATCATAAAGAAACTCAACAAGTTACAAGAAAACTCAGAAAGACAATTCAATGGAATCAGGAATAAAATTAATGAACAGATGGAATTCTTCACAAAAGAGACTGAAACTATAAAGAAAAACCAATCAGAAACGTTGGAGATGAAAAACACAATGAATGAGATAAAGGAAAATCTGGAGTCCTTAAAAAATAGAGCTGATATTATGGAGGACAGAATCAGTAATTTAGAGGACAGAAATACAGAAATGTTGCAGATGGAGGAGGAGAGAGAACTAAGACTAAAAGGAAATGGAGAAATTCTCCAAGAAATATCCAACACAATTGGGAAATGCAACATAAGGATTATAGGTATTCCAGAAGGGGAAGAGGGGGAGAAAGGAGCAGAGTGTTTGTTCAAAGAAATAATAGCTGAGAATTTCCAAAGCCTGGGGAAGGAGCTGGAATTACATGTAAATGAACCTAATAGAACTCCTAATTACATCAATGTAAAAAGACCTTCTCCAAGGCGTATATTAGTAAAACAGGCAAAAGTCAATTTCAATGAAAAAATTTGAAGGGCAGCAAGGCAGAAGAAAATAACCTACAAAGGAACTCCTATCAGGCTTTCAGCAGATTTCTCAGCAGAAACCTTACAGGCTATGAGAGAGTGGAATGATATATTCAAAATTCTGAATGACAAAAACTTTCAGCCAAGAATACTCTATCCAGCAAAACTATCCTTCAGATATGGTGGAGAAATAAAAACTTTCCCAGACAAACAAAAGCTAAGGGAGTTCATTGCCAGAAGACCGCCCCCTACAAGAAATGATCAAGAAGGCCCTCATACCTGAGGAAAAAAAAGAAAGGGTTTACAAAGGCTTGAGCAAGGAGATAAATGGACAGACAAAATCAGAAAACTGCAGCTTTCTATCAGAACAGGTTAGAAACACTTAATTATAACATTAAAGATAAAGGGAAGGAAAGCATCAAAAATAACTATAATCACTTCATTTTAATCGCAAACTCACCACACAGAATGGAACAAGTTGTGACAACAGTAACTTAGACTGGGATGAGGAAAAGGGTGGAACCTGCTTAGACTCAGGAAAGAAGAGACTATCAGAAAAAGGACTATCTTATCTATGAGATCTTTTATACAAACCTCATGGTAACCACTGAATAACAAATCAGAACAAAGACACAAATGACAAAGAGAAAACCATCATAGAGAAACATCAAACTGAAATGGCTATTGGAAATACACAGGAAGAGAAACAATGGACATACAGAACAACAGGAAAACAAGAGATAAAAGAGCAATGTTAAGCCCTCATCTATCAATAATCACTCTAAATGTAGATTGATTGAATTCTCTAATCAAAAGACACAGAGTGGCTGGATGAACTGAAAGAAAAGACCCAACAATATGCTGCCTCTGGGAAACACATCTCAGCTCTAAAGTCAAACACAGGCTCAGAGTGAAGCAATGGAAGATAATACTCCAAGCTTACGGAAACAAAAGAAAGCAGATGTTTACATACTTATATCAAACAAAGTAGACTTCAAGATAAAAAAAGCAATGAGAGACAAAGAGGGGCAGTACATAATGATAAAAGAGACACTCCACCAAGAGGACATAACACTTGTAAACATATATCCTCCTAACACAGGAGCACCAAGTACACAAAGCAACTATCAACAGACCTAAAAGGAGAAATTAACAGCAACACAATAATAGTAGGGGACTTCAACACCCCACTTACATCAATGGATAGATCATCCAGACAAAAAGTCAACAAGGAAAATGTGGAATTAAAAGAGAAACTAAATCAGATGGACTTAATAGATATAAATAAAACACTCCATCCAAAATCAGCAGAATACACATTCTTCTCAAGTGCACATGGAACATTCTCAAAGATAGACCATGTGTAGGGAAACAAGGCAAGTCTTAATAAATTTAAGAAGATTGAAATTATATCAAGCATCTTTTCTGACCATAAGGCTATGAAAGTAGAAATCAACTGCAGGAAAAAAGCTGGGGAAGTAACAAATATGTGGAGAGTAAACAACATCCTATTGAACAAAAAATGGATCAATGAAAAAAATTAAAGAAGAAATCATAAAATTCTGGAGACAAATGAAAATGCAAATCCACCATACCAACTGATATGGGATGCAGCAAAGGTGGTCCTAAGAGGTAAATTCATAGCAATATAGGCCAACAAACAAGAAAAATCTCAAATACATAATCTTAAACTACACCTAACAGAACTCAAAGAAGAAGAACAAGCAAAGTCCAAAGTCAGCAGAAAGAAGGAAATAATAAAAGTTAGAGCAGAAATAAATGAAACTGAAACCAAAAAGCCAGTCAAAAGGATCAATGAAATTAAGAGAATTTCTTTGAGAAGATAAACAAAATTGACAAATACCTTAGCCAGAATCATTAAGAAAAAAAGAAGGGACTCAGATAAATAAAATTAGAAATGAAAAAGGAGAAATTACAATGGATACCACAGAAATACAAAATTATAAGAGAATACTATGAAAAACTATATGGCAACAAATTAGACAACCTAGAAGAAATGGATAAATTCTTAGACTCATACAACCTCCCAAAACTGAATTAAGAAGAAATATAGAATCTGAATAGACCAATCACAAGCAAAGAGACTGAGACAGTAATCAAAAACCTCCCAAAAAATAAAACTCCAGGACCAGATGGCTTCTCAGGAGAATTCTACCAAACATTCAAAGAAGACTTAATACATATCCTTCTCAAACTATTCCAAGAAAATTGAAGAAGATGAAACACTTCCTTTCATTCTATGAGGCCAACAACACCCTGATCCCAAAGCCAGACAAGAACAACACAAAGAAGGAAAATTACAGGCCAATATTGCTAATGAACATAGATGCAAAAATCCTCAACAAAATATTGGCAAACTGAATTCAGCAATACATTAAAAGGATCATACATGATGATCAACTAGGATGTATACCAGGGATGTGGGGATGGTTCAACATCAACAAATCAATCAATATGATACACCACATTAACAAAATGAGGAATGCAAACCATGTGATCATCTCAATAGATGCAGAGAAGACATTTGACAAGATCCAACATCCATTTATGATAAAAACTCTCAACAAAATGGGTATGGAAGGAAAGTACCTCACCACAATAAAGGCCAAATATGATAAGCCCACAGCCAACATCATTCTCAACAGGGGAAAACTGAAAGCCATCTCTCTGAGAACAGGAACAAGGCAAGTGTGCCCATTATTGCCACTCTTATTCAACATAGTACTGGAGGTTTTGGCCAGAGCAATTAGGCAAAAAAAGAAATAAAAGGACTCCAAATTGGCAATGAAGAAGTGAAACTCTTCATGACATGGTTCTATATATACAGAAAACCCTAAAGAATCCATCAGAAAACTATTAGAAATAATCAACTACAGCAAAGTTGCAGGGTACAAAATCAACTTACAAAAATCAGTTGCATTTCTATACTCTAACAAGCTGACAGAAACAGAACTCAAGAATACAACCCTATTTACAATCACAGCAAAAAGAATAAAATATCTAGGAGTAAATTTAACCAAGGAGAGGTGAAAGACCTATACAGTGCAAACTGTAAGACATTATTGAAAGCAATCAATGATGACATAAAGAAATGGAATGATATTCCATGCACATGGATTGGAAGAATAGAGTTTAAATGTCCATACTACCTAAAGCAATCTACAGATTCAATGCAATCCCAATCAGAATCCCAGTGACATTCTTCATGGAAATAGAACAAAGAATCCTAAAATTCATATGAGGCAACAAAAGACTCTGAATAGCTAAAGCAATTCTGATAAAAAAGAACAAAGCTGGAGGCATCACAATCTCTGACTTCAAGATATACTACAAAGTTATAGTAATCAAAACAGCATGATATTGGTACAAAAACAGACACACAGATCAATGGGACAGAAATGAAAGCCCAGATATAAAACCACACATCTATGGAGAGCTAATCTTCGACAGAAGAGCCAAGAACACACAATGGAGAAAGGAAAGTCTTTTCAATAAATGATGTGGACAGCCACATGCAAAAGAATGAAAGTAGATCATTATCTTTCGCCACACACAAAAATTAACTCAAAATGGATTAAAGACTTGAAGGTAAGACAAGAAACCATAAAACTCCTAGAAGAAAATGTAGGCAGTACACACTGGCATCAGCCTTAGGAACATCTTTTTGAATACCATGTCTACTGGGGCAAGGGAAACAGAAGAAAATATGAACAAATGGGACTCCATCAGACTAAAGAGCAAGGCAAGGGAAACCAGGAACAAAATAACAAGACAACCCACCAACTGGGAGAAAATATTTGCAACTCATATATCCAACAAGGGATTAATCTCCAAAATATATAAAGAACTTGCACAACCCAACAAAAACCCAATCAAAAAATTGGCAGAGGATATGAAAAAATATTTTTCCAAAGAAGATATACAGATGGCCAACAGGCACATGGAAAGATGTTCAACATCACTAATCATTCAGGGAAATGCAAATCAAAACTGCAATGAGATATCACCTTACATCTGTTAGATTGGCTGTAATCATCAAGACAAAAAATAGCAAATGTCAGAGAGGATGTGGAGAAAAGGGAACCCTCATACGCTGCTGGTGGGAACACAAACTGGTGCAGTCACTATGAAAAACAGTATGGAGATTTCTTAAAAACTTAAAAATAGAGATACCATACGATCCAGCTATCCCACTACTGGGTATTTATCCAAAGAACTTGAAATCAATAATTCAAAGAGACTTATGCACCCCTATGTTCATTACAGCATTATTCCCTATAGCCAAGACGTGGAAGCAAACCAAGTGCCCACTGATGAATGGATAAAGAAGATGTGGTATATAGGTACAATGCAATACTACTTAGCCATAAAAAAAGGCAAAATCATCCCATTTGCAGCAAACATGGATGGACCTTGAGGGTAGGTTAAGCAAAGTAAGCCAGAGAAAGACAAACACTGCATGATTTCACTCATATGTGGAAGATAAACAAAAGAATTAATGTTTACTTCTTGTCTTCCTGACATCTCAATCTAAAGTCTAGTGAAATAAGATCACATTTCAGCACTTCACTCCCTAAATATTTTTTATTAATCAAGACAGTTGCTGGTCCCAACTAATGACACTCAGTACGGAAAACTGTCCACCATTTCCCAGATCTGGGAGTCACATCCTGCTAGCTTCACCAGATGCTGTGCCCTCATGTCCACTGGACTTGAACTCACACCCACTTAGCTGTTGATTACTCCTGTTTGCGAAGGGTAAGATAAAGGGTATGCCCCCAACAAATATGACTATTTGTTCCTGGTTGGGCTTCTGCCTAAATTCCTATCTGCTCACCAAATGTTCATTCCACTGGCCAGATGTGGAAACCTCAAGAATTTCCTTAAAACCAGAACTAAAGAATCTAGGCCCTTGCTTCTTAGCACATGAACCCCAACTTGACTTTTCTAAATTTCTCATAAGGAAAGGGGCTTCAAAAACAAAAGAAAAGAAATGAAAAATGTACGATCTCGGATATTCTTTTGGATTCTTCCACCGTTGCCTGACGACCCAGTGCTCTCCGAGGGCAGGGCTGAAATAGGACATTGTTCAGTGACCAGACTGAGAAATCTTAGTATTTCCGAATTCTCCCTGAGGATAGATCCGTGGGGAGAGAAAGTATGGTCAACATTTGCCATTCTGAAAACTCCTTTCCAAATATTTGCATAATAATACCTATTAACTAGTCTAGCAGCATTTCTAAGTTTTTTTGCTTTTAAGCATCTTACCTTCCCCCTTTATTGAGCAAAAAATTTTAAAGAGATTTTCATAGTTTTTTAACATACTCCAATTTATTGAGAAACAATTAGACGAGTAAGGGGAAAGAGGCAAAAACCATTGTTGAAGTATCTGGGAAGGGCAACTGAGAGAAAAATTTTAAAATACATGTGCAAATAATGCTTATATGAAAATTTAAAGACAATCATCACTTTTTTCCAGACCATTATATTGCTCAGCTGCATAATTTTCTTGGAACATAGGAAGTAGACAAGCAGAGAGAAGGCTTTGGAACTTGAAGGGTAGATTATAACTTTACACTGATAGTTTCTAAGAGGAAATTAATTATGTCTCTCTTAATAGAGGGATAATATGGGGAAGCAGAAATCTACAGAAGATAGAGAAAAAGACTATAAAATTTTTGATACTTGAATAAGATATTTTAAGTCCCAGATGAGGAGCCAGTGACAAGTACAGTAAAATCAGGATGACCCGATATAGATTTGGGGTGAGCTAATTTTACACAAGAATGAGAGAAAACCAGCATGAATAATAATTGAAGATTTGGGGGAAATGTATTTAATCACACTTAGTTTTAAAAAAAATTTCTGACCTAAATTATATATTATTCATTTAAATGCACATTATTTAAATGCACTAGATAGTAATTCTAGTAGACACTAAGTATAGCTCTTTAAAGCACTCCATGTTTTAAAAGAGCGGAAAGGGGGCATTGGTTTAAATCTCTCAGTTAATCATGCTTATAGGAAGTCTAGAGGTTAATACGAAGACTTAGCCCAGTTATCTCCATACACCTGGTGGATAAATACGGAAATTTGAGGTATAATGCCCAGAAGATAGAATTTTTAAAAATCCTTAAGCTATAGCCTACAAAACATACAAAAGTATACATTTTTTAAAAATAAGTGTAAATATATCCAACCTGTTTTTCAGATTTTCAGCTGAATTAGTTTTGCCAGCTGGTAACTTTAGAAAACTTATGGACGCCCACTCAATATTTGCTATTATAATTATGATTCTCCATCTTTGAGGCATACTTTCAGTGAATAATATTCTAAGGTCTATGTCAGGTTGGGAGGAGAATGTTGATTGCATTCTCATACTTTCCTGGATGGATTCAGATGTCATAATGTACTTTTTTCTTTTTTGAGGCCAGAGATAAAGTCAGAAGTATGTTCACTGTGACAAGGAAGGAGATCTAATCTCTCCAATATATATCTTTAATACTGTTTATTATAACTAAATAGTAATTGGTCTCCCAATATGCTTCCACTTACGGACATGGGCTATTTCTGCACTTTTAGCCAGTCTTCATCTACAATCTACCCTATGTTTCTGTCAGTAGGTGATGTTTCTACAGGCTGTGTCTGGAGTTTTAGTGTTAGAATAAGTCTTTTTTTCAGAGAACAGATAACCAGCAATAACTTAACTTGCCTTGCGATGCTCCATTTTCTTATGGAAGAATCTCTCTTCCCCCAGAAAGCATATTCTATACGTCTAACACTAAACTTGTAGTAATTTTAGAGGATAGAATGTCCTACTTAGATAATCAGTATATTTACCCCTATATCTCATTTCTATTCCTGTACTCAGATACTCCCCTTAAGTGATTTCATATTTATGTTAACTGTTTGGTTTATAAATTATAATTTCTGCCATGAAAATACCAAGGATATTTCCCTTGCAATTTGAGCTCCATTTAGGGTGTTAGGACTCTCCTTGTAGCTGAATTGTGAAAATATTATTTGCAGATTTATAGTGAACTTTGAATTTTGTAGAATCTTTGTAATTAAAACTTTTACCTCCATGGCCTGACCATAGAATTTAATGGCATTATATTATTTTTCAATTTTAGATTTACTTTATTTGACAAAAATTATGAATTTATTAGTTTCCATCAATAATAGTAATTGGGCATATTTGGAATCTTTCTTCTAGTTTTTTTTTTTTTTAGCAATATTCTCTTCTAGCTGTGAAATCAGAAAAAATTCTAATTCAATCCCATTTCTTCTGTTTACTAACAGTTGAATCTGAAGCATTACTTAAAATCTCTCACTTTATTTTCTTAGTGATATAATAAGTATAATATCAATGTCATGGGCTGTTATAGAGATTCAAGGAGAGGCTATGCTCAATAAATACTACTTCCCTTAATTTAACTTTTTAAAACTTTTTTTATAATTGAAAATTTGTGAGACAATTGTAGATTCACAGGGAGTTGTAAAAAATGTTACAGAAATTTCCTTATACCTTTTAACCAATTTCCCTAGATGAAAACATTTGCAAAATTATGGTACAATATCACAGTCAGGATCTTGTTCAGGTTTCCCTAGATTAATCTGTACTTCTGTGTGAATGTGTAGTGTGTGTGTGTTTAAATTTTTACTTAAAAATAATTTTAAATTTACAGGAAGTTAAAAGAATAATTCCAAGAGCATTTTTTTCTTTTTCCTAAATAATTTTAAGTTAGGTTGTCAACCTGAAGCCACATCAGCTCCCAACTATATCAGCATGAATTTGCCACAAACAAGGACATTGCTCTACATAACTACAATATAACCATGAAAATCAGAAATTTACATGGACAGATTACTACCATCTAATCCACAGACTTTATTCAAGTTTCACCATTTTCCAATAATGTCCTTTATAGAAAAGGATCCAATTCTATTTAGTTGGCATATCGGTTTAGTCCCATTCACACTGGCTCCATTCCTCCATCTTTGCTTGACTTGTGTGACTTGACACTTCTGAAAATTACAGGCCAATTATTTTGTAGTATATCCCTCAATTTAGGTTTGCCTGATTTTTCTTCATGACTGGGTTCAAGTTAATTATGTTTCATGAGAATATCACAAAAGTGATACCGTATTATTCTCATTGCATTCCATCTAGTTATAAGCAAATTCAATTTGTGCCATTATTGGTGATATTAAACATAAGCACTTGATTAAGGTAGTTTCTTCCAGGTTTCCCCATTGTAAAGATTCTCTCTCTTACCTTTGCAATTGAAAAGCATTTTGTGCAAAGTTCTTTGAATCTATGTAAATATCTTGTACATCATCTAACTTTCACCCAAATGTTTTTAATGCATTGATGTTTTTGGCTGAGTTACTTATTGCTGTGATGGTAGCCAAATGATTTTCTTATTCCATAGTTCTTTCTATATTTACTACTTGGCATTCCACTGTTAGGAAAATCTTTCACCTTTCCTCATTCATTCATTCATTCATTCATATCTGCATGGACTAATGGATTTCTGTTTTATCCAATTGATTATAATCTGTTACAATTTATTACTTATTTTGATTCATAAAGGGTCTTAGATTTGACCAGTGGAAGTCTCAAACTGGTTTGTGCATCCTTTTGACATGATTCCATTATTTTTGGAGCATTTCCTTATTTTCTGATACAACAAGATGTCCCTGGGTTATCTGTTTTTTCCCTTCCTTAGCCCAGAAATCAGCAATTTCTCTAAGGAGCCCTGGTTCTTTTGAGTGGAAAATGGTATTTAAAAAGTAAGATCTGAGTGGAAGATGCTCGTTGCTATTGGGGTATCTCTGCTCCCCAGCTCTCTCAGGCCAGAGCTAGGATATATATGAATTATATTATACATAATTATATTATCTATCCATATATCTATATCAAAGATATTTATATATCTATCTTTCTTTCTTTCCCTTTCTATCTACCTATTATCTGTCTCTCTATCTATTGAAAACTATGAGTTCACATTGATATTTTCATTTCCAACACAACATTACATGGTTCATTCTAGTTTTCTCTTATTCTATATTTGTAACTCTCTTCTCCAGTAGCAATAAATCTGACTCAATTATTCTCAATATATATAATTATTTGATCATGTCCTTTCATATGTACCCAACTCCTATCAAAGCCATCGCCATCTCCTCTCCACCCTCCCCTTCCTCCCACCATGGATGTAGACAAACTCCTTAATCTGCTTGGTTTCTCAATACCCTACACTTGCAGTTACCACCATTACTCCCCCTCATGGATGCCATCCTCACCCCACTCAACTTCCAATATTCTACACTAGACCCTCACTACCTACTTCCCTTGTCAGACATCTCTTCCAACTTGCTTGTGTCCTAATAACCAGCACCAGACTGCCACAAGGGCACCCAATCCCCCAGACAGCCTCCTTGCCTCACTCAGATTCTGAAAGCCCCCACCAGGCTGCTGCCCCTACCACAGTGTGGATGACAATTTGTCACATCTTTACCTAATGGTTTGCTGACTAAATTATGAAGAAAGAAGGAAGGAATGGAGGGAAGGAGGAAAAGAAAGAAAGGAGGAGCAAAGAAAGGAGAGAAGGAAGGAAGGATTTTGTAGTTTTAAACCAAGGGATTTATGGACCCATATCTTACACCATACACAAAAATCAACTCAAATGGAATAAAGGCTTAAACATAAGACCTGAAACAGTAAAACTCCTAGAAGAAAACATAGGGAAAAATCTTCTTGACATTGGCCTTGGCGATGATTTTTTTGGATATGACACCAAAAGTTCAGACAACAAAAGCATAAATAAACAAGGGGGACTACATCAAACAAAAAGCTTCTGCACAGCAAAAGAAACCATCAACAAAATGAATATGGGAGAAAATATGGAATGGGAGAAAATATTTGAAAACCATATATCCAATAAGGGGTTAATATCCAAAATATATAAGTAACTCATACAACTCTATAGCAAAACAAACAACTCGATTAAAAAATGGGCAAAGGACCTATAGATATTTTTCCAAAGAAGATATACAAATGGCCAACATGTTCATAAAAAGGTGTTGAACATCACTAACCATCAGGGAAATGCAAATCAAAACCACAGTGAGATACCACATTACAGCTGTTAAAATGGCCATTATCAAAAAGGCAAAAGATAACAAGTGTTGGTGAGGATGTGGAGAAAAGGGAACACTTGTACACTGTTGATGGGATTGAAAATTGGTTATCATGGAAATATATTATTCATTATGGAAAACAATGTGGAGGTTTCTCAAAAAATTAAAAATAAAACTATCATATGATCCAGCAATCTCTCTTCTGGGTATATACCCAAAAGAAATGAAACCAATACCTTGAAAAGATACCTGTACTCTTGTATTCATTGCAGCATTAGTCACAACAGCTGAGATACAGAAAAAACTTAAGTGTCCACTGATGGATGAATGGATAAAGAAATTTTGGTATATACATACAATGGAATATTATTCAACTTTTAAAAAGGAGATCCTGTCATTTATGACTACATGGATGAAATGGAGGACACAATGCTAAGTGAAATAAGCTAGATACAGAAAGAAAAATACTGCATGATCTCATTTGTATGTGAAATCTAAAAAAGTCAAATACATAGAAGCAGAGAGAAAAACAGTGGTTGCCAGGGGTGGGGAGGTGGAGGAAATGGGGAGATGGTCAAAGGGTACAAAATTTCAGTTATGTATGATAAATAAGTCCTGGAGATCTAATGTATAGCATGATAACTATAGTTAATAATACTGTATTGTATACTGGAAATTTGCTCAGAGAGTAGATTTCAGGTGACCTGCAATAACAAAAAATGTAACTATGTGAGGAGATGGATACAATAATTAACTTGACTATAGTAATCATTTCATTAGATATGTACATTGAAACATCATGCTGTACACCTTAAATATATAAGATTTTTATGCAAATAATAAAATAAAATAAAAATAGAACTACCATGTGATCCAGTAATTCCACTTCTGGGAATCTACCCCCAAAAAATTGAAATCAGGATCCCGAAGAGATATTGGTACTCCTAGGTTCATTGTAGCACTATTCACAATTGCCAAGTTGTGGAAACAGCTTAAATGTCCACCAACAGATGAATGTAGAAAGAAACTGCAGTGTATACATACAATGGAACACTATTCAGCCTTAGAAAGATGGGAATTCCACAATACATGGCAATATGGATGAACCTTGAAGACATTATGTTAAGTGAAATAAGCCAATCACAGAAAGACAGATATTAAATGATTCCATTTACATGAGGTATCTAAAATAGTCAGATCTGTAGAATCAAAGAGTGGAATGGTGTTTCCTGGGGGCTCGTTAGGGGAGAAATTGGGAGTTACTAATCAATGAGCATAAAGTTTCAATCAAGCAAGATGAATAAACTCTCGAGATCTGCTGTACAACTTTGTACCTATAGTCAACAATAATATATTATACATTTAAAAGAAATTCTTAAGAGGTAGATTTCATGTTAAGTGTTCTTTCCACAATAAAATTTAATAATTTAATTTAATTTTTTAAAAATAGGACCATTCTAATCCCAGTGTCTAGCACAGACCCTGCATGGATTGAAGACAGGTAATAAATATTTGATGAGTAGGAAAACATAAAAAAATAAACCAAGGAATTTATTTATCACTCCTTCCCATAGAGATATGACAGGAAAATTTTTCTCTTTTTAACTGGCAGCATGCTTGTGTCAGGGAGAACGTCTCATGAAGGAAAAAGTTGACTTAGGATATTTAAAATAGGCCAACAGTAAACCCCTGAAAAGTTGACAGACTTGGCAGAATTTGGCCTTAGCACCCACCACCATCCTATTTTGTATTTTTTTGCTTTCTCACGTATTGTGGCCATCCAGTACCGTCACAGACTCTCTCCACCTTGCATCTGGCAAGGATTTGAAACTCATTCATGTGTTGTAAATAAGCAAAACCTAGTTCCTTCTTCAATAATCAATACCCAGAATGCTAAGTATTTTTTATTTACTTCATATCTTTTTCTAAACAAATGGCTTCCCTAGACACCGATTAATCCAACCTTGTCTTGATTCTCAGTCATGCTAAAGCCGAGCTCATGACTTGGTTCTTGACCTGTTTATCCCATGTCTAATTCCTCCCTGTCCTGACCAGACCATGATCTTGCTCTAGAAAGGATCCATGACTAATTCTTGCTTCTGTATAAATAAAATGGTAGAAAGCAATGACTTCTCACTTGCCCCGTGGAAAAACTGATTGATTGTAGACTGGATGGGTGCAGTATGGAAAACTGAATCAAAGATACAACCCTCTGTGTGCTTTCTTTCTGATGTTAAGGAGGCGGGCAGGCTATAGAAGACACACACCAGTAGGACTGTTTGTCTGGCAATGGATCAGAGATACAAAAGGACAGGAGAGCTTATACGTAGGGACCAAGGGAGCCCCCAGAGCAGTGGTTATTGGAAGCCTGAACATATGCTCCTGCTGCCTTTGCTAATCTTTGTGGTGATCAGATGCTCAGAACCTCAGTCAGACTCTTTTTATATTTTCCTTTCCTTACAGTTTCTATGTGGTGAGGTGTTTCATTGAATGCCTGGAGTAGCAGCATAGGAAAGTGTCATAAAAATGGAGGAAATTAAACAAAACATGCCTGGTAGGAGCCGAGCACAAATGCGCCAGTTCCTCTTCTTCATTGCTGCTCTTTCCAGATGTGCAGAATTTTCTTGAAATGCAAGAAAGAAAAAGAGAATGGTTAGCGGTATCTAAAAATATATAATTGGATTCAATGACTATTGTGCTGGAAAGGTGTTTTTTAGAAGTGCTTCCTGGAGAGAAACGTCTTGGGAGAAATTATGGTTTGGCTTGCCTGGCGACATCATTTCCCACCCTGAGGACTGTGACTGTTTTATCTGGCCATCATCCTCTTTGCTTTACTGCGTATTAACCCTCAGAATATATATTAAGAACTGTGGGCCAAGATAGCTGTTCAATGTCTCCACCTCAGCTTCTAATTGGCTGGCAGTGGCCACATATGAAAAATAAGATATATTGCTGTGGAATACAGAAGAGTATTTTCCTTATGGATAGAACCTAAATGGAAATGTGGAAAAGAGCCCCTTTAAAAAGCTCTTTCTTTTTATTTATGTTGCTTGAAATCTTCTTACCTTCCTCACCCTCAGTGTTGTTGACTGAGGTCCACCTCATGCTGTTCAGAGGGTTTATCTTTCTGAAGGAAAGTCATTTTCTCAATAATTTTCTCAATGGTCCTATTTTAAAGCCTTTCATGACGAGTGATTCAACTTCACGTGGTCTTTCCCTTCTTTCTAACTCAACTCGCACACTTTTTCCTTATCTCAAAGGAGAAAAAAATTGTGCTTGATCTTTGAAACTGGAAGTTCATGAAGTTACATATGCCTCCAACAAACTTCCCCCTCGTATATTCTTGATTCTGTCATTTTTCAGCCCAAAGTCTGAAATGAAAGAACATGTAGGTGAGAACTAAGCAAAGGGAGAGAGGCATTCTGCAGCTCCAAGGCAACTTTGCCATTTTTCCTCTACTGAGAATGTTTGATTCATTCATCCATTCCTTTAATATCTATCTATTGAGATTTAGTAGCATAAGAGAAGAGCTACCAGAGAAGTACCCGTTAAGTATTGAAACTGAATCGATAAGAAGACAGATGTGTGGGAAGTGTGAATCGGAATTATTACATTTATTTTATTTTGGGAATCAGATAACTTTTTATAGGGAAAGTTCCATTTGATTTGGAGCAGGAAAACTGGTTGAATTTCCACAGGTGGAGACAGGGAGAGAGGAAAGGAATTCAAACAAGGAAGAATGGTTTAAGTGCAATCACTGACAAGTATTCTTGTTTGCTTGTACAACGTATTTTTCACGTAGAAAAGACTGCAAATTTTCCCACCGGTAATGCTCACCAAAATATTTATACCTTTCATTTCTCATATTGTTCCCCTGGTTTTACTCCCGACTCCTCGACAGAGCCCTATGCAGCCAAGGAAAATATGAAAGCCTCCGTTTGTCCCCTCCAAAGTTGTCTGCTTAAACTGAAGTTTAAGCCCAATCTATTGACCCTCAAGGGCCGAGAATCACACACAAATGATGAGAATGTATAAAACTGTAGCCTCAAATGACTTTTCAGAAATATAGACTCTCAGTATTGGAAAGGCACTTGGGCCCTCTGAATGCCTTTACAGTTTTTTTTTTTTAAACTACCCAACCCCTGCTTAAATACCTCTAGTCACATACAACTCGCTACTAGTAAAGAGAGTCCATTCTTCCTTCTGAAAACACTTACTATTAGAAATTTATTTTTCACATATTAAGTGGAAACTCTTCCAGTTTTTCTCTCTGAGAGGACTCCCAAAAGCAGTCAAACAATGAAAAGATCCTCTTGTGCTAGAGACAAACTCTATTCTCCTTGTATGAATTAACAGGCTTCTCTCTGGAGGGTGACACACAGACTCCTTGCTACCCTCGGACCCATGATTTGGAATATTGGATAGATTGTTTTGTGTATTTGCTACTAAATTCCAAAGACCTCAAAAATACTTTCTAAAAATAAAACCCTTACCATTAAGAATGAATCATGAGGAGAGAAAAGAATACATTCAATTCTCTTGGCAAAAAAAAAATGATGTCTTTATAAATCTCTTTTCTTTATGACCCATTCCCTTATGGAACCAAATAGTTTGGGTTTATAGAGCCTTTGTTCCAGAATATTTACAACATGAGCTTAGAAGATGGTGATGCAGTATTTGAGGAAACAAGGGTGCCAATGGTTATTATGCTTTCAGGAATTGTTTACTATGGGCTGGCTGCAAAAGTCTGCTTTGCCAAGGGAGAAAATGTTAGTTAGGACACTGGGGAAAACCACTGATGGTCAAAAAGACTATTGACTTTTTTACTAAACAGAAGAGTAAATCTGAGCTCAGAGACCAAAATCCAACATGGTTCCAAGTTTTCCTTTGGCTACAGGACCATGTGTGCCTCGCTAAATAAAATTAAAATAAGCAGAACAGTTCTGTATTTCTCAATGTCTTGGCAACAAACACTTGTTTGTTGTCAAATGTTTGGACAAGCTGAGTCCACCTATAGAACGTCCAAAACGTTTTGGGCGCTTTGAAGACTGTGGCCCCAACTGGCTAGTGAAACTTCTTTTTCTAAAGTTTCAAATGAGTTACTGGACACCAAATCTAATGGCTTCTCCTAAACCTATTCTCTCTCTTTTTTAATGGGGTTGGATATTCTCTCTTTGAAACTATCCTCCTCTTGCATGTAAATATAACAAGAAGGACTAAAATAACACAGAGCTGCAATTCAGAGTTTGCGTGTTTGTGAAAGTGGTTGGCCAATGACATTTTTGGAAATCTTTGTACACAAACTGATAGATACAAAGTCATATCTCTCATTAGCATTATAGATTTGCTTTTGACATTTAGCTCTACAGACCATTTGGAGTTTATTTTGTAACATGATGTGAGGTAGGCTCAAGGTCATTTTTCTATACACAGTGAGTCAATTTTTCTAATATGATTTAACAAATATTCTATCCTTTACCATTGATTTTTCATGCCAGCTCATGAAATTTTCATGTATAAAGGGATTTGCTGAGCACACTCATCTATTTAATTGGTCTATTTTCTGTTTCCATGCTAATGCCATATTCTTTCAATTAACACACCCTTGTAATGTCTTAATACAATAGTTTGAGTTTCTTTTTTGAAAAATTCTTAGCTAATTGAGGGCTGTTGATCTTCAACATATTTTTCAGAACCAGTTTTTCAAATTCCCCAGTAAAATCTTGCTGGAACTTTTACTGGGAATACTGAATAATCAATGTCTACATTAATTTGGGGAGAATTGACAAAAAATAGTGTTTCTTTCCACTAGTTTTGATCTTTAAAATTCTTTAATAGAGTTTTAAAAGCATGTGTGCATGTGTGTGTGTGTGTGTGTGTGTGTGTGTGTGTGTGTGTGTGAAAGTCTTAATGCATTCTCTGTTAAGCTAAGTCCAAGGTATTTGTATACATGGTGTTTCATTTTCTACTATATTTTAATTTGTTGTTACCCACGTAAAGAGGTGCTAGGGAGTTTTATGCTGACTTAATTCTAGGAAACTTGCTGAATTCTTATTGGCATGAATGATTTTCTGTGCAGATTTTCTTGAGTTTTCTGTGTAAATGACCAGAGCATCTTCTAACAATAGTTTTTATCTGTTCACTTCTATCCTAATCTTTCTTGGTCCATTTTTTTTTCAAGTTACTTTTATTTTTTGCGTTGCCCAGAACCTCCAGCACCACCTTACATCTTTCAACTCCTAGTTCAAATATTACCTTTTGCTCAATTTATTTAAACTTGTAACTCTCATCCAGTACTCTCTTCCCATTCTTGTTTTATTTTTCTCCATAGAACTTATTACCTTCCAATGTATTAAAATATACACAATTGTTTTATTTATTATCTACTTCTATTAGGACACAAGTTCTGTGAGGATAGGACTTTATGTCTGTTTTCCTCACACTGCATCTCCAGTGCCTAGGAGACAGCCTGGCACATAGTGGGTGACAACAAATATTTGTTGAGTGAACATTGGACAGGGGAAGTGATAGGGAGTATTCTTTCTTATTCCTTAAATTAAAGGAAATGTATCTAAAATATGAAGATTTTTAGTAAACACACTGTTTTCATGTTAAAATATTTTCTTGTAGTTCTAGTATGTTTATAATAAATGAAGGTTTAACTTTAAAGATTTTTCTTCATATATTATAAAAGAGGCAGCATAAAATAGTGGAACCAGAGCACCTGTATTTGAATCTTAGCTTTGCTGCTTATTAACTGAATGAACTTAATTGGCCTAATTCATCTCCACGTGTTTCAGTTTCCTCATCTTTAAAATGTGGATATACTACTACCTACCTCATAGGGTTATTATGAGGATTAAATGAGTTAATATTTGTAAAGTCTAGATCTGTGTCTGGTGCAGTGTAAATGCTTTAATAGTGTTGTTAAATAATGCTGACATAATCATGGAATTTTTCTCCCTAATTGATTAATATGTTGTTTCACTTTGTAGGACTTTTTTTAAATTATGAAAATCCTTGTATTCCAGAGAAATATCAGGCATGATTCCATTGAATTTATTTTTTACTACACTATTGGATTCAATTACATACAATTGTATTTAGGATATTTGCAACTTCTTTAGAAATGAAATTAACATAGCATTTTCTTTTTTCCTGCTGAACTTTTTAAAATATGATACTGGTCTCATAAAATGACTTGGTTAGATTCCAGTTCTTTTATATTTTCTGAAACATATCTGTAAGATATGAAATGTTTGTTTCTTGAATTTTTGGTGAGGCTTACTTATAAAACATTCTGAGCCTAGAGCTTTCCTTGTAGGGGAAGAAGTAGTGAGAAAGTGGTAGACAATGATGGTTTCAAGAACTTTAGTGCATACGTAACCCCTTATTTTGCCGTAATCTACTCTTTGTAAATTATATCTAATTTTAATTCATTGTAGTGAGAAAACATAGTGCATATTATGTTGATTCTTTATATTTTATGGAGGCTCAGTACATACTCAATTTCAGGAATATGCACATAAATGTTATATATAATATATATTATAATATGTATAATGTATATATGTGTGTATATAATATAAATGTAATATATTATATCATTTTTAAATCACATTTTAAAATACTATAACCTGGTTTTAATATCTTTTTTTTCTGGAGAAATTTTCAAAATGTTTAACTATAAATATTTGTTTATCTGCTTTGCTCCGTTACTCTGTGAACTGATGTTCATGTATTTTAAAGTTATATTCTTGGTTGCGTTTATGTTCATGTTTGCTACTTTTTGATTTACTATTTCTTTGCAATATGTCTCTTGTTTCTTATGATTTTTTTGGCCTTAAGTTGTACTTTGATGTTATAATTGCTATATTCTTTATTCTTTATTTTAACTCCTACTGGTATATATTTTCCATCCCTATTGACAAATTTTTCTGTATTCTTTAAGTATATTTCTAATAGAAAATACATAGCTGGATCTTGTGCTGATGATTTTTAAATCTAAGATGTAAGTACCATCATTTGATGTTAAATTAAACCCATTTATATTTATTCTAGGTGCCATTCTATTAAGACAACTTTTTTCAACACATACAAAAATATATACACACAAGCACACACAGATTCTTCTTTGTCTTTACTTTTTTCTTCTGTCCTAACATCTATCTGATATATTAAAATTTCTTTGCTGGTTTAAACATTTATTTTCTATTTTTATTATTGTGGTGGTTATTCAGATTTAGGCCTATGTTTACCCAATACACTCCTAAAGCTTCTCAATGTCTTATATTCCCACTGATAACAAGCAAATCATCCTTTATGTCCCTTGGCCCTCTTCCTCTTCTAATATCCTTTGGAGTTTTCATTCCAAAGCCTGTGTTTATATAATTATTTAATTAGATACAGTACATAAGATTTGATAAATTCTTTCTTGGACTTATTTTGCATGGCCACTTCTTCCTCAGGAACTTATTTTTCCTTTAACTAAAGAATATTCTGTAAGATGTTTGTCAAATGGATGTTTCCTAAACTTTCTCAAACTTTATATGCCAAAATCACCTTTATTTAACCTCACATTCAAATGACAGTTTGAGCTGGATGTAAAATCTTAGATTGAAAGTCTCTATCCTTTAACATCTTGATAATATTATTCCATCGTCATCTTTCATCCAATATTGATGTTGGAAAATCTAGGACCAATCTGATGCTTCCCAGGGGATTTGTGTTTTCTTCCTCTGGCAGTTTTTGGGAACTACTTCAATCACCTTAAAGATGAAAAAAATTAAGGAAGTCTCAAAAATATGTCAAAGATACAACATCCATTTTTCATCATTGGAGCAACCCTACATAGTATCAGAAGATGTATAGATAAGATCAAATGAGAACTATGTTCAGAAGACAGAACTCTATTCTTATGAAAGAGAGAATTCTTCACAACAAATTGTTCAGCAACTGCATAAAGTGTTTTGCCCTTGAAAATGGAAGATTTGCATATCAATTCTTCAGATTCCTATTCCTAATATATATAGGAATTTATATACAACATGTATAAAATTTTACGTATACTGATAATGAAGAAAAGAAAAAGACAGATAAAGCAAACTCTTGCAATATTCCTTATTAATTAGTACCAAATAAGCAAGCATTTGTACTTTGTTTTCCATCCCAAATTTGACTTATTTCCTTAGTCCTTTCCCCTTTCCACAGGGATTCATCAATGTGACTATCATGCATGTGTTCTAGCTTAACAATGATATCCATCATTAAACAGTAGGAAGACCATCCATGTCAGTCAACTGGATTCTTCCTAAGGCATGACAACATTTCATTGGTGTTCTTGCTTTGGTCTAAGACACTTCAGGATAAATACATGATTCAAAACACTCTTCATCAAGTTTTTATCCCAGGCTAATTTATTAACTAAATGTTGCTTCATTCTTTTGGCTGCATATACTGTTCACTTGCTACTTTAAGATAAATTTAATGAAGTCCACAAACTTCAGTTTTATATTTGAAAGATATCATCAACACCTAAGTAATTGAAATAGTTAATCTCAATGATTTCTATAAACTGTTCTTCTGTATTCCCTTTGGTTTAGGATTATTTGAAGATTTAGGACAAAGTGACATACTGCAGTTTTAGATCACTGCTAAATACATCCAAAGTCTTCAAGAAATCTAAGCAGGACAGCAAATTAAAAAGTTAGTTTAATAGAGTACTAACAACTTTTCAAATCTAAATAAGACACATTCCTTATTTTTTTTTTCCAGAAGATTAGCCCTGAGCTAACATCTGTTACCAACCTGCCTCGTGTTTTTGCTTGAGGAAGACTAGCCCTGAGCTAATGTTTGTGCTAATCTTCCTCTATTTTATATGTGGGTCACTGCCACAGCATGGCTGATGAGTGGTGTAGGTCCACGCCTGGGATCCAAACCCTGCGAACCCAGGCTGCCCAAGCAGACAGTGCCAAACTTAACCACTACGCCATGGGGCCAGCCCCACATTCCTTATTTTTAGTAAACTTCATATAATTGTTCTGAACATCCAAAAATTATATAACTGGGAACTGATCCATTTTACCTAAACTTGGACTTCAATTTCCAGTCATATATATTTGTTTTTGATGGTGGGAGATTGTAGCAGTCAGTCCCTAATATGACCCCCAATGGTTTCTACCTACTGATATTCTTACCTTCATGTAATCCCTCTCATTGAGTGTAGGTAGGACCTGCTTCTCACCAATAAAATATGGCAAAGGTGGTGAATCTCACATCCATGATTATGTTATATGACTCTATTTTTGCAGATGGACTAGGGTTCATCTTTGTGGGCTTGAAGTAAGTGGCTGTGTTGGAGAAGCCTGCATGGCAAGGAAGAGTAGGCAGCATCTAGGACCTGAAAGCAGCCTCCAGCTGACAGCCAGTCAAAAGCCAAGAAACGTCAATCAGTCATTCAGCCCCAAGAAAATAAATTATGCCAACAATCTGAATGAGCTTGGAAGCATGTTCTTCCCCAGTTGAGCCTCCAAATGACAGTGCAGCCCAGTCAAGTCCTCAAAACTCTGAGCAAAGGACTCAGACAAGCTGCACCTAGACTTCTGACTCCCAGAAACTATGCAATAAAATGTATGTTGTTTTAAGTTGTTAAGTTTGTGATAATTTCTTATGCAGTGATAGAAAATACATGAATGATAATACACAGATAGATGTGATAAATGGAGGAGGCTAAAGTTTGAGGGATTTTGTTTAAATTTTTTTAGCTGAGAGAATGCTAAACAAAAGATATTTTTATGATCCAGTGAATGAATATAATGACAAGAAATGTAGGCAATTTTGCAAATTGCTGATCCAGAATGAAAGTGAATTCCTTGACTCAGGTAGACCTCAAAACTGGAAGGCAGAAAAAGCTGTTCACACAGAAAGAAGGCCCTTGATCATTGGTATTTGATAAAACCCACTTAAAGTAAATCCATATAAAAGAGACTGATTTTATGGTAAATATTGGGGTTTGGGGTAGGGTGGGGAAAGGCTTTACTGAGACTTTCTTCATAAAATTCAGTACATTGTAAATTATAAAATGTTTATTTTTAATAAAAATAAGGTTATAACCATGTTCATTCTAAGAATAAAAATTAATCAAATGTTAGTTGATAGATTGAACTTTTATTTTTTCTCATAATATTATATTAAGTGGTATAGGATTTCCTACTTCATGTTTGAGTTAAAGACAAAATTAAAAACATTTATCATTTCTTAAAAGAATTCTTGGGTTTCATCAATTTTTCCCATGATCCTTTGAAATTCTTTGATGGTTAACTCATTCTATTTTACTTATGTATTATTCATCAACTTTGTTTCTTTTCCTTTTCTTCAGTTATTAGCAGAAATAGACTTTCATTTGTCATTGAGTTTGTTGTGATCCGAGCAGTTCTTTCATATCACTTTTATTGACTACATGACTACTACATTTTTTACAACATTCACCTTTCACTTTACAAAAGTTTTGTATTATTTTTCCATTGTATTGTTGAATATGTAACAATTTGCAAAATCACTTTCTGTCTCATGGCAAAGACAGCTTGCAATATTGAACCTCAAATGTGAAATCTGCAAGAGCAAGGATTTTGTCTGCTCTGTCTATAACAATCTCTTCTAAGGTGTTAATGCAAAAAACCTCAATTTCTACTTTGAAATCTGTTATACCTTCTATTTCTAGCCCCATTCAGCCCACAATTTCCTTTCCTTTTTGTCCCTAAGAAGATAATTGTAGTTCTCTTGAAAAATAGACAGATGTAAGTCTATGAACTAGACTTTCTTGTGGAATACTCAGAGTTGGGGAAGGATGAGTTGGTACCTTCTTGTATTTTAATCCATCTCATAGAGTGGCCTCTATCAACCCTGAGAGAAGGAAAAGCTTTGATACTTTATTTTCAAGTGCTAACTAATAAAACCAACAGATGTATGTATGTATCTATTTGTTGTCTCTTGATGGTTATAGTTCAGATGTATCATATCTATAATTCTATCAAGATAAATCAATCTAATATATATGTTGAGTATAAAGTTATTCATCTTTCCCCTGCACTCTCCTTCTTTGTCCAATTTCCACATTTCTATCTTCTAGTATCTGACACAATGTCTGGCACAAAATAGCTCCTTAATAAATAGTTGAGTAGAATTCTCAAATATTCCCAAGCAAGAAAGCTAGTAATAATTTGCATGTTTTAAAATGCAGAATTTTGTGTAAATGTTAGTAGTAATAAACTTCTCCATGCCCCCTTGAACAAATGCAAATTTAGATGTAAAAAATGACACTGATAAGAAGGACTCCAAAGAAAGTTTGCACTTTACGCTATGTGTTGAACGAGGTCAATGTGGTATAACTGTGTGGGGGCCATTTGCATTTAGCAAGCAAGTGACAGGCATACATGTGGAATCAAAGATTATTTTAAAAATATGGACATGAATAGATATAATTTTCTAATGATCAGGTATGAGTAATGACAAGGCAAACTTGATTACCCCTCAAAATATTTGGCTCTGGCTTTGGGAAAAATCCCAGGTTTCTGAGTAGACAAACTTACGGTGTATATAGATCATTAGTTTTGTTGATTAGAACACAGCGAGGCCCAGATCAGAATCTGAATGCCTGTGGAGATTAAATTATCTTCACCCTATACCATGGCCAACTCTTAGGTCCGAACAGCAATTCTGAGTTGTTGGTCTCAAGATGATCTGAGTGAAAAGAGGGTGCACTTCTAAATTAAACTTATCATTACAATTGGAGAAGCAATCACAGCTGTAACAATTGTCGTTCCGGGCTACGAAGACTTCCATACTGCCATTACAGCTAATCCAAAAGAACAAAATGAAACATTAAATAATCTTTTAAGTAAGGTACTGGGATGGGAGTTTTCTGTTACAGTTGAACTGAAAAATGTCCACAAGAGCAAAGTGACATCTTTATTAAAATCTAATTCTAACTCATTGGGTTTGCTGCTGGGGTAAGTAAAATAGATTCAGTAGTCATATGCAAAACGGAAATGGTAGCTACATTGTTGACTATAAGACAAAATAAATAATTAATGGAATTGGATCCCAGGCCCAATTTATACAGATAATTTCAGTCTAGGAAGAAAGTTCCAGTATAATGAATCTTGTTCTCTTTTGCCTCCATGTAAGATTGTAATAATGATGGAATGCGTATTCTTTGTTTTTGTTATTTTTGTTGTCGCTATTGTTTTGTTTTTAGTTCAACTGCAGATGGATTTTCTTCTCATCAAGTAATCTGAATACATTAAATTCTGGTTGTTTTATTAAGAAAGAAGAATATCCCTTCTTGTCATTGTAAGCTAAATATGTTACAAATTTACTATCACTAAGCCAAGGAAAAAGCAATATTCTGATCAAGTATTTGTCATGGTTAGACTAGTTCTCTTTCATCTTTTCCTGTACTATTGACAGGGGCATTTTTAAAGATTATTAAATGTTTTGACAAATAAGAAGCAGCATAGAGCAGCTTAATTCATTTCAAGAAATTTTATTATAAAATATCAGACAAATGAAGAAATATAATAAATTTAAATAAAATTTAAAATTTTGTGATAAAAATAGTCAATAAAGTACTCATTGATATTTCAAGTTTTATCTTTATATCATTGACATTTACATAATGCATTTAGATACTGAATTTTCACTATAAAATAAAATATCTGATCACTTATTGATTGATTTTCTACATGAATATTTTGTTATAAGTGGGCATAGGCTAAAATTCAATGATTTCTACTAAGAAATTAGTTTTCCTTGAAGTTAGCAAATGTGTGCCAGTCCTAATAAGGTCTATTATAAATTTTTTTTTCTAGTCTGGGTTCACACCCTGCTTTTAGGTTTTAAAGTCTCTTTAGTCTCTAATCTAGAATGGGGCATCATTCTTTCTTTGTCTTTCATGGCTTTGATATTTTTGAAGAGTACAGGCCAGTGGCTTTTGTAGATTGGCCCTCATCTTGGGTACATCTGATATTTCCTCATGATTAGACCCAGTTTATGCATTTTTAGCAGGAGTATTATCATAAGTGATGTTGCACCCTTCTCAGTGCATCCTATCAGGAAGCACACAAATGTAAGTGCCTTAAAGAAACAAATTAATAATCGTTTCACCATCTTAATGAATAAATTAGTTTCTTTTTTTCTATGAATATGTTTTCATAATTTTTAATACATGTAATCACAAAATGATATAATTTTTTATTCTGCTTCCTTTTCCAACATTATAGCATTTTTCTGTCTCTGTATAACTTCATCATTTTCATTTAATAATTGCAAAATATTCAGCTAAATTGCTGTAACATAATTTATTCAGCCAGTTGTCTATTGGGCATTCAGATTGTTTCAAATGCTTCACTATGCTTTTTCATTAAGTAAATAAAAATTACATATGTTGTACACTGTTGATGGAGCTATTAAGTTGCACTGGACAAAAAAATTATGACAAAACATTATGCTAATGTAAATGAAATTCTTTTCTATTCTTAAGTCTCCAACAACAGTTCCCCTATTCTCAGCCAACAGACTTACAAATGGGACCTTTGCAGCAAGCAAGATCTGACAGAAATAGAGTGGGACCAACATGCACTCATTTCCAATCCTAGAAAATAATTTGAAGTATAGGCCTTGTTGACTGTGACTGTCATGTCATTTTTGTTGATGGACTACACGATGCTTTTGTATGTAAATGTACTTGGGGGAAAATGTAATTTAATTTGCCTTAAATTCATTATTTTTTTTTAAAAAAGAAATATTTATGGAAAGCTTAGATATATATCTAGGAAGTTTACTCATGCTTTCTCCAACTTTTGCAGTAGAAAAGAAAATATCTAAAAGAACTTTCTGCAACTTACACAAATGGAGAGAGAACAATGTTTTACATAAGGCACTTATTGTGAATGCAACCAAAATACTCTCAGGTGACCAGAAATAGTATGCTGAGGTCCTGCAGTGAGGCCCTACAGGTCCTTCACACAACACGGGATGTTCCATTAGTGCCAGCAGAGGGCCATTTGGAATATCTCAGAAATTAAAGCTTGAATCAGAATGCCGAGCATCTTAACACAATACCAGACTCCCAAGACAGAAAAATAGAGGGAAAAGAGAAGAAGAAAGGAAGAGAAGAGGAGGAGGAGGATACTGGTGATCTCTTCTTAGGCTAAGTATTCACCTAGGTTCACAGCAATTAATTGTGATTGCATTTCTAAAACTTGTCCAACCACCAACCTAATCAAGAGCCTATCAGGGAATTAACTGCTGAGTGGGAAGGAAAGAGTGGCTCTCGCTGGTTACATCACTGCTTAATTTGACTCTTCCCTGTATGTAGTCAACTCATAATTATCTGCTCTAATAGGCCTCAGAGGGAGGGGTGGGAACGAGTAGCTGTGACACAGATAATGCTGAATAGCAAAGATGCAAAATATTTTCTATTAGGCTTTTGCATATATCATATGCTTAAGAAAGAAGTATGTTTATCTTTCTAATTATATTTTGCTTAGACTAATTTTTTTTTTAATTCTCACGCCAATGAGAAAGCTATTTTATGTTGCACAGATAGCAGGGAAAAGCAGCCTAGGTTTTAAAATCTTCAAGATAAAATTCAGGGATTTGGTGAATTGCAAACCTGAAACATGTTTTCCTGAAAATGGGGCCTCTCCAGTGTTTGTGTGCCTCGGTTCAGGCCTCCATTCCTTCTTTACCAGACTCCCCCTTACTCTTCCTCTCTCCAGTCTTCCTCCTCTCCAACCCTGTAGCCAAAATGGAGGATGGTGGCTGTGGATGGAGGTGTTGCTGAGTTTCCATCACTGTCTTGACTCACCAATAGTTCAGATGCTGGCGGGGGTGGGAGTGTTTCTTTCCATATCATCGCTAATCCCTCGAGGACTCCTCAGTCTGTATCAAAAGGCCTCTGAGTATCCCACTGAAAGAATAAGTCCAGACAGTGCAGAGCAAATGGCAAATTTTTGCTCTGGTGATCTACAGAAAGGTATATCTAGGTAATTGCCATGCCGATGGATGGCCTTTTGAACAGTGATAAGAACAGATAACGTGGCTTCTCAACATGGGTAAATTGTGGTGCTCAATCAACCTGAGGTTGACGTTCTAAGGACTTCTCTTGATTTCCTGGAGCTAGAGACCAGCTGTGTTTGATTCTCCACACCAACTCCGTGAGTCTGTAGGTGGCCAACTACCCACTCAGCTTCCCCATCCCCACCCCTACAACCACCCCATTTCTGCTATCAGGCACCCTCTAAAATAACAATCCAAGTCCCCTCTCCTGTGCTACCTCATCTCAGCTGAACTGACTCTTGCTGTGTGTTCCTGCCTTTTTCCCAATTTAAAGTTTTAGAGTAAACTGTATTCCTTGCTTCATTCAGATTCTGCTGTTGATTTTCAAGAATCTTATCTTCTTTCAGTAAAATATGACTTTTACAAAGGAAATTGTTTTGTCTTCAAAAGTGTCGATGGCAGGGTGGGTGAAATTCAAAAACCTATCTTGGAAGAAAAAGAAACACCAACTTTTATTTTTTTCTCTCTGTGTTTCTGGAAATCTGAACTCAACCTGGTAGGCACTTGGCTAGCCCCGTTCCTCCAGGAGATAGGAGGTCACTTACAAGAAAGTTTAGAAAAGAAAAGCATGGATATAAATATTTAATCTGTTATTTCAGTGGAGGGATTGTTCTAAAACAGTTCTCTTCATATTATTCTCCTATTTAAAACCCTTCAGTGCCCTCCCAGCATCCATGGCATTCAGACCACATATCTCGTAGTTCCATCATTTCCAGCTGACCTCTCCAGTTTAGTTTCTGTCATTCTCCCAGTAGGCCAAACACAACAACTAGTTTCCATTCTCTGAAGGCATCGTGTGTTCAAGTTAACATACTTTTAGGATAGTGCCAGTGTTGAAAGAATATGGATTTGTAAGCGTGAATATAGGCTCCAGGCCCTTATCAACCAATACAATACCTTGGTCAAGCATTCAAAACTTTATTATCCTCAAAAAAGGCAAAACTTAATGTCACCACTTACCTGCCCTTTCAGTCTGTTTCTTTATGCATTCATAAGGAAATTAAAAAAAGATTCATACAGACAATGCTGTCCCTGAAAATTGCAGAATAATAAAGCACTGCCCAAGAGTTTCTGTGTATTTATAGTTCCCTCGGTCTGTGGCCATAACTAATGTGGGTGAGAAGGATTATTACATTTCTCCTCTCCATGCCCCTTGCCTAGGCCAAAGGGAAGGTGGTTTTTATTACAAATACATTTATATTTTTCCTTTCGTTTTTATTTTAATTCAACAAAACCATCGGGTCATCTATAACGTGCTGTACTCAGAGGCATTCTGGATCAGCTGCTTTCAAATTCTTTTTTCCTTAATCCATAATAAGAATAATTTCTAATCCTGACCCATACATATGCAAACAATGTTTCCTTTATATATGTATATATATATTTAAATACACACAAATAAATATATGCAATTTTTTTTTTTTACTATGTGTAATGTTCTCTGATACTTTATATTCTATTTATTTTTTATTCTTTTTTTTTTTAAATGCTGGTTGCAAACCACTATCTAGATTTCATGACCTGGCCCATCTGCCTCCAAATGACCACCAGCTGTAGCTTCCTGAATGTCTCTGACCTCAGCTACTCTGAGTAGTTCCAAATGGCTGGTTGGCCTGGTACAGATGAAGAGATCCTTGTCCCAACATTATCGTGGTACAGTTTGGGGTAAAACTAAGTTAGATTTCTTTCTTCCTTTCACTCTTCACTTATTAGAAAATTCTGTTGGCTTCTCTCCAGATTATATTCCAAACTGACCACCTCTCACCATCTCCACCGCTACCACTCCAGTTCAAACCACCATTGGCTCTCCTCTGGACCCCAGCAAAGTCCCCTAAGGGCTTTCCTTTTTACTGCATTGCCCCTTTGAAATCTTCCTCACAAAGCAGCCAGAGTGATCTGGTTAAATTGTAAGATATATTACATCACTTTTCACTGAGCATCCTCCAATAGCTTCCTCCCTTCACACTGTAAATCAAATCAAATCAAATCAAATTCTAAGCCATATCTCATCCTACAGTCTGCTACATGATCTGTCCTGCCACCTCTTCAATCTCATCTACTTCATCTCCTTCCTCTTGCCCCTGCTCGCAGCATTCCAAACTCAGACCAGTCACTTTATTTTTCCTCCAAACACCAAGCCCTGCCATGGGGAATTTTCAATTGTCTGGAATCTTCCTCCAAACGTCTCATTCAATATGATTTACTTATTTGTCACGCTCATTGCTTATTGTTTATTTCTCACGTGTAGAATACAAGCTGCCCACAGGTAGACATCTTCATTTTATTCATTGGTGTATCCTAAGTAGCTAGAACAGTGCTTGACACATTTTTGGTGCTTCTTAAATATTGGTGGTTGAATGAAAAAATGTTAGCTATCATTGTTGACACTATCAAAAACACAAGCTACTCTTGCCTTTACACACATACATAACAATCACACAGCCCCATTTTTTGCAGCATCAAACAAAGCGCACCAGTCATAGATTTAACATTTTTGAATATCAACCTTATAAGGTAAGAGTGGAAGAAAAAAATGATAAACTACCTTTGTACCGGGTTAGTCAATAAGGCTTATGTAATAAATGTTTCTCAAAGAAATTCTCCCTTTCTAATAAATAATGAAGTCTAATATCTATGTTTCAGGCACTGTTTCCACCATCATCCAACTGAATATTTATAGTAAGTATTCCTTGCATGTTTTATAGAAAAGGAATAAAAAATGCCTTTTTAGACATTTTAGAAACCATTTTTATACCATTAAAATTACAGGCTCTTGGGGCCCAGCCCCGTGGCTTAGTGGTTAATTTTGGCATACTCCACTTCAGTGGCCTGGGTTCGGTTCCCGGGCACAGACCTATACCACTCACCGGTGGCCATGTAGTGGTGGTGACCCACATACAAAAATAGAGGAAGATTGGCACAGATGTTAGCTCAGGGTGAATCTTCCTCAGTAAAAAAAGAAAAATTACAGGCTCTTAGAGACTCAATGAAATGAATGTCATTTTATCCTCTGGTACCAGGAGGGCCAGTTTGCTCTGTGGGATCTTTTCATGGCCTCCTGAGGCATTCTGCTTTGGCATTTTTTGTTCAGAATATTCAGATGAGCCCATTCAAGACCATGTAGATTACATTTCTGATTATTAAACTGCAGACCAAGTAAGCACAAGAGTTAATAACATGGGGACCCTTTAATGATAATTCTCTGCCCACGTTAGCCATGGTTTTCCCATCAGTGCAACAATCTTCAACTGTGTAGTCAGTTAGAATTTAATTCAGTTCAGGATTAATCTCGAAGTCTGAGCCTGAGCATTTCTCCAGTGTAACACTGCTGAGGATTAGCCAAAGCTGGATTCTAAGTTCAGAGATCAGCAACAAAGGGGAGAAAGAGAAGGTAACAAAGCACTGCCAAAATGGAGGTTGGCTCGCATGGGTATGTCTGCTTTATCCCCTTCACATCTATAAAATTCTGGAAGACCAGTTTATTTTGAAAAATTAATCTTTCCTCTAGTACATATCACATTTTGCAAAAAATGGTTTATATAAAAATGTCTATACTAAAGCTGCCACAGTGTACATTATAAGTGCATATATGTTATATAAGGCACAAGGAGAGGAATAAAATCTGGTTCATATTTCTTGCCTTGGGCAGACTCCAACATCCACCCCTCCAAGCAAAAGGCCATTCGATCTCTGCTTTGTTTCTTTCCTTTTGGAAGCAGTGAAATTTGTATGATTGAGATTTAGAAGAGTCCTCAGGTGGTCGTGTGCTAAAGCACTTTAAGCACCATTATTGCACATTAGCGCCTCCTGCAGGTTCTGTGTAATCAAGTGGGAAGCCATCCTTAATACGAAGTGGGAAAGAACATCAACACAACCTCCTCCCCTTGGCTGAGAGACTGTGCTGTAGGTTAAGAACATTAAACCCTGGGTGAGGTTGCCTGGGTTCAAATCCCAGCTCTGCCACTTACTAACTAGACAAGGTTGGGTATGTTGCTGAACCTTTCTCTGCCTCTAGATTTTTCCTCTAAGCATAATAATAGCACCTTTCTTATAAAGATATTTTAGGATTTAACTTAAATAGTACTGTATTAGTCTGCTCGGGATGCCACAACAGCATACTACAGACTGAGTGGCTTAAACAACAGACATTTATTTTCTCATAGTTCAGAGGCTGGAGGTCCCAGATCTACGTGCTGGCACAGTCGGTTTCTGGTGAGGCCTTTCTTCCTGGTTTGCAGACAGCCACCATCTCACTGTGACCTCATGTGACCCTTCTCCGTGCACACACACACACACACACACCAGGTGTGTCTTCGTCTTCTTAGAAGGACACCATTCCCCACCCTTATGACTTCATTTAACCTTAATTACCTCCTTAAAGGCACTTCTCCAAATGTAGTCACATTGGGGTTAGGGCTTCAGCATATGAATTTGGGGGGGGACACAATTCAGTCCATAGCAAACACATATATATTGCCCGGCACATAGTAATTTCACAATAAATTCGAGCTCTTATGTGATATACTTTTACTTTTCTCTCAGACATGCATGTGAGTTTCAACATTTATCACTTTGACTGGTTAAAATTCCAGTTTATAAGTAGAAGCAAATTTACATGAGTAAATTTCATTTATGTAAAATGACAGTGGGTGTAGTTTCGTTTCTAGTGTGGTGACTTAAATACAGATACATCCACTTTACCCATTAAATTATGTAATGCATTTTAAAAGGCACTTGACTGTAATCTTGTACAGTCCATCATCGCTCCATGTTGGCAAACTATGGCCTGTGGGCCAAATCTGGCCTGTGGTTTGCTTTCGTACAACATGTGAGCTAAGAATGTCTTTTACATTTTTAAAGTGTGGCAAAACAAACACACACACATACACAAAAGAAGAATATGTGACTGAGACCTTATGTGGCTCACAAAATCTAAAATATTTACTTCCTGGCCCTTTACTGACAGACTGCTGACCTCTGCTCCACGGAATGATTTTAACCCAAGCCCTTCAAATATATCTATTTCTTGTAATGTGAACACCTTGGCTTTCCTCGATCCTGAGCAAAGTTTTACTTGTTACCTCCACCATTTTCTTTTTATCTTCTTTATTTTGGGTAGGAGTAGTTCTACAGTCTCTGGCACGTCTCATCCAACTTCTGGGAAATATACTGAGTATAATTTCAGCTTTTCTTGGTTACTGTGACCCCGTGATGGCCTCAGAATGAGGAAGGATGGTGGTGTTTTTGAGTTACTTCTTCTATTTGGCATCTCTTATGGTCAGGCTGATCTGTTATTTCTTGCTATTGTTGTCTGTCCATCTTTGAAAACACCTCCTCTTCTGCTTTCAATCTGCCTTGGGCTGGGAAAAAAAGAAGGAAAAAGAAATCACTGTTGAAGAATACTTTCTATCTATCAGATTTCATTAGATTCTTTTTATATGTTAGCTTCTTTAATTCTCATAATATAACTTTATGGTTAAGTGTCATTATTTCTGCTTGCCAGATTAAGAAAATGATCCTCAGAAGGGTTAATTTACTTGAACTTAAGCCCACGTCCTGCTGGCTCCAAAATTGGAGGCCTTTCATCACAGAAATCAAAAAACCTGGCTGACTTGAGCTGTAAGTAACACAAAGGTAAAAAGATTAAAATGGTGCTTTCGTAAATAAAGTGCCCAGTGTTGAAGTGTTCTGAGACAACTGTTTTGCTTTCTTCTCAGTTCTTCACTGTGTTCCAGATAGTTCAGTTGTCCGACAAACAACTTCCAAATTAGTGAGGTGTTGTGATAACACCTTCCTTGTTCAAATATATCCCTGAATACCGTTCATTCAACACACCCATTCAAAGGTAAATATTGAGAAAATATGTATACTTATGATCTTAGAGAAGGTCCAGAAATGACTATGGTTATGGAATTATTGCCTATATATAGTGTTATGTATATAGGTGTGTATGTATATGAATTCACACGTGGTTATTGTATACAGGTATATAGGTATGTATATAAGTATATAGGTATGTAGGTATATGAATACACACTCACGGATTATTCAGGCATACATCTTGGAGACTCAGCGAGACCGTTTCTGTTCTACTCTTCCAGTCTTTCCCCTGAGGCAAATTTTAAGTTCAACTCCTGGGATACATCTGACTTCCACTCCTCCTCAAAGCCTCCTAAACAACGTAGGACCTTGTGCATAATCCTGCCTGTCCGAAACCAACAGGAGAAATGGAATCATTATTAAGACACACCTTCACTAGAAAGCAGGCACCCCAAGTAGAGGATTCAATAAATTATTTTGGAGACTTAATAAATTATTTTTGGAGATTATTAAATTAATTTGGAGACCTAATACCAAACTACCTGATTGGGTAATATTTTAATTTCTATATCCTTATTATGTAGATACTATATATGATTGTGTTTGCACAATAACAGATATTTGAATAAAAAGAGGAAGAGCAACATCAGTGCCATACCAAATTAACCATGAGATTCAGCTTCAGGCAAAGTCTGACAATCTCACCAGAGCAGGGAGGGAATTCTGAGCTTTGTGGGAGAGAGATGTAACAGGAACAATAACGGAGCATTAAATTTTTCTCCCCAGAGTTTTTCAAAAGCAGCTCACAACTGAAAGTATGTGAAAGGATATTTATTGAGATGGAAATTTACTTTAGCCCTCTTTGCATATTTCTTTCCCAGCGCCCAGCAGGTGGGTCCCATTCCCTTGTCACAGGGAGGGATTGGATTCCAGATGGAAAGCAGAAGGTGGTTAAAGACACTCCTTTCCTGGCTTTTGGGTTCCAAAAGCCTGAGCTCCTTTAGAGTGCTTTACTAGGGCGAGCGAGTGGAGTGGGGGTGGGAGGTAGTCTGAGTAGTCTGAGCAGGTAAGAAGAAAGAAAAAATTCCCTTATAGAAAGGCATCGAAATTGCTGGATTCCCCCAAACAGCAGTGACCTTTGCCTCCCCCAAGGCTCCGAATGCCTCCAGAGAGGTGGAAAATCTTCGAAGGGGACTTGTTGCATGTACCCCAAAGGAGGATGAATTCTAGGGACTGTGTCTCCCAGCACCAAGAAAGTTCCTGAGCCAGATGCACGCAAGGTCCCACTGATTGGGACTAAGAAGATACTGGAAATCAGCACAGTGACCTAAAGATAAGAGAATCTTTTCCCCAATTTCTAGATACCACAAGAAATTCTCATATTCTTGTGCAACCCAGAGAAGGAGAGAGGCCCCTAGTAATAACTGAGATGGAGTTTCAAAGTCAAAATATTTTTATTTAAAGACAATGAAGATCTATGATCTAGCTTCTAATGCTGGGTTTGTGGACCAAAGTTTCATACAAGCACATCACTAGGGAGAGTCCTCTCCACACTCTCAAATCATAGGGCTCTTCCACCCTCTGATGGTGCTGGTGCTGCTGTGGAGCAGGGCCACCATTATTCACATCAGAGAAGGCCACTGCTGCCTGAGCCATGCAGTTCATGCCTCAGAGTGGCCCCTGATCTGCAATGATCTCCTCTGCCTGGCACTACAAAATACCACTGTCTCCTTTGTGTGTTCCAATTCCCCTGTTACAACTTCAATGTGACTACAAAGGGGACACTTTAGTATTGTCATCAGCCCTTAACTCTAAATTCACAGAAAAATTTCTAGCTTTCTTGATCTTCTAAATAATATGTGCAAACATCTGTTCTAGCGTCTGGCTCAGTAGACACCCAAAAATGTTCTCATACAGATATTTATGCTATTCCCCGCTAGGAGCTCTTCTTCCTTCTCCTAGAAAATACTTCCATGTATCCACCTGGCTATATTGGGAGATGCCGTGTTCTCACAGGATCCCTTCACCTCTTCCAACACGATCCAAACTGCCAATCATAATTCTTTTTCCTTCTGGTCACAATTAATTGGTTTGTGAATGGACGCGCGACCCAAACCAAGCCAATTAGAATCCTTCCTGGGTTTTTCGTTTGTTTTGGTTTTGTGCACGTGTGCACGCGAGTGTATTTTACTGGAACTAAAAGATCCAATCTCCTGTTAGTTTGGGGAGCTATAACATGTACAACTTGGGAGCTATTGGTGGCCCTAAGGCGATGTCTCTGCCGTATGGAAAAAGTTACTTTCCTGTAAAAGAGACCGAAGCAGAGGCAAGAGGTGGGGAGATGTTCCAGTCATTCTCAGGCCTAATTTTAGTCCTCCCTTTCTTCTAATATTTAATAAACCTACTCCTTGGATTCTATGAGCCAGTGAGCTATTTCAATTTGTGTTTCTGTCACTTGGAACCTTAGGATTCTTGATTCTTTCCTATTTTACTTCTCAGCTGCCTTCCAGGGCGAGGACAAAGCCCTAAAGGAATTAGATTCAGCAAAGTAGGTTGTTCTGAGAAGTAAGGAGCAGAGAAAATTTAGGGGTGAGTGCTTCCAGGAAAGGTAGCCCAGGGTGGCATTAAGGTCCCCGAGGGATAGGGCCACAAGAAGAAGAGGCCCATGAAAGAAGTAAAAGGACAGAGAAAACGGTCTGACTGTCTCAGAATTCTGTCTAAGGCTCTGCTGCTGTGCTGTGGGAAAGCAAGGTAGTGGTGTTTTCATTTGCACATGTTATTTAAAAGATCAGGAAAAGCCGGAATTTTTTTCTGTGAATTTAGAGTTAAGGGCTAATGACGATACTAAATGGCCCCTTTGTAGTCCTACTGAAATTGTAACAGGGGAATTGGAAGACACAAAGGAGATGGTGGTGTTTCATTGTGCCAGGCAGAGGAGATCATTGCAGATTGGGGGCCACTCTGAGACATGAACTGCATCGCTCAGGCAGCAGTGGCCTTCTCTGATATAAATAATGGTGGCACTGGTCCACAGCAGCACCAGTGCCATCAGAGGGTGGAAGAGCCCTATGATTTGAGAGTGTGGAGAGGACTCTCCCTAGCAACGTGCTTGTATGAAACTTTGGTCCACAAACCCAGCATTAGAAGATAGACCATAGTCCTTCATTATTTTTAAGTCAAAATAAATTTAACTTTGAAACTACATCTCAGTTACTACTGGGGTCCACTCTTTTTCGCTGGTGTACACAAGAATGTGAGAATTTCATGTGGTATCTAGAAATCGGGCAAAGGACTCTCTTATCTTTAGGTCACCATGGTGATAGCCAGTATCTTCTTAGTCCCTGATGGTGGGACCTTGCATGCAGCTGGCTTAGGAACTTTCTGTTGCCTAGAAGGCCAAAGATACTTTTGTAAATAAATGTCAGGATTTAAGGACTCAGATTCAACCATAAGCACAAGATTACTTCTAAAAGTATTATTTATTGATCTTTATTTTTCCTGTTTATAAACATATACTTGATTGAAGCAGATGGGTGGACAATCCAGAAAAGTGTAGAGAGAATTAACATTAATACTTGTGATGTGTATTATTCTAAAAACTCTTCTCTACATAGATTTTTTTTTTTATATACAGAGGTGATATTCAAAACATTGAACCATCTGCACAGTTCAGGCACCAACCAATCAGAACAAATGCCGGCTGATAGTGGAGAAGGATGCTGAACCTAACTTCCAAACCCCCGTTCCAGGCTTTACCTTGTAGTTGCTTTGTCTCCGGGAGGTCCGGGGTTGCCATGTTTGGGGGAAGCCCTGTGTGTGGTGGTGGTGATGGTCGTGGAGTTCTTGGTGCAGTGGCTATTTACCAACTGATAGAGAGGTCCTTTCATAGTTTAACATTGAGTATGGCTGTACGGCCATCTGTTCCAATATGTACTGATGGAGTTATCAGCCCAGGATATATTATAATTCCTTATAGTTTGCATTTTCCTCACTTAGCAAAATCTAGTGATCATTTTCCTGTGGCAAAATATATTCCTAAACATGAGAACTTTCTACCTGGGCTTTGGTGATGTGCTATAGGCCTGCCAAGACAATGATCCCCTCACCTCTTGCAGTGGCTAGGTAGGCATGTGCCACTAGCTTCCAGAACAAGTCACCTCCAGCCAACTTGACTGTTTACCCTCGTATGTAATAAAATACTGTCATTCTTCTTCATGTGTCATGATGTGAAAAGAGTTAGGAAGAGCCACTTTCTGACATGGTTTTTAATGTGGAATCCCATTACCTGGCTATAATATGGTTAACTTAAGCAATCCTCTATTAGTGGACTTTCATCTTGTTTCTCATTTTTGTCAATATTTTATTTTATTTCTAATGGACGTACTTATACATCTATCTGGTTATTTCTTAGGACAAGTTCCAGAAAGAGGAATTTGGATATATTGGGCCCTATTTAAGACGTGGACACTGAGTATCAAATTTCCCTATGAGTACATAAGAATATGGACTCTAGGTCTAGACTGCTGGTACGGGCATCCCTGTTCCATCACCTCATAGATGTGTGACTCAGTGCCTCTGTGCCTTAGTCTCCCTGCCGAATATGGGGATCATCACAATATCTACTTCACTTGATCATCGTGAGGATCAAATGAGTTAATATGTATGCAGTACTTAGAACAGCTTCTGGCTCATCATTACCGCTCATTAAATATTAGCTGTATTCTTTAACAGTAGTAGTTTTTATTTTAAAGTTGCCAATTTTCACTCTCCCAGAAATATATAAGAATATCTTTCTCCCACAATCCCAAAGACCTTGGGAATGAAATTCTTTTATAATCATTGCTATAATAGGTACATAAAGATTTTCCTTTTAGAAAAACACACTTCAATTACTTATAAGGTTGAATTTATGAGATTACAAATCTTTGATAGACACGTGTTTTGTCTTTTGCTCATTTTCTATTAGGCTGTTTGCCCAGTTCAGGGATATTTTTTAAAATGGAAAATTTTCTGGGAGTCCTAGGCAGGCTCCTACCCCTTTCTGGGTAAAATAAAAAACAAAAATGTCAAAGTAATTGGAAACTCGTGGATGTGCTTTACATAGGGAGCTGTGGTTTTGCAACCGTAGCTGCCCACTGTAATCACCTGGGAAATTTTAAAAGCTGCTGACGACTCAACCACACCCCCAGAGACAGTAATTTAATTGGTCTAATTTAATTACTTGGCATAGGGGTTGTTAACAGCTCCCAGGAGATTCTAACGTGCAGCCAAGACTCAGAACGGTGGCGTAGGTGGGTACTGATTAATTCAGGGTCAGTTGGGTGTGTCTGTGAGGTTGGGCCCTGGAGAGAATGACTTTCACAATCAGTCGACTCTCCAAGCCAACTGAGTCCATTGCCACTGTGAAAATTGGCTACAAAATCTTCTGACTAAGGCCGAAACCAAAACATTCAGTTCAGTTTGATTTTGCAATGTCTTGAAACTTTTGCTCTGGACAGTTATTTTCACTTTCAAAATTTTCTATTTCTTAAAAATCAACCCAAGTCCTACACTTGCATTTTGGTGGTAGAAAAGATCAAACATAGCAGATATTTCATGTTCTTGTGTGTTTCTTCTTCTGTATTTTGTTGCTGTTGATGAAGCAAACATCACAAAAGGATTAAGCACACGCAAAGCAGACTGGATAACATGCACCCTGCATACAACAGCTTTGATCATTTGTCTGCTTTGAATGTAAATGTCTCAAGATTCAGTATTTTAAGGAAAGAATACTTCACTTGGATTAAAAACTAGAAACTGAAATTGTCCTTGAACTGGGAATATTCAACCACAATGTGTTTTCAAGGGAAAAATTTAAGAGAAGTTTCAAAGAAGTCAGAAACTTAAGAGAAGGACAAGAAGATGCTGATGTGTTAGAAAAGTCTACATTATTTGCTTCTGTGGTTTTGAAGATGTAAATAGAAACAGCTATGGCTAAGAACTTCTATAATTAGCTTTCATCCTGATTCCAAAAGTTGCTTATTATAGAGCTTTCAGTAGTATGTAAAAACCACTGTTTAAAACTCTTGGTTTGAATTTTCTGGCACTTTAATGAAAAAATTAGTATTTTCAAGCTTTGTGGTTTCTCTAAAGTCATGTGCTAAACACATAGAAGTCTCTGTTGCCGAAAAGTTTTGGGGGATAGTGGATGCTCTGGTAATTTTCTTCTCCCCAGGCACAGTTTTCTGTAAAAGTCAGAGCATGAGTTTAAATAAGAAATTAAATGAATTACTGATCTAAACTGTGGGTGTAGTCATGGACAGACACTGGTATTTAGACCAAACAAATGTGCTCTTTAAACACAGCGACCTTACCCAGTTGTTCTTCCAAAACCACAACAGAGAACAATCTTGCTCAGTTAATCATACCTCCCTGAAGCAACCACCACCTAGAAAGATGTCCTTCAGCAGCAGGATGGGGCAACCACATCCTACCCTGAAAAGTGAATCCTCATCATTTCCCCTCAATCCGAACTGCCCGTCAGCATCAAGTCCCTCTCCCAAGCTCACCAAATGTGCTGTTTCATTACTTGTTTTTCTACTTTGGTGAATTCTTTGTAGGTCTCAATCCTATAGGATGTGAAGTAAATCTGGAGAAAGACTTGGAATAAGTCTCCAACACCCCCAACCAAATTTTATCCAGGTGCAAAGTAGACCAGGTGGGAATAAGAAAAACAAAGTCATGTCTATTACTGAAAGAACAGAGTACTGCTGGTGAGTAGTCAAAGAACATTTATGGGATTCTTGAGTTCCCATTTAACATTTTGCTAAGAAGTTTCAGGAAAAAATTTTACCAGCAATGGTGACTGATGAAATCAAATAAGTGAGTCAAATCAAACCACAAATATGTTACTCTTTACATACCAGAAAAGAAATTAGTTCTGGATTAGTCTCTTGGATACTAGATGGGAAAAATCTAGCCTGGTATACCCCCTAATTTGCAGAGATGGCAGTCAGCCTTGGAGTATACCTTATAGATATTAGTCAAATAAGATTAGTTCTGGGTTCCTCTCAGAAATCAGGATGCTGTTTGATGATCACTGCTGGATTCTCCTGGACTCACTTGAACCCATCCAATAGGAACTGAAAACCTTCCCGCGACGGTTCTCGATCTTTATTTCTCAGAATTATCTGTAGAGAATTTTAAAAATTACCCATACCTGTGGCCCATTCTAGAATGTCTGAATCAGAATCTCTGGTGGGATTTTGAAAAAATATCCACAAGGGTTTCTGATGCATGGCAAAGTTGAGTACCTCTGAATTTAGGCAAATAGAAGGGATCAAGTTTCCCACAAGAAACTAGCTTGTCTAAGGATTGAGGGAACCAGAGGATTTTTAGAATGGTTCAGATCATCTCAGCAGTCCCTTAAGGGGAACTCAAATCATTCAACATGTTCTAATGAACAATGTTCTGTGACATTGGTTATAGAAAGGACATTCTTTAATTATAAGAGGTCTTTGAACCTCAAAGAGCTGTGCACTTGAAAGCATTATTCCAACCAACTTTTTTCTGTAAGAATTAAGTTTGGAGATGACATTTTGCTTTTTACTGTTTGCAAATTTTGCAAAAAAAGTATGATAAGTCCTTCAATCAACTTAGACAAACTTCTATTTTCTGTAAATATACCCTTCATGTAAATATTTTCCAGTTTTTATATTTGTCATATTATATCTTTCCCAAGAATGTTTCCATTAAAAGTTATTTGCCAAAATATGACCATACAGCTCATAAACAAATTTTATACAATTTATTTGATGACAAGAATTATATGTAGGAGGAGAAGGTTGGACTAACGTTTATTGAGCTCTTCATATGCATTTTTTAAATAATGGATTGGTTATTATTCTTCTCATTTTGCTGTTAAAAAAAACTGAAGCTCAGATTAAGAGAAATCTCCAACACCATACAGTTAGTAAGTAACAGAGTCAGAATTTAAACTCGAGTCTAGCTGATTCCATAGCTCAAATTTACTAAATTGCATTATAGTAGGACAATCAATAGAGAAGCAAATGTCCTGTCTTAGTACTTAAAAACATATCATTTAGTAACTTATATCCTGGAGAATTATTCTGTATTCACAGCATGGGCCATAAAGGTTACACAATTGGATATCTAATAAGACTTTTTGGGGCCGACCTGGTGGCATAGCAGTTAAGTTCTCGTGCTCCGCTTCCACGGCCCAGGGTTCACCCAATGGGATCCTGGGGGCAGACCAACACACTGCTCATCAAGCCATGCTGAGGCGGCATCCCACATAGAACAACTAGAAGGATGCACAACTATGACATGGAACTATCCACTGAGGCTTTGGGGAGAAGAAAAGCGAATAAAGGAGGAAGATTGACAACAGACGTTAGCTCAGGGCCAATCTTCCTCAAAACAAAACAAAAGACTTTTTCATCTCTCTTATTTTACTATTTTTCATGAAGGAGTATATAGACATTTTAAGGAATCTTTAAAGGGGCCCAATTTTTACAAAAATATCTACTATCTTCTTAACTAACTAAGAAATAAGATGACAGAGTAAGATAGATAGAGACCAAATTATTGCCTTTATTATGGACAAAGTTTAGGCTGAAGGATACAGCTAAAATCCGGAGGAAAGTGAGCCTCCTAGAATTGAATCCCAGTTTTAAATAGATTTGTCCATCCAGGCACAGGCCAGCCTCCACAACACTCGAAGCTTGAAGGAGCAGAGATAAATGTATGCCTCCTGTATCCAAGCTTCCTTTTAAGAGAAAATGAAGAGGAAAAGTCTAGATCTCTCCAAACTCACCAATCAGATAAGTTACTCCACCAGGAACAAAGTCCAGCATTGCTACGGCTATGGATCTCTCTGATGGAAAAAAAGCATCAGAAATAGAGAAAAAGTGCTTCTCCTGGGCAGAAAACTGTGCCAGGAAGTTTTTCATGTACTTAATAAAAATGTATAAGGACACATTGAAAGTTACACTTTATTCATTGAGTTTAAGGAAGAAACAAAGAGCTAGCAAAACAGCTCCAAAATTCACATATTTACAGTCCAGTTCACAAAAGCTAGAAAATGAAAAGCCTCATGTGGAAAATCATTTAGTATCGATATTTCTAGTATGTACTAGTAAGGCAAATATTGAAGTTGAGGGTTTGAGGTGACGAAATACTATTCAATGTTAGAGAAGTGAATAATTGGGACATTTCTACCATACTTCATAAAAGTCCCAGGCTTACTTTTTATTTCCTCCATCTCTTTTGTAAAATTTACTTTAAATTATCTTTGAAGAAACATTCTTCACAACAGACACTGAAATTCCTTTTCACCGTAAATCCTCAGTTCTATACTACTGAGACACTGCAGAAACTACAGCATTATCCACTTTTTTAGTTGTTCTTTTGATTGTTCTTTGGCATGTATGAAGGAATATTTCCACTGTTTAAGATTTGTAAACCAGTGGAGTATTTCTTCAGCTGATAGTCCACCTACACCAGTATACAACAAAATTATCTCAAAGACAAATTTAATTTGCTAAATAATTTCTAACAACTTCTTACTCTTCATGAGTTTTTAGTTTATACTTTAAAATGATGTGTAATATTAAGGCAGATTTCTGAATAACTGAGGCCAATCTCCCTACACAATCCTCCTAAAAAGTTTTTTATCAGATTCCCTAAATTTGAGCCAATAGTTGTATGATTTAACATTTCAAAATCCAGAGAAATGTTAAAGCTGGAAGGCACCTTGTCTAACGCTCCCATTTTGTAGATAAGGATACCTGAACTTATAAAGATTAAGTGATACGGCAAAGATTGCAAAATTATTTAGTAGAGCTGGAACTGGAGTTAAGTTCTTCTAACCCTGAAAGGATTTTCAACACTAACTGCCTTATTTTCCAGTTTATTTTTATACTACCAGTTTCTAGTTTAAAAATTCTACCTCTGAAGATATTCCTCACCCCTAGTTGCTTTGTTTTGCAGTTTAATTAGTACTGTTTATTTTTTAATCGATGCGATTCCACAGAAGGGGGAAATGTTTTTCATTACTTTCATTGCTGCTTTTATATTGCAAAAAAAGGAAAAAAACCAAGATATCAAGAATTTTACAAAGCATTTGGTTTATCTCCATTCCACTCTAATTTTAGTACTCCGTTCTAACTTCGTGAAGGAAGTGCACGGGCACTTGTGATTCACTAAATGTTTCAAGGCTTGGGTTTACTTTCCCAGACTTGGTATTACATTTGGATTTGATTTTCACTACCCGCATTTTGCAGGGGTCCCTTTGCAACTTCCAATGGAACCCATCAAGTTGGGAGAATCACCTCAGGTTACAGAGTTGGGGACCTTTGTGTTTATTTACTGTTCTTTGGTCAAAAACTATAATGTCCCTGCCTGTTTATTACATTAGAAGATGTTTAAGGGCATTTCCCAGATAAGAAGTCCTTATTTTCCACTTGTCCGTGAGTAACTTCAAAATCTCTGGGGAAGATCATGCCTGTTCTTGAAGGTTCTCCTTGCAGTCTGATTGTGGAAAACCAATCTGCTTCCTCTCTGGCCTCACTGGAAGTATCTCTCTTTTGTTCCCACTTGATTTAAAAACGTGCTCAGCTGCTCCAAATCAAAAGAACACATTGCTGTCCTAGCCAAAGGTTTTTTGCATTGACCAAGGCTGATTAGATGGTCAGATTTATCTTTCAAAATCTGAAGTCAGATTTTGTCCATCTCTACGATGATTTCTATCAATATGATGCAGCCATGGTACTTTTCCTACAGATAAACATATGAATAAGGGCATAACTGTTTAGAAATATCTTGATGTAAAATAAACTGTAAAATGCAACATAACATAGCATATGTCAACGCAGTGGGAAACAACCTGTTCCAAAAGAAATTTGCCTAATTTTCTGACCCACTGGTGTGAGAGTGGCTGGACTTGGATGAAACGCAAAGGAAGCCATCTGAGGACCTAGCATGCCAGAGGAAGGGACATTTTGATAATTCTGCCCTTCTCAGGAGCACATCCACTTTGATATGAGACCGACTGAGCAGAGAGGACAGGGGAGTGCTGGAAATGGACCTACTTTCCTCTCAGTCCTTTCATAGCTCCAGCATCAATGCCCCATGTACAGATTTGGAGGCTGAATCAACAACTTCCAGGCTCTGAAGACAAGGGAAAATTGGACTCATCATCTGTGAGCCAGATCTACTCTGGCTAAAATAGTCACGTCACTGAACTCGGATTACATTTTTAACGTTAAATTATTGATTCATATCTCCCTTCCTTCTACACCTATGGGCTCAGTCTAGCAGTCCAAATTGACAATCTAAAATACACTTTCTAAATGTCTCCCTTCTCCCCCATTTTTTTGTCTTTTCACAACCATCAGCCAAAAAAAAATAGAATGGAATTCCTCAGGAACTGTTAGGGAGCCAAAAAGTGTGCTAGATGCATTAGGTTTCTGTCAGATCTAGGATTGAAGGGAAACAAGAAATCCAGGAAAAATTTAAACATCGGATCGAGTCTAAGAGGAAGCAGTCTTTGGCTTGGCACCTTAATGGACAGCAGGAATGACGCAGGGAGGAGTATAAGTCACTCATTTCCCAATTAGACCTCATTTTCCCTGATGGCGCAATAAAACCACGTCTCCACACAGCAGTAAAATTCAGATTCCACTGATCCATCAGCTTCTTTATTGCTGATTAGGTTTCCTGAATAAAGAAAGTTCAGTAGTAGCCGTAATGAAAGCTTCAAATTTGATGAATGGAGAGAGTTTGAGCTTCATTTAATAGTACTATTTCCTTTAAGGTCTTCAAGAGTCTTGCCAAATTGAACTTGAAGTAGAGCTTCAGTATATCCAGCCGTTTTCACGACAGACAAGCTATTGGACCTGAATTTCCACCAACATAGCAGAGTCACATATGGAAGGTCACTGTCCGCGTTGGCATAGGAGAAAGGTTAACAGGTCCAGACTATAGCCCTGATCTGCTCAGAATCATTCACTTCATTCCGTGGTGAAGAGAATGTCCTTCTCTGTAAAATGGGAAGTTGAACTAAAGATCTCCAGATGAAAACACTATGATTCTAGGAAGAAGACAAACCGAATATTCTAATCACATTGAATCTGGCTTCCCTCCTGAGGACATTTCAGCCAAAACAACCACAACGAAAATAATGCGTGAGAAATGAGTGTTTTGGATACATCCTCCCCTTCCCACTGCCAACAGCTCCCTAGGTTTTGTTATTCCGGTGGCTGTGATGTCATGGGGGCCATGTGAGAAAGACATGTGGACTGAGACAAACAGAAGTCACCTTCGGCTGAGACCCATGATAGCACTCTGGGAAACAAGAGATGGGGTAAGGAGTTTCTTAGGATGCAAAGGTAAAACAGCCACAAGAATTTAATGTCAAATTTTTTCCAAGCTCCTCTGCTTATTTTCATGGAAAAAAAAAACATGCTTTCACATAGAAGCAGCACTATTATTTGAAATTGAGATCCCAAAACTTCAGATACTTGTTCATAGTTTACCAGGAAAAAATTAGGTAATCCTGTTCATCCTAACCTATGTGTGTGGGGAGAGGGGAGGTCACGCAACACTTCTGCATGTAAGCTCCAAGAAAGCAGGGATTCTTGTCAGTTTTAGAAAACGAACTTAGAATTGAATTCCTAGAAGACAGTCCAGCTGTGAGATGAACATGACCCACATATAAAGACTACTGGGCCACGAAGAACTCATCAGGAAAGTTTTAGTGAATTATCTGCTATTTTTTACCACATAAGACTACAGACTGTGCAAAAGTTTACACGTTCCTTTCTTTGTAGAAGAGAAAGTCATACTGTCTTGTGTGTACTTGGGATGAGAGACTGGGCATGAAGGAGGATATTATGAAGGAAGCCTTGGAAGGAAAACTAACCAGGTCAGTAAGAGATTGTTTTCCTTTTCTCTAGGAACAAGCGCTGGTGCGAACCTCACCTCTGTGTCCCTCATTTTTCCTTCTTTCTTCCTCCAAGTAACACAGGAAAGAAGAAGAGACAGGCAAACACTTGAAGTAGAGAGTGTGGCCAGCAGGCCTCTGAACCAGTTTGTACTGAGGACATGGTTGAAAGAGAGCAGCCCCCTTCCAGGAAGTCCTGCCATTCCAACCAGTGCTGGCTGCTGTGTAGAAGGGAGCCAAGGGCAGTGTGCTACAGATCTGAGCGGAGCTGGCCACTGCCCAAGCCCTAGACAAACGCAGCATAGGAGAGCTCCTTTCTCCCATTCATCCAAGCTCTTGTAGGGAATGAAACGTATTGAAATAAGCCAACTTTATTTATCTTGTTTAACCATCACAAAATGATGAGGTAGGCCTTATTATTTCTATTTTTTACAATAAACTGAAATTCAGAAAGGCTAAGTGACTTACAGAGAGTGTCTATTCCAGATATTGTACATGTTTTTATACTTCATCACATCAGAATTTTTATTGTGAATATTCAGAAGTATTACTTCCATTCACTCCCTCATCCAAAAAAATAATAATAATAATTAAAGGTCAGGCTTTTGCTGATCATTGGAAATAACATGTCCCTAAGCTGGTAGAGTCTTCAAAGAGGGCAACTAGAGAGTTCATGATGGCAGAATGGTGTAATAGGGGCATGCGCAGAGTGCAGTGGAAACACAGAACCTAAACTAAGACTGGCAAATCAGCCCAGGTTTCTTACATAAGGAAGAGATAAGCTTTGAGGGTTGTATAGGAGCTACCAAGACAGAAGGGAAGGCATGCAGGAGGTAGGACATAGGCAAAGAAAGGAGGAGTGAAACAAGGTGGCATTTGGAAAATAACAAATACTGCCATTGAGTGTTCCCTGGGGAATATGAAAAACCTCTCTCTTTCTCTCTCTCTCTATATGTATATGTATATATATTCTATATATATGAATATATAAGAACATATAAGAAAAAAAGAATACTTTTTTCCCTCCACTCTTGACTCTGTTTCTGAGAAACAGAACCAATAGGATACATACATAGATGTGTATATGTGTATGTATTTATCAAAAATGGACGGAAAAAAGTATTCCTTTTTTTTTCAACTTTATTAAGGTATAATTGACATATAAAATCGTAAGATATTTAAGGTGTACATCATGATGATTTGATATACTTATACCTTGTGAAAGGATTCCCCCCATCTGATTAATTAACACATGCATCACCACAATATTTACCTTTTCTTTTTTTGGTGAGAACATTGAAGTTCTACTTTCTTAGCAAATTTCAATTATACAGTACAGCATTATCAACTATAGTCACCATGTTTTACATTAGATCCTCAGACCTTATTCATCTTGTAGGTGAAAGTTTATACCATTTTACTGACGTCTCCCTATTCCTGCCCCCAGCCCCAGCCCCTGGCAACCACTTTTCTATTCTTTTTTCTATGAGTTTGACTTCCACATATAAGTGAGATTATACAGTATTTGTCTTGCTCTGTCTGGCTTATCTCACTTAGCATAATGCCCTCAAGTTCCATCCATGTTGACACAAATGTCAGAATTTCTTTCTGTCTTATGGCTGAATAATATCACACTGTGTATATCTACCACATCGTCTTTATCCATTCATCCATTGATGGACATTTAGGTTTTTTTCATACCTTGGCTATTGTGAATAATGCTGCAAGGAACATGGGAGTGCAAATATCTCATTTCCTTTGGATATATATCCATAAGAGGGATTGCTGGATCATATGGTATTTCCATTTTTAATTTCTTGAGAAACCTCCATACTGTTTTCCATAGTGGCTGCACCAATTTACACTGCCACCAACAGTGCACAAGAGTTCCCTGGAGGAAAGGGCATTCTTGATGATAATTTTAAATCAGATAATACCATGTCAGAAGTTTGTCACCCCTTGAATGTCCCAGTTGAAGAGCCTATAAATTTCCTCTTTAAGAAAAATCGCATTAGTTTGATTTCTGTTACTTACAATTGAAGGGTTCTTGATTGATACATAAGTAACTCAAGCCAAAAAAACACCACTAATGGTATTTTGTTCTTTCATAAATATTCTTAAAAGCACTGCAAGTGTCTAAGTTAGAAAACCATTCGTAAGGGCAAAAATAACATTCATATACACATACACCTATATAAACACTACTTCTATATTTGAAGCTGCCAAAAATTCCAACCAAAGAGGACAGATACCCCTAGGCTTTAATGTACCAGAATTGTTTCAATTTGTTGCTTTTCATAAAAAAGATTTTATTTTCCCCATTGATCAGAGAGCACACTTGGAGAAAAATCTGTTGATATTGCCCTGGCTGGGTTTTAAATAGCCTGAGTATGCATGATATATCTTTTGTAGTGAGTACTTTAGAGAAAAAGCATTGCTTTTAAATCTCATGCAAGCCCCAAATGTAATGTGAAATAAATTCCACCGTGAATAAGCTCCTGCCATGTCTAAAAACTGAATTGTAATATGCAAGGTTTCTCCAAGACAAGCCATTTTTTTTGTGGTCTTAAAAGCAGCAAAGCTAAGAGGATTGATAAATATTAAATCTATCTGGCAGATTTCATGTAAAGCAGTAAGTTTATATCTCCATGCAACTCTGGTAGCAAAAACATGAGTAACTCATTCCAAGGTTTCCCAGGAACTCAATTCCATTCAATTAACAGAGTGCATTTTACGCAACACAGGAAAATTGTGAATGATAATAATAATGATCCTAACAACCTTGGGTCTGCCTTCCAGAAATTTGTATTAATCTCTGAGATGAACTCAGTTTCAGAGAGCGGTCTCTGCATTTTTCCATCTTGTTTTCAACATGCTTCCAAAACTATCAGATTGTAATTAAAAGCTCCAAATCGACCAGAACTCTGTTCAGCTTTTCACTGCTATAGGGAGCAAAGAGCAGAAGTTTCCTTTGTGATTCTCTCATCCCTCAAGAGTAAGAGATCTTTGAAATCTAAAAGCACATCTTACCTTCCCTAAAGATCATTCACCAACTCAACAGGAATAAAATCAAAACAGAAATATCAGCTACCATTTATTGACTACAGACTTCATGCCAGGCACTCCACCAGCTTTTCATACATCATCTCCTTTCACTCACGTCATAATCTCGTAAGTACAGGTCTTGTTAGTTCCACCGTCAAGAGCCTGAAGATCAGTGAGGTTAATTAATTGAACTAAGGTCACAAAGTTCTTAAACAAAGGAGCCAAATTCAAACCCCGAGCTGTCACCAAAGCCCCGGTTCAGTTCACTACTCTACCCTTGCCTGAAAAAGTGCCTCCGGGGCCTCATACTGAAGCTGCGGAAGTGGCACATTAGAATAAATACGGTTATAGAGGCTCTGGCTTGCTTTCTTCTTCCACACCCCATATCGTTCCAGGAAATACTAAGGCTTACTCTGTAACCTGAGAAAAAGTCTTCCCAGAGGCACTTCACCTGCAATTGCTGAAGATAGGAGGGCATTCCATACATCACACCATCTTAACTAAACCCACAGAGGCCACCCTTCACTCTTTCCGTGGTTTCGTGGCTGAGCAGAATGGTAACCAATGGCCCAAAGGCACATTCACGTTAACAGATAAGACTTGCAAATATCAGCACCCGAGTCAGTCACGTACCATGAACCGGTTGCTAGATATGCTCAGTATGAATTGAAATACGCAAAATAAATAGCTGAACATACAAACGATTTTTCAAAAGAAAGCCATTTGCAAATGCAAATTGAGGCTGTACAGGCGTGAACTGTGCAGATAAAGCATTAGGACATTTACGTTTCATCTTTTCAGTTCCAAAAATTTTACAGCTGCTCTTAATGTGTGTGTGAATATTTTACGTGTCTTTTGAAAGAGACAATGTATTACCTTTCTTACAATTCTCTATGAATGGCAGATTACAGCAGGAATTTTTTCTCAAATACATAAGCTTTTCTGAAACATTGAACCTTATTCTCAGAACCTAGCGTGGTAGGAATGAGGTAACCCAGTGTCGTTTCTTCTTACAAGCTTTTTTTAAAAATAATCTTATTGGCTTCAGAAAACATTTATATGAAATATTAGATTTTACAGATTTTTCTATTTTCTTTTCCATGCTCTTATCAACTACATGCCATTGGAACTGGGTGGTTTTATTGGTTAAAATGACAGGAGACAGGGAACAAAAGGAAAAATAAACAAATGGGACTACGTCAAACTAAAAACCTTCTGCACAGCAAAGGAAACCATCAACAAAAAGAAAAGACAACCTAGCAATTGGGGGAAGATATTTGCAAATCATATATCTGATAAGGGGTTAATATCCAAAATATATAAAGAACTTATACAACTCTACAACAAAAAAACAACCAAATTAAAAAATGGGGAAAATATCTGAACAGATATTTTTCCAAAGAAGATATGCAGATGGCCAACAGGCACATGAAAAGATGTTTAACATGAGTAATTATTAGGAAGATTCAAATCAAAACTACAATGAGATATCACCTCATGCTCATCAGACTGGTTATAATTAATAAGAAAAGAATAACAAATGTTGGAGATGACATGGAAAAAAGGGAACCCTAATACACTGCTGGTAGGAAGGTAAACTGGTGCAGACACTGTGGAAAACAGTATGGAGATTCCTCAAAAAATTGAGTAGAACTACCCTATCATTCTGTATTTCACTGCTGAGTATTTATCCAAAGAACATGAAAACACGAATGTGAAAAGATATTTGCAGCCCTATGTTCGTGGCAGCATTATTCACAATAGCCAAGACTTGGAAACAACCTAAGTGTCCATCAATAGATGAATGGATAAAGAAGATGTGGTGTATTTATACAATGGAATACTACTCAGCCATAAAAAAGATGAAATCTTACCTTTTGCAACAATGTGGATGGACCTTGAAGGTATTCAAATGCTGTAGGATTTCACTCATAAGTAGAATAGGAAAACAACACCACCAACAATAAGCAAATACATAGATACAGAGATTACTTTGGTGGTTACCAGAGAGGAAGAGGGAAGGGAAGAGGGAGAAAGGGGTGATAGGGCATATGTGTGTGGTGATTGATAGTAATTGGTCCTTGAGTGGTGAACATGAAAAAAAAAGTGCAACAGAAGAATGCATTATAATGTTAAATTCCACTATATTAAGCAATATATTTTTTTAAATTGTGGCAAAATATACATAGAAATGTACCATCTTAATCATTTTTAAGTGTACAGTTACATAATATTAAGTACATTCATATTTACTTAATCACTACTCTCCATCTCCAGAACTCTTCATCTTTCAAAACTGAAACTGTACCCATTAAACAATAACTCCCTATTTTTTCTTCCCTCCAACCCCTGGAAACCACCATTCTACTTTCTGTCTCTGAATTTGGCTACTCTAGGTACTTCATATAAGTGGAATTACACAATATTTGTCTTTTTGTAATGGCTTACTTCACTTAGCATAATGTCCTCAATGTTCATCCATGTTGTAGCATATGTCAGATTTTCTTTTTAAGGCTCAGTAATGGTCCATTTTATGTATATACCACATTTTATCCATTCATTCATTGATGGACAATTGGATTGCTTCCACATTTTGGCTATTATATGTAATGCTGCTGTAAACATGGGTGTACAAATATCTCTTCAACATCTTGCTCTCAGTTCTTTTAGGCATATACCCAGAAGTGGAATTGGTGGATTGTATGATAATTCTATGTTAAATTTTTTTAGGAACTGCCATCCTGTTTTCCCCAGTGACTGCACCATTTTACATTTCCACCAACAGTGCACAAGTGTTTGAATTTCTTTATATCCTCACCAACACTTGTTATTTTCTTTTTTTTAAATTTTATTATAACCATCCCAATGGCCATGAGCTGGTATCTCATTGTGATCTTGATTTGCATTTCCCTAATATTTTCTCCCTTTCTGTCTGTTCTGCTTCTACTCTGTTGATTGTGTTCTTTGATGCACATATGTTTTTACATTTTGGTATAGTTCAATTATCTATTTTTTCTTTTGTTGCCTGTGCTTTGGGTTTCATATCCAAGAAATCATTGCCAAATCCAATGTCATGAAGCTTTTCCCCTAAGTTTTCTTCCAAGAGTTTTAGCTCTTCCATTTAAGTTTTTGATCCATTTTGAGTTAATTTTTGTATATGGTGTAAGATAAGGATCCAACTTTCTTCTTTTGCATGTGGAGATATATATATATATATATATATATATATATATATATATATATATATACACACACACCATTGATTCTCATTATTCATGGAAGTTTTGTTCTGTACAATCATTGTGAACATTAAATTAGGGAATACTGAACCATTGCTCTAGGGGAAATACAAGTTTAGTCTCCTGTGAGCCCATGGTGACATTTTTGTCAACTGATCAATACATAACTTTATTTTATGTGTGTTTCTGTTTAAATACACCCTATTCAACGTACGTTGTTGATTTATTAACATTGAGTTCAAGGCCCACAGGACTATATCTGATGCCTGAAAGAAGTATATCCAACATACTTATTTTCTCTGTAAGATAATACAGCTTTCACTTAGGAATACTAGAATGCACTTCAGCATCCCACGTTTGGGGGCCATTTTAAAAATCATCACACAAAAAGCGTAAAAATGGGAAAAACATGGCAGTAAATACATCATGAAAAGGACACTTGTTTATAGTATGAGAGCAGAAACAAGAAGGCAGAGCATCTCCTTATTCCACATCATTTGGAAACATATGCATAGATCAACCCAAATGTTTTGCTGCTCTGCGTGTGTCCACAGATGACCACGAAAGCACCACCAGTATTGATTTAGGGATTACAAATACATTTCAGTGAGTAGGTGAATTCGCAAAAATTGAATCCACAAATAATGAGGATTGTCCAAGAATATATAGTCAACTTTCATTTTGAGATCCTTATGTCTCTGTCATCCACTGAGAGGAAGAATTTAATGTGCATAAGCTGTGAGGAATAAAGATGTATGTGCTTAGTCCTGATTCCCCCATCAGGGACTTGGATATAATGTTCTATCATCTATAGACATAATTTCTGAAAGCATTGAGAAAAAGATGTTTATTTTAGTTCTGAAACTACATTCTATGTGGTTATTTGGTCCACATCACTGAATTTTCTAAATAGGTTAGGTTGGCTCAAGTATCTAGGCCATTTAACAAGTACCTATGTCTTATGGAGATAGATGCACCTGACTAGCAAAACCCAATGTCCTTAAACATTTGCAACATGTGACTCATACTTTGGCTGGCTGCCATTCAACTTACTATAGCGTAAGACTATCTGAACAACTACTGTGAGTTCTGGTCAACTTGACCAGTGAGGTGTGTCACTGGAAATTAACAGCGTTGCTGTATTGCCTTATTGACTCCTTTTGAACTGCACTAACCTGAGACTACACACATAGCAATTCTGAAATACAAATAAGATCCCAGTCTCTGAAAATTCAGGGCTGAGGGCAGACATGGGCTTGTGTGAATCCAAGTTAAAAATAATCTTGGGGAGGCTCTGAGGATCTTCCAGCTGATTTCTCCTGTTGAGACCTCCTCCATGCCTTTCCAAGTAAATGAGTTGATTTTATTTAAAACTAAAACAGGGTTTTCTGTTTTACTTCATATTTCCAGCATTTGCAAAGAATGCTGCTGTATGTCTATGTATGTGTGCATACCTTTGTATTGAAGAGATACAAAATATATTCACACTGTGTTTCCATTTTTCTTTCCTTTATGTGTCTAGATCTCAGGACAATATCACTACTTTCTTTGAGACTTGTACCTCCTTCAGCAGAAATGGGCTGTGCCTTCAGATGTTCTTGTGAGTCGAATTGTGTCCCCCCACAAAAAATATGTTCAAATGTTAACCCCCAATACCTGTGAATGCAATCTTATTTGCAAATAGGATTTTGCAGATGTAATCAAGTTAAGATGAGGTCGCAGTAGATGAGGATGATGTCCTTATAAGAAGAGAGAAACTTAGACACAGAGACACTGACATACAGGGGAGAGGATCATGAGAAGACAGAGACAGAGATGGAGTGATGCAACTACAAGCCAAAGAACACCAAGGATTGTTGCCAACCATCCAAGGTTAGGGAGAAGCAAGGAAGGATCTTCCTCTAGAAACTTCAGAGAGAGCATGGTCCTGCCTACACCTTTATTTCTGATTTCTAGCCTTCAGAACCATAAGAAAATAAATTCTTGTTGTTTTAAGCCACGCAGTTTGTGATAATTTGTTAGGGCAGCCCTAAGAAACTAATACAGATGACATTCCTGGGAATGTTACTGCTTATATAATGCTTTGTCTCTTCCATTCCAGAGAATGATTTTTTAATTGAGTGTGTCATGGAGAGTGCCTATATAATTTTCTCATTTTATGGATATGGGAACTGAGATCCAATGACATTATTTGTTGTAGATCACAGAGACATTAAAGGGAAGAGTCAGAAAAATGACACAATCTCCTGATGATTTTTTTATGCTTCTCTTCAATGCACACTCTTGCAAAGGAATTTAAAACTAAAAGTTGAAAGAACAAACAGATAATTCTTTATCATGTTTTCAAACTATAGTTATAGATTTAGCTGCAATCAAAAAATATATTCAGAGCTACAGGAACGCGCATCTCTTCCTTCCAAATGTAGCTTAAGATTCTGCTGGGTTGAATAAATATTTTTTAAGTACAACCTATCACATTGTTTTGGATTTTGCTCATTATTTTAATAATATCTGTAACTAGATTCAGACCTACATCATTTAACTCATGACTGTAGCAAATTAAACATTTTCTACTTTGCTTTTCCCAAATGTACCCCTCACACAGATATGCATACAAACCTGCAGCAATGGTTAGACCTTGATTGGAGCGTTAGGTATGTGTGAAAAATCCATACATTAATATATTTGCCAGTGAATAAGATCTATTTTCCCCCAAATTCATATGTGTCTGAGGTACAAACATTAATAATGGAAGGCTCGGCATCAAAAATGAAAGGTGAGGAGGACATGCTACCCCTAGTGATGGCAAGAAGCTCCACACACCATCGCAGCAAAGACAGGAATTTCAGAGCTTATTGGTCATCTTACTTTCTTAAAACTAAACCATAAATCTTATTTCACAAGGCTGATCAGAGATAACATTTGAGTTATTTTATAAACATTTTAGATTAAAATATATAACTACCATAATTAAAAGTCATAGAGTTATTACTCTTGTTTACCTATTAGTAATTGTATAATAATCAATGATATATTTACTTTTCCAAATGCAGAGCATGACATTGAATTTTCTTCAAGATTACTACTTTATATATAACTTGCTGCTACTTTTTGATGGGTTGTCTTCGTGAATGATGGTTACCTTAAGAGGAATTCAATCAAATTTGTTTTATATTGCCTTACTTTTTAGTTACCAAGATTTGTTGAAATGCAGTCCCACCTGTGCTTGTTCGTATTGCATGTACGGTGGCACTTATCTTGAAATTGCATTTGTTGTGTGTCATTGCTAGATATGTACAAATATGTATTCATTGACAACATATGTTTTTTAGCCATGTAACTTTATAGCAACTTTTTCCATTTTTTTATATTACTGTATCACCAAGTCTTATGAACTTTTCCTGGTTTGTGTATATATAAAACCAGATATATGTATATTTGTGTATATATATTTGTATGAATATATGTTCAATATATATTTATATATGTTATTCTACTTCAAAACTACTTTAAAATTAGTTCGATGCAGGTATGACAAAAAGTGCTTAATATTTTTTCAAAAAGTTGTCCTTGTGTAATTAAGAAATATCTTATACTTCAGCTAGTCTTAAACACTGGCAAACTGATACCTGGAATAGTCTATAGCTATGCAAATATGATAGCTATTGACCACATGTTGCTATCAAATTTAAATGAATTAAAACTAAATAGAAATAAAAATTCAGTTCTTCAGTCACACTAGCCACATTTCTGGAGTTCAATAACCCATGTGGCTAGTGGTTACCTTATTAGACGGTGAAGATATAGAGGATGTTGATCACTGTAGAAAGGTCTATGGGACAGTGCTGGTCTATAGCACCAAATGTTAGAATTTAAAGTTGAAAAAAAAAATCAATTCTTTAAGAAGAATATGGATGTGACCTACTTATGTATTCCAAAGATTAGATTTTAGGACTCTGTACAAAAAAGTCCAAAAGAAAGGGAAAATGAAGGATTTAAATGTTTTTGCATGAAATACTAAATATCCAGATGTTGTACACCAAATTCCTTCTGTTTCTTCAGTTCTGGCTCACTAAGTTCTCAATCAAGTTCATATACACCTAGTAGCTATATTTCCCATTGCCTTTTCCACTTATTGCAATAACTTGCATGCTTTCTATCACATACCCAGCCTGTGTACCATTGTGTGATAATCCCTAGTTGCTCAGAGCGTTCGTTTCAGTTAGGGATTTAGTTAGCTTTCTGCAAACATCCAGATCTAATTCTAAATTGCTTGGTACATAAAATAGTAACATGTGAACATTATATATAGTCTCTTTTTCATTCATGTCATAGATAAATACTAGGTGGATATAGGGATAAAATATACATAATTTGCATGATAGCATTACATGTTTTAAAAATTCTATATAAATATTTTTAATTAATGCTTTACCATTATTGCATGTTAATTCAAAGTGTACATTAATTTTTATATAAAGTTTGAATCTGCACCTGGACAAAGGAAGGACAGACTAAGAAAATTCATGCAAAATAACACATCTGCAGATGAAAAATAAATTATTAAAATGGAGTGAAAAGAGGTAAATTTTAGCTCTAATTTAAATTTCCCCTTCCTGTCAGTCATAATTTCTAGCTTTTTGTTTCAATATGAATGTTAGATAAGAAAAATGATCAAAGCATGCTTTTAACGATTCTTAAATAATATGTCACAAAAATTGCTCAAGGTCAATGCTGAACACCATAGGGGAAAACTGCTGTCCTGGGAGCTTCTGACTAACAAACACAATAATAGTTTCAAAGATTCAGGGGTGCCTCCGGCCAAAAACAGGAAGAAGGGCTTTCCTACAGATATTATTGTTGTAATGGTGTCTGCTCCTAGGAAAGAGTTTGACTTTAATAATGCAAGAAGTCTGTCAAAAACTCACAGCAATGTCCTGTGATGTCTGGCCAGAGAGATATTCTTTGTCTAACAGTCGAGACACTACTCCCATCTCTTTTCTCAGTCATCAAAATGAAAAGAGCTTCACTTCAATATTTCTCAGCAGACAGTTCTTTATAAAAATAAAAAACAGTACACGGACCACGTTCAAATTGTAGAGCTCATTAAAGTTGTGTTAATTTAACAGGGCATGCTATGAAATTGCCTAAATACTATAAGAATGCTCATTCAGCTATCACTCATCAACCTACGATAGAAGAATGCTAATGCTCATTGTTGCACAGGTAAAGATGGACCCAAGTCATGAAACTAACAAGGAAGAGGAAAGGGACTAGCTGCGTGTCAATTATCAATACCTCTTTAAATTGTGTCCACTTTCTTTTTAATCTTTTCTGATTTCTTTAATTCTGGAAGAGTCAGAAAAGGAAAAAAAGTGCATGAGCAAGATAATTAAAAAGAAAGTATGTGGGGAAGAGAGAGAAGAGTTGGCTGCAGTGTAAATTTTATGTAATCAATAAATTGTACATATATATGCATTGGTATTTACCATACCTCCAGCGCTATGCTATGTCCTAAAAGAGACTGATTTTAGCAGGTTAAATCTAATTGCAGTGAGGTATATATGGTCTAATTAATTAGACCCTATGAATAATTATATAATAGAAAGTATTTTAGTGCCACATTGTCTTGTATAGACACAAGTCTTTTTCATGTAATAATAGTTCAATTATAGTTCAGAGAAGGGAGAAAGCCACAATTAGCTGGATTCCCCTTGCTGAAGGAAATAGGTATACATTTGGCCTTGATGGATTGTTCAAACACATAGAGGAAGAAAGTGGGGGAGAAGGCTCCTCCAGAGCTACAGAGAAACTGAGTCAAAAGTGACATCTCAATGGGGAAGGCAGTTCAGGCTCATTGGAGAAATGGGATTTTGCACTTGCACTGAATAGTTATGGAAAATCAGGTTATGAAGATCAGATAGAGGCCCATATTAAGGATCCAAATATGCCTCTGATAGCAGGAAAAGCTTTCTAAGTTAAATGGTAGATTAGATATTTGCATTTACCCTCTATTGCACTAGGGTCTCAATGAAATAAAAGCCTAGAAGTAGAGTAAAGAATAAACCTAAACTATGCAGATGAGGATCAATAATAATGAGTGATCTCAACAGATTTCTGAAAGTCAGCGAGGGGCAGGGGGGTGCAGAGCCTGCTCTATGATGCATTGCTGAGAGGCTAAAGAGCAGGGGTGTGTCTGTCCACTTATGAGGCTCTGAAGGGACACTGGGCTCCAGTAAGCAGGTACTACTGAGTGCTGAGATTGTGACGTGCAGCTGAAGAGAAAGGGATGAATTGAATCAGCACCTATATCCTTCAATCCTTATCCAAAACGGAAAGCAAATAAAAGCTGATACTACCCTAGTGCCAACCCCTAGAAGTTCTTCTCTAAAGAAATTGAAGCAAATGTTTGGGGAAAACTGATGCTCCCAACGTGGATGTTGACATTCCAGAATAAATCTTTCTTTGTTCTGCTACTTGTGGAATTTGCAGTATGACAGCCAGCTTCTTGTCCACTTACTGGAAAGGGGATTTACTAATCAGCACTGTGTGCCTCACTTCATATACCTCCACGTTATACTTTTTAGTCGGGTGGGAGATCTAGCCAGAAAATCCAGCCATACTTATAGAGCAGCAAATGAAATTCACACCAGATTCCCGCCTGTCTGTCTGAACATGAATTAATTAGCAGTTGTGCAGAATCATCTGTTAGCATCTCAGCAACATTTCTGCTTCTTTGTATGCATAGACTGAAAGCCTGGAGACTACACTTACTGACTCAGCGGGAGTCACCTGCACAAGATCTAGAAGCATAGAGAACAAGAAGCTGTTCTCTGCCAACTGGTGCAGACTCTAAGGAAACAAGTATGGAGATTTCTCAAAAAATTAAAAATAGAAATTCCATATGATCCAGCTATTCCACTACTGGGTATTTATCCAAAGAGAATGAAATTAACAGTACAAAGAGATATGCACCCCTATGTTCATTGTAGCATTATTCACTACAGCCAAGAAGTGGAAGCCACCCAAGTGTCCATTGACAGATGAATGGATAAAGAAGATGTGGTATATATAAACAATGGAATACTACTCAGCCATAAAAAAGACAAAATCGTCCCATTTACAACAACATGGATGGACCTATGATGTCAAGTGAAATAAGCCAGACAGAGAAAGACAAATACCACACGATTTCACTTATATGTGGAAGATAAACAAACACGTGGACAAAGAGAACAGATTAATGGTTACCAGCGGGGAAGGGGATGAAGGAGTGGGTGAAAGGGGTAAAGGGGCACATATGTATGGTGACAGATAAAAACTAGACTATTGGTGGTGAGCATGATGCAGTCTACACAAAAACTGATAAATAATAATGTACACCTGAAGTTACGCAATGTTATAAACCAATGTGACCTCAATAAAGTAATTTTTTTAAAAAAGAAGCCATTCTCGCTCCTGTCCTAGGGGCAGGCGGTGGCTTCAGCAGACAGCAGAGGTGAGCGTTTGCCAGCACCACCCATGTATCCTCTTGTGAGTCACTCAGTGTTCTGACCCCTGAACTTGATGATTTCCTGAAGACCAGGAACAGCTCCCCAGATCTAAAGCACACCCCCCGGACTTCCAAAGGTTTTATAAACTTCTGACTCCCTGTGTTCAATTACTTTCTGCAAAGAAAGACCCAGAGTTATGTCTCTTTTTCTGAAATTTGACCTATTCGGAGATACATGAAGAGACTCATCTATTACTTTTACTTCTATGTTTACTTTTCCACATAAAAGTAAAACAAATTTTAAAAATCAACATGAAAGAATAGCTGGCACTGAAGTAAAGAGAATTAATTTAGAGACAAGAAGATACTGGGAAAAAATAACCTACAAAGTTGGATTACTATTCTTAGCCAAATTTTGAAATATAGTAAATACATCCATGAAAACAAAGAAGATATAGAAAAGAAAATGAGAATAAAAGATATTTAAATATATCTGAAGTAAATGACTCAGTAAAAGGATTAACAAACAACTGCGAAGAAATCTAAAACAAAAGTTTTAAAACAGCAAGATTGGAAGATATTTAAAAAAAATAAAGAAATGAAATTATCAAAGAAATGATAAAAGAGAAAGTCCAAGAACTAAAGAAGTACACAAGTATTTAAATTGAAAGGAAAAACTGATTTCCTGACATAAAAAAAAAGAAATAAAATTCACCACTTGATTTTTTAAAAACTTTTATCTTCATCTAGTTATTGGCCACCTAGATGAAAGAATTATGACATTATAACAGAGCATGAAATATGGTGCTTGTTTATTTTATAAAAGATAGACTTTTTTAAAATCTAAAGATAAACTGTATTGTACAATGAACCACACCGATATTTAAGCAAACTCCAGTTACACAAGATTCAGAACTCTTTTCCATATTTTTTGTTAAGACATGGAACAGTTTCTTTGCCTTCAAAAAATCAAAACATACTTTTAATGGAAGATAAAATGATTTATAATTGAGGCTTGGGCACAAATTCAATCTGTTCCTTTTTACTTATTAATGAAATGGAGCATATTCTTTAGAATGATGTTAGTGAACCAAAGGCAAAGGAAATGGATGTTCTTTACCAGGAGAACCAACATACTAGCAAAAGGGACACTCAGTTGAGGATGGTATATAAGTTTCATCCTACCTGCCAACTCCAGACTATTAGCGGTGACAGTTTGGAAGGCTTTGCTGAAAAAGATTTTAAAGCTTAGTCATGGCTCAGTGGGAAAGTGTCATTATCACTGAGCAATTTCTCCTTCGTACTATAGAATGGAAAATAGCCTCATGTATTCCCCACCTTGCCCTTGACTTTCTTGATATACTCTGCCCTCAAAATTCCTTCCACGTATTCTTCCATATAGTCTCACGTTAAGCTAATTGCTAACATAATGAGAGAGTAGCATTGGAAACATATGTATGTTGTCTATACATCATCTTTTCGGAATGTTTAGATCTTTTCAGGATAATTTACAGGCAACCTGGACCTCATCCATTAAACAAAAGAAAACAAAAGCATTGAACTTACATATCTGGCATTGTGCTAAATAATAGAGATATCAGGATTAATAAACATAATTCTTTTCCTCAAGGAGGTGGCAGTCCAGTGCTAGAGAGAAATGAATAAAAAGTAAGAATGCAATGTGAGAAATATTTCCATTTATATTGCACAGAATGCTATAATATCACAATGAAGGGCAACTAACCCTGGTGAAGGAAGGGAAAAGAATTTCTTTAAAAAGGAAAACTTCAGAAAGGAGGCTCGAGGAACAAGTCAATATTTGCCAGGTGGCCAAAGATAGTACGTGGTAGAAGAAGGCATTCTACATATAAACATGAAGGAGACAGCATGGGTAAAAGTAGAGGTGCTAAAGAATACAGAATGTTCTTGTCTGGCAGTTGTGAGGGTGGGTGGGAGGAGTAGGTGGGATGGATAAGGAAAGAATGAGAAATAAGCCAGAAAAGTCAGACTGTGGGAGGCCTATTCTCTGCTAGGGAGTTTGGGCTTTCTCAAACAGGGGTATGAAATTTTAAGATCATACATTCCCTTAGAGTCCTAGTTCTTGGGCGTTGACCTCCATAGAGACCAGGGGATGGCCACCTGTAAGTGCTAGGGTGTAGTACACAGAGCTATCATCCTGTGTATTCCATTCACGTCTTACTCTTATCCCCAGGTGTCCACTACTCAAGTACATAACAGTCTAGTGATGTCACTTTTCCTAGGAGGCAATATCACTAGGAAACTTGTAGGTTTTTTTCACTTGATCTTGATGACCTAAAGTTGATCTTTCATTCCTGAAAGAAGTAATCCACCCCCATCAGAATCCTGGTTAATATTCTTTATTCCCAGCACATTTGTTCTTCAATTTCAGCAAGACTTTAGCCTCTCCACACTTCTGCTCTCTCTATCCAGTCTAGATCACATGTGGTTACATCACATCATTCTGGTAACAATAATCTTATCTTTCTTGTCCTTTTTCTCCTTTTGTACCATTCACCAGGGCCAAACCACCACCTTGGACCAACCCAAGAACTTTCCTTTGTTCCTACACTGTGCTGGGAAGGAGGTCACACAATCACACAGATGCAGTATAGCGATGCACCAGAGAAGATCATTCTTTTCCTGAGAGCTAATGGTTAAATATTCCAGAATTTTGTGAGCCAAGTGTTAAACCATTGATACTAGCCATGTTGGGAGTGTTTACACCAACAAAATTGGCAAATGCTACAAATCAGGGTATTTGACTTTTTTTCCAAAGAGCCAGTTTACTAGCACATCACTGGCACTTTCTGTTCTCCAAACCCACGCAGGCCCTCGTCTGTACCAGAAGATCCTTCTTAGTTTCATTATCCACCTTTCACTCTGTTCTCTATGAGACTTAGTTTTCAAAACTTCATTCTCCTTAAACATCTTATTCCAATCCCTCTTTCACTCTCCTCACATTTCATAAAGAAAAATAAATATATCAGCCAAAAATTCTCTTACCATCCTACCACTCCTCCCACCCTGTAATTTTCCTACATTCCTCCATTCTAATTCTTTCCTCCTTCCCTCTTGTTACAAAGTTTTCCCCTTTCACCTGGACTTCACTCCCTTCTGCCTCCTGAGAAACTTCTGCTCAACTATCTCTTTTCTTTCCTATATGTACACTAGTTTCTTATCATCCATTTGTAAAGATGCTCAAATTTCTCTAGTTAGAAAAACAAAAGTCCCTTGGCCCCCTGTAACCCTCTAACTATTGCACTCCCTTTATTTTCCTTAGGACTGAGATAGCCTTTCTGAAGGACACCACTCCACCCACTACAACTCCGTTGGTGGCTCTGGAGTCAGACAGCTGGGGCTGAGATCCAGCATCTGTCGCTCACTATCTCTTTGGCCTTAGACAAGTGACTCAACCCCTTTGTGCCTCCACTTCCCCATCTGGCAACTGGGGAATAGAGTCACATTTATCTCAATAAAGAAGTTGATACAGCTACAGCTCTTAGATAAGTGCCAGACACAGAGCAAACAGCAATTTCTAGCTACACACTATAAACTATTATTTCTGGTTACCTCACTGCCCTCACTCACCCAGGTCATCAGCAATCCCCATGTTGTAAATCTAATGCTCATGTTTCAGTCTTTATGTTGTCAAGCTTCTCTGCAGCATTGACACTGTCTACCACCCGCCCCCGCATCCTCGTCACGCCCCCTCTCATCGGCTTCCACGGCATGCCATCCATCCCATTTTCCCCAACCTCATATATTACATTCTCCCTGTTCTGAACTGCTGGTGTATCCAGTTACACCATGTTCTTCCTCAACTCTGGGCTCCTTGAAAATGTCCTAAGTCAACTGGGTCACAAAAAATCTTAGGTCATTTTCTTTATTAATAACAATTACTGTCAGAAGATAAAGATAAGCGAGTGAGAGTTAGATAACAAGTTCAAAACAATCCTTACTCCACGTTGTGTAAGCTAAGATGAAGTCCCAGTTTCTATCCTGCTTGGTGTTACAATGTCACTCATGAAAGGTTCACTGAAGGGAAAGTGACCACATGTTACACGTAAGATCCAGTTCCCATTATAGTTGGTATCCTCTTAAATAATAACGGAACACAGAATCATTAATGATCAGGCCTCAGGCCCCTTCCCTAAAGGACCAGGTTATGGGGATTGCATTATACTTGCACCGTGTTCTTACAAGGATGGGAATATCTCCAAAATATTTTCACCAATCCACATCTCCTGAACACCTCTAATTTCACCAATGCAAACTTATTTCTAACATCCATTATGTTAACCTGCAAACCTTTAATTTGACCAATGAAAACTGATTTCTAACGTTAATTGTGCTAAGTAGCAAGCCCCTCTGGTGTTGATGCAAGACAATGAAGCTGAAACACTTGGAGGAGCTGCTTTTACAGAATTATCCTCCTCATTATCCACTCTCTGAATACTCCTAAGGTGTGAGTTCATGAGTAGAGTAACTGAGCATCCCATCCAAAATAGATAACATCACACTGTCTCCAGTGATGTTTTGTAAAGAAAATTATAGGCACCATAATGGGTCTTGCCATAGCCCCCTCCAGAGTGAACCATTCTTCCTCCTGCCCCTCCCGCAGCCCCTCTTCTCATGGAGAGCTTCCATATGTGTGCCAGATCTTGGTTTAGATGTGACTGCCTCTGGGATGCCTCCCCATCTTCAAAGATGTCTAGTAAGTCCCTCTGCTGAGCTCTGTGGTACTCTGTGGTAGTGTTGCTGCATTTTATTGAAATTGTTGATATATTTCGCTTTATCTCCTTACAAGACTGTAAATTCCTTAAGACAGGGATTGAGTCATTGTTCACCTGTTTATTCCCAGGGGACTACCATCCACCTGGTATAACGTGGCACTAAATGAGTGATCTTGGAATTGGTGAAAGGGAACAAGCATAATAGCAGCTTATATTAGAAAACTGCTCTTTTATTCACATTGAACAAACATTTTGAATGCCTGTGACGTGAAGGGAAATGTGCTATGATCTGGAAATATGAAGAGAAGTAAGTCAGGGGCCCTGATCTTATGAATTCACATTCTGTCTAGTTAGATAGATACACACGATAGGCAATTGTAATCAAACACAGATAAAGACTTGTATCCACTTCCAGGGATAAAGACTGGTCAGATCAACCCAGATAACACCATCCTCTTGTTCTTAAAATTGATTCTGTTAACCAGGCCTAAGTCAATCAGTTTTGACATTACCCTGGTCAGACACTGTTTTAGAAAAGGCCACATGACACATTTTAGGGCCAATGAGACATAAGGGAAGTTTTCTGGGATTTCTAGAAAAGAAACTTTCTCCCTCTTTCAGAGCTACCAAAAGAAACATTTTCTCTTCTAGTCTGTGTGATGCACCCACCAAAGCCTGGAACTGCGTATTTTGCTATCATGGGGGCAGCCAGTCTTAGGGAAAATCTAATACCATGGAAAGCAAAGAAGAGAGAGAAAAAAAACAGTTCCTTCATACACAAGGATGAGCTGCTGAATCAAACCAACCCTGAAGCTGTACCTTGCATAGGCTTTCCATTACAATTGAACTTTCTCTTACCTCAACTTTTTCCCTATTTTCCTTTATTTATATCTGAAAGCAATTAATTATGAGTGTGAAAAGAGGGCACAGAATCCAGATTCCAAGGTTTGTATTTCATTCATTCCTCTGTATGCACACAGGCTAATGAAGCTGCTGTTTTGACCAATGAGAACAATCACCTAATTTAGATTAATCGTAATAAGTACACTCAGATGCTAAAGTTGTCTGTCGAAATTAACTACATCGTCGGTAATTTTGGCCCCAGGTAAACACTCAGCCTGGTTTGACCTACCAGGCATTCCCTTATAAGATATTTAGTTGTAGAAGGAAGAATCAAGGAGGAAAGAATAATGGCACCACATGAATCTTGAGGAAGAGACTGAAATGGAATAACCAACTGTCATAGGCAGAATGTTGCCTTCTGTAAGAAGAAGTTCTATACAATTCATAGAATGGAACAGAAAAAGTTCAAGAGTATCTGTAAAAGCACTGCAAGATGATTACAAGCCGAATCTTTTCAAGGCAGGATTCACACATATCTACTACAGAGTGAGCCATCCTCAGGTGCACAAGGTTTAGCTCAACTCCTTATGTGATTTGAGGTCAAATAAAATATATTTTTAAGTGCTTTGAGAAGTTTGAGCACATATCCTCATGCTGGTTTGGAAAATTTAGCACAGCAGCAGCATTCAGAAGCAAATCTCAGCCCCAGAACATGCATAGAAAAAAGGAATAAACTGAATCTCATTATTTCTGCTCCTTCTCTATTTTTGACACAATCCAAGGTAACTGAAAAGAATGAATTTAACTCTTACAGATAATCGATTTATTTCAATATATTTCCAGAGCATTTTGTATGTGATTATTTTAGAATATTAGTATGTGGCAATTACTGCATCCATGATAAATGCCTGATTCTACAGCCTCAACTGAAAGTTTTGAAAGGATTATTCTTATGAGCTAAATCCCATTGCCAACCACACTTGGCCTGTTACCCTAGCAAGCAGTGTACGTGCAGTGTGAAATAAGGGCTGTGGAGGCCATGGAGAGCCGGTAACTTATGGCAAAGAAGACATGATGAGCTCACATAAAAAAGATAGAATAGTCTTAAAGCAGGGTTCCTTAATAACACTATTAACACTTGGGGTCAGGTAATTTTTTGTTGTCTTGTGAACTGTAGGATGTTTAGAAGCATCCCTAGCCTTCACCCACTAGATGCTAGTAGCTCCCAGTTGTGACAATCAAAAATGTCTTCAGGCATTGCAAATGGTATCTGTCCTGGTTGAGAACCACTGGTCTAAAGTAAAATAGTTTTCAAATGAAATGATGATAAATTGCTGCTCTAAGATTAGCTAATTTTTGCAGTACCTGCAAAGTAGATACTATTAGTCCATCTTACAGGGAAATGGAATTAATGTAAAAAGGAGAAACTAATGGCCTGAGGCTCAGCAACAGTTCTGGATTCAAATGCTAACTGTGTCTGGCACTGTGCTAGGCTCTGGACATTTAACAGTAACCAAGACAAAATTTTTCTCCTCAAAAACCTTCTAGTCCTTTGGCGTCTGGCTAAGGGTGTGGTATGGAAACAGAGAGTGCTATGGAAGGCACCAGAGACTTGAGGAGTGAATTGAAATTAGCCAGACTAATGCAGGTCAAGATGGGATTTGGAGGTGAGCACAGAGACAAAGAGCGTTCCAAGGAGTGGAAACAGGATTTCCAAATGCCAGGAGTTAAATGAGAACATGGTACAGTTGAGCATGGCTGGAGAAGAGGATAGGGAAGAATTGATTGCGCTCTAGATATCTTAGGGCAAAATGATGAGCTGGAAAAAACATCAGTTATTTTCCAGGACCCTCATCACGTGTTGGAAGAAGCTATAGCCTGTCTCCAAAAAGTTGGCCAAGATCTACCTTACCCGTGCTTCCAAGGAAATCCCGGTCTACGCAGGTGGACCAGCCATGGTGTTTATTTGGTAACAGGATTAATGCTGTGTTCTTGGTTAAGCACTAAAAACGGAATAATAATAAAACACTAGGATGAGATCCTCTCAACCTGTTGAAAATAGGAAATAATAGGTATTCAGTGAGTGTTCATATTACTTATTTAATTTTACACATGCTATTACTTATCTCCATATAGCTTGGCTTTTTTCAGAATATTCTCCCCCCCACACAAGTCTAGTGAACAAATGTATGATTTCATCAAACTGCAAAGGCTGTCTAAACACTTTGTGGCTCAGCGGTCTACTCGGAGCCTGAGAGAATGGGCTCTCCAGGAGCTTCTATCACCCGGAGTTGGTTTAGGTGAAATGTACTGAGAAGGCAGAACTTTGAACAAAATACAAGGGTCGACAGTTATTGACAGTGTGCTTTAATTAATGTGGTAGACATTGTATGTGTGTTTCACGAGCATATTTTGTTTATTATATTTAAACTAATTTCCTTCCAATGAGAGTAGAGAAAACATTTAACTGGATCTCAAGATATAAGAGCCGATCCTTCTCTGTGGTGTTTTCTTCACTGTCTTCAACTTGTATTTTCAAGCAATGAACTTCATGATTATAATTAATGGATTTAGGAGATTAGAGAGATGTAGTGTGGTTTAAAAAAAAATGCACCAGCCTCAGAGGCAAGAGATCTGGGTCTCTTGATACTTTATAAATAGCGACATTGACATTGCGTTCCCATAGATTAGTCACATGAATTGATTGACGTGTGTCCTGACAACCTCACCAGGTTGTCGTGGGGATAAAAATAATGAATTCATATAAAAGTGCTTTAAAAAGCGAGATGAGCAATGAAGATATCTTTAGGTATGATGTTTGCATTTCATGGCTCCCAAATTTTAAGCATCTACATCATTAAACATTTTAAAGATTCCTTTTGCTTCCTTGAAAGAGAGAGAAGGACCACAGTGGTATGGCTTTCAAGAGGACCTTAAAGGAAACTCAGTCTCTTCTAGGCTCTTCTGTGGATTCTTTCCTCAACCTCCTTCTCAGGCACCAGCCATGTTTTTTCCTAATGCTCCTGCCCTCAGCCAACCTCCTTCCTCTCTATGAGATCAAAGTCATTATGATGACAATAACCATAGTTTCTCCCATATTTAAAAAAGAAAAAAAAAAATCTGAAACCCTTCTTTTTCTTCAGCTACGAACCTATTATTTTTTTTCTTCTTTACAGCCAAATATCTTTTAAAAGTTGCTTATACACACAGTCTCTGTTTCCTCTTCTTCCATTAATTTGTCAATTCACTCCAATCTGCAAAGGCTGTCCCTAGGTTTACTAATACCCATGTCACTACATTGTTGTTGTTAATGTCATCCTCTGCTATTCATGGGGTTTTTATGGACAATTTTTTCAGAAGTGGGTGACCAGATCCTCTTCCTAATAGGTCTTAGACCAGAAGCTTCACTGAAACCTGTTGACCATGGGTGACCCTGCTGGTATTTGAAATACCGGTGGCAGAGCTTTCTGCATCACAGCAACATGTTGCTGCCACAATATGACAACGCACAGACAGGTGGTGTGGTTCCCTAACTGGGACACGAACCTGGGCTGCAGAGGTGAGAGCGCTGAATCGTAACCACTAGACCACCAGGGCTGGTGATGTCACTATATACTGAGGGTATTTTTCACCCCTCAATTCACCTGGCCTGTTGCCCACTCTCTTCTTCTAGAAAAGCTTTCTTCCTTTGTCCACTAGGCTTTCTTCCTACCTCTCTAGCTGCTCCTCTCAGTGAACCTTGCAGCTCATTGTTTATACTTGACCATTAATTTTTGGAATTCTTCAAGATTCTTTCCTTAACGTGATTGTCTTTTTATTATATTATCTTTCCCATATGGGTGTCAATAACCTCAATAACTTCTGCGGCAGACTGCTCCGTGTCCCCAGAGATGTTTTCTTCTCTCTCATGGAAGCCTGTGAAAGAGAAGCCCCTTCATAACACTAGCCGCAGTGTGCAGTGATATATCTCAGTCATTCATTGATTAACAACTGTGTTCCCCACTCTATTTTAAAACTAATGTGAGAAGGGACCATATCTGTTCTATCCACTCTTGAATTCCCAATGATTGGTAGAGAACTTGCCACATAATAGGCACTCAGTAAAAATGGATTAACTAAAAGACTCAGAGATCAAATATAGAAATGAATCAATGGTAAAGTTTTCATGGCTCGTAGGCTACACCTAAGCTCTAATTTTCTTCTCTATTTCTCCGATTATAAAAACAATGTGTGCTTCCTCAGTTTATTCAGGCCTTTATTGGAGAGGCCTTCATTGATTGTCCTAGCAAAAAAAGTTCCCCTTCCCATGATCTGCTGTCTCCTTAGACCCTGCTTTATTTTTTCTGTAGAACTTTGCACTGTCTGATGTAATTTTATATGTGCATGTATGTTTATTTTTTATATCCCCAGACTAACCAAATGGTGAAGGGGAAGGTGCTGGTGGGAGGAGTACATCCCAAGAAGAAAGAGTATTTTATCACTGACATTCTTTAGAATTGAGTGATATTAAAAAGACGACTGACTTTTGGTGGGCTTATTATTTTCTTTAATCTCTTTAATTCTTTTTTAATGCATCCTCTATTATCTGCATTCAGGGTGGACCACTCCTTCCGCCACACCCTTGCACCAATGTAAACCCCATGAGAACAGAGATAGCTTCTGTTTTTCTCATGGCTTTTTCCCATGTTAGATAAATGAAAGGTCAAGATAAGCATTTTGGAAAATAAATGTGAACCTAAAAGAAACAGAAAAAAAATAGCCACCCATAATCCCTTCACCCAAATGTTTAAATATATATTTTAACATGTCAACATATTTTCTTCCACCTTTTTCTACATATTTTTTAACTTAACTAAAGGCATGAAATGTGTTCACTTACCTGCAATTCAGTTTTTCCGTTAATAGTTTCCAAGTTGTTAAGTGGACACAATCTGAGAGCAGATGGCCATAGTTCCAATCCCTGATCAGCCACTTACTATCTTGTGAGCTCTTAAGTCAGATACTTAACGTCAGCTTCCTGATTTTAAAAATAAGACAATCACATAACTGTCTCATTGGATTGTTATGCAGATTAGATGAGATAGTCTATGTGCCTGGCCTGTGGTAAATGTTAGTTTTGGAGTTATACAGCCTCTAAAATGGTCCCCAATGAGCCTAGCTTCCTGGCATTCACATCCTTGTGTAATCTCCTCCTTTTAAATGTGGAGCAGACCTAGTGACTCACAGCTAGAGTATAGAATATGGGAAAACTAAGAGGCATGTTGCTTCTGAGAACTGGTTACAAAGAGATTGTGGCTTCCATCTTGTACATTCTCTCTTGCTCTCTCCCTTACTCACTCTGAGGGAAGCCAGCTGCCATGTTGTGAGCTGTCTTATGAAGAGGCTCAATGTGGCAAGGGACTAAGGGAGGCCTCCTGCCAACAGCCAGCAAGAAACTGAATTCCTCAAACAACAATATGAATCCACTTGGAAATAAACTCTCCCCTGTTGAGCCATCAGATGAGACCACAGCCCTGGCCCAAACTGGATTGCAGCCTTGTCAGAGACCTTGAGTGGTGGCACTCAATTAAACCATGCCTGGGCTCCTGATCCACAGAAACTATGAGATAATAAATGTTTGTTGATTTAAAATAACTTCTCCTGGGGGCCAGCCCAGTGGTGCAACAGTTTAGGTCACCCTTTGGCAGCCCGGGGTTCGCAGGTTCAGATCCTGGGCGCTGACGATGCACTGTTTGTTAGCCATGCAGTGACAGTGTCCCATGTAAAGTAGAGGAAGATGAGCACGGATGTTAGCTCAGGGATGGTCTTCCTCACAAAAAAAAATAATAAAATAAAATAACTTCTACATTTTGGAGTAAGTTGTTATGTAGCTTTTATCAATGGGCAGTTTCAAGTGTTGGAATGTCTAGAGAGTCCTCTAGACTATAACACTCTTCTTTCCCACCAAGTTTTTGAAAAAGAGCTATGAAACAAGACAAGGAGATGGGAAATCAATACATCACTTTTATTGATAAAAGCTAAGCTTCAGTATGGGGTTTAGTGTGAAAGCCAAATCTTTCTAACTAAATCTCAGAAATAGGCAGATTTAGGAGCCTATCTTGGGTGGTACTGGATGGAACAGGCTTTCTCCTGTGGCTGGAAAGGACCTGCCTCTGGAGAAAGATTCTGTCACTGGAGAGAAACAGAGAGCAGAAGTCCCCTGCAAGTCGCTAGATTCCCAAAGGAAGAAAGGATAGAGCAGATCATGTCCAGTTTCCCATCCCAAATTTACCAGTTATGCCAGGGGCAGCATGAGTAATGGGGTACAGTAAATCCAGGAGGCCACACCCATGGAGTTCCCTGCACCTAAAGGGAGGTTAGTCAGTACTGATTAAGTAGAATTCTCTTTCTGATTTGAGTAATTACAAGCTACTTATGAATATCATTGCAATGGTAGTACCATATCCATCACGTGACTGTACTCTGACTTTATTAAGCTAATCATCTTTTGTGAGAAATTTGATTATTTCAAATGTTTAGTGTTATAAATAATGCTACCATGAATGTCTTTATCTTTCTTTCCTAACATAACTCCGTAAAAATAGAGTTATTAACTCAAAGGTCATGAGCATTTGCATGTTTTCCCTGTATATTGCTAAATTGCTTTCAGAAGTTTTGACTAATTTCCATTCCCAGCAGCGGTGTCTAAAAATGTGGAGACTTTTTTTATTTTAGCCTTTATTTGATAATCTTTGCTAATTTGATAAGTGAACCATACCTTATCCTTATTTTAATTTGAATTCCTTCATTATTAGTAAGGTCGAAAACTTTTCATTGTTAATTGGCCATTTGGATGTCCTTTTCCCTAAATTATCTGTGTGTGTCCAGTGCTCACAGATCTGCTGGCATCATCCACATCTGTCCATTGGGCAAATGCTCAATTGCCCCCTTGTCTAGAGCAGTATAATCATGCAGAAAAAAAGGGACTGGGGAAAATGCCACCAATGTTTTGGGTTATTCTTAATATTTCTACAATTTTCTTCTATAATTGTCTCAATTTTTCCGGAGTGTTTCATACTAGATGGCTCATAATAACAACTAATACAGCAGGATAGAGTGCTTACGGTATGTCAGGTATTGTTCTAAGGGCTTTGTGTAGATTAATGCACTAAATCCTCACACCAACCCTATGAGGTAGCTACTGTTTTTTAACCATTTACAGAAGAGGAAGCTGAGGAGAAAAGACACTATCTGTTTTTCCCAAGGTAATACAGATAACAAGCACCAGAGCTGGGATCTAAATTCAAGTGTTCCCATGCCAGGGTCTAGGAGTTCATCCACTAATCCACCCAGTACAATACTGTGGTTAACCCTGGAGGGTAATGGACATGACTTTTCCTAACAAGTCATCCTCAATGAACAATGTGTCTACACATTAAAAATTGTAAGGATTCTCCCTCCCTCTGATAAGCTTTTAATAATAAAATGATTGTTTTCAAAATTAAAGAGCTTTTTTTTTCTGATTATAATTGATGTGTATATTTTGAGGTTTAAAAGTTCAGGGAGTGCGAAACAAAGAAAAGAAAAATTATGTAATCTATCCTCCAGAAATAGAAAAAGCACAGTGTAAAAAAATCAGAGTAATCTGAAATTCTGTTTTTGTATTGCTACAACTAAATCTGATGTGGTGAAAGACGGGATTAAAAGCATAAAATTCTACTTCCTTAAAAAGACTTTCACACCACCTTTTGACCGTATACAGAACACTTTATTTATTTACTTATTTTGGTGAGGAAGATTGGTCCTGAGCTAACCTTTGTGCCAATCTTCCTCTATTTTGTATGTGGGAAGCCGCCTCAGCATGGCTTGATGAGTGGTTTCATCAGTCCATGCCCCAGACCTGAACCCACAACCCCCAGGCTGCTGAAGCGGAGCACATGAACTTAACCACTACGCCACCAGGCCAGCCTCTGTAACATTTTAGATATTACCAAGGAAACATACATATTGTGGGAAATTTAATTATTCTGGCACAACTACTTTAATTCAATGATGGAAAGGAGATTTCACTTAATTAAAGAGAAGAAACAAAGCATCTAAAAACAGCCTAGGTAATCTAGGATATTAGTGTTGCTTCCTCTAATTCTATTTCCCCTACCATTTAGAACTCTAATTTGTTCCATTTATATTAACAAGAACTTACTAAGCATTTAAGTTAATCAGACTTGTGTAGTAAATCATTGGTGAATACAATTTAGGTGTACACTGCACCCCCAAAGTTATGCTATTAAAACTGATGACTTCCATTTTACTGAATGCTTTTAAAATTAAAGCAAATATTTGAGATTGATTAAGATTGATTTTTGGTTAATGGGGCCATTCAAAAATAATACAGTTCAAAAACTAAAAGGAAAAACACACCATTTTTAGATGCTACATTTATTTAATTCTTGAAAACTTAAACAACATTAATTTTTAAAGCCTGAAATAGTCTTTATTTTAAAACTGTTTTAAACTAAACATTGATTATTCTTCTAAAGTCATTAATTATCTCATGCCTTAATTGTCAGTGTTACAAAGTGAGAATTGATCTCAAATATATATTTTCTGGTCTTAAATTAATACTTACTTCACCTGTTTTAAAATGATATGAAAAATTATACTTCACAGTGTAGGGACATAATATCTTCAAGTAAAGGCAAGCTCTATATCTTTACCTTTATGTATAACAACGCTCCTGGTTCGTAGTAGACACGCAAATGATAATTGTTGCATGTTTTCCATTTAAAGGTAAATATATTACATAGGGGGCATTTTCTCTTTTCATGACAGTGTATCACTAAACTTCTCTTTCGCTAAGCATTTAAAATGCACAGTTGAAGAAAAAAAAATACGATCAATTATTTTAACAGCAGTCAAATAATTCCTCTGTACTTGACCTCTTTTGACCCCCTTTGATTAAAATCTGCTATTTGTTTGAATTTAAACTGTACTCATTTTTTTTTGCTTTCTCTGTTTTTATTTTTGCTATCTTACATCCAATCTGGTAAGCACTGAGCTACAGTAGTTGCATGACATAGAGAAAAGGGCAGGACTAAGTTACCTCCTAACTTCATCTCTTATTAAGATGTAACTCTGAGCAAATCACCCATTTGCAAAATAATAGGACCTAATATTATTACCTCATAACACCACCTAACAAAATCATACTACTATCTAACATAATATTTAATAACTGCCACAATCCTTCTCTATTCTTAGGTACTCTGTAATTTCTTTTCAACATTATTTCTATTTCTAATTATTCAAAGTCATCAAAGATATGTCTTTCAAAAATAGACTTCCACAAAAAATAGAAACATTCTAAAATTGTCAATTGGAAAAACCTAAAAAGATAAACAGTTTGGAAAAGGTTGAAGAAGTCTTGAAATGTTCCAAAATAGATGACGCGATGATGAGATGCTACAAGACAGTGAAGAGGTACCAGTTTTCTATTTCTGGTTTGTTCAAGCCCAGCCATGGAATATAAGGGAATCAACAGCTAACGTGATCACACACTCCCTGGCTCTGTTACTGGCCTAAAGATCCTTTGATATGTCACTTGTTACTTAGAGAAACTCTGTGTGCCCCAGTCAACTTTAGGCTAGCCTGTAATGTGATGTGGGGAGGGGCTCAGCCTGGCACCAAGTGTTCTAGATTGTAACGTCAGCCTATCAGCTGTGGAGGATGCTCTGTTCCGGAGCTGGGCCACTGGGCATAGAGATCAGCCACACCCAGCCTATGCTGCGGAATAATCAGAGATGGGGTGCGCGTACTCCATTTCTCCTCTGCCCATTTGTCCTCTGTTACATCTACAATGTGTGTTGCTTAGCGGTGATGTTGAAATCGGTTGCATGAGCCCTAAGTATCACTGATTCTTTAAAACTGGCTGTGCACATTGACACAAATCATAATACTTTGAATACTTCACTAGGCAAAAGAATAAACCCTGGCCAATATATATGTTTTACCAATTTACAAACTAAATTAGAGAGTTTTATCCTTAAAAAATAACAACAGAAAACAACTCAAGCAGAAGCAAAACTACATATGTTTTTAAAGTATTAGAGTCAGTTATTAAAATATTGTTTGAAATGAAGCCAAACTAAACGCATGCTTTATTTGGTCTAAGTCTCTATATAACTCAATGATAACATACTAGGAAGAGCTTCCAAATTTTCACATATCTCATTTGTTCTTCTCTTAGTTATACTGAGGCTTGGACCATTACTAGTACCTGTGGGGAAGGATTTGCTCCCTCAAAATGGAATTCCACCACATGCCCTTTCCAACCTATCCATTCTCAAAGACTGAAAACCCATAAAATCCAATGAGGTTGATCTTTCTTCCATTGAAGTCTTCCATGATCTTCTCAATTGAAATTAATCTCTTCCATCTGGGGTCTTATCAAAACATATTGTTAATACCTCTTGTGACATACTTTATACTATATTAAAACAATATTAGCAATACATGTTGGATTAATAATCTATGAATCTCTACAAGGTGTGGGATCAGCTGAAAATACCAGAATACCCTACTAACAGTCCTGAAACAAGAAGGGCTTTCCCCCACAGGAATTCTGGTAGTAGGCAGTTGCTGGTATCTCCCCTGACCTTGCCTTCTGAGTCACTAGATGGGGGAGCCATCCTAAGTACCGTGTTTTCAAGCAAGAATGTGCAAAGGCAGGAAGCAGGCGACAACATGGAAGAAAGAGTCTCCTTGTCCCCTTCCCTCTTTGTAGGGAGGTGTTAGAAGTCTTCCTCTTCCTTATACGTCATTGCCCAGTGGACATCATACAGACCTCTAGGACATACCTCTAGAACAGGTGCTGGGTCCACTTACCCTAAGATCAAAGTACCTGAATCAAATTAGAGTTCTGTTGGGAAAGAAGGTCAGGGATAGGATACTTTTAGGTAGGCAATATACAGCATTCAATTTAGATGAACATATGTAATACAACAAACCTATGAAGCAGGCAATGATTTTGACCTTTTGACCAAGGAAAAAACTTGAGTTTCAAATACAAGCAACTTGCCCTATGCTGTACAACTTGATAAGAGTGGAGAGAGAGTGAAATTCAAGTTTCTCTCACTCTAAATAATTTCACTCTTAATATTAAGTTCATGTATTATTTCCCCCTTTGACTGTTAAATAATTTAACTGAAGTGAATATGTTTGCTTCAGCTTCATATGTGTACATATTTATTGTACAAATAAAAAAAGAACTCCCTCAACTCTATTCAGCAAGATGTTAATTTCCATAAAGATATTGAAAGGCTTAAGTGGAATTTACAATAGAAAGAAGAATGGAACATCAGGAAATCGTGGAATTATATAGGTAGACAGGGAGCTGTGGGACTTATTGTATTTTAAAATACAAGGCTAGCTACTAGTTATACGGCAAGAAAATTATTACTATTAATAATGAATGACAACAATATACCAGCAGTTACTGCAATTCCCACAAATAGTCTTTTCAGTTAGCTTAATGATGTAGGGAACATGATACTATTTATTCTAGTTTTGCTATTGACTTCTACATTTTACTAGTAATTTTTCTAACAGGTTTTATGATCACTCATAATAACTAAAAGACACCAAAATATACATAAACCCATGGGTGACTCAGAGACCTTTCACAGTAGAATGTTTTGGGGGTAGACTTGTTTTGCTTATGCTAATGTTAAAATGAATTTGCTTTCTTTGAGCACACTCCAGTTGGTCTAAATACAGCAGAAAGTCCCTCAAGGAAACCAGTACTAAATTGACTCTCCTTTGTGGAGTTTTATATTCTGGAATTGACTGTTTGATTTTGCAATTTTTCTCCCTGCTTGGTGAGGGCAAGTAATTCTGTGCATTCAAATATTATGTTCAAAATTGTGACTACTGTTAATAACTACAAGCATTTACCCAACAATTATTTGTGCAATTATTTATATTTTTAAATAAGATGTCTCTCTGTTGAATGAGCACTTCTGACTTGGACTTCCACCATTAGAATTAATTAAACATAGAGAAAAATCAGCGTGCATTTGCGAAGAATCTTTTTTGACTCCCATAAAGTCTCATGTTCAAAGCTAGGATTTATGCCGCATTCTATTTAGAAATATATAAGTCACTGTTGTTCTACCTTCAAATTTAGCATAAGGCTTCAGACTGCAATATCTTACACGCACACATTACAGCTGTCTTCATTCTCCCGTCTCTTTTTTATTCTCTTCTTACCTTTAATTAAAATGCATTAAAGAAAGAAAAAAGAAACAAATGGTTGTAGAAAGTAGCATTTAAATGGAAACGATTGCTCTAAATGTTGCTGTTTAGGAAATATATGGCATACTGCGCAGCTTTGTAAGCCGTCAAAGAGTACACCCAAGATAACATAAGTATTATTTATGATGATGTTGGGTGGAGGGGAAAGGATCGTTCCCGTGATCTGACTTCCAGATGGAACTTCTCAGACGTGAGCTAAAGCATCTCCTGAATTTTTCACTTTTTGAAATCATTTGTGTTTTCATAGAATTTAAAAATAAATGCATACAGTGTTGTGTTAGTTTTCTATTGCTGCTGTAAAAAGCTTCCACAAAGTTAGTGGTATAAAGAATACTAATTTACTGTCTTACAGTTCCAGAGGTCAGAAGTCTGAAGTGATCTCTCTGGGCTAAAGTCAAGGTGTCAGAAGGATGTTGTTTCTTTCTGTAGGTTCTAGGGGAGAATCCATTTCCTTGCCTTTTTCAGCTTCTAGAAGCTGCCCTTATTCCTTAACTCATAGCTCCCTTCCATTTTCAAAGCCAGCAATGGCCGGTCAAGTCTTTCTCACATCCTGTCACTCTGACACTGACTCTTCTGCCTTCTTCTTCTGATTTCAGAACCTTGGTGATTACATTGGGCTCACCTGGATAATCCAGGATAATCTATCTTAAAATCAGCAGATTAGAAAATTTAATTTCATCTGCTACCGTAATACCCATTTGCCGTGTAATTTAACATTTTCAAAGGTTGCAAGGATTAGGACAGGGGCATTTTTTAGAGGCCATTGTTCTGCCAACCACAAACATATACAGATATACCCCACTCTAATACCATTAAAGATGTAAACATTTGGCAAACATTTTCACTCATAGATGTAGACACATTTAAAGACATATAAATGATGCATATTTGAGCACATATATGACCTATGGTATAAAAATGAATCTCACTTTTTTATGATAGATGTATAGGGATATTGCTAAATATCCCTCAATAAGACAAGTCACGTGTTACATGTGCAAGAGTAAATATAAGCTCTTCTGCCTCACTGTCTTGGTTTTTGCCTTAACTCAACCTATTTTTCTAATAAGTGGTTGACCAGCAACCTCTTTTCCAAAAAGCAAAAGCATACTCTCACATTTGTACACACACAAACCCACTTACAAACACACATCCACCTACCTAATCAGGTTTCTGAATTAATCCTATCTGAGGGAGGGAAAGCTTTTTCATCCTTATTTCCAGGGGTTCAGTTTTAGTTTCTGTTCCTAAATCCACTCGCATATTGTTTCCTGGGCTGAAGCCCTTCTAATCCCAATGATGCCAAATTCTGAAAAGAAAGTCATGGTTATACCTGCATTTCAAAGTCTGAATACCCTATCTCCCTTCAACATATGCATACACCATGCATCCTGGTTCATATCCAATTGTAGGTTTCCCTTCTGAGGATCTCATACCTCCGTCAGCCTCTGTGTAGTGAGATCTGATGGACTCTTCTGGGCCTGAAGATTTCTCGCCTTTCTTTGTGGAAAATAGACTCGTGCATTCCTGCCCCTAAGTTCAGAAACTGGGTCTTCATTCCCCATAAATACAACTCTCTAATACTAAAGCCTGTTTGAACTATAAAATATCACCAAGGAGACGCCCAGTCACTTTTCCTGACCTTTCTTCTGAGGACTATCAGTCCAAATTTTTACTAATGAGTGGCTTGGAAATGGCATACTGATAGGAAAGGGGGGCTTAGGGACCTGCTTTGGTGCTGAATTTGTCTAACAAGCACATTGTTTTTATTTCAGTTATTTGGAGTGGTTGGGAAAGAGGCCAAGCCCTCAGACACCTCCTTCCCTCACACCATCTCTGCCCCACTACACCATTGTAAACCCCGGGGACCAACAATTGGACTAAACTGCTTTTTGTCTCTTCTGGTCCATCGAAAATTCATGGTGACCATCTCATCTTATCTCTTAGACTTCAGGGCATTCTAATGATATTGATAATCATTTTTTTAAATCAAGATATAATTGACATATATTAGTTTCAGATGTACGACGTAATGATTTGACATTTGCATATATTGTGAAATGATCACCACAATAAGTCTAGTTAGCATCCATATTGTTAATCTTATCCATATTGAGAATCTTGATTACAACCGCAATAATAATTGCTTATAATATGAGTTCTATGTGTGCTAAGGAGCTGTGCTAACACTTGACCTATGAGATCTTGCTTAATCTTCACAACTCCCATGAGATAGGTACTATTTTTATCTCTATGTTACAGGTGAGTAAACTGAGATTTAGAAAGATTAAGTAACTTGCCCAAATTGCCCAATTAATTTTTCCTAGCAAATGACAGAGTTAGTGTTTGAGACCTGATCATCAGATTCTAGAACCCAAGTTCTAAACTGCTGTGAAATACTGCCTTCTGCGCCATGTAAATTACAGACGCATGAGAATTAACTCTCATGAGTCATAATATGTGACAGTATCTGGGTTATTCAAAGAAACACAGTGTGTACAAGAAGGAGCCTTAAAAGTGTTTATCTCAAGCCCAGGTGTGAGCCCTTGCTCATGCTAGTGTGGCTGGTGACAGTCATTTCATGTCTTTGGACTTCTCTTTGGGGGCAGGGGATTGAACCTCTTGATATTTGAAGTTCTCTTGAGTATTAATATTTTATAATGTAATAAATATCTTTGATCAACATATAATCAATGCTTAATTTATCCCTTTTATAAGTGTAGAATTTATTGTTTCTGAGAGCATAAAGTTTTTAAGGAGGCTCATGTGCCTCCAAACAGAGTAGCTGGGATCATGAAGCATGAAGCCTCTAGTCTTCCCAGAATTGTGTTCGATGTGTTCTTCTTGTAGCTATCACAAATCGTTGGTAGAATTCAGCAGACTAAAGATACTTGCATTTACATGTGTGTGGCTGATGAGATTGATTTCTTCTTTGGCTCTTGGATGTCTGTTTTAGTATCTTATAACCAGACCTCATATTTTGATTCTAGGAGTCTCCTGGAATCCTTACTGCCTGTTGAGCACATTGGTTTTAGAGTGTAAGATCTTGCATACTCAAATTAATTTCTAGCATGGCTATTGAGATGACAATCATATTTATTACATAACGAGTTTTGTCCCATTGGTAATGGAAAAGGAGTTACACTGGCAGAATTCACTCTGTCTTAAATAACACGCTCACCTGAAAACAGCTGCAGGATGTTGAACTTTTTAGCAGCAAATTCACTAAAACTTTTATTCTTCTGAGAATTTAAGTCACTGCAATATTTACTAAACACATATTATGCTCCAGGTTTAGCTCTAGGTACACAGGATCTGTGAATATACAAAAGGCAAAAATGATCCCCGTCTGACATGTTTCATGTTTCAGGACAGAGCAGTGCTTTCAGACAACCTCAGAGAGAGGGCTCTGTTATTGGACACATTGTTCAGGAGGAGAGCAACAGCAGGCTGGCTTTCTCCTGGTCTTGCTCGTCCCTCTACCTGCTTCTCCTTCAACTTCCATTATATCTCATAATTTACCATTTTGCATGATTTTTATTATCAATCACCCATCACTAGAATGTAAGTTTCAAGAAGGCAGGGAATTTTACCTATGTTGGTCATTGCTGCATCTTCATCACCTAGAACAGTGCCTGGCACATAGTTGATGCTCAAGAATTATCTATTGAATGAATGAATAACTGAACTCTGCCTCTTCATCCACGGCTGACTGCTCTCCTCCTTGGCCCCTGTGTCATGCTTTAGCCAATCTCTGTGGCCTAAGTCTTCATCGGCAGGTACTCGATAAAGGGAAGTATTAATATTTTGTGCCTTTAGCTCTCACAGCTTTTATTTCTTCATCTGTAAAGTGAGGGTAATGAAGGTTTTATTACCTATCTACTGCCATGTAATAAATGACCCCAAAATTTAGTGGCTTAAAATAAACAATAAAACAAAAAAAAATGTATAATTTCACAGAACTTTTATGGGTCAGGAATCTGGGAATGGTTTAGCTAGGTTACTAGAACCAGGGTCTACTAGTCAAAGTTTCTCATGAGACGGCAGTCAGGAAATTGGTCAGAACTGCAGTCATCGGAAGATCTGACTAGAGCTCGAGGATTGCTTCCGGGTGGCTCTCTCACATGCAGGTTGTTGACAGGAGGCCTCAGTATGCGGTCTTCTTCACAGAACTGCCTGAGTGTCCTAACGTCATGGCAGCTGGCTTCCTTTGGAGAGTGATCCAGGAGTGACCAAGGCTAAGCTGTATGCCTTGTATGATCTAGCCTCAGAAGTCACACACCATCATTTCCATAATATCCTACTAGTTACACGGGCCAGCCCTACTCCTTTGTGTAGAGGAGACTACACAAACGCACAAATACCAGGAGGCAAGGATCACTGAGGATCATCATCTTTGAGTTTGGCCACCGGAAGATACTTGTAGGATGGTTGTCTGTATTTAAATAAATTATCTGTGCAAACTGCCTGTCATGGTGCCAAGCACACAGTAGGCCATTAGGAGATGTCAGCTCCACTTAGCTGCTCAGGCTTTGCTAGTAGAAGATTTTTCTCTCACTGCTATCATCTGTAGAGTCTGTATTTTTTCTATGGAATTCATATCTTTTCTCATTCATTCATTCAATAAGTCTGCTGTCCTCAGATACTATAGAACTACAACAACTTTAACCACCTAAAATAGAAATTCTTAGCACTACCCACATGGTGAAATAATGACCCCCAAATTATTGGCCTAGCCCTGTATCAGAATGTGCTATTTCTTGGCACCTGTGTAACATTATATCCTGGATTTCCAGAGTACACCTGGGGTCTGTCAATGGTTAGAAAGTTGGCCATCTTCTCCAACCCACTCTGACAACTGACCGTTTCAACATTACTTTCTATGCCCCCAACCTTCCTACACACAGAGAGCAATCTCTCATGCCCTCAGCCTAGGTGTAGCAGAAGCAGTGTGCTACAGACCACGCAGGGGACACACAGTGAAACCCCCCTGGGTGTGAGTAACACAGAGCTGTGAAGAAATAAAAGGGACAAGGAAACAGATGAGAACAAGTCTTTGGCAGAGGACTGAAGACCAACAAGAGACCATAGAAAAAAATCCTTCTAAAGTGAACTTTTCATCAAACCTGCGATTTGTCAGTAGGAAAAGAAGAAATTTTGTAAACCTCATTCCTTTGATTTTCTTCAAATCATAAGCTGTTTATGAGGCACTTTCCTATAAGCATTATTTTGCACATTTGAAGAAACTAATCATAAGCTCTCCTGAAGCCGGCACCTGTTCCGTTCTGCGCTGCCAGCAAGGGTGCTGCAGGAGGAAAGGCCTCGCTCCAGGGAGTTGGCAGAAGATTAAACTTCAGCTGGAATGTTGGGAGAAGCTGGTACGCGGAGTCAATACCAAGTACCAGATTTAATTTGATCTTTTCCACGCACGATCAAAATTGTGGTTTTTCCTAACTGTAGAGCTACTGCCTCCTCTGCTTTCTTTTATGGGTTCCCTGTAGAGTGTGTGTTATGCTCTGATATTTGAAATTGATCGTGCAGGTTCCATTTCAAAGGTGATAATAAACGTGGTGCGAAAGCTGGGGTTAGCGAAGGTGACTGCTAACCTTGCTTCTAATACGGTCCATTTATTTTGCCTTGTGGCACAAACTGGATCCCCAGTATGATCTACTGATAACTTCCATTTAAATGTCACCTATAGATGAAGAATGTAAAAGTGAAATAGAAATTGTTGTCTGAATTTTTGCAAGGAGAGCTAAAAGGAGTCATCCCTCATTATGTCCAGGTTATTATTACAAATTTTGCCATTAAAGAATACATAGATAAAGAAATTTTTAAAATTTATTAACTGTCATGTAGGGATTAACATGTATAGAATATCACATTTCTCATTTACTTATGAAGGTAAAGATCAATGAGCTAAAAAATTTGAAGCAATTTTAAGATCAAAATGATTCTTGCCATTGTGTGGTGAAAAGAACTTAATTTTGGAATTAGATAAACCAGATTTGCTGTCCTGTCTTGGGCCAGTAACTTAATTTCAGCTTCAGTTTCTCTATCTGCAAAGAGGACTGAGAATTCCCGCCCTGTAGTTCTGTGGAGGTTAAGTTAATTAACATCTGTAGCACCTTGACATATACGAGGTGGATGTTGAACAAAATGTGAGTTCTCTTCTCTCTTTCTCTGGATGATTCTGACAGCATACTCACAGTATTTTAAGTGTTTTTCAGTTCTGGGTCTAAAGAATCCCAGGTTTCATTCTCATTTGTTACAACAGATTTCCTTCAAATAATGGATTGGCAAGGTGACAGATGAGTTACCCAATGTATGGTAAGGAAATAGATCTCTAACTTCTTATTGTCATCTTAAAATGTGGATGTAAATTGGATTACAACTGCTTTGGCATTAATAAAAATATATGCAACAATTATAGCTGTTCTTTATATGGCAGTTTTTACTGGTGCCTTATGACCTGTTTACTCTCTCAAGTGGAAGTCCAATAAATTTCATTTTTGTAGTAAAAAAGTCTTTATTTCCAAAATGATTAGTCAACTAGAAAAACTATAAACCTCCTAATGAAAGACTTGGGTAAAAAAGAGATTTGATGCTTCTTATAAATTCTTCATTGCAGACAAAATCAACATTTATGTGATACAAAATCATATCTTGATAAATGTTGCCCATTATCAGTCATTATACGCATGGTTATACTCAACAAGGACCAAATGGGAACATGACACATTAGGGTAGTTTGTCATTAGAGTTACTTCGGAATCAGTATCTAAAGGGAACTTTGATTTTCATGGGTTGAGAATAAGTATGCATCTAGATAGCTTAGAGCAACTTTCCAAACATGGGCATATGCTGTGTCAGTACGCTTTTTTTGTCCAAGTAGAACACCAAACCTCTTTCTTCATAATTATGCTCTTTCGGGGGTGGGAAGAGGAGACGCAATTCATTTAAGAATTTAAAAAATCATGTTGAAAACAACTCAAAATTCCAGGAAGCTCCAGGATGTGGTAATAATGGTCCCTCCAGAACGAGGCAGCAAAAGCTGCTTCTTTTACTGAAAATGATTGAGGTGGAGAACACTTGTAAAAAGACTCAAGCTTCTGAACACTTAATTAGCTTAAAAACATGAAAGACAGATCCAATGAGGTTTTCATGGAAAAATCTCTTGTGTTAAAGAAAATAATACATATTCAGGGCTATGGCATATGGATGTTGTATTTACAAACATCCTGATGTGTTTAATGCAAATTCTTAAAGTAACATATTCAAAGCATTGTATGCATCTCACCCATGGCATACTTTGGATTAAGCAGTAAAACCGAAGGCCTACCTTGTTCATTATATGAAACCTAATGTTAACAATAAATGAGTAAAAACTGCTAATGCACTCAACTCAGTAAAATATCTTCTTACACTAATCCTTGGTGGTCGGTATCCCTGAATTTGGTGTGGTTGTGAAGGCTTGGAAGGGTATGGAAAACTATGCCCTTCTATATATATCTGAGGACCCTGGTATGGAGGGCTGCCATGGGTTAACTTCCCACTGGGTTTGTTTGCTCAGCTGATTCCGCAATATTCCATTCTCCCCAGATTTTTCTGTCTTTCATGGTCTGAAACACTTTTGCTCTCTACATATAAAATTTTATGACTAAAAAATAACTTTTAAGTACAAAGCTAGTATGTTTGTTGAAGGAATGGCTTGGGGGGCAGCAGGCAGACTTGGCAGAATGTTTGCATAAACTAAAAAAGTGTTTTCTATTAGAAACTGGTTTGACAACTTAAAAGTCTGGGTGTGTGTAGGCCGATTTTATAAACTCGGGGTTAGGACAGCTAGGGAGGCCAACTTTGTTGACTTGGTCTTGGTTCCAGTAAGAACATACTTAGGTTTTTTATTGCTTGAAAATTACACAATTCTCTATGAGTTAAGAACATAGACTCATTGATTTTATATGAGTCAGGCCTGACTCTGATCTTAGTTCTGCCAATTACTATGCAACCTCTGACACCCTCCCTCTCTAAGCCCCAGTTTCCTCATCTGGAAAATGAAGTCGTATTAGTACCTATTCCTCCTGTTGCGAGGACTAGGTTAGATTTGCTTGTGCAGTGCAAAGCACAGCAATTGATGCATATTCAGTACACAAAACTTTTTAGCTTTTTTACTATGATTCTCAGTAGATGTTGGTTTTATTCAATTCTTTCCTGAAGGGCTCTGAGCAGTATTTTTGCCTTCTCGTCAATGTCTTTGCTCTGTGCAAACTGCTCTTCCAGGTACTTGTGGAAACCCAGCCAATGAGATCCATGATTCCTTGAGCTCTCTCTCTAGTTGGGGTAGATATGCACAAAAATAGCTTCAAAACAACAGTGTAGATGATAATTGTTGGAGCACAGATACAAAATCTTAAACTTCAGGAGTAGGGGAAGAAGGCAGGCTGTATAATTGGCAGTTCCAGTGCAAAACGCACATGTGGAGCCCCTCGTTCAAGTTTCAAGATGGCAACAGCAGAGCATTACACCAAGTGTGGGCTGTGTCTCAGCACAGGGCCCTGTGTGACTGCAAGTATCACATACCCATGCAGCTGGTCTTGACTAGGTGGGCATATTAATTTCATGCAAGAAAATTAAAGATATACTATTGGAAGATCTAGGAGCTGAACTGGACTTTGAAAGATGGAAAGAATGTTAAAAGAACAGGTAGAACAGTCCAGGCAAAAGAGAAAATTTGTGTCAAGCCCCCATAGAATTAAAAATAAATTTAAGCAAGACTTATTGGGGCAAAGTGACTTAACAATCAGAGAGGGAAGAGAGATGGAGAGATAGTAGGACTGAGTTTGAATTTTGTACTAAAAGGAAGCAAGTCAAAGTATTTTGAGACTAGAAGCAAGATCAGATCAATTTAGGAAGATGTCTATAGTGGCAGAAAGACAGAAGGGTTGATTTTATGAAGGAGGCACAGAGAGCAGAAACTTTGCGGGTGAAAGCAATGTAGTGACAATGAGTTCTTTTTTTCTCTATTTCTCTGCAGTCTGGTGTACGCTTTCTTCTTTCCCCCACATGAAGCAACGGTCTGTTTCCATTCTGAAGACATCTTCAATTATACAATGCAGGCCAAAGCAAAACATAATGGAATTTTAACCAGATTGGTTTTTTCTCTGCAGACAGCTTTTCAGGAACATCTCCATTCCGGTTATAGAAGGAGAGCTTGAAGACACCCAAATGTGCATTAAAAACCTACCACCTTTTCTTGGCTTTCAAACAAAATTGTATTCCAGAAACAGCATGTCGTTTTGTATTTCAGGCAATGCTTTGAAGACAACATGGGTGAAACCCTTGCCCTGTTCATCGCTGAATGGAAGTACAAGTCTGTGCACGTTCCGTGTGTCTGTCTCTTGTCCTGACAAACTGTCTTCAACAGTGGGAAATTAAAACCTTCTTCCTTCCTTTTCTGTTTTTCTTATAATAACTCAGCCTCGAGTCAGAGGTACATGTTCAGCCTTCTGAAAGGGCCGCTGTCATGTAGACGGAATTCCTTTTGTTCCCCAATTTATCATGTCTTAAAGAAAGCTAAAAAGTTCAGGATGACAAGGATAGAACCAGCCATCCTCCTGAAAGTAGAGAAGGTACCCAGGGAACTGTATTTCAGTATCTACAAGAGACAGGGAATAGAATTGTATCCATGTAGCAAATTCCCGTGAAACAGGAGAAAAATATGAATACATTTTAATGTTAATGGAAAGTAGTAAAACAAATTAAAATTTTAAGGAAGAACTCTCCTTAAGGTAAAAATTCAGAACACGTTTTTTCCTTTTGCACCTCCTTTAAATTTTTACTGTCTGTGTTAAACTAGGCAAATGACTTAAGTCTCTCCAAGCCTCCAATTCCTTACCTGTGAAAAGAATAGATGCGAGCTAAGATCCCTTCAGCATCAGAGTGTCAGCATTAACATTCTCTGGCTTGGTGAATCTACATCTCAGGTGCCCACATAGGGAGTAAGATGGGAGGGTCCACATTCCTTCCCAAATATGTGCCCACAAAATATCCATACCCTTGAGTGTGGCCCTTACATCTCCAAATGTCTATGTTTCTTAAATGAGGGTAGTTACCCCTGTTATTTTCTCCAGGATGCTGTCCAGATTACAGGCAACAATTAACATTCCTCTAACTATGTGTAACCAGTGCAGGATTGAGTCAGCAGCTGCCAGTCAAGCTCCATCAGATGGGGAGAGGGGCACATTCAGGGGCAGCATGAAACACGTGCATTTCCAGGGCTCTAAGAATGGGACTGAGTGGCTCTTTAAATTAGAATTTCCTCTGTAGGTCTATTTCATAATTTTGACCAGATTTCAATATTGTTTTCTCATTTCAGTTGCTTTTTAAAAAATATGACCACTCAGTTTTTTGCATTTCTAATGGACTACACCCACACCCACACTTTAAAAGAATGTCTCATATTTGGACTGAAATGATCTTGCCTTTTGGAATATGCACAGCTGTAGGAGCTAAGCAGAGTGGCCCCTGGGAAACCTCTATTGTCTAGAGTCTGGATCATGGAAGAGGAACTCCACCAAAATCTCATATTGTATATTGTACTGGATAGTGAAAGGAATAACGTGGCAGGGAATCTCAGATGGTCCAGGTGACCACAGGTGAAGTAGGTGTGGGTTGGCAGAGCGTGCATGAGGAGACCATAGCTGTGGGCACTTGCTGCTTTTCTGGAGAAGAGTTATGGGGTGAGGATGGGTTTCCTTAGAATACTTTCCACCCATTGACTTTTGGGATATACCTCCAAGAAGGTGCCAGGAATAACTCCCAACTTCTGTCACTGAACTACAGGAATGGAGCAAGAAGTTGCATTGTTAAGGGGCAAGGATGCTGTCACTAGTTGCTTTAAAATGCCAATAAATAGGCCAACCCTGGTGGCCTCGTGGTTAAGTTCGGCACACTCCGCTCTGGTGGCCTGGGTTTGGTTCCTGGAGACAGACTCACACCACTCATCTCTCAGTGGCCGTGCTGTGGTGGTGGCTCATATACAAAATAGAGGAAGATTGGCAACAGATGTTAGCTCAGGGCAAATCTTCCTCAGCAAAAAAAAAAGGGCCAATGACTATAATACCAGTGATTCATTTTCTTTAGGTTTTCTGGCCGTTGGAATATGGGAGTTCAGATATCTCTTGATAAACAATAATAATAGAACCACACAACAGTACATGCCTCATAGTCAACACTCTTACATGTGTTAACTCCTCCTTTTTAAGGTATATTGTAAACGAGGCTCAAAGAGATTTAGTGATTTGCCCCAAGTCACTGAGATAGAAATAAGCAGAGCTAATAGATCCTGCGGCTTAGACAGCAAGAGTTGTGCTGCTTGCATTATAACACTTTATCTCTCAAGTAAGAGTGGTTTTCCTAGAAGACAAGTTTTTCCATTTCCTTTAAACCACTCACCTGGTTGTTTTCTGTATTATTCTTTTTAAAAGTAGTATATGTCAGTTTTAATCAGAATATTATGCACAAATATACACACAATGGAGAGAAATTACTCTTGCTTCTACTCTTTGGAATTTCCCTTGAAAATAATAATACATTTGGATTTGAAATTATATTCATTTTCTTTCATTTTGTCTTTTACTATTTTTAGTATGGCTATATGGAAATAAAGATAAAGGAAGGAAGGAAGGAAAGAAAGAAGGAAGGAAGGAAAAAAGGAAGGAAGAAAGAAATGCAGGAATTTTTGTAATTCGAGAATTTGCAGCAGAAGAGATCAAATAGTTCAATCCAAAGAGTCACTGATGTTTGGTAAACTAAACAAAATTCACAAAACACTAGTCATGAATTTTAATTCCAACTCCATGACCAATTCAATATGGTGATCGTATTTTTACTAGAGCCATTGGGTAAATTTGAATTGAAGAACCACCAAGGTTTCTTACATTTTGTGTTATGTTGTTTTCTTATATTGTATACCTGCACACTCCCATTTTTTTAAAGAGCTACTACATGTCAGCATCTTCTTTCTCATTTGAAGTTTGTATTCATTTGAAAAGCACGAGCTACCTAACATACTGATCCCCTTTTACGGTTACCATCTCGCTGTAGAAGGTCATCCTTCTTACACTTTGTATCCCTCTCTTACAATTTGCTTCCAACTGAGTACCAGGGCTGAGCCAAATTTGGCGTGTCTAACAAACCTCTATGTGCATGACAGCCTGCAGGTGCTGGCAGAGGCAGAAAAGCACTGGATTCCCCTTTATTGGCATGTTGCAGCCAATAGATGCTTCTTGGATTTCTTGCTCCTTTTCTGATACAGCATTTCATAATCCTTTCAGTTTCATGAGCTGCTGGGGCTTATACAGTCTTGGTGTGGAGAGAGCTCAGAGACCAGTAGATATGTCCATTGTCAAGTCCAAAGAGAAAGTCTTAGAAGAAACCATTCTGAGTCAACCTGTTTCTTTTGTGGTCACTGTGGCAATGTTCCACCAAAGAGAAAAAGAAGAACAATTTAAATTATCACTAAATTTCAAATACACAAAAGAGTTTCACTGATGTGAAAAGAACTCCCCCAGTCCTAGGTCTACTACTTTCTAACACTGAGACCAGGACCAAATTTTAAAACCTCTCTGAGCTATGGCTTTTTCTCATGTAAAATGGAGGGTGACAAAAATCCCCCAGCAAGATTATATATAATAACATAAAATAACACATGTAAAATTTGGGGGACATATTGAAGTATCGGGATATTATTAAGGTATTAGAATATTGTTAGACTTTTTTAATGTGACCACATTAAGAATTTTTCATTTTTTATTTAAATGTGGCAGCTTTGACATCATTTGAACAGTTTCAAAATAATGCCAAAAGACACATATTCTACAAAAATAAAGTTAATGGCACATTGTCTTCATAAATGGCATTCCTTTCCTGCTTAGATAATTTCTTTTCTCTGTTGCTTAAATGATTTTTTTTTTTTACTCTTTTGATGACATACACGGAACCAAGGTTAAATTTCTTTTTTGGTGTAACTTAAAATATGCAAAACCAATGCAGAAAACTTACTTATGCATTTTTTCGGTCAGTCAGGTGTGTTGAAAAGAACAGAGACTTCGTTTTTTGATCCCTGTTCTTACCAGAAAAGTCCTAACAGAAACATAGCCCCAGGGGTAGACATTCAAATTGATAACGTTTGTGTAGCTCCCATTAGTGATCTGAAGTATATAAAATATGTACTGAAAGGTTTCCCTATGCTCCGCTCACCCCTTCATGACCTCTGCTCAACCAGTGTGCAACAGCTGGCTGCCCTGAGGGCCAAGTAGTTATGCTACATAGAGAAAGCATTTTTCGAGAAGAATAAAAGAAGGTGTGGAACTCCGTCTCTTGGTAATCTACGACCTTATTCCGAGACTGCAGTACTCAAGAGGCAGACAAAATGCAGGTCTTGTTCTCTCCTTAACTCTGCAGGAACCCATGATAAGAACCTAACAAGAACTGTCTTTTTATCACTAGAAAATGTAGGAGTAGATCCAGAGAAGTCAGAAGTCAGAGGGATCAGACTGGGTACCAGGGTTGTTCTCTCCGTTGCCGGAACAATCCAGTATGTTTTGATCCAGCGTTGGCTGTGTGTCGTTCTTCATGTCGACAAGATCTGTGTGGGGGCAATTGAGGCAGAGTCGGAGGAGGCAGACAAAAGGGTTATTTGACTGTTGTGGCCTGTTACTGATTGGTGCAAGAGTTATTGAAACTATCACCCTGATATACGAGACAAAAAACAAAAAAACAGCAAATAGACTTGTATTGGATACTAAAATGATGTTTTCCACACATGGACACATCTGAATAGAATGAATCAGTAATGAAACCAGCAAACAGTTAGCCTTTGATGATTAAGCAGCTAGTAATGGCGGGATCAGAATTGGCCACCCCAAAATATGTCTCTGCCTGTCAGAGAGACACATTGACCCCCACCCCCACTAACTGACCAAAAGAGTTTGGGATGGGAGGCCTGCCCCCAGAAAAAGCCATCACCATAGACATCTCCGGGTATTCAGGAGGGTCCTTGCTAAGCCCATTCTTAGTTCTGGTTACCCTTTGTAAGAGATGTTCACATTTGTAAAGGAAATCTCTGTTTGTAAAGGTATCTTCTTCCCTGTACCAGGAAGAAGGGTGGGGATGGCCTAATCTAGAAACTTGTCAGAATGGAAGGCAAAGACTTAAATTTGCATGATAAACTTACCCATTGTTAATTGTGCTGTCCGGGCAATATGCTATCTGACTCCCACTAGGTTCCTATAGACAACATCTCCCTGGGGCCTGGGTCACTATGGTAGTGGGTTTTTTGAGATATTTTTTCAGAAGCTGCCATTCTGTGGACATGCGTCCTAAGAAGAGGCCTGAAGCCTGACTACGCTTGCACAGATCATCAATTACCTCATCTCTCCTCCCCTCCAATCATTTCAGACCACCTTGCCCCCTACCCCATAAATATCCCTGAGTCCCTGTTTTCAGGGAAGCGGATTTGAGATTCATTCTCCCATTTCCTCACTTGGCTGCCTTGTGATTAAACTCTCTCTCTGCTGCAGTCTTATCGTCTCAGTGTTTGGCTTTCTGGAAGGTGGGCAAAAACAGATCTGGCAAGGTAACAGTACTCTTCATTTTCACACGTTTTAAATGCTCCAACTGAACTTTGTCTAACCGTTAGAAGTTCAAGTTCTCTACCGAGCACAACATTTGAAAATCTGAATTCCCTATATAGTTGAGAGAATTTGTTTTCCATTCTGGTGAACATTAAAATAAAGAAACAGGAAAAAAAAAAAGAAAGGAGAGAAAGGATTGAGGGAAGGAGGGAGGAAGGAAAAAAAAGAAAGGCATTCTTGGAAGCAAATAAAATCCTTAATGTCAGTTTACTCTACTTTGGGGAGGTCCCAGGTTGGTAAAGAGTGGGAGGGAGAAGTAAAGAAGAGGAAAAGCAAAGACCGTAAGGATGTTAGACTAATTTTTCAATCAAAGTAAAACATAATATTTGAAAGCTAAGATATGTTATCATATGACACCACAGTCAAAATCTTTGTAGAGCTCTCTATCCTAAAACCCACAAAACTTTAATGTATAGAGAAAAGTCATGTGGAAAAGGAAGGTGCTACCTAAAAACTACTCTCCTTATTAAAACCTCACTTTTGGAGAGGTCTACATGACAGCAAATATACAACTATCTGGAATCCGGTGATTAAATGATCATTTCTTATTTTAACCCAAATACACAGTATCATGCAGTCATCTAAAAGTGTGTATTAACAAAAACTCTGCAGCACAGAAATCATGTATTTCTTCTTTGATAGATATATTATCTTGTTCTTTATTTTTAGAGACCCAGGCTGCAGAACTGGTTTACCATCATGACTTGGAAAAGCTCATCAAGAGACAGCCTTGTTTCTACACCCAGGTCTGGCACAAAGCACAATGTGGAGACCATACCCCAAGATTAATAGGATTCTCCCAATATTGCAGGACTGCAAACTGCAGAGACCACATTATTGGGTGTATCATACCCATGAGGCATGGCGTGATGACAGCCCTTCACGTTGGATCGATACATCCAGGATGTCTGGTGAGGAGAGAGAGCACAACAGAGCAGAGCAGAGAGGGATCTTTGAGGGTTTGCTTTGAATGCCTGCCATGTAAAACATCCCCCCCCCCCCCCTGCACACACAAAGGGCATGGGATTATTTCAGAGATTTTAAACAATGGATGTATCTTCTGAAGTGCCTAATTTACTACTGAAGAATGATTTGGCTTCTGGAAGTAATTTAGTTAGTAAATAGGGGATGATGATCGGGATAAAGCTAGTCTGTAATTTGGGGTTAGACTCCATGACCCAGCATAGCAATTTCTCAGTAGTTTATAATGTTTGCTTCCAATCTTGAACTGGATAGAGTACAAATGTAAGGAAACAAGTGGCCATTTTTTTTCTTCCAGCATTCTAAATACGTCATCTGGATTGGGGTAAGTTTTTGTGTTAGGAAAGATAATATTAGCTTAAATTACTTCTCTGTGTGTATGTCTACTCAGCAGATTGGTACAAAGAATCTCCATATTTTTCATATCATTTTATAAATTTATCACATGTATACGTATGTACGCATGCACATGAATTATTTATATTTGTTTATCAGTCATATCGATTGTTGTAATATAATATTTGAAGTTTAAAAACTTTGTATTTGGGCAATATCACATTAAGTATGAAAAAGTTATATACCCTCAAGGAATACTGTTTCAATTTTTGCTAAAGAAAATATGAAAAAAGTCAAGTGAATCTTTGATAGGTACAATAATGTTTTATTTATGAACACAAAAGAACTTCATAAAATCAACAGAGGTTCAGAGGGCAAAAGGTTGTGTAAATGCTGTTCACATTCTTATCTAACTTACCAAAAACTTTTTCTCATGATATTAAGCACCCATGCAATTGTAAAGCAGCAAATCTTAGAAAATGCTAAGTTGCAGAATAATAATAACCCAAGAAATTATGTATTATTTGAGGTTCGGAACTGAAATGAAATGTACAGTTTGTAACAACCACTCGTAAATTTGCAAAGCCACCACACAATCATAAAATGTGATTAACTATCTGGAAAGAAGTACTTCAAAGACTAAAGGAAAAACTAAGGCAGGTATGTTCTTTTCCAAGAAAACAAAGATAAACCTGAAGTGTGTTTTATATATTTGTGTTGTAGGATCAAACTGATCTCTTATTTTCAGTACAGTATAAATGGTTCGTGGAAGTTTATGATCATATCTTCCTGTCCCTCAAACACACACACACACACACACAGAGGCTAAAACACCTAGAATCCACGGTCTCTCTCCGTTTACATAGAAATCTTTACATTTTGTGAAGTTAACGGTTTTGTTGATCAAGTCATCAGCATAATGAAACAGTTGGCTTACTGCGCACTCCGGGTAATGAAACCATCATTAACTGTATCGAGGAAGGAGTACATAGATTTCAGATGTCCATTCTTGTACATATTTGGGGAAAACAGGTTTTTTAAGTTATAATTTTTCATGGTAAATGTAGTTTCAAATGTAATCATAAAAGTGTTAATGTAGCATAGTATTATGGTATTGAAAGGAAACACAGAATTTCATAAAAGCAATGCTGTTTATTTCCGGAAAAACTCTGTCTAACCAAGATAATTTCTACACGTTTTTAATGAAGAAAGCTTAGCATTTCCCTTGATAATTATCTCTAAAGTATAATAATAGCTCTGTTCAAGAGCTTTTGTTATATATAATAAAATAGTTACTCCAGTTTTTACCAGTTTCTCCCAGAAAAGAAATAATTGATTCCCATCCTTCGCATGCTGTAAAAGGGTTTCAGGTAAATGTTTCCATCCTATGATAAGTGTGAGGATAATCTGCAACCATGGTCTGATCTCTGCACAGGGTCTCAGTTCAAATAGGTCTTGATTGTGAGTCTTTTGCAATGTGGATGGGAGAAGAATCCCATGTAAGTTGTTGATCAAGATCAAATCAGTCACATGTAACATGAAACAACTGAGACATGAAAAACGGATTGTGTATCAGTCTAGTTGTTTTGACTATGTAATTACACCAATGTGTGTAGAACTATAACCAAGTATCTCTTTTTACTCTCCATTGATAGGGGAGCATTTAAATCTATGGGGGTTTGTTTCAAGGACAATAAGATGTGATTTTGTCTAGAGTTCCAAGGGACACCTGGATCCTGTCATGACCAGCCATCCCTTCTCTGAGAGGATACCCAAGTGGTACAAATGAAAAGGAAGCCAAATGCCATTTAATTATTAAGTAGGCTGAACCACAAAACCCAGTTCTTTCGTAAACTGAAATCAGCAGGTGGCTTAAACCGGACCTAAGGGGAATCTATTCTTCCCCCAAGAATGAATCTTACCACCAGATGGCCACAAGAAACTAAAGTAACCAGTGTCCACATGTAAAGAAAAGAAGAGAGCAAAGATAGATAACTGCTGGCTTTCTTGTCTAGCCAGCTCTATGGAGTAGGAGGCCAGTGAGACACACTTATTTAATAAGTACATGTGGCCAATAACACGTGTCCTAAATCTGAGCCGATCAGGTTAGTATTCCAACCACTTGTCAAAGAACAAAGAAAGTAGTGGCTAGAGGGGCAGGAACCTTACTTCATCCCCTGAAGGACTATAGAGTGTTGGAGAATTCACACCTATTTTCTTACCCTGTATGTAGGATACTCTGTGAAGGCAGATGGAACTGTCAGCTCCCCTCTGGGATACCCTGCCACAACCCAAGTTTCACGTGTCTTCTCTGCAACAATTGAATGGGGAATCAGAAAACACCAGACAGGACTCCCAACCATTTGAAGAAGCTCCCCAACAAAGAAACTCCAGGGCAACAATCTGGAGTTGGAATCCTTTGCTCTGTAGGCAAAAGTTCTACTTAATAGAACAACTTCCCCATTATTTCCCAGTGCTATCTATGGGACTTCAAGTTCCTTGGATGGAAAGTTTATTCTTGTTTTCTTTTTTCCATTTTTATTGAGGTATCATTGACAAATAAAATTACAAGACACTTAAAGTGTACACTGTGAAGATTTGATACATGTGTACATTGTGAAAGGATTCCCTCCATCCAGGTAATTATCTCATCTATCACCTCACATATTTATCCTCTCTTTTTTTAGTGAGAACATTTAAGTTCATTCTCTTAGCAAATTTCAACTATACAATACAATGTTATCAACTATAGTCACCATGTGTCTGTCAACGGATGAATAGACAAAGAAGACATGGTATATACATACAATGGAATATTATTCAGTCATGAGAAAGAAGGAAATCCTGCCATTTGCAACAATATGAATAAACTTTGAGGGCATTATGCTAAGAGAAAGAAGCCAGATAGAGAAAGACAAATACCACAGGGCATTGTTTATGTGCAGAATCTAAAAAAAATAAGTCAAACTCATAGAAAAGAGAGTAGAAAACTAGTTGCCAGGGGCTGGGGATGGGGAAAATAGGGAGAGGTTGGAAAAGCGTATAAACTTTCAGCTATAAGATGAATAAGGTCTAAGGATCTAATGCATAACAAGGAAGGTCTATTCTTACTGATACCTGTATGCCTGGCAATAAATGGTTGGTGAGTGAACAGAGCAGTCAGATATATAGTTAATTTTTGAGATCAGAGTCATTTGAAGAAAGATACACAACCAAACACATTAAACGTAACAATTATTCATTCTGATTTGTAAGCTGAAAGATAATGAAACAAACTATTTGCATATTTTATTACTCAAACATACATGGCTGTTATTCAATTCAATATCGTGAAGTAATATGAGAAGATGCAAAAGAGGATCATCCATCACGTATATTTCCAAGGCAATCTAAATATTATTGATTTTTTTTTAGGTTTCCAAGCTATAGAATATGTCTAAATAATTAGAGGAATAATTTTAAGAGGAAACATCAAGGCTTCCATCCTTAACATGGATGCTGCAGATTTTCATCCAGGCATTCAACAAAATGTAAAAAGTATTATAAATGTAAAGAGTTCCAGGCATTGTACTAAATGCAAGGGTTCAGAGATAAAGAAAGAATGCCTCTTGACCTCATGGAAATCCCATTCTAGCAAGGTATGTAAACATCAGAAAAAATAGTCTGCAAATCTAAGGGAATGTGGGAAAGGAAGTATTGGTTTCTCCTATGCATCTAGATGAGCAGATGGAGGGAACATTTTTATAAGACCTGAAGGATGACCAGGGTATTGCTCCATACGACCTTTGGTGGGAAGGGGATGGGTATTCAGCAAAGCTGGGGTAAAGGTAGAAAGGGGATAAGCAGTTAAGGAGAAACAACATAAAGAACTCAGCATAAATGGAAGCATGAAAGCGTATGGTGTTTTCTGCAGACTTGGTTCTCTGGTGGTTAAAGCAGATTGTGCAGATAAGGAAAGAGGCAAAAATTTGTGGAAGACAGACTGGTGGAAAGTGAGACTTTAAGGTGGTCTGGGGACAGATTGTAAGTGTTCTTAGATGCCATGTTTAGGAGTTTGATCTGCTAGGCCTTCAATGCTACTCTATGATTAACTTCTACTTCCAGATCAATGTTCTTTGCCATTCTCCCCAAGGACCTTGATCCCAACCCTTTGCTTCTTCTCTGGGATCACACTTAATGAATTGTCTCCTTTACCATCAGTCTCTCCTTTTTTCCTATGTTTTCTCTTTAGTGGTTACATAACCTCAAATATCTTGCATAATTAAAAAAATGAAACATTTGAATGACTGTCATCAACCACCAGTCTGTCTCTTTCCTATCCTTCACTTCATGAAGATTGATCCGTGTTTAGTATAATTGCTTCCTCTCCTCTCTTCACTCCTAATTCCACTGCAATCAAGATTCTTCTCCACCATTACACCTTCTCTGTTCAGACAAACATCATGACTGACCCCGTTGTTTCCAATTCTAGGAAACATTTAAATTATGTCAGTGGGATCTTCCATTGCATTTGTTAGTATCACACATGTACTCCTTTTACTTTCTGCTATCTTGGCATCACTCAAGTTCACTTACCTTTTTTACCACTCATTCTCAGTCTCAAAAGTAAGATACTTCTCTGTCCACCACTTAATGTTGATGTTCTTCAGGATTCAGCCCTTGTCACTTTTCTTCTCATTCTATGTACTTTTCATGAGTAATTTAATATTCACTCATGATATGAACTGACAAAAACATATGATGATGACTCTGAAATCTGTCTCTCTGACTTGCTCTTCTCTGAGTTTTAGATTTCTTTACCCAACTTCCATCTATACATATTCATTTGGCTATCCCACAATATCTCAAACTTTAAAAATCCAAGAAATAATATAATGATCTCCTCCAAACCTGCTTTTTCACTTTAATTCTCTAATATCAGCTCATGGCAGTACCATTCACCATGTGATAACAAAACCTATTTTTATGCTAGACTGCTTCATCTCTCTTATTACAGCCTCCCTCAGAAAATTAATCACAAAATTTGGGTGATTTTACCCCTAAATATGTCTTAATTTTATTCTTTCTTCTATACAAACACCAGCCTCATCATCTGTTGCTTGCACAACTGCAATATCCTCCCAATCAATATCTTTGCCCCCAGTTTTATTTCACATTTATTCCACTCTTCATCCAACCACTATAGTGAGTCATCTTAAATATGACTGTAAACTTCCCTAATTAAAACCTATTATTTGGGGACCGGCCCGGTGGCACGGCGGTTTAGTTTGCGCTTGGCAGCCCGGGGTTCGCCGGTTCGGATCCCCGGTGCCTGCCAACGCACTGCTTGTCAGCCATGCCGTGGCGGCATCCCATATAAAGTAGAGGAAGATGGGCACGGATGTTAGCCCAGGGCCAGTCTTCCTCAGCAAAAAGAGGAAGATTAGCAATGGATGTTAGCTCAGGGCTGGTCTTCCTCACACACACACACAAAAAAAACCTATTATTTGTTCCCCAATACTCAAGAGGTACAGCCAAACTCCATCTCACAGTGTACACTTGCTTATATAAATGCATATTATTCACCAAGATCTTGCAAGCGAGGTTCTCCTCTATCTCATCAATCTCATTTTTAGCCCCTCCTCCACCATGGTCTTCTTTCAGTTCTTCAAAGAAGCCAACCTCTTTCCTACGTCAATGCCTTTGTAATGGGATTCTCTTCTCCAGCTTTGCATGTGTTCATTTCTTCTCATATTTAAATGAGACCTGCTCAGAAAGGCTGTTCCTGGCCATCTCATCTCAACTATGTCCATCCTCTCACTTTTTGTATCAGCCATTTGTGTTTTCCTTCATAGCCGTCATCAGAACTTATGCTAATTTTATGTATTTGACTCTTAACTCATAGACCGTGAGCTCCGAGAGAGCTGGGAGAGCTTTTTCTCAGGTTGCTCTATATTCTCAGCAGAGTGCCTGGCATACAGTAAGCACTCAATCAATAGTTGTCAAATGGCTGTGTGGTAGATGTGATCTTCATGATACCTCATTTCTACTTCCATCTCCATCCTTCTGAACCTTTATTTCCTATCTTATATTTTATGTTTTCATAATAATGAATTGTTTGCAGTTATTGAGAAACACTATGCTGTACACTTTTATACATTTTCTCCTGCTCCTATATCTGCCTGGATAATCATCTATGCTTCCCTTCCTTCTGAGCCTGGATGACTTATTAGGCCTCAACTCAGGCATCATCCCTCCAGGAAACCTTCCTGAAATTCTAAGCTATGCTAAGTCTGTCTTCATTGAGCTCCATTACACTCTGGATTCCCTCTATAAAAAGACTTTCCTTGTTATATTGAAATGATCTGTTTTTGGCTGACTCTCCACCCTCCCAATCACACATCTGTATTTAAATTCCATTAGGGGAAGGCTCATAGCTTATTCCAGATTGTATGCCATCTCCAAGTAAAGTGCCTAACGAATAGATACTTCTTGGATGACCCTATTTTTGAACTTTATCCTTCAGGTAACAGGGATTTCAAGAGCATTAAAGTGACATAGTCAATTCTGTGCTTTTACATAATCACTTAGCAGGTGCATGGAGGCTGGATTGTAATAGGCAGAGCCTAATGCAAGGAGGTGAGACACTACAATAGAACAAGAGAGGCTGAACTAGAGCAGTAGCCAGTGAGTCACTTGAAGAATTAATACGGGGGTGGGAGAATTAGGAGGAGGTTGGTAAAAGAGTACAAACTTTCAGTTATAAGATGAATAAGGTCTGAGGATCTAATATATAACATGATGACTACGGTTGATGACATTGTATTATATAATTGAATTTGTTTGAGAATAGAACTTAAATGTTCTCACCAAAAATAAAAGGAGGGGGGGTATAAATAGGTGAGGTGATGGATGTGTTGAATAACATAATGAGGCGAACCCTTTCACAATGTATATCAAATCATCACATGATACACTTTAAACATCTTACAATTTTGTCAATTATATCTCAATAAAGCTGAAAGTAAAAGAGAATCAATAAGACAGGAGGGTCTAGTTGAAATGACAATAACAGGTAAGGTGAACCGAAAAGAGGAAGGAATCTAAGATGGCCAAGTTTTCTGATTTGATTAACTGAGTGGACAGTATAACCATCTATAAAAAGCAAAATGATGCATGATGAGGCTGCTACTGTGGTGCAACTCAGTATTCCTAACCTTTAAATTCCCCTCTCCCATAAGTCAAAGAATATTTTAGCTTGTTCATGCTCATTTCTGCATTAGCTAATGTTGATTTTGCTTATTTGTGCATTCTGGAATACTTACCAACAGTGTGAAATGAGAATTTAAGTACTTTTCATTTTTTCTACCTATAAGTCCATTAGTCTTTCATGTTCAGTCTATGTAATTTGGAATGCAACCAATATAGGAGAGGGTAATTTTTTATATTTTACTTTCCTAAAAGATAGTACACTCTCCTAGTAATCAATTTTGCACATTTATTTAAATTGTGAATATTGATTTGCAAATTTTATGAACATCGTGACATCTCTATAATTCTACATAATTTTCGATTGCTTTCTATTTTATCATTTAGTTGAGTTTCATTTCAGTGAGTAAATAATGGGTTTTGAGAAAAGCAGAATAAAAAACAAAAATGAAACTCAAAGCACTATGCTAACATAATATGTTTTTTCCTGTGTGGAAACTTGGATATACACCAAAGGAAAAACTCTATTAAAACATTTTATTTAAAGTGGAAAAAAAAATCTCAAAAATCATCAAAATAATTGAAATGCTAGTGCATATTAAACCTATTCTATTAACCATTAGAATCAAAATTTGAGAGGAGTACTCCATGAAGGTGAAATTTCAGGATGTAATCCATGAAGATTTCCTGAGTGTGCTGATATGTTGAAATATAGTATATTGAGTAAGAGCACAGGACCTGAAGTCAGAGAGGCTTGCTCAAATATATCCTTTCCGGCAAGTTTCTTAACGTCTCTGAGCTTCATTTTCACCAATTGTAAAGTGAGAAAAATAATTGAATTAGTTAAGATTTTATAGGATGCAGTTTTCAAAAATACAATTCAAATTAGTTTAACTGCAAAAAGGAATTTATGAAGTGGGTTATTGAAAAGTGCTAAAGATGGTAAGTGCTAACTTACTCAAACAGTATCCTTGTGCTCAAACAATAGCTCTTTCTCTCTCTCTTTTCATCACTCATGAATGTTTCTCCAGGTTGGCTTGGTTCCCAGCTAGGAGCCAGGGCCTATACACATGGTGGGAAGGTTGCTAGCTCTTTTTTTTTTTGGTACCATGAACTGTAATGTCCTATATAATTCCAGAACTGTCAGAGAAAATTACAGCAACTTTCCTACTCTTAAATTCCCAGACACGAACAATTAGTCATGCTCCAATTATGTGACCAGCCCTGAGCCAATCGTGGTTTCCAAGGAGAACTCTGATTGTCCAGGTCATGGGTCCAGCATTTGGTCCAGGGAAGCAAGATCAATTCCACTTGACCACAGGGTTCAGGCAGAATTACTGCAGTATAAGGAAGGGGTGCTCCGTTAAGGAGGGGATAACAGACGGGCAAAGAAGAGTTTTTCATTATAATAATACACTTTCCAAGGTGGTTACAAGGGTAAATTAGATGATACATAAAAGAAATAAAAAACGCTAGAAAACTCAATAACAGTGGCTTTATTATTAATTATTGGAATAAAATATTAACATAATCATGGACTATTCTTACCTTCTGCCTACAGAGGAGAAGTGTGTCTCTGCCTGACCAATTCCTGGGCTTTTATTGTCCAGGTTAAAGATAAACATAAGAGATGTAGTGTTGGAGAATTGAAGAGAGTGATAGGGATCATATATTGAACAAATATTTATTGAGTCCCAACTTTGTGCTAGACTGTTCTAGGTGGGATACAGCAGTGAAACTAAACAGATGTGGTTCCCACTCTTGTGTGCTTGTGTAAAAAAATGATTTCAGACATGATCAAAGTTTCCTAGAAAAATAATACAGAGTAATAATATGAATAATTACCTAGGAATGAATTACTTTAGACTGGGTGGCCTGAAGAGGCCTTGGCCAGAAGGTGACAGGACAATGATACGAGGCAGTGGGTACCTATTAGCTGGAATGTAGTGGGTAAGAAGGAGAACAATAGAGATGAAGATAGAAAGAAAACAGGGGCCTTGCAGGTTATAATAAAGGATTTCAATTTGATTCATTTGAATCTAAAAGTAATAGAAGCCAATGAAAGATTTTGAGCAGGAACAAACTGTGATCTGCTTCAGGTTACTAAAAAAGTAGACATATTGAGGATTATGGAAAATTTAAAAAGTAGTAGAGTCAATGAACACTGAAAACTCTTGGCACAAAAGGAAATAATAGATTCTGAAGAATTAATGGGAGAAGAGGTCAGAGTCAGTGTGGGCTGGATATGGTGAGTTTGGAGAAGTTTGGAAAAAGGAAGAAAAGTCTAGGTGAAAAACGATAAACAAGAAAAATCTAGGAGATAAACAAGGATTTTCAGGAGAGCTTGTTTATCATGAAAGGAAATCTCCTTGGCATTTTTTGAAGCACCTCTGCAAAGATTTAAAATAGGTTTACAAGCATGTTTTGGAATGCGGTTGGCATTTCTTTGAACATGACCCCGCCCTGAGAAAATGCCTGCCTGAACTACACTGGGGACTGATTCTTTATAATTATCAGATCTTCATCATACCCATATAGCAGTCAGGATAATCTTTTAGAAGAGAGGTCAGCAAACTATTTTGTACATAAAGTTTTACTGGAACACAGTCATACCCCGTCATTTATGTATCGCCTATGACTGCTTTCACACCACAGCTGAAGAACTGAGTAGTCAACATAGAGTCCACACGATAGAATCCTCAAAACCTAAAGTATCTACCAACTGGGACTTTACAGAAAATGTTAGCCCGTCTCTGTTTTAGAACATAAATCAAATCACATTGCTCTTACGTCAAACCCTCCAGTGACTTCCAATCACAATACAATCCAAATTTGTTGGCCCAGCTTACCTCTCCATACTCATCTCCTTACTCTCCATCCAAGGCCTGCTTTCTGTTACCCCAATGCAATGAGCGTCTTTTTGCCATGTAGCTTTACCATAGTTGTTCCTTGGGCCAAGAACACTCCCGCCCTAAATATTTGTGTGTGTGTGTGAGGAAGATTAGCCCTGAGCTAACATCCGTTGACAATCCTCCTCTTTTTGCTGAGGAAGACTAGTCCTGGGCTAACATCCGTGCCCATCTTCCTCTACTTTATATGGGATGCCACCACAGCATGGCTTGACAAGTGGTGCGTTGGTCCGTGCCCAGGATCTGAACCTGCGAACCGTGGGCTGTGAAAGCAGAGTGTGCGAACTTAACCACTAAAGCCCCCCGCCCTAAATCTTTATGTGACTGGCTTGTCTCATCATTCAACCTTCAGCCTCCATGTCTCCTCCAAAAGGAGAGCTCTCTGGCACTGCATACCACACTTTCCTTTAGAGCACTTATAGCTGTTGCATACTTACTTGTTTTTTTGTTTCTTTATTTTCTCCCTCTTTCCATAAGAATGTAAGTTCTGTTGGGATGGGGCTGATGTTTAGTTTGCAAAGTCCCAGAACCTAGAGCCTGGCACAGAGGAGGTGGTTGTGAATACTGGTTAAATGAATGAAAGAGAAAAATAATATAGTGCTAAGCGCTTCAGAATATTACATAATTTTCTTCACAATACTGCTTTGAAGTCCATCCTCTAAGGAGTTTGTACTGTGACTGCCCTAACTTAGTGTCTTCATAAAGTACACAGACTCTGGAGCCACCTGAATTACAGCTCTGCCCCATACCAAATGCGTGATCTTTGATAAAGTACTTAACTTCTCTATTTCAGTCTCTCCAGTTGGAAAATGGAGATAGTATAGTAGGTGTCCCAAAGCGTTGTGAGGATTAAACAAACTCATGCATCTTTAAGGGTTTCCAAGAGTGTATGGCTCATAGTAAGCACTGAACGAGTGATGGCTATTTTTACCATCATCAATATTCCTAGACCAACCAACTACTGCCAGAAAGGCATTGTCACATAGGAACATGGAAGCTTCTGTCATGCCAAAGTCCACTTCATAAGGTTGGGGCGGGATGTGCTCAGAGAAGGCATGGTGGTGGCATGATTATGACCTTCAATCTTATTTGAATGCTAAGAAGGGAAAGCTCAGCAGGAAGACAACAACCTTACGTGGAGTACACTTCAGGCCTCTGTATGAATTTGGGCATGCTATTTTACTTATTTTGATCTTAATTTCCTCATTTGTAAAATAGATTATTCCAAAAGTTTATGACTTTTTTTGAAGCCACAAATCCCCATGTAATACAAACAAAGGAGAAAATATTAAAAAATTAATTTCCTACTTAACTTTCAACAAATTCCAATTTTTAAAGTATAAACCATGAGACAGTTTTTATTTCCACCCTGATTTATATTATCAATATTTTTGAGTCTCCCAAAAATTCTTGTACTATAAAATAAGTACAATCCTACTCTATTTCATGAATACGGGAAAGGATGCTAAATGATTTTTTCCAAGGTTGTTCTAAAAATTATTTAAGAGGACCTGAGATTAAAATAAAATCACTTTTTCCAAGTTTCTTGTCACTTCACTGAGTTAGCTTTCCTTCTCTCTCTGGCACTCTCAGAAAAGTTAACTTGGTAATATCCCCCCCTCGATATTGGCCCTGAGCTAACATCTGTACCAATCTTTCTGCTGTTTTCTATGTGGATCACCACCACAGCATGGCTTGATGAGTGGTGTAAGTCCGTGCCTGGAATCCGAACCAGCGAACCGGGGCTGCCAAAGCGGAGTGTGCTGAACTAAACCACTACTGGGCCTGCCTGCCCCGACACTCCCCTTCTAAAAAGTGTAATCCTGGATGAAATAACCATACATCACTCCAAAGAGGTTTCAAAGTACCAAAAATACTTTCTAGATTATAAACTCCTAGGAGAATTTACTTCATGTGGACCACGAAATATATTCAAGTTAGCTAATAAAGAGCCAAAAGTTATTTCATGCTAGGAATTGGACAAGTGTCAAAGGGGAATTGTAAAATGTAACCGTTGCAGAAACTCCTTACTTTACATTCAATGGCTGCTGCTCCTTTCTGTGCAATTTATCATGTAGATAATGATTTAAAGGGCTGTAAATACTTGTCTTAAGATAACTGTTTTAGACTTTTTTTTGGTTTATTTTCTCATTTAGATCTCAATTAGCATCAAGAGAACAGACATTTAAAAATTAGCTAGCAAAGGATGATTTTCATATGCCAGAAATCACACGTATAAAAGTAGTATTTATCAAATATATTTGTGCTGCATTAAAAACTACACTTAGGGGGGCCGCCCGGTGGCGCAGCAGTTTCGTTCGCGCTTGGCAGCCCGGGGTTTGCGGGTTCGGATCCCGGGCGCCCGCCGACGCACTGCTCGTCAGCCACGCCGTGGTGGCGTCCCATATAAAGTGGAGGAAGATGGGCACGGATGTTAGCCCAGGGCCAGTCTTCCTCAGCAAAAAGAGGAGGATTGGCGACGGATGTTAGCTCAGGGCTGGTCTTCCTCACACACACACACACACACAAAAACCTACACTTAGGGCCAGCTCTGTTGGCCTAGTGGTTAAGTCCAGCAGACTCTGCTTCAGCGGCCCAGGTTCAGTTCCCAGGTGTGAACCTACACCACTAGTCTGTCAGTGGCCATGATGTGGCGGTGGCTCGTATACAAAAAGGGGAAGATTGGCAGGGGATGTGAGCTCAGGGCGAAACTTCCTCAACAAAAAAACACTACACAAACAAAAAAATCTAATTTTTGTTGATTTCTTTTCAACTACTAAAAAGAGGACAATGAATAACATATATATATAGTAGATATAGATACAGATGGATGATAAGTTAGATAGATATAGATAGACAAATTTGCCTCACAAAATAACTATGTAACGACAATGATAAAGATGTGAATAGCATCATTATATAGATTATTTTCATGGGCTTTATTCTCCTTTAATGAAAATGAGAAAAATATTGTTCTTAAAAATATAGTGAAGTTTATTATTACCATTTCCTGGCTCTTGGTAATTTTCGTCTCTCTGAAATGTGGGAGGAAGAAAAGAGTAAATCCTCCTCGGAATGTTTATATCACTCATGTGTCAGAAATGCCAATAGTCTTAAAGCCAAGATAACTTATAGGAACATTACACTTAGTGTGACAACTACTCATCCCCAGTGGAATCCATGGGTCATTTCTCCTTTAGGAAACCAAATCAAATCAAATCAAAACAAAATTAAACTAAAAGAGCCACACTTTCCAATTTTGCAGCTATAATGTATCAAAGGGACATTTTCTTAGAAGAAAAGAAAAATCAATAGGCATATAGTCTGTGGTGTGTGAATCACAAAACCCAGAATATCCACCATTTTCCACCATCTCTCAATGTCCTGCAAGGGATATTTGTCATTGTCACAGTTGTGAGGCTCTTCAAATAGAGACGTGCTCCAGAATCCTCCGGGAAATAGATTTCAATAGCACTTTGGGCAACGGACACGACCAGCTTCCTCACTCGGCTGGGAAAAAGCCATCAGCTCATTAAGGGTTGTTAAAGGGAAGGAACGAACATTCTAGGTCTTTGGTGGCCTAATTGGCTTCCACTTTACCCTACCAGAGAATAAATAATGTCCTTACAATATCCTCACAAATGTCCTCGCCCGTTTTCATTCCTCTCTCCTCTCCTCTGTTCTTTTTCTTCCCACTTTTGAAGTTTCCTTGCTTCCTGCATTTCTCTCTCCCCTTTCATTCTTGCAGCAGAAGATAAGAGGATATGATTTAGAGATGGTGAATATGAATTAACAAAGAAATACCACTCACATGCCTTTCTTTTTCCCAACTTCTGACTGGCTCATCTCTTTGAGAAGGGCATAATACACATTCAGCAGAAGTTGTATGGGGGATGCATGGGATTAATAGAAACATTTTTGCTCCAATCAAATTTATATCACAGTTTGGGGAATCTGTAAAATAAGAAGCTTATCTCCTATTTGTTACTTTCATAGGGTAAACCCACAGTTTACCTAACATGGTAAGATTAGAACTAAAAATACCAAATCATGGCTTTTATATTTAAGCTCTATAATTTAATTCGTGAAGGCACGAGTTCAGACTAGGCAATGATCTCTGTATTGGAATGGGGAGAGAGGTCACAAAATAATCCAGTAGGAGCACAGGGAGAATGTATTTTACTCCATAATTTTTACTTTCTTTTTTTGTATATGTTTAAAAATGCACTTAAAATACATGCATGGATAAATGTGTACATTTATGTATAAATTGGTATTGTGCCATTGAAGTTTTGGAAGATTACTAGGTATGAGTACCATCTGTATCTAAAGTATTCTTTGTAGCCATATCAAAGAAATCCTCAGATAATGCTCTCTTTTCAGGATTTTTGAAGGTAAATGGCAATTTGGAAAAAAGCCTTGGCTCTTTACAGACTTGTCATCATTAATACTTGGGCTTAATCAAGGTCTCCCTCTTAAAGCTGTAGATAGACCCCCATATGTGACTGTTGGTCACAGTGAGGTTAATCTAACCGCAAAGCAGGTGGTATTTTCCTTTGCTTTACTCTAAATTCACACAGCATTCGTCTCAGAGCTGTTTATCCATGTGAGTGGGACCACAATGTGCTGGCTAGTCTGTGGGATTTGAGGAGAACACAGAACTACCCAAAAAGCATTTTCTGAACAACACTTGTCTGGACATCCAGAGAGGATCCTCAAGGTGTGCAGCAGGAACCACACAGGGAAAGATAGATTACTAAGCACAAGGGTCTTTGTGTGGGTAGCAAGACTGAGATCTTTTTCACCTTAATTTCTCGGTAAGATGTTTGATGAAGGACTCATTATGTATAAAGCATTACTACTGATTTCAAAATCATTTCAGCGGTCACCATTATAATTGTTGGTAGAACAAACAAAAAAATCTTTGCACAATAAATGCAATACCAAAAGCCAGAATTAGGAGAGAATACTACATTTAATAATACCAGGAAAATAGAAAATGTTAAGCAATGATGGGCAAGTTTTAAAATATTAGATTAACACTGCCACTTACTAGTGGTGAGAACTTGGGTGAATTTCTTAACCACGACATACCACATTCTTCTCATTTGAAAAACTTGGATAATCATAACCTACCTAGCAATGTTTTTGTGTGGATGAAAGCCTAGAATATACTTCACAATCAGTAAAGTGTAGCTGCCATTATGACTGTCATCGTTGTTATTATATTGGCAATGTAGAATTTGACCAAAATGACAGGTCTTTACCTAACTTGTTAGAATCATTTGGACTGTAGATACACACTGTAGGCACTGTAGGGACAGTTTTTTTTTTTTTTTGAGGAAAATTGGCTCTGAGTAACATCTGTTGCCAATCTTCCTTTTTTTTTTTTTTTTGCTTTTTTCTCCCCAAAGCCCCAGTAGATAGTAACACGTCATAATTGTGCATCCTTCTAGTTGCTCTATGTGAGATGCCGCCTCAGATGGCTTGAGGAGCTGTGCGTTCTGGGCAACCCTGGGCCACCGAAGTGGAGCATACGAACTTAACCCCTTCGCCACAGGGATTGCCCCTGTAGGGATAGTTTTAACTCAGATTTCTGATGTTCTACTTGGGCTGAAAATGAATTTTGGTTACTACAGAAGTAATTTCTACAGAATCTGCAAAGTCTAGGGGAAATAGAGGCATATGAGCTTAAATATCTCTGTTCTTCCATGGCAAGGTAAATGTTGGAAAACTATTGGTTATCCCCTGTCAAGTGGTAACTGAGAAGAAATGGTGATAAGAGGTTAAATCTAAGCCAATTCAGGATAAACAAAAGAATGTGCTGCTTTGTCACAATGATTGTGGCCCCTGGAACTAGACCTAAGTTTGAATCTCAGTTTGCCCACTTAGACATGGGATGCTGAAGAAGTACCAGCTTCAACAAGGCTGTTTTCTCCTTGCAAAAGACATTCGCTTATACCCATTTTTGAAGGGCTATTGGGAGAACCAAATGAGATAACATCATTGAAGGCGGCCAGTAGAAGGCTTACTATCCTCTGTTGCTATTTAACATTGGTTCATTTTTTCTTTTTTCCCAAGGAAAAGCTTGTGAACTACTGTGCAAATTCATAAATAACACATTCAAAAAAGTGAGGAGAAAATACAGAGAGTGAAAATAAGCAATCATGCCCGGGGGATATGCCCATTTAGCAAAAGACTTTTCGATAATTAGGGAGGAAATTGAAATTCCATATTTAGCTAACAAACATTAAAGAAAGATAAAGGTAGTGTTAAGCAGCCCTCAAAATGTGTTGTCTTTTCCTATTTCCTATTCAAACTAATTATTAAGGACAACAGAACCATTTTGTTAATTCATACCAATGATGAGGAGCCCCACTGGAAATGACTGAATATCCCAGATTAGTCACTAAATAATAAGTCCCATAAAAAAAGAAATATAACAGTGCTGAGATATAGGAGGCCATGTGTTCACTCTGTAATTGCAGCTGAATTTTAATTATTTTGGATAATCCTTTATTCCACATAAGTGAATGTTCTTCATCACATTTGAGGTGACATCAGATGGCCTCACCATTTCCATATCTGGCTGGAATAATGACCTAAATTTTGAGCGAGTCAAGTAAGGAATTTGGATGACTGATTTATATTAGCATATGCCACATTCATACTTTAAAATAATTTTCATTTTTCTTTTAAGTTTCAGTTATTCCTCGAACACCAGAGTGCCCCAATTACAATTCAATAAGATCCTGTGAGTTCAGCAGGCAACAAAGCAGCCATAATATTATTAACTGGTTCTTGTAGACTGTATTTTCAATAGCTGGGGCAATCATGTGATAATTTGTGGTGTCTGTTAAAATGGTTGCAATAAGTATTTCAGCTGTCCTCAGACAGTTCAGTTTTATGTGAAAAGACATTTACTACCCAGCAAACCAAGGGTGTTCAAATGAGGTAGCCAGAAATGAAAGCCCAGTTTGTGCAAGAAAGCAAAGCATTATTGTAGAACTCAGAGCATCCTCACACACCTACCAAGGTTATAATAGAAAAGCCTTATCCACGTCTCATCCACTAATATGAACTTATTTGATAACAAATAACTTACTCTTGAAGAGAGGGCCCCAAATTCAATTTATATCTCACAGTCCAAGTAAATAACAAAAGACTGACAAATCTTCCTCCGTAAATCCCCACGATTTCATGTTCCCTTTGGTCAGATTGGGGAAAGGCAGAGCAAAAAGTGAGGTTTTGTTCTGCTAATAGGTTGCCTAAGCAGAAAGTTTGTTTTTAAAGTACCCCAGGAGATCAAATACATCAAGGAGATAGGTATGACAGAAAAAAATAATATTTGCAGAAAATTAAAGGGGATTAAAAGAAAAAGAGGGTAGATTTAATAAAACTTTTTAATTGAAAAATTCCTTAGTCATTCATAGCACTTGGAATAAGGATTCCTGTTAAGGCTGTTTGGGGTTGAAGAAAGTAAAAATTGTCCATCTAAGGGTATATATTTCACTAGTGAGTGCAGGTAAACAGGTGCTATTCATTTCTGAACATCTTGTATAGTTATTTCCCATTTCAGGATAAAATGAGCAGTTTCAAGGAGAAGAACTCACTACAACTGAAACTATGGGGACAGGAAAGCTTTGGTAGACATCCACCAGCCTATATAGTACTTCACAGACAAGATTATGTGTCGTAACTAGTTGTAGACATTGGCTGGAACACCTGCTGGAGGAGAGGACTACTCGCCTTTTCCTCACTTTCAAGAACTACTTCCTAATGCAAACTGGTGCAGCGTCCATGGAAAATGGTATAGAGATTTCTCAAACAGTTCAGAATAGAAATACCATATGATCCAGCTATCCCACTACTGGGTATTTATCCGAAGAACATGAAATCAACAATTCAAAGAGATTTATGAACCCCTGTGTTCACTGCAGCATTATTCACAACAGCCAAGATGTGGAAGCAACCCAAGTGCCTACCAATGGATGAATGGATAAAGAAAATGCAGTATATATATATACAATGGAATACTACTCAGCCAGAAAAAAAGACAAAATCGTGTCATTTATGACAACGTGGATGGACCTTGAGAGTATTAGGCTAAGTGAGATAAGCCAGACAGAGAAAGAAAAATACCATATGATTTCACTCATATGTGGAAGATAAACAAACACATGGATAAGGAGAAGAGATTCGTGGTTACCAGAGGGGAAGGAGGTGGGCAGAGGGCAAAAGGGGTAAATGGGTACATATGTATGGTGAAGGATAAAAACTAGACTATTGGTGGTGAACAGGATGGATTCTACCAGAAACTGATAGACAATAATGTACATCTGAAATTTACACAATGTTATAAGCCAAAATGACCTCAATAATTAAATAAACAAAAAAACCCGAAAAGAACTAATTCCTAATGTGGTACATTGTCTAGATGGGCATTACAAAAGCATCGACTATTGTACTTAATTTTAATAAAAGGACCTTGATTCTACCCTCTGTCCCCTTGATCTTTTTAAATGTATGGGCCTGTTTTAAAATTGCAGCACAAAATATCTTTACTTTTATTTCTTCCCTTTGGTTACAACCTTGAAGTTTATGTTATCCAATTCTTATTAAGAAGAGAGCTGGAATTCATCCCTTTATCCATATATCTGCATATTCTAAATTTTTTCCTAAGGTCAAGCCTGACAATCAGAATAATGTGTGTTTACACTGTTTTTGTAACCTCTTGTAACAACATTCATAAATAAAGCTTCAGCACTCTGCCATTGACATATATTGAGAGATGTTATACTTAAAATGTGAGCCCAGGAATCATTATTTATTCATTACAGTGATGATGTTAAAGACATGACCTGGTCCATCACCGGGATCACCTTAAGAGGAGTAATAGGAAACATTTCTTCCAGCTCCCAAATGAAGAAAAGCTATGATTCTCCTAAACAATTGAGTTGTATTTATCGTCTGGACACTATGCTTCTTGTAAATGGTGGTGTCTGCCTTTGCTTTGGCTCTCCATTAACTTAGAGACAAGATTTTGGCTTGCTTCTAGCAACTGTGTATCAACCACACAATACCAATATATATTTAAATGTGTTAATTTTATTCCTGACTATATTAGTTATCTATTGCTGCATAGCGAATTCCCCAAAATGTTAGGGCTTAAAAGCAACAAACATTTATTATCTCACAGTTTCTGTGGGTGCAGCCTAGCTGCATGCTTCTGCCTCAAGGTCTCTCACAAGTTAGTGATTAGATTTTGGCCAGGGCTGTGTTCTCATCTGAAGGCTTGAAGAAATGAGGATCCAAGCTCACTCACGTGGTTGCTGACAGGATCCAGCACATCACAGGTTATTGGACTGAGGTCCTCAATGTCCTCCCTCAGTTCCTCGCCAAGGGGGCCTCTCCATAGGGCAGTTCAGGGCACAGCAGATTGAGCAAGGAAGTAAGAAAGCAATAGAGAGGGAGCAGGGTGCAAATCAATGTCTTTTTGCAACCTAATCTAGCAAGTGATATCCCATCACTGCTGGTGTATTCTGTTCATTAGAAGGAAGTCACCAGGTCCAGCTTACACTCGGGACAAAATAGCACAAAAGCATGAGTACCAAGAGGTGAAGTCATTGGGGGTCACCTTAGAGACTACCTTTTTTGTTTTCTTTGTACACATTTCCCCTTTGCCTAAGTCCTCAATTATTTTTATCCTTTGTATTATACATACTTCCATAATTTTACTCAAAATGCATACATATATCATACGATAATATGTGTCTGTTTAATAAATATCTGTTGTACTACATGAACAGCCTTTCTCATTCACTTTAACAACTGCAATAATTACTTTATTAATCCATCCGCTACAGGTATAGATCTGCTTTGAGCACTAGGGCCACTACAATTTTTAAAAAAGAGGAAAAAATCCTGCCTTCAAGAATGGCTATAGGGAGTTAGTATAGAATGTAAGATTCTAATAATCGCCCCTTCAATCCTTTAAAATCATTGATTCAGTATCCGCTATTTGTTGAGTAGTTTTCCAGCCAGAAGACATTTGATTCTGCAGGCCAGAGTATCGCTAAGGGAGAGATTGGAGTTCAGGTTCCAGGTGAGAGTCAGAGGTTGGAGGAGGCTATATGTTTCACACAGAAGCTGGTGATATTTGTAAATGGAAAGTTCAAAGGTGTGTTATTTTTTATGATGAAATCAGCATGAATATCGGGTTATGTACTCTGTCAAAAAATGCAGTGTCCAAATAGCCCTAGAGCTATCAAGGTAGGCATGACAGAATGACCGTGTGCTCAGGATGGAGGAGCTGGTTCCTCTTGGGCTCTGAATCATGGTTGTTAGAGGCTTAAATTGTCAGAACTTTTTATTAGACGATTGATACCATACAATTTATCAAAATGGTAGAAGATCTTTTATTTGACGTTTCATTAAAGTATAAGAAACCAACACAAAAATGTGCACAAATCATCAGCATAAAAAATTATATTTTTTTACTCTAGAGACCTCAAAACTCTCAAGAGGTGAAATGCACTACAAAGATTACGTAACCTGACCTCTTCATCTGTATGTTAGAAAGTTATGATGCAAATAAGTCTAAAGGTCACTTAGCTCATTAGCAGCAATGTAAGGGCTACAGTTCCCATACCGTGGCTCCTGTCCCAGGGCCACTTGCAATATATCACAGCACATTTTTCTAGAAGAGAAATTTATATATGTAGAGTCTATCTTAAGAGACTCAAAGATTCTGTGTGTCATGTTGTTCTTTTAAGAGGTCAATAGCAAATATTTATTTAATTCTTCATGGTAAGTTTAACAATAATTCACTGTTGAAGTAAATTTTTGAAAAGTCCAAGTTGGACAAGTTTACATGGGTTTTTCTATAGCAAGATTTCTCTTAATCTCTAATATGTTAATGCTCAATGTTAATTTTACTTACCATCTAAATGTTTATTGGTGTGAATTACATTTTTTTTTATATAAATCCTTTTTTGCATACTTAGGATAAACCCAATCTTATCTTTGTATATCCTCTTTTTTAATACACATTGGATTTGATTTTCTAGTTTTTTAATATTTTTTAGGATTTTTGTATCTATATAATGACTAAAATTGACCTGTGATTTTTCTTTTTACACATCTTTTTTGGCTTTTAATATGAAAGTTATGCTTCTCTTGTAGAATGAGTTGGATATTCCCTCTTTTCTAACCATTAGGAAAAGTTTATTAAATTAAAAAAAAATACTCTGTATTTTGAACATTTGGTAAAATTAACCCATAAGGCTATCTGATTCTGCTGTTTCATTTGAAGATTTTTATTTTTTATTTTTATTTATTCATTTTATTTGACAATTTGAAGACTAATTTAATTTCTTTAATACTTATAGGATTATTTGAGCTTTTAACCCTCTTTAAATCATTTCTACACATTATATTTTTCCAGGAATTTGTCTGTTTCAGCTCAGATTTCAAAATTGTAGGAATAAAGATACGAGTAGTATTCTTATAATTTTTTTAAATTTTCATTTATAGTATGGGCCCCTTTCATTCCCAGTATTATGAATTTGTGTCTTTCTTTTGTTGATAAAAATTGTCATGGATTCATCTGTTTTGTGGGATTTTTATTTTCACGTATTCCAGTTCTGGATTCTTGGATCCGTCATCTGACTTTTGCGTCTCCACAGTTCTAGTCTCTCCTCTGGATTGTGAACTCCAGCATCCTACATGGCCCTCAGTCCCACTTTCTCCCTGGGATTAAATTTCCCTGATTAGTTTTGGGTGAGATACTTCTCACTATTGCAGTATTGTGCCCTGCGTATAATCCTTACCTCCCCTTCCACTGAGGAGAAGATTTGGAAGTCATGTGATTAAATGTAGCCGAATCTTTATCCACCCTAGTTCTGGCCCTTTAAGCCAATCTTGTCTCAGTCAGAAAACATGCACTCAGGATGGAACAAAGCAAGTCTCTGAGTCCCAGAAGCTGCGTCTCATCTCCTCCTGACTCTGCTGCACCTCGAGCCCTAACCCTGCCTCTAGAGCTTTGGATTCTGTGTGATGCCATCACCTGCCCCTGGCCAGTGTTCAGACCCTTCCGTGCTTCTCCCTGGCCTTCATCCACTTAGCCAGTATGCAGGCCTGGTCATCCCTGCCACTATCCACCTTGAAAATAATCCACTCCATTTGATTCTTCTGCTTTGCCCCCAACTATTTGTATATTCAAGGGAATGTGAGCCACTGAGACAGACAGGACAGGTCCAAGGAAAAAGGGGAGAACGGACTGCCACTGGAAATGGCTGCCTGGAAAGAGTCCTCCCGACAAAGGAGGCTCGGGCATTGACTGTACTTCATCCCTCATGTCAATTACTCTTTGGAAGATTTAGCAGCTATCATGTCTCCACTTCAGATTAGGTTGGATAATTTCAACACAAAAAAATAGACTTCTTGAATCAAACAATCTTTTGAGTTTTTATTAAATATACTTTAAGCTGATTTTTCTTTCTGCATCGTGTCCTTTCTACCTAATCTGTGACACGTCTCTCACTCACATCTAATATGTGACACTGTACAGCCTCGTGGGTGAGTAAGCTGCTCTGGAGCTGTTTGCCCAGCATCCCTCACAATTTTCCAATGCCTGCACTTCATCTTGACATGGCTTAGTACCCGTGTGACAACAAAAGTCAGGTTGTTTATTTCCTTGCCCTTGACGTTATTTTCTCAAACGTCGACAGCAGACCTAAATATGAAAATTCTCTAACTACCGTGACGATGATAGTTTATTCTATAATTTTTCCATTTTTCTCCTTTCACATATTGGCAAAGAATCTCATCTGTCAAAGCTTAGGAAAGACAATTCTCCAATTCTTTTAAACTGTTTAACAAAGGCTGCGTCATTTTTAATCTCATATGCAGGGATTAATGCTAAAAGGAATAAACAGATACTCTCCCTGAAGGAAATTGATATTAAATGAACCTAAAAAGTCATCTTTGGTTCGGTATCAATCATTTGCTTAATTATCCCCATCTCCAGTGCTCTTTGAATTTTTCAGAGACAAACTATAATGCCAGAGAATATAGAAGGTGTCCTTTGTTCCTTGAATTAAGGACTCTTCAACTGTCTGTCTCTCCCTCTCATTTGTTACATCTAACAATCTGGAAGTGAATGTGCTTAATAGGCTTTGTCTGTAAAGAGCTTCACTTCTTTTTTGCAAAGGAAGCTCTAGCCTTGGAATTGTCTCCTCGCGCGCTCCACCTTTTGACAGCACTGAGCCTTTATTTATGAAAGAAGTTTAATTAATGCCCTTGGATAAACTGTTAACCTTTGAAATGGTTTCCTGATGCATGGAGGCCCTTTCTCTTCTGCCAGGAATTGATTTTGGAAATGGCCCTGCCTCCTTGTGACTTATGATTCAGAGAGAGGAAAAAACCATGCGAAGTGTAGCAAGACGAGAATGAGAGTCCTGTGAAGTGTAGTGATGGTTTGCATCAGTATCTGGAAAATATAGATCATTGAAAATGTGTGGAATCAACTTCAAAGAAAGATGATGGCTTTTCAAAGAGATTATAATATTATACCGTTGAAACAGAACCATAACACTAAAAATATAAGGCCGTTTTCAAACAAACTAAGGCAAGGCTCTCAAATTTCTAATAAAATAATAAAAATGTAAAAAAAGAATGGCATAGATGATGGCTACATGGAGAGGGGAAGGAAGGACACAACTTTTAGGCTAGTAAATTTTACTGTATTTTCCTGGCATGGCTCCCGGAGACCTTTGCACAGAAAAGGATGCCAAAGAGTTATTCTTTACTTTTATTAATGTAGTCATTGCTCAATGTAAATTTGTTCAATGGGACAGACGTTCTTTAATTAGATGCTATTTTAAGAAAGTGATTTTTCCAAAGTAGAAGCAATGTTTTGGGGCAAAGTGTGTGAGGAGAAGTATTGTAGAAGTTTCCTGATGTTTGCACTTACCTGTTCCAATAAGTCTTGGAAAAATTAAATTACTGCAGCTTCCGATCTGTTTCCGTAATAGTTCGGTCAATGGAGACTCCACAATTTTGTCATTCCAATTACAGCCTTCAGAAGAAGACCGTATCGGTTTGTTTGCACAGAAGTTACAGATTTACAGTCTGACACTGAAAAAAATAAATGAAACTCTGCTCTCAGTTAAGTTATTACCACTTGGGTTTTTAGATCTTCACTTATAAAACCTATTTGTCTTCTGTCCTGGTGATACAGATTGCTTATTAAATTAACAAGCGCCAAGCAATAAAGATCTGAGTAGAATAACAATTTGGAGCCCATTGGACTATAAAATAATTCCATTTTTCTCACTCAAATTGTGAGTGTTCAGCTGCCCGTCGCCTAATGAGAAATACCACTACACCATGTTTCTCCCCTATAACCCTGGAATTTTCAAATTAGGAGATAGGGGTGTGCTTAAGGCTACGTTATCTATCCTCATCGTTGTAGCCAGCATAGCACACTCTGTGGAGAATGCTGAGAATTGGCTAGACATGAAAGAATATCCTTTCAGCCAGGCCAAGACCTCCCATCTGCATCCCTCCTCACTAATCAGGAGCCAGAGCAGAGGCCTTCTGGAAGTCCAGTCACTGCCCTACGGGTGATGGCAAGACAGGACAAGTCATGGGTCATGAGGTCCTCCAACGTGAAATGAGAAACAGCATGTTTCAGGCTCTGGAGCATCTCTGACTTGAAGGGGACCAATTTTCTGGAGGCATTTTCTTCTTTTCAAGTTCCTTCTACATTTTATCACTAATGTTCAGGATCTTAGATGCCAGAGGATCACACAACCCAATCTCTGTTTTGCTGTCGAGAAAATTAAGGATCAGAGAGCACAAGCAATTTTCCCAGTGGCACACAGCTTCTTCAGAAACAGCACAGTCTTTACAAGCATCCGAGTCTCCAAATTCTTAGTCTGAGGTTTTTACCAGCATATAAAAGGAAATATAATTTTGATGTATAACTAGAACAGAAACAGCCAGAAATAATTTTATCCTATCAATGGTAAAGATTGTGATGGAAAGCGTTTGCATCTGCCCAGCACATACTAAGCACTCAAAAAATGGTGTCACTGTGATGTCAATCCTGTCCTGCTGCTTCCCAAGAGATGGGTGGGAGGGAGAGAGGAGTTGAAGTATTTCCTCTTCCCTGAACCTCACAATAAGACCAGGGTTAAACAGTTGACGATCTCAGTTCAGCATTTATCTTTATTCATTGACCTATAATGAAAAGTATTCACTTTTCTAATTTTCCAGGAGGTGGCAAGCAGCATGTTCTGTCATCTCTGAACATTATCTAACACTCTGGTCTTTTGGAATTATAGTCGAGAAAGGAGTTTGTTATAGCCACTCGGAAACAAAATAATCATTCCATTCATCACTTTTAATATAACTTATTAAGCACCTGAATAAATTACTGGTATCTAATATGATACATCTGGTCACAACCTCTATTGCTTCTAATGTCCTTCCCTGTATTGTACTTTATAACATGCATAAAATAGCAATTTTCTTAATATTTTTTCACTGCCTTCACTGTAAACACTCAAGGTCGGTGGTTCTTGAACCTCAGAGTACATCAGATTGCTGATCCCCACTCCCAGAGTTTCTGATTCAGTAGTAGGCATGGGGGGTAGTTCAAGGGTGTACATTTCTAACAACCTCCCATGTGATGCAGATGCTGCTGATCAGGGGACCACACTTGGAGAACCACCACACTAAAGAAACATGAATCATAGGTTGTTACAAAATATTAAGAATCAAATCTGTTACATATAGTCTATATGTCATTGAAGAATACATTAAATGAGTAATACTTTATTATTATCAAGAAAAGAGGAGGGGATTGAATTTGATTGTAGTGGAAAAAGATTTAGTTTGTATTGCTCAAAGTCGGCCAAAAGTGAATAGAGTTATATAACATTTATGCAATTAAAAATAAATTATGTTTAAAAAATAAATTATGTTTAGTTTCTGGTAAATGGTTTGTTAAATTTTTTTCTATTTTTTTTGTGGGATCAATATCCTAATTTATGTTTTCCTAGAAAATCATCCATTTCATCCATTTTTACATTTGTTTGCATATATTGAGCTATGGAGACCCCCCCCAATTATTTTATTTTCTCTATATTTCTTATTATTTCTTCCATTGTCATGATACAAATGATAGAGATTTAGATTTTTTTTTCCTTTCATTTATAGATTTTATTTGTTTTAACTGTGATCAGAAAAGTAGCTTATGCTATATGTTTTGGAGTAGATTACTAAAATTTTCTTTGTGTTCCAGTGTATGACAAAATTTTATAAATATATCATGGCTTCTTGGAAAGCCATATAATTATAGAGTCTTGCATATATGTATTTGAATTATCACATTACTTGTTTCATTGAAATCCTCTACATTGTTACAAATGTTTTTATCTAAAGTGATGATCTATAATGACTTGAGAGGTATATTAAAGCCTTCTAACCAAATAAATAAATAAATTACACTGTTGTTATAAAAATAGTCTGCTCTCCTACACATGATTCTCTTCTCTCCATTCTGAAACTCCTTTAAATGAAAATAATGGAATAAAAACATTGTTATCATCCAGAAGAAAAACAATGAGAAAAAGAGAAAATAGCAGATGGGAAGTTCAAACAAATATTTGGAAGACAGAGAGCAGAGAAGGATTGAAAAATAACTAAGCAGAGCAGAGTTGATTACAACCTAATTACCTGGAGTAAGGGACCCAATGAAACATGAGCCATGCTGCCCATAGAACCCCCAAGATGCTCAGAAGCTGCAGGTACTGGAAATGGCAGGAGGTGGAGTTGAGACGCAGGACTTCATCCATGAGGCTTGCTTGAAAGTCTGTGTTTAGAATGGTCAACCCCTGGGCCCTTCACCTGCAATACTGATGATTTTCTCCTCAACCATACCACCTCCCTCCCAGGAGGCTGGAGGCTATTTTGTGGATAAACAGTTGCTCTAGACTTTGGGACACAAAGCACAGTAGAGAACCAGGGTGAACAATGGCTATAAAAGAAGGGATTAAGTGAAATGCAAATAGAGAACTGTGGGATTCTCAACTCTTTTCTCTTGTCCTATTTCAGCGTACTAGCAGCCAAGCTTAGATCTCTTCTCAAGCATCTCCACACCCTGCCCTGCCCACAGCAGGAGATGCAGAGGTACCTCTCAGAAGATCATGCTCTGAAAGACCCCAAGATACTTACATTTAGATGTACCCAGTGGAAAAGCTAATTTGAATCCAATTGTGCCATAGCAATTCCACCAACCAAGAAGTCTTCGCATAAACAGAGCTTCTCAACAGTTTTTTCATGCCTTGCTTTTAAAAAATAAGTTTATAGTAAAAAATCAGGAGACATTGAAAGAAAATGTAAAATTCAAGGGGTACAAAAGCAAAACAAATAACAAACATACAAATATAGAGATACATGTACACACACAAAGGGGGAACAAACTCTGCAATCAGTATCCTCAGAAAGCTTAGAGAAGATATTGCTTCTATTAAATTATAAAATCACATGCTCTTAAATAGGCATAATTAGAAATCAAGGAATAGCATTTGAAAACTGATACATAAAAATCAATAAATGGGGGCCAGCCCCATGGCATAGTGGTTGAGTTTCACTTTGGTGGCCCTGGTTTGTGTGTTCAGATCCCAGGTGTGGACCTACACCACTTGTCAGCCATGCTGTGGAGGCATCCCACATACAAAATAGAGGAAGACTGGTGCAGATCTTAGCTCAGGGCTAATTTTCCTCAAGCGAAAAATGAGAAAGATTGTCAAGAGATGTTAGCTCAGGGTGAATCTTCCTCAGGAAGGAAAAAATCAATAAGTAGAAAAGCTTGGAAGGTAAAGAAAAGGATAGTTAGTCTAAGAATACATAATAAAAAGATAAAATGATAAAAACAATTGAGAAGCAATTTAGAAAGTTAGAGAATTAATCTGAAAAATAAACATTCCAGAGACAGAAAACAGAGAAAACGGAGAAGAAAATTATACATTAAAAAAAATACAAAAGTATGTGAGAATTTTCTAGGACATTAATAGTTCATCAGTAATTAATATTATATTATGTTGAGTTAGCCAAAATTGTGAAATAATTATATTCATATCATGCGTCTTATAATAGGATGGAAATAGATAATGTCAGCAGTTAAAAAGTCAAGCAGTAGCCTAATAAGCATATTATTTAGAGATGTGGAGGTTTACCACCAGTGGAATTGAATGCCTTTCATTCTAGACTTTAATACTAAAATGCGGAGAGATGGAGCAGAGAGAAGGTGGACATTTCCTTTTATATATCCTTTAGTTTTTACTATTTGTTTTTACTATATGCATATATTACTTAAATGAAAATGAAAATTTATTTTAGTAAACACAGTTTTGAGAAACACACAAAAGAGCATCCGACTAATGTTTGGGTGTTTACAATTAATAATAGAAATTTTGACAGGTTTCATCTACATTTCAATCCCCTTGCTCGCATAATCAATGCCTGCCTTTCTTCCCAGCCCTTGCTCCTGTCCTCGCAAGAGACTAGAGAATTCTATGGAGATTTTAAACACAGAGGCTGCAGATTTGGGGGAAGCAGGCTCAAGAGGAGAATTGCAGAGAGCAAAGCAACTCACACTCATGGCTCACGTCGAAGAGAAGTGGTTTCTTTTATTCTTTAGGCAATAAAATTCACAGAATGCATTGATAATTTTGATTATATCAAAAATCCATTTTATGGAATGATTTAATCCTGAATCTACATTCATATGATAGGTGTTTAACAAATACTGCACCATGTTGCTTAGCAGACAGGATGTTGCATAGTAATTAAGAGAGAGCACAACTTTGAAATTAGACAAAGCCAGGTTTGAATGCTGGTTCTACCAGTTACTGGTGATGAGACCTTGCTTTTTAATGTTTCTTAACCCCTGCACCTCATCTGTAAAATGAGTATAATAACAATGGCCACCAGACAGGATTGTTGAGTGAAACACTGAGTTCAGTGTATGAAACTCTTAGTTCAGTGCTCGGCGCTACATGGGAAGTAGTAAATAAACTTTACGTCACAGAATTAACAGCAATGGTCGTAGTAATACTCATTATTACTAAAGAAAGTAGGCTAGTAGTAATGTGAAGAAAATTTACAACAATAAGTGAAATAGTCCCCAAATCTAATTTCAGTCTTCATTATGGTTTTGGCCTTCCTAAAAAGTGTTTCCTCTGTGAATGATAATTAGAATTGACTGATTTGGTTTTAAGATCTTTATTTTTAGTATTCTCCATTACAGTGGCAACTCTAGATAGGAAAGAAGAAAAAGAACAAAAGGACCAGATATTTTTTAAAGTTAGATATTGTAAGTCTAATTAATTAAGAGTTTCTTTGTATCACCTTATTCTATATGAACAAACAGCTACAGAGAAAGACTGGTTTCTTGAGTTATTCACAGTGGTGAAGACAATGGTTCTAGGAACATTTGAGAGCCAGGTGAGTTGCATCTGAACTCTTATTTCTCTGGTATGGCTATTGAATAATAGTGTCTTGGAAAACAGATATCATGGATAAAAATCTTGGCTCTTTTATTTTTTCCTAAGTGTTCCCAGGTTTTATTTCCACTAAGAACTAGAGATTGGGCATTTTAAATAGGTAGATTAGATTGAAACTCTCGGACGTCATTCTTTCAGGCTGAGTCAGCAAATCCTTTGTGTAGCGCAGTAGTGCAAGGCTCATCCATTTGCAAAGGTGTAAAGCTGAATGATAGGAGAGGAAGCTGTCCCTTGGGCTCTCCACATAGGAAGGGAGTTTTTCACTGTGACTGTATCATTTGTTAATAATACAGGCTTGCTCCAATATGAACAAGGAGTTCATTATAAAAATTGAAAAATGAATGACTTACAAGACACTGTGGATATAAATATGATGCCCTTTTTAGCTGACAGGTGAAACGAAGCAAAGAAAGATGTAGTCCAGTCCCACAGGCCACACAGTCAACAGACCTCAAAACTTTTGATCTTCAAGCCTCGGTCAGCACTCACTTTCCACATCCAACGCCACTTTTCCTTGTCTTGACTTCAATGTTGAGCTAATTTGCCTCTTTTGAGATGGAATTTCTGTAAAGATGGGAGAATTAGCGAGTCCTCAGAGGATGTTTTCTTTCAAAAATTATTTAATTTGAAAATAAGAGAAACTGCTATGAAAACCAGAAAGAAAACGAAACATGATTAATTAAGCATGTAAACTAACCAAAGAGATGTATAGTAATGTTAATTCTGTAATAACTATCATAGTCAATTTGCAAAACTTGAGAATTTACATCACAGAATTACAAACAAGGCAGCAAGAATTACCTTTTTCAAAGTGACTGTAGTATGCTGAAGGCAGGTACATTCCAAAGCCACTAGGATATAATTTAGATTTCTATCTAACATCCTGTATACTCAGAAAGTCCACCAAATTCTTATCAAAAGAATAATTTAAATAGACATGGAAGATGAACACTTCCTCTAAAAAGAATAATGTTTACATATTCCAAAGATATTCCCACAGTCTTACTATTAGAACATTGCTCAGATGACAAGTCTATTTGTATATATGTATATATAAAGGATTCTCTGTCTAAATGCACTGAAATTAGAGATGGAATCTCCCCCAAAATTAGCCACTTTTCTATATAAAATTGGCATATTTCTAGGGATAGGTCTTATTTATGAGATATTTGATTCCATGTAACAGAATTCTATCTATAGAATTTGCCCAGAACACCCAACTTCCCCACCCACTAAGATGGCCTTTATCTCTACAACTAATTCCACATTTCCTTCTTCTGGTCCTTTGCCTAAATATTTTATAGAATAAGGACTTGTTGGCAACAACAGATTAAAAGAAGGTGTTTCAGGGTCAGGTGAGGAAAAGAGGTGTTGAACCATTATGATACACTTTGTCTAAAAACTATTTAGTAGCTGCTTAATAATGTTTGTTCAGCTTTAGATTAATAAACTATATTAAGAAATCTCTCATATAGAAAGTATACATGAAGGTCTAGATGGCAGGGTGTCAAATGGCATCATATTTTCCTCCATCGTTGGAAAAGTGACAACAATGACTGAGATCCACAGAGAGCCCAACCAGCTAGTGATTTTAGAAATCTCCTTGTAAGAATAAAACTTCACCCAAAAAGCTACACACAGAACGTCCTTCAAAACATTTGCCCTATTGATCCAAAGGATTAAAATATGGTCAGATCCAAGAAATACTATAGAAGCTCCTAGAAAATAGAGCTCAACAACAACCTTGAAATATAATCTCTAGAAAGAGTATGATTCCACCTTCTTATAGTTTATACTGGACTCCTATTCTCCCCTATGCCCACTCTCACACTTCATTTCCTTCTCTGTCTATGCCCCCATCCCCAGCACAGACATACAGTTCTCATTCAGATATCCAGGTTCAATCTTATTTCCCCAGGAGAAAAAAGAAATAGAACACGGAAGGTGAGCAAGGCAAAGATTCGGCAATATGCAGTAGAATGGCCATATCTAATTTAATATTATTTATATTGAAATGCTCACTCACACACGCAACTGCAAATTTCCATTTTACTTATGCTCTGTGGATAGAGAATCATCTTGACCTTCAAAATTCTGTGGATGATGTTAATTTCAATCGCTATGGGCTCATCCCATCCAAAAACCTTTTAACTTTACTCATGAAACTGATAACGTGCATTATTGTACTTTATAAAATATTAATGTTTAGATGAAGCCAAATTCTAGGGATATTTTATGTTCTTAAATCTCCTGGTCCCATGACAAATGGGTTTCTATTTTTCTGAATGCTCCAGCTTTGAATGTGTGGACTCCCTTGACTACTTTAAGTATCTTCTATGGTGGCAGGCTGACATACTCTCTTTTCCTGAAATACATTTTTCATGTGTATGATTCTCAGAATTCTAGCTCCAAGTGGTAAGCAAAGGGAATTTTGTATAAATACACACTTTGAAACCAGGCACTATACTATTACAATGTCTCCAGAGACTTACTTGTTCATAAAAGTTAACTATAAAGTAAGGTTAGAAAGGTAGGCTAAATTGTTAGAAGAAGAAAGGTTTGTTTCATTACTTTATCTCTAGTTATGTATTTCTTAAGTGTCCAAATAATATCACTCTTGTGATTTCAAAAACCAGCGAGTGGTAGATAATATATTAAAAGCATTTGAGAAATTTAAAAGATTCAAGTAGATAATAATTCTTTAAAAGTTCAATTTAATGCCTCTAGAGCATTTACTGTTGAATTAATCAGACACTTTTAATCAGTCTATTTAATATATGTTGTTTATTAACACATATTTCTTGAGGATTAACATCCATGCTTCACAATTCACACATACAACATCAGCATTTATAATCTTTCTGATACCCCACTATTAATTTTATGTGTAACCTTTTCTTATAACCTCTTGTCTCATGTCAAAGTGCTCACCTTGTTATTAATAGGAATTAGGCGGAGATTAGAAATTAGAAATAGGTAATAATCTGCATGTATTTTTACCACAACTCAACACATTTTATTGAAATTATAAATTTATATCCTATGCATTATAAAAGGGTAAATTACATATCTCTTTCCTCACGACACATTGGATGATGAGTTCCTGTAAGGCAGGTACTATATTTTAGCTGACACAGAAACTATCACTGTGTCCATATAGTAAGAAAGTAAGAATACTTTTGTTGAATCAACTTAAACTGATAGTAAGAGGTTATTTGTCAACATTGTCAAGTAGAAGTGGTCCAATATATAATAAGCATTGCTCAACCAAATTGGTTTTTAATAATGGCTAAATTACATTAACTAAAACATTGAAGAGCTCTTACTTTACAAATAAGAACTAAAACTAAAAAATTTCAAATGACAGTATAAAGAACATCAATACAGTGTTTAAAGAAGCTTATGGAATTGAAACTTGGCAACTGCTACAATGTACTGAGTAGAAAATAGGCATGATGTTTTCAGAAAAAGGTTTTTAAGTAAATACCTAGCAGAATTTAAAGCTTTATATGTTTATAAATTTATTATTTTAAATACCAATTAATGACTATTTTCATAAAAAAATGTCTTCATTTTCCTTCTGCTAAATGATCAAAATGTTTTAACTTTAAAATTTGGACTTCATCAGTCTTGCATTTCTTCTACCATATGTAAATAAACATAAAAGAATTATATAGTAAATTTTTCAGATAGAAGCTACACAGTAGACTAGAGATTTTACACAGTAGTAGAACATTCAACATGAACATTTTTCTCTTCCTATCATAAGTCAAAGCAATCTTTTTTCCAGTCCTGTATATTGGGGGGTTGGGGGGTTGGGGTAAGGATAGAGGAACGGTCAAAGTAAATTACCAGCTCAGAACCTGACTATCCTGCATATAACACAAATCCTGCTAATTCACTCCTGCTAGAAAACCAACAAAAAATGGTCACCAGAGTCCAAATTTCTTCCCAATGGTCTTGTGTACTAAAGAGCAGGAAAATGCCTCCTTTTCACATAACAAATCATGCAAAAACAATTTTAAGCAGAAACTTGTAGCATTGCAAAAATATTCAAAACAAAAATTGAGTTATATATACATATAACTGAAGAAAAGCCATACTTTAAAGTTAAACTTTGCAGACAGACTAAAAAAAGTTCTGTAATTAATTTAGCAACCCTGATATAAGAATATGACAATTTGAATGAAGATGAGCATAGAACATAAGAGGACAACTTCACATAGAATCAAGTCAGCAGAGGACCAGAGTCACAACATTCCCCTTAGCTATGCTAGCTTAAGGTTTCACCCAAACTTTAAAGAAATGACAGAAAAGAAGTAGAATGTCTGGGTAACTCACTCTATCATCTATCATCTATCCATCTATGTGTGCTTACATATACATCTCCATGACATTGAACACATACTCCCTAACTATAAAACTCTGTGAAGCAGGAGATTTTTTTAATGTGGTTTCTTTACTGACGTATATACAGTACACAGAACGGTACCTGGCACACAGTAGGTATTCAATAAATACATGCTGGATGAATGGATGAATAAATAAATGAATTATATAAGCAGTAAATAATTTTGTTTCCCACTGTCCCATTAAACCCATTCAACACTTGTAGTCCATCCCCTGCCCCTGAGTGACAATGAAGACATTTCTACAACCCTTTTGGTCACTCTTAGATAATAGAAAGGCCTATGATAACTTTAAGTAACAAATATGGCTTCAAGTAATGTAAATTTCCTTTCCTAGATAATAGTAAAAAGTTCTAACTTGACTTAAAGTTAAATCTCAGTTCCTCCTTCAGTTGAAGCCTGTAGCAAGCAGTGGGGAAGTTTTCCTCCTGCTTCCATCAGCTAGTGTTGGGGGACGCTGGATATAAAAGTGACAGGAATGATGGTACTTCTTCCATGACCATCACTGTCATCGGTAGGTGTCAGGCTTTCTAGATCTCGCAGATGTTTAAAGGCTGACTTTCTCTTGTAGCTGCTTTTGTGAGTTCTTTGAAGTTTCCTCTGCTAGGCCCCATCAATTGCAACTCCTGTGACATGGGCAGTGTCTTTCCTTGAAGCTGTAGCTTCTAATCCCACTTCAGCTTCTGTCCCTGCTGGTAGACCTTTCAGCCAGTTACCACTTGGGTCCCCTTACCCTGGAAGGAAAACCCCTTGGGCAAGATTCATTTTTAAATGTCATGATGCTCTCTGACCCAGCATTCACACCCCTATTGACTTGTGTTGGTGAGGAATGCATTTTCTTCCCAGCTGCAGATGCAAGCTATTTCAGCCTTCTCACCCTGTGGCACTGCAAACTTGTTATGTCATCCCTGAAAACACCCCTCAATAGCCTTGGATGAAGGGGATAGAACTCTTTAAGAGGAGCGTGGCTCTTAATGCCATTTCTACACAGAAATGTAGAATGATGTCAGTTTTTTATCTTGGTGAAGTGTCCCTGGAAAGAGACCCAACATCATGTAACAAGTTCCCAAAGAAAAAATCCAAACTTGACAATAATTTTCATCTTGGTGGTCTGCATCAAACTTTACTTTGTTTATTGTTATCTATTGTGCCTGGGCCTCTAGGTTGAAAATCCAATTTCATAGCCTGCTACATATACTTGTAATATATAGCCATGTATGTTTAATTCCCATGCCAATGCTTATCCAGTCATAGCATCTGCCAAAGAGCACTGAGTTCAGGAGATCCAAGCTCGGGGGTAAGACTGTCTTTGTTGATTAGTGATGCCTTCCAAGGGAGCAGGAGTAGAAATTAGGGACACTCCTTGTGCTGGGCAGGATCTGTAAGGGCAGATGTCATGTTTGTCTTGTTCATGCTATACTTCCTGTCATAGCAATGTGCCTGGAATCGAGTAAGTGCTCAACAAATATGTGTTGAATATATGAACAAGAGTATGCATATGTAAATGAGTGGATATCTACATAGAAAGTTAAATTAATTACATATATAGTTTTTATACATTCATTTTATATACATGAGTTAACTATTTTATAAGCTAAATATTGTTTAGTATGCCACAGTATAAGTTCAATTATTTTCAACTGTTTCCTATCTTTATAAGAGTAATTTATAAAACCCTAAAGCAATATAAGACCTTGAGGCATTATTAAAGATATAAACTTGAATTCAACTCAAATGACAATTTCAATATCCCTTTCAAAGAGATGCCTAAACAAGTCCAATTACTGTCTGTGTTACCATACAAAATATGATTTTAAGTAAAGTTAAGTCGAGTTTTCAGGATATTTGAGTATGTTAGTACAATATCATCAACAAAGAAAAATGACAGGCCAAGATATATAAATTGATAACTTTGTGGCCCTAGGTACATATTATTTGATAATGCTTGGTAATTATTCATCTTCTATTTGCTGTATTAAGTTAATAATGGGCTTAATGGCTGTGTTAAGTAATTGATGATACAGACCCAAAGATACCATTGAGAAACACAATGCTCATGTAAATATAAATGTAGTTACATTGTAAGAGATGAGGTAATGAGAAAGATTGGTTTGAAAACATTAATTAAATCATTATGTCTGGAAAGGCAGCATTCGTCTTTCAGGTTCTTATACAGAATAACATGGGAAAGACTTTAGGAAATATCTACATGGAAGGCACCTTCATATGAAGCTTAAAAATTTTAAGCATTTATCTAGAGCATTTCTCCACAGAATGCCATAAATATGGGAAGTTAGAAGATATCTGGATATTTGGCTAATTTTTTTTTTATTTTTCATTTGAGTATTTAATTTCATAATAACATACCTTATTGCAGAGTATTTTAGACATCTAGATGTTATTATATAAATTGACAATGGACTTAATTACATATCAGTAAACAGTTTAAAAGGTGAGAAGCATGCAGTGGGGATCATATAAATCTATTGGTTATAGATGGTGATAAAAGAAATTTCAAACAAGTACTTCCTTCATCAAAGAAGATAGTTTGTAAATTGGAGATAGTTGTTATAAAAGAAAAAAAATAGTTTGGAAAATAGGAAATCTGGATCCAGGCAATAGTAACTATTGAACCTCAGGCAAAAGTTATTTCAATTCTCTGAGTCCAGTTTTCACATATGTAAAAAGAGCAGGTTAAACTCAGTAAATACTAAAGAATTTTCAGAAAGTACAAATTTTTTAAAGGAAACTCTGGCTAACAGAGCCCCATGCAGGAAAAAAAAAATGGAATACAGTGGAAAATACATATGCTTGGTTACGCTGAATTGTGAACTGCTGTATGTGGGCAAGTAGCAAGTTTGTCATACTACCCCAATGACAAAATTCACCACTAGCTGTAAGTCCACGCGATATTCATAAGGCCAATGAGTTGAGGGAATTTGAAAAACATAGGCCCAATCACCCCTGTTAATGTTCGAGGGGCACTTCTTCCAATAGTTTTAGTAGCATCATTTGTATGTATGAAAAATACCTCATTTTAATAATGACAGCAGTGTCTTAACTCTGAACTTAGCAGAAATATAGCCTCGATAATGTTAATTTTTCAGTATGGCAAACCTCACCACAATTGCAATATTGATCATCAATCCACAGGTGTAGAGAAATGAGGATGGGGTTTAATTCTATTTTAAAGAAGATTAATATTATTATTTGAGTGCAATAAAAGGAAATATTTTTAAAGACCATTTTCAAAATTTGGAGAAGAAACTAGGTCTTCAGTCTGAATTTATCCTAAAACCATCCTAAGCAGAGGAGATGCGTATTCTAGATGTGGATTTGCGCTGTTTGCTTAGGTATACTTAGGGAACCACACGGTACCATTCACAAATATCAACCCAATACCTACTTTGAGTATCTGCCTAGGCTCTGTGAGTAGAGATAGAAATAGACACATTTATCCTTAAAATCTTATAACTGATTATTTTCTGCCTGCTGAAGCACTGCCCACTATCAATGGTCCTTTGTCTGAAAATTAGCCTCACTAAGCACCTGAACAAATGTTAACTGACAATGAACCCCAGGACTACCAACAGAGGAGAATGGAATTTATTTTTCTGGCCCAAACCCAGTATCGATAATCCAATGTCCACTAGGCTTAGAATAAGGCCTGGTCACAATCTCCGTTTGTCTCGAAGACTGGCCCTTTGCCTTCCTGAGAGAACCTACTGTTCCTACCACTGGGGCTGGAGTTCTGCCCTGAAATTTAGGCCCTTTGGCTGGACCATGGACCCGTGAAGCTTTTATCAACAACCCTCCAGTCTCAGGGGTTAGACATACTCCCTCCACCCTTAAAAGGCTGGCTGGGGCCTTACTTAAAGCTAAAATTCCCTGAAACTAAGGTGATAGATAGCATTCCCCTAACTGCATCCTTATTCCTGTATATTGACTTCCTGCTTCCGTGTCATCTTCAACAGATTAGACGTCTGGGACAGCAACCTTATCCTGGTTGTCACCCGGGTCACCACTGTTCCCCAGTTACTGTTGTATAAAACACCAGCCTTCCACCTTGAGGGTGTTATGCTAAGCAAAATAAGTCAGGTAGAGAAAGGCATATACTGTGTGATCTCACTCACATCTGGAAGATAAACAAACACATGGATAAGGAGAACAGGTTAGTGGTTACCAGAGGGGAAGGGGGTGGAGGGAGGGCAAAAGGGGTAAAGGGGCACATATGTATGATATTAGATTAAATTTAGACTATTAGGTGAGCAGGATGTGGTCTATACAGAAGCTGAAATATAATAATGTACACCTGAAATTTATACAATGTTATAAGCCAATATGACCTCAGTAAAATGACAAATAAGTAAATAAAACACCAACCCTCAGAAACCACAAGGAGGATCCCATTAGCCTGATTTCTTCCCTCCCTCTCTGTTGAGGCCCCAGCATGTCTCACAACTGAGGAGAAACAATACTTGCATACGTGAAACAATCACAAAGTAAAGCACACATTACATAATAAATGATCAATCGAATATAACCAAGGGCTAATTCATATGTTATAGCCTACATATGTCACAGGAGAATATCAAAAGGAACATATGACAAGAATTAATTGCAGAACGCCTCATGATATACACCAGTTCAAGATTTCTGACTGGGATGACGCACAAGGGTCTCTCCTCTACGGCACGTATAGATAATATTACTTCTGAGAAGGAACTTCTTTGGATTGCCATTTACATAATTTAGATTCTGGAAAATTTTCACATTATAATTCCTCCTCTCAAAGTGCAAAATCCTTCCGTTAGACTTTGTGATGAACGTCATAAAACTTTAAAAAAAAACCTAAAAGTGACATGATTCAAAACTCCAAGTTGAAGTTATTTGTGCGATGCATGCATGTACGTTCTCTGCTGCCACTTGGTTGAGATGAATGAGCATCGAGAGCAGGAGTGAGCTTACTGATTTGTTGCTGTTGTTCAACTGAAGACGGTTCCCAGAAGACTGGAGTAACAGAGCACAACCTGTTGGCTTCTGTTTTGGAGGTTGAATCTCCACAGTGAAAAGAAACAAACATCAGGTGACTGAAATGCAAGACTGGTTTACCCCAAATTGCAGAATCCAAAGATTACCATTACTTTGAGTCTAAAGTCTAGCCCTCTCCTCCTACGCTGTCTCCTCTTTCTTCTAATAGGAACATACTCATTTTGAGGATTTTCTAAAGGTACTTTAGTATTCACAATTTTCTCCCCAAAATATCTTTGTCTAACTGGATGTCTATGCCTTATATTTTAATGAACCTTAAAGAAAATATGAGCTAGCCCTGATGGCCTAGTGATTAAAGTTTGGCACGCTCCCCTTTGGCGGCCTGGGTTCAGTTCCCGGGTGTGGAACCACACCACTCATCTGTCAGTAGCCATGCTGTGACAGCGGCTCACATAGAAGAACTAGAAGGACTTACAACTAGAATATACAACTATGTACTGGGGCTTTGGGGAGGAAAACAGAAAAAAAGAGAGAGAGGAAGATTGGCAACAGATGTTGGTTCAGGGCTGATCTTTCCCAGCCCCCCCCCCCAAAAAAAAACTTTATAAAAAAAAAAAAAGAAAACTTTCAAGATTTTATTCCTGAATATCTTCTAAACTACATATATTCCCCTAAACTCAAAATGAACAGTCTTGGCATACCTCAGGTTGATCTAGTATCTTTGTCATGGCTTTGTTCCCATGAGAAGAGCAGTTTGGATGAGGGCTTGGAGAGGTCTGCTCAATATCACTCTTAATATTTTAATCTCAGTCCTACTAGTGATGAATTAGACAAATGATGTTTCCTTTAAAATAGATGAATTAAAATATGCAATATTTTTAAAGATCCAAGTTGGAGCATAGTAGATCTGATTGCTCTGAAAGTCTTCAAAATCAATGGCCAGACAAATCTTTTATAATCATTTATAATCATTATGAAGGGACAAATCACGATAATTAGGGCTCTGGAAGTAATCAAATCAGTAAAGTTTCAATTTGACTAATTCACTAATCATCACACAACCATCATTTGGACTCCTTTGGACATTTTTATTCCACACTAAACTTGCAAAAGTCGACAGAGAAAATTTAAAAAATGGTCTAACCTCCAAACTGTGTGACCTTGGGCAAGTTACTTAACCACGCTTGTGTCTCAGAATAATCTTCCCTCTTCCCTCCTATGAGCTGGGAGAGGCCGATGAGCTAGACGTGGTCTGGGCCACCTCTTACCTGATTCTGTGGGGGTACATGACTAGAGCTACTCATCAGAATAGTTGGTCACTTGTCACCAATATGTCTCATCTTTGGGGCCTCAGACTCACCAAACGAAATAATTTAACATCCTGTTTCATTGGACTAGCTATTGTAATTATCTTGCATTCCTGTAGCATAGTAACACACATTATTTTTCCTAATTATTTCAATTTGAAACCTTAAAAAAAGATATAAAAAATTCATAAGGGAATATCCATATACTACCTTCACCAATTGTATCCATTTTGCTACATGTGCTTTCTTTATCTTTCATATACAAATGTATATGTATATTTGTGTATATACATGTTTTGCTGAATCATTTAAGATTAATTTGCAGATATCATGGCCCCAAATATGTCAGCATGTCTCCAAAGAACAAGGATATTCTCTTAAATAACCACTATACAGTTATCATACTCACTAAGTTTAACATTAATTCAGTACAATTGTTCCAACCATGTTCATTATAGCAGTATTTTTTTCTGATTCAGCATCAAATCCAGGATCTTGCGTTACATTTAGTTCTATTGAGGGACTTACTATAACATGGCTTTACTAACTTTATCATTAGCCAGTCTCCCAGTAGTAGGCTAGATTATAAACTCCCAATGACTCATGCTATATTTTATTAATCTCTGAACTTTTGATATAAGCACAGTTCTTTGCACATAAAAGGCACTTGGTAACTTTTTGATGAAGATGGAAGTTATTTGTTAGTTTTCCCCATATTAACATAAGTACCAAGCAAGAAATTTGGCATAGTGATATTTCATATTAAAAAGCTGGAAGGGACTCAGAAACTATTTTGTCCAAATTCTTACTTCGTAGATGAGATCCCAGAGTAACTTGCCAATGTCACAAAGCCAGAGAGCCAGAGAGGGACCAAAACCATGTTCCCAATTCCTAGGGCATCAGGCCCTTCGTCATGCCATGCTGGCTTTCTCAGCCTCCCTCAGAATCCATTACAAATAAGGAAAATGTAATTTCCTTGCTCAGCATCTATTAATCTGGACAACTCCACTAATGAAAAGAATAAGCACAATTTAATAGCTTGCACTACCCTTCTCTAGTCTGAGCTATTCCTTTTAGAAAAACAGTCATGGCAGTGAAACAATCTTTCATAATTGAAATAGATGTGGATCTGCTATCACAGTGCATCAAACAACAAGCTATTTTCCATCATCACATAGGACATTGTGCAGTGTTCAGCTGGAGCGTCGGAACGTGAATATCACAATCAATTTAACAATTAGCATTTTCCAAGACAATAGACACATTATTGGTTGGAACAGTAGTGTACACTTTAAACAGAGAGCCATTGAACCACTGTTTAATGGCTGCTTTAGTCCCTTTTATGTAGGCTTAATGAACAAGGATGAACATTAGGAAAAAATTTATTTGGAAATTCATAAAAAAATATATATTTTATTCAAGCAATATAATTTTCCAAGTCTCTTCCAAAATTACCCATAAAGAAAATAATATGGATTTTAAGGATTAACTCCCTTACTGATGTTCACTAGCATACATATAAATTCTGTGACATTACAATATAATTCATAATATAATTTTATAATACAACAATATTATATAAAGTAATTCATATTGTCATTTTACCAGTTTGAAAAGGTAGTTTATGTTCTTAGGAAGAACCCAATTCGGATTGTATTTCCTAATTTTACCCCAATAAAATTATCCATATCATACATAAATTGTTAAATTGCAGTTTTCCCTGTGATAGGAAAGGGAAAGCAGAGTTTCTTTGAGATTTAAAAATCAAAGAGATAAGGGGCAGGCCTGGATCTCAGGTGCGGACCTGCACACCGCTCATCAAGCCATGATGTGGCAGCATCCCACATACAAAATAGAGGAAGATTGGCACAGATGTTAGCTCAGGGCCAATCTTCCTCACCAAAAGAAAAAAAAACAACAAAGAGATAAATTACAGTTTATTCCAGAGTCACTAGGCAGATACAGTCTCTAGAGTGCTGCTCACTTGGCTAAGGCTTTTCCTTTCCCTGATCAAATGGACAGCTATCAATGACTAAAATGGCACATGTGGCCTAGTCTATAAAAGGATCAAATAAGAGTGAAGAAATGTGTTGTGGGAGTGGAGGGAGGAAGACTGTTGATCAAGAGGCTAATTTACTTCTGACCATCGGAGTAGCAGAGATGGAACACTAAATTGTTGAAGTACAACGTAGGTTAGGCAGAGTTTATTTTTTGTTGATGTGTCTTTCCTTCTACTACACTGTAAGCAATGCGAGGGCAGAAACTGTCTTTTTTGCCCTTGCTTCCCACAGTGTTTCTCCCAGTGCCTTGAGTGTGGGAATGCTCAATAAATGTTTGCTAGATAGGAAGGAAGGAAGGGAGGGAGGCAGGAAGGAAGGAAGAAGAGAAGGAGGAGGGAGGGAGGGGAATCAAGAAATTTCCCAATAAAAAATAAAATCTTCTTTGGGCTGGCCCAGTGAATTAGTGGTTAAGTTTGTGCACTCCACTTCGGCGGCCTGGGGTTCATAGGTTCAGATCCTGGGCGCGAACCTGCACACTGGTTATCAAGCCATGCTGTGGCATCGTCCCACATATAAAGTAGAGGAAGATGGGCATGGATGTTAGCCCAGGGCCAATCTTCCTCAGCGAAAAGAGGAGGATTGGCAGCAGATGTTAGCTCAGGGCTAATCTTCCTCACCAAAAAAAGAAAAATTAAAAACAACAATAATAAAATAAAATTTTCTTCTGTGGCCTAGTGGTTAAGTTTGGTGTGCTCCACTTCAGCAGCCCAGGTTCAATTCCTGGACACTGACCTACACCACTCATCGGTGGCCATGCTGTGGTGGTGACCCACATACAAAATAGAGGAAGATTGGCACAGATGTTAGCTCAGGGCGAATATTCCTCAGCAAAAAAGTAAATAAATAAATAATAAAATAAAATCGTCTTGTCTCCAACTATTGTGTGACTTCCCTCAAATTGTTTGCTTGTAGCATTTTCCTTCCTCGTACTCTCTCATCCTCTGCCCAGCACCGCAGGGAATCTCAACTCTCACAAAACAACCACAGTGTTTCCTCCTCAGAGCTTGTTAGCACTTAGCCCATTCTTGCCTAACCCCTAATACAATGTTCTTGACTGATACCTGCGAGCCTTACGGTATTAGATCTATACGGGGATTTGAGATAATTTAGTCCAACTCCTTCATTTAAGAGATAAGAAAGAGAGACATGAAGGGATGAAGTGATTTATCCTCCCTCAAACAGCCAGGTCATAGCACAGACATCTCTGGAAAATCGATTGTTTTAAATTTCTCATAGTTTTCCTTTTTTCTTTTGAAATGATTTCAAACTTTCAAAACAGTTTTGCTGCCTTGACACCCTATTACCCTCAACTATTTTGGAATGTATTTCCTATAAATAACACCTTTTCCTACAAAGCCGCAATATAATAATCAACATAAAGAACTTAGTATTCATACATTACTACCACTTAATCCACGTACAAATTTCCCCAACTGGCCAAGAATATGTGTTTTAGCAAAAGGGTCCAATCTAGGACACTATTTGGTGATCATGTCTCTTTAATGTCCCTCAGTCTCAAAGAATGCCTCAGGGTTTCCTTGGCTTTCATGATATTGACACTTCTGAATATTAAAGAGCAGGTATTTAGAAGGATGTCCTTCATGCTGGCTGTCAGATGTTTTCTTGTGACTGCATTCAGGTTACATATTTTTGGCAGGAATGTCACAAAACCGGTGGTGCGTTCTCATTGCCCCCCATCAGGTGCTACACAATTTTGATTTGTCCCATTTGGTAATGTTCACCTAGATCACTGGATTAAGTTGTTGTCTCCCAGCTGTCTTCACTGTCAAGTTACTCTTTGTCCCTTTGTGAAGGTACTTTAAGACAATATCTGATTCCTCGTCAAATTTTCTACCACTAATTTTAACATTCATTGATGTTTCTTGCCTGGATTATTACTATGATGGTTGCCAAATGATTTTCTTCTTCCTTTTACATTAATCAGTCAGCAGTCTAAGGAAAAAGTTTGCTGTCATTTGTTTTGGTGCTAAAATTGTCCCTTATTTGGCCACCTGGCTTCTATGTCCTTTTGAAATGTCCTCATCATTCTTTTAGTACTTCCTTATTTTCTAGCATAATGAGATCCTCATATTTATTTTGTAACTTCCCTGATCCATCCCAAGAATCAGCCCTTTCTCCTAGGGGTACTGGTTCTTTTACAGGAGCATGGATTTTAGATACCAATATCAGGATGACACTAGAGTATCATTGCTATCTGTCCCTTTCATTGGACAGAGCTAGAAAATATATGCAAGTATATGCACACGCACACTATACATATATATGTACACACACATGCATCCTTATCAATATTTATTTACAAATGTATATATCTATCTACACCTATGTATTGAAAGCCGTAAGTTCAAACAAATACTTTCAATTCCAATCTAACACTGTAGGATTTATTCCAGTTTTCACCCTTTCTCTATTCCCTGCAATGAGAAACCTTGCTCTCTTTATCCTCATTGTATTTATTTATTCACTCAGTGCCCCAGAGGGTAACTAATTTCCCACTAAACCACTCCCACCGCCAGTCTTCTCTCTTTACCACATCCAGCCACTGCTGCCAAGCTCCTTGCACAGGTGACCTCCACACACGGCTTGGGCTCCAACACCCATGCGGAAATGCTGCTGCCATTGCCTTTTTCTCCCACCCGGATGCCCTCCTCACCCTGCGCTCAGGCGTCAGGACCCACGGTGGGTCACGCCACCAGTGCCCACACACAGGCAGCCTCCTCCTCCCTTTTGAGCTCTGATACTCTTTGCCAAGCCATGCACACACCCTCTGCACCCGCTGGAGCTCCAATTCCTCAGGCCGGACCAGTCCTTCCCCAAGCCCCACACACGGACTCTCTCTTCCTCCTCCAGTTGGCTTTCTAAACCCATCACTGGGTCACCAAAGCCTCTGTCTCCTTGCAAGGAGGCCCTCTTTACCCACTCTGACTCCAACGTGCCTCACTGGAGCTTCCACAAGCATCCTACCTGCACTTCCCTGGGCAGAAGGTCTCTTTGAAGTCCGAATGGGCTTCGACACCCCACCCCAGTTGGCGCAGACGCCATCCTCAAGCTGTTCAAGGAGCAACACCTGTACTGTGTCACTGTCCTCCCCACTTACAGGTGCCCACCTTGCTCGGCCCCACCTAAAGCCTTTCAGACTGAGAAGGAAGGGAGAAAGGGAGAAGAACAGACTCTGAATTTAAAGGAAGAGTATATTCTACCTGGTTATGTCTTATATCTTTAAGTGTCTGTATCCAACACACATTATCAGGATGTCTCTATTAAAAATAGTACCCTATCTATTCACCGGACCATATACATTCCTTGAAAAAGATACCAAACACCCAGGACAGAATAATGCATCTTCTGGGCTTCTCAACAAATATTCATTGGCTGAGAAAAAATATTTCTGTTACCAAATACATAGCGGTTCAGTTGAAATTGAACTTCACATCATATTTTGTGAGAGCCATAAATTATATATTGTGAATTATAATTAATGAATTAGATACATCTAAGGAATTGAATTAATAAATTTAATCCAACTATATTTCAGCAATTGTTCACTCCACCTTTTTGTATTCTAGCCATAAGCACCAAAGAAAATTCTTTTCTCCTAGAAGATAGTTTTAATGAAAAATCTATAGTGAATAACGTTGTTTTATTTTGAGCTAAATCATTTCAATAGGCAGGGTGACACAACTGTGGCTGAAATCTATGCCATCAAATTGACAATAAAAATGTCTATTTTTTTTTAAATGATTTGATTTGAAACAGCCATAACCTTCTGTCATAATACTGGCCACTTAAAATGAATTTCTTCTTACGTCTCAGCATTTGCAAAACTGAAGGAAAATCTATTCTCATAATGAGCCCATACTGAAGGAATAAAAATTTAAAATGGTCAATGCCAAAAATATTAGAAGGCTAAGTCAATATAAACTATACCATTTTTATGTAATTTATAATTGACTATCTTCTAAAAACTTTGGTTATGACTTGTTTTAATGGTGAAGTTTTGTTATGGTTTCTATTGGTTTTTGACCATCTAAATATTACAAAAGCCTCACAAACAGGCACTGCCTACGCACTTGAAAATGATGGAAACAGAGGATCTGTTTTAGCATCCAGGCTTTGAGGAGTTTGGAACCTCTACAAACCAGAAAATGAGGGGAGGACCAGGAATTGGTGGAAAGAAAATGGACGGTTTCCATCTACCTACACTCGTAAACTAAAATTAGTTCTATGCTCAGTTGGACCAAAGAACCGAACATTGGAGATGATTTCCACTATAATTTCATGGTATGATTTTTACTGCATCAAATTTAACAAAACAGCATTTCTCTCAATACACAAGATACTTGGATATCCTTTGTCTAAATGTCTCAAATGGACACTGCTTTCATTGTGTAGATCTGGAGAAAGAAAGAACAGACATCTTACAGTCTTTCAACTCTACAGACTTTCCATGTGTTTGACACTTGGAGAGGCTGGGCCTCTACTGATGAAAATCTTGCTCAGCTAGTGAAAGCACTGAAGTAGACTTTAGCTCCCTTTTCTGCAGATGGTCATGTATATTATAGCCTCCTTCTTAGAAAGAAGGCTTTTATCAGTTCAAAGATGCCCTGTGATTTTCACGGTGTTTATCAGGCAGAATGTCCGCAAACAATTTGGCAATCCAAAAGCAGCTCTTGGTTTGGGTGCCATTTGCAGCTACTCTCTTCCTTCAGACAGGTCCCTGCCTCTTTCCAGCCTGAGTCTGGTGATTTTCTGTTGTCACGTAGCCCATAACAATACATATTGTGATTCTAATCAGATTAGCGTGCTTTAATCACTATCTTTATATCTGTGGCTTATTTTACACTAATTAAAGCTAGGAAAATTTCCACTGCTAATTTAATTAATGAAGCCACTGATCTTTGTCAGTCATTATCTTTCTTGCTTCATCCACATATTTAAACAGAGCCTGAAGCCTGCAGGTGATTCAGTTAAATCACCATTCTAGAAGGCAGCAGCTATGCCTATCTCTGACCAAGGACAGGCTTTCATTTCTTCAGAAGCTTCTTTAACTAATGACAGCATGACAATCAACACTACGAAACTAGGCTTTTACTGAAGACCTGAAGTGAGCTGGACTTGGGATAATTTAAATTTGTCTGGTCATATGCCATATCCATAATCCCAACATATACCAAAATAATCATTTTAACAAACAAACTTGTCAGATAAGGAGAAAATCAAGGAGCTTGTTTGCATTGCCTGTACAGAATTGAATTAATTGGTTAGTTTAGCTGAAGAGTCTATCCAAGTTCTCATATAAATCTAGCTTTTATCAATATATTCTGAATTAAACACAGCTCAGATTAACCCCAACCTATAAATGGATTGTATTTGTAAACTGTTTGCTAAATTATTTTTTTCCAGTATAATTTTTTCCAGTGGTTGGTTTTCCTGGTTGGCCCAAAGAGTATATTTAATTCAGAACTAACACACTAAAACTATTCCCCAAAGCCCAATAGCTTGGGAGCAGGTCAACCCTATTTACTGGGTTGTGTTCAGACTACTCAGCTTTCTTCCTCTCATCTACTTCCAAGCCCACCCATTTGCTAAAATATTCCAAGTGTTTTCATAACAGCAATGGCATCAGGGACTCTAATGCAGATGACAACCCACATCACATGGAGAAAAAGACAATAACGAATTAATTTTGACAATTATGAATTTGGAAAAAAAGCTTTCTCATCCATCCAAAACTTAGTAGCTGCATGTATTTTTTTTTTCCAGGAAAACACTTGTGTGATTTGGTTCTTTATACAGAAGTAGTATGTCCTGTTAACGTCAGGATGTCCTGATGCTTGGACTTACTCATGTAAAGAGCACCATCCCTTCAATGTGGCTGTAAGATACAACCTTCAGATTTGGTCTACATGAACTACTAAGATCTCTAAGATTACCCTGTTTTAAAAGTAAACATGTTAAGTTAGGAAGCAATGGAATTGGCAATCCATAATTGTTCTTACTGAGGAAATATTTTTGGTTCTTTTGGTTTCCCCACAGTTTTGTGACCCTAAAGAAAATTATAAGGAATCATTTTTTTAATTATTATTTTTTATTGATGTCTTAATAGTTTATAACATTGTGGGGTTTTAGTTGTACATTATTGTTTGTCCATCACCATGTGGATGCATCCCTTCACCCATTGTGCCCACCCCTCACCCCCTTCCCCTTGGTAACCACCAATCAGTTCTCTCTGTCCGTGTGTTCATTTATGTTCCATATATGAGCAAATTCATGCAGTGTCTGTCCTTCTCTCTCTGGCTTATTTCACTTAACATAATACCCTCTAGGTCCATCCATGTTGTTGCAAATGGGACAGTTCTGTCTTTTCTTATGGCTGAGTAGTATTCCATTGTATGTATATACTACATCTTCTTTAACCAATCATCAGTCGAGGGACACTTGGGTTGCTTCCACTTCTTGGCTATAGTGAATAATGCTGCAATGAACATAGGGGTGCATAAGCCTCTTGTGATGGTTGATTTCATGTCCATTGGGTAGATGCCCAAGAGTGGGATTGCTGGATCATAAGATATTTCTATTTTTAATTTTTTGAGGAAACTCCATACTGTTTTCCATAGAGGCTGCACCAGTTTGCATTCCCACTAGCAGTGAATGAGGGTTCCCATTTCTCCACAACCTCTCCAGCATTTGTTGTTTTTTGTCTTGGCGATTATAGCCATTCTAATGGGTGTCAGGTGATATCTTAGTGTAGTTTTGATTTGCATTTCCCTGATGATTAGTGATGTTGAACATCTTTTCATGTGTCTATTGGCCATCTGTATCTCTTCCTTGGAAAAATGTCTGTTCATATCCTCTGCCCATTTTTTGATCGGGTTGTTTGTTTTTTTGTTGCTCAGTTGTGTGAGTTCTTTATATATTGCAGAGATTAATCCTATAAGGAATCATTTTATTTCTCTACATCCTTACTCTCTAGGGTTAGCTACTGGAAGAGATGTAGGGCTCTATTGATTGGGAATCTGTGTTAGAGTAAGTTCCAATGACTAGAAACTGTTGCTTTGAAATAACTGGTTTGTTAAACTTTCTTTGTCTCATACCCAAAAACTTGGTTCTCTTCACATTCAAAGCAGCTAATTCCTCCAGCTCGCTAAAAACTGTGGTGGATTAACCCCAGTAATGCCTTCAATTAATCCATTCATCCCTGTATTCACCTTTAGTAGAGCCCTTCCAAGTTGTCTCTGGTCTTGGCTTTGTCACATGCTTTGACCAATGAGACGTTAGTAAAGGACACATAAGCAGAGACTTGAAAAGTCTTCTCTCCTGTTGTTGTTGGTACCCTGTTGCCATGGGAACAAGCTCAAGCCAGTCTAACAGATGATGAGAAGCACAAGGCCCAGGTACCCCCATTGCCCCAGCTGACATCCAGTCAACCCGCGAAGCAGACTGCCAAGGTAACTGGCAGCTACTGCAGACACATGACTGAGAGCAGGAGAAAAAAACTGCTCAGCTAAGCACATCCAAAATTACTGACTCATAGAATTGTGAGCTAAATAAGTGGTTGTTCTTATAAGCCACTAGTTTTGAGGTGGTCTGTTATATTGCAAAAGCTAACTTACTCAAGAGCCAATAAAATATTCCAACACATTTAGAGAATGGATGCAAAGATGATCCCCTTTCTCATTTTTTTTTCAGGAGTAGAAATTAAATTATTGCCATAGTGGAAGAAGTAGTACTAGGATAATGATTTGGCTCCACTTACAAAAAAAAGAGCCAAGTAGGAGGACTTTAACTACCCAATTTCAAAACTTACTATAGAGCTATAGTAATCAAGGCAGTGTGATTAACATAAAGATTGACATATTGATCAATGGAAGAGAATAGAAAGTTCAAAAATAAACCTTTATATTTATGGTCAATTGATTTTTGACAAAGAGCCAAAGAAATTCAGTGGGAAAAGAATAATTTTTTCAATAAATATTGCTGGAATAATTGGATCTCTATATACAAAAAGTAGCAATAATAATAATAATAATAATCTTAGATCTTTATACCACATCATACACAAAAATCAACTCAAAATGGATCATAGACCTAAATTTAAAAGATAAAACTATAAAAATTCTAGTGGAAACATGAGAAAAATATTTTTGAAATTGGGTTAAGCAAAGATTTCTTAAATGTGACACTAAAATCATAATCTACAAAAGAAAAATTGCTAAACTGGACTTCTTCAAAATTTTAAAACTTTTATTTCTCAATAGACACCGTTAAAATTAAAAGACAAGCCAGAGATTGATAGAAAATATTTACTGTATATATCAGAAAGGACTTATATCCAGAATATATGAAAAGCTACTACAACTCAATAATAAAAAAATGAATAACCCAATTTAAAAACAGGTAAAGGATTTGAATAGTCATTTGTCCAAAGAAGATATACAAAAGTCCAAGAAGCACATGAAAAGATGTTCAACATCATAAATCATTAAGTAAATGCAAATCAAAACCAAAATGAGGTACTATACCATATCCTCTAGCATGGCTATAATCAAAATCCAGACAATAGCAAATATTGGCAAGAAGAAATTGGAACTCTCCTTCATTGCTGAAGGGAATGTAAAGTAATGCAGTCACTTTGGAAAACTCTTCCTGTTTCTTAAAAAAAGTGAAACATAAACTTAACATACGGTATAGAAATTCTGTTCTTGGCTATCTACCCAAGAGAAATGAAAACTGATGTTTGCACAAAGAAGGTTCACAGCAATTTATTCACGGTAGCCAAAAACTGGAAACAACCCAAACGCCTATCAACTGGTGAATTAATTAAAAAAACCAATGTGGTATACCATACATTGGAATACTATTCAGCAATAAAAAGACACAAACTACTGATACATACTACAACACAGACAAACCTCAAAAACATTATGTTAAGTGAAAGAAGCATTCAAAAAAGACCCCATATTGTATTATTTGATTTACATGAAATTTTTAGAGAAAACAAATGTATAGAGCAGAAAGCAGTCAGTGCTTGCCTGGGGCTGAGGGTGGGAGAGAGGATTAACTGCAAACGGCCCCAGGGAATGGATCAGGGTGATGGAAACATTCTAAAACTGAGCTGTAGTGATGATTACGCAGTTCTATAAACTCACTAAAAAACATTGATTTGCACGCATATGTACATTTTCATGTAAGTACATAATACCTCAATAAAGTTTGACTGTTAAAAACAAACTTTGGATTCACTCCTGAAAGAGAGAGAAAAAAAAGGAATTGATAAATACCTGTGTAAATATGATCTGGAATTTGACTATAGATAAAATATAGTTTTAAAAAACAGACCCACTGTTATGCCTCTGTGTGTGTGTATGTATATTAATCTTCAAAGTACTGAAAAGATAACACTATTCTTTTCTTTTGGCGTTTCTTAGGAAAGTGAAAACTTTCATAACATAATCATTCCAAGTAGGGGGGATCAAACAGCAGGGAATTTGTGGCTGGCCACAGCGTGGCTAAGAGGCCAGCAGGAGGACAAATGATGTGTGCATAACAGGGGCCTGGGCTGACACAGATTGTAACCATATCTGTGAAATCACTTTCCCCAGCCCCCTCTCACTACCCATTCTGTCAGTGCCCATCAGCACACCTTGGCACGGTCCGTCCTCATCTTGGTCCAGAATCCCAGCTTCCAATTCACATGAGGAACGTGAAGGTGGTCTTGATGGAGCATATGGTTCCATTTTGCTGATTGGTCCAGTTGTTTGAAAACATATTGTCTTAAATAGCATGCTATTTATCATATTTCACTATCTTTCAGTAGAAGTTTGAAGGGGGGAAAAGCATCAGACATTTTCCTGATTTGATCTTACTTTCTCAAACTTGAGAAATAAACTGTTTTATTGCTTTACTATGGGAAAGAAGATTGCACCCTGTTTTTGTTTTACTACATCCATCAGAACATGAACTGTTGTGATAAATTAAATCTGGCAAGGATTAGGGGGAAATTTTCCTCCTAAATAATCATGCAGCTTAAGGCAACATCAATAGGTCAACTTGACCACCCTTCTGCTGAAGACAGACTGTGCTTAAACCATACCCAGACAAATGAAAGTTTATTCTATTTTTAAAGATTTCCAAGAGGGAGGAACATAGGGATTTTTGCCCCTTAAGGCATTTAGTCTGTCTGAGAAATTCATTTTACATAGGAACATGATAGAAACAAAGAGAATACGATCGTCTGGCTGCCAAATCTAAGGATTTCTTTTTGTTGTTATTTTTAACATTCTGAAATACAAAGGACAAAGTGGAAGATAAAATTCATACACTGTGTCTGGTGTGTTTCTGATTAATGAAACAGACTCTTATATTTTATTAAGGTTAAATAAGCAAGCCCAGCCAAGAAGCTGGGTTTTGCATTTTAATTTGGGAAATTTTGAAATAATAAGGCTGTGGAACAGAAAGAAGTTAAAGCCAAGAACTGTTTTCTCTAGAATTCTACTATGCTTTTCCTCAGCTATTACACTAAAGGAATTGTAATTTAGCTAGTGAGAGATAGTCTCATAAATTTAAAGTATTTATGGGACATTCTCAATTACTATTCTGAGATATAGAACATCCTCCAGCATAAATGGAAAAGTCAGCTCACAAGTGGTTTAAAATGAGAAAGACTGAATAACAGAAAAGTTATCTGAATACATATAAAATATAAATAAGCCTCTGGGCATATTTTAATTTAAAAGAAATCAATGCTTTTCTAAAATAATTTTAATTACTCAAATTGCCCATTGTCATGATGAGCTAAGCCTCATTCTTTCTTTTTCTAATTAAATGTGATCATTTGCTCAAACTGTCCTCTTCTCAGTGGATAATGGGCACAAACTGACCTTGTGAAAAGAACAAACTACCAAAAAAACGAATATTTCCTCTCACTTCAGTTTGTGATTAAAAAGACAAACAAATAAATAGGGCGGTAGGGGAGCGTGGAGAATGAGCCAAATTTCTAAATGCCCTCTGGAAGTGAGAGAACAAGTTTACTCCACGCACATCTGATGTAAGGACTAGAGCAGAGATACAACAGAGAGGAAGCCTATTTGAGTGAAGAGCTAGCCTGCTGCCCAGTTAGCCCAGATTGGAGCCTCTGAGCTCCAGCACAAAGTGGCTGTGCAGGAATTGCTCACTTTGTACTCTGTGCTACCTCCCTCCCTTCCTTTTCCTCACCTTTGCCCACGTCAACGGGAGCTAATATATTAATAAATGTATGAAAACTCCAAAGTCGAGTTCTGTCTAAGGTAAATATTTAACCCTTATCTCTCCTGTATTTGCCATCTCACCTGAAAGATATTAGTCATTTTCCTTCTTTATAAATCACATATTTGTTATCTTTAAAGAGGAAAAGGAGCATGCTGGGAATGGGAGATGTCAGCCAGTCTAAAGTGCAGAGGTGGATGGGAAAGAAGCGGCCAGCCTGCCCAGTGCTTTGAAACAATGTCAATGTCTTCTGCTTCATTACACTCTAAATCAGGAAGCAACCCGGATGAATCTGCCTCTAAGAGGGAATGGGGAAACCTGGGGATATGGTCCTGATGGGGAAAAGTGACCTCAGTAAGTATGACTGTGGCCACAACCAATTCACGCCCAAGAGAAAAAGGAAACAGGGCTGCCATTTGCTCACTTGGACCCCCATGCTGTGTAATCTGTCTAGGGCGCTGGACAGAGGTGCCATGAATTGACAGGCATCTGGGCACTGGGTGTTGGGCTTGGCATGCATATGCCTTTTTCACGGGCACAGAAACTGTGTGCCCAGGTCAGTCTTAAGATACCACAAAGGAAACTCTAGAGGTCTAAGAAAGTTATGGATACAAATAAACTGACTTTGAAATCTTTGATTCCCTTAAAAGTAACACACCATTCAGAGCAGAGGAAAGCCAGAGATAAATATTGGTCTTTATGAGTTCCACCATAAAGCATTTTTTTTCTAGATCAGAGATAATCTATTGAACAGAGATGAAAATATTCTCTTTGGAGTTTGGTTAATTCACTGAGAATTTGAATAAGGCTTCATAACTCGAGGTCAAAGAAAATGTTGAATGAACAAGAAGAATGTTCATGTGAAAAATGGACAGCCATAAAACAGAAAGGAGCAGAAATGCTACAGAAGATTTTTGGTTAGCTGTAAGGAACAGTTTTCTATAACAAAAGTTTCAAAAATTTAACTAATTTGAGATGAGGTTTATTAAACTTATCCTACCAAGTCTTTAAACAAAGAGTGAGTAGTATTTAAACCAGGAGTTAGAAACTTGTAATTAAAAAAATCCTGTGTGCTCTTATATGCCAGGCATTATCATACATGCTTTGCATAAAATTTCTGTCTTAAACATCGCAAGAGTTGTTTGAGGTGGCTTTTATTATTATTACTATTATTTACAGACAAAGACACTGAAAATTCGAATGGTGAAATAAATAACCTAGTATTTTTGATCTCGTGATGACAAGAGTAATGATTTGAACCTGAGTTTCCTTGATATTAAAAATTTCTTTTTTATTTCCCTGTGGTGTTTCCTAAAAATTTGGATTTTTATGAATGCTTTTCTAGGTCTCAGTTCAGGAGGTTTCCTGTGGTCATGACTAAATGACCTTAGCCTGTGAGAGGCTGGGGCTTAAGATGTAGCTGATGTCAGAGTTTTCCCACCAGAGGCTGGGAGATTCAGTGCCCCAGGATGAAGAAGTGACTGCAGAACTAATTGTCATGGGTCTAGATGGCATCATTTCACTCCCTTTCTCCCTCCTCATTCCCTAAACCCATCACGAAGTCTCAATATGCAGGAAGATTAGAGTTGCTATTTCTCTTAGGTGGGAGTCTCTCAAAAACAGATCTGAGATGGAGATTTGCATGCAGGAATTTTTTTGGAAGGTTCCCTCAAGATCAATACCAGTAGAAAATTGAAGGAAGTAGGATTGGGCAGGTGGAAAAGTTGAATTGTGATGCAGTTGCAACAAAAGCTTGCCAATACTTCAACTGCCAACGCTCCCAGAAGTTGGTGGCATAAATGCCTCTGTCCTAAAGGGGGTGGGTGAGTAAGTGACATTCACAGATTTCACAACACCTATGCCTTCTGTGCCTCTGCTTAGACCAGCTTGACTCAGCAAAGTAGAGACATGACTAATTCAGCAAGCGGTAGACTCTCTCTTGCAGCAGCAAGGAGCAGCCCTAACTTACTCTAGTCACTATTTCCAAGAAGCAATGCCACACCCATGAAGAGCTGCATTTCTTAAAAATCCAGAAGTGGAAAGAGGGATAGAAAAAGTCACTAGCAAGGATTTAACTGTATAAATTAGCAGACTTGTTGGGGGTCAGTGGTCTGTGCTCAAATTAAAGATTCTCTGCAGAAGTGGAACACTGCACCCAGCCCTCTCTCTGGCCCTGCACTTATGACAGGAGCTCCATAGAACATCTGAGAAGCAGAGACACAGAGGACAACTATTGGACATCAACCTTGAGTGACCTAGGGCATCACATCCAGACACAATCTCCCGGCATGGCTCGTTGTTGAAAAGGACTCTAATCTCTGGGTTGAACACACTCCTTTATGACACACTAATTTTTTTCACAGTTTATTTTATTAAAGAGGGTTGGGTGTCATACTCCATTACTGTTGGAATACTTTTATTCACATTTTCCAAAAGATCAGTTGTTAAATCCAGTTATACCCTGAGATTCTTTGTCTACAGTGATGGCCATGGACTGGAGAGCTTTCAATAAATTTGATAAAAGTGTGTTAAACACCTATTATGTATCAAGCACTACTCTAGTTATTGGGGACAAAAAATTTACTGAATTAGTGTTCCCTGACACCAAAAATTATATGTATTGACAACACATAAACAGCTAGCTATAAAGCAATTTGATAAAGTGTACAATAGAGTTATGTATAAATTGCTATGGGAGCCCAAAGGAAGAAGCAATTAGGGAGACATGACAATAACACGCTTGGAAATAATGCCAGGTGTTGAACTGAATACAGGGAGCACAGTTTGAACTCCTAGGACCTGTGGTCTAGCAGTTCCACCTCATTAGCTTAAGCTAACACCACTGTTGTTTGTGGTGTCATTGTGGCAAGGGCAGCAGGAGTAATTCTGGGGTAACGGCAACAGAAAAAGCAGAGAAAGAGAAATACTCAAGGAAGGTAGGTCTTCGGAAATTATTTTCTACAAAACCTAAACAGGATTTGACATTTTCCTTCAGAGAACAGTTTCAAAAGAGAACATAAGCACAATTAAACCACCAAATCCTTGACACTTTTTTTCTATTGTAGTCGTCTCAGCCTTTCTGATTTTCACATACCTTTTTATCAGAGAAAATTGACCTTGATGTCAAATGTAAAGACTTATCCAAATCTACCCCCATCCCCACCCCAAAAACATTGCTTCCCGTTTGAAAAGAGTTATTTCTTGCTTAGGCTTCCTTGCATGCATCACCAGTCAAATTTTCTTTTGGAGTTTTTCAAATGGTAGTTAGGAAACAAGAAGGGACTCATCTCTTTGAAAAGCAGTGCAACGGCTGGTTGCGTGTTTAGCCCGCCTCCTGGGAAAATAGTTTCAGATGGTCTCCTGTGGATTGCTCAGACTTCTTCAGCTCCCTCTCTCAGGCAAAACATTCTTTCCTGGAGGCGTGAGGGGAGAGAGTGTGACCATGTAGGGTTAGAGACAGTGTCCTCCAGCAGATCTGCTTCCAGAAGATTCCTTCATCGCTAGAAGTCTAGAAGCAGGAGTGTAGACTCATCCTTTTTCTATCAAGGACCAGAGCAAATTTGGGAATTTTAAAATGGAAAAAGCGGTATATGGATATTTTAACCTAAGATAAAATTTGACCTGGATGGGAAGGGAATAGGGGCAGATGGGGAAACATTTCTACTAGTTTAGAACTTTGCATGACGCTTTGAAAGTTCTGCGCTCCTAAAAACTGAGGGCCACTTTCTAACAGAATTCTAAATAAGTTGTTACTGTCAGAATGAATTAAAGAAGTGATATTTACATAATAGAACCCTTGTTTTCATTCCGTAGTGATTTATTATTTGATTCCTATGAAACAAAGATTTCAAGAGTGAAAATTTGCCAAGAGAAGGATGAACAGAAACATACGAAACTGTTCGCATGTGGAGTACCCACTATGTAGATAACATCTAGCCTGGCACATTTCTTCCACGACAGTTATCCTGTGTTTCCAGGAAGCATCAAACAGTCCTCCTCTTCCCTTACTGAGGTTGGAATGGCCTTGGCTACAGTGCAAAGATGGAGGGGAGACCAGGGCGTGCAGAGAAACAAAATTGGAGAAGACAAATGAATTCCAAAGCAATCTGGCAGGACCAGCAGAATGGCCCAGTGCACTGCCTGCCACGGGCTATATTGCAGCTGTCTGCCTCTGATGGAATCCACCCCCTAGTAGCCTCTTCATTACAGGCACACATTGCTGGAGCTCCACCACACCCCTCAGTGAACCCTCTCTTCCAGGAGAGTTGATAGACCAAGGAGAAAATAACTGTTGGCAAGTGTTTATTAGAATCCTGTGAGAATAATAATAATGGTAATACTAATACTTCCAATTGCTGGGATTCTGCAATGTGTCAGGCATTGGGATGGCCACTTGAAAGACGTTATCTCTAATTACATTTTGTAAAATAAGTAAATCATGCCTTAGAAAATTAAATGCCAAGATTTAAATGACTGAACTGCGTTTACATAATTACTACCTTGCAGAGGTTGTATTTGAACCTAATATTTCTGACTCCTCCAAATTCACATCACTATGGATCCCGTAAATAATAATGCTGTCAGGTCCCATTGATTGGGAACCTATTGTGAACTTGGTATTCTACTATGCACTTTACGTATATCATGTTATTTAGTCCCCAGTACAATCTTTGATATTAGATAATATTATTTCCATTTAAAAAGTCTCTTATATAGGTAAAACCTTTGATAACCTAGGTAAGGTTTGGGGATAGTTATTGTCATCTGAGGTATGATGGATCTTTGTTTCCTCATTTTGTTCAGGGAATAGATTGGACTTAATATTTCCACATCTCGACAATTCTATAAAACTCTCTAGAAACAGCTAATGTTGTGTTCTTTGTGCATCTTTTACCCACGGGGAATAATGACTGTATTAAACTGATGATAGTGATTGAGAGAAGAATTTTGGAGTCACCCAATCTGGTTTAGAATCCAGGCTGTCACTTATGATCTACACGACCCTGTAGATACTATTTAATCTTTCTAAGCTTCTGTTTTCTCATCTGTAAATTATAGATAATAATACCTAACTCACAAGTATTCTTATTGTGCAAATCAAAACAGACAATGTCCATAAAACACTCAGCACAGTGGCTGGCATCTCCTAAGTGCAAAATAATTGGTAGCTGCAGTTATTTTAAAACAACAAGTAATCACATTTTATTGACTGCATCAGTTAGGATTCAACACAACTGCCTTTAACAGAAAAAAAACTAGCAGTGCCTGAAGAAGGTAGATATAAACTTCTCTTTCAAGCTGCACAGAGCAGGCCTCCAGGACATATATAGTGACTCTGTGGTGTCATTAGGGAAGCCCGGGATGTTATCATTATTCCGTCATCTAGACAATGGTTTCCATTCTCAAGGGCAGCTCATGATTCAAGGTGGCATCTATAACCTAAGCCAGCATATCTGAGTCTGGGCCTAAAGGAGAATAAGAAAAACAAGAAAGGGATCCCTGGAAGCTGAGTCACCTCCCTTTAAGCGACCTTCCCAAAGTCCCATGCAACTCATCTGTTTCCACTACACATACCAGATCTTAGTTACATGACCACACTATGCTACAAAAAAGCTGAGAAATATAGTCTTTTATTCTAGAAAAAAAATTATGCCCAGCTATCAGTATCAATATTTGTTTCTAAGGAGGAAGGGAAAGATGGATGTTGGAGAAGGCAACTGACAGTCTCTGCCACACTGATAAGAATGGTGTCACCCTGATCAGAGCATGTCAAAGCTGATGGAATCTTAGCCATCTCTTAGTTCCATCATTTCGTTTTAAAGATGAATAAACTCTCATCCAGGGAGATAATAGGATGTAGGAAGGATTGCGTGATGAGTCAGTGGCAATGCCCAAATAGAACTCGGATCTTCTGATTTCCAGCTAGTCCAATGTGCTTTCCATCAAATTCACTGTCTTTCTAATAAATGACTGATTTTTTAAAAATTCCTTTTAGGGATATTACCTAAGTCTTTATTTTAAGGCGTTCAATTCTTGTTTTGTCCACCACATTGGTGAACAGCTGGTCACTTTCCAACTCTCCAAGATCACTGGTCCAACAGCTGGTCACTTTCCAAGATCATATTTGTCATTGTAAACACTGTAATCACTAACAGCCATTTTACCAAAGGCAATAAATACAATTCTGTCAGTTGCTCTATAAACATCATTTCCTGAGACTTTAATTATTTTGTTACTCTCCTCTGAGTCCATTTCATTGTTTCTTCGGTCTAAAATTTATCACATGAAGATGTAGTTTGCCTTTCCTGAGGTTACGGCCTATGGAAACATTACAGTCTGTAATTTGCAAGCTTGTGTTTTTATTAAAGGAAATTTAGTTCACACGGTTCTATCTCGTTTAAACTAAAATCTGTGAAATACTAGAGTGCTATTTGATATCTAGGCTCTTCCTAGTGCCTTTTAAATAGGCTTTTAAGCAACCTATTTTTTTTAGAAATAGGAAGCTATGTATTGTTAAAAGCACCCTCGTTCATGGACACAAGCAGTCAAATTGTATGTCCAGGCCAGTAAATTTTAAATGAATTCTAAATTAGAGTAAATTCTCTAGCTCCTAATTAAAGAGATTTTAATCACAGACAAAGAATAAAAAGCATAAAAGAATATGTGGCATATGGAAAGAAATCATAACTATTTAGTTGGGAGGAAGCTGTGTTGGAGAAAAACCTGTGCAGTCACATTAACTTGTCATAGCTTCCAGGCATGATTTCAAAGGGAAACATAAGAATTCCCTTCTGCTCTCTGGAAAACTGGATTTACCTCACAGATTCCTTTGAAAATGACTTAGTTGGGAATTTCAAATTTTAACGTGTCTTCTCATGGAAAGATGTCGCTATTAAGTTGGTAAATGGAAGAAAAAGACAACAGGTTATAAACAGAGCCTAGAAAAAGGTTTCTTTTTTAAAATAATGTATATATAAGCATATATATTTTAAAAGTTCTAGAAGCATATACACCCAGATAATAACAGTAAATATTTTGGGTGGTAGAATTGTGAGGATTTCCCCCCTTTTTCTTGTCTATATATTTTTTAAAATATGTACCGTTTTTCTAAGAGGAAAAATATATATGTTTATGTTTTAATTTTAAAAGACACACTTACCTAATGACAAACAACTGGTTTTGAAAGAAATAAAATAGGCTAATTCCCAAATGCACATTATCATGAATGAACAAAATCCATCCAATAACAGGTTTATATTGTATGAACAGAATATCTATTGTATTTGGGGAAGTTATGACTCAATTAATACAACAAAACATTTAGTTCCTCTAAGGTGTGAGAATTTGCCTCCTCTTATTTTTACAAAATTTGAAGGAAAAAAAAGCTCCTGGATTTCCAGATGTCCACATGATGGTAGTATTACCTTTACTGTGGTATATTGAGGAACAGACGAAAAACAGAGCAGTAACAAGTTCATATGAATTTATTAACATTTAAAAATATGAATTCAAAATATGAATTCATATTTTGTTATACTTGAAAAGTAGTAGCAAAAGTAAATGACATGTATTACTTATTCAATCCATAAACAATGACAATATTCTTGGTCACTTGGTTGAGAACCACTGGCAGTAATTCCAAACACCCAGGGACCTGAGATCCACAGATCGGAAATGTCTAGTATATCCACTTGGGTTCTTTCCCTCCCCACTGTGTGTACAGCTGAATTTGCTGCACCTTACTTAATAAAAGGAACTTTCTCCAGAGGTCAGTCTTATCGTTACACCTTCATTCTCCTTCTGCCCATGATTTCTCTCACCTGCCTGCCTCCTCTCTCTGTCAAGGAGCAAGAGACAGTAATAAGAGAGGGAGATCCAGAAACAGCCCAAAATCGGGGCATTGAGTGAAAACACAGAGAGTGTTAGGTGATGTCTCACATACACAGATCAAATGGAGGTGTTGATCTTGCACTTCAAAGTCCTCCAAGGTGTCCCACAGTACCTTATGCCCCCGAGCTGCCTCAATCGTAGACTAAACCCAGTGTTCATTGCAGGCACTGCTGCTTCGAATCCATTTTGTGCTTTATCTTTCTTACACACGGACTCTAGCTCTAGCATAGACTATGTCCCCTCTGTGTCCATTTCTGGTCAAACCTGGTAAACTGACAGCAGAGCCCAATAGAAGGCTATACCCATTGGGCTGAGAATCTTCTTGGAAAATAACTACGTAGGACGCAAACGCTTTGTCTCGGGTATTAAGGATGCCCAGAACTGCCTCTGTGAGGTTTATTTGAATAAAGAGACAAGGATCCTTCCAAGAAAGAACTCATCCTACAGCCTTGTGAGCTGACTGGCCACAATCCTTAGGAGATTCAAAAATGAGTAATGATTGAGTACTATGACAGTTACATTTGTTCCCAGCCCGTTTTCGAAGGAAAAGGAGAGTTGTGAGTCAAAGGTGAAAACCCTGCATCCTGAAATCTCTACAAATCACTGGGGCACAGCAGAGTCACCTCCAGAGCCCCTCAGGTACATTACGACTCAAATGGAACAAGGCAGAGCAGCAGGTGAGGCAAGAAAAGACCACAGTGCCCAGGGGTAACAGATTATGATCCAGGAACATAGACCCTGGGCTTGCAATTTAGATTTCAAGCTGTTGGTTTATGAAACAACTTACCAAGTCCTAAGCCACCAAAAAAGAAGTGAGAGTTGATATTTCCACGCTGATATGATTGAGCCTCTTTGTGGCCAGCCTGTTTGCCAAGAGAGCAGCTGGCTCCTGGTTGGCATTCCTTTGTCAGTTCCAGTTTGTGAAAAGCATAAGGGTGCTGCACAGGGCAAATAAAGGGTAGATTCCCAAATTTCAGACCTTATAGCAACTTTTTTTTTTTTTTAACCTCTTGTCTGTTAAAATTGAACTGAAGAACTCACTCTTAAATTATGCCGAATTCCTTCCCTGGGCAATTTCTGGGCTTCATAATTTTGGATGTCTATCTCCTTTGATCAAATGATTGCAGGAATTTACTGCCCTTTGTAGGAATATTTCACCAAAGAAGGTGGCTTCTCCTCTTGGTTTATCCGTCATCTGCTTATGTATACTGATGTGTGAGTGAGCAGGAGACCAGGTGCCAAGACAAAGGCTGGACCATTTCCTCCTGAGGACTAACCGCTGAACGCTGTGTACTGAAAGGAACACCATGTCTAGCTAGAGCCCAGCCAGACCCACAGATCCTTGTCGACTTCCCCTGGAATCTTTCCAGAAGCTTTGAGTGAGACTTTCATCAAGCCCCAGGACCTATGCCTGGCCCTATCCACATGCCTTCCTGTAAGAGGGGACCTCTCAGAATTATGCGATTGGGATGTCCAGAAGCAAATGCATCACATGAAATGCCCAAGAGACACAGAGTATAGGGATTTTATTAGATGAGAAGAGAACTTAGTCCAGAATAGGCTCCACCACTGTATTAGTTTCCCATCACTGCTGTAAGTAATTGCCATAAACTTAGTAGCTTAAAACAATACAAATTTATTCTCTTATGGTTCTGGAAGTCAGAAGTCCTAAATCAATCTCACTGGACTGAAGGCAAGGCGTCAGCAGGGCAGGTTCCTTCTAGATACTTTAGGGGAATATCCATTTCCTTGCCTTTTCCCACGTCTAGAGGCCACCTATGTTCCTTGACAGGTGGCCCCTCCTCCATCTTCAAAGCCAGCAGCATAGCGTCTTGCTTCTGTCATCACAGTGACTTCTTCTGTAATCAAATTTCCCTCTCCTTTCTTATAAGGACTCCTGTGATTACATTTAGGGCCCCTGGGATAATCCAGGATAATCTCTCCATATGGAGATCCTTACCTTTATCATATCGACTGTAGGGGAGGAGGAATTATTCCTCTACCCTCTAGTTTCTTCTGGCTGGTCTAAGAATTAAATTGACATGAGACAGAATAACAGGAGAAAATCAAACAAAGTTTAGTAACATGTATACATGGGAGAAACCCAGGAAATCTGAGTAACTCCCAAAATGGTGGGAGACACTGCCTTAAACACCATCTTCAGCTAAGGATAAAGAAGGATGTTGGGGGTAGTGGTTTGGGACTTCAAAGAGGAGGACAGCCATTTACATGCAGATGGAAAAACAAATGTTTGATAAACAAATGTTGACCAGGCCTTGCAAAGACAATGAGAGACAGAGAGGACTTTGATTAAAAGGCCCTCTTTAGGTTCCTCCCTATCACACCTAGTTCATATTATACTATAGTTGTCTATGGTCATCGCTCCTTCCTGGAACGGGCCTTTCTATCTTAAATTCTTTTAGGCATTTAGGGGGAAGTTCAAAGTTTCTTTCAGCATCTTTTGTTCTTAAAAACAATCAAGCCAAAGAGACACATTTTGGGGTGGCAAATTCTGATCCCCCACACAGCAAAGTCCTTTTTGCCAAATAAGGTCATTCACAGGTTTCTGGTATTAAAATGTGAACATTTTTGAAGGGATTGCTGTTCAGCCCAGCACAACTACCAAATAAGGATATTATGGTTGCATTACACAGTGTTCTCCAAGAAACAGAACAAATAGGATAACAAATAGGACATACACATATATTACATATAATATATATTAACTAAATACTTCATATTAAGTGCCTTAATACCTTATGTTAAATCTCTGGTTCATGCAATTATGGACGCTGAGAAGTCGATCTGCCATCTGCAAGCTGGAGGTCCAGGAAAGCTAGGTGCAGTTTGAAGGCCTGAAAACTGGACAGCCAGTTCTGCAAATACCAGCCTGAGTCTGAAAGCCTAAGAACAAGGAGCACTGAGGGGAGGAGAAGGTTGATGTCTCAGCTCACTCTCAGCGGTCAGCAGAGAGTGAATCCAACCTTCCTCCACCTTTTTGTTCTATTTAGGCCCTCAATGGAATGGATGATGCCCACCCACAGTGGGGAGGGCAATCTGCTTTATGCAGTCCACCAGATCAAATGCTAATCTCTTCTGGAACACCCTCACAGACACACCCAGAAATAGTCTTTAACCAGCTATCTGGGCTCCCCTTGGCCCAGTCAAGCTGACACATAAAATTAACCATCACAATGGTACAAGATATTTTATATTCTAATAGACATTTTGTACTCTATAGATACACAGTCATGCACCACATAATGACATTTCAGTAAACAATGGACCACATATGTGGCAGCAGTCCCATAATATTAGTACCATATGGCCTAGGTGTGTAGTAGGCTATACCATGTAGGTTTGTGTAAGTGCACTCTATGATGTTCACACAACAATATCTCCTATCACAGATTTCTCAGAATGTATCCTCATCATTAAGTGATGCATGGCTGTACAGCATATGATTCTCAGACTGCAAAAAAGGCCTATATTTTACTGTTAATGGAAAGAAAATAAACAAATCCTTGTCTTTTGTACCTGATTTTTCCCTTGGGATTACAGTGTTTATACTGATTAATGGAATTGGTAGACTCTAATTTCAACCTTTACTTGAAATATTCCTGAGTAAACCAAATCAATCCTGTTTGTCTACTTTTTTCTTATTTTGCCATGTAAGGTGGATCTGTCCCATTCTAATTGTAGCAGATTAGTCCTGAATTATTAAAATCAGAATGGACATGTGGTCATTGACTTCTGTGATTCAAAATCTATAATTTATAAGGCATCTGCTTCTAGATGTTGGAGAGTAGTGGCCATTTGGGGATACGTTGCAGAAAACCCAATGGGCTATCAAATACATAGAGGAATTTGTACCACAACACACATTTCAGGTTTCTTGATGAAAATAGGATGTAAAATAAGAGAATTAGAATGCATGAATACCTTTTTGTCAGTGGAGACTATGATTCAATATAAAACCTAACTAATCAACATTTATGTCAGTGAGAGTTTTTATTTCATTCTGCAAAGCAAAGGCTTTTAGTTTATTAAAAATTGATAAAGGCCTTTAAAACAGTTTCTTTTAAAACCAAACTAACTATAACTGTTATTTGTAGTCAATACTAAAAACTGAAAAAAAAATCAAACTCATAAGTTGGTGGAATATAGTAAAAAGAACATTAGATTTACAGTAAAAAAATCACAGAATTTTATCTCTGATTATGCTACTAATAAGCTGTGTACATTAAGGCAAATAGATTTTTTCTGAGCCTCAATTTCCTTATTTATAAAATGTGAATTATACTGCCTCCTTCGAAAGAATGTTGCCATAAGTAAAAGAAATGTTGTATGTTAAGTGCTTTGTGAATTGCTATACAAAAAGAAAGATGTTATTATGAAGAGTCCACCATGGAGCATAGCTGACATGTACATACATTATTAATTATATATATATTTTTTGGTAGTTGGAAAAATTTTAGGTGTTCTTAAAGTTAAAAGCTATAATAACAAAACTCATTTATAGCCCCAGAGAACATCTCTAAACTTGTCCTGTTGGCAAAGTTACTATTCATATTTTACGATCTGAAGAAATACCAACTTCTAGAAATTAAAACAGCTTCAGAAAAAAGGCCATGATTACAGTGCCAAAGTGGCAAAGGAGAATGACATCTAAGTTGGGCATTTTATTTGGTGTAAAAGTGGTCTGAAGAGTAGCTACAAAGATATTTACATGACTGGAGGTTAGATTGGCAGAGAAACCTGAGAAGAAAACAGCAATTTAAACCATTGAAACCTACAAATGTTTTCATTTAACACATACACAGTGTTTTAAATTAACACATATTTCGTGAGTAGGTTATCAAAGGACATCTTCTAGAATGTGAAAAAAAATTAATAACAGTAAGCATTACAAACATCGACCCTACCCCCCATGCTCACATGTAGACCAACTACTATCTCCAGTATATATCCAGAAGTCTGCCTTCCAGATCATGGACAAATCCTGATACCTAATTACACATATATTTTCCAGTTTTTCATGAATCTGGATTTCTGTTCATTACCATCCCAGGGAGGCATTATGCATAGTAGCCACTCAATAAATATGTGTTGTTAAATCATTCCCATATGAAACTAAAAAGAGAAGTAGGAACTACCACAATTCCCTATAAATTATACATACAAATACTACTTTGGGAAAATAAAAGGCTTACTAAAATAAGATTTAGATATTATAATATTGTTAGCAAATATTTTTCTCTTGTAGAAATACATGGGTTGTAAAATGATGACGTATTAGTAAATTGATTAGGAGCAGGAAACAGATTCTCCTAAACTGATAATGTGAGTAAAAACTGAATCAAATTTTATGGGGAACAATTTGACACGATATGGCAAGAGTACTTGATAATTCTCTCTTCCCTTTATGCTGTCTTTTTCCAGGAATTTGACACAAGATGTAATCATATTCTGGTATGCTTAAATTTTGTACAATTAAGAAGGAACTAATAAGATTTAAGTACACGAATGTTCATCAAAGAATCACTCATAATAGCAAAAAAAAAGGAAATTACATAAACGCCCAATTATAGGGAGAGAAATAAATTATGTTGTTACATATAATTAATACTTCACACATAATACTTACATTAAATGGATACATTTAAATTATACAACAGTGTATTATACAATTATACAGTAGTATATACTATTTAATTTTATAGTAATAAATACAAAAATTTTAAATAAAATTAAATACAAAAAATCGAAATATGTGAAAAATATTTATCTATATATTTTCTCTAAGAAGATTTAAACCAAAATAGAAGTAGTGGTTATTTTTCAGAACTGAGTTAATTTTTTATTATTTTTCTTATCATTTCTCTTTTCCTAATGTTTGACAATGAACACGTATTAATTCCATAATCACAAAAAAACTCTCTAAAATTGAAATAACACATTGAAACAAATAAATAAATATCCCATGTACCAAAAATGAATTTCACCTTACTGTAATAAATTCTCTATTAGTGTCAATGCTTTTATTGCATACTGAATTGAACAAGGTCATTACCTACGTGCCATTCATCAAAATGAATGTTTAAAATGTCTTTCTATTTAATACTGTTTCAAAGGGATTTGGCAAAATGCCTGCTTGAATGCATTATTAAATGTGTCCAGGAGGATACTGGTTTGATTTTATAAGTCAACTTCAGAAGACAAGGAACGCAGGCCTCACAACATTCTCAAGTGAATTATAACCAATTTGCTTCTAGTCAATGGTACCTTGATGGCCCTTATATAAACTATGTCAATACAATTACTCTAGCAGATCTCCATCATCTGAATTTGACTCATGGGAAGAATATTGTATAAATATTTTCAATTCATATGACCATTGTGTTTGTTTGGTGATTTTCCAACCCCTGAGAAAAGAGCTCTTATCATCTTGGGCTCTCAATGACCACCAATGCTTTTATTACCATTTTAAAGGTTTTAATTAGTTAGAAAAAATTAGTGCGCTAGCTTCAGCTAAATTAGCCCTGTAATGTAACCTTTGTCAGAGAAGATACCTTGAGAAAAATAAACTTAGTAACTATGTGTTGGGTGGTACAGAGTTCCAGGGATTTATTAGACACAATCCCTCCTCAAGATGAACTCATACATAAATGTTTATATCAGAACCAGTGGGAACTGAAATACAACAGATGGCTCTTAGGAAGGTCAAGGTTTTGGAGGTTCACTGGGGAGCCATGAAGATCCAAGGCTGGTTTAACATGATACAAGGGAAACAAGGCAATCAGTTGAGTTGGCAATGAATTTGAACATCCTGATAGAATTTTCAGAAACTTAAATGTTATTGCATTTATCCCTAAAAACACTGTCAATTTTCTTATCTTTGATCTCTTCCTCCTCTCCCATTCAAGATTTTCATTCCGCCTTCAAGTAACTCTATCGGTGCTCTAAGAATCCCACTATTTCAGCAGCTGCTTTATCTAACTAATCTTATTTTATTGCAAAATATTCCATTACTGTGAAACTTTTTGTGGAATTCTTTACTAAAATGTGGATTATTTTGAGGGGTTTCAGTAATTGCATGAATGGAGTCTAAAATACACCTGGGGCTGTTATAAATCAAAGGTGGGAATTACCACTGTATACACCAGTGCAATGGTTAAATGGAATAGAAATGTGCTGCTCAAATAAAGTGTCTTTGCAAGGAATAGTGCCTTATTTGATTGTATGTTTTCATTTGATAGAAGAATATTGCAAGCTTCTAAATTGGGGATAAAATGACAAATTATTACATGACTACTTTTATCTATCAGACAAGAGAGTTGAACAAAATTATTTCTAAGTTCCCTTCCATTTTTAATATACTATGATTCTACCTTTTTCACTCACAATATGACAGTAATGGCTGCCCAATGCTACAGCAGCATTCCAAGAGTGTTTTTTAATGACCATCAACTGCCAATTACCATTTTCTGTATCAATGGCCCAGAAAGGTCTTGAGGACCATTTGAAATTTATCGAAAGTGAGGCACTGGAAACACAGACTAAAGTGAATTTATTCTTTTCGAGGTTGCTTCAGAGATGGGTTTTATTTGAATAACGAGAGAAAATATTTCTTAATGGAGTCTCAATATTTTGACCAAACCACACAAATCTTCATCATCCTTACAAATAGAATTGATTAGAGTCATGATGACCAGTTCTCAGAAAGGATAATGTATCTCAAAATAATCCTAAAATGTTATCATGACTGGGAGAAGATGGAATATCAATGCTTTTTCAAATGCGGCAGATGAACGACACTTTCTTCCTTTGTGAGTATCCATTTGCCTTATAATATTTTCTGAAAAAGAGAGAGGCTTTGGGGGAGTAGGAGAAAGTGAAGTGGGGAAGTAGAAAAATGGGAGGTATTGGACAGCATCTGAGCCCTGAATCTCAAGGATGCAGTAAAAGTGCATGAAGGTATTGTGAGGCTCTGAGCACGAGACTAGTGCACTGGGGCCCAAGCAGCCACATAGCGGGGAGCCACAGATAGTCTCCCTACTTCTACACTGAACATGACAGCAGCAATCTTAAAGCAGCTTAGGACTTAGGAACAGCAGACCTCCAAGAAAAATCTGGAAGAAAACATTGAGAGCTGCGTCCCTGAGTAAGTCATTGCCATTTCAGGGATTCCCGAGATCACTTGAGAAGGGATCAGCCCTGAGGTTCTGCCTGGGCAGCTGTGGGTCTGGAGCCAACTAGATTTGGGCATCAACGTTAATATGATCCCATTTTTACTTGCAAGATAATGAAGGTCAAAATATTTATACTAACTAGTAAATGAATTTCAAAAGCAATTTAGATTAACTTTTTGCTCTACATTGATGACGCAGATGCCCTCTATACTGGTAAATAAAGAGATTAAATTTGAGGCCAAATTAAATTCTTTTTTCAGAGAAAGTTAAGTTGAAGCTTTAAAGTGGAGAGCTATAAAAATTAATCGTTTTTGTGCAAATATCATTATTATACTTTAAGAAAGTGTTATCTCTGGTCATTAACTATGGAACCTGGACAAGTCAATTCAATTCTCTGGCCTCAGATTTTTTTATTACCAAAAAAAAAAAGGGATACATAGTGTAATACTGTAATCCTTAAAACCTCCTATAAATTCTAGTATTTCAAATATTCCATGATTCTGTCAACTGCTTCTAAGAATATATATGTATATATATTCAAGGATACATATATACACAAATATATATGATTGCATATATTCAAATATACGATTACATATATATATATAATCAAAGAGAGGATTGGTAATTTGGGAGTTGTCTTTTGTTTGCTTGGTTATTTTTACTTTTGATGTTTTACATCAATAGTTATTTATCAATATCCCTGGAGAACTAGTAAATTCCTATTACAGTTTGTCTGACTTCTTGATCTTCTAAAAAGGATATGAATCAACATCCCAAGCAACAGACATTTTAAAAATCAATACCTTCACATTCATATAGACTCACAGAAGTATGAGAAGATTCCCATTTTTAACCAATCTTAATTTCTCAGTCACATCCTCTGTACCACAGTCACAAATTAAAACTGAAGAAAGCCTTTGCCTGCTCTATGTGGTCTGCCAACCAGCTGGAAGAGAAAGGGAATCTGAACACTGGGCTCCTCCAGGAGGAACAGGCTCCCAAGTGGACTCAGATGATCTTTTTCTGTTTAGTCTCTCATTGAACACAAATCACTTCAGTGTAGTTATAGTTTCTAGCCTATGCTAGTTTATTCCTGTAGCACTCAAGCATACTGAGTCTTACTGAACATGAAATCTTAATTTGCTTCACTAATGGAACTCATTTTATTTCTCTTAAGCTCTGCCTCTGATGATTATTAAAATGAAATACAATAAATACTGGAAAATCTGTAAGTTAGTTTAGCTACTTAGAAAATCTACGGTCCATTAAGCTCCCAAGAACAAAGATCTATCTGTGTATACATGTGATCTGCAGTGTATCCCCATGTTATTTTTTAATACTCCGTGTTGTGATACTCTCCATTCAGCTATTAGCAAACGGGTGTCCTCATTATACAAAAGTGTAAACGGCCATCAACAACTCCCCTGACAGCAGAGAAACCAAAGACTCAATTCTCATGGAGAAGTGCTCCGCCTTGGAGACGATTGCTCGGCTCCAGCCTGGGAGGGAAAGGTCCGCTCTGCTGTACATAATGGCTGCCTGGGGAATAACTCTACTTTGGACACTTCCATAAGCATTAGAGATAAATTCTGTCTAGAATGAGTAATTCTAAGGTTCACATGAGAAGCATCCTCTGGCTGCCTCTGCTGTTACTTTGCTGGCTACCAGCAAGGAATACAATAAACTCAGAAGAAGATGATGCTAGACTTAGCTACAACACAAGTGGAGGGAAAACAACAGATTTTAATAAACAAACGATATAGGAGACACACATTTTGTCTCTATGTTTCAAAGGAAATTGGCCTCTGAAAGGGGAAAAGGAAAGTCTACTTTTGAAATTTTTTTGGACCGTCTAGAAAGAGATCACATACTCAAAACCAGAGCAAACACAGAAGGGGTTCTAGAAAACTGAAATTTGTTTTTCCTCTATCTCCATTTTCTGAAGTCACGTCACCCACCCAGCTCACATACTCTCTGGATCTCCTCCTTCCCAGTTTCCTTGTGTTTAAAATTTTAGTAATAATGCTTGCCTCACAAGCGATGTTATAAGTTCTATTAGGAGAGTTTGATGACTTTGGAGAAAAGAAGTTTTCACGTCAACACACACACACACACACACTCTTCACTGCTTATTCATCTTCTTAGCCTAAGTGTCAGTCATTTATATTTTAATAAAATCTATACTGTGTTTATGCATAGCTAGCCATTCAAGTATGTAGTGGGCTCATTATATATTAACTTAGGTGTTCAACTGCAGGCAGTCTGTTCCTCTGTAAACATCCTGAGGTTAATTTGCATAATTTGTCTTTGTGGAACATACCAGGTAGACTATCTTACATAGTAAAGCCTCCTGAAATTCTTTATGAAAAGACTGGCATGAGTGTGAAGAGCATGCAAGACATACTGTCCTAACACATGAACACCCCACCAAGTAGTGTGAGCAGTAAGAGGCTTCTTCTAAGAATGGGTAGGCCAAATGCTGAAGTGGTTAAAATGGGCTACATGCTATTGGCACTGAGCCTATAGCATCACTTGACCCTGGAAGAGGAATTCTCTGGCACCATCACTGAGCTTCAAGGAACACACGTCAAACTCCCAGCCATCTAGTGCTACCTCCTTGGCACCCTGTGGGGCCAGCAGCTAGTCACTGGTGTCACCTCTGAAAGCTGCACTTCCCAGCTCTGAGTCACCGAAAGCCTTCGGTGGATCTATATGCACTACAGACTCTAGAGTCCGAAGCTTCAAATAATTTTAAATCAAAAGTTTAGCTTCCAGGGGCATAAGGTTAACTGAAAGTCAGCTTTGCAAAATCCATAAAACAGAACGAATAAAATAAAATGAGAAGCATGAACATAGCAGTCACTGAAAAGGGAATTTATGTTCTCTCTTATACACAATCCAGACACTTAGAAAGAAAAGATAATGTAAGACTTGACAAAAAAAAATATTTTTGAAGAAAGTTTCAAGAGATTATTTTAAGTGCATATTACTCTTTATCTATAAAGGGCATTAGCAGATGTGCCATGAAAAATGGCTATTAATTTGGTCAGGATTCTCCTATTTTATTGGTGACTGATATACTGGTAAATGATACTCAGAAAATATAAGCTTGCTTTGAAGCAAGTACATAAAAGAAGACCTGGACTTTAGTAGTCATAATCCTTGGTCTTGATTACAAGTGTTATAACCTTGCAAAAAAAAAAAGCAAACATTTTTCAATTAGGCCATAGGAAAAATGATGGGGAAGCTCAAAATAACATTTTAAAGTAATTGTTAAGTCCCAGTGGAGGTGGTGAACTTTAAAAAAAAAGGAAGAAATGAAAGAAAGAAATCACATTTGCTAAGAATATATTTGGGCGTTCTCTTAGCAACAACAATCATTTGAAATACGATCTGAGAACATTAAAGCAATGCACTTAGCCACAGTCGGTTACTACTGAGAACTTACAGCAGTGTCTGTCCAATTAACTTAATATTTCCTTTAATTATGCCCACACCGTTAAAAGGGACTCATTTTATGGACTGTGGGATGATAAAAAGGATTATTATTTTGCCCATATCTGTAATGTTGACTGAAGAACTGCAATACCTAAGTTCCTCACATGCACAGTTCGTAAATTCAAGAACAAACTCTCTCCCCCATGCCTAGTCTTCCAACCCTGAGGCTTTCACTAAGGAAGTGTTTAGACCAGAAGAAAAAAGCTCATTGATTGGAAGGGTAGCAGAAATCTTGGATATTCTTTAATGCAGAGGAGTCTTCAGAAGAGAAGAGCTGCAGAGAGGTCATGTGGACCACCTTGCTTGCCCTCTCACTTCCGTGAAACAGGTGTCAGTTGAGCTGCTGTCAGGAACTACGCAGTGAACTCAGTCTGATGGGGAAGGAGTGTTTTTCCTTTCTGATAAATTGCATGTACACACACACACACACACACACACACATTGCTTTCTTTTTTTTCAATATAAAAAGAGAAATATTTTGAAAGAGAAGTGAACTTGTCCCTGAGGAAATGTTCATGAGTTTGAAAGAAAGAACAAGTCAGCAAATGGCTAAAAATTGTGTTTCTTTGGTGGAAAATTTGGTGGCTTTTACAGCATGAAGCAAGATATCTGGTAAAGGTTTTGGGTTTTTTGTTTTTTCTTAATTTAATTAACAAATATTTACTGATGCTTGATGGACATGCAGTTGGCTGGGGATGCAGTCACAAACAAGACATAGCTTCTCTCTTTTAGCTCAGATTTTAGAAGAGAATTTTACTCCGGTTAAATTGCTGGTTCTCACAAACCCAGTATAAGGTATTTTATTGTATCTTCTCTGCAAATAAATAAGAAGCAGAATGGTGTTGAATAGCGCAGCATTATTGCCTGCTAAGGAGTTTCTAAGGAGTTTGCTAATCATCAAAGACAAGGTCCAGTCCCACAAATGGACTTACAGCATGGGCTGTAAATGGACATATAAAAAATGCAGTAAGGTACATGCCATCACAGAAATATGTGGCACGTACAGAGGCAAAGCAGCAAATGATAAATTCTGTCCTCATCGACATCAGGTTAGGTTTGCCAAACTGAGATGCTGGAGCTGGTTATGTAATGGGGGAACGGAATGGGGAATTCCAGGCAAGGGAAAGCATTTTCACAGGGTGGTACAGTAGTGGGTCCAGGTGCAGTAATTATCAAAGACGCTTACCCTTAGAGTGTGGCCATTAGCAAGATATAGATATTCTCTGTTTCCATTCCACAGAAGAAAGAAAAGAATATGTAAAGTTACAGACACTAGAGCAAATCATTACTACTTATTTTAGCTCTAGACAATATCAGCCCTCATCTTGATGTATGGTAGAAGAAACATATTTTGTTTTCATTACAGTCCCATTTTTCAAAAGAAAATGCAGCTGAATTCCTTCTAAAAAGGAGAATATGAGAAGCTAAATTTTCATTTGCTGACTGAGAAGCAACAGTGCTGTGAATACACAGAGAGAGCTGTGTGAATTCATTTTTTAAATTTTCTCCAATAAAAGTATAATGAAAACTAGACTGAAACCATGTTCCCATTCATTAGTTTAAAAGAAATACATTATAGACGTGATACATATATTTAAATCTATATTTCAGTGTTATATAATTTAATGGGGATTCAGGGAAAAAAATTCAAGATTTTCAGTTGAGCAGTGTCAGGAAGTCTTCCCTGTATCAAAGATAACAAACCTAATTACTTTGTAATATCACAGCAAACCAACTCAGTGTATAATATTTTCTAGGTTTTTAACAAACTCCAAAATTCTAAAATGTGTCTGGGATGCTTAAGCATAGCCCTACTTCTTGAAGTCTTTTCCAGACAATGGATAAATAAAGAATGGCCCCATAATCACTTTGCTTGTGTAGAATTACTTTGACTATGTGTTCAATATCTCCACATCACAATTATATAGTATAGATGTATTACAAGTGTTTGTATTTGGGAGAGATATTAATTTCCCTTTCTTCAGACTATCCATCAGCTTCTTTGATTCAAGTTGTGTTCTCATACAAATATTTACTTTTCCTGAGCTCAAGTCAATCATGAAATATGGGTGTGACCAAGGTGCTTTTAGAATTGGAAACAAACAATATACAAGACCATATGACTGTGAGTTTTATTGAAAATCTTAATTTAGTTTTTAAAACCATGTCTGAATTTCACTCTTTTGTGCAATTGTTTGTTTTTCTTCCTTATCCTTAACACAATGGGGATATGTTTTCTGATTATCTTGCAAAAAAGTAGTGCATCAGTACCTCAAAGTCAATGGATGCCTCACAAATGTTATCAACTCACTGGCCAAACTGTAAGATTTTGGTGATTGCAGATTGCATAAGCTAGTCAGTGGGGAGGCAATAAATTTGTCAAAAGTATAGTAAAAGGACTATTTATAAGGTGAGGGCAGGATTATAGGAAACTGCAAGAGTCAGAGCAGTATTCAAGAGATAGAAATGGTGGGGTGCAGTTACTACTCCCGGGCCTATATGGTACCTGGAGGGAGCAGAACTCTGAGAGAGAGTAAGGGTGAGGGGGGTTCTATGTAGAGAGATGCAGCCAGCTTACTGCCTTCCTTCCAGTCTCCCTATAGGTTGGACAAAGCCTGAAGAAAAGAGAGACCCATGAGATGGAGCCAATAGGTCAACCTGTAGAACCCAGAGCAGGATGGAGAAGGGTGGAGACTGTATCTAGAGGGGCAAAAGGAAGGTATCCTACACAGCAATAGACCGACAATTCAGGACTTGAAATTTCACCTCTTATCCCTGAATATGTCAACAGTGGATTTTGAACTCAAACTTTCCAAGCTTCAATCTGGTCGTATGTTAACGTTTTTCAGGAATCCATTCTTTTTTTTTTTTTTTTCTTACTGTTGGAAAGCATTGCTCTAGGAAAGTAGAAATGATAAGCAAAGTGAACTAGATGCAAATATTCAAATACCTAAGTCAAATCTGGAGAGTGATTGAGGCAGTAAGAAGAAAATATGACTCTTGGGTTATGTACTTCCACGTGCTCCTCTTTTAAACAAAGCATTTGTTGTTAGTGCCCTTGAGTCACTTCCAACTGCTAGTGACCCTGTATACTACAGAGTGGAATCCTGCCCAGTCTTTTTGCACCGTCCTCTCCCCTTCCAGTGCTGTATCAGACAATGCTCTGCTGCTATTCAAAGGGTTTTCATGGCCAATTTTTTCAGAAGTGGGTGGCCATGTCCTTCTTCCTAGTCTGTCTTAGTCTGGAAGTTCTGTTGAAACCTATACACCATGGGTGACCCTGCTGGTATTTGAAATACTGGTGGCATAGCTTTCAGCATCAGAGCAACACACAGCTGCCACAGTATGACAAACCTACAGATGGGTGGTAGGGTTTCCTGACCAGGAAGGAACCCAGGCCACTGCAGTGAGAGCACTGAATCTTAACCACTGGACCCCCACAGCTGGCTCAGACAAAGTATAGAATCCATTAATCACTTGCCAATCAATGTACTTGAATATATACCATAAAGAGAAAGAAGATTTACTGATTCATATATTCCAGAGTCAAACTTTTACAGAGAATGTGCCAGGCTGGATGTCATTCTCCCTTAGACTGACCAAATGTAAGAAGAATTACCATAAGCAAAATTTTTACTTTGACTAATAGCTATGTATTTGGTTCTACATTTAATTATCATATTTCTTCTAAAACTAACTTTTACATATTGGCAAAAAGTGAGATCCAATATGCAACAGAGAGTTTTTTATGCCCATTCTCTATACAGAAAAAAACTTAAAAATAAAAAGAAGGAAAGGTCAGTGAATAATCAAGTTTGTTTATAGATACAGCCTATGTTTGAGAGAAGTTGAGATCTTTCTAATTTGTTCCTCATTAAATTGAAGTCTATTAAAAACTAGTTGAAAATGAACTTTTTCTTATTTGATTTGCAAAATATTTTTCTACTGGATTTGGTTTTATTATTAAGATCACTTCATTTACTACTTTAAGTCTGTCGTGTATATATTTCCCACCTAAACAGTGAATTTCAACTGGCTCCTTGTGTAATTGTCTGCCCAACAGGAATGTCTCAAAGTCAGGGTCTCTGTGGGGCTCTGAGGCAGTGTAAGATAGAAGCAATGAGTGATGTTGTGTGATAGTATTTCTCAAAACACAGTGTCAACCACAAACCACCAAATTACCATATTGCTTGTCTTTGGAATAAGTTTCACTAGTCAACTTCTATCCAGCATTGGTAATTTGTGAAACTTAGTGCCCACCACAGCAAGCAGCTCTCTTTTACAGGATTGGTTACTTAAAAGGCAGCTGCACTCAGCTGTAATCAGCTACTGAGATCACAAACAATTCTGTAGTTTTGTGAAAATAAAGTACATTATCCTAAGGACTTACACATTTTCCTTTATTACCAGGAGTTTCTAAAGGTTTTGATTTTTTTTTCACATGGCCACAGATGCATTTATAAATATACCTTTTAGATTTCATAGAAATAGTTAATGGGAAAATTTTCAGGATTAAATCAGATTCCTAGGTACTGCAGCTCTCAGAATTGATGAATCTTGACAAATATCTTGGTCAGAATTATTTATCATGTCTTTTATGATTCTATGGCCTCTCATTTGTGTGTATCATAAACTAATTTGTAATATCTTTAGCTACCTATATTCACCTCTAAATTATCTGTTTTTAGATGCAGGTGCATTTTTATAGACTCCAATGATCTAGCACACTGCCCTGTATCTAATAAGCACTCATTAAACCTTTGTCAACTGAATCAGCATCTTTAGTGTGAATTACTTGGCCATAGTCTCTCATTTTATGAAATGCCAATAACCTTCAAAAATCATTTCTATAAAACAGTATTTTTCTCCATTGAAAAATTCAGGTCTTTCCTCTGAGATAAAATCTAAAACTGATATTGTAAAAAATTAATTCATGGCATCCTGGATGCTATATTCCAGATGCTTCTGCATCCATTTCAAAACTTGTGGTAAGAACAATACCAACATCTCCAAGAAGCCTTTCTTTGAATACATCTTTCTCTGAAATCTTACCCATTTAGAGTAAGAAGGTTGGGATAATATTTTATAAATATTGTCTATTCCATATTGTATGGTGTTTTAATATTTAATAATTATTTCATGAACTATTGTCTTGGCAGTGAAATCATAAAATCCCTTCAGGGTAGGTAATATGCCAGATTCTTCTAGGAAGTACATTCACATCGAGGCAAATTTGGGAGCAAAAAAGTGACTTTTTTTTTTCCAACTAAATTACTTTATATCTTGGGTTGGGCCATGGGATATTGCCAGCACAAACAGTTTTGGTCTATTGTTTGCAAGAAAGCTACATCTCACTTTAGAATACAGTTGTACTGGGCTTTCATTATTTTACCCTTTGGAATCTCTGCCATATCTCCTATAGAGGGGACATGTTGCTTTCTTTCTTTTTTTTATTGCTCCACTTTTTACTTTTTTGTTGAAATGTATTTGACATATAACATTGTGTAAATTTATGGAGTACAACACGTTAATTTGATACATTATATGTTGTAATATGATTGCCATTCTAGTGATAATTAGCCCCTCTTTTGCATTGTCGCATTACAGAATGATCCTTTCTTTTTAGTGGTTGGAAACATTAAGTTCTAGTCTCTTAGCAAGTTTCATGATTATAAAACAATATTGTTGCCTATATTTACTACACTGTGTTAGATCTCTAGGGCTTATTTACTACTCTTTGCAAGTTTGTACCCTTAAACATCTATCCTATCCTTCCATCCCCCATCCCTTAGTAACCACCATTTTGCTTTCTGTTTCTATGAGTCTGGCTTTTTTAGACTCCACATATAAGTGATAATCGTACAGTACTTGTGTTTCTCTGACTTATTTCACTTAGCATAATATGCTCAAGGTCCACTGAGTGAGTCAAGGTGACTATTTAACACATCTTTAAAAGACAGGATAAAGCAAGTTTTCTCAACTCCAAAGCTTAAAAGGCTTTAAAAGATGAAATGTACAGAATTTCCTAAAGCTGCCTTTGGTTTTCTGAGTGTTTTCTTTTCCTCTTTACTGTCATGAGCTAGATACATCAAGAAATCTTAGAGTGGTTAGAGGGGCAATAGAATGGAACAATCCCATACTATTGGAATTCTCATTTCAGAATTATAATAAGTTCAATGCTCTGAAACATACCAACTCAGATTCAGTTAGGGCAACGGCCAAGAAGACGCTTTGTTGAACCATCTTACTTTCCCTCCCCTTCCAAATTATGAAATATGTTCAAGATTTAACTAGGCATTATATGCATGTGTAATTAACATTTAAAAACTTCAATATTTCAAAATATCCATAACCTTACAACTGAGAAGAATGTGTGTCATTTTAACCACAACTGCTCTACTGGAGGCGGAAGGGATTGAAACATGAAAATACCTATGTAAGTTTGTTTAATATAACACTACTATAATAGTAAAAATAACCCTTTGCACTTTCATCTGAAGATGTCAAAGAATTTTGAAAACTTCAGTTCAGTAATCATCACAAAAGCCCTTCAATTTAGATTAAGATATATATATGCCAGAGCGAACTTCCTTTCCATATTGCACATTTTCCCTCATAATAGAAAAGAGACTGACTTTGCCCCCGAATTGCAAATAGTGACAGCTTGAACCTTTCCATTTTAGCTGGGGAAATAAGTTGAAGGTCTTAAGGAAAGATATTTGTGATTTTCAAACGCAAGAGATGCACTAGAGAAATAGAAAGAAAATGACAATAAGTAGTTTTCTAAAGCCACCATTTGTTTTATTCCTTAAGAAAGTACTGAATCTGATGCTCTGATAGAGATGCTAGTGACACACACACACAAAATGGCCATATTTCTCAATTCCAGCAGGTTCCCTCTCTGGATTAATAGTCTCCCTGGGAAGTGGGGACTTTCCATTGATAGGTAAGCATTTACTTTCAGATCAATCTTTGCTAACATCAGGATAGCTGTTTTCTTACTTGTTTGTGCATAGAAGATTTCCCAATGAAATCTACAGTTGATCCAACATCACAGAATTAAACCCAGGAGCTGATGAGTCTGACGTGATCATTAGCTTAAAGATACTCTGATATCAGTGCCATCAGAGCAAGTTCAAGGGAATATGGCATCCTGATCATGTTCACTCTGTGGGACTAGGATTCACAAAGGTCAACACCACTCTACTATGAGGCACATCCAAAGTGAAGGGGATTTACTCTCAGCTCTTTACTTCGTCTTCCCAAAATGAGAACCTGGTTCAAATTAACCATTTCTGAAACTTTGTGACTTTAAAATAAACAGACTGCCCTGATTTCAAACTATGTTACAAAGCTATAGTAATCAAAACAGTATTGTCCTGGCATAAAAACAGGCACATAGACCAATGGAACAGAATCAAGAACCCAGAAATAAACCCATGCATATATGGTCAACTCATATTTGACAAGGGGGCCAAGAACACTCAATGGAGAAAGGACGGTCTCTTGAATAAAGAGTGCTGGGAAAACTGGATATCCACAAGTAAAAGTATGAAATTAGACCCCTATCTTATACCACTCACAAAAATTAACTTGAAATGGATTAAAGACTTAAATGTAAGTCTGAAACCATAAAACTTCTGGAAGAAAACATAGGGAACAAACTCATTGACAACAGTCTTGGCAATGATATTTTGGATATGACACCAAAAACATAAGCAACAAAAGCAAAAATCAACAAGTGGCTTAAAGGATAAGGGAACTGCGAGTTAGGGTTGCTGTGGCCTTGAACCTTGGCAGACATCAGTGGGGGGTCCAAGGGGTCTGCACCAGAAGGCTGCGTGCTTTGCTATGGGGCCCCTCTGGCTCCTGGAAGGCTATGGATTTGCAGCTCTTGCACGCACAGTTCACCCCCATTCTGGTCTCAGGTGGTCCTGCCCCTGCACAGCCTTTGGGCCAGAGTTCTTTCCTGCCCACTCCCCGCCGCAACCCATATCTAGCCTGGCCTCTGGGGAGAGGTGCTCCTGCACTGTGACTCTAAGGGGGGTGGGAGTGAGGCTTCATGACCACTGGTTTTTGTGTGATAGGTGGTGTGTCAGATTCCTTACAGTGAGTTTGGGAGGAGGGGCCTCTGGTTCCCAGGGCACTCAGGTGCTTCTCATCACAGGACCCCCCTGTCCACCCATAGAAATCCTGAGATCCCAAGAGACTGGGCTTCTACTAGGAAGAGTGGTCTCTGCTGCAGCCCCTCAGGCCTGATTCTGCTATTCTCTGAGCCGTCCTTGGTGCTCAGTTCATCCCAGCCCATCCTCCCCCTCCTCCTCCATCAGGACCCACACTTATTCTGCCCCCATCCCCCCACCAAAAAAACCTAACTAAACTAAAAAGCTTCTGCACAGCAAAGGAAACCATCAACAAAATGGAAAGGCGACCTATAGAATGGGAGAAAATATTTGCACACCATATATCTAACGGGTTAATATATATAGTGAACTCATATAACTCAATAGTAAGCAAACAAGTAATCCAATTTAAAAATGGGCAGAGGACTGGAACAGACATTTTTCTAAAGAAGTACAAACAAGTACTTGAAAAGGCCAACAGGCACATGAAAAGGTGCTCAACGTCACTAATCATCAGGGACATGCAAATTAAAACTACAATGAGATATAAACAAAGAGTATAATGGTGGTTGCCAGGTGGGGAAAATGGGGAGATGTTGGTCAAAGGGCACAAACTTCCAAGTATAAGATGAATAAGTTCCTAGGGTCTTAAGTACTGCATGGTGACTATAGTTAACAATACTGTATTGTGTACTTGAAAGTTGCTATGAGAGTAGATCTTGAATGTTCTCACCATAACAACAAAATGGTAATTACGTGAGGTAAAGGATGTGTTAACTAACTTGTAAACATTTCACAATATATAAGCCACTCAAATCATCACATTGTACACCTTAAACTTACACAATGTTATATGTTAATTATTCCTCAATAAAGCTGGAAAAAAAAATTGAGATAAAACCAGTTCATTATCCAATGAATAGTTTACCAAGACTTATACATGACACCTATTTGCGCAAACGTATTCACATACAACAAAGTAAAAAGAGTCAGAACCAATTAGCATTGGTCTTTAAGTTTTTTGTAAAGCTCTCTTCTAAACCCTTGGCCAGGAGAAGGATGAAAAATAATTTTCCTCAGGTTTACATTCAATTCATTTTTTGTCTTATTTAATTTGTCAACATTTGTTGCTCCTTGCTGTGATTCCATGCTGCCTCCCATCCCAGGAGGTGATATTGTGATTTATACTAGGAGTTACATATTTGGTCTTTGTCCTGTTCCTGGCATAGAGCTTCTAAAACCCTGGGAATTTCCTAAATGATGAGAGCAATAGAGGTGTCTTTTTTCACGTGAATGAGGTGACTTTTGGATCGCACCTAAGTATGGGAGCTGGTTGTCAGGAGACCCATCCATGTGATTAGAGGGCTGGAACTTTCAGTTCCACTCCCTGACCTCCCAGGAGGGGACAGGGGCTAGAGATTAGGTTCAACCACCAATGGCCAATAATTTGATTGGTCGTGCCTGTATAATGAAGTCTGCGTAAAACCCCAAAACGACAGGGTTTGGAGAGCTTCCAGGTTGGTGAATACATGGAGATGTGGGGAGAGTGGTGCATCCATCTGGAGAGGGCATGGAAGCTCCATGCCACTCCCCACCTACCTTGCCCTATGCATCTCTTCCATCTGGCTGTTTCTGAGTTATATCCTTTTATAATAAACCAGTACTGTACTAAGTAAAATGTTTCTCTGAGTTCTGTGAGTCGCTTTGGCAAATTAATCAAACCCAACGTTATGGGAAACCTCCAATCTATAACCGGTAGGTCAGAAGCACAGGTGACAACCCAGACTTGAGACTGGAGTCTGAAGGGAGAGGCCGGCAGTCTTGTAGGACTGAGCCCTTAACCTGTGGGATCTGGCACTATCTCCAGATCGATAGTGTCAGAATTGAGTTGAATTGCAAGACACTCGGCTGGTGTCAGAGAACTCCTTGGTGGTGTGGAAAAAACACACACACTGGGCAAGGTAATTCAATAATTGGCAGCTTTTGTACCAGCCAGCCCCACCTTTGCACTGGCCTTTGAAGGGTTATTGCAGAGAATTCTCAATCCATTTAAGCTTTTTCTAAATATTCAGATGCCTTAATATAGCTCAGGACGTTTTTCTTTTTAATATCAATGCCAAATCTATCCAAGGGCTGGAAGCATAAGGGGGACAGTTTGCTCTGACACTGTCTGCAGAATGTCTTCCCTATCTGCAGGGTACTTTGGAAGGAAGAGAAAAACTTCCAGATTGACAGTTGCAGAAAGAATCTCTCCCACTACTTAAAAAGCTTTATCTACATCTGCAACAGCACTTACAAATCCTCTTGAACCATCAGCCAAAGTTAAATAGGTCTACCTTCTGCTTTCCTGATAATTTTCTGTTTCATATCACTGTAGTGGAATATCCTTCACATTCTTTACCTGTCTATGCATTACCTTCCATTGAAACAGCCACTTTGCAAAACAAATTTGTTTGCATATCAATCTATTTCAAAATTAACAATAAAGATGTACTTTTTACTTTACAGACATAAATACCACGCTTTATGTATTTTGCTGTAATACTGATTTTTGCATTTGTACTTTATCAAAATTTTTGAGTGTCTACTCTAGTGAAAACCTGCAGTGGATCATTGTCTGATACAGCACTGGAATGTGAGATGATGGCGCAAAAAGACAGGGCAGGGTTTCACTCTGCTGTACACAGGGTCACTAGGAGTCAGAATCGACTCAGTGGCACTAACAACAACTATCCTAGTGACAGCTTCTTTGTTAGATGCTAAAAAAAGAAAACAAGGCAAAAAAACACAACTAACGAATAATTGTCTTGTTATAGTGATGGAGTTAAAATTTTACATCTGTTTACCTATTTGTTGCATTTCTAAATTTTATTTTTGTCAACAAGTACCATTTCATAATGATAAAATAACTCAAAAAATTATTTTTAAATAAAAGAAAACTTCTGATATGGAAGGTTTATATACTCCAGACAGGGAACTGGAAGAGACTTTTCTGGGGAATCTTAGAGAAGAGAATAAAATCCAAGAGTAATGATGTTGGGGATTTTCAGAGAAGGAACCTCACACGATCACGCTACAGTGTTCCACTTACCTGGAGGGAAAAGACGTTGCACCCATGCAACAAGAACAGTGTGCTACAAAAAGGAAAAGTAGGAGAATTTGGAAGTAGATTAGTGATAAGGACATAAAAATCTAAATCAAGGATAAAAGCAGACAGTTATTGGTTCTAGTTGTTTAAAAAATGTGCAGCAAATAGTAAAAATATATATATATGTACATTACATGGCTCAGCTGTTCATAGTGTTTACATAGTCCTAATACTATAATTCTGAGTATTGATATTGATCTAACCCAAATCACCTCCTATTACTTTACTGGGATGGAGGAGCAGGAATGAAGGTGGAAGGATGGGGAAGAGATCACAGAGCTACATTCTCAGCTCCCGTTTGGAGAAAGCAGTAGTTAATACCTAAAACCAAAAAAATCAAGAAGTAGTGACAAAGCTGTTAAAACTCAAGATGTAGTAATATAAACCTGTTCACTAGAGACACGGCAGTAAATAACAGGAAAAACAATCAGTTAAGAGTTGAAAAGGAGTGGTTCCTAGGAAAAGAAAAATGAAGACGAGGGTGATCCAGAGCTGATGCTTTCTGTAACAAGTCTCATAGAATTATTTACTTCCTAAAAGTGTGTTCGTAGGTAAAATATATAATGTAAAATCAAATTAGGACCTATTAAGTATATAATGATATAATTCAAGTGTTGTTGAAACTACAAAGGACAAATTTACTGTATTTTGTTCCTGATAAGAATATTGCAACAATCATCATATTCAATTATCAATTAGTATGACTCCAATTCATGTGACTACACCTTGGACCCTCTGAAGGGATCAAGTTTCAACCCACCCTCCCTGCCCCCCCCACCCCCCACCCGCCCCGTGCCCCTCCAAAGGACACTTGACAGGTGAGCACAAAGGGATTTGCTGACACACGATTTTGACAACCCAACATAAAGACTGTCACATTGTTGAGCTCTTCCTGGAAAAAATTATGAAACTATTTGTCCATCTGACTGAATTTCCCAAATACAAATGAGATGAATTGTGGTATAGCCCTGACAAAAATATAAACCCTGAGATATATAATCCCAGCTCTTCAGGTAATCATGTCTCAGTGTCTTTTTCTGTCAGTTGGGCTTGTAATGCCCTGATTTATAGGGTCATTTTGGAGAATGAATACACTAGATAATATCTATGAATATACTTTGTGAAGTAAAAATGACTGTACAAATAGGAAGGAATAACTGATTCTAATTATAACCTAAATATGGTGAGACTCTGCTAGCTTTATCACAGAAAATATCCCCTGAGAAAATACTCCCCAGCCCTTTCTCTCCTCTGGGAGAGTGGGTCAAGTACTCAGTAACTGGTCCATCTCTGTTCCAGTCGCTGTCAACTCTTGTGCCACTGCAAGCAGGCACAACATCTCAGGTCTGAAGGCCAGTTGGGAAGACATGAGAAGAAAGAATGTAAATGATGGTGAGGAGGAAGCTTTGAAACGTAGAGAGCACAGAGAAAGGATTCTAGACTGAACATGAAGCTTGCTCTTTCCAAGGCTAGAAGAAAGAAGCTGCTTAAATTTGCAAATACATGCAAAACAAAAGACTTTCTCTATTTGTTTCCCACTTAATGATATAGTCCCCCATCAGTGGGGCAATTCTACCCCCTCTTCCACCTAGAGCTTGGCTTGAGTCACCGCCATCTTGTTTCACCACGTCATTGTTATTATGACATATTATCGTGTCTGAGTGCCTTTCCATTTACAGCTCCCTTTTGCCCCAGATACTCCGATAGCTTGCTTCCTCACCTAACTCAAATCTCTATTCAAATGTCTCCTCTTCCCAAGAGAAGCCAACTCAAATCACCCTCTCTAAAGTAGCACCTATCTATTATTCTAACCCCATATTCTGTTTTTCTTTTCCAGCACTCATTAGTCATTTGACATTTTCTGTTCATGTGTTTATTGTCCGTATCTCCTCACTAGAATTTAGACTTCCTAAGGATAAACACTTTTATTTTGCTCTGTTTCTGTTCACAGCTGCCCCTCTGCTGTTCCTTGCACAGAGTCAAGCCTCAGTAAAGATTTGTTCAATGTCTGAATGTGCTGGCTCCACTTGTAACCACCACTGCTGCTCTGAGTCCATTAGGGCTGCTCTAACAAATAACCATAGACTGGGTGGCTTAAACAAGAAACATTTGTTTCTCACAGTTCTGGAGCCTAGGAAGTCCAAGATGGAGGTGCTTGATGAGGACTTGCTTCCTGATTTGCAGATGGCCATCTTCTCGTTGCATCCTCACACACCAGAGAGCAGAGAAAGGAAGCAAGCTCACTCCTGTCTATTCTTATAAGGACTAACCTCATTCATGAGGGTTCCACCCTCATTATCTAATTACCTCCCAAAGTCCTCATCTCCTAATACCATTACATTAGGGGTTATGATTTCAAATTAGAAATTTTGAGGGGACACAAACATTTAATCCATGACACGAACCCACAACACTTTTGTCAAGGGAATAGCTTTCACATGGACTATTCCCACTCTAGTGTGGCCTTTCCACTTTAATCTTCCATAGCACAACAGACAAGGGGCTGTTATTTGTAATGGGATCTACCAAAGTTCCCACAATAATGAGGGAAAGTAATCTGAAGGATGACTTACAAAGACTGTACAGTCCCAATCCCATCATCCCTCTTTCCCTCTGTGCACAGCTCCTAGACTGTCTCCAAGTACCTACCTGGGGTATGACCCTTTCTTGGCTCCCAACCTCCAGTGAACAATGGCTTAAAACATTACCTAGACAGACAAACCTTCCAAGAACAAGTAATAATGAAAATATGTATGGCAGTCTAAATCTAGATTGTGAAAACAAACAAAAGGAAGTGTAAAAATGAACAAAATCTGTAGAGGTGGCCCTTAAGAAGCAAATTCAGAGCAGTTTAGTTCTCTGGAGACATAACTTCAAGCCCCTCCATTTCAGACCAGAATTTTCTCTAGATACAACTACAAAATGGTTTTACAGGACAAGAGAAAAATATCCCCCAAAGATAGACTTCTCCTTGTGATGGTTAGTTTTATGTGTCAACTTGGCTGGGCCAAAGTGCCCAGATATTTGGTCAAACATTATTCTGGATGTTTCTGTGAGGGTGTTTTTGGATGAGATTTACATTTAAATCAGTGGACTTGGAGTAAAGTAAATTGTCCCCCATAATGTGGGTGGGCCTCATCCAATCAGTTGAAGGCCTGTATAGAACAAAAGGTTGACCTCCTCTGAGCAAGAGGGAATTCTTCAGCAGACTTCCTTTGAACCCAGGGTGAAACTCTTTCCTGAGCCTCCAGCCTGCCAGCCACCCCATAAAATTTTGGACTTGCCAAGCCTCCACAATCAAACAAGCCAATTCCTTAAAATAAATCTCTTATATATATATATATATACACACACTAGCCTGTTGGTTCTGTTTCTCTGGAGAACCCTGACTAATACTCTCCTCTTAGCAACCAAAACCATTTCTTATAATTTTTAATGAACACTTTTCTAGTCTCTCCTCATGTCAGGTTCAAAATAATTTCTCAGTCCAGACCAAACCAAAGTCACCTTGTTACATTAATGTAAACAGCTACTAATTAAATCTGATGTTCCAATAAGCACTCAGGTTTTGAGGTCACAGACAGTGAAGAAACAGTCTTATTTACAAAAGGGTCTGAGGATAAGGAAGGAGGACGGGGACAGAGGAGAAAGCAGAAGGAGTTTTATAAGTAGTTTTAAGTCACCCACTTCAAACTAGGTGCGGAGATTAGTTGCCTTATCTTGAGAGAAGACTCTGGTATTGATCATGTAACAAAACTACAATGTACTGAGGGAAGTAATGCCAAACAAGTGATATTATGGAACATGTTTGATAAATATATGTCTCTTAGCAATTTCACATTGTAAAATGAGATTGAAATACACAAGAAACGGGATTATTAATAGCCCGGCTTGAAATGTGGCATCTTGAAAAATGGTTGATAACCATGTCAAGTGTGACTGCAATTCTTAATAAGCTGGTTTCTATAGAAAACACTTGCTATTTGTTATTAACAATAGTTATTAAATGGCCCTGGGCCCTTTTATTGTTGTTGTTGCTGTTGTCATTTGCATTTTATTACCAAACATTATAGATTGGAAGAACGGCTTAGGAATCTCATGCAGGAGATGTTCTATGACTTTACGTGTAACTACATAACATTTATGAGCCTACCCTTTCTCGAAGATACCTAAGTAATAAACTAAAATAAGTGTCTTACTAGACTGATACAAATTGTTTCTCCTTAACTTCAAGCTCCTTAAGAGGCTCTATTTTCTTGTCTGTAAAAATAAAGATGATATCTATGTCACAGAATTATAGTAAAAATTAAACCATATAATGTATGTGAGGCACCTCGTATCATGCCTGGCACTTGTTCATTCATCAAACAGTAGCTATTATTATTATGACAACCTACTCATGAGCTGTGCAAATGATGACGATTAAAGGACTGTGCAGCCTTTCTAATGCTGGAGCTGTCGCTTGGGCCTGTCCTTGACATCAGAGCCACACTTAATTCTGTGAATCGCTATGTTCTATGTTAGTCATGAGTCTGTGTTTGCTCATCTCTCCTTGTCCCAGCCTATCCTTCAAACTTTAACTCTCGCTGTTCTGCCATGTTCCAATAAACCTGGATTTCTGACTAGCCTTCAAACACACCCCAAGCTTTCCCACCGCTGTTAGCACTTGTGTCCCAGTCTCAGATACTTACCTAAATACCCTACACTGTATTTCATTCTTTGTCAAAAGCCTACACTTTCTTCGTGGCCCAAATCAGATGTTACCTCCCCCATGAAGCCACCTTATTTATGAATGTGTTCCTTTCTTATTGTATATCCCCCCAACGGTACTTGGTCCCTCTGATGGTGCTATCCTTCTTAGCTACAGTTTATTACTCTTGTAGACCTTAAGCTCCTTGAAGACAGGAATTTTGTCACACACATCTTTTAATCCTCACTATCATTTGGCACAATATTCTTTTTGTACAAAATACTCAAATATTGGTTGAATTGAAAGGCAAACTCCAGAAAGAAGATAATATTTCAATATATTCTGTAACGATGATATTGAACAATGATTATCTCATTGAACTAGGACTTGAATTCAAGTGCACAGTTAGTGATTATTACTGTTAAGTAAGAATAATCACTGCCTTAAGTAGGGGGTCTCACTCATTAGGGGCTAGTAAGTGTACTTGGAATATTTTAGCGATGGCCTACCAGTGTGTACATCATTTTTCCTTAACAAAAGCAAGAGTTTTTTAAATGATATTTTTTAAAATCCCGAATTTCTATCACTGCTACCTGTGAACTCTAAGTATTGTAAGTCACATTCAATCTCTGGTTTTCCTATGTTTGTTGACTGACCTCTCCTACTGTCACAAAGTAAAATCTATTGATTTTATCATTGGAAAAATTCACAATGGGTGACAAGAGGAAGAGAAAAAGTTTAAACAGTACATTTTCCTATTGGACTCAGCTTCAGGTAGAGAATCCACTGTGATTATACTCAACAACTTGGAAAATCTGACTGCTAGTAATCCTAACACTTATGTTCAGTCTATGAGTCACTTAGTCCACAAAACATCCCTTCAAGTTTAACATCTGACGAAAAGTCCTGGAAACACTGTTAACAATGCTTCCTGCAGCCTCCCGATAGATAAGCACAGTGTCTTACCTTCAGAAGGAATGTACATAAACAAAGCCCCTGATTATAAGACTATAGCCATAGAGTTATTCCCCTTCCATTCCTTTTCGGCTCTTCTCAGTACTTCTGAATTCTTCAAGGAGGAAGTCTCCATTTGGGAACAGTACATTTTAAATAAGCTCTCTGATGTGTGCTAAGTTTCCATTTTATAAAGAGAAGAGTAGGTCTCAGGTGCTGAAGCTTCAGGAAGGCAACAGTACACAGAAAGAATTTAATAATATTGTTTTATTTTCATTGGACTTATTTTTACAATTATCATATATATATAATGATTTGGGCTTCCATTCAAACTTCTAAAATACATTTTTGTGTGTGTGTGAGGAAGATTGGCCCTAAGCTAACATCTGTGCCAATCTCCCTCCATTTTGTATGTGGGACGCCACCACAGCATGGTTTGATGGGCGGTGCATTGGTCCACGCCCGGGATTTGAACCTGTGAACCCCGGCCACCAAAGTGGAGTGTGTGAACTTAACCACTATGCCACAGGGCTGGCCACTAAAATACATTTTTTTAAGTAAAAATAGGAAGTCAATTGAAGGAAAAACATTAAGTACATAGGAAAAATAGGTATAAGACAAAAATCTTGGATATGATTCAATATGACCATAAATATGATGAAAATTTGAGAAAGACTGCCCTAGAGGCCATCATACATTTTATCTGCAGAGAGCTTAGAAAGGAAAAGTAAAAGTTTAGAATGGATTCAGAGAATCTTCAAAATACAGTGTTTCTTACTCCTTCTTCACAAGATTTCTTTTTTCTAAAGCTTCTACTATTCCCTTCTTCATAGCTACATATACTTATTTCAAGTTTCAACTAAATCCGGACTCCCAGCAAAGAAATTATAGAACACTGTCCAGCTCACCCTAAATTTGCTTGTGTTAGTTGCATCATTTTGTACATATTTCTTTTTCCTACATGAGCTTGTAAGCTCCTTGAGAGTGGAGACCAGGTATTACACGTAGAAAATGTCTGACGACAGTGCCTGCATTTGCAGGGCTGATTAATTCCAACTACACTTAGAGCAATCAGATAAAGAAAAAAAATCAAAGTGAAATAATAAGACCACTCATGGCTTACTTCTTACAAGGTTTGACATAAGGCATTGAGAACTGAGTTCAGTTGAAAAGGTACTCACAAGTCTAATCTTGAGCCCATGTCATAACATTTGGGAGCTAGAAGGGACTTAAGAGATATGCTAGCCCAACTCTTTAATTCATGAAAACTGAAGTCTAGTCAAGTTAAGATTGCAGATCTAAATGGTCACAATTCACAGCATGACCCTAAACTTTTAGAACTTGAAGACAACATTCTTCCCAGTTCATGCAGCTTCTTCATTATAAGATTATTCATTCAATAAATATTTATTGAACACTTGCTGTATGTGTGCTGAGAATTCAAAATAATATGCGAACTTAGCCTATAAGCAGCTTTAAGTCCACAGGCTGACATATGTTACTATTAGGTAACACTCTGAAAAGAACGCTCAGGAAACCCTTAGAGTCATTTTAAAAACAGAAACCACATAATATGTCAGAGTGAGTCAAGCCTGTTAATACAAATCCCTTATCTTGAGAAAAGCTGGTATGATTCACCCAGAAGCTATCTATAAACGTTTTCTTCTGAAAGGTTTGCCAATAATCCAAACATTATGCCAATTCCTGGTGGTTACATTTCTAAAATATCAAGCAGGTAAATAGTGCTTTTTGTAGAGTATTTCAAGAGGTAACAAAATTACCAACTTCCTGCCTCTGAAGGTTGGTCCGTGCTGACAGAAGCCACCTAAACATTAATCTTGTTTCCACTCACTCAAAAGTAAATTGATACTCAATTCTGTTATTCTTATGGCTGTTCACCATATCACTCAAAAGCTTAAAAGACATTCCTTCCTATGTGTCTTTCCAAACACATTCTCTGATCTATACTCTCTGGAACCAATATTCATGATGATGGTGATGTCAATAGTGGTATCTAAGAGATTTATATGTGATGTACAAGCTATGGCTTAATATTTTCAAATCTAGTTAGTTGTATATCTGAATGACCAAATATATATATATTACATATGTAAGTTTTCGAAGGTTTTTTAAAAACATTAACTTGACATCTCAGAAAAATAATGTCTAAGTGAAAAAATAAAATTGTAAAATTATTTGAAGATACTCTCCTTTTTCTGGTTTAAACAAATTTCCAACTAAGAGTAACTCTGATTATTTGTGTATGGGTCCATGAAATGGAGAATCAAAGCAAGAGTCTGAATACATTATAACACTCATTTCTTAGTTATATTCCTATTTACCTGGATAATTGCCTCATATCTTTAACATATTTTATACATGTAGACTTTACCTAGTAGAAGTTAAGTTTTGCCCATATCTTGGATATGGTATAAAATGATTTTTATCCCCATCTTCTATTTTCCCAAATATACAATCTTGGAAGTGGTATGAGCCATTGTTTTGGCAGATGTGTTTTGTGTTTATAAATTTTTTGTTATTGCCAAATCCAAAACATTTCCACCTAAATTTTGATACCTTAGGTTTAATTGTCAACATTGATCCATTTTTAAAAGTAAAGTTCCAAAGATAACTTCACTGGTGACTACTACCAAACATTTAAAGAAGAATTAACACCAATCCTTCTCAAATTTTTCCAAAAAGTGGAAGAGGAAGGAATACCTCCTAAGTCAGTCTCTGAGGTCAGAATTACCCTGATACCAAAGCCAAATAAAAGCATCCCAAAGAAAGAAAACTACAGACCAATATGCCTCATGAACATGGATGCAAAATCCACCAGAAAATACTAGCAAACAAAATCCAGCAGCATATTGAAAGGATTATATACCACGAGCAAGTGGAATTTATCCCATGAATGCAAGGGTGGTTCAGCACACAAAAAGCAATCGATGCCATATCCACATTAACAGAATGAGGGGAAAATTACATGATCATCTCAAGTGATGTAGAAACAGCATTTGAAAAAATCCACCACCTTGCATGACAAAATGCATTCAACAAACAAGGAATAAAAGGAAACTTCCGCAACCTGGTAAAGGGTGTTTATGAAAAACTAACATCATACTCAATGGTGAAAGAATGAAAACTTTCCCCTGAGATCAGTAACAAGACAAGATGCTGCTTTTATCAATTCTGTTCAGCATTGTACTGGAAGTTCTAGCCAGTCATTAGACAAGAAAAAGAAATAAAGGGCATCCAATTTGGAAAGGAAGAAGTAAAACTATTTCTTTTCACAAATGACTTGATCTTAAGTGTAGAAAATTCTAAAGAATTCACAAAAAATCTATTAGAGCTAACAAATTCAGCAAAGTTCTGGGATACAAGATTAACTCACAAAAAAAACAGTTGTGTTTCTATAGGCTAGCAGTGAAGAATTCAAAGATGAAATTAAGAAAACCCATTTACAGTAGCATAAAAAATAATAAAATATTTAGGAATAAATTTAACCAAGGAGGTTTAAGATTTGTACACTGAAAACTACAAGTCAGTGTTGAAAGAAATTATTAGAAGATCTAAATAAATAGGACATCCAGTCCTCATGGATTGGAAGATTTAATATTACTAAGTTGATTTACCATCAAAATGATTTACAGATTCAATTCCTGCCAAAATCCCAATGATCTTTATTGCAGAAATAGAAAAAAACGATCCTAAAATTCACATGGTATTGCAAGGGAGCCTGAATAGCCAAAATAATTTTGCTAAAGCAGAATAAAGTAAGCACATGTTCTGCTTTCAAAACTTATTACAAAGTTATAGTAATAAAACAGCATGGTACTGGGATAAGGACAGACATATAAGTGAAATGGAATAAAATAGACAGCCCAGAAATAAACACTCATATACATAGTAAAATGATGTTTGACAGTGGTGTGAAGACCATTCAATGGGTAAATAATAGTCTTTTCAACAAATGGTGGTGAGACAACTGAATATCTATATGCCAAAGTACAAAGTTGGACCCTTACCTCACACTATATGTGTAAATTAACTCAAATGGATCAAAAATCTAAATATGAGAGCTAAAACTCTAAGACTCTTAAAAGAAAACAGGAATATTGATGACCTTGGATTTGGCAATGGATTCTTAGATATGACACCAAAAGCACAAGCAACTAAAGAAAAAAATAGATAAATCTAACTTCATCAAAATTAAAACTTTTTTGCATTAAAGAACACTGTCAAGAAAGTGAAAATACACTGTACAGAATAGAAGAAAATATTTGCAAATCATCTTTCTGATAAGGGTCTAGTATCCAGAATATATATTAGAGAAAGAAAAACTCTTACAGTTCAATAATAATAAAATAAATAATCCAGTTTAAAAATGGGAAAGGGGCTTGAATAGGCATTTCTCCAAGGAAAATACACAAGTGGCCAACAAGACCATGAAAAGATGCTCAAAATCACTAGTCATTAGGGAAATGCAAATTAAAACCAGAGTGAGATACCACTTCACACCCACTAGGGTGATTATAACAAAAAAAACTGAAAATAACAAGGGTTGTTGAGAATGTTGAAAAATTGGACCCCTCGTACATTACTGGCATGTAAATGGTGCAGCCACTGTGAAAAATAGTTTAGCTTTTTCCCAAAAAGTTAAACATAGAATTACCAGATTATCCAGAAATTCCACTCCTAGGCATGTATCCCAAAGACTTGAAAACAGGTAGCCAAACAAATCTTGGTACCTGAAGGCTCGTAGCATCACTATTCACAAAAACTAAGAGGTGGAAAAAAACCCAAATGCCCATAAATGGATGAATAGATAAATAAAATGTGGTTTATCCATACAATGGAATATTATTCAGCCATAAAAAGGAATGAAATATTGACACATGCTATAACACGGATGAACCTTGAAAACATTATGTTAAGTGAAAATAGCCAGATATCATAAAAGGTCATATAATGTATGATTCCATTGATATGAAATATCTGGACTAGGTAAATCCGTAGAGACAGAAGGCAGATTGGTCTTTGCCAGGGCTGTGAGGAGAGCAGACTGGAGATGGACTGCTTAATGAGTATGGTGGTCTCCTTTGGGGCTGATGAAAGTGTTTCAGAACTACGTGGATGGGATAGTTGCACAACACTGTAAATACACTAAATGCCAGTGAACTGTACACACTAAAATGGTTAATTTTGTTATGTGAATTTCACCTCAATTTTTTTAAAAGGCTGCCCATTGAGATTATGTTTTAAGTCTATTTTTTAAATTAAGTTAAATTTAATTACATTTCCAGAAACACTCAATTTTTAAAACTGTTTCACAATCATTTGTCTGAACACTTTGTTTTTGTTGTTATGGTTGGTGGTGGGTTTTTTTTTTTTTTTTTTTGGCTGGGGGTGGAGGGGTAGGGGAGAGCTTGTCCTTGTTAACTTTTTTATTGTTTTCTTGTTTTATTTGTTTTTGCTTAATTTTTAGGTCAAGCCAAATATGCAACAAGGTAGTGAATCAATCAAATATAAAACTATCTTCTGGGGCCAGCCCGGTGGCATAGTGGTTAAGTTCATGCACTCCGCTTCAGCAGCCCAGGGTTCATGAGTTTGGATCCCGGGCATGGACCTATGCACCACTCATCAAACCATGCTGTGGTGGCGTCCCATATACAAAATGGAGGAAGATGGGCACACTTATTAGCTCAGGGCTAATCTTCCTAAGCAAAAAGAGGAAGATTGGCAACAGATGTTAGCCCTGGGCCCATCTTCCTCATCAAAAAAAAAAAAAAAAAACCCACAAAAAACTATCTTCTGAGTTTGCTAGAGGACGAATAACAAAATAGAACATCTGACATGTATTCTTCAAAACTTTACTATTTGACTATTTACTCATTTGATTCCCTAATGGTTTTGTGTACTAACCTCATATTAACAATTAATTTATAAGTTATTCGAACGAAAGCTTAGTACCTTTCACTTCTCTTCAGTTCATTTACATCATACTGGAAAAAGAGTTGCTGTTTTAAAAACCACCTCTGATTGATAACCTAATTTTCTTCTGTTTTAAAAATAACTACATTTAACTGGAATCTCTTACATCAATAGATAAATTTGGGGAATGTTTTTAAACTTTTGTTCAGAAAATTAAAGAATAGGGATTGATCTACAGTCCTGTGTCCTGAATTGGCTGGAAATTCTTACTTAGACAAAGGAAATTTTTAAGGTCACTTCTTATATACATTATTACTTAAGGGAAATTATTGTCTTAGGTATTTAACCTTTAAAACCATACCCCTTCAAAGCTCTAAAATCACTTAAGCAAAACTAGAACCAGTTTTTATGCAATCAGCAGTTATTTACACATGCACTGTCTTAATTCTTCAACATGTCTTTGAAACACTAAACTTGACAGTTTTTGAAAAGGTGCCATGTTTCAACATAAAACTATGAGAACACCCATAATGTGGCTGTTTCCTTTCAAAAGAAGGAATGCAGGGAAATTTTTTCTTCTGTTTAAACAAATGCTATTGTTTTATTGCCAATTTTTCTTTAAAAGTACCCATTAATGAATCCAGCAACCTTATTAGGTATTTTAATCAGTTAACAGCGCTGTTAGAACTTGTTGTAAATTCTTATACATTATATGAAAGTTCCTCTATCTTTAGTCATTCTTTGAACCTCTAACTACATACCTGACAATTTATTTCCAAAATGTTGCTTTAATGTTGTATGTATAGTTCATTACGTTATGATACGATTTCCATAAAATAGAACAAAAACTATTTTCTTTAGTTTCAGTTCATGAAATTGATATCACATGAAATTCATATTACATTGTCTCAGTACTTTTCCATCTTATTAATCTGTATATGCTTGTTAAATGACACAGTAAATATTAATTTTAGTCAGTTGTAACCACGTGGAATACCAGCAAATGCCCCCTTAAGCCTGCATAGAAAAGGGTCTTCTCCCAAAAACAAATCAACCTGAAGTTCATCTAAAAGTCAACAAATGATATTTCACTCATTTCTGTCTATGTTATAGAAGTTCTGGTTTATTTGTACTGCTTTGTTTTCAAAAGTCTAAGCTGGATTCCTTGAAATGCTGTAATATCCATGTTATATAAATGCTATATTATCCATAAACATGAAAAAATGTTTGATGTGTTTTAATGCTCAATTAACTCATTATTGTGAGAAACAAAACCAAAATATGACCTGAAAACAAACTGTAAAGAAATTCAAAGTGCTAGATTAGCAAACTAGAGCCGAATGGAACTGTTATTCACAACATTTATCTCATCAAAACATTGGGTATTAGTTCAACCTGCAGACATATACTTTCCATTTTTCTCTCCTTTGATTCACAATCATCTCTTTGTCGTCTATGATATAACTATGGTATAACCAAAAACAAACAATTTACACAGCTAAGTCAAGAGTCTGAAAACCATATTTTAACAAAATGTTTGATGCCCTATCTCATTTTTTCAAAATAGAAAGATAAAGTGAAACTGACAAATTAGAGTTTAGCTCATTCGTTGTCAGTCATTCATTTAGCCACAAAACATTAGATATTATGTTCTCATCATGTAACCATTATTATATTACGTTCTCTGAGGAATATAAATGAAACAGAAGGTGTGTCCTCTACCTCTGCAATGCAAGCAATAAAATTATTCTCCCCTATACAAACACTGGGTAGGTGTTGATGTGCAACAATATTGCCAAAATAGGAAAAGAAAAGGAGAAATCTGATTCCTAAATATGTTTTGTATAGGTATTTTCAGCAATTAGACCATTTACAGCCAATCATCCCAAATCCCCCTTCCACAGAAATTGAGGGCAATTAAAAGATGAAAATCTATTAACTTAATCATCAAAAGGATACCCCACAAGTAGATCTTGGCTTTGGAAGATATGAACCATTTCCAGCATGCACAGATCTTTCCCCTTTTGGATAGACCATTAAACTGCCCCAGGAGAAGGAAATCTCCACGTTGCATACTTACTGCTCCAAATGTTTTACCTTGAATGTTATAAACTAGTAGCCCTTCAATGTCTGGTAAATAATGTATCATCAATCAACACTAGCAATGAAAGTCAAGTATGAAAAGGCACTAAAACATGCAGCATTTATAAGAAGCTGAGCAACATCCATCATTTGTCTTTGACACTCGAAGAGGTAGTAACTACACTAAGTTGGGGTTTGCGGGGGAAGGGGAGGAAGAGCTTCAAAATCAGCAATATCCAAACCTACAAGTTGCTGGAAAAAATAGATTTTCTTGAAAAAAACTAACTAGAGAAGTTAGCTATGCTTTGACTTTATAATCAACAAATCCTTACATAGCAAAGTTTATTTTTCACTAGGGATTATGAAAATCAAAAGAATGCACAATATGCAAAAGACAGAGTGTCTGCCTCAAATGTTTTTAACTAATCATCAATGCGAAACATACTTTATTTCTAACGCAGCTTATCAATGATTCCCATAATGACATTCTGTTTGAGTTGCAAAAGTTTTTCTAATCTCAGAAATCTCATTCTAACCCTAGCAAACACTGTAATTTATATATTACTACACAAACCATAGTTGGAAGCGTGACCATTATAGGTAAAATTTGTATCACCAATACACATTTTAAATAATACAGGAAATGTAATGGTCTGTAATCCAGTTTTATACCATTTCTGAATTGTGAACTAGAAAAGTGCTATAAACACCCATTATATTTAGAGATTAAGGGGGAAAATATTAGGTTGTCAACTTTCCAAGCTGCAAATCTGTGCTGAAAGAAAGACATTTCAAGGCAATGAAATAGACCATGACTCCATTCGTATTCATTGTATTCACTTTTCAAATTCGCTGAAAGGACGTGACTGAGAAATTTCTTGTAATTTCTGCAGGGAAAAAAAAATGCAACCACCATCAATTCTCAGAGTACATTTCCCTTCAAAATGCCTGGAACATATTCATGCTTTAGTCATTATCTAAACCCTTGCTATATGTAATCCACAGTAAACCAGAGAAGTTGAAGATGAGCTTCTTTAAGAACAGAATCAAAGGAATTTATGGGGCCAGTTCTACTGTTGGTGAGAATATTTGTCTTAACTCCAGACACCTAGAGTTCTGACCTGCAAGACAGGACACAACACAGAAGTAGATGCTAAAGGACATTCTTGAACTTGGGCTAATTGAGACAATAGAGAACAAAAGACAAACTCTTGAGCCAAACAGCCTGTTGACAATTAATCTTTTATTGTAAGAGTGAGACACTTCATATATAAAGACACTGATGAAAAAGAAAACCAAAAGGAATTTTTGCTCCCAGACTTGGAGATTGAATGGAGTGAAGACAAATAATTAGAAGCAGAAGAACTTGTGTAGAGGCAAAAATAAAGCTCTTTCTTTTCGACAAGTCTGAAAATGCTTTGAGTCAAAAAGGATAACATGCAGTGGACCTACCACTAAGAAGAACGAGTTAGAAGAAAAAATTGTCTGGATGCAACCAGTAGCCCCACTAACACTTAAAAGGGATGAAAAGTCCATGATTTCTGTGATGAATACATGCCGCTCCGTATGGGCCATTCAAGGTCAAGGTCAAAGGTTAATTAATTAATTGATTTGTATCGATGTTTTATTCGTTGAAAATTGGGGCATCATAACACTTAAAAGTATTAGTTTTTATTTAAACCAGAACAGAAAGTTCTCTAACTCAATTATCTTGTGAACTACTCATATGCATGATGGCTATTGTGCTAAAAGGTGCAAATATGCTCAGGGCTGACAGTGACCCCATAAAATTCTGGGAATAAAAGCTATTGCCTTTTCAACATTTTCTCCAGTGCTGTGTCATAAATAAAAACATGGGGATATGGGAGGAGTACTGGTTTAAAGTTTTTGGTCTAGTCATTTTAGTCAAATTAATTTGACATAGAAACAGAACTCTGAAATTAAACAGAATTTCTGCCTTCATTACCTTTGCTACTTTCCGGAGGGAAATCAATAAAATTGATTATTTTCTACCATGAGGTTCTATAAGATGTGCCAAGAAGAAGAAAACAGACATAATCATATCTTCTCCTAAGGAGAAGAAATATTATAAAATAGGTCTTAATTTCTGCATATTGAGTTACACAAATAGTTTTCATGGAAAGGACAAACTCTATTAATGAACACTGTACTGGATAGTTTTTTACTTTCAGTCAGGTTTCTCAGCTTCAGCACTATTGACATTATGGGCCAGATGATTCTTTGTTTGAGGGGGCAGTTCTGTTCATTGTAGGATGTTTACAGAATCCCTGTCTCTACCCAATACAGCCAGTAGTACCCCCTCCATTCATGACAACCCAAAATTGCCACATATCTCCTGGGGGATAAAAGCATCCCAGCTGAGAACCATTGTTCCAATGAAAGGTTTTCAAAAGGCATAACCTTTTATTTTTATAATGAATCCCTTATGCTAATCATCTGAATGACAATAGAAATTTAGGTTATAAAATTATAGTTATAACTAGAGATATACAATGAAAGGACAATGGTTGTAATGGGCATATCCTCACTCCATTGGTCCCAACTCAGGTACCCAAAATGCATCATCTGCTCTTCCTACTCCCTCACCCCAAAGAACAAATGGAATTATGTCTAAGCTGGGATGTGTAAAATGGAATATCTAAGAGAAGAATTCTTTCTTAGGCTCTGAAGGATTATTATTGAGAGATTGGTTCCAGGAGGAACTTGAAGGAAACTGAGAGAACAGAATAGAGAAGAAGAAAGAGCCAGGTAGGAAGTGGTTTTAGGATCCAGCTTCAGCCTGATCCTAGGAGAGCTCTGCAACATAAAAATTGGACCACAGAGTATGTCTTGCCTAGAGTATGACCTACCTGGAGGTAAGGAGCTGACCTTTCATACCTGTATCAGTCAGCCATTGGCTACAGGTCACCAAGAATGGCACATAATCTCCCAGCCAAGGCAGCTCCCATAAGTCAATCCTTCAAAAAAGCTAAAGCTATGGACCCTTAGCAGTCAACACCCACAGCAGTTGGGGGATGGGAGCTCCAGTACAGGAAAGGGATCTGGGGCACCAATAGTGTCCACTACAGATAACTCTGTAACCATAGAACAATCAAACCAACAAAAAACCTACCTTCCCACACACAAGTTGAGTTCTCAGCAGGCCTTCTCACTGACCAAGGCTTGGAGGGATATCCATTCTATGCTGTTTACTGCTGAGCACCTCACTGGAAATAGAGGGCCAGAGTCTGGAATGCAAGGTGTTTTGTGATAATGTAGCATGCATTTATAAAGGAAAAATTGTAGACACCAAAACATTCAGTGAAAAGTTTTAAGGAAAGACAATTTGATTAGTCCTTTGATTATGATAATATCTTTGTCACTACAATTTACATAATTATGTATTATCTTTCAAAATTGTAATTATAGGAATCTTTTGGAACTAAACAGGAAAGTAGACATCTTCATTTCTGTGGCAAATGAATTTATAAATTTTGGTTTATGAAAATGCTACAAAATTATTTTTTGCCCTTAGATTTGATAACATTCTTTGATATTAAAATGAGAGAGTTTTTTTCTTTTATTTGCTCTAGAATTTTTCCAGAAATATTTGAACAAAGTAGTAGTTTTTAAACTTTGAAGTCTCAGAACATCCCTTTACATTCTTAAAAAGTATTGAGGACAAGAAAAAGCTTTTCTTTATGTGGATTATATCTACCAATATTTACTGTGTTAGAAATTAATATTGAGAAATTTTAAAATATTTATTGTTATTTATTTAAAAATAATAGTAATCCATTACATGTCAACATATATAATAACTCATGCAAAATAGCTATAATTTTTTTAAAAATTAGTGAGAAGCGTGGCATTGTTTTACATTTTGCAAATCTCTTTAGTGTCTGACTTAATAGAAGAGCTGAAATGCAGGCTTGGTTAAAGTATATTAACAAAATCATCTTCACACAAATATGTGTGAGAAAAAGGGAAGAGTATTTTAATTTCCCAGATAATCGTGGATAGTCTTCTCCACTAACACACCAAAACTTGACAATTAGTAGCATATAAAGGATAGTTGCAATAGACTCTGAAACCACATCAATGAACTTTGTATGCTCCGTTACATTAAATTTCCCTGCTCTATCTTACAACTTGAGTAACTCTTTGCTAGCTAGGCATGATTTTGCAATATCATGCATTACCACATGGAAAATATTGGTTTATTGAGATATGTAGATCTTCCAAATATTGACACATTCCATTAGTCAATATAAGAAAAAAGTCACACATTTAATATCACCCCTGATCTTATCAGAACCCCTGATCTTATCAGAAAACCCTTTAAGTATTAAAAAGTAGTCAAAGCCACAGGAGCAGACACAAGTTTTCCAAAATTCTAATTTCCACCGGCAACACATATTATTAGTTTTTTTCCTTAAGGTGACACACTTACTTCACTCATTTTCAAAAAAATGTCTACCAAATATGCAAGTCTGACTAACCATACTTTTTCTTTCACTCATTCTTTCAAGTAACAAACGTGTTCCATGAAAAAATTCGCTAGTTCAACTTGCAACTCGAACAATCTCTTCAGGACTTTTCCTCAGGACAGCCATTATAATTTGGTAAGCAGTAGAAGGGCTTTAGTGGACTTCCCACTTCTTCCCATAGAAATATTAAAAGACTATTGAGAATATTAAAATATCAAGAAACCTCAGAGATTGAGATTAATAAAATTAATCATTTTTACCACTTTGTCAAGAATATTCTTGTGAAACTAGTGTCTGAGTGTGTGTGTGTGTGTTTAACATGAGTATGTGGCAGTGAAGAATGCAATAATGATCACTACAGTTAGGCACCACTACCTTAATCCATGCTGAGGTATCAGCGGTTTTACCCATCATTGCTTTTGCATCGTTAGTATAAATATTAGTGAAAAAGATGAAAATGTCTTGACCATGAGAATAGTTTTGACTGGCCGATCCCCTGAAAGCTACTCTCAGAAACCCTCAAAGAACCATAGGTCCCACTTTCAGAATCACTGTGAGAGATAAACCAACCTTCAGAGACATTCTTCTATGCTTCTCACTGTTCTTACATATTGGCTTCTGCACAAGGGCCACTCCAACAAGGAGCTGGACCACAGAGTTGAGGAAAACTCAAGTCCGGTAACAGTTTTATCTGAGTCAAACCATCAAGACCACAGACTCAAGGAACCCCCGCTTTCTTGCCTTTGCCTCTCGATCTCAGCTGTGTTTATGGAGAACTGACTTCAAATGGTGCAAATCCAACCCTGGATGGGAAGAGAGAGGATGAAAAACAGATTATCCAGAGAGGATATGCAGGGTGATGGAGATGTTGAAGACAGGAGTTACTATGCAAAGCTTTTTATTTAATGTCTCAAATACTTGATTAAGTGAAAAAATCAATCAATCAATCAAATTACTTCTGTGATCACTTCCCATTTTACTACTCTCTGATTATAAGGAGTGGAAACACCTACTATAGTCCAGTTCACATACAATCCCCTTTCTTCTCACTGGAATCCATTACTAGTTAAAATTTGAGTAGTGCCTAAGAAACAACTGAATATAGAAAAGTCATTTCTCATCTTTGTCATCAAGCATAGCACATATTACAGCTATCTTTAGAAAACAGAAGGAACTCTAAGGAAATTTCTTCATATCACATTTAAGAACAATTAATCCCCAATAGACTAGTTGATACTCTATACACTGCCAATACAATCATTCCAGAGATTTTCATTAAGCCTGTACTGTACGTGGAAGGAAAAAAAAAAACCCTGTCTGTGTGGAATTTATCTTTACTGAAATATTGTGAGTTCCTATTTGACCCAGTCTGGAGCATTGCAATACCCCAGGACATCTTTGAGTTGATTTCCATGCCAAATCCAACCACTGTATAGTATTTCAGTTATCTTTGCTTCGTTGCACACTGGAAAAATGTGTGCAGAATTTTGGGCAAACTGCTATGACAGGATTTGTAACATTTGTGATGTGGATTACATTTTAAAGTGGTTTTGCAGGAAATGCATATTGGGGAATTACTGTGAAACCAAATAATGAGAAAGACTCACAAATCTACAATTAATAAATTCTATGTAAAATTAAACTGAAAAATGCTAAATTATAATAATAATGTGCTAAATGTTTTCCCAATCGTATATAGAGAATATTACAATTGGTGAAGAATATTTTGCATAACCAAGTTTAAACAGAAGTCTTGAGACTTAACGGTTATGCTTTCTGTTATTAAACGACCTCTTGTGATCTAAACAGCAACTTTTCAAAGAACTGAAGAGAAAAAGTTCCTTAATAAATGACGTTAAACAATACTCAATTTTTTATCCCCAGAATTCCTTATGTTTATCTAACTGATAGATCCAGGGAAAGTTTACCTTATTTTAAGATTTTGTTTTTTACCCTCCAACCTCTTTACACACATCAAGAAAAGTTGTGAAATAGTATCACTTTTCAACCAATTCAAATAAAAATTAGTTTTTCTTAAAGTAGTTATCCATTTCAGAAAAAAAATATTTGAAACTAGAATTATTCTTTTTTTCATTTCCATTTGCAGATGCAAATGAAGCCTAAATGTATTTTTTCTACCTTAACGGCATAATTTGAGAATAACAACTACTTATAGAACTTCATATATGTCTTGCATATTAAATCTATATATTTAGCACATTAAGCAGAACCTCATATATATAACATATTAAACATAGTTCCATTTTTTTCTTTATACTTGACACTACTATTCCAATTGTAAGTTAGATGCAAACTGTCTTAAATCTTTTGATATTGTGGGTCTTTGTGATCTCTTTTTGTGGAATTAACTCTTTATCCTAACAGAATATTTCTTCAACTTTTCTCTAAAGGTCTCACATTGAAATTGATTCAACAAGGACTATCACAACTTTGTAGATGGCTGATCACAATAGCTTCCAGAGTATTCTTCAAAAGGAGACCTACAGACAGTCCCGGAAAGCCTCTTATTTTCCCGAGAGTGAAATCTGTCTTAATGGTTCCCTGTGAATATAATTTAAAGAAAAGAATCTCTACTGAGTTAACCATTATGTTACTAAAATAACTGAGCTAGCGGTTAAAGAAATAGAAATTCCCTTAGTGAGGGATATTAATGGTTTTTATTATATTTCTTGACTCTGTATAGCTTAGTAAAGTTGATAAAATAATATTTCCCCTAGTAGATCAAAATTTCCATGGTTATATCTTATCACAAGCACGAAATGTAGAAGAATATGATTACTCATCTCTGTTCCTCCATGCTATCAAAATCCAGTAAAGGAGATCATGTGAACGTTTATCGAACCACAATATCCCAACATTCAACTGGTTTTGACCCACTAAATCAGCAATTTCAACTTAATAATTTCTAAATAAAATGTGACCTAACCTCAATCAATTTTTGCATTATTAGATCATTTCATGCAATCAATATGTGATCCAAAGGGCTTGCCTTAATAGACAGTGGATTAAAAGTGCATTGTCCCCACCTTGAGGCTCGCTAAAGTGAATGCCCAAAGTAAGTGAATGATTGATTGTCCAAGCACAAAACCATTCACTGCTGATCCAAAGCTAAGAGTCCTGATTCAATTAGAGACATTAAGTGGAATGATATCAATACCATGCAATAATATTCTGGGGGACACTCACAGAATAGCTAGCTTGACCCTAGTTATACAATACAACTAACTTACATACCATTTAATAAAGCAAAATAAAGTGTTGTGTCAAGAAAATTACAAGGAAAGGAAAGAAGAAGGTCATAACAACTGATCGTTGAGCAATAAATAAGTTACACAGGACACCTCTTCATGTTAAGAGTCAAAAGGACGAGCCCTTCACCTTAATGTTACCCTCAGAGCAACATAAAAGTCACATCCCTTCATTTTTATCTGCCAAAAGCATCTAACCAAACAGAACTCAGTTATTTAGTTAAGTACGTGTTGATTCTTTTTGGATTTTTAAAATGCATTATATAATTTAAACTAACATAGTTTGTCCTGGCATTCTTGACTCTAATTCTCATTACATATTTGGCTATTCATTGCCTTTTCGTGGACTAGGCCATTCATGCCCAATGGCTAATGCATTTCATTGCTGTGTATTTTTGGAGGAAGAGTCTCTCAGTTATGTTCTAAATCCCTGCAGCAGTGTTATCAGGATAATGAATAATTGGAGAGATTATCAAATTGTGCCTTTTAGAAATATATTATTGCATTATTATCATTCGTGGCTATTTTTAAGTATGTTTAAAGCACATTATGCTATTTGCCAAAATTTGGCAGCCATATGTATATTTTCAATTTTGTCTTACAGGCACCAAGTGGTGTTAAAGTAACCTAACTTTTTTCACTATCCTTGTATTTTTCGTTCTTTTTTTTTTTGGCAGGGAAAGTTTCGCCCTGAGCTAACATCTGTTGCCAATCCTCCTCTTTTTCTTTTCTTCTCCAAACCCCCAGTACATGGTTGTATATCCTAGTTGTAAGTTGTTCTAATTTTCTTATGTGAGCGACTGCCACAGCATGGCGACTGATAGATGGGTGGTGTGGTTCCACGCCTGGGAAATGGAGCCAGGCAGCCAAAGCGGTGAGCTCCAAACTTTTACCACTCGGCCATCAAGTCTGGCTCTATTTGGTTCTGTTTTTAATATAAGTCTATCTTGTTCTCAGATTGTCAAGTCCAACTTTGTATGAGGGACCATGAAACATACACATATATATAAACATATATTAATATATATCAATATAAATACACATATAAGTAACCTCCCATCATTACTGTATTCTGTAAGAACAGAATAGGGAGTAAATATTGTAAAATAAAGACAAAAATTTTATTATTTGCAGACATTATTTCCTTATTTGCATTATTTCATTATTTGTTTAGATGCTCAATCCAAGAAAATAAATGTTTATAAAAAGATACAAGAGTTCATTAAAGTGACCAGATTCAATATCATCATATAAAAGTCAATAGTTTTCCCATAATCTACTAAATATCAATTAGAACATATAATAGAGGAGAAAATCCTATTCATCTTGACCGTAAAACACAGAAAATGAGAAATGATCCTAATGAGAAAAGTAAACATCCTATATATAAAAGGCTATAAAATTTTCTTAAACAATCCAAAAAAGAGGTGAAAAATAGAAGTGGGTGCAAATACTATTGTTGAGAAGATACAATGTTATACAAAATTCAATTCTCCCAATTGAAGTCATAAATTCTATACAATCTTAAACTCCAAACAGGATTTTTCTAAGCAGCTTTACAAATTATTCTCAGGTTCATCTACAAGAGAAAAACAAATAAATATTGTAAAGAAAATGTTGAAAATAAGCCCAGTGAGTGAGGACATGGCCTGTCACATATCTATATAAAACTCTGAGAATTAAATAAAAGATAAATGGATCAATAGACCCAGGTAGAAAGATAAACAATAAACCCGGGTGAACAAATGAATTTAGATTATGATAAAGGTGTCAAAGGAGTAGGAAAAAGTCTGGGCTAACTTAACAAATTATAATGAAATAGTTAACTCTTCATTTGGGAAACAAGTAAAGAATAACTCTAATTTGCACCATAATTCACACCATACTCAGATAAAAGTCTAGATGTTTTAAAAGTTAAATATTTTACAGTAAAACTATAATAGAATGAGAAAAAAATGGAAGAAATATATTTATAATCTTGAAATGGAAGTTCTAAAGTAACAACCAAAATCTAGAAATCGTGACCAAAAAAAACACTGATAAATTGTACCATAAAAAATTGTTATATACGAAAAATGACACCATTCAAAATAGTTAAATCATAAAGAAAAGATCAGCAGAAACTTTTTGGAATGCGCATAACAGGCAAATAATAAATATCAAAAAATAAAAGCTTCTGCAGATGATTAAGCAAAAAAATAACCCAATAGAAAAGGGTAATGTACATGCAAAAGCAATTCAAAGAAGTACACGTTGCCATGAACACATTGAAAATGTTTAACCTTGCCAATAGTCAGAAGTGCAAATTAAAACAATGAGACATGGTTGGGGATTTTTTACCTTTTAGCTTGACAAAACTTGAAGATTTATAATATATGGCAGTGATGAGAATTACAAAACAGAAATTCTTGTAATCATGGTTGGCTCACCTGTGGTTTGAAGCCTCAGTTTAAAAGCTTAATTTGCAAGAATCCATCAAAATTAAGAATGTGTCATCCCTTCAATTCAGTAATTCCACTTCTAGGAATTTATCTTACAGAAATACCTACACAGGTGCCCAGATAAGGTCTGAGTAAGACCTTGACGGTCACTGAAGCATTGTCTATGATTACAAAAAGCTGGAAATAACCCAGTTTGTCCATTTGTAGTGGGAAGTTTTAGTAAATTATGAGTATTTAGTGCAATACTAGTCAGTCATGGAGAAAATATCCTGATATGGAAAGCTCTCTAAGATTTACTATGTGACCAAAAAAAGGAAAGTCAGCCCAGCCCTGTGGCCTAGTGGTTAAATTCAGCACACTCTGCTTCAGCGGCCTGGGTTCAGTTCCCAGGTGCAGACCTAAACCACTCAGCAGTGGCCAAACTGTATTGTATTCTATACATAATATGTAATACATAATAATACATAATTCTATACATATTCTAATACATAGAATATGATACAATGATTTAAACATATTTGTGTATGTGTCTATGTACACGTGTGTATTAATTTATTCCACCAACATTTATTTCAGGCAACATGAAGGAAAGTACGGAAATTTATGTTATCAAAATAATAATACTTGCCACTGAAGGAAAAAATAGAACTCAGATACACATGGCTTAAGATTTTAGCCTAGTAGCTAAAGTGTTATAGTTTTATCTGATTTTCTACAGAGAAAGTTTGATTTTAACTTTCAGTAATTTTTTGAGGGCCCCCCAAATGGTGTTTTCTTTAAGTTATTTAGAAATGGCACATTTCCAAACATGAAATGTTTCCTTTCCAGTATAAAGAAAATAGACATACAACTGGGACATAATTGTTTAATTAGTATTCATGTCTTGGTGTTCTCCTTGTTTTCAGAGTGCTACATTTTCTTTAGGGTCTATGGTGTCCAACTTTTGTTCAAAGAAATAATTGTACAGCTAGAAATTTAGGTTAACATGGAAAGTCAGCAAGGATAAGTCATCAAATCCAGAACTGTATGTGACCTTATAGATTCCTCTCACAAGCTGCTTTTAGAGATGGGAAAACTGAGTCTTAAAAGGATGAAATAAGTCCAAGGTCACAAGCTAGCTATGGATAAGTCAAGAATTAAATGCAGATTTTCTGAATCAATACCAGATATCATTTCTGGTACAAAAAGGCAGGTTTTTATTTCAAATGCAACTTGCAGCACGGAGAACTGACATGGAGAACTCAGTATTTCAAATCTAGAAAGGACAGAGGTGTAACAACCTATAAAACATGTATTAAATTCTGGGAATACAATCCTAAATTTTGAGGAAGACAGCATCAAGGGAATTGAACACCCATTTGCAGAGTTGCTACCCCTTCCCCACCCTTCCTGGTGACCTTGTCAGAGATAGGAAGCTGAGCTGAGAGAAACAGCTCTTACCACTCTATTATCTTCATTTGTTCTCCATCCAAATCTGTGACCAAATGATGAAGTGGGCAAAGAGGAAGAAATCAATAATACCGCATTCATGTTCCTCTTGCTGCTTCAATTCAGATTGAAGCAGGAAGAGGAACATGATAGATAGAAGAGTCCCAAGTGACTGGACAGCCAAAGGAAAAATCTTGGCAATAGACACAATTTACCTGCACAGATACTTTGAGAAATAATCTTAAGATGAAATCTATCCATCTGCTTTTTGTTGAATGGCCTTCGTGGTTTGTTGTTTTTACAAGGTGTGTGTATATGACACAAACCAATACGACTGGTGATCTAACCATTGCAGCAAGTGAAAAATCAGTCACACTCTCTTACTCAGAAGCTGAAACAGCAGTGGCATTTCTCTTATTGCCCCTTTCCCAACTCTACCAAAGCTGTTAAGATAATTTAACTGCCAGCCCTGATGGCCTAGTGTTTAAAGCTCAGCACACTCTGCTTCAGCAGCCAGGATTCAGTTCTTGGGCACAGAACCACACCACTCGTCTGTCAGTAGCCATGCTGTGGTGGAGGCTCACATAGAAGAACTAGAAAGATCTACAACTAGAATATACAACTATGTACTAGGGCTTTGGGGAGGAAAAGAAAAGGGAGACGAAGATTGGCAATAGATGTTAGCTCGGGGCAAATCGTTCCCAGAAAAAAAAAAAAACGATAACTTAGCAGGTGCATAAACGTAAAACAGAAACACGTTCTATTTAGGCCACATGAACATTCATTCATTCATTCTTTGTTTCATCCAACAAAGAGATATTGTCAACCATATGGAAGACATCATATCAGCACTGGGAACATAGGACAGATGTAATATGTGCTCCCTTATTGGCTTATGTCTGGTCTAGGAGGGGACACAGAAAATCAAAGTAACAATATATGTGTGCAAAGCATTAATGATGAGGATGTAATTGGTAGCTGATATGAGAAGAACATAACTCTTTAATGCAGGGGTGGGTGAAGAGGAGGTGAGTAAGAAAAATATTTGAAACAAAAGCCTGGAAGCCTGGAAGAGAGAAAAATAATGGCATAGTCAGAAACTTAGAATAGTCGAAGCATAGTATGCAAGGAGTAATCTGCTGAGAGAGAAGACTGAAGTGTAGGCAGATTCATCATAAGCCAAACTAAGGAGGCTGAATTTTAGCATAAGAATAATGGAAAACTATTGAAGGATTATAAACATAATGTTGTTATGTAGTATTTCCAAAATGTTTTTAGATCAGTGATAATAATCCCTCAACTGAATTTTGTAGGAAATGTACAAAAGTTATAACCCTTATTGCCTAATAAATGTATTTCATTATGCCTTAATATTCCTGCTGTGAAAGATCAGGTCATCCTAGAGCAACCATAGGAGAGATGCTCACTCCAGCTTCAGATAGATTGTCCCAAGTGGATTCTCATTATGTGTGACATATATGTGAACCAATTATATATAATATATAATACATATTATTAAATATAATATACATATATTATATATAGTGTGTGTGTTAGAATATATATTTTAGAACCAATTCTAGGCTTCACTTCTGCTCAAGATAATCCTAGATTCCATAGCCAACTAGATTCATACCAAACTCTACCTAAAAGTTTGCAACCAAGACCCCCAGATCAGTCAACAATGAACAATATCCAAATAATAAATATTTATGAAAAGTCTGTTGAACACAAGGGTTAGCCCTTTATTAGTCCAAAGACTTGCAGGGAGCAATCACAAACCAGACATAGAATCTTGGAACTGAGTCAAAACTAGCAGGAGCCCAGAGAAGTCAAGAAATGAGACTGCGTTAACCAGAATATTTACCCCTTTGCCTTCTGCTCTCATGGATAGCTTCAGGATGAAATTTTCTAAGTACAACTCATTTGCCTCTCGTATTTCTATTTGCCAATCGATCAACAAATAATGAAGGATGTGCCAAGGACATATTTGCTAGATAACAGGGACACAGAGGGAACAAGGTAGACCCAGTTCCTGCTCTCTGAAACTTACAAACTAGTAGGGAAGGCAGACAACAAAGAAATTATATATGTGATTAGTGCAATGCAAGAGGACTGCAGGAATTTACATCGACAGTACTTCATCTAGTCATTTGGGGAAAAAAAAGAATTCTGGTTTTAGTCAAACAAATCAAATTCCCCAAAACATTTAATAGTATTAACACAAATAATGATCACACCACAGTTAGTTCATTGTGTATAATTCTCAGAAATTGGCTGTTTCCAATTTTCCTCTAAATTTCATAATTTTGCATAAAAATGCTTGAGGGTGAGCTTTTCTTTGAATTGTCTTTTAGGGTCTCCTATTCAAGAATGCACGTCTGAAAATTCCTAGGATGCCATTTTGACCACCCAGGTCTGCAAATCTCTCTCTCCTTGACTGATTAGGGTTCGGATCTGACACCAAAAATCTTCCAGGCCATCTGTCTTCCTCAGTTATACAGAAAGACCCTTACATCAAATTCTTGGTTCTCTTTCCAGTTCTTAACATTTGTGAATTTGCGCTATACATAATTAATGCAAACCTGTTAAAGCATCTCCTCTGGTGAGAACTGTAACTCTCCAGCACAAACAGGATTAATCCCAGATGACAACTACAACTGTAAGTTATTACTCAGAACATCATGTGAACTCAGTTAAGTGAGATGATGGAAACTAAAAGAAGTAAATCAAAATTAGCAAAAAAAGAAGGGAAAATGTCTTGAGAGAGTGGAACTAAAAGCACAAGTGATTTGCCAAAGACACTGTATACAGTTATACAACTGTATAAATGGCCATGCAAAGGTATTCGGTATCAGGTGAGCATGGGTTTCTAATCATTTAATCTAACTGTACTTTTTAAAAAATAAAACCTGGATGCCCAATCACCATGGGATTTTTAAAGACTCAGCTGACTGAATTGTCTGAAACAGGGTGGAGGAGTTAAGATGCTTGTTTATTTAGTTTTCCTGCATCAGCTCTATACTCAGAGCCAAATCGCTCCAACATATGCACCCGAGTCTCATTTTAGATTCTTGCTATGTATATATAATACATAAGGTCTTTAGCAATCTTTGATTATTTCATTTAATTATTCATCAACCATCGTTTTTCATAATTTTTTCTTAGTTTGTTTTTCCCATTCTTACCCCATCCTTTTTTAAACAAAATATTCTGGGGATGAGGGAATAAGTTAGAAATCATTTGGAACCTAGTAAGTCCCAAGTTTTGTCCACCTTGCATTTCTTTCAATTTTTATTTAATCTTATTGGTAGATTCAGACAGTTAGATGCTGATGCCCATGAGTCTGGAGCAAGTGAGCAAAGGAGCTGGGTCAGTGGAGCATGCTGTTCTGGAAGCAGTGGTAACACTTCTCTCTTTCCAAGGCAGTAGAGCCAGAGATGGTGACCAAGGCTTGTGTTTGCAGCACTATCCAGGGCCAGCATTGGCCTCCACTGTCCCTCCACAAAAAGAAAATTATCCCCACCAGACTGTCCCAGATGGAAGCTTGCCTGTGGTTGTCATCCGTTACCTCCCTTGGTGCCTGCCCATTTCCCATGTCTGATTCTCCCTCTATTCTGGCAATTCTGTGAATTACCCAACTTCCTTTCAATAAAATCCTTTCTGTTAAACCAGCCAGAGTTGGTTTCTATTTCTAGCCACAAAGTACTCTGAGTAAAACAGGGAGATTTATTGAACTCTCAGATCCTTAGTATACTATTTCCTGTATGGTGCTGGATGGTGTCCTAGATTTAGAACTTACATATATTTGTTAGGAACCAAAAGCAACCAGTAAAATAGAGCTGGACTCGTTATACTGGATAGATTGGTCTCATTCTAACACCAGATTTCAGGTTGTCATAGGAATTCCACTTAATAAACCTGAAGTTAAACATGGAAATAAAAGAGGGCCCTTTGTGAGCTATTATATATCTGGGTTGAGTTTGAAACTTCCTGGAATTGGGTACAGTTCAGTCCAGATTCACCGGATCTTCTACAAGTAAACCAACACCAAAAGAAGATTTAGGTCTTTAGTACTCTTTAATTTTTCATATCTTTCTTTTCTCTGTTAAATTTCTGCTAAAGCATAAATGGTATCTGGAATGAACATTTATGAAATTCTCCTCATTTCACCCATTATTGACTGGTATAACCTGAAGGAATTTATGCCTCCTCCAAACTATATAATTTATTTATTTATTTATTTATTTTGTGGGGAAGACCAGCCCTGAGCTAACATCCGTTGCTAATCCTCCTCTTTTTCCTGAGGAAGACTGGCCCTGGGCTAACATCCGTGCCCATCTTCCTCCACTTTATATGGGACGCCACCACGGCATGGCTGACAGGCAGTGCGTCGGCGGGCGCCCGGGATCCGAACTCGCAAACCCCGGGCTGCCAAGCGCGGACTAAACCACTGCGCCACCAGGCGGCCCCCCAAACTATATAATTTAAATTAAGTTTATATGGCAAAGGAAACCTTGATACAAAAATCTCACATTATTCCATTTTAGTTACAAATACACCCAGCCATAAACGTGGTATAGATATGCTATGGAATACTACTCAGCCATAAAAAAGATGAAATCTTGCCATTTGTGATAACATGGATGGAACTTGAGGGCATTATGCTATGCAAAATAAGTCAGATGGAGAAAGCCAAATACTGGATGATTTCACTCATATGTGGAAGATTTTTTAAAAAAACACACATGGGCCAGCCCCTGTGGCCTGGTGGATACGTTTGGCATGCTTTTCTTCAGCAGCCTGGATTCGGTTGCTGGGCATGGACCTACACCACTCCTCTGTCAGATACCATGATGTGGTGGCAGCACACATACAAACAGAGGAAGATTGGCAGTAGATGTCAGCTCAGAATCTTCCTCTGCAAAAGAACAAAAAAAACACATATAGATACAGAGAATAGATTGGTGGTTACCAGAGGGGTAAGAGGAAGCAGGGAGGGCAAAAGGGGTAAAAGGGCACATGTGTAGGGTGATGAATGGCAATTAGACTTTGGGTGGTGAACACGATGTAGTCTACACAGAAATTGAAATATAATGATGTACTCCTGAAATTTATATAATATTATGAACCAATGTTACTTGAATTTAAAAAAAAGATACACTCAGCTCTGAGTAGCAGAAAACTCTACCACAGTGACTTAACCAATTAGTAGTATATGTGATACATTAACAAGGAGTCTGGACTAGTCTTTCACGTCAACAATGCCATCAGGAACACAGAACCTTCCAGCTCCCTGCTCCACCATGCGTAGCCTGTGTTTTTTTCCTCCCTATGGTCATGGTTGCAAGATATCCTGAACTTCCAAGTATCACTTTCATGTTTAAAGTGGGAAGAATTAGTTTTTTAATCTGAAAACTGAAACTCTCTGGGGAACTTCTGCCTTCATATGATTGTCCAGAACTATGTTCATAATCACTTTTAGCTGCAAGGAAGCTAGAAATTCAATATTTTTTTCCCAGCTCCATGATACAAGAAAGCAAGGAATGAAGGAGTTCAAATGAGTGTTAAATGAGTCATTCTACAGTATCTGTCATGCCTCATGACACAATTTTGATTAAATAGACCCAATGATTCCAAGGCCTTCTTGGAAACGTGACCAGCTTTTTAGTTTGTTGTTATTTACTTGGCCCATAAGCACACTAAGTAAATCATAGTTCTCATTTTGAAGCACACAATCATCAACATTTGTCTTTAGCAAATTGTCTATTTTATTTTAGATAATTGTCTGCATTCATTATCTATTGTTACATAACAAATTACACCAAAAGTTAGGAGCTCAAAACAGCAAACACTTATTATCTCACCATTTCTGTGAGTCAGAAATCCAGGTGTGACTTAGCTGAGCATCTCTTCCTCAAGGTCTCTCCCAACGCTGTAGTCAATGTTTGTCAGCAGGGGCCGTGGTCTCATCTAAAGGCTCAACTGGAGGAGGATCAGCTTTCCAGACCACTCACATGGTTGTTGGCAGGATTCAGTTTCTAGTTGGCTATTGACCAAAGGCCTCCTTTGGTTCCTTGGCCCATGGGCCTTTCCATAGCTCAGCTCACAGCATGACATCTGGCTTCCCTCAGAGGATGCTAGCAAGAGAATGAGAGAGAAGAGCAAGATGGAAACCACAGCTTCATTGTAACCTCATCTTGAAATTGATATCCTATAATCTTTGCCATATTCTGTGTGGGCACTAGGTCCAACTCACACTCGAGGTGAGAGAATCACACAAATGCATGAATATCAGGAGGCAGGGTCCATAGGGGAGCCATTTTGGAGGTTGCCTGCCACATTGTCTATATAAATGGCAATCAATGGGTGTTATTATGAGACTTGGTCTCTACTCCAAGTAACTCATGTATTACTTGATTATAACTTGGATACACTGAGAAGAATCTGGTATTCTAGTTGGAAACTATTTTAAAAAATATTTTCTTAAATTCTAAGCTCAGTTCAATTTTGCTTAAATAATTCTTTGAAAAGCTATTAAGTAGATTCATCCTAGTCTCTGTTCCAATTCCTAAACTATAGAAAATACTGGATTCTTTATTATAATAATTCCTGAATATTTTTAGAAATGTTACTGTGAATAATGTCTTATATTTTATTATATTTTCAAGTTGGGTATTTAATAATGCTATTGATTTAAAACGTCTATCCTGTATTAAACAACTTTGCTCGATTTTATCATTTCTAAATTTCTCTATTGATTTTGCTTGGTTTTCTATTTACAGAATCCTATCATTGGCAAATAAATGAGATTATTGTTGCTACCCTTCTGATTCTTATCCATCTTATTTATTTTTCTTATTTTCTCGCATTAACTAAGACCTCCAATATTATGTTAAACATTTGCAGTAATCGGGGAAATCTTTTTTCCTTTTTCCACTTTTAAAGGCCATACAACTACAGCTTTTCCAGCAAGTATGATCATTGCTGAAGGTTATTTACTTTAATAGAATGTCTGATGATATTGAAATACTGTTATACTCCTTGGGAAAAAATATATTTGATTATTGTGCATTTTTAACTTATTATTAGATTTAATCGAGTTTGGAAGCTTCTTGTATAAGATAAAGATCTGTTCCTTGAGGGTTGAGTAAAACACACATTTAAAACTATTTGGTCTTGGAGCTGTTTTTGGAGGGAGAAGTATTTGATTACATTTTAATTTTTTCCCTGATAATTGTCTTATTCAAGTTTTTAATTTAATCTTGTAACAATTTAGGTATTATACATAGCTCCAGAAATTCATCAATTTCACCTAAGGTTTTAAATTTTTAGTCATTGTGTTGTTCATGATATACTTTTATCACACTTTGATCTCTATATTACATAAGGATATCTGTAGGTATTTTAAGGCTCACTTTTGGTTATTGATCCCTAGTTTTTTTATTTTGATTTTATAGAATTTGAGACTTCATTTATAAATATTCATGTATGTGCAGAAAGAATGTGTATTCTATGTTTTTGGAGTATAAAATTCTGTATACATCTATTGGTTTAGGTTTATTGATCACAGGGATTTTTCCAAATCTTCTAAATCCTTCCTCTTTTTATTTTTTGCCTTCTTGATCAGTTTGTCTTCTCAAAGGTGTATTATTAACTCCAACTGCAATTGTTGATTTATCTACTTTTTCCTCCTAATTTATCTTTCTTCATAATACAGGCTGATTTACATATTTTCCTATCATTTTCTTGTTGATCTACTATTCCTTTTTCTAATATAAATAATATTCATCTTTTACTTATACAGTTTAACAGCTTAAATTGTATTATGTCTGTTATTAAAATTGATAATAGTTTCACATATTTTTATTTGTGTGTATTTTATTTTATTTAATAATATTCATTCTCTCTGTTTCTTTTCATTTTAAATATCTCTCATTGACAACGTATTATGGCATCTTATTTTCCTTGAGAGTCTCTGTGATTTGATGTGTATCTATTTACATTTACTTTTTACATTCACTGTCATTACAGTACTGAAAGTAAATTACAATTTATTCCTGTCATCCTATTTCATATTTTCCTATGTACCATCCTTTCTTCTTGTTTATTTTTTTCTCCCTTCCTGCCCTTCATTGATTAGATCAAAATTTTTCCTTCTGGTATGAAAATTAAAATTCAATGTCTATTTTTCAGTTGGTTTCTGCTAATGTATTAAATCTTACAATTAATTTTTTAGAGCTCATTAATATCTGTTTCTTCCCCTTGAACAAAACAAGGACCTCAGCCTACTGTCAAAATCTTTTGATTTCCACTTATTCCCTACCCCAAACATACATTGGTATGATCTAGAACTTTATATTTAGATTATTATAGAGCTGTGCTGTCCAGTGTAGTTACCGCTAACCACATATAACTATTCAAATTCAAATTCATTAAAATTGAAAGCTCAGTTTCTTGGCCACATTAGCCACACTTTATGTCTTAATACCCATATATGGCTAAGGACTATGGTATTGGACAGTGCAAATAGAACATTTCCATCAAAACAGAAAGACCTATTGTACAGAACTGTTGCTGATATACACAAATAATTACACACACCTTTTTTTGGCATTGCTTATTTCTTTCTGAAATCATTCGTTTTCTCTGTAGAGTACCTTCTGTAAAATGTTTTCTATAAGGTTTTATGTGTCTTTGCCTTGTACGTATATCTCAGAATGCTTTTATTTTATTCAATGTAGTGTTTAAATATTAGTTTATTTATACATAAAATTCTAAGTCTGAGATTATTTTCCTTCAATATTTTCTAAGTGTTACTTTAATATTCTATTGTTGCCACTGAGAATTTTGATGTCAATTAATTTACAGTGAAATGTTATTTTTTTCTAGATGTTTTTAGAATTTTGTCTTTGATATTTTAAATTAAATATAATGTGTCAAGATTTAAGATTTTTCTTATCAACGTTGCCTGTTGCTCTATGTTGATCTATGGATCCTTTTGATCTGACTCTTTTATTTTTAATTCTCAGCCAATATTTCAACAACAGCAATAAAAAAATTTTCTCCTGCGTTTAGTTTTATCTAATAGATCAAAGTTGACCTATTTTCATCCTTTCTATATATTTTAGGTTTTTTTAGATATTTTCCATCTTTCTATCCTTTTATTGTACCTTCTAGGAAAATTCCATAACTAGATCCTTGAACTCACTAATTTATTCTTCGGCTATATCCATTCTGCTATTATAGGGTTTTTTCCCTATCTCCATTTGATTCTTCTTCTTCACCGATTGTTCATGCTTCATATTTGCAATACCTTCTCTCAGAAGATATTTATCTTATTTATTTTAAATTCTTGTGTTCTCTGGGCCATTAATTCAGCTCCCTCTGATAAGCTCCTTCAGAACCTATTTTTCTTTTAAAGGGCTAGTATTCCTCCTCAGATATCTTTTTGCTCTCTTCTTATGAGCTCAAATTCTGTTAGGATTATTGGCTACTTTAGCTAGTAGCACTCATTTGGGAGTAGGGTTGGAAGTTTAGACCTAGCACGTGCTCTCCTCCTGGTACATTTAGAGGGTGTGGGAATGACTTAGATAGAAGAGACCCTATTACTACAAATTTGGAAGTCTCTCTTTCCACTCCAAGTCCCAACCCTGCCACTCACTGGACTCCCATTTCTTCTGCCCAGGCACTGCTCCTTCTGGGGTCTGCTTCCCTCTGTTGTAATTATCTTGTCCATTAAGCAAGGAGAGGGAACTGGGCTCCCCACTTGAGATGGTGGCTTATCAGTGCTCCCCTCCAGCACTCTCATGTTACCTGTCTCATCCACTGATGCTGGCACAGGACATTGGGAAAAACAATGAACCATCCAGGGCAATGTGGGATGAAGAGATGAGGACAATTAGAAAGCTAATCGCAGCCCCTAGTTAGTGGCATCTGGTTCTCCTCAGGTTTGAACTGCTGTTCACTTCCCAGCGCCCTTTGTTACCACTAGAGTTGTACTGATTCTGTTATCAATCATCCTCCCAGCTGCTTGTATGGTATTTCCATGTTGTGTTTAGGGAAGAGAGCCAGGCTCCCATGCTGGTTTGCTGTCTTGTCCAAAAGTCTCAGTATGTTGGTCAAAGTTTATACTCTGACCTGATTCAGACATGGCCATAGGCCCAAGTAAACAAAGAACAAGGGATACACCTTCATGTGAAAAGTTTCCAGGAAATAAAGCATTCAACTGCTTGGAAGAAAACATACATCCCATATCCATTGAAAACTAGACCAGGGAAAGCCCCACTTGGAAAAAGCCTGAAATGACCTGAGCCATTCTGAGCTTCCATTATCCCAGATTTTGAAAGCGAAACTAGTTATAATTTTTCCCAAATGATAAATATAGAATACTGTTGCACCCCTCCAAAAAAAATTCCATACCCTTAGGATCAAAGTGGTAGAAATAAATTATTGGAGGGCTGGCCTGGTGGTGTAGTGGTTAAGTTCACACGCTCTGTTGCGGTGGACCGGGGTTCACAGGTTCAGATCCCAGGCACGGACCTATGCACCACTTATCAAGCCATGCTGTGGCAGACGCCCCACATAAAGTAGAAGATGGGCACAGATGTTAGCTCAGGGCCAATCTTCCTCAGCAAAAAGACGGAGATTGGCAGTAGATGTTAGCTAAGGGCTAATTTTCCTCACAAAAAAAAAAAGAAAGAAATTATTGGCAATCAAAGATACAACTAATAATCACTAAATTATCAGCAAAGTTTTATACTTTTACTAATCAGTTTCAAGTGATATTTATATGCCAGGTATTTCTGAGTATATTATCTCATACGTTTTGGCAGTCACCTTGAGAAGCAACCTTAGAGAGAGACAAAACTGAAAAGAAGCTGTGACTTGTCCAAGGTCACCCAGATTGTAAATGTTGGAGCTGAGGTTGAAAGCCAGGTGGAATTCTCTTTTATACTGCCTTCCTGCATTTATGTTGTTTAAATGGCCTCAAGATACACATCATAAGACAAGGGTAATTACTTAGGAAATATTTACATCCGTCAAAAAGTTGTCTTGGACGTACATCTGGAAGCCATGTACTTAAGCTTGATATTTTATTCATTTTTTTCTTAAAGCTTTTTTTTTTAATCTACATATCATTTCGGAAACATATTGCTGCCTCTCTGGGGGTAAACATGTGGTGGCTTCAGGATGAAGTCACATAAACGGAGCAGCTGGGCTCTGTGGATTTCCCATGTGAGCATTATTCAGGGAGCTTTCCTTTAAGCAATAAGTGAGAGTCTTTTCTACAGTTAAGGGATTTGAACAGGGACCAGGATGAATCTAGGTGGTAGTTTTTCAAAGAATTATTTAAGCAAAATTTAATTGAGTTTAGAATTTTATTTTTTTTTGCTTAAACCAGTTTTCAACTATGATACTAGATTCTTTTCAGTGTATCAAAGTTATAGTTAGGTAATAGATGAGTTACTCAGAGTAGAGCCAAGTATAAGTCTCATCATAACACCTAAAGAACCAAATTAGATAAATATACATGCTTTTTTAGGAAGAAAGACCTGGCCACCCACTTTTGAAAAATTGGCCATAAAAACCCAGTGAATAGCAGCAGAGCATTGTCTGATAGGGCACCAAAGATGAGACGATGGCACAAAAAGACCGGGAAGGGTTCTGCTCTGCTGTACACAGGGGCATGAAGAGTCGGAATCCACTCAACGGCATTAACGACAACAAACGTGATTTGTATGCCCAAATACTAAGATCAGAGATTATTTTCCCTAAAAAATTGTACCTTAGGAAAGAGGGAATCACCTTCTATCTCAGATCTTACAGAATCAATTACTTTAGAGAATGCCATTTCAATTACCTTATTATGAACAACAAAATATGGTTTATGGCAGACAAATTTTACTGAAATGGTCTCTATCACTGGTAGTTTTGGGTGTTACAGAAGCCACCCTTCAGAATTAGTTAAAAAAATTTTTTGAACAGATATAATCATTATTCCTGGAGATACATGACCAATTACAAGTGAATATTGTAAACATACACTTTAGAAGATGCATAAAAAAATAATTCTTAATGTTATGTGAATGGGCACCTATAATGCGGGATAAAATTTCCCATGACAACATAATTCAAAAAATACCACTTTTCAAAAATAGATAGAATATGACGTGGAAAAAGGAATACAAGAGAGCTCAAAAAGTTCTCTGGTGATGATGAAGACCCACTATTTAAAGATACATGTGACAAGCTGAGCAGAATTGTTTTACAAAAGTTAAGAAGTGGGAAAACTGCTGCTCAATTATTATATTACATAATAGTGAGATTTTAAATGTGTGGATAGAACTAAATTTATTAAATGTTTTTAGTTAGATAGTTGATTATTCCATCTACATCCCCAAATGTTCATATGTTCAAGATGGAAAAGAAATTCAAGGATCTTCTCATTAAGAAAGCTTTCTATTCAAGGGCAACTAATTGAGCATCTGCACTAAATCTTCAAATCTCCACCATATACCAGGTGATGGAGTTCAGCCCAGCAAAACGAGCCATGCTGCCATCTGCCTTTGGTGCGGCAGTTACTCAGAGAGATCGTGAAGGAAGAGTAAACAGTCACGTGTAGGGCAATTCTGCAGATTTCAAGTGAACTCTTTTGTTTGATTCGCTTTACTAAACAAATGTATTTGCAATATTAATAATGGAGCTTAAATAACAATTAGTTTAATTAAACTTAAATAAATTAAGAAAGAATAAATATTCAAGCAATGGCCATCCAAAATATGTTGTTGAGTCTAGCTGAGTATATCATTTCTTCAGGAGCGAAAAAGATCATTAGACAGGGAGATTCTTCCCACTTACCCAAAACAAGAGGATCTAGGTTAGAAGGACAGGTAGGAAATCTCATTCTACCTCAAAGTCAGCAACCAACAGAACAGAGGTGAAATTCACAAGTGTGATCTGCAACATTTCTCAAAAAGAAGATTGATGATTGGTATGATAAGAAGAATCTTGGTGACAAAATCATAAAAAGTGCCTGCTAATACATACTGGCCAGTGAAATTAAGCCTAAAATCAACCTTGTAAAATTGGGTCCACCAGCACAACTTGGTTCAATCCCACTCAACCTTTCCAAGCTTCATCTGTGAAAATCAGATCTTAACCAAACCAAGCCTTCTCAATCTCGGCACAATTGATATTTTGGGCCTAATTATTCTCAATTGGGGGGTGCTGTCCTATGCACTGTAGGATATTTAGCTGCATCACTGGAGTCTACTTACTATATACCAGTAGCATCCTCTCCCCACTTGTGACAACTCCAAATGTCTCCAGATATTGCCAGATGTCCCCTGGGGGATAAAATCACCCCCATTTGAGGACAACTGACCTAGACACTGTATGTTTAGTATTAGAATGTCAGTAACAGCTGCTACTATATTTCTTGGCTAATCAACTCTGAACAAGAAACATATGGGATGAGGGGGAGAAGGTTGGCATTAATAAGGTTAGGAATGAAGGCAGGAATGAAGATGGCAGAAGCAACTATGGACTTCTCTTTCTCCTTTCTCCTCTAGGATCTTACAAAGCCTTCAGCAGAAAGAGAACCTGAGTCAGCTTTAGTTCTAAGCAAAAATCTAGTTCACCCCCAACCTTGTGTACACCTGGACCCTGGCAAGATTCCTACATCTGGCCTCACAATGTTTCTGGATGGCTGCATTCTAAATGTTGCCCAAGAGTGCTGGAGTCAATTGTGGAAGCAGGGCTGGATCTGCTCTTCGGTCCATCTGTTCTACTAACCACGAAACTGTGTTCCCTTCTTCAAAGGTGTTCTGTCAAACATCCCTAAATAGCAGATATCACGGCTGCCTCTACCCTCTCTTCAGATACATGCCAAAACTGATTAAAGCTCCTTCTATGATTCTATGCTTCTCAAATACTTCATACTTAGTCCCAGCAATATGAACACTATCCTCCTTAGGAAAGGGAACCATATCAGGTCCCATAGTTAGCACTAATACACTTTGCTCTAGTTTTTTAATTAGATGGCAAAGAAATAGAGTCAATATCATATGAACTTTATCAGTTCTGCTTGCCTTTTCTTGTCCAAGTTCACAAAATTGAAAGTCGTTTAATTAAAATCAAGTGGTCTGAGCTAACCTCCCACTTCTATCTCCATCTGTGGAGTATTTGCTTCCAGACGTACCCAGGCTGTTCCAATTTTTCTGGGCTGACATTGGTCCAGTTCACCCCACCGCAGTGTCAAACACACAGAAGTGAGCAACACTTTTCCAAAGATCATTATCTCTTTGATATGAGAGTCCTGACTTTCCCCAGCTCTCCATTTTCTGCATCTTGTCTCTCTTTCACTGGTAACATACATATAATGCTACCTATGTTTTTCTGAAAATCACTTGATGTTAGGTTTGTAAATTATAATTTTGCCAGCCAGGTAGGGTGAAGGCTTATTTTTAGCTGCACAACAGATATGATTTCTTTTTCCTCATGCCTTTCTTCCCTTTTAAAGCAAAGAACATGTCTGATTGCAAGCTCCTTGAAGCAGATGCCCTGTCTTCCTTCTCTGTCTCCCCTGCAATGCCCAATTCATCGCTGTGAACGTAATGAAAATGCAATATGAATTTGTTGGATTGAACTGAATTTTATTTCTACAGGGAAGTTTGGCTGCTTCTCTTCTCCCTCTCCTAGAAATGCCTTGCTGCAATCGACTCAGATGTTGACTACTCAGTCGCCAATTGTCTTAGTCATGAGGGCTGCTGAGTAGGTTGGTGGATTTCTGAAGTGGACACCTGTCTCTCAAAGTCAGAGCTGAGTCACCATGTAATTTCTCTGCTACCGGGCACCGAGATGTCAACTGGGAATTGTGATCAACCTGAGCAGGATTCATTCTGGAAATTTAGTAGCAAACAGGATAGACCCCCCCCCCCCATTTTACTTCCTAGTGTTCCAATGCCACTTGGACTTTGTGCGTACTCCATACTCTTCTATGATTCCTTGAAGGCTTATTTGCCTTCCTGCAGAACAACATTGCATCATTTTTCAGATGATTAGAAAGTGACAGGAACAGCAAGACCTGCCTTTCCCAGGGACCTTAATTTGCTCCCACTGTAGTGACTGGCAGAGGGCCTGGCACCTGCTAAGCTATGCAGACACAGCTGGTCTGCATCCTGGCTCACCCCAAATAATTACATATCTGAAATTTTACTGTACTCAGAGGCATTCGAAGATTTTTTGTGTTTATGTCTTCTCTCATTATATCTTGGCCTCTGAGCATCCCTCCACTTTTGTTTTGGTATATCAACCTCATTATTTATACGAACATCACATGCTTTTCAGCCATTAAACCCATTATTATAAACCCACACAAAAATCCTACATGATAGATTGGAATTATGCCTATTTCAGAGCAGATATAACGCATACAAGCGTTTTAAGGATTTTTAAAATACACAAGCCAAATAGAAAGGCAATTCAGGGGCTAGAATTTTACAACAAAGTGAATATGAATATATTAAAACTCTCAAGTACCAGCACTCCGCAAAGCATTTGGATACAAAAAAAGATAGATAAACCACACTCTAAACCAAACCTGAAGATCCCTAATGCCGATTCTGTACAGGTTCCATAATGTTGCATTTATTGAACTCTCCTGACATACCTGAAATTGACTAGCAAGGGATCTGTTCATTCATCCTAAGCCAGAAGGAACAAAATGTTGTGGCAATGTAGAGAAGCGGGTCTTATACACTGCTGTGGGAGTGTAAACTAACACAAATTCTTTGGAAAATGATTTAGCGTTATCTAATAAACTTGAAGATGACATACACTGTGACCCAAATCTTTCACTCCTGAATACATCTCCTTGAGAAAGTTCGCCATGTGCACCAGGACACTTGTCCAAAACGTTCACACAACATTGTTTTTAATAGCAAAAAAACTGGAAACAACACAGACATCCACTGACAAGGGAATGGATAATTTAACTGTGCGTTAAAAAGAAATCTCTGCCCAATCTTGTACATGAGCAAACGGGCTTGACTGCTGCCTGAACCTAAGCCTGCCTGAGCCTTCTACAACTCATCTTAGACCTTGCAGAGAACTGGACCAGGTTTACCACCCACTCAAAAGCCATCAGGCCATGATAACGCCCCATCCCAAGAGAGGCTTCTTGATTCCCTTCTGCATTCAATCAAACAGTGCCTGTCAGGTGCCGGCCCGGTGGTGTACTGGTTAAGTTTGCGTGCTCTGCTTCAGTTGACCGGGGTTCACAGGTTCCGAATTGTGCACTGCTCATCAAGCCATGCTGTGGCAGGTGTCCCACATACAAAACAGAGGAAGATGGGCATGGATGTTAGCTCAGGGCCAATCTTCCTCACCAAAAAAGAAGTGCCTTTCAAAATCCTACCTTATTTGGAAGGAGCTTTCAGAAAGATTCACTAAACTCACTTCAGAATAATGCTGCTCTAAAAATTAAATTCGGACTTATTGAACATATACTATTCTTAGTCCTTGGTTATTCTTCCACATGTGTTATATTCATTCAGTTGAGTATTACATAGCAGTGTAAGTAAATGAATGTAGAACATATGCCAATAGGAACCTATCTTACAAACATAATAGTATACTGCTTAGGACACATACATATGTGTATATGTATATATGTATATTTTTGTATGTGTTTACAAACCATGTATGTATATTTGTATATATGTTTGTGCATGTCTGTATGGAAAAGAATGATTAACAGAAAATAAAGAGCGATCAATAGTCAGCTCTCAGCTTTTCCACTCATCTCAGCCCAGGGTCAGCCACGTGAGTGAAGGAGCTCCCTGGGATATTCCAGCTTCAGTTTCCTCACTATAAAACCAGGACACTAATTGTAGTAGCATAGGACTGTTCCTAAGACAAAATAACATATTGCGTGTGAAGATCCCAGCATAATGCTTTGAACGCAGTTGACTACACAACAAGCAATAGGCAAGTGGCAGTCAGGTGGCTGCAGGGCATTTCATGCTGAGGGCCTTGATTCTCAAACTGTGGTCTGTCTGATTACCTGGATCAAAAACACCTGGGATGCTTTTAAGAACCTCCATTTTAACAAGCTTTCCAGGTGATTCTTCAGCAGTAAAAGATCAAGAACCACAAGCGTGGAGATTCAAATTCAGCGGTCTATGAGGTAGTCTGAGAGAGGATATAAAAAGATCGAGAACCAGGGCAACGCAAGCTGCCTCTATCATGAGAACCGGGAGTATACAGTAGAGGAGTACCTGAGACTTTAATTAATAATAATTAACTATATATACTACTTACTTGTTGAATACTTGCTACAGGGTAGATATAATAAGCACATTATATTCCTTCTAATAAAATTCCTGAACGGTGTGACTGCCCCTATTTTTACAGGTGGGGACACTGAGGCTCAGAGCTGCTATGTGATAGCCCAAGGACATAAGTCTACTAAGTAGAAGAGGCAGGATCTCAAAGCAGGGCTGATCTACTCTTTCTATAAAGATACAAGCCATCAGATTACACAGTTGCTGTTTGGGATGAAACAAGCCTATATTTACAATTGTGTATGTCCTAAGGGGCCTCGAGGTAGCATTAATACATGTAAGCCAAGAGGTGTCAGCAGAGAATTCTTTCTTTGCTACCACTGTTCTCCTTTAGAGCTGTGATAACTGAACAAACCATGCTCTGATTCGTTGTAGGCTACAACTACAGGGGACCAAAACCAAATATGACCTTTACATAAAAATTGACTCTCATATTTAATATACTCACTAGCTCTCCCCAAAATTACTTCAAATGGAGATTTTGGTTATCTGATTTGCAGGGCAGGTCCGTTACTAGAACTCACTGGATGTGTGATTCTGTTGTCCCTGCACCAGCAGCAGCAATATTCCCAGGCCCTTTCCGTGCCCTGAGCGTCAGTTGCTATCACAGGTCATCTGCTGAGGGCGGGTGTGAGAAGGGAGGTGAAAGTGGTTATGAATATCCTGATGGAGATGCCTGAGCCTGCAGAAGCCTCAGCTCCTCTTGCCCACTCCATCACCTCCCACTTACCACTGGACTCCACTGCCAACCTGTGGTCTGAGATGGGAGGACAGGGAGATGAGAGCAAGACCCTCCCTGTTCTCAGTTTGCCATCCTCCCAGCTACAGGCCTGACCTCTATCTGTCTCTAGAGGCAGTGGGTGCTTATAGACTGCTTAGGAAAGGATGATGGTAATTTGCAGAAAGAAGGCTGGAGAAACATGACAACAGCCAAATATCCCTTAAAAGCAATTAACCTTAAAATAATTTCCAAGTGGACACTTCCCATTCTGGGATATACAAGACACAGGCAATTCCAGAATTTGATGAGAAACAGGAAACAGAGAAAGTACATTCTGAGGTCTTTCCAATGGCTCAAATCACCCACAAGGCACACTCCACTTGATTAACACGAATTCCTGCAGCTGTTGGTCTCTTACTGGCCTCCTTCTGTCAGGCCTCACCGCCAGGCATTTGAAAAGCTAATGAAGTTCCTAATCTGATTTCTGCACAAATCGAACCCTGACTCTGCTGGGAGGGGAGTGCTTTACGGCCACTAACACAGCCAGTAGAGTATATTTTCTTTCCGAGTATTTGGTGTACAGACATGCTTTTATCATCTGTAAGCATTCCCAAAATAAGCGCCTCTGGGGAAGGAATGGGAATCTGTCAGATGTCCTATTCCAGTCCCTAATGTACTTTGAAATTTTCTTATCACAGAAAGCAAATCACAGGGCTCTCATTTTCCCATGCTCATGATGTCTTTTCAGTGACTTCACATTCTATGAGCTATTTTTAGTGGTTAAATACCCGCTTCTTATGAGCAAAGCTCCTCCTGTCCATTCATGGTCTGGGAATAAAAAGAATCTCAGTATATTGACAAAGTGTTCAGCCCTTTTCTATTGATCATCCTGGTTCGAAACTACCTAAATATTTCATCAGAGCAGAGAATATACCTGGCATCCTAAAATATTGGTGTAACAGAGTTTTTTTTAAAAAAGCATATTAAAATCAGTTAATGTTCAAAAACATCTTAAAACATTTACAAGCTGAAAATGATCGTGATCACTATTTTTTAAAAATTTAAAACCCTAAAATTTATGTATTACAGCCAAAAATGTTCCCAAGGCCAGTTAAACTATGGACCAATTTAGATTTTTTTTTCCTTTTAAGGATGGAAGAGGTGGAGAAGGATAAAATTATACCCAGGATAGAATCAATTTGGGAGTTGTACTGCAATGATATATATCAGTGGAACCACATTTTTTTAACTTGTCTAGCTTTTTTACTATAATATATTTTCCTCTGATATCTCTAATCTCAAATGTAAAAATACCTTCACAAGACAATAAAATTTGTCTTTAGCATATCTTTTTTTACAACAGGAAAAATGTTAAATTTTGTTTTAGAAAAAGAAAATGTTGTAGAGACAGGATTATTTGTCAACCAAATTCAACAGGATATCAATCATATCTGAGAGTTTCCTTAACTAATTCCTAAAACATTGGTTTGGACTCAGTGCTGAAGCAAGAATTTCATAGACATCCTCATGGTTCCTTGTTCACTGCAAAGCAGCAAATCTCCCTGAAAAATGGTCACATCCTCTTCTTTTGCTCAGTCCCATCGCTGACAAAATAGGGACATTGGACAGTGTTTTCAAGTGAAGTACCTCCCGCTTTGAGTTGAATGTGATGCTTCGTTCCTTCTACTTAACTTCAGTTTTGTCTCTGGAAAAATACAGGATGAAACTGAATGCTTTTTCTGTTAAAGTAACCATTTATCTGTGATTAAAAAGCATGAACTTTAATGAATGGGGGCCAGCAGGCTGAGCCCTCGGGAACATGGCCAAGTGGGGAGGTGGAGGCAGCTGGAGAGAGAGTGTGGGAAACTCACTCTGCCAGTTCAATGCTGAGGTCCCAGAGTGATGGGAGAAACTCAGGCTTAATTCAGGGCTGGTTCAGGTCAATGTCAGGGTCTGTGGAGTTCTTATTAGATAGCATAGGAAGGCAGAAGGAGTACAAGTGGCAAGTGATGTTGAAGTCTGGATGGGAAGAGAACAAAATCCACTGAGGACCGACACTAAGAAATGTGAGTCAGAAAACCCCAGGACCCACCTGCAGGAGGCTGAGATTCAGGGTGCCCAAGGTTCCCCCCACAGCCGTACTGCACCCTGGAGCTAGGGTTGCAAACCCACTTAGCGGGTCACCTGGGCGTAGTCCCATCAGGACTGAATAGCTCACAGATCTGTAGTGACTTCAGCTGGGAGGGGTAGATAAACATTACATAAAACTACTTATTTGCATTTATGTCTCTTTCAGATTCTTTAAATTATCTTACTTAGCCATTAAATTATGTTGGTTAGACAGTAATTGTATTCTCTCATTAGCAAAGTGGGAGGTTTGCCCTTTTGCATTTCGTAAGCCTGGGAAAAATGCAGTTCTTAAGTGGTCTTAGATAGTTAGGTTGTTACGGTTCAGAATAAAGGAAGCCTATGGTTAAAAGAAAAGTCCCCAGACTTGCAAGTTTGTGTAGTGTTCAACAAATCCTTAACAGTCTTTCTAGGACATCAAGCCTGTGTCTGACCTGGGCCTGTGGACGCCTGCTCATCCCTGCTGGTAATCCTCTACCCAGTGGCCCCCAACCCAGTCTTTGCTCAGCCCATCAGTCTTTTCCTTCGATCTCAGCATGCCTTACGATGGAATCCACCATCGCCCTTGAAATGTCAAAATCCAAGTCTTATATTCATTGACTGCACTGCATTATTTGCCTCTCTTTTTGGGAAACTGTCCAATTTTTTTTCCTCTGGCCATTGCTCTCCTGGCTTTTTTTCTACCTCATTTATTCCTTCTCAGTTTATTTCTCTGCTTGTTCCCTGAGTGCTGCTGTTTTAGACTGTTACACTCCTTATTCCATTTACGCCCAGTAGGCAATCACTTTCCTACCCATTGTTTCAAGTACCTTCTCTATGTGGATGCCTAGAACTTTCCTCGGAGCCTATAACTCTGTGGGAATGTCCTATACATTCCTCAGTGTCTCTGAAACTAATCTTATTTTTTTTTTTCACTTACAAATCTATCTCCTTCTAAAGCCCTTACCATGATTGTAATTTGCTATTCACACAAGCTAATTCATCACCCGTCTTTCTATCCTTCATCCTTGACAAGTCATTCCCTGGGTCCTTTTGTCTGGACTATCTAAATACTCCTCTCCAAAGCCTCTCCTTAGTTCAGGAATTCCTCAGCCATTGCCCAGACTATTCCCATAGCTTCCTAGCATTTTTCTCTCCTTCTGATTTTATCCTCTCAGAACCATTCTCCATGTTTCAGCCAAGTTATTTTATAACAACAAAATAAATCTCACTATGTTACCCCTTGCTTAATACTTTTCATGGTTTCTCCATACCTACAAGATAAAATCCAAACTCTTTAAAATAGCACACATTGTAGTATTGTTTGTTTGCAAAGAACATAAATTGACTCCTCCAAAAAGGAATATTTATTAAAAGTGACAGTGGTATCTCGTGGCACACAAAGGCAGGAAATGCACCTCAAGAACCTCTCTCGTGAATCATATGATGGCATGTCTGCTTCTCTCTGGGCACCTGCTATTTTCTTGTTTCTTTCTGTATCCCCAGAAGCTCTACTTCAGGAGGCACATGGTAAAGGACTGCCTCAGCCCAGGTGACCTTTGCTTACATTTTTATGACACACCAGTATGACCCTTAATTCACATTTTTGAAGAGAAGTCATTTGGTGGATTCAGCCTAATCTATGGTTTAGTTCCTCTAGGGTCATGAAACCACCTCTTGTCCAGGTGCTGTGGCCAGGGACACCCACAGACAAACATGTTAACTGGACTGACACCTTCAGCAAGGTTGTGAATTACGGGCAAATCTCATAGAAAGCAGATCTCACAGCCTAGCAGGTGTCCCCAAATTTAGGTACACTGCAACAAACAAGCCTTTTCTTATCTGCCCCATGCCTGCACCATGCTTTTAAGCCTCATTCCCACTTCCGGCTCTTCTTTTCTATACAGCAGTCCTGCAGTGTCCTGAATTCTTTATACGTTTTTACCCCTTTTTACATTTAGTGGTCTGTATCTGCCTAGAATATCTTTTCCTTTCTCCAAACCAACTTTCAAACCCCTGGAACCATGTACTCAGCAAACTATTATTTGTCCTTCAAAATTCAGCATAAATGTCACCTCCTCTTTAAATGGTCCCTTAAAATTCCCCTCCTAGAATTAGGGATTCCATCTTCAGCATCCCATGATACTTTGAACATGTCTCCACTAGTACTTAAATGCACTGCATTGTCGTCTTTTATCCCCATTTCTCTTCTTAATAGAGAATGACCCTCTTAATGGTAAAGTCCAAGTTTGTAACTGCTCTGGCAGCAATCACAGTTCCTGAGACATTGTTAGTGCCGTGGAGTTGATTCTGACTCCTAGCAATGCTGTGTAGAGCAGAGCAGAATCCTGCCTTGTCTTTTTGCATCATCCTCTCCCCTTCCGGTGCTGTATCAGACAATGTTCCACAGCTATTCATAGGGTTTTCATGGCCAATTTTTTTGGAAGTGTGTGGCCAGGTCCTTCTTCCTACTCTGTCTTAGTCCGGAAGGTCCACTGAAACCTGTCCACCATGGTATTTGAAACACCAGTGGTAAAGCTTTCAGCATCACAGCAACACGTAGCTACCACAGTGTGACAACCAATAAATGAGTCGTGTGGTTCCCTGACCGGGAAACAAACCTGGGGCATCCTGAGATATAATGAAGCTCAAATATTAGTGGGAAGTAAGGAATGAGAAGAGAACTGGAGAGGAGTGGTAAAGCTAGACTTTTTCTCCTCATTTTCGGGAGCAAAGCCTTACAAGTGTTTGCATGCACAGTGTGCCCTCTTTGGAGGGTGGGTATGCCTATGACAAAAGCAAATGTCTGGATTGTGGATTATGATCTGCATATCTGGTTCTGCCCTCACCATGGTCCTACCCTCTCTACTCTAGCCAGGTTGACCTACTCTCCCCGTCCTTCTGTATCCTCCTTTTTCCCTTCTGCAAGACCTTGGTATGTTACATCCGTTGAGAGATTTCTGCTCCCTTGCATGGAAGAGGGCTAAAGAGGAAGAGGCTGAAGAGGAAATCGCTTTTCTTTCAAGATCTCCATAGGAAAAAATCTGCTGCTTGTTTTTCTTGCATTTTATCTTGTCTTGTCTGGCATCTTGAAGCCCTGGGTTTATCTTTAGTGCCTGTGAATTCTCTGGTTCCTGGCTAGTTTACATCAGACTATAAACTTCAGGGCAGAGACTAAATTCACCTTGACTAAATTCCCCTTGCATTAAGCCTGGCCCATAGCAATCAATCATTAAATGGCATCTATTGTATTATTACTTGCCCAATTTCATTCACGTCTTCTGGTTCTGCTCTCCTAGCCATTGTTTCCTACCACATTACTGCCCCTCTTCACTACCCAAGCTTCCAACGGGCACATGTATTCAAGGAAAGATAATTGCATCACCCAAAGTCTTTTCAATCTAAGAAAAAGGTGACATAGTGATAACTGCTTGGAATAGATACATCATGACACCAGCAGTCGGGAGGTACTCTGGTTCAAAAAGCCACATTTGATTTTTGTCCTCCTGGAAGATCTCTCCCGAGAGCCAGTTCCCCACAATTCACTGTCCAAGGGCAACATCTAAATCAGGTTTAGTTCTATCCTAAAGCTTTTCCTCTGCTGATGGTCCTACTATTTCAACTCCCTCTGCTGACACACCCTGCTCCTTATCCTGGCAGAGCTAGACCAGCAGAAAGCATCCTTCTGATGACTGTCAATGTGGTTGAATGCCAGGAGCTGTTTGCAAGTAATTTCTATGCTTTTTAAAAGAGCCCAATAATGCCAGCTAAGAAGCCCAATGTTTTGTTAAGGAGGATCTTATTTCTCACTGTTATGTCACCATTGTCATTTGCTTAGGGTGTGACAGATTTGAGGCTGTGAATCAGTGTTTCTTTCAATGATCACCCTACACCATTAGCCTGGACCCTGTACTCAATCTTCAAAATTAGCAAGGAAAGTCAAAGAGTGTCTAGATCATAAAAATCCCCATCTGGAAACCAAAATCTCCTAACATTAAATATGAGTTTTTGCACACTACTAATGTGTTAATTTCTCCAAAGCTATTTCCTTATCATTCTATAGTAATTTTCTGCCTCTGCAAAAGATTAAAAATACCCAGTGGTAAAAATAGATGTTCAATAAATATAAAATGAAGGGGAAAGAGGAGAGAATAAGAACATAGTAGCTAGAAAAGCAAAAGAAGTAATTAATAAGGAAGTAAATGTTTGAAGAAGTAAAGTAATATGAAAATGGATGTGTGTCTAGACAGCCAGTTTTTAGGAAGGGGTTAAGGTGGTCATAGAAGAAAAGAGCAAGCATGTTGAATGCTGGAAAAGAAGTGGATATTCACGTATGTATTCTTTCTACTGATTTCTTTCCTTACCCTTTTTTGGCTGTATTGACTAATGCTATATTCCAAACCTCTTCAGTATTTAAAGTTACCAGATAGTACTGGAACATTAAGAAGATAAATAATTTATATAGTGTTTCCTCCTTAAAATGCAGTTGTATTTTGAACTAAACTAAACCAATGAAAAGAAATGCAAACATAAGTTTAGGAGAAAACAACAACAGGAAAATAAATTGTTGTTAGTGTTCCAAGATGGAAGTAAGAAATTGAGCATCTTGAATTCCATGTCATGTCCTGCCTTCCTTGCTGAGCATCTCCTCTTCATAAGCACACTTCTTTACCTGTGATTCAGGATTAACAATCTGCCCCCATAATGACCTATTGAGTAAAATTAAATCTACAATAGGATATGTATTTATCTGTGTAGATAAAACATGTTTGGTATCTTTAAAGCTGTTAGAAAAATACAGCAACTACATAATGATTAGCGAGTATTGTACTCAAACTTCATTAATAAGTGAAAGCATTCCATGGGCACTCGAAACTTCCCATCCTGCTTTGAGGAGTTCCCTGGGTTCCATTACACCTGGGACTGGATCAGACCTACACTGCCCCATGGTATATTTGAAATGTACATCCACATCATGTCCCTACATGTCCACCCCGTGTCCTGGGCTGGAACAAATCCCTTGGAGCATTTGTAGACCTGGACATGTTCCTAGACCCTAACTGGCTCCAGTTGTCCCAGAAGAGGTATTGGGAAGGCCCTGAGCTGGAGTCCAGGTAATAAAGCCAGGTTCACCTGCCCAGGGCCATCCTAAGGAGGGCCATTGGTGGCTGCTGACAAGAGGCCCACCAATACCCTGGTGACTGTGATTTCCCCAAAGACTCAATCAAGCTTTAAACACTGAAATCAGTGTTCTAAATTGTTTACGGCTTCTATTATCACACTCTCATCCTTCTCTCCTGTTTAAATGTGCGTGGTGAATTCATTTATTCAGTCTTCAATACAGGGCAGCTTCAAATGTGTTTAAAGATTATTCCGTACTTTCTACTAATGTGTTCTGTGGATAGCTTACCACAGTGATCATTGGTGTGCATCTAACCACAGTTTAAAACTTTTATTTTAAAAATCCCAATAGATCACCCAGGCTCCAGTATGAATCATAATGGGAGAGCCTTATTTGTACTTTCACTGCCTACATGAAAAATTTGTTGATATTAAATTTTATGTACAAATAAACAAGCTGTAAATTTAAAATAAAGAACATTTTTAAGTAGTTATGCATTGAAGGTTACTATAAATTTTTTTTTTCGATGAGGAAAATTGGCCCTTAGCTAACATCTGTTGCCAATCTTCCTCTTTTTGCTTGAGGAAGATTGTTCCTGAGCTAACATCTGTGCCCATCTTCCTCTATTTTGTATGTGGGACACTTCCCCAGCATGGTTTGATGAGCGGTACATAGGTCTGTGCCCAGGATCCAAACCGGCAAACCCTGGGCCACTGAAGCAGAGCACACGAACCCAACCACTATACCACCGGGCGGAACCCCCCCATATAAAATATTTTTTCATGGTAGAAATTCATTTGGATTTTATTTTGACTATTTCTTGCACATGAAGTAATATTTCAAAATTAGTTATTGGGAGACAATTCTCCATGAGTCTCATACATTTCTGCATGTCATGCAAACAGAGGCACTGGCTGTCTTTACTCAGGACTATCTTTTCAAGGATGCTTTGTATAACAAACATTATAGGAAGATAGAGATAGTGCCTCTCTGTGGAGCAAAGAATAGGCTTGCCTGTAGCGTTGAAAGATAAAGAGAGTATCTCCTTCCATACCAAGGAACAGACATGCTTACTCTACAGTGTAATGAAATATTTCTCTCTGAAAAAGAGCAAGCATGCCTACTGCCCATTATGAAAAAGTCAGGTGTCATCAGGTGACACAACACATTCATTCTATCTTCAGATGTCACCTGGCCTTCTTCGCCTTGCCCTGTGAGGCTTAGGACTGAGGGAAATGGCCCAAGACAATGTGGATATTCTGGATACTGCTATTGCTGCAAATAAGAAAGTCCTTTGTCTCTGATACAGGGGTCTCGTGTCTTCTGCTGGCATCCATGAACTTTTGGCAAGCTAACTTGTTAGCTTGAAATTTCAGTAAAATCTCAGACCCTTCACAATTCTCGACTTTATTTTTACTAAAATCACATTAAATATGAAGGTGCAAATGATATATGCATTTCAAAAATATTTTACTCACAAAAAAATGAAAATTTCTGTTAAATTCAAGTTCTTATCATGTTGCACCCCCTAATATCAGCTTTATTTCAGAACTCCAGAGTGGTTTAACGTATTTTATAAGAAAAAAGGAATCACACTCTCAGACATAGAAACACCTTCATGACTACTTCTCCTTAAAGAGATGAGCTCTCTCTTTCACTCTATGCTGGGTGAAGCTATTCAACCTGAACTTCCTCGAATTCCCTTCTCACTTCAAAATGTTCTTTGTCTTCACTAATCCTCTCTCCTTTTGTCTTAGAAGCAGTTTAGTAAGTTATTATAAAATGGCCCCAATGTATTGTGTGTCTCTGTATTTATGCCCTTATGCCATCCTCTCCCACACTGAATCTCAGCTGGCTTGTGACCTATAGAATACTTAGCTTTGACTTATAGAATGGCAGCAATGATGCTGTGTGAATTTCAGTGCTTAGGCCTTCAGAGGCCTTGCGGCTTTCTCTTCCCCGAGCCGACATGTGAAAAATCTGGGCTATCCTGCTGGAAAGGCCAACTGGAATGAGAAGCCCTAGAGGATAGAAGAGAGGCCTTAGCATTTCAGCCATGTAAGCTAAGGGGTGAGACAAATGAGTTTGATATTTTGGACTGTCTGTTGCCAATTGCAGCCGCTTCAGCTGACTCCAGCTGAGGTGGCAAGAAGCAGAGAGGAGCCGTCTTGAGTGGGAGACAATAAAACGGGGTTGCTTTATACCTCTAAGTTTTAAGCTGGTTTGTTACACAGCAATGGGTAACTGAAACAGATATAAATGTCCCTCTTCTTTTCCGAAGCTAACTTCTTCTGTACTGTTGAGACCTCTCTTTATCTTTCCTGGAAATCATTGCCTTGTTTCTCTACTGGCTCCTTTTGCTTGTCTTTTAATGTGCTGCAGTCTTCTCACCCACCCTCCTCCCCCAAAAAAGGCCCTTTATGAAACAATAATACTCTCAAGAAACTGTCTATGCACGTGCTACCACACACAACACAAGATTGTGTTGTCTGAAAGTAACAGAATCTACACCCATTTTTTGCTTCATCTTTAGCTTCCATTCAATTCTATCATCAAGTCTGTGTCTTCATCTTCCTACAGAAAGCAGTGTTGTTTTTTTCTTTTTTTTTTGGCCTGGGCTAAACATCCATGCCAATCCTTCTCCACTTTTTGTTTGTGGGACGCCACCACATCATGGCTGGATGAGCGGTGTGCAGGTTGCGCCCGGAATCCAAACCCGCGAACCGCCAACTGCCAAAGCGGACAGTGTGTACTCAACCACTATGCTACCAGGCCAGCCCAGCAATGTCTTAAAAGTAACTTAAAATTTGTTAATCCCCTGTCCTGTTCTCAATCCTCGTGCATTTGGAACCATTTAGCATTTGACTCTGGTAACCACTATATTTTTTCAAACTCTTCCATTTATGTCTATGATTATAAGTATCCCTTGTTTTATGAAAACATCTCTGGCTACTCCTTCTTAATATTCTTGCTGGCTTGTCTTCCTCACCTGACCCTCTTGTTTAGCAGCATCTGCTGACTCTTCCCCCCTCCCACTTCTCATTTTATTTTATATTCTGTAATGTCAGTGCCTTCTGGTCCCATGACTTTAATTTTGACCTCTATTAACATGGCCTCCAAGTCTTCCTAGACTAACTTTTTTCCAGGCTCTCTATTTTTGCTGCATGAACCAAACAGCAGAATTGGCATCTCCTGGAAGTTGGGGGGAGAAACAGAATTTCAGACTCCACCCAGATCTATTGAGTCAGAATCTACATTTTAACAAGCCCCCCAGGTGATCTGCACGTGCATGAAAATCTGAGAAGCACTGCTCTAAATTTGCATTTCCATCTTCCTTGGCTAAAACAAAAATAATCATTTCCCCCACTCTTCCCCACAACTACCACAAAACACACCCTTCCTCATGCAGTGAGCCATTAATCCATTACGATTTTACTATCTACTGTGTCACAAAAGCCAAAAATCTTTGGAATAGTCCTCTACTTGTACTTCTTCCTTACCTGCCCTCAGCTACCAGTTTATCAGTTGCCAAGTCTGGTCCATTTGACTACCAAGGTCTCTCCTTCTGCTCCACTTTGCCCTCCTACTTACAATATTGAGCTTCCCTTTTCTGTAGACTATTATGGTCACATCCAAATGGGACACCCTCCCTCTAGCCTCTCTGTCTTCTAATGCATTACTACTCACTGCTTATCATCCTAAACAAACAAAAAAATAAAATCACACAAAAAAAACTTAAAAAGAAGAACATCAAAACAAATAACAAGGAAAAAATAACAAAAATATGGCATGTTCTCATTTAAAGTCATCATGAACTTCCTTATCTACAGAATATGAAGTGTAAACTCTATAACACAGTATTGGGGATCATCCAAAATTGAGCCCCAATCTGCCTTTTTGGACACTCTCCCTACACTCTCAAGTCAAAATGGAAAAATGAACATTTATTCAACTGTTCACTTAATCTAGAATTCTCTTCTTTCTTCCTATTTAGGGGTTGGGTTAAATCCTAATTCTCCTTCAGGCTTCCCCTTCCTTATCATATACTCCCCAATACTCCAACCTAGAACTAGGCACTCCTCATTCCTCTGAGTTCATTTGGCCTTAATGTAACTTATTCCAGATTTTAACACATATTGCCTCACTTTTTGCTTTCCATGTACATATCTATTCCACAGGACTCAGCTCCTCAGGTTGAAGATGACAATCTATTTATCTCTGTAGCCCCCACAATGTCTAACATAATAAGTACTCAATACATGTTTGTTAAACTAATTATTGAGTGGACTCAGATTGTCCATTAGTTCAACCCTGTTGCAAACTTATACTTATTTTTAAACACTAAATTTGAAATATCTTTTAAAAGTATAAAAATTTCCACATCAGTTTTTTTCATTTTGTGTTGCAACAGCTGGTAGACTTCCTTCCACTGAACAGATTTTTTTGGAAATCCTGATAAACCCTGGACCACATCACCACCCGTGGACGTAATTACAACTGCAATCTAGATGTGCTTTGTATGCCCAGGCGAGCCAAAGTCCATGTTTCTTCTTCAGTTTACTTATAAATAAAACTACCGTTGCTATGGATGTGTCATCCAAAATATGCTACCAGGAAGTAAGGGAGCAACCATAAAAAATGCAACTCAGTGAAAATTTAGCAGCTCCATTCTCCAAGTATATAATCATGTTTAAAAGAAGATTTCCTGCAGGAATGTGGAATGGATCGTAAAGTTAAATTACATGATAGTTAAGACAAGTTAAGTTTGTTGAGAGCAAAAAAGAAAATAGGAATTTAGAAGTTATCAAGTCCTAATACTGCAGAATTCTACTGCAGAAGAGTATTTGAGTACATGAGAAACTGTATAAATATTTTAAACTAGAATGATCAAACTTACATGGGAAGGTTTTCAGTACATCAAGGAGCAGGAAGGAAGGAAAGATATTGTCAGCTTTTGAAATTCCAGTGTAAACAAAACATGGGAAAGTCTTTCAGGGGCCATGGCATAAGTCCTTTGTTTTTTCTCTTTAAAAAGCAAGTATGTTGTTTTTCTTACTTTAATGGTTAACAAAGCATGGAATATTTATAACTGGTTATGATGAAGGGATTTTACTTGGTGATCTTTAAACACTGCAATCCAGCATGGAGCAACTAGACACAGGGAAAAATAAATAGCAAGGGACAAAATAACTTGCTATATTAGCTTAGCTCCTAGAGAAGAATTTGAAGCCTGCATCAGAATTCAGTGGTGGGCCTTCTCACTCCCCGCCTAGGAAGAAAATCTAGGATGTCCAATGACAATAGCCACAACAACAACACTCAAAGATTCTGGGCTCATAGATAGAACTGAAGGTTTTGGGGTTTGGGGTTTTTTGCCAACTTTAGAAGTCAAATGTGTAGACGTTAATGCCTCCCCTGTTGCGTCGAGTACTGAGAGGCTAATTATGTGTTTTTCAGGCTCAATTATTTTCCCATTTATTTCTATTGGTTACTCACCTATTTGGCCGGTTTCTACTTATTAGCCTTTTGGTCAGAGAAGGTTGACAGAAAAGGATGAGATAAAATAAAACAATTAATTTTGTAACTCAGAATTATAAGTCATTTTGTTTGGAAATATCTTAAATATCATGAGTTCAGAGACTAGCTTGTCATTGTTATCTCCCTAACATACAGAATGGTTCTTGACACATAATAGGTGCTCAATAGATGTTTCTCAAATTAAGGGGAAAAGTGAGCACAATCAGACATGAGAAATCTGAAATTTGTAAATTACCCAAGATATATTTGTCTTCCATTTCTATGAATAGTTGAAGTTGGCACTGGTAAAATCCACATGACATGCCTGGGTTTGTGCCAAGCAACGTTCCAGTTTAGTTGTTTGGTATTACAGGGTGATTGTGATTCCTTGATCAACATCCAAATCCCAAGTTGCTTCCCAGTTTCTAAGACAGCAGCTTTCCAGCTGTTTTTACTGCAACCAGAGTACAAAATAAATTTTACATCAAGACCCAGCACACACATCACACCACACCACACACACACACACACACACAGATAATTTTAAAAATGAAACAAAAGTTTCATGGAACAGTACTTACTATATAAAATGCACTGGTATGTTCTATTCTATTTCATTTTTAAATGAATTTCATGACCAATTAATGGGTTATGACTTATAGTTTAAAAAACCCCTTAGGACCACCTTAGCTAAGCATGAGAGTTGTGAAGTAGTTGGAGAAAGCAACCTAGATCTAAAGTCACATCCCTTGTGCAGAGGATCTCTGGGGGCACAGTGTTTCAAGCTGGTCTTAGCAATTGACTGGATTCTAGACTTTCCATTTCTAGGTAAACAATGCTAGAATGTCTTCAGATGGGTTCAGAATTCACATAATGGCTTGGCACGACGCAAAACACACAGTTCTTCACAGCAGGACATCTGCCGGGTGTTACACCAACTGTTGATCATATGTATCAGTCACTCACAGTTAGTGACTTGCAACTTTCATAGAGCATATGCAGTTGGGTTTTGAAGGTTGTGTACAAGTTTCTCAGCAAGTCCCTCACTGATGAGAACATTGTGGAGATATCGTTAGCAATAAGGTTGGAGAAAGAAGATGCTTTGACATTGACATTTGATGGGGCTGATGCTAAACACAATGAGTCACTCTAACGACTGGAAAATTATGCTAAGGAACTGAAGCAACTAACTGAGTAAATGCAAAGAACACTGGGGTTTTCATCTTAATTATCCAGATACTGTTACTCCTTTGCTTTCATATACTCATTCACCAAATACTGTGTGTCTCCTCTACGCCAGGGGCTGATCTAACAACAAGGAAAACCACTGTCCTGGTGGACATCTGGGCTATGATATTCATTATATAATATACTCTTCCTTCATAGAGCACTGTTGCATATATTTCATAAAGAAAGATAAAACTCACCCATACACATAGACTACTTGCAAGACACTCAAATTTGCTAGATTTGACTGCAAGGAGAATTGAGATATGGAGTCAAGAGTCTATCATAGTAAAATTGGAACTGGTAAAACCAAAATAATTTTCAACCCACCTTACCTTCCTGTTATTTGTCTAGACACATTTCATTCCTTCACCAAGTTTCTACTGAATTCCCACCATATGCAAGGCACTATGTTAGGTGCTGGCATCCAAAAGTGTAAGATGCTGGCCCTGCCCTCACATTGCACACAGGAGAGGGTCAAGATAAATATACAAGGGATTTTCAGCACAATAGAATGAGTGTTACAATGAAACATGAATGAGGTGCAGTAAAAACATAAAGGGAAAACACCTAAATCAGCAAAAAGGAGTTCAATGCTTTTACAAAGGACATGGTGCTTGAGCATTGAAGGATGAGTAGAAATTTGCCAGATGCACAAGAAGTGGGGGCAATAAAGATAGAGGGAGCACCATGAGCAGTTTTGGAGTATGCAAAGAACATGCAAGTTGAAGAAAAGGCCTAAAGTTCAGCAACAGTTATTGAAGATTAGGCTGATGGTGGCCTATAGGCTTTGATCTGAGAGAGGCCTAGAGGGAGAATATTGATTTGAGGATCATCAATAAACAAGTGTCACTTAAAGCTATGGACATGGGTGAGAATTCCTAGGGAGATTAAAGAACACAAGGAGCTCATAATTCCCAGTGTGTGACATACCTGAGTGACTGCTTCCTTGTTATATTATTCCTTGGTCCCATACAACATCGTACCATCATCATCATCATCATCACCACCAACATCACAGATTATTGAACATCCACCAAGCACTTCATCTGTATCATCTTATTTAATCCTCACCACAGTCCAATGGGATAGGTTCTATTATCATTCCCATTTTCCCAAGATCTCAGATCCCGTGATGGATGGTGTCAGGTTTTGAACCAGGCAGCCTGATTCCAGAGCCACTGGGCAGTTAGCCACTATACTGTTCTGATATATCTGTACGAGGGTAGTCTGTACCATATCCCCAGGCTCCTTAGCCTGAATAATAAACACTGTCTACAGAGCACTGAGTTCCAGTGCCCCTAAAGAAGAGGCATAGCATTCTGCTTGAGCTCTCTTCACATCAATGTTAATTACTGAAACTCTCTTGTTTCTAGAATTATTTCTCACTACCTCTTTCTGGGCTACCTTTGAGACTACTTTAAAGCTTTTAACCACGAAGATCAGCTGTTGCTATTTGGCATGTTCATTGCTGCATAATTGGCAAGTTGCAGAAACAGTATTTAGCAGGATGATTTCAAAGCCTACCGAAGAGAATCCCTTCAAATGCATTAGGCGGTGGGAACTACCATGACAGTGCTGTGCTTGTTCGAGCTATAAATTTCCTAAGAAATGGAGGCTAGTTTATACTTACAACTGTTGAATATAAATCAGGTTAGAACTTCTGAAGCCAGATGCTTCATTTGTTATTTTAATGTGCATTTTATTTTCTAAAGGATTGCAGGATCTATGTTATCTTCTTTACTCAGAAACTGAGTGCCTGAAATAATCTCTATGTCTTTGTGGGTAGAAGGCTTCACGGTCAATCAACACTCACTTGTCTTGTGAACCTGAACTCTTGGGTGATTTTCCTGGTGACTGAATTTAAAAGTTCTATCTAGCTAGCTTTGTGAGAGTGACAATTTAAATAGCTCTCACAGAAGTCACAAAAACGCTAGGCCGATTGGGTAATAAAGCAGTTCCTTTAAAGTTAAATGAGTCATAATTTAACATGAAGTAGATTGATTAGAGAAACACTTGCAAGTTGGCAGGCAGTTAGAATCCTGGAGTCATCTCAGTAATTAGAACTGTTATGATGGCTATTGGCACTACATATACAGCAAAGATGGGTCATGTCAAGAGTCCATTCAAACACTTGTGGGTTCAGAGATTCAAACCCAGGTTGAACCTTTTGGTGTTTGAGTTTGTTAACTGTTGGCTAAATGCCACTTCCTGTTCCTCAGAAAAGAGGCTTGAAAAAGTCTCATAAAAAATGACTTAAAAGGCTTCCTTGACTTCAAAGCACTCTTACAAAACAACATTTTGATGAGTTAAGTGTAAAGGAATCAGAAACATACGGATTAAATTTCCCTTAATAGAATCATGAGTCTAAAAATGGAGGGGGTAAAAAGTAGCAAGTTCATCTTGCTCAACATGTTTCAAAAATGTGTAGAGTAGCTATTGATCCCCAAAGTAATCAAATTCTTGCCTTCCAATGTAATGCTAACATAGTATGTAAGATCTAGAAAGGCATGTCAAAGGGTCTGACTGAATAAAGACCAACACATTTGTGTAGGTCAGGTTATACCAGGTCATCCTCTGTACAGTCCATTATGCCAGCCTCCACTTTAAAGGAAATAGCCGAGTGTCACAGGACACAGCCACAAGGAACAAAGAGAATTTCTAAACCAGACATCTTACTCAGGTCAGGCAATTGTCATCAACTCACCACACTGATCCATGAAAGCTGACTGGACTGTCTGAATGAAGAGATCCCAAACAAACACTCCTTAGCCATGAAGTGTCACACAAAAGGCAGCATTACCTGTTATATATGTATTTAATTTCCACATCTTTAATCATAATTTTGTTGGTTTCTAATCCTTGAAAATAAATAAACTAATGATTATTTCCCAAGAAGGGAAAAATGTCTTTGGGCAAGAATAGAATTGCAAAATAGAAAAAGAAATAAAAATCATTTGAACCGGTGACGAACAACTGCAAATTCTGGTCAAAAATTACTTCTCATCGGTTTTGCCACTAATTCAATGGACAGACAGCTAATACCTGATTTATTTTGTGTTTGAAAGTCTTATAAAAGACAAAGAATTTAAACTTTGAGGGCAAATAAAAAAACAAGACCGTGCCTATTGAACAATGAAGCCTTAGATGTCAATGGATATAAGTTTTGCTAACTATTAGGTACACAATATAACCGAAGTTAATTTTTTGTATTTGACCAAATGCAATCATATGAATTTTTATAGCAATATTTCACTAGATCGTGGTTATGGCAGTTTCAGACCACAAAAGAAAAATTTCTAAAAGTGGACATTTTTAATTTTAATTTGCTTGTGACATGAACTACTACAATAACACATAAATGAGCTGCCTTCTTAAAGCAAAGTTAGTGAGAGAAAAGGGTTTTAGTTAATTGAATCCATAAGTACCTTTTCTAAATAGTATAGTTTTATTTATGTCAACATATTTCTTAAAAAAAGAAATGAATAAAATTTTCAGATATTGGCTTAAGGAGTCTATTAATGTTTATATGTAATTCCAATGAAATTAAAGTCAATTGGTAAATGCATTTATAAAAGTAAATAAATACGATATTTTTATTATTTTTCTTTCAACATATCTTCAAATTTGATTCAAGTAGATTTGAACTATTTTAGCAACTACCGAGTGATCAAAAAAGGCAACTGCAAATTTTTGTTTCTTTATGTGCCAAAAATCACCACGTCTCTAAACGTTTCCTATGACCCAAAGACCCCAGAGGACAAAGGACCAACCTGGCCATGTGTCTACAGCCCAGCAGAGTCTGGGACTTCTGAGGGATGTTGACAATGATTTCATCTAATCTTAAACTTAGTTACAGAATTTTGAAAGCTCCTTAAGGGAAGAGTTTTAGGAGAACTGCTGAGCCAGTTGCTAAAGAAGAAAATAATGTTAAGAGGACCAATAAGTTCTAATATTATTTGAGTGTTCAAAGAAGTGATTTCATTTAATTGCTTACTAAATCCCTGGAGGGAAATATTTGCCTTGATGGCTTCTGATAATCACTGAATTTACCTTGTCATTCTTCAGGTGAGGTGATAGGCCTAGGGCAGTCACATTGCAGAGACAATAAATATCCTTTCTTTTAATAAAGATGATTTGCAATTTCCTGTTCCCCATTCTTCTCTAAATCTTAAGATTATCTACCCAGTTCCCTTTCCAAAGATCTTGAATATTTTTCAAGGTATCTTCACACATATTTAGTAGTTATGCTCTAATAGGATATAATTGCAAGTGAAGAAGACTTTAGTCCAGCAAATACCTCCCTTTCCAGGAATGCAGCTCTTAAAATTCCACTATTGGAGAACCACTCACTTGGGTTAAATATTGTCCTCTGAGGTTCTCCTTACAAAATTTATATCCTTCCAGAAGGCCTGTAATTAAGCCACTAAAACCTCTGTGTTAATTAATCCATCAAGAAGCTCTCCGCAGAGTTTTGGGAATACACAATATCAGTGAGTATGAGGAGAAGGAGAAAGAGCAGGGAAATAAGAAGGGGCAAGGTGACTCAAAGATAAGTTTTACCAAATTTACCAGTTTGCTTAAATCTAGCCCCACTTCCTATCCCCCAAACTGTGATCACCACCAAAATTATATTTTTCTTCCATATTTTAGAATAATTTTTACATGCATCTTTGAAAGTTATGTTACCTGGTCATCAAATGCAAATAATGCAACACCATCTAGAAATACTCTGAAAAATGACAACAGCAAGAGTGTCTCTCTTTGGGATTTAATAATCCTTTCCTGACAGCCCGGACTGTGTTTATCATTGCTGCATTTCCTTTACTGAAATACTGTTTTCTAGTCTCTCAAAACTCTAACTGGAAGGGGAGTAAGATGGTGAATGAAACCTCAGGGGACTGACTTTAAGATGAGTTTGAATAATGTTTGGGACCAAAGCAGCAGGTAAAATTGCTAATATATTTGCAATGCATAGAGCAAAGAGTTTCCATACTTCTCAAGGGTTTTCCTACCAGTGGTGGTGAAATAATCTTTTTCTCATAAAGGAAGTCCAGCTCCACTTACAAAAATAGGAATTCTAGGAGTTACTGTACCACTAGCTAGCTCAGTAGGCGAAGCATGTTCTTTGAGAAATTACTTTTGTTTCAACGTGTTGGGTACTGTCTTAGTCCATTCAGGCTGCTCTAACAAAATACCATTGGCTGGTAGATTGTAAACTACAGAAGTTCGTTACTTGCCATTCTGGAGGCTGGAAGTCTGAGATCAGGGTGCCACTATGGTCGAGTGAGGGCCCGCTCCCTGATGGCATACTTCTTGTTGTATCCTCACAAGGTGGAAGGGGTTAGGCATCTCTCTGGAGCCTCTTACAAGGACATTAATCCCATTAATGAGGGTTCCACCCTCATAACTTAAGCACTTCCCGGAAGCCCCACCTCCTAATACCATCACCTTGGGGGTTAAGATTTCCACACGTGAATTCTGGGAGGACACAAATATTCAGATCATAGCAGGTACTAAAATACTAAAATTTTCTCTTTGGAGTACATCTGGCATACTAACTTGGATCTCCACAATGGTTACAAGTAAGTAAAAATAATGTGTTCATGTGAATAAAAACCAAAAAGGAGAATGAAAAAATGAATAGTTGATTTATTAGGATAGTGGGATACTGGGAGATATTTTTCCGGCTATGATTATTATAATTTTATTTATAGAGTGTTGTTTGTTAAGAAGAATTCTAACAGGGGAATCACTTATTTAAAGCTTTATCTTCCCTCTGCAGGATTGATGAAACTTTTGAACTATTCTAGGAGAGATGACTCAACAAGTTCCACAAGCTTCTTTCTTGTGTCTGGGTCAAAGTACCCTCAATGTTCAGCCAACGTCCTGTGGTTATCATCTGTGCCTATAAAACAGGTATCTAAAACCCAAACTGGAGATATTGAAGCTCAGCCCACAGCTCCAGAAAGCAAGGTGGGGCTTAGACAGATAGGGAGCAACAGGCCAGAGACCTGGGAATGATGAGACACAGTTACCTCATAGAAGTCACGGACGGGAACTCCATGAAACAGAGTAAGGAACGATTGGAACCAGGAGCAAAACAGCCTTGCAACTGATTTATTTCAGTCAAATGCTAATTAAATTTCCTCATTTCTGGGAAGCAGAATGATGCCAGAACCTGGGCTGGGCTAAACCTCCAGGTCCAGCTGGGGAGACACTAAATTACTCCAGCCTGGGAGTTGGGTGTGGGTCAAACAAACAAGCCAATTAATCCTGCCCCCCGCCCCCACTCCTCCCTTAGAGTAGATGCCTAAGAGTGTGCTTCCACCTCTGGCCCTTCACTCAGTTTCCCCTCACCAGAATGTTCTATCCCTCCCCTCTAATGCTCTTATTATTTACTCTATTTTAAACACCCAAAGCCACTTCCATTTGTTGCACAAAGCAATTAAAAGCCTTCAAACCAATGTCAACTCTCCCATATCCGTCCCCCATATCCCATTCACAGTGGCAATGGGAAAATATTGGTTATTTATATTAACCGCATTAAAAATAATAGCACAGATTACAATTAACCTTGAAAAAATGAGAATAAAAATATAACTAGTTTTTGAAATATTTAAATTTCATTCCCTTTTTTAAAAAAGTGTTGACTGTGTTTGATGTGAAATAAGATGCCATGTGGCTATTATATTCTCTCAGTTTAGGGCACTCAGTCAGCCTGGCAGGGAAACTATTTAGGGGCAAGATTACCTTCCAAACTTACAGATGGCTTTGTCTCATCCATCTGCTTCCATAACATTTAGGCCTTTGGCACATTCATGGCTTTAGTTCTGAACCACCCTCTTGACTCATTTCATTCTTCCTTTCTATCCTGTTTCAACTCATCCTAGCCTCCAACCTGATGAATCATAGCTCTCTTTAGTTTTTCCATCAAACCTTGGTACTACTTCAAACTTTTGTTTCCCTTCTCAACCATGATTCCATTTCTTCTCACTAACTGCAAAAATTAA